>CM066314.1:131525500-141525500 GCA_033807775.1 Saussurea involucrata | reverse complement strand
TCACGTATTTTAGTTAGAAAAACTCACCTGGTGCTTTTAACGACCTTCCTTTCTTTACTTCTGAACTTCCAATGAAATATTTGAATATGGGGTAAAATATAAGCTGACTAGCCACTTTTCGGACACTAACTTACTGGACAACTTGACTTACCGGATACATAACTTACCGGGTAACTCAACTTACCGGATAATTTTACTTACCGGGTAACTCAACTTACCGGATAACTCTTCTTACCGGATACTCTGCTTACCGGATACTCTACTTACCGGATAACTCTACTTACCAGATACTCTACTTACCGGATACTGTACTTACCGGATACTCTACTTACCGGATAACTCTTCTATCCGGACAGCCGTCTCGTCCGGGCACTTCACCTATCCGGACACACTGTCTGGACGCCTGTCCAGTCTTTCCGGACGACGTCTGTGATGCCATTTTGGGATCGAAAATCTGTTGGCAAGCTCATAATCCAACGATTTTGAGCTAACAACAATATAATAACATACTTAATCCATTTCTTACCAACCCTTAGCTATATAATAATATAACCACAAAATGATGTCTAATTTCTTCTTTTAAGCATTAACTCAAATTTTAACCCAAACTTCAAAATAACTCACTCCATTGCAATAGGAAAATTACCTGGTGGAAACGATGTAGGAATTAGACTCAGCTTTTCACTCCTTCTTCAGATTTGATGCTTGGAGAAGCTTTCTTCTTCAAATTTGCAATAGGACCCAAACCTCTCCTTTTCTCTTCTCTTTCTCTCTAGTCGTCACCCACACACACAAGGAGAAACTTCTAGGGTTTTGTGCCCTTTTGTGGGTTTTTATACCTTCTCCACAACTACAGTTTTGGCCCTTGAACTTTTGACTTTACAATTTTTCTACACAACAATTCAATCTTTTCAGTTAAGATCACGGTTATTACAACAATTCCCCTCAAAAGAATTCTGTCCCCGGAATTCCATTATCAAAGAGATGAGGGTATCTGGACCTCATGCCCGCTTCTATTTCCCAAGTTGTTTCTCGTCCCTTATGATACCTCCACTAGACCTTTACTAGTCGGACTTTATTGTTCCTCGTTTTGCGAACCTTACTGCCCACGATTTCTATTGATTCTTCTACGTAAGTCAAATTCTCATCAATGCTGGCATCCTCTAATGGGATGGCTACATCAGCCTCCGCCAAACACTTCTTTAGATCAGACACATGAAACGTCGGATGAACTCCCTTTAAATTCCTCGGTAACTCCAACTTGTAGGCTACTGCTCTTACTCGTTCCATGACAACGAAAGCCAACTCCTTATCGTCTGTATTTCTTGCAAGGTCGCCAACACCTCAACTTCCAACATCTGCTCTCTAAAACAGAGGCGTGCATCACACTATGAATTTCTTCTCGAAATCTCATCTGGAACCACAAGGTCGTACATTATCTATCCAACTTCCATAACTTCAACGGTTCCAAAAACGTAGTCCACTTCACTTTTCTCTCAAATGCACCACTCCGAACTACGGGTCGTCTCCCTCATCCAGCTGCCCCTTTCCCAACTCGAGATCCAGAAGTCTTATGCTTTTCAGTCCGACTAACTTAGTTCCACTCGATTGTCCCAACCGTTCTGATGGTAAACACAACCGTACTCCATACTTCGGAACCGCCCTCGAAGAGTCACCACTTTGCTATGTCGTGCCATCTTGTACCATATACTTCTAACCTCTCTGATCACTATACTCGCTTAAATACCACCTGGTAAATCCAAGGCCAGTCGCAACTCAATTTGCTCGCTTCCGTCCCCACACCGGGACTCACGGTTTTAAAACGCGTCTAATTAAGGTCTCTTATACATCTCTACTTCCTTGAAAGAAGGAACTTGATGGAATTCCCCGCCACAACACGAGAATCTTTTACCGGGAAAAAAATCACTCGATTGACAACTTGGCGCAGGACCAACCTTGTACATCCCGACAAACTCACACCTAAGAGTTCCATCATTGGATTACATGAAATTCTAAATTACTTCTCCCACCCGACATTCGTCTAAGCAGATAATGCCTCCTTTTCTCGAAACACATCGGCTACAGCTCATTAACCAAATCATACGTTCTCACCACTTCATCACTCTCACTTATACGTAGCTAAAAGCAGTAAACCTCCCTATTCTCTCATTGAAGTGTTCGTTTATCTGGATTGAACTTAACCTGAAGCCACACCAATTCTCGCTGCAATCTACAAGCGTCCAGTCAGATATGGCATAACTTCGGTTACCCTCGCTCCACGAGGAGGAGTAATCAAGTTTTCACAAAACTATTCCCAACATCTTATCACTGAACGACTAGTTCGTTTGAACATTTCTCACAACATCAACAATCCCAAATCCAATGGTCCTACATTCTGAGCACCCCATTCAACTACCTTTTTCCACTTCTTTCCCGAAATTAAAACATACGCAATCCTCTCCCTTTATACTCTTTCTAGGAGTTCGCACACTTACCAATGACTATCTACACACACTACTCCACCTTTTCGGCGTTACTGCCAAGCTTACTGCTTCCATCCTACTCACTTATCCCGACATACTATCTTCACCTCCCCACGTTAGCGTGGGGCACCGCCCACCAAACGTTACTTGCCCCTCTCTTCCGATCTTTCCACATGCTTATAACACTTTCTCATTATTATACATAACTAAACGGTTGCACCCAAAATTTTAACTTGAGGTATCCAACCAAATTATCTCGAAATGACACTGGTGTTCGAAGTCACTACACGTTCTTTGATCTCCAACTATTACCTTCACACATAAGAAGCAATTCACATTCTTCAAAGATTTCGCATCTACTACACCACATTTTTTACTAATCCATCCATCATCTTCTTTAAACTTTCTAAGATTCCAAAAATATACTTACTTAGCGACTCACACAACCAAAAACACTTGGTTTCTCATTTGGGTAACCACCCACTACCGCTCCGACATTCTATTCCGATAATATCACAACGCCAACTTACAAACCTCGTGCTCCAACAACTTGATTAACAAATCGTACACCTCATCCAAAATTCCCGAAGAGACTCCCATCTGATGCTTCCTCTTTCTAACATCACATTACTACAACGTTGGATGGCACCTTTATCTTGGCAATTGATGCCACTACTCCTCCGAACATTCTCCACCCATAACATCACGCTGCAGACCAGGTTTCTCATGGTCATTCGCACACAACTCAAACTTGCCTTCATATTCTCCCACATAAGTAACCAAGTCTATCTTGCTACTTTGTCTTTCCCAAATTTTAGATAAACCACGACTCACGAGTTCCCAATTACTCAAACATATTTGTTACTTGCTAGTTCTTTGCGATCCTAAACCATTTCATAGACAGGGCGCATTCTCTCACAGATCGATATAATCTACACACTCACTTCGTTCGTGCTAAGTACCTCATCCTTTTACGAACCGACCAAATCTCGTAAGTAAAAACTCTTCCAATTAGCAAATTTCCACATTTCTAACGCCCACACGAGGTGTTCCATTGTCACGTGTACATATTTCCAGAACGGCCTCCTACATTTACCCACACCATGGTAATTCCCTCCACCTCCAACCTCTTGACAACGCTATCAGCTCCAGACATATTAAATAGATGTCGACTTTAATATTAGTAATCGGCCTGATGATGCTTCCCTAACTTTCCGTCAACAAAGGTTCCTAACAGAACCTAGTTCTTCCAACATATCATGATTATCTACACATCCCGTCGTCCTCATTTCAAAACTTACTCGTGCAATGTCAATACTACAAGTTTGCCTTAAAACTCTTATTCGACGTCGAGGATATTTCATTTCTGCCTCACCACACTACTTCTTGAACACCAGTACCAAAACAACAAACATTCTCCCCTGGTTTGACCAACACCTTTCTGCTTTCGGAATCCTTCCATATTTTAAATGTAATACTCTACGACTTAGTGAGTTCATATCCTTCATGCATGACAACGCGATGAATAAATCATTTCGCACTTTTATCTTTTTGAAGAAACAACACTTGGAAACAACTTGGGTACACATGACCCCAACACTCTCATTACTCTGACGCCCTGCACAACGATCCCGAGGATCGTTCGCACGCAACCTTTCAGTAAAACTCAATCTTACTTTACCAAAACGACGTTGTTACGACAGTAACACTTTTAATGAAAATCTTTTTATAGGACAAAATTCTGAAAGAAATTACCGACGCAAAGTAAACCAGTCGGTTCTCACACCCATTTATATGACTTCAACATGTCAATACTCATTTTGGTTATAAAAGTTTTGCTGGAAAACGTTTTCTTGACATTTTGCAACAATTTAACTTATCATGAAAAAATGGAATATTTTGCAAATCGCTAAGCTCAAAATTTCACTGTGCGACGTAAATGAAATTGTCTTTTCGTTAAACATACGCTTGCATACACTGACTCATTCCCGACCAAAAATTGCTATTTACGCATTTGCTTTTAATCACAAAAACTCATGTAACACACACAAGAACGCAATGCATGAAATTCTACTCGCAAATGAAGGCTACTCACTCAAACAAGGTCAACCGTTTTATTCACGCAACTTATCATTGACATTCTACCCTCGATCAGTGGTCGCCCTCTCGGCCTTGCGACAACTCGTCGTACAGGCGTCCCACAGTCCACTTACTCCACCATTGCCTACTATTTTCGTCTTGGTCAATCATCTCACCTTCTACCTCTATACATTTCAATCCACCCCGGATATCTTCCCTTTATTGATCCTGTCACTGAAAAGCTCGACTAAAGAGTCGGGACTCTAATCCTCCACTCGTTCTTGAATTGAAGCTTTCAAGATCTCGACACTTTTCCCCCTTACCATCACAACTGATCTATCCCACAATCTCCAGAACCAGGAGTCTTACTCAAAAGCAATCACTCATCCTCTTCGAACCCACGAAGATCTACCTCTAGGCGGCTCATAACATTCCAAACAACATTTCCTTCTCTACGATGTATACATACATCACATCATACATGATCTCTCACGATACTTCCCCAACAATGGGTCTCAATCTATCCCTCAGGGATCTTGCTGACATTCTAGATTACTGGAATACAACATATAAGCTAGCTTAAGACTACAACTTCGAAATAATAAGGCAGATTAAGCACATACATGAACCTGTAAGTTCGCAATTACACTGGCCAGGTGTAATCCCAAACTTACCTTACATGACTGTCCTCGGTACCCTATTAGTCCTATCTCTACAATAGTGCCCTCCTAAACCATTTCCTGATTCTCAGTTGTGATTTCTACTCCCAAAGTTTAAGTTTAGGCCCGTCCGGTCACCTAAATCCCTTAAACTATGGCTCTGATACCAATTGTAACAACCCAGTCTAAAATAGAATTTACATAGCATTAATTCATAAGTATTACAAAACTGGGTCCCAAAATTTCATTACATTTGATTCAAAATTTAGGTTGGCGGAAACAACCTATACACAACTGAGAACATAGTAGTTTCTATATGTGTCACTGCACTGTCTCTATCTGCATTTGTATTCTATCCTGCTCTTGCTCACTTACCTGAGCCTCCTACTATCTGCTTACCTGAAAAGGTTTAGTTTGGAAAATGCTAGGGTTAGACCATGAGGTCTAGTGAGCTCCCTCCTGATAGTTCTCAAAATCAGTTAAAAACAGTTTATAACTTTCAAATATCTTTGCATAAAACTTTCACATAACTTTTCATAAAACTTTCACATAACTTCACATAAAACTTTCACGGATAAATCCGCTCCCGTAAATGGCACCCTGAAGTCACTCAAGAGTGACAACGAGTCAGTCTCACGCTGCCTTACTGGATACTCCCTTCCATGGCATAAACGGGTCACTCCTCCCGGCATGAGCACTGGCGGGTCTACCTCCCGACTTAGCCAGTTTACGTCTAACACAATGTATGCATACATCTCATATAACTTCCATACAAGCAAAAATCATGTAAAATAACATGGCATTTCTACTCAATCACTTACTTTGAAAACACGTATAAAATCACGTATTTTAGTTAGAAAAACTCACCTGGTGCTTTTAACGACCTTCCTTTCTTTACTTCTGAACTTCCAATGAAATACCTGAATATGGGGTAAAATATAAGCTTACTAGCCACTTACTGGACAACTTGACTTACCGGATACACAACTTACGGGGTAACTCAACTTACCGGATAATTTTACTTACCGGGTAACTCAACTTACCGGATACTCTACTTACCGGATAACTCTTCTATCCGGACAGCCGTCTCGTCCGGGCACTTCACCTATCCGGACACACTGTCCGGACGCCTGTCCAGTCTTTCCGGACGACGTCTGTGATGCCATTTTGGGATCGAAAATCTGTTGGCAAGCTCATAATCCAACGATTTTGAGCTAACAACAATATCACAACATACTTAATCCATTTCTTACCAACCCTTATATAATAATATAACCACAAAATGATGTTTAATTTCTTCTTTTAAGCATTAACTCAAATTTTAACCCAAACTTCAAAATAACTCACTCCATTGCAATAGGAAAATTACCTGGTGGAAACGATGTAGGAATTAGACTCAGCTTTTCACTCCTTCAGATTTGATGGTTGGAGAAGCTTTCCTCTTCAAATTTGCAATAGAACCCAAACCTCTCCTTTTCTCTTCTCTTTCTCTCTAGCCGTCACCCACACACACAAGGAGCAACTTCTAGGGTTTTGTGCCCTTTTGTGGGTTTTTATACCTTCTCCACAACTACAGTTTTGGCCCTTGAACTTTCGACTTTACAATTTTTCTTAACAACACTTCAATCTTTTCAGTTAAGATCACGATTATTACACTTTTACTGATATACATTACAACACTCAATTTATTAACTTAATCCATCTTTATAGTATGAAAATCAGTATTTTACTTTATAATATTTATCATTCTTAAACTAAAAAACACGTCCAAAAAACATGAAACTATCATTTTACATCTTATTTTTTTTCATTTTGTTAACGATAATAAACGGACTTACCATACCAATATTAAAATCTTTAATGAATTGAAAAATAATAAGAATCAACGAACTATTGGGCTAAAAGGTTGATACCGGCAATCCTGACCGGCGCCATACCTAACTCTGTCTACTCGGGCATCCGTATGAGGGTGCATTTTGAGACTCACTCAGCGGCTGTGGCTAACGAGAGGGTCTGAGCTCGAACCCAGGACCTGTTAGTTATTGGGCAAGTCTCTCCACCCCATTGCTAACTGAGCTACACGTCATAGACAATCAACGAACTATTGTCTTGAATATATGTTTTAAACATTTATCTTAGATTAATTTAATTATGCCCTCTTGCTAATACGGTGGTTGAGTTTTTATTAATTAAGGAAAGTAAACTAATATAGACATATCAATTGAGTAAACCTGAATTTTTATCAGAAAATACGCTATCATATGTATTTCAAAAAATGTTGCTTTCAAGCAGATCACAAGATTTAAATGAAAGTTACGAAACATGTTACTCTCTTTATTCTTAAAATAATTGATAATAACGTTTTCTATATCAATAATGGAATAATTTTTTTGTAACACATGGGCGACCTTTAGGGTGCGTTTGGTACGCAGACAGGACATGACGGGACAAGGCAAAACACGACAAGTGTTCACTGTTTAGCGTTTGGTAGGACATAACATGACTTGGACAAAACAGGACAAGACTGGTTAAATGACCAATTTACCCCTGATGAACTGTTTAGTGTTTTTTAATTAAATAATCAATCTAAATTACCATTACAATTACGAGGTTATGATTCATTTCTACAAAAAAAAAAAACAACAACAACCATATTCCATATTCCATGTCTAAAATCATGTATTATCCATGTCTACAAAGTTTGCAAGTAAAAACAACAACCACCATATTCAATTATACAAGAGATGGAAATTTGTGATAAATCGATTAAACCGATTGTACAGGAATCGATTGTAGAGAAATCGATTAAACCGAAATCAGATTATAGGGTAGAAATCGATTGTACAGAAATTGATGAAACAAAAATCCATTGTATAGAAATCGATTGTAGAGAAACCGATGAAACATAAATCAATTAGGAGAAGGTGCCTGAGAAATCGATTAGAAGAAGTAACCAACAGTAGAGAAATCGATTTTAAGACCAAATCACAAAAATCAACCTCCATAAAGAAATCACAGATGAGAAATACCTGTGTTAAACATTTAGATTTAACAAAAAAAATGAAAAATGATGTTGTGTTATGTTGACATGTATTAAGTCAAAAAAAACATTTAATTATAGATCGTTAAATAAAACTTTAAGAAAATGAGCTTTTGATATAAAAACTATGCAAAATATATTTTAGGGTTGTTTGGCAGTTGCTGAATGGTTTGGTGCAGAATGATTAACAGGTCAGAATGGTTAAGAGGCTTTTATCATATAGTGTAAAATGAAATATGGTTGTTTGGTATTTGTTTAGAAATAAATCAGGGTGCTAAATGGTTAAGGGTGACCTAATATGCTAAATCATTAACTGGGTTTTGGAAATTGAAACCATTAAGAGGCAGACTTTTTTTTGCCAAATAAGATTCACCTCTGAACGATTCAGAGATTGCCTCTTAATGGTTTCATTAAGAGGTAAACAAACAGCCCCTTACTTTCATGCATTTTATTTAGGGAATTTAATTAAAATACTCAAAGTTTGACTTTAACTTACCAAAATACCCAATTTTTCAGTTTTACAAAAATACCCATTTTTCCGTGATGAGGTCCGCGATCGCGGGCCCGGGTCTAAATTGAAAATTTTTACCAGTCCCGTGAAAAAATGAATTTGGTGAGTTTTTAATTAAATTTTACACTTTCAACCCCTATACTTATTTACTTACTTTACTTTATACCTTTTACTTTCATAATTTTAATTTTATATTTAACACATATAATCGTTTATTAACTAAAACACGTTAAAAAATACGTTTTAATTTTAACAAGTTACACCATTATAATCGTCTCTTCGATACGTTCGAAATTAGTCCAATATTGAATTTTTTTGATTTATATATTTTAATATATATCATATACACTACATAAAAATATTTTTTATATTTAAAATTCATACCCTTATAGTTAATTATTTTATTTTATTAAAATAAAACGTATTTTAACTATAAGAATACCATAAATAAAATAATTCACTATAAGGGTATGAATTTTAAATATAAAAAATATTTTTATGTAGTGTATATGATATATATTAAAATGTATAAATTAAAAAAATTCAATATTAGACTCATTTCGAACGTATCGAAGAGACGATTATAATGGTGTAACTTGTTAAAATTAAAACGTATTTTTAACGTGTTTTAGTTAATAAACGATTATATGTGTTAAATGTAAAATTAAAATTATGAAAGTAAAAGGTATAAAGTAAAGTAAGTAAATAAGTATAGGGGTTGAAAGTGTAAAATTTAATTAAAAACTCACCAAATTCATTTCTTCGCGGGATAAAAAATTTCAATTTAGACCCTGGCCTGCGATCGCGGACCCTAACGTGGAAAAAATGGATATTTTTGCAAAACTGAAAAAAATGAGTATTTTGGTAAGTCAAAGTCAAACTTTAGGTATTTTAATTAAATTCCCTTTTATTTACCCTTTAAACAGAAATTAAATATAAAATACGGGTATTTGCATCACTTTTTTTATTTTTTCAATGAATAAAAATGAGTATTTTAAAAACCAAATTAAGTTTCATTATGTTTCTCGGTCGTTTGGTCAAAATCTGCCATTTGGATTTTGGCCTGATACACGTGAAAAACACCAGTAATCCGGGTGGTCCGACGCATCTGATGATGGACCCGCAAGTTTATTTTAGGCCATCCGTAGTAATACTCAAAAGCCTTAAAGCCACCTCAGTGCTACATCAGCTTTTCTCCAAACCCTCTACAAACCCAAAAGTGGAGTAGCAATACCCTAAAGCCCTCTTGCCACCTCATTTTTTTAATTCTTTTATTTATACATTTAATTATTTAACAAAATAAAAATATTTATATATTTTTTAATAAATAAAAATAAAATAAATAATAAAACTAAAAATTCATATCATTCATTAAAAAATTAAAAATTACAAAATATGAATTAGAATAAATTATGTAATTTTCTAATTCTCTCTTTCTTCGCTAAAGTAGCCCTCAAAATATCTCCCTCAAGGTGATCATGCGGGGCTATGAAAAACTCGAAGTCTTTATCAAATCGTTTTTCTAACTCGAGTTGCAACTGTTTTTCTTCGAGTTCAAGTTTTTTCATTTTATACTCCATCGTACCATCCACATGCTCGTTGAACGAGTTTATGGTCGTCAAGAGTTTTGAAACATTTTCGTCCGATAGCGACCCGACCGTATTACTCGTTGACGCTTTTTTGGCCTTATTTCTTCCGATTGGTCGTTAAAGTTGCTCGACCTCGATCTCGTTGACGTCTTCATCGTCATCATCGGAAGGTTTGGTACGTTTCGAACCCCGCGATGAATTTGTCGTCATGGTTGGAACGGTTGCCCATTTTGGACATTTTTTGAGGACTTCCCAAGCTTGTTCGTGTGTGAAAGCAAGCCCAAGTTCCGTTCGGTACCGTTCGTGTGCCGTTCGCGAAATGTCGGCCTCACTCATTCCACTTGATCTATTATTGACCAAGTTGTTGTAGATGCCGGCAAATATCGTTATTTTTTTATTGAGGTCTTTGAATTTGGTGTTGAGTTGATGAGTTGTTCTATAATTTCCGCGGCCCATAGAATTAAAGAACACTTGCCCGATTCGGTTCCAAAAACTCTCTACATTTATGTAAATACAAACATTAATAATAATATTAATAATCTTAATAATCTTAATAATAACAATAATAATAATAATAACAATAACAATAATAATAATAACAATAAAAATATTACCACCGGTTTGTGCGTTACCGACAACGGAATCCTCCGAAACGTCAATCCACGCCGACACTAACGCGAGTTCCTCCGGTTTACTCCACTTTTGTTTGGCGGCTCTATTTTCATATTTTGTGTTTTTTCCTTTTCTCATTGGTGTCGGGTTTGATGGTTCCGGGATAGATTGTTGTGTGGAGGTGGATTGTGGTGTGTGCGGGATAGAATGTTGGGTTTCCGGAACGATGTCGTCGTCGAGATCGATTGCGGGTGAAGGAAGTGGGTAGTTGGCCGGAGTAAAACCTTGTTGAATCAAACCGGGATATGTAAATTGGTAAGGAAATTGTTGCGGAAATTGTTGTGAAAATTGTTGCGAAAATTGTGGCGAAAATTGTTGCGAAAATTGCGGATGATAACCTTGTTGTGAAAACGCTTGGAAACCAAGCTCCGGGACTTCTTGCGGTTGCGGTGTATCCGGTCGGTTACGATGGGATGTAGGTGTTTTGTTTGGATTCATGATGAAATTTGAGAGAATTTGAGAGATTTTGGTGTGAAAAAATAAGAGGTTTGGGTTAATATATATAGTGTGATAAAATTGAAAAAAAAATATAAACAAAGAGCCGTTGAAAGAGCCGTTAGTTTTTAATATTTTCAAAATTTTTAAAAAAAATTAAAAAAAAAAGAAATGATCGGGATCAATCGGGTTGGGGAACCCGGGGTTGGAGCCCGCCCTCAAGCCCGATCACCCCCATAGCGGTACCCGCCCAAGCCCTTCCCAAACCCGCTCCCAAGCCCGCCTCCGCTACGGATGGTCTTAGGGAATTTAATTAAAATACCCAAAGTTTGACTTTGACTTACTAAAATACTCATTTCTCTCATGTTTTTACCAAAATACCCATTTTTCCGCGAAGGGGTCCGCGATCGCGGACAGGGACCATTTTTAAAGATATTCATCCCGTGATCGCGGGGAGTGTCCGGCGGTGGTTCTAATTTTGGTGATTTTTGATTGTTTTGATTTGAAATTTACACTTTTAACCCCTATACTTATTTACTTACTTTACTTTATACCTTTTACTTTCATAATTTTAATTTTACATTTAACACATATAATCGTTTATTAACTAAAATACGTTAAAAATACGTTTTAATTTTAACAAGTTACACCATTATAATCGTCTCTTCGTTACGTTCGAAATGAGCCAAATATTGAATATTTTTTGATTTATTTATTTTATTATATAATATATATTACATAAAAATACTTTTTATATTTAAAATTCATATATTCTTATAGTTAATTATTTAATTTATGGTACTCTTATAGTTAAAATACGTTTTATTTATTTTATTATCGATGGTGCAAGTGTAAGTATTAAAAATTGGCGGAGGCTTTGTGATGGACAAACATCGATCCTTTTGTGCATACTCTGTTACTGCAAATACTTCAGCTCCAAACACACATGAATCATCATTCGCCAAATACCCATTTTTACAATTCTTAAATGAGTCCAGTGATACCAACTCTTATAGTTAAAATACGTTTTATTTATTTTATTATCGATGGTCCAAGTGTAAGTATTAAAAATTGGCGGAGGCTTTGTGATGGACATACATCGATCCTTTTGTGCATACTCTGTAACTGCAAATACTTCAGCTCCAAACACACATGAATCATCATTCACCAAATACCCATTTTCACAATTCTTAAATGAGTTAGTGATACCAACTCTTATAGTTAAAATACGTTTTATTTATTTTATTATCGATGGTCCAAGTGTAAGTATTAAAAATTGGCGGAGGCTTTGTGATGGACATACATCGATCCTTTTGTGCATACTCTGTAACTGCAAATACTTCAGCTCCAAACACACATGAATCATCATTCGCCAAATACCCATTTTCACAATTCTTAAATGAGTCCAGTGATACCACCTTGTCAAAACCCCATTTCATATTATTCTCGTGAAACCTTGTCCTATTGTCATTCACGATATCTATAAACACATACAATTGATAATAATTTAAAACGATTTAATGAATTAGTTAGTATATGATTATTATGTTAATGCGATAGGAGTGTAAAACAAAATTGAAAAAATAAGAGATGTATCATAAATTAAATAATTAACTATAAGGATATTGTTAATCCCAGATGCCTATAACAAGTATTGTAGAAGGGGGAGGGGGGGGGGGGGTTGAATACAATACTCAAAATTTTCACAATTTCAATTCTATTTTTGAAAATCTTTCAACAAGAATTACACATAGAAAACTTAAGACTGTTGTGGAAAAGAACAGATAAACTATTCTAACAATCTTACACAAAGTATACTAACAAAACAACTAAGAACACTTAGAACAAAGCTATAAAGTTTTTAAGCAATATGGAGATTTCTTTCACTGAGAGAGAAGTCTAGAAAACGTAGTTTGCATGGAGCCTTCTACTTCCTTTTATAGTGAAGATACAAGTACTGTGCATTAAATGCTCAGGACACTTGTCATAAGGAGATTGGATAGAAGGTGTAGTACTCCGAAAAGTTGATGTTTCCAAATCACCTTTTTCCTTGGAACCAGGAAGAATGCCCATGCTGATTTAGACGTTATCTAAAAGTGGAGAGTACTAAGTTGACATTTTTACCAACCACTGGATTATTGCCAAACCTGGAGGATCTTCTTGATGTGTTTTCCAAGACAATTTTATCGATGATGATCCACCGATATAACTGTCATTGGTCTTTAAAAAAACATCTGCAAGAAAATCCATTTACACGAAGATCCCACCGATTTGAGTATCCTCATCGGTGAGATGAAGTCCACCGATTTGAGTATCCTTATCGGTAGGATGATGTCCACCGATTCCTGAAGACAACATCGGTGGAATGAAATCCACCAATTTGAGTATCCTCATCGGTGAGATGAAGTCCACCGAATTGTTGAGTACACCATCGGTAGAGAGGATGTCCACCGATGTGAGATCGATGGACAATAACTTGTATATATCTTGAGAAGAGTTTTCTTGATTCCGCACAGAGAATCTCTTCAAGCTTGGTTTTGGTTGATCTTCGACTTCACCGAACAGTTGCTATCTTGTACAAGTTATTTAAAGAACCATGCTAAAATATTCTAAGTAAGATTTTAGGGGAAAACATCGGTGAGTCAATTTCAAATCTTTGGTGACCCAACAATCCCCCCCTATTTGAATTTGAGCTCCTTCCTTTGAATATTTAAGAGTAATAAAAAGTAAAATGCAATTTGACCCTTTTTACTCTTTTTGGGTTCTTTTCACATAGACCATTCTTTTTGTTCTTTTTGATCTAATTTTCTTTTGTAAGAGTATGTATGCTATTTACAGTATTTACAAGTAAAAGTAGAGTGAAGTTATGTGCAGAAAGAAAATTCAAATAGACAAGTACATGTATTTGGATAAGTTTTTCGCGTACATTTGACAAAAGGAGAAACAAACTTTTACAAGTACCACATAGAAAGATGAAGATCTATTTCTTGGAAGTTTGTCGGCGCTTGATCTCATCTAACACATTTCGGTAGAATGGTTAAGCTTCGGGGATGTAGGGAAATAGATTGGAGATACCTTCAAGGAACATGGTATCGGCGATGGGGATTTGTGCAAATCTGAAAAAGGCCCGATGACCAAAACCATCATTGAAGAATAACCCTGGAATCGATGAGAGGCTCAAAGTCGTAGTGGGATAAGACACAGATGTAGGGATGGACAAATTCAGGTTGCTTATGTTTAGAATTTTCCCTTCAGTTGCCATTTCCTTGGACACCTTGTCGGTAGGATTCTTGACTTTGGGAAGAATGATTTCTTCTTTCATCGATTGAAGTTTTGCCCTTTCATCGGTGGAAAGAGTGATGTTGTGTTTTCTTTTAATCTCTTTCATCTTTTCCATCAATCCATCAATGTATTTGACAAAGATGTCTTTCTTTGGGTTTGCACTTCTGACCAAGTATCGAGAGATCTCATACCATTCGGGGAGACCGTAATGTTTGAGATGAACATCTCTCACACTTTTCATTGAGCCATCTTCTCTATCGATGATCAGCCTGATATCCTTTGGGTTGGTTCTGGAGGTAGCAATTTTGACGTTTGAGACCGGGGAGCTGTTGATTCGGTGGTGCATGGTCCCTTTGTACCAACTGATCTCTTCATTCCTTTCTTTTTCAATTTCACTCAGCACCGATTTTTGGGTGGAAAGTGCATCGGCAGACTTGACTTTGAGGGCCTCTTCTTTTGCAACTTCCAAAGAGAGAGCCTTGGAATCATCTAAGGCTTTTTGAGCTAATTTGGCTTCCTCGATCTCCTGAGGAGTTAGACCGAGATTGGATTCTTGAGATTGCTGAGAAGGAGGCTTTAGTTTCAAGGATTGAGCATCGGTAGGTCGAGTCCCACATTTTGCCAACTCTTTGCTTTTCTTTTCCTCTTCGGCCAACTGTTCAGCCGTGAGAGTTTTCTTACCTTTGTTTTTGGGAGTTTTGTATTTTTGCTCCCCCTCAGAAGATGCATGGATTTTCTCCCCCTCAACAGCTGCATGTGCGATTTCCACCGATGGTGATTTCGGTGGTGTGAAGATAAATTCGGTGGTACCTGTATGTTTCGGAGGAGAGGGTTTCGGTGAAGGCATTCCTGAAGCTTTGGTGGCTTGTGATGATTTTTCGGTGGAAGGTGGAGGCATGTTGCTGATAGTTCTTTTAATAGAGGGCAATTTTGGTTGACCTGCAGATTTCTCGCCCTCATCAGCAGCCGGTGTCTTAAAACCCAACTGAGTGAACACACTGTCAAACTTGGAGTGAAGATGAGCCATACTCTGAGTGGTGTCATCGGAGAGCAGTGTAAAATCACCCAAGTCCATTTCCCATTGGGCTTTCTCCTGCATGTTGTCAGTTTTGGTGTGAAGAGTGTTGAGAGAATCGACTATGCTCTGTTTAAGATCTTGATGAGACTTAGCTTCTTGAATGAGTTTCTGGAGTTCAGTATCCTTGACGAGAGAGGATGCCTTGAAGGCACCAAACGATATAACAAGATCCCCATGAGAATTTGTCAAGGATTCCACCTTTGACGATAAGGAAACAATGGAATTATGGACAGGCTGAAGAGCAGCTGCAAGTGCATCGGCGAGTATCTGCGGCAACTGAGACTCGATCACGGATATTCTTGAGTTTACCTGGGTAGTCATGGAAAGAGTTGATTCCTTGAAGGATTCAAACTGAGTGCTGACGAGCCGACATTGACGAGCACATTCCTGAATATCAGCATGGAATGCAGAGCGTAGCCTAGTACTTAAAGAGGTAACACCACCGAATTTCGGGAGACGGAATGGTAGTCGTAGTCGATCTTCTTCGGGAGTGATAGTGGGGAGAAAATTCGACAACACATCGGGATAGAGAATTTTCGGTGGAGGGGGGGTTCGGCGAGGAGAAGCCTCACGTATCGGTGTGTGTAACACCCCAAAATCTTCGCCAATTTAGACCTCAAATTATAACATGTTATGACAATAAATACTTCGACTTATAAAACGGGCAGTGGATTAACCATCAAGAGTATATTCACATTACAAGACCCTTCAAATAACCTATCGATCTAATTATGTCACTACAACCAGATTAATCAAGTTATCTATCAATCCATCAAAATCTCTTCTTTGTTAAATTCATCCACCTCTGCTATATCAAAACGCTCGTCCCACAACCCTTTACTTCCCCGAGCTGATACCAGGTAAGAAAACATCAATTGAAACGATTAGGCCAACGCCTAGTGAGAACATTCGTTTCCAATATAACATTTGTAAAATTCAATGTAAACAAGTTATAACAAACCTGATTCCCCTTTTCTTACCATACGTATAACTCTATTCCATTACACAATTTTATCCACTCCCATGACTATGACTGACAACAATTCCATCAGCATATCATACCCCAGAGCCACACTACGAATCTTCTCAGATTCTAGATCAACGCTCTCCACCAATAAATCGCGATTACACACGCCCATTTATCAGCATTTCATACCCCAGAGCCACACTACGAATCTTCTCAGATTCTAGATCAATGCTCTCCACCAATAAATCGCGATTACACACGCCCATTTATCGGTAAGGAAGCAGAGATCACAAGCACTTATGTCAATCTCACTCTCTTCCTTAGAAATCAGGAATAACGATTAATACCACACGCCTATTCCATGATTTCCCACACACTGGAATAACGATTAAACGAGTAATACCACACGCCTATTCCATGTGATTACCAAACTTCAGTGCCTATGGATCCATATCACCTAATTGTACTCATATAGGTATTTACTCAATATAAATTCCTCATAGCAACCGTATAAGCGAATTATATTTATACCTCGTAGATTCCTCATATCATTCAGTATGAGCAAATCATATATATATATCGTACAGATTCCTCATATCAACTGTATGAGCGAATCACCAATAAATCCTTTTCTTTTATATAGCATTATATTCCTGCCTAGTATCGACTAACGCAGTCTATAAACCTAACATACTACTTTTCAAGGGTATGTATGTTCAAGCTATATAATTCCCATCACAATTCCTAAATCGCATATTTCCACGATTTACATAAATGCACATTTCATTACATCCGGAAAGATACATAAAATACAAGGCCTCTAGATACTTAACTTATCAGATCCTTGAGCCATATCAAATTGTGATACCATTTATATAGGCCGGTTTCTTTACTCAACTCCCGATATGTTGTACCGGGACTCACCTGTATCGGGACTTACCTCTACCGGGACTTGCCTCTACCGGGACTTCCAACTACCGGGACTCCCAACTACCGGGACTTGCCTCTACCGGGACTTCCAACTACCGGGACTTCCAACTACCGGGACTTGCCTCTACCGGGACTTCCAACTACCGGGACTTTCAACTACCGGAACTTGCCTCTACCGGGACTTCCAACTACCGGGACTTTCAAGGTTTTGCGTACTGTCCGTTCAACAAGTCCTCAAATCGATATAAAACATGAAATCAGTTCAATCTACTCATTCTAATCAATCCTCAGTCAGTTCATACAAATATACCAAGGTTACTATAACTTAAAAACACTTATTTGTACAAAGAATCGAATGAACTCACCTCTTTGAAGAAAATCCACTTTAATCTCGATCTGTTGCTCCAATCCATTTTGAACGATTTTGAAAACCTAATCCAAACACAGATTCGTTTATAACCCAACGTCTATAACAATTATATCAGAAAACATGATCACTTTCCTTACCAAATTGATGATCAAAGCTTGCTTTCTTCCTTTTTCCCTTTCTCTCTTTCTCTCTGCCTTTCTTTCTTCTGCCGACTCAAACAAAACCAAAATGAGATATTATCTCATCTCTTCAGCCCCTTATCCATACATATTATCCATATTGACCAAACACACCTCCAAGTTTCGTTATTTCCGAAAGTAACATCCTACTTTAATCTCTTGTATTTTAACCCTATTGAATTGTAAAATTTCCATATAATTCAAGGTTTAACCCAAAATACAAAAGATCCCAATTCTCATTAAAATACTTATTATTGAAAATTCAGGATGTTATAGTGTGGGAGAACGTCGGCGTGAGGGTTGCTTCTTCGGTGAGGGAGACGTTCGGGGTGAGGTTTGCATCCTCGGTGAGTGAGACTTTCGGGGTGAGGTTTGCATCTTTGGTGAGGGAGGCTCGGAGATGATCTCTTCAGTGGACGGGATGGTTCAGGGAGAACCAGTGTCACCCAAAAGAAAATCAAAGAAGTCATTTGGGGGGGGATTCGGTAGGGGGGGGCCCTGATCGGGTTGTGAGATGTCATCGATCATAAACTGATCGGGTGAAAGGCTGTGAAGTGAAAAATCGGAGCCTTCGAGGGGAGAGACCCCGAAGTCATCTCCTCCACCCAAAGAAGTGCGTGGGGATGTAAAGTGTGGTTCCTCCAAATGTACAACCGAGGTCTATAGAGAGACAACGGAGGAGTCGGTGGGGTTAATAACGGATTCCCTTGGCCCGGAGGGTTGAAGTTCAACAACTGGCGATTTTTGAGAATCGTCAATTGGCTTAGTCGGTGGGGCCGAAAGATTTCGAGACCTCTTTAAAGGAGATCTCAAAGGGGATGATGAGTGCCTCCGCTTGTGAGATGGGATTTGAACCGGGGAAGCCTCCGAGGGATCTCTCGGTGGCGTGGTTCGAGAAGCGGGTGCGGAGGTGTCGGTGGCCTTACATTGTTTCTTTTTAGCGCCACCCGACGTCGCTCGAGGACGGGGAGAAGGGACCACTACAACTTCGGGTTCCTCAGGAACTTTCGGGTGTTGAAACCCGGGAGCTTCAGCATCACCCCAGTGAAGATCGGGAGATATAGCAAAAGAGATCATTCCTTGGCGTAAAGGGCGATCAGTAGCGAGACGGCCAATATTGAGAGTCTTTTGGCCAACAAAAGGGGATAACCATTCGTAAGAAAAACGAGGAGATTGAGACTTGCGATCCAAGTCCAAGGCCGAGCCAAGCTTGTGTTGTAGAATCATGGAGATGAAACGCGGATATGCTACATGGCATCGTTTTGGGTGTTTGATCACTTCAGTCAGCTCAGTAAAGAAATACTGAGGAAAATCCACCTTTCTTTGAAAAATTAGAGCATGGGCTAGTTTGGTAATATAAGAAGGGGACTGGTCATGACCACTTGTCTTTCTAGAGAGACAATGGATCACATGAGCAAAGAAGAAGTTCCAAACACCACACATTTTGTTGCGAGTGAGAGTACCTGGGCCTTTTGAGGATTTGGAGACTTTGTCATCAGATTGGTGCACATAGCCAATGGCACTGATAACTTGTTCAAGAAAGTTATCGACGTGCATGTCTACATAAGAGGAGAAAGCATCAATCTTGAGGGCACGACGAATGTCATCAACACCAAATGTGAGATTGTGATCACCTTCCTCGTCAGTGATAATGGATGCATGGATGGCTTCGTTAGATGGGTCGTACACACAGGAGAGCCAAAAGTTGCCAATGAGCATCTTGCTCATTTTCGGATTGCAAGAAAAAGCATGGAGGAGAGGAGATCGAGTTAAGAAGTTGATGATAGTGTTGAACTCTGGATGTGCGGGATCGGATTCGAACCGTGCGACGTGGTTGCAGGGGTTAAATATGAGGTCTTCAAAGCATGTTGGTATCTTGGTGGGTGCCATTGTTGCAGGTGAGAAGAGAGAAGATGAATGAGGAAGGCGATGGGTTTTATTTATAGGAGAAAGGAATAGGGCTATGGATTCAAAAAGGAGAGGGAACGGTTATGAGGGAGTGAAAAAAGGTTTAAATAAAATAAACAAATTTAAAAAAAATAATGATGAGGGATTTGGGGATGTGTGATCAAGACGGCTAGGATTGGGAAGGGTCAGCCATCACACTGACACTTAGGGTTTCTTTTAGGCTCATGGTTGCATACGGAAACGTACGAGATAAGCTTAAAACCATTCGGTATATATTTTGGTGGAACATAACTCACCGAAGATATATAACCAAGAGAAGTCGTTAGGTATGTTGTACCGATGGCCATGAAGCCACCGACGTTGGATAACCAAGAGACGTTGGTGGTAGAAATCTTACCGATGAATTTCAACGGAGATCGGTGTATATGTCGGTGGTGAGAAGAGGAATCAATCGTCGGTGGAGATTACCGAATAGGATTTCGGTGTTGAGCAAGGCCACCGATGAAGATATACCTAGAAGGTTGATTTCGGTGTAGAGAAAGATCACCGAAACCAATCACCACCGAATGGTAACTTCCATTTTGGAGATACAAAGACCACCGAAATTGTTACCACCAAATTGATTTTGTGTGTTTGTGTGATCTCGAGAATCGGTGTAACACATAGCCACCGATGGGAAAATCCAAGAGGCGTCGGTGATAGAAACCTCACCGATGAGAGAGAATTGCAACGGAGATCGGTGACATCGGTGGAAAAGATTCAAGTGAATTTCGGTGAAGAGCAAGGTCACCGATGAGGATTGACCTAGAAGGTCGTTGTCGGTGAAGAGTTTGATCACCGAAAGCAATTAACACCGAAGGTCATTACCACCGAAAAGGCAAATCCCTTTTTTTTGAAAGGTGGTGGATTCACCTACTAAAGGTTGCATATTCCAAGTTCACTTATCAGAAAATTGAACCTGGCTTCATCCAAGGGTTTGGTGAACAAGTCTGCAAGCTGAAGATCTGTAGGAATGAAGTGCAGCTCAATGTCACCTTTGGAAATGTGATCCCTGATGAAATGATATCTGATGTCTATGTGTTTTGATCTTGAGTGCAAGACAGGATTATTTGCAATGGCAATTGCACTAGAGTTATCACATAGGATGGGAACTTTGGAGTAGTTTTGATTGTAGTCCTTTAACTGATATTTCATCCACAGGATCTGAGCACAACAGCTTCCAGCAGCTACATATTCAGCCTCAGCAGTAGAGGTTGACACAGAGTTTTGTTTCTTGCTGGACCAACTTACTAATTTGCCACCAAGGAGTTGGCAGCTACCTGTGGTACTTTTTCTATCAATCTTGGAACCTGCATAATCTGAATCTGAATATCCAATTATTTCAAAGCCTGAGTCTTTGGGATACCAAAGTCCCAGGTGCATGGTACCTTTTAGATACCTGAAAATCCGTTTAACAGCATCCAAATGAGATTTCTTTGGATTGGCTTGATAACGGGCACAAAGACAGGTAGCAAACATAATATCCGGTCTGCTAGCAGTTAAGTAAAGGAGAGAACCAATCATACCCCGATAATGGGTAACATCCACAGATTCACCATTTAAATCCGCATCAAGTTTCAAAGGTGGTGCCATGGGAGTTTTCATAGGAGAGCTGTCTAAAAAGTTAAATTTCTTTAGAAGGTCACGAATATATTTACTTTGATTTATAAAAATTCCTTCTGAAGATTGTTTGACCTGAAGGCCCAAAAAGAATGTAAGCTCTCCCATCATGCTCATCCCATATTCACTCATCATGAGAGAAGCAAACTCATCGCATAGTGATTCATCAGTGGCACCAAAGATGATGTCATCAACATAAATTTGGACAAGAATGAGATTACCTGAGGTCTTCTTGATAAAGAGAGTGTTGTCAATTTGACCTCTAGAGTATCCATTTTTCAGAAGAAAGACAGCAAGAGTGTCATACCAGGCACGAGGAGCTTGTTTGAGACCATATAGAGCCTTATCAAGTCTGTACACATAGTCTGGATGAGCTGGGTCTTCAAAACCAGGTGGTTGTTTCACATAGACTTCCTCTGCAAGTTCCCCATTGAGGAAAGCACTTTTGACATCCATCTGAAAGACCCTAAAGTTTCGGTGGGCAGCATGAGCCAAGAAAATTCTTATGGCTTCAAGTCTTGCAACAGGGGCAAAAGTTTCATCATAATCAATGCCTTCTTCCTGTCGGTATCCTTGAGCAACCAATCTGGCCTTATTTCTGATAATTGTACCATCTTCATCCATCTTGTTCCTGAAGATCCATTTGGTTCCAATGATTGTCTTCTTTCAAGGTCTGGGAACCAATCTCCAAACTTTGTTTCTCTCAAATTGAGAAAGTTCTTCTTGCATGGCAGTGGTCCAACAGGGATCTGTTAGAGCTTTATCAATCTTCTTGGGTTCAATGAGAGAAAGAAAGTTCACATAGAGACAAATATTTCCAACTCCTCTGCGAGTTTGGACACCTACTTGTTGATCACCAATGATTTGATCTATGGGGTGATCTTTGGTCCATTTTGTGGCAGGAGGTAGAGGTAGTGGAACATTTTGTGTGGAAGAAATCGGTGGAGTGGGATCAGAGGATCGGTGGAAAGCAGTATTATCGGTGGAGGGCATAGGATCGGTGGAGGGTATGGGATCGGTGGAAATGTGCAAATTGGCAGTAGGATTTATGTCGGTGGGAGAATGAATATCGGTGGAAGGATACACTATGGAAGATGACCCAATTTGGTTATTTGATGGGTTCAAAGGAATGAAAGATGCTTCGGTGGAGTTAACTATGGGAGCATCACCTATGCATGAGGAAATCCACCTGTGCAATTCATCATCATCATTTGAAAGAGATGATGATCTTAGGTCATCAAATTGGACATGGATAGACTCATCAATGCATTTTCTCCTGAGATTGTACACACGACATGCTTTGGAGGATAAAGAGTATCCAACAAAAATACCTTCATCAGCTTTGGGATCAAACTTCCCAAGATTGTCATGATCATTTAGAATAAAGCACACACAGCCAAAAACATGAAGAAAGCCAATATTTGGTTTTCTGCCATGGAAAACTTCATATGGGGTCTTATCATGTCTTTTGGAAATCACAGACCTATTTTGGGTAAAGCAAGCAGTATTAACAGCTTCAGCCCAAAAATAGGTGGGAAGACTTGATTCACTTAGCATAGATCTAGCAACCTCACATAGAGTTCTGTTTTTCCTTTCCACCACACCATTTTGCTGAGGAGTTCTGACAGCAGAGAAATTTTGAGAAATTCCTTTCTCATTAAAGAAGTTTTCAAGAGCACTGTTTCTGAATTCAGTACCATTGTCACTTCTTACCGATCTTACAAGCTGCCCATTTAGAACTTCATTTTTCTTGACAAAGCTGATGATATCTTCAGTTGCATCACTTTTATACCTGAGAAAAGATACCCAAGTATATCTAGTAAATTCATCAATAATAACAAGAATGTACCTTTTGCCACCAAGACTAGAAGTGTTGACTGGTCCACATAGATCCATGTGTAGCATCTAGAGAGGAAGAGTGATGGAGGAGCATTGCTTGGTCTTGAAGGATGTTTTGGTGAGCTTCCCTTTTTCACATGCATCGCACATCTTTTCTTTGACAAAGTTCAACTTTGGCATGCCAGTCATCAGTTCTTTGTTTGAGATTTTATGGAGTGTTTTGAAGTTCAGATGAGATAGACGTTTATGCCACAGCCAGTTCCTTTTGGCTGTGTCATCTGACACAAAACAGACATTGGATGAATTGTTACTTAGTCCCATATCAATGATATAGACATTTTCCATCCTTTTTCCAGATAACACCACATTAAAGTTCTTGTCCACAACAGTACAGATACAAAGTTCAAAGATAACTTTATATCCAAGATCACACAGTTGGCTAATGCTGAGAAGATTATGCATGAGACCTTCAACAAGTGCCACTTTGTTGAAAGTGACAGATCCATTAGTGAGAGTTCCATATCCTTTGGTGTAACCTTTAGGGTTGTCACCAAAAGTTAGAGATGGACTTTTTCCAGACACATAGTTGATGAGAAGAGATTTATTTCCCGTCATGTGGCGTGAGCACCCACTATCCAGATACCATATTTGATGGTGCTCAAAAGCCTGCATGCACACACAGATTAGTTCTTAGGTACCTATTTGGTGGTGAGTCCTTTTGGGTTAGAAGAGGAAGAGTCCTTAGGTTTGATTCTTTCAATTCTTTCCTTTGGGCAATCCTTGGCAAGATGAAAAGTGTCACCACAGTTATAACATTTTCTGTAAACAAAAATCTTTTTAGGTTTTTGCAGTTCTTCTTTTCCTTTCCTCATGACATTAACTTGAGAGTTTTTAGGAACAAAGGATGAGGAATGAGAAGGAAAACTTAAAGTACCATTACTTGAGGTGGAAACGAATTTGGAAAGATTTCTTGAAGTATTTTTGAAATGATCGTTTCCAAACTCCACCGATTTCCCTTTTGAGTTTGTGAGGCTCACAGAACGGGGAAGGAAATCGGTAGGAGAATTTATTTCGGTGAGATACTTAGCTTTTGAAGAGTTACACATAGGTGGAGAATTCAAATCGATGGAGTTAGATTTATCTCTTTTGACAGACTTTGATTTTGAAAGATCAGTAGGAGGGACATATTCATCAACCGCTAAGTCTTTTAAAAGATCATGGATGGGTTTTGAAAAGTCATTGGAGTCCTCTTTTTCCATGTTTTGAACAGACGAGGATTCTTTAGCTTTTATGAACATTCCAAACTTTAAAGCTTCACCTAGATCTAAAGAGTCTAAGGAAATAGAGTCACAAGAACTTGAGTCTGAGACATCATCCCATACACTAGAGGTAGGCTCAAGCGTTTGAGAAGAGACGTCAGAGATGGTTTTTCCATAGCCCAAACCAAATTTGTTGTTAACAGAAATTTGATCTTTAAAGATTTGCTCAAGATTCTTTGAAGAACTTGTCCATTTCTTAACAGTCTCTTGTTCTCTTTTTAATTTCTTAAAAAGTTTGTTTTTCTCTTTTGAGATCACATGATTTATGGGTTTTAGATCCTCAAGCTCAGCTTTGATTTCCTCAAGCTTTTCAAGTTTAGACATACAAATTTCAAGTTTAGATGTGAGTTCTTTAACTTGAATAGATTTTCTTTTCTTACCATCCTTGACAGAATAAAAGTCTTTAGTTAAAGATTCATAAAAGGATTTTCTTTTCTTACCATCAATCTTTTCACTATCAATCATATCATTAAAAGGATGTACCTGAGAGTATGATGTCGAGCACCCAGTTGACACCAAAGCCATTGGAGAGGTAGCTTTTTCAGTATCTTCCACATCTTCTGAGATGGCCATAAAGCATTTGTTGGGAGAGTTGTTGTCACTGTCAGAGGTCTCTTCTTCCCAATCATGAATTTCGGCCATGAGGCCCTTTCCTTTTCTAATGAGACCCTCATTTCTCTCCTTTTCTTTCTTATATTTGGCTTTGTACTTCTCAGCCCTTTCTTGATGATCTTTGGTTGAGGTTTGAGTATCTTTCTTGGCAAGGTTTGATTTGAAAGTGTTATTTTTGGGTTTTTCAGACTTGGAGGAAAACTTGTCAGAAGATGAATTTCTAGAGTTCATCCCACGCTTACTTCTGTACTCAGCAGCAAAGTGTCCTTTCTTTCCACAGTTAAAACATTCCTCATTTGTCTTATCAGTTGAGGAAGCTTTTGTAGAGGAGAAGGGTTTTCTGAAATATTTGGATTTATTTGAAAAACGAGATCTGTTTTTGAAACCAGCCAACATGGCAATTTCATCAGACATTTGCTTAACCGAGATTTCTTCACCTTCATCATCGGCATCACTTAGATATGCCTCCGATTGGTGAGAAGAGTTGCTTTGGATTTCATTGTCAGAATCTGATGAAAGATAGGTGATGCGTGGAACATTTTGAGATTTCTTGGAATTATCACTGACAAGGGCAATAGAAGTGCCCTTTATCTCTTTGATGAAAGATTTCCTTTGTAACTTGGTTTGTTCAAAGTTGAAGAGAGTTCCATATAAAACAGTTAGAGACATGTACTCAAGGTCCTTGGAAGTTTTGATACAAGTGCACATGTTCTCCCAAAACTCAGGAAGACAATCCATGAACTTATTTAGAACTTCCTCATTATCATAGACTCTGCCTAGTAACTTCAGATTATTTAGAAGAGAGTTGAAAAGATTATAGTAGCTAGGAAGAGATTCACCATTTTCATGAGTGAAAAGTTCATACTTTCTTATGAGAGAAATCTTTTTGCATTTCTTCACTTCCTCTGTACCTTCGTACAGAACACATAGTGTGGTCCACATCTCTTTAGCAGTTTCAAAGTTAACTAGAGAATGATAGACTTCATCAGGAAGTGAGAGGGCAATGATTGCTTTAAGCTTTGAATCAAGAGTAACAAGACGTTTTTCTTCATCAGTATATTTCTTAGGATTTTTTAGAATATAACGTCCAGTACCTTTGGCTTTCTCTTTGTCGGAAGGCTCAGAGTCATCGGAGTCACTAGAGTCCTTCTTATCAGCGGTTTCCTTACCAGGCCTCTGCGTTTCATAGCGAGCCCACACTCTTGGGATAATAGGTCCCTCTTTGAGAATGGTTGGATATCTGGTATCCACTCCTTCCATGAATAGCATCATACGACTTTTCCAAAGAGAAAAGTTGTTAGGGTTAAACTTAGGAGGTTTGGTAATGGAACCATTTTCAGAAAAGTTGTTTTGAAAAGCATTTTCAGCAGTTGAAGATGAAGAGGCAGCCATCGCAGATCAAGTTTATGAGTTAAACTTTCTGCTCTGATACCACTTGTTAGTCCCAGATGGCTATAACAAGTATTGTAGAAGGGGGGGTTGAATACAATACTCAAAATTTTCACAATTTTAATTCTATTATTGAAAATCTTTCAACAAGAATTACACATAGAAAGCTTAAGACTGTTGCGGAAAAAAACAGATAAACTATTCTAACAATCTTACACAAAGTATACTAACAAAACAACTAAGAACACTTAGAACAAAGCTATAAAGTTTTTAAGCAATATGGAGAATTCTTGCACTGAGAGAGAAGTCCATAAAGCGTAGTTTGCATGGAGCCTTCTACTTCCTTTTATAGTGAAGATACAAGTACTGTGCATTAAATGCTCAGGACACTTGTCATAAGGAGATTGGATAGAAGGTGTAGTACTCTGAAAAGTTGATGTTTCCAAATCACCTTTTTTCTTGGAACCAGGAAGAATGCCCATGCTGATTTAGACGTTATCTAAAAGTGGAGAGTACTAAGTTGACATTTTTACCAACCACTGGATTATTGCCAAACCTGGAGGATCTTCTTGATGTGTTTTCCAAGACAATTTTATCGATGATGATCCACCGATATAACTGTCATTGGTCTTTAAAAAAACATCTGCAAGAAAATCCATTTACACGAAGATCCCACCGATTTGAGTATCCTCATCGGTGAGATGAAGTCCACCGATTTGAGTATCCTTATCGGTAGGATGATGTCCACCGATTCCTGAAGACAACATCGGTGGAATGAAATCCACCAATTTGAGTATCCTCATCGGTGAGATGAAGTCCACCGAATTGTTGAGTACACCATCGGTAGAGAGGATGTCCACCGATGTGAGATCGATGGACAATAACTTGTATATATCTTGAGAAGAGTCTTCTTGATTCCGCACAGAGAATCTCTTCAAGCTTGGTTTCGGTTTATCTTCGACTTCACATAACAGTTGCTATCTTGTACAAGTTATTTAAATAACCATGCTAAAATATTCTAAGTAAGATTTTAGGGGAAAACATCGGTGAGTCAATTTCAAATCTTTGGTGACCCAGCATGTATGAATTGTAAATATTAAAAAAAATTATGTAGTATATATGATATATATTAAAATATATAAATCAAAAAATATTCAATATTTGGCTCATTTCGAACGTATCGAAGAGACGATTATAATGGTGTAACTTGTTAAAATTAAAACATATTTTTTTAACGTATTTTAGTTAATAAACGATTATATGTGTTAAATGTAAAATTAAAATTATGAAAGTAAAAGGTATAAAGTAAAGTAAGTAAATAAGTATAGGGGTTGAAAGTGTAAATTTCAAATCAAAATAATCAAAAATCACCAAAATTAGAACCACCGCGCGACACACCCCTGCGATCGCGGGATGAATATTTTCAAAAATGGTCCCTGTCCGCGATCGCGGACCCCCTTTGCGGAAAAATGGGTACTTTGGTAAGTTAAAGTCAAACTTTGGGTATTTTAATTAAATTCTCTTTATTTTAATTCAAACATCGGAGTACTATCTATTCGAAATAAAAATTACCAAAAATATAGGTTACACGTTTTTCCTACATAGTTTTAATAAGACCATCTTCAATAGTGTCACTAAATCTTATACTAAACACTAAATTTGATGTAAATGACACTATTTACATCTTCAATGTGGTCTTTATTTTCCACACTAAATTTAGTGTAATGAATAGTATTACACTATATTTTGTGTAACGCTATTCATTTACATTACTTTTTACATTACTTTTTACATCACTTTAAAAAATAGTGTTACCCATTGGAGAAGATTTACTATTAACACTAAAATTTACACTATTTGTTGCACAACTTTTGAAATTTGGTGTGGCTGAGAGCCCTCACAGCCCAGGCACAACGACGCAATTATTAGGGGCGCGCTCTATCCACTGAGCTAATAGCCCGTCGTGCGAACCCCCAGTATAAAATATAGTATGACTCATTGGAGGCCCTAAGTAATAAAGACGATTAATAAATACACCTTAATATTGCCTGTAGTAATTAACTTTTTTAATAATATAACAAATGTTAATAATGATGTAGAAAATAGAGAAACTGTGAGGACTAAAACTTTTACTTTTTTATTTAGGGTATCTCCAATAGTTTCTTTAAAATGACGATTTTGAGAAAAAATTTCTCCAACAAATTCCTCAAATTTTCTTTAAAATAAAGAAAATGTGAGGGAGATAATGAAAATCTCCAAATTTGAAGATATTTTAGAAAATGATTACTTATGAGAGAAAATAATTTTTTATTCTTCCTATCAATTAAAATTGCTTTGTATTAAATGTTTAAGAGAAAGAAATAATATTTTATGAGTTGTGTTGAATATTTTAAAAATATAATTAACTGTGTAATCTAAAAAATAGAGAATCTGTTGGAGATGAAAGTAATCTCTTTAAGAGATTTTTATTTTTTATTTCTCTATGAGTAAACTCTACTTTTGGTCCCTGAGGTTTAGTGATTTCTTTGAAACAAGTATCCGTGGTTTCATAAGTCGACTTGTCGTCCTCATGGTTTTGATTTTAAGCTAGATTCAGGACCTGGTCACTAACGGGGTTAAATCGCTTTGTTAGTGTCAGGGGCATTTTCGTCTTTTCACTATTTCCCCCTATTTTAACCCGCCTTCCTTCTTCTTCTTCCCTTCACTCACTTCTGTTAACTTCCATCTTCCTCCTCCTCCTCCTTTGACGATTCAAGACTTCTTCTTCTTTAACAATCATGGTGCTATGTTATTGTGGATGTGAAGCAGCTGTGAAAACATCATGGACCACCGCAAATCCTGGTCGAAGGTTCTATACATGTGGAAGAATGGTACACTGTTACGATTTTCTACATTTTCTGCAAGTAATCATGCTTAGCTAATAAAAGTAAGTTTTTCTGTTAACAGGGCCAATGTTCCTTTTTTGGGTGGTTTGATCCACCTATTTGTTCAAGGTCCATTGATGTCATTCCTGGGCTACTCAAAGCCAAAAACAGAGCTGAAGAATGTGTCAGAGAGAAAGACATGGAAATTTTGAAGTTGAATCTGCTCTTGGTCATCACTTGGAGTTTATTTGTGTATTTCATGCATTTAGCCTTGACATGATCTGTTTTTTGTGCATGGGTTAGCTTTTGGGGAACAATGCATACATTTAGGGGATGGTACATTAGTGTTCTTAATGATGTGATTGGTATACAACTAGGTGTGTATGGGTTTGCATTTAGGGAACAATGTATGCATTAGTTTTGTGTTGGTACTATTTGTAATGGTGCCAAATCATCTCCTGTTTGTTATAAAACTAGGCGTGTTGGTACTATTTGTAATGACAATCCTATTTGTTATAAAAGTAGGTGAATGTTTTGGTGGTTTGATCCAACTGTTTTTTGTACCTTTGTTGATAACACAAAACCAAACCTGTTTTGGTCATCTGCAAGACACAGATATATGCCCTGTTTTGGTAAAAAAAAAAGACACAAAACCAAACCTGTTTTGGTACACAACATAACAAAACTCTAACCTGTTTTGGTACCTTTGTTGATAACACAAAAACAAGATAACACATACAATTCCAATCTGTTTTGGGACACAACATAACACAAAGAGTAAACACAAAACTAATTGTTTTCAATACCATACCAGTAAATGCCAAACCACATCTATTGTTTCAAACATAAATACCATACATACCAACCTAAGACATAAACAGATAAACTAACTGTTTTCAACCAACACCAAATCACCAAACTAACTGTTTCAACCATACAACCAAAACCATAACTACCATATATACCAACCAAACCATTAATTTGTCTAATTCTTTCCTGTGAAAGCCCTGCTTTCCTGTGAAGGCCCTGCTTTCTCTGTGAAGGCCCTGATTTCCCTGCTTTCCCTCCTTCTCCTCCTTGTCCTTTACAAGTCCTAGAATTGTGTCCTTGATTCTTACACTTATCACAAGTCACAGTCTTCCCTTTCCTAGGAAGTTTACCAGTGTCCTCACTCCTCTGAGACAACTCCTCATGTGTCTTCCTTCTCTTCTTCTTTGGTCTCCCAATCTGTTTATGGTGAGTTGGTGGGATTAAAGTTGTTGCCCAGTCACCTTTGTCCCATAGCAGGCTTCCATTGATTGACTCAATCTTGAAGCTATACATTTCCCTCCATGTGCTTACTCTGTATACATGCTCAACCCAATCTTCAGGTAACACATTGTTACCATTTGCTCCCATGTTCCAGTTTGTAGCCACAACATGCTTGCATGGAATTCCAGTTAACTCCCACCTCCTACATGTACATGTCCTTGCTCTCACATCTACTATGCATTGGTCATTTCAAGGGCCAGAAACCTATTATATAGGAAAGAAATAAGTCCATATCTAGTAAATACCATTAAAACAAAGCATAATAACCTATAATTTATTATACATACCTGGTACCTATCTCCTCCACTAAACAAGACTTGATATTTGGATGCTTCTTTCTTGGCAGTCTCCAAGATTTTGTTTGCAGTTGGGGTAAGTGGGCCATCACAACTCTCTATCACTTTGCATACATTCACTATCCTCTTCATTAGATACACTCTAATGTATTCCAGACATGAATAAATTGGTTTATCCCTAGCATCAACAATTTGTCTATTGAATACCTCACACATGTTATTTAATAACACATCAGAGTGACACATGCCTGTGACCAAAGTATAAACAGGTTGAAATATGTTACCAAAGTAAAAACAAGTTGACATATATACTTACCAAAGTAAAAATAGGTTGAAATATACCTGTGAAGTGTGATCTGCTACAGGATTGAGGAGGGATCTTGTTCAAATATTCATAGCAGTCTGAATTGAACATTCTCAAACTTTCCATTGCAGTCTTAAACTGTGGGACAGTGGGGGCTGTTGCACATTGCCATAAGTGATCCTTGTATGCTTTCCCTTTCCACTGTTGTTTCATGTTATCATGAATATGCCTGAGCCAGTATCTATGCTCAACAGAAGGGAACAAATTGGCAATTGCTGGAAGAATGCCCTATTTTCAAAATAGTGTAACAATCAGAATACAATTCAATTACAAAAACAAAGGAAATTGAAAACCACAAACAGAGGAAATAAGTTCATACCTTTTGTCTGTCACTAATGAAAGTGAAGTTGGAATTTCTTTGAAGATCAAGGTCTTCTCCAAGGCATTCTAAGAACCACATCCATGAACTTGTATTCTCAGCCTCTACTATGGCATATGCCACTGGATATATGCCCTGATTTGGGTCAATGCCCACTGCTGTTAGAATTTGCCCTGGAAATGGACCTTTCATAAAAGTACCATCTAGTCCCAACAGATCCCTTCTACCTGCCCTGAATCCTCTCTTCAAAGAACCTAAACATATATATACCCTTTTGAATTTCCTGGTTTCACTAGCTGGATTGGGTTCTTCCTCAACTTCCATCTTAACTGTTGTGTCAGGGTTGCATCTTTTTACCTCAGATGAGTAATCCCTCAGGTGTTGGTACTGTGCCCCATAGTCTCCCCAGATCTTCTTCATGGCCATCTGTTTTGCCCTCATTGCCTTGCCAGGTGACATAAAGATCTTAAATTTCTCTGATAAGTGGGATTGAATTGCCTTCAATGGCATATTTGGATCTACCTTGATCTTCTCTGTTATGTGCTTTGAGAGGAAATATGCAGTGGCCATACCAACCTCCCTCGTTTGGAAGCACTTATGGGTGTCAAGATAGGTTTTCACAGTCCAGGTTTCTTCATTTTGTGAACATGATACGTACAAAACCCATGGACAAGTGGGCCCATTGGACTTTCTCTAAGCACTCTTTCTTCCCTTACTAGGCCCACTGGACTCCTTTAACTTTGGCAATGATCCCCTACAAACGGCCCTAACTCTTGCAGCATCATTTTTTATCACCACTATGTCCCTTCTAGTCTGAATTGAATGCTGCTTGATTAGGTTGATAATGGTTGTTTTATTACCAAAAGTCTGGCCTAAATAGAAGTCAATCTCCTTACACTGTGTTTGGGACATGCCTTTGCACAAAATGCCATTGTCATCCCCTGAATCAAAATTATCAACCTCAAAAGGATCAATATCACCCTCCACATTCACACTTTCACTTCCCTCTCCATTTACACCAAACCAGTCCACATAACCATCTACATAATCCTCCAAGTCATCATCTATACCAAATACCTCATCATACTCATTACTATTATGTCTCTCTATATCATCATGGTTGTCACTTCCCTGAATCAATTCCAACCCCTGGTTCAAGTCCAACCCCTGGTTCAAGTCCAAACCCTGGTTCAAGTCCAAGGCCTGGTTCAAGTCTAAGCCATTGTCCAACCCTACTTCCTCTTCCTGTTCTGGTATCTCTGAGTCCAACCCAATGAAAGGATCAAAGCTATGAATTATATGATCCATGCTTTGATTTGGGGTTGCCAGGTTAGTCCTACCATGTTCCACAAACACATCAATGAGTTTAATAGCAGGTGCATATTGTAAGAGGTTTAACACATCCTGGTTACTACCTAACCCTCTTAACCCAGTATCCATATCACCTTCAGGAATCAAGAAATGGTAAAATTTGATTTCATGTCTATCATACCCTAATGCTAACACCATTAAATGAAACTCCTCTACATTTAATCCTTCTGTGTTAACCAAATCAACATAATCAGTCTTACCATTCTTGTATCTTCTTCCAGGAAAGCTTGTAAAGGCACCTCCATGGTTCATCCTTACTGTTATCAATGTTGGGTAAAGCTCTGTATATAAAATCAACAGAAAAGGTAATAGGTGACATCAATGAAGAATGTTTGATCAAAGCTATGAAGAATGTTTGCTTCAAAAATGGAAAAACTGAGATGAATGTTTGCTTACCATATACATCACTTGGGTCAAATCCTTCGGCTATATCCCTCCTTAAAATCCATCTTGGTTTCGCCATTGTTTCTTGAGCAGGGAACAAGTTTGATCGATAAAAGGGTTTTTAGCTCAGTGTTCAGTGTGTGTGAAGAGAGTGAGGTTTGAAGTTTGAAGTGTGAAGTGTTAGTGAAGACAAAGAGTTGAATGTCGTTAAAATTTGAGGCAAATAGTGAAAAGACGAAAATGCCCCTGACACTAACGAAGCGATTTAACCTCGTTAGTGACCAGGTCCTGAATCTAGCGTAAAATCAAAACCATGAGGACGACAAGCCGACTTATGAAACCACGGATACTTGTTTCAAAGAAATCACTAAACCTCAGGGACCAAAAGTAGAGTTTACTCTTTCTTTATTTTAAAGAAACTGTTAAAGATGCTCTTAGAACTCGTAGCTCTCTTTATTTTGGAGTGTTTCTAGACATTGTTAAACTCTTACATTCAACTTGAATAAATGATATGACACAATTAAATTTGAGAATGTTATGGTTTGATTTAAGTTATTCTCTATTGCTATTGAGTGTTGAGATGGTAAATTAGAAAAGGGGTGACTATATAAAAGAGTAGAAGATAGATTGGAGAATTAAAAAGCGAGGTGATTAAATATGTATTTTTGTCAACCATTATTTCTTTTAAAATGTTTTTATTTCTATAAAAAAAAATTACTAAATCATCAATATTTCAATATCAATCAATATATATATATAACACAAATTATGCCAAATTAAACCCATATCCAAAAACATCAAGAACAATGCTCAAACATTCAATCGAAGCTCATACATGTCGATATCACGAAATTTAAAAGCAAAACCATCTGAGTCATATGTGGGTATAGAAACAGACCCAAATCAGGCTTCAAGCCTTCAAATTAAGAGTTACGGTTAGGAGAATAGGAGGTACCAATCGTAGGGAGAGGAACAGAAACACCGGAAGACGGAGGTCGGGTTGTCGCGACGTTCGTTCGTGGCTACGTCCTCACACTCATCGTCGTTGATAACGCCACTTTTTGGCGTTATTTTCAGTTCTCAAACCAATGAGATTGGCTTGTATTCTAGCAAAAAGGCGTAGATTTTATGGTTTATCGAGTGATTTATGCAGGTTATCTAAAAGACAACATTCATCGAGAAAAGAGCCAAAACGAAGCCCAACGGAAGCCCAAGACCCGGGCCCGAACCAGGACCCGAACCGCGAACCAGAAACCGACCCGAGCAGCTCTGGAAAGCGCGCGATTTTCCACGCGACTTGCAAGTCGCGTGGAAGGCCGCGTATCCCTCTGTTTCACGAATTTCAGCTTTATTATTCCAACTTTAAGTCATTATTCGGGAACGCTGGATATGCAACTCAGACACGACGAACGGCAGACAAGGAGAGGCGATTTTTGGGAGACTTTTCACGCCTTTTGGAGCCACGATAGAGGACAGATCGAGGAGAAGTTCACAACGAGAGTCGGATTTGAGCCGGGAGAAGGGAGTACATCTACCACATTCACCACGATCACTTTTACCATGTTTTCGTTCATTGTTTCCTTTTCTTCTCCTATGTTTTTGTCAACCAAAATCATGAACTAATCTTTAGATGTTGGGGGTTGGATTGAATTAGGTTTGAACATATGAACGGATGGCGAATGACTTTTATCAGTTTTTCCTTTTTAATGAATGCATGTAATTTGATTCTTAATGCTTTTGAGAGTTTAGCTAGCTTTCAATTGTTTTGTTGCTTCCAGTTGAGTTCGAGAGAATTAACTGTTAGATAGAACTAGGAATTGCATGCCTAAGGCGAGAGTTTGGTGATAGAGATATACCGAATACGCCCTAGTCCTAATTGAACCATTTAGGTTGAGATCGAGAGATTAAATCTATCCGTTCAAACATGAATCTTGCGCTTAATGTGTTTTGAAATCCTTAGGTTGAGATCGAAATTTAAAACTTGTCCTTTTTAAAATAAAACCCGATGTTGCTCGAAAGAGAACAACGGTGATTTTAGAGATTGGGTATTCATTAAGGGAATTAACTGGTAATTGTTTTAAGTCAGATATTCGTATGTGAAAACCTAAGGATTTCCAACCCTCAACTGTTTTCTCTATCGAATTTTCCTCAAGTTGTCTACTGTTCCGTTTGTGATTTTATTATTGCAATTAATTAGTTTAATACCAACCATCTCTCAATTTCGACAGTTCAGTTAATAGTGATTATAGTAATTGTGATACTTAGTTCCTAGTTCCCGTGGATTCGATACTCGTACTTCCGTACATTTTTACTTGATTTCGACACTGTACACTTGCGGTTAGATATAGGGGGGTGATACCCGCCTATCAAGTTTTTGGCGCCGTTGCCGGGGAACTAGTTGCAACTGATAGCACTACCAGTTATAAGCGCTATTAGATTGAACATTTTTTTTATTGCTTTATTCCTTCACTTTCAATTTTTGGATTGCTAATTTTGTTTGTTTTTCGTTTCAGGTACTAATAAGTTTATGCCAAGGAAGACCCGAGGGGAGAAACTCGAACCAATCGATCCGGAGATTGAAAGAACCGCCCGCCGAATACGCCTAGAGACCAAAGCCAAGAGACATCTAAAGATGGGTGACGAAATGCCCATCAATAGACCACCTGGTAACAACCCACCTCCGCCTCCTCCGGCGAGAGTCCGATGCGGTCATTTGCCAATCCGAACGTGGCAACCGCACGGATAGGCATCTAACCGCCCGCTACTGCAGCAAATTACTTCGAAATTAAGCCGAGTACCATCGTCATGGTACAGCAGAATCGGTTCGGGGGAGCACCTACTGAAGATCCCCATGCCCACCTTCGTGCATTTGAACGGATTTGCAATACGTTCAAGATCAATGGGATGGAGGAAAATGCCATCAAGCTAAGACTGTTCAGCTTCTCACTTAAGGGTAGAGCTGAAATTTGGATAGAAGGTTTGCCAGCAGATCAGATCACTACATGGGCAGACCTGAAAGCGGCATTTCTACAGAAATTCTTCCCACCAGGAAGAACTGCCCAGTTGATGGCCGATATCACCCACTTCGCTCAGTGGGAACAAGAGACCTTATACGAGGCATGGGAGCGATACAAGGATATGTTAAAGAAATGTCCACATCACGGGTTGCACGGATGGGTCATCATCCAGACATTCTTTAGTGGACTCCACCCGCAGTACAAAAACGATATCACTGCCGCATCGGGTGGAGCACTAATGGATAAATCTTATGAAGAAGCATGCGAGCTGATCGAGAACTTGGCCGAACATAGCTTTTCTACTCCAAGATCAGCTGTTAGAAGAGTTGCAAGTGTTCAAGAATCGGATAAGCTGAAAGAAATAAAAGCTCAATTAGCTGCGATCTCGAACGATTTGAAGGGAGGTAGACCGGAAGAACCCGAGCAAGTCCAATTCTTACAAAACTGGAACAACCAACCGAGGAATGACCCGTTCTCGAATACCTACAATGAGGGGTGGAAGAAGCACCCGAACTTCTCTTGGAGTCAACCCGGTCAACAACAGCAAGGTAATTCTTATAACTTTGTTAATTATCCTAATGCTAACAATGTTTACCGTCCTCCAGGTTTCAATCAAAGGAACTTCAATGACGGACCATCTATGGAGAAGAAGCCGGGGTTGGAAGACATGATGATGAAGTTCATGACCAAGATGGATAGCACGGTTGTGGAGTTAGCGAGCACGGTGAGCACGGTCAAGGCGGAAACCGAACAGAACACCGCCTCCATCAAGATCCTCGAAAGACAAGTGGGGCAAATATCTGAAGCCCTACAAAACCGACCTCCCGGAACATTATCGAGCATGACTGAAAAGAAACCAAGGGAGGAGTGTAATGCCATCTATCTGAGAAGTGGCAAAGAGCTGATCGAGGAGCCCACACGAGAACCACCAGCAAAGGAAACCGAGCCTAAAGAGAAAGAGGTTGTAGATGTGGAAGAGCTGGAGGTTGATGAAGAGGTGGTGAGTGAAGAGAACTTAAAGGTTGAAGAGAGCAAGAAGAGTGAAGCGACGAAGCCAAAGCAACCACCAGTCAAGCCGGTGGTACCGAGAGTGCCTTATCCGAGCAGACTTAAATCACATAAGGATGATGTTAATTTTTCTAAGTTTCTTGATATATTTAAAAAGTTGCATATTAACATTCCTTTTGCAGATGCTTTGGCGCAAATGCCCTCCTACGCGAAATTCATGAAGGAGATTCTATCCAAGAAGAGGGCAATCGATCACCAATCCGTGTTGCACTTACTGAAGAGTGTAGCGCGATCATCCAGAACAAGCTTCCCTCGAAGCTTAAAGATCCAGGGAGTTTTTCAATCCCTATTCAAATTGGGAAGTTTAATTAGGATAAAGTTATGTGTGATCTAGGAGCGAGTATTAACTTAATGCCTTTATCTGCTTTCAGGAAACTTGGCCTCGGGGAAGTGGAGCCGACAAACATGACCCTTCAGCTCGCGAATAGGTCGATAGTGTATCCGTATGTAGTGGTAGAGGACGTGTTGATCAAAGTTGGCAAATTCTACTTCCCGGTGGATTTCGTGGTGCTAGACATCGATGAAGACATAGAAGTCCCACTGATTTTGGGAAGATCTTTTCTAGCCACTAGCAGAGCTTTGATTGACATGGAAGAAGGTGAGATAACCTTCAGGGTTGGCGGCGAAAAGGTTATTTTCAAGATGTTTGAAAGTAGACGGCGTAGAGAGGTAGATGGCAAAGGAGAGCCAGATGAGGAAAAATCCGCGAAGAACCGCAAGTGTGGGCGATTCGAGTCCGCGGATACCGAGCCAAGTTGAGATCCACACAGTCGTGCCACGACTTTAACTACGGCGCTGGGTGGGAGGCAAACCACCGAGGTTAGTTTTCTTTTTAACTTTCAGTTTTTGAGTGTGTTCTTATTTACGAAAAACCATAAAAATGAAAAAAAAACGAAAAATCAAAAAAATAGCGGAAACAGGGACTTACGCGGCTTGTGCCGCGGCCTACAAACCGCGCGCCAAACCGCGGGGCTCTCTGTGGGTTTTCGAAACAGGGGGTTACGCGACTTCTTGCGCGACTTGCAAACCGTGGGGCTCTCTGTGGGTTTTCGAAACAGGGGGTTACGCGACTTCTTGCGCGACTTACAACTCGCGCGCCAAACCACGCGGGTTCCCCTGTTTTCGTGCCGTGTTTGCTTTCTTGCTTTGTGTGTTTCGTTTTTCTGTTTTCTTTCGTCTTTTGCTTTGTTTCTTGTGTGGTTGCTTTCTCGCTCTCCATCTCCCCTGATTGGCGCTCAAATCTTACAAGAGAATCTCCTCCGTCCGGGCAAACAGGTACGCTCTAAACTTTGTATGTAACGGTGTATAAGATGTTTGGTTTCTTATTAGTTAACGAGATGCAACAAACCTAAGTTTCACTTAGGTTTGGGGTGCCTCGTCTTTTCAAACATCTACACACTCATTTTTATCCTGTGCAAACCTCGGTTTCACCGAGGTTTGGGGTTGGCTTTGTTTGACAAACCTAGGCCACGGCCTAGGTTTGGGGTGGCCATGTTTTTGAAAATGCTAGAATAGCTCCTTGATGCTTGTGCTTAATGTTATGTTTTGCCTGTCTGATACCTGTAATAACCGCACAACGATACTTATTTAGTATCGCCTACGCCGACACTTGCACATTGGGGACAATGTGTGGGTAAGGTTTGGGGTTGCCCAATCGGGCCCACGTTATGCACGTAGATTTCCTGCACTTCTGAATACCTAGATCACTTTAGCTAATTTTTTTTTTTTTGAATGATTGAGACCGACTATTGTAGGAAGAATCTTGTGATAGTGACGTGACCGCTAGGGAAGGACCGGGAAAGGACATGACTAGGGACATTGTTAATGCTACATTTATGTTGTAATCAAGGCTTATTATGTAATGCTTTGGTAATAAGTATAGTTTGACTTTGTCTAGTCAAGGGGTATATAAACCCTTGTGTTAAGCTTTTGTAGAAAACAGTTCACTTATTGAGAGTAATAGATGACGTACTTCTCTCTCTAGATTTCTCTCTCTACTCTTGTTTGATCTTGGAATAACAATTGGTATCAGAGCAGGAACAAGATTTAGAGAAGGATTTCTACTGATCAATCATACGAATTTGGTGATTTCTGAAGAGAATTTGATCGATTTTCTTGAATTTTTCAAGAAAATCTCGTTTTCTTAGATTTCTATCAAATTTTGGTGATTTTTGATCAAATTTGTTCGCGATTTGGTTCTTTGGATTCGGTTTTGTGTGGAGAACAACTTTAATTCACAAATCAAGAGCAATTTCAGAGGTTTAGATCTTCAATTTGAAGGTTTTGTGGTTTTCTGGACTGTGTGCGATTTTTCTTCTGCTCGATCATTTCAGACGTGTTTTCAGAGGTTTTCAGACGAAATTTCTTGAAGATCTTGTGCTAGGATTTCATTTTCGAACACTTCTGTATTAGTTAGATTCTATGATTTTGTGATTCAGTGTGTTTTTTATCGAATCAGTGAGTATTGCGCCAGATCTGAGAATTGCGCCAGTTCATATCACTTTGCGCCAGCAATTGCGCCATCCACAGTACTAGTCTCATTTGAGTCTGTCAAGTGAGAATCTCGCCACACTTTGCGCCACCAACTGAAGCGAATTTTGACACTTTGCGCTACTGCCTATAGCGCATTTGGTAGTTTCAGAGTTTCGATTTTTTTCCATGTGAACTTTGCGCCACCCTCTTTGGCGCATTTTGAGCTTTGCGCCACTGCCTCTGGAGAGTTTCTGTCTTAGAATTTTTTCAGGATTTTTCAGTTTCTACAATCTGTTTTGACCATGGCTTTTCAAGAAAATCAGTATAAGAACGATATTATGATGTCATTGGGGTCTAACACGAGGCCTCCGGTTCTTATTAACGAAAACGAATTCTCTCAATGGCAAAACCGTTTTATTAACTTTGTTGAGACGCAAAACAATGGAGAAAACATCATGCGTTCTCTTTTGGAAGGTCCGTTTGTCAAACCATATGTGAATGTTCCGGCAACCGCAACCACTCCGGCTTCAAGAACTCTTAAGAAACCCGAAGATTATACGCCGGAAGAAAATTTGCGATCTCAAGGAGATAGGGAGGCAAAGTCATTCCTCATTCTAGCTCTCCCAAATCATATCTACAATAGAATCGATTGTTATAAGAATAATATAACAATGATGTGGTCTCAACTTGAGAAGATTATGCTAGGATCCGCGGTTGCTACACAACTTAGACAAACACGGTTCATGAATAATTTTGAAGGTTTTAAAGCCAAAGAGAATGAGTCTTTGAAGAGCGTCTTTGATAGATTTTGGGCGGTAATGAATGATCTTTATAAGATCAAAGTTACCAAGACTGAGTTAGAGGCGAACCTGAAGTTCTTAAATGCTCTTCAACCGGAGTGGAACAAATCTTGTCATAGGCTTCGAAATGATGTGAGGATTTCAACAATGCAGATTCAAGAGTTATACGAGATTCTGATGACTGATGAAGAGTTGGTCAAGGGAAAGAAGGCTAAGATGGATAAGAAAAACAAAGGAAAGACGATTGACCCGATTGCTTTACTAGCAAGTCAGTTAGCCGAGAAGAGCTTGATGGAAAGTGCATATGATGGGAATGTCGAAGATGATGGTGAAGAGCTAGAGAAAGCCATGATACTTCTCACTCAACATTTTCAGAAGAAGTATCAAAATAGATCGGGATCGAACAACCTGAGATATACTTCGGGTTCAAGGAAATTTAATCAAGAGAGTGGTAGTGCAAAACCTTATGTCCCAAAATTCGATACTACCAATCAGTCTGAGAAAAGAAAGGAAAATGAGAAAAAGGTAGTTACTTGCTTTAAATGTGGCAAAACGGGGCATATGGCTAGAGAATGCAAAATCAAAGTGGCTCGTGACTCATCTTATTACAAGAAGAAGTTGGAATTGGCCGAGAAGAAGGAGAATGGAACAACCTTGCTTGTTGAAGAAGAATACTTTTTGGATTATTCTGATGATGAAACCCAGAATGAGGAAACGGCCGATTTGTGCTTTGTTGGAGATGATGCAAGTGATGATGAGGTGGATGATCAAGAGAGCTCAAGCGATGAATCTGAGGTACCTTCTAAATTTGATTATGACTTTCTTTTATCTCAAATGAACATGGTCGTAAATGCTATTCGTACGCTTCGTTCAAAACTTATTTCTGAAAAAGAAATTAATAATGATCAATCAAAATCAATTAAAAAGCTTAATGTAAATCTTCAAGATGAAAAGATGATTTTGGTTGACACAAAAGATAAAATGCAAAAGAAAATAGAAGAATTGGAAGAGACAAACAAATCGTGTATTGAATCTTTGAAGACTATGACCGAAATGAAAGATACTTTTTCTGATAAAATTTCAGAATTAGAAGAGAAATTATATGTAAGAGGTCAATCGGAACAAACAGTTTATTTAAATAAACCAAGGAGTTATACGTCTATAAAGGAGAAATGGGGACTCAGATTTGAAAATCCACATTTTTTAGATGAGGCTAAAACGAAAGTTCCTACTTTATATGAATTTGATTTTCTACATCTTGGTAGATATGCTCCTCAATTTAAGATTAATTGGACAAATGATGAGGAAGTTTCAAAAATAGAAGAAGAGAAAAGGAAACTTACTACTAAAATGCAACTTCCATTTGTTTATACTCGTGAAAATGCGAAGTACATTTCTAAGCCTAAAAATTCTAACAAAGATTCTTTATCAAACGATTATTTTGATATATATGCTAATAAGGAGAATAAGTCCGAAGTATTGTATGATACTAAAAGATATATTCCTCCTTTAGTATTAGAAGCTAAAATCGTTAGTCTTGAAAATAAAATCGTTGATCTCGAATCTAAGTTAGAAATTTTAAATAAAAGAAATATACAAGCAGATTCTAAAGATGATAAAATGGATGTTGATCAAAACCAAAACTTTTCCTCTTCTAATATTGAAACTGATTCTGAGACCAATAAATCTGAAAATGAGAAAGAAAATAACTTCGAGGAAAAAGAAAAGGAAACTGTTTCAAAGATTGATTTTTTAAATAAAATTCTCTCTTCTGAATCTGTAATTAAATCGGATAAAATAGATGATACTTTTACGATAAATACAAATTTTTATAATTCTAATCGTCGTAAAAGAAGAAGGTCAAAGAAATCAAAGAAGTCAAAGAATCAAACCCCTATTTCTGAAAATGTCTCTGATTCTTCTTATTCTACTTTTTCAGATAGGGCTGTGAACAAGCGGCGAAAGCAAATCTGGAAAATCAAAAGCATACCTCCAGAATTTTCAACAACTGACTCGAGTGACATAGATGACAATGTTTGTAATAAGAAATCATTTGCTTGTTATAATAAGAATTGTAATAATTCTTTGTGTTATTCAATAAAGCAAATGATTCAAATTGCAAATGATGGTTTCTGTTGCTCATCAAGTTGTAATTCTGGTGGTAATTTTTATAATTCCGATTCTGATTCTGTTCACGATTCGTTTTATAATTCACATGCATATTATAATAATAAAGACTTTAAAAAGAAAATGACTAACAAGAAAGGACCCAAATCTATATGGGTACCTAAATCTGTTTGATGTGCTTACTTGCAGCCAAGTCGTTTGTGGTATCTTGATTCTGGATGCACCAAACATATGACTGACAATAAGTCTTTATTATCTAACTTTAAAGAAAAGTCATGTGGACGTGTCAAGTTTGGTAATTGCGCAACATCACCCATTCTTGGATATGGAGATCTCGTTCAAGGAAACATCATAGTGAAAAGAGTGAGCTATGTTGAAGGTCTAAGCCACAATTTATTCAGCATTGGACAGTTTTGCGACAAAGATTTAGAAGTCAGCTTCAAGTCCAAAAGAGTTGCTGTGAAGAATGACAACGGAAAAGAGTTATTAGTTGGAAAAAAGGAAATCCAATTTATACACCATCGATTTCTCAACTATTAACACCCCCTCGGATATCTGTCTTTTGTCAAAAGCAACAACACAACAAAGCTGGCTATGGCATAGAAGACTGGCTCATCTCAACTTTCGATACATGGATAAGTTAGCCAAAAGTGAATTGGTTCGAGGTCTTCCATCACTGAGTTTTCAAAAAGATCATCTCTGTCAAGATTGTGAAAAGGGCAAAATGAAGAAAGTTCCTCACAAGCCGAAACCTGATTTTTGCACGAAGGATATTCTTGATATTTTACATGTTGATTTGTGTGGGCCAATGAAGACTAAAAGTATTGGGAAGAAAAGGTACGTATTGGTGGTGGTTGATGATTACTCACGATATACTTGGGTGAAGTTTCTGAAGTCAAAAGATGAAACTCCAGCAATCCTTATCAATCTCATCAAGACCATTCAGAATAATAAGCAAAAGGCAGTGAAAGTCGTTAGATCCGACAATGGTACTGAATTCAAGAACAGTGTTCTACAAGCGTTCTATGAAGAAAATGGTATTACTCAACAGTTTTCTGCCGCAAGAACCCCTGAACAGAACGGTATTGTGAAGAGACGAAACAGAACCTTGGTTGAAGCTGCTCGTACTATGCTTGCTTATTCCGGTCTTCCTTTATCTCATTGGGCTGAGGCGGTGTCTACAGCATGTCACACACAAAACAGGTCTATCCTTCATCGACGATTCAACAAAACTCCTTATAAGCTTATGAATGGCATCAAACCAAATGTCAAATACTTCCGAGCTTTTGGGTGCAAATGTTTTGTGTTGAATGATCGGGAAAATCTGAACAAGTTCAGTCCGAAAGCTGATGAAGGAATTTTTCTTGGTTATGCTCTTACTTCAGCCGCATACAGAGTGTATCTAACTTTAGCTAGAAAGGTGGTGGAAAGCGTAAATGTCAAATTTGATGAATATGAAGAGATGGTTTCCGGCCAAACAGGACCAGAACCCGATTTATCATGAATTTTAGCTTCTGGACAAATCGGTTCAGAACCTATTCCACAACCAACAACTCAGGATCTGAATTTGATTTCTAATACACTTTCTGATCTTGATTTGTTATTTGAGTATTTTTATAATGATGTGCCTATTACTAATACTGATGTTATTTCTAATGTGTCAAATCAGGAAACTGTGAATGCATCTACTTCTAATTCCGCTGCAACTAACTCTGTCAATGATGTAGTTCCAGTCGTTCCTGAACATGAGGCATCTGAAGATCAAACTGTGGTTACTGAAGAACCACAAGTGATTCCTGAAGTTGTGGAGCCGGTGACAATCGATGAAATGAATTCATCTCAGATTCAAGAAGAAACTGAAGTTGTTCAACCTAATGAGGAAGTAAACCAAAATCCGGTTGTTAATCAACCATCAGTTCCAGAATCTGAATCTGAGAGTGTCGTTGAGTTATCTCCTCCAACTCAAGAAGTGATACCTGTTTCTTCAAGTGAAGCAGAAATACCTGGACCTCCTTCTCAAGTTTTGGAAAGTGTTCAAGAGACAGTTGATCCCCTCCCTTACACAACAAAATGGACAAAGGCTCATCCAATTCATCAAATCATTGGTGATCCATCTTCATGTGTTTCTACAAGATCCAAGTCTGCGACTCCAAATGAATGCTTATTCGCTTGTTTCTTAAGCAATGTTGAACCATCGAAGGTATCTGAAGCATTGAATGATCCGGATTGGATTATTGCCATGCAAGAAGAGTTAAATCAGTTTGAAGCATTGAAGGTGTGGAGACTTGTTCCAAGGCCTAAAGGAAAAAGGCATAATCGGCACTAAGTGGATTTTCAAGAACAAAAAGGATAAATATGGTATTGTTGTGAGAAATAAAGCTCGTTTGGTAGCGAAGGGTTATCGACAACAAGAAGGTATAGATTACGATGAGACATACGCGCCGGTTGCAAGATTAGAAGCTATCAGAATGTTTCTTGCTTTTGAAGCTTATCGAGACTTTACCGTATATAAGATGGATGTCAAGACAGCTTTTCTGTACGGGGGACTTAAAGAAGAAGTTTATGTATCCCAACCAGAGGGGGTTATTAATCAAGATAAACCTGATTTTGTGTATTGTCTTGATAAGGCCTTGTATGGTCTGAAACAAGCACCGCGCGCGTGGTACGACGAATTGTCAACCTTCTTGCTAGAATCTGGATTTATCAAGGGAGCTATTGACACAACTTTATTCATTTATCGTGAAAATCATGATATCTGCTTAGTACAAATTTATGTAGATGACATTATTTTTGGTGCTACTAACAAATCTTTGAGTACATGGTTTTTTGATCTCATGACTTCCAGGTTTAAAATGAGCATGATGGGGGAAATTAATTTCTTCCTTGGACTTCAAGTTAAGCAATTACCTGATGGAATCTTTATCAACCAGTCAAAGTATATCTTTGATATTTTGAAGAAATTCAAAATGGATAAGAGCACTACAATTCGCACCCCGATGGCTCATGGTGCAAAGCTTGGTCTAGATCCAGATGGCAAAGAAGTTGATGTTCGAGAATATCGAGGGATGATTGGATCGTTAATATACTTAACTGCTAGTAGGCCAGACATCATGTTCTCTACATGTTTGTGTGCCAGATTTCAAGCAAAACCCAAAGAATCTCATCGGATGGCAGTCAAGCGAATTTTCAGATATCTGAAAGGAACTCCATATTTAGGTTTGTGGTATCCAAAGAGTTCGGATTATAAACTAACTACTTATTCTGATACAGATTATGGTGGAAGTCAACTGGACCGGAAAAGTACATCGGGTCATGTACAATTTCTAGGAGATAGGCTGATTAGTTGGGCGTCAAAGAAACAGAACTGTGTGTCAATTTCAACGGCTGAAGCTGAATACGTGGCCGCCGCCAGTTGCTGTTCTCAGGTCCTTTGGATGAAGACACAGTTACAAGATTATGGGTTAGCTGTACAAGACAATTCTGATATATTGTGACAGTAAATCAGCAATTGCTATTTCAGTCAATCCGGTTCAGCACACAAAGACTAAACACATCGACATGCGATATCATTTCATAAAACATCATGTGGAGAACGGTACAATCGAATTATATTTCGTACCTACTGACTATCAACTTGCCGATATTTTCACCAAGGCATTGGATGAAAAGCGTTTTAATTTTCTTTTATCAAAACTCGGCATGTTGAACTTGAAAGTTTGAACCTTCACAAATTCAATTCAATGAAGTGAAAATATTTCTATTTTCATTCAATGTATAAAATGTGTGTCAAGGGTGATTTTACAAGTAGTTTTGTGATATCTGAGTTTTATTTGCTTCAACTTTCGCTTCTGAAATAAATCGAAAGGTCAGCAAAACATGAATGAAATTTTTGATATATGCGCAAAACTGTGTAAATCTAGACTTATATAGAATACGATGCTCACAAAGCCTATTTTTCAGAATGAAGAATGGAAATGAAAATATGAGGGAAGCACAAAGTTTTATAACCAAGTGATTGAGATGCAATAAAAAAATCATTAGGTTTGAAAGTTTGTGCCTGTGGCCTATCTGGTTTGGGAGAGTAAGTCCCAAGGGGTACTCGATACCTAGCCCCTAAGATCAATTGGTCTGGGATTGGCTGACCCAAATCCTGCTATAGAACTAGATAGAAAGCCATGTTCTACTGGTACAGATGGGATTAGGATATATCGATGTAGCCTTTCTGGTTTGGGAAAGTAAGTTCCAAGGGGTGCTCGACACCTAGCCCCTAAGGCCAACTGGTCTGGGATTGGCTGATCCAAATCCTGCTATAGAACCAGATAGAAAGTTACGTTTACGGTGTATCTTAGTCTTAATAAACTTTTTGATAAAAAGATGCCAATGTGCACAAAATAAAAGATGCCAATGAGCACACATCTCGTAAATCTTGGGGAAATTACGATGTCGAGATAAACTAATAAATTTGTGGAAATTCTGATTTCGTCATATAGTGTGAGTAAGAGCAAAGTATTCTTATAGGTTTCAGAAGTGCATTTTATTGTTGCTAATCATATTTCACATGCTAGCACACCAAATAGATTTAATAAGAGGTTGAAACTGAACAAATTGTAACTTGATATGCAAGCATGACTTGTTTCTGAATCCAAAAGCATGCATTTGATGTCATTTGTTTGAAAAACATGTCTACTTTCACTGAGTTGAATCTTATTTGTTCGGTGTTCAAACATTCTATAGTTAGTAGTTATGTTATATAATTTAATATATTTCAGTTTCCATAACTGATGTTTTATGTGAAAAGTTTCATACTGTGATGTGTGGAGTTATACTGTGTGTGATTTTGAGGGGGAGCGATTTCAAAAGTTAAGCTAATTCTGAGGGGGAGTGAGTTCAAAAGAAAAACAACATATTTTCAGGGGGAGAAATCAAATTGCTCCAGAATTCTCAGTTTGAGGGGGAGCAAGATTGTTCATTAAGGAGGAGATTGTTAATGATTCTCAAAGACGCGACTGAAATTGAAGAAGGTTTTCGATGATCATGATGCTCACTTTCATCGAAAAAGGGGGAGAAATGTTTAATTCAATTTCATGTCAAAGAACTTTCAAGGCAAAGATTAAATTTCATGACAGGGGGAGAAATGTTTAAAGAAGATTCCGTCTCAAAGATAGTAAAAGGGGGAGAATTCTTCTTCAAGAGTTTAAGAAAAATCGATTGATCATCTTGTGATCTCTTTTTCTTAAATTTATGTTTTTCAGTACCAAAGTGCCTTGTATGAAGAATCAAATTTTCCATGTCTTATAAAGAAAATCTCTGTCAGATCCCCATCTGAAGATTTTGTGACAATTTGACTTTGACAAGCCATGATAAAGACCGAAGATTCTTCTGAACTATTTTCTTCAATTGATTTCCTGACAGCTCAAAGAGGGAGTTTGTTCAAAGTGTTGTAAAGTGAAGAGCTGTAATGCTAAAGTTCTGAAGATCAAATAAAGCCAAAGACTGTTGTTTTCAATTGTTTTAAATCCTGAATCCAAGGGAGAGATTTCGGGTTGAACTTCCGGAAAACTCTAAGACGCTTGGAAATTTTGATTGGCAAGAATCGCCAACACAGAAGATTCGAGCGCCCTTGATTACAAAGGGGGAGATTGTTAATGCTACATTTATGTTGTAATCAAGGCTTATTATGTAATGCTTTTGTAATAAGTGTAGTTTGACTTTGTCTAGTCAAGGGGTATATAAACCCTTGTGTTAAGCTTTTGTAGAAAACAGTTCACATATTGAGAGTAATAGATGATGTACTTCTCTCTCTAGATTTCTCTCTCTACTCTTGTTTGATCTTGGAATAACAGACATTAGTGGAGACCACCCATTAGTGAGATTTGAGCCTAAAAGACGTTTTTCACTTCGAGGGATTCATACACTAAATTCATATACACGTTTCGAGTCCTTGTCGTGAATATAGAACGATCTCGCTATATTATCGCATTGAGTAGCAAAGACGACCATCGGGATATGGGGTAAGGGTATAGTAGACCAAATCGTGTGGACCTTAAGATGTGATTCCAGGCAATGTGTGTTTTGTTTTAAACCCGTGTTTAGCTATCGTACCTTTTTACCCATTATGTGTGTAACCATAACCCCGTTGTAGCCAAACACTCACCATATTCATTTTATGACCCACCTTTAAACACGAGCCAAAAGCCTTAGCCAACCTTATCCGAAAGTGTGTCAAACAGAGGCGGTAATGAACTGAAATAGAGAGAGCGGAAAAGAAAGAATACAGGCCAGTCACGAAAATAAATAAAAAAGAGGGCCAATGAAGCCCCAATTTGAATAAAGAGGACCAATGAAGTCCCAAAAAAACTAGTTTAGATATTGATAGTAAGTACAGCAGAAAATAAGAGAGTCAAAGCGACTCCAGTAGTGATAAAGAGGGCCAAAAGATAGAATGTGAAGAGTTCATAACTGCTAATGTTTGACACACCGAGGATCTTTGTTCCCTTTTACCCTTCATTTCTTAGCCGGTACCCTAGCCCCGTTACAACCTTTGTAAAGACCTGGATGATCTTCTGGAAAATGTGATTAGGGTATACGACCACCTTTACTGATAGTCCCTGTCTTGCTACTTGATTCCTTTCTGAGATCAATTTTTGGACATTAGTGCATCTTTCATTAGAGTTGTCATGTAATATTTGAGTATTCTTGTACATAAATTCCCTAAACATGACAACATGTGCGACAACCTAGGTTCGAGTGAAACGAGAAGATCCCGTGAGGTAGGGTCGAAGCAAAATTTTTTCCCTAGTATGTCTGGACCTAGAACAACCTTAGTGTAATCGGAGCAGTCACGAGTTCAACTTACAATGGAAGGTCATAGGTCAAACGGAATAGGAATGAGGCGAGAGTGAGATAGGCATTCACGGGTATGGGAAATCACCAGTGCATTACATGGTACCGATTGGGAGTTGTACAGTTGTTACATTTCTCTAATATATGCTTTTATTCTATTTTATCGCTAATTTGCTTGGGGACAAGCAACGCTCGGTTTGGGGTTGTTGATAACGCCACTTTTTGGCGTTATTTTCAGTTCTCAAACCAATGAGATTGGCTTGTATTCTAGCAAAAAGGCGTAGATTTTATGGTTTATCGAGTGATTTCTGCAGGTTATCTAAAAGACAGCATTCATCGAGAAAAGAGCCAAAACGAAGCCCAACGGAAGCCCGAGATCCAAACCCAAGACCCGCGCCCGAACCAGGACCTGAACCGCAAACCAGAAACCGACCCGAGCAGCTCTGGAAAGCGCGCGACTTGCAAGTCGCGTGGAAGGCCGCGTATCCCTCTGTTTCACGAATTTCAGCTTTATTATTCCAACTTTAGGTCATTATTCGGGAACGCTGGATACGCAACTCAGACACGACGAACGGCAGACGAGGAGAGGCAATTTTGGGAGACTTTTCACGCCTTTTGGATCCACGATAGAGGACAGATCGAGGAGAAGTTCACAACGAGAGTCGGATTAGAGCCGGGAGAAGGGAGTACATCTACCACATTCACCACGATCACTTGTTTTCGTTCATTGTTTCCTTTTCTTCTCCTATGTTTTTGTCCCCCAACATCATGAACTAATCTTTAGATGTTGGGGGTTGGATTGAATTAGGTTTGAACATATGAACGGATGACGAATGACTTTTATCAGTTTTTCCTTTTTAATGAATGCATGTAATTTGATTCTTAATGCTTTTGAGAGTTTAGCTAGCTTTCAATTGTTTTGTTGCTTCCAGTTGAGTTCGAGAGAATTAACTGTTAGATAGAACTAGGAATTGCATGCCTAAGGCGAGAGTTTGGTGATAAAGATATACCGAATACGCCCTAGTCCTAATTGAACCATTTAGGTTGAGATCGAGAGATTAAATCTATCCGTTCAAACATGAATCTTGCACTTAATGTGTTTTGAAATCCATAGGTTGAGATCGAAAGATAAAACTTGTCATTTTCAAAATAAAACCCGATGTTGCTCGAAAGAGAACAACGGTGATTTTAGAGATTGGGTATTCTTTAAGGGAATTAACTGGTAATTGTTTTAAGTCAGATATTCGTATGTGAAAACCTAAGGATTTCCAACCCTCAACTGTTTTCTCTATCGAATTTTCCTCAAGTTGTCTACTGTTCCGTTTGTGATTTTCTTATTGCAATTAATTAGTTTAATACCAACCATCTCTCAATTTCGACAGTTCAGTTAATAGTGATTATAGTAATTGTGATACTTAGTTCCTAGTTCCCGTGGATTCGATACTCGTACTTTCGTACATTATTACTTGATTTCGACACCGTACACTTGCGGTTAGATATAGGGGGTGATACCCGCCTATCAGTCGTCAGTCGTCACTCACACTCTTCGTCGTCCGGGGAGGAACAATTGTCGGTCCCAAAGTCGTGACTCGTGAAATCGATTTGTTTTTAGGAGAAATAAGAAAGGAAACCTACATATTTATATATATTAGCAATTTTTTTAAATAAGTTCGGGTTTCGGATGGTTTCGGGTGTGGGTAATGGAGACCCACCCCGATCCGAAATTGTAATACCCCGGGTAAGTTCGTTAGTTAAATTCTAGTTCCGTTAAAATTAATTAACTTTATAATTAATGTTTAGGGTAAATTTGGATTAGTGTATAAATCTAAGGTGTTTTGGTCATTAATGATTAGTTTAGGGACTAGAATGGTAAAATTGGTTTGATAATATCTCTTAACCTCTAGATATTATCCAAAAAGCAGAAAAATCAGTCTAAGGTGTATGTGTGTGTTTTGAGAAGAAGCAAAAAGGGAAAAGAAGGGTTAGGGATTCATTTGGTGTACTTGGAAGTGAATTCAGGTATGTTTCCTTTACATTATATGCTGGTAATTGCTAATAAGTAGTTTCCATCGGAGTAGAATAGTCGAATTCGTATCTGGTAGTATTTTCTGTTGAATCTGGGTAAAAAGAGGGTAAACCGACAGAGGTTCCCGGACAAAATGAATGTGTCCGGGTAGTTTTGTTGTTGGTGTCCGGGTAGTTTTGTTGAAGGTGTCCGGACGATCTTGTACCCGGTAAGTACCTTTTTCTTTAAGTTTCCGGTTAAATTGAGATATCGGATAGTGTCTGGATTACTTTGGTGTCCGGATGTTGTCCGGATTGTTTAGGTAGTCCGGAAAGATTATGTTGTCCGGATTGGTCATGCTGTCCGGAAAGATCTGTTGTTCGGATTGTTTTGTGTTGTCCGGATACTTGAGCTGTTTGGTCATTTTTGAGAATTTAGATACTTTTGAGTATCCAGTAGCCTGTGTTTTGTTGACTCTTGGATAGGGAATGAATGAGGACTGACTATTCTGTGGACTTGACTTAAGTTCGGGTTTGGGGGAAACATTTGAGGATAAGAGTTAGATAGATGTATCTAGAGTTCTTAATCCTAGTGAGTCTTATGTGTTCTATAGGGTAAAAAGATACTTGCATCTAATTGTTTCAGATACTGTGAATTTGGAGTGAAAGCTGAATCTTGTGGAAAAAGACTGGAACGAGTTTTGTTAAACAAACAGGTGAGTTTTACTTTAAAACGTTTTTAAACTGGAATACATATATGTGTGGATTGGGAATGTGATAGATGGTGTAATTATGTGTTTATGTTTGAGATATAATATATTGAGATATTGTAATTACATGACCATCATACTATACGAGAATACGTTGGCCGGGCTTAGGACCGGTGGTGTTGGCTGTAATATTGTTGATCCAAACCCTCAGTGATTTGATAATGACCCTCTCTTTTATACTTAGTGAAAATTGTAAGTAAACAATATGTATCAGAGTTTCACTATCGCTGATAAGTACTAAGATCTTACAGTACCGCTGATAGGAACTCTCGCTCTTTAAATTAAACATTCAGCGAACACTGTTCACCATAATACTCTGAGTCTGTTCAGTCCTTATGGTGATCGCTGATAAGTTAGTTGTTTACTTATGATCCCTGAAGACAAGTTTCACGTCAACATAGGTTATACGCTGAAGTCGAAGATCAAGCTCAAGAACCAGCGACAAGTCTCCTAATGAACTGATGCGGATCAGCGAAGACTCAAATTTGTCCACTCAACGTGAAGTATCAAGTACAAGACTTTAGCTATCGCTGAACTCTATCATTCGCTGATATAGAATGATAGATCACTGAATCAACGAAAAGTTGATCATGAAGTCCTCCGTACAAAGTACTTTTGTCTTAACCACCCTTGCACGACTCCGTACGATATGTCAGAAAAAGAACCTCCTTATTGTCTGAAATCGTACAACCACTCTGATACTACACTGTTCAAACATGCGGCTACTAAGGTTGTCAACAAAGGTCAATGACGTACAACCAATGAGCTGCTGCCACATGTAAAGTGTAAACTGCCATGCATTAAATGCATGCAGTATATAAGAAGAAGAACTCACTTCATTTTGAAGTAACTTGCTAACTCTGGACAAGTTCATCCTTCTTATCTTGAGATAGGTTATTATTAGTAATTTCCTTCTCTTTCTTAGTGCAAGAAACTTAGTGTTCCAACTTGTTTAGATTTAGGTTTATCCTTAATCTTGTTTCCGCAACAAGCTGTAAATTGTTAATGATTTATCAATAAACAATTTAGAAAAGTAAAATCTTAGTGTTTGTATTCAACCCCCCCCCCCCCCCCCTTCTACAAACTTGTATAGCCCTTCGGGACCAATAAGTGGTATCAGAGCAGATTTGTTTAATCTCATAAACAAGATCTGATCTATATACTAAGATTTCTCTTCCTTGCTATTTCTGAAAATGGCTGCCAATACAAACACAAACTATATCGACAATGGTTCTCTTGCTAAACCCCCTAGATTCTCCAGAGATAATTTTAATCTATGGAAAAATAGGATGATTCTCTTCTTAGAAGGTGTAGACCCTACTATGCCTTACTATCTTGAAAACGGCCCATATATTCCTGTAAGAATTGATGCTGCAGTACCAGCCGCTGAGAATAGACCTGCTATTCCAGAAAGGCTGATACCCAAGGAAGTTCATATGTGGACTGACGAAGATAAGAAGAAAGTGGCTATCGACACAAAAGCCAGATCCATACTATCCATGGCTCTTCCTGACGAAGTCTACCATTCCGTCATTAACCTGAAAACCTCAAAAGCCATGTGGGACACAATCTGTGTTCAGTATGAAGGTACGTCTGAAGTCCAGGACTCTCGAAAGATCAACCTGGTAAGACAATACGAAAGTTTCATTTGTGGTAAGAATGAAACTCTCTCTGAAGTTCACCAACGTTTTAATTGCTTAATAATAGATCTGAAAACTGTTGGTAAGGAATATTCTAACTTTGAAGTGCTGACAAATTTTCTAGAATGTTTACCTGAAAGTTGGGACAGTTATTTTATGTGTCTCAAGCTGTCAAAGGATCTAAGATCAATGACCCTTGCTACCTTATATGGCACGATGCTGAATCATGAGCAATCAAGCCATCTTAAGAAGAATCTTGTAAAAGATTCCAAAAGCACCCATGTTGCTTTAATCTCAGAGGAACCTTCTACTCAACGACCTTTGGTCACTATCACTGAGTTAGAAAGTAACTCTGAAAGGTCATCAGAATCTGACTCTTCAGATGATGATGAATCTTTGGCTCTCCTAACTAAAAAGTTCAGGAGATTCGCCAAAAAGAAAATGTTCAGAAAGAACAAACCCCTTTCTATTACTGATAAGCCAAGATCATCAGCTATTGTTGATAAGGCTACTGCTACTTGTTTTAACTGCGAAAAGATTGGACATTTCGCTAACGAGTGCAGGTCTAAGAAAGTTTCGAGAAACTCAGCGTTTCCCAAGAAATCCTTTATTCCCAGGAATAAAGATGACAAATACGCTAAGCTAAGAGAAAAGTATGCGAAGCTGAAAAGCTTTAAGAAGAAAGGCAAAGGCCTGATGGCTTATGATTGGGCTGCCTCTGATGAAGAAGAATCATCATCTGACTCTGAAGATGATGAAGCCAATCTATGTCTTATGGCCAAGATTGAAGATGAGGAAGAAAGCTCAGACATTCCCTCCACTTCAACCTCTGCTATTCAGGTATCACCTCCCTTCTTTACAAATATTGCAAATATTGATGAAGCTGATAGTCTTCGTAAAATCGATCTCTTGACTAGAAGTTTATATGAAGCCATGAATGGCAAAACTATAGTTGAAAATCAAAACCTTGATCTCGCTGAACAGCTCAAAAACTGTCACCTTCAAATAGAAAAGCTTTCTAAAATTGAAGAAGATTTTAAAGATCAAGTGCATTTAAATCAGCTAGTCAAAATCGAGCGAGAAGAAGCTATCTCTGCTTTAAGAGCTGAAAAAGCTACTGTTGAAGGATGGTGTAATTCTTCAACAAAGATCACTGAGATAATTAAGGCTCAGATTCCCCTGAGTGATAAACGTGGTCTTGGTTACAAAGCTGATAATCTAGAACCAACCACTGATCGTTCCATGCTCTTATTTGGAACTTTCGTATCCTCAGTCGCTGATACTTCATCCTCTGAGTGTTCCTCGTCCAGACCACCTATCCCTGAGGAAATTTCTACCTCTTCAAAAGGTAAAGAGAAAATGGTTTATCCAAAACCTACCTCTGTCTTTAAAGATAAAGGTAAAGGAATTGCTATTGACCAAAATCCTCAGAAGGGTACCTTAGTACCTAAGATGAATGCTTCTAAAGCTTTAGTGATTCATTCCTCTGGATCAAGGAATCAGATCTCTGGATCTACTCAGCGTGGATCTATTCAGCGATCTACTCCTAGAATCAGAGTGGATGTCTCTGGTAAGAAATCCGAAGAACTGAATGTTCCTCCCATTTCAAAAGCCATCAGCTTACTTGGTGCTGGTACTTCTAATTTAAAATCTAAAGCTCAACATTCAAATGATCCTAGAACTACTTTTAGTTATAGGAAATGTTATCACTGTGGACTCACTGATCATATTGCTAGTAAGTGCCCCACAGCCACCAAAGCTGAAAAGATAGCTAAGGTGAAGATTGCCCCCAAGGCAAAGAAGACCACTAAGGTTAAGAAATTAACCAAAGTGAAGACTGACAAAGCTAAATCTTCAAATGCTGCGAAGATTGCTGAACCTTCCATTCCAACTACTTCCACTGACAAACGTGTACACATGATTAAGTGGGTACCCAAGAAAAACTAATCTTCCTTTGTGATGCAGGTTAAGAAGGGTATCTGGTATCTCGATAGCGGATGCTCTAGACACATGACTGGAAAGAAAAGCCTGCTCGCTGAATACAAGGAAGAGAAGGGTCCCTCTGTGACTTTTGGAGGAAATGGAAAAGGACATACCCGAGGGTTTGGTGTACTCTCTAATGGTACAACAACCTTCAGAAGAGTCGCATATGTTGAAGGGCTGAAGCATAATCTTTTAAGCATCAGTCAGCTTTGCGACAAGGATAACAAGGTAATCTTTACCAAGGAATCTTGCTTTGTCACTGACAAAAAGGAGAAGATAGCTCTCAACGGTTATCGTTTGGAAAATGTTTATGTAATAAACATGGACTCAACAACCACTGAGAACTCCTGTTTCTTCTCAAAAGCCGCATCTGATGTCAACTGGCTATGGCATAAGAGGCTCTCTCATCTGAATTTCAAGACATTGAACACACTTTCTTCAAAAGAGTTAGTCACTGGTCTACCTCAGCACTCATACGCCAAAGAGTCTTTATGTTCAGCGTGTGAGAAAGGGAAGCAGACCAAAGCAAGCTTTAAGTCAAAGCAAGTCTCATCAGTGTCATCTCCTCTGCAACTTCTCCATATGGATTTGTTTGGACCTGTTAACAAACAATCCATCGCTGGAAAGAAATATACACTGGTCATAATTGATGAATTCACTCGTTATACATGGGTTATGTTTCTGCGTTCCAAGAGTGACACCCCTGAAGAACTCATCACCTTTGTTCGGAAGATGGAAACCCTGAACAATTTGACTGTTCACTCAATAAGGAGTGATCATGGGATTGAATTCAAAAACAGTTCTCTTGATTCCTTCTTTGAGAGTAAGGGTATTTCTCACAACTTTTCATCAGTGAGAACACCGCAACAAAATGGAGTCGCTAAAAGATGAAATAGAACAATTATTGAAGCTGCACGTTCAATGCTCAGCGATTCTCACCTGCCTACTCAGTTTTGGGCAGAAGCTGTCAACACTGCTTGTTTTACGCAAAACATGTCGCTGATAGTCAAAAGATTCAATAAAACAGCCTATGAACTTTTTCATGGGAGAAAGCCTTCAATCAGCTTTCTTCACATCTTTAGATGTCAGTGTTTCATACTGAACAACAGAGATGTCCTTGGAAAGTTTGATCCTAAGGTTGATGATGGAATCTTTCTTGGATACTCCTCAGTCTCCAAAGCCTTCAGAGTCTTCAATCGAAGAAGATAAACTGTAGAAGAAACAATTCACGTCACGTTTGACGAATACCGTTCAGCGAACTCTAAACCGTCCGCTGATACTGAAGAACTGAATCAATGGATGTTTTCTCATCTTGGTGATTCAGAAGATATTCCCACTCATACTCATACAGTTGAAGATGATAGTCCTACTATCATCCCAAATATGCAGAATAGTGAAGCTGAAACATCATGGGTCTCAGTTGTTCCTTTAAACACTATACCTGCTTCTGAACCCAATGTCTCAGACATTCCATCTACTTCTCAGCAATCAGTGAATATAATGACAACTGCACCCATTCCTCTCTTGGCTGATACTCCAGACGTCGTTGAAGCTTCATCTTCAGCTACTCCAGTTCAGGTTGAGTCAACGTCTCACGCTCCGACTCAGCGATGGACTGTAAATCATCCAATCGATCAAATTCTAGGTGATCCAAACGCTGGTATTCAGACTCGACGAAGTGCAGGTAATATTTGTTTATTTGTTAACTTTATTTATCTAACTAAACCAAAGAAAGTAGATGATGCCCTCAAAGATCCAAACTGGGCCAGCGCCATGCAAGAAGAGCTGACTGAATTCGAAAGAAACAAACTTTGGAAACTTGTTCGAAGACCAACTGACAAGACAGTGATAGGCACTAAATGGGTCTATCGAAACAAGTTGGACGAACATGGAACTGTAACCCGCAACAAGGCTCGTCTTGTTGCTCAGGGATACAGACAAGAGGAAGGCATAGATTACGACGAAACATTTGCTCCAGTAGCAAGACTAGAATCTATTCGTCTATTCTTAGCATACATTGTACACAAAGACTTCAAAGTATATCAGATGGATGTTAAGTCAGCGTTTCTAAATGGAAAGCTGAATGAAGAAGTCTATGTGGAACAACCTCCAGGATTCTCAGATCCTAAGCGTCCAGGTTATGTTTATAAACTGGATAAGGCACTTTATGGCTTGAAGCAAGCTCCACGTGCATGGTATGACACTCTATCTACTTATCTCCATATTGAACAATTTGAGCGAGGTAAAATTGACAAAACTCTATTTTTCAGGAAAGTAAAAGGTCATATCATTCTTGTTCAGATATATGTTGATGACATTATATTTGGCTCTTCTAACCCTGGTCTTTGTACTCGTTTCGCTGATAGAATGAAAGATGAGTATAAAATGAGCATGATGGGTGAACTAACATATTTCCTTGGTCTACAGATAAAACAAAATGAAAAAGGAACTTTCATTAATCAGGGAAAGTATATTAAAGATATGCTGAAGAAATTCGACTTAACTCAAAGTTCAGCTATGAAAACCCCTATGGCACCACCGCTGACACTTGATAAGGATACTAAGGGTATTCCTGTTAATGTCACGCTGTACCATGGGATGATCGGCTCTCTCTTGTATCTTACAGCTAGCCGACCCGATATTATGTAGGCAACATGTTTGTGTGCACGATATCAAGCTGAACCCAAGATATCTCATATGACCGCTGTAAAGCGAATTTTTCGATACCTTAAGGGTACTGCGAATCTAGGTCTTTGGTATCCTAAAGACTCAGGATTCGATCTAATCGCCTATTCAGATAGTGATTTTGCAGGTTGCAAATTGGATAGGAAAAGCACCACAGGAGGCTGTCAGCTCCTGGGTGGAAAGCTGGTGAGTTGGACAAGCAAAAAGCAAAACTCAGTGTCCACCTCCACAGCTGAAGCTGAGTATGTAACCGCTAAGAGCTGTTGTTCTCAGGTCTTGTGGATGAGAAATCAACTACTGGACTATGACCTTCAGCTCTCAAATATTCCAATCTATTGCGACAGCACAAGTGCCATCGCTATAGCCAATAATCCAGTACTACACTCAAAGACAAAACACATCGAAATCAGGTATCATTTTATCATAGATCATGTGATGAATGGTGATATAGAACTTCACTTTATCCTAACTGATTATCAGTTAGCTGATCTGTTCACCAAACCTCTTGATGAGACAAGATTCAACTTTCTCATCAGCGAGCTTGGAATGCTGAACTTTGAAGAGTAAAATCTTCAGTGATTCACATTTGATCAGCAATAGGATAAAATCAACTTGTATAACACATTCTATCATCTTCTCTCTGAATAAACTTGATTCGCTGATATCAAGGTATGTTTTTTCTCTCTCTCTGACAATCGCATGTAAATGCAAGATTTCAAAACAAACTGCATCGCTGAATATCTCTTCCTTAATCAGCGATACTTTGAAATTTCTAAATCCAACACTGATATTTCTATTAGTGCTTCATGTTTTCAAAAGTGTCCCTGAGTTTTCAAAACCTCAGAGACATCCAAGAATATGAAAGGACAGTTGTGACGTCATTGCAACGGATAAGCCCCGGCATGTTCTTTTTTTCTGACACACGTTTGCACGTTTCGTTTACCTTCTAATCAAATGCAAACACGTGTCCGTGTCATGATGAAAATCTTTTCCCTCTCAAGATTTTCTCTCTCCCTAATCTCACTATATAAACTCATTCCGGGTTTATATTTCTCTTTTACGCGAAAAACTTCTTCTCCAAGCTAAGAAAAATTACTGTTGCATTTGTACTCTCAAGTTTTGCAAGAACTCAAGAACTTCATCTTCTTCAACGAACCAGGTTAATAATTTTGTTATTTACCTGTTTCTTAAACTTGTTAATGATCTTCTCTTTGTTTTTAAAAGATCAAACAAAAGAACTTTTTAAAATGAAATCATTTCTTTCATGGTTTTATGAACACAACCTTTCATGGTTGTTCTTCAAGTTTAAACGCAAAATCTTAAACTTGTTCTTCATTCGCTTTTCCAGAATCCTTCTTCTCAAAAGAAACTGGAAAACAAGATTTTCTTTGGGTTTGCATTTCGTTTTTAAAACAATAAAACCCCTAATCTTCATTAAGACATTTTTGTCTGAATGAAATGGACAAAATTCGAACCATCTTATTGGAAAATCTTTCCACATTAAGATTATTCTTATTTGTTAATCTTTGGTTGAACTGATATACAGAAAATTGCATCTACTGACATTTCCACTTCCAAGAACACCATCGCTGAGAACACTGCTGCTGATAATACTACTGAGGAATTGGATATCATCAAGGCTCCTCAGGTCAAGTTCTCTCTTGACAAACTGGATTGGACCAAGACAAATAACCTCTATGCGCTTCTCGAGTTTCCTCCTCGAAAGCAAGTCACACATCTGGATGATGCTGTGAACTTCCTGAAGAATTGTTGTCTATCCACAGCCCTGACCATAACACCTCCTGCACATCAGCTACTGCTATCCCAATTCTGGTACTCTGCCAGACACTCTCAGCTACCATCAACCAAAGACTCCTAAAAAACAATCGACTGTATTCTCTGCGATACTGACTATGGCACCATGAAGATTACACCTGCCATTATCCGCAAAGCCCTGAACCTTCCCTTGGCCACCAAAGAAAAACCTTTTGTTCCTCTCCCTGACCACAAGAAACACTCAGATAGGGAAGCCATCACTGAATTCTTCGATGCAATGGGCTATGTATGGGAAACTGGGAGGGACAAGAAGCCCGAGAAGAAGCTGACCCTCATCAAAAAGTCTAAAATGGCCAGCGAGATGAACTTCATCTTCGCTCACTTAATCAGCTGCATGACTGCAAAGACCGGCTCCTCTGATCAAGCCGCTCATCCTCAGCAAGCAATGGGATATGCCTTGCTGAAAGGTCTACATATAGACTGGGCATCGATAATCTACGATGATCTCGTTCTCAGAGTAGACTCCGCCGCTGACAGATCTCCATAGGTTCCTTATCCTCGATTCATCAGCGCCGTCTTCCAAACAGGCCTGAAGGACAGCTACCCAAAAGAGGGTGACCTGAAACTTTCTCAGGTTGGCCCTAAGGTTCTCGACTTCAAACCTGTGGAAAACGAGGTACGTCTTTCTACACTTTTAACTCTTCTCAACCCTACTTCTTCTATTTCTGCAGCTCCTTCGGCGGACAAACCCACCGCTGATACCCAGGCTGCAACCTCCACTCCTTCTCTTAAAAGGAAACACTCCTCCACCCAACTTAGTTCCAAAAGAACTAAGAAAACCAAGGAGCAACCCCAGCAATCTCTTGCTGAAGACTCCTCAGCTCATCTCAAAGAGCTGAAGGAAAGTTCAGTGATACGCTCTGCCACAGCTGAACAAGCCACCCATTCTATCCCAGCTTCAGCGTCTCTAAACGTTGAGGTTACAAACTTGGAATCTACCCAACCTCCTTCAATCTCTCAAAAGACTGACGAAGTGATTCTCAGCGAATCCAACGCTGAACTCCGCACCCAACCTCCATTCTTAGCCTTCGCTTCTCCCTCTACTCAATTGGACTCTACTCCAGTTGTCACTGAAGCACCTGTCATTCCTCCAGAAGCTAAAGCTGACACTCAAGGAATGATGGGCGTAGGACCTGCAGAGATGACCATGCGTCCACGCACTTTAGCTGACGACATGGAACTTTTCTCAAGACACCGAGATTTTGATGCATTCACTAATCCTCCTGCAGGTATACACCAACCCCTATACACTGTAACTGAACCCCAAACTTCTGAGCTTTCCCTAGTTCACAAGTTCTTATATGTTACAGGTCCTAATTTGGGAGACATCAACGCCTCTCTGAAGACAATAGAGACGAAGCTGACAGGTCTCACCACTACTCTTTCCGACAACTCTTCAGCTGTAACAAACGCTGGAGAGAATCTTACAAAACTGACAAACGTGGTCGAAAAGAATGCCTCCAAAGCTGACTTGGAGATGGTTGATAAATCTCTCAGCAACTTTGCCAAAGTTCTCGCTGACATCTACACAGACTACCTCGCCATCAAAACTACAGTTCACACCATGTCCAGCGAGGTCACAACGCTGAAGACATCGGTTGGAAAACTCGAAGGAGAGATGTCTGCTGTAAAGACTGACGTCAGTTCAGTAAAAACTGACATGAGTTCTGTGAAGATCGACGTCAATACGATGAAGAATGACGTCACTTCTATGAAGACAATGTTGCAGCAGATCCTGACCAACACGACCGCCACTGGCCCTGCACCTTCATCTTTTACTCTGGCGGATCGTGCTGAACTCGTGAAGATCAATCCTGGTATTTCTGGTCTAGAAAACAGATTATCAGCGATTGAAATTTGTGTGGCGATCCCTGACCAAGAAGACAGGGAACCGACACCAGCTGCTGAGTCATCGCATTCCTCCCCCACTCATCATGAAAAGGGGGGAGAAGAGCGCTGAAGACCTTTCCCATGATGAATCTATCAGGGGAGAGAAGACTGAAGACCTCACCTTTACTGAAGAGGGTGAGAAGACAATTGAAGAAGCAGCCGCTGGACCTCAGGGAGATGAAAACCCTGAGGGAACCGAGAAGCTTACCTCTGTATCTGAGGGGGAGAAACTCGAAGAAGAAGCTGAAGAATCTGAGTCTGAAGCTGAAGATGAATAAGCCATTGACTTATCTGATGATGAACCATCCTCTTCTCCAAAGAATGATGATGATGAAGATGATGATGATGATGATGATGATGACTCTTTTATCGTCAAACCTGCTCAGAGGACCACAGCTCTTAGAGGGATTCTGATAAATGAACCTACAGGGGAGCGGACAAAGACAAAGCCATCAACATCTGAAGCTGACAAGGGCAAAGGAAAAAGTGTCGCTGAAGACGATGAAAATCTGACGATCTTGCTTAAAAAGCCGGTTTGTCAGGTACACTAATCTTCCTTACACTACATCCCTCCTCTCTATACACATTATCAGTTCTACACACTAAAACCTCCATACACTTTATCCCATTCTTTCTCTCTCTGTTCTACCCAAGTTCTTACTCGAACGATCGCTGTGTTTCAGCTAGTCCTCTCCCCTGTTTGAGGATATCGCTGAAGTTCCTACAGCTGCGACTTCACCAACAATAATCCCAGCTCGCAAAGCTGAAGAAATAATCTCGGTCTTGGATTTGATCTTTGAGACTGATGAACCCGAAGAACAGATGCTCTCTCACAAAAACAGACCTTCCTTGGCTCCTCAAAAGCTAAGTGAAGAAGATCAGAGAAGAAGAGATGAGATGATAAAGAAGTTCGAGGATCAGCGAATCATTCTGAAGCGTGATCAACTTCCTTCTATTCCTACAAAGTTCAAACTTTCAAAAAGGGAATACAAGGATCACCTCAGAGCTGAACGTCTAATCGCTGAAAGAAGGGAAGCTGAAGAAAAAGACAGAGAATACGCCATCCAGCTTACTCAACGATCAGTAAAAGACCCCAAGCTGAAAAGAACTCCAATCGAAGTTCAACGTCAGATATGGGAAGAAGCCAAGAAGATCGTTGAAGAAAAGAGAACTGTGTCTCAATCTACCCTAGCCTGGTGCAAAGAAAATGTACACTTCAAACTTCGACCTTCCAGAATAATCAAGGTACTCGTATCTGGAAGATCAACCATCAAAGTTTCTATCGCTGAAATCGAGATATTCAGAGAAGACGGAATGTACGAAAAATTCTATGCTGAAGCTATCTCGCAGTACGGTCTCTCTGAATGGTTGGAGATCAGATTAGCCATCCAGAAGTCTCAGTCTAAGTACAAGGATCATTTTGAAAAGCTGATAAACAAACAGATCGACTTAGTCTATTCTTGGGTGGATATTCCTCCTCCTCCTCCTCTCGAAAGTCAGAAAAGAAAGGCCTCTGCAAAGAAAAAGTCTAAATCTTCAGAAGGTCCTCAGATACGAAACGAAACAGGTATTGGTTTTTCTCTAGCTGAAGTCCTTGGTCCAGAACCTGACCTTTCTACACTTGACACATCTCTTCCTCCTGATGAGACTTTCATCCCTGGGAAAGTCTTAAGAAAACCCTACGGGATATTCTTCAATGACTGGGATGGACGAAAGTGTTTTCAACGTATCTCTGAACTTCCCATCACTCCCATCGAACAGCTGAAAGATCTCATCTACTCGTGTGACTTCAAGAACGACATTCAGGCACGACATCTTAAACCCTTGATTTTTTAAGAAGCGCTGAACAAAAGAAATCAAGGAGTAAATGTCCCTGACTGGATGATTCCCACATCAATGACCCTTGATGAACAACTCATTAAGGAAGAACCCTTATAAACTGATAGGATCGCCTTATTCTTCTATTGTATCAGTTATTCTTTTGTACTTGTAATTTGTATTCGTTGTACTTGTAATTTTTCCACTTCCATCTGTAATCTTTACGAAGTTTAAAGAAAAATTTCAGCGAACGTACTTTACTCCATCAGTACAGAAAAGATCCCAGAAAACAGTAAAAGGGACAAATATTTTATGAGTTCTTTTTATCCTTATGTTTTCATTAAATAGCAATTTTCTCTGTTGCTATGTCATAATCAAATAGGGGGAGATTGTTGATCCAAACCCTCAGTGATTTGATAATGACCCTCTCTTTTATACTTAGTGAAAATTGTAAGTAAACAATATGTATCAGAGTTTCACTATCGCTGATAAGTACTAAGATCTTACAGTACCGCTGATAGGAACTCTCGCTCTTTAAATTAAACATTCAGCGAACACTGTTCACCATAATACTCTGAGTCTGTTCAGTCCTTATGGTGATCGCTGATAAGTTAGTTGTTTACTTATGATCCCTGAAGACAAGTTTCACGTCAACATAGGTTCTACGCTGAAGTCGAAGATCAAGCTCAAGAACCAGCGACAAGTCTCCTAATGAACTGATGCGGATCAGCGAAGACTCAGATTTGTCCACTCAACGTGAAGTATCAAGTACAAGACTTTAGCTATCGCTGAACTCTATCATTCGCTGATATAGAATGATAGATCGCTGAATCAACGAAAAGCTGATCATGAAGTCCTCCGTACAAAGTACTTTTGTCTTAACCACCCTTGCACGACTCCGTACGATATGTCAGAAAAAGAACCTCCTTATTGCCTGAAATCGTACAACCACTCTGATACTACATTGTTCAAACATGTGGCTACTAAGGTTGTCAACAAAGGTCAATGACGTACAACCAATGAGCAGCTGCCACGTGTAAAGTGTAAACTGCCATGCATTAAATGCATGCAGTATATAAGAAGAAGAACTCACTTCATTTTGAAGTAACTTGCTAACTCTGGACAAGTTCATCCTTCTTATCTTGAGATAGGTTATTATTAGTAATTTCCTTCTCTTTCTTAGTACAAGAAACTTAGTGTTCCAACTTGTTTAGATTTAGGTTTATCCTTAATCTTGTTTCCGCAACAAGCTGTAAATTGTTAATGATTTATCAATAAACAATTTAGAAAAGTAAAATCTTAGTGTTTGTATTCAACCCCCCCCCCCCCCTTCTACAAACTTGTATAGCCCTTCGGGACCAACAAATATTCGTACGGCGGTGTTGGCTGTAATTGTCGTACAGTGGAGTTAATTTATTAGTTGGCTTGCAACCAACTAATATGGCCAAGAGAATGAGACAGGAAGGTATATGATGCATGAGTCATAACTGGTATTTGTATTTGTGTTATGTATATGATGGTTGTGCAAATGGTTTTAAAACTAACAGGGATTTTCTCACTTAGACCGCTAGGTCTAACCCTCATTTTGTTTTAAAAATATGTATTCCAGGTCGTGGATCGGGTAAGAGCACATGAGAAGAGTACTATGTGTATAGCTTTTGGAAGAAGGATGTTAAGAAGACTAAGACGTGTTTTGCTGTTCTAATTTTATAACTAGATATCATGTATGTAATTAGCAAAAAGTTTGTAACGAAATACCTTATTCTGGATGTAAAGACTAAGGCTGCGTTTGGTTCGCAGAATGTTTTCTGCAGGAATGAAATCTGTCAAAGGAATTGGAATCTGGAAGGAATTGGAATGGAATGTTTTTAGGTTTGACCAACTGTTTGGTTGACAGGAATTGGAATGTAATCTTGAAATCTGTCTATTTGGTTTGCAATGGAATCGGAATGGAATTGTGAAAAATGACAAAATACCCTTTCTTAAAATTTAATTTTTTTCTTCTTTTTATAGTCAAATTTAAAATTAACATTTAATTGGACTAAAATATGTAATTTACTATTTATAAATACATCATTTTATATATATATATATATATATATATATTGTTTGTTAAACAAAAATCAACCCTATTTATAAATTGGGTAGATCATCTTCAACCCATACGATTGCACTGGAGCTTCTCTGCCGCCTTCCACCACCGTGCGCCGTTCCAGTCACCACCACCATAAATTGGGTAGATCATCTTCAACACTACCAGTCACCGACGACGATCACCGCCATGAACCTCTCAACGCCGTCTTCTCCTTCACACCCTCCATCTCTCTTTCAATCGCAACCATTGCCGGCGGTGGGTCGCTGGTGGGTTGCAGGTTCTTCACGCCGTAAACAAACCCACGTGAAGAGGTGGGTTGTAGGTTGAGGTTGCAGTGGCCGGCGGTGGGTCGCTGGTGGCGCTGTGCAGTGGTCGGCGGTGGGTCGCTGGTGGCGCTGTGCAGTGGCCGGCGGTGGTTGCTGTGGTTCTTGCTGCCGGCGTGAAGAGGTGGGTTGCAGGTTCTTGCTGCCGGCGTGAAGAGGTGGTTGTTGTGGTTCTTGATGATCATTGTTGGGGTTGTTGGGGGTAGTATTGTCATTTTTATAAATATAGATGGAATGGATTTCAATTCCATAGGTTTTATTAAGGAATGATGAATTCCTTAGTTGGATGGAATTCAGGAAATCAATTCCATTCCATTGCAAACCAAACAGCACAATGGAATTTGGTCAATGGAATTGACCATTCCAATTCCAACCAATTCCGCCGGAATCCGCCCAACCAAACGCAACCTATTATAAATCTTTTAGTTATGTAACGATGTCATGAAATATATGTTATTTGTTGTATGTTTGGAAACCGGGTTGTTACAGAAATACCCGAGATTTTTAAACGGGTTCGGGTGAATTGGGTTTCGGGTAATCGAGTGACACTATCTTGGCCTTTTCAGGTGGGTCGAGTTTGTACACCCCTACTTCCAAGACTAGTAAAACAAAATATGTCTTGACATTTTGATTAATAAATTTTTATTTATTATTTTATCCATGTTTATATTTATTTATTTTCAAAACCGATCGGTTTTGATTATAAAATTCGTTTTAAAAACCCGTTGGTTTAAAGTGGGGAAAAACTATAAATCACATAATGAACAAACAAGTATGATGATTGTGGACTTGATCATCATTATTATCAATCATGACAATATTATCATATTATTAGACCATCCGCATCCATCTCATTCTAACCCACACTTTTTCACTGCCACATCAGCGACACATCATTTTTCCCTTCCAACCCATTCTAACCCACAAACTCCCACATCCATCCCACACCACCATCCCATCTTTTATTTATTTTTATTTTTATTTTTGTTACCATTAATTTAAATAATTAATATTTTATAAGTAATTTGTAATAATATATAATATTATAATTTATAAATCAAACTAATATTTTAACCTTGCATAATAAAAATAAAAATAAAAATACATAAATTTCAAATAAAAAATGATAACTACTCGTTGTGTCTTGGAAGCCGTGAAATGTGTTCGATTAAATCCACCCGAAGGTTATGATGCGTTTCTCGGTTTCGGACTTCTAACACGTTAGCGTCATATTGTTGGTCGCTAATCTCTTCGTCGTCCTCCTCATCAACTTGATTAGCGTTTTCATCGAAACGACAAATCGCGTTACCTTCGTCTTCCAATATCATATTGTGTAATATGATGCAAGCGTACATTACTTTTTGTATTTTATTCGGGTGCCACGATCTTGCTGGGTGTTGTATTATGTGCCAACGTTGTTTTAGCACACCAAAACAACGTTCTACATCCTTCCTTACCGCTTCTTGCGCGGCTTTAAACCTTAATCGTCTTTGATCCGGAGGGCATTTGAATGATTTCACAAAGGTAGCCCATTCGGGGTATATCTCATCTGCAAGATAGTAGTCGTGTTTGTATTGTACTCCGTTTACTTGAAACGGGCAATGCGGTGCTTTCCCGTTGTGTACATCGTTAAATAACGGCGACTGGTGTAGCACATTGAGGTCGTTGTTGGACCCGGCAACCCCGAAGTATGCATGCCAAATCCAAAGATCCTGTGATGCCACTGCCTCTAGCATAATAGTCGGCCGACCATGATCACCTCTGACGTACTGCCCGCGCCATGCAGTTAGGCAGTTGTCCCAATCCCAATGCATACAATCTAAGCTTCCTAACATGCCGGGAAACCCGTGCCTAGTTTCATGTGCGGCGTATAAACGTTGAATATCATGATAAGAAGGTTTACGTAAGTATCGCTTACCGTAAAGATTGACGATACCTTTGCTGAACTTTTGTATGCATAAACGTGCAGTTGACTCCGCCATCTTCAAGTACTCATCAAAGCCGTCAGCGGATATCCCATACGCTATTTGCCGAATTGCTGAGGTACACTTTTGCAAAGGAGATAACCCTTTTTTGCCTCTAGCATCCCAACCCTGTTGAAAATATTTATACTCTCGCTCAAGATCCTCCACTATTCGTAGGAATAGTCGTCTGCTCATGCGGAACCGTCTCCTAAACAACTCGTCACTGTAATTACAGTTTTCCGCAAAATAATCTGCAACAAGTCGGTCGTGTGCAGCTTCACGATCTCTAACTTGATCCGGTCCCCTCCGTCTCCGTCTTGGAGGCGAACTTGGTTCTTCATCTTGATCGAAAAGCCTTTCTACAACATTGGTTATTAATCCACGAAAAATATCGTAATCCATTTGACGATACGCGGGTAGATTAATTTCCCTGTCCGACGATGACGAAGACGACTCATAAAATTCCGACGAGTTCACTGATGAAGAAGACATTTTGTTTTTGTAGTAGAGAAAAGTTTGAGAGATTGAGAGAAAATTTAGTGGTGTGAAAAAATAAGTGGGGAAGATGGGAGAGATTGAGAGTAAATTTGTTTTTGTGAAAAAATAAATAGGTTAATATTAGTATTTATAGGATATAAATAATTAAAAAAAAATTAATACCCAACGTCCATATTTCAACGGCTCAAATTCAAAAAATAAAAAAAAATTAACACCCCAACCCGAGCTGGTTGCCCAACCCGGGCGGGTTCCATCCCGCGCCAACCCCAAGGGGTGCGATGGTGTTTAGCCCCAACCCGTGCCAACCCATTCTAACCCAAGGTCCCGATGCGAAAGGTCTTATTATCATGGCAAAATTATATAGTTATCAAAAAGATCACATCATAAGAAGTTTTTTTAAATGCATTTTATTCCTTGTGATCCATATTTTCATTTAAATTTTATTGTTTATTAATTAATTAAATTAGTTTAATATTTAAATTATTTATATATATATATATATATATATATATATATATATATATATATGTGTGTGTGTGTGTGTGTGTGTTTAAATATATTAAAGAAAGAAAAAAGGTAAAAAACAAAGGTAAACTATATATAAGTGTTATTCCCATCAAACCGCCACAATCAAATATATAATTTACTAAGGACCAAATATGTAATTTACTAAAATACTTTTTGGAATTTGATGTTAATGTAGGGACGAAAATAGAGCAAAATAAAAACTATAAAGATGAAAAAAAAATAGTTCTTAAAGATCGAGACGAAAATTGCTATAAACATCAAACAAGAGGGATGAAAATCATAGTTACTCAAAAGAATTTTAAAAAAAGATAAGAGCATGGCAATACGAACATAATGGTTAGCTTTTGATGCCACCATACCATAGGGGCTCTAGCTTACGACTATAGAAACACCAAACATATCCCAAACTTCTCGCTCTCACCGGTCGACCGACACAAAAGCCATCTTTATCAATCTACGCTCATTGATGAGACGGCGACATAGAGAACTCGCTCAAGGGTACCTCCGCTCCCCAACTGAGCAAAATGGATAAAATTCATCCACACACGTCTTGCAAGACCCCTTGCAAGATGACATGGCATGTCATGTGGCTTGCAAGGTCTTGCAAGACAACCCTTCTTCCACAATTATAAAGGGCTTTCACAAATATTATATATTAAACAAATATATTTTTGTTTAATTTAATTAAATAATTTGTTTGTTTAAACATTAATTATTTGTATGTTTATTAAATTTAATTCATTTATTTGTTTAATTAATTTGTTTGTTTAAATATTAATTATTAAATATTATATATTAAACAAATGTAGTTAATTAATTTTTTGTTTAAACATTAATTAAATATTATATATTAAATAAATGTATTTAATAAATTAATATTTTATAATTAATTTATTAGTTATATTATAATTATCCATATTATAATTATCTATATATATTATTTATATTATAATTTATTAGTTTAGAAATGAATTTGATCTTACAGTGGAAGATATTATTGCAAATCCAATGTAACACTTTTTTAGTATGGGTTTAGGGTTGTCTAAGGAAATTAAAAAAAAAATTATTCATGAACCGGTGTTAACCGGTTACCGGTTGCCTTCGAGGTGATTCGGGAGTCCGTAACTCCGTATTAAACAAATGGACTTTTCCGAAGTACACGCTCATTCGTAAACCTTCTCTCCCTGCAATCCGCCATGGAAGTTGAAGCTGGAGGTGACGCTTTCTGTTTCAACCCTAAAGATGACACTCAACAAATTCTTAAAATCCTTCAAGCTCTCAAACAAGCTTCACACGACTTGCAGAAAAATCCTGATTCCAAGAAGACCGATGGCGAAATAAGCTTTTCTCATTCGCCCGCCATTAAAGCTCTGCTCGAGCTTGAAAATGAATCAGAATCCATCCTATCCAACGATCCTCACCTCACAACCTTGTCTACTCACCTATCATCTCTCAAAACCCTCATCCATAATTCCTATAACGCACGTCAACGCTACCACGGACTTAGGTCGTTCCTGATTCGCCGAGTCAACTCACACGAGATATCCAGAGTCGCTGGCTCGATTGAGTCCGAAATTCAGGCGTGGATCGATCGGGAGTTTATCGAAACCCTAACGCAAACGTTGCGTAGGGCGGATGAAACGGAAGAGCAGATTTTAATCGATTTAATGGAGCAGTTTGAGGAACGAATAGCGAGAGGATTTGATCGAGAATTACAAGATGCGATACTCAGATCGAAGGTTTTTGTTGAGCTCGAAACGATTCTGTGCGAATTTAAATTCTCGAAGAAGGTTCGAGAAACATCAGCTTTCGCCATCGCTGAATTGATCAAATTCAACAAGGATGTGTTCGTAGGGCAAGTTCTAATGGGGAAAACAGTTCGTGCGTTGATTTCATTATCATCCGTACGATCAATTCAAGTTCTCTGTATACTAATCAGATCAATCAAAAGCCCTATAGTTGATGAAATCGAATCATACGGCGAAATCCCCAAAATCATAACCTTCCTGACCTCCGATGACTTCTCAATCCGAACAATGGCGATGGACTGCGTTCTAGAGATTGGCTATTTCGGGAGGAAGGAAGCCATTGATGCGATGCTGAAGGAGGATTTGGTGAAGAAACTTGTGGAATTGCAGAGATCTGAAACCAGAGGTGTGTTAATGGATGTCAGAGGTGAAAGCGAAAACGTCGAACGGAATCCATTTTCAAGCTGTGTTGCACGATTTGCAGTGCAATTGGAGGTAGGTGAAGGATTGAGACAAAGAGAGAAGAGGTCATTGAAACAAGAAGTATTGAAGAGAGTTAGAGAAGCTCATGTTAGTGATGCTGAAGCTGCCACCATTATTGCAGAGGTTTTATGGGGTGCTTCACCTTAAAATTCGGTTTGATTTTCATCCTCGTTTTGCATAATATTTTAGGATCTTCAAATTCAATCATGTTTTACATTCAATTTCATTTCTACAACCACCATATTCTTTAAATTACATGGAATAATTAGGGTTTAAAATGTAGGGTTTCTTTGATATTTTTTCACTGCCCGAAGCCGAATGTTGGTTCTTGGATCTTTATAAACCATCAAAAATCCTGTTGACAATGTCGCTCAAACTCAAAAACATATGGTATGAGCGGTTTGGGCACGTTTTTTGTGTTATTTATGTGAAAAAGAAGAAGAATAGTATTATATTATATGGTTTGAAATGGCAATGATTACTTATGTTTTTGTTGTTTGGCATCTTTCTCTTTCTGGATTAGGGTGATCATTACGCATGTTTGAAGGTTGCATTTTCTTTAATCCTTTTGGAGCTTCAAGAGAAATGGATATTTAATTTTAGGAAAAATTTGAAGAAAATTATTATTTAGAACTAAAATAAAACATCTAAAATTAAAATCTTCAAAAAAATATTACATCTAATTCCAACAATTACTACAATTTGGTGGAATTTTTTTTTTTAAAATACTTATATATTCATAATACAAATACAATTTTTCAAAAGACTTTATAAAAGATTATAACACAATCACCCTTATTTGTGGAAACAATTAAAATAATATATTTTTACTTTAGAAAAAATTAAAATAATATATTTCAATTTTCTAAAAAAAATCTCCATTTTGCATAATTGTCGGTAGAGAGCCAAATGGGCCCCGATCGAGATCGTTTAGATCGGTTTACACCTGCCGGTCCTTAACCGGTTACGACTTTTATCCAAAAATAAGGTCTAGCCTGGACAGGGTTGGTTATGGAACCGACCCGATTTTTATATAAACTAGATTTCTATTGGTTTAGAATTTAGAAATCTTTGATTATGAGTCGGAGTATTTTGAATATGAGGTTCGAACAATTGTCCGGATTCTTTGGTTTTCGGATTACCCGGATTCCAGTGTTTTCCGGGTAAGATATTTTCTGGATAATATAAGGATTTGATTACCGGATTATTGTTGTCCGGACCGAAAGTACCGGACTCTTGTGATTTTCTTCCTGGTATGGAATGTATCCGGATTTAGTGTTTTCCCGGATAGTACCGGATTTGGGTTCCGGATAAAGGTTTTCTGGATGAGTTATCCCCTTGACCCTGCAAGGGCATTGCCCCTTGACCCCACCCGCTTACTCGGTAGCGGGACCCCGTGCTAAGTCTTCGAAGAGGGACATTTGTGAGTGTTTTCTGGGTAAGGGTTTGATAGGCTTATTTAGGATTCTTAGCCTGTAATTGAGTTTTATGTGGTAAATAGTTATATGTATTTTATGTCATTCAGATTCGGTGGAGTTTGTTTAAAAGTAAAATCCCCATGATTTTCAAGAGAAGGTGTTAGTTGCGTTATTTCTTTCAGGTGAGTTTTACTTCTAGGGATTTCCACCCTATTTATATCTTTCAATAATTTACTCCCAAGTCCCTAAGCTCTCCCATTCTCTTTCTTTGCCCCCATTCTTTTTAAAATTTATCTTTAGAAGACAGAACCAAACATGGTTGTTACATATATAACCCAACCCAACCCAACCCTTGCGGGTTGTGGCGGGTTGGGCGGGTTGAGCGGTTTGGTAATATACATAAAGTTCACGATTGAAATACGACAAATTAAACTAAAAATATAGCCAACAAAGTTATTAGTTATTACAAGTATCCAAATAGATATTAAAATTCTTAAATCTTAAACTTCAAAAGCGTAAGTTGTAGCATCCAATTCAAAAGCATAAGTTGTTCGTCCTTAACCACAAACCTAGCCACGACTTTTCGGCATCTCTCTATATTAAGCGACAACGAAAGCTAAGCAATTTTTGTTTCTTATCGCACACACTATCCAAATACTTCTTACATTGGTTTCTTAAGTGATTCCACAAAAACTTGTACCAATTCTTTTACTATCTAACAATTATGATCCTAAGCTGCAACCCTTGTTCAATGGTAAGTATTTCGGGTTGTTATTATAAAGTAATTGGGCCTCATTAATTATATTAGTTAACAATTTTTAACTTTTTTTATTTGGGCAGCACCTGCAAGTATCGTGTGTATATATATATAATATTTTTTTGGTAAAATAAATATATTAGCGGCAGGTTGGCGGTTTGGGTTGGGTTGAGTTTTCCTAACCCAATTTCAACCCTTATAATTAGCGGATTGGCGGTTTGGCAGGTTGGGTTTAATTGGGTTGTTAGCGGGTTGGGTTGGTCGGGTTTCGCGGGTTGACGGTTTTTTGTACACCCCTATATAATGATTTAACCCAAAATATGGATCAAAATTTTGATGAACATTCAACCTATATATTGTCCTTTATATAGTCACTTGCACTTCAAACTTTTTACTTTTGCCACCAATGTGGGACAATGAAGAATCCACCACAATTCACCATTTGATGAATTCTTGATTCTCATGGTGACATGTTATCATCTTAAGGTTTTGCTTTAATATATATAATGATATAAAGATTTAACCCAAAATATGGATCAAAATTTGGATGAACATCAACTTATATCTTGTCTTTTATATAATCAATTGCACTTCTAACTTTTTACTTTTGTCACCAATGTGGGACAATGAAGAATCCACCACAATTCACCATTTGATTAATTCTTGATTCTCATGGTGCCGTGTAATCATCTTAAGGTTTTGCTTTAATATATATAATGATTCTTGATTCTCATGGTGCCATGTTATCATCTTAAGGTTTTGCTTTAATATATATAAAGATTTAAAGATTTAACCCAAAATATGGATAAAAATTTGGATGAACATCAACCTATATCTTGTTCTTTATATAGTCATTTGCACTTGTAACTTTTTAGTTTTTCCACCAATGTGGGACAATGAAGAATTCACCACAATTCACTATTTGATGAATTCTTGATTCTCATGGCGCCATGTAATCATCTTAAGGTTTTGCTTTAATATATATAATGATGATTTTACTTTCAAATGTTTTTTAAGTGATTGGCCCAATTATAATAAAATGTGTTTTTTGCAAACGTAAGTATTTTTTTAATGTATTTGATAGACCTAATTATAATAAAAATGTATTTCTTAGTGTATTTGATTGACCAAACTTTTTTATTTGAAACGAAATAAAAAACCTAACTAGGACCGGAACCTGTTCTCATAACCAGGTCTTATAAAACTTACCCGTATTTGTATTTGGGTCAGGACTGAGACCGAGACCGGTTAAAAGATCACCATTCGGGACTGAAACCAAGTTGGGTCCGGCCCAACCCTGCCCGAAACCGCTTTTTGGTCACCTCTAGCTGTTGGTGTCGATTTTAGACGATAAAAATTATTTTTTATTATTCATGTTAATAAGAATATTTTAAACTCAATCTTTAGGAGTTAATTTATTATTTTCTTAAACAAAATTAATATTTTAATAATATAATTAATGTTTAAAGATTTAATTTTGATTTTGTTTCTTATTTTTTATTAATTTAATATATCTTTTGCTGCTTTTTGTGAGGAAATGGTAATTTTGTTTGTGTTTTATGTCTTGTTTACATGTATAATTCGGGAATTATGCATAAAGTATGCTTTTTTTAAGGGTATCCGAAGACATTGTCCCGACTAATCTCGACAAGGTGAGGCAATTGCCCCAGCTGCTAAAGCGTGCAGCCTTGAGTTTATCCCCGGTGGCCACAAGTTGGAAGCGCCTGGATTCGAACTTGGGGTAGATGGGTTACTAGCCACATCCCCCACAAGTATGTTTTTTGTCACATGTATTAGAATATATATATATATATAGGCTCCGTAAAATGCAAACCTTGCATTTGTTGCACCCCTTACAAACCACAGTCTGCATATGTGCAGACTGGTTCTGCATATATGCATATGAATACGTGCAAGAATATACATATAATGGACATACATTCATATGGAACAATGCATATATGCAGAACCAGTCTGCACATATGCAGACTGTGGTTTGTAAGGGGTGCAACAAATACATGGTTTGTATTTGATTTGTACCCTATATATATATATATATATATAGCCTTAGGTTCAAATGAGAAGTGCAAAATTTTTGAGAAATAGAGAAGTGATCTTGGCCATTTATTCGGTCAAGATCGGTTATAATTGGTCAAAAGTTGCGGCTTTGACTGGTTAAAAGTTGCGGCTTTGACTGGTCAAAAGTTGCTTCTGTTCCAAAAATAGAAGGGCGATTTCGTAACTTTTACAAAAAACACGGGTTGAGTTCATAAATGGATTTGTTTGATTCACATATGAACTATACGTTCATATATGAACCTTTGTAATTCACATACGAACTCTTTATAACTAATTCATATATGAACCTTTGTATTTCATATATGAAACTAATTAACTGTAGGTTCATATATGAATCAGTTGAACCAATTAACTGATTCATATATCAATCTTTGTGTTCATATATGAACCTTTGTGATTCATATAGGAATTTTTTTAACTAATTCATATATAAACCTTTGTGTTCATATATGAACCTTTGTAATTCATATATGATTTTTTTTAACTACTTCTCGTATGAACAAATTAACTGATTCATATATGAATCATAAAGGTTCATATATGAATCATAAAGGTTCATATATGAATCACAAAAGTTCATATATGAATTAGTTAAAAAGAGTTTATATGTGAATTACAAAGGTTCATATATGAACACAAAGATTCATATCTGAATCACACAGATTCATATATAAACTCGTCCCGTGAATTTTTTACGAAACTACCCCTCTATCTTGTGCAGACCACGCGAGGAATTATCCGCTGCTTCTCGGTCAAAGCCGCCGATCTTGACAGAATAAATGGCCAATATCACTTCTTTATTTCTCAAAAATTCTGCACTTCTCATTTGAACCTCTCCCTCTATATATATATATATAGAGAGAGAGAGAGAGAGGAAGGTTCAAACGAGGAGCGTACCAATTTAAGAGAACGTGAGGAGCACTCCCATGCTTCTGATCACATATGATTTACAACGCTAAAAAATCGGATTTAATCGAAAATTCACGCAAAAGTGGCGCGATGTGGGTCGCGACGCGTGCAAGTCGCGGATCATTAATGATCCACAACAGCCAATCACATGTGATCCATAACTGTCAACTGCTCCTCCAGATCAGTTGTGAATCACATGTGATCCACAACTGCCAATCACATGTGATTCATAACTATCAATTGCTCCTCACGTTCTCTTAAATTGGTACGCTCCTCGTTTGAACCCACCTCTATATATATATATATATATATATATATATATATATATATATATGGAGAGGTTTAAATGAGAAGTGCTAAATATATGAGAAGTAAAAAGGTGATCTTAGTCATTCATTCGGTCAAGATCGGCGGCTTTGACCGAGAAGCAACGGATAATTCCTCGCATGGTCTGTGCGTGATCTGCACAAGATAGAGGTGTAGTTTCGTAAAAATACGCGGAACGAGTTCATATATGAATCTGTGTGATTCACATATAAACTATACGTTCATATATGAACCTTTTGTAATTCACATATGAACTCTTTTTTAACTAATTCATATATGAACCTTTGTGATTCATATATGAACAGCTAATTAATTCATATAAGAATTAATTAAAAAAAGTTCATATATGAATCACAATGGTTCATATATTAATCAGTTAATTGGTTCAACTGATTCATGTATGAACCTACAGTTAATTAGTTTCATATATGAAACACAAATGTTCATATATGAATCAGTTAATTGGTTCACTGATTCATATATGAACCTACAGTTAATTAGTTTCATATATGAAACACAAATGTTCATATATGAATCAGTTAATTGGTTCAACTGATTCATATATGAACCTACAGTTAATTAGTTTCATATATGAAACACAAAGGTTCATATATGAATTAGTTAAAAAAGGTTCATATGTGAACTACATGGGTTCATATATGAACAGATAGTTCATATGTGAATCACATAGGTTCATATATGAACTCGTCCCGTGTTTTTGTAAAAGTTACGAAATTGCCCTTCTATTTTTGGAACAGCCGCAACTTTTGACCAGTCAAAGATGATATTGACCGAATAAATGGCCAAGATCACTTCTCTACTTTTCATATATTTAACACTTCTCATTTAAACCTAAGGCTATATATATATATATATATATATATATATATATATATATATATATATATATATATATATATATATATATATATATATATTATTGATTCGAATATCTTTATTTTGAGAAAAACGATTTGTTGAGTATTTTAATATGTTTTGGTGGATTATTTAAGAACGAAATTTGTTTATTAAAGATCAAAAGGAATTTGAGGATATGTTTATACAAATTGCATGCTTGGTCCTTGTGCTTTATAGTTTTTGGTCTCTCACCTTTAACACCATCCATATTTCACGATTAAGTGGCTACATGTCTATTATGTGAAGAGTACTTTGGTCATTTTATTATTAACCAAAAAAAAATTCTTTAATTCAACCATTGATAGTATATCACATGTCCTGTTTGATCCTATCTCTTCATCCTGCTAATATCATAATGTTTCGGCAACCATTCTAGTAGCTTGTTTTCATGTTGAATGCCATGTTATTCAAACAAATTAAAGAATATATTGAATTCATTATCACCAAATCATTGTCATAAATCGTGTTTTACAATAAAAATCCCTAAATTAAAAACAAGAAAACCCCTAAATCTAAAAAAGCATATGTAGATGCGAATGAGGTCGAACATTAGATGAAATCAAAGTTGCAGATGTAGAAGTGAAGCGGTGCAAATGCAATGAGGTCGAAGATGTAGAAAAGGGGCCTCGTTGTTAGAGGAAACCCCCAAAATAAATGAAGAGTTTGAGGCCCAAAGATTAGCTTACCGGTGGATAGCATCTCGAACATGTCTATGAGTGGTTTAGCACCATCCAAGCCATTCAGAACTGAGAATGAAATTTAGAGTGGATATAGAAGTAGGAACTTGCCACCAAATCGAGTCACATCGGCCTAGTTTGAAGTCTAATCAATCAAGTCGTGATAGTCATCACGAACTCGTCCTAACTTCATTTTAAATCGATGATAAACTATGAAGGCAAGTTGATACGTGGTTTAGATTCGTAATTCACCAATAGTAGACCTCCGATCATGTTCTTAAGCCTTCAATTAATCTTTCATGGTTATGAGTTAAAGGAAGACAAGAACAAAGAGGAAGTTTAGTTTGGAGTTTGTTGGTGCAAGTGTACCACATCTCTATATATTTATATATATTTATTTTGATGATTACAAACACACCGTATTATTGTTTTTCTAACAATTTAATCCAAGTGTACAGTTCTTGAAGAACACGAAGATCTTATCTGAAGAGTTCAAGACGGAAGATTTACGTTGTCATTAGTGTTTATAATTTATAATGATAAACACCCTAAAATAATATACCACTTGGATATTTCTAAAAACCATAATTGATTTTAAATAAATAAAGTTTTTTTTAGAAGATCTAGCAAGATTTTGCTTTTTCTGACGCAGGTATACCGCGAGGTTCAGCAGGTATACCGCGGCGGCTTGATGTTACCTCTGATTGATTGGTCGTACTTTTTTCTGACGCAGGTATACCGCGGTGTTTAGCAGGTATACCGCGGGTACAGTTGGGCGGTATACCGCGATGTTTAGCCGGTATACCGCGGGTACAAGTTTACGTTTGTTTTGCAGGGTTGACTTTCTCTTCTGACAGTGTACTTTTTACTGCACGGTATACCGCGTGCATTTGGCGGTATACCGCGCCCCTTATATCCGTTGGAGATGTTGATATATAAAGAAGCATGCTGGTGATGAAGAAGGAAAAAAACCAGACAAGACAATACAGATACAACCAACACCATCACTGCTCATCTGATCTCTCTCATTTAATATATATATTTTATAAAACCTTTTTTTATAAAATATCCAAGTGTGAGATATTATACAAGAGTGATTACCCATTGTGAGTTATACTCCTCTTGTAAGTATTTGAATAACGGGTGTGTGATCCTGTACATCTCAATAAGCTGAGGCTTAGAGAACCGTTTACTTTGCTCTGTATTTGGTTTGTATTCTACCGTAAAGAATACATTTATTGGATCGTGTCGAGAAGTGTCTCGGCTGCTGGTTTATCACAGTTGGTGGTAAATCAGTAAATCTCCGTGTCAAGTATCTCTATCCTTTATCTCTTTATTTATTCCGCTGTGCATTTTAATTATATCTGTTTATATAATTGTTGTATATTTATTATTTGTATACTCTGATTTATTTATACTGTTTCTGTACTGTATTTATTTATAAAAGATTTTTTGAAAGTAAAAGATTTAAATACAACCTTACCCCCCCTAGGTTGTCTAACATTTGGTATCAGAGCGGGGCTTTCAAAAATTATCTTTTAATTTTTTAAAGTTATATCTTTTATTTAATGGCTCAACAAAATACTTGGTTTTCTAAATCTCTTCTTATTGATTTCGAAAATTTTGATCTTTGGGCAATTTCTTTTGAACGTTATGTTCGTGGGATAAATCAAAAAATTTGGGATATTATTATTAAAGGAAATTTCAAACCCACAAAATTTCAAAACAACAAAGTTGTTGAAAAACCTAGCTCGGAATGGTCCGACGAAGATGAGGCTAATTATTGTTTAAATTATGAAGCCAAAAATTTTCTCTTTTCGGTTCTTACTAACGATGATATTGAGCGTGTTTATCTCTTTGAAACTGCTCGTGATATTTGGGAGAACTTGAACATCACCTATGGTGAAAACTCAAAAGAAAAGAGAGACGAAACCCGAGATCAAAGAAATGAATAAACATGTCTCATGGCCGACCATGATAATGAGGTATCTTCATCATATTCTTCTAAAAATAATTGTGATAGTAATTATAGTGATAATTATTATAGTGACAATGAAAATAATCTTGACGAATTATATAAATCATTTCATGATATGGCTGCTCTCGCAAATAAATATAAAGATGAAATTTCTAATTTAAAAGAAACCGTATCTATATATAAAAAGGAAATAGATGACGGTAAACAAAAATCTGCTCATGATTTAGATGTTATCACTAAATTAGAAAATAAATTAAGTGAAAAAGATATTTGTAAATCTTGTGTTATTTTAAATGATAAAATTACATGTTTAGAGAAAAGAACATGTGAAAATATTTTATGTACAAAATGCGATATACTTGAAAATGATAATGCATGTTTAAAAGCTAAATGCGATTTATATGAAAAAGATAATCTGTTAGCTAATGCATTTCAAAATAGCAATGATAAAGTGTTAAAAATGCTAAATATGTCTAATCGCATTAATTGCCGAAAAGGCATTGGTTCAAATACGTGTATTGAAAAATGTGATTGTATGCCAATTAAAAAGGTTTTTGAAAAACCTAAATTTGTTGTTAAAAATAAAACGCAAAAACCTCCGTATGTTCCTAAAATGAATTATGTGAATTATATGTCGAGAAAATCACATGCGTTTATGTATAATAATAAGTTTGCGAATCCTAAGAAAAATGTTAATCCGCATACTTCTTTTTACGTCTATGATGAATACGATCGTAAAATTAAAATGGTTAGAAAATGGATTCCGAAAGGAATGTTTAATGTTGATAATCCGGGTGGAATGCGTTTATGGTTTTAAACCATTTATATGGCTTTGTATGTTTGTCGTGTTTGTTTTATGTCGACAACATATTTTTTGCAGTTTATGTTTTATACTAACTGTTAAAAGGACCCATAAGAAAAGGGTACCACGAAAAATTTTCTTTGCCTTTTGTAGGTGTTTCCTGGCGAGGATACAATACGTGTTTCCTGACGAGGATATAATACGTGTTTCCTGGCGAGGATATAATACGTGTTTCCTGACGAGGATATAATACGTGTTTCCTGACGAGGATATAATACGTGTTTCCTGACGAGGATATAATACGTGTTTCCTGACGAGGATATAATACGTGTTTCCTGACGAGGATATAATACGTGTTTCCTGGCGAGGTTATAATACGTGGTTACCTGCCGAGGTTATAATACGTGGTTACCTGCCGAGGTTATAATACGTGGTTACCTGCCGAGGTTATAATACGTGGTTACCTGCCGAGGTTATAATACGTGGTTACCTGACGAGGTCATAATACGTGGTGATTTTTTTTATCACATAAAATTAACCGAAAATTGAAGCCTTAAGATCCGTTTTGGTGCAAGTGTTTCGTATTGGTTTGTATATCTTTGTCTCTATTGCTTTTTGCATTTTATTTTATCCCTCAAATTTTATAAAATCAAATTGATATCGTTATTAATTTGAGGGGGAGCGTTTTAGCTCTTTTACCCATGAGTTTATGCTCTCTCAATTATATGCATATTTTGAGGGGGAGCATCTCTCGAGGGGGAGCATACCGTCTTTCTTAACCCTTTTTGCTTCGACAAACGGGGGAGAGAAACCGCATATGCTCTTGCTTAGCGGTTGTGTTTGTCATCATCAAAAAGGGGGAGATTGTTGGTGCAAGTGTACCACATCTCTATATATTTATATATATTTATTTTGATGATTACAAACACACCGTATTATTGTTTTTCTAACAATTTAATCCAAGTGTACAGTTCTTGAAGAACACGAAGATCTTATCTGAAGAGTTCAAGACGGAAGATTTACGTTGTCATTAGTGTTTATAATTTATAATGATAAACACCCTAAAATAATATACCACTTGGATATTTCTAAAAACCATAATTGATTTTAAATAAATAAAGTTTTTTTTAGAAGATCTAGCAAGATTTTGCTTTTTCTGACGCAGGTATACCGCGAGGTTCAGCAGGTATACCGCGGCGGCTTGATGTTACCTCTGATTGATTGGTCGTACTTTTTTCTGACGCAGGTATACCGCGGTGTTTAGCAGGTATACCGCGGGTACAGTTGGGCGGTATACCGCGATGTTTAGCCGGTATACCGCGGGTACAAGTTTACGTTTGTTTTGCAGGGTTGACTTTCTCTTCTGACAGTGTACTTTTTACTGCACGGTATACCGCGTGCATTTGGCGGTATACCGCGCCCCTTATATCCGTTGGAGATGCTGATATATAAAGAAGCATGCTGGTGATGAAGAAGGAAAAAAACCAGACAAGACAATACAGATACAACCAACACCATCACTGCTCATCTGATCTCTCTCATTTAATATATATATTTTATAAAACCTTTTTTTATAAAATATCCAAGTGTGAGATATTATACAAGAGTGATTACCCATTGTGAGTTATACTCCTCTTGTAAGTATTTGAATAACGGGTGTGTGATCCTGTACATCTCAATAAGCTGAGGCTTAGAGAACCGTTTACTTTGCTCTGTATTTGGTTTGTATTCTACCGTAAAGAATACATTTATTGGATCGTGTCGAGAAGTGTCTCGGCTGCTGGTTTATCACAGTTGGTGGTAAATCAGTAAATCTCCGTGTCAAGTATCTCTATCCTTTATCTCTTTATTTATTCCGCTGTGCATTTTAATTATATCTGTTTATATAATTGTTGTATATTTATTATTTGTATACTCTGATTTATTTATACTGTTTCTGTACTGTATTTATTTATAAAAGATTTTTTGAAAGTAAAAGATTTAAATACAACCTTACCCCCCCTAGGTTGTCTAACATTTGTTAAAAGATACTATTGTTTCTAACAATCTTGACATTTAATAATTAAAAGTTTACTAACTTGAAATGTTTATTATTTCAGGATATTATAAGTAAAGGTTGAATATAGGTGGAGGACTAATATGATAAAAGTGTTAGAAGTATTGGACTGCGCCTCGTATTGATTCAAACATAAAGGGTAGCGGAGTACAAAACTGAGTTCTGAAGGGGCTGAAGTGTTAAATTGGAGCTGGTGTATTTAATACACAACTTTCTTCATTTCTTCTCATTCGAACGATTTTTCTCTGAATATTTGTTCTCTCTACTTTTTCTCTAATATCATACTGGAGATAGTTTTAGGGTTTGAAGTTCTTCATTTTGTAGATTTCTCTTATTTGCAAAGTGTAAGATCTTGTTCAATATATTAGTGTTATAAATTTGTACATGGTATCCGAGCATTCAAGGCTCGATCCATCTTCTGTCTTTCGTCTTAAGTTCGAATCGTTTCTTGTTCTTGGTTGTTAATCTGGTCAATCTATTGTGTGCGTTTCTATCCTCTACCAGAGTTACGTTTGTAACCAGGACGGTACTGTGAGCCACAATTTTGTCGACTGGATTGATTGCTTCGTACCTCTTAATCTTTGTTACAAGTTGTTTGTGTTACGAATCTGTTGTTCTTTCAACATTCAAAAGGTTTTTCAAAATTTCTTTGTAAAATCTGAGGTGCTTGGTTATTCAGATCTGTTGTTTGTTTCAACTCCAGATCTTCTTTCAAGATATTCAGATCTGCTGTTTGTTTCAACTTCAGATCTACTTTCAAAACATTCACCTCTAAAAGATTGTTTAGATCTTAGTAGATCTTAAACTGTTCTTGTGGTGGTGCTTCTTGAACACTACTGTTTAAAGCTCTCATCACCTTTGATTAGAGCGTCTGTGTTTGTTCATATATTGCTTATAGCTATGTTTTCATATTCTGGTCTTGTCTTATACATATTTTCATAGATCTGTACATTTCTTTGCATATCCTGGTCTTGTCATATACATATTTTCATAGATCTGTACTTATCTCCATAGATGTGTACATTTCTTTGTAAAATCTGTTATTTCTTTTTGAAGATCTGCTCTGCTTGTTATATACAGTCATAGAGTCGTCTGTTATATTGGTTTGTTCTTTGCTTATATACAAATCTATATGTGATGGTAGGGTCTGATGTGTTTGGATCTTTGTCACTAGTTGTTTTCTTAAAAAATATCTCAAAATTTTCTTTGATCTAAGCATGTATAGTTGTGGACATGATCCTGATCAGATCTGGAAGTCATTATTTCTCAGACCTGATCCGCGGTGATCTTCCTTTATGACTGTTACAAATTAGATAATAAAGCATCTTCTTCTGTTGTGTTTTTCTTTGGTAAAATCAGTGTAAGAGTTCATAATATCTTTTTCATTATTCTTATATAACTCTTTGTTTCTTCTGTTCAGGTGAGATCTGTGGCCTCTCTCGGGCCCCGTTTTTGTTCTTATCTGAAATCTTACCTGTTGTGTGGTTTCCTGCTTTCGCTATATTTCTGTTCTGTCTCTTTTTCTGTGAACATACTCTGAGAGCTTTGAGGTGCGGCTTGACCTAGCACCCTGAGTGTTTTAGGAATCCTGCCTTCTTTCACCTCAGATCTCTTTGGGTGTTGTTGTTCTTCTGTTTTCTTGGCATCGTGCCTGGTGAAGAAGAAGACGCTTTGGTAAACGCTGGGGCATCTTAGATCACCAAACTTGACTTTGGTGATCCCTTATACTTACATCCCAGCGATACCACTGGGGCTTCTTTGCTTCACCTAAAGTTAAATGGGACTGGCAATTACAAGGTTTGGTCCTGTGCAATGATCCTCGATCTTGAAACAAAAAACAAACTCGGATTTATAGATGGATCTTGCACTAGACCTACCACTGATCCTGTCCTGGCTAAGCAATAGGACAGATGTAACTCAGTGGTTTTATCTTGGATTTTAAGTTCTGTTACTGAAGAGCTATACCTTGGTTAAGTTTTCTCTAAAGTTGCTTCTCATGTCTGGCTTGAACTCAAGGAAACCTATGATAAGGTGGATGACTCCGTTACTTTTAATCTACATAAGAAAATTAACTCTCTAACTCAAAACGGATCATCTGTCTCTGATTACTATCATAGGTTAAACTCTCTATGGAAACAGTTTGACGCCTTAGTCAAACTCCCTGCCTGCACCTGTAATGCTTCCCAGGACTTTACTAAACACAATCAGTTTTTAAAACTTATGCAATTTCTAATGGGTCTTGACGATGTTTACCAGCCTGTAAGGAGTACCATTCTCACAATTGACCCTCTTCCTTATGTAAAAACAGCTTTTTCTATTATATCAAGAGAAGAATCTCATAGAGGAACCCCTATCTCCTCTTCTAATAAAACTCAATCATCTGCCTTTTTTGGTAAAGCATCTGAAAACAAACGAAAACCTATAAGACCTCCAAATCCAAATCTCTTATGTAAACATTGTGGCATGATTGGTCATACCATAGAAAGGTGTTACAAGCTAATAGGTTTTCCCCAAAAAGATTTTCAAAGAAAACCAAATGTAAATGGAAATTTTAGACCATCTTCTAACAATGTTGACACATCTGTTAACACATCTAGCACTCCCAACACGAGTCCATCTCTAACCCAAGAGCAAGTCTCTAAACTTCTTACTCTTCTTAGCTCCAACTCCTCAAATGTGGCTTCCGCCAATATGGCAGGTATGTCTCTTTCTTCTTCATCTATACCAAATTGGATTATAGATTCGGGGGCTTCTCAACACATGACCTCATCTCTCAGTAGTCTGAGTAATGTGGTTGATGTGTCGGATTTGAATCTCATTGTTAATCATCCCAATGGATCTAAAGCAAATATTAATAAAATTGGAGATATGAAACTTACTGATGAACTGGGCTTGTTTGATGTCTTGGTTGTACCTGAGTTTAATGTGGATCTATTATCTATTCACACGTTAGCTAGAGATAATAAGGTGTTTATTGGCTTTGATGAACATAAATGTTACATTCAGGACTGTCAACGAACGAGGTTGATGGGGACTGGTAATGAGGCTGGTGGTCTATATTTCTTTAATCTGCCTGATAAGGGTAAGTCTTCTTGTTATAATACTACCATTAGCTGTCATGTTTCATTTCAGCTATGGCATAGTAGATTAGGACATCCCGCTGACCCTGTTCTGAATGTTTTGAAAGAAAGACTAAATATAAAATTGGACTCTTCTTCTCCTTATGAAATCTGTCATCAAGCTAAACAGACTCGAAAAAGGTTTGACTTAAGTGATCATAAGTCAAAGGAAATAGGAGAATTGATACATTTAGATGTCTGGGGTCCTTATAAAATCTCTAGCAAGGATGGTTTTAAATACTTTCTAACTGTTGTTGACGATTTTTCAGGATCTGTTTGGGTTTATCTTTTAAAGGGAAAGGATGAGGTTTATGATAACATTGTTAATTTTTCTAACCTCATTCAAACCCAGTTTAGCAAAAACATTAAAACAGTTAGGAATGATAATGGAACTGAGTTTTCAAATCAAAAGGTTTCAACATTTTTTAATTCTCGCGGGATTATACATCAAACTTCCTGCACATACGCTCCACAACAGAATGGTGTTGTGGAGCGTAAACACATGCATTTACTAAACGTCGCTAGGGCTTTAATGTTTCAGGCTGAGGTTCCATTGTACATGTGGTTTGAATGTATTCTCACTGCCACCTATATAATAAATAGAACTCCATCCTCCATCTTAAATGGTAAAAGTCCTTATGAAGTTGTCTATGGGTTCCCTCCTGTTCTCACTCATTTAAGAAACTTTGGGTGTTTATGCTTTGCAGTCAAACAAAACAATTTTGATAAGTCCAGCTCTAGGACTGAAAAGTGTGTTATGCTTGGATATTCAAACTCCAAGAAAGGTTATAGACTGTATAGTCTTGATACCAAACAATTTTTGGTTTCTAGATATGTAACGTTTTATGAAACTGTTTTCCCGTTTAAAATGAGTGAAAATGTGGAGGCTTATGTTGAAAATCTGAATACTTTCAATTTTTTTGATAATGTGACTAGTTCTACTGATGATCTTTCTGAAAATCTGCCCAATGAGGAATTTAGGGCTCGGTCTACAACTCAAGTTAGTCCTGATTCCTCTGGTAGTATAGGTAATGTTGACAACCAATTAACTGGTGTTGACACTACCTTGTCTGCTAGGAATCAAGGAAATTTAGAAACTGATATTGAGCATGATACTCATGTTGTTGTAGACTCCCCTCCTGAGGGTCATGATCCAAATAATCCGAGTGTTGATTCTTCTTCTTCTTCTTCTCAATCAATAAGACAGTCTAGTAGAGTTCCTCAGTTTCCCCGGGAATTTGATGACTTTGTAGTAGAAGGCAAAGTAAAATATGGTATTGAAAGAGTAGTAAATTACTCTCATCTCACAAAAGAAAATTTTTGTTTTGTGTCAAATTTAAATAAGTCCATTGAACCAAGTAGCTATTCTGAGGCTTGCAAGGATCCTAATTGGGTAATTGCAATGAATAACGAAATGGAGGCTCTAAATAGGAATGGTACTTGGATTGTTACTGATCTTCCACCTGGAAGAAAACCTATAGGCTGCAAGTGGATTTATAAGGTTAAATATAAGTCTACTGGGGAAATAGAGAGGTACAAGGCTAGGTTAGTAGCTAAAGTGTAACGACTCGGTTTCCCAAACATGCTTCAAATAACATACATTGCATAACTTCATTACATTCATAATAAAAGATACATAATAAACCACAAACGGTCCCTTCGGTCTCGAAACTACAAAATACATTAAGCTTCCTAATCAACGCCCATCAAAAGCTCCTTACACTTAATCCTTTCCTTTGCCGATCCTTAACCTGGAAAACATATTTTTGAAAACAAAATGAGGGTTAGACCAAACGGGTCTAGTGAGTTAATCCCGGTCCTTTCCAAAATCATTATAAAACCTTTTATGTAAATCCTTTGTATCAAAATAGTTTAGATAAACCTTTGGTAATTCTTTCGTAAAATATAAACATACCACACATATTTAAATACCAATCCAGACTCGTGCATCGTGTACATCTCATTCACCTTATTCCTCCACAAATGGCCATATTAATTGGTAGCAAGCCAACTAATAAATCAACAACCGGTCCGCTCACCGGAACCCGGCTACCCGTCGGTCCGCACACCGGAACCCGACTACTCACCGGTCCACACACCGGAACCCGGCTACACACCGGTCCGCTCACCGGAACCCGACAACAAGTACACTCGTGTAGTGCAAAGCTTATATAAATACAATATATATCTCATTACATCATATTGTCATTTATATACACATAATCATATTCCTACCACATAATCATCTCATATATATATACACATATATATGTATCCCAGTTCAAAAACGTTTTAAAGCAAAACTCACCTGAATGCTTATTACAACTCTTCCAAGCCTTTTCCAAAGATCCAGTCTATCAATCGCAATCCACAGAGTCTGCAAATAGATTAAATACAAATATCCCCTTACCAACTGATCACATAAAACATACTAGAAGACCAAGGACTCTAGATAACTCAAATCCTCAAAAGTGACCAAAACAGCTAAAGTATCCGGACAAAACAGAACTATCCGGACAACACAACTTTCCGGACAACATGACTAATCCGGACAATCTGACGTTTCCGGACACCACAACTATCCGGACAACATCCGGATACCAAAGTAACCCGGACACCACCCGACATCTTACCTCATCCGGAAAACATAAGAAAAGAGAGACTTACCCGGACAAACACTCGTCCGGACACCTTAAAATGTTATCCAGACACCATTTACATAACCACCAGGACACCCCCAACAGAACTATCCGGACACATTCATACTGTGTCCGGACACCTCTGTCGGTTCTTCCTATTTTACCCAGAAATCGACAGAAATTCATACCAGTTCGATTCTATTGATTCTAATCCGACAGAAACCATTTACCAACCATTACAAACATAAATTGCAAAGGAAACATACCTGTAATCTCTTCCAAACTCACCAAATGATGCCTTAACCTAGCTTTCTTCCTTTTTCTCTCTATTCTCTCAAAACACACACAAACACACACTTGAAATCTGAATAATGAAAATATCTGAAGTCTAAAGAGATAATATCTAACCCTATTTACCTTTTAGCCCTTAAACTATTCAACAATGACCCAAACACCCTTAACTTATAAACTTATCCAAACTTTCCCTAAATAGAAACTTTAAAGTTAAATAAACTTAACGGAATTAGATTTTTAACTAACGGATTTACCCGGGGTATTACATAAAGGCTATAGTCAGAGAGAAGGTCTTGATTATGAAGAAACCTTCTCTCCTGTGGTTAAAATGGTATCTGTTAGATGTGTTGTAGCATTGTCTGTACAGTTTAATTGGCCTTTGTATCAACTTGACGTGAACAATGCTTTCTTATATGGTGATTTGACAGAAGAGGTTTATATGACTTTACCCGAAGGGTATTTTTCTAGTGATGATAATCAAGTATACAAATTAGTGAAGTCTTTGTATGGTTTAAAACAGGCTCCTCGTCAGTGGTATGAGAAGTTGTCTAATTGTTTATTTGACTTTGGATTTGATCAAAGCAGTAGTGACTATTCTCTGTTCACTCTTAAATCTGGGAAATTTTTTATTGTTTTGCTTGTATATGTAGATGACATTGTCATAACTGGAAATAGTAATAGTGAGATTCACAGAGTGAAAAAACACCTGCAAACAAATTTTATGATAAAAGATCTTGGAAATTTACAATTTTTCTTAGGAATAGAAATCTTAAAACTAAGGATGGGTTGTGTATGAGCCAAAGAAAGTATTGCTTAGAACTGTTGAATGATTTTGGTTACTTAGGCTGTAAGCCGATCAATACTCCGATGGACATGAATTTAGTAGTAACTGAATCATCAGGTTCATCTTCTGATCCTCCATTAACTGATATATCTGGATTTCAACGGTTAATTGGAAGACTCATTTATCTGTTGGCTACAAGACCCGACATTGCATTTGCAGTGCATTGTCTTAGTCAGTTTATGCATGCACCACGTCGTTCTCATCTGAACTTAGCTTTTAGAGTTCTACGATATCTAAAGAGGTCTCCAGGTAAAGGTGTGTCATTTACTGTTTCTGATTGTTTCAAGTTATCGGCTTACGTGGACGCAGACTGGGATAAATGTTTATCCACAAGAAGGTCTGTAACATGATATTGTTTGTTTCTGGGTAATTGTCTTATTTCTTGGAAAAGTAAAAAAGCAAACAGCTGTGTCTCGATCTTCAGCAGAGTCTGAATATCGAGCCATGGCTTCTGCTACTTGTGAAATACTTTGGGTTTTAGAAATTTTATCAAGTCTGAATATCACATATTTACTTCCTGTAAATGTTTTGTGTGATAACAAATCTGCAATTCAAATTGCAAACAATCCAGTCTTTCATGAAAAAACCAAACATATAGAAATTGACGTACACCAGGTCAGAAATAAAGTTGCTAGTGGTGTACTGAAAACTGTTAAAATCGAGTCTTTAGAAAATACTGCAGATATATTTACTAAGTCTCTTTCTTCATACCAGCATGATTATTTGTGCAAGAAGTTGAGAATGATAGAATTATTCAACTGTCAAGATTGAGGGCGGGTGTTAAAAGATACTGTTGTTTCTAACAATCTTGACATTTAATAATTAAAAGTTTACTAACTTGAAATGTTTATTATTTCAGGGTATTATAAGTAAAGGTTGAATATAGGTGGAGGACTAATATGATAAAAGTGTTAGAAGTATTGGACTGCGCCTCGTATTGATTCAAACATAAAGGGTAGCGGAGTACAAAATTGAGTTCTGAAGGGGCTGAAGTGTTAAATTGGAGCTGGTGTATTTAATACACAACTTTCTTCATTTCTTCTCATTCGAACGATTTTTCTCTGAATATTTGTTCTCTCTACTTTTTCTCTAATATCATACTGGAGATAGTTTTAGGGTTTGAAGTTCTTCATTTTGAAGATTTCTCTTATTTGCAAAGTGTAAGATCTTGTTCAATATATTAGTGTTATAAATTTGTACACGAGTTAAGGTCTCATATGATGTTGATCAACAGAAGACTGTTTTTTATATAGAAAATGAGGGAAGAGGTAGAGAGTACATTGCTTTCATGTGAGGCCCACGTGCCTCCACTTCACAGTCAAACAAGGAAGCTGTTAGGGTGAAGGACCAAATCCATAATACAAAGCATACCACATGTGTGATTGTCATAATTATTTCATCTCAGGGATCTGAAGCGTTAAGAATATAATGCACATAGACCAAACATGTAACTCATTACATACATATATATATATACACACACATACGTATATAGAGTGAGGTTCTGGTCAAAATAAGAAAACACAATAATGACCAAATCACATGTGATTTTCCACTAAAATCATATGAGATTGTGGAACACAGTCAACACAAGGGGTGTGTGGGGAAGTTATCGCCAATATTGCATGAATCACATGTGATTTTAGTGTAAAATCACATGGGATTTGGTTGTTCTCGTGTTTTATTGTTTGGTCATTGTTCCCCATTGAACCCCGACACACACACACACACACACACACACACACACATATATATATATATATATATATATATATATATATATATATATATAGAGGGAGACTAATTTGAAACCCTCCAAAAGATTGAAACCCATGCAACCCATGATCTCACCATTGATTAAATATTTAACGGTTGAGATCAACTTGAGAAATAACTACCGGATCCACTAAGCTTAATTTTAGGAGATGATTTGGTTAGATCGACGGCTGAGATGATGGTTGCATGGGTTTCAACCTTTTGGAGGGTTTCAAATTAGTCTTTTCCTACATAAAAAAGTTAGAGAAGTTTTGTGTATTCTCTCTTTGTAGGTCCCCTCCGCTCTCTCTCTCTTTGTAGAAAAACCTATCTCCTCCCCCATCAGAGCTCTCTCTCTCTCTTTCTCTTAACCTAGCCGCCACCACCACCTTCCATCCCACCACCACCATCTCGCCACCTCCACCACCACCAGGCTTAGTGGGTGACCGAGAAAGAGAGAGAGAGAGCGTCGCTGCTGCTCCGACGGCCACCGCCCGCTGATACGACACCGCCGCTGCCTCGCCGCCGCCGGTGCTTCGCTCCCTTTGTGGCTCGGTTTCCCTTTGTGGCTCTAAACCCCTTGCGGCTTTTTTAGTCTTTGTTTCCAGGCATGAGCATCATTTAGGAAAACACAACCAAGTAGAGTGGATCATACCCACTTTCGTCAAGGAGAAAAACTTCAAAGTGGCACATTCCCACTTTTTCTCTTACCTTCAGGTTGCTTATGCAAGAATGTCAAGGAATCAGTTTTTGATTGCCTTCAGTTGGAACGGTTGGGGACTTATCCTTGCGGTGGAAAGACGAACTTACGAAGCGGCTTATCTGAGTCACTTCCGTTTTTTATCTTGTCTTTATCTTTATGTTGTGTTTAAGTCCTTTCATTTCTGGTGGATTTCCTTGTTATGTAACGTTCCTTACTTTAATGATAGGATTGTTCCGTTCGGGTGACGGTTAGGCCGCTGCTCGTTTCGTGACACAATCATTTTCCTTCAAAAAAAAATTTAGTCTTTTCCTCTCTCTCTCTCTATATATATATATATATATATATATATATATATATATATATATATATATGTGTGTGTGTGTGTGTGTGTGTGTAAACCCCAAAAAAAAAACCGAAAACTTATCATAACCGTTATATTGAGATGATCCAACGAATACGAGTAAAAACATGATTACAAACACCTTTTTAGAAACAAAAGAAACTCCATTCTATTTTTGAATCAAAATTTGGTAAAATATAACCAGAATTTGAATGAACCAAATTACACTAAAAACGAAAAAGAAAATAATCAACTTTTATGATATCAGATACACGTTTTATCCAGTTTTTCGTGGTTTTTTTATTCATTTTGTGGGAGGTCTCCTCGAATCTCTCAGACATATGTGTGTGGATGTGTGTGCACACATGTACATATGTGTGGTACTCCCAATGAATAAAAAAATTAACGATATTCAACTGCAATATCAAATTTTTAGCCATTCAGTATCATTAAAGCCCGACAAATGAGTCACCGTCCTAAACGTGTTTTATAAAAGCCAAATACGGTACTTATAACTAATTAAAGTTTGTAATAGTTTTATTTGAGACGTCACATGAAAGTCGTGATGATCCATATGTGTATATATGGTTTATTCAGGTAAGAATACTGAACAAATTTTAGCATTTATAACCTATTAAATATGATCATCAATCATCTAAAAGATTGAGGTAGCAATTTTGTAGTTCAAATAATATTGAGGGTCAATGGATCATTTTACCGGTATGAACCATTCCTAAAATACAATTTTTTTTTCTCATTTCAAAAGTATTTAATTATAAGAAAATTATGAATTAAACAGATTATAAAAATACCGTCATTCTTTTTTAGTTTGACACTTATGTTATATATATATATATATATTTTTTTAATTGTTTAACCGGGTTTCAAAAAATCCTACATAGAGATAGTAGCAGAACCCGTACTCGACCAGAGAATCTGACGAGTACAGAGAATCTGATATCTAAACGTGGTTTCATCGAAGAATTGCTAAGAGCATCTCTAACAGCGTCCCCAAAATAGGGAAAATGGGGATTTTGGGCTAATAATTTGCTCCAATAGCTTCCCCAAAACTATCCTCAAAATGGAGAAAGTTGGAGAGTTTTTTTCTCCAAATATGGAGATCACTCCAAAAATAATTACCAAGTGAGAGGACCAATAGGAAACTTTGAAAATAAATATGTAGAGAGATAAATAATATTTTAATATTTTAATTAATGTTGGATTCTCAAAAATTGGGAAGCTGTCGGAGATGAATGTATTTTTTTTAGGGATTTTGACTTTTGATTCTTCATTTTAAAAAAATTATGAGAAATCTGTTGGAGATGTTCTAAGTTAATTAAAGAGGGGATGAGAAATCTTTATGAGTAGATCCAGAAACGCAAGTAATAGAGGCTATATTTAGGATGGTAACAGAAAAATTCAAAGACTAATAACCCAATGAAATGAGGTTTATGTTAAATAGTTTTGCGTTATTTGATTTTTGTGTAAAACGCAATACATTGGATTCTTTGATTCCCTCAAGTACACAAAGGGAATCTACCAATCCCACCGCATCTTCCACCAATGGAATATTGTCTAGTGTTTGATGGACCTTAATAGCATCTCCAATGCAATGTTCTTATAAACAAAAAGTGATGTGACTTGTAGAAACTAGCATTGTGGAGAGTTCTTATAAGAACCTCATCTCCTTTAGGTTATTATTTAAGAACCTTGGATCTTACCATGAAGTTTGTGTAAAATGTCAATGTCCTCATTTCTATTGGTTCTTAAATTTAATATTTGATATTTATTTATAAATAGAAAATAATTATTGACGTAGACAAATAAATGGGACCCACAAAAATAAGGTTCTTATAAGAACTATCATTGTAGACTTTTATGTGAATTTTTAAATCAATGAGGTGGAAATGAGATGATACCAAAAAGTAAAAAAAGAAAGTTCTTATAAGAACCTTCATTGGAGATGCTCTAATGATAAAAACAAATCATGGACTTCAAAAAAACCCTTTTTGGACTTTGAAAGTTTTTTTTTGTTTGTTTTTGACACTTAAGTGGCGTTTGATTCGCAGAATGTGATGGAATCTGATGAAATTAGAATGTTGAATTTCATTGACCAGATTTCATTCCCTAGTTTGGTTCATTTTTTTTTATAGATGGAATCTTTGAATTCCACCAAATTCCATGTATAAAGGAATTTAACATTCCTTCACAAAACTTTAGGATTTTGATGGAATTGAATCTTATATTTTCAAAATCCCAAATATATACTTTAACACAAATATAATTTAATTAATTTAATTTACTACTTTTATTTTTTATTTAATTTAATTTAATTTAGTTTAGTTTAATTAATTTATTTTTTTGAAGTATAATTATTTATTTTTCTATTTTTTAAGGTATAATTTATTTATTTATTTTATCCTTTTTGAAATATATAATATTTTATTTATTAATTTTTCTCTTTATTTTAATTGTTATATTTTATTTTGTTTATTCATTTTATTTGTTATTTATTTTAATTATTTATTTATTATTTATTATTTTATTTTTTCAAAGTATTTTTAGTTTTATAAAAATTAAAATGTTCAAAAAGGTCATTTTGGTTATTAATATTTCATTCTAATTTCAAAGCTACATTCCGTGAATCAAACAGACATATTGCAATTTCTTAATAGATTCCATTCGAATGTCTGCCAACCAAACAGGTGGTCAAATCTGACAACATTTCATTCCAATTCATTCAAAGTCAAATTCCTTTGACATATTCCATTCCATCCAAAAAAACAATATGCGAACCAAACGCAAACCAAGTTACATGTTGGTAGTCTTGTAGCAAAAATTAGTAGCGGTTGCAACTCGCAAAATTACCCTATTGTTTCAAGGGTTCGGTGCTAGTGAGAAAGAAAATTGTCATGAGAAGGGTAAGAAGGGTGGTGATGAATGCACATTAAGATGGGATGCACCAAATTAATCCTCGTATCAAGCACGATCTATGGATGGGTTCGAGACTAAAAGTGATGTAGGGTTCAGATTCATTCTTAACTTCTTATCTTAACGCATGCATATTCTCACACGCTCCTTCGTCTTGTTTCAAACTAGCAAAAAGTAAAAAGCAGTCACAAGTAGTAAAAATTTTATTTGAGTTCTGAAGTTTAATAGCAGTAGGCAGTAGCAACATGTTTTAGTCCATCTAAATAAATAGCAAGATGTTTAATAGCCTTATAGCAATAGCCAATGACAAAATGGGAAGACAAAAAAACACCTACAGTTTGGAAAAAAAATAAAAATAATTTAATATATTTAGCCATTAATTTATGCTCAGATATATATCTCGGATTTTTTAATGCAAAATTGCATTAAGTTTTTATTTTAGATTTACAATAAAACCTTTAAATCTTGTTACGATACATAAAAAATACATAAAAGAAAGAAGTATTCAAATCCAATATGTATTGTGTGAGATATACTTTTTTAAAAGGTCATGAGGAAGTATTCGAACGATATAAACCCTTTGTCGTTGTCGTTGTCGTTGTCATTCTATTTATTTAATAGACAATGATGTTTTCGAAATAAAAGGTTGACTAATCTACGTTTTTTTTATCAATATGGTTTATTGAATTTTCTTGGTTTGGGTATTTTTGATTATATGATTTTTATTTTTAATGGTTTATAATTTATTATCGTTTTTGTCTTTATTATTGATAATTTATTGTTGTTTTTGTCTCTGTGATTTTAATTGTTTACTCTTTTAGTCCCTTATACTTAAAAGTTAAAATTAAGTTTAAAAACGAAAATAGCAATGTATTACAAATCATAAAGATGAAAACTGTAATTTCACAACCACAAGGATAATATTAGAAACTTTTAACAAACCACTAGGATGAAAAATATAATTGACTCTAAATGGTTTATTTTTGAAAACGTTAAATAAACGTGCATATCTTTTATTTGCAAGGTGTTTAAAAACCATGATTGTTGATTTAAGAGATATAGCCAGTAAAAATGTGGGGTAAATAAATAAATATGAAAAGAAAAGGGAAAAAAATAAATTTGGTTTTCATTTTATTGAACCAAAAATATGAAAATAAACGTGAGAAGGGGGCCAATCATACAATTTAAGCAGTGAAATTTTGAGGCCAGCCGGTGCTGTTAGACCGCTGGTCGATGATGCAGACCCATGGCCTGATGTGGTGGGGCAGTTTTGATGTTAATTTGGGTCTTTTAATAATATCAGGTTTATTTTGTTTGGATTCTATATTTAATAAATTAGTTTGGGCTGAGATTTTTTCTAGTTAAATCTTAGACTTTTAATTTATTTTTAAGAAGTCAAACTAAAAGAGGTTATGTAATTTATTTTAACTAGTGTGTGGCACCGCCCTCGTGCGGTGGCGAGAAAGTTCTATAAGCAACACAAATTTATAATATAAAATTAAATAAGTTTGTTTCAATTCTTTTCAAAAAGTAGTAGTCATTTTCCAATTAAACACTTGAATCATTATGAGATTTGAGTCTTAATCAAATTGTGAAATGTTGTGTCTTGTTTATCCCACATTGGTGAGAAGATGACGAAATGAAATAATGATGTGCTTATTTAAAAGAAGGTACAAAAAGAAGGTTCATATAAGAACCTCCATTGGAGATGCTCTTAATTGTAATGCAATATATACTATATATTCAACATGAATATATTAAAATTAACTCTTTAATCCAAAAAAGATTAAAATAAATCATAAGTTATTTAAAATTTTTGGCATTATTCTCCTTTTATAATCAACTTCATGTTCCAACATTTCAACTTTTTATCAATGTGGGATAGCCAAAGTAAACCACAATTCAATATTTAAGAAATCTCAATCCACATTGTGACATGTCATTTTTCATGGTTTTTGCTTTAATATATATAAAGATATATTAATTCAAGTTGTTATTAAAATTAATAGAGTAAATTACACTGGAGGTCCTGTGGTTATCTCAGAATCTGGATTTGATCCCTAAAATAAAATATTTACATCAAACCTCCCTGTAGTTGACATTTTGTCACAAAAAAACCCCTCTGATTTTCAAAATTACACTCGACGTCCCTCTAACATTAACACCATTAAATTCATTACGTTAACTCAAGGACATTTTTGTCAATTTACATTTTTTTTGTGTTTTTCTTATTAAACCCAACAACCTCCATATGAAAACACAGACCACCGTCTCCAAACCTGCAACATGAAACCCTCCGAATTTCAATCACTCTCAGATGCTTCTCTCAGGCGATCAACTTCCTCCATTCACCGCCAAACTCGTTCAATCACCACCGCAGACCCCAATTCTCATCACAAAAACCCTTGTTTACTGAAATGGGTGTCGTCGAAGGTGCCTGCATCGGAGCCTCTGTTTATTGTGATTCTTCTTCTGCATGGAGGTTTCCGCCGTCTACTCAATCAATCAATCTCTCCTTCCTCTTTTTAGTGTGTATATACATATTTTGTTTCTCGCCCTCAAACACTCAATATATATATTTTTGGAAGTTGGTTTTACCGGAAGTGTGTATTTTGCAGGTGGGTTTTTTTGGAGACAAGGAATTGCAGGTGTTTTTTTATCTATTATGTATGTATATGATCTGGGTATATATATATATATATATGTGTGTGTGTGTGTGTGTGTGTGAGTGAGGGAGGGAGAGTGGGAGAATGGGTGTAGTTTTAGGGAGAGGAAGATATTGTTAAAATAATTCAGAAGTTTTATTTTAATTTTTGATTGCACGTCTATTTTAAGTAGGAAGAATAATTCAAGGCCACGTGACAGCTGTGATACCTGGTCTTTAGGAAGTAGTGGGTAGTTCCTATTTTTCTGCAATTTCTTTTGTTTAAATCCCCAGGCATTGTGTACGTTGTTATTATCTCTTTCCAATTGAATAATAATAAGAAAGAACCTTTGCCTTAATTGTGTTCTTTGTGAATCTTTCTTGTCATTTGTTTGTAGAAACCTCGTGAAGAGCCTGTCAAAACCAACATTCTGGTATCAGAGCACAACCTTGTGCATGCCCAAATATCAATCTCGTGAAGAGATGGCAGGAAGCAATGGCAATGGCGAGAAAGATGGTCAAATTACACTCCACTATCCGATGCTATCAAGAAACAATTATGGAGCCTGGGCGATCAAGATGCGCGTATTCATGCAAGCCCAAGGAGTTTGGGATGCAGTAGAGCCCAGAACATCAAACACCGTTGTGGAGGTGAAGAAGGATAAGATGGCATTGGCGGCCATCTATCAAGGGATACCAGAAGACTTGCTTTTATCATTAGCTGAGAAGAAAACAGCTAAAGAAGCTTGGGAGGCTTTAAAAACGATGTTCATGGGGGCAGACAGAGTGAAGACGGCGAGGATTCAAACCCTAAAGGCTGAGTTTGAATCGCTGAACATGAAAGAATCTGAAGGAGTGGATGAGTTCGCTGTGAAAGTGAGCAACATTGTCAGTACCATGCGTACCTTGGGGGATACGGTGGATGAAGCCTACGTGGTGAAGAAGCTACTTAGGGCAGTACCATCTAAGTTTCTTCAGATTGCCTCAACTCTTGAGCAATTTGGGGACTTAGACACAATGACAGTGGAAGAAGTGATCGGAAGATTGAAGGCTCACGAAGAAAGAATGAAGGGGCATGGCGATAATGAAGAAAGAAGGCTTTTCTTGACTCATCAAGAATGGTCAGAGAGAAACAAGAAGAAGACAGAGGGAGACTCCAAATCTAAACCGAATCGAGGAGGGTTTGGAGGCTCACGTGGACGAGGCAGAGGAAGAGGTAGAAGTAATGGTGGTCGTGGGACTCGTGGAAGAGGAGGATCACACTACCAGAAAGATGGAGGGCGTGGCACTTCAAATAATCAAGATAAGAGCAGGGTTCAATGCTACAACTGTCAGGAATATGGTCACTATGCAGCGGAGTGCACAAACCCAAGACGTGAAAGAAGCCATGAGAACAACTTGATTCGAGAACAAGATGACAATGAGCCGGCACTTCTGTTAGCATCGTTTGACGATGGTGTAGAGGTTGGTGAAGTGTTCTTAAATGAGGAAGATGTATTCCCAGAACTGAGAACGCGAGGAGATGAGGTGAGGCGATCAAGTATTTGGTATCTTGACACAGGAGCCAGTAATCACATGACTGGTGATAAAGATAAGTTTCATGATCTGAACGAAAAAGTTCAGGGTTCCGTGAAGTTTGGGAACGAATCAAAGGTGAGGATCGAAGGTAAAGGCTCAATCGTATTTCAGTGTAAGAATGGTGAATATTGGAAGCTTGATGAAGTCTACTACATTCCAGACTTATGTAGCAACATAATAAGTTTGGGACAGTTAGCAGAGGGAGGCGATGAAATCAAGATCAAGGACCCATTTTTGTGGGTTCATGATGCAACAGGGAAACTGGTGATGAAGGTCAGAAGATCGCCGAATCGGCTCTACAAAATAGAACTTGAAGAAGTCAATTCAAGATGCTTGACTGCTGAAATAAGAGATCCAACATGGTTGTGGCACACGAGGTTAGGTCATGTGAACTTTACCTCACTAAAATTGATGTCTGAAAGGGGTCTAATTGAAGGAATTCCCAAAATTAAGGTTCCATCAAAACCTTGTGAAGATTGCCTCATGGGGAAACAGTCCCATCATTCGTTCCCATCAAGTACAAGCTTCAGGGCAAAGAAAAGATTGGAGCTTGTCCATGGTGACTTGTGTGGACCAATCTCACCACCAACACCTGCTGGTAATCAATACTTCTTGTTACTTGTTGATGATTACAGCAGGGTTATGTGGGTGTATCTATTAAAGACAAAAGATGAAGCCTTTCAGACATTCAAGAATTTCAGAACAAAGGTTGAAATAGAAACAGGGGAGAAGATGAAGGTCCTTAGAACAGATCGTGGTGGAGAGTTTCTTTCGAATCAATTCACCACGTATTGCAGAAACACTGGGCTCGATCGACACTACACATCACCCTACTCTCCACAACAGAACGGCGTAGTGGAGAGGCGAAATCGATCAGTGCTGGAGATGGTTAGAAGCTGCCTGAAAACGATGAATGTACCGAATGTATTGTGGGGAGAGGCTGTGAATCATGCTGTTTATGTACTAAACAGGGTGAGTACAAAAGCACTAAAGGATTCTACTCCATATGAGATGTGGACTGGAAGAAAGCCACATGTTGGTCACTTGAGAGTGTTTGGGTGTACTGCTCACATGAAAATTGCCAAGAATCACCTGAAGAAATTGGAAGATAGAAGCAAAAGGGTCGTGTATCTTGGAACCGAAAAGGGGTCTAAAGCTTATAGATTGTCGGATCCTAACACAGGATCGATGTATGTGAGTAGGGATGTGGTATTTGAGGAAGATCAAACTTGGAATTGGGAGAAGACAACCAAGGTTAAAGCGATTCCAGGCATGAGCTTCACAGTCGAAGGCCTTGATGAGTTTCAGGAAGAAGAGATTGACAGCAACTGGACCGGAGAAGAGCAGCCCATTAACTCTCCGTTGAGCTCCCAAGGGAGTCCACAAAGTACACCCATAAACCAGCCTGGCACGCCCAACTCGCACACTTCACCCGCTACACCCAATTCACGGATCACTCCAAATTCCCCAATTCCGTCTAATAACTCTCCAAACACCGCCTCAAGCTCCACAGGTGGAGGAGCCCCAAAGCGCTATCGACTCCTGTCAGATCTGTATGAAAATACCGAGCAATTACTGATGATCCAAGATGCAGAAGAACCAAACACATACCAAGAAGCAAAAGACAAAAGTGATTGGGTCAACGCGATGAAGGAATAACTGTCTTCAATTGAAAGGAATAATACTTGGAAGCTCGTCGAACTTCCAAAAGGGCGAAAAGCGATCGGCCTAAAGTGGGTCTACAAGGTGAAAAGAGACCCAAATGGAAGAATCTTGAAGTATAAGGCGAGAATTGTGGCAAAAGGGTACGTACAGAAACAGGGGATCGATTATGATGAAGTTTTCGCCCCGGTAGCAAGAATTGAGACGGTACGTGTGATTTTAGCGCTCGCAGGGTCGAATGGATGGTGGGTGCACCATCTTGATGTGAAATCAGCTTTCTTGAATGGAAGATTGGAAGAGGAAGTGTATGTAATGCAACCTGAAGGGTTCGAGAAAAGAAACGAAGCAAGCAAAGTGTACAAGCTCTCAAAGGCTTTGTATGGATTAAAACAAGCACCTAGAGCCTGGAATGCTTGTCTAGATAAATATCTGAAGAGTTTGGGGTTCACAAGGTGCTATCAAGAGTATTCAGTGTACACAGGAAGAAAGAAGGAAGTATTTTGATAGTAGGGGTATATGTTGATGACTTGCTGGTCACTGGTAATTGTCCTAATGACATAAAGGAATTCAAGGTGGAGATGAAAGCCAAATTCGAAATGAGTGATCTTGGCTTGTTGACTTACTACTTGGGGATCGAAGTTAGCCAACATGAGACAGGAATAACACTGAAACAAGAAGCTTATGCAAAGAACATCCTAAACAAGACTCGGATGATGGACTGCAATGCCACAAGAAGTCCAATGGAGCACAAGTTGAAGCTGTCTAAGGATGAAGAAGGAGAACTGGCAGATCCCACTGAGTACAGAAGTATTGTTGGTGCACTCAGGTATCTAACACACACACGTCCTGATCTCTCATTCACAGTTGGTGTAGTCAGTCGCTTTGTGGAAAAACCAACTATGAAACATCTTCAAGCAGTGCAAAGGATACTTAGATACATAAAGGGTACACTTAGTTATGGCTTGACATATACCAGAGGAGAAAACAGAGTTACTCTCACAGGGTATTCTGATAGTGATTTTGGAAAAGACATGAATGATGGGAAGAGTACAGGTGGGACAACATTCTACATGAATGGCAACCTGGTAACATGGGCCTCACAGAAGCAACGAAGTGTAGCTTTATCATCGTGTGAAGCAGAGTTTATGGCTGCAACCATGGCAGCTTGTCAAGGTATTTGGCTTCGTCGACTTCTTACTGAAATAACTGGGCAAAAGGTGCCACCTGTAGCATTGTTCGTTGATAATCGCTCAGCTCTTGATTTGATGAAAAATCCGGTGTTCCATGGGCGTAGCAAGCACATTAATATAAGGTACCACTTCATTAGAGAATGTGTCGAAAATGGGGAGATAATAGTAAGTCATGTGTGTGGCACGAAGCAGAAAGCAGACATCCTCACGAAAACAATGGCAAGAGTGAAACATGAAGAAATGCGAGACCTGATTGGAGTGAAGCCAATCACCAATTCTGAATTAAGGGGAGAATGTTAAAATAATTCAGAAGTTTTATTTTAATTTTTGATTGCACGTCTATTTTAAGTAGGAAGAATAATTCAAGGCCACGTGACAGCTGTGATACCTGGTCTTTAGGAAGTAGTGGGTAGTTCCTATTTTTCTGCAATTTCTTTTGTTTAAATCCCCAGGCATTGTGTACGTTGTTATTATCTCTTTCCAATTGAATAATAATAAGAAAGAACCTTTGCCTCAATTGTGTTCTTTGTGAATCTTTCTTGTCATTTGTTTGTAGAAACCTCGTGAAGAGCCTGTCAAAACCAACAGATATTAAAGTTGCAGGTGGGTTTTTTTGCAGGAAGGAGAGAGAGAGAGGGATGTCATGGTTGAGAGGAAGGAGAGAGAGAGAGAGGGATGCAAGTGGGTTTTTTTTGCAGGAAGTGTGTTAACACACTGTAGTGATGGTTTAGTTAGTTGCACGTTTTATATATATATATATATATATATATATATATATATATATATATATAGAGAGAGAGAGAGAGAGAGAGAGAATGGTTCAAACGAGGAGCGTAACAATTTAAGAAAACGTGAGGAGCACCTCCCATGTACAAAATCACATGTGATTCACAACACAAGGACTAAAATCATATGTGATTACACGCATGGTTTGTTACGCGGCTTGCGAAAGCGCGCGGCTTGTCCCGCGGTTTGTGTTGTGAATCACATATGATTTTGTACATGGACGGTGCTCCTCACGTTTTCTTAAATAGGTACGCTCCTCGTATGAACCCGCCTCTCTCTCTCTCTCTCTCTCTCTATATATATATATATATATATATATAGGGGTGGTATCGGGTACAAACCAGTTAGTTTGTACAAACTCGTACAAACCATACCTAGCTTCATGATTTTGTAAATTTGGCTTCATGAATATATATATATATATATATATATATATATATATTTTGGTTTCATGAATATATAATTTGGCTTCATGAATATATCATTTGGCATTTTTAACTAATTTTTTTACAAAAATAAGGGTATTTTAGGGTATTTTTGTAAAACAATTAGTTAAAAATGCCAAATGATATATTCATGAAGCCAAATTATATATTCATGAAGCCAAAATATATATATATATATATATATATATATATATTCATGAAGCCAAATTTACAAAATCATGAAGCTAGGTATGGTTTGTACGAGTTTGTACAAACTAACTGGTTTGTATTTGATACCTAGCATATATATATATATATATATATATATATATATATATATATATATATATATATATATATATATATATATATATATATATATATATATATATGTATCATGTATGTATGTATGTATAAGGCCAAGAGTGCCGCTGCGGGCTTGAGGTCGGGCTCGGGCTCCTGCGGGCTCCGCAGGGCTGTGGTACGCCCCTTGCGGGCTTGAGGCTCGGGTAGCGGGTTTGAAAACCCGAGAAACCCAAGTGTTATTTGTTTTTTTTTTTAATTTTTTTATAAATAAATTAAAGATAAAGCCGTTGCAACGGCTACTTTTATAAAAAAAAAATCCAATTTAATCCCACTATATATATTAATCCAAACCTCTTTATTTTTTCACACCAAATTCTCTCAAACTCTCTCAAATTCTCTCAAACTCTCTCAAATTTCATCATGAATCCAAACAAAACACCTACATCCCGTCGTAACCGACCGGATACACCACAACCGCAAGAAGACCCGGAGCTTGGTTTCCAAGCGTTTACACAACAAGGTTATCATCCGCAATTTTCGCAACAATATCCGCCACAATTTTCGCAACAATATCCCCAACAATTTCACCAACAATTTCCTTACCAATTTACACGTCCCGGTTTGATTGAACAAGGTTTTACTCCGGCCAACTACAATCTTCCTTCACCCGCAATCAATCTCGCCGACGACATTGTTCCGGAAACCCAACATTCTAGCCCGCCCACACCACAATCCATCTACACACAACCATCAAACCCGGAACCATCAAACCCGAGACCAACGAGAAAAGGAAAAACAAACAATATGAAAATAGAGCCCCCAAACAGATGTGGAGTAAAGAGGAGGAACTCGCGTTAGTGTCGGCGTGGGTTGACGTTTCGGAGGACCCCGTTATCGGTAACGCACAAACCGGTGGTAATATTTTTATTGTTATTATTATTATTATTGTTATTATTATTATTAATATTAATAATATTATTAATATTATTAATATTATTATTATTCTTGTTAATATTCTTATACTTGAATTTACATAAATGTAGAAAGTTTTTGGACCCGAATCGGACAAGTGTTCTTTAGTTTGATGGGTCGCGCCAATTATAGAACAACTCATCAACTCAACACCAAGTTCAACGACCTCAATAAAAAAATAAATTCTTTTGGCGGCATCTACAACAACTTGCTCACTAATAGAGGGAGCGGAATGAGTGAGGCCGACATTTCACGAACGGCACACAAACGGTACCGAGCACAACTTGGGCTTGCTTTCACTCACGAACAAGCTTGGGAAGTCCTCAAAAAATGTCCAAAATGGGGAGCCGTTCCAACGATGACAACAACTTCATCGCGGGGTTCAAAACGTACCAACCCTTCCAATGATGACGATGACGACAACTTCATCGAGCAACTTCAACGACCCATCGGGAGAAACAAGACAAAAAAACATCAACGAGTAATACGGGCGGGTCGAATACGAACGAAAATGTTACTCAGTTGTTCACGACGTTCAACGAGAAGATTGATGATACAATGTCTTACAAAATGAAAAAACTCGAACTCGAACGAGAAAAGTTGGAACACGAACGAGAAATCGAACGAGCAAAACGATTTGATAAAGACTTCGAGTTTTTCATAACCCCGCATGATCACCTTTCGGGCCCCGCTTTGATGGCTACGGTAGCGAGAAAAGAGCAAATTAAAAAATATCATAATTGGTAGTGTTTTGTATTTTGTAATTTTTATTTTTAATGAATGATATGAATTTTTATTTTTATTATTTATCTTATTTTTATTTATTAAAAAATATATAAATATTTTTATATTGTTAAATAATTAAATGTATAAATAAAAGAATTAAAAAAAATGAGGTGGCAAGAGGGCTTGAGGGCTTGCGCTACGGGTCTTTAGGGCCTGAGGGCTTGAGGAGAGGGTTAGGAGAAAAGCTGATGTGGCGCTGATGTGGCATTGAGGGCTTGCGCTACTCATGGCCTAAGTTGGAGGTGTAGTGTCATGGTTGAGAGGAAGGAGAGAGAGAGGGGGATGCAAGTGGTTTTTTTTGCGGGAAGTGTGTTAACAAATGTGTAGTGATGGTTTAGTTTTTTAATAAAAAATAAATAAAAAGGTAAAGTGACCATTTTGCCCTTGATTTAACAGACTGCATTTAACAGAGTTAGTGAGAGGGACCTGGTTTTGATAAAATGACAACCACAAGAATTTTTTGTGTAAATATTTCATTTTAGGGACCATATCTAGATTTTGACCTAACCATAGGGACCTCTGATGAAATTTACTCAAATTAATATATTGAACTATTTTATAAATTTATAGCTAAGAGGCTGTTTATCAAAATTTTCATTGAGTTTTGTATGGATAAATTTATCTATCTAGATACATTTGTCTGTTCGGATAAAAATGTTTTGGTGTTTACTTTTCTTTTCCTGAATCAACCATCTGAACGATAGAAATAACAATTTTATCCATGGATGTGCATCTCTCATCATCAAATTAGTATCAACAACCAATTAAACGTAATAACCAAAAATCAATCCAAATTAAATAATAGCAATCCTATGCGTGAACCACTTTGTGTTCACACCATTTCAATCAAAGCCAGAGCAATCCAATGAATTCTCAAAACAAAAATATCAAGAGGTTACAAAAAACCAACAAGATGATAAAAAAAACAATAGTAGCAGAAATTGACAGTAGGTCAGAGGTCAAAGTCAATATAAAAGAAAGCCAGATATCAAAAACCCAAGAAAAACCAAAAACTGAAGAACCAGATCTGGGAAGGAGATTCAGAGGTCGATGTCAGAGGTCGATGTCGGTCGAAGTCCAACCAAATATCAAAATACCTAGAAAAAATCAGAAAGATTAGGGTTTCGATTTTAGGTGTTGCTCTTGATGATGCATGGTTTCGATTAAGAGAGAATGAGATGTAGGGTTTCGATTGTGTGGATAAGCAACAATGGAGGAAGGGGATGCAGAGAAGAGTGGGTGACCTGAGGAGTGATGTCACCGGTGAGCAGTGGTGAGCATCGACGACCAACGGCTAGGAGCGGTGACCTGGAGCTTCTTGCAGCTAGGGGTTGAAGAAAAAACGGGAAGGAGGCGTGAAATGGGTGAAGGAAGCGATGCGGTTTTTTTCAAAGGAGAGTCGTTCTTTTTTTTCATTAAGGGTATTTTTGTCAAAAGTTTGTCTTAATGGGGAAAACACCTCAACTCTTGCTGTGCGAATAAGCTATCAGATTAATCAATAAGCTTTAAGTAAACACCATTAAGTGTTTGTGCGAATAAGCCATTTCAACTATTAAGATGATTAAGTCATAGTAAACACACCATAATTTATTAAATTATTCATTCTTAAATAATTTAATAATCGTCATTTGAGTTAAAAATTTATTAGGCTCTTTAATTTGGAAAAATGAAGTTATTAAGTTATTAATGAACTTAATAATCCAAAATAGGATAGTTAGGGTGCGTTTGGTTCGCAGAATGTTTTTTGATGTAATGGAATCTGTCAAAGGAATTTGACTTTGAAGGAATTAGAATGGAATGTTATCAGGTTTGACCACGTGTTTGGTTGACATACATTGGAATGGAATCTGCTAAAGGAATTGGATTTTGTCTGTTTGGTTCACATAATGTAGCTTTGGATATGGAATTAAATATTAGTTAATGACCAAAATACCCTTTTTGAAAAATTAAACCATCGGTGATGGTCGGCGGTGGTGGATCAGAACGGTGATGGTCGACGGTGGTGGATCAGAATGGTGGTGGCCGACGGTGGTTCAGCTCGACGGCAGTTCAAGTCGGTGGTGGTCGGCGACGGCTTAGAATGGTGGTGGTCAGTGGTGGTTCAGGTCGGTGGTGGTCGACGGCGGCTGAGATCGGTGGCAGTCGACGGTGGCTCACAACGGTGGGGGTCGGCGGTGGTCCATAACCGTGGGGGTCGGCGGTGGTCGACGGTGGCTCAGGTCGGTGGTGGTCGGCGGCGGTTCAGGTCGGTGGTGGTCGGCGATGGCTTAGAACGGTGGTGGTCGGCGGTGGTTCAGGTCGGTGGTGGTCAGCGGTGTCTGAGATCGGTGGCGGTCGACGGTGGCTCACAACGGTGGGGGCCGGCGGTGCTCCATAACGGTGGTGGTCGGCGGTGGTTCAGGTTGGTGGTGGTCGGCGGCGGCTTAGAACGATGGTGGTTAGCGGTGGTTCAGGTCGGTGGTGGTCGGCGACGACTTAGAACGGTGGTGGTCAACGATGGTTCAGGTCGGTGGCGGTCGGTGGTGGCTGAGGTCGGTGGCGGTCGGTGGTGGCTGAGATCGGTGGCGGTCGGCGGTGGTTCATAACGGTGGTGGTCGGAGTAGGAAAAATGGGGATAGTTTTGTCTTTTTGAGAAAATTGGGTGGAATGGAATTGAATTCCTTCTCATTTGTGATGGAATGACCAAATCCATGAATGGTGGAATGTGTGGAATTCAATTCCATTCCATAGGTAACCAAACGCCCTGACGGAATTTGGTCAATGGAATTGATCATTCCAATTCCTTTCAATTCCGTCGGAATCCTGCGAACCAAACGCACCCTTAGGTTTCTAAACTTTTCACTCTCACTTTATACAAAAGTGTATGTCTTTCTTTTAAGTTGCATGGAAGTGTTTTTTTTCTTCATTTGCCTTACAAGTATATGGCTTAAAATAACATTTTCATTCAATATTAGTTCAATTGTCGAGTTGACATAATTATGAATCAGAAATAATAGATATTGCATTTGGAAAAATGATCTTTACTTTTGTTTCTTCTGGTTTATTCGATTACAAAAACAAACAAATCAAAATCTATCAATTGAATCTTATTTAATCCGTGTAGTTAGATAATAGTTAAAACACATTCGGGTTAGGTTCATACGAAAATAATAATTAAAAATAAATTAAAAAATAATTATAATTGAATCGTATCTAATTTCACACTTATGTGTAAAATCAACATGTGATTCACGCGATTTTTAGGTCGTAGCCACGTTGCTTGCATACCCCATTGACCATTTGTTCAAAAGTAATTCTTCTTATTATCAAAAGTAAAATACATCTTTTCTATACTAGATACAAAGATTATGAACACTAGAATAGAAACCCTAAAACAAAATGAGAGAGAATATAAGAAAATCTCTTAAAATGAAAATACAATCTAATGGGTCAAATGAGGAGTGACCCCTCCATTAAATACATCAGCCACATTTCCACAATAAGTCCCTGAAGTTCCACTAATGTGCTCCGCTACCCTCCAAGAAAGCTTCCATGTGAGGTGCAGTCCAGTAGTAGTAGAAATATGCCATATCAGACCTTGAACTTCAGTTTCATCCTTTTACTTTCTTATCTACTAAAATTCCTTATCTACTAATCTCTGAAATATTACAATTTAAGTCCAAAGTCAAGATTGGTCAAACTCAATATATTTCAACATCTCCCCTCAATCTTGAGCTTTGAATAAATCAAGCATTCTCAACTTAGAACAAAAAAAGTTGTGTTGATTTATCCCAAGAGATTTTGTAAATATATCATCAGTATTTTCAACCGAAGGAATTTTAGAAACTTTTAACACACCCACACAAATTAGACGTCGAACTTGATGCACATCAATTTCGATATGTTTGGTGCGTTCGTGAAAAACAGGATTATAAGCAATTTGAATGGCTGATTTATTATCACAAAAAAAATTTACAGACAGTAAATCTTTTACATGTAAATCATCTAAAATTTTCAAAACCCAAATAATTTCACGACCGGTTGCAGCCATTGCACGATATTCAGACTCGGCGGAGGAACAAGAAACAGTATTTTGTTTCTTGCTTCTCCACGAAATCAAACAATTTCCAAGAAACAAACAATAACCCGTAACAGACCTTCTAGTAGAGAGACACTTACCCCAATCAGCATCTACGAAACCTTTTAAACAAAAAATATCTGACCTGGTGAAGCTAACACCTCTTCCCGGAGAAAACTTCAAGTATCTAAGCACTCTAAAGGCAAGTTTTAAGTGATATTGTCTAGGAGCCTGCATAAATTGGCTAAGGCAATGGACATCAAAAGCTATGTCCGGACGCGTAGCTAATAAATAAATTAACCTACCAATCAACCTTTGATAACCAGAAAAATCAGACAAAGGAGGATCGCTAGAGTTACAAGAATCAGTAACCACCATATTCATATCCATGGGTGTACTACAAGGTTTAATACACCCAAGATATCCAAAATCGTTAAGCAATTCTAGACAATATTTCCTTTGTGACATACAAACACCATCAATACAGTCTAAAATTTCAATACCAAGAAAAAACTTTAATTTTTCTAAGTCTTTTATAAGAAATTGACTTTTAAGTTGATCCTTCACTTCATTTATTTCATCTAAACTATTTTCAGTCAAGACAATATCATCCACATAGACTAATAAAGCAAGGAAAACAGACCCAGGAAATTTTGTAAAAAGAGAGTAATCACTTTCACTTTGAATAAACCCACCGTCAATAAGACAAGAAGACAGTTTAGCGTACCATTGGCGAGGACTTTGTTTTAATCCATACAGGGATTTAATAAGTTTACACACTTTATGATCATCAGAATTATAATAACCTTCAGGTAAAGTCATATAAACATCTTCAGACAAATCCCCATACAAAAAGGCATTATTAACATCTAATTGACAAAGACTCCATTTAAACTGTACAACTAAAGCAATAATGCACCTTACAGTTACCATTTTGACTATCGGATAAAAAGTCTCATCATAGTCAATACCCTCTCTTTGACTATAACCCTTAGCAACGAGTCTAGCCTTATATCGCTCAATTTCACCCGTAGACTTGTACTTTATTTTATAGATCCATTTACAACCTATAGGTTTTCTATTAGGAGGTAAATCACAAACTATCCATGTACCATTTCTATGAAGGGCTTCCATTTCCTCATTCATAGCATTTATCCAATTAATATCATTACAAGCCTCTTTAAAAGTTTTGGGTTCAACATATTTATTAAGACTAGAAACAAAACAAAAATTCTCATTGCTAAGACAAGAATAATTCACAACATTTTCTATCCCATATTTAACCTTTCCCTCTACTACAAAGTCATCAAACTTTCTTGGAAAATTTGACACTCTTGCTGATTTTCTAGATGAGTGAGAAGAAGAGGAAGAGGAAGAGGAAGGTTGTGACAGATTTCCCTTAGAATTGGAACCCAAGTTTTGATCATTAACAATTTCAACACATGGCCGATTGGCAGCCACATCGGTGCTACTCAGTGGCTGCCAACCTGTGTCTTGTTCAAGGCCACTTCCAGATGGCATGGATGTGCCTTGATTAATGCAGTCATTTGACCTGCATGGAGGCAACCTACTGTCAGCTCTACTAGGGCTACCTAGTTGACTGTGGTCACTAAAAGTTTCATCAATTAAGGGGTTCCCATTTTCATCATTGGGAGGTGAATCATAATGATCATCAGTAGTTTCATTAAAGAAATCAAAAAAATTCAGGGTATTTAGGTTTCCATTATTTTGATTAAACGACTTATCCGAACTCATCTTATAGGGAAAAACGTTTTCATAGAATTTTACGTCACGAGAAATTATAATTTTCTTTGAATCCAAACTAAAAAGTCTATATCTCTTTTGGGAATTTGCATATCCCAAAAGAATACACTTTTCAGATCTAGATGAAAATTTATCAGTCAAATTTGGTTTAACAGCAAAGCACAAGCACCCAAAGTTCCTAAGATGAGTATGGACAAGTTTAAAGCCATGAACAAGCTCATAAGGACACTTACCATTAAAAATAGATGCATGAGTCCTATTTATCAAATAAGTAGCCGTAAGGACACATTCGCTCCACATATTAAGAGGAACACCCCCTGAAACATAAAAGCCCTGGCTACATAAAGTAAGTGTCGATGCTTGCGTTCCACCACCTCGTTTTGTTGTGGGGTGTAAACACAAGAGGTTTGATGAATGTTGCCTTTGTTTTTAAAATAAGACTTAAGTTTGGAATTGGAAAATTCAGTCCCATTGTCACTTCTAAAAAATTTGACAGTTTTTTCAAATTGAGTAGCAATAAGGTTCACAAACTCAACAATGTAATCACCAACTTCATGTTTCCTTTTAACAAATAAACCCACACAGCACGGCTAAAGTCATCAACTATAGTCAAAAAATATTTGTACCATTCCCTACTTTGAACATGACAGGGTTCCTAAACATCTAAATGGACCAATTCCGCAAGACATTTAGTTTTACGCTCACTTAGGTTAAATTTATCTCGGGTTTGTTTTGCCTTATGGCAAATCTCACAAGGAACACTCAAGACATTTCCAACATTTTCTATACTAGATACAAAGATTATGAACACTAGAATAGAAACCCTAAAACAAAATGAGAGAGAATATAAGAAAATCTCTTAAAATGAAAATACAATCTGATGGGGTCAAATGAGGAGTGACCCCTCCATTAAATACATCAGCCACATTTCCACAATAAGCCCCTGAAGTTCCACTAATGTGCTCCGCTACCCTCCAAGAAAGCTTCCATGTAAAGTGCAGTCCAGTAGTAGTAGAAATATACCATATCAGACCTTGAACTTCAGTTTCATTCTTTTACTTCCTTATCTACTAAAATTCTTTATCTACTAATCCCTGAAATATTACAATTTAAGTCCAAAGTCAAGATTGGTCAAACTCAATATATTTCAACACCATTAGTAAAAATTTGAAAATCATATGTGATTTTGCATATGACTTGACCGTTTTTAAACCTCTCTCCATGCCCAATACAAATACTAATACAAAATTTGATTTAACCGGCCATATAATTAATATCCTTTTCATTAATAAATTTTTACTAAGGGGATGTTTGGAAAAAAATGTTTATTAACTTATTCCAGTATGGTACCGATAATAAAAAGTTTTTAGTGTTTGGATGGAAAAAAATGTTTATATCGGTTTGACACCAGTAATAAATAATTTTTAATGAGTTACTCCATTATAACGTATTAACTTATTCCGATGTGCTGTCACCATAAGTTATTCTTTTCTAACTTATTTGCTTATTTGACAAATGCACAAACACAATACATCAACTTACAACATTTTAGTACGACAATAACTTAATTCAAACATATCATAAAACTATTTAGCACCAAAGCTAATAAGAGGGTGTTTGGGAGTGTGTTTTAAAAGGGCTTATTGACTTATTGGCTTCTCAAGAAGCCAATAAGTTAAAAAGAGTGTTTGGGAAATGCAAAAGTGCTTTTGAAACAGCTTTTGGATTTGCCTACAAACGTGATTTTTCATAAGTCACATAATCCTGACTTTTGGATTAGAAAATGACTTTTGGATAGTAAAATTACAGAAATGCCCCTCATCCTAATTGACTTTGGATTAGTTTTTTTTTCTCAATTGACTTTTTGATAGCAAAATCGTATTTTTAGACAATATTTTTTTTAACAAATATTTTTTTTGTATAGATATTTTAAAAATAAGGAAAAATGGTTAAATAACAAGGCATGTCCTTTTTGGTCATTTTACATGTATAAGCTAAGCCAAACACTTTTTAAAAAATAACTTATTAACTTATTGACTTTTATAATCTCAAAAGCTAATCCAAACACTTTTTTAAAAACTCCTTTTCCAAAAGCAATAAGTCAATAAGCACTTTTGACCAAAATCACTTTTGGACTAAAAAAACACTCCCAAACACCCTCTAAATACTTTTATAAAAAACATTTCAAAAAAAAATACTTATATAAAAAAAAATTAAATAAGCAATCCCAAAATCCCCAAATTGCCTTTGACACCGGTTCATCTTACGGAACTCAGGATCCAAACGATTTCTAGGGTTTGTTTTCTTGTCAATTGTTTCAAATCTTCTTCAGAAATTCATATTATCGGTAAAATTCGTTTGAATGATTTACCTTTACGTTTATGTCAAGTAGCATTTCCTTACTAAATTCAAAATTTTCACTTTGATAGATGGCTAGAACGCCATCCTCCATTAATATATTACTCCGTCGGCGATCCCCCAAAATCATCCAAAACCGTAACCACCAATTCAGGAACACCGGAAATGATGGCCGCCACGATGACAGTCAGGATAAATCCCAACATTCGAGTGAAATCGTCAAACAGATTTGTGGTAGCATTAGGTCAAAACCTAGATGGGAAGAAACACTTGTGTCGGATTTTCCTAGTGTTAGTTTATTGGATTCCACCTTTCTGAATCAAGTTATACAGTACCAAAATAATGTTTTTTTGTCCATTAGGCTTTTGTATTGGCTCATCTCTACATATAGTTATTCACCTGCACAATCAACTTGTGCTTTGATTTTTAATGCACTTGTAGAAGAAAAGGCTGCGAAAACTGTGAAAGTTTTTCTGGATTATACGAAATTCGTACCAGATTCAGCTGGTCTTGAATCGTATGTAAGGTGTTTATGTGAAAGTGGGATGGTTAAAGATGCACTCCAAGTGTTCGGTGAAATGAAAAAAACGGGAGCTTGCCCTTTATTAGAAACATGGAACTGTCTTTTATTAGCTTCTATGAAAGATGGGAATACCCACATTGTGTGGGAATTGTACGGTGAGATGATCGATCGTGGTGTTGTTGCTGATGTTGATACTGTTGGATGCTTGATCCAAACTCTTTGTATGGAAAAAAATGTTTTAAAAGGGTATGAGCTTCTTAGACAAGTTCTTGATGATGGATTTGTCCCCCCCAAAGTTGCTTTTGATAAGTTGATATTTGAGCTACTATTGGATAAGAATTACGATAGAGGATTAACCCTTCTTCACATTATGATTGCAAAGGGTATTGATCCTGATCTCTATACTTATCAACAAATTATCCATGGGATGTGCATTGAAGGGAAGCATGATGAAGCGTTAAAAATATTTAATGACCTCAAGGATAGAGGTTATGCGCCAGATAAAATTATGTACACAACAATGATCGATGGTCTTTGTAAAGTGGAAAGGCTTGGGGACGCGAGGAAATTATGGTTTGAGATGATTCAGAAGGGAATTGAACCGAACGAGTACACATATAATGCGCTCTTAAATGGGATTTTTAAAACCGGCGACATAAAAGGCGCCCGAAAGCTTTACAAGGAAATGCGTGGTAGGGGTTTTGCAGAAACCCTGGTTGCTTACAATACCATGATTAATGGGTTATGCTCGTGTGGAAGGGAAAATCAGGCTTTTCTACTATTTCAGCAAATGAAGCAGAAGGATGTTCCACGAGATGTGATAACTTACGATTCTCTGATTAAGGGGTTTTGTAAAGAAGGTAAGTTAGATACGGCTTTAAACCTGTTGCGTGAAGCTGTGCAGCAGGGTTTTCAGCCATCGGTTGCATCATATGCATATCTTACAAATAAGCTTTACAAGTTGGGATGGATGGTTGAAGTAAGAGCTCTGTGGAATGAGATGCAGGATAGGGGCATGTAACCAGCTGCTGATTGAGCTAGAAAGGATTTTTTGGAGCAGAGATATACTAGTTGGTATATATGGTGACGAATAGGCTCATACCTTGGGAAGTAACTTTTAGAATTCTGATTGGCATTCTGTCTCGAGGGAAAAGTTAGATGTTGCTTTGATTGATATGGCTCATATGTTAGATGTTGCTTTGATTGCTATGCTCATACCTACGCCAAGTTTACTGCAAAAAGTATCCTTGATGGGAAGATACACCTTTTGAAACAGGATAGATCATAGATGTTTAGTTAAACTTTGCACGGATACTTCTCTTAAAGTTATATGTTCAGGGAATTTTCTTGAACTGAGTTAAACCTCCTGGGTAGTTTGGGACACTCATTTTCTGGCTTCTATACAGATTCTTCCAAGTTAGTCTCGTCATAATTTGTTGTTTGTATCTTCATTGGATATTCTGAAGAAAAGTATACGTTGACCAGTTCTATAAAATTTGAATTTTGATCTCTGTAGAAGAGAGGGAATTTGAAATCAAACACAGAATCTCGAGTATTTCACTAAAAGACTTCTTTTGTTTATCTGCTAGATGTTTTAGTAAATCAAGTTTAGTCTTTCAAGTTTCAAGTTCTTTGTTATTCTTGCAGGAAATAAGATATCTTCATAAATTGTTGTTAGCTCACTTCAAAATAGCTAAAGAGGGAAACATTTTATTTGACCCATTTTAAAAACTACCAGCATGTAAAGAACTCAAAGTGGCTCCTAAATCATGTTTGTTCTTCAGCCCTCCTCTGCCATCTTTATCATTTGAATATATGTATGAGGTTTGTATTTGTTGATTCAAGTTTCTTTTGTATCCATGTTGATATCTGAATCAACTTCACCTTTGGTTTAATGTTTCAGGCATAGAAAGTTTCTTCTAGATTGGGTTAGTTATCTTCTTCCCCCTCTGATTTTGTCAGTATTTGTTTCTCTTGTGTTCATCTCAAGTATGGTTTATCCATTGTGAAAAAGGTTAAATCTTTTCGTCTGCCTTTGTGTTGACTTGGTTGCACATGTGTTTTCTCAAATGGATTACATTACTATTTTTAGGTTTGACCACTTGGGCTCTAATTTTGTGACTGAGGGAAGTAATTTTTGGTTTTCACTAACATTTAACTCTCGATGGATTAAGTTGTCTGTAAGGATTTGGTTCTCTATAGTAATTAGGCTAAGTTGTTGGTTGTGTTGAATAAATGATCTGAATGACAAAATTGACTATTTTACCCGAGAGTGGGCATGGTAAAGACCAAGAATCTTATCCGGCAAGAATTATAGCAAGGACCAAAAACCTTACCCGGTAAGTGAGAGAGACGACTCTTGCTGGGTAAATGACGCTTACCAACAATTCATTTTGATGGCAGAGGATGTTACCCGATAAGATAAGCGAGGATGGTGATATATTGTGTTAGTTTGGTTAACATGCTATGTTGAGCTTTGTGATTTGGAGTCTTTATGATGTAGTTTCTGCAAATGTTCTTGTTGGTGCAGGCCTATTTAACCAACTGTGCTATGACCAAATGGCTGGTGGCATTTGATCTCAATATGAATTTGGTAAAACAATCAATTTGTATTGGTGGAAGGAAAGCTACATGGTCAATGACTGGTGCTCACATATTTATGCTGCTAATTCTATGTTATTAAGATCATCTTCAATGTAAGGTTCTTAAACCTGGTTTATAGATTTTTACATCATTGGGACTTGGGTGGAAAGAGTTGTATTATGAACCGATTCTTCATCAAAATGGCGGAATCCAATAAGCATTCTATTTCTATTGATACTGTTTGGTTAAACCAATATAATTAATAAAAAAATGTTTTATATAATATTTTTAATACAAACATATGACGTTCAACATGAAAATATATTTTTTTCCTTTCAAACGAGAAATGAAGGAACGCATGAAAAAATATATGCTGAACGAGAATAAGATTTTTATTCCCCCAATTTGGTCAGGAATGAAAATTAATAAAGGCATGAGGAGGTCATTCATTCAGGAATTGGAGGAATTCAGATTAAGATTAAGGAAGGTATGTAAACCCCATAGAAATTGCAGGTCTAGGTTTAAGGTTTATGAAGCACAGGAGGAAGGAGAAAGGAAGGGAAAACTAATACAATCTTTTTCAAATTTTAAATAATTATCTATTTTTACTTTAACTTATAAAGTTGTATTGATAATCCTACCAAACTAAATAGAAAACTAATACAATCTTTTATTAAAAAATCAAATTCAATACATTTATGCTTTTCCTTTTGCTTGATCTTTTATTCTTTTGTCTCAAATTCCACTTTTGTATATATGTATTTTTGGATACAATTTTTGTATATTTTGGAAAGAGTAACGAAAATGATATATTGGTTTTATTTTATAAATGTAAGTATTAGTTTTGTTCCAAAAAGGATGTATCTAGCTGGTTTTAGAAAGTCTAGGGATTTATTTAATAGGTTTTACAAAGTCCAGTGACTTATTTGTTCCAAAAAATTGTCCAAGAACTTAATCATTCCGAAAACAAAAGTCTATTGGTTTTTTTTTTGGATTTTTCCCTTTAATTAAGAACAATAAATAATAACTAAAGACATAATTAGAATAAATTGGAAAAAGGTTCTAAAACCTAATTGAAACATTAGCCCTGGTTTATGGATTAAGGAACATGAGATTAATAAGTTGTGGTAATGCATTCAGTACACCCCTTTGGGTAATTATATTTTATAATATAAATTACTCTGAAATAATAACTTATCTTCTTTTTAATTCTTAACTATTTTACACTGATAAAGCAAAAAATAGTTTAACTTTTTTGTAAAGCACACATATTTGTATGATTTATGATATTTAAGGTATTTTATTATTATTATTACTAGAAGTGTACTAGACACATTTTTTTTACTATTTTTTGACTGACTGAATCAGGGATGACCTGATTAATATAATCAGTTAAAGGGGAGGGTAGCATTGATGTAATAACTGTGTTCCTTTTTGAATAAATGATAGTTTGGTGTGAAAAGTGTGAAAAATAGAAAAGTTTAGTGTGCTAGTGATAAGGTATAAAAGAGTGAAAAACCCTAGGGATCCTCAATATCTCAGGAGTCGGTGTGTGTGTGTGCGGCTAGGTGCGATTGTGGGTGTAAATCAATAAGATCAAATCGATTCAGAGTTCTTCAATTGGATGTGGAATCATCTTGCAAGGTAATCATCACTCCTTGTTTATTATTATCTTGTTGAAATCAAGTGTAGAATGTGGAGTTGGGTGTTTTGTTATCTCCTGTTAAGAATGAAGAAAAAGAGTTTGGATGTTGTTTTTCTAATCGATAAAAGTAAAGAATTGGAGGTTTAGCTAAATCAATTGGTTGGTAAAGTGGTGTCCCCTTAATCCTGATAAGTTAACATTAATTAGGACTGGGTGAAATGGTTGATTAGGGTGTGCGAGGTTGCGTAGTTCGAAAAGAAAAACCCAGCAGTCCGGGACTCGCCAAGTCCGGAACTGCTTGTTGAGAATCCGGAACCTTTGGGAACCGGAAGTGTCAAGGATCCGGAATTTTAAAGATGATCCGAAATTTGTAAACGGATCCGGAATGGGCTCAATTTAACGGTAGATCCGGTATTAAGAATGATCCGGAATTGGTTGAGGCTTAGGCAGATCCGGAATCCATTTCATTGGATCCGGAATATTTTTCCACGTGGGCCTAATTTAAATATGGACCGGAGTTAATTAATAGAATATTGGTTGTAGATCCGGAAGTTTTAAAGAACCGGAAGTGGGTATTGAAAAGTGGTTCCGATATTCATTTATATAGATCCGGTATGCAATTGAAAAAGTGGTTCCGGTATTCATTTATTAATGGATCCGGAATCCACCACTTATGGGCCGAAGTTGGTAAATCAGGAAGTAGAGTGATTGGACCGTGGCTTGGAATTAATTCATAAGTGTGATCCGGAATTCAATATTTAGATTTGGGCCGAATTTGGATACTTATTAAAAGGACCCGGTATTTAACGTTTAAATCGGTAGTGGGTTGCATAGTTGATCCGGTACTTGGGCCTTGGATGCATGTGATCTGGAACGTAAATTAATTATGGATCCAGAATTGTTATAAGAATCCGGATTGGGCTTAATTAATTTATGGATCCGGAATCCCAGTTAAAGGGATCCAAAATTTATTTATTTTGAGACCGAGACTTAGGATCCAGTATTTATCCGGCTGAGACTTTTCAATAGTAGAAATTCGAGTGTGTCAGAGTCTTACCGGGTAACGTGTGTCGGGTCCAATTGTAGGTGCGAGTAGAGACAAGTGGTTGCGAGTAAGGAATTCCTAGCAAAGACTTCAGGTAAGTTTTTCTAAACTAAAGCTTGATGGTACTTGTTTATTTACTCGTACGTGTATGCTTGTTTATGGTGTGTTTGCATATGATTTATTTATGCATGGTGTGATGTATATGGGGGGTGTGTCCCAACTCCCATATGGATTATCTGAATGGACTAGGTCTGTTCTTAAGGGCGGGTGTGTGCCCTAGATCAGGTCACGGGTGTGTGTGACCGAACAGAAATTTCAGTTATATGTGTGTGGATGCTGATTTGCCAAAACTGATTATTGTTAAATGTTTTTGCAAATTCTTTTAAATATTATTTGTGGTGTGAAAGTTAACTGAGGGACCTCACTAGACCTTGTGGTCTAACCCTCGCATTTTCAAAACTGAAATCCTATTCAGGTAAGCAGGTTAGAGGCAGTTCCGCTAGTGGGAAAGAGAAAGTGTGAGCTCGGGCGTAATTTAATGGCATTAGAGGACCTTCCCTTTTGCAATAATTATTTAGATATTCCCAGTTGTATTTAGGGTTTATTCCGCGAACCCGAGTTTTGAATTTTTGACATTGTGAACTATGGGCCATGTTTGGCAGTTTATTATAATTGATGTCTTGTTTTGGCATCTTTTGGAGTGGGTCGTTACAGTTGGTATCAGAGCGCTAGTTTAAGAGATTTAGGTGACCGGATGGGCCTAAACTTAAACTGTAGGAGTACAACTGGGAATGTAGGAAGGCCTAGGAAGACCTCACTGGGAAGCGCGAATAATAAGGTGGTGAGAACTATCATGCAATGTAAGTTCGGGATTACACCTGGCCAGTGTAATTGTGAATTTACAGGTGCATGACGGTGCTCATTTTTGCCTTGTTATTTTGGGATTGTTGTTAAGCTATATTATTGTGTAATGTTTCAGCAATCGAGAATGTCAGAACGAAGTTTGAGGAGTAGATCTGTGCCAGTTGCGGACACTGTGCCAGTAGCGGGGGAAATCCGTGTGGAGGAGATTCTGGAGGATGGACCAGTGAATCCTCCAAGACAGTCGGCTACCCGCGGGAGAGGCGGAGGCCGTGGGAGGGGTCGGGGAAGGGCACCCCGACGAGCTGGAAAGAAAGCGCCGACCTTCCGTCGGGCTAAGAGTGCAGGAGCACCGGAAGTGAACGATCCGACCCAAACTGAGAGCACCGCTTCGGGAAAGGAGAGTCGGTCAAAGAGCTCGAGTCAAAACCACAACCAGGCTTTTGTGACTGAAGAGAAATTTACTGCTGAGATGGGCAAGCTGCAAGAAACTTTGCAGGCATTGCTGAAGTATCGAACTGGGTCGACATCAGAAGGGCAAACTGATAGTGTGAAAGCGACTGAGACGGAAGCATCTAAGTTACCTACAACTGAGATGGGAGATCACTCGCAAGTGACCCCATTTGTGGTAGGTGAGTCAAAGTCAGTGAAGGGGTGTACCTTCAAAACCGTCGTGTCTTGCAAGCCTCCATCTTTCAGTGGAGAGCGTAATCCAGTATTGGCAATGAGATGGATTCGTGAGATGTAGCTGGCGTTTGACACAAGTAAGTGTGCTGAAGGAGATAAAGTGTTGTTTGCCATGTCAATGCTGAAGGCAGACGCGATCTTTTGGTGGGATGTTGAGACAGGAGGTAAGGGTTCGGAGGTGGCGAAGACAACATCATGGGAATCGTTCACTAGAAGGTTTAAAGCACAGTTTTGCCCGTTGGCGGCAAGAAAGAAACTGGAAGAAGAGTTTCTGGGGCTTGAGCAGGGGTCGATGACCGTGCAAGAATACACCTCTAAGTTTATTGAGAAGGCACGTTTTGCTGAAGTATATGTGCCTACTGAGGAAAGACGAGTTGAAAGGTATGTTTGGGGTCTCAAAAGCAGCATAAGAGAGCTAGTGCAGAATCGTGGCCCCGCAACATTTCAGGCGGCGGTAGATGTGGCAGAGCTAACTGAGAAAGAAAAGAATCGACAGTTGACAGAAAGGAGTGTGGATAAGAGGAAGTGGGATGGACCCGTTCGGGACGCGAAGAGGTCTAAGGTCTCTAAACCCGAGCTGCGGGTGGGACCGAGGGTTGGTGATAGACCACGTGGGAAGTGTAATAAGGTGCACCGTGGAGAATGGTTTGAACATGATGGCTGTTATAAGTGTGGAAAACTGGGGCACATGGCGCGAGAATGTTCTAACCCGAGAGCGTGTTATTTGTATGGCTCTCCAGATCATATTAAACCTGATTGCCCGCAGTTGAGAAAAGGATCTTCGGGTGGGTCTGGTGGAGGTCAAGGAGGAAGGGGTGGGGAAAAGAAAGCGGAACCAGGTCGAGCGAGAGCTAGAGCTTTTCACATGTCTGCAGAAGAGGCGGTTGATGTGCCTGACGTGGTACATGTACATTTCTTGTTAACTCGAAGCTTGCTAAAGTGTTGTTTGATTCGGGTGCAAACCGTTCGTTTTTATCGCCGGTCTTTGCTTGGTGTCTGCATGTGACACCTAAGCGATTAGAGTGTGTTTCGAAGTAGAGATTGCGGACGATAGTCGTGTCTTGGTGGGGGAAGTGTATGAGGGGTGTAGTATCGAAGTAGAGGGTCACACTTTTCCTTTGCGTTTATATCCGATGGGTATGGGAGAGTTTGACATTGTGGTGGGGATGGATTGGCTGGCTAGTAATAGCGCTAGCATTGTGTGTAATAAGAAGATGATTCGCATAGCATTTCCGGATAAGACGGAGGTAGTAATCTATGGGGATAGGCGTGAGCGTAAGTCCTGCTTTATCTCGGTGATGAAGGCGAGGCATTGTCTAGAGAAGGGGTGTCAGGGTTTTCTAGCGTATGTGTTAGACGCAAAGAAGGAGAAGAAAGGAATAGAAGACGTTCCTGTGGTGAGTGAATTTCCGGAGGTATTTCCGGATGACCTGACGGGTTTACCCACGGATCGCCAGGTCGAGTTTAGAATTGAATTGATGCCTGGCGCGGCACCGATAGCGCGTGCGCCGTATCGGTTGGCACCAGCAGAGATGAAGGAAATGATGACACAGTTGCAGGAGTTGTTGGATAAGGGATTCATACGCCCTAGTTCATCACCCTGGGGAGCGCCGGTACCTTTTGTCAAGAAGAAAGACGAGTCGATGCGAATGTGCATTGATTATCGCGAACTTAACAAGGTGACGATCAAGAATAAGTACCCACTTCCGAGGATCGACGATTTGTTTGATCAGTTGCAAGGGGCAAAATTTTTCTCGAAGATAGATTTGAGGTCCGGTTACCACCAGTTGAAAGTGAGGGAAGAGGATGTGCCGAAGACGGCTTTTCGTACGAGGTACGGGCATTATGAGTTTCTAGTCATGCCCTTTGGGTTGACTAATGCTCCAGCGGTATTCATGGATATGATGAATCGTGTGTGCAGTGCGCTATTAGACAAGTGTGTGATTGTATTCATTGACGACATCCTCATCTACTCCCGAGTCTCACGGGTAAAAATGTGGTCTCACGGGTCTCACGAAAATAGCTTGGTCTCACATGATCCCAAGTCTATATATATATATATATGATAGATCGTGTGAGAAGAAGAGTTAAGGTGAGAAGGTAAGAAGGGATATGGGATCTTGATCACTTTTAATCTCAAACCCACCCATGAATCGTGCTTGATGCGGGATTGATCTGGTGCATCAGGGTGCATCTCATCTCAGTGCACCTCATCCTAATGTGCATCCATGGGTGAAGATCCCTTCTTACCCCCTCATCATATCTTTCTTTCTCACCGAAACCCAACCCTATATATATATATATATATATATATATATATATATATATATATATTCGGTCCCCAAGGTAGCCACGAAGGGTTTGGAGCCGTGGCAGGTGAATCTCCATGGCCACAAGTGCTTTGGTGGCGTCTAGATTCAAACCCAGGGAAGAGATTTCCACAACATCCCCTTGAGCCTTAACCAGTAAAATATTGATATATTTAACTGAAGGTCAAGGCGGAACATCAAAGACCGTACGGGGAGATGCAACCCTTAGAGATACCGGTGTGGAAGTGGGACTATATCACGATGGATTTTGTCACGAAGCTACCAAGGACCCCGAAGGGGCACGATGTTATATGGGTGATAGTTGACCGTCTCACCAAGTCGGCTCACTTTCTATCCATTCGGGAGAGCGATTCGCTAGAAAAGTTTGCGAAGTTGTATGTCAATGAAATAGTGACGAGGCATGGAGTGCCGTCGTCCATCGTCTCTGATCGTGATAGTCGTTTCACGTCGTCTTTTTGGAGAAGTCTGCAAAGGGAGTTAGGCACGCAGCTTTGTTTGAGCACCGTCTATCACCCTCAGACGGATGGGCAAAGCGAGAGGACTATACAGACCTTGGATGATATGTTGCGTGCGTGTGTGTTAGACTTCAAGGGTTCGTGGGAATCCCACCTACCGTTGATCGAGTTTTCGTATAACAATAGTTATCATGCCAATCTGTCACACCCCGCTAAAGCGGAAACACGGGATGAACAGCTCAAGTCTCATAGCAAAAGTTACAAGATCACACCAACCATAGAAATTCAAATTACATTCAAAAGAGTACGACATTGTCTTTTACAAACGTTTTACAAAAGGGAAATGAACATAATTAAAAAAAACATAGAGAGCTTCTACACGCGTAGCCTTCCTAAGTTCCAACCTTAAAGACGTTCACCTGAAAAGCATGTCAATAAAAGGTCAACTAATGCACTAGTTGGTGAGATCACAGGTTTTATGAGTACAACAAAGTTTGTCATAGAACAGTTTTAATCCGCACAAGTGGATAAGTTAACCGGTTGTAAAAACACTTGCTCAAGGTAATTGTATGTATAATGTTTAAGCTAGGAGCCCGTTACTCGACCTATGTGACAAGACGCCCCTCCGCATGTTCTATTGTCAACAATGCGTACGAACAACAATAATTATGCACTCAAACAAGCGCGACTTGTGAGTGGGGTGTCAACCAAATAGCGCTATCCATAACTACCAACGGCTCACACTCGTGAGTTAAACGGGTAACATAGATTAAACGGGGACTTAGTACGATAGAGAAAGCTCAAAATCTTACAACATGCACAAAACATACATACCATAGAGCATAAGCAAGTATAGCAAGATTAGTATTTCCATGTAAACGAGACAACCGGTGCGTAAAATAATTGTAGCAACAACATGCTTTTCACCCCAAAATATGTAAAATATTAAAAAAAGGGGCTGTGATAACTCACTTGATGCGCGATGAAATTCCCGAAATTTCTCACGTACTACCTCGATATGATCCTACCTTGAACCTATGAACGTAAGGTCACTGGTGAGTTTTAATCTTAAGGGTTTGGTAATAGCTAACTATCATAAATGCCCTTTTATAAAATTTATTTAGGGTTTGTATATTTTTTTTGTTACTTTTCAAAATATTTTATGCATGTCATCCATAAGTGGTAGATTTACAACATAAAATAATAATATAGAGTAAACGTTGCTTTTCAACCACTTTTGAGATTATTCTTTTGTTGTCCAAATTTAGGTGCCACTTTCTGTCCACTTTTGGATATCTTCCAGGGGCATTTAGGTCAAGATATTTTATGTTTAGATAACTTATTGTGTTAGGAAACTTTTGACATAAGATTCATAATTTTTAGAGGTGATTAAGTACATGAAATAATTCTTGACGTAAAATCACTACAAAAAGCTTTGCTGTTTGCGCACTGTTTTGTGAAACATGTTTGAAGGTCGAAATCTTTGAGTTTTTTAGTGAAACCACTTGGGTTTGAAACCTAACTCATAAAAATAAATTTCAGAAAAAGAATTATCTTATTTGGAGTATTATTGAGAAAGTTATGACTTTTTGAAGAGAGAGGTAAAATCAGGCAGCATGCTGTCAAAGTTAGACTTTATATATATGCATCCTCTTTGTCTTTTTGTCATGATTCTTATTCTATTTGCATGCAATCCGACTTGACACATCCCCATACAGATATTTTCAGTTTTAAAACATATTTTTAAGCCATTTAAACCACATGCATGCTATCTATCAAACTCATCTTTTGTAGAAATTTGAAAATGGGTCTTTTTGAAGATTTCTTGGGTGTTTATGCCAAGAACTTCTCCATGCAACTTAAAATAGTAACTTTTTGGCACATGCATGTTGATTAAAACATGTTTTTAGTGAAGTCAAAGAGCTTTTCATACAACTTTTGGATCAAAAAGTATAGATCTTTTAAGAAAACTACATGCATGTAAGTTAAGAGCCCATCTTTGATCTTAACTTAGGTTTGATCATGGATTCACCACCTTTTTAATAACATGCAAGTGTTATGGTGGTAAATCTACAAACATTAAGATGCTCAAGAAGTTTATTAGAAAAACTTAGATGAAACTTAGTGTATAAGGGGGAAAACTTAAAGAAAATGAAGAAGATTGACAAGAAGGTGTGTAGGTTTCATCCTACACACATGCATACCTTCAAAAGTTCTTGAACACTTGGATTTTTTTTGAGGTTCTTGGGCTGAAGTATGGAGGAGTATTTAGAAGAAATCTAGAGAGAAAAAGAGAGAGAATTGAGAGAAAACTCTTAGAGAGAAGTTAGAGAGAGAGAGATATGAGAGAATAAGTGTGTGAAATGAGTTGAAAGAGAAAGGGAGAGGGGTTTAGGGGGGGGGGGACCATGTGAGGGAGAGAGAGAGAGGGAGAGTGTGGAGTGTATGGATGTATAAAATGATGGTGTCTTGATTTTATTTTTATTTTTGAATTTGAATTATTAAACAAACAATTTACCATCATAATAATACTTGTTTTATTTTACTAGTATAATTTTGCAAAGTATACATATATATTTGTATTTAGGTCATTTGAATTGACATTTTATGAGATTTATGGATAATTCTCTAATTTGAGGGGTTTCTAGGCAAAAATTCTTAAATTTTTCCTACCGTACTGAGTTTACTGCTAAAATTGGACTGTGCCACCTAAAGTATGAATAACGGAAACGTTCAGTGCAGTTCTAACCTGAAACGTGAATTTGACGGTTGTCACAGTCTCCACCGGTTAAAAGAATTTCGTCCTGAAATTCAAGAGTTACTAGCTTTAACCGGTTTGCTTGCAAAAAGATGAGAATACTTATGCATCATGTAATCCTCTCGTTCCCAAGTGTACTCAGGCCCACGCCTTGTGTTCCAATGGACTTTTACTATCGGAATCTTGCTTCGCATAAGACGCTTGACCTCCCTATCAAGTATCTCAATTGGTTCCTCCACGATGTGCAACTTATCGTTGATTTGGACTTCTTCCAAAGGCACAATTATCGTTTCGTCGGCTAGACATTTCTTCAAGTTTGACACATGAAACGTGTCATGGATAACACTTAGCTCCTTTGGCAAATCCATCTTGTATGCTACTGGTCCAATTCTTTCCATGATCTTAAATGGTCCAACATACCGAGGGCTCAACTTTCCTCTTTTCCCAAACCGGACTGTTCCCTTCCAAGGGGATGCCTTTAGAAAAACTCTATCTCCAACCTAAAATTCTAACGGCTTCCTACGATTGTCCGCATAGCTCTTCTGACGATCTTGGGCTGCTTTCAGCCTATCTCTGATGATTGCAATCTTGTCGGTGGTTTCTTGAACAATATCCGGACTAGATAGCTGTTTATCTCCAATCTCCAACCAACAAAGAGGTGATCGACATTTGCGTCCATATAGGGCTTCATATGGCGCACACTTAATACTGGTGTGATAGCTATTGTTGTAGGAAAACTCAACTAACGGCAAGTGGTTATCCCAACTTCCTCCAAAGTCTATCACACATGCCCGAAGCATGTCCTCCAACGTCTGAATGGTTCGCTCACTCTGGCCATCCGTTTGAGGATGATAGGCAGTGCTCAAATTCAACTGCGTACCTAACGCTCCTTGAAGTGACTGCCAAAACCGAGATGTGAAACGGCTATCTCTATCTGATATGATGGAAATTGGGACTCCATGTCGCATGCCGATTTCCTTGATGTAGATCTGAGCAAGCTTCTCCATCTTATAGTCTTCCCGAATGGGCAAGAAATGTGGAGACTTCGTAAATCGATCCACTATAACCCAAATCGAGTCGTGCCCTTTGGCAGTTCTCGGAAGTTTGGTTATAAAGTCCATAGTGATTTGCTCCCATTTCCACTGAGGAATCTCCGGTTGTTGCAGCAACCCAGATGGCTTTTGATATACAGCCTTGACCTTTGAGCAAGTTATGCATTTCCCTACATACATGGCAATGTCCTTCTTCATTCCTGGCCACCAATAGTACTCCCTTAAATCCTTGTACATCTTATATGCTCCTGGGTGAATTGAGTACCTAGATTTATGAGCCTCCTCCAATATCATTTCCCGTAGGTTGTCAGCCTTTGGGACCCATACTCTGTCCTTAAAGTAATGTACTTCGTCAGTCGTGGATTCAAATCTAGCCTCTAAACCATGAAGAGTCTCGTCCTTCAGGTTTTCCGAATTCATTGCTTCGATTTGGGCTTCGAGAATCCGAGTCTTTAAACTTGTTTGAACAAGCGCTCCCAATGCTCGAACTCGTGAAGGTTTCACCCTTTCCTTCCTACTCAGGGCATCGGCTACCACATTGGCCTTACCTGGGTGGTAACGTATCTCACAATCGTAGTCGCTGAGCAGTTCTATCCATCTTCTCTGCCTCATATTAAGCATATTCTGATCAAGGATGTGCTGAAGACTCTTGTGGTCAGTGAAAATGGTGCACTTGGTGCCATATAGATAATGCCTCCATATCTTTAGGGCGAATACCACAGCTCCGAGCTCCAAATCGTGCGTGGTATAGTTCTTCTCATGAACTTTTAATTGTCTCGAGGCGTATGCTATTACCCTATCCTTTTGCATCAATACGCAACCTAATCCCTGATGCGATGCGTCACAATACACCACAAAGTTTTCCGTTCCTTCCGGTAAAGCTAGAATCGGTGCATTGCACAACTTTTTCTTCAAAAGTTGAAACGCTTCCTCTTGCGAAACTCCCAAACGAATTTCCTACCCTTTTGGGTTAATGCGGTGAGGGGTTTAGCAATCCTAGAGAAATTCTCGATGAAACGCCGATAATACCCTGACAAACCTAGAAATTGGCGAATTTCCGTTGGAGTCTTTGGGGCTTCCCATTTCCGAATGGCTTCCACTTTAGCCGGGTCCACGTGAATCCCTTTTTCTCCAATCACGTGACCTAAGAAGTGCACTTCTCGAATCCAAAATTCGCACTTAGAGAATTTGGCATACAACTTCTGATCCTTAAGAAGCTCTAGAATTACCCTTAGGTGATGCTCGTGATCCTTCTTACTCCGTGAGTAGATCAAGATGTCATCAATGAATACGATCACAAACCTATCTAGGTATGGCCTGCATACCCTATTCATTAGATCCATAAACACAGCTGGTGCGTTAGTCAATCCGAATGGCATGACTAAAAACTCGTAGTGTCCATAGCGAGTCCTAAAAGCTGTTTTAGGAATGTCCTCCTCTCGGACTCTCAACTGATGATATCCCGATCGAAGGTCAATCTTCGAGAAGTAAGTTGCACCCTGCAACTGGTCGAACAAATCGTCTATTCAAGGGAGGGGATATCGGTTCTTGATTGTCAACTTATTTAGCTCCCTATAATCGATGCACATTCGAAACGATCCGTCCTTCTTTTTGACGAACAGAACTGGGGCTCCCCAGGGTGAAGAACTTGGCCGAATAAACTCCTTGTCCAGAAGTTCTTGTAGTTGACTTGACAACTCTTGCATCTCGGTGGGTGCTAAACGGTACGGTGCCTTAGCTACAGGAGCCGCTCCGGGTACAAGATCGATCTGAAATTCGACTTGTCTCGGCGGGGGAAGTCCAGGCAAATCGTCTGGGAACACCTCTGGGTGATCCTTCACTACAGGAATATCTTGGATTCGCCTTTCCTCGGTCTTCTTTTCTGCTACGAGAGCCAAGAATGCAACGTACTTTTTCCTTAAATACTTATGGGCCTTCAAACACGATACTATCCTTAGTTTCTTTCCAGCTCTATCTCCTTGCACAACAAGGGTTTCTCCGCCTTGCAATGGTAATCTGACAGTCTTTTCAAAACAACTAACCTCTGCTCGGTTCTTGGATAACCAATCCATGCCTATCATTACGTCAAAACTCCCCAACTCAATATGTATAAGATCAACGCTAAAAGCTCTATCGGCTAATTTCAAGGTACAACCTAAGATTACATCTTTAGCCTCGAATTCATATCCATTAGCAACCTCAACAATATAAGCATTCGACAATTTCCTAGATTTTAGATTGATCAAAGGCATAAATTCTAACGAAACAAAGCTCCTATCGGCTCCAGTGTCAAATAATACCGATGCATAATGGTCGTTTAGGAGAAACGTACCTGTCACGACATTAGGGTCTCGGCGTGCTTCCTCAGCTCCTAAAACAAACGCCCGTCCTCGAGTTTGTCCTCCTTGGTTTCCTTGGTTGGCTTTCCTTGCCTGGTACCCAACGTTGTTGATTGGTCCCCTTTTCAACTTCGGGCACACATTCCGGAAGTGGTCCTGACTTCCGCACTCATAGCATGCCCTTCTTTCATCCTTTACATTCTTCCCCATCCTGCAGTATCGGGTGAAATGACCCTTTTGCTTACAAATGCCACAAATGAGACATGCTCCCTCATGATGCAAGTTGCATTGGTTGCACTTCGGGTGGGGTCCACTGTATCGCCCTGCTTCCTTAGCATTCATCCCAAAATTCCTTACTACCTTCTTATTCCTGCTTGAACCACTACCAACCGTCTTTCCTGACTGGCTCTCTGACCTCCTCTTACTACCGACACCTTTCTGAGTCAAAGTTCCTGCCCTGACCACATCGTTGGTCAAACTAGTTGCTAATGCCACTGCGGCTTGGATCGTGGTCGGGCTTGCTGACGTAACCATCCCTCGGATCTCCGGGGCCAATCCCCACAAGTATCGGTCAATCCTTTTGCTCTCCGGGGTAACCATGTGGGGTACTAACTTTGCGAGTTCTTGAAAACGAGCGGTGTATCGGTCTATCCCCGAACCAAGCATGGTGAGATCCCAAAATTCAGCCTCCAACTTCTGAATTTCACTCTTGGGACAGTATTCTTCAATGAGTAACTCCTTAAACTCCTTCCAAGAAAGTTTGTATGCATCCTCCCTTCCACGGGTTTGGACTTGAATGTTCCACCAAGTCAAAGCCCGTCCTTGAAGCTAACATGCTGCATACTCCACCATGCGGTCCTATGAACATTTACTGATGTGGAGTACCGACTCCATGCTATCAAACCACGAAAGCAATCCTACAGCACCCTCTGTTCCGTGAAATTCCTTGGGCTTGTAAGTCATAAACGTCTTGTAGTTGCATCCTCTACTGTCGTTAGCATCAATGGGATTCCTTCCTCTCACATCATCATTCCTTTGACGATCATTGATACCCGCGGTGACTTGAGTTACAATGTTGGGTATCGCCTCTTGAATGCGCTGAGATATGATCTGAGCAATATCGGGGTTTTGGTCTTCAGGATTTTCTCCCGTGCGACGTGCGGATCTCCTTGGTGGCATTTTTCTAAAACACATTTACAAATATAGGTTTGGTTAAAATCTTGTGTAAATAAAGTCGGATGTTTTGCAAAGATTTAATTTGTAAATCGAAATATGGGGAATAATACAAATAAATATCGCATGATCAACACACATATTATTAAAACGCAAGATCACTTTTCCATTAAAGTCGTTAATAATAGCCGTTGATACAAAATTTCTGATGTGCATCACACATCAGTACCATAATGACAGAAATACAATCCGAAATACAAAGTTGAAATAACTAAAATAAAAAGTTCCATTTCCTAATTCTTCCACCATCCGCATCAATACCCTCCCCGATACACCTCGATCAAAACCCACAACACCAACATCGTCAGCAACATCACCACGACTATGCAAGCTATCTCAGCCCTTAAGGCCATCCTCCGAGCTACCCTCGCTCCATTCAGGGCTTCGGTCGACATGTTAGTCAAGAGATGTGTTAGGGTAATATTTGGTTGATTAGAAGTTCAATGGTTTAATTGTAATAGATTAAATTAGGCCTTGTTAGTGAACGGGCCGTGGGCTTGTTAACCACGGGCCCGCCATATATAAAGCAATCTAGCCTTAGAAAAATAGGCTAGTTGTCTCATTTGCTTTCCTTTACTTGCATTGTAATTCTCTCAATATTGAAAGCTAAATAGAGATGACCAGTTGAAATCATTACATTCATTGCTTATTATTTTGATTTCATTAATCGTTGCACGGATCTGAGACTCACAATTGGTATCAGAGCAGACGGATTACATCGATTCAAGGTGTTCAATTCGATTTCTGGTAAGATTTCTGAAAAATACGGCTGTGCTCTTGAGTGACATTCTACTTTTTGATTCTGTCAAAATTAATCGAATTCGTTTATTGGGTATTGTTAGTATCATTGTTTTGAGTGATTCTGCAATTTTTCATAACCTAATTCGATCGTTTGAGTGGTTTATTAAGCAAATTAAGTTCAAAGTTTTTGGTTGTGTTCTTCACTAAAAATCAAAATTTTACCATCAAAACGTGTTCTTTTTGCTTCAAAATCGATTTGGGTAGTGTTATTTTTGTGTTTGGTAGTGTTCCTAATCTTTCAGGAACATTTTTGAGCAACCCTAGCCGATTTCCAATCGATTGGAAACACACAGCCGCAGAATCCGGACAAAACCAGCCGCACTTTCCGGACAGTATCATTACTTTCCGGACGTTTGTGTGAAATCATTCCGGGTACGTTCATCTTTCCGGGTAAGTATCTAAAACTCTAATCTTTCCTAGTAAATTAGTTCCGGAAACCCAAAGTTCCCGGTAACCAATCTTCCCGGACATTCCTGCATCCGGAAAGCGTTTCATCCGGAAACCCCATTCCACCCGGTAAGTGTTGCATCCGAAAACTCCTATCATCCGATAAGTTCCTGTTTTACTAATTTCATTCGGAAACTATTGTTGTCCGGTAACTCATTGTTTTCCGGAAACATTAGTTATCCGGACTCTATCATCCGGATTCCTGTTTTTTCGGATTCTCTATCCGGAAACCACCCGGATCACATATCCGGGAGCTAAGTCGCAGGAGGGGGACATTTAAGTATCCTTGATACTGTTCCACTTTGAATCAAACCAACGTCTGACGATCACATTAGTGCAACCATCAAAGATGTCTCGAGATGCTTATGCCATAAGCAACCACACCACGCCTCCAGCTCTTGGAGAATCTTGTCAGGTATGTCTACCAGCCCATAATGCTTTAGTTGATAAAGTTCAATTGCTTGGTCAAAAGGTAGAATCATATATGTTTTCCTCGAATGAACAACTACTTGAAATTAACTCGTTAAAAGTAAAGTTAGATGCTCAATCAAAGATAACAGAAAAGCTTAAATCTGAAAACACCTACCTAAAGGAAAAGTGTGCTAATCTTTCGGTAGCACCAAAAGACCTTCGAGCTAAGATATCTTATCTGACCTTGAAGCTTGATCAGTGTTTGAATGACAAAGCGAAAATTGTTTATCAATGCTCTGCTCTTCAAATTCAACACACGGAGTTTGTTAACAAAATCACCGATCTTGAAACAAAACTCCACAAAAGAGGTCAAACAGATCAAACCATCTTTATGAATAAACCCAAAGAGTTCACGTACTTTAACAAAGAGTGGGGAATCGGATACGATAACCCACACTATTTGAAAAAGGGTAGATACCAAACACCTACTTTGTATGATTTTGCTTGTTTTGAGTTAGATAAAAAGTATCCGGAATATGCTATTCAATGGACTGGTCCTCTTGAACCTGAAAAGGAAGAGGAAACCGAGGAATATAAACGCGCACACGAACGAGGAATACAACTTCCGTTTTGTTATGAACCTTTAAATTATTCCTATCAAAAGAACAAAAAGTATCTCTCAAATGACTACTTCGACCCCTACAAGGTTGCTACGCCCAAGGATTCCTCCAAAAAGGATGAGGTCCAAGCAACCGCAACCAAGACTGAGACGGACGAGTACAAGCTCTATGTTCCCCCTCTCATCTTGGAAGCAAAGATAGTCGAGTTGGAGGAGTCACTTGAGAGAGAAAGGCCATTTTTTCAAAAGGAAAAGCAAGCGCTTGTCCAGGAACTTGAGAATCTTAAATCGGTTAAAACCGAATATGTATCGGATGAAGGACAGGAAATCCTTCAGGGTAAAATCAATAAGCTCACATCAAAACTGGCTGCCTTGGCAACATATGCGATGAAGGAGCATGCGAGAAATGGTCAGCTCCAAGAGCAGATTGACCAACTCCAATCTGAAAAGCAGAATTCACCCGAACTTTCCTCAAGTTCATCTGATACGTCTTCGTGCAAAGCTTTCATAGGCAAGATTTCTACTACACAAGACGGTAAAGATTCTCAAGACGAGAGTGTTTTAAGGAATTTGAACTCTGATTTTTTCTTAGCTTCCGTACCAAATTCCCCAAAGCACACAAGCACAAAGTGTTCCTCGCCTTCCTCGACCGATCCAAGTCCAGTAATTCCGGATGTCGATTTTTCTGAACATATGAACTCCGAAGGCAATTCTGAAGAAGAGTTTGAGTCGTTCCCCTTCGACAAACCTCTTCCGAGTCATACTGATTTTTTGTTACCAGTAGTCAATCGACCGGTCAACTTTCTAAAGGGTGACTGTTCTGAAACAAAGACCCCGGCTGTGATTAAGATTTCTAAATCTAAACCTGTTTCTCAAACACAATCACAACCGAGGCAAAAGACCGAGCGATTGCCTACCAAAAATACTGCTTCCTCAAAAGCCACTGACTATGCTGTTCATGTTGTTTCAAATAAAAACGGCCGCACTAAAAAGGATAACCAAAAGTGGCCAGCCAAGGAATCTGTCAAGGAAGCAACATCAAAGTCTTTCAATACTGTGTTTTACCCTAGAATGAACAAAAACGATTGTGCTTGGAATCATAGGAATGTTTTTGTTAAAAGAGATGTTAATTTTCCGATGAAAATTTATTCCATTCCGCAATTGATTCAATTGTCGCACGATTGTTTGTGTTGTTCTAGTTGTGGTTGGAATGACTTTGATGATATTAATAATAATGATTGGTTTGGGTCATATCACATGTATAATCATACACCCAAACGCAAACCCCGTAAAAACAAAAGGAAACATCACCGTCAACGGGGTTCTCAATCAGAGGTTAAACCACAGCAGGAGAACAAACCCATTCCTAAACGGGTTGCTCCCACTGAGGTTAAACCGGCACCCAAGAGGCAACCTGCTACAAAGCAAGTTCCTCCGAAAGGTGTCAAATCTAACCCTCCCGGACCCAGGTAAATTTGGGTACCGAAGGTCCGCTAATCTTGTTTTGCAGGACGGTCATGTGTAGTTCTTAGACACTGGATGCTCCACACACATGACCGGAAGGAGGGAGCTGCTCACGATCTACAAAAGCAATATTACGAAGACGTGAGGATTGTCTATACCTGTTCTTTCAAAACTGCTCATGTGTTTAGGGGGAGCATGATCAGCTATCAGATACTCCTGTGTGCATTTCCCACTACGCGCACATTCTGAGAGAGCATTTCATTTTTTTATGTTCATCTTTTGAGGGGGAGCGACACAAGTTTTTCTTTAAATGTATAAAAGTTTTTTTGTGTGTCGGACTCTCCATTGCACCAGTTTGCACTTTTCGAGGGGGAGCCAAACCATCCCCATGCTCAGTTTGAGGGGGAGCGAGAGAAGGTTCTTTCAATAATTCAAATTGTCCCAGTTTTTTTTTTGTTTTGAAAATGGAAGAACAGGGATCTTTTTATCAACATCCCCAAAGTATCCGGACAGGTATCCGGACACCCATTTATCCGGATGGATATCCGGATGCCCCATCCGGAAACTTTGTCCCATATATAAGGGGTCCGGAAAGGTTCTTCATCATTATCCGGATTTTGTCAACTGAAGCCCTACTGGCACACGAGGATCCCGCTGCACAGCGTGTAGTTGCTTATAGGCGAGAGTTAGGGAATCCCGTGGTCCAGCCAGCGCCGGAGGGACCTCCCCAGGAACATAGAACCAAGGGAGTATGAGGTGATGAATTAGATCATGTGAGAAGGAGGGAACTGCGTTCGAAAGCGAACCAGGAAAGATTGAGCCGTAAAGATAACGAGGCTCCTGAGCGACCCCAACCGAGCGATATCCGGGTAGCCGCATCTGCTATCCCGTCTCATGCGTTGGGACGGGGTATTGAAGAAGCTTTCTGTTTCTCACGGGGATATAGCACAACTTCCACCGGTCTCTCATTCGGAGAGTGCTGGTGTTGAAATAAGCGACCAGCAGCCCCCGGTCGCAACTTCATTTCATTCACCATCGAGTCTATAGCCATTTGTTATTGAACATCCTTCGGCTAGGACACAAGAGGAGCAACAACAAGTCGAGATTCTTCGTGACTCGACCGGAACCACCGTAGTGTCTCCGCCTTTAGGTGGAACGCGAGGATCGGAGGGAGATCCTACCACATCTATCATTACACCAACTGTGAACGTAGGTGGCTCTGCCTCTCAGGTAGATGCCTTAACAGGTAATCTAAGTGATCCCGGAGTTATCTTACACGACTTTGTGTCACCAGGGTCCCTGGACAGCACCCTTAAGGCTGTCTGCGAGGCAATGGAGCAGCACGTTGCTGCCCAGATCGACACCGTTAAGCGCCTAATTAAAGGTAAAGATAAAATCGTCGACGCTGAAACCGCACCTACACCTCCACCGGCTCCTACTCAGCCTACCTACTCGGTGGACACCCTCAAGACGATGCTTCTAGCCCAGCTTCTCCAACAATCTGAAACCGACACCTAAACAGAAGCAGACCTGATATCCGTTCTGAAATCCCAGGTCACTGCTCCTTCATCATCCATTACCACTCGCTGAGACGCCATTGACTTGACTCTTAAGGACTACAACCAAGCGCTATCTACGCTGTCCGAGAGAGTCCGCTCACTCGAAGATACCTGTAAAAGTCAAGCAGGCGGTCTGAAGCGCAAACACGATGACCAGGATGATCCTGATCACCGTGAGGGGGAGAAAAGATTAAGACCAACCGAGACCGCCCCTATCCTTACTGAAATGACTACCGTGGTTCATCTGGAACCAGCAACTGCGGAAACAACAACCGACGCTCAACCTGAAGCCGAGTTGCCATTAGCCGAGATGGTAATAGACATGGACATCTCAGATGATGAAGACCCGACGGTTGAAAAGCCTGAGGGTTCAACACAGGAACTGGTTAATTTTGACTCATCAGATATGCCGACACTGGATATGATTGATCCAGACTGTTGAACCAACCCGGAGACCGAAGATGCATGGTATGAAAAAGCCGCCAGTGCCGCAAATCTCCAGGTTAATTTGGTTTTCCCTACTGATGACGATGACAACATTGATTATGATCAGTTCCTGCTCCATAATTTATATGGTTCCTCTCCCGTTCACTCTGCTCAACCCGATGAAACTTCAACAAGACCCGAGACCTCAACTGCCAATATTCAGACATCTCCTCAGCAACCGACAGCTTCTGATCTCCCACTTCCTCAACAACAACAAATTCGTTGGGAGAAGATCCCAGTATTTATTCCTCACCTGGAGGAATCCCTGAAGAAGTTGTTCGTTCACAAGCTACGCCCGATCGAGCCGACCTTTTGCCTTGGTATTTACAACTACAACCCCGAATACCAACGCCGGTATATCTGCGCAATGAAGCGGTGTCTTCCAGTCAGCCAAGTCAGAACCAAGCATCAGATCACAGAGGTAATCAATATCCAGTCAAGCCGTATGATGAAAATTGTCTATCCTGTATTCACTGTCCGACGTGAGGATGGGAACGAATGGAAATTTTCTGAAGCCGACTTCCAGAACCTCCGACCGTTTGACTTCCTGGCGATTCTGAAACACCTACGTTCTAGAACCATCCGACCGCTTACCGTTACAAAGGCGCTCGAAGCTGTTCGTCGATTCCTGGTCCGCACAATTATGATGTCTTATCTAACGGACTTCCAAATGGATGTCAAGAACAGGGCGAAGAAGGTAAATCTGATAAAGCCGAATCTACAAGCTCCTGAGTTGAATATGTATCCCGAGAACGCTATGCTTCTAGAACCAGAATTTGGGATCGTCTACATCAATGAACAGAAAGAGAAGAAATTTCTGCGATTCAGTCAGGTTGATAGATTCTGCGACGGCACACTCTTCAAAGTTCAAGATGCTCTTCGAAAGATCATTCAGCACGAGTCTGAAAATCCAAGGGTTTCTTATGTTCCTAATCCGAATGAAATAACTGCTCGGAATGCCTTGGAAATGGTTGAAGAACGCATCGACTATCACCGTGCTATCAGATGGTTCGAGATCCACTTCGCGCTTTGAAAAAGATATGTCGCAAACTGGCACCAAATCGAACTTCAAATCAAAGGGAGAGATTGTTAGGGTAATATTTGGTTGATTAGAAGTTCAAGGGGCTAATTGTAATAGATTAAATTAGGCCTTGTTAGTGAATGGGCCGTGGGCTTGTTAACCACGGGCCCGCCATATATAAAGCAATCTAGCCTTAGAAAAATAGGCTAGTTGTCTCATTTGCTTTCCTTTACTTGCATTGTAATTCTCTCAATATTGAAAGCTAAATAGAGATGACCAGTTGAAATCGTTACATTCATTGCTTATTATTTTGATTTCATTAATCGTTGCACGGATATGAGACTCACAAGATGACTCAACTCTACTAACTCCGTCATAACCTGACTTTGGTGGCTAACCCTCATCTGGCAGCTATGCAACTCCGCCGTCATAGCCCGAAAATGTTGCTCCTCCGCCCAGGTCATGCCAGACACACGACCAACGGGCACTCCTGTGATGACTCGCGGTGGTTCCGGCGCCTCCGGACGATCGGACGTCAACGACACTCGCCTAGGAATGGGAACACTCTTCCTAGCAGTCAGTCTAGTATGTGTCCCTCTAGGGTTCGGTTCCGGGATGACAGGAGCGGGTCGGGGTAATACCGAAATCGGCGACACGCTTGATTCGCTATTCGAGGTTCGCTCGCTCGAAGCATCGTGATTCGTTTCTTCATTCCGGGAGGTGTCCAACTCTTGGTTATGGATAGGGTTGGCACGAGGCTTTCTCGTGACATAACCCAACTTATCGGCCGAGTAGGGGGGTTGAGAGTGTGATGATGACGACATAATGGTACTAAAGTAAGAGTGCATAAAGTTACTATCGCGCAAGTATAAAGGCCTATAATATGCAATAACCACACTCATACTATGCATTCTACGTGAGGCACTAAGTGAAAAAAAGAAAAAAGAAAAACACACATATTCCTATTATAACCATTTCTGGTCTCGCATTACTCTTTCCTTAATTAAACTTAGGTGATCAGGCTTTGTTTAATTAAAGTTCGATGATGCAATACCCGAATTAGTTATACTAGCAATATGTTTAGTAATTTGAGTGTTATTTCCCGTTTTTGGCTATAGTTGCAGTTTTCCAAAGGAAAACCGGTATTCTCTATAACCTTTGGCTCTGATACCAAATTTGTCACACCCCGCTAAAGTGGAAACACGGGATGAACAACTCAAGTCTCATAGCAAAAGTTACAAGATCACACCAACCATGGAAATTCAAATTACATTCAAAAGAGTACGACATTGTCTTTTACAAACGTTTTACAAAAGGGAAATGAACATAATTAAAATAAAACATAGAGAGCTTCTACACGCGTAGCCTTCCTAAGTTCCAACCTTAAATACGTTCACCTGAAAAGCATGTCAATAAAAGGTCAACTAATACACTAGTCGGTGAGATCACAGGTTTTATGAGTACAACAAAGTTTGTCATAGAACAGTTTTAATCCGCACAAGTGGATAAGTCAACCGGTTGTAAAAACACTTGCTCAAGGTAATTGTATGTATAATGTTTAAGCTAGGAGCCCGTTACTCGACCTATGTGACAAGACGCCCCTCCGCATGTTCTATCGTCAACAATGCGTACGAACAACAATAATTATGCACTCAAACAAGCGCGACTTGTGAGTGGGGTGTCAACCAAATAGCGTTATCCATAATTACCAACGGCTCACACTCGTGAGTTAAACGGGTAACGTAGATTAAACGGGGACTTAGTACGATAGAGAAATCTCAAAATCTTACAACATGCACAAAACATACATACCATAGAGCATAAGCAAGTATAGCAAGATTAGTATTTCCATGTAAACGAGACAACCGGTGCGTAAAATAATTGTAGTAACAACATGTTTTTCACCCCAAAATATGTAAAATATTAAAAAAAGGGCTGTGATAACTCACTTGATGCGCGATGAAATTCCCGAAATTTCTCACGTACTACCTCGATATGATCCTACCTTGAACCTATGAACGTAAGGTCACTAGTGAGTTTTAATCTTAAGGGTTTGGTAATAGCTAACTATCCAAAATGTCATAAATGCCCTTTTATAAAATTTATTTAGGGTTTGTATATTTTTTTTGTTACTTTTCAAAATAATTTATGCATGTCATCTAATAACTGGGATTTTTCATGAAAGTGGTAGATTTACAACATAAAATAATAATATAGAGTAAGAGTTGTTTTTCAACCACTTTTGAGATTATTCTTTTGTTGTCCAGATTTAGGTGCCACTTTCTGTCCACTTTTGGATATCTTCCAGGGGCATTTAGGTCAAGATATTTTATGATCAGATAACTTATTGTGTTAGGAAACTTTTGACATAAGATTCATAATTTTTAGAGGTGATTAAGTACATGAAATAATTCTTGACGTAAAATCACTACAGAAAGCTTTTCTGTTTGCGCACTCTTTGTCTTTTTGTCATGATTCTTATTCTATTTGCATGCAATCCGACTTGACACATCCCCATACAGATACTTTCAGTTTTAAAACATATTTTTAAGCCATTTAAACCACATGCATGCTATCTATCAAACTCATCTTTTGTAGAAATTTGAAAATGGGTATTTTTGAAGATTTCTTGGATGTTTATGCCAAGAACTTCTCCATGCAACTTAAAATAGTAACTTTTTGGCACATGCATGTTGATTAAAACATGTTTTTAGTGAAGTCAAAGAGCTTTTCATACAACTTTTGGATCAAAAAGTATAGATCTTTTAAGAAAACTACATGCATGTAAGTTAAGAGCACATCTTTGATCTTAACTTAGGTTTGATCATGGATTCACCACCTTTTTAATAACATGCAAGTGTTATGGTGGTAAATCTACAAACATTAAGATGCTCAAGAAGTTTATTAGAAAAACTTAGATGAAACTTAGTGTAGAAGGGGGAAAACTTAAAGAAAATGAAGAAGATTGACAAGAAGGTGTGTAGGTTTCATCCTACACACATGCATACCTTCAAAAGTTCTTGAACACTTGGATTTTTTTTGAGGTTCTTGGGCTGAAGTATGGAGGAGTATTTAGAAGAAATCTAGAGAGAAAAAGAGAGAGAATTGAGAGAAAACTCTTAGAGAGAAGTTAGAGAGAGAGAGATGAGAGAATAAGTGTGTGAAATGAGTTGAAAGAGAAAGGGAGAGGGGTTTAAGGGGGGGGGGGGGACCATGTGAGGGAGAGAGAGAGAGGGAGAGTGTGGAGTGTATGGATGTATAAAATGATGGTGTCTTGATTTTATTTTTATTTTATTTTTATTTTTGAATTTGAATTATTAAACAAACAATTTACCATCATAATAATACTTGTTTTATTTTACTAGTATAATTTTACAAAGTATACATATATATTTGTATTTAGGTCATTTGAATTGACATTTTATGAGATTTATGGATAATTCCCTAATTTAAGGGGTTTCTAGGCAAAAATTCTTAAAATTTTCCTACCGTACTGAGTTTACTGCTAAAATTGGACTGTGCCACCTAAAGTATGAATAACTAAAACGTTCAGTGCAGTTCTAACCTGAAACGTGAATTTGACGGTTGTCACACAGTCTTCAAGCAGCAATATTTGAAGCGTTATATGGGCGTAAGTGTAGAACACCATTGTGTTGGAATGAGATGGGAGAGAAGCAGTTGGCAGGACCGGAAATCGTGCAGTTAAATGCCGATAAGATTAGTGTGATCAGGGAGAAGTTGAAGGTAGCTCAGGACCGTCAAAAAGCGTACGCGGATAAAAGAAGAAAACCAATCGAGTTCATGGAAGGTGATAAAGTGATCCTCAAAGTATCGCCGTGGAAGGGGGTTGTCCGATTTGGGAAAAGAGGGAAGCTAAGGCCTAGATATGTCGGGTCGTTCGCCATCACCGAGCGTGTGGGAGAAGTGGCGTACAAGTTGGAGTTGTCTGAGGGGCTCCGGGGAGTTCATTCGACCTTTCATGTGTCGAATTTGAGGAAATGTCTGGCCGAAAAGAGCATGGCAGTGCCGTTGAAAGATATTAGTGTGGATGAGAAATTAAATTATGAAGAGGAACCATTGGCGATTGTAGATCGCAAAGTCCGAAAAACGAGGAATAAGGAAATCACGTTAGTGAAAGTTCAGTGGCGCTTTCATAAGGGACCAGAAGCAACGTGGGAGTTGGAATCTGAGATGAGGGCTCGTTTCCCTCGACTGTTCGAAAATGGAATTCCGGGGACAGAATTCTTTTGAGGGGAGGATGATGTAATAACTGTGTTCCTTTTTGAATAAATGATAGTTTGGTGTGGAAACTGTGAAAAAGAGAAAAGTTTAGTGTGCTTGTGATAAGGTATAAAAGAGTGAAAAACCCTAGGGATCCTCAATATCTCAGAGTCGGTGTAAATCAATAAGATCAAATCGATTCAGAGTTCTTCAATTGGGTGTGGAATCATCTTGCAAGGTAATCATCACTCCTTGTTTATTGTTATCTTGTTGAAATCAAGTGTAGAATGTGGAGTTGGGTGTTTTGTTATCTCCTGTTAAGAATGAAGAAAAAGAGTCTAGATGTTGTTTTTCTAATCGATAAAAGTAAATAATTGGAGGTTTGGCTAAATCAATTGGTTGGTAAAGTGGTGTCCCCTTAATCCTGATAAGTTAACATTAATTAGGACTGGGTGAAATGGTTGATTAGGGTGTGCGAGGTTGCGTAGTTCGAAAAGAAAAACCCAGCAGTCCGGGACTCGCCAAGTCCGGAACTGCTTGTTGAGAATCCGGAACCTTTGGGAACCGGAAGTGTCAAGGATCTGGAATTTTAAAGATTATCCGGAATTTGTAAACGGATCCGGAATGGGCTCAATTTAAAGGTAGACCCGGTATTAAGAATGATCCGAAATTGGTTAAGGCTTAGGCAGATCCGGAATCCATTTCATTAGATCCAGAATATTTTTCCACGTGGGCCTAATTTAAATATGGACCGGAGTTAATTAATGGAATATTGGTTGTAGATCCGGAAGTTTTAAAGAACCGGAAGTGGGTATTGAAAAGTGGTTCCGATATTCATTTATATAGATCCGATATGCAATTGAAAAAGTGGTTCCGGTATTCATTTATTACTGGATCCGGAATCCACCACTTATGGGCCGAAGTTGGTAAATCAGGAAGTAGAGTGATTGGACCGTGGCCCGGAATTAATTCATAAGTGTGATCCGGAATTCAATATTTAGATTTGGACCGAATTTGGATACTTATTAAAAGGATCCGGCATTTAATGTTTAAATCGGTAGTGGGTTGCATAGTTGATCCGGTACTTGGGCCTTGGATGCATGTGATCAGGAACGTAAATTAATTATGGATCCGGAATTGTTATAAGAATCCGGATTGGGCTTAATTAATTTATGGATCCGGAATCCCAGTTAAAGGGATCCAGAATTTATTTATTTTGAGACCGAGACTTAGGATCCAGTATTTATCCGGCTGAGACTTTTCAATAGTAGAAATTCGAGTGTGTCAGAGTCTTACCGGGTAACGTGTGTCGGGTCCAATTGTAGGTGCGAGTAGAGACAAGTGGTTGCGAGTAAGGAATTCCTAGCAAGGACTTCTGGTAAGTTTTTCTAAACTAAAGCTTGATGGTACTTGTTTATTTACTCGTACGTGTATGCTTGTTTATGGTGTGTTTGCATATGATTTATTTATGCATGGTGTGATGTATATGGGGGGTGTGTCCCAACTCCCATATGGATTATCTGAATGGACTAGGTCTGTTCTTAAGGGCGGGTGTGTGCCCTAGATCAGGTCACGGGTGTGTGTGACCGAACAGAAATTTCAGTTATATGTGTGTGGATGCTGATTTGCCAAAACTGATTATTGTTAAATGTTTTTTCAAATTCTTTTAAATATTATTTGTGGTGTGAAAGTTAACTGAGGGACCTCACTAGACCTTGTTGTCTAACCCTCGCATTTTCAAAACTGAAATCCTTTTCAGGTAAGCAGGTTAGAGGCAGTTCCGCTAGTGGGATAGAGAAGGTGTGAGCGCGGGCGTAATTTAATGGCATTAGAGGACCTTCCCTTTTGCAATAATTATTTAGATATTCCCAGTTGTATTTAGAGTTTATTCTGCGAACCCGAGTTTTGAATTTTTGACATTGTGAACTATGGGCCATGTTTGGCAGTTTATTATAATTGATATCTTGTTTTGGCATCTTTTGAAGTGGGTCGTTACAATTGCCGAGCGGGTGATCATTGTCTTGTTTATCCAACTAGCTTTTCCCCATGGTACTCAAATGCGCGTGTCTCAGCAACACAAAACGAGGGTTTCACTCGTTATAGGACTTGACCAAACATCTCACGACACATGCAATATATCTTGATTTTTATTTTTTACTCGATTCTATAATATGGTTTTATGTAGTATTGAAAAATTAATAATGTTTTATGTTTGAATAAACATAAAATTTTTAGGGAAATTAATTAAAATGCCACAAGTCAAACTTCATGTTACCAAAATGCCACAAATCTCTCCCAGTTTGCAAAAATGCCACAAATACCCGCGATGGGAGCCCGCGATCGCGGGCAGTGGCATTTTGGTAATTTTTTACCCCGCGATCACGGGGGAATCCGCCCGCGGTGGACCAATATGGTTGAAAGTGTAAATTACAATTAAAAATCAATAAAAAGCATGTGCCGCGGGACTTTTCAACCGTGACCGCGGTTTAATTTTTCAAAAATGGTCCCTGGAATTTTTCAAAAATGGTCCCTTGCAATTGAAAAGTCACAAAAATAAAACCCCCGCGATGGGAGCCCGCGACCGCGGGATGGAATTTTTCAAAAATGGTCCCTGCAAGTTTCAAAAAGTGTCAAAAATGGTCCTTGGGCACGCGATCGCGGGAAAAAATGGCATTTTTGCAAACTGGGAGAGATTTGTGGCATTTTGGTAAGTGTTGGTCAAACTTGTGGCATTTTAATTAATTTCCCAAATTTTTAAGACTATAAAAATGTAAAAAAATTATATAGATATCGTTATCAAATCAACGATTTGGAAGTTATTTTTTTGTATTATTTGTTTAAGGGAAATTAATTAAAATGCCACAAGTTTGACCAACACTTACCAAAATGCCACAAATCTCTCCCAGTTTGCAAAAATGCCATTTTTCCCGCGATCGCGGGCCCAAGGACCATTTTTTACACTTTTTGAAACTTGCAGGGACCATTTTTGAAAATTTCCATCCCGCGGTCGCGGGCTCCCATCGCGGGGGTTTTATTTTTGTGACTTTTCAATTGTAAGGGACCATTTTTGAAAAATTGAACCGCGGTCACGGTTGAAAAGTCCCGCGGCACATGCTTTTTATTGATTTTTAATTGTAATTTACACTTTCAACCAAATTGGTCCACCGCGGGCGGATTCCCTCGTGATCGCGGGGTAAAAATTTACCAAAATGCCACTGCCCGCGATCGCAGGCTTCCATCGCGGGTATTTGTGGTATTTTTGCAAACTGGGAGAGATTTGTGGCATTTTGGTAACATGAAGTTTGACTTGTGGCATTTTAATTAATTTCCCTTTGTTTAATTCAAATTTTCTATTATAATTTATTTTATGTGTAATGCTGTAATTTTTTTCTTCTTCATGAGGATAATATTAATTATTTTGTTATAACTCAATGATTATTTTAATTTTTTATATTTAAAATAAAGGGAAATTAATTAAAATGCCAAAAGTTTGACCCTTTGTTACCAAAATGCCACAAATCTCTCCTATCTTACCGAAATGCCACAAAAAACCGCAGTGGGCCCGGCGATCGCGGGCCCCAGGCCCACGTGTCACCCAGGTTTGCCCACTTTGCTCGCGTTGGTCCCTCAAGATTGCCCGCGGCCCAGCTTTCCCCCCTCAAGAATGCCCGTGTTGGCAGTTTTAGTCCCTGCCCGCGTTGGGCCCCCGCGATCGCGGGCTAACCCGCCACGCGTCGACACAGGGTTAACCCTAAAAAAAATTGAAGACAAAAACCCTAATTTTTATTCTCATAGCCGCACTATATAAAGGGTGGGGGGACCAACTTCGGCCACCTCTCATTATTTTAAACCATCTCAAATTTTTTAATAACTCTCTCTCAAATTTATCCACTCTCTCAATTTTGTCGTGTGGAACACGTGTTCGAGTTTTGTGAAGATATCTCGTATTACCTCTATGGTATGTTTTCCTTATGTTTTTTGTTCTTTTTTGTATGTTATTTTAAGTTAAGATATATGATTTGTATGTTGTTAGAGTGTTTATAACTTTTGTTATGTTTGAATATGTTCTATGTTTAACATTTTTAAGATATATGATATGTATGGTTTTATGTTTGAATGTGATATTTGTATGTTATAATGTGTATGTTGTTATAGGAGTATTTTTATAAAAAAATTGTTAAGAGTGTGTTTTTATAAAAATAATTCTTAAAAGTGTGTTTTTATAAAAAATGTTAAGAATGTGTTTTTTTATAAAAAAAATTGTTAACAATGTGTTTTTATAAAAAAAATTGTTAAGAGTGTGTTCTTATAAAAATAATTTTCAAAAGTGTGTTTTTATAAAAAAATGTTAAGAATGTGTTTTTTTATAAAAAAAAATGTTAAGAGTGTGTTTTTTTATAAAAAAGTTGTTAAGAATGTGTTTTTATAAAAAATTGTTAAAAATGTGTTTTTTTATAAAAAATTGTTAAGAGTGTGTTTTTATAAAAATAATTCTTAAAAGTGTGTTTTTATAAAAAAATTGTTAAGAATGTATTTTTATAAAAAAAAACTTGTTATGAATGCTTTTTATAAAAAAATTGTTAAGAGATTGTTTTTATAAAAATAATTCTAAATAGTGTGTTTTTATAAAAAATTGTTAAGAGTGTGTTTTATTAAAAAAATTGTTAAGAATGTGTTTTTATAAAAAAATTGTTAAGAGATTGTTTTTATAAAAATAATTCTAAAAAGTGTTTTTATAAAAAAAATGTTAAGAATGTGTTTTTTTATAAAAAAAAAGTTGTTAAGAGTGTGTTTTTATAAAAAAATTGTTAAGAATGTGTTTTTTTATAAAAACTGTTAATAGTGTGTTTTTATAAAAAAATTGTTAAGAATGTGTTTTTTTATAAAAAAAATGTTAACTTAGGTCCCTACGGTTTTAAGAATGACAACTTAGGTCCCTAAACTTTTAAGAATGACAATTTAGGTCCCTAAAATTTTAAGAATGCCAATTAGGTCCCTACACTTTTAAGAATGACAACTTAGGTCCCTACGGTTTTAAGAATGACAACTTAGGTCCCTAAACTTTTAAGAATGACAATTTAGGTCCCTAAACTTTTAAGAATGACAATTTAGGTCCCTAAACTTTTAAGAATGACAATTTAGGTCCCTAAACTTTTAAGAATGCCAATTAGGTCCCTAAACTTTTAAGAATGACAACTTAGGTCCCTACGGTTTTAAGAATGACAACTTAGGTCCCTAAACTTTTAAGAATGACAATTTAGGTCCCTAAACTTTTAAGAATGCCAATTAGGTCCCTAAACTTTTAAGAATGACAACTAGGGTCCCTAAACCGCAACATCTATATATAACACTATGATACGTTGAAATAAAATAAACCGCAACATCTATATATAACAATATGATACGTTGAAATAAAATAAACCGCAACATCTATATATAACAATATGATACGTTGAAATAAAATAAACCGCAACATCTATATATAACACTATTATACGTTGAAATAAAATAAACCGCAACCTCTATATATAACACTATTATACGTTGAAATAAAATAAACAGCAACATCTATATATAACACTATTATACGTTGAAATAAAATAAACCGCACTTTATCTATTTATAACACTAATATATGTTGAAATAAAATAAACCGCAACATCTATATATAACACTATTATACGTTGAAATAAAATAAACCGCAACATCTATATATAACACTATTATACGTTGAAATAAAATAAACCGCAACCTCTATATATAACACTATTATACGTTGAAATAAAATAAACCGCACTTTATCTATTTATAACACTATTATATGTTGAAATAAAATAAACCGCAACATCTATATATAACACTATGATACGTTCTCTATATATAACACTATTACACGTTGAAATAAAATAAACCGCACTTTATCTATTTATAACACTATTATATGTTGAAATAAAATAAACCGCAACATCTATATATAACACTATTATACGTTGAAATAAAATAAACCGCAACCTCTATATATAACACTATTATACGTTGAAATAAAATAAACCGCAACATCTATATATAACACTATTATACGTTGAAATAAAATAAACCGCACTTTATCTATTTATAACACTATTATATGTTGAAATAAAATAAACCGCAACATCTATATATAACACTATTATACGTTGAAATAAAATAAACCGCAACATCTATATATAACACTATTATACGTTGAAATAAAATAAACCGCAACCTCTATATATAACACTATTATACGTTGAAATAAAATAAACCGCAACATCTATATATAACACTATTATACGTTGAAATAAAATAAACCGCACTTTATCTATTTATAACACTATTATATGTTGAAATAAAATAAACCGCAACATCTATATATAACACTATTATACGTTGAAATAAAATAAACCGCAACCTCTATATATAACACTATTATACGTTGAAATAAAATAAACCGCACTTTATCTATTTATAACACTATTATATGTTGAAATAAAATAAACCGCAACATCTATATATAACACTATTATACGTTGAAATAAAATAAACATCTATATATAACACTATTATACGTTGAAATAAAATAAACCGCAACCTCTATATATAACACTATTATACGTTGAAATAAAATAAACCGCAACATCTATATATAACACTATTATACGTTGAAATAAAATAAACCGCACTTTATCTATTTATAACACTATTATACGTTGAAATAAAATAAACCGCAACATCTATATATAACACTAACTATAACATCTGTGAATGACTATGTAGAGGGATTTCTTTAACATCGATTTGACGCTAAAGTGCAAAGTTGCCTACATCGAGGACTTAAGAAACCGCTTTAGGGGATTAGGTGATCGCGCGGATACCCTTGAGGTTATCTTTAGAGGGACACCGTTCGGGCCATGGATGGATGTGTCTTACTCTGCTGGCGACCCTACGCTAGTACACATGTTTCTACAGTTGGAGGTCGAGGACGCCAACGCTGAGCCGGAGGAGATGCATTTTGATTTCTTCGGCGATTGATTGCATTTTGGGCGCCGTGAGTTCTGTCTAATTACAGGACTACGTTTTGGAGAGGCTCCCCCTTCCTCCCTTAGCAGACTGCTCCTTCGTTCCTAGGGTTTGGGGCATTTCAGCATCTCGTTTGAAGCTGAAGGCAGCCCGAGACATGATGAAAGAGGGCCTTAGTGCCCTAAGCGACGCCGATGTTGTCCGTGTATGCTTGGTGGTGATCGTGGATATGGGCTTCATGGGCCGTGAGTATAGCCAGTATGCTTCCTCGACGGTCCTTAGGGCCGTCAAGGACCTTGAGCTGTTTAACAGCTACCCGTGGGGTAGCCATATCTGGACACATTGCTACTCAATCTTGCACCGAGCCATAACCAAACGCGACTCCGATCGACATGGAAAGATGAACCTTTGTGGTTTTACATACGCCTTCAAGGTTAGATACGTAGTATAACAATTGTTAATAATACATACAAACTGTTTGGCTTTTCTTTTTACGTACTTGCTCTTCTTGTCTAATTCCAGATATGGATCTTGGAGATGTTTCCCGCATCAATCCGATATTTCGTCAAGCGCGACGACCGAGTACTTAGGGGAACCCGTTGGGACAAGCGTGTTACCCTAAGTAGGTCGCTTTGGGTTCAGTTCTTCAATGAATCTAGACATGTAAGTTCTTTTACTATGTTTACAATTTGCATACGTTAGTCCCGCTTATTAAATTTTTTTATGTTTTATCATATATTTAGCTGCCACTCTTGCCTTTCGCTCGCCTTGAGCCTACTGCCGACGAGATGGACACGGATTGGTACTGAGACAGCGTGGCCTTTATTGACGCAGAGGCGGCAAGGGCTCGACGTCCCTCTCCTTCCACATCTCACGAAGATGAGGAAGACGACGACAGGCCCCCTTCCGATGGATATCAGCAACCCCCTTCCTCCTCCTATCCGCGGCCCCCTTCCTCCTCCTACCAGCCGCCCCCTTACGATCCATATCCGGCGGCCCCTTCCTACGGGCCACATCGTGGCTGTCATGAGTACCTGTGGGACTACGTCCATGGGCCGCTAGAGTCACGTGTAGAGTTTCTGGAGGGAGTCTACAGACAGTTTAGCGCTGTCCATGTTAGTGTTTAACTTAATTTGTTGGCCACGTTTATTTAGTTTGTATATTAATATTACGTTCTAAATTTGTTTTAGCTGTCGAGTACGACACCGATCCCCGCTCCGTTCGGACAGGGGGCACAGGCGACGTTTGCCACCACATCCTATCCGTCATTCCCTGAAAATGTAAGTGACATTGAGTAACCATTATAGTTATATGTTTGTTCCTAATTTTGTAACTCTTATAATGATCAATGTCATGCAGGCCGGGATGTCGGGGGCATACACCTCAGCATTCACGGACATCTTTGGCGGTTCGGCCAGAGAGTATTACAGGCCGGAAATGTCGGGGTCGACGTTCGTCACACATCCACCTTCCATGCATATTGTAAGTTATTTTGGTAGTTTTGGTTTAATTGTGAACATTTCCTAAATTGTACTTAAAACATCTAATAACTTAATTTTCAGACGAAGGGGTCTCCTATTCTCGAGGAGCACTTCTCGGAGCCGGAAGGTGACCCGATGGATGTTGTAGATCCACAGGTGACCCCGCTCTCTCAAAAGTGGCAGCATAAACTTTCAAAATGGTTGAGTTACCCGTTTGGAAAACAAGGATCTACGACACCACTGCCCCCTAAAAAGCAAGCAAAGATTGCGGGGGGAAACAAGGGAGGAAAGAAGGCGGAAAAGAGAAAGGGAAAGGTGGCTTCACCGGAGCGTCTACCGGCATCCGATATATTGAGGATGTGCAAGACTGGTCACCTCCCCCCCATGATATTCGTCCCTTACTTGAGCCTGGAAATCACCCCCCGCTTTTTCCAAGTATTGCTGGCGGATGACCCTTTGTAGTCTGAGTTACATGATGTGGTTAGTATGAAGTTTAACTATAGTCATATAATCAAATATATTTATATTACATGTCTAACCATCTATTTTTTATGTATAGCACATGGATTGTTGGGTCTCGCTGCTCCAAAAATCTCGTGGAACAGACACGAGGTGGACCATGATGTACAGTATTTTCTTTCCCTACCTGGTGCTCCCCCATCAAGGTCCCGCCTCCGTGGCCAACTCATGCAATGGCGTGGAAGGGGTTTCTTGGGCTCTCCTCGATGTGGTATGTAAATCGTTTTACTCTTATTTTATTTAAGTTGTTTTGTTGCTAACTAAGTTGTCTAATATTGTAATATTTCAGGTGTACATCCCAATATGCATTCATCCCAAACATTGGCTGCTTGGAGTGTTTGAGCTTGACGCTATGACCATGACCATATATGACAGCGACAGTGCCAGTCTCTTCAAAGACCAATTGAAAGACCAGATGAGAAGGTTTAAAGCTGTGCTATTTGACTTCTTTTGTCGGGTCAAGGACACGAGGCGTCGCGATAGGTCAGAGCTCTTTCGCCATAAGTTCGCCAAGAATACACCCCAGCAGGCCGGAATGAATGCGGATTGCGGTGTCTGGGTATGCCGTAATGCCAACATGTTGATAAATAACGATGTGGTATTTGTACACCCTGACCACACCGTGGCCGAGGCCAATGCATTTCGCATACATATGGCGGAGTCCATTTATGCACATTGTCAAATAAAGCAAAGTTAGGTTGTTTATGTAACATTAAATAATTGTTATTTTTAGTATTAACTTGTTTTGTTAAAGTATTGTGATTGACTTAGTGTTTACTTCATTTGGTTTTTGCTAATTTCATCCAATTACTCAACTTTGAGTATCGATATCTCTTTCACACATACTCCATTTTGGACGCATTATATATCGTTTCGAAGCTCTCATATAGGAGAACATAAACCTACTAAGAGTTAGTTATATATAACATATATATATATATATATATATATATATATATATATATGCTACTGAGTGAACTCAATGAACCGGCGAAGGGGTTTTTGTTAAATGGAATTCTTATTCTCGAAGTCGAGTTTTCTTTGGTTGGAATGCTTAAAAATATCATCCCGGCCATTTGGTGTCTTCCTTCTGATGCAAAAATTGGTATTATGTAATGTAGAACAGTATCTATATTATAGAAACTAGCATTTGACAGTACCATATAAATCTGATCTAAATTCTCATTAATTAGCTATGTTTGACTACTTAAAGACTAATTTTCTGCCTAATGAAAGACCTTTATTCAAGAGCAGACGAATATTGCAATTACTTTTTCAGTCGAATCTTACAGGCTCTTTTCAAACGAATCTTGTAGTGAACTATTCAGACGAATCATGCAGTGAACTATTCAGACGAACCATGGCTGGAGGTTCAAGATCAAGGGGGAACAGGTCGGCGAATGTGGTTGGAACTTCACGTTCGGGAGCCTACCAACCACTAAACGATGGAGGTCGCCGGAGTACCTGGAAGGTACCAGAAACAGAGGAGGAGTGGACAAACTGTGGGCGAACTGCGGCCGATTTTCCATTCACGCTTGAGGAGGAAGCAGACTGGGAGATGGCATCCGACAATTACTACTTCGATAATGGCATGAGAACCCCACCAATGTACGATTTTATGCCGACGGGTCTTCGACAAAGTCAACAAATTACTCCTGCAGTGCAAAAAGCCATTGATGAGGCGAACGCCGGTATCGAAAAGGTAAAGGGTATGTGGAACCATAGCGGAGAAGAAACGAGAACTGGCCATGACTAGGGCTCACGTTCGGCAGCTGCAACGAGAGATTAAGGAAGCTGAAGACGAACTAGAAGAACTCGAATCGGACTACATAGGAATGGAGGACGTGATCAAGGAAAAGGTTAACTTGATCACAGGACTCCAGGACGCCTTCCAGTAATAGATTTCTTTGTTTACATGCACTGTATCCGTTTCGGTTGGGAAGATGATTTGCAATAATTTTTATATGATGTTGTTAATTATTTTCCTTGTTAAATAACTTAAGTGAATTTCTATATTGAAAACATTAAAATGGAAAGGAAACAATATATTAAAAACCACATAAAATGATAACCTAAAAACTATAGGGATGTAACAACCCAAATTTACTAAAGTAAAACTTGTAACAATACAACCAAAATTGGTCCCAAAGTATACAATTAATACTACTTATACTCTAAGTTCGCAGCGGATAACACACCCACAACTGAGATGCTACAGGAAACCCGACGAAATCTACAAGTCTTCGCTAGGCTCTAGCTCTTCTACACGCCACACCCTTCCATCATCAGCAGATGAAATCCCAAACACGACAGTCACCTGAAAATGGTTTTATTTTTGAAAAGCGAGGGTTAGACCATGAGGTCTAGTGAATTCCCCCTAAAACATGTTCACAATCATTTAAAGAAAACGTTTCATTTCAAAACAGTAACGTATCAAATCATGTACTCAACAATGGCATACACAGCGGAGATGACCACGACATTCACCCTACAAAGTTGGGCACGTCAAACACCCTACAAAGCCGGTCACGGCAAACACCCTACAAATCCGGGCACGGCAATCAAAGTAGTCCTCTCCACTGTGCAACCCGACTCCACACATAGCAATATCCACAAAACATGCAGTTACACGTACTTGAGGGCAATCCTCCTTCAATAGCAAAATAATACTTTTCATGCCAAGGAAACATATGTTCATAAAACTTATGTAAACCAAATTCAGTCATGTCAATCTTCGCAATTCATTTAAAAATACGAGTTATGCATAAGGGAACTCACCTGATACTCGGCTTAACGACACACTAACCGGAGCTCACTTAAACACCAACCGAACACCTGAATTGGGGTTAACAAAGGAGGTATTAGACTCCCTAATTATGCCCTAAAACATCCCTCAAAAACTCTTAAGACAATCCCTTAAACATCGCCTCGATTCCAGCCCAAACGACGAACGAAACAGGAATCGAAAAACTCCCAACAGAGGGATACGCGGTTTGTGCCGCGGTTTACAAACCGCGCAGCAAGCCGCGTATGTCCCTGGTCGAGCATCCTCAATTCTGCACAAAATCTCAGTCCGAAAACTCATCCAAAAACCCCTAAAATCAATTCCAAATGATTGGTAACTTCTCCAATCGAAGATTAAAACAATACATGCAATAAGGAAACAATTCCTACCCTCAAAACATTCAATTCCTCATCCAAAAACTTCATGAATCACTCCTTTAAGGACAAAACCCCAAAGTTGAGCAAAACTAAGAAACCTCCATTGGAAAGGTGAGATTTCAACAAGAACTCCTCATTTTTCCAAAGAGTTCACTAATCTCACTCTTCCAATTGATTTCCTTCCCAATACCCTTAGAAGAAAAGAATCCCTTAAGGAACACACACTCAAAATCTCCATTCTAGAAATCAAAGCAAAGAGATGAAGAGGAAGATATACCTTGCCAACAATTTCTTCAGTTTCTTGCTGAAATCTTCTTCTTCAACCTCCAATTTTGCTGAATTCTTGAGACCCTTTTCTTCTCTCCTTGATCTCAGCCGACACTATGCAAATGATAAGGGTTTTTAGGAGGGTTTTCATATACACAACTTCCTCCTTTCACTTCTTAGCCACACAAGTTTCAAGTTTCAGACATTAGTCCCCAAGGCTTCCATTTATTCCCAAAATACTACAAAGGGAAATTATGGGATGTTACATCACCTCCCCCTTATTAGAATTCCGTCCTCGGAATTCCATTGCCGAACACATGCTGCAATTTGGAGTTAACTTTTGGCTTCCAATAATCACATTACCCAAACAGAATTTCTTAAGGAGTTGCAAATACATCACTAGAAGATCAACTTCTTTGTCCTTCAAATTCTCGACCATCCGGTCCCAATAATTGTCTCTAACGATACCACAAAATCCTACTCTTCCATTATTCGCATTGACTGCAAAGATACAACATTTTGCCTTCCGACCAGCACTCCCTAAACAAGGATTAAGTCACACCAAGAATGTTCCATACTTCCCGAGTACTTTTAATTCATTCACTAACTCTCCAATTCTTTCTATATCTGCTATTACTTCGTCACCCTGTAACCCAACTCACATTCTTCTTGAAGCACACTACTCCAATTCCCTGGGAATGTTTTCCCCGACTTGAGACTGCAGTTACTCATAGCTTTCAATCCAATCGTCCTAGTCCCATTCACTTAGCCTCCCCTTTCTGATCATAACCGACAATGCACAACATTCCTAGACAATGCTCCTCGGCCAACTACCACATCCTCAGGTCGGTAACGTGCCGAACCATACACACTTGCAATCTCTTTGATCAATCACACTACTCACACTGAATTACTATCGTTAAAAGAAAGCTACCCCACCAGAGTGAACACTGATCACACGTGCCCCAACAGCTACAAATCAACGGTCCAAACTCCCAACAATCACTAAGCCATAATTCAATTCTATACACAAATTATGTTCCTCGCCAAATCCACCGAATGGTTCCACCAAATAGGAGCTACCACCAAAAATCACTTGCCTTCCACGAAGAGGAGTGACCAAGCTCACTCAAACTATCTCACTTAATCGAACACTGAACAACACGCTCATGTGAAACATTCTCCTCGACAATACCGCATCTAATCCCACAGTCTCTCAACCAGAGCACCACATTCGACCACCTGTTTCCATTCTAACTTGACAACATCCAGATGCTTTAAAAGAAAAGTTCGCTAACACGAGCCAATATTTAGACCGGTCGCACGAACTCAGATTTCCCAACTCTTTAACCATGACATAAACAACAATCCCTTATCTTATGCCCTTAAAAAAACAGTTCTTTAATTATAGTCCGCCTATTCAATATCTCATGACATCTTCTTACCGCGAGTCTGTCTATACTTGATCTGTCATACCTCCATCATCTTCTCTCATGCTTACACAGACTTCCCATCGCACACCGCTACCGTCTAAAAGAACGACTTCTCCAAAATTATCAGTCAAGACCTTTAGCCAAGTTCTCATAAGGTACTTAACACCAAGAACTACCAAGAGTTCCTAACTTTCCAACATCGCCGACCCGCTCATTGCAATTCATCACATCCACGGAATACTCCAACGCTCCTGACTAAACTTCACGACGAAGCACTACAGCTTAACGGGTATAATATCCTGATCGACAATCAAGTGAAGTATGAAAACTCACCCAAAATCCAAAGGGGATCGAGAAGGACAAGGGTTCTCCTTTCCTCCCGTTACTAACCGCAACTTAATCTCTTGATTCCAATCTAGTATTAACGTATACCGCCCGCAAAACCACACACGTCAACCAAGCATACTCACTACCTTCAACTACTCCATTATTACGGAAATTCATCATTACATCTAAGACTTACACGCTTCTTTGGTACCAAATGCTACCACTTCCTCACACCACTATCGCCCCACGCGACCTCATCGCAACCAGCTAACATGATGCCCTTTTCATATACAGAGGATATTACTTCCTTCATGACACCCACAACACAAATTTATACGAAGTAAAAACGTTTCCCGACTTTGCCTTTCCTGGGTCTAAACGAACCACATGTAATCAAACCACACCCGCTTCGATTACACTAGTCGTTTCGTTCTTATATGGCTCAACAAACCCAAAGGAAATTACTTATGCTACCACTATCTTTCACTTCAGAAACACTCACACAAGGTGGTCCAGCGTCATGCCGGATACACACCTTTCTCCGATCCACTTCTTACATCTTTGCAAGAAAACTCAACCAGATAACTACACTATAGTTACTTCTCCAATACCAACTTCCTGACTACCATCCAACAGAACGGTCATGGATTTCAACATCAACAATCGGCACGCTAAAGTTCAGCCGCCTCACGACAGACAAGGATTACCGAAGAGATCTACTTCTCCTAACTCCCCGAACAAGTTTTCGCTTCTCGTCAACTCCTCGCGACCCATCTCCGCTATGCTAAACACCTTACGCACAAGCGAATCATCCGAAACCTCAATGGACATCACATTCATATTGGTGATCTTTCGTTCTCCCAATGCCCTCACTAGGTATTCCTATACCATACCATTTACACAATTCGAACGACCTCATCCACTCACACCCAACGGGTTCACTCTCACGTTTTAATCTCCTGACATCACCCCTAACTTGAGACATGATAAACAGTCGCAAGCCTCCATATCAATGGACTACATGGTGAAGATTCCAATCCTTCTAAACAATCTAGAATTCCTAACAGAATCCACTTCGTCCAACGCATCATAACCAACTTATACCCCACCGCTCTCACTTGCGGAAACACAAGACCCTTTCTTAGCGTAAAGTTTAATTATCAAAACATCTTAGTACTCCGACTCAAAGCCGATAGCATTACATCCAGTAACGTAACGCTACCTATTACCGTTCTACCAACAGAATCACTTCGACCATTCCAAATCCTACCACAATAAAACCATTCTTACATAGCTAAGCAATAGCTCAAACTACAATCATACCGACATTCCCAATTTCACTGCCCAAGACTCCCAGTATTCACCCACTTCCTCTAACGGAAACACTAAGGTCATAACTCAACCACATCTTTTTAACTGACAAATCAATTTCCAAAGCCTTTCCTTAACTTCAACCGTAACATCCTTTCCCGACCTAGCGAGTCCATAGCCTTCATGCACAATGACACAACGATTGAAATCATTTTGCACACTTTTAAGAAACACAATAGATGCAAAGGTGTAAAACGAGTTTGAGTATGCATGAAACATCACTACTCAAGATTAATAGTAAAACACAACGACCGCAAGGATCGCTCACAGTTACTCTTACGATAAATCGTAATCTTGTCCATGATAAACAGCGACCGCAAGGATCCCCGAACAAGTTTTCGCTTCTCGTCAACTCCTCGCGACCCATCTCCGCTATGCTAAACACCTTACGCACAAGCGAATCATCCGAAACCTCAATGGACATCACATTCATATTGGTGATCTTCCGTTCTCCCAATGCCCTCACTAGGTATTCCTATACCATACCATTTACACAATTCGAACGACCTCATCCACTCACACCCAACAGGTTCACTCTCACGTTTTAATCTCCTGACATCACCCCTAACTTGAGACATGATAAACAGTCGCAAGCCTCCATATCAATGGACTACATGGTGAAGATTCCAATCCTTCTAAACAATCTAGAATTCCTAACAGAATCCACTTCGTCCAACGCATCATAACCAACTTATACCCCACCGCTCTCACTTGCGGAAACACAAGACCCTTTCTTAGCGTAAAGTTTAATTATCAAAACATCTTAGTACTCCGACTCAAAGCCGATAGCATTACATCCAGTAACGTAACGCTACCTATTACCGTTCTACCAACAGAATCACTTCGACCATTCCAAATCCCACCACAATAAAACCATTCTTACATAGCTAAGCAATAGCTCAAACTACAATCATACCGACATTCCCAATTTCACTGCCCAAGACTCCCAGTATTCACCCACTTCCTCTAACGGAAACACTAAGGTCATAACTCAACCACATCTTTTTAACTGACAAATCAATTTCCAAAGCCTTTCCTTAACTTCAACCGTAACATCCTTTCCCGACCTAGCGAGTCCATAGCCTTCATGCACAATGACACAACGATTGAAATCATTTTGCACACTTTTAAGAAACACAATAGATGCAAAGGTGTAAAACGAGTTTGAGTATGCATGAAAATCACTACTCAAGATTAATAGTAAAACACAACGACCGCAAGGATCGCTCACAGTTACTCTTACGATAAATCGTAATCTTGTCCATCCAAATCGATGACGACACTACGGTTGTCTCCAATGAGACCCTTTCACATGTGACTGATTTTTTTTTGAACGGAATCACTTACCCAAAGTGGGTCTGTTAACTCCAACACTCATTCGTATAATAATAACGAGTCAATACTCATTTTGTTTATAAACAAAACCTCGCAATACAACGTTTTCAATATTTTCATAACGAAGGCTCTCTTCCACTATTAAAAGCGTGAAATAATTCGTAGATCACTACGTTCAAAACTTTATCGTATAATGAAAACAAATTTGTCTTTTATTTTAAAGAAACACACGCTCGCACGCGTCAACTTATTTCCCAAAACAAGAAAACCTGTCATGTACGTACATGCTTTTAACATGAAAGAACTCGTGTAATAAGTTTAATGACATAATGCATGAAATTCAATATGCAATTGAAGGCTATTTACCCTAACCAAGTCAACTGTTGCACTCACTCCAACTCTTCACTGATACCATACTATGACCAACAACCGCTTTCTTACTTATGCTACAACGTGTAGTACAAGCGCTTCACCACCCACTTGATCGACCACTCAACATGGTTTTACAATCGACCACTTAGCTCACCTTCTATTCTCATACATACCTCCAAACAACACTGATATCTTGCAATCATTAACCTTGCCACTAAACCGTTTGACTAAGGAATCCAAGACTAGATTCTCTCACTCGATCTTGAATTGAAGGCATTCAAGATGCTAACATAATTCTCACTTCCAATCCCAGAGAGTTTACATCTAGTCAGCTCATTAACAAACCAGACAACACTTCTTCTAGAAGTTACAAACATCATATCTCAAGGGATCTCCCAAGACACATCAACTCTTTGCTATCAAGCACAAGGTTAGAACCTTCTACATACTGTCACTCTCACCACCCATCCCGACAATAGAGATTGATTACACCCATGCACCTGTAAATCCATAATAGCATTCGCCAGATGCTACTTGAATTTACCTTACATGAGGGTTCTCACTACCATTGTCAAGATATCCTATGTTTACGGTCATTCCTAATGGCTTCCTATATCTCAGTTGTGTCCCACTCTACTCCACAGTTTAAGTTTAGGCCCATCCGGTCACCTAAATCCCTTAAACTATGGCTCTGATACCATTTGTAACAACCCAAATTTACTAAAGTAAAACTTGTAACAATACAACCAAAATTGGTCCCAAAGTATACAATTAATACTACTTATACTCTAAGTTCGCAGCGGATAACACACCCACAACTGAGATGCTACAGGAAACCCGACGAAATCTACAAGTCTTCGCTAGGTTCTAGCTCTTCTACACGCCACACCCTTCCATCATCAGCAGATGAAATCCCAAACACGACAGTCACCTGAAAATGGTTTTATTTTTGAAAAGCGAGGGTTAGACCATGAGGTCTAGTGAATTCCCCCTAAAACATGTTCACAGTCATTTAAAGAAAACGTTTCATTTCAAAACAGTAACGTATCAAATCATGTACTCAACAATGGCATACACAGTGGAGATGACCACGACATTCACCCTATAAAGTCGGGCACGGCAAACACCCTACAAAGCCGGGCACGGCAAACACCCTACAAAGCCGGGCACGACAAACACCCTACAAAGTCGGGCACGACAATCAAAGTAGTCCTCTCCACTGTGCAACCCGACTCCACACATAGCAATATCCACAAAACATGCAGTTACACGTACTTGAGGGCAATCCTCCTTCAATAGCAAAATAATACTTTTCATGCCAAGGAAACATATGTTCATAATACTTATGTAAACCAAATTCAGTCATGTCAATCTTCGCAATTCATTTAAAAATACGAGTTATGCATAAGGGAACTCACCTGATACTCGGCTTAACGACACACTAACCGGAGCTCACTTAAACACCAACCGAACACCTGAATTGGGGTTAACAAAGGAGGTATTAGACTCCCTAATTATGCCCTAAAACATCCCTAAAAAACTCTTAAGACAATCCCTTAAACATCGCCTCGATTCCAGCCCAAACGACGAACGAAACAGGAATCGAAAAACTCCCAACAGAGGGATACGCAGTTTGTGCCGCGGTTTACAAACCGCGCAGCAAGCCGCGTATGTCCCTGGTCGAGCATCCTCAATTCTGCACAAAATCTCAGTCCGAAAACTCATCCAAAAACCCCTAAAATCAATTCCAAATGATTGGTAACTTCTCCAATCGAAGATTAAAACAATACATGCAATAAGGAAACAATTCCTACCCTCAAAACATTCAATTCCTCATCCAAAAACTTCATGAATCACTCCTTTAAGGACAAAACCCCAAAGTTGAGCAAAACTAAGAAACCTCCATTGGAAAGGTGATATTTCAACAAGAACTCCTCATTTTTCCAAAGAGTTCACTAATCTCACTCTTCCAATTGATTTCCTTCCCAATACCCTTAGAAGAAAAGAATCCCTTAAGGAACACACACTCAAAATCTCCATTATAGAAATCAAAGCAAAGAGATGAAGAGGAAGATATACCTTGCCAACAATTTCTTCAGTTTCTTGCTGAAATCTTCTTCTTCAACCTCCAATTTTGCTGAATTCTTGAGACCCTTTTCTTCTCTCCTTGATCTCAGCCGACACTATGCAAATGATAAGGGTTTTTAGGAGGGTTTTCATATACACAACTTCCTCCTTTCACTTCTTAGCCACACAAGTTTCAAGTTTCAGACATTAGTCCCCAAGACTTCCATTTATTCCCAAAATACTACAAAGGGAAATTATGGGATGTTACAAGGGACCATTAATGTTTTTTTAAATTTGCAACAAACTTCAGGGACCAAACTGTAAATTCGAAAAGTAGCGGGTTAGCCCGCGATCGCGGGGGCCTAACGCGGGTAGGGACCAAAACTGCCAACACGGGCATTCTTGAGGGGGGAAAGCTGGGTTGCGGGCATTCTTGAGGGACCAACGCGGGGAAAGTGGGCAAACCTGGGTGACACGTGGGCCTGGGGCCCGCGATCGCGGGGCCCACCACGGTTTTTTGTGGCATTTCGGTAAGATGGGAGATATTTGTGGCATTTTGGTAACAAAGGGTCAAACTTTTGGCATTTTAATTAATTTCCCTAAAATAAAATACTTATCATGTTTTTTTATTATGTTTATCAACTAGCTATATGAATTTTAACATACACCATTTATTTGTGATATTAAATTATACGATATAAATCAAATACAAACCATATATGTGTTGCATCCCTTTACAAACTAATGTACATTTGTGAACAATGTGTGCATAATCTGAGATATGCACTATTTCATATGAATGTATGTCCATTATATGTATATTTTTGCATGTATGTATATATATATATATATATATATATTGTTCATATATGCATACTGATTTATAAGATGTGCAACAAATACATGGTTGGATTTTACGAAGCCTTTGAATTATAAATAATACATACAAACAATATTTAATAGGGAAATTAATTAAAATGCCACAAGTCAAACTTCATGTTACCAAAATGCCACAAATCTCTCCCAGTTTGCAAAAATGCCACAAATACCCGCGATGGGAGCCCGCGATCGCGGCAGTGGTATTTTGGTAATTTTTTACCCCGCGATCACGGGGGAATCCGCCCGCGGTGGACCAATTTGGTTGAAAGTGTAAATTACAATTAAAAATCAATAAAAAGCATGTGCCGCGGGACTTTTCAACTGTGACCGCGGTTCAATTTTTCAAAAATGGTCCCTGGAATTTTCAAAAATGATCCCTTGCAATTGAAAAGTCACAAAAATAAAACCCCCGCGATGGGAGCCCGCGACCGCGGGATGAAATTTTTCAAAAATGGTCCCTGCAAGTTTCAAAAAGTGTCAAAAATGGTTCTTGGGCCCGCGATCGCGGGCTCCCATCGCGGGAAAAAATGACATTTTTGCAAACGGGAAGAGATTTGTAGCATTTTGATAAGTGTTGGTCAAACTTGTGACATTTTAATTAATTTCCTATTTAATATCCAAATCATTCATAATATAATATCGATTATATTTTAATATCCAATAAAAATATTCAATTAACAACAAAAACGTTAAGCTAATAGTTTACCAAAATTTCCAAATTTGCCACATAACTTTTTAAATCTTATAATCTAAGGACAACACCGCAAGATGACCTCCTTCTTCAACGGCGTTAACCTTTTTTCCTCTCAATTTCTTTGCCCTAATTCCACAATTCCCCCCTCGATTCCTATGTCCTCTTTCTCCGTCGATGCTCTGATCTGAAAATTCACTACCGAAACACCCTTCATCTTTCTCCTCTCTCTACAAATTCCCCCAATTCTAACCTAACTTTCAAAACCTTAAGTTTCGATTCAACCGAACGATTGCAATTGCAGAAGCAGAGCTGCTAAGTGAGTTATGCTTCTTTTCTTGGAAAATTTGTTTACTTTTTGTATACTTTTTGCTGATTTTGTGGTTTGCTTAACTCTGGCTGGCATTCTGTATCTAATTTCGCGAAATTTCTTGCCCTAATTTGTGTTTCTTGCTGAACTTTTAGCTGTATCATGTGTTTTGTTGGTTGAACTGTTGTAGGGTGTTTATGGTTACCTCCTTTCATGTTAGGAGCTATACTTTGTGTTTAGGTGGAGAAGAAGTTACTTTTCAAGTTCAAGATCGATGTGGATTTTTGAAATTTTAAAGGGACAAGTTACCAAGAATGTTAAGTTAATGCAAGTGCTATGAATTGAACAATGCTTGTATTTGTTTTACAGAATTTTGCAGGTGACATTTACTAGAATTGTGGTTAAAAACCTCTGTGTGTCTTTGTTTTGTGTTTTGGGAACTGATGGTGTAGTAACTGTATGTTAGCTTAATTAAAGTAGGCACAATGATGAGAAATAGGCAAACCTTGTTTAAAATATGCTATATGCAAAAGTTATGGCAAGTTTGTTTTTATTAAGTGTAATTCAAGACATCAAATTGGAGTTTTGTTTCAAATCTTTGAGTTGGATTGAAGCTACCAACTTCTCACTTTAGTTTGGGTCATTAGCACCTTGGTTTTGTTGCATGTAGATAGATATCGTTGCCCAATTTGGTTATCTTGTAGTTGAAATATGGGTGTGACGAAGTTATGAAGTTGGTATTCTTTAAAGGTTATATGTTGATTTTATGTCTTAAAACATATGGGATGAACATATGATATATCTGCAGTAAAGTTGTTAACTGAAAGTTTTGAGTTCTTAAATGATGATACAGTTAATATGCTACTTTCCCAATTCTGTTACAAAATTTTGTAATTCTAGAATGAAAGAGTGGTGCATAATCAACAATCTTTTTCTGCTTGCTTGTGTTTGTTTCTGTAGGTATATATAATGGCGAAGGGAAAGCTTATTTTAATCTGCCAATCTGGCGGTGAGTTTGTGACAAATGATGATGGAACCATGACATATAATGGAGGAGAAGCAAATGCAGCAAACGTCACTTCTGAGACTCCATTCAGTGATCTAAAATTACATTTGGCTGAAACCTGTAATTTAGATCAAGAAACTGTCACTGTCAAGTATTTCCTGCCGGGAAACAAGCGAAACCTGATTACTGTGAAGAACGATAAGGATGTAAAAAGAATGATTGATTTTCATGGAGATGCAATAACGGCGGAAGTCTTTGTTACAGGAACACCAGGTTTTAACAGGTACTCCCTCCATCCCAAAATAACTGTCTACATTTCTATTAATGTTTGTCCCAAAATAAGTGTCCATTTCAAAAGTAAATAACTATTTTTTCCAAATCTACCCTTAATTATATGCACAAAGATAAATTAATTAAGGTTAAAGTAGTCATTCTAAAAAGTGGTATAATTATGCATGTCTAAAACTGTGTGCCATTTCTGTCGTAGACGCTTATTTTGGGAGTAATAGGTGGCGTTTGTTTTTTAAGAGGTGTTGAAGTCTGATGTCTTGATTTATAAGAAGTGGTGCTGAACTCTAAAATCTAAATCAATAAGACTGTTTGTTTTTTGTAAATCGATAAATGTCTGAATTTGTTTAAATTATGTATTTGACCTATTAGAATATTATAGCGTTGAATTTATATATATATATATAAATTTATACAATTTCACATATTTATGTATCATCATTACGAAATTTACATCTAAATTATAAAATTAGCAATCATTTAAACGAATACGTTTAATCAATAATAATATATTTAAATTATATAAATTTAAATTTGAAAGTCACCTAATTATAGTAAATTGAGTTTTATTATAATGCAAGTGAATCGATTGAGAGAAAGGATCTATTAAGGTTAATTCATTGATAACAATAAGAGGCAAATAAGAGGTTGGTTTACCTCTTACCAGATAAGAGGACGATAAGACATAAGTGACTCTGAAGTTTTGAAAAAAACAAACAGTCTGAATGGGCCTACCTCTTAACGAATTAAACATAAGAGGCTAATAAGTGCTTTTTTCTAAAAAACAATCTAGGCCTAAATAACTATATTCCCAAATCTACCCTTAATTAATGCACAGATATTTGATAGATGCCCAAAGTATACTTATTCTTGATCAAATTGGTGATACCAACAGGGAAAGCGATACCAAGAATGACGAGACTGTTGACGATGATAAGATGAGTACCAAGAAAGATGAGCCAGTAAAACGAGGTAAAGCAGGTTCCAAGAAAGATAGGAAGGTGAAGAAAGATTATGCATCCCCGGCGCCTAGGAGGACAACACGCAGTACTGTTGCTGCTGCTGCTAGCGTTGAACCATCTTCCAATGAAAATGCAGACGAAAACACCGCTGTTGCTGTAGTAGTGTCGGATGATGCCAAATCAGAGAGCTCCACCACAGATACTTCCTCGAGTTCTGATTCTGAACCCGTCAACGCAAAAGTAGATTCCGAAAGCAGTTCCGACTATGTACCTAGTAGTTATCGAAAGCGGAAGAAAGACTCTGTTAAGAAGCGAAGGCGGACCCCGTCTTGGAAGTTTGGTGCCAACGGCTGCCCCACCATAGTTTCCGATGATTCTTCCAAGTCTCGGGGGAAGAGGCGGAAAACTATTGATGGAAAATCGCAGAGAAAGAGTGGTCGGTTAGCTATTAAAGGAGATGGTTCAAAATCAGGGAGAAAGAAAAGAGGCAAGCGAGCTCTTATGCCATATAGCAGTGATGAAGAATACGGAGATCATGCGGAACCTTCCGCTCTTGCTATGTGTGATGATGATGTCACACCTGAAACTTTGGTTGCCGTGTGGAAATCAGCTATTACTGGTGTCGGTCAGGAATTCACAAGCTTCTACGCTTTCCAAGAAGCGTTGCAGAAATACGCTATGGCAAATGCCTTCACGTACAAGTTCACGAAGAACGATACGCGTCGTGCTGTTGGTGAATGCGCTACCGAAGGGTGTTCTTGGAAGTTTTCCGCCGTGTGGGTCCCAATGACGCAATGTTTTAAGATTAAGACGCTGAATGATGAACATACATGTGATGAAGAATCGAGGAAATCTGCTTACCCAAATAAGAACTGGCTGATTGACACCATAAACGAGAGGCTGCAAAAGTCACCACATTTGAAACCGAAAGCAATTGCGAATCGAATTTTAAGGGATTCTGGGTTTGAGTTGAACCGGACACCTGTACGACGTGGGACCGGGATTAGTAGAAAACAACTTCATGGATCGGATAAAGATGCGTATAATAAGTTACCCTGGTTCTGTGAGAAGATCATTGAGACAAATCCAGGTAGCGTCGCTAAACTTGTTGTTGGTGAAAACAAAAGATTTAAGGCGTTATTCGTGTCTTTCTACGCATCTTTATGTGGATTCCAGAATAGTTGTCGCCCACTTCTTTTTCTCGAAGCTACTTCTCTAAGGTCCAAATATGGAGAAGTTTTATTGACAGCTAACGCCATTGATGGAAACGATGGTTTTTTCCCTGTTGCATTTGCTATAGTTGATGTTGAAGATGATAACAATTGGCGTTGGTTCTTGGAACAGTTAAAAGCTGCAATCTTGAATTATTCACAACCGATCACTTTCGTCTTTGATAGAGAAAAGAACTTGAAGAATTCTGTGTTCGAAATCTTTGGAGATGTTCATGTTGGTTACTCTATTTACCATCTCTTGCAGAGCTTCAAGCGAAACATGCGGCCCCCATTTAATGGTGACGGAAAGGGTTTATTACCAGTTCATTTCTTTGCTGCTGCCCATTCAGTCCGTCTTGTTGGGTATAGAAAGGCAACTGAGCAGATTAAGCAAATATCGTCGCAGGCTTATGATTGGATCATGCAGGTTGAACCTCAACATTGGACGACTTCGTCGTTTAAGGGGGAGCGTTATAACCACGTTACAGATGATATTGGCAGACCACTTGCCAAGTTGCTGGACGATTATCGGGAGTTACCGATCTTACATAAGATAGATGTGTTAATAAGTACGATGATTGATGACATAAATGATGCTAAATTGGATGCAAGTATGTGGGCCACCCATCTTACTCCATCAAAGGAGAAACAACTGCAAGATGAAACCATTAGATCGTGTGGTTTGAAAGTGTTGATCTCTTCTGATATTTTGTTTGAGGTTCGTGAGGACTCGACTCATGTTGTTAATCTTAGTAACTGGAGTTGTACTTGCTTAGGGTGGAAAGAAACTGGTCTGCCTTGCCGCCATGCTCTTGCGGTTTTTACGTTGACCGGTAAAAGTCCATACGATTTCTGCTCAGGCTACTTTACTGTTGCTGCCTATGGTCTAACCTATTCAGAATCCATAACCCCAGTGCCCATTGAAAAGGAAAAAGATGAAAAGATTGAGGGTTTGGAAGAAGAAGGGGAAAAGATGGAGGGTTTGGAAGAAAAGGGGGAAAAGATGGAGGGTTTGGAAGAAATGGGGGGAAAGATTGATGATTTGGAGGAAAAGGGGGGAAAGATTGATGATTCCGAAGAAAAGGGGGAAACGATAGAGATGAAGAATGCTGAAGGCGAAAACGAAAAAGCAGGGGAAACAGAGGGCCATAACGACAATGAGAAACACGAGTGGGAAGGGGAAGAAGAAGAGCATTCGAATATGGTTGAGAAAGAAAAGAGCGAAAAGATAGAGATGGAGAATGCGGGGGGTGAAAATGAAGAAATTGAGAAAGCAGAGGACCAAAAGGAGGAGATTGAGAAAGAAGAGGATGATCCAGATGTGTTTGTTCTTCCACCAATACCTACAAAACCAGCTGATTCAGGGAAGGAGAAGATGGAATGGGTTGAAATAGAGGGAGAAACAAAGAGAACAGTAACCTGCACAAAATGTAAGCAACAGGGGCATAACAAGAAATCTTGCAACTTCTACCAAATGCAGCAAGCTTTTTGACTTTGGGTCAACTAGGTCAATGTCTGACCCGAAGACTGTTGGGATCTTTAAGGAAAACACGACTCGGGTCAACTGAGACGTTGTTGACTTTAAGACCGTGCATATCTATAACGAAAGAGACAAGTCCGTGACACCAGGTATGATATATATATATATATATATATATATATAGGTTGCTCTAATCCCTTTGTAGCCATGTACCATATAATATTTGATGTTAAGTGTCTTTGTTTGAGAACATTTGGTTAATTTTATAGTGTTTGAACTTGTTAGCTTTTCGTATGGAATCAAAGTCTTGAAAGACCCTTGTGAACGGTTTGAAAAAGACGGCGAATAAAAAGACCTTCCATTGTTATTCTCTTGTAAAACCAAGAAACTTGGATTCGGTCGTATTTAAAAAAAATTGATCTCTTTAATTCTTGAAGGAGAGAAAAATGTCTGATCTTACGATCCTACATCTGAATGGGATATACCGGGTACGTTTGATTTGGTTTGGTATATATATATTATATATATATAGAGGCGGGTTCAAACGAGGAGCGTAACAATTTAAGAAAACGCGAGAAGCACCGTTCATGTACAAAATCACATGTGATTCACAGCACAAACCGCGGGACAAACCGCGCGGGTTCGAATTTTAATCACATATGATTTTGTGAGGTCCGCAGTAGTGGATCACATGTGATCCAGTACATGGAAGGCGCTCCTCGCATTTCTCGTAAATAGGTACGCTCCTCGTTTGAACCTTCCTGGCGCTCCTCGCATTTCTCGTAAATAGGTACGCTCCTCGTTTGAACCTTCTTCTCTCTATATATATAGGGAGAGGTTCAAATGAGAAGTGCTAAATATTTGAGAAATAAAGAAGTGATATTAGCCATTCATTCGGTCAAGATCGGCGGCTTTGACTGAGAAGCAGCGGATAATTCCTCACGTGGTCTACACAAGATAGAGGGGTAGTTTCGTAAAAAATATACGGGACGAGTTCATATATGAATCAGTTGATTGATTCATATATGAACCTTTGTGTTCATATATGAATCTTTATGATTCATATATAAACTCTTTTTAACTAATTCATATATGAACCTTTGTGATTCATATATGAATCAGTTAATTTTGTTTATATGAGAATTAGTTAAAAAAATTTCATATATGAATCACAAAGGTTCATATATGAATTAGTTAAAAAAAATTCATATATGAATCACAAAAGTTCATATATGAACACAAAGGTTCATATATGAATCAGTTAATTGGTTCAACTGATTCATATATGAACCTACAGTTAATTAGTTTCATATATGAAACACAAAGGTTTATATATGAATCACAAGATTCATATATGAATTAGTTATAAAGAGTTCATATGTGAATTACAAATGTTCATATATGAACGTATAGTTCATATGTGAATCACACAGATTCATATATGAACTCATCCCGTGTTTTTTGTAAAAGTTACGAAATTGCCCTTTTATTTTTGGAACAGCCGCAACTTTTGACCCGTCAAAGCTGTAACTTTTGACCAGTCAAAGCCGTCACTTTTGACCAATTATAACCGATCTTGACCGAATAAATGCCAAGATTACTTCTCTACTTCTCAAATATTTAGCACTTCTCATTTGAACCTAAAGCTATATATATATATATAGAGGCTCCGTAAAATGCAAACCTTGCATTTGTTGCACCCCTTACAAACCACAATCTGCATATGTGCAGACTGGTTCTGCATATATGCATATGAATACGTGCAAGAATATACATATAATGGACATACATTCATATGGGACAATGCATATATGCAGAACCAGTCTGCACATATGCAGACTGTGGTTTGTAAGGGGTGCAACAAATACATGGTTTGTATTTGATTTGTACCCTATATATATATATATATATATATATATAACCGATCTTGACCGAATAAATGACCAAGATTACTTCTCTACTTCTGTGTGATTCATAAATGGCCAATATTTAACACTTCTCATTTAACTGATTCATATATGATTTTTTTTAACTAATTCTCATATGAACAAAATTAACTGATTCATATATGAAACACAAACGTTCATATATGAATCACAAAGGTTCATATATGAATTAGTTAAAAAGAGTTTATATGTGAATTACAAAGGTTCATATATGAACACAAAGGTTCATATATGAATCACACAGATTCATATATGAACTCGTCCCGCGTATTTTTTACGAAACTACCCCTCTATCTTGTGCAGACCACGCGCAGACCATGCGAATGATTATCCACTGCTTGTCGGTCAAAGCCGCCGATCTTGACAGAATGAATGACTAAGATCACTTCTTTATTTCTCAAATATTTAGCATTTTTCATTTGAACCTCTCCCTATATATATATATATATATATAGAGAGAGAGAGAGAGAGTGAGAGAGAGAGAGAGAGAGAGAGAGAAAGGTTCAAACGAGGAGCGTAACAATTTACGAGAAACGCGAGGAGCACCTCCCATGTACAAAATCACATGTGATTCACAACAAAATCATATGTGATTAAAAAATGCAAAGCGCGCGGTTTGTCCCGCGGTTTGTACTATGAATCACATGTGATTTTGTACATGGGCGGTGCTCCTCGCGTTTTCTTAAATTGTTACGCTCCTCGTTTGTAAACTATTTTGTTGATACTTTTTTTCGTGTAAACTTTGGATTTCATAGGATTTTTTTCGTGTAAACTTTGGATTTCATAGGCTTTCTTGATAAAATTGTTTCATGAAATTGTTTATTTTGATAAAATTGTTTCATATCATTCATTTCTTGATGAAATTGTTTCATATATTTGTGTTTTTTATGTAGTTTCATATATTTTTTTCATTCCTATAAAACTGTTTCATATATTTTCTCAGTTTGATGAAACTTTGTCGTTTTTACATAAAAAAACACAAATATATGAAACAATTTTATCAAGAAATGAATGATATGAAACACTTTCATCAAAATACACAATTTCATGAAACAATTTCATGAAACAATTTCATGAAGAAAATCTATGAAATCCAAAGTTTACACACATTTAGAGGTTTACAATTTATTATCCCTCTATATATATATATATATATATATTCCAAAACTTCACGAATGGTTAAGTTTGCGTATTCAATTTGATGAAATAAAAACTGGGGATTGAATGTTATTGAAATATCACAAATTGACACAAATAGCCAAATCCAAAACAAGACTTGAGAAAATAGCCAAAGTCTCCCCACATTACCAAAATAGTCACGGGTCCGCACTCCGACCCGACCCGAGCCAGTGTGGGCTGCACTTGCCCACTAAACAACAAAAAAACCACCACGTTCGATCGGTACCCATTTGCCCGACCCGACCCGCTCCGCAACCGCACTGGGCTGGTCCGCAACCGCACTTGCGAGTGCGGACCGAAGCCTGGCCCACGGACTCACCTTTCGGTTTATATAATATTTTTTAGAATTATATATATATATGTTTTTACTAACTTTGGACACATTTAAATACATATACATGTATTATATATAATTAATTCTTAGTGGGTTTGTGTTATCCTATATGAGAGCTTCGAAACGATGCATAATGTGTCCAAAACGGAGTATGTGTGAATGAGATATCGATACTCAAAGTTGAGTACTTGGATGAAATTAGCAAAAACCAAGTGGGTGTGGGAATGTATCCCACATAGGAAGAAAGAGTAAAACCTTAATGGTTTATAACCATGAAAGTGTGAGCGTGCAGGGGGTGCCGATTGAGGATTTCGTAAGCTAAAATCGCCGAACTTGTGTGTGGGCGCGACCTGCGGACACGAATGCAACTCCGAAATCTAGAGTTCGTGCAGCTTGGTTTTGCTAATTTTCGTTTTGACCCAGTTTTAATTTTTTGGAAGGGTTCGTGAAGAATGCTCGTTTTTTAAATTTGAAAAAAAAACCAGCTCCGCAATTGCTCAGCCAGGTCCGCGGAGCCAGCTGAGCATTTGCAGTTCCAGAGTCCGGTTTTTTTGTCTTTAGGCTGGTCATTGCGGTCCGCACTGGACCGGGTCGGGTCGGAGTGCGGACCCATGGCCATTTTTGTAAAGTGTGAGAATTTTCTCTCTATCTCATTTAAATTTGGCTATTTGTGTCAATTTCCCCTAAATTTTGTTAATAATTTTGGCTACGCTGACCAAACGTATTCGTTATATTATATTCATTCGAAAGTAATATATAGATAGGATTTATGTAGACTTTAAATCTATATTAAGAGATTAGAGGCACTGTTTTCGTGAACATCCCCACAAGAAAATAGGATCTATATATTTCAAATATATATATATATATATATATATATATATATATATGAGGTGAAGGGTCGTGTGAAAAGTTGAGGTTAATGTGAGAAGTAGATATGAACCGTTGGATCATTTTTAATTGTCTTCCCATGAATTGCGTCTTAGAAGAGAATTGATCCGGTGCATATTGTAATATGGGTATGAGTATAGTATATGTACATACAGGTAAGTGAACTACTCCTTCGACTGGTCTGCCCGCCGTTTGGTGCATCTTATCTCGGTTCATCTAATTCCAATATGCATCAATTTCTCATCCAACGGCTCATAACCACTTCTCACGTTAACATCAACTTCTCACCGAAATCCAACCCTATATATATATATATACATGTATATAGTTGGGTTAGCGTAAGAAATGTCATTTTTCATGAAAAGTGTGAGAAATATAACATTCATATAAGATAATAAGATGATTTAAGCTTCACATAAATGTACCCTTTATATTGTGTGAAGGTGACCGCCTTTACAAAAACCGATAACTCGATAAGGTACACATTCAAGTCTATAATTTGAAAATACCTTCACAAAATATGACGTAACATTTACACGATATAAAGGTGGATTCATCTTGTGGGGGATCTATAAACTTTTATGGTTGGGGACACACTTAAGAGTGTCGAAAAAAATTCAGAACTGAATAATCCATCTGGACCAAAACGCTTTCGGGTTTTCGTTTTCGGCTTAAATGATTCGGTTACCGAATAAAGATAAACTTATTTGGTTCGGTTTTTAGTTGATTTTTTACCGAATAAAGATAAGTAGTAAGTTTTTCGTGCTCGGCTTAAAAATAATTATACTAGGCTCGAGCTCAAATATTTTTTGATTTACCAAGCTTGAGCTCGATGTTCATTTACGAGCTCATACTCACGATCGATTAACTCCTTTATTGGCTCGAGATCAATAATTTTTATATTTTATATTTCGAACGATAAGAGTCGAGCATTGATTTTATGAAGTTGAACTCGTTAACTTAAACAAGTTTTATTTTGTGTTCGAGATCAACACCAGCTAGATAAATAATAAGATCAAGCTCGAGATAAACAAGTTCAAACTCGAGTAGCTGGTTAGGAGCTTGACTCGTATACAACCCTATTTGTGTGTACTGCAAATGGACGGATTAAAAATTAGGATCAAAATATCATATTTGAGACCCTTGCTTTCTTCTTGTCGAGGGCCCAATAAAAAAACTTACTAAATAACCTTTTATACTTCATCAATCTATTCTATTATAATTTAATTTTCTGTCTTTTAATTTTTTTACATATACATTATTTAATGGGAATGTAAAAAAAACGTATATTTTTTATAAAATATATTTTACTACTTTAAATAATAAAAACATCACATCAAAAACAAAATATAATAGAAAAATATATAGTTAAAATATTATTAGAAAACACCAAAGTTTTATTTCACGTAAGGAAATAAATACAATGCCATTAAGATTTAACAAATTTAGTGTACCATGGAATGTTGTGTCCTGGATTGGGATTATTGGGTGTTATGGTTCGATTAGGGGAAATATGTACTGTGGAATCTGATAGGCGGGTTTACACCCTCTTAATCTAACCGCAAGTGTACGGGTCGAATCAAGTAATAAGTACTTGAAAGTACGAGTATCGAACCAAGGGAACTAGGAAATGAGTATCACAATTACTATATTCGCTATTAACTGAACGATCCGAATTATGAGTTGTTGGTATTAAAATAATTGATTGCATGTAAATAAATCAAGAACAAACAATAACGGGTTGGGGAAACTTTTTATGGAGAAAACAATTGAGGGTTGGAAATCCTATGGTTTTCACGTATAAACACTTGACTCAAAATAATTACCAGCTATTCTCTTTAATGAATGCCCAATCTCCAAAATCATCGTTGTTCTTTCTCAAGCAACCACAGATTTTATTTTGAAAATACAAGTTTTATCTCTCGATCTCAACCTATGGAATTCAAAACACATTAAAATCAAGATTTTGATGGGACTAAATTACTTGGTATATCTCTATCCAATTTCTCACCTTAGGAATGCAATTCTAGTTCTAGTTAGCAATTAACTCTCTCGAGCTTAATTGATCACAAACAAATCAGATGAAAGTTGGCCAGACTCACAAAAGCATTAAAACCCAAATCACATACTTCATTAATTAGGAAAAACTGATAAAAATCCCAAATCACATGTTCATATGCTTAAACCATATTCAAACCAACCCCCAACATCTAAAGATTAGTTCATGTTGGGGGAATCAACAATCAAAGCAAAAGAAGAATCCATAGTTCTACGAAAAAGTTATCTCAAAAGTTGTAGGATCATAAAACTCCCTTGATTGTGTTACACCAACGAAGATCCGGAAGAAATCGGTGTTGAAATTGCTTCCCACGGTGTTTTCTCGCTTCAATTCGGTGTTTCTCTCTTGCCAAAATGGCCCCAAGTCAGTCATTCGTCGTCCGTGTTGAAAACCCTAGAGAAAAAGGCTTAAAAAAACGTCCAATAGCCCTTAAAGCTAGTTGACAGCTAGTTCACTTCAGCTAACTAGCTTGTAAGTCTCCCTTGTTTCTCCTCTGGCCAGTTGCCAAGTTAGTTGATTGCAGCAACTCGCTTGAAAGTTGCTTTAGACACTGTTTTGTATTCTTATTTTTGGCACTTTAGCTTTTCAAAACGAACATCCTTCGAGCTTGGATCTTGGTGATGCTTGGCGACCGATTTTTGCTCGGAAAACCTTAGTTTTTGCATGCATTCTTGGCTATCTCAGTACATCAACAATTCTTGAAACACTTGATTTAAGATATAAAAATACCACTATATTTACTTGGAAATACACAATTTAACTTGGGAAGTGGCATGAAAATTACACCAAAAATTGGTGTTATCAACAACCCCAAACTAAGCGTTGCTTGTCCCCAAGCAAATTAGCGTTAATAAAGATAAAATGGCTTAAAACCAAGCTGCAACTCCAGAAAAGACCAACGAGTATACTTATCGGATAACGAAATAGGGTGTCAAGCAATTAAAAACATAGGAGGACGAGACGACCGATCTTCAGTCTTCACATAAGTACTCGAGTCATAAACATTGAGAATCAAACTAAAAACAACGACACCATACCTAAAACCAACCCGGTCATTACACTTTCGGGGAGGATTTCGCCTCGACCCCACCTCACGGAAAGCTCTCTTTACACTCGAACCCTAGGTTGTCACACATGTTGTTCATGTTTTTGGAGTTTATGTACAAGAAGTCATGAGATATAAGCATGAACAACTAATCATGAAAAACGCACAAATGTACAATGAAGTGATCTCAGAAGGAATCAAGTAACAAGACTAGGACTATTAGTGTGATTCTATCTATCCTTTTACATTTTCCAAAAGATCATCCAGGTCTTTGTAAGGGTTGTAATGGGGCTAGGCTCATGGCTAAGAAACGAAGGTAAAAAGGATCAAATATCCTCAATATGTTTGTAATGAATACCGGCTTCATTCCTTTTCCTTCCTACCCTTTTCACTGTACGTCCACCCATATTCATTCGGTTGAGATTTCCAACCCTTTTGCTTGTTTTCTGCCTTTTTTTTGAGCTAGCTTACAACTCGCCTTAAAGGCTGTTTGTTCATATAGCAAACACTTTTTTTTGGCAGTTACTAGACCCATTTGGTCATATACATTATGGCACCCAGCCTGAGTGTTTCTTTTTTCGTTCCTTCTACCCCTTTCTGCAACAACCCGGTTTCCAAATATATAACAAATAACATACATTGTCTAACATCGTTACATAACAAAGATACATCTTATATCAAATAAGGTCCTTTAGTCTTTACAACCAAAATATGGTATTTCGTTACAAACTTTTCGCTAATTATATACACGATATTTAGTAATGAAACTATAACTACAAAACACATCTTAGTCTTCAAATCATAAGTCTTCACAAAAGCTATCCACTGATTATTTCTCTCACTTGTTCTTATCCGATCCACGCCCTGGAATACATATTTAAAACAAAATGAGGGTTAGACCTAATGGTCTAAGTGAGAAAATCCCTGTTTCTTTGAAAATCCTTTGCACAACACCATTCACATAATACAAACACAATTACCAGTTATGACTCAATCATCCTCTATTTTCCCATCTCATTCTCTTGGCCATATTAGTTGGTTGCAAGCCAACTAATAAATTAACTTCACTGTACGACAATTACAGCCAACAACGCTGTACGAATATTACAGCCAACACACCGGTCCTAAGCCCGGCCAACGTATTCTCGTATAGTAGAATACTCATGTAAATACAATACCTCAATATATTATATTTCAGACATAAGCACATAATCACACCATCCATTAGATTCCCAATCCACACATAAATGTATTCCAGTTTAAAAACGTTTAAAGTAAAACTCACTTGTTTGCTTAACAAAACTCTTTCCAGTCCTCCACAAAGAATTCTGCTTTCACCTTCGATTCACAGTATCTGAAACAAATAGATACAGATATCTCTTTACCATATGAAACACATAAGTCTTACTAAAGCTAAGAACTCTAAAGAACTCAAATCCTCAAATGTTGCCCGCAAACCCGAACTTAAGTCAAGTCCACAGTACATTCAGTCCTCATTCATTCCCTATCCATGAATTAACAAAACACAAGCTACTGGATACTTAAAAGCATCAAAACTCTCAAAGTTTGACTAATCAGCTAAAGTATCCGGACAACACAACCTTTCCGGACAGCATACACAATCCGGATAACATAACTAACCGGACAACATCAATAATCCGGACGATATCCGGAAACCAAAGTAACCCGGATACCACCCGGTATCTTAATTTATCCGGAATCTTAGGGGAAAAGAGGAAATTACCGGGTACTTGAATCTTCCGGACACCAGCAAGCAAAACTACCGGACACATTCATCAAAACTACCGGACACATTCATACTGTCCGAAAACCTCTGATTGTTCATCCGTTTTCCACCCAGAATCCGACTGAATCACTACCAGATGTGTAATTGACTATTCTAATCCGATAGAAACCTTCTAATAGCAATTACAAACATATAATACAAAGGAACATACCTCAATTTCTCTTCCAAGTACACCAATTTGAGTCTCTTAGCCACAAGCCCTTCTTTCTTCTTCTTACTCTCTAAAAAACACACACACACTGGAATGTTTCTGGATATTTCAGTACTATGAAATATCTAATTTTCATCCAGGGATAATATCTAATCAAATTACCACTTTAGTCCCTAGACTATCCTCTAATGACCAAAACACCTCTAACTTATAAATTAACCCAAACTTACCCTAAACATCTAACTTTAAAGTTACTAAATTTAACGGAAAAGAGATTTTTAACTAACGGACGTACTCGGGGTATTACACTTTCCACTGTCCCTTACCGGTCATTCATTACTAAACACATCTTCGGATGCGGGTAGGCTTTAAATTAGGCTGAGGTCTGTTGAATGGGTTATGAAACGAATTATTACCGTATGGCTACAAAAGGGCTCGGGTGCACACATTAGAAAGGTTAGCAAGCTAAAATCAAGAATTAGTTAACACACAATGCCTGGAATCATCTCTTAAGGTCTATATAATAGATAAACAAAAATACCCACTTAATATCCCGATGGTCGTCTTTGTTACTTGATGCAATATTATAGTGAGATCCTGCTATAATCACGACAAGAGATTCAGAGTGTGTGTATATGATTAAGTGTTTAATTCTCTCACAATGAATCGTGTAATGTTGGGCTCAAAGTTCTCTCGGGTGGTCTCCACTAATGTCCCCTATTCATGCAATTTCTGGATCAATTGTAGGACTATATCTCCGTTCTTAGATTCTCTAAACAATGTAAAGTTGTCTATACTTAAGTGCTTCATGAATTCCGGTGTCCAAAGTCCTAAATTTTTTTTTGCTTGACAAACCTGTAACAAGTTTCATGCAATCAACGTGAAATCATGCGTTCTACTCGATCAGTATGCCCGGGTCTACAACCCCAAACCTTACCGACACATTGTCCCCAATGTGTGGGCTTGGTTTTAAGTTATAAATACTTGTAGATGCAAATAAGAATAGAGTAATCATGCACAAAAATAAAGCAGAAGATATTACCCGTGTCCGCGGTTCATATTAGTAAGGTTAACTAATACAGTTATCCGAGATCTGAAAAAAGAACAAAAAATATCACGACCACAAAATATCAAATTCAAGATCTTAAGGGCTCCAGTGGGTCGACAAGAAGAGGATGAGGCGGGTTGACGATGATTTTTGGCTGGATGAGCATTGCTTGTCGAGTGACCCGGTAAGGTCACCTCAATGCGCTCCACTCGAGTCCGGATATCTCCTATCTCCATGATCACAGAATCCAACTTGTGCTCTAGCTGGCTGAGAATGTCGTGAATCGGCTGGTCATGGTGGGCAACTCGCTAGTGTGGTGGTGGCGTACCTGTGGCGTGCCATTCCTGTAAAGTATAGGAAGTATTAGTTCAAAACAAGTGAAGATGGCCACCCCAAACCTAGACTGGAGCCTAGGTTTGCTCTTGGCAAGGACGGACTTGAAGCATAAGGTTGACGACCCCAAACCTATGATGGAGCATAGGTTTGCGTCATGTCCTTTAGTCTTTCCGAAAGGCCAAGAGTGGAAGTGACCAAGTAAGGGTGGTCGTGTACAATTCACGAGTCTCATAAAAATCCACATCGCATGTAGCACCCCAAACCTAGGCCGTGGCCTAGGTTGGGGTTTTCAAATAAGAGTAACGACCGTGTTCATCAAAATAACGCATAAATGCATTGGAAAAAGTAGCATGTTCTTTCGATGATAAACATTAAGAATTATGTCAAAATGGAATGCATCTAGGGTATGAACCCCTACACAATCATGAACAAGACAATTAGACAATAATAGATAAGCATGTATGTCTCTCAAACAATGTCCCTCATCACGTTGATTTTTCTACCAAAACCAAGGGTTTTGTAGAATTTCGCAAAAAAACTAAGATACACACCCCATTTGGTCAAATCATCAAATAAGAAACTTAAAGCAACTTTATGTCACAAACCAACAATATGTTCCACCAAAAACCAAGGGTTTGGAGAAAAACCCCAAAAACTTGTTTATCACATAAAGAGTAAACTCTACTTTTGGTCCCTGAGGTTTAGTGATTTCTTTGAAACAACTACCTGTGGTTTCATAAGTCGACTTATGGTCCTCATGGTTTTGATTTTGCTCTAGAATCAGGACCTGGCCACTAACCCCGTTAAAAACCTCCGTTAGAGCCAGGGGCAAATTCGTCCTTTCACCATTTTGTCTTCTTTTTGTAACACTTTTTGCTTTCCCATATGTTTGCAAAAATAATAAAACTTTAGGGACCAAATAAGTAATTAACTCTAATATTATATATATATATATATATATATATCTCACAGAGGGGGTAAAAATAGAGAAAAATAACTGCTCATTTCTGCCCAACACTTTCTCAATAACAAAACTACAGTTTGGTCTTCAATGTTGTCTTCAGTACTCTTTCAAGATTAAAGATTCATTTCATCATAAATCTTGAAGTTTTAATCTACACCCACATGCCTTCTTCTTCTTCTTCTTCTTCTTCTTCTTCATCTTTAACCATCACTCGTTTACCATGGATGTTCATGTTCCTCCACCACAAGAAGTCAACTCGATCATCACCACAACCTACTCATCTTCCTCAACTTCTTCTCCGACCACCACTCTCAGCCGCTACGAGAACCAAAAACGTCGTGACTGAAACACCTTCAACCTCAACCTCAACTTCCTCAACTTCAACAGCATCACCGCCTCCGCCACCACCGCCGCCGCCAGCATCACTGCCGCCACCTCCACCCACCACTACTTTAAGTTTTCTTTATCATGGTTCTAAAGAAGTGCAGGTGGGGTGTGGTGTGTTCATCATTTGTGCAAAAAACCACCAAATAATCAAACCAAACTCATTTCTTGGCCGGAGAAATGGTGGTGGCCGTGAACTGCTCCTCCTCCCATTTTGTTTTGATTGAGAGAGATGAAGTAGAAATTGTTGTTTAAATAGAAATGAAAACCCAAATGGAAGGTAAACTCCTTTATAATTGTTGTATTGAGAGAGAGAGAGAGAGGTTTTGGTCCCTGTGATGAGCTTAACCAGTGTTTTATATATATATATTATAGAAGTTCACCAAAATCACAGCAATTAAGGCCAAAATGGTGAAAATTGATGATGAGGGTGTTCTTGTTATGATAATAAAGAGGGTGTTCTTGGGAAGCAGTGGTGGGAATGTGAAGCTGCTTCTTTTTAACAACCCTTTTTTTCTGTTATGGTAGTTTCGTAATTAGTATGAATCGCAATGGCTGGTTATGAATGTTGGAATGCTACAAGACAAAATAACATCACACCCATTTTGATTTAGAGTGTTTCTTTATGGTTCTTGAGAGATTTTATAAGAAACCAACTTTAGTTGTTGAAGAATTTGATGGTGTTTTGTTTGATTAGTAGCAAAGGTTTGTCATTATTGAAGGTTTGATTCAAGTTTAGATTTTTTTTTGAAATGGGTCTTTAAAAATGGATGAAAGCAAACTGTAGCAACTCTTACAAAAAGGTGGGGGAGGAGGAAGACGAAGTGGGTCTGATATATATATATATATAATATGTATATAAGAGAGTCAATTACAAGTTGGTCCCTAAAGTTTGATATTCTTGACAGAATTAAAAAGAAACAAAAAGAGTTACAAAAAGAAGACAAAATGGTGAAAGGACGAATTTGCCCCTGGCTCTAACGGAGGTTTTTAACGGGGTTAGTGGCCAGGTCCTGATTCTAGAGCAAAATCAAAACCATGAGGACCATAAGTCGACTTATGAAACCACATGTAGTTGTTTCAAAGAAATCACTAAACCTCAGGGACCAAAAGTAGAGTTTACTCTCACATAAAAGTGCACATAAGAGATACGTGTAAGAATTAAAACCAAATCACATCAAATGGCACACCCCCATTCACCAAGATATTCATAAATAGTACCCAAAATTAGGGGAAAGGAGAAATCAATAACCTTTTACTTACCCCAACAATGATCACATTAAAATCAAAAGAGAAAGAGGAACATACCTTGAGTGTGAATTAAGAAGAACTTGAGAGATGGAATCAAGAAGCTTGAAATCACCTTAGGGTTTTGATCGTGCGTGGATGAGCCGAGAGGGGAGAGAAATCGAATGAGGGAGGGAGTGAACTAGCAACAAACTCGCACTTGGCCCTGTTTGGTTAGATGAAGCAATGGGTAGGGCTAGTTGGTAGCGATTTAAAGTGACCCAAACTAACTCTCAAGTCGCCCTAAAAGTTGTTCGTTGTGGACTTATGTGGTCATTAAACAGTTCCTAAAGCTAGTGTTAAGCTAGATGGAAATTCCGAACTTGCTTACTACTCGCCCTAAAATCTGTTTGTTCATTTCGCTAACCTTTTTTTTCTCTTTTATCTCAACTCACCCAAAAATCACATGGATTATCAAACGACTTTTGGTGACACCATCTATATCACTACCCTCGTTAATTGAAACCACACACATGAACTTACCTTTTATCCACGTGGGAACATCCCAGAAGTATGAGAGACCTGAAAAAAAAAATCCTACGAAAAAGGAAAAAGCTAAAATAAAAATAATAAAGGAAAAAAAACGTACCGGGTGGGTTGCCTCCAACCTAGTGCCTTAGTTAAACTCGTGACACGACTGTGTGGCTCTCAGTTTGGCTCGATATCGCTTGGGGAATTGAACCGTCCGCATATACGGTTGTTCCCGAGTTTCTCATTCTCACCAGTTTCTGATCCAATCTGCCCCCTTTTCAGTTCACCTCTTTCTTCTGTTTTTTTAAGAACATGAAAGGTTACCTTTTCATTCCCAATTCTGAAAGTCATCACACCTTCTTCTGTCAGGATCGATTCTTAACAAGAATTAAACTTCTTAGAAACAGAATTTAGAGAATCTTGCGGAATAGAACTCTAAATCAATTAAAGAACAATCAATAGAAATTCAATAAACTGTATATATATCAAACTGTTATAACTCACAAGTTTTACACCAAACCTCAATCTTGTTGAACAGGCTCAACAAGACGATTTCTACTTCTCTAGAAATAGGATCTAAGATCTTGAGGTTAATTCACTCTTGAATATCGAATTCTGTATACTATCTATCTTCTGTTTTTTTTTGTATATTTCTAATAGCTATCTATCAATACTATTTATACAAAAGTAATTACAAGATAACTATAAAAAGTAAATTGATCTTCTGAATCTTCGTTAAACATATCTTGATCAATTCCTTATTTGTCTCCAAAAGCATCGCATCCCAAACTTATCAACTCAGCAGTATTAATGATGATTTGGCTCAGCAGCATTAACAACCTTCAGCAGTATTAATGATGATTTGGCTCAGCAGCATTAATGACCTTCAGCAGTATTAACCTTCACAGTCTTCAAGCAGTAGTAACTCAGCTCAGCAGTACTAACCATGTCTAGCAGTAGTAATTTGGTCTAGCAGCACTAACTTCGTCTAGCAGCATTAACTTCATCTAGCAGCAGTAACCTTGCCCAGCAGTAGTAACGAAGAACTGGCAGTAGTAATGAAGACTTAGCAGTACTAACCATACTTAGCATATCTTCAGTTCCCAACAATCTCCCCCTAACTTGACTTTTAGGAAAAGAAGTCAAGTTCTTCAGATGATGCTTCCAAAACTTAGTCATCATGTACACACAGATTAGGACTTAGACCTAGACTTTGATTTAGAATCCTCTTTACCAAGAATCTACCCATTGCTGAATCCTTGTTGCAGGTCAGCTTAGTGTGTAACATTCCTTGCAGCCTCTTCATGCTGTGATTGTATATTTCATCTACAAGATAGTATTCTTGAGTTGCAGAGTCAAGGGAGATGACATATACTCCACAGTTTTCATAGAGCATCCAGTTGGTAATGGCTTGAAACTGTGTGTTTAACCTATGCTGAACTGCTTCAGGTTTGAACATTTGGCACAAGAATTCAAGTACCATTTTAGAAATTGACATCCCTGGCTCAGTCAGCATGTTTCCATATATCTTCATCCCAACTTTGAACATCTCTTCTAAGTCTGATCTTGAGCAAGTTCTGACAATTTTTCCCCAAGTAGAAAATACTTCAAATTTTCCATCAGCTCTTTTTATCCTAATGAACTCCTTTCTACCATCTTTCAAAGTGTCCCAAAAGATGATTTCAGGAGCCTTAGATGATATTGGTTCAGTCTGAAGTGGAATTGGGTTAGAGTCAACACTAGTAATGTACAAATCACATTGGGCATCCGTTTGTGATTGCACATTGCCTGATTGCCCTGATGGAGTTGCCACTTCTTCTTCAGCAACTTTTCCATCAGATTTCACTGTTTCCTCCTGGGCCTCTTCTGCAGATGACTCCACCCTTGGCTTCTTTTCATTTTTCTTCTTTGAAGTTATGGGCTGGGTTCTTGGTCTTTTCTTTGACATCATCTTGGTTCTTTTAAGAGTTTTGACAGCCTCAGGAGTTGGTTCAGCTGCTTTAAGTTTTTCAGCAGCAATAACCATTTCTGCTGCTATGGCTGTTACTGCTTCTCTTAGTACATGTAGTGATGCTGCTTCAATACTGTTCTTTACAATCCAGTAAATTTCTTCATCTATTTCAGCTTGAGTTGTAGTTACTGCTTCCTGCTCAGTTTCTGCTGCTTTGACTGTTTGGCCTTCAGCAGCATTAACTGTTTCTGCTGCTTGTTCAAACTCAGCAGCATTAACAGTTTCTGCTGCTGTGGTTTCTGCTGCTGTGGTTTCTGCTGCTTTAACACACTCTTCCCCCTTTTCTGTCTCACTGGACTCCCCCTTAACCTGTGCATACTCCATTTCCATCTCAGTCTCTATGTGAACAGTCTCCCCCTCAATTTGTTGACCCTTCAGTTTCAGTTATGCTTCTGACTCTGACTCCCCCTTTTTGGGAGCATCATCAGTTGAAGTTCTTCTTCTTAGCACAAATCTTGCCTTTTTCTTTCTGTTCAGCAACCTGGTGACCAGCTTTTTGAGCTTCTCAATTTGAGACTGTTGGTAGGTGACCACAGTCTTAAGTTGCTCTATCTTTGTCTTTTGTGCCATTACATCCAAGTTGATATTCCCTATGGTTTCCATCAATTCCTCATAGTTATATCTATCCTCACCTTGTTTAGAAGTGTTTACCTTCTTTAAAGGATCCTTGGAAGTTTCAGCAGAAGCCTTCTGCCTAGCAGAAGCACTACCTGCCCCCTTGGTTTCTTGGCACCTGGGTCCTCCTAATGATTTCTCATTTAGAGTTGCCATGGGGAAGGTCTTATTTATGTTACCACTGTCCTTCTCTGTGCTAGCAGAAGTAGTGGCAGCCTTAGCACCCATATGGTCATCCTTCTCCTTAGAGACCACCTTCTTGGGGTTGGGAGACACCCCTGTGGTTTCCCTGTTGATATTCTCAATTGGAGAATGCTCCAATTGAGGGCTTAAAGGCTTAGGGCTTTGAGTAGGTACATCAAGGGAAGGAGCCTTGTGCACCTTTCTTCTTTGAAACCTTTTGGTGATTGTGGGAGTGGGCTGTTCAAGAATGGACTGAGGGATTTCTTTTGAGATGGAAGGTTGGGATTGGTCATCAGTGGGTTGATCTAATGAGGGCCTTGATCCTGATGCCATACCTTCAGAGGGGTGGGACACAACCATCATTGTAGAGAACAATGGTGTGTCAACTCCTTCCGAGTCCCTAGGAAGTCTTTTCATATTTGAAAAAACCTTCCCTTTAGGGGATTTGGGTACATATACCCCAGTAAACTGAGGTAAGTCCTTCAATTCCTTGTTAAGAACTTCTTGCACAAACCTTGGATACATGAAAAAGCTCTTTTTGGATTCCAAGTTTGATACAAGATCATTAAAGATCATTGCTGAAAAATTGTACTTTCTGGCAGTGGATAAGCAGACCAAGGCATATGCAATGGGACTGCTGAACTCACTCCATCCAGTAGTTTTCTTGGAAATACAGTGCATCAGGGTATGAACAAGAAATCTCCATTGGTTAAAAAATTTTGACTTGTAGAATTTAAAAACACCAATGGGACCTTCATACCCCATTCTTTGTAAAGTAGAAAAGAGTTCTTCATTAGGAATAGAAGATATACCTGAAGCATCATTCAACTGAAGAGAGATGCGAATAACCTCTTCAGTGACTTTCAAGGGTTTATCACAGACCCTTGTTCGAATGGTTTTCTGCCCTTCTTCGACACTAACAGTGGCATTCTCCCAAAATTGTTTCTGATGTTCGATATAGATTGTTGGGCTCACCGTGAGTGCATAGGAGATGTGCGAGGATTTGAGAAAATCGACTATATCGTGGAATCCCGCAGCTTGTTTCGGCTTCTGAAGCATGGCTATTTCATTGTGCTCATCCACAAACTCCATGATGCCTAAGGATTCTTGAAAGAAAAGCACAGAGATTCTGGGGAGGCTAGGTTAGAACGAGAGAGAAGAAGTAAATGCGAAGAGTCGTTATGAACATGGGCGGGCAAACAGGGGTATTTATATGCCCTAGATTATCAGAAGCAGTATTAACTACCTCGCAGTATTAACTACCGAGCAGTATTAACTGCCAAGCAGTATTAACTACCTAGCAGTATTAACTACCGAGCAGTATTAACTACCGAGCAGTATTAACTGCCAAGCAGTATTAACTACCTAGCAGTATTAACTACCAAGCAGTATTAACTACCGAGCAGTATTAACTGCCAAGCAGTATTAACTACCTAGCAGTATTAACTACCGAGCAGTATTAACTTCACTAGCAGTATTAACTGCACTAGCAGTATTAACTACCGAGCAGTATTAACTACTGAGCAGTATTAACTACCAAGCAGTATTAACTACCAAGCAGTATTAACTACCTAGCAGTATTAACTACCTAGCAGTATTAACTGTACTAGCAGTATTAACTGCACTAGCAGTATTAACTACTGAGCAGTATTAACTACTGAGCAGTATTAACGACCAAGCAGTATTAACTACACTAGCAGTATTAACTGCACTAGCAGTATTAACTGCATTAGCAGTATTAACTGCTGAGCAGTATTAACTACTGAGCAGTAGTAACTGCACAAGCAGTAGTAACTACTAGAACACAGACAGTAGTAACTTCTGTTCTGGCAGTAGTAACTACACTTACACTTTTCTTCACTTGGTAATCTGAGGAAAACAGAGGATCCTGAGAAAGAAAGTTAGTAGCACCAAATATATGAAGAAATACAGGTATAAAAACAGAAAGTCATAAATTTACTCTAGGTTGATCATGCCCACACTTGTTACCAAAAAGGTGAATCTACCCACATCAAAAGCTTTTGTGAATAGATCAGTAAACTGGTCATTTGTATGAACTTTAGCAACCTGAATTAATTTCTTTTCATTGCAATCTCTTATAAAGTGATACCTTATCTCTATATGCTTTGTTTTTGAGTGTTTGACTGGATTATTAACAATGCTAATAGCACTGTTGTTATCAATGAAGATTGGTGTGTGAAGAAAAGTTACCCCATAGTCCAACATCTGATTCTGAATCCATAGAACCTGAGAGCAGCAGCTTGCAGCAGCTATGTACTCAGCTTCTGTGGTAGATAAGGACACTGTGGTTTGTTTCTTACACTGCCAAGATACTAGTCTTGTACCCAAAAACTGACATCCACCTGAAGTAGACTTCCTATCCATGTTGGCTCCTCCCAAATCACTATCTGAATATGCAAGCAAGTCAAAAGAGGATTCATGAGGATACCAGAGACCTAATCTTGGTTGCCCTTTTAAGTATCTGAATATTCTCTTGACAGCATGAAGGTGTGATTGCTTAGGAGAAACCTGAAATCTGGCACAAACACAGACTGAAAACATAATGTCAGGTCTAGAGGCTGTGAGATACATGAGAGATCCAATCATTGATCTGTAATGATGGACATCCACATCCTCCCCCTCAAGATCTGCAGTGATCTGTTTATGTGTTTCCATTGGAGTGCTTGCTGACTTTGAGTCTGATAAACCAAACTTGTCCAGGATGTCTTTCACATACTTGGATTGGCTAATAAAAATTCCATCTTTCCTCTGTTTTACCTGAAGCCCAAGAAAGAATGTAAGTTCTCCCATGGAGCTCATCTTGAAGCTTTTGTGCATCAATTCTTCAAACTCTTTACACATTTGATCATTGGTGGATCCAAAGATGATATCATCCACATAGATCTGAACAAGTAAAGTACCTCTCTTTCTCCTCTTGATAAACAGGGTCTTGTCAATTACTCCTCTTTCAAAGTCATTTTTCAAGAGATAGGTAGACAAAGTGTCATACCATGCTCTTGGGGCCTGATGCAAACCATAGAGAGCCTTCTTCAGCTTGTATACTCTGTCAGGGTGCAATGGATTCTCAAATCCAGGGGGTTGACAGACATATACTTCTTCCTCAATGCTTCCATACAGAAATGCACTTTTGACATCCATTTGGTACACTTTGAACTTCATGTATGAGGCATAGGCTAGAAATAACCTGATTGCTTCAATCCTTGCTACAGGAGCAAAGACTTCCTCATAATCTATTCCTTCTTCCTGAGTGTACCCTTGTGCAACCAGTCTAGCCTTGTTTCTGATCACAATCCCTCTGTCATCCTTCTTGTTCCTGAAAATCCACTTGGTGCCAATTGCTCTATGACCTTTTGGAAGATCTACCAAGTCCCAAACATCCTGTAATTTGAACTGTAGCAGCTCCTCTTGCATTGCCTCTATCCAGCTTGGGTCTTTCATGGCATCATAAGCCTTTTTGGGCTCAATCTGGGACAGAAAGCAAGTAAGAACAGTGTTAACTGTATTTTGCTGCTCTTGCAACTCTTGGAGTCTGCTTTGCTTTCTAGTCATCATGGGAGATGCAATATCTCCAATTACCAACTCAGGAGGATGATTTTTCTGAGTTCTTGTTTGATGACCAGCTTCCTCTTGTAAGTCCTCATCCAGATTAGACTCATTTAATTCTGGATTTGTTTCTGCTTCTTCAGTCACCTCAGATTCTCTGGAATTTGAACCTGAAGACTGATTTTCCTCTGCTCTCCTCTCTTCTTCATTCTGAATAGGTTCAGTCTCCTCATGGTGTTCACAGAATTCCACAGGATCAATGGAAGGGATTGGAAATATCACAGATTGAATTCTGTGTTCTGATGATGGTGTATCCCTTTGTCCTGCATATACATCACCACTGAAACCCAAAGAATTAGTGAGTGAATCAATGTCAAATAGCCAATTAGGACCTGAACCAATAGGATTTGGTGTGTTCTCATTGCATTTGACATTGTCACTTTCTTCAATTATTCTAGAAGAGGTATTAAAAACTCTGTAGGCCTTACTTTGAGATGAATACCCAACAAGAAAACCATCATCTGCTTTGCTATCAAACTTGCCTAAGTGAGATTTGGTATTGAGAATAGTACAAGGACATCCAAATGGCTTGAAAAATCCAATATATGGTTTCCTTTTATGGAAAAGCTCATAAGGTGTCTTGTTTTTAGGCTTTACAACTAAAACTCTGTTTTGAACATAGCAGGCAGTATTAACTGCTTCTGCCCAAAAAGTAATTGGTAACTTTGAGTCAGCTAACAGAGATCTAGCAGCCTCAATCAGTGTCCTATTCCTTCTCTCAGCAACACCATTTTGTTGTGGAGTCCTAGGAGCACTGTATTGTCTCTCAATTCCTTTTTCTTCACAAAAGGTGTTTAGATCAGAATTTTTAAACTCAGTTCCATTATCTGATCTAATGACTTTCACTCTTTGATTTGATTGGTTTTCAATTTTGAGAATGAAAGATTTGATCAGTCCACTTGTCTCATCTTTAGTTCTCAGAAAATATACCCAAGTAAATCTAGAATAATCATCAACAATAACTAAGCAGTATGATTTCTTGCCAATACTCATCACATTGGTAGGACCAAACAGATCCATATGTAACAGTTGAAGAGGATTTGATATAGTGTTTATCTCTTTGGACTTATGAGAAGTTTTGTGTTGTTTGCCTTTGAGACAAGCAACACAATGATCATCACATGAATATACTTTGGATGGCAAACCCCTTACAAGGTTATTCTTAACAAGTTTATTTATTGTTTTAAAGTTCATGTGACACATCCTTCTGTGCCAAAGTGATGATTCATCTAAAGAAGCTTTTGAAACTAAACAATTTAGAGATGAATCAGATGAAACACTTTCCAAATCTAAACAATAAACATTATCCTTCCTAGGAGTTCTCAGAAGTATCATGTTTTCATCAACCACTTTGTATCCAGGAGCAAGGATAATACATTCAGAATCTGTAAACAATATACTATGCTTCTTGTCACAAACCTGTGATACACTTAACAGGTTGTATCTCAATTGTTCAACATAGTATACATCTTCAAAGGTCATCTTACCCTTTGAAACATCACCCTTACCACTTATCTTTCCACCAGCAGGATTATCCCCAAATGCAACATGTCCTCCATCAACCTTTTTGAAATTTTTGAGGCAGGACATGTTACCTGTCATGTGCCTGGAGCAACCACTATCAACATGCCAAATGCTCTTCCCCTTGAGCTGTTGGTTGCCCTGCACATCAAGATAAATCAGTTAGTTTTATTTGGAACCCAAGCCGAAGTGGTCTTGGGTCTCCCTTGCTCATCAAAGTACTTACACTTGGTTTTGATGAGATTTTTAACTTTTGGTACTGCTGTGCTGGAATACTTTGTCAAAATTATTGGTGTAGCAGCACTTGCAGCAGTACTAACAGTGCTAGCAGTACTAACAGTGCTAGCAGTATTAACCTCAGAAGTACTAACAGAGGTAGCAGTATTAACAGAGTTAACACTGCTAGAAGCAGTATTAACAGAGTTAATACTGCTAGCAGCAGTACTATCTGAAGAAGAAGCACTAAAAGTATTAGCAGCACTAACATTGGACTGAATACTAGCAGTATTAACACTGCTAGCAGCACTAACTTTGGAATGATTACTAGCAGTATTAATACTGCTAGCAGTACTAACTTTTGAAGCAGTACTAGCAGTGTTAGCAGTACTAACACTGCTAGCAGCAGTATTGTTTTTAGTGCTTTTTGGAACCCACATAGTATCACATTCCTTTTCAGTCGTTTTCTTTATGTGGCTTTTGGGTTTATCTTGTTTCTTTGCCACATTTTTCTTTGCAGACTTTTTATATCCACCATTCTTTCTGTAACCACCAGGTTTTTGAAAAGATCTTTGAGCATTAAACCTTTGGTTAACAGGATTGAAATAACAGTGTTTGGCTAAGTGATTTAGCTTACCACAGATGAAACAAGGTTTTGGCCTGTTGATTCTTTTCAGGTCAACTCCTTGTCTCATAGCCCACTGGTTATTCCAGTTCCTTTGATTTCCCCTCTGATTATCATGTTTTTGGGGCTTGTTCTCTTTGAATTTCCTGCAGGAACACTGTTTACAAGTATTAGAGTTCACAACTTTGGGCTGTGTGTAATGAACTTCCTTTTTCTCTTCAGTCCTTTTGATCTCTGTGTTTTTGACACATGGACTCTCACATTCCTCATCAGAGTCTACTTTGTCAGTCTCATCTTCAACAACTATTTCTTTTTCACAAGGATCTATATTAATCTTTAATTCAGGTTCCTTTCTATCCTTGGTCTCTAACAAATCAGACTTAGGAGGTATGTAGTTGTTATTGTAGGGTGGAGGTGTGGTATTGTACCCTATCCCTACTTTCATCTTGTCATGGATTTGTGCTTTAATGATGGTGTCCATGGTTTTAGAAGCACAGGTAAACTTTTCAACATCAAGTTTAACCTTTTTAAGCTCTTCTTTTAACTTCTCATTCTCCTCCCCAGACACTTTCAGCTTAATCTCATACTCATTCTTTTCCCACTTCCAATAGTTAGTATCATAGTGGTGTTGAAGTTCATTAGCTTGAAAAGCTCTAATCTGTTCCTCAAACCTTTCTACAATCCTAACATAATCTTTCACATCTTTCTCTAGCCTTTTAAGGTCATCACACATACTCTGATTGTGATCCCTATATCTTTTAACAGCATCAATGCAAGCTTGAGAACAGAGTTTAGATTGTACCTCAGTGGGGATATCAGATACTTCTGCCATAAGAGCTTGATTCTGACAGGCTTCTTCAGCTTGATCACTCCAATCAAATCCCATTCCTTGTTGAGAAACAAGGGCTTGAGAGGAGCTCCTGTTTTGGTTTCCATTTGGAGTCTGTGATCCTCCACTTCTGCATTCTCTGGCAAAGTGTCCCATCTTGTGACACTTATAACATTCAACCTTGGACTTGTCAAAGCCTGCACCATCTTCTCTTCTTTGGGAAAAGTTGTTTCTCCCAGTCCTTTTGATGAATTTCTTCACCCTCATTGATAGCATAGCCATCTGCCACTTGATGTCCATCTCTTCCAGATCATCAGCATTGATCTGCTCTAAATCATCATTGATTAGAGAAGAGTGGACATGACTAGAAAAGAATGCTTCTAGTACAGAATCTGTAGTCTTCTCTTGATTGGTTCCACTAGTAGAATTAACAGAACCTGCAGTATTAACAGAATCAGGATTAGCAGCAGTATCAGAGGATGAAGATAATAAAGCAGCATTATAAACAAATCCTGATGGCCTTTTCTTGGCTTCAACTTCAGCCTCAAATACTCTCAGATCATTGTAGAGGTCATCTAGCTCTTTGTCCTCCAATTGGTCATTCTGTCTGAATGAGACTGTGTACATGGTCCATTCTTCTCCCAATGATCTAAGGAACTTTCTATTGACATCATCAGCATCCATGTGTACACCCACAGTTGCTAATTCTCCAATTAACTTGTTAAATCTGTCAAAAGTTTGAGTCATAGACTCATTCTTTGCAGACATAAAGTTTTCATATTGTTGCCTGAGAATAGCCTTTTGATTTCTCTTTGTGCTCTTTGTGCCAGTAAATCTTTTCTCCAGAGCATTCCACAACATCTGTGCATCTGTGCAGTGTTGGAATTGATGTCGGTACTCATTAGGAATAGCCAAAAGCAGAGTGCTTAAGGCCTTCATCTCTGTTTGTCTTACTTTCTTTTCAGCATCTGTCTTGGGAGGAGGTCTCTTTCCATCTGCTCCAATCTTTCCTTCATTACATGGGCCATTTTCTATGATGTCCCATATGGCATAATCAGTAAGAAGAATGTACTGCTTGATTCTTAGTTTCCACATGTCAAATTCATTGGGTTTGAGCATGGGAACCTTTGAAACAAGAGTACTGTGAGAATCCATTGAATTGTCCATAGTTTCTAAGATACCAAAGCTCTGATACCACTTGTCAGGATCGATTCTTAACAAGAATTAAACTTCTTAGAAACAGAATTTAGAGAATCTTGCGGAATAGAACTCTAAATCAATTAAAGAACAATCAATAGAAATTCAATAAACTGTATATATATCAAACTGTTATAACTCACAAGTTTTACACCAAACCTCAATCTTGTTGAACAGACTCAACAAGACGATTTCTACTTCTCTAGAAATAGGATCTAAGATCTTGAGGTTAATTCACTCTTGAATATCGAATTCTGTATACTATCTATCTTCTGTTTTTTTTTTTGTATATTTCTAATAGCTATCTATCAATACTATTTATACAAAAGTAATTACAAGATAACTATAAAAAGTAAATTGATCTTCTGAATCTTCGTTAAACATATCTTGATCAATTCCTTATTTGTCTCCAAAAGCATCGCATCCCAAACTTATCAACTCAGCAGTATTAATGATGATTTGGCTCAGCAGCATTAACAACCTTCAGCAGTATTAATGATGATTTGGCTCAGCAGCATTAATGACCTTCAGCAGTATTAACCTTCACAGTCTTCAAGCAGTAGTAACTCAGCTCAGCAGTACTAACCATGTCTAGCAGTAGTAATTTGGTCTAGCAGCACTAACTTCGTCTAGCAGCATTAACTTCATCTAGCAGCAGTAACCTTGCCCAGCAGTAGTAACGAAGAACTGGCAGTAGTAATGAAGACTTAGCAGTACTAACCATACTTAGCATATCTTCAGTTCCCAACATCTTCCATATCTATCAAAGCCTTGCTTGTGGCTAAGAATGGTCTTTCCAAAATCAATGGCACCTCAACATCTTGTTCCACATCTAGGACTACGAAATCAACGGGAAAATAAAAGTTTCCAACCTTTATCAAAACGTCTTCAATGATTCCATAAAGGCATTTCATAGATCTATCTGCAAGTTGAAGTGTCATGTTTGTTGGCTTCACTTCCCCAAGCCAAGTTTCCTGAAAATGGAAAAAGGCATTAAATTAATACTTGCACCAAGATCACATAATGAATTACTGAATTTAGAGTTTCCTATATGAATAGGGATAGTAAAACTCCCTGGATCCTTAAGCTTCAGGGGAAGCTTGTGTTGGATTATAGCACTGCACTTCTCAGTAAGTGCAATTGTGGCATGATCTTCAATCTTCCTCTTCTTGGACAAGATGTCTTTCATGAACTTGAGATAAGTTGGCATTTGTGCCAGTGCCTCTGCAAATGGGATATTGATGTGTAATTTCTTGAAAATCTCAATAAATTTCTTGAATTGTTCCTCATCCTTATGTGCCTTCAACCGATTCGAGAACGGTAGTGGTGGCGTATATGGGTTGACTATCGGCTTTGATGGAGTGCCCTCTTGCTCTGTCCCCTTATCTTTATTCTTTGTCCTTTCTATCTCTCGCCCATCATTTGCCTTAACCTCTTCTACTTCTATGGGATCCACTTAAGTACCCTTAGCTTCAATGTTATTAGACAAAGGTTCTCAAGTAGGGTCTTTAATTAGCTCCCTTCTACTTCTCAGATAGATAGCATTGCAGTCCTCCCTTGATTTTCGTTCAGTCTGACTAGGGAATTGACCCTGAACTCGGGATTGTAGGGAGTCATCTATTTGTCCCACTTTCCTTTCAAGGAGTTTGATGGAGGTGGTGTTCTGATCAGTTGCTGCTTTTACTGTACCCACCGTGCTTGCTAATCCTTCAACCATGCTATCCACCTTTGACATGAATTTCATCATCATGTCTTCCAGCCCCAGTTTCTTCTCTCTAGATAGTCCTTCCTCAAACTTCCTCTGATTGTAACCTGGAGGACGATAAACATTATTAGATTGGGAAGACGATGGAAAGTTAGCGTTATTACCGTATTGTTGTTGCTGTTGTCCCATGGTTTCTTTTGGTTGGCCTTGTTGTTGACTCCACGAGAGATTTGGGTGTCTCTTCCATCTTTCATTATATGTATTGGAGAAAGGGTCATTCTGTGGCTGGTTGTTCCAATTCTGTAGGAAATGGACTTGTTCAGGTTCGTTCACCGGTGGGACTATTTCCGGCATACCCTCTTCCACCATAAATGTTGGTTGGATAGACGACCCCTTCAATTGGTTGGTGAGTGCGGCCAACTGAGCCTTGATGGCTTTCAACTCTTCATTCTCTTGCACGCTAGCAACTCTTCTAACTGCAGACCTCGAAGTGGCATAACTGTGTTCGACTGGGTTGTCAGTCAGCTTGACCGCTTCTTCATACGTTTTATCCATGAGTGCTCCACCCGCTGCAACAGTGATTTCGTTTTTGAATTGCGGGTGGAGGTCGCTAAAGAACGTTTGAATGACAACCCAACCATGTAGCCCATGATGAGGACATTTTTTCAGCATGTCCTTATACCTCTCCCATGCTTCATACAGTGTTTCTTGATCCCATTGAGCAAAATGTGTGATGTCTGCCATAAGTTGGGCTGTCCTACCCGGTGGAAAGAACTTCTAAAGGAACACAACTTTTAATTTTGCCCAAGTTCTGATCTGATCTTTTGGTAGCTTTCTTCCCAAATCTTTGCTCTGCCTTTGAGTGAAAAGCTGAACAACCGCAACTTGATTGCATCCTCATTTACTCCGTTGATTTTAAAGGTGTTGCATATCCTTTCAAATGCACGGAGGTGTCCATGAGGATCTTCTGTCGGTGCTCCTCCAAACTGGTGCTGTTGTACCATCACAATCGTGCTTGGTTTTATTTCAAAGTAATTCGCGCCAGTTGTTGGAGGTTGTATGCCCATGCGTGCGGCTGCCACATTCGGATTGGCGAATGACCGCATTGAGACTCTCGCCGGAGGAGGCAGAGGTGGGTTGTTGACAGGTATCTCGTCGCCCATTCTCAGTTGTCTTCTGACTTTGGCTGCTTTTCGTAATAGGCGAGTTGTTCTTTCAATCTCTGGATCGATCGGTTCTATGCCTTTCACTCGGGTTCTTCATGGCATAAACCAATTAGTACCTGAAAATGAAAGTATAAAAATTAGCAACCTAAAAACTGAATAAAAGTAAATAAAAAAAACAAATATTTGATCTAATAGCGCTTATAGCTGGTAGTGCTATCAGTGCAAACTAGTTCCCCGGCAACGGAGCCAAAAACTTGATAGGCGGGTTTACACCCTCCTAATCTAACCGCAAGTGTACGGGTCGAATCAAGTAATAAGTACTTGGAAATACGAGTATCGAACCAAGGGAACTAAGAACTGAGTATCAGAATTACTATATTCGCTATTAACTGAACGATCCGAATTATGAGTTGTTGGTATTAAAATAATTGATTGCAAGTAAATAAATCAAGAACAAACAATAACGGGTTGGGGAAAATTTTTATGGAGAAAACAGTTGAGGGTTGGAAATCCTATGGTTTTCACGTATAAACACTTGACGCACTTGACTCAAAATAGTTACCAGCTATTCCCTTTAATGAATGCCCAATCTCCAAAATCACCGTTGTTCTTTCTCAAGCAACCACAGATTTTATTTTGAAAACACAAGTTTTATCTCTCGATCTCAACTTATGGAATTCAAAACACAATAAAATCAAGATTTTGATGGGACTAAGGCTTACTTGGTATATCTCTATCCAATTTCTCACCTTAGGAATGCAATTCTAGTTCTAGTTAGCAATTAACTCTCTCGAGCTTAATTGATCACAAACAAATCAAATGAACGTTGGCCAGACTCACAAAAGCATTAAAACTCAAACCACCTACTTCATTAATTAGGAAAAACTGATAAAAAAATCCCAAATCACATGTTCATATGCTTAAACCATATTCAAACCAACCCCCAACATCTAAAGATTAGTTCATGTTGGGGGAATCAACAATCAAAGCAAAAGAAGAATCCATAGTTCTAAGAAAAAGTTCTCTCAAAAGTTCTAGGATCATAAAGCTCTCTTGATTGTGTAACACCAACGAAGATCCGGAAGAAATCGGTGTTGAAATTGCTTCCCACGGTGTTTTCTCGCTTCAATTCGGTGTTTCTCTCTTGCCAAAATGGCCCCAAGTCAGTCTTTCGTCGTCCTTGTGAAGATAGAGTCAAAGATAATGAAAACCCTAGAGAAAAAGGCTTAAAAAAAACGTCCAACAGCCCTTAAAGCTAGTTGACAGCTAGTTCACTTCAGCTAACTAGCTTGTAAGTTGCCCTTGTTTCTCCTCTGGCCAGTTGCCAAGTTAGTTGTTTTGTATTCTCATTTTTGGCACTTTAGCTTTTCAAAACGAACATCCTTCGAGCTTGGATCTTGGTGATGCTTGGCGACCGATTTTTGCTCGAAAAACCTTAGTTTTTGCATGCATTCTTGGCTATCTCAGTACATCAACAATTCCTGAAACACTTGATTTAAGATATAAAAATACCACTATATTTACTTGGAAATACACAATTTAACTTGGGAAGTGGCATGAAAATAATACCAAAAATTGGTGTTATCAGAATCGATGGGCTAATAAGGCAAAACCATCCTTGAATGATAAATTGTTGTCATTTAAAGCATGTACCAAATAACCATATTCTATTATGTAGTATATTATATAGAGCCTCTTAAGCATTCTCACCACTTAACCATTCTGCATCAAAGCATTCACCAACTGCCAAACACCCCCTTACCCCGTTAGTACTTACCGGGTAAGAAACATTTACAAACAATCCATTTTGAATTTTTGATGGTCGAGAATGTTACTCGACAATGTAAATCGAGATTGTAACTCTTACCGGTAAACGTTTGTCCCACAAGCATTTGGCAAATGGCTTCTTAATCGGTAAGAGCTAAAAAGTAATTTAAATAGAAAAAGAAAACATTGTATATGTATTTAAAAGTTGATTGAAGCCCACAAAGTTGATTCATGGGCATAAAAGGGTGATGTCTATTTTTACTTTCATTCAACTTTCTATGTGCAAATGGTACTTGTAAAGTACAATTGTCTCTTTGCTAATCATATTATTTCATGTAATTGTTATTATTATTATTATTATTATTCCATTTAGTATTGGTCATTTTCATGTTGATGTAAATTCAAACATAATCATTCACAAAGGTCCAAATATCATATGCTTCTATAGAATATTTTTAGACATGAAGTATATGCATAGAAGTATCAACAAATCATATTTAATATCACTCAAGTTGTATGATCTCAATTAATCTAAACATAACAATTGTTGGGAATTAGTTATTATCAACATAAGATAATTAATATGAGCATCATAATTCTTGAAAATTTAAATATGTATGATTTATATTAGTTTATAGAGCTTAACATATAGAAAGTTTGTATATGATTCACACGTACAATTGTTATATATATATATATATATATATATATATATATATATATATATATATATATATATATATATATATATATATATATATATATATATATAGGGTCCCGTTCTTTTGTTAACCGTCTAATTAGTGTTAACCATGTTAACTTTTTTGGACCAATAGGAATCAAGATAGGTTACTGGTTTGATAGGGGTAGTTTAGGAATTTCAGAATTTTAATTATTTATGGGTTATTTACTTTCCTAATTTCATGCACAAGATATTTTTGGTAGTTATTAATGATAATCTTAATCTTTTAAAACCAATTTTCATTTTTGGTAATTATTGATGATAATTTTAATCATCTAAAACCCATTTTCAAATATAATCTTCATCTTCACGTTCTAGAGATTTTTTTTTCACGTTTTTTTTGCATAGCTGCACGATTTCAAACTACATATATGCACATCATAGAATTGCATATATGCACATATTAATACTGCATATATGCATACCTTAGAACTGCATATATACACATCATAGAATTGCATATATGCACATCAGTTGAATATATGAAGATAAAAAGTGCATATATGCACAAACATAAATCTATGTAAAATTGCATATATGCACAACCATAACTATGTGTAAACCATAATCTATGTAAAATTGCATACATGCACAACCATAAATTTGTGTAAACCATAAATATATGTAAAATTGCATACATGCACAACCATAAATCTGTGTAAACCATAAATCTATGTAAACTTGCATATATGCACAACCATACATTTGTGTAACCCTGCATATATGCACATATGCACATAAACAAAATAGCGTGTATCCATAACAATAATCAAACCAACATGACAAAAAATCTTATGCACAAGCAGACTACAATTTACAGAATTGAAAAACCTTGAGAAATCAACGAGATCAGTGAGTTTTTGTCGTCGCCGGAAACTGCTTCATCTCGCCGGATTCTGCACTTTCGTCGCCGGAAAAACGATATTTCGCCGGTGTTCATAGTTGTCGCAAGTCTTGTTTGTCGCAAGTGAAAGGTTATCGCAACTTGGCTCATATCGCAACTTGGCTCATATCACAACTTGGCTCATATCGCAACTGTTATCTTCTTGTCGCAACTCAAACTCGCCGGAAAAATGACTTTGCCGGAATCTCGCCGGATTCTGGAAATCCTTCGCCGGAGTTCATCCTTGTCGCAACTCGCAAGAATCAATGTTGTCGCAAAAATCCATCTCGTTTTCCTTCAAAAGCGAGATAGAGAGAGAGAGAGAGAAGAAATGTGGGAAGTAATTGGATGGCTACTGTTCTTCTTCATCACGACGGATTCTTGTTTTTCCGGTCACCGGTCACCATTTTTCTAGAGATAGAGAGAGAGAGAGAGATTTACCGATTCAAATGTGACAGCTAAACAATTTTTGGAGAGATTGAGAGATATGAGTTAATCAGGTCCTTAATTGTAGGGATTGATTTAATTGTTTCCTTACACAGGTTTATTAATTGACAAGAATACCCCTGTGCATATATGCTTCATATGAGCTCAACCGTTTTTTTATTTAATTTTGAATTAAAAAATCATTTTAATCTTAGCCATTGATTTTGATGATCAATGGTCCTGATTAGTTAACATAGTTAACACTAAATGGTTGGTTAACAAAAGAAGGGCCCTCTCTCTCTCTCTCTCTCTATATATATATATATATATATATAGGGAAGGGTTCAAAAGAGAAGTACAAATATTTTGAGAAATAGAGAAGTGATTTTGACCATGCATTCGGTCAAGATCGGCGGCTTTGACCGAGAAGCAGAGGATAATTCCTCGCGTGGTCTGCACAAGATAGAGGGGTAGTTTCGTAAAAAATACGCGGGACAAGTTCATATATGAATTTGTGTGATTCATATATGAACCTTTGTGTTCATATATGAACCTTTGTAATTCACATATAAAATATTTTTAACTAATTCATATATGAACCTTTGTGATTCATATATAAATCTTTGTGATTCATATATGAATCAGTTAATTTGTTCATATGAGAATTAGTTAAAAAAAATTCATATATAAATCACAAAGATTCATATATGAACACAAAGATTCATATATGAACACAAATGTTCATATATGAATTAGTTAAAAAAAGTTTATATGTAAATTACAAAGGTTCATATATGAACACAAAGATTCATATATGAATCAGTTAATTGGTTCAACTGATTCATATATGAACCTACAGTTAATTAGTTTCATATATGAAACATAAAGGTTCATATATGAATCACAAGATTCATATATGAATTAGTTATAAAGAGTTCATATGTGAATTACAAAGATTCATATATGAACGTATAGTTCATATGTGAATCACACAGATTCATATATGAACTCAGCCCGTGTTTTTTTGTAAAAGTTACGAAATTGCCCTTCTATTTTTGGAACAGCCGCAACTTTTGACCAGTCAAACCCGCAACTTTTGACCAATTATAACCGATCTTGACCGAATGAATGGTCAAGATCACTTCTCTATTTCTCAAAAACTTTACACTTCTCTATTGAACCTAAGAATATATATATATATATATATATATAGAGAGAGAGAGAGAGAGAGGCGGAACACCAGGGCCTTTAGGGGCCAAAGTTTATATAGACTTAGGTATGAAATTGAAAATTATTTAATTGGGCCCTCCACTATCAAAGTCTTATCCAATGATGGAATGATCCACAAAAAGAAGAATTAATACATTATGTGCTTATTCACAATCATAGGTTTTTTTATGTTTCATTCAAGTTTTTAATGCCATCTTGCCATTGCTTTGAGTTTGAAATTGTTTGATACTTTCTAAATTTGATCAAGTTTTTAGCCGTTTTTCTGTTTCAATAATTGGTCCTTGGTTGAATTTTTAGGAATCCATTCGATTTAGAATCTTTTCTGAACACGACTACACGACTCAAACGAGACAATCCGTCGACATGCGGCAGCGTCCAACAAGTGTAGAAAATCGAAAAAATCATCCAAAAAACCCAAAAGGTCTCTCGAAATGAACCAAAAAAACTGAAAAAGTTCATCAAAATCAACCAAAAAAAACCTTGAAAAATCTCTTAAAATCAACCAAAAAACTTAAAGGAATCACTCGAAACGTTTAAATCGGCTAAAGACACATTGGATGAATTTGCGGGGTTTTGAAACAAATTATACTCGTTTATAGGACACAATATATAAAAATTAGGTTCGGCCCCCTTGTTCACAAGGCTTGTTTTCCGCCCCTGTATATATATATATATATATATGTATATATATATATATATATATAGGCTGGGTATCAAATACAAACCAAATGGATTGTACAAACCCGTACAAACTCAATCTACCTTCATGAATCTGCAATTTGTATAATTTGGCTTCATGAATCTATATTTTGGCTTCATGAATCTATATTTTCCGGTGGAGCCCTAAAATACCCTTATGGATATAAAAAAAGAAGTTATGGATATAAAAAAAAGTTACGTGATTGGTGGAGATGAAAAAATATGCTAAAAGCCCTAAAATACCCTTATGGAATAAAAAAAAGAAGTTTCGTGATTAGTGGATATGAGTTTGTACAGCTTGTACAAACCATTTGGTTTGTACCTGATAACACTCCTATATATCTATACTACCTTAATATTGGCTTTGACCAAAACTCTTAATTACAAGTCTTCATGCATGAGGTGCAACTATTTTATGCACACAATTTGAAAAACTCTTAAGTGCAACTTATAATGCATTGTGTACAACAATGCCAAACCACAACAAGGGTTTACTACTGGTCATACCCAAGACAAACACTACGACCCCTTGCTTTTTCCATCTCGATCCCTTCTCCTTCTATTTTCATGTTTCTCTCCAATCTCAAACACTGCAACCCTTTGCTTTTTCCATCTCAATACCTTCTCCTTCTAATTTCATGTTTCCCTCTATTCTCAAACCTGTTTTGATACCTTCAAAGAATGCTTTTCCTGTTTGTTGCTGCTACATCTTCTTTAATCACCAAAATGGAAGATCTGAGATCAAATTTCTCAGAGACATGCTTTGATTTCTCCGGTATAAATCCGACCATATGTGAATCACAATTTCTCCATAGCTTCTTCAAAACCCTAGCCGTGTTCTTTGAGGTAATGCTATCATTTCTCTTCAAGATTCTGCATTTTCATTTCGATTTTGCATTTCCATTTTGATTTTTGATTTCTTTGTTTTTGAATCAACATTTAGTTGTTTATTATGTTGGTCTAGGGTTTTGTATTAGGGGGTTTGTGGATGGGTTTGGCCACACCACGACGACCATGAAGGCATGAATCACCGGCGATTTAGAGTTCGATTTGTGGTTTGATTTCATGGTTGGGATCGATTTCTGATTCTCTTCCAACAAAAGTTTTAGTCAAGTTAGATTTCATCTTGCTAAACAACAACAGGTTCGATTTCTTCCTTTCTTGTTCACCTGTCCCTTCGTATGTTGTTCATGAAGTCTCGCACCTAATATTTTTTCTGCAACAGCCAACAGCTTCGCCCTTGGAGTTTGATTTCTTCCGTCTTTGGATTTTGGAGGTCGATTTCAGAAGGGAAAAGGTTCATTCTCTTGCCTTTGAATGGGTTTTTGTAATTTTGTTCTTCCAACTTTTGCCTTAGAATGGGTTTTTGGTTAAGTAGTTCGTTTATCAAAATTTTATCATTTGGGTCTGTTTGTTTTCTATATAATTTTGTGGGATTCAGTCTTTTTCAAGTGGTAGAATCATGATTTTTACTGAATATTGTGGGATATTATTATATTAGGATATTGATACAATTTTGTGGAAGATACAGAGTTATTGGTGTAAAGTTTATATGATGGCATAAGTTGGATTTGGGCATTGTTATAAAAAGTTGGATGATGTTGTGTTGATTATTGCAATGAGGTAATTTTAATTGATTCATAAAAAAAAGTTTACCAGCTGTTTTTGTTAGCATGAATACATGTTTTTAGTTTTGTTGATTTGAACTTTTGAGGCAAGTCATATTTCTTAGAAGTGGATTGTCAAAGCTTTGTGTTTGTTTAATTATGTAGGGTGATGGTGAATTAAGATGAAGCAAAAACATCTGGTAACTGTAATTCAAGAGAGTTAGCTAACAATAAGTGCTTTCTTTTGAATTTGAGATTCTGAAGTTGCCAATAATTCTGGATGGTAGAGGATAGCAAATGCATGATGACCCATGGTATGCTTGATTTATGATTTCTCCCAACTATTTTGATTTCTGCTGCTCTACTTCCCCACTCGCGTTTGCAGATTCAATGATCATTGTATGCCTTTTTTTCTGATGCAGGTCTAACCGGTGACGAGATCAACCTTCAAATAGAAAAAGGGTATTGAAAGGTAAACTGCCAAAAGTTGTGTTAATTCTTTAGATTCCAAATTTATGGAAAACATAAGCAAAGGTTGAGTTGTTCATTTTATCTGGTTGTCTATTTCTATAGATAATTGTATGCCTTTTTTTTCCCTGTCGCAGTATGAGTTATGGTATCTTCCTATGAGCTTGATTTCGGAAGAACATGGGTCACTCCAAACATTTTGAATGCTCACCAAAGACCTACGATCTTAGATCTCGGTGAGTTCTTATGATCTCGGGTTAATTTTATCTCAATTTGTACTTCAAATTCAGTTTTTGAGATTTGAAAGTTTGGAGTTGGAGTTCTTATGATCTTGATGTTCTCTATTTGCACATTTGGTTTCCAAAACATATACCAGAGTGCATTTCCTAATCACAACTGTATAACTATTTTGTATGTTCTATACCTCATTTCTCACATTTCACAATTAACTTCTTTCTTTATTGTTTGATTTCATCAGCAGGTCCTTCAAACCCCAAGGTGGTTAGTTTAAAGACGAGATGGTGAAAGTAGAAATCAGAGATACGAAGGGTTTAAACCCAAAGGGTACACTAATTTGGAAAAAAAATTGATACATAAACTTTTTGTTTACAATTACTTTAATGCTTGCTTGAAAGGTTCACCATGTAAATATAAATGGAAGGACTAATTAATGCCTTTTCAAGGTTACCCGTTTCCTCCAGATTATTTCTCTTACAAATATGTGTGATTTATCTAAACTATGGACTAATTAATGCCTTTTTAGGACTACTTGTTACCACTTGAAGAGAACCCAAAAACACTAATTATGAAATCAAACAAATTCAGGAAACATACTCAAAGAACATTGATTCATATACTTATACCGATAAATATGGAACCTATAAAAAGAAATCATCAAAAGATCACATGAATTGAACCCAAAACACCAATTATGAATCTAAACAATTCAAAAAACATCCTCAAAGAACATTGATTCTGTTGGAGTAATCTTAACACAAACTTTGTTTATTCCATTCAACAACATCAATCCATACTTACAACAGAATACAAATAAATATACACTGAAGGGATGCAACCCTTGAACTAAACAGACACACCTTTGGAGATTGACAGATATTTAACTGTCAATTCCTTAACTACCAATTGACCCGTTAACTAACTTACTCAATTCCTTAACTACCAATTGACCCGTTAACTAACTTACTCTTATTGTTTAACTGTAATATTGACTAGCTTAATTTTAACAGATTCATATACCTATACTGATAAATATACATGTGTAGAACCTAATGTAATCAAATTCTTGAGAGATATATATATTGCATTGAATAGATATAGAAACTAGGATGGATCTTTTGCTACCTTGAACTTTCAAAAGCTGAATCTTGTTAGAGAACGCGATGGCGATCCAATCGGGCTGCGCAGCAGACCATTGGAGCTGGTTGATCTCTGAACCAGCTGAATATATTGAAATCGGATCAATCCCCATTGAACCAGACACTGGTGGCAACTCCCAAATAAGCGCCTGAGAATCATCCCCTGCTGAACAAATATGGTGTGAACTCACCGGAGCCCAAGCAATTGCATTTACACTACCTTTATGTCTCTCCAATTCCGCCACAGGCAAGGTGGGAGATCTGATATCAAGAATCACAATCTTATTACTATCCATTAATATCGTAGCCATGTACCTCAAATCTTGTTTGTTCCAAGCTAATCTCAACAATGGCGTATCAGGCTGTGGACTTTCATAGATTATAGTCGAATGCTCTTTATCACGAAGATAAAAAACCCTAACGGATCCATCTGCAGAAACCGATGCAAACACACCTGCTTCCCCCCACGCAATATCATGAACCTCCTTATCATGAGCAATCAATTGCGTTTCAACAACGCCTCTTTCAATGTCCCAAATCGTACACGTTGTATCAATCGAAGAAGTACCAATTATTACTGGAATGTACTTAACATATCTATCATTTTCCATGTTTTGCATGAAATGTTGACATAGAGCAGCATTTGATGCTTGTCTTTTTAATCATTACTCGAATATACTTTAGGGGCCGTTTATCTGGTGTTTGATAGAGAGAAGATCTACAGATCTGAATTTAGATGAGTTCCATTCGTATGGACCGCAAAGGTAGCCTTATAAACTTGTGACTTTCCATTGGACTTTCTTTTCTTTAAAGTGATTCGTGATCTGTGCAGGCTTAATGACATCAGCTAAGGGGCTGTTTTTCAGTGCAGGATCGATGGCAACAACCTTGTTACTACTGTCCATCGAGTAGCAGCTCTTAGGGGTTGTCTAACTATCATTTCGAGACCGTTTTTATGCTATCTAGAGGGTTGTAGGACTGAGTCAGGGGCGAATATTGTTCATCCATAAATCCAGGTCCAACAGCAGCAACTTTATGTTGTTGTTGAGCCATTTAGGGGCTGTTCTTAGGTGATCTCAACTCAAGCCAATTTCATTAAAAAGTTCATTCACATAACCTTTTTTCTTTATGTTGTTCTAGGCTTAATGTTTCATTTTGGATTCTTTGGTTTCAATCAATTTTCTTGCATGTTTTCATGGTTTAATGTCTCGTTAATAATTTTGGTTTAATGTGTTGGGTTGATAATTTTCCTGTTAATATATTTGTTGTGTATGGATGCCTACCAGGTGTTTAGTTTGTATCCTTATAAGATGTGATCCAACTTTTTGAACAAGTTATTGCTTTGGTTCTTGTGAAATTAGATTTGCTATAATTGTACTTCCAACTACATGCAAAAGCCTTTGTTTCTTATTTGGGTGGTTCAATGGCTTTTTACAATGATTATGGTTTAGCCCAACTTGTTGTTCTTAGGATTACGTGCATTTAATATATTGGTGCTAGCTAATTCACAATACTTTTGTGTTGTTTTTCATAACTATGATATATATTTATTTTTCACGCTAATGGTAAATTCTAAACGGTGAAAATCTATGATCTAGAGTTGAAGCATTGGCCAAGTTAACATATAATTTCCTTTCGTTATTACCAAATACATAGTTGATGGTAAAATATGAGTCGGTTATAAAATGACGTTTAAAAGTCACTTTTGTGATTCACCCGCGATGCATCGCGCGGGTAGACAACTAGGTTTGTATTAGGTTCTGATTGTATTTCTTTGTTCAATCATGATTTTTAAGTTTTGTATTAGGTTCTGAGTTTATGGGTTTAGAAGGCTAATACGTTATTTTCCATTCGATCTTTTTTAAGGCAAGCTTACGCACACACACTTTCCCGGGGTATCCGGGCTCCCACTTAAGGGTGCCACCCGACTCATGCAAATTAACCATGCAAACTCATGAAATAAAATCGAAAGTGATAAAGAAACATGATTCAAGGTTAAACTAATGTTTCGGAATTGTGATTCACCCGCGCTGCATCGCGCGGGTACACCACTAGTATATATATATATATATATATATATATATATATATATATATATATATATATATATATATATATATATAAATGTAGGGGTGGTTTCGGGTACAAACCAGTTAGTTTGTACAAACTCGTACAAACCATACCTAACTTCATGATTTTGTAAATTTGGCTTCATGAATATATATATATATTTTTTGGCTTCATGAATATATAATTTGGCTTCATGAATATATCATTTGACATTTTTAACTAATTTTTTTACAAAAATAAGGGTATTTTAGGGTATTTTAGGGTATTTTTGTAAAAAATTAGTTAAAAATGCCAAATGATATATTCATGATGCCAAATTATATATTCATGAAGCCAATATATATATATATATATATATATATATATATATATATATATATTCATGAAGCCAAATTTACAAAATCATGAAGCTAGGTATGGTTTGTACGAGTTTGTACAAACTAACTGGTTTGTATTTGATACCCAGCCTATATATGTATATATATATATATGTATATATATATATATATGTATATATATATGTATATATATATGTATGTATATATATGTATATATATATATATATGTATATATATATGTATGTATATATATATGTATATATATATATATATATATATATATATATATATATATATATATATATATATAGGGTTGGGTTCACGTGAGACCAACCTGTTTTCGTGAGACCAAGAAATTAACACTAAATTTTCTCAGTGATTCATTGTGAAGGTAAGAAAAATAGCAAACCTTCACAGCAAAACACTGTGAAGGTTTACAATCACAATACCTTCACAGTCTTTTGCTGTGAATGATTAGTGTTAATTTTTTGGTCTCACGGTCTCACAGAAATAGTCTGGTCTCACACGATCTTAAGTATATATATATATATATATATATATATATATATATATATATTAGGTCAGGTTCAGAGGAAAACCTCAAATAATTAGAAAACTAAAGAACACCCTTATAAACATTGATTCAACATAACCCAAAGGATATTAAAAATCAACAATTAAACTAATTATAATTAATGAAAAGGGTATTAAGGTAATTTGAGCACTATATCAGATATGGAAAATATAACAAAGGCACAAATCGTTTCCCTATAACTATGAAGATCACGGTTTTTCGGCCAAAACTTGCAGATTCCGGCGAGTTCACGGTTTTTCGGCGAAAACTTGCAATCTAATCCAAAACTGAAAAACGAAAGAAAAGCGATCAAAAACAAGTCGATATGCACAAATGCATATATATGCACTTGTGCATAGCATTTGTGGATGGTTGTTTCCAAGAAGGAAGAAAGTGGAGAAGACAGAAAAAAAAAATTTCCAAGCACCTTGACGAACATAAAAAACTACACACAATTCCAGATCTGAACAGTCAGTTCATCAAAATCGAAATGTAGGTATGCACTTGTGCATATATATGCACAGATCACCATCAAAAGAGGATAAATTAGAACATCATAATTTAATTTGCAGGATTAGAAAATATCATCTTCGATTATGAATCATCCTGTAAATTAAGGTATCCAAAAAGCCTTTTAAATGGTGTTCATCAAACAATTAAATCTATTAAGAATTCACATTAACGAACAGATCTTCCTATTTGCACTAATTTACGAAAACCTAATAAACAAAACAAGAAACCCTACATTATTACCTCTTTTCACCACCAGTATAATACTCCTGAGGTTCATCTGAACCGCTTCCAGAGCCATCACCTGATCGATTCAGATCTGAAAAAGTCCGTATACCGGACGCCTTCTTATCCGTAGCGGTATTCCTAGATCGTAGATTGTACGGATTCCCACCGGCCGGTTGTTGTAATCCGAGAGAAGGCGGCGGAGATGCTGATCGGGAGCGTGACAGAGAAGATGCCGGAGAAAAGGAAGGAGAATGGGTATCAGAAGGGTTAGGGTTAGGGTTAGGGTTTCGGCCAGACACGGGAGGGTGTTCGGTTTCAAAGAAGGTGGAGACTGTGGAATCGAGATCGAAATTATGTGATTCGAGGAAGAAGATGGCTTCTTCTTTGGAGGAGGAGAGAATGCGAGAAGCAGATGATGGCCAATGCAGATCGACGGTGGTGGCGGTCGGCGGTAGTGGTGGCGACGGCAGAGAGAAGAGAGAAGAGAGGGTAGAGTTTGAGGGTGTGAGAATGATACCTAGGGTTTTCTAGTTATTTGTATCTGATGACTTAATTTTGTTTTGCCAATTTTACCCTCATTGCACCTTAAGTAATATATTCATATACCCTTAACTATGCTTTTATTTACAAAATTGCCATTGAGAATATTAACTCTTGATTTATCTTATCCTAGGTCTATAAAGATGTTCATTAGTTTTCGAATTATTTGAGGTTTTCCCTTGAACCTCTCTCTCTCTCTCTCTCTCTATATATATATATATATATATATAGGGTCTCCTTCTTTTGTTAACCGGTGCATATATGCACATCAGGCAATTGTAATATGTGCATATATGCAATGTCCGATGTGCATATATACAATACATGAAAAAGTTAACAAAAGAAGGAGACCCTATATATATATTAACAAGAGTGCACCACGTGTCCGATACATTTACAGGACTTCCATCATAAAAGTTATAAAAAAGTTCATGCCCATTAATTATGGTGAATGAGTACACTTGTCTTACTCGCGTTTATCTCCGGATTTACAACGGAAATCAAGTGCACAATTAGACTTTTTTTTTCTCTTTCTCTCTCTCTCTATACATATTTATATATATAGAGAGAGAGAGAGTCGTAAAATCAAAGGAAAAACTTATAAAACCATGAAAAAACATATGAAAAAAATATAAATATGAATGTCAAATTTGAGATGATAAAGTAACCGTTTTTTGTGTAATTTGAATTGCTCCAATTTCGGTTATATTTCGTCGATTTACGATTAGAAAATTTGAGGGAAGTTTTTATTTTTCTTAAAATGTGGTTATAACCAAATTCATTGGATCATGTCGATATAATGGTTTGAATGAGCTATGCCATTCTTTTTCTAAAAGTTTTTTTTTTTCTAGATCTTTATCTAATAGACACACAATAAGTGTACCCAACACGATACATCTTGATTTTGAAGCCGATAATTTAAACCCTCAATCTTAATTCATTTCCCGTTTAATTTATTCTTTGTCACTCTCAATTTTTTGTGGTTTTAAGTGAGTGGGATAGTCTTTAGTTGATTATCAGTTAAATGAAATATTTTGGCGTATAAGTAGGGTTCAACGTGTATCTAGTTATGGGTGTTATTTGATTTTTGATTTATTCAATTCAGTTTCTTCGGTTTTTAACATTTTTTGAACTACCCAATATCTAAACCAAATTAGGTTCAGTTTTGAATTATTCAAGTTATTCAGTTTGATTATCAGGTAAATCAAATAAGAATGTTGTTTTTAATAAGGTATTTTTAATATCTCAAAATGGAAATGATCAAATATAAGATCAAATGATCCACCATTCGTTTTGTTGCGGTTATTTTTGATTTTGGATGTATGTATTATTGATTGCTAATGTCTTAGTAGTTGTTTTATTAAAAAAGTAAAAGCTTTTAAAAACAAAACTCAAATGTATTAATTATAATATACATATATATAGAGGGAGCTTCTTATGCAACCATCCCTTAAAAATGAAACCATGAAACCTAATCACAACCATTGGATTATAATTAACCCGCTAAGCACACAAAGGGGCAATAATGACAATTTATATTTTTATTTAATTTTCGTTTTTTATTTTCCTGATTATGTAGGTAGTTATTTTTAAATAGATTCGGTTTCCCGATTTCCATGCAATCAAAATCAGTTTTTTTCCGATGTGGATCATATCATTATCGTCGGAATCATGCTTTATCGACGTTATTTCTTCATACATTGAGACTTTTTTTTCAATTTTGTTTTGCGTTACCAATATGGATGATGATTCTTTAATTTCGGCCATGGAAATCGATAACCTAGCATCATCAGTTGTTTCCGAGTTCATCGTCGAAGATTGTGAAACAGATGAAACTTCGTATGATTCTGGAGGTAATTTTTCCAAACAAGAAGATGTTGACGAGTTCGTCCATGAAGATATTACAGTCACTGACAACAAAGACAATGGTTAGTAATTATATTTGTAGGGTTGATATCAAAGTTATGTAAATTGGCGATGTATGAATAATTATTTTGTTTTTGTTTAGGATATTGAGATTTTTTGTATTTTTTGTGTTAATGGTTCCATATTGTTGTTATGTATGAAACTTATGAAACGATGTGTAGTTTCGATGGAGTATTAATTTGTTAGATATAAATTATATATGAAATATTATAAGTCATGTAGTTGTATTTTTCGTGAAACAGTGAAACATCAACTGTTTCATATCCGAGTTTAATTGTACATAATTCTATACATTTTTTAGATACTCAGTGTTAAAATTAATAGTATTGTTAAAATTTACAGTATTCTGTAATTTTAATTAGTTGTTTTGATTTCGTAATAGATGTCGTTGATACGTTTGTGACTCCCGGTGGTACGAAGTATTGGATACCACGTGTTGACGATGAAATTAAGTTACCGACTGGGCATGAATTTCCCTCAATTGAGAAGGCCGAGGATGCGTATACGAAATATGCACAGGTTGCAGGGTTTGATGTTAGGAGGTCAAATAAAAAGAAAAATAGGGATGGACACATCTTATCTAGGTATCTTTTATGTAGTCGCGAAGGTTGGCCTGAAAAAAAAAGATAGACTATGATAACAGTAGTTGTGATCGTAAAGTGCGCAATTCAAATGTGAAAAGATCCGGTTGTAAGGCCTGTGTTAAATTTCGTTTGAAGAAAGAACAATTCATTTGTTGTCTACAAATTTGAAGAAAGGCATAATCATGCGTTATACAATTTCCATGATAAATTGCTTTGTAAATCAAGAAGGCAATTGCAATACACTGACTACAGGAACGTATATAATGCGTCCTCGGCAAGTATTGCTGGTGCCAGGGCTAATACCATTACTGCTGCTATGAAAGGTGGATATGAGTATGTTGGTGCAACTCCGGCTGATTATGAGAATGCTAGAAGGGACATGCAGACATTTGTTGGGAATAAAGATGCACAGATGCTCATCAACTTGCTTGCAAAACGTAGGTGTAATGTTCCCGACTTTTACTTTGATTATTTAGTGAAGGATCGCGAAGTTCAAGCTATATTTTGGGCCGATGAGATTGCAAAGTTAAATTTCAACGAGTTTGGTGACACATTATCGTTTGATGCCACATACCGGACAAACACGTAAACTTTTTTATTTAATCTTCATATTTTTTATTTTGTCTGACTTTCTTAAGTGTATTTTATGTAGGCATGCTATGAATTTTGTTCCATTCATAGCAATCGACAATCACAAAAGGTCCGTCGTCGTTGCAGCTGCTTTGATTAGTCATGAGAGCGTTGTTAACTTTAAGAGTGCGTTTGGTACGCATACAAGATAGAACAGAACATGACGGGACATGACAAAACAGAACAGGACAGAACAACTGTTCAGCGTTTGGTAGACAGAACTTGACAGAACAGAATAGATAACATTAGATAAAATACAAATAAATAAAATATAAAATAGGATGTGTATTTGATGTTTTAGAAGAGAATTGATTTTATTTTGAGGGTATATTGGTAAAACATAAGTCTGTTCCACCTTGTTCCGGCTTGTTCCATGGGGTAGGGGTGGAACATGCCTGTTCCACCTTGTTCCACTTTGTTCCTGTCTGTTCCACATAAAAGTCCTGCCAAACATGGGACAGTGATCTATGTTCTATTATGTCATGTCCTGTGTACCAAACGCACCCTAAATGGGTGTTGTAGGCCTTTATTCAAGCACATGGGAAGCAACCTGTATTTGTAATAACTGATCAGTGCGCATCTATGAAACAAGCCATTCGTGAGGTTTTCACGGAATCTAAGCATCGTCTTTGTATGTGGCACATTATGAAGAAAGTGCCTAATAAGGTAAGCATGTTGGATATTTGTTAGTGATCTAAGAAATTTTATTTATTTTTGTTTAATTATCCTTTTATCAATTTTGTCATTATCAGGTTACGCTGCCCGCCGATGAAAATGACGAGTTCAAAAGGCGTTTTAACAAGTTGGTTTGGGACTTTCATATATCCCCTGATGAATTTGAGAGTGGATGGAACGAGATAATTGAAGATTTTTCGCTGCATCGTAATGAATGGTTGAAATATATGTATGAAATCCGACATTGTTGGATCCCTGCCTATTATAAGGAGGACCGAATGTCTGGGCTGATGCGAACTACGTCACGTTCCGAGAGTTCTCACGCTTTTTTTCGTCTGTTTGCGTCTTTTCGCAATGATTTGGTTAAATTCATTCATGCGTTTGATGGGTCGATACATGCGTCTGAGGTATACACGCGGACTGTATTTTTTGAGGTTCAGAAAGAAATTAGTAAGACATTATATTTCTGTGGTGTCCAAGTTGTTGGTAATAAACGATATCGTGTAACTCATCAGAACAAGAAATTTGCGGTTAAGACGACTTATATTGTAAGTCTACTTCACAGCACCCCTTAAATTATTTGTCTTGTTTCTATGAAAAAAAATTAACCTGATTATTTTAACTGTAGGTTTTTCACGACCATGACGCGAAACTGATGAAGTGTGAATGCAATTACTTTGTACGTAATGGATTAATATGTCGATACATGTTTAAGGTTTTACTGAATGACGGGCATGTTACAATTCCTGACTACATAATAGAACGTCGGTGGACTAGATCTTTGGTCCCTGTTGAGATTCAAGCGACCAAGGCGCGATACGGGGAGGTCGACATTGAGAAGGGGCGTTTAGTTAACGAAGTTTATGCCAAGGTCGATGTTCTTGTTAGTCGTTTGAGGAATGATAAGGAGAAACTCTCTATTTTTTCGGTAACCTTAGAGAAGATGAAGGTTGAGAATTATGTTCCTTGTGTAGCAACAGACAAAGCTGAAACACTTGGGGGAATGTTACGGTGTTGAAGTTCCCGATAATGCAGAAATCCTACCCCATCTGGTATACGAAACAAAGGTTGTGGCACCGGCAAACGACTGATTGGAGCATTGGAGAAAGCGTCATCTAACTCGAAAAGGCCTAAACGATTGTGTAGGCGGTGTCATATGATGGCTAATCACGATTCGCGCAATTGTCTGTCTCGTTCAAAAGATGATTGATTGTGGTTTTTTATGAAATATTATTCAATCTTTTTATGTTTAGCGTTATGAACGTTAGATGTTTTATATTTATTTTGGTCATTTGGGTTGATTGTTAAATGTTTTTGGTACGCTATATTCTTATTCTTTTTTTGTTGAGTGTCATTGGTTTCTTAAACTGTTTTATTAATTTCAATATTTTGCATGATTATAAAACTATGTAATCTTACTTGATAGTTTTTTAATATTGGCAATCAAATGTGGTATTTTATTTGTATTTCTTGCTTTCAAATAGTAGGTTTTTTCTAATAAACAATAAGTTTTTTTACGAAATCACCGTCGTTTGCTTTTTTCTTCTTTATTTTAAACTTATTAAATAATTGTTGCTCGTTAATTTAATGGGGAAGTGGACGTAATTATTGTACTTCACTCTCCAAGAAACCCTAATCTTCCAACCCTACCTTTTCATATACGAAAACGCCGATCCACTTTTTCATATATTTTCCATTTCTTCCTCACAATCTCATCTCTCTACCCCAATGGCTTCCTCTAACGATGAATCACCTCTTCCCCCTCAGCCCCTGTTCCCCACTACCTTCTCCGGTCACTTGTGAACCACAACCTCAGACTTTTGGCTGAAAATCGAGAGTTGGAAGACAAGGTGCAGCGGTTAGAAGCGAAGTTGGAGAGAAAGAAGCAAAAAATCAAGCATGAACAAACTGTGTCAAAGATTCGTAAGATCGACTATGATGTCGTCTCTATAAAGCTTTGGCATAAGACTGTTGCGATGGACAAGCATACCAAGGCTATCAAGAAGGCAGAGGCGGAACACAAGCTTCAAAACCACAGGGGCCGGACCTTGTAAGACCAATTTGTCATTCAAACGCACCTTGTAAGACCAATATGTCATTCAAGTAGCTCGTTTAGCCGAATCCCCCCTTTGGGGGACTTTTTAAGTTTTTGATTGATTTTGAGATTTTTTTTTGAGTTTTTGGTTGATTTTTGAGGGATTTTTTAAGTTTTTGTGTTGATTCGATGAGTTTTTTTTTGTATCTTTGTGTTGATTTGAGAGAATGTTTTTGGGTTTTTTTTATTGATTTCAAGAGATTTTTTCGAATTTTTGGTTGATTTCGAGAGTAAATTTTGGTTTTCTGGGTAAAGACTAGTATAAGAACCCAAAACAAATAAATAAATTATGCAAACAAATAAACTAATATCAAATTTAGGGCAAAAACTAATATAAAATTTAGGGCAAAATCAAACTTATCATAAATAGCTAATGCCTAAATTCATAATTTCACAATCTAACTTATCATAAATAGCTAATGCCTAATCAAACTTTCAAACAAGCAATGAAGCAAATAAGCAATTGACAATGGTATTTTAAAACTTAAAAGTTAAATAAAATGAAAACAAACCTGTGATTTAGGGGTTGTTGATGTTGGAGGGTTGGGTTGTTGCTTTTCCATTAAAAGTTTAAAACTTTGAGATTGAGATTTGAGAATAGAAATTAAAAGTTTAGAACTTTAAAACTTTGAGGAACTCCACTTGGGTTTGCTCACTACTGAGTGAGAGTGTGAACTGTGAAGAGAACTGGAGGATGGGAGGAAACGTCGGCAGCCACACAACCGGAGGAGACGCCGGTAGGCGGCAATGGCGACCGGAGAAACGCTGTTGAGACGCATGGGGGAGGGCAGGGGACAACTGCTGGAGGCCTAGGGCAGTGGGTGGTTGTCGACGATTCATGGTAGGTTTAGCTTAAGAGTTAGGATTTTTATTTTGACTTATTTTTGTGGTCAAACTTGGAGAGCCGCTCTTTGTAGTGCAACTCCTCAATCTCAAATGTAATTGGGCTATATTTGTGAGGGGGGGGGGGGGGGAAACTTCATTTTTTTTAATACATGACCAAGTAATGTATCATATTTGTAGTTGGAGAAAGCGCAGGGGGAGGACCCCTATAAGCCCTCATAGCCCTCCGCCCCTGCAAGAAGGAGAAGGCTTGGTGCTCATACAAGGCTTTTGAAGGTATAGATGGTGTATAGGTTTGTAGGGTTATGGAAGGTGATGATCCCCTTTTTAGTTTTATGAAATATTATGTTATGTTGTTTGTAAGCTGGATCATCACCGTATGAAGTTTTCTTTGGTTGTAAATTATGTGTAATATCTTTTGATACGTTTTTTTTTAACTTTACAAATTTTGTTTGAAATGTATTACAGTTAATAAACCCAGGTAGCCTATGAAATTATACAACTCATGTTCCACGTACAGTCAATATAATAAACTATGAAACATAATAATCAAGGTTTTTATTTGAATTCTTTTTATGGAAAAAACAACCTGATTATCTATGAAACATAATAATTGTTACTATGAAACACGTTAATGCATTTTTTTAGTCATTAGGTGGTTTTATGAAACTCTAATATCGAGTTTTTTAAAATAAACGATATCTTAATATGGAATTATGTAATATTTAAAAACCTATAATATCTAAATCACGCAATATTTAAACTATTTAATACCTAAACCCAAAAAAATTACTTTATTATGAATTTTAACATGCTCTTTAAGATAGATGTTGCATTTATGTTGTAGCATTTTTTTTTCACAACAGCTACAACCAATTTTTTTTTCAATCCCAATATGAAACAACATTTCATCATCCACTTAATAGTCCTAGTTGAATCAAGAAATATGAAATTAATTATACCCGTTTAAAAAAATAAAATTGAACGACTTAACAAATCCTAATTTGATATACTTCATCAAAAGTGCGAACCTAAGCAAAAGAAATGAAACGATATTACAACTTCGCAAATCCGTAAACATACCGAATGTTTCAAACCTCAGATGCATAAAATAATGGAAACTGTTTATAATGTTTTGATCGAAAACCAACGTTTGGGATCTCACCACCGTATCTAAAATCCGCGAATTCTTTCCTTCCTTGTCGCCGTTGCCGTAGCTAGTGTTTTCCCTCTTTCGTATGCGTCAACCATGCTAAAATCCATTGCCCTTACTCCACAAGATCTTTTTTTTGTTGCAGTCGCTTAATAGGAGCTTGGTAGTGTATTTCTTTCGCACGAGCTCAAGTTGTTTATCTTGAAACGGCCCCTCCTTCCCCAATCCGCTGTACCATGTACGAACTCCGCCGCCCATATATGTTTCCATGTGTCGCTTAAGGAATACGCCACTGTCCATCTCGTTCTTGCTCGTGCTCCATGGCATGCATACGCGTGTTTTTCTGCTACCTTGACATGCTTCTCCGCATGGTGGTTTAGGTTTCTGAGTTGTCGAAGGAACATTGTATGTTGTTTCATATATGGTTAGTTTATAAACAATATTATAAAATACGTTAAATTACTTAATTCTAGTTTTTTTTTGTCTTACCAGAATGTGAACATCGTAGTGGTACAAGTCGTCAACCTCTCCCAAATATGTCGTGTTATCCAAAATCTCTACTGAGTGGTACTTCAAGTCAAAAACCATACAATAGAAATATTGCCTTCTTTTCATCGGTATGAAAACCTGTAACATAAATTTGCTTACATATCTTTTTACGAAACAGCTAATATATTTCCTTATCAATATTTAAATACTTTAAAATTGTTATCATTTTTTTAAAATCTTACCATGTCTATGTTCCTCACAGGTTGATGTTGTTTGTGTTAGGTTGATGTTGTTTGTGTTGAAATCGCATGCTTTTGCAAAGTTACATGAAAACCAATTGAATCTTGTGTTGAAGTCGTGCATATCGTATAGTAAAACACCGTCGTCCCGTTAGGAGTAAACTGTTAGCGTACAATATTAAGTTTTCCTACTTACTTCCTCAACTTTGACACATTACCGTTGTCCCCGTTTTCACGAACAACCTTCTTCGTGATTCACGGCTTCTCAAACTTTCCTCACTGTTCAGCACAATAACCCATCCGTCTAATACGCTGCCGAATACGTTTTCATGCGAGGCAAGTGTTTTTATTGCAATCCTACTTATTGTCTGCCCCGAATCGGATGAGAATACTATTTCACTACCATACGAAAACAAAAGCTTAATTTAAACAGTTAAATAACATATGAATGTGTTCGTAAGAGTATTTAAGAATTTAAATGCTAGGTATTTTAAGATTACCTTGGAACTCCATTAGCCGAAATTGCCCATTCATGAATTTTTTTCTCCTCGGATGTTATGCCGTTTCCTAAAATCACCTGTCTTTTCACATATGGCGATTTCATCTGCTCGCCCAACTTCATCTCTCTCTTCCCTATCCTTGGTCCTACGTTTGATGTTTCGCACACCTTCTTACCCTTATCTTTCATACCTCTACCGACCAAAGGTGTTAACTGTGTGAAACCAACATCAAAACTTGGTGCGGATTCATCCCTGATATGAACCCCAGTAGCTGTCTCAGCTTGTTCCTTTTTTGAATCCACCTTCTCGCCTGAGTTAAGCCTAAACGTCTCATCAATTATCCCGTATGTCGTCTGACTGTACCATATATGTGATAACGGGGTTTGTTTCTTCAAAGAGTCGGTATCCGTGAAAGCATGTTTAACAGGAGTTACCGTCCCCACTGTATGCTCTCCACCGTCATCGTTGTGAACGTCTTCGGCTCTATCCTTTTCACACTCTTCATTCTCTTTTGTTTCTGCCCCCGTATCCTCGTCTCTAAAAATGCTTCCCAAACTTTCCTTGTAATGGGTGAATTGATCCTCATATGGGAATAAACTTGAAGCCTCCTGTATCAGTTCCTCAAGGTCCCACTTCGTTGCGTACAACTCCAAGAATTTTGCGTCTATCCGCTCCATGTAGTCCTGTTAAATGTATATATCATTCCTGAATTAGTTTTATTACTCACGCAATAAACATGAAAAAGCATTTTCATGTTACAAAATGATTTTATGAAACATATGCATTTACCCGGCTAAGCTCCCCCTCATCAAAATATAGTCTGTCTTCGTCCTCGTCTCCATTGACTCCACTTGTTCCTATGTCTTGAATATTAATACCCTGTTGTGTTGCATTTGTATTTTTTTCATCCCGTGTTTCTTGGGTTTTTGCTTCACATGTTATATCGTGCCCTTTTCGTGTTCCACTTCTGCTGCAACTGGGAAAGTCGACGGTGCTTCTTCTTGAACTATTTTTGTACATCTAGGTGGCACAGTTTCGTCTTCTGCAACACATGTAACCGTTGCCATATGAAGACCCCCACTACGAATGCTATCGTTTTGCCTTTTTCACAGCTTTTCCATGTCTCATTCCTTTGTTGGTAATGAGCGAGTATTTACATCAGCGGTGTTAACTGTTGTGCGGTGTACCTATAGAAGCTGCAAACAAATGTAAGTATATGGATTATGAACTAATTTAATGTTACCGTACAAAAACATAATTATTTTTCTTACTGTAAGGAATGTCAGGGGGCTACAATAAAAGTTGTCGTAAGTGTCTCGCCTCCAATTCCGCTTGCTTCGTTCCACACAGTCGCAGATGTAAATAAACTGATCATGCTTATGTCCTCAATTTTAGACAGAAAGGTTGCGTTACATCCGCCTGTTGGGCTACATTCACCCATAGAGTTCACGAACAATACTATGAAATTCCATTTGAACGCATCACCGACGGTCCCCTTTCTGATATCGCATTACTGACATCTGTCGACCTCATTTTGTCTTTTTTGTAAGCTTTCTTCCACTTTTCATAAGAATGCATCCCCTTTGATGTTACATTTATAGTACTTAGATCGATTCCCCGTGTTGGAATTTCGAGCACCGTATGAACTGCTTGCTCCGTTATCCTTATTTCCGAATCTCCAACTCTTATCGACATACCGACGGTGTCTAGGTTGTTCACCACAAAATAACCTAGTTTTGACGGTATCCCATCGACTGTCATCCCTAATAGTGATTCGAACCCCATTTCGCATAAACATTCTTTTTTATCATCGCTCAGCTCAGCAAGTGTTGTTTGCAGGATCATTGGTGATGTCTGTGTCCTGATTCCTCCCACATTTTCCCGCTTACTTGGCTTCTTTTTCTTATTTTTTTTCACCTTCTTCGCCGCACGGGATGGTTCCTTATGTGCATCTATCTTACGTTGTGGCTTTGTAACAAAGTCTTCGTCTTCTTCATGTTCTGTTGGAAAGAGTGTTGATCCAAACCCTCAGTGATTTGATAATGACCCTCTCTTATATACTTAGTGAAAATTGTAAGTAAACAATATGTATCAGAGTTTCACTATCGCTGATAAGTACTAAGATCTTACAGTACCGCTGATAGGAACTCTCGCTCTTTAAATTAAACATTCAGCGAAACTGTTCGTCATAAATGCTCTGAGTCTGTTCAGTCATTATGATGATCGCTGATAAGTTAGTTGTTTACTTATGATCCCTGAAGACAAGTTTCACGTCAACAAAGGTTCTACGCTGAAGTCGAAGATCAAGCTCAAGAACCAGCGACAAGTCTCCTAATGAACTGATGTGGATCAGCGAAGACTCAGATTTGTCCACTCAACGTGAAGTATCAAGTACAAGACTTCAGCTATCGCTGAACTCTATCATTCGCTGATATGAAATGATAGATCGCTGAATCAACAAAAGCTGATCATGAAGTCCTCCGTACAAAGTACTTCTGTCTTAACCACCCTTGCACGACTCCGTACGAAATGTCAGAAAAGAACCTCCGACTGTCTGAAATCGTACAACCACACTGATACTACACTGTTCATCCATGCGGCTACTAAGGTTGTCAACCAAGGTCAATGACATGCAACCAACCAGCTGATGACACGTGTAAAGTGTATACTAACTTGCATTAAATGCATGCAGTATATAAAGAGATGAACCCACTTCATTTGAAGTAACTTGCTAACTCTGGACAAGTTCAATCTCTTATCTCAAGATAGGTTATTATTAGTAATTTCCTTATCTCTCTTAGTGCAAGAAACCTTAGTGTTCCAACTTGTTTAGATTTAGGTTTATCCTTAATCTTGTTTCCGCAACAAGCTGTAAATTGTTAATGATTTATCAATAAACAATTTAAAAAAGTAAAATCTGTGTGTTTGTATTCAACCCCCCTTCTACAAACTTGTATAGGCCTTCGGGACCAACAAGTGGTATCAGAGCGGATTTGTTTAATCTCATAAACAAGATATAATCTAAGATATTTCTCTTCCTTGCTATTATCTGAAAATGGCCACCAACACAAACACAAATTATATAGACAATGGTTCTCTTGCTAAACCTCCCAGATTTTCCAAAGATAACTTCAACTTATGGAAAAATAGGATGACACTCTTCTTAGAAGGTGTAGACCCTACTATGCCTTACTATCTCGAGAATGGTCCATTCATCCCTGTAAGAATTGATGCTGCAGTTCCAGGCGCTGAGAATAGACCTGCTATTCCAGAAAGGCTGGTGCCTAAGGAAATCCTTCAATGGACTGACGAAGATAAGAAGAAAGTGGCTATAGATACAAAAGCCAGATCCATACTATCCATGGCTCTTCCTGACGAAGTCTACCATTCCGTCATGAATATGAAAACATCAAAAGCCATGTGGGACACAATATGTGTTCAGTATGAAGGAACGTCTGAAGTCCAGGACTCAAGAAAGATCAACCTGGTAAGACAATACGAAAACTTCATTTCTGGTAAGAATGAAACTCTCTCTGAAGTTCACCAACGTTTTAATTGTTTAATTATAGATCTGAAAACTGTTGGTAAGGAATATTCTAACTTTGAAGTGCTGACAAAGTTTCTAGAATGTTTACCTGAAAGCTGGGACAATTATTCTATGTGTCTCATGCTGTCAAAGGATCTAAAATCAATGACCCTTGCTACCTTATATGACACGTTGCTGAATCATGAGCAATCAAGCCATCTTAAGAAGAATCTTGTAAAAGATTCCAAAAGCACCCCTGTTGCTTTAATCTCAGAAGAACTCTCTACTCAGCGACCCTCGGTCACTATCACTGAGTTAGAGAGTAACTCTGAAAGGTCATCAGATTCTGATTATTCAGATAATGATGAATCTTTGGCTCTCCTAACTAAGAAGTTCAGGAGATTTGCCAAAAAGAAAATGTTTAGAAAGAACAAACCTCTTTCCATAACTGACAAGCCTAGATCATCAGCTTTTGTTGATAAGGCTACTGCTACTTGTTTTAACTGCGAAAAGACAGGACATTTCGCTAACGAGTGCAGGTCTAAGAAAGTTTCTAGACCCTCAGCTTTTACAAAGAAATCCTTTGTTCCAAGGAATAAAGATGACAAATATTCAAAGCTGAAAGAAAAATATGCAAAGCTGAAAAGCTTTAAGAAGAATAAAGGCCTGATGGCTGACTATGATTGGGCTGCTTCTGATGAAGAAGCATCATCATCTGACTCTGAAGATGATGAAGCAAATCTATGTCTTATGGCCTAGATTGAAGAAGAGGAAGAAAGTTCAGACATTCCCTCCACTTCAACATCTGCTATTCAGGTATCACCTTCTTTCTTTACCAATATTGCAAATATTGATGAAGCTGATAGTCTCCGTAAGATCGATCTCTTGACTAGAAGTTTATACGAAGCCATGAACGGCAAAACTGTGGTTGAAAACCAAAATCTTGATCTCGCTAAAAAGCTTAAAAACTGCCACCTTCAAATAGAAAAGCTTTCTAAAATTGAAGAAGATTTTAAAGATCAAGTATATTTAAATCAGCTAGTCAAAATCAAACGAGCAGAAGCTATCGCTGCATTAAAGGCTGAAAAGGCTACTGTTGAAGGATGGTGTAATTCTTCAACAAAGATCAATGGGATAATAAAGTCTCAGATTCCCCTGAGTGATAAACGTGGTTTGGGTTACAAAGATGAAACTCCAAAAACAACCACTGAGCGTTCAATGCTTAAATTTGGAACGTTCGTATCCTCAGTCGCTGATACTTCATCTTCTCAGTGCTCCTCGTCCGTTACACCAATCCCTGAGGAAACTCCTACCTCCTCAAAAGGCAAGGAGAAAATGGTTTATTCAAAACCTACCTCTGTCTTTAAAGACAAAGGTAAAGGAATTGTTATTTACCAGAATCCTCAGAAGGGTACCTTAGTACCAAAACTGAATGCTTCTAAAGCTTCAGTGGCTCATCCCTCTGGATCAAGGAAGAAGATATCTGGATTTATTCAGCGATCTACTCCTAGACTCAGATTGGATGTCCTTGGTAAGAAATCTGAAGAACTGAATGTTCGTCCCATTTCTACAGCCAATAGTTTACTTGGTGCTGGCACTTCTAATTTGAAATTAAAAGCTCAGCATTCAAATGGTCCTAGAACTACTTTTAGTTATAGGAAATGTTATCACTGTGGACTTACCGATCATATTGCTAGTAAGTGCCCCACAGCCACCAAAGCTGAAAAGATAGCTAAGGTGAAGATTGCCCCCAAGGCAAAGAAGACCAACCCTGGTGCAAATCAGGTCAAGGTGAATTCTACCACTGAGGTTAAGAAATTAACCAAAGTAAAGAAAGACAAAGCTGAATCTTCAAATGCTGCGAAGACTGCTGAACCTTCCATTCCAACTACTTCCACTGACAAACGTGTATACATGCTTAAGTGGGTACCCAAGAAAAACTAATCTTCCTTTGTATTGCAGGTTAAGAAGGGTATCTGGTATCTTGATAGCGGATGCTCTAGACACGTGACTGGAAAGAAAAGCCTGCTCGCTAAATACAAAGAAGAGAAGGGTCCCTCTGTGACTTTCGGTGGAAATGGAAAAGGACATACCCGAGGGTATGGTGTACTTTCAATTGGTACAACCTCCTTCAGAAGAGTCGCATATGTTGAAGGGCTGAAGCATAATCTTCTAAGCATCAGTCAGCTTTGCGACATGGATAACAAAGTAATCTTTACTAAGGAATCCTGCTTTGTCTTTGACGAAAAGGAGAAGATAGCTCTCAGCGGTTATCGTTTGGAAAATGTTTATGTAATAAACATGGACTCAACAACCACTGAGAACTCATGTTTCTTCTCAAAGGCCTCATCTGATGTCAACTGACTATGACATAAGAGGCTATCTCATCTAAATTTCAAGACACGGAACACTCTTTCTTCAAAAGAGTTAGTCACTGGTCTACCTCAGCATTCATACGCCAAAGAGTCGTTATGTTCAGCGTGTGAAAAAGGGAAGCAGACCAAAGCAAGCTTTAAATCAAAGCAAGTTTCTTCAGTGTCATCTCCTCTACAACTACTCCATATGGATTTGTTTGGCCCTGTTAACAAACAATCCATCGCTGGAAAGAAATATACGCTGGTCATAGTTGATGAATTCTCTCGCTTCACTTGGGTAATGTTTCTCCGTTCTAAGAGTGACACCCCTGAAGAACTCATCAATTTTGTTCGGAAGATGGAAACCCTGAACAATCTGACCGTTTGCTCAATAAGGAGTGATCATGGGACTGAATTCAAAAACAGTTCTCTTGATTCCTTCCTTGAGAGTAAGGGTATTTCTCACAACTTTTCTTCAGTGAGAACACCGCAACAAAATGGAGTCGCTGAAAGAAGAAATAGAACAATTATTGAAGCTGCACGTTCAATGCTCAGCGATTCTCAACTGCCTACTCAGTTTTAGGCAGAAGCTGTCAACACTGCTTGTTTTACGCAAAACAGGTCGCTGATAGTTAAAAGATTCAAAAAGACAGCCTATGAACTCTTTCATGGGAGAAAGCCTTCAATCAGCTTTCTTCACATCTTTGGATGTCAGTGTTTTATACTGAACAACATAGATGCACTTGGAAAGTTTGATCCTAAGGCTGATGATGGAATCTTTCTTGGATACTCCTCAGTTTCCAAAGCCTTCAGAGTCTTCAATCGTAGAAGACAAACTGTTGAAGAAACTATTCACGTCACGTTTGACGAATCCAGTTCAGCGAACTCTAGATCGTCCGCTGATACTGAAGAACTGAATCAATGGATGTTTTCTCATCTTGGTGATTCAGAAGATATTCCCACTAATGCTCATCCAGTAGAAGATGATAGTCCTATCATTCCAAATATGCAGAACAGTGAAGCTGAAACTTCTTGGGTCTCAGCTGTTCCTATAAACACTATACCTAACGCTGAACCAAATGTCTTAGACATTCCATCTACTTCTCAGCAATCAGTGAATATAATGACAACTGCATCCATTCCTCTCTTGGCTGATACTCCTGACGTCGCTGAAGCTTCATCTTCAGCTCCTCCAGTTCAAGTTGAGTCAGCGTCTCACGCTCCGGCTCAGCGATGGACTATAAATCATCCAATTGATCAAATTCTTGGTGATCCAAACGCTGGGATTCAGACTCGACGAAGTGCAGGTAATATTGGTTTATTTGTAAATTTTATTTCACTAACTGAACCAAAGAAAGTAGATGATGCCCTTAAAGATCCAAACTGGGTCAGCGCCATGCAAGAAGAGCTGACTGAATTCGAAAGAAACAAAGTTTGGAAACTTGTTCGGAGACCAACTGATAAAACAGTAATAGGCACTAAATGGGTCTATCGAAATAAGTTTGACGAACATGGTACTGTAACCCGCAACAAAGCTCGACTTGTTGCTCAGGGATACAGACAAGAGGAAGGTATAGATTATGACGAAACATTTGCTCCTGTAGCAAGACTTGAATCTATTCGTCTATTCTTAGCATATGCTGTACACAAAAACTTCAAAGTACATTAGATGGATGTTAAGTCAGCGTTTCTGAATGGAAAGCTGAATGAAGAAGTGTATGTGGAACAACCTCCAGGATTCTCAGATTCTAAGCGTCCAGGTTATGTTTATAAACTGGATAAAGCACTTTACGGCTTGAAGCAAGCTCCACGTGCATGGTATGACACTCTTTCCACTTATCTCCATATTGAAAAATTTGAGCGAGGTAAGATTGACAAAACTCTATTTTTTAGAAAAGTGAAAGGTCATATCATTCTAGTTCAAATATATGTTGATGACATTATATTTGGTTCTACTAACCATGAGCTTTGTACTCGTTTCGCTGATAGAATGAAAGATGAGTATAAAATGAGCATGATGGGTGAACTAACATATTTCCTTGGTCTTCAGATTAAGCAAACTGAGAAAGGAACTTTCATAAATCAGGGAAAATATGTTAAAGATATGCTGAAGAAATTCGACTTAACTGAAAGTTCAACTATGAACACCCCTATGGCACCACCGCTGACACTTGATAAGGACACTAAGGGTATTCCTGTCAATGTCACGCTGTACCGTGGGATGATCGGCTCACTATTGTATCTTACAGCTAGCCGACCCGATATTATGTTTGCAACATGCTTGTGTGCATGATATCAAGCTGAACCTAAGATATCTCATATGAAAGCTGTAAAGCGAATCTTTCGATATCTTAAGGGTACAGCGAATCTAGGTCTTTGGTATCCCAAAGATTCAGGATTTGATCTAACCGCCTATTCAGATAGTGATTTTGCAGGTTGCAAAATGGATAGGAAAAGCACCACAGGAGGATGTCAGCTCCTGGGTGGAAAGCTGGTAAGTTGGACAAGTAAAAAGCAAAATTCAGTGTCCACTTCCACAGCTGAAGCTGAATATGTAGCTGCTGGAAGCTGTTGTTCTCAAGTCTTGTGGATGAGAAATCAGCTACTAGACTATGATCTTCAGCTCTCCAAAATTCCAATCTATTGCGACAGCACAAGTGCCATCGCTATAGCAAACAATCCAGTACTACATTCAAAGACCAAACATATAGAAATCAGATATCATTTTATCAGAGATCATGTGATGAATGGTGATATAGAACTTCATTTTATCCCAACTGATTATCAGTTAGCTGACTTATTTACCAAACCTCTTGATGAGACAATATTCAACTTTCTCATCAGCGAGCTTGGAATGCTGAACTTTGAAGGATAAAATCTTCAGCGGTTCACATTAATCAGCGAAAGGATAAAATCAACTTGTATAACCCATTCTATCATCTTCTCTCTGAATAAACTTGATTCACTGATATCAAGGTATGTTCTCTCTCTGATAATCGCATGAAAATGCAAGATTTCAAAACAAAATGCATCGCTGAATATCTCTTCCTTAACAGCGATATTTTTGAAATTTCTTAAAACCTTCACTGAATATTTTCATTCAGTACTTCATGTTTTCAAAAGTATCTCTGAGTTTTTCAAAACCTTAGAGACAACCAAGAATATGAAAGGACAGTTGTGACGTCATTGCAACGGATAAACCCCGACACGTTTTCTCTTCCTGACACACGTTTGCACGTCTCGTTCATACTTCCAATCAAATGCAAACACGTGTCCGTGTCATGATGAAAATCTTTTCCCGCTCAAGATTTTCTCTTTCTAAAATCTCTATATAAACAAATTCTTTGTATATATTTTTCTTTTACGCGATCAATCTTCCTCCGCAAGAAAGAATTCACTGTTGCATTTGTGATTTCAAAAACTTCAAGAACTGTTCATCATCTTCTTCATCAAACATCAAGGTTAATATGTTCTTATTTATTACCGAATGCGTATAACTTGTTTCCGATCTTCTCATTGTTTTAACAAGATCAAACAAAAGAACTTCGTAAAATGAAATCATTTTCTTTCGTGGTTTTATGAACACAACCATTTCATGGTTGTTCTTCAAGTTTAAATGCAAAATCTTAAACTTGTTCTTCATTGGTTTCCAGAATCTATTTCTTCATAGAAAACTGGAAAACAAGAAAATGGATTTTACATTTCGTTTCAAATTCAAGAAAAACCCTAATCTTCATTAAGACATTTTGTCTGAATGAAATGGATAAAATTCGAAACATCTTATTGGAAATTCTTTCCACGTTAAGATTATTCTTATTTGTTAACATCTTTGGTTGAACTGTTAATACAGAGAAATGGCCTCGTCTGACATTCCTGCTACCGCTGAGAACATCTCCGCTGACTCTGAGGAAGTGGAAATCCTCAAGGCACCACAAGTCAAGTTCAAACTTGATCAACTAGACTGGACTAAGATAAACAACCTTTCTGTGCTTCTCGAGTTTCCTCCTCGAAAGCAAGTCACACATCTGACTGATGCTGTGAATTTCCTGAAGAATTGCTGCATTTCAACAGCCCTGACCATTTCACCCCCTGCAAGTCAGCTGCTACTATCTCAGTTCTGGTACTCTGCCAGACACTCTCAGCTACCATCCGCCAAAGATCCCTCCAAAACAGTTGATTGTATCCTCTGCGATACTGAATATGGCACGATAAAGATCACACCCGCCATCATTCGCAAAGCTCTGAACTTTCCCATCGCTACAAAGGAAAAACCTTTTGTTCCTTTCCCTGACCATAAGAAGATCGCTGACAAAGAAGCTCTTATTGCATTTTTTGATGCAATGGGCTATGTATGGGAAATGGGCAGAGACAAGAAGCCTGAGAAGAAGCTAACACTGCTGAAGAAATCAAAAATGCCCAGCGAGATGAACTTCATCTTCGCTCACCTTATCAGCTGCATGACTGCCAAGACCGGCTCTTCTGATCAAGCCGCTCAACCTCAGCAAGCTATGGGATACGCTCTGCTGAAAGGTCTACACATTGACTGGGCATCTCTCATCTATGATGACTTGCTGCAAAGAGTAGACTCTGCCGCTGACATGCCTGCTTGGGTTCCCTACCCCCGATTCATCAGCGCTATCTTTCAATATGGCCTGAAGGACAGCTACCCGCAAGAGGGCGATCTAAAACTCTCTCAGATTGGCCCTAAGGTACTCGACTTCAAACCTGTTGAAAATGAGGTACGTCTTTCTACCCTCTTAACTCTTCTCAACCCTTCTTCTTCTACTTCTGTGGCTCCTTCAGCGACAATACCCATCGCTGATACCCTGGCCACAAAATCCTCTCCTTCTAAGAAAAGGAAACATTCATCTACCCCACTTGATTCTAAAAGGATCAAGAAAACAAAGGAGCAACCCCAGCAATCTCATGCTGAAGACTCCTCAACTCTTTCTGCAGAGCTGAAGGAACGTTCAGTGGTACGCTCTGCCACACCTGAACAAGCCATCCTTTTTATCCAAACTTCAGCGTCTCTAAACGCTGAGGTTACAAACTTGGAACCTACCCAACCTCCTTCAGTCTCTCAAAAGACTGATGAAGTGATTGTCAGCGAATCCAACGCTGAACTCATAACCCAACCCCCACTCTTATCCTTCGCTCCTCCCTCCACTCATTTGGTCTCTACTCCAGATCTAACTGGAGCTGCCATCATTTCCTCGGAACATAAAGCTGATTCTCCAGGAATGATGAAGACAGGACCTGCAGAAAAATCCATGGGCACTTTTGAAGATGACATGGAACTTTACTCAGGAACCCGTGATTTCGATGAATTCACCAATCCTCCTGCAGGTAAACAACAACCCATAAACACTGTGACTAAACCCCAAACTTCTGAGCTTTCCTATGTTCACAAGTTTTTATATGTTACAGGTCCTAATTTGGGAGATATCAACGCCTCTCTGAAGTCCGTGGAGACAAAGCTGACAGGTCTCACCACTACTCTCTCCAATAACTCTACAACTGTAACAAACGCTGGAGAGAATCTGAACAAACTGACAACGGTGGTGGAGAAGAAGGCTTCCACAGATGACATGAAGCAACTTGATAAGACTCTCAGCGACTTCGCCAAGGTGCTCGCTGATATCTACACAGACTACACCTCTCTCAAAAATTCAGTTTCATCCATGTCCAGCGAGGTAACAACGCTAAAGACATCGGTTGGAACACTAGAAGGAGATATGTCTGCTGTGAAGACAAATGTCAACACTCTGACGACTGACTTAAGCTCTGTAAAGACTGACGTTGGTTCGATGAAGACTATGATCGAACAGCTGCTGCACAAGGCAAATGCTCCTGCTCCTGCCCCTGTCCCTGAATCTGAACATTTTACAGCGGCAGATCGCATTGAGCTCGGGAAGATCAATCCTGCTATTTCTGGCCTTGAAGACAGATTAGCAAAGATTGAAGTTTGTGTAGGTCTCTCTGGCCAAGAAGACAGAGAACCTACCAACGCTGCTGAATCAAGCCATTCCTCCCCCAGTCATCATGAAAAAGAGGGGGAGAAGAGCGCTGAAGATCTCGCCAAGAGCGCTGACCTTTCCCATGATGAATCTATCAGGGGAGAGAAGACGGATGCTGAAGAAACCACCGCTGGACCTCAGGGAGATGAAAACCCTGAGGAAACCGAGAAGCTCGCCTCTGTATCTGAGGGGGAGCAACTCGAAGAAGAAGCTGAGAAAACTGAATCTGAAGCAGAAGATGATGAAGCCGTCGACATCCCTGATGATGAACCATCTTCTTCTCCAAAGAATGATGATGATGACGACGAAGATGACGATGACTTCTTTATCGTCAAACCTGCTCAAAAGATCAAAGCTCTTAAGGGAATCTCGATAAATGAACCTTCAGGGGAGCAGACAAAGACAAAGCCCTCAGCCTCTGGAGCTGAGAAAGGCAAAGGCAAAAGCGTCGCTGAAGATGACAATCTGATGATCTTGCTTGAAAAGCCGGTTTGTTAGTATGCTAAACATCTCACTCCATCCCTCCTCTATCATACCTATCAGTTCTACTACCCAAGCCTATACACTTGAACCAATTCTCTCTATCTGATTCTACCCAAGTTCTTACTCGTAAGATCGCTGTGTTTCAGCTAGTCCTCTCCCCTGTTTGAGGATATCGCTGAAGGCTCCACAACTGCGACTTCAATAATACCAGCTGCTGCTGAAGAAATAATCCCAGTCTTAGATTTAATCTCTGAGACTGATGAACCAAAAGAACAGCTACTCTCGCACAGAGGCAGACCTTCCTTAGCTCCTCAAAAGCTAAGTGAAGAGGATCAGAAAAGAAGAGAGGAGATAATAAAGCGATTCGAGGATCAGCGAATCATTATGAGGCGTGATCAACTTCCTTCAGTTCCTCCAAAGTTCAGAATTTCCAAAGCTGAATACCAGGAACACCTCAGAGCTGAACGCCTACTCGCTGAAAGAAAGGAAGCTGAAGAAAAAGACAGAGAATACGCCATCAAACTTACTCAACGATCAATAAAAGACCCCAAGCTGAAAAGAGTTCCCATTGATGTTCAACGTCAGCTATGGGATGATGCTCAAGAGATCGTTATAGAAAAGACCAAGGTCTCTGATACGACTTTGGAATGGGCTAAACAAATGCTGACCTATCGATCTAGACCATCCAAAATCGTCAAGGCAAACATCAGAGGAAGACTGTACGCTGAAGTTCCTGTTGTTGAAGTGGACGTCTACAGAGATGACGAAACCAAGAAAACTTTCTATGCTACTACCTTAGAAAAGTTTGGTCTCTCTGAATGGTTAGAAACAAAATTAGCCATTCAGGGATCGCGCTCAAAGTTCAAAAGCCATGTCGAGAAGACCTTAAACAAACAGATCGACCTGCTTTCATCTGCTGTGGATATTCCTCCTACTCTTCCTCAACCAAGAAAAGTCCCTGATAAGAAAAAGAAAGCCTCTGATTCAGGTCCTCATATTCGGAATGAAACGGGCATTGGTTTCTCTCGTGCTGAAATTGTTGGCCCTGATGCCGATCTCTCAATGCTTGACACCTCTCTACCTCCTGGAGAAACATTCATTCCTGGCACAGTTGTAAGTGATCCCTATGGTATATTCTTTTTAGACTACTATGGAAATCATCACTTTCAACGTATCTCTGAGCTAGACATCGCTCCCATCGAACAAATCAGAGATCTCGTATACTGGTGTGAAGTCAGACGCAACATCAAAGCTAGACACCTGAAGCCCTTGATTTTTGAAGCAGCTCTGAAGAAAAAGAATCAAGGAGAAGATATCCCTGACTGGATGATCCCCACATCAAAGACCCTTGATGAACTTCTCATTAAGGAAGAACCTTTATAAGCTGATATGATCGCCTTTTCTCTATTGTATCAGTTATTCTTTTGTACTTGTAATTTATTTCGCTTGTACTTGTAATCTTTTCATTTCTCTTTGTATCCTGATTCAAAGTTTTAAAGAAAGATTTCAGCGAATGTACTTTACTCCATCAGTACTGAAAAGATCCCAGAAAACAGTAAAAGGGACAAATATTTTGAGTTCTTTTTATCCTTATGTTTTCATTTAATAGCAATTTTCTTTGTTGCTATGTCATAATCAAATAGGGGGAGATTGTTGATCCAAACCCTCAGTGATTTGATAATGACCCTCTCTTATATACTTAGTGAAAATTGTAAGTAAACAATATGTATCAGAGTTTCACTATCGCTGATAAGTACTAAGATCTTACAGTACCGCTGATAGGAACTCTCGCTCTTTAAATTAAACATTCAGCGAAACTGTTCGTCATAAATGCTCTGAGTCTGTTCAGTCATTATGATGATCGCTGATAAGTTAGTTGTTTACTTATGATACCTGAAGACAAGTTTCACGTCAACAAAGGTTCTACGCTGAAGTCGAAGATCAAGCTCAAGAACCAGCGACAAGTCTCCTAATGAACTGATGCGGATCAGCGAAGACTCAGATTTGTCCACTCAACGTGAAGTATCAAGTACAAGACTTCAGCTATCGCTGAACTCTATCATTCGCTGATATGAAATGATAGATCGCTGAATCAACAAAAGCTGATCATAAAGTCCTCCGTACAAAGTACTTTTGTCTTAACCACCCTTGCACGACTCCGTACGAAATGTCAGAAAAGAACCTCCGACTGTCTGAAATCGTACAACCACTCTGATACTACACTGTTCATCCATGCGGCTACTAAGGTTGTCAACCAAGGTCAATGACATGCAACCAACCAGCTGATGACACGTGTAAAGTGTATACTGACTTGCATTAAATGCATGCAGTATATAAAGAGATGAACCCACTTCATTTGAAGTAACTTGCTAACTCTGGACAAGTTCAATCTTTTATCTCAAGATAGGTTATTATTAGTAATTTCCTTATCTCTCTTAGTGCAAGAAACCTTAGTGTTCCAACTTGTTTAGATTTAGGTTTATCCTTAATCTTGTTTCCGCAACAAGCTGTAAATTGTTAATGATTTATCAATAAACAATTTAGAAAAGTAAAATCTGTGTGTTTGTATTCAACCCCCCTTCTACCAACTTGTATAGGCCTTCGGGACCAACAAAGAGTGTTATTCAAACGTAAATTTTATGAATCATATGGTATGTGCATTGTAAGAAATAGAGTAATGATATGTTTTGACCTTCACCGTAACAAACAATCTCCAAACTCTTTGGCCTTGGTCTCTTTCTGTCTACACTCTCTTTCTTTGATGAGCTTCTTGTTTTCCTCCTTTCCACTGCTTTGTCACCTATGAAACAAAAAAAAATTATATCAACTTATGAAACAGTTATATGCATATGGCTGGATTAACAGTCAAATTATCAGATCGTACCTTTGTTGTCTGTACTTTTTCCTTCGACTGCTAATGCCATCGAACTAAATCCCCTATCTAGTTTTTGTAATATGCTTGTCAAATCTATAATGTTTACACGTGAAATGTTGATAGTTGATAAAGTTTCATATATTTACTAAATATTTCATATAACTTCATACCTTTATCAGGGAGCTTCATATGTTTCGACTCCACATCCATCTTCCCAATACTGCTTCCTACTGTACTCAAATATTGGATGAACAAATGCATATACCCCAACAACAGATTTTATTAAATTAAATGCACACCCTCTACATATTATTATTCTACCGTTATCTGTGTTTTTCAAGATATTTTCATATTCTTTATACATAACAATATTAAGAAACCATGGCTGGCATATGTATACTAAAATAGTGTTTGGCACGCCGTTCAAAGTTATTATTCAAAATATTTCACACGGGTTTTTATACATTAAAAATTAACAAGTTTCATACCTTCGATAATCGAACATTCTTTCGTCACAGACATCAACTCCATCGGACTTTGTGTATCGCCTCTCTCAATAACATCCACATTCGTCTCCATCAATGCTTTCTTATTTTTCCCCTAGCAGTGATTGAAAAAATGGTTCCTTTAATGACATTATACTCGTGTGAAATATGATTCATAAATTAACTAATATGAGTAGATTTTTCTGGGTTCGTCTTCGTCGATGTGCCGTCAAGGCAAACTGGGTTATCCGGTGTGTTCTTGAAGTTTGAAAACGAGGTTTTTAGACGTATTCGTTCGCTGGGTCTTCTAACTGTTAGGGTTTCACGATTTTATATTTGTTAAGGTTCGTGGATTTTTTAAGAAAGTACATATATTGGAAATTTTTTTGGAAATCTAACCTCTTCTTGGCGCATCAGCTTCATTGTCCGCCATTTTTCTCGAGTTTGAATTTTTTGATGTGTTGAGTTTCACTTCGATGTTTTTGGTTTAGAAACGTGTTTCACAATATCTTGAGCGAAAGCAGTTAATTTCGTATTATCGTTTCGTGCTAAATCGGGGTTTGATTTCACCGGAATCTAAATCTAGCCCTAATTTATTGCAACCGGGAATCTGTCCTAAAGAGATTCATGCCACCGCGTCCCTCTGATCCATTGATCACTTTCATCGGTTTCATTAGTTTCATGTTATTTACCGGTTTCATAATAAGGGCTCTCTCTCTATATATATATAGAGGAAAGTTCAAATAAAAACTCATTTTCAATTGTGAACATGAGGACGAATCTTGGCCCTTCCATCTATATTGATCCAATGACTCATATTAAATAGAGTTTTTAATTGAAATTATTAATTAAGGTGATTAGGGGTAAAAAGGGAAGATAATTAAAACCCACGCCTACCATGTTTGACTTTTTATTTTCTTTTTTAATTAAATTTTTTACCCCCCTTAAAGTTTAAAATAAATTAACTTAAAAATTACTAACATTTTAATCAAACAAATTACATCAAAAAATGAGAATTTCGTGCTCTTCGATATGACATCCATCTCGATATAGTTTTTTGTTGTTGTTTTAACCGTTTTTACGTGAAATGTCATATATGTGTTATATTCGGTATGAATATATATGTATGTTCAAGTGCGTACAACATCTCGACACCGTAAGTCCGCAACTCGACATCACCTTCTACAACACTTTCTTCAGCGTCCTAAGGTATCGTGTTCTTCATTACCATAACCCAACACCTATCGAGATGAATCGGGAACCTATCGAGTTTCGATTGTGAACCGATGAACAAAAGAGAGTGCGTCACGTCTCCACACCTTCACGAGTCACTCATGTATTATTCTTCATGAATAATGTATCATTCAGTTTGAATAATACATCATTCAGGGTGAATAATACACGATTCATGAATTCATGTATTATTCATCCTGGATACTGTATTATTCACCATGAATAGTGAATGAACGTTCACCTTTGTTATACTAGTGAATGTGGACACCTGAAGAAGTGCATACGTATTCATAAAGAATAAAACCAAGTTTCGGTTGTGAATCGGAAAACAAAGAGGGTGCGTCATGTGTTCAACCTTCACGGGTCATTCATATATTATTCAACATGAATAATGTGTTATTCAGGGTGAATAATGTGTTATTCAGGATGAATAATACACGATTCATGTTTTATAATACATGAATCAGGAATTCGTGTATTATTCATCCTGAATGTTGTATTATTCATTTTGAATACCGTGTTATTCGTCATGAATAGTAAATGAACGTTCCTCTTTGTTATTCATACTGAATATGCACACCAGGAAACGTGCATACATATTCATACCGAATATAACACATACATAGCATTTCACGTAAAAACGGTTAAAATGAAGAAAAAACTATATCGAGATGGATGTCATATCGAAGAGCACGAAATTCTCGTTTTTTTGATGTAATTTGTTTGATTAAAATATTAGTAATTTTTAAGATAAATTATTTTAAACTTTAAGGGCGTAAAAGTTTTTTAATTAAAAAAGAAAATAAAAAGTCAAACATGGTAGGCGTTTATTCAAATTTCCAGATTTGCCCCTAATCACTTCTCAATTGGTTTAATTAAGTTTTAACCATTGATTAGTTTTCCAAATCTTGATCAATGGTTGTGACTTGTCCTCATGTTCACAATTGAAAATGAGTTTTCATTTGAACCCACCCCTATATATATATATATATATATAGGGGAGGGATATTATGAAAACCGCCTTAACATTGAAAACATTGAAAACCACCTCCGACCAATCAGAATTTTTCTTAATCATTTTTTCCTATTTTTAATTATGAGGGCAATTTCGTCAATTGACTAATCCATTCGATAATTATGGAATGTTTGATAATTATGATTTCGTAATTATCTTTGATATGATACCGATTAATTAGGGAAACTGAATCTTCTAATTTAGAATCGATGAAATCCACAACCGTTTTCATGGAGATCACGGTTATCTCTAACTAATATAGAACGGTTTTCTTAATAACACTTAATGATATCTCTCATCCACTGTAAAGCAATTGTTGAAGAAAAACCCCAGAAATTCATAATTCGCAATTGGTTATGTCGAGCACCGATGATGAACCATTGTCTTTCAATGAAATTCATGTTCAAGATGTTATCCATAACGATGATATGTTTCTATCATCATTTGTTCCATCGCACGTTGCTGAAACAACCGATGAGTCCGATGCAGTCAACGCTTTTCAAGTCGATAATGTCAACCATCATGAATCAAAGGGTATTGATCGTATTTTAGACAGTTTACATCGTCGTTCATCTCCGATTCATCTCCGGTTCATATCCGTTTCATCTATGTTCATCTCTGTTTTATTTCCGTTCATCTCTGTTTCATCTCCATTCATCTCCGTTTTATTTATGTTCGTCTCTCGTTCATCTCCCTCTCGTCGCGATGAAAATACTTGTAGATGATCTTCAAATCTTGATAACAAGAATGAAAACGATGAAATTTCAGTTTTTTATTTCGTTTTAGACGAATCATGGCGATGAAATGAAATCTGGTTGACGATTTTTTGAACCAGGTTTCTCCGATTATAGAGTGATGAAGCCGAAGATTAAGGGATTGATACGGTTTCCTTATTCAAAAATTGGAATGAAATGACATACATACCCTCAATTTCATTTTACGGTAAATTAAAAAAATAGAAAAAAAATCCAATATCAACAAAAATATATAAAATTAATAATGACCATAGATTAAGATGATCTAGGGTCTAAAAGTGGGTTTCACAGTTTTTAAAATAAAGGAGGTTTTCAGATGAAACGACCTATATATATATATATATATATATATATATATATATATATATATATATATATATATGGAAGGGTTCAAAAGAGAAGTACAAATATTTTGAGAAATAGAGAAGTGATCTTGGCCATGCTTTCGGTCAAGATCGGCGGCTTTGACCGAGAAGCAGAGGATAATTCCTCACGTGGTCTGCGTGCAGTCTGCACAAGATAGAGGGGTAGTTCCGTAAAAAATACGCGGGACAGGTTCATATATGAATTTATGTGATTCATATATGAACCTTTGTGTTCATATATGAACCTTTGTAATTCACATATAAAATATTTTTAACTAATTCATATATGAACCTTTGTGATTCATATATGAATCAGTTAATTTGTTCATATGAGAATTAGTTAAAAAAATTCATATATAAATCACAAAGTTCAATATATGAACACAAAGGTTCATATATGAATTAGTAAAAAAAAGTTTATATGTAAATTACAAAGGTTCATATATGAACACAAAGATTCATATATGAACCTACAGTTAATTAGTTTCATATATGAAACACAAAGGTTCATATATGAATCACAAGATTCATATATGAATTAGTTATAAAGAGTTCATATGTGAATTACAAAGGTTCATATATGAACGTATAGTTCATATGTGAATCACACAGATTCATATATGAACTCAGCCCGTGTTTTTTGTAAAAGTTACGAAATTGCCCTTCTATTTTTGGAACAACCGCAACTTTTGACCGGTCAAAGCCGCAACTTTTGACCGGTCAAAGCCGCAACTTTTGACCAATTATAACCGATCTTGACCGAATGAATGGTCAAGATCACTTCTCTATTTCTCAAAAACTTTGCACTTCTCTATTGAATCTAAGGCTATATATATATATAGGAAGGTTCAAACGAGAACGCTAACTGTTTAAGAAAACAAGAAAACGGAAAGTCATGTGCAAAATCATATTTTACATTACGTGCAAAAATGTGATTTTGGTCGCGACTTAAAGTGTTGGGAAAAGTCGCGTAATCATATATGATTTTGTAAATAGCAGCTGTTTTCTTGTTTTCTTAAATAGTTAGCGTTCTCGTATGAACCCACCTCTCTCTCTCTCTCTCTCTCTATATATATATATATATATATATAGGGGCTTAATCAAATAAGAACTATTTAGTTTGTGGTAACTGTAAGAACCAATGTGAGCCACACATTTAAAATAATTAATGTTACTTCCAAAAATAAAATTAAGGGCAAATTGGTAATTTGATTTATTTTGAGAACTCATACTTATAACTGATGTGTTTTAATATAAAGTGTTTTTTTAGAAACCCTAATTTCACTTTTCATCCCACCCCTTTCACCTTCCCATCGCCACCAGCCACCATCTGTCGCCGGCGAACCGCCGCCGTCAGTAACCTCCGGCCACCGTCGGTCGTCGGCGCCCTCTATCTCCGACTCTCCCCTCATTTCTCCATCTTCTCCACGATATGCGTTGAAAGCCGTCTCCATCCGGTAACCACCCAGTCTTCAACCATCGCCGCTTCCTGCTGCCGTCTCCTTCCTCTTCTCCTCTCGATTCTCCGTTCAACAACCGCCGTACACAACAATAACCACATGACTACACACCGGCGAAAATCGTAATCGTCGGCCACCCCTCTAAACCTTCTGCTCGGCCAAGCAAACCGCCTCCACATTACTGACACCGTCTTCTCCCGTTCTTCTTCGTTTTCCATCTGGAAAATCGTCGCCGTCGCCCCTGTACCAGGCTTCGAACGCCTATTTCTATTCCTCTTCTTTTCACCTTCGAGAACCACCATCATAGCCGTCCCCGACTGTTTCTCACCAGTCAACTCCCTGCCGGTCTTCTAATCTCGTTTCCACGACCGTGAGCATCACCAACGCAACCAACAACCATCGTGAGTACAGATTGTGCTATCTTTTAGTAATCGTTTTGCTCCCTCCATTCCATGTGGTATCACATATGAATCAAAGTGGTATCACATGTGGTATCACATTGATACCATGTGGTTGTTGTCTTATAGTATGAATCACATATACCATGTGGCTGTAACATGTAACATACAGGTATCACAGTGCATTTTCAAAGGGTATCACATGCAAAGGGTATCACAGTGCAGTTTCAAAGGGTATCACAGGCAAAGGGTATCACAGTGCATTTTCAAAGGCATCTTGGTGTCACCGGAGACCGGAGGGAAGAGGTCGGAGAGAGGAGAGAGGAGAGAGGAGATTTTAAAAATACCTAAAATGCCCTTTTATTTAAATTTCAAACAAAATTATCAAAATTAATAATTTCTTAATTTATAGCTTAATATGTGACTCACATTGGTTCTTACAGTTACCACAAAATAACTAGTTTTTCCTTGAATGACCCCCTATATATATATATATATAGTTGGGTTCAAACGAGAAGACCATCAAATTGCAAGAATGAAAGAAGTTTCAAAATTATATATGATTACACTTAATAGATACACTTGTTATGTATATGATTAAACACATCTTGCGTTGACCGGCACATAGTAGGCAACCTTCACTTTGGTCACATTCATCTAGTCGTCTGCGTCCCTTTTGGATGTTTTTAATCATATATGATTAAGCATTGGTATCACATGTTATCTCACACACACACACACACACACACATATATATATATATATATATATATATATATATGGACGAGTTCAAACAAAAAGATGGGCAACTTACGAGAGATACGAGAACCGCCAAATCACATGTGACTCTACGTGTAATTCTATAGTTAATCACTTGGGTAGGGGAGTAAGTAGGCCAGGTTGGGTTGGGTTGGGTTCGGGTTCAACCCACTTATTAACTGGGTTTAAAACCTCAACCCAACCCAACCTGTTTAAGTAAATGATTGAGATTTTCAACCGAACCCAACCTGGTACTTAAATGGGTTGGTAGCGGGTTGACCTATTTACGATTTTCTCAACCCAACCTGTTTAATAAATGGGTTGAACCATTAAATTTTTAAAACTTTAAATAAAATAAAAAGGACTAAAACATAATTCCATGACAAATACACAAGTCACAACCACAAAACCAAATAAATTGTTCAAAGTTTCAATAAAACACAACCATAAAGTGAAATAAATAGTTCAAAGTTTCAATAACACAACCATAAAGTCAAACAAATTAAGTTTCTAAATTCTAAGTAACTCCGACTTCCACTTTTACCAACTCCAACTTCACTCTCGGTATTACTTTCCTCTTGATCTTCCATCTTCTCCGTCATGATTGCTCCACATAGCGCCTCAAGTAGCGATTCCATTTGTGCTATATAAATAAATAAATTAACCAACTTAATACCAATAAAGAAATATATAAACAAATTAACCAACTTACTATGATAATACAAAATATATAAATAATAAGTTAGAACAAACCTTCTCCGTATACCCAATCTCTTAGACAAATAATAGCCTCAACTGTAGAAGGCTTCAATGAACTTCTATAAGCATCAAGAACCCTACCACCAATGCTAAAAGCAAATTCAGATGCCACCATTGATATTGGGATATCTAAGATGTGCCTAGCCATCCGAGCAAGAGTTGGATACCGAATCTCATTAATTATAATTAAATAATGATAATAAATTAAAAACAAGTCATAAATGGGTTACAAACAGGTTGTAAATGAGTTCAAAGCAGGTTATAAATGGGTTAAAAACATGTTGTAAATGGGTTGAAATCAGGTTAGAAACACATCGAAAATTTCAACCCAACCTAACCCATTTTTTAATTGGGTTAGGCGGGTTGACCCATTTAACTTAAATGGGTTGAAAATCTCAACCCAACCTGCTACTATTGGGTTGGGTTCGGGTTAGGTTGGCGGGTTGGGTCATTTTTTGCCAACCCTACACTTGGGATTTGCAAGACGTTCAGAAGGGTCACGTTGTGATGTAGGGAGAATTCAAAAGCTATGAAAGTGTTTCTTCTATCTATGGAAAAGAAGAAAACGAGCTCGAAAAAGGCTCGGAGTTTGGCATCGAAGAAAGATCAAATAGTGGCTTACGCGGCTAGCCACGCAACCTAAAGCCACGAGCCAAACTGCGTGTATCTGTTCGCCCAGATATCTTTCTCGTTCCTGATTTGCTTTAAGAGAGTTATTTTCCTTTTACAATAAGAATTATCTTTCTTTTTGATATCAGGATTAAGATTAGATTTGAATTTAAGCTTAATAGTTATCTTAGACTATAAATAGGGTTTATTGTTTCCTTTGTTAATAAGAGTTTATTGATCAATAAAGTTAGCTTTTAGAGTCTTATCTCTAATTAAAGAGTTTCTCTTATTTTCTGGGTTTTACGCTTGTAGACTCGTTCATCATTTGGATTAGACGCTTGTCGATCCGTTCCATGCAATTCCTATTGTGTCAGTTGGTATCAGAGCCACATGTTTCTCCTGTCTCTTTTTATAAACAATGGCCAATCGACCCGCTACTTGATAAGATCTTGATAGGATTACAACGACTTTTACCGCAACCCTCACCACCATAACAACAACCTTCACCAATCAATCAACGACAACCGTAGGAAAAGAGACAGTCATAAGAAACCGTTCAAAGTTCCGCACATCGACAACTTTAACCTTATTATGGATTCGTTCCTTCTTCAAGTCAGACAACCGCCCGTTCATGAGCATCCACACGAAAAAGACGACGGCTTGCCCAACAATGTCAAGGGTACGACCTTCCTCATTATGACAAAGCCACAACAAGACATCTTTACCGAGACCCAAGTGTCCGGACCTGATCTCGAACCATCCACTGAAGAAACCACAAGCAAATCGGTGGAGGACCTCTCAATTCAAGTCAAACCACTGGTGCAAGAATTTGAAAAGGATGATTCTGAAGACACTCCCGAAACGCCACCATTGGAGAACCTGATTCAAATCAAGCCACTCTTGCAAAAGTTCGAAGGGGTGCTTGCAAAAGATACTTTTGATATGTCGCCACCCCTACAACACAACCGACAACTAATTGATTTTGTGGTTCGTACAAACCTCCTAAATCTACAACCCAAACGTACAAGTCCTAAGGAGTCGGGTGAAGCTATTTTTCAAGTGAACTCGAGGTCGAGTTCATTTCAAGTGAGGGCGTCTGATGTAAGGAGAATTCAAAAGCTATCAAAGTGTTTCTTCTATCTATGGAAAAGAAGAAAACGAGCTCGAAAAAGGCCCGCAATTTGGCATCGAAGAAAGATCAAATAGTGGCTTACGCGGCTAGCCACACGACCTGAAGCCGCGAGCCAAACCGCGCGTATCTGGTCCCAACTATCTTTCTCGTTTCTAATTTTCTTTAAGAGAACTATTTTCCTTTTACAATATGGATAATCTTTCCTTTTGATATTAGGATTAAGATTAGATTTGAATTTAAGTTTAATAGTTATCTTAGACTATAAATAGGGTTTATTGTTTCCTTTGTTAATAAGAGTTTATTGATCAATAAATTTAGCTTTTAGAGTCTTATCTCTAATTTAAAAGTTTCTCTTATTTTCCGAGTTTTACGCTTGTAGACTCATTCATCATTTGGATTAGACGCTTGTCGATCCATTCCACGCAACTCCTACTGCGTCACGTTGACCACCCATGCACATGTAAGTCTCACGCGACCCCTATCACCTGCGTCATGCGTGCTTCTAGATGTGCTGTAAATCATATGTGATTTGGCTATTCTCGTGTTTCTCGTACGTTGACCGTCTTTTGCTTTGATCCTCCTTATATATTATATATATTATTGATCCCAACCATTTCAGTTGATATTGACATAAGTATATCTAATTTGACACTTAGAAATTATACCTAAAATTTTGATTACCAGTCATCAGATATAATACGATGAATATCTGGATCCAAGATGCATTAGGATCAAGAAAGCTCCACGATCTGACAATGTATAATGGAATCCAATATACTTATCGTATTTTAAGATTTGAATCCGATAAAAAAAGATCCGATATGTTTGTGGATCGATTTTTGGTTTCGATCTATAAAGTATTGTTGGATCCAAATGTTGTGTAACGTTGCTGGAATCAAAAAGTAGTTTGTGTTTCGGAGAAAAACAACATTGGTACAACAGTAATATGTCTTCAACAAAATCGAAGACTAGTTGAAGTGAAGCCAAGACAGACACCAAAGCGGATTGGATTATCATCTTGTTGATTAAACACTAATAAGAGATAAAGTAAAAAATAGTTTGAAAATATTGTTTTTGCCAAACCAATTTCCGAATGCTTACATAATCTACAAGTTTGACTCACCAATTCCTAATTTATGTCCTAGTATGGGAACATGCTCAACATGTTAGACAAAGTAAGTACAAAAGTACTATTTTATTAGTATCATACTTCCCTTACTATTCCTTCTGCATACAGAAGGACGAGTTGTGGTAACTGACGTCTACATCATATTTTTATGACAATCAAAGGTTGAAATGAAGAATACAAACATGCGCTGATCATCAAATTAGATGAAGACACACGTTAAAGTTGGATAGCAACACTTAATGCATTGGTGGCTATAAAAGGCGACTTTTAAAATTTTCACATAGAAATTCTGAGTGGTAGTTTGTTAGGAAAATTGGCGTCAACATCCGAAGACTATCTCATTCCTTCATATCTGAAAGAGTACCTTCTTCTATTTTTTCAATCTCTCCTGTATGAGAAAATCTGTCACCAATTGTTTTGGATAAGATCTTACCTCCCTAGCTTCCGCAATAAATCTGTAATTATTTGTTTTTATAAACGTACAAAATAAAACCTGAAAATATGTCATGTTTGCATTAAACCCCCTTTTACAAACACTTTATGTGTTACTCATTACCTTTTCAGGAACAACACACACACACACATACAAAACACACACACACACACATATATGTATATATATATATATATATATATATATATATATATATATATATATATCACGATCTTGTAGGAACTCTTTTTTCTCGTAAGAACCATCTCATTACCCTTGATCGGTTAATTCGAATGACCTAATAAACGCAATAGCATAACCGTAACTAAAAATGTGACTTTGATGTCAATGATTAGGGATGTTTTAGTGCTTAACATAAGTTAACACCCATGAAATATGTTAGACTACCTGAAACAATCAATGTTAACATGAGTTAACATGGAAATATTCAACCTTAATATACATTAACGCATCATAATAACTCTGAAAGTTCATGAATATAGGCTAGCATCCCGCAATCGTAACATATATTGCATGAAAACCATAACACGTCTTAATATGCAATATTAACACATATTAACCCATGGTAACACACAGTAACCACGAAACCTTAGCTCATGTTAATGAACATTGACAATGTGGCTAAATTACGAATCTGGTCGTCCTTCATTTTTGACAAAATGCATGTTGGCGGACGAATCCCTCAAGATCAACGGTCATAGCGTGTGTCCCATGGTTCCTATGAAATTTGGAATTCCTACAATACATATACATATACATGTACATGTACATATACATATACATCTACATACACATACACATACACATACACATACACATACACATACACATACACATACACATACACATACACATACACATACACATAGACATACACATACACATACACATACACATACACATACACATACACATACACATACCCATACACATACACATACACATACACGTACATGTACATACATTTACACGTACATGTACACATACATATACATATACATGTACATAGAGATGGCCAAACAGGCCTGGATCCGGCCCGACCCGTAGAAGCCCGAACCCAAGACCGCATGAAGCCTGACCCGACCCGTTTCAAATTTGAAAAATTGATCGTTATATAACGGCTATATGACCGTTTTTTGTAACAAACCACACCAAACTATCATGCCAAAAGCTATATCTTTAAATTAAAACGCCAAAAATAGTTCAACGTAATCACACTTTCCAGATTACAAACTGGGTTTGCGGAAATAACCCTAACTACAGCTGAGATCATAACTACAAAATAAAAGGAAAGCCTTCTAATCCTTCTATATGCAACCTCCGTCTCACCCAAAATCATTCACACATCTAGACTCACGGTTTTAAAACGCGTCACACTAAGGGTTTCACACACAATTTCGCCTTCTTAAAAGAACGAATTCTACCGAAGTTAACGTCACAACAACATGAATCCCTTATTAAAATAACGACACTCAATTCGCCAACTGATCACAAAATCAACCTTGAATATCACCTTAACCTGCAGTTAAGATTCTCTTCAACAGATTACACACAATTCTACAATCACTTTCCTATCACAAAATACGTATAAGGCAGATAACACTTTCTCACATTAATTACACTGACCACGATCCATTGATAACAATCAATTCACACGTTTTTACCACAACGTCACTCCCGTACAATTACCAAGTCTAATCCAATGGTCCTTCACCCCGAGCACTATATTAGACTACTTTCTTCCATTTACTTCTCAAACATAAAACACGTTTTCAAAGAACGACTCACTAGAAGGTACACACTCTTGACCAATCACATAAACTAGCTTTCCTTAACTCTTAAACTAATCACATACACACAATTCCTCTTTCTTATACTCCCACTAGAAATTCATGCACCCCACAGTGACATTATGAAAACATTGCTTCCCACTTTCAGTGCCACTTGCCACACTTTCTACTTCCCGTTTACTCACTTATTCCAACCTACCGTCCCAATTACCTCAGGATAGTATGGAACATTTTTCGCCCAACATTGGCCACTTCATACACACATTTTCAACGATTACTATGCATAACCAACAGTTTCACCACATCTCATACGAGAAATTCAACCAAGTCAATCCGAAATAACACTCAATGCTCGAAGCGACCACACACTCCTTATTTCTCAAACGATATTAACTCACTCGTAAAAGAAGTGAAATAATTCACTATTTCTCCAAGTTCGAAAATTTATCACACCACGCAAACAGATTTATCTTTTCCTTCAAGCACACACTTGCACACGCCAACTCATTTTCCAAAACAGAAACTTACAAGGCACACACACACACACACACATTTTGATATGAAGGACTTATGTAGCTTGTTTGAAAATGCAATGCATGACTCACTTTACATTGAAGGCTATTCGTTCAAGCAAGGTCAACCGTTTGCAGTTACAACAAATCAGCGCCGACACCCTACTTCTAACCAAACCATCAGGTTCCTTACATTTGAAACAACCTTCGGTATCGGTACTTCCCCACACTTGGATGCTCCAACCTCACAGTCATCACCTGACTACTAATTTGTGAAATATACGGCTTCACCTCGATCCCAAATAGGTTAACCAACACTAGTGTTACCAACCCATACATCTATCATTCCTCAACCACCCTTGTCACTCTTCCACTAACTACAGAGTAAGAAAGCACATCTCTAACATCCGATCCTTGAGCTGAAACTCTCAAGATCTCCATTCACCGACATCGGGAACTCCCAGAATAAAGACTCATCAGGGATTAGGAGCTCACTTACAACCAATTATTTTCTTTAAGAACCCTAAAGATTCTACTTCACACGGACACTCACACCCAACATTCAAACAATACACCTTCTAGATAGTGCCATCAATCATACCATCAATAATCTACATAACACACTAAACTGTTGCCTTCATGACAAGGTTAAAACTTTACACACTGCCGTCAATCTCTACACTACTACCGTTTTCCACACACTACCAATATTCTCCACACACTATCCACCACACTCCACACACTACCAATATCAGAACAACGGTAAGCAAGCACACCCATGCACCTGTAAATTCATAATGACATTGGCCAGATGTGATTTGAATTTACCTTACATGAGGGTCCTCACCACCTTCGTCCTAAATTCTCAGTGATTAAGGTCTTCCCTAAAGGATTCCTATATCTCAGTTGTGTCCTCCTACACCATAGTTTAAGTTTAGGCCCATCCGGTCACCTAAATCCCTTAAACTAGTGCTCTGATACCAACTCTAACAACCCACACCAAACTATCATGCCAAAAGCTATATCTTAAAATTAAAACGCCAAAAATGGCTCAACGTAATCACACTTTCCATATTACAAACTGGGTTTGCGGAAATAACCCTAACTACAGCTGAGATCATAACTACAAAATAAAAGGAAAGCCTTCTAATCCTTCTATATGCAACCTCCGTCTCACGCCTTGCCAACTTCTAAGCAAGCTTTCGACTACCTGCTTACCTGAAAAGGTTTTAGTTTTGAAAAGCGAAGGTTAGACCATGAGGTCTAGTGAGTTCCCTCCACACCAAGTCACACCATAAATATCTCAATTTATAAATCAGTTATGAAAGAGTTTATACAAATCATAACAAGCACATTTAAAATGTTATGCACACAATGACACATGCTACTGGCACACGCTATAGTCACACACACCGTGACAGCGCAATAGAGCACACACGCTATAGTCACACACACCGTGACAGCGCAATTGGGCACACACCGCCCATATATGAAACAAATTCATATATAATTATTATAGGACACGCCCCCATTTCACACCAAAGCCAGAGCATGGCCACACACATTTAAATCACATATATTGTCACACACTTACTCTTCGCTTTGAATTAAAAGTAGTTGAAAAGCACACAATTAGATAATAACCATCAATCACACTTGTATAAAATTTAGGTTTAGAAAGACTCACCTGGAGTCCTGATTAGAAATTCTTACTCGCACCGATTGTCTCTACTCGCACCTACAATTTAAACCCATCACACATACCAGGTAAGACACACTGGATTTTACTAAATTTACTATCTTGAAAAGTCTCAGTCGAAAATACTCGAGTTCCGGATACAATCGGCCCAACCACTAAATTCCGGATCTTATAAATTAAGTTCTGATATTGGCCCAACACCAAAATTCTGAATCCAATTAATAAACTTTCGATTATGGATCTCTTTTAATGATAACCGGATCATGGGCCTATGGAAATAAATTCCAGTCCATTTGATTTAAAAACCCTATTTCTGATTCTAAATGATTCAGGCCCAAATGGGATAGATTCCGGATCCCACTATCAATATCTCGGATCACATTTCTTACAAGCCCAAAGCCAACCTTCGGGTCCCACGACCCAACATGCTAACTCCGGTTCCTCATGGAGCATCGGATCGCAATCGGCCCATTTTAATTCCGGATGATATGTACAGTTCCGGATCCAATAAAACAAGTTTCGGATCCAACATGAAAACCCAACACCGAAACCCAATTAATAAATCAATACCGGAACCCAATTAATTCCGGATCACATGTTACAATTCCGGATCCTTTTCTTTGGATTCCGGATCCTATGAAAATATTCTGGACTCTCTCGACTTCGGAAAAATATGGGTTTTCCCTATCGAGTCGCGAAAACTCCCACACCTTAATCGGCCATTCCATATAGTCCCAATTTGACATTAAACTATTAGGTTTAAGGGGACACCACTTTACCAGTCGATTAATTGAACAAAATCATTCAATTCTTTACTTTATATAAATTAGCAAACACACAGACTCCATTCTTACCAGGTGATAGCAAAACACTAAACTCCACATTCTAAACTCTTGATTTCAACAAGATAGCAATAAACAAGGAAAAATTATTGCCTTGCAAGATGATTCCACACACTCAATTGAGGAACTTTGAACCGATTTGATTTCCTTGCTTTTGCACCCACAGTCGCACCTAGCCGCCCACGGTTTCTTTTATAGAAGAATGAAATTTCTAGGGTTTTTCACCCTTTTTATACTTTACCACCAACACACCAAACTTTCTCTTTTTCACACTTTGCACCGCAAAACTTACATTTATTCAAACTAGGAACACGGTTATTACATTTTTGATGATTTTTGACCCTTTTTTGGGTTTTAATGGTTCCTCAACACTATACATAGGATAGTTGGTTTATGGGGTTACATACCAAGTTACAAAACGCAAAACACACAATTCCTGCTCACAATTCTCGATTTCTCGCTATAAAACGTTTTTTAAGTATATTTGAGCGACCCAATTACGCATTTTTAAGTGTATTAGATAATTAGAATAACATTTATGAATTTAAAAAAATATTGTTTTTTTATGAAGGCCCGGTTTCGGCCCAGTTTAAGGCCTGTTTTCGGCCCGGTCCCAAAGCCCGGATTCATAAAAGCCTAAGCGGGCTTAGTATTTTGCGCTCAAGCCCGGCTCGGCCCAAAAAAAGCCCGGGCTTTGGAATAGTGTTTCGGCCCGGTTTGGAGTGAGGCCCGACCCGATATTTTGGTCATCTCTACATGTACACATACATATACAGAGAAGGTGAGAGAGAGACAGAGAGAAAGAGAGAGAGAGAGAGAGAGTTGGATTCCCATGAGAATAAGATTATGGTGGGAAACTTCTAAATTGTTGGATGAGTTGATGATCTAGCGGCTAAAAAGATCGTAGACTTCAATTGATTGCTAAAAAAATACAAACCTTCAAATATATTCATCTATGTTCAACTATATCTATCTTCTTCAACCACCTTTATCATCCTTAACTTCAATTTCATCTTCATTTTCACTTACGTTCACAAAATTTTACATATTTTCAATTACTTTCACATGCATGAATTTGTGAGTTTCAGTCATAGTGATAAAAATAAGTTAGTGAAGATAGTTGAAATTATTTGAAGGTAGTGAAGCTTTTGTTTCATATTTTTATTGTACCTCTTATATATAAATGTATATGAGCATAAAGTATTAAGTCCGTGTATGATCTATAGAACAATACACTCAAGAATGCAATCACAAAGTAGAAAGATATTGAGATCCAAAATTCACATGTATTAAATACTCAATAATTACACAGGACCATAGAGAGCGAGAGAGAGAGAGAGAGAAAAAGAAAGAGAGAGGGAGAGAGAGAAAGAGAGAGAGACAGAGACAGAGACAGAGACAGAGAAATATCTAATTGAATGTAATGATTCAAGTACAAAGGTTACAATCAAAGCTCTAACAAACTCTCTTTTTGTACTACAAAGAAAATGTAAAGATTACAAGGTTGTGAAATACAATTTAATTATAACAAGGCACATATTCTAATATGGTATTTATTTCCTTTGTAGCCAATCTGAAGAAGTCTACTTTAAGTATTAACAATGGGCTACACATTCAGATTTCCAAGCTTGAGAGAGAGAGAGAGAGAGAAAGAGAGAAAGATTTGTAACCAAAACATATAAGACTTTTCTGAGAGGTCACATCAAGAGCATATTGAGACAAACTTGCTTTTTTAGGTGTCTCAGAGAATGTCTTTCAAGTACAAAGTTGGTGAGATTTGGTCAAAAATGGCTATGCATGTGTATCTTCAGGACTAAAATCAGATTGATTATACGATCAAAATAAATCGGTTGAGGAGAAAAGGCTTGGTGTGAAATTCGGATAGTAGATCTTGATCCGTAATAGATAATCTTGTGTTATCGACTAGTCTTCGATGTCGTCGAACTGATGGAGTACAAAGCAAGTCTTTTACAATAACCAAAAAGCTATCAAAGTATAGTGTTAAGTATTACAGGTCTAATCGAAGGGTCGTCACTAAATCTATCGATGACCCAACATATGTATGTGTATGTGTGTGCTAATATTTAAATGTTTACATGATTTGTCTAATTTATAAATGTTTTAGAGACAAGGCAATAATAGAATAAAACACCAAATGTACAAGAGAGAATAACCAACGAATTTGCGAGAAGCAAGAAAGGAGACCAACCGAAAACAAGACAAAACAAAGAACCTCCAAGAGAAGCAAAAGCACGATCAAAACTTGCTACAACAAAAGGAAACTCGAGACCAAAACAAGGCATACACATAAAATAAAATCCAACCACCCTAAACTATCCATGAAATAATTGGCCACCACACTATGCAGGGCACAAAATGATAAGGTTCTTGATGCGGCTCGAAATCCACTGAAACGATAAAAGTTACACTTCGAAAAAGAAGTAAATATTTTGAACACCATCTTTATCAAAAAGCCATGTGTCGCATTGATTCCATACCATATCGCATGCAATCCAAACAATTGCCTACCAAATAATACATCAAGATTCCAATATAGAAGGAGGGTTCGTGCAAAAAAGGAGATCACCAAGTGATTGTAACGTCGGTAGGCTCTAACCATACCACCGCAAAATATCCTTCAACAATTGAGATACTCTCGAGCATGTAATGAAGCAATGGTCAATGGTTCCAACATCATTTCCATAAATTGGACAAAGGAGAGAAAGAAAGTCTATATCTTTGTCGTGAAGAACCGACCTTATCGGAATTCTTTTTCCATCGAAGTCTCCACATAAAGATACAAATCTTCCTTGGCGTTAATGAACGCCACATAGTTTGTATGACTTACGGCGATACACGAAGAAACTTTTCCTCAATCAAGTTCCTCAAAGATTTGTCGAGAAAACGTCGTCTTTAGTAAGCCACCAAATCCACATGTCTGACTCGTTCAAGATGCATGAAGAATTGCCGAGAAGAGATTCAGGTTCTTCCAATTCCCCAAGATCACTCCCTCTAGAATCGCGAGTCCATCCTGACATACCTCTACTCGAGCCATCAATCCAAGACACTCTTTTACAAACCAACACCCTAAGTGTCAACTCCATTTCCCACCCGCTTCAAAAGAATCAAAGAAAGGCACCCTAAGTTTCGCCAGATCGCGACCCACTTTCAAAATACCGACCCATGTTCTCATTGAGCCACCCCTTCTAATGACATGTGAACTCAAGATACTATCATTCCTAATCCCCCGTACTCACAAAACGTGCTTTTGATAATCCTAACCCACAACGCATTATTATAAGTCTTGAAACGTCACCACCACTTCTCGAGAAGACGCAAATTGGCATCCCTAAGACTCCCCACCCCTAAACACCCCCGAAAGACAACAATTTAAAACCATATCCTTCTAACCCAAGCCCAGTTTTAATGAGAATCAAACCCACCCCAAAAGAAACCTCTTCTCACACACTCAAGCAATTGCGAGACTCGAGGCATCACAAGAAATAAGAAGGATAAATATTATAGAACAAGGCTGTGCAAATTAGATTTAATAAGAGTTAACCGCCCGCCCGATGAAAGACATTGAATCTTCCGTTCTGAAAGCTTATATTTGAATTTTTTGATAATATGACTCCAACTGTCTATATTGTTCATGTTTTTCCCAACTAGTAAGCCAAGGTAATTAAATCGTAAGGATCCGAAGCCATAACCCAAATTTGTGGCCATCTCCAAAGTATCGCAGTCAGGAACCCAACTCCATAAAGTTTGCTCTTAGATATGCTTTTTATAAGCCCGCTAGTGTTTGGAAGGACTTAATAATGCTCATTAAATTCCTCAAATTATGAATGTTTCATCCCTAAAGAAGATTGTGTCATCAGTGAATTGCAAGTGAGAAATACATACATTGTTTCTTTTGACCGATATACCTATGAAGACCCCACAATTAGTAGCTTCATGCATGACCACATTTAGACCTTATACCTCAATAAAAAATAAGAAGGGATACCCTTGGCACACTCCTCTCTACTTTATAAATCTAAACTCGAAGAGCCATGGATAAGGCCAAAATAGTCGCGGAGTTCAAGCAAGCTTGAATCCAACACACCCATTTCCCGCCAAAACCAATGAGAATCATGATGTCCCGAAGATAGTGTAAGTGTTTATGCATAAAAGCCAATTATTAGATGATTATGTTTGGACATTGTGTCGTGATTATTATTAATAAATAAATAAAAATGCATTTCCCAGTTATTATGTTTATGGCATATTTTGTGTTATATATAAGCATAAAATAACATTATAATAATATATTCTAAAATGTCCATGGTCAAGTATTAACTTGATTTTGATTTGAATTAATACGCTACGACTAGTATATGCATGGACTCGTACGAAAATACAAAATCCACATATGGGTATGAGATGAGATCTTGTATTAGACGTGACCCGCTATGAGAACGTTTCATTGGATGTCATATGAGTGTCATACTTAGTTCTCATGTGGTCATTGTACAATGAGTCCTTTTACTTGAGATCATGGAGTTTGTTTTGTGTGAGTGGTGTACTTTGATAACTGATTCTAATCGGTCTGTAACTTGCTAACATAATTGTTGTTGGGTATATTGCGTATCACTTAGTAGTACTGGTATGGATCAAGATAGGATTTGTTTCTCTTGTATGTCGAGAGCGATATCCTTGGGCCCCTTGACTGAATGATACCGTGGAAGGGCATGCGTGCTTAGATGATCAGTATAGGGATACTGATAATCGGTATATGATACAGATATCTGTCTTTTCAGTATATCCCAAGATCGAGAAACTAAGGATCAGACATAACGAGGATAACACATCCATGCCTAGTGTTTGATATGGATATCTGAACAAAGAAACATAAATACGTACACTGATAATGATCACACAATTTGCTGATTAATTGAATCACCAAAATTTATCATTTAGGTAACGATGATGTATTGCTAGACGCCACTCTTCATTGATAATTATAAAGAGGATTTATAATTATTACAACGTGATAAAGGCCCAATGGACCACACACATTAACTGTATATTTGAAGAATGAGAATAAATAAGTAAATGTTTAATTTTAATTATTAATTTATTATCATCCGATTATTATAAGAGATTAAAATCGGTCATATCTTGTGTGACAAGATGGGATGGACAAGTATGTAACTTATCAACACATTGTGTAAAGAGAAGATATGAGATCTTCAAAAGATTATCACCACTCTTACCAGCCACATGCCTATGTGATAAGCATCACTTTACACATGTCTATAAAGAGAGAGCGAAAGGCTTCCTGGAGGGGTTGTTGGTATTCCATCGGATTATAGAAACCTTTTAAAAGGTTCTAAAAGGTCTCTCTTTCTCTCTCTATAATCCCGGAAGAAAGTTTCTCCTCCTTCTCCTCCAAAAGTTGGAGGACCGTACCTAGCACTCAGGAAGAATGAGATCTCCTCTCTTGGTGTAGGACGACAAGAGGATTTAGAGACATTTGCGTGGATACCGTGGAGGAAACGGACCGAGTTTCATTGCTACGATTCAGACACGATACCAAAGGGTTGCTGCTCGTATCTGGTAAAATTTTGAAACACCCATGCTACTCCGTTTCGTATGGATGTATGGAAGAATACGGTTAATTTCCGCTACATGTACCCTTATTCCAATAGATAGTCCCAATTAATACAATCAAAATCCTTCTCAAAGTCTACTGTGAAAGTCACCAAGTTTTTTTTCTTCCATTTTTTGCAAAGGTCATCATGGCATCTGTAATTAGCACACCGTCAAGAATAAATTGCTCTTCTAAAAAAGTGTCACGAACCTCGCCAACTAAGTTCCCCATAACTTTCTTTAGCCTTTTTGCTAGCGTTTGAGCAATAATTTTATAAAGGCATCCGATTAGACTAATCGCTCTATAGTTACCAAATGAGATCGGATCTAAAGTTTTTAGAATCAAAGCGACGAAAGAAAAGTTGCACCCCGGCCTAATCGATTCGTTTTAGAAACAATAATTTTTTTATTTATAATGGTCATTTAATTGTTTTTCATTTATATTGGTCATTTTAAGAACATCTCTAACTGTCTTTAAAATGGAGAATCAAAAGTCAAAATCGAAAACATTTAATTTCAAATATTCTAAACGGTAGAAAGAATAAAAGACCAGTCTCTTTTCCTTCCAAACAGTCATTTTTTTAGAGTTCTTCAAAGTTGGAGAATTTTGATAAGGACAAAATCCCTACACAAACTAATAATTCATTCAAGGATAACAAACTCTCCTTTTAATCCCCTACATATTTGTTGTAATATCTCTTTTGTTTAAAATTATTCTTGTCAATATTTTTATTTAATAGACTTAATTAGGTTGATTTGTTTCCTTCTCAATGAGATGTAACTGTATGTATAAATAGCCTCCAAAGTGATTAATAAAAATTCATCAAAACCTTTCACCCATTATATGGTATCAGAGCATTGTCAATATTTTTTTCTCTTAACCAATTTCTCATCTTGGCAAGCATGGGCAACACCATCCCTAACTCATATGAACCTTCAAAACCTTTTGTTCTAATCAACTTCTCCAATGTCATCAAACTTTCTCCTAACAACTTTATATCTTGGAAATCTCAAATCCAAGTTATTCTATTTGTCCATGACCTACTCAAATTAATAATTTATTCAAGGATAACAAACTCTGGTTTTGATCCTCTACATATTTGTTGGGTATATCGCGTATCACTTAGTAGTACTGGTATGGATCAAGATAGGATTTGTTCCTCTTATACGTCAAGAGTGATATCCTTCGGCCCCTTAAATGATTGATACCGTGGAAGGGCATGCGTGCTTAGATGATCAGTATAGGGTTACTGATAATCGATATATGATACAGATATCTGTCTTTTCAGTATATCCCAAGATCGAGAAACTAAGGACCAGACATAACGAGGATGACACATCCATGCCTAGTGGTTGATATGGATATCTGAACAAAGAAACATAAATACATACACTGATAATGATCACACAATTTGCTGATTAATTGAATCACCAAAATTTATCATTTAGGTAACGATGATGTACTGCTAGACGTCACCCTACATTGATAATTATAAAGAGGATTTATAATTATTACAACGTGATAAAGGCCCAATGGACCACACACATTAACAGTATATTTGAATAATGAGAATAAATAAGTAAATGTTTAAATTTAATTATTAATTTATTATCATCCGATTATTATAAGAGATTAAAATCGGTCATATCTTGTGTGACAAGATGGGATGGACAAGTATGTGACTTATCAACACATTGTGTAAAGAGAAGATATGAGATCTTCAAAAGATTATCACCACTCTTACCAGCCACATGCCTATGTGATAAGCATCACTTTACACATGTCTATAAAGAGAAAGCGAAAGGCTTCCTGGAGGGGTTGTTGGTATTCCCTCGGATTATAGAAACCTTTTAAAAGGTTCTAAAATGTCTCTCTTTCTCTCTCTATAATCCCGGAAGAATGTTTCTCCTCCTTCTCCTCCAAAAGTTGGAGGACCGTACCTAGCACTCGGGAAGAAGGAGATCTCCTCTCTTGGTGTAGGACGACAAGAGGATTTAGAGACATTTGCGTGGATACCGTGGAGGAAACGTACCGAGTTTCATTGCTACGATTCAAACACGATACCAAAGGGTTGCTGCTCGTATCTGGTAAAATTTTGAAACACCCATGCTACTCCGTTTCGTATGGATGTATGGAAGAATACGGTTAATTTCCGCTACATGTACCCTTATTCCAATAGATAGTCCCAATTAATACAATCAAAATCCTTCTCAAAGTCTACTGTGAAAGTCACCAAGTTTTTTTTCTTCCATTTTTTACAAAGGTCATCATGGCATCTGTAATTAGCACACCGTCAAGAATAAATTGCTCTTCTAAAAAAGTGTCACGAACCTCGCCAACTAAGTTCCCCATAACTTTCTTTAGCCTTTTTGCTAGCGTTTGAGCAATAATTTTATAAAGGCATCCGATTAGACTAATCGCTCTATAGTTACCAAATGAGATCGGATCTAAAGTTTTTAGAATCAAAGCGACGAAAGAAAAGTTGCACCCCGGCCTAATCGATTCGTTTTAGAAACAATAATTTTTTTTATTTATAATGGTCATTTAATTGTTTTTTCATTTATATTGGTCATTTTAAGAACATCTCTAACCGTCTCTAAAATGGAGAATCAAAAGTCAAAATCGAAAACATTTAATTTCAAATATTCTAAACGGTAGAAAGAATAAAAGACGAGTCTCTTTTCCTTCCAAACAGTCATTTTTTTAGAGTTCTTCAAAGTTGTAGAATTTTGATAAGGACAAAATCCCTACACAAATTAATAATTCATTCAAGGATAACAAACTCTGGTTTTGATCCTATACATATTTGTTGTAATATCCCTTTTGTTTAAAATTATTCTTGTCAATATTTTTCTTTAATAGACTTAATTAGGTTGATTTGTTTCCTTCTCAATGCGATGTAACTGTATGTATAAATAGCCTCCAAAGTGATTAATAAAAATTCATCAAAACCTTTCATCCATTATATGGTATCAGAGCCTTGATCAATATTTTTTTCTCTTAACCAATTTCTCATCATGGCAAGTATGGGCAACACCATCCCTAACTCATATGAACCTTCAAAACCTTTTGTTCTAATCAACTTCTCCAATGTCATCAATCTTTCTCCTACCAACTTTATATCTTGGAAATCTCAAATCCAAGTTATTCTCTTTGTCCATAACCGAATCCAATATGGCATGTCAAACTTGGCAACGCCAAGATAAACTCATCTTCGTGAGCCTTCTCGGCACCCTCTCTCCTACCATCGTTCCTCTTATCGCTCACGCAACCACCACTCATGATGCTTGGACCACCCTCGCTACTACCTACGCAACCTCTCTCGTGGTCACCTTCTCCAAATTAAAGATCGCTTAGACACCCTCTCTAAAACCAATCAAACCATCACCGAATACATGCAATCTATTAAAGCATGTACCGATGAAATATCAATCATGTGTAAACCCATTGACAATGAAGACATTATAGCCAAAGTTCTCAAAGGCCTTGACTATGATTCCTACAAACCCATCGTTGATGTCGTTCATGCATGTGACTCTCTTATAACTTTTGAAGCTCTCCACGGGAAGCTTATCAATCATGAAATCACTCTAAAAAATCAAACCCAACCATCTTCATTTCCCGCTTCCATTCATGTTGCCACCTACCGACCTAATCAAAATCGTTCCTACTCTAGCAACACCACCACCCCCGGCCTTTTTCCCACACCAAACAACCGCAACACCACCACCAACAACCGCACCTCAAAACCTTATATCGGTAGTGTCAATGGTGCCGTCATGTGGATCATATTGTTTCTCAATGCCTCGTCTTCAAACAACCCTTCCCTCCAATAGTTTTTCCTACGTCCTCCGTTGGTCCAAATTCAACCCAAGTCTCTCGCCCATTAACCCCGGTTTCCACGTTCCATGTTCGGCTCCTCAAGCTAATGTTGCTACCTTTTCTAATCCCTTTCCTCTTCATGGGTCATGTATAGTGGTGTCACTCACCATTTCACAAATGATTTGGCCAACCTAGCTTTACATGCCCCGTATGACGTCTCTGATGAGCTCATCATTGGTGATGGTTCCTCTCTCCCAATATCTCATATTGGTTCCTTCTCTCTCTATACTTCTCATAAATTATTTAAATTCTCTAATGTTTTATTTGTACCATCCATATCTCGAAATATTCTCTCTATTTCTAAAATTTTCATGGAAAATAATGCTTTTGTTGAATTTTTACCCAATTCTTTTTGTATTAAGGATCGCTAGACAAGCCTCACTCTTCTACAAGGGCCACTAATGGGGGCATCTATGAATGGAGCCCATCACCTCACTCCCCTCTCGTTCACTCAAGCATGGTCGCTCCTCCCCCAAACTGGCATCACCGTTTGGGTCACCCCTCTATTGATATTATTAAAACCCGATAGAGTTAACTTCCATTAAATTTTCCTTCATTTCAATATAGTTGTAATTCTTGCAATATTAATAAAAGCCATAAGCTACCCTTTTCCAAGTCTGCTCTCACTTCTGCTGCTCCGTTAGAACTTATATTTACGGACGTTTGGACGACCCGTATTCTTTCATATGACAATTTTAAATATTATGTCATTTTCATTGCTCATTTTACTAAATATATTTTGTTATACCCCCTCAAACAAAAATCGGACACCGCCTCAACTTTTCAACGTTTTCGTGTTCTAGTTGAAAAATTCTTAATTCGTCCTATTATTCAATTATTCTCCCACAATGGCGGGGAATACCTCAAACTTACTCCCAATATTTTAACTAATGGCATATGTCATCTCACATCCCCACCACATACACCCGAACATAATGGGTACGCCGAACGACGACACCTTCACATTGTTGAAACGGGTCTCACTTTTATCACATACCAACCTCCCTCTTAATTTTGGCCCCACGCTATTACAACAACTATATATTTAATCAATCGTCTCCCTACTCCTACTTTCCATAATTCCTCTCCCTACCTCAAACTCTTCAATACCACCCCTAATTACACCAAACTTCGTAGCTTTGGTTGTCTTTGTTATCCATGGTTAAAGCCATACAACACCCACAAAATGCAACCTAGATCCGCCCCTAGTATATTCGTTGGTTACGCTCTCACTCAAAGTGAATAATACTGTCTCAATCCAAGAACCATCAAAGTCTACACTTATCGACATGTCAAATTTATTGAGTCACAATTTCCTTATTCTACTTTATGCTCCGCACCATCAACTACCCCCATCATAAATACTCACTAGTGGTGCACCCTTTCTCTACCTCTTATTTACAACACTAATGCCGCTTCAAACAACCCCCCAACATCACCTTCCATCACTCCCTCACCCTCACATAATTTCATTGGAATGTCCTCTCCCCCCCTATTATGCAACCCACTCCACCCATCAAAGCACACCATCTTCATCGTTCACATCATCATCTATATCCTTCTCTCTACCACCTTCAACTCCACCAATGCGTACCATCATTGCTCGCATCACCAATAACATCATAAAAGCCAATCCTGAATACATTAACGATGTTTCTGTCCCTCCTTCTCATGCACCTACAAGTGCCACAAAAGCTCTCAAAGATTCAACATGGCGCCAAGCCATGCAACTTGAATTTAATGCTCTTATCTAAAGCAACACTTGGCACCTTGTTCCTCCTTATGCTTCTCAAAACATCGTTGGATGTAAATGCGTATTTCGCATCAAATGTAACCACAATGGCTCCATTGAACGATGCAAAACCCGACTTGTTGCAAAAGGCTTTCACCGACGCCCCGACATTGACTACTCCAAAACCTTTAACCCAATCATAAAGCCTACCATGATTCACCTCATTCTATCCCTAGCCATTTGTCGTGGTTGGCCTCTCCGTCAAATCGATATCAACAACGCATTTCATCAAGGTACTCTTACCGAGAGCGTTAACATGTCTCAACCTACAGGATTCATCGATAAAGAATACCCTGCCTATGTTTGTAAACTTAACAAAGCTATTTACGACATAAATTATCCCCAAGATCTTGGTATACAGAACTTAAAACTTTCCTTCTATCTTCTGGCTTTCGAAATTCCATCTCCAATCCATCCTTGTTTCTATACCAACATGGTACTGCCACCATCTGCATTGTAGTCTACGTCGATGATATTATTGTCATTGCCCTTCTCCCTCATACATAACTGATTTCATCTCTACTCTCGCTCATCACTTCTCCCTCAAAGACCTTGGTCCCCTCTCATAGTTTCTAGGTGTTGAAGTCGTCCCTAATAACCAATGACTTTTTCTCAACCAAACCAAAAACATTCATGACGTCCTAGTGAAGTATAATATGCATGAATCAAAACCAGTATCCACTCCACTCGCTCTAAATCGTCCTCTCACTTATGCCACGAACCCACCAATTCCTAGCCATACAGATTATCGAGCCATTTGTAACAACCTCTTGTTCAAAATCCAAATTTCTATGAAGTGCGAGAGTATAATTGCAAATTCTATAAGTTCAGGGTCTTAAGTCAAAATATCAGAAATAAAAGAGGAACCCTCTTCTCTATTTCATTTCTTGGTGGCTACGATTTGTGGAGGCTAGAGAGAGACTAGAGAGAAATATGGTCTTCTTCATTGAAATCTTGGTGCAAGAGGTGGTTTTCAGGGATTAAACTCCATCTTCTTCAAGGTAAGCTACTTCCTTCCATCTTATGCTTATGGAAATGAGTCTATGGTTTTGGATGGAAATTTCTAACCCATTTAGGCTTTGTGAGAGGTGAATTGGGAGGAGTAGAGAGCTCCAATCGGAAGTACGGTGGAAGAAATGCATCAAGGGATCTGAATCTTCATCTTCTTCAAGGTATGAATCCTACTCCTTCTTCTCAAGCTTGGGTGGGATTGATTTGTGGTTTGGGGTTTTGTAAACCATGGATTTGTGAAGTACAAATAATTGGGCATGGAAAAGAAAAGAGTTTAATATTGTTTTCCCTCATGGGTCTTGGTAAATGATTGAGACCTTCATCATTTTTGCATAGAAATATCTGAAAATGGCTATGGTTGTGTTATAGAGTTTTTGGGTTTGAAATATTGAATCTATGGATTGTTATTGTTGGGGTAAATGCGTTTTGGATGTTGGTTTTTGGTTTCTAAAGATTGGTGTATTGAAAACCAATGATTTTGGGGGTTTAAAGCCAGTTTATAGTGTTTTGGGAGCTTGTTGCATGAGATTTCGAGCTGGGATTTTCGTGCAGGCCTGGAAGGGACAAACAAGGACTTACACGGTTTCCCATGCGACTTGAGGTCGCATGAGAAGTAGCACAAGTCATTGTTTGCGCAACTTCTTCGATTTGCTTCATTTTTCAGGTCTAGAATCGAGACGTCGATTAAGGGTTTGCTTTAGGGACTTAGTAGATATGTTTTGGGATGTAATTAGATGATTTAACACCATTCTTATGACATTCAATTCAGGTGTTCAGTTTGAGCTAAAGTGAGTTTCGGAGCATGCGTCGATTTGCTAAAGCTTAGGTGAGTTCCCTTAACTCTTTTGTGCAAATGAAATGTTTTGCTAAAGTTTTCGTAACTGAATTTGGTATGGAGAAGCATGATGTGGAAATGTTTATTAATGCATGCACGTTGTTTACATAGTATATACGAAGTGGTACATTGATTTGGTGTCGGGTTGCACAGTGGGAGTAGTGTACCTTGGGATGTCTACATTCCTTGGGAGTTTAGTTATTGTGTGTGCCTTGAATCCATTTCTTGTGCACACGAGACTGACATCTACTGGGGGGCCATGGGGATCTACTGGGGCCACCGATTGCGGACATGACGGTGAGGTGATGGGCGGCTATGAACATTGTGCAAATACCCATGCATGACGTTGATTTGTTGAAATGATTTTGATGGGCCTTTATGGCAGTTTGCATATTGCTATACATGATTTGTTAAACTATTTTCGAGAGGGAATTCACTAGACCTCATGGTCTAACTCTTGCTTTTCAAAAACTAAAACCATTTTCAGGTAAGAGTTTTGGATTGGGGTTTCATCTAAAGTAGATGGAAATAGGTGATGTTGTAGAAGAGTTATATCCTAGTGGAGGCTTGTAGTTCACCCTTGGGCTTCTTGTAGTATCTCAGTTGTGAAGGTGTTATCCGTTGCGTACCCAAAGTTGGGATTGATGTATTTTGTATACTTCGGGACCGATTTTTGTTGTAATGTTAAGAATTATGTTCTATGGAATTTGGGTTGTTACACCATCCTTGGCAGCTTACAATACCTCTCTCTCACTCATCTCGATGTTGGCTATGCTGTCAACAAACTATCACAATATATGCATTTCCCCTCTAATGATCATTGGCTTGCTTTTAAGAGATTACTACGATACCTAAATGGTACTTCTCATTATGGTCCTCAAATCTACCGTAATTCTCCGTTACGACTTCATGCCTTACAGATGCAGAGTGGGCTTGGAACACGAATAACTACATTTCTACCACCGGTTACAAAGTCTATCTTGGTCGCAATCCAATTTCTTGGAGCTCCAAGAAGCAACGTGCCTTAGCTCGTTCTTCTACTAAGGCGGAATTTCGAGCAATTGCCGACACAACGAATGAAGTACTTTGGTCAGTGTTCCAAATAGCGTGAGGCGTGGTGTGGCGGCGAGGCCAAGCCTCAAGCTTTGGAAGCCACGACGAGGTCACGACATTTTTCACGGCATGACTTATGGCGGCAAATCTCTATATCATATATTACATTATATACATAAATATACGTTTTATTATATTATTACAATGAATCAATAATAAAAAACAATTTAAATTAAGTTATATATAAAAAATTAACAAGACATTAGAAAGATATGTAAAATCAAATATCATGTTATAAAAATTGCGCATTATGTCATGGTGTGCCTTAGGTGTAACGTGGCGTGAGACACAAGCCTTGAGCCACGACGCGCCATGGTGGCTGTTGCGGCGAACCTTTTCGAACAATGACTTTGGCTACGTTCCTTGCTTACTGAGCTTGGGATTACCCCAACACATCAGCCTACTATCTACTCATATAATCTTGGTGCCACACACTACTCCGCCAATCCTGATTTTCATTCCTGCATGAAACATCTCGCATCAGCCTTTCACTTTGTTCGTGAACAAGTAGAACTCGACACAATTCGAGTTCAACATATTCCCGATGATGATCAATTAGCAGATGTCCTTACAAAACCATAACCTAAATCTCGCTTCTATACGCTACTTGCCAAGATTGGACTTTCCTAAAGGAAGTCCGTCTTGAGGGGGCGTGATAAGGACAAAATCCCTACATAAATTAATAATTCAATCAAGGATGGCAATCTATGATTTTGATCCTCTACATAATTGTTGTAATATCTCTTTTGTTTAAAATTATTCTTGTTAATATTTTTATTTAATAGTCTTAATTAGGTTGATTTGTTTCGGTCTCAATGAGATGTAATTGTATTTATAAATAGCCTCCAAAGTGCTTGACAAAAACTCATCAAAACTTTTCATCCACTATAAATTTCACCATTTCTTTCACATTTTCTCTATTTCGAAGAATCTATTTGAACAAAAATTATCAAAATCCATTTTAAAGAGTCTGTTAGAGATGTAACATTATAACTCTTTACAACTAACTAGTTTTATCATACTCATTTTATTCTTATCCGATCTTGTTTTATCCAACCAAAAACAACCTCATTTATCAAACATTACATTCATAGATAATCATTTAATAATTATTTAACAAGTAATAAAATACATTATAACATTCTTTCAATCTTTGACATCACTCAAACTTTTGGATAGGAAGCCATTTTTAAGTTATCTCTCCAATAATTAACATTTTAATTAAGTTATTCTCCATCCTTTTTTCAAATCATTATTTTTATTCTTAAAGATGGTCTTGGTATTAGGGCATCCACAATGGTAAAAGAAGATTAATGACTTGAGAGTAATAAAAAAGTATAAAAGTTAATTTGGTCCCACCAAATGTACTCTCTCTTTCCTCTTGCCTCTCAGAGCATCTCCAATGGTTGAGAAAATGACTTGGAGAATGACTTGAACATGGGTTATTGATTGGAGTCATGACTTGATGATGAGTTTACTTATCAAAGGGTTGAGAAACCTCAAGTGGTTTGAAGAATTGTTATGAGAGGCAACTTCAAGTCTTTGGTGGGACCCACTATTTTTTTAATATAATTTTTTTTGATCAAGTATTTGGAATGGGTTTACCATTGTGGATGCCCTCACAAACAAAATTTCAAAGACTTGAGAGTAACCAAGTCGTTGATCAATAAACCCATTCTCAAGTCCTCACTCCAATGGTCAACCTATCCTCAAGTTATTCTTCAAGTCATTTGTGCTTGACCATTGGAGATGCTCTTAGATCGAAATCCCACCTCTAAATCTATCACATCGCTAGTCGTAGATACATGGGCTATATGGGTAGATCCAGGAATATATATATATATATATATATATATATATATATATATATATATATATATAGAGAGAGAGAGAGAGAGAGAGAGAGAGAGAGGGGCTTAATCAAATGAGAACTGAGTTATTTGTGATAACTGTGAGATCCAATGTGAGCCACTCATTTAGAATAATCGATGTAAATTTTAAAGAAATATAAAAGGATATTTTGGTAAATTTCTATTTTACAGCTAATTAAATTAATTCTATCTTCTCTCTCTACCATATACCTTAACCCTAAAAAGTGTCCCTCTTCTTTTTAATATCACAGTTGTCGGCCTCTTGAGAATGTCACGTATCATCTTTTTCCTGAAATCTGGTTATTTGGCTTCTTCTTTCTTGAGCACCTCCATTTCTTGTTCGTTTGTTCTCTTACACTTACCGGCCTTTAGACCCATCTAAAATCATGGTCCTCGTCGGCACTGTTTTGGTCTGCAAACACCACCGTCAATAGCTCCGGTATCACCGACAGCCCTTCCCGTCCCCCTCCCTCGACCACCATCATCACGCTACGTTATTTGGCCTCGGCTGCCTCTCTATCTCTACCCTATAATGGATATGCCAATGGCTCACCTGGATGACATGGGTGCTATGTTAAACCATGAGATGGTAAACATTGAACGGGTTTTGTAGGATGAGAAGCTCTGTTGTTTATATATATGAAGGCGAATGTGGTATCACAACAAAATTGGTCTACAAGATGCCATCAATCTTAATCATCTCGTTGCTTCTGGTTCAGATCTACCAATCTTCCTCAAACAGTCGATATCAAGGCGTATCACAGTCGGTATCACGGCATATCACAGTCGGTATCACGACGTATCACAGTCGGTATCACGACGGTATCATAGTTGGACTAGACCCAATGGAATGTTACAGGAGAGGGAAGAGGGTAGAGGAGAGATAAATTTTCTACATTTCCTAAAATGTCCTTTATTTAAAATTAAAGTCAAAATTACCAAATATATTAATTTCCTAATTTATCTTTGATTTGTGGTTGAGATTGGATCTCACAGTTACCACAAAATACTAGGATCTCCCTTGAATGACCCCCGATATATATATATATATATATATATATATATAGAGAGAGAGAGAGAGAGAGAGAGAGAGAGGCTCCGTAAAATGCAAACCATGTATTTGTTGCACCCCTTACAAATCAGTGTGCATATGTGGACATTGTGCATATGTGAACAATGTGCACATACATATGCATATGCATACGTGCAAAAATATACATATAATGGACATACATTCATATGAGAATATGTATATATGGATCTTAGATTATGCACACATTGTTCACATATGCACATTGGTTTGTAAGGGGTGCAACAAATACATGGTTTATATCCTATTATATATATATATATATAGGGTCAGGTTCAGGTTCACGGGAAAACCTCAAATAAACGAAAAACTAAGGAACACTTTGGTAGCCTTTCATCTGGATGGTATGCACTTGTGCATACAGGTAATTTGTAACATATACACAGATGCATAATGCACTTGGGCATAAAAACCAAAAAAAATAACATAATTTACCTATATGCACAAGTGCATACCGTCCAGATGAAGGGCCACCAAGGTGTTCTTCAGATTTCCATTTTTTTGAGGTTTTCCCTTGAACATCCCTCTTCAATTGAAAACTCATCTTCAATTGTGCACGTGAGGACAGATCACAACCCTTGATCGCAGCCAAATTGAAGCCGACTCTCAAATCCCGCTTCAGGGGTAATTTTGTCAGATTAGTTATTTTTCTGTTTTATTATTTGATATGGTTTCCTTATATCTCGCTATTCTTTTCGATTGTTTCCTAATTTCTCTGAGCACGATGTGAAACATCCAAAAACCAGGATAAATTTAAACCTTAAAATTTATCAAGATTATTCATACTTTCATCCAAACCTTTATACATAAATGGAGAATTAGCTATGAGGGTTCACATATATACAAATTGAGCTTATCAAAACAACTTACTAATCTAATCGTGAACAATAAGATTAGATTATTCTAGTTGTTTAGACCATTCTCCAAAACATACTCGTATATGCTAACTTCTCCACTTATCACCAAAAGTTGAATACCGGAAATCCCTCGTCCCTCTTCCCATTACTTCCCCGAGCTCGTACCTGGTAAGAAAATTTAATTTGAAACGATTAGGCTTACGCCTAGTGAGAACATCCAATTTCAAATTAAAACTTTATAAGCTTTGGAAACTAATGTAAACAAAGCATATAAACAAACCTGGTTTGCCACCATTCTTACCGTACACATACTCATCTTGCGATGACGGGAACATGCCCGATTCCATAAATATGACTAACACTCAGTAAGTCATATCATCACGTTCGAGAGCCTACTACGAATCATCACAGATTCGGGATCGTAGCTCATCTCCAAGAATTTACAATTTACTTTATGCCTATTTCTTGGAGTGGAAGTAGAGATTACAATTTACTTTATGCCTATCTCTTACCTTCCCATAAAAATCAGGAATTACAATTAACTCTCGCCTATTCCTAGATTTCTCATCATAGTACGAAATAGGAATTACAATTTACTTTATGCCTATTCCTCATTTCCACGTAAACGGGAATTACAAATTACTTTATGTCTATTCCACGTTTCACGTCACACTTATGAAATAGGAATTACAATTTACTTTATGCCTATTTCTTATTTCACATCACCTTACGAAATGGGAATTACAATTTACTTTATGCCTATTCCTCATTTCACGTCAACGGGAATTACAAATTACTTTATGCCTATTGCACGTTTCACTTATTGCCAGTGCATATGAATCCATTACACTTACTAGCATATGTGCATATTTACTCGAATACACAAACATTTTCATATAATATTCTTATTCTGTATTATCCCTCTTCGGCGACTTAGCACGGGGGAATCCAGTACCAAGTCCGGAACTGTCCGGAACCGGGACTCAAATTGAGACCGGAACTTAAAACGAAATCGGATCCCAAAACGAACCGGATCCCAATACCGGATCTCAAACAAACTGGATCCCAATACCGGATCCTAATACCGGATCTCAAATGAACCGATCCCAATACCGGATCCTAATACCGGATCTCAAATGAACTGGATCCCAATACCGGATCCTAATACCGTATCTCAAATGAACTGGATCCTAATACCGGATCTCAAATGAACCGGATCCCAATACCGGATCCTAATACCGGATCTCAAATGAACCGGATCCCAATACCGGATCTCAAATGAACCGGGACTTCGATCTGCACTTCAATTTTACTCTAAAAGCTCGTCGAAATTCAATTTCTTGGTCACTTCCATCTCAATACATATTTACCAAGTGATTCAGATAGTTTGCTACCAAATATAACATTCAATTTCAATTGAGATCATTTAGAAGAAGATGAACTCACCTGATTTACGTTCGAATACAGAGTCTGCCAATTCAAGAAATAACAAAACCCAAGCTTTCACACCCACGAGCAAAACCTAATCACAATCAGTTTAACTTCTGATTGTCAATTCTTGAGAACTAGAAATCGAGAATACGATCGAATTTCTTACCGAGAAAATCTGCAATTCACCAATGTTTTTCTTTCTTCTGCTTGCTTTTGACCGACTTCACTGGACACAATTGAGATGAAATCTCAATTGGAACCGAATTTCCCCTTAAATACAAATACAACTATCAAATAATGACAAAACCAACCCCAAAGTTTCAACTTTCACACTTTACTTAATCTTTGGGTCAAAAACAATTTCAACCCTTCCGTCATTCCGTTTAAATTAATACTTCCATTATTTTAAACATTCTTTCCAAAATAAAAGTACATTGACTTTGGAAATTTCGAGGTGTTACAAATCTCCCCAACTTAAAAATGATTTCGTCCCCAAAATCAAAGTTAGGTAAATAAATGAGGATATCTAATCTTCATATCTTCCTCCGCCTCCCAAGTCACATTTGCACCTCTATGATGTTTCCATTGTACTTTTACCATAATCACTTTCTTATGTCGTAGCTTCTTAGTCCTCCTTTCTAAAATTTATTCTGGTTCCTCCACACAACGACTCATCTCATCCACTCTTATTTCAGAAAGTGGAATAACATTTTCTTCGTCGGCTAAATATTTCCGAAGATAGCAGACGTGAAAGGTATTATGAATTCCTTTCAATTCAGGTGGAAGGTCCAACTGATATGCTTGAAGTCCTATTCGCTTGGTTATAGTGAAAGGTCCTAGAAAACGAGGACTCAGCTTTCCACGTTTTCCAAACCTTATCACACCCTTCCATGGGGATACTTAAGCATCACACGCTCCGCAACTTGGAATTCTTTCGGCCTTCTTTTCGGATCGGCGTAACTCTTTTGTCGATCTTGAGCCGCCTTCATGTGCTTCCGAATCTCCTTCACTTTGTTAGCCGTTTGTTGAACAATTTCAGGACTGCCAAATTGTTTTTCTCTAGATTCTAACCAACACACTGGAGTTCTACATTTCCGCCCATATAAAGCTTCGAAATGTGCTCTTCCAATACTGGAATGATAACTATTATTGTACGCAAACTCCACTAAAAGTAAATGCGTATCCCAGTTATGTAATACCCCGGGTAATTCAGTTAGATAAATTCCCTATCAGTTAATTTATTTAACCTTAAGATTTGATGTTTAGGATAAGTATGAGATAAGTTATAAGTTCAAGGGTGTTTGGGTACTTATTATATAATTTCAGCCAAAAGTGGAAGATTGATACTTAAATATCTTAAGTATTCAGGTTACCACTTTCCTTATTCAGAAAGTGTGTATGTGTGTGTACGTTTTGACAGAAAAAGAAGCAGAGGAAGAAAACGTACGGATAGGGCTTTAATTGATTGTGCTGGAATCGAATTGGAGGTAAGTTTCTTTACAATTTGTGTTCATAATCAGTAGTATTAGACTTCTATCGGTTTAGAATTTCTAAATTCGCGACTTGATTGGATTTCAATCGATTTCTGGGTAAATGGAAACCGACTATGTTCTTGAGAGTTCCGGTGAAATCCCGGTAGACTCCCGGTAGTGTGAGTCCCGGTATAGGAGAGTCCCGGTAATGTGAGTCCCGATAATGTGAGTCCCGGTAATGTGAGTCTCGGTATTGTGAGTCCCGGTATAACAGACTTCCGGTAGTGTAGAGTTTCGGTAATGTGAACTCCCAGTATAGGAACTCCCGGTACTGAAGAGTCCCGGTACTGTATAAGTCCCGGTATCCTGTGTAGTCCCGGTAGTGGGTTAAGTGCAGTGTAATGGGACATTTGATGATAAGAAATTGTTAGGCTTTATGTGTTTGGTTAGTAAAGCGATGTATGTATCTTAACTTGTTTCAGATTCCGTGGAGTCGTGATAAGAGATAAGATCATTTTGAAAGGAGCTTGCGAGCGTGTGTAATAATCAAGACAGGTGAGTTTACTTTGAAAACGTTTTTAACTGGAATACGTATATGTGTGGATTGGGAATGCAATTGTTGATGACTATGTGTTTATATATGTGATATATGTGAATTATAATATAGTGAGGTATTATATTTACATGAGTATTATAATGCGTTATAATACGTTGGTCGGGTTTAGGACCGGTGTGTTTGGCTATAGAATCTGTATAGCGTTGTTTGGCTGTAGATGTTGTACAGCGTTGTAAATTATTAGTTGGCTTGCTACCAACTAATATGGCCAGGAGGAATGAGAAGGGAAAGTATAGGATATGTGAGCTTAATTGGATGTATATGATTGTGTTGCGTGATTTATATGAATGAAGTTTATATAAATGATTTTTAAACTAACAGGGATTTCTCACTTAGACCATCAGGTATAACCCTCATTTTGTTTTAAAAATATGTATTCCAGGTGGTGGAGCAAGTAATAGCAAGTAATTAGAGTAACCGATGGATGGCTTGTGTGAAGAATTATAAGATGAAGATTTTGACTTGTTTAGCAGTTGTATCACAATATTAAATGTTATGTATGTAAATAGTACAAAGATTGTAGTAGAATGGTTTTCCTCCGATTGTAAAAGACTACGGGACCGTACTTGTAATGTGAAGTTCGTTTGTTATATCTATGTTGTGTTACATTATGTGATATGTTGTGTATATGGAATTTGGGTTGTTACAAATGGTATCAGAGCCTTAGTTTAAGGGATTTAGGTATTTGTATCTGTACCTAGACTTAAACTGCATGTAAAGTAGGATGTCCCTATTATTGTAGAACCTCGGGATATTAAGTATAAAAGGTAGAAGGAACATCATGTAAGGTAATTTCATATTACACCTGGCCAGTGTAATTGTGATCTTACAGGTACATGTTTGAACTGGAATACCTTGTTATACGGGGTATGTGCTTATGTGTATATTAATCTTGTTTAAATCTACAGAATGGCAAGCGGTACGCGAAATTCGAATCGAGGAGGAGGAAGAAATCCAAATAGAACTAATCCGCCAATAGGAACGGGGGACAGGGGAGGCAGAACAGGGGGCAGAGTCGGGGGTAGAACTGGGGGTAGAGCTGGAGGTCGAGCCGGAGGCAGAGTCCAGCCAAATAGTACAGAGTTCGTTACCAGGGTTGATCTAATGGCAAAAATGGGAAGACTGCAGGATAGCATACAAACAATGTTTGAACAAAGTCGTAATAATGAAGCTGATAGACCAGATCCGGAACCTGAAGTCGAATTGCCAATCACCCCTACGGTCTTACCGGTAATGAGAAAATGTGATTACAAGATGTTTCTTAGTTGCAAGCCTCCTACATTCTCAGGGGATCGGGATCCAGTAAAAGCAATGAGATGGATGAAGGAAATAGAAGCCATTTTCAAAACAAGCAAGTGTGCGGATGAAGATAGGGTATTGTACGGGGCAGCAATGTTAAAAGGAGATGCTTTGTATTGGTGGGAATCTTTTATTCATTCTAAAGGATCTGATGTTTATTCTACCCTCTCTTGGGAAGAATTTGTGATAGCTTACAGGGAACAATTTTGTCCCCAATCCGCCGTTAAACAACTGGAAGGAGAATTCATGAATTTGCAACAAGGAAAATTATCCGTTCGAGACTACACCGCTAGCTTTCTGGAAAAGTCTCGGTTCGCAGAATACTACGTTGCTACGGAGACGATGAAGACGGAAAGGTTTATTTTTGGGCTGAACTCAGAAGTCAGAAAGTTAGTGACTGCAAAAGGACCTGATACCTTCTCGGCTGCAGTTAATGCCGCGGAGAATGTTGAACGAGATATTAGAAGAGATGCTGGCGATAAAAGTATCGGGAAGAGAAAGTGGGAAGGACCACAATACGATCCGAAGAAGTCCCGATTTCAGAAATATGATAACCGTCCGCCATTTCGACCAGCGGAAAGACCATGTCAGAAGTGCAACCGTGTCCATCAAGGAAACTGCCAAGGTGATTTACGAGCGTGTTATAAGTGTGGGAAGACCGGACACGTCATCAAGGATTGTAAGGTAACGCGGTTATGTTTCTTATGCAATTCTCCGGATCATCTTCAGTCAAACTGTCCGCGGGGGAGGATACAGCAAGGTGGGTCATCGGGCAGCCAGCGATTGTTAAACCATTAATACCAAGACTGGAACCGCCAGTAACCAGGGGTCATGCATTTCAAATGACTGAGAAAGAAGCGGAGGAAACCCCGGATGTGGTCACAGGTACATTTTTGATAAACTCTACACGTGCTAAGGTGTTGTTTGATTCCGGTGCAAACCGATCGTTTGTGTCACCTACATTTGCTGCTTGCCTGTGTTTGAAACCTAAAATGTTAGAACATGCTCTATTAGTAGATACTGCAAATGATAACCAAGTGTCGGTTAGAGAAGTATTTGATGGTTGTGTGATAAATATAGAGGGGTGTGGAGTTCCTATACAACTGTTTCCTATAACTTTGATAGAGTTTGACGTAGTAGTGGGAATGGACTGGTTAGCCGAGAATCAGGCTAACATAGTGTGTGATAAGAAGTTAATAAATGTTGTATTACCTGAGAGGGGACCGGTAGTGATTTATGGTGATCGTAGGAATCATCAGTCCTGTCTTATATCGATAATAAAAGCACGTAGGTGTGTTAATAAGGGTTGTCAGAGTTACTTGGCTTATGTGATAGATATTAAGACAGAAAAGAATAGGAAGGAAGATATCCCTATGTTGGAATAATCATGATTTGTATTTGATAGATAATAAGATGACAAGAAAACATACCCGATGATCCTGAGGATCCAGTGAAAGCATTGAACATATTTGCCATTGATTGTCGGGTTCCCAGAACGAGGTGATCGTATTATGATGGGATGATGATCGATCTTGAGAGAGTCGATCTTAGGGGAGGCACACGGCTGAATTGTTTATTAGCAATAAGTCATTAGGGTTAAAGTGTGATTAGGGTACCCTATTTATAATAAGAGTATCTTACACTTTTAACCCTTGGTGTTTATTATGTGCCATATAATTCCCCATAGTTCCAATCACCTAATGGGAAACCCTATAGTATGTCAATAATAGTAAATACGCCCATCATATATTTACCAGACATAGGGATTTCAGTTATTGTCAATTATCATATCAGGAATGATAAACGATCAGTGACGGTCACTTTTAAGGTGGTTCCAACATTCTCCCACTTGACCAAGCGATCTTTTATCTATGAGTACCAATAAGTCCGGCCGGGATAATACTCATTTTGTTTTAAACTGAAATCATAGCTAATAAGTACAGCCGTAGAGAAGAATATCAACTCAGGACCCCCACTAGTCAAACTATGACTCAAATTTAAAACTGAATAAGCAATGATCAATTGACTTAGACAGATTTCGTTATAATAATGTCCATACACCATTATGAGCTCAAAGCGTAACTAATAGACAAACAAAATCTGAATATAGAGGAAAATTTTATTAAGATAATAGTAATGACCAATAAGTACAATATGCTATTAAATTAAGTCTTTTGTAAGCCCCATCTTCGACACGTGTCCTACGAAGACATTAGGAGGAAGACCTTTGGTCATCGGATCCGCTAGCATATTCTTTGTACTTATGTACTCGATACAAAGGACATTTTCCTCAACCCGTTCGCGCACAAACAGATACTTTGTATCAAGATACAGCCCAGCGCCAGTTGAACTGTTACTGTTCGAGAAAGTTACGGCAGTTGAGTTATCACAGTAAAGCTTCAATGGTCTAGAAATGGAGTTGACAATTTTGAGTCCACTGACCAGGTTCCTTAACAACATCCCATGACAACTGGCATTATAAACGGCAACGTATTCAGCCATCATGGTGGACGTTGTAGTCAGCTTTTGTTTATGACTCCGCCAGGAGATAGGTCCACCAGCTAACATAAATATGTACCCAGAAGTAGATTTCTTATCTTCCTTGCATTTAGCAAAATCGGAATTAGAATATCCTACTACTTCTAAGTTGTCACTTCTTCTATAAGTCAATTTGTAGTATTTGGTCCCTTGCAGATATCGTAGAACCTTTTTAGCCGCTTTCCAGTGTGCTATTCCGGGATTAGATAAGTAACGTCCCAGCATACCAGCGATATAAGCGATATCCGGACGAGTACAGACCTGAGCATACATAATGCTCCCTACTACAGACGAATAAGGTATCATCCTCATTTCTTCCTTTTCAATCTCAGTGCTCGGAGCTTGGAAAGAACCAAACACGTCCCCTTTAACTACTGGAGCTACAGTGGGTGTACAGTGCTGCATGTTATAGCGTTTTAAGATACGCTCAATATATGCGTTTTGAGAAAGTCCCAAAACACCATTATGCCTATCTCGATGTATTTCGATACCAATGACATAAGAGGCATCACCGAGATCTTTCATGTCGAAATTTTGCGAAAGCATCCGCTTCGACTCATGCAGCATATCCAAGTTGTTACTTGCTAGTAGGATGTCATCTACATACAAGACAAGGATTATAAAGTTACTCCCACTGATCTTGAGATAGGTGAATTGATCCACTTGATTCTTTAGAAAACCTTGCCCTTTTACGATTTTATGGAACTTGAGGTACCATTGTCGTGATGCCTGCTTCAACCCATAAATGGATTTCTTCAACTTGCAGACCATATGCTCTTTACCTTCTGGAATGAATCCTTCAGGTTGTCGCATGTATACGTCTTCTTGCAAGTCTCCATTTAAGAATGCGGTCTTGACATCCATCTGATGTAACTCTAAATCATAATGAGCTACAAGTGCCATAACAATCCTTAAAGAATCTTTACGAGAGACAGGAGAGAAGGTCTCTTGATAATCAATTCCTTCCTTTTGAGTAAAGCCTTTTGCAACCAGTCTGGCCTTATAGCGTTCGATGTTTCCTTTCGGGTCTAATTTGGTTTTGAAGACCCATTTACAACCGATGGTTTTGGATCCTTCAGGAAGTTCAACCAAGTCCCAAACATCATTATGTTGCATGGAATTAAGCCCTTCAATCATGGCTTCATTCCACTGAGTGGCCTGATCACTATTAATGGCTTCTCGATAAGAGGTAGGATCAGTAAGCTTTCCAATGTCCTCAACTTCAGATAAAAAGGTTACGAAATCATCAAAATTTGGGGCCCTGCGAGCCCTAGATGATCTCCTGAGTTGATTATCCGGTTCAGTAACGGAAGGAGTGGAATCAGTGATATTAGGTTCAGCGTTCGGAAGCGATGATGATGTTCCCTCGGTATTTTGGTTAGGAAGAGCAGGATCAGTGATATTAGGAGCAGCGGTGGGTACAAGAGGAATTATCGGAGGAATAAGTATACCAGAAGAATGGTTTCCCCCCGCTTCTTGTACTTCTTGCAAATCTGAGTCATGATTTGTCGTGCTCCCACTGATCTTTGAGTTCTCAAGAAATGTGGCATGCTGCGTGTCAATGATGCTCGTAGTGTGGGAAGGACAGTAAAACCGATAACCTTTTGAGTTATCAGGATAACCGATAAAGAAACATGTAAGGGTCTTAGGATCCCGTTTCTTTAAGTTAGGGTTATAGACTTTTGCTTCGGCAGGACAGCCCCATACTTTCATATATTTTAGACTCGGTTTCCTACCTGTCCAGATTTCATAAGGAGTTTTAGGGACAGATTTTGATGGAACCCTATTGAGTATATGAACGGCTGTTTTTAATGCCTCAGTCCAAAGGAAAGTAGGTAAGTTAGTGTTAGCAAGCATACTTCTCACCATATCCATTAAGGTTTTGTTTCTCCTTTCAGCAACACCATTTTGTTGAGGAGAACCAGGCATGGTGTATTGGTTAATTATGCCTTGTTCCTTGCAAAAGTTATAGAAAGGACCAGGAGCTTGACCAATATCAGTATGTCTACCATAATACTCACCTCCTCTGTCTGATCTCACAACTTTTATTTTATGATCAAGTTGGTTTTCAACCAAAGTTTTAAAATCAATAAAAGTTTGTAAGGATTCAGATTTTTCCTTAATCAGATATAGGTGCATATAACGCGAATAATCGTCAATGAATGTAATAAATGATGTATGTCCTGTGATTGATGCGGGATAAGGACCACTAATATCAGTGTGAATTATTTCCAACAAGTTGGAACTTCTAGTAGCTCCTTTCTTATTCCCTTTTGCCATTTTTCCTTTGAGGCACTTAATACATGTTTCAAAATCACTAAAATCAAGAGAATGTAAGATTCCATCCTTTACGAGTCGAGTCATTCTATCTCGTGAGATGTGGCCAAGACGTTTATGCCACAACATGGAGGAATTCTCTAATTGTTTAGGTGATTTTGTTGTTTTAGTTACGTCATCAATATTAAGTGACAACAAAGACTGTGAGAAATTATGATCTAGTTCCAATTTATACAGCAATCCATCCAAGAAACCTCGACCAAGTAATTCATTATTATGAGTAATAGCAATCTTGCCGCAACCATGAATTATTATATAACCTTCAAGGTCTAGTCTAGATATGGATACAAGGTTCCGAGTAATTCTCGGTACATATAAGGTATCCACTAGTCTAATACACTTTCCGGTACTCATATGTAAATTTAAAGTTCCCATGGCTTCGACATCTAAGAGATCACCACTTCCAACTCTAAGTTTTCTTTGGCCCTTTGGTAGCTTCTGGATTGTAAGGAATCCCTGCATTGAGTTTTTCACATGGACCATAGAACCAGAGTCACCCCACCATGTATTAATAGGGACATCAGTAGTAAAGGAATCAAATATTACATAAAGAATGTTACCTTTCTTAGCTAGCCATTCCTTGAACTTAGGGCAATCTTTCTGTCCGTGCCCTTTGGCACGACAGAATTTGCAGCTAGGTTTGTTAGACAAGGATTTAGAGCCAGAGGCAACGGCACCATGATTATTATCCTTTTGGACTTTATTTCCAGTCTGATTACTGTGGTTACCCTTCCTTTTCTTAGAATTACCAGTGGTTGTCAGGTGAACAGCTTCAGGTTGTACCAGCTTTAGGCGATCCTCCTCTTGCACACACATTGCAATCAGTTCACTTATCGACCATTTATCCTTCATAGCGTTGTAGTTAACTTTGAAGGTGTCGAACCGAGCATGCAAAGAGGTCATTATGAAATGCACAAGAAAATTATCAGAGACTTCCATCTCAAGACTCTTAAGCTTATGAGCCATATCAATCATTTTCATAATGTGTTCACGGACACTGCTATTTCCTTCATATTTTAGAGTGAGCATCTGTAGCATTAAGCTACTTGCATGAGCTTTAGACGATCCCTTGAAATGATCCTCAATAGATTTGAGGTAAGTTCTGACTTTATCAGAGTCAGGGATAGCTCCTCGGATACTGAGGTTAATGGAGTTCTTGACCATCATTAGTGACAAGCGATTTGCCCTTTCCCACTTTTCAAAATCCGCTTTCTGAGCTGCAGTGGACGCAGCAGTAATAGCAGTGGGTTCATCATGGCGAATGGCATGATCAAGGTCAAGCATCCCCAGAGTAAGAAGTAATTGATCCTTCCATGACGCAAAGTTCGCACCAGTAAGTGGCTCAATGCCAAAGTTAGGTACTGATTAGGAAATGAGGAGGATATAAGTTATAGAAGATTATTATAGTGACGTAGTTAGCTATAAAAGGCGGACAAAGTAATGTTTCTTAAAGTAATGGAATCAAAGTAATGTTAAAGTAAGCAGGCCTAACAGTAATATTCCTTAGAGTAATGAAACTATGACCATTTTAGTGATGAAGCTAGTGATGAGTATACCTATTGTAAACACCAAAACAATAAGTCAAAGTAAGGCTCTACTTAGATGTTACATCACCTTTGGGCAGAAATAACTAATATCTAAGTAAACATGAGCGTTAGGGTTATGCAACGCAATACTTATCTTTTGACCTTTGGGCACAAAATAGAGCATCGTGTGAATTATGCATGTAGAAAGTCCTTTTGACACACAGGTATATTAAATCACCTTTGGGCAGAATTAGTATACTCAGTGTTCATTATGCAAAAGGAAAAAAAATGCATTATGAGAATCATATTTGACCTTTGGGCACAAATGATGAGACCATAAATATTAGTGCAAGGTTTTCGCTATGTACAGAAGCGAAAAGTAAGGTTTTCGCTATGTACAGTAGCGAAAAGTAAGGTTTTCGCAATGTACAGTGGCGAAAAGTAAGGTTTTCGCAATGTACAGTAGCGAAAAGTAAGGTTTTCGTTACGTACATAAGCGAAAAGTAAGGTTTTCGGGATGAACTATACCGAAAAGTAAGGTTTTCGCTATGTACAGTAGCGAAAAGTAAGGTTCAACCGAAAAAAAAAATCTTTTCATTTGATCAATTCGGTATAATTAACATTGATCAATTAACATGGCATAATTAGGGTTTAATACGATGGAAAAAAGCATTATAATCGCAGATGATAAAATTGCAATTCAATGCAGTTTTGATGTTTGCGGCGGCATACATAAACACGAAGTAAACCGATAAATTAAAGCCATCAAAACTAATACAAATCATGAATCAATTTTGAACCTGGGGCTCTGATACCACATGTTGGAATAATCATGATTTGTATTTGATAGATAATAAGATGACAAGAAAACATACCCGATGATCCTGAGGATCCAGTGAAAGCATTGAACATATTTGCCATTGATTGTCGGGTTCCCAGAACGAGGTGATCGTATTATGATGGGATGATGATCGATCTTGAGAGAGTCGATCTTAGGGGAGGCACACGGCTGAATTGTTTATTAGCAATAAGTCATTAGGGTTAAAGTGTGATTAGGGTACCCTATTTATAATAAGAGTATCTTACACTTTTAACCCTTGGTGTTTATTATGTGCCATATAATTCCCCATAGTTCCAATCACCTAATGGGAAACCCTATAGTATGTTAATAATAGTAAATACGCCCATCATATATTTACCAGACATAGGGATTTCAGTTATTGTCAATTATCATATCAGGAATGATAAACGATCAGTGACGGTCACTTTTAAGGTGGTTCCAACACCCTATTGTTAGTGAATTCCCTGAAGTATTCCCCGAAGACTTGAATAGTCTTCCGCCTGTTAGACAAGTAGAGTTCGGTATAGACCTGGTTCCTGGAGCCACTCCTGTAGCCCATGCACCGTATCGTTTGGCACCTCCAGAGATGAAAGAGATGATGGCACAACTGCAAGACCTATCCGATAAAGGCTTCATCAGACCTAGTTCTTCACTGTGGGGAGCACCAGTGTTATTTGTGAAAAAGAAGGATGGTTCGATGAGAATGTGTATCGACTACCGAGAACTGAATAAGCGCACGATAAAGAACAAGTATCCGCTACCTCGAATTGATGACCTCTTCGATCAGTTAGTTGGAGCTTGCTATTTTTCCAAGATTGATCTAAGATCCGGTTATCACCAGTTGAAAGTTAAAGAAGAAGACGTTTTAAAGACTGCTTTTCGAACAAGGTATGGTCATCATGAATTCTTAGTGATGCCGTTTGGACTGACGAACGCTCCAGCTGCCTTTATGGATTTAATGAATCGGGTATGTAAGCCGTATCTCGATAAATTCGTTATTGTATTTATCAATGATATCCTTATCTATTCCCGATCCAAGGAAGAGCATGCGCAACATCTTCGTTTGGTTCTGGAGCTACTGAAGAAGGAAAAGTTGTATGCAAAGTTTTCTAAATGTGAATTCTGGCTGCGGAAAGTTCAATTTCTGGGGCACGTGGTTTCTGAGAAAGGTATACAAGTTGATCCGATGAAAGTGGAAGCCGTTGAAAAGTGGGAACCGCCGAAGACAGCAACCGAAGTACGTAATTTTCTGGGTTTAGCCGGCTACTATCGGAAATTCATAAAAGACTTCTCTCGTATCGCAACGTCTTTGACTAAGCTGACCCGGGAGAACCTGAAATTTGAATGGAAAGCAGAACAAGACGAGGCATTCCGGATATTGAAAGAGAAACTGTGCAGGGCGCCGATTCTATCACTACCTGAAGGTTCGGAAGACTTTCTGGTTTATAGTGATGCATCCAAATTGGGGTTGGGATGTGTGCTTATGCAGCGTGGGAAAGTTATTGCTTATGCTTCTCGTCAATTAAAGGATCATGAAAGGCAGTATCCTACGCACGACATGGAGCTTGCAGCAGTCGTTTTCGCGTTAAAGATTTGGAGACATTATCTGTATGGTTCCAAATGTCAGATTTATACCGATCATAAAAGTCTCCAACATCTCTTTGATCAGAAGGAACTAAATATGAGACAAAGAAGATGGTTGGAATTGCTGAATGATTACGACTGTGAAATCCTTTATCATCCGGGAAAGGCAAATGTGGTAGCTGATGCATTGAGTCGTCAAGAAAGGAGTGGGACAATAAAAGTTATTTCGCTACGAACTGAACTCCTACCCAACATATTTGATGAATTGCAGAAGTGTCAAGTGGAGGCTTATCAAGATGAACATTTGAAATCAGAACGGTTAGCGGGGATGTCAGCATTGCTAGTAACAGATGATCGTGGGTTATTGTGTCTGGGAAACAGAGTGTGGGTATCTCGTTTGGGTGGGTTACGTGATCGTGTTTTACAAGAAGCTCATCAATCTCGTTTCTCTATTCACCCAGGTACAAACAAGATGTATAAAGACCTAAAGCAATTCTATTGGTGGCCGGGAATAAAAAGAGGGATTGCTCAGTATGTGGAAAGATGTGATACTTGTAAGAAAGTAAAGATCGAACACCAAAAGTCGTTTGGTCAACTACAACGGCTAGAAATACCTATGTGGAAGTGGGAGCAGATTACCACAGACTTCATCACGAAGCTACCAAGAACTCCGAAAGGATTTGATTCTATTTGGGTGATCGTCGATAGATTGACCAAGTCTACACACTTTCTACCGATAAAGAAAACCGATTCGATGGAATGATTAGCTAAGTTATACAGTGACGAAATAGTAACTCGACATGGAGTTCCAATCTCGATCATTTCTGATCGTGATAGTCGTTTTACTTCAAGATTCTGGAGAAGTTTTCAAAGGGAAATGGGGACACAGATAAAGTTAAGTATGGCGTATCATCCTCAAACAGATGGTCAGAGTGAACGAACGATTCAGACCTTAGAAGATATGCTCCGGGCTTGCATTGTTGATTTTGGGGGATCGTGGGATAAACATTTACCGTTGTTTGAAAATTATCATTCCAGCATACAAGCGGCACCGTTTGAAGTACTGTATGGTAGGAAATGCCGAACGCCTCTGTGTTGGAACGAAGTGGGAGAGAAACAGTTAGCGGGACCGGAAATAGTTCAGTTAACCACCGATAAGGTTACTCAGATTCGTGAACGGTTGAAAGTGGCTCAAGACAGACAGAAAAGCTACGCTGACCGACGTCGAAAGCCTTTGGAATTTCAAATCGGGGATTTCGTAATGTTAAAGGTTTCACCGTGGAAAGGAGTCATCCGATTTGGACGACAAGGTAAACTTAGCCCGAGATATATCGGACCATTTGCAATTACAGAAAGGATCGGTGAAGTAGCTTACCGATTAGATCTTCCGACGGAGTTGAGCAGGATTCATAACGCATTTCACGTGTCGAACTTCCGAAAGTGTTTGGTTACTCCAGATCAGTCGGTCTCCCTACCAGAAAAACAAGTCGATGAAAGACTGAATTATGTGGAAGAACCAGAAGCTATAGTTGATCATAAAGTTAAAGTACTGCGGAATAAGGAGATCAGGCAAGTGAAAGTTCAGTGGAGGCATCATAGAGGTCAGGATGCTACGTGGGAATCTGAATCAGAAATGAGAGCCAAATACCCTCATCTTTTTGCTTAACTGAATTCCGGGACGGAATTCTTTTAAGGGGGAGATGATGTAATACCCCGGGTAATTCAGTTAGATAAATTCCCTATCAGTTAAATTATTTAACCTTAAGATTTGATGTTTAGGATAAGTATGAGATAATTTATAAGTTCAAGGGTGTTTTGGTACTTATTATATAATTTCAGCCAAAAGTGGAAGATTGATACTTAAATATCTTAAGTATTCAGGTTACCACTTTCCTTATTCAGAAAGTGTGTATGTGTGTGTACGTTTTGAGAGAAAAAGAAGCAGAGGAAGAAAACGTACGGATAGGGCTTCAATTGATTGTGCTGGAATCGAATTGGAGGTAAGTTTCTTTACAATTTGTGTTCATAATCAGTAGTATTAGACTTCTATCGGTTTAGAATTTCTAAATTCGCCACTTGATTGGATTTCAATCGATTTCTGGGTAAATGGAAACCGACTATGTTCTTGAGAGTTCCGGTGAAATCCCGGTAGACTCCCGGTAATGTGAGTCCCGGTAATGTGAATCCCGGTATTGTGAGTCCCGATATAACAGACTTTCGGTAGTGTAGAGTTCCGGTAATGTGAACTCCCGGTATAGGAACTCCCGGTACTGAAGAGTCCCGGTACTGTATAAGTCCCAGTATCCTGTGTAGTCCCGGTAGTGGGTTAAGTGCAGTGTAATGGGACAGTTGATGATAGGAAATTGTTAGGCTTTATGTGTTTGGTTAGTAAAGCGATGTATGTATCTTAACTTGTTTCAGATTCAGTGGAGTCGTGATAAGAGATAAGATCATTTTGAAAGGAGCTTGCGAGCGTGTGTAATAATCAAGACAGGTGAGTTTACTTTGAAAACGTTTCTAACTGGAATACGTATATGTGTGGATTGGGAATGCAATTGTTGATGACTATGTGTTTATATGTGTGATATATGTGAATTATAATATAGTGAGGTATTATATTTACATGAGTATTATAATGCGTTATAATACGTTGGCCGGGTTTAGGACCGGTGTGTTTGGCTATAGAATCTGTATAGCGTTGTTTGGCTGTAGATGTTGTACAGCGTTGTAAATTATTAGTTGGCTTGCTACCAACTAATATAGCCAGGAGGAATGAGAAGGAAAAGTATAGGATATGTGAGCTTAATTGGATGTATATGATTGTGTTGCGTGATTTATATGAATGAAGTTTATATAAATGGTTTTTAAACTAACAAGGATTTGTCACTTAGACCATCAGGTCTAACCCTCATTTTGTTTTAAAAATATGTATTCCAGGTGATGGTGCAAGTAAGAGCAAGTAATTAGAGTAACCGATGGATGGCTTGTGTGAAGAATTATAAGATGAAGATTTTGACTTGTTTAGCAGTTGTATCACAATATTAAATGTTATGTATGTAAATAGTACAAAGATTGTAGTAGAATGGTTTTCTTCCGATTGTAAAAGACTACGGGACCGTACTTGTAATGTGAAGTTCGTTTGTTATATCTATGTTGTGTTACATTATGTGATATGTTGTGTATATGGGATTTGGGTTGTTACAAGTTACCTCCAAAGTCAATCACACATGACCTGAACATATCTTCCAAAGTATGAATAGTTCTTTCACTTTGCCCGTCCGATTGTGGATGGTAAGCAGTGCTCAAATTTACTCTTGTGCCCAATTCTTCTTGTAGTGACTGCCAAAACCTTGAAGTAAATCGGTTGTCATGGTCAGAAACTATAGACACAGTGAAAGTTCAGGATACACTCTTACAATCAAATATGAACATTCAAGATCGTATTCACAGCAACTGGTCATATGATTTATTAACAATCTGTGAATTACAAGATATTACAATGAATTTCTCTAAATGGATTCACCAAAGATTATATCAAAGATTCTCCAAAGATTCTCCAAAAGATTCTCCAAAAAAGATTCTGTTAGCTACAGTTGCTAACTCCTATATATACTGTAGAGAATAGCTAAATCTACAGTACATATGAGAAACAGACTAATAGAACAATTACACGTGTCCTAATTAGTAACTGATTATAACAGAAAATATCCTAAGATATAAGTTCTGAACATGTTGTTCAGAACTTCTGAACATACTTCTGAATAGGCGCTTCAGAACATTTGTCTTCATAGTCAGAAGTTCTGAGTCTCCTACTCAGAACTCTGAACCTTCTAGTCAGAATCCAACACTTAGAATCTTTTTCAGACTTCTCACTCAGAACTTCTGAGTCTCCTACTCAGAACTTCTGAGCCTTCTGACCAAACCCAACACTTGTGTTTTTGACAAAACTCTAGATCTAACACACAGGTATACCATGTCTTGACACCACTTCATCAATATAAAGCTTGGCTAACTTATCAATTGGTGAAGCTTCTTTCATTGCCAAGAAGTGAGCACTTTTTGTTAACCGATCCACGATTACCCATATGGTATCGTTACCTTTCAATGTCCTTGGTAACTTAGTCACAAAATCCATGGTAATCTTATCCCATTTCCATTCTGGAATCTCCAAAGATTGTAGACTTCCGTAAGGTCGTTGGTGTTCAGCCTTCACTAATGAACACGTCACACACTTTTCTACACATTGTGCCACATCTAGCTTCATAGCTGGCCACCAATAATGTAGCTTCAGATCCCTATACATCATAGTACTTCCAGGATGTATAGAATACTTACACTTGTGGGTGTCTTCGAGGATTAACTCTTGGTTTTCTCCCACCTTTGGAACCCAAACGCGGCCTTGGAACAGTTTGACCCCATGACTATCTTCAGTCATTTGAAGACGTTGTTTGACCATGACTTCCTCTTTCAAGTTTTCTTCTAAAAGAGCTTCCGCTTGAGCCGCTTTAATTATTTCAATCAAACTTGACATCACATCAATCTTGGCGTTAGTCATTTTCAAGCATCCACTATATTCCTTTCTACTTAAGGCATCGGCCACAACATTTGCTTTACCGGGGTGGTAATGCAATTCACAATCCTAATTCTTAAGTAGTTCTAACCAATGCCGTTGCCTCTTATTCAACTCTTTCTGATCAAAGACATGCTTCAAACTCTTATGATCAGTGAAAAGAGTGCACTTTGTTCCATATAAATAGTGTCGCCACAACTTCAATGCAAACACCACTGTTGCCAGCTCCAAATCATGGGTAAGGTATTTATTTTCGTGTTCCTTGAGTTGTCTTGATGCGTAAGCAATCACTTTGCCACATTGCATCAATACACACCCCAAACCCATTTTTGACGCATCACTATAAACGACTAAATCTTCCGTTCCTTCCGGTAGTGCAAGAATAGGAGCTTCACATAGCTTCTTTTGTAATGTTCTGAAAGTTGACTCTTGCTTTTCAGTCCATACAAACTTTACATTCTTCTTAGTTAGAATGGTCAATGCAGAAGCAATTTTTGAGAAATCTTTTATAAATCTCCGGTAATAACCTGTCAGACCCAAGAAACTCCTTATCTCTGACGCGTTCTTCGGTGTTTTCCAGTTCGTCATTGCTTCTATCTTTGTCGGATCCACTTTGACCCCTTTAGAAGTAATCACATGCCCAAGAAATTATACCTCTTTTAACCAAAATTCACATTTTGAAAATTTTTCATACAGTTTCTCCTTCCTCAGAACTTCCAAAACTTCACGGAGGTGGCATTCATGATCGACTTTATTCTTTGAATAAACAAGTATGTTATCAATGAACACGATGACAGACTTGTCTAAGAATGGTCGACACACTCTGTTTATCAAATCCATGAACACAACTGGAGCATTTGTCAACCCAAATGGCATCACAAGAAATTCATAATGCCCATACCTCATTCTGAACGCCGTCTTGGGAACATCTTCATCCTTTACTCGTACTTGATGATTGCCCGACCTCAGATCAATCTTTGAAAAGCATCCCGCACCTTGGAGTTGATCAAACAAATCATCAATCCTTGGAAGCGGATACTTATTCTTAATAGTCACCTTATTCAGCTCCCTATAGTCGATGCACATTCTCATAGTCCCATCCTTTTTCTTAACAAACAATACCGGAGCTCCCCAAGGTGAAGAACTCAGCCTAACAAATCCCTTGTCGAGAAGTTCTTGTAACTGGGACATCATCTCTTTCATTTCCAGGGACAAGATCAATTCGAAACTCTACTTGTCGTTCTGGCGGTAGACCTGGAAGATCATCAGGGAATACATCCGGGAATTCACGTACTACCCTTATGTATTCTACTTGTTTCTTTTCTGCCTTAACATCCAGAACATATGCTAAGTAGGATGAACATCCTTTTACCAGACATTAATGCTCCTTTGCAACAGAAATTAGCAGGACTTCCCCTTTTCTCTTTTCCCCAAAGATGAATACATCATCATTGTCAGGTATAGGAATCCGAATTAATTTCTTGGCACATAGAATTTCTGCCTGATTGATTGTCAGCCAATCCATACCCATAACTAAATAAAACCCCCCAATTTCCATCAACATCAAGTCAATCGGAAATTTCTTATCCTCTATCATAATCAAACAACCCTCAAGTCTTTCCATGAATTAAGATTTGACCCCCGTTAGCTATCTCGACTACTAAGGCATCTTCCATGGTAGTGACAGGCATAGCTAACTTTTGATACAATGACTTTGATACGAAAGACAGATTGGCGCCACGATCAAATAAAATTCGTGCGGGAATAGCTTGAACGAGAAAAGTACCATAAATGACATCTTTGGATTACTTTACCTCATCAGCCGTCATATGAAATGCCTGACCCGTTGGCTTAGGAGTATTTGTCTTCTTTCCCTGATCTCCACCCTTCCTTAGCTTTTGACAGTCTCTTCGGAAGTGACCGGGTTGTTTACACTCAAAACAAGTCAGCTCTTGAACGGGACAGCTTGCAGCTTGATGACCAGACTTTCCACATTTGAAACATTCGCTTGAAACCACCCGACATGAGCCAAAATGTTTACTTCGGCATTTTGGGCACCAATTCGGTTCCCGATGAGACTCAAAACGAACATTATTGCCAAAAGGTCTAGATTTCTGAGAAGATTCGGATCGACCTTCCCATTTTCGTTTCTCTCCAACTGGTGTCTTTTCCTCCTTGTCTTTGGCATACACTTCTTCTATTATTTTGGCTTCCTCGATCGTCTCCCTCAATGTCGAGGCTTTAGAATTTCGCACTCGAGACATCATGTCGGTCGGTAAGCCCTTTAGATAGGCTTTTATCTTCTCCTTCTCAGTTGGAGCCACATGCCCCACTAGATTCAGTTTTTCCAAGAATATCCGAGTGTATTCTCTTATTGGCAAGTTTCCCTTCTTAAGAGTCCGAAACTCTTCTTCAATTCTGTCCATTTCATTTTCGTTACAATACTCTTCCAGAATCTTTCTTTTAAACGACTCCCACGTCATAGGAGCCAAGACTGGAGCCGTCACGGTCGATGTTACGATGTTCCACCAGGATAAAGCGTTGCCTCGTCACATTTGAGAACCGAACCTGACCTTCGATTCCTCGTCGCATTCACAGGCCCTAAAAGCTTGTTCCATTTCTCGAATCCAATTCATACAAACTATTGGATTATCTGATCCAGCAAACTCTGGTGGCTTGCAGCTCAGAATCGTTTTATACGAGCAAACTCTCTTGTTAATATTCAACACGGTATTAACAGGCGGAGTTACAACACCAGTTCCCGTTTCAGGTCGACTTGACTCAGCACTCCTATCATTTAACACTTTCATAAACATTTCCGATTGTTGTGCCAGTGCCTCATTCATTGCTCGCATCATATTTTCCATCATGTGAGATTCCATTGTAGATTCTGTCGTCACCGGATTAGAAGTATTGGCAGTCGTTCTTTGTACTTGATTTTCTCCTCCTCCTATTATAGGTGGCCTCAGTGGACTTTCGTGAGTTCCACCCATTTCAGGATGCTTCTCCACCACCCAATCATTTACTGCCCTATCTTTCGAAGAATTAAGGGATCTGGTTGGTGTATTCACCGTCGTTATGAGATTTAGCACAAGAAGATAACCATATGAAATGGTTACACGTACCCAAACACAAGAAACGTACTTTAACGTTCATTAGTCACTGTAACAATTTAGAAACAAGTATGCTTGCGTAACAATATATTCATAATAACAGTAGCTAATTGAAATTGTGAGCATACTATACATGAGAATTCTCGTTACCATCGTTACAGTGCTTAATTCATGTATTTCCGTCGACTCTAAGACTATCTCGTCTTAGTACTTCTACCCATGTCTCACAAATCATAACTTAATTCATCTCAGCTTAAGTCTAGGTATCTCACAATCATACCTAGTTCACTTAAACTACAACTCCGATACCATACTGAAACATCCAAAAACCAGGATAAATTTAAACCTTAAAATTTATCAAGATTATCCATACTTTCATCCAAACTTTTATACATAAATGGAGAATTAGCTATGAGGGTTCACATATATACAAATTGAGTTTATCAAAACAACTTACTAATCTAATCCTGAACAATAAGATTAGATTATTCTAGTTGTTTAGACCGCTCTCCAAAACATCCTCGTATATGCTAACTTCTCCACTTATCACCAAAAGTTGAATACCGGAAATCCCTCGTCCCTCTTCCCATTACTTCCCCGAGCTCGTACCTGGTAAGAAAATTTAATTTGAAACGATTAGGCTTACGCCTAGTGAGAACATCCAATTTCAAATTAAAACTTTATAAGCTTTGGAAACTAATGTAAACAAAGCATATAAACAAACCTGGTTTGCCACCATTCTTACCGTACACACACTCATCTAGCAATGACGAGAACATACCCGATTCCATAAATATGACTAACACTCAGTAAGTCATATCATCACGTTCGAGAGCCTACTATGAATCATCACTGATTCGGGATCGTAGCTCATATCCAAGAATTTACAATTTACTTTATGCCTATTTCTTGGAGTGGAAGTAGAGATTACAATTTACTTTATGCCTATCTCTTACCTTCCCATAGAAATCAGGAATTACGCTTAACTCTCCCCTATTCCTAGATTTCTCATCATAATACGAAATGGGAATTACAATTTACTTTATGCCTATTCCTCATTTCCACGTAAACGGGAATTACAAATTACTTTATGTCTATTCCACGTTTCACGTCACACTTATGAAATAGGAATTACAATTTACTTTATGCCTATTTCTTATTTCACATCACCTTACGAAATGGGAAATACAATTTACTTTATGCATATTCCTCATTTCAGGTCAATGGGAATTACAAATTACTTTATGCCTATTCCACGTTTCACTTAATGCCAGTGCTAATGGATCCATTACACTTACTAGCATACGCGCATATTTACTCGAATGCACAAACATTTCATATCATATTCTTATTCTCGATTATCCCTCTTCGGCGACTTAACACGGGAGAATCCAGTACCAAGTCCGGAACTGTCCAGAACCAGGACTCAAATTGAGACCGAAACTTAAATCGAAACCGGATCCCAAAACGAACCGGATCCCAATACCAGATCTCAAACGAACCGGATCCCAATACCGGATCCTAATACCGGATCTCAAATGAACCGATCCCAATACCGGATCCTAATACCGGATCTCAAATGAACCGGATCCTAATACCGGATCTCAACTGAACCAGATCCCAATACCGGATCCTAATACCGGATCTCAAATGAACCGGGACTTCGATCTGCTCTTCAATTTTACTCTAAAAGCTCGTCTAAATTCAATTTCTTGGTCGCTTCCATCTCAATACATATTTACCAAGTGATTCAGATAGTTTGCTACCAGATATAACATTAAATTTCAATTGAGATCATTTAGAAGAAGATGAACTCACCTGATTTACGTCCGAATACAGAGTCTGCCAATTCAAGAAATCACAAAACCCAATCTTTCACACCCACGAGCAAAACCTAATCACAATCAGTTTAACTTCTGATTGTCAATTCTTGAGAACTAGAAATCGAGAAGTCAATCGAATTTCTTACCGAGAAAATCTGCAATTCACCAATTTTTTCTTTCTTCTGCTTGCTCTTGACCGACTTCACTGGACACAATTGAGATGAAATCTCAATTGGAACCAACTTTCCTCTTAAATACAAATACAACTATCAAATAATGACGAAACCAACCCCAAAGTTTCAACTTTCACACTTAACTTAATCTTTGGGTCAAAAACAATTTCAACCCTTCTGTCATTCCGTTTAAAATAATATTTCCATTATTTTAAACATTCTTTCCAAAATAAAAGTACACTGACTTTGCAAATTTTGAGGTGTTACACGATTCCTTCCTTCTATCTCTGATTCCTTAAATATATTTGATTTCTCGATTCTTTTTCATCTATCGCCATTGTTTTGTGTTTATCGATTCTTGCAAATCATTCGCCTGATTCGATTTGTTCTATTTAGGTCAAAATTGATGAATTTAGAATTCGATCAGTTTTTTTACTTTGTTTCTATGGATTCTGTTCCTGTTGAGAATTCTACACTTTTTGTTGATCAAGCATTCAATTTTGTTGATGATTATGATGTTGTTGATGGAAGAAACGGAGAAATTGATTCATTTTCTATGTTTTCCAGTTTATCGAATGTTGAAGAATCATCGATATGTAAGTCTTTTTTTGTTTAATTGATATTTGTTTCTGTAATACAAATTGATTCAGTGTTTTAAATCTAATGTTGTTTTTTATCTTTATTACTACTTTATTTGTGATTAAGTTAGCTATATTTTATCTTTTTGTTTTTGTTAGGAATTTTCTTCATGTTGTTGTTCAATTTTTTGTATAATGTTTTTTGTTCTTAGTATTCAGTTTGAATATGTTTTATTATTTTATTATATGTATATAATAATTTTTTAAGTTATACACATTTTGAATATCTACCTTCATTTAGACTGAATAAAGGTAGATATTCAAAATGTATATAACCTCACAAACATTTTAACAATGTTTACAATAAATGTTTAAGTTTTATTGATTTTGAATATGTATCTTCATTCAGAATGAATAAAGGTAGATATTCAAAATGAATATTTAAAGTATTCATTCTGAATACTTTATTCAGTCTGAATATTTAAAGTATTTATGTTGAATGCGTTCTGTTATTTTCTATGCATTCTGAATATACTTTATAGATCAAATTTATAGTTGAAGTCAAGATGGCCCTTCAGTTATTGAAGTTAATGGTAGTGATGGAGTGAAGTTTTGGATTCCTGTAGTAGAAGATGATTTGAAGCCTGTTGTTGGGAAAGTTTTTGAATCATTGGAGAAAGGTATTGAGATGTATAAGAAGTATGCTTCTAAAGCAGGATTTGATGGTAGACTATCTTCTGTGAAAAGAAATGCATATTCTATGATTGTTTTGAGGTATGTTGTATGCAATAAAGCTGGTTTTCCAGATTCTGTCCAGGCAGATACATTGGATTCGAAAAAGAAAAGAAGTAGTAACATTCATAGAACTGGTTGTGATGCGTGTGTGAAGTTCAAGGTTGTGATGCATGTGTGAAGTTCAAGGTTGTTCCTGGTGCGAGGTCGTTTAGATTATATGCATTTGAAGAGAAACATAACCATTGTTTATTTGATGAAGATTCGAAGCACTTGTTGAAAAGTAGTCGGAAATTCAACTATTCTCGGCAAAGGTGGATTCTTAAGATGTCAAAATGCAAATATTGGTGCTACACAAGCACATAACATTCTTTGTCAGTTGAAGGGTGGGTATGAAATGGTTGGTGGAACTAAGGTTGAGTATAAAAATTTTCAACGCGATCGTAATTGTTTCATTGGAGATACCGATGCAAATTTATTTGATAGGAAAATGAATAATAGAAAACTCTATGTGCCAAACTATTCGTTTGAATGTAAATGCGATGAAGATATGTTGAATTATGTTTTTTGGGCGGACCAAACAGCTAAATGCAACTTTGAAGACTTTGGTGACATTGTTTCATTTGATGCAACCTTTCGAACAAATAAGTAAGTATTTGTTTTTTTTATTTTATGCGTTCTTTTAGTATTTGTTTTTGTTTATAACTTCTATTAATTATATGTGTTTTAGGTACTGTATGGTATTCGTCACATTCACAGGAATTGACAATCACAAGAATTGTGTAACTCTTGGTGCTGGTCTTCTCGATGGTGAAAATATTGAAGCTTACAAATGGTTGCTTCATTCTTTCTTGAAATCTTTTGGCAAGCAACCAAAGTTGATTGTTACAGATCAGTGTATGTGGCACATTAGCACAAAATTGCCTTTGAAGGTATTTCTTTATTCATACTGAATAATATTTATTATTCATTTTGAATATTAAATGTATTCATACTGAATAATTCTTCCCATCTTCAAATTTTCATTTTCTATCAGTTAACAATTAAAGCATATTCTATCATCTTTATTCGTACTGAATAGTTAAAGTATTCAGACTAAATAGTAAAAGTATTCATGTTGATTGCATTCTATCTTCTTTGTTTTCAGATTTCTTCCAATATTATTTCAAATACTGATTTCAAGAAAAGGTTTCATGCTCTTATATGGGATGAACACATTGATGCTACTCAATTTGAAGAGAGATGGAAATCTTTAATTGGTGACTTTGATCTTGTTGGCCACAAGTGGTTGTCTTATATGTATGATAATAGGAATAGGTGGATTCCATCATTTTATAGATATATTCCTATGGCTCGGCTAATGAGAACGACTTCAAGATCTTAGAGTGAAAATTCATTCTTTTCACTATTTTTTCATCACGGTGCAAACCTGATGTCTTTTATTGACTCATTTCATTCTGCTATGGACAAACAACGGAATAATCATAAGTTACTTAATCATCAGACAATAACAACCGTACCAAAGTTTAGTACACCACTTCCAATTGAGGTTCATGCTTCTAAGGTATATACTCGTGCTGTATTCAGAGATGTTCAGAATGAGATAAACGAATCTGTTTGGTCCTGTTTCCAATCATCTATGAGTTTGGTAGATGGTTCTAATGTTATTGTTGTGGTTGAGAAGAAGAAGGTTCAACATAAAAGGAAAGATGGTGAATCCAGTTCAAATCTAGAAGCATGTGTAAAAGATTCTGATCACAAGGTGCGTTTCGTTTAGATATTCAGAATGATAATCAGTCACTTTTTATTTTGTATTATTCAGTCTGAATAATAGGTATAGATTAAAATTTGAAGTTATATTCATTCTGAATATCTACCTTTTATTCAGTCTGAATAATAGGTATACATTAAAGGTTGAAGTTATATTCATACTGAATATCTACCCTTTATTCAGACTGAATAAAGTTGAAGTTAAATTTACGTTATTAAAATTTAATGAATTTAACTTATTAAAATAATGAAGTTATTTCAATTTTTTTGCAGGTTGTGCATAATAAGGGCACTGGTTCTTTGGATTGTAGCTGCTTGTTTTACCATAATTATGGTTTGCTATGTCGTCATATTTTTGTGTATTAAAGAATATGTGCATTGAAGAGACACTGTTGCAATATATAGTGAAGCGTTGGAGAAAAGATCTCATTTCTTCTGAATTGTTGAAGAAACGTCATTGGTTTGGAGAAAGAAATGAGCGTCGTGAGAAACTTGAAAATGATGCTCAAGTTGCCTTTGATTAGTGCATTGGTCTAGTAGTTGATGATATGGAGAAGCTTGAAGACTTTGTTTTGAAAATTCAAGAGTTGAAGAGTAATTTGGAGGCCAGTGGATGTAGTGTTCCTCATCGCAATACTGAAGAGGTAATGGAGTCGTTGCTTGGCGTTTCAAAACCAGAAGTTGTTGAAATTCATAATCCTAAACCAATAAGAAACAAAGGTTGTGGTACGGGCAAGCGGTTGAAGAGTAGTAAAGAAAAAGCAATTGAAAAGAGTAAAAAGGCAAAGAGATTGTGTAGGTTGTGTAGTAAAATGTCTAACCATGACTCACGCAATTGCCCATCGAGAAATGATGTTAGTAAGTAGAGCTTTTTTAGTTTGTAATAGTGGTATTAATCTTTAGTTTCCTTTTTTACTCATTTTGAATATTGATCAATAAAACAATTCATATGATGATTTTTTTGAATTTCAATAATATTTTTGACATACCTTTTTTTATTCACTATGTATGAAATAGATTTATTCACCGTGAATAAAATGCAATATCCAGAACCAGTCATATTCACTTTGGATATTAACTATCATTCAAAGTGAATAAAATTACATGTTTTTTCTCTATGAAAGTAATAGATATATTCACCATGAATAAAAGGCAATATCTATTATTTTAAATGAATAAAATTGCTTGTTTTTCCAATACGCAATATCCATAACAAGTCATATTCACTTTGGATATTAACTATTATTCAAAGTGAATAAAATTACATATTTTTCACTATGAAAGTGATAGATATATTCCCCATGAATAAAAGGCAATATCTATTATTCATTAAGAAATAAATCAACCAAAACCAACATCAACATTGTTATATTTCTACAATCCATCAAAACAACCATTTTTTAATTTGTTCCAATCCATTTAAACAACCCATCAAACCAACCAAAAACTTCATATATTGTTCAACGAAAAAAACCGACATAACTGTTTTTACATGATCATGCACCAAATATCATATCAACCCACCAAATAATTGTTCCAACCCATTCAAACCAACTAAAAACAACCCATATCGTTCAACTAAAGAAACCGACATAATTGTTCAGACATATTCATCCACCAAATATCATACGAACCCACTGAATAATTGTTCCAAACCATTCCCATTTAAACAACCAAAACCAAATGTTCAATAAACCGTACCAATGTGGATTCATCTTCTTAACGCCTACACTATGCTTGCTTAGGCGTTCTTCCTTCATTCTTTCTGCATTTTCTTCTATCTCTTTCCTCATATCTTGTGGCAATTCCGCAAATGTATTTACCTCCTTCATCACCCATTCTTTTCTTTCATTTACCTCCCATGAATGTCTCCATATGTCTCATCATGAATAAAGCACAATCTTTGGTATTTTCTTTTGTTCTCCATTTCATGACTTCCCGTTTGGGTACTATTCGACTGAACTTGTTTGATCGTCCATCCCCAAGTTTTTCAAGGTACTTCATAAACACTTTTTGCTGCATTATATACATATCATACTTATTATTCATAATACTTTTTGCAAACGGTTCTGGTTCAGGAATCAGACTCTCAAACATCACTCTAAAACTGAATTGTCTATGTTTGTTGCAAAGACAACATCCCTGTTTAAAATTTAATTAAATATTTAAGTGTTTTGTTGAATATGATATGATATAAGAAGATCATGAATTCATATGATTTTCATAATAAATATTTAAGTGCTTTGTTGAATATGATATGATATAAGAAGATCATGAATTCATATGATTTTCATAATAAATATCACTATTTATTCACTTTGAATATTTACTTTTATTCAGTTTGAATAAAAGTAAATATTCAAAGTGAATATAAAGTGATAATGCTAAATGAATAAAAGTTAATAATCCACAATATGTACTAATTTTAAAACATACAGTTTATCTCCCTGTAAAGCAAATATCCAATTGCCAACGTTGTTCTATGTTGTTGTTGTATTCTTTGTTGGATCGACTCTCCTTTGAAGATAAGGTGATTTTAGTTGATCACCAATTTTTTCTATTCTTTTATGTCTTTTATCAAGCTCATTTCCATCTTTTTGTTTTATTATTACTACAAGTGGCCCTTTCTTTTTCTCAACCTCTTCACCAACTGGTTTTTCTTTTTGTTTATTGGGAGTGTGTAACTGTGACATTCCTAGACTCCAACTTGGACTATCTGAAACTTTGGGCTCATCTTTGTGTTCTTCATTCTTCTCTTTTTCTTCAACCTTCTTTTCTTCTTCATCCTTCTTCTCTTGTTCCTTCTTCTCTGCTTCCTTCTTCTCTTCTTCATCGTTCTTCTCTCCTTCCTTCTCTTCATCATTCTTATCTTCATCTTTCTTCTCATCCTCGTTCTCTTCTTTCTTCTTGTCTTCCTCTTCTTTCTTATCTAGCTCACTTGCATATCAATTTCTGCAAGAACGTCCTCTATCATTACTGTAGTCTCAATCTGCAATTTTTTTTTGAATTGCTTCTTCTTGGATTTTTTTCATTAGCAACCTTAAATGCATCATTAATATCTTCTGGTGCTGCCAAGTCATCCCAATACTGTGTATCGGCAGGCCATATTATTTGCTTCTCTCCTTCCTTTGAAGCATCATCATCCTTCTTCTCTCTTTCTGTCTCATCTTCTTTCTCTCCTTCTTCACAAATTTTCTTCTCTTCTTTCTCCTCCTCTTCAGAAACAGTTGCCTCTTTTTTTCCCTTCTTCCATCGATACCACATTCTCTTCATTTCTCTGCCCCTCCTCAACAATAATTTCTGATTTGATGAAAAACGATTTCTCATAACTTGCTTTCCATTCAGTGAAAGAACTATCTTCTGGATACAACAGGATTGCTTTATTCAGGTTGTATTCAATTTCTGCTTTGTTTGCATATAGTTCTTCCAAACTATCATCAAGCATCTTCATGTATTCCTGTTTTTTTATTTGATATAGAGATTTTAGTTATCAAACTAAGTACTATAATGCAAATGTAAATATATTTTTGTACCTTAGCTGTCTTTTTCTTTGTTGAACCTTGTTCGATTTGTTCTAGTTCAACATATTCTTCAGCGAATTCTCCTCTGCCAAAGCCTCCAATCTTTAACTCCATTTTCACCCTTCTTTTCATCTTCTTTGTACTCCGTTCCTTTATTGCAGGCCTTATCTTCTTGTGTTCCAATCCATCACATTTTGTTGAATCTAGATAAAGAAGCTACATTGTGTATAATGCAAATATGTAAATTACATAAAACTTATATTATGATTTGTGAATGTGTAATTGAGTAATTTGGTTATTCATTATTAAACTATTCCATATTCAATAGATTAACACCCATATAATATTTATTCATACAGGCATATCAAACTTTATTCATATTGAATAATGAATGTATTGTTGGTTAACCCAATCCATATTCTATCATTTAGCATTCATATCATAGTTATTCATACTGAATAATCAATTAGCATTCATATCATAGTTAACCTAATCCATATTCTAACAATTAGCATTCATATCATAGTTATTTATACTGAATAATGAATGCATATGAAACTTATTTATTCTGAATAATGTAGATATTCATGCTTAATCCAATTCATATTATAGTTATTCATACTGAATAATGATATGTATTGCTTGCTTAAGCCAATCCATTATCTATTAATTAGCATGCATATCATAGTTATTCATGCTGAATTATGAATGTATTGCTTACTTAAGCCAATTCTAACTAGCATATTAGTCTTGAATAAAAAGAGATATTAAAGTTGATTCATACCGTCGGAACAGTTATTGGGCCGGTGTAGAAGCTGGCATCCGATTCATTGTTCCATCCTCTCTTGCTTTCCTTTGCACAATCGATTATATATTTACACCAGTTCACATCTTTGAAATCTAAATTCTTTCCCAGATGTGAAAGAATTGATAGATTGCATGTACCCATCTTCATTGAAACAACCATTGTATTCACAAATAAAACAATGAAACCTATCTTGAAATTCGAATCTGCACTGTTTGAATTGTTTAACATCTTCACAACATCCTTTAGTCTAATCAAGGTTTTATCAAACTGTGCTCTCCAGTCTTCACCGATCCCATCCCATTCCACATCCGTCTGAATTTCATTAATATCAATCCCTTCATCTTTTACTCCTAGCATATCACTAACTTTCTGAGTTGTCACGTGAATAGGTCCTTTTCTTGTTCTTATAACCATATTCACATGGTCAAAGTTGTCGACAATGTAGTGTGCCAACTTAGATGGTATGGAGTCGATGTTCATATCTAGAATGCTTCCAAACCCCATTTGCTTTATGCAGTTGATTTGGGGCATTCTCATCTTTCTAGTCACCAACAATAAGTTCTTAGGAGTTGTCCTTATTGATAGAGATTTGTGTTCTATATTCGTCTTCTTCTCTTTCTTGCCTTCCTCGTGTTTTCTCTTCTTGGTTTGCTTTGTAACATCTTTTTCTTTTTCTTTCTTTTTTTGTTTCTTACCGGTAGTACCTTCTTTCTTTTTCTTTAATTTTGAAGAAGATGTATCCTTCTTCTTTTTACCTATAAACATTTTTGATATTCACAACAAAATGATTAAAATATGCATTTTGTTAAATTTATATAAATAGTTGAAAATGAATAATAATAATAATAATACCTTGGTTTTCTTCTTGAATTCTTTTTTTGATGAAGATATCTCATCTTCAGCTTTCCTTTTTGTACCTAATTTATTTATATTCAAACCATTAGTAAATATATGATTTATTTAGATTGAATAAAATGTTTAGAATAAATGTTTAAGTTATATTCGTTTTGAATATCTACTTTTATTCAGACTGAATAAAGACAGATATTCAAAATGAATATAACTAAAAGTTTTTCGCTAAAAGGTTTATTCAGTCTGAATAAAGTATAACTACTCACAAAAATGTTAACAACGTTTTAGGTTTAGTAATCAACCACATTTTATGTGCGTATATTCAGACTGAATAAAACATTTAAAACAAACGTTTAAGTTATATTCGTTTTGAATATCTACCTTTATTCAGACTGAATAAAGGTATGTATTCAAAATGAATATAACTACATATAAAACGTGTCAACAACGTTTTAGCTTTAATAATCAACCACATTTTATGTGCGTCTATTCAGACTGAATAAATAGATCTACCAATATATCTCTGTTTTTTATTCAATCTGAATATAGTGTTAGATATTCAGTATTTGTTATTCATAATTATTACTCTTCATTTAAAGCATTTATTCATGAAATCTAACAATATTTATCTAACAATATACGTTCTCATAAGTTTAATCTCATAAACAGAAGTTTATTCTACGAGAAAAATCAGTAAAATCTATTGTGTTCTTCATTTTTCCGTTTTAGGGTTTATTTAAATGAGATTTTGCTTTTATTACTGCTTCACTTCCAACTTTATCTACTAATCCTTAATCTGTAAAAGTTGAATATAAACCCTAACTATTCATTATTTACAGTTTTTAATTTACCTCTAGCAAATACTTGAGCAATCGGAATATTGTCTCTCTGTTCTTCAGTAGAATCGCTCATATTTGTTGTTTATTTTCCGTGTGTTATCTTCGTAAATGATCGGCGACAATGGAGGTTTTTAGTGAGAGAATCTTCGTCGATAATGGAGGTTTTTAGGGAGAGAATATGCAGCGAGAAATGATGAAGAAGCCATTTTTGCAGTCTGAATATTAGGATTATGGTCTATATCTGATTTTGAACCGTCTCTACATTTTTACAATAATACCCCTACGCGCTAAATATTAATTAAGCCATGGACCGAGTTTTCATCTCATTTACAAAAATGCCACCGCGTTTTTAAAACGTTGATCTCTTCACCGTTTTTTATCAACGATTTTTATGTGTCCTCACGTGCACAATTGAAGATGAGTTTTCATTTGAACCTACGCCTATATATATATATATATATATATATATATATATATATATATAGGGAGAGGTTCAAATGAAAAGTTCAATTTTTTTGAGAAATAGAGAAGTGATCTTGGCCATTTATTCGGTCAAGATCGGCGGCTTTGACCGAGAAGCAGCGGATAATTCCTCGCGTGATCTGCACAAGATAGAGGGGTAGTTTCGTAAAAAAAATACGCGGGACGAGTTCATATATGAATCTGTGTGATTCATATATGAACCTTTTGTGTTCATATATGAACCTTTGTAATTCACATATAAACTCATTTTAACTAATTCATATATGAACCTTTGTGATTCATATATGAATCAGTTAATTTGTTCATATGAGAAGTAGTTAAAAAAATTCATATATGAATCACAAAGGTTCATATATGAATTAGTTAAAAAAAATTCATATATGAATCACAAAGGTTCATATATGAACACAAAGATTCATATATGAATCAGTTAATTGGTTCAACTGATTCATATATGAACCAATAGTTAATTAGTTTCATATATGAAACACAAAGGTTCATATATGAATCACAAGATTTATATATGAATTAGTTATAAAGAGTTCATATATGAACGTATAGTTCATATGTGAATCACACAAATTCCTATATGAACTCAGCCCGTGTTTTTTGTAAAAGTTACGAAATTGCCCTTCTATTTTTGGAATAGCCGCAACTTTTGACCAATTATAACCGATCTTGACCGAATAAATGGCCAAGATCACTTCTCTATTTCTCAAAAATTTTGCACTTCTCATTTGAACCTAAGGCTATATATATATATATATATATATATATATATATATATATATATATATATATATTTAGGGGTGGTATCGGGTACAAACCAACTAGTTTGTACAAACTCGTACAAACCATACCTAGCTTCATGATTTTGTAAATTTGGCTTCATGAATGTATATATATATATATTTTGGCTTCATGAATATATAATTTGGCTTCATGAATATATCATTTGGCATTTTTAACTAATGTTTTTACAAAAATAAGGGTATTTTAGGGTATTTTTGAAAATAAATTAGTTAAAAATGCCAAATGATATATTCATGAAGCCAAATTATATATTCATGAAGCCAAAATATATATATATATACATTCATGAAGCCAAATTTACAAAATCATGAAGTTATGTATGGTTTGTACGAGTTTGTACAAACTAGTTGGTTTGTATTTGATACCCAGCCTATATATATATATATATATATATATATATATATATATATATATATATATAGAGAGAGAGAGAGAGAGAGAGAGACTTGAGATCATGTGAGACCAAGTCATTTCCGTGAGACCCGTGAGACCAAAAAAATAAGACTAAATCTTCACAGCAAAAGACTGTGAAGGTATTGTGAAGGTAAACTTTCACAGTGTTTTTGCTGTGAAGGTTCGCTGTTTTGCTTACCTTCACAATGAATCGTTGTGAAGTTTTAGTGTTATTTTGTGGTTTCACGGTCTCATGAAAACAGTTTGGTCTCACGTGAACTCAACCCTCTCTCTCTCTCTCTCTCTCTCTCTCTCTCTATATATATATATATATATATATATATATATATATATATATATATATATATATATATATATAGCCTTAGGTTCAATAGAGAAGTCCAAATAGTTAGAGAAATAGAGAAGTGAACTTGGCCATTTATTCGGTCAAGATCGGTTATAATTGGTCAAAAGTTGCAGCTTTAACTGATCAAAAATTGCGGCTGTTCCAAAAATAGAAGGGCAATTTCGTAACTTTTACAAAAAAACACGGGCTGAGTTCATATATGAATCTGTGTGATTCACATATGAACTATAGGTTCATATATGAACCTTTGTAATTCACATATGAACTCTTTATAACTAATTCATATATGAATCTTGTGATTCATATATGAACCTTTGTGTTTCATATATAAAACTAATTAACTATAGGTTCATATATGAATCAGTTGAACCAATTAATTGATTCATATATGAATCTTTGTGTTCATATATGAACCTTTGTGATTCATATGTGAATTTTTTTAACTAATTCATATATGAACCTTTGTGTTCATATATGAATCTTTGTGATTCATATATGAATTTTTTTAACTACTTCTCATATGAACAAATTAACTGATTCATATATGAATCACAAAGGTTCATATATGAATTTGTAAAGCCCGTGTTCCGGTACGTTTATTAATTAATTTTAATTATTTAAAATGTCCACCTTTATTTGTTTTTGGTTATTGGTTTGGTGTCGAAAAGGACCAAAATGTTAGCGCATGTGTCATTTGGATGTAGATTGTGAGATAAGGTGTAGTTGAGGGGCTATTTGTGCAATTCTTGGAACTCTTTGCATGGGTCTCGGCCCATGACTGATTTCCTATCTCTCGTTTCCTTTTTCCTTGTGAATCAAGCAAACCAAACCAATCACCTAAACCCTAAGAGCCTTTTCTCTTTTCCTTGTGTTGTGCGGCCGAGAGAGAGAGAATCGAAGTGAGAGAGGAACGCGAGAAAGAAGAGAGAAGAGGAAGAAAGAACGCAGCGGCAGCCACCCTTCGCCGCCGCTGCTGCTGTCGCCGGAGATCGCCACCACCTGCTGTCGTCGGAGGAATCGAGAGAGAGAGGTTTGGTTGTGGTGGTGAGACGTCGTCGTAAGGTAAGTAGCTCTCTCGTTCGTCTCGTTTCTTTTCCTTTTTCCTTTTCGTTTTCCGGCGAGACTACCACCGCCGCACGCCGTCGCTGCGGTGGCTGTGGGTGGAGGGCGGTGGCAGTGGGTGACACTCGTAGCGTAAATCCCAAACCGTTAAGCCAAACGCGAACCGTTTTATAAAGTTATCTTTTTATGCAAATTCTAAGTGTGCTGTCCAGTTTTCGTTTGACCATAACTTTTCCGTCGTAACTCCGTTTGAGCCGAAACTGGCGCCCACGGTTCAAGTTCGGGGTCGGGCACGTTTTCTGTGTTTTAGCGGAAAACTGGTTCGGTCTCTAGCTGGGCGAAAAAGTGGTCGCAAGTTCGGTGATTCGTCATTTTATGTGTAAAATTCTGGAATCTGCCACTGTTTTGTGTAGACCATAACTTTCTGCTCGTAACTCGCTTTGAGGTGAAATTGGTGCCCAAAGTTCCCAAATCGAGTTGGGAAGGTTTTTCGTGTTTTGCCGAAAGTCTGATTAAGCCCGTAGCTAGGCTGTATTGGGCTGTTTGTGCAGGCTGGACCGAAAACTGGCAGCTTTGGTAGTCGTTCGTAATTAATTCCTAATAAATTGTAGAAAAATCGTTAGGAGGCGTATAATATGTCCTTGAAACCCTATCTCAGAGTACATTTTAATCATGAAATAATATTGGGAATTTTCTGGGTTTAAAGGGGTCGAAACAGGTCCCGAACAGACCTGTTTGGCGAGAGCGGAAAATAGTTTTAGTGACGGTTTAAGCGTGTGTCGTGTCGTAGGATCCGGGTCTCGTATTGACACGTTTTAACATGCGTTTAGGTGCTGGGAAGTGACCGTAATTGGGAAGCTTGAAATTGTATTGTTGAGCTAGGCGCGCATTCGAGGTGAGTTCTCTCACTATAACTAATGACGGTTATTTTTACATTACGTTGTGTATGTATGTGGTAGTTCTATTTGCTTTTGATGCGGGGTTAAATAGTGGGGTGTCTAGTCGGACCTTTATTGTTGTGACTACGCGGGTGGCGTAGGAGTTCGGCGGGGCCGAGGGTCACATATGCGGGTGGCGTAGTAATTCGGTGGGACCGAAGGTTGTATACGCGGGTGGCGTATGAACCCGGGGGTGCCGGGTTGCGTTTACACGATGGTTGTGTGGTCGGTGGGACCGACGTATGCCTATTAGGTGGGTTGGTGTGAGTATGCACGTCTATGATTTGTTCGTAGACTTGTATGCTGTTTATGTGCAATTATCTGTTTATGGTGGTGTGGAAATAACTGTGTTACTTATGGTGTTGAATTCACTAAGCTTTGTGCTTACCCTTTCCCAATAGATTGTGGTTTCAGGTACGGGCGGCTCCAAGGCGTGACGAGTACACACTGGCGCGCGAGGAGAGCTGGTTGCTTTACGGTTTTTAATAATTAAACGTTTAATTCCGCTGGTTTTTATTATGAATATATTAATTATGAGTTTGCAAACGAAACGTTGGGATCATTTAATGAGTTGTTATAAATGAAATGTTTATTTAAAAATTTAAATTTGCTTGTAATTTTTGGGACGTTACAACTTGGTATCAGAGCACGGCTTGAGTGAATCAAACGCATTTCGGTGTGTTTGATCTCAAGTTTGCGGCTATAAAAATTTTCTTTAAAGTTTTTGGGGAATAAAAAGAAGGAAAAATCCGTTTGAGAAACGGTGATCGGAGGCGCAGTGTGTACAGTCAACCGGAGCCAAAGGGGAAAGGTACAGTACTTAGTGTTTTATTGCTTTCTAGATCATAGAGTATGCATGCTAGATTGCCTGTTGTGGACACTATGATGTATGTTGTACTACTTGCTATTAGGAATTTATGCTAATTATGATAGGTTACTAAGTGGATGCCCTCTAGGTTGTATGCAGTAAGAGATTTATAGCCTTAGAATATTTGATTTAGTTCTATTGCGCAACTCTTGTTTGAGTCCAACCGCTCTAGGATAGAATCTTGTATTCGAATGTCTATTTATTTCGCACTGCATATAATCGGGTATTCGCGAGGTCACTCGTTATAATTAGTAGGGATTCGGTAGTAGCAAGGGTAGTGGGATAAGAGGAAGTTCCTAGAGAGCTGGGAAGGGTGTTTATGTATGAGTATGTGTGCTAGATTGCTTTCTAGAACATAGGAGTATGTATGCTAAATTGCTTGGTGCTTATTACACTATATTGCATGTTTGTTGCTTGCTAATAGGAGGTTATGCTAGCCTTGATAGGTTGTTAGGTGAATGCACTATAGGTCGTATGCGGTAGGAACCGAATAGCCTTAGAATGTCGGATTTAGTTCTATTGCGCAGCTCTTGTTTGAGTCCAACCGTTGTAGGATAGAATCTTACATTCGAATGTCTATCTGGTTTGCACTGTGTGCGGCTGTGCATTCGCGAGGCGACTCGTCATGACTAGTAGAAATTTCGTTGTAGCAAGGGTAGTGTGTGGGGGTGGAATTCCTAGGGAGCTAGGAAGAGTGTGTACATATGTTGATGCGGGCATATGGGTATAGTTATCGGCAAGGGGCTACTTGAATACTCGGGATGGGACTCGGAGCGGACAGTGATAGGTGTAGATGGTAGTAGTAGAGCTCCTACTACCGGAAGCACAGGATCAATGTTCGAGTCGGGGAAAGTCGCGAGGAATCCAAGGAGTCGAGCGTGAGCGTGGTAGGGTGAGTTATTATGTGCTAATAACTCGTTGTAATATATACCCAGAATAGCCATCACAAGGAGGAACAACTATGGTAAACCTAATAGTACAGGTGTGTACTTGTTTAGCTTTGATGGGATGATCGTTGGGGTAGTGTCGAAGGTTATAAATTAGTGGTCGTTGGAATAAAAGGAAGATTCTAGTATTAGTCACTTGGAGTGACGATGAGGATGATGTTTGTTTCGGGCCAAGATGGATGATTGTGCTAGAATCATAGGCTTATAGAGCCGACTTTGATTTGAGGAAAAAAAATTAAAAATCGTAGGGATTATTTGATGTAATTTCCCAACTTGCCTAAGAGGTTTAAACGTCCGGATGACGTTAGTGGACTGGAGAGATTTGGAGGAGTAGGAGTCGAGGCATGGAATGCCGACTAAGTCATGCACAAAGTTTGATTTTGAAATAGATTGCGTTAACAAATTCTTGTGTTTCAAATCATTTATTGGAGGGTGTTTTGGAATTTTGGGAAATGTTCAGCACACACACAAGATTTTGAATTATGGTTTTGAAAGTGTATGAAATCGTTTTATCACGGGAGTGCAAACTTTGTAGAATTTGTCTCTTTTCGTCATTTTTCCAACGGTTCTTTCGGGTAAGATGATATACGTGTTTTGTGGTATTTAAAATGTTGGGCAAGTGACTACGACGTGTGACTTTAACATTGGAACTCCTCCACATATGTTAGAGTTGAGACGGAAAGTTACATTCCATGATGTCTGGATAAAGCTATTTGAGTGATTTGGTTAAAATAAGTTTGTTTTACGGCATTTTGAGTCGTGTGGGTTTAATTTCACGAGGTGCATATCTTATTTGTTTATCTGACCATTTGGGGAAATCTTGAAAATCAATTTAAAGAACCCCACCTTTGAGATTTTATGAGATTTTAGTCGATATTTTCAAATGATGGAAGCGGATTGGTTTTTATCTTTAAGTTTGAAACTTACACGAGACAGTTGTGTTTTAACAAAAATATATCAGTAAACCGTTTCATCGTTTTGTATGACTAGCCGACGCGCGTAAGATTTGTTAGTGAACCCTGTGCCACGACATTTTTGTTGAAAAAGAGGAATTTTGGGGGTCAAATATCGTGGAACTGATTTTGAAACTATGTGCACACTTTTGTTGCACCCGGTGTAAGGTCGACGGTAACTTTAAATACACGTCATGAGTCAATTCATACTAGAACCGCGACGGTTTATTTTCAAAGAAATTATTTATTTCGCTTTACGTTTTGTGAGTGAACTAAGCTGCAATGAAATGATTTTCAACATGATTTTCATATGTGGACGAGCGTGTCCATTTTTGCGTAACTACCGACCTGGTAATAGTAGTTTTATTGCTTGCGGTCTTTTTGAAATGAAAAGTCTAGACGTTGAAAACATTTTTGTAAATGATTTTGTAAACCATTTGGGAAATGCGCTTTTAAGTGTTATGTGTCATTTTGAGAATTTTAAGGGTGTGAGTCCTTTGGGAAAACTCTTTTGTTTAAACCGTGTTGAGTTTGGGACTAATGTTGATTTTAGAGTATTGCTTGCTTAGACTTTATTTAAGCGCGTTTTTGACCGACTTATGGGCCTAGCAAGCGTGGAGCATTTTGCTCGGTTTTGACTTTGAGTTAGTCATGGGCTAATTGCCCGGTTTTAATGACTCGAGGTGGAGTCTTGTTGATGAATTGTTTTGTCGCACCGTTTGGCATTCATTGCACGTCGAGTATCTACATGTTGGGTGAGTGAGTCAATCCGGGATAGGCACTTGTGGGTAGGCTGATTTGCTTTGGATCCTTAGGCACGTTAGTCAGTCGCTGGTAGTGGTCGGCTGGGTATCTCGGGGTGAGGCCCCGGTGTTCAGGTGTTATAGCCTAGGCTTTCTAGTAGGTGCTAGGAGGATATAGTTGTGGGCACTTACTTGAGAGGTAATTCCGATGTGCGGGGCCCTGAGGCGTTACCTGAGAGGTAGGCGTCAGGGTGTATCCTCGGTTCAGATAAATTAGCTTTGTAGAGCGTGTGTGGGGGATACGTCGATGGTGGGAGGTTGGGTATTCCACGCGTGTTGGTAATGTAGACCGGGTAGTATCGGTTAAGGGAATGACCTACGTGAGTGTTAGCTGACTTGATTGTGGGGGATATCTATTGGTGATAGTGTCTAGGATAATACCACGCTTATGTGATTCATTGTAATCGGTTGGACCGATGTTTGGCGGGTGGCCGATGTTTGTTATGGTAATCGGTTGGACCGATGTTCGGCGGGTGGCCGATGTTCGTTATTGTAATCGGTTGGACCGATGTTCGGCGGGTGGCCGATGTTTGTTATTGTAATCGGTTGGACCGATGTTCGGCGGGTGGCCGATGTTTGTTATTGTAATCGGTTGGACCGATGTTCGGCGGGTGGCCGATGCTCGTTATGGTAATCGGTTGGACCGATGTTCGGCGGGTGGCCGATGTTTGTTATTGTAATCGGTTGGACCGATGTTCGGCGGGTGGCCGATGTTTGTTATTGTAATCGGTTGGACCGATGTTCGGCAGGGGGTCGATGTTTTGTTAATATAATCTTTGGAGTCTATTAGAATTCGTGGAAGTTAATCGACAGTTAAGGGTAGGAATGATCGTAGTCGAGTATCCTGTAGGGTATACTGTGAGCAGCTTTAGAATGGTTAGAGCTTGAAATTTGAATCAGGATGTATGGAACATCTAGGGTTGGGAGACAATCAAAGTCGTTTAACTAAGAACGATTCCCGTTGTTGGAGTGTTCTGGAAGGAGTTTTGTTGGTAAGCAGAGTATTAGAGAAATTTTTTACGGTATGAGAAATGTAGGTTCCAGTTAGTGGAAGTCCAGTGGCAACACCGAAGGGGTTCCAAGTGGACTTGGGAACCCGAGGCTGAGATGCGGGAGAATTATCTATAGCTATTCACGGGCATAGACTTCGAGGACGAAGTCTAATTCAAGCGGGGGAGAGTTGTAAAGCCCGTGTTCCGGTACGTTTATTAATTAATTTTAATTATTTAAAATGTCCACCTTTATTTGTTTTTGGTTATTGGTTTGGTGTCGAAAAGGACCAAAATGTTAGCGCATGTGTCATTTGGATGTAGATTGTGAGATAAGGTGTAGTTGAGGGGCTATTTGTGCAATTCTTGGAACTCTTTGCATGGGTCTCGGCCCATGACTGATTTCCTATCTCTCGTTTCCTTTTTCCTTGTGAATCAAGCAAACCAAACCAATCACCTAAACCCTAAGAGCCTTTTCTCTTTTCCTTGTGTTGTGCGGCCGAGAGAGAGAGAATCGAAGTGAGAGAGGAACGCGAGAAAGAAGAGAGAAGAGGAAGAAAGAACGCAGCGGCAGACACCCTTTGCCGCCGCTGCTGCTGTCGCCGGAGATCGCCACCACCTGCTGTCGTCGGAGGAATCGAGAGAGAGAGGTTTGGTTGTGGTGGTGAGACGTCGTCGTAAGGTAAGTAGCTCTCTCGTTCGTCTCGTTTCTTTTCCTTTTTCCTTTTCGTTTTCCGGCGAGACCACCACCGCCGCACGCCGTCGCTGCGGTGGCTGTGGGTGGAGGGCGGTGGCAGTGGGTGACACTCGTAGCGTAAATCCCAAACCGTTAAGCCAAACGTGAACCGTTTTATAAAGTTATCTTTTTATGCAAATTCTAAGTGTGCTGTCCAGTTTTCGTTTGACCATAACTTTTCCGTCGTAACTCCGTTTGAGCCGAAACTGGCGCCCACGGTTCAAGTTCGGGGTCGGGCACGTGTTCTGTGTTTTAGCGGAAAACTGGTTCGGTCTCTAGCTGGGCGAAAAAGTGGTCGCAAGTTCGGTGATTCGTCATTTTATGTGTAAAATTCTGGAATCTGCCACTGTTTTGTGTAGACCATAACTTTCTGCTCGTAACTCGCTTTGAGGTGAAATTGGTGCCCAAAGTTCCCAAATCGAGTTGGGAAGGTTTTTCGTGTTTTGCCGAAAGTCTGATTAAGCCCGTAGCTAGGCTGTATTGGGCTGTTTGTGCAGGCTGGACCGAAAACTGGCAGCTTTGGTAGTCGTTCGTAATTAATTCCTAATAAATTGTAGAAAAATCGTTAGGAGGCGTATAATATGTCTTTGAAACCCTATCTCAGAGTACTTTTTAATCATGAAATAATATTGGGAATTTTCTGGGTTTAAAGGGGTCGAAACAGGTCCCGAACAGACCTGTTTGGCGAGAGCGGAAAATAGTTTTAGTGACGGTTTAAGCGTGTGTCGTGTCGTAGGATCCGGGTCTCGTATTGACACGTTTTAACATGCGTTTAGGTGATAGGAAGTGACCGTAATTGGGAAGCTTGAAATTGTATTGTTGAGCTAGGCGTGCATTCGAGGTGAGTTCTCTCACTATAACTAATGACGGTTATTTTTACATTACGTTGTGTATGTATGTGGTAGTTCTATTTGCTTTTGATGCGGGGTTAAATAGTGGGGTGTCTAGTCGGACCTTTATTGTTGTGACTACGCGGGTGGCGTAGGAGTTCGGCGGGGCCGAGGGTCACATACGCGGGTGGCGTAGTAATTCGGTGGGACCGAAGGTTGTATACGCGGGTGGCGTATGAACCCGGGGGTGCCGGGTTGCGTTTACACGATGGTCGTGTGATCGGTGGGACCGACGTATGCCTATTAGGTGGGTTGGTGTGAGTATGCACGTCTATGATTTGTTCGTAGACTTGTATGCTGTTTATGTGCAATTATCTGTTTATGGTGGTGTGGAAATAACTGTGTTACTTATGGTGTTGAATTCACTAAGCTTTGTGCTTACCCTTTCCCAATAGATTGTGGTTTCAGGTACGGGCGGCTCCAAGGCGTGACGAGTACACACTGGCGCGCGAGGAGAGCTGGTTGCTTTACGGTTTTTAATAATTAAACGTTTAATTCCGCTGGTTTTTATTATGAAGATATTAATTATGAGTTTGCAAACGAAACGTTGGGATCATTTAATGAGTTGTTATAAATGAAATGTTTATTTAAAAATTTAAATTTGCTTGTAATTTTTGGGACGTTACAGAATTAGTTAAAAAGAGTTTATATGTGAATTACAAAGGTTCATATATGAACGTATAGTTTATATGTGAATCACACAGATTCATATATGAACTCAGCCAGTGTATTTTTTACGAAACTACTCCTCTATCTTGTGCAGACCACGCGAGTAATTATCCGCTGCTTCTCGGTCAAAGCCGCCGATCTTGACCGAATAAATGGCCAAGATCACTTCTCTATTTCTCTAAATTTTTGGACTTCTCTATTGAACTCTTCCCTATATATATATATATATATATATATATATATATATATATATATATATAGGGGTGGGTTCAAATAAAAACTCAAATTCAATTGTAAACGTGAGGACAAACCACAACCGTTGATTAATAATCCGGTGAAGAGATCAGTGGCAAAAAAACACGGTGGCAATTTTGTAAATAAGTTGAAAACTCTGTCCATGGCTTAATGAATATTTAGCGCGCAGGGGTAAAATTGGAAAAAAAATTATTCAGTCTGAATAAAAGGTAATTATTCAGTCTGAATAAAAGGTAATTATTCAGACTGAATAAAAGTAATTATTTTCGTCAGATTAGAATCAGCGCCTCCTTTGTTGACTTTTTATTTTCTTTTTTAATTAAAAAACTTTTACCCCTTAAATTTTAAAATAAATTATCTCAAAAATTACTAACATTTTAATCAAACAAATTACATCAAAAAAACGAGAATTTCATGCTCTTCGATATCACATCCATCTTGATATAGTTTTTTTTTCGTTTTAACCGTTTTTACGTGAAATCGTGTATATGTGTTATATTTAGAGTGAATAATACAACATTCGAGATGAATAATATCTACATTTATTCGGACTGAGTATATAGAATTATTCAGACTGAATATATGGAATTATTCAGACTGAATATATGGAATTATTCAGTCTGAATAATTTACCTTTATTCAGTCTGAATAATTATATTCGTTTGAATATCTACCTTTATTCAGTCTGAATAATTATATTCGTTTGAATATCTACCTTTATTCAGTCTGAATAATTCTATATATTCAGACTAAATAAAGATAGATATTCAAAACGAATAAATGTTTAACTTTGTTCTTTTTTCATATCTACCTTTATTCAGTCTGAATAATTCTATATATTCAGACTGAATAAAGGTAGATATTCAAAACGAATAAATGTTTAAATTTTGTTCTTTTTTCATATCTACCTTTATTCAGTCTGAATAATTCTATATATTCAGTCTGAATAAATGTAGATATTATTCATCCAGAATGTTATATTATTCATTCTGAATATAACATGTACACGATTTCACGTAAAAAACGGTTAAAACGAAAAAAAACTATATCAAGACATGAATAAGTTTTATTCTTTTTTAATATCTATCTTTATTCAGTCTGAGTAATTTCATATATTCAGTCTGAATAATTCTATATACTCAGTCCGAATAAATGTAGATATTATTCATCCCGAATGTTGTGTTATTCACTCTGAATATAACACATATACACGATTTCACGTAAAAAACGGTTAAAACGAAAAAAAAAACTATATCATGATGGATGTCATATCGAAGAGCACGGAATTCTCGTTTTTTTGATGTAATTTGTTTGATTAAAATGTTAGTAATTTTTTAGATAATTTATTTTAAAATTTAAGGGGGTAAAAGTTTTTTAATTAAAAAAGAAAATAAAAAGTCAACAAAGGAGGCGTTGATTCTAATTTTGACGAAAATACCCCTAAAACTGAATTTTAGGAATGACTTAAATATGGCTGCGATCAATGAACGAGATTTGTCCTCACGTTTACAACTGAATTTGAGTTTTAAGATTAACTTTCCTATATATATATATATATATATATATATATAGGGATGAGATCAAGAGAGAACCTTAAAAATTAAAAGAACCGAAGAACCCATTTAAACCGTTAGATTTGGATGATTCAAAGGATGAGATTAAAACGGTGGTTATAACCACTTTTTTCAAAAATATAAATACATTTCCTCCTAATTTTTAAAGCCGAAAATCAACGAAAACAACAAAAATTGGAGCGAAATGAATTACACCAAAAAAATATCACATTAATATCTTTAATTTAACATCCATTTTGATATATTTTTTTCATCCGTTTTTTATTGGTTTTTCGTTTCTTTTATTTTTAAGGGTTCTCCCTTTATCTTTTCCATATATATATATATATATATATATAAAGTATGGGTCCATGATAATAAATGTAGGTGGTGGTTCCCAATATAAACAGCTGTACGTGAAAAGAGAAGGTGGACCTGACTCACCCAATCGGACCACCCGTCTCTATTGTGTCTTCCTCACGAGTCACCACGACTACGACTACAAAACCGCTGTTTAATCTCTAATTAATTAATTTCTTAATTAATTAAATGTATAATGTAATATTAAAATCACTAAATTTTAACGGGTTATTCAGCAAAATCTGTAGTAACTATTTACCATTCTTTCACGTATAAAAAATACCATTAATTAATTATACCACACCGGGTACAAAAGTATTGTTTTATTTCATAATTACTAAAAGATATTAAAAGCTGTTTATTTATAAAAAATGATGCATGAAAAGAAAATAGAATTATCTATAATATATAGAAGTGTTGTAGACCTTTAAATAAAGGAAAACAAATGGCAAACAGCCTCTCATTGCATCTATCAAATATCCATAAATAAAAGGTGGAGATTTTTTTTTTTTGAATGTATGGTTTTTTTTTTGTGGTCAAGAATGTAGATTCTTTGTGTTATTCATAACCCTTAATTTGATTCCAAGAATATACATATTGTCTTCATGGGGGACAAAGTCGTAATATTGCATTTAATTTATATATATATATTATATTTTTTAGATTTCAAAATAAACAAAAATTTTTGAAATATATTTGTTGATTTTCATTAAAAAAAAAAGTAAACTACAATTTTCGTCCCTGATGTATAACAAAACCCATGAAAGTGGTCCCTAAACTTCAAAAATGCAAGAATAGTCCCTGGTGTCCTGATTTTGCTATGAAAATGGTCCCTGCTCACTAACTCCGTTAAAAAACTCAGTTAAGTCAAGGGTATTTTGGTCTTTTTACATATTTTTGGCTCTTTTTCTATTAAAATAAAATAAAAATAAAATATTTTATATTTTATATTATATTTATATTATATATATCTATATACATATATATATATATATAATATATACACCACCACCTGCAACCACCGCCTCCCACCACTACCGCTGCAGCACCACCACCTCCGCCGCCACCTGAAAGACACAAAGCATATCATAACTCAAAGACGACCAACCACCACAAACAATGAAACGGGTTACCCTTTCTACAGCTTCAACTACATCACCTGGAAATCCTCTGCTGAGTCTGTTCGTAAGTCTTCCCAATTTTTGATTTTTCTTGAAGATCAAAATCACGGTTGTAGATGTTTGTATGTGGATCTTTCTGTTTAAAAAGCTGTTTTTTATTTAATTTCTTGATGTTCATCCCCCATTTTGCGTTTGGACATTGCTTAATTATTTGGATCCTGTCAATTTCTGAAGTTTATGATGTAAGGAATTCACAAATAACACATAATACTTTACTATTATTCAAACATATAATGTGTTTTATGTACGGAATGTGAATTACACAATTAACCGAGAAAGTAAACAGACAATACAATTATATACAGAGTGAAACAATGAGACTGTTGGAGTGAACCGTTGTGATGGTTGATGGGAACCACGTGTCTGTTGGAGTGAATCGTTGTGATGGATGAGAGAAACCGTTTTTGGAGGAAAAGCAACAGTTCACAGGAAACATAACTGCACAAGACCATTAACTGTCAAAACAGACAGTTTATATCATTAAGTATTATAAATGTATTTTAGCTTACCAAACTAACATCCTCCCGTAAGCTAAACTTCAGAAACTCCCAATTCTTTCCTTAATTTAGTAAAGCTTCCACGTTGTAAAGATTTGGTAAAGATGTCCGCGACTTGATTTATTGATTTACAGAACACAACATCAACTTCATTGCTTTGAATGAGCTCTCGAATAAAGTGGAACTTGACTCTGATATGTTTACTTCTTCCATGATATACAGGATTTCTTGATAAGGCTATAGCCGACTTATTATCACAGAAGATCTGAGTACAGGAGTTTTGGACAAGTCCCAATTCTTCTAAAATACCTCTTAGCCATAAAGCTTGACATCCCGTAGCAGACAAGGCCATGTACTCTGCTTCGGTTGAGGACAATGCCACAACTTTTTGCTTCTTGGACTGCCATGAAATAGCCCCTGATCCCAAGGTAAAAACGTACCCTGTAGTACTCCTACTATCCACTATATTTCCTCCATAATCACTATCACTAAAGCCTATTAATCTGAAATCCTGAGATGATGAAAAAGTTAGACCGTAATTTAAGGTACCTTTAACATACCTTAGGATTCTTCTCGCAGCTTCAAGATGTTCCTTCTTCGGTTCTTCCATAAATCTGCTCACGTAACTGACAGCAAACATAATATCAGGCCTCGTGGTTGATAAGTACATGAGAGACCCAACTAAGCTACGATAAATAGTAGAGTCAACTTCCTTCCCTCCCTCTCCTTTAGACAGCTTGAGTCCGAATTCCATAGGAGTATCTGCTGAAATACTATCCTCCATATTGAATCTTTGTAGTAAGTCCTTAGCATATTTCTTTTGGGAGATGGAAATATGGTGAGTACCTTGAGATGCTTCAATCCCCAGAAAGTAATGTAACAGCCCCAAATCTGTCATTTCGAAATTCTGCTTCATAGAGATCTTGAAGTCATTTATCATTTGGGCTGAATTACCTGTGAATATTAGATCGTCTACATAAATGCAGACCAAAATGATAAAGCTGTCACATGTTTTAACAAACAAAGTATGTTCATAGTTACACTTTTTAAAACCATTGTTAATGAAATAACCCTCAAGTCTGCTGTACCAGGCCCTTGGGGCCTGTTTGAGCCCATAAAGTGCCTTTCGAAGGTGACAGACTTTGTGCTCTTCACCTTTCCTTTTATAGCCATTGGGTTGATCGATGTACACATTCTCTTCCAAGTAACCATTTAAGAAAGCTGATTTTACGTCCATTTGATACACAATCCAGTTGAATTGTGCAGAAATGGCCAGAATCAGTCTAATGGTTTCGAGTCTGATAACAGGAGCAAAGATTTCCTGATAATTGACCCCATACTGCTGTTTGTAACCTTTTACAACCAGCCTAGCTTTGTGCTTGTCAACTTCTCCTTTTTCATTAAACTTAGTTTTGTAAATCCATCTAACTCCTATAGCCTTTTGTCCTTTCGGTAGTTCTACCAAATCCCACGTGTTGTTTCTTTGAATTGAATCCATTTCTGCATCCATTGCTTCCTTCCATTTTGTTTCTTGACATGCTTCCTCATAAGAGATCGGATCAGCATCTGCAAATAGCGCAAAATCAGCATGATTTCCTATATATAAAGGCTGAGTATTATTGTAAATGTCACTTAAACTTCTGGTCTTCCTGTTGCCACCTTCTGAAGAAGAAGGGGGGCTGTCTTCATCTAAAGAAGAGTTTAGATGTGGTGAACTTGTTGAGGTACGAACTGGACTAACAGGATCAAAAAGGTCAGCAGCGTTTAAATCAGCCTGCTCATTTTCTTGACTGTTTTGTTCTTGGTGATCATTGTCCAGAATACAAACAATTTTGTCATCATGAGACAAACCTTCCCAAGATTTGTCTTCATAAAAGATGACATCTCTACTTATAATAACCTTTTTGGTTATAGGATTATATAGTTTATAAGCTTTAGTATTAAAACTATATCCTACAAATATGGCTTTTTCGGACTTATCATCTAACTTCCCTCTTTTCTGTTTTGGAATGTGAGCATATGCCACACATCCAAATGTTTTAAGGTGATTTATACTGGGTTTAAAACCATTCCAAGCTTCCTGAGGTGACTTGTTTGATAGGCTTTTTGTAAAGGATCTGTTTAATAAATAAACAGCACAAGCAACTGCTTCTGCCCAAAAAACATCAGGAAGTTTTTTCGATTTAATCATGCACCTTGCCATCTCAACTAAAGTCCTATTTTTCCTTTCTGCCACCCCATTCTGTTGGGGTGTGTAACTTGCAGTTAGTTGGTGACATATCCCATTAGTTTTAAGAAAATCTTCAAATTCATGTCCTATGTATTCCCCTCCTCTATCAGTTCTTAAGTTCTTAATTTTACACTCACTTTGATTTTCAACCATGGCTTTGAATATAACAAAGCAATTGAATGCTTCAGATTTTTCTTTCAGAAAATAAATCCAGATCCTCCTACTATAATCATCAATAAAAGTAAGAAAATACCTTTTTTCACTAAATGAAGGTGTCCTCATTGGACCACAGATATCAGAATGAACAAGTTCTAATTTCTTGGATGCTCTCCAAGATGAATTGTGTGGAAATGGTGTTCTAGTATGTTTACCTAAGGCACATCCTTCACATATATTGTTTGTAGAGGTAATAACAGGGAGACCTTTGACTAACTCTACTTTGTGCATATGGGCTAAAGTATTTAAACTCATGTGCCCAAATCTGTTATGCCAAAGAATAGAAGAATCCTTACTGCTCATAGTAAGTGAGAAGAATTCTTCATTTGAAAAACGAATAGGGAACATTTTGTTATTAGTCATAACAATTTTCCCAATTAATCTATCATTGAAGTCATAGATCTCACAGTTTTCTTTCTTGAAGATAACTTTATAGCCTTTTAAAAGCAATTGTCCTACACTTAACAAATTGTGTTTAAGTCCAGGAACATAAAAGACATCTGATATTTTCTTTTCTGTATTTTTAATTTTGACAGAAACTTCACCACTTCCACACACGTTTAGTTTCTTGTTGTCACCGGTTCTTACATCTTTTTTTTCAGATTCTTGAAGGTTTGCAAACAGGTTTCTATTTCCTGTCATGTGGTTGCTACAACCACTATCGAGATACCAAAGATCATTAGGAGGCTCTTCTTGCATACTCAACATCATAAACATAAAGTCCTCACTATTTCCTTCTTCCTTATGTAAAAAACTAGATGTCTTGTTTTCATCTGCAATTCTTTTCCTACATACTTTAATAGTGTGGCCTAATTTATCACAATAAAAGCATTTAATTTGGTTAAAAGGTTTACCTCTGCCTTTTCCTTTATATGATGATGAGCCTTCTCTGTTTGAGTCTGCATATTTTTGTTTTTCGCTTGTGCTTGCTTCCCATGGTGTGTGTGTCTGAAATGCTTGTTCCACAGTTGTGGAGTCAAATTGTCTCATTCGAAGTTCGTGAGACTGCAGAGTTCCTAACAGTGTTTCGAGTGTAAGGCTTGATAAGTCTTTGGATTCTTCGATTGCTACAACCACGTATTCAAACTTTCTTGTTAAACTTCTTAGAATTTTTTCAACAACCCTTCTATCACTTATGCTTTCACCGTTGATTCGCATCTGGTTAAGTAATACAATTACCTTTGTATAAAATTCTTCCACTGTTTCAGTCTCCTTCATTCTGAGACCATCAAATTCACTTCTGAGAGATTGCAGTCTGACTGTCTTTACTTTTTCCTCTCCTTTGTATGTCTTCGAAAGCATCTCCCATGCTTCTTTTGCTGTTTCACATCCAGATATTCTTTCAAATATGTTCTCATCTACTGCTTGATAGATGAGGAACAAAGCCTTTTTGTCTTTCTTTCTTAAATCACTGCGTTCTGCGATTTGTTGTGCAGGAGTTGCAGTGGGATTTTCTGGTTCCTGTACTCCATTTTCTATTATTACCCATAATTCTAAAGATTCGAACATTACTTTCATCTGTATGCTCCAGTGAAAGTAATTCCTTCCATTGAATTTTGGCAGATGCGGTTGTTGAATGATCTGCGAACTTGTAGCCATGATCGTTGTGGCTCTGATACCAATTGATGTAAGGAATTCACAAATAACACATAATACTTTACTATTATTCAAACATATAATGTGTTTTATGTACGGAATGTGAATTACACAATTAACCGAGAAAGTAAACAGACAATACAATTATATACAGAGTGAAACAATGAGACTGTTGGAGTGAACCGTTGTGATGGTTGATGGGAACCACGTGTCTGTTGGAGTGAATCGTTGTGATGGATGAGAGAAACCGTTTTTGGAGGAAAAGCAACAGTTCACAGGAAACATAACTGCACAAGACCATTAACTGTCAAAACAGACAGTTTATATCATTAAGTATTATAAATGTATTTTAGCTTACCAAACTAACAGTTTAAACTGCAATTTGGACTCTTTGTGTATTATTTATGATTTCTTTGGTTGAAGCTTTTCGCCAATTGGCACACATATTGCGTAATTTCTTGGATCTTGCAAATTTCTAGTACTTCTAAACCTTTTATCAGTCTTTTTTGTGTTTTCTGTTGAATTTCTTGATGTTCTTCTTCAATTGAAATCTGGGTATTACATAGTTTCTTGAAATTGCAGCGAATCAACGAAGTTTACCCTCAATAAGGTTTGATTTAGACTCATGGATGAGTTTAGGGTTCAAATTCTTCCCACATTATTGGAAAATGGAAACATTGATCGTTTGATCTTTAAAGTCAAATGGACTAATATTTAACTTTAAAATGATATGAATTCTTTGAATTATAAAAGAAAATTTTGATATCACACCAAGAATTATAACATTACTAAAAATAGAAACATCACCTTGGATATTTAACCTAATTCTTATACAACACTGGGTTAAAAATATGATGAATTTCATAATTTGCAGGCTATTCGGTGGATGATACTGTAATGGGGAGGAAAGGCAACTGGTTGTCTTCCATTAAAAAGGCTTTGAGACCCAGCTCCAAAGAAAAGAAAAGCCAGGTTCGATAAAATATGATCAGATCATTGCATTTTTGTAGCTAGAATCATACTTAATTTGCTACATTTTTTGTTATTTGATTCTAGAAATCAAAGAAGAATGCGTTTGCAGAGGAAAAAGCTTCAGAACCACCTGTTGCTTCCATCGTAGAACCTGTTAATTCTCATCAGCTTCTTCTACCAGAAGAAGTGAAACCAACTGAGGTGGAGGATGAGCAGACAAAACACGCTTATTCTGTTGCAGTTGCTGCCGCTGCCGCTGCTGCAGCTGAAGCTGCTTTGTGTCTTTCAGGTGGCGGCGGAGGTGGTGGTGGTGCGGCGGTAGTGGTGGGAGGCGGTGGTTGCAGGTGGTGGTGTATATATTATATATATATAGATATAGATATATATAATATAAATATAATATAATATATAAAATATTTTGTTTTTATTTTATTTTAACAGAAAAGGACAAAAAAAGTGTAAAAAGACCAAAATACCTCTGACTTAAATGAGTTTTTTAACGGAGTTAGTGAGCAGAGACCACTATCAAAGCAAAATCAGGACATCAGGGACTATTCTTGCACTTTTTGAAGTTTAGGGACCACTTTCATGGGTTTTGTTATACACCGGGGACAAAAATTGTAGTTTACTCTTAAAAAAAAGAGTGAATTACATTGGTGGTCCTTCTGGTTTGCTCAAAATTTGGATTTGGTCATTGAAGTAAATTATCTATTTTGATGGTCCCTAACTTTTTATTTTCATATCACCTGTGGTCCCTTAACTTAACCCGGTTAGTTTAACTACCGTTAAGTAACATAATATGATTGCACATGAGTGCAAAAATGTCCTTTTCTTCCTGCTTCACCCTTTACTTCTTCCTCACACGATGAACCCTAACAAATTTTACATAAATATCAAAAACCCAAATAAAAAACATCATTTGTATTTAGACTATTGATGCATAACGGATTGAGTTTTCATCAAGTTTAGATCCAAATAAACCATGAAAAACATGAAGAAACATTGCATTAATATCAAGAACAAGTTTACAAAGAGTTAAATCTAATAAACCCTAAAAATATAAAACTTAAATCTAAAAAACAACATACAAGCCCTAAAAAAGAAAACCCATATCTGGTAGAGGGACAAAAAACGAGAAAGAAATGGATGGGAAGCCCTCAACCCTAAATCAAAATCAAATCCATAAGCTACTGTCGTGTGGGACGTATGGTCGTCGTTTAATCACAAACGATAAGTCATCCCATGGTCTGCAAACCACGGGACCTGGCGGAGTTCGTCGTGGTCGTCTGCAAACCACTGTCGTTGTCGTGTGGATCTATTTGCTGGTGTCAATTTCAATCCATCCATTTGCAGGCGTTGACTTCAAGCACTCCGTCTGCAAATCATTGTCTATTTCAATCCATCTATTTGCAGGCGTCGATTTCAAGCACTCCACCTACAAACCGTTTTCGATTTCAATCCATCTATTTGCAGGCATCGATTTCAAGCACTCCGTTTGCAAACCATTGTCGATTTCAATCCATCCATTTGCAGACATTGATTCAAGCACTCCGTCTACAAACCATTGTCGATTTCAATCCTTGTCAAATAGGATGGCCCAACAAGAAAAAATGATGCTCACCATGGGTTGCCAAGCAGAAGAATGTTGTCATGACAACAACCACAAGATCTGGTAAAGGGAACAGAAATGAGAGAGTGTTCTTCATGGGTCAAATATGGATCTAATTGAGGTTGGATGAGAGAGGATGGTGTAATCTGAAATCTGGGTTCAAGGTTGGAAAGGTTGGGGTGGGGACGTGGTGGATGGTGGGGTTAGGTATTAGTTTATTTTTTTTAATAAGGAATGAGGTAAATAGACAAAAAAGGCCCCTCACATGAGAGTCAGATGATAGGGTTAACGGTAGTTAAATTAACGGTGTTAAATGAAAGGATCATGAGTGATATAAAAATAAAAAGTTAAGGACCACCATTGTAGATAGCTTATTCTAGGGACCAAATCCAAAATTTGAACAAACCATAGGGACCAGCAGTGTAATTCAATCTTAAAAAAACACTCTTGTTCATCTTTACATGAGAATATGCAAGATGTTTGACCGCATTGCATATACTCAAGGGGTGTTTGGTTTGCAAGATTTTAAGGTACTTCAAAAGAATTGAAATGCTTAATTCTATTGATCAAATCCTTTTCACGCCTTAGGTTAACTGTGAAATAGATTTGAATTCCACACATTTCATCATTCATATATTTGGTCATTTTATCACAATTGAGAAGGAATTCAAATACATTTCATTCCATTTTCTCAAAAAGACAAAATTTCACCATCATCCCTACTTGATTTACACAGACCACCACTGTCGACCACCCATCGATCTGAACCAAGTTCGTGATGTTCGTCATGCTAATCGACAGCATCGGTTGGTTGGGAGTCAGTTTAAGGTATTCAAGCAGGCTCTATGTTGATCCAAACCCTCAGTGATTTGATAATGACCCTCTCTTAAACACTTAGTGAAAATTGTAAGTAAACAATATGTATTAGAGTTTCACTATCGCTGATAAGTACTAAGACTTTACAGTACCGCTGATAGTAACTCTCACTCTTTAGATTAGATATTCAGCGAACACTGTTCATCATCATATAGCTCTGAGCCTGTTCAGTCTATGAGATGATCGCTGATAAGTTAGTTGTTTACTTATGATCCCTGAAGACAAGTTTCACGTCAACCAAAGTTCTACGCTGAAGTCGAAGATCAAGCTCAAGAACCAGCGACAAGTCTACTCATGAAGTGATGCGTATATCAGCGAAGCAAGACCTGTCCATTCAACGCGAAGTATCAAGTAGAAGACTTCAGCAATCGCTGAACTTTATCATTCGCTGATAAAGATCTGACTCAACGAAAGCTGATCATGAAGTCTCCCTACATGTTACTATTGTCTTACCTCCCTTGCACGTCTCCGTACGAACTGTCAGAACGGACATCCCTTTTGTCTGTAATCGTACAACAACTCTGATTCTACACTGTGCACCATGCGGCTACTAAGGTTGTCTACAAAGGTCAATGACATACAACCACCCAGCTGCTGCCACGTGTAAAGCCATACTGCCATGCATTAAATGCATGCAATATATAAGAAGATCCTTACTTCAGTTTTGAAGTGTGCTCGGACCATCTTCTTATTTCTTATTGTTAAGTTATTATTCGTAATTTCTTTAACTCTTTCTAGTGCAATAAACTTAGTGTTTCTCAAGACTTGTTAAGATTAGGTTTATCCTTAATCTTGTTCCGCAACAAGTTGTAAATTCTCTTGATTTATCAATAAACAATTTAGAAAAGTAAAAACGTGTGTTTGTATTCAACCCCCCCCCCCCTTCTACAAACTTGTATAGCCCTTCGGGACAAACAAGTGGTATCAGAGCGGATTTGTTTGATCTCATAAACAAGATCTGATCTATACTAAGATTTCTCTTCCTAGCTATTTCTTAAAATAGCTACCAACACAAACACAAACTATATTGACAACGGTTCTCTTGCAAAACCCCCTAGATTCTCCAGAGATAATTTTAATCTATGGAAAAATAGGATGATTCTCTTCTTAGAAGGTGTAGACCCTACTATGCCTTATTATCTTGAAAACGGCCCATATATTCCTGTAAGAATTGATGCTGCAGTTCCAGCCGCTGAGAATAGACCTGCTATTCCAGAAAGGCTGATTCCTAAGGAAATTCATATGTGGACTGATGAAGATAAGAAGAAAGTGGCTATCGACACCAAAGCCAGATCCATACTCTCCATGGCTCTTCCTGACGAAGTCTACCATTCCGTCATGAACCTGAAAACCTCAAAAGCTATGTGGGACACAATCTGTGTTCAGTATGAAGGTACTTCTGAAGTCCAGGACTCTCGAAAGATCAACCTGGTAAGACAGTATGAAAGCTTCATTTGTGGTAAGAATGAAACTCTCTCTGAATGACACCAACGTTTTAACTGTTTAATAATAGATCTAAAAACTATTGGTAAGGAATATTCTAACTTTGAAGTGCTGAAAAAATTCTTAGAATGTGTACCTGAAAGCTGGGACAGTTATTCAATGTGTCTCAAGCTGTCAAAAGATCTTAGATCTATGACTCTCTCTACCTTATATGGCACGATGCTGAATCATGAGCAATCGAGTCATCTTAAGAAGAATCTTGTAAAAGATTCCAAAAGCACCCCTGTTGCTTTAATCTCAGGGTTACCTTCCACTCAGCGATCGACTATCACTGTCACTGAGTTGGAAACTAACTCTGAAAGATCATCAGACTCTGACGTTTCAGAAAATGATGAAACTCTGGCATTCCTGGCTAATAAGTTCAGGAGATTTGCTAGAAAGAGTAATTTCAAGAAGAACAAACCTCTTGCTATTACTGACAAGCCAAGATCATCAACCCATGTTGATAAGGCTACCGCTACTTGCTATAACTGTGAAAAGATAGGACATTTTGCTAGCGAGTGCAGGTCAAAGAAAATCTCTAGACCCTCAGCTTTTCCCAAGAAAAACTTTACTCGCGGGACTAGAGATGAAAAATACAAAAAGCTGAAAGAAAGGTATTCAAAGCTGAAAACCTTTAAGAAGAAAGGCAAAGGTCTAATGGCTGACTATGACTGGGCTGCATCTGACGAAGAAGAATCATCTGACTCTGAAGATGATGAAGCAAATCTATGTCTCATGGCCAAAATTGAAGATGAGGAAGACAACTCTGACATTCCCTCTACTTCAACCTCTGCAACTCAGGTTAAGATGGGTATCTGGTATCTCGATAGCGGATGCTCAAGACACATGACTGGAAAGAAAAGCCTGCTCTCTGAATACAAGGAAGAGAAGGGTCCCTCTGTAACTTTCGGTGGAAACGGAAAAGGACATACCCGAGGGTTTGGTGTACTATCTAATGGTACAACAACCTTCAGAAGAGTCGCATCTGTTGAAGGGCTGAAGCATAATCTTCTAGGCATCAGTCAGCTTTACGACATGGATAACAAAGTAATCTTTACTAAGGAATCCTTTTTTGTCGCTGACAAAAAGGAGAAGATAACTCTCAGCGGTTATCGTTTGGAAAATGTTTATGTAATAAACATGGACTCAACAACCACTGAGAACTCCTGTTTCTTCTGTAAAGCCTCTTCTGATGTCAACTGGTTATGGCATAAAAGGCTCTCTCATCTCAACTTCAAGACACTGAATACTCTCTCTTCAAAAGAGTTAGTCACTGGTCTACCTCAGCACTCATACGCCAAAGAGTCCTTATGTTCAGCGTGTGAGAAAGGCAAGCAGACCAAAGCAAGCTTTAAGTCAAAGCAAGTTTCCTCAGTATCATCTCCTCTACAACTTCTCCGTATGGATTTGTTTGGCCCTGTTAACAAACAATCCATCGCTGGAAAGAAATATACGCTGGTCATAGTTGATGAATTCTCTCACTATACATGGGTTATGTTTCTCCGTTCTAAGAGTGACATCCCTGAAGAACTCATCACCTTTGTTCGGAAGATAGAAACCCTGAACAACTTGACCGTTCGCTCAATAAGGAGTGATCATGGGACTGAATTCAAAAACAGTTCTCTTGATTCCTTCTTTGAGAGTAAGGGTATTTCTCACAACTTTTCTTCAGTGAGAACACCGCAAAAAAACGGAGTCGCTGAAAGAAGAAATAGAACTATTATTGAAGCTGCACGTTCAATGCTCAGCGATTCTCACCTGCCTACTCAGTTTTGGGCAGAAGCTGTCTACACTGCTTGTTTTATGCAAAACAGGTCGCTGATATATGTTGATGACATTATATTTGGTTCTACTAACCCTGACCTTTGTACTCGTTTCGCTGATAGAATGAAAGAAGAGTATAAAATGAGTATGATGGGTGAGCTAACATATTTCCTTGATCTTCAGATAAAGCAAAATGAAAAAGGAACTTTCATTAATCAGGGAAAGTATGTTAAAGATATGCTGAAGAAATTCGATTTAACTCAGAGTTCAGCTATGAAAACCCCTATGGCACCACCGCTAACACTAGACAAGGATTCAAATGGAATACCTGTTAATGTCACGCTGTACCATGGGATGATCGGCTCTCTCTTGTATCTTACAGCTAGCCGACCCGATATTATGTACGCAACATGTTTGTGTGCACGATATCAAGCTGAACCTAAGGAATCTCATATGATCGCTGTAAAGCGAATCTTTCGTTACCTTAAGGGTACTATGAACCTAGGTCTTTGGTATCCCAAAGACTCAGGGTTTGATCTAATCTCCTATTCAGATAGTGATTTTGCAGGTTGCAAATTGGATAGGAAAAGCACCACGGGAGGCTGTCAGCTCCTGGGTGGAAAGCTGGTGAGTTGGACAAGTAAAAAGTAAAACTCAGTGTCCACCTCAACTGCTGAAGCTGAGTATGTAGCCGCTGGAAGCTGTTGTTCTCAGGTCTTGTGGATGAGAAATCAACTACTAAACTATGACCTTCAGCTCTCGAAAATTCCAATCTATTGCGACAGCACAAGTGCCATCGCTATAGCCAACAATCCAGTGCTACACTCAAAGACAAAACACATCGAAATCAGGTATCATTTTATCAGAGATCATGTGATGAATGGTGATATAGAACTTCATTTTATCCCAACTGACTATCAGTTAGCTGATCTGTTCACCAAACCTCTTGATGAGACAAGATTCAACTTTCTCATCAGCGAGCTTGGAATGCTGAACTTTGAAGAGTAAAATCTTCAGCGGTTCACATTTGATCAGCGATAGGATAAAATCAACTTGTATAACCCACTATATCCTTCTCTCTCTGAACAAAAATTAACTCGCTGATATCAAGGTATGTTTTTCTCTCTTACTCGCTGACGTTCGCCTAGAACTCAAAGATTTCAAAACAAATTGCATCGCTGAATATCTCTTCCTTAACAGTGATACTTTGAAATTTCTTAAACCAACACTGATATTTCTATTCAGTGCTTCATATTTTCAAAAGTGTCCCTGAGCTTTCAAAAACTCAGAGACATCCTACAATATGAAAGCACAGTTGTGACGTCATCACAACGGATAAGCCCTGGCACGTTCTTTTTCTGACACACGATTGCACGTTTCGTTTACCTTCCAATCAAATGCAAACACGTGTCCGTGTCATGATGAAAATCTTTTCCCGCTCAAGATTTTCTCTCTCTCAAATCTCTCTATATAAACCATTTTGGGTTTATATTTTTCTCTTTACGCGAAAAACTTCTCCTCCAAGCAAGAAAAAGATTTACTGTTGCATTTTGAGCTCTCAAAATTTCCAGAAACTATTCATCTTCTTCCTTGACGAACCAGGTTAATACTCTTATTATTTACCTACATTACTTGTTTATGATCTTATTCTTTGCTTTTAACAGATCAAACAAAAGAACTTTTTTAAAATGAAATCATTTTCTGTTCATGATTTTATGAATACAACCTTCATGGTTGTTCTTCAAGTTTATATCAAAACTCGTAAACTTGTTCTTCATATGTTTCTCCAGAATTCCTTCTTCAAATGAAAACTGGAAAACACATAATCTCTACGTTTTGTAACTCTTTCTCAAAACAAGAAAAAACCCTAATCTTTCAAAAAGGGATTTTTGGCTGAATGAAATGGACAAAATTCAAACACATCTTATTGGAAAATATCTCCACATTAAGACTATTTGTTTTGTTGATCTTTGGTTGAGCTGATTACAGAAATGGCTGCTCCTTCTACTGGTATTCCAACTGCTGAGAACACTGCTGCTGCTGAGGAACTTGAAATCACCAAGGCTCCTCATGTCAAGTTCAAACTTGAGGATGTCTCTTTTACAAAATCAAACAACCTCCATGCGCTGTTCGATTTTCCTTCGAAGAAACAAGTCAAGCATTTAGACGACGCTGTGAATTTTTTGAAAACCTGTTGCCTCTTTACAGCCTTGACCATAACACCCCCTGCTCATCAGTTACTATTATCTCAATTCTGGTATACCTCCAGACACACTCAGCTACCATCATCCAAAGACCCTACCAAACTACTTGATGTCATCCTCTGTGACACTGATTTTGGCACCATCAAAATGAACCCTGCTATCATTCGGAAAGCACTGAATCTCCCTGTTGCCACCAAAGACAAACCATTTGTTCCTTTCCCTGACCCCAAGAGACATGTTGATAGAGAAACACTCATTGCATTCTTTGATTCAATGAAGTACGTATGGGATCAAGGGAGAGATGAAAAAGCCGAGAAGAAACTGACTGCAATCAAGAAGTCAAAGATGCCCAGCGAAATGAACTTCATCTTCGCACACCTAATAAGCTGCATGACAGCGAAGAGTGGCTCCTCTAATCAAGCTGCTCAACCTCAGCAAGCCATGGGCTATGCATTGCTGAAGGGTCTCCATGTTGACTGGGCCTCGATAATCTACGACGATCTTGCGCTCAGAGTAGATCTTGCTGATAGACCATCATGGGTTCCATACCCAAGATTCCTCAGCGCGATCTTCCAAACCGGCCTTAAGGATAACTACCCAAAAGTAGGAGACCTGAAACTCTCTCAAGTTGGCCCTAAGGTGCTCGACTTCAAGCCCCTGCCAAACGAGGTACGTCTCTCTACTCTCTTATCTATTCTCAATCCTCCTTGTTCTACTTCTGCGGCTCATTCAGTGGAAATCCCCACCGCTGATACCCCAGCTGCAACCTCCACTCCTTCTAGAAAAAGGAAACACCCATCTTCCCAACTTGGCTCCGAAAGGACCAAGAAAACAAAGGAGCAACCCCCAAAGCATTCCCATGCTGAAGACTCATCTTGAAGAGCTGATGGAAAGTTCAGTGGTACGCTCTGCCACAGCTGAACAAGCCACCCCTTCCATCCCAGCTTCAGCGTCTCTAAACGATGGAGTTATAAACTTGGAAATGAACCCACCTCCTTCAGCCTCTCTACAGACTGAAGTGATTCTCAGCGGATCCAACACTGAACCCCGCACCCAACCATCATTCTCATCCTCCATTCCTCTCACCTCTTCTTTGGTCACTCAATCTATTCACCTATTCTCCTCAACAACCGTCATCCTCAGCGACACTATTGCTGAACATTTTCAGAGGATGATAGGACACACCACAGGACCTGCAGGTACTTCCAGTCGTCTAGGAAATATTGAAGACGACTACGAAACTTTTTCAGGACATCGAAAACTTCGCCAACCCGCCTGCAGGTATACACAAATTCCCACACACTTCTCTCTCTCAACCCCAAACTTCTGAGCTTTCCTCTGTTCATAAGTTGATAACTTTTTCAGGTCCTAATTTGGGGGATATCAACACCTCCCTGACGGCCCTGGAAACAAAGATGGAGTCTTTCAACAACACTCTCACTGCCAACTCTTCAGCGGTTACAAACACTGGAGAGAACTTGAAGACTTTGACCACTGAGGTCGAAAATAAAGCCTCCAAAGCTGATCTGGAGAAGGTGGATGGTATCATTGCTAAATTTGCTACCACCCTCGCTGAAAACTCAACCGCCACAACCACTCTCTCAACAAAATTCACCTCTCTGTCCAATGAAGTCACATCATTGAAGACAGAGGTTGGTTCTCTTAAGAGTGAAGTTTCCACAATCAAGACTGAAGTCTCTGCGGTCAAAAAGATTGTTCAGAAAGTGCTCGATCGCCTGAACACACCAACTTCTCATTTCACTCAGGCCGATCGAGATGATCTCAAAAAGATCAGTCCTGCTATTACTGGCCTAGAAGACAGAGTAGCAGCGATTGAAAAATCCATAAGAATTACTGGCCAAGAAGACAGTAATCTTATGACTGCTGCTACCGCTGAAAAGTCCGTTACATCCCCCAACCATGATGTGGAAGAGGGGGAGAAGCCTAAAGAAGACCTTCCCCATAATGATGAGTGGGAGAAGAAAAATAAAGAAGACCTTCCCCATGCTGAGTGGGAGGGTATTGAGACTGAAGTTGATACTACTTCTTCAAAACCTCAGGGAGTTGAAAACCCTGAGGGAACCGAGAAACCTTCCTCTGTATCTGAGGGGGAGCAACTCGAAGAGCGGAACATTGATGCTGCTGCTGATGTAACCTCACCCTACGCTGAAGAGGTTGAATCTGATGAAGACGAAGCTGAAGACGATGAAGTTGTCGACATCTCTGATGATGAACCATCTTCTTCTCCAAAGAATGATGATGATGACGATGATGATGATGATGACTCCTTTATCGTCAAGCCTGTTCAGAAGACTACAGCTCTCAAAGGGATTTCGATAAATGAACCTTCAGGGGAGCGGACCAAGACAAAGCCTGCAGCGTCTGAAGCTGACAAAGGCAAAAACAAAGGCCTCGCTGAAGAAGACAATCTGACGATCTTGCTTCCAAAGCCAGTTTGTCAGGTACACTACCTTCTATTCCCTTACACTGCATCCCTCCTCTATCCCTTCTCAATCTCAATCCTTCAATCCATAAAACCTCTATACACTTAACCACATTCTTTTCTCTATCTCTTTCTTCCCCAACTCTGCTTACTTAAACGATCGTTGTGTTTCAGCTAGTCCTCTCCCCTGTTTGAGGATCCCGCTGAAGCTCCTTCGACTACACCAGGAATAATCCCAGCCACAAGAGCTGAAGAAATAATCCCAGTCTTGGATTTAACCACTGAGACTGATGAACCTGAAGAACATCTGCTCTCTCACCAAAACAGACCTTCCTTGGCTCCTCAAAAGCTGAGTGAAGAGGATCAAGAAAAGAGAGATGCAATGATCAAGAGATTCGAAGATCAGCGAATCATCCTGAAGCGTGATCAACTTCCTTCTATTCCTCCAAAGTTCAGACTTTCACAAAAGGAATACCAGGATCATCTCAGAGCTGAAAGGTTAATTGCTGAAAGAAGGAAAGATGAAGAAAAAGACAGAGAACTCGCCATCCAGCTTGTCCAACAATCAGTGAAAGACCCCAAGCTGAAAAGAGCTCCCATTGATGTCCAACGTTAGCTATGGGATGATGCCCAAAGGATCGTTGAAGAAAAGACTAAGGTCGCTGATACGACTTTGAAATGGTGTAAAGAAATGTTGAACTATCGATCTCGACCATCCAAAATCATCAAAGTAAACATCAGAGGAAGACTGTTCGTTGACGTTCCTGTTGTTGAAATTGATGTATTCAGAGAAGACAAAACCAAGCAAACCTTCTATGCTACTACTTTAGAGAAGTTTGGTTTCTCTGAATGGTTGGAAGTGAAATTAGCCATTCAGGGATCGCGCTCAAAGTTCAAGAGCCATGTCGAGAAGATCTTAAATACTCAAATCGACTTGGTTTCTTCTGATGTGGATATTCCTCCTTCCACTATTCTTCCTCCTCAACAAAGAAGAGTCTCTACAAAGGAAACGAAAGTCTCAGACTCAGGTCCTCCTATACGGAATGAAACATGTATTGGTTTCTCTCGTGCTGAAGTTCTTGGCCCTGATGCTGATCTCTCAGCATTTGACACCTCCCTACCACCTGGAGAAACTTTCATTCCTCGCACAGTTGTAAGTGAGTCCTATGGTATATTCTTTCTAGACTACTATGGAAATCATCACTTTCAAAGCATCTCTGAGCTTCCAATCACTCCCATCGAACAACTCAGAGATCTCATATACTGGTGTGAAGTCAGACGCGACATTAAAGCTAGACACCTGAAGCCCTTGATTTTTGAAGAAGCTCTGAACAAAAAGAATCAAGGAGTAGATGTCCCTGACTGGATGATTCCCACATCAAAGACCCTCGATGAACTTCTCATCAAGGAAGAACCTTTTGACGGATAGGATCGCCTTGTAATTCTTTCTATCCTTATCTGTCTACATCTTTTGTACTTGTAATTTTATTTGTTGTACTTGTAATTTTTCCACTTCCCTATGTAATCTTTACGAAGTTTAAAGAAAAATTTCAGCGAATGTACTTTACTCCATCAGTACTGAAAAGATCCCAGAAAACAGTAAAAGGGACAAATATTTTATGAGTTCTTTTTATCCTTATGTTTTCATTAAATAGCAATTTTCTCTGTTGCTATGTCATAATCAAATAAGGGGAGATTGTTGATCCAAACCCTTAGTGATTTGATAATGACCCTCTCTTAAACACTTAGTGAAAATTGTAAGTAAACAATATGTATTAGAGTTTCACTATCGCTGATAAGTACTAAGACTTTACAGTACCGCTGATAGTAACTCTCACTCTTTAGATTAGATATTCAGCGAACACTGTTCATCATCATATAGCTCTGAGCCTGTTCAGTCTATGAGATGATCGCTGATAAGTTAGTTGTTTACTTATGATCCCTGAAGACAAGTTTCACGTCAACCAAAGTTCTACGCTGAAGTCGAAGATCAAGCTCAAGAACCAGCGACAAGTCTACTCATGAACTGATGCGGATATCAGCGAAGCAAGACCTGTCCATTCAATGTGAAGTATCAAGTAGAAGACTTCAGCAATCGCTGAACTTTATCATTCGCTGATAAAGATCTGACTCAACGAAAGCTGATCATGAAGTCTCCCTGCATGTTACTATTGTCTTACCTCCCTTGCACGTCTCCGTACGAACTGTCAGAACGGACATCCCTTTTGTCTGTAATCGTACACCAACTCTGATTCTACACTGTGCATCATGCGGCTACTAAGGTTGTCTACAAAGGTCAATGACATACAACCACTCAGCTGCTGCCACATGTAAAGCCATAATGCCATGCATTAAATGCATGCAGTATATAAGAAGATACTTACTTCAATTTTGAAGTGTGCTCGGACCATCTTCTTATTTCTTATTGTTAAGTTATTATTCGTAATTTCTTTAACTCTTTCTAGTGCAAGAAACTTAGTGTTTCTCAAGACTTGTTAAGATTAGGTTTATCCTTAATCTTGTTCCGCAACAAGTTGTAAATTGTCTTGATTTATCAATAAACAATTTAGAAATGTAAAAACGTGTGTTTGTATTCAACCCCCCCCCCCCCCCCTTCTACAAACTTGTATAGCCCTTCGGGACCAACACTCTGGTTTGCTTTATCTCTCAAACAAATGATCGGGTCCGGTCTTTGGAGGATCAGCCTTCACGGGCCGATTTGGATGTTTCTCTTCATGGTGTTATCCAGCAGCTAGCCGACTTTATGGTTGCTATGGGTACTCAACTCAAGTCCCTCCTGGACTCCAACACCAATCTCACTTTATCTATGGTAGCTCTGAAAGCCACTTCCGATGCCAGAGATGTTGAGGTTCGGTGACTGTAATCTGAGGCTCAGACTCAGAAAGATGTTAACTCTCAGCTCTAAGCTTCTTTTTCGGTCTCTTCATCAAAAGGTAGATTCTCTACCCAAAGCTAAGGATTGAGATATAGTGGAATCTGTCATACTCTCTACTCAGAAAGATCTCCCTGCATTGGTTATAGCCAATCTCCCATCATCGTCAGTGGCCAATTCCACTATAACGGTTGTGGCCGATGCCCCGAAGCCTACTGAAACCGTTCCTCCATTTGAAGGGGAGAAACAAAACAAAGAGGAAGGAACCGGCGGTCCATCTAAGGGGGAGCAATCCGGACCGACCGAAGGGAAGAAGGAGAAAGACAAAGGCAAGGGGAAGTTATCAGCTGAGAAAGAGGCAAAAAATGCCAAAAAAGAAAAAGCTTCAAAATACAAGGCCAGATCCTCCGATGCTGACAGACTCAAACTCCAACCTCCTCCTTCCAAGGTAATTTCTGATCTTGGTCTCTCTGAAGCAGAATTAAAAAAAGTTGTTGAGCTTCAAAGGAGACTAGATGCTAACAAGGGGCTCTCACTTAAAGTTGCTGGTGAGGAAGCTCTTGAAAAGAAAGACCCCATCCTAGCCCCATCCAATATGGTCTCTCCGAGTGGTATGAAATTGATGAGTGCTTAAAATTGTCAAAGATTCAGTATCGGGCTGAAGCAAACAATTATCTGAATGAGCTTCTTGAAAGAGTGAAGAAAATAAAAAGAGATTATGATGTGGTTCATACTCTGAGAGAAGAGGCCCAGATCAAAAGATTCAAAGCGATTTACTTTCATGTGCCTTCTCCCTCCTCTAAATCGGCTTAGGAAACTGTATTTGAAGGATCTTGCAGCTAAAGGAATTGTGCCAAATGTCAAAATTTTAAATCTGAAAGTTCCGACCATTCAGCTCTATCCCTCCTCCACAATGATCTCTCAGCCAGTTTGGGGTATTTACTTTCATAACCCAAGTGGTATTCTCAGCTTCTTCAGAGCCGATGAAATCCCCATTGTCGACTCTATTTTCTTGAAAGGTATCCTCACCATCATCCCATACTTTCCTGAAGCCACTACCCATGCGACAAGACATTCAAGTTAAACTCCAAAGAAGAAAGAAGAAACGATCTTGTGGTTTTATTTTCATGTCTTTTAGATTGTACATGTAAATTTCAATTCTGCTACTTCAAGTTTCTTTAATACAAGTACACTTTTGGTTTACTTTTAGTTTGTAAAGCTATAATTTATTTTTCATTCATTTGTAAATGTCTGATATACTTAACAAATCCAAAACGAACAAAAAGAATGGATTATGTGAAAAGAACCCAAAAGAGTAAATAAGGGTCAAAATGAAATATTCAATATATTACTCCTTTATTTCTTAAGTATGGATGTCATACTCAAATAGGGGGAGATTGTAGGGTTACCTAAGATTTGAAGATGACCTCCCGATATTTCATTCTTACAACATCTCATACTTAGAATATTTTAGGTTCTTTATAGCAGCTTAGTGGTACATAAAATTTTCGGTGAAGTCGTAGATCAACCGAAAAACAAAAAAGAAGTGTATGTGTCAATGCGTATTGAAGATAGACTTCCCAACCAGTACCTAGCGGATCCTGCCGATTTAACAATCATCTTCAGCCATGATCATCATCGGCCACGAGCTCATCGGCCACGATGAGATCGGCCATGAGGTCGCCGATTCCTCATCATCGGCTGAAGATTTGTGCCGATATTTTCTTCATTTCACTCCACCGATTATGTCTTTGACAAATCGGTGGGAACCCCTTCAGCACATATGCACTTGTACTTTTCCTGCAAAGTATATTTTAATACCTTGCATTGATGGGGACATTCTTTTTAGATCAGAAAAATGTTGTTTGGTTTTTACATCCTTCTCAGGAAAGGTCCACACCAAAGTCTGCAGGTCAACTCTACAAGACAAAAAGGACATCCTGTACTATACAATCACAACCTGTTCTCCTACCCCTGCTTGACAAGTGTCCCATGCATTTCATGCACATGGGACTATATAAAGAGGAAGACCCTTCTCATGCAAGGTTACCAGTTCAAAAGTTCTCTAAGTAAAAAAGTGCTCCATCGGCAAAACTCTTCCTTCTCTTCAAAAGAATTGTTATTGATTTTATAAGTGTAGTTTTCAGTAACTCTTTTATTCTCTTTCTGTAAGATTGTTTGAACGGATTTTATTTGTTTTATTCTGCAACAATCAAAAGTTTTCTATGTGTAATTATTGATTTTATATCAATAAGAATTAAATTAAAGTGAAAGCTTTGTGTATTGTATTCACCCCCCCCCCTTCTACAATACTTGGTACTATTGGTATTGCATAGCTGAGTCCAACACTTGACTTTAGGGACCTTCCTTTTCCCTGTAGGATGAAACATAAAAATGTGGATGCTCAGTTTAAGAAGTTCTTAGATATCCTTAACCAACTCCACATCAACATACATTTGATAGAAGCTCTTGAGCAAATTCCAAACTATATTAAATTTTTAAAGGACATCCTAAGAAAAAAGAGATGGTTGAGTGACTTTAGAACTATAACTTTGATAAATGATTCTAGCGCCTTCCTCACATGTAAAATTTCACCTAAACTAAATGAACCGGGTAGTTTCATGATCCCATGTTAAATAGGAGGTAAGGAAGTTGGTCATGCATTATGTGACTAAGGGGCAATCCTTAATCTCATGCCATTATCCATTTTCAACAAGTTAGGAATAAGAGAAATTTGACCCACTACCATGACCTTCTCACCCAAAAGGAAGCAATAGAGGACATCTTGATTCTTTTGTTCAATTATTTTGGTCGACCTTAATTGATGTCCACAAGAGTAAGCTCACCATGAGGGTAAATGACCAACAAGTGACATTTAACGTTTTCAAGTCTCTTAAGGTTTATGGTGAAATGGAAGATTATTCATACATTAATGTGTTGAGTGAATACTTAGGTATAAATATTGAAGAGTATGTCCTTGGCAGTGAGCGACTTGAAGAAAAAAGTGAGAATAAGCTAGAGTTTGAGAAAATGCAACCACCTATTGGAGTAAACTTGGTGTGGAGGAAATATAACCTAAAAGGCTATAGAAACCAGTAAATAATGCAAGTATACATGGCTTACTAGTATCGTCTAAAGCAAGTAATAATGGTAAGTAATACAAAGTATCGTACCTCATGTATTTGCAAAACAAATAGAGTCACCAAAGTCAACCTTAAAATGAGATTTTAAGAGTAAAATCGAAGAAATATCTTTTGAGAGTTGGTAACCAAATACAGAAATGTAACAATAATAGTATGGGTGCAAGATCAAGTTAAAGTTTCAGAAACAAAGTGCAGTGAACATTGCTACAATATAACACAAGGTTGCTGCAACAATAGCTCTCTACAACACTACTGGAGTGAATGGTATTCCAAGGAAGTTCTTATTAGACCATATGATACATGTGGTGATGCACAAATCCAAGCTAGTACAAATCTTGCCTTTCTCTCCATATATTTTTTCCAACCCCATAAGGTTATTGTAGCTCTTTGTAGTATCTATAACACATTTAGTAAAAATATTTGCATTGTCTTAATTTTAAATCCAACTCATCTGAATAAAATAACATGTGTCAGTTTGTCAAAGATTACCAGATGAAATATTGATACCACTTGTGAATAGTGAAGTAGATTGCTATTGGAAAAGCAATCATCCACTAACATTTGCCATAATCTCCCACCCTTTCTTACACCCACACTAGGGTGTTTAAACCAGCATGACTTAAAGTAAATGACATAAAGGTATGTAACTGTAAACTAAATGAGCAAGAAATGTAAAGTGAAAAATGTAAACTAGAAAAAAGCTTTGTAAGAAAATTTGATTCATATGGCATGAATAAACAACTAAAGTCTCCCCAAATATATAGTAGCAAAGGAGAATAAAAAAGAGGCTAAAAGGTACAAACGGTAAATTGTTCAATGGGTATTACCTAATTACAAGTCATCATCAAAACTAAAGATGCTTAAGTACATAAGTATGGCATCTTCAATAGCATCTTATATCACAAATTAACTCATCTTATATCACAAATTAACTGCTTAACACTACTTCAAGATATCTTCTTCAAAAATTGAAGAGCCGTCTGTAGGCATGGGAATCGGGGGGGATGGGGCGGGGACCTCAATCCCCATCCCCGTCACCGATCCTCATCTTCATCCCCGTCCCCATCCCCGCCGGAGAATATAATCACATCCCCATCCCCATCCCCATCCCCATCCCCATCCCCATCTCCAGGAAACGGGGGTTTTTCCCCGTTTATAGAATCTATTTAAATCAAATTATATACAAGACAATGCAAATGTTTAAATCTCAAATATTTCCAATAAACATAAAATCGAAAAGAATTATTTTAATACAAAAAAATAACAACATCATATAATAATTAATAACCTAAAACCAAAAGAAATTCAACCTAATCCAAAAAAAACTTAACGTCACAAGTACCAAAACATATCAAGTACTTGTATTTTGATTTGACATTCAAAATACATACTAACATCCGAAAATAAAAACTTTATATTCTAAACCTAGTTAGGAAATAGAAAATTATGAATTATCGATTTAGTTTAAATAAATAATATATATTAAATTTATATCGGAGAAGGGGCAGGGCGGGGAGTATCATACTCGTTCGTGTGCATTCACCCTCTGACCTCTCTTTTTGAACCCTTCGTGTTATGAAGGATGGAAACAACCTTCTAAAGAATGTGTTTTAGTTAAGTACTTATTAGTTAATAGTTTTATCTTTTTCTACATGCAAGGTTATCTGATTATTTTTATGCAGATGTGGCCACAAGTTTGGCCATTGTGGTTACTAGACTCAAACAGTCAAATGCATGTATTTTCAAGACAATATATTGTCCTTTGGATAAAAGAATGGTTTATATGACGTGATTTCTTTTTATGCATGTCACCCCTCTTTCCCATCTCTGGGAGTTGACTACTACTTTCATGCTAACTCACTCCTTCCTTCCCTTCATCAAAAAAATGCACATTTCCCTTTCTATCTTTGCCAACATGTGACCCTCACAACCCATATCCCTCAAGAAATTTGAATTATCCCATCAAAATCCACTACATCTATCAACCCTTCACTTTCTCTACCCTCACCTTTCTGATCCCCCCTTCTCCCATGGCCCGAAAAAACCCATGTTGTAACACCCTCAAAACTAGAAAGATAAACTAAATAAATTTTTTAATAACACATCCAAATGAATAGTATTTCTTCCTATAAGTCAATACACGAAATACCTCAACTTAAAAATCTATGTTTACCCTCAAGACAATTTATAACCCAAGTCTTATTACAAAGGCTAAATTCACATCGGGTGTTACTTAACACAAGTACAAGTTGCTAATCCCAAAAAAGTGTAGAAGACTTCACTAAGCAATTCACTTCTCGAGCACACTACTAGCACTCATCTTTTCACAGTTTCGCTAAAGCTATTCCCAACCTGAACCTGTTGCACAAGCCGATAAATAAAAAAGTTAGGCTAACGCCTAGTGAGTTCAAGAGTTTACATCATGATTAAATAATTTGTTAGACAAAAGGATTCAACTTAAATCATGATTTCCGAAAAGGGATTTGTATAAAATACACCGACAACCCATTTTCCAAACGAACACAATTTCCGTGAGGAAAGTTTTCAATGAAAATCATTTCTCAGCAATGGATTCAGATCCAAAACTCACTCAAGATGTAAATCAATAATGAATTTCCCAATTAAAATCAATACAAATAAAACTCCAATATTCGAAACATCCAAACAAGGATAAGGCATAAAATACCGCCCATAATTCATGGAAAAATAATCCGTACGCATATAATACGATGCCGACAATATGGATAAACAAAATACCCAAAAACAACACCCCTCGGTGACGGGGGAGACCCGATTCATCGAATGTGGCGAACACATAAGCTAAACCACAAATATAAATTACAAGCATGTTTAATGGATGGGAAAACATATGACATCAACCATATCCAGGTCTTTAGTCAATTTTGGACATCAACCCAAACTGGATCTTTAGTCCATGGAGACATCAACTCAAAACGAGTCTCTAGTCTAAAGAGACATCAACCCAAACCGGATCTTTAGTGATATCAATCCAAACTGGATCTTTAGTCTATTGTGACATCAATCCAAACCGGATCTTTAGTCTATTGTGACATCAACCCAAACATGCTTACCGTCCAAACATGCTTATTTAATCTAGAAATTTATACACGACTCTAAAAGAATAACCAACACATTCAAATCATGTAATTCCTAAATACGATGCAATTCATGCAAATCATAACCCCAACCCACATCGAGCTATCAAAACCGGGCAAATGCCCTCAAGACCCAATAGAGTCCAAAACCGAGCCATAAGCTTAAAATATCCAATGATCATTTGTTAAAAGTCAACTCATGCAAATGAAGTGTATCTAACCCACATCATGCAAACACATGCTCCGAGGCATGATTAACTCAAGACCCCTTCATTGCCACCTTCCCAAAGAAGTCAAACTATATATATATATATATATATGTATATATATATATATGTGTGTGTGTGTGTGTACGTATACTTAAATCCTTTATAACTTGATAATGCATATAATTCGCAATGGTTTATTAGACCCAAAAGTACCAACAATACATAATTGTCAAATGGTCTTCACATATAAGACAAAACACTCAAAGGGTGCACATTCTCAATTAAAACGCAATTAAGCGCATAATTCATCCAAGGCTCCATCTCGAGCTACTAAAACCGGAAAACACTCAAAAGACCCACTTGAGTATAAATCAAGCCCTTAAAGGCAAAATAAACGTTTGGCTAAATACGCGTTGCCCACACGGTTACGTAAACCAAAATACATCGTTACCCAAAATCTTTGCCTTTTTAATTCTCAATTGGCCTTCGGCCCAAAATAAAAGGTTTACAACTCTCAAAATATTCATAAGGTCGAGATTGACCAAAATCCCCAACTCACACATTCGCATTTTCAAAACGTAACATATCACAACTATTGCATAATCTCAACAAACACTAAAAGTGTATTTTGACCAAATAACCTTCACTTATGCAATAAATTAACAAAACACTTTCATACGTGGTTTATTTATCAATCACTCAAAATCCCCAAATGTGGGTGTTTTACAAGATTTGTAAAGCTCAACACTTTGATTAATCAAAACCCACTAAATAACTCAACAACTGATAATTTTATATAAAGCACACAAACACTTTAAAATAAACATTTTGGCTTGTACAACGTTTTCACAAATCAACTTGAACTCACCTTGCTAGATTAGGCTAAATCTAGATTTTTCCCAAACGTAAGCTCCTTTGAAGAAACACGAACCTTCAAGCCCAAATCTTCCAAAAAACCTAGATCCATAAGTTCCAACCATAAATATTCACATCCAACCATAAAGAATCATTCCTCAAATATTTTCACATCAAGATCTCAATTTATACCAAAACCCTAATTTCCATAGATGAAGAGAAGAGAAGATTACCTTACCACAACTTGAATCCACCCACAAAACATCTCTGAGGTTACCAAAATAAAGGTTTGGGAAGTGAAGACGAACTCACAAATGGGTATTTGAAGAAAACCCCAAGTTAGTTCAACAATGGTGGAAAAGTGGTGGAGAAGATGAAGATCTTGAAGCTTTAAAACCCTTGAAACTTATTTCATCAAACCCACCTTAGTGTTCTTGAAGGAGAGGGAGATGGGATGAGAGAAATGGAGGATTTAGGGTTTTTGGGGAGAAAATCGAGTGGGAAAGGAGAGGGATCAGTTCTAATATGGTTTATAAAAGGTAGGAGAGAGAGAAGGGAAGGTTGAGGGTGAAAAAGGTGAAAAACCACATCTGATACAATGCGGACGTCTGCTTGGAGTCCTATGCGGACGTCCACTTGCACCCGGGACAACTTTCTGCTGCTTCCGCGGAAGCACAAGCGGACTTCCACAAATGCGGACGTCCACTTGACCCTGGTTTCCCGATTTATTGCCCGATCACTGTTTTGGTCATAACTTTTTCGTTTAACTCCGTTTTCGCTTCGGAAAGGCCCGTTGGATTCGTATTTGAATTCTCCATTCAACAAGACCATAAAATCTAGGATCCAATCCAAAAATCCTATTTCTCATATTTATCTTAAAAGACCGATACCTTCCAAAGATCGGGGTGTTACAATCCTCCCAACCTTAAAAGAGATTTCGTCCTCGAAATCTAGCTCCCTTACAACCATGGTCAACCCATATACGTTACCCTTACGTCCGAATGAATGTTCAACTTGTTAGAGTAGTTTCTAACCGCCTGGCTTCGGTTGCCTCCCAACCTTAGGTGTTCCATACTTCCCCAGCTGTGGATTCCAACTCCCAATCAATCCATGTCCACATGCTCTTAAAACCCTTTTTTTCCAAATCAACCCAAGGTTTGATCACTACTGAAACCAACAAAATTTCCACATCCAATTGTTCCCGTTGCTGGACTATCACTTAATTCTCGCGAGCCCCACCAGACTCCAAAACAGACGGTCGTCATTGACCCATCGATTATACAACTCCAAGAATTCGTCCAATTACCAATCATCCAACCGACAGATTCTTTTACTACTTAAGGAAGGTCATCCCACTAAATCTACTTACCACAATTGAACTTCTTAAGATTGCTACAACCGCTATCACTATCCTTTAAAAATTGGGCTACAACCCTTCGAATACACCAAGGTTCTTGACCTTGAAACCCAAAAGTTGACACCTAGTCATACTACCAAGCTTCGAACCACAACAGAACTCCACACACGAGTTCCATCCGTCGAGCATCCCCACAAAACCAAGGTTATCAATATGGTGCCTAGAGGGTCCTACGCGTCGCTTATGTGAAAATTGACCAAGACCCGAAATAAGGTTGCCGACAAGAGTGGTTACCACCAACATTAACAGAAGATACCGCGAGTCTAACCTTCCAGTTGCATAAGTACGTTGGCTCTGCAACGATACTACTTGGCCTACGGTACCATCACGCGTTGGAATACCCAACCTTCCACTGTCGAAGCTCCATACACATATACTCTTAACTGGGGTTACTTAATCTTTCCAAGGTTCTAATGAGTTCAAGGTTTTCAAGTGAAATACTTAACAAATATGCCAATCGAAAACTTTTATAGAAATTTTCAACACGAAGGTTTTCATATCAATTTAATTGTACGCACAAAATCTACTACTACCTACTCGGTAGTTGTGCAAAATGGACACACTCGTCCCACGTATGAAAATCATATTGAAAACTATTTCATCACAATTTAAGTTATTAACAAAACGCCAAAAGCATACTAAACAACTTTTTGAAACGAACCGCTACGGTTCTAGCATGGATTTATTTATGTCATGAACGTAAAGAAATTTCCAACTTTAAATTAGTGTGCAACAAAACGGTTTGTACGTACTTCAAGAGAAGTTTAAACGACATCCAACTCCAAAGATTTCCCTTTTAACCATAAAATGACGTGGAACAAAATTCATCAACAAAATTCGCACGTGTCAGTTTATTTCACAAAAACGGTGAAAAGATTCATAAATACACTTTGGTTAAAATATAAAATGATTTGCCACGGTTCCAAGTTTAAAGCCAAAATAACAACATGCTTTCATTATTCAAAAATATCGGTTAAAAATATCGTGACAGAACCTCAAATCATAATATGCATGCACACTTGTAACACTCTCCTACTAGTTTTCTTGAAATGAAATAACATGCAACAAGTAGTTCATATGAAAGTTCAAGCGAGAAAATTCATCAAATCAAATTTCAAAATTTTCTTATCTAGCCATATAATGACATGGAAATAAAATCTTCTGATGAAACTCACACACATTAATGTGTTTTCTTAAAATTTAAAAGAATAATAAGCGCATGCAATTTGGTTGATACGTAAAATAATTTAAATCGACCTCAATCTCAAGTCGTACAATAATGCGCTTTAACGTCCCAAAATAGTGGCTATAATGCCAAGTATACCAATAAATCAATATAACATATTCGTGTGAACCGATAACAAAAGTACCAACGACCGACAATGCATAAAGCAAAACATTAAGATAAACTATCATGATGCCTTCATATGCTTACTCACGCCACATGTATAACTCAATTTGTACACTAACAAGGTGCAACAAAATATGCTAGCACAAATCTCAAAGGGAAACCCATGCGATATCAAAATTTCAAAAACTACTCTTTTGGTTGCCTTACGGCATAAAATAAAATTTCTCATCAAAATTTGCATGAGACGAAATACCCAATATAACCCAAAATTAACACACAAAATTATTCAAGTATGCACATAACAAAGTGTCACCCATGCACCGCAAAACGTCGTAAAACGAAACTCCATCATACTCTACAAAGCTTCCATAAAACTCGATGGAACTCAACGACATCCGACCAATTAAATGGTGCAAAAGTTTTCGATTCCAATAATCAAATCGCATAAAACAAAGTTATGACCAAATCATCATAATTCCAAAAATCTCCTTCTTGTTGCAACACAAGATAAAACAACACCCTTTCGTCAAGACTCGCAAAATCAAAATTCCCATTAAGGTTCAACACCGAAACAAGGGAAGGTAACTCTCCGTCCAAACCTTAACATATGTGGAGGAGATCCAATGTTAAAGTCGTAAGTCGCGGTTACTTGTCCAAAACCATAAACGACATTAAAAAATATGGATATCATAGTATCTGAAAGTAGCATCAGACACAACAAAGAATAAAGCAAGTCTCGACAAGGTTTGCAATTGCGTGCAATAAATTAATTTCATGCATGTTTAAAATCATGGTTTAAAATCTTGTGTGTGCTAAACGTTTTTCCAATATTTCGTAATACCGTCCATACGACAATTTGAAACACAAGAAATAATTGATACAATTTATTTTAAAAATGAAGTCCGTGCATGAATTCAGTCGGCACTCAACGTCTCAAAGGCACACTCTTCCAATTCTTCCGGTCACACTATCGTCATCCGGATGCCCAAACATCTTAACGCAAAATTGAAAGTTACGTCGATTAACCTTACAATTTCTCTTCGAATCAAGGTCGATTCAATAAGCCTATGGTTCCAATCCGACCATCAATTTCGACCCGAAACGGTCCACTTAATGCAATCATCATGCTTATTGCCACTCCAAATGGCAAATGCTAAAATCATCAACCTCTTCTAATGACTACTCGCTTAGAAACTTTCTCACTACCCCAACAGTCATCACATCAAAGTTGTCCAAGTACTCACATGTAACTTGTAGGTTCACCATAACACTGGCCAGGTGCAATTATGAACGTACCGTACATGATTATCCTTGCTACCCTCGACGTAATTCCCGTTTCTAATGACTCCATCAACCTCAAAATATCCTATCTTAGAGTGTCTAGTGTTGCAATTTCACTCTCATTCACTTAAAAAACGCAAGTTCGAGTCTAGGTATCCGAAATCAACACCTAATTCTCTCAAACTTATGCTCTGATACCAACTTGTAACACCCTCAAAATTAGAAAGAGCAACTAAATAAAATTTTCAATAACACATCCAAATGAATAGTATTTCTTCCTATAAGTCGATACGCGAAATACCTCAAATTAAAAATCTATGATTACCCTCAAAACAATTTATAACCCAAGTCTTATTACAAAGGCTAAATTCACATCAGGTGTTACTTAACACAAGTACTAGTTGCTAATCCCAAAATAAGTGCGGAAGACTTCACTAAGCAAGTCACTTCTCAAGCACACTACTAGCACTCGTCTTTTCGCAGTATCGCTAAAGTTATTCCCAACCTGAACCTGTTGCACATGCCGACAAATAAAAAGGTTAGGCTAACGCCTAGTGAGTTCAAGAGTTTACTTCATGATTAAATAATTTGTTAGACAAAAGGATTCAACTTAAATCATGATTTCCGAAAAGGGATTTGTATAAAATACACCGACAACCCATTTTCCAAACGAACACAATTTTTGTGAGAAATGTTTTCAATGAAAACATTTCTCAGCAATGGACTCAAATCCAAAACTCACTCAAGATGTAAATCAATAACGAATTTCCCAATTAAAATCAATACAAATAAAACTCCAATAGTCGAAACATCTAAACAAGGATAAGGCATAAAATACCGCCCATAATTCATGGAAAAACAATCCATACGCATATAATACAATGCCGACAATATCGATAAACAAAATACCCGAAAACAACACCCCTCGGTGACGGGGGAGACCCAATTTCATCGTATGTGGCGAACACACAAGCTAAACCACAAATATAAATTAGAAGCATGTTTCATGGATGGGAAAACATATGACATCAACCATATCCAGGTCTTTAATCAATTTTGGACGTCAACCCAAACTGGATCTTTAGTCCATTATGACATCAACTCAAAACGAGTCTCTAGTCTAAAGAGACATCAACCCAAACCGGATCTTTAGTCTATTGTGACATTAATCCAAACCGGATCTTTAGTCTATTGTGACATTAATCCAAGCCGGATCTCTAGTCTATTGAGGCATCAACCCAAACTGGATCTCTAGCCTAAACCACCAAGTTCAACCCGACTGGATCTTTACCTTGGAATCTCACCATCCAAACATGCTTATTTAATCTAGAAATTTATACATGACTCTAAAAGAATAACTAACGCATTCAAATCATGTAATTCCCAAATACGATGCAATTCATGCAAATCATAACCCCATCCCACATCGAGCTATCAAAACCGGGCAAATGCCCTCAAGACCCAACAGAGTCCAAAACTGAGCCATAAGCTCAAAATATCCAATGATCATTTGTTAAAAGTCAACTCATGCAAATGAAGTGTATCTAACCCACATCATGCAAACACATACTCTGAGGCATGATTAACTCAAGACCCCTTCATTGCCACCTTCCCAAAGAAGTCAAACTATATATATATATATATATATATATATATATATATATATATATATATATATATATATATATATATATATATATATATATATATATATATATATATATATATATATATATATGTGTGTGTGTGTGTGTGTGTGTTTGTGTGTGTGTGTGTATACTCAAATCCTTTATAACTTGATAATGCATATAATTCCCAATGCTTTATTAGACCCAAAAGTACCAAGAATACATAATTGTCAAATGGTCTTCACATATAAGATAAAACACTCAAATGGTGCACATTCTCAATTAAAACGCAAATAAGCGCATAACTCATCCAAGGCTCCATCTCGAGCTACTAAAACCGGCAAACACTCAAAAGACCCACTTGAGTATAAATCAAGCCCTTAAAGGCAAAATAAACGTTTGGCTAAATACGCGTTGCCCACACGGTTACGTAAACCAAAATACATCGTTACCCAAAATCTTTGCCTTTTTAATTCTCAATTGGCCTTCGGCCCAAAATAAAAGGTTTACAACTCTCAAAATATTCATAAGGTCGAGATTGACCAAAATCCCCAACTCACACGTTCACATTTTCAAAACGTAACATATCATAACTAGGGGTGTACGCGGGTTGGGTTGGGCGGTTTTTGACAATTTTATAACCCAACCCAATTATGGTGGTTTGGAAAATCTCAACCCTACCCAACTCATTCAAAAGTATAACCCAACCCAACCCAACCCAACCCTTGCGGGTTGTGGCGGGTTGGGCGGGTTAAGTGGTTGCTTGTGTAGATAAAGTTCACGATTGAAATACGACAAATAAAAGTAAAATACCCAACAAAGTTATTAGTTATTACAGTTATCCAAATATATTAAATCCTTAAGTCTTAAGCATCAAAAGTGTAAATTATAGCATCCAATTCAAATCCTCAATCAAGTACAACCGTCTCCGACTCCAGTGTTGCATTCTCCTTGAGTTGTGATTTATTTAGTTTAAATGAGTGAACGGCGTGTTCCTAAATCAACATTTCTTAAATAGTTAAACTAGATATACAATTATACAAAATATATAGTCACTAAATATATTAGTTATTTTAATTTGGGCTGCATATATCATATATATATATATATATTATTAAAATAATAAATATTGGCGGCGGGTTGGCGGGTTTGGGTTGGGTTGAGTTTTCATAACCCAATTTCAACCCTTATAATTTGCGGTTTGGCGGTTCGGCGGGTTGGGTTTAGTTGGGTTGTTAGCGGGTTGGGTTGGTCGGGTTTCGCGGGTTGACGGTTTTTTGTACACCCCTAATCATAACTATTGCATAATCTCAACAAACACTAAAAGTGTATTTTGACCAAATAACCTTCACTTATGCAATAAATTAACAAAACACTTTCATTCGTGGTTTATTTATCAATCACTCAAAATCCCCAAATGTGGGTGTTTTACAAGATTTGTAAAGCTCAACACTTTGATTAATCAAAACCCACTAAATAACTCAACAACTGATAATGTTATATAAAGCACACAAACACCTTAAAATAAACATTTTGGCATGTACAACGTTTTCACAAATCAACTTGAACTCACCTTGCTAGATTAGGCTAAATCTAGGTTTTTCTTAAACGTAAGTTCCTTTAGAGGAACACGAACCTTCAAGCCCAAATCTTCCAAAAAAACCTAGATCCATAAGTTCCAACCATAAATATTAACATCCAACCATAAAGAATCATTCCCCAAACATTTTCACATCAAGATCTCAACTTATACTAAAACCCTAATTTCCATAGATGAAGAGAAGAGAAGAGTACCTTACCACAACTTGAATCCACCCACAAAACATCTCTAAGGTTACCAAAATAAAGGTTTGGGAAGTGAAGATGAACTCACAAATGGGTATTTGAAGAAAACCCCAAGTTAGTTCAACAATGGTGTTGATCCAAACCCTCAGTGATTTGATAATGACCCTCTCTTATATACTTAGTGAAAATTGTAAGTAAACAATATGTATCAGAGTTTCACTATCGCTGATAAGTACTAAGATCTTCCAGTACCGCTGATAGGAACTCTCGCTCTTTAAATTAAACATTCAGCGAACACTGTTCATCATTAACGCTGAGTCTGTTCAGTCATTGTGATGATCGCTGATAAGTTAGTTGTTTACTTATGATCCCTGAAGACAAGTTTCACGTCAACAAAGGTTCTACGCTGAAGTCGAAGATCAAGCTCAAGAACCAGCGACAAGTCTCCTAATGAACTGATGCGGATCAGCGAAGACTCAGATTTGTCCACTCAACGTGAAGTATCAAGTACAAGACTTCAACTATCGCTGAAATCTATCATTCGCTGATATGAAATGATAGATCGCTGAATCAACGAAAGCTGATCATGAAGTCCTCCGTACAAAGTACTTTTGTCTTAACCACCCTTGCACGCCTCCGTACGAAATGTCAGAAAAGAACCTCCGAAAATCTGAAATCGTACAACCACTCTGATACTACACTATTCATCCATACGGCTACTAAGGTTGTCAACCAAGGTCAATGACATGCAACCAACCAGCTGATGACACGTGTAAAGTATATACTGACTTGCATTAAATGCATGCAGTATATAAAGAGATGAACTCACTTCTTTTGAAGTAACTTGCTAACTCTGGACAAGTTCAAATCTCTTATCTCAGATAGGTTATTATTAGTAATTTCCTTATCTCTCTTAGTGCAAGAAACCTTAGTGTTCCAACTTGTTTAGATTTAGGTTTATCCTTAATCTTGTTTCCGCAACAAGCTGTAAATTGTTAATGATTTATCAATAAACAATTTAGAAAAGTAAATTTTGTGTGTTTGTATTCAACCCCCCCCCCCCCCCTTCTACAAACTTGTATAGGCCTTTGGGACCAACAAGTGGTATCAGAGCAGATTTGTTTAATCTCATAAACAATATCTAATCTAAGATATTTCTCTTCCTTGCTATTATCTGAAAATGGCCTCCAATACAAACACAAATTATATAGACAATGGTTCTCTTGCAAAACCCCCTAGATTTTCCAGAGATAACTTCAACTTATGGAAAAATAGGATGATACTCTTCTTAGAAGGTGTAGACCCTACTATGCCTTACTATCTTGAGAATGGTCCATAAATCCCTGTAACTATTGACCCTGCAGTTCCAGCCACTGCGAATAGACCTGCTATTCCAGAAAGGCTGATTCCTAAGGAAATCTTTCAGTGGACCGATGAAGATAAGAAGAAAGTGGCTATAGATACAAAAGCCAGATCCATACTTTCCATGGCTCTTCCTGACGAAGTCTACCATTCCGTCATGAACCTGAAAACATCAAAAGCCATGTGGGACACAATATGTGTTCAGTATGAAGGAACGTCTGAAGTCCAGGACTCAAGAAAGATCAACCTGGTAAGACAATACGAAAGCTTCATTTCTGGAATAAAGATGACAAATACTCAAAGCTGAAGGAGAAGTATGCAAAGCTGAAAAGCTTTAAGAAGAAAGGAAAAGGCCTGATGGCTGACTATGATTGGGCTGCTTCTGATGAAGAAGCATCATCATCTGACTCTGAAGATGATGAAGCAAATCAATGTCTCATGGCCAAGATTGAAGAAGAGGAAGAAAGTTCAGACATTCCCTCCACTTCAACATCTGCCATTCAGGTATCACCTTCTTTCTTTACCAATATTGCAAATATTGATGAAGCTGATAGTCTCCGTAAGATCGATCTCTTGACTAGAAGTTTATACGAAGCCATGAACGGCAAAACTGTGGTTGAAAACCAAAACCTTGATCTCGCTGAACAACTGAAAAACTGTCACCTTCAAATAGAAAAGCTTTCTAAAATTGAAGATGATTTTAAAGATCAAGTCTATTTAAATCAGCTAGTCAAAATCGAACGAGCAGAAGCTATCGCTGCATTAAAAGCTGAACAAGCTACTGTTGAAGGATGGTGTAATTCCTCAACAAAGATCACTGAGATAATTAAGGCTCAGATTCCTCTGAGTGATAAACGTGGTCTGGGTTATAAATATGATACTCCAAAACCAACCACTGAACGTTCAATGCTTAAATTTGGAACGTTCGTATCCTCAGTCGCTGACACTTCATCATCTCAGTGCTCCTCGTCCATTACACCAATCCCTGAGGAAACTCCTACCTCCTCAAAAGGTAAGGAGAAAATGGTTTATTCAAAACCTACCTCTGTCTCTAAAGACAAAGGTAAAGGAATTGTTATTTATCAAAATCCTCAGAAGGGTACCTTAGTACCAAAGCTGAATGCTTCTAAAGCCTCAGTGACCTACCCCTCTGGATCTAGAAAGCTGATCTCTGGATCTATTCAGCGATCTACTCCTAGACTCAGAGTGGATGTCCTTGGTAAGAAATCTGAAGAACTGAATGTTCGTCCCATTTCTAAAGCCAATAGTTTACTTGGTGCTGGCACTTCTAATTCGAAATTAAAAGCTCAGCATACAAGTGGTCCTAGAACTACTTTTAGTTATAGGAAATGTTATCACTGTGGACTTACCGATCATATTGCTAGTAAGTGCCCCACAGCCACCAAAGCTGAAAAGATAGCTAAGGTGAAGATTGCCCCCAAGGCAAAGAAGACCAACCCTGGTGCAAATCAGGTCAAGGTGAATTCTACCACTGAAGTTAAGAAATTAACCAAAGTGAAGAAAGACAAAGCTGAATCTTCAAATGCTGCGAAGACTGCTGAACCTTCCATTCCAACTACTTCCACTGACAAACGTGTATTCATGGTTAAGTGGGTACCTAAGAAAAACTAATCTTCCTTTGTATTGCAGGTTAAGAAGGGTATCTGGTATCTCGATAGCGGATGCTCTAGACACATGACTGGAAAGAAAAACCTGCTCGCTGAATACAAAGAAGAGAAAGGTCCCTCTGTGACTTTCGGTGGAAATGGAAAAGGACATACCCGAGGGTATGGTGTACTTTCAAATGGTACAACCTCCTTCAGAAGAGTCGCATATGTTGAAGGGCTGAAGCATAATCTTCTGAGCATCAGTCAGCTCTGCGACATGGATAACAAAGTGATTTTCACTAAGGAATCCTGCTTTGTCACTGACAAAAAGGAGAAGATAGCTCTCAGCGGTTATCGTTTGGAAAATGTTTATGTAATAAACATGGACTCAACAACCACTGAGAACTCCTGTTTCTTCTCAAAGGCATCTTCTGATGTCAACTGGCTATGGCATAAGAGGCTATCTCAACTAAATTTCAAAACACTGAATACTCTTTCCTCCAAAGAGTTAGTCACTGGTCTACCTCAGCATTCATACGCCAAAGAGTCTCTATGTTCAGCGTGTGAAAAAAGGAAGCAGACCAAGGCAAGCTTCAAGTCAAAGCAAGTCTCCTCAGTGTCATCTCCTCTACAACTACTCCATATGGATTTGTTTGGCCCTGTTAACAAACAATCCATCGCTGGAAAGAAATATACGCTGGTCATAGTTGATGAATTCTCTCATTACACTTGGGTAATGTTTCTCCGTTCTAAGAGTGACACCCCTGAAGAACTCATCACCTTTGTTCGGAAGATGGAAACTCTGAACAATATGACTGTTCGCTCAATAAGGAGTGATCATGGAACTGAATTCAAAAACAGTTCTCTTGATTCCTTCCTTGAGAGTAAGGGTATTTCTCACAACTTTTTGTCAGTGAGAACACCGCAACAAAATGGAGTCGCTGAAAGAAGAAATAGAACAATTATTGAAGCTGCACGTTCAATGCTCAGCGATTCTCACCTGCCTACTCAGTTTTGGGCAGAAGCTGTCAACACTACTTGTTTTATGCAAAACAGGTCGCTGATAGTTAAAAGACTCAAAAAGACAGCCTATGAACTCTTTCATGGGAGAAAGCCTTCAATCAGCTTTCTTCACATCTTTGGATGTCAGTGTTTCATACTGAACAACAGAGATGCCCTTGGAAAGTTTGATCCTAAGGCTGATGATGGAATCTTTCTTGGATACTCCTCAGTCTCCAAAGCCTTCAGAGTCTTCAACCGTAGAAGACAAACTGTAGAAGAAACTATTCACGTCACGTTTGACGAATCCCGTTCAGCGAACTCTAAATCGTCCGCTGATACTGAAGAACTGAATCAATGGATGTTTTCTCATCTTGGTGATTCAGAAGAAGTTCCCACTCCTCATGCTCACACCGTAGAAAATGATGGTCCTACTATCATTCCAGATATGCAGAATAGTGAAGCTGAAACATCTTGGGTCCCAGCTGTTCCTATAAACACTATACCTGCAGTTGATCCAAATGTCTCAGAAATTCCATCTATTTCTCAGCAATCAGTGAATGAAGTGACAAATGCAAACATTCCTCTATTAGCTGATAATCCAGAAGTAGCTGAAGCCTCATCTTCAGTTTCTCCAGTTCAGACTGAGTCAGCGACGTATGCTCCGGCTCAGCGATGGACTATAAATCACCCAATCGATCAAATTCTTGGTGATCCCAACGCTGGTATTCAGACTCGTAGAAGTGCAGGTAATATTTGTTTATTTGTTAACTTTATTTCTCTAACTTAACCAAAGAAAATAGATGATGCCCTCAGAGATCCAAACTGGGTCAGCGCTATGCAAGAAGAGCTGACTGAATTCGAAAGAAACAAAGTTTGGAAACTCGTTCGTAGACCAACTGACAAAACGGTGATAGGCACTAAATGGGTCTATCGAAACAAGTTAGACGAACATGGTACTGTAACTCGCAACAAAGCTCGTCTTGTTGCTCAGGGATACAGACAAGAGGAAGGCATAGATTATGACGAAACATTTGCTCCAGTAGCAAGACTTGAATCTATTCGTCTTTTCTTAGCATATGTTGTACACAAAAACTTCACTGTACATCAGATGGATGTTAAGTCAGCGTTTCTGAATGGAAAGCTGAATGAAGAAGTGTATGTGGAACAACCTCCAGGATTCTCAGATCCTAAGCGTCCAGGTTATGTTTATAAACTGGACAAGGCACTTTATGGCTTAAAGCAAGCTCCACGTGCATGGTATGATACTCTTTCCACTTATCTCCATATTGAAAATTTTGAGCGAGGTAAGATTGACAAAACTCTATTTTTTAGAAAAGTGAAAGGTCATATCATTTTAGTTCAAATATATGTTGATGACATTATATTTGGTTCTACTAACCCTGAGCTTTGTACTTGTTTCGCTGATAGAATGAAAGATGAGTATAAAATGAGCATGATGGGTGAACTAACATATTTCCTTGGTCTTCAGATTAAGCAAACTGAAAAAGGAACTTTCATTAATCAGGGAAAATATGTTAAATATATGCTGAAGAAATTCGACTTAACTGAAAGTTCAGCTATGAAAACCCCTATGGCACCACCGCTGACACTTGATAAGGACACAAAGGGTGTTCCTATCAATGTCACGCTGTACCGTGGGATGATCGGCTCTCTATTGTATCTTACAGCTAGCCGACCCGATATTATGTTTGCAACATGTATGTGTGCACGATATCAAGCTGAACCTAAGATATCTCATATGAAAGCTGTAAAGCGAATCTTTCGATATCTTAAGGGTACAGAGAATCTAGGCCTTTGGTATCCCAAAGACTCAGGATTCGATCTAACCGCCTATTCAGACAAGGATTTTGCAGGTTGCAAAATGGATAGGAAAAGCACCACAGGAGGATGTCAGCTCCTGGGTGGAAAGCTGGTAAGTTGGACAAGTAAGAAGCAAAACTCAGTGTCCACTTCCACAGCTGAAGCTGAATATGTAGCCGCTGGAAGCTGTTGTTCTCAGGTCTTGTGGATGAGAAATCAGCTACTAGACTATGATCTACAGCTCTCTAAAATTCCAATCTATTGCGACAGCACAAGTGCCATCGCTATAGCCAACAACCCAGTGCTACACTCAAAGACAAAACACATAGAAATCAGATATCATTTTATCAGAGATCATGTGATGAATGGTGATATAGAACTTCATTTTATCCCAACTGATTATCAGTTAGCTGATTTATTTACCAAACCTCTTGATGAGACAAGATTCAACTTTCTCATCAGCGAGCTTGGAATGCTGAACTTTGAAGGGTAAAATCTTCAGCGGTTCACATTAATCAGCGACAGGATAAAATCAACTCGTATAACCTATTCAATCATCTTCTCTCTGAATAAACTTGGTTAAACTGATATCCAGGTATGTTTTCTCTCTCTGACAAACGCATGAAAATGCAAGATTTCAAAACAAATGCAACGCTGAATATCTCTTCCTTAACAGCGATATTTTGAAAGTTCTTAAAACCTTCACTGATATTTTCTATTCAGTGCTTCATGTTTTTCAAAGAGTCCCTGAGTTTTTTCAAAACCTCAGAGACAACCAAGAATGTGAAAGGACAATTGTGACGTCATTGCAACGGATAACACCAGGCACGACTTCTTTCTGACACACGTTTGCACCTTTCGTTCAAACTTCCAATCAAATGCGAACACGTGTCCGTGTCATGATGAAAATCTTTTCCCGCTCAAAGATTTTCTCTTTCTAAAATCTCTATATAAACAAACTCTTGGTTTATATTTGTCTTTTACGCGATCAATCTTCCTCCGCAAGAAAAGATTTACTGTTGCATTTGTGCTCTCAAATCTTCAAAGAACTGTTCATCATCTTCTTCATCAAAACATCAAGGTTAATATGTTCTTATTTTTTTCAAATGCTTAACTTGTTTCTGATCTTATCATTGTTTTAAACAAGATCAAACAAAAGAACTTTGTAAAATGAAATCATTTCTTTCATGGTTTTATGAACACAACCATTTCATGGTTGTTCTTCAAGTTTAAATGCAAAAATCTTAAACTTGTTCTTCATTCGTATCCAGATTTCTTTTAGAAACTGGAATACAAGACTTTATGGGTTTTACATTTCGTTTCAAAAATCATGAAAAACCCTAATCTTCATTAAGACATTTATGTCTGAATGAAATGGACAAAATTCGAACCATCTTAATGGAAGTTCTTTCCATATTAAGACAATTCTTATTTGTTAACATCTTTGGTTGAACTGATAATACAGAGAAATGGCAACTTCAAAGATCAATGTAACTGCTGAGAACATCTCCGCTGACTCTGAGGAAGTGGACATCATCAAAGCCCCTCAGGTTAAGTTCAAGCTGGATCAACTAGATTGGACCAAGGTCAACAACCTCTCTGCGCTTCTCGAGTTTCCTCCTCGAAAGCAAGTCACACATCTGGATGATGCTGTGAATTTCTTGAAAAACTGCGGCATTTCAACAGCCCTGACCATTACACCTCCTGCTAGTCAGCTATTGCTATCCCAGTTCTGGTACTCTGCCAGACACTCTTAGCTACCATCCGCCAAAGATCCCTCCAAAACTATTGACTGCATACTCAGTGATACTGAGTATGGCACAATAAAGATAACCCCCGCAATCATTCGAAAAGCCCTGAACTTTCCCAACGCTACCAAAGAAAACCCTTTCGTTCCTTTCCTTGACCATAAAAAGCATGCTGACAGAGAAGAAATCATTGCTTTCCTCGACGCAATGGGTTACATCTGGGAAACTGGAAGGGAAGAGAAGCCCGAGAAGAAGCTGACGCTGATAAAGAAGTCCAAAATGCCCAGCGAGATGAATTTCATCTTCGCACACCTGGTCAGCTGCATGACAGCAAAGACCGGCTCCTCTGATCAAGCCGCTCAACCTCAGCAGGCTATGGGATACGCACTGCTGAAAGGTCTACATATTGACTGGGCATCTATCATTTATGATGACCTAGTACAAAGAGTAGATTCTGCTGCTGACAGACCTGCATGGGTTCCCTACCCCCGTTTCATCAGCGCCATCTTCCAATATGGCCTGAAGGACAGCTATCCTCAAGAGGGTGACCTGAAACTTTCTCAGGTTGGCCCTAAGGTGCTCGATTTCAAACCTGTCGACAATGAGGTACGTCTCTCTACCCTTCTCTCTCTTCTTAACCCTAATTCTTCGACTTCTGTGGCTCCTTCAGCGACAATACCCATCGCTGATGCCCCGACCACAAAATCCTCTCCTTCTAAGAAAAGGAAACACTCTTCAACCCAACTTGATTCCAAAAGGATCAAGAAAACAAAGGAGCAACCCCAGCAATCCCATGCTGAAGACTCCTCAGCTCATTCTGAAGAGCTGAAGGAAAGTTCCGTGGTACGCTCTGCCACACCCATTCAAGCCATCCCTCCAATCCAGACTTCAGCGTCTCCAAACGCTGAGGTTAGAAACTTGGAACCTACCCAACCTCCCTCAGTCTCTCAAAAGACTGATGAAGCATTTTTCAGCGAATCCAACGCTGAACTCAGTACCCGAACCCAATTCTTATCCTTCGCTTCTCCCTTCACTCACTTGGACACTCCTCCAAAGAACACTGGAGATGCCATCATTCCAGAAGCCACCGCTGACGCTTCTCAAAGAATGATGAAGACAGGACCTGCGGAGATCACCATACCTCACCGTACTTTTGAGGAAGATATGGAACATTTTTCAGGAATCCGCAACTTTGACGATTTCGTCAATCCTCCTGCGGGTACAAATCAACCCATATACACTGTAACTAAACCTGAAACTTCTGAGCTTTCCTTTGTTCACAAGTACTTATGTGTTACAGGTCCTAATTTGGGAGACATCAACGCTTCTCTGAAGTCCGTGGAAACAAAGCTGACAGATCTCACCACCACACTCTCCAACAACTCTACAGCTGTAACAACCGCTGGAGAAGATTTGATAAAGCTGACAACGGTGGTGGAGAAGAAGGCTTCCGCAGATGACTTGAAGCAAGTTGATAAGACTCTCAGCGATTTCGCTAAGGTGCTCGCTGACATCTACACTGACTACACCTCACTCAAAAACTCCGTTTCCTCCATGTCTGGCGAAGTAACAACGCTGAAGACATCGGTTGGAGCACTAGAGGGTGATATGTCTGCTGTGAAGACAAATGTTCAAACTCTGACGACTGACTTAGGCTCTGTAAAGACCGACGTTGGTTCGATGAAAACAATGATAGAAGAGCTGCTCAACAAAGCGAGAACTCCTGCTCCTGATCCTGCCCCTGCCCCTGTATTGGAAACTTTCACAGCGGCGGATCGCAAAGAGCTGGAAAAGATCAATCCTGCTATTTCTGGCCTTGAAGACAGATTAGCTAAGATTGAAGTTCGCGTAGGTCTCTCTGGCCAAGAAGACAGAGAACCTACCCATGCTGCTAAATCTACCCATTCCTCCCCCAGTCATCATGAAAAAGAGGGGGAGAAGAGCGCTGAACATCCAGAGGAGAAGAGCGCTGAAGATCTTGAAAAGAGCGCTGAAAACCTTTCCCATGATGAATCTATCAGGGGAGAGAAGAACGAAGACCTCACCTTCGCTGAAGAGGGTGAGAAGACTATTGAAGCGGAAGCAGCCGCTGGACCTCAGGGAGATGAAAACCCTGAGGGAACCGAGAAGCTCGCCTCTGTATCTGAGGGGGAGCAACTCGAAGAAGACGCTGAAGAATCCGAAGCAGAAGATGATGAAGCCGTCGACATCCCTGATGATGAACCATCTTCTTCTCCAAAGAATAATGATGATGATGATGACGAAGATGACGATGACTTCTTTATCGTCAAACCTGCCCCAAGGATTAAAGCTCTTAAGGGGATTTCAATAAATGAACCAACAGGGGAGCGGACAAAGACAAAGCCCTCAGCCTCTGGCGCTGAGAAAGGCAAAGGCAAAAGCGTCACTGAAGATGACAATCTGACGATCTTGCTTGAAAAACTGGTTTGTCAGGTACACTAAACATCTCTTACTCCATCCCTCCTCTATCATACACTATCAGTTCCTCTACCCAAGCCTATACACTTAAACCAATTCTCTCTATCTGTTTCTACCCAAGTTCTTACTTGTAAGATCGCTGTGTTTCAGCTAGTCCTCTCCCCTGTTTGAGGATATCGCTGAAGGCTCCACAACTGCGACTTCACCAATAATTCCAGCTGCCACTGAAGAAATAATCCCAGTCTTGGATTTGATCTCTGAGACTGATGAACCAGAAGAACAACCTCTCTCGCACAGAAACAGACCTTCCTCAGCTCCTCAAAATCTGAGTGAAGAGGATCAAAAGAGAAAAGAGGAAATAATAAAGCGATTCGAGGATCAGCGAATCATTCTAAGGCGTGATCAACTGCCTTCAGTTCCTCCTAAGTTCAGAATTTCAAAAGCTGAATACAAGGAACACCTCAGAGCTGAATGCCTCATCGCTGAAAGGAAGGAAGCTGAAGAGAAAGATAGAGAATACGCCATCAAGCTTACTCAACGATCAATCAAAGACCCCAAGCTGAAAAGAGTTCCCATTGATGTTCAACGTCAGCTCTGGGATGATGCTCAAGAAATCGTTAGAGAAAAGACAAAGGTCTCTGATACAACCTTGGAATGGGCTAATAAAATGCTGACCTATCGATCAAGACCATCCAAGATAATCAAAGCCAACATCAGAGGAAAAATGTTCGTTGATGTTCCTGTTGTTGAAGTGGATGTCTACAGAGATGACAAAACCAAGCAAACCTTCTATGTTACTTCATTAGAAAAGTTTGGTCTCTCTGAATGGTTAGAAACGAAATTAGCCATTCAGGGATCACGCTCAAAATTCAAAAGCCATGTTGAGATGATCTTAAACAAACAGATCGACTTGCTTTCATCTGCTGTGGATATTCCTCCTACTCTTCCTCAACCGAAGAAAGCCTCTGCTAAGAAGAAGAAAGCTTCTGATTCAGGTCCAATCATTCGAAATGAAACAGGTATTGGTTTCTCTCGTGCTGAAGTTCTTGGCCCTGATGCTGATCTTTCAATGCTTGACACCTCCCTACCACCTGGAGAAACCTTCATCCCTGGCACAGTGGTAAGTGATCCTTATGGTATTTTCTTCTTAGACTATGATGGAAATCATCACTTTCAACGTGTCTCTGAGCTCCAAATCGCTCCCATCGAACAACTCAGAGATCTCGTACACTGGTGTGAAGTCAGACGCGACATCAAAGCTAGACACCTGAAGCCCTTGATTTTTGAAGCTGCTCTGAAGTTAAACAATCAAGGAGTAAATGTCCCTGACTGGATGATCCCCACTAAAAAGACCCTTGATGAACTTCTCATTAAGGAAGAACCCTTTGAAAACTGATATAATCTCCTTTTTCTCTATTGTATCAGTTATCCTTCTGTACATGTAAATTATTTCGCTTGTACTTGTAATCTTTCTGTTCTTCATTGTAACCTGATTCAATATTTTAAAGAAAGATTTCAGCGAATGTACTTTACTCCATCAGTACTGAAAAGATCCCAGAAAACAGTAAAAGGGACAAATATTTTATAAGTTCTTTTTATCCTTATGTTTTCATTAAATAGCAATTTTATTTGTTGCTATGTCATAATCAAATAGGGGGAGATTGTTGATCCAAACCCTCAGTGATTTGATAATGACCCTCTCTTATATACTTAGTGAAAATTGTAAGTAAACAATATGTATCAGAGTTTCACTATCGCTGATAAGTACTAAGATCTTCCAGTACCGCTGATAGGAACTCTCGCTCTTTAAATTAAACATTCAGCGAACACTGTTCATCATTAACGCTGAGTCTGTTCAGTCATTGTGATGATCGCTGATAAGTTAGTTGTTTACTTATGATCCCTGAAGACAAGTTTCACGTCAACAAAGGTTCTACGCTGAAGTCGAAGATCAAGCTCAAGAACCAGCGACAAGTCTCCTAATGAACTGATGCGGATCAGCGAAGACTCAGATTTGTCCACTCAACGTGAAGTATCAAGTACAAGACTTCAACTATCGCTGAAATCTATCATTCGCTGATATGAAATGATAGATCGCTGAATCAACGAAAGCTGATCATGAAGTCCTCCGTACAAAGTACTTTTGTCTTAACCACCCTTGCATGCCTCCGTACGAAATGTCAGAAAAGAACCTCCGAAAATCTGAAATCGTACAACCACTCTGATACTACACTATTCATCCATACGGCTACTAAGGTTGTCAACCAAGGTCAATGACATGCAACCAACCAGCTGATGACACGTGTAAAGTATATACTGACTTGCATTAAATGCATGCAGTATATAAAGAGATGAACTCACTTCTTTTGAAGTAACTTGCTAACTCTGGACAAGTTCAAATCTCTTATCTCAGATAGGTTATTAATAGTAATTTCCTTATCTCTCTTAGTGCAAGAAACCTTAGTGTTCCAACTTGTTTAGATTTAGGTTTATCCTTAATCTTGTTTCCGCAACAAGCTGTAAATTGTTAATGATTTATCAATAAACAATTTAGAAAAGTAAATTTTGTGTGTTTGTATTCAACCCCCCCCCCCCCCCCTTCTACAAACTTGTATAGGCCTTCGGGACCAACAAATGGTGGAAACGTGGTGAAGAAGATGAAGATCTTGAAGCTTTAAAACCCTTGAAGCTTATTTCATCAAACCCACCTTAATGTTCTTGAAGGAGAGGGAAATGGGATGAGAGAAATGAAGGATTTAGGGTTTTTAGGTAGAAAATCGAGTGGGAGAGGAGAGGAATCAGTTCTAATATGGTTTACAAAAGGTAGGAGAGATAGAAGGGAAGGTTGAGGGTGAAAAAGGTAAAAAATCACATCTGACACATTGCGGACGTCCGCTTGGAGTCCTACGTAGACGTCCACTTGCACCCGGGACAACTTTCTACTGCTTCCATGGAAGCACAAGCAGACTTCCACAAATGTGGACGTCCACTTGCACTATGCGGACGTCCACTTGACCCTGTTTCCCGATTTATTGCCCGATCACTGTTTTGGTCATAACTTCTTCGTTTTAACTCCGTTTTCGCTCCGGAAAGGCCCGTTGGATTCGTATTTGAATTATCCATTCAAAAAGACCATAAAATCTAGGATCCAATCCAAAAATCCTATTTCTCATATTTATCATAAAAGACCGATACCTTCCAAAGATCGGGGTGTTACACATCTCCGCTTCTTGCCTTCACCCATTCGTCTTCTTCATCCTTCCTTCCTACCACCCGACATGTTAAACTGTATACAACCACTGATCATCGACCTACAATCGTATTCCAAGGAACGAGATAGTGATGTTGCATATTTTTACGCCAAATTTAATGCTACGCTAGTTGCTTATATGCATATGTTCCATCTGCATTGCGTTCCACGCCAGGATATCTAGACGAATTTGTTCAGCTACTACTGAGCCTATGGTTATCTCTCACTTTTTGTAACAATTTTTGTCTCTCTGTTATCTTTATTTCTCTTCTATTGGATATGTTGATTTACCTCCTTATACACTTGTCTGGCCTTTTGTTTCATCTCCACTTTGGGTGGCAATTTTTGGGTGAATGACATTCTTTTGGTAATCTTTTAAGCATATCTTATTCTTACATACCTTATTGAACTCATACTTTGAAGGTACATTTCCCCTTTTGTTTCCCATGATTTATGGTGTGAGAAGACGTAGGCATTTTTCGAGATTTTGGCCCATACACTTACCTTTCTTGCTTTGCCCAAAACACTACCCTAATCTCTTTTCCATAATGATGACATTGAATATTTCAAGTTTGGGGGAAGGTATTCCGGTGTTAATCGAAAAGAGTAAAAGAAAATAAATGAATGACATGCCCATAGTGAACCAAAATGAAGCAAAAAAATTTCAAGATTGCTATCACAAACTAGCTGGGTTGTACATAAAAAAAAGAAAAAACAATGGGTGAAATACATTTTTTCTAAAGCTAAAAACATTTAATGTCTTCTCCAAAAGAATGAGTTTGGGGAGACAAAGCGAATCCAATGAGTGAGAAATCCATAAACACAATCCCTGAACAAGTCCTACCGATCAAACCAAACATCATGGTCAAGAAAGAAGAGGTGTATGCCATTCAAGTCAAAGGAATTTTCCTACAAAAATATTGGTTGATGTATGTACAAAAATCTCGGTCATCTTTTTGTCTTTTCTTTGCTGTTATTTTTCATTACTTGGGGACAAGTAATATCTGCAGGGGTGTGATAAACCCTTAATTTAGAGTTTTGTCACCTTTTATAAACCTATTTTCACCTCTCTAATACCCATTTGATACTTTCACCACTTCTTTGGTCTAAATTGTTCCTAAAGTAGAGAAATAACTGAAAGTTCAGAATTGGTAAGTTGACTCGTCATTGTGGACACAAAGGTCACCACTATAACAAGCACCAACTTTAAAGATCCTGTAGATATTTTGTTTCCAATTCAGTGAAATGAGAAGGATGCACGGGCTTTGGTCAACTATGTGGTATTCATGAATAAGGAGGAGAAATGGACAAGTGAGATCAAGACAAAATAGAGGAAGAAGACACGTTTGAGAGGTCCCTTTTGTCTCTCAAGTCACTTTCTCCTTTCAAGTCTCTCTACTCTTAGATCTGTATATTGGAGCTTGGAAGACCATTTGGGAAACATCTAAAATCTGAAGAATTCAACTTATAGTAGTTAACTTTGTATTTCCATTCAGTAGAATAGTTGTAATATATTAGAGCTTGTATTCTGGTACTTGTGGCAACATTTGTTGCCACAGTGATGACTTTATTTTTAATGCACTTTAACTTTGAGTAATTCTTTTATTTTATTATGTATTCTATTTTAAGCATTACCAAATCCCCCTGTGGATGTGAGTGTAAACCAAACCAAGAGGTAAAATGTAACATTTGGGTGTTACCACTTGTAATAACCATGTTCCTAATGATGGGAAGAATAGAACTTAAGGGTGTGTGGCGTAAAATTATAAGTGTTCAGGACTTGGGTGCACATTGAGAAGAAAGGGGGTAAAAACCCTTCTTAAACCCTCTTTTTCCCATTCACGACTTGGAGGCTGGAGAGAGCAAGGTTGAGAGAAAAATCAGTATGAGAGTGGGTGCTTGGAATCATTGAAGAAGAAGGCTATTGGAGGTGGATTCATCCTCTTCATTCTTAAGGTTCGGTTTGGACATTCGTAGAAAATCATATGAGCTAAAGCGTGGACGACAGGTGAGTCTTTGTAAACTTACTATTGACGACGTACGAACTTTACACATGTGTGTTGTTTATTAAATTGCATGTTTTATCATGGCATGGTATACGTTCGGTATGTGCGTGCATGCATTTTGGGGTGGGGCATGTGATGGCTTTATACATGGGGGTGTGACCCATTTAGAATACATGAATTCGTTTCATGTTGTTCGATTGAGAGCGGGTGTGGGCCCTAACACGTTTTCACGGGTATGTGTAACCATATCGTGTGCCATCTACATGTGTCGTTTGTATGCTTATTATTTTAAAGACCTGAATTGTTTATAAATTCTTATAAATTTGTTTTGACGAATGAGGATTTTGGCATGTTGTTGGTGACTTGAGGGAACTCACTAGACCTCCGGTCTACCCTCGTTTTTATAAAACTAAAAACCATTTTCAGGTAAGCGTGTAAGCGAGGGCTCGAGCAACGGTAAAGAGAATGTGTGAGCTCGATGCCTAGTGACTAGAATGAAGTTTTGTAGTTTCAAGATAGACTCTCTGGACTAGTTTTATATAAAAAGTTCTCAGTTGTGGATTGGTTGTTTCTGTAAACCTCGATGATGTAATTACATGTTATGACTTGAGATTTTGGGCCGTTTTGGTAAGTTATTTAAATTATGTTATATTTTACTTGTTCTTGTAAGTTGGGTTGTTACACCACTTTTTGCTACCTTTTCAGTTTGGTCATTCAAGTTGAAGCTTTTACTCAATATGGGCAAACCAATCACTTATGTGAGTTAATATTAGATATTTGACCCAGAGACTGACAAATTCAAAATACGGCTTGAATGATGCAAAGATGTTTGTTAGGACACTTAGTTGTTCTTAATATTAGAAAGTTTTGTAAAGCAATAGCTTAGTTAATGGGCTTATGCTTAAGCAGTGTAACAAGTGATGTAGACCATAAATAGGACATGTAATGTAGTTTGTAATAACAAGTTTCATAATTCAATATGTAGCTCTATAATCACATTGTGTTCTCTCTAGATTAGATTTACTTTTCTAATAAAGCTTCTACATCTTCTTGTTACTAGTTCTTGGATTGTATGAAGATCATGAGGGGGACATTGTTCTTGGACTTTAGCATAACGCGTGTGTGACATCATTCTGATATTCATCTTGCCACATACTTTTAGCAATTGTCAAAGTTTAAAAGGGCTCTAGTCTTTCAAGATTTTCAGAAGGTGAGCGTTGGAATTCAGTCTTTGATTAGATTGGAAGAGACGCTTGAGTATTTGCAATCATTATTCTGATGTTTTGTTGACGATGCTAGACCGTTGAGTGCTCTTAATCATTCTTCTGACCTGATCAATCAGAATTGTGAGTGCTTGCAATCATTGTTCTGGTGCTTTGGTTGTGATTCAGACTTTTGAGTGCTTATACTCATCCAACTATTTCTTGAAGATTGAAGTTCAGGATTCTCTTCATTCAGTGGTTTGAAGTATCTTGAAGATGAGCATTTATCTACAGTTGCTGAACAATGTTATTTGCTTGGGTCATCTCATCCCTACCGAGTAGCGTGTGCTTTTTACCGTTCCTCCTTCGAGCAAATTTGGACCAAGCTCTTAAGCTGAATTCTTACTCAACTCATGGTCCAATGACGGATTCTTTGTTTTACACTAAATGCATACCCTTTGAAGATGATTTTAGTGCAATTAGTCGAGGTTATGGAGTACATTGAATCTGACTTTGTTCAAAGTTGAAAATATAATGAATAAGAGCAACATTCAAGGGGGAGCCGAGCCTATATTTGAAGAATGCACCGCTAAAGTTTTTACAAGTAAATCAAGAGGGAGAGGATCTAAAGATTTGAAGATGATTTGCTTTCCAAAACTTTAGGGGGGGAATGTTAGGACACTGTAGTTGTCCTTAATATTAGAAAGTTTTGTAAAGCAATAGCTTAGTTAATGGGCTTATGCTTAAGCAGTGTAACAAGTGATGTAGACTATAAATAGGACATGTAATGTAGTTTGTAATAACAAGTTTCATAATTCAAGATGTAGCTCTCTAATCACATCGTGTTCTCTCTAGATTAGATTTACTTTTCTAATAAATCTTCTACATCTTCTTGTTACTAGTTCTTGGATTGTATGAAGATCATGACCTAACAATGTTTGAGAAAATCTTCAATGACCACATGGAAATATGGATTGTTTCATAAATTTTACTAAGGTTCAGATGTCAATCACATTGGTGTGTCATAAAGAGGGGGCGTCTCTCTGCAGTGTTAAGATCTTCGAGATCTACTTAGTATGGTTGGCAAACCGAAAGTTAGCAGTTGTGGCCACTTTCTGGTGAGATCATGGCCACATTTTGCATGACATGGCTTCCAAAGAAGGAAAACGTGTGGGGTTATTTTGTGGTTGGTTTTGTAAAACATTTAAGTTACATATACTCTTGGAAAAACCTTACACTCGTATCCACTTTTATTCCTTGTTATTTAAATCGTCAACATTATCTCAGAAATGATTAATTCTAGAGTAAATTACACTTTTGGTCCATGTAGTTGCCACCTACTATCCAGTGTAGTCCCTATTTCAAACTAATTACAGTTTTAGTCATTGTGGTTGCCATTCTTTTTCAATGTTGGTCTCTCAACTAACTTCTGTTATATAGGTCTATTAACTTAGGGGTATTTTCGTCTTTTAATTTTATTTTTATTTTTTGTTGATCCAAACCCTCAGTGATTTGATAATGACCCTCTCTTATATACTTAGTGAAAATTGTAAGTAAACAATATGTATCAAAGTTTCACTATCGTTGATAAGTACTAAGATCTTACAGTACCGCTGATAGGAACTCTCGCTCTTTAGATTAAACATTCAGCGAACACTGTTCACCATAATGCTCTAAGTCTGTTCAGTCCTTATGGTGATCGCTGATAAGTTAGTTGTTTACTTATGATCTCTGAAGACAAGTTTCACGTCAACATAGGTTCTACGCTGAAGTCGAAGATCAAGCTCAAGAACCAGCGACAAGTCTCCTAATGAACTGATGCGGATCAGGGAAGACTCAGATTTGTCCACTCAACGTAAAGTATCAAGTACAAGACTTCAGCTATCGTTGAACTTTATCATTCGCTGATAAACAATGGTAAAGCGCTGAATCAACGAAAAGCTGATCATGAAGTCCTCCGTACAACGTACTTTTGTCTTAACCACCCTTGCACGACTCCGTACGATATGTCAGAAAAGAACCTCCTTATTGTCTGAAATCGTACAACCACTCTGATACTACACTGTTCAAACATGCGGCTACTAAGGTTGTCTACAAAGGTCAATGACATACAACCAATCAGCTGCTGCCACGTGTAAAGTGTAAACTGCCATGCATTAAATGCATGCAGTATATAAGAAGAACTCCAGCTTCATTTTTGAAGCACTTGCTAACTCTGGACAAGTCATCTTTCTTATCTTGAGATAGGTTATTATTAGTAATTTCCTTCTCTTTCTTATTGCAAGAAACTTAGTGTTCCAACTTGTTTAGATTTAGGTTTATCCTTAATCTTGTTCTGCAACAAGCTGTAAAATGTTAATGATTTATCAATAGACAATTTAGAAAAGTAAAATCTGTGTTTGTATTCAACCCCCCCCCCCCCTTCTACAAACTTCTATAGCCCTTCGGGACCAACAAGTGGTATCAGAGCAGATTTGTTTAATCTCATAAACAAGATCTGATCTATACTAAGATTTCTCTTCCTTGCTATTTCTGAAAATGGCTACCAACACAAACACAAACTATATTGACAATGGTTCTCTTGCAAAACCCCCTAGATTCTCCAGAGATAATTTTAATCTATGGAAAAATAGGATGATTCTCTTCTTAGAAGGTGTAGACCCTACTATGCCTTATTATCTTGAAAATGGCCTATATATTCCTGTAAGAATTGATGTTGCAGTTCCATCCGCTGAGAATAGACCTGCTATTCCAGAAAGGCTGATTCCTAAGGAAGTTCATATGTGGAGTGATGTAGATAAGAAGAAAGTGGCTATCGACACCAAAGCCAGATCCATACTATCCATGGCTCTTCCTGACGAAGTCTACCATTCCGTCATGAACCTGAAAACCTCAAAAGCTATGTGGGACACAATCTGTGTTCAGTATGAAGGTACTTCTGAAGTCCAGGACTCTCGAAAGATCAACCTGGTAAGACAGTACGAAAGTTTCATTTGTGGTAAGAATGAAACTCTCTCTGAAGTTCACCAACGTTTTAACTGTTTAATAATAGATCTAAAAACTGTTGGTAAGGAATATTCTAACTTTGAAGTGCTGACAAAGTTTTTAGAATGTTTACCTGAAAGCTGGGACAGTTATTCTATGTGTCTCAAGCTGTCAAAAGGATCTAAAATCAATGACCCTTTCTACCTTATATGGCACGATGCTGAATCATGAGCAATCGAGTCATCTTAAGAAGAATCGTGTAAAAGATTCCAAAAGCACCCCTGTTGCTTTAATCTCAGAGGAACCTTCCACTCAGCGACCCTCGGTCACTATCACTGAGTTGGAAAGTAACTCTGAATGGTCATCAGACACTGACTCTTCAGATGATGATGAATCTTTGGCTCTCCTCACTAAAAAGTTCAGGAGATTCGCCAAAAAGAAAATGTTCAGAAAGAATAAACCTCTGTCCATTACTGACAAGCCAAGATCATCAACTCCTGTTGATAAGGCTACTGCTACTTGTTTTAACTGCGAAAAGATAGGACATTTCGCTAACGAGTGCAGGTCTAAGAAAGTTTCGAGAAACTCAGCGTTTCCCAAGAAATCCTTTATTCCTAGGAATAAAGATGACAAATACGCCAAGCTGAAAGAAAAGTATGCGAAGCTGAAAAGCTTTAAGAAGAAAGGCAAAGGCCTGATGGCTAACTATGATTGGGCTGCCTCTGATGAAGAAGAATCATCATCTGACTCCGAAGATGATGAAGCCATTCTCTGTCTTATGGCCAAGATTGAAGATGAGGAAGAAAGTTCAGACATTCCCTCCACTTCAACCTCTGCTACTCAGGTATCACCTTCCTTCTTTACAAATATTGCAAATATTGATGAAGCTGATAGTCTTCGTAAAATCGATCTCTTGACTATAAGTTTATATGAACCCATGAATGGCAAAACTGTAGTTGAAAATCAAAACCTTGATCTCGCTGAACAGCTTAAAAACTGTCACCTTCAAATAGAAAAGCTTTCTAAAATTGAAGAAGATTTTAAAGATCAAGTGCACTTAAATCAGCTAGTCAAAATCGAGCGCGAAGAAGCTATCGCAGCATTAAGAGCTGAAAAGGCTACTGTTGAAGGATATTGTAATTCTTCAACAAAGATCACTAAGATAATTAAGTCTCAGATTCCCCTGAGTGATAAACGTGGTCTTGGTTACAAAGTTGATCTTCTAGAACCAACCACTGATCGTTCCATGCTCTTATTTGGAACTTTCGTATCCTCAGTCGCTGATACTTCATCCTCTCAGTGTTCCTCTTCTAGACCGCCTATCCCTGAGGAAATTTCTACCTCTTCAAAAGGTAAAGAGAAAATGGTTTATTCAAAACCTACAGAGGACTTTAAAGATAAAGGTAAAGGAATTGCTTTTAACCAAAATCCTCAGAAGCGTACCTCTGTACCAAAGCTGAATGCTTCTAAAGCTTTAGTGATTCATCCCTCTGGATCAAGGAATCAGATATCTGGATCTACTCAGCGTGGATCTATTCAGCGATCTACTCCTAGAATCAGAGTGGATGTCTCTGGTAAGAAATCCGAAGAACTGAATGTTCCTCCCATTTCAAAAGCAAATAGCTTACTTGGTGCTGGTACTTCTATTTCAAAATCTAAAGCTCAGCATTCAAATGGTCCTGGAACTACTTTTAGTTATAGGAAATGTTATCACTGTGGACTTACTGATCATATTCCTAGTAAGTGCCCCACAGCCACCAAAGCTGAAAAGATAGCTAAGGTGAAGATCATTGCCCCCAAGGCAAAGAAGACCACTGAGGTTAAGAAATTAACCAAAGTGAAGAATGACAAAGCTGAATCTTCAAATGCTGTGAAGATTGTTGAACCTTCCGTTCCAACTACTTCCACTGACAAACGTATACACATGGTTAAGTGGGTACCCAAGAAAAACTAATCTTCCTTTGTAATGCAGGTTAAGAAGGGTATCTGGTATCTCGATAGCGGATGCTCTAGACACATGACTGGAAAGAAAAACCTGCTCGCTGAATACAAGGAAGAGAAGGGTCCCTCTGTGACTTTCGGTGGAAATGGAAAAGGACATACCCGAGGGTTTGGTGTACTCTCTAATGGTACAACCACCTTCAGAAGAGTCGCATATGTTGAAGGGCTGAAGCATAATCTTCTAAGCATCAGTCAACTTTGCGACAAGGATAACAAAGTAATCTTTACCAAGGAATCCTGCTTTGTCACTGACAAAAAGGAGAAGATAGCTCTCAGAGGTTATCGTTTGGAAAATGTTTATGTAATAAACATGGACTCAACAACCACTGAGAACTCCTGTTTCTTCTCAAAAGCCTCATCTGATGTCAACTGGCTATGGCATAAGAGGATCTCTCATCTGAATTTCAAGACACTGAACACTCTTTCTATAAAAGAGTTAGTCACTGGTCTACCTCAACAGTCATACGCCAAAGAGTCTTTATGTTCAGCGTGTGAGAAAGGGAAGCAGACCAAAGCAAGCTTTAAGTCAAAGCAAGTCTCCTCAGTGTCATCACCTCTACAACTTCTCCATATGGATTTGTTTGGCCTTGTTAACAAACAATCCATCGCTGGAAAGAAATATACACTGGTCATAGTTGATGAATTCTCTCGTTATACATGGGTTATGTTTCTCCGTTCCAAGAGTGACACCCCTGAAGAACTCATCACCTTTGTTCGGAAGATGGAAACCCTGAACAACTTGACCGTTCGCTCAATAAGGAGTGATCGTGGGACTGAATTCAAAAACAGTTCTCTTGATTCCTTCTTTGAGAGTAAGGGTATTTCTCACAACTTTTCATCAGTGAGAACACCGCAACAAAATGGAGTCGCTAAAAGAAGAAATAGAACAATTATTGAAGCTGCACGTTCAATGCTCAGCGATTCTCACCTGCCTACTCAGTTTTGGGCAGAAGCTGTCAACACTGCTTGTTTTACGCAAAACAGGTCGCTGATAGTCAAAAGATTCAATAAGACAGTCTATGAACTTTTTCATGGGAGAAAGCCTTCAATCAGCTTTCTTCACATCTTTGGATGTCAGTGTTTCATACTGAACAACATAGATGCCCTTGGAAAGTTTGATCCTAAGGCTGATGATGGAATCTTTCTTGGATATTCTTCAATCTCCAAAGCCTTTAGAGTCTTCAATCGAAGAAGACAAACTGTAGAAGAAACTATTCACGTCATGTTTGACGAATCCCGTTCAGCGAACTCTAAACCGTCCGCTGATACTGAAGAACTGAATCAATGGATGTTTTCTCATCTTGGTGATTCAGAAGATATTCCCACTCATACTCGTACAGTTGAAGATGATAGTCCTACTATCATTCCAAACATGCAGAATAGTGAAGCTGAAACATCATGGGTCTCAGTTGTTCCTTTAAACACTATACCTGCTTCTGAACCAAATGTCTCAGACATTCCATCTACTTCTCAGCAATCAGTGAATATAATGACAACTGCACCCATTCCTCTCTTGGCTGATACTCCAGAAGCTGCTAAAGCCTCATCTTCAGCTCCTCCAGTTCAGTTTGAGTCAGCGTCTCACGCTCCGGCTCAGCGATGGACTGTGAATCACCCAATTGATCAAATTCTTGGTGACCCAAACGCTGGTGTTCAGACTCGATGAAGTGCAAGTAATATATGTTTATTTGTTAACTTTATTTCTCTGACTGAACCAAAGAAAGTAGATGATGCCCTCAAAGATCCAAACTGGGTCAGCGCCATGCAAGAAGAGCTGACTGAATTCGAAAGAAACAAAGTTTGGAAACTTGTTCGAAGACCAACTGACAAAACAGTGATAGGCACTAAATGGGTCTATCGAAACAAGTTGGACGAACATGGAACTGTAACCCGCAACAAGGCTCGTCTTGTTGCTCAGGGATACAGACCAGAGGAAGGCATAGATTACGACGAAACATTTGCTCCGGTAGCAAGACTAGAATCTATTTGTCTATTCTTATCATACGTTGTACACAAAGACTTCAAAGTATATCAGATGGATGTTAAGTCAGCGTTTCTAAATGGAAAGCTGAATGAAGAAGTCTATGTGGAACAACCTCCAGGATTCTCAGATCCTAAGCATCCAGGTTATGTTTATAAACTGGATAAGGCACTTTATGGCTTAAAGCAAGCTCCACGTGCATGGTATGACACTCTCTCTACTTATCTCCATATCGAACAATTTGAGCGTGGTAAAATCGACAAGACTCTATTTTTCAGGAAAGTAAAAGGTCATATCATTCTTGTTCAAATATATGTTGATGACATTATATTTGGTTCTACTAACCCTGATCTTTGTACTCGTTTCGCTGATAGAATGAAAGATGAGTATAAAATGAGCATGATGGGTGAACTAACATATTTCCTTGGTCTTCAGATAAATCAAAATGAAAAAGGAACTTTCATTAATCAGGGAAAGTATGTTAAAGATATGCTGAAGAAATTCGATTTAACTCAGAGTTCAGCTATGAAAACCCCTATGGCACCACCGCTGACACTAGACAAGGATTTAAAAGGAATACCTGTTAACGTCACGTTGTACCGTGGTATGATCGGCTCTCTTTTGTATCTTACAGCTAGCCGACCCGATATTATGTACGCAACCTGTTTGTGTGCACGATATCAAGTTGAACCTAAGGAATCTCATATGACCGCTGTAAATCGAATTTTTTCGATACCTTAAGGGTACTGCGAATCTAGGTCTTTGGTATCCCAAAGACTCAGGGTTCGATCTAATCGCCTATTCAGATAGTGATTTTGCAGGTTGCAAATTGGATAGGAAAAGCACCACAGGAGGCTGTCAGCTCCTGGGTGGAAAGCTGGTGAGTTGGACAAGTAAAAAGAAAAACTCAGTGTCCACCTCCACAGCTGAAGCTGAGTATGTAGCCGCTGGAAGCTGTTGTTCTCAGGTCTTGTGGATGAGAAATCAACTACTGGACTATGACCTACAACTGTAAAATATTCCAATCTATTGCGACAGCACAAGTGCCATCGCTATAGCCAACAATCCAGTGCTACACTCAAAGACAAAACACATCGAAATCAGGTATCATTTTATCAGAGATCATGTGATGAATGGTGATATAGAACTTCACTTTATCCCAACTGATTATCAGTTAGCTGATCTGTTCACCAAACCTCTTGATGAGACAAGATTCAACTTTCTCATCAGCGAGCTTGGAATGCTGAATTATGAAGAGTAAAATCTTCAACGGTTCACATTTGATCAGCGATAGGATAAAATCAACTTGTATAACCCATTCAATCATTTCTCTCTGAATAAACTTGATTCGCTGATATCTTGGTATGTTTTTCTCTCACTGACACTCGCATGTGAATGCAGGATTTCAAAACAAATTTCATCGCTGAATATCTCTTCCTTAATCAGCAATACTTTGAAATTTCTAAAACCAACACTGATATTTCTATTCAGTGCTTCTCGTTTTCAAAAGTGTCCCTGAGTTTTCAAAACCTCAGAGACATCCTAGAAAATGAAAGGACAGTTGTGACGTCATTGCAACAGATAAGCCCCGGCACGTTCTTTTTCTGACACACGTTTGCACGTTTCATTTACCTTCCAATCAAATGCAAACACGTGTCCGTGTCATGATGAAAAATTTTCTCGCTCGAGTTTTTCTCTCTCTCTAATCTCTCTATATAAACACTTTGTGGGTTTATATTTTTTTTCCTTTCCGCGAAAAACTTCTCCTCCAAACAAGAAAAAGAAAATTACTGTTGCATTTGTGCTCTCAAGTTTTCAAGAACTTCTTCTTCTTCAACGAACCAGGTTAATATTTCTGTTAATTACCTGTTTCTTAAAACTCGTTAATGATCTTCTCATTGTTTTTACAAGATCAAACAAAAGAACTTTTTCAAATGAAATCATTTCTTTCATGGTTTTATGAACACAACCTTTCATGGTTATTCTTCAAGTTTAAACGCAAAATCTTAAACTTGTTCTTCATACGTTTCTCCAGAATCCTAATTCTCAAAGGAAACTGGAAAACAAGATTTTTTTTGGTTTGCATTTCTTTTTCAAAACCAAGAAAAACCCTAATCTTCATTAAGACATTTTTGTCTGAATGAAATGGACAAAATTCGAACCATCTTATTGGAAAATCTTTCCACATTAAGATTATTCTTATATGTTATATCTTTGGTTGAACTGATAATACAGAAATGGCATCTACTGACATTTCCACTGCTAAGAACACCACCGCTGAGAACACTGCTGTTGCTGCTGAGGAATTGGAAATCATCAAGGCTCCTCAGGTCAAGTTCACTCTTGAAGAACTTGATTGGACAAAAACCAACAACCTCTATGCGCTTCTCGAGTTTCCTCCTCGAAAGCAAGTCACACATCTGAATGATGCTGTAAATTTCCTGAAAAAACTGTTGCCTCTCTACAACCCTGACCATAACACCTCCTGCACATCAGCTACTACTTTCTCAGTTCTGGTACTCTGCCAGACACTCTCAGCTACCATCAACCAAAGACTCCTCAAAGACAATTGATTGCATCCTCTGTGATACTGATTTTGGCACAATAAAGATCACCCCTGCCATTATCCGCAAAGCCCCGAGCCTTCCCATCGCCTCTAAAGAAAAACCTTTTGTTCCCCTCCCTGACCACAAGAAACACTCAGATAAGGAAGCCATCACTGCATTCTTTGATGCAATGGGCTATGTATGGGAAACTGGGATGGACAAGAAGCCTGAGAAGAAACTGACCCTCATCAAGAAATCAAAAATGCCCAGCGAGATGAACTTCATCTTCGCTCACTTAATAAGCTGCATGACTGCAAAGACCGGCTCCTCTGATCAAGCCGCTCAACCTCAGCAAGCAATGGGATATGCATTGCTGAAAGGTCTACATATAGACTGGGCATCGATAATCTACGATGACCTTGTACTCAGAGTAGACTCCGCCGCTGACCGATCTCCATGGGTTCCATATCCAAGATTCATCAGCGCCGTCTTCCAAACAGGCCTGAAGGACAACTACCCAAAAGATGGTGACCTGAAACTCTCTCAGGTTGGCCCTAAAGTACTCAACTTCAAGCCAGTGGAAAACGAGGTACATCTCTCTACACTCTTAACTCTTCTCAACCCTACTTCTTCGACTTCTGCAGCTCCTTCAGCGGACAAACCCATCGCTGATACCCAAGCTGCAACCTCCATTCCTTCTCATAAAAGGAAACACTCAACTACCCAACTTAGTTCCAAAAAAACTAAGAAAACCAAGGAGCAACCCCAGCAATCTCTTGCTGAAGACTCCTCAGCTCATCTCGAAGAGCTGAAGGAACGTTCAGTGGTACGCTCTGCCACAGCTGAACAAGCCACCCATTCCATCCCAGCTTCAGCGTCCCTAAACGCTGAGGTTATAAACTTGGAATCTACCCAACCTCCTTCAGTCTCTCCACAGACTGAAGAAGTGATTCTCAGCGGATCCAACGCTGAACCCCGCACCCAACCAACATTCTCAACCTTCGCTTCTCCCTCTACTCCATTGGACTCTAATCCAGTTGTCACCACTGGAGCACCTATCATTCTTCCAGAAGCTAAAGCTGATACTCTTCAAGGAATGATGGATGTAGGACCTGCAGAGATGACCATGCGTACACGCACTCTAGCTGACGACATGGAACTCTTTTCAGGACACAGAGATTTTGACGAATTCATCAATCCTCCTGCAGGTATACACAAACCCATAAACACTGTAACTGAACCCCAAACTTCTGAGATTTCCTCTGTTCACCAGTACTTATATGTTACAGGTCCTAATTTGGGAGACATCAACGCCTCTCTGAAGAACCTAGAGACGAAGCTGACAGGTCTCACCACTACTCTCTCCGACAACTCTTCAGCTGTAACAAACGCTGGAGAGAATCTCACAAAGCTGACAACAGTGGTTGAAAAGAATGCCTCCAAAGCTGACTTGGAGAAGGTTGATAAAACTCTTGGTGACTTTGCCAAAGTTCTTGCTGACATCTACACAGACTACACCTCCCTCAAAACATCAGTTCAATCCATGTCCAGCGAGTTTACAACGCTGAAGACATCGGTTGGAAATCTTCAGGGAGAGATGACTGCTGTAAAGACTGAAGTCAGTTCAGTAAAGACTGACATGAGTTATGTGAAGACTGACGTCCATTCAATAAAGACTGACGTGACTTCAATGAAGACAATGATGCAGCAGATCCTAAATAACATGACCGCCCCTGCCCCTGCACCGACGCATTTTACTACAGCGGATTGTGCTGAACTCTTGAAGACCAAAACCAACTGCTGAGTCATCCCATTCCTCCCCCACTCATCATGAGGAAGGGGGAGAAGAACTCTGAAGACCTTCCCCATGATGAATCTATCAAGGGGGAGAAGACTGAAGACCTCACCCTTACTGAAGAGGGTGAGAAGACAAATGAAGAAACAACCGCTGGACCTCAGGGAGATGAAAACCCTGAGGGAACCGAGAAGCTTACCTATGTATCTGAGGGGGAGCAACTCGAAGAAGATGCTGAAGAATCTGAAGCTGAAGATGAAGAAGCCATCGACTTGTCTGATAATGAACCATCCTCTTCTCCAAAGAATGATGATGATGACGATGATGATGATGATGACTCCTTTATCGTCAAGCCTGCTCAGAGGACTACAACTCTTAAAGGGATCGTGATAAACAAACCTTCAGGGGAGCGGACCAAATAAAAGCCTTCAGCGTCTGAAGCTGACAAGGGCAAAGGAAAAGGTGTCGCTGAAGACAATGACAATCTGACGATCTCGCTTCCAAAGCCAGTTTGTCAGGTAAACTAAATCTTCCTTACGCTACATGCCTCCTCTATCTATACACATTCAGCTCTCCTCTCCACAACTATACACAACCACATTCTTTCTCTATCTCTGTTCTACCTAAGTTCTTACTCGTACGATCGCTGTGTTTCAGCTAGTCCTCTCCCCTGTTTAAGGATATTGCTGAAGTTCCTACAGCTGCGACTTCACCAACAATAATCCCAGCTCCCAAAGCTGAAGAAATAATCTCGGTCTTAGATTTGATCTCTGAGACTGATGAACCTGAAGAACAGATGCTCTCTCACAAAAACAGACCTTCCTTGGTTCCTCAAAAACCAAGTGAAGAGGATCAGAAAAGAAGAGAAGAGATAATAAAGAAGTTCGATTCTCAGCGAAACATTCTGAAGCGTGATCAACTTCTTTCTATTCCTCCAAAGTTCAAACTTTCTCAAAAGGAATACAAGGATCACCTCAGAGCTGAACGTCTAATCGCTGAAAGAAGGAAAGCTGAAGAAAAAGACAGAAAACTCGCCATCCGGCTTACTCAACAATCAGTGAAAGACCCCAAGCTGAAAAGAACTCTAATCGAAGTTCAACGTCAGCTATGGGAAGACGCCAAGAAGATCATTGAAGAAAAGAGAATTGTGTCTCAATCTACCTTAATCTGGTGCAAAGAAAAGGTACACTTCAGATATCGACCTTCCAGAATCATCAAGGTACTCATCGCTGGAAGATCAACCCTCAAAGTTTCAATCGCTGAAATCGAGATATTCAGAGAGAATGGACAGTACGAAAAATTCTATGCTGAAGCCATCACGAAGTACGGTCTCTCTGAATGGTTGGAGATCAGATTAGCCATCCAGAAGTCTCAGTCTAAGTACAAGGATCATGTTGAAAAGCTGATAAACAAACAGATCGACTTAGTCTCTTCTTGTGTGGATATTCCTCCTCCTCCTCTCGAAAGTCAGAAAAGAAGGGTCTCTGCAAAGAAAAAGTCTAAATCTTCAGATGATGGTCCTCAGATACGGAACGAAACAGGTATTGGTTTTTCTTTTGATGAAGTCATTGGTCCAGAACCTGACCTTTCTGCACTTGACACATCTCTTCCTCCTGATGAGACTTTCATCCCTGGGAAAGTCTTAAGCAAACCCTATGGGATATTCTTTATCGACTATGATGGACGAAAGCGTTTTCAACGTATCTCTGAACTACCCATCACTCCCATCGAACAGCTGAAAGATCTCATCTACTGGTGTGATTTCAAAAACGACATTCAGGCACGGCATCTTAAACCCTTGATTTTTGAAGAAGCGCTGAACAAAAGGAATCAAGGAGTAAATGTCCCTGACTGGATGATTCCCACATCAAAGACCCTTGATGAACTTCTCATTAAGGAAGAACCTTTATAAACTGATAGGATCGCCTCATTCTTCTATTGTATCAGTTATTCTTTTGTACTTGTAATTTATTTCGCTTGTACTTATAATCTTTCCACTTCCTTTTGTAATCTGATTCGAAGTTTAAAGAGAGATTTCAGTGAAAGTACTTTACTCCATCAGTACAGAAAATATCCCAGAAAACAGTAAGAGGGACAAATATTTTATTAGTTCTTTTTATCCTTGTGTTTTCATTAATAGCAATTTTCTCTGTTGCTATGTCATAATCAAATAGGGGGAGATTGTTGATCCAAACCCTCAGTGATTTGATAATGACCCTCTCTTATATACTTAGTGAAAATTGTAAGTAAACAATATGTATCAGAGTTTCACTATCGCTAATAATTACTAAGATCTTACAGTACCGCTGATAGGAACTCTCGCTCTTTAGATTAAACATTCAGCGAACACTGTTCACCATAATGTTCTGAGTATGTTCAGTCCTTATGGTGATCGCTGATAAGTTAGTTGTTTACTTATGATCTCTGAAGACAAGTTTCACGTCAACATAGGTTCTACGCTGAAGTCGAAGATCAAGCTCAAGAACCAGCGACAAGTCTCCTAATGAACTGATGCGGATCAGTGAAGACTCAGATTTGTCCACTCAACGTGAAGTATCAAGTACAAGACTTCAGCTATCGCTGAACTTTATCATTCGCTGATAAACAATGGTAAAGCGCTGAATCAACGAAAAGCTGATCATTAAGTCCTCCGTACAACGTACTTTTGTCTTAACCACCCTTGCACGACTTCGTACGATATGTCAGAAAAGAACCTCCTTATTGTCTGAAATCGTACAACCACTCTGATACTACACTGTTCAAACATGCGGCTGCTAAGGTTGTCTATAAAGGTCAATGACATACAACCAATCAGTTGCTGCCACGTGTAAAGTGTAAACTGCCACGCATTAAATGCATGCAGTATATAAGAAGGACTCCAGCTTCATTTTTGAAGCACTTGCTAACTCTGGACCTGGACAAGTCATCTTTCTTATCTTGAGATAGGTTATTATTAGTAATTTCCTTTTCTTTCTTAGTGCAAGAAACTTAGTGTTCCAACTTGTTTAGATTTAGGTTTATCATTAATCTTGTTCCGCAACAAGTTGTAAATTGTTAATGATTTATCAATAAACAATTTAGAAAAGTAAAATCCGTGTTTGTATTCACCCCCCCCCCCCCTTCTACAAACTTGTATAGCCCTTCGGGACCAACATTTTTCTTTACAAATTAAAAAATATATTATAATATTATATAGAGTAAATCAAAAACCATGGAGGTGTTTATCTTTGGAGTTGTCCACGGCAGGAGATGCGACAGAGAGAGTTGAGAGAGATGTAACATCTGCTATTGGTAATAGCTGCGATCCAGGAGATATACAATCTAGGTTTTTCAAGAACAACCTAATTGGTGATCGGAGATGCGAGATGCAAGCAGAAAAATGGAGTTGCTTTTTGTATGAGAGGGGAGGAGAGAAGCACTTCATCGAACTCTCCCCAACCTTGTCCATGTTTTATATATGAAATTTAGGTTTGTTGTAGAGGGGTTTGTTGTAGAGGGGTTTCTTGCACAAATATACGCAAATCTGGAACTTCGGTCTGGTTTGATACATAATTTTCAGTAATTTAGAATTTGGGTTTGATTTTGGTCACAAATTTGGTGTTTGAGGGTGGGGAGTCACATCTGGGTTGATAGTGGTGGGTATTAATTTGTGGCTTCCCACTGGTTCGGTAGCAGTGGTGGTGGCCGGTGGATATGAAGAGGGGATGGGTATTGATTTGTGGCTTACCTCCGACGATTTCCATTACCGAAACCTCCTCTGAAAATCTTGTCCACCGACGACACCCATGTGTTGCACATGCCTCCCACGCCCTTACCCTTCGATGACAATCGACACCACCAATGAAGAACACCGTCCCTCTCCTGCCTCCTCCCCCTACCCCCGTACAGCCCCCGATCGAAACCTACAAACCAAAACCAGTTCCTAACCATCTTCTCCGATAAAAGGCGATGACAGAAAACTACAACCCCTAATCTCGCCTCTCACACCTAACCATCTTCTCAGGTTATCTCTTCACCGTTGACCACCTACCTCCCCCTCTTCTCTCATTTATTTATCCTTCTATCAAAGCTCCGACCTTGCAACTCCACATCGAGGGGTGGGGGGTAGGGGTTTAGGGCGAGAGATGTGGTCACCAATTGAGGTAGACAGATGGATGGGGTAGTTGTGAGAGCTGTTTTTTCTTAAAAAAACCCTAAGAATCTATAATAATAATAATAATATTAGTAATAACAACAACTAATATACAATATAATAATATATATTCTTCAATTTTAAATGAAAATTAAAGAAATACTAAAAAGACAAAAATACCCTCTCAGCTAACAGACGTATTCAACAGAAGTTAGCCAGAGAGACCAAAAGTGAAATAAAATAGTAATCATAATAACTAAAAGTGAAATAAAATGACAACCATGATGATCAAAATTGTAATTAGTTTAAAATAGAGAATAAATTTGATAATTTACTCTTAATTCTATAAAATCCAACATTGCATCAGAAGTTCGTGGAAATCTTATATTCTTAGTAAGACCAATCCATTTGGACACAATCTTGGTACATGACCATCTTATTATTAATTATTTGAATGCAAACACAATAGTTGACTGCATCAGTATCCTACCACATTCGTGTGTGTGTGTGTGTGTGTGTAAAAGGGTGGTACCTATAGGAGTATAAGACCATCCACATCGCTGCAAGACCAAACTTCTTTTTAAAGTGGCACATCAGTTTTGCAATAACACATTCCACATCTATGCAAAACCAAACTCCTTTCTAAAGTGGTCCATATTGCCACATCATCAACTACTTTATGTTTTTATTTACTTATTTAATAATTTAATATCACAAAAGTACTAAATATAATTTGTTTACAATATAAATAATTGATTAATTATAATATAAATAATATAGATAATTATAATATAAATAATTAACTAATTATAAAATATACATAACTAAAATTTTACTTTTTGTTTTCTTTTACTATATTTTGTGGATCCTCTAAGATTGGAAGGCTAGTAGCTAAGTGAAAAGGTGGGGTTGATTTTATTATAGGGAAATTAATTAAAATGCCCTAAGTCAAACATTGAGTTACCAAAATGCCCTAAGTTTTTTCCATTTTGCAAAAATACCCTAAATACCCGCGATGGATCCCGCGATCGCGGGCTAGGGCTGACGTGGCACGTATTTTGGCCACAAATGCCCCGCGGAGCCCCTCAACTTTGGCCGCGGTGCACTTTTGGTCCCTGCCCGCGATCGCAGCCCGCGATCGCCCGCGATGGACCAAAAATTTACACTTTTGGTCCCTGAAAATTTACACTTTTGGTCCTTGAAAATTTACACTTTCAGCCCCTGTACTTAGACGAATCTTTCATGCTTTTACTGTTTTTTCCACAATTATTGTACTTTGAAGACCGATTTGTGGTTGAAATTCATTGGCATGTTTGAGATTTCATCCATAAATATCAGTGAAATGCAATTCATAATTCACACCATTCCATCCTTCTTTCTTGCTTTCTTTCACTTGCTTTCTTTCATCAGTAACCAAATGGCATCGTCATCTAACCCATCGTCTACACCTGAAGGAATGCCACCTAGACTCAAGAAGGCGATAGCAGCAAAGGAAAAGGAGATAGGCCAACTGACAGAAGAGTGGAAACAGATGCCAGGAAGAAAAGGATCGAAGTGAAAGAAAAGGAGATCAAAAGGATGAAAGGGGATATAAAAGATAGGGAGGCTCGTATTCGTCGAGAAAAAGAAGAAATTCACCATTGTACGCAAGACTTCGCAATTCTTCAAGCGAAGATAAGCGATAAGCAAAGTTGGATTGATCAAACTAAAGCAATTTTTCAGTAGGTGGTGGTACGGGTGTTGCTTTAGTACTTTGTTGTTTTGTATTTTTTTTACTGTGTTGTTGTTTGTATTTTTTTTATTTTTTGTATTTTTTTTATTTTTTGTATTTTTTTTACTGTGTTGTTGTTTTGTATTGTTTTACTGTGTTGTTTGTATTTTTTTTTGTTTTATATTTTTTTTACTTTGTTGTTGTTTGTATTTTTTTGTTGTTGTTAATTTCTCTGAAAAGTAGTTTTTAAGCCGTTGAACCTCATTCGGATAAACAAACATGGGGTTTTGTTTGTTAATGATGCTAGATTTTGGTAGCCGTACTCTATCCACGTGGGCCTACTCCTCTTGTAGAATATATGACAACCCTCAACTCATTTGCTAAAGTGTGTGCGGGTTGTGGTACACAATGGCCATACGTGGTTGCAAAAGCAGAAAGATTGAAGATGAAGAACATGTTGGATGGAATACAAACTACCTGTGTTATCAATGTTCATTTAGAAGCATATGTATGTGTGTGTATATATCATTTACAAATCAGTGTTTAGATCAACAGTATCATATGTGTTTGTTCCATATGGTTCAAGCTGTGACGGGCCCGGGGTGTGACTGACAGAATGTCTCCTTGGCACGGTTGAAGGGGCGGGATTTGGACACTCTCCACGAGTGTGTCCTACGCATTGGCACCGAGTACATCTTCGTTGTATCGAACTTTCACCACGTGATGGACGTCGGTCGTTCTTTCTCGGTCTCCCGGCCCTGTTCTTATCCATTAAAGGTGGATAGCATGGTGGAAGCGGGTCGGGTGGATACACCCATGCTGCAGGGGGTCCAGCTGGGTTTATTACCTCCACGTATGTTTTTCGGTAATATTCGGACGTGAAGAAAGGTACAGTCAAGTCGCTGCAATCTGTACGACTCATATATCTTGCTGCAGCGATGGCATGGCCGCACGGTAACCCAGGTTTATCCCATTCGCGACACGAACAAAGGTGGTCTTCCATATTCACAATCGCGTGAATATAGTCATCATGCACCTCGTACTTCCCATACCCGATTGCTCTTACCGGCCATGTCGCCGCACGACGCGCCCTATACTGAACGATATTCTCCGCCGTTGGTGTGAGTGCATTTTGCATCTCAGCTCCTTTTAGGCGTCCAATTTGGTACCACTCTTGTTGAAAGGCCCGAAAGTAGTCCATAAGATTAACAATCGGACATCTACGCGCAAAACGGGAGAGTGCATTCACAAACTATGCACTATTCGAGGTCAGAATGTCATACCGTTGTCCAGGAAAATGGGCCGCGGACCACCTCTCCGGTCCATCTTCGTCAAAGACTTTGGCTGCTTCCTTGGCACTGTATCGTAGCATATTCATGTACTTGTTAAACTCCCGATCCGTATATGCTCTGCATGCCGCCCAATAGACATCCTTGTAGGTGGTAATACGTTTGTCCTTGGATTTGGCGTTCATCTCCAAATGTCGACAGCATATGGCGTGAGGGGCGTTTGGGTACATGGCAGAGATTGCGGCGCTTATGGAAGGAGCCCTGTCAGACATAAACACCAACCCTTGCGGGTCTTCGATAGCTTGTCTCAACATGGACATAAACCAAGTCCACTCGTCCCCGGTTTCAGACTTGCCTACGCCGAAAGCTACTGGAACGATGGAGTTATCCCTGTCCATGGCAACCGCCTGGAACATCATACCCAAGTAACGGCCCTTTAAATGGGCTGCGTCTATTATCAGGACACGACGTAGATTTGCCAGAAATGTGCGGATCTGCAAAAACATAGGTGGTTTTCATTTGTAAATGTTATAGTTTATAATGTGTAAACATATGACGTGTTAAAATACGTACCGCGGGTCCAAGGGCCACGAAGCACATCTCAAACCGTCCACGTGAATCGGTCCGTAGCTGCGTGATAGTACCAGGGTTCTGCAGCTGCAAATTATATAAATATGTCGAGAGTCGTTCATACGACTCCTCGAACGTGGCTCTCACCATAAACAGTGCATGGCATCGCGCACGCCATGCTTGGTGGTAATCAATCGTGACGCCGAACTGCCGGTGAACGTCGTGGACGATGTCCTTTGGACGCAATGACCTGCTAACATCAAGAAATTTATTTTTCAGGATCGCACCCAAAGTCTTTTTGCCGGCTTGTTTGTGGTGGGGATTAAGTTGCGTCCTCGTACAAGTGTGTACGTCGTGCAACTTTTTAATCATTATCGCCCCTCCTTTGGGACCCGTGTGAATCGCGTACAACCTTCACTCACACTTTTCTCTGGCACATTTAACTACGTATCTGCTTTTGTCAGATGACCGCACGTGACTTTGGAAACCCTCTTCCAAGAACTTGAGTCCGATCTGACTTGCCAAGAGATCCTTCGAATCGAATATCTGACCTACTTTTAACCTTTCACTGCGAATATAAGGTGTAGGTTCGTAGGTTTGTGTCTGGGTATGGGAGTCTGGAAGAATAGGGGGCATATCAAAAAAGTCATTTATCTGACTACATGATTTTCTACTAGGGGTATATTCTTCGTGATCATCATTATCGGTGTCTGATCTGTCTCAGAATTACCCGTTCTGAAAACGTGGGTTTCGTCATCAGCAACTCCAGCAGTACGCCCTTCGTGTGGTTGTGGTGGTTGTTGTTGTTGAGAATCAGGCTGCTCTATTTGGAGGTCTTCGTCGTCGTCACCGTCGTCATCACCGTCGTCGTCACCGTCGTCATCACCGTCGTCGTCACCGTCGGATACGCCGGGATACACAAAAAGTAATGGGGGCCTTTCTGAATCGACTGCAAGGTGCAGAAAAGTAGAGATATCCCCATCGTTGGATAAATCCAAAAAATGACCCATCGCCATTTTTAAACACTAACTTGCAAACATCAGAAGAGTTGATTCCACATTTTTGCATAGCGTATGCAAGAAATTTCTGATAAGTATAGTTTACTGACACTTTTACACTATGCTTAGATTTATAAGCAAAATTCCACTCATTGTTATCTTGCTCCCCATTCACCATCAAAACAGAAATATAGCTTAGCTTCATTTTTCAGTAGTATCTCAAACACAAAATATTGCAGAAAGAAATCAAGAAAGAAGTATGAAATCGGTGTGTGGATTATGGATTGCATTTTACATCTATTTATGAATGAAACAACCAACATTGATGACAACCAATCTCTCATTTCATCCACAAACTGGTATTCCAAAAACACTGATTTAACATTGATGAAAACATGCCAATGAATTTCAACCACAAATCGGTCTTCAAAGTACAATAATTGTGGAAAAAAACAGTAAAAGCATGCAAGATTCGTCTAAGTACAGGGGCTGAAAGTGTAAATTTTCAGGGACCAAAAGTGTAAATTTTCAGGGACCAAAACTGTAAAATTGGCCCATCGTGGGCTGCGATCGCGGGCAGGGACCAAAAGTGCACCGCGGCCAAAGTTGAGGGGCTCCGCGGGGCATTTGTGGCCAAAATACGTGCCACGTCAGCTGGATCCCGCGATCGCGGGATCCATCGCGGGTATTTAGGGTATTTTTGCAAAATGGAAAAAATTTATGGCATTTTGGTAACAGTTAGTCAAACATAGGGTATTTTAATTAATTTCCCTTTATTATATGTATTATAATGCTAAAAAGGTAAGAGAATAAATGAAATTAAAGTAAAAAAACAAAAGATAAAATAGTGTCTTCACATAAGATTACATTAAATCATATGCATGTCACAAGGTTAATCTTAACTCTTATGTCACCATGAAGTGTACATGTTTTTTTACTACATTGTGTGTTATCATGTGAATTACTAGGAATATATCAAAATTAATTTGATATATTTAAAAACTAAACGTTTCTCATATACCATTTTGTTTCACGTTTTTGGGTTTATAAAAAGTGTTAATTTCACACAATAAAACGTATTTTGAATCGAGTTTTATTTTAAATAATAATATAATATAATATATAATTTATATTTTTCTTTATTTCACAATGTTTTGTTATCATTTTACACAAGATAGCAATATACTATAAATTTTATTATTTCATAAATTCAAATAAAGTTAGTCTAAAAATGGACAAAAGAAGGACACTTTTAACTTAAAATATGTTTTATTATAAAAAAAATGTTATTATAATAATAACTTTATATATATATATAGAGAGAGAGAGAGAGAGAGGAGGGGGTCATATGTAGAAAACTAATTTGTAAGACATCTCCGACAACTTCTTCAAAATACAGATTTTGAGGATTTTTTCTAAAATGGAGAAAGTATGAGAGAGATAATGAAAATCTCCAAATTTAGAGATACCTCAAAAAATGATTACATATGATAGATAAATGAATTTTTATTTATTCTACCATTAAAACTGCTTTAAATTAAATGTTTAGAACAGAGAAATAATATTTTATAAGTTGTATTTAATATTTTAATAATATAATTAATTGCGTAATCTCCAAATAAGAAAATCTGTTAGAGATGAAGGAGAATTTTTTGCCATGGGAGATTTTAACTTTTTTAATTCTCCATTTTGGAAAAGGATGCTCTAATAAGGCAATAAGTTACATGAGTCACATGCCTTGTTCACTAAATAGATAAAATAAAACATAATTAAATTAAACTAAAAAAGGAAATCTATAATCCTTAAGGCCACCCGTACCGCCCTCGGGTACGGGATCGGGTAAGGCCGAGGTGGCAATTCGGGCTAGTGGGTAAGAGCGGGTAAGGGGTACCGGGGGGGGGGGGGGGGTAGGGAGCGGGTTCGGTGAGCGGGTTCGTGAACCCGATGGAACCCGAGGGGGTGTGTGAGGAGGGTGGGTGTGGCGGGGAGGTAGCGGGTATGGTGGGTAGGCGGTACTCCACTTTAGGGTAGGAAAGAGAAAAGCTGATGTGGCGATGAGGTGGCAATCGGGTTCAGTGGGTTCATTGGGTAGCGGTACTCATGGCCTTTAAACTGATTTCATCACAAATATCAATCTAAAATTATGTTTCATTTACGGTATTTTTTAATTAATGGATTATGCCGTTCACTTTGCTTCTTGCCTTCTCGCAAATTATCTGACTTCTCGTTTGAACCTACATATATATATATAGGCTCCGTAAAATGCAAACCTTACATTTGTTGCACCCCTTACAAACCAGTGTGCATATGTGCACAATGTGCATATACATATGTATATGCATACGTGCAAGAATATACATATAATTGGCATACATTCATATGGGATAATGCATATATGCATCTCAGTTTATGGATATATGCACACTGGTTTGTAAGGGGTGCAACAAATGCATGGTTTCAGGAGAAAACCTTAAAAAACAGAAAACTGAGGAACACCCTGGTGGCCCTTCATCTACACGGTATGCATATGTGCATACAAGTGATTTGTAACATGCATATGCACAAATGCATAATGCACATGTGCATAAAACCCAAAAAATAGTTAATTTTACTTGTATGCACAAGTTCATACCATCCAGATGAAGGGCTACCAGGATGTTCCTTAGTTTTCCATTATTTTGAGGTTTCCCTTGAACCTCCCTATATATATATATATATATATATATGGGCTTAATCAAATGAGAACTGATTAGTTTGTGATAACCGTGAGATCCAATATACACCACTCATTTAAGAAATTTACTTTTATTATTAATTAAACACTAAAGGGTAAATTAGTAATTTAAATGTTTTGACAACTCATGAATATCTCTCAATATCTTTCCATATCTCACGCCCCTCTTATTAATCAACCCTAAAAACTAGTTTCTCTCTTTTCTTCTCCCTCAATATCACAACCGCCACCACCACCGTACCACCAAAACCCACCATCAATTGAAGTTGTTGCCGCCACACACTCCGATGAGCCAGCATCGTCGCCGCCACACACTCCAATACCATGGTTTCTCTTTTTTCTTCTCCCTCAATCTCACAGCCGCCACCACCACCGTACCACCAAAACCCACCATCAATTGAAGTCGTCGCCGCCACACACTCCGATGAGCCATCATCATCGCCGCCACACACTCCAATACCTTGGCCAAGAAGAAGCCGACATTGTCACCGTCGCACCCCGCCGGTGTTCTCAAACCAGTCACGTCGTCAAAAAACGCATATCTTCTTCTGCATCTAAACAAGGTATCAAAACTCCAGATCTCTATCCCCATCGAAGCCGTCGACCGTTCTTGAGTCTCCATCTCCATCAAACTTGGTTCTGAAAACCCAATATCTCCCTCTCCATTGAAACCAGTTCTATAAACTCGAGATCTCAACCTCCATCGAAGCCGACAAACGGTGTTGAGACTCCATCTCCATCGTACCTAGAACATAAAACCATATATCTCCATTAAACCTCGATTTAAATCTTGATGGGGTATCACAGTTGGTATCGTTGTGGGTTTGATTTTGATTTTTAGGTTTGGGTGTATCACATAAGTATCACCAATATCACAGTGATATCACACTGAGGATAAAGGTCTGTATTTTGTATGTATTTTTGGGTATCACATTGGTATCACAGAAGTTCTTGGGTATTACCAAAGTAATGAATGTGATGATGAATTGGATGGCAGTAGGTATCACAATACGTATCAAAGTGGTATCACAAAAGTTCTTGGGTATCACAATAGTAACGAACGTGATTATGAAATTGATGGTAGTATGCATCACAATGGGTATCATAGTGGTATCACAAAAGTTCTTGGTGTTCGCCGGAATAAGTTTGCCGGAGACCGGAGAGGAAAGAGGAGAGAGGAGAGAGGATATTTTGCAATACCTCAAATGCCCCTTAATTAAAATCTAATGTCAAAAATACCAAAATTAATAATTTCCTAATTTATAGGTTGATTTGTGGTTGAGATTGTATCTCACGGTTACCACAAACTAACTAGTTTTCCCTTGAATGGCCCCCCTATATATATATATATATATATATATATATATATATATAGAGAGAGAGAGAGAGGGGGGGGTTACTTTGTTAACCTCAAAATTTATGTTAACTTTGTTAACCCTTTTTCAACCAATAAGAAAGCATTTTGTAATGTGGTGTCATTGTATGTCCAATTATAAGATAGGGGTATGTGTGATCCCAGAATCAATCAAGTAACAATGTGTAATTCATGGAATCTTCATTAGAATAGAGAAAGATACAAGATTGAGAGTGAGATCTACTTTCTCTCTCTAACTTCTCTCTCTAAGATGTCATCCCTCTTACAATACAATTCTCTCTCAATAAACACGTATGAATGACATCTACTATGACTACTTCTATTACACACACATTATATACTCCTTGACTTTCCACATTAGTAACTTTGACTTTGACCTTTAAGCCTCTACTTTGACTTTTACAATGCTTTGACCATTTACAATTAAACACTAAATCTTGAATACATTTTATGCACTAACAATCTCCTCCTATGGATTCAAGATTTAAAAAATGATGACGATAGTCTTCAGCTCTTTGTAATCTTCAAATCTTCAACACTTTAAGCACTTTGAATAATCTCCCTCTTCGCTTTGAAGGAAAACCAATCTTCGAAAAATAACTCTGAAGAATCTTCAAGTAGGCGTTGTCTTCAGAAATCCAATCTGACTGCTTTAGTCTTCAACTGGATCTTCATCGTCAAATAGTCATCAAAGTCTTGAAACACAAACTTCACATCTTTGCGGTGTTGGTCAAAGTCTTCAAACAAAACTTCATATCTTTGTGTCACTGATCATTGAATCGTTGTAGCACAGATCTTTGCATCTTTGAGCTTTGAAACGTATCTTCGGTCTTTGAACATGAAATGGCTTTTGAGCTTTAACGGGGTTTTGAGCTTTGAAAAACATTCTTGAATGAACTTGAATCTTTGTGGCTTTGAGTTCCTTGAACTGCATATCTTCACTTCTTTGAACAATAACACTCTTTAATCTTTGAACTTTCTTGAATCTTCTCGAAACATCTTGAACTTTTTATCTCGATCTTCTTGACTTCAACAAAACTTCACTTTATCTTGAAATTGAAACTTTCATAGTTTCTCCCCCTTTTTGATGATTGTGAGCATCATGATCATCAAAACCCATTTCAATTTCAACAGTCTTTGAATATACCATTAACAATCTCCTCCTTTTGATCTGAATATTCGTCATTTCCAAAAATATTTATCCGAATCTTTTCAATTTCAGACAAAATGAAATGTGGTAACCCTGAAACAACTAATGAATCAGTTATAATGCTTGTAAGTTGCACGGAGCCACTTAGTACAACGAATGCACTTTGGAAAGGAGCTTTTTGATGTTCACTCCTCCAGGGCTTCCATTCAATCATCGAAAAACCACAAAGGAAATTTCTATGAACGTTATGACAAGAAAACATATTCCTTGTGTGTACGTGTAGGTGTAGAAAGAATAAAGCAACATATGCTTGAATAATATAGGCTCAAATTGTGTAAACTGTTGAGACAGCAACAAGTTTTCCACGGACTCAATGTGCATGAATGAAGAGCGAAGGTGGGGCAAACTTCCTTCTTTTTCATTATCTAGACCTTCCGAGTGAAGATCAGATAGATTATATGTTGTGTCCCCAAGAAATATGAAACATTTCTTTGTTAAGAAAGAAATGAGTAGCTGGTGGGGTTAATGCAAGAGTTGGCATGGGCTAGTTGCCTGTTTCAATGATGGTCACCAAAGAATGTGAACCAATCAGTAATGTGGTTGCCCGGCTCAGAAAGTGGATAGTGCAGAGTTCTCTTATTCTTTTAACTTTTTTCTCACACCCTCTCTTTTCTCACACCCTCTTTCTGTTTTTAATCCGCTCACTTCTACCCAAACTCTCATTTTCATTTTACATCAGCACAATGAGATACTCAACCGGATGAGTAATCTCCCCCACTCTTTGATTTTGACCCCTCACCCCTCAATCACTCAAGGATAACTTCTTGGGTAGGAAACACTGGTTAACGTGGATCCATAGAAGTTCTTTAATAATTTCTCACACCGATTCCCATGAAATTTTGTCCTAAAATGATGTTGTGTTGTTCAACAATTTAGTTTGAACACATATGAATATCGGCATTTGATAACATTGCCATCAGAATGTATGCTCCTCAATAATATCATGAAGATTTGAGCATTTGATCTTTGAAGATTTCTCAAAACAAGGATATTGAATGAATGAAATGAATTCGAAAGATTTGTTTGAGAATCTGACAATGTATCAATCAGATAAAAAATGAATGATAATCATGAAGGATAATCATTTAAGGTTTAGGGTATCAAAGAATTGAAATTTGTTTATATGAACAAATATAAACAATCTTTGCATGAAACGCTTAGGCTCTTACGCTGAAAAAATATGATGCTCAACAAAAATTGAAATGAAAACGGGAGTATTACCATCGAAAAATTGTTTCGTTTTGAGATATGGTAATAACAAAGTCAATAAGAAGCTGAACCGGTGTGTAGGAATACTTGAAAGTATATAGAAAAGATAATACGCAAGTATTAATCTTTAGAAACACACGGTCAGAGATGATGTAACGACAATCCAAGATATATATATATATATATATATGTATATATATATGTATATATATATATATGTATGTATATATATATGTATATATATATATATGAAAAACATTTAAAATCGCACTTCTAGAATTCATAAAATCTGTTTGAGAATCGAGAAGTGGTTTGAACATTTAAGAAAACGTTTTTCATGCTTGAAAGACGTTCTTCTTTCAAACAATCTCAGATTAAGTTCAGAAGATACGTACAGTGAAATGTTTAAGCTCCCCCTCAAATCATGATAGACTGATTCACAATCAGATAAGCTCCCCCTCAAAATCTGCAAAAGATCTTAATGAAACACAATTAGTATATGAAACAATCAAAGTATAAAACAATGAAGTACGAGTTCTAAACTGATGTGTTTAGAAGTCAAACTCGTTGAAGTGCGGGTCCTAAACTGATATGTTTAGAAGCCATTGTTTCTTTGAAGTCCGGGTTCTAAACTGATGTGTTTAGAAACCACTGTGTCTTTGAAGTACGGGTCCTAAACTGATATGTTTAGAAACCATTATTTCTTTGAAATCCGGGTTCTAAACTGGTGTGTTTAGAAACCATTGTTTATTTTGCTCCCCTTAATGGTACATAAACTCTTCGAAAATTTTCACCGCTTCTCCTCTGTTTTCAGTCATGTGTGTGATATATATGTAACATTCAGCACAACACATGATGAACCTGCAAAACAGATTAAGTGGATTTTGGTACCCAATGGGACTTGGGTCCTAGTGTGTTAGGTGTAGATTTCTTTGAAGGAATACTGTAAGTACCGTACCAATAAGAAGTAAAATATTTATGCACAAAATCATTTGATCCACAGTAAGAACAACAAATTTTCTTATGTGCCAACCTAATCAGATGATTTGTAGAATGAATAGGATTAGGTTTAGCAGAAGACTTACCTTTTGGAGCATTGTTCTTCTTGGCATATTATGTGGAAGCAGATGATTTTGGTACATCATTCTTTGAAGGTGTTGTGCCTTTAACTCTCCATTCCATCTTCACTTTCTTGAAGACTGGAACGTCTTTAAGATTGGAAGTATTAACTTTAGGCACTTTTGGTTTATTATCTGATTTATCAAGCAGAGGATTATAGAAGAGATTTGTAGAACGAATCTGATCTTTAAAGAAATCATTTGATCTATTACATTGTTTAGAAGAAATGTTTTTAAAACTCGAACTTGAAGCAGTTTTAAAAGAGCATTCAGAATCATTTGAATCAACAAATGGAGTCTGAATGATAGTTTCAGGACTGACCTTCTTTGAAACATCAATTTTAAAAATGATGTCTTCAAATTCTTTAACTTTGTTTATCAAAACATTTTTCTCTTTAAAAATTAGATCAAATTTCTTTTGGAGATCCGATTTGATCAATTGATCCTTCATAATGTCAGCTGATAAACCAGATAATATTTTGGTAAGATTAAGAACCGCATCTTCAAAATATTTGCGTTCCGATTCAAAATCTTTTTCCAAGTCAGATATTTTCTTTGAATGCTCAGCATTGTTTGATTCAAAAGCTTTTCTTTCTATATCAAAATCTTCTCTTTCCTTATCAAGCTTTTCCTTTTCAAGAAATAAAACTTTCTCAAAATCATAGATTTGTTTTGAAAGTTTTATGCATTTAAGTTCAAGAGCTTTCTTTTCCGTCTCAAAATTAACTTTCATTTCATCAATCAAAGCATTATGGTCAGGAAGCTTCTTTAAGACGTCAAATTCACAAGTTGTTCCTTTGTCACAAACTCCAGGCTTTGAATTCTCTTTACAAACAGGGGTAGGTTGAACTTTGAAATCCTTTTCAAAAGAAGAACATTCAAGATTAAACCACTTTCTCAGAGTAAATTCTTTTCTTTCATTTTCCAAGACAATCTCTAAATCAATTACTGTCTTTGAAAGTTCACTCATCTTCTCTTCAAAAGATTGTCTTTCATTTTCAAATACAACTTTCTCGTTTTCAAATTGTTCGCGTTCAAGATTTAAAACTTTCTCAATATCAGATATTTTTCTTTTATCATTGGAATACTTCCTTTCCTTTTCCAATTCAGTTTCTAATATCATGATCTTTTGAGAGAGTTCACGAATCTTTTCCTCGAAACAATTTGTTTCATTCATGAAATTGACCTTTTCATTCTCAAATTGTGTATGCTCGGAGAGAAGAATACTCTCAAGATCTACCACTTTCTTTGATAGTTTGATGCATTTTTTATCAATCTTTTGTTTTGAATCGAAGATACTCTTTGTTGATTCAGAAAACTTTTTGATCAAACCATGTTCAATCCTAAAAGTTTCCTTTTTCACCTCGTCATTGAAACTAGAAGATATTTCCTTAAAAGTAGTTGAAAAAATAGTTGAAAGGAGATCATTTTCATAATCATATTTGATCCTTTGTTCAGCAAGAGAGATTTCCAATTCAACAATTTTCCCTTCAAGAACTAATGTAGGAACATATTTCTTAGTTTCAAAGACTTGGTTCTCGGTGATTGGCTTTGTAGCACAAATGTCAAAATAGTTATCTGGAAGTGGTTTATTTAGATTTTTGAGAATCTTCTCCGTCTCATGAGTATAGCAAAATGGAAGTTGTATATGAGTTGTTAAAGCTCTTTTTCTATGTTCCTCTAGTTGTGTTTCCTTTTCACCAGTCCAAGGAATTTCAAAATCAGGCCAATAACTTGCATATCTTAAACATTCGAATCTATACATTGTCGGTACTTTAATCATAGCTTTTGTCAAATGTTTTGGATTTTCGTAACCAAGTCCCCAATATTTGTTGACATTTCTTACAAGTCTTGGCTTGTTCATGAAAATTGTTTGATCCGATTGATCTCTCAAATAAAGCTTCTTTTCCAAATCTTTGATTTTGTTCAAAAATTCTGTGTTTTGAGAGGTAATATTTTTCAAAGAAAGTTCGCTCTCACTATTCTTTTTCTTTAGATTAGCGTTTTCAGCTTCCAAAGAATTTGCTTTTTCCTCAATCTCCTTGATATCATCTCGTGATACCAAATCAGGTAGCTTCTTTTTCAGCTCGACGATTTCAGTTTTTAACAAATTCTCCTTTAACTCAAACTCTTCTTTGTCTCTTGTCACTTGGTTTTGAAGCTCAGTGAACTTCTTCACATCAGCTTTTGTTTGCAGTTCAACAAGTGCTTTTCTATAAAGACTAATATCTTTACTTTGTTCTTTAATTTCGGCCATATATTTAAAAACCTTGCCTTGTAGTATGCTACCACTTATGTTTGCTTCTTCAAGTTTCTGTGTTAAATGGCATATCTTTTGTGAATCACACCACCAACTTTGAAATTCAGCCATTGTTACATGTAAAAGATTAAAAATGATCGTTTATCAGATACTTCGTGAGAAGTAGAATTATGCACACACGATAATCAGAAAAAAAAAACCGATTAAAGTCAGAAAAAAATTTCAAAAATTAAAATTTGAATAACAAATTATAAAATTTGTCGTTCAAAAATTAATTCCGAACAATTAATGCGGAATACTGGACTTTAAATCGGCAAACCTGCAAAAAATAAAAAAAATATATCAGTTTCGACCAAATGAATAGTAACTGTCTTACAACACTTGTAAGACAATACCAAATGAATAGTAACTGTCTTACAACACTTGTAAGACAATACCAAATGAATAGTAACTCTCGCACAAGGCTTGTACGACTAAACCATATGAATAGCAACTCTCGCACAAAGCTTGTACGACTAAACCAAATGAATAGTAACTCTCGCACAAAGCTTGTACGACTAAACCAAATGAATAGTAACTCTCGCACAACAAGCGTGCGACTTGGACCAACTCTCGTACGAAACTTGTACGACTTAGTCCTGAGAAAGGTAACTGTCGTATAGGCTTTGTACGACTAAGCTCGGTGAACAGTAACTCTCGTACAAGACTTGTACGACTAGAAATGTTGTCGGTCAAGAATCGTGCGACAGTTATGATGATATGTATCGTACGACAGTTATGAATATCAAGAACACTTCAGCGTACGACAGTTATGAGTCTATGAACACTTCTTCGTAAGACAGTTACGAATATCGAACCCAAAAATCTTCTAAGTGCTCTAAATCACTCAAATCATAACCAAATGATTTGAAACTTTGCAGATCACTTCGTGAACACTATCTGAACACTTCTTGTTCAGATTATACAACAAAAAACACACAAAATCATTACCTTTCGATTCAAAACAGAAAACTTCCAAAAACCTCGAAAAATCACCAATAATCGATCAAATGATGTTCCTTTGATCTAGTATCTTGCATAAACTTGTTAGAAACTCTAAATCGATCACTTCTGTGCCAAAAAATACAATCAAATTCCGAATTTTGAAGATTTTTATAAGAAAAATCTCAAAAATTCAAGAACTTCAATTTTCTTAAAAAATTGACAAAAATTTCTTCAAATTGTGCTGATTCGATGCATAATCTGATCTGATTAGGCTCTGATACCACATGTGATCCCAGAATCAATCAAGTAACAATGTGTAATTCATGGAATCTTCATTAGAATAGAGAAAGATACAAGATTGAGAGTGAGATCTACTTTCTCTCTCTAACTTCTCTCTCTAAGATGTCATCCCTCTCACAATACAGTTCTCTCTCAATACACACGTATGAATGACATCTACTATGACTACTTCTATTACACACACATTATATACTCCTTGACTTTCCACATTAGTAACTTTGACTTTGACCTTTAAGCCTCTACTTTGACTTTTACAATGATTTGACCATTTACAATTAAACACTAAATCTTGAATACATTTTATGCACTAACAGTATGAATGGAATTCCATATTTTTTTTTGTAACATTTAATTATTGTGGAGTTACAAATATCATCTCTTCCTTGATTCTAGCCCTAAGTTTAAATGATAAATTTTTTGTAAGATTTTAGTATGAAATTAGTTTATGAAAATATTGTTGCATCTTGAACATAGACAATCACATTATGAATCACAATTTTTTTAACGATGATGGTGAGAGAGTCGACGTAGATGTTTATTCGACAACGATTGATGAAGATGATGAAACGCAGCTCGATCATGGTGATGATTATACAAACAATAATAGGGGGACGGATAAACGTAGTGTTGGAAATATTGATTCCAAACAAAACGATTGTATGGGTAAGTTTTTTGAATGTGTTATAATGATTTGTTTTCATAGTTAGGTTCATGTAAATCATGAAAACAAATTTATCAAATCTTCATGCAATATGGTTGTATGGGTTTATAGTTCATGTGTGTTCATGCGTGGGTTTATAATTCATGTAAACAAATTTATCGAATCTTCATGTAATCTGGTCGTGTGGGTTAATAGTTCATGTGTGGTTATGTGTGGATAACTTGTTCATGTGAGTTCATTTGTTACATGAATGCTTACCAAAAGGACTATTGTATGCGTGTATATGATCATCGTGATTATGAACTTGAAGTTGAACATTTATGAACAACTTGATTATGAACATGTAATGAACAATTTGATTATGAACATGGGTTGAACAAATGTATTAGATCTTCATCTAATCTGGTCGTACAAGTTTATAGTTCATGTGTGTTCATGCGTAGGTTTATAGTTCATATAAACAAATTTATCAGATCTTCATGTAATCTGGTCATATGGGTTAATAGTTCATGTGTGTTCATGTGTGGATAAATTGAATATTTGAACATGTGTTGTTCATCGTTAACCAATGTTAACCAATGTGTTAACATCAAATGAACTCATTAAATATTACACATCGCCCAATTTCTACAAATACCCCTAACATTGATGTTAATTTCATTAAATATTACACATGACCCAATTTATAGTTAATGCGCTGATTACTTTTGATCTCATTCGTCAGTTTTAACATCGATGGCTAAGATTTTGGTTAACAAAGTTAGCATGAATTATAGGGTTAACAAATGAACTCGGCCCTATATATATAGGGTCCTTTTAATTTGAAACCCCAAAAAAGGTAGCAACCCTTGCAACCACCTTCATCACCATTGATTTCCAATCCGACGGACCATATGAATGACTAATTTTAATAATGCTTTTTAATTTCTAATTAAATTTTTAATGAGTTAATTATGCATCAAAGGGTAATTTGGGAAGAAAAAAAATCTGATAATCATGGTAACAAACACATTCCTAAAAATCCTCCACGTTAAGATTAATTAGTTTCTCATTAATCTTTCAAAAACATTCAAACCAGTTTCTGATTAATCTCCCAACGACTTAACAAATGAACTCGGCCCTATATATATATAGTCGAATAGATAATGACCAAAAATCCAAAGAAAGATTTGTCTTTGAGTCAAAATAAACATAAACATGCATTTGAAAGAAGAAACAATTTCTATTTATATTTCTAAATTCTAATTCTTTGAACTTTTTTTTGGAGTCCGGTCGCGAGGTTTGAATATTAAGTATGAATCATAGTTCAAATATTTCTTAATCTATTTCATATATTCCGTGTTCCAGATACTAGAATAAATATCCGACGAAGTAGAACCATCTCTATGAAGATGACAGACCCATTCTCTGTACTATCAATAGGATCAATTATAACAAGTCACACACTCATATTCCAGAAATAAAAAAATAAAGAAATACCACGGTCGAACTACCAAAATAGAATGAGCTAGAAATCCGAGCTCTAAATGATTAATTTTTTTTATTGAAAAGCTAGGACTTGGGGGTTCTTATAGATCTAATTCATTGAAATTCCATCCAATAAAACGGAAGAATTATAAATCTCCAAAATAATAGATAGAAATACCGCAAATAGAGCCATTGAGACACCCATCAAAGGGGTCGTTCCCCACCCAGGAGCTACTTTACCGTATTCCGAATTCAACGGTTTTAATAAATCCCCTACAGTAGTTCGTCTTGGACCAGATCTAGAATCGTTCTCAACATTTTTTGTGTAGCCATAAATCCTATTGTATTCATTGAAATCTGTTGACTTTGTATACCATCTCATTGTAAACAAACGATCTTATCATAGATCCATTGTGGTCTTGATATTATATAATAATGGAAACAGCAACCCTAGTCGCCATCTTTATATCTGGTTTACTTGTAAGTTTTACTTGGTACACCTTATATACCGCTTTTGGGCAACCTTCTCAACAACTAAGAGATCCATTCGAGGAACATGGGGGACTAATTGAAGTAATGAGCCTCCCAATATTGGGAGGCTCATTACTTCAATTGCGATAATGAAAAATCATTTCATTTTTTTTATTTTTTTAGTTGAAATTTTCGGCGGTTCTCTTAAAAAGATAGCGAAAAAAATTATCCCTAGAGTCGAGACTAAGAAGAATGTATAAACCAATGCTTCCATAGATTCGATCGTGGTTTACAATTATAGATTCCATACCTGTTTATTTTTTTGTTTATTTTTCGGGGGATCATATCCCGGATAAAGAAAGAGCAAGAGTAACAAAAAAAATGATGATTCAAATCAAGACTTCTCTGGTACCCTATATCAAATCATAAAAAAATAGATTCGAAAGACACCAAAGAAATGTTGTATCAGACTCCTTGTCTTCTTGTAGTTGGATCTCCAAGTTTTTGGAATGCTCCAAATTCTACTTGAGCATCCAAATCTTGATCAATCCCAGCAAAAACATCTCTAAACAAGGTTCGAGCACCATGCCAAATGTGTCCGAAGAAGAAGAGCAAAGCAAATGAAGCATGTCCAAAAGTAAACCAACCCCTTGGACTACTATGAAAAACACCATCGGATTTCAATGTAGCACGGATATATATATATATAGGGAGGTAATCAAATGAGAACCGTAAAAAGGTTAAGGAGCATGAGGACTAATCTCAATCATTTAAGGGTTTAAATCAAAGGTGATTAACAAGGATGGCATTTGTTGTAATATTATAGAAAATTTTAAAAGTTTAAGGGTAAGATTGTAATTTAAGCATCTCCCATCCAATTTTCTTCCCTCATTGGCCTTTTCTCACCTAAACCTCCATCGTCATCCTCTCATCCTCTCAACCACCCAAACCCCAGCATCTTTTCCGGCTAGGACCACCCCTTTTCCGGCATACAAAGATCGCCGGCGACCATAATCCTTTTTCCCCATCCGTTTCGAGAGATCAATTCGTTCGAGAATGTTAATCCCGACATCAGAGTTTAGACCTCGTTTGTTGAGCCAGAATATGGGACATAAGCTGCTGGAGAAGAAGATGCTTTCGACGCAGATCGATGAACCAGATCATGGAGTTGTTTCATCCCATCTCTTGACGTGCAATCGATCGACATCTCTGACTTATGCATTGCTCCCAATATCGTAGAGACCAAACCCTAGATCGGAAAAAGGGGAAATCTTAGCGTTTCGTTCAAAGTTTCTACGATCTCTCGCAATGAAACCTTGGAACCCAGAACGATTTGGAGGTTCCGACGACCAAATTCTAGCAGAATCAACACGAAGAAAGTCGAAAAGTTTTTTAGCAGTAAGTGATTTCAAGAAGAGAGACGTTATTGAAGAGAGATGTTTGGTTTTCGATGATACTATTTCAAGAAGAGAGATGTTCTCCAATACTTCTGTTTCGATTTCAGGTACAAATGTTTAGCTCAAAATTCAGGTCAAATTGATGCTGGTAGTGCAAAATCTAGCGATGGGTTTACAAATTCAGGATTTATAGAGAAAATGGAAGTTAGGCCTCCAATTGGATCAAGAAATGGCATGGGAAATTTCTCTATTTAAAGTAGAAGACTTTAATTTTGCTTGTGGATTGGGACATGGAGATTGTTCATGGAATGTCTAATATCAACAGTTTTGTTTCGAAGATGAATGATTACGATGATAATTCGGTTCGAAAAGGCGATGATCGAAGCAGTCAGGTTTCTGGTTCATGTAGCATTTCAAGTAGCTATAGATGAAATTTGTGTTAGGTTTCATGAGGTGAAACACATTATAGATGAAATTTGTGTTAGGTTTCATTAGGAGAAATAGATTATATATGAAATTTATGTTTAATTTCATGTGGTGAATTAAGTTATACATGAACATTATGTTGGATTTCATTAGGTGAAATAGAATATTTATGAAAATTGTGATTTATTTCATGTGGTGAAATAAGGTCAATATGTGTTTCATATGGTGAATCTGTGTGTTTCATCAGATGCATGAATATGTATGTTTCATCTGGTGAATTTTATTACCAAAATGACGATTATACCCTTTTCATATGGTGAAACAGCTTTTAAATAAAATCATAGGATTAAAACCAATTACGGCTTAGATCGGTTCTCACGGTTTTCAATCTTTTTTTGGTTCTCACATGATTTAACCCCTATATATATATCTGTTTTTATAATGTTTCCTAATCTAAAGTCATGATCATAATGAATGCATCTTATCATTTTCCATATATGTCTCAATCATAATTACTAAATCATAATGATTATCCATAAATATATCTATTGTTTCCTAATAGAGTGGTTTGTATAGTTTGTACAAATGGTTTGGTTTGCAAATGAAACGCACCCTATATATATATAGAGAGAGAGAGAGGGGGGGGAGTTTAAATGAAAACTCAATTTTCATTGTGCACGTGAGGACGAATCTCGATCACTCCATCTCTATTGATCCAACAACTCATATTAAATAGAGTTTTTAATTAAATTTATTAATTAATGTGATTAGGAGTAAAAAGAGAATATAATTTAAACTCACACCTACCATCTTTGACTTTTTATTTTATTTTTTAATTAAAAACTTTTACTCCCCTTAAAGTTTAAAATAAATTATCTTAAAAATTACTAATACTTTAATCAAACAAATTATATCAAAAAACGATAATTTCATGCTCTTCAATATAGCATTTCACGTAAAAAAAATGGTTAAAACAAAAAAAACTATATCGAAATGGATGTCATATCGAAGAGCACGAAATTCTCGTTTTTTGATATAATTTGTTTGATTAAAATATCAATATTTTTTAAGATAATTTATTTTAAACTTTAAGAGGGTAAAAGTTTTTTAATTAAAAAAGAAAATAAAAAGTCAAAGATGGTAAGTGTTGATCCAAATTTCCCGTTTTGTCCTTAATCACTTCTCAATTAATCTTATTATGGTTTAACCATTGATTAGTTTTCTAAATCTTGATCAATGGCTAAAATTGGTCCTCACGTGCATAATGAAAAATGAGTTTTCATTTGAACCTACCCATATATATATATATATATATATATATAGGGGGTCATTCAAGGGAGAACTATGTTATCTGTGATAACCGTGAGATCCAATCTCAGCCACAAATCAACCCATAAATAAGGAAATTAATAATTTTGGTATTTTTGACTTAAGAATTTAATTATGGGGCATTTTAGGTATCATAAAGTTATCCTCTCTCCTCATTTCGGCGAACACCAACTGTGAACTTCTGTGATACATACTGTGATACCCATTGTAAAGCAACAAAATAAAGAAGATGCACACTGTGATACCCATTGTAAAGCAAGACGATGCATACTGTGATACCACTGTGATATCATTGTGAAACCAATTGTGATACCCATTGTTAAACAGTAAGATATAAACTCAGTGTGATACCCCATCAAAATTTGAAGAAAATAAAGAAAAACAACAGACTCCATACTAACAGTGATACCATGAATCACAATGTGATACCATGAATCACAATGTGAAACCAAAAAGAAAGTTAAACAGTAACACAAAAACTCACTTGAAACTCAATGTGATACCCCATCAAAATTTGAAGAAAATATAGAGAAACAACAGTCTCCATAATATACATAACATTTGATTTTATCTGTTTCAATCAATCTTTGTCGATTTCCATTCACTTCCAATAAGAGGTGCGACGTTTGGACCTAGTGGTGCGACAACCATGGAGTGTGGAAGGTTGGAGGTGCGAGTGTGGCGATTGTGGATGTCAGATGAGTGTGGATGGAAGACGACGATATGGTCTGATTCTGGAAGAGCATAACTTATCTGAATCTGGAACAAAATGGATGTAAACCATGTTAATAGAGCAGCGACGCCTCGACGATTGAACTCACAGAGTGTGGAAACGTGGAGGTGGGAGTGCGACGACTATGGAGGTCGGAGTAGTGTAGATGGAAGGAGCCGATATGGTCTGAGAAGAATTGATCTGGGTTTAGAGGAGCGGCACCTGAAAAAATTATAATAGGGTTTTATGAGTTATCACACCAAAATACTTTACCAATTTGCCCTTATTTTTATTTTTGGAAGTAACATTAATTATTTAAAATGATTGACTCATATTGGATCTCACGGTTATCACAAACTAAATAGTTCTCATTTGATTAAGCCCATATATATATATATATATATATATATATATATATATAGAGAGAGAGAGAGAGAGAGAGAGAGAGAGAGAGAGATGCAGTTTATTATACAACCCATTTCATTTGTACAAACATTGCAACCCAATCTCAATCGTCCATTTAATCAAGTGAATGAATATGTGGTTTTCATATATAAAGCGTTGTTCATACTTAATGAATTTTAATCATCTTCTATAAATATTCAAATCATAATAATTAGACCTCATCATTTCCATAAATATCTCAATTGATTAGGTTACATTGGTTGTACACATGAGATAAGTTGCATTTGAAACGTGCTTTAGGGTGCGTTTGGTACACAGACAAGATAGAACAGAACAGAACGGGACAGGACATAACAGAACATGACAGAACAGTTGTTCAGTGTTTGGTAGACAGAACTGGGCAGAACAGAACAGATAACATTAGATAAAATACAAATAAATAAAATTTAAAGAATGAATAAAATAGAATGTGTATTTGATGTTTTAGAAGATAATTAGATTTTATTTTGAAGTTATATTGGTAAAACATAAGTCTGTTCCACTTTGTTCCAGCTTGTTCCATGGGGTGGGGGTGGAACAGGGCTGTTCCAGCTTGTTCCACCCTGTTCCTGTCTGTTCCACATAAAAGTCCTGCCAAACATGGGACAGTGATCTCTGTTCTGTCATGTCCATTGTACCAAACGCACCCTTATACACACACACACACATGACAAATCAAATACAAACTATGTAAAAGTTGCAAATCATACAAACTAATCAATTAAAATATTTATGGAAATGATGAATGATCATTTATTATGCTTTAACCATTTATGAAAGATTATTAAAATTCATTAATTATGATCAACGTTTTATATTAAGAAACAACTGATATATTTATGAGACATGATATTCATTAGATAAGATTAGTTTGTATGTTTTGTATTTGATTATACAAATCAATCAACTTAGATGTTTATGGAAATGATGAAGGTTCGTTTTTTAGAGTTGATAATTAAGAAAGATTATTAAAGTTCATTAATTTTGATCAACACTTTATTTTAGGAACCATTGATATATTTATGAAACCAAATATTCGTTAGACTAGATGGATGATGGAAACACTCGATATATTTATGAAACCGGATATTCATTAGATGAGATTAGTTTGTATGGTTTGTATTTGATTGTGCCCCCCCCTCTCTCTCTCTCTCTTTGTGAGAGAGAGAGAGATAGAGAGGACAAATGAAATGCAGTACAATCGAATCAAATAAGATGTTTATGGAAATGATGAAGATTCATTTATTATAACTTGGATAGTTAGATGATTAGAGTTCATTAATTTTCATCAACGCTTTATTTTAGGAACCACATATATATATATATATATATATATTAATGAAATCAAATATTCATTAGACTACATGTGGACAATGGAGATTGGTTTGTATTTGGTAAATTATTTTAGAATTCTTATATTTCTTTTCTCGTCTCTCTGATGAACCTTATTCCGACGAACACAAGATACACAATGTGAATATGTGATACTTAAAAAAAGATTGCCTTTATTAAAAATAAACATACAAACGATGCTCACCGTGATACCGAAGATACATACAATATGCATATCGTTATACACATTGATACCCATTGTTTACGTGTTCACAACACCACCATTGTGATATCAATTGTGACACACATTGATACCCATTGTTTACGACATGTTTACAACACCAAGTGTTAATTTTGGTAATATAAAATGAGGAGAGAGAGATGTTGAATAATTTAATTAAATACAAAAATGAGAATATCAAACTACTAATTTACCTTTTTACTTTATTTTAAGAAATAACATTAAATATCTTAAATGATTGACTCATTTTGGATCTCGCGATTATCACAAACTATCGAATTCTCATTTAGTTATATATATATACAGATAGATAGATAGATAGATAGATAGATAGAGAGAGAGAGAGAGAGAGAGATTCTTTTGTAAACCATCATTTTTGTGTAAACCGTCGATTTCATAGGTTTTTTTGATAAATTCTTTTTATGAAATTGTTTATTCTGATGAAATTGTTTCATATCATTCATTTCTTGATGAAATTGTTTTATATATTTGTTTTTTATGTGAAAACGAAAATATATGAAACAGTTTCATAAAATGAAAAAAATACATGAAACTACAAATATATGAAACAAATCCATTAAGAAATGAATGATATGAATCAATTTCATCAAAATAAACAATTTCATAAAAAAAATCATCAAAAAACCTATAAAATCGACGGTTTGCACAGTTTACACGAAAATGATGGTTTACAAAAGAATGAGCCTCTATATATATATAGGGTTGGGTTCCAGTGAGAAATTGAGGTTAACGTGAAAACGTGAGAAGTAGTTATCAATCGTTGGATGAGAAATGGTCACACATTAGGATGAGATGCTCCAGATCAATTCTCTTTTAATCTACAATTCATGGACGGTCATTTGATTAAATTGATCAACGATTCAAATCTGCTTTTCACGTTTCTCACATTAACCTTCACACACACACACACACACACACACACACACACACACACACACACACACACACACACACACACACATATATATATATATATATATATAGAGAGAGAGAGAGTTGGGTTCAAAGAGAACAACACCTTTTAAAAGAATACGAGAACGAACGAAATCATTAGTGACTTTACATTAACACACGAAAAAAGGACTTTGACCACGACTTCAGATCCACGTGACTTTTTTTCGCGTTAATATAAAATCACTAATCGTTTTGTTTGTTCTCGTGTTCTTTTAAATAGTTATCTCTCATTTAATCATATCTATACATATAATAAATGAGTAACTAGCATGCCACGTGTCGTCTTCTGGTGAGCCGACTTCATTGTTTTCCCGCCTAAACATGTATCTGGACTCATTTACATTATAGGTTCAATTATCACACTCACATTTACTCCTCCTTAAATCTCTCATTAATTCAATTTTTAACATCTATACCTTACATTTACTATCCTTATAATTACCTATTTAGTTTACTTTTAATCCCTTACTTTTTTATTTTTCATTTTAGACTCTTATCATATAAACATAAATAATGTATATGAACCAAAATGCATTAAAAAAACATTTCTATTTTTTACAAATTATACCATTGTAATCGTTTCGTCAATATATTCGAAATGAGCCCAATATTGAATATTTTTGGATTTAATTACATTATTAAATATTATAAATATATACAAATTAATGTGTCGTGATTAGGGTTAACTTCATTTTGACTAATATTGAATATCTTTAGATACATACGTACATATCCATACTTATAATAAATTCAAAAAAATTGTCGTAATCCAAAAAATACGGGATTTACTTCTAAGTTTAAATTCAAATTATTGATATAGTTTGATTTTTTAAATTCAATTTTATTATAAAGTTAACTTCATTTTGACTAATTAATGTTAATTATTCAGTTCTAATTCAAAAAAAATTACCCTTATTTTATCCCAAAATAAACTTATTTTACCCAGAATAAACGTATCTCCTAAAAATAATCTTATTTTACCCTCTAATAAAAATGAACCCGTCTCCTTCTCTGCTGCAAATTAATTGATCAATTTTTCTCTCCTCTCATCACCTGCTTCGTGCTCCTCTCACAGGTACAATCAAATTGAGTCCTCAAATTTTGTGAAGATTCCTAATTGGAAAGTTAAATCTTGATATATATCCACCTAAACCCATTTTCCATATTCTATTATCCAACAATCTTTTGTAGACCCCAAAAGATTCAAGGGTTTTTGTTTTGGTTGAGAAGAACCCTATTGGGGTTTTGCTGTACACAACAATCCAACTGAGGTGAGATACAATCAGAACCTTAATGTTTTTTGCCAATAAAAAAGCTTTAAATTAAATGGGTTTCTTCTCAATGTTTATAACTGATTATTTTATGAATTTATGTTGTGTCGATTTCTTTCATGAAAAAACAATCAAAACTACTGTTTTTTGACCAATTTGGGGAATTGGGATTTGACTGAAACTAATTTGGGTTTGTTTTATTTTTTGAAATCATCTTTTCTTTTTTGGGTTGATTTTGATTTCTAAAAATCTTTTAGATTTTTACAGTTTTACTATCTCTTTAGTAATCAAACTCTGTTTTGATCCTTTTTTGCTACTAAACTATGACCAATTAAGATATGAGAAAGGAAGTCATATGACATCAGAATGAATTATGCAAATTAATTGATCAATTTACAGTAGATATTTACATCGCTGGGATTTGCACCAAGTTGTTTAAATATGAGTTCGAACTTTTTTCAAAAACATAAATATGCAAATTTTTTAGTATAGTATATTTAATTGTTTATACTTTCTTAATCATGATTGTATTATTTTCTCTATTAGTTTATCACGTTTTGTTACAACAATAATCTAATCCAAACACTTTGTACTATATATAACTTCTCAATTATAAATTTTTAATATTTATTCATATTTTTGTTAATTTTTTGCAAAACATCATTTGTGAAAACTGCCTAAAACAATGACATTTTGTAATCAGCTGCAAAGAAAAACAACTCTAAAGGAAAAAAACTTGGAAAAGTAGCATCGTACTTTCGATGATCATTTATATTTGTAAGATAAATTTTCTGACATGATTTAATTTTTTTAAATTATCCTGTGTAATACACGGGTTCAAACCTAGTTATATATATATATATATATTAATCATAGTTTCACCATCAAGTGCGTGTAAATATAATTTTAAATTTGTTCTCAATAAATTCATACCAACCATTTTGTAACTTAAATATTATATTCGGATACAGAAAGCCAAAAACGAAAAGCTAAAGGGGTGAAAGTGAAAAATTCTACACGTAGTTGATTTGATTGCCAAAGTCCAAAAGATGCTTATAAATTATGCCTTCCAACCAACACTTACTCGAATATTCCACTCTACCCCCTTTTAAATTTCAATAATTTAACCTCTTTAGTAAAATCAAAACCATTTATAGATTCAAACCACAATTATTTCAATAATTATTTCTTTATTAAAACATCATTTACCCAACAAAAATTGGCAAACCAATTTCGATTTACTAATTTTATAAAACCAGTGTTTGTAATTTCTTATTTAGATAACTAAGTGTCGTTTACAAAACTCTTATCCGAGTAAGTGTTTACCAAGTCACATTAGCTTACTGTATGAATATGGCAAAGACTAAGAATCTTAACCGGTAAGAGCGGAAGCAAGGACCGAGAGTCTTACCTGATAAGTGAGTACGACGACTCTTATACGGTTAGTGTTTACCGGCTAAATTGTTGCATACGATGTCATTTTGGTGGACTAAAATCATACCCGGGAAGTAAGCGATAGTGTTTGAATTTTACCGATAAACACTTATCTGGATAAGTGATTAGGTAAACGACCCTAAGTGACCAAATTTATCTCATCTAAATAAGAACAAGATTAAAGTTGATTTTATTTTAGTTTCTCAAAATAAAAGTTAAATTTTCGAAAAAATAAAAATTATTTAAATTGTTTTTTAAATAAAAACAAATATATATTTTATCCAACGTAGAGGAATTAAATAACAATAATTATTTCTTATTTTAGAATTATGTAATTATTTATTTTAAGGTGCACCACTCTCGCTGGTGTCAGCGACTTTTATAGAGCTGAAATTACTAGACACAGAAAAACGTACATCTCTTACCGCGTACAATACAACATATTAATGCAATAATGATGTGGATTTAGTAATTAAAGGTGTGTGATAGAAATCATCAACTCCACACCCTCTCATCATTCAAATCTCCTCTATTTATCATTTCGAGGTGGAAGCGGCATTTGCCACCCATAAAATCCGAGAGAGATTCAACACCAAATCTCTCTTCAATTCCTTCCATTTTCTCTCTTTTGATTTTTGGCCAATCGCCGCCGTCCTCCGACAAAAAAGTCATGGGGACGACCCTTCTTTCAGATCTCGGCACAGAAATCCTTATCCCAATCTGTGCAGTTGTCGGAATTATCTTCTCTCTCTTCCAATGGTATATAGTCTCCCAAGTCAAGCTCTCGCTGGAGAAGACCACCGCCGACGAGAAGAATGGATTCACGGAAGCATTGATTGAGGAAGAAGAAGGAATCAACGACCACACCGTCGTTCAAAAATGCGCTGAAATTCAGACCGCCATTTCTGAAGGTAATTTAGGGCTCTATTAAGTCCTGTCTTGATAGATTTGTATGTCTTGACGTTGTTGTTTACTTTTTTTTTTTTATCTAAATCAGCGGTATGAATAACAGAAATGACAGATTTATCCCTATTGAAAAAAAGTTATTATTGGCGGTGGTAAAATGTTACACCATCTCTAGCGGGTCACTGAATCTTTATTGGCGGTGGTAAAATGTTACACTAAATAATAAATTGATGTAAATAATATTATTCACATTTTCAATGGAGTCTCTATTTTTCACGCTAAATTATTTGGTGTAACACTGTTCATTTACACTGCTTTTTACATCACCACCCTTGACAAATTTTGAAATTTGGCGTAAAATATATTGTGACCCATTGGATTGGAGATGCCATTGGTAATTTTAGTTAAAAATATCTGCGATTTTATGCTCATGATTTTTTATTCCGTAATTGGAATATTCCAATATTCCATCAGTTGTTTATATTATACTCAATTCGTTTATGTGATTTGCTATTTGAGTTGTGTTATTTTAATTTACCTAATTACATTCCTGTTTGATTACTGATTTACATTTTATTGAAGTTTGTTTAGTCTGCTTATTTTATAATTTGTTGAATTTTCTTCGAAGGGTTTGGTGGCATTTTTTTATTCAAATTGAGATCTACCTTTCCATTGCTTAATTTACCATATTAAATTTCAATATATTGCGGTGGTTGGTGTTGAATCGATTGAAATATATATATATATATATATATATATATGTATAGAGGTTGGGTATCAAATACAAACCAACTAGTTTGTACAAACCCATACAAACTCAATCTACCTTCATGAATTTGCAATTTTTTTAATTTTGATTCATGAATATATAATTTGGCTTCACGAATCTATATTTTCCGGTGGAGCCCTAAAATACCCTTATAAATAAATAAAAAAGAAGTTATGGAGCCAAATTATATATTCATGAAGCCAAATTTTATATTCATGAAGCTAAAATATAGATTCATGAAGTCAAATTAAAAAAATTGCAAATTCATGAAGGTAGATTGAGTTTGTACGGGTTTGTACAATCTAGTTGGTTTGTACCCGATACCACCCCTATATATATATATATTTATTTATTTATATACACGTGTATGTAGAGTTAGATGCAAGTTTCCATACTTGATGTTAATATGGTCGACATTTATTAAATATTGAATCATGGGATTAATTCCACCAAAGTCGGTGGGTTTGGGGGTTGTCGGTGGCGTATGGTTATGGCATTTAAATGAATATTTGTTGATATATGCAAGAGGGGGTTGAGTTTCGGTGAGAAGTGTTAAATTTGGTGAGAAACGTGAGAAGTGGTTATCAACTGTTGGATGAGAAATGGACGAACATTAGAATGAGATACATCGAGATAAGATGCACCGAGATGTACCATATCAATTCTTTTTTAAGCCGTGATCAATGGTTTAAAAGTACTTCTCACACTTCTCACAAAAAATAGCACTTCTCACGTGATCCAATGCAGGGATCTTTGAAATATGCAATTCTAATGGCGATTTATTTATAGATCTAAGTAGATTTGCGAATAGAAAAATGGATTTATCAGGAGTTCGTACCTACAGTTTTTAACTTCAGAGAAGAAAAGAATAGTTACCCAAAATGTGGGTGAAGTTGTAAAAAAAAACAAGACAGCTGTCTGTTCATATGTGCAGGGACTGTGATATTCCATTGGCTCAACATGAGTTTAAAGATTTACACTCTCTGGTACTTAGTTCTATCAGTGTGTACACACACACACACATATATATATATATATATAGAGAGAGAGAGAGAGAGGTGGGTTCAAACGAGAACGCTAACTATTTACGAGAATACGAGAACGGCCGTCCATATACAAAATCACTGGTGATTCACGTACAAAATCACTGGTGATTCACGTACAAAATCACTGGTGATTCGCGCGACTTGCCACGCGACTTGCAAGTCGCGTCCTAGGTCGCCCGCTACCAGATCGCGAATCACCAGTGATTTTGTACGTGAATCACCAGTGATTTTGGGCGGCCGTTCTCGTGTTCTCGTAAATAGTTAGCGTTCTCGTTTGAACCTTTCTCTCTCTCTCTCTCTATATATATATATATATGAGAACCCACACAAAAGTGCGAGAACCAGTCATATGATATTTCACTTGATTTTATTCATTTGCAAACCATACAATTCATTTGCAAACTATACAATTTGTATGAATTGTATGGTTTGCAAATAAAACGCACCCTATATATATATATATACCCTGGGTGAGTTTAGATGAGAACACCACTATTTTACGAGCAAGAACACCCATATCACATATGATACTAAATCAGATATTCAGATATGGCAAAACCTTTGGCGCGACCTAGTTTGCTGGCCAAGTGGCACACACACCATGAGGTCCCCTTAGGTCATGTCTCATGTGATATGTATTACATTATGTTAGAAGTGCTTATGTTAATATAATTACCTTTTTAGTATTCTAATAACTATATACACACTTTGGTTGAAGATGAAGTATTGAATTAACATTACAATTTTCATGGAACCAAAGCGATATAACTTGGATCTTTTATTATTAGAACCTTTGTACTCAAGATTCTGTTTTTTGGTGGAAATTTAATCACTTTATTCCTTCTTTCTCTCTTGATTTTGCAGGAGCAACCTCCTTCCTATTCACTGAATACCAATATGTTGGTGTTTTTATGGTCATTTTCGCGGGTCTGATCTTCGTATTCCTTGGGTCAGTTGAAGGATTCAGCACCAGTAGCCAAGTATGCACATACGACACCACCAAGATGTGCAAGCCTGCTCTAATGACAGCTGTCTTCAGCACTGTTTCCTTTGTGCTCGGTGCCATCACCTCAGTCGTATCCGGCTTTCTTGGAATGAAAATTGCTACATACGCAAATGCCAGAACTACCCTTGAGGCAAGAAAGGGTGTCGGGAAGGCCTTTATTGTTGCATTCCGATCTGGTGCAGTTATGGGGTTCCTTCTAGCTGCAAATGGTCTTCTTGTGTTATATATTACCATTAATCTCTTCAAGATTTATTATGGTGATGACTGGGAAGGCCTTTTTGAATCTATAACTGGTTATGGACTTGGTGGTTCTTCCATGGCTCTTTTTGGTAGAGTTGGTGGTGGTATTTACACAAAGGCTGCTGATGTTGGAGCTGATCTTGTTGGTAAGATTGAGAGGAACATCCCTGAAGATGACCCAAGAAATCCCGCGGTAAAACTTTTATTTCTAAATCTGTTTTTATGGGGTTGCGGATATGGGTGGCAATGGGTCAGGTTGGGTGGGTTCGAGTTCAACCCAACCCAACCTGGTTGATTAAATGGGTTCAACTCAACCTGTTACCTAAACGGTTGGCAGTGGGTTGACATGTTTATGATTCTCTGAACCCAATCCGTTAAATAAATGGATTGAACCTTGGTTGACCCATTTAATTTTAAAATTTTTAAAGGATTAGACTATTTAATACAAATAAATTGTTTAAAGTTTGAATAAAACACAATCACAAGTACAAATAAATTATTACAAGTGGTTATAGATGTCCAACATATCTATTATATAATATTTTAAATAGATATTATAATAAACTAATGATATTTAATTAAAAATAAAATAAAATAAGTCAATTACACCGGTGGTCCCTGTGGTTATCCAAATTTTGGATTTGATCTCTAAATCTAAAATCCAAAATTTGGGTAAACCATAGGGACCACCGGTGTAATTCACTCATAAAATAATATAATATTTTAAACGGATTGAAAACAAGTCGGAATTTCAACCCAACTCAATCCAACCCATTTAAATAAATGGGTAGACGGGTTGACCCATTTACTTAAATGGATTGAAAATCTCAACCCAATTTGCTAATTTTGGGTTGGGTTGGCGGGTTAGGTCACTTTTTGCCATCCCTAGTTGCGGGAAACTACTTTCTCGTGTGTTTCTTATCCAAGAATTGCTAATTTCTGCAGGTTATTGCTGACAATGTTGGTGACAATGTTGGCGATATTGCTGGTATGGGATCTGATCTTTTTGGCTCGTATGCGGAATCCTCTTGTGCTGCTCTCGTTGTTGCTTCAATCTCTTCATTCGGGAGTACCCACGATTTCACTGCAATGATGTACCCTCTTATCGTGAGCTCTGTGGGCATCATCGTCTGCTTGATCACCACCTTGTTTGCCACCGATTTCTTCGAAGTCAAAACTGTTAAGCAAATCGAGCCCGCTTTGAAAAACCAACTCATCATTTCAACCGTGCTGATGACTATCGGAGTCGCGCTCGTTAGTTGGGTTGCTCTTCCTTCTAGTTTCACCATCTTCAATTTCGGAACCCAGAAAGACGTTCAGAACTGGTAAGCTCGATGTCATGTGTGTGCTTATTCGATACAGAAAACAGGTAAAAGTTGTTGCGGAAGCTTACGTTTTTGTTACATGATGCAGGCAATTGTTCTTGTGTGTTTGTGTTGGTTTGTGGGCTGGTCTTATTATTGGATTCGTAACCGAGTACTACACTAGTAATGCTTACAGGTAGAGTTTTTGACCCAAAATGACGGTTTGATAGTTATGTGTGTGTGTATATATATATATAGAGAGAGAGAGAGAGAGGGGTTCAAGAGAAAACCTAAAAAAAATGTAAAACTAAGGAAAACCCTGATTGTTCTTCATTTGGACGGTAAAGTAAATTAAGTTGGTTTTTTATGCACAAGTGCATACCGTCCGGATGTAGAGTGTTCTTCAGTTTTCCGTTTTTTAAGTTTCCCCTGAACCTGATCCTATAAATATATATATATATATATATATATATATATATATATATGCAATCCGACTAACTTGACTGTTTGTTTTAGCCCCGTGCAAGACGTTGCTGATTCTTGCCGTACCGGAGCTGCTACAAATGTTATATTCGGTCTTGCTTTAGGATACAAATCCGTTATCATCCCAATTTTCGCAATTGCAGTCAGCATTTTCGTTAGTTTTACCTTTGCCGCCATGTACGGTGTTGCAGTAGCGGCTCTTGGGATGCTGAGCACCATAGCCACTGGTTTAGCCATCGACGCATATGGTCCCATCAGCGATAACGCTGGTGGCATCGCTGAAATGGCTGGGATGAGCCACAGAATCCGTGAAAGAACCGACGCCCTTGATGCTGCCGGAAACACCACTGCTGCCATCGGCAAGGTACATTGTTCAGCGATTATTTAACTAAATCACCTCCTTTTTTAGATCTTGATGGCATTTTGACATTTTCTTTGTTGTGGCAGGGTTTTGCGATTGGTTCAGCGGCGCTTGTGTCTTTGGCGCTCTTTGGTGCGTTTGTGAGCAGGGCCGAGATTACAACCGTTGATGTTTTGACCCCAAAAGTTTTTATCGGTTTGCTTGTGGGTGCGATGCTTCCTTACTGGTTTTCAGCGATGACAATGAAAAGCGTCGGGAAAGCAGCGCTTAAAATGGTTGAAGAAGTTCGTAGGCAATTTAACGAGATTCCAGGGCTCATGGAAGGCACTGCTAAGCCCGATTACGCCACCTGTGTCAAAATCTCCACCGATGCCTCCATTAAAGAAATGATCCCTCCTGGTGCTCTCGTTATGCTAACGCCCCTTATCGTTGGTATTTTCTTTGGTGTCGAAACTCTTTCTGGTGTTCTTGCAGGATCTCTCGTCTCCGGTGTACAGGTAAAATGACCGTAATACCCCTCATTTAATGCATCTTTTGGCCCCAACGTTTGATGGTTTTTGTACAAGAAAATTAAGAAAATAGGTGAAATGACCGTAATACCCCTTGTTTAATTGGATTTAACTGAAAAAGTTAATGGTTGTTTGTGGGAGGGGCCAAAACCGAAGTGAAATGCAAACGTTAGGGACCAAATCCGAGTTTCGATAGTTTAGGGATGAAATATGTTGAAAATTACAAACGTTCGGGACCAACAATGAACTTTACTCTAATTTTTATTTAGACTGGAGTAGTTGTTAGTTGATAAATTAGTTTGTAAAAAACTAGCTGATAAGCTTTTGACCTAAGAGAATATAAAGAAGTAGTTAGCTGATAAATTAGTCATGTTTGGTAAAAACTAGCCGATAAGCTTCGACCTAAGAGAATATAAAGTGGTGTTTCAATAAACTTGCTAACTAAATGGGGCTTTTTCAATAAGCTCAGAAAAAATAAGGTAGCTTATGGTTGTCAAATATGTTTATTACGTGATGCAGATTGCTATCTCTGCATCGAACACTGGTGGTGCTTGGGACAACGCGAAGAAATATATCGAGGTACAACAAACAACACCCTTTTCACAATGAAATATCTAAAGCAGGATCGTAACTGATTTTTTTTTGTTTGTAAATGTAGGCGGGTGTGTCTGATCATGCAAAGACGCTAGGACCAAAAGGGTCGGATGCACACAAGGCGGCTGTGATCGGAGACACGGTGGGAGATCCGTTAAAGGACACATCTGGGCCGTCGCTAAACATCCTGATCAAGCTCATGGCTGTTGAATCTTTGGTGTTTGCTCCATTCTTTGCGGTCCACGGTGGCCTTCTGTTCAAGCTCTTCTAGAGTCGTGGATTTCATTTCATTTCATTTCATCCAAGTTGTATGATCTGTTTGTTGTTTTATTTTTGTGTCTGTTTTTTGTTGTTTCGGCGCTTAGCAAATTTTCCATTGGTACGATAAGATGATGTCGATTCTGATGAGTTTGAAGATGTTGGTAGTAGTAGTATTCTTTTTGCACTTTCAGGAAGGTAATTGATGTATTATTTTGTTGGTAAGTTGGTATATGAAAGGAACAGACTTGTTTGTTTGTTTGTTTCTTGATTGATCTGAATGCTCAATTTTGGTTTTCTTGATTTGGAAAGTTTGCAACTTTTAATCATCTTTAAGTGTTTGGTCTGGATTAGAGAGCATATTGGTATAAGAAGGTGGAACACCCTTTTTTGTAGCTTTCGTAAACATCACAAAATGGTCATGTTACTTTGGGTATCAATAATATGTCACAAGAGGCTTGAGATTGGTTATTACGAGTTTTCAATTTGTGAATAATTATTAAACAAGTTTTTTTATTATTTATATTATGTGTAATGATGTTTTAAAATTATCGATTAAAGTTGTTTTGTTTTGTAATTGATAGTTGCTTAGATAAATCTAAATTTGTGATTTTGTGTATAAATATATAAAATAAACTAATGATTAAAAATGAAATACTATTAATTAATTCGTATATTATTTAATTTAATTTAATTTAATTTATCATCTTGATTTGTATTAATTAGGAGTATATCATCAAAGATTTGTTTTAATTATAATATATAATATCAAAATTGACTCCTTTGTAACCAAGGTTGTAAAAAACGTGCTTTGGCATTGTGTCGAGTCGTCACCTTATCGCCATGTTTATCCCCTTAGCGTGAATATAAGGCGTGAAACTTGTTATGGGGGGAAATTGACACAAATAGCCATCCCAACAAACCAACTTGAGAAAATAGTCAAAATCTCTCCCAAATGACGAAAATGGCCATGGGTCCGCACTCGGATCCAGTGCGGACTGCACTGGCACCCAAAACGACGTCGTTTTGAATAAAAATGGGTTTTTTGATTTTGTCGGATCCTGCACCCCAAGTGCGGACGTGATGGTGAGCAAGTGCGGATGCGTACCTCAAACTAAATTGTGAATTGAATTTCCAATTTACATTTTCAACCCCTATATTTATTTACTTACTTTACTTTATACCTTTTAGTTTCATAATTTAATTTTACACTTAACGCATATAATCGTTTATTAACTAAAATACGTTAAAAAATACGTTTTAATTTTAACAAGTTACACCATTATAATCGTCTTTTCGATACGTTCGAAATGAGTCCAATATTAAATTTTTTTGGATTTATATATTTTAATATATATCATATACACTACATAAAAAATATTTTTTATATTTAAAATTCATTTTTTAACGTATTTTTAATTTTGTTTTACACTCCTATCGCATTAACATAATAATCATATATGATATATATTAAAATATTTTTTATTAAAATTATTTGTTAAAAAAATTTAATATTGGACTCATTTCGAACGTATCGAAGAGACGATTATAATGGTGTAACTTGTTAAAATTAAAACGTATTTTTTTAACGTATTTTAGTTAATAAACGATTATATGTGTTAAATGTAAAATTAAATTATGAAACTAAAAGGTATAAAGTAAAGTAAGTAAATAAGTATAGGGGTTGAAAGTATAAATATCAAATTAAAATCACAACTATGCGGCCATATATGAAATTTACACTTTCAACCCTTATACTTATTTACTTACTTTACTTTATACCTTTTACTTTCATAGTTTTAAAAAATATTTTTTAACAAATAATTTTAATAAAAAATATTTTAATATATATCATATATGATTATTATGTTAATGCGATAGGAGTGTAAAACAAAATTGAAAATACGTTAAAAAATTAATTTTAAATATAAAAAATATTTTTTATGTAGTGTATATGATATATATTAAAATATATAAATCCAAAAAAATTCAATATTGGGCTCATTTCGAACGTATCGAAAAGACGATTATAATGGTGTAACTTGTTAAAATTAAAACGTATTTTTAACGTATTTTAGTTAATAAACGATTATGTGTTAAATGTAAAATTAAATTATAAAACTAAAAGGTATAAAGTAAAGTAAGTAAATAAGTATAAGGGTTGAAAATGTAAATTAAAAATTCAATTCACAATTTAGTTTGAGGTACGCATCCGCACTTGCTCACCACCATGTCCGCACTTGCGGTGCCGGATCCGACAAAATAAAAAAACCCATTTTTATTCAAAACGACGTCGTTTTGGGTGCCAGTGCGGTTCACACTGGATCCGAGTGCGGACCCATGGCTATTTTTGTCATTTGGGAGAGATTTTGGCTATTTTCTCACTTTTGTTTTTTGCTATGGCCCGTCATTGCATTATTTAATATTGTATTTCAAAAATAGATTAAAATTTTCCCATTAATTTGCCTACTAGTATCGATTAGACTTAAAAAAATTGTTTATTGTTTTAATATGAATTTAAATGGTTAATAACTTGATCGCTAGTGTTCAAAACACTGACATAAACACACAAACATATATATAGGGTCAGGTTTAGGGAAAAACTTCAGAAAACAGAAAACGGAAAACTGAATAACACCCTGATAGCCCTTCATCTTGACAGTATGCACTTGTGCATACAAGTAATTTGTAACATGCACATGTGCATATGCACAAGTTCAACACTTGTGCATAAAACCAAAAAAAAACAGCATAATGTACCTGTATGCACAAGTGCATACAGTTTTCTGTTTTTTGAGATTTTCTCTTTGTTAGGAAAAATTTACCGTGCCTAAAAACGAGAAGCTCACAAATGATTTCTAAGGTCCCAAAACGAGTAGAAATCCAAGTGCACAACCCAACAACGAATGCAGATAACAATAATCTAGATGTTACACAATAATTCTCTAACGTAGAAATTAAACACACACGGAATATATATATATATATATATATATATATAGACTCCGTAAAATGCAAACCTTGCATTTGTTGCACCCCTTACAAACCACAGTCTGCATATGTGCAGACTGGTTCTGCATATATGCATATGAATACGTGCAAGAATATACATATAATGGACATACATTCATATGGGACAATGCATATATGCAGAACCAGTATGCACATATGCAGACTGTGGTTTGTAAGGGATGCAACAAATACATGGTTTGTATTTGATTTGCACCCTATATATACATATAGTTGAAACCCATGCAACCCTCATCTCAACCGTTGATCTCACCAAATCATCTCCTAAAATTAAGCTTAGTGGATCCGGTAGTTATTTCTCAAGTTGATCTCAACCGTTAAATATTTAATCAATGGTGAGATCATGGGTTGCATTGATTTCAACCTTTTAGAGGGTTTCAAATTAGTCTCTCTCTCTCTCTCTATATATATATATATATATATATATATATATATATATATATATATATATATATCGTCGATATATACCGATATATATATAATAACGAGATAGAGGGAGGTATATACCGGAATGCGTACATCACCCTATAAATTGTAAACTATGAAAAATGTGTAAACTATATAAACTAATCTAGACCGTTGATCATTTCAATCAATGATCCTAATTGGGGCAGTGGCAATAAGGTAATAATCTATGAAACCGGTGGCAATATGGTCCAAGTAGAATTATGAAAAGGGTAAAACAGGAAAATGGCGTGCGATAGAAATTGGAATCAATAAGGAAACCGTGAAATTGGGGATCGACGTGGATAGATTCCAGATTTCACGGCCACACCAATCCAAAAAGAAGTTATTATTATGTGAAATCGATAATTGATTCCAAGATTCTGAATTTTTTTTTGCTTTATTCTGGGAAATCGAAAGAGATATCGATAAAGATGGATGAAGAACCGAGGTGCATCAAAGGTTAGGGTTTATTGCTACTATATGAATTTTGTCGATTTTGTTCATAGATTAACATGAGTGGTTGGTTTCTGCAGCGAGGAGAAAGAGTGACTGCATAAAGCTACTTACATCCTTCTCAAAGTTCAAGAACACACGGGATAATCCCGTCGACGTTGACATGGAGGCTGTTGCTCTGAATGCTCCTACAGAAGAAGGTATGAAAACTTGTATTTCTATGCTTGATGTATGAAATACTTGTGTGAAAAAACCCAAACAGTGTGTGAAATTTTGTTGTGTTTGGGCCAAAAACTTGGATTTCTGCTATTAATGTATGAAATATCTGTTGTGATTAGGTAAAAAAATTGGGGATTATAGGACGATTGTGTGAAAAACGATTGTTTGGGCAAAAAACTTGGATTTCTGCTATTAATGTATGAAACATACGCTAAGAGTATTTGCTATCGAATGTGAAAAAAAGTCCCCAATTCATTGTGTGAAATTGAAGTGTGAAATCGTCAATCAAATATGTGGAAATATTTTTGTATGCAAACGGTTGTGTGAAATTTGCTAGTATGAAAAAATCCCCAATTCGTTGTGTCAAAATATGTGTGCAATAATAAATCAATTTCATAACATTTGGTTGCTTTGTTGTTTTTGAAAAATCAGCACTGTTTTTTTAAATGGTGTTTACTTGATCCATAATTATCCAAAAAGAAGGTATGAAAGCAATGATTTGGTTTGAAATAATATTTGAGTGCATTGATGGTACGTTTGCTCATATGAAAAAAAAGTTTGTTGTTTGTTTTTATGGAAAAAGAGATTTTTAGATTTTGAGTATGATTGGGTATGATGTTTGTATGATAATCTATTTTCATATCTTTATTGTTTCATTGGTATGTGGCATTCCTAAGACTACTATAAATGGCTTTTTGTATGGAAATAACTTTCAAGATTGTGTATGACACAAATAGAATGTGATTTCTGTTTACATATCCTAGATAGGTATGAAAAAATGAATTCTTTAATTTTCAATTTGTATGAAAAATTTTGGGCAGTTGCAACCCCGACCCCAAACGTAACCCACAATCCCGAAGATATTATTGACGTCCCCGGCCGGGGGCGTAAGAGGTCAAGCAGTAAATGTAATGCTCTTTTTATATGATTTTATGTATATGATACAGTAAACAAATTTTAATTTTAAAGAAAACTATTAATCTGATGTATGTTCAACCTTAACCAAATGCATCACACGATAAAGGACCAGAAGACGAGCATGAGGATATTATTGATGTCAAGGGAAAAGGACGGAAGAGGTCGAGAAAGAGAGGTATGAATCTTAGTAAAACTGATAAAAACAACATACAACGTACAAGTTTGACGTGCTGGGATTTCGATTTATATTATTTTATGCATATGATAATGTACACGTCTGCAAATTATTCATGATGATTTGTTGAATTAACGATTATGTTAATAGAATAACACTTTTAGTAAGAAATATTAAAAAACTGCAGCACGTTAAACACAAAAAGAAGACGAGCCTGAGGACCTTATTGACGTCCCGGGGAGGGTTCGGAAACGATCGAAACGGACATGTATGACTCTTACTTTTCTAAAAAACAGGTTTTGAATACACTACTTGTTAAAAAACATGTTCACAAGACTATATAACCTTTTACAATAACTTGAATAGTTATTTCATATGAACCAAAACGTTGAGTTCATAGTGCGTCAAAAACGGAGAATGTTGCGAAAGCATCAACAAAAAAGGTAATATATATTAAATAAGTTGCTCTAAAACAGAAAAGGTTATGTACGTAATCAACATACAGTTATTAATGAATATTATGTTGTTAGCTATCTCGAAAGAAGCGGTGATCGATGACCCGGACGACGACGACGATTTTGTACACCGGGTTAAGTTGACAAAGTCAGGTAACTATATAAAACTTAAAAGACATAATCCCATTGTTTCTAATTTAGTTTACAAGTTAACAGACATTAATATTGTGATGGTACAGATGTTGTTGCAATTAAGAATGCTAGTCCATCGGGCAAGGGGAAGACGAAAAGGGCGAAAAAAGAAGAACGAAAAGGGAAAAGGCCAACAAAGGTGAGCGGGATTAGAACTCGCACATCTCCGGTGACGTTAAATACAATGTGTCTGTTTTTAAGCAAGGAACAAAAAAAGGTTGTGAAAGGAATGGGGCTTAGGGAGATTCTGAAAATAACAGTGGATGGCATCCCGCCGAAGCTAGGTTATTACGTTGTCGACAACTTAGATACCGATCGCATGGAGCTGGACTTAGAAGGGGTCTCAATTCGAATAAACGAGCAAATGGTGAACAAAATACTAGGGCTGCCATGCGAAGGAATAAACCTCGACGAGATCGACGTGGACCCAAAAAGTTCTGAGATGATAAAAAGATAGGCAAGTTCATACAACAAAGATAAGCCACGACCTTGCGACGTGTCAAACAAAATCCTCGATACGCGCGACACGGGAGAATTGTTCAATATAAATTTATTAGTTCTGTTTGTGAACACCATGGCGGAGTGCAGACCGTCGGGCAACTGTCATACGGTATTTTTGAGCAAAATTGGCAGCACGAACATGATCCCAAAGATAAATTGGTGCCGGTACATCGTGGAGTCGGTTCGCCGAAGCAAACGCAAGTGGAAGAGAGACACGTACGACAACTTCTACTCGGGTCCACTCACCTTCCTAACGGTATTGTTTTATTCATTTCCTATTGTTATTCTCATATTTTTAAAATAAACAATAACTACATGATTTTTTACACAGATGCTTTATGTTCATATGACGGCGTGTCCATCGGTTGACGTTGATCGGAAACTATTGCCATTACACGCTTGGACGATGGAAAAGCTACGCGACAGAACAAAATACGGATTCGATGAGGGAGGATTGCACAAGGCCCGACTATCAAGTGTTAGATCGGTTGTAAAGACGGTTTCTGTTGGTCAGAAAAAGCGCGAAACTCCTCAGACGGATGTCGATAATCAGGTAGAATGGCATTAGTTGTAATTTGATGTTGCGTTATAAACTAGTCAGAATTTTATAAATGTGTTAAAATGAATACAAATCAGTTTCTTACACAAAAGTTTGATCGTATTTTGAAATATATTAACTATCCGGTGTTATTTTCATATCAGACTACGAAATCAGTTAGAAAGGAGACGGTAGAGACATATCAAAATGAGGGTGAAGGGACCGTTATGCAAGATATGGTAATGTATTAGTAGTTGAATACATGATTGTTGATGTCTATTTGATTTGATTACATACGGTAACAATAATTCGACTATTGTAGGGTGATGATCCATTGGCACCGGAGCATGGAGGAAAAGATGAAGGACGAGTTGCGGCGATAGAAACTGTCGAAAAGGTATTACAACGACTTTAATGATTATAAGTTTTATAACAAAAAATGTAAGAACATTTTGTAAGTTTTCATATTATCAGTGGGTTTCAATTAAAAAATTAACAACGAAGTCTCGTTAACTTAGATTAAAGAGGCGTTGTTAACGGCAGCAGATAAGGACGAAGTAGTTGCGGTTGGTAAATCCAATACGAAAGACAAGGTATATTACAATAAAATATCGCGATTTCACATATTGTCTTTTTCAATTAACACAACAACACATATAAACATAAAATAAATAAAAACACATGTGGGTATGCAGGAAAATGGTGGTATTAGGATTGATAATGATGATGGGTTTGAGTTGCGAGATGAGGATATAGAGCTGGCATTTGAGGCAGTTAATAGGGTGGTGAATGCAATACATGAATCAGTGACCGTTGTAGGTGATGAAACCAATGAAACAGATGGTGGGATTGTTGACGATGGTGACGATGGGGAGTATTTTGAAGACGAAGAGGAGCTAAGAAAGGTAATAACATAACCATTGTCATGTGAAAGTGTTCGTAAAATGTTATTGTACTTACGTTTTCGTAGCTTTAACATACATCCGATCTTTTTCGTGCATACGATGGTAAGTGTTGCATCCATCCGACATTTTAAATATTGATCAACTTACTTTAAAAATATATTTCATAATTTTATTTGAAAGGTTGGGAAACGTAAAGTAAAAAATGTGTGAAATTCAAATTTTACCCTAAAGCTTAATATTTGAAGTTGTAATTTCCATGTTAATCTGAATCTCGTGATTTATTATTGGGTGAATGTAATAAATCAGATTAACTTATATTGTTAGTATAGTTACGACAGTTGTGAAATATGTGTGGTTCTTGAAATATGTATTTCATAGGTTTTTTATATAAGTTATGAAATCTGTGTTTACACATGTGTGCACTAGGAATTTAAATATGTAGCATCGTTTTTTTAAGTTAAGATCTCTATATTTATCGGAACTGGGTGGTTTATTATTGGGAAAATGTAATAAATCAGTTTCATATTGGGTGTTTCTATAGTTTACAAAAGGTGTGAAATCTGAATGATTATTGACATTTTATGTAAAACAGGAATACATGGCGAAGATCGAAGCGCACTTCGAACAAATCTATTGTGCAAAGTCTGACATGAGCAAAATGATCAAGGAGGCAATGGACTTGTTCCAATAAGATGTCAGCTTTGATGACTATCCAGAGACATTCGATACGATTTTCAGGGGTGATGAAAAGACGGGTGACGATGGTGAGACAGATAGCGATGGCGAGGACAAAGGAAAGAATGATTGGAAAGATTCTTCGGTTTCGAGTAAAGGAAATTTGGATGTGCATCGACCGACGGAGGTTACACCAACGAGGTTGGACTTTGAAATTACACCGACTCCGATTTCACAGATATGGTGCACACAAACCTTCAATGCCATAGACAATGACATACTACAAAGGTCGGTGGATTCGGCATCAAAAGATGCATGTTCAACTTCGTTACAGGGTGATAAGTCAACTGCTTGTTTGGGGGGTAATCCGATGGTTCGGTACACCGCGAGCGATAAAGGGAAAGAGACTGTGGTCAGTGATGTCGTGCAGCGTAGGGCGAGCCACCGAGAGACAAAACTTGGTGATCATATGAGATCACCATACGTCAAGCGGTCCGTCGATGATATGGATGGCTTTGACAAATGACGAGAAGAAGGTCCACAAACTTTGTTTGGCTGCGTTTGGGGGCCCGGAGTAAGTACATTTATGTTATGAATTTTGTAACTTTAACATAACATAATTTGCATAATTTTTATAGAATAATTATAGTCGCATACGAAATTTGCGTGAATTACTATTCATAATGTGTATTATATTTTTAAATGTAGCAACATGTTGTACTCGTCAACTACGGGTCAACAGATTGTACGGGTGGGTATGGAAAGCCTGGCTGTAAATGATCGATGGGTGGGTAGACATATTGAACTATGAGGAAAGATACAGAAACGTCTACTCACCAAAACGATTCTTCTTTAAAACATCGGTTCTGGTGAGTATTAGTAAGAATTTTCGTAACGCTAACAGTAATTCATGATTACTATTCTAAATAATAAAAATTTCAGGAGGGAGGTGTGTTGTTAAGCCATATATACAACTACAACAAGCGCTACGAATGGTTCATAAAGAACATTTCAGATGCAGCGAAACACCAGGTTGAAAACGTCTACTTGAAGAACGTAGACCTGGTATAAAAGAAAGGATTCGATGAAATTAATTTATGCTATTTTATCATAGTATTTAAGATAAATAACTACTGACTTCAATATGAACATATCTTCTTTCCGATGATGCAAGATCGACATTACTACTGTGTGGTGTTCAACCTTAAAAGTAATCTCATCGAGATAATCGACAACAAACAACCCACATGTTATGGAAGCGGTATAGACGACAAATGCGAAAAGGATGTCAGTTTATTATTGGTAAGTAAAGTTTTTTCCATATTAAACAATCAACCTTATTTTTAACGTCGCAATGAAATTTTACATTATAATTTTTATGTCCAACAAATGATGATGGCCACGCACTTGAAGGATACACGTCACCCAGTTGGAAAGTTATCGATAATTTCCCAAAAATGAGACTTGTGACCAGTTGGCAAACCAGAAAGAATTTCATAGATTGCGGGGTTTTCTTGATGAGACACATGGAATGTTATATGGGAGGAAGGAGCCGAGGTTTGATCACACATCTAGACAAAGAAGGACCGGCACAGCCGAGGCAACTAGAGGGGCTACAGAAGAAGTACACGACAAAGATTTTCTTGAGCGACGGGAACAGAAGACACGAGTACGTGGAATCGGAGATAGCACGTTTCAACAAACTGGACAAAGGGTCACAGGCCCAAATTCTGGATCGTGCAAACGCAACTCGGACCGAACGACTTGAGAAGTTTTGAGACACATAATGGTTTAACGCTAAAACAATATTAATGGTTGATGGATGTTTACTCAAATGTGATGATGAACTCTTATCTTATCAGTTTTTTTCACTTGATGTTTTGGTATTTGAAGACTTTTAGGTATAACACGTTGTTTAGTAGATTTATTAATATAACGCTTTGAGATTTCGTAACTTTTTGGTATGCGTCGGTGAATATTAATTTTGTTGGTATATTGATTTTGTGTTTCAATTTCATTATGTTTTCCATAACTATGTATGAAATCTTAGTGATTTTAAGATTTCAGTTACTTATCATTCTCAATATCTATGTATGACATTTTGGGGTATATGAAATAACAGTATACTATTGGACTCCGTCTGATTAGTATTTTAGTATATGAAAAAACCAATTTACGACAACCAAAAAAATATAATTATTATATGTGAATAACATAAATGCTTGTGACAATAAGTAAAAATAACAATTTTATTTCATCCGGTGAAAAAATAGGTGGGTGTATAACATCTCTTCCATGCATACTTATCATGAGGGATAATAATATGTAAACCATAATTTTCGTCTAGACCGTGTAAACCGTCGATTTCATATGTTTTTTGATAATTTTTTTATGGAAGTGTTTATTTTGATGAAATTGTTTCAGCTCATTCATTACTTGATGGATTTTTTTTATGAAATTTGTAGTTTCATATGTGAAAACGAAAAATGTATGAAACAGTTTCATAAGAATGAAAAAAACATATGAAAAAAAATTCATAAAGAAATGAATGATATGAAACCATTTCATCAAAATAAAGTTGTGAAAAAAATATGTCTTCCATCATACACAGCATAGTGTTAAAAGAAAAAAAAAGTACAACAAACATGTAAAAAAAATAAAAACAATACTCATAGCAAATATATTAAATTGGATAACTTTGAATTTCATATATTACTTAAGTTCGGAACTAAAAATATTGTAAACAAATTTTAAAAAATCCAAAACCACCATATCTACCAAACAAAAACGATAAGGCAAATGAAAAAAAACAGAACCTAATCATCATTTTTATACGACGGGCAATTCCTTGAATCATGGTTCGCCAATGTCTTACATCTCTTACACAGACGTTTTGGCTTCTTAGCCTTCTTGGTCGCTTTCTCCAACGCCCCTACCAACCGTTTTCCTGTACCACACCCTTTGTTCCGTATACCAGCGGGGGGTAACACATGTACCTCATCAGGCACATCTACACCATAACATTCCCTAAGTGCTTCGGCTCGATCCTCAGAAGCAGATGGAAGAATATTATCAACTTCAAACTCGGACTTCATGTTCTCCAACATTTCCGTCAGCACGTTCAACTTACCTTTATCGTTTCTAATTCGACTAACCAGCAAATCAAGTTTAGAATACAATCTGTTAATCAATCGCTCATTCTCAACGTCAACCTCGCCATATCGTGCACGGGCAGCCTGAACTTCAACAGGACCAAACCCCTAGTCCATCGTCGAGAGATAAGAATGTCGGGAATCGTCCCAAAATCATCGTTTAATAAAATCTTGAACATGTGTCGACACGGGAAACCATTCCGAGGAAAGAAATTGCATTCACACTCCATCATGTCTGTCTCTGTGTTGTGTGAAACCTGTTAAACAAATAATAATGAATTATAGGTTAGACGCTTCATATAAATGAATAAGACTTGTAAGTTAACAACTATATGAAAATATACCAATTCAACTTAACATACATGATATGAGAACTTTGTAACGACCTTCATATTTTTGTGTAAAACCCTATACCTCCTAGTATCACCATCTTCGCCGAGAAAAACAACCCCACAATGATACACAGCTTTCTTGATCTCCTTTTGAACTTCTTTGAATACAGTACGAGTGTATACCTTTGACGCATGCGTCTCGATCACCATCGGCGTAGCACATCGTGGGAAAGTATTTCTAGTGATGAATTCAAGGATCTGGTTCTTATTCCTCTGCTTCTCCATCGCACCATCAAACGCATGCAAAAACTTGACCAAGTCATTACGATACGATGCATAAATCCTAAAAAACGCATGAGCACTCTCAGATCGAGAGGTTGTCCTCATTAGCCCGGACATTGGAACATCCCTATAATACGCAGATATCCATGATTGCCTAATTGCGTACATGTCTCTCAACCAATTGTTGTGGTGCAATTCGTAGTCATCAATTATACTACACCACTCATTCTCAAATTCCTCCGGACTCATGTGATTATTCCATACCAATTTATTGAATCTTCTTTTGAAAGAAACATTGGCATCAAGATCGGAGGTTATCTAAAATATTCAGTCAGATTGTCCGCAATGGAAAGCACAACAGGGTAGTATGGCGGTGAGACCAACGGGTGTTAGGCCGGGAGAGGAACAAGGGCCTGAGGCATCGAAAGCAAAGGGCCGTGTTTTTCAGATGACGGAACAAGAGGTGGAAGAAAGTTCTGATGAGGTTACAGGTATATTTCTATAAACTCTATATGTGCTAAGGTGTTATCTGACTTCGGTGCAAAATGGTTATTGGTATTTCCGTGCTTTCGTTGCTTTTCTGTGTTAGAAATATAGGTGGGTGTGGGGTGACTATTCAGTTAGTTTCTATGGTTTGATTGAGTTTGAAGTAGTAGTGATAAGTATTCATATCCTTTCGCTTAACCGAATTCCGGGACGGAATTTCTTTAAGGGGGAGATAATGTAATACCCCGGATAAGTTCGTTAGTTAAAATCTCCTTTCCGTTAAGTTTAGTTAACTTTAAAGTTGATGTTTAGGGTACGTTTGGGTAAATTTATAAGTTAAGGGTGTTTGGGTTATTATTGAGAAGTTCAAGGACCAAAGTGGTAAATTAGGTTTGATATTATCATCTTAGAAATCAGATATTATTCATAACTCAGAAAATATCAGCTGAAGGTGTATGTGTGTGTTTTGGGAAGAAAAGAAGAAAAAGAAGAAAGCTAGGTTAAGGATTCAATTGGTGTGCTTAGAAGTGATTCAAGGTATGTTTCCTTTACATTTTGTGTTTGTAATTGCTTTTAGAAGGGTTCTATCGGAGTAGAAACATCACAAACACTTCTGGTATTAATTCAGTCGATTTTCTGGGTAAAAAGCACCAAACCGACAGAGGTTTCCGGACATAGTATGAATGTGTCCGGGTAGATTCTTGGGTGGTGTCCGGGTAAGTTGTTGATAGAGTCCGGACGATTTGATTGATGGTTTCTGGATGATTTAGAGTCCGGATGGCGTCCGGATTCCTTTGTTGTCCGGATTAGTCTGTGGTGTCCGGATTCCTCGTGTTGTCCGGATTAGTCTTGTTGTCCGGAAAGTTTAGCTGTTTGGCCACTTTTGGGGATTTGAATTATCTAGAGTCCTTAGTCTTCTAGTATGTTTTATGTGATCAGTTGATAAGGGGATATTTGTATTCAATCTGTTTTCAGACTCTGTGGATTTGAATTGAAAGACTGAATCTTTGGAAAAAGGCTTGGAAGGGTTTTGTAAGCAAAGCAGGTGAGTTTTACTTTAAAACGTTTTCAACTGGAATATATATCTGTGTTTATATATATATGAGATGGATATGTGTGGAATGGATATACGATCAAGGTGTGAATAATTTGTGTTTATAATATAGTAAGATATTATATTTATTGGTGCATTATACTACACAAGTGCACAATAGCCGGGTTCCGGTGTGCGGACCGGTGAGTAGTCGGGTTCCGGTGGGAGGACCGACGGGTAGCCGGGTTCCGGTGTGCGGACCTGTTGTTGATTTATTAGTTGGCTTGCTACCAACTAATATGGCCATTTGTGGAGGAATAAGGTGGATGAGAGGTACACGATGCACGAGTCTGGATTGGTATTTAAATACGTGTGGTATGTTTATATTTTACGAAAGGATTACCAAAGGTTTATCTAAACTATTTTGATATAAAGGTTTTACATAAAAAGGTTTTATAATGATTTTGGAAAGGACCGGGATTAACTCACTAGACCCGTTTGGTCTAACCCTCATTTTGTTTTCAAAAATTATGTTTTCCAGGTCAAGGAATTGATAGCGGCAAAGGAAAGAATAAGGTGTAGGCTGCCTCCGTTGATCGATGATGTTTAAGAAGCTTTTATATATTTTGTAGTGTCAAGACTAATGAGACCGTACTTGGTTTGTTATGTAACTTTTGTTGTAAATCAATGATATGTATGCATGTGATGTATTATGATGTATGTTATGGGATTTGGGTCGTTACAAATGGTATCAGAGCCCTAGTTTAAGGGATTTAGGTATTTGTACCCGTACCTAGACTTAAACTGCATGTGAAGTAGGATTTCCTTGATAAATTAGAACCTTGGGATGCTAAGTATAAAAGGTAGAAGGAACATCATGTAAGGTAATTTCAGATTACACCTGGCCAGTGTAATTGTGATCTTACAGGTGCATGTTTGGACTGGGATACCTTATTATATGGGGTATGTGCTTATGTGTATATTAATCTTGTCTGAATCTACAAAATGTCAAGCGATACTAGAAATACGACTAGAGAGGGAGGAAGAAATCCTAATAGAACGAATCCAACAGTCGGAACAAGGGAAAGAGGAAGAGAAAGAGGTAGGGGCAGAACTGGAGGTAGAGTTCAGGGGCGAGGTACGGAGTTTATTACAAGAGACGATTTGATGGCGGAGATGGGAAGACTTCAAGCAAATATCCAGGCTATGTTCGACCAAACTCGTCATACTGAAACACCAGATCCTGGTTTGGAAGACGAAATGCCCATTACACCTACGGTCATACCAGTGTCAAGAAGGTGTGATTACAAGATGTTCTTAAACTGTAGACCTCCAACTTACTCAGGAGATAGAGACCCAGTGAAGGCGATGAGATGGTTAAAAGAAATAGAAGCCATCTTCAAGACCAGTAAGTGTGCGGATGAGGATAGAGTATTGTACGGAACGGCGATGTTGAAGGCAGAAGCTCTGTACTGGTGGGAAGCTCACATTGATTCCATAGGGTCGGATGTATACTCTACTTTTACTTGGGAAGAATTCACAACAACATTCAAAGGACAATTTTGTTCTCAAGCAGCAGTTAGACAATTGGAAGAGGAGTTCATGAACCTACACCAGCGAAGTTTATCGGTTAGGGATTACACCGCTCTCTTTCTGGAGAAGTCTCGCTTTGCAGAGTACTATGTTGCCACGGAGGCTCTAAAGATGGTAAGGTTTATTTTTGGGTTAAATGCAGAAATTAGAAAGCTAGTGACTGCAAAAGGACCAGATACCTTCTCAGCCGCAGTGGATGCCGCGGAAAATGTGGAACAGGATAACCGGAGAGACGTTGGTGATAAGAGTGCTGGGAAAAGAAAACTGGAAGAAAAATGTACGAATCGGAAGAATATGAATCCCCGAGGTTTGATAGTTATTCACCTTTCAGACCAGTTGAAAGACCATGCCCAAAATGCAAACGTGTTCATCAAGGAAACTGTTATGTGGATTCCCAAAGTTGTTACAAATGTGGAAAGACTGGTCACATTGTTAGAGACTGTCGGGTAACTCGATTCTGTTTCGTTTGTAATTCCCCGGATCATATTCATTCAGATTGTCCGCAATGGAAAGCACAACAGGGTAGTATGGCGGTGAGACCAACGGGTGTTAGGCCGGGAGAGGAACAAGGGCCTGAGGCATCGAAAGCAAATGGCCGTGTTTTTCAGATGACGGAACAAGAGGTGGAAGAAAGTCCTGATGAGGTTACAGGTATATTTCTATAAACTCTAAATGTGCTAAGGAGTTATCTGACTTCGGTGCAAAATGGTTATTGGTATTTCCGTGCTTTCTTTGCTTATATGTGTTAGAAATATAGGTGGGCGTGGGGTGACTATTTAGTTAGTTTCTATGGTTTGATTGAGTTTGAAGTAGTAGTGATAAGTATTCATATCCTTTCGCTTAACCGAATTCCGGGACTGAATTCTTTTAAGGGGGAGATAATGTAATACCCCTGATAAGTTCGTTAGTTAAAATCTCCTTTCCGTTAAGTTTAGTTAACTTTAAAGTTGATGTTTAGGGTAAGTTTGGGTAAATTTATAAGTTAAGGGTGTTTGGGTTATTATTGAGAAGTTCAAGGACCAAAGTGGTAAATTAGGTTTGATATTATCATCTTAGAAATCAGATATTATTCAAAACTCAGAAAATATCAGCTGAAGGTGTATGTGTGTGTTTTGGGAAGAAAAGAAGAAAAAGAAGAAAGCTAGGTTAAGGCTTCAATTGGTGTGCTTAGAAGTGATTCAGGTATGTTTCCTTTACATTTTGTGTTTGTAATTGCTTTTAGAAGGGTTCTATCATAGTAGAAACATCACAAACACTTCTGGTATTAATTCAGTCGATTTTCTGGGTAAAAAGCACCAAACCGACAGAGGTTTCCGGACATAGTATGAATGTGTCCGGGTAGATTCTTGGGTGGTGTCCGGGTAAGTTGTTGATAGAGTCCGGACGATTTGATTGATGGTTTCCGGATGATTTAGAGTCCGGATGGCATCCGGATTCCTTTGTTGTCCGGATTAGTGTTGATCCAAACCCTCAGTGATTTGATAATGACCCTCTCTTTTATACTTAGTGAAAATTGTAAGTAAACAATATGTATCAGAGTTTCACTATCGCTGATAAGTACTAAGATCTTCCAGTACCGCTGATAGGAACTCTCGCTCTTTAGATTAAACATTCAGCGAAACTGTCCACCATAATACTCTGAGCCTGTTCAGTACTTATGATGATCGCTGATAATTTAGTTGTTTACTTATGATCCCTGAAGACAAGTTTCACGTCAACAAAGGTTCTACGCTGAAGTCGAAGATCAAGCTCAAGAACCAGCGACAAGTCTCCTAATGAACTGATGCGGATCAGCGAAGACTCAGATTTGTCCACTCAACGTGAAGTATCAAGTACAAGACTTCAGCTATCGCTGAACTTTATCATTCGCTGAATAGAAAATGATAATCGCTGAATCAACGAAAGCTGATCATGAAGTCCTCCGTACAAAGTACTTTTGTCTTAACCACCCTTGCACGACTCCGTACGAAATGTCAGAAAAGAACCTCCGAATATCTGAAATCGTACAACCACTCTGATACTACACTGTTCATCCTTACGGCTACTAAGGTTGTCATCAAAAGTCAATGACATGCAACCAACCAGCTGATGACATGTGTAAAGTATATACTGATTTGCATTTAATGCATGCAGTATATAAAGAGATGAACTCACTTCATTTGAAGTAACTTGCTAACTCTGGACAAGTTCAATATCTTATCTCAAGATAGGTTATTATTAGTAATTTCCTTATCTTTCTTAGTGCAAGAAACCTTAGTGTTCCAACTTGTTTAGATTTAGGTTTATCCTTAATCTTGTCTCTGCAACAAGCTATAAATTGTTAATGATTTATCAATAAACAATTTAGAAAAGTAAAATCTGTGTGTTTGTATTCAACCCCCCCCCCCCCCCTTCTACAAACTTGTATAGGCCTTCGGGACCAACAATTAGTCTGTGGTGTCCGGATTCCTCGTGTTGTCCGGATTAGTCTTGTTGTCCGGAAAGTTTAGCTGTTTGGTCACTTTTGGGGATTTGAGTTATCTAGAGTCCTTAGTCTTCTAGTATGTTTTATGTGATCAGTTGATAAGGGGATATTTGTATTCAATATGTTTTCAGACTCTGTGGATTAGAATTGAAAGACTGAATCTTTGGAAAAAGGCTTGGAAGGGTTTTGTAAGCAAAACAGGTGAGTTTTACTTTAAAACGTTTTCAACTGGAATATATATATCTATGTTTATATATATATATATATGAGATGGATATGTGTGGAATGGATATACGATCAAGGTGTGAATAATTTGTGTTTATAATATAGTAAGATATTATATTTATTGGTGCATTATACTACACAAGTGCACAGTAGCCGGGTTCCGGTGTGCGGACCGGTGAGTAGTCGGGTTCCGGTGTGCGGACCGACGGGTAGCCGGGTTCCGATGTGCGGACCGGTTGTTGATTTATTAGTTGGCTTGCTACCAACTAAAATGGCCATTTGTGGAGGAATAAGGTGGATGAGAGGTACACGATGCACGAGTCTGGATTGGTATTTAAATACGTGTGGTATGTTTATATTTTACGAAAGGATTACCATAGGTTTATCTAAACTATTTTGATATAAAGGATTTACATAAAAAGGTTTTATAATGATTTTGGAAAGGACCGGGATTAACTCACTAGACCCGTTTGGTCTAACCCTCATTTTGTTTTCAAAAATTATGTTTTCCAGGTCAAGGAATTGATAGCGGCAAAGGAAAGAATAATGTGTAGGCTGCCTCCGTTGATCGATGATGTTTAAGAAGCTTTTATATATTTTGTAGTGTCAAGACTAATGAGACTGTACTTGGTTTGTTATGTAACTTTTGTTGTAAATCAATGATATGTATGCATGTGATGTATTATGATGTATGTTATGGGATTTGGGTCGTTACAAATGGTATCAGAGCCCTAGTTTAAGGGATTTAGGTATTTGTACCTGTACCTAGACTTAAACTGCATGTGAAGTAGGATGTCCTTGATATATTAGAACCTTGGGATGCTAAGTATAAAAGGTAGAAGGAACATCATGTAAGGTAATTTCAGATTACACCTAGCCAGTGTAATTGTGATCTTACAGGTGCATGTTTGGACTAGGATACCTTATTATATGGGGTATGTGCTTATGTGTATATTAATCTTGTCTGAATCTACAAAATGGCAAGCGGTACTAGAAATACGACCTGAGAGGGAGGAAGAAATCCTAATAGAACGAATCCAACAGTCGGAACAAGGGGAAGAGGAAGAGAAAGAGGTAGGGGCAGAACTGGAGGTAGAGTTCAGGGGCGAGGTACGGAGTTTATTACAAGAGACGATTTGATGGCGGAGATGGGAAGACTTCAAGAAAATATCCAGGCTATGTTCGACCAAGCTCGTCATACTGAAACACCAGATCCTGGTTTGGAAGACGAAATGCCCATTACACCTACGGTCATACCAGTGTCAAGAAGGTGTGATTACAAGATGTTCTTAAACTGTAGACCTCCAACTTACTCAGGAGATAGAGACCCAGTGAAGGCGATGAGATGGTTAAAAGAAATAGAAGCCATCTTCAAGACCAGTAAGTGTGCGGATGAGGATAGAGTATTGTACGGAACGGCGATGTTGAAGGCAGAAGCTCTGTACTGGTGGGAAGCTCACATTGATTCCATAGGGTCGGATGTATACTCTACTTTTACTTGGGAAGAATTCACAACAGCATTCAAAGGACAATTTTGTTCTCAAGCAGCAGTTAGACAATTGGAAGAGGAGTTCATGAACCTACACCAGCGAAGTTTATCGGTTAGGGATTACACCGCTCTCTTTCTGGAGAAGTCTCGCTTTGCACAGTACTATGTTGCCACGGAGGCTCTAAAGATGGAAAGGTTTATTTTTGGGTTAAATGCAGAAATTAGAAAGCTAGTGACTGCAAAAGGACCCGATACCTTCTCAGCCGCAGTGGATGCCGCGGAAAATGTGGAACAGGATAACCGGAGAGACGTTGGTGATAAGAGTGCTGGGAAAAGAAAACTGGAAGAAACGATGTACGAATCGGAAGAATATGAATCCCCGAGGTTTGATAGTTATTCACCTTTCAGACCAGTTGAAAGACCATGCCCAAAATGCAACCGTGTTCATCAAGGAAACTGTTATGTTGATTCCCAAAGTTGTTACAAATGTGGAAAGACTGGTCACATTGTTAGAGACTGTCGGGTAACTCGATTCTGTTTCGTTTGTAATTCCCCGGATCATATTCAGTCAGATTGTCCGCAATGGAAAGCACAACAGGGTAGTATGGCGGTGAGACCAACGGGTGTTAGGCCGGGAGAGGAACAAGGGCCTGAGGCATCGAAAGCAAAGGGCCGTGTTTTTCAGATGACGGAACAAGAGGTGGAAGAAAGTCCTGATGAGGTTACAGGTATATTTCTATAAACTCTATATGTGCTAAGTTGTTATCTGACTTCGGTGCAAAATGGTTATTGGTATTTCCGTGCTTTCGTTGCTTATCTGTGTTAGAAATATAGGTGGACGTGGGGTGACTATTCAGTTAGTTTCTATGGTTTGATTGAGTTTGAAGTAGTAGTGATAAGTATTCATATCCTTTCGCTTAACCGAATTCCGGGACTGAATTCTTTTAAGGGGGAGATAATGTAATACCCCGGATAAGTTCGTTAGTTAAAATCTCCTTTCCGTTAAGTTTAGTTAACTTTAAAGTTGATGTTTAGGGTAAGTTTGGGTAAATTTATAAGTTAAGGGTGTTTGGGTTATTATTGATAAATTCAAGGACCAAAGTGGTAAATTAGGTTTGATATTATCATCTTAGAAATCAGATATTATTCATAACTCAGAAAATATCAGCTGAAGGTGTATGTGTGTGTTTTGGGAAGAAAAGAAGAAAAAGAAGAAAGCTAGGTTAAGGCTTCAATTGGTGTGCTTAGAAGTGATTCAAGGTATGTTTCCTTTACATTTTGTGTTTGTAATTGCTTTTAGAAGGGTTCTATCGGAGTAGAAACATCACAAACACTTCTGGTATTAATTCAGTCGATTTTCTGGGTAAAAAGCACCAAACCGACAGAGGTTTCCGGACATAGTATGAATGTGTCCGGGTAGATTCTTGGGTGGTGTCCGGGTAAGTTGTTGATAGAGTCCGGACGATTTGATTGATGGTTTCTGGATGATTTAGAGTCCGGATGGCGTCCGGATTCCTTTGTTGTCCGGATTAGTCTGTGGTGTCCGGATTCCTCGTGTTGTCCGGATTAGTCTTGTTGTCCGGAAAGTTTAGATGTTTGGCCACTTTTGGGGATTTGAGTTATCTAGAGTCCTTAGTCTTCTAGTATGTTTTATGTGATCAGTTGATAAGGGGATATTTGTATTCAATCTGTTTTCAGACTCTGTGGATTTGAATTGAAAGACTGAATCTTTGGAAAAAGGCTTGGAAGGGTTTTGTAAGCAAAGCAGGTGAGTTTTACTTTAAAACGTTTTCAACTGGAATATATATCTGTGTTTATATATATATGAGATGGATATGTGTGGAATGGATATACGATCAAGGTGTGAATAATTTGTGTTTATAATATAGTAAGATATTATATTTATTGGTGCATTATACTACACAAGTGCACAGTAGCCGGGTTCCGGTGTGCGGACCGGTGAGTAGTCGGGTTCCGGTGTGTGGACCGACGGGTAGCCGGGTTCCGGTGTGCGGACCGGTTGTTGATTTATTAGTTGGCTTGCTACCAACTAATATGGCCATTTGTGGAGGAATAAGGTGGATGAGAGGTACACGATGCACGAGTCTGGATTGGTATTTAAATACGTGTGGTATGTTTATATTTAATGAAAGGATTACCAAAGGTTTATCTAAACTATTTTGATATAAAGGATTTACATAAAAAGGTTTTATAATGATTTTGGAAAGGACCGGGATTAACTCACTAGACCCGTTTGGTCTAACCCTCATTTTGTTTTCAAAAATTATGTTTTCCAGGTCAAGGAATTGATAGCGGCAAAGGAAAGAATAAGGTGTAGGCTACCTCCGTTGATCGATGATGTTTAAGAAGCTTTTATATATTTTGTAGTGTCAAGACTAATGAGACCGTACTTGGTTTGTTATGTAACTTTTGTTGTAAATCAATGATATGTATGCATGTGATGTATTATGATGTATGTTATGGGATTTGGGTCGTTACAACTGACCGCTTATGGTTGTCGATAGCTATGAACGGAACAAAATTCATAGCATGTCTGTGAAAAAAAACATATGAAAACAAGTAATTACACATAAAAATTTAGGGCAACAAAAAATGAAAATATTATGATACGTACCGATTGGTACGCTATGTCGCATCAAATGATATGGTGTCACCCAACTCTTTGTAATTAAGCCTAGCAATCTCATCTGCCCAAACAATCGCATGTAACTCCCCATCATTAACCAATATATCAAAAAAGTAATCAGGCACCACGGTTCTACGTTTGCACAACAAATCAACCAACATTTGCGCAACTTTCCTCCCCACAAACGTGCCCATGGCGATCCTGGCATTCTGGTAGTCGACTTGAGTAGCATTAACATGTTCATACCCGCCTTTAAGAGCTGCCTGAATATTGTAAGACTTTGCCCCACCAATACACGATGCTGACGCATTATACACATTCCTAAAATATGTATATTGCAACCGTCTTTTGGAGCGTGACATTCCCTTGTCCACAGAGTTGTATAAATCATGGTTATGTCTTTCTTCAAACTTATAAACTACGTACGTACCACTCTCCTTTCTAAGTCGAAACTTAATACACGCTCTACAGTTAGTACGTTTCACGTTTGAATTCCTAGCCATATGCTCGACATCTTTACTTGCCTGAAGACCTTGCTTACTACACAATACGTAACGATTTTGCACATCCCCAAACTTATTTTTTTCTTATTGGATTGCCGAACATCGAAACTGGCTTCTTCAGCATATTTCATGTATGCAATGTCAGGCATATCAATTGACCTAAATTCATGACCCAATCCTATCTTAACACTATCGTCCACAAACGGTATCCAATATTTCGTACCCATGGGTGAAACAAACGTCTCGTGCCGTACTACAACATAAAGAATAAAACATTTGTTGAGCGCTAAAATGAATAAAACAAAACATCTTACTACCAGAATTATCTATACTATCTTATAAAGCATTTAGGCTTAAAGTCTTAAAAACAAGGTTCTAAGCAGAGAGTACAACATATTTATGCACAAAGTCTTAAAGTCTTAAAAAACAAGGTTTTAAGCAGAGAGTACAACATATTTATGCATAAAGTCTTAAACTCTTAAAAAAACATTAATGATTTCAATTAATACGTCCATTAGTAATTTTGGCTATGCATTAATTTTGAAACGTAATTTCCTTAAAAACATTTATGATTTCAATTAATAAACATTAATTTTGGCTATGCATTAATTTCGAAACGTAATTTCCTTAAAAAAACATTTTTCATTTCAATTAAAAAACATTAATTTCCTTTTGCATTAATTTTGAAACGTAATTTCCTTAACTAGAGTTACTCCAATTATAAAGAAAGAGATTATGAGTATGTTTTATTTGCATAGCCAAAAACAATATTTTGGCTAAAAAAAATATTTTGGCTATTACGAATTCTGAAAATCTGGTAAGCACCTCCATCAAGACTCCAACGAATTCTGGAAATCTGGTTTGCTTCACAACAGGTAAGTTTTCTGATCTCAATTTTTAAACTTCCAACGATTTAATTTCTCTACTTCTGCTTGGTTTTTTTGCTCCAGCCTGCTTGTTCTTTATGGTATACGCTATAACAATCTTGTGTTTTAACTGTATTCGCTATAACCTCTATGAACTGTTTAGCTTTCATCCAAATGAACGACTGACTAACCATTTATTTAGTTAATCTTTTATGTATTACAGAATAATGGATGGGAAGAATATTACTGTAAGTCCCATAGTTGAAGCAACAATCAAGAATACTCCATAGAAAGTAGAATAGAGATAGACATGAAGAACAATTTATTGAATGATCTCTATTCATATACTTGAAATATAATGGAGGGAGAAATTGATATACGACTCTCTCAAAACTCACTGTGTATTCTCTCAAAAGTCTCAAAGTCTCAAATTACAATGTAAGCCCAAGACACTTATTTATAGTGTCTAAAATACAAGACATGGGCCCAAGCCCATTTAACTTCCCATTAAACTCCCAAAGCCCAAAATACTTATAAAGCTAATAACAACACATTTGACTTTTGTTGACTTTACATGGACTTTATAAAACTTTCTATATAATTGGGGCTTTCTAGACCCAACAATCTCCCCCTAAAGTTTTATAAAGAAAGCATCTTCAAATGATCTCCCCCCTTGATTTCTTTGAAAACTTTGATGTTGCATATCTTCATGCCTTGCAAAACTATCCAAGCTCCCCCTCAAAATTTGCTCTTCTTCTTCACAAATTACAACTTTAAAATCGAATCCCATGTGCAATAAGCTCGACTGAAACAACCTCAGTTTATAATAAGGAATTCGTCCTTGAAATTCGAGTTGTATGATCATTAAGCTCAAGAGCTTAATCCATTAAGATCATAGGAGGGAGTGTCTTCATACACTTCAATAACTCAGCTTGGATCCACAAAAAATAGAAGACAGAACATCTTTCGAATATCCCAAGATATAAATTCTGAACATACTTCTGAATAAGCGCTTCAAAACATTTGTCTTCATAGTCAGAAGTTCTGAGTCTCCTACTCAGAACTCTGAATCTTCTAGTCAGAATCCAACACTTAGAATCTTTTTGAGATTTCTCACTCAGAACTTCTGAGTCTTCTACTCAGAACTTCTGAGTCTTCTTTAGTCTTCTTACTCAGAACTCAACACTTGTGTTTTTGACAAAACTCTAGACCTAACAATCTCCCCCTTTTTGTCAAACACACTTGTACTTTTCATCATCAAATTCTTAGAGCAGGAACAATCTTCAGAAGGAGCTCTTCTGAATGCTTTGACAACTTTTGCTCAGAATTCTGAATAATCTGAGTTAACAACTTCTGGTCAGTCTTTAATCAGCAGCAGCAACGATTTCCAAATTGATTTCTGTTATATATTTGCTTTTTCTTTGCTCCCCCTTGAATGACAATTCTCATCTTCATTTCAGCTTTCATAAGATTTCTTTATAAGAAACAACCGATTAGTTTTCTTTTCCTCTTCTCCTTCTTAAAATAACATTTCTCTCTTTTGTTATTTATGTACAAAAACCATATCAATCTTCAAAATCTTTAGCTTTTCTCCCCCTAAAGTTTTGGAAAGCAAAATCATCTTCAAAATCTTTAGCTTTTCTCCCCCTTGATTTTCAAAACTTTAGCGATGCTTTTTCTTCGAATGAAGTCTATGCTTTTTCTCCTCCTTAATGAATAACCTTGCTCCCCCTCAAAATAAGAATTCTTGAGCAAATTGTTTTCTCCCACTGAAAGTATGCATGTATTTCATTAAAATTATTCATTTCAAATATAGTGCTTTAATGAAAACATTTATACAAGAAAAATAAGACTCACTGAACTACACTTGATAACTACTAACATTTGATCATTTGAAAATTTTACAAAAGAAATCCAACTTAATGAAATTTATCAGATTTTTCAATCAAATGAAATCAAATGCATGTGTTTGGATTCAAATACAAGTCATCATTGCATATCAAGTTAAAAATGTTCAGTTTCAATCCCTTTATTAAATCTATTTGGTGTGCTTAGCATGCGAAATATGATTAGCTTCAAGAATATGCAATTCTAAAAACATATACGAATACTTTGCTCTACTCACACTATTTGTCCAAAATCAGGATTTTCACAAATTTACAGGTTTATTGCGACTTTGAATTTTCCCAAAGTTTCAAGAGATGTGTGCTCATTGGCATCTTTTAATTTTGTGCTCATTGACATCTTTTAATTTTGTGCACATTGGCATCTTTTAATCAAAAAGTTTAGTAAGAATAAGATACATCGTTAAACATGACTTTCTATCTGGTTCTATAGCAGGATTTGGGTCAGCATATCCCAGACCAGTTGGTCTTAGGTGCTAGGTGACAAGCACCCCTTGGAACTTAATTTCCCAAACCAGAAAGGCCACATCGATATATCTTAAACCCATTTGTACCAGTAGAACATGGTTTTCTATCTGGTTCTATTGCAGGATTTGGGTCAGCCGATCCCAGACCAGTTGATCTTAGGGACTAGGTGTCGAGCACCCCTTAGGACTTACTCTCCCAAACCAGAAAGGCCACAGGTACAGACTTTCAAACTAAATGATTTTATATATATATATTTATATTTCATCTCAATCACTTGGTACTAAAATGTAGTACTTCCCCCATATTTTTGTTTCCATCCAACATTCTGACATTTAGGCTTTTTGAACATTATATTCTATATAAGTCTAAATTTACATAACATTGAGCATTCAGTATAATTTCATTCTTGCTTACCTTTTGATTTATTTCAGAAGTGAAAGTTGAAACAAATATAGCTCAGATAATACAACATACTTGTAAAATCACTCTTTGACACACATTTTATTCATTGAATGAAAATTAAAAAAATCATATCATTGAATTAAATTTGATAAGATTCAAGCATTCAAAGCAATAGAAATAAACATAATGCAATGTTACCTTTCACCACTTGTTCCTTGAAACATAAAAATATGACAGTTTAGAACTGATTTGTTTAGAAGTCTTAGTCTCTGAAGTACGGGTCCTGAACTGAATTATTCAGAAGCCATAGTCATTTAAGTACGGGTTTTGAACTGATATGTTCAAAAACCTAAAACGTTGAATCACGGGTTTTGAACATTATCTTGAAACAATTAGATCAAATTTTGAGTTAATACTTCCTCTGAAATCAAGATAATCCTGCAAAATCAAGAGATTTTGGTAATCATCTACGATGATTCCTCATTAGTTATCAAAAAAATTCTGAGTAGTAGAGTCAGAATTCTGATTAGAAGAGTCAGAATTCTGATTAGTTGAGTCAGAATTCTGAGTAGTAGAGTCAGAACTTCTGAGTAATAAGGTCAGAATTCTGATAAAACTATCCAGAGAAAATGTCTTAGAAAAATGTTTGGATTTTGTGATTTTTGAACATTCTGAACTTCAAATCACAATAACTTGCTCAAAAATCAGAATTTTTCAACCAAAATTTGCAGGGTTGCTTAAAATGTGATTCTGAACACATTCTCTGGAAATGTTTTCTACGAAAAACACTCACATCTATGAGTTCGATAACCTCATAGCAAACAGAACTTTTTCAAAAAAATCTTCAAAATCAACAAATTGATCTATATGAATCAGAAATCCATAATTACATTCAGACCAAGTTTTGGACTGAATTATCCAAAAGTCAAAATTCTCAATTAAGAACAACATCTGTTTTCAGTCATGTGTCAATATATGATCATTCAGCTTTACACATGAATAACCTGCAAAACAGATTAAGTTGACTTTGGTACCCATATGAACTTGGGTCCAGGTTTGTTAGGTGCAGTAGCATATGCAGATATTCTATAAGAACCATACCAGTGCTGAATAAAAATCTTGTTCACAAAATCATTAGTCCCACAATATGAACAACAAAGTTTCTTTTGTGCAACTCTGACTAATTGATTTACAGAATAAATCACATCAGGTTTAACAAAAGATTTTCTTTGAAATGTATTGTTCTTCTTGACATTTGAATTAGGAACTTTTGATTTTGGCACTTCTTTCTTGGAAGTAGTTCCTTTAACTCTCCATTCCATTTTTATCTTTTTAAAAGAACAATTATAAGATTTATCAATAGCAAAATCATAAAACAGATTAGAAGAACGAATCTGATCTTTTGAACTATGATTTGATTTGTCAACAACTTTTGTTTCAAATTCCCTAAACTTTTTAACATACAAATCAAACCTTGACTGCAAATCAGATTTGGACTTCCTCTCTATCATGATTTTAGTTGATAAATCAGATAATTTCTTAATAAGCCTCCTTATCTCCAAATGAAAAACTTTCTTTTCCTTCTCAAACTCATCTTTTAAGCATTTTTCTTTAAAGCCATTTTCCTTCTTCTTTTCAGTCTCTTTCCTTCCATCTTCTAACTCTTTCTCCAACTCATTTATTTTTACAGAAAACTCATTTAACATTCCTGTTTTCTTTTTCTCAAAACCATTCTTTTCTTTTTGAAAAACATTTTTCTTGCATTCAAACTCTTTTCTTTCTTTTGCAAGAATTTTCTCCAAATCAGAAATTTTCAAAGATAATTCAACAGACTTTGTTTCAAAACCTTTCCTCTCAGTTTGAAAGTCTCTTCTCTCTTTCTCAAATTTCACTCTTTCAAGTATAAGAACTTATTCAAAATCATAGATCTGTTTCAAGAGTTGACAATGTTTCATTTCACATGATTTGATTCTATTTTCAGACTCTGTCAACATCTTTCTTCTAAAATTGCCTTTCTCTTTCAAATCAACATTCTCTTTTTCTAACAACTTTATGTTTTCTTGAACCTTTTCAAAATCCTTTAGAAAATCAGATTTCTCTTTTTGCAAAATCTTTATAACTTTTGCATATTCGTCTTGTTTTGCTTGAAGATTAGCAATCTTGCTTTCAAAATGAACAATCTCAGTTTTTGGTTCAGAAATTGTTTCTTTTGCTTTTACAGGACTTAATTTTTGTAAATTGTCTGAACTGGTTATAGAAATTGCCGGTCTCACAAAAACTTCAATAATCTCAGGCATGATGAAATGACAAATTCAAATATCAACTATGAATTATGATAAAAAATGAGAATCAACACAAATCTAGAACATGCAAGAATTAATCAAATCTGTCACATGCATTTCATCAAACAGTTAGAGTACATGAATTAATGAAATCTTCTTTTCAACAAAAAAAAATTGAATACTAATCAACATGCAGCAGATATAATCACTTTGATCAAGAAACCAATCAAGAATTTCGAAAACATACCTGTGATCTCTGTTTAATTTCGAGAATTAATCAGCATAGAGAGAAAATATTTGGATGACTTGATTGTAAGATATCGATTCAACAGAAAGACAAATTCAAATTTCTTGAATCAATGATAGAAACGAATTCAAGAATTGTTAGGAATTCAAGAATTGTTAGCAGCAGCGGAATCAATTGTCGAATTGATCAAGAAACTTCAAGAACGCGATCAAACACACTCTTGGACGAATTTGTTTGTTGATTAGCTCTGATACCAATTGTAAGTCCCATAGTTGAAGCAACAATCAAGAATACTCCATAGAAAGTAGAATAGAGATAGACATGAAGAACAATTTATTGAATGATCTCTATTCATATACTTGAAATATAATGGAGGGAGAAATTGATATACGACTCTCTCAAAACTCACTGTGTATTCTCTCAAAAGTCTCAAAGTCTCAAATTACAATGTAAGCCCAAGACACTTATTTATAGTGTCTAAAATACAAGACATGGGCCCAAGCCCATTTAAATTCCCATTAAACTCCCAAAGCCCAAAATACTTATAAAGCTAATAACAACACCTTTGACTTTTGTTGACTTTACATGGACTTTATAAAACTTTCTATATAATTGGGGCTTTCTAGACCCAACAATTACTCTTATTAACGACCTTGATATACAAGAAGATGATTTTACTGTCAATGTTAGAATAATTCGTTTGTGGAATCAACCATTGTTGAAGAATCCTGAACAAATATATTCCATTGAGATGATATTAATGGATGAAGAGGTAAATAATTACTTGTATTCGAATCTTTAGCTTCGTATCCATCATAGCTTCTTATTTTTCAACAATTATGATTTTTCCATATCAATTTTTTCAGGGCACTAAAATTCATGCTAATGTTCTACAAAAATCCAGCCGGAGTTTAAAATTTTGCTTCATGAAGGGGCTGCCATATTCATAAAAAATTCTACAATTGCTCGACATGCCTCAATATACAAGTTAATTGATAATACAAACAAATTAAGTTTGTATTACAAAACTTCGGTTACCAGCTGCTTGGATTTTAATGGTTCCCTATTTGGTTTTTCATTTGTCAAATATCAAAACGTGATATCAAAGATTATTCCAGAAGATACATCAGTTGGTTAGTCAATTAATTATTTTAAATTTATGATAACTCTATTTTTAGAGTTATTATTTCCATTTATTTTCCACTTTATTTTGTCAATTTTAGCCATTTCACTTCTAAAAACCCCCATTCTTGGTATGATTTACGAAAACGAGCAAAAGGAGTGAACCATGGTCTTTAATAAATTATTTGGGGAAGTTTTGGGTGTTTTCTCGATTTTTCATCCGCAGTGACGTATACAGTGCCCACTCCGGTTCCCCACTCTTCGAGCTGATAAAAAAGAAATCAAAAAGAAACTTTTAGTTGGGATCTAATTTTCTGGAGGAGGAAGGTTCATATGGCAGAGAAATGGCTGGAGAAGTACAAGGTAGTTCTCATTGAAGATAGCATCAAGTACACCTCTTTGTACTTGGAGATTGACTTGGAGAAGGGACCATTGGATAAAAGAATTGCACAAGGAGCTGAATTCTGCCACAACTCAGCAGTCTTTACCCATTGGAAGACCCACCTCTTTTGTGTAATACCCAACTCCTTCTCCTAGTATATAAAGGAGCACTTGGGTGCCATTAAATGCATGCTTGGTTATCATCCTTGAATACTTTTAGTCTCAAATTCTCTCAACTACCACATTAGCTTTAGTCTTTTATTTACTGCAGTAACTAGCTTTAATTTTCAGTAATTTACTTTCTTAGTTTAAATTGTAGTTCGTATTACACAGTGTAGGGACGACTTCTCGTTCCCCACTGTGAGCAGTTAATTCAAGTCACTTTCAGTTTTATTATGTGCAAATCTTCATCTTTTGTTTTCTTTACTTCGGAAATGTTAGGCTAAACATCCTTTGGGATGTAGGAAGGAGAAGTACCTGGATTTTATCAAAAATGCTTGAGTAATCTTTATACTTAGAATATTTGTTGTTTTGGTCTTTCATTCTCGATATTTACCCAAGGATGCGAACAAGCTGATCACTTGCAAGGATCTAAAGTCTAGTTCTTAACTTAGAAATAAGTAGAGCGCAGTGACACGAGCTTGAATGATGCTAGGGGATTCGAAAGAATTCTTTTGACACTTACGAAAGTGAGGTCGGCACAGTGAGCTAATCTCTGCCCACTGAGTAGTAGGCAAGCTAATTTGTGTATTAAAAACACTTAGAGTATTTGTCTCTACACATTCCATCGAGGCCTGAAAAGGTCCATTTAGAGATTACCATTGACAAAACAACAAGTACTAAGAGTATGGGATTTTTATCTAACGGTGTGAGTATTTTGTAACCGGGCTTTTCTAGCGAAAATGTCCACCACGAATACGAGGATCACTCTAAGGACCGAGTATTTGAGATAAAATTTAGGGAAAATCCAACCTACATTCCTCCTTTTTAGCATTTAGTAAATCGTTTCAAGTAGCTATTTTACCAAACCAAACCAAAGTATTATTTTCCTCTCTAGTTGAAACTTGTAAAAGGAGCTCATGAGAACCGTATTGTCTTGATTGTCCAGTCTCTGTGGATTCGATTCTGGTATTTTACCAACTATTACTTGCTGTGACGATCATAGTGGACAGTGTACACTTGCACTTCCCACTGTGGACAGTTTGCAACCCACTGCGATTAAAACACACATTTCGCACGTAACAAGTTTTTGGCGCCGTTGCCGGGGACTGGCGTGATTTTAAATCTCAAGACATTAGTTTTTGTTCGAGCCCGAGTAACTAGTTTTTCTAAGCTGTTCGTATTGTATGCCACGGCGACAACTCGAACATTTGGTTCCAATAGATCTCGAAATAGAAAAAACGTTGCGAAAAACACGAAGAAGCAAGAAAACAAATCGACAACCTCCTGTGATCCCCACTGTGAACATGGCTGCAGTACCGCCACCTATAGTGGAGACCACAATCACGATTGCCGATAACAAAGATCGAAAAATACGGGACTATGCTACTTCCGGAGTTGGTGATTTAAGCTCCGGAATTTTGAGACCCAATATTGTTGCAACGCATTTTGAACTCAAACCGGTGATGTTTCAAATGATCCAAGCCATGGGTCAATTTGGAGGATCGCCATCTGAGGATCCGCACTCGCACTTAAAATCTTTTTTAGAAATGACCGATTCCTTTCAATTGCAAGGTGTTAGTGATGAGGCATTAAGACTAAGGCTTTTCCCTTTTTCATTAAGGGACAAAGCAAAATCTTGGCTGAACGCACATGCACCTCACTCGATAACCACTTGGCAAGAACTTGCCGATAGATTTTTGCAAAAATACTTTCCTCCAACAAGGAATGTTAGATTTCGAAATGATATAATTTTATTTAGGCAAGAGGAAGATGAGGCTGTTTCGGATGCATGGGAACGATTTAAAGATTTACTTCGAAAGTGCCCACATCATGGCATCCCACATTGCATCCAATTGGAGACCTTTTACAATGGTCTTTCCAATGCAGCCAAAATCATCTTAGATGCAACAGCCGGTGGAACATTTACGAGTATGACTTACAACGAAGGATATCAAATCTTAGAAAAAGTGTCCAACAACAATACCGAATGGTCAAATCCGAGAGCACCCATGTCTAAAACCAACACCATAGATTCCGAAGCACTCAAAACCATGAATGCACAATTAGTGGCCTTGACAAAAATCGTTTTAAATCAAAATCGAGGCCAAGTCAATTCCGCAACCCATCTCGCTGATAACTGCTCCCTTTGTGGAGAGGAGCATGTTTTCGACTATTGTCCAGCAAACCCCGAATCTGTTAATGTCATAGGGACCAACCAAAGGAACAACCCTTATTCGCAGACTTATAATCCAGGTTGGAGAAATCATCCGAATTTCTCTTGGTCCGGTAATCAAGGACTCCAACCCCAAGGACCGAGTCACATCCAGCAAAGACCATACAATCCCCCGGGATTTCAGCAACATCACAGTGGGCAATCCCCACATCACAGTGGGCAGTCCCCACAACCATACCAACCACGATCCAACCAACCAGCTGAGGCTCAACAATCGATCGAGTCGATTCTCAAAGGTTTTATGAATCAAACCCAAGCAGCCATTAGGAATATAGAGACCCAAGTAGGACAGCTAGCCGTTGAAGTTAAGAATAGACCACCAGGAACGTTACCGAGTGATACCGAGCAAGCTAGAGTGATAGGAAAAGGACCAGAACATGTCAAGTCCATAACTTTAAGGAGTGGAAAGGATCTGAAAAATATCATTTTTGAATCTGATGATTCGCCTCAAAAACCCACTGTGAGCACCACAGTGGGCACTTCTCAAGTCACTGTGATCCCCACAGTGGGGACCGACATCCCTGACCTTCCCACTTTTGGACCTGTCCCAAAGACTACTGTTCCAAAGCCAATACCACAGCAAACTCAGATTGACCCACGAAACATTCCATTTCCTCAAAGAATGAAGCCTAAAAATGTCGATGTTCAGTTTAAAAAATTCTTAGACATTTTTAAGCAACTTCACATTAACATACCCTTGGTAGAAGCTCTCGAGCAGATGCCAAGCTATGTTAAATTCTTAAAAGATATTTTGAACAAAAAGAGGAAGTTGGGTGAATTTGAAACTGTGGCTTTGACCGAAGAATGTAGTGCCCTCCTAACAAGCAAGATTCCACCTAAGTTGAAAGACCCGGGTAGTTTCACCATTCCATGCATTATAGGAGGACAAGAAGTAGGCCAAGCACTCTGTGATTTAGGAGCTAGTGTCAACTTGATGCCTTTGTCCATTTTTAACAAGTTAGGGATTGGAGAGGCTAGACCCACAACCGTGACATTACAACTAGCCGACCGATCCATTGCCTACCCCAAGGGAAAAATAGAAGACGTTTTGGTCCAAGTGGATAAATTTATCTTCCCCGCCGATTTTCTTGTTTTAGATTATGAGGCCGATAAAGAAATCCCAATCATCTTAGGACGTCCGTTTCTTGCAACCGGACGTACTTTGATCGATGTGCACAAAGGAGAACTCACGATGCGAGTTAATGACCAAGAGGTAACTTTTAATGTTTTCAAATCTCTCAAATATATAGACACCGAAGATTGTTTTGCCTTAAGTTCGATTTATGAAACCCACAATTTTGGCAATTTGCCCACAGTGGGGAGTACAGTTCCCACAGTGGGGATTGACAGTGAGCACTCTGAATCAGAGAGTAATGACACTTTTAAGGATGAGTGTAATGAAATGGTTGCAGCTTTTGAACCTCTGGACTTCAAAGATAGAGATGTTCAATCCCCTTCAATAGAACAACCTCCCGAGTTAGAGCTTAAACCATTGCCTTCCCATTTAAAGTATGCTTATCTCGCTAAGGATAATAAACTTCCCGTCATTATCTCTTCCAAACTTAGTGAGAAACAAGAACAACTTCTGATTGATTTGTTGATAAAGCATAAGGGAGCAATTGGTTGGACCATAGCGGACATTCGAGGGATTAGCCCCTCTTTATGTCAACATAAGATTAACTTGGAGAGTGACCACCCGGGGAAAGTCCAACCCCAAAGAAGGTTGAACCCCATCATGAAGGAGGTAGTTAAGAAAGAAGTCTTGAAATGGTTAGATGCCGGTATTATCTATCCCATTGCCAGTAGTAGTTGGGTGAGCCCCGTTCAATGTGTCCCTAAAAAGGGAGGAACAACAGTGGTCAGAAATGAAAAGAACGAACTCATTCCAACTAGGACTGTTACGGGATGGAGAATATGCATGGACTATAGGCAACTGAATCTAGCAACAAAGAAAGACCATTTCCCGTTACCTTTTATTGATCAAATGCTTGATAGATTAGCGGGAAAGGAATTTTATTGTTTTCTAGATGGATACTCCGGATATAACCAAATCCACATCGCACCCGAAGACCAAGAAAAGACCACCTTTACTTGTCCATATGGTACTTTTGCATTCCGGAGAATGCCTTTTGGTTTATGTAATGCTCCCGCTACTTTTCAACGCTGTATGATGGCCATTTTTACTGATATGATAGAAGATACCATAGAAGTTTTTATGGACGATTTTTCTGTGATCGGCACATCATTTGATAACTGTTTGAGGAATCTAGAAAAAAGTTTGGTGAGATGTGAGACCCACGACCTTATTCTAAATTGGGAAAAATGTCATTTCATGGTCGAAGAGGGCATCGTTTTGGGTCATCTTGTGTCGAAAAAGGGTTTGGAAGTTGATGAAGCAAAACTAGAAGTAATCTCCCAACTTCCCGAGCCCACAACGGTAAAAGGCATTCGCAGTTTTTTAGGTCACGCAGGTTTCTATAGGAGGTTCATAAAAGATTTTTCCAAAATAACTAAACCCCTATGTAACCTGCTGCAACATGAAAGAGAGTTTGTTTTTACCAAAGAATGTAGAAACGCATTTGAAATAATCAAAAATGCCTTAGTTACTGCACCCATAGTGACCACTCCTGACTGGTCACTCCCATTTGAAGTCATGTGTGACGCCAGCGATTGGGCTATAGGTGCAGTACTAGGCCAACGAAAAGATAAGATTTTTCATCCAATATACTATGCAAGCAAGACTTTGATCGAGGCTCAAATCAACTACACTGTAACCGAAAAAGAACTACTTGCAGTAGTTTTTGCTTTTGATCGTTTCAGGTCTTACTTAATTGGAGCAAAGGTCATAGTACACACCGATCACGCAGCCATCAAATATTTGATCAACAAGGCTGACTCTAAACCGAGGTTGATCAGATGGGTGCTGTTGCTGCAGGAATTTGACCTCCAGATCGTCGACAGAAAAGGAACAAGCAATCAGGTTGCTGATCATCTGTCCAGGCTCGAGAAGACAGTGGGCACTGTTGACCCCACTCCTGACCCCACTCCGGTAAAAGAAACTTTTCCCGATGAACAATTATTATCTGCGCAACATCATAATGAAACTCCTTGGTATGCTGATATTGCAAACTTTTTAGCAAGTGGACTTAAGCCCCACGGGATGAGTGGACAACCATTCAAGAAATTTTTACACGACACACGACAATACGTTTGGGACGATCCCTTCTTGTACAAGATAGGGGCGGACCAAATATTAAGGCGTTGTGTCCATGGGAGTGAACAACATCAAATACTCCATGGTTGTCACACATCCCACTACGGTGGCCACTTCGGTGGAAACCGTACCGCAGCAAAAATTTTGCAAAGTGGATTCTTTTGGCCCACTGTTTTTAAAGACTCATTTGAATTCGTGAAAAATTGTGAGCAATGTCAACGTACGGGGAATATATCGCAAAGAAATGAAATGCCTCTTAACAACATTCTAGAGGTCGAACTTTTTGATGTATGGGGGATAGATTTTATGGGACCTTTTCCAAATTCCAACAATAACTTTTACATCTTGGTTGCGGTAGATTATGTTTCAAAATGGGTAGAAGCCATTGCTTGTCACTCCAATGATGCTAACACTGTGGTGAAGTTCTTACACAAAAATATATTCACTCGCTTCGGAACACCACGAGCATTAATTAGTGACGAAGGCACCCATTTTGTAAACAAAGTCATGGCCTCGGTTCTTGCTAAATATGATATTCATCATAGAGTGGCCACCGCATACCACCCACAAACCAATGGGTTGGCCGAGCTTTCAAATCGTGAGATCAAGGGAATTTTGGAAAAAGTTGTTAAGCCACACCGTAAAGATTGGTCAATCAAACTCGATGATGCTCTTTGGGCCTATCGAACAGCCTATAAAACTCCTCTGGGAATGTCTCCATTCAAATTAGTTTTTGGCAAAGCTTGCCATTTACCGATTGAATTAGAGCACAAGGCGTTCTGGGCCCTTAAAGAGCTTAACATGAGTGAGGATGCCGCGGGAATCAAAAGGAGTCTGCAAATACATGAGCTAGAGGAGTTGCGATATCACTCCTATGAGAATGCAAAGTTGTACAAGGAAAAGACCAAGATGTGGCACGATCGTCGAATCAACCATAGGGAGTTCATGGAAGGACAACAGGTACTATTGTTCAATTCCCGTCTCAAACTCTTTCCAGGTAAACTTAAATCAAGATGGACGGGACCATACACCATTGTCAAGGTGAGTCCTTTCGGAACAGTGGAGTTGAAATCCCCACAATCGGGTCAAACCTTTAAAGTCAATGGGCAAAGGGTAAAGCATTTTTTGCATGAAAGTGCCCACATCCCTGCCCACTCTCCGCCTCGCTATGGTTAGAGAAATTCACAACCGTTTGTAAATATTTTATTTCACTTATTTGTTGTCTTTTTATTATTTTTGGTTTTTTTAATTCTGCATGGTAGTTTGTTTTAATGTGTGTAGAAGAACGTGCCACCTTTTGAAGAAAAATCAAGGAAAGTACTTTGCAGTGGGGAAGGCTCAGGTCACTGCGCTCCCCACTCCCCACCTGGCGAATGAAAGGACTATTTTTGGGGCCCAATGCTGACAAGCTTTCACCTTTTGCTGCCATCAAGTCTACTTTTAGGCCATGGTGTCATAGTTCATCATTTCCCAAGCAAAGCTATCATTGTCAATCCTCTCCCTCTCTCCTAAAATCGGCTGTTTCCCCCCATTTTTGAAAAGAAAACATTTCCAAAAACCACCTTAACCTCCTTTGCTTCCAAAATTTACCCAACAAACTTTCTCTTCTTCATTTCTCTCTCTACGAAAAAACCCACCAGCAAAACCCTTCCAAAACCCTAAAAATGGCAAGAACCAAGAGAATGAACACCAACCCCGATGCACTAACACGTGCGGCCGTCCGCCGCAGGACCGCCGAGGAACAACCACCGGAAGCCGTCACCAATGACCTGAACGAACCGCCACCGGTCTCCGGCGAAAACCCGATCATCTCCGGTGCGGCCGACGAGGGTTCTTCAAAGCACGAAAGCCCAAAAGCTACTTCATCATCGCAAGTCTCAGACAACAGTATCACCCATTTCGAGACCGAGACACTTCTAGCCGAAGAAGAAGAGAGACGGTTAGCAGAGGAGTTCAAACAGAAAATGGAAGCCATTAGAAAAAGAAAGGAAGAGGTCGAGAGGAGGCGTCGAGAGGAAGAAGAAAGAATCAGAAAGGAAGAAGAGGAAAGAATCAAACGAGAGGAGGAAGAAAGATTAAAAAGAGAGGAGGAAGAGAGATTGAGGAGGGAAGAAGCCGCAAGATTGGCTAGAGAGGAGGAGGAGCGATTGAAAGAGGAAGAACGAAAGAAGGATGAAGAAGCAAGGATATTCGAGCAGAAAAAGAAACAAGCAGAGGAGGAGTGTTTGGCTCGTGAGGAAGAAGAAAGACAGAAGAAGATTAAGGAACAGACTCAGACATTAGACATTCCCCAGAACAAAAATGCTGATAGTGTGGAGGATGTCCACACCACTGCCCACAGTGAAGAAACCCCAACCAGAGCACTCCAGAGGAACAGGGGAATGGTTACACGATCTGGTGCATCCAAGAAGGCATCGTCTGCAAAACCGAAAAGAAAAGCGTCGAGGAAAGGTAAGGGTATCGAACCCTCTTTAAGTTCTTCTTCTAGTGATACTAATACGGGAAGTGAACAAAACCTTTCTGAAAATCCACATCTGTCCACTGTGGGGACTGCTCATGCCCCCAGTGGGATACCGAGGCAATTCACTTCCCCAGCTGCTAGAACCCACTTTGAGTGTATTTGCACTCGGAAGTTGAATTTAGAGAGGGGTTTCGACCCCGACTTTGTAGAAGCAAATCCCTTTGTCAAAGATAAACTTGTAGCGCAAGATTGGGCAACCATTGCCACTGCCAATCGCCGCGCTAATGCATCATTAGTCCGAGAATTTTATGCTGAGGCCTCCCAAGCCAAAGAATCATTTGTTAAGATCAGAGGAAAGGTTGTGGACTTTACTCCAGGCAATATAAACCGAGTGTTAGGTAGAGGAGCTCCGGAACCTTGTGCTTTCGGACAGTTCCTGGCAAAGATGACTCTGGCTGATGAGGAATTGATTTTAAAAGAAATAGCAGTTGAGGGAAGGCCATGGAATCAGGATGGCCAAAGAAGGTGTCTATATGCTGGCAGCCTCACCACTGAGGCTGCTGTGTGGTTCCAATTCCTAAGGGCCTCGGTGGCCCCAACATCGCACGACACGACTCTCTCCATGCATAAGTGTGCCATGCTTTACTGCGTTCTCACTAAAAAGAAGATCAATCTGGGAATCATAATGCATGGTGCCATCCATTAGGCCAGAACACGAACCAAGGTAATCCTACCCCTTCCTTGCCTTATTACACTATTGCTAATAGATGCCGGAGTGCCCACAGCTGAAGAAGACCAGTGGATCATTTCCACGAAAAACATCAGTATTCAGACAATTAAGAAGATGAGAAGAGAGATAGGAGGCCCGTCTGTTGAGCCTGCCCAGGTACAGCCCAATGTGCGAATAGCCGACGAGCACATAGTGGGCACTGAAATGCCCACTGTGGAGAAGAAGGGTACCCCACTCCATTCAACCGAGGCCGGATCATCAAGCAACCAAATGGGAGAGATTTTGGCAGCTTTAAAGAAGCTCACATACAGGATCGAGTTGCTGGAAAGTGAGCAGCGATATCAGAACCGGGCCACGCAGAAATTTTGGATGTATACAAGAGAACGAGATGAGGTGACGGGCCTGATGATGAAAGAGGCCAACCCAATGCTAGCTGCTCAGCTACCAGAATTCCCGAAAGATATCTGCCCGGTTAATGACAGTGAGGATGAGTTCGATGATGATGATGCTGATCTGTCACCGCAAGCCACCCAAACCCCGTGAATGGTTTGTTTTAAAACAATGGTTTCGCTCTTTTGCTCACCAAAAACAATTTTATTTTGTTTGGTTGATCTTTTTGTGCCTATGGCTAGGCATTGACACTATTCGCTGTTTTAACTTTTTAAATATCGATGCATGAAAATCCTACCGGTAGGTAGGTACTTTTGGGTACTAACGTATTGATTGTTTGAATGCTTGTTTGACCTCGTTTCCATTTCAAGGTACAACTTTCGGCTTCCGACTTAAAAGGTCACTTTTGTAAGTACAAATCTCAACTTGTCCCGTGAAATGATATAGGCCATTTTTCGCATCCAAACACGATCCTTTTTGTACCCCCAAACCACCACCTTTGTTCATTAATTCAATGTCACAGTGGGGACACTGTGAGATTTTAAGTTTGAGGTGGGAACTTCCAGAGTGACCTCCAGTTTGCTCACAGTGAGGACACTGTGAAGTCCAAGTTTGAGGTGGGTAAGCCGTACCCCCCTCCCAAAAAAAAAAAAAGAGAAAACACAAAAATACAAAAACAGAAGAAAATCGGAGTAGCACTAACAAAATTGATGGTGTGCCTTTTCTGGACCATCAAAGTGCTCACTAACAAAACCTTTCTGAAAAACACTTGGTTTCTCATCCGGGTAAACACCCACTACCGCTCCGACGTTCTATTCCGATAATCGCCATATCACAACGCCAACTTCCAACCACGTGCTCCAACAACTTGATTAACAAATCATACACCTCATCCAAATTCTCGAAAAGGTTTCTATTCAATACTTCATCTTTCTATCATTACGCTATTACGACACTGGCTGACACATTTATCTTGGCAATTGATACCACTATTTATCCGTTCATTCTCCACCTATAACATCACACTGCCCACCAGGTCTCTTATGGTCATTCGTACACGACTCAAACTTACTTACATGTTCTCCAGCATAAATAAATGAGTCTATCTCGTTACTCGTCTCTTCCAAACTCTAGTTGAACCACAACTCATGAGTTCCTGATTAACTCTAACATACTCGTTTCTTACTAGCTCTTTTGCGAATCCCAAAACTATTACATAGACGGGGCACAATCCCACACAGATCGACATACTCTATACCTTCACTTCGTTCGTGCTACATACTTCATCCATCAAGAACCATCCAAACCTCGAAAGTAAAACGCTTATCTAAAACAACAATTTTCCACCATCTTAACACCCCTACCAGGTGCTCCCCCAACTTTCAACCTTCTGGTTCAAGTCCTGACCTCAGCCACCTTACACAGCTGCCGACTTCAACATCAAAGTCAACCTGTTGCTACTTTCTTAACCTCTTCTTGAACATGGTTCCCTACCGAACCTAATCCTTCCATCCTATCATAACCAACTTCTCTTTTTTTCCGACGCCCTCATTTCAAAATTTACTTATGCAACGTCAACATTATGAGATTACTTTAAAACTCTCATTCGACTTCAAGGATATTTCATTCCTACTTCACAACATTACTCATAACGAGTTGCTAATACCAATACCTTGATGACTTCTAGTCCTTCTTCTGAACACGATCATCCCTCGGCAACTGTATTTCCAGTCACCGCACGAGGGTATAAACCCTCACACAACCGACACTAAGGTCCACCTCTGACTCTCCCACTGCTCATCTCTCCAATTGAACACTAATACCACAGCTACAAACATTCTCTCATGATCTGTCCAACACCTCTCCACTCTAGGAGTTCTTCCTTAGCTTAAAATGTAGCACTCTACGACCTAGTGAGTTCATAGCCTTCATGCATGCCAACACGACAAAAATCATTTCGCACCCTTTATTATTCTTAAAGAACAATACTTGGAAACAACTTGGGTACACACAATCCCAACATCCTCATAACTCTAATGCCCTGCACAGCGATCTCGAGAATCGTTTGCATGCAACTTTCCGTGAAACTTAACTCTACTCAACCAAAAATATGTTGTTGCGACAGTAATGCTTTGAATGAAATCTTTTCATACGACAAAATTCTGAAAGAATTTACCGACACGAGGTAAACCAGTCGGTTTTCATACTCATAAATAACTTCAACATGTCAATACTCATTTTGGTTATAAAAGTTTTGCATTCAATCGTTTTCTTGACTTTTGCAATAATTTAACTTATCATGAAAAGAGTGGAATATTTTGCAAATCGTAAACCTCTAAGACTTCATCGTGCGATGTACATGGATTTGTATTTTTCTTTAAACATACGCTTACACACGCCGACTCATATTCGATCAAATTTGATATTTACACATTTACTTTACTTATTAAAAAAAAAAAGAACTCATGTACACATGTACGAACTCAATGCATGAAACTCTACTTGCAATTGAAGGCTACTCACTCAAACAAGGTCAATCGTTTTACCCACGCAACTTATCATTGACACTCTATTTTCGACCAGTGATCGCCCTCTCGGCCTTGTAACAACTTACCATACATACATCAATGGTCCACTTACTCAACCATTTCAAACTCTTCTCGTTCTGATCAATTATCTCACATTCTACCTCTACACGCTATCAATTCTCTACTGATATCTTCCTGTGGTGATCTTGCCACTGAAAAGCTCGACTAAAGAGTCAGAGCTCCAATCCTCTACTCGCTAATGAACTTACGCTTTCAAGATCTCGACACTGTCCTTTCTTACCGTTCCCACTGATCTACCCCCACGATTTCTAGAATCGGGACTCTCCTGAACCAGGAGTCTTACTCACAAGCAATCGCTCATCCTCTTCGAATCCACGAAGATCTATCTCTAGACGGCTCAATACATTCCAACAACTTTCTTCTCTACGATGTATACATACATCATATCATAACTGATCCTTTAAGATACCTCCCCGACAATGGGTCTCAATCTACTTCTCAGGGATCTTACTGCCATTCTAAGGTATTGGCACACGACATAAACACTAGCTTTTGACTACAACTTCGGAGTAATAAGGCAGATTAAGCACATATATGTACCTGTAAGTTCGCAATTACACTGGCCAGGTGGAATTTCAAACTTACCTTACATGACAGTCCTCAGTACCCTATTAGTCCTATCTCTATAGTAGTGTCCTCCTAACGCATTTCCTGTATTTACAATAGTGCCCTCCTAACGCATTCCTGATTCTCAGTTGTGATCTCTACTCCCAAGTTTAAGTTTAGGCCCGTCCGGTCACCTAAATCCCTTAAACTATGGCTCTGATACCAACTATAACGACCCAACTAAAATTTAACAAGCACTTAAAAAAATATGGAATATCCCAAAATCGTGGTCTCAAAATTTCATTACAATATTCAAGAATAGGTTTGCGGAAACAACCTACACAACTGAGAAATGCTAAAATAAACTAAAGTGCCACTACACTATCCGACTCCTCTCGCTAAAGCCCAGCCTACTTGCCCGAGCTTTTCGATGCCTGCTTACCTGAAAAGCGTTTTAGTTTGGAAAAGCGAGGGTTAGACCATGAGGTCTAGTGAGTCCCTCCCAACAGTTATCAAAGCATTTAGAACGGTTCACCATTTCAGTAAATAAAACATTCATACTCAACTCATTTTAAAAGAAAACTCGTACACGGACTAAAATCCGCCTCCTCGCAAATTGACACCCTGAAGCCACCCTAAGGTGACAACGAGTCAGTCTCATGCTGCCTTATGGGGTCGCGCCACCCCTGGCATAAAGGGACTACTTTCCCGCATGAGCACTGGCGGGACTACTTTCCCGTCTTGGCCAATTTACGTCTCCTCAATGTATGCATACATTCACAATAAAGCTTTCAACAACATTCAAACGTGTAAAGCATAAATATATAACATGGTATTTCTCGTCATAGAATTGCTTTTAGGAAAACATATTAAAAGCCACATATTTCGGTTTAGAAAACTCACCTGATAGCAAAACTCTTCCCTAGTTCAAGTCTCGCACCGACCGCACACCTAAGCATAATTCATCAATTTATTAAGCGCGCCTTGGATTTCAAATCCTAAGACCCTCCTCTTGACTTAGACTCAAAGGATACGTTTCTAAGTCTAACCTCCAACGCTTCGACTTTCAAACTATAACCCGAACCTCAACCTACCTCAGGCCCATTTCACCCGAAATGGCCTGCCAATCAGGGCCCAAAAGCCCAGATCTGAACTAATTTGCGCCACCCACTAATGGCGAAAACCAAGCTTTGCGCCACCCACACTGGCGCAAATTCTGACTTTGCGCGCAAATCTCACTTTACGCCAACAACATCAGAACGGCATTTCGTACTGGATTTTACTGGTTCGATTTTCATTATTTAGACCGAATTAACTCGTTTAATCGAAAGAACATGCTTACTAGAAATAATTATTAAAGTTCCCATTGCAATTTAATCATTCTTAATCCTCTCTTAAGCAAAACTTCCAACCAAATTAAACAAAACAATGGTTTTCCATTTTACTTAGCATACAGCACCCAAAACCCATTCTAAAAACAAGAGACAACAGCTAAGAAGAAGGTGGATTTGATTACTTACTTTGAACTTGAATGCAAACAATATTTCCTTCCTTCTCCCAATTGATAATCATCAAAATCCCCTTCTCTCTTTCTCTCTGCGTTTTTTTTTCTCAGCCGCAAGCAACAGTAATTTCAGGAAGAGAATGTTTTCTCCTAGGGTTTTGTGCCCTTAAATACCTTTTCTCTTATTTACCAATTGGTCCCTCAACTTTCCTTATTTTAAAATCTAACATAAAACACAAAAGTCTTTCAAAATAACCCGGTCGTTACAGGCAACGGAAAAACGAAGAGACGAATTTCCTTAAAAACATTCCTGATTTCAATTAAAAAACATTAATTTCCTTTTGCATTAATTTTGAAACGTAATTTCTTTAAAATACATTTTTGATTTCAATTAGAAAACATTAATTTCGTTTTGCAATAATTTTGAAACGTAATTTTCTTAAAAAACATTTCTGATTTCAATTAAAAAACATTAATTTCCTTTATTAAATTTGAAACCTAATTTCCTTAAAAAACATTTCTGATTTCAATTAGAAAACATTAATTTCGTTTTGCATTAATTTTGAAACGTAATTTCCTTAAAAAACATTTCTAATTTCAATTAAAAAACATTAATTTTCTTTTGCATTAATTTTGAAACGTAATTTCCTTAAAAAACATTTTCTTAACTCGAGTTAATCAGCTGAAAGATTTGGGTTAGTCATTCAATTAATCCGTTCTTATTGGATTTTTTTACTCCTGTTATAAAGAAAGAGATTATGAGTAGGTTTTATTTGCATTAATTTTGAAACGTGATTTCCTTTTGCATTAATTTTGAGATTGATTTTGCATTAACTTTGAGTTTGATTTTGCATCAATTTTGAGTTTTTTTTACTTTTAGTATCTATTAAGCCCTAAAAATAAGTCCATTATTAAAGGAAACTGAATAATCAACCCCTTCTTCCTCCTATATATTTTGGCTATTACGAATTCTGGGTATTAAAAACAATATTTTGGCTATTAAAAACTATTAAGCCCCCAAAAAATAAGCCCATTATTAAAAGAAACTGAATAATCAACCCAAGTCTTCCTCCTATATATTTTGGCTATTACGAATTCTGGCTATTAAAACCAATATTTTGGCTAGAAATTAAAAACAATATTTTGGCTATTATGAATTCTGGAAATCTGGTAAGCACCTCCATCAAGACTCCAACAATTTGGTTTCTCTATCTGTTGCTTCTGGAAATCTGGTTTGCTTCACAACATGTAAGGTTTCTGATCTCAATTCTCAAACTTGTTAGAGCATTGTTGTATTCAAGATTTACTGTAAAGTCAATGTACTGTATGAGTCTATACAGTATTGTGAATGCCTTTATACCTTGTATGTTATGGGTATAAATAGGCTTGTCTAGACCATTTGTTAAAAACACTTCAAAAGCTTTAGTAATCTTTTAGAAACCTTTTGTAATCCTTTGAGCTCAATACATGGATGACATATTTGCTCTCTAGATTCTCTCTCACTACATTCATATCTTATTGCTAGAGATTTGGGATTTATCAATTGGTATCAGAGCTAAACAGAAGATTCAAGCAGATCGAAGACCAAATTGAAGATTTTTTACACTAAAGCTGAAGAATTCGGATTGGGTGTTCATCACTATTCATCACTGTTCATCAAGAATTCTAACCCTTCTTCATTTACTATTCATCCAGATTTCATCTTTTCTTTAATTTTTGATCTTTTGGATTGATTCTTGACATCATTGCACTCGGATTTGATTCCTGAACATCTTTAATTCTTGGATCAACGCCAAAATCTGCACAGAATTTGCAGATCTGATCATTTTATATCATTTTTGTTCGAAAACTTTTTCTACTATTTTTGGATCAAAATTCGATTAAATTGATCGAATTAGGATTTGTGATTAACTAAGAAAGTGTGTGGAATCAAATTTCGAACAAATCTGTGCAAATTTCATAACAATTGATCAAGAATTGAAAAAGTTATGGCTGATTTAGTGATTTTCGTGTTCGAAGTGCAGAATTCGGATCATTCTTGGTGAATTCGGATCATTCTTGGTGAATTCGGATCATTCAAAGAAGAATTCGGAGTGTTCTTGGAAATACAAGTGTAGAATTCGACTCAAGAAGGATTCGAATTGATTGAATTCGAACCCAGCTAGATTCGAATTGAGGAGAATTCGAACCGTGTTAGATTCGAATTGAGGAGAATTCGAACTGTGTTAGATTCGAATTGAGTTGATTAAATTTTCCAAGTGTTGAATTAGAACCCTTAAGCATCCGAATTCATAGAATTCGAACCCTTAAGCATCCGAATTCATAGAATTCGAACCCTTAAGCATCCGAATTCATTGAATTCGAACCCTTAAGCATCCGAATTCATTGAATTCGAACCAAGTTAAGTCCGAATTGAGTGAATTCGAACCCTTCAGCATCCGAATTCATTGAATTCGAACCCTTCTTCATCCGAATTCATTGAATTCGAACCCTTATTCATCCGAATTCATTGAATTCGAATCCTTCTTCATCCGAATTCGTTGAATTCGAACCCTTACTCATCCGAATTCTTGTGAAAAAAAAAAAAAAATTTTATCCCGAAATTCTTAAGAAAATTTTTTATCCCGAAATTTTTTCTATAGTGTATTTCATACACTGTAAGAGCTTTTCAAGAAAAATTTTTATATAATTTTTTTGTGTATTTTCATACACTGTCTGCTTGATCTTCTGAACGATCAATTTCTAGCAATATTCAAAATGGTTTTACAACAAGTTATTGTTAAAAGCAGTGGTGAAGATTTGAAGCAAACTCTGAAAAAGGAGAATCCTCCAATTGCAAAAGTTTTTGTTAAACCAAATGTAAAGTTGCAACAAGTCATTATAACAGAAACATCTGTTAATTCACATGTATCTGTTAAACCAAATAATGAAGTGTTGCAACAAGTCATAATAACAAAAACACCTCCAAAGCCACTTGAAAAAGCTAAGGCAAATAATGGAATTTTGCAACAAGTTATTTTATCAGAAACATCTCCTATATCAGAAACTCCTGTTAAAGATAATGCTTCAAATTCTTCAACTCCTATTTTAAATAAAGCATTGGAAGAAGAAAATGTTGATCTGAAAAGACAAATTTTAGACATTTCTTCTTCAAATGCTAAACTTACTAAAAGAATAACTGATCTTGAAGTTTATATTGCAGATCTTGAAGCAAAGAAAGACAACTCAAGTCTGCACGATCAAATCGAGAATCTTCAAGAGAAAGTAACAACTCTTCAAAAAGAAAATGCCGATTTGAAGAGTAGAGAAGAAAAGAGAGTGAAGTGGAACTTAAAGTTACATGCTCAATTAAAAGAAGTTAAAGATATAGGGAAAATTTTGGACAGTGAAAATGCCGATCTAAAGAGAAAACTGTCTAATTTTTCTTTTGAAGAAAAGAAAGTTTTTGAAGAAAAGAAAGAGACTGAGCTGAAATGTATAAAACTTTCAAAACAAGTTTCAGACTTTGAGAAAGTTTTATTTTTAGAAAAAGACAAGCTCGAAAAAGAAAGAGCTAAATTTGAAACTGAAAGAAATTTTTTTGATATCAAAAGTTCTGAACTTTCCGTGAAAATTTCTGAATTAGAAAATCTTTTGGAAAAGGAAAGAAAAGATTTCACGGAAAAGCAAAATCTCTTTGAAAAGGAAAGTAAAACCCTTAAAAAGAAAAATATGGAAATTTTCAAAGAGATTACTGATAAAAGAAGGTTTTTGGAAAAAGATTTTGAATCGGAACGTGTATATTTTGAAGATGTGATTCTTAATCTTACCAAAAGATTATCTGGTTTATCAGCTGATATTATGAAAGACCAGTTGATCAAATCTGATCTCCAAAAGAAATTTGATCTAATTTCTAAAGAGAAAAATGTTTTAATAAACAAAGTCAAAGAACTTGAAGACGTCATTTTTAAATTTGATGTCTCAAAGCAGGCTAGTCATAATTCTATCTTTCAGACTCCATTTGTTGATTCAAATGATTCTGAATGTTCTTTTAAAACTGCTTCAAGTTCAAGTTTTAAAAACATTCCTTCTAAACAATTTAAAAGATCAACAGATTTCTCAAAAGGTCAGATTCGTTCTTCTAATCTTTTCTATAATCCTCTGTTTGATAAATCGGATGATATTCTTAAGGTGCCTAAAATTAATACTTCCAAATCTGAAGAAGTTCCAGTCTTCAAGAGGGTGAAGATGGAATGGAGAATCAAAGGCACAACAATTCCAAAGAAAGACGTGCCAAAATCATCTGTATTCACATCAAATGCCAAGAAGAACAATGCGCCAAAAGGTAAATCTTCTGCTAAACTTAATCCTATTCATTCTGTAAATCATCTGATTAGGTTGGCACATAAGAAAATCTGTTGTTCTTACTGTGGATCAAATGATTTTGTGCATAAAGATTATACTTCTTATTGGTATGGTTCTTACAGTATTCCTTGTAAGAAATCTACACCTAACCCACTAGGACCCAAGTGCCATTGGGTACCAAAATCTGCTTAATCTGTTTTGCAGGTTCATCATGTGTTGTACTGAATTGTAGATACATACCACACACATGACTGAAAACAGAAGAGAAGCGGCGTATTTTTTGAAGAATATTTGTACTATTAAGGGGGAGACAAATATTAAATGGCTTTTGAACATATCAGTTCAAAACCCGTGCTTCAACGACAATGGCTTCTGAACAATTCAGTTCAGGACCCGTACTTCAACGACTAAGACTTCTAAACAAATCAGTTTAGAACTCACACTTCTCAGGTGATATCCTTAACTGTTACATCTTTCTGTTTCAAGGAACGTGGCAAAAGGTAACATTGGATTATATTTGTTTCTACTGATTTGAAAACTTGAATCTTTACAAATTTAATTCAATGAGATGCAATTTTCAATTTTCATTCAATGAATTAAATGCGTGCTAAAAGATGTTTTTTTTCAAGAATCTTTGTATTATCTGAGTTAGATTTGCTTCAACTTTCATCTCTGAAATAAATCGAAAGGTAAGCAAAACATGAATGAAATTATGCTGAATGCTCAAAGATATGTGAATCTGGACTTATATAGAATATAATGCTCAAAAAGCCTATTTATCAGAATGATGAATGGAAACGAAAATATGGGGGAAGCACTATGATTAAGAACCAAGTGATTGAGATATCATTCATATTTTGTGATGGAAATTCGAACTTATATAGAATATCATTTAGTTTGAAAGTTTGTGCCTGTGGCCTTTCTGGTTTGGGAGAGTAAGTCCTAAGGGGTGCTCGACACCTAGTCCCTAAGATCAACTGGTCTGGGATCGGCTGACCCAAATCCTGCAATAGAACCAGATAGAAAGCCATGTTCTACTGGTACAAATGGGTTTAAGATATATCGATGTGGCCTTTCTGGTTTGGGAAATTAAGTTCTAAGGGGTGCTCGACACCTAGCACCTAAGGCCAACTGGTCTGGGATCTGCTAACCCAAATCCTTCTATAGAACCAGATAGAAAGTCATGTTTAACGGTGTATCTTATTCTTACTAAACTTTTTGATCAAAAGATGCCAATGAGCACAAAATCAAAAGATGCCAATGTGCACAAATCAAAAGATGCCAATGAGCACAAAAGAAAAGATGCCAATGAGCACACATCTCTTGAAACTTGGGAAAATACAAAGTCGCGATAAACCCGTAAATTTGTGAAAATTCTGATTTTGGACAAATAGTGTGAGTAGAGCAAAATATTCTTATATGTTTTAGAATTGCATATGCTTGAAGCTAATCATATTTCCCATGCTAGCACACCAAATAGATTTAATAAAGGGGTTGAAACTGAACATTTTTTTAACTTGATATACAATGATGACTTGTTCTTGAATCCAAACACATGCATTTGATTTCATTTGATTGAAAAATCTGTTAAATTTCATTAAGTTGAATTTCTCTTGTAAAGTTTTCAAATGATCAAATGTTTGTAGTTACAAATGAAGTTCAATGAATTTTATTTTCCTTGTGTAAATTTTTTAAAATTTGTATATTGTGCGTTATTGAAATATATGCATACTTTCAGGGGGAGAAAATAAATTGCTCCAGAATTCTTATTTTGAGGGGGAGCAAGGTTATTCTGTAAGGAGGAGATTGTTAGCAATACTCAAAGACACGACTGAAATTGAAAATGGTTTTCGTTGATTATGATGCTCACCATCATCGAAAAAGGGGGAGAAAAGTTTAATTTCAATTTCATGTCAAAGATATTTCAAGTCAAAGATTCGTGAACAAAGACTGAAGATTGGGGAGAAGGATCATGTGAAGTCCAAATGTTGCTGAATTTGGTTATCTTAGTTCTGAGTGGTTCTCGGAATGCGCTTACACCTAAAAGTTCAAAAATATAGATGGTTTCGCATCCTTCATGATTCGAATTGCCCTGATTTTGGACCCTTCTTGTTCCAACTTACTTGAATTCGAATCCTACTTGATCCGAATTGAGCTGATTTCGCATCCTCTAGCATCCGAATTGATGGTTTCGGATCTGCCTACATCCGAATTGATGATTTCGGATTCTTAAAGTTAATATGAGAACTAAGGTTCTTGCATCAAGAAGGATACGAGAAGTTACTGTTTGTTAAAGACTGATAAAGCTGTAAAGATCTGTTTTCATGTACAAGACTTGAAGATAGTTTGATAAAGTGTCTGTTGAAGAAGATTGACTTTACAAAGAGCTGAAGACTGCTGTCAAATTTTAAATCTTGAATCCAAAGGGGGAGATTGTTAGAGCATTGTTGTATTCAAGATTTACTGTAAAGTCAATGTACTGTATGAGTCTATACAGTATTGTGAATGCCTTTATACCTTGTATGTTATGGGTATAAATAGGCTTGTCTAGACCATTTGTTAAAAACACTTCAAAAGCTTTAGTAATCTTTTAGAAACCTTTTGTAATCCTTTGAGCTCAATACATGGATGACATATTTGCTCTCTAGATTCTCTCTCACTACATTCATATCTTATTGCTAGAGATTTGGGATTTATCAAAACTTCCAACGATTTGGTTTCTCTACTTCTGCTTGGTTTTTTTGCTCCAGCCTGTTTGTTCTTTATTGTTTTTTAAATTTTAACTGTCTAGATTTTCTAATAACAACAATCGATCAATCATTCAAACCCTAAAACACTCAAGAGGTGGAGAAAAAACGCACATTTCAACCCAGAATAGCTAGCCATGATCTTGATTGCACCCCACAAGAGAAAGGACTATTCTGTATTTTGCACATTGCACAATTATGATTGGGTGTTTCTTGAGCATGTAAGTTCTTCGTTAGGGGCTTTTGATTTGTATGTTACTTAGCTTATGAAAGAAAAGTTTCTTTGTATGTATGTGGACTTTGTATGTATGTGGACTGGTGGTTGCAGTACATGGTTTTGAAATATTGTTTTGATAGTTGATAATATTGCAGAGAAATTGCAAAACACTTGTTTCTCCCTCACTGCAGCATCAAGACAGCAACGAAAGAATACGAGACCAAAAATAGTAATTCAGTTGTAACTGCTTCTTCCACTACTAGCAAGGTAGCTGATGCTTAAATCATACCGAAACAACAAGATACAATTAATGTTGTCGATGGTATTTTCTTTCCGTTCATATATTATTTTTCTTATGTATTTTGGCCTTAGTGTGTGATATGGAGGAGATATGTATGTAATATAAACGAGAAAGTTTCAATTGTGACTTGCGTTACCTTTTGTAGATGTTGATAATGGATGACATTGTGGATATCTGAATAAGAAAAAGGATTTCATGTATGTTATTTTGTCTTGTGGGATGATTGTGACTCATCTATTTGCAAGTGATAAGTTATTTTGATGATCTATTTTATATTATAAAATATTTAAGAAGAAGTGTTGAAAACTAAAAATTGACATTAGTCATATATAATTCCATAGATTTCAATACATATTTTTAAATGTGTTTGAATGACATGTAATAAACAATTGATTACTAAAGTTATAAATGATGTGAGCCTCAATCCGTAGGCTTCAAGATAAGCCACAACGTTTTTTAAAGTGTTATTTATGACGATAAATCTCTATATCATGTATATCTATACCATCATTGGTAAAAGTTGTATATCATTGACTGAGTACATTGGGTAATACCACTCGATCCAATCCACGAATCAATTTGGTTTATATGGCAAAAACACATTTGCATTGTTATATTATTTCTTATATTTATTTGAATATTACATCCCGCCGCATTGCGCGGATACTCAGCTAGTACATTAAAAATTGCACATGTTCAAATATTGATATGTAACAAATATATCCAAAAAACACAGCTTCAACCAAGATTGAAGTTACCACATCCTCGGTGGCACGTTAATTTCATATAACATTTATCCTATCAAAATTCATATGTGAAAAACCCGTGGTGTGGTTGTGAAAAATCACAAAGAATTACACATGAACTTCAAAACCATAATATTTTCATGGCATAATACAGAAAAAAACGGATACATTAATTTACACGATACACAATACCTATGGAAAATTAACAGTTTCATACCCAAACAAACAATTTCACATGTTCGAAAATTCATATGTGACAAACTGTAGCAGATTATTGTACATGTGAAAACTGGATCGAAAAGTTATCACATTGTCAGTTACTAATTAATTTCATATAAATATTATCCTATCATATTTCACATATGAAAAAGGTGGTGTAATTATGAAAATTCACAAAAAAATTGCACATTACTTTCCAAACAAATAAATTTTCATGGCATCATACAAGAATAAAAAAAACATTGATTCACACACTTTGTAAACTAAGATTTATAAAATTTCACATAAAAATTATACGTGAACTTTAAAAAAACTTATGAAAGAACGTTTCATTTCTTGTTCGGTGTAACGTCAATAGCATCGTCACAATCTATTGCATCAGAATCGTGGATTGCATCTTCTTCACGTTCTTCATCGGAAGCAACTGAGATAACAAAATCGGCAAGAACATCTTCGACCATCATCTCGTCATGTATGCTTTGTTTTTCATTATTTCCTCCTTCAGGATCGTACGACATGATGACTACAGTTCATAAACTATGAACAAGGAAGAATTCTTGATGAAAAATCTGGAATTTTACGGTTATGATTATGCAGATTGTTTTGAAAACCGTTAAATGTAGAAGAAGATGATAATCTCGGTAATTTAGGAAAAAATAAAAAATAAAAAATATTAAAGTCAATCACTTCCTAAAATAAAGGATTGGTGTGCTTATTTATGAAACTTCCGAAATTACAATTAGTGTTAAAGACTATTTTACCCTTAAAGTCATATTAATCAAGATCAAAAATCAAGGGCTAGGATTAGTTTACATAGTTTACACACATTTAGGAGTTTACATTTTATTATCCATATATACACACACACACACACACACACACACACATATATTATATGTAAATTTGTCGGCTTAAGTCACACCTTGAAAAACCGCATGGTCTTGCCGTAACTCGTAAGGTTGAGGTTTGATCTCGCTGTTACACCACACCTTGCGCCATTTAGGACTTTGTTTTTAATATGTCATTTTTAATTATTTTAAAAAGTTTAAATAGTCTTTTGGCCATCAACTAGGATTTCAGCTAATTAAATGAGCATAACCTAAATATCATTTGATAAACATTCTAGAAGTCTATTTATATGAAAAGGCAAAAGCTATATTTGGTAAAGGGTCATTTAGATAAATGATCTTAAAAGAGTTTTTAATTAAATTTTGACCTCTTTGCCTATATAAGAAAAAATGGGTTTATACCCGTGAGAAGGTCATGGATTTAATTAAATTCTCATTTAAGGTTATATACCTTAAAAATATCTGGCAAAAACTAGCAGATAAATTACTTGATAGCTAACAAGTTAGTTGTTAGCTGATAACTGATAAGTTAGCTGATGAACGAAATATGTTTGACAAAAACTAGCTTATATGTAAAATGAGCAAAAAAGGCATCTTGAAATTATAGTCAGTTACAAATATTTCATAATATAAATTTCTAACAATATAATTAAAACAACTTTCTAATAATATAATTTATTAATTAATACAAATAAGATGGTAAAAATTAAATAATATAATATGTTAATGGAAATTTTTTAAATTGATTATTATATATATACACTATAAATATATTGAATAAAAATTTAAAATTTAATTTATATAGTTAACAGTATTTATAAATAATTACAATAATTATTAATATATGTTGTGTAACTAAAATTAATTAATTTGTTTTAATTACTAGAAATTAGTATTTATGAATAACTAACATTTATTTATAATTAATAATTAATATTTATTAATAATGCATATTTACTTATAATTAATTATAATAACTAATATCAATAAGCTAACTTATGTACATCTAAATGATTACTTAGAAAGCAAGGTACCTTATTTTTTGTAACAACCCATCTCAAAAGACAAGCCAAAACACTGGAATAACATAAGCATAATATAAACGATGCCAAACGGCCCTCAAATTCAAGTCTTGCAAAATACTAAAATCAACGGTTGACGGAACAACCGGGTTTACAGCTGAGAATTTTCATAAAATAAAACTATTCGGACAACTATCAAAATCTTTGAATCCACACTCCTCAAGCCGGGTCTCAAGCTCACACCTTGCCCTTACCTGAAAGTTTTTTTGTTGTTTTGAAAGCGAGGGTTAGACCATGAGGTCTAGCGAGTTCCCTCAATTATGACCACGCTACAAATAACACAATTTATAAAGCAATTTATAAGGGGTTATAAACAACACACCTTTATCATGATAAGCACACAAATGACACATGTTGATGGCTCACGCTATGGTCACACACACACTCGTGACAGCGTGTTAGGGCACACACCCGCCCTTGATAAGTTATATGAAACAAATTCATATATGTAAATGTTCTTTATGGGACACCCCCTCCATATACACACCATAAGCCATCGCATGCCCACACCCAAGAAATCACACCTTTAAATTCATACCTTTATGCACGTTTAACAACATTATGTAAAATATGCAGTTTAAACAAGTATTTGCGTAAATAAACACACTTGGTAAAACTTTGATTTAGAAGGACTCACGTGTCCTTGCTCGATACTACTTTACACTTCAAATCCTTGAGCTGAAAACCTATGTGAAAAGTAGAAACAAGAGTGATAAGTTACTCGACCGAACCTTCCCAAATACCTAGCTAACACTTTCTCCTCATCCAGGTTCCACCATCCGGGTCCAACTATCCGGACAAACCTATCCGGACCTCAACATTCCAGTCAACCACTCTCATCTGGAAAAGTTATCCGGACATACACATTGTTCGGACCTGATCGGTAACTCCACTATCCGGGATCGATCCGGACACCCTTCTATCCGAACACACTATCCGAACTTGGTCCGGAAACGCTACTCGGAAACTGACCCATCGGGTACTATCGGAAACCTTGTCCGGACTCTAAACCACGTCCGGAAACGGACCTATCCGGAAACTTCACCAGGTTTGGCGATTTCCGGACACTCGGGGGGTTTCGTCGAACACACAACACCAAATCGAATCCTCTTACCAATCCGAACCCATTAAAAGCCTCCAAAACAATGAATAAATACGAGAAACATCCATATTCAAGATTTAATCATCTTTAAACATTTCTTTCCTCAAAATCCACTCAAAAACCACAAAAGTCTCCAAAAATCCACATTATTCAAGAAAATCAACTGATAAATGATGAGAGAGATTGAGATTTGATGTTTACCTTGAAAACTTGATGAATTAGCTATCCCCAATCTTCAACTTCTTGATTTCTCCTCAATCACACGATCACCTTCTCAAGCACCCTCTCTCTGCGTATCCGCCTCCAATCGCACAAAAAGATAGGAAAATAGGGTTTGAGCAAATCTTGAGAGCTTTTATACCTTCACTCTAAAATGTTACACTTTAAACCCCAAGGTTAAAGGTATCCGATTTTTCCCACAAAACTCTTATTCTTTTCATTTAAAAAATAAAAATCTCGGTTATTACATTTTTGCTAAAGAATGCCTTATGCTGCTTTTTAAGACTATCCACTACAACGATTTCAATTGTATTTCTAAAAGATTTCTAATGGCCACACAGGATTTCAAAATAAGTAACAATATCATAAACTTTAAAAGTTGCTTTTAAGAGTTTGGGTGAAATGTTTTATAATATAGTATGATTGGTCGATGGTATCTGACCTTCTACATACCTACCTTTTGCAAACTAACCTCCTCTTATTCTTATTTTATTTTATATTTTGCTTAAATAATTTATAGCCAATAAATTACCATAATACCCTAAAATTATGTCGTCTCTCTCCCATGAATAGCAACCCTAATTTACAGCCTCCTATGTTGTCAACCTGTTCAGACCTGCAAATCAATAGGAACAGAAGCTAGGGTTCTGGCGACCCTCCTCCCCTACCCTAATCGTCTCTACTATATGCTCCGACCACCACTACCACCGTCCAGCAAAGTCCGACGAAGAAAAGGTAGGGGCAGATGATTTGGGAAGAGGTTGGGAAGAACGACCGATGAAGAAGAAGAAGGCAGGGTGCTTCGTCTCTGCTACGTGCTTCGACCACCATCACCAGTCCGTCGAAGAAAATGTAGGGGGCAGATTAGGTTATCGGGAAGAACAACCGATGAAGAAGAAGAGCAGACCTGGGGAAGACCGTCGTCGGGAAGAAGGTAGGGGGCTGGAGGGATTTCATTAAGGGTAGTTTAGGAATAACACATTTATAAGGTTACTGGTTTAATTTTAAATTTTAAAAGGTTATAGACCTGATTAAAATCCCATTTAAGGTTATTTAGCTAATTAATCCGTATAGATTTGATATTAAGTTATACTAAAGAATATTTAATTATAGTTTTTTTGTTATTTATTAAAATATAGTTTTTATGATAAATGTCACTTAAAAAGTTATTAGAAATCGTTGATAATTCGTAGATAATTTCTAAAGTTAAAGTGTGACATTATACATGGAGAATGTATTATAGTAATGGTCTAATAATCGCAACGATTTCCATGCCACTCAAACTAAAAGTAAACTAGTGTTATACCCGTCCGTTGGTCGGGTATACAACATGACGTAAAATTCTAGTAAATGTATAGACAAAGTTGGGTGATATCTCTCATGAAACTTTGAACTATTAACCTAGTAGGCATCTCCAGAAATTAAAAGACAAAAGGAAACATCATAGATTGGTCAATTATTTCAACATTCGCGAATGCTATTTTTAAATCCAACGTAAGAACAATAGCAAACAAAAGTCCAAACAGGTTTGAACAAAAAATAGAAATCAAAGTTTGTAACAACCGGGAAACAAAAGTCTAACTCTGATCCAAATTGATAGGCAAAGCCGAAAAGCCTGCTGTCCGAAACCAATCAGAACCGCAGCAACCATTAAGCCGCACCCGAACAGCCCTTCACATCCATTAAGCCGCACCTGACCAGCCCTTCACAGCACCTTCACAGCACTTCACAGCAGCTGAACCTGGACCGAAGGCAAGGCTATTCCAGCCAGCTTAATGCAGACAGCTTAATGCAGAAAGCTGCATGATCCCTTACCTTTTCGTTATCACTACGAGGCTCCTCTGATGAGTTGATTAAGCCCCCTCACGTAGCACCTGCACACTACCATACCTGCTGGAGAAAATAAGCCACCATGAGAAAATAAGCCACCATGGATAGCACCTGCACCTGCTGAATTGAATAAACCATCCCGGGCAGCACCTGCAGTCAAAGAATAAGTTTATTAAAGTCTTTTAAGCTTAGACATTAGTACTCTTGGATTTTGATGGAAGTGGTAAAAGAAGTTTGCTGCAAGCCTAGACTCACACTAAAATCATCTTACAAATTACCATCAAAACGAATTTAGAAAATCAGACGCGGTCAAGAAATAATCGAGAAATCATTCAAAACGAACACAAAAAATAATAAATACAAATTTAGAATCTAAATTAGTTGGTGATTAATGAACACTGTAAACCTTCATATTTTAAAGAGGTATGCAACCAAATATGTATGCTTTGTCAATGATCAAAACAGGTGCAGTACCATTCCATTAAAAAACAACCATTCCTTCCATCCAAAATGTGAGAAACAATCAAAATGCTGAATTACCAAAAGTCCTTCTTACGATCACAAAGATGCAAATTTGGTATACACTGGATCAAATTGGAGAACACCTACGAAATATGAAGTAATTGCAATTGAAATCTATTGATTACTGGAGGAAACCGAAAGGTTACAAATAGTATTCTGGCTTTCGAGAGGCCAGTACTCTCCCAAAGGCTCTCGCCTAAACTTGAACACACAAAACAGAATAGAATGCCTTCCCTCTAATCTCTTCCCCTATTTATACTAAACCTACTATTGACCATACTACTGACTTATTGACCGCTATTAGGACCTCTTGACCCAGGGTATAAAAATACCCGCCCCTCAACACACACCTTGTCCTCAAGGTGGAAAGAAATGAAACAACCGATTCCAACTTTTTGTATCAAGAATTACCGGTTGCGGCAGTAACTGTGGTGTTGACGTCAGCGGTGGCCATGGCAGTGGTGGCAGTCGTGGTTGTGGCGGTTTCCAATAATCATCGCTTACCCCACCAGGGCTGTTAATCGTGACCATTACCACCATGTGCGTCGCAGAATTAAATGGACGCATTAAGTTTAACCCAGGCTTGGGCCAAAACAAAACATCTGCATAGGTGTTGGACCACAAGGCCCATAACAGATTCCCTAAAATGGGCTTGACTAACCTTTCCGCTTCTCTTTCAAACTGAGTCCCTTCTTTTTTTGTGGCCTTCGTATGATCCAACGATGGAGAAAACTGCGACAATGGCAGCAGCAGCGGCGTCGGTGATTGCAGAAAGGAAGAAGACGGTGGCTTTGATGGCAGAGAGGGCGGCGGTGATGGTGGAGAGGCCCTTGACAGCGATGATAGTGAAATCGGCAGTAGCGATGTCGCTCGCCCCAGATTTCCGTCTGAACGATCTTCATCTCTCTCACCTGTGGTTTTTCTTCTATTTTCTTCTTTCTTCTCTTTCTTCTCATCCTCGCTTGCTTCCTCATCCATGGCCAATCCAGACTCAAAACTCAGATCTAATTTTGGATTTAGGTTTCGATCTGATTTTGGATCCATTTTCGAATCTGGATTGAGATACAGATTTGGATTCATTTTCGGATTTGGATATGGACTCGAATTTGGATCTGGACTCGAATTTGGATTTAGATACGGATCTGGACTCGGATTTCGAATTGGATCAGAATTTGGATTCAAATTCGTTTCTGGATTTGGATTTGGTTGCAAACCCTTCCCCTCCCGATCTGGTTTGTTGTCTGCTGGAATTTTTGCCGAATCTGTGTCGCCATTGTTGAATAAAGGATCGGATGATCTCTCTTCTAAAATTTCTCTATGTAATTCCTTATCATCATCGTTTTCATCATAATCTTCACACTCCTCTTTCTCCATGATCCGTAATTCCTGTTTTAACGAACTCAAATTTGATTTCATTGAACCAAGAATTTCCATCACCTCCCGAGCGGTAACTAACATGCTCCTGGTCAATTCTAGAATCGACTGCTCTGATACCATTTGGTATACACTGGATCAAATTGGAGAACACCTATGAAATATGAAGTAATTGCAATTGAAATCTATTGATTACTGGAGGAAATCGAAAGGTTACAGATAGTATTCTGGCTTTCGAGAGGCCAGTACTCTCCCAAAGGCTCTTGCCTAAACTTGAACACACAAAACAGAATAGAATGCCTTCCCTCTAATCTCTTCCCCTATTTATACTAAACCTACTATTGACCATACTACTGACTTATTGACCGCTATTAGTACCTCTTGACCTAGGGTATAACAAAATCACATGAAAACGATTTAAATCAAGTACATACAAATTTCAAGCCAAAAAACATAAAAATCACAATGAAACTGCTGAATTGACAATCATCATTTAAATTTAATTGAGAGCAGCAGCTTAAACACAAGGCCCGGGCATTGGAATCGCTTGCTTCCTTTTTTCGACTTAAATACTAATGTGTCACGGGCAGCAACTTAATAATTCAGCTGCTGTCCTCGGACAGCTACATACACCAACCAACATCCGCTGTCCACACGGTTGCTCAATTAAGAGGCAACCTCTGAATCATTAAGAGGCAACCTCTGAATCATTAAGAGGCAACCTCTGAATCATTAAGATCGTTCTTTTCCATGTTTAGTCCACTGTCTAAAAAAGTATTACAATAAAAAATGGGAGTTCAACACCAAACAGTAGAATGCATGTCAAAGATGGAACTTGAAATGGTCCCAATATGACCAACTCCACAACGTACCATATATAATGTTGAACTTTAAGCAAGCTCACACATTAAGAGGTATTCTTTAGAATCTGATCTTTAAAATCTAATGCAACAACTGATGAAAAATAAATGCACCAGTTTGAATATCGTACTTTCCTTTCTGCATCAACTTTAAGAGCAAAATATAAAGAGTCTCCTCATAGATGCATCAAACTATTATTTTCTAAAAAATCTAATATTGACAAAATTTTGAGCTAAAGAACATAGGTTTTCCATCACAAGGAAAAAAACCCCATTTTGGATATTCACGTGTTCGTCTAAAACAGTAGAAGAAAATCCAATTGGCCAAAAAAAGTATAAGGGGCCGTTTATCAGAACACTTACTCGGTAAAGAAAAAGAGAACCAAAATGATGAAACCTTGCTTTATCTCGTAAAATAGAAACCTCAATGAAGAATCAACAAAAGTAGAACGATGAAACTGCAAAATGTACAGAGCGATCAAGGACTCGTTAGCAGAAATTGTGATTGGATTAAGATAAGCAAAAAATCACAATGATCAATACTAATTGTTTGCTTGGTTTGCCCATCTTCATAGCCTAGGATTTAATTTAACGGTTTTAGACACAACATTCTCGAAGATTTAGAGGCATTATGAACATTTCACAGATAAAAAATCTTCAAACTCGATCTTGGGATATATATATATATATATATATATATATATATCAACTATTATAAGACAAAGTGGAATTCTCGAGGTGAAAGGTGCTAATTTTGAACTTAAAAAAGGATAGATTTTTAATTATTTTTTTATAACAAATTGATTCTACATTTATCCTTATAGCAAATAATACATATTGAGAAAACGTTGATGTTAAATTTGTAACAAACAGGGACTGTGGCTGCTCCTGTTAAGCCATGGTTGGACTGGTTGCTTTTTAAGGTTTGTTTTGGGTCTAGTAGTGGGGGGTTGTGACAAAAAGGTTTGTTTTGGGTCTAGTAGTGGGGGGTTGTGACAAAGTCCTGCAGGTTTAGAAGAATACAACATTTGCGAACCATATTTTTTTATAAATCATTTGTCCTAGGTTATTAGTCTTCCCATGATTTTATTTTTATACACACTTCCCGAACACCCATACTCTTGCATACAGAAACCTCTGATTTCTGGCACTCATGTTTATGCACTTTGCCATATCATGGGGTTTGATGACTAAAATTAAATAAGTTAATATGATTATTCACATGGCAGAAAATTAAATCCAAAAATATCATCATACTTCACAGACTGCTGACCCAAAACCACAAGTTATTAGGATACTAATTCTTGTTTTGAAATTTTGCAATATGAATGTTTGGTTTGTAATACATATTGGATAATCCAGTAGCTCCTAAGAGCATCTCCAACCTTGACACCAATTTTTAACACCAAATCTCAAAACCTGTTCAGAAAGAGCCCTAAGATTTTTCCAATTTTCAATCAAAAATTCATACAATTCTTACTCCCACTTTTACAAACTCCATTAATCATCATCTGATTCCACCTTAATTATTCTGCTAATTACCATCATATTCCTTATTATCAATCCACCCCCACTGCTTCAATTGAAATTGAAACCATCTCACCCAAATACTAAACTTACACACAATCCAATAATCACCAACACTCTTTTGTTAATCTGGGCCACTTTTGTGTATAAGTTTAGTATTTGGATTGTGTATAATTTAATTTTGTTAAGTAAGTCATGCGTCCCTTACCTGAGGTGAAATTTCGTCTTTTTATCTTTCTCTGGTAAGGCCTCACCAATGTCTCATTCGGTTATCTTTTCCAGCCGCTGCAACTCTTTCACTGATGGATGAACTAAAAAAAATCAAAATCAAACTTCAAATCTTTTATCCAGCAAAAATTAGTTCAAAGAATCCAAACCTTTTTGTAAATCGAGATTATGAAGTTTATGATCATTATAAACTTTGAATAAAGAGTTGGGAAAAAAGATCACAGACTAACAAAAATTCCAAAACCATCACAAACCCAATGATAGTTTAGAAAAAGTCAAATGATGAAAATCATCACCTCACAAGAGCTAGCTCAGCCATTAATCCATTTATTTTTCTAAATCCAGCAGAATGCAAATTTTTCTATGGATCACCTCTTCTTTCTTCAAAGATGTGAAGGAGAACGGAGATGGGCATGAGTAGAAGACAAATTGTTGGTCCCGAAGGGCTATACAAGTTTGAAGAAGGGGTGGTGGAATACAAACACACGTTTTTTATTTTCTAAATTGTTTATTGATAAATCAAGACAATTTACAACTTGTTGCGGAACAAGATTAAGAATAAACCTAATCTAAACAAGTCTTGAGAAACACTAAGTTTCTTGCACTAGAAAGAGTTAAAGAAATTACGAATAATAACTTAACAATAAGAGAGAAATAAGAAGATGGTCCGAGCACACTTCAAAACTGAAGTAAGGTTCTTCTTATATACTGCATGCATTTAATGCAAGGCAGTATGGCTTTACACGTGGCAGCAGCTGAGTGGTTGCATGTCATTGACCTTTGTAGACAACCTTAGTAGCCGCATGGTGCACATTGTAGAATCAGAGTTGTTGTACGATTACATACAAAAGGGATGTCCGTTCTGACAGTTCGTACGAAGACGTGCAAGGGAGGTAAGACAATAGTAACCTGCAGGGAGACTTCATGATCAGCTTTTGTTGAGTCAAATCTTTATCAGCAAATGATAAAGTTCAGCGATTGCTGAAGTCTTCTCCTTGATACTTCACGTTGAATAAACAGGTCTTGCTTCGCTGATATCCGCATCAGTTCATGAGTAGACTTGTCGCTGGTTCTTGAGCTTGATCTTCGACTTCAGCGTAGAACATATGTTGACGTGAAACTTGTCTTCAGGGATCATAAGTAAACAACTAACTTATCAGCGATTATCTCATAGACTGAACAAGCTCAGAGCTATAAGATGATGAACAGTGTTCGCTGAATATCTAATCTAAAGAGTGAGAGTTCCTATCAGCGGTACTGTAAAGTCTTAGTACTTATCAGCGATAGTGAAACTCTAATACATATTGTTTACTTACAATTTTCACTAAGTGTTTAAGAGAGGGTCATTATCAAATCACTGAGGGTTTGGATCAACAATCTCCCCCTATTTGATTATGACATAGCAACAGAGAAAATTGCTATTTAATGAAAACATAAGGATAAAAAGAACTCATAAAATATTTGTCCCTTTTACTGTTTTCTGGGATCTTTTCAGTACTAATGGAGTAAAGTACATTCGCTGAAATTTTTCTTTAAACTTCGTAAAGATTACAGAGGGAAGTGGAAAAATTACAAGTACAACAAATAAAATTACAAGTACAGAAGATGTAGACAGATAAGGATAGAAAGAATTACAAGGCGATCCTATCCGTCAAAAGGTTCTTCCTTGATGAGAAGTTCATCGAGGGTCTTTGATGTGGGAATCATCCAGTCAGGGACAGTGACACCTTGATCCTTTTTGTTCTTTGCTTCTTCAAAGATCAGGGGCTTAAGGTGACGTGCCTGAATGTCGCGTCTGACTTCACACCAGTATATGAGATCTCTGAGCTGTTCTATGGGAGTGATTGGAAGCTCAGAGATGCGTTGAAAGTGTTGATTTCCTTGGTAGTCTAGAAAGAATATACCATAGGGATCACTTACGACTTTGCCAGGAATGAAAGTTTCACCGGGTGGTAGGGAGGTGTCAAGCGCTGAGAGGTCAGCATCAGGGCCAAGAACTTCAGCACGAGAGAAACCAATACCTGTTTCATTCCGTATAGGAGGACCTGAGTCTGAGGCTTTCTTTTCCTTTGAAGAGACTCTTCTTTGTTGAGGAGGAAGAAGAGTGGAAGGAGGAATATCCACAGCAGAAGAAACCAAGTCGATCTGAGTATTTAAAATTTTCTCGACATGGCTCTTGAACTTTGAGCGCGAACGCTGAATGGCTAATTTCACTTCCAACCATTCAGAGAAACCAAACTTTTCTAAAGTAGCAGCATAGAAGGTTTGCTTGGTTTTGTCTTCTCTGAATACATCAACTTCCACAACAGGAACGTCTACGAACAATCTTCCTCTGATATTTACCTTGATGATTTTGGATGGTCGAGATCGATAGCTCAACATTTCTTTACACCATTCCAAAGTCGTATCAGATACCTTAGTCTTTTCTTCAACGATCCTTTGGGCAGCATCCCATAGCTGACGTTGGACATCAATGGGAGTTCTTTTCAACGCGGGGTCTTTCACCGATTTTTGGACAAGCTGGATGGCGAGAGCCTTATCTTTTTCTTCAGCTTCCTTCTTTTCGGCGAGTAATCTTTCAGCTCTTATATGATCCTCGTGTTCTTTCCTTGAAATCCTAAACTTTGTGGGAGCAGCGATTTTGTCACGAGGAAGAATGATCCGCTGATCTTCAAGCTGTTTGATCATTGCATCTCTCTTTTCTTGATCCTCTTCACTTAGCTTTTGAGGAGCCAAGGAAAGTCTGTTTTTGTGAGAGAGCAGTTGTTCTTCAGGTTCATCAGTCTCAGTGGTTAAATCCAAGACTGGGAATATTACTTCAGCTCTTGTGGCTAGGATTATTTCTGGTGTAGTCGTGGGAGCTTCAGCGGGAACCTCAAACAGGGGAGAGGACTAGCTGAAACACAACGATTGTTTAAGTAAGAAAAGTTGGGAAGAAAGAGATAGAGAAAAGAATGCGGTTAAGTGTATAGAGGTTTTAAGGATAGAAGGATTGAGATTGAGAAGGGAATAGAAGGTAGTGTACCTGACAAACTGGCTTTTGAAGCAAGATCGTCAGATTATCTTCTTCAACGAGGCCTTTGTTTTTGCCTTTGTCAGCTTCAGACGCTGCAGGCTTTGCCTTGGTCCGCTCCCCTGAAGGTTCTTTTATCTTGATCCCTTTATGAGCTAGGGCTTTTGCAACAGGCTGGACGTAGAAGAAGTCGTCGTCATCATCATCATCATCTTTGGGGGATGATGATGGTTCATCATCAGAGATGTCGACAGGTTCATCATCTTCAGTTTCTTCTTCAGACTCGACCTCTTCAGCATAAGGTTCGGTCACGTCAGCAGCAGCTTTCTTAAGTTGCTCATCGAGTTGCTCCCCCTCAGATACAGAGGAAGGTTTCTCGGTTTCCTCAGGGTTTTCAACTCCCTGAGGCCGTGAAGTAGAAGTACCAGCAGCAGTTTCAATACCCTCCCCTTCATCATTATGGGGAAGGTCTTCTTTAGTCTTCTCCCATCTTCCACATTATGGTTGGGGGAGGTAACAGATTGTTCAGCATTGGCAGTGTGTATTTGGTCGCTGTCTTCTAGGCCAGAGATCCCAACACAGTTTTCAATCTTTGCTAATATGACTTCCAGGCCAGTTATAGCAGGATTGATCTTTTGAAGAGCTTCGCGATCGACCTGAGAAAAATTAGAAGTTGAGACGTTCAGGCGATCGAGCACTTTCTGAACAATTTCTTTGACGGCGGAGACGTCAGCCTTGATCGTGGAAACTTCACCCTTAAGAGAACCCACCCCTGTCTTAAATGATGTGACTTCATTGGACAGAGAGGTGAAGTTTGTTGAAAGAGAGGTGGTGGCGGTTAAATTGTCAGCGAGGGTGGTAGCAAATTGAGCGATGCTACCATCCACCTTCTCCAGATCAGTTTTGGAGGCTTTTGTATCGACGATCTCGGTCAGCTTTTTGAGTTTCTCTCTAGCGTCTGTAACCGCTGAAGAGTTTGTAGAGAGAATGGTGTTGTAATTTTCCACCTTTGTTTCTAGGGCCTTCAGGAGGTGTTGATATCCCCCAAATTAGGACCTGGAACAGTTATTAACTTATAAACAGAGGAAAGCTCAGAAGTTTGGGGTAGAGAGAGAGGAGTGTTTTGGATTGTGTTTATACCTGCAGGCGGGTTGGCGAAGTTGTCGAACCCTTTGTGTCTTGAATGAAATTCCATGTCGCCTTCAAGAGTACCTTGGCGCATGGAGGTGCCTGCAGATCCTAAGTTTTCATCCAACATCGTATTTAGAGTGTCTGCAGTTGAGTCGTGTACGATGAAGGGTGTCCCTGAGAAAGTTGGGAAAATTGGTGCAGAGACCAAAGATTGAGTAGGAGGAATGAGGGATGAGAATGATGGTTGGGTGCGGGGTTCAGCGTTGGATCCGCTGTCAATCACTTCAGTCTGTGGAGAGGCTGAAGGAGGTGGGTTCATTTCCAAGTTTATAACTTCAGCGTTTAGAGACGCTGAAGCTGGGATGGAAGGGGTGGCTTGATCAGCTGTGGCAGAGCGTACCACTGAACTTTCCATCAGCTCTTCAAGATGAGCTGAGGAGTCTTCAGCGTGTAAATGCTGGGGGGTAGCTCCTTGGTTTTGTTGATTCTTTTGGAACCAAGTTGGGAAGTAGATTGTTTCCTTTTTCGAGAAGGAGTGGAGGGTGCAGCGTGGGTATCAGCGGTGGGGATTTCCACTGAATGAGCTGCAAAAGTAGAAGGAGGATTGAGAAGAGATAAGAGAGTAGAAAGACGTACCTCGTTTTCCAGCGGCTTGAAGTCGAGTACCTTAGGGCCAACCTGAGAGAGTCTCAGATCACCCTCTGTTGGGTACCTTTCGCCAAGTCCAAGTTGAAAGACGGCGCTGATGAATCTGGGATAAGGAACCCATGCAGATCTTTCAGCCATATCTACTCTGAACGCAAGGTCGTCGTAGATGATTGAGGCCCAGTCAACATTTAGACCTTTCAGCAATGCATAGCCCATTGCTTGCTGAGGTTGAGCATCTTGATCAGAGGAGCCACTCTTCGTTGTCATGCAGCTTATCAGATGTGCGAAGATGAAGTTCATCTCGCTTGGCATTTTGGATTTCTTGATCATTGTCAGTTTCTTCTCAGGCTTCTTGTCCCTTCCAGTGTCCCATGCGTAACCCATTGCATCGAAGAATGCAATGATGGCTTCCCTATCAGCATGGTTTTTGTGGTTTGGGAGAGGGACAAAGCGCTTTTCTTTGGTTGAGGTAGGAAGGCTCAGTGCTTTCCTAATAATGACAGGGTTGATTTTGGTGGTGCCAAATTTTGTGTCACACAGAATAGAGTCAACGATCTTCGTTGGGTCTTTGGCATGGGGTACCTGAGCTCTTCTGGCAGTATACCAGAACTGAGAAAGTAGGAATTGATGAGCAGGGGGTGTAATGGTCAGGGCTGTGGATAAGCAACATGTTTTGAGGTAGTTCACAGCATCATCCAGATGTGTGACTTACTTTCAAGGAGGAAACTCGAAAAGCGCATGAAGGTTGTTCGATTTTGAAAAATCGATTTCCTCAAGCTTGAACTTGACCTGAGGAGCTTTGACAAGAGTCAGTTTCTTTGCAGCCGTGGATTTCTCAGCGGTAGGAGCAGGAGTAGAAGATGTCATTTATATTATATCAACCATGAACATATATAAAGAATAGTCTTAATGTGAAAGATTTTCCAATAAGATGTTTTCCGATTTTTGTCCATTTCATTCAGACAGAAATGTCTTAATGAAGATTAGGGTTTTCTTGTTTTGAAAAAGAAAAACAAACCCAGTAAAAGTCTTGTTTTCCATTTTCCTTTAGATAAGGATTCTGGAAAAACGAATGAAGAACAAGTTTAAGATTTTGAATTAAAACTTGAAGAACAACCATGAAAAGGTTGTGTTCATAAAACCATGAAAGAAATGATTTCATTTTAGAAAAGGTTTCTTTTGTTTGATCTGTTAAAAGCAACAAGAAGATCAAAAACAAGTTATGCAGGTGAATAATAAGAATATTAACCTGGTAATCGAAGAAGGAGATGAACAGATTTTTGGGAATAAGCAACAGTAAATATTTTCTAGCTTGGAGAAGAAGTTCGCGTAAAGAAAAAAATATAAACCCGAAATAGTTTATATAGAGAGATTTTAGAGAGAGAAAAACTCGAGCGGGAAAGTTTTTCATCATGACACGGACACGTGTTTGCATTTGATTGGAAGGTAAACGAAACGTGCAAACGTGTGTCAGAAAAAGAACGTGTCAGGGTTTATCCGTTGTGATGATGTCACAAACGTCCTTTCATATTTTAGGATGTCTCTGAGGTTTTGAAAGCTCAGGGACTTTTTTGAAAAACATGAAGCACTGAATAGAAATATCAGTGTTAGTTTAAGAAATTTCAAAGTATCGCTGTTAAGGAAGAGATATTCAGTGATGCAATTTTTTTTGAAACCTTACATTCATATGCAAACGTCAGCGAGCAAGAGAGAAAACATACCTTGATATCAGCGAATCAATTATGTTCAGAGAGAGAATGATAGAATGGGTTATATAATTGTTTTATCCTATCGCTGATAAAATGTGAACCACTGAAGATTTTACTCTTCAAAGTTCAGCATTCCAAGCTCGCTGATGAGAAAGTTAAATCTTGTCTCATCAAGAGGTTTGGTGAACAGATCAGCTAACTGATAGTCAGTTGGGATAAAATGAAGTTCTATATCACCATTCATCACATGATCTCTGAAAAAATGATACCTGATTTCGATATGTTTGGTCTTTGAGTGTAGCACTGGATTGTTGGCTATAGCGATGGCACTTGTGCTGTCGCAATAGATTGGAATTTTCGAGAGCTGGAGGACATAGTCTAGTAGTTGATTTCTCATCCACAAGACCTGAGAACAACAGCTTCCAGCGGCTACATACTCAACTTCAGCAGTTGAGGTGGACACTGAGTTTTGCTTTTTACTTGTCCAACTCATCAGCTTTCCACCCAGGAGCTGACAGCCTCCTGTGGTGCTTTTCCTATCCAATTTGCAACCTGCAAAATCACTATCTGAATAGGCGATTAGATCAAACCCTGAGTCTTTGGGATACCAAAGACCTAGGTTCATAGTACCCTTAAGGTAACGAAAGATTCGCTTTACAGCGATCATATGAGATTCCTTAGGTTCAGCTTGATATCGTGCATACAAACAGGTTGCGTACATAATATCGGGTCGGCTAGCTGTAAGATACAAGAGAGAGCCGATCATCCCACGGTACAGCGTGACATTAACATGTATTCTATTTGAATCCTTGTTTAGTGTCAGCGGTGGTGCCATAGGGGTTTTTATAGCTGAACTCTGAGTTAAATCGAATTTCTTCAGCATATCTTTAACATACTTTCCCTGATTAATGAAAGTTCCTTTTTCATTTTGTTTTATCTGAAGACCAAGGAAATATGTTAGCTCACCCATCATGCTCATTTTATACTCTTCTTTCATCCTTTCAGAGAAACGAGTACAAAGATCAGGGTTAGTAGAACCAAATATAATGTCATCAACATATATCTGAACAAAAATGATATGACCTTTCACTATTCTGAAAAATAGAGTTTTGTCGATTTTACCTCTCTCAAAAATTTCAATTAGGAGATAAGAGGATAGAGTGTCATACCATGCACGTGGAGCTTGCTTTAAGCCATAAAGTGCCTTATCCAGTTTATAAACATAACCTGGACGCTTAGGATTTGAGAATCCTGGAGGTTGTTCCACATAGACTTCTTCATTCAGCTTTCCATTGAGAAATGCAGACTTAACATCCATTTGATATACTTTAAAGTCTTTGTGTACAACATATGCTAAGAATAGACGAATAGATTCTAGTCTTGCTATTGGAGCAAATGTTTCGTCGTAATCTATGCCTTCCTCTTGTCTGTATCCTTGAGCAACAAGACGAGCCTTATTGCGGGTTCCAGTTCCATGTTCGTCCAACTTGTTTCGATAGACCCATTTAGTGCCTATCACTGACTTGTCAGTTGGTCTTCGAACAAGTTTCCAAACTTTGTTTCTTTCGAATTCAGTCAGCTCTTCTTGCATGGCGCTGACCCAGTTTGGATCTTTGAGGGAATCATCTACTTTCTTTGGTTCAATCAGAGAAATAAAGTTAACAAATAAACAAATATTACCTGCACTTCGTCGAGTCTGAACACCAGCGTTTGGATCACCAAGGATTTGATCAATTAGGTGATTTACAGTCCATCGTTGAGCCGGAGTATAAGTCGCTGACTCAAATTGAACTGGAGGAGCTGAAGATGAGGCTTCAACAACTTCTGGAATATCATCCAAGAGAGGAGTAGGTGCAGATGTCATCTCATTCACTGATTGCTGAAAAGTAGATGGAATGTCTGAGACATTTTGTTCAGAAGCATGCATAGTGTTTAGAGGAACAGCTGAGACCCATGAAGTTTCAGCTTCACTATTCTGCATATTTGGGATGATAGTAGGACCATCATCTTCAACGATATGAGTATGAGGAGTGGGAATATCTTCTGAATCACCAAGATGTGAAAACATCCATTGATTCAGTTCTTCAGTATCAACAGAGGGTCGAGAATTTGCTGAACGGGATTCGTCAAAAGTGACGTGAATAGTTTCTTCAACAGTTTGTCTTCTTCGATTGAAGACTCTGAAGGCTTTGGAGACTGAGGAGTATCTAAGAAAGATTCCATCATCAACCTTAGGATCAAACTTTCCAAGGGCATCTCTGTTGTTCAGTATGAAACATTGACATCCAAAGATGTGAAGAAAGCTAATTGAAGGCTTTCTCCCATGAAAAAGTTCATAGGCTGTTTTATTAAATCTTTTGACTATCAGCGACTTGTTTTGCGTAAAACAAGCAGTGTTGACAGCTTCTGCCCAAAACTGAGTAGGCAGGTGATAATCGCTGAGCATTGAACGTGCAACTTCAATAATAGTTCTATTTCTTCTTTCAGCGACTCCGTTTTGTTGCGGTGTTCTCACTGAAGAAAAGTTGTGAGAAATACCCTTACTCTCAAAGAAGGAATCAAGAGAACTGTTTTTGAATTCAGTCCCATGATCACTCCTTATTGAGCGAACGGTCAAGTTGTTCAGGGTTTCCATCTTCCGAACAAAGGTGATGAGTTATTCAGGGGTGTCACTCTTAGAACAGAGAAACATAACCCATGTATATCTAGAGAGATCATCAACTATGACCAGCGTATATTTCTTTCCAGCAATGGATTGTTTGTTAACAGGTCCAAACAAATCCATATGGAGAAGTTGTAGAGGAGTAGACACTGAGGAAATTTGCTTTGACTTAAAGCTTGCTTTGGTCTGCTTGCATTTCTCACACGCTGAACATAAGGATTCTTTTGCGTATGAGTGCTGAGGTAAACCAGTGACTAACTCTTTTGAAGAAAGAGTGTTCAGTGTCTTGAAGTTGAGATGAGAGAGCCTCTTATGCCATAGCCAGTTCACATCAGATGAGGTTTTTGAGAAGAAACAGGAGTTCTCAGTGGTTGTTGAGTCCATGTTTATTACATAAACATTTTCCAAACGATAACCGCTGAGAGCTATCTTCTCCTTTTTGTCAGCGACAAAGCAGGATTCCTTAGTAAAGATTACTTTGTTATCCTTGTCGCAAAGCTGACTGATGCTTAGAAGATTATGCTTCAGCCCTTCAACATATGCGACTCTTCTGAAGGTTGTTGTACCATTAGAGAGTACACCAAACCCTCGGGTATATCTTTTTCCATTTCCACCGAAAGTTACAGAGGGACCCTTCTCTTCTTTGTACTCAGTGAGCAGGTTCTTCATACCAGTCATGTGTCTAGAGCATCCGCTATCGAGATACCAGATACCCTTCTTAACCTGCATTACAAAGGAAGATTAGTTTGTCTTGGGTACCCACTTAACCATGTGTACACACTTGTCAGTGGGGGTAGAAGAGGAGGTGGAAGGTTCAGCAGTCTTCGCAGCATTTGAAGATTCAGCTTTGTCAGTCTTCACTTTGGTTAATTTCTTAACCTCAGTGGTCTTCTTTGCCTTGGGTTAGTAGAACCAAATATAATGTCATCAACATATATCTGAACAAAAATGATATGACCTTTCACTATTCTGAAAAATAGAGTTTTGTCGATTTTACCTCTCTCAAAAATTTCAATTAGGAGATAAGAGAATAGAGTGTCATACCATGCACGTGGAGCTTGCTTTAAGCCATAAAGTGCCTTATCCAGTTTATAAACATAACCTGGACGCTTAGGATTTGAGAATCCTGGAGGTTGTTCCACATAGACTTCTTCATTCAGCTTTCCATTGAGAAATGCAGACTTAACATCCATTTGATATACTTTAAAGTCTTTGTGTACAACATATGCTAAGAATAGACGAATAGATTCTAGTCTTGCTATTGGAGCAAATGTTTCGTCGTAATCTATGCCTTCCTCTTGTCTGTATCCTTGAGCAACAAGACGAGCCTTATTGCGGGTTCCAGTTCCATGTTCGTCCAGCTTGTTTCGATAGACCCATTTAGTGCCTATCACTGACTTGTCAGTTGGTCTTCGAACAAGTTTCCAAACTTTGTTTCTTTCGAATTCAGTCAGCTCTTCTTGCATGGCGCTGACCCAGTTTGGATCTTTGAGGGCATCATCTACTTTCTTTGGTTCAATCAGAGAAATAAAGTTAACAAATAAACAAATATTACCTGCACTTCGTCGAGTCTGAACACCAGCGTTTGGATCACCAAGGATTTGATCAATTAGGTGATTTACAGTCCATCGTTGAGCCGGAGCATAAGTCGCTGACTCAAATTGAACTGGAGGAGCTGAAGATGAGGCTTCAACAACTTCTGGAATATCATCCAAGAGAGGAGTAGGTGCAGATGTCATCTCATTCACTGATTGCTGAGAAGTAGATGGAATGTCTGAGACATTTTGTTCAGAAGCAGGCATAGTGTTTAGAGGAACAGCTGAGACCCATGAAGTTTCAGCTTCACTATTCTGCATATTTGGGATGATAGTAGGACCATCATCTTCAACGATATCAGTATGAGGAGTGGGAATATCTTCTGAATCACCAAGATGTGAAAACATCCATTGATTCAGTTCTTCAGTATCAACAGAGGGTCGAGAATTTGCTGAACGGGATTCGTCAAAAGTGACGTGAATAGTTTCTTCAACAGTTTGTCTTCTTCGATTGAAGACTCTGAAGGCTTTGGAGACTGAGGAGTATCTAAGAAAGATTCCATCATCAACCTTAGGATCAAACTTTCCAAGGGCATCTCTGTTGTTCAGTATGAAACATTGACATCCAAAGATGTGAAGAAAGCTAATTGAAGGCTTTCTCCCATGAAAAAGTTCATAGGCTGTTTTATTAAATCTTTTGACTATCAGCGACCTGTTTTGCGTAAAACAAGCAGTGTTGACAGCTTCTGCACAAAACTGAGTAGGCAGGTGAGAATCGCTGAGCATTGAACGTGCAACTTCAATAATAGTTCTATTTCTTCTTTCAGCGACTCCGTTTTGTTGCGGTGTTCTCACTGAAGAAAAGTTGTGAGAAATACCCTTACTCTCAAAGAAGGAATCAAGAGAACTGTTTTTGAATTCAGTCCCATGATCACTCCTTATTGAGCGAACGGTCAAGTTGTTCAGGGTTTCCATCTTCCGAACAAAGGTGATGAGTTATTCAGGGGTGTCACTCTTAGAACAGAGAAACATAACCCATGTATATCTAGAGAGATCATCAACTATGACCAGCGTATATTTCTTTCCAGCAATGGATTGTTTGTTAACAGGTCCAAACAAATCCATATGGAGAAGTTGTAGAGGAGTAGACACTGAGGAAATTTGCTTTGACTTAAAGCTTGCTTTGGTCTGCTTGCATTTCTCACACGCTGAACATAAGGATTCTTTTGCGTATGAGTGCTGAGGTAAACCAGTGACTAACTCTTTTGAAGAAAGAGTGTTCAGTGTCTTGAAGTTGAGATGAGAGAGCCTCTTATGCCATAGCCAGTTCACATCAGATGAGGTTTTTGAGAAGAAACAGGAGTTCTCAGTGGTTGTTGAGTCCATGTTTATTACATAAACATTTTCCAAACGATAACCGCTGAGAGCTATCTTCTCCTTTTTGTCAGCGACAAAGCAGGATTCCTTAGTAAAGATTACTTTGTTATCCTTGTCGCAAAGCTGACTGATGCTTAGAAGATTATGCTTCAGCCCTTCAACATATGCGACTCTTCTGAAGGTTGTTGTACCATTAGAGAGTACACCAAACCCTCGGTTATATCTTTTTCCATTTCCACCGAAAGTTACAGAGGGACCCTTCTCTTCTTTGTACTCAGTGAGCAGGTTCTTCATACCAGTCATGTGTCTAGAGCATCCGCTATCGAGATACCAGATACCCTTCTTAACCTGCATTACAAAGGAAGATTAGTTTGTCTTGGGTACCCACTTAACCATGTGTACACACTTGTCAGTGGGGGTAGAAGAGGAGGTGGAAGGTTCAGCAGTCTTCGCAGCATTTGAAGATTCAGCTTTGTCAGTCTTCACTTTGGTTAATTTCTTAACCTCAGTGGTCTTCTTTGCCTTGGGGGCAATGATCTTCACCTTAGCTATCTTTTCAGCTTGGGTGGCTGTGGGGCACTTACTAGCAATATGATTGGTAAGTCCACAATGATAACATTTCCTATAACTAAAAGTAGTTCTAGGACCATTTGCATGCTGAGCTTTTGATTTTGAATTAGAAGGACCAGCACTAAGTAAGCTACTGGCTTTTGAAATGGGAGGAACATTCAGTTCTTCAGATTTCTTACCAATAATTTCCACTTTGATTCTAGGAGTAGATCGCTGAATAGATCCACGCTGAATAAATCCAGGGATCTTATTCTTTGAACCAGAGGGATAAATCACTGAAGCTTTAGAAGTGTTTAGCTTTGGTACAGAGGTACCCTTCTGAGGATTTTAGTTAAAAGCAATTCCTTTACCTTTGTTTTTAAAGACTGAGATAGGTTTTGGATAAACAACTTTTTTTTTACCTTTAGAAGTTAAGGTAGAGATTTCCTCAGGGATAGGTGGTTTAGAAGAGGAACACTGAGATGAGAAAGTGTCAGGGATAGAGGATATGAACATTCCAAACTTGAGCATGGAACAGTCAGTGGTTGGTTCTAGAGTATCAGCTTTGTAACCAAGACCACGTTTATCACTCAGGGGAATCTGAGACTTAATTATCTCAGTGATCTTTGTTGATGAATTATACCATCCATCAACAGTAGCTTTTTCAGCATTTAATGCAGCGATAGCTTCTTCGCGCTCAATTTTGACTAGCTGATTTAAGTGAACTTGATCTTTAAAATCTCCTTCAATTTTAGAAAGATTTTCAATTTGAAGGTGACAGTTTTTAAGCTGTTCAGCGAGATCAAGGTTTTGATTTTCAACCACAGTTTTGCCATTCATGGCTTCATATAAACTTCTAGTCAAGAGATCGATCTTTCGAAGACTATCAGCTTCATCAATATTTAAAATATTGGTAAAGAAGGAAGGTGATACCTTAGTAGCAGAGGTTGAAGTAGAGGGAATGTAAGAATTTTCTTCCTCATCTTCAAGTTTGGCCATGAGACATAGATTGGCTTCATCATGATCTTCAGAGTCAGATAATTCTTCTTCGTCAAAGGCAGCCCAATCATAGTCAGCCATAAGGCCTTTCCCTTTCTTCTTAAAGGTTTTCAGCTTTGAATACCTTTCTTTCAGCTTTTTGTATTTTTCATCTCTAGTCCTGTGAGTAAAGTTTTTCTTGGGAAAAGCTGACGGTCTAGAGACTTTCTTTGACCTGCACTCGCTAGCAAAATGTCCTATCTTTTCACAGTTATAGAAAGTAGCAGTAGCCTTATCAACAGGGGTTGATGATCTTGGCTTGTCAGTAATAGCAAGAGGTTTATTTTTCTTGAAATTACTCTTTCTAGTAAATCTCCTGAACTTATTAGCCAGGAATGCCAGAGTTTCATCATTATCTGAAACGTCAGAGTCTGATGATCTTTCAGAGTTAGTTTCCAACTCAGTGACAGTGATAGTCGATCGCTGGGTGGAAGGTGACTCTGAGATTAAAGCAACAGGGGTGCTTTTGGAATCTTTTACAAGATTCTTCTTAAGATGACTCGATTGCTCATGATTCAACATCGTGCCATAAAAGGTAGAAAGGGTCATTGATTTTAGATCCTTTGACAGCTTGAGACACATAGAATAACTGTCCCAGCTTTCAGGTAAACATTCTAAGAACTTTGTCAGTACTTCAAAGTTAGAATATTCCTTACCAACAGTTTTCAGATCTATTATTAAGCAGTTAAAACGTTGGTGTACTTCAGAGAGAGTTTCATTCTTACCACAAATGAAGCTTTCGTACTGTCTTACCAGGTTGATCTTTCGATTGTCCTGGACCTCAGAAGTACCTTCATACTGAACACAAATTGTGTCCCACATAGCTTTTGAGGTTTTCAGGTTCATGACGGAATGGTAGACTTCGTCAGGAAGAGCCATGGAGAGTATGGATCTGGCTTTGGTGTCGATAGCCACTTTCTTCTTATATTCATCAGTCTACATATGAATTTCTTTGGGAATCAGCCTTTCTGGAATAGCAGGTCTATTCTCAGCGGCTGGAACTGCAGCATCAATTCTTATAGGAATATATAGGCCGTTTTCAAGATAGTAAGGCATAGTAGGGTCTACACCTTCTAAGAAGAGAGTCGTCCTATTTTTCCATAGATTAAAATTATCTCTGGAGAATCTAGGGGGTTTTGCAAGAGAACCGTTGTCAATATAGTTTGTGTTTGTGTTGGTAGCCATTTTAAGAAATAGCTAGGAAGAGAAATCTTAGTATAGATCAGATCTTGTTTATGAGATTAAACAAATCTGCTCTGATACCACTTGTTGGTCCCGAAGGGCTATACAAGTTTGTAGAAGGGGGGGGGGGTTGAATACAAACACACGTTTTTACTTTTCTAAATTGTTTATTGATAAATCAAGACAATTTACAACTTGTTGCGGAACAAGATTAAGAATAAACCTAATCTAAATAAGTCTTGAGAAACAGTAAGTTTCTTGCACTAGAAAGAGTTAAAGAAATTACGAATAATAACTTAACAATGAGAGAGAAATAAAAAGATGGTCCGAGCACACTTCAAAACTGAAGTAAGGTTCTTCTTATATACTGCATGCATTTAATGCAAGGAGTATGGCTTTACACGTGGCAACAGCTGAGTGGTTGCATGTCATTGACCTTTGTAGACAACCTTAGTAGCCGCATGGTGCATAGTGTAGAATCAGAGTTGTTGTACGGTTACAGACAAAAGGGATGTCCGTTCTGACAGTTCGTACGGAGACGTGCAAGGGAGGTAAGACAATAGTAACCTTCAGAGAGACTTCATGATCAGCTTTCGTTGAGTCAGATCTTTATCAGCGAATGATAAAGTTCAGCGATTGCTGAAGTCTTCTACTTTATACTTCACGTTGAATGGACAAGTCTTGCTTCGCTGATATCCGCATCAGTTCATGAGTAGATTTTTCGCTGGTTCTTGAGCTTGATCTTCGACTTCAGCGTAGAACATACGTTGACGTGAAACTTATCTTCAGGAATCATAAGTAAACAACTAACTTATCAGCGATCATCTCATAGACTGAACAGGCTCAGAGCTATAAGATGATGAACAGTGTTCGCTGAATATCTAATCTAAAGAGTGAGAATCCCTATCAGCGGTACTGTAAAGTCTTAGTACTTATCAGCAATAGTGAAACTCTAATACATATTGTTTACTTACAATTTTCACTAAGTGTTTAAGAGAGGGTCACTATCAAATCACTGAGGGTTTGGATCAACACAAATGACTGGGTCCGTTACTCTGTACAGAAACTCAAAATTTCATCATAGATCATATAAATTTATCCAAAAATAAAAGAGAAATTTCACTTTACAACTTCTAACAAAACATAACCAAAAACCTATCCAGATGTTGCAAATCGTGGAAAGCAAAATTTTCAATCACATACCTGATGTTGCAAATCGTGGAAAGCAAATTCCAAAAGTTCCAATAAGCTCCCAAAAGTCCTCCATGTGTATTTATAGCGTTTAACGTGACGTCGTGGGATGTAGAGAAACTGGAAATCGTGTCTCTGTGTGGAGGTTGAAACTGAAAATCGTGGCTGGAAGTTGAAGGCGAAGAAGAAGGATCGTGTGTTGAAGGCGAAGACGTGAGATGCGAAGAAGAAGGCTGCTGAGGTGGCGTTTGGTTCGCATAATGTTTTTGGATGGAATGAAATCTGTCAAAGGAATTTAACTTTGAAAGAATTGGAATGGAATGTTGTCAGGTTTGACCACCTGTTTGGTTGACATAATTGGAATGGAATCTGTTAAGGAAATTGGAATTTGTCTGTTTGGTTCACAGAATGTAGCTTTGGAATTTGAATGAATTTATTATAAATGACCAAAATACCCTTTTTGATAAGTTTTAATTTTTTAAAACAAAAAATTCTTTAATAAAATAATCATTAAATATATTTTTTTCACTAAAAATACTTTAATAAAATAATTTTTAAATACATTAATGCGCAAAAAAATATAATATACACAACCCAGATAAAATATATTGTCAAACAAAAAAAAATTATATTTTGAAAAAATAAAATATATTTCGAGAAAATAAAAAAATGTATTAAATTATATTATATAAAATTAAATTAAATTAAAATTAAAATAAAATATAAAAATAAAATATGAATATAAATATAAAAATAAAATCAAAATATAAAATATAAAATAAAAACCTAAAGTATTAAATATTTATTAAGTTAAAGAGTATATTTGGAATTATGAAAATACAACATTCCATCAATTCCAATTCCATCAAAATCTTTCAAGATTGCTAAAGAATTTCAAATTCACTTATTTATGGAATCTGATGGAATTGGACATTCCATTCCGTCGAAAAGAATGAACCAAACGAGGGAATGGAATTCGGTCAATGGAATTCGACATTCCAATTCCATCAGATTCCATCATAATCCGTGAACCAAACACCCCGTGAGTGTTAAAACTGGTCGTGAGTGTTGGAGGGGAGTGTTGATCAAAATCCTCAGTGATTTGATTATGACCCTCTCTTAAACACTTAGTGAAAATTGTAAGTAAACAATATGTATTAGAGTTTCTCTATCGCTGATAAGTACTAAGACTTTACAGTACCGCTGATAGGAACTCTCGCCCTTTAAGTTTAAAGTTCAGCGAACACTATTCATCCAGTAGCTCTGAGCCTGTTCAGTCTCTGTGATAATCGCTGATAAGTTAGTTGTTTACTTATGATCTCTGAAGACAAGTTTCAAGTCAACATATGTTCTACGCTGAAGTCGAAGATCAAGCTCAAGAACAGCGACAAGTCTACTAATGAACTGATGCGGATATCAGCGAAGCCAAGATTTGTCCACTCAACGTGAAGTTACAAGTAGAAGACTTCAGCAATCGCTGAGCTTTATCATTCGCTGATAAAGTACTGATTCAATAAAGCTGATCATGAAGTCTTCCTCTACAAGTTACTTTTGTCTTTCCCCCCTTGCACGTCTCCGTACGAAATGTCAGAACGGACATCCCTTCTGTCTAGAATCGTACAACAAACTCTGATTCTACACTGTGCACCATACGGCTACTAAGGTTGTCTACAAAGGTCAATAACATGCAACCACTCAGCTGCTGCCACGTGTAAAGCAATACTGTCATGCATTAAATGCATGCAGTATATAAGAAGAACCCTACTTCAGAAATGAAGAGTGCTCAGCCATCTTCTTATTCTTCCTTACTACTGTGTGTTAGGTTATTACTCGTAATTTCCTTATCTCCTTTCTATCTTATTCTAGTGCAAGAAACTTAGTGTTCTTAACTTGTTTAGATTAGGATTAGTCCTTAATCTTGTTCCGCAACAAGTTGTAAATTGTCTTGATTTATCAATAAACAATTTAGAAAAGTAAAAATTGTGTGTTTGTATTCAACCCCCCCCCCCCCCCCCCTCTACAAACTTGTATAACCCTTCGGGACCAACAAGTGGTATCAGAGCAGATTTGTTTAATCTAATAAACAAGATCTTATCTATACTAATCTCTTCTTCCTTGCTATTTCTTAAAATGGCTACCAACACAAACACAAACTATATTGACAACGGTTCTCTTGCAAAACCCCCTAGATTCTCCAGAGATAACTTTAATCTGTGGAAAAATAGGATGATTCTCTTCTTAGAAGGTGTAGACCCAACTATACCTTATTACATCGAAAATGGTCTATATATTCCTATAAGAATTGATCCTGAAGTTCCAGTCGCTGAGAATAGAGCTGCTATTACAGAAAGGTTGGTTCCCAAGGAAATTCATATGTGGACTGATGAAGATAAGAAGAAAGTGGCTCTCGACACCAAAGCCAGATCCATACTTTCCATGGCTCTTCCTGACAAAGTCTACCATTCCGTCATGAACCTGAAAACCTCAAAAGCCATGTGGGACACAATCTGTGTTCAGTATGAAGGTACTTCTGAAGTCCAGGACTCACGCAAGATCAATCTGGTAAGACAGTACGAAAGCTTCATTTGTGGTAAGAATGAAACTCTCTCTGAAGTACACCAACGTTTTAACTGCTTAATAATAGATCTGAAAACTGTTGGTAAGGAATATTCTAACTTTGAAGTACTGACAAAGTTCTTAGAATGTTTACCTGAAAGCTGGGACAGTTATTCAATGTGTCTCAAGCTATCAAAGGATCTAAAATCCATAACTCTTTCTACCTTATATGGCACGATGCTTAATCATGAGCAATCAAGTCATCTTAAGAAGAATCTTGTAAAAGATTCCAAAAGCACCCCTGTTGCTTTACTCTCAGGGTTACCTTCCACTCAGCGATCTACTATCACTGTCACTGAGTTGGAAACTAACTCTAAACGTTCATTAGTTTTTGACGCTTCAGATGATGATGAAACTCTGGCATTCCTGGCTAATAAGTTCAGGAGATTTGCTAGAAAGAGTAATTTCAGAAAGAACAAACCTCTTGCTATTACTGACAAGCCAAGATCATCAACCCCTGTTGATAAGGCTACTGCTACTTGCTATAACTGTGAAAAGATAGGACATTTTGCTAGCGAGTGCAGGTCAAAGAAAGTCTCTAGATCCTCAGCTTTTCCCAAGAAAAACTTTACTCCCAGGACTAGAGATGAAAAATACAAAAAGCTGAAAGAAAGGTAATCAAAGCTGAAAACCTTTAAGAAGAAAGGGAAAGGCCTAATGGCTGACTATGATTGGGCTGCCTTTGACGATGAAGAATCATCTGACTCTGAAGATGACGATGAAGCCAATCTATGTCTCATGGCCAAACTTGAAGATGAGGAAGAAAATTCTGACATTCCCTCTACTTCAACCTCTACTACAAAGGTATCACCTTCCTTCTTTACCAATATTTTAAATATTGACGAAGCTGATAGTCTTCAAAAGATCGATCTCTTGACTAGAAGTTTATATGAAGCAATGAATGGCAAAAATGTTATTGAAAATCAAAACCTTGATCTCGCTAAACAGCTTAAAAACTGTCACCTTCAAATAGAAAAGCTTTCTAAAATTGAAGAGGATTTTAAAGATCAAGTTCATTTAAATCAGCTAGTCAAAATCGAGCGCGAAGAAGCTATCGCTGCATTAAAGGCTGAAAAAGCAAATGTTGATGGATGGTATAACTCCTCAACAAAGATCACTGAGATAATAAAGTCTCAGATTCCCCTGAGTGATAAACGTGGTCTTGGTTACAAAGCTGATACTCTAGAACCAACCACTGACCGTTCCATGCTTATGTTTGGAATGTTCGTATCCTCTATCCCTGACACTTTCTCATCTCAGTGTTCCTCTTCAAAACCTCCTATCCCTGAGGAAATCTCTACCTTAACTTCGAAAGGTAAAGAGAAAATCATTTATCCAAAACCTACCCCAGTCTCTAAAGACAAAGGTAAAGGAATTGCTTTTAACCAAAATCCTCAGAAGGGTACCTTTGTACCTAAGCTGAATGCTTCTAAAGCTCCAGTGACCTATCCCTCTGGTTCAAAGAATAAGATTCCTAGATTTATTCAGCGTAGATCTATTCAGCGATCTACTCCTAGAATCAAAGTGGATACCATTGGTAAGAAATCCGAAGAACTGAATGTTCCTCCTATTTCAAATACCAAAAGTTTACTTGGTGCTGGTCCTTCTAATTCAAAATCAAAAGCTCAGCATGCAAATGGTCCTAGAACTACTTTTAGTTATAGGAAATGTTATCACTGTGGACTTACCAATCATATTGCTAGTAAGTGCCCCACAGCCACCCAAGCTGAAAAGATAGCTAAGGTGAAGATCATTGCCCCCAAGGCAAAGAAGACCACTGAGGTTAAGAAATTAACCAAAGTGAAGACTGACAAAGCTGAATCTTCAAATGCTGCAAAGACTGCCGAACCTTCTACCTCCTCTTCTAAACCCACTGACAAGTGTGTACACATGGTTAAGTGGGTACCCCAAGACAAACTAATCTTCCTTTATAATGTAGGTTAAGAAGGGTATCTGGTATCTCGATAGCGGATGCTCTAGACACATGACTGGTAAGAAGAACCTGCTCACTGAGTACAAGGAAGAGAAGGGTCCCTCTGTAACATTTGGTGGAAACGGAAAAGGACATACCCGAGGGTTTGGTGTACTCTCTAATGGTACAACAACCTTCAGAAGAGTCGCATATGTTGAAGGGCTGAAGCATAATCTTCTACGCATCAGTCAGCTTTGCGACATGGATAACAAAGTAATCTTTACTAAGGAATCCTGCTTTGTCGCTGACAAAAAGGAGAAGATAGCTCTCAGCAGTTATCGTTTGGAATATGTTTATGTAATAAACATGGACTCAACAACCACTGAGAACTCCTGTTTCTTCTCAAAAGCCTCATCTGATGTCAACTGGCTATGGCATAAGAGGCTCTTTCATCTGAATTTCAAGACACTGAACACTCTTTCTTCAAAAGAGTTAGTCACTGGTCTACCTCAGCACTCATACGCAAAAGAATCCTTATGTTCAGCGTGTGAGAAAGGCAAGCAGACCAAAGCAAGCTTTAAGTCAAAGCAAGTTTCCTCAGTGTCTACTCCTCTACAACTTCTCCATATGGATTTGTTTGGACCTGTTAACAAACAATCCATTGCTGGAAAGAAATATACGCTGGTCATAGTTGATGATCTCTCTAGATATACATGGGTTATGTTTCTCCGTTCTAAGAGTGACACCCCTGAATAACTCATCACCTTTGTTCGGAAGATGGAAACCCTGAACAACTTGACCGTTCGCTCAATAAGGAGTGATCATGGGACTGAATTCAAAAACAGTTCTCTTGATTCCTTCTTTGAGAGTAAGGGTATTTCTCACAACTTTTCTTCAGTGAGAACACCGCAACAAAACGGAGTCGCTGAAAGAAGAAATAGAAATATTATTGAAGCTGCACGTTCAATGCTCAGCGATTCTCACCTGCCTACTCAGTTTTGGGCAGAAGCTGTCAACACTGCTTGTTTTACGCAAAACAGGTCGCTGATAGTCAAAAGATTTAATAAAACAGCCTATGAACTTTTTCATGGGAGAAAGCCTTCAATTAGCTTTCTTCACATCTTTGGATGTCAGTGTTTCATATTGAACAACAGAGATGCCCTTGGAAAGTTTGATCCTAAGGCTGATGATGGAATCTTTCTTGGATACTCCTCAGTCTCCAAAGCCTTCAGAGTCTTCAATCGAAGAAGACAAACTGTTGAAGAAACTATTCACGTCACTTTTGACGAATCCCGTTCAGCAATTCTCGACCCTCTGCTGATACTGAAGAACTGAATCAATGGATGTTTTCACATCTTAGTGATTCAGAAGATATTCCCACTCCTCATACTCATACCGTTGAAGATGATGGTCCTACTATCATCCCAAATATGCAGAATAGTGAAGCTGAAACTTCATGGGTCTCAGTTGTTCCTCTAAACACTATGCCTGCTTCTGAACAAAATGTCTCAGACATTTCATCTACTTCTCAGTAATCAGTAAATATAATGACATCTGCACCTACTCCTCTCTTAGCTGATATTCCAGAAGTTGCTGAAGCCTCATCTTCAGCCCCTCCAGTTCAGGTTTTGTCAGCGATTCATGCTCCGGCTCAGCGATGGACTATCAATCACCCTATTGATCAAATTCTTGGTGATCCAAACGCTGGTGTTCAGACTCGACGAAGTGCATGTAATATTTGTTTATTTGTTAACTTTATTTCTCTGATTGAACCAAAGAAAATAGATGATGCCCTCAGAGATCCAAACTGGGTCAGCGCTATGCAAGAAGAGCTGACATAATTTGAAAGAAACAAAGTTTGGAATCTTGTTCGAAGACCAACTGACAAGACAGTGATAGGCACTAAATGGGTCTATCGAAACAAGTTGGACGAACATGGAACTGTAACCCGCAACAAGGTTCGTCTTGTTGCTCAGGGATACAGACAAGAGGAAGGTATAGACTACGACGAAAATTTGCTCCAGTAGCAAGACTATAATCTATTCATCTATTCTTAGCCTACACTGTACACAAAGACTTCAAAGTTTATCAAATGGATGTTAAGTCAGCGTTTCTCAATGGAAAGCTGAATGAAGAAGTCTACGTGGAACAACCTCCAGGATTCTCAGATCCTAAGCATCCATGTTATGTTTATAAACTGGATAAGGAACTTTATGGCTTAAAGCAAGCTCCTCGTGCATGGTATGACACTCTCTCTACTTATCTCCATATTGAAAAGTTTGAGCGTGATAAAATCGATAAGACTCTATTCTTCACGAAAGTAAAAGGTCATATTATTCTCGTTCAGATATATGTTGATGACATTATATTTGGTTCTACTAACCCTGACATTTGTACTCGTTTCGCTGATAGAATGAAAGCAGAGTATAAAATGAGTATGATGGGTGAGCTAACATATTTCCTTGGTCTTCAGATAAAGCAAAATGAAAAGGGAACTTTCATAAATCAGGGAAAGTATGTTCAAGATATGTTGAAGAAATTTGATTAACTCAGAGTTCAGCTATGAAAACCCCTATGGCACCACCGCTGACACTAAACAAGGATTCTTCTGGAATACCTGTTAATGTCACGACATACCGTGGGATGATCGACTCTCTTTCGTATCTTACAGCTAGCCGACCTGATATATGTACGCAACCTGTTTGTGTGCACGATATCAAGCTGAACCTAAGGAATCTCATATGATCGTTGTAAAGCGAATCTTTCGTTACCTTAAGGGTACTCCAAACCTAGGTCTTTGGTATCCCAAAGATTCAGGGTTTGATCTAATTGCCTATTCAGATAGTGATTTTGCAGGTTGCAAATTGGATAGGAAAAGCACCACAGGAGGCTGTCAGCTCCTGGGTGGAAAGCTGGTGAGTTGGACAAGTAAAAAGCAAAAATTAGTGTCCACCTCAACTGCTGAAGCTGAGTATGTAGCTGCTGGAAGCTGTTCTTCTCAGGTCTTGTGGATGAGAAATCAACTACTGGACTATGACCATCATCTCTCGAAAATTCCAATCTATTGCGACAGCACTAGTGCCATCGCTATAGCCAACAATCCAGTACTACACTCAAAGACCAAACTTATCGAAATCAGGTATCATTTTATCAGAGATCATGTGATAAATGGTGATATAGAACTTCATTTTATCCCAACTGGTTTTCAGTTAGCTGATCTATTTACCAAACCTCTTGATGAGACAAGATTCAACTTTCTCATCAGCGAGCTTAGAATGCTGAACTTTGAAGAGTAAAATCTTTAGTGGTTCACATTTTATCAGCGACCGGATAAAACCAACTTATATAACCCATTCTATCATCTTCTCTCTGAACAAAGTAGATTCGCTGATATCAAGGTATGTATCTCTTTACTCGCTGACGTTCGCAAATGAATGCAAGATTTCAAAACAAATCACATCGCTGAATATCTCTTTCGTAACAGCGATACTTTGAAATTTCTAAAACTAACACTAATATTTCTATTCAGTGCTTCATATTTTCAAAATATCCCTGAGCTTTGAAAACCTCAGAGACATCCTAAAATATGAAAGGACGTTTGTGACATCATCACAACGGATAAACCCTGGCACGTTCTTTTTCTGACACACGTTTGCACGTTTCGTTTACCATCCATTCAAATGCAAACACGTGTCCGTGTCATCATGAAAATCTTTTCCCGGTCAAGATTTTCTCTTTCTATACTCTCTATATAAACTATTTCGAGTTTATATTTTTCCTTTACGCGAACTTCTTCTCCAAGCAAGAAAAACTACTGTTGCATTTTGAACTCAAGTTTTCCAGAAAACTGTTCATCTTCTTCAACGTTTGTAAGGTTAATATTCTTATTATTTACCTACTTTACCTTGTTTATGATCTTATTATTGTTTCTACAAGATCAAACAAATGAACTTTTAAAAATGAAATCATTTCTTTCATGGTTTTATAAACACAACCTTTTCATGGTTGTTCTTCAAGTTTTAAACTCAAAATCTTAAACTTGTTCTTCATATGTTTTTCCAGAATCCTTCTCTCTAAAGGAAACTGGGAAACAAGGCATTTACTGTTTTGTATTTCTTATTCAAAACAAAGAAAACCCTAATCTTCATTAAGACATCTTTGTCTGAATGAAATGGACAATATTCGACAACATCTTATTGGAAATTCTTTCCACATTAAGACATTGTTCTTCATCTCTTCTTCATGTTTATATATGTTAAACAGAAATGGCATCTTCAGCTGCTGCTCCTACCGCTGAGAAATCTCCTGCAACGGAGAAATTGACTCTACCAAAGGCTCCTCAGGTAAAATTTACGCTTGAGAAAGTAGACTTTTCGAAATCAAACAACCTCTATGCGCTTTTCGATTTTCCTCCTCGAAAGCAAGTCACACATCTGAATGAAGCTGTGAATTTTCTCCAAACCTGCTGCTTATTCAAAGCCTTAACCTTCGTCCCCCCTGCCCATAAATTCCTTCTATCTCAGTTCTGGTATACTGCCAAACACACTCAGGTTCCTTCATCCAAAGACCCTAAGAAACTCCTTGATGTCATTCTCTGTGACACCAAATTTGGCACAACCAAAATCAATCCTGCCATTATCAGGCGAGCACTCAGCCTACCCACTGCCACCAAAGAAAAACCCTTTGTCTCTCTCCCAAACCACAAAAACCATGCTGATAAGGAAGCCATCACTGCATTCTTTGATGCAATGGGTTACGCATGGGACACAAGGAGGGACAAGGAGATTGAGAAGAAACTGACCCAGATCAAGAAGTCAAAAATGCCAAGCGAGATGAACTTCATCTTCGCACACCTGATAAGCTGCATGACAGTGAAGAGTGGCTCCTCTGATCAAGCTGCTCAACCTCAGCAAGCAATGGGCTATGCATTGCTGAAAGGTCTACATGTTGACTGGGCCTCGATCATCTATGACGACCTTGTATTCAGAGTAGATATGGCTGATAGACCTTCATGGGTTCCATATCCCAGATTCATCAGCGCCGTCTTTCAACAGGGACTTGGGGACAAGTACCCAAAAGAGGGTGATCTGAGACTCTCTCAGGTTGGCCCTAAGGTGCTTGACTTCAAGCCGCTGGCAAATGAGGTACGTCTTACTACTCTTTTATCTCTTCTTAATCCTCCTTCTTCTACTTATGCGGCTCATTCAGTGGAAATCCCCACCGCTGATACCCAAACTGCACCCTCCACTCCTTCTCGAAAAAGAAAACAATCTACTTCCCAACTTGGTTCCAAAAGGATCAAGAAAACCAAGGAGCAACCCCCCAGCATTCACATGCTGAAGACTCCACAGCTCATCTTGAAGAGCTGATGGATAGTTCAGTGGTACGCTCGGCCACAGCTGATCAAGCCACCCCTTCCATCCCAGCTTCAACGTCTCTAAACGCTGAAGTTATAAACTTGGAACAGAACCCACCTCCTTTAGTCCCTCTAGTGACTAAAGTGATTGACAGCGGATCCAACGCTGAACCCCACACCCAACCCACTTTCTCAACCATCATTCCTCCCACCTCTCCTTTGGTCACTCAAACTCTTCCCCTATTCTCCTCAACAAACATCTTCCTCAGCGACACTACTGCTAAACATCTTCAGAGGATGATAGAACAAAACACAGGACCTGCAGGTACTTCCAGTCATCAGGGAACTATTGAAGACTACTATGAAACTTTCTCAGGGTTACGAGGCTTCGACAACTTCGCCAACCCGCCTGCAGGTATACACATTATCCCAAACACTTCTCTCTCTCAACCCCAAACTTCTGAGCTTTCCTATGTTCATAAGTTAATAACTGTTTCAGGTCCTAATTGGGGGATATCAACACCTCCCTGAAGGCTCTGGAAACAAAGGTGGAATCTTACAACACCACTCTCTCCACAAACTCTTCAGTGGTTACAGACGCTGGAGAGAACCTCAAAAAGCTGACCGAGGTTGTTGAAAATAAAGCCTCCAAAGCTGATATGGAGAAGGTGGATGGCAGCATAGGAACTTTTGCTACCACCCTCGCTGAAACCTCCACCAACGTCAACAATCTCAACCTCACCAACACCACCCTCGCAACAAACTTCACCACTCTGTCCAATGAAGTCACATCATTGAAGACAGAGGTTGGTACTCTTAAGGGTGAGGTCACCACGGTCAAAGATCTCCTTCAGCAGATACTCAATCGCCTGGACGCCCCAAAGTCTCACTTTACTCAGGCCGATAGAGAGGATCTTCGAAAACTCGCCCCTGCTATATCTGGACTCGACGACAGATTAGCAGTGGTTGAACTTTGTATGGGACTCACTGGCCAAGAAGACAGTGATTCTCATACTACTGATGCTACTGATGCTACTGATGTTGCTGATATTCCTCTTGCCTCCCCTCCTCGTCATCTGAAAGAGGGGGAGAAGAGAGCTGAAGACCTTCCCCATAATGATGAAGGGGAGAAGAAAAATGAAACTGCTGCTTCTACTTCAAAACCTCAGGGAGTTGAAAACCCTGAGGGAACCGAGAAACCTCCCTCTGTATCTGAGGGGGAGCAACTCGAAGAGCAACACAAAGAAGCCGTTGCTGATGTGACCGTACCTTACGCTAATGAGGTCGAGTCTGAAGAAGAAGAAGAAGCTGAAGACGAAGAACCCATCGATATTGATGATGAAGAACCATCATCATCCCATAAAGATGATGATGATGACGATGATGATGATGACTTCTTCTTCGTTGACCCCAAGAAGGCCCCTGAGAAAGGGATTTCAATGAATGAACCTTCAGGGGAGACGACCAAGACAAAGTCTGCAGCGTCTGAAGATGACAAAGGCAAAAACAAAGGCCTCGCTGCAGAAGGCAATCTGGCTATCCTTCAGATTAAGCCAGCTTGTCAGGTACAATATCTTCTCTTCCCTTATACTGCATCCCTCCTCTATCCCTTCTCAATCTCAATCCTTTTATCCATAAAACCTCTATACACTTAAACCCTATTCTTTTCCTTATCTCTTTCTTCCCATGTTCTTACTTAAACAATCGTTGTGTTTCAGCTAGTCCTCTCCCCTGTTTGAGGATCCCGCTGAAGCTCCTACAACTACACCAAAAATAATCCCAGTCTTGGATTTAACCACTGAGACTGATGAACTGTAATACCCCGGGTAAGTTCGTTAGTTAAAAATATCTTTCCGTTAAGTTTAGTTAACTTTAAAGTTGATATTTAGGGTGAGTTAGGTGAATTTATAAGTTTAGGGGTGTTTGGATTAATTAATAAGTTAAAAAGGTATTTTGGTCATTTATGGATAGTATAGGGACTAAAGTGGTAAGTTGAGTTGGATATTATCTCATTTAGAAATCAGATATTTCAAAAAGCAGCAAATATCCAGAATCTGTGTTGTGTGTGTGTGTTGAGAGGTGAAGAAGGAGAAAGAAGGGTTTTTGTGGTTAAGGCTCCATTTGGAAGTGTTGGAAGTGAAATAAAGGTATGTTCCTTTACAAATTATGTTTATAGTTGCTATTAGAGTGTTTCTATCGGTTTAGAATTAGCAGAATCGAACTAGTATAAATTTCAGTCGGATTCTGGGTAAATTTTGGGATGAACAGCAGTGGTGTCCGGACAAATTGAATGTGTCCGGATACTTTTGTCGGTAGAGTCCGGGTAGCTCGGATGATGGTGTCCGGATGATTCAAGTATCCGGGTAAGTTCCTCCTTTCTTATGTTTTCCGGATGAAATGAGATACCGGATAGTGTCCGGGTTACTTTGGTATCCGGATGTCGTCCGGATGGTTGTGGTGTCCGGAAAAGTTAAGTTGTCCGGATTCTTTGTGTTGTCCGGAAAGTTGTCCGGATACTTTGAGGTTTCCGGATAACTTGGCTGTTTGGGTAATTTTGAGGATAAGAGTTATGTAGATGTATCTAGAGTCCATAACCTGCTAGTAAGTCTTATACATAAGTTGGTAAGGAGATATTTGTATGTAAATGGTTTCAGATTCTGAGAATTTTGGATAAAGGATCGGATAGCTCGGAGAAAGGTTTGGAAGCATATTGTAAGCATTCAGGTGAGTTTTGCTTTAAAACGTTTTTGAACTGGGATACATATATATGTGTATATATATATATATATATATATATGAGATGATTATGTGGTAGGAATATGATTATGTGTATATAAATGACAATATGATGTAATGAGATATATATTGTATTCATATAAGCTTTGCACTACACGAGTGCACTTGTTGCCGGGTTCCGGTGTGCGGACCGGTGTGCAGCCGGGTTCCGGTGTGCGGACCGGTGAGTAGTCGGGTTCCGGTGTGCGGACCGACGGGTAGCCGGGTTCCGGTGAGCGGACCGGTTGTTGATTTATTAGTTGGCTTGCTACCAACTAATATGGCCATTTGTGGAGGAATAAGGTGAATGAGATGTACACGATGCACGAGTCTGGATTGGTATTTAAATACGTGTGGTATGTTTATATTTTACGAAATAATTACCAAAGGTTTATCTAAACTATTTTGATATAAAGGATTTACATAAAAGGTTTTATAATGATTTTGGAAAGGACCGGGATTAACTCACTAGACCCGTTTGGTCTAACCCTCATATTGTTTTCAAAAATATGTTTTCCAGGTTAAGGATCGGCAGGAGAGGATGAAGTGTAGGAAGCTTTTGATGGATGTTGATTAGGAAGCTTTTATATATTTTGTAATGTCAAGACTAATGAGACCGTACTTGGTTTGTTATGTAACTTTTGTTGTAAATCAATGATATGTATGAATGTTATGTATTATGATGTATGTTATGGGATTTGGGTTGTTACAAATGGTATCAGAGCCCTAGTTTAAGGGATTCAGGTATTTGTACCCGTACCTAGACTTAAACTGCATGTGAAGTAGGATGTCCTTGATATATTAGAACCTTGGGATGCTAAGTATAAAAGGTAGAAGGAACATCATGTAAGGTAATTTCAGATTACACCTGGCCAGTGTAATTGTGATCTTACAGGTGCATGTTTGAACTGGGATACCTTATTATATGGGGTATGTGCTTATGTGTATATTAATCTTGTCTGAATCTACAGAATGGCAAGCGGTACTCGAAATACGAATAGAAGAGGAGGAGGAAATCCGAATAGTACGAATCCACCAATAGGAACGGGGGGAAGAAGAGGAGAGCGAGGGGGAGGTAGATCCGGAGGTAGAACGGGGAGTAGAACTGGGGGCAAAACCGGAGGTAGAGTTCAGGGGCGAGGTACGGAGTTTATTACAAGAGACGATTTGATGGCGGAGATGGGAAGACTTCAAGCAAATATCCAGGCTATGTTCGACCAAGCTCGTCATACTGAAACACCAGATCCTGGTTTGGAAGACGAAATGCCCATTACACCTACGGTCATACCAGTGTCAAGAAGGTGTGATTACAAGATGTTCTTAAACTGTAGACCTCCAACTTACTCAGGAGATAGAGACCCAGTGAAGGCGATGAGATGGTTAAAAGAAATAGAAGCCATCTTCAAGACTAGTAAGTGTGCGGATGAGGACAGAGTATTATACGAAACGACGATGTTGAAGGCAGAAGATTTGTACTGGTGGGAAGCTCACATTGATTCCATAGGGTCGGATGTATACTCTACTTTTACTTGGGACGAATTCACAACAACTTTCAAAACACAGTTTTGTTCTCAAGCAGCAGTCAGACAACTGGAAGAAGAGTTCATGAACTTACACCAGCGAAGTTTATCAGTTAGGGACTACACTGCTAGTTTTCTAGAGAAGTCTCGCTTCGCAGAGTACTACGTTGCCACGGAGGCACTGAAAATGGAGAGGTTTATTTTCGGGTTGAATTCAGAAATTAGAAAGCTAGTGATTGCGACAGGACCCGATACCTTCTAAGCTGCAGTAAATGCAGCGGAAAATGTAGAACAGGATAATAGGAGAGACGTTGGTGATAAGAGTATTGGAAAAAGGAAATTGGAAGAAATGACATACGATTTGGAGGAATATGAATCCCCGAAGTTTGATAGTCATTCATCTTTCAGACCAGCTGAAAGACCATGTCCAAAATGCAACCGTGTGCATCAAGGAAACTGTTATGTGGATTCCCGAAGTTGTTACAAATCTGGAAAGACTGGTCACATAGTTAGAGACTGTCGGGTAACTCGATTATGTTTTGTTTGCAATTCCCCGGATCATATTCAGTCAGATTGTCAGCAATGGAAAGCACAACAGGGTAGTATGACGGTAAGACCAACGAGTGTTAGACCGGGAGAGAAACAAGGGACTGTGGTACCGAAAGCAAAGGGTCGAGTTTTTCAGATGACGGAACAAGAGGTGGAAGAAAGTCCTGATGAGGTTACAGGTATATTTTTATAAACTCTAAACGTGCTAAGGTGTTATATGACTTCGATGCAAAATGGTTTTTGGTATTTCCGTGCTTTTGTTGCTTATCTGTGTTAGAGATATAGGTGGGTGTGGGGTGGCTATTCATTTAGTTTCTATGGTTTTGATTGAGTTCGAAGTAGTAGAGATAAGTATTCATACCTTTTCGCTTAACCGAATTCCGGGACGAAATTCTTTTAAGGGGGAGATAATGTAATACCCCGGGTAAGTTCGTTAGTTAAAAATATATTTCCGTTAAGTTTAGTTAACTTTAAAGTTGATATTTAGGGTGAGTTAGGTGAATTTATAAGTTTAGGGGTGTTTGGATTAATTGATAAGTTAAAAAGGTATTTTGGTCATTTATGGATAGTATAGGGACTAAAGTGGTAAGTTGAGTTGGATATTATCTCATTTAGAAATCAGATATTTCAAAAAGCAGCAAATATCCAGAATCTGTGTTGTGTGTGTGTGTGTTGAGAGGTGAAGAAGGAGAAAGAAGGGTTTTTGTGGTTAAGGCTCCATTTGGAAGTGTTGGAAGTGAAATAAAGGTATGTTTCTTTACATATTATGTTTATAGTTGCTATTAGAGTGTTTCTATCGGTTTAGAATTAGCAGAATCGAACTAGTATAAATTTCAGTCGGATTCTGGGTAAATTTTGGGATGAGAGGATGAAGTGTAGGAAGCTTTTGATGGATGTTGATTAGGAAGCTTTTATATATTTTGTAATGTCAAGACTAATGAGACCGTACTTGGTTTGTTATGTAACTTTTGTTGTAAATCAATGATATGTATGAATGTTATGTATTATGATGTATGTTATGGGATTTGGGTTGTTACATGAACCTGAAGAAAAGCTGCTCTCTCACAAAAACAGACCTTCCTTGGCTCCTCAAAAGCTAAGTGAAGAGGATCAAGAAAAGAGAGATGCAATTATCAAACAGCTTGAAGATCAGCGAATCATTCTTCCTCGTGACAAAATTCCTGTTCCTATAAAGTTCAGACTTACGAAGAAAGAATTCACTGATCACCTCAGAGCTGTAAGATTACTCGCCGAAAAGAAGGAAGCTGAAGAAAAAGATAAGGCTCTTGCCATCCAGCTTGCCCAACAATCGGTAAAAGACCCAGCGCTGAAAAGAACTCCCATCGAAGTCCAACGTCAGTTATGGGAAGACGCCCAGAAGATCGTTGAAGAAAAGACCAAGGTATCTGATTCTACTTTGGAATGGTGCAACGAAAGACTGAACTATCGATCTCGACCATCCAGAATCAACAAGGTAAATATCAGAGGAAAAACGTTCATAGACGTTCCTGTTGTTGAAGTTGACGTATTCAGAGAAGACGAGACCAAGCAAACCTTTTACGCTACTTCATTAGAGAAGTTTGGTTTCTCTGAATGGTTGGAGGTACGAATAGCCATTCAGCGATCTCGCTCAAAATTCAAGAGCCATGTCGAGAAGATTGTAAATTCTCAGATCGACTTGGTTTCTTCTGCTGTGGATATTCCTCCTCCATCTCCTCTTCCAACTCAACAAAGAAGGGCCTCTGCAAAGAAAAATCTGAAACCTTCATGCTAAGGTCCTACTATACGGAACGAAACAGGTATTGGTTTCTCTCGTGCTGAAGTACTTGGTCCTGACCCTGACCTCTCAGCGCTTGACACCTCTCTGCCTCCTGGTGAAACTTTCACCCCTGGAAAAGTCTCAAGCGAACCCTATGGTATCTTCTTTTTAGACTATGATGGAAGACAACACTTTCAACGCATCTCTGAGCTTCCCATCACTCCCATCGAACAGCTCAGAGACCTCATCTACTGGTGTGAATTCAGACGCGACCTTCAGGCTCGATACCTTAAGCCCTTGATTTTTGAAGAAGCAAAGATCAAAAAGGATCAAGGAGTAACGGTCCCTGACTGGATGATTTCCACATCAAAGACCCTTGATGAACTTCTCATTAAGGAAGAACCCATTGACGGATAGGATCTCTCTTATAATTCTGCTATCCTTATCTGTCTATATCTTCTGTACTTGTAATTTATTTGTTGTACTTGTAATTTTTCCACTTCCCTTTGTAATCTTTACGAAGTTTAAAGAAAAATTTCAGCGAATATACTTTACTCCATCAGTACTGAAAAGATCCCAGAAAACAGTAAAAGGGACAAATATTTTATGAGTTCTTTTTATCCTTATGTTTTCATACTTAGCAATTTTCTTTGTTGCTATGTCATAATCAAATAGGGGGAGATTGTTGATCCAAACCCTCGGTGATTTGATAATGACCCTCTCTTAAACACTTAGTGAAAATTGTAAGTAAACAATATGTATTAGAGTTTCTCTATCGCTGATAAGTACTAAGACTTTACAGTACCGCTGATAGGAACTCTCGCTCTTTAAGTTTAAAGTTCAGCGAACACTATTCATCCAGTAGCTCTGAGCCTGTTCAGTCTCTGTGATAATCGCTGATAAGTTAGTTGTTTACTTATGATCTCTGAAGACAAGTTTCACGTCAACATATGTTCTACGCTGAAGTCGAAGATCAAGCTCAAGAACAGCGACAAGTCTACTAATGAACTGATGCGGATATCAGCGAAACCAAGATTTGTCCACTCAAAGTGAAGTTACAAGTAGAAGACTTCAGCAATCGCTGAGCTTTATCATTCGCTATTAAAGTACTGATTCAACGAAAGTTGATCATGAAGTCTTCCTCTACAAGTTACTTTTGTCTTTCCCCCCTTGCACGTCTCCGTACGAAATGTCAGAACGGACATCCCTTCTGTCTAGAATCGTACAACAAACTCTGATTCTCCACTGTGCACCATACGGCTACTAAGGTTGTCTACAAAGGTCAATGACATGCAACCACTCAGCTGCTGCCACGTGTAAAGCAATACTGCCGTGCATTAAATGCATGCAGTATATAAGAATAACCCTACTTCAGAAATGAAGTGTGCTCAACCATCTTCTTATTCTTCCTTACTATTGTGTGTTAGGTTATTACTCGTAATTTCCTTATCTCCTTTCTATCGCATTCTAGTGCAAGAAACTTAGTGTTCTTAACTTGTTTAGATTAGGATTAGTCCTTAATCTTGTTCTGCAACAAGTTGTAAATTGTTTTGATTTATCAATAAACAATTTAGAAAAGTAAAAATCGTGTGTTTGTATTCAACCCCCCCCCCCCCTTCTACAAACTTGTATAACCCTTCGGGACCAACAGGGAGTTAGCATGAGAGAGTGGGCCGGTTAAGAGGAGGTGGATAATATGGATTCCATAACCGTATACTGGGCTGGAGGGAGATGGCTTAATGGGCTGAATGAAATGGCTGAATGATTTTAAACGGTCAGGATTAAAATTGGATTGAGTTTAAACGGCCGAGATCTAACCAAAAGCAGTTAGCCTCGGCTGGGTCCATATTTTATATAATTAAAATAAAAGGGTAAAATCACGTGACCTTGTAAGTTGTAACCATCTACATATACTCTTATTATTCAAGTTAAAATATAGGGAAATTAATTAAAATGGACCAACTTCGTTTTTCACTTACAAAAATACCCCTCGATCCTGGTTTACCAAAATACCCAAATATTCCGCGATTTCCCCCTCGATCCCGGACCTAGAAAAAATCCCCCTCAAAATTAGCCCGCGATGGCCCCTCGTCCGCAAAAATATTTTACATATTTGACCCCCATGCCTCAATCGCGGGGTTGCCGCACCACGTGTCGGCCTGGGGTGGAAACCCTAATATTAAAGACCACAATCACCCCCCACCCACCTCGATCGCGGCCCTATTTATTCCTAGATTTGGACCACAAACCGGCCACCCCCAAGTCTCTATACTCTCTCAAACTCTCTATACTTTATCAAAGATTTTGTGCTCCCTACGCGCTTGGATCGACTCGGTTCGTGAGGATTTTTAAAACGAAGATGTCTCGTGTTGTAGGTTTGGTAAGTTTTCATAACCCCGTTGTAGTTTTTATTATTTCAAAAAATACATGTTATGTATGTGTTTATTTTAGACTATGTGTTTGTTTGAAAAATATTTTAGAGCATGTGTTTTTCTTATTATATTGTGTTAATTTTAGAGTATTGCGTTTACTTCGAAAATATTATAGAGTATGTGTTTATTTTATAGTGTTGTGTTAAATTTAGAGTATCGTAATTATTTAAGAAATGGCGTTTACAAAATAATAACATGAAATGGCGTTTACAACTTAGGTTCCCAAACTTTGCTAAATTATGACTTAGGTCCCTTATCTTTGCTATTATACAACTTAGGTCCCTTATGTTTGCTAAATTACAAATTAGGTCCCTAAACTTTGCTAAAATACCACTTAGGTCCCTTATCTTTGCTAGTTTATAACTTAGGTCCCTAAACTTTGCTAAATTACAACTTAGGTCCCCAAAGTTTGCTATAATACAACTTAGGTCACTTATCTTTGATAAATTACATCTTAGGTCCCCAAACTTTTCTAAATTACGACTTAGGTCCCTTATCTTTGCTATTATACAACTTAGGTCTCTTATCTTTGCTAAATTACAAATTAGGTCCCCAAACTTTGCTAAAATACCACTTAGGTCCTCTATCTTTGCTAAATTACAACTTAGGTCCCCAAACTTTGCTAAATTACACATTAGGTCCCTTATCTTTGCTAAATTATTTTTATTTAAATTAACAAGGTTATATCAAATTAAATAAATCGCAACATATCGATTTGGATTCTGTCAAACGGGTGTAAATAGCCCAAAGTTTTGTGGGGACTTAAGCAATCCTTGTGATTCCCCTACTACCTGGAAGTCCAATAGATTGAGTGGTTTCTTTTCTAAAACTAAAATAGACGAATAATTATCAACAAAATGTAAGCATACAAGAAAAAACCTCTATAATTAACAAGGTTATATTCAAATTAAATAAGTCGCAACATATCGATTTGGATTTTGTCAAACGGGTGTAAATAGCCCTAAGATTTGTGGGGACTTAAGCAATCCTTGTGATTCCCCTACTACCTGGAAGTCCAATAGATTGAGTGGTTTTATAATTTCATACATAAAATAATAACTATAACCATAATCCATTGTATTAACAAACAGAAATTATATAGTATTCGTTACTTACAAGTTAGGTGCGTAGACAACATCTCTAAATTACTATTAAGAGGATTTTTTTACACGGACTTGACGCAAAAATGTCGCGTTGGCTACGTAGTAGAGATTAGAGATCTTCTTGATTAGTTAGGTGAACTGGAACGTAGATTACGAGAGATATTTAGAGGGACACCTTTCGGTCCATGGCTGGAACTTACCAATACTGATGGCGACCCCATGCTAGTTCACATGTTTCTACAGCTGGATGTCGAGGTAGACAATGCAGATCTGGAGGAGCTGTATTTTGATGTGTTCGGGCATTCCATGCGGTTTGGGCGTCTTGAGTTCTGTCTTATTACAGGACTCCTTTTCGGACCAACACCGTCTCTTCCTCCCTTACTAGAAGATTCCTTCGTTCGTAGGGTTTGGCCCGACCATTCACCAGCGACTTTGAAGCTTAGAATCGTCGTTAACACGATGAAAGAAGACCTTCGGGCCCTATCCGACGAGGATGTTTCCCATGTATGTTTAGTGGTGATGGTGGAGATGGTCTTTATGGGTCGTGAGTAGAGTCAGCTTGTTACCGAGACGGTTCTTAGGGACGTCGAGGACTTAAATGCATTTAACTAATATCCGTGGGGTAGCCACATTTGAGAACATACATACAAACATATGCACCGTGCCATCGCCAGACGCGCCGACAAGATTAGCAAGATGAATATGTGTGGATTTACATACGCTTTCAAGGTTAGATAAGTAGTATAACATAAATAACAATACATAGAAACTGTTTGGATTTCTTTTTTACGTACTTGTTTTTGTTGTGTAATTCCAGATATGGATCTTGGAGATGTTTCCCATCTGCCATAATAATTTCACCATGCGCACCGACAGGTTCATTAGGGGAACCCGTTGGGACCGGGGTGTTTCATTGAATAAGAAGAGTTGCCTTGCTATCTTCAACTCAGCTGCAACTGTAAGTTTTTTTTTACTATCTTTACAATATTGACTAAGTTAGTCCTGCATATTAAATGTTATATGTTTTACAATATATTTAGACGAGGTTTGCGCCTCTCGCAAACCTTCTGCTTACGGATGCCAAGAGGGAGACAGTTTGGTACAGAAACAACGCCGCCTTTATTGAAAGAGAGGCGGCAAGGCAACGGACAAAGAGGGCTCGACGGTCCTCTCCTTCCCCATCTGGGTCCAGTTCCTCAGCCGACGAAGATGAGGCGCCCCCTCGCTCCTCCCATCATGGAATGCCGCCTCCCGACCTATATCAAAAGAAGTGGGAGGATTTGTACACGTACGTACACGTGGATATGGAGAGACGCGTAAAAGCTCTCGAGGACTTCAACAAACAGTTTCGTGTTGTTCAGGTTAATGTTTAACTTAATTTGTCGCCCACAGTCTTTTAGTTTGTGTATTAATATTACATTCCAAATTTGTTTTAGGTGTCGAGTACGACGCCGATCTCGTCTGCGTTCGGACAGGCCGCACCAGCGACGTTCGCCACTACATCCACTTCATCATTCCTGCAGAGTGTAAGTCACGACGAGTACTCATTATAGTTCTATTTTCATTATTAAGTTTGAAAATCTTATAATGACCAATGTCACGCAGTTTGGGATGTCTGAGGCAGGGTGTTACAGACCCCAAATGATGACGTTCGCCATTACATCCACCCCATCATTCTCGCATAGTGTAAGTCACGGCGAGTACTCATTATAGTTCTATTTTCGTTATTACGTTTGAAAATCTTATAATGACCAATGTCACGCAGTTTGGGATGTCCGAGGCAGGGTGTTACGGACCCCAAATGACGATGTTCGCCACTACATCCACCCCAACATTCCCACATAGTGTATGTCACGATGAGTACTCATTATAGTTTTATTTTCTTTATTAAGTTTGAAAATCTTATAATGACTAATGTCACGCAGTTTGGGATGTCGGAGGCAGACTGTTACAGACCGTAAATGACGACGACCTACGATATGGCGGGTCGTCGTACGTCACACCACCACCTTACAATATGTCGGGACTGTCGTACGTCACACCGCCAGCGTACGTGCAAAATGTAAGTTTTTTTGGTAGTTTTGGTTTAATTGTGAACATGATGAAATTGTACTTAAAATATAGAATCTTAATTTTCAGACGACATGTCCTTATGACGTCGGGTCGTGCTTCATTTCGGATGTCGTGGACGCGTATTTTCCCTCTTCCATCGGGTCTTCGGGGTTCGCAACCTCCCAGTCGATGGGGTCGGGGATTGACACCATCCCGGTGGAAGATGACGAAGAGCACTTCAGTGAGCCGGAAGATGACTCGATGGATGTGGCAGCACCACGGACGGGGGTGGCAGCACCGGAGACGGAGGTGGTAGCACCTTCTAGGCCGGTTTAGGAGGCGGGTTGGGAGGAATGGTTTTGTAGCCAATGGACAAAACAACCGGATACCACACTGGTCCCTCCGAACAAAACTAGGGCAAGGGTGAAGGGAAAGGGAAAGAGAAAGGGAAAGTTGACTTCATCGGTGCGGCTGACGCACGTTTCGTTGTTGGAAATCATGGACCTATGCCGCAATCGTCAACTCCCCACCCTGTTATTTCCATTTTATGCCAACCTGCCCTTGGAGAACAGGATTTTCGATGTACTGCTGGCATGTGACGCGGCTGACTCTGAACTAGAGGATCTAGTTAGTATTGAAATTTAAAATTTAAATATAGTCATATAATCAAATATATTTCTTATTACAGGTCTAACAATTTATGTTTTGTGTATATCATATCGACTGTTGGATCATAATGATCCAATCGTCCCGTCCTAAAAACGCGAGGTGGGGGTCATGATAACCAATTTTTTTAGATGCTAGTCCGGCCGGATCATGGTGTGTTATTCGTGTATCGGACATGCAATGGTGAGGAAAATATTCCGCATTAGGCGAACCTCGATCTGGTATGGAAATCAATTTACATCTATTTTATTTAACTTGTTTGTTACTAACTATTTGTCTGGTATTGTAATATTTCAGGTGTACATCCCCATTTGCATTTCTGAACATCATTGGGTGCTCGGGATTCTGAACCTTAATAAGATGATCATGGTTATTTATGACAGCCTCCGTGGCACGGTGTACGACCTACAATTGAAACAACTCATTGGAATCTTTAAGTCTCAGCTGTCGAAGTTACTTAAGAAGATCATCGACCGTCCACGTTACGACCATGTGGAGGCATTCACACATAAGTTCGCAGGAAATGCACCGCAACAATCGGGGGCCAATGCGGATTGCGGTGTGTGGGTATGTCGTAACCTATCCAATTTGATTGACGGCGTTCTCCCAGCATGTGCACCGGATGCAACCGAACTTGAGGCCACGAAGTAGTGGTACCATATGGCGTAGACCTTTTATTCGTTGTGTAACTCTGAGTAGATTAGTAGGTTGTTTTTATTTTATTATTATCTAGTCTGTAACATTAATCGTTTTTGTTAAAGTATTGTACTTGAAGTGTTAACTTTGTTTATTATTTTGTAGTCCACATCGAACGTCGCTTGATCACCAAATTAATTGTTAAAGTATTGTACTTGAAGTTTTTATAACAAAGTAAATATAAAAAGCCACATATGAATAGTTTAACCAAAAGCATGATGGGACAAGACAACTCATTTTCCACGTTTTCATACTTTTCAATGCGAACCGGCATCCACATTTGGCTATAAATACCTCGCGCTATATTAGTCGTAAAACACATATACGGGAACATAGTATTCATTAACGTCTTCTTACATGGCATCCCCAAATCTTCATGTTTGATGCTTTAAGTGTTTATCAGAATCGCTTTCAGCCACTGGCAAAGAGTTATATGGTATGTATATTTCTTTGGGGTTTGCTTGTTAGTACCGTTGTCTAAGGCTAACTTTATTAATGTTCATAAACATATGCATATCCACATTTGTTCACCATGAAAGTCCACCATGGTGGGTACTTCACGGAACCACCTACAAGACATTACTTCAGTGGTCTAGAAATTTATGTTGACATATTAGATGTGGACGATCTTTCTATGCAACTGCTTGAACAGATCATGAAAGAGCTGGACTACTATGAACCAAAATATTATAGGTTGTATTTTAAAAGGCCGAATGCAGACTTCTTGACTGGAATGGTATAATTGACTACCGATGAAGATGTAGCCCATATACGTCAGTATGTTGACGGCCATACCGTGATTGAAGTGTACAGTGAGAAAGTGGAGCTTAACACTTCCAGACTCGTCTCGCTAGAGCATATAAGAAGTCGACGCATATTGTCAAAAACCCAAGCATCGTGTAGCCATAGCTTGACATTTGAATAATTTTGTACTGATTAGTATGTGTTTGTTATGAAATAATCTTGTATAACATCTATGATATGTTATTTTTAATACGAATCACTTTTCAGACGAATCTTGCAATATTTTTCAGAGTACTTTTCAGACTACTTAAAGACCTTTATTCATGAGCAGAAAACAACAACATAGAAACTAGAAAATACAAAACAACAACATAGAAACTGGAAAATACTAAACAACAACATAGAAACCGGAAAGTAGAAAACAACAACATAGAAACAACAAATTACGAAACCAACACCCGTAGCACCACCTAAGGATAAAGTTCCTTATGAAACCAACACCCGTAGCACCACCTAAGGATAAAGTTCCTTACATTGATCAATCCAGGTTTGCTTCTCGGTTACCTTCACTTGAAGAACTGTGAAGTCTTTCACAATGTGGTGGACTTCTAAGTTTTCTTGACGAATATGGGACTCCTTATATTTTATCTCCCTCTTCATCCTTTTTATATCCTTTTCTTCCTCTTCGATCCTTTTCAGGTGTGCATCCTTCCTGGCCATCAGTTGTTTCCACTCTTCAGTGAGTTGCTGGATCACCGCTTCCCTTTTTTCTATCGCGATTTTGAGTCTCGACGGCATTATTTGTGAAGACGATGGGTTTGAAGATGATGCATTTCCAGCCATTTGTTTGGTGAGAGACGAGACTATTATGATATATAAATGTTGTATGAATGTTGTGACTTTTACAGTTGGAACTAACACGGGTATATATAGCCACAATGAGCAAAAGGGTCAACAGAAACCTTCAGTTTTTCAGACGAATCTTGCAGAAACTTTTCAGGGGAATCTTGCAGTCACTTTTCAGACCAATCTTGCAGTCACTTTTCAGACGAATCATGCAGTCACTTTTGCAGACGAATCTTGCAGGCACTTTTTCAGACGAATCTTGCAGGCACATTTTCAGACAAAAATTTCGTCCATTTCCACATCCGTGATCAAGAACCTACCCTTTCAAGACTATAAGTAGATGGTCTGATGAAGTAGTAATTCACAACTTGTTATCTATCCTTTCTACCCTCTATACCGTTTACAAACATTCTCTACTTTCTCTTAACACTATGGCTGGAGGTTCACGCTCTAAGGGGAAAAGGTCGGCGAATGGGGCTGGCACTTCACGTTCGTCAGATAACCAACCATTGATTGATGGAGCTTTCTGGAGTACCAGGACGGTACCGGTACCAACAGAGGAGTTGGCACAGTATGGGCGAACTACGGCCGATTATCCATTCACGGCAGAGGAGGAACAACAATTGGACTATGCATGGGAGCAATACTACCTTGATCATCGCATGAATGAACCACCAAGGTATCATTGTACCCCGCCGGAGGGTCTACCAGAAACTCAACAAATGCCTCCCACATTGAAAGTGTCCATTGATAAGGCGAACGCGGATATCGATAAGACAAAAGAGATGTGGAACCACAACAGGTCGCTTCAGCAGAAGAAACAGGAGTATCTAGAGGAGAAGAAACAAGAACTGGCACAAACTAGGCGCCACGTTCGGGATGTGCAACAATAAATTAAGGAACTAGAAGAGGAAATAGCAGAAATCCAAGATAGCTACACGGGAATGGAGGATGTGATCAAGGAAAAGGTTAACTGGATCACTGGCGTCCAGGACGCCTACCCGTAATAGATTTCTCTGTTTAGATGCACTGTATTCGTTTCTATGTTTTCAATAAAATGATGCTTTAATGTTTACTTTATTTTACACACAAGAAAACTTAACAAGAACGATAAAGTAGATAAAATCATGTTATATATAAAAACAAGAGAACTTAGCATACAAGATTTAGTCGTTAAAATCAAGGGAAATCAATGTTCCGGTCAATGCTATCATATCTTAGAGTTCCATGTGGTTCTAGCTCCGATGGGCCTGTGTGCTACTTCTTTGGCTAACTGAACGTCTACTCCAAGGCACGCTTGAAGGGCAGGAGTTGGATAATATCCACGAGTATGTCCTACTGCTTGGCACCTACTACATTTTCTCTGTATCGGATCTTCACCACGAGATTGTAATAACCCGAATTCCAAGTATGTATTGAAAGTTTAGTGGCCAAAGTCTAAGAATTCAAAGTTAAGTTAAGGGGCCTTTGTGCAATTAGTAAAAGATATAAATAGGGCTCAAAACCCTATTTCCCAATCACTTGATGGTGGTTGGCGGCTGGAAGAAATTGGAGAGAAGAGAATTAAGGGTTTTGAGGTCTCAAGAACAAAATTGAAGAGAAGGAATCTGCAATCAACGAATTGGAAGAGGATGTGGAGCTGGAATTCGATTCTACTCGTGATTCTAGCATGTAATCCCAAGCTCAAATTCTTGTTTTAGATGATTCAGCTAGATTGTTGGGTTGGTTTAAGTTTTTTTAGTAAAAGTTGAGTTTGAGGCTCTATAGAAGTAATTAGTTGCCTTAAATGCGTTTTTGGCAGCTGTGAGTTCAGTAATATTTGAGTTTAGTAATCTGAGTATTGTTGCTAAGCTAAGATTCGTTGGAATACGAGTTTAACTGTGATTTTCGGTCCCGAATAGGGTTCTTAGTCGCGTCCGGAAAGCCTGTGGGCGTCCGGACACATTGTCCCAATTGAAGGTATCCGGATAAGGAAACTGTCCGTATATGAAAGCTATCCGAATGAGAAGTTGTCCGGTAAATGTGGTTGTCCGGTAAGTTTTATCCGGTAAGCTAGTATCCGGAAAGTAGAGGTATCTGGTAAGTTTTATCCGGTAAGCTACTGTGACAACCGTCAAATTTACGTTTCAGGTTAGAACGGCACTGAACATTTCAGTTATTCATATTATAGGTGGCACAGTCCAATTTTAGCAGTAAACTCGGTACGGTAGGAAAATTTAAGAATTTTTGCCTAGAAACCCCTCAATTTAGGGAATTATCCATAAATCTCATAAAATGCCAATTCAAATGACCTAAACACAAATGTATATGTATACTTTACAAATTATACTAGTAAAATAAAACAAGTCTTAATATGATGGCAAATTGGTTATTTAATAATTCAAATTCAAAATAAAATAAAAAAAACCAAGACAACTTTATTTTATACAATTATACACTTCTCACCCTCACATGGCCGGCCATCCCCCCCTCCCTCTTTTAAACCCCCTTTCTTTTCATTTTTCATACACTTCAAAGTCATTCTTCATTTCATCTCTCTCTCTAGCTTTTCTCAAAGAAATTCTCTCTACTTCTCTCTTTTTATCTCAAGAACACCTCCAAAAACCCATCACATTTCAGCTCCTAACACATCCTTCTTCAAGAGATTCAAGTGTTTAAGGTAGATACATATGTGTTGGATGAAATCCACACACCCTTATCTTAATCTTTTTACCTTTCTTAAGTAATGTTCTTCTTCTCCTACATTTTTCTTTAAACTTTTGTTAAGAACCATCTACATACATCTTAATGTTTGTAGATTTACCACCATAACACTTGCATGTTATTAAAAAGGTGGAGAATCCATGATCAAACCTATGTTAAGATCAAAGATGAGCTCTTAACTTGCATGCATGTAGTTTTTCTTAAAGATCCATACTTTTTTGGTCCAAAGATTGCATGAGTAGCTCTTTGAATCCCCTAAAAACATGTTTAAATCAACATGCATGAACCAAAAATATACAATTTTAAGTTGCATGTAGAAGTTCTTGGCATAAACACCCAAAAATCTTCAAAAAGACCCATTTTCAAAGTCTACAAAAGTTGAGTTGATAGATAGCATTGCATGTGGTTTAAATGGCTTAAAAATATGTTTTAGAACAGAAAATATATGTATGGAGATGTGTCAAGTCGGATTGCATGCAAGAAGAATAAGAATATTGATAAAAAGACAAAAGGGATGCACATGCACAAAGCCTAGTTTTGACAGCATGCTGCCAGATTTTACCTCTCTCTTCAAAAAGTCATATCTCACTCAATAATACACCAAATTAAGTGATTCTTTTTCTGGAATTTATTTATATGAGTTAGGTTTCAAAACCAAGTGGTTTCACTCAAAAACTCAAAGAGTTTGACCTTCAAACATTTTTCACAAAAACAGTGCGCAAACAGCAAAGCTTTCTGTAGTGATTTTACGTCAAGAATTATTTCATGTACTTAATCACCTCTAAAAATTATGAATATTATGTCAAAAGTTTCCTAACACATTAAGTTATCTGGACATAAAATATCTTGACCTAAATACCCCTGGAAGATATCCAAAAGTGGACAGAAAGTGGCACCTAAATCTGGACAGCAAAAGAATAATCTCAAAAGTGGTTTAAAAGCAACTTCATTTCTATATAATTATTTTATGTTGTAAATCAACCACTTTTATGATAAAATCTCAGTTATTTGATGACATGCATATATTATTTTGAAAGGTTACAAAAATACAAACCCTGAATAAATTTTATAAAAAGGCATTTAATGACGATTTGGATAGTTAGCCTACCGAACCCTTAAGATTAAAACTCACTAGTGACCTTACGTTCGTAGGTTCGAAGTAGGATCACACCGAAGTATTTTGTGAGAGATTCCCGAAATTTCATCGCGCATCAAGTGAGTTTTCACAGCCCTTTTTTACTATTTTATACGTTTTGGGGTGAAAAGCATGTCACGATTTTATTACGCATCGATTGTACTGTTTACTCAAAATACTGAATATTGCTCCGTATACTTATGCGCTATGGTATGTATGCTTATGTTAGTTGATTCTGAGTTTTGCTATTAAGTCCCCGTTTACTCTACATTACCCATTAACTCACGTTTTGAGCCGTTAGTATTATGGATAACGTTATTTGGTTGACACCCACTCACCTCGCGAGTGCAAAATTACTATCTTCCGTAATTCCGTAATTCTGTAAGCATGTTGGCGATGGAACATGCAGTTTGGGGCATTCCGTAATTAGGTTTGGGTTGTGGGCTCATTACTTTAACATATTTGCATACGATATTATACCTTGCGCATGTTGACAAACGAACTCTTAATCCATTGTGCGGATTTACAAAAATACTTTATAACTACAATCGAATACTCAATCCACTGTGTGGATTTACAAACTTGCATTAAAACTGTTATGCATACCGAAAACCTGTGTACTCACCAACTATTCAATAGTTGACCCTCTCCTTTACATGCTTTTTAGGAAATATCAAGTAAGGTTGAACTTTAGAAGGCACCACAAGTAGCGGCATCCAACATTTTCCTTATCATGTCAATTTATGCTTTTGGACAAGTTTGTATTTCGGTACAAGATGTACTTTTGTAAAAAAAAATTGATATGATGATTGTGTGTTGTCTTCTACCTTACGCAATGAAACCTTGAACTGTGACATCCCGTACTTCCGCTTTAGCGGGGCGTGACAGAAATGGTATCAGAGCCGAAGGTTATAGAGAATACCGGTCTTTCATTGGAAAAACCCAACTATAACCAAAAGTCCAAAACTGACATGAAAACAAATGAACCTACTACTAGTATAACTAAGTCTAGAATGGTATTAACAGACTTTAATTAAACATAGCCTGATCACCTATGTTTGATTAAGGAAGGTTAATGCGAGACTAGAAATGGTTATAGTAGGAGTATGTCGATTTTTACTTGCACTCTCTAGTAGCATGGATAGTGCATAGACATTGCGTAGGAGAGACACTACACTTATGCGATTAGTAACTAAGTACACTTTTGCCTCAGTTTCACTATGTCATCATCATCATCCCACTCTCTCTCTTCTTACTCGGCCGATGAGTCGGGTTATGTCACCGGTCGTCCCCAAGTGATCAATTCGTCTAGTATCCGGGAGGATGAGGACCCCAGAAACACTGAATCGGATCTTGAAGTATCGAACGGGCGAGCTACCAACAATGGACCGAGAGTGTCATCGACCTCGGTACTACCCCGACCGACCCTAATAATTGTCCAACCGAACCCTAGAGGGCCCCGTATTAGGCAAACGGCGAGAAAAAGCGTCCCGATCCCGAGACGAGTAACGCTTAGGTCAGAACGTCTGGAGGCGCCGGAGCCGCCGCGTATAATCACCGGCATGCCAATCGGACGAGTGCCCGAAATGCCCTGAGCGGAAGAGCAGCACTTAAGGGCAATGACGACCGAACTATACGGTTGTCAGGTGAGGGTAACTTACCAAGGACAGGTCTTAACAGAACTGGTGGAGCTAACACACCTATTGTCCAATGTTTCGACCCAGGTTTTGGAGAGCGTTAAGACGGTTAGGCGGACCGCGATGAGGGCGGAGCTTGTATGAGTGATTGGAGGAGTAGTACTCGCTATGCTTGTGTTGATGATCTTGATAGTTGTGTATTTGGGATGGTTTTAATTAGGATGATTGATAGTTTGGAAGATTTTGATGAGACTATTAGGTTCAGAGGAAAACATTTTCTTGTGGTTATTATGAACTAAGTATTTTGGGTAATTTTAAGTGATTGATTGTATTAGATCTAAAAACTTTAGTATTAATGTAGGATGAACCTCGAAATTTTGGTATTAGCGGCATTATCTAAAAATAGGAATGGATTTTTATCTTGATGTTATCTGGAGCACGAATAGGAAGGTAGTGAGAAACTTCGGAGTGAAGGCTCAGGACCCAAGGCAATACAAAGGTCCACTCCCAAAATGCAACAAATGCAACTTTCATCATGAGGGAGTGATAATGTCGATTTTCGACATTATTTTTAATCTCAAACTAGGTGGTTTATGCATGTCTTTAAGTGAAATACGAGTTTTTAATGGGTTTTTGGTGAAAAAGTACATGTATGAGCATTATTATCCAAAAGAGCAGCAGATTCGAGTTTTGGAGCTGAAAACGAGAAAAATCGAGGAAATGAGAAACAGAGCCTGGCACCAGTCTTGGTGCCAGCCAACTGGCGCCACAATCCGCGTAAAGAAACAAAACAGAAGTCGGCGCCAGTCTTGGCGCCAGCCAACTGGCGCCACAATCCGCGCCTAGAAATTAAACAGAATCTGGCGCCAGTACTGGCCCCGACGCCCAGTTTTATAAAACACTTTCTGCAGCTAGGTTTTGACGCATCATTCACACACGGACGACGGCAGACGGCTGGAGGGCGATTTTGAGAGCTTTTTCGGAGCTTTTGGAGCCACGATAGAGGATCGATTGGAATCACGTTCATCACGTAAATTAGATACGAGCACACGAGAAGGGAGTCACCATTACATTCATCGTTTCCACATTCATCATGTTTAGATACACGTTTTCATCCTTTTTTTGTGTTTGAATCCACCACCAACATGAACTAAATTCTAGATGTTGGGGGTTGGAATGAATGTGGTTTATAGCATATGAACAGATGATTTGAACTTTTATCAGTTTTCCTTAATTAATGAAGCATGTGATTTCGTTTTTAATGCTTTTGTGAGTTTAGCTAGCTTCCAATTGTTGTGCTGTTTTCAATTAAGTTCGAGAGAATTAATTGTTAACTAGAACTAGAAATTGCATGCCTAAGGTGAGAAAGGTGATAGAGATATACCGAGTAAGTGTTAGTCCCATTACAATCTTGCGCTTAATGTGTTTTGAATTACATAGGTTGAGATCGAGAGATATAACTTGTGTTTTCAAGATAAAACTCGTGGTTGCTTGAGAAAGAACCATGCTTTTACAATAAAACTCGTCGTCGCTTGAGAAAGAACAACGGTGATCTAAAGATTGGGTATTCATTAAAGGGAATGATTTGTAATTGTTTAGAGTAAGATGTTTATATGTGAGAACCATAGGATTTTCAACCCTCAACTGTTTTCTCTATCTGAAGTTCTTTAAGTTGTTTATGTCTCGTTTGTGATCTATTTTTGTTTGCAACTAATTAGTTTATAAACCAACCACTCCAATTTCGATAGTTCAGTTAATAGAGTTTATAGTAATTGTGATACTCAGTTCCTAGTTCCTGTGGATTCGATACTCGTACTTCCGTACGTATTACTTGATTTCGACACCGTACACTTGCGGTTAGATTTAGGGGGGGTGATACCCTCCTATCAAGTTTTTGGCGCCGTTGCCGGGGAACTAGTTGCAACTGATAGCACTACCATCTATAAGCGCTATTACATTGAACATTTTTCTTTTATTATTTTATTTCATCACTTTCAATTTCTGGATTGCTAATTTTGCTGATTATTCTTTTCAGGTACTAATTGGTTTAAGACAAGGAAAACCTGAGGGAAGAACATCGAACCACTCGATCCGGAGATTGAAAGAACCGCCCGTCGTTTACTCAAAGAATCAAAGGTCAAAAGGCAGTTGAAGATGGGTGACGAAGCACATCCCGAGAGACGTCCTATGCGGTCGTTTGCCGATCCAAATGTGGCAGCCGAACGCATAGGCATCCAACCGCCCACTACCGCAGCAAACTCTTTCGAGATCAAGCCGAGCACCATCGTAATGGTGCAACAAAATCAGTTCGGGGAGCACCAACTGAAGACCCCCATGCACATCTTTGTGCATTTGAACGGATCTGCAACATGTTCAAGATTAATGGGATGGAGGAGAACGCGATAAAACTGAGGCTATTCAGCTTTTCCTTAAAGGGTAGAGCTGAAATTTGGATAGAAGGCCTACCATCGGATCTTATCACCACATGGGCCGACCTGAAGGCCGCATTCCTCCAGAAATTCTTTCCACCAAGCAGAACCGCCCAACTCATGGCTGAAATCACCCATTTCGCTCAATGGGATCAAGAAACATTGTATGAAGCTTGGGAGAGGTATAAGGACATGCTAAAGAAGTTTCCTCACCATGGGTTGCAAGGTTGGGTCATCATCCAGACATTCTTTAGTGGACTCCACCCGTAGTTCAAAAACGATATCACTGTCGCATCGGGTGGAGCACTAATGGATAAATCTTATGAAGAAGCATGCGAGCTGATCGATAATCTGGCCGAGCACAGTTTTTCTACTCCAAGATCAGCCGTAAGAAGAGTCTCGAGCATTCAAGAATCGGATGAGCTGAAAAAACTAAAAGCTCAACTAGCTTTTATCACGAACCATCTGAAGGGAGGCAGTCCTCAAGAACCTGAACAGGTTCAGTTCTTACAAAATCGCAAGAATCAGCCGAGGAACGACCCGTTTTCGAACACTTATAATGAGGGGTGGAAAAGACACCCTAACTTCTCATGGAGTCAACCCGGCCAGCAACAACCACAAGGTAATAACTCCAACTTTTCCAATATTTCTAATGCTAATAACGTTTACCGTCCTCCAAGTTTCAACCAAAGGAATTTCAATGAGGGACAATCTGGGGAAAAGAAACTGGGGCTGGAAGATATGCTGATGAAGTTCATGACCAAGATGGACAGCACGGTTGAAGAGTTAGCGAGCACGGTTAGCACAGTCAAAGCGGCTACTAAACAGAACACCGCCTCCATTAAGATCTTCGAAAGGCAAGTGGGGCAAATCTCTGAAGTCCTACAAAACCGACCTCCTGGAACATTTCTGAGTCAAGCTGAAAGGAAACCGAGAGAAGAATGTAATGCCATTTATCTGAGAAGTGGCAAGGAGCTGAATGGAGAGCCTACACGCGAACCGTCAACAAGGGAGACCGGTCTTAAAGAAAAAGAGGTCGAGATCATAGAAGTGACTGAGCTAGAAGCCGATGAGGATATGATTGATCGAGAGAAGCCGAAGGAAAAAGAGATAACACCTCCATCGAAGCCGGTAGCCAAGCCATTTGTACCACCGCTACCATTTCCGAATCGGGTGAGGGCGCATAAAGATGAGGAACAGTTCAAGAAGTTCCTCGATGTCTTCAAGAAGCTACACATCAACATTCCCTTCGCAGAGGCACTGGCACAAATGCCAACCTACCTCAAGTTCATGAAGGAGATTCTATCCAAGAAGAGGGCGATCGATCACCAGTCCACCGTTGCACTCACTGAAGAGTGTAGTGCGATCATCCAGAACAAGCTTCCCCCGAAGCTTAAAGATCCAGGGAGTTTTTCAATCCCTATTCAAATTGGGAAGTTTAATTTTGATAAAGTGTTGTGTGATCTAGAAGCGAGTATTAACTTAATGCCTTTATCTGTTTTCAGGAAACTCGGCTTGGGTGAGGTGAACCCAACATACATGACACTGAAGCTGGCGGATCGATCGATCGTGTACCCGTATGGAGTGATAGAAGATGTGCGCATCAAGGTCGACAAGTTCTACTTTCCGGTGGACTTCGTGGTGCTGGATATCGATGAAGACATAGAGGTCCCGTTGATTTTGGGAAGATCATTCCTAGCCACGAGTAGAGCACTGATAGATATGGAGGAAGGAGACATGACCTTGAGAGTTGGCTGCGAGAAGGTAATGTTTAAGATGTTCAAGAGTGGAAAGCTTAGAGACAGAGCTGATCATGGAAAGCCGGATGTGGAAGAATCCGCGAAGAACCGCAAGTGTGGGCGATTCGATTCCGCAGATATTGAGCCAAGTTGAGAGCCACACAGTCATGCCACGACTTTAACTACGGCGCTGGGTGGGAGGCAACCCACCGAGGTTTGTGTTTTCTTTATTTTCTGCATTTGGTGTGTTTTTATTTACAAAAAAAAAGTTTCTGAAACAGAGACTTACGCGACTTGTGCCGCGGTTTACAAGCCGCGTGCCAAGTCGCGGGGGTCCCTGTTTGGTTTTTAGAGTTTTTTCGTTTTCTTTCGCTTTTTGCTTTGTTTTTCCGTATTCTCTCTCTCCCTTTTTCTCTGATATCTCTCGTCCGAGGTAGCTCCAATCTTTCAAGAGGATTTTCTCCGTCCGGGCAAACAGGTATGTTCTCAACTTTGTATGTAACGAGTGGTGTATGATGTTTTGTGTCCCGATTAGTTAACGAGATGCAACAAACCTAAGTTTCACTTAGGTTTGGGGTGCCTCATCTTTTCAACAACTACACACTCATGTTTAATCCTGTGCAAACCTCGGTTTCACCGAGGTTTGGGGTTGGCTTTGTTTGACAAACCTAGGCCACGGCCTAGGTTTGGGGTGGCCATGTTTTTGAAAATGCTAGAATAGATCTTTGTTGCTTCATGTTATACTATGCATTACCTGTCTAATACCTGTAATAACCGCACAACGATACTTGTTTTAAGTATCGCCTACGCCGACACTTGCACATTGGGGACAATGTGTGGGTAAGGTTTGGGGTTGCCCAATCGGGCTCACGTCATGCACGTAGATTTCCTGCACTTGTGAGTACCTAGATCACTTCAGCTAAAATTTTTGTTTTGAATGATTGAGACCAACCATTGTAAGAAGAATCTTGTGATAGTGGCGTGACCGCTAGGGAAGGACCGGGAAAGGACATGACTAGGTACATTAGTGGAGACCACCCATTAGTGAGATTTGAGCCTAAAAGACGTATTTTCATTTCGAGGGATTTAAACACTTAATTCATATACACTTTTTCAAGTTCCTTGTCGTGAATATAGAATGATCTCGCTATATTATTGCATTGGGTAGCAAAGACAACCATCAGGATATTGGGTAAGGGTGTAGTAGACCATATCGTGTGGACCTTAAGAGATGATTCCAGGCATTGTGAGCAGTGTTAACCCATGTTTAACTATCGTTCCTTGTCACCCATTATGTGTGTAACCATAACCCCCTTTGTAGCCAAACACTCACCTTGTTCATTTCTAAACCCACCTTTAAACCCAAGCCAAAAGCCTTAGCCAACCCTTATCCGAAAGTGTGTCAACAGAGGCGGTAATGAACTGCAAAGATAGAGCGGAAAAGACATAATACAGGCCAGTCATGAGAATTAATAGAAAAGAGGGCCAATGCAGCCCCAATCGAATAAAGAGGACCAAAGAAGTCCCAAAAAAAAATTATACAGTTTTAGATAGCTTCACAGCAGCTGAATAAGAGAGTCAAAGCGACTCCAGTCGTGATAAAGAGGGCCAAAAGAGAGAATGTGAAGAAAGTTCATAACTGCTAATGTTTGACACACCAAGGATCTTTGAACCGTTTTCCCCTTCATTTCATAGCCATAACCTTAACCCCATTACAACCCTTGTAAAGACCTGGATGATCTTCTGGAAAATGTGATTAGGGTATACGACCACCTTTACTGATATTCCCTGTCTTGCTACTTGATTCCTTTCTGAGATTAATTTTAGGACATTTGTGCGTCTTACAATAGAGTTGTCATGTAATATTCGAGTATTCTTGTACATAAATTCCTATACATGACAACATGTGAGATAACCTAGGTTCGAGTGAAATGAGAATATCCCGTGAGGTAGGGTCGAGGCGAAATGTTTTCCCTAGTATGTCTGGACCTAGTACGACCCTAATGTAATCGGAGATTTCACGAGTTCAACTCACAATGGAAGGCCATAGATCAAACAGAATAAGGATGAGGCGAGGGTGAGATAGGCATTCACGGGTATGGGAAATCACCAGTGCATTACGTGGTACCAATTGGGAGTTGTGCAGTTATTATTATTTCACTGATGCGTGCTTTTATTCTATTTTATCGCTATTTTGCTTGAGGACAAGCAACGCTCGGTTTGGGGTTGTTGATAATGTCGATTTTCGACATTATTTTTAATCTCAAACTAGGTGGTTTACGCATGTCTTCAAGTGAAATACGAGTTTTTAATGGGTTTTTGGTGAGAAAGTACAGGTATGAGCATTATTATCCAAAAGAGCAGCAGATTCGAGTTCCGGAGCTGAAAACGAGAAAAATCAAGGAAATGAGAAACAGAGCCTGGCGCCAGTCTTGGCGCCAGCCAACTGGCGCCACAATCCGCGCCAAGAAACAAAACAGAAGTCGGCGCCAGCCAACTAGCACCACAATCCGCGCCGAGAAATTAAACAGAATTTGGCGTCAGTCTTGGCGCCAGCCAACTGGCGCCAGTACTGGCCCCGACGCCCAGTTTTATAAAACACTTTCTGCAGCTAGGTTTTGACGCATCATTCACACACGGACGACAGCAGACGGCTGGAGGGCGATTTTGAGAGCTTTTTCAGAGCTTTTGGAGCCACGATAGAGGATCGATTGGAATCACGTTCATCACGTAAAGTAGATACGAGCACACGAGAAGGGAGTCACCATTACATTCATCGTTTCCACATTCATCATGTTTAGATACACGTTTTCATCCTTTTTCTTTGTGTTTGAATCCACCACCAACATGAACTAAATTCTAGATGTGGGGGGTTGGAATGAATTTGGTTTATAGCATATGAACAGATGATTTGAACTTTTATCAGTTTTCCTTAATTAATGAAGCATGTGATTTCGTTTTTAATGCTTTTGTGAGTTTAGCTAGCTTCCAATTGTTGTGTTGTTTTCAATTAAGTTCGAGAGAATTAATTGTTAACTAGAACTAGAAATTGCATGCCTAAGGTGAGAAAGGTGATAGAGATATACCGAGTAAGTGTTAGTCCCATTACAATCTTGCGCTTAATGTGTTTTGAATTACATAGGTTGAGATCGAGAGATATAACTTGTGTTTTCAAGATAAAACTCGTGGTTGCTTGAGAAAGAACCATGCTTTTACAATAAAACTCGTCGTCGCTTGAGAAAGAACAACGGTGATCTAAAGATTGGGTATTCATTAAAGGGAATAACTGGTAATTGTTTAGAGTAAGATGTTTATATGTGAGAACCATAGGATTTTCAACCCTCAACTGTTTTCTCTATCTGAATTTCTTTAAGTTGTTTCTGTCTCGTTTGTGATCTATTTTTGTTTTCAATTAATTAGTTTATAAACCAACCACTCCAATTTTGATAGTTCAGTTAATAGAGTTTATAGTAATTGTGATACTCAGTTCCTAGTTCCTGTGGATTCGATACTCGTACTTCCGTACGTATTACTTGATTTCGACACCGTACACTTGCGGTTAGATTTAGGGGGTGATACCCTCCTATCAGGGAGCCTGCCCTGTTTGTGACAATTGTAAGCCGCCAGGTCATCTCACCAAGTTCTGTAGGATGGAAAAGGGTTTCAATGACGTGAGAAGGGCATGTTTCGAGTGCGGAAGTCCGGATCACTTCCGGAATATGTGCCCGAGATTTGGTAGGAGGCCAAACAATAACAATAATGGGAACCAGGCAAGGCAAGCCAATCAAGGAAATCAAGGAGGCTAAGCTCGAGGACGGGCATTTGTCATTGGAGCTGACGAAGCACGTCGCGACCCTAATGTGGTGACAGGTACGTTTCTCCTAAACAACCACTATGCATCAGTATTATTTGACACTTGAACGGATAGAAGTTTTGTTTCATTGGAATTTAGGCTACAAATTGACTTGGAATCTAGGAGAATGTCGGATGCTTATATTATTGAGGTTGCTAGTGGTCATAAATTTGAGACTAAGGGTGTAATTTTAGACTGTACCTTGAATCTAGCCGATAAATTGTTTAGCGTTGATCTTATTCCTATTGAATTGGGGAATTTTGATATAGGCATGGACTGGTTATCCAAGAATCGAGCGGAGATTTGTTGTTCTAATAAGACGGTTAGGATACATTTGCAAGACGGAGAAACCCTAGTCATACAAGGAAACAAAATTGGAAGGAGCCTAGAGATAGTATCAAGTGTGAAGGTACATAAGTATTTGAGGAAGAAGTGCGTTGCATTTTTGGCACACGTAGTTTAGAAAAAGTCCGAGAAAAAGCGAATCCAAGACATTCCTGTGGTGAAGGATCACCCGAAAGTGTTCCCAGCCGATTTGCCTGGACTTCCCCCGCCGAGACAAGTCGAATTTAAGATCGATCTTGTACCCGGAGCGGCGCCTGTGGCTAAGGCACCGTACCGGTTAGCGCCTACCGAGATGCAAGAGTTGTCAAGTCAACTACAAGAACGTTTGGACAAGGAGTTTATTTGGCCAAGTTCTTCACCCTGGGGAGCCCCAGTTCTGTTCGTCAAAAAAAAGGATGGATCATTTCGAATGTGCATCGATATAGGGAGCTAAATAAGTTGACAATCAATAACCGATATCCTCTCCCTCGAATAGACGATTTGTTCGAGCAGTTGCAGGGTGCAACTTACTTCTCGAAGATTGACCTTCGATCGGGATATCATCAGTTGAGAGTCCGTGAGGAGGACATTCCTAAAACAGCTTTTAGGACTCGCTATGGACACTACGAGTTTTTAGTCATGCCATTCGGATTGACGAGTGTGCCAGCTGTGTTTATGGATCTAATGAATAGGGTATGTAGACCATATCTTGATAAGTTTGTAATTGTATTCATCGACGATATATTGATCTACTCTCGGAGTAAGAAGGATCACGAGCAGCATCTAAAAGTGATTCTAGAACTTCTCAAGGAGCAGAAACTGTATACCAAATTCTCTAAGTGCGAATTTTGGATTCGAGAAGTACACTTCTTAGGTCACGTGATTGGGGAGAAAGGGATTCACGTGGACCCGGCTAAAGTGGAAGCCATTCGGAAATGGGAAGCCCAAAGACTCCAACGGAAATTCGCCAATTTCTAGGTTTGGCAGGTTATTATCGGTGTTTCATCGAGAATTTCTCTAAGATTGCTAAACTCCTCACCGCGTTAACACAAAAGGATAGGAAATTCTCTTGGGGAGTTTCGCAAGAGGAAGCGTTTCAACTTTTGAAGAAGAAGTTGTGCAATACACCGATCTTAGCTTTACCGGAAGGAACAGAAAATTTTGTGGTGTATTGTGATGCATCACATCAGGGATTAGGTTGCGTATTCATGCAAAATGATAAGGTGATAGCATACGCCTCGAGACAATTAAAAGTTCATGAGAAGAACTATACCACGCACGATTTGGAGCTCGGATCTGTGGTATTCGCCCTAAAGATATGGAGGCATTATCTATATGGCACCAAGTGCACCATTTTTACTGACCACAAGAGTCTTTAGCACATCCTTGATCAGAAAATGCTTAATATGAGGCAGAGAAGATGGATAGAACTGCTCAGCGACTACGATTATGAGATACGTTACCACCCAGGTAAGGCCAATATGGTAGCCGATGCCCTGAGTAGGAAGGAAAGGGTAAAACCTTCACGAGTTCGAGCTTTGGGAGCGCTTGTTCAAACGAATTTAAAGACTCGAATGCTCGAAGCTCAGGGTGAAGCAATGAAGTCTGAAAACCTGAAGGACGAGACTCTTCATGGTTTGGAGGTTAGATTTGAAACTAAGACTGATGGAGTACGTTACTTTAAGGACAGAGTATGGGTCCCAAAGGCTAACAACCTACGAGAAATTATTTTGGAGGAGGCTCATAAATCTAGGTACTAAATTCACCCAGGAGCAGATAAGATGTACAAGGATTTAAGGGAGTACTATTGGTGGCCAGGAATGAAGAAGGATATTTCCATATATGTAGGGAAATGTATAACTTGCTCAAAGGTCAAGGTTGTATATCAAAAGCCATTCGGGTTGTTGAAACAACCGGAGATTCCCCAGTGGAAATGGGAGCAAATCACTATGGACTTTATAACCAAACTTCCGAGAACTGCCAAAGGGCACGACTCGATTTGGGTTATAGTAGATCGATTTACGAAGCCTGCACATTTCTTGCCTATTCGGGAAGACTATAAGATGGAGAAGCTTGCTCAGATTTACATAAAGGAAATTGTCACGCGACATGGTGATAAACCCAGAATCTAGCAATCAAAATGTAGAGAGAGAATCTAGAGTGCAAACTTGTCATCCATATATTGATCAATGAGTACAAATGACAAATGCTACAAGTGTTACAAGTGTTATGGAATTAACAAAGGAGTCTTCTTTATATAGTAGGGCCATGACATGTCCATGCCTCTACTAAGAAGAACAGTACAAGATATTAATATTGTCTTGATAGCTACAATAATGCCCTAACAATCTCCCCCTTAGCTATCAAGGCAGAAAGGGTCTTCTTCTTCTTCGAAACCCAAGATGCGTTTCAATTCTTCGCATAGCCATTCTGAAATTCAATCTTTCATCTATCTCTTCAATGGCTCTTGACAAAACTCTTCTAGGTCTTGAAGACATCCAAGTAACTTTTCGTTCAGAATCATGGCTTTTGAGCTTTTCTATCAACTGAAGTCTTACAATCTTGAGCGTACCGTCAGAATACTTTTCCAACTCATTAAACCAAATGAATATCTTATTTCCACCACTTCTGAATACAACACCAAACTCTGGTTCTCCAATCACAGCAAATAGTGCCATCTTCATTAATCCAGGCAAATCTTGATTAGGCCTCAACAAGTTAACTCTTGGTTGATAACTCTCCACGGCCATTTGTAAATCATGACACTGTGTGAACAAGACGTGTCTTCTCAAAAACCTTTTGATGGCATTCAATGCGAGAGTCACGTTTTCCCTTCTGATTTGAAGATCTCTGAAATGATGATACATGAACTCAAAATCTTCCATCGTTAGGTGACAAAAATCAGCTTCAGAGAATCTGTAATCCCTACAATCCTGCCTCTGAACAACAAACTCTGGATACCACATTTTGTAATATAATCTGGCAGTTACCTCCTTTATGGTCACAATCAATTTCTTGCTCCTCACCTCTCTTTTCTTTTGGCACTTGTCTCTCAGAAAATACATATACTCGAACTTGTATTCGGCTGTCTGATCAGTAATTCCCAACACGGCGTAGGGATTCAAACTTCTGATTCTGTGCACAAACAGTCTTCTTTCAGACTCTTCCAAGAATGGTGTTCTCAAATACAAAGTTCTTTCACGCTGTTCAAGTTCAGACAATTTTCTACTCCGTGAGGATGATGAACCAGTTTGATCGGCTGTATTGGAAGGACCAGCTTCGTCATGAGTAGGAATGACAGGTGGTACTAAAGGTGTAGAAGATGGAGGTTCAGTATCTTCAGGTTTTGGTTCTTTAAAGAATGGATCATGAATAGGTTGTGGTTCAGGTTGAATAGGAATGGATTCAGAAGTTGGAATTGGTTCAGAAACTGGTGTAGTGGTTTGAGTTGAACTGGGTTGGTTTAGGTTAAAAGATAAAGGTGTAACATCAGATTGAACGGGTATAAAGGTACTTGAAATATGTGTAGGTGAATGTATAGGACTTACATTTATTTCTTCAGGAGTTTGTGGCCCATAGATTTCAGTTAGTATGTCTACCTCATCTTGTGTGAACCCAACACCTTGATCCTCTGGTTCATAAGTAAGCAATGCGAACAGTTCTTCTTCCTCCTTTACTTTCCAATACTGATCATATTCTCTTGCCAGATCATCACCTTCATCACCAGAACTGATTTCAATCAATTCAACAAATTCCACAAACCTGTCTACCACTTCCCTTATCTCCTCCTCATTTACCTCAGGCTTTTCAATCGTCGGTTCTGCATTCGGATCAACATATAATACAATATGTTTTCTGCTTTCATCACCCATAGCTCCAGATTCAAACATATCAGAAATCTCAGCAACAGTTGGATTCTTCTTTAAGCCTTGTGAACTATCAGACGCAGCCCTTCTCTTCTTACTCATCTCCCCCTCATGATCATGATCATCGTGATCCTGATCATGCTTTCGTTTCAAACCATGGGCTTGAGTCTTGCAACTCTGATTCATTAATGCTTTCAACTCATCTAAGGACTGCTTCATATCATTCAAAGATTGTACAACTGTTGACTTGAAAGAAGTAAACTCCGTGGATAAGGTTTGGAACTCCGTGGATGTAACTGTAGATGTAGGTGTAGGTGGAGGTGGTGGTGGTGGTGGAGGTGGTGTAGATTGGAAGTTCTGTAGTAGCGATAATAGAGTTTTACTTTGTTGATCTTCAGGGCTAATGGACATCAGCTTAGCATAAAACAGATCTCTTAACTCATTAATACTTTGATCAACTGGAGGTTGTTGAACTGGAGGAGGCTGAGTTACACGAGGCGGAGCCAAGAAAATTTCTGGTCGTGAACGTACAACGGGCTCTTCAATTACCGGCCCTTTTCCTTTCAATAAAGCTTTCACCCCTTGTAACTCCTGTGTGAATGTTTCCTCAACAGCCTTTAGGGCGTCGTCGAGAATTTCCCTTGTCACGAAGACGGGTAAAGTAACATCGGCACCACTTAGGTTCGCTGTTGACACAACAGTTGTTTCAACTGTGTGGCCTACGCTCAGTGTTGGCATAGTATTAGCACTGGTAGGATTTCTACTCTGTCCTTGTAGTCCTGTGAGAGGATCTACTCTGAGTGTTCCGGATGGGTCACGAAGACTCGCATCAGTTGTTCCAGAAAGTGTCCTATTCAAAGAATTAAAAATGTTAGCAATAGGCACTAGACTCTCAACATGTGCAGAAATGAAGGTCGAGGACCGGGGAGGAGGTCGCTCTGTTTCAATACCCGAAATCTCCAAGTGAGATCCGGATAGATTATGTGCTAAAGCCCCGTGAGAAAATGAGACAACTTCTTGTTGAGAAGAAGCTGAATGGCTGGCTGAGGTGTGCGATTGCGTTACTGGGCGAGTAACGTCTTTTTCAACACCTGATCCCAACAAATGAGATCTGGTGGTGGATGTGGCTGCCCTTCTGGTATAGAAATGTTTGGTAGCTCTCACACTCTCCATATTTTTTTCTTCATTTTCTCTCGCAGACTCACATATATTTTCAACTAATTCTCCCTCGGTTCTCCTTATACCTCCCATTCCTTCACTAACTTAAGTAGACATCAATGGCATGTCATCAAAGTTGAGCTCTTCCACATCAATATTAGCTGACAAATTTATTTGTGGAAACACTAGAATATCAGCAACATCACCAAACATATTTTCTGCATAAGTACCATCATTTCCATCATTGCCATCATTGTTATCATCAGAATCTCCATCATTTTGTTCCTCCACGGGATCAGACGCGTTGTCAGACTCTGTACTATCATCAGAATACTCAACTAAAGGAGCATCCCCAATGTGTTTAGGAACTACTTCTTCAGAATCGTCTTGTACAAGGTCATCTATATGTGTGTCCTCAGACGATGACCCTGCATCTTCAAGTACAGGTGACTGACCCCCACCAGTTCCCCTCTCGGTATTTTCCCTCGACTCTCCCCGTTCAGTAGCCCTTGCATCCTGAACCCTCACAGACTTTTCTCGCCTAAGGGTTGAGTCTTGGGTAGGTCCCTCCGGTGCTGGCCGGACCATAGACTCTCTATAATCAATGATACACTCAACGTCCTGATCCGCGTATGAAAGGAACCCTTCCGGTAATGGCATTTCATAGTCATATTTCCTCTTTGATAGTTGAATAAACTGCATTGGTTTCTCGGGCACAGAAGGATGATTTACTCTTCGTGGAATTTCTCGATTAGAACGAAGCATACTCTGAATGATGATTTGAAGAAACCTCATGTACGGAATGTAAGGCTTTCCCTTGTTTTGACGACGTAGCTCGATCTTTTCGTTCAGTTCATGCCAGAAGATGGCTGCATAATCTACGTGAAGATCATATACCACCGCATGAAATAACTTCAGAAATCCGATACTGGCACTGTCAGTTCCCGAATGTTTGGCAGTTAAGCACCGGTTGAGAATTGAAAAGATTGTATAGTACAAAGGTGGTAGATGCGCCTTATTAAAACCCTTCACTCGTGTTAAATTCTCGGTATATCCCATTGCGCGTATGCCTTCAAACACTTCCTCCTCAGACGGATAATCATCGAATTCAGTCTTTCCTTCTCTAGAATCAGGCTCAGGTAGCCTCAGTACAAGTCTCAGTCTTTGAAAGTCGAGTTTCATCATAAATTCATCAATCTGAAATAGAAAGGTCGGTCTACCATTCTCTATGGATGTGGTTATTGTCTTCCATGCTTGCTGTAAATATAGCATAGGCACATTGACTGTGTTAGTCAATGCGTACGCTAGCGGGTGATTTCTAAGCACTTCCTTTACCACTGGATGAATGTTGATCTTGTCAAAATCAACATGATGATTGTTGAAGATGATATGTACATAGTTGACCGGATGAATGATTAAGTGATCGGGATGAACTCCGGCTTGTGATTGATGTACAGATCGCGTTGATGGTAAAGGAACATCAGCTGTCGGATCGGGTATTCTCGGAACATGTTCACCAAAGCCCTGAACACGGTTTTGCTCTTCCTGATTTTCCATCTGAATTGTTGTTTTAGAACAAAACAGTTCTGAAAAAGGTTATCATTTTGAAAAATAATTTGAAAACATTTCTGAAATTTTCTAAGTGTAGGATTCGGATCACACATACACACACAATGGATTCGGATGAACAAGAGTCCGAAACCAAGGATTTCGAACCAAGAAGGATCCGAAACCAAGAGAATTCGAACCAAGAAGGATTCGAAACCAAGAATTTCGAACCAAGAAGGATCCGAAACCAAGAGAATTCGAACCAAGAAGGATTCGAAACCAAGAATTTCGAACCAAGAAGGATCCGAAACCAAGAGATTTCGAACCAAGAAAGATTCGAAACCAAGGATTTCGAATCAAGACGGATCCGAAACCATGACTTAGTTGATTTCAACATTTCCAAAAACATCTTTTAAAACACCAGATTTCGTATACAAAAGGAACCGAAACCAAGGATTTGGTATCCTGATGGATTCGAAACCATGACATGTTAGCACAAACCCTTTTCAACAAAAATTATGTTCACGATTTCGTATCAACAAGGATTCGAAATCAGGACTCAACATTTTTATCACCAAGAATCATATTACAAGAATGATTCGAAACCCACACAAAAAATTATTGAACAAACCACAAACTCAAGAACATAAAGAACATGAATAGTAACCGCATGAATTTCATATTAATTAGCATATCAGATGAATGAAATAGATGAAATTACATGGATAGACATATTCATATGAAGAAATCGAATCTAACAAGTCTGAAATCAGAAGAAATGGTTACCTGATGAAGGAGAATCGAACAGAAGAAGATGAAGGTTGAAGATGATGAACAGTGCACTTTTGAGAGGATTCGAATCCTTTGCCAATTTGGAAATAAGTGGGAAATGAGATTTTGAACTCTATTTAAACAAAAAAAGATTTGGACACTTGGCACGATTTAGAGTACCCCACTTGGCAAACAGTAGAAAAAGGCATGTCTGAAAAATAGACATGGCACTGTTCATCTGAACAATTCGCATGAACAAAGATGCAAAAAGTTCCAAAAGAATTAGAATCAGATAAAGTTGAATTTTTTTTTTAAAAACTTTGAATTCGTACCCATCTAGATTCGAAACCATATAGTTTCGCATCCTTAAGGGTTCGAAACCTTCGGTTTCGCATCCTTAAGGGTTCGAAACCTTTGGTTTCGATTCCTTAAGGGTTCGAAACCTTTGGTTTCTTATCCTTATAGGTCCGAAATCTCAAAGATTTTCAAAAAATACAACTTTTTTTTTGCAAATTTTCAAACTGTTCAAAAACGCTTACATCAGATAAAATCTTTGTAGTCTTTTACTAAAACTTTCTCAAAAAAAAAATTAGAGTGTATACTATATACTATATTCTTACAGACTTATGCCAATCTGCTCCCCCTAAACAGATGCATAATCAGTTGTCTCTTCTTCAGAAAAATTTGCACAAACAGGTGAAAATTTGGTACTCATAGAACATGAGTCCATACCAGTTAGTTGTATCACTTTATGAAAAATTCAAACTCCCCCTCAAAAGATGAATATAATTAAATAAACAAGAATAGATACTCCCCCTCAATGTTTTAAAGAAAACTAAGAGATGCCTAAGTATTCAACATTCCTAGTTTGCTGATTAGAAAGGTGAACCTTTTTTCATCTAAAGGTTTTGTAAATAAATCAGCAAGCTCTAGTTCTGTTGGTACGAAATGCATTTCTATAGTTCCCTTCTCAACATGGTCTTTGATAAAATGGTACCTGACATCTATGTGTTTCATTTTGGAGTGCTGAACAGGATTTTCAGTTATTGCAATTGCGCTTTTGGAATCACGGTAAATTGGGATCTTGTTGAAGATATATCCATAATCCTTTAGCTGAGTCTTCATCCAAATTACTTGTGAACAGCAACTAGCGGCGGCCACATACTCTGCTTCAGCCGTAGATGTTGATACACAAGTTTGCTTCTTTGATGACCAGCTTACAAGTTTATCTCCCAAAAACTGACAAGCACCAGATGTGCTTTTCCTGTCCATCATATTTCCCGCATGATCTGCATCTGTGTAAGCAGTTAGCTCAAACCCAGAATCCTTAGGATACCAAAGACCCAAATTCTTTGTGCCTTTGAGATATCTAAGGATTCGCTTTACAGCCACAAGGTGAGATTCCTTCGGGTTAGCTTGAAAACGTGCACAAAAGGATGTTGCAAACAAAATATCCGGTCTACTTGCCGTTAGATATAGTAAAGATCCAATCATACCACGGTATAACTTTTGATCGACTGATATACCAAATGAATCAGCTTTCAAAAGCTTACCGGTAGCCATGGGAGTTTTCATGGTGGAAGAGGAATTTAAGTCAAATTTCTTAACCATATCATTTATATATTTTGATTGATTAATGAAAATGCCTTCATTTGACTGTGTCACTTGGAGTCCAAGAAATTTTTTTAGCTCTCTCATCATACTCATTTGAAAGCGGCTTTTCATCACCTCTTCAAAATCTTTACACATATCGGGATTCGTAGAGCCAAATATAATGTCGTCAACATATATTTGTGCTAGCATTAAGTCTTTACCTTTTCTTTTGAGAAAAAGAGTTGTATCTATTGTACCTTTGGTGTATCCATTTTCAAGCAGATGAATAGTCAGAGTCTCATACCATGCCCTTGGTGCTTGTTTCAGACCGTAGAGTGCTTTGTCTAAAACGTAGACATGGTTTGGATATTTTGGATCAATAAAACCCTCAGGTTGACTTACATAAACCTCTTCATGAAGTATTCCATTCAGAAACGCAGATTTGACGTCCATCTGAAATACCTTCATGCTTTTATGTGCGGCATATGCAAGAAAAATTTTGATGGCTTCAATCCTTGCTACTGGTGCATAGGTTTCATCATAATCTATTCCTTCTTGTTGATTATACCCTTTTGCAACCAGTCTTGCTTTGTTTCTGACTATAATTCCTGCTTCGTCTTTCTTGTTCCTAAAAACCCATTTAGTTCCAACAATGGTCTTGTCTTTAGGACGCTTCACCAAATGCCAAACTTCGTTACGCTTAAACTCATTTAACTCTTCTTGCATGGCGTTTATCCAATCTGGATCTTGTAAAGCTTCGGATGCTTTCTTGGGTTCTAACGTGCTTAGAAAGTTGACATACAAACATTCGTTTGTAGTCGTAGATCGTGTTTTCACTCCATCATTGAGATCACCAATAATATCTGTTGGGGGTGTGCTTTTGTCCATTTATTTATACTGGGAAGAGTTGGAATCTCTACACGAGTGTTCGATGAATCATTTTCATCCAAAACTGCAAGAATCTCTTCAGTAGATTCAGCTGAAGATACATGTGTCGGTTCTGGTACGTTAACTTCTGGTTGTTGTATTTCATGTGTAGAAACCTCCGATGATGTGTTTACTGAAACCGGAACCTCAGGCTGAATTTCAGGTTCAGAAACTGGAATAGTTGTAGGTTCACTTGGAGTCTCGTTGGTTGCCCCAGAAGTACTAGCACCGACATCGTCAGATGGACCGGAGACATTAACACTCGTCTGTTGTGGAGATGCATTTACAGATGTGATGGGTGATTCCATATCTGCACAATAATCCATAAATGCATCATGAAATAACAAATCTAAATCTTTAGTACTATTATTATCTAATACAGAATTAGAAAACTGTTTTGCCACAGGTTCTACTCCTTTTTGAGTAGAAGCTTCAGATTTCTGTCCGAGTTCTGAACTGTGTTGTCCAGAAGTCAAGGTCACAGTCTCGTCAAACGTAACGTTGATGCTCTCGATGACTGATTTTGTTCGATTATTGTAGACCTGATATGCCTTTGAGTTCAAGGAATAGCCAATAAAAATCCCTTCATCAGCCTTGACATGGAATTTTCCAAGGTGTTCTCGATCTTTTAGGACAAAATATCTGCATCCAAAAAACACGCAAAAATTTGATGTTAGGTTTGCGATTATTGATTATTTCATATGCAGTTTTATTAAGACGTTTATTGATAATTGTCCTGTTTTATGTGAAGCATGCGGTGGAAACTGCTTCAGCCCATAAACTTGGAGGAAGACCCGAATAGGCAAGCATAGTCCGAGCTGCTTCCACAAGCATCCGATTCTTTCTTTCAACCACTCCATTTTGTTGTGGAGTAATTGGTGCAGAAAAATTGTGAGAGATGCCAACGGATTCAAGAAACGATTGGAGAGTCGCATTCTTGAATTCAGTCCCATTGTCGCTCCTTATCTTTTGAACTGGACGTTGTAGAAGAATTTGAATCTTTTTGATGAACTTGATTATCAGCTCAGGTGCTTCAGATTTGAGTCGAAGAAAATCCAACCAAGTGTAGCGTGAGTACTCATCAATCATAACCAATATGTACTTCTTTCCCCCCATTGACTGAGTCCTCATCGGGCCACAGAGATCCATATGAATTAATTCCAAGGCGTTGTTGTAGTTAGACAAAGTTTTGGATTTGTGCGAGACGTGTTTCATTTTTCCCATTTCACATGCCGGACAGATAGAAACTTTGTCAATCTTCAATTCAGGAAGCCCGGAAACTAATCCATCTATTCTGAGCTTGTTGATGCTTCGAAAATTCTGATGCGAAAGTCTTCGATGCCATAACCAACATTCGTCTTGTGAAGCTTTTGAAACAAGACAAACTTGATTGGAAGCAACAAGAGTCGCAAAATTTGTCATATATAGATCGCCGCATCGTTTTGCTCTAAAAATCTCTGACCAGTTCTCATCCACAACATAGCAAAAATTCTTGTCAAAAATTACCTTACAGTCCTTGTCGCAAAATTGACTAATACTGAAAAGGTTATGCCCTAATCCTTCAACATACAAGATCTTTTCTATTTGCATCGAGTCATTCTTCAACGTTCCGAAGCCTCGAACGTGACCTTTGGAGTCGTTGCCAAAACCTACCGATCCGCCAGGATGTACAGTAAAATCGTGCAATAGGTGCTTATACCCCGTCATGTGTCTAGATGCTCCCGAATCAATGACCCACACATGACGGTCCTGTAAAAAAGAAAATTACCTGATCTTAGGTACCCATGTCTGTATGGGTCCTTTCTTGTTAGTACGGATCAGTTTGTTTATTACAGTTGATGAACCTTGAATTTTGCCTTTAAAAGTATGGTTATTTTGTAAATTTGGTTTGTTGAGTCGATCTTTGGGAATCCAAACCATATTTACATCAACTGTTTTTGTTTCTTTCTTCTTATTCTGTTTGTTTGATCTGAAACCGAACACTTTAGCAAATTTGTTTGCTGAAGATTTTAAAGAAAAAGATGAAGTATTAGATTTTTTGTTCTTTGGATCATTTCTATTTAGCTTGAAATAGTTATCCCAACAATGAGCACAATGTATTCTTCTTTTTGCTTGTGTCAACAAAGTAGAGTCAGAAATTGCGGAATTTTTATTTTCACAAACTTTATAAACATTACACGAATGAATACAATTTTTATTTGAAGAAATACTTTTCTCTTCTTCAAGTTTCTTTTGAACTTTTTCAAGTTTCTTTTGAGCTTTTTCAAATTTCTCATTAAGTTCAAGTATCACGATTTGCATTTCTTCATATCTATCATCTTCAGTTTCAGAATCATTATTATCAGAATTATTGGAAGGATATAGAAATGATACCTCGGATTCCTGGTCTTCTTCATTCAGTTTTGCCATCAGACTGTGCTTTACTTCAGTAAAATGCACTTCTTCATCATCAGAAGAATCCAAAAGCCAAATTTCCTCTTCAGCATTGATAGGCTTTCCACTTTCTTTGGCTTTTGCTAGATGTGCCTTACGCTGATAATATTTAGAATCCTTGACCTTCTTTTGCCTACAGTCTCTAGCAAAATGACCTGGTCTTTCGTTGTTGAAACAGTTTCGGTCATCTCTATCCTTCTTTTCTTCCCTCTCCTTTCTCACAACTTTCTCCTCATTCTCCTCTTTCTCCTCTTTCTCTTCCTCCTTTTCTCATTCCTTTTCTCAAATCTTTTATATCTGTTAGCTTTGTTGAAATCAGGTCTGGTTTTTTAATAAAACTTCTTTTTGCCAAACCTGTTTTGAAATTTGTTTGTTAATAAAGCCAACTTTTCAACTATTTCCTCCATATCATCTCCAGAACTGCTACTGTAATCATCATCAGAACTCATCTTTTTCTTGCTTATCCCAGAAATCAAAGCTTTTGTTTTCACAGATCCAATCTTCCTATGTTCACTCAAAAGGGCTAAAGACTCTTCGACCTTTTTATCCTTTTCCTTAACTGCTTTTACTTTATCTTCGTGTTGACCAAGAATACTGAAAATGTCGGTCACCTTTTCTTCATCCATATCCCTAGACATTTGGAGCTGAATGGAGTATGAGTCCCATTCTGGTAGAAGATTCTTGATAAACTTGTAGTTTATCTCCGATTCTGATTTGTCGACTCCATTTCTTCTAAAATCATTAAGGATGATGTTGTAGCGATTGTAGGTCTCTTTCAATGATTCGCCTTCTTTTGCCTTAAACCCTTCATAAGCATTGATGCTTTGATTCTTTTTGGTCTTCATGGATTTTGATGATCCCTCAAACTGCCTTTCTAACTCATCCCATATTTCCTTAGCTGTATTACGACTATCTACTCGATTGTAGATATCATTTGGGATGGCCTGGGTCAGGTATGTCAAAGCTAACTCATCAATTTCAACTTTAGCTTTGTCAGCTTCATTGTAATATCTGTATTCTTTTTCAACTCTTCTTGGAGGAACATACTGACTTGTAGCAGTTTCAGCAATACCACCAATATCTATGTATGCTTTGTAGGCACCATTTTGAATAGACAGCATGAGTTCTCTGTTTTGATGATTCAGAAATTGAGTCATTCTCTTTTTCCATTGAGAATACTCTTCAGCTTGAAGGACTGGAGGCTTGCTCTTTGATCCCATACTCAGTAAATCTCTCGACATCTTTTCAAATAGCTAGAAAATGATCGTTCAGAAGATCAAGCAGTAAGTGTAACAGAAATTACACTTAGAATAAACTGTTCAAAAATTTCAACACAAGGGTCCGAAACCAACAGAATTAGAATGCAATATGGTGCGAAACCTTCAGATTTCGGATGTTATACGGTGCGAAATCTTCATATTTCGGATGTAGTACGGTGCGAAACCAATAAATTCGAATGCAACTGAGTACGAAATCCCTGAATTCGGACTTAGCTTGGTGCGAAATCAACACTTAGACAAATTTGAATCCAATTGCAAACTTCACCTCAGAATTCGGACGTAGATGGGTGCGAAACCACGAAATTCGAACCTAACTTGGTACGAAACCAACACTTGTACAAAATCAAACTTACAACTAATGAATACCAATCCGAAACCACCAGAATTCGGACTTAACTATGTTCGAAACCTCAAGAATTCGAACCTAACAGGGTGCGAAACCACAGATTTCGGACTTAACTGGATCCGAAACCATCACTTGAACACTTCGAAAAACTTGAATGGTGTGAAATCCGTATGAATGATCCGAAACCCTCAAGAACAATCTGAAACCCTCACTTTATCCCAAAAACCACTGATTCAGCCATAATTTCTTCGATTCTTGATCAATTAAATCGAGATTTGCACAGATTTGTTCGAAATCAACTGGCGCACACTTTTCTAGTTAATCACAGATCTTAATTCGATCGATTTAATCGAATTTTGATCCAAAATCGGTAAAATAAGGTTTTCGAACAAAAGTAATGAAAAATGATCAAATCTAATGATTCTGTGCAGTAATTGATAATGATCCAAGAATTAAAGTTGTTCAGAAATTAATTCCGAGTTCAGTGATGCCAAGAATTGATCCAAGAAATCAGAAACTAGAAAAAATCAATGTCTGAATGTAAAGTGATCAGATGAACAGTGATATATGCATGGTCCGAAATCTTCATCTCAGTGTACAAAATCTTCAATTTGGATCTTAATCTGCTTGAATCTCCTGTTTGTGCTCTGATACCAATTGTAAAACCAGTTTCTATTAGGTAATCATCAAATCATCCATTGATCTTGAACATAATAGAGATTACATATGATTGATGCACTTTCTCTCTCTAGAATGCTCTCACTTCTCTCTCTAGAATATTACAATTAAGATCATTAACCTAATGACTTCCTTGAGACTTACTTTACAAAACCTATATATATCTCCTAATTACAAAGCTTTAAACACTAAAGCTAGTTTGACTTTACAAGACTTTGACTATTTTGACTAATGCTTTGACTTTACAATGTTTGACATTATACAAGACTTTAACAATAAATCTTGAATACAATAATGCTCTAACATTCTCCCCCTTTGGATTCAAGATTTAAAAAAAAATGGTAGCAGTCTTCAGCTCTTGATCTTCAAAACTTTAACTTTGACCGCTTTAAACGTTGAAGCTTTGGGACTCTTCAAACAGTTGAATCTACACAAGGATGCGAAGCCTTCACATTTTTGAATATTTAGGTGTAAGCACAATCCGAGTCTCTCAGATCTAAGATAACCATATTCAAAAACACTTCAGACTTCACATGATCCGAAAACTTCAACTTTGAGCAATCCGAATCCATATATGAGTGATTCGAAAACATCTTTGTCTTTCACAATGTAAAGTCAATCTTCTTCAAAACTATCTTCATCTCTTTGACCTTGAATTGTCTTCGACATGAAATTGAATTAAACATTTCTCCCCCTTTTTTGATGAAAGTGAGCATCATGATCATCAAAAACTTTTTTCAATTTCAGTCGCGTCTCTGAGTATCACTAACAATCTCCTCCTTAATGAATAACCTTGCTCCCCCTCAAAATAAGAATTCTGGAGCAATTTGTTTTCTCCCCCTGAAAGTATGCATATATTTCATTAAAAATATTCATTTCAAGTACAGTGCTTTAATGAAAACATTTATACAAGGAAAATAAAATTCACTGAACCACATTTTATAACTACTAACATTTGATCATTTGAAAACTTTACAAAAGAAATCCAACTTAATGAAGTATACCAGATTTTTCAATCAAATGAAATGAAATGCATGTGTTTGGATTCAAATACAAGACATCATTGCATATCAAGTTAAAAAATGTTCAGTTTCAACCCCTTTATTAAATCTATTTGGTGTGCTAACATGCGAAATATGATTAGCTTCAAGCATATGCAATTCTAAAACATATAAGAATACTTTGCTCTACTCACACTATTTGTCCAAAATCAGGATTTTCACAAATTTACGGGTTTATCGCGACTTTGTATTTTCCCCAAGTTTCAAGAGATGTGTGCTCATTGACATCTTTTCTTTTGTGCACATTGGCATCTTTAGATTTTGTGCTCATTGGCATCTTTTGATTTTGTGCTCATTGACGACGAAAATCGCTGATTTTTGTTGCGTTGAGATCGTTATTCAAATATCTATCAAATCCAGCGAAAAAATCTTGATCACGCGACGTTTTCTGAAGACCCACTTGTTTTTCCGGCGAAAAACGTTTTTCCGGCGAATTTGTTTTCCGGCGAAAGAAAAAACAAGACTGATCTGAAACCTTATAGCAAGAAGGATCCGAAACCCTTTTCCTTTGTGATCCGAAACCTATCACAAGAAGGATCCGAAACCCTTTTGCTGTATGATCCGAAACCTTATGTTAAGCATACACACACCTTAAAAAAATATGGATTCGTATCAAGAAGGATGCGAAACCATTTTGCAATCACACATACAAGTAGCTTAAGCATGCACACACACACCTCACAAATACCTCACGCTTGATCCGAAACCATTTTGTGAAGCATACACACAAGCAGCACAAACAAACACACACACAGCTCAAAAAAAATTAAAGAAGGATACGAAACGATGGATTCGTATCTAGTACGATTCGAAATCTTCTATAATCATACATGCACACATGTGAAGCAAATACACACACATCTGAATTCTCGAAACCATATCTCTTTATTTATGTCTTTCAAATCTCCACTCTGTGAAACCTGCACACACAAATTCTCACAAACAATATTAATTTTAACAGCTAAAAATCAAAACATATCACAAACACATTTTAAAACATCTCAATTAAAAATTCTGGATCAAAATTCAAGATCTAGAAAATTTTCTCAAGAACACATGAAGATTTTTCAAGAACACATTCAAACCAAAATTTTCAAAAATGAATTTTAGAGCTTAAAACTTGAAAACTTTGATTGAAACATGTCTAAAAACACTTTTTGGGAAGGATTTTGCACAAAAACGAATCAAAATATCAATATTTTGCAAAATCACAATCAAAAAAATTTCACAGTGAACTTTTTCAAGAACACAAAAATTTTCAAAAAATCTTCAAATTCCTCAAATCTTGATGTGTTTTTGAAAAATTGATGATGCAAAACAGATTTATAATGATGGAGAAACATTTTGCAATCAAAATCAAACACAAAAACAAACAAGAAATGCATAGCCCATTTGTGTTCTTCAAGTTCTTCAACAATGGTGGATTTCTTCAAAAATCTTCAAATTTTCTTCAAATCTTCATCAAATTGGACGAATTTTGCACACAATTCAATCTCCCAAAGCTCTGATACCAATTGATAAACCCAGAATCTAGCAATCAAAATGTAGAGAGAGAATCTAGAGTGCAAGGAAAGTTGGCGATAAAGTACTTCTAAAAGTATCTCCATGGAAAGGAATAGTACGATTTGGGAAAAGAGGAAAGTTGAGCCCAAGGTACGTCGGACCATTCGAGATCACTGAAAGAATTAGTCCAAGTAGCATATAGACTCAATTTGCCTAAGGATCTAAGTGTTATCCATGATACGTTTCATGTAACGAACCTCAAGAAGTGTTTAGCGGATGACTTGCTAATCATACCTCTGGAAGGAGTTCAGATTAACGATAAGTTGCATATCGTAGAAGAACCAATTGAGGTTCTCGATAGAGATGTTAAACGTCTTAAGCGAAAGAAAATCCCGATCGTGAAAGTTCATTGGAACACAAGACGTGGGCCTGAGTATACTTGGGAACGAGAGGATTACATGATGCATAAGTATCCTCACCTGTTTGCTAACAAACCGGTTAAGGATGGAGGTTCTTGAATTTCGGGACGAAATTCTTTTAACCGAGGGAGACTGTGACAACCGTCAAATTTACGTTTCAGGTTAAAACGGCACTGAACGTTTCAGTTATTCATATTATAGGTGGCACAGTCCAATTTTAGCAGTAAACTCGGTACGATAGGAAAATTTAAGAATTTTTGCCTAGAAACCCCTCAATTTAGGGAATTATCCATAAATCTCATAAAATGCCAATTCAAATGACCTAAACACAAATGTATATGTATACTTTACAAATTATACTAGTAAATTAAAACAAGTCTTAATATGATGGCAAATTGGATATTTAATAATTCAAAAGAAAAAGAAAAATAAAATAAAAATAATAATAAAACCAAGACAACTTTATTTTATACAATTATACAATTCTCACCCTCACATGGCCGGCCATCCCCCCCCCCTCTTTTAAACCCCCTTTCTTTTCATTTTCATACACTTCAAAGTCATTCTTCATTTCATCTCTCTCTCTCTCTCTCTATCTTTTCTCTAAGAAATTATCTCTACTTCTCTCTTTTTCTCTCAAGAACACCTCCAAAAACCCATCACATTTCAGCCCCTAACACATCCTTCTTCAAGAGATTCAAGTGTTCAAGGTAGATGCATGTGTGTTGGATGAAATCCACACACCCTTCTCTTAATCTTTTTACCTTTCTTAAGTAATGTTCTTCTTCTCCTACATTTTTCTTTAAACTTTTATTAAGAACCATCTACATACATCTTAATGTTTGTAGATTTACCACCATAACACTTGCATGTTATTAAAAAGGTGGAGAATCCATGATCAAACCTATGTTAAGATCAAAGATGAGCTCTTAACTTGCATGCATGTAGTTTTTCTTAAAGATCCATACTTTTTTGGTCCAAAGATTGCATGAGTAGCTCTTTGAATCCACTAAAAACATGTTTAAATCAACATGCATGAACCAAAAATATACAATTTTAAGTTGCATGTAGAAGTTCTTGGCATAAACACCCAAAAATCTTCAAAAAGACCCATTTTCAAAGTCTACAAAAGTTGAGTTGATAGATAGCATTGCATGTGGTTTAAATGGCTTAAAAATATGTTTTAGAACATAAAATATCTGTATGGGGATGTGTCAAGTCGGATTTCATGCAAGAAGAATAAGAATATTGATAAAAAGACAAAAGGGATGCACATGCACAAAGCCTAGTTTTGACAGCATGCTGCCAGATTTTACCTATCTCTTCAAAAAGTCATATCTCACTCAATAATACACCAAATTAAGTGATTCTTTTTCTGGAATTTATTTTTATGAGTTAGGTTTCAAACCCAAGTGGTTTCACTCAAAAACCCAAAGATTTCGACCTTCAAACATTTTTCACAAAAACAGTGCGCAAACAGCAAAGCTTTCTGTAGTGATTTTACGTCAAGAATTATTTCATGTACTTAATCACCTCTAAAAATTATGAATATTATGTCAAAAGTTTCCTAACACATTAAGTTATCTGGACAAAAAATATATTGACCTAAATACCCCTGGAAGATATCCAAAAGTGGACAGAAAGTGGCACCTAAATCTGGACAGCAAAAAAATAATCTCAAAAGTGGTTTAAAAGCAACTTCATTTCTATATAATTATTTTATGTTGTAAATCAACCACTTTTATGATAAAATCTCAGTTATTTGATGACATGCATATATTATTTTGAAAGGTAACAAAAATACAAACCCTAAATAAATTTTATAAAAAGGCATTTTATGACGATTTGGATAGTTAGCCTACCGAACCCTTAAGATTAAAACTCACTAGTGACCTTACGTTCGTAGGTTCGAAGTAGGATCACACCGAAGTATTTTGTGAGAGATTCCCGGAATTTCATCGAGCATCAAGTGAGTTTTCACAACCCCTTTTTACTATTTTATACGTTTTGGGGTGAAAAGCATGTCACGATTTTATTACGCATCGATTGTACTGTATACTCAAAATACTAAATATTGCTCAGTATACTTATGCGCTATGGTATGTATGCTTATGTTAGTTGATTCTGAGTTTTGCTATTAAGTCCCCGTTTACTCTACATTACCCATTAACTCACGTTTTGAGCCGTTAGTATTATGGATAACATTATTTGGTTGACACCCACTCACCTCGCGAGTGCATAATTACTATCTTCCGTAATTCCGTAATTCTGTAAGCATGTTGGCGATGGAACATGCAGTTTGGGGCATTCCATAATTAGGTTTTGGTAGTGGGCTCATTACTTTAACATATTTGCATACGATATTATACCTTGCGCATGTTGACAAACGAACTCTTAATCCATTGGGCGGATTTACAAAAATGCTTTATAACTACAATCGAATACTCAATCCACTGTGTGGATTTACAAACTTGCATTAAAACTGTTATGCATACCGAAAACCTGTGAACTCACCAACTATTCAATAGTTGACCCTCTCGTTTACATGCTTTTCAGGAAATATCAAGTAAGGTTGAACTTTAGAAGGCACCACAAGTAGCGGCATCCAACATTTTCCTTATCATGTCAATTTATGCTTTTGGACAAGTTTGTATTTCGGTACAAGATGTACTTTTGTAAAAAAAAATTGATATGATGATTGTGTGTTGTCTTCTACCTTACGTAATGAAACCTTGAACTGTGACATCCCGTACTTCCGCTTTAGCGGGGCGTGACAGCTAGTATCCGGAAAGTAGAGGTATCTGGTAAGAGTTGTCCGGTAAGCGAGTTGTCCGGAAAGTTTATGTGTGTCCGGAAAGTTGAGTCTGGTTAGTGTCCGGAAGGTTAGTAATAGGGTCTGAGCAGTTGATATTTCATCCATTTCTCAGGTAACCCGATTGTAGGTCAGAAGCAAAGTAAAGCGAGATGTTGAACGCACCAGGTGAGTTTTTCTAACTAAAATACGTGCGTGTACGTGTTTTTCCGAGGAAAGTTGTTATGTAGAAATACCCTGTTGTTTTACATGATTCTTACATAAATGAACGTTTATTATTACACAGATCAGGGTATGTTTATGAACATGATTTATTTACCAGTTTTATGAATGCTTTCCCATGAAAATTATGCTCTACTGAAAAGATTATTCAGCAATGAAACGAATTGTAAAGTGTACTATAAATCGCATGTTTTATGACTATGACGGTTTATGTGAATGCTATGTGAAGTTGGTCTGCACTGTGGGATCAGAGATCGATCCTCGGGTTCTGATGATCCCTTGGATATGTATGACAGACTGGTAGGTTGGAATCCGTTTTCGGGAAGGGGAGTCTACGTAGGCTCCAGAAGAGGCGATAAGGGAACCTGCTGGGACCCCGATCGAAGAATGTTTATGTGATCCATTACACAGTGCAATACTGTTGATCCAAACCCTCAGTGATTTGATAATGACCCTCTCTTAAATACTTAGTGAAAATTGTAAGTAAACAATATGTATCAGAGTTTCACTATCGCTGATAAGTACTAAGATCTTCCAGTACCGCTGATAGGAACTCTCGCTCTTTAAGTTAAACATTCAGCGAAACTGTTCACCATAAATGCTCTGAGTCTGTTCAGTCATTATGATGATCGCTGATAAGTTAGTTGTTTACTTATGATCCCTAAAGACAAGTTTCACGTCAACAAAGGTTCTACGCTGAAGTCGAAGATCAAGCTCAAGAACCAGCGACAAGTCTCCTAATGAACTGATGCGGATCAGCGAAGACTCAGATTTGTCCACTCAACGTGAAGTATCAAGTACAAGACTTCAGCTATCGCTGAACTTTATCATCTGCTGAATAGTAAATGATAATCGCTGAATCAACGAAAGCTGATCATGAAGTCCTCCGTACAAAGTACTTTTGTCTTAACCACCCTTGCACGACTCCATATGAAATGTCAGAAAAGAACCTCCGACTGTCTGAAATCGTACAACCACTCTGATACTACACTGTTCATCCATACGGCTACTAAGGTTGTCAACAAAGGTCAATGACATGCAACCAACCAGCTGATGACACGTGTAAAGTATATACTGACTTGCATTAAATGCATTCAGTATATAAAGAGATGAACTCACTTCATTTTGATGTAACTTGCTAACTCTGGACAAGTTCATATCTCTTATCTCAAGATAGGTTATTATTAGTAATTTCCTTATCTTTCTTAGTGCAAGAAACCTTAGTGTTCCAACTTGTTTAGATTAAGGTTTATCCTTAATCTTGTCTCCGCAACAAGCTGTAAATTGTTAATGATTTATCAATAAACAATTTAGAAAAGTAAAATCTGTGTGTTTGTATTCAACCCCCCCACCCCCCACCCCCCCCCCCCCCCCCCCTTCTACAAACTTGTATAGGCCTTCGGGACCAACAAGTGGTATCGGAGCGGATTTGTTTAATCTCATAAACAAGATCTAATCTAAGATATTTCTCTTCCTTGCTATTATCTGAAAATGGCCAACACAAACACACATTATATAGACAATGGTTCTCTTGCAAAACCCCCTAGATTTTCCAGAGACAACTTCAACTTGTGGAAAAATAGGATGACACTCTTCTTAGAAGGTGTAGACCCTACTATGACTTACTATCTTGAAAACGGACCACACATCCCTGTAACAATTGGTCCTTTAGTTCCAGCCACTGCAACTAGAGCTGCTATTCCAGAAAGACTGATTCCAAAGGAAATACACATGTGGACCGATGAAGATAAGAAGAAAGTGGCTATAGATACAAAAGCCAGATCCATACTATCCATGGCCCTTCCTGACGAAGTCTACCATTCCGTCATGAACCTGAAGTCATCAAAAGCCATGTGGGACACAATATGTGTTCAGTATGAAGGAACGTCTGAAGTCCAGGACTCAAGAAAGATCAACCAGGTAAGACAATACGAAAGCTTCATTTCTGGTAAGAATGAAACTCTCTCTGAAGTTCACCAACGTTTTAATTGTTTAATTATAGATCTAAAAACTGTTGGTAAGGAATATTCTAACTTTGAAGTGCTGACAAAGTTTCTAGAATGTTTACCTGAAAGCTGGGACAATTATTCCATGTGTCTCAAGCTGTCAAAGGATCTTAAATCAATGACCCTTTCAACCTTATATGGTACATTGCTGAATCATGAGCAATCTAGCCATCTTAAGAAGAATCTTGTAAAAGATTCCAAAAGCACTCCTGTTGCTTTAATCTCAGAAGAACCTTCTACTCAGCGACCCTCGGTCACTATCACTGAGTTAGAAAGTAACTCTGAAAGGTCATCAGACTCTGATTCTTCAGATGATGATGAATCCTTGGCTCTCCTAACTAAAAAGTTCAGGAGATTCGCCAAGAAGAAAATGTTTAGAAAGAACAAACCTCTTTCCATAACTGACAAGCCTAAATCATCAGCTTTTGTTGATAAGGCTACTGCTACTTGTTTCAACTGCAAAAAGACAGGTCATTTCGCTAATGAGTGCAGGTCAAAGAAAGTCAAGAGACCTTCAGCTTTCTCAAAGAAAAACTTTGTTCCAAGGAATAAAGATGACAAATACTCAAAGCTGAAGGAGAAGTATGCAAAGCTGAAAAGTTTTAAGAAGAAAGGAAAAGGCCTGATGGCTGACTATGATTGGGCTGCTTCTGATGAAGAAGCATCATCATCTGACTCTGAAGATGATGAAGCAAATCAATGTCTCATGGCCAAGATTGAAGAAGAGGAAGAAAGTTCAGACATTCCCTCCACTTCAACATCTGCCATTCAGGTATCACCTTCTTTCTTTACCAATATTGCAAATATTTATGAAGCTGATAGTCTCCGTAAGATCGATCTCTTGACTAGAAGTTTATACGAAGCCATGAACGGCAAAACTGTGGTTGAAAACCAAAATCTTGATCTCGCTGAAAAGCTTAAAAACTGTCACCTTCAAATAGAAAAGCTTTCTAAAATTGAAGATGATTTTAAAGATCAAGTCTATTTAAATCAGCTAGTCAAAATCGAACGAGCAGAAGCTATCGCTGCATTAAAAGCTGAACAAGCTACTGTTGAAGGATGGTGTAATTCTTCAACAAAGATCACTAAGATAATTAAGGCTCAGATTCCTCTGAGTGATAAACGTGGTCTGGGTTATAAATATGATACTCCAAAACCAACCACTGAACGTTCAATGCTTAAATTTGGAACGTTCGTATCCTCAGTCGCTGACACTTCATCATCTCAGTGCTCCTCGTCCATTACACCAATCCCTGAGGAAACTCCTACCTCCTCAAAAGGTAAGGAGAAAATGGTTTATTCAAAACCTACCTCTGTCTCTAAAGACAAAGGTAAAGGAATTATTATTTATCAAAATCCTCAGAAGGGTACCTTAGTACCAAAGCTGAATGCTTCTAAAGCCTCAGTGACCAACCCCTCTGGATCTAGAAAGCTGATCTCTGGATCTATTCAGTGACTTACTCCTAGACTCAGAGTGGATGTCCTTGGTAAGAAATCTGAAGAACTGAATGTTCGTCCCATTTCTAAAGCAAATAGCTTACTTGGTGCTGGCACTTCTAATTCAAAATTAAAAGCTCAGCATACAAGTGGTCCTAGAACTATTTTTAGTTATAGGAAATGTTATCACTGTGGACTTACCGATCATATTGCTAGTAAGTGCCCCACAGCCACCAAAGCTGAAAAAATAGCTAAGGTGAAGATTGCCCCCAAGGCATAGAGGACCAACACCGATGCAAATCAGGTCAAGGTGACTCCTACCACTGAGGTTAAGAAATTAACCAAAGTGAAGAAAGACAAAGTTGAATCTTCAAATGCTGCGAAGACCGCTGAACCTTCCATTCCAACTACTTCCACTAACAAACGTGTATACATGGTTAAGTGGGTACCTAAGAAAAACTAATCTTCCTTTGTATTGCAGGTTAAGAAGGGTATCTGGTATCTCGATAGCGGATGCTCTAGACACATGACTGGAAAGAAAAACCTGCTCGCTGAATACAAGGAAGAGAAGGGTCCCTCTGTGACTTTCGGTGGAAATGGAAAAGGACACACCCGAGGGTATGGTGTACTTTCAAATGGTACAACCTCCTTCAGAAGAGTCGCATATGTTGAAGGGCTGAAGCATAATCTTCTGAGCATCAGTCAGCTTTGCGACATGGATAACAAAGTGATTTTCACTAAGGAATCCTGCTTTGTCTCTGACAAAAAGGAGAAGATAGCTCTCAGCGGTTATCGTTTGGAAAATGTTTATGTAATAAACATGGACTCAACAACCACTGAGAACTCCTGTTTCTTCTCAAAGGCATCTTCTGATGTTAACTGGCTATGGCACAAGAGGCTCTCACATCTAAATTTCAAGACACTGAATACTCTTTCCTCCAAAGAGTTAGTCACTGGTCTACCTCAGCATTCATACGCCAAAGAGTCTTTATGTTCAGCGTGTGAAAAAGGGAAGCAGACCAAGGCAAGCTTCAAGTCAAAGCAAGTCTCCTCGGTGTCATCTCCTCTACAACTACTCCATATGGATTTGTTTGGCCTCGTTAACAAACAATCCATCGCTGGAAAGAAATATACGCTGGTCATAGTTGATGAATTCTCTCGTTACACATGGGTAATGTTTCTCCGTTCTAAGAGTGACACCCCTGAAGAACTCATCACCTTTGTTCGAAAGATGGAAACTCTGAACAATATGATTGTTCGCTCAATAAGGAGTGATCATGGAACTGAATTCAAAAACAGTTCTCTTGATTCCTTCCTTGAGAGTAAGGGTATTTCTCACAACATTTCGTCAGTGAGAACACCGCAACAAAATGGAGTCGCTGAAAGAAGAAATAGAACAATTATTGAAGCTGCACGTTCAATGCTCAGCGATTCTCACCTGCCTACTCAGTTTTGGGCAGAAGCTGTCAACACTGCTTGCTTTATGCAAAACAGGTCGCTGATAGTTAAAAGATTCAAAAAGACAGCCTATGAACTCCTTCATGGGAGAAAGCCTTCAATCAGCTTTCTTCATATCTTTGGATGTCAGTGTTTCATATTGAACAACAGAGATGCCCTTGGAAAGTTTGATCCTAAGGCTGATGATGGAATCTTTCTTGGATACTCCTCAGTCTCCAAAGCCTTCAGAGTCTTCAACCGTAGAAGATAAACTGTAGAAGAAACTATTCACGTCACGTTTGACGAATCCCGTTCAGCGAACTCTAAACCGTCCGCTGATACTGAAGAACTGAATCAATGGATGTTTTCTCATCTTGGTGATTCAGAAGAAGTTCCCACTCCTCATGCTCACACCGTAGAAAATGATGGTCCTCCTATCATTCCAGATATGCAGAATAGTGAAGCTGAAACATCTTGGGTCTCAGTTGTGCCTATAAACACTATACCTGCAGTTGATCCAAATGTCTCAGAAATTCCGTCTATTTCTCAGCAATCAGTGAATGAAGTGACAAATGCAAACATTCCTCTCTTAGCTGATAATCCAGAAGTAGCTGAAGCCTCATCTTTAGTTTCTCCAGTTCAGACTGAATCAGCGACGTATGCTCCGGCTCAGCGATGGACTGTAAATCACCCAATCGATCAAATTCTTGGTAATCCCAACGCTGGTATTCAGACTCGTAGAAGTGCAGGTAATATTTGTTTATTTGTTAACTTTATTTCTCTAACTGAACCAAAGAAAATAGATGATGCCCTCAGAGATCCAAACTGGGTCAGCGCTATGCAAGAAGAGCTGACTGAATTCGAAAGAAACAAAGTTTGGAAACTCGTTCGTAGACCAACTGACAAAACGGTGATAGGCACTAAATGGGTCTATCAAAACAAGTTGGACGAACATGGTACTGTAACTCGCAACAAAGCTCGTCTTGTTGCTCAGGGATACAGACAAGAGGAAGGCATAGATTATGACGAAACTTTTGCTCCAGTAGCAAGACTCGAATCTATTCGTCTTTTCTTAGCATATGTTGTACACAAAAACTTCATTGTACATCAGATGGATGTTAAGTCAGCGTTTCTGAATGGAAAGCTGAATGAAGAAGTGTATATGGAACAACCTCCAGGATTCTCAGATCCTAAGCGTCCAGGTTATGTTTATAAACTGGACAAGGCACTTTATGGCTTAAAGCAAGCTCCTCGTGCATGGTATGATACTCTCTACTTATCTCCATATTGAACAATTTGAGAGAGGTAAGATTGACAAAACTCTATTTTTTAGAAAAGTGAAAGGTCATATCATTTTAGTTCAAATATATGTTGATGACATTATATTTGGTTCTACTAACCCTGAACTTTGTACTCGTTTCGCTGATAGAATGAAAGATGAGTATAAAATGAGCATGATGGGTGAACTAACATATTTCCTTGGTCTTCAGATTAAGCAAACTGAAAAAGGAACTTTTCATTAATCAGGGAAAATATGTTAAAGATATGCTGAAAAAATTCGACTTAACTGAAAGTTCAGCTATGAAAACCCCTATGGCACCTCCGCTGACACTTAATAAGGACACAAAGGGTGTTCCTGTCAATGTCACGCTGTACCGTGGGATGATCGGCTCACTATTGTATCTTACAGCTAGCCGACCCGATATTATGTTTGCAACATGCTTGTGTGCACGATATCAAGCTGAACCTAAGATATCTCATATGAAAGCTGTAAAGCGAATCTTTCGATATCTTAAGGGTATAGCGAATCTAGGCCTTTGGTATCCCAAAGACTCAGGATTCGATCTAACCGCCTATTCAGACAGTGATTTTGCAGGTTGCAAAATGGATAGGAAAAGCACCACAGGAGGATGTCAGCTCCTGGGTGGAAAGCTGGTAAGTTGGACAAGTAAGAAGCAAAACTCAGTGTCCACTTCCACAGCTGAAGCTGAATATGTAGCCGCTGGAAGCTGTTGTTATCAAGTCTTGTGGATGAGAAATCAGCTACTAGACTATGATCTTCAGCTCTCCAAAATTCCAATCTATTGCGACAGCACAAGTGCCATCGCTATAGCAAACAATCCAGTGCTACACTCAAAGACAAAACACATAGAAATCAGATATCATTTTATCAGAGATCATGTGATGAATGGTGATATAGAACTTCATTTTATCCCAACTGATTATCAGTTAGCTGATTTATTTACCAAACCTCTTGATGAGACAAGATTCAACTTTCTCATCAGCAAGCTTGGAATGCTGAACTTTGAAGGGTAAAATCTTCAGCGGTTCACATTAATCAGCGAAAGGATAAAATCAACTCGTATAACCTATTCAATCATCTTCTCTCTGAATAAACTTGGTTAAACTGATATCCAGGTATGTTTTCTCTCTCTGACAAACGCATGAAAATGCAAGATTTCAAAAACAAATGCATCGCTGAATATCTCTTCCTTAACAGCGATATTTTGAAAGTTCTTAAAACCTTCACTGATATATCTTCTATTCAGTGCTTCATGTTTTTCAAAAGAGTCCATGAGTTTTTCAAAACCTCAGAGACATCCTAAAATAATGTGAAAGGACAGTTGTGACGTCATTGCAACGGATAACACCAGGCACGATTTCTTTCTGACACACGTTTGCATGTTTCGCTCAAACTTCCAATCAAATGCAAACATGTGTCCGTGTCATGATGAAAACCTTTTCCCGCTCAAGGTTTTCTCTCTCTAAAACTCCCTATATAAACAACTCTTGGTTTATATTTGTCTTTTACGCGAACATTCTTCCTCCGCAAGAAAGAAATTACTGTTGCATTTGTGCTCTCAAATCTTCAAAGAACTGTTCATTATCTTCTTCATCAAAACTTCAAGGTTAATATGTTCTTATTTTTCAAATGCAAATAACTTGTTTCTGATCTTATCTTTGTTTTAAACAAGATCAAACAAAAGAACTTAAAAATAAAATCATTTTCTTTCATGGTTTTATGAACACAACCATTTCATGGTTGTTCTTCAAGTTTTAAATCTAAATCTTAAACTTGTTCTTCATTCGTATCCAGTTTTTTTTGAAACTGGAATACAAGAATTTATGGGTTTTACATTTCGTTTCAAAATCATGAAAAACCCTAATCTTCATTAAGACATTTATGTCTGAATGAAATGGACAAAATTCGAACAATCTTAATGGAAATTCTTTCCATACTAAGACAATTCTTATTTGTTAACATCTTTGGTTGAACTGATAATACAGAGAAATGGCATCTTCAAAGATCAATGTCACCGCTGAGTCCATCTCCGCTGACTCTGAGGAAGTGGACATCATCAAAGCCCCTCAGGTTAAGTTCAAGCTGGATCAACTAGATTGGACTAAGGTCAACAACCTCTCTGCGCTTCTCGAGTTTCCTCCTCGAAAGCAAGTCACACATCTGGATGATGCTGTGAATTTCCTGAAACACTGCTGCATTTCAACAGCCCTGACCATCACTCCTCCCGCAAGTCAGCTACTACTATCCCAATTCTGGTACTCTGCCAGACACACTCAGCTACCCTCCGCCAAAGATGCATCCAAAACCATCGATTGCATACTCAGCGATACTGAGTATGGTACAATTAAGATAACCCCCGCTATCATACGAAAAGCCCTGAACTTTCCCAATGCCACCAAAGAAAAACCCTTCGTTCCATTCCCTGACCATAAGAAGCAAGCTGACAAAGATGCCATCATTGCTTTTCTCGACAAATTGGGTTACATCTGGGACATTGGAAGGGACAAGAAGCCCGAGAAGAAGCTGACGCTGATAAAGAAGTCCAAAATGCCCAGCGAGATGAATTTCATCTTCGCTCACCTGATCAGCTGCATGACAGCGAAGTCCGGCTCTTCTGATCAAGCCGCACAACCTACGCAAGCTATGGGATACGCACTGCTGAAAGGTCTAAACATTGACTGGGCCTCTATTATATATGATGACCTAGTACAACGCGTGGATTCTGCCGCTGACCGACCAGCATGGGTTCCTTACCCAAGATTCATCAGCGCCATCTTCCAATATGGCCTGAAGGACAGCTATCCTGAAGAGGGTGACCTGAAACTTTCTCAGGTTGGCCCTAAGGTGCTCGATTTCAAACCTGTCGCCAACGAGGTACGTCTCTCTACTCTTCTCACTCTTCTAAATTCTCCGCTTTCTGTGGCTCCTTCAGCGACAATACCCATCGCTGATACTAAGGCCACAAAACCCTCTCCTTCTAAGAAAAGGAAACTCTCTACTACCCCTCTTGATTCTCTAAGGATCAAGAAAACCAAGGAGCAACCCCAGCAATTCCATGTTGAAGACTCCTCAGCTCATTCTGACGAGCTGAAGGAAAGTTTCGTGGTACGCTCTGCCACACCCGTTCAATCCATCCCTCCAATCCAGACTTCAGCGTCTCCAAACGCTGAGGTTAGAAACTTGGAACCTACCCAACCTTCTTCAGTCTCTCAAAAGACTGATGAAGTAGTTCTCAGCGAATCCAACGCTGAAATCGCAACCCGAACCCCATTCTTATCCTTCGCTCCTCCCTCCACTTCTTTGGACACTCCTCCAGCTAACACTGGAGATGCCATCATTCCAGAAGCCACCGCTGACGCTTCTCAACGAATGATGAAGACAGGACCTGCGGAGATCACCATACCTCACCGAACTTTTGAGGAAGACATGGAACATTTCTCAGGAATCCGCAATTTTGACGATTTCGTCAATCCTCCTGCAGGTACAAATCAACCCATATACACTGTAACTAAACCTGAAACTTCTGAGCTTTCCTTTGTTCACAAGTACTTATGTGTTACAGGTCCTAATTTAGGAGACATCAACGAGTCTCTGAAATCCGTGGAAACAAAGCTGACCGGTCTCACCACCACACTCTCCAACAACTCTACAGCTGTAACAAACGCTGGAGAGAATTTGACAAAGCTGACTACGGTGGTGGAGAAGAAAGCTTCCACAGATGACTTGAAGCAAGTTGATAAGACTCTCAGCGACTTTGCTAAGGTGCTCGCTGATATCTACACAAACTACACCTCACTCAAACAATCAGTTTCCTCCATGTCCGGCGAGGTAACAACGCTGAAGACATCGGTTGGAGCTCTAGAGGGTCATATGTCTGCTATGATGACAAATGTTCAAACTCTGACGACTGACTTAGGCTCTGTAAAGACCGACGTTGGTTCGATGAAAACAATGATTGAAGAGCTGCTCAACAAGGCGAGAACTCCTGCTCCTGAACCTGCCCCTGCCCCTGCTTTGGAAACTTTCACAGCGGCGGATCACAAAGAGCTGGAAAAGATCAATCCGGCTATATCTGGCCTTGAAGACAGATTAGCAGCGATTGAAAGTTGTATTAAAATCTCTGGCCAAGAAGACAGAGAAAATACAAATGCTGAGTCTACCCATTCCTCCCCCAATCATGAGAAAGAGGGGAGAAGAGCGCGGAACATACCGCTAAGAAGAGCGCTGAGGATCTTGAAAAGAGCGCTGAAGACCTTTCCCATGATGAATCTATCAGGGGAGAGATGAATGAAGATCTTATCGCTGGACCTCAGGGAGATGAAAACCCTGAGGGAACCGAGAAGCTCGCCTCTGTATCTGAGGGGGAGCAACTCGAAGAAGACGCTGAAGAATCCGAAGCAGAAGATGATGAAGCCATCGACATCCCTGATGATGAAGCATCTTCTTCTCCAAAGAAGAATGATGATGATGATGACGAAGATGACGATGATTTCTTTATCGTCAAACCTGCCCCAAGGATCAAAGCTCTTAAGGGAATTTCAATAAATGAACCAACAGGGGAGCGGACAAAGACAAAGCCCTCAGCCTCTGGCGCTGAGAAAGGCAAAGGCAAAAGCGTCGCTGAAGATGACAATCTGATGATCTTGCTTGAAAAGCCGGTTTGTCAGGTACACTAAACATCTCTTACTCCATCCCTCCTCCACACTATAAGTTCTACTTCCCTAGCCTACACCTGAACATATTTATCTTTCTCTTTCTACCCAAGTTCTTCTACCCATGTTCTTATTTGTAAGATCGTTGTGTTTCAGCTAGTCCTCTCCCCTGTTTGAGGATGTCGCTGAAGGTTCTGCTACTGCGACTTCACAAATAAAGCCAGCTGCTGCTGATGAAATAATCTCAGTCTTAGATTTGATCTCTGAGACTGATGAACCAGAAGAACAACCTCTCTCGCACAGAAACAGACCTTCCTCAGCTCCTCAAAAGCTGAGTAAAGAGGATCAAAAGAGAAAAGAGGAAATAATAAAGCGATTCGAGGATCAGCGAATCATTCTAAGGCGTGATCAACTGCCTTCAGTTCCTCCTAAGTTCAAAATTTCAAAAGTTGAATACAAGGAACACCTCAGAGCTGAATGCCTCATCGCTGAAAGAAAGGAAGCTGAAGAGAAAGACAGAGAATACGCCATCAAGCTTACTCAAGAATCTGTCAAAGACCCCAAGCTGAAACGTGTTCCCATTCAAATCCAACGAAAGCTTTGGGAAGAAGCCCAGAAGATCGTGGAAAAGAAAACTGAAGTTTCTCAGACCACCCTGATCTGGTGTAAAGAGAAAATCCACTTCAGATATCGTCCAGCGAAGATCAACAAGGTATTCATCTCTGGAAGAACATCTATCGGAGTACCTATTGTTGACATCAAACTTTTCAGAGAAGATGGCCAATCCGAAGCCTTTCGCGCTGACATTGTAAAAAGGTATGGTCTCTCTGAATGGTTGGAGATGAGGTTAGCTATCCAATCGTCACAATCTAAGTACAAGGATCATTTCGAAAAGCTGATAAACAGACAGATCGACTTGATATCTTCTTGTGTGGACATTCCTCCTCTTCCTGATCTTAAGCCGAAAAGAAAAAGGGCCTCTCCAAAGAAGAAACGTCAAGATTCAAACTCAGGTCCTGTCATACCAAATAAAACTGGAATTGGTTTCTCTCGCGCTGAAGTGCTTGGTCCTGGCCCTGATCTATTTGCCCTTGACATTTCTTTGCCACCATGTGAACTTTTCGTCCCTGGTAAAGTCATCAGTAATCCTTATGGAATATTCTTTCTCGACTACGACGGACGTAAATGTTTTCAACGGATCGCTGAGCTTCCAATCACTCCAATCGAACAGCTCAGAGATCTCATCTACTGGTGTGACTTCAGAAAAGACATTCAGGCACGACACCTAAAACCCTTGATCTTTAAAGAAGCGCTGAACAAAAGAAAACAAGGCGTAACGGTTCCTGACTGGATGATCCCCACTAAAAAGACGACCCTTGATGAACTTCTCATTAAGGAAGAAACTTTTGAAAACTGATATAATCTCCTTTTTCTCTATTGTATCAGTTATCCTTCTGTACTTGTAAATTATTTCGCTTGTACTTATAATCTTTCTGTTCTTCATTGTAATCTGATTTAATACTTTAAAGAAAGATTTCAACGAACGTACTTTACTCCATCAGTACTGAAAAGATCCCAGAAAACAATAAAAGGGACAAATATTTTATGAGTTCTTTTTATCCTTATGTTTTCATTAAATAGCAATTTTCTTTGTTGCTATGTCATAATCAAATAGGGGGAGATTGTTGATCCAAACCCTCAGTGATTTGATAATGACCCTCTCTTAAATACTTGGTGAAAATTGTAAGTAAACAATATGTATCAGAGTTTCACTATCGCTGATAAGTACTAAGATCTTCCAGTACCGCTGATAGGAACTCTCGCTCTTTAAGTTAAACATTCAGCGAAACTGTTCACCATAAATGCTCTGAGTCTGTTCAGTCATTATGATGATCGCTGATAAGTTAGTTGTTTACTTATGATCCCTGAAGACAAGTTTCACGTAAACAAAGGTTCTACGCTGAAGTCGAAGATCAAGCTCAAGAACCAGCGACAAGTCTCCTAATGAACTGATGCGGATCAGCGAAGACTCAGATTTATCCACTCAACGTGAAGTATCAAGTACAAGACTTCAGCTATCGCTGAACTTTATCATCTGCTGAATAGTAAATGATAATCGTTGAATCAACGAAAGCTGATCATGAAGTCCTCCGTACAAAGTACTTTTGTCTTAACCACCCTTGCACGACTCCCTACGAAATGTCAGAAAAGAACCTCCGACTGTCTGAAATCGTACAACCACTCTGATACTACATTGTTCATCCATACGGCTACTAAGGTTGTCAACAAAGGTCAATGACATGCAACCAACCAGCTGATGACACGTGTAAAGTATATACTGACTTGCATTAAATGCATGCAGTATATAAAGAGATGAACTCACTTCATTTTCAAGTAACTTGCTAACTCTAGACAAGTTCATATCTCTTATCTCAAGATAGGTTATTATTAGTAATTTCCTTATCTTTCTTAGTGCAAGAAACCTTAGTGTTCCAACTTGTTTAGATTTAGGTTTATCCTTAATCTTGTCTCTGCAACAAGCTGTAAATTGTTAATGATTTATCAATAAACAATTTAGAAAAGTAAAATCTGTGTGTTTGTATTCAACCCCCCCCCCCCCTTCTACAAACTTGTATAGGCCTTCGGGACCAACAAGTACCATGAATGATGTTTATGTGAAGAATGTGAACTGTTTTATAAATGATTTTTATAATGTTGATGTACACTGTTTATGGAGGGAACTCACTAGGCCTCATGGTCTAACCCTCGCTTTTCAAAACTAAAACCTTTTCAGGTAAGTTAATAGTAGGAGGCTCAGGAAGTGAGCAAGCGTAGGATAGAGTGCAGAAGCAGTTGAGCCAGCGCATGCGCCACTCGTAGCAGTTAGATTATTCTCAGTTGTGTGTAGGTTGTTTCCACCAACCTAAGCGTAGAAGGATGAAATGAGAAAATTTGGGACCCAGATTTGTAAATGTTACGTTTTATTGCTATGAACGTCATATTGTATTTCTGGGCTGTTACAAAATGGACGTCGATCGTTCTTTCTTGGTCTCCCGGCTCTATTCTTACTTATTAACGGTGGATAGCATGGCGAAAGAGGGACGTATGGAGACACCCATGATTCAGGGGTCCAGCTGGATTGATTACCTCATATGTTTCCCGGTAAGTTTCGGACGTGTAGAAAGTTACACCCAAATCGTTGCAATCTCTACGACCCATATGCCTTGCAGCAGCGATGGCATGACCGCACGGTAACCCAGAATATTGCCATTGCAGACATGGAGAAACATGGTCGGTCATATCGACAGTCGCGTCAAAACGGTTATCCCGAACCTAGTACTTCCCATATCCAATTTCGCTTACCCTCCATGTCGCAGACCTTCCCGCCCTTTTGAGAATTATCTCCTCCGCTTTTGGTGTGACTCTATTATGCATTTCACCTCCTTTTAGCCGTCGAAGTTGGTACCACTCTTGTTGAAGGTTCGAAAGTACTCCATAAGTTGCACAATCGGTAATCTACGAGCAAAACGGGAGAGTGCATTCACCGACTCTGCACAATCGGTCAGAATGTCATACCGTTGTGTAGAAAATGGGCCCTCGACCACCTCTCCGGTCTAGCATTGTCCATAACTTGTGCTGCACGATTGGCACTAACTCGTAGTGCATTCATGTACCGGTCAAACCCCCAAACCGTATACGCTTTGCATGCCTTCCAGTAGGTCGTGTGGTATGTTGTAATACGTTTGTCCATGCTTTTCGCGTTCATCTCCAAATATCGACAACATAGGGCGTGGGGGTGTTTGGGTACGTGGTAGAGATTGCGGCGCTTATGGAAGGAGCCCTGTCGGACATAAACACCAACCCTGAAGGGTCTCCGATACATTCTCTCATAATGGACAGAAACCAACTCCACTCCTCCCCGGTCTCGGACTTGCCTACTCCGAAAGCTATGGGCACGATGTTGTTATTTCCGTCCAGGGCAACCGCCAAGAACATCATACCCAAGTAACGTCCCATTAAATACGCAACGTCTATTACCAGGACACGACGCAGATTTGTCAAAAATGTGCGGATCTACAAAACCGTAGGTGGTTTCCTTTTGTAAATGTTATAATTTATAATGTGTAAACATATGACGAATTAATATACGTACCACACATCCAAGGGCAACGAAGCACAACTCAAAACGTCCGTTTGAATCCGTCCTTATCTTGGTGTGTGTACCTGGATTCTGCAGCTCCAAATTATATAAATACGTTGGGAGTCGTTCATACGACTCCTCGGGAGTGCCTCTCATCATTAGTAGTGCCCTGCATCGCGCACGCCTTGGTGGTAACCATTTGTGATCCCGTACTGCAGGTTTATATCGTTGACGATGTCCTTTGGACGAAATGCCCTGCTAGCATCAAGAAATTTGCCTTTCAGTATGTGGCCCAAAGTCCTTTTGTTAGCTTGTCAGTGGTTGGGATTCAGTTGCGTCCTCGAACAAGTGTGTACGTCGTGCAACTTTCTAACGCTAAACAGCCCTCCTTTAGGGCCCACAGACCTCGCGGACATCCTCCCATTACAATTTTATCTCCCACATACAACCTCGTATCTGAGTTTGTCGGATTACTTCGTTTTACTTTCGCGGACCAAAAGTGAAAATCGCGGACAGGGACCAAACTTGTAAACTTGACATTTTAGGGGGTCCATCGTGGGGTACCGCGGGTCAAAATCGCGGACCATTTTGTCTGGGTCCGCGATCGAGGCCCATATCGCGAGATTATGGGGCAATTTTGTAAAATGAAAAGATTTGGGGTATTTTTGTAAGTCAAAAACGAAATTGGTCCATTTTAAATAATTTCTCTAAAATATATACCGAAAATAGTTTTAAAAAAATACATTTGATGTTGATGTGACTTGTGAGTGATAAGGATAATTATATGTAGGGGTGTATTTAACTTACTCTTTTAATTAGGATATGTTTGGTAAACATAGGTTATCTTATAAGTTAACTCAATTACCATAAAAATTGTGTTTAGATAAGTAAAAGATAACTTAGGGGCTGTTTGGTTGGTTTTTCATTAAGTCCTGTATGGATAAAGTTGGCTATATGCATAAAGTTGACTGTATGAATTAACTAAAATTGTTGTTTGTTTGTTGGGCTGAATACATCGTCTGAATAATAAAATTGACCATTTTACCCTTTTTGTCCTAGAAAAATACTAAAACAACCAAGAACATCAAACCCATAAATAATGGAAGAAGAAGAAGATAAAACAGAACTGTATTATTGCAATAAACCCAAAGAATCAAACCTAAACACATACAAGTGAACCAACTTCATTCATCCATTCTTCCCTGTCCTAGTGCATAATTCAAAAACAAAAACCTAAGGGACAGAAACGAGCAGCACCAGCAGAAACGAGACTTGAAGATGGAGACAATCAAAATTAAGATAAAGAAACCCCATTTATTACCATATATCCATTTCACACTAGAAACAATCTCAAATCTGCCCAAATACTTGCAACAACAAAATCAAAAGGAAGAAGAAAAAGTAACAGTGACAGAGAGGATGCATCGAAGGGCAAAAACTCATCTGAGACTTGTGTAGAACACTATTGTTCCAATTGATCAGCGTGAGATGAGTTCTGTTTTAAGAGTAATGGAGTGAATCTGAAGATGATTGTTCGATTTTGAGTGTTGGATGAGTTCGATTTAGGGTTACAAACGAAGGTAGGGAATGATCAGTGGAGAAATTTTGTTGAGAAAGCAGCGGGTTTTGATATGAAGATGATTGTTGGAGGATGCAATGAGATCTCCAAGGGTTGGAAGAGAACAAGCGTCAATTTTGGAGAGGGGTACAGGAGGAAATTTCACGGCTAAGAGCATAAAGGAAGGGGTTGGAAGCTTAGCGAATAAGTAGTGCACTTTCTGAATAAGCCATAAACAAACACATATTTATGGCTTACCGAATAAGCTATATAGGTTATTAAGCCCATTAAGTCACTACCAAACAGGCCCTTAGAGCATCTTTAACAACTTATTTAAAATAGAGAAACTCGGTTTTTTGTTCTCTATAAAGCTTCAACAACATCACTGTCATATTCTCTAAAATAGAGAATCATATAGAAAACTCTCGATATAAATAATTTTTTGTAACTCTAAAAAGATGAAAAAGAAATGAGTTTTTATTCATTTCACTAATGAGGGTTGAATTATTGAAATTTAGAATAACATTTCAATAAGTTTCGAAGATTTTGTCCCTTTTTCTAATTATACTCATGGTTAGTACTATTGTTATTTATTACTATTAATAATTAATTTATTAAAAAATACTACCTATAAATTATTAATTAATATTAGTTATTAATTATTTTGACTTTTATTAATCTTATTAATTATATTTATTATTGTTTAATATATTAGCTGTCAAAAAACATACATAATAGTTTTAAAATGTTTTTCCATGTATGGCATAAAAGTTAAAATTATATTTCTTTTGTAATAAGTAATAAAAATTTAATATAAATATTCGATTTTTTTATTATTTTAATATCTTTTAAAAACTTATTATAAAATATTTGTATTTGATTTTCAAATTCAAAAGTTAGAATATATTATTATTAATTACTTTTAGAGTAAATTACATAAATCGTCCCTGTGGTATGGTCATATTTTGGATATGGTCCTAAAACGCATTAATTACACTAAGCGTCCATGTGGTTCGACTAACCGCACGCAGAGGGTCTCTCCCTCTAACGGAATCTGTTAACCCAGTTAACTCAAGGGGTATTTTTGTCTTTTTATCCTCTCTTTTGTCCTTTTCCTAATAAGAAAAAAACAAAAAAAATCAATAAATAATAAAAACACCACCACCTCCCCCCACCAACTTCTTTTCCTTGTAGTTGAAACCACCGTCGAGACCCAGCCTCCTTCCTGTATCTCCCTTGAGACCTGCAATTTCCTCTCTCTGTCTCTCTCTCTCTCTCTCTTAATCATGATTTTTTGTCGAATCAAAGGCAATGGGAAAAGCTCTTGAAAGAAAAAGGATTTTAAGATCTATCGAGTTGTTTATGTGGCTGTGAAAATTTAGACAGATTGTAAAGAAGCATAAAGAACAAAATTTGTATTCCAATTTTTTTTTATTAATTCAATCATTTTATCTTTTTTTCTACATCTTGAAGAGAAACTAAAACAAACCCATGATTAAATTTGGGGTTTTTCACAATTTGTTTACCTGTATATTGGTTATAACTTATAATCGGGAGTTGGTAGTTCTGACTTGAATAGACCAAAGCATGCAATCGAAGATTTGGGTTACAAAACGGAGGCAAGCATCGGAGAATCGGTTCCAAAGGCGGTGGAAGACGGTGGCGCCACCGGAGTCCGGTGACGTGGACATGGGTCGGAGGTATGCCCATGCGGCCTGTTTCACCAATCGGTTTCGGATCGGAATCTCATAATCGCAATGGGCGGCGAAGGAGGAGACTTTTGGCGACTGAACGACGACGGCGGTGGATGGGAGGATGTCGCGGAGGGAGGTGTAGGAAGCTGGTTTGAGAGATAGCAGGTCAAAATCGGCGGAATAAGATGAGGAGGAAGAAGGGTTGTCGTGATTGGTGTGGATTGTTAACGGGGGTGATGCTCTAATGGAGTTCCGGCGTCGGAGAGTGGAGGTGGGTGATTTCAGCTACAAGGAAGAAGAAGTTGGTGGGGGTGGGGTGGGGGGTTGTAGTTGGGGTCGGTCCATTGTCTTTATTTTTTATTGTTTTTATTAGGAAAAGGACAAAAGAGAGGGTAAAAAGACAAAAATACCCCTTGAGTTAACTGGGTTAACAACTTTCGTTAGAGGGAGGGACCCTCTGCGTGCGGTTAGTCGAACCACATGGACGCTCAGTGTAATTAATGCGTTTTAGGGACCATATCCAAAATATGACCATACCACAGGGACGATTTATGTAATTTACTCGTTATATTAAATATATTCTAAAATAATAATATAGACTAATTTTTTAACATTTCATTTTTAGTCATTTAGATTTTTCAACAAGCTTATTATGTTTTATCAAATGTAATTAGCTAATCAATTATCTAACTTACGAAGAATAACCTTAAATGATGCAATTTATAAATAACACTTAAAAAATAAAAAATAAAAAATAAAGTTTTTTTTATTATACTACATGAATAATACCTTTTAAATGAAAATTATGTGCAAATTATTTATTAGCCAATTATTAAGTATTACGAGATATTCAGTTAATTAATTAGGGAATTTAATTAAAATACCCAAAGTTTGACTTTGACTTACCAAAATACCCATTTCTCTCGTGAATTTGCCAAAATATCCATTTTTCCCGCGAATTGTAATTGAAATTTACACTTTTAACCCCTATACTTATTTACTTACTTTACTTTATACCTTTTACTTTCATAATTTTAATTTTACATTTAACACATATAATCGTTTATTAACTAAAATACGTTAAAAAATACGTTTTAATTTTAACAAGTTACACCATTATAATCGTCTCTTCGATACGTTCGAAATGAGCCCAATATTGAATTTTTTTGATTTATTTAATTTATTATACATCATATATAGTACATAAAAATATTTTTTATATTTAAAACTCATTTTCTTGTAGTTAATTATTTAATTTATGGTACTCTTATAGTTAAAATACGTTTTATTTATTTTATTATCGATGGTCCAAGTGTAAGTATTAAAAATTGGCGGAGGCTTTGTGATGGACAGACAACGATCCTTTTGTGCATACTCTGTAACTGCAAATACTTCAACTCCAAACACACATGAATCATCATTCGCCAAATACTCATTTTCACAATTCTTAAATGAGTCCAGTGATACCAACTTGTCAAAACCTCATTTCATATTCTTCTCGTGAAACCCTGTCCTATTGCCATTCACGATATCTATAAACACATACAAATAATAATAATTTAAAACGATTTAATGAATTAGTTAATATATGATTATTATGTTAATGCGATAGGAGTGTAAAACAAAATTGAAAAAAATAAGAGATGTACCATAAATTAAATAATTAACTATAAGTGTATGAATTGTAAATATTAAAAATATATTTATGTAGTATATATGATATATAATAAAATAAATAAATCCAAAAATATTCAATATCGGGCCCATTTCGAACGTATCGAATGGACGATTATAATGGTGTAACTTGTTAAAATTAAAACGTATTTTTTAACGTATTTTAGTTAATAAACGATTATATGTGTTAAATGTAAAATTAAAATTATGAAAGTAAAAGGTATAAAGTAAAGTAAGTAAATAAGTATAGGGGTTGAAAGTGTAACATTTCAATTCAAAAGTCATCAAATCTAAAGAATTGGGTGTGTCGCGGGAATTTATTTCGCGATCGCGGGATGCATATTTTCAAAAGTGGTCCTTGTCCGTGATCGCGGACCCCAGTCGCAGAAAAAATGGGTATTTTGGTAAGTCAAAGTCAAACTTTGGGTATTTTAATTAATTTCCCTATTAATTATGATTTCTAGTTTTTTTTCCTTCAAAATGTGTTCTTTTAATTAATCTGGTTCATTTTAAGAAATGAGAATGAAAATGAGAATGCAAGAAAATGGGAATAGGAATGAGCATTTTATTGATGTTATTTGGTTAAACCAATATAATTAATGAGTGAATTACACCGGTGGTCCCTGTGGTTTATCCAGATTTTGGATTTGGTCCCTAAAGAACACTATCTACGGTGGTGGTCCCTAACTTTTCAGTTTACCTTCATTCATGGTCCCTCTTGTTTTAACACCGTTTGTTAACGGCATGTAGCATCCAAAACCTTATTTAAATGAATGGGTAAATCTGTCATTTAATAAAAACATAATCTTTTTCCCTATTTTAGAAAATTCAACGTCTCTCAAAGGCGTCGACTTCGCCTTCTAAAACCTAGTTGCATCGATGGTCCCTCCCAAAACCTACCTGCACCGAGCGTCCCTCCCAAATCCGTTTACCTGCACCGATCATCCCTCCAAGCAAACGACACAATCAGTTATCACCATGGTGGAACTTGAGAAATTGGTCGAGAAGAAGCATATCTAAACTGTTATACTAGCATTTCCACAGTAAACTGTTATACTAGCATTTCATTTCGAGGATTAAGAGTGAGGAGGGAAGTGTGAATTTTGGTTATTTCCATAAAGACCAGAAAAGGAGTGAATTATTGCTGTTCATTATTGGTTACATTGTCACAGCTAATTTCCTAAGGGGAGAAGAGAGTTTGAGTGAAATTGAGGTTTATTGAATTTCATACTTGGTTGATCACTTCCTCCTTTTTTGTAAGAGTCTCCACCTCAAGCTAGCCAACATTTTATTTCCATACGGATACTTGGTTTCTGTAAATTTACAGTAGATTCTAGAATGATACAGAATAAATTTATAGTAGATTCTAAAACTTACAGCAACTTGCCGTATTTGTAAAAATTGTGTGCCTCACGTAGGTGGGAAGTGAAACATAGATACAATTTTATAGTTGGTAGAGTTGAATCATTATAGGTAGATGGCTCTCTTCACCCATGTGCACAGTTGGCCAGAAAACTTCATGATAACTTATCACTTGCTGAAACAAAAAAACATGTTTTTCTAGTTATATAGGACAAAAACTATGTTCCAAATACATAAAAGACAAAACGAAGGAAACGTGAGTAATATTATATACACACTCAATATATGTAATATGTATGAGCTTTATTTCTTTGTTTAATTAATCATATATCACTTGCTGTCAATTTTCCAATGTGATGAAAATCAAGATTGTTGAATTCCTCCATCACATTCATGATAACTTATTCACTTACCAACCCCATCTCTTTCACCTTATACACCACGTATTCTGCAGGGCTACAAAACAAATCTAATTTCACCATTCCAACTTCAAACTAACACAAATATATACAGATTCAATTAAAATTATATACATATATACTTGACACTTTTATCATGGTCAAGATCACCTTTTTCAAGATCTTGAACTGTCAATTTCCTGTGAATTGCATAATTATTTATACGTCTTTGTGCAGGCCGAGCAAGAAACAGTGGAAAAGATTTTGTAGAGAAATCAAACATGAGAGCTAAAAGAATGGAGTTCGTTGGGTGCTACCTGATTCTTACCTAGATGTTAAGAACAATGATTACGCAGGTATCACATTCCATTAATTGATTGTAGTTGATATAGATAGTTGTTGGTGTTATGAATCAACAATAATTTATAGAACGAGAAGCATACATTCACAGCAGTTATGCACTTGTATTCTCAACAACGATTAATCCAGAAAGGTGAAACCTTGCTGTCATTCCCAAAATAGAAACATAAATTGTGATATTAAAACGTAATCTGTGATCCCAAAACAGAAACATAATTAAAGTGTGATATTAAAACATAAACTGTGATCCCAAAACATAAACTGTGATACCAAAACCGAAACATAAACTGTGATATAAAACAGAAACTGTAACTTCGATATTAAAACAGAAACATAAAATTCAAAAACTTGGTATCCCATGCTATTAAACCATAAATTGTAATCCATGAACCATCCCAAAAGTATAACCCAAAAGAAGAAGCCATAACTACAATTCCTACACATTACTTCCACTTGTCTGTCCCTGTCCCTTACATGTTCTGGCATTATGACCTTGTTTTTGGCACTTCGCACATGTCACGGTCTTCCCAACCCTTGTGATCTTGCTTCCCCGTTGAGTCATCTCTTCCACTGTCTTATTCCGTTTCTTCTTTGGCCTCCCTATTTGGGTATGATGCTTTGGTGGACTGATTGTTATTGGACACGCAAACTTAGGCCACATAATTCTTCCGTGTGTTGGTTGAATCTTGAAACTATACATGTTCTTCCATGTTGATATCCGATATGAAGGATCAACATAATCCTCAGGTAAATCAACATCAATTCCATTTGTTGCCATATTCCATATAGTTGCCACAGCATGCTTGCAAGGTATCCCAATTAACTCCCACCTTCTATAAGAGCACACTTTGCGATTGAAATCAACAACACATTGGTCCATCCATGGACCACTCACTTGGTACTTATCATCCCCATTTCATAGAACAACATACTTGGCAGCTTCCTCCTTGATTGAATTCATCATTTTTGTTGCCGTTGGGGTAAGTGGACCATCAGCATTTTCGATCAACTTCTGCACCTTAACTATTCTTTTCATCAGATATTCACGCATGTATTCTAAAGCTGCGATGATGGGTTTGTCCCTCCCATCCACCAATTGTCTATTGAAGACTTCACACATGTTGTTCAAAAGAATATCACTATGACACCTTTCTGTAAATTGATGAAAATGTGTAAGTTGTTAAAAAACAATAAATTTAACCAACAACATTAAAACCCTTAAATGTGTTAAGTTGTTACCTGTGAAATGAGATCTACTCCAATGATGAGGGGCGATTTGCTTCAATCAGTCATATGCCTCTTTGCTCAAACTTTTCAACTCTTCCATGGAATTCTCAAAATGGGGTATAGTAGTAGTCGTTGCACATTTCCAGAGTGAATCTTTGAATGCCTTTCCCTTCCAATGCAATTTCATATTATCATGAATATGCCTCAAACAAAGTCGGTGCTCGGCACAAGGAAATACCTTTTTCATAGCTGGTATGATGCCCTAAGACATAGAAAAAAAACATTAATTAAGAAGTAGACGTTTACACTTATCATTTATGGTAATAATATAACTAGTAAAAAAGACAAGTTATCACTGATGAAGGTAAAGTTGGAATTATATGGAAAAAATTAATCTACATTATAGAAAAAAATAACATTAGTTAAAGTATACATACCTTTTGTCTATCACTGATGAAGGTAAAGTTGGAATTGGAATACAAATCCAAGTCATCTCCAAGACATTCTAGAAACCAACTCCAAGAACTAGTTGATTCTGCCTCAACAATGGCATATGCTAGAGGATATATTCCATGATTACCGTCAATGCCAACTGCCGTCAATAATTGCCCTGGATATGGCCCTTTCATGAATGTCCCATCTAGTCCCAAGAAGTCTCTCAATCCAGCCTTAAAACCATTCTTTAATGCACCCAGACAAATGTAAATCCTCTTGAACTGTCTTGTTAGACTTGCAACATTAGGTTCACTCTCGAATTCCAACTTCACAGTGGTATCTTGATTTGTACTTTGAAGTTCACAGATGTAGTCCCTAAGACTAGTATACTGACTTTCATAGTCTCCTCTTAGCTTGTTGAGAGCAATTGTTTTTGCTCTGAAAGACTTCATTTCAGAAATTCGAAGTTCAAATTTTTGAGATAGGTCTACTTGAATAGCTTTAACAGGGATTTCTGGGTTATGCACAAGGGTAGGTAAGATCTGTTGAGACAGAAAAGAGGCAGTACAAGCAACTACATCCCTTGTTTGAAGGCATCTATGTGTACCAAAGAAGGTCTTGACCATCCACGTGTGTTCATTCTTGCTTATGGATGCGTGCAACACCCATGGACAAGTCGCCCCACTTGTCTTCACCTTTCTACTTGTACTACTTTCTTCGTTGTCTTTATTCAATGAAGGAATCTTTCCTTTGCAAACAGCCCTAATCCTCGTTAGATCGTTTTTCACAACTTTGATTTGCCTTCTACTTTCAATTGCATGCAAGTCAATAGCTTTTTTAATTAGTGCCTTGCTGGCAAATAGTTGCCCAACAAAAAAACCATCTTGCTCCTTACTTCTTAGTTGCCTCAATATTTTTTGCCTTTTACTACCATGATCGTCATCCTTTATTGGGCTCTCAAAGTCTTCAGTATCAAACGGCTCAGGATCCACATCAACATTTGATCCATCCAATACCTGATTGTTAATTGGTAACCCAACCCAATCTGGTTCCATTTCAATCTTTTCCATAAAGTCTCTCATGTCTACATCTATACCATCCAGGTTATTATTGTCATCAACTATAATTTCACTCTCATGACTTTCAGTTCCATCTTCTGAATTCGAACTGATGTATAACATACCTTCCTCATTGTTTACATCTATATCATCCAGATTGGTGTTCAAATCTTCAATGAAAACATCAGCCACTTTGCATTTAGGAAAATAATCTAAAAAAATTATAACATCTTGTCCATTTCCTAAATCATGGAGACCAAAATCAAGGTCGCTATCCAGAATTCTAAAATGATAAAAAGTAGAAACTTCTTTTCTATAACCTATTTCCATCGTCATCAAATCGAAATCATGAATACCAAAGCCATTAGTGTCCACCAAATCAATGTATTGAGTTTTACCATTTACATACATCCTTCCCGGAGACTTCGTGAACACTCCACCATGATGAACCTTCAACGTGATTAAAGTAGGATAATGCTCTGTCGTTTACATTGAAGATATATAATAAAAAACAAATGAAAATCCTAACGTAAAAAGAAATTCGAATCTTTAAAAAACGTTGATAAAAACCCATGTATGTACATACCATATAATTCAAGATAATCGTTCGTATCGGAGCTTTCTCGCACTTGCCATTGAGCTCGACCCATGTTTAAAATCTCTCGTGAATTATGCAGGGATGAGAAGAGAAAACGACAGATAGTTGCTATGGAGAAAAAGTTGTGTTGTTTGGCGGCCAAGTCGTGATCTTGAAGATCACGTTTCTTTTTTAATTGAAGATTCATGTTTCTAATTTAATTGAATATCATGTTATTTGTTTAAAATAGGGATAAGGATTAAGCTTTTATTAATGATATATTCTTTCTTTTGTTTTTAATTAATTGAAGATCACGTTGGATTCTATAAAATAGGAAAAAATATTAAGCTTTTATTAAAAGACTGTTTTGCCCTTAATTGATTTAACCTATGGATGGTAAGAACATTTAGTTAACGCCGCTAACAATTAAGGGACTGCTAGTGAAGGTAAACTGAAAAGTTAGGGACCACCACCGTAGATAGTGTTCTTTAGGGACCAAATCCAAAATCTGGATAAACCATAGGGACCACCGATGTAATTCACTCTAATTAATAAAATAATATTTTATATAAACTTTTTAATACAAATATGTAACGTCCAACGTGAAAATAAAAAGTATTTTTCATTCAACATCGAGAAATGAAGGGACGTATGAAAAAAAATGATTAAGCGAGAACAAAATTTTCATTCCCCCCAATTTGGTCAGGAATGAAAATTAATGGGTTTGAGATAATGATTCCATTATACTATATCAGACCAAACAACAGTTTTCATTATCATTCTCATTCATGACCCCTCAATACCACCAACCAAACACCCCTAAAAAAGAAAATTATATGCCGAACAAAGTTTCCATAAAAACTTATATTATATTTTATTAAAAAGTAAAAAAAAGCATTAAATGTTATATTTGGTAAGTAAATGGAATGATATTTTATTTTAGAGTAAACTACGATTTTCGTCCCTGTGGTTTGGTATTTATAACGATTTTCGTCCCTATGGTTTAAAAACTACTTTTTTCGTCCCTATAGTTTGCATTTCATTTCACTTTTCGTCCTTCATCCTACCAGAGTTAAAAAAAACTTAGTTAAACTTGAGGTATGATGGTCTTTTTATCTTTTTTCTATATTTAATTGCATTATACATAATTGAGTAAAACAAAAACCTAACCCATCTTCTTCATCAACACACAAACCCTCACAGACCCACCCCAAACCCATCTTCTTCCTCAACCACCCCTCCACCATTTTCTTCCCTCCTCCCATTTTTATGTGCTTTAATTAGAATCAATAAACCTTCTCTCTTGTAAGTACAAACCAGGTTATGGCTTTTGGATGGTGTTTTCATATAAGAAATTTCTTATACTTTTCTTTCTTAATAAATAATAATGAGAATCATTAAAAAGCTTCTTCGGTATTGTGTTGTATCAGGCTAAATCATTGACAGGGTTGGGGAACCTATAGCTGGAAAGGAGTTGTTGGGTAACGAGCTCCGCACAAAATGGGTGATCATTAAAATGGGATCTAAGGGCTCTATTCTGATCACTAGATCCGGGATATCATGTGCACCTTCATTCAAGGTATTATAATATATTGTTTATATAATGCAACACTCCCTTCTAGTAGCTAAATGAATAATTAATTTTTTGCATCAACATTTGAAGTAACAACCAACAAGGATAGAAGACAATGTTGATTGAACTGAAAATGAAAGCTCCTAGTCCTACTACAGGATAATATCAGTTGATGCTAATATTCAAGAAATGGGGTGTAAAGGGTTGGCTTAGTTGTCCATGGAAAATACAATAGTAATAATATATAACTAGCGGTGTCAACGGTTCCGTTCAATTTAGTTAATTGGGTCCAAAAATTTCAAATCGGATCGAACCATAAAACTGATCAACTTTGATTTGGTTCCTTTCCTTGGTTGAAATAAAGTAAAAACTTGAATACTTGCTGACCTCCTCTTATTGGGTAAGAGGTGCTTACCCGGTAAGAAGGGATGTTGTTTACCAAAACACTCTGACAGCCCGAACCACAAATATGCTGACCCAGTAAGGAAGGAGTCACAGTTACCCAGTAAGGAAGAAGTATATATATGTAACACCACCAAATGTCAACGTGAAGTTTTCATATAAGAAATTCTCCTTTGAAATCATCAAAAATATTCTCAAGTGCCGATAGAGAGATAGTCTGGACTTGCATGGACTGATATTGGGATTTGGGGGAGTTACTGAAAACCCTTTGGAGTGGACTCATGCCTTTTGGTTTGTTAGAGCTGTTAAAAGGTGCTAAAGCAGTAGCAGTAGCAGCAGGAGGAAGATGAGGGTTGAAGGAATAGTTTGAAGGTGGTTGTTCAAATGATGATGATGAAAGTAGTAGAGATGAGATCATGAAATCAGTTGCGTCAAGGAGAGGTTTAAAGCTAAACACCATCCAAAAGCCATAACTTGGTTTCTACTTACAAGAGAGAAGGTTTATTGATTCTAATTAAAGCACATAAAAATAGGAGGATGGAAGAAAATGGTGGAGGGGTGGTTGAGGAAGAAGATGGGTTTGGGGTGGGTCTGTGAGGGTTTGTGTGTTGAGGAAGAAGATGGGTTAGGTTTTTGTTTTACTCAATTATGTATAATGCAATTAAATATAAAAAAAGGTAAAAAGACCATCATACCCCAAGTTTAACTGAATTTTTTTAACTCTGGTAGTATGAAGGACGAAAAGTGAAATGAAATGCAAACTATAGAGACGAAAAAAGCAGTTTTTAAACCACAGGGACGAAAATCGTAATTTACTCTTTATTTTAAATAATCTTGAAATACATGTGATGTTTTTTTTTCTTTTTATCACTATACCTTTGTCTTTTAGTAATTATTATAGTTTAAATATTAATAACATTTGATTGCAGTTTTTAATTTTGTTAAAGTTAGAAAAGTATCTTAAAATTTAAGAACATAATTAAATATTGTATTGTTTGCATTAATTTAACCAATAGGAAAAAAAAATATAAAACTGAAAATGAGTCAAATGACTATGACTATGACTATGGTTATATAAATCAAACCCATTTCCACCTTTCTTGTTCATATTCAATAATGGAGGACTCACTGCCTGTGAAAACTGCACATCAGATGGCCATTGATGGTGATGAACCACCTTCCAAATATATCTTCAACAACACCACTAAAAACACCATACTTGGCCCTTTGGAAACCTGTCCTCCATTTGCTCCGGTGCCGATCGTTGATGTCAGCCGGTTATCCGATAAAGATGATCGGAAAACTGAACTAGCTAAACTCAGATCAGCACTCACCACCTGGGGTTGTTTTCAGGTCCATTTTCTTCATTTTCAAAATCCTTAATATCTGTAACCTTTTATTTAAACCTTTCTTTAAGCTCACTTTATGCTAAATTTCAATATCATTAATTAAGAGGCTGTTTGGACTTTGGCAGTTGCTGAATGGTTCAGTGCAGAATGATTAAGATACTCTTATGATATAATGCAAAATGAATATATGATCGTTTGGTAATTGTTCATAATGAAATTGGGGTGCTGAATGGTTAAGGCAGGGTCAAGATACAAAACATTCAGAGGGCTTTAGAACCATTAATTAAGAGGCATACCTTTTTTTTTGCCAAACAAGATTCACCTCTTAGGTATTTAGAGGGCTGCCTCTAAATGGAACTATTAAGAGGTAAATAAACATCCCCTAAATCTTTTATATATGGTGTATATCAGGCTTTGAATCATGGGCTTTCAGATTCGTATTTAGACAACATTCGACATGTGATCAATCAGTTCTTCCAACTTCCATTGGAGGAGAAAAGAAAATGCTTTAGAGAAACTGGTTCCGTCGAAGGCTATGGAAACGACATGACTTACGATGAGAATCAAGTTCAAGATTGGTGCGATCGCCTTTTTCTTCGAATTTTTCCTCAAGATGAAAGGAAATTAACTTCGTTTCTGGCCTGAAAGCCCATCAAATCTTAGGTACATTATCTAACCTTTTTCGTCTTGATGCATTGATAACTTGTACTATACAATTTGTTTGAAGAACTTAACCAATGAGTTGTACACTGTACAGGGAAACTATAGATGACTGTTCCAAGAAGATCAAGTCTATATCTGTGATCTTATTTGAGGCAATGGCGAAATCGCTTGATTTGGAGGAGAATTGTTTCGCAAAGTATTTTACGGAAGAAAGGGATGTTTTGCAAGGCCGGTTTATCTTGTACCCACCATGTCCAAACCCTGATCAAGTGTTAGGTCTCAAGGCTCATTCGGATAGATCGGGGATTACTCTTTTATTGCAAGATCCGGGAGTCGAAGGGCTTCAAGTGTTGAACGATGGCAAATGGTACAACGTTCCCGTGATCCGTGCTGCCCTTTTCATTAATGTTGGTGATCAAATGCAGGTAATTGAACTAGAAAACTCCAAATCGTTTTGTGATAGGATATGTGGAACTCTTTTGAATCTTTATTTAAAAAAGAGCCCTTATATATATACACACACACTCGTTGAATCCCTAGGTGGTACTAGACCCCGACTTTGATACCATATTAATTAGGATATGTGTGATTCCTTTACTGTGACGGAAGAATCCTACACAAATTTGAGTCTCTAGGTAGTGTTAGACCCTGACTATGATAGCATGCAGTGTTCTAAAAGACTCGTCAAGACAACTTTCGTAGCTCAAGGCTCATGTCTGACGTCACGTTAAGAATGTGGCATGCCATGACCCAATGTGCAATTATTGTTTCACAATATTTGATTTTTGTTACATTTTTGGTTTTTTAATATATAACCTCATTTAAATTGTTATATTATATATAACTCTATATACACATATTTTCTACTATTACTCAAAGAGTCAATGCTATTAAACAGATTTGACGTCATAAGTTATCCCTTGAAAAAAGTAATGCTCTCATCGTGGGTCCTAAGGGTGGACCTTATCGCCATGTTGTGCGTCATGTCGTTTAGAACCTTGATACCATGTTAGGATAGCAACTCTTTTAAATCATTCTTCAAACGAGACCTTATAGAGAGACACAAGATTCACACATATATACATGTTGGGTCTTTAGGTAGTGGTAAGCTAGGGTCTGATGCCATGTTAGGATATGTTGAATCCATTTCAATTTTTTTAAGATCCCTTATACCATGTTAGGGTATGTTGAACTCTTTTGAATCTTTTTTCTCTAAAATTTGGTCCATCGCGGGCTGCGATCGCGGGCAGGGGCCAAATGTGCACCGCGGCCAAAGTTGAGGGACTCCGTGGGGCACTTTTGGCCAAAGTTCGTGCCACGTCAGCCCGCGATCGCGGGGGTCAAAGGAAGTCAAACGCGGACAGGGACCAAAACTGCCAACACGGGCATTCTTGAGGGGGGAAATCTGGACCGCGGGCATTCTTGAGGGACCAACGCGGGCAAAGTGGGCAAAGTTTGGTGACACGTGGCCTGGGGCCCGCGATCGCGGGCTCCATCACGGATTTTTGGGGCATTTTTGTAAGGTGTGAGAGATTTGTGCCATTTTGGTAACTCGAAGTTGGACTTTTGGCATTTTAATTAATTTCCCTATTTAAAATTTAGATATATTTAGAACTTATGATACTAATTAAACAAGCATTTCTTTGGCGTTTAAAACGAGGAGTTCATTATGTCAATATTATTACATTTTGTTCTCGTGATTTTAAGCTTATGCAACTCGACTAAAATGGTAATATGATTAAAAAAATACTAATTTCAAGAAAACACGAAAATCTAGGTCCTTAACCAATAATAAAGAAACCCTTTTTTCGAGAGCACGCATTTTATCGGAAACGTGTCTCGTACAAATTCCTATTCTTATTTCTTTTATACGATGAAAACGTTGGTATTATTGTTTGTTCACCGATGAATTTGGTGATGACCCTCCAATCTTCTCTCTAAACCAGCAGACATGTGTTCTTCAGCTCTAAAACCTTTGGTATTTAGTAAAGTGATTGGCGACATCGAAGATTTAGCCGATGTCTAAGGAAGTGGATCAACCGATACAGATCTGTGATCTACCTTTCGACTCATGCATCAAGCTTTCTCCTCTATAGCCGATGTATTGATTGGATAGTCAAAACGACAATCGACCGATCACTCTGAAGATTCACCTGATCAACAACTCTGACCTTATCTCACAAATCTTGTCTTGATAAAGACATTCTCTGAGCACCTGAAAAACATGTTTGTCTCCTTATTCTTTTGTTGTAACCTCTCAGAGTTGTCCCATAATTTTAAGCGACAAGACCTTTTAGATGTAGTATGAAAGTGACTATCCATGGTCCTCATGTCAACACTGAGCATCTTATATATCATAAAGTGACAAGTGTCTTCATGCATTTAATGCATATGGTGATATATAAGACAACGTTCTTCTCCCAATCAAGGTTACACTTTTGAAATTGTTGGCGAAAATCTCGGCTAGTCTCTCTCAAGCTTAAGAAAACTTTGGTATTCTTTCAGCCCTTGTAATCTTTGTGGAAAGATTGATTAGGTTAGCTTAACTCAGTTTAGCTTCCTTATTTCGCATCATTTTTTGTATTTTAAGTGTAATTCTTAATAATATTATCAATAAGAATTCAATTAATAAAAACTCTGAGTAATTCTATTCAACCCCCACCCCTTTCCAAAGAAAAACTTGTTGGTTAATTGCCACCTCTTTGGGATCGATCTGACAATCGGGATGTTTGAATTCAACTTAATAAGCTTAATATATGGGTAGTTTAGTTTTTAAGCTACATTAAGGTAATATTTTACAATTATTAATTTATGATTTTTAAATTAATTCTAATTTATATATATATATATATACAAAAGTATTTGAAAAATAATCTAAGCAGATAATTAAAAATTAAACTAATTAAAATAAAATACAAAAACTTGTAAAAAAATATACAACAAAAGAAAAATAGCACAAACTTAATAAACATATTTTATAGTAATTAATTTATAATTCTTATTAATTTTTTAACTTATTTATATATTTATTAAAACAAAGTAAAATAGTTAAAGAATAATAAAAATAATAATAGTAATAAAAAGGCAAGGTAGACAAGAACTTGAGTTCTTGTTCAAACACTGAAACACAAGTGTTTTTATTATAATTTATAATTGGACGAGAACCGATTCTTAACCCTAACAGGAATTTCAACAAGAAGCTCAATAATATGATAAGTATAATGATAGTTTATTTTAGGCCATTTTAGTTGGTATTTAATTTAGGATTGACTATCGGGTAGAAGTTATGGTTAACATGAGAAACATGAGAACTGGTTATCAACCATTGGATGAGAAATAGACGTACGTAAAAAGGAAATGCACTGAGATGTACCAGATCAATTCCTTTTTAAACCACAATTCATGGGAGGGCGTCGGATTGAAAGTGATCAACAGTTCAGATCCACTTCTCACGCTTCTCATATTAACCTCAACTTCTCACACAATCTTTTGTCATTTAATTTAATGGCTACAAAATACGGGCGTGTACGAATTTGAGTTAACATCAGATCCATCTAAACTCTTGATCACTTTTAATCTTAAGCATATCCATGAATCGCGTTTGATACATGGATTAATCCGATACATCTCGGTTAGGGGTGTAAACGATTCGAGCTTTTAACGAGCTACTCGAGCTCGAGCCTAATAATTGTCGAGCTCGAGTCGATCTCGAACACAAAATAGAGCTCGCTTAACTTAACGAGTCGAGCTCCATAACATCAATGTTCGACTCGAATAACCTACTACTCGACTCGACTTGTTTACACCCCCCTAATCTCAGTATATCTTATCGTGATACATTACATCTGATTGATAACCATTTCTCACAATTTTTCAAGAAATTCTCGAATCCAACTATTAAAAAAAAGAAAAAAAAGAAAAAAAAATAGGCAAAGACCATTAAATAGTGTTTTTAACTTCTTCCCATTCCTAGGACTCCATTCTCGATAAAATAATAAATGGAGAGAAAAGAAAAAAAAAGCAAAGACCAATAATAGGAATACTGTTTTTAACTTCTTCTCATTCCTGGGACTCCATTTGATTCTCAGTTTCAGCCATGGCTACCAAAGATTCACTTCCTGTGAAAACTGTCCAGCAGATGGCCATCGACGGCGATCAACCACCTTCCAAATACATCTTCAACAACAACTCCATTTACACCAATTTTGGTCCTTTACAAACCTCTCCTCCATTTGCTCCGGTGCCGATCGTTGATGTCAGCCGGTTATCCGATGAAGATGATCGGAAAACTGAACTAGCTAAACTCAGATCAGCACTCACCACCTGGGGTTGTTTTCAGGTACATTTTTTTTTCATTTTCAAAAACCTTAATTTCTGCTACTTTGTAATCACCTCGAAAATATCGGAAAAATAAAGATGGTAAAAATTGCTGCTTTTTTCTGGACGATTATATGACTTTTTGTTGAAATTTGTTGTTTGAATTGTTTTCCAACTACAGTTCTTGATTTCCTTCCATTCTGAAACTTGAGGGGGTGTAAAAATTGCAACTTTTTTTCTTCTTCTTGAAATTCAAGAGATCAAATTTGGTACTCAAATTCAGTGGCGAACCCAGGAATTTTTCTCAGCGTGTGCACTTTCGACCGATTTTTTAAGTTTTTTCGGTTGATTTCGAAGGAGTGTTTATAGGTTTTCGGTTGGTTTTGTGGGATTTTTTTTACGTTTTTTGGTTGATTTTGAGGGACGTTTCTTTTTGGTTAAATTCGAGATAATTTTTTTTGCTTTTTAGTAAGGACTTTTTGGGTTGATTTCGAGGGAGTTTTTATAGGTTTTCGGTTGATTTTATGAGATTTTTTAAGTTTTTTGATTGATTTTGAGAGGCGTTTTTTTATTTTTATTTTTGTTAAATTCGAGATAATTTTTTTTAGCTTTTTAGTATGGACTAATATAAAATTGATAACTATAGTGTATAAATTCTTGATTTCCTTCAATTCTGAAACTTGAGGGGGTGTAAAAAATGCAACTTTTTTTATCTTCTTCTTGAAATTCAAGATTTCTTGATCAAATTTGGTACTCAAATTCAACGACCTCTTTATGTTTTTTTATCGACAGGCTGTGAATCATGGGCTTTCAGATTCGTATCTAGACAGCATTCGACAAGTGATCAACAACTTCTTCCAACTTCCATTGGAGGAGAAAAGAAAATACTTTAGAGAAACTGGTTCCGTCGAAGGCTATGGAAACGACATGACTTACGATGAGAATCAAGTTCAAGATTGGTGCGATCGCCTTTTTCTTCGAATTTTTCCTCAAGATGACAGGAAACTTCGTTTCTGGCCTGAAAACCCATCAAATCTTAGGTACATTATCTAACCTTTTTCGTCTTGATGCATTGATAACTTGTACTATACAATTTGTTTGAAGAACTTAACCAATGAGTTGTACATTATGCAGGGAGACCATAGATGAATACACCAAGAAGATCAAGTCTATATCTGTGATCTTATTTGAGGCAATGGCGAAATCGCTAGATTTGGAAGAGAATTGTTTTGCAAAGTATTTTACCGAAGAAAGGGATGTTTTGCAAGGCCGGTTTATCTTGTACCCACCATGTCCGAACCCTGATCAAGTGTTAGGTCTCAAGGCTCATTCGGATAGATCGGGGATTACTCTTTTATTGCAAGATCCGGGAGTCGAAGGGCTTCAAGTGTTGAACGAAAGCAAATGGTACAATGTCCCCGTGATCCGTGATGCCCTTTTTGTTAATGTTGGTGATCAAATGCAGGTAATTAAACTAGAAAATTCCAAATCGTTTTGTGATATGATATGTAGAACTCCTTTGAATCTTCTATAAAAGAGTCGTTGAGAGATAGGGAGTAGGGGTGTACAAAAAATCGTTAACCTGAGAAACCCACCCAAACCAACCGCTATCAGCCGAAGTAAACCTAACCCGCCAACTCGCGAAACCTCCAACCCGCCAACCCGTCAAACCGCTAATTAGAAGGGTTGAAATTGGGTTAGCATACCTCAACCCAACCCAAACTGCCAACCCGCCACGAATATATATTATTTCAGTAAATTTAAATTTATATATGTATATATATATATAATATTTATAGCCATTATAATGTACAACCCAAAAAATATATACATATTAGGATATGTTGAACCCTTTTGAATTTTTTTAGAAGATCCCTTACACGGTTAAACCATTACCATGTTACAAATCTTTTGAATCTTTTTTTCTATAAGATCCGGTGGCGGTTCCATAATTTTTCTTAGTGGGGCATCTTTAAAATAAATTGAAGACCCGCGAAGTAGTTCAATGTACTTTTAGCTTAATTCCACCGTTTCGAGGTATTTTTAAAATTTCCTGGTTGATTTTAAAGGATTTCTAAGTTTTTTTTGCGATTTCAAGAGACTTTTTCGGTCTTTTTGTTTTTTTTAATTCAAGGTACTTTTTTTGGTTAATGGGTCCCATAGGAAAAATCAGTGGGGGGACTATGGTAGAAATTACAAAAAATAAATTATTTTTAACCTATAAAAATTGGTTTTTTCACCTTTTCACTAGGGTACTCCCCCCTGCCCCACCTATTACACTCTCCATCCGCCCCTGAATTCCCTTATATCGAGAATAGATATTTCTACAGGTTTGACGATCCGTGTTTACCTGATATGAGAGTCCAACAGTTTGGAACTGTTTAAACTATTTATACGGTACAATAAAGTGTTTTAAGTGCTTAAATCATTTGAACATTTGATTTTGCAGATCATGAGTAATGGGATTTTCAAGAGCCCAGTTCATAGGGTTGTGACGAATACGAAGAAGGGGAGGATATCTGTGGCCATGATTATAGAACCTGAGCCGAACAAGGAGATTGGCCCTGTGGATGCGTTAGTTGATGAGAAGAGGCCGAGGGTGTACAAGACTGTGAAGAACTATGCGGTTTTCAACCATGAATGCTTTCAGAAAGGCATTGTTGCTCTTGATGCCGTTAAAATCTAAAATGTTTCTTGTAATTGATGGAGTTTTAAAGATCTATTTTGAATTTCTAATATCGAATAAGCCTTCTTTTGCGTTAAAATGAGGATTTCATTGTCAATTTTATTAAATTTTGTTCTCGTGATTTAGAGCTTACGTAACTTAGACTAAAACGGTAACTTGTCTAGAACAGGTACTAATGCCAAGAAAGCACGTAAAATCGAAATCGTTAACGAAACCCTTTAAAAAACACAAAGTTTATGTGAAAACAATTTGGTAAAAATTCTTATATTTCTCTCTTTTAGATGACTAGAAATGTACTCGCACAATGCAGCGCGATATATCTCGATATTAATGTCTCGTTTTATATTTTGTCTTTATCAATTTTATTCTACAATCTTGTGTGGTATTAAGAAAGCGATAATATTTTTCTTATAAAATTGTTTAATTTACATTTAAAATTTTAATTTTTAGGTTTGATTGATATAACTGATTTTAGGTTTGATAATATAATGTTTTTATATGGAAAACTAATTAGGTATTCTGTTATAAACATTAGCTTTAAAAAGTTGTACTTATGCATTATTTACTTGTAATCCTGAATTTTAAGTAATATGCACCAACATACTAAAGCGTAAACCTTTCTAATTTAAAGAAAAAATCAACCAAGTTCAAGATTTTATTGATATTCTTGGTTTCAAAGATTTGCTCTAAAGGTCTCACTCCAATTCTAATAAACAACAAAAAACAAAACATAAGTTGCAAAAATACCTCTCAATCTTCACCCATCGTGACCTTCGCCGTCCGAATCATCGCATCCAACAGCAGCGCTCAAAGCATTCAATCTCTCGATAAGCTTTTGCTTCCTGTCATCATAAGTCAGTTTCATGAGGTTATATCTAAACACCAAATTCGAACAACAAATCGATAAAATGATACTTTCAATTGTTTTGTTGTGTCAAATAAATGTTTTCCGGTTTGCATTATTAAAACATCTCCCACAGCATCTCTAAAATTTAAAATAATCAAGATTTTTTCAAGGGTTCAAAATAAGTTGAGAACAAGGGAAACTCTATAATCTCAAGATCTGAACCAACCTGCCAAACGAGAATACGTTTGGAATCAGAAAATATGCAACAAACCTCTCATTTGCCTGGATCTTATTGGCAAGTTTAAAAGTGATTCCCATTGGTATCAAATTGTTTGACCACTAAGCCAAATAGCAAAAAAAATGATAAAGGGGACACAAAACCAAAATAGAAGTCGCTACAATCCATGGTCCTCATCTTTGATCCATGACACCACCTGGTCAAGCAATCCACCAGCATATCAATTTTTCTGAATGACCAAACTCTACAAAAAACATATCATCAATAGCAATGCTATCCTTGAACGCCTACCCATAAGGCGCAACCCTCAATTTATTACGTTTAGGAGCATGAAAGCCATTTAACACCACCATCAAAGTAAAACTCAAGCTTTGAACTTTAAACCTCTTGATAGTAGCCCTCATCTATAATTTCCAAAAGGTGTTATTGGAGAAGTAAACCAATCATTTTCATATTGAACTCAACAATAAATGAGAGGCACATCATTTTCCGTAACACATTAAACCGTAAAAACTTAATGGCTATCACTTTAGTGTTTCCACTCTTTGTTAAGCTTCATAAGACTTGGGGTTGTTAGAATAGATGAGAGATTCGATTGAGAGACTTGAGCGAGATGTGGCTGGAACGGCCGAAGGTTTTCATATATTGAAGAAACAATACAAATGACTGATTAACCTAATTATGAAAGATAAGAGATCTATTTATACATCCTAACTAGCCCTTGTACTATTCATATATACAAATATAACTCTAACACCCCCCCCCCCTTAAACTCAAGTGGGGGAAGAATGAGCCAAGTTGAGTTTGGAAACAAGAGCCCGAAAACGCCCCGGAAGATGAGCTTTGGTGAAGATATCAGCTGTCTGATCAATGGTTGAAATTGGAAGAAGTCGAACGGTCTTGCGAAGAACATGTTGACGAGTGAAATGACAGTCAATCTCGATGTGCTTTGTACGCTCATGAAAGACATCATTGTGAGCAATCTGAATAGCACTGTTGTTATCACACCACAATGGTGTTGGGGAAAACTGATGAGCACCCATATCAGATAGTAACCAGCGTAGCCATACAAGTTCTTGTGTAGTGTCAGCTAAAGCTCGATATTCAGCTTCAGTACTGGACCGGGCCGTCAGTGATTGTTTCTTGCTGCGCCAGGAAATAAGCGAGTTCCCAAGGAAGAAACAATATCCGGTGGTTGAACAACGATCTGTTATGTCTCCATCCCAGTCATCATCGGAGAAGGCACGAAGAGTTAAGGATGATGTGGATGAGAAGTGAAGCCCATGAAACATTGTCCCTTTGAGGTACCGAAGTATACGAAGAACCGCGACATAGTGATCTGAGCATGGAGCAGCCATGAACTGGCTAACTATATGAACTGCATAGGCAAGATTTGGTCGAGTAACAGTCAGGTAGACCAGAGAACCAACTAGTTGGCGGTACCGTGTAGGGTCCCGCAGCGGGGTTCCGGCATTGGGAGCAAGATGCAGGTTTTGTTCAATGGGTGTAGAAGCAACTTTGTTGTCTGTAATTTCAGCTTTGGACAACAGATCAGAAATGTACTTGGCTTGACAGAGATAGATGTCGGAAGAGTCTGACAGAACTTCAAGACCAAGGAAGTAGTGTAGCTTACCAAGATCTTTCATCTCAAAGCATGAGCTGAGAGACTGTTTGAGATGGGTGATACCTGTCGAGTCACTGCCGGTAATGATCATATGATCAATATACAATAGGAGTAAAATAGTACCTGCAGCAGTGGTCCGAGTAAACAGGCCAGAATCATAATTACTCGGAGAAAATCCCAGTGAAATGACAGTATTGCTAAATTTTTCAAACCAAGCACGAGGAGCTTGTTTGAGGCCATAGAGGGCTTTTCGAAGTCGACATACATGACCCTGACGAGAGGTCACACCTGGAGGGAGTCTCATGTAGACTTCCTCTTCGAGATCACCATTTAGAAAGGCATTCTTGACGTCCATCTGGTAAAGTGACCATCTTTTGGTGGAATCTATGGCGAGAAGACTACGAACCGAGGTGACCCGAGCCACAGGAGCAAACGTTTCCTCGTAATCAATGCCATATTCTTGATTGAAGCCTTTTGCCACAAGACGTGCTTTATAACGATCAACAGACCCATAAGACTTCGTTTTGATTTTGAAGACCCATTTGCAACCAATGGGTGAATTTCCCAGTGGGAGAGGTACAAACTCCCATGTATTGGCTTTGTCAAGAGCCTGAAGTTCCTCAGTCATAGCTTGCTGCCAAACAGGGTTAGAAGCGGCTTCCTTGTAGGAAGTGGGTTCATGGTTGGACAGCAAAGTGGCATAATAATGATAATCACGAAGGTGAGATGGAACTTGTCTTACCCGATCGGAGCGTCGTACTTCATCTTGTGGTTGAGAGGAGCTAGGATCCATAGACTCAGCAGATGGCTCAGAAGTAGTCCTTGGAGGTGATGCAGATGATTGATCATGATCAGATGGCACAGATGGGACAGGTGAAGGTTCAGGTCGAGAAGAGACGGAAGAAGGTGGAACAGGTGGTGAGGAGAGTATGGGATCTACTTGGAGTGAGTCCAATGAGATAGACGTGTCTGTGAAGAAAGAAGTAGAAGGAGTGGGTGTGTCCTGAAATTTTGACACCGTAGAGAAGGGAAGATGTTCCCAGAATGAGACATAACGGGATATACGAAGTCTCTTAGAGACTAGATCCCAACAACGATAACCTTTATGTTCAATTCCATAGCCAAGGAAGCAGCATAATCGAGAACGAGGTTCGAGTTTGGTGTATTCATGAGATTGTAGCTGAACAAAGCAAGCACAACCCCACACTTTGAGGATTTCATATGCAAGAGAGACTCCATAGAGTACTTCATACGGAGACTTTTGATTGAGAATGGGATTCGGGTGTCGGTTGATGGTGTAGGCAGCCGTGAAGGCTACTTCGCCCCAAAAGCGTTCTGAACATTTGGCTGAGATTAACAAAGTACGGACAGTGTCAAGGATGTGACGGTGTTTGCGTTCTGCACGACCATTTTGTGGAGAGGTGCCAGGACAGGAGTACTGAGAAAGAGTACCCTAAGATTGAAGAAAAGAGAGGAGAGAATATTCTTTGTATTCCATAGCATTATCTTCTATAAGAACCTTTATAGGCTTGGAAAACTGTGTTAGAATCATACGGGCGAAAGTAATATAAATTTTAGGTAGCTCTGAGCGGTTTTTCATGAGATGGATCCATGTAAAACATGTGTGATCATCGATAAAAATGACAAAATACCGAGCACCTCCCATAGATGGGTGTGGTGCTGGTCCCCATACATCAGAATGAATAATATCAAAAGGAGAAGCAGATTTATTTCATTAATTTGAAAAGGTAAAGCATGATGTTTGCCAAGTTGACAAGATAAGCAAGAAACATTTTCAGAGGAAGTGTTTCCTAACAATCCTGAACTAGCAAACACTTTTATTCTAGCTAATGATAAATGTCCTAGGCGCGCATGCCATAGTTCAAATGAAGGAGTACTGGAAACTGAAGCAACAAAATTTGATGAAGGTAAGGGAAGACGGAGGTAGACCACTTCAATCATCCGACCAACTTTACGGCCTACTCCAAGGATCTGCTTGGTCTTTAGATCCTGCATAACACAACCAGAAGGATGAAACAAAACGATTAGACAAGCTTCCATAAGCTGAGTGATTGAAATCAGACTCAGAGATAAGTTAGGAATATGCAGCACATCAGGTATTTGAATATTGGGGTAGATACAGTTCCACCGAAGGATACAGGTAAACGAGTATCATCAGCAGTACGGACTGATGAGAACATTTTGGAAGTTTGCTTTAAGATAAAACCGTCAGCCTTAGGTGTCATGTGGTTACAACATCCAGAGTCAAATAGCCAAGGATTACCTGATGCAGAGGAGTTGCACTGAGAATTCATACCCATAGAACCTGTCATGAGTTGCTCCATAAGCTCTTGGTTCCGACGCATGAGTTCCATAAGATCAGGCGATGAGTTGTTGCTATGCTGTACTGGAACTGCTGGCGTAGGGGAATCTTGAGTGATTGAGCCAGCAACAGATTGAACTCGGAACTGCTGCCTTTGGTTACTTGAGTTCCTTGGATGTTTTGGGCAATCAGACCTATAGTGACGTGGGTGTACGATCCCACACCAGCGACATTTCCGAACTGGACAATTGAGGAGAAGATGAGAAGTAGAATGACAGAATCTGCATTCACTATTGTTCCCCTTGCCCGCAGATTTAGACTGGTCATTGTTGCTCCATTTACCTTTGGGTTTTCCTAAGCTGGAAGTGTAGAGAACAGTATCTGATGGTAGTGGAAACCGCTGTTAAAGGCGAGTTTCCTCACTCAGCAGCTTAGTGATGGCCTCTTCAAGGGTAGGTAATGGATGCCTGTGTAGAAGTGAAGCTCGAACGTTCTCAAAACGATCAGTGAGACCCATTAGAATAGTGACCAGATGTAGTTGGCTAAAGTAAGCAGTAAACTTCCGAGCTGTTTCATCAAAGATTTGAGGTGCACCCAAGTTCAGATGATCTCTAAGAGCTTGCATCTCAGAGATGTAGGAGTTGATAGACAGATCAGGCAGCTGTCTTTTGTTCTGAAAGGTAGTCCACAACTGATATTGATGGGATATGCCTGTAGAAGTGTATCTGTTTGCAAGAAAATCCCACAATCCTTTTGCTGTGGTATAGCCGAGGAATTTCTGATTGATCTCAGTAGTTGTAGAAGCGTTTATGAATCCGAGGATGCGAGCATTCGCAATATCCCAATCATTCATACGTTTTGCAAAGTCGAATGCGCTCTCCTTTTCCTCTTGAACATGAATTGTGGACGTACCAGTGACATTGGTATAAAGTCCATGATACTCGAGAAGGATGGACATGTGATGATGCCACATGACGTAGTTGTTCCCATTGAGAACAACTGAGATCGGGTTGGAGTGACTGTGATTGAGAGCCACGTGACAGATAGTATGGAACTAGAAGTACAAGAAGTGTAATTGTTGTGGGAAGAAACTAAGGAACAGGTTCTGGATCAGGTGAAGAGTTCCGGAGTTAGTAGCAAAACGAAACAGATTCCGGATCAGTGAAAAGGTTCCGGAAGTATAATACTAGTTCCGGAATTTTGGTAACAAAGGAAACAGGTTCCGGATCAAGGGATGGTTCCGGATCAGCAAGAAATAAGTTAAGGAATTAAAAAAATTAGAGGAGTACCGGAGTTGATGAAAAGTTCCTGAATTAGTGAAGAGTTCCGGAATTAAAAGTTTGCAGAATCCGGAAGCTTAAACACAGGCAGTTCCGGAAAGCAATTGTTCCGGAAGTAAAATCGTAAGCAGTTCCGGAAAACAGTTCCTGAATGGGCTGTTCCGGAAAACAGTTCCTGAATGGGCTGTTCCGGATGCGCGGCTTAGGGGTGCGGCTTAGGGTTTCGATAAAAGAACATGAACAGAACAACTAGTAGAAATCGAAACAAGGAGAATAAACGAGACGAGTAATCGATTGGTGAGACGTACCTAATGCTCTGATACCATGTTAGAATAGATGAGAGATTCGATTGAGAGACTTGAACGAGGTGTGGCTGGAACGGCCGAAGGTTTTCATATATTGAAGAAACAATACAAATGACTGATTAACCTAATTATGAAAGATAAGAGATCTATTTATACAGCCTAAGTTACGATAATTACAGACTAGCCCTTGTACTATTCATATATACAAATATAACTCTAACAGGGGTCATTTACCAAAAGCTTACTGACTTACATTACTGATTGAGCATGAAAAAGAACCGAGAATCTTACCCGGTAAGGATGCATATCAAGGACCAAGAGTCTTACCCGGTGAGAGAAAAGACTCATTTTAATGACTGAGAATGCTACAGGATAAGGTAAGTGAGGGTGATGCCTCTTGCCGGTAAGCGTTTGGTAAATGACCTCTTACTATTGATCAACGTAAATGCGTAATAAACAAGTACAATATGCTCCATTGCCCTGCCACCAGAAAATCAAGAAATGCAAGTTCACAGAAATGGCGTATGGATAAAGTTTGAATGCCAAATTAATCTTTTGATTAATATGCCAGATGATATAAACATAAATTCTACTTGGAAATAAAATGGAAAGGCTGCACAATGAAATGATGTGAAACCACTAAAAATGATGCACTGAACCTAATGACTAATTATGATTCCTAATAACTATGAATTACTAAGAACGTATAAGTTAACAGAAAAACTCAACATGCAGAAAAAATTTCCGATCATTGACAAGGTATGATTCCTAATACACATGTACCAACTACTCCACTGTAACCTATAAAAGGCACAATTTAAGGATAAATAGATGATAAACAGGGGATGTAGATATACAGACCCTAAGGTCGATTGCAGGAATCGCGGTTAGATAGCGGTAAAAAAATAGGTGCATAAATTATATATATATATATATATATATATATATATATATATATATATATAACTTAATATAGTGTATGCCTAATACATATCAAGTCAAACAATTCAATGTAAGTTTCAGTAGCGAAAAACAGTAGTTAAAGCAAAACAAACAAAACAATAGTGATCAAATGAAACAAAACAATGGCTAAAAAGTTATATATATATATATATATAGAGAGAGAGAGAGAGAGGGGTGGGTTCATACGAGAACGCTAACTATTTAAGAAAACAAGAAAACAATCGCTATGTACAAAATCATATATGATTCACGTACAAAATCATATATGATTACGCGACTTTTCCCGCCACTTTAAGTCGCGGCCAAAATCCAATTTTTGCAGTTAATGTAAAATCACATGTGATTTTGCACATGATTTGTTGTTTTCTTAAATAGTTAGCGTTCTCGTTTGAACCTTCCTCTCTCTCTCTCTATATATATATATATATATATGAATTAGTTAAAACAAAACAGTAGCTAAAAAATTCCTTAATAATCGTAAAACAAAACAATATTTAGTATTTAACTACGAGAAATCGAGGGCGGAAGAAAGAGGCCTGGAATCGAGTAGCTTGGGTGATGGAGTCGAGGACTGGAGTTAAGCTTTGAGTCAAATGATATTGAGAAAGGTAGGGACGATGAACTTAATTTAGGTCAAACTAAATTCTAAAATGTCTATGGCCCAAGAATATTCAGGTAAAAGATTAAAAAAAACCCATGAAATATTAAAAGAAACCCAAATGTTCTAAGGCCCTAACACGGAATGGCCTAAGATTATTGTGGAATAGCGAAAACAAAGATATACAAGTGTTCATTTAAGGCATTGTACAGTAGCAACTAAAAAACCAGTCAGTTGTACCCTTTGATGCAAGTGCACTGACCAAGCCCTTATGGCAAGGCCCTAATGCAAGAAAAACAACGATGGTTCAAAGCAGGGCATCTGTAGATTACTACCATCTATAGAGTACTACCAAATGTAAAGTTATCATTAGATTGCAACCTGTAGAGCAAATTGAAGCTCTCGAGTTCCAAGGGGTTGGTTTTCACAAGATTGTTGGTATATACACTTCAAAAACGTTGATTAGAGTGCAAATAGATAGACTCTTGAGTCGTGTGAAAGAAAGAAGGAAAGAAGAAACGTACTTTAAGCGCTCTTGAGTCCTGTTCTCCCAATATTTAGGTGTTACATGGGAATCAATCATAGACCCAGCAACAAAAGGCAGATGCTAAACATAATCCAATTTGAAGTAATGGCCTTGCATTTCATGAATCCACCTTAACACCTTTGGCAGCACCAGAGGAACATCTTTGTTCAGAACAACATCCAACCATAATTGTGAACTACAATACGTGAAAATCAACAGCTAGATTCAAATTAGTAATTTAAGAAAACATTGACAAATCGTATTACAAATATCATAACCACTTGAAATGTCTTCGAACAAGATAACTTTCATATATATTTATAAAATGGAAATGGAAGATGTACCGTACTCCACGCCGACGGTCCAACATCTTTTTCTCCAAATTTTATATCACCTCATCTGTTCCGGATGGTTTTTGGTTTTTTTTATCCATCAAACTTCGGCACCAACACCACTTTGCTCGATGAAACCCTAACCCCATTAACAGAAATCATAAACAAATGAAAAAGATGATCGGGGCACGAACATGATCAAAAGGAGAAAGTAAACTAACATCAATCCACGATACGAACAAAAATGGCCTTCGCTCAAACAAATCGTGCCTTCATCTTCCAGTAGATTGCACGATGCCTAACCCTCCCCGCTGAACTCTACACAGCAGGTTGAAAGAGAGAATTCAGAAAGAAATCGAGAGTGGTGGGATAGCGATTTCAACAATATACCACGACAATTGAGGGGAGGGATGTGGGAGGGTATTGGGATTTGGGGACATGCGTTTAGAAGCAATTAATGAGATATGGTCGTAGGTAGGAGAGATTAGGGGGAGTGGATGCGGAAAGGTTGAACCAAGCTAAAAAATCTTGTACATGGTGCAAAAGTACTTGTACTACTTAATTTTCAACATTAACTGCCTCTTCGTGCTTTTATATATATAGTATAGATGAGGACTGAAATGTTAAATAGTTAGCTTTGTACCATTCTCGCAAAATATCCAATAGTTTAGGGCTCATTTTGTAAACTTTTATGTATTAAAAAAACATTTGTCAATAAGTTACCTTCCAATGAAATCGGGGCCGCAAACCAACTCCTCCGTGGCGCCCTTTGGTCCTCTCTTAAACTAGCGTTCTTCATTTTCTCTTCTACAGAAGATCGATGACTTCCATAACAATAACACTGTGATTGCTTCAAATAACCTCTGCAATTTCATACTTCACATCAACAAAAATGGCGAAATTGTGTACATTTAGAACAGACACCAGTTTATCTTGTCTTTCACACCACAAATTTCGCCATCCTTCGAACAATCGGTTCTTCAAACCATCATCATCACCTTCTTTAATAAATTATAGCAGTGGGTTCGCAAAGGTTTCTTGTACAATCAAGGAGAAAGAAAATATCGCTGAAAACGAGAGGGTTTCTCCGATAGTTACTGGACTAAAAGTTGATGATGATGAATTGGGGCAGAAATCTGAAAATGGGATTGAGAAATTAGGGTTTGGAAACTTGAATTGGCCGCCTTGGAAGAATGTTCCTCAAAGATATAAACTCATTGGGACTACTTCACTTGCTTTTGTTATTTGCAACATGGATAAGGTAAACTTTGATTTTGTAATTCTGTAATTTCAATTTTTCAAGTTCTACAAAACAGGAGTTTTTGTTCTTTTAATATCAAGACAAAACTTTCAAGTGATCATTTGAAATTATGTAGACATCATAAAGAAACTGTCAATAAATTAAATTAGTAGCACTAATCACCACCCCAATTTTGGGATAACGAATAATCTAGATTTCAGTTTTCATTATTTGAAATTTCTTGTTAGGTGTTGATTTTGATTCAATTTAAAATCTGGTGATCTTGTTTGGATAACCATTTTGGGATACTGAATTTCGGCAATTTGGATCCAAAAAACTGAACATTTTGTAGGTAAACTTGAGTATTGCCATTATTCCGATGTCACATCAGTTCGGATGGAGCTCATCGGTGGCAGGAGTAGTACAATCATCTTTCTTTTGGGGGTACGCGATGAGTCAGTTGCCAGGTGGTTGGCTTTCAAAAATATTTGGTGGGAGGTTAGTATTTTGAAGGAAGTAGTTATGTAATTTGTACTATGGTTATGATGTCAAAAGATGCATAATTTTAAGTTTTACCAGTGTTCTTCGAGTTATATTTTGTTGGGTTTTCGTGCATATGATCAATACATCATTTTTCATTACTGCAGGGTAATTCTTCAGTTTGGCGTTCTGGCGTGGTCACTTGCCACGGCACTCGTTCCTTTGGTTGCTGGCTTTATGCCTGGACTTGTTATTACAAGAATTCTTGTATGTTGCTTTTCTTCCATTTTCTGAAACTTTTTTCATGCATATGTGATTAGTTGGAGACTTGGAGTATCTTGGAATTCATGAGAAATTTACTTGTCTATGTACTATTCCCATTAATCTTTTAGGCCCCAACTTTACCTAGTATTTAAGTGGTAGTTAATTTCCCAAAATACCCTTTGTCAAAAGTGTACTGCTATTTTGATTAGAGTAAGCTGGAAAAATTTCTTAGAATTTTGCCTTCAGCTTTTGCACAGAATGATTAGTATAAATATTATTAGCACATGTATTCAAAGGAAAACTTACAAATTTTTCTCTGAATTTTTTTGTTTTATTTATTCCAATTTGAAATTCTTTGTATCCCTCACCCAGGTTGGAATTGGGGAAGGGGTATCGCCTTCAGCTGCCACTGATCTGATTGCCAGGTATGTAGTTAGAAGAGTTTAGAGGCATGCTCTTAAATAGACTGCATTAACGATATTTATATGAGAAATTTACTTGTCTATGTAGTTTTTATGCATACTATTTGCATTCTTATGTTCCAAAGTACAGATCTTGTTATCAAAATTGTGTTTATAAGTTATAACACTAAAGGCTAATTGTTATTTAACTTTATGAACCATTTTGCTTATTGTGTGGTGCCTTCAACCTTTTATGTAGGTTAATTCCATTGGAAGAGCGCTCACGGGCAGTATCATTTGTATTTGGTGGTCTAAGTGTGGGAAGTGTCTTGGGGTATGTAATATGTTACATCATTTTTAGATCAACCCTAAATGTATTCATAGCAATCGAGCTTTTTAAAACCCATAACACATATCGACAAACCTCCAGGCTTCTTTTGGCTCCTCCCCTGATTGAATCTTTTGGCTGGGAATCCGTATTCTACATGTTTGGCTTCTTTGGAATTGTGTGGTAAGTGAATATAGTACCCCCTCCCCCCAACTGCCTACTTGGGACATTGACTAATGTGTAACTTTACGTTTGAAGGTTTTTGGGTTTTCAGTTCGTTGCAGAAGACCAACCTTCCATCAACTCTGCATCTTTATCGCGTAAGAGCATCCATTTTCCAATTCAAAGATGAAATTACCTATGTGCCCATTATCATTACATAGTTGATGGTATTCATTTGGGTCTTAAATTACAGGGTCTCAGCCAAATCCTAAGGCAAAATCATGGGAAACTTCTATGGAGGAGTTCGGTGGCTCCCTAAACGTATGGAGCATAATTATTTTCTAAATTTGCTTGTTTCATCTTTTCAATTTTGGAAAATACAAACGTTATTGGTCTATTTTTCATTTTTAGGTTCCGTGGAAGTCTTTTTTTCAAAGTAAAGCCGTATGGGCGATGATATATGCTCATTTTTGTGGAAGCTGGGGTCATTATTGCTGTTTGTCTTGGCTTCCTACTTATTTCAGGTGATATATATATATATATATATATAATTAAACGTTTCAATTTCTGCATTTTGGTATTCAAGTAATCTAAAGCTTCGACTTTTATGATACCCAGTGAGGAGCTGAACCTGAATTTAACAGAAGCTGCATGGGTATGTCCTTAAATCAACATCTTTTTCGTGTATTACAAACAGATTTCTTGAAAATGGTTGCAATTTTAATGTTTATATATATATATACATATTTTCAATCCAGGTTTCCGTTCTTCCTCCGCTAGCTTCAGTTGTTGTTACCAGCTTCGCTTCACAATTTGCAGATAACTTAATATCGAGTGGAGTCGAAACAACCGTGGTACGTTGATCTGAAATGCATGCACACAAGATTCGCATGAGTGAGAGAAGAACTGCGATTTGTTGTTAACTCGTTGTTAGCAACTTTTGAATATCTCACCATTTGTACCTGATTATTATTGTTGATGTAGGTGCGCAAGATATGCCAAACAATTGCGTTTTTGTCTCCTGCAGCGTGTATGATTTTGACATCTGTCGACTTGGGCTTGCCCCCATGGGGAGTTGTCGCTCTCCTTACTGGTGGTTTAGCTCTATCCAGCTTTGCATTATCAGGTGCTGAATTTAATCAAATATGGTATTTTCTTGTGTTTTTTTAGAGAATTTAGGAACTGTTTACCACTTGTAGACCACCTCTTACTGGGTATAAGAGGTGCTTTAAGAACGAATGTTTACCAAGACGGTCTAACCCACAAATATGTTGACGGTTTCTTTCTGACTTGGTCAGTGCTTCAATTAGAGCTTACCCAGACACTTGGGGAACCTCTGACCCAAACCACACTTTTGCTCGGTTAGCATTTACCCAATTTGTGTTGGTAAATGGCCCCTTAATATCTTCATTGTTTGTTTGGTTACAGGTCTTTATTGTACCCATCAAGACATATCACCCGAATATGCAAGCATACTTTTGGTATGTTCAGTTACTTTTACTCTTCACACGAAATTAGATTATTTTAATCATTTATTAACTCAACCTGTTACATATACTTGTACTCAAGAATCAAGATGCCAAATTACTTATCTGACCTGGAGATTTTGAATTGTGCATTCAGGGAATCACCAATACTGTAGGGGCAGTTCCTGGAATTATAGGTGTTGCTCTCACTGGATATCTTCTTGATTCAACACATTCATGGAGTGTAAGTTTTAATCAAACCTTGCCTAATTTCCAATTCTTTTTGTGAAAATAATTTTAACCAAATTACTAATATTACGCAGATGTCACTCTTTGCACCATCGATTTTCTTCTACCTCACGGGAACCATCGTATGGTTAGCATTCGCAAGCAGTAAGCCTCAAACTTTCAAGAAGATCGATTAAAGCACAAGAATTGACTACCACTAACTTTGGATACCTTCAACAATTTTGAATAGAAGGTGACCAACTTTCGCTAACCAAAACTGTATTCATAGCTATAAAAACATCTTATAATAACTCTAGATTATGTACAATTCTTGTATATTTTTCGGTTTGAAGGTATTAAGTTATAAAAGTTCATATTTTCACACTTGGGTATCGGCAAACACAGTAGAATAAGAAAGAATGAAAGAACCAACAATCGTAATGCATTTCATCTTAAAGAAGATTTAAGAATAAAAAATATCAAGTGTTGTTGGATATGTTTATGAATCTAATAACGAAAATAGAAATGATTTTCAATTCCATTTCGTGTATGTATGTTATAATACCATCTAATTAATCGCTGCAAGCGGATAAAATAAGATGTGGGAAATGAACAAAGACAATAGAATAAGGAGTAACACTAATGGGGTCTGAAGAGTTCACATTCAGAGGCTCCAATGGCGGTATGTCCCCGGATGAATTTACCGTTAAGTCCTTCTCGTTAAGCATCATCACTTGACTGTGCAAATTCCTGCCTTTTGCTGTTAAGTGGTATTCTTCTCGTATTCTTGTTTCATCAATCTTGGAATTTCGTTGGTTTTTTGCTTTATGATGATGATGAATATTGGATTTGAGTTTATGCATACTCCAAGTGCTGTTTAGAGACAAGCTTACATCAACTGTAGAGTTGTTGTCTAGATTGAGTAGTAGTAGCGTTATTCCCTGCTGCAATAGAGATTAGAAGTGTCGTAAGACTAGGAAATGACTTTATTACCCTTTCTTTGGAGCGTTAGTATCACTTGCTATACAAAATCATCAATCTATATGTAACCATAATCAATGGGTATATGTGTCATTTAAGCAAACTTACAGATTGTTTGGCACAATGTGCATAAGATCGGATTTTCTTGGTCCCTGTAAAGTTTGTAGAAAGGACCTTTCTACCCATCAACCGATGCCAAAGAAGCGCGCTGGTAAGAAAGAGAGCAGGATCCCATCAAAATATAACCTTTAAAGGCTAATTTATCATTTTGACCTCAAAAGTCAAAGCATAATACAAAAGTTAGTTATGAACCTGTAGTAATCTGGATTAGGCTCAAATGTTGTAGTGTTGAGTAAACCATAATTTCCTCCTATCAACGATTGTCTGCAGTATACTTTTGTGTCATAAACAGATGACATTCCTAGCTGATCCAAGTACCTGCGTAACACCAATGATAACAATACTTTCCGTAAAAGGGTATTTTGGTCTTTTTATGATAAAGGGTATTTTGGTCTTTTTCCGATAGGGTATTTTGGTCTTTTTTCACAAATAGGAAAAGATTAAAGCTTGGTTACCAGAAACTAAACACAAATGCATTGGTGACAAGATTGTGGCCACTGTTATAAGCACCACCAGCTTCACCAACCCAAGCAGAAGCTGAAGTTATGGAAGTCTTGAGGATATTCTTGAGCTGCCTAAACGTATCGGCCTCACCATCAAGATATGATGGATCGAGTATTTTTTCAACTAGATGTTGATCAACCCCTGTTAGAAACGAAAAATGGTCGTTATTTTCAATAATTTCGAATAATTTTGCTGTGACATTTTAAAAGAATACCTGGGCCAAGATTGTATATGTGGTGAGTGACTATGTCTACTATTTCGGGTGTTTTGTCTATAAACTCCTTGAACCAGTTGGCATCAAAGAAACCCCCTGGTGCAATTATTCGCGGCTTAGTCTCGATACCCTCGTAGATTTCTTGAACGATGTTTCGTAGGGTCATTGTATCGAATGCGTACTGAGATGCTGATACTCTTGTTCCAACTCCATTTCCGCTCAGCTCGTTCCCTACAAGATATTTGAAATGATTATAAAGACTTACACCATTAATTTAATAGAGGGAGGTTCATGGAAAACTGAGGAACACCATGATAGCCCTTCATCTAGACATACAAGTAATTAAGTTTTTTTTTTTTGGTTTTTATGCACATGGTACATATGCACGTGTGCATGTTACAAATTACTTGCATGCACAAGTTTTCCAACGAAAGGCCTACTAGGGTGTTCCTTAGTTTTCAAGTTTTTTTTAGGTTAAACCTAACCCTAATGTAGTTAAGTTTCTAAATTTTCTATTTAATGTAACAAATTTCCTATTTTTAACCATTTTGACCGCTAACAAGTTCATCTTGTACAATTTGACCCATTTTTACCCGTTTTAAAATAGGAACTAAACCAAACTTTATTACATTTTGCGCATCTTTAAATCTTGAATTTGTAACCTATGATCGGAGTTTGGGTTAGTGAACTTACCAAGCTCCCAAGCATACATGGTGTAATTCTTTTTAACCGTGTAACGCATCAAAGATTCAGCATTTGCAGAGTCCCAAGGTCCAGTGGCTGAACCATCGGCTAGCACGGTCTTTCCAGCAAGTGCATTCAATCCAAAAATGATTTCAGCCCTGAACACAAATCATATGATTATGAGCCAATGGGACTTAATTTTTGGGGCAAAGTGCTGAATCCATGGGAAAAAAACAAGGGTTATTCTGGGTTTACCCTGTTTCTTCGAAGAAGGAGTTTAATTGATCCCATCTGGATAGAGGCAGACAGCCCTCAGTAAATCCAAATAACACTGAAGTGTTTTTGGAGAATTGGATGCAGGGTTTGGTGGCATTTTCTGTTTGGTAAACAACTTTATCTTGCAAAGTCCCTCCTAATCTAATCTTTAATGAAGAAAAGGCTGCATAAATTTGTTCAAAATAATCAAGTTAACAAGTAATTTTGAAATTAAAAGTAGTTCATTTGAAGCAGAAATGGTCCAAATCTAACATTTTCTTCTTACCTTTGATGGCATTCTGGAAAATTTTGTTGTTAAGATCCTGCATGCAAGAAAGATTAAATATGAACATAAAATCAGAAACATGAAAGAGTAATAAACTAAACAGTCTTCTTTTCAAATCAACCATTTATCTTGCAAAATACCAAGATTTAGTGATTCTATTTCTGGAAACCAAATTTGTTGTTATAAAAAGTAGTAATGATGATTGATGGCCAACAATGGAGAAAATACAGGATTTATAAACAGCCCTTTGTAGGTTGAGTTGTAATATTATGAATAACACACAGTAGATGCCTGCAAAAACACACACACACACACACAAAAAGTGCAGAAAACATACCACATTGAGGAGGGAAGCATGACCCCAGCTGCAGGTACCATAATCACATTTTTCAGGTGGCCACCAATCCATAGTAGCACAAATAAAGTTGTTGTCTATCTTTGCAATGGCATTTTTCCCATTAATAAAAACCCTTCCATGAACAACATCAGTTTCTGAATCCACAAGATTGTAACTCAAACTCATGAAAACAACCCAAATACAAACACCCATTTGCAGAATCAAAGAACCCATCTTGAAAAACTGATCTTTTTATAAAATATGAAGCTCAACAATGATATATATAATATTCTGTATTTAGTTGTTAATGGTGGAGGCCATGGAAGATTGAAAGAAGGAGATGCAAAGATGCTGCAACTTTTGCTTCCCTGTTTACTATAAAAGGAGAAGAAGAAAAAGGGGGGAAAAGATTTGGGTTTTTTCTTAAATGTTATAAATGGGAAACCCAGTCAAGATTTGGTGTTTGGATTTGGGGTTTTGAAGCAAATTTATTGTGATTAATTGTAGGAGGGGTGGGGGCAGGGTGGGTATGAGCTGTTTTTTATGCTTTGCTTTGGGAAAGTGGAAAAGGATTGCTGAACTTATGGAGAAACGGATGGTGGTCACCACTCACCGGTGAGCCCTTTGCTACAACCTACCCAAAATCTTGCTTGGGGTGGGTGGGGGTGGGGGTGGGTGGGGGGGTTGCCGGAGGTGGAAGGGTTGAGCTAAAGTTTTCACTTTTACTTATCTTGCAAGTGGCGCGATAAATTTTGGAATTTTTTTGTTTTAACTTTTAAAAAAAAATAATTCCTTTTTAATTATTATTTTTTATGTGAAAAGACGAAAGATAATTTAGAATTAGAAAATATTGGGGATGGCTTTACAAGAAAAAACATAATACCGAATTGGAGCCATCTTTTATTTGGATATAGACACATTCCTTTTGTTTCTTTCTTATTGTTTTCATCATATTTTAATGAACTTGATGTATACTTAATTACTTATACATCATAGTATGAGAAATAGTATGATCTTGCTTTAATAATATCAGTTGATGTTAAAGTTTTACTCGAAAAATCGATTAGGCGAATCTTGTAGGCATTTATTGATTCACTTTTTGGTGTATAATGCCAAACACAAGTTGCATGTGTCGTTAGAGCGAAAAGAAGTTGTTACCTACGTATTTAAAATTTGTAAAATGCGCCTAAATAGCTTTTTTCAGTTAACATCTAGAACTTACTACTTTTCATATAGAAATTTTGAAACTTTTCGTTTCATGGTCCAATCTTGTAAAACAAATTATATTTTTATAATCACCAAAGCTTTATAGATATACGAATTTCCATTTTTAAATGTTAGTTAAGGTAGGCAAAAAAATTGTGACAAAAATAGGAGCATCTTTGACCAAGGTATTATTGAGTTTTTTGGGTAGCAAAAGTCCATGAAAATTGATGGAAAAACTTTATCCATTGGGGGATTTTGAATAAAATACAACTTGTTTAATAGCAAGTTTATTGATTATTTGAATACATTTTAAGAACATATGAATTAAGAAGTGTTAGGGCATCCACAATGGTTAACCCATGTGAAAGACTTGAGCAAAAAAAAATATAAAGAAAATCTTGGTCCCACTATATTGTTCATTTCTCTTTCTTTGCCTCACAATAATTTCTTCAACACTTGAGAAACCTCAAGTGGTTGATAAGTAAAACCTTGTTCAAGTCATTGTCTCCAATGGTTAAGCTTTGTTCAAGTCTTCATCAAGCCTTCTTCAATCAACCATTGGAGATGCTCTTAGTTTGATAGAAAGCAATTACGTTTTAATTAATTAAAATTTCAAATAAAGAGGGAGGGAGGAAGGGACCCTTTTCAAATAAGGAAATTGATCAAACAAGAGAATACAAGAATTATCAAATCACTTATGTGATTTTATAGTGAATTCACGTATAAAATCACATTTGATTTCATTGTAAAATACATGTGAGTTGGTTGTTCTTGTGTTTTTTTATTGACTTTGTTTTCATGGGTTATTCTGAGAAAGGTAAGAAATGATCTTCATCATTGAATCAATCATAATTGAAGATTAACAGGAATTCTTTTTTAAACTAACTCATGGGTTATTTTAAGACTCAATATGAACCATTAGATCAATACTAATTAAAGGTGATCAAGGATCCAAACCACTTCTTACACTTCTTAATTCTCACCTTGACTCCTATTATCACACGATCTTTTGCCTAGGGTGAGACAGAGAAATGATCATGCGAGAAACAAACTAATTTGCGAGAAGACAAGAAAAGATATATGGACCACATAATCCATTAATTATACTATAAATAAAAATATAAAATAAGTTTAAGAATTAGGATAACTATCATTCTAAATTGAAGAAATCCTTAAAATTTTCATAATATCTTTTAGATTTATTTATTTTATAATTCCAATTAATTCATAATTTTTTATTAATTTTATATGATTATTTTTTTCTAGATAACTTTTAATAAAAAATCACAATTTTCATCGAATATTACATGTGATATTACTATGTGAATTTTTGTACATATCACATATTATATTATCACATATGATAATTGTAGATATTTTAGTTAATCATATATGATTATGTATATTTATATTTATAGACCTTTTGTGATATAAATATTATCACATGTGATTATTCATCACTTATATTCAGATGTATATTATCATATGTGACATGTACAAAAATTCACATAGTGGATCATATATGATACATAATAGATCATATGTTAAATAAAGTTAATTATATGTGATTCAAAACGTGGATCCAAAATATAAAGAAAAAACTGGTGAAAAAGATAATGAATTGATTGTCGATATCACATGTGATATTTGATTAAAGTTAGGATTTTTTTTAATATCAAAAGTGTATCTAGAATAAAAATTATATAAAGCTTGATAAAAAAAATTATGAATTTATTAAAATTACAAAATAAATAAATTTAAAAGATATAATGAGATTTTTAAACATATATCCAATTCAAAATGGTAATTATCCTAAGTTTTTATTTTTTATTTATGATATTTTTAAGTATTGAATTATATGGTCCATATTTCTTCTCGCTTTCTAGCAAACTGGTTGTCTTCTCATTTGAACATGCATATATATATATATATATACATATATATAGGGGTGGGTTCAAATGAAAACTCAAATTCAATTGTAAACGTGAGAACAAACCACAGCCGTTGATTAATAATCTGGTGAAGAGATCAATGGCAAAAAAAACACGGTGGCAATTTTGTAAATAAGTTGAAAACTCTGTCCATGGCTTAATGAATATTTAGCGCGCAAGGGTAAAATTGGAAAGATGAGAATCAGCGCCTATTTTTGTTGAATTTTTATTTTCTTTTTTAATTAAAAAACTTTTACCCCCTTAAATTTTAAAATAAATTATCTAAAAAATTACTAACATTTTAATCAAACAAATTACATAAAAAAACGAGAATTTCGTGCTCTTCGATATGACATCCATCATGATATAGTTTTTTTTCGATTTAACCGTTTTTTACGTGAAATCGTGTATATGTGTTATATTCAGACTGAATATAACACATATACACGATTTCACGTTATAACACATATTCAGACTGAATATAACACATATTCAGTCTGAATATAACACATATTCAGACTGAATATAACACATATTCAGACTGAATATAACACATATTCATCACTCACGTCTTCTTTTATTCACATCTATTGCTGCATTCTTTCACATTGCATATACATGCCACACATGCATACTAAGGCCATTCTCCCTTAACCATCTGTGTTGTTCATCGAATATTGTTGCTGTTATTATCCATCTTTGGTTTTCTTGGTGACATACATATCAATACATCGCATGAATTTTTTTGATTTGGTTATTGTTCAACTACCGCTAGCCTCATATTTTTCAGCTACATCTCGGTTTGAAGAACTTGATCATCACGTAATATCATATACCACATATTAGGTTTTACCACACAATTATTGGTCGTGTTTATCGCATGGTTTTATGTGTTATATTCAGTCTGAATATGTGTTATATTCAGACTGAATATGTGTTATATTCAGTCTGAATATGTGTTATATTCAGACTGAATATGTGTTATATTCAGACTGAATATGTGTTATATTCAGACTGAATATGTGTTATATTCAGACTGAATATGTGTTATATTCAGTCTGAATATGTGTTATAACGTGAAATCGTGTATATGTGTTATATTCAGTCTGAATATAACACATATACACGATTCACGTAAAAACGGTTAAATCGAAAAAAAACTATATTCAGTCTGAATATAACACATATTCATCACTCACGTCTTCTTTTGTTCACATCTATTGCTGCATTCTTTCACATTGCATATACATGCCACGCATGCATACTAAGGCCATTCTCCCTTAACCATCTGTGTTGTTCATCGAATATTGTTGATGTTATTATCCATCTTTGGTTTTCTTGGTGACATACATATCAATACATCGCATGAATTTTTTTGATTTGGTTATTGTTCAACTACCGCTAGCCTCATATTTTTCAGCTACATCTCGGTTTGAAGAACTTGATCATCACGTGATATCTTATACCACATATTAGGTTTTACCACACAATTATTGGTCGTGTTTATCGCATGGTTTTATGTGTTATATTCAGTCTGAATATGTGTTATATCCAGTCTGAATATGTGTTATATTCAGTCTGAATATGTGTTATATTCAGTCTGAATATGTGTTATATTCAGACTGAATATGTGTTATATTCAGACTGAATATGTGTTATATTCAGTCTGAATATGTGTTATAATGTGAAATCGTGTATATGTGTTATATTCAGTCTGAATATAACACATATACACGATTTCACGTAAAAAACGGTTAAATCGAAAAAAAAAACTATATCATGATGGATGTCATATCGAAGAGCACGAAATTCTCGTTTTTTGATGTAATTTGTTTGATTAAAATGTTAGTAATTTTTGAGATAATTTATTTTAAAGTTTAAGGGGGTAAATTTTTTTTAATTAAAAAAGAAAATAAAAATTCAACAAAAATAGGCGCTGATTCTAATTTGACGAAAATACCCCTAAAGCTGAATTTTAGGAATGGCTTAAATATGGCTGCGATCAATGGACGAGATTTGTCCTCATGTTTACAATTGAATTTGAGTTTTCATTTGAACTTTCCTCTATATAGGGGTGAGTTCAAATGAAAACTCAAATTCAATTGTAAACGTGAGGACAAACCACAGCCGTTGATTAATAATCTGGTGAAGAGATCAATGGCAAAAAAAACACGGTGGCAATTTTGTAAATAAGTTGAAAACTCTGTCCATGGCTTAATGAATATTTAACGCGCAAGGGTAAAATTGGAAAGATGAGAATCATCGCCTATTTTTGTTGAATTTTTATTTTCTTTTTAATTAAAAAACTTTTACCCCCTTAAATTTTAAAATAAATTATCTCAAAAATTACTAACATTTTAATCAAACAAATTACATCAAAAAAACGAGAATTTCGTGCTCTTCGATATGACATCCATCATGATATAGTTTTTTTTTCGATTTAACCGTTTTTTACGTGAAATCGTGTATATGTGTTATATTCAGACTGAATATAACACATATACACGATTTCACGTTATAACACATATTCAGACTGAATATAACACATATTCAGTCTGAATATAACACATTTTTAGACTGAATATAACACATATTCAGACTGAATATAACACATATTCAGACTGAATATAACACATATTCATCACTCACGTCTTCTTTTGTTCACATCTATTGCTGCATTCTTTCACATTGCATATACATGCCACACATGCATACTAAGGCCATTCTCCCTTAACCATTTGTGTTGTTCATCGAATATTGTTGCTGTTATTATCCATCTTTGGTTTTCTTGGTGACATACATATCAATACATCGCATGAATTTTTTTGATTTGGTTATTGTTCAACTACCGCTAGCCTCATATTTTTCAGCTACATCTCGGTTTGAAGAAGTTGATCATCACGTGATATCATATACCACATATTAGGTTTTACCACACAATTATTGGTCGTGTTTATCGCATGGTTTTATGTGTTATATTCAGTCTGAATATGTGTTATATTCAGACTGAATATGTGTTATATTCAGTCTGAATATGTGTTATATTCAGTCTGAATATGTGTTATATTCAGACTGAATATGTGTTATATTCAGTCTGAATATGTGTTATAACGTGAAATAGTGTATATGTGTTATATTCAGTCTGAATATAACACATATACACGATTTCACGTAAAAACGGTTAAATCGAAAAAACTATATTCAGTCTGAATATAACACATATTCATCACTCACGTCTTCTTTTGTTCACATCTATTGCTGCATTCTTTCACATTGCATATACATGCCACACATGCATACTAAGGCCATTCTCCCTTAACCATCTATTTTGTTCATCGAATATTGTTGATGTTATTATCCATCTTTGGTTTTCTTGGTGACATACATATCAATACATCGAATGAATTTTTTTGATTTGGTTATTGTTCAACTACCGCTAGCCTCATATTTTTCAGCTACATCTCGGTTTGAAGAACTTGATCATCACGTGATATCATATACCACATATTAGGTTTTACCACACAATTATTGGTCGTGTTTATCGCATGGTTTTATGTGTTATATTCAGTCTGAATATGTGTTATATTCAGTCTGAATATGTGTTATATTCAGACTGAATATGTGTTATATTCAGACTGAATATGTGTTATATTCAGACTGAATATGTGTTATATTCAGTCTGAATATGTGTTATAACGTGAAATCGTGTATATGTGTTATATTCAGTCTGAATATAACACATATACACGACTTCACGTAAAAAACGGTTAAATCGAAAAAAAACTATATCATGATGGATGTCATATCGAAGAGCACGAAATTCTCGTTTTTTTGATGTAATTTGTTTGATTAAAATGTTAGTAATTTTTGAGATAATTTATTTTAAAATTTAAGGGGGTAAAAGTTTTTCAATTAAAAAAGAAAATAAAAATTCAACAAAAATAGGCGCTGATTCTAATTTGACGAAAATACCCCTAAAGCTGAATTTTAGGAATGGCTTAAAAATGGCTGCGATCAATGGACGAGATTTGTCCTCATGTTTACAATTGAATTTGAGTTTTCATTTGAACTTTCCTCTATATATATATATATAGGGAGAGGTTCAAATGAGAAGTGTTAAATATTTGAGAAATAAAGAAGTGATCTTAGCCATTCATTCGGTCAAGATCGACGACTTTGATATACGAATTTCCATTTTTAAATTATAAAAAAAATTATATTTTTATAATTACCAAAGCTTTATAGATATACGAATTTCCATTTTTAAATGTTAGTTAAGGTAGGCAAAATAATTGTGACAAAAATAGGAGCATCTTTAACCAAGGTATTATAGAGTTTTTTGGGTAGCAAAAGTCCATGAAAATTGATGGAAAAACTTTATCCATTGGGGGATTTTGAATAAAATACAACTTGTTTAATAGCAAGTTTATGATTATTTGAATACATTTTAAGAACATATGAATTAAGAAGTGTTAGTTTGATAGAAATCAATTACGTTTTAATTAATTAAAATTTCAAATAAAGAGGGAGGGAGGAAGAATAAGAGAATACAAGAATTATCAAATCACTTATGATTTTATAATGAATTGATGTATAAAATCACATTTGATTTCATTGTAAAATACATGTAAAATACATGCTGAGTTGGTTGTTCTTGTGGTTTTTTATTGACTTTGTTTTCATGGGTTATTCCGAGAAAGGTAAGAAATGATCTTTATCATTAGATCAATCCTAATTGAAGATTAACGCATGCTCGTTCCTGACATTTTTTAGGCCTTGGACGAGATGTTAAAATGGGGCATCGATAACTACGATTTTTTTTCAATATATTGTTTATATCATAAAAAATAACACTAAATTCAAGAAATATTAATTTATATAAAGCCGTTTTTCCGGCTATTCCTAATGTAAGATCAATCAATAATTATTTTTGCCTCTGGCGTATAGCTCAGTTGGCAAAGCGGTTGAGTGACTTTGCCCAAATACATCAGCCCCCCCACCCCCCACTAGCCTCAGCCGCTGAGTGAGCCAAAAAATGCCTCCTCACATTGGTGTCCTTGGAGGCAAGTTCCGTGTGGGGCCGGTTAGAATTGCCGGTAATCAACTTTTTTTGCTCAAATCAATAATTATTTCTAAATTAATATTATATATCATATCATTTTTATATAACATTGTCAATCTGTTCCACCATCAAAGACATCTTATGAATATATCTTTAATATATTGATTGAAATCATTTGAGATAAATATGTTAACTATTCAGAGTAACACTTTAAGTAAATCAACATAAATTACTTGAGATTCTACATGTTACCTGATGTTAATGGTTTTAATCACCATTTTAAACTTCTAGAGTTGAAGCAAACTTTTTAAGAACCATCAATCCTAGAATCAAAAGTCCATGTTGGTTATAGTTTGATATCTTATTCCGTTTTAGAGATAAAAGAGTAGTTAATAGTGATGCACTCAATATTAGGTAATAAAAAGTCAATAATGTGTGAAAAGAAGAAGAAGGTAGTTTTGAAATCATAAATATAGATATATGTTGGGTCATCTCATATAGTTGGTAATTGTTTTCAAAAGGTAGAAGTTTTATTAGTTAATAACAAGAAATATATTATATTTTTAACCTAAAAATAAAAATTCATGCTGATAGAATAATCAAAATAGTAGGTGGAAGATGAGTAATGGAATATATATCATGTTCTAGGCAAAAATTGTTTTTAGACATTAGAAATAGATAAAAAATACTTATAGAAATAAAAAGTAATACCATAAAATGAAAGACCAATTAAATTTTCATAAATTTTATTGTCCAATGTAAAACATTAATACATATTTGGGCCCTTAATACGATGTTAATTTTTTTTGGATACTATTATATATTTTTTTTTGGATTTTTGGATTTACATTTTTTTTAACTACCGCTATATAATATATACTTAAAAAAATTGGGCCTCTATTTTCTTTGGGCCCTGGACGTACGCCCGGCCCGCCCTCCCAGGGACGACACTATTTAACAGGAAATTCTCTTTTAAGCTAATTCATGGGTTATTTTGAGACTCAACATGAACCATTAAATCAACACTAATTAAAGGTGATCAAGGATCCAAACCCCTTCTTACACTTCTTAATTCTCACCTTGACTCCTATTATCACACGATCTTTTGTCTAGGGAGAAATAGAAGAATGATCATGCGAGAAACAAACTAATTTGCGAGAAAGCGAGAAAAAGATATATGGATTACATAATCCATTAATTATACTATAAATAAAAATATAAAATAAGTTTAAGAAATAGGATAACTACCATTCTAAATTGAACAAATCCTTAAAATTTTCATAATATCTTTTAGATTTATTTATTTTATAATTCCAATTAATTCATAATTTTTTTATTAAGTTTTATATAATTATTATTTTTAGATAACTTTTAATAAAAAAAATCACAATTTTCATCGAATATTACATGTGATATTACTATGTGAATTTTTGTACATATCACATATTATAATATTACATATGATAGTTGTAGATATTTTAGTTAATCATAAATGATTATGTATATTTATATTTATAGACCTTTTGTGATATAAATATTATCACATGTGATTATTCATCACTTATATTCAGACGTATATTATCATATGTGATATGTACAAAAATTCACATAGTGGATCATATGTGATACATAATAGATCATATGTTAAACAAAGTTAATCACATGTGATTCAAAACGTGGATCCAAAATATAAAGAAAAAACTGGTGAAAAAGATAATGAATTGATTGTCGATATATATCACATGTGATATTTGATTAAAGTTAGAATTTTTTTATATCAAAAGTGTATCTAGAATAAAAGTTATATAATGCTTGATAAAAAATTATGAATTTATTAAAATTACAAAATAAATAATTTTAAAAGATATAACGGGATTTTTAAACATTTATACAATTCAAAATGGTAATTATCCTAATTTTTTATTTTTTATTTATGATATTTTTAAGTATTGAATTATGTGGTCCATATTTCTTCTCGCTTTCTAGCAAACTGATTGTCTTCTCATTTAAACATGCATATATAGGGGCCTAATCAAATGAGAACTCACTAGTTTGTGGTAACCGTGAGATCCAATATGAGCCACTCATTTGAAATAGTTAATGGTATTTTTAAAATAAAGTAAAAGGATAATATGGTAATTTGATAATTTTTTTAATAAATTAAAAATTAAATGGATTCATTCAGTTTACCCTAGTTAATAGATTGAAGTCCACGCCTCTGCATCTCCGTCTTCTCCATTGCCTCTCTTATCTAGAATCCCTAAATCGAGCCGACGCCTCTCCAAAATCCCTAAATCGAGCCGACAATGATGGTGGATGGCATCCGAGAATGGGAGTATTCGACGATGGTTTTTTTTCTTGATTTTGTTCGTCGAAGATCTCGTCTCACGATTTCTCTTGCTTTCTCTCCATTCGTACTTACCACCACGAAACAAAAGAGGAGGGGGTTTGATAACGCCACTTTTTGGCGTTATTTCCGGTTCTCAAACCAATGATATTGGCTTGTATTCAAGTAAAAAGGCGTGTATTTTACGGTTTATCTAGTGATTTACACAGGTTATCTAAAAGGCGGCATTCCTCGAAAAAAGAAGCTAAAAAGAGCCCAAAACGAGTCCAAAACGAAGCCTAACGGAAGCCCAAAAGCCAAAGCCAAGACTCGCGACCGAACCAGGACCCGACCCGCGAACCAGAAATCGACCCACGCTGCAAAAACAACACGCGCGACTTACCACGCGACTTGCAAGTCGCGTGGCAAGTGGCGTAACCCTCTGTTTGTCGAAAATCAGCTATTTTATTCGGGGTTTAGGTCATTCGTTCGGGATCCAACTTTCGGCAGACGACCAGGGGCGATTTTGGGGCGATTTTCGACGGCTTTTCGGAGCTTTCGGAGTCACGTTAGAGGGCCGATCACGGAGACAATCATCACGGAACGTGGATACAAGCACGATTGAAGGGAGTTCATCACGTTATTTTTCATGTTTTTAATCTTTCGCGTTACCATGTTTACATACGTAGTTTCATCTTTCTCTCTTGTGTTTGAATCCACCACCGACATGAACTAACCGGTTCGTGTTGGGGGTTGGAATGAATTCGGTTTATAAAGCATGTAACCAGATGATTTGAACTTTTATTGGTTTTTCCTTGATTAATGAAGCATGTGATTTTGTGTTTAATGCTTTTGAAAGTCTAGCTAGCTTTTAATTAATTTATTATTTTCAGTTGAGTTCGAGAGAATTAACTGTTAAATAGAACTAGGAATTGCATGCCTAAGACGATAAAATCAGTGATAGAGATATACTGAATAAGTCTTGGTCCCGATTAAACCGTTAGGTTGATATCGAGAGATAAAATCTAGCCAATTTAACATAAATCGAGTACTTAATGTGTTTTGGAATCCATAGGTGAGATCGAGAGATTAAACTTATCCTTTTCAACATAAAACCCGTTGTGGCTTGAAAGAGAGCAACGGTGACCTTAAAAGATTTGGGAATCATTAAGGGGATTAACTGGTAACTGTTTGAATTAATTGTTTGCATGTGTAGAACCGGAGGATTTCCAACCCTCAACTTTTCTCTCTATCAAAGTTCCTAATTTGTTCTTTGCTTTGTTTGCGTTTAAGTTGTGAATTTCTAGAATTTAGTTTAAAACCCATCTTCCAAATTCGACAGTCCAGTTAATAGAGCCTATAGTAATTGTGATACTTAGTTCCTAGTTTCCCGTGATTCGATACTCGTACTTTCCAAGTACTATTACTTGACTTCGACCCGTACACTTGCGGTAAGGTTCGCGGGGTGTGAAAACCCCGTGTCAAGTTTTTGGCGCCGTTGCCGGGGAACTAGTTGTAGCTAATAGCACTACCATCTATACGCACTATTAGATTGGGCATTTTCTTTTCTTGTTATTTTTCCATCACTTTCAGTTTTTTGACTATTGACTTTGCTTTCTTCTTTTCAGGTACTACTTGGTTTATGCCAAGGAAAACCCGAGGGAAAAAACTCGAGCCTCTCGATCCGGAAATTGAAAGGACTGCCCGAAAATTACGCAAAGAATCAAAAGCTAAGAGGCAACCAGATATGGGTGACGAAAGACGTCCTATGCGGTCGTTTGCCGACCCGAATGTGGCAGCGGCACGCATAGGCATTCAACCACCCACTACCGCGGATAATTACTTCAAAATCAAGCCGAGTACCATCGTAATGGTACAACAGAATCAGTTCGGGGGAGCACCAACTGAAGACCCCCACGCACATCTACGAGCCTTCGAACGGATATTCAACACGTTCAAGATCAACGGAATGGAGGAGAACGCCATCAAGCTAAGGCTCTTTAGCTTTTCCCTAAAGGGTAGAGCGGAAATCTGGATAGAGGGTCTACCATCAGATCTTATCACAACTTGGGTAGACTTGAAAGCAGCTTTCCTTCAAAAGTTTTTCCCACCGGGAAGAACTGCTCAGTTAATGGCCGACATTACGCACTTCGCGCAATGGGATCAGGAAACGTTATACGAAGCTTGGGAGAGGTATAAGGACATGTTGAAGAAGTGTCCACATCACGGTCTTCATGGGTGGGTCATAATCCAAACGTTCTTTGGAGGCCTCCACCCACAATTCAAGAACGATATTACGGCTGCAGCGGAGGGAGCTCTCATGAACAAAACCTATGAAGAAGCAGTCGAGCTGATCGAGAACCTTGCCGAACATAGCTACTCCACACCACGATCGTCCGTTGCACGAGTAGCGAGTGTTCGGGAATCAGACGAACTCAAAGAGATAAAAACCCAACTAGCAGCGATTATGAGCCATTTGCAAGCCGGCAACCTTCAAGAACCTGATCAAGTCCATTTTGTATCAAACCGGAGCCAACCGAGAAACGATCCTTTCTCTAATACTTATAACGAGGGGTGGAAAAGACACCCCAATCTTTCATGGAGTCAACCCGACCAGCAACAGCCAGGTAACTTTTCTAACTCTTCTCACTTCTCTAATACTAATAATGTTTACCGTCCTCCAGGTTTCCACCAAAGGAATGAAGGACCATCCGGGGAGAAGAAGCCGGGACTCGAGGACATGATGATGAAGTTCATGTCGAAAATGGACAGCACAGTCGAGGGATTAGCGAGCACAATCAATACTGTCAAGGCGGCTACCGAGCAAAACACCGCCGCCATCAAGATCCTCGAGAGGCAAGTGGGGCAGATTTCCGAGACCCTACAAAACCGAGCCCCCGGGAAACTTCCGAGTCAACCTGAAAGACAAAACCGGGAGCATTGCAATGCTATTTATCTGAGAAGTGGCAAGGAGTTGACTAGAGACCCGGTAAGCGAGACTTCATCAAAGGAGACCGGACCGGAAGAGGAAGAGTTCGAGATGATAGACATGGGCGAGTTAGAGGCTGACAAAGAGTTTGAGGTGAAGAACAAGAAGAAGGAGGAAGATGTGATTGATCGAGAGAAGCCGAAGGAAAAAGTGGGACCACCGGCCAAGCTGGAAGTTCCGAGAGTGCCATATCCGAACAGATTGAAAGCACAAAAGGATGATGTTCATTTTTCCAAGTTTCTTGACGTTTTCAAAAAGCTAACTATCAACATCCCTTTTGCAGATGCGCTTACACAAATGCCCTCTTACGCTAAGTTTATGAAGGAGATTATATCGAAGAAGAGGACACTTGATCACCAGGCCACCGTTGCACTCACTGAAGAGTGCAACGCGATAATCCAAAGCAAGCTTCCCCTTAAGCTTAAAGATCCAGGGAGTTTTTCAATCCCTATTCAAATTGGGAAGTTTAATTTTGATAAAGTACTGTGTGATCTAGGAGCGAGTATTAATTTGATGCCTCTTTCTGTTTTCAGGAAACTCGGATTGGGAGAGGTGAGCCCAACTTATATGACGCTGAAACTTGCGGATCGATCGATCGTATACCCATACGGAGTGGTGGAGGATGTGCTGATCAAGGTCGGAAAGTTCTACTTCCCGGTAGACTTTGTGGTTCTGGACATCGATGAAGACATAGAAGTCCCGCTGATTTTGGGGAGATCGTTCTTAGCCACGAGCCGAGCCTTGATTGACATGGAAGAAGGCGAGATCACTTTCCGAGTTGGCGGACAAAGCGAAATTTTCAATATGGTCGAGAAGGTAAGAGCTCCAAGTGAAAGAGGACCCGGATCTGGTCATGGAAGGCCAAAGGTGGAAGAGTCCGCGAAGAACCGTATGTGTGGGCGATCCAATTCCGCGGATACTAAACCGAGCTGAAACCACATAGTCGTGCCACGACTTTAAATACGGCGATGGGTGGGAGGCAACCCACCAAGGTTTGTTTTCCTTGTTATTTGTGTGCTTAGTTTTATTTTTATTTTTGAGTGTGTTTAAATAATGAAAAAGCCATAAAAATCGAAAAATTGAAAAAGTCAAAAATAACTGAAACAGGGACATACACGACTTGTCACGCGGTTTGCATACCGCGCAGCAAGTCGCGGGGCCCTCTGTTGGTTTTCTGAAACAGAGGGTTACGTGGTTTGCCACGCGACTTGTAAGTCGCGGGCTAAACCGCGGGAGTCCCATGTTGCCTCTCGTTCGTTTTTCGTGCAAATCTTTGTTGCTTTCTTGCATTTGTGTGTTTCAATTTTTCTTGCATTTTTGTCTTTTGCTTTTATTTATGTTGTGTGCGCATGTACTCCCTCCATCCCCTCTAAGTGATCGAATCTTATAAGAGAATCTCAGTCGACCGGGCAAAACAGGTACGTTCTAAACCTTGCTTTTGATGAGTGGTGTATGATGTTTATTCCTTAGTAGTTTAACGAGAGGCAACAAACCTAAGTTTCACTTAGGTTTGGGGTGCCTCATCTTTCGCATCTACACACCCAATGCTTTTGACCCTGTGAAAACCTCGGTTTTACCGAGGTTTGGGGTTGGCTTCTATTTGGCTTTTATTTGGCAAATATAGGCCACGGCCTAGGTTTGGGGTGCCTAGTTTTAGAAAATTTGGGTAGTCTTTTTATGCTATATATGTAATGCCTTGACTGTTCTTTTAATAACTGCACAATGCGTCGCATCACCTAAGACTTTACTTGTACATTGGGGACAATGTGTGGGTAAGGTTTGGGGTTGCCCAATTGGGCCCAAGTTATGCACGTAGAATTCCTACACTTCTGAGTGTCGAGATCAAAGTAGCTAAAATTTTTGTTTTGAATGATTGAGACCGACCATTGTGGGAAGAATCTTGTGATAGTGACGTGACCGTTAGGGAAGGACCGGGAAAGGACATGACTAGGGATGTTAGTGGAGACCACCTGATAGTGAGTTTTGAGCCTAAAAGACGTTTTTTCATTTCGAGGGATTCATACACCAAATTCATATACACTTTTTTAGAATTCCTTGTCGTGAATGTAGAATGATTTCGCTACATTATTGCATTGAGTAGCAAAGATGAACATCGGGATATTAGGTAAGGGTATAGTAGACCATATCGTGTGGACCTTAAGACGTGATTCCAGGCATTGTGTGTTTTTTCAAGCCTGTTTTTAGCTATCGTCCCTTTTTACCCTTGTATGTATCCATAGCCCCTTTGCAACCAAACACTCACCCCTTTCGTTTCTAAACCCCCATTACACCTTTAGCCATAAGCCTTAGCCAACCCTTATCCGAAGGTGTGTCGATCGGAAGCAGTAATGAACTTAGAGAGATAGAGCGGAAAGAAAGAAATCAGGCCAGTTACGAGAATAAAATGGGTCAATGCAACCATTGAATTAGAAAAGAGGACCAATGAAGTCCCCAAAAAAAAGTAAATAAATACCGTTAGTTAGATAGTCTCTAGTAGAGGTGCATAATAAGTGAGTCAAAGCGACTCCAATAGTGACGAAAAAGGACTAAGTGAGCAAATGTGAAGCAACGAGAAGTTCGGAATTGCCAATGATTGACACGCCAACGATTTTTGATCCTTTATACCCTTCGTTTCTTAACCTTAACCTTAGCCCCGTTACAACCCGTGTAAAGACCTGGATGATCTTCTGGAAAACGTGATTAGAGTCTATGACCACCTTTACCGATATTCCCTGTCTTGTTATTTGATTCCTTCTGAGATCAAAAGTTTGGACATTTGTGCGTCTTTCTTTATAGTTGTCATGTAATTACTGCGTGTTCTTGTACATAAACTCCATACACATGACAACACGAGCGATAACCTAGGTTCAAGAGCGAAACGAGAGTATCTGTGAGGTAGGGTCGAGGCGAAATGTTTTCCCTAGTATGTTCAGACTTAGTCTAACCCTGATGTGATCGGAACAGTCACGAGTTCAACTCCCAATGGAAGGTCATAGGTCAAACGAAATGAGATTGGCTTGTATTCAAGTAAAAAGGCGTGGGAAATCACAGATGCATCACTTGGTACCGATTGGAAATTGTGCAGTTATTATATTTTCACTGATATGTGCTTTAATTCTGTTTTATCGCTAATTTGCTTGGGAATAAGCAACGCTCGGTTTGGGGTTGTTGATAACGCCACTTTTTGGCGTTATTTCCGGTTCTCAAACCAATGAGATTGGCTTGTATTCAAGTAAAAAGGCGTGTATTTTACGGTTTATCTAGTGATTTACACAGGTTATCTAAAAGGCGGAATTCCTCGAAAAAAGAAGCTAAAAAGAGCCCAAAACGAGTCCAAAACGAAGCCTAACGGAAGCCCAAAAGCCAAAGCCAAGACCCGCGACCGAACCAGGACCCGACCCGCGAACCAGAAATCGACCCACGCTGCAAAAACAACATGCGCGACTTACCACGCGACTTGCAAGTCGCGTGGCAAGTGGCGTAACCCTCTGTTTGTCGAAAATCAGCTATTTTATTCGGGGTTTAGGTCATTCGTTCGGGATCCAACTTTCGGCAGACGACCAGGGGCGATTTTGGGGCGATTTCCGGCGGCTTTTCGGAGCTTTCGGAGTCACGTTATAGGGCCGATCACGGAGACAATCATCACGGAACGTGGATACAAGCACGATTGAAGGGAGTTCATCACGTTATTTTTCATGTTTTTAATCTTTCGCGTTACCATGTTTACATACGTAGTTTCATCTTTCTCTCTTGTGTTTGAATCCACCACCGACATGAACTAACCGGTTCGTGTTGGGGGTTGGAATGAATTCGGTTTATAAAGCATGTAACCAGATGATTTGAACTTTTATTGGTTTTTCCTTGATTAATGAAGCATGTGATTTTGTGTTTAATGCTTTTGAAAGTCTAGCTAGCTTTTAATTGATTTATTATTTTCAGTTGAGTTCGAGAGAATTAACTGTTAAATAGAACTAGGAATTGCATGCCTAAGACGATAAAATCAGTGATAGAGATATACTGAATAAGTCTTGGTCCCGATTAAACCGTTAGGTTGATATCGAGAGATAAAATCTAGCCAATTTAACATAAATCAAGTACTTAATGTGTTTTGGAATCCATAGGTGAGATCGAGAGATTAAACTTATCCTTTTCAACATAAAACCCGTTGTGGCTTGAAAGAGAGCAACGGTGACCTTAAAAGATTTGGGAATCATTAAGGGGATTAACTGGTAACTGTTTGAATTAATTGTTTGCATGTGTAGAACCGGAGGATTTCCAACCCTCAACTTTTCTCTCTATCAAAGTTCCTAATTTGTTCTTTGCTTTGTTTGCGTTTAAGTTGTGAATTTCTAGAATTTAGTTTAAAACCCATCTTCCAAATTCGACAGTCCAGTTAATAGAGCCTATAGTAATTGTGATACTTAGTTCCTAGTTTCCCGTGATTCGATACTCGTACTTTCCAAGTACTATTACTTGACTTCGACCCGTACACTTGCGGTAAGGTTCGCGGGGTGTGAAAACCCCGTGTCAAGTTTTTGGCGCCGTTGCCGGGGAACTAGTTGTAGCTAATAGCACTACCATCTATACGCACTATTAGATTGGGCATTTTCTTTTCTTGTTATTTTTCCATCACTTTCAGTTTTTTGACTATTGACTTTGCTTTCTTCTTTTCAGGTACTACTTGGTTTATGCCAAGGAAAACCCGAGGGAAAAAACTCGAGCCTCTCGATCCGGAAATTGAAAGGACTGCCCGGAAATTACGCAAAGAATCAAAAGCTAAGAGGCAACCAGATATGGGTGACGAAAGACGTCCTATGCGGTCGTTTGCCGACCCGAATGTGGCAGCGGTACGCATAGGCATTCAACCACCCACTACCGCGGATAATTACTTCAAAATCAAGCCGAGTACCATCGTAATGGTACAACAGAATCAGTTCGGGGGAGCACCAACTGAAGACCCCCACGCACATCTACGAGCCTTCGAACGGATATTCAACACGTTCAAGATCAACGGAATGGAGGAGAACGCCATCAAGCTAAGGCTCTTTAGCTTTTCCCTAAAGGGTAGAGCGGAAATCTGGATAGAGGGTCTACCATCAGATCTTATCACAACTTGGGTAGACTTGAAAGCAGCTTTCCTTCAAAAGTTTTTCCCACCGGGAAGAACTGCTCAGTTAATGGCCGACATTACGCACTTCGCGCAATGGGATCAGGAAACGTTATACGAAGCTTGGGAGAGGTATAAGGACATGTTGAAGAAGTGTCCACATCACGGTCTTCATGGGTGGGTCATAATCCAAACGTTCTTTGGAAGCCTCCACCCACAATTCAAGAACGATATTACGGCTGCAGCGGGGGGAGCTCTCATGAACAAAACCTATGAAGATTGCTGAGCCTGTTCAGCGATACTGTTCTTTAAATTACACATTCAGCGATACTGTTCATCAATAAAACCCTGAGCCTGTTCAGTCTTGTTGATGATCGCTGATGATTTTTGTTGTTTACTTATGATCCCTGAAGACAAGTTTCATGTCAACTATGTTCTACGCTGAAGTCGAAGATCAAGCCAAAGAACCAGCGACAAGTCTACTAATGAACTGATGCGGATATCAGCGAAGCCAAGATTTGTCCACTCAACGTGAAGTTTCAAGTAGAAGACTTCAGCGAACGCTGAACTTTATCACTCGCTGATAAAGATCTATTCAGTGAACGCTGATCATGAAGTCTTCCTCTACAAGTTACTTTTGTCTTACCCCCTTGCACGCCTCCGTACGAAAATGTCAGAAAGGACATCCCTTCTGTCCATTATCGTACAACCAACTGTGATTCTACACTGTACATCATGCGGCTACTAAGGTTGTCTACAAAGGTCAAACCATGCAACCAATCAGCTGCTGCCACGTGTAAAGTGATACTGTTGTGCATTAAAAGCATGCAATATATAAGAAGAACCCTACTTTAGAAATGAAGTGCTCGGCCATCTTCTTCTCTCTACTACTTAGTGTTAGAATATTTCTCTTTAATATTCTTATCTCCTTTCTGTCTTAATTCTAGTGCAAGAAACTTAGTGTTTCTCTTAACTTGTTTAGATTAGGTTATTCCTTAATCTTGTTCCGCAACAAGTTGTAAATTGTTTGATAAATATCAATAAACAATTTAGAAAAGTAAAATCTGTGTGTTTGTATTCAACCCCCCCCCCCCCTTCTACAAACTTGTATAACCCTCCGGGACCAACAAGTGGTATCAGAGCAGATTTTTTAATCTCATAAACAAGATCTTGCTTATACTAATCTTTTCTCTTCCTTGCTATTTTCCATAATGGCTACCAACACAAACACAAACTATATAGATAATGGTTCTCTTGCAAAACCCCATAGATTTTCCAGAGATAACTTTAATCTGTGGAAAAATAGGATGATACTCTTCTTAGAAGGTGTAGACCCTACTATGCCTTATTACATCGAAAATGGCCCATATATTCTTGTAGGATTGATCCTGAAGTTCCAGGCACTCTACTAGAGCTGCCATTCCTGAAAGAATCATTCCTAAGGAACCTCACAACTGGTCAGATGAAGATAAGAAGAAAGTGGCTATCGACACAAAAGCCAGATCCATTCTTTCCATGGCTCTTCCTGACGAAGTCTACCATTCCGTCATGAACCTGAAAACCTCCAAAGCCATGTGGGACACAATCTGTGTTCAATATGAAGGTACGTCTGAAGTCCAGGACTCAAGAAAGATCAACCTGGTAAGACAGTACGAAAGCTTCATTTGTGGTAAGAATGAAACTCTCTCTGAAGTACATCAGCGGTTTAACTATTTAATTATAGATCTGAAAACTGTTGGTAAGGAATATTCTAACTTTGAAATTCTGACAAAGTTCTTAGAATGTTTAGCTGAAAGCTAGGACAGTTATTCAATGTGTCTAAGCTATCAAAGGATCTAAAATCTATGACTCTCTCTACCTTATATGGCACTATGCTCAATCATGAGCAGTCGTGTCATCTTAAGAAGAATCTTGTAAAAGATTCCAAGAGCACACCTGTCGCTTTACTCTCAGAGTCACCTACCACTCAGCGATCAACTATCATTGTCAATGAGTTGGAAACTAACTCTAAATGCTCATCAGATGCTGATTCTTCAGATCTTGATGAATCTCTGGCACTCTTGGCTAATAAGTTCAGGAGATTCGCTAGAAAGAGTAACTTCAGAAGGAATAAACCTCTTGCACTCACTGACAAGCCTAGATCATCAACCCCTGTTGATAAGGCTACTGCTACCTGCTTTAACTGTGAAAAAGTAGGACACTTTGCTAGTGAATGCAAGTCAAAGAAAGTCTTTAAACCCTCAGCTTTCCCTAAGAAATCCTCTAACCCCAGAGCTAGAGATGACAAGTACAAAAAGCTGAAAGAAAAATATTCAAAGCTGAAAAGCTTTAAGAAGAAAGGCAAAGGCTTAGTCGCTGACTTCGACTGGGCTGCCTCTGACACTGAAGAATCATCTGACTCAGAAGATGATGATGAGGCCAATCTCTGCCTCATGGCAAAAATTGAAGAAGAGGAAGAACAAATTGAAATCCCCTCAGCTTCATCCTCTATCTCTAAGGTATCAACTTCTTTCTTTACTAATATTTTAGATATTGATGAAGCTGAAAGTCTTCGAAAACTCGATCTCTTGACTATGAACTTATATGATGCCATGAATGGTAAAGCTGTAGCTGAAAATCAAAACCTTGATCTAGCTGAACAACTTAAAAACTGTCACCTTCAAATAGAAAAGCTTTCTAAAATTGAAGAAGATTTAAAAAATCAGGTTCATATAAATCAGCTAGTCAAAATCGAACGAGAAGAAGCTATCGCTGCATTAAAAGCTGAAAAGGCTACTGTTGAAGGATGGTGTAAATCCTCAACAACGATCACTGAGATAATAAAGTCTCAGATTCCCTTGAGTGACAAACGTGGTCTTGGTTACAAAGCTGATACTCTAGAACCTACCACTGACCATTCCATGCTTAAATTTGGAATGTTCGTGTCCTCTATCCCTGACACTTCCTCATCTCAGTGTTCTTCTTCTAAAACCCCTATCCCTGAGGAAAAACCTACCTTAATCTTTAAAGGTAAAGGCAAAGAAAAAGTTTTCAACCAAAAACCTCAGAAGGGTACCTTTGTACCTAAGCTGAATGCCTCTAAAGCTTCAGTAACTTCTAAGAACAAGATCCTTGGATTTATTCAGCGATCTACTCCTAGAATCAGAGTGGATGTTATTGGTAAGAATTCTGAAGAACTGATTGTTCCTCTAATTTCCAATGCCAAAGGTATACTTGGTGCTGGCCCTGCTCATTTAAAATTAACGGCTCAACATGCAAAAGGTCATGGTGAAGATCAATGCCCCCAAGTATACCTTTGGCGATGAAAATTAGAGGGCCAGCACCATGTTGAGCTGTTAATCTTAAGCTGAAAAGTTAGCTAAGGTGAAGATCAATGCCCCCAAGGCAAAGAAGACCAATCCTGGTGCAAATCAGGTTAAGGTGAAAACCACCACCGAGGTTAAGAAATTAGCCAAAGTGAAGAATAGTTCAGAAGCTGAATCTTCAAATGCTGCGAAGAATGCTGAGCCTTCCACTTCCTCTACCACCACTGACAAATATGAGCCCATAGTAAAATGGGTGCCCAAGTCAAACTATTCTTCCTTTGTTTGCAGGTTAAGAAGGGTATCTGGTATCTCGATAGTGGATGCTCTAGGCACATGACTGGAAAGAAAAACCTGCTCACTGAATACAAGGAAGAGAAGGGTCCCTCAGTGACCTTCAGTGGGAACGGAAAAGGCCATACCCGGGGGTTTGGTGTACTCTCAAATGGTACAACAACCTTCAGAAGAGTCGCATATGTCGAAGGACAGAAGCATAATCTTCTTAGCATCAGTCAACTGTGTGACAAGGATAACAAAGTGATTTTCACTAAGGAATCCTGCTTTGTCACTGACAAAAAGGATAAGATAGCTCTCAGCGGATACCGTATGGAAAATGTTTACGTCATAAACATGGACTCTACAACCAATGAGAACTCCTGTTTCTTATCAAAAGCCTCATATGATGTCAATTGGCTATGGCATAAGAGGCTCTCCCATCTAACCTTCAAGACACTGAATACTCTTTCTTCAAAAGAGTTGGTTACTGGTTTACCTCAACAATCATACGCTAAGGAGTCTCTATGTTTAGCGTGTGAAAAAGGGAAACAAACCAAGGCAAGCTTCAAATCTAAGCAAGTTTCCTCAGTGTCATCTCCTCTACAACTTCTCCATATGGATTTGTTTGGCCTTGTTAACAAACAATCCATCGCTGGAAAGAAATATACGTTGGTCATAGTTGATGAATTTTCTTGCTATACTTGGGTAATGTTTCTCCGTTCTAAGAGTGATACCCCTGAAGAACTCATCACTTTTGTCTGGAAAATGGAAGTCCTGAACAACATGACCGTTCGCTCAATAAGGAATGATCATGGGATTGAATTTAAAAACAGTTCCCTTGATTCCTTCTTTGAAAGTAAGGGTATTTCTCACAACTTTTCCTCAGTGAGAACACCGCAACAAAATGGAGTCGCTGAAAGAAGAAATCAAACTATTATCGAAGCTGAACGTTCAATGCTCAACGATTCTCATCTACCTACTCAGTTTTGGGCAGAAGCTGTCAAAACTGCTTGTTTTACGTAAAACAGGTCGCTGATAGTCAAAAGATTCAAGAAGACAGCCTATGAACTCTTTCATGGGAGAAAGCCTTCAATTATCTTTCTTCACATCTTTGGATGTCAGTGTTTCATACCGAACAACAGAGATGCCCTTGGAAAGTTTGATCTTAAGGCTGATGATGGAATTTTTCTTGGATACTCCTCAGTCTCCAAAGCCTTTAGAGTCTTCAATCATAGAATACAAACTGTAGAAGAAACAATCCACGTCACTTTTGACGAATTCCGTTCAGCGAACTCTAGACCTTCTGCTGATAATGAAGAAATGAATCAATGGATGTTTTCTCATCTTGGTGATTCAGAAGATGTTCCTAATCCTCCATCTCATACTCATAACGCTGAAGATGATGATCCTACTATCATCCCAAGCATGCAGACAAGTGAAGCTGAAACATCATGGGTCTCAGCTGTTCCTATTAACACTATGCCTGCCTCTGAACTTTCTATCTCAGACATACCATCTACTTCTAAGCAATCAGTGAATGAAATGACATCCGAACCTCTTCCTCTCTTGGCTGAAATACCAGAAGTTGCTGAAGCCTCATCTTCAGCTCCTCCAGAAGTTCAGGTTGAGTCAACGACTTATGCTCCGGCTCAGCGATGGACTATTAATCACCCTATTGATCAAATTCTTGGTGATCCAAACGCTGGTGTTCAGACTCGACGAAGTGCAGGTAATATTTGTTTATTTGTTAACTTTATTTCTCTGATTGAACCAAAGAAAACAGATGATGCCCTCAGAGATCCAAACTGGGTCAGCGCTATGCAAGAAGAGCTGACAGAATTTGAAAGAAACAAAGTTTGGAATCTCGTTCCAAAACCATCTGACAAGTCAGTGATAGGCACTAAATGGGTCTATCGAAACAAGTTGGATGAACATGGACCTGTTACCCGCAATAAGGCTCGTCTTGTTGCTCAGGGATACAGACAAGAGGAAGGTATAGACTACGACGAAACATTCGCCCCAGTGGCAAGACTCGAAACTATTCGTCTATTTTTAGCTTACGCTGTACACAAAGACTTCAAAGTTTATCAAATGGATGTTAAGTCAGCGTTCCTCAATGGAAAGCTGAATGAAGAAGTCTACGTGGAACAACCTCCAGGATTCTCAGATCCTAAGCATCCAGGTTATATTTATAAACTGGATAAGGCACTTTATGGCTTAAAGCAAGCTCCTCGTGCATGGTATGACACTCTCTCTACTTATCTCCACATCGAAAAATTTGAGCGAGGTAAAATCGATAAAACTCTATTTTTCAGGAAAGTAAAAGGTCATATTATTCTTGTTCAAATATATGTCGATGATATTATATTTGGTTCCACTAACCCTGATCTATGTACTCGTTTCGCTGAGAGAATGAAAGCTGAATATAAAATGAGTATGATGGGTGAGCTAACATATTTCCTAGGTCTTCAAATCAAACAGAGTGAAAAAGGAACTTTCATTCACCAAGGAAAATATGTTAAAGATATGCTGAAGAAATTTGATTTAACTCAGAGTTCAGCTATGAAAACCCCTATGACACCACCGCTGACACTAAACAAGGATCTTTCTAGAAAACCCGTGTATATCACGATGTACCGTGGGATGATCGGTTCTCTTCTATATTTTACAGCTAGCCGACCTGATATTATGTATGCAACCTGTTTGTGTGCACGATATCAAGCTGAACCTAAGGAATCTCATTTGATCGTTGTAAAGCGAATCTTTCGTTACCTTAAGGGTACTCCTAACCTACGTCTTTGGTATCCCAAAGACTCAGGGTTTGATCTAATCGCCTATTCAGATAGTGTGTTGCAAATTGGATAGGAAAAGCACCACAAGAGGCTGTCAGCTCCTGGGTGGAAAGCTGGTGAGTTGGACAAGTAAAAAGCAAAACTCAGTGTCCACCTCAACCGCTGAAGCTGAATACGTAGCTGCTGGAAGCTGTTGTTCTCAGGTCTTGTGGATGAGAAATCTACTACTGGACTATGACCTTCAGCTCTCAAAACTTTCAATCTACTGCGACAGCACATGTGCCACCGCTATAGCCAACAATCCAATGCTACATTCAAAAACCAAACACATCGAAATCAAGTATCATTTTATCAGAGATCATGTGATGAATGGTGATATAGAACTTCATTTTATCCCAACTGACTTTCAGTTAGCTGATCTGTTCACCAAACCTCTTGATGAGACAAGATTCAACTTTCTCATCAGTGAGCTTGGAATGTCGAACTTAGAATAGTAAAATCTCTAGCGGTTCACATTTGATCAGTGATAAAATAAACTTGTATAACTCCATTTATCATCTTCTCTCTGAACAAAATTGATTCGCTGATATCAAGGTATGTTCTTCTTTACTCGCTGACGTTCGCCTTTAAATGCAAGATTTAAAAACAAATTGCATCGCTGAATATCTTTTCCTTTCAGTGATACCTTTGAAATTTCAAAACTTAACACTGATACTTCTATTCAGTGCTTCATATTCTTCAAAAGGTCCCTGAGTTTTTCAAATCCTCAGAGACATCCTAAAATATGAAAGGACGTTGTTAGTCTCAGATCCGTGCAACAATAATGAAATCAAACGATTAAACAGTAAAGCATACGATTTCAACTGGTCATCTCTGTATTAGCTTTCAATATAAGAGAATTACAATAAGAGTGAAAGAAAGCAAATGAGACAACTAGCCTATTTTTCTAAGGCTAGATTGCTTTATATATGGCGGGCCCGTGGTTAACAAGCCCACGGCCCGTTCACTAACAAGGCATAATTTAATCTATTACAATTAGCCCCTTGAACTTGTAATCAACCAAATATTACCCTAACAATCTCCCCCTTTGATTTGAAGTTCGATTTGGCGCCAGTTCGCGATATATCTTTTTCAAAGCGCGAAGTGGATCTCGAACCATCTGATAGCACAGCGATAGTCGATGTGTTCTTCAACCATTTCCATGGCATTCCAAGCAGTTATTTCATTTGGATTAGGAACATACGAAACCCTTGGATTTTCAGACTCGTGCTGAATGATCTTTCGAAGAGCATCTTGAACTTTGAAGAGTGTGCCGTCGCAGAATCTATCAACCTGACTGAATCGCAGAAACTTCTTCTCTTTCTGTTAATTGATGTAGACGATCCCAAATTCTGGTTCTAGAAGCATAGCGTTCTCGGGATACATATTCAACTCAGGAGCTTGCAGATTCAGCTTTATCAAATTTATCTTCTTCGCCCTGTTCTCGATAGCCATTTGGAAGTCCGTTAGATAAGACATCATAATTGTGCGGACCAGGAATCGACGAACAGCTTCGAGCGCCTTTGTAACGGTAAGCGGTCGGATGGTTCTAGTGCGAAGGTCTTTCAGAAGAGCCAGGAAGTCAAACGGTCGGAGGTTCTGGAAGTCGGCTTCAAAAAATTTCCATTCATTACCATCTTCTCGGCGGACGGTGAATACTGGATACACAATTTTCATGATGCGGCTGGACTGTATGTTGAGTACCTCTGTGATCTGATGCTTGGTTCTGACTTGGCTGACTGGTAGACACCGTTTCATTGCGCAAATGTATCGGCGTTGGTATTCAGGGCTGTAGTTGTAAATACCAAGGCAAAAGGTCGGCTCGATCGTGCATAGCTTGTGAACAAACAACTTCTTCATGGATTCCTCCAGGTGAGGAATAAATACAGGGATCTTCTCCCAATGGATTTGTTGCTGAGGAAGGGGAGGAAGATCAGGAGCTGTCTGTTGTTGTAGAGGAGATGTCGTAGGATTGACAGTTGCAGATTGGGGTCTTTCAGAAGTTTCGGCGGCTTTGCTTGAGTGAACGGGAGAAGTGCCATAAAAATTCTGTAGCAGGAACTGATCATAGTCGATGTTGTCGTCTTCATCAGTCGGGAAAACCAAGTTTACCTGGAGATTTATGGCACTGGCGGCTTTTTCGTACCATGCATCTTTGGTCTCCGGGTTGGCTTCGCAGTCTGGATCGATCATATCCAGTAATGGTCTGTCTGATGAGTCAAAGTCGACCAGTTCCTGTGTTGAACCCTCGGGCTTTTCAACCATTGGGTCTTCATCATCTGAGATGTCCATATCTATTACCATCTCGGCTAATGGCAACTCGGCTTCAGGTTCGGCTTCGGTTGTTGTTGCTGGTTCCAGATGAACCACATTTGTAGATTCTGTGAGGATAGGGGCGGTCTCGGTAGGTCGTAGTTGTTTCTCCCCCTCACGGTGATCAGGATCATCCTGGTCATCGTGCTTGCGTTTCAGACCGCCAACTTGACTCTTACAGGTATCTTCGAGTGAGCGGGACCCTCTCGGACAGCGTTGTGAGCGTTTGGTTGTAGTCCTTGAGAGTTGAGTCAATGGCGTCTAAGCGAGTGGTAATGGATGATGAAGGAGCAGTGACCTGGGATTTCAGAACAGATATCATGTCTGCTTCAGTTGAGGCGTCGGATTCAGATTGCTGGAGTAGCTGAGCCAAAAGCATCGTCTTCAGAGTATCCACCGTATAGATTGGCTGAATGAATGTCGGTGGAGGTGTAGGTGCGGTTTCAGTTTCGACGATCTTTGCTTTGCCTTTGATTATTTTGGCGAGCTCGGCGGCGACATGCTGCTCCATTGCCTCTCGGACAACCTTGAGGGTGCTGTCCAGGGACCCCTAAAAAAATTGACCGGACGATTGACTACTGGAGACAAAAAATCAGTGTGACTTGGGAGAGGTTTGTCGAAAGGGAACGACTCAAACTCTCCATCAGAGTTACCTTCATAGTTCACGTATTCAGAAAAATTTATCTCCGGAATTGCAGGACTTGGATTAGGTGAGGAAGGCGAGGAACACTTAGTGTCAGTGTGCTTTGGGGAATTCGGTACGGAAGCTAGAAAAAAATCAGAGTTTAAATTCCTTTAAACACGCTCATCTTGAGAATCATTACCGTCTTGTGTGGTAGATATTTTACCTAAGAAAACTTTGCACGAAGACGTATCAGATGAATTCGAGGAAGATTCGGGGGAAATCTGCTTCTCAGAATTGAGTTGGTCAATTTGCTCTTGGAGCTGACCATTTTTCGCATACTCTTGCATCGCATCTGTTGCCAAGGCAGCCAGCTTTGATGTGAGTTTCGTGATTTCTTCCCGAAGGATTTCCTGTCCTTCATCAGACACAACTTTGGTTTTGACCAGTTGTGGTTTCTCAAGTTTCTCAGAATTGAGTTTCTCAATCTCAGAGATTAGCGCTTTCTTTTCTTTTTGAAAAACATACATTTCTTTCTCAAACGACTCCTCCAACTCGACAATCTTTGCTTCCAAGATGAGAGGGGGAACATAGAGTTTAAACTCGTCCGTCTCAGTCTTGGTTGCAGGTGTTTGGTCCTCATCCTTTTTGGAGGAATCCTTGGGCTTAGCAACCTTGTAAGGGTCGAAGTAGTCATTTGAGAGATACTTTTTGTTCTTTTGATAAGAAAAATTCAAAGGTTCATAACAAAACAGAAGTTGTATTCCTCGTTTGTGTGCGCGTTTATATTCCTCGGTTTCCTCTTCCTTCTCAGGTTCAAGAGGGCCAGTCCATTGAATGGCATATTCCGGATACGTTTTATCTAACCCAAAACATGCAAAATCATACAGAGTAGGAGTTTGATATCTTCCCTTTTTCAAATAGTGTGGGTTATCATATCCAATTCCCCACTCTTTGTTAAAATAAGTGAACTCCTTGTGTTTATTCAGAAAGATGGTTTGATCAGTTTGACCCCTTTTGTGGAGTTTGGTTTCAAGATCAAGAATTTTAGCAACAAACTCCTTGTGCTGAATTTGAAGAGAGGAACATTGATAAACAAGTTCTTCTTTCTCATTCATGCACTGATCAGACTGAGACTGAAGATCAGATAATTTGGCCCTTAAGTCTTTAGGTGCTATTGAAAGATTTTTGCATTTCTCCTTTAACATAGCATTTTTAGACTTATGTTTTTCAGCTATTCTTGTTTGAACATCTAGCTTTTCGGTTAGTGAACTAATCTTAAGTTTTTGTTCTTTAGTGGTGGCCTTAAAGGAATCTGCCTGGTCGGTAAAAGATTGCATTTTATTCAAGAAATCTTGTTCGGAAGAATCACATACCTGACTTGTCTTCTCTTCATCAGCTGGAGAGTGATAGCCTATGAAAGCATTTGCACCATCAATATCGCTTTCATCATCAGAACGACCCAACCAGTAGTCGTTTTCCACAAACATAGCTTCTCCAGCTTCCTTCTGCTCAGCCAATGCGAGTTTTGCCTTGTAGTTGTGAGAATTCTTTACCACATGCCTCGTATAATCTTTAGCAAAGTGACCAAGCTTTCCGCAGTTGTAACATGTCACTGGCTCATCCTTCTTCTTACTTTCTGCTTTCTCAGTCTTCTCCTTCTTCTCTGACTTCCCTTGCTCATCAGCTTTCTTCTTTCCCTCATACTTGTCCTGATGGTCATGGCGCTTGTTAGAGGAGGTGGAGTAGCGCTGATTGTTGGACGAAGGCTTCTTATAGTACTTTTGTTGTTGGAAAGATTTCGTAAGCAGAGCTATCGCTTTCTTGAAGTCAGTTACTTCATCATTAGAGTCACTGTCTTCCTTTTCATATTCGGAAGAGCTTTGCTTTTGAGCACGTTTAGAGTGACCGCTCGAAGATTTCCCTTTCTTGGAGGACATGAGTGCAATAGGATCAGCAGCTGGCTTTGAGTCAGTCTTCTTCTCGCTCAGAAGCTCATTCACTTCATCTTCATCTTGAAGAAGTGTCTCATAGAGTTCATTGATGTCGATGTTCTCTATCAAGTTGTTGTGCTTGACATGAGAAGCAAACACCTTCCATTCCGGCAACAGATTATTGAGAAATTTGAGCGCGTTTTCTGTGTTGGAGCGAGTGATCTTATTCTTGTTTAGTTCATTAAGAAGTGAGCAGAACCGTTCATAGGTCTGTGTGAGAGATTCGCCGGTGCGCTGCTTGAAACCATCGAACTTGGTTATCGCGCTGTTGATCTTTAGTTGATTTCCGACATCGCTCCCACGCATCATTCTGACCACTTGATCCCACATGCCCTTTGCCGTTTCTTTGTAGCTGTCGATAGCTGTATAGATCGGGTTAGGAAGGGCTTGGACAAGATATCTCTTTGCATGCTTTTCACCTTCGATCATGCCTCTTTCATCTTCGGTCATTTCGGCGATAGTCTTTTTCGTACTACGAGCTACAGCAGTTGCAGTTGCTACTATGTCATTCATCGGCCAAGGGATTGGACCATCTTCAAGAGCTCTTTTTATGTACTCGTAGTTGTCCTTGGACTCTATGAAGAGCATGAACCTGTCACGCCATTGGCTGTACTCATTTGGAAAGAGACACGGTGGTTTGGAGTCGGTGCCAATTGCAAGAGCTTCGCACGAAGTAGACATCTTTGGTTGCAACGGAGTGATCGTCAGACGTGTAGATTGATTCAAAGTGTAAACCTAACGCAAGGCACTAAGAGTGGTCCTAACGCATATTCTACGACTAATGTGAACTAAGAATGATCTTACTGGATAGGAATCCAAATAAGAGTCTGATCAGGAAGTGTCCGAATCAGATCTATAGACAAAACAGTTCAAAAAAAAATTCACAAAGTATCCGGATAAAACTGAATAATCCGGATAGCCTAAGGTTTCCGGATAACACAGGGGTTACCGGAAGACAGTAGTTACCGGATAAGGAAAGTAAACAAAGAGTTACTGGGTAAATGATATGTCCAGATAAAATACTGACCGGATGTGAAGGGTTTCCGGACGAAAGCAGTTACCGGAAGATGGAATATCCGGGAAGATTGGTTACCGGAACTTTGGGTTTCCGGAACTAATTTACCCAGAAAGAATTAGGTTTCAGTGACTTACCCGGAATGTTTGACTTACCCGGAAATGTTGGATGTACCCGGAAGACTTACCCGGAAAGGAGAGACGTGTCCGGATGGATTACACAATTATCCGGAAAGATTGGGGCTGTCCGGAAACCACGACTGATCTATCCGGGAACTACGGCTGACTTTTCCAAATCGATTGAAACTCGATTAGGGTTGCTAAAAATCGATCCTGAAAGATTAGGAACAATACCAAACACAAAAATAACACTAACCCAATCGATTTTAAAGCAAAAACAACAAGTTTTGATGGTAAAAATTTGATTTTTGATGAAGAACACAACCAAAACTTTTGATTTTAAATTGCTTAATAAACCACTCAAACGATCGAATTAGGATGTGAAAATTTGCAGAAACGAATATAACAACGATACTAACACAACCCAATAAAAAAACAATCAATTTTGTCAGAATCAAGGTTTTGAACTTTCAAGAATGACACAGACGAGAAAAGTCAAAAATTTACCAGAAGTCAACTTGAATGCTTTGAATCAATCTTGTCCGTCTGCTCTGATACCAATTGTTAGTCTCAGATCCGTGCAACAATAATGAAATCAAACGATTAAACAGTAAAGCATACGATTTCAACTGGTCATCTTTGTATTAGCTTTCAATATGAGAGAATTACAATAAGAGTGAAAGAAAGCAAATGAGACAACTAGCCTACTTTTCTAAGGCTAGATTGCTTTATATATGGCGGGCCCGTGGTTAACAAGCCCACGACCCGTTCACTAACAAGGCCTAATTTAATCTATTACAATTAGCCCCTTGAACTTTTAATCAACCAAGTATTACCCTAACAGACGTTTGTGACGTCATCAAACGGATTCGAACTTTTAATCAACCAAGTATTCTCTGACACGTTTGCCCGTTTCGTTTTCCTTGACCAATCACATTCAAGGGACGTGTCCGTGTCATCATGAAAAATTTCCCGCTCATAGTTTTTCTCTCTCTATTCTCATATATAAACCCATTCGAGTTTATATTTTTACCTTTACGCGAACATCATCTCCTTCAAAGCAAGAACTCTCTGTTGCATTCAAAATATTAACTCAAGAACCTGTTCATCTTCATCTTCTTCAACAACACAGGTTAATATTTCTTTTATTTTGCACTTAATAAACTTGTTTTCGATCTTATTCTTTGTTTTACAAGATCAAACAAATGAACTTTCTTAAAATGAAATCATTTCTTTTCATGATTTTGTGAACACAATCTGGAGACAGATTGTTCTTCAAATTTGAAACAACAATCTTAAACTTGCAATATTCATATGTTTTTCCAGAATCTCTTCCTTAAACACAATCTGGAAAACAAATGTTCACTATGTTTTGTATTTTTTTTTCAAAACAAGAAAAACCCTAATCTCCATTAAGATATCTTTTGTCTGAATGGAATGTGCAAAACCCAAACACATCTTATTTTGGAAAATCTTTCCACATTAAGACTTTATTCTTTATCTTTCTTCATGTTTGTAATCATAAACAGAAATGGCATCTACTACTGAAGCTCCTATCGCTAAGTCTCCCACTGCTGCTGAGGTTACTGTACTCACAAAAGCTCCTCAAGTTGCTTTTAAACTCGAGCAAGTTACCTTTCAAAGCAACAACCCTTATGCTCTGTTCGACTTCCCTCAAAAGAAGCAGGTCACACATCTTGATGACGCTGTGAACTTTCTCAAGACCTGTCCACTATCGACAGCTCTGACCATCACACCCCCTGCTCATCGGAGTCTTCTAGCTCAGTTCTGGTATACTGCCAGAAGAGCTCAAGTACCCTCAACCAAAGACCCAAAGAAAATGCTCGATGTCATTCTTTGTGACACCAAACATGGCACTTCCAAGATCACCTCTGGTACTATCAGGCGTGCCGTGAACCTTCCTGGTAGTTCCAAAGAAAAACGCTTTGTCCCTCTGCCAAACCTAAAAAACCTAGCTGATAGGGAAGCACTGATTGCATTCTTTGATGCAATGAAGTATGTGTGGGAAATAGGGAGAGATGAACTCCCTGAGAAGAAGCTGACCACCATCAAGAAATCGAAAATGCCCAGCGAGATGAACTTCATCTTCGCTCATTTGATCAGCTGCCTGACAGCGAAAACTGGGTCAAGTGACCAAGCATCCCAACCCCAACAGGCCATGAGGTATGCACTGCTGAAGGGCCTTCACATTGATTGGGCAACAATCATTTACAACGATATGGTGCTCAGGGTGTATGCGGCTGACATACCAACAACTGTTCCATATCCCCGGCTTGTCAGTGCTCTCTTTCTAAACGGACTTAGGGACAAATACCCAAAAGTGGGTGACCTGAAACTCTCTCAGGTTGGCGTTAAGGTTCTTAACTTCAAGCCCCTGCCAAACAAGGTACGTCTTTCTACTCTCTTATCTCTTCTTAACCCCACTTCTTCTACTTCTGCAGCTACCTCAGCAGTAATCCCAACTGCTGATACCCACGCTGTAACCTACACTCCTTCCAAGAAAAGGAAACCCTCTAAATCCCCACTTGGCGCCCCTAAGCCCAAGAAGTCCTCAACAGAGAAAGCCCCCAAGCCTTTCCAGACTGAAGACTCCACGGTTCTCTCTTCATCAGAGTCGTTGGATAGTTCAGTGGTACGCTCTGCCACAGCTGATGAAGCCACCCCTTTCACACCAACTTCAGCGTCTCTAAACGCCGAGGTTATTAACTTGGAACAGAACCTCCCTCCCTCAGTACCTCTAAGTACTGAGGAAGTAATTCTCAGCATATCCAACGCTGAACCCCTTACCCAATCCCTCTTCTCAACCTTCATTCCTCCCACCATCTCTTTGGACACTCCACCTATTTTCCCCTCATTCTCTGGAACGAAGGTCATCCTCAGCGATACAAATGCTGAAAATCTATAGCGGATGATGGCAAAAAATACAGGACCTCCAGGCACCTCCAGTCGTCAAGGAACTCTGGAAGACGACATGGAAAGATTCTCAGGTTATCGAAGTTTCGAGGACTTCACGAACCCGCCTGCAGGTATACACAAAAGCATACACACTCCTCTCTCAAAATCCCCAACTTCTGAGCTTTCCTTTGTTCAAAAGTTATTAACTGTTGCAGGTCCTAATTTGGGAGACATTAACAACTCCCTAAAAGATTTGGCAACAAAGGTGGACTCTCTCACCATAACACTATCTACAAACTCTTCAGTGGTTACAAACGCTGGAGAGGATCTCAAGAAGCTGACCACAGAGGTCAAAGGCAAAGCCTCCAATACTGATTTGGAGAAGGTGGAAGGTAGCATTGGAAATTTTGCTACCACTCTCGCTGAAAACTCCACTTCCATCAACAATCTTAACTCCACCAACAACACCCTCTCCACCAACTTTACAGCCCTATCCAATGAAGTCACATCATTGAAGACAGTGGTTGGCGATCTTCAGGGAGAGGTGACTACTGTAAAGTCAGAGGTGACCTCTGTGAAGACTCTTCTGCAGAAAATCCTTGACCGTCTGAATGCTCCAACATGCACTCCCTCACACTTTACTCAGACGGATCGAGAGGATCTTCAAAAGATCAGTCCTACTATTTCTGGCCTAGATAACAGAATAGTCGTGATTGAAACCTCCATGGGAATCACTGGCCTGGAAGACAGTGATCCTAAGAATGTTGCTGCTGCTGCTGCTGATATTCCTATATCCTCCCCCATCCATCATGTGGAAGAGGGTGAGAAGACTGAAGACCTTCCCCATAATGTTGAGGAAAAGGAGAAAAATCTTGAAGACCTTCCCCATTACGCTGAGGGGGAGGGTATTGTTATGCTGAAAAACCTCAGGGATATGAAAACCCTGAGGGAACCGAGAAACCTCCCTCTGAATTTGAGGGGGAGCAACTCGATGAGGAAGCTGAAGCTGAAGCTGATGTTACCGAACCTTATGCTGACGAGGAAGAATCAGAAGAAGAAGAAGGAGAAGACCTCGATCATGAGGACGACGAACAATCATCGTCCCCTAAAAACGATGATGATGATGACGATGATGATGACAGCGACTTCTTCTTCGTCCAGCCTAAGAAGGTCCCTGCTAAAAAAAGGAGTTATGATAAATGAACCATCAGGGGAGGGGACAACGAAAAAGCCTGCAGCAACTGAAGCTGACAAAGGCAAAAATAAAGGCCCCCCTGCAGAAGGCAATCAGACTATCCTTCAATGAAAGCCAGTTTGTCAGGTACAATACCTCTTCTTCCCTTACACTGCATCCCTCCTCTATCCTCTCTCAACCTCAGTTCTCCTCTCCATAAAACCTCTATACACTTAACCTTATTCTTTCTCTATCTCTTTCTTTCCCAAATGATCTTACTTAAACGATCGCTGCGTTTCAGCTAGTCCTCTTCCCTGCTTGAGCATACAGCTGAAGTTCTCCGGTTGCAACTACAACAATAATCCCAGCCCCTAGTGCTGAAGAAATAATCCCGGTCTCAGACTTCGCTGAGACTGATGACATTTTTGAAGAAGAACAGGAAGAAGAACCGCTCTCTCACAAGAATAGACCTTCCTTGGTTCCTCAAATACCAAGTGAAGAAGAAAAGAAAAAGAGAGCTGCTATGGTTCAGAAACTTGAAGCTAAGCGCCTTGTTCCTCATCACCTAAGGCATTTCACAAACAAAGAAATCGCTGACGCTCTCAAAGCTGAACAACTCTTCGCTGAACGAAAAAAGGCTGAAGAAAAAGACAGGGAATATGCCCTAGAACTAGCTCAACGTTCTTTCGAAGACCCAGATTTGAGAAGATTTCCTGTTGCTGACTGCTGAAGGACGCACAGAAGACTCACCAGAAAAAGACCAAAGTCAGCGGCACTACTCTTGAATGGTGTAAGAAGATGTGCCACTACAGACAACAACCCTCAATGATAAAGGCTGTGAATGTCAAAGGAAGATATGCTCTGAAAAACAACATAAAGGTACCGATCGTCAATGTCCAAATAGTCAGAGAAAACGGCCACAACAGAACTGTCTACATGTCAGCCATAAACACCTTTGGTCTCGCTGAATGGCTGGAGATGACAATAGCAATTCAAAGATCCCGCTCAACCTTCAGAACCTATGTCGTACAAGAAATAAACAAACAAATCGACTTGGTTTCCTCAGCGGTTGATATTCCTCGTCCTCCATAAATTCAAAAGAAGCGAGCTGCTCCAAAGAAGAAGAAGACCCCTTCCTCTCCAGGCCCGACAATAAGAAACGAGACAGGGATTTAATTCTCTCATGATGCAGTTCTTGGCCCTGCCCCTGACCTCTCTGGACTTGAAGTATCCTTACCTCCTGCTGAAACCTTCTTCGCTGGCAGAGTAATCAGCAATCCTTATGGCATCTTCTTCTATGACTTCAGTGGTCGTGAATGCTTTCAACGCATCTCTGAGTTATACAAAACTCCAATCGAACAACTCATAGATTTACTATACTGGTGTGAGTACAAACAAAGTCTCTTCGGACAACTCTTGAAACCCCACATCTATCGTGAAGCAAAGAAAAGAAGGGAACAAGGAGTCATAGTCCCTGATTGGATGATTCCAGAGACTGACACTCTTGATGAACTTGTCAAGAAAGAACCTGGTTAGCTGATAGGATTTCCTTGTAATTCTTCTATCTCTATCAGCTTATATCTTCTGTACTTGTAATTTAATTTGCTGTACTTTGTTGGGAACTGAAGATTTGCTAAGTATGAATAATACTGCCAGAACAACATTACTACTGCCAGAACATAGTTACTACTGCCAGTAAAGGTTAGTACTGCCAGAACATAGTTACTACTGCAAGACAAAGTTAATGCTGCTGGAACTCTGTTAGTACTGCTGATGCATTAATGCTGCTGGAACAAGGTTAGTACTGCTCAGTCAAGTTAATGCTGCTGGAATAGATTAATACTGCTGAAGCAAAGTTAATGCTGCTGGAATAAGTTAATGCTGCTGGAATGAATTAGTGCTGCTGGAGAATATTAGTACTGCGCATGCTGAATGAAGTTAATACTGCTGATGTGATAAGTTTGGTATGCGAAGATTTTGGAGATAAAGATGGAATGGATGCATATATACTTAAAGAAGATTCAGAAGATCAATTTTGTTTTGATAGTTATCTTGTAATTATTTTGTATAAATAGATGTTGATAGATAGCTATTCAAAGATACGAAATACGCAATATACGAGAGTTTTAGAATACGTTTTAGAGAGAATTAACCTCAAGGTTTAGAACCCTATTTCTAGAGAAGTAGAAGTCGTCTTGATTGAGCCTGTTCATCAAGATTGAGGTTTGGTTGTAAGCTTGTGAGTTGGATTAGTGAATACAAACAGCTGTGTGTTTTCTGATATATTGTTCTTTGATTGTGTGAATTGAAGTTCTATTCCGCAGATTCTTTAATTCTGAATTCTAAGTTTTATTAGTCTTGTTAAGATTCGATCCTGACAAGTGGTATCAGAGCTTTTGTTTCTTAGAATTCTACAATCATTATGGATAATTCTATTGAATCAAACAGTACTCTTGTTTCTAAGGTTCCCATGCTCAGACCCAATGAGTTTGACATGTGGAAAATTAGAATCAAGCAGTATATTCTGCTTACTGATTATTCCATCTGGGATATCATAGAGAATGGTCCATGTGCTGAAGGAAGAATTGGACCAGAAGGCAAAAGACCTCCTCCAAAGACTGATGCAGAGAGAAAAGTCAGACAAATAGAGATGAAGGCCTTAAGCACTCTGCTTTTGGCTATCCCCAATGAATATCAGCATCAATTTCATCACTGCACTGATGCTCAGATTCTGTGGAATGCATTGGAAAAGAGATTCACTGGCACCAAAAGCACCAAGAGGAATCAGAAGGCAATTCTCAAGCAGCAGTATGAAAACTTTACTTCTACTAAGAATGAGTCTATGACTCAAACTTTTGATAGATTTAATAAGCTGATTGGAGAATTAGCCACAGTAGGAGTCAAGATGGAGGCTGATGATGTTAACAGAAAGTTCTTAAGATCATTAGGTGAAGAGTGGACAATGTATACTGTGTCCTTCAGACAGAATGACCAATTGGAAGATAAAGAGCTTGATGATCTTTACAATGATCTTAGAGTTTTTGAAGCAGAGGTTGAAGCCAAAAAGAAGCCATCTGGATATATACATAATGCTGCACTCCTTTCAGCATCACCTGATTCTACTGCTAACCCTGAATCAGTTAGTGCTGCTGGAGGAGTCAATCAGGAAAAGACCAATGATTCAGTACTAGAAGCCTTCTTTTCTAGTCATGTTAATTCCTCATTGATTAATGATGACTTAGAACAGATTAATGCTGATGATCTTGAAGAGATGGATATCAAGTGGCAGATGGCTATGCTGTCTATGAGGGTGAAGAGATTCATAAAGAGGACAGGGAGAAACAACTTTTCCCAAAGAAGAGAAGATGGTGCTAGATTTGACAAGTCCAAAGTTGAATGCTACAAGTGTCACAAGATGGGACACTTTGCCAGGGAATGCAGAGGTGGAACATCTCACAACAGCCATCAACAAACTCAGGCTGGAAGCTCCAATCAAAACAGAAACTCTATTCAAGCTCTTGTCTCTCAACAAGGAATGGGATTTGATTGGAGTGATCAAGCAGAAGAGGCCATCCAAAATCAAGCACTTATGGCTGAAGTTTCAGATCTTCCCACTGAGGTAAAATCTAATCTCTGTACTCAAGCTTGTATAGACACTGTTAAAAGGTATAGAGATCACAATCAGGGAATGTGTGATGACCTTAAGAGATTAGAAAAGGACAAAAAAGACTATGTAGTAATTGTTGAGAGGTTTGAAGAACAGATTAGGGCTTTTCAAGCCAATGAACTTCAACACTCCTATGATACAAACTACTGGAAATGGGAAAAGGATGGTCTAGAGTTCCAGCTTAGAGAATCCAGGGAAGAGTGTGAGAAACTAAAAGGAGAGCTTGAGAAAGTTAAACTTGATGTTGAAAAGTTTTCAAAAGCTTCTAAAGTCATGGACACCATATTAAATACTCAAATTCACAGTAAGATGAAAACAGGCCTAGGGTATAATGCCACACCCCCACCCTACAACAACAACTACATCCCTCCTAAGTCAGACCTATTAGAAACCAAGGATAGGAAGGACTTACCTGAAGGAGCCACTGAAGTAGATCCTTTAGATAAAGTAGTTGTTGAGGATAAGACTGAAAAAGAAGGATCTGGTGAGGAATGTGTAAGTCCATGTGTTAAGAACAATGAGATGAAAAGGACTGGAAAGGGAAAGGGAGTTCATTATACACAGACCACTGTTGTGAACTCTAATACTTGTGAACATTGTTCTTGCAAGAAATCTCAAGAGAATAAGCCCCAAAAACATGATAAAAAGAGGGGAAATCAAAGAAATTGGAATAACCAGTGGGCACAAAAGCAAGGAGTTGATCTGCAAAGGATTAACAGACCAAAACCTTGTTTTATTTGTGGCAGATTGAATCATCTTGCCAAACACTGTTATTTCAATCCTATTAACCAAAGGAAAAGTTTTCAAAGAAGTTTTCAAAAATCCTCTGGTTATAGGAAGCCTGCAAGGAATAATGTGGCTAAGAAACAAGCTGAATCCAAAAGCTACATGAGAAAACAGACTGAAAAGGAATGTGTCAATATGTGGATCCCCAAAAGCACTAATGTTAGTACTGCTACCTCAGATAGTACTGCTGACAAGGATAGTGCTGCTAGAAGCAATACTACTGCCAATACTGCTGCCAGCAGTGTTAGTGCTGCTAACACTGTTAGTACTTCTTTTAAAGAGAATACTGCTGCTAGCAGTGTTAGTGCTGCTAACACTGTTAGTACTTCTTTTAAAGAGAATGCTGCTGCTAGCAGTGTTAGTGCTGCTAACTCTGTTAGTACCTCTTCTAAGAACAATACTGCTGCTAGCAGTGTTAGTGCTGCTAACACTGTTAGTACTTCTTCTGAGGTTAATACTGCTTCTAGTTTTTGTGCTGCTAGACCAATCATATTGACAAAGTACTCCAGTTCTGCAGTACCTAAGTTTGAAAATCTCATCAAAACCCAGTGCAAGTACTTTGATGAGCAAGGGAGACCCAAGACCACTTCGGCTTGGGTTCCCAATAAAAACTAACTGATTTATCTGATGTGCAGGGCAACCAACAGCTCAAGGAGAAGAGCATATGGCATGTTGATAGTGGTTGCTCCAGGCACATGACAGGTAACATGGCCTGCCTCAAGAATTTTAAAAGAATTGATGGAGGACATGTTGCTTTTGGAAATAATCCTGCAGGAGGTAAGATAAGTGGTAAAGGTGATGTGTCAAAAGGTAAGATGACATTTGAGGATGTTTACTATGTTGAGCAATTGAGATACAACCTGTTAAGTGTATCACAGGTCTGTGACAAGAAACATAGTATATTATTTACTGATTCTGAATGCATTATTCTTGCTCCTGGATTCAAAGTAGTTGATGAAAACATGATACTATTGAGAACTCCTAGAAAGGATAATGTGTATTGTTTAGATTTAGAAAGTGTTTCATCTGATTCATCTCTAAATTGTTTGGTTTCAAAAGCTTCAATAGATGAATCTTCACTTTGGCACAGAAGGATGTGTCACATGAATTTTAAAACAATGAATAAACTTGTTAAAAATAATCTTGTTAGGGGTTTACCATCAAAAGTCTATTCATGTGATGATCATTGTGTTGCATGTCTCAAAGGCAAACAACACAAAACTTCTCATAAGTCCAAAGAGATAAACACTATCTCAAATCCTCTTCAGTTATTGCATATGGATCTGTTTGGCCCTACAAATGTCTTGAGCATTGGCAAGAAGTCATACTGTTTAGTTATTGTTGATGATTACTCTAGATTTACTTGGGTATATTTTCTGAGAATTAAAGATGAGACAAGTGGACTGATCAAATCTTTTATTCTTAGAATTAAAAACCAATCAAATCAAAAAGTGAAAGTCATTAGATCAGATAATGGGACTGAATTTAAAAACTTTGATCTAAACACCTTTTGTGAGGAAAAAGGAATTGAGAGACAATACAGTGCTCCTAGGACTCCACAACAGAATGGTGTTGCTGAGAGAAGGAATAGGACACTGATTGAGGCTGCTAGATCTCTGTTAGCTGATTCAAAATTACAGTTAATACTGCTTGTTATGTTCAAAACAGAGTTTTGGTCATAAAGCCTAAAAACAAGACACCTTATGAGCTTTTTCTGAAAAAGAAACCATTTATTGGATTTTTCAAACCATTTGGATGTCCTTGTACAATTCTCAATACCAAATCTCACCTAGGTAAGTTTGATAGCAAAGCAGATGATGGCTTTCTTGTTGGTTACTCATCTCAGAGTAAGGCTTACAGAGTGTTTAATACCTCTTCTAGAATAATTGAAGAAAGTGACAATGTCAAATGAAATGAGAACACACCAAATCCTATTGGTTCAGGTCCTGATTGGCTATTTGACATTGATTCACTCACTAATTCTTTGGGTTTCAGTAGTGATGTAAATGCAGGACAAAGGGATGCACCACCATCAGATAACAGTATTTAGTCTGTGATATTTCCACTCCCTACCATTGATCCTGTTGACTTCTGTGCACAAGAAAAGGAAGCTGAACCGATTCAGAATGAAGAAGAGAGAAGATTAGAGGAAAATCAGCCTTCAAGTCCAAATTCCAGAGAGTCTGAAGTGACTGAAGAAGCTGAAGAAGATCCAGACTTATATGAGTCAAATCTGGATGGGAACTTAGTTGAGGAACCTGGTCATCCATCAAGAACTCAGAAAAATCATCCTCCTGAGTTGGTTATAGGATATATTGCTTCTCCCATGATGACTAGGAATCAAAGCAGACTTCAAGAGCTACAAGATCAGCAGAATACAGTTAATACTGTACTTACTTGCTTTCTATCCCAAATTGAGCCCAAAAAGGCTTATGATGCTATGAAAGATCCAAGTTGGATAGAAGCAATGCAAGAGGAGCTGCTACAGTTTAAATTACAGGATGTTTGGGACTTGGTGGACCTTCCAAAAGGTCATAGAGCAATTGGCACCAAGTGGATTTTCAGAAACAAGAAGGATGACAGAGGAATTGTGATCAGAAACAAAGCAAGGCTGGTTGCTCAAGGGTATACTCAGGAAGAAGGTATAGACTATGAGGAAGTCTTTGCTCCAGTGGCAAGGATTGAAGCAATTAGGCTATTTCTAGCCTATGCCTCATACATGAAGTTCAAGGTCTACCAAATGGATGTAAAAAGTGCTTTTCTGTATGGAAGTATTGATGAAGAAGTATATGTCTGTCAACCCCCTGGATTTGAGAATCCATTGCACCCTGACAGGGTGTACAAGTTGAAGAAGGCACTTTATGGTTTACATCAAGCCCCAAGAGCATGGTATGACACCCTGTCTACCTATCTCTTGAAAAATGACTTTGAAAGAGGAGTCATTGACAAGACCTTGTTCATTAAGAGGAGAGAGAAAGACACACTACTTGTTCAGATCTATGTGGATGACATCATCTTTGGATCCACAAATGATCACATGTGTAAAGAGTTTGAAGAGTTAATGCACAAGAGCTTCAAAATGAGTTCCATGGGAGAACTTACTTTCTTCCTTGGGCTTCAGGTGAAACAGAGGAAAGATGGGATTTTTATAAGCCAATCCAAATATGTGAAAGACATCCTGGACAAGTATGGTTTAACAGACTCAAAGCCAGCAAGCACACCAATGGAGACATACAAACAGATCACTGCAGATCTTGAGGGGGAGGATGTGGATGTCCATCATTACAGATCTATGATTGGATCACTCATGTATCTCACAGCCTCTAGACCAGACATTATGTTTCCAGTATGTGTTTGTGCCAGATTTCAGGTTACACCTAAGCAATCACACCTTCTTGCAGTCAAAAGAATTTTTAGATACCTAAGAGGGCAACCTAGATTAGGTCTTTGGTATCCTTATGAATCTTCATTTGACTTGCTTGCATACTCAGACAGTGACTTAGGTGGAGCTAACATGGATAGGAAGTCTACTTCAGGTGGATGTCAGTTTTTGGGTGCAAGACTTGTATCATGGCAGTGTAAGAAACAAACCACAGTGTCCTTATCTACAACAGAAGCTGAGTATATAGCTGCTGCAAGTTGCTGTTCTCAGGTGTTATGGATTCAGAATCAGATGTTGGACTATGGGGTAACATTTCTTCACACTCCAATCTTCATTGACAACAACAGTGCCATTAGCATTGTTAACAATCCTGTCAAGCACTCAAAAACAAAGCACATAGAGATCAGGTATCACTTTATTAGAGACTGTAATGAAAAGAAATTGATTCAAGTTGCTAAAGTTCATACCAATGACCAGTTTGCAGATTTATTCACAAAAGCTTTTGATGTGGGTAGATTCACTTTCTTGGTAACAAGTGTGGGCTTGATCAACCTTGAATAAGTTCATGATTTTTAATTTTTTTATATACCTGTATTTCTTTGTATATTTGGTGTTACTAACTAGTTTTCTCAGAACCTCAGTATGACTCAGATTGACAAGTGCTGCAAAGTGTAAGTATAGTTACTACTGCCAGTGCAGAGTTACTACTGCTAGTACATATTTTTATACTGCTTTGTAGTTAATACTGCATAGTAGTTAATACTGCTTTGTAGTTAATACTGCTTAGTAGTTAATACTGTATGAGTAGTTAATACTGCGTTGTTGTTAATACTGCTTAGTAGTTAATACTGCTTTGTAGTTAATACTGCTTTGTAGTTAATACTGCTTAGTAGTTAATACTGCTTTGTAGTTCATACTGCTTAGTAGTTAATACTGCTTTATGTTAATACTGCTCAGTAGTTAATACTGCTTGTATAGTTAATACTGCTGTGTAGTTAATACTGCCTTGCAGTTAATACTGCTCAGTAGTTAATACTGCTAAGTCGTTAATACTGCTTTTAAAGAAAATCAGGGCTAGTACTGCTATAAATACTCTCTCAACCCGCCAAAGTTCATAACGTCTCTTTGCATTCAATTTCTCTCTCTCTCTCTCTCTCTCTCTCTCGTTCTAACCTTTTCTCCCTAGAATCTCTGTGTTTTCTATCCAAATCCTCAGTAAGAATGACGACAATGGAGTTTGTCGATGAGCACAATGAGATTGCGATGCTTCAGAAGCCAAAGCAGGCCGCATGATTTCATGATATTGTGGATTTTCTCAAGTCCACACACATCTCTCATGCCCTAACAGTGTGCCCAACCATATATATCGAGCATCAAAAGCAATTTTGGGAGAATGCTACTGTTATACTCGAAGATGGGCAGAAAATCATTCGAACAAGGGTTTGTGACAAACCCTTGAAGGTCACAGAGGAGGTTATTCGCATCACTCTTCACTTAGATGATGCCTCAGGTATAACCTATCTCTCTAATGATGAACTTTTCTCAGCCTTACAAAGAATGGGGTATGAAGGTCCCATTGGAATTTTTAAATTCTACAAGTCAAAGTTTTTCACCCAATGGCGATTTTTTGTTCATACTCTTATGCACTGTATTTCAAAGAAAACAACTGGATGGAGTGAGTTTAGCAGTACCATTGCTTATGCCTTGGTCTGCTTAGCCACTGCCAGAAAGTTCAATTTTTCAGCCATGATTTTTAATGATCTTGTGGCAAACCTAGAATCCAAAAAGCGCTTTTACATGTATCCCAGGTTTGTCCAAGAAGTAATTAACCATGAATTGACGGATTTACCTCAGTCTGCTGAGGTATATGTGCCAAAACCCCCTAAAGGGAAGGTTTTCTCAAATATGAGAAGAATTCCTAGGGACTCGGAAGGAGTTGACACACCATTGTTCTCTACAATGATGGTTGTGTCCCACACCACTGAAGGTATGGCATCAGGGTCAAGGCCCCCATTAGACACACCCACTGATGACCAATCCCAACCTTCCATCACCAAAGATATCCCACAGTCCATTCTTTTAAGACCCACTCCCAAAATCACCAAGAAGTTTGAAAGAAGAAAGGTACACAAGGTTCCTTCCCTTGGTGTATCTCCTAATAGCCCAAAGCCTACAAGCCCTCTATTGGAGCATTCTCCAATAGAGAATATCAAAAGGGTAACCACAAGGGTGTCTCCCAACCCCAAGAAGGTGCTCTCTAAGGAGAAGGATGAGCATGTGGGCTGCAAGGCTGCCACTACTTCTGCTAGCAAAGAGAAGGACAGTGGTAACATCACTAAGACCTTCCCCACGGCAACTCAGAATGTGAAAACATTCAGAGGACCCAGGCGCCAAGAAACCATGGGAGTAGGTTGTGCTTTTGCTAGGCAAGAGACACCTACTAAAACTTCCAATGATCCTGAAAGGGAGGTAAACACTTCTAAACCAGGTGAGGATAGATATACTTATGGGGAATTGATGGAAACCATTGCCAACATCAACATTGATGTCCTGAATCAGCAGAAGGAGATTGATGAGCTTAAGAAGGTGGTTCTTTATCAACACACCAAGATAGAGAAGAATAAGAAGATGGTCACCAAGCTGCTGCATAGAAGGAAGAAAGCTCAGTATATTCTGAAAAAGAGAAGATCAACCTCTGATGCTTCCAAAAAGGGGGAGTTAGAAACTGAACTAAACATGGAGGATGCAAAGGTTGAGGGGGAGAATGAGCATAAGGTTGAGGGGGAGGCTGAGCAGGTTGCAGAAGTTGCAAAGGAAGCAGAAAGTGAGAAAGCAGCAGTAACTGAAACTGCAGAAAATGAGAAGGAAGTAGTATCTGAGTTTCTAGCAGCAGAAACCACAGAAAAAGCAGTAGAAACAGTTAATGCTGCAGTATCTGAGATTGAAGCAGCAGTAGCTGAAATTATTAAGAGTCTTGTGGATGCAGCAGCATCTGAAAGTGAGAAGGAAACAGTATCAGTATCTACAGTAACTAAATCTGAGATTGAAGCAGAGGTATTTGAGATTGTGAAGAATAGTGTTGAAGCAGCATTATCAAAGATTATAAAAGAAGCAGTAACAAATAGAGCATCAGAAATGGTTAATTCTGCTAGTCAAAAAGCAGCAGAAACCATTCAAGCAGCAGAAATGGTTAATGTTGCTGAAAAACATAAGGCAGCAGAAACCATCCCTGAAGCAGCAGAAACAAAGGAAACAGCTGAAACCATTCCTGAAGCTGTTAAATCACTCAAAAGAACCAAGATGGTGTCAAACAAAAGACCAAGAACAAAGTCTATAGCTTCAAAGAAGAAAGTTGTAAAGAAGCCTAGGGTGGAACCCAGTGTAGAAGAAGCTAAGGAGGAATTTGTGAAAGAGAAAGTTGATCATAAAGTTGCTAAAGAAGAAGTGGCAACTCCATCAGGTCAACCAAGCAATGTACAATCACCAACAAATGCTCAATGTGATATGTATATTACTGTGGTTGATTCTAGTCCAATCAAAGTTAAACCATTAGCTTCTATGGCTCCTGAGATCATCTTCTGGGATACTTTGAAAGATGGGAGAAAGGAGTACATTAGAGTAAAAAGAGCAGATGGGAAGTTTGAGGTCAGTTCTACATGGGGAAGACTTACAAGGATGTGCTCTAGATCAGACTTGGAAGAGATGTTCAAGGTGGGAATGAAGCTTTATGGAAATTTGCTGACTGAGAATGGAATGTCCATCACCAAAATGGTACTTGAATACTTGTGTCTAATGTTCAATACAGAAGCAGTTAAGTATTTGACAGAAAGGCAATTTCAAGCTGTTACCAACTGGATGCTTATTGAAAACTGTGGTGTGTATGTCATAACACTTGACTATGCATATCATGAGTATTATTTGGTGGATAAAATATACGAGCACAGCATGACAAGGTTGAAAGGAATGCTAAAAACTAAGTTAGTGGGTAACAAAGATTCTAAGATGGCAAGATACCTGGTAAGAAGGATCTTAAATCAAAGTTTGGGATTGAATCCTGACTTGTGTGTTCAAGATTAAGTTTTGGAAGCATCATCATCTGAAGAACTTGACTTCTCTTTCTAAAAGTCAAGTTAGGGGGAGATTGTTGGGAACTGAAGATTTGCTAAGTATGAATAATACTGCCAGAACAACATTACTACTGCCAGAACAACATTACTACTGCCAGAACATAGTTACTACTGCCAGTAAAGGTTAGTACTGCCAGAACATAGTTACTACTGCAAGACAAAGTTAATGCTGCTGGAACTCTGTTAGTACTACTGATGCATTAATGCTGCTGGAACAAGGTTAGTACTGCTGAGTCAAGTTAATGCTGCTGGAATAGATTAATATTGCTGAAGCAAAGTTAATGCTGTTGGAATAAGTTAATGCTGCTGGAATGAATTAGTGCTGCTGGAGAATATTAGTACTGCGCATGCTGAATGAAGTTAATACTGCTGATGTGATAAGTTTGGTATGCGAAGATTTTGGAGATAAAGATGGAATGGATGCAGATATACTTAAAGAAGATTCAAAAGATCAATTTTGTTTTGATAGTTATCTTGTAATTATTTTGTATAAATAGATGTTGATAGATAGCTATTCAAAGATACGAAATACGCAATATACGAGAGTTTTAGAATACGTTTTAGAGAGAATTAACCTCAAGGTTTAGAACCCTATTTCTAGAGAAGTAGAAGTCGTCTTGATTGAGCCTGTTCATCAAGATTGAGGTTTGGTTGTAAGCTTGTGAGTTGGATTAGTGAATACAAACAGCTGTGTGTTTTCTGATATATTGTTCTTTGATTGTGTGAATTGAAGTTCTATTCCGCAGATTCTTTAATTCTGAATTCTAAGTTTTATTAGTCTTGTTAAGATTCGATCCTGACATACTTGTAATTTTTCCACTTCCCTTTGTAATTTATACGAAGTTTAAAGAAAAATTTCAGCGAATGTACTTTACTCCATCAGTACTAAAAAGATCCCAGAAAACAGTAAAAGGGACAAATATTTTATGAGTTCTTTTTATCCTTATGTTTTCATAGTTAGCAATTTTCTTTTGTTGCTATGTCATAATCAAATAGGGGGATATTGTTGATCCAAACCCTCAGTGATTTGATAATGACTCTTTAAGAAACACTTAGTGAAAATTGTAAGTAGACAATATGTATTAGAGTTTCACTATCGCTGATAAGTACTATGTCTCTACAGTACCGCTGATAGGAAACTCATGTTCTTTAAATTACACATTCAGCGATACTGTTCATCAATAAAACCCTGAGCCTGTTCAGTCTTGTTGATGATCGCTGATGATTTTAGTTGTTTACTTATGATCCCTGAAGACAAGTTTCTTGTCAACTATGTTCTACGCTGAAGTCGAAGATCAAGCCAAAGAACCAGCGACAAGTCTACTAATGAACTGATGCGGATATCAGCGAAGCCAATATTTGTCAACTCAACGTGAAGTTTCAAGTAGAAGACTTCAGCGAACGCTGAACTTTATCACTCGCCGATAAAGATCTATTCAGTGAACGCTGATCATTAGAGGTGGCAAAAACTGACACGACACGCTAACCCGACACGAACCCGACACGAAATAAACGGGTTTGAGTAATACATTTCAACCCGTTTAAGTAAACGGGTTGACATGACACGACACGAAAATTAAACGGGTAAGGTTAGGGTTAAAAAATTCAACTTGAAATTGACCCGTTTAACCCGTTTAAATTAGGCCATTCTTTGAACAATTAAATATGAGCTTTGACTATTATCTATTTATGTATGGACAATTAAATATGGGCTTTGACAATTAAATATGGGCTTAGACAATCAAATTTTTAGTTTTAAAGTTTCTGCCATGTTATTAGAAAATTCATAGAAAATCAACTGTTGGTCCAAATGAGGTGTACGATATACCGTTAGAAAGATTAGAATGTACTTAAGAATTGTTATGAAGAGTTAAAGTCCTAATTATGAGTTTAAAGGTGTCAAAACACTGAGTTTTCACATTGTACACAAGAACCTGCGCACTGTTTTTGTAAAGGTTGTAGCGGTCTGATTATAGCTCCGAATTGCATGAATCCAGTTTCTGTGGAATCCTAAGATATCAATGAACAACTTTCATTTAGATGATAGTGTCCAATTTGGCTTCTAAATGGAAGAAATATATCGTAACGTATGGCATATAGGAGCTGTCAATTATGAGTTTTAAAGTTTCTGCCATGTTATTAGAAAATTCATAGAAAATCAACCGTTGGTCCAAATGAGGTGTACGATATACCGTTGGAAATCTTAGAATGTCCTTAAGAACTGTTATGAAGAATTAAATTCCTAATTACGAGTTTAAATATGTAAAAACACTGAGTTTTTGAATCAGCTCACATTGTACACAAGAACCTGCGCACTGTTTTTGTAAAGGTTGTAGCGGTCTGCTTATAGCTCCGAATTGCATGAATCTAGTTTCTGTGGAATCCCAAGATATCAATGAACAACTTTCATTTAGATGATAGTGTCCAATTTGGCTTATAAATGGAAGAAATATATCGTAACTTATGGCATATAGGAGCTGTCAATTTTTTTATGTTTCATAAGGAAGTGGGATTTCCTCACATCCCACATTGGTGGGAAACAAAAACCTTATGCTCTATGCCCACTATAAATAGGATCTCACCCCTTGTATTTTCATTTGCATCACCCCCCTTGACCCTAGCTTGGTGGTTTGAGTCCGTTGGCTTGGACCCTCTAAGTTGGTGCACCCTATTATGTTGGAGCACCCTATTAAAAGTTTTATATTTATAAATGTTAAACGGGTTAAACGGGTTAAATGGGTTAGTGGGTTAAACGGGTTAGCGGGTCATGTCGGGTTAGGCGGGTTAAATCAGGTCGTGTTCACGTTGAGATTTTCTAACCCGTTTATTAAACGTGTCGTGTTCGGGTTAGGCACTCTCAACCCGTTTAACCTGTGAACCCGACACGAACCCGACACGACCCGACCCGTTTGCCAGGTCTACTGATCATGAAATCTTCCTCTACAAGTTACTTTTGTCTTACCCCCTTGCACGCCTCCGTACGAAAATGTCAGAAAGGACATCCCTTCTGTCCATTATCGTACAACCAACTCTGATTCTAGACTGTACATCATGCGGCTACTAAGGTTGTCTACAAAGGTCAAACCATGCAACCAATCAGCTGCTGCCACGTGTAAAGTGATACTGTTGTGCATTAAATGCATGCAGTATATAAGAAGAACCCTACTTCAGAAATGAAGTGCGCGGCCATCTTCTTCTCTCTACTACTCAGTGTTAGAATATTTCTCTTTAATATTCTTATCTCCTTTCTGTCTTAATTCTAGTGCAAGAAACTTAGTGTTTCTCTTAACTTGTTTAGATTAGGTTAATCCTTAATCTTGTTCCGCAACAAGTTGTAAATTGTTTGATAAATATCAATAAAAAATTTAGAAAAGTAAAATCTGTGTTTGTATTCAACCCCCCCTCTTCTACAAACTTGTATAACCCTCCGGGACCAACAAGATATTTTTAAAATACCTAAAATACCCTTTAATTTAAATTTCAAACAAAATTAATAATTTCCTAATTTATTGCTTAATATGTGACTCATATTGGATCTCACATTTACCACAAACAACATAGTTCTCCCTTAAATGCCCCCCATATATATATATATATATATATACGTTGTAGGATAAATGTGCCATCGTCTAAAGGATATGACGATATAGATAAATATGGAGATAGATATAAAGATAGAGATAGATATAGATTATTAGAGTTATTTATGGAGTAAATCTCCTTCCATGATTATCACGATCTCTATGTAATCCTTCCTATATAAAGGGCTTATGATTAATGAGAATTACGAGACTTCATTCTCTCTATTACCGTTGTTCTATTCTCTTTTCCTTTAACACGTTATCAGCACGATGCTCCACCAAGAAATAATTCAACCGAACAAATGCTAAGTTTTTTACAATATCGATATCAACATGAGGTATGTTCTTTTATATTAAACTTGTAATTATTAGTTCATTACTAGTTATTTTAATAGTATAAAATAGAATTCGTTGATGATAATAATCAACCATAAAACACAAAACCTAATTAAAATTAGCATTATATAGTTTTGCTTATAACAATTGTCGCCAACCTTGTTGAATGAATGAAACTCCTTTTTGAACCTATTTTTTTATTGCCCTGATAAAAAAAATATAACTTTTGTTGTTTCCTTTTTTTTTTTATTTTTTAAATATTGTAACACCTCGAATTTCCATTGTAGTATTTTAATGAGAATGGGATCTATTTATAATTTAGTCTAAGTTATGGAATATTTTGTATTTATAAACTCTAGGGTTGATTTGGTAATTTGAATTAAGTTTAAAGTTAATATTGCAAATTAACTTGAGGGACTAGTTGGGTCATTTGAGGAAAGTTGAGAATACCTTATTGAGAAGGTAAGCTGATTGAGATTGCTTTATCTCAAATAAGTACCTTGGGAGAAAATATCACAAAAACATTTTGGGTTTCGGTTGAGAGAACTCAGAGAGAAAGAGAAGAAAGAAAGAAGAAGAGAAAGAGGAAAGATTGATCTGGGATTTGGTAAGGATCTAATAAGTGTGGTTGATAAATCCTTTAATCTAGATGTGCTCCATGTTTGATTGTTGTTATTGATTCAGTATTGAATTGGAAGCAGAGAAGATTTTATCAAAGTCGCACAAGTCAGGTGAGTTCATCCTCTTCATTTTAAAATTTAACAGTTAAAAAAATTGGATAGTTATTGGATATGAGATATCTGAATAAGTTGGTATATTTGTATTTGAGATTAAGTCATTTAGCAGACTAAATTTTAGACGAGTTTTAAGAACAAATTTGACGTGAATTGATGACCAGTATCGAAGTCCCGGTATTAAGGAAAATTCCGGAACTGGGCTGGGTTCCGGAAATGAATTGGTTCCGGAATTGGATTGGATTCCGGAATGGACCGGATCCGGAATTATTTTGGGTGAGTTCCGGAATTATTTTGTATACCGGAATGAATTTAAATACCGGAAGGGCCGAAGCCCGGAATGATTTTGATACCGGAATTGGGCTAAGCCCGGAATGGGTTTAAATTGTTTTACAATCCGTAATTGACAACTACCGAAATTGGGTTTTAATTTGTTGGGATCCGGTAATATGAAGACCCGGAATTAGGCCTCACAAAATTGAGATCCGGTAAAATTAATACCGGAATTGGGCAACGCAGTTTGAGTTCTGGAATTATTTTCTAAATACCGGAAATTGGGCTTTGTCCCTTTTGGGTTCCGGAATTTTAGCAAAACCGGAATAGACCCCAATTAATTTGTGTTCCGGTAAATACCAAAACCGGAATGGGCCTCCATTGCTTTGGGTTCCGGAATTCTTTAAAATATAGGAAGTGGGCCCTGGGCAATTGGATACCAGAATTATTAAATTCCGAAAGTGGAGTTTAGGGTCCATTATGATTCTTATTTTAGGATACAAATTCTATTGAAATTGTTACCTCATTGTGGATCGAGATTTTGGAATACTTTTCTAAATTTAATTTTAGAAGAAGGACTTTTGAGGATACGATAGGTTATCCGGGGTTTATAAAATCGATAGTGTCATGAGATGTGATGTGATATGTTGATACAGATGCATAATTAAGTGTAATGATCCATAGGCACTGTTTTTATTTAACGTGGAATAGACATAAAGTAATTTGTAATTATCGTTGACCTTATTCTTGACTCTTACCTTGACCCTAACCCTTTTGAGGGTCTCGTCCACATGATGCATAACTGTCACAATATGAAATTCTTTTTTAAGTCACAATCATTTGGACTTGTTTCCACCTTTAATGCTTTCACCATTGATCTCGAGAATTTTCTTTGTCCCGACATATCTGGTGTTTCTATTCGAAAGAACATTGTTATGTCTCTCAACCACTTGCAGTAGGTTGATGAATTCGTCTAAAGGTTACATGACAACTTATATTGGTTCATTAATATTTACAAATATATGAAAGGTAGAAATAATGTTATGTATCATGTCATCTTATGTGAGTTCCTTGCCACAAATATTAAGATGCATTTTGAGACACAACTTTACTTTGTTGAAATCAATCACCTTCTTGTAATCGAGTGAGTTTCATTACACTATTTGATTTGTTTAGGAAATACATGGTAATGAATACTCCCGATTTTCCTTTTTAGGGTGTCCCGCGGTTCTTGGGGATTCTATTTAACGGTATTCCTTATGAAGGTTTTGACTGTGTGTCGTCTCAAATATCTCAAGGCATTTACTTGTATCTTACAAGTTATTTTTTTAGGGTCAATAGGTTTTGATGGTTTTACATATTTGTTTGTGTTCAACTGAACATATCTTATGGTACTCAAGTTCTTTCGAGTAGGGGATGTCGTAAATAATGGACAATATATGATTTTCTAAAACAATGAATCATGCTCTATAATAATTATATTATGCATGAAATTTCATTATCATAACAATATTGGATTTTTGTATTCTTACATTTTGTTGATAATACTTTATCAATATTTCAATTTGCGAATAAAAAAATCATTCAATCTATTGGATCTCCAGGTAGTAGGGGAATCACATGGATTTCTTAAGTCCCTATAAACCTTAGGGCTATTTACACCCGTTTGACAAAATCCAATCGATATCATGTGATTTATTTAATTTGAAGCTAACATTGTTAATTATAGAACTTTTGGCATGATGCCAAAATGAATATGAGTTTGGCATATGAAGCCATTTTCAATGTTTTAATACCTTAATAGCATTTTACGAGATTACCCTTAGACAAATAAATATTGGTTTTGACATAAATCCAACCTTAAAGTTATAACATCCTATTGTATATTTAGGGCTTTTGGTAAAGACCAATATATATACATGGGGGTTGGAAGTGTAACTTCCAAAAATTAATTATAAGGGTAAAAATTATGAGTAGGAACTCATTTGAATAAGATAAACATTTGTAAAAGATAAATATTTTAATATTATGTAGAGAATATAATTCTAAAACTAAATCCATGAGATAAAAAAATGTACTAAAAGAATATCTTCTAAAAAAATAACAATTAAAAGATTAAGAATCATAAATAAAAACTCAAAAATAATATAAAGGTTTGAATATATTATATGAAGAATAAATTTAAAGACTAAATTCATAGAAAATAAGCATTTAAATATATATATTTAAGTAAAATGAAAAATTTAAAGTAAATTATGGTAATATGCTTTAAAATAAACAATTTAAATCCAACCTATTCAAACAAATAATATTGATCAATAAATTAATCAATTGAGCAACCTAATATAAAATAAAATAAAAAACTTATGATTAAAGATATATTTAAAAATGTCATTATTTGAGGAAATTGTTTATGAGATATAATCATGATGATATTGTTGTTATGAAAAGAAAATCCATTAAATAAAAAATATTTAATTAGGTACTAAAATTATAACGAACTAATAAAATGTAAGATAATTATTTGTTTTAATAAGTAGATATTCATGAAATCAGTAATTAAAATAAATGATTAGTTAATACTTAATATTCAAATCCAATGATTTATTTAAAAACAATTTAACCCTAAAACACATATAAATAATTAAAACATCTCAAAACAATGATACATTGCAATTTATGCTTATGTTAATCATATGTCGTTTTTATGTACACAATAAAAACAAAGGAGAGAAATAAATTAACAATAACTAAACATGCTCAATAGATCCATAATCAAATTAATTAACTAAGCATGCTCAGTAAATGTAACAACCGGGTTTATAGCAAGTGTGAAAGTTTGGTGGCTAATGTCTAAGAAATGAAAGTTTAAGTTGAGGGACCCTTTGTGCAATTTAGGAAAGATATAAATTGGTGGGGATCCCTAGGTTATCATTTATTGTTTAGTATATTGGTGTTGGCGACTGAGAAAAAGAGCAGAAAGGGAAGAAAGCAATTGGCATTGAATTCGATAGGAGAAGCTCGTTTCTGGTAATCGATGAATTCCTCCAAGTTATTTTCCTGCATTATAGGTAGTTGGGTAAATCAATGTCTGCTTGTTCTTCATGTTTAAGCTGTGAAATTGTTATAAGAACATTAATGGGGTTTAGCTCTAATTTGAACTGTGTAATGTCTAATTTGAAGGTTCATGTGAGTTTATGACGTTAGGATTAAGCACGTATTAATTTATGAAAGAGAAACTCATGGCTGAGTCCTTGGATTTAAGTTGTTTAGAAGGGTCTGGATTTGAGGTTCGACGCATCCGAATTTGGTATGGCATCCGGAACTTTAAGTTCCGGAATTTGACAGCGAAGTAAGAGATCCGGAACTGTTAATACCGGACTGCAAATTCCGGTACTTGACTTCGATTTAGCGGATCCGGAATTCTCATCCAATACCGGAACTGGGCCGAAGCGGCTTAAAGGATCCGGAACCTTGAGTTTCGGAATTGGGTTCTTTCTCTAGTGGATCCGGAATCCAAATCATATGGATCCGGAAAGTCTCTCACGTAGACCGAGTTCCGGAATGTAAATCGCATGGGCTGGAAATTGTTGGGCCGTAGCATGGGATCCAGAATCCATCATGGATTCGGATTTCAAAGGTAGGTTTCGGTAATCGTATTGAATCCAAACAGATCCGAAATTCACAATTCTTGGGCCGAGTGTATGCATACGGAATTAATTGATCCGGAAGCAAGTTGCATTGGGCTTAGTCCTATTTTAAGATCCGGTAATAAATAATAAGAGGCCCGGTGTCTAAATTGTTTTTGGGTTGAGAATTTAAGAAACCAGAATGGAGAAATTAAATTAGAATATATCCGGTATAGATTTAAAAGGGTCCGATAATTAATTAATGATCCGAAATTATTATTTCGGGTCCAGATTAGAGAAGGATCTATGATTAGAAGTTGAGTTGTCATTGACTAAATTGTAAATTATGCTTTAGGTGTAAGGACGGTTCGGAACGAGATTCGTGGAAAGGAAAGTAACTGCTAGGTGAGTTCCCTTAACCCTTTTTACGTGGAATAAAAGATAAATGTTTTACTGATTATGGTGTATTTACGAGCATGATTTATTTACAAACTTTTACGTATGCTTTCCCATGAAAAGTATGTTTACCGAAAAGATTAGTCAGCAAGATGAAATGATTTATAAAGTCTTACACGGATTTCATGTTTCATGATTTATGATGAACTATGTGTTTGTATGTGGAGTCGGTCTGCACAGTGGAATCTGAGTACCTCGGGATCCTATGATCCCTTGGGCATTTATGACGAGCTTGTAGGAGGAAATTCGTTTCCTTCCTACTCGGATAGAGGGGAGTCTGCTTGGGCCCCGGTATGAGGCGAGAGGGGAGTCTGCTTGGGCCCCGATCGCGGTTAGCTTATGTGATCCTTAAACACTGTGCAGTACCATGATTGATGCTTATGTGGAGAATGTTAATGAGCTTTATAAAATGATTTTATACTGTTGATATATGTTGTTTACGGAGGGAATTCACTAGACCTTTTGGTCTAACACTCGCTTTTTAAAACTAAACCATTTTCAGGAAAGCAAGTAGTATGAGGCTCAGTTAAGCGAGCAAGAGCAGGATAGAGTACAAGATGCAGATAGAGACAGTGCCTGTGCCACTTTTAGAATCTAGTACGTTCTCAGTTGTGTATAGGTTGTTTTCGCCAACCTAAGTTTTGGAGGCTGATGTAAAGAAATTTTGGGACCCAATTTTGTAATGTTTATGATTTAATGCCATGTTTGTCCTGTTTCATTTTTGGGCTGTTACAGTAAAGATTATAATTATGAAAAATAACAGTTTAACAAAATGAATGATAATTAACCAGTAGAAGTTAACATATTGATAGTCCAAAAAGAATTAAGTTATAGCAATAAGTTTATTCACATCATTATTATATAAAATTATGCATTATAGATGGAATGTAAAATTATTAAATAAAAATCAATTATTGAACAATGGATGCAACACTATGTATCATGATAACAATATTCATTTGATCTAGCCGTCAAGCTAAACGTTATATCAATAATATGATATTTTATAATGAAACTGTATTCCAAATGAACAAGGTATTCAATAAAAAAAATATAAATACAATTATGAAATTCATATTTGTAACACCCTAGCTAATTTGAACCTCAAATTGTAACAAGTTATGACCAAAAATAACATTCAAACTTTTATATAAGAAGGGAATTAACTATGAGGGTTCATATTTACAAACATGGAATTCTCCCAATAACCTATTAATCTAATCATGTCCACTACAATCAGATTAACTGGGTTATTTAAGCAATCCATCAAAAGCCTCATTGTATTAGTTAACTCCTCCGCTTATCTCAAAAGTTGAATACTTCAAAAGCTCTCGTCCCACATCCCATTTACTTCCCTGAGCCTGTACCTAGTAAGAAAATTTAATTTGAACAATTAGGCTTACGCCTAGTGAGAACATCCAAATTCAAATTAAAACATTAACAACTTTGAGAATATCCAAAACATATAAACAAACTGTTCGCCACCATTCTTACCGTACACGTGATCACCTCAATGACGGGAACATACCCGATCCCATAAATATGACTAACCTTCAGTAAGTCATATCATCACAATCAAGAGCCTACTAAGAATCGTTGCAGATTCTAGATCATCGCTCTTATCCAAGAAATTACAAGTTACTTTATGCCTATTTCTTGGACTGGAAGTAGAGATTATAATTTACTTTATGCCTATCTCTGACCTTCCCATAGAAATTAGGAATTACAATTTACTTTATGCCCATTCCTCGATTTCTACACTACGAAATGAGAATTACAAATTACTTTATGCCTATTCTTCATTTCCATGTGAATGTGAATTACAAGTTCCTTTATGCCTATTCCACATTTCACATCACACTATGAAATAGAAATTACAAGTTCCTTTATGCCTATTTCTCATTTCATAACACTTTTACGAAATGGGAATTACAAATTAATTTTTGCCTATTCCACATTTCAGGTCAACGGGAATTACAAATTACTTTATGCCTATTTCACGTTAAATAAAAACAGTGCCTATGGATCATTACACTTAATTATGCATATGTATCAACATATCACATCACATCTCATGACACTATCGATTTTATAAACCCCGGATAACCTATCGTATCCTCAAAAGTCCTTTTTCTAAAATTAAATTTAGAAAAGTATTCCAAAATCTCGATCCATAATGAGGTAACAATTTCAATAGAATTTGTATCCTAAAATAAGAATCATAATGGACCCTAAACTCCACTTCCAGAATTTAATAATTCTGGTATCCAATTGCCCAGCGCCCACTTCCTATATTTTAAAGAATTCCGGAACCCAAAGCACTGGAGGCCCATTCTGGTTTTGGTATTTACCGAAACACAAGTTAATTGGGGGTCCATTTCAGTTTTGCTAAAATTCCGGAACCCAAAAGGGACAAAGCCCAATTTCCGGTATTTAGAAAATAATTCCAAAACTCAAACTGTGTGGCCCAATTCCGGTATTCATTTTACCGGATCTCAATTTTGTGAGGCCCAATTCTTGGTCTTCATATTACCGGATCCCAACAAATTAAAACCCAATTCCGGTAGTTGTCAATTTCGGATTCTAAAACAATTTAAACCAATTCCGGTATCAAAATCATTCTGGGCTTCGGCCCTTCCGGTATTTAAATTCATTCCGGTACACAAAATAATTCCGGAACTCACCCAAAATAATTCCGGATCCGGTCCATTCCGGAATCCAATCCAATTCCGGAACCAATTCATTTCCGGAACCCAACCCAGTTCCGGAATTTTCCTTAATACCGGGACTTCGATACTGGTCATCAATTCACGTCAAATTTGTTCTTAAAACTCGTCTAAAATTTAGTCTGCTAAACGACTTAATCTCAAATACAAATATACCAACTTATTCAGATATCTCATATCCAATAACTATCCAATTTTTTAACTGTTAAATTTTAAAATGAAGAGGATGAACTCACCTGACTTGTGCGACTTTGATAAAATCTTCTCTGCTTCCAATTCAATACTGAATCAATAACAACAATCAAACATGGAGCACATCTAGATTAAAGGATTTATCAACCACACTTATTAGATCCTTACCAAATCCCAGATCAATCCTTCCTCTTTCTCTTCTTCTTTCTTTCTTCTCTTTCTCTCTGAGTTCTCTCAACCGAACCCCAAAATGTTTTTGTGATATTTTCTCCCAAGGTACTGATTTGAGATAAAGCAATCTCAATCAGCTTACCTTCTCAATAAGGTATTCTCAACTTTCCTCAAATGACCGAACTAGTCCCTCAAGTTAATTTGCAATAATAACTTTAAACTTAATTCAAATTACCAAATCAACCCTAGAGTTTATAAATACAAAATATTCCATAACTTAGACTAAATTATAAATAGACCCCATTCTCATTAAAATACTATAATGGAAATTCGAGGTGCTACAAATCTCCCCAACTTGAAAATGATTTCGTCCCCGAAATCAAAGCTAGGTAAAGAAATGAGGATATCTAATCTTCATATCTTCTTCCGCTTCTAACTTCACGTTAGTACCTCGGTGATGTTTCCATTGCACTTTCAACATAACCACATCCTTGTGACGTAATTTCTTAACCGTCCTCTCTAAAATCGCCCCCGGTTCTTCCACACAACGACTCCTTTCATCCACCCTTACGTCAGTAAGTGGAATCACATCATTCTCTTTGGCTAAACATTTCCGAAGGTAGCAGATATGGAAGGTATTGTGGATGCCTTCCAATTCAGGTGGAAGATCTAACTGATAAGATTGATGTCCCACTCGCTTAGTTATAGTGAAAGGTCCTAGAAAACGAGGACTCAACTTTCCACGTTTACCAAACCTTATCACACCTTTCCACGGGGATACTTTAAGCATTACGCGCTCCCCAACTTGGAACTCTTTCGGTCTTCTTTTCGGATCAGCAAAACTCGTTTGTCGATCCTGAGCTGCTTTCATATGCTTCCGAATCTCTTTCACTTTATCAGCCGTTTGTTGCACAAGTTCCGGACCAGCAAACTGTATTTCTCCAGCTTCTAACCAACGCACCGGAGTTCTACATTTCCGACCATACAAAGCTTCGAAAGGTGCTCTTCCGATACTGGAATGATAAGTATTGTTATACGCAAACTCTACTAACGGTAGATGCGTATCCCAGTTACCTCTAAAGTCTAATACACACGACCTGAGCATATCTTCCAAAGTTTGAATGGTTCTTTCGCTTTGCCCGTCCGTTTGTGGATGGTAAGCAGTGCTCAAATTGACTCTCATACCCAATTCTTCTTGTAGTGACTGCCAAAACCTCGAGGTAAACCGACTATCGCGATCCGACACTATAGACACCGGTATACCATGTCTTGACACCACTTCATCAATATACAGCTTCACCAATTTATCTATTGGTGACGCTTCTTTCATAGCCAGAAAGTGAGCACTCTTGGTCAATCGATCCACGATTACCCATATAGTGTCGTTACCCTTTTGCGTCCTCGGTAACTTTGTCACAAAATCCATGGTAATCTTCTCCCACTTCCATTCTGGAATCTCCAAATATTGAAAACTTCTGTAAGGCTTTTGATGTTCGACTTTTACTAACGAACATGTCACACACTTTTCTACTACTCGTGCCACATCTAACTTCATAGCTGGCCACCAGTAGTGCAACTTCAGATCCCTTTACATCTTAGTACTTCCCGGATGTATAGAATACTTAGACTTGTGGGCGTCTTCGAGAATTAACTCCCAATTTCCTCCCACTTTTGGCACCCAAACACGGCCTTGGAGCAACTTGACCCCACGGTTATCATCAGTCAGTTGAAGATGTTGCTTGCTCATAACTTCATCTTTAAGATTTTCTTCCAATAAAGCTTCTGCTTGTGCCTCTTTTATCTTTTCAATCAAACTCGATGTCACGTCAATCCTGGCGTTAGTCGTTTTCAAGCACCCACTATATTCTTTTCTACTTAAAGCATCAACTACAACATTTGCTTTACCGGGATGGTAATGCAATTCACAATCATAATCCTTAAGTAGTTCTAACCAACACCGCTGCCTCATATTCAACTCCTTCTGATAAAAGACATGCTTCAAGCTCTTGTGATCAGTGTAAAGTGTGCATTTCGTTCCATACAGATAATGACGCCACATCTTTAATGCAAACACGACCGCTGCCAATTCCAAATCATGGGTAGGGTAATTCTTCTCATGTTCTTTGAGTTGTCTTGATGCGTAAGCAATCACCTTGACCCATTGCATCAACACACACCCTAAACCCATCTTTGACGCATCACTATATACGACCAAATCTTCCGTTCCTTCCGGTAGTGCAAGAATAGGAGCTTCACACAACTTCTGACATAAAGTTCTGAAAGCTGACTCTTGCTTTTCAGTCCAAACGAACTTCACATTCTTTCGAGTCAACATGGTCAAGGCAGAAGCAATCTTTGAGAAGCCTTTGATAAACCTCCGGTAGTAACCTGCCAAACCTAAGAAACTCCTTATTTCAGATGCGCTCTTCGGTGTTTCCTAGTTCGTCATTGCCTCTATCTTTGCCGGATCTACCTTGACTCCTTCAGAAGTAATCACATGCCCTAGAAATTGTACCTCTTTTAACCAGAATTCACATTTTGAGAATTTGGCGTACAATTTCTCTTTCCTCAGAACTTCCAAGACTTCGTGAAGATGGCATTTATGATCGTCTTCATTCTTCGAATAAACAAGTATGTCATCAATGAATACTATGACAGACTTGTCTAAGAATGGTCGACATACTCTGTTCATCAGATCCATGAACACGACTGGAGCGTTTGTCAACCCGAATTGCATTACCAGAAATTCATAATGCCCATACCTCATTCTGAACGCCGTCTTAGGAATGTCTTCATCTCTTACTTGCACTTGATGATATCCCGATCTCAGATCAATCTTTGAGAAGCATCCCACACATTGTAGTTGATCGAACAAATCATCAATCCTTGGAAGCGGATGCTTGTTCTTAATAGTCACCTTATTCAGCTCCCGGTAGTCGATGCACAATCTCCTAGTGCCATCCTTTTTCTTAACAAACAATACCGGAGCTCCCCAAGGTGAAGAACTTGGTCTGACAAATCCCTTGTCCAATAGCTCTTGCAGTTGAGACATCATCTCTTTCATTTCGGCTGGCGCTAACCGATATGGTGCACGCGCTATTGGTGCCGATCCAGGGATAAGATCAATACGAAACTCCACCTGTCGTTCAGACGGTAGACCTGGAAGATCATCGGGAAATACGTCCGGAAATTCACGTACCACCTTAATGTCTTCCACTTGCTTCTTTTGACTTCACATCTAGAACATACGCTAAATAGGACGAACATTCTTTCATCAAACATTTACGCGCTTTTGCAATAGAAATTAACGGAACTTCCCTTTTTCTCTTTTCCCCAAAGATGAATACATCATCCTTATCGGCTATCGGAATCCGAATTAATTTCTTTGCACAAAGAATTTTTGCCTGGTTGACTGTCAACCAATCCATACCCACAATCACATCAAATCCCCCAATTTCCATTAACAACAAGTCAATCGGAAATTTCGTTTCCCCTATCGAAATTAAACAACCTTCAAGTCTTTCACGAACTAAGACTTGACCTCCGTTAGCTATCTCGACTACTAAGGCATCTTCCAAGGTAGTGACAAGCATAGCTAACTTTTGATAGAATGATTTGGACACAAACGACAAATTGGCACCACAGTCAAATAATATGCGCGCGAGAATGGAATTAACAAGAAATGTACCAGAAACCACATCTTTCGACTCCTTTGCCTCTTCCGCCATCATATGAAATGCCCGGCCCATTGGTTTAGGAGCATTCGGTTTCTTTCCATGGTCTCCACCTTTCTTTAACTTCGTACAATCTCTTCGGAAGTGTCCGGGTTGTTTACACTCGAAACAAATCGGCCCCTGAATAGGACAACTTGCCGCTAGATGCCCAGTTTTCCCACATTTGAAACATTCATTCCCGACTATCCGACATTGGCCAAAATGGTTACTTCAGCATTTCTAACACCAATTTGGTTCCCGGCGAGACTCATAACGGACGTTCTTGCCAAACGATTTGGATTTCTGAGAAGACTCCGACCGACCTTCCCACTTCCGTTTCTCTCCACCTTGCATCTTCTCATCTTTATCCTTGGCATACACTTCCTCTATAACTTTGGCTTCTTCGATCGTCTCCCTCAACGTCGAAGCTTTAGAGTTTCGTACCCTCGACATCATATCCGCTGGTAAGCCCTTCAGGTAGGCTTTAATCTTTTCCTTCTCGGTTGGAGCCACATGCCCCACTAAGTTCAGCTTCTCCATAAAGGATTCAGTGTACTTCTGAACAGTTGACGTACCCTTCTTAAGCGTCTGAAACTCTTCTTCAATCCTATCCATTTCGTTTTCATTGCAATATTCTTCTAAAATCTTTTTCTTGAACGACTCCCATGTCATAGCAGCTAAGACTGGAGCCGTCACAGTAGATGTTACGATATTCCACCACGTTAAGGCGTTACCTCACAACATTCGAGAACCGAACCCGACTTTCGTTTCTTCATCACATTCACAAGCTCGGAAAGCTTGTTCCATTTCTCTGAGCCAATTCATACATGCTATTGGATTATCGGCTCCGGTAAACTCTGGCGGTTTACAGCTTAAAAACGTCTTATAAGAACAAACTCTTTCCACCCTCCTGTTTACATTCACCACAGGATTACGAATTGGATTTATCACACCAGTACTTGTTTCCGTTCGTTGTAGCTTAGAACTTCGATCATTTAGCGCTTTCATGAACATTTCTGATTGTTGTGCCATTGCTGTATTCATTATTCGCATCATATTTTCCATCATGCGAGATTCCATCGTAGACTCAGCTGTCACCGGATTAGAGGTACCGATACTCGTTCTTTGTGCTTGACTATCCATTCCTCCTATTAGAGGTGGCCTCGACGGACTTTCATGTGTTCCTCCCGCTTCAGGTTGTCTTTCCAAACCCCAGTCAATCACTGTCCTATTCTCCAAAGAATTAGGGTATCTTGTTGGTGTATTCACCATCGTTCTGATTGCACAAAGAAATAACCATAAGAAATGGTTACACATATCCAAACATACGAAACGTACTTTACCGTTCATTAGTCACTGTAACAATTTAGAAACAAGTATACTTGTGTAACAATATATTCATAATAACAGTAGCTAATTGAAATTGTGAACATACTATACATGAGAATCCTCGTTACCATTGTTACAGTACTAATTTCACGTATTTCCTTCGACTCTAAGACTATCCCGTCTTAGTACTTCTACCCATATCTCACGAATCATAACTTAATTCATCTCAGCTTAAGTCTAGGTAACTCATTATCATGCCTAGTTCGCTTAACTTCAGCTCTGATACCATATTGTAACACCCTAAAAATCAGGGCTAATTTGAACCTCAAATTGTAACAAGTTATGACCAAAAATAATATCCAAACTTTTATATAAGAAGAGAATTAACTATGAGGGTTCATATTTACAAACATGGAATTCTCCCAATAACCTATTAATCTAATCATGTCCACTACAATCAGATTAACTGGGTTATTTAAGCAATCCATCAAAAGCCTCATTGTATTAGTTAACTCCTTCGCTTATCTCAAAAGTTGAATACTTCAAAAGCTCTCGTCCCACATCCCATTTACATCCATGAGCCTGTACCTAGTAAGAAAATTTAATTTGAACAATTAGGCTTACGCCTAGTGAGAACATCCAAATTCAAATTAAAACATTAACATCTTTGAGAATATCCAAAACATATAAACAAACTGTTCGCCACCATTCTTACCGTACACGTGCTCACCTCAATGACGGGAACATACCCGATCCCATAAATATGACTAACCTTCAGTAAGTCATATCATCACAATCAAGAGCCTACTACGAATCGTTGCAGATTCTAGATCATCGCTCTTATCCAAGAAATTACAAGTTACTTTATGCCTATTTCTTGGACTGGAAGTAGAGATTACAATTTACTTTATGCCTATCTCTGACCTTCCCATAGAAATCAGGAATTACAATTTACTTTATGCCTATTCCTCGATTTATACACTACGAAATGAAAATTACAAATTACTTTATGCCTATTCTTAATTTCCATGTGAATGTGAATTACAAATTACTTTAATTTCTTACACTATGAAATAGAAATTACAAGTTCCTTTATGCCTATTTCTCATTTCATAACACCTTTACAAAATGGGAATTACAAATTACTTTATGCCTATTCCACATTTTTTCAATACCTAAAGCAGATATACAACTACTGCTCCAGGTGATAATGGACAATCAAATAAGAAATGCACTAACTGCTCCTAATAGAAAATGGAACAAGTTGAAAATGAACTATATTATATTAATTTTAAAATTGAATGAGCATAGGTTTATTTGAATTTTATTTTATGTAGATTAATTTCTTTTACTTATGTAAAACTGAATATATAACCGTTATAGATGTAAAGAAATACATCAAAACAAATGCAAAACTCTCAATGTTCTTTGTTCCATGTAGGATTGTATCGAGAAGAACTTGATTGTTTTTGTGACATCTCATACAATCCTACAAAATATATTATTATTCATTGAATTATTATTTTTAATTTCCCTAAACACTTAGACGATGGACTGTCACTTGTTACTAGAGCACTATATCAATATGAACCTTGTTAAGATATTTGTATCAATTGAAAATCATTTTATAAGAATGGAAATGGGTATATCAAGTCTAATGATATGAAAGTAACATATATTAGAGAAATTAATGTGTCAAATTAAGGATTATCTAGGTCATTAAATCATATTTTGTCACCAAAAAAGAAATTTGGGACAATGACACATATATGTTTTGACATGACCACGTGAGACACCATGGTCATGACATAATAATCTGTGTGATGAAGAACACACATAGACACATTCTCTTTCCATTGAAATATATAATGAGGCGATTAACCAAGTTGCAACTATTGACTTCTACAGTACACGAAGCAACACTACCATCGTAGTATGCATCTCGAATACCTAGAAATCTTGTATACCCTGATTCTTAGCCAATACAGGAATGAGACCATCCTAAAGCTAAGGACATAATAGCAAAATATTCCATTCTTACAACGAATACAAGGTGATATTTATGGACATAAACATCCAGAATGCGGGCCATTAAAGTACTTTATGGTTCTGGTTTCGACACGATGGACACATGTCGTATTATTGCCCACATGTAATGCTGCACTCCTAGCACTAGCTATACGATTAAAGGCTCACCACCTTGATTATCTCATCAAGTGTACATGACTTGGAATGCTGGAGAATATACATCATAAGAATTTGATAATTATTGCATATGTATCAGGATTAACGTAGAGTTTCCTATACCCCATGTGTATATAAAAAAAGGGTCTCGTAGAAATTATCATCAAAAGGATACAGATGGTAGTTAGGGCATTGGTTATGCGCACCAATTTACCCACATCTTCCTAGGGTTATGCAATATTATATGCAGCTTTACTTATTTGTTTTTAGACCTACTACTAGTCAACCAATATCATGTGTACCAGTTGGTAACTGGGTATAAGCCTGATCTTTTACATACGCATGTTTGGTTGTAGTATATGTGCCAATTGCGCCCCCACAGCGCACCAAAATGGGTCCTTAAAAATGATTAAGTATATATATGTTGGATATGAATCTCCAACAATTATCCGCTATTTAAAACCTTTGACGGGTGATCCTAATATCGCATGATTTGTGATAGTCACTTTGATTACAGTCTTCCTGTCGTTAGGGGGAGATAGGAAAAAGTATTTTCCAAGGGAACGACAAGAACTATCATGGAATGTTCCCACTTTGTCTCCTTTTGACCCCCAAACTTCACAATGTAAAGTTGAAGTCAAACGAATCAGACTCGATACCTGATACGTTAAATGTTATTCCAGAAGTGACAAGATCATACATATGAGCTGCTAATATACCCGTAAGGTTAAAAGTCCCCAACAGGGGCACAACGCCATTGAAAAGTGCGTTGCAATCACACATAGTGGAGGTGTGGTTGAGGTCGTAGCCACCAAATGGAAGTGGTGGAAGCTACTTGGTTCGATAAATACTATTCTAAAGGAAGAGAATAGTAGGGCACATCCATTTATCATCAATACATAAAACTCTCATGAGATTATCTCTAATTATGTCCATGAATCATCACTGGAGGACGCTCCAAAGTTAATACTGATTCTAGAGATAAAGAAAATCTTAAATGAACTATGAGACTACATATGAGTCAATGGACAGATCATATATACTCATTGATGATTTATTCACATATACTATTGCTCGTAAGACGATAGAGCATGACGACATCGAACCACGCTCAGTTGAATAATATCAACAAAGAGCATATTTACCTAAAGAACAATCCATAAAGAATTATATTCTTTGACAAAGGATCGAGTATTTGGCCCGGTAGTGCTAACCTACTAAGTGTAAAGCCTGTAATGAGAATAATAAAGTCCTAATGTATAAGGCTCTCATTTGGCGCAAGGATTCTCACAACGCCCTGGATTGCCCACGAGGTTACTTACTAGCCTAGTAGTTTCTGAAGGACTGGAAATGCAGCTCATGGATGTGGTTGCCACATATCTCTATGGGGATCTAAATTCAGATATATATAAAAGTGTTGGATGGCATTATACCAATATCAAGTAACTCTAAACCATGAAATGCGTTTACAATAAAATTAAAACACTCACTTTATAGATTAAAGCAATCTATGCGGATGTGGTATACCCGCCTGAGTGAATACTTGATTCGGAAACGATATATAAGAACAATGAACTGTGCCCTTGCGTATTTGTTTAGGAAAAAAGTTCCAAATTTTCATAGTAGCTCTATATGTCGATGTTATGAACATAATAGACACTCTTGATGAAATATGAGAAAACACAAGCTATTTGAAATCTGAATTCGAGATAAAAGATCTTGGAAAACTTGGTTTTATCTAGATACTTGAGCTACGACACCGAGTTTGTGGAATACTGATCCACCAATCCGCATATGTCTAGAATATGATCAGGCGACCTAATATGGACATAGCGCATCCGATTAGCACTCCCATGATCGATCAATGTGTTGGGTATAAGGAAATATCCATTTCGTCTAAAGGATGAGGACGAAGAGGTGTTGGGAGTTGGAATTCCATACCTAAGTACAATAGGCGTATTATTGTACTCAACAAAATACACTTGACCGTATATTGTACTTCTCACTGAACTTGTCAGCTAGATTTAGCTCAGCGCCAACGCAACGTCATTGGAATGATATTAATCTTCTGGCACCATTGACGTGGGCTTATAGCTACGGAGAAAAATGGATTGATAATGAAACTTCAATACCTACTTAGATTGTGAGCGGCAAAAGTACTGGCTCTTATAGAAAAACACCAAACAATGCCTTGGTATATATTTACTGATATTAGGTATATGTTTGATTCATATAAAGGTTGTTCCCAAACTAGATAAGGAATTATCATATGAAACATGTCGATTGCTTGGAAGTAAACTAAGCAAACCCTTAATAGTTATCCTCTTATATTATCAACAATCTTACTCTCCATGAGACTATTCAAGAGTGTATGTGGTTAAGGACTATCATTACACATATAAGAGGAGCTAGTAATTTTAAGTTTAACCACTATACAACTTGTATGTATGGAAATAATGCATCATGTATCGAAGAAATGAAAGTAATATATATCAAGGGTTATAACACAAAGCATATTTCGTATAGGTTTTTATATAATCAATTCCCCTCAAGATTCAAGTGAATTGAATAAGATGCGAAGAAAATGTGACATGTTTATTTACCAAATCAATACGTAAAACCATATTTGTGAAACATGTAGAAAGTATTAAAATGGAAATGTTTTAAACCTCTTTTGGTTAATGCACGAATCAGGGGGAGTAGTAGACAAAATGGGGAGTCTACTATATATGCAATATTGGTATGTTGTGCTCTTTCCTTCAACCAAGGTTTTATTTTTTGCATTGGGTTTTGTTCCTTGGTGTAAGGTTTTAGTGAGGCAACAGTTTATATACCATCATGTTTTCTTAACTCTCATGATTAATGTACGAATCTAAAAGAAAATTAGACTAAAGTAAAAGTCTATGTATTGTAAAGAGACTGGTGCGTTGTACTATTTCCTTCGTCCTATTTTTGTTTTTTCCCACTGGGTTTTTATTTGGGCGTAAGGTTTTAACGAGCCAACAATTGTGCACCACCACTCCTTTGACTCGGCACAAGGGGGAGTGTTGTAGGATAAATGTGTCATCGTCTAAAGGATATGACGATATAGATAAATATGGAGATAGATATAGAGATAGAGATAGATTATTAGAGTTATTTTTGGAGTAAATCTCCTTCCATGATTATCACGATCTCTATGTAATCCTCCCTATATAAAGGGCTTATGATTAATGAGAATTACGAGACTTCATTCTCTCTATTACCGTTGTTCTATTCTCTTTTCCTTTAACAATAAATATATATATAGAAAAGATCATGCGAGAAGTTAAACATTTTACGAGAAGACGAGAAGTCTCAGTATCATATATGATTACACGTCCTTTGGGTGTGTTTAATCATATATGATTAAGCTTGTGTATCATATATAATATCACACTTCTCACCTTCTCGCAAAATGTTTAGCTTCACGTTTGATCTTTCCTATATATGTATGTATGTGTGTATATATATATATATATATTCCTGTCGGGTTAGGTTCCGCTGAGAAGCGAAGTTATGGTGAGAAGCGTAAGAAGGGATCCAGACCATTAGATCAATCCTAATTGAAGATCAATACTAATTAGATGCACCAGATCAATTGTCTGCTAAAGCATTTCATGGGTGAGATGAGATTACAAGTGATCAAGGGTTCAGATCTATTCTTACGTTTCTCATCATAACTATTTTTCTTATATGATCCTCCGTCTATTCCTGCCATTTTATTCTTATATTTAATTCCTTTGTATTTTGTCTAGTGTTTTAGATTCAACCTCAAGAAGCTTACATATGATGAGATAAAGAAAAAGCTTATTGAGAGGTTAAGATAACATAACAAAAATATAATTTGTCATCATCAACTTAAGCAGACATCCAAAAAGCATGCCTTACCCTGTTGTTGTGGCTTCTCAAGGAAAATTTGCCCATAGCGAAAATAGTACATATGCCCATAACTATCTAGCATCTAGAGGAATGTTAATGTAATGTTGAACTTGTTTGGTTGTTCTGAAACTGTTGTAGTTTTTTGTTTAAGACTTGAATTAATATTAGTTCATATTTATTTCTGATTTTCGTATTAACGAGTATTCTCACTTTTTACGTATTATTTATATGGATATCTTTTCATCTTTGAATTTTAATCCTATTAAAAACTCAAAAAATCTAGAAAAGACTTTTGATGAGTGATATGTAGAAGGGGGAGGGGTGAATATAAACACGGTAAATTTGCTCTTTTTAATTTTAGTTTATTTCAAATATAAAATTACAGATATATTGCATTTATTGCGGAAACTATGAGACAAGACCTTTATCCTAAACTATATAAGAGTGACAAATTTACACACTGAAATAGAGAAAAAGAAGACTATCTTTCAGATCCGGGAGACTAAGATAGCTCTCAGATATTGATACACTGTATTGTATTTGATGTATTGAATATTAAACATTACAACTTTAAGTTTTTTGTTTGAACATTTGTATGTTTACAAGTTTTATTACTTGTAATTTAAAAACCCTTAAACATGACATGCATTACCTACAAACTCAAATTTGAACAACATTGCAAGTTTTTATACATGTAACTTGAAGTTGGTATAAAATCAGTACCAACATGTATTGACCGAAAAAACACGATACCAGTTAAGTTGGTACATGGTATAGAATTTTGTATACTAGTTATAATTGATTGGTACGTGGTATTTGAAAGAAAGAACTTGATACCATAACGAGTCCATCCCTAAAAACATATATCATATAATTCAAATATACAAAATCAAACTATGTATGATATTTGAAAGATGAAAACAATGTGACACCAATAATTAGGGTCACTCTTTGCTCTTGTGTATAACGTGATATTCCATTTTTTACTTCAAGAAGAACGAATCCCGTTTTAATTAGCCACATTGCATTGGGACATGAATTCATCGTGAATTTAATTTTTCCTCCAATATTTAACAAATAACATGTTTAATGTATGATCTACACCATTTTAATTGATTACAATTAACTAATTTAAATATTTTATGTTTATAATGCTTTTACATTAAATTGAAATTTACATAAATATACATGATATGATTGAGGAATAATATTTACAAATGCAATAAATCAAGTAAAAAGAACTTTCAAAAGATTATTTTGCAACCCAATAAGAGGTTACAACCCGTGCAACCTTCAACTGAATCATCCATTGCATTTAGATTTTCATTGATTCTTTAAATGAATTTACCTGATTTCGTCGCATTTATGCAAAATACGTCGATGGCATAACAGCTCATGCGATGTATCAGATGAATGTGGTACTTTCATGAAACAATATACATTTCATGACATTTAATGAAATATTATGCATTTCACGTGAGATTATTGCCTGAAACCAATAATCATTGATGCAATTCAGTAATCAATATTGTGTCTACATAATGACTGGGCTAAATGAATGGTTTAGATGAGTGTTGCACGAGGTTGTAACCTTTTACTGGGTTGTAAAATAAACCACCCCAACTTTGATATATATATATATATATATATATAGGGGTCATTCAAGGGAGAACTAGTTAGTTTGTGGTAACCGTGAGATCCAATCTCAACCACAAATCAACCCACAAATTAGGAAATTATTAATTTTGGTATTTTTGAATTTAGAATTTAATTAAGGGGCATTTTAGGTATTGTTAAATATTCTCTCTCCTCTCTCCTCCCTCCTCCCTCCGGCGAACTTTTTTCCGGCGAAATTTTTTCCGGCAAACACATGGTGTATAATGTGATACCCTTAACAACATAACGAAAATAAAGAAAATAAACATAATGTGATACACTTAGTAAAACAATACCACATGATATTTTGTGATACACTTTGTAAAAACAGAAAATACATTGTGATATCCTACTCTTATACCACATGTGATACCCACTGTATGTTGTTGTGATACCCGTTGTGATACCCACTATACGTGTTGTGATACCCACTATACGTGTTGTGATACCCGTTGTGATACCCACTATACGTGTTGTGATGCCGTTGGGTTCACAGATCTGTTTCTGGACGAGATGAGGTTAACGTACCGTTGATGATGGTGGTCGAGGGAGAGGGACGGGAATGGCCGCCGATGGTAAAGGAACTATTGGCGGTGGTGAGATCTGAAAGGAGATGATACACAAGAAGCCAAACACCACTTGCCTTCAACCCATCTGGTTCGTCATCTAGATTCCGTTGTTGTGTCTATTGTTGTGATAAAAGGATTGGAGATATATGTATGTGGTGCAAGCCTTGTGTATATTGATGATGAAGTAGCCTATGATCAGACCTTACAAATGAACATGGAATGGGAAGAAATTATAGGAGAAGATTTGCCTAGGTTTCAACTAAGCACATGAGCGTATTATCTTTGTTGCCGTGATTTATTTGAGTTAATGGAGGTTGGAACAATTTTAGGGTTTAAAGTATAAGTTGTCAAAAAACACAAATTACCAATTTACCCTTTATTTTATTTTAGTAAATAACATTAATTATCTAAAATGATTGGCTCATATTGGATCTTACGGTTATCACAAACTAATTAGCTCTCATTTGATTAAGCCCATATATATATATTTATATATATATATATATATGGTCTCTTCTTTTGCTAACCACTCCATTGGTACTAACCATGTTAACCGATCATGGACCAATCAGATTACTCCCTTTTTTTGTTTAGTTTCTCGCCCCTGTTTGAATAGAGGGTAAAATGGGTAGTTCAATGTAATATCTTTTTTTTTCCACATATCTCTCAAATCAGGTATATGATTCCTCTTTCCTTTTTTATTTCCACTTTTTTCTCTTAATTAGTTACATCCCAGTTTTGATCCAAAAGGAATGAAAAATAACTGTCGTAACAAATCAAGAGTAACATAGACTTCATGATAACAAATAATTTAAGTGCCAACAATAAGAAAGAAAAGAAACAAATGCACATATGCACAAATGCATATATACACACAAATGCACAAATGCACATATACACACAAATACACATATGCACACATGCACATATGCACACATGCACATATGCATATATGCACACATGCAAGCATGCACATATACACACAAATGCACATATGCACATTCTCTGCAGCTAGTCTAGTCACTGAACGCAACCCCTGAAATCCATCCATACTTGCTTCCTTCTTCTCCACTTAAAACCCTAATATTCCATCACCATAACTGTTAACTGATTCACACATATCTCGCCATTAAAATTCCGGTTCTTTTAAAGATTAAGATGAGTTCATCCTTTATTTTTACTGCCATTCTTTTCCTCTCCTTTTACACCCTAACTCTGACAACATTTAATCTCACTTCACCACCGGAGAATAATGCTTTATCCATTTTGAAATTTAAATCCAAAGTCGATCTCCATATCAACCTTCCCTATTCCGTTAACACTACCTCCACCCACTACAAATGGCAGGGAGTACAACGCCAATTCGACAGTAAGGTGGTTCACCTTGTTCTTGAGAATCTGAGCCTTGCCAGATTTTACCGTCTCTCTATCCCAAATTGTTGGTCCCAAAGGGTTTATACAAGTAATAGTTTGTAGAAGGGGGTTGAATACACACACACACACACACACACAGTTTTGGTTTTCTAAATTGTTCATTGATAAATCAAACACAATTTATAGTTTGTTGCGGAATAAGATTAAGTAAAACCTAATCTAAACAAACTTGAGAATCACTAAGAGTTCTTGCACAAGAAATAGAGAGAAAAGGAGATCTAGAAAAATAAAGATATTTTTATAAGGCACTAAGTAGTTCATGGAGAGACCACCTTCAAACTGAAGGGGCATTCCTTCTATTTATACTCGATGCATTAAATGCATGGCAAGAGGACTTTACACGTGTAAGTATCTGATTGGGCGCATGCTTTCTGAATTTTTGCAAGACATGCTTTTGGCCGCATGGTGAACAGTGTAGTGGCAGAGTGGTTGTACGATCATGGACAAAGGCATGTCCCTTCTGACAAATCGTACGGAGTTGTGCAAGTAGATAAGACAAACATTTCTTGAGGTAGAAGCTTCATGATCAGCGATCGCTGAGTTGAACATCCATTAGTGAAGACCTGATGTAAGTCAGCTATCGCTGAAGTCTTCTTCTTAAAATGTCACGTGTATGGACTTGTTTTGGTTTAACTGATGTCCGCATTAGATCATTAGTAGACTCATCACTTGTTCATCAACTTTGTCTTCGATGTCAGCGATGAACTCTTTGTCACGAAACTTGTCTTCAGGGATTACAAGCAACATAGTTTTACATATGAAACAATCAACGATCATCAGTGATACTGAACAGACTCAGGTTATCACTGATGTACATTTATCACTGAGGAGTACTATGAAGAACAATGGTCACCATCAGTGATACTGAACAGGCTAAGTATGTTTATCACTGATCGCAAAACATTGATACATACAGATGTTATTTGTAATTTTCAGTTTTTCACTAAGTAATTATGAGGGTCATCATCAAATCACTGAGAGAGTTTGGATCAACAATCTCCCCTTATTTGATGATGACAAAGCAACAAAAGAAAATTGCTATGTATGAAAAACACAAGGATAAATGTGACTAATAGATGCGTGTCCCATTTACTGTTTTCAATGATCTTTTTAGTAGTAAGAGGAGTAAAGTACTTTCACTGAATAATTCATTAACTTCGTAGAAAGATTACAAGGGAAGTGAAAAATACAAGTACAAGTGAAAGTTAAATATTACAAGTACTAAAGTAACTACTAATAAATACAAGAGAAGAATACAAAAGAGATCTATCAGCTATTGAGGTTCATCTTTGAAGAGCATTTCGTCAAAGGCGTCAGTTTCAGGGATCATCCAATCAGGTACCTTCTGTCCTTGTTGTCTTCTGAGTTTTGCTTCGCTGAGCACATGAGTTTTGAGGAAGAGGCCTGGTCTTGATTGACTGCACTAGTGGACTAGATCTCTGAGTTGTTCGATTGGGCAGATGGATATTTCTGAAAAACGTTGAAAGCGTATTATACCATTCCAGTCTGGGAAGATGATACCATAAGGGTCACTTATCACTTGGCCAGGTTTGAAAGGTCCTCCTAGTGGCAGTGATAAGTCGAGTGCTGAAAGATCAGGTGGGGTTCCGAGCACTGCCACTCTTGAGAATTCAATACCTGTTTCATTTCGAACGGCAGGCCCTTCAGAGGTAGAAGCTCGCTTTCTCTTAGCTGGTGCAGGTCTTTGATTTTGAAGAAGAGCTCTGGAGGAGGAGGCAGGTCCATTCTGGATGTAACTTTGTTTATTTGCAAATTCAAGAACTTCTCCACGTAGGATTTGTACTTGGATTTGGACTTGTGTATAAAACTCCTGATCTCTAGCCATTCATCAAACCGAAGATTGTCAGCTTTGACATGTAGAAAGTTTGAGAAGATTCATTCTCCCTGAATATGGTGACTTCCACCAGCAGTGTCTTATTTACACTCTTTCCCTTTATCTTCACATCGATGATTCGGCTTGGATGGTATATGTGATCAACCTTTTCTTTACACCAATCTAACGAGGAATCACTGACAACCTTTTGTTTCTGGGTTTTCTTTCCAATGTCTTTCAAAAGTTGTTCCTGAACCCTGACTGGATACCATTTTAATTTCTTATCAGACACTGAGCTCTAAGCTACCTTAAGAGAAAATTGTGCGCCCTTTTGGCATTCAGCAATGAGTTGCTCAGCTCTGACAGATTCTTCTAATTTTTCAGCGGTTAGGAACTCTAGACCAGGACGAGGAGGGACCCTTAGACGTTGACTCTCTAGCTGATTGATCATTGCTGCTCTTCTTTCTTTTTCTTCATCCTCTGACTTTTGAGGAAGTCGAGAGGGTCTGGATGGATGAATCAACGATTCTTTTTCTTCTTCTTGTTCTTCAGTCTCCATCACTGAGATTTGGATTATTGATAATTCATCAGCATCGATAGCTGGGATTATTTGTTGATGAATGGGTTCTTCAGTCGGTCCTTTAAGCAGGGGAGAGGACTAGCCGAATCAAAAGAAATAAAAGTTAGTTTCTTTTGAGGGAAGAAAAAGATAGAGAAAATGGGCTAAGTGTTTATGAGAGATTTGAAGTGAGAGAGGATAGAAGCAGAGAAGGGGATGAGAGACAGGCATACCTGAGAAGTTTGCACATTCTCAGCGTTGAAGAGAATCTTGAGATTCCCTGAGGTAGTAACTCCCTTTTGCTTACCTTTGGGAGCCTTCTTCGCTGGAGACTTCTTCGTCGTCTCCCCTGCTTCATTCAGTACGACCCCCTTTTGAGCCGGAACCCTGTTGGCTGTGGGGTTGAACCAAAAATCTGGCTCTTCATCATCATCATCGTCACCATCAGGGCTATTGGAGGGTTCGTCGTCCTTTATCTCCAATTCCTCCTCGTCTTCTTCTTCCTCATCCTCTTCAGAGACAATGAGGTATACAGTTTGATTCCAGGGAGAGGAGGGAGGAGTTGGATTTTTCTCCCCCTCAGATTTAGAGGGGTCTTCATTTATTCCCTCCCCCTCAGCATGAGAGAGGTCTTCTTTAACTTCCTCCCCCTCAGCTTGAGGGAGGTCTTTTTTAAGACTTATAAACCAACAAGTATAGATTGAGAATCGTGTACCTTTTCGATGTTCTTCACGGATTGAACTTGAAGGAATTGGATAGAGGCCTGATGAATCAGTGTCCTAAGACGAAATTTCGTCCCCAATCGTGCTTGGTTCCGGACGTCGCCTAGAGGATACAACTATCCGATTGAATTGATACACGTCAATTCAATCCCATCGAATCGATAGAATGTTTCTTGTTAAAAGCAAAGTTTGGAGAAGAGTTTTGAGAGATTATCTGCAGAATTTCGTCTACCAAAATGAAAGGAAACTTCCCCCATTTATAGTTTTCTCATGAGTAACCGAAACAAACTGCCAAACTGTCACAGGCGGCCGCGCGGATGGCGGCGCGACCTGACTCATGCGGAGAAGCGCGCAGGCCTCTGTTTGTTTACATATTGGAGAATCGCGCGTACGTCGGCGCGGATGGACCTGCGCGGTGAGTCGCGCGAAGCACTGTTTGTTTCGATGACAATGTATGGCGCGCATGGTGGCGCGACCTAGGTCGCGCGGTGACCCGCTCCGTTACCAAAAAATGTTTTAATGATCACTAGAGCCCAAGAGCCCCAAGGCCCAAGGCCTAATCTTTTAACCATTAAATATATGTTATTCTCTCACTCAAACCCAAGAAAATTCATTTACTTGGACCTTTCTCCATTTTGATAACTCTTATGGGTATGGCCATATAAACCCATAAAAGTTTCAAGTACTTTTCTATGTGGGACAACATTGTAAGGTAAATACCCAACAATACCCAACATTTTCTATTCAAACTTCCAACAATACCCCACATTTGAATAGAAAATAAGATAAACACATAGGAAATTATTTGCTATTCAAGAAGCTAAATGTGATATACATCAGGAAAGGTGTCTTTTGGACTTGAACTAACCACGTTTTGTTGTAAATCTAGACAAAATGTATCACATACATCATATTTATACATACATCGATTCTTACAGTTTTGTTCATTTCGGTCGTGAACGATATCCTTTCTTCATGAGATTTGTAGAGAACGTAGCCATCTCGGTTCCCATAGATGCGACCACACATCGATCTCACATAGGTAATGCCAATCAAGAACATTCCGTAGTGTTCCACTATAGTAGCTATTAGCATTATTAAGAATTAGAATTCAACCCTTAAACGTCAACGGAAAAACACAATTGAGGACATCATAGGAATAGGCATACCTTGTGTTTGTTCCCGATTGAGTGTTCCTTAACTAGTTTTCCTATTGAACCTAGACCATGGGATCTCCAATGTTGCTAGGTTAGGTTTCCGCCAAGTATCGACTCATTGTATTGGCTTTAAGCCCATTCCCCTCGATGTAAAGATGACTTGCTCTCTATTTAGGCCCTTTGTCAAAGGATCTGCTATATTTTCCTTTGACTTTATATAATCAATGGAGATTATTCCATTTTTCAGCAAGTCTTTGATTGTATTATGTCTACGCCTTATGTGCCTTGATTTGCCATTGTAAATCTGATTCTTTGCTCTCGTTAGAGCAGCCATACTATCACAATGTATACAAATGGAAGTCACAGGCTTAGGCCACAACGGAATACCTTCAAGGAAGCTTTTAATCCATTCGGCTTCTTCAGCGGCTTTGTCTAATGCGACAAATTCAGCTTCCATAGTTGAACGGGTATTCACCGTTTGCTTTGATGATTTCCAAGATATTGATGCTCCACCAAGAGTGAACACATAACCACTTGTGGACTTGCTTTCCGAGTGGTTGGAAATCCAATTAGCATCACAGTATCCTTCTATCACGGGAGGATACTTAGTATAATGCAAACCATAATACATTATATGTTTAAGATATCGGAGCACTCTAACTAATGCATACCAATGATCTTTACCCGGATTGTGTGAGTAACGAGTCAGTCTACTCACCGTATATGCTAGATCCGGTCGTGTGCAATTCATAATATACATCAAGCTTCCAAGTACTTTAGTATACTCCAACTGAGATACACTATCTCCTTGATTCTTCTTAAGATGACTAGAAGGATCAAATGGGGTAACGACCGGTCGATCATCATAGTGTCCAAACTTTCTAAGGACTTTTTCTTTATAATGGGACTGGGTAAGGATATATCCTTCAGCAGTTCTTTGAACTTTTATACCAAGTATGACATTGGCTACCCCCAAATCCTTCATATCAAATGAGGAATGTAACATTTTCTTGGTATGGTTGATTATATCCATATTAGTCCCCATGATCAGCATATCATCCACATACAAACATATTATGACATAAGCATTATTATGTTGTTTAACATAAACACATTTATCACATTCATTAATTTGAAATCCTTGTGATAAAAGAGTGTTATCGAACTTCTCGTGCCATTGCTTTGGAGCTTGTTTAATTCCATATAGTGACTTAACCAATTTACAGACTTTGTTCTCTTGACCTTTAACAACAAACCGTTCGGGTTGTTGCATATAAATTTCTTCATCCAATTCACCATTTAAGAACGCGGTTTTCACATCCATTTGGTGTATTTCCAAATTGTGAATCGCGGCTATCGCCATCAAAGTTCTTATAGATGTTATCCTTATAACCGGTGAATATGTATCAAAGAAATCATGACCCTCTTTTTGACGATACCCTTTGGCTACCAACCGAGCCTTGTACTTTTCTATAGTACCGTAACGTCTAAGCTTTCTCTTAAAGATCCATTTATGTCAAATTGGTTTGTGTCCCGGAGGGAGATCTACCAATTTCCACGTGTTATTTTGTAAAATGGAATCTATTTCACTTAGGATTGCCTCTTTCCAATAAGGAGCTTCTGAAGAATCCATCGCTGCCTTATAAGTTAGAGGTTCTCCTTCTACATTAAAGGTCACAACTCTGGTCCAAAGTCTTTGGCCACCTTCCCACACTTACTTCTTCGAGGTTCTACTTCCTCTTGAACCTTAGAAGTACCTTCACCCTTTGTATTTGTACTTTGGTCTAAATCATCATCAATAGTAGCATCTTCATTCCCTCTTTTCCTTGGATTGGAGACAGATTTCTCCTTGTCCTTGTATGGGAATATGCTCTCAAAGAAATCTGCTTCAGCAGATTCCATTATAGTATTTGTGTGTATATCCTCTACATAGGACATAAATACCAAGAATCTATAGGCTGCACTATTCTTGGCGGGCCCAAGGTAGATGCAATCTATAGTCTTTGGTCCTAGCTTAGTCCTTTTTGGTAGAGGAACTTGCACTTTAGCCAAGCAACCCCACACTTTCATTCTTTTATAGGAAGGAAATTTGCCTTTCCATATCTCATAGGGAGATTGACTACTCTTCTTATGAGGGATTTTATTCAAAATCATATTTGCAGTAAGACAGGTGTAACACCCTCAAATTTGGAACGAACAACTAACTTTAATTTCGATAAAATAACCAAAAGTAGATAAATCGTCTCTACAATTCATTCCTGAAAATACCTCGGAATTTAAACTTTTTAATTTCCACAACTAAAACTTAAGACGGGCGTTACTTAGCACAACACGAGTTGCTAGTCCCAATAAATGCGGAAGACTCACTTAATCAAAATCATCTCTCGTGCACTCTACTAGCACCCGCCACTTCACAGTGTAGCTAAAGCTACTCCCAACCTGAGCCTGTTGCACATGCCGACAAATAAAAATAAGGTTAGGCTAACGCCTAGTGAGTTCAAGCATTTTATCATGACTATATAAAATCATAAATCGAGAGAGTGGTAGTTTTAGTCATGATTTCAAAAAGTTTACTTTAAACGCAATTCATCCATTTTCCAACTCATACAATTCCCATATTGAAATCTTTAATATAACACGATTTCCAAAATACTCATTTCCAAAATCAACGTGAAAGGTGAAATAACATTCAATTCTCAAAACGATTGAATTCATAAATATTTGCCACTTTTCCCAAAACATCCCAAGACATGGATGAAACATAATCCACAACTCATGTAACATGGAAAGCAATTCTCATAAATTTGATGCGTCACCGAAAACATGGATAAACACAAATACCCAAAACAACACCTTTCGGTGACGGGGGAGACCCGTATACATTGCACGTGACAGAACACAAAAGTGGGTCACCTACTATGCAATAAAAACACCCACGTGGATTACTCTCGTAAACTGAGCTCAATCACTCCAGATCTATTGCCTGCAAGACTAGGGAGCCCCCAACTTCAACTACTCCAGGTATATACATTGGGCCACTCCAAATCCACGACAGCACATTAGGGATTACACCTTACTGCCCATGAGACGAGGCCCGACCATATAGCCTTACTTATCATGGAACCCGATGCCTATCCCGTGCTAAGCACATATATGGAATTACACCTTACTGTCCATGAGACGACGCCCGACCATATAGGTCCACGCCTTACTTATCATAGAACCCGATGCCTATTCCGTGCTACAAAAGAGAAACTAATGTCTCTTAAACTGAGCTCAATCAATCCCGATCTCTTGCTCGTGATACTTGGGAAATTCAAAAGCCTATGGATCCATAGCTAACAAGGTCTAAAACATTACACGACCCCAAATGAATAAACAAGTGCATTCAAACATGCAATTCCCCAAAACGTAAATCATGATCAAAACTCAACTTGAGCTATCAAAACTGGACAATTGTCCTCAAGACTTAACAAAATCCAATACCGAGCCATAAACTCAACTGACTCAAAAGATAATTAGTGAAAAGTCATAACATTAGGTTAAACGTAGCAACACACACTTTTGCCAATAATATTTCAAATCCATGAAAACCCGAAATAGAACCTTGGGTTGGGACAACCCTATTTTCCAAAGAACTCACACCGTACATTTCCAAATCGTCCTATAATATACTAAATGCATGTTTCCAAAATATACACAAATGCATTTTCATTACAAATAGACTCCGTTTATAACATAAATCAACAACCCATTTTCATGTATGATTTATCTATCACATTTTCCCAAAATTCCCAATGTAAGTGTTTTACCATATTTGCCACAATAAATACTTCAAAAGTTAAAACCAACCAAATAACTCAACATTGTGAATTTTCATGTAAAATACATAAGTACTTGGAAAAATAACATTTTGGCATGTACAAAGTTTTCACAAAGCAACTTGAACTCACCTTTGCTAGATTTAGCTAAATCTAGATTTTCCCGAAACGTATGCTCCTTTGATGTACATGAATCCTCAAACCAAAACTTCAAAACCTAAATCCATAATTTTCCCACCATTAATAACCACATTTAACCATTTAGAATTGTTCTCCAAACATCAACCATCAAAATCTCCATTTATACCCAAAACCTCAATTTGACCTAACTTCTCCAAAATCATCCAAACCGAAATTGGAAAAGCGAAATACTAAAAGATCATCAATGGAACATTTCTAACTCATATGAAAGTATAGAAGCTAGTAGGATGAACTCACCACTTAGGATTTGATGAAAACCTAGAAAACCCCAAAAATCTCTAGTGATGTGGATGAAACTTGTTCTTGCATCAATGAATGAAACCACTAGCATAAAATGGAGAAGAAACACATTAATCTCCAAGAAAAGCCCCAAAATCGGTTAGGGTTTGTGAGGAAGGAAGGAAAACGATTTGGGAGAGAAAGGGAAGAGATTTGAGAGACTTACCACCACCAAACACCCTTGAATCTTCCTATGAACTTCAAAACTCTTTCTAGATCCTTGAAGAGCTCGCAAAATCGGAACCATAGCCACTTGAATCGCCAAAATCGGAGTTGAAATGAGAGAGATATGAAGAAATGAAGTTTGGGGTGTGAATTTCGTATTTGACAGCAACCAGGTACCTGGTAGCTGTAAATCGTGTACGCAGAAATGTGGGCACAAATGTTCCCACAGTGGGGGCGCAAGTATACACCGACATTGGGATCGCTACAAGTAATAAAGTGGTAAAAGTACCGAGTATCGTATCCACAGGGATTGGGATTCAAAGTTCCGAGTCCTAAGTCGAGAATGCACTGATTTCAATGAGAGAAGAAGAAAATATCTTTTTGAGTGATTTTTGAGGTTTTAACAACACAGACTAAATAAGCAAATAAAATAGGTATGGGTGTAAGTTTTCCTTGAGATGCTCGTAGTGACGAAATGGTTAGTCACTTTGTAGTACGAAATGTCTATAAAAAGCCCGATCTCTCGAAAGTGGATTTTTACGGACTGGTCCTACAAAATGCTCATAAAGTCACCATTATTGTTAACTCTTAATCTTGCCGATTTAACTAAGTATGACTCAAAAATCAAAGTTCAATCACTATGGAGATTTACACCCAAATCTCTTTGTGATATAAATCTCGACCGAAGTTCGAATCTTAGTAAATCATGCAGAACCCGTATCTCTACGTAGTTATCAAAGACTCTCTCAAATCTTTGTGCATCACTTAAGCCGTATTTCGGATCCGCCCCTCTCGAGATCTAAGATCTAATATTAACACTTCAAGGTGATCAGCTTATTTGCGTTGAGTTTAAGTCCCGACTTAAGTGACCAAGCTTAAGAGCTAGTAATAATGGCAACACCCAAGTGTCGCCTACTAGTCTCAAGTTTGACTCACACCCACACCCAAAGAGGTGATTAGCTCAAAATAAAAGTAAAAGACATAATAAAAGAAAAGGCATACGAAGTAACTACTTTCATAAAGTTAAATACGAGAAATGAAATACGGAATTAAAATACATAATTTAAACTACTACACCTCAAGCCTAATGCTTGAGGTGTTTGTTGGAAAGCAAAGAGATGAAAACTTAAACTAAAGAAAATATGGATGGATGATGTTGGTTCCCCTTGATACTTTGCAATTTATTCTCTTTTATAGCTACCAAACACTCATTACATCACGTGGGTTGCAGAAAATGAGTGGCCATCCATACACCTCACATCCACTTGCACAAGTTGCAGCTATTTGGGCGGTGGGTGTTTCTTCAAGAGTGCCCACAGTGGGCACTCCCTGCCCACAGAGTCCAGCAGTGTATTTATAACCCAAAATGATGTGTTTAACCTAAAAATATCCTCAACAACTCCAAATGAAAATAAAATAATAAAAGAAAGAAACACAAACAAATAAAAAGGAAACACAACTAAAATGGAAGAAAAACACACACAAACGGAATATAAATAACGCTCAAAATGAGAGTTATCATACCCCCAAACTTAACTTGTTACTTGTCCCCAAGTAACTAAAAGACACAAATAAAAACAAATAAAGCTACAAAATACATAAGAAGACTAAGTATCACAAATAGGACCTTCAATATTATTCTTTTTTCATTCTTTTGCATCTCAAATCCCTTTACTAAAAGCATCCATAGTTTTTCCTAATTTTTCCACTCTATTCTTTTTTTATTGCATTTTGATTTCTATAGGCTAAGGTATAATTCACCCATCTTATGATAATTGACTTTGCAAACTTAGATCCACAGGACTTTGAAGGGTTGGTGTTTAAGGCTTCTCACTATCCTTACATTTTTCATCTTCCCCCAAACTTGTCTTTTTGGTTACATCAAATAAAAATATTTCAAACTATGTATTTGATGTGTTTTGCCCAACTTGTTTACCTCAACGTGTCAAACTCAGCTATTTGTATTTTTTTATTTATCCTTCCAATTTTTCGAAGGATTTAGCTCCTTTTTTTTCAACACTTGAGTTTCCTCCTCCAAACTTAAAATACTCAATATTTTCACTGTAGAGGGAGTAATAAGACTCAAAGGCTCAGGTAAGGCAACAAAGGAAAAGTGTATCGACCAAGTGTTTAGAAAGAAGGCCTGTGTCATTTCTAAAATTTCAAAGGTTAATCAATATGGATACCGAGGAATTGGTTGCTTAGTTCTAGAAATCTGCTAGTGGTGGATACATAATTTAAACTACTACACCTCAAGCCTAATGCTTGAGGTGTTTGTTGGAAAGCAAAGAGATGAAAACTTAAACTAAAGAAAATATGGATGGATGATGTTGGTTCTCCTTGATACTTTGCAATTTATTCTCTTTTATAGCTACCAAACACTCATTACATCACGTGGGTTGCAGAAAATGAGTGGCCATCCATACACCTCACATCCATTTGCACAAGTTGCAGCTATTTGGGCGGTGGGTGTTTCTTCAAGAGTGCCCACAGTGGGCACTCCTTGCCCACAGAGTCCAGCAGTGTATTTATAACCCAAAATGATGTGTTTAACCTAAAAATATCCTCAACAACTCCAAATGAAAATAAAATAATAAAAGAAAGAAACACAAACAAATAAAAAGGAAACACAACTAAAATGGAAGAAAAACACACACAAACGGAATATAAATAATGCTCAAAATGAGAGTTATCAGTACCCGTCCACGACAATGACACGCGATAATGACACGGTCATAGTCGCTGGTCATAGTCGCACAAGGTGTACCGTAGGCTGTACCCTTGGCGCGACAATGTGATAACGCCACTTTTTGGCGTTATTTTCAGCTCTCAAACCAATGAGATTGGCTTGTGTTCTAGCAAAAAGGCGGAATTTTACGGTTTATCTAGTGAGATGTGCAGGTTTTCTAAAAGGCGGCATTCATCGAGAAAAGAAGCGAAAAAGAGTCCAAAAGAGAGCCAAAACGAAGCCCAACGGAAGCCCGAGATCCAAGCCTAAGACCCGTGCCCGAACCAGGACCTGAACCTGACCCAAAACCTGATCCAGACACATCAGGGGACACGCGCGGTTTGTTCCGCGATTTGCAAGTGGCGGGACAAGTGGCGTAAGTCCCTGTTCCAGCTTTATAATTTGGCATTTTCCGGATTTTAGGTGAGACATCGCGATACGGACGACGGGCAACAGCGGAGGGGCGATTTTCAGAGCTTTTCCAGAGCTTTTGGAGCCACGATAAAGGATCAATGGAGGACAGTTCACCACGCGAAGTAGATCAGAGCCGGGAGAGAAGGGAGTTCATTATCACATTCATCACGTCCACAACCATGTTTACACACACTAGTTTCCTTCCCTTTTCTTTTGTTTTGTCCACCACCAACATGAACTAATCTTTAGATGTTGGGGGTTGGAATGAATTTGGTTTAATCATATAAACAGATGACTTGAGATTTTTATCAGTTTTCCTTTTTAATGAAGCATGTGATTTAGTTTTTAATGCTTTTGTGAGTTTAGCTAGCTTCCAATTGTTTTGTTGTTTTCAATTAAGTTCGAGAGAATTAATTGTTAACTAGAACTAGAAATTGCATGCCTAAGGTGAGAAAGGGGATAGAGATATACCGAGTAAGCCTTAGTCCCGTTGAAATCTTGAGTTTAATGTGTTTTGAATCCCATAGGTTGAGATCGAGAGATAAAACTTGTGTTTTCAAGATAAAAACCGTGGTTGCTTGAGAAAGAACCATGCTTTTAGAATAAAACCCGTTGTTGCTTGAGAAAGAACAATGGTGATTTAGAGATTAGGTATTCATTATACGGAATAACTGGTAACTGTTTTGAGTTAATTATTTATATGTGAAAGCTTTAGAATTTCCAACCCTCAACTGTTTTCTCTATCTGAAGTTTCTTAAGCTGTCTATTGTTTTGTGTTTGATTTATTTTACTTGCATTTAATTAGTTTAGTACCAACCACTCAAATTGCGACCGTTCAGTTAATAGAGTTTATAGTAATTGTGATACTTAGTTCCTAGTTCCCTGTGTTCGATACTCGTATTTTTTTGTACTATTACTTGACTTCGACCCGTACACTTGCGGTTAGATTTAGGGGGGTGTAAACCCGCCTATCAAGTTTTTGGCGCCGTTGTCGGGGAACTAGTTGCAACTGATAGCACTACCAGCTATAAGCGCTATTACATTGAACATTTTTATTTATTTATTTTGTTTCATCACTTTCAGTTTCTGGATTGCTAAATTTGTTTACTTTCCGTTTCAGGTACTAATTGGTTTATGCCAAGGAAAACCCGAGGGGAGAATATCGAACCACTCGATCCGGAGATTGAAAGAACCGCCCGTTGACTACTCAAAGAGTCAAAAGTTAAACGGCAATTGAAGATGGGTGACGAAGCACCTCCTGCGAGACGTCCTATGCGGTCGTTTGCCGACCCGAACGTGGCAGCCGCACGCATAGGAATCCAAGCACCCACCACTGCGGCAAATTATTTCGAGATCAAGCCGAGTACCATCGTGATGGTACATCAAAATCAGTTTGGGGGAGCGCCGACTGAAGACCCCCATGCACACCTCCGGGCATTTGAACGGATCTGCAACACTTTCAAGATCAACGGGATGGAGGAGAACGCGATCAAGCTGAGGCTATTCAGTTTTTCCCTAAAGGGGAGAGCTAAAATTTGGATAGAGGGCCTACCGTCGGATCAGATCACTACATGGGCAGGTCTGAAAGCTGCCTTCCTCCAGAAATTCTTTCCACTGGGAAGAACCGCTAAACTAATGGCCGACATTACCCACTTCGCGTAATGGGACCAAGAGACACTATATGAGGATTGGGAAAGGTATAAAGATATGTTGAAGAAGTGTCCGCATCATGGGTTACACGGCTGGGTAATTATTCAGACTTTCTTTGGAGGACTTCACCCGCAGTTTAAGAATGAAATCACTGCTGCAGCGGGTGGAGCTCTCATGAACAAGACATATGAAGAAGCGGTCGAGTTGATTGAGAACTTAGCCGAGCATAGCTATGCCACTCCACGATCTTCTATCAAACGGGTAGCTAGTGTTCAAGAGTCGGATGAGCTGAAGGAAATAAAAGTTCAACTAGCTGTGATCACGAACCATCTAAAAGGAGGTAGTCCGCAAGAATCCGAGCAAGTTCAGTTCGTGCAAAACCGGAATAACCAGCCGAGGAACGACCCTTTCTCGAACACGTATAATGAGGGGTGGAAGAAACACCCGAACTTTTCATGGAGTCAACCCGGTCAACAACCACAAGGTAATAACTCCAACTTCTCTAATTCTTCTAATGCTAACAATGTTTACCGTCCTCCAGGTTTCAACCAAAGAAATTTCAATGAGGGACAATCTGGGGAAAAGAAACCGGGGTTGGAGGATATGATGATGAAGTTCATGACCAAGATGGACAACATGGTTGGAGAGTTAGCGAGCACGGTTAGCACAGTCAAGGCTGCTACTGAACAGAACACCGCATCCATCAAGATCCTCGAAAGACAAGTGGGGCAAGTTTCGGAAGTTTTACAAAACCGAGCCCCAGGAACGTTTCCAAGTCAGACGGAAAGGAAACCGAGAGAAGAATGTAATGCCATCTTCCTGAGAAGTGGCAAGGAGCTGATCGAGGAGCCTACACGAGAACCGTCATCAAAGGAAACCGATCCTAAAGAGAAAGAGGTTGAGATTGTGGACATGGATGAGTTGGAAGCTGATGAAGAGGTGGTAATTGAAGAGAACTCAAAGAGTGAAGGGAAGAAGAAAGAGCAGTCAACCACACCAAAGCAAACACCGGTCAAGCCGGTAGTTCCGAAAGTGCCATATCCAAATAGGCTTAAAGCCCAATGGGAGGATCTAAATTTTTCTAAATTTCTTGAAGTTTTTAAGAAATTGCATATTAACATCCCTTTTGCAGATGCTCTGGCACAAATGCCCTCCTATGCGAGATTCTTGAAGGAAATCCTATCTAACAAAAGGAAGACTGAGGAGCATGCGACAGTTGCACTCACTGAGGAGTGCAGCGCGATCATTCAGAACAAGCTTCCCCCAAAGCTTAAGGATCCAGGGAGTTTTTCGATCCCTATTCAAATTGGGAATCTTTCTTTTGATAAGGAGTTTGTGATTTAGGAGCTAGTATTAACTTAATGCCTTTATCTGTTTTCAGGAAACTTGGCTTGGGAGAGGTGAAACCAACGTACATGACCCTTAAGCTCGCGGACATATCGATAATATATCCGTATGGAGTGGTAGAGGACGTGTTGATCAAAGTCGACAAGTTCTACTTTCCGGTGGACTTCGTGGTGATCGACATAGATGAAGATGAAGAAGTCCCGCTGATATTGGGAAGATCTTTTCTGGCCACGAGCAGAGCGCTGATCGACATGGAAGAAGGCGAAATGACCTTAAGGGTTGGTGGTGAGAAAGCAGTATTCAAGATGTTCGAGAAGGAGTAATCAGAAGGAAGGTCGAGCCACGACCGAAACCAAGGCGCTGGGTGGGAGGCAACCCACCGAGGTTTGATTGTATTCATTTTTCTTTTTAAGAACTGCGTTTTTGAGTGTTTTTATTTATAAAAAAATTCCTTTTGAACAGAGACATACGCGGGTTTGGCCGCGGTTTACAAGTCGCGCACCAAACCGCGCAAGTCTCTGTTAGGTTTTTCTTTTCTTGCTTGGTGTGTTTCGTTTCCTTGTTTTCTTTCGCCGTTTGCTTTGAAGTCTTTTGTTGTTGCTCTCTCTCTCCCTTGTTCTCCGATGTCTCTCAACCGGGCGCTCCAATCTTTCATGAGGATCTTCTCCATCCGGGCAAACATGTATGTTCTAACGTTATATGTTAATGGGTGTGTATGATGTTTTATTCCCTATTAGTTTAACAAGATGCAACTAACTTAAGTTTCACTTAGGTTTGGGGTACCTCATTTTTCAACATCTACACACTCACTTTTAATCCTGTGCCAACCTCGGTTTTACCGAGGTTTGGGGTTGGCTTTAGTTGACAAACCTAGGCCACGACCTAGGTTTGGGGTGGCCACTTATGAACAACTCTGGGTTCGCTTTAGTTATGTTGTGTTAATGCTTTGCCTGTCTTTTGATGACTGTAATAACTGCACACTGAATTTTGTCGCATCGCCTGCACCGACACTTGCATATTGGGGACAATGTATGGGTAAGGTTTGGGGTTGCCCAATCGGGCCCACGTGTATGCACGTAGACTTCCTGCACTTCTGAGTGCCTAGATCATATAAGCTAAATTTTTTGTTTTGAATGATTGAGACCGACCATTGTGGGAAGAATCTTGTGATAGTGACGTGACCATTAGGGAAGGACCGGGAAAGGACATGACTAGGGACATTAGTGGAGACCACCCAATAGCGAGTTTTGATCCTAAAAGACGTTTTTCATTTCGAGGGATTTAAACACTTAATTCATATACACTTTTTCGAATTCCTTGTCGTGAATATAGAGTGATCTCGCTATATTATTGCAATGAGTAGCAAAGACAACCATCGGGATATTGGGTAAGGGTATAGTAGACCATATCGTGTGGACCTTAAGATATGATTCCAGGCAGTGTGTGTTTTGTTTTTAACCCATTTTTAGCTATCGTTCCCTTTGACCCATTATGTATGTTCCCAAACCCCTTTTGTAGCCAAACACTCACCATTTGTTCATTTCAAACCTACCATAAAACCTTTAGCCAAAAACCCTAGCCAACCATTATCCGAAAGTGTGTCAATAGGAAGCAGTAATGAACATCGAAAGATAGAGCAGAAAATAAATAATGCAGCCCCAATTTGAATAAAGAGGACCAATGAAGTCCCAACTTAAAAAAAAAGAAGAAGAGAAAAATAAAAATAAATACAGTTAGTTAGATAGTAGTTATGGCAGCTAAATAAGAGAGTCAAAGCGACTCCAGTTGTGATAAAGAGGGCCAAATGACAGAAGTTGAAGCTAGAAAAGTTCAGGGCTGTTAATGATTGACACGCCAAGGATTTTTGATCCTTTTTACCCTTCGTTTCTTAGCCATAACCCTAACCCCGTTACAACCCTTGTAAAGACCTGGATGATCTTCTGGAAAATATGATTACGGTATACGACCACCTTTACCAATAGTCCCTGTCTTGCTACTTGATTCCCTTCTGAGATCAACTTTTTGGACATTTGTGCATCTTTCATTAGAGTTGTCATGTAACCTTCGAGTATTATTGTACATAACTTCCATATACATGACAACATGTGCGATAACCTAGGTTCGAGTGAATGAGAGTATCCCGTGAGGTAGAGTCGAGGCGAAATGTTTTCCCTAGTATGTTTGGACCTAGTACAACTCTAATGGAATCGGAGCAGTCACGAGTTCAACTCACAATGGAAGGCCATAGATCAAACAGAATAAGAATGAGGCGAGAGTGAGATAGACATTCACGGGTATGAGAAATCACCAGTGCATTACGTGGTACCAATTGGGAGTTGTGCAGTTATTATTTCACTGATATATGCTTTTACTCTATTTTATCGCTAATTTTCTTGGGGACATGCAACGCTCGGTTTGGGGTTGTTGATAACGCCACTTTTTGGCGTTATTTTCAGCTCTCAAACCAATGAGATTGGCTTGTGTTCTAGCAAAAAGGCAGAATGTTACGGTTTATCTAGTGAGATGTGCAGGTTTTCTAAAAGGCGACATTCATCGAGAAAAGAAGCGAAAAAGAGTCCAAAAGAGAGCCAAAACGAAGCCCAACGGAAGCCCGAGATCCAAGCCTAAGACCCGTGCCCGAACCAGGACCTGAACCTGACCCAAAACCTGATCCAGACACATCAGGGGACACGCGCGGTTTGTCCCGCGGTTTGCAAGTGGCGGGACAAGTGGCGTAAGTCCCTGTTCCAGCTTTATAATTTGGCGTTTTCCGGATTTTCGGTGAGACATCACGATACGGACGACGGGCAGCAGCGGAGGGGCGATTTTCAGAGCTTTTCCAGAGCTTTTGGAGCCACGATAAAGGATCAATCGAGGACAGTTCACCACGCGAAGTAGATCAGAGCCGGGAGAGAAGGGAGTTCATTATCACATTCATCACGTCCACAACCATGTTTACACACACTAGTTTCCTTCCCTTTTCTTTTGTTTTGTCCACCACCAACATGAACTAATCTTTAGATGTTGGGGGTTGGAATGAATTTGGTTTAATCATATGAACAGATGACTTGAGATTTTTATCAGTTTTCCTTTTTAATAAAGCATGTGATTTAGTTTTTAATGCTTTTTTGAGTTTAGCTAGCTTCCAATTGTTTTGTTGTTTTCAATTAAGTTCGAGAGAATTAATTGTTAACTACAACTAGAAACTGCATGCCTAAGGTGAGAAAGGGGAAAGAGATATACCGAGTAAGCCTTAGTCCCATTGAAATCTTGAGTTTAATGTGTTTTGAATCCCATAGGTTGAGATCTAGAGATAAAACTTGTGTTTTCAAGATAAAAACCGTGGTTGCTTGAGAAAGAACCATGCTTTTAGAATAAAACCCGCTGTTGCTTGAGAAAGAACACTGGTGATTTAGAGATTGGGTATTCATTATACGGAATAACTGGTAACTGTTTTGAGTTAATTATATATATGTGAAAGCTTTAGGATTTCCAACCCTCAACTGTTTTCTCTATCTGAAGTTTCTTAAGCTGTCTACTGTTTTGTGTTTGATTTATTTTGCTTGCATTTAATTAGTTTAGTACCAACCACTCAAATTGCGACCGTTCAGTTAATAGAGTTTATAGTAATTGTGATACTTACTTTCTAGTTCCGTGTGTTCGATACTCGTACTTTTTGTACTATTACTTGACTTCGACCCGTACACTTGCGGTTAGATTTAGGGGGGTGTAAACCCGCCTATCACATTGACACGCGACAATGACATGGTCATAGTCGCTGGTCATAGTAGCTCCGCGGTGCCGAAACTGTTTTGGCCATAACTTCTTCGTTATAGCTCCGTTTTCGCTTCGGAAAGAACCGTTTGACTTGTATTCGAATTCCTCATCCAACAAGACCATAAAATCTAAGATTTAACCCAAAATATTACTTTTCATATTTTTCTTAAAAGATCGGTTTCTCACTGATTCGAAATTATGCTTATCCGAAAATTACGGGTGTTACAACAGGCTTCACTCCATAAACTGTGTGGAGCCCCGGACTTGATCAACATTGAGTTGATCATGTTCTTTAAAGTTCTGTTTTTCCTCTCGGCTACCCCATTTTGTTGAGGGGTATAGGGTGCCGTTGTTTGATGCACAATACCATGTGAGGAACAAAATTCAGCAAAGTCATGAGATTCATATTCCCATCCTCTATCCGACCTTAGAATTTTGATCCTCTTTTCAAGTTGATTTTCAACTTCGGCTTTATAGATTTTAAACATATTTAAAGCCTCATCCTTGGTATTGATCAAATATATATAACAGAATTTACTTCAATCATCTATGAATGATATATAGTAGTTATTTCCCCCTTGGGTTGGAGTTGACTTAAAGTCACACAAATCGGTATGAATTAGACCAAGAACTTGGTTAGATGTTTCGATAGATTTGTGGGGATGACTAGAGTATTTAGAATCTATACAAGTCTCACACTTAGTCATTTTGTTCATTGAACACTTAGGTACCATGCCAAGATTCATCATCTTTTGTAATGACCGAAAGTTGACATGACCTAACCGAGCATGCCATAAATTAGAGGAATCAACCATGTAAGTAGAAGCAGCACTAGGGCTTGCATTATAATTATTAACAATATGTACATCATTGTTCATGGTATTTACAATTGACAACTTAAAGAGCCCCTCACATAGGTAGCCCTTTCCCACATACATCCCACCCTTTGTGACTACAAATTTATCCGATTCCAACACAATCTTGAATCCTTTGTTGCTTAACATAGGACCCGAAATCAGAGTTTTGCTCATATCCGGCACATGTAGCACATTGGTGAGTTCAAGCTCTTTCCCCGAAGTAAGCTTCAATACCACTTTTCCTTTCCCTTGCACTTTTGCGGTTGTTGAATTTCCCATAAACATTGGTTCACCATCATTGACTTTGACATAGGAAGAGAACAAATCCTTGGAGTTGCATATGTGCCTAGTGGCACTGGTGTCAAGCCACCAATCAACTTCGTTTGAGACGAAGTGAGTTTCAACAACACCCACAAACCTTGTTTCAGAATCGGCCATATTGGCTTGATTCGAGCCTCCGGCTCCTCCGCTCCCGTGGTGATCCCTCTTGAACCGGCAATCCTTTGCTTTATGACCGGGTCAACCACACACCCAACAATTGACCACTTGCTTTTTGAAGGGCTTTTTGTTTGGTTGGAGAGGATACTTCATGTTTGAGGGAGAGGGTTTGAATGCAATACCTTTTCCCTTAAATTTCTGAAACTTTGACTTCGAGGGGTTTCCTCCAACGAAATTTGCATTTGGCTCCGAAGAGCTTGCTTCCGTCTTCTCGTTCTTCCTATTGTCCTCCTCAACTCGAAGTTTGAGAACCAATTGATCAAAAGACATGTCCTCGGTTAGATGTTTCAAATATAATTTGAAATCTTTCCACGAAGGAGGCAATTTTTCAATAATCGAACTAACAAAAAAGTTCGCATTCATGCCCATACCTTCCGTTTCGAGTTCATGAACGAGAACTTGTAAGTCCTCCACTTGCTTTACAACAGATTTTGCATCGCTCATGTTAAAGTTTAAGAACTTTCCAACGACAAATCTTTTCGAACAGGCCACTTCGGTCATGTACTTGTTTTCCAACGATTTCCATATATCTTTTGCGGTTTTGAAAGTAGAATAAATATCATATAGGGAATCGTCCAAAGCATTGAGTATATAGTTTCGACAACTATATTCATTGCTTTTCCAAAATTCGACCAATATTTCAAAGGTCGCCGTTTGAATTTGTGTTGGCACAGTTGAGCCCTCTCCCGCAACGGGTTCCGTTGGTGCTTCCTCCGTGAGCACGTTCGAAACATGAAGCGTTGTGAGGTAGAAAAGCATTTTCTGTTGCCACCGTCGAAAATCTGAACCCTTGAACGTTTCGGGTTTCTCAACGTGGGATTTCATTATCGTCGATTGGTCCATTTTGTTTCTAGTATCTAGAAACAAAATTTCGTCTTAGATTGTTATAACCAATCTAACGATAATAAAAGGAAATACAATCAACACAAGAAAAACTTATAAACCAACAAGTATAGATTGAGAATCGTGTACCTTTTCGATGTTCTTCACGGATTGAACTTGAAGGAATTGGATAGAGGCCTGATGAATCAGTGTCCTAAGACAAAATTTCATCCCCAATCGTGCTTGGTTCCGGACGTCGCCTAGAGGATACAACTATCCGATTGAATTGATACACGTCAATTCAATCCCATCGAATCGATAGAATGTTTCTTGTTAAAAGCAAAGTTTAGAGAAGAGTTTTGAGAGATTATCTGCAGAATTTCGTCTACCAAAATGGAGGGAAACTTCCCCCATTTATAGTTTTCTCATGAGTAACCGAAACAAACTGCCAAACTGTCACAGGCGGCCGCGCGGATGGCGGCGCAACCTGACTCGCGCAGAGAGGCGCGCTGGCCTCTGTTTGTTTACATATTGGAGAACCACACGTACGTCGGCGCAGATGGACCCGCGCAGTGAGTCGCGCGAAGCACTGTTTGTTTCGATGACAATGTATGGCGCGCATGGTGGCGCGACCTGGGTCGCGCGGTGACCCGCCCCGTTACCAAAAAATGATTTAATGATCACTAGAGCCCAAGAGCCCCAAGGCTCAAGGCCCAATCTTTTGACCATTAAATATATGTTATTCTCTCACTCAAACCCAAGAAAATTCCTTTACTTGGACCTTTCTCCATTTTAATAACTCTTATGGGTATGGCCATATAAACCCATAAAAGTTTCAAGTACTTTCCTATGTGGGACAACATTGTAAGGTAAATACCCAATAGGGTCTTCATTTATTCCCTCCCCCTCAGCGTGAGAGAGGTCTTCTTTAACTTCCTCCCCCTCAGCTTGAGGGAGGTCTTTTTTAAGATTCTTGTCCCCCTCTTTGTCATCATCAATATTAACAGGGGGAGGTACATGAGCTTCAGCATTGACACGCTCAGTGGACCTATCTTCAAGGCCAGGTGCCACTGAGGTAGAAGCAGGAGCAACTTCTAATTTTTCCACTCTGTCTTCGAGGCCAGAGATCGTTTCAGTGGCTGTCAAGACGAAATCAGCCGCCATCCCCAGCTTTTGGCGGTCATCAGGTGTGAAGGATGGGGCAGGAGCTACTGGTTCACTCAACTTGGTGAGAATTGAGTTGAGGAGGGAGTTGGTGGAGTCAACCTTTGTAGAGAGGTCACTAATTGATCCTCTGATGGAGTCCACGACGGTGTTGAGGGTAGAGACTTTGGAGGTCAGCGACTGCAGAGAAGAGGAGTTAGTTGCCACATCATTCTGTAGGAGTTTCACCTCTGGCATTAGCGCTGAAAGATGTGCATTGTCAGTTGTCGAGGTGAGGGCAGTAGAGATGTCCTTCAGAGAATCTCTGACAGAGTTCACGGCATTGGTGTTGCTGGTGAGATCCTTTGAAAGGGATTCCACCTGATCTCTAACCTCCTTGATGGAGGCAACGATTGTGCCCAAACTAGGACCTGTAAGAAAAGAAACACTTTGAGCAAAGGAAAGCTCAAAAGTGGGAATGGGTTGAGAAGAAAGAGGTAGGGATGTTGGAATACTTGATGGTCGGGAGAAGATGTCAAAGTCCCTACTCACACCGTAATATTCCATGTCGTGTTCCATTTCAGACACGGACACGGGGGTATGCTCTGAGAACCTCCGAGAGGGAGACCATCAGGTCCTACTTCATTTCTGCGCATAAGATCTTGCAGAAATGGTTCTTGAATGTCAGCGAGGGTGGTCGCTGGTGCGGATGATGTGTTGACCAAAGAAGTTGGTGAAGAAGTGAAAGTACAGAAGGTCGTGTTGTGATCAGGTATGGCACTGGCAGTGCCATGAACAATTTCTTTAGTGCTTCGAGGCACTAAGAAAGTTGGGGAAGATGCCAATGATGGTTCAACGATCTCAGCCGCTGAAGTAGCTGTTATGGGAGCAGAAATGGTGGAGTGAACAACGAAATCATCTAACGTCAATTATGAAGAGGCAAGCGCTGATGAAGTAACGGGTGGCAGTTGGGGTTTCTCCTTTGTAATCCACTTGGTCTTTTTAGAACCAGTGGGGGTTTCAGATTGTTTCCTCTTCAGTGAGGAGTGGGAGGTGGCAGCCAGAGTAGTAGCAAAGGGTGGTACCATTGACATTGATGCCGCTGAAGTCGAAGAAGTTAGGAGAAGAAGTTGTTGGAGAGTATAGAGACTTACCTCGTTTGCAATCGGCTCAAAATTGAGGATGCGGGTTCCGAGCTGAGGACGTTGGTAGTCACCTTCCTGAGGGTAGTCCTTCTTTAGGAAGAAGGAGAGGAGCGCTGACACAAATCGGACATAGGGAACTTTCATTGCCCTCTTCTCCTTCTCGACCTTGACCATGAGGTCGTTGAAGATCATCCGGGCATAGTCAATCTTTCACCCAGTGATGAGAGAATACCCCATCTGCAGCTGATATTTACTCGCATGATCCAGCGATATCGTTTTTCCACGCATGGAAGAGATAATGTGGGACAAAAGGAAGTTCAGCTCAGAAGGCATCTTCTCCTTGAGGATCTTCGTTAGCTTCTTGTCTGGCTCATCATGGTTGCGGGGCTTCGGGTCGCATGTATACTTCATCAGATCAAGGAACCTGATAAGTTCATCGTCAAAGGGTGGTTCTTCGAATGGTCCGGCAGGCAGTTGGAGCGCTGAGCGAATCCCATTCACAGTGATAAAGACTTCGCCATGTTCAATCTGGAAGGCGATGATGGTGACAACCCTTTTAGATTTTAGGGTTTGTTCGGTCTTTTCAGCAGTGAACCAGAACTACTGAAGCAAGTGCTTGTGGGCTGGGGGAGCAACTGTCAGAGCATAATAGATTGGGGAGTTCCTTAGAAGGTTGACAGTATCAGCGAGATGCACGCAGGGATTTTTCTCGGGGAACTTGAGTAGGGCGAGGTGGTTATTTGATCCAAAAGTGATCTGGTTCAGTTCACCTTTCATGTGCTTGGATTTGACCATAGTTACTGCGGGTGCCATTTCTGAGAAATAGAAAAGAAAAGGGAAGAAGAAAAGACTTTCTTGATTAGAAAATATTTTCAAAAGAATGAAAATAGGGTTTTACCAGTTTATTTTTAAGGAAAGAATCTAGAAAAAGAATAGTTCTAGTTTGAAATTAACCAAAACTAGTAGAAAGAATTGTTTTACCAGTTTCTTTTTTAGAAAGGATTCTGAAAAAACGTATTAAAGAAGAATGAGAAAGTTTAAAGAAAGTTTTGAAACTTTGAGAAAACGTTTTAAAGTTTTAGTTAAAAAATCATGAAGGAAGGTGACTTTTTAGAAGAAAAGTGTATTTTGATCTATAACAACAAAGATTAAAGATCAAAAACAAGTTTGTGTTGTTCCCAAAGGCATTAAGGAGTAGAATGTAAGAACTTGTTGTGCTTGAAGGATCGAAGAACACAGTCTTAAGTCGATTTATCCTATTAAAATGCAAAGGAAATTTGTTCTTGCCATGAGAGAGTTATGAGCACGTAAAGAGAGAAAATATAAACAAGGGTTGTTTATATAGGCATGAGAGAGGAGAGAGAAAGGGTGATGAGCAGGAAAAAGACACTCATCATGACACGGACACGTCCCACGAAGCTTATTGGTCAATAAGTGTAACGGACGAACATGTCAGACGAAAAGGCGTGCCATGGTTTATCCTCTTTTGATGACGTCATAATTAACATTGTCTTTTCGTTATCAAAATGGCATTCTTGATTGTTTTCACAAGATCAGGATTGGATACTTAAAAAGAATCACTGATGAGAAATACCAGTGATGAGGTTTCCTCTTTTTTTCAAAAGGATGACTGATAGAAAAGGTAAGTGATCGAGTTTTCATTTTGAAAAATATGTTACTGAAGGACTTCAGTGATCTAGGATAGAGAACGTATCGTAGTACATTTATTCAGAGATTAGATTATGTAAATAGAAGAGATACAATTTTATCGCTGATATAATGCGTAACCGCTGAAGAGTTATTCTTCAAGGTTCAACATTCCAAGTTCGCTGATGAGAAAGTTAAATCTTGTCTCATCAAGAGGTTTGGTAAACAAATCAGCTAACTGATATTCAGTTGGAATAAAATGAAGTTCTATGTCTCCATTCATCACATGATCTCTGATAAAATGATATATGATCTCAATGTGTGTGGTCTTTGAGTGTAGCACTGGGTTGTTTGCTATAGCGATGGCACTAGTACTGTCGCAATAGATTGGAATTTTTGATACCTGAAGGTCATAGTCTAATAGCTGATTTCACATCCATAAGACCTGAGCACAACAACTACCAGCTACTACATACTCAACTTCAGCGGTAGAGGTGGACACTGGATTTTGCTTTTTACATGTCCAACTCACCAGTTTTCCTCCCAGGAGCTGAAAGCATCCGGTGGTGCCTTTTCTATCCAGTTTGCAACCTGCAAAATCACTACCTGAATAGGCAGTTAGATCGAACCCCGAGTATTTGGGATACCAAAGACCTAGGTTAGGTGTACCCTTCAGATATCTGAAAATTCTCTTTACAGCGATCAAATGTGACTCTTTGGGTTCAGATTGATATCGTGCACAAAGACAAGTGGAATACATGATATCAAGACGACTCGCTGTAAGATAGAGAAGAGAGCCGATCATTCCTCTATAGGTAGTGACAATAACTGGTTTTCTAGAGGGATTCTTGTTAAGTGTCAGCGGGGGTGCCATAGGAGTTTTCATAGCTGTGCTTTGAGTTAGATCGAATTTCTTCAGCATATCTTTAACGTACTTACCTTGGTGGATAAAAGTGCCTTTATCACTCTGCTTGATTTGAAGTCCAAGGAAGTATGTTAGTTCACCCATCATACTCATCTAATACTCATTTTTCATTCTTTCAGCCAATTGAGTACACAGAGATGGGTTAGTAGACCCAAATATAATATCATCGACATATATTGGAACAATGATAATATGACCTTTAACCTTTCTGAAAATAGAGTATTATCAATTTTATCACATTCAAAATTTTCAGTAATAAGAAAGGAGGATAAAGTGTCATACCATGCACGAGGTGCTTGTTTTAAGCCATAGAGGGCCTTATCCAGTTTATAAACATATTCTGGATGCTTAGGATCAGCGAATCCTGGTGGTTGTTCAACATAAACTTCTTCATTTAGCTTTCCATTAACGAATGCTGATTTGACATCCATCTAGTGAACTTTGAAGTCTTTGTAAACTGCATAGGCTAGAAAGAGTCGAATTGCTTCCAGTCTTGCCACTGGGGCAAAGGTTTCATCATAGTCTATGCCTTCCTCTTGTCTGTATTCCTGAGCAACTAACCTAGCTTTGGTGCGGGTTACAGTTCCAAATTCATCTAACTTATTTCGATATACCCACTTGGTACCTATCATAGTTTTGTCAGATAGTCAGGGAACAAGATTCCAAACTTTGTTTCTTTCAAATTCAGTCAGCTTTTTTTGCATAGCACTGACCCAGTTTCGATCTCTGAGGGTATCATCAGTTTTCTTTGGTTCAATAAGTGAAATAAAATTAACAAATAAACAAATGTTACCTGAACTTCATTAAGTCTGAATACCTGCGTTTGGATCACCTAGAATTTGATCAATTGGGTGATTTATTATCTATCGCTGAGCAAGAGCTTGAATCTCTGACTCAGAATGAACTTCTGGAGGTGCTGAAGAAGAGAATTCAGCAGCAACAGTTTCAGGTATGTTAGGTAGGTGTTGTTGAGTTTCAGATGAAATTTCATTTACTGATTGCTGATTAGAAATGGATGGATTTTCAGAGGTTGAGGGTTCAGAATGAGGCAAAGTGTTTATATGAACAACTGATACCCATGAAGAGGATTCAGCTTCACTTGTTTGTATGCTAGGAATGATGATATGATCATCATCAGTGCTTGGGTTGTTGATCTGAGGGCCAGGGTTGAGGTTAGCTTCTGATTCCCCATGGTGAGAAAACATCCACTGATTCAGTTCATCATTTTCAGCAGTCTGTCTTGAATTTGCTGAGCGAGATTCATTAAAGGTGACATGAGTGGTTTCTTCTACAGTTTGTCTTCTCTTGTTGAAGACTCTGAAGGCTTTGGATACTGAGGAGTATCCTAGGAATATTCCATCGTCAGCTTTGGGGTCGAATTTTCCAAGGGAATCTTTGTTGTTTAAGATGAAACACTGACAACCAAAGATGTGAAGAAAGCTGATAGATGACTTTCTCCCATGGAAAAGTTCATAGACAGTCTTGTTGAATCTTTTGACGATCAACTACCTATTTTGATTAAAACAGGTAGTGTTAACAACTTCTTCCCAGAGTTGAGTCGGAAGGTGAGAATCGCTGAGCATAGATCGAGCAACTTCAATGATCGTTCTGTTTCTTCTTTCAGCGACTCCATTTTGCTGAGGTGTTCTCATCGCTGAGAAGTTTATTAAGAGAGCTGTTTTTAAATCCAGTTCCATGATCACTCCTTATTGAGAGAACAGTCATATTGTTCAGGACTTCCATTTTCCTGACAAAAGAGATGAGTTCTTCTGAGGTGTCACTCTTAACATGGAGAAACATTACCCAAGTATAACGGGAGAATTCATCTACTTTGACTAGAGTATATTTCTTTCCAGCAATGGATTGTATATTGACAGGGCCAAATAAATCCATATGGAGTAGTTGAAGAGGGGTTGTCACTGGTGACACTTGCTTAGACTTGAAACTAGCTTTAGTTTGTTTTCCTTTTTCACACGTTGAGCAGAGAGATTCCTTAGCGTATCAGTGTTGAGGCAAGCCAGTGACTAGTTCTTTAGAGGATAGAGTATTCAGCGTTTTGAAGTTGAGATGAGAGAGCCTCTTATGCCATAGCCAGTTGACATCTGATGAGGCTTTGGATAGAAAGCAGATGTTCTCAGTGGTTGCTGAGTCCATGTTTATAACGTAAACATGGTCCAAACGATACCCACTATGAGCAACTTTTTCTTTCTTATCAAAGACAAAACATGTTTCCTTAGTAAAGCAAACTTTGTAGTCTTTATCACATAGCTGACTGATGCTAAGAAGATTGTGTTTTAGTCCTTCTACATAAGTGACTCTTCTGAAGGTGGTTGCACCATTAGAAAGTACACCAAAACCTCGGGTATATCCTTTTCCATTTCCACCAAAGGTCACTGAGGGACCTTTCTGTTCCTTGTATTCATTGACCAGGTTCCGTTTTCCATTCATGTGTTGAGAGCATCCACTATCAAGATACCAGATACCCTTCGAGACCTGCAAACAAAAGGAAGATTACTTTGAAATTGGTACCCACTTTACAATGGGTCCACATTTGTCAGTGGAAGAAGAAGTGGAAGGATCAGCAGTCTTCACAACATCTGATGATTCAGTGTCAGTGGTAACCTTCACTTCGGTTAACCTTAGTGGTATTCTTCACCTTGGCTTGTTTTTCACCTGGGGTGATCTTCTTTGCCTTTGAGGAAGTCATCTTCACCTTAGCTGATTTCTCAGCTTTGGTGGTTGTGGGGCACTTACTAGCAATATGATCAGTAAGTCCATAGTGATAGCATTTCCTATAGCTTAAAGTAGCTTGAGAACCATAGGCATAAGCATTTGATAATTTTAAATAAGCAGGGCCTATACCAAGAATGATTTTAGCATCAGAGATCGGAGGAACCTTAGGTTTTTCAGATATCTTACCTATGACATCAACCTTTATTCTTGGAGTTGATCGCTGAACATGTTCAGGGATCTTGTCTTTAGAGGTACAAGGTTGATTAGATGAAGGTTTAGACTTCTTCAGCTTTGGCACTTTGGTACCCTTCTTAGGTTTTTGTAAAATGGTTTTTCCTTTATCTTTAAGTTTAGAGTTTAAAGAAGATTTTTCCTCAGGGATTGGATTATTAGACGAAGAGCACTGAGATGATGAGGTGTCAGGGATGGAAGAGGCGAACATTCCAAATTTAAGCATGGAACGATCTTGACTTGGTTCTTCAACGTTAGCATTAAAACCAAGACCACTTTTGTCATTTTGAGACTTCTTTAACAAGTTCTCTTTCAGGAATGGCTGGAGTGGTAGCAGTGGCAGGAACAGAAGGAGAAAGAACAGATGGAACATAAGGTCCGTTTTCTACATAGTAAGGCATAGTAGGATCTACACCTTTTAGGAAGAGCATCATTCGATTCTTCCAGAGATTAAAGTAATCTCTACTGAATCGAGGAGGTTTGGCAAGAAACCCATTATCAATATAGTTTGTGTTTGTGTTTTGTGCCATTTATAGAATAGCAAGGAAGAGATTAGTATAAACAAGATCTTGTTTATGGAGATTAAACAATCTGCTATGATATCACTTGTTAGTCCCAAAGGGTTTATACAAGTAATAGTTTGTAGAAGGGGGGGTTGAATACAAACACACAAAATTTTGGTTTTCTAAATTGTTTATTGATAAATCAAACACAATTTATAGTTTGTTGCGTAATAAGATTAAGTAAAACCTAATTTAAACAAACTTGAGAATCACTAAGAGTTCTTGCACAAGAAATAGAGAGAAAAGGAGATCTAGAAAAATAAATATATTTTTCTAAGGCACTAAGTAATTCAGGGAGAGACCACCTTCAAACTGAAGGGGAATTCCTTCTATTTATACGCGATGCATTAAATGCATGGCAGAAGGACTTTACACGTGTCAGTATCTGATTGGGCGCATGCTTTCTGACTTTTTGCAAGACATGCTTTGGGCCGCATGGTGAACAATGTAGTGGCAAAGGGGTTGTACGATCCTAGACAAAGGCATGTCCATTCTGACAAATCGAACGGATTTGTGCAAGTAGATAAGACAAACATTTCTTGAAGTAGAAGCTTCATGATCAGCGATCGCTAGGTTGAACTTTCATCAGTGAAGACCTGATGTAAGACAGCTATCGCTGAAGTCTTCTTCTTAAAATGTCACGTGTGTGGACTTGTCTTGGTTTCACTGATGTTCGCATCAGATCATTAGTAGACTCATCACTTGTTCATCAGCTTTATCTTCGATGTCAGTGATGAACTCTTGTCGTGAAACTTGTCTTCAGGATTACAAACAACATTGTTTTACATATGAAACAATCAGCGATCATCAGTGATACTGAACAGACCCAGCTTATCACTGATGTACATTTATCACTGAGGAATACTATGAACAATAGTGGTCACCATCAATGATACTGAACAAGCTCAGTATGTTTATCACTGATGGCAAAACATTAATACATACAGATGTTATTTGTAATTTTCACTAAGTAATTATGAAGGTTATTTGTAATTATCACTGAGAGAGTTTGGATCAACACAAATGATTAGATGGCAATCGATTGGATTTGTTTTAGAAGATAATCGATTTCCTCAATCGGATGTTAATGTCTCCCGTTTTTTGCTCCTTGATTTTTGGTGCACAGTTAAACTTTCCTTTTTACCTTTTTTGGTCCCATAGGGGTTCTACAAGGGTGAAAGTTGTAGAAGGGGGAGTTGAATATAAACACAATTTTTTATTTTCTAAATTGTTTATTGATAAATCAAAACACAATTTACAGCTTGTTGCGGAAATAGATTAAGTAAACCTAATCTAAACAAACTATAAGAATCACTAAGTTTCTTGCACTAGAAATAAGAAGAGAATGAGAAGTGTAGAAAAAAGGATTTTTCTACAAGCACTAAGAAGTTCAGAAAGGTCCTTCGAAGTGAAAGATATTGCTCCTATTTATACCCTATGCATTTAATGCATTGCAGGAGCACTTTACACGTGTCAGATCTTCATTGGGCGCATACTTCTGACTTTTGTCAAAGACATGATCCTGGCAGCATGGTGAACAGTGTATGTGGCAGAGTGGTTGTACGATTATGGACAAAAGCAAGTTTCCTTTTGTACTTTAGTAGTTTTGTGCAAGAGGATAAGACAAACAAATCTTGAATGACAAGCTTCATGATCAACGATCGCTATGTTGTCTTTCATCAGTGAGGCCTGATGAAAGTCACAACTATCGCTGAAGCCTTGTTCTTGAATTGTCGCGCGTAGTAGACTTGTCTTGGTTTCAATGAATGCCGCTTCAGATCATGAGTAGACTTGTCCTTGTTCATCAGCTTAGTCTTCAATGCCAGTGATGAACTCTTTTGTCGCGAGGCTTGTCTTCAGGTATTACAATAACACTTTAACATAGGAAGCTATTAGCGATCACTGAACATACTCAGCATATGATCGTTGATGGCGAAACACTAATACATACATATGTTAAATGTAATTTTCACTAAGTATTCTAAGAGTCGTCATCAAATCACTGAGAGAGTTTGGATCAACACCATATTTTGTTTTTTGACTGATGTACCCTTGTGCGTATATGCAGTTCTACCCCAAGCGCGTCAAGTACCTAATAATGGAAATGAAATTTCTTATTTATTATAGACCGTAGATTTTAAATATCAATGGATGAGATTGGTTAACACGGTTAGTACCAATGGGTTGCTTAGCAAAAGAAGGGGACTATCTCTCTCTCTCTCTCTCTCTCTATATATATATATAGAGAGAGAGAGAGAGAGAACGATAATCAAATGAGAACCATAAAAAGATTGAGGACTGTGAGGTCTAATCTTAATCATTTAAAGATTTTAATAAATGGTCATTAAAAATGAAGGCATTTGTTGTAATATTAGTCAATGTTTTGAAAGTTTAAGGGTAAGATTGTAATTTTAGCATCTCTCCTCCTCATCTTCTTCCATACACATCCTTCTCCATCTTTACACTTTCTCTTTGAAAACGTAGAATCACTTAAAATAACAGATCTTAAAATTATTTCAATCGACATTCAATTCCTGTAGGGCGAAAAACAACTCCGACGTCTCCAACCACCATTTGTTCTTCCTCAAAAACTCCCATCATCACCGTCTCATCAACCTTTTCTCACCAAAACCTTCACCGCAATATCAATTTGAGTTCTTCTCTGCAATTTCTTCTTGTAATCCCCTTGGTAATCTGCATCTGAATCATCTTTTTTCCATCTGAATTCTGATTTTTAGGGTTTTTTTGTGCGCCTCTTTTCTCATGGAAGAACCAGAGAACCTGTTGGTTTGAAGGAATTGATGAAAACAAACCTAAGCCTCTAAAATCTGATGGATCTTGATCATATGGTGATAAGAAGCTGAAAGCGACCCCTGCTGCAAGTTCGATTCTCGGTAAAAAAATCGAGTGGTGACCTTAAAGCTGCATCTAGTTCGAAATTGGGTTATGATTCAAAGTCAAAAGGAATTAAGGGTGGTTAGATCTCTGGTTCTAGGAAATTTGTCGAAGCTAAAAAAGTATCTGTTGAAATGGGAAAATGGATGTATGGATAGGACCTGTTCTTGAGCAGGTTGTTGATTATGTCCATTTTTCAAAGCCTAATTTTTCTCCTCGTAATTTTGTCAACAAATAGGTGGAGAGGAATTTGGTTTAATCTGGGGGAAATGTGAAATTTGGTTGATTCCATTATCTGTAAGGTTGGTTTTAATTTGGTTTCAGATTTAAGTATTAGGATTGAATTTGATTGGGTTTTCTTAGTATCGGATGTGAATTAGATTATATACATATATTGTATTTGATCATTATGTGAAAATAGATTATGATGAAATTTGTGTTTCATTATGTGAAAATAGATTATGATGAAATTTGTGTTTCATTTAATGTGGTGAAATAAGGTTAGTATGTGTTTCGTCCGATCAATTTGAGTGTTTCATATGGTGAATTTGTGTGTTTCATATGGTGAATTTGTGTGTTTCATATGGTGAATATGTGTGCTTCATACGATGAATCTATGTGTTTCATATGGTGAATCTATGTGTTTCATATGGTGAATCCATGTGCTTCATATGGTGAATCTATGTTTTTCATATGGTGAATTTGTGTGTTTCGTTTGATGAATGAATATATATGTTTCATCTGGTGAATCTTGTTACCAAAATGACGATTATGCCCATTTCATGTGGTGAATAAGTTTTTAATTAAAACCATTTGATCAAAACCCAGTTACGGCTTAGACCAGTTCTCACGGTTCTCAATCTTTTTTTGGTTCTCACATGATTTAACCTGTATATATAATATATATATATATATATATATATATATATATATATATATATATATATATATATATATATATATATATATAGGGGTGGGTTCAAATGAAAACTTATTTTTTATTGTGCACATGAGGACAAGTCACAACCATTGATCAAAATTTAGAAAATTAATCAATGGTTAAAACAAAATAAGATTAATTGAGAAGAGATTAGGGACAAAATTGGAAATTTGAATCAACGCCTACCTTATTTGACCGTTTATTTTTTTTAATTAAAAACTTTTACCTCCTAAAAGTTTAAAATAAATTATCTTAAAATTATTAATATTTTAATCAAACAAATTACATCAAAAAAACGAGAATTTCGTGCTCTTCGATATGACATTCATCTTGGTATAGTTTTTTAACCGTTTTTTACGTGAAATGTGATATCCCTCAAATTTTAGAGTTATTTGTCATCAATTTTAAACCCATTTTAACCCTTTTCGTACCCATTTGAGCCTTTCTACTTCTCTTGGTCTAAGTTGTTCCAAAATGTTGAAAATAACCAAAAAGATCAAAATGTTGCGTTTGGTGTACCATTGTGGCCACAGCGTCAGTACTGTGGCGAGTGCTGTGTAAATCCGATTTTCTGCAGATTTGGAGAGCATTTTTGTGCAAAGTGCAGACCTGCATAATGGGGTCAATGCTGAGTTTTAACCAAGTTTGAAGACATAATATGGACAAGGGAGATGGTGCCAAAAGGTGGGAAGAAGACAACCATTAGAGGTCACTTTCTCCTCTCAAGTCCCTTTCAACCTTTTCTCCTCTCCTCCACTATATAAAGGAAGCTTGGCTTGGCATTTGGGACATCATCCTTATCATCAAAAAGCTCTCAAAAACTCAGTTGAAGAATAGTTGTAGCATTTACATTTTAGTATTTTAGTCTTTGTAATTTATTTTCAAGTATTTACTTTCCGTTACCCACTGTGGAACACTTGTGGCCACATTGGTACGTTATCGTTTAATGCAATTCCAGTTCACTTATTTCTTCTACTACATGATGTTTTCTGTTCTTATGAGTAGCTAAACCCCCCTTTGGGTGCGGGTGTAAGCCAAACCCGAGAGGGTAAAAATGTAACACTTGGGTGTTACTACATTTAGTTATTTTTTTCGGTTTAGTCATTCGAGTTGGAACATAAATCAAACGCGGACAAGCTGATCACGTGTACGTGTTAATATTAGATCTTAGACCTCGAGAGGGGCGGATCCGAAATACGGCTTGAATGATGCAAGGAGGTTTGAGAAAATCTTCAATAATCACATAGAGATGTGGGTTGTTGCATAACCGAGCTAAGGTCAAAACGTCGGTCGAGTAGGTGTGACATAGAGATATGCGCATCTCTTTACATCCGGAAAGACTAAGATTTTCGAGATCTACTTAGTAAGGTTGGTAAACCGAAAGATAGCTTGTGTAGGAACTTTATAATAAAATCGTTATTACAACCTTTACGACGTAGCTTCGAGAGGAGGAAATCGTGTGGGACAAATTGTGACCGATTTTATTAACCATTTAAGTTATTAAATAAATACTCTCGAGGGGAAAACTTACACCCGTACCCGCTTTTTAATTAATCGCGTTAATTTTATAATTAATTATTTGCTCAAAACCAACTCCAAACAAATTATTAAAAACCTCAACTTTGCACCGGAAGTTCGTAGAAATCTTCGATTCTTGGTAGTCCAATCCCCGTGGATACGATATTGGGTTCTTACCATTATATTACTTGTGAGCGAACGCAATACGTGGTGTATACTTGCGCCATTATTGTGCCCATTTTACGTGTGGATATTTTTCTATCAAGTTTTTGGCGCCGTTGCCGGGGATTGGCACTATTTTTATCCCAAGATATTGATTTCTACTCGAGCCCGAGTCGCGAGTTTCTTTTTGTACTTCTCCGTGTTGTATGCCACGGCTACAACACGGTGAGCTTTTGCCTCTAGATCCCGAAATCGAAAGAACCGTTAGGAGACGTCGAAGGGGTAGAAGAGGACGAGGTAATCGACAACCGCCGGTCAACAACACTATGGATGACGCTAACCCACCACCGCCACCGGTGCAAACCACGGTTGGCATTGCCGATGACAAAGAGAGAAAAATACGGGACTACGCTACTCCCGAATTTGCTCAATTAAATTCGGGAATTTTAGTACCCGAAATCGAGGCCTTGAATTTTGAACCTAAACCTTTAATGATTTCCATGATCCACACAATGGGTCAATATGGAGGTCTACCATCGGAGGATCCACACTTACATTTAAAATTTTATTTAGAAATTGTGGATGCCTTTAAAATTCAAGGTGTTGATAAAAATGCCTTAAGGCTTATGCTCTTCACTTTTTCACTAAGGGATAGAGCTAAAGCTTGGCTAAATTCTCAACCGCCCCATTCCATAGCAACATGGAACGAATTGGCGGAAAAATTTCTGAAAAAATACTTTCCTCCAACGAGGAATGTTAAGCTGAGAAATGAAATTTTGTCGTTTCGCCAAGGGGACGACGAGGCAGTATCGGATGCTTGGGAGAGATTCAAGGACCTTCTTAGGAAGTGCCCCCACCATGGAATCCCTTGTTGCATCCAATTGGAAACCTTCTATAATGGGCTTGCAAATTCTGAAAAAATCGTTCTTGATGCGACGGCCGGTGGAGCATTTACAGGTAAGACTTATAACGAGGGTTTTGACATTCTTGAAAAGATTGCAAATAATAACACCAAATGGTCAAACCCACGTGCAACTACAGCTCCCAATAGTACACCGGGAGCACACGAGGTAGATGCCATCACCGCTTTAAATGCTCAAATTGTTGCTTTAACAAACTTGGTAAAAAATAATTTGAACTTAGGCGATAAAAACCAAGTGCATGCCATAAACGCTAATGTGATGAACGAAATTTGTGCATTTTTTGGTGAGAATCATGCGTATGAAAGCTGTCCAGGAAACCCTGCCGCCGTTAATTTTGTGGCTAACAACTCGCGAAATAGTCCATATTCGCAAACGTACAACCCGAATTGGCGAAACCACCCCAATTTTTCTTGGGCTGGAAATCAGGGACTACAACCCCCAGGGGTAAATTCTGGACAGAATAGGCCGCAAAATCCCCCGGGATTTTACCACAGTGGGCAGTCCCCACACCCTCACCACAATGGACAAACTTCGCATCACAACGGGCAAAACTCTAGGCAACAGGGACCGACCGACATTGGATCTTTGGAATCAATGCTTAAGGGTTTCATTAACCAAACCAATGCTACATTACGAGGTTTTGAAACCCAACTCGGTCAATTTGCCAACGATCTTAGGGGACGACCGCTTGGTACCTTACCAAGTGACACCGAAACCCCTAAGCCTAACGGTAAAGAGCACGTCAAGGCCGTCACCTTAAGAAGTAGCAAGGATCTTGTGGACATCCCCGTTTTGCAAGAGGAAGAAGAAGTAACCCACGCTTTTGACCGATGTCATTTTCCCGGGTTATTTCCTTCAACCTCCAAAGAGCCACAAACTCACTCTACCCCTGTTGTGAGTGAGCCTGCTACTCCAGAGCCCCCAACTCCTAACGACACGACCATAACCATTGGCCACAGTGGTGACATTGTGGCCACTTCCCGAGGCAGAAACTCAACGACCAAGAAAGCTGTAGAGCCTGACCTTAGGGACCTCCCATTTCCTGGTAGGATGAAGCAAAAGAATGTGGATGTTCAGTTTAAGAAGTTTTTGGACATCTTCAAACAACTCCACATAAACATACCTTTGGTAGAAGCTCTCGAGCAAATGCCAAACTATGTTAAATTTCTTAAGGACGTCCTAAGCAAGAAAAGACGCCTAAGCGAGTTTGAAACGGTAGCTTTGACCAAAGAGTGTAGTGCCCTCCTCACATGTAAGATCCCGCCTAAACTCAAGGACCCGGGAAGTTTCACCATCCCGTGTTCTATTGGAGGCCAAGAAGTAGGACATGCTTTATGTGACCTAGGAGCTAGCATTAATCTTATGCCGTTGTCCATTTTCAACAAGTTGGGAATAGGAGAAGTCCGCCCTACCACCGTAACGTTGCAATTAGCGGATAGGTCCATCGCTTACCCGAAAGGTAAGATTGAAGACATTTTGGTCAAGGTTGACAAATTTATTTTTCCAGCTGATTTTCTGGTCTTAGACTATGAAGCCGACAGAAACGTCCCCATCATTTTGGGACGACCCTTTCTTGCCACGGGACGAACCTTAATTGATGTCCACAAAGGAGAGCTCACTATGAGGGTTAACGACCAGCAAGTGACCTTCAATGTTTTTAAATCCCTGAGGTTTCATGGAGAGATAGAGGACTGCTCGGCCATTAGTGAAGATTTAAGTTTGATTCTGGACCAGTGTGGCCACACCCTCTCCACTGTGGTGGCAGAGGACGACCTGGACGTTAGCGACAAAATTTTAGAGGACTTAGCAGCCTTTGAGCAGTTGGATTTTAAGGATAAGACAACCCAACTACCGTCCATAGTCCAACCGCCCGATTTGGAGTTTAAACCATTACCTAGTCACCTTAAGTATGCTTATCTTTTAGAAGACGACAAGCTCCCCGTGATCATTTCATCTAAGTTAAATCATGAACAAGAGAAGAAACTGTTAGAGCTTTTGAAGAAGCATAAGAAAGCACTAGGTTGGACCATAGCCGACATTAAAGGAATAAGTCCTACGCTTTGCCAACATAAGATCATTTTGGAAGATAATAGCATTGGCAAAGTGCAACCGCAAAGGAGACTTAATCCCATTATGAAGGAAGTGGTTAAGAAAGAGATTTTGAAGTGGCTAGATGCGGGTATAATATATCCGATATCTAGTAGTTGTTGGGTGAGCCCGGTCCAATGTGTTCCAAAAGAAGGTGGCACCACGGTGATCACCAATGAGAAAAACGAGCTCATCCCAACGAGGACCGTGACCGGATGGCGTATTTGTATGGATTATAGGCAATTAAATTTAGCGACGAAAAAAGATCATTTTCCATTACCATTTATAGACCAAATGCTTGATAGGTTAGCGGGAAAAGAATTTTTTTGCTTCCTAGATGGGTATTCGGGGTATAATCAAATTCATATTGCACCCGAGGATCAAGAGAAAACCACTTTCACTTGTCCATACGGTACATTTGCATTTCGACGAATGCCCTTTGGTCTATGTAATGCGCCCGCCACTTTCCAACGGTGTATGATGTCTATATTTTCGGATATGATTGAAGACACCATGGAAGTGTTTATGGATGATTTTTCCGTCATTGGTACCTCGTTTGATAATTGCCTTGATAATCTTAAAAAGAGTTTGGAACGTTGTGAGAAACACGACTTGATTTTAAATTGGGAAAATGTCATTTTATGGTCCAAGAAGGGATAGTTTTGGGACATTTGGTTTCTTCCCGCGGTTTAGAAGTGGATAAAGACAAATTAGAAGTTATAATGCAATTGCCCGAGCCCACCTCGGTCAAGGGTATTAGAAGCTTCTTGGGTCATGCCGGCTTTTATCGAAGGTTTATAAAAGATTTTTCCAAAATTGCAAAACCTTTGTGTAATTTGTTGCATAATGACCAAAGTTTTGACTTTAACCAAGAATGTAAAGACGCTTTTTCAAAAATCAAAACCGCACTTGTGTCGGCTCCAATTGTAATAGCCCCGGATTGGTCGTTGCCTTTTGAGGTAATGTGTGACGCTAGCGATTGGGCCGTAGGTGCCGTTCTCGGACAAAAGCGACAAAAAATGTTTCATCTGATATACTACGCAAGTAAAACTTTAATTGATGCGCAAATAAATTATACAACCACCGAAAAAGAATTACTTGCCGTAGTTTTCGCTTTTGACCGTTTTCGGTCCTACCTTATTGGCACAAAAGTTATTGTTCACACCGACCACTCCGCAATTAAATATCTCATCACCAAAGCCGATGCCAAGCCTCGGCTTATTCGTTGGGTCTTACTCCTCCAAGAGTTTGATATTGAGATTGTTGACCGAAAGGGAGTCGAAAATCAAGTGGCGGATCACCTCTCTCGTTTAGAGGGTGAGATCTCGAGTGGGGGAAACCATGCAATCAAAGAATTTTTTCCCGATGAGCAAATCTTGGCGATTCAACACTTTCATGAAGAAAAATGTCCATGGTATGCGGACATAGCCAACTACCTTGCTAGTGGGCTACGACCGTACAACCTTAGCTCGCAACAATTCAAAAAGTTTCTTCATGAAAGTAGAAAATACCTTTGGGACGATCCTCACCTTTTTAAGTTAGGTGCCGATCAAATTTTAAGACGTTGTGTCTCCGAATCAGAAATGCCGCACATTTTGCAAGAATGCCATGCGTCGCCCTACGGAGGTCACTTTGGTGGCCAACGCACGGCGGCAAAAATTTTACAATGCGGATTTTATTGGCCATCAATTTTTAAAGATTCATTCGAGTTTGTGAAAAAATGTGATCGTTGTCAACGCACCGGAAACGTGTCCCAACGTAATGAAATGCCTCTCAATAATATTTTAGAAGTGGAACTCTTTGACGTTTGGGGCATTGATTTTATGGGACCGTTTCCGATGTCGTTCAATAACCAATATATATTGGTTGCGGTCGATTATGTTTCCAAATGGATTGAGGCACTCGCTTGTCCACACAACGATGCTAAAACGGTGATAAATTTCTTACAAAAAAATATTTTCGCCCGTTTTGGAACACCTCGAGCTTTAATTAGTGACGAGGGAACACATTTTGTAAATAAAATGTTAAGTGCGGTCCTTAGCAAATATAACATCCAACATCGAGTTGCTACCGCCTACCATCCGCAAACGAACGGGCTTGCCGAGCTTTCTAACCGTGAAATTAAATCTATTTTAGAGAAAGTCGTCAAACCCCACCGTAAGGATTGGTCGCTTAAGTTGGATGATGCTCTTTGGGCATACCGCACCGCTTTCAAAACACCTTTGGGCATGTCACCATATCGGCTCGTGTTCGGAAAAGCTTGTCACCTTCCGCTAGAACTCGAGTACAAAGCATTTTGGGCCACGAAAGAATTAAACATGGCCGAGGACGCAGTGGGAAATAAACGAAAATTGCAACTTGTTGAACTTGAGGAAATCCGGCACAACGCGTACGAGAATGCAAAAATTTATAAAGAAAAAACCAAGCTTTGGCATGATCGTCGCATTAATCGCCGGGATTTTTCGGAAGGCCAACAAGTGTTGCTTTTTAATTCTCGTTTGAAATTATTTTCGGGTAAACTCAAATCCCGTTGGTCCGACCCTTTTAAAATCGCAAAAGTAAGTTCTTTCGGCACAGTGGATTTAATAAATCCACAAGATGGGAGCACATTTCGTGTAAATGGTCACCGTGTTAAGCACTACCTCCCCGAGGAAGTGCCCAACACAATTGCAAGCGAAATCTGAGCTGTGGGGGTTAGTAATAACCTATGTAAATATTAGGATTTAGAATTTCTAATTAAGTTATTTTTGGATTATGTGTGTAGGTGATCCATTGTGGATGCAGTGTGGTGAGGAAGTGACCAGCAGTTGAAGAGAAGACTCAACACCCTACATGTTTTACATGTTGGATAAAAAGAAGCATTAAGTCAAAAAAAATTGAGTCAACATCTGATTTCTCTGTTCTCGAAACGTTTAAAACTCCTTTTACTACACCAAAAGCTTTTGTTTCACCAAAACACTCATGTGTCCTTTTTTTAGAAAAATCCAAAAAAAAACAAAAAAAAAAGTTCTCAGTTTAGATGGAAATGAAAAGCACAAAAGAAAGTTGTCAGTTTGGAAAAACCACCACGTCGCCACCCTAGTCCCCTCACCCTTTTGTCTTTTCTTCTCACCTTTCCCCATCACCATCATCTCTTATCCTACTCTAGCCTAACCCTAATTCTAAAAAGCCAAAACCCCCTATTATCCTAAAACCACCCCCATTTTCAAATACAAAACCACTTTACCTTCCAAAAACCTCTTTATCCCCCTCCTAAATACACCGACCTCAGGAAACAAAGAAACCATTTGTTTTTATTTTTTTTATTTTTATTTATCTTCTCCTATACACTTCATCTTCCTCGCAAAACCCTCCAACCAACCACCTCCCAAAAGCCTCCACCTTCATCCACGCTATCATCATGGCCCGGCCGAAATTCCCAACATCCGGACCAAACCCACCACGTCGGCACCGGTTTACCGCTGCCCGTCGCTCATCGTCGACCACAGCTGCCGCCGCGGTGTCCAGCGCCACCGCCGTGGCCAGCGCTGCTGCTGCTGTCGCAACCCAGCCGGAAACCACAACCATCGCCGCTGCTGTGTCCAGCGCCGTCAATACCACAGTCGCCGTCGGCACCGCCCCTGTCGCCGGCGACGATTCACCTCCATCTCCGACGAACTCTACCCCGGTAAGAATCTTTCCACTTCTCGATCTTCGGGTACCTACATCAACCTTTCCCCAACCATCCTCTTCCGACCCTAATGCTTCCTACGTTATGACAGAAGAGGACACCCATGTCAATATTACCTATTTTCACTCTACCATCACCTCTCCGCCTATACACACTGATTCTACCACCTCACCCACCATCACCATCATCCCCAACACCACCACACCAACCAACCCACCAATCTCATTTAGCCCACCAAAATCTATGCCTGAAGTTCGTGATTTTGATTTAAATAAGATGGGTGACACAGAGTTGTCGGGGTATGAAACCGACGTTGCTCGTTATTTTGAAAATGAAAATCCCGACGAGGTGGTAGTTGATAATGTGGCTGAAAAAGATAAGGGAAAGCGTCCCATGCATGCAGAACCAACTCGACGTATGACTAGAAGTGCCACTGCTGCTCGTGGTGGCCACTGTGGTGGCAGTGTGGGCACATCGACTGCCGCGAACCAACCGGGTTCTGAGTCCTCCTCACATGCTGATTCTTCAGACGAGGACCCGACTGCTTTTCAGACCCGTCACGGCCAGAAACGGCCCCGCGCGGCCAATGACATGCCCTTTGACCCGGAAAATGAGACCGACCTTGAGGAACCGTCCAGACCAGCCCGCCGTCGCCGTCCGCGTGTTGCACGCCCTCGATCCTTCGAAGAGAGGTACAATATTGTTATCAGCAAATCCCCTTTGATTGAGCGCGGTTTCGATACCGCTCTGACCCGTACATATGATTTTATCGAACCACACTTGACCGCCCACGGGTGGTCAACCTTGATTGGAAAACCTTGCTTTGTGAATATGACTGTGGTTCGGGAGTTCTACACTGCTATTACTGGGTCTTCGGGCGATATCGCCAATGTTCGGGGTGTTCGTATTACCTTCGATGGTGCCGCCATTAATGCGGCTTTGGGTCTCGCAACACCCACGGAGTGTCCTTATAGGCGGATGACACAACTTACTACCCCCGCTGAGGACGAGGCCATCGCCTCCGCGCTTACCATACCCGGTTTTGGGTGGACAGTGGACCGTAACCATACCGTTATACGCTCCGGCCACTTGACTACCGAGGCAAGCTTATGGTTCCTCTTTCTCCGTCATAATCTGATGCCCACCGTTCATGACAGTACGCTTTCGCGTAATCGTTGCATCTTATTGTATTGCATTCTTACGGACCGGCGGGTCGATTTGGGGTCTATCATGCACTTGATGATACGGGACGCCGCATCCCGTGCCAGTGCTCGTCTTATTTTTCCGGGTCTGCTTACCCGTTTATTCCAGGCTAACGAAGTGCAGGTTTACCCGGATGATGATCGTCAATTCCATTCCTCGACTATTGATCAAGGCTCCGTAACACGCATGAAGCGTTCTTTTCGTTACGGAAGCGGAAGACAGCCTACTACGCATCCCATGGCAGCCTCTACCTCTCGTGTGCCCCCAACCGCACCGCCTCCACCACGTCAAGTCCCCGACGCAGTTTATGGCACCGAGACTTGGCTGCAGATTCTAACTTTGCAGTTGGAGACACTCTCACAGGATGTCCAGGGTTTAGAGAGTGCTCGCGCGACCACAGATACACGTCTCGAGCAGCTAGAGTCACGGTCCGCGGCTTTTTGGGCATACACCCGCGATCGTGACCTCTTGTTTGCTCGACACACACTTCCTACAGGTACCACTCTGCACGCCTTCCCGGCCATCCTTGATCCTCCGGCATCTCGCACTTCGACTAGCACCGTTCCTACTTCAGCGCCCGACACCACTGCTGAGGCCGGCCACAGTGGCCAGCCGCCACATCCCTGATCTTACGGTTTTTGATATATTTTGGAAAAACTGCTTTGTCTTTCCTCTTTTATTTGCTTAACTTCTCTTGGGTACCTTTTGTGGCTTGTTTTGTTACTTTCCTATGACCGCACTTAACCCATATTTTGTGATATTTTATGCATGGTCATGTTATGATGTTACCTTCTTTGTTGCACTAATCGTTCAATTGCAGGTGCTTTTAGATCTTTTGTTGCATGTTTCTTCTTCGTTTGAAAGGACGTAGGCCATCTTTCATTCTTGGCCCATACACGACCCTTGTCGCCTAGCCGATACACAACCCGACTCTCCTTCCCCGCAATGAGGACATCGCTAACTTTAAGTTTGGGGGGGAGACTTTGTTCAAAAAAAACCCACAATATTTTTAAAAGAAAAGTTTACAATTGTTACGTCACATATTTATTCACACATTGTAAACAAGGAAATTTTGGGTCCATATTCGAGAAAAGTTATTTGGCTATCAAAAGAGCAAAAGTGGAAAATTTAAGCCACACAAAAAAAAATGCTCAAAACAACCCTTTGGATCAAGCCCCACATGGAAGAATAAGTTTGGGGGAAAAAGGGTAAACCCAAGAATCAAGAAAAACCGCAAACACTAACCCATGCAAGTCCTACCGATCAAACGAGGAAACGTCAACGAAGGAAATAAGCGCACCGGCAAAACTCCAAGGCAATGCATCATTGTCTCAACCTCAAACTGTGCAAAACAACCATTCTTTTTTTCTTTCGCCTAAAATTTCGTTCAAATTCTTCTCTTTGTTCTTTTACTTGAGGACAAGTAATATCTCAAGTTTGGGGGTGTGATATCCCTCAAATTTTAGAGTTATTTGTCATCAATTTTAAACCCATTTTAACCTTTTTCGTACCCATTTGAGCCTTTCTACTTCTCTTGGTCTAAGTTGTTCCAAAATGTTGAAAATAACCAAAAAGATCAAAATGTTGCGTTTGGTGTACCATTGTGGCCACAGCGTCAGTACTGTGGCGAGTGCTGTGTAAATCCGATTTTCTGCAGATTTGGAGAGCATTTTTGTGCAAAGTGCAGACCTGCATAATGGGGTCAATGCTGAGTTTTAACCAAGTTTGAAGACATAATATGGACAAGGGAGATGGTGCCAAAAGGTGGGAAGAAGAAAACCATGAGAGGTCACTTTCTCCTCTCAAGTCCCTTTCAACCTTTTCTCCTCTCCTCCACTATATAAAGGAAGCTTGGCTTGGCATTTGGAACATCATCCTTATCATCAAAAAGCTCTCAAAAACTCAGTTGGAGAATAGTTGTAGCATTTACATTTTAGTATTTTAGTCTTTGTAATTTATTTTCAAGTATTTACTTTCCGTTACCCACTATGGAACACTTGTGGCCACATTGGTACGTTATCGTTTACGTTTAATGCAATTCCAGTTCACTTATTTCTTCTACTACATGATGTTTTCTGTTCTTATGAGTAGCTAAACCCCCCTTTGGGTGCGGGTGTAAGCCAAACCCGAGAGGGTAAAAATGTAACACTTGGGTGTTACTATATTTAGTTATTTTTTTCGGTTTAGTCATTCGAGTTGGAACATAAATCAAACGCGGACAAGCTGATCACGTGTACGTGTTAATATTAGATCTTAGACCTCGAGAGGGGCGGATCCGAAATACGGCTTGAATGATGCAAGGAGGTTTGAGAAAATCTTCAATAATCACATAGAGATATGGGTTGTTGCATAACCGAGCTAAGGTCAAAACGTCGGTCGAGTAGGTGTGACATAGAGATATGCGCATCTCTTTACATCCGGCAAGACTAAGATTTTCGAGATCTACTTAGTAAGGTTGGTAAACCGAAAGATAGCTTGTGTAGGAACTTTATAATAAAATCGTTATTACAACCTTTACGACGTAGCTTCGAGAGGAGGAAATCGTGTGGGACAAATTGTGACCGATTTTATTAACCATTTAAGTTATTAAATAAATACTCTCGAGGGGAAAACTTACACCCGTACCCGCTTTTTAATTAATCTCGTTAATTTTATAATTAATTATTTGCTCAAAACCAACTCCAAACAAATTATTAAAAACCTCAACTTTGCACCGGAAGTTCGTAGAAATCTTCGATTCTTGGTAGTCCAATCCCCGTGGATACGATATTGGGTTCTTACCATTATATTACTTGTGAGCGAACGCAATACGTGGTGTATACTTGCGCCATTATTGTGCCCATTTTACGTGTGGATATTTTGCTATCAAAATGCCATATATGTGTTATATTCATTATGAATATGTATGGTCCCCAGGTGTCCACATTTAGTATGAATAACAAAGTTGAACGTTCATTCACTATTCATGATGAATAATACATGAGGAATAATAAAGTATTAAGGATGAATAATACACGAATTCATGATTCATGTATTATTCATCATGAATCGTGTATTATTCACGCCGAATGATGTATTATTCGATCTGAATGATACATTATTCATGATGAAAAATAAATGAATGACCCGTGAATGTGTGGGCACATGGTGCACTATCTTTTGTTCCTCGATTCATAATTGAAACTTGGTTTTATTCATTATGAATATGTATGCACATCCTTAGATGTCCACATTCAGTATGAATAACAAAAGTGAATGTTCATTCACTATTCATGATGAATAATACAACATTCGAGATGAATAAAACATGAATTCATGAATCATGTCTTATTCACCTTGAATGTTGTATTATTCATCCTGAATGATACACTCATGATGAATAATACATGAAGGCGTGGAGACCTGACGCACTCCCTTTTGTTCCATGGTTTACAACTAAAACTCGATAGGTTCTCGATTCGTCTTGATGAGTGTTGGGTTACGGTGATGAATAATGTGATGCCTTACAATGTTGAAGAAGGTGTTGAAAAATGTGATGTCGAGTTACGGACTCACGGTGTCGAAGTGTTGTACACACTTGAACGTACATTAATATTCATAATGAATATAACCCATATATAGCATTTTACGTAAAAAACGGTTAAAAAAACTATATCGAGATGAATGTCATATCAAAGAGCACAAAATTCTCGTTTTTTGACGTAATTTATTTGATTAAAATATTAGTAATTTTTAAGATAATTTATTTCAAAATTTAAGGGGGTAAAAGTTTTTAATTAAAAAATAAAATAAAAAGTCTAATATAGTAAAGATGAGAGGACGAGTTCCATCCTCATGTGCACAATAAAAAATGGATTTTCATTTGAACTTTCATCTCTCTCTCTCTCTCTATATATATATATATATAGAAAGAGAGAGAGGAAGGTTCAAACGAGGAGCGCACCAAAACGTGAGAACGTGAGGAGCAATTGACAGTTATGAATCACATGTGATTGGCAGTTGTGGATCACATGTGATTCACAACTGATCTGGAGGAGCAATTGACAGTTATGAATCACATATGATTAACAGTTGTGAATCATTAATGATCCGCGACTTGCCACCTCGCGCCACGCCTCGCGCCACATCTTGCGCGAATTTTCGATTTGTTCCGATTTTTTAGCAGTTGTTGATCACATGTGATCAGAAGCATGGGAGTGCTCCTCACGTTCTCTTAAATTGATGCGCTCCTCGTTTGAACCCGCCTCTCTTTATATATATATATATATATATATATATATATATATATATATATATATATATATATATTCTAGAAATATAGTTTTGTTTTTAGATTCAAATCGAGTAATCGAAAACACATGTAATAAATCATATATATGTATACCCTTGATTTTGTTTATTTAAAAAAATAAAATCATAAAATCTCAATACTTTATAATAAAAAATTGGGTCCCTTGTTAGGTGTTTTTTTTAATTATAATTTTAGGTGTTGATTATTAAGTAATGTTTCTTCAAAAATAATATTGTTTCTTATTTTGGGATGATAAGGGATGTTTGAAGTTCAACAACAAATCAACAACTCCCACAAACCTAATCCCTTAACGTTTTCACCATTTTTACGCATTAATTAATTGATTTAAATACAAACCACCTATTAAAATATTTATCTAATCGCCTTTAGGAAAAAGCCCTCAAGCCCTCAATGCCACATCAGCGTCACATCGGCTTTTCTCCTCAAGCCCTCAAGTCCTAAAGACCCCCAACGCATAACTAAAAGCCCTCTTGCCATCTCATTTTTTTTAATTCTTTTATTTATACATTTAATTATTTAACAAAATAAAAATATTTATATATTTTTTAATAAATAAAAATAAGATAAATAATAAAAATAAAAATTCATATCATTCATTAAAAATAAAAATTACAAAATACAAAACACAACCAATTATGAAATTTTTTAATTTGCTCTTTTCTCTTTAAAGTAACCCTCAAAGCGTCTCCCGTAAGGTGATCATGCGAGGTCATGAAAAACTCGAAGTCTTTCTCAAATCGTTTTGAGCGTTCGATTTCGAGTTCTTGTTCCAACCTATCTCGTTCGAGTTTTGAGCGTTCGATTTCGAGATCGAGTTTTTTCATTTTGTATTCCATTGTATCATCAATCTTGTCGTTGAACGTCGTCAACAACTGAGTAACACATTCGTTCGTATTCGACCCGGACGTATTACTCGTTGATGTTTTTTTGCCTTGTTTCTCCCGATAGGTCGTTGAAGTTGCTCGATGAAGTTGTCGTCATCGTCATCATCGGAAGGTTTGGTACGTTTTGAACCCCGCGATGAAGTTGTCGTCATCGTTGGAACGGGTCCCCATTTTGGACATTTTTTTAGGACTTCCCAAGCTTGTTCTTTAGAGAAAGCAAACCCTTGTTGTGCTTGGTACCGTTCGTGTGCCACTCGTGAAATGTCGGCATCACTCATTCCGCTTGATCTATTATTGACCAAGTTGTTGTAGATGCCGCCAAAAAGAGCAATTTTTTTATTGAGGTCGTTGAACTTGGTGTTGAGTTGATGAGTTGTTCTATAATTTCCGCGACCCATCGAACTAAAGAACACTTCCCCGATTCGGGTCCAAAAACTATCTACATTTATGTAAATTCAAGTATAAGAATATTAACAAGAATAATAATAATAATAATAATAATAATATTAATAATAACAATAATAATAATAATAAAAATAAAAATATTACCATGGGTTTGTGCGTTACCGATAACGGGGTCCTCCGAAACGTCAACCCACGCCGACACTAACGCGAGTTCCTCATCTTTAGTCCACATCTGTTTGGGGGCTCTATTTTCATATTGTTTGTTTTTTCCTTTTCTCGATGGTTGAGGGTTTGATGGTTGAGGGTTTGATGGTTGTGTGTAGATGGATTGTGGTGTGTGCGGGCTAGAATGTTGGGTTTCCGGAACAAGGTCGTCGGCGAGATTGATGAAGGGTGAAGGAGGATTGAAGTTGGTCGGAGTAAAAGCTTGTTCAATCATACCGGAACGTGTAAGTTGGTAAGGAATTTGTTGCGGATGACCTAATGAGTTGTAAAAATATTGTGGCGGATTTTGTTGCGACCATTGTTGCGAAATTTGTGGCGGAATTTGTTGCGAAAATTGCGGACGATAACCTGGTTGTGTAAACGCTTGGAAACCAAGCTCCGGGTCTTCTTGCGGTTGCGGTGTATGTGGTCGGTTACGACGGGATGTAGGTGTTTTGTTTGGATTCATGATGAAATTTGAGAGAGTTTGAGAGAATTTGAGAGAGTTTGAGAGAGTTTGAGAGATTGTTGGTGTGAAAAAATAAGAGGTTGAGGGTTAATATATATAGTGTGATTAAATTGAAAAAAAATAAAAAAAATTGATTTAGAAGTAGCCGTTTGAAAAAGCCGTTGAATAAAAAATAAAAAAATAAAAAATTAAATAAACATGAAATCGTTCGGGTTCCTCGGGTTTTCAAACCCGCACCCCGAGCCCGAGCCCCAAGCCCGCAGCCCCCGCAACGCAGCCCGCAGGAGCCCGCAGCCGAGCCCGCAGCCGAGCCCGAGCCCGAGGCATTGCGGATGGCCTAAGAGCATATTTATCTAATCGCCTTAAATATTTTGAAATTTGTGCCAACCACCTATTAAAATATACTCAAAATAACATGGATATTACAATAAACAATATTTATGAGTATCTATATATTATTTATTATCAATAATTGGTTCTTACGGTCTCAAAAAATTTATGGTTAATTTAGAACTTTTATACAGACACAAGTAGGGGTGCTTAAAGTTCCAATCAACCTGGTTAATGCAACCCGAAAAAGTTCAGAAAAATCTCAATCTGAAGTAACCTAACACACAGTTGATACAAAATTAGGACAAACCACATATGTTGGGTTAGAATTGGGTTATAGGGTAATTTGAACTCAATTCAACCCGATGAACCTATTAATGCTTTTCTATACTATGGATTTAATATGATTGTTAAACTATTGTGTTTGATATATATATGTTAGACATTAGACCAACCCGTAATTAATTATATTCAAAATTATATTACAATTGCAACAATAATTTTATTTTTTCATTCACATGAACCTTCGAATTTTTTTGAGATTGTTAGTCTTTTTGGTATGTTCTCATTTTTATTTTACTTCGTTCAAACACAAATGCGTAGCTAGTTTGTAAAATAACATACAGAAGTTTCAACCCGAACAACCCAACCCACACGGTTTGGGTTTGTAGTTTTGATTGACTCAGGTTGGGTTAAAAAATTTCAAACCACAAACATTAAGTTAAATTGTTCAAATGCCTTTAACTCAACCAACCCATCCAATGTACAATCCAAAGTACAAAAAACTCATAATGGCTGGATTAGATCGTTTTTACCTGATGTGGGTTCAAATTCAATATGGTTGGCGATCTTGAAGGCTTTTATTCATATATGGGGTAAAAATGTTGTTCTTTTATCGTTTTGCAAGAAAAAACTGAGAGATGGATCAAATACTTCATTTTCGCATGATAGTTGGTTGGAAAGTGGGCCATTGAAAATGGAATATCTGAGAGCGTATGCTTTGGAGCTTGATAAAGAGGTTAAAGAGTGGGTAATGAACGAGGATTGGTTTGGTTATTTTCGTAGGGAACCGAGGGGGGAGCATAATTGGTGCAATTTTCCGTGTTGAGGGATAAGTTGCAGTCGTTTGTGATCTCTCATCAAGAAGATCAGTGGGTGTTGTCGTTGGATGAGTAAAGTTCTTTTACCGTTGCATCTACTAGAAATTACATTGATTCCAAACTGTTGGATGTTGAGTCGATTGGTACTAGATGGAACTGGTTAATTCCTATTAAGGTTAATGTTTTTGGTTGGCGCTTGGGTTTGAACAGGATAGCCACTCGAGATAATTTGGATAAGAGAGGGATTGATGTTGGCTCTTTGCTTTTTTCGCTATGTGATGTGGGTTTGGAGTCATGTGATCATTTGTTTTTTTCCTACTCTTTGGCGATGGAGATTTGAAAACAGATTGGTAGATGGTGGCATTTGAATATCCCGACGTTTAGTTCCTATGTGACTTGGATTACATGGTATTCTAATTTGCGGTTGAAGAGTTGGGAGAATATGTGATTTGAGGTCGTTATTCTCACTACGTTTTGGTACATATGGTCGTTCCGGAATGTGACAATTTTTGGCGAGACCAATTGCTAAAGAAGGCAGATATCTTTCACATGATTGTAACTCAAACTTATTTGTTGGTTTATAATAGGAGTAGCAAGTTTAAAATTAATTGGGTATGGTGACTTTATAACCCTCTCTTGATTATTTTCAATATATAATTGTTTGCTCTAATTAATGTATTACTGGTTTTTAATATAATTTCGCTGATATTCAATGTTTTTAAAGGTATACTGATTAATGTTTTTTTTGGGGTCAATGACTCAATGCTAGTACTTGTGGAGTTGGATAACAATAATAAGGATAATCATAACGACAATGATGTCTTACTAGCTTTTATGAAATAATCGTTATTTTTTTTTTAAATAACATATAAGTTTAGTAATAAAGAACATGAATATTTACAGCGAATAATATTCATGATTAATAATGTTAATAAGTATTTATGTAATATTCATCATAAATAATTGGTTATTACACTTTTTAAAATATTCAGTTCTTACATAATTTTTTTCTTACATACATGATACATAAGTTTAGTTATATATTATTATAAACGTGTTGTATTGACAACACATACACACTTAATCATATATGATTAAACACATCCAAATTAAAGAGTGTAATCATATATCATATAGAAACTTCTCGTCTTCTCGCAAAATGTTTTAACATCTCTCATGATCTTTCCTCTATATACATATACATGCATATATATATTTATAAACGTTTTCAATTTAACTTGTACGGCTACCCATGGGTATTCCCTCTCGACCCACAGATATACTCGCACATACATACAAAAACGACCATGATTTTAGGTATACCAATTAAGGCTTTAATTAGGTCAACGTTATTAGTACTTGACGGAATTGATAACAATAATAAGGATAATGGCAACGATAGTGATATCTTACTAGCTTTTACGATATAGTCGTTATTCTAAGATAACTTATATGTTTTACCTAATATTGGTTTTATGTTTGTAATATTTTATATATTATTAGGGACACATTGATACACAAAAAAATAAAAATAAAATTCACTTTGGACATGACTCGACTATGTTTTGAAGTCGCTTGTTTTGATAAAATATTGCATATATATATATATATACTCATCGTATAGAAAATGAACTTTGATATTATTGTTACCTTAGTAGTATTTTAAGTCTAAAAACCCTCTAACTAATAGGGTGTAATTAAGTTTCTATATTTCAATTCCTTGATGTATCTCAATTGTTCTTAAGTTGGTATCATTCTGACAAGCACAATTTACATTTAACCAAGTTCGAAGTACAATTGAACAAAATTCATATAATTTGGCTCTTTTAAGGACTGTTTGTTCTTAATACCTCTGAAGTCTGAATCGTTCAGACATTTATATGTTTATATGATTTTTTTTCCAGACTTTAGAGGCTCTTAAGTCTGAAATACGTCTGAAATTAGAAGAGGTAACCTAATGTCTTATAAACTCTTAAAGCGCCACCTCTTATTAATCAGACGTGATATAAGACTTCAGACCTCTTAAAAAACAAACGCCACCTTAGTCTCGTTAAATATTCTTTTACCTTTTGTAATTGAACCTTCTATTTCCCTGCATGTTATGTCGGTGATAGTTAACTAAATAATTTATAAGAGCATCTCAAATGGTATTTGAAGATAGCTTGAAATGGACTTGAAGAAGACTTGAAGATGGGTTGACCATTGGAGACAAAGACTTGAAGACGACTTAACTTATCAAAGACTTGATGTTCCTCAAGCCTTTGAAAAAATGAATGTGAGAGACAAAAGAGAGAGAAAGTACCACATCAACTTCGATGAGTTGTGTTTGAAACAGATCGGGAATGGTCGTACCACGGCTTTTTGGACTGACACGTGGAGGGGCCACTGTCCGCTATCCTATCGATTTCCTAGACTATTCGCTTTAGAAAAGGATAGAAATGCATCTGTAGCAGATAGAATCCAGTCGGAAGACTTGTGGGATTGGAGAAGACCCATCCGGGAGGGCAGAGAGGAGGAGGAGTTCGACAAAATGAGAAGTATAATCGGGGAATGTCATACGAATGACAAACCTGACAGTTGGGTATGGACATTAAACGCCAACGGTTTATTTTCGGTGAGTTCATTGAGGAAGATCATCGAGAAATCAGTTTTGGGGGTGGGCGAAAAAGAGACGGTTTGGAACTTGTTGACTCCCTCCAAAGTCAACATTTTTATGTGGCGGATCATGTACGACAGAATTCCAACCAGGGATAACCTTTGAAAGAGAGAGATAGACATCGATTCTGCGATGTGTCCAGTTTGCGGATTAGATATTGAAACTACTAGGCACTTAATGTTCGATTGCGAGGTGGCATCGGAGGTCTAGCGGTTTCTCGAGCGATGGTGGTCCTTCCCATTTCCTGTCTTCAAGACGATGAAGAACATGGTTGCCGGAATCAGATCCACCAACCAGCACGATAAGGTTAAGAAAGTTATGGAAGCTGTTTTCTTTATCGGGTGCTATAGTATTTGGTGTTATAGAAATAATTATATTTTTAATTGCCCTCCCCCTCGGAAGGATTCCATTAAGGACCAAATAGTGGGGAAATCTTTCAGTTGGGTCTTAGCTAGGTGTAAGGGGAGTAATAGAGACCCGTTGTTGTGGAGGTTTCTTCCTATCGACTGTCTCGGGGTGTTGTAATACTGTTTTGCTAGCTTCTTGCTACCTTTTTTTGTTAATGATATCCGATTGCTCTTTCAAACAAAAAAAAAGTATATGTTGATGGGACCAACCTATCAAGTCTTTATTAAAAGCTTTACCATTGTGGATACCCTAAATATAAGATCAACATCAAAATCTGTTCACAATAATTATATTATTCATATGCAATGAAAACATATCACATGCAAACTTGGTTGAGTGCATGTGTATTTCCTTTGCCCATTGAAGGAACTCATCAATAATTACTATTGTAATGGACACAACTTTTCATTTGTACTTGTTGTCTATGATTTTATAACTTTTTATTAATAAATAATTCATAGAATTTTATGCGTTATATGTAAAAATGTAAATATCATATAATATTGTTAAACATCTTTTTTTTAAACGAAAATATATTTTTTCACTAAATAACATATAAGATCAATAAATTTGTGAAGGTTGCAAATAGTTATCTAACTATAAATTTATCTTATGATTAAAATATAGAAATATAGAATTATGGTGGTTACAAGTATAAAGATCGATCTTTAAAAAGATGGTGGATGTGATGGTTTGTGTTAGTAACATCATCTTTAATCCAACACTAAAAACACTAAAATCATAAGATGAAGGTGTTTTCATGTCTAACCCAACACTAAAACACTAAAAGTTGGAGGTTAATAAAAATGACCTCTATATTTAAAGGTCAATAAAATAGGCATCTAAAATCAAATAGTAATATTATATTTAACTTTTAAAATTATATCTATATATAGATTTAATAGTTTAGAGACTCCGTAAAATGCAAGTTTTGCATTTATTGCACATCTTACAAACCACATTATGCATATGTGAACAATATGCATACGTGCAATAATATATACATATAATGGACATACATTCATATGGGATCATGTATATATGCATATATATACACATTGGTTTGTAAGGAGTGCAACAAATACATGGTTTGTATCCCATATAATACATTAAGTGCTATTATTTTATTGCTATTATAACATTAAAGAATTTTTTTAGTGTGTGACTGGAGTTGAGTTTTTTTTAGTGTTCAAGCGATTCATCGTTTTTAGTGTTATTTTTTTAGTGTCTGGGTTGAAGATGTCTTTAAGTGATGGTGAGCGGGGAATTGGGGATCATATTACTAGTGATTTATGTGTTAAATGCGGGTATCCAACCAAAATTTCTGAAATCGGAACTGGCGGTTCCTGGAATGAAGGAACTGGAACCGGATACACTTGTTCTTTAAATTTGGGAATCGGTCCCAGAACCACTGGTTCCGGTACCAGGTACCTGTTGTCTATTTTTTTTATCATTCTTACTATAAAAAGTAAATATTAGTATATTACAAAGTCCCAACCTAAAGAAATAAATACTACAAACGTAAAAACTATTCCAATAAAAACTAAAAACTAATAAATACTACAAACGACAAAACAAATAACTATTACAAACGTTGTTTCCAAAACAAATAAATACTATAAATGGTGCGTCCAAAATACCTCACATCATTAGAATTAAATGATGTTCAAATATCTTATTAGAATTAGTTGATGCTAACAAATGTCTCGTTAAAATTAGTTGATGCTAACAAGATGGAACCGGGGTGTATTAATTCTATGCTTACCCATGAAACAAAGAATGCTAACGGTCCCAAAGTATACCAAAATACATCACTCTCAACCCACTACCGCTCCGCCGTTTTGGTTTCTCATTTGGGTAACCACCCACTACCGCTCCGCCGTTTTGGTTCCGAGAATAGCCATAACCTAACGCTGACTTACACACCACGTATCCTAACAACTTGTTTAACAACTTGTATAACTCATCCGAAATCCCCAAAAGGCTTCCATCTAATGCTTCACCTCTTCTAATCAACACATTACCATATCACTGGCTTGCACATTTATCTTGGCAAATGATACCACTAACTCATTCGTACATCCTCCACCCACAACATCACACCGCAGGCCAGGTTCTCACGATCATTTGTACACAATTCAAACTTGCCTTCATATAAACCCGCAAATATAACCAAGCCTATCTCACTACTTTGTCTTTCCCCAACTCTAGATGAACAACAACTCACGAATTCCCAAATAACTCAAACATATTCATTTCTTGCTAGTTCTTTGCGATTCCAAACCATTACATAGACAAGGCACATTTCCTCACCGATCGGTATAATCTATACACTCACTTCGTTTGTGCTAAATACCTCATCCTTTTACGAACTGTCCAAACCTCGTAAGTAAAACACTCATCCAATTAGTAATTTTTTTCCACATTTCTAACGCCTACACAAGGTGTTCCATCGTCATGTATACATCTTTTCTGAACGATTTCCTACATTTACCCACACCGTTGTAATTGCCTCCACTTCCCACCTCTTGACAACGCCTTCAGCTCCAGGCATTTTAGATAGTTGTCGACTTTAACAATAATAGTCGACCTGATGGTGCTTCCCTAACTTTCCCGTCAGCAAGGGTTCCTAACAAAACTTAATCCTTCCAACATATCATAATCATCTTCACATCCCGTCGTCCTCACTCAAAGGGAAAATTTCAAGACTTACTCGTGCAATGTCAATATTACAAGATCACCTTAAAACTCATATTCGACGCCGAAGACATTTCATTTCTGCCTCTCAACACTACTCATATCAAGTTGTTAATACCAACACCTTGATGACCTCAAGTCCTTCCTCCGATCACAACCGTCCCTCGTCCACTGTATCTCCAGTTACCGAACAAGGGTACAAACTACCATACAACCGACACCAAAGTCCATTTCCGACTCTTCCACTGTTCACCTCTTTTCTTGGACACAAATGCCAAAATTACCAACATTCTCCCCTGGTTTGTCCAGCACCTCTCCACTCTCGGAATCCATCCTTATCTTAAAATGTAATAACTCTACGACCTAGTGAGTTCATAGCCTTCATGCATGACAATGCGATAAATAAATCATTTCGCACATTTTATCATTTTAAAGAAACAACACTTGGAAACAATTTGGGTACACATGACCCCAACACTCTCATAACTCCAATGCCCTGCACAACGATCTCGAGAGTCGTTCGCACACAACCTTTTAGTAAAACTCAATCTTACTCAACCAAAATGACGTTGCTACGACAGTAATATATATTGAATGAAAATCTTTCCATACGGCAAAATTCTGAAAGACATTACCGATACGAAGTAAACCAGTCGGCTCTCACACTCATTTATATGACATCAACATGTCAATACTCATTTTGGTTATTAAAGCTTTGCAGGCAAATGTTTTCTTGACTTTTTGCAACAACTTAACTTATCATGAAAAGAGTGGGATATTTTGCAAATCGCTAAGCTCAAATATTCATTGTGCGACGTAAATGGAATTGCCTTTTTCTTTAAACACACGCTGACTCATTTCTGACCAAAATTTATATTTACACATTTACTTTAATAACGAAAAAGCTCATGTAACACATATAAGGATGCAATGCATGAAACTCTACTTGCAATTGAAGGCTACTCACTCTTACAAGGTCAACCGTTTTACTCACACAACTTATCATTGACACTCTACCTTCGACCAGTGGTCGCCCTCTCGGCCTTGCAACAACTTGTTGTACATGCGTTCCACGACCCACTTACTCAACCATTTCATACTATTTTCGTCTTGATCAATTATCTCACATTCTACCTTTTCACGTTTTCAATCCACTAATGATATCTCTCTTTCAATGATCCTGCCACTAAAAGCTCGACTAATGAGTCAACGCTCCAATCCTCCACTCCCTCTTGAATTGATGCTTTCGAGATTCTGACACTGTCCTTCCTTACTGTAACGACCCGTCCCAAATATACACCATATAATAGCATTTACCAGCCAAAGATATATAACAAAAGATTCATGATATTCACATAAGGTCCGAAAGTCTTAAAGAAGTACATTACATAATGTGGTCCAAACTATTCGCTAGCATAATTTACAATACTATCCGTACAAAATGTTTAAGGAAAACTTCTAAATCCCCAAATAGCCTTCAAAAGCACGTCATACTTTATCCTTGCCTTTATACCTTCCTTGACCTGGAATACATATTTTTGTAAACAAAATGAGGGTTAGACCAAACGGTCTAGTGAGATAATCCCTGTCAGTTTAGTAATCCTTTTGTAAAACACAAATATACAACAAGTATTTAAATACCAGGCAAGACTCGTGCACTGTGTACATCTCCTCATTCCTATGGCCATATTAGTTGGTTGCGAGCCAACTAATCAGTTTACTCCTGTAACGACCCGCTTTCCCAAACATGCTTCAAATAACATATCTTGCATAACCTCGTTACATTCATAAAAGAAAATACATGATAATTCACATTCGGTCCCAAAGCCTCGAAACTATACAATAGAAAAACGTAAACATATCCTAATCTTCGTCAGCTATCAACCGCATCCTATGCTTTATCCTTCCCTTTACTAACAAAAGATCCTTGACCTGGAATACATATTTTTGAAAGGAAAATGAGGGTTAGACCAAAAGGTCTAGTGAGATAATCCCTGTCAGTTTAGAAATCCTTTTTATAAAATACACATATACCACAAATATTAACTACTAAGCAAGACTCGTGCATCGTGTTCATCTCTCCTCATTCCCCTAGCCAAATTAGTTGGTTGCGAGCCAACAACACCGCTGTACAACAACTACAACAACACCGATGTACAACAACTACAGCAAACACCTCCGCCGACTATAGTTTCGGCTAACGTATATTCGTGTAGTGTAATGCACAAATAAATACAATATATATATGTACCAATATATCATATTGTCATTTATAAACCTTTCATTACATTTCAATCACATATCCATCTCAATCATAAACACTTAATCACACCATATATCATGTATCCAATGCATACATATCCATCTCATATATATATATATATATATATATATATATATATATATATATATATATCACATATATATGTATCCCAGTTGAAAACGTTTTAAAGTAAAACTCACCTGTTTGCTTAACAAAATGCTTCCAAGCCTTTTCAACAGATTCAATCTTTCACTTCAAATTCACATTATCTGAAACAGTTCAAATACAATAAATCTTTACCAAATAGAACACATAAGACTCTCTAGCAGGCTGAGAATCCCAAATAACCTATCAAACTCTTATCCTCAAATGTTCCCCTAAGGCGACTTAACACGGGGGTTCTGCTAAAATGTAAAGGATACATACCTTAATTCACTTCCAAGTACCCCAAAAGAATCCCTAACCCTTCTTTTCTCCTTTTGCTTCTTCTCCAAACACACACACAACACAATCTGGATATTTCTGTTTTATGAAATATCTGAATGTTGCAATGGATAATATCTAACTCAATTTTACCCATTTAGTCCTTGAGATAATCAATAATGACCAATACACCCTAAACTTATAAATTAACCCAAACGTACCCTAAACATTAATTATAGAGTTAAATAAATTTAACGGAACGAGACTTTAACTAACGAACTTACCCGGGGTATTACATCTTCTCCTCCTTAAACGAATTCCGTCCCGGAATTCGGTTAGGCAAAAAGATACGGGTACTTAGTTCTTATTTCGGATTCTGATTCCCAAGTTGCATCCTGACCTCTACGGTGTCTCCGCTGTACTTTCACTTGCTTGATCACCTTCCATTCCACAGCACTGTAACTTTACTGTCCACTATGGCTTCTGGTTCTTCCACATAATTCAGCTTTTCATCAACCTGTATCTCGGGTAGAGACACTGCCTGATCTGGCGTAACCAAACATTTCCGAAAATTTGATACGTGAAACGCGTTGTGTATACGGCTTGACTCTGACGGAAGATCCAACCTGTAGGCTACTTCACCAATCCTTTCTGTGATTGCAAACGGTCCCATATACCTCGGGCTAAGTTTACCTTGTTTTCCAAATGGAATTACTCCTTTCCAAGGTGAAACTTTTAATCGTTACAAAATCTCCAACTTGGAACTCTAACGGTTTCCGGCGTCGGTTGGCGTAGCTTTTCTGTCTGTCTTGAGCCACTTTCAATCTTTCCCGAATTTGAGTAACCTTATCCGCGGTTAACTGAACTATATCCAGCCCTGCTAGTTGTTTCTCTCCCACTTCGTTCCAACACAAAGGAGTTCGACATTTTCTACCATACAGAACTTCAAACGGTGCCGCTTGAATGCTGGAATGATAACTGTTGTTGTAGGCAAATTCAATCAACGACAAATGTTTATCCCACGATCCCCCAAAGTCAACAATGCAAGCCCGGAGCATATCTTCTAATGTCTGAATCGTTCGTTCACTCTGACCGTCAGTTTGAGGATAATATATTGTACTTAACTTTATCTGCGTCCCGATCTCCTTTTGAAAACTTCTCCAGAACCTTGAAGTAAAACGACTATCCCAATCAGAAATAATCGAGATTGGAACTCCATGACGAGTTACTATTTCGTCAATGTACAATTTGGCTAAGCGTTCCATCGAATCAGTTTCCTTTATCGGTAAGAAGTGAGCAGACTTCGTCAATCTATTAACAATCACCCAAATAGAATCAAATCCCTTCGGAATCCTTGGTAGCTTTGTGATGAAATCTGTAGTAATCTGATTCCATTTCCACATCGGTATTTCCAATCGTTGTAACTGACCAAACGGCTTTTGATGTTCAATCTTTACCTTCTTACAAGTAGTACAACCTTCCACATGTTGAGCAATGCTTCTTTTTATTCCCGGCCACCAATAAAATTGTTCAGATCTCTATACATCTTATTCATACATGGATGAATAGAGAAACGAGACTGATAAGCTTCTTGTAGTACCCGATCACGTAACCCACCCAAACGAGGCACCCAAATTCTGTTTCCCATACACAATAATCCACGATCATCTTTCACTAGCAATGCTGATACCCCCACTAACCGTTCTGACTTCAGATGTTCTTTTTGAAACGCTTCTACTTGACACCTTTGTAATTCGTCAAAGATGTTAGGTAAAAGTTCAGCCCGTAGTAAAATAGCTTTTATTGTTCCTCCTCTTTCTTGTCGACTCAGTGCATCAGCTACCACATTCGCCTTTCCTGAATGATAAAGGATTTCACAGTCGTACTCATTCACCAGTTCTAGCCATCTTCTTTGCCTCATATTCAATTCATTCTGATAAAAAAATGTTGGAGACTCTTATGATTGGTAAAGATTTGACATTTAGAACCGTAAAGATAATGTCTCCAAATCTTTAGCGCGAAAACAACTGCTGCAAGTTCCATGCCGTGCGTAGGGTACTGTCTTTCATGATATTTTAACTGACGAGAAGCATAAGCAATAACCTTTCCACGCTGCATAAGTACACATCCCAATCCCAGTTTGGAAGCATCACTGTAGACAACAAAATCGTCAGAACCTTCAGGTAAGGCTAGTATCGGTGCGCTACAGAGTTTCTCTTTCAGTACCCGGAATGCTCCATCCTGTCTTTGGTTGGCGTTCTCGGCGGTTCCCACTTTTCAATCGCTTCCACTTTCATCGGATCCACTTGAATGCCTTTCTCGGAAACTACATGCCCCAGAAAATTGTGCAAAAAGCAGTTTTTTCAGAACATCTTCTTCTTTAACCTTCAGCTGGTGATAACCGGATCTTAGATCAATCTTGGAGAAATAACAAGCTCCAACCAATTGATCGAAGAGGTCATCAATTCTGGGTAGCGGATACTTGTTCTTGATCGTGCGCTTATTGAGTTCCCGGTAGTCGATACACATTCTCATTGAACCATTCTTCTTTTTCACAAACAACGCTGGTGCACCCCACGGTGAGGAACTAGGTCTGATGAAGCTTTTATCGGATAGATCTTGCAGTTGTGTCATCATTTCTCTCATCTCTGGAGGTGCCAGTTGATACGGTACACGGGCTACAGGAGCGGCTCCAGGAATCAGATCTATACCAAACTCTACTTGTCTAATGGGCGGAAGACTATTCAAGTCTTCAAGGAAAACTTCTGGAAATTCACTAACAACAGGAATATCCTCAAACTTATTCTTTTCTAGCTTAGTATCTATCACATAAGCTAAGTAACTCGGGCCACCTTTGCTGACACACTTACGAGCTTTTATCATAGATGTAAGGCAAGACTGGTGATTTCTACGATCACCATAAATCACTACTGGTCCTCTCTCAGGTAATACAACATTAATTATTTTCTTATCACAAACTATGTTAGCCTGATTCTCGGCTAACCAATCCATCCCTACTACCACATCAAACTCGATCAAGGCTATAGGACATAATTGTATAGGTACTTCGCATCCCTTTATATTTATCACACAACTACCAAAAACCTCTTTAACTGACACCTGATTATCATTGCAGTATCTACCATCAAAGCATGATCTAACACTTTAGGCTTTAAATGCACATAAGCAGCAATTGAAAGAGACACAGACGATCGGCTTGCACCGAAATCAATTAACACCTTAGCACGTGTAGAGTTTATAAAAATGTACCTGTAACCACATCCGGAGTTTCTTCTGCTTCTTTTGCTGTCATCTGGACTGAACGATCTCTTGCTTTCGGTACTTCAGGCTTTTGTATCTCTCCCGGCCTAGCACCTGTTGATCCCACTGTCCTACTACCCTGCCGTGCTTTCCACTGTAGACACTCATACTGGATATGATCCGGGGAATGGAAAAAGAAACAGAATGGAGTTACGTGACAATCTTTAGCGATGTGACCAGTCTTTCCACACTTGTAGCAATTTCTGGAACCGTAGCAGTTTCCTTGATGAAAACGGTTACATTTAGGACATGGTCTTTCAATCGTTTTGAAAGATGGATGACTATCAAACCCCAAAGATCTGTACTCCTCCGAATCGTACGTCATTTCTTCTAATTTTCTTTTCCCAAAACTTTTAGCATTAGCATCCCTTCCTTTATCTCGTTCCACGTTTTCCGCGGCATCTACTGCGGCTGAGAAGGTATCTAGTATTTCTGTTGTAGCATGTCGAATATGATCGAACATCACTTGTATATTAGCTTGTATATTAGCTTGTAATCTGTCCATTTCTATAGCCAAATCATCTCTAGTGACAAACTCAGTACCGCGAGGATGACCACTACCTCCAGTTTCACCCCGACCTCGTCCCGTACCTCTTCCTCCAGCTCCGGTCAATATTTCTTGAATATTTCTATTTCTTGTATTCTGCCTGATTGGGTTTCCTTCTTCATCTCCGTTCATACCTCCAAAACCACTTGCCATTCTGTTGATTCAAACAAGGTTAATATACACATAAGCACATACCCCATATAACAAGGTATTCCAGTTCAAACATGTACCTGTAAGATCACAATTACACTGGCCAGGTGTAATATGAAATTACCTTACATGATGTTCCTTCTACCTTTTATACTTATCATCCCAAGGTTCTAAAATAATAGGGACATCCTACTTCACATGCAGTTTAAGTCTAGGTACGGATATTAATACCTAAATCCCTTAAACTAAGGCTCTGATACCATCTATAACGACCCGATTTCCCAAACATGCTTCAAATAACATATATTGCATAACCTCGTTACATTCATAAAAGAAAATACATGATAATTCACATTCGGTCCCAAAGTCTCGAAACTATACAATACAAAAACGTAAACATATTCTAATCTTCGTCAGCTATCAACCGCATCCTATGCTTTATCCTTCCCTTTGCTAACAAAAGATCCTTGACCTGGAATACATATTTTTTAAAGGAAAATGAGGGTTAGACCAAAAGGTCTAGTGAGATAATCCCTGTCAGTTTAGAAATCCTTTTTATAAAATACACATATACCACAAATATTAACTACCAAGCAAGACTCGTGCATCGTGTTCATCTCGCCTCATTCCCCTGGCCAAATTAGTTGGTTGCGAGCCAACAACACTGCTGTACAACAACTACAACACCGCTGTACAACAACTACAGCAACACCGCTGTACAACAACTACAGCAAACACCTCCGCCGACTATAGTTTCGGCTAACGTATATTCGTGTAGTGTAATGCACACTTAAATACAATATATATATGTACCAATATATCATATTGTCATTTATAAACCTTTCATTACATTTCAGTCACATATCCATCTCAATCATAAACAATTAATCACACCATATATCACATATCCAATCCATACATATCCATCTCATATATATATCACATATATATGTATCCCAGTTGAAAACGTTTTAAAGTAAAACTCACCTGTTTGCTTAACAAAATGCTTCCAAGCCTTTTCAACGTTTTAGCAAGCTGAGAATCCCAAATAACCTATCAAACTCTTATCCTCAAATGTTCCCCTAAGGCAACTTAACACGGGGGTATCCGGATACCACAAGTTACACGGACAACACTACTTTTCCGGACAGCATGACTTTTCCGGACAACATGACTTTTCCGGACAACCTATACAATCCGGACGTCATCCGGACACCAAAGTAATCCGGACACCATCCGGTATCTTAACTCATTCGGAAACTATAGAAAAGAGAGACTTACACGGATAAAGGACTCGTCCGGACACCTTCAGAACATCATCCGGACACTAACAACGAAACTACCCGAACACATTCATTTTGTCCGGACACCACTGTCGGTTTACTCCAATTTAACCCAGATTCGACAGAAATCAATACCAGATGTGAAATCGACTATTCTACTCCGATGGAAACTATCTATTAGAAATTACCAACATAAAATGTAAAGGATACATACCTTAATTCACTTCCAAGTACACCAAAAGAATCCCTAATCCTTCTTTTCTCCTTTTGCTTCTTCTCCAAACACACACACAACACAATCTGGATATTTATGTTTTATGAAATATCTGAATGTTGCAATGGATAATATCTAACTCAATTTTACCCATTTAGTCCTTGAGCTAATCAATAATGACCAATACACCCTAAACTTATAAATTAACCCAAACTTACCCTAAACATCAATTATAGAGTTAAATAAATTTAACGGAACGAGACTTTAACTAACGAACTTACCCGGGGTATTACAACTCCGCTGCACTAATATACAGCCAACTCCGCTGTCCCTCCGTACAACCAAACTCCACCGGTCCTAAGCCCGGCCAACGTGCACTCGTGTAGTGTAATGCTCATATAAATAATTATAATATACTCCTCGATATATCATACTTTATTTAAAAACACGTCATCACATTCCTACCACATATTCATCTCATATATATATATATATATATATATATATATATATATATATATATATATATATATATATATATATATATATATGTGTGTGTGTGTGTGTGTGTGTGTGTATTCCAGTTTGGAAACGTTTTAAAGTAAAACTCACCTGATTGCTTAATAATAACCCTTCCAAGCCTTTTCTCCAAGCTATCCGATATTTTACCCAAAATTCTCAAAATCTGAAACAGATTAAATACAAACACTTCTTTACCAATTGAATACATAAGACTAAGAAATCTAGATAACTCTATCTAACTCTTATCCTCAAATGTTTCCCCCAAACCCGAACTTAAGTCGAGTCCACTGTATTTCCAGTCCTCATTCATACCCTATCCAAGAGTCGACAAAACACAAAGTTACTGGATACTCAAAAGTATCTGAACTCTCAAAAGTGACCAAACAGCTAAAGTTTCCGGATACTATAGAACTATCCGGACAACATAAATAATACGGACAACACAACTTCCCGGACAGCATAACCAATCCGGACAACATCCGGACACCAAGGTAATCCGGATACCATCCGGAAACCATAAAAAAAGGAACTTACCGGATAATTGACTCGTCCGGACACCATTAGAACATCTTCCGGACACTATTAACCAAAACTACCGGACACTATCATCTCGTCCGGAAACCTCTGACTGTTTACCAACTTTTACCCAGAAATCGACTGGAATTAACCCCAGACATGAAATCGATGATTCTACTCCGATAGAAACTATCTACTAGCAATTATAAACATAAAATGTAAAGAAACATACCTCAAAATCACTTTCAAGTACACCAATTGAAGCCTTAACCTATATCTTCTTCTTCATCTTCTTTTGGTCTCAAAACACACACACACACACACACACACACACACTAACATTTATCTGAAATCTGAAAGGATGTATATCAACCCAATTTGCAATTAAGGCTTGAACTATACAAGAATGACCAAAACCCCCCCTTAGACTTATGAATTACCCAAACTTACCCTAAACATTCAATTTTAAAGTTAACTAAATTAACGAAAAGAGAATTTAACTAACGAACTTACCCGGGGTATTACATTATCTCCTCCTTAAAAGAATTCCGTCCCGGAATTCGGTTAAGCGAAAAGGTGTGAATACTCATCACTACTACTTCGAACTCAATAAAAGCCCTAGAAACTAACTGAATAGACACCCCACACCCATCTATATCTCTAACACAGATAAGCAACAAAGAACGGAAATACCAATGATCGTTTTGCACCGAAGTCAGATAACACTTTAGCACGTTTAGAGTTTGTTAGAAATGTACCTGTAACCTCATCCGGAATTTCCTCTGATTCTTGTGCTGTCATTTGGAAGGCTCGACCCTTTGCTTTCGGTACTTCAGGCCTTTGTATCCCTCCTGGGCTAACACCCGTTGGTCTCACCGTCATACTACCATGTTGTGCTTTCCATTGTGGACAATCTGACTGAATATGATTAGGGGAGTTGCAAGAGAAACAGAATCGAGTTACCCGACAGTATTTAGCAATGTGACCAGTCTTTCCACACTTGTAACAAATTCGGGAATCCACATAACAGTTTCCTTGATGAACACGGTTGCATTTTAGACATGGTCTTTCAGCTGGTCTGAAAGGTGGACGACTTTCAAATCTCGGGGATTTTTACTCCTTCAAATCGTACGTCATTTCTTCCAATTTTCTTTTCCCATAACTTCTATCACCAGCATCCTTCCTTTTATCACTTTCTACATTCTCGGCGGGATCTACAGCGGCTGAGAAAGTATCTGTTCCCTTAGCAATCACTAAACCTCTGATTTCCGAATTTAATCCAAAGATATACCTTTCTATTTTGAGTGCTTCAGTAGCCACATAGTATTCTGCAAAACGGGACTTCTCTAGAAAGCGCGCAGTGTAATCCCGAACTGATAACTTACCCTGTTGCAGATTCATGAATTCTTCTTCCAACTGTCTCACGGCAGCTTGAGGACATAACTGCCCTTTAAAATCTCTAGCAAATTCTTACCATGAGAAAGTGGAATACACGTCCGGTCCCTTCGAAGTAATAAGAGCTTCCCACCAGTATAGCGCATCGGCCTTTAACATTGCGGTCCCATATAGCACTCTATCTTTATCGGCACATTTGCTAGTCTTAAAGATGACTTCTATTTCTTTCAGCCATCTCATAGCCTTCACCGGATCTCTTTCCCCTGAGTAGGTTGGAGGTTTGCAGCTTAAAAACATCTTGTAATCACATTTCCTAAGCACTGGGGTGATAATAGGCACAATAGGCGTCTCTTCTTCCAAAATAGGATCTGGTGTTTTTTTGCGGCGAGTACGGTCAAACATAGCTTGTATATTATCCTGCAATCTTCCCATTTCTACTGCCATATCATTTCTCGTGACGAATTCAGCGCCGTGGGAATGACCCCTACCTCCAGTTTCACCCCGGCCTCGTCCCACACCTCTTCCTCCGGCTCCAGTCATCATTTCTTGATTATTTCTATTTCTTGTATTCGGCCTGATGGGGTTTCCTTCTTCGTCTCTGTTCATACCTCCAGAACCACTTGCCATCCTGCTAACTTTAACAAGGTTACTATACACATAAGCACATAACCCATATAACAAGGTGTTCCAGTTCAAACATGTACCTGTAAGTTCACAATTACACTGGCCAAATGTAATTTGAAATTACCTTACATGATGTTCCTTCTTCCTTTTTATATTTAACATCCCAAGGGTTCTAATATTATTAGGGACATCCTACTTCACATGCGGTTTAAGTCTAGGTATGGATCCGAATACCTAAATCCCTTAAACTAGGGCTCTGATACCATCTGTAACGACCCGTCACAAATATACACCATATAATAGCGTTTACCAGCCAAAGATATATAACAAAAGATTCATGATATTCACATAAGGTCCGAAAGTCTTAAAGAAGTACATTACATAATGTGGTCTAAACTATTCGCTAGCATAATTTACAATACTATCCGTACAAAATGTTTAAGGAAAACTTCTAAATCCCCAAATAGCCTTCAAAAGCACGCCATACTTTATCCTTGCCTTTATACCTTCCTTGACCTAGAATACATATATTTGAAAACAAAATGAGGGTTAGACCAAACGGTCTAGGGAGATAATCTCTATCAGTTTAGTAATCCTTTTGTAAAACACAAATATACAACAAGTATTTAAATACCAAGCAAGACTCGTGCACTGTGTACATCTCCTCATTCCCATGGCCATATTAGTTGGTTGCGAGCCAACTAATCAGTTTACTCCGCTGCACTAATATACCGCCAACTCCGTTGTCCCTCCGTACAGCCAAAATCCACCGGTCCTAAGCCCGACCAACGTGCACTCGTGTAGTGTAATGCTCATATAAATAATTATAATATACACCTCGATATATCATACTTTATTTAAAAACACGTCATCACATTCCTACCACATATTCATCTCACACACACACACACACACACACACACACACACACACACATATATATATATATATATATATATATATATGTATTCCAGTTTGAAAACGTTTTAAAGTAAAACTCACCTGATTGCTTAACAATAACCCTTCCAAGCCTTTTCTCCAAGCTATCCGATCTTTTACCCAAAATTCTCAGAATCTGAAACAGATTAAGTACAAACACTTCTTTACCAATCGAATACATAAGACTAAGAAATCTAGATAACTCTATCCAACTCTTATCCTCAAATGTTTCCCCCAAACCCGAACTTAAGTCGAGTCCACAGTATTTCCAGTCCTCATTCATACCCTATCCAAGAGTCGACAAAACACAAAGTTACTGGATACTCAAAAGTATCTGAACTCTTAAAAGTGACCAAACAGCTAAAGTTTCCGGATAATACAGAACTATCCGGACAACATAAATAATCCGGACAACACAACTTCCCGGACAGCATAACCAATCCGGACAACATCCGGACACCAAGGTAATCCAGATACCATCCGGAAACCATAAAAAAAGGAACTTACCGGATAATTGACTCGTCCGGACACCATTAGAACATCTTCCGGACACTATTAACCAAAACTACCGGACACTATCATCTCGTCCGGAAACCTCTGATTGTTTACCAACTTTTACCCAGAAATCGACTGGAATTAACCCCAGACATGAAATCGATGATTCTACTCCGATAGAAACTATCTACTAGCAATTATAAACATAAAATGTAAAGAAACATACCTCAAAATCACTTTCAAGTACACCAATTGAAGCCGTAACCTAAATCTTCTTCTTCATCTTCTTTTGGTCTCAAAACACACACACACATACACAAAAACTGATATTTATCTGAAATCTGAAAGGATGTATATCAACCAAATTTGCAATTAAGGCTTGAACTATACAAGAATGACCAAAACCCCCCTTAGACTTATGAATTACCCAAACTTACCCTAAACATACAAATTTAAAGTTAACTAAATTAACGGAAAGAGAATATAACTAATGAACTTACCCGGGGTATTACATCATCTCCTCCTTAAAAGAATTCCGTCCCGGAATTCGGTTAAGCGAAAAGGCGTGAATACTCATCACTACTACTTCGAACTCAATCAAAGCTCTAGAAACTAACTGAATAGACACCCCACACCCATCTATATCTCTAACACAGATAAGCAACAAAGAACGGAAATACCAATGATCGTTTTGCACCGAAGTCAGATAACACTTTAGCACGTTTAGAGTTTGTTAGAAATGTACCTGTAACCTCATCCATAATTTCCTCTGATTCTTGTGTTGTTATTTGGAAGGCTCGACCCTTTGCTTTCGGTACTTCAGGCCTTTGTATCCCTCCTGGGCTAACACCCGTTGGTCTCACCGTCATACTACCATGTTGTGCTTTCCATTGTGGACAATCTGACTGAATATGATTAGGGGAGTTGCAAGAGAAACAGAATCGAGTTACCCGACAATATTTAGCAATGTGACCAGTCTTTCCACACTTGTAACAAATTAGGGAATCCACAAAACAGTTTCCTTGATGAACACGGTTGCATTTTAGACATGGTCTTTCAGCTGGTCTGAAAGGTGGACGACATTCAAATCTCGGGGATTTGTACTCCTTCAAATCGTACGTCATTTCTTCCAATTTTCTTTTCCCATAACTTCTATCACCAACATCCCTCCTTTTATCTCTTTCTACATTCTCGGCGGCATCTACAGCGGCTGAGAAAGTATCCGTTCCCTTAGCAATCACTAAACCTCTGATTTCCGAATTTAATCCAAAGATATACCTTTCCATTTTGAGTGCTTCAGTAGCCACATAGTATTATGCAAAACGGGACTTCTCTAGAAAGCGCGCAGTGTAATCCCGAACTGATAACTTACCCTGTTGCAGATTCATGAATTCTTCTTCCAACTGTCTCACGACAGCTTGAGGACAGAACTGCCCTTTAAAAGCTCTAGCAAATTCTTCCCATGAGAAAGTGGAATACACGTCCGGTCCCTTCGAAGTAATAAGAGCTTCCCACCAGTATAGCGCATCGTCCTTTAACATCGCGGTCCCATATAGCACTCTATCTTTATCGGCACATTTGTAGTCTTAAAGATGGCTTCTATTTCTTTCAGCCATCTCATAGCCTTCACCGGATCTCTTTCCCCTGAGTAGGTTGGATGTTTGCAGCTTAAAAACATCTTGTAATCACATTTCCTGAGCACTGGGGTGATAATAGGCACAATAGGCGTCTCTTCTTCCAAAATAGGATCTGGTGTTTCTGTACGGCGAGTACGGTCAAACATAGCTTGTATATTAGCCTGCAATCTTCCCATTTCTACTGCCAAATCATTTCTCGTGACGAATTCAGCGCCGTGGGAATGACCCCTACCTCCAGTTTCACCCCGGCCTCGTCCCACACCTCTTCCTCCGGCTCCAGTCATCATTTCTTGATTATTTCTATTTCTTGTATTCGGCCTGATGGGGTTTCCTTCTTCGTATCTGTTCATACCTCCAGAACCACTTGCCATCCTGCTAACTTTAACAAGGTTATTATACACATAAGCACATAACCCATATAATAAGGTGTTCCAGTTCAAACATGTACATGTAAGTTCACAATTACACTGGCCAAATGTAATTTGAAATTACCTTACATGATGTTCCTTCTTCCTTTTTATATTTAACATCCCAAGGGTTCTAATATTATTAGGGACATCCTACTTCACATGCGGTTTAAGTCTAGGTATGGATCCGAATACCTAAATCCCTTAAACTAGGGCTCTGATACCATCTGTAATGACCCGTCCCAAATATACACCATATAATAGCGTTTACCAGCCAAAGATATATAACAAAAGATTCATGATATTCACATAAGGTCCGAAAGTCTTAAAGAAGTACATTACATAATGTGGTCTAAACTATTCGCTAGCATAATTTACAATACTATCCGTACAAAATGTTTAAGGAAAACTTCTAAATCCCCAAATAGCCTTCAAAAGCACGTCATACTTTATCCTTGCCTTTATACCTTCCTTGACCTGGAATACATATTTTTGAAAACAAAATGAGGGTTAGACCAAACGGTCTAGGGAGATAATCTCTGTCAGTTTAGTAATCCTTTTGTAAAACACAAATATACAACAAGTATTTAAATACCAAGCAAGACTCGTGCACTGTGTACATCTCCTCATTCCCATGGCCATATTAGTTGGTTGCGAGCCAACTAATCAGTTTACTCCGCTGCACTAATATACCGCCAACTCCGCTGTCCCTCCGTACAGCCAAAATCCACCGGTCCTAAGCCCGACCAACGTGCACTCGTGTAGTGTAATGCTCATATAAATAATTATAATATACACCTCGATATATCATACTTTATTTAAAAACACGTCATCACATTCCTACCACATATTCATCTCACACATATATATATATATATATATATATATATGTATGTATTCCAGTTTGAAAACGTTTTAAAGTAAAACTCACCTGATTGCTTAACAATAACCCTTCCAAGCCTTTTCTCCAAGCTATCCGATCTTTTACCCAAAATTCTCAGAATCTGAAACAGATTAAATACAAACACTTCTTTACCAATCGAATACATAAGACTAAGAAATCTAGATAACTCTATCTAACTCTTATCCTCAAATGTTTCCCCCAAACCCGAACTTAAGTCGAGTCCACAGTATTTCCAGTCCTCATTCATACCCTATCCAAGAGTCGACAAAACACAAAGTTACTGGATACTCAAAAGTATCTGAACTCTCAAAAGGTACCAAACAGCTAAAGTTTCCGGATACTACAGAACTATCCGGACAACATAAATAATCCGGAAAACACAACTTCCCGGACAGCATAACCAATCCGGACAACATCCGGACACCAAGGTAATCCGGATACCATCTGGAAACCATAAAAAAGGAACTTACGGGATAATTGTCTCGTCCGGACACCATTAGAACATATTTCGGACACTATTAACCAAAACTAACGGACACTATCATCTCGTCCGAAAACCTCTGACTGTTTACCAACTTTTACCCAGAAATCGACTGGAATTAACCCCAGACATGAAATCGATGATTCTACTCCGATAGAAACTATCTACTAGCAATTATAAACATAAAATGTAAAGAAACATACCTCAAAATCACTTTCAAGTACACCAATTGAAGCCTTAACCTAAATCTTCTTCTTCATCTTCTTTTGGTCTCAAAACACACACACACACACACACACACTGATATTTATCTGAAATCTGAAAGGATGTATATCAACCCAAATTGCAATTAAGGCTTGAATTGTACAAGAATGACCAAAACCCCCCTTAGACTTATGAATTACCCAAACTTACCCTAAACATTCAATTTTAAAGTTAACTAAATTAACGGAAAGAGAATTTAACTAACGAACTTACCCGGGGTATTACATCATCTCCTCCTTAAAAGAATTCCGTCCCGGAATTCGGTTAAGAGAAAAGGTGTGAATACTCATCACTACTACTTCGAACTCAATCAAAGCCCTAGAAACTAACTGAATAGACACTCCACACCCATCTATATCTCTAACACAGATAAGCAACAAAGAACGGAAATACCAATGATCGTTTTGCACCGAAGTCAGATAACACTTTAGCACGTTTAGAGTTTGTTAGAAATGTACCTGTAACCTCATCCGGAATTTCTTCTGATTCTTGTGTTGTCATTTGGAAGGCTCGACCCTTTGCTTTCGGTACTTCAGGCCTTTGTATCCCTCCTGGGCTAACACCCGTTGGTCTCACCGTCATACTACCATGTTGTGCTTTCCATTGTGGACAATCTGACTGAATATGATTAGGGGAGTTGCAAGAGAAACAGAATCTAGTTACCCGACAGTATTTAGCAATGTGACCAGTCTTTCCACACTTGTAACAAATTCGGGAATCCACATAACAGTTTCCTTGATGAACACGGTTGCATTTTAGACATGGTCTTTCAGCTGGTCTGAAAGGTGGACGACTTTCAAATCTCGGGGATTTGTACTCCTTCAAATCGTACGTCATTTCTTCCAATTTTTTTTCCCATAACTTCTATCACCAGCATCCCTCCTTTTATCTCTTTCTACATTCTCGGCGGCATCTACAGCGGCTGAGAAAGTATCTATTCCCTTAGCAATCCCTAAACCTCTGATTTCCGAATTTAATCCAAAGATATACCTTTCCATTTTGAGTGCTTCAGTAGCCACATAGTATTCTGCAAAACGGGACTCTTCTAGAAAGCGCGCAATGTAATCCCGAACTGATAACTTACCCTGTTGCATATTCATGAATTCTTCTTCCAACTGTCTCACGACAGCTTGAGGACAGAACTGCCCTTTAAAAGCTCTAGCAAATTCTTCCCATGAGAAAGTGGAATACACGTCCGGTCCCTTCGAAGTAATAAGAGCTTCCCACCAGTATAGCACATCGGCCTTTAACATCGCGGTCCCATATAGCACTCTATCTTTATCGGCACATTTGCTAGTCGTAAAGATGGCTTCTATTTCTTTCAGCCATCTCATAGCCTTCACCGGATCTCTTTCCCCTGAGTAGGTTGGAGGTTTGCAGCTTAAAAACATCTTGTAATCACATTTCCTGAGCACTGGGTGATAATAGGCACAATAGGCGTCTCTTCTTCCAAAATAGGATCTGGTGTTTCTGTGCGGCGAGTACGGTCAAACATAGCTTGTATATTAGCCTGCAATCTTCCCATTTCTACTGCCAAATCATTTCTCGTGACGAATTCAGCGCCGTGGGAATGACCCCTACCTCCAGTTTCACCCCGGCCTCGTCCCACACCTCTTCCTCCAGCTCCAGTCATCATTTCTTGATTATTTCTATTTCTTGTATTCGGCCTGATGGGGTTTCCTTCTTCGTCTCTGTTCATACCTCCAGAACCACTTGCCATCCTGCTAACTTTAACAAGGTTATTATACACATAAGCACATAACCCATATAATAAGGTGTTCCAGTTCAAACATGTACCTGTAAGTTCACAATTACACTGGCCAAATGTAATTTGAAAATACCTTACATGATGTCATTCTTCCTTTTTATATTTAACATCCCAAGGGTTCTAATATTATTAGGGACATCCTACTTCACATGCGGTTTAAGTCTAGGTATGGATCCGAATACCTAAATCCCTTAAACTAGGGCTCTGATACCATCTGTAACGACCTGTCCCAAATATACACCATATAATAGTGTTTACCAGCCAAAGATATATAACAAAAGATTCATGATATTCACATAAGGTCCGAAAGTCTTAAAGAAGTACATTACATAATGTGGTCCAAACTATTCGCTAGCATAATTTACAATACTATCCGTACAAAATGTTTAAGGAAAACTTCTAAATCCCCAAATAGCCTTCAAAAGCACGTCATACTTTATCCTTGCCTTTATACCTTCCTTGACCTGGAATACATATTTTTGAAAACAAAATGAGGGTTAGACCAAACGGTCTAGGGAGATAATCTCTGTCAGTTTAGTAATCCTTTTGTAAAACACAAATATACAACAAGTATTTAAATACCAAGCAAGACTCGTGCACTGTGTACATCTCCTCATTCCCATGGCCATATTAGTTGGTTGCGAGCCAACTAATCAGTTTACTCCGCTGCACTAATATACCGCCAACTCCGCTGTCCCTCCGTACAGCCAAAATCCACCGGTCCTAAGCCCGACCAACGTGCACTCGTGTAGTGTAATGCTCATATAAATAATTATAATATACACCTCGATATATCATACTTTATTTAAAAACACGTCATCACATTCCTATCACATATTCATCTCACACACACACACACACATATATATATATATATATATATATATATATATATATATATATATATATATATATATATATAAATATATATATATATATGTATTCCAGTTTGAAAACGTTTTAAAGTAAAACTCACCCGATTGCTTAACAATAACCCTTCCAAGCCTTTTCTCCAAGCTATCCGATCTTTTACCCAAAATTCTCAGAATCTGAAACAGATTAAATACAAACATTTCTTTACCAATCGAATACATAAGACTAAGAAATCTAGATAACTCTATCTAACTCTTATCCTCAAATGTTTCCCCCAAACCCGAACTTAAGTCGAGTCCACAGTATTTCCAGTCCTCATTCATACCCTATCCAAGAGTCGACAAAACACAAAGTTACTGGATACTCAAAAGTATCTGAACTCTCAAAAGTGACCAAACAGCTAAAGTTTCCGGATACTACAGAACTATCCGGACAACATAAATAATCCGAACAACACAACTTCCCGGACAGCATAACCAATCCGGACAACATCCGGACACCAAGGTAATCCGGATACCATCCGAAAACCATAAAAAAAGGAACTTACCGGATAATTGACTCGTCCGGACACCATTAGAACATCTTCCGGACACTATTAACCAAAACTACCGGACACTATCATCTCGTCCGGAAACCTCTGACTGTTTACCAACTTTTACCCAGAAATTGACTGGAATTAACCCTAGACATGAAATCGATGATTCTACTACGATAGAAACTATCTACTAGCAATTATAAACATAAAATGTAAAGAAACATACCTCAAAATCACTTTCAAGTACACCAATTGAAGCCTTAACCTAAATCTTCTTCTTCATCTTCTTTTGGTCTCAAAACACACACACACACACACACACACATACACACACTGATATTTATCTGAAATCTGAAAGGATGTATATCAACCCAATTTGCAATTAAGGCTTGAACTATACAAGAATGACCAAAACACCCCTTAGACTTATGAATTACCCAAACTTACCCTAAACATTCAATTTTAAAGTTAACTAAATTAACGGAAAGAGAATTTAACTAACGAACTTACCCGGGGTATTACATTATCTCCTCCTTAAAAGAATTCCGTCCCGGAATTCGGTTAAGCGAAAATGTGTGAATACTCATCACTACTACTTCGAACTCAATCAAAGCCCTAGAAACTAACAGAATAGACACCCCACACCCATCTATATCTCTAACACAGATAAGCAACAAAGAACGGAAATACCAATGATCGTTTTGCACCGAAGTCAGATAACACTTTAGCACGTTTAGAGTTTGTTAGAAATGTACCTGTAACCTCATCCGGAATTTCCTCTGATTCTTGTGCTGTCATTTGGAAGGCTCGACCCTTTGCTTTCGGTACTTCAGGCCTTTGTATCCTTCCTGGGCTAACACCCGTTGGTCTCACCGTCATACTACCATGTTGTGCTTTCCATTGTGGACAATCTGACTGAATATGATTAGGGGAGTTGCAAGAGAAACATAATCGAGTTACCCGACAATATTTAGCAATGTGACCAGTCTTTCCACACTTGTAACAAATTCGGGAATCCACATAACAGTTTCCTTGATGAACACGGTTGCATTTTAGACATGGTCTTTCAGCTGGTCTGAAAGGTGGACGACTTTCAAATCTCGGGGATTTGTACTCCTTCAAATCGTACATCATTTCTTCCAATTTTCGTTTCCCATAACTTCTATCACCAGCATCCCTCCTTTTATCTCTTTCTACATTCTCGGCGGCATCCAAAGCGGCTGAGAAAGTATCTGTTCCCTTGGCAATCACTAAACCTCTGATTTCTGAATTTAATCCAAAGATATAACTTTCCATTTTGAGTGCTTCAGTAGCCACATAGTATTCTGCAAAACGGGACTTCTCTAGAAAGCGCGTAGTGTAATCCCGAACTGATAACTTACCCTGTTGCAGATTCATGAATTCTTCTTCCAACTGTCTCACGACAGTTTGAGGACAGAACTGCCCTTTAAAAGCTCTAGCAAATTCTTCCCATGAGAAAGTGGAATACACGTCCGGTCCCTTCGAAGTAATAAGAGCTTCCCACCAGTATAGCGCATCGGCCTTTAACATCGCGGTCCCATATAGCACTCCATCTTTATCGGCACATTTGCTAGTCTTAAAGATGGCTTCTATTTCTTTCAGTCATCTCATAGCCTTCACCGGATCTCTTTTCCCTGAGTAGGTTGGAGGTTTGCAGCTTAAAAACAGCTTGTAATCACATTTCCTGAGCACTGGGGTGATAATAGGCACAATAGGCGTCTCTTCTTCCAAAATAGGATCTGGTGTTTCTGTGCGGCGAGTACGGTCAAACATAGCTTGTATATTAGCCTGCAATCTTCCCATTTCTACTGCCAAATCATTTCTCGTGACGAATTCAGCGCCGTGGGAATGACCCATACCTCCAGTTTCACCCCGTCCTCGTCCCACACCTCTTCCTCCGGCTCCAGTCATCATTTCTTGATTATTTCTATTTCTTGTATTCGGCCTGATGGGGTTTCCTTCTTCGTCTCTGTTCATACCTCCAGAAACTTGCCATCCTGCTAACTTTAACAAGGTTATTATACACATAAGCACATAACCCATATAATAAGGTGTTCCAGTTCAAACTTGTACCTGTAAGTTCACAATTACACTGGCCAAATGTAATTTGAAATTACCTTACATGATGTTCCTTCTTCCTTTTTATATTTAACATCCCAAGGGTTCTAATATTATTAGGGACATCCTACTTCACATGCGGTTTAAGTCTAGGTATGGATCAGAATACCTAAATCCCTTAAACTAGGGCTCTGATACCATCTGTAACGACCCATCCCAAATATACACCATATAATAGCGTTTACCAGCCAAAGATATATAACAAAAGATTCATGATATTCACATAAGGTCCGAAAGTCTTAAAGAAGTACATTACATAATGTGGTCTAAACTATTCGCTATCATAATTTACAATACTATCTGTACAAAATGTTTAAGGAAAACTTCTAAATCCCCAAATAGCCTTCAAAAGCACATCATACTTTATCCTTGCCTTTATACCTTCCTTGACCTGGAATACATATTTTTGAAAACAAAATGAGGGTTAGACCAAACGGTCCAGGGAGATAATCTCTGTCAGTTTAGTAATCCTTTTGTAAAACACAAATATACAACAAGTATTTAAATACCAAGCAAGACTCGTGCACTGTGTACATCTCCTCATTCCCATGGCCATATTAGTTGGTTGCGAGCCAACTAATCAGTTTACTCCGCTGCACTAATATACCGCCAACTCCGCTGTCCCTCTGTACAGCCAAAATCCACCGGTCCTAAGCCCGACCAACATGCACTCGTGTAGTGTAATGCTCATATAAATAATACAAGAATGACCAAAAACCCCCTTAGACTTATGAATTACCCAAACTTACCCTAAACATTCAATTTTAAAGTTAACTAAATTAACGGAAAGAGAATTTAACTAACGAACTTACCTGGGGTATTACACTTACCATCCCAACTGATCTACTCCACGCTTTCGAGAATCGGGACTCACTAGAAACTAAGAGTTTTACTCGTAATTAGTCACTCATTCTTTTCAAACCCAAGAAGCTCTTCCTCTAGACACCTCATAACATTTCACACGACACTTCTTCTAGAAGATATAAACATTATATCATGTACGATTTCTCAAGATACCTCGACCGGTTGCAATCATTGCAAGGTCAAAACTCGCTGCATACTACCACACTCATCGGTCTTCTCAACAAGAGCAATTGAGCACGCTCATGTACCTGTAAATTCGCGATTACATTGGCCAGATGTAATTACAATTTTACCTTACATGACGGTCCTCGCTACTCTATCACTAGCGCACTTAAAGTGATCTTTCCTAAAAGCATCTTATATCTCAGTTGTGTTTCCCTTCTACTCCAAAGTTTATGTTTAGGCCCATCCGGTCACCTAAATCCCTTAAACTATGGCTCTGATACCAATTGTAACATCCCTACTCAGCAAATAAAGCATAAACAACAATAGTTAAATAATTCGCCGAAATGGTCTCATAACATCGACTTCATACAATTCTTACACCAAAAGGTTGGCGGAAACAACCTATTACACAGCTGGGATTTCTAAAGACTAAGCTGGTCATACTAAGTAAATATGCTTCTTTCTAGTCCACCACTTCACGCTCACACTTTCTCTTGAATTACTAGAGCCTTGTACTAAGCGCTTACCTGGAAAGGTTTAGTTTGGAAAATGCGAGGGTTAGACCATAAGGTCTAGTGAGCTCCCTCAAAACAACAGTTCTCAAAACATATTTAAACAGTTCATAACTTTCAAAAAACAACTTTATATAAAACTTTCACGGAAAATTCCGCTCCCGTAAATGGCACCCTGAAGTTACTCGAAAGTGACAACGAGTCAGTCTCACGCTGCCTTACTGGGCCACTCCCTCCCATGGCATAAACGTTACATCCCCCCGGTATGAGCACTGGCGGGCCTACCCCCCCGACTTAGCCAATTTACGTCTATCACAATGTATGCATACATCTCACATAACTTTCAAACAGGTAAAATCATGTAATTAAACATGGCATTTCTACTCATTCACTTTCTCTGGAAAACACGTTAAAACATGTATTTTTAGTTAGAAAAACTCACCTGGGGTCCTTACTCGGTGTACTCGCTTTTACTTTGAATCCTTGCCAAAACCTATGCAACAGGAATTGCAAGTTCGATAAGTTATAGAACCTCTCAAATGTTTATCTACACTCCCTGACAACTGAACTATCCCAATTACTCTTCCGGAACATTCCGGATTATACTATTCCGGATCAATTGCCCCGGATCTCTCATTCCGGATTCTGATTAATAGTTCCGGAGTCTACACCCAAACCGAACCCATTCCGGATCCAACTCGAATTCCGGATACTAAAAGATTCCGAATCACCACTTTCGGAACTACTTTACCGGACACGATACATTGGCCCAAATTCGGATGCTAGCTCGACCCATTCCGGATCCTAATTGTGGGCTCCAGATCCTTACGACCCAAACCATTCCGGATCCCTTTAGGATTCCGGATCCCTTCGGCACAAGTCAAAAATCCGGATCCTTAAGGATTCCGGGTCCATATGGCCCAAACATTAATTTCGGTTCTACCCCACTCCGGATCCTCTCGAATTCCGGAACCAGCCATTCCGGGTTACATCACCGGATTCCAAACCCCAGACCCAAAATACGAAGGCACAACCCTCGGGGTCGGCTTCAATCGATCAAATTCAAAGACAATCGATTCCTATGTGGAGTGATTTAAGATAAACCTCTAATTTTACATGGAAATACATATTTCAACAAAACATTGCAATAGAGCAACCATTCGTTCCATATATATCCAGATACTTAAATTTCTTTTCCACAAACCTTAACTATTCCAAACTCAAATTGATAGGAGATGGGAATAAAAGAGTTCAGATCATTATCTGGTAATTATTGCTTGCAATTCTTCCTTCCTTCTTCCCATAACCGATTGAAATTATCTTCTTCTTACTCTGCTCTCACACCAGCTGCCACACACACACAATGATTAGTCTCTAGGGTTTTGTGCCCATTTTAGAAGTTTTTATACTCTCCTCCCAAATTACAACTCAGCCCCTGAACTTACCACTTTACAAAAGTTCCCACAAAACTTAACTCTTTTTCAACTAAACCCCTGGTTATTACACCTTCTCCTCGTTTTCCTTTCAATTTTGCACACATTGATTTTCGGCTGTTATGTTCTGCTCTCCGTGGATCCCTTGATTGTTGTCGTGTCGCTACTGTTCCTTCGTCCTCTCTCAGATTATTTCTGATGCTATATGTATTACAGGGAGTTGGGTCGTTGCTTGTCCCAATATCGGGATTGGGTCTCATATTTACCACTAGCCTACCTGTCTGCGTAAGCCTAGGTTCACGACTTTTACCTATCGCATTATCAGCAGGCCCATTTTCCTCTGGCCCATGATTTTTGTTTTTGTTTTCACCCGAGTTGGTTGCGGGTTTCGGGTTATCCGCAGTGTCCGACCCGTCCGGTTTGTTAATTGAACTAATCCAAGGATTTTGAATTCCCGTTTATCGGGGTTTCCAACTTCATGTTTAGAGTTTATGAAAGATTCCTTATTCCCCATGCACTGCGACCCTTCGCCTTCCTCCACCCCCTCTCTTCACGTCGTCGTTGCCTGCCACCTCGTCGGTCACTTTGCCGGTCATCTTTTTGTTGTCATCTCTATTACCTTCACCCTCTTCTTCTAGCCACTGATCCTCACCACCCCATGCGTCGTTGCATTTTTCATCTTCCTCCGACCATATCGACGGGACCGATGACCCTCCTTCTTCTTCTTCAACAAAGGTTGCCACCGTAGCCTCTTCTTCGTCTTTCTCCCAAATACGCATCAAGCTACTCACCTCCTCCTCTATCTTTACCCGATAGTAGAACGCCACAACCTTCATACTTTTCAGCACACATTGATTGTGGATTGAATCGACGTGCTTATTAGGATCTTTCCCCATGCTAATTTATCGCTCTCTTCCATTGTACAGTTGTACATTTTCAGCACCTTTCCCCATTTCTTTGCTAATTCTGTGAACACCTTCTTTGTCCACCCATGTAACGGTACTCCTGCGATTATTAGCCAGACTAATCTTTCCGAGTTCCTATAACCCTCCGACCACCTCCGTAGGTCCTTCACCCAAAAGTTGAGGCCATGACCTTTATTTTTCAGGATTTCGGTTAAGCCATCATCTGTATCGCATTTTAAAAGAATTTTCCTACCTCCCAAAAGTTTCAGTTCCGATATCCCGATCATTGTTTCTTTAATTAACCGTCTTATTGCTCCTAAATTATCCAATGTAATGACTTCCCCAATAAGACAATATTGGAGGTATTTTCTCGTGTTATCATCTGGTACCCATTCGCCAAGGATTTTTTCCTTTGGTGCTTCCTTTGTTTCACCTATCTCCGCCCTTGTTTTCTCCCCTTTCACTACCGCTGCATACGTCGGTCTCCCATCCTAATGGTGTCCTACAGGTACACTTCTCCCCGTAGAGTTTTCTGGCTTTGATTCCTTCCCACTCCTGTCATGGGCCTCCCTATTCGTTTCCACCATGAATATCCTCAACTTAAAGGTACCAATTCGTATGTTGCTTAGTCGTTTCTCCAGATCCCAACTTTCGCTGCCTTTTCGAAATTGTACAAATCCAAATCTCCTACCACTTTTCAGCCGTTTTTCCGCCATATACATATCTGACACCTCACTGTACCTTTTGAAGATCTTCCACAAGCTTCCCATTTCCATATTCTCCAGGAAGTTGTAGAACATAAATGAAACTTGGTTCGATGTAAAGTCTGACCTTAATCTTCGATTTGTGTTGCTGCCGTTTCCGTATTTCTGCCATGTTCGAGCCCTCTTACCGTTCCACACACTCTCGTCGTACCTCTCACCGTATCTCTCACCCCCCTTCTCACTCACTCTCTCTCTACCTTTCTCTCTCATCATATTTCTCTCTCACTTACTGAGTAAGACTTTCAGTTCTTGTCATTTCTATATATATTAAAATTATGTTTGACAAACTAATTAATAAGTTGGCTAATTAACTGGTTGTTAGTTGATAAGCTAGTTGATTAATAAATTATGTTTGAAAAATATACTAGCTATTAAGCATATACGATGACCAAAAAACATCTTGAGTAAATAGTCAAATGCAATACTTTATAATATAAATAAATTAAAATTCTAATAATATAAATAAAACAATTTTGAAAGAATCTAAATATGATTATTATATATGTACTATAAATTTTGAATCTGTTAAAAAGAAAATTTAAAAAAAAATCTATATTAACTTATGATTTCCAATAATCATTACATATAATATAATAAAAATAAAATTGGTCAATCACACATATCTTAATTAATTAATAGCTTTTAAAAAAAATATAATAACTAAATTACATATTTTATTAAAATAATTTAGCAGGGTTTTATTGTCTATGAAACAAAATAAATATAACTTCAATTTTTGATATAACTTAATTATACATATATACATTTACTATGTTTGGTGTTTAATAATTAATATATATTGATAACAATAAAAATTAATAATATAAAATTATCAATTTTTAATATCATCAATTTAATTAATATAACTAGTTAATATTTATTTATAATTAATAGAATAATTGAAAGAAGTGACAAAAATTTCACATAAGTTATTCCAAATAGTTTATCATTAAGGCATCGTTTGGCAAAAAAGTACTAGCTTATAAGCTAGTTTTTTGAAAGTGCTATTTTGAGTAGCTTTTGAGTAGTTTTTTTTTAATTATTCCAATATTCCCTTCATTAATATCAATTATTATTTATTAACTATTATTAGAAATAAATATTAATTTTATAAAATTAATTGTTATTAATTAATATTAACTAAAAATTGTTAAATTAAAGTTTAATTGTATATTGATATTAATTGTTAATTATTTAGAGTTATTGTTAAGTATATATAAATTACATTTTATATATTTTTTAATATTAATCAATATATTTTAAGTATAAATTACTATTATCTTTTTAATTTTTATTTGATTATATTTTTCATATTATATGTAACAGTTATTTAAAATCATAAGTTAATATATATTTTTCTAAAACTTGTTTTAACAAATTCAAAATTTATAGTATATATGTAATAATAAATTTTAAGTTCTTTTAATTAACACGATATATTATTTAATTTTTCTTTACTATATTGATTATATTAATTAATATATTATATTACTATAAAATTGTTTTTGTTATATACTTAAATATTGTAAGTGATAGTTTTTTAAAGATGTATTTTTTAGTTATTTTACATGCTTATAAGCTAGTTTTTGCCAAACGTGACTTTTTCATCAGCTAGCTTATCAATCAACAAGTAGCTTATCAGCTAGTTTGCCAAATATAGCCTAAGTTGATTATATCTATTCAAACATGTACTAAAAAAAGAAGTGATCAACTTATTTTTGTAAGTGGAATTTTTTTGGTATAAAAGAGGGAGGGATAGGGAGAGGGAGAGAAAGAGTTGTTAAATATTTAATTATATACAAAAAGGGAATATTAAATTACTAATTTACCCATTTAATTTATTATAAAAAATAGCATTACTTATTTTAAATGATTGGCTACATTATATCTCATGGTTATTACAAACTACCGAGTTTCCATCTAATTACAACATATATATAAATGAAAGATAATGCAAGAACAAGAGCTAAGATGAGAAGGTAAGAACGAATCTAGACCCTTGGACCCCTTGGATTCACACTAGGATGAGATGGATCGGATTAATTCCCAATCAAACAGAATTAAAGGGACGAGTTTGAGGTTAAAAGTGATCAGTGGTCCAGATTCATTCTTACGCTTATCACCTTAACTCTTGTTTGCACATGATTCTTTGTGTGTGTGTGTGTATATATATATGGTTGGGTTACAGTGAGAATGGAAATAGAAGGGTAAAAATGGATCTCTGCATTTGGATGCAATTAATGAGATGCACCGGATCAAATTTTCTTCTTCCTTTCCCACCTTAATTTTTTTTCTCATTGGATCATTCATGTGTATATATATACTATATATATACAGGGCGGAGCCAGAAATTTATACAAGGGGGAGCACCAACAAAACTTGAACTTTTTTTTTCTTTTGAAAAGAATTCTCTTTGACGGACATAATTTTTTTTTCTATATCTCCCGATGTTGTTTAGTCTAATTCCACCATTCCATAGGATTTTTAAAGCTTTTTTTCTTGATTTCGAGGGATTTTTAAGGTTTTCTATCGATTTCGGGAGATTTTTTCGGTTTTTGGTTAATTACCCGTTACGGTTGCACCTTTTTAAATAACCAAACTGATTCGGTTTTTGATTGACTACTTTTTACACTATTTTTTAAATTTGATGTAAAATATAGTGTGGCCCATTGAAGATGTCCTTAGTGTTACCGACTTGGATTAGAGGATTTAGAGAGAGCCACAACCCACTACCTAAATTTATGGGCTTTTTTCTTTCTTTCTTAACTATTGCTCATATTAATTCATGCATGTAGTAAAAAAAATTAGATAATTGAGGCGGCACCTTGGCCACTTCTGGTCATCACGTGGCTCCGCCACTGTATATATATATATATAGAGAGAGATTGAATCGTATGAGAAGTTGAGTTTAACGTGAGAAACATGAGAAATGGATATGAACCGTTAATCACTTTTAATCAAATGCTCTCCCATGAATTACGCCTATAAAAGAATTGATCCGATACATCTCGCTTCATCTTATCTCGATACATCTCATCATAATATGCGTCAATTCTCATCTAAGGATTGATAACCATTTATTGTAATAAACAACGAGTCATATTCATTTGAAATTTTTATTGTAATAAACAACAAGTCATATTGGAATTTTTTTGACAGAATATAATTAATTATGTGAGTTAGTAATACTGACCGACATCAAAAATTAGAAAAAAACAAACTGATTTTTATTATGACAAAATAGTGTGATATCAACCTTTTTCAAACACGACCACTTTTTTAGCTTAATTTGTAAAATACAACTAGTTTTTGATGATGACAAACATGAGAAAACAAAGTGAATTACATTTTTTTTTTCAAAATTTTGATCCTTAAAATAAATTATTTATATGGGATTTTATAGATAATATCATCACTTAGTAACCGTTACAAGAGATTAACAAGTATTTAGGTAAAATATAAGAACACAAATTTCAAATTCACTCTAAAATTAATTGTGTTTGACATCTTTTCAAAACAATTTATTAAAAAAATTTAACATATCCTATCACAAATGGAATTTTTTAAATTACAGTACATACTAAACAAAATAAAAATATTTGTTTAAAAAATTATTAGATTGACAAAATAACTTTTACTTTAAAAAATCTCAAGTTAAAAAAAAATTCAAAATAAATTTACTATCCCTCTTTATTAATGAGGGATTGACATGTATTATATTTATAACCATAGTTTACAATATGTATTAGGAAACTAACTCTATTTGGGTTTGTATAACAACTGTAACAACCTAGAGTTGTAGCTAAACAATAAGACATCTATTCTAACTTGAGTAGAAGTGCTATTACCCCCTTCAAGTGTGACGTGGGTTCTTGGAACTACGCAAAGCTTGGATCGAAAAAGGAGGAATAGAGGTTTCGGTAAGCTCTTGGTGAAGAGATCGACAACGTTTAGCTTGCTTGGGACGAACTTTGTAGATAGAGCCCTGTTGTACTAACTCCCGAATGAAGTGGTAGTCGAGCGCAATGTGGCGAGCCCTTTTGTGAGCAACCGGATTTTGACTGATAAATAATGCACTCTTGTTGTCTGTAATAATCGAGATTTTTAATTTGAAAGGTTAAGTTTCGTGGAGAAATTCGCAAAGTCGAAGGTTTGGGGTCGGGTTTGGAAATTGAGAAAGAAGGTATAAAAACCCTTTTTATAGCACAAAGCCCTAGAAATCAGTCATGTGTGTGTGTGGCGGCTAGTAGCAGGGAAGAAGAAGATGGTTTCAATCGAGTTTGGGAAGAAGAAAGAAGAGGACGGTTCCAATCGTTTTGGGATTCAAGCAAACAATCAGCACAAGGTAATTCCTACCCTATTCTCAGTAATCTTATGTTCTTAGCATCAGAGTATTTGGACAGAAATTTAGAAAGCTGATAATTTGTTTGACTCATAAGAGTGCAGGTTACGAATTATTAATCGTATTAAGAGATTTATGGAGTTAGAACAAACGATTGATTGGTAAAAAGACCTAATAATCGGTGGTTAAGGATTATTAGTACTATTGAATATCGCATTGCCTAATGGCGATTGCGAGAGTTCGAAATGCCGAGTCCGGAAGTTAGATCCGAAATTTTATAGCACCAGAGTCCTCCAAAGAGAGATTCGGAACTCCAATTTGATCCGGAACTGCAACGTGATCCGGAGTTTGGGCCCTTTGACTTTAGATCCGGAGTCCAAATGAAATTCAGGAGTTGGTGGGCTAAAATTTAATACTGGATCGTGTTTGTCAATAAGTGGATCCGAAATCCTAATTAAAGGATCCAGAACTAGTGAGAGCTTGGGCCGTGGAAGTTAATTGCTTGAGCTTCCGGAATTATTTTATTACATGGAAAGTATTGTTAGTTGGGCTGATTAAATTATGGAGTCCGGCAATCTAAATTTGAATAGGAAATTAATTCTGGGCTTATCTAATTTTGGGTCCGGTAAGGTATGTCAAAGCAAAACCCGGTATTTTTGGGTTTTAATTTACGGGATTCAGTATTTAATTTAAGTGGGCTGAAGGTTATTAAGGAACCGAATATTACTTAGTCCGATATTCAATTTACTAGAAGTGTAACTTATTATCTTAGATAATAGTGGGTTACGTTCGGAAGTAAGCTCGAGTATAAATTATGAGATTTTGATATGCATTTCCTAATTAATAGGTGTTCCACCTAGAGATCGGATGTGTAAGTAAGAAGCTTTGAAGCGAGCAAGCCAGGTGTGTTTTTCTAACTAAAATACGTGATATTTACGTGTTTTTCAAAGAAAGTGATTGAGAAGAAATGCCATGTTATTTTACATGATTTTACTTGAATGAAAGATTAAATGTTTTACTGATTATGGTGGGTTTACGAAAATGATTTGCTTATAAGCTTTTACGAACTACTCCATGAAAAGTTTGTTTTGTTTGAAAGATGATTTAGCATGAAAGGAATGATTTATAAAGCTTTCACGTTCCGTGATTCATGATGAGCTATGTGTATGTTATGTGAAGTCGGTCTGCACAGTGGGATCTGAGTACCTCGGGATCCGATGATCCCTTGGGCATTTGTGACGAGCTTGTAGGAGGAAATTCGTTTCCTTCCTACTCGGATATGTGATGAGCTTGTAGAAGGGAATTCGTTTCCTTCCTACTCGGATAGAGGGGAGTCTGCTTGGGCCCCGGTATGAGGCGAGAGGGGAGTCTGCTTGGGCCCTGATCGCGGTTAGCTTATGTGATCCTTAAACACTGTGCAGTACCATGATTGATGCTTATATGGAAAATGTTATGAGTTTTATAAAAATGATTTTATAATGTTGATGTACGCTGTTTACGGTGGGAACTCACTAGACCTTATGGTCTAACCATCGCTTTTCAAAACTAAAACCTATTCAGGTAAGCAAATAGTAGGAGGCTCGGATAAGTGAGCAAGAGCAAGATAGAGTACAGATGCAGATAGAGACAGTGCCATTGACACGTATAGAGACTAGTATGTTCTCAGTTGTGTATAGGTTGTTTCCGCCAACCTAAGTTTATTGAGACTAATGTAATAAAAATTTGGGACCTAGTTTGTAATGTTATGATTTAATGCTATGCAAGTCCTGTTCTATTTTTGGGTCGTTACAAATGGTATCAGAGCCATAGTTTAAGGGATTTAGGTGACCGGACGGGCCTAAACTTAAACTTTGGAAGTAGAAATCACAACTGAGAATCAAGAAATGGGTTAGGAGGGCACTATTGTAGGTATAGGAAATGCGTTAGGAGGGCACTATAGTAGATATAGGCCTAATAGGGTTCCGAGGACAGTTATGTGAGGTAAGTTTGAGATTACATCTGGCCAGTGTAATTGCGAACTTACAGGTACATGTATGTGCTTAATCTACCTTGTTATTCCGATGTTGTAGTCTTAAGCTAGCTTATATGTCGTGTTCCAATAATTTAGAAGGTCGGCAAGATCCATGAGGGATAGACTGAGACCCTCTATTGGGGTAGTATCACGAGAGATCATGTATGATGTGATGTATGTATACATCGTAGAGAAGAAACGTTGTTTATACTGTTATGAGTCGTCTAGAGGTAGATCTTCGTGGGTTCGAAGAGGATGAATGATCAATTTAGAGCAAGACTCCTGTTTCTGGAGAGTCCCAGTTGTAGAAATCGTGGGATAAATTAGTTTGGATGGTAAGGAAGGACAATGTCAAGATCTTGAAAGTGTCAATTCAAGAGCGAGTAAAGGATTAGAACCCTGACTTGTTAGTTGAGATTTTCAATGACAGGATCAATGGAAGGAGATACCAGTAGAGGATTGAAAATGTGGAGAGGTAGAATGCGAGGTAATTGATCAAAACGAGAATAGTATGAGGTGGTTGAGTAAGTGGGCCGTGAGGTACATGTATAGCAAGATGTTACAAGGCCGAGAGGGCGACCACGGGTCGAAAGTAGAGTGTCAATGATAAGTTGCGTAAATAAAGCGGTTGACCTTGTTTGAGTGAGTAGCCTTCAAGTGCAAGTAGAATTTCATGCATTGCGTCTTTACATGTGTTACATGAGATTTTCGTGATTAAAGTAAAGGTGTAAATATCAGTTTTGATCGGAAATGAGTCAGCGTGTGCAAGCGTATATTTAAAGAAAAAGGCAATTCCATTTACGTCGCACAAAGAAGTTTTTGAGCTTAACGATTTGCAAAATATCCCACTCTTTTCATGATAAGTCAATTGTTGCAAAAAGTCAAGAAAACATTTGCCTGGAAAATTTTTATAACCAAAATGAGTGTTGACATGTTGATGTCATAGAAATGAGTGTGAAAGCCGACTAGTTTATCCTGTGACGGTAAATTCTTTCAAAATTTTGTTGTATAGAAGATTCTCAATTCAATGTGTCACTGTCGTAACAACGTCGTTTTAGTTGAGCAAGATTGAGTTTTACTAAAAGTTGCGTGCAAACGATTCTCGAGATCGTTGTGCAGGGCATTGAAGTTATGAGAATGTTGGGGTCATGTGTACCCAAGTTGTTTCCAAGTGTTATTCTTTAAAATGAGAAAATGTGCAAAATGAATTATTTATCGCGTTGTCATGCATGAAGGCTAGGAACTCACTAGGTCATAGGGTATTGCATTTTTTTGTTGAGGAGGAATTCCGAGAGTGGAGAGGTGTTGGTATTAGCAACTCGTTATGAGTAGTGTTGTGAGGCAGAAATAAAATGTCCATGACGTTGGATATGAGTTCTGAGGTGAGCTTGTAATATTGATGTTACATGAGTAAGTTTGAAATGAGGGAGACAGATTATGAAGTTGATTATGATATGTTGGAAGGATTAGGTTCCGTAAGGAAACCATGTTAAAGAATAGGTTAAGAAAGTATTAACAGGTTGACTATTGATGTTGAAGTCGGCAGCTGTGTAAGGTGGCCGAGGCCGAAGACTTGAACCAGAAGGTTGGAAGTTGATGGAGCACCTGGTAGGGGTGTTAAGATGATGAGAGACTGTTGTTTTGGATAAGCGTTCTACTTACGAGGTGTGGAGGGTTTGTAGGAGGATCGGGAATGTAGCACAAATGAGGTGAGTGTGTAGATTATATCGATCAGTGAGGAATGTGCCCTGTCTATGTAAGGGCTTGGATCGTAGAGAGCTAGCAAGAACGATTATGTTTGAGCTAATTGGAAACTCGTGAGTTGTAGTTCAACTAGAGTTGGGGAAAGACAAGTAACGAGGTAGAGCCAGTTATTTAGGCGGGGAAAAATGAAGGCAAGTTTAGACTGTATACGAATGATCAGGAGAGACCTAGTCTGCAGTGTGACGTTAGAAGTAAAGAATGTACGAATGAGTAGTGGCTTCAATTGCCAAGATAAATGTGCCAGCCAGTGTTATGGTAAAGTGATGTTAGAAAGATGGAGCATTAGGTGGAAACCTTTTTGGGATCTCGGATGAGGTGTGAGAATTGTTAATCAAGTGGTTGGAGCACGTAGTTGTAAGTTGGCATTGTGATATGACTGTTACCGGAATAGAAAGTCGGAGCGGTAGCGGGTGATTGCCCAAATGAGAAACCAAGAGTGTCTGGTTGTGTGAGTTGCCAAGAAAGTATATTTCAGAATCATTGGAAGTTTAGAGATGATGGATGGGTTAGTCAAAATGTAGTGTAGTAGCTGCGAATTCTTTAAGGATTGCAAATTGTTTCTTACGAGTGAAAGAATTATCCGAGAAGGTAATTTTTGGAGATCAAAGAATGGGTAATGACTTCGAACACTGGTGTCGTTCCGAGATGACTTGATTGAATGCCTTGAGTTAGAATTTTGATGCAACCGTTTGGTTATGTATAGTAATGAGAAAGTGTTGTCAACATGTGGAAGGGTCGGAAGGGAGGGCAAGTAAAGTTTGGTGGACGGTGTTCCACGCTGAGGTGGGGAGGTGAAGATCGTATGACGGAATAAGTGAGTAAATTGGAAATAGTAAGCTTGACAGTAATACCGAAAGGTGCAGTGGTATGTGGACTGTCCTCGATAAGTGCGCGAACTTCTGGAATGAGTATCGAGGAAGGGGATTTGTGTATGTTTTGTGCGGGAAAGAAGTGGAAAGGGGCAGTTGAATGAGTTGAGTATGTGTCGTTGTGAGAACTGTTCAAACGTACTGGTCATTCAGTAATAGGCTATGGGGAATGGTTTTGTGAGAGCATGGTTACTTCTCCTCGTTGAGCGAGAGTAACCGAAGTTATGTTATATGACTAGATGCCTGTGGTAAGTGGTGAGAAATAGATGTGTTTTCAGCATAAGTTAAAAATCGATAAGTGAACACTTCAGTGAGGGAGCATGGAGGTTTCCTGCTTTTAGTTACGTATAAGTGTGGTTGATAAAGTGGTGAGAACGTATGAAATGGTCGATGAGCGGTAGTCGATTTGTCCCGAAGGAAAGTGAGGTAGATTATGTTTCGAAGGACCGTCAAAGCTTTGAAGAGTTGTTAGATAGTGTACGAACTTGGGGTGTCCGATGAGATTGTAGAAGAATTCATAGTGCGATGCATGTCTCTATTTTGGAGAGCAAGTATTGCAAGAATTACTGGTCGGAAGGAGTTGATTTTCGTCATTATTAAACTAGTTGGAGCCGAGGCTTACAAGTTAGATTTGTCGGAGATTAGTATAGGTTCAGTGGAGATACCATAAAGAACGAGAGGAAACTTGAGAGGTAGAAGCGGATACGAGGTTCAAGTACCCGCATCTTTTCCAATAAGGAATTTCCGGGACGAATCTATTTTAAGGAGGGATGGTTGTAATAACCGAGATTTTTAATTTGAAAGGTTAAGTTTCGTGGAGAAATTCGCAAAGTCGGAGGTTCGGGGCCGGTTTTGGAAATTGGGAAACTAACTCTATTTGGGTTTGTATAACAACTGTAAGAACCTAGAGTTGTAGCTAAACAATAAGACATCTATTCTAACTTGAGTAGAAGTGCTATTACCCCCTTCAAGTGTGACGTGGGTTCTTGGAACTACGCAAAGCTTGGATCGAAAAAGGAGGAATAGAGGTTTCGGTAAGCTCTTGGTGAAGAGATCGACAACGTTTAGCTTGCTTGGGACGAACTTTGTAGATAGAGCCCTGTTGTACTAACTCCCGAATGAAGTGGTAGTCGAGCGCAATGTGGCGAGCCCTTTTGTGAGCAACCGGATTTTGACTGATAAATAATGCACTCTTGTTGTCTGTAATAATCGAGATTTTTAATTTGAAAGGTTAAGTTTCGTGGAGAAATTCTCAAAGTCGAAGGTTTGGGGTCGGGTTTGGAAATTGAGAAATAAGGTATAAAAACCCTTTTTATAGCACAAAGCCCTAGAAATCAGTCATGTGTGTGTGTGGCGGCTGGTAGCAGGGAAGAAGAAGATGGTTTCAATCGAGTTTGGGAAGAAGAAAGGAGAGGACGGTTCCAATCGTTTTGGGATTCAAACAAACAATCAGAACAAGGTAATTCCTACCCTATTCTCAGTAATCTTATGTTCTTAGCATCAGAGTATTTGGACAGAAATTTAGAAAGCTGATAATCTGTTTGACTCATAAGAGTGCAGGTTACGGGTTATTAATAGTATTAAGAGATTTTTGGAGTTAGAACAAACGATTGATTGGTAAAAAGACCTAATAATCGGTGGTTAAGGATTATTAGTACTATTGAATATCGCATTTCCTAATGGCGATTGCGAGAGTTCGAAATGCCGAGTCCGGAAGTTAGATCCGGAATTTTATAGAACCGGAGTCCTCCAAAGAGGGATCCGAAACTCCAATTAGATCCGGAACTCCAATATGATCCGGAACTGCAACGTGATCCGGAGTTTGGGTACTTTGACTTTGGATCCGGAGTCCAAATGAAATTCAAGAGTTGGTGGGCTGAAATTTAATACCGAATTGTGTTTGTCAATAAATGGATCCAGAATCCTAATTAAAGGATCCGGAACTAGTGATAGCTTGGGCCGTGGAAGTTAATTGCTTGGGCTTCCGGAATTATTTTATTACATGGAAAGTATTGTTAGTTGGGTGATTAAAATATGGAGTCCGGCAATCTAAATTTGAATAGGAAATTAATTGTGGGCTTAATTAATTTTAGGTCCGGTAAGGTATGTCAAAGCAAAACCCGGTATTTTTGGGTTTTAATTTAAGGGATTCAATATTTAATTTAAGTGGGCTGATGGTTATTAAGGAACCGAATATTACTTAGTCCGATATTCAATTTACTAGAAGTGTAACTTATTATCTTAGATAATAGTGGGTTACGTTCGGAAGTAAGCTCGAGTATAAATTATGAGATTTTGATATGCATTTCCTAATTAATAGGTGTTCCATCTAGAGATCGGAAGTGTAAGTAAGAAGCTTTGAAGCGAGCAAGCCAGGTGTGTTTTTCTAACTAAAATACGTGATTTTTACGTGTTTTCCAAAGAAAGTGATTGAGTAGAAATGCCATGTTATTTTACATGATTTTACTTGAATGAAAGATTAAATGTTTTACTGATTATGGTGGGTTTACGAACATGATTTGCTTACAAGCTTTTACGAACTACTCCATGAAAAGTTTGTTTTGTTTGAAAGATGATTTAGCATGAAAGGAATGATTTATAAAGCTTTCACGTTCCGTGATTCATGATGAGCTATGTGTATGTTATGTGAAGTCGGTCTGCACAGTGGGATCTGAGTACCTCGGGATCCGATGATCCCTTGGGAATTTGTGAGGAGCTTGTAGGAGGAAATTCGTTTCCTTCCTACTCGGATATGTGATGAGCTTGTAGGAGGAATTCGTTTCCTTCCTACTCGGATAGAGGGGAGTCTGCTTGGGCCCCGATATGAGGCGAGAGGGGAGTCTGCTTGGGCCTCGATCACGGTTAGCTTATGTGATTCTTAAACACTGTGCAGTACCATGATTGATGCTTATGTGGAAAATGTTATGAGTTTTATAAAAATGTGCAGTACCATGATTGATGCCTATTTCTGGAGAGTCCCAGTTCTAGAAATCGTGGGATAAATCAGTTTGGATGGTAAGGAAGGACAGGGTCAAGATCTTGAAAGTGTCAATTCAAGAGCGAGTAAAGGATTAGAACCCTGACTTCTTAGTCGAGCTTTTCAATGACAGGATCAATGGAAGGAGATATCGGTAGAGGATTTAAAATGTGTAGAGGTAGAATGCGAGTTAATTGATCAAAACGAGAATAGTATGAGGTGGTTGAGTAAGTGGGTCGTGAGGTAAATGTTTAGCAAGATGTTACAAGGCCGAGAGGGCGACCACGGGTCGAAAGTAGAGTGTCAATGTTAAGTTGCGTAAATAATGTGGTTGACCTTGTTTGAGTGAGTAGCCTTCAAGTGCAAGTAGAATTTCATGCATTACGTCTTTACATGTGTTACATGAGATTTTTGTGATTAAAGTAAAGGTGTATTTGATCGGAAATGAGTCAGCGTGTGCAAGCGTATATTTAAAGAAAAAGGCAATTCCATTTATGTCGCACAAAGAAGTTTTTGAGCTTAACGATTTGCAAAATATCCCACTCTTTTCATGACAAGTCAATTGTTGCAAAAAGTCAAGAAAACGTTTGCCTGCAAAACTTTTATAACCAAAATGAGTGTTGACATGTTGATGTCATAGAAATGAGTGTGAAAGCCGACTAGTTTATCCCGTGATGGTAAATTCTTTCAAAATTTTGTTGTACAGAAGATTCTCATTCAATGTGTCACTGTCGTAACAACGTCGTTTTAGTTGAGCAAGATTGAGTTTTACTAAAAGTTGCGTGCAAACGATTCTCGAGATCGTTGTGCAGGGCATCGAAGTTATGAGAATGTTGGGGTCATGTGTACCCAAGTTGTTTCCAAGTGTTATTCTTTAAAATGAGAAAATGTGCGAAATGGATTATTTATCGCGTTGTCATGCATGAAGGCTATAAACTCACTAGGTCATAGGGTATTGCATTTTTTTTGTTGAGGAGGAATTCCGAGAGTGGAGAGGTGTTGGTATTAGCTACTCGTTATTAGTAGTGTTGTGAGATAGAAATGAAATGTCCACGACGTTGGATATGAGTTTTGAGGTAAGCTTGTAATATTGATGTTACATGAGTAAGATTGAAATGAGGGAGACGGATTATGAAGTTGATTATGATATTTTGGAAGGATTAGGTTCCGTAAGGAACCCATGTTAAAGAATAAGTTAAGAAGTGTCCGTGCAACTGTTGTGGAACCCGATGCCGGTAGGTAATCGCTGAAGCGTCTGAACCACACCCTTGGGGCTTGTTTGAGTCTGTAAATTTATTTCTTGAGGTGACATACATGAGAAGGGTGCTGATCGCGACATATCTGGGTGGTTGCTCCATATAGATCGTTTCATGCAAAAGACCGTTAAGAAAAGCATTATTGACGTCAAGTTGACGTAATTTCTAGTTTTGAATGACGACGATGCTTAGGATTAGATGAAAAGTGGCGACTTTGACCAGGGAACGTATGTGTAAAGTCTAGGTCGGGTACTTGTGTAAAACCTTGTGCAAAGATCCTAGCTTTTAGTCTCTCTATTGATCCGTCAGCGTTGAACTTGGTTCAAAAGACCCATTTCGAGCCAACGACATTAGTACCCGAGGCCGTGGGATGAGCTCCCATGTATTGTTTGATTTTAAGGTGTGTATTTCTTCATCCATGGAAATAACCCATGCTGGGTTTTTGGCGGCCGATTTGTACTCTTTTGGAACTGAAGTGGCTAAGAGAGCGGAAAGAAGGCCATTTTGGTGTTCGACGATAAAAGTTGGGTACTTCGGTTTAAAATGTTGGATTTTGCATGTGTTTGCATGGGGTGCATGGGGGGGGGGGGTACGGTTGTTTGCAAGGGAGGTGACGGGGCGGTTTGTTGGTTTGGGGTTGGGGCCGTAGGGATGGTTTCGTTGGAAGGGGGAGGCGTATTTGAGGTTGTAGGTGTGGGATCGATAGGTGTAGGTGGGGAATTTGGTTGTGTGTGGGTGGTGGGTGATTTAGAGGGACATAAGGTGCATGGGTTGGTGGCGTGTATTGAACATGAAGTGGGTGCGGGAGGTGGCGGTTCAGTTGGCTCGGTTTGAGGGTCGAGGAAGGAGGAGTAATCTCAAGGTTGGCGAGTTTGGTATTTTTGGCGAAAGGAAAATGGTGCTCGTCAAATTTTGCATGGCGGGATATGTAAACTCGAGTTCTGGAGTAATCAAGGCATAAGTACCCTTTATACTTCGAACTATAACCCAATAAGATACATGACCGAGTTCGGGGTTCAAACTTATTTTTGGTGTAGTCTCATAGACACGGGAAAAGTTGGCACCCATATGGTCGAAAAATTGTATAATTTGGAATGGTTTTAAAAAGAACCTCATAGGGTGACTTGTTGTGTAGTACGGTAGTCGGTATTTTATTGCAAAAGCCGTGAACCAATATTTCGGTCGGACTTTGGAGTGAAAAGCGCCCGTTTCGGTGATGTGCCAATGTTTACGTTCCGCTCGACCGTTTTGTGGTGGTGTATAGGGACAAGATAGCCGATGAAGTATCCATTTTGTAGCAAAAAATTGTGGGAATTTATGGCTTGTAAATTCCGCGCCGCCACCACTATGAAATATTTTTATGTTTGCATCAAGTTGGTTTTTGACCAAAGTATGAAATTCTTAAAAATTCCAAAGTTTGATACTTGAGATGCATGGGAAAGAACCACGTAAAACGGGAGTGATCATCGATAAAAATTATATAATATCGATATCCTTCCGTAGAGGTGACGGGGGCCGGTCCCCAAATGTCGCAATGTATGATCTCTAAAGGTTTCGTTGCACGTTTGTGATCAACAAGAAAAGGTAAACTGTGACTTTTTGCCAGTTGGCATGGTTCACATATGGTGGAATTTGGTAAAACTGAAGATACGACTAATCTACCTTGTTTGTTTAGAATTGTGATGTTGGTCCCGTAGAGGTTATACAAGGAGGAATAGTTCGTAGAAGGGGGGTTGAATACAAACACAATTTTATGTTTTCTAAATTGTTTTATTGATAAATCAAATTACAATTTACAGTTTGTTGCGAAATAAGACTAAGTAAACGTAATCTAAACAAAATTGAGAATCACAAAAGTGTTCTTGCACTAGAAAGAAAGAGTTAGTAGAAAAACAAAGGTTTTCTACGTACTAAGTTGATCAGGAGAGATCCTTCAAAATGAAAGGGTACTGCTCCTATTTATACCTTATGCATGAAATGCATGGCAGGAGCACTTTACACGTGTCAGCATCTGGTTGGGTGCATGCTTCTGACTGTTATCAAGACATGCTTTGGGTCTCATGGTGAATAGTGTAGGTGGCAGAGTGGTTGTACGATTATGGACAAAAGTAAAATTTCTTCTGTTAATCCGTACTTGTGTGCAAGAGGATAAGACAAACGCTTCTTTAAGCACAAGCTTCATGATCAACGATCGTTGCTGAGATCTTTCATCAGTGAGTCCTGATGTAAGTCATCTATCGGTGAAGCTTTCTTCTTGAATTGTCGCGCGTGTAGACTTGTCTTGGTTTCACTGATGTCCGCATCAGATCATGAGTAGACTTATCACTTGTTCATCAACTTTGTCTTCGATGTCGGTGATTGTTTGGGTAAAATTTCACCAGCCTCGACCACGACCAAAGTAAGGGAAACATTTATTACACTTTTCCATAATAAGGTGAAATCACAATACTTTATCTTTTGACCAAAGTTAAAATCAAAAGTTATTTACCTCACGACACTCGACAATGACGTCGTCTAGCTCACATGACCGTTGTATGAAACCTTGTGACCTCGACCGACTAACACACGATATTTCTGTTACGTTTTCAATTTTTAAATGCAGGAATCAATGTCATTGATGATCAACGGACATAACCGACAAGGTCAGTTATGGGCATTCAATCCAGCGTCCGTTACGTCTGTTACGCAAAGCATTTAAGGAATCAATTAAAGCACCTGAAGACTACAAATACCAAGCTCAATTATCATTTCAGGGGGCATCACACATCATCTCTTACATCTGAAAACATCCGAACTCTGAAGAACACTCGAAACAAAGAATTCTCTCTCAAAGGATCGCTCACGACGCACGACTTTCTCGCACAACACATTGTTTTTACACACGACGCACCAGTTTTTACATTTGATACACTCGTTACTTTACATTTAAAGTCTTTCTTTCATTTGTATTGTAATCTATGTACTCTCGACACCCGAAACATAAGGATATTGCCCCTGTTTGGCGATCATAGTGCAGCGACGACCTCTACTGTCGTCCGCGGGTTTTTTTCCTCGTTGAGGTTTTTCCCGCGTCACCAAATCTCTGTCTCATTTACGCTTTTTATTTTTGTCGTACGGTTTGTCGAAAGATTTCTATTCTTTAGTTGTTAAGCTCCACAATCAACCTTAAGTTATCCTTCTGGACGATTTTTGGCATTAACAGTTTGGCGCCATCCGTGGGACGCCATCTAGAGAAAATCTTCGACAAACGTGCGTCTTACTAACGGTTTCTTGGAGTTTTCTCTTTTTTCTGTTTCAGGAAAATGGCGGCCCCTGGAAATCAAGAGCATCTCATTGCTCAGATGTATCAGGAGTTGGAAGTTGTGCAAAATCAAATCAATGTCATGGCTGAGCAAAGTCGAAGGGCAACTGAGGAAATCGCACGACTGAGGAATCCATTCGGACCGCAGAACGGTCCAAGGCCATTCGTTCAGAACCCATGTCAAGGATCGTTCGTCCATAATCCAGGATCCGCTCCGTTCGTCCATAATCCAGGATCCGCTCCGTTCGTCCATAATCCAGGTCCAGGTCCATTCGTTAATAACCCTAGACCAGGACCATTCGGTCAGAATCAATAGCAAGGTCAATTCATGCAAAACCAACAGCCGAGATCGTTCATCCCGAATCCCCAGTTCGGGACGGCTCCACCTCAGCATCTGAGACCTTCACCCATGAATAATGGGTCTCAACCATTCTTTGTCCCTTTCAACGAGGACGCCAATGGTTCGTCGTATGGAAATGGCACCAGTTCGGGGATTAACCCTCCAACCGGTGCAAATCCTGATCCTAACGATCCCATCGCTCAGCGGTTGAGGATGTTGGAGAACCAGAATGAGCGTGCCCTGTCCTTACTCGCTAAACTACCGGTGGTAGCCGTACCCATCGATGTCGAGCCTCGATCGGGGTACCAAGCGTCGCCCTTCATTGACACGATAGCGACCGTCGATGTCCCGAAGAAGTATAATATCCCCTCTTTCACGCCCAAGTATCCGGGGATAACCGATCCGACGGAGCATATCGCGCAATATAAGCAGCTAATGTGGACGATCCCGATCCCACATATGTATCAAGAGGTCTGTATGTGCAAGAGTTTCAGGGCGACCCTCACAGGTCCTGCCCTCCAGTGGTTGATTAACCTCAAACCCAAATCCATCGGGTCGTTCGCTGAGTTAGTCAACCAATTCTCCCAGCAATTCGCCAGTAGTCGCAAGATGGAGAAGCAGACCAACGATTTGTATTACGTCATTCAGAAGATCGGTGAATCGATCCGGAGTTATTTCAACAGGTTTAACGCTGAGATGATCAGTGTCCACAACTGCGATGTCAAGACCGCGATCGAAGCCTACAAGCGTGGTCTAGACGACAACTCGGGTTTATACAGTGATCTGACCAAGTATCCCCCGGAGAATTTCAAAGATGTCCGAGCCAAAACCCTTGCTTATATGAGGGTAGAAGACGACGCTGCCTTTCGTCGAAAGCATGCCGACGACAAAAGGTCGTTATGTGTAAGGAAGCCAGAGTTCAAGACGAAGGTAGTACCCAAGCTAGAGCCTGCACGACAAATCTCGAACGTACGATTCAAGACAAAAGCAGAATCTAAGACTACGGCCAAATTTCCTCAGTACCCTAAGATATCTTCCTACGGATTCAAAGGGACTACTAAGGACTTGGTTGAAGCTCTAAAGACTGTTCAGGCGACCATCCGGTGGCCAAAGAAGTCCGACCAAGACGACGGTAAGAAAGACAAATCGAAATGGTGCGACTTCCATGTCGACCATGGTCATACGACAAATGATTGCATAGCTCTCAAAAAGGAACTAGCATATCATGTCCCAAAGGGCAATCTCAAAAACATCATCGATGACGTCGTTACTCCAGCTAACGACGATCGACCGCCAACTCCCGATCATACAAAGGTCGTCAACTGCATAACTGGTGGTTCTGATGTGTGTGGTCTGACGTATTCCGCAACCAAACGTCACGCCAGCCAAGCACCTGACGATCGGCCTATCCCGCACTCATATAGACCCAAAGGAGATCTGGAGTTAGAAGCCATGAAGATTTCATTCGAGCAGGACGACCTCGGTGATTCGTATCGCAAGCATCATGACGGGTTGATCATTCAACTCACGATCGGTAATTGTTTAACCCGGCGAGTCTTGGTCGACAGAGGCAGTTCAGCGAACGTCATCTTCCTTGATATCATAAAGGCCATGGGAATCGATCGATCGGAAATCATACGACGCTCGACAACCTTGGTCGGTTTCAATGGAGACGTGACGAGCACCTTTGGATAGATCACCTTGCCTGTCTATGCTGGAGGAATCAACAAGTAGACCAAGTTCAGCGTCATCGATTGTGCGTCGGCCTATAACATCATCTTAGGTCGACCGTGGATCCATGAAATGAAAGCCGTTCCCTCGACGTACCACCATACCATGAAGTTCCTTACGCCGTGGGAGGTCTAAGAGATCAAAAGCGAGCCAAAATTCGCCCATGATTGCTATAAGACCACCCTGAAGCAACAAAAATAGGCCATCTAGCAGTTACGGGTCGAGGAAGTCATCCTGGACCTAAGCAAGCCTGACCAGAAGGTCTTGACAGTGGGAAGGTCCTGGTTGTATCTCGGAAGTCGTGGGTAAAAGTGCCTATCGGTTCCAAACCCTCGACAATCAAGACATCCCACGCAGCTGGAATGCAACGCATTTGAAAAGGGTCGCACGACATCAGTTACTAAGTCTATTGTACGACTTCAGTAAACTTCTACAGGATCGTACGACATAATCAGTCATGTCCACTAAACGACTTGATTGCACGATCACAGGAACACATGACTCAGATTCATCGTACAATCTAGTTATACGATTATAAGGTCTAACGACCTCACAATCTGAGTTTTGTAAACTTAGAAGAGTTTCATGTTCTGAATGAATGCTTTAATCGCATGTGCTTATGTTTGCCAGCACAATTTAAATATATAAAAGTCTTATGACTTGCGTGCTAGTCGTTACATCATAATGAATGCCTAGGTCACATGATTTCTCGTTCATTATATACTTAATGAATTTCATACTAGATCCGTCCACGACATGTATGAGTCGAAATAATACACGAGTTCAACAGAAGGGTAAAATTTCATTCATGAAATAAGTAATTACATCTAAGTGACTCGACCACCAACGGTCGAGCGCTCAAAAACAAAAATACATATAGCAAAGATTTTCTTAAGGCTGAAGAGGAGCATCGGTCGCATCCTTGCCTGAGGCCTCACCCTTAGTGCCTTTGTCCGCCTCCTCTTCCTCGTCGACCTCCTTCTCGTCATTCGAGTCAAAGTCTTTTGCAGATCCGACTTCACTCAGGTAGAAGGCAAGCTCTTCCGATGCCGAGGCGAGAGGATTTTTCCCTGACAGGTGTCGTCGCATGATAGCTGCCCGCGCAGTGAATTGGGCAAAAGCGAAGACGGACTTAACCTCGTCCTTCAGCTCCTCGACCTCCTTACTCCTCGGCTTCTTTCTCCTTCATAGCCAAGGACTCCTTTGTCTTGTCCAGCTCCTCTCTTTGGCCGGCGAGCAAAGACAAGGATTGCTTTAGACGAGAGTTCGCCTCGTCCTTTGCATGATCGACGGCTTCCAACTCATTCAGAGCATCGTCAAGTCGCACCGACAGATCCTCGGCACGTGCCAGAGTGGACTTTTCCCTCTCCAATGCCGCGTCTTCTCTCTTAAGGGCAGAAGACACTAAGCCTTATATCTTTGTCGTTTCAGCGTGCAGGGCCAAAGAAGATTGGAACGTCTGAAAAACATGAAAAGCATTATTAGAGAATATTCGACAAAGTAAACATCGATAAAACAAAACAAGTCTTGAAAGAAAGACCTACCATGAACGCCAGTCCGGCAACATGCGCTCCCGTATCCTCGACGGAGACCCCTCGAAAATGCTCCTCGAAAGATGGGAGTTGGTACTTCCCCAGATGCGGAAACAATTTCGTCCCGTCTAGGACATTGTCAGCTAAGAAATTCGACGGCAATGTAAAATTAACCGTCGTGACCTCCTTATCCTTTGTCAGCTGTACGGGTCGACGTCGCAGACGCATGCATCGTCTTTGTCGCCTGAAGTGTCGGATCGACCAACGTTGCGTCAATCGCGTCGGAAGATATCTTCGTCTTCTCAGAAGTCGCAATAGTCGCCTTCGCCTTCTCAGGACTAACGACTCTCGACGAGTCTTCTACCTTCGAAGACGGTTCCCTCAGGATCATCGTCCTTGTCCTCTTTAGGACCCCCGACCCAGTTGTCGGGGCCTCTTTTCTCTTTAGGACTCCCGACCCAGTTGTCGGGGCCTCCATCCTCTTTTCTCTCGCCTTACGAGCTAATTCGGCTTGAGCCGCCCTCTTGGCCATCGTAGAAGACGTTTTCGGCTGGGATTCTCCTGTAAGACAAGAAAGGAAGAATAAGTAAGCGACTGAAACAAAGGAAGAAATATGTCAAGACAGAGTAGGGTACACTTACCAGTCATCTCTACCTCTTCTCTCGACTCCTCTTTCTTCTCTTCTTCATTAGTCTCCTCTGTCTCCTCTTCCTCATCCTATTCCTCTCGACTCTCCCGAAGTCTCTCGCTCAAAAAGACTAAGTCGTCGGCCTCGTCTACCAAATGACGTGTGACGAATGAACGATCGTCTGCACTGATCTCCAGGAACTTCTCGATCTTATCCTTAGAGTCGTCGTTGGGCACCACCTTGTCGAAGTTGATATATGAGAACATAAGGGAGAAAGTAGTCGAAAAACAAATAAATAAATACGATAAAAACATTCGACCAAAGCTAGAAACTCACCCGCCATGTTCCAACCGGACTTGATCCAGTCACTTTCAGGATCTAGCGTCGCTACCCGCACGAGTACATACATGGTCTTCCATTTGCGGTCATTGACCGCGGTTTTCAGAACCAAGGTGCGATCGCCCTTGTGTTTGGAGAACATGCTATAGCGACGGTATGTATCCTTCTTGACCTGATAGGCCGTAAGCAGGTCCGTCACATTCATCGGCGACTCCCAGTGTGAGGTAAGTCGCTCGATGACCTGAATAACGCGCCAGAATTGGGGCATCAGTTGCCTTGGCGACAAGTTAAACTCGCACATAAACGCCTTAGCTAAAGGCGAATATGGCCATTGAAATCCTATCTTAAATGGGTACTCGTATATCACGACATACCCCTCTGGACACATGTCCGATCGAATTTGACCGGCCTTACTCACTGTAATCCCCGCAGGGATTCTCGCTAATTTCCTGAAGTCATCAAGATCATCTTGATCTCGAATGGTACTTCTAGGCTCTGTCGACATTGCAAATCCGGTTAACCAAGTTTGTCGGTCGGAAAAACCCCAAATGTCCCAGTTTTTCCTAGGCTTTCTAGCTATCGACTTACCACGCATACAAAGGATGAGAATCGTACCTTATATAGGCGCTGTAAACCTCGAAATCCTAAGCAGCTAAAAAATTCTTGCAGATTTGGAAAAGATTGGACGAAGAACAGCAAGAAAATCAGAAAGAAATCTCACTCTTAAAACTCTCTGAAATCGTAAAAAGGAAAAGATCCATCGTGGGTCTCTATTTATGTAATCGATCATGTCAGGATGAGTCCCTCGATGATCGACACGTGCCCTTACCTTTTCGTATGCACACACGGATCGTCGACACCTGGCAATGACAGCTGCTAAGCATGATCGTGTGTCAGCGTGATGTCACGACCTTATCCCCTTTTCGACTTGTTCTTTAGTTAGAATTGAACCGATCCAGTTCCAAGGCAACTGAAGTAACTTTCGACACGTGTCACGACCCCAGACGTCCGACTGACAAAATTTGAAATTCGAATTTGTCACTCTATTTTCAAATTTTGGGGGAAAACTGTTTGGGTAAAATTTCACCAGCCTCGACCACGACCAAAGTAAGGGAAACATTTATTACACTTTTCCATAATAAGGTGAAATCACAATACTTTATCTTTTGACCAAAGTTTAAATCAAAAGTTATTTACCTCACGACACTCGACCATGACGTCGTCTAGCTCACACGACCATCGTATGAAACCTTGCGACCTCGACCGACTAACACGCGATATTTCTGTTACGTTTTCAGTGTTTAAATGCAGGAATCAATGTCATTGATAATCATCGGACATAACCGACAAGGTCAGTTACGGGCATTCAATCCAGCGTCCGTTACGTCTGTTATATGAAGCATTTAACGAATCAATTAAAGCACCCGAAGACTATAAATACCAAGCTCAATCATCATTTCAGGGGGCATCACACATCATCTCTTACATCTGAAAACATCCAAAATCTGAAGAACACTCGAAACAAAGAATTATCTCTCAAAGGATCGCTCACGACGCACGACTTTCTCGCACGACACATTGTTTTTACACACGACGCACCATTTTTTACATTTGATACACTCGTTACTTTACATTTAAAGTCTTTATTTCATTTGAATTGTAATCTCTGTACTCTCGACACCCGAAACATAAGGATATCGCCCCTGTTTGGCGATCAAAGTGCAGCAACGACCTCCACTGTCGTCCGCGGGTTTTTTTCCTCGTTGAGGTTTTTCCCGCGTCACCAAATCTCTGTCTCATTTACTCTTTTTATTTTTGTCGTACGGTTTGTCGAAAGATTTCTATTCTTTAGTTGTTAAGCTCCACAATCAACCTTAAGTTATCCTTCTGGACGATTTTTGGCATTAACAGTGATAAACTCCTTAGTCGCGAAACTTGTCTTCAAGGATTACAAATAACACTATTACATTAGAATCCATCAATGATACTGAACAGACTTAATATACTATTGCTGATGGTGAAACACTAATACAAATAGATGTTAAATGCAATTTTCACTAAGTATTCAAGGGTCATCATCAAATCACTGAGAGAGTTTGGATCAACAATCTCCCCCTATTTTATGATTACAAAAGAAACATAAGAAAATTGCTAAGTATTAAAACATAAGGATAAAGAGGACTCATAGCTGCGTGTCCCATTTACTGTTTTAAGGGATCTTTTCTAATACTGATGGAGTAAAGTACTTTCACTGAAAACTTTCATTAAATCGTATTATGATTACAAAGAGAAGTTGAAAGTTTAAAAGTACAAGTGAAAGAATTATACAAGTACTAAAAGAAATATTGATAAATTACAAAAAGGTACAAAAAGGGAATCTATCAGCTAGAGTGGTTCATCATTGAAAAGCATTTTGTTATATTAGTCTCCTTCAATGATCATCCAGTCAGGTACTTTTCCTCCCTATTATTTTCTAAGCTTTGCTTCTCTGAGGACATGGGCTTTGAGAAAGATACCTGGTCTTGACAATTTACACTAGTGGACAAGATCTCTGAGTTGTTCTATTGGGCAGATGGGAATCTCTGAGTTTCTCTGAAAGCGTTGGATGCCATTCCAATCAATGAAGATGATTCCGTAAGGGTCTCCTAGCATTTAACCAGGTTTGAAGGGACCTCTTGGCGGCAGTGATAGGTCGAGAGCTGATAGGACAGGTGGTGGTCCAAGTACTGCTTCTCTTGAAAATTCGATACATGTTTCGTTTCGATAGGCAGGTTCATCAGAGGTCGATGCTTGCTTTGGTTTTCTCTTTGCTGGTCTTTGGTTTTGAAGAAGAGCAGGAGGGGGAGGTAATTCCACCCTCGCTGAGACCTTGCTGATAAGCAAGTTCAAGAACTTCTCCACATGGGATTTGTACTTGGACTTGGATTTTTGTATTGCATTTCTGATCTCTAACCATTCATCAAATTCGAAGAGCTCCAGCTTAGACATATACATTGTTTGCGAAGAATCAATTTCTCAGATAACTTGGATAGTCACCAACACTGAGTTCTTTTTGCTCTTACCCGTTACGTTCACAATAGTGATTCTGTCTGGATGGTATCGATGATCGATCTTCTCTCTGCACCAATCTAACTAGGAGTCGCTGGCTACCTTTTCTTTTTGGGCTTCCTTCTTAACCTCTTTCAGCAGTTGCTCTTGGACTCTGATCGGGTTCTTTTTTAGTTTCTTATCTGAGACTGAGTTATGTGCTACCTTAAGGGCAAGTTTAGCATCCTTTTGGTAAGCAACATACATTTGCTCAGCCCTGATAGATTCGTCTCTTTCTTTCGGGGTCAGGAATCCAAGGCCATCATTTTGAGCACTTGGTCGAGAAGGGATTGGGATTCTTTGGATTTCTTGCTGATGAATCATTGTTGATCTTCTTCTCTGTAGTTCATCCTAATACCTTTGGATTGGTCGTGAGGGTCTGTTTGGGTGACTCAACAATTCTTCTTCTTCTTCTTCTTGTTCATCAGTCTCTAACATAGAGACTGGGATTATTATATCGTCTTCAGCAGTAGTAGCTGAGATTACTTATTGCCGTTCTTCTTCTCGTCCCTCAAGCAGGGGTAAGAACTAGCTGGTTACAAAGAACAAGGAGTTAGGTTTTAGGAGAGAAGAGATAGATAAAGAGGTTAAGTGTATAGAAGGGGTCAAAGATGAACATGGGTAGAAGCAGAGAAAGGGATGATGGAGAGACATACCTGAGAAGGTTGCTCCCCCTCAGAAGTAAAACAGATTTTTAGATTTCCCTTGGCACCAATTTGCTTTTGCTTGACATGGGAGGTCTTCTTCGTTGGGGTCTTATCAGCAGATCTCCCCCTGCTTCATTTATTGTAACTCCTTTAAGAGGAGGAACGCTGATAGGCTTTGGGTTGAGCCATAAGATGGATTTTTTTTGTCATCATCATCATCATCATCATCATCAGCGCCTTCGGAGTATTTCTTGGAGTCCCCTAACTCCAATTCTTCTTCGTCCTCCTCTTCCTCTTCCTCTTCCTCCTCTTCTTCGTCTTCGTCTTCTTCTTCTTCTTCTTCTTCAACCTCTTCATCAGAGGGGATATGTACCGTTTCAGCATTAGTTGAAGAAGAAGGAGGGGTCTCTTTATTTAGATCCTCCTCCTCAGCATGAGGGAGGTCTTCTTTATTTTCTACGTCCTTCTCCCCCTCTTTGTCATCATCATTAAGGGGAGGGTTTACCGGAGCAGCTGCAACATCATCATTTACTGCTGCAGATGTGGAAGGAACAGCTTCCAGCTTGTCCACCCTGGCTTCTTGGCTAGGGATGGCCTTTGTCTCCTGAAGGACAAAGTCAACAACCATACCCAGGGCAGTGCGATCTTTGTCGTTGAAGGAGGGAGAGGGAATAGGCGCGGATTTCCTCAGTTCTGCTAGAATATCAGAAAGCAGGTTGGTATTTCCGTTGACCTTGGTGCAAAGGTCAGTGACAGAGGCGGTGAGCGAGCTGACGGTGTTGCTCAGCGATTGAATGGAAGTTGTGTTGGCAGCAACATCCATCTCTATTCTTGTCACCTCTTCTGTAAGAGCTGACAGCTGAGAGCTCTCAGCTTTAGAGGAGATAGCGAAGGTGATTTGCTGAAGATTAGTGCCGACAGCGTTCACAACGGTAGTGTTGTTGTTGAGATCAGTGGAGAGTGAGGCCCCGTGATCGCTTACCTCCTTGATGGAGGCATTTAAGGTATCCAACGTAGAACCTGTAAGATAAAATGAAGATTTTGCACTTGCATGCTCGGGCTTAGATATTTTAGAAAAAGTTGGTAGAGAAGTTGATGTACCTGATGGGATATGGAAGAAATCAAACCGATTCCCTCCAAAGAACTCTATGCCCCGCTCGAGAGGAGTCTGGGACACAGGTATATGCTGAAGATCCTTGAGAGGACGACCAACAGGTCCAACATTCTCTCGCATTAAATCCTTGAGAAGGGATGCGCTTGTGTCAGCAACCGAAGTCACCGGTGCGGCAGAAAGGAAGACCAAATAAATGGTGGGAGAAGAGGCGATTGTTAAGAAGATGGCAGTGCTTGGTGGCGGAGAGGCACTGGCGGTGCCATGAATTGAGCCTTCAGTGCTTTGAGGCACTGAGACTGGTGGGGTTGGGGCAAGCGATACATCATCGAGGAAGGAGATCGCTGAAGCAGATGTGTCGGATGCAGAGATGGTGGAGCGTACCATGAAAGTTTCCAGGGTTGCCTATGAAGAGGCAAGCCCTGATGTTGTTGTTGATGTTGAGGGTTGGAGTTTCTCCTTAGAAGTTCTCTTGGTCTTTTTAGAGTGACCAAGAGGGGCTGAAGATTGTTTCCCCTTTGAAAAAGAGGTGGTTGTTGCAGCTTGGGAAGCCACGGGGGGTTGAACCGTGAGCATCGCTGCAGAAGATGAAGGAGTAGAGAAGAGAAGGCGTCGAAGGTCGGAAAAACTTACCTCGTTATCAACTCGCTCCACATCGAGGATGCGAACCTCGAGCTTTGGAAGCGGATAAGCACCCTAGGTCGGGTAGAGCTTCTGAAGAAAGTACTAGAGAAGCACTAAGATGAAACGAACATAGGGAACCTTGACTTCCCTATCAGGATTTTCGACCTTGATCATCATGTCATCAAAAATCATCCTGGCATAGTTTATGCTGTGATTTGTGATGACCGAGTAACCGAGCTGCAGAGTTGGTCGGCTGGCTTGGTCCATCGACCCAGTCTTACCACCCATACATTGAATGAAGTGGGTGAAAGGGTAGTTCAATTCAGGGAGTCTGTGCTTGATCTCCCATTCATAGTCCATCAAGTCAAGGAATCTGATCAGCTCCTCGTCAGAAGGAACATCAGCATAGTTCTTGTTTTATGGGAGTTTGAGGCTAGCACGAACCTCGCCGTGTTCGGTCTGAAAGGATATGACCGTCGCACTCTTCCGTGATGGAAGAGTATTCTCCGCCCTCTTAGCAGTATACCAGAACTGCTGGAGTAAGTTTTTGTGAGCTGAGGGATAGACAGTTAAGGCGTACGAGATGGGTCAGGTTTCAAGGAAGTTGGATACTTCCACAAGGTGTGGTGATGGTTTAGACTTGGGGAATGGCGTCAGCAGTGCATGGTGGTTGTTTGAGGTGAACTGAACCGCTGAGAGTTCAAACTTCACGTTCTTTGACTTGGTGAAAGTTGCAGTTGCTTGGGATGCCATTTATGTGTGTTAGAAGAACAAAAGGGAGAAAATAGAAAGTTTCTTAGAATGGAAGGTTCTTAGATAGAAGTTCCATAAATAAGAAAATGAGGTTTTAACAGTTTCCTTTTTGGGAAGGAACATGTAAAAAAGATTTTCCAGTTTCAAATGGGATGAAAATGGTAGAAAATGTATTTTACCAGTTTCCTTTTTGGGAAATAATCTGGTAATTTACATTAAAGATGAGAGAGAAAAGTTAAAAAAAAAAGTTTAAACCTTAAAAACCTTATTAGGGTTTTTGAAAAAAATCATGAAAATATGATTTTTAGAAAGAAAACATATTTTTGATCTTATTTAGTGTAACAACCCACCATTTTAAATCAAGTATAACATTTAATATTAAAGTGAACTTCTCAAAAAGGGCACCAAAATTTAATCGAGTACATTCATAACAAAATTAGGTTTGCAGAACAACCTATTCACAACTGAGAATAACACTAAAGTCTATAAAATAAATAGAAACATATATCATCTAGAAGCATCCTCACGCTAGACCTTCTCCTTGCTCTTGCCCGAACTGCCTACCAACTGCTTTCCTGAAAAGGTTTAGTTTTGGAAATACGAGGGTTAGACCATGAGGTCTAGTGAGCTCCCTCTAGTGGCAATAGTTTCATCATCAAATGTTTAAAAGCACTTCATAATAATTAAATAAACGAAATTTATACATTAAGCTTTCACACAAAACTACACATGTTCATGGCACACTGAAGTCACACATTAGGGACAACCTGTCAGTCTCACACTGCCTTACTGGGTCACTCCTCCCATGGCATGAACGGAACACCCCCCGGTATGAGCACTGGCGGGACACACCCCCCGACTTTGCCAATACACGCCTGCTTTCAATGTATACATACATATAATTTAATTTCTTAACATGCTTTAACATATAGTAAAACATACCATTTCATAAACTCCCCTGGATATGAATTTTCATTTTAAATCTTTCAACAGTTAGAGGACTCACCTGTCTTTACTAGGTATACCCACTTATACTTCAAATCCTTGCACCGGAACGTATGCAGAAGTAAAAACAAGATTGATAAGTTGCTTACTCGAACCCTCCCAAATACCTCAACTATCCGGATAGTACCATCTGTACTCCATCATCTGGATTACACTTTTCATATGGATTACACTTTTCGGAAAGCTATCCGGATTCTACTTCCGGAAAACTATCCGGACTGCACAATACCGACACTATCCGGAAGTTCGGTCCGAACTCTTCCGGAAAAATCTATCCGGACTCTTTCGGAAAAACTCTATCCGGACTCTTTCGGAAAACTCTATCCGGACTCTTCCGGGAATCCACATCCGGATTCTTTCGGAAAGCCACATCCGAACATCTTCTGGAAAACCCACATCCGGACATCTTCCGGAAACCCACATCCAGACTCTCAGGGTTTTATCGAGCAGAACCCAAAACATAAACGCAACCCCCCCTTTAAGGATTTCTCATCGGGACGGTTCAAGGCTCCAAAATCTCCAAAACAACGCATAAAACGTTGCTATAACTTATTAATCAATCAAAACTTGTTCTGACAAGCATTAAACACAAGACTGAACACCTAATTTCTCAAAATAGGTCACTAAACAACAAGGTCAACAAAATCCAAATTCTCAAACTTAGAACAATGAGTTACCAAAGGCAAAGGAATATAGATTACCTTCTTGATGTGAATTCCTCTTCCAACGATTTTCCTTCTTCCCAGAGTGATGAAATTGGTTTATGGATTCTTTCTCTCCTCCCAAGTTGCACGCCGCTAAGAGCAAATGAATAATAGGGTTTTGTGCCAATCATTGCACATTTTTATACTCCTTTTCTTAAATTACAAACAACCCCCAAAGTTATTGCCTCTTCTCTTTTCTCACAAAACTTCCAATCTTCTCATTAGAACCCTGGTTATTACAATACTCCCCCCTCAAAAGAATTTCGTCCATGAAATTCCTCTGTCGAAAAGTTGAGGGCACTTGGACCTCATGTCTACCTATACTTCCCAAGTTGCCTTTTGGCCCTTATGGTACCGCCATTTGACCTTTACCAATCTGATTTCCTTGTTCCTTAGCTTTCGGATGTTACTGTCCACAATCCCTATTGGTTCCTCTTCATACGTCAACCTCTCATCAACACAGATATCTTCCAATGGTACTGTCACATCAGTCTTGGCTAGACACTTCTTCAAGTTCGAAACGTGAAATGTCGAATGAACCCCTTTAAGTTCTTCAAACAAGTCCAACATGTAGGCTAGTTCCCCAACTCGTTCTAAAATGACGAAAGGCCCCACGTACCTTGGTCTCAGTTTTCCTTTCTTCCTAAATCGAACTACGCCCTTCCATGGAAAGACTTTTAGCATCACCTTGTCAATAACTTGAAACTCGATAGGTTTCCTTCTTTTGTTAGCATACTTCCTTTGCCGATCTTGCACGACCCTCATTTTCTAGAGGATTACCTCTATTTTATCAACTGTCACTTGCACCAATTCCGAACCTGCTAGTTGTCTTTCCCCCACCTTGTTCCAACACAACAGTGTCCGGTACTTGCGTCCGTATAGTGCTTTAAATGGCACCGCTTGGATACTAGCGTGATAACTGTTATTATACGAAAACTCTATAAGGGGTAAGTGTACTTCCCACGAGCCCTTAAAATCTATCACACAAGCTCAGAGCATATCCTCTAATGTCTGTATAGTCCTTTCGCTTTGACCATTCGTTTGGTGATGATATGATGTACATAGCTTGAGTTGCGATCCCAACTCGCTTTGAAGACTCCTCCAAAATGATGACGTGAACCGACGATCACGATTTGACACTATAGATCGCGGCACTCTGTGCCTCGACACGATCCCATTTACATACAACCTCGCCAACTTCTCCAACGGATCAACCTCCTTAATTGGGAGGAAGTGTGCTGACTTAGTGAGACTATCCACAATCACCCATATTGCATCATGGCCCTTCGGAGTCCTTGGCAATTTCGTAACAAAATCCATTGTGATGTTGCCTACTTCCACACGGGTATATCCAAAGATTGAAGCTCCCTGTATGGACGTTGGTGCTCTACTTTGACCTTCAAACAAGTCATACATTGTTCCACAAAGTGAGTGATGTTCTTCTTCATTCCTGGCCACCAATAGGATTGTCTCAAATCTTGATATATTTTTTTTGTCCCTGGGTGCACTGAATATCGCGACTTATGCACTTCCTCCAAAATGATCACTCTCGCATCTCCCACTTTAGGGACCCACACTCGGTTCTTAAGGCATCTCATACCACTACCGTTGTCAATTAACAAGGATTCGACCCCCATTATTCGTTCGCCCTTCAGATTTTCCTTCAACACTGCTATCTCTTGAAACTTCTTGATCTCCTCCAAGAGATTCGAAGTTGCTTCTACTCTGTATGCCGCCACTTTGGTCAGATCACCTCTCTCCTTCCGAGTTAATGCGTCAGCAACAACATTCGCCTTACCTGTGTGATATAGGATTTCACAATCATAGTCGTTCAGTAGTTCCATCCATCTTCTTTGTCTCATGTTTAACTCCTTCTGATCAAAGAGATGTCTAAGACTCTTGTGATCGGTGTAGACCTGACACTTAACTCCATATAGGTAGTGTTGCCAGATCTTTAAGGCAAATACAACTGCCGCTAACTCCATGTCATGCGTATGGTAATTCTTCTCGTGATCTTTCAACTGTCGAGATACGTAAGCGATCACCTTTCCATTTTGCATCAATACACACCCGAACCCAAGTTTAGATGAATCACTGTAGATTAAAAACCCCTCGGATCCATTGGGTAGAGACAGTATCGGAGCACTACTCAAACTTTCTTTCAATTTACCGAAAGCGGCCTCCTGGGCCTCAGTCCAGACGCACTTAACGTTCTTCCTTGTCAATGCGGGTTAAAGGTGTGGCTATTCGGGAAAAGTCCTGAATAAACTTCCGGTAATAGCCCACCAATCCAAGGAAGCTTCTCACTTCCGACGGCGACTTTGGCGATTCCCAATCACTAATTGCTTCGATCTTAGCCGGGTGTACTTTGATTCCGTCCGCCGACACAACATGACCTAGAAACTGAACTTCTCTCAACCAGAACTCACACTTCGAAAACTTAGCGTATAGCTTCTCGCGTTTCAACAGTTCTAAGACTGCCCGAAGGTTCTCCTTATGCTCAATCCGAGTTCGTGAGTAGATCAAAATGTCATCAATGATTATAATTACACATTTGTCCAACAATGAACCACACACTCTGTTCATCAAGTCCATGAATACTGCTGGGGCGTTAGTCAGACCAAATGGCATAACTAAGAACTCGTAGTGTCCATATCTTGTGCGAAAGACCGTCTTAGGTACGTCTTCCTCCCTCTTTTTTAGCTGGTGATAACCGACCTTAAATCTATCTTCGAGAAATAACTCGCACTTTGTAGCTGGTCGAAGAGGTCATCAATTCTCGGAAGCGAGTATTTGTTCTTAACTGTCACCTTGTTGAGTTCTCGATAGTCTATGTACATACGCATAGACACATCCTTCTTCTTAACAAATAATACCGGCGCTCCCCTAGGAGATGAGCTCGGACGAATGAAGCCCTTGTCGAGTAACTCTTGCAACTGCATCATCATCTCCTTCATTTCCGCTGGTGCCAAATGATAGGGCGCACGAGCGATTGGTGCCGCCCCAGGCACCAAATCAATTCTGAGCACTACTTGACGACATGGGGGCAGACTCGTCAAGTCATCCGGAAATACCTCCGGGTACTCGCTTACTACCGACATATCCTCTATCCCCTTCTTCTCTTTATTAGCATCTAACACGTATGCCAAAAACCCAAAACATCCTTTTCCTAAGCATCGTCTAGCTTTCATCAGGGAGCTCAAACACGACTTTCTATCCCGCCGATCCCTATAAATCACCACTTCTTTCTTATCAGGCAAGGGAATACGAATCAACTTCTAATTACACACAATGTTAGCGTCGTTATCAGCTAACCAATCCATTCCTATTACTACATCAAACTCCCCATACCCATCGGGTATAAACGTAACGAAAATGATTGGACATCTATGTCAATGCTACACCCCTCATAAACTTCCCTTACCCAGACCCGACTATCATCCGCTACTTTTACCTCGAACCCAAAGTTCAACCTCCTAGGTTTCACTCGCAAGTTCCGAATAAAATTCGGCGACACAAAAGAACGATTTGCGCCCGAATCAAACAACACGTTTGCAAAAGTCGAGTCAATAGGGACATCTGGCGTATTCACCGCTTCCTCTGCCGACATGTGAAATGCCCATCGCTTTCGTGCGAGCAGGCTCCACCCTTCTATTTCCGTCCCTTCCACTGTTATTATCACTATAACTACCAGTAAATCCCCTCTTTAGCTGTAGGCAGTCTATTTTGATGTGGTCTAGCGAACCACATTGGTAACACGGTCTCGGACTACGACAATCCCATGCCATGTGCGTCGTCTTCCCACACTTGTAGCATCCTTCTTTATTTGACAAACATTCTCCCCTATGCATCCGATTACATTTACCATAAGGCCTCTCCCCCACTCTTGATCCTACCCGCAACTCGGGTCTAGGAGCTTTCAGCCTCTTAACATCACGGTTAGGCCCATCCCATTTCTGCTTATCACCAACTCTCTCTGTCATTTGTCGGTTCTTTTCCTTCTCGGTAAGCTCAGCTGTATCCACTGCCGCTTGGAAAGTAGTGGGATCCTTTACCTGTACAAGCTCTCTTACACTACTCTTCAATCACCAAATATACCTCTCTATGCGTCTTTCTTCAGTAGGCACATACAATTCCGCGAATCGAGACTTCTCAATAAACTTAGATGTTTACTCTTCCACCAACATTGATACTTACTCTAACCCCCGAAATTCTTACTCCGGCTTTTTAACTGCCGCCAACGGACAAAACTGTGCCTTAAACCTTTTAATGAACGTTTCCCACGAAGTCGACTTGGCCACCTCGGACCCCTTTCCACCAGTTTCCACATCCCACCAAAATATAGCATCAGATTTCAGCAATGACATTGCGTACATCACCTTGTCTCCCTCCGCACACTTGCTGGTATCAAAAGCCAGCTCCATTTCCCGAATCCATCTCAAGGCCATCACTGGGTTTTTCTCTCCGTCAAAAGAAGGAGGTTTGCACGATGCAAAGGTTTTAAAAGTACATCCCTTCGCTGCCTTAGATACATCAGCTACTAACGGAGTCGGCTGCGAAAGATCTCCTACCTCAGTCGGAGGTAAGCTAGACACTTCGGTCTTTGTCTCATTCCCACTCTTTGTTTGCCCCTCCGACGTAGACTTAACCCGGTTATTCAGCAATGCTTGCAGTGTTTCTTGTAACTTGCCCATTTCAGCAGTAAACGTTTCTTCAGTCACAAAAGCTTGGTTCCAGTCTCGCCCCGGACTCTTTGACTGACTTCTATCTCCCACCGAAGCAGTACTCTCGTGGTGGAGCGGTTCACGCACTTCTAGCGCCCCTACACTCTTAGCCCGACGGATAGTGGGCCCTTTCTTCCTACCGAAGTAGTACTCTCGTGGGGAGCGGTTCACCACACTAGCTCCCTCTACATGGGTGGCAGCTCACCGTGGCGGTCTCTCCCACCCTCTTCCATGGCCTCCACCCCTCCCACGGGCGGACGTCCGCCTCGGAGAGTCCACTGGTCCATCCTCCAAGACTTCTTCCACACGGATCTCTCCCGCAGCTCGGATCGTACCTACTACCGACACTGATCTACTTCTCAAGGTTCTTTCAGACATTCTTGATTACTGTAACATGCCAAAACAAACAACTTAAGACTACAACTCCAGAATAATAAGGGAAATTAAGTACATAAATGTACCTGTAAGCTCGCAATTACACTGGCCAGGTGTAATCCCACCTACCTTACATGACTGTCCTCGCTACCCTATTAATCTATTTCCTGATATAGTGCCCTCCTAGCGCTTTCCTAATTCTCAGTTGTGATTTCTACGCCCACACTTTAAAATCTAAGCCCGTCCGGTCACCTAAATCTCTTAAACTATGGCTCTGATACCAACTGTAACAACCCACTATCTTAAATCAAGCATAACAATTAATATTAAAGTGAACTTCTCATAAAGGGCACCAAAATTTAATCGAGTACATTCATAACAAAATTAGGTTTGCGGAACAACCTATTCACAACTGAGAATAACACTAAAGTCTATAAAATAAACAGAAACATCAATCATCTAGAAGCATCCTCACGCTAGACCTTCTCCTTGCTCTTGCCCAAACTGCCTACCAACTGCTTTCCTGAAAAGGTTTAGTTTTGGAAATGCGAGGGTTAGACCATGAGGTCTAGTGAGCTCCCTCTAGTGGCAACGGTTTCATCATCAAATGTTTAAAAACACTTCATAATAATTAAATATAATTTACTTTCTTAACATGCATTAACATATAATAAAACATACCATTTCATAAACTCATTTGGAAATGAATTTGCATTTTAAATCTTTCAACAGTTAGAGGACTCACCTGTCTTTACTAGGTATACCCACTTATACTTCAAATCCTTGCACCGGAACCTATGCGGAAGTAAAACCAAGATTGACAAGTTGCTTACTCGAACCCTAACAAATACCTCAACTATCTGGACAGTACCATCCGGACTCCATCATCCAGATTACACTTTCCGGAAAGCTATCTGGATTGTACTCCCGAAAAACTATCCGGACTGCACAATACCGACGCTATCCGGAAGTTCGGTCCGGACTTTTCCAGAAAACTCTATCCGGACTCTTCCGGAAAAACTCTATCCGGACTCTTCCGGAAAACTCTATTCGTACTATTCCGGGAAATCACATTCGGATTCTTCCAGAAAGCCACATCCGGACATCTTCCGAAAAGACCACATCCGGACATATTCCGGAAACCCACAACTAGACTCTTAGGGTTTTATCAAGCAGAACCCAAAACGTAAACGCAACCCCCCCCCTTAAGGATTTCTCTTCGGGACGGTTCAAGGCTCCAACATCTCCAAAAGAACGCATACAACTTTGCTATAACTTATTAATCAATCAAAACTTGTTCTCACAAGCATTAAACCCAAGATTGAACACCTAATTTCGCAAAATAGGTCATTAAACAGCAAGGTCTCCAAAATCCAAATTCTCAACGTTAGAACAATGAGTTACCAAAGGAAAAGGAATAGAGATTACCTTCATGATGTGAATTCATCTTCCAACGATTTTTCTTCTTCCCTAGAGTGATGAAATTGGTTTCTGGATTCTTTCTCTCCTCCCAAGTTGCACACCGCCAAGAGAAAATGAATAATAGGGTTTTGTGCCAATCATTATAGATTTTTATACTCCCTTTCTTAAATTACAAACCACCCCCAAAGTTATTGCCTCTTCTCTTTTCTCACAAAACTTCCAATCTTCTCATTAGAACCCTGGTTATTACATTTAGCAAAGATTTAGGATCAAAAGGTGATTTTTATTTACAATGTGCATAAAATTTAAGAATAAGAACCTGGAAATTTGAGAGTTTTGGAGTTCGAGTTCTTAAGTTCTTTGTTTGCCAGAGTATTCTTGCCTTAAGAGAGTTTGTGCGCGTAAAGAATGAAAAATAAACAAGTGTGGTTTATATAGGTGTGAGAGGAGATAGAAAAGAATGATGAGCGGGAAAAAGTTTAATCATGACACAGACACGTCCCACGAAAATGATTGGTCAAGAAGTGTAATGGATGAACATGTGTTAGAGAATTGTCTGCCATGGGTTATCATCAATAATGATGTCACATATGGGAGTATCAAAGAACATTTACTCAGAGATAAGGAGATGAGTATCAGATATAGAACTTTAATCACTGACATAATGCTTTACCGCCGAGGAGTTATTTTTCAAGGTTTAGCATTCCAAGCTCACTGATGAGAAAGTTGAAACTTGTGTTATCAAGAGGTTTGATAAAGAAACTAGCTAGCCGATAGTCAGTGGGAATAAAGGGAAGTTCTATGTATCCATTCATCACACGATCTCTGATAAAACGATATCTGATTTCAATGTGTTTAGTCTTTGAGTGTAGCATAGAGTTGTATGCTATAACGATGGCACTGGTACCAATTACAGTTTTGTCAGATGGTCTGGGGACGAGACTCCCAACTTTGTTTCTTTCAAACTCAGTCAGCTCTTCTTGCACAGCGCTGACCCAGTTTTGATCTCTGATAGCATCATCGGTCCTTTTTGGTTCATTCAACGATATAAAATTAACATAAAGAAAGATGTTACCTGAACTTCGTCGTGTCTGAATAAATGCGTTTGGATCACCTAGAATTTGTTTGATTGGGTGATTTACTGTCCATCTCTGAGCTGGATTTTGAAACTCTGGCTCTGAGTGGATTACTGGAGGTGCTGAAGAAGAGGCTTCAACAGCGATATTGTTAGATATCTGACATATCAGGCTTGTCAGGTATCTCGGACAATAATAGCCGAGGTTCAGATGGTATATAACTATATCGTTTACTGATTGTTGAGGAGAGATGTATCGGTTTTCAGAAATTTAGGGTCCCGAAGGAGGCAAAGTGTTTAAGGGAACAACTAATACCAAGAGGAGGATTCAGTTTGCATGATGGGAATGATGATAGGATCATCATCAATGATTGGGTTATTGTCCTGAGGATCATGATAGAAATAAGCTTCTGGTTCCCCATAATGAGAAAACATCCATTGAATGGTTTCTTCAACAATTTGTCTTCTCTTGTTGTGTAACACCCTGGAATTTGGAAAGAGCAACTAATTTAAAATTTCGATAATACATCCACAATAACGGATTTTATCCCAATTAACTTAACAAGGTAAACACCTCAAATTAAAGTATACGATTGACCTCGACAAATGGTGACCCCAAAGTTTATTACAACGACTAAAACCACAACGGGTGTTACTTAATCCAAGTATAAGTTGCTAATCTTAATGATAAATGTGGAACATCACTTAAGTTATTCACCTCATGAGCACTTTAGTAGCACACGGCCTTTCCCACGTGTCACTATAACTACTTCCAACTTGAGACCTGTTGCACATGCCGACAAATAAAAAGGGTTAGGCTAACGCCTAGTGAGTTCAAGAGTTTATAGCATGATTTATATAATTTGTAGAAAGAAGGTTTGCGACATAAATCATGATTTTCAAAAGAGTTTATGAAAGGATGTAAACGACTCATTTTCCAACGCACACAAAATCTGTGAGAAAAGTTCCCAAAACGTTTAAAGCGTTTTCTAAAATGAATTCTGATCCCAACTCACTCAAAACGTATTTAGACATAAATAACCCAAGGAAATACAAACGTGGACAAAACTCCATTATTCCAAAACATCCATTAAGTATGAAACATAGAACCCTGCCAATAACCATGAATACAGTTCGTATAAATAAAGTACGTCACCGAAAATATGGATAAAAACATATACCCAAAACCACACCTTTCGGTGACGGGGGAGACCTGATTCCATCGAAAGTGACGGGCACACAAACTTAAGTCACTCGTGATGTTACTGGATTACACCTCAAGCCCCGACCTTAGTTCCCATGCCATAAAGACATCACAACCTCAAGCCATAACCTCAAGCCATAAATAGATTGCCTTTATTGCATACCCCGTAGAGTTACACCTCAAGGACTTACATGCGACCTTATTGCATATCCAGCCTAGACGAGTTACACCTCAAGGACTTCAATGTCCCTTATTGCCTACTCGCTAGTGGCCCCCACGGCCTACACATATAACCATGCGTTCCCATAGTCTGCTCCTTGTGCACAAAGAGATAGACCATCAAATAAAGACTGACTCATATGCCTATGGATCCAATGCAACACAGTCTACCAAACATGCTCAACCCGGAATGATTAAAACACCCACGCATGTAAATATCAATAATGAGCAATAAAATGCATCAAGTTGCAATAAATGCAAACCATAAATAAGACTCCACATTACCATTTAAAACCGGACAAATGTCCCCAAGCTTTCTCAAAGACAAACCCGAGCAAATTGCTCCAAACTCGTTAGACCCATATATAACGGCCATCATCGCATAAAATGAGTTTAAACATTGTTTAGGTAAACAAGTACCACAAAATCCTTATTAACCCAAAAACCGACATGGTTAAACAAAAGGGTTTTCCCAAAAGGACTCACACCTTTAAATCATCAAAATGACCCTTGGCACTAATTTGTGCATTTTCCCAAATGGTTTATAAAATCAATTACACTACATGATTAAACCGTTAAATAAACATTATTTTGAGTGATTAATCATTTAAGGACATATTACTGTTTCTACACATCAAATATCCTAAAAATCCCAAATATGGGCGTTTTACAACATTTATGAAGATAAATACTTCAAAAGGGTTAAACTAACCAAGTACCTCAACAATTGGTATTTTCAAGTAAAACACACAAACATTTGGAAAATACTATTTTTGGCATGTACAAAGTTTTCACAAATCAACTTGAACTCACCTTAGCTAGATTAAGCTAAATTTAGAGTTTTCTCCAACGTAAGCTCCTTTGATGAAGTTTGCATCCTCAAGCCAAAACTTCCAAAAACCTAGATCCACAAGTTTCCAACCATAAATAATCATCCCCAAACACTTATATATGTTTCCCCTAACATAAAACATCCAAAAATCACTAAAACACCAAAACCCTAACTTCTTAGATGAAGAAAAGTGAGAAGTTTACCTCAACCACCACCAAATACTCTTGGATCATTCATCATACTTCAAAACTCTTTCTAGATCCTTGAAGAGCTCTCAAAAACGAAACCGTAGCAACTTGAATCATCAAAATCGGAGTTGGGATGCAAAAGTTATGAAAGTTTGAAGTATGAGGCTGAAAATCGCGTCTTAATACACCAGACCATTCCCGCGGTTTGTCCGGCGACTTTGAAGTCGCGTGGAAAGCTGCGCGGCTCCCTGTTTGGTCGGTCGGTCGGATACTGTTTCAGCCGTAACTTCTTCGTTATAGCTCCGTTTTCGCTCCGGAAAGAACCGTTGGACTCGTATTCGAATTCCCCATCCAACAAGACCATAAAATCTATGATTTAACCCCAATACCTATTTTTCATATTTTTCTTAAAGATCGGTTCCACAAGATTGGACCTATCTATTTTTCATATTTTTCTTAAAGATTGGACCTATCTGAAAATTACGGGTGTTACATGTTAAAGACTCTGAAGGCTTTGGATACTGAGGAGTATCCATGAAATATTCCCTCGTCATCTTTGGGGTCGAATTTTTAAAGGGTATCTCTGTTGTGTAAGATGTAGCACTAACAGCCAAAGATATGAAGAAAGCTGATAGATGGCTTTCTCCCATGGAAAGGTTCATAGGCGGTTTTGTTGAATCTTTTGACGATCAGCGACCTATTTTGAGTGAAACAGGCAGTGTTGACAACTTCTGTTCAGAATTGAGTAGGAAGATGAGAATCGGTGAGCATAGATCGAGCAACTTCGATGATTGTTCTGTTTCGTCTTTCAGCGACTCCGTTTTGCTGAGCTGTTCTCACCGTTGAGAAGTTGTGAGAAATACCCTTACTCTTAAAGAAGTTATCAAGTGAACTTTTTTTGAATTCAGTTCCATGATCACTCCTTATTGAGCGAATCATCATACTATTCAGGATTTCCATTTTTCTCACAAAGAAAATGATTTCATCTGGAGTGTCACTTTTAAATCGGAGAAACATCACCCATGTTTATTGAGAGAATTCATCTACTATGACAAGAGTGTATTTCTTTTCAGCGATGGATTGTATGTTGACAAGGCCAAATAAATCCATATGGAGGAGTTGAAGAGGACTTGTCACGGAAGACACTTGCTTTGATTTGAAACTAGCTTAAGTTTGCTTTCCTTTTCACATGCTGAAGAAAAGAGATTCCTTAGCGTGTGAGTGCTGAGGTAAGCTCGTGACTAGTTCCTATGAAGATAAAGTGTTCAGAGTTTTGAAGTTGAGATGAGAGTGCCTCTTATACCATAGCCAATTGACATCTAATGAGGCTTATGATAGAAAACAAATGTTCTCAGTGGTTGTTGAGTCCATGTTTATGACATAAATATTTTCCAAACGATAACCGCTGAGAGCAAGTTTTCCCTTCTTGTTAGTGACAGAACATGCTTTCTTAGTAAAACATACTTTGTAGTCTTTATCACATAGCTGACTGATGCTAAGAAGATTGTGCTTCAGTCCTTCTACGTAGGCGACTCTTCTGAAGGTAGTTGTACCATTAGTAAGTACACTAAACCCTCTGGTATAGCCTTTCCCATTTTCACCAAAGGTCACTAAGGGGGGCCTTTCTCTTCCTTGTATTCAGAGAGCAGGTTCTTTTCTCAATCATGTCTCGAGAGCATCCACTATTAAGATACCACATACCTTTCGAGATCTGCAATCATAAGGAAGATTAAGTTTGAAGTGGTACCCACTTTACAATGGGTTCATAATTGTCAGTGGAAGAGGAAGTGGAAAGATCAGCAATCTTGTTGATCCAAACTCTCTAAGTGTTTTGATGACGACCCTTAGAATAACTTAGTGAAAATTTCAATTAACATATCTGCATGTATTAATGTTTCGCCATCAGTGATAACATGTAATAATGTTTTATCAGTGATAACTTGAGTCTGTTCATTATCGCTGATGATTTCAAATGTAACAGTGTTGATTGTAATCCCTGAAGACAAGTTTCGCGACAAAGAAGTTCATCGCTGCCATCGAAGAGAAAGCTGATGAACAAGTGATAAGTCTACTAATGATCTGATGCAGACATCAGTGAAACCAAGACAAGTCCACACACACGACAAATCAACAAGAAGACTTCAGCGACAGCTGACTTACGTCAGTTCTTCTCTGATGGAAGACCTACTCAGTGATCGCTGATCATGAAGCTTCTGCTTCAAGATTTGTCTGTCTCATCCTCTTACACGCATAGTACGGATTGTCAGAAGATACATGCTTTTGTCCAAGATCATACAACCACTCTTCCATAACACTGTTCAACATTACGACCCAAAGCATGTGTTGCTAAAAGTCAGAAGCATGCGCCCAACCACATGCTGCCACGTGTAAAGTACTCCTGCCATGCATTTATTGCAATGCGTATAAATAGGAGGAATGCCCCTTCAGTTTGAAAGATCTCTCCCTGATCTACTTCGTGCATAGAAAACCTTTTTTTCTATATTCTTCTTTCTTACTAGTTTCTTGTGCAAGTACACTTAGTGCTTCTCAAGTTTGTTTACATTAGGTTTACTTAATCTTATTCCGCAACAAATTGTAAATTGTAATTTGATTTATCAATAAATGATTTAGAAAATCAAAATTTGTGTTTGTATTCAACCGCTCCCCCTTTTATAAACTATTGTACTTGTATAACCCCTTCGGGACCAACAAGTGGTATTAGAGTAGATTGTTTAATCTCATACACAAGATCTTGCCTATACTTATCTCTTCCTTGCTATTCTTTAAATGGCACAAAACACAAACACAAACTATATCGATAATGGTTGTCTTGCAAAACCTCTTCGATTCAGTAGAGATAACTGTAATCTCTAGAAGAATCAAATGATGATTTTTCTAGAAGGTGTAAATCCCACTATGCCTTACTATGTGGAAACTGAACTATATGTTCCATATGTTCTTTCTCCTGTTGTTCCTGCCACTGTTACCACTCCAGCCATACCTGAATGAGAGATTATCAAAGAAATCTCCAAATGGACTGATGAAGACAAGAAGAAGGTAGCCTTTTATACCAAAGCCTGATCAATAATATCTATGGCTCTACCTGATAAGGTTTATCATTCTGTTATGAACCTCAAAACCTCTAAAGCCACGTGGGACACAATCTATGTTCAATATGAAGTTACATCTGAAGTACAAGAATATAGAAAGATAAATTTGGTAAGACAATATGAAAGCTTTATTTGTGGTAAGAATGAATCTTATCTGAAGTGCACCGATGTTTTAACTGCTTATTAATTGACCTAAAAACTGTTGGTAGGACCTACTCTAATTCTGAGACCCTGACAAAATTCTTGGAATGTCTTTCTAAAAGTTGGAACAATTATACCATGTCTCTTAAACTCTCAAAGGATTTCAAATATATGACCTTAGGCACTCTTTATGACACATTCCTCAATCACGAGAAATCTTATCAGCTTAAGAAGAATCTTGTAAAAGATTCAAAAGGTTCTAAAAGCATATATGTTGCTTTACTCTCCTCAGATATGATACCCTCTCAGCGATCTTCTATCACTATCATTGAGTTGGAATCAAATTCTGATAATTCATTAGAAAAAGACATGTCAGAACTTGATGAATCCCTGACACTCTTGACAAACTCTTTCAGGAGATTTGCAAGAAAGAGTAACATTAGAAGAAATAAACCTCTCACTATCACTGACAAGCCAAAATCATCTCCCATTGATAAGGCTACTGCTACTTGCTATAACTGCGAAAAGAAAGGACACTTTGCTAGTGAATGCATGTGAAAGAAAGTCTTTAAACCTTCTACAACTCTCAAACACTCCTCGACCTCTAAATCTAGAGTTGACAAATACCTTGAACTCAAAGAAAAATATCTGAAGTTGAAAAACTTCAAGAAGAAAGGTAAAGGTCTAATCGCTGAAGAACACGATTGGGTTGAATCTGATGAAGAATCAGATTCTCATGAAGAAGATGTGGCCAATCTCTATCTAACGGCCGAAATCCAAGAAGTGAAAGAAGAACCCACTGATGTTCCCTCTACATCTTCCACTTCTCAGGTATCAACCTCTTCTAACTCAGCTCTCATTGATGTTGATAGACTTCGTGTTATCGATTCACTAACATTTGATTTATATGATGCCCTAAATGGCAAAACAAAAGCCGAACAACTATATCTTGATTAAACCGAACAACTTAAGATATGTCATTTAAACATCCAAGAACTATCTAACATAGAATATAGTTTAAAAGATTAGGTTTATGTAAATCAACTAATCAGCATTGAACGCGAACAAGCTATCGCTGAATTGAAAGCTGAGAAAGCTACTGTTGAAGGATGGTGTAAATCCTCAGCAAAGATCACTGAGATAATCGGTGCTCAGATCCCTGTCCATGACAGAAGTGGTCTTGGTTTTTGTGCTGACAAAGAAGAACCAAGCAAAGATCGTTCCATGCTTAAGTTTGGAATGTTCGTTTCTTCCATCCCTGACACCTCATCATCTCAGTGCTCTTCTTCTAATACTCTTATCCCTGAGAAAAAATATTCCTTGAGCCCCAAACTCAAGGATTAAGGAAAAACTATTTAACAAAATCCTCAGAAGGGTACCAAAGTGCCAAAGCTGAAGAAGACCAAACCTTCAGTTAATCAACCTTCCACTTCAAAAGTTAAGATCCCTGAACATGTGCAGCGATCAACCCCTAGAATAAAGTTTGATGTAAAAGCTAAGAAATCTGAAGAATCAAGGTTACTCCGATATCTGATGCCAACGGCATTCTTGGTACATGCCCTGCTCATTTAAAGCATTCAAATACTTATGCCTATGGTCCTAAAGCTACATTCAGCTATAGGAAATGCTATCACTATGGACTTACTGATCATATTGCTAGTAAGTACCCTACATCCACCAAAACTAAGAAATCAGCAAAAGTGAAGATGACAACCTCCAAGGCAAAGAATATCACCCAGGTGAAAACAAGCTAAGGTGAAAAATACCACTAAGGTTAAGAAATTAACCAAAATAAAGGTTACCACTGACGCCGAATCATCAGATGTTGTGAAGATTGTTGATCCTTCCACTTCCTCTTCCACTAAGAAGTGTGGACCCATTGTAAAGTGGGTACCAATTCAAACCTAATCTTCGTTACGAAGGGTATCTAGTATCTAGATAGTAGATTCTCTCGAAACATGAATGGAGAAAAGAACCTGCTCTCTGAATACAAGGAAGAGAAAGGTTCCTTAGTGACCTTTGGTGGAAATGGGAAAGGCTATACCAGAGAGTTTGGTGTACTCACCAATGGTACAACTACCTTCAGAAGAGTCGCTTACATAGAAGGACTGAAGCACAATCTTCTTAGCATCAGCCAATTATGTGATAAAGACTATAAGTATGCTTTACTAAGAAAGCATTTTCAGTCATTGATAAGAAGGAAAACATTGCTCTCAGTGGTTATCGTTTGAAAAATGTTTATGTCATAAACATGGATTCAGCAACCACTAAGAACAATTGTTTTCTATCCAAAGCCTCATCAGATGTCAACTGGCTATGGCATAAGAGGCTCTCTCATCTAAACTTTAAGACGCTGAACACTCTATCCTCAAAAGAACTAGTCACTGGATTACCTCAGCACTCATACGCTAAAAAATCTCTCTGCTCCGCGTGTGAAAAAGGAAAGCAAACTAAAGCTAGTTCCAAGTCTAAACAAGTGTCATAGGTGACAAATCCTCTTCAACTCCTCCATATGGATTTATTTGGCCCTGTCAACGTACAATCCATTGCTGGAAAGATATATACTCACGTCATAGTCGATGAACTCTCTCGCTATACCTGGGTAATGTTTCTCCGATCTAAGAGTGACACTCCAAATGAACTCATCTCATTTGTTTGCAAAATGGAAGTTCTGAATAATATGATGGTTCGCTCAATAAGGAGTGATCATCGAAGCTGCTCGATCTATGCTCAGTGATTCTCATCTTCCTACTCAATTCTAGGCAGAAGCTGTCAACACTGCCTGTTTTACTCAAAATAGGTCGTTGATTGTCAAAACATTCAACAAAACTGCCTATGAACTTTTCCATGGGAGAAAACCATCTATCCGCTTTCTTCATATCTTTGGTTGTCAATGCTTCATCTTAAATAACAGAGATACCCTTGGAAAACTTGATCCTAAAGCTAACGATGGAATATTTCTTGGATACTCCTCAGTATCCAAAGCCTTCAGAGTCTTCAACAAGAGAATACAAACTGTTGAAGAAGCCATTCATGTCACCTTTCATGAATCCTATTCAGCAAATTCAAAACCTACTGCTGAAAACGAAGAATTGAATTAGTGGATGTTTTCTTATTATGGGGAACCAGAAGCTTATTTCAATCCTACTCCAAAGGACAATAACCCAATCGCTGATGATGATCCTATCATCATTCCTAGCATGCAAACAAGTGAAGCTGAATCCTCTTCTTGGGTATCAGATGTCCCCTTAAACACTTTTCCACCTTCTAAACCCTCAAGTTCTGAAAACCCATCCACTTCACTTCAGCAATTAGTGAACGAGAAACAATCTGAACCTCAACAATTACTGCTTGGCATACCTGACGATACTGCTACTGAAGCCTTTTTCTCAGCACCTCCAGAAGTTTATTATGAGCTAGAGATTTAAGCTCCTGCTCAAAGATGGATAGTGACTCACCCAATCAAACAAATTCTAGGTGATCCAAATGAAAATATTCAGACACGACGAAGTTCAGGTAACATTTTTCTTTTTGTAAATTTTATTTCGTTGATTGAACCAAAAAGAACTGATGATGCCCTCAGAGATCCAAACTGGGTCAGCGCTATGGAAGAAGAGCTGACTAAGTTTGAAAGAAACAAAGTTTGGAATCTCGTGCCCAGACCATCTGACAAAACTGTAATTAACACCAAGTGGGTGTATCGAATAAGTTATATGAATTTGGAACTGTAACCCGCAACAAAGCTAGACTAGTTGCTCAGGGATACAGACAAAAGGAAGGCATAGACTATGATGAAACCTTTGCCCCAGGGGTAAGACTATAAGAATTTCGACTTTTCTAAGCCTATGCAGATCATAAAGACTTCAAGGTTTGCCAAATGGATGTTAAGTCAGCATTCCTAAACGGAAAGCTGAATGAAGAAGTCTACGTTGAACAACCTCAAGGATTCACAGATCCTAAGCATCCAAAATATGTCTATAAGATGGATAAGGCTCTCTATGGTTTAAAACAAGCACCTCGTGCATGGTATGATACTTTATATTCCTATCGTATCGCTGAAAAATTTGACCGTGGTAAAATTAATAACACTTTATTTTTCAAAAAAGTTAAAGGTCATATTATTCTTGTTCAAAACGGATTCGCTGGAACTAATGAAGAAAGAATATAAAATGAGCATGATGGGTGAACTAACATACTTCTTTGGACTTCAGATCAAGCAGAGCGATAAAGGTACATTTATCCACCAAGGTAAGTACGTTAAAGATATGCTGAAGGAATTCGATCTTACTCAAAGCTTAGCTATGAAAACTCTTATGGCAACTCCGTTGACTGTTGGTCTCGAAGGGAATGTACAAGTAAACAGTTTGTAGAAGGGGAGGGGTTGAATACAAACACAAAATTTTGGTTTTCTAAATTGTTTATTGAGAAATCAAACATAATTTACAGTTTGTTGTGGAATACGATTTAAGTAGAACCTAATCTAAACAAACTTGAGAATCACTAAGTGTCAGCCTATGGTTGGATGCATGCTTCTAACTTTAGGCAAGACATGCTTTAGGCCATAATATTGAATAGTGTAGTGGCAGAGTGGTTATACGATCTTGGACAAAAGGGTGTCTTGTCTGACAAACCGTACGGAGTGTGCAAGGGGATAAGACAAACGTATCTTGAAGTAGAAGCTTCATGATCAACGATCGCTGAGTAGATCTTCCATCAGAGAAGAGTTGATGTAAGTCAACTATCGCTGAAGTCTTCTTCTTGATATGTCGCGTGTGTGGACTTGTCTTGGTTTCACTGATGTCCGCATCAGATCATTAGTAGACTTGTCACTTGTTCATCAGCTTTGTCTTCGATGTCAGCGATGAAATCTTTGTCGCGAAACTTGTCTTTGGGGATTATAAATAACATTGTTTACATTTGAAATTATCAGCCATCATCAGTGATAAGTGAACAGACTCAGGTTATCATTGATGTAACATTTATCGCTGAATTCTTAACATTAAAGATAGAGGATACCATCGGCTAATGGTGAAACACTAATACATACAAATGTTATTTGTAACTTTCACTGTGTTATATTAAGGGTCATCATCAAATCACTGAGAGAGTTTGGATCAACAATCTCTCCTATTTGATGATGACAAAGCAACATAAGAAAATTGCTAAGTGTATAAACATAAGGATAAATTGGACTCATAGATGCGTGTCCCATTTACTGTTTTCTGGGATCTTTTCTAGTACTGATGGAGTAAAGTACTTTCACTGAAACTTTCATTAAATTCATTAATAAGTTTACAAGGGAAAGTTGAAAGTTACAAGTACAAGTGAAAATAAAATACAAGTACTAAAAGAACAACTGATAAATTACAAAATGATTACAAGAGGGAAATCTATCAGCTATAAAGGTTCGTCCTTGAAGAGCATTTCGTCAAAAGATTCGGTTTCAGGGATCATCTAGTCAGGTACGTCCTCTCCTTGTTCCCTTTTGAGTTTTTCTTTGATGAGGACATGGGTTTTGAGGAAGATGCCTGGTATTGATTGATTACACCAGTAGACTAGATCCTTGAGTAGTTTCACTGGGCAGATGGAAAGTTCTGAGAATCGTTGAAGTCTTAGGATACCATCCCAATCAGGGAAGATGATACCATAAGGGCCACTTATCACTTGGCCAGGTATAAAAGTTGCACCTGGTGGCAGTGATAAGTCTAAAGCTGAAAGATCTGGTGGAGGACTGAGCACTGATTCCTTAAGAATTCAATGCCAGTTTCATTTCTGTGGGCTGGCTCGCCGGAGGATGAGTTTCACTTTCTTTTTTCTAGGGCACGTCTTCGATTCTGAAGAAAAGTTGGAGGAGGAGGCAAGTCCATACTTGATGTGATCTTTTTGATGTGTACGTTTAAGAACTTCTCCACGTGGGATTTGTACTTGGATTTGGACTTCTGAATAGCACTCCTTACTTCAAGCCGTTCATCAAAGCCGAAAAGCTCCAACTTTGACATGAAGATCCTTTGTTAATACTCGTTCTCCCTGATGACTGTGATCTCCACCATCACTGACTTCTTTGTTGTTTTTCCCTTTAGGTTCACAGTGATGATTCGACTTGGGTGGTATCTGTGATCAACCTTGTCTCTGCACCATTCTACCAACGAATCACTGACGGCTCTTTTATTACGAGTTTCTTTCCCAATATCTTTCAAGAGTTGTTCCTGAACCCTGATCAGATGTTTCTTTAGTTTCTTATTAGAGATTGAGCTTTGCGCTACCTTAAGGGCAAAATGTGCGTCCTTTTGGCATGCAATGAGTAGGTTCTCAGCTCAGATGGATTATTCTAACTCTCCGTGGTCAAGAATTCAAGACCGGATTGAGGAGGAACTCGTAGGCGCTGACTCTCTAGCTGATGAATCATTGCTGATCATCTTCTTTGTTCTTCATCCTCATACCTTGGAAGTGGTTGTGAGGGTCGGTTTGGGTGACTCAGCAATGTTTCCTCTTCTTCCTCTTGTTCATTAGTCTTCATCACTGAGACTAGGATTAATTACAGTTCTTCAACAGTTGTTGCTAGGATTATTTGTTGTTGTTGTTGTTGTTCAGCTTGTCCCTTAAGCAGGGGAGAGGACTAGCTGAATACAAGAGGAAAGAGTTAGGTTGGGAAGAAAAAAGATAGAGAAAATTGTCTAAGTGTTTAGAAGAGGATTGAGGTGAGGGTGAATAGACGCAGAGAATGGTATTAAAGAGAGGCATACCTGAGAAGGTTGCTCCCTCTCAGCAGCAAAGAAAATCTTGAGGTTCCCAGTGGTAGCGATCCCCTTCTGCTTACCATGTGAAGATTTCTTTGTAGTAGTCTTTGTTGTCTTCCCCCTGCTTCATTGAAGATGACACCTTTAGTGGCAGGAACCTGATGGAGGCAGGTTTGAACCAAAGTTTAGTTTCATCATCATCAGCATCGTCATCTCCACCAGCGTCCTTAGAGGGTTCATCGTCGAGGATCTCCAAATCATCCTCCTTCTCTTCTTCTTCCTCTTCAGAGGGAATGATACTTACATTTTCAAAATTCCAAGGAGATGAAGAAGGGGTTTGGATTTTCTCTATCTCCCCCTCAGTATGAGGAGTGTCTTCAGCGTTTCCCTCCCCCTCAACATGAGAAGGGTCTTATTTGGTACCTTCACCATCCTCTCCCTCTTTGTCATCATCAATAATTGGGGAAGTGGATTCAGTAAGAGTAATAGTAGCAGCGTCAGCAGCTACATCCTCAGTGTTCCTGTCTTCTGGGCCATAAATCACTGAGGTCGAGGCAAGAACGGCCTCTAGTGTGTCCACCCTGGCTTCTAGGCCAGGGATCGCTTTGGTGGCCTTTAAGACGAAGTCAGCCACAAACCCCAGATGCTTGCGATCTTCATCGGCAAAGGAAGGAGTGGGAGTGACCACCAGTTCATTCAGCTTGTTGAGACGCTGAGGAGGGAGTTGGTATTGTTGACCTTGGTGTTGAGGCCGTTTACGCTGTTATGGAGCACACCAACTGCAAAATTGATAGAGCTAACGGTTGTAGCCAGCGATTGTAGTTCATTGGTGTTGGTGGCCCTGTCATCCTTCAAAGATGAAAGCTGAGAATTGTCAGCCATTGAAGTGACGGACGTGGAGATTTCCTTCAGTGTATCGCCCGTTGAGTTTACGGCGGTTGTGGCGTTGGAGATGTTGGTGGTGAGAGAATCCACTCGATCACTGACCTCTTTAAGGGAGGTAGTGATCGTGCCCAAATTAGGACCTTTTTGAGAAAAAAACATTGATTAAAGAAAACCTCAAAATTGTAAGAAGGGTGAAAAGAGATGGGTAGGGATGGTGGAATACCTGATGGTTGGGAGAAGTGGTCAAAATGACTACTTCCTCCGTAGAACTCCATATCATGTGGTTTTGAGAGCCCCCGATAGATAGACCATCAGGTCCTATAACGTTGTTACGGATGAGGTCCTGTAGCAGCGTTTCCTGAGAACCAACGACGGTTGTCGTTGGTGCAACTGTTGTGTTGACAAAAGAGATGGTGGGAGAAGCGAATGTTGGTGAGAAGGCAGTGCATTGTGGCAGAGTCCCACTGGCGGTGCCAAAAATAGTCTCCTCATTGCTTAGAGGCACTGAGAACGTAGGAACTGTGGAGGTAGATGCCAACGTAGAGTCAGTGTTGAGAGGTACTGAAGCAGTTGTCGTCGCGGTGTCAGGTGTGGTGGAGCGTACCACGAATTGTTCCAGGGCCGCCTGTGAAGAGGCGATCCCTGATGAAGTAGCCGGTTGTTGCTGGGGGGTTTATCCTTAGAAACTCTCTTGGTCTTCTTAGATTGTCCAAGAGGGGTTTAAGAGGGTTTCCTCTTCGCTGAGGATGTGGAGGTGGCAACTTGGGAAGCTGCGGGGGGATTTACCGCAGGCATTGCTGCCATTGAAGTAGAAGAATAAGTAGAAAGAATGTGTTGTTTAAGAAAAGAAAGACTAACCTCGTTATCAGTGCTTTCCACATCGAGTAAGCGGATCCCGAGTTGTGGAAGATGATAGTTACCCTCGGTCGGGTATTCTTCCTTCAAAAAGAATTCAAGGAAAGCTGATATGAACCGAACGTATGGGACCTTCAGCTCTCGACTAGGCTTCTCGACCTTCACCATCATATCATCGAAGATCATTCGGGCGTAGTCTATTTTTCGCCTAGTGATGAGGCTGTACCCCGTCTGAAGTTGGTAACATTTGGCCTGATCAAGCGAATCGGTCTTCCCACTCATAGCTGAGATTATGTGGGAGAAGATGAAGTTGAGCTCTGAAGGCATCTTGGCCTTCAAGACCATAGTGAGTTTCTTGTCAGGGACTTAGGTCATGGGCTTCATATCCCAGGTGTACCCCATGAGATCCAAGAACTGGATCAATTCAACATCAGTAGGAGGTTCATCGAAAGCTCCTACTGGTAGTCGGAGAGCTGAGCGTATGCCATTGGCAGTGATGTTGGCATGCCCCAACTCAGTCTGGAAGGCGATCACAGTGACCTTCTTCTTTGATTTCAGAGTCACTTCAGAGCGTTCAGTAATGTACCAGAACTGATGAAGAAAAGCTCTATGATCAGGAGCAGAGACGGTTAAGGCGTAGAAGATAGAAGAGTTGCAGAGTAGGTTCACTACATCAGCGAGATGGAGGCAAGGCTTCTTTTCAGGGAAGTGGAGCAGAGTAGATGGTTATTTCCCACAAAGTGTACTTGGGAGAGCTAGAACCTGACGTTCTTGGATTTGACCATGGTAAATGCTTGGGATGCCATTTCTGAGAAATAAGGAACAAAGGAGAAGGAGAATAGGTTTTCTTAGTATGGAAAGATTTCCAAAAATAAGAATTAGGGTTTTACCAGTTTTCTTTTAAGGAAAGGAACTTGTAAAGATGATTTTCCAATTTTAAAGATACTAAAACTAGTAGAAAACTATTTTTACCAGTTTCCTTTTTAGGAAAGAATCTTGAAAACGTATTTAAGAATAGAGAGAAAGTTTAAAGAACATTTTTAAACTTAGGAAAACTTTTTAAGGTTTTTGAAAAAAAATTCATGAAAAAGATGATTTTTAAGAAGGAAAACATGTTCTTGATCTTTGTTAACAAAGAAATAAGATCCAAAAAAAAGTTTTTGAGTCTATAATGCATTAGATTTAGGAAGTAGGAACCTGTTGTCTTGAAGATTTGAGGACCGAAGTCTTAAGTTCTTAGTTCGTTCGAATACAAAGGAAATTCTTGCCTTGAGAGTATTTTGTGTGCTTAAAGAGAAAAATTATAAATAATGGTTGTTTATATAGGAATGAAAGAGGAGAGAGAAAGGTTGATGAGCGGGAAAAAGACACTCATCATGGCACGGACACGTCCCACGAAGCATATTGGTCAAGAAGTGTAACGGACGAACGTGTCAGACGAAAAGGCGTGCCATGGTTTATCCACTTTTGATGACGTTACAAGAAGCTGTCTTTTCATTTTTCAAAAGGCATCCCTGATAGTTAAGAATTATAAGGGTTGGATTATGTTTTTCGAAGAATCACTGATGAGAAATATAAGTGACGAGTTTCTTTTTCAAAAGGATTACTGATAAGAAAATCTCAGTGATTAAGGATTTCTTTTGAAAGACATCATACTGAAGATAGTCTCAGTGATTTAGGATAGAAAACATACCCGAGTATCAAAGAACATTTACTCAGAGATTAAGAAATGATTAGCAGAGATAGAAGCTTATAGCTGACATAATGCTTGACTGCTGAAGAGTTATTCTTCAAGGTTCAGCATTCCAAGCTCACTGATGAGAAAGTTGAATTTTGTCTCATCAAGAGGTTTGGTAAAGAGATTAGCTAACTGATAGTCAGTGGGTACAAAATGAATTCTATGTTTCCATTAATCACATGATCTTTGATAAAAAGATACACGATCTCGATGTGTGTGGTCTTTGAGTGTAGCACTGGATTATTTGCTATAGCAATGGAACTAGTCCTGTCACAATATATAGGGATCTTTGATAGCTGAAGGTCATAGTCTAATAGTTGATTTCTCATTAATAAGACCTGAGCACAACAACTTCCAGCGGTTACATACTCAGCTTCAGCGGTTGAGGTGGACACTGATTTTTGTTGTTTACTCGTCCAACTGACCAGCTTTCCACCCAGGAGCTGACAGTCTCCTGTGGTGCTCTTTCTATCCAGTTTGCAACCTGCAAAATCACTATCTGAATAGGCAGTTAGATCGAACCCTGAGTCTTTGGGATACCAAAGACCTAGGTTGGGTATACCCTTCAAATATCTGAAAATTCATTTCACAACAATCAGATGTGATTCTTTAGGTTCAGATTGATATCGTGCACAAAGACAAGTAGAATACATGATATCAGGACAACTCGCTGTAAGATATAAAATAGAGCCGATCATTCCTCTATCGGCAGTGACATTAACAGGTTTTCCAGAGGGATCCTTGTTAAGTGTTAGCGGAGCTGCCATAGGAGTTTTCATAGTTGAGCTTTGAGTAAGATCGATTTTCTTCAGCATATCGTTAACATACTTACCTTGGTGGTTAAATGTGCTTTTATCACTTGATCTGAAGTCCAAGGAAGTATGTTAGTTCACCCATCATACTCATCTTATATTCATTCTTCATTCGTTCAGCGAATCGAGTACACATAGATGGATTAGTAGAACCAAATATAATATCATCGACATATATTTGAATAAGAATAATATGACCTTTAACTTTTCTGAAAAATAAAGTGTTATCGATTTTACGACGTTCAAAATTTTCAGCAATAAGAAAGCAAGATAAAGTGTCATACCATGCATGAGGTGCTTGTTTTAATCAATAAAAGGCCTTATCCAGCTTATCAACATATTCTGGATGCTTAGCATCAACGAATTATGGAGTTGTTCAACATAAACTTTTTCATTCAACTTTACATTAAGGAATGCTGACTTAACATCCACTTGGTGAACTTTGAAGTCTTTGTGAACAGCATAGGCTAGAAATAGTCGAATTGCTTCGAGTCTTGCCACTGGGGCAAAGGTTTCATCATAGTCAATGCCTTCCTCTAGTCTGTATCCCTGAGCAAGTAGTCTAGCCTTGTTGCGGGCCACAGTTCCAAATTCATCCAACTTGTTCCGATACACCCACTTGGTGCCAATAACAGTTTTGTCAGATTGTCTGGGGACAAGATTCCAAACTTTGTTACTTTCAAATTCAGTCAGCTCTTCTTGCATAACACTGAACCAACTTGGATCTCTGAGGGCATCATCAGTTTTCTTTGGTTCAATCAGTGAAATAAAATTAACAAATAGAAAATAATACCTGAACTTTGTCGAGTCTGAATACTTGCATTTGGATCACCTAGAATTTGCTCGATTGGGTGGTTCACTGAGCAGGAGCTTGAATATATGGCTCAGAATGGATTTCTGGAGGTTCTGAAGAGGAGATTTCAACATCGATAGTTTCGGGTATGTCAGGCAAGAGTTGTTGAGGTTCAGACGGTAGTTCATTCACTGATTCCTGATTGGAAGTGGATTTGTTTTCAGAAGTTGAGGGTTCAGAATGAGGCAAAGTGTTTATGGGAACAACTGATACCCAAGAAGAGGATTCAGCTTCACTTGTTTGCATGCTTGGAATGATGAAAGGGTCATCATCAGTAATTGGGTTATTGACTTGAATGTCAGGGTTGAAATTTGCTTATGGTTCCCCATAATGAGAAAACATCCACTGATTCAATTCTTCGTTTTCAGCAGTAGGTTTTGAGTTTGCTGAACGGGATTTGTCAAAGGTGACATGAATGGTTTCTTCAACAGTTTTCCTTCTCTTGTTGAAGACTCTGAAGGCTTTGGATACTGAGGAGTATCCTTGAAATATTCCATCGTCAGCTTTGGGGTCAAACTTTCCAAGTGTATCTCTGTGGTTTAATATGAAGTACTGACAACCAAAGATATGAATAAAGCTGATAGATGGCTTTCTTCCATGGAAAAGTTCATAAATAGTTGTGAATCCCAGTTTGATCAGGTAACAACGATTCAATGAGAAATAACAAGAGCAATTAATTATTTCAACTTGTCATCCCTCTCGTATTCATAAATCAAGGTAGTTACAAAGGTTTGAATGGAAAAACTATCTCTCTCTAACAATTAAGCTCTCATGAATGATAATGAATCGTCTAATGAATCGCTTAACCTAAAACTAAGGTTAAGACAAACCTTGTATACTTAGGCCTTTAAACAAACAAGGCCTAAGCCCATTAGACAAAACTAAGCCCATTTAACATAATTAAGGCTTTTACAATAATTAAATAATCTAATTAATCTAATTACGCACTATATAATTATTTATATATCTTTCTAATATGTAGGACATTTATGGTCCTAACAATCTCCCCCTAAAGATATATAAATAAAAATCGGTCTTGAAACCTTCAAGTCTTGATATTCTCTTCCTTTGAATCTTTGGAACTCTATGGTGTAGCATGTCTTCATGTCTTTCAACGCTCCCCCTTGAATAAAGCTCTTGAATAAAGCTCTTGAATTTGATTTCAGCTTTAAAATAACTTGTAGAACCAATATGCTCGATGGAGGAAATAATTCGAAGCGAACACCACTTGATAAACGATGAGAAGAGTTGATCACTTGTAAGCACTTTGAAGTCTTTTCGGAATTTGGAACTTGACCGTTACTCCCCCTTGGCTTTTGCATGGGGACTTCTTTACTCCCCCTCGGCTTTTGCTAACTCCCCCTCAACTTGATAATCTGTGTCTTTGAATATGTACCATTTCTCCCCCTCATGATGAGTAGGAGCATCCGGAGCATCATGCACGTTCAAAGACAATTGTGACGAGTAGCAAAGAATCCAGATAAAACAGTAAGTAACCAGAACGGGGTAAAAAACTAACACAGAAACACGTTAGTAACTGTTATCACAACAATTTTAAAAAATTGTGTGGCCTATGTTCAGAGTTGGCAATGGGGTATCTCTGATAGGACTTCCAGTTATCACTGAAAAATCATAAAGATTACTTCTCAAACTGTTCCGGCAATATCACGAAGATATGCAATGGGAATCACAAAGACTCGTGCATGTGTGAAAGAAATAAGTTATATCAATTAGGCTCAAAAATTGATTTAACCTGGGACGCAAGTTAAAATCAATAGACACAGTGAATAGAATATGAAGGTCGGAGACCAGAGCTGATGTCTTCCTGTTTCAATATCTAAGACCTCCGAGTGAGGAATAGATAGATTATGTGCTAAGCCTCCGTGAATATATGAAACAAGCATCTGTTGGGAGATACTTGAGTGGCTGGGTAGGGTGACACGAGTTATCGACACTGGGTCCTAACAATAGTTTTATTGAATCTTTTAACGATCAACGACCTATTTTGAGTAAAACAGGTAGTGTTGACAACTTCTGCCCAGAATTGAGTTCGAAGATGAGAATTGTTGAGCATAGATCGAGCAACTTCGATGAACGTTCTGTTTCGTCTTTTGGCGACTCCATTTTGCAGAGGTGTTCTCACCACTGAGAAATTGTGAGAAATGCCCTTACTCTAAAAAAAATTATCAAGAGAACTGTTTTTGAATTCAGTCCCATGATCACTCCTTATTGAGCGAATAGTCATATTATTCAGGACTTCCATTTTCCTGACAAAATAGATGAGTTCATCTGGTGTGTCACTCTTGGGATGGAGAAACATTACCCAGGTATAGCGAGAGAATTCATCTACTATGACGAGAGTATAATTCTTTCCAACAATGGATTGTATGTTGACAGGGCCAAATAAATCCATATGAAGGAGTTGAAGAGGGTTTGTTACTGATGACACTTGCTTTGACTTGAAACTGGATTTAGTTTGTTTTTCTTTTTCACATGCTGAGCATAGAGATTCCTTAGCGTATGAGTCTTGAGGCAAGCCAGTGACTAATTCTTTTGAGGAGAGAGTGTTCATCGTTTTGAAGTAGAGATGAGAGAGCCACTTATGCCATAGCCAGTTGACATCTGATGAGGCTTTAGATAAGAAACACATGTTCTCAGTGGTTGTTGGGTCCATGTTTATGACATAAACATTTTTCAAACGATAACCGCTGAGAGTAAGGTATCCTTTCTTACCAGTGAATGAACATGCTTTCTTAGTAAAGCATACTTTGAAGTCTTTATCACATAGCTGACTGATGCTAAGAAGATTGTGCTTCAATCCTTCTACATAAGCGAATCTTCTGAAGGTAGTTGTACCATTTGTGAGTACACCAAACTCTCGGGTATAGCCTTTTCAATTTCTACCAAAGATCACTGAGGGACCTTTCTCTTCCTTGTATTCAGTGAGCAGGTTATTTTCTCCAGTCATGTGTTAAGAGCATCCATTATCAAGATACTGGATACCCTTCGAGACCTGCAAACATAAGTAAGATTAATTTTAAATTGGTACCCACTTAAGTATGGGTCCACAATTGTCAGTGGAAGAGGAAGTGGAAGGATCAGCGGTCTTCACAACATCTGATGATTCAGCGTCAGTGGTAATCTTCATTTTGGTTAATTTCTTAACCTTGGTGGTATTCTTCACCTTGGCTTGTTTTTCACCTGGGGTGATCTTCTTTGCCTTGGAGGCAGTCATCTTCACCTTAGCTGATTTCTCAACTTTGGTGGTTGTGGGGCACTTACTAGCAATATGATCAGTAAGTCTGCAATGATAGCATTTCCTATATCTGAAAGTATCTTTAGGACCAAATGCGTGAGTATTTGAAAGTTTTAAATGGGTAGGGCCAGTACCAAGAATACCTTTAGCATCAAATATCGGAGGAACCTTAGGTTCTTCAGATTTCTTAGCTATCACATCAACCTGTTCAGGGATCTTAACTTTTGAAACAGAAGGTTGATTAGCTGAAGGTTTAGACTTCTTCAGCTTTGGCACTTTTGTACCATTCTGAAGATTTTGTAAAACGGTTTTTCCATTATATTTGAGTTTGGGGATCGAAGAAGATTTTTCCTTAGGGATAGGAGTATTAGAAGAAGAGCACTGAGATGAATAGGTGTCAGGGATGGAAGAGACGAACATTCCTGTTGGTTCCTTTTTGCTTAAACAATGATCTTAACTTTCAGTTAGTTCAGATTGTATGGTGCGGAAGCGTATTTAAGAACTGAAAGATAATGTAAGGTAGAAGAACACACAATATCAAATAAACAGTATGTAAGAACAGATGAATATCTCCAAGATTACTGTATTTGATATATATTAAGAACACCAAGAACTTCAAAGGATTAACAAGAAATCTGCAGTTAATGGTGTGTGTGAGAAGAGCAAAGCTTAATGATATGTGTGTATTTTCGTGGTATTTTTCTTAATAGAAGAACTCAACATGAGTCTTCTATTTATACTACTTCTAAAGGGGACATACTTTAGACAATAAGGAATGATCTACAGTAGACAGGATTGGGTGAACAGTAGCTTGGTACGATGTTCATTTAATGCGCATGTTCCAATTCTGACAGAGCCCTATCAGAGTTTGACACGTGTAGTTGATGTCAGGGCACGCCTGGAACAAGTGGATGAACTGATCCTGGAACAATAGAAAGATATTTGTAAATCTTCCAAGTCTTCAGTATAAACCGCAGAGGCTCTGTCAAGGGTGACAGAGGTTCTGCGGCTTGGTCCTCTGTGAGCAGTCTTCTGCTGATTCTTGCCTTCGGTATTCTTGGGTTCTTCTACAGAGCCTTTGTGGGTTACTTCTGTTCTTAGACTATTTTCACTACTTTTACAAATAGAAAGATTGGAGCTAACAATCTCCCCCTAAGTAGTGAAAATTAAAAATTTGAAAGTGCAAGTATTTTCTAAGTACAAGAATATTTTCTTTTCACATTAGATTTTGCCAGAGGCATTTGCATTTGATTGTATTGAAAAGAAAATATTACAGAGGATCTGTTTGACTGACTTAGACATTGGCATCCTTGAAGTCATTGAAACTTATGCGGTCGAGTCCTTCTTGTATGAGTTCGTGATAGAAGCTGATGCATAGAGTTCGGAAGTTGATTGTTGCATCGATAACCTCTATCAGTCTGTCGGTAAGACTTTGATTCATGAGCTTTGTTCCTCTGTGCTCCACTAGTATTGCTCTAAACTCTATCAAAGTACTTGTTGCGTACTTCTGACAGTCCATCTCTACGAACAATTTTGATTTACCAGAAGGATCTAGAAATACTAACCCGACCCTTGGATTTGTGATGATTGAGTTTGGTGTAGCAGAGGGAGGGCAGTAGTCTTCTGGTGGCTGAACGTTTAAGCTTTTTACTCCAAGATCTCGAGCCAATTGGAAATCTACCATGCTGTATAGCAGAAGCTTTTCGCGTATGGCCTTTCTAATCACCTTGTAGGCTCTGCGAACTTCATCGGTTGTGAACTTCTCTTTCGTCCATTCCAGAAGATCAGGTAGATCATAAGGATTGAGATTCCTAAGATTTGCATCTGCAAATTGGTTCTCTGATCTGTCCTCTCTTTTGACCTTGTAGATGTTGTAAGAGAGTTTAGGCCAGGTTCTGGTTCTTGAGAACTTACAATATAGGACTTTGAAGATCTTGGATGTTGAGAAGACTTCATGTTTATGCTTGGGTTTTGTTCTGGTGAAGAGGTTTTTGAGGTCAGCGCGGAAGTCAGGGTCTTGAATGGTTGGTTCTGATTGATCCATTATGCCCATTCTGCTGTATAAGTACCTGTATACCACTTCTTCCATTTGTGGTGATTTTGGTTGAGGTAAGGTTCTGCGCAGAGCATCTAATTGGTTCTTGACTTCTGCCACTCGATCCTCTGAAGTTTTTGTCTTTGGATCCAGAACAGGAATATTTGACAGAGGTGTAGTGCCGAAAGCCCAGTCTTCTTCTTCAGGCTTTGGTTTCTTATACGCATCGAAAGAGCTCTTCATCAGTTTTTCTGTCGAAGGTTGATGCTTGGGCTTTTTCTTCTGCGGTTCTTCTGTCATAATCCCTTTTCCCATGTCTTTTGCCTTCGGTTGTTTTGCTTGTTGAGATGGGGTTGCCTCTGTAGGTTTTGACGCTTGAGTCTTAGAGGGCTTTGTTGTTGATGTTTCTGTTGGTTTGGGGATTGCCTCTGTTGGTTTTGACACTTGAGTTTCAGAGGGCTTGATTGGTGATTTGGGTTCTGTTGGAGAGGTTTCAGGTGTTTTGCTCAGATATTTTCTTTTGTGAGCAATGGATTTGGTTCTTGGGTTGGTTTTGGGTGTTGGGGAAGGTAGTTCGTCTTCGGAGGATGTCAGAAGTTGAACCTCTTCTTGGATTTGGACATCTTCTCCAAATACAGAAGGAAATTCCACAAGGGTGGGTGTTGCCTCTGTGGTCTTCTGTTGAACTGTTGTTTTGGGTACTTGGGTTTCTTCAGTAATGGATTCCACAGAGATGGTTGTTGTCTCTGTGGTTTTGTTTCTGCTTTGGGTTTCAGGTTTTTGGGTTTTAGCAGGGGTTTCTTCAGAGATCATTTCCACAGAGGTGGTTGTTGCCTCTGTGGACTGTTGTTGGTTTCCTCCTTGGTTTTGAGTTGGGGGAATTTGGTTCAGGGGTTCTGCGGATACTGGTGGTTCTGGTAGACCTCTGCTTGCAGCTACTTCCCTTTGTTTCTCCCCTTGATTCTCCCCCTCAGGATGATCTGATGAATCGTCAGAATCATCATCAGAGTCATCCTGACCCTTATATGTTTTACCTTCTGCCCTGTAAGATGTATCTAGTTTCTTTGGTGGAACAGCCCCTGTAGCAATCATCTTTGCGCATAAGTCATCACAGAGGCCGAGCAGTGTTTCAACCTCTGCTTCTGTGTTGAAGCGCATTCTGCCGACGCTTGCTTGAAACTCTCTGACATAGTTTGCGTTGGCAGCGGTTAAAGCTCTGATGAATTCAGTCATCTGATCAAGTATTCCTTGGCCGAGTTCTGTCACTTGAGCTCTTGTCATGTAGTCAGAAGGCATCATGGCCTGAGTATTTCTGGTTGTTTGCTCTTGAACTTCGTCTAAGGCCTTCTTCAGGTCTTCAGGTGTAAGACCCTTAGATTTTGAGGATTGCTCTTTTAGTTGTTGAAGAAAGTGCTTGACAGACTCTTTGAAGGCAGTGGTGGCGGCTTTTCCGAATTCAGCAGCTGCAGAGGTTGCAGTGTTTGTTGCAGAGGACTTCATCTGAGCTACGGTATGTTGTACCTCTGTGGATAGGTTGTCCATTTTGGTATTTAGATTTGTGATAGCCAAAGATGTTGATTCTGCAAAAGTTTTGAGAGAGCTTTGCAACCCTTTAACTGTTTGGTTCACAGAGGTGACAAGGGTTTGGAACTCATCCCTTGATACATGTGAACTCGTTGTAACCTCTGGGGGAACACATTCGTCCCCAGAGTGAGTCTTTGTTCCTGAGACACCTTCTTTCGCCCTTGTTTTGATGTTGGGGGCGGAAGGATTTCCTTCTGATCCTCGAGCAGAAGCATCTTGTGCTTCAGACTCTAAAGAAGTTCTGAGAATGACATAGTCTAGATCCACTCCAGAGGTGGGTACTAGATTATCCTTCTTTTGACTCGGAGACTTGTCTAGAGTCTCTCTGTCTTTGTGCACTCTAATCTCCTCTGAAGAGATGTTTGGATCTAGTTGTGTGCGTGTGGCAGAGGAAACTAATTCCTCTGCAAGGATTTCTGTTGTGATACGGGGCAATAGATCACTTACTACGGATGAATCCTTTAGAGAGGATTCCCCTGGAATGGTTTCCCCGGTTATTAATGGTACAGAGGATGAAAGAATTTCCTCTGTGCGGATGGTTTGGGTTGGGGTCGAGCCGTGCTGCTCTTTTTCAAGATTGCCCTCTGCCACTAGACTGGCGGCAATAGAAGTGTGGGTTGTACTGGGAGTTGGGTTTCGTTGTGTGCCTCTATTAATCCAGACATCTTTTCTTGCTTCTGCTTCTGTGAAGCATCCAACCACTTGTTCTCCATCTATGGTCTCAACCTCTGTTGACAATGTTTTTAGGACCTTTTTGGAAGTAGTTGTCCTAGAAAATTGTTTGTTAAAAGGTTTTGTGTGAGAAATTCTTTTAAAATCCTGTGTTGGTCAACAGATTTTCTTTGGTGGAATGAGCTCTGTGACCAACAACCTTTTAGAATTTCAAAGTGTGTATTTGTGCGAAAGAGGTCTTTTGATAAGACATTCAAACCGATCGAAAGAGTTTAACTTTACGATCCATAGAGATTTTCTCTGGCAGAGCCTCTGTTGAGTTCAGCAGAGGCTCTATGACCTTAAATTTCTCATAACTCAAAATTTATGCATCTTTTTTATCATTTGTAGTTTGAAATGTTTTTACCATTTTCTTTAGGACAAAATTGGAAATTTGTGTCCTAGAAAATTGTTTTCAAAAACTGTTTGAGAATTTACATACAGAAATAAAATAAAATAAATAAAACAACAGAAACATGTATATATATATTTACAGAAGATTTAAGTTATACTTACAGAGGTTTTAACTCATGTTTATCATTCCCAACTTACCCACCAAGAAAAGAAATATTTTCTCATCTAGTGTCGTGGTGAATAAGTCTGCAAGCTGGTACTCTGTAGACACGAAGTGCATTTCGATTGTCCCATATTCAACATGGTGTTTCAAAAAGTGGTAACGGATATTGATATGCTTTGTTTTTGAGTGCTGTACTGGATTGGCAGAGATGGCTATGGCGCTCTTTGAGTCACAGAAGATGGGAATCTTGAATATGATGTGGCCATAGTCCTTAAGCTGAGTTTTCATCCACAGAACCTGGGAGCAACAACTAGCAGCAGCAACGTATTCGGCTTCTGCTGTAGATGTGGATACGCAGTTCTGCTTCTTAGAGGTCCAGCTGACTAGTTTACCACCTAGGAATTGACAACTCCCAGAGGTACTCTTTCTGTCGAGCTTGCATCCTCCATAATCTGAATATGTATAAGCTTTAAGACCAAAATCAGAGTTCTTCGGATACCAGAGGCCAAGATTTTTGGTCCCTTTGAGGTATCTGAAGATCCTCTTTACAGCATTATAACGGGATTCCTTCGGGTTAGCTTGATATCTTGCACAGAGACATGTAGCATGCATTTTGTCAGGTCTACTTGCAGTTAAGTATAACAGAGACCCAATCATTCCTCTGTAGAGCGTGCACTCTATAGGTATGCCATTTGGATCTGAGTCTAACTTATTTCCTGTGGCCATTGGAGTTCTCATTATAGAGGCATCAGAGAGACTGTATTTTGAAAGTATGTCAGAGACATATTTAGCTTGATTTATGAAAATTCCCTCTGATGATTGTTTTACTTGGAGTCCGAGGAAGAAAGTTAATTCTCCCATCATACTCATTTCAAAATCACTCTGCATGAGTTTTTCAAACTTTTTGCACTCTTCTGTATTTGTAGACCCAAAAATTATGTCGTCCACATATATTTGTACAAGCATAATTTCATCACTTTTTCGTTTATAAAACAAAGTTCTATCCGTCGTACCTCTGTCGTAACCATTATCGAGAAGAAAGGTAGAAAGTCTTTCGTACCATGCTCTTGGAGCCTGTTTCAGTCCATACAGAGCTTTGTCGAGGTAGTACACGTATTTTGGGTACTTAGAGCTTTCAAACCCTGGTGGCTGTTGGACGTATACTTCTTCTTGGATTTCGCCATTTAGAAAAGCAGATTTTACGTCCATTTGAAATACTTTAAAACCTCTGTGGACTGCGAAGGCTAAGAAGATTCTTATGGCTTCGAGCCGTGCGACAGGGGCAAAAGTTTCATCATAATCTATGCCTTCTTCTTGGAGATATCCCTTGGCCACCAATCTTGCTTTGTTTCTTATGACCACTCCATCTTCATCCTTCTTATTTCTGAAGACCCATTTAGTTCCTATGGCTTGTTTTCCTCGTGGCAGAGGAACTAAAGTCCAGACTTTGTTTCGTTCAAACTGTAGAAGCTCTTCTTGCATAGCATCTACCCAGTTTGGGTCGTCAAGGGCTTCAGAGATCCTTTTTGGCTCGATCACACTAATAAAGTTTGTAAAGAAACAAAAGTTAGCAGTGGCAGATCTTGTTTTTACCTTTTCAGAAGGTTCGCCGATTATAAGACTTGGAGGATGGCTCTTTGTCCACTTTGTTGTTCTTGGGAGATGGTCATCGATTTCATCAAGTTGATCTTCAGAGGTTTCTAATTGTTGTTCTGGTGTAGCCTCTGTCGTAGATTTTGCTTTCGTGCTTGATCCTACAGATTGTGGAATGATTGGAATGAGTGGCGGTGTTTGTTCCTCTGAGGAAGTATAGACTGAGTCTTCTTGTTCCTCTGTTATTGGTTCCTCTGTGGTTTCTGGAGTTGGTTCTTCAGTAGCTTCTGTGGTTGTTTTCCTTGTTGTATCATCTTCTGTTGGCTCCCCCTCGGCATTTGCATCTGTATGATTAACAGAGGAAGATGAATTATTTAAGGGACCAGTTAGAGAGATACCTATTGCGTTCTGGCTGGCAGAAGATGATTCTCCATAGGCTCTGACGGCTCCAGCAGAGGGATCAATGTTGTCATGGAACATCTCTTGAAATAGAAGATTTAAGTCTTCTTCTCTTGTTTTTTAGATGCCAGAGGATTCCCCTTTTAGACCGAGTTCTGAACTGATTCGTTCAGAAGTCTTCTGGAAGGTGTCGTCAAAAGAAACATTTATGCTTTCTACGATCGTTCGAGACCGCAGAAGATAAACTCTGTAGGCCTTGGAAGTTGCAGAGTATCCTATGAACTTGCCTTCATCTGCCTTTACTTTAAACTTTCCTCTTGCTTCTTTTTCATTTAAGACAAAGCACTTGCATCCAAATACATGGAAGAATTTGATGTTTGGTCGTCTTTTGTTGATCAAATGATATGGTGTTTTGATGTGTCTCTTTACGATGGTTGATCGATTTTGGGTATAGCAAGCGGTTGATACTGCTTCTGCGTAAAATGTCATTGGTAATCCACATACGGTTAGCATAGTTCTGGCGGCTTCCACAAGCGTGCGATTCTTTCGTTCGACCACACCATTCTGTTGTGGGGTGCGTGCAGCAGAGAAGTTCTGTGAAATTCCTTCTTCTGTAAGATAGTCTTCAATGACAAAGTTTTTGAATTCTGTGCCATTGTCGCTTCTCAGTTTCTAAATCTTGCACTCATACAGAACTTGGATTCTTTTCATTAAATTTATCAGTATGTTTGGAACATCTGATTTCTTTCTGACAAATTCAACCCATGTAAATCTTGAGAATTCATCGATCAAAACAAGCAGATATTTCTTGCCACCTAGACTCTGTGTAGATATTGGACCGCAGAGGTCAACATGTAGCATGTATAGAGGTCTAGGGCAAGATACATCAGTTTTGCCTTTATGGGAAGCTCTTTTGAGTTTTCCCATTTCACAGGCAGAGCATAAATGATCTTTAATAAATTTAACGTTTGGTAGACCTTTGACTAGATCAAGTTTTACAAGTTTATCAAGAGTATGAATGTTTAAATGGCAGAACCTGTTGTGCCATAACCAGGCTTCTTCGCTTTTGCATGCAACAAGGCAGATTTTGTCTTTCTTGTTCTTTGCATTGAAGTTCATGAGATATAGATCTCCTCTTCTTTCGGCTCGCAGAAGTTCAAGTCCTGTGTCCTCGCTCTGTAGAGAGCAAAAGGTTATTTTGAACATTACGTAGAATCCCGTATTGCAGAGTTGACTAACACTGAGAAGATTGTGTTTAAGGCCATCAACATATGCAACTTTGCATACGGTTATATTTTTCTTCTTTATGACTCCGTAGCCTTTGTTGTACCCCTTTTTATTGTCTCCAAAGGTCACAAATCCACCATCGTTCTTTTCTTTGTATGTGGATAGAAGACCTCTGTCGCCAGTCATGTGCCTCGAGCATCCGGAGTATAGATATCAGATTGGCACATACTGCTTCTGCAAGAAAATTAGAGAGTTTTAGGTACCCATATCCACATGGGTCCAGTTTTGTCAGGGGTCTTTGTTTTAGCTTCTGTTGAAGAAGCATTTTGTTTCTTCTTACCCTTGGATTTATCTTTTGCTTTGGGTACAGAGAGAAGACAGTGTGGACTTTTGAAATGTTGGTTTATTTTAAACATAAGATCAAAGCAATGACAGTATTGAATGTGCGAAGAGATTTGCTTCAACTTTTCATTAAATACACTAAATGGGGGCACAGAGGCATTACAATTTATCCTAACATTAGACTTTCTATTACAAGAAGGTTTATATAGGCTAGATCGTTTTTTGAAAAATCCTTTGTTGAGTGCGGCCTTCTGTATTCCCCTTCTGTGGTGAACTTCTGTAGATTTCACTGTCACAGAAGAAAAAGATTTGTTAATTTTAGTCCATTTACCCTTCTGTTGCCATGTTAGTTTTTCTTTAACAGGTTTTAAGGGTTTTAAAATCTTTGAACTCGTTGGAATTTGAGTGGACATTAACTTCTGTTGTTTGAAATTTTCAAGCTCAAGAGAGGTTTTGGCTTGTATGCACATATTCAAAAAGGCTGGACAGATAGGAATTCCAGTGATTTTCTCCTTGGGAGGAATAGTTCTGTTAAGAACTTCAGAGGTTTGTTTAAAAACCTCTGTGACACTAGGTCCGATCTCTGACTTAGAGTCAGTCTCTGATTCGTCAGAGGATGAATCGTCCTCATATACAGAGGTTGAGTCACTTGGTTCTCTTTCGACAGAGGCTGGACTTTCAGAACATGTGTCATACTCACTTTCTTCCTTTTCTGAGGAACTATCTTCTAAGTTAACAGAAGTATCTGTTAAGTTTTCTTCAGAGAGATCTTGATTGTTGGAAGATGTACAGAGGTTTTCTTTAGAGATATCAAGTTTCTCTTCTGTAATTCTTGGCTTGAACTCAGGTGCCTCTGCTGATAATTTCTTTTCAGAATTCATCATGCAGACAAATGCAACTTGATTTTGAGTCTCGGGTTTACCAAACTTGAAGATTCCTATCTGATCTTGAGTTTTCAGATACCTCTTAGGTTTGGATTCTCTTTTGACAGAGATTGAAGGTGACAAATCTGTGTTTTCAAACCACACATTTGTCATCTTCAGAGGTTTCCTATTGTGAGGTTCCCAGAGACTTTTTGCTTTTTACTTATAAAGAGAAGATTTGGAAATCCAGGTTCTCTTGTATCTCCAATGTGAAATAGAGAGGACAGAGACTTGTCTCTTTTGGTTCCGGTATAAGGATCTATATCACAGAAGCCAATTCCTCGTCTCCCTATTTGTGTGTTTATTTTTTCGTACACCTTCTGAGCATCTTGAAATTTTTTAATTTGAATATCTCTTCTGAGTAAATCTTGACAGAGGATTTCTCTTTCCTTTTGAAAATAAATTTTAAGAGCTAGGATGTTCATTCTGTCGCACTCAACGTCCATTAGTTCTTTAGACTTTGTTTTCAAAGAAGAATTAAGTTCAGAAAACTTTTCTTTTAAAGGATTTAACTTTTTGTTCAAGTCCATTTCAATTTCTTCTTTTTCTTTAAAGATTTTAGCTTTTTCTTGAGTGAGAAGTCTAGCTTCTCTCTCATAGAAGGTGAGCTTTTTCTGAATATTTTCACATGTCTTTTTCATTTCAGTGTATTCAATGTTAAGTTTAATCCAGTCATCTTCTGCAGTATTAGAGTTAGAGGTAGAAGTGGATACCTCACTGTCGGAGTCGGAGCTGACTTCTGCCATGCCACAGAATAGAGCATTCTTTGTTTCGCCTTCGTCAGAGGATGTGTCTGACTCCCAGATTTCTTTGTTCACCATTAGTGACTTCTGAGCATAGTATTCAGCTTTCTTTTTGTAGAAAGTTGCATCCCTCTGAGGGTGATTTGACTTGCTCCTGCATTCGTTGGCAAAGTGACCTGGCTTTCCACAGTTGTAACATCCTTGGTTCTGTGTGGAGTTTCCAGCTCTGTCGTCTGACCTCTGTCGGTCACCACTTCTTTCGGTTCGGCACTCATTTGCGTAGTGGCCTGGCTTACCACATTTGTAACACTCTTGAATCTGTGGAGTGTTGCCAGCTTTGTCTTCCGACCTCTGTCGGCCATTTCCTCTGTCATTTCTATCACTTGACCTCTGTCGGTCACCACTTCTGTCGTTTGACCCTTCTCTTTCTCGATTATCTCTTTCATATCGTTCATTACCAGATTTCTTCTGGTATCCTCTGCTGAATTCCCTAGTCAAGAGAGCTAAAGATTTAGCTATCGAGGCCAGGGTCGTTTCTTCTTCTGCCGCTACTTCCTCTTCTTCTTCACTTTCCACCATCATGTTTTTCTTCTTCTTCTCCTTTCTTTCCTCTATTGCTTTCTCTTTCTTTGGTTTCTCTCTAGCCTCTGCAGTCTTACCAACCAATGCAAGAGGTGCAATGATCTGGGCTTTTGCTTGTGCTACCTGAGGCTCTTGTGCTGCCAATGTTCCATAGAGGTCTGATAGGGTCCAGGAATCTAAGTCTTGATTTGTTTGCATAGATAAAGATAACTGAAGCCATTCTTCATTCAGAGACTTCAGGAACATAACGTTGTTTTCTTCAGAGGTTCTGTGGATGCCGAACTTCTTGCACTTGTTTATTAGAGAGTTGAACCTATCATACGTAGTTTGCAGAGATTCGGTTGGCAGAGCTTTAAAGGCATAGTATTCATTTATGTATTGAGCTATGCGGTTCTTCTGGGTTTTGATTCCTCCTTCTAGTTGTTTTTCCAGTTCTTTCCATAGATCATATGCAGATTCACATGCATCCATGGATTGGAAAAGGTCATTTCGAATGGCCATAATCAGAATTCTCTTAGTTTTCTGAGCAATTTCGTATTTAGCCCAATCAGGATCAGACCAATTTTCCTGGGTCTTTGGTTTCGTGTGTTCTGGGATTTCAGGTGTGTCGTCTATGCTAGGAACACGAGGTACAGTTATCATGGGAACGAAAGGAGGGTTACGGATATAATAAACCAATTCTTTGTCAGTGCCCTCAAAGAAGTGAATCATTCGAATCTTCCATTGAGGGTATTTTTCTCTAAGAAGAGTGGGATGTTTGGTTAAGGAACCAGCAGAGAGGAAGTTGTTTGTACTTGTCATTTTTAGAGAGATAAATTATCCAGAAAAGGGTTTGAACAGCAAACTTTTCTGAGTATGAAGTGGATGCTTCGTATGAAGTTTTTAAGTTTAAAAGCTTTAAGCTGAGCACCAAAATGGAGTTTTCAACCAGAAAAACAGATTCTATACTTTTACCAGAGTTCGACTAAATCGAAAAATGGCAAAAAAAACAAAAACTGTTTGTTTAATATGAAGACTAGGTTAAAAATCCAAGTTTCTACCAAAGATCATAGTTTTAGAGTGGATCCCTTGATATTAAAAATCAAGGTTTGCTCTGATACCAATTGTTGGTTCCTTTTTGCTTAAACAATGATCTTAACTTTCAGTTAGTTCAGATTGTATGGTGCGGAAGCGTATTTAAGAACTGAAAGATAATGTAAGGTAGAAGAACACACAATATCAAATAAACAGTATGTAAGAACAGATGAATATCTCCAAGATTACTGTATTTGATATATATTAAGAACACCAAGAACTTCAAAGGATTAACAAGAAATCTGCAGTTAATGGTGTGTGTGAGAAGAGCAAAGCTTAATGATATATGTGTATTTTCGTGGTATTTTTCTTAATAATAGAACTCAACATGAGTCTTCTATTTATACTACTTCTAAAGGGGACATACTTTAGACAATAAGGACTGATCTACAGTAGACAGGATTGGGTGAACAGTAGCTTGGTACGATGTTCATTTAATGCGCATGTTCCAATTCTGACAGAGCCCTATCAGAGTTTGACACGTGTAGTTGATGTCAGGGCACGCCTGGAACAAGTGGATGAATGGATCCTGGAACAATAGAAAGATATTTGTAAATCTTCCAAGTCTTCAGTATAAACCGCAGAGGCTCTGTCAAGGGTGATAGAGGTTCTGCGGCTTGGTCCTCTGTGAGCAGTCTTCTGCTGATTCTTGCCTTCGGTATTCTTGGGTTCTTCTACAGAGCCTTTGTGGGTTACTTCTGTTCTTAGACTATTTTCACTACTTTTACAAACAGAAAGATTGGAGCTAACAATTCCAAACTTAAGCATTGAACGATCTTGACTTGGTTCTTCTGTTTTAGCATTAAAACCAAGACCACAGTTGTCATTGACAGGTATCTTAGCACCGATTATCTCAGTGATCTTTGCAGAGGATTTACACCATCCTTCAACAGTAGCTTTCTCAGCTTTCATTTCAGCGATAGCTTGTCGCGTTCAATGTTGATTAATTGATTTACATAGTCCTGATCAATTAAACTTTTTTCTATATTAGAGAGTTATTGGATCTTTAAATGACATTTCTTAAGTTGTTCAATTAAATCTAGATTTAGTTGTTCAACTTCAGTTTTGCCATTCATGCCATCATATAAATCAACAGTCAGTGAATTGATAGCACGAAGTCTATCAACATCAATTAGAGATGGAGTAGAAGAGGTTGATACTTGAGAAGTGGAAGATGTAGAGGAAATATCAGCAATATCTTCCTTTACTTCATTGATATCATCCATTAGACAGAGATTGGCCTCATCTTCTTCATCAGAATCTGATTCTTCATCAGATTCAGCCCAATCGTGTTCTTCAACGATTAGACCTTTACATTTTTTTTGAAGTTTTTTAACTTCAGGTATTTCTCTTTGAGTTTCAGGTATTTGTCATCTCTAGATTTAGAGGTAGAGGAGTTCTTGAATGATGAAGAAGGTTTGAAGATTTTCTTTGACCTGCATTTACTAGCAAAATGTCTTTTCTTTCGCAGTTATAGCAAGTAGCAGTTTCCTTATCAATAGGGGATGATTTAGGCTTGTCAGTGATAGTGAGAGGTTTTATTTCTTCTGAAGTTACTCTTTCTTGCAAATCTCCTGAAGGAGTTTGTCAAGAGTGTCAGGGATTCATCAAGTTCTGAAGGATCGGTTTCTGATGAATCATTAGAGTTTGATTCTAACTCAGTGATAGTGACAGAAGATCGCTGAGTGGTCATTAACTCCGAGGATAGTAAAGCGACCGGTGTGCTTTTTGAATCTTTTACAAGATTCTTCTTAGGCTGACAAGATTGCTCATGATTGAGCATAGTTCCAAAAAGGGTGCTTAAGGTCATATATTTGAGAGCCTTAGATAGTTTAAGACACATAGTATAATTGTCCTAACTTTCAGGAATACATTCCAAGGATTTTATCAGAATCTCAGAGATAGAGTAGGTCCTACCAACAGTTTTTAGGTCAATAACTAAGTAGTTAAAAGATTGATGTACTTCAGATAAAGTTTCATTCTTACCACAAATGAAGCTTTCATATTGTCTTGCCAGATTTATCCTTTTGGACTCTTGTACGTCAGATGTAAATTAATTCTGGGCTTATCTAATTTTGGGTCCGGTAAGGTATGTCAAAGCAAAACCCGGTATTTTTGGGTTTTAATTTACGGGATTCAGTATTTAATTTAAGTGGGCTGAAGGTTATTAAGGAACCGAATATTACTTAGTCCGATATTCAATTTACTAGAAGTGTAACTTATTATCTTAGATAATAGTGGGTTACGTTCGGAAGTAAGCTCGAGTATAAATTATGAGATTTTGATATGCATTTCCTAATTAATAGGTGTTCCACCTAGAGATCGGAAGTGTAAGTAAGAAGCTTTGAAGCGAGCAAGCCAGGTGTGTTTTTCTAACTAAAATACGTGATATTTACGTGTTTTTCAAAGAAAGTGATTGAGAAGAAATGCCATGTTATTTTACATGATTTTACTTGAATGAAAGATTAAATGTTTTACTGATTATGGTGGGTTTACGAAAATGATTTGCTTATAAGCTTTTACGAACTACTCCATGAAAAGTTTGTTTTGTTTGAAAGATGATTTAGCATGAAAGGAATGATTTATAAAGCTTTCACGTTCCGTGATTCATGATGAGCTATGTGTATGTTATGTGAAGTCGGTCTGCACAGTGGGATCTGAGTACCTCGGGATCCGATGATCCCTTGGGCATTTGTGACGAGCTTGTAGGAGGAAATTCGTTTCCTTCCTACTCGGATATGTGATGAGCTTGTAGAAGGGAATTCGTTTCCTTCCTACTCGGATAGAGGGGAGTCTGCTTGGGCCCCGGTATGAGGCGAGAGGGGAGTCTGCTTGGGCCCTGATCGCGGTTAGCTTATGTGATCCTTAAACACTGTGCAGTACCATAATTGATGCTTATATGGAAAATGTTATGAGTTTTATAAAAATGATTTTATAATGTTGATGTACGCTGTTTACGGTGGGAACTCACTAGACCTTATGGTCTAACCATCCCTTTTCAAAACTAAAACCTATTCAGGTAAGCAAATAGTAGGAGGCTTGGATAAGTGAGCAAGAGCAAGATAGAGTACAAATGCAGATAGAGACAGTGCCATTGACACGTATAGAGACTAGTATGTTCTCAGTTGTGTATGGGTTGTTTCCGCCAACCTAAGTTTATTGAGACTAATGTAATAAAAATTTGGGACCTAGTTTGTAATGTTATGATTTAATGCTATGCAAGTCCTGTTCTATTTTTGGGTCGTTACAAATGGTATCAGAGCCATAGTTTAAGGGATTTAGGTGACCGGACGGGCCTAAACTTAAACTTTGGAAGTAGAAATCACAACTGAGAATCAAGAAATGGGTTAGGAGGGCACTATTGTAGGTATAGGAAATGCGTTAGGAGGGCACTATAGTAGATATAGGCCTAATAGGGTTCCGAGGACAGTTATGTGAGGTAAGTTTGAGATTACATCTGGCCAGTGTAATTGCGAACTTACAGGTACATGTATGTGCTTAATCTACCTTGTTATTCCGATGTTGTAGTCTTAAGCTAGCTTATATGTCGTGTTCCAATAATTTAGAAGGTCGGCAAGATCCATGAGGGATAGACTGAGACCCTCTATTGGGGTAGTATCACGAGAGATCATGTATGATGTGATGTATGTATACATCGTAGAGAAGAAACGTTGTTTATACTGTTATGAGTCGTCTAGAGGTAGATCTTCGTGGGTTCGAAGAGGATGAATGATCAATTTAGAGCAAGACTCCTGTTTCTGGAGAGTCCCAGTTCTAGAAATCGTGGGATAAATTAGTTTGGATGGTAAGGAAGGACAATGTCAAGATCTTGAAAGTGTCAATTCAAGAGCGAGTAAAGGATTAGAACCCTGACTTGTTAGTTGAGATTTTCAATGACAGGATCAATGGAAGGAGATACCAGTAGAGGATTGAAAATGTGGAGAGGTAGAATGCGAGGTAATTGATCAAAACGAGAATAGTATGAGGTGGTTGAGTAAGTGGGCCGTGAGGTACATGTATAGCAAGATGTTACAAGGCCGAGAGGGCGACCACGGGTCGAAAGTAGAGTGTCAATGATAAGTTGCGTAAATAAAGCGGTTGACCTTGTTTGAGTGAGTAGCCTTCAAGTGCAAGTAGAATTTCATGCATTGCGTCTTTACATGTGTTACATGAGATTTTCGTGATTAAAGTAAAGGTGTAAATATCAGTTTTGATCGGAAATGAGTCAGCGTGTGCAAGCGTATATTTAAAGAAAAAGGCAATTCCATTTACGTCGCACAAAGAAGTTTTTGAGCTTAACGATTTGCAAAATATCCCACTCTTTTCATGATAAGTCAATTGTTGCAAAAAGTCAAGAAAACATTTGCCTGGAAAATTTTTATAACCAAAATGAGTGTTGACATGTTGATGTCATAGAAATGAGTGTGAAAGCCGACTAGTTTATCCTGTGACGGTAAATTCTTTCAAAATTTTGTTGTATAGAAGATTCTCAATTCAATGTGTCACTGTCGTAACAACGTCGTTTTAGTTGAGCAAGATTGAGTTTTACTAAAAGTTGCGTGCAAACGATTCTCGAGATCGTTGTGCAGGGCATTGAAGTTATGAGAATGTTGGGGTCATGTGTACCCAAGTTGTTTCCAAGTGTTATTCTTTAAAATGAGAAAATGTGCAAAATGAATTATTTATCGCGTTGTCATGCATGAAGGCTAGGAACTCACTAGGTCATAGGGTATTGCATTTTTTTTGTTGAGGAGGAATTCCGAGAGTGGAGAGGTGTTGGTATTAGCAACTCGTTATGAGTAGTGTTGTGAGGCAGAAATAAAATGTCCATGACGTTGGATATGAGTTCTGAGGTGAGCTTGTAATATTGATGTTACATGAGTAAGTTTGAAATGAGGGAGACAGATTATGAAGTTGATTATGATATGTTGGAAGGATTAGGTTCCGTAAGGAAACCATGTTAAAGAATAGGTTAAGAAAGTATTAACAGGTTGACTATTGATGTTGAAGTCGGCAGCTGTGTAAGGTGGCCGAGGCCGAAGACTTGAACCAGAAGGTTGGAAGTTGATGGAGCACCTGGTAGGGGTGTTAAGATGATGAGAGACTGTTGTTTTGGATAAGCGTTCTACTTACGAGGTGTGGAGGGTTTGTAGGAGGATCGGGTATGTAGCACAAATGAGGTGAGTGTGTAGATTATATCGATCAGTGAGGAATGTGCCCTGTCTATGTAAGGGCTTGGATCGTAGAGAGCTAGCAAGAACGATTATGTTTGAGCTAATTGGAAACTCGTGAGTTGTAGTTCAACTAGAGTTGGGGAAAGACAAGTAACGAGGTAGAGCCAGTTATTTAGGCGGGGAAAAATGAAGGCAAGTTTAGACTGTATACGAATGATCAGGAGAGACCTAGTCTGCAGTGTGACGTTAGAAGTAAAGAATGTACGAATGAGTAGTGGCTTCAATTGCCAAGATAAATGTGCCAGCCAGTGTTATGGTAAAGTGATGTTAGAAAGATGGAGCATTAGGTGGAAACCTTTTTGGGATCTCGGATGAGGTGTGAGAATTGTTAATCAAGTGGTTGGAGCACGTAGTTGTAAGTTGGCATTGTGATATGACTGTTACCGGAATAGAAAGTCGGAGCGGTAGCGGGTGATTGCCCAAATGAGAAACCAAGAGTGTCTGGTTGTGTGAGTTGCCAAGAAAGTATATTTCAGAATCATTGGAAGTTTAGAGATGATGGATGGGTTAGTCAAAATGTAGTGTAGTAGCTGCGAATTCTTTAAGGATTGCAAATTGTTTCTTACGAGTGAAAGAATTATCCGAGAAGGTAATTTTTGGAGATCAAAGAATGGGTAATGACTTCGAACACTGGTGTCGTTCCGAGATGACTTGATTGAATGCCTTGAGTTAGAATTTTGATGCAACCGTTTGGTTATGTATAGTAATGAGAAAGTGTTGTCAACATGTGGAAGGGTCGGAAGGGAGGGCAAGTAAAGTTTGGTGGACGGTGTTCCACGCTGAGGTGGGGAGGTGAAGATCGTATGACGGAATAAGTGAGTAAATTGGAAATAGTAAGCTTGACAGTAATACCGAAAGGTGCAGTGGTATGTGGACTGTCCTCGATAAGTGCGCGAACTTCTGGAATGAGTATCGAGGAAGGGGATTTGTGTATGTTTTGTGCGGGAAAGAAGTGGAAAGGGGCAGTTGAATGAGTTGAGTATGTGTCGTTGTGAGAACTGTTCAAACGTACTGGTCATTCAGTAATAGGCTATGGGGAATGGTTTTGTGAGAGCATGGTTACTTCTCCTCGTTGAGCGAGAGTAACCGAAGTTATGTTATATGACTAGATGCCTGTGGTAAGTGGTGAGAAATAGATGTGTTTTCAGCATAAGTTAAAAATCGATAAGTGAACACTTCAGTGAGGGAGCATGGAGGTTTCCTGCTTTTAGTTACGTATAAGTGTGGTTGATAAAGTGGTGAGAACGTATGAAATGGTCGATGAGCGGTAGTCGATTTGTCCCGAAGGAAAGTGAGGTAGATTATGTTTCGAAGGACCGTCAAAGCTTTGAAGAGTTGTTAGATAGTGTACGAACTTGGGGTGTCCGATGAGATTGTAGAAGAATTCATAGTGCGATGCATGTCTCTATTTTGGAGAGCAAGTATTGCAAGAATTACTGGTCGGAAGGAGTTGATTTTCGTCATTATAAAACTAGTTGGAGCCGAGGCTTACAAGTTAGATTTGTCGGAGATTAGTATAGGTTCAGTGGAGATACCATAAAGAACGAGAGGAAACTTGAGAGGTAGAAGCGGATACGAGGTTCAAGTACCCGCATCTTTTCCAATAAGGAATTTCCGGGACGAATCTATTTTAAGGAGGGATGGTTGTAATAACCGAGATTTTTAATTTGAAAGGTTAAGTTTCGTGGAGAAATTCGCAAAGTCGGAGGTTCGGGGCCGGTTTTGGAAATTGGGAAACTAACTCTATTTGGGTTTGTATAACAACTGTAAGAACCTAGAGTTGTAGCTAAACAATAAGACATCTATTCTAACTTGAGTAGAAGTGCTATTACCCCCTTCAAGTGTGACGTGGGTTCTTGGAGCTACGCAAAGCTTGGATCGAAAAAGGAGGAATAGAGGTTTCGGTAAGCTCTTGGTGAAGAGATCGACAACGTTTAGCTTGCTTGGGACGAACTTTGTAGATAGAGCCGTGTTGTACTAACTCCCGAATGAAGTGGTAGTCGAGCGCAATGTGGCGAGCCCTTTTGTGAGCAACCGGATTTTGACTGATAAATAATGCACTCTTGTTGTCTGTAATAATCGAGATTTTTAATTTGAAAGGTTAAGTTTCGTGGAGAAATTCTCAAAGTCGAAGGTTTGGGGTCGGGTTTGGAAATTGAGAAATAAGGTATAAAAACCCTTTTTATAGCACAAAGCCCTAGAAATCAGTCATGTGTGTGTGTGGCGGCTGGTAGCAGGGAAGAAGAAGATGGTTTCAATCGAGTTTGGGAAGAAGAAAGGAGAGGACGGTTCCAATCGTTTTGGGATTCAAACAAACAATCAGAACAAGGTAATTCCTACCCTATTCTCAGTAATCTTATGTTCTTAGCATCAGAGTATTTGGACAGAAATTTAGAAAGCTGATAATCTGTTTGACTCATAAGAGTGCAGGTTACGGGTTATTAATAGTATTAAGAGATTTATGGAGTTAGAACAAACGATTGATTGGTAAAAAGACCTAATAATCGGTGGTTAAGGATTATTAGTACTATTGAATATCGCATTTCCTAATGGCGATTGCGAGAGTTCGAAATGCCGAGTCCGGAAGTTAGATCCGGAATTTTATAGAACCGGAGTCCTCCAAAGAGGGATCCGAAACTCCAATTAGATCCGGAACTCCAATATGATCCGGAACTGCAACGTGATCCGGAGTTTGGGTACTTTGACTTTGGATCCGGAGTCCAAATGAAATTCAAGAGTTGGTGGGCTGAAATTTAATACCGAATTGTGTTTGTCAATAAATGGATCCAGAATCCTAATTAAAGGATCCGGAACTAGTGATAGCTTGGGCCGTGGAAGTTAATTGCTTGGGCTTCCGGAATTATTTTATTACATGGAAAGTATTGTTAGTTGGGTGATTAAAATATGGAGTCCGGCAATCTAAATTTGAATAGGAAATTAATTGTGGGCTTAATTAATTTTAGGTCCGGTAAGGTATGTCAAAGCAAAACCCGGTATTTTTGGGTTTTAATTTAAGGGATTCAATATTTAATTTAAGTGGGCTGATGGTTATTAAGGAACCGAATATTACTTAGTCCGATATTCAATTTACTAGAAGTGTAACTTATTATCTTAGATAATAGTGGGTTACGTTCGGAAGTAAGCTCGAGTATAAATTATGAGATTTTGATATGCATTTCCTAATTAATAGGTGTTCCATCTAGAGATCGGAAGTGTAAGTAAGAAGCTTTGAAGCGAGCAAGCCAGGTGTGTTTTTCTAACTAAAATACGTGATTTTTACGTGTTTTCCAAAGAAAGTGATTGAGTAGAAATGCCATGTTATTTTACATGATTTTACTTGAATGAAAGATTAAATGTTTTACTGATTATGGTGGGTTTACGAACATGATTTGCTTACAAGCTTTTACGAACTACTCCATGAAAAGTTTGTTTTGTTTGAAAGATGATTTAGCATGAAAGGAATGATTTATAAAGCTTTCACGTTCCGTGATTCATGATGAGCTATGTGTATGTTATGTGAAGTCGGTCTGCACAGTGGGATCTGAGTACCTCGGGATCCGATGATCCCTTGGGAATTTGTGAGGAGCTTGTAGGAGGAAATTCGTTTCCTTCCTACTCGGATATGTGATGAGCTTGTAGGAGGAATTCGTTTCCTTCCTACTCGGATAGAGGGGAGTCTGCTTGGGCCCCGATATGAGGCGAGAGGGGAGTCTGCTTGGGCCTCGATCACGGTTAGCTTATGTGATTCTTAAACACTGTGCAGTACCATGATTGATGCTTATGTGGAAAATGTTATGAGTTTTATAAAAATGTGCAGTACCATGATTGATGCCTATTTCTGGAGAGTCCCAGTTCTAGAAATCGTGGGATAAATCAGTTTGGATGGTAAGGAAGGACAGGGTCAAGATCTTGAAAGTGTCAATTCAAGAGCGAGTAAAGGATTAGAACCCTGACTTCTTAGTCGAGCTTTTCAATGACAGGATCAATGGAAGGAGATATCGGTAGAGGATTTAAAATGTGTAGAGGTAGAATGCGAGTTAATTGATCAAAACGAGAATAGTATGAGGTGGTTGAGTAAGTGGGTCGTGAGGTAAATGTTTAGCAAGATGTTACAAGGCCGAGAGGGCGACCACGGGTCGAAAGTAGAGTGTCAATGTTAAGTTGCGTAAATAATGTGGTTGACCTTGTTTGAGTGAGTAGCCTTCAAGTGCAAGTAGAATTTCATGCATTACGTCTTTACATGTGTTACATGAGATTTTTGTGATTAAAGTAAAGGTGTATTTGATCGGAAATGAGTCAGCGTGTGCAAGCGTATATTTAAAGAAAAAGGCAATTCCATTTATGTCGCACAAAGAAGTTTTTGAGCTTAACGATTTGAAAAATATCCCACTCTTTTCATGACAAGTCAATTGTTGCAAAAAGTCAAGAAAACGTTTGCCTGCAAAACTTTTATAACCAAAATGAGTGTTGACATGTTGATGTCATAGAAATGAGTGTGAAAGCCGACTAGTTTATCCCGTGATGGTAAATTCTTTCAAAATTTTGTTGTACAGAAGATTCTCATTCAATGTGTCACTGTCGTAACAACGTCGTTTTAGTTGAGCAAGATTGAGTTTTACTAAAAGTTGCGTGCAAACGATTCTCGAGATCGTTGTGCAGGGCATCGAAGTTATGAGAATGTTGGGGTCATGTGTACCCAAGTTGTTTCCAAGTGTTATTCTTTAAAATGAGAAAATGTGCGAAATGGATTATTTATCGCGTTGTCATGCATGAAGGCTATAAACTCACTAGGTCATAGGGTATTGCATTTTTTTTGTTGAGGAGGAATTCCGAGAGTGGAGAGGTGTTGGTATTAGCTACTCGTTATTAGTAGTGTTGTGAGATAGAAATGAAATGTCCACGACGTTGGATATGAGTTTTGAGGTAAGCTTGTAATATTGATGTTACATGAGTAAGATTGAAATGAGGGAGACGGATTATGAAGTTGATTATGATATTTTGGAAGGATTAGGTTCCGTAAGGAACCCATGTTAAAGAATAAGTTAAGAAGTGTCCGTGCAACTGTTGTGGAACCCGATGCCGGTAGGTAATCGCTGAAGCGTCTGAACCACACCCTTGGGGCTTGTTTGAGTCTGTAAATTTATTTCTTGAGGTGACATACATGAGAAGGGTGCTGATCGCGACATATCTGGGTGGTTGCTCCATATAGACCGTTTCATGCAAAAGACCGTTAAGAAAAGCATTATTGACGTCAAGTTGACGTAATTTCTAGTTTTGAATGACGACGATGCTTAGGATTAGATGAAAAGTGGCGACTTTGACCAGGGAACGTATGTGTAAAGTCTAGGTCGGGTACTTGTGTAAAACCTTGTGCAAAGATCCTAGCTTTTAGTCTCTCTATTGATCCGTCAGCGTTGAACTTGGTTCAAAAGACCCATTTCGAGCCAACGACATTAGTACCCGAGGCCGTGGGATGAGCTCCCATGTATTGTTTGATTTTAAGGTGTGTATTTCTTCATCCATGGAAATAACCCATGCTGGGTTTTTGGCGGCCGATTTGTACTCTTTTGGAACTGAAGTGGCTAAGAGAGCGGAAAGAAGGCCATTTTGGTGTTCGACGATAAAAGTTGGGTACTTCGGTTTAAAATGTTGGATTTTGCATGTGTTTGCATGGGGTGCATGGGGGGGGGGGGGGGTACGGTTGTTTGCAAGGGAGGTGATGGGGCGGTTTGTTGGTTTGGGGTTGGGGCCGTAGGGATGGTTTCGTTGGAAGGGGGAGGCGTATTTGAGGTTGTAGGTGTGGGATCGATAGGTGTAGGTGGGGAATTTGGTTGTGTGTGGGTGGTGGGTGATATAGAGGGACATAAGGTGCATGGGTTGGTGGCGTGTATTGAACATGAAGTGGGTGCGGGAGGTGGCGGTTCAGTTGGCTCGGTTTGAGGGTCGAGGAAGGAGGAGTAATCTCAAGGTTGGCGAGTTTGGTATTTTTGGCGAAAGGAAAATGGTGCTTGTCAAATTTTGCATGGCGGGATATGTAAACTCGAGTTCTGGAGTAATCAAGGCATAAGTACCCTTTATACTTCGAACTATAACCCAATAAGATACATGACCGAGTTCGGGGTTCAAACTTATTTTTGGTGTAGTCTCATAGACACGGGAAAAGTTGGCACCCATATGGTCGAAAAATTGTATAATTTGGAATGGTTTTAAAAAGAACCTCATAGGGTGACTTGTTGTGTAGTACGGTAGTCGGTATTTTATTGCAAAAGCCGTGAACCAATATTTCGGTCGGACTTTGGAGTGAAAAGCGCCCGTTTCGGTGATGTGCCAATGTTTACGTTCCGCTCGACCGTTTTGTGGTGGTGTATAGGGACAAGATAGCCGATGAAGTATCCATTTTGTAGCAAAAAATTGTGGGAATTTATGGCTTGTAAATTCCGCGCCGCCACCACTATGAAATATTTTTATGTTTGCATCAAGTTGGTTTTTGACCAAAGTATGAAATTCTTAAAAATTCCAAAGTTTGATACTTGAGATGCATGGGAAAGAACCACGTAAAACGGGAGTGATCATCGATAAAAATTATATAATATCGATATCCTTCCGTAGAGGTGACGGGGGCCGGTCCCCAAATGTCGCAATGTATGATCTCTAAAGGTTTCGTTGCACGTTTGTGATCAACAAGAAAAGGTAAACTGTGACTTTTTGCCAGTTGGCATGGTTCACATATGGTGGAATTTGGTAAAACTGAAGATACGACTAATCTACCTTGTTTGTTTAGAATTGTGATGTTGGTCCCGTAGAGGTTATACAAGGAGGAATAGTTCGTAGAAGGGGGGTTGAATACAAACACAATTTTATGTTTTCTAAATTGTTTTATTGATAAATCAAATTACAATTTACAGTTTGTTGCGAAATAAGACTAAGTAAACGTAATCTAAACAAAATTGAGAATCACAAAAGTGTTCTTGCACTAGAAAGAAAGAGTTAGTAGAAAAACAAAGGTTTTCTACGTACTAAGTTGATCAGGAGAGATCCTTCAAAATGAAAGGGTACTGCTCCTATTTATACCTTATGCATGAAATGCATGGCAGGAGCACTTTACACGTGTCAGCATCTGGTTGGGTGCATGCTTCTGACTGTTATCAAGACATGCTTTGGGTCTCATGGTGAATAGTGTAGGTGGCAGAGTGGTTGTACGATTATGGACAAAAGTAAAATTTCTTCTGTTAATCCGTACTTGTGTGCAAGAGGATAAGACAAACGCTTCTTTAAGCACAAGCTTCATGATCAACGATCGTTGCTGAGATCTTTCATCAGTGAGTCCTGATGTAAGTCATCTATCGGTGAAGCTTTCTTCTTGAATTGTCGCGCGTGTAGACTTGTCTTGGTTTCACTGATGTCCGCATCAGATCATGAGTAGACTTATCACTTGTTCATCAACTTTGTCTTCGATGTCGGTGATTGTTTGGGTAAAATTTCACCAGCCTCGACCACGACCAAAGTAAGGGAAACATTTATTACACTTTTCCATAATAAGGTGAAATCACAATACTTTATCTTTTGACCAAAGTTAAAATCAAAAGTTATTTACCTCACGACACTCGACAATGACGTCGTCTAGCTCACATGACCGTCGTATGAAACCTTGTGACCTCGACCGACTAACACACGATATTTCTGTTACGTTTTCAATTTTTAAATGCAGGAATCAATGTCATTGATGATCAACGGACATAACCGACAAGGTCAGTTATGGGCATTCAATCCAGCGTCCGTTACGTCTGTTACGCAAAGCATTTAAGGAATCAATTAAAGCACCTGAAGACTACAAATACCAAGCTCAATTATCATTTCAGGGGGCATCACACATCATCTCTTACATCTGAAAACATCCGAACTCTGAAGAACACTCGAAACAAAGAATTCTCTCTCAAAGGATCGCTCACGACGCACGACTTTCTCGCACAACACATTGTTTTTACACACGACGCACCAGTTTTTACATTTGATACACTCGTTACTTTACATTTAAAGTCTTTCTTTCATTTGTATTGTAATCTATGTACTCTCGACACCCGAAACATAAGGATATTGCCCCTGTTTGGCGATCATAGTGCAGCGACGACCTCTACTGTCGTCCGCGGGTTTTTTTCCTCGTTGAGGTTTTTCCCGCGTCACCAAATCTTTGTCTCATTTACGCTTTTTATTTTTGTCGTACGGTTTGTCGAAAGATTTCTATTCTTTAGTTGTTAAGCTCCACAATCAACCTTAAGTTATCCTTCTGGACGATTTTTGGCATTAACAGTTTGGCGCCATCCGTGGGACGCCATCTAGAGAAAATCTTCGACAAACGTGCGTCTTACTAACGGTTTCTTGGAGTTTTCTCTTTTTTCTGTTTCAGGAAAATGGCGGCCCCTGGAAATCAAGAGCATCTCATTGCTCAGATGTATCAGGAGTTGGAAGTTGCGCAAAATCAAATCAATGTCATGGCTGAGCAAAGTCGAAGGGCAACTGAGGAAATCGCACGACTGAGGAATCCATTCGGACCGCAGAACGGTCCAAGGCCATTCGTTCAGAACCCATGTCAAGGATCGTTCGTCCATAATCCAGGATCCGCTCCGTTCGTCCATAATCCAGGATCCGCTCCGTTCGTCCATAATCCAGGTCCAGGTCCATTCGTTAATAACCCTAGACCAGGACCATTCGGTCAGAATCAATAGCAAGGTCAATTCATGCAAAACCAACAGCCGAGATCGTTCATCCCGAATCCCCAGTTCGGGACGGCTCCTCCTCAGCATCTGAGACCTTCACCCATGAATAATGGGTCTCAACCATTCTTTGTCCCTTTCAACGAGGACGCCAATGGTTCGTCGTATGGAAATGGCACCAGTTCGGGGATTAACCCTCCAACCGGTGCAAATCCTGATCCTAACGATCCCATCGCTCAGCGGTTGAGGATGTTGGAGAACCAGAATGAGCGTGCCCTGTCCTTACTCGCTAAACTACCGGTGGTAGCCGTACCCATCGATGTCGAGCTTCGATCGGGGTACCAAGCGTCGCCCTTCATTGACACGATAGCGACCGTCGATGTCCCGAAGAAGTATAATATCCCCTCTTTCACGCCCAAGTATCCGGGGATAACCGATCCGACGGAGCATATCGCGCAATATAAGCAGCTAATGTGGACGATCTCGATCCCACATATGTATCAAGAGGTCTGTATGTGCAAGAGTTTCAGGGCGACCCTCACAGGTCCTGCCCTCCAGTGGTTGATTAACCTCAAACCCAAATCCATCGGGTCGTTCGCTGAGTTAGTCAACCAATTCTCCCAGCAATTCGCCAGTAGTCGCAAGATGGAGAAGCAGACCAACGATTTGTATTACGTCATTCAGAAGATCGGTGAATCGATCCGGAGTTATTTCAACAGGTTTAACGCTGAGATGATCAGTGTCCACAACTGCGATGTCAAGACCGCGATCGAAGCCTACAAGCGTGGTCTAGACGACAACTCGGGTTTATACAGTGATCTGACCAAGTATCCCCCGGAGAATTTCAAAGATGTCCGAGCCAAAACCCTTGCTTATATGAGGGTAGAAGACGACGCTGCCTTTCGTCGAAAGCATGCCGACGACAAAAGGTCGTTATGTGTAAGGAAGCCAGAGTTCAAGACGAAGGTAGTACCCAAGCTAGAGCCTGCACGACAAATCTCGAACGTACGATTCAAGACAAAAGCAGAATCTAAGACTACGGCCAAATTTCCTCAGTACCCTAAGATATCTTCCTACGGATTCAAAGGGACTACTAAGGACTTGGTTGAAGCTCTAAAGACTGTTCAGGCGACCATCCGGTGGCCAAAGAAGTCCGACCAAGACGACGGTAAGAAAGACAAATCGAAATGGTGCGACTTCCATGTCGACCATGGTCATACGACAAATGATTGCATAGCTCTCAAAAAGGAACTAGCATATCATGTCCCAAAGGGCAATCTCAAAAACATCATCGATGACGTCGTTACTCCAGCTAACGACGATCGACCGCCAACTCCCGATCATACAAAGGTCGTCAACTGCATAACTGGTGGTTCTGATGTGTGTGGTCTGACGTATTCCGCAACCAAACGTCACGCCAGCCAAGCACCTGACGATCGGCCTATCCCGCACTCATATAGACCCAAAGGAGATCTGGAGTTAGAAGCCATGAAGATTTCATTCGAGCAGGACGACCTCGGTGATTCGTATCGCAAGCATCATGACGGGTTGATCATTCAACTCACGATCGGTAATTGTTTAACCCGGCGAGTCTTGGTCGACAGAGGCAGTTCAGCGAACGTCATCTTCCTTGATATCATAAAGGCCATGGGAATCGATCGATCGGAAATCATACGACGCTCGACAACCTTGGTCGGTTTCAATGGAGACGTGACGAGCACCTTTGGATAGATCACCTTGCCTGTCTATGCTGGAGGAATCAACAAGTAGACCAAGTTCAGCGTCATCGATTGTGCGTCGGCCTATAACATCATCTTAGGTCGACCGTGGATCCATGAAATGAAAGCCGTTCCCTCGACGTACCACCATACCATGAAGTTCCTTACGCCGTGGGAGGTCTAAGAGATCAAAAGCGAGCCAAAATTCGCCCATGATTGCTATAAGACCACCCTGAAGCAACAAAAATAGGCCATCTAGCAGTTACGGGTCGAGGAAGTCATCCTGGACCTAAGCAAGCCTGACCAGAAGGTCTTGACAGTGGGAAGGTCCTGGTTGTATCTCGGAAGTCGTGGGTAAAAGTGCCTATCGGTTCCAAACCCTCGACAATCAAGACATCCCACGCAGCTGGAATGCAACGCATTTGAAAAGGGTCGCACGACATCAGTTACTAAGTCTATTGTACGACTTCAGTAAACTTCTACAGGATCGTACGACATAATCAATCATGTCCACTAAACGACTTGATTGCACGATCACAGGAACACATGACTCAGATTCATCGTACAATCTAGTTATACGATTATAAGGTCTAACGACCTCACAATCTGAGTTTTGTAAACTTAGAAGAGTTTCATGTTCTGAATGAATGCTTTAATCGCATGTGCTTATGTTTGCCAGCACAATTTAAATATATAAAAGTCTTATGACTTGCGTGCTAGTCGTTACATCATAATGAATGCCTAGGTCACATGATTTCTCGTTCATTATATACTTAATGAATTTCATACTAGATCTGTCCACGACATGTATGAGTCGAAATAATACACGAGTTCAACAGAAGGGTAAAATTTCATTCATGAAATAAGTAATTACATCTAAGTGACTCGACCACCAACGGTCGAGCGCTCAAAAACAAAAATACATATAGCAAAGATTTTCTTAAGGCTGAAGAGGAGCATCGGTCGCATCCTTGCCTGAGGCCTCACCCTTAGAGCCTTTGTCCGCCTCCTCTTCCTCGTCGACCTCCTTCTCGTCATTCGAGTCAAAGTCTTTTGCAGATCCGACTTCACTCAGGTAGAAGGCAAGCTCTTCCGATGCCGAGGCGAGAGGATTTTTCCCTGACAGGTGTCGTCGCATGATAGCTGCCCGCGCAGTGAATTGGGCAAAAGCGAAGACGGACTTAACCTCGTCCTTCAGCTCCTCGACCTCCTTACTCCTCGGCTTCTTTCTCCTTCATAGCCAAGGACTCCTTTGTCTTGTCCAGCTCCTCTCTTTGGCCGGCGAGCAAAGACAAGGATTGCTTTAGACGAGAGTTCGCCTCGTCCTTTGCATGATCGACGGCTTCCAACTCATTCAGAGCATCGTCAAGTCGCACCGACAGATCCTCGGCACGTGCCAGAGTGGACTTTTCCCTCTCCAATGCCGCGTCTTCTCTCTTAAGGGCAGAAGACACTAAGCCTTATATCTTTGTCGTTTCAGCGTGCAGGGCCAAAGAAGATTGGAACGTCTGAAAAACATGAAAAGCATTATTAGAGAATATTCGACAAAGTAAACATCGATAAAACAAAACAAGTCTTGAAAGAAAGACCTACCATGAACGCCAGTCCGGCAACATGCGCTCCCGTATCCTCGACGGAGACCCCTCGAAAATGCTCCTCGAAAGATGGGAGTTGGTACTTCCCCAGATGCGGAAACAATTTCGTCCCGTCTAGGACATTGTCAGCTAAGAAATTCGACGGCAATGTAAAATTAACCGTCGTGACCTCCTTATCCTTTGTCAGCTGTACGGGTCGACGTCGCAGACGCATGCATCGTCTTTGTCGCCTGAAGTGTCGGATCGACCAACGTTGCGTCAATCGCGTCGGAAGATATCTTCGTCTTCTCAGAAGTCGCAATAGTCGCCTTCGCCTTCTCAGGACTAACGACTCTCGACGAGTCTTCTACCTTCGAAGACGGTTCCCTCAGGATCATCGTCCTTGTCCTCTTTAGGACCCCCGACCCAGTTGTCGGGGCCTCTTTTCTCTTTAGGACTCCCGACCCAGTTGTCGGGGCCTCCATCCTCTTTTCTCTCGCCTTACGAGCTAATTCGGCTTGAGCCGCCCTCTTGGCCATCGTAGAAGACGTTTTCGGCTGGGATTCTCCTGTAAGACAAGAAAGGAAGAATAAGTAAGCGACTGAAACAAAGGAAGAAATATGTCAAGACAGAGTAGGGTACACTTACCAGTCATCTCTACCTCTTCTCTCGACTCCTCTTTCTTCTCTTCTTCATTAGTCTCCTCTGTCTCCTCTTTCTCATCCTATTCCTCTCGACTCTCCCGAAGTCTCTCGCTCAAAAAGACTAAGTCGTCGGCCTCGTCTACCAAATGACGTGTGACGAATGAACGATCGTCTGCACTGATCTCCAGGAACTTCTCGATCTTATCCTTAGAGTCGTCGTTGGGCACCACCTTGTCGAAGTTGATATATGAGAACATAAGGGAGAAAGTAGTCGAAAAACAAATAAATAAATACGATAAAAACATTCGACCAAAGCTAGAAACTCACCCGCCATGTTCCAACCGGACTTGATCCAGTCACTTTCAGGATCTAGCGTCGCTACCCGCACGAGTACATACATGGTCTTCCATTTGCGGTCATTGACCGCGGTTTTCAGAACCAAGGTGCGATCGCCCTTGTGTTTGGAGAACATGCTATAGCGACGGTATGTATCCTTCTTGACCTGATAGGCCGTAAGCAGGTCCGTCACATTCATCGGCGACTCCCAGTGTGAGGTAAGTCGCTCGATGACCTGAATAACGCGCCAGAATTGGGGCATCAGTTGCCTTGGCGACAAGTTAAACTCGCACATAAACGCCTTAGCTAAAGGCGAATATGGCCATTGAAATCCTATCTTAAATGGGTACTCGTATATCACGACATACCCCTCTGGACACATGTCCGATCGAATTTGACCGGCCTTACTCACTGTAATCCCCGCAGGGATTCTCGCTAATTTCCTGAAGTCATCAAGATCATCTTGATCTCGAATGGTACTTCTAGGCTCTGTCGACATTGCAAATCCGGTTAACCAAGTTTGTCGGTCGGAAAAACCCCAAATGTCCCAGTTTTTCCTAGGCTTTCTAGCTATCGACTTACCACGCATACAAAGGATGAGAATCGTACCTTATATAGGCGCTGTAAACCTCGAAAATCCTAAGCAGCTAAAAAATTCTTGCAGATTTGGAAAAGATTGGACGAAGAACAGCAAGAAAATCAGAAAGAAATCTCACTCTTAAAACTCTCTGAAATCGTAAAAAGGAAAAGATCCATCGTGGGTCTCTATTTATGTAATCGATCATGTCAGGATGAGTCCCTCGATGATCGACACGTGCCCTTACCTTTTCGTATGCACACACGGATCGTCGACACCTGGCAATGACAGCTGCTAAGCATGATCGTGTGTCAGCGTGATGTCACGACCTTATCCCCTTTTCGACTTGTTCTTTAGTTAGAATTGAACCGATCCAGTTCCAAGGCAACTGAAGTAACTTTCGACACGTGTCACGACCCCAGACGTCCGACTGACAAAATTTGAAATTCGAATTTGTCACTCTATTTTCAAATTTTGGGGGAAAACTGTTTGGGTAAAATTTCACCAGCCTCGACCACGACCAAAGTAAGGGAAACATTTATTACACTTTTCCATAATAAGGTGAAATCACAATACTTTATCTTTTGACCAAAGTTTAAATCAAAAGTTATTTACCTCACGACACTCGACCATGACGTCGTCTAGCTCACACGACCATCGTATGAAACCTTGCGACCTCGACCGACTAACACGCGATATTTCTGTTACGTTTTCAGTGTTTAAATGCAGGAATCAATGTCATTGATAATCATCGGACATAACCGACAAGGTCAGTTACGGGCATTCAATCCAGCGTCCGTTACGTCTGTTATATGAAGCATTTAACGAATCAATTAAAGCACCCGAAGACTATAAATACCAAGCTCAATCATCATTTCAGGGGGCATCACACATCATCTCTTACATCTGAAAACATCCAAAATCTGAAGAACACTCGAAACAAAGAATTATCTCTCAAAGGATCGCTCACGACGCACGACTTTCTCGCACGACACATTGTTTTTACACACGACGCACCATTTTTTACATTTGATACACTCGTTACTTTACATTTAAAGTCATTATTTCATTTGAATTGTAATCTCTGTACTCTCGACACCCGAAACATAAGGATATCGCCCCTGTTTGGCGATCAAAGTGCAGCAACGACCTCCACTGTCGTCCGCGGGTTTTTTTCCTCGTTGAGGTTTTTCCCGCGTCACCAAATCTCTGTCTCATTTACTCTTTTTATTTTTGTCGTACGGTTTGTCGAAAGATTTCTATTCTTTAGTTGTTAAGCTCCACAAACAACCTTAAGTTATCCTTCTGGACGATTTTTGGCATTAACAGTGATAAACTCCTTAGTCGCGAAACTTGTCTTCAAGGATTACAAATAACACTATTACATTAGAATCCATCAATGATACTGAACAGACTTAATATACTATTGCTGATGGTGAAACACTAATACAAATAGATGTTAAATGCAATTTTCACTAAGTATTCAAGGGTCATCATCAAATCACTGAGAGAGTTTGGATCAACAATCTCCCCCTATTTTATGATTACAAAAGAAACATAAGAAAATTGCTAAGTATTAAAACATAAGGATAAAGAGGACTCATAGCTGCGTGTCCCATTTACTGTTTTAAGGGATCTTTTCTAATACTGATGGAGTAAAGTACTTTCACTGAAAACTTTCATTAAATCGTATTATGATTACAAAGAGAAGTTGAAAGTTTAAAAGTACAAGTGAAAGAATTATACAAGTACTAAAAGAAATATTGATAAATTACAAAAAGGTACAAAAAGGGAATCTATCAGCTAGAGTGGTTCATCATTGAAAAGCATTTTGTTATATTAGTCTCCTTCAATGATCATCCAGTCAGGTACTTTTCCTCCCTATTATTTTCTAAGCTTTGCTTCTCTGAGGACATGGGCTTTGAGAAAGATACCTGGTCTTGACAATTTACACTAGTGGACAAGATCTCTGAGTTGTTCTATTGGGCAGATGGGAATCTCTGAGTTTCTCTGAAAGCGTTGGATGCTATTCCAATCAATGAAGATGATTCCGTAAGGGTCTCCTAGCATTTAACCAGGTTTGAAGGGACCTCTTGGCGGCGGTGATAGGTCGAGAGCTGATAGGACAGGTGGTGGTCCAAGTACTGCTTCTCTTGAAAATTTGATACATGTTTCGTTTCGATAGGCAGGTTCATCAGAGGTCGATGCTTGCTTTGGTTTTCTCTTTGCTGGTCTTTGGTTTTGAAGAAGAGCGGGAGGGGGAGGTAATTCCACCCTCGCTGAGACCTTGCTGATAAGCAAGTTCAAGAACTTCTCCACATGGGATTTGTACTTGGACTTGGATTTTTGTATTGCATTTCTGATCTCTAACCATTCATCAAATTCGAAGAGCTCCAGCTTAGACATATACATTGTTTGCGAAGAATCAATTTCTCAGATAACTTGGATAGTCACCAACACTGAGTTCTTTTTGCTCTTACCCGTTACGTTCACAATAGTGATTCTGTCTGGATGGTATCGATGATCGATCTTCTCTCTGCACCAATCTAACTAGGAGTCGCTGGCTACCTTTTCTTTTTGGGCTTCCTTCTTAACCTCTTTCATCAGTTGCTCTTGGACTCTGATCGGGTTCTTTTTTAGTTTCTTATCTGAGACTGAGTTATGTGCTACCTTAAGGGCAAGTTTAGCATCCTTTTGGTAAGCAACATACATTTGCTCAGCCCTGATAGATTCGTCTCTTTCTTTCGGGGTCAGGAATCCAAGGCCATCATTTTGAGCACTTGGTCGAGAAGGGATTGGGATTCTTTGGATTTCTTGCTGATGAATCATTGTTGATCTTCTTCTCTGTAGTTCATCCTAATACCTTTGGATTGGTCGTGAGGGTCTGTTTGGGTGACTCAACAATTCTTCTTCTTCTTCTTCTTCTTCTTGTTCATCAGTCTCTAACATAGAGACTGGGATTATTATATCGTCTTCAGCAGTAGTAGCTGAGATTACTTATTGCCGTTCTTCTTCTCGTCCCTCAAGCAGGGGTAAGAACTAGCTGGTTACAAAGAACAAGGAGTTAGGTTTTAGGAGAGAAGAGATAGATAAAGAGGTTAAGTGTATAGAAGGGGTCAAAGATGAACATGGGTAGAAGCAGAGAAAGGGATGATGGAGAGACATACCTGAGAAGGTTGCTCCCCCTCAGAAGTAAAACAGATTTTTAGATTTCCCTTGGCACCAATTTGCTTTTGCTTGACATGGGAGGTCTTCTTCGTTGGGGTCTTATCAGCAGATCTCCCCCTGCTTCATTTATTGTAACTCCTTTAAGAGGAGGAACGCTGATAGGCTTTGGGTTGAGCCATAAGATGGATTTTTTTTGTCATCATCATCATCATCATCATCAGCGCCTTCGGAGTATTTCTTGGAGTCCCCTAACTCCAATTCTTCTTCGTCCTCCTCTTCCTCTTCCTCCTCCTCTTCTTCGTCTTCGTCTTCTTCTTCTTCTTCTTCTTCAACCTCTTCATCAGAGGGGATATGTACCGTTTCAGCATTAGTTGAAGAAGAAGGAGGGGTCTCTTTATTTAGATCCTCCTCCTCAGCATGAGGGAGGTCTTCTTTATTTTCTACGTCCTTCTCCCCCTCTTTGTCATCATCATTAAGGGGAGGGTTTACCGGAGCAGCTGCAACATCATCATTTACTGCTGCAGATGTGGAAGGAACAGCTTCCAGCTTGTCCACCCTGGCTTCTTGGCTAGGGATGGCCTTTGTCTCCTGAAGGACAAAGTCAACAACCATACCCAGGGCAGTGCGATCTTTGTCGTTGAAGGAGGGAGAGGGAATAGGCGCGGATTTCCTCAGTTCTGCTAGAATATCAGAAAGCAGGTTGGTATTTCCGTTGACCTTGGTGCAAAGGTCAGTGACAGAGGCGGTGAGCGAGCTGACGGTGTTGCTCAGCGATTGAATGGAAGTTGTGTTGGCAGCAACATCCATCTCTATTCTTGTCACCTCTTCTGTAAGAGCTGACAGCTGAGAGCTCTCAGCTTTAGAGGAGATAGCGAAGGTGATTTGCTGAAGATTAGTGCCGACAGCGTTCACAACGGTAGTGTTGTTGTTGAGATCAGTGGAGAGTGAGGCCCCGTGATCGCTTACCTCCTTGATGGAGGCATTTAAGGTATCCAACGTAGAACCTGTAAGATAAAATGAAGATTTTGCACTTGCATGCTCGGGCTTAGATATTTTAGAAAAAGTTGGTAGAGAAGTTGATGTACCTGATGGGATATGGAAGAAATCAAACCGATTCCCTCCAAAGAACTCTATGCCCCGCTCGAGAGGAGTCTGGGACACAGGTATATGCTGAAGATCCTTGAGAGGACGACCAACAGGTCCAACATTCTCTCGCATTAAATCCTTGAGAAGGGATGCGCTTGTGTCAGCAACCGAAGTCACCGGTGCGGCAGAAAGGAAGACCAAATAAATGGTGGGAGAAGAGGCGATTGTTAAGAAGATGGCAGTGCTTGGTGGCGGAGAGGCACTGGCGGTGCCATGAATTGAGCCTTCAGTGCTTTGAGGCACTGAGACTGGTGGGGTTGGGGCAAGCGATACATCATCGAGGAAGGAGATCGCTGAAGCAGATGTGTCGGATGCAGAGATGGTGGAGCGTACCATGAAAGTTTCCAGGGTTGCCTATGAAGAGGCAAGCCCTGATGTTGTTGTTGATGTTGAGGGTTGGAGTTTCTCCTTAGAAGTTCTCTTGGTCTTTTTAGAGTGACCAAGAGGGGCTGAAGATTGTTTCCCCTTTGAAAAAGAGGTGGTTGTTGCAGCTTGGGAAGCCACGGGGGGTTGAACCGTGAGCATCGCTGCAGAAGATGAAGGAGTAGAGAAGAGAAGGCGTCGAAGGTCGGAAAAACTTACCTCGTTATCAACTCGCTCCACATCGAGGATGCGAACCTCGAGCTTTGGAAGCGGATAAGCACCCTAGGTCGGGTAGAGCTTCTGAAGAAAGTACTAGAGAAGCACTAAGATGAAACGAACATAGGGAACCTTGACTTCCCTATCAGGATTTTCGACCTTGATCATCATGTCATCAAAAATCATCCTGGCATAGTTTATGCTGTGATTTGTGATGACCGAGTAACCGAGCTGCAGAGTTGGTCGGCTGGCTTGGTCCATCGACCCAGTCTTACCACCCATACATTGAATGAAGTGGGTGAAAGGGTAGTTCAATTCAGGGAGTCTGTGCTTGATCTCCCATTCATAGTCCATCAAGTCAAGGAATCTGATCAGCTCCTCGTCAGAAGGAACATCAGCATAGTTCTTGTTTTATGGGAGTTTGAGGCTAGCACGAACCTCGCCGTGTTCGGTCTGAAAGGATATGACCGTCGCACTCTTCCGTGATGGAAGAGTATTCTCCGCCCTCTTAGCAGTATACCAGAACTGCTGGAGTAAGTTTTTGTGAGCTGAGGGATAGACAGTTAAGGCGTACGAGATGGGTCAGGTTTCAAGGAAGTTGGATACTTCCACAAGGTGTGGTGATGGTTTAGACTTGGGGAATGGCGTCAGCAGTGCATGGTGGTTGTTTGAGGTGAACTGAACCGCTGAGAGTTCAAACTTCACGTTCTTTGACTTGGTGAAAGTTGCAGTTGCTTGGGATGCCATTTATGTGTGTTAGAAGAACAAAAGGGAGAAAATAGAAAGTTTCTTAGAATGGAAGGTTCTTAGATAGAAGTTCCATAAATAAGAAAATGAGGTTTTAACAGTTTCCTTTTTGGGAAGGAACATGTAAAAAAGATTTTCCAGTTTCAAATGGGATGAAAATGGTAGAAAATGTATTTTACCAGTTTCCTTTTTGGGAAATAATCTGGTAATTTACATTAAAGATGAGAGAGAAAAGTTAAAAAAAAAAGTTTAAACCTTAAAAACCTTATTAGGGTTTTTGAAAAAAATCATGAAAATATGATTTTTAGAAAGAAAACATATTTTTGATCTTATTTAGTGTAACAACCCACCATTTTAAATCAAGTATAACATTTAATATTAAAGTGAACTTCTCAAAAAGGGCACCAAAATTTAATCGATTACATTCATAACAAAATTAGGTTTGCAGAACAACCTATTCACAACTGAGAATAACACTAAAGTCTATAAAATAAATAGAAACATATATCATCTAGAAGCATCCTCACGCTAGACCTTCTCCTTGCTCTTGCCCGAACTGCCTACCAACTGCTTTCCTGAAAAGGTTTAGTTTTGGAAATACGAGGGTTAGACCATGAGGTCTAGTGAGCTCCCTCTAGTGGCAATAGTTTCATCATCAAATGTTTAAAAGCACTTCATAATAATTAAATAAACGAAATTTATACATTAAGCTTTCACACAAAACTACACATGTTCATGGCACACTGAAGTCACACATTAGGGACAACCTGTCAGTCTCACACTGCCTTACTGGGTCACTCCTCCCATGGCATGAACGGAACACCCCCCGGTATGAGCACTGGCGGGACACACCCCCCGACTTTGCCAATACACGCCTGCTTTCAATGTATACATACATATAATTTAATTTCTTAACATGCTTTAACATATAGTAAAACATACCATTTCATAAACTCCCCTGGATATGAATTTTCATTTTAAATCTTTCAACAGTTAGAGGACTCACCTGTCTTTACTAGGTATACCCACTTATACTTCAAATCCTTGCACCGGAACGTATGCAGAAGTAAAAACAAGATTGATAAGTTGCTTACTCGAACCCTCCCAAATACCTCAACTATCCGGATAGTACCATCTGTACTCCATCATCTGGATTACACTTTTCATATGGATTACACTTTTCGGAAAGCTATCCGGATTCTACTTCCGGAAAACTATCCGGACTGCACAATACCGACACTATCCGGAAGTTCGGTCCGAACTCTTCCGGAAAAATCTATCCGGACTCTATCGGAAAAACTCTATCCGGACTCTTTCGGAAAACTCTATCCGGACTCTTCCGGGAATCCACATCCGGATTCTTTCGGAAAGCCACATCCGAACATCTTCTGGAAAACCCACATCCGGACATCTTCCGGAAACCCACATCCAGACTCTCAGGGTTTTATCGAGCAGAACCCAAAACATAAACGCAACCCCCCCCTTTAAGGATTTCTCATCGGGACGGTTCAAGGCTCCAAAATCTCCAAAACAACGCATAAAACGTTGCTATAACTTATTAATCAATCAAAACTTGTTCTGACAAGCATTAAACACAAGACTGAACACCTAATTTCTCAAAATAGGTCACTAAACAGCAAGGTCAACAAAATCCAAATTCTCAAACTTAGAACAATGAGTTACCAAAGGCAAAGGAATATATATTACCTTCTTGATGTGAATTCCTCTTCCAACGATTTTCCTTCTTCCCAGAGTGATGAAATTGGTTTCTGGATTCTTTCTCTCCTCCCAAGTTGCACGCCGCTAAGAGCAAATGAATAATAGGGTTTTGTGCCAATCATTGCACATTTTTATACTCCTTTTCTTAAATTACAAACAACCCCCAAAGTTATTGCCTCTTCTCTTTTCTCACAAAACTTCCAATCTTCTCATTAGAACCCTGGTTATTACAATACTCCCCCCTCAAAAGAATTTCGTCCATGAAATTCCTCTGTCGAAAAGTTGAGGGTACTTGGACCTCATGTCTACCTATACTTCCCAAGTTGCCTTTTGGCCCTTATGGTACCGCCATTTGACCTTTACCAATCTGATTTCCTTGTTCCTTAGCTTTCGGATGTTACTGTCCACAATCCCTATTGGTTCCTCTTCATACGTCAACCTCTCATCAACACAGATATCTTCCAATGGTACTGTCACATCAGTCTTGGCTAGACACTTCTTCAAGTTCGAAACGTGAAATGTCGAATGAACCCCTTTAAGTTCTTCAAACAAGTCCAACATGTAGGCTAGTTCCCCAACTCGTTCTAAAATGACGAAAGGCCCCACGTACCTTGGTCTCAGTTTTCCTTTCTTCCCAAATCGAACTACGCCCTTCCATGGAAAGACTTTTAGCATCACCTTGTCAATAACTTGAAACTCGATAGGTTTCCTTCTTTTGTTAGCATACTTCCTTTGCCGATCTTGCACGACCCTCATTTTCTAGAGGATTACCTCTATTTTATCAACTGTCACTTGCACCAATTCCGAACCTGCTAGTTGTCTTTCCCCCACCTCGTTCCAACACAACAGTGTCCGGTACTTGCGTCCGTATAGTGCTTTAAATGGCACCGCTTGGATACTAGCGTGATAACTGTTATTATACGAAAACTCTATAAGGGGTAAGTGTACTTCCCACGAGCCCTTAAAATCTATCACACAAGCTCAGAGCATATCCTCTAATGTCTGTATAGTCCTTTCGCTTTGACCATTCGTTTGGTGATGATATGATGTACATAGCTTGAGTTGCGATCCCAACTCGCTTTGAAGACTCCTCCAAAATGATGACGTGAACCGACGATCACGATTTGACACTGTAGATCGCGGCACTCTGTGCCTCGACACGATCCCATTTACATACAACCTCGCCAACTTCTCCAACGGATCAACCTCCTTAATTGGGAGGAAGTGTGCTGACTTAGTGAGACTATCCACAATCACCCATATTGCATCATGGCCCTTCGGAGTCCTTGGCAATTTCGTAACAAAATCCATTGTGATGTTGCCTACTTCCACACGGGTATATCCAAAGATTGAAGCTCCCTGTATGGACGTTGGTGCTCTACTTTGACCTTCAAACAAGTCATACATTGTTCCACAAAGTGAGTGATGTTCTTCTTCATTCCTGGCCACCAATAGGATTGTCTCAAATCTTGATATATTTTTTTTGTCCCTGGGTGCACTGAATATCGCGACTTATGCACTTCCTCCAAAATGATCACTCTCGCATCTCCCACTTTAGGGACCCGCACTCGGTTCTTAAGGCATCTCATACCACTACCGTTGTCAATTAACAAGGATTCGACCCCCATTATTCGTTCGCCCTTCAGATTTTCCTTCAACACTGCTATCTCTTGAAACTTCTTGATCTCCTCCAAGAGATTCGAAGTTGCTTCTACTCTGTATGCCGCCACTTTGGTCAGATCACCTCTCTCCTTCCGAGTTAATGCGTCAGCAACAACATTCGCCTTACCTGTGTGATATAGGATTTCACAATCATAGTCGTTCAGTAGTTCCATCCATCTTCTTTGTCTCATGTTTAACTCCTTCTGATCAAAGAGATGTCTAAGACTCTTGTGATCGGTGTAGACCTGACACTTAACTCCATATAGGTAGTGTTGCCAGATCTTTAAGGCAAATACAACTGCCGCTAACTCCATGTCATGCGTATGGTAATTCTTCTCGTGATCTTTCAACTGTCGAGATACGTAAGCGATCACCTTTCCATTTTGCATCAATACACACCCGAACCCAAGTTTAGATGAATCACTGTAGATTAAAAACCCCTCGGATCCATTGGGTAGAGACAGTATCGGAGCACTACTCAAACTTTCTTTCAATTTACCGAAAGCGGCCTCCTGGGCCTCAGTCCAGACGCACTTAACGTTCTTCCTTGTCAATGCGGGTTAAAGGTGTGGCTATTCGGGAAAAGTCCTGAATAAACTTCCGGTAATAGCCCACCAATCCAAGGAAGCTTCTCACTTCCGACGGCGACTTTGGCGATTCCCAATCACTAATTGCTTCGATCTTAGCCGGGTGTACTTTGATTCCGTCCGCCGACACAACATGACCTAGAAACTGAACTTCTCTCAACCAGAACTCACACTTCGAAAACTTAGCGTATAGCTTCTCGCGTTTCAACAGTTCTAAGACTGCCCGAAGGTTCTCCTTATGCTCAATCCGAGTTCGTGAGTAGATCAAAATGTCATCAATGATTATAATTACACATTTGTCCAACAATGAACCACACACTCTGTTCATCAAGTCCATGAATACTGCTGGGGCGTTAGTCAGACCAAATGGCATAACTAAGAACTCGTAGTGTCCATATCTTGTGCGAAAGACCGTCTTAGGTACGTCTTCCTCCCTCTTTTTTAGCTGGTGATAACCGACCTTAAATCTATCTTCGAGAAATAACTCGCACTTTGTAGCTGGTCGAAGAGGTCATCAATTCTCGGAAGCGAGTATTTGTTCTTAACTGTCACCTTGTTGAGTTCTCGATAGTCTATGTACATACGCATAGACACATCCTTCTTCTTAACAAATAATACCGGCGCTCCCCTAGGAGATGAGCTCGGACGAATGAAGCCCTTGTCGAGTAACTCTTGCAACTGCGTCATCATCTCCTTCATTTCCGCTGGTGCCAAATGATAGGGCGCACGAGCGATTGGTGCCGCCCCAGGCACCAAATCAATTCTGAGCACTACTTGACGACATGGGGGCAGACTCGTCAAGTCATCCGGAAATACCTCCGGGTACTCGCTTACTACCGACATATCCTCTATCCCCTTCTTCTCTTTATTAGCATCTAACACGTATGCCAAAAACCCAAAACATCCTTTTCCTAAGCATCGTCTAGCTTTCATCAGGGAGCTTAAACACGACTTTCTATCCCGCCGATCCCTATAAATCACCACTTCTTTCTTATCAGGCAAGGGAATACGAATCAACTTCTAATTACACACAATGTTAGCGTCGTTATCAGCTAACCAATCCATTCCTATTACTACATCAAACTCCCCATACCCATCGGGTATAAACGTAACGAAAATGATTGGACATCTATGTCAATGCTACACCCCTCATAAACTTCCCTTACCCAGACCCGACTATCATCCGCTACTTCTACCTCGAACCCAAAGTTCAACCTCCTAGGTTTCACTCGCAAGTTCCGAATAAAATTCGGCGACACAAAAGAACGATTTGCGCCCGAATCAAACAACACGTTTGCAAAAGTCGAGTCAATAGGGACATCTGGCGTATTCACCGCTTCCTCTGCCGACATGTGAAATGCCCATCGCTTTCGTGCGAGCAGGCTCCACCCTTCTATTTCCGTCCCTTCCACTGTTATTATCACTATAACTACCAGTAAATCCCCTCTTTAGCTGTAGGCAGTCTATTTTGATGTGGTCTAGCGAACCACATTGGTAACACGGTCTCGGACTACGACAATCCCATGCCATGTGCGTCGTCTTCCCACACTTGTAGCATCCTTCTTTATTTGACAAACATTCTCCCCTATGCATCCGATTACATTTACCATAAGGCCTCTCCCCCACTCTTGATCCTACCCGCAACTCGGGTCTAGGAGCTTTCAGCCTCTTAACATCACGGTTAGGCCCATCTCATTTCTGCTTATCACCAACTCTCTCTGTCATTTGTCGGTTCTTTTCCTTCTCGGTAAGCTCTGCTGTATCCACTGCCGCTTGGAAAGTAGTGGGATCCTTTACCTGTACAAGCTCTCTTACACTACTCTTCAATCACCAAATATACCTCTCTATGCGTCTTTCTTCAGTAGGCACATACAATTCCGCGAATCGAGACTTCTCAATAAACTTAGATGTTTACTCTTCCACCAACATTGATACTTACTCTAACCCCCGAAATTCTTACTCCGGCTTTTTAACTGCCGCCAACGGACAAAACTGTGCCTTAAACCTTTTAATGAACGTTTCCCACGAAGTCGACTTGGCCACCTCGGACCCCTTTCCACCAGTTTCCACATCCCACCAAAATATAGCATCAGATTTCAGCAATGACATTGCGTACATCACCTTGTCTCCCTCCGCACACTTGCTGGTATCAAAAGCCAGCTCCATTTCCCGAATCCATCTCAAGGCCATCACTGGGTTTTTCTCTCCGTCAAAAGAAGGAGGTTTGCACGATGCAAAGGTTTTAAAAGTACATCCCTTCGCTGCCTTAGATACATCAGCTACTAACGGAGTCGGCTGCGAAAGATCTCCTACCTCAGTCGGAGGTAAGCTAGACACTTCGGTCTTTGTCTCATTCCCACTCTTTGTTTGCCCCTCCGACGTAGACTTAACCCGGTTATTCAGCAATGCTTGCAGTGTTTCTTGTAACTTGCCCATTTCAGCAGTAAACGTTTCTTCAGTCACAAAAGCTTGGTTCCAGTCTCGCCCCGGACTCTTTGACTGACTTCTATCTCCCACCGAAGCAGTACTCTCGTGGTGGAGCGGTTCACGCACTTCTAGCGCCCCTACACTCTTAGCCCGACGGATAGTGGGCCCTTTCTTCCTACCGAAGTAGTACTCTCGTGGGGAGCGGTTCACCACACTAGCTCCCTCTACATGGGTGGCAGCTCACCGTGGCGGTCTCTCCCACCCTCTTCCATGGCCTCCACCCCTCCCACGGGCGGACGTCCGCCTCGGAGAGTCCACTGGTCCATCCTCCAAGACTTCTTCCACACGGATCTCTCCCGCAGCTCGGATCGTACCTACTACCGACACTGATCTACTTCTCAAGGTTCTTTCAGACATTCTTGATTACTGTAACATGCCAAAACAAACAACTTAAGACTACAACTCCAGAATAATAAGGGAAATTAAGTACATAAATGTACCTGTAAGCTCGCAATTACACTGGCCAGGTGTAATCCCACCTACCTTACATGACTGTCCTCGCTACCCTATTAATCTATTTCCTGATATAGTGCCCTCCTAGCGCTTTCCTAATTCTCAGTTGTGATTTCTACGCCCACAGTTTAAAATCTAAGCCCGTCCGGTCACCTAAATCTCTTAAACTATGGCTCTGATACCAACTGTAACAACCCACTATCTTAAATCAAGCATAACAATTAATATTAAAGTGAACTTCTCATAAAGGGCACCAAAATTTAATCGAGTACATTCATAACAAAATTAGGTTTGCGGAACAACCTATTCACAACTGAGAATAACACTAAAGTCTATAAAATAAACAGAAACATCAATCATCTAGAAGCATCCTCACGCTAGACCTTCTCCTTGCTCTTGCCCAAACTGCCTACCAACTGCTTTCCTGAAAAGGTTTAGTTTTGGAAATGCGAGGGTTAGACCATGAGGTCTAGTGAGCTCCCTCTAGTGGCAACGGTTTCATCATCAAATGTTTAAAAACACTTCATAATAATTAAATATAATTTACATTCTTAACATGCATTAACATATAATAAAACATACCATTTCATAAACTCATTTGGAAATGAATTTGCATTTTAAATCTTTCAACAGTTAGAGGACTCACCTGTCTTTACTAGGTATACCCACTTATACTTCAAATCCTTGCACCGGAACCTATGCGGAAGTAAAACCAAGATTGACAAGTTGCTTACTCGAACCCTAACAAATACCTCAACTATCTGGACAGTACCATCCGGACTCCATCATCCAGATTACACTTTCCGGAAAGCTATCTGGATTGTACTCCCGAAAAACTATCCGGACTGCACAATACCGACGCTATCCGGAAGTTCGGTCCGGACTTTTCCAGAAAACTCTATCCGGACTCTTCCGGAAAAACTCTATCCGGACTCTTCCGGAAAACTCTATTCGTACTATTCCGGGAAATCACATTCGGATTCTTCCAGAAAGCCACATCCGGACATCTTCCGAAAAGACCACATCCGGACATATTCCGGAAACCCACAACTAGACTCTTAGGGTTTTATCAAGCAGAACCCAAAACGTAAACGCAACCCCCCCCCTTAAGGATTTCTCTTCGGGACGGTTCAAGGCTCCAACATCTCCAAAAGAACGCATACAACTTTGCTATAACTTATTAATCAATCAAAACTTGTTCTCACAAGCATTAAACCCAAGATTGAACACCTAATTTCGCAAAATAGGTCATTAAACAGCAAGGTCTCCAAAATCCAAATTCTCAACGTTAGAACAATGAGTTACCAAAGGAAAAGGAATAGAGATTACCTTCATGATGTGAATTCCTCTTCCAACGATTTTTCTTCTTCCCTAGAGTGATGAAATTGGTTTCTGGATTCTTTCTCTCCTCCCAAGTTGCACACCGCCAAGAGAAAATGAATAATAGGGTTTTGTGCCAATCATTATAGATTTTTATACTCCCTTTCTTAAATTACAAACCACCCCCAAAGTTATTGCCTCTTCTCTTTTCTCACAAAACTTCCAATCTTCTCATTAGAACCCTGGTTATTACATTTAGCAAAGATTTAGGATCAAAAGGTGATTTTTATTTACAATGTGCATAAAATTTAAGAATAAGAACCTGGAAATTTGAGAGTTTTGGAGTTCGCGTTCTTAAGTTCTTTGTTTGCCAGAGTATTCTTGCCTTAAGAGAGTTTGTGCGCGTAAAGAATGAAAAATAAACAAGTGTGGTTTATATAGGTGTGAGAGGAGATAGAAAAGAATGATGAGCGGGAAAAAGTTTAATCATGACACAGACACGTCCCACGAAAATGATTGGTCAAGAAGTGTAATGGACGAACATGTGTTAGAGAATTGCCTGCCATGGGTTATCATCAATAATGATGTCACATATGGGAGTATCAAAGAACATTTACTCAGAGATAAGGAGATGAGTATCAGATATAGAACTTTAATCACTGACATAATGCTTTACCGCCGAGGAGTTATTTTTCAAGGTTTAGCATTCCAAGCTCACTGATGAGAAAGTTGAAACTTGTGTCATCAAGAGGTTTGATAAAGAAACTAGCTAGCCGATAGTTAGTGGGAATAAAGGGAAGTTCTATGTATCCATTCATCACACGATCTCTGATAAAACGATATCTGATTTCAATGTGTTTAGTCTTTGAGTGTAGCATAGAGTTGTATGCTATAACGATGGCACTGGTACCAATTACAGTTTTGTCAGATGGTCTGGGGACGAGACTCCCAACTTTGTTTCTTTCAAACTCAGTCAGCTCTTCTTGCACAGCGCTGACCCAGTTTTGATCTCTGATAGCATCATCGGTCCTTTTTGGTTCATTCAACGATATAAAATTAACATAAAGAAAGATGTTACCTGAACTTCGTCGTGTCTGAATAAATGCGTTTGGATCACCTAGAATTTGTTTGATTGGGTGATTTACTGTCCATCTCTGAGCTGGATTTTGAAACTCTGGCTCTGAGTGGATTACTGGAGGTGCTGAAGAAGAGGCTTCAACAGCGATATTGTTAGATATCTGACATATCAGGCTTGTCAGGTATCTCGGACAATAATAGCCGAGGTTCAGATGGTATATAACTATATCGTTTACTGATTGTTGAGGAGAGATGTATCGGTTTTCAGAAATTTAGGGTCCCGAAGGAGGCAAAGTGTTTAAGGGAACAACTAATACCAAGAGGAGGATTCAGTTTGCATGATGGGAATGATGATAGGATCATCATCAATGATTGGGTTATTGTCCTGAGGATCATGATAGAAATAAGCTTCTGGTTCCCCATAATGAGAAAACATCCATTGAATGGTTTCTTCAACAATTTGTCTTCTCTTGTTGTGTAACACCCTGGAATTTGGAAAGAGCAACTAATTTAAAATTTCGATAATACATCCACAATAACGGATTTTATCCCAATTAACTTAACAAGGTAAACACCTCAAATTAAAGTATACGATTGACCTCGACAAATGGTGACCCCAAAGTTTATTACAACGACTAAAACCACAACGGGTGTTACTTAATCCAAGTATAAGTTGCTAATCTCAATGATAAATGTGGAACATCACTTAAGTTATTCACCTTATGAGCACTTTAGTAGCACACGGCCTTTCCCACGTGTCACTATAACTACTTCCAACTTGAGACCTGTTGCACATGCCGACAAATAAAAAGGGTTAGGCTAACGCCTAGTGAGTTCAAGAGTTTATAGCATGATTTATATAATTTGTAGAAAGAAGGTTTGCGACATAAATCATGATTTTCAAAAGAGTTTATGAAAGGATGTAAATGACTCATTTTCCAACGCACACAAAATCTGTGAGAAAAGTTCCCAAAACGTTTAAAGCGTTTTCTAAAATGAATTCTGATCCCAACTCACTCAAAACGTATTTAGACATAAATAACCCAAGGAAATACAAACGTGGACAAAACTCCATTATTCCAAAACATCCATTAAGTATGAAACATAGAACCCTGCCAATAACCATGAATACAGTTCGTATAAATAAAGTACGTCACCGAAAATATGGATAAAAACATATACCCAAAACCACACCTTTCGGTGACGGGGGAGACCTGATTCCATCGAAAGTGACGGGCACACAAACTTAAGTCACTCGTGATGTTACTGGATTACACCTCAAGCCCCGACCTCAGTTCCCATGCCATAAAGACATCACAACCTCAAGCCATAACCTCAAGCCATAAATAGATTGCCTTTATTGCATACCCCGTAGAGTTACACCTCAAGGACTTACATGCGACCTTATTGCATATCCAGCCTAGACGAGTTACACCTCAAGGACTTCAATGTCCCTTATTGCCTACTCGCTAGTGGCCCCCACGGCCTACACATATAACCATGCGTTCCCATAGTCTGCTCCTTGTGCACAAAGAGATAGACCATCAAATAAAGACTGACTCATATGCCTATGGATCCAATGCAACACAGTCTACCAAACATGCTCAACCCGGAATGATTAAAACACCCACGCATGTAAATATCAATAATGAGCAATAAAATGCATCAAGTTGCAATAAATGCAAACCATAAATAAGACTCCACATTACCATTTAAAACCGGACAAATGTCCCCAAGCTTTCTCAAAGACAAACCCGAGCAAATTGCTCCAAACTCGTTAGACCCATATATAACGGCCATCATCGCATAAAATGAGTTTAAACATTGTTTAGGTAAACAAGTACCACAAAATCCTTATTAACCCAAAAACCGACATGGTTAAACAAAAGGGTTTTCCCAAAAGGACTCACACCTTTAAATCATCAAAATGACCCTTGGCACTAATTTGTGCATTTTCCCAAATGGTTTATAAAATCAATTACACTACATGATTAAACCGTTAAATAAACATTATTTTGAGTGATTAATCATTTAAGGACATATTACTGTTTCTACACATCAAATATCCTAAAAATCCCAAATATGGGCGTTTTACAACATTTATGAAGATAAATACTTCAAAAGGGTTAAACTAACCAAGTACCTCAACAATTGGTATTTTCAAGTAAAACACACAAACATTTGGAAAATACTATTTTTGGCATGTACAAAGTTTTCACAAATCAACTTGAACTCACCTTAGCTAGATTAAGCTAAATTTAGAGTTTTCTCCAACGTAAGCTCCTTTGATGAAGTTTGCATCCTCAAGCCAAAACTTCCAAAAACCTAGATCCACAAGTTTCCAACCATAAATAATCATCCCCAAACACTTATATATGTTTCCCCTAACATAAAACATCCAAAAATCACTAAAACACCAAAACCCTAACTTCTTAGATGAAGAAAAGTGAGAAGTTTACCTCAACCACCACCAAATACTCTTGGATCATTCATCATACTTCAAAACTCTTTCTAGATCCTTGAAGAGCTCTCAAAAACGAAACCGTAGCAACTTGAATCATCAAAATCGGAGTTGGGATGCAAAAGTTATGAAAGTTTGAAGTATGAGGCTGAAAATCGCGTCTTAATACACCAGACCATTCCCGCGGTTTGTCCGGCGACTTTGAAGTCGCGTGGAAAGCTGCGCGGCTCCCTGTTTGGTCGGTCGGTCGGATACTGTTTCAGCCGTAACTTCTTCGTTATAGCTCCGTTTTCGCTCCGGAAAGAACCGTTGGACTCGTATTCGAATTCCCCATCCAACAAGACCATAAAATCTATGATTTAACCCCAATACCTATTTTTCATATTTTTCTTAAAGATCGGTTCCACAAGATTGGACCTATCTATTTTTCATATTTTTCTTAAAGATTGGACCTATCTGAAAATTACGGGTGTTACATGTTAAAGACTCTGAAGGCTTTGGATACTGAGGAGTATCCATGAAATATTCCCTCGTCATCTTTGGGGTCGAATTTTTAAAGGGTATCTCTGTTGTGTAAGATGTAGCACTAACAGCCAAAGATATGAAGAAAGCTGATAGATGGCTTTCTCCCATGGAAAGGTTCATAGGCGGTTTTGTTGAATCTTTTGACGATCAGCGACCTATTTTGAGTGAAACAGGCAGTGTTGACAACTTCTGTTCAGAATTGAGTAGGAAGATGAGAATCGGTGAGCATAGATCGAGCAACTTCGATGATTGTTCTGTTTCGTCTTTCAGCGACTCCGTTTTGCTGAGCTGTTCTCACCGTTGAGAAGTTGTGAGAAATACCCTTACTCTTAAAGAAGTTATCAAGTGAACTTTTTTTGAATTCAGTTCCATGATCACTCCTTATTGAGCGAATCATCATACTATTCAGGATTTCCATTTTTCTCACAAAGAAAATGATTTCATCTGGAGTGTCACTTTTAAATCGGAGAAACATCACCCATGTTTATTGAGAGAATTCATCTACTATGACAAGAGTGTATTTCTTTTCAGCGATGGATTGTATGTTGACAAGGCCAAATAAATCCATATGGAGGAGTTGAAGAGGACTTGTCACGGAAGACACTTGCTTTGATTTGAAACTAGCTTAAGTTTGCTTTCCTTTTCACATGCTGAAGAAAAGAGATTCCTTAGCGTGTGAGTGCTGAGGTAAGCTCGTGACTAGTTCCTATGAAGATAAAGTGTTCAGAGTTTTGAAGTTGAGATGAGAGTGCCTCTTATACCATAGCCAATTGACATCTAATGAGGCTTATGATAGAAAACAAATGTTCTCAGTGGTTGTTGAGTCCATGTTTATGACATAAATATTTTCCAAACGATAACCGCTGAGAGCAAGTTTTCCCTTCTTGTTAGTGACAGAACATGCTTTCTTAGTAAAACATACTTTGTAGTCTTTATCACATAGCTGACTGATGCTAAGAAGATTGTGCTTCAGTCCTTCTACGTAGGCGACTCTTCTGAAGGTAGTTGTACCATTAGTAAGTACACTAAACCCTCTGGTATAGCCTTTCCCATTTTCACCAAAGGTCACTAAGGGGGGCCTTTCTCTTCCTTGTATTCAGAGAGCAGGTTCTTTTCTCAATCATGTCTCGAGAGCATCCACTATTAAGATACCACATACCTTTCGAGATCTGCAATCATAAGGAAGATTAAGTTTGAAGTGCCCACTTTACAATGGGTTCATAATTGTCAGTGGAAGAGGAAGTGGAAAGATCAGCAATCTTGTTGATCCAAACTCTCTAAGTGATTTGATGACGACCCTTAGAATAACTTAGTGAAAATTTCAATTAACATATCTGCATGTATTAATGTTTCGCCATCAGTGATAACATGTAATAATGTTTTATCAGTGATAACTTGAGTCTGTTCATTATCGCTGATGATTTCAAATGTAACAGTGTTGATTGTAATCCCTGAAGACAAGTTTCGCGACAAAGAAGTTCATCGCTGCCATCGAAGACAAAGCTGATGAACAAGTGATAAGTCTACTAATGATCTGATGCAGACATCAGTGAAACCAAGACAAGTCCACACACACGACAAATCAACAAGAAGACTTCAGCGACAGCTGACTTACGTCAGTTCTTCTCTGATGGAAGACCTACTCAGTGATCGCTGATCATGAAGCTTCTGCTTCAAGATTTGTCTGTCTCATCCTCTTACACGCATAGTACGGATTGTCAGAAGATACATGCTTTTGTCCAAGATCATACAACCACTCTTCCATAACACTGTTCAACATTACGACCCAAAGCATGTGTTGCTAAAAGTCAGAAGCATGCGCCCAACCACATGCTGCCACGTGTAAAGTACTCCTGCCATGCATTTATTGCAATGCGTATAAATAGGAGGAATGCCCCTTCAGTTTGAAAGATCTCTCCCTGATCTACTTCGTGCATAGAAAACCTTTTTTTCTATATTCTTCTTTCTTACTAGTTTCTTGTGCAAGTACACTTAGTGCTTCTCAAGTTTGTTTACATTAGGTTTACTTAATCTTATTCCGCAACAAATTGTAAATTGTAATTTGATTTATCAATAAATGATTTAGAAAATCAAAATTTGTGTTTGTATTCAACCGCTCCCCCTTTTATAAACTATTGTACTTGTATAACCCCTTCGGGACCAACAAGTGGTATTAGAGTAGATTGTTTAATCTCATACACAAGATCTTGCCTATACTTATCTCTTCCTTGCTATTCTTTAAATGGCACAAAACACAAACACAAACTATATCGATAATGGTTGTCTTGCAAAACCTCTTCGATTCAGTAGAGATAACTGTAATCTCTAGAAGAATCAAATGATGATTTTTCTAGAAGGTGTAAATCCCACTATGCCTTACTATGTGGAAACTGAACTATATGTTCCATATGTTCTTTCTCCTGTTGTTCCTGCCACTGTTACCACTCCAGCCATACCTGAATGAGAGATTATCAAAGAAATCTCCAAATGGACTGATGAAGACAAGAAGAAGGTAGCCTTTTATACCAAAGCCTGATCAATAATATCTATGGCTCTACCTGATAAGGTTTATCATTCTGTTATGAACCTCAAAACCTCTAAAGCCACGTGGGACACAATCTATGTTCAATATGAAGTTACATCTGAAGTACAAGAATATAGAAAGATAAATTTGGTAAGACAATATGAAAGCTTTATTTGTGGTAAGAATGAATCTTATCTGAAGTGCACCGATGTTTTAACTGCTTATTAATTGACCTAAAAACTGTTGGTAGGACCTACTCTAATTCTGAGACCCTGACAAAATTCTTGGAATGTCTTTCTAAAAGTTGGAACAATTATACCATGTCTCTTAAACTCTCAAAGGATTTCAAATATATGACCTTAGGCACTCTTTATGACACATTCCTCAATCACGAGAAATCTTATCAGCTTAAGAAGAATCTTGTAAAAGATTCAAAAGGTTCTAAAAGCATATATGTTGCTTTACTCTCCTCAGATATGATACCCTCTCAGCGATCTTCTATCACTATCATTGAGTTGGAATCAAATTCTGATAATTCATTAGAAAAAGACATGTCAGAACTTGATGAATCCCTGACACTCTTGACAAACTCCTTCAGGAGATTTGCAAGAAAGAGTAACATTAGAAGAAATAAACCTCTCACTATCACTGACAAGCCAAAATCATCTCCCATTGATAAGGCTACTGCTACTTGCTATAACTGCGAAAAGAAAGGACACTTTGCTAGTGAATGCATGTGAAAGAAAGTCTTTAAACCTTCTACAACTCTCAAACACTCCTCGACCTCTAAATCTAGAGTTGACAAATACCTTGAACTCAAAGAAAAATATATGAAGTTGAAAAACTTCAAGAAGAAAGGTAAAGGTCTAATCGCTGAAGAACACGATTGGGTTGAATCTGATGAAGAATCAGATTCTCATGAAGAAGATGTGGCCAATCTCTATCTAACGGCCGAAATCCAAGAAGTGAAAGAAGAACCCACTGATGTTCCCTCTACATCTTCCACTTCTCAGGTATCAACCTCTTCTAACTCAGCTCTCATTGATGTTGATAGACTTCGTGTTATCGATTCACTAACATTTGATTTATATGATGCCCTAAATGGCAAAACAAAAGCCGAACAACTATATCTTGATTAAACCGAACAACTTAAGATATGTCATTTAAACATCCAAGAACTATCTAACATAGAATATAGTTTAAAAGATTAGGTTTATGTAAATCAACTAATCAGCATTGAACGCGAACAAGCTATCGCTGAATTGAAAGCTGAGAAAGCTACTGTTGAAGGATGGTGTAAATCCTCAGCAAAGATCACTGAGATAATCGGTGCTCAGATCCCTGTCCATGACAGAAGTGGTCTTGGTTTTTGTGCTGACAAAGAAGAACCAAGCAAAGATCGTTCCATGCTTAAGTTTGGAATGTTCGTTTCTTCCATCCCTGACACCTCATCATCTCAGTGCTCTTCTTCTAATACTCTTATCCCTGAGAAAAAATATTCCTTGAGCCCCAAACTCAAGGATTAAGGAAAAACTATTTAACAAAATCCTCAGAAGGGTACCAAAGTGCCAAAGCTGAAGAAGACCAAACCTTCAGTTAATCAACCTTCCACTTCAAAAGTTAAGATCCCTGAACATGTGCAGCGATCAACCCCTAGAATAAAGTTTGATGTAAAAGCTAAGAAATCTGAAGAATCAAGGTTACTCCGATATCTGATGCCAACGGCATTCTTGGTACATGCCCTGCTCATTTAAAGCATTCAAATACTTATGCCTATGGTCCTAAAGCTTCATTCAGCTATAGGAAATGCTATCACTATGGACTTACTGATCATATTGCTAGTAAGTACCCTACATCCACCAAAACTAAGAAATCAGCAAAAGTGAAGATGACAACCTCCAAGGCAAAGAATATCACCCAGGTGAAAACAAGCTAAGGTGAAAAATACCACTAAGGTTAAGAAATTAACCAAAATAAAGGTTACCACTGACGCCGAATCATCAGATGTTGTGAAGATTGTTGATCCTTCCACTTCCTCTTCCACTAAGAAGTGTGGACCCATTGTAAAGTGGGTACCAATTCAAACCTAATCTTCGTTACGAAGGGTATCTAGTATCTAGATAGTAGATTCTCTCGAAACATGAATGGAGAAAAGAACCTGCTCTCTGAATACAAGGAAGAGAAAGGTTCCTTAGTGACCTTTGGTGGAAATGGGAAAGGCTATACCAGAGAGTTTGGTGTACTCACCAATGGTACAACTACCTTCAGAAGAGTCGCTTACATAGAAGGACTGAAGCACAATCTTCTTAGCATCAGCCAACTATGTGATAAAGACTATAAGTATGCTTTACTAAGAAAGCATGTTCAGTCATTGATAAGAAGGAAAACATTGCTCTCAGTGGTTATCGTTTGAAAAATGTTTATGTCATAAACATGGATTCAGCAACCACTAAGAACAATTGTTTTCTATCCAAAGCCTCATCAGATGTCAACTGGCTATGGCATAAGAGGCTCTCTCATCTAAACTTTAAGATGCTGAACACTCTATCCTCAAAAGAACTAGTCACTGGATTACCTCAGCACTCATACGCTAAAAAATCTCTCTGCTCCGCGTGTGAAAAAGGAAAGCAAACTAAAGCTAGTTCCAAGTCTAAACAAGTGTCATCGGTGACAAATCCTCTTCAACTCCTCCATATGGATTTATTTGGCCCTGTCATCGTACAATCCATTGCTGGAAAGATATATACTCATGTCATAGTCGATGAACTCTCTCGCTATACCTGGGTAATGTTTCTCCGATCTAAGAGTGACACTCCAAATGAACTCATCTCATTTGTTAGCAAAATGGAAGTTCTGAATAATATGATGGTTCGCTCAATAAGGAGTGATCATCGAAGCTGCTCGATCTATGCTCAGTGATTCTCATCTTCCTACTCAATTCTAGGCAGAAGCTGTCAACACTGCCTGTTTTACTCAAAATAGGTCGTTGATTGTCAAAACATTCAACAAAACTGCCTATGAACTTTTCCATGGGAGAAAACCATCTATCCGCTTTCTTCATATCTTTGGTTGTCAATGCTTCATCTTAAATAACAGAGATACCCTTGGAAAACTTGATCCTAAAGCTAACGATGGAATATTTCTTGGATACTCCTCAGTATCCAAAGCCTTCAGAGTCTTCAACAAGAGAATACAAACTGTTGAAGAAGCCATTCATGTCACCTTTCATGAATCCTATTCAGCAAATTCAAAACCTACTGCTGAAAACGAAGAATTGAATTAGTGGATGTTTTCTTATTATGGGGAACCAGAAGCTTATTTCAATCCTACTCCAAAGGACAATAACCCAATCGCTGATGATGATCCTATCATCATTCCTAGCATGCAAACAAGTGAAGCTGAATCCTCTTCTTGGGTATCAGATGTCCCCTTAAACACTTTTCCACCTTCTAAACCCTCAAGTTCTGAAAACCCATCCACTTCACTTCAGCAATTAGTGAACGAGAAACAATCTGAACCTCAACAATTACTGCTTGGCATACCTGACGATACTGCTACTGAAGCCTTTTTCTCAGCACCTCCAGAAGTTTATTATGAGCTAGAGATTTAAGCTCCTGCTCAAAGATGGATAGTGACTCACCCAATCAAACAAATTCTAGGTGATCCAAATGAAAATATTCAGACACGACGAAGTTCAGGTAACATTTTTCTTTTTGTAAATTTTATTTCGTTGATTGAACCAAAAAGAACTGATGATGCCCTCAGAGATCCAAACTGGGTCAGCGCTATGGAAGAAGAGCTGACTAAGTTTGAAAGAAACAAAGTTTGGAATCTCGTGCCCAGACCATCTGACAAAACTGTAATTAACACCAAGTGGGTGTATCGAATAAGTTATATGAATTTGGAACTGTAACCCGCAACAAAGCTAGACTAGTTGCTCAGGGATACAGACAAAAGGAAGGCATAGACTATGATGAAACCTTTGCCCCAGGGGTAAGACTATAAGAATTTCGACTTTTCTAAGCCTATGCAGATCATAAAGACTTCAAGGTTTGCCAAATGGATGTTAAGTCAGCATTCCTAAACGGAAAGCTGAATGAAGAAGTCTACGTTGAACAACCTCAAGGATTCACAGATCCTAAGCATCCAAAATATGTCTATAAGATGGATAAGGCTCTCTATGGTTTAAAACAAGCACCTCGTGCATGGTATGATACTTTATATTCCTATCGTATCGCTGAAAAATTTGACCGTGGTAAAATTAATAACACTTTATTTTTCAAAAAAGTTAAAGGTCATATTATTCTTGTTCAAAACGGATTCGCTGGAACTAATGAAGAAAGAATATAAAATGAGCATGATGGGTGAACTAACATACTTCTTTGGACTTCAGATCAAGCAGAGCGATAAAGGTACATTTATCCACCAAGGTAAGTACGTTAAAGATATGCTGAAGGAATTCGATCTTACTCAAAGCTTAGCTATGAAAACTCTTATGGCAACTCCGTTGACTGTTGGTCTCGAAGGGAATGTACAAGTAAACAGTTTGTAGAAGGGGAGGGGTTGAATACAAACACAAAATTTTGGTTTTCTAAATTGTTTATTGAGAAATCAAACATAATTTACAGTTTGTTGTGGAATACGATTTAAGTAGAACCTAATCTAAACAAACTTGAGAATCACTAAGTGTCAGCCTATGGTTGGATGCATGCTTCTAACTTTAGGCAAGACATGCTTTAGGCCATAATATTGAATAGTGTAGTGGCAGAGTGGTTATACGATCTTGGACAAAAGGGTGTCTTGTCTGACAAACCGTACGGAGTGTGCAAGGGGATAAGACAAACGTATCTTGAAGTAGAAGCTTCATGATCAACGATCGATGAGTAGATCTTCCATCAGAGAAGAGTTGATGTAAGTCAACTATCGCTGAAGTCTTCTTCTTGATATGTCGCGTGTGTGGACTTGTCTTGGTTTCACTGATGTCCGCATCAGATCATTAGTAGACTTGTCACTTGTTCATCAGCTTTGTCTTCGATGTCAGCGATGAAATCTTTGTCGCGAAACTTGTCTTTGGGGATTATAAATAACATTGTTTACATTTGAAATTATCAGCCATCATCAGTGATAAGTGAACAGACTCAGGTTATCATTGATGTAACATTTATCGCTGAATTCTTAACATTAAAGATAGAGGATACCATCGGCTAATGGTGAAACACTAATACATACAAATGTTATTTGTAACTTTCACTGTGTTATATTAAGGGTCATCATCAAATCACTGAGAGAGTTTGGATCAACAATCTCTCCTATTTGATGATGACAAAGCAACATAAGAAAATTGCTAAGTGTATAAACATAAGGATAAATTGGACTCATAGATGCGTGTCCCATTTACTGTTTTCTGGGATCTTTTCTAGAACTGATGGAGTAAAGTACTTTCACTGAAACTTTCATTAAATTCATTAATAAGTTTACAAGGGAAAGTTGAAAGTTACAAGTACAAGTGAAAATAAAATACAAGTACTAAAAGAACAACTGATAAATTACAAAATGATTACAAGAGGGAAATCTATCAGCTATAAAGGTTCGTCCTTGAAGAGCATTTCGTCAAAAGATTCGGTTTCAGGGATCATCTAGTCAGGTACGTCCTCTCCTTGTTCCCTTTTGAGTTTTTCTTTGATGAGGACATGGGTTTTGAGGAAGATGCCTGGTATTGATTGATTACACCAGTAGACTAGATCCTTGAGTAGTTTCACTGGGCAGATGGAAAGTTCTGAGAATCGTTGAAGTCTTAGGATACCATCCCAATCAGGGAAGATGATACCATAAGGGCCACTTATCACTTGGCCAGGTATAAAAGTTGCACCTGGTGGCAGTGATAAGTCTAAAGCTGAAAGATCTGGTGGAGGACTGAGCACTGATTCCTTAAGAATTCAATGCCAGTTTCATTTCTGTGGGCTGGCTCGCCGGAGGATGAGTTTCACTTTCTTTTTTCTAGGGCACGTCTTCGATTCTGAAGAAAAGTTGGAGGAGGAGGCAAGTCCATACTTGATGTGATCTTTTTGATGTGTACGTTTAAGAACTTCTCCACGTGGGATTTGTACTTGGATTTGGACTTCTGAATAGCACTCCTTACTTCAAGCCGTTCATCAAAGCCGAAAAGCTCCAACTTTGACATGAAGATCCTTTGTTAATACTCGTTCTCCCTGATGACTGTGATCTCCACCATCACTGACTTCTTTGTTGTTTTTCCCTTTAGGTTCACAGTGATGATTCGACTTGGGTGGTATCTGTGATCAACCTTGTCTCTGCACCATTCTACCAACGAATCACTGACGGCTCTTTTATTACGAGTTTCTTTCCCAATATCTTTCAAGAGTTGTTCCTGAACCCTGATCAGATGTTTCTTTAGTTTCTTATTAGAGATTGAGCTTTGCGCTACCTTAAGGGCAAAATGTGCGTCCTTTTGGCATGCAATGAGTAGGTTCTCAGCTCAGATGGATTATTCTAACTCTCCGTGGTCAAGAATTCAAGACCGGATTGAGGAGGAACTCGTAGGCGCTGACTCTCTAGCTGATGAATCATTGCTGATCATCTTCTTTGTTCTTCATCCTCATACCTTGGAAGTGGTTGTGAGGGTCGGTTTGGGTGACTCAGCAATGTTTCCTCTTCTTCCTCTTGTTCATTAGTCTTCATCACTGAGACTAGGATTAATTACAGTTCTTCAACAGTTGTTGCTAGGATTATTTGTTGTTGTTGTTGTTGTTCAGCTTGTCCCTTAAGCAGGGGAGAGGACTAGCTGAATACAAGAGGAAAGAGTTAGGTTGGGAAGAAAAAAGATAGAGAAAATTGTCTAAGTGTTTAGAAGAGGATTGAGGTGAGGGTGAATAGACGCAGAGAATGGTATTAAAGAGAGGCATACCTGAGAAGGTTGCTCCCTCTCAGCAGCAAAGAAAATCTTGAGGTTCCCAGTGGTAGCGATCCCCTTCTGCTTACCATGTGAAGATTTCTTTGTAGTAGTCTTTGCTGTCTTCCCCCTGCTTCATTGAAGATGACACCTTTAGTGGCAGGAACCTGATGGAGGCAGGTTTGAACCAAAGTTTAGTTTCATCATCATCAGCATCGTCATCTCCACCAGCGTCCTTAGAGGGTTCATCGTCGAGGATCTCCAAATCATCCTCCTTCTCTTCTTCTTCCTCTTCAGAGGGAATGATACTTACATTTTCAAAATTCCAAGGAGATGAAGAAGGGGTTTGGATTTTCTCTATCTCCCCCTCAGTATGAGGAGTGTCTTCAGCGTTTCCCTCCCCCTCAACATGAGAAGGGTCTTATTTGGTACCTTCACCATCCTCTCCCTCTTTGTCATCATCAATAATTGGGGAAGTGGATTCAGTAAGAGTAATAGTAGCAGCGTCAGCAGCTACATCCTCAGTGTTCCTGTCTTCTGGGCCATAAATCACTGAGGTCGAGGCAAGAACGGCCTCTAGTGTGTCCACCCTGGCTTCTAGGCCAGGGATCGCTTTGGTGGCCTTTAAGACGAAGTCAGCCACAAAACCCCAGATGCTTGCGATCTTCATCGGCAAAGGAAGGAGTGGGAGTGACCACCAGTTCATTCAGCTTGTTGAGACGCTGAGGAGGGAGTTGGTATTGTTGACCTTGGTGTTGAGGCCGTTTACGCTGTTGTGGAGCACACCAACTGCAAAATTGATAGAGCTAACGGTTGTAGCCAGCGATTGTAGTTCATTGGTGTTGGTGGCCCTGTCATCCTTCAAAGATGAAAGCTGAGAATTGTCAGCCATTGAAGTGACGGACGTGGAGATTTCCTTCAGTGTATCGCCCGTTGAGTTTACGGCGGTTGTGGCGTTGGAGATGTTGGTGGTGAGAGAATCCACTCGATCACTGACCTCTTTAAGGGAGGTAGCGATCGTGCCCAAATTAGGACCTTTTTGAGAAAAAAACATTGATTAAAGAAAACCTCAAAATTGTAAGAAGGGTGAAAAGAGATGGGTAGGGATGGTGGAATACCTGATGGTTGGGAGAAGTGGTCAAAATGACTACTTCCTCCGTAGAACTCCATATCATGTGGTTTTGAGAGCCCCCGATAGATAGACCATCAGGTCCTATAACGTTGTTACGGATGAGGTCCTGTAGCAGCGTTTCCTGAGAACCAACGACGGTTGTCGTTGGTGCAACTGTTGTGTTGACAAAAGAGATGGTGGGAGAAGCGAATGTTGGTGAGAAGGCAGTGCATTGTGGCAGAGTCCCACTGGCGGTGCCAAAAATAGTCTCCTCATTGCTTAGAGGCACTGAGAACGTAGGAACTGTGGAGGTAGATGCCAACGTAGAGTCAGTGTTGAGAGGTACTGAAGCAGTTGTCGTCGCGGTGTCAGGTGTGGTGGAGCGTACCACGAATTGTTCCAGGGCCGCCTGTGAAGAGGCGATCCCTGATGAAGTAGCCGGTTGTTGCTGGGGGGTTTATCCTTAGAAACTCTCTTGGTCTTCTTAGATTGTCCAAGAGGGGTTTAAGAGGGTTTCCTCTTCGCTGAGGATGTGGAGGTGGCAACTTGGGAAGCTGCGGGGGGATTTACCGCAGGCATTGCTGCCATTGAAGTAGAAGAATAAGTAGAAAGAATGTGTTGTTTAAGAAAAGAAAGACTAACCTCGTTATCAGTGCTTTCCACATCGAGTAAGCGGACCCCGAGTTGTGGAAGATGATAGTTACCCTCGGTCGGGTATTCTTCCTTCAAAAAGAATTCAAGGAAAGCTGATATGAACCGAACGTATGGGACCTTCAGCTCTCGACTAGGCTTCTCGACCTTCACCATCATATCATCGAAGATCATTCGGGCGTAGTCTATTTTTCGCCTAGTGATGAGGCTGTACCCCGTCTGAAGTTGGTAACATTTGGCCTGATCAAGCGAATCGGTCTTCCCACTCATAGCTGAGATTATGTGGGAGAAGATGAAGTTGAGCTCTGAAGGCATCTTGGCCTTCAAGACCATAGTGAGTTTCTTGTCAGGGACTTAGGTCATGGGCTTCATATCCCAGGTGTACCCCATGAGATCCAAGAACTGGATCAATTCAACATCAGTAGGAGGTTCATCGAAAGCTCCTACTGGTAGTCGGAGAGCTGAGCGTATGCCATTGGCAGTGATGTTGGCATGCCCCAACTCAGTCTGGAAGGCGATCACAGTGACCTTCTTCTTTGATTTCAGAGTCACTTCAGAGCGTTCAGTAATGTACCAGAACTGATGAAGGAAAGCTCTATGATCAGGAGCAGAGACGGTTAAGGCGTAGAAGATAGAAGAGTTGCAGAGTAGGTTCACTACATCAGCGAGATGGAGGCAAGGCTTCTTTTCAAGGAAGTGGAGCAGAGTAGATGGTTATTTCCCACAAAGTGTACTTGGGAGAGCTAGAACCTGACGTTCTTGGATTTGACCATGGTAAATGCTTGGGATGCCATTTCTGAGAAATAAGGAACAAAGGAGAAGGAGAATAGGTTTTCTTAGTATGGAAAGATTTCCAAAAATAAGAATTAGGGTTTTACCAGTTTTCTTTTAAGGAAAGGAACTTGTAAAGATGATTTTCCAATTTTAAAGATACTAAAACTAGTAGAAAACTATTTTTACCAGTTTCCTTTTTAGGAAAGAATCTTGAAAACGTATTTAAGAATAGAGAGAAAGTTTAAAGAACATTTTTAAACTTAGGAAAACTTTTTAAGGTTTTTGAAAAAAAATTCATGAAAAAGATGATTTTTAAGAAGGAAAACATGTTCTTGATCTTTGTTAACAAAGAAATAAGATCCAAAAAAAAGTTTTTGAGTCTATAATGCATTAGATTTAGGAAGTAGGAACCTGTTGTCTTGAAGATTTGAGGACCGAAGTCTTAAGTTCTTAGTTCGTTCGAATACAAAGGAAATTCTTGCCTTGAGAGTATTTTGTGTGCTTAAAGAGAAAAATTATAAATAATGGTTGTTTATATAGGAATGAAAGAGGAGAGAGAAAGGTTGATGAGCGGGAAAAAGACACTCATCATGGCACGGACACGTCCCACGAAGCATATTGGTCAAGAAGTGTAACGGACGAACGTGTCAGACGAAAAGGCGTGCCATGGTTTATCCACTTTTGATGACGTTACAAGAAGCTGTCTTTTCATTTTTCAAAAGGCATCCCTGATAGTTAAGAATTATAAGGGTTGGATTATGTTTTTCGAAGAATCACTGATGAGAAATATAAGTGACGAGTTTCTTTTTCAAAAGGATTACTGATAAGAAAATCTCAGTGATTAAGGATTTCTTTTGAAAGACATCATACTGAAGATAGTCTCAGTGATTTAGGATAGAAAACATACCCGAGTATCAAAGAACATTTACTCAGAGATTAAGAAATGATTAGCAGAGATAGAAGCTTATAGCTGACATAATGCTTGACTGCTGAAGAGTTATTCTTCAAGGTTCAGCATTCCAAGCTCACTGATGAGAAAGTTGAATTTTGTCTCATCAAGAGGTTTGGTAAAGAGATTAGCTAACTGATAGTCAGTGGGTACAAAATGAATTCTATGTTTCCATTAATCACATGATCTTTGATAAAAAGATACACGATCTCGATGTGTGTGGTCTTTGAGTGTAGCACTGGATTATTTGCTATAGCAATGGAACTAGTCCTGTCACAATATATAGGGATCTTTGATAGCTGAAGGTCATAGTCTAATAGTTGATTTCTCATTAATAAGACCTGAGCACAACAACTTCCAGCGGTTACATACTCAGCTTCAGCGGTTGAGGTGGACACTGATTTTTGTTGTTTACTCGTCCAACTGACCAGCTTTCCACCCAGGAGCTGACAGTCTCCTGTGGTGCTCTTTCTATCCAGTTTGCAACCTGCAAAATCACTATCTGAATAGGCAGTTAGATCGAACCCTGAGTCTTTGGGATACCAAAGACCTAGGTTGGGTATACCCTTCAAATATCTGAAAATTCGTTTCACAACAATCAGATGTGATTCTTTAGGTTCAGATTGATATCGTGCACAAAGACAAGTAGAATACATGATATCAGGACAACTCGCTGTAAGATATAAAATAGAGCCGATCATTCCTCTATCGGCAGTGACATTAACAGGTTTTCCAGAGGGATCCTTGTTAAGTGTTAGCGGAGCTGCCATAGGAGTTTTCATAGTTGAGCTTTGAGTAAGATCGATTTTCTTCAGCATATCGTTAACATACTTACCTTGGTGGTTAAATGTGCTTTTATCACTTGATCTGAAGTCCAAGGAAGTATGTTAGTTCACCCATCATACTCATCTTATATTCATTCTTCATTCGTTCAGCGAATCGAGTACACATAGATGGATTAGTAGAACCAAATATAATATCATCGACATATATTTGAATAAGAATAATATGACCTTTAACTTTTCTGAAAAATAAAGTGTTATCGATTTTACGACGTTCAAAATTTTCAGCAATAAGAAAGCAAGATAAAGTGTCATACCATGCATGAGGTGCTTGTTTTAATCAATAAAAGGCCTTATCCAGCTTATCAACATATTCTGGATGCTTAGCATCAACGAATTATGGAGTTGTTCAACATAAACTTTTTCATTCAACTTTACATTAAGGAATGCTGACTTAACATCCACTTGGTGAACTTTGAAGTCTTTGTGAACAGCATAGGCTAGAAATAGTCGAATTGCTTCGAGTCTTGCCACTGGGGCAAAGGTTTCATCATAGTCAATGCCTTCCTCTAGTCTGTATCCCTGAGCAAGTAGTCTAGCCTTGTTGCGGGCCACAGTTCCAAATTCATCCAACTTGTTCCGATACACCCACTTGGTGCCAATAACAGTTTTGTCAGATTGTCTGGGGACAAGATTCCAAACTTTGTTACTTTCAAATTCAGTCAGCTCTTCTTGCATAACACTGAACCAACTTGGATCTCTGAGGGCATCATCAGTTTTCTTTGGTTCAATCAGTGAAATAAAATTAACAAATAGAAAATAATACCTGAACTTTGTCGAGTCTGAATACTTGCATTTGGATCACCTAGAATTTGCTCGATTGGGTGGTTCACTGAGCAGGAGCTTGAATATATGGCTCAGAATGGATTTCTGGAGGTTCTGAAGAGGAGATTTCAACATCGATAGTTTCGGGTATGTCAGGCAAGAGTTGTTGAGGTTCAGACGGTAGTTCATTCACTGATTCCTGATTGGAAGTGGATTTGTTTTCAGAAGTTGAGGGTTCAGAATGAGGCAAAGTGTTTATGGGAACAACTGATACCCAAGAAGAGGATTCAGCTTCACTTGTTTGCATGCTTGGAATGATGAAAGGGTCATCATCAGTAATTGGGTTATTGACTTGAAGGTCAGGGTTGAAATTTGCTTATGGTTCCCCATAATGAGAAAACATCCACTGATTCAATTCTTCGTTTTCAGCAGTAGGTTTTGAGTTTGCTGAACGGGATTTGTCAAAGGTGACATGAATGGTTTCTTCAACAGTTTTCCTTCTCTTGTTGAAGACTCTGAAGGCTTTGGATACTGAGGAGTATCCTTGAAATATTCCATCGTCAGCTTTGGGGTCAAACTTTCCAAGTGTATCTCTGTGGTTTAATATGAAGTACTGACAACCAAAGATATGAATAAAGCTGATAGATGGCTTTCTTCCATGGAAAAGTTCATAAATAGTTGTGAATCCCAGTTTGATCAGGTAACAACGATTCAATGGGAAATAACAAGAGCAATTAATTATTTCAACTTGTCATCCCTCTCGTATTCATAAATCAAGGTAGTTACAAAGGTTTGAATGGAAAAACTATCTCTCTCTAACAATTAAGCTCTCATGAATGATAATGAATCGTCTAATGAATCGCTTAACCTAAAACTAAGGTTAAGACAAACCTTGTATACTTAGGCCTTTAAACAAACAAGGCCTAAGCCCATTAGACAAAACTAAGCCCATTTAACATAATTAAGGCTTTTACAATAATTAAATAATCTAATTAATCTAATTACGCACTATATAATTATTTATATATCTTTCTAATATGTAGGACATTTATGGTCCTAACAATCTCCCCCTAAAGATATATAAATAAAAATCGGTCTTGAAACCTTCAAGTCTTGATCTTCTCTTCCTTTGAATCTTTGGAACTCTATGGTGTAGCATGTCTTCATGTCTTTCAACGCTCCCCCTTGAATAAAGCTCTTGAATAAAGCTCTTGAATTTGATTTCAGCTTTAAAATAACTTGTAGAACCAATATGCTCGATGGAGGAAATAATTCGAAGCGAACACCACTTGATAAACGATGAGAAGAGTTGATCACTTGTAAGCACTTTGAAGTCTTTTCGGAATTTGGAACTTGACCGTTACTCCCCCTTGGCTTTTGCATGGGGACTTCTTTACTCCCCCTCGGCTTTTGCTAACTCCCCCTCAACTTGATAATCTGTGTCTTTGAATATGTACCCTTTCTCCCCCTCATGATGAGTAGGAGCATCCGGAGCATCATGCACGTTCAAAGACAATTGTGACGAGTAGCAAAGAATCCAGATAAAACAGTAAGTAACCAGAACGGGGTAAAAAACTAACACAGAAACACGTTAGTAACTGTTATCACAACAATTTTAAAAAATTGTGTGGCCTATGTTCAGAGTTGGCAATGGGGTATCTCTGATAGGACTTCCAGTTATCACTGAAAAATCATAAAGATTACTTCTCAAACTGTTCCGGCAATATCACGAAGATATGCAATGGGAATCACAAAGACTCGTGCATGTGTGAAAGAAATAAGTTATATCAATTAGGCTCAAAAATTGATTTAACCTGGGACGCAAGTTAAAATCAATAGACACAGTGAATAGAATATGAAGGTCGGAGACCAGAGCTGATGTCTTCCTGTTTCAATATCTAAGACCTCCGAGTGAGGAATAGATAGATTATGTGCTAAGCCTCCGTGAATATATGAAACAAGCATCTGTTGGGAGATACTTGAGTGGCTGGGTAGGGTGACACGAGTTATCGACACTGGGTCCTAACAATAGTTTTATTGAATCTTTTAACGATCAACGACCTATTTTGAGTAAAACAGGTAGTGTTGACAACTTCTGCCCAGAATTGAGTTCGAAGATGAGAATTGTTGAGCATAGATCGAGCAGCTTCGATGATCGTTCTGTTTCGTCTTTTGGCGACTCCATTTTGCAGAGGTGTTCTCACCGCTGAGAAATTGTGAGAAATGCCCTTACTCTAAAAAAAATTATCAAGAGAACTGTTTTTGAATTCAGTCCCATGATCACTCCTTATTGAGCGAATAGTCATATTATTCAGGACTTCCATTTTCCTGACAAAATAGATGAGTTCATCTGGTGTGTCACTCTTGGGATGGAGAAACATTACCCAGGTATAGCGAGAGAATTCATCTACTATGACGAGAGTATAATTCTTTCCAACAATGGATTGTATGTTGACAGGGCCAAATAAATCCATATGAAGGAGTTGAAGAGGGTTTGTTACTGATGACACTTGCTTTGACTTGAAACTGGATTTAGTTTGTTTTTCTTTTTCACATGCTGAGCATAGAGATTCCTTAGCGTATGAGTGTTGAGGCAAGCCAGTGACTAATTCTTTTGAGGAGAGAGTGTTCATCGTTTTGAAGTAGAGATGAGAGAGCCACTTATGCCATAGCCAGTTGACATCTGATGAGGCTTTAGATAAAAAACACATGTTCTCAGTGGTTGTTGGGTCCATGTTTATGACATAAACATTTTTCAAACGATAACCGATGAGAGTAAGGTATCCTTTCTTACCAGTGAATGAACATGCTTTCTTAGTAAAGCATACTTTGAAGTCTTTATCACATAGCTGACTGATGCTAAGAAGATTGTGCTTCAATCCTTCTACATAAGCGAATCTTCTGAAGGTAGTTGTACCATTTGTGAGTACACCAAACTCTCGGGTATAGCCTTTTCAATTTCTACCAAAGATCACTGAGGGACCTTTCTCTTCCTTGTATTCAGTGAGCAGGTTATTTTCTCCAGTCATGTGTTAAGAGCATCCATTATCAAGATACTGGATACCCTTCGAGACCTGCAAACATAAGTAAGATTAATTTTAAATTGGTACCCACTTAAGTATGGGTCCACAATTGTCAGTGGAAGAGGAAGTGGAAGGATCAGCGGTCTTCACAACATCTGATGATTCAGCGTCAGTGGTAATCTTCATTTTGGTTAATTTCTTAACCTTGGTGGTATTCTTCACCTTGGCTTGTTTTTCACCTGGGGTGATCTTCTTTGCCTTGGAGGCAGTCATCTTCACCTTAGCTGATTTCTCAACTTTGGTGGTTGTGGGGCACTTACTAGCAATATGATCAGTAAGTCTGCAATGATAGCATTTCCTATATCTGAAAGTATCTTTAGGACCAAAGGCGTGAGTATTTGAAAGTTTTAAATGGGTAGGGCCAGTACCAAGAATACCTTTAGCATCAGATATCGGAGGAACCTTAGGTTCTTCAGATTTCTTAGCTATCACATCAACCTGTTCAGGGATCTTAACTTTTGAAACAGAAGGTTGATTAGCTGAAGGTTTAGACTTCTTCAGCTTTGGCACTTTTGTACCATTCTGAAGATTTTGTAAAACGGTTTTTCCATTATATTTGAGTTTGGGGATCGAAGAAGATTTTTCCTTAGGGATAGGAGTATTAGAAGAAGAGCACTGAGATGAATAGGTGTCAGGGATGGAAGAGACGAACATTCCTGTTGGTTCCTTTTTGCTTAAACAATGATCTTAACTTTCAGTTAGTTCAGATTGTATGGTGCGGAAGCGTATTTAAGAACTGAAAGATAATGTAAGGTAGAAGAACACACAATATCAAATAAACAGTATGTAAGAACAAATGAATATCTCCAAGATTACTGTATTTGATATATATTAAGAACACCAAGAACTTCAAAGGATTAACAAGAAATCTGCAGTTAATGGTGTGTGTGAGAAGAGCAAAGCTTAATGATATGTGTGTATTTTCGTGGTATTTTTCTTAATAGAAGAACTCAACATGAGTCTTCTATTTATACTACTTCTAAAGGGGACATACTTTAGACAATAAGGAATGATCTACAGTAGACAGGATTGGGTGAACAGTAGCTTGGTACGATGTTCATTTAATGCGCATGTTCCAATTCTGACAGAGCCCTATCAGAGTTTGACACGTGTAGTTGATGTCAGGGCACGCCTGGAACAAGTGGATGAACGGATCCTGGAACAATAGAAAGATATTTGTAAATCTTCCAAGTCTTCAGTATAAACCGCAGAGGCTCTGTCAAGGGTGACAGAGGTTCTGCGGCTTGGTCCTCTGTGAGCAGTCTTCTGCTGATTCTTGCCTTCGGTATTCTTGGGTTCTTCTACAGAGCCTTTGTGGGTTACTTCTGTTCTTAGACTATTTTCACTACTTTTACAAATAGAAAGATTGGAGCTAACAATCTCCCCCTAAGTAGTGAAAATTAAAAATTTGAAAGTGCAAGTATTTTCTAAGTACAAGAATATTTTCTTTTCACATTAGATTTTGCCAGAGGCATTTGCATTTGATTGTATTGAAAAGAAAATATTACAGAGGATCTGTTTGACTGACTTAGACATTGGCATCCTTGAAGTCATTGAAACTTATGCGGTCGAGTCCTTCTTGTATGAGTTCGTGATAGAAGCTGATGCATAGAGTTCGGAAGTTGATTGTTGCATCGATAACCTCTATCAGTCTGTCGGTAAGACTTTGATTCATGAGCTTTGTTCCTCTGTGCTCCACTAGTATTGCTCTAAACTCTATCAAAGTACTTGTTGCGTACTTCTGACAGTCCATCTCTACGAACAATTTTGATTTACCAGAAGGATCTAGAAATACTAACCCGACCCTTGGATTTGTGATGATTGAGTTTGGTGTAGCAGAGGGAGGGCAGTAGTCTTCTGGTGGCTGAACGTTTAAGCTTTTTACTCCAAGATCTCGAGCCAATTGGAAATCTACCATGCTGTATAGCAGAAGCTTTTCGCGTATGGCCTTTCTAATCACCTTGTAGGCTCTGCGAACTTCATCGGTTGTGAACTTCTCTTTCGTCCATTCCAGAAGATCAGGTAGATCATAAGGATTGAGATTCCTAAGATCTGCATCTGCAAATTGGTTCTCTGATCTGTCCTCTCTTTTGACCTTGTAGATGTTGTAAGAGAGTTTAGGCCAGGTTCTGGTTCTTGAGAACTTACAATATAGGACTTTGAAGATCTTGGATGTTGAGAAGACTTCATGTTTATGCTTGGGTTTGGTTCTGGTGAAGAGGTTTTTGAGGTCAGCGCGGAAGTCAGGGTCTTGAATGGTTGGTTCTGATTGATCCATTATGCCCATTCTGCTGTATAAGTACCTGTATACCACTTCTTCCATTTGTGGTGATTTTGGTTGAGGTAAGGTTCTGCGCAGAGCATCTAATTGGTTCTTGACTTCTGCCACTCGATCCTCTGAAGTTTTTGTCTTTGGATCCAGAACAGAAATATTTGACAGAGGTGTAGTGCCGAAAGCCCAGTCTTCTTCTTCAGGCTTTGGTTTCTTATACGCATCGAAAGAGCTCTTCATCAGTTTTTCTGTCGAAGGTTGATGCTTGGGCTTTTTCTTCTGCGGTTCTTCTGTCATAATCCCTTTTCCCATGTCTTTTGCCTTCGGTTGTTTTGCTTGTTGAGATGGGGTTGCCCTTGTAGGTTTTGACGCTTGAGTCTTAGAGGGCTTTGTTGTTGATGTTTCTGTTGGTTTGGGGATTGCCTCTGTTGGTTTTGACACTTGAGTTTCAGAGGGCTTGATTGGTGATTTGGGTTCTGTTGGAGAGGTTTCAGGTGTTTTGCTCAGACATTTTCTTTTGTGAGCAATGGATTTGGTTCTTGGGTTGGTTTTGGGTGTTGGGGAAGGTAGTTCGTCTTCGGAGGATGTCAGAAGTTGAACCTCTTCTTGGATTTGGACATCTTCTCCAAATACAGAAGGAAATTCCACAAGGGTGGGTGTTGCCTCTGTGGTCTTCTGTTGAACTGTTGTTTTGGGTACTTGGGTTTCTTCAGTAATGGATTCCACAGAGATGGTTGTTGTCTCTGTGGTTTTGTTTCTGCTTTGGGTTTCAGGTTTTTGGGTTTTAGCAGGGGTTTCTTCAGAGATCATTTCCACAGAGGTGGTTGTTGCCTCTGTGGACTGTTGTTGGTTTCCTCCTTGGTTTTGAGTTGGGGGAATTTGGTTCAGGGGTTCTGCGGATACTGGTGGTTCTGGTAGACCTCTGCTTGCAGCTACTTCCCTTTGTTTCTCCCCTTGATTCTCCCCCTCAGGATGATCTGATGAATCGTCAGAATCATCATCAGAGTCATCCTGACCCTTATCTGTTTTACCTTCTGCCCTGTAAGATGTATCTAGTTTCTTTGGTGGAACAGCCCCTGTAGCAATCATCTTTGCGCATAAGTCATCACAGAGGCCGAGCAGTGTTTCAACCTCTGCTTCTGTGTTGAAGCGCATTCTGCCGACGCTTGCTTGAAACTCTCTGACATAGTTTGCGTTGGCAGCGGTTAAAGCTCTGATGAATTCAGTCATCTGATCAAGTATTCCTTGGCCGAGTTCTGTCACTTGAGCTCTTGTCATGTAGTCAGAAGGCATCATGGCCTGAGTATTTCTGGTTGTTTGCTCTTGAACTTCGTCTAAGGCCTTCTTCAGGTCTTCAGGTGTAAGACCCTTAGATTTTGAGGATTGCTCTTTTAGTTGTTGAAGAAAGTGCTTGACAGACTCTTTGAAGGCAGTGGTGGCGGCTTTTCCGAATTCAGCAGCTGCAGAGGTTGCAGTGTTTGTTGCAGAGGACTTCATCTGAGCTACGGTATGTTGTACCTCTGTGGATAGGTTGTCCATTTTGGTATTTAGATTTGTGATAGCCAAAGATGTTGATTCTGCAAAAGTTTTGAGAGAGCTTTGCAACCCTTTAACTGTTTGGTTCACAGAGGTGACAAGGGTTTGGAACTCATCCCTTGATACATGTGAACTCGTTGTAACCTCTGGGGGAACACATTCGTCCCCAGAGTGAGTCTTTGCTCCTGAGACACCTTCTTTCGCCCTTGTTTTGATGTTGGGGGCGGAAGGATTTCCTTCTGATCCTCGAGCAGAAGCATCTTGTGCTTCAGACTCTAAAGAAGTTCTGAGAATGACATAGTCTAGATCCACTCCAGAGGTGGGTACTAGATTATCCTTCTTTTGACTCGGAGACTTGTCTAGAGTCTCTCTGTCTTTGTTCACTCTAATCTCCTCTGAAGAGATGTTTGGATCTAGTTGTGTGCGTGTGGCAGAGGAAACTAATTCCTCTGCAAGGATTTCTGTTGTGATACGGGGCAATAGATCACTTACTACGGATGAATCCTTTAGAGAGGATTCCCCTGGAATGGTTTCCCCGGTTATTAATGGTACAGAGGATGAAAGAATTTCCTCTGTGCGGATGGTTTGGGTTGGGGTCGAGCCGTGCTGCTCTTTTTCAAGATTGCCCTCTGCCACTAGACTGGCGGCAATAGAAGTGTGGGTTGTACTGGGAGTTGGTTTTCGTTGTGTGCCTCTATTAATCCAGGCATCTTTTCTTGCTTCTGCTTCTGTGAAGCATCCAACCACTTGTTCTCCATCTATGGTCTCAACCTCTGTTGACAATGTTTTTAGGACCTTTTTGGAAGTAGTTGTCCTAGAAAATTGTTTGTTAAAAGGTTTTGTGTGAGAAGTTCTTTTAAAATCCTGTGTTCAACAGATTTTCTTTGGTGGAATGAGCTCTGTGACCAACAACCTTTTAGAATTTCAAAGTGTGTATTTGTGCGAAAGAGGTCTTTTGATAAGACATTCAAACCGATCGAAAGAGTTTAACTTTACGATCCATAGAGATTTTCTCTGGCAGAGCCTCTGTTGAGTTCAGCAGAGGCTCTATGACCTTAAATTTCTCATAACTCAAAATTTATGCATCTTTTTTATCATTTGTAGTTTGAAATGTTTTTAACATTTTCTTTAGGACAAAATTGGAAATTTGTGTCCTAGAAAATTGTTTTCAAAAACTGTTTGAGAATTTACATACAGAAATAAAATAAAATAAATAAAACAACAGAAACATGTATATATATATTTACAGAAGATTTAAGTTATACTTACAGAGGTTTTAACTCATGTTTATCATTCCCAACTTACCCACCAAGAAAAGAAATATTTTCTCATCTAGTGCCGTGGTGAATAAGTCTGCAAGTCTGCAAGCTGGTACTCTGTAGACACGAAGTGCATTTCGATTGTCCCATATTCAACATGGTGTTTCAAAAAGTGGTAACTGATATTGATATGCTTTGTTTTTGAGTGCTGTACTGGATTGGCAGAGATGGCTATGGCGCTCTTTGAGTCACAGAAGATGGGAATCTTGAATATGATGTGGCCATAGTCCTTAAGCTGAGTTTTCATCCACAGAACCTGGGAGCAACAACTAGCAGCAGCAACGTATTCGGCTTCTGCTGTAGATGTGGATACGCAGTTCTGCTTCTTAGAGGTCCAGCTGACTAGTTTACCACCTAGGAATTGACAACTCCCAGAGGTACTCTTTCTGTAGAGCTTGCATCCTCCATAATCTGAATATGTATAAGCTTTAAGACCAAAATCAGAGTTCTTCGGATACCAGAGGCCAAGATTTTTGGTCCCTTTGAGGTATCTGAAGATCCTCTTTACAGCATTATAACGGGATTCCTTCGGGTTAGCTTGATATCTTGCACAGAGACATGTAGCATGCATTTTGTCAGGTCTACTTGCAGTTAAGTATAACAGAGACCCAATCATTCCTCTGTAGAGCGTGCACTCTATAGGTATGCCATTTGGATCTGAGTCTAACTTATTTCCTGTGGCCATTGGAGTTCTCATTATAGAGGCATCAGAGAGACTGTATTTTGAAAGTATGTCAGAGACATATTTAGCTTGATTTATGAAAATTCCCTCTGATGATTGTTTTACTTGGAGTCCAAGGAAGAAAGTTAATTCTCCCATCATACTCATTTCAAAATCACTCTGCATGAGTTTTTCAAACTTTTTGCACTCTTCTGTATTTGTAGACCCAAAAATTATGTCGTCCACATATATTTGTACAAGCATAATTTCATCACTTTTTCGTTTATAAAACAAAGTTGTATCCGTCGTACCTCTGTCGTAACCATTATCGAGAAGAAAGGTAGAAAGTCTTTCGTACCATGCTCTTGGAGCCTGTTTCAGTCCATACAGAGCTTTGTCGAGGTAGTACACGTATTTTGGGTACTTAGAGCTTTCAAACCCTGGTGGCTGTTGGACGTATACTTCTTCTTGGATTTCGCCATTTAGAAAAGCAGATTTTACGTCCATTTGAAATACTTTAAAACCTCTGTGGACTGCGAAGGCTAAGAAGATTCTTATGGCTTCGAGCCGTGCGACAGGGGCAAAAGTTTCATCATAATCTATGCCTTCTTCTTGGAGATATCCCTTGGCCACCAATCTTGCTTTGTTTCTTATGACCACTCCATCTTCATCCTTCTTATTTCTGAAGACCCATTTAGTTCCTATGGCTTGTTTTCCTCGTGGCAGAGGAACTAAAGTCCAGACTTTGTTTCGTTCAAACTGTAGAAGCTCTTCTTGCATAGCATCTACCCAGTTTGGGTCGTCAAGGGCTTCAGAGATCCTTTTTGGCTCGATCACACTAATAAAGTTTGTAAAGAAACAAAAGTTAGCAGTGGCAGATCTTGTTTTTACCTTTTCAGAAGGTTCGCCGATTATAAGACTTGGAGGATGGCTCTTTGTCCACTTTGTTGTTCTTGGGAGATGGTCATCGATTTCATCAAGTTGATCTTCAGAGGTTTCTAATTGTTGTTCTGGTGTAGCCTCTGTCGTAGATTTTGCTTTCGTGCTTGATCCTACAGATTGTGGAATGATTGGAATGAGTGGCGGTGTTTGTTCCTCTGAGGAAGTATAGACTGAGTCTTCTTGTTCCTCTGTTATTGGTTCCTCTGTGGTTTCTGGAGTTGGTTCTTCAGTAGCTTCTGTGGTTGTTTTCCTTGTTGTATCATCTTCTGTTGGCTCCCCCTCGGCATTTGCATCTGTATGATTAACAGAGGAAGATGAATTATTTAAGGGACCAGTTAGAGAGATACCTATTGCGTTCTGGCTGGCAGAAGATGATTCTCCATAGGCTCTGACGGCTCCAGCAGAGGGATCAATGTTGTCATGGAACATCTCTTGAAATAGAAGATTTAAGTCTTCTTCTCTTGTTTTTTAGATGCCAGAGGATTCCCCTTTTAGACCGAGTTCTGAACTGATTCGTTCAGAAGTCTTCTGGAAGGTGTCGTCAAAAGAAACATTTATGCTTTCTACGATCGTTCGAGACCGCAGAAGATAAACTCTGTAGGCCTTGGAAGTTGCAGAGTATCCTATGAACTTGCCTTCATCTGCCTTTACTTTAAACTTTCCTCTTGCTTCTTTTTCATTTAAGACAAAGCACTTGCATCCAAATACATGGAAGAATTTGATGTTTGGTCGTCTTTTGTTGATCAAATGATATGGTGTTTTGATGTGTCTCTTTACGATGGTTGATCGATTTTGGGTATAGCAAGCGGTTGATACTGCTTCTGCCTAAAATGTCATTGGTAATCCACATACGGTTAGCATAGTTCTGGCGGCTTCCACAAGCGTGCGATTCTTTCGTTCGACCACACCATTCTGTTGTGGGGTGCGTGCAGCAGAGAAGTTCTGTGAAATTCCTTCTTCTGTAAGATAGTCTTCAATGACAAAGTTTTTGAATTCTGTGCCATTGTCGCTTCTCAGTTTCTAAATCTTGCACTCATACAGAACTTGGATTCTTTTCATTAAATTTATCAGTATGTTTGGAACATCTGATTTCTTTCTGACAAATTCAACCCATGTAAATCTTGAGAATTCATCGATCAAAACAAGCAGATATTTCTTGCCACCTAGACTCTGTGTAGATATTGGACCGCAGAGGTCAACATGTAGCATGTATAGAGGTCTAGGGCAAGATACATCAGTTTTGCCTTTATGGGAAGCTCTTTTGAGTTTTCCCATTTCACAGGCAGAGCATAAATGATCTTTAATAAATTTAACGTTTGGTAGACCTTTGACTAGATCAAGTTTTACAAGTTTATCAAGAGTATGAATGTTTAAATGGCAGAACCTGTTGTGCCATAACCAGGCTTCTTCGCTTTTGCATGCAACAAGGCAGATTTTGTCTTTCTTGTTCTTTGCATTGAAGTTCATGAGATATAGATCTCCTCTTCTTTCGGCTCGCAGAAGTTCAAGTCCTGTGTCCTCGCTCTGTAGAGAGCAAAAGGTTATTTTGAACATTACGTCGAATCCCGTATTGCAGAGTTGACTAACACTGAGAAGATTGTGTTTAAGGCCATCAACATATGCAACTTTGCATACGGTTATATTTTTCTTCTTTATGACTCCGTAGCCTTTGATGTACCCCTTTTTATTGTCTCCAAAGGTCACAAATCCACCATCGTTCTTTTCTTTGTATGTGGATAGAAGACCTCTGTCGCCAGTCATGTGCCTCGAGCATCCGGAGTATAGATATCAGATTGGCACATACTGCTTCTGCAAGAAAATTAGAGAGTTTTAGGTACCCATATCCACATGGGTCCAGTTTTGTCAGGGGTCTTTGTTTTAGCTTCTGTTGAAGAAGCATTTTGTTTCTTCTTACCCTTGGATTTATCTTTTGCTTTGGGTACAGAGAGAAGACAGTGTGGACTTTTGAAATGTTGGTTTATTTTAAACATAAGATCAAAGCAATGACAGTATTGAATGTGCGAAGAGATTTGCTTCAACTTTTCATTAAATACACTAAATGGGGGCACAGAGGCATTACAATTTATCCTAATATTAGACTTTCTATTACAAGAAGGTTTATATAGGCTAGATCGTTTTTTGAAAAATCCTTTGTTGAGTGCGGCCTTCTGTATTCCCCTTCTGTGGTGAACTTCTGTAGATTTCACTGTCACAGAAGAAAAAGATTTGTTAATTTTAGTCCATTTACCCTTCTGTTGCCATGTTAGTTTTTCTTTAACAGGTTTTAAGGGTTTTAAAATCTTTGAACTCGTTGGAATTTGAGTGGACATTAACTTCTGTTGTTTGAAATTTTCAAGCTCAAGAGAGGTTTTGGCTTGTATGCACATATTCAAAAAGGCTGGACAGATAGGAATTCCAGTGATTTTCTCCTTGGGAGGAATAGTTCTGTTAAGAACTTCAGAGGTTTGTTTAAAAACCTCTGTGACACTAGGTCCGATCTCTGACTTAGAGTCAGTCTCTGATTCGTCAGAGGATGAATCGTCCTCATATACAGAGGTTGAGTCACTTGGTTCTCTTTCGACAGAGGCTGGACTTTCAGAACATGTGTCATACTCACTTTCTTCCTTTTCTGAGGAACTATCTTCTAAGTTAACAGAAGTATCTGTTAAGTTTTCTTCAGAGAGATCTTGATTGTTGGAAGATGTACAGAGGTTTTCTTTAGAGATATCAAGTTTTTCTTCTGTAATTCTTGGCTTGAACTCAGGTGCCTCTGCTGATAATTTCTTTTCAGAATTCATCATGCAGACAAATGCAACTTGATTTTGAGTCTCGGGTTTACCAAACTTGAAGATTCCTATCTGATCTTGAGTTTTCAGATACCTCTTAGGTTTGGATTCTCTTTTGACAGAGATTGAAGGTGACAAATCTGTGTTTTCAAACCACACATTTGTCATCTTCAGAGGTTTCCTATTGTGAGGTTCCCAGAGACTTTTTGCTTTTTACTTATAGAGAGAAGATTTGGAAATCTAGGTTCTCTTGTATCTCCAATGTGAAATAGAGAGGACAGAGACTTGTCTCTTTTGGTTCCGGTATAAGGATCTATATCACAGAAGCCAATTCCTCGTCTCCCTATTTGTGTGTTTATTTTTTCGTACACCTTCTGAGCATCTTGAAATTTTTTAATTTGAATATCTCTTCTGAGTAAATCTTGACAGAGGATTTCTCTTTCCTTTTGAAAATAAATTTTAAGAGCTAGGATGTTCATTCTGTCGCACTCAACGTCCATTAGTTCTTTAGACTTTGTTTTCAAAGAAGAATTAAGTTCAGAAAACTTTTCTTTTAAAGGATTTAACTTTTTGTTCCAGTCCATTTCAATTTCTTCTTTTTCTTTAAAGATTTTAGCTTTTTCTTGAGTGAGAAGTCTAGCTTCTCTCTCATAGAAGGTGAGCTTTTTCTGAATATTTTCACATGTCTTTTTCATTTCAGTGTATTCAATGTTAAGTTTAATCCAGTCATCTTCTGCAGTATTAGAGTTAGAGGTAGAAGTGGATACCTCACTGTCGGAGTCGGAGCTGACTTCTGCCATGCCACAGAATAGAGCATTCTTTGTTTCGCCTTCGTCAGAGGATGTGTCTGACTCCCAGATTTCTTTGTTCACCATTAGTGACTTCTGAGCATAGTATTCAGCTTTCTTTTTGTAGAAAGTTGCATCCCTCTGAGGGTGATTTGACTTGCTCCTGCATTCGTTGGCAAAGTGACCTGGCTTTCCACAGTTGTAACATCCTTGGTTCTGTGTGGAGTTTCCAGCTCTGTCGTCTGACCTCTGTCGGTCACCACTTCTTTCGGTTCGGCACTCATTTGCGTAGTGGCCTGGCTTACCACATTTGTAACACTCTTGAATCTGTGGAGTGTTGCCAGCTTTGTCTTCCGACCTCTGTCGGCCATTTCCTCTGTCATTTCTATCACTTGACCTCTGTCGGTCACCACTTCTGTCGTTTGACCCTTCTCTTTCTCGATTATCTCTTTCATATCGTTCATTACCAGATTTCTTCTGGTATCCTCTGCTGAATTCCCTAGTCAAGAGAGCTAAAGATTTAGCTATCGAGGCCAGGGTCGTTTCTTCTTCTGCCGCTACTTCCTCTTCTTCTTCACTTTCCACCATCATGTTTTTCTTCTTCTTCTCCTTTCTTTCCTCTATTGCTTTCTCTTTCTTTGGTTTCTCTCTAGCCTCTGCAGTCTTACCAACCAATGCAAGAGGTGCAATGATCTGGGCTTTTGCTTGTGCTACCTGAGGCTCTTGTGCTGCCAATGTTCCATAGAGGTCTGATAGGGTCCAGGAATCTAAGTCTTGATTTGTTTGCATAGATAAAGATAACTGAAGCCATTCTTCATTCAGAGACTTCAGGAACATAACGTTGTTTTCTTCAGAGGTTCTGTGGATGCCGAACTTCTTGCACTTGTTTATTAGAGAGTTGAACCTATCATACGTAGTTTGCAGAGATTCGGTTGGCAGAGCTTTAAAGGCATAGTATTCATTTATGTATTGAGCTATGCGGTTCTTCTGGGTTTTGATTCCTCCTTCTAGTTGTTTTTCCAGTTCTTTCCATAGATCATATGCAGATTCACATGCATCCATGGATTGGAAAAGGTCATTTCGAATGGCCATAATCAGAATTCTCTTAGTTTTCTGAGCAATTTCGTATTTAGCCCAATCAGGATCAGACCAATTTTCCTGGGTCTTTGGTTTCGTGTGTTCTGGGATTTCAGGTGTGTCGTCTATGCTAGGAACACGAGGTACAGTTATCATGGGAACGAAAGGAGGGTTACGGATATAATAAACCAATTCTTTGTCAGTACCCTCAAAGAAGTGAATCATTCGAATCTTCCATTGAGGGTATTTTTCTCTAAGAAGAGTGGGATGTTTGGTTAAGGAACCAGCAGAGAGGAAGTTGTTTGTACTTGTCATTTTTAGAGAGATAAATTATCCAGAAAAGGGTTTGAACAGCAAACTTTTCTGAGTATGAAGTGGATGCTTCGTATGAAGTTTTTAAGTTTAAAAGCTTTAAGCTGAGCACCAAATGGAGTTTTCAACCAGAAAAACAGATTCTATACTTTTACCAGAGTTCGACTAAATCGAAAAATGGCAAAAAAAAACAAAAACTGTTTGTTTAATATGAAGACTAGGTTAAAAATCCAAGTTTCTACCAAAGATCATAGTTTTAGAGTGGATCCCTTGATATTAAAAATCAAGGTTTGCTCTGATACCAATTGTTGGTTCCTTTTTGCTTAAACAATGATCTTAACTTTCAGTTAGTTCAGATTGTATGGTGCGGAAGCGTATTTAAGAACTGAAAGATAATGTAAGGTAGAAGAACACACAATATCAAATAAACAGTATGTAAGAACAGATGAATATCTCCAAGATTACTGTATTTGATATATATTAAGAACACCAAGAACTTCAAAGGATTAACAAGAAATCTGCAGTTAATGGTGTGTGTGAGAAGAGCAAAGCTTAATGATATATGTGTATTTTCGTGGTATTTTTCTTAATAATAGAACTCAACATGAGTCTTCTATTTATACTACTTCTAAAGGGGACATACTTTAGACAATAAGGACTGATCTACAGTAGACAGGATTGGGTGAACAGTAGCTTGGTACGATGTTCATTTAATGCGCATGTTCCAATTCTGACAGAGCCCTATCAGAGTTTGACACGTGTAGTTGATGTCAGGGCACGCCTGGAACAAGTGGATGAATGGATCCTGGAACAATAGAAAGATATTTGTAAATCTTCCAAGTCTTCAGTATAAACCGCAAAGGCTCTGTCAAGGGTGATAGAGGTTCTGCGGCTTGGTCCTCTGTGAGCAGTCTTCTGCTGATTCTTGCCTTCGGTATTCTTGGGTTCTTCTACAGAGCCTTTGTGGGTTACTTCTGTTCTTAGACTATTTTCACTACTTTTACAAACAGAAAGATTGGAGCTAACAATTCCAAACTTAAGCATTGAACGATCTTGACTTGGTTCTTCTGTTTTAGCATTAAAACCAAGACCACAGTTGTCATTGACAGGTATCTTAGCACCGATTATCTCAGTGATCTTTGCAGAGGATTTACACCATCCTTCAACAGTAGCTTTCTCAGCTTTCATTTCAGCGATAGCTTGTCGCGTTCAATGTTGATTAATTGATTTACATAGTCCTGATCAATTAAACTTTTTTCTATATTAGAGAGTTATTGGATCTTTAAATGACATTTCTTAAGTTGTTCAGTTAAATCTAGATTTAGTTGTTCAACTTGAGTTTTGCCATTCATGCCATCATATAAATCAACAGTCAGTGAATTGATAGCACGAAGTCTATCAGCATCAATTAGAGATGGAGTAGAAGAGGTTGATACTTGAGAAGTGGAAGATGTAGAGGAAATATCAGCAATATCTTCCTTTACTTCATTGATATCATCCATTAGACAGAGATTGGCCTCATCTTCTTCATCAGAATCTGAATCTTCATCAGATTCAGCCCAATCGTGTTCTTCAACGATTAGACCTTTACATTTTTTTTGAAGTTTTTTAACTTCAGGTATTTCTCTTTGAGTTTCAGGTATTTGTCATCTCTAGATTTAGAGGTAGAGGAGTTCTTGAATGATGAAGAAGGTTTGAAGATTTTCTTTGACCTGCATTTACTAGCAAAATGTCTTTTCTTTCGCAGTTATAGCAAGTAGCAGTTTCCTTATCAATAGGGGATGATTTAGGCTTGTCAGTGATAGTGAGAGGTTTTATTTCTTCTGAAGTTACTCTTTCTTGCAAATCTCCTGAAGGAGTTTGTCAAGAGTGTCAGGGATTCATCAAGTTCTGAAGGATCGGTTTCTGATGAATCATTAGAGTTTGATTCTAACTCAGTGATAGTGACAGAAGATCGCTGAGTGGTCATTAACTCCGAGGAGAGTAAAGCGACCGGTGTGCTTTTTGAATCTTTTACAAGATTCTTCTTAGGCTGACAAGATTGCTCATGATTGAGCATAGTTCCAAAAAGGGTGCTTAAGGTCATATATTTGGGAACCTTAGATAGTTTAAGACACATAGTATAATTGTCCTAACTTTCAGGAATACATTCCAAGGATTTTATCAGAATCTCAGAGATAGAGTAGGTCCTACCAACAGTTTTTAGGTCAATAACTAAGTAGTTAAAAGATTGATGTACTTCAGATAAAGTTTCATTCTTACCACAAATGAAGCTTTCATATTGTCTTGCCAGATTTATCCTTTTGGACTCTTGTACGTCAGATGTACCATCATATTGAACACAGATTGTGTCCCACATGGCTTTGGAGGTTCTTAGGTTCATGACAAATGATAGACCTCATCAGGTAGAGCCATAGATATGATTGATCTGGCTTTGGAATCAATGGCTACCTTCTTCTTATCATCATCAGTTCATTGGGAGATCTCTTCGATGATCTGTCTTTCAGGAATGGCTGGAGTGGTAGCAAAGGCAGGAACAAGAGGCGAAATAATGGATGGAATATAGGGTCCATTTCCCACGTAGTAAGGCATAGTGGGATCTATGTACACCTTCTAGGAAAAGCATCATTCGATTCTTCCAGAGATTAATGTTATCTCTGCTGAATCGAGGAGGTTTTGCAAGAGAAACATTATCAATATAGTTTGTGTTTGTGTTTTGTGACATTTGAAGAATAGCAAGGAAGAGACTAGTGTAAGCAAGATCTTGTTTATGAAATTAAATAATCTGCTCTGATACCACTTGTTGGTCTCGATGGTGTTATACAAGTAAACAGTTTGTAGAAGGTGGGTGAATACAAACACAATATTTTTGTTTTCTAAATTGTTTATTGATAAATCAAACAAAATTGAGAATCACTAAGTGTTCTTGCACAAGAATAGAGAGAAAAGATGATATAGAAAAATAGGGATATTTATCTATGCACTAAGAGATTCAGGGAAGACCACCCTCAAACTGAAGGGGCATTCCTCTTATTTATACCCAATGCATTAAATGCATGGCGGGAGGACATTACACGTGTCATCCTATGGTTGGATGCATGCTTCTGACTTCATGCAAGACATACTTTGGGCTGTAATGTTGAACAGTGTAGTGGCAGAGTGGTTGTACGATCTTGGACAAAAGGGTGTCTTATCTAACAAACCGTATGGCATGTGCAGGGGGATAAGATAAACGTATCTTGAAGTAGAAGCTTCATGATCAGCGATCGCTGAGTAGATCTTCCATCAGAGAAGAGATGATGTAAGTCAGCTATCGCTGAAGTCTTTTTCTTAATATGTCGCGTATGTAGAGTTGTCTTGGTTTGACTGATGTCCTCATCAGATCATTAGTAGACTAGTCACTTGTTCATCATCTTTGTTTTCGATGACAATGATGAAGTCTTTATCGCGAAACTTGTCTTCGGGGATTACAAATAACATTGTTTACATTTGAAATTATCAGCGATCATCAGTGATAAGTGAACAGACTCAGGTTATCACTGATGGAACATTTATCATTGAGTTCTTAACATTAAAGATAGCGGATACCATCAGCAGTACTAAACAGACTCAGTATGTTATTGCTGATGGTGAAATACTAATACATACAAATGCTATTTGTAATTTTCACTAAGTTATATTAGGGGTCATCATCAAATCACTAAGAGAGGATCCATCTCGTAAACCTGTTAATGTCATTGTGTACAGAGGAATGACCGGCTCTCTTCTATATCTTACAGCGAGTCGGCATGATATCATGTATTCCACTTGTCTTTATGCACGATATCAATCTGAACCCAAAGAATCACATATGATCGCTGTAAAGCGAATTTTCAGATATCTGAAAGGTACACTCAAGCTAGGTCTTTGGTATCCCAAGGACTCAGGGTTCGATCTAACTACCTATTCAGATAGTGATTTTGCAGGTTGTAAAGTGGATAGAAACAGCACCACACGAGGCAGTCAGCTCCTGGGTGGAAAGCTGGTGAGTTAGACAAGTAAAAAAACTCAATGTCCACTTCCACCGCTGAAGCTGAGTATGTAGCCGCTGGAAGTTGCTGTGCTCAGGGCTTATGGATAAGAAATCAGCTCATAGACTCAAGATTCTTATCTACTGCGACAAAACTAATGCCATCGCTATAGAAAACAACCTAGTGCTACACTCAAAGACTGAACACATCGAAATCAGATATCATTTTATCAGAGATCATGTGATGAAATGAGACATAAAACATCAATTTATTCCCACTGCCTATCAATTAGCTGATCTATTTACCAAACCTCTTGATGAGACAAGATTCAACTTTCTCATCAGCGAGCTTGGAATGCTAAGCCTTGAGGAGTAACTCTTCAGCGGTCGAAGCATTATGTCAGCAATAAGGTTCTATCTCTGATATTCATCTCCTAATCTCTGAGTAAATGTTCTCTGACATTCAGGTATGTTCTCTATCCTAACTCACTGAAATTTTCTGCAGCGAGATGTTTTTTCAAAAATAAAATCTATCACTGACATTTTTCTATCAGTGATCCTTTTGATAAACAAAAACTCATCACTGATATTACTCATCAGTGATTCTTCGAAAAACAAAATCAATTCCTGATATTCTTTATTACTATCAGGGATATCTTTCGAAAAACAAAAAGACAACTTTTTATGTGACGTCATCCTAGACGATAACCTATGGCACATCTTTTTATCTGACACTTTCGCCCGTTACACTTCTTGACCAATCATCTTCGTGGATGAGTCTGTGTGATAATGAGTGTTTTTCCCACTCATCAATTTTTTCTTTACGCGCACAAACTCTTTCTAAAGGCAAGAATATTCAAAGCATTCAAAAACTTTAAGACCTTAAGAACTCAATCCTCAAAACCTTCAAGACTACAGGTTCTTATTTCTTAATCTAATGCACTTTATGGACAAAAACTTCTTTTGATCTTAAATCTTTGCTAACAAAGATCAAAAACATGTTTTCATTCTACAAAAATCATCTTCTTTCATGACTTTCTTTCAAAAACCCTAAAAAGTTTTTAAGGTTTAAAATTGTTTTTAAACATTCTCTTTCATCTTAAATGTGTGTTTTCAAGATTCTTCCTTAAAAGGAAACCGGTAAAACATACTTTTCTTCCATTTTCATTATACCTAAAACTAGAAACCCTATTTTCCATGTTTCTTTCCTTATAAGGAAACTGGTAAAAACCCAATTTTTCTTATTTTTGGAACTTCTTTCATTCTAAGAAACTTATGATCTTCTTCTCTTTTGTTCTTTGATTCTCAGAAATGGCCTCACAAGCATCAACCTTCGTGAAATCCAAGAACGTTAAGTTCGACTTCTTAGTTGTCCAATTCGTTGGCAACAATGACTTGGCATTGCTCACATTCCCTGAAAAGAAACCATGCTTGCACCTGGCCAACGCCGTTACTCTGCTCAGGAACTCTCCCATCATCTACGCACTGATCGTCGCTCCTCCTGCCCACAAACACCTGCTACAACAGTTCTGGTACACCGCAGAATGTGCTGAGAAGACTTCAGTCTGGGAAGAGTGTAACTGTCATTGCCTTCCAAACTCAGTATGGGGAAGGAAGTATCACTGCCAATGGTATTCGCTCAGCTCTCCAACTACCTACTACCCCTCCTTTTGCTGAACTCTCAACTGAAGACGAACTGACCAATTCCTGGATCACATGGAGTATGAATGGGACACGAAGCCCAGATCCAAAACTCTGGACAAAAAGCTGACAAAAGTCCTAAAGGCCAAGATGCCCTCCGAGCTGAACTACATCTTCACCCATATCATTCAGGCCATGAGTGGGAAAACCGGCTCTCATGATCAGGCCAACCGCTTCTAACTCCAGATGGCCTACAACGTCATCATTGGCAAGAACATCGATTACGCCAAGATGATTTTTGACGACCTGATGATTAAGGTCGAGAAACCAGACATGGAAGTCAAAGTCCCTTATGTCCAATTTGTCTCAGCTATCCTCCAGTTCTTCCTCAAGCAGCTCTAGCCGACCGAGGGTGACTATCAACTCCCTAAGCTCGGGGTACGTATCATCGATACGGAGCGAGTTGATAATGAGGTTAGTCTTTCAAAACTTCAACGCCATCTCTTCTATACTTCTTCTTCGCTTTCGGAAGCGATGCCCACGACTGAACCCCCCGTGGCTCCCCAAGCTGCCAAAACCTCCTCATCTTCAAAGAGGAAACCCACTGACGCCCCTCTTGGTAAATCCAAAAAAACCAAGAGGATTTCTAAGGAGAAAACCCCCCACCAGCAACCAACAACTACATCATCAGGGATCGCCTCTTCACAGGCGACCCTATAATCCTTCATGGTACGCTCCACCATCTCTACCACCGAGATAACTGCTTCAGCGATCTCGAGCATCGCTGACTCTACATTGGTAACTACCCAATTGCTCTCAGTGCCTCAAAGCACTAAAAAGTTAGTTTTGGAACCACCAGTTCCACTCCGCCACAAAGCACAACCATCTTCTCCAATATTGCTTCTCCCACCGTTTCTTTGGTCACCACAACTTCTGCACCAGCGACATTGCTCGCTGGCTGACACACGCCAGTCCTTGCTACAGAAACTCATCAACAACAACATCGTAGGACCTGATGGTCTCCCTCTCGGGGGATCTCAGCACATACCCATGTCAAAGACTCCTCTCGAGCATGACATGGAGTTTTATGGGGGGAGTAGTCAATTTGACCTCTTATTCGCACCATCAGGTACTCCATATTCCCAACCCCTTTCTTCTCAAATAACTCAGCCTGAGCATACCTTTGCTCAATCTTTTGTTTATCTTACAGGTCCTAATTTGGAGACTATCAATACCTCCATCAAGAAGATCAGTGATCGTGTGGCATCTCTTTCCACCAACCTCTCCAACAATACAGTTGACGTGAACACTGCTGAAGAATCATTGAAATAGCTCTCCACCTCCCTCTTCTCTAAAGCTGACAATTCTCAGCTATCAGCCGTCACGGTGGAGGTTTCAAAGCTAAAGACGGATGTTGCAGCTAATTCTTCTTCATTGCAATTGCTCACAACTGTCGTCGGCTCACTCCACAATTCTGTCAATGACATAAGCTCTAAGGTCAACAAGAATAACTCCCTACTTGCTGATATTCTAAGCAAGTTGAGGAACCAGTGGCTGCTCCCACCCCATCGTTCACTAATGATGATCGAGCTAAGATGGGGATGGTCGCTGATTTTGTATTAACAGCCACTGAAGTGATCTCTGGTGTAGAAGCCAGGGTGGAAAAACTTGAGGTTGCTCCTACCTTTACTTCAGCAATCCTTGGCTTAGAAGCTAGGGTGAACACTGATACTACTCCTCTTGACCCTCCCCCCACAGAATAATGATGATGACAAAGAGGGGGAGAATGGAGAAGAAGAAAATGAAGACCTCCCTCATGTTGAGGGGGAGGATTTAAACAAAAATAATGAAGACCTCCCTCAAGCTAAAGGGGAGGATAAGGAAACTCAAACTCCTCTTTCTTCTTCTACCAATAGTAAAACCGTAACCATTACCTCTGATGAAGAGGTGGAAGAAGAAGAAGAAAAAAAAGAGGAGGAAGAAGACTTGGAGATTGATGACTCCTCCAAAAAGATCTCCGGGAATGCTGATGATGATGATGATGAAGATGATGAATCAGTCATCTGGTTCAAACCCAATCCCATCAGCGTTCCTCCTCAAAAAGGAGTTGTCTTCAAAGAAGCAGGGGAGAGGACTGAGAAGACCTCGAAGAAATCTTCCCAAGGCAAGCAAAAGGGGATTGATGCCAAAAGAAACCTGAAGATATGCTTCACATCTGAGGGGGAACAATCTTTTTAGTCCTCTCCCCTGGTTAAGGGACGAGGTGACGATCATCAGCACCAAATAATCCCAACAATCATTGCTGAAGAACTACCAATAATCCCAATCTTTGTGATAGAGACTGATGAACAAGAAGAGGAAGAAGAATTGTTGAGTCATCCCAATAGACCCTCACGACCAATTCAAAGATCTGAGGATGAACAACAAAGAAGAAGATCAGCAATGATTCATCAGCTAGAGAGCCAGCTCCTCAAAATCCCTCGTTAACAAGGTCTTGAATTTCTAACTCCTGAAGAACTCAAAGAATCTATCAGAGCTGAGGAATTACTTGTTGCATTCCAAAAGAATGCCTAATTTACCTTTAAGGTAGCGCATAACTCAGTCTCTGATAAAAAGCTGAAAAGAAATCCTATCAGAGTTCAAGAGCAACTGCTGAAGAATGTTGAGAAGGAAGCCCGCAAAGAAAGAGCTGTCAATGACTCCCTGACAGATTGGTGTAGAGAAAAGGTCGATCACAGATACCATCCAAGTCGAATAACTGTTGTTAACATATCGAGTAAGAGCAAGAAAAACTCAGTACTGGTGTCCATCACAATTTAGAGAAAACGAGTCATCGCAAACAATGTACATGTCCAAGTTGGGGCTCGTTGGTCTTGATGAATGGTTAGAGATTAGGAATACTATACAAAAGTCCAAGTCCAAGTTCAAATACCATGTGAAGAAGTTCTAGAATTTGCACATCAACAAGGTCTCAACAAGAATTGATTTACCTCCTCCTTCTGCTCTTCTTGAAAACCAAAGATCATCACTAGCAAAGAGGAAACAAAAGCGAGCATCGACCTCTGATGAGCCTGCCCACCGAAACGAAACAGGTATTGAATTTTCAAGGGAATCAGTGCTCGGACCACCACCTGATCTTTCAGCTCTCGACTTATCGCTGCCACCAGGAGGTCCCTTTGAACCTGGTCAACTGATAGGTGACCCATATGGAATCATCTTCTCTGATTGGAATGGTATCATGCGCTTTCAACGAAATTTAGAGATCGGTATCTGCCCAATCGAACAACTCAGATATCTAGTCCATTGGTGTAATCTGTCAAGACCAGGTATTTTTTTCAAAGCCCATGTTCTTAAGGAAGCTAAACTCAGAAGACAACAGGGGGAGAAGGTACCTGACTGGATGATCATTAAAGGAATCTCATACGACAAAATGCTCATCAAGGATGAAACTCTATTGCTGATAGATTCCTCTCTTGTAATCTTTTGTAATTTATCAGTAATCCTTTTAGTACTTATAATTTTTCTTTCACTTGTACTTGTAACTTTCAACTTCCCTTTGTAAAGTTATTACGAATTTAATGAAGGTTTCAGTGAAAGTACTTTACTCCATCATTAATAGAAAAGATCCTTGAAAACAGTAAGTGGGACACGCAACTATGAGTCCTATTTATCCTTATGTTTTATACTTAGCAATTTTTTTATGTTGCTTTGTCATCATTAAATATGGGGAGATTGTTGATCCAAACTCTCACAGTGATTTGATGACGACCCTTAGAATAACTTAGGGAAAATTGCAATTAACATCTGCATGTATTAATGTTTCGCCATTAGTGATAACATGTAATAATGTTTAATCAGCGATAACTTGAGTCTGTTCATTATCGCTGATGATCGCTGATGATTTGAAATGTAACAGTGTTGATTGTAATACGTGAAGACAAGTTTCACGACAAAGAAGTTCATCACTGACATCGAAGACAAAGCTGGTGAACAAGTGACAAGTCTACTAATGATCTGATGCGGACATCAATGAGACCAAGACAAGTCCGCACGCGCGACAAATCAAGAAGAAGACTTCAGCGATAGCTGACATACATCAGTTCTTCTCTGATGGAAGACCTACTCAGCGATCGTTGATCATGAAACTTCTACTTCACGATTTGTTTGTCTCATCCTCTTGCACACATAGTACGGATAGTCAGAAGATACATGCTTTTATCCAAGATCGTACAACCACTCTGCCACTACACTGCTCAACATTACGGCCCAAAGCATGTCTTGCTAAAAGTCAGAAGCTGTGCCTAACCATATGCTAACACGTGTAAAGTACTCGTGCCATGAATTTTAATGCAATGGGTATAAATAGGAAGAATGTCCCTTCAGTTTGAAGGATCTCTCCCTGATCTACTTTGTGCATAGAAAACCTTTGTTTTCTATATTCTTCTTTCTTTCTAGTTTCTTGTGCAAGAATACTTAGTGCTTCTCAAGTTTGTTTAGATTAGGTTTACTTAATCTTATTTCGAAACAAACTGTAAATTGTAATTTGATTTATCAATAAACAATTTAGAAAACCAAAATTTGTGTTTGTATTCAACACCCCTCCCTTTCTACAAGTTGTATAACCCATTCGGGACCAACAAATCTTCACATCATTTGATGTCTCAGCGTTAGTGGTTACCATTACTTTGGTTAATTTCTTAACCTTAGTGGTATTTTTCACCTTGACTTGTTTTTCATCTTTGGTGATCTTCTTTGCGTTGGAGGCAGTCATCTTCACCTTAGCTGATTTCTCAGCTTTGGTCGCTGTGGGGCATTTACTTACAATATGATCAGTATGTCCACAGTGATAGCATTTCTTAAAGCTGAAAGTAGCTTTAGGACCATAGGCATAAGTATTTGAAAGCTTTAAATGTGCGGGGCATGTACGAAGAATGCCTTTGGCATCAGATATCGAAGGAACCTTAGGTTCTTCAGATTTCTTAGCCTTTACATCAACCTTTATTCTAGGGGTTGGTCACTGAACACGTTCAATGATCTTAACGTTTGAAATGGAAGGTTGATTTGCTGAAGGTTTTGATTTAGTCTTCTTCAGCTTTGGCACTTTGGTGCCCTTCTGAGGAATTTGAAAAAACATATTTTCCTTTATCTTTGAGTTTAGGACTCATGGGAGATTCCTTAGAGATGGGAACAGTAGACGAAGAACACTGAGATGATGAGTCAGGGATGGAAGAAACGAACATTCCAAACTTAAGCATGTAAGGATCTTTGCTTGGTTCTTCTTTGTTAGCATAAAAACCAAGACCACTTATGTCATTGACAGGGATCAGAGCACCGATTATCTCAGTGATCTCGGCTGAGGATTTACACCATCCTTCAACGGTAGCTTTCTCAGCTTTCAGTTCAACAATAGCTTGTTCGCGTTCAATGCTGATTAGTTGATTTACATAAACCTGATATTTTAAACTTTCTTCTATATTAGATAGTTCTTGGATCTTTAAATGACATTTCTTAAGCTATTCAGTTAAGTTTAGATTTTGTTGTTCAACTTATGTTTTGCCATTCAGGGCATTATATAGATCAACAGTCAGTGAATGGATATCACGAAGTCTATCAACGTTAATGAGAGCTGGGTTAGAAAAGGTTGATACCTAAGAGGTGGAAGAGGTAGAAGAAGCATCAACGGGTTCTTCTTTCACTTCTTGGATGTCGGACATTATACAAATATTGGACACGTCTTCTTCATCAAGGTCTGATTCTTCATCAGAATCAACCCAAATTGTGTTCTTCAGCGATGAGGCCTTTACCTTTATGCTTGAAGGTTTTCAACTCTAGATTTTTTTTCAGCTTTTGGTATTTTCATCTCTAGGTTTAGAAGATGAAGAATGTTTGTGGGATGAAGAAGGTTTGAAGACTTTCTTTGACATGCATTCACTGGAAAATTGTCCTTTCCTTTCACAATTATAGCAAGTAGCAGTTGCCTTATCAATAGGTGTTGATTTTGGCTTTTTAGTGATAGCAAGGGGTCTATTTCTTCTGAAGTTACTCTTTTCTTGCAAATCTCCTAAAGGAGTTTGTCAAGAGTGCTAGTGATTCATCAAGTTCTGACATGTCAGTTTCTGATGAATCATCAGAGTTAGATTCCATTTCAGTGATAGTAACGGAGGATCACTGAGAGGTCGTCATCTCTGAGGAGAGTAAAGCAACAAGTGTGCTTTTAGAATCTTTTGAATTTTTTTACAAGATTCTTCTTAAGCTGACATGATGATTGAGCAAAATGCCATAAAGAGTGCCTAAGGATATATCTTTGAGATCCTTTGAGAGTTTAAGACACATGGTATAATTGTCCCAACTTTCAGGAAGACATTCCAGGAATTTTGTCAGGGTCTCAAAATTAGAGTAAGTCCTACCAACAATTCCTAAGTCAATTAATAAGCAGCAAAAACGTTGGTGTACCTCAGATAAAGATTAATTCTTACCACAAACGAAACTTTCATATTGTCTTACCAGATTTATCTTTGTGGATTATTGTACTTCAGATGTACCTTCATATTGAACACAGATTGTGTCCCATATGGCTTTAGACGTTTTGAGGTTCATTACAGAATGATAAACCTCATCAGGTAGAGCCATAGATATCACTGATCTAGCTTTGGTATCAATGGCTACCTTCTTCTTGTCTTCATCAGTCCATCTAGAGATTTATCTAACGATTTCTCTTCCAGGTATGTCAGGAATAGGTGCAATGGTAGGAACAGCAGGAGATAGGACAGATGGAACATAGGGTCCATTTTCAACATAGTAAGCCATAGTAGGATCTACACCTTCAAGAAAAAGCATCATTCGATTCTTCCAGAGATTGAAGTTATCTCTACTGAATCGAGGAGGTTTTGCAAGAGAACCATTATCAATATAGTTTGTGTTTAATACCATTTGAATTATAGCAAGGAATAGAAAAGTATAAGCAAGATCTTATTTATGAGATTAAACAATCTGCTCTGATACCACTTGTTGCTCCCGTAGGGGTTATACAAGGAGGAATAGTTTGTAGAAGGGGGGTTGAATACAAACACAAATTTTGGTTTTCTAAATTGTTTATTGATAAATCAAATTACAATTTACAGTTTGTTGCAGAATAAGATTAAGTAAACCTAATCTAAACAAACTTGAGAGTCACAAAGTGTTCTTGCGCTAGAAAGAAAGAGTTAGTAGAAAAACAAATGTTTTCTACGCACTAAGTTGATCAGGGGGAGATCCTTCAATATGAACGGGTATTGCTCATATGTATACCCTATCCATTAAATGCGTGATAGGTGCACTTTACATGTGTCAGCATCTGGTTGGGCGCATGCTTCTGACTTTTATCAAAACATGCTTTGGGACGCATGGTGAACAGTGTAGGTGGCAGAGTGGTTGTACGATTATGGACAAAAGTACACTTTCTTCTGTTCATCCGTACTTGTGTGCAAGAGGATAAAACAAACGACTCTTGAAGCACAAGCTTCATTGTAACAACCCACACTAACCAACAAGCCAAAAATCTAATAATTAAATAGAAATGCCAAAAACGGCCCCACAACGTCACACATCAAAATTTCAACAATTGGAATCGCAAAATAACCCCTAATTACAGCTGAGAAATGTATCTAAAATAATAAAAGGGAAAGTCTTCTAGTTCCACTAGACACAAGCTCCAGCTCACATCTTGCCCTTGCCCTTAGACGAGCCCTCTACAACCTGCTTACCTGAAAAATGTTTTAGTTTTGAAAAGCGACGGTTAGACCATAAGGTCTAGTGAGTTCCCTCTAGAACCAACATTTCACCACAAAATCCACAAAGTTGAGCTTATAAAAGTTATAAACGAATACACCTTTATTAGTTAATTAAACACACAACACATGTCGTTTACCCACGCCTTAGTCAAGTACACATGTGACAACGTGTTAGGGCTCACACCACCCTTCGTAGTTATATGAATCATGTTCATATATTTTGTATGGGACACACTCCGCATATGGCATCGTAATCAACCACCCTTAGTCTCGACCCATGCATACCAAGTATAAATATCACGCTTTCAACTTGCATAATTTAAACTATATGGAAACATGCAATTCAATATAAAATGTATGAGCAATAAAAGCAAGTATCGCCAAAGCTTTGGCTTAGAAAGACTCACCTTGCTTCCACGCTAAATGTCCTCACTTGAGAATACTTCACTCTAACCGCGCACCAATATAAACACCCGACACGCAAGAGTGAATAAGCCACTCCAAAATTCTCTCAAAGCCAAAACTCACGAGACACTCCCTAAAACACTCCGACAATACAAAGTCCCGGACGCTGACAGTCCGCATTCCGGGCACTGCCTTCCGGATCTGCCCCCTTTTTCGGACACCAATAGTTTGGGCTTATCCGGATTCCCACTTTCCCGGTACACGCTTCGGGATCCCGGGTCTTTTCCCGGATAACGACTTCCGGTTTCCCATACACGCACCATCCAGGTTCCTCCGGATTCCCAAAGGTTTCCGATACAAGATATCCGGTTTAATCCGAACATCTGCCGGCTTTCCGGACGCAAGCAAATCACGACTCTAACCTTGTCCGGGTAAAACCCTTCGAACCGATCGACTCCCAGATAAGGGGGTTTTACCAAACGAATCCAGTCCGGGAACGTCAACCACTCACGCAACTCAACCCAAAACTTGATATTAAGGCTCAACGATTTAGAAAATAGCATTAATATCAATTAAGCTAGCTATTCATACCAATTTCCTTCACTGATATGGTTGAGACAAAACTCACAGTCCCGATTTCATTCTTAATCGACTTCACACCCCAAATCTTAACAACAACCTTCAAATAGTTTTTGTCAGGTGTGACAACCGTCAAATTTACGTTTCAGGTTAGAACTGCACTGAACGTTTCAGTTATTCATATTATAGGTGGCACAGTCCAATTTAGCAGTAAACTCAGTACGGTAGGAAAAATTTAAGAATTTTTGGCTAGAAACCCCTCAAATTAGGGAATTATCCATAAATCTCATAAAATACCAATTCAAATGGCCTAAATACAAATATATATGTATACTTTGCAAAATAATACTAGTAAAATAAAACAAGTATTATTATGATGGTAAATTGGTTGTTTAATAATTCAAATTCAAAATAAAAAGTAAAATAAAAATAAAAATAAAAAATAAAATCAAGACACCATCATTTTTTACATCTAATTTCATACTCCATGTCTCTCTACTCTCTCACAAAACCGTCCACCATATCTCCCCCCCCCCCCCCTCTCCCTCTCATTATATTCATCTCACAATTCATTTCTTTCATCTCTCTCTCTCTAACTTCTCTCTAGGAGTTTCTCTCAATTCTCTCTCTTTTTCCCTCTAGATTTCTTCTAAATACTCCTCCATACTTCAGCCCAAGAACCTCAACAAATCCAAGTGTTCAAGAACTTTTGAAGGTATGCATGTGCGTAGGATGAAACCTACACACCTTCTTGTTAATCTTCTTCATTTTCTTTAAGTTTTCCTCCTTCTACACTAAGTTTCATCTAAGTTTTTCTAATAAGCTTCTTTGAACATCTTAATGTTTGTAGATTTACCACCATAAAAGGTGGTAGATTTACTGCATGTTAATAAAAAGGTGGTGAATCCATGATCAAACCTATGTTAAGATCAAATATGGGCTCTTAACTTGCATGCATGTAGTTTTTCTTAAAAGATCTATACTTTTTGATCCAAAAGTTGTATGAAAAGCTCTTTAACTTCACTAAAAACATGTTTTAATCAACATGCATGTGCCAAAAAGTCACTATTTTAAGTTGCATGGAGAAGTTCTTGGCATAAACAACCAAGAAATCTTCAAAAAGACCCATTTTCAAATTTCTACAAAAGATGAGTTGATAGATAGCATGCATGTGGTTTAAATGGCTTAAAAATATGTTTTAGAACTGAAAATATATGTATGGGGATGAGTCAAGTCGGATTGCATACAAGAAGAATAAGAATCTTGATAAAAAGACAAAAGGGATGCACATTCATAAAGTCTAGTTTTGACAGCTTACTGCCAGATTTCTATCTCTCTCTTCAAAACGTCATATCTCACTCAATAATACTCCAAATTAGGTTATTCTTTTTCTGGAGATTATTTTTATGAGTTAGGTTTCAAACCCAAGTGGTTTCACTCAAAAACGCAAAGATTTCGTCTACCAAACAGTCTTCACAAAAACGGTGCGCAAACAGAAAAGCTTTCTGTAGTGATTTTACGTCAAGAATTGTTTCATGTACTTAATAACCTCTAAAAATTATGAATCTTATGTCAAAAGTTTCTTAACACATTAAGTTATCTGGACATAAAATATATTGACCTAAATACCCCTAGAACACATCCAAAAATGGACAGAAAGTGGCACCAAAATCTGGACAGCAAAGGAATAATCTCAAAAGTGGTTAAAAAGCAACTTTTATTCTATATTATTATTTTATGTTGTAAATCTACCACTTTTAATAAAAATCTCAGTTACTAAGATGACATGCATAAATTATTTTGAAAAGTAACAAAAATACAAACCCTAAATAGATTTATAAAAAGGGCATTTTATGACATTTTGGATAGTTAGCTATTACCGAACTCTTAAGACTAAAACTCACTAGTGACCTTACGTTCGTAGGTTCAAGGTAGGATCATATCGAGGTAGTACGTGAGAAACTTCGGGAATTTCATCGCGCATCAAGTGAGTTATCATAACCCCTTTTTAATATTTTACATATTTTGGGGTGAAAAGCATGTTGTTTCTACAATTATTTTACGCAACGGTTGTCTCGTTTTCTTGGAAATACTAATCTTGCTATACTTGCTTATGCTCTATGGTATGTATGTTTTGTGCATGTTGTAAGACTTTGAGCTTTCTCTATCGTACTAAGTCCCCGTTTAATCTACGTTACCCATTTAACTCACGAGTGTGAGCCGTTGGTAATTATATAGCGCTACTTGGTTGACACCCCACTCACAAGTCGCGCTTGTTTGAGTGCATAATTATTGTTGTTCGTACGCATTGTTGACGATAGAACATGCGGAGGGGCGTCTTGTCACATAGGTCGGGTAACGGACTCCAAGCTTCAACATTATACATACAATTACCTTGAGCAAGTGTTTTTACAACCGGTTGACTTATCCACTTGTGCGGATTAAAACTATTCTACGACAAACTTTGTTGTACTCACAAAACCTGTGATCTCACCAACTATTCAATAGTTGACCCTCTCATTTACATGCTTTTCAGGAAATCATCAGTAAGGTTGAACATTATGAAGGCACCATAGTAGCTGCATCCTGCACGTGTTTTAATATGTCATTTTATGTTTCGGGATTTTACATTTTGGACAACTTTCGCTTCGGACAAATTACGTTTTAAGACATTATGTAATTATTTGTACTCTATTTTTATGCCATGGTGATTTGGTGTATTTTGTACCTACGCATTGAGACCTTGAACTGTGACATCTCGTGTTTCCGCTTTAGCGGGGTGTGACATCAGGAGACTAAGGGATTAAGGAGGAGGAAATTACCTTGATGACGATGAGGATTCACACTCCAAAGTTCCCAATCCAAGATTTTCCTTCCAAAATTACAATGTTTGCTCCACACCAAGCTTCTTACATTAGCCGCACAATACTGATGTAAGAAATGAGGGATTTTAGGGGTTTTAACCATATTTCTTTTATTCTTACAAAGGCCACCAAAGTTTCATTATTCACAACACCCACACACCATTATACTTTATTTACAAAATAAGCACGGTTATTACAGCATCCTCCCCTCAAAAGAATGACGTCCCCGGAATTGCATCTTCGAACAACTGTGGGTATCGCGACCTCATGTCCGACTCCACTTCCCAAGTCGCCTCTTATCCCTTATGGAAGTGCCACTTAACTTTCACCAGAGAGATCGCTTTAGTTCTCAACTTTCAGATCTTGGGATCCACGATCGCCAACGGCTCCTTAACATAATTCAACTTTTCGTCCACACGAATGTCTTCTAACGGTACTGCCATACTTTCCTCGGCCAACCACTTCCTTAAATTCGACACGTGAAAGGTCGAATGAACTCCCCAAAGTTCCTCGGGCAACTCCAACTTATATGCCACTTCACCCACACGCTCGGTGATGGCAAACGGTCCGATATACCTAAGCCTTAGCATCCCTTTCTTTCCAAAACGCATGACACCTTTCCATGCTGATACCTTAAGCATCACCTTGTCACCCACTAGGAATTCAATCGGTTTCCTTCTTTTGTTCGCATACATCTTTTGGCGGTCCTGAGCCATCCTCAACTTCTCCCTAATCATACTAATCTTATTAACGGTCAACTGCATGATTTCCGGTCCTACCAACTGCTTCTCTCCCACTTCATTCCAACACAACGATGTTCTACACTTACGCCCATACAACGCCTCATAAGGTGTTGCTTGAAGATTGACATGATAACTATTGTTGTAAGAGAATTCGATCAACGGCAGATGGGACTCCCAAGAGCCTTTAAAGTCAGTCACACAAGCTCGCAACATATCTTCTAATGTCTGAATAGCTCTCTTACTCTGCCCATCCGTTTGAAGATGGTAGGCGGTACTCATCAAAAGTTGCGTACCTAACTCCCTTTGAAGGCTCCTCCAGAAATATGACGTGAAATGACTATCTCGGTCAGAGACTATGGACGACGACATTCCATGCCTTGTCACTGTTTCATTGACATATACCCTCGCCAGTTTCTCTAGCGAATCATTCTCCCAGATAGGTAGAAATTGAGTCGACTTGATGAGACGGTCCACTATCACCCATATGGTATCATACCCCTTCGGGGTCCTTGGTAGCTTTGTGATGAAGTCCATCGTGATGTTCTCCCACTTCCACACTAGTATCTCTAAGGATTGCATTTCCCCATAAGGTCTTTGATGTTTCGCTTTAACTTTCAAACAGGCCATACATCACTCTACGAAATAAGCAACGTCCACTTTAGTTGTCTTTCTTCTTTCCTTCCGACTCAAAGCGTCGGCCACGACATTCGCTTTACCCGGATGGTAAAGGATCTCACAATCATAATCACTTAACAATTCCACCCAACGCCGCTGCCTCATATTTAGCTCCTTCTGATTGAATAAGTGCTTGAGGCTCTTATGATTAGAGTATATCTGACACTTAACCCCATAAAGATAGTGCCTTCATATCTTTAGTGCGAAAACCACCACCGCTAACTCCATGTCATGTGTGGGATAGTTCTTCTCGTGCTTCTTCAATTGACGAGATGCATAAGCAATCACCTTTCCACACCGCATCAGTACACACCCTAACCCCAACTTGGATGCATCTCTATGAATTACAAATCCTTCTGTCCCATTAGGAAAAGATAGAATTGGTGCACTACTCAGCTTGTCCTTCAACTTAAAAAATGCTACTTCTAGAGCCTCCGTCCACTCGAACTTAGCACCCTTCTTGGTCAAAGCGGTCAAAAGCGTGGCTATTCGGGAAAAGTCCTGAATGAACTTCCGATAGTAGCCCGCCAAGCCAAGGAAACACCTCACCTCAGATGGTGATCTTGGTGGCTCCCATCCTCTAATGGCCTCCACCTTGGTCGGGTCTACCTTGATACCTTCTCCTGACACCACATGACCCAGAAATTGGACTTTCATTAGCCAAAACTCACAATTTGAGAATTTAGCAAACAAGTTCTCTCGCCGCAACAGATCCAACACTATACGAATATGCTCTTTGTGTTCACCCCGAGATCGAGAATAGATAAGGATTTCGTCTATGAACACGATCACACACCTGTCAAACAGCGCACTACACACCTGATTCATCAAGTCCATGAATACCGCCAGAGCATTAGTCAGTCCAAAGGGCATGATTAAAAACTCGTAATGTCTATACCTCGTGCGAAAAGCCGTCTTAGGCACATCTTCTTCCCTCACCTTCAACTGGTGATATCCGGACCTCAAATCTATCTTCGAAAAGAAGCTCGCCCCTTGTAACTGATCAAACAAGTCGTTGATCCTCAGAAGCAAGTACTTATTCTTGATGGTCACCTTGTTAAGCTCGCAGTAATCTATGCACATTCGCATAGACCCATCCTTCTTTTTGACAAAAAGTACCAGCGCTCCCCAGATTGATGACCTAGGGCGTAAAAATCCCTTATCTAGCAACTCCTGCAGTTGCGTCATCATCTCTTTCATTTCTGTCGGTGCCGACCGGTAAGGCGCACGTGTTATTGGTGCCGCTCCAGGCATCAAATCAATCCTAAACTCGACTTGACGATCCGGGGGTAAACCCGTTAGGTCATCCGGAAATACCTCCGGGAACTCACTTACCACTAGAACATCCTCTAACCCTTTCTTCTCTTTCTTAGCGTCTAACACATATGCTAGAAATCCCTAACATCCCTTCCCTAAACAATCCTTCGCTTTCATCATCGAGATAAGGCAGGACTTGCGCTCACGCCTATCTCCATAAATTACCACCTCGGACTTATCGGGTAAGGTGATACGAATCATCTTCTTATTGCACACAATGCTAGCACTATTAATAGCCAACCAATCCATCCACATAACAATGTTAAACTCTCCCATACCCATTGAGTATAACCGCAAGGGAAACGAGTGACCCTCTACTTCAAAACTACACCCCTCATACACCTCCCCCACCAACAACCGACTATCATCCGCAATCTCTACTTCGAACCCACACTCTAACTACTTAGGTTTAACATGCAGACACCGAGTAAAAGTCGGTGATACAAACGAACGGTTTGCACCCAAGTCAAATAACAATTTAGCAAATTTTGAATTAACAAGAAAGGTACCTGTCACCACATCCGGTACATCAACCGCCTCCTCCGCCGACATATGAAAAGCACTTGCTTTTCCTCGTGCTGGCTCCACCTTCCTTTCACCACCCCCTCCTTCTTGACTTCCACCCAAACCACCCGAAGACCCCTTTCTCAATTGCGGACAATCAGGCTTAATATGATTCGGAGAACCACACATATAACATGCCCTCGGATTAGGAGACTCTCGCTCTATGTGTCCCAGTTTTCCACACTTGAAACAACCATCAGGTTCAAAACACCACTCTTAACGATGCACTATGTTGCATTTCCCACACGGTTTCTCACTGAACCTCGGTCCCACCCGCAACTCGGGTTTAGAGACCTTGGACCTTTTTACATCCCGAACAGATCCTTCCCATTTTCTCTTATCCACATTCATTTCCAACATTTGTCGATTCTTCTCCTTCTCAGTTAACTCCGCCACGTCGACCGCCGTCTGAAAGGTCATAGGGCCACGGTTTTGCACAAGCTCCCTCACACTGCTCTTCATCTTCCAGATATACCTCTCAATACGCCTTTCGTCAGTAGGCACGTATACCTCTGCAAAGCGTGCCTTTTCGATGAACTTAGAGGTGTACTCCTGAACTGTCAGTGACCCTTGTTCAAGCCCCAGAACTTCCTCTTCCAACTTCTTCACTGCCGCCAACGAAAAAAATTGAACCTTGAACATCTTAGTGAACGACTCCCAAGTAGTCGTCTTTGCTAACTCTGAACCTTTACCACCAGTCTCGACATCCCACCAGAAGATGGCATCTGCCTTCAGCATAGACATAGCAAACAATACCTTATCTCCCTCAGCACACTTACTTGTGTCGAAAGTCAGTTCCATCTCACGAATCCATCTTAGAGCCAAGACTGGGTTGCTCTCCCCGCTGAAAGATGGAGGCTTAAACGACGCGAAAGTGTTAAAAGTACACCCTTTCACTGCCTTTGATTCACCTGCCACAAACAGGGTCAATTGTGAGTGATCTCCCACTACAGTTGGAGGTAAGCGAGACGCTTCAGTCATCGTCTCATTCCCACTCTTAGTCCGCCCATCCGATGCAGACTTAGTCCGATGATCCAATAATGCTTGTAGTGTCTCTTGAAGTTTCCCATCTCAGCAGTAAACGTCTCTTCAGTCACAAAGACTTGGTTACGGTTTCGCCTTGGACCTTTTGACTGACTTCCTCCTCTTACCGAGGCGGTACTTTCCTGCTGGGACGGTTCACGCACCTCATGTGCCCCTATACTTGTAACAACCCGATTCCACATATACTAATAACATACATTTCATAACATAATTTCATCAAAAGTACATCATATTTCACATTCGGTCCCATAGTCTTGCTAAACTTAATAAGCAAATCAGTACAAACTTTTTGACTAAGTAAATTACATTATGACTAACAACAAAGTCATAAGTACAAAAACACATCTAAATCTTCATAACAAAAGTCTTCACAAAAGATATCCACCAGTTAATCTATTCACTTGCTCTTACCCGATCCACCACCTGGAATACATATTTTTAAAACAAAATGAGGGTTAGACCTAGTGGTCTAAGTGAGAAAATCCCTGTCAATTTGAAATCATTTATATAAACTCCATTTACATAAATTACATTCACATAACACAATCACAATTATCAATTTGAACTCACTCTTCATGTACTTTCCCTTCTCATTCCCATGGCCATATTAGTTGGTTGCAAGCCAACTAATAAATTAACTCCGTCGTACGACAATTACAGCCAATACCGCCGTACGAGTATTACAGCCAACACCGCCGTACGAGTATTACAGCCAACATCACCGGTCCTAAGCCCGGTCAATATAATACTCATGCAAATATAATACATACCTCAAAATATTATATTTCCAACATAAGCATATAAACACATCATCTATCACACATTAATACACCCATATCCATCTCATATATATATGTATCCCAGTTAAAAACGTTTTTTAAGTAAAACTCACCTGTTAGCTTAACAAAAATGCTTCCAAGCCTTTTCCACAGATTCAGTCTTTCACTTCAAATTCACAGTATCTGAAATAATTCAAATACAATAACTATTTACCAAATAGAACATAGAAGACTCTCTAACAGGCTAAGAATCTTATTTAACCTATCACACTCGTATCCTTAATTGTTTCTCTACGTCGACTTAACACGGGGGTTCCACTACCCGGTTCGAGGATGGGGTCAAGGGGCAACGCCCTTGCGGGGTCTGGGGCCCGCCCCCCCAGGAAGTTTTCGGAACAACTTAACTCAAAATACATTTGGAAACTATATTCGGACACTCAAAAGTATCCGATATCACAAAATTGGTCAAACAGCTAAAGTTCCCGGATACCCCAAAACTACCCAGACAGAACAACCTTTCCGGATAACACAACAAATCCGGACAGCACAACCTTTTCGGATAACATACGCAATCCGGACGACATCCGGATACCAAAGTAATTCGGATACCATCTGGTATCTGAATCCATTCGGAAAACATTAGAAAAAGGAACTTACCCGGATAAAAGACTCGTCCGGACACCTTTAGAACATCATCCGGACACCACCAACAAAACTACCCGGACACCTTCATACTGTGTCCGGACACCTCTGTCGGTTTCTTCAATTTCGACCCAGAATCAACAGAAATTACTACTAGACGTGTAATCGGTTATTCTACTCCAATAGAAACTATATATTGGTAATTACAGACATAAAACACACAAGGAACATACCTTAAATTACTTCCAAGCAAATCAAATGAAGCCTTTTACCCTAGCTTTCTTCCTTTCCTCTTTTGCTCTCAAAACACACACATATACACACACTGATTTCTGCTGTTATGAAAATATCCAGAAGTCTAAAGGGATAATATCTAACCCATTTTACCCATTTAGTCCTTGAGCTAAACAATAATGACCAAATTACCTTTTTAACTTATTAATTAATCCAAACACCCCTAAACTTATAAATTCACCTAAACTCACCCTAAATATCAATTATAGAGTTAAATAAATTTAACGGAACGCGACTTTAACTAACGAACTTACTCGGGGTATTACATCATCTCCCCCTTAAAAGAATTCCGTCCCGGAATTCAGTTAAGTGAACAAATGAGGGTATTTGGCTCTCATTTCTGACTCTGATTTCCAAGTAGCATCCTGACCTCTATGATGTCTCCACTGGACTTTCACTTGTCTGAATACCTTGTTCCGTAACTCTTTAACTTTGTGGTCAACTATGGCTTCAGGTTCCTCCACATAATTCAGGTTTTCATCAACTTGTATGTCGGGTAGAGAAACTGCCTGATCTGGCGTAACCAAACACTTTCGGAAATTCGATACATGAAACGCATTATGAATCCTGCTTAACTCTTGCGGAAGATCTAACCTGTAGGCTACTTCACCGATCCTTTCCGTAATTGCAAACGGTCCAATGTATCTCGGACTCAGTTTACCTTATTTCCCCAATCGAATAACTCCTTTCCAAGGTGAGACTTTTAACATTACAAAATCTCCAACTTGGAACTCTAACGGTTTCCGGCGTCGGTCGGCGTAGCTTTTCTGTCTGTCTTGAGCCACTTTCAATCTTTCTCGAATCTGAGTAACCTTATCTGCGGTTAACTGAACTATATCCGGCCCCGCTAATTGTTTCTCTCCCACTTCATTCCAACACATAGGCGTTCGACATTTTCTACCATACAAAACTTCAAACGGTGCCGCTTGAATGCTGGAATGATAAATGTTGTTGTAGGCAAATTCTATCAACGGTAAATGCTTATCCCACGATCCCCCAAAGTCAACAATACAAGCCCGGAGCATATCTTCTAATGTCTGAATCATCCGTTCACTCTGACCGTCAGTTTGAGGATGATACGTTGTACTTAACTTTATCTGCGTTCCCATTTCTCTTTGAAAACTTCTCCAGAATCTTGAGGTAAAACGACTATCACGATCTGAAATGATCGAGATTGGAACTCCATGTCGAGTTACTATTTCGTTGATATACAGTTTGGCTAAAGTTTCCATCGGATAGGTTTCTTTTATCAGCAGGAAGTGAGCAAACTTTGTCAATCTGTCAACGATCACCCAAATGGCATCAAATCCCTTTGGAGTCCTTGATAGCTTCGTGATGAAATCTGTAGTAATCTGATCCCATTTCCACATTGGTATCTCTAATCGTTGTAACTGACCAAACGGCTTTTGATGTTCAATCTTTACCTTCTTACAAGTAGTACAACCTTCCACATGTTGAGCAATACTCCTTTTTATTCCAGGCCACCAATAAAATTGTTTCAGATGTTTGTACATCTTATTCGTACCTGGATGAATAGAGAATCGAGATTGATGAGCTTTTTGTATTACACGATCACGTAAACCACCCAAACGAGGCACCCAAATTCTGTTCCCCAGACACAACAACCCACGGTCATCTTTTACTAGCAATGCTGATAACCCCACTAACCGTTCTGATTTCAAATGTTCTTCCTGATAGGCTTCTAATTGACACTTCAGCAATTCGTCAAAGATATTAGGTAGGAGTTCAGCCCGTAATGAAATAGCTTTTATTGTTCCACTCCTTTCTTGACGACTCAGTGCATCAGCTACCACGTTCGCCTTTCCCGGATGGTAAAGAATTTCACAGTCGTAATCATTCACCAGTTCTAGCCATCTTCTTTGCCTCATATTTAGTTCCTTCTGATCGAAGAGGTGTTGGAGACTCTTATGATCGGTATAGATTTGACATTTGGAACCATAAAGATAATGTCTCCAAATCTTCAATGCGAAGACAACTGCTGCAAGCTCCATGTCGTGCGTAGGATACTGTCTTTCATGATCTTTTAGTTGAGGAGAAGCATAAGCAATAACCTTTCCATGCTGCATAAGTGCACAACCCAATCCCAGTTTGGAAGCATCACTGTAAACAACAAAGTCTTCGGAACCTTCAGGTAATGACAAAATTGGTGCGCTATAAAGTTTCTCTTTCAATATCTGGAATGCTTCATCCTGTTCTGCTTTCCATTCGAACTTTAAATTCTTTCGGGTCAGCTTAGTCAAAGGCGTTGCGATACGAGAGAAGTCTTTTATAAACTTTCGGTAGTAGCCGGCTAAACCTAGAAAACTTCGTACCTCGGTTGGTGTTCTCGGCGGTTCCCACTTTTCAATCGCTTCCACTTTCATCGGATCAACTTGAATGCCTTTCTCAGAAACTACATGCCCCAAAAACTGAACTTCTCGTAGCCAGAATTCACATTTCGAAAATTTAGCAAACAACTTTTCTTTATTTAGTAACTCCAGAATCAGACGAAGATGTTGTGCGTGCTCTTCCTTGGATCGAGAATAGATAAGTATATCATCGATAAATACAATTACAAATTTATCGAGATACGGCTAACATACCCGATTCATTAAATCCATAAAAGCAGCTGGAGCGTTCGTCAATCCAAACGGCATCACTAAGAATTCATAATGACCATACCTTGTGCGAAAAGCAGTTTTCAGAACATCTTCTTCTTTCACCTTCAGCTGATGGTAACCAGACCTTAGATCAATCTTGGAGAAATAACAAGCTCCAACTAACTGATCGAAGAGGTCATCAATTCTGGGTAGCGGATACTTGTTCTTGATCGTGCGTTTATTCAGTTCCCGGTAGTCGATACACATTCTCATCGAACCATCCTTCTTTTTCACAAACAAAACTGGTGCACCCCACGGTGAAGAACTAGGTCTGATGAAGCCTTTATCGGATAAATTTTGTAGTTGTGTCATCATTTCTTTCATCTCTGGAGGTGCCAGATGATACGGTGCACGGGCTACAGGAGCAGCTCCAGGAATCAGATCTATACCAAACTCTACTTGCCTAACGGGCGGAAGACTATTCAAGTCTTCAGGGAACACTTCAGGAAATTTACTAACAATAGGAATATCTTCCAACTTATTCTTTTCTGGTTTAATATCTATCACGTAAGCTAAATAACTCGAGCAACCTTTATTAACACGCTTACGGGCTTTTATCGTAGATATAAGACAAGACTGATGATTCCTACGATCACCATAAATCACTACCGGTCCCTTCTCAGGTAATACAACATTTATTAATTTCTTATCACAAACTATGTTAGCCTGATTCTCGGCTAACCAATCCATCCCCACTACCACATCGAACTCGATCAAGGCTATAGGAAATAATTGTATCGGTACTCCACACCCCTCTATATTTATCACACAACTATCAAAAACTTCTTTAACCGATACCTGATTATCATTTGCATTATCTACTAGTAAAGCACGTTCTAACACTTTAGGTTTCAAACGCAGATAAGCAGCAAATGCAGGAGATACAAAAGATCGGTTTGCACCGGAGTCAAATAACACTTTAGCATGTGTACAGTTTATGAAAAATGTACCTGTAACCACATCCGGAGTTTCCTCCGCTTCTTTTGCTGTCATTTGGAATGTACGACCCCTTGTTCTTGGTGGCTCTAGTCTCGGTACTACTGGCCTGACAACTGCTGGTTTCCCTGACGTACCCCCTTGCTGTATTCTTCCCCTCGGACAGTCAGACTGTATGTGATCTGGAGAATTACATGAAAAACAGAACCGCGTTACCCGACAGTCTTTAGCAACATGACCGGTCTTCCCACACCTATAACAAACCCGCGACTCAACTTGGCAATTTCCTTGATGGACACGGTTGCACTTCGGACAAGATCTTTCTGTTGGTCGGAAAGGCGGGCGGTTATCATATCTCTGAAATCTGGACTTCTGCGGGTCATACTGCGATCCTTCCCACTTTCTTTTTCCCATACCTTTATCACCAGCATCCCTCCTATTATCCCGCTCCACATCTTCTGCGGCATCTACTGCGGCTGAGAAGGTATTTGGTCCTTTTGCAGTTACTAGCCTTCTGACATCTGAGTTTAATCCGAAGATAAACCTTTCCATCTTCATTGCCTCCGTGGAAACGTAGTACTCCGCGAAATGAGACTTTTCTAGGAAGCTAGCGGTGTAGTCCCGAACTGATAAGTTCCCTTGCTGTAAGTTCATGAATTCCCCTTCCAATTGTTTAATCGCTGCATGAGGACAAAATTGTTTTCTGAAAGCTATCACGAATTCCTCCCAACAGTAGGTAGAATATAGGTCAGGTCCTCCTGAATGAGTATGAGCTTCCCACCAGTATAAAGCATCGCCTTTTAACATTGCGGTTCCATAAAGTACTCTATCTTCTTCGACGCATTTACTAGTCTTGAATATAGCCTCTATTTCCTTCAGCCATCTCATTGCTTTCACGGGGTCCCGGTCTCCTGAGTAGGTAGGAGGCTTACAACTGAGAAACATTTTGTAGTCACACTTTTTCAGCACCGGCAAGACAGTAGGTGTGATAGGCATTTCTTCTTCATGTGTAGGATCTGGTCTTTCTGTTTCAGTATTATGAGTCTGGTTAAACATAGCCTGGATATTTGCCTGTAATCTTCCCATTTCGGCTGCTAAGTCGTCTCTCGTAACAAATTCCGTACCGCGCCCCTGAACTCTGCCCCCAGTTCTGCCTCTGCCTCTTTCTCCCCCTCTTCGCCTTCCTCCGGCTGTTGGATTGGTTCTATTCGGGTTTCCTCCTCCTTCGCGATTTGTTTGTCTCGTACCACTTGCCATTCTGTTGATTCAGACAAGGTTAATATACACATAAGCACATACCCCATATAACAAGGTATTCCAGTTCAAACATGTACCTGTAAGATCACAATTACACTGGCCAGGTGTAAAATGAACTTACCTTACATGATGTTCTTTCTACCTTTTTATATTTAACATCCCAAGGTTCTACAATAATAGGGACATCCTACTTCACATGCAGTTTAAGTCTAGGTACATATACTAATACCTAAATCCCTTAAACTAGGGCTCTGATACCATCTGTAACAACCCGATTCCATATATACTAATAACATACATTTCATAACATAATTTCATGAAAAGTACATCATATTTCACATTCGGTCCCATAGTCTTGCTAAACTTAATAAGCAAATCAGTACAAACTTTTTGACTAAGTAAATTACATTATGACTAACAACAAAGTCATAAGTACAAAAACACATCTAAATCTTCATAACAAAAGTCTTCACAAAAGCTATCCACCAGCTCTTACCCGATCCACCACCTGGAATACATATTTTTAAAACAAAATGAGGGTTAGACCTAGTGGTCTAAGTGAGAAAATCCCTGTCAATTAGAAATCATTTATATAAACTCCATTTACATAAATTACATTCACATAACACAATCACAACTATCAATTTGAACTCACTCTTCATGTACTTTCCCTTCTCATTCCCATGGCCATATTACTTGGTTGCAAGCCAACTAATAAATTAACTCTGTCGTACGACAATTACAACCAACACCGCCGTACGAGTATTACAGCCAACACCGTCGTACGAGTATTGCAGCCAACATCACCTGTCCTAAGCCCGGTCAATATAATACTCATGCAAATATAACACATATCTCAAAATATTATATTTCCAACATAAGCATATAAACACATCATCTATCACACATTAATACACCCATATCCATCTCATATATATATATATATATATTTATATATATATATATATATCATATATATATATGTATCCCAGTTAAAAACGTTTTTTAAGTAAAACTCACCTGTTAGCTTAACAAAAATGCTTCCAAGCCTTTTCCACAGATTCAGTCTTTCACTTGAAATTCACAGTATCTGAAATAATTCAAATACAATAACTATTTACCAAATAGAACATAGAAGACTCTCTAACAGGCTGAGAATCCTATTTAACCTATCACACTCGTATCCTTAATTGTTTCTCTACGGCGACTTAACACGGGGGTTTCGCTTCCCGGTTAGCGGATGGGGTCAAGGGGCAACGCCCTTGCAGGGTCTGGGGGCCGCCCCCCCAAGAAGTTTTTGGAACAACTTAACTCAAAATACATTTGGAAACTATATCCGGACACTCAAAAGTATCCGAAATCACAAAATTGGTCAAACAGCTAAAGTTCCCGGATACCCCAAAACTACCCGGACAGAACAACCTTTCCGGATAACACAACAAATCCGGACAGCACAACCGGATACCAAAGTAATCCGGATACCATCCGGTATCTGAATCCATCCGAAAAACATTAGAAAAGGGAACTTACCCGGATAAAAGACTCGTCCGGACACCTTTAGAACATCATCCGGACACCACCAACAAAACTACCCGGACACCTTCATACTGTGTCCGGACACCTCTGTCGGTTTCTTCAATTTCGACCCAGAATCAACAGAAATTACTACTGGACGTGTAATCGGTTATGCTACTTCGATAGAAACTATCTATTGGTAATTACAGACATAAAACATACAAGGAACATACCTTAAATTACTTCCAAGCAAATCAAATGAAGCCTTTTACCCTAGCTTTTTTCCTTTCCTCTTTTGCTCTCAAAACACACACATATACATACACTGATTTCTGCTGTTATGAAAATATCCAGAAGTCTAAAGGGATAATATCTAACCCATTTTACCCATTTAGTCCTTGAGCTAAACAATAATGACCAAATTACCTTTTTAACTTATTAATTAATCCAAACACCCCTAAACTTATAAATTCACCTAAACTCACCCTAAATATCAATTATAGAGTTAAATAAATTTAACGGAATGCGACTTTAACTAACGAACTTACTCGAGGTATTACAATACTCTTAGCCCGACGGTTAGACGACGTCTTCTCTTTCCACGAGTCACCACACCAGTTCCATCTGCCTGGGTGGTAGCTCGTCGGGGTGCTCTTCCCCGTCCTCTTCCACGACCTCCGCCCCTCCCACGGGTGGCCGCCTGCCTCGGAGGATCCACTGGTCCATTCTCTAGAACTTCCTCCACGTGGATCGCTCCCTCAACCGGCACAAATCTACTTCTCAAAGTTCTTTCTGACCTTCTTGGTGTGGATCCTAGATTAGTTCAATAACAACAATATCAAAGATCAATAAGCAATAATAAGTCTTGATTTCAAGTAGTCATCCATGTATCATTCATAAACCATTCAGAGAGTTTTTACAATACGTTTCAAAGTGATCAGAATGATTAACCTCTCTTCTAAGCTCTAACCTAAACTAGGTTTAAACTAAACCTTATATACCAAGGGCTTAAGCTTCAAGCCCATTGCCCATTAAACTAAACTAAGCCCATTAAACATTATTAAGTCTTTTACAATTAATATAAAACTCTTTATATAACTTTCTATTTAATAGGACATTTATGGTCCTAACAACCCCCCCCCCCCCCCCCCCCCCCTAAAGTTATATAAAGAAAATTTGGTCTTGAAAACTTCAGAACTTGATCTTCTCTTCCTCTTGAATCTTTGAAACACTTTGGTGTTGCTTGTCTTCATATATTTCCAAGCTCCACCTTGAATAAAACTCTTATCTTCATATCTTCAACTTTATCACCAGATTCAATAAATCTGTCTTTGAACTGCAAGTTGAATTTGCTTTCAGCTTTAAGAACTAGTAGAACCAATATGCTAGAAGAAGGGAATAATAATTTGTAGTGAACACCACTTGATATGGATATAAGAAGATATGATCGCTTGTAAACAGTTTGAACTCTTTTCGGAACGGATCAATTTTGGAACTGATCAAATAACAGTTACTCCCCCTCGGATTTTGCTAACTCCCCTCAAATTGATATTCGGTGTCTTTGAATCTGTATCAATTTTCCCCTCATGATGAGTAGGAGCATCCGAAGCATCATGTAGTTTCAAAGACAAAACTGATGAGTAGCAAAATAGCAGATAAGACCGTTAAGTAACCAATGTGGGGTAAATATCTAACACAGAAACACAATAGTAACTGTTATCACAATAATTAAAATAATTGTGTGGCCTATGTTCAGAGTTGGCATTGGAGTATCTCTGATAGGACTTTCAGTTATCACTGTAGTAAAATTTTAAAAATTACTTCTCAAACTATTCCGGCAATATCACGAAGATATGCAAATGGAATCACAAAGACTCGTGCTTGTGTGAAAGAAATAAATTATATCTGCTTGGCTCAAATATTGATTTAACTTGGGATGCAAGTTAAAAATCAATAGACACAGTGATTAGAAAATGAAGTTCGGAGACCGGAGCTGATGTCTTCCTTTTTCACTATCAAAGACCTCCGAGTGAGGAATAGATAGATTATGTGCTAAATCTTCGTGCATTTATGAAACAAGCATCTTTTGTGAGATGATTGAGTGGCTAGGTGGGGTGACACGAGTTTTCGACACTGGGTCCATGTTTGTTTCAATATTCATCTCCAAAGAGCGAGAATGAATAAATTGTGTGGTAAGGACCAATATATTCTTTTAAGTCCTGTCACATCCTCACCAAATTCTTTTCACTCCAAATTCATCTATCAATCTAGACCCCTCACTGATGTCTATAATTGGATGTGTTTCTTGGGTAGGTCCTTCCGGTTCTGGATAGACCATAGAAACAATAGAAATCCTATCACTCATTTCATTTCTCAAATAAATCATTTAAGTAAACATTGAGGTACGAGTTCTAAACTGAAGTGTTTAGAAGTCACAACATTTAAGAACGAGTTCTGATCTGAGATGAGCAGAAGTAAAAAAAAATGAAATACAGAATTTCAATAAACAAGATCAAGCGCCAAACATAATGACTCATTGAGCATTATGGTCAAGAATGAAAGAATTATCAGAAAGTTTAATTATGAAGAACAAGTCACAATTAATGTGTCAAATAAGACCTGAATCATTATTAGAAATGACGTACTAGGAAAACAAATTGGAATTCAAGCAAGTGTATTTCCATCGAAATAAATCAACAAATATATATGTGACATGGAAATAACTATTGCAAGGAAATATAACATGTGGCAATCGTGGAAGTTAAAATCAAAGAATAACAAACACAAGTAAGTTATTCAGAATGCATTACCACCGTTCTTTGAATTCACTAAAAAATGCATTTATGTGACAAATACTTGATACTCCCCCTCAAATGTGGCATAACCTTTGAATGTTCGTCATGTGATGTGAATAGTATGAATTAAAACGCACATAACATTCCTGCAAAATAGATTAGAAGGATTTTGGTATCCATCCTTTGATGGATCCTTGACGGTTAGATGCCCTATTATAGTGAGGACTGGGGATACTATAAGTACCATACCAATGAGATGAATATTTACGGTCAACAAAATTATTCATACCACATGCAGAACAATAAATACAATCATGGGAAATTTGAAGCAACTGTTGAATTGAGTAAACTCTTAAAGGAAACATCACATTTTGTTCAACAGAAGTACGAGAATTAAAAGCCTCATGATTATGATTGTATGTCCTAACATGCGAAACTGAATTAAATGAATTTGTATTCGCTTTGCTTTCATTAGACTTCTTCACCACCCAAACTTGTTTGAACCTTTTTCTCCGGCCATTAATATCTGAAATATCATTAAAGTCACTGTCGGAAGAACTGGAGTAGTAAGAATGTCGATTTTTGGGTTGACAGGTCTGTTGCCGTGTCTGTGAACGTTTTTTGGATTTAGAATTGGTTTGGGAAACATCGTTCATAGATCAAGTTTTAAGATTTGAAGAACATTCACCCTTAAGAAATTTTACCGGTCGATTTACCGATTTTGAAAGAAAATCGGTGTGATTTGGAAGAGGTTTGTCAAATTCAAACTTCGAAAGTTCCTCGTCTGAACAAGTGTTAGAATTCATGAACTTTGAAAAATCAATCTCACTTTTGGGTGGAACATCAGTAGATGAAGGAGTTGAGGAATAATTTGGAACTGTGTGTTGCAAAGAATCGGTTGCGGAAGCTTTTTGAAAATCAGAGTTTAAATTCTTTGGCAAACTTATCACTTGAGGTCCTTTTCCTTTTCTTGGAGAAATTTTGCCAATAAAGGCTTTATAGGAAGATGTATCTGATGAGTTCTTGAAGTTTACCTTTACTCACTTGCTCTTGCATCACTTCTGTTGCCAAGGCAGACAGTTTGGATGTGAGACGGTTGATTTCTGCCCGAAGGATTTCCGTTTCCTCAACAGATACAGATTCGGCTTTTGTGGAATTGAAATTCTCAAGTTTAAGTAAAATTTCTTGTTTTTCCTTTTGAAACTTAGTCCGTTCCTGTTCAAGTGACTCCTCTAACTCGACTATTTTCATTTCCAAAACAAGAGGAGGAACATAGCGTTTAAATTCGTCTGTCTCAGTTTTAGGTTCAGTTGTTGGGGCTTCATCCTTTATAGAGGAATCCTTGGGCTTTGCAACTTTGTAGCCGTCAAATTAGTCATTTGAAAGGTACCTGGACTTCTTTTTCTCATAAGAGGTGTTAAGAACTTCGTACGCAGAAGGTAATTGCATTTTAGTTGTGTGTTTGTATTTGTATTCCTCAGTTTCCTCTTCCTTCTCCTCGAGAGGTCCCGTCCATTCGATTTTATATTCGGGATATTTTCTATCGAAGCCAAAGAAATTAAACTCGTATAAAGTAAGCCTTATTGTCAAAACCTTTATCAAATAATGTGGGTTGTCGTACCTAATTCCCCATTCTTTGTTGAAATACCTGAATTCCTTGGGTTTGTTCAGATGGATCGTTTGATCAGTTTGACCTCATTTGTAAATTTTAAGCTCAATGTCTTTTTTTTTAAACAAGATCTTTAATTTCTATTTGAAGAGAAGAGCATTGATAGACAATCTCAGCTTTCTCATTCTCACACTGATCAAGCTTAACGTTTAAATCCGATATTTTGGCTCGACGATCTTTTGGTGCTATCGAAAGATTTGCACACTTTTCCTTTAAGTAGGTGTTATCAGACTTAAGTTTATCTGTGATCTTTGTTTGAACATCTAACTTTTCTTTTAGCGTGGATATTTCAAGTATATGTTCATTAGTTGAGAACTTATAGGACTCTACCTTTTGAACAAGTAGTTGAATCTTAACAACTAAAGCATTATGAGTTAGTAGACATACCTGACAAGATTCTCCGAGGGATGGAGGATTGTTGTGGTTGCTCATTGCAAGAGTATCTCGAGAAACATCTTAAATTTCACTTTGATGATCGTCAGACAGTATACAGTTCGATTCAAGGATATAAGAATACCCAAATGTCCCCCTTCGGCGACTTAGAGTCCGGATGTGAGTGTACGGGTGAAGTGTTCGGATGTGGTTTTCGGATAAAAGAGTTACCGGAAAGTACAGTAACCAGGAAGAAATACTTATCGGAAAGGAGTTGTGTCTGGGAGATGAACAATCCGGATATAAATTGTGTCTGAGAGATCCGGGAAGCTTGCGTCCGGGAAGTGAAACTTACCGGATAGGTAAGATTCGGGAAGTGGCGACCGGATGACGTCCGGATACAGGGGTAATCCGGATAGGAATCGAGAACTTACCGGGTGTATTTCGTCCGGATACTTAGAGTAATCCGGTTAGGGCGTCCGGACAAATCGTCGTCTGGATAGAATTAAGGAACAGATACTTACCCGGGTAGGTCGGCTGTGCGATTAGTTCGGATCGAGGGACGAATTAGGTTTTTCAAATCTGCTCCGAAAGATTAGTAGATGACCAAAAACACAAAAGCAATCGAACCCTATCGATTTCTAAGAAAAATAACTTGATTTTGATGTAAAAATTTTGAACTTTTTAAGAACAGAGGCCAAAAACTCAAGAACACTGTTTTGCTTCAAAATTCACTCAAACAATCAAATTGAACTTTAAAAACTTGAAGAAACACTAACAAGACTATTACTAAGGGGCTGTTTGTTTTTCAAGTTTCAGCTCTTAAAGAGCTCTAAATTCTAACTCGGTAAGACTTTTCAACTTTCAGAGTGTTTGTTTTAATTTTATATTTAGAGACACTTAAGTCTACAACACATCTAAATCAAAAAGTGGCCACCTAACCTCTAAATCGCTTAGACCTTCTCTTCCAGTCTTCCTCCATCTCTTTATCGGCGTCTTCTTCCTCCATCTCTGTATTGTTGCCTCCAGAATGTAATCCTCCTCTTCCAGTCTTCCTCTTCCTCCATCCCTAAACTTTATCTCTTATCGACTCCATCTCAGATCTTCCTTCAATCGAGAAGGTACTCCATCTCATTCCCTTCAATCGATCAGGTACTCTTTTTCACATAAATTCTGCCAAATATTTACAGGAATCAGACAAAAAAAATCGTTTGTTTCTTTGTTGAATCTTGATTCCCTTTCAACCCACTATGTAATTTCATTTCATTTCATAAACCCTAATAAATCATGCATTGCGATTTCATTTCGTAAAGCATATTGTTCGATTTTATTCGGTAGTAGGTGTGTTGTGGGAACAGAGTTTTTTGTTTTGTTTCAATGGGTGTTTCAGATTTCAAGCAATTGTCAAGTCCAAGCTGGAATTCAAGGATTCCGTATACCATGTCGTGCAGCATAAAGTGTGGCAGCAGCTACTTCTTGCTCATATTTGTGATTTGGCGTTTCGATTTAGTTGGGTGCAGCGCAGGGTGTTTCCTTCTGTTTGGGTTTGACCTTTTTGAGGTTTGACTCTTGCAAGCTTCTGTTTGTTAGTGCAGGTGCTGTATTGTTAGGTGCTTCTTTCTTTTTGGCTTATCTTGGGTTGCTCCCTTGTACTTTTTGGTTGGTTTGGTAACGTGGGTTGCTTGCTTTTCTAGAAAAAAATAATATTGGGAGGTTGAATTGCTAGATTAATTTTAATGTGTTTGACCATTGACACTAGATAGTATGTATGTTTCACTATTGTGTGTATTTTTGTTGGATTTCAATTGGTTGTTTTTATAAATTCAAGAGTTTAACATTTTGAGGGATAAAATAAACAATTATATATATTCAGAGTTTGTTAGCAAACAAAAACAAACAGTCTAATTGATTCAGATTTCAGATTTCAGCACCATCTCTTAAAAATCAGAAGTGAAATCAGACTTCAGACTTCAGCACCTCTTAAAAAACAAACGCCACCTAATCGATTGTGACTAGTGGAAACAAATAATTTCACCAGAAATGCAAGAATGAGATTTTTAGAACAAATTGGCAGTCGAAAGAAACTTACCAAGATACCTTGAATCAATGTCTGCCTGCTCTGATACCAATTGTGGATCCCAGATTAGTGCAATTACAACAATATCAAAGATCAATAAGCAATAATAAGGCTTGATTTCAAGTTGTCATCCATGTATCATTCATAAACCATTCAGAGACTTTTTACAATACGTTTCAAAGTGATCAAAATGATTAACCTCTCTTCTAAGCTCTAACCTAGGTTTAAACTAAACCTTATATACTAAGGGCTTAAGCGTCAAGCCCATGGCCCATTAAACTAAACTAAGCCCATTAAACATTATTAAGACTTTTACAATTAATATAAAACTCTTTATATAACTTTCTATTTAATAGGACATTTATGGTCCTAACACTTGGTTACTAGAACTTCACACGATTTAAACAGCTTAAGGAAACAGCCCCAAAATAACAAGGTAAATAACCACATACATGTACCTGTAAATCTGCGGTTATACAGGCCAGGTGTAACTTCGAATTTACCTTACATGACAGTTCTCAGTGTCCTATTATTCGTGTCCTTGTTGAGGTCTTCCTAGGATTTCCTAATTTCTCAGGTGTACTTCTAATCCCACAGTTTAAGTTTAGGCCCGCCCGGTTACCTAAATATCTTAAACTAGCGCTCTGATACCAACTGTAACAACCCACACCAACCAACAAACCAAAAATCCAATAATTAAATCGAAATGCCAAAAACGGCCCCACAACGTCACACATCAAAATTTCAATATTTAGGTTCGCGGAAATAACCCTAATTACAACTAAGAAATGTATCTAAAATAATAAAAGGTAAAGTCTTCTAGTTCCACTAGATGCAAGCTCCAGCTCACATCTTGCCCTTGCCCTTAGACGAGCCCTCTACAGCCTGCTTACCTGAAAAAGGTTTTAGTTTTTGTTGATCCAAACCCTCAGTGATTTGATAATGACCCTTTAAACACTTAGTGAAAATTGTAAGTAGACAATATGTATTAGAGTTTCACTATCGCTGATAAGTACTATGTCTCTAACAGTACCGCTGATAGGAAACTCATGCTCTTTAATTTTACCATTCAGTGAACACTGTTCATCTATAAAGCTCTGAGTTTGTTCAGTCTTATTGATGATCGCTGATAGTTTAGTTGTTTACTTATGATCCCTGAAGACAAGTTTCACGTCAACTATGTTCTACGCTGAAGTCGAAGACCAAGCTCAAGAACAGCGATAAGTCTACTAATGAACTGATGCGGATATCAGCGAAGCCAAGATTTGTCCACTCAACGTGAAGTTACAAGTAGAAGACTTCAACCATCGCTGAACTTTGTCACTCGCTGATAAAGTACTGTTCAGTAATCGCTGATCATGAAGTCTTCCTCTACAAGTAACTTTTGTCTTTCCCCCTTGCACACCTCCGTACGATTTGTCAGAAAGGACATCCCTTTTGCCCTTAATCGTACAACCAACTCTGATTCTACATTGTACACCATGCGGCTACTAAGGTTGTCTACAAAGGTCAAACCATGCAACCAATCAGCTGCTGCCACGTGTAAAGGTATACTGCTTTGCATTAAATGCATGCAGTATATAAGAAGAACCCTACATCAGAAATGAAGTGCTCGACCATCTTCTTCTTTCTCTCTTAGTGTTAGAATATTACTCGTAGTATTCTTATCTCCTTCTGTCTTAATTCTAGTGCAAGAAACTTAGTGTTCTTAACTTGTTTAGATTAGGTTAATCCTTATACTTGTTCCGCAACAAGTTGTAAATTGTTTGATTATATCAATAAACAATTTAGAAAGTAAAAATCTGTGTGTTTGTATTCAAACCCCCTTCTACAAACTTGTATAACCCTCCGGGACCAACAAGTGGTATCAGAGCGGATTTGTTTAAACTCATAAACAAGATCTTTCTTATACTAATCTTTTCTCTTCCTTGCTATTTCTTATAATGGCTACCAACACAAACACAAACTATATTGATAATGGTTCTCTTGCAAAAACCCCTAGATTCTCCAGAGATAACTTTAATCTATGGAAAAATAGGATGATACTCTTCTTAGAAGGTGTAGACCCAACTATGCCTTACTACATCGAAAATGGCCCATATATTCCTGTTAGAATTGACCCTAAAGTTCCAGGCACTGCTGATAGAGCTGCCATTCCTGAACGGTTGATTCCCAAGGAAATTCATATGTGGACTGATGAAGACAAGAAGAAAGTGGCTCTCGACACCAAAGCCAGATCCATTCTTTCCATGGCTCTTCCTGACGATGTCTACCATTCCGTCATGAACCTGAAAACCACCAAAGCCATGTGGGACACAATCTGTGTTCAGTATGAAGGTACGTCTGAAGTCCAGGACTCACGTAAAATCAACCCGGTAAGACAGTACGAAAGCTTCATTTGTGGTAAGAATGAATCTCTCTCTGAAGTACATCAGCGGTTAACTGTTTAATAATATATCTGAAAACCGTTGGTAAGGAGTATTCTAACTTTGAAGTCCTGACAAAGTTCTTAGAATGTTTACCTAAAAGTTGGGACAGTTATTCAATGTGTCTCAAGCTGTCAAAGGATCTAAAATCTATGACTCTTTCTACCTTATATGGCACGATGCTCAATCATGAGCAATCGAGTCATCTTAAGAAGAATCTTGTAAAAGATTCCAAAAGCACCTATGTTGCTTTAATCTCAGAGTCACGTTCCACTCAGCGATCTTCTATTACTATCACTGAGTTGGAGACTAACTCTGAATGCTCATCAGATCCTGACTCTTCAGATCGTGATGAATCTATGGCTCTCCTATCTAATAAGTTCAGGAGATTCGCCAAAAAGAAAATTTTCAGAAAGAACAAACCTCTTGCTATTACTGACAAGCCAAGATCATCAATTCCTGTTGATAAGGCTACTACTACTTGCTATAACTGTGAAAAGATAGGACATTTTGCTAGCGAGCGCAGGTCAAAAAAGGTTTTTAGAAACTCAGCTTTCTCCAAGAAACCCTCTAACCCCAGGGCTAGAGATGAAAAGTATCAAAAGCTGAAAGAAAGGTAGGCAAAGTTGAAATGCTTTAAGAAGAAAGGCAAAGGCTTGATGGCTGACTATGATTGGACTGCTTCTGACGAAGAAGAATCATCTGACTCTGAAGATGATGATGAAGCCAATCTCTGCCTCATGGCCAAAATCGAAGAAGAGGAAGAAAAGTTTGACATTCCCTCTACTTCATCCTCTACCTCCAAGGTATCACCTTCTTTCTTTACCAATATTTCAAATATTGATGAAGCTGATAGTCTTCGAAAGATCGATCTCCTGACTATGAGTTTATATGAATCCATGAATGGCAAAACTGTTGTTGAAAATCAAAACCTTGATTTCGCTGAAAAATTTAAACACTGTCATCTTCAAATAGAAAAGCTTTCTAAAATTGAAGAAGATTTAAGAGATCAGGTTCATATAAATCAGCTAGTCAAAATCGAACGAGAAGAAGCTATCGATGCATTAAAAGATGAAAAAGCTACTATTGATGGATGGTATAAATCCTCAACAACGATCACTGAGATAATTAAGTCTCAGATTCCCCTGAGTGACAAACGTGGTCTTGGTTATAAGGTTGACGCTGAACAACCAACCACTGATCATTCCATGCTTAAATTTGGAATGTTTGTCTCCTCTATCCCTGACACTTCATCTTCTCAGTGTTCCTCTTTAAAATCTCCTATCCCTGAGGAAATCTCTACCTTAGCTTCTAAAGGTAAAGAGAAAATTGTTTATCCAAAACCTCAGAAGGGTACCTTTGTACCAAAGCTGAATGCTTCTAAAGCTTCAGTGAGCTATCCCTCTGCTTCTAAGAATATGACCCCTGGATTCATTCAGCGATCTACTCCTAGAATCAAAGTGGATATCATTGGTAAGAAATCCAAAGAACTGATTGTTCCTCCCACTTCCAATACCAAAGGTATACTTGGTAGTGGCCCTGCTCATTTAAAATTAACGGGTAAGCATGCAAATGGTCCTAAAGCTACTTTTAGCTATAGGAAATGTTATCACTGTGGACTTACAAATCATGTTGCTAGTAAGTGCCCCACAGCCACCAAAGCTGAAAAGACAGCTAAGGTGAAGATTATTGCCCCCAAGGCAAAGAAGACCACTGAGGTTAAGAAATTAACCAAAGTGAAAACTGACAACAAAGCTGAATATTCAAATGCTGCGAAGAATGTTGAACCTTCCACTTCCTCTACCACCACTGACAAATCTAGGCCTAAAATGAAATGGGTACCTAAGTCAAACTAATCTTCCTTTGTTTGTAGGTTAAGAAGGGTATCTGGTATCTCGATAGCGGATGCTCTAGACACATGACTGTTAAGAAGAACCTGCTCACTGAGTATAAGGAAGAGAAGGGTCCTTTAGTGACCTTCGGTGGAAACGGAAAAGGCCATACCCAAGGATTTGGTGTACTCTCTAATGGTACAACAACCTTCAGAAGAGTCGCATATGTTGAAGGACTGAAGCATAATCTTCTAAGCATAAGTCAGCTATGTGACATGGATAACGAAGTGATTTTCACTAAGGAATCCTGCTTTGTCGCTGACAAAAAGGAGAAGATAGCTCTCAGCGGTTATCGTTTAGAAAATGTTTACGTTATAAACATGGACTCTACAACCACTGAGAATTCTTGTTTCTTCTCAAAAGCCTCATTTGATGTCAACTGCTATGGCATAAGAGGCTCTCTCATCTCAACTTCAAAACACTGAATATTCTTTCTTCTAAAGAGTTGGTCACTGGTCTACCTCAACACTCATACGCCAAGGAGTCCTTATGTTCAGCGTGTGAGAAAGGAAAATAGACCAAAGCAAGTTTCAAGTCTAGGCAAGTTTCCTAAGTGTCATCTCCTCTACAACTTCTCCATATGGATTTGTTTGGCCCTGTTAACAAACAATCCATCGCTGGAAAGAAATATACATTGGTCATAGTTGATGAATTTTCTCGCTATACCTGGGTAATGTTTCTCCGTTCTAAGAGTGACACCCCTGAAGAACTCATCACCTTTGTTAGGAAAATGGAAGTCCTGAACAACATGACCGTTCTCTCAATAAGGAGTGATCATGGAACTGAATTCAAAAACCGTTCTCTTGATTCCTTCTTTGAATGTAAGGGTATTTCTCACAACTTTTCTACAGTGAGAACACCGCAACAAAATGGAGTCGCTGAAAGACGAAATCGAACTATCATCGAAGATGCACGTTCAATGCTCAGCGATTCTCACCTGCCTACTCAGTTTTGGGCAGAAGCTGTCAACACTGCTTATTTTACTCAAAACAGGTCACTGGTCGTCAAAAGATTCAAGAAAACAGCCTATGAACTTTTTTATGGGAGAAAGCCTTCTATCAACTTTCTTCACATCTTTGGATGTCAGTGTTTCATACTGAACAACAGAGATGCCCTTGGAAAGTTTGATCCTAAGGCTGATGATGGAATCTTTCTTGGATATTCTTCAATCTCTAAAGCATTCAGAGTCTTCAATCGAAGAAGACAGACTGTCGAAGAAACTATCCACGTCATCTTTGACGAATCCCGCTCAGCGAACTCTAAACCTTCTGCTGATACTGAAGAACTGAATCAATGGATGTTCTCTCATCTTGGTGATTCAGAAGACATTCCCACTCATCCATCTCATACTCATCCCGCTGAAGATGATGATCCTACCATCATCCCAAGCATGCAGAATAGTGAAGCTGAAACTTCATGGGTTTCAGCTGTTCCTCTAAACACTATGCCTGCTTCTGAACCTTCTGTCTCAAACATACCATCTACTTCTCGGCAATCAGTGAATGAAATGCCATTTACACCTCTTCCTCTCTTAGCTGATATACCAGAAGTTGCTGAAGCCTCATCCTCAGCTCCTCAAGTTCAGGTTGAGTCAGCAACTTATGCTCCTGCTCAGCGATGGAATATAAATCACCCTATTGATCAGATTCTTGGTGATCCAAACTGGTGTTCAGACTCGACGAAGTGCAGGTAATATTTGTTTATTTGTTAACTTTATTTCTCTTATTGAACCAAAGAAAACAGATGATGCCCTCCAAGATCCAAACTGGGTCAGTGCTATGCAAGAAGATCTGACTGAATTTGAAAGAAACAAAGTTTGGAAGCTTGTTCCTCGTCCATCTGACAAGTCAGTGATAGGCACTAAATGGGTCTATCGAAACAAGTTAGATGAACATGGAACTGTAACCCGCAACAAGGCTCGACTTGTTGCTCAAGGATACAGACAAGAGGAAGGTATAGATTACGACGAAACCTTTGCTCCAGTGGCAAGACTAGAAGCCATTCGTCTATTCTTAGCCTACGATATACACAAAGACTTCAAAGTTTATCAAATGGATGTTAAGTCAGCGTTCCTAAATGGAAAGCTGAATGAAGAAGTCTACGTGGAACAACCTACAGGATTCTCATATCCTAAGCATCCAAGATATGTTTATAAACTGGATAAGGCACTTTATGGCTTAAAGCAAGCTCCTCGTGCATGGTATGCCACTCTCTCTACTTATCTCCATATTGAAAAATTTGAGCGTGGTCAGATTGACAAAACTCTATTTTTTAGGAAAGTAAAAGGTCATATTATTCTTGTTCAAATATATGTCGATGATATTATATTTGGTTCCACTAACCCTGACTTGTGTACTCGTTTCGCTGATAGAATGAAAGCTGGATATAAAATGAGTATGATGGGTGAGCTAACATATTTCCTTGGTCTTCAGATAAAACAAAATGAAAAGGGAACTTTCATTAATCGGGGAAAGTATGTTAAGGATATGCTGAAGAAATTTGATTTAACTCAGAGTTCAGCTATGAAAACCCCTATGGCACCGCCGCTGACACTAAACAAGGATCCTTCTGGAATACCTGTTAATGTCACGACATACCGTGGGATGATCGGCTCTCTCCTGTATCTTACAGCTAGCCGACCTAATATTATGTACGCAACCTGTTTGTGTGCATGATATCAAGCTGAACCTAAGGAATCTCATATGATCGTTGTAAAGCGAATATTTCATTGCCTTAAGGGTACTCCTAACCTAGGTCTTTGGTATCCCAAAGACTCAGGGTTTGATCTAATCGCCTATTCAGATAGTGATTTGCAGGTTGCAAATTGGATAGGAAAAGCACCACATGAGGCTGTCAGCTCCTGGGTGGAAAGCTGGTGAGTTGGACAAGTAAGAAGCAAAACTCAGTGTCCACCTCAACCGCTGAAGCTGAGTACGTAGCCGCTGGAAGTTGTTGTTCTCAGGTCTTGTGGATGAGAAATCAACTACTGGACTATGATCTTCAACTCTCAAAAATGCCAATCTATTGTGACAGCACAAGTGCCATCGCTATAGCCAACAATCCAGTGCTACACTCAAAAACCAAACACATCGAAATCAGGTATCATTTTATCAGAGATCATGTGATGAATGGTGATATAGAACTTCATTTTATCCCAACTGATTTTCAGTTAGCTGATCTGTTTACCAAGCCTCTTGATGAGACAAGATTCAACTTTCTCATCAGGGAGCTTGGAATGCTGAACTTTGAAGAATAAAATCTTCAGCGGTTAGCATTTGATCAGTGATAGGATAAAACCAACTTGTATAACCATCTCACTCTCTCTGAACAAAATTGATTCGCTGATATCAAGGTATGTTCTCTCTTACTCGTTGACGTTCGCTTGAATGCAAGATTTCAAAACAAATTGCATCGCTGAATATCTCATCCGTTCAGTGATACTTTTGAAATTTCTAAATCTGACACTGATATTTCTATTCAGTGCTTCGTGTTTTCAAAAATGTCCCTGAGTTTTCAAATCCTCAGAGACATCCTAAAATGTGAAAGGACGTTTGTGACGTAATCAAACGGATAAACCCTGGCACGTTCTTTTTTTCTGACACACGTTTCGTTTTCTCATCCAATCAAATGCAAACACGTGTCCGTGTCATCATGAAAAACTTTTCCCGCTCAAGTTTTTCTCTCTCTAACTCTCTCTATATAAACCCTTTGAGTTTATATTTTTTCCTTTACGCGAACAACTTCTCCTACAAGCAAGAAATCACTGTTGCATTTCGAGCTCCTCGTTTTCCAGAAATTGTTCGTCTTCATCATCTAAGGTTAATATTCTTATTATTTACCTTTTATAAACTTGTTTTTGATCTTATTCTTGTTATTAACAGTTCAAACAAAAGAAACCTTTTTATAATGAAATCATTTTCTTTTCATGATTTTATGAACACAACCTTCATGGTTTTTCTTTAAGTTTAAAACAAAAATCTTAAACTTGTTCTTCATATGTTTTTCCAGAATCTCTTCTTCAAACAGAAACTAGAAAACACATACTCTCCATATTTTGTATTTCTTTTTCAAACAAGAAAAACCCTAATCTTCATTAAGGCATCTTTTGTCTGAATGAAATGGACAAAATTCAAAAACATCTGTTTGGAAAATCTTTCCACATTAATACATTTTTGTTTATTTTCTTCGTGGTTACATGTGTTACACAGAAATGGCATCCTCTGAAGCTCCTTCTGCTAAAACCCCCACTACTGCTGAGAAAGTGGTTCTCACCAAGGCTCCTCAGGTCAAGTTCAAACTTGAGAAAGTCACTTTCCAACACAACAACCACTATGCGCTTTTCGATTTTCCTCAGCGAAAGCAAGTCACACATCTGGATGACGCTGTAAATTTTCTCAAAACCTGCTGCTTATCTACAGCCCTAACTACTGTACCCCGGAAATTCCTTTTAGCTCAGTTCTGGTATACTGCCAGACGAGCTCAGGTTCCTTCACCCAAAGACCCAACGAAACTCCTTGATGTCATCCTCTGTGACACAAAATTTGGCACCACCAAAATCAACCCTGCTATTATCAGGCAGACACTGAACCTCCCAGCCGCTACCAAAGAAAAACGCTTTGTTCCTCTCCCAAACCCCAAAAACCATGCTGATAGGGAAACAATCATTGCATTCTTAGTACGTGTGGGACACAGGGAGAAATGAACAACCCGAGAAGAAGCTGACCGCAATCAAAAAGTCCAAGATGCCAAGCGAGATGAACTTCATCTTCGCCCACCTAATAAGCTGTATGACAGCGAAAACCGGCTCTTCTGATCAAGCCGCTCAACCTCAGCAAGCCATGGGCTATGCACTGCTGAAAGGTCTCCATGTTGACTGGGCATCAATCATCTACGACGATTTGGCATTCAGGGTGGACATGGCTGACAGACCAACATGCGTTCCATACCCCCGGTTCATCAGCACCATCTTTCTAAAAGGACTCGGGGACAAATACCCAAAAGAGGGTGATCTGAGACTCTCTCAGGTTGGCCCTAATGTGCTTGACTACAGCCCCATTCCGAACGAGGTACGTCTCTCTACTCTCTTACCTCTTCTCAATCCCTCTTCTTCTACTTCTGCAACTACTTCAGCGAAAATCCCCCTGCTGATACCCAGGCTGCACCCTCCACTCCTTCTCGTAAAAGGAAACACTCTACTTCCCAACTTGATTCCGAAAGGATCAAGAAAACCAAAGAGCAACCCTCCAAGCCATCAACGGCTGAAGACCTAGCGTCTGACTCTTAACAGACTACGCTGGATGATTTCGTGGTACGCTCTGCCACAGCTGAAAAAACCACCCCTTCCATCCAAACTTCAGTGTCTCTAAACGCTGACGTTATTAACTTGGAACAGAACCCACCTCCTTCAGCCTCTCTACAGACTGAAGTGATTCTCAGCGGATCCAACGCTGAACCTTGCTCCCAACCAATTTTCTCATCCTTCGTTCCTCCCACCATTTCTTTGGACACTCCACCAGTTTTCCCCTCGTTCCCTGGAACGCCCGTCATCATACATGATTCAGCTGCTGATACTATACATATGATGATGGATGCAAATTTAGGATCTGTAGGCACCTCCATGCGCCAAGGCACTCTCGAAGGCGATATGGAACACTACTCAGGTCTACGAGGTTTCGACAACTTTGCCAACCCGCCTGCAGGTATACACAAAACCATAAACACTCCTCTCTCTCAACCCCAAACTTATGAGCTTTCCTTTGTTCACAAGTTGTTTACTGTTACAGATCCTAATTTGGGAGATATTCAAAACTCCCTGAAAGATCTGGTGACAAAGGTGGACTCTTACAACACCACTCTCTCCACCAACTCTTCAGCGGTTACAGACGCTGGAGAGAATCTCAAAAAGCTGACAACCGAGGTCGCTAAGAAAGCCTCCAGTGCTGACTTGGAGAAGGTTGAAGGTCATATTGGAAGCTTTGCTACTACAATCGCTGACCACTCCACCGTCGTCAACAATCTCAGCTTGGCGCACACCACCCTCTCTACAAACTTCACCACGCTGTCCAATGAAGTCACATCATTGACGACAGCGGTTGGAACTCTTCAGGGTGAGGTGACTTCTGTCAAGACTGAGGTTGGCACTGTCAAAAACCTACTCCAACAAGTCCTTGATCGCCTGAACGCCCAACTTGCGCCCCTTCTCACTTCACTCAGGCCGATCGAGAGGAACTCCAAAAGATCAGTCCTACGATTTCTGGCCTAGAATACAGAATCATAGTGATTGAAACCTTCATGGGTATCACTGGCCAAGAAGACAGTGACTCTCATGCTGATGCTGCTGATATTCCGATTACCTCCCCCATTCATCATGTGGAAGAGGGGGAGAAGAACGATGAAGGTCTTCCCCATAATGCTGAGGGGGAGAGAAATGAAACTGCTGTTGCTGCTACTTCTACACCACAACCTCAGGGAGTTGAAAACCCTGAGGGAACCGAGAAACCTCCCTCTGTATCTGAGGGGGAGCAACTCGAAGAGCAATATGATGAAGTTGTTGCTGATGTTACTACTCCTTATGATGACGAGGTCGAATCTGATGAAGAAGTTGAAGACGGCGAACCCATCGACATCGCTGATGATGAACCATCATCATCCCCTAAAGACGATGATGATGATGACGATTTATTTTTCGTCCAGCCTATCAAGACCGCCCCAGCTCAAAAAGGGGTCATGATAAAGGAACCGTCAGGGGAGACGACTAAGACAAAACCTGCAGCAACTGAAGCTGATAAAGGCAAAAACAAAGGCCTCGCTGTAGAAGGTAATCTGTCTATCCTTCTGAAAAAGTCAGTTTGTCAGGTACAATATCTCCTCTTCCCTTATACTGCATCCCTCCTCTATCCCTTCTCAATCTCAGTTCTCCTCTCCATAAAACCTCTATACACTTAATCCTCATTCTTTTCTCTATCTCTTTCTTCCCACGATCTTACTTAAACGATCGCTGTGTTTCAACTAGTCCTCTCCCCTTCTTGAGGATCCAGCTGAAGTCCCTACTGATGCACCAACAATAATCCCAGCCACAAGAGCTGAAGACATAATCCCGGTCTTGGATTTAATCATTGAGACCGATGAACCTGAAGAACAACTGCTCTCTCACAAAAGAAGACCTTCCTTGGCTCCTCAAAAGCTAAGTGAAGAAGATCCGAAAAAGAGAGATTAAATGATCAAGAAGCTCGAGGATCAGCGAATCATCCTTCCTCGTAACAAAGTTCCTGCTCCAAAGTTCAGGATATCAAAGAAAGAACTCGCTGATCACCTCAGAGCTGAAAGGTTACTCGCCGAACGAAGGGAAGTTGAAGAAAAAGATAAGACCCTCGCCATCCAGCTTCCCCAACAATCGGTGAAAGACCCTGAACTAAAAAGAACCCCCATTGAAGCCCAACGTCAGTTATGGGAAGACGCCCGGAAGATCATCGAAGAAAAGACCAAGGTATCTGCCTCTACCTTGAAATGGTGCAAAGAAAAACTGACCTTTCGATATCGGGCTGCCAGAATTCACAAAGTAAACATCAGGGGAAGATCGACCATCAAAGTTCCAGTTGTTGAGGTCGATATATTCAGAGAAAACGGTACCAAGGAAACATTCTATGCTGATGCAATCACGAATTACGGTTTCTCTGAGTGGTTGGAGATCAGAATAGCCATTCAGCACTCACGTTCTCAGTTCAAAAATCATGTCGAAAAACTTCTTAATCGACAGATCGACTTGGTTTCTTCTGCTGTGGATATTCCTCCTCCTGCTGCTCCTGTTCCAAAAAGAAAAAGGGCCTCTGCAAAGAAAACGATAATATCTTCAGACTCAGATCCTCCTATCCGGAACGAAACTGGTATTGGTTTTTCTCGAGCTGAAGTACTTGGTCCTGAACCTGACCTCTCAGCGCTTGACACCTCCCTACCCCCTGGTGAACGCTTCATTCCTGGAAAAGTCATAAGCGAACCGTATGGTATCTTCTTTCACGACTATGATGGAGGACAACGCTTTCAACGTGTCTCTGAGCTTCCCATCACTCCTATCGAACAACTCAAGGATCTCATCTACTGGTGTGGATTCAGAATTGATCTTCTCGGTCAACACCTCAAGCCCCTGATCTTTAATGAAGCAAAGAACAAACGAGGTCAAGGAGTAAAGGTCCCTGACTGGATGATACCCACAACAAAGACCCTTGATGAACTTCTCGTTAAGGAAGAACCTTTTGGCTGATAGGATTTCCTTGTTATTCTTCTATCCTTACCAGCTTATATCTTGTGTACTTGTAAATTTATTTGTTGTACTTGTAATTTTTCCACTTCCCTTTGTAACCTTATACGAAGTTAAAAGAAAGTTTTCAGCGAATGTACTTTACTCCATCAGTACTCAAAAGATCCCAGAAAACAGTAAAAGGGACAAATATTTTATAAGTTCTTTTTATCCTTATGATTTCATATTTAGCAATTTTCTCAGTTGCTAAGTCAATATCAAATAGGGGGAGATTGTTGATCCAAACCCTCAGTGATTTGATAATGACCCTTTAAACACTTAGTGAAAATTGTAAGTAGACAATATGTATTAGAGTTTCACCATCGCTGATAAGTACTATGTCTCTAACAGTACCGCTGATAGGAAACTCATGCTCTTTAATTTTACCATTCAGTGAACACTGTTCATCTATAAAGCTCTGAGTCTGTTCAGTCTTATTGATGATCGCTGATAGTTTAGTTGTTTACTTATGATCCCTGAAGACAAGTTTCACGTCAACTATGTTCTACGCTGAAGTCGAAGACCAAGCTCAAGAACAGCGACAAGTCTACTAATGAACTGATGCGGATATCAGCGAAGCCAAGATTTGTCCACTCAACGTGAAGTTACAAGTAGAAGACTTCAGCCATCGCTGAACTTTGTCACTCGCTGATAAAGTACTGTTCAGTAATCGCTGATCATGAAGTCTTCCTCTACAAGTTACTTTTGTCTTTCCCCCTTGCACACCTCCGTACGATTTGTCAGAAAGGACATCCCTTTTGCCCTTAATCGTACAACCAACTCTGATTCTACACTGTACACCATGCGGCTACTAAGGTTGTCTACAAAGGTCAAACCATGCAACCAATCAGCTGCTGCCACGTGTAAAGGTATATTGCTTTGCATTAAATGTATGCAGTATATAAGAAGAACCCTACTTCAGAAATGAAGTGCTCGACCATCTTCTTCTTTCTCTCTTAGTGTTAGAATATTACTCGTAGTATTCTTATCTCCTTCTGTCTTAATTCTAGTGCAAGAAACTTAGTGTTCTTAACTTGTTTATATTAGGTTAATCCTTAATCTTGTTCCGCAACAAGTTGTAAATTGTTTGATTATATCAATAAACAATTTAGAAAGTAATAATCTGTGTGTTTGTATTCAACCCCCCCTTCTACAAACTTGTATAACCCTCCAGGACCAACAGTTTTGAAAAGCGAGTGTTAGACCACAAGGTCTAGTGGGTTCCCTCTAGAAACCAACATTTCACCACAAAATCAACAAAGTTGAGTTTATAAAAGTTATAAACGAATACACCTTTATTAGTTAATTAAACACACAACACATGTCGTTTACCCACGCCTTAGTCAAGTACACACCTATGACAACGTGTTAGGGCCCATACCCACGCTTCGTAGTTATATGAATCATGTTCATATATTTTGTATGGGGCACACTCCCCATATGGCATCGTAATCAACCACCCTTAGTCCCGACCCATGCATACCAAGTATAAATATCACGCTTTCAACTTGTATAATTTAAACCATATGGAAACATGCAATTCAATAAAACATGTACGAGCAATAAAAGCAAGTATCGCCAAAGCTTTGGTTTAGAAAGACTCACCTGGTGTCCACGCTAAATGTTCTCACTTGAGAATACTTCACTCTAACCGTGCACCTACATAAACACCCGATACGCAAGAGTGAATAAGCCACTCCAAAATTCTCTCAGAGCCGAAACTCACGAGACACTCCCTAAAACACTCCGACAACACAAAGTCCTGGACATTGACAGTCAGGATTCCGGGCTCTGCCTTTCGGATCCGCCCCCTTTTCCGGACACCAATAATCCGGGCTTATCCAGATTCTTACTTTCCCGGTACACGCTTCCGGATCCCGAGTTCTTTCTCGGATAACGACTTCCAGTTTTCTAGACACGCACCATTCTGGTTCCTCCGGATTCCCGAAGGTTTCCGGTACAAGATATCCGGTTTCATCCGAACATCTGTCGGCTTTCCGGACGCAAGCAAATCCAGACTCTAACCTTGTCCGAGTAAAACCCTCTGAAACGAGCGACTCCCGGATAAGGGTGGTTTACCGAATGAATCCACTCCGGAAACGTCAACCACTCACGCAACTCAACCCAAAACTTGTTATTAAGCCTCAACGATTTAGGAACTAGCATTAATATAAATTAAGCTAGCTATTCCTACCGATTTCCTTCACTGATATGGTTGAGACAAAACTCACAGTCCCGATTTCATTCTTAATCGACTTCACACCCCAAATCTTAACAACAACCTTCAAATAGATTTTCTCGGGAAATTAGGGGATTAAGGAGGAGGAAATTACCTTGATGATGATGAGGATTCACACTCCAAAGTTCCCAATCCAAGATCTTCCTTCCAAATTTGCAATGTTTGCTCCACACCATGCTTCTTACACTAACCGCACAATACTGATGTAAAAATTGAGGGATTTTAGGGGTTTTAACCCTATTTCTTTTATTCTCACAAAGACCACCAAAGTTTCATTCTTCACAACACCCACACACCATTATACTTTATTTACAAAATAAGCCCAGTTATTACATTCATGATCAGCGATCGCTGATGAGATCTTTCATCAGTGAGTCCTGATGTAAGTCAGATATCGTTGAAGTTTTCTTCTTGAATTGTCGCGCATGTAGACTTGTCTTGGTTTCACTAATGTCTGCATCAGATCATGAGTAGACTTATCACTTGTTCATCAACTTTGTCTTCGATGTCAGCGATGAACTCCTTAGTCGCGAACCTTGTCTTCAGGGATTACAAATAACACTATTACATTAGAATCCATCAGCGATACTGAACAAACTCATTATACTCTCACTGATGGTGAAACACTAATACAAATAGATGTTAAATGCAATTTTCACTAAGTATTCTAAGGGTCGTCATCTAATCATTATTTACGTGTCCCAATCGGGAATGCCACAAATGAAAAGATCCTTTAAGCAATGTTTGATATAGATCGGAAAAAAGCGCCGAATCGATTTGATGTAATCGGTATAGACCACGACCATGGTTCCCGGTTGCGATTGGTGTTCCGTCCCTCCGTTTCTGATTAACAATGATTTATCAGAAAATGTGATATTGACTGGAAAATCCTGTATAAGGCGACTGATAGATAGATAATTCCTAGTTAATTTAGGAATGACCAATATGTCGCATAAAATAATAGATGGTGTTATGTGATGGTGACCGATGTGAGTGATCGGTAGTGATTGACCGTTTTCGACTATTACGGTATGGTTACATTGATAGGGTGTTGCGTTATGGAGGTTTTCGGTAGTGGATGTCATGTGCGCGGATGCACCGAAATCCATGTACTAATCCAAAACATAGGGATTCGAGGAGGTGGTAAAGGCTTCGGCAAGATTTGCGATATCGTCGTCGGTGCGTCGTTGAATCACGTAATCATGACATTGGTTTGATTTGTGGCTGCTACGTCCACATAATTAGCACCGTGGAATATATGTGGAACGTCGACCACCTCTACCGCGACGATTTGGTACATTGTTGTCGGATCGAGTAGATTCCTCCATAAGACCCTTGACCTCAGTTAGAAGCCGAAGCCGTAAATGCGGGTTGAGTAGGGGCCGATGGAAGCAAGGATTTGCAAATTAATTCATGGGCTTCGGCTCGATGTATGAGGTGCGTGAATAATGGGATTGGGGTTAACGCCATTTGAGCCGTTGAAAATTTGGTGAAGTCGGCTCCAATATCACGTAGAAACCATTAAGATTTGAAGGATTCACTGAAGGGCTTACCGATAGAAGCGAGTTGATCACAAATATGTTTGAAATTCCTTGCATATTCTTGTACCGGATTTATTCTTTTTGTGAGATTTTGAAGATTGGCACGGAGGCTTAGTTCTCGGGTTTCTGAGGAGTGGCTAAAACTTCTTCTGATAGTGATGAATTAAGCAACGTACGAAGTTGTTAATCGATGGCGGCAGATGGTGGAGGATTAGACCCATAAGAAATTTATGTAGATTTTGTGATTGAAAGATGGGTTGGATTTGATTCTTCCATAGAAGATAGTTGGAAGAAGAGACCTTAATAGTCATCATGTGAATAAGGGTAGCAAAAGGAAGAGAATCGGGGATGTTGGCAGCATTGCCGTCGTCACCATCAGTGGTCACCATGATCGAAAAACTTCCGATTTGCAGAAAAGTTCCTGGAAAGTTTGGTGATCGGAAAAAAATCCGAGTTGCAGCAAAACAGTAGGAGGGTCGGTGATCGGAAAAAGTTCCGATTGGCAGAGAGGTTGCAGGAGAGTTCCGGCAAGAGATGGCGAAGAGAGAAGAGAGGGGGAAGAGGAGAGGTGTGTATCGAATGAGGGTGAATTACCCTTATTGGCTTCTTGATACCATGAGAGTTTGTGAAAATTAACTTTCCCTCTTGATTATTGAGGGATTGATATGTATTATATTTATAACCATAGTTTACAATATGTATTAGGAAACTAAGTCTAGTTGGGATTGTATAACAACTCTAACAGCCTAGAGTTATAGCCAAACAATAAGACCTATGTTCTAACTTGAGTAGAAGTGCTATTAAGCAAGGTAACCATAATATAGTTATATATTAAAATTTATTCATTAGAATAGATAATGTTTTTTATGATGAAATAATCATGTTTTAGAAGTTGAAATTTTGTATGATATTATTAAATTAAATTGTCAAATAATTGTGGATAAACTATAATAACTAATTGATATAATAATCAAAATATTGTTAAAGACGTGATAACTTGAAAATTTTCATACGGTTCTTGGAAAAAAAAACATGGAAAAAAACCTTAATATATTGCCATTTTTATATTTTTGGACAACAAACGTTTTCTTTATAGTTGCTCATATAATTATCATTATTCTTGTAAGATTTGACAGTAGTTTTTCTCAATGATTTGAAGGATTGGTGTTTTATTAATTCTATCTTATAATAGTTTATATGTCCAAAATGTTATAGTTTTTTTAATGATATTTTGTTATTATTTTAATTATTTGTAGTTTAACTATATATTAATAACCTCACGATAACCGTACTTAATTTCCAATATTTTGATTGCTTATTTAAATGCCCAACCCATCAGATATGTGAATTTCTTTTGATTTCATTTGTTTTTCCATACTCGCGATTTTATAGCGCAAGTTATTTTATTGGTTTAATATGTTTTAACTTTTAAATAAATATAAAGATTTTAATTTTATATGTGGTTTAATTTAAGAAATTTGATTTGTGATTGGATGTATAAAAACATTGTAATAATTTCTTAAAAAAAAGATGTGAGTCACAATTAATTTTAGAGTAAATTACACTTTTGGTCTCTATAGTTTGCCAAAGATCGATTAATCTCTCATAATCTGCCAACTGACGGTGTTAACTCTAAGGACCCGATGTGGCGTTTGGTTCGCAGAATGAAATTGGGTGGAGTTGATATCTATCAAAGTTTGAATTTGCAGGAATGGAATGGAATTTGACCATGTGTTTGGTTCATAAGAATTGGGATGAAATCTCTAAACACAATTGGAATCTCCAACTTTTTTTGGGAGAAGGGTAGTAGTTGTGACGACAACTACCCCCACCCACCCCGACCGCCATACCACTATTTTATCGTCATCACAACTACCACCAAGTACCCTTACTCGCCCTTGCCCTGCCCGCACGCCCCTACACTACACCACGATCCCACCCTGGTGTATACTAATATTGACGGTGCATGGTGGGTGGGCGATATTGTGTAGGGGCGTGACAATAGTGGGTGGTGTGGTGCTGGTTGGGATGGGACGGGGCGCTGGGTAGTTGAAGTGGTGGTTGGACTACTATATGGTGATGGGCGGTGTGGGGTGGGACGGTGTAAGGGGTGAGGGTGATGAAAGTAGTGGCATGATTGTTGGTAGGGTAGGGGTTGGTGGTAAGTTGGAAGGGGTGGGGGTTGTAGCTATGACGACACCAGTAGTGGCATGGTGGGTGGTGGGTCGGGTGGTTTTGTGACGACGACAGTAGTGGCAATAGTAGTCAGGTAGTTGAGGGGGAGTGGGTGGCAGGAATGGGGTAGGTGTGGGTGGGGCTGGGTGGCGGTTGTGACGACAACAGTAATGGTGTGGTGGTTAGGGGTGAGAATGACAGTGATAGTAGTAACATGGTTGTGGTGAGGGGAGGGTTGGGCGATGTCCGTTAAATTGGTTGCAAAAGGATGGAATTCAACTATTATACTTAAGCCAAGGATTCCAGCATTTTCATTATGTGAACCAAATATAGGATTTGGAAATTGGTCAATGGAATTATCCACTCCAATCCTTCGAAATCCATGAACCAAATATAAATGTTATGAGATTGAAAAATTATAAACCTAACAATGTACATAGTTTATTTTACAGACTAAATTTCAATTTCAAACAAACAACAGAAATTATCAGTGTAATTCACTCTTTAAAATATGGCAAGAATTAGCATAACGAATTCGTTTACACATAATTATGTTGTTATCATAAATTGTACAAGTTTTAATGATGAATATATATATATATATAGGGTTAGGTTCACGTGAGACCAACCTGTTTTCGTGAGACCATGAGACCACAAAATAACACTAAAACTTCACAACGATTCATTGTGAAGGTAAGCAAAACAGTGAATCTTCACAGCAAAAACACTGTGAAATTTTACCTTCAGTGTTATTTTTTTGGTCTCACGGGTCTCACGGAAATGGCTTGGACTCACATGATCTCAAGTCTATATATATATATATATATATATATATATATATATATATATATATATATATATATATATATAGGGAAGTTCAAGAGAAAACCTCAAATAAATGAAAAACTAAAAAACACATAATCGACCGTTAGATTAGATGATCTAATGGATGTGATTAAACAGCCGATTACAACAATATTAATTAAATTACAAAACTTCACCCCTCTAATTTTTATTCGAAAAAAGACGAAAAATAAACAAATTTCGAACGAAATAAATTACACCAAATAAACGACAATATTTTTCTCGTTAATTTGACATCCATATTGATATACTTTTTCATCCGTTTTTTCGTGGTTTTCCGGTTTTACATTTATTTGAAGTTTTCCCTTGAACCTGACCCTATATATATATACATATATATAGGGGCTTAATCAAATGAGAACTATTTAGTTTGTGGTAACTGTGAGAACCAATATGAGCCACTCATTTCATTAGGCAATAATTAATTTCTTAATAATTATAAAGGGTAATTTCGTAAAAAATAAATTGACAACTCATTAAATAATTAAATATTAATTACACCCTACTTTCTCTCTCTCTCTCTCTCTCTCTCTCTCTCTCTCTCTCTATATATATATATATATATATATATATATATATATATCTCCTTCTCTCACACGGCTCTCTTTCTTCTACCACAAATAGATGACTTCTAAAACCCTAAAAAAAATCTCACTCTTATTCCACAATATTCTAGCCGCCTCTAATTCTAAGTTGAAATATGCTTCGAGAATCGTTGCGATTCGGATGTTTAACCCGGAGAAGATACCGGAGAGTGATGTGGCGGTGGTGCGTTTGACGAAAGATGTCGTCGTCGGTTGTGTTTTTTAGCACCTTTTTGGTCGGCGGATGCTTCTTTAATTTCCGGATAGCTTCTTCGTCTTCATCAATAACGAGTCCGGTTCCGATTTCACCCCTCTTGAGATCTGTTTGTAGCATAATAACTTTCACTTTAAGTAAATCTCCGACGAGACCTCAGAAGTTTTTTCTTCGATTACGTTCCTAGTGAATCGATAGACACCAAAGGAAGGCGAACGAGAATCTGCTAGTGGTCGTCGCTGGTATTTTTGTTGGAGTGGAATTGGAGAGCGATGATGTTTTGGAGATGATGGGGGTATCACAATGGTATCACAGTAGAAAGTGTGAAAATGTGAAATGTATCACAGTGTATCTGTGTTGTTTTATAAAGGGTATCACAATGTGATACCCATGTCTAGGCATGGAGATGATGGGGGTATCACAATGGTATCACAAAAATTCTTGTATGTATCACAGTGGTATCACAAAAGTTCTTGTATGTATTTTCGGTATCACGATTGGCCAGAGAGAGAGGAGAGAGGAGAGAGGATATTTTACAATACCTAAAATGCCCTTTTATTTAAATTTCAAGCAAAATTACCAAAATTAATAATTTTCTAATTTATAGCTTAATATGTGGCTCACATTGGTTCTCACAGTTACCACAAAATAACTAGTTCTCCCTTGAATGGCCCCCTATATATATATATATATATATATATATAGGGTCCCGTTCTTTTGTTAACCGTCTAATTAGTGTTAAACATGTTAACTTTTATGAACCAATAGGAATCAAGATAGGTTACTGGTTTGGTAGGGGTAGTTTAGGAATTTCAAAATTTTAATTATTTATGGGTTATTTACTTTCCTAATTTCATGCACGAGATATTTTTGGTAGTTATTAATTATAATCTTAATCTTCTAAAACCCATTTTCATTTTTGGTAATTATTAATGATAATCTTAATCATCTAAAACCCATTTTCAAACATAATCTTCATCTTCACGTTCCAGAGATTCTTTTCACGTTTTTTTGCATAGATGCACGATTTCAAACTACATATATGCATATCATAGAAATGCATATATGCACATCATAGATTTGCATATATGCACATATTAATACTGCATATATGCATACCTTAGAACTTCATATATACACATCATAAAATTGCATATATGCACATCAGTTGAATATATGAAGGTAAAAAGTGCATATATGCACAACTATAAATCTATGTAAAGTTGTGTGTAAACCATAAATATATGTAAAATTGCATACATGCACAACCATAAATCTGTGTAAACCATAAATCTATGTAAACTTGCATATATGCACAACCATAAAATTGTGTAAACCTGCACATATGCACATAAACAAAATAGTGTGTATCCATAAGAATGATCAACCCAACATGACAAATAAAGGGTTATACCTTGACGGTTGGGTCCTGTAAAAATGAAAGTTATGTGAGAAGGAATCTCCATCCTATGATCAAATATTAAGTGAAGATCAACGATAAACGCAATTCATGAGGTGAGGATACGATTAAAAGTGATTAAAGTTCCAAATCCATTCTTACTAGACATTGGAATGGGGCGAGGACCTCAATTTCCATCCCCCATCCCAATCTCCATCCCCATACCTGTCCCCAACCCTACCGGGAATATGATCACATCCCGTCCTCGACGGGGAACGGGGATCCCGAATGTTGAATCGGGGATTTTTTCCCGCTAAGATAAAATGTTTTAAATCAAATATGTTAAATAACACATTCGATCGATAATGGTTCAGTTTAAATCTCACATGCTTTCAAAATTTGTTTTTATAGAAGTTCTTATCATTCTCACTTTAACTTTTATTCTTACGCGATTATTCGTCTATATCATCGATAGGTTCAAATATAGAATTTTATATATAATACTGATTTTGCACTTGGTAGGTATAGTAAATATTTTAAAAATAAAATAGGTAATTAGTACTGATTCTATTTGATGTTGTTGTTATATATATATATATATATATATATATATATATATATGGAAGGGTTCAATTGAGAAGTCTAAATATTTTGAGAAATAGAGAAGTAAAAAAACACGGGAGTGTTCATATATGAACGTTCATATATAAACAGTCATATATGAACATTCATATATGAACACTCCAACGTTCATATATAAACGTTCATATAACAGTCATATATGAACGTTCATATATGAACGTTCATATATAAACGTTCATATAACAGTCATATATGAACGTTCATATATGAACGTTCATATATAAACAGTCATATATGAACACTCCCCGTGTTTTTTTACTTCTCCATTTCTCAAAATATTTAGACTTCTCAAATGAACCTAACACTATATATATATATATATAGAGAGAGAGAGAGGTCCCTTCTTTTGTTAACCACTCAATTAGTGTTAACCTTGTTAACTAATCTGGGCGATTAATCATCAAAATCAATGGCTAAAATTAAAAGCATTTTTAATTCATAATTAAAATAAACACACCCCTGATTTCATTTGCAGCATATATGCATAGGGTTATTACTGTCATTTAACAAATCTGGGTAACTATGGTAACTATCAGATAAGAAAACTATTGACTCAATCGCTAAATTCAAGGAACTGATAAGTTATCTCTACTTGATTCTGATTTCAAACACAATCGATATGAAGAAGCCAGCGGAGAAGATGCCAGCGGAGAAGAAGCCGGCGGAGGAAAAGAAAACCGTCGCCGAGAAAGTACCGGCGGAGAAGAAGCCAAAGGCCGGTAAGAAACTGCAGAAGGAAGTCGGCGCTGCCGCCGGAGATAAGAAGCACCGCCGTTGTCTTTTCTCTCTCTACCACCGCCGTTGTCTTTTCTTCTTCCTCCTCATGACCATGGGCGGCGCCACCGTCACCGTCGCCGGTGACAGGTGTCACTGTAACTAAAGATTAGTCCACAGTCATGGGATCAAATCTTGATGAGGGTTCACCTCCTTTTCTATGACTACCCAACAGCCAACCACCGCCACCGTGGTGGTGGTAGTACGGCGGTGGAGAAAGAAAAAGCTGTTGTTGCGGTTGGTGGCGGTTGTTTTGATGATGATCAGAAGCTAAAGAAGAGAATAATAACCTATCTGCATATATGCAATTTTAAGAGATGCATATATGCAATTATATGATGTGCATATATGCAGTTTTAAATGCATATATGCACTTTTTTTATCTTCATATATACAACTGATGTGCATATATGCACATACACTGTGCATATGATTAACTATGAACTTTTAGGCGATCGAGGAGCTATACGGTGAATACATTTAACTTTAAAACTAAGTTACTCCCTTCATTTCAAAATAAGTGTTCATATTTAAAGTGACACACAGTTTTGGACATGCATATTTATTAAACCTTTTTGTTAACCAAATGACATTTTTTACTCTTATTTCGGTTAACCAAATGACATCTTCACAACTTATAAATAATTATGCATTAATTAGGAGTTAATTCAAGAATTTAGTTATGTACTTTTAAAAGTAGACATTTATTTTAAAACAAACATAAAAAAATATGAATATTTATTTTGGAACGAGATAAATTATTTGATTTAAAATCATGAGGTGATTATTGTCTGAGCCTTTTAGTTACTATCAATTATATCAATAACAATATATTTAATTACATACATACACGAATGCTCGGGACTCCAAGAGAATTATCAGCTATAGAGTTAGGGTGTAAATGAGACGAGATAATTCTTGAGCTACTCCAGATCGACTCATTCAAAACTCGGTCAGCACTCGACTCGAATAGGCTCGACTCGACATACTAACGAGTCGAGTCGAGCGAACTGATACTCGACTCGATAAGCTCGTGAGATACTCGAATATATTTTATATATAATTTATTTTATATTGTAAGTAGTAGAATATAATGTAAAAAAGTTAATAATAATTATTTTAATATAATACATTCATAATAAAATAATATAATACTTGAACAAGTTTTTTTTGTTCGTTTAGTTATACGAACGAACAAGAACAAGGGTCTTGTTCGTTTATTTATGTTCGTGAACGTTTGTTCGTTCATTTATGTTCGTTTAATTATGTTCGTAAATATTAGTGTACGCATAATAATAACTAGAGAAATTAAAGCAAAATAGTGTACGTAAATGTTTGTGTACGTTTAAGTTTGTTTACTAATATAACGAATAAACATCAATAATAATAGTTAGTAATATTATTTTAATAGAATTGATAATAAAAAAACTAATAATAATAAACTCAAGTTTTTTGAAAAAAAAGTTGGAAACTAATCATGTAAAAGACATGGGTGAACTCTTGAGGGTGTGTGTCTAGTCCATCCCACATTGGCGGGATAAAGAACTCAATGCTTTGAACTCCACTATATATAAACTCTTTCTTTCCTTTGTTTTTACATCATTTGTCTTTGCTCATTGGCTTGAGCACGGTGGTTTGAGCGTATTGATTATTTTAATATGAGTTCCCCCATAAAGCGAATTCACCTTGAGTTCTTTTATGTATTAAACGGCTTCGACCTTGATTCGAGTTCGAGTTCGATCATGATTCGAGTTCGAGTTCGATCGTGATTCGAGCTTGAAACGAGTTCTAGTTCGAACATGGGAATTTGCTTTCGAGTCGAGTTTGAGTTTGGATTTTTACTACTCACGAGTTTTCAAGTCAAGTTCGAGCTTGAGTATTGGCTTTCGAGTTCGAGTCGAGTATAATGATACTCGAGCTTGACTCGCATCATTTACACCGCTACATAAAGTCATGATTATCGGTGCACGTGACAAGAGAGTGACCTCTCTACTAATCAATGGTTTCAGTTGACCCAATGCGTACGCTACCGCATGATGTGTAAGGGTCGAAATTTTAGTGGCGTTGTTTTGAATATATATTGTTCATGATTATATGTTTTTAAATATTATCATTGATTTACATGTTTGATCGTCTACTTTCCAAGTGGATGTGGACTTGGGTAATATTAGAATTTAGAAATAATAAATGATTATTTTAAAATTAAAAAACAATTGCCTCTTTCTTTTTAAACTAAAACTAAAATATTGACAAAAAGTGGAGCTAAATAAACTATACTAACAAATATTTTAATGTTGTTAATTTGACATATATGTTGGTTCTGATTGGATAATCACTAACACATAAAGTATTGTAGATGAAGGTTGAATACAAACACAACATATTTTCACTTTTTATTTTTGTATGTTTTAAAATAAATGATTATAGACTTCTTGCAAAAACTAGGAAGGTAAGACATATCCCAAACAATGTGACTGATGACAAATTTGCTAACAAAGAGATACTAAAAGAGTGGAAGAAAGTCGTATTTCAGATCTAAAAAAGTGAGATAATCTTCAGATTTTGATGCCAAATTGCCTAAGGAGCTACCACTCAGTGGTTATGTCAAATGGGTGATTTACAACATTGACAATGGTCGTCTTTTATAATCACAAATGCATTATGCTATGCGCCAACTTTAATACATGTATTAATCTGATTTGTTGATCAATGCATGCTTGTACAATTATACTCTTCATTTCAGCATTTTGATATCTTAAAGATATGGTGTCGACGTTTGTTGCCCTAATTCATTCTTTTTATATGTACAATGAACAGTAAATGAAACATGACATTGTTAAAATAGTACTTTAGAACTTACTTTAACTAACATACATAACATCTTCTCATACTAGGACATGGTTGTATGTGCCAACTATGAGTAGACGTTGTAGGTTAGTAGACAATTCATAGTGGTCAGCACAAGTATACATTGGTCAATTAGGTCGTAACTTCAAGTAGATTGGTAAGAACCAAAAGTGTATCCACATGGACTGGACAATCAAGACACTATCGTTTCATGAACTTCCTTTTACAAGTTTCAATTAGAGAAGAAAAAAAATAGGTGGTTGGTTTGTTTGGTGAGAATCATTTTGATAAAATACTATAATAAAAAGGTAAGATCCAAAATACTATAATAAAAAGGTAAGATCCAGGTAACACTTTTTCTCGATATTAATATTAAGCACTTGATCACGGGAAATGCTCACTATACTACGTGGGAGTGTGCATCCTCTTTCGAGAGGCCAAGTCACAACAAGTACTCACACCTCTTATCAAATTCACCTAGTTTAATTTTACATTGTTGGTAGTGGTGATTGTAATGAACCTTCCTAGGTTTTGAGGTATATGCAGGGGCAAATACTCTAATACACCAACTAGTTTGCCCACTACTCCAGGGATGAGCTGATCCCACTGTGCAAACCCAATTCTCACTAGTGTTATAAGAACTTTATCAAATTCCCTAGCATCACCCAAGCTCATGTAACTACATTCTAACTATGTCTAGGCCAAGGATTAAAGTTTAGACACCTTAAAGTGATTAGTTTGTCGACATCATTAGGAGTTACCGAACAAAAATTGACTAAGACGTAAAAGTTAAACTAAAGGAAATAGTCAAATCTTGTTCATAAATTTCATTTACTTTTCATACCTATTGATCTACATCTTAAAATATGTTTAACTCGTACTAGAAAAGTAGATGAAAGTATAGAAATAAAATATGCAAGAGAACATCATAACTCAAACCAAATTTTGTACATTTTCTGTCTTCTTTTGAGTTTCCTATAATAGTTGTACCGGCTATGTTGACTTTCAAGCCCTCGGATTGGGAACTATGGATCCCAATGAGAATAACTTTTCGTGATAACAGCACAAAATTGCACCAACTGGATCAAAAGTGCTAAAGTGCTCTATCATGCTCAAACATTAAAGTTAAACAAAACATGGGGGTTTGAGAGACAAAATGGCCAAAATAGACAAAAGAATAAGAAACAAAGAGTGTTAGGCTCAACCATCGGATTTGTAAACAATACAAATAGAAATCCAACCAAACACTCAGAAACGATTTCTTACCGCATGCTTTAAGAAGCGTATAATCTATAAACCACATTCACCGAGAATAGTTCAAACACTATATAACTTGAACCTTTGCTTTGTTTAGAAAATCAGAAGGTTTAGGATATACTGTGTTCATCAGATCTTAACTAAGAACACTTTTGAAGTGATCAAATCGTGGGTTTGATCAAGGCACTAATATGATAATGAATCCGATAAAGAAATATGTATACACATCTTGGTGTCGGATTCTAATTCATCCTCAAAGAATTTCGAAGTGTTTTATTAAAAATCTGATAGACCTACTTCATAAAAGTCTATAGTTGGAATCCGTTATATAGCTTATATTTTGGAATAGACAAAGATACCATTTTTAAACATATATATATATAGGACGATAATCAAATGAGAACCACAAATAGGTTACAAACCCGTGAGAACCAATGTAAAAAATTTTGTTTACATGATTTTTTTTCATCAAAACCTATGATTTAAGATATTGTTACACATATGTTCGTGTTCACCATATGATAAGTTTACATGTGAAAAACGAATTTTGTTTCACCTAGTGAAATGAAAAAAACTCGTAAAAAATATTCATATGGTGAAACAAATCCATGTGAAACTATCATATTATGAAACACATATATTTGAAGTAAAATATAATAAATCCTAGCATTTGATGAAAAAATTTCATGTAAAAAACTATTTTTTATATCGGTTCTCACGGTTTATAACATATTTGTGGTTCTCACATGATTTAACCCCTATATATATATATATAAGTCTTATAACTATCTGCATTGATTCAAAGTCTTCAACAAAATAGAAGACTGGTTGAAGTGAGGTCAAGATAGTCACCAAAGCGGATTGGTTTGTCATCTATACGAAAGAAGATCATTACAAGATAAGTTAGCTAGTTGTTTGACAAATACTACTACTGGCAAGCCAGATTTTGGAGTGCAAACTTGTCAAGCAAGTTTTGCTCACCAACTCTTTCAAACTTTCATTCTAGTATGGGAACATGTATAATCATTTTAGCCAATTTAAGTTCTAAACTACTATTTTATTAGTGCCATGGTTTCTTTATTGTTCCCTCTGCATACGGAAGGATGTTGGGTTAACAAGTGCTTACATAACCTACAATGGCTGAAGTGAAAAGTACAAGCATGCATGAATCAACAAATCCGATGAAGACACGTGTTAAAGTTGGAAGGTTGCATTTAATACAATGGTTATAAAAGACCACCCTTGTAATTAGTTACAACTCATCCGTTTTGAAAGAACTTATCTGTGAAAACTTTTTTGGCAAAAATGGCGTCACCATTTGAAGACTATATTCGTTCTCTAGATCTGAAAAGAAATTTTCTTTCTTTTTTTTCGCTGGCACTTTCGACCGAAGTGTACAACTAGCATACCTGGCTCGGAGAGAGTGTCAGGCGATTGTGCCTTATGGAACTTTCGCTTGTCACAATCGCCCAGGTACCCCAAACCCCAAAATTTGACTTTTCTCACCCGGAATGCTCTTGACTCGCTTCATGACAATAAGTAAAGCATTTCCTAAACATAAACCAACAATTATAAGCTACCAAAGGTATAAGGGATAACTTTACTTACCGAAAATCCCGGGTGTTACAGACAATCCCTCTTGACTGATTCCAACGCTCTTCTATACTTCATATTCTGGTTTTCTCTACGAATCAATAATGCACTTAATTCCCGTAGATCAAACTAGTTGAGATTTGGAAAACCAACTTTAGAAAATCTATAAAATTTATGATCTTCTGTCATGACTTCAAACAAAGGAAACTCCATGTCTCTATAGTTTATGACAAAACTTCTTTAAGGTTTATAATTCTAAAACCCGAGACCACCTTAGCAACAAAGTTTTCTTTCTTCTTGAGAAACAATGAATACTTTGCCTTGTAAGCAGTTGTTATTTGAGAAAAGTTGAGTAAACATAATCAATAGGTTACTTATCTTCTTCTTTCACTAATAGATCTTCAAACTGAAATTCTAGATATCATGCATCAAAGTCTACTTGCTTAATTCTTTCTGACTTGTGTGAACTCTTGTACTTCAGAATAGGCTTTCAGCTCTTGTTGCCTTTTAATAATTTCCGTCATATCAACCTCCATAGAGAATTCATCTGGCATATAAAACACCTTGTGGATAGAACTTCTTTGAGTTGTACTCAATCAAACATACCTCTGAGAAAACAATTACAAGTTCTGTAAATACCAATCTCCCTTCAATCTTTTTCAAAAACATTTCTTTTACAACTTGGTTTCCAAACGTTATCACATTCATTTGATCATGTAAATATCTTAAAGTAGAGTCGAAGAATTTGGGAAATTTGGATAATGTTAATACTAGAGTACCAATACAACTTGTGTAACACTTGTAGTTTTAAAAGGAAGTTAGGATCTCGTTAGACAATATATTTTCTTAATTATGCTATCTGAAATATGATTATTGCGATGAGCTTTCTTTATTATAGTTGCTAAAACTATGCATGTAGTTGAGTCGAGAAGTCGTACTAAAATTAGGACCTCAGAGTGTGCATGCGAGAGTGACAAACAAAGTGCCACTGGGCACTATCATGTGTCACAATCACCGAGCCATGTGACCTCTCGATACACTCTCAACGAGAGTGACAAAGAGAGTGCATTAGGGCACCTCTGCAGGATCACAATCGCTCCAGACCCACACCTCTCGGTACCATTTCGGCGAGAGTGCCATATGGCATAATTGCTCGTGTGCCTTCTTAAGTATAAAACCCACTTGCCAGATTTTCAGCTCATTGATTCTCGTTCTAAACCAGTCTTACACACATTGGATAGCATTTAGTGCAATTTTTCTTCCCGAAAACTTCCCTTTTCATTAAAATCAGACATGGGGTTTCCAATAGCATCATTAGGTTATTTATTAGCATTTATTGTCTTCCAATAAAGGAGATTCAAGCTAGGAGACAAGAGCTCAACTCACTTCTCACATTTCCAGGGTTTTGCCAAAGTTTCTAGGTTTTGTTCTAAAAACCTAAGTTGCGAGTTCTTAAATCGTTATAAAACTAGATAAATGTCTAAATTCATTTTATCATCATTCCATACTCCATTTGTTCACATTTATTTCATTTTGGAAAATATCCATATTTTGCTCATTTTGAGAGTTATGATGATTGTTGGTGTAAACCACCATAATTGGCATCTTGGTAAACATGACATTATGTTTTAAAGCTATATTGAAAAGATTTATGGAACCGCATTGGTATTTTGATTTATCTCATACATATATTCATATTTTAGGGTTTTGAACTAACTTGATGGTTTGGCTTAACAAAAGGTATTTGAGTAGTTAAACACTTATTGTTCATGGTTTTGCTTTTATGTACGTAATGTGTAGTTTAATACTTGAGAATATCTTTTGTGGGGTTATATGCACATTTGACCAATTTGAAGGTCTTGGATTATTATGTAAAGCTTCGTTCATGTTTAATGTAGTGGTTGGACCACAAGTTTTCTTTATTGATATTATGTACATGTTGTTTGGAGTAAATGTGTCTCATGATATATTGAAATATGAATGAACCATCAAGTAGGCACTAGGAGGATATAGTCTTGGGTGCCACCTTGGAGGTATGCATCTAGATATCCGCCATTCGGGGTGATGCCTTGGAGGTAGTCATCAATGTGTCGGGCCTTGTGGTGTTACTCGTGGGAGTAGACACTAAGGTATATCGACTCTTAAGGTGAAGCTTGATTTGGTGCTATTGGTCTCCCCCATTGATTCCAAGTGTTGAACTAAATAATCATGTTGGTGATTTCTAGTTATTAAATGTTGTTACATATTATTTGTTCAAACTCACTAGCCTTATTGGTCTAACACTTTTTTGGTGTCGACATGTATCTCAGGTTCTACCGGTGTGATCGCCAAGAAGGTCTAGTCGAGATAGAGTGAGCTCGGGGAATCATCTTTTGGGACACCATACTTTTGAAGAACAATTTTTGGAGTAAAAATGACACCCTATTGTAATCTTGTTTCTTTTCCCCTTTTTTTGAATGGCTCATGCCTTGGCATATTTATACCACATTTCCATTTTATGAGTCCTCTGAGGTTATATGTTTTAAAACTGTTAAATTGAGGATCAGAGATATTGTAAGTACCATACCATCTATTCACATACTTTTGCGGAATAAAATCATTGTTTCCACAAGTAGTACAACAGATCTTTTCTCGACTCAAACTGATCAACTTAGTTGTAGAATATATATATATATATATATAACAAGGTAAATCAGTCTTCGAAACAAATGACTTTGTATCAACTACAACATATTATGAGACTTGTTTCCAAGACAGTCCTATGTGGTTGATTTCTTTCTCCAAATCATCTTTACTTTTTTTAAAACTTGATTATCTGATTTCTCAACAAGAGGATTATAGAAAAGATTGGAAGTGTGAATTCGATCTTTTGATAAATCAATTAATTTGAAGAAACTCGTTAAAGAAATATTTGTAGGAATTGAACTTGAAGCAGTGGTGTTTGAAAGTACAAAATCAACTGAATTATCAAATGGAGACTGAAAATAGTATCAAGACTAGCTTGTTCAAATAACTCAACTTTGAAATTTATGTCTTCAAGTTCTTTGACTTTGGTAGACAAAACATTTCTTTCTTCAAGAATCAAATCAATTTTCTGTTGCTAATCCAGATAATTCTTTTGATAGTTTATGAATTTTTGTCTCAAAAATTTTCCTTTCACCTTCAAAATCCATTTCTAAACCTTTTCGTTTGTTAGATATCTCATTAAAAATCCTAACATTCTTTTTTTCACTCTCAAATACACTTTTCTTACCTTTAAATTCATTCCTTTCACTTTCAACCATCTTTTCCAAATCAAATATTTTCTTTGAAAGTTCAACAATCTTTATTACAAAAGTTTTTCTATCAGTTTCAAAAACTTTTCTTTCCTTCTCAAAGGTGCCTCTCTCAATCACCAAAACAATTTCAAAATCAGATATTTTCTTTAAACGTTTAACATTCTTAGGATTAAAAGTTTTACTTTCACTATCAAAGACATTTCTTTCATCAAGAATTTTGTTTGAAAGATGAAGAATTTTCCTTTCAAAAAATTTCTTCTCATTTGTAAAGTTATTCTTTCCGTTCTCAAATTCTTTTCTTTCTGTTTCAATCTCCTCCTCAAAATCGGAAATCTTACGTTTGAGTTCGATATTGTTTTGTTTTTTTAAATCACATATTTCGTTTTTCAACAAATTTTCCTTTCTTTTCTTTTCAAACTCATCCAGATCTTACTGAATATTAGCCTTCTTAGCTTGCAAGCAGTCAATAACTTTCAAATTGAACTTTTCTCTTTTTTCAAAATCTGCAACCTTTTTCTTTAGATCGACAATTTCATTTCGTGTATAATACGGTCCATCATACCATGTCATTGTTACCTGAACAAAATTATCGTTAATCAGTATTGATTTGAAAAATATTTGACACTTCGATCAGAAAACAACTTGTGAATAACAATTCAAAATCAGACAATCAATATGTTTTTTTGAGAAACAAATTTAAAATATGTTTTCCATAGATTATCTAAGAAAATCGAGTCTGAAAAACAATCCTTTAAAGTGAAACTTGCGCGTCAAACAAACACAGTCATAACAAATCACATAAAATGATGACCGTCACAAAAAGTTTAATCACAATACAACAATCTCATGCAATATCAAACAATTCAACTATCACATGAGATGTAAGTCAACTATCGCATGAAACACTTGTTAGTCAACAATCGCAACCTACTCTGAGTCCCTTTTGTGAATATTCACATCAACGTTTGAATTTTGCGATATATAGTCCACCAATATTGACCAAGAAATAAGATGTTGACCAAAAGTTTTCCTTGTGCGATAGTTATGTGATGGTGTGCGTTATATACAAGGTCGGCCCTGGTACTAGGCGAAGTGGGCGACCGCCCAGGGTAGCCCAACCCAAGGGGCAGCAAAGCCCAAGCTTCCTTTTAGCGATAGTAGGTCACATTTATCAGAAAATTCAATTTTTAGCACTTCTGTTTTCTTGGATTCCAATCGGCGACGCCCCACGGCTCTCCCTGCTCGACTTCTGCCCTTCTGCCCTATAATCGCACTCCACAATCCATCGCACATTTGCTCTCGGTCTGTCGGTTCCAATCGACGGCGCACCAGAGTTGGTCTGTCAATCTCGATTTGCTCTCTTTTTTAATCAGAAATCTGAAATATGATTTTGCTCTCTATAATCACATCACTACCTCACTTGGATTTTCTGCCTTCCTTGGGGAGAACCCAGTTCGATTTTGTAAATGGATTTATTCGATTGATGGTGTAGCAGCCATGGGTATTGAGATTCCCCTTCTTCATCTTCAGTGGAGCATAGTTTATGTGAGTATGATGATGTCTTCTTATAGAGTTGCAGGTAAGATTTATTTTACCTTTCACCTACCAGTGTTTGTGTTATTGTCTGCTTGTGCTATACTAGGAGTAGTTCCTGAAAAGTTGCCAAATTGTAAAATTGCTATTGAGACAATGGCAAAGCAGATCGATGAAGCTTTGTGGAGGAATTCTTTTTTTAACTAATTATTAGAGATAGTCTGGTTAGGTAAAAATGGGGTAAGTAATAAAACCATCCATAAAGCTTAATGGTTTTTTAGATTAAAAAATAAGCTCATGAGGGAAAGAAGTTTCTACTAAAAGTTTGATGGTTTTGCTTGTCATTACTCAACTTCTCTGTAGTGATCATTTTTCTATACAACCAGTCAACCACAAACAAATTTGTGTATCATTAAGACTCAGGGGTCGTTTACCAAATACTTACCCAGATAAGTGCTTACTGGTAAAATTTAACACTATCACTTACTTACCGGATAAGATTTTAGTCCACCAAAACGGTAATGTATGCAACAAGTTTTCTGGTAAGCGTTAACCATGGTAAGAGTTTTCGCCATCACTTACCAGGTAAGACTCTCGGTCCTTGCCTTAGCTCTTACCAGGTAAGATTCATGGTCTTTGCCACATTCATACGGTAAGGTAATGTGACTTGATAAGCGCTTACCCATGTAAGCGTTTGGTAAACGGCCCCTCAAAGTCAAATGTGGATTCCATTTTTAACTACAGGATGCACTTTTTTCCCAATAATTATAATTTGAGTTCTTTTTGTTTACTCTTAGTTCATTGGATTAGGGGCATGTTTTTACCTCTCCGCCCAGGGCATCCAAAATCATTGGACCGACCCTGGTTATATAACCAATGTGTGCGATAGTTATGAGTAAGCCAATAATTGTTGACCAAAATTCAATCTTGACCATCGTCCATGAGTTGGCATCCAAGATTCATCATGAAGTATAGAAAAATATCGCAGATTACTTGATGTAAGACACAAGTGATAGACGATCAAAACAATGTTTCATGCGATATATGGTGAAGAAGGTGGCATGCGATAGTTTGTGGTCAAATATCGCATGCCATGCTGACATAAAAGGTGGTTGCGATAAACAATATTTAGAAGCGACAGTCAAGGCTGGTTTTGTATTGGTCAAAGATGAAGATCGTGGGATAGTTTAGATACTCCTGCAATAGTCAAAATGTAAAAGTCAACAACAACATGAAGCGATAGTTAAACACAATGGTCAAGTTGCGATGGTCAAAGAGAATAGGAGCTGCGATAGTCAAACTTTGGAATGTTGCGATAGTTGGTCAAAGATGGCATGCAACAGTAACTTCAATGATGCAGCGATATTTAACAAAGGAAAATTAATTGAAATTGACCACCCTTTCATCCATATGCCCTATCTCTCTCCCAATTAACCAAAATACCCAGAAAATCCGTGGCTCAACCCGTGGCCCACAGATATTTTTAAAAAATAACGAATTCTGGTCCTGGAGTCCGTGGCCCACGGACTCAACTTAGAAAATGAAATGTGAATGTGTCTGTGGGGTGACTTCAATTCATGTATATATATATAAGTTACACTTACAACTCTTACAAATAGTTATCAATTTTACTTTTAATCCTTTATTTTTTTATTTTTCATTTTAAACCTTACCATATTAACATAAATAATCGTATATGAACTAAAATACATTAAAAATACATTTTTTATTTTTTACAAATTATACCATTGTAATCGTTTCGTCAATACCTTCGAAATGAGCCTAATATTGAATATTTTTGGATTTAATCAGACTATTAAATATCACGAATATATACGAATAAAAGAGATTTAATCATACTATTAACTTATAATTGTGTATTTTTAATATAAAAGGGATGTAAAATCGAAAATGAATATAAGAAACATAAAACAAAGTTATTCGTATATATTCATGATATTTAATAGTATGATTAAATCCAAAAATATTTAATATTAGGCTCACTTCGAAGGTATTGACGAAACGATTACAATGGTATAATTTGTAAAAAATAAAAAATGTATTTTTAATATATTTTAGTTCATATACAATTATTTATGTTTATATGATAAGGGTTTAAAATAAAAAATAGAAAAGTAAAGGATTAAAAGTAAAATTGATAACTATTTGTAAAGGTTGTAAGTGTAACTTTTATATATATACAAAATTGAAGACACCCCACGGACACATTCACACTTCATTTTCTAAGTTCAGTCTGTGGGCCATGGACTCCAGGGACCAGAATTGTAAATTTATAAAATATGTCCGTGGGCCACGGGTTGGGCCACGGATTTTCTGGGTATTTTGGTTAATTGGGAAAGAGATAGGGCATATGGATGAAAGGGTGGTCAACATAGGGTATTTCAATTAATTTCCCTTTAACAAAAGCAAGCTACGATAGTCAAAGTAAAAGTGGCAAAAGATGGTCAAACATATCAAGCAGTCCACCAAGTTTGACTGAATTCGTTGACCAAAAATCAATAACCCTAATCTCAAAACTTCCTCTTCTCTTATATACTCTAACCTTAAGAAAAAATTATTAAACCTTGAATTTAAAAATCAAACATGATTAAAAACATATCTTGATAAGATCTTAACAACCTAAATACATCAAAATCTCAGATTTAACCAAAAATGCCAAGAAAACTCAAAAACACTATGAAAATCAACAAATTTCAAAAAACTCAAATTTTGATGCAAAACATATAGAGAATTATCAAGAAACGATTAGAAATCAAAATCTAACCACAAATATCATTAAATCAATAATAAAAAATCTCAAACCCATGTGTGTTCTTCGATTTATTCAAAAACCTTTTAACTTTGATCTTCAAATCTTTTTCAAATCACGGATTAGGCTCTGATACCAATTTTGAATCCCATGTGAACAAGTAAGATTGATTAAAACAATATCTTCTATTGAATCTTGAGAGAGAATATTACATATGAATGAAAACCAATTTCTCTCTATCTCTCTACTATGAAGCGCACAAACAAATTAACCCTAAAAACACTTTAAATACTTAGCACCTTTACATTGAAAGCCAAAGCTCATAAAGCTAACCCCAATCCCATAATACACATTACAAGGATTTTACAGTTCTTTATATAATTATCAACTACTTAGGACATTTATGGTTCTAACAAATAAGCACAAGATCCTTTGTGTGAGATCTGAACATTTACAGATAAGAACTAACTCTGAATTGACACTTCAGACTTTGTATCAGATTTCTAAGCTTTCAACTTCAGATATATGATTCTTCATGTTTAGATCTTTGAGTCTTCACTCAGACTTACACTCACAATAATATATTTGAATCAACAAAAAGATTAAGACTTACAAACACAATGAGTATCTATTAATATAAGTGTAATGATCATCATATAACAAATAAGTATGGGAAATTAATTAAAATACCCCAACATTGAAAGTGACTTACCAAAGTACCCCAAAAAATTTACTTCTTACCGAAATGCCCTCTTTTTCCGCGATAGGATCCCGCGATAGCGGGCAGGGACTGAAAGTATAAAATTTTGCAAGATTATTTACACTTTCAGTCCCCATCGCGGGCCTCGATCGCAGGGGCCAGGGACTGAAAGTGTAAATATTTCTTGCAAAAAATTTCACAATTGGTCCCTGCCCGCGATCGCGGGATCCTATCGCGGAAAAAGAGGGCATTTCGGTAAGAATTTTTTTTTGGGTACTTTGGTAAGTCACTTTCAATCTTGGGGTATTTTAATTAATTTCCCAATAAGTATTATAAGTACCATGTTTGGAAGGTGGTTAATGCATTTAGAAGATCACATATCTTCTAAAGGTATGCTTGTCCTTTTACACATATTATTTGAGAAGTCACTTCTTGTCTTTTCTATTCCACGCTTGTCAAACAAGTTAGCTTTGATATGATTATATTTAATCAGATTAAATATCACAAAATCAGATTTAATAATCAAACACTTTAATTATTTATTCTTTTTTATTCAGATATACATTTGATGCATATGACCCGTTAGGACTTTGTCAATTGGCAATAAAAAAAACATATATGTAATTATAAACGAAAAATGACATCTATTGATACATAATCATTACTGAAATGATAAAGTTTGATGATTCAGATAATCAGCAAACCGCTTGATCATTATTAGTACACACATTTATCTTCATTTGTTCTCGAATTTAAAATATACCGATAAGACAAATATCAACATCATATACTAATTATCTGAGCATACATGCACTTCCTCAATACTATTCATTCGACGGGCCAAGGATATTACTCTTGTCATCCAAGATGAACAAACCATATCTTGATATATTATGTTAGTACTACTAACCGGTAAGTAATACATGACATATCCAACAATTATTCAGTGACCCAATTACAAAATGATTAGAATCAGTTATCATGGTACACCACTCGCACAGAGCAAACTCCACGATCTCAAGTCAAGGGGCTATATGTACAATGATCATGTGAGAAATGTCTATGGCACTCATAGACATCCAATGAAACGTTCTCATAGGCGAATCACGTCTGATATGCAAGATCGCATCTTATACCGATATGTGGATTCTATACCTCCATATGAATCCCTGGACATACTATCCATACCATATTAATTCAACCTAGACCCGAATTAATATTTAACTAGGAACATTTTAGAATACAATATTTAAGGTTATTATTAAATTTAGACATAACACAGAATAATATATAAACATAAAAATTGGACAACGCCTTTCATTTTAATGAATATCGTGACATAATGTCCAAACAAAATGATACGATGTTTAACTTTTGAGCATAAACACTAACAAGGACTTGGTAAGATAAACTTGTTGGTTAGGTTTGCATTTCAAATAAGTTTGTCAAACTAGTATTTGTCTAATTGTCTGACTTATCTGGTATTGGTCTTTAATCAGATAAATAAAAATCCAATCCCCTTTGGCAACGATCTAAATTCACTTCAACTAGTCTTCAATTTTGCTGAAAGCGTGTTGATCCAAACTCTCTCAGTGATTTGACGACGACACTTAGAATACTTAGTGAAAATTGCATTTAGCATTTGTATGTATTAGTGTTTCGCCATCAGCGATAATATGCTGAGTATGTTCAATATCGTTGATGGCTTACTATGTAAAAGTGTTAATGTAATATCTGAAGACAAGTTTCGCGACTAAAGAGTTCGTCGCTGACTTCAAAGACAAAGCTGATGAACAAGGACAAGTCTACTTATGATCTGAAGCGGCATTCAATGAAACCAAGACTAATCTACAACGCGCGACAATTCAAGAACAAGGCTTCAGCGATAGCTAACTTACATCCGGCCTCATTTATGAAAGATACCATCATCGATCGTTGATCATGAAGCTTGCTGTTTAAGATTTTTTTGTCTTATCCTCTTGCACAAAAGTACGAAGGTACAAAAGGAAACTTGCTTTTGTCCATAATCGTACAACCACTCTGCCACCTACATTGTTCACCATGCGGCCAAGAGCATGTCTTTGACAAAAGTCAGAAGCATGCGTCCAATGAAGATCTGACACGTGTAAAGTGCTCCTGCCATGCATTAAATACATGGGGTATAAATAGGAACAACATCCTTCATTTTGAAGGGTCTTGACTTTTTAGAGCATCTCCAACAGCTTCCCCAAAATGGGGAAAATAGAGAAAATGAGGATTTTGGGCTAATATTTTGCTCCAACAGCTTCCCAAAAACTATCCCCAAAATGGAGAAAGTTGGAGAGAGAATGTCTTTTTCTCCAAATATGGAGATCACGCCAAAAATGATTCCAAGTGAGAGGACCAATAAGGAACTTTGAAAATAAATATGTAGAGAGATAAATAATATTTTAATAGATGAATGAAATATTTTAATAGTTTAATTAATGTTGGATTCTCCAAAATGGGGAAGCTGTTGGAGATGAATGTATTTTTTTTTAGGGATTTTGGCTTTTGGTTCTCCATTTTGGAGAAATTATGGGGAAGCTGTTGGAGATGCTCTTAGTGCAAGTAGAAAACCTTATTTTTCTACTTATTCTTTCTATCACTTTCTTAGTGAAAGAAAGTTAGTGATTCTTAAGTTTGTTTAGATTAGGTTTTACTTAATCTTATTCCGCAACAACTGTAAATTATATTTTGATTTATCAATAAACAATTTAGAAAAGTAAATTTTGTGTTTGTATTCAACCCCCCCCCCCCTTTCTACAAACTTTCACCATTGTAGAACCCCTTCGGGACCAGCAAAGCGTTTTGCTTGGACCAATACGAAATACAAGAATAAGACTTTTACCCTTGAAATCCTATTATGATCTTTTGTCCAAAATATATAATATATTTCGGATCCCAACAGACCTTCATGTACACATGTATGATTAGATAGCAAGGATGTCATCATGTACACAATCACATGTTATCTTATACACATACCCACAACATTGGTTTGAGAATGCGAAACATATCAACTTAATGATCATGTACACAATCAGATGATGTTCATGTATACATTTCTATAATCACCCGTGATATTGTATTGGATGCATACAACGATATTATGATCATACACATGACCACATACCAATACTACATCATACACATATTCATGTGTGATTGTGTATATGATAATGTATAAGATCACATACACAATCCCATATGATAAACTGATAATATATATGATACAAACAATAAGGATGTCATATTGTACACACAATGTATATAATCGATTCACAATCACATGTGGTAGTGCATATAATACACACATGATTATAGTAGTGTATATTGGAGCAACATGTGGTTGTGTAATTAATCATAGCAACTTATACAAGAAGCTCGCATGTGATTGTATATAATATACCATCATTGTGGTGTGCATCTTATACATGATCACATTTACATGTGATTGGTACATTTCGTATCCACAAATTAATGTTGTGTGTTTGTATCAGTGGCGCGCCATGCCGTGCGACATAACGCGATATGACGTAAGACGCGTCTCCGCCGTTACGAAAAGGTCCATGGCATTTCTGTAAGGCGTGGCTCACGCCATGACGTGCGTTTTTTCTATGATGTGCATTTTTTCAAAAAAAAATTTATCTTGTGTTTTTACCCTTTTAACTTTACATTTTCCACCTTTATTGATTTATCTAATCAACTTACTCACTGTTTCACGAATTCATTAATGTTATGGAGCACGATTAAAATGAAGTTTTAAAATTATCTTTCTAAGTTCTATTTTAAATATTTAATCAAAAACTATTTTTATAATAATAATCTATATGTTTGTTCTTCTAACATGAATGTATATTTTTTTAATATCATTATCTTATTAGAATAATATAGAAAACATATATGTATATATATAATTCTAATTTTGACATACAAATTTGCCGCCTTATGTCACGCCTTGAAAAATGTTGCGTTCTCGCCGTGGCGTGTAAGGCTCAAGGCTTGACCTCGCCGCCACGCCAATATTGCAAATATTGATGAAGCTGATAGTCTCCGTAAGATCGATCTCTTGACTAGAAGTTTATACGAAGCCATGAACGGCAAAACTGTGGTTGAAAACCAAAACCTTGATCTCGCTGAAAAGCTTAAAAACTGTCATCTTCAAATAGAAAAGCTTTCTAAAATTGAAGAAGATTTTAAAGATCAAGTATATTTAAATCAGCTAGTCAAAATCGAACGATTTGAAGCTATCGCTGCATTAAAAGCTGAAAAAGCTACTGTTGAAGGATGGTGTAATTCCTCAACAAAGATCACTGAGATAATAAAGTCTCAAATTCCACTGAGTGATAAACGTGGTTTGGGTTACAAATATGAAACTTCAAAACCAACCATTGAGCGTTCAATGCTTAAATTTGGAACGTTCGTATCCTCAGTCGCTGATACTTCATCTTCTCAGTGCTCCTCGTCCATTACACCAATCCCTGAGGAAACTCCTACCTCCTCAAAAGGCAAGGAGAAAATGGTTTATTCAAAATCTACCTCTGTCTCTAAAGACAAAGGTAAAGGAATTGTTATTTATCAAAATCCTCAGAAGGGTACTTTAGTACCAAAGCTGAATGCTTCTAAAGCTTCAGTGACACATCCCTCTGGATCAAGGAAGCTGATCTCTGGATCTATTCAGCGATCTACTCCTAGACTCAGAGTGGATGTCCTTGGTAAGAAATCTGAAGAACTGAATGTTCGTCCCATTTCTAAAGCCAATAGTTTACTTGGTGCTGGCACTTCCAATTCAAAATTAAAAGTTCAGCATTCAAATGGTCCTAGAACTACTTTTAGCTATAGGAAATGTTATCACTGTGGACTCACTGATCATATTGCTAGTAAGTGCCCCACAGTCACCAAAGCTGAAAAGATAGCTAAGGTGAAGATTGCCCCCAAGGCAAAGAAGACCAACCCTGGTGCAAATCAGGTCAAGGTGAATTCTACCACTGAGGTTAAGAAATTAACCAAAGTGAAGAAAGACAAAGCTGAATCTTCAAATGCTGCGAAGACTGTTGAACCTTCCATTCCAACTACTTCCACTGACAAACGTGTATACATGGTTAAGTGGGTACCTAAGAAAAACCAATCTTCCTTTGTATTGCAGGTTAAGAAGGGTATCTGGTATCTCGATAGCGGATGCTCTAGACACATGACTGGTAAGAAAAGCCTGCTCGCTGAATACAAGGAAGAGAAAGGTCCCTCTGTGACTTTCGGTGGAAATGGAAAAGGACTAACCCGAGGGTATGGTGTACTTTCAAATGGTACAACAACCTTCAGAAGAGTCGCATATGTTGAAGGGCTGAAGCATAATCTTCTAAGCATCAGTCAGCTTTGCGATATGGATAACAAATTAATTTTTACTAAGGAATCCTGCTTTGTCTCTGACAAAAAGGAGAAGATAGCTCTCAGCGGTTATCGTTTGGAAAATGTTTATGTAATAAACATGGACTCAACAACCACTGAGAACTCCTGTTTCTTCTCAAAGGCCTCATCTGATGTCAACTGGCTATGGCATAAGAGGCTCTCTCATCTAAATTTCAAGACACTGAACACTCTTTCTTCAAAAGAGTTAGTCACTGGTCTACTTCAGCATTCATACGCCAAAGAGTCCTTATGTTCAGCGTGTGAAAAAGGGAAACAGACCAAAGCAAGCTTTAAATCAAAGCAAGTTTCTTCAGTGTCATCTCCTCTACAACTACTCCATATGGATTTGTTTGGCCCTGTTAACAAACAATCCATCGCTGGAAAGAAATATACGCTGGTCATAGTTGATAAATTCTCTCGCTTCACTTGGGTAATGTTTCTCCGTTCTAAGAGTGACACCCCTGAAGAACTCATCACCTTTGTTCGGAAGATGGAAACCCTGAACAATCTGACCGTTCGCTCAATAAGGAGTGATCATGGGACTGAATTCAAAAACAGTTCTCTTGATTCCTTCTTTGAGAGTAAGGGTATTTCTCACAACTTTTCGTCAGTGAGAACACCGCAACAAAATGGAGTCACTGAAAGAAGAAATAGAACAATTATTGAAGCTGCACGTTCAATGCTCAGCGATTCTCACCTGCCTACTCAGTTTTGGGCAGAAGCTGTCAACACTGCTTGTTTTACGCAAAACAGGTCGCTGATAGTCAAAAGATTCAATAAAACAGCCTATGAACTTTTTCATGGGAGAAAGCCCTCAATCAGCTTTCTTCACATCTTTGGTTGTCAGTGTTTTATACTGAACAATAGAGATGCTCTTGGAAAGTTTGATCCTAAGGCTGATGATGGAATCTTTCTTGGATACTCCTTAGTTTCCAAAGCCTTCAGAGTCTTCAATCGAAGAAGACAAACTGTAGAAGAAACTATTCACGTCACGTTTGACGAATCCCGTTCAGCGAACTCTAAACCGAACGCTGATACAGAAGAACTGAATCAATGGATGTTTTCTCATCTTGGTGATTCAGAAGATATTCCCACTCCTCATGCTCATCCAGTAGAAGATGATAGTCCCACTATCATTCCAAACATGCAGAATAGTGAAGCTGAAACATCATGGGTCTCAGTTGTTCCTATAAACACTATACCTGCAGTTGATCCAAATGTCTCAGACATTCCATCTACTTCTCAGCAATCAGTGAATATAATGACAACTGCATCCATTCCTCTCTTGGCTGATACTCCCGACGTCGCTGAAGCTTCATCTTCAGCTCCACAAGATCAAGTTGAGTCAGCATCTCACGCTCCGGCTCAGCGATGGACCATAAATCACCCAATTGATCAAATTCTTGGTGATCCAAACGCTGGGATTCAGACTCGACGAAGTGCAGGTAATATTTGTCTATTTGTAAATTTTATTTCACTAACTGAACCAAAGAAGGTAGATGATGCCCTCAAAGATCCAAACTGGGTCAGCGCCATTCAAGAAGAGCTGACTGAATTTGAAAGAAACAAAGTTTGGAAACTTGTTCGAAGACCAACTGACAAAACTGTGATAGGCACTAAATGGGTCTATCGAAACAAGTTGGACGAACATGGTACTGTAACCCGCAACAAAGCTCGTCTTGTTGCTCAGGGATACAGACAAGAGGAAGGCATAGATTATGACGAAACATTTGCTCCTGTAGCAAGACTTGAATCTATTCGTCTATTCTTAGCATATGTTGTACACAAAAACTTCAAAGTACATCAGATGGATGTTAAGTCAGCGTTTCTAAATGGAAAGCTGAATGAAGAAGTCTATGTGGAACAACCTCCAGGATTCTCAGATCCTAAGCATCCAGATTATGTTTATAAACTGGATAAGGCACTTTATGGCTTGAAGCAAGCTCCACGTGCATGGTATGACACTCTTTCCACTTATCTCCATATTGAAAAATTTGAGCGAGGTAAGATTGACAAAACTCTATTTTTTAGAAAAGTGAAAGGTCATATCATTCTAGTTCAAATATATATTGATGACATTTCATTTGGTTCTACTAACCCTGAGCTTTGTACTCGTTTCGCTGATAGAATGAAAGATGAGTATAAAATGAGCATGATGGGTGAACTAACATATTTCCTTGGTCTTCAGATTAAGCAAACTGAAAAAGGAACTTTTATAAATCAGGGAAAATATGTTAAAGATATGCTGAAGAAATTCGACTTAACTGAAAGTTCAGCTATGAAAACCCCTATGGCACCACCGCTGACACTTGATAAGGACACAAAGGGTGTTCCTGTCAATGTTACGTTGTACCGTGGGATGATCGGCTCACTATCGTATCTTACAGCTAGCCGACCCGATATTATGTTTGCAACATGCTTGTGTGCACGATATCAAGCTGAACCTAAGATATCCCATATGAAAGCTGTAAAGCGAATCTTTCGATATCTTAAGGGTACAGCGAATCTAGGTCTTTGGTATCCCAAAGACTCAAGATTCGATCTAACTGCATATTCAGATAGTGATTTTGCAGGTTGCAAAATGGATAGGAAAAGCACCACAGGAGGATGTCAGCTCCTGGGTGGAAAGCTGGTAAGTTGGACAAGTAAGAAGCAAAACTCAGTGTCCACTTCCACAGCTGAAGCTGAATATGTAGCCGCTGGAAGCTGCTGCTCTCAGGTCTTGTGGATGAGAAATCAGCTACTAGACTATGATCTTCAGCTCTCCAAAATTCCAATCTATTGCGACAGCACAAGTGCCATCGCTATAGCCAACAACCCAGTGCTACACTCAAAGACAAAACACATCGAAATCAGATATCATTTTATCAGAGATCATGTGATGAATGGTGATATAGAACTTCATTTTATTCCAACTGATTATCAGTTAGCTGATCTGTTTACCAAACCTCTTGATGAGACAAGATTCAACTTTCTCATCAGCGAGCTTGGAATGCTGAACTTTGAAGGATAAAATCCTCAGCGATTCACATTGATCAGCGATAGGATAAAATCAACTTATATAATCCATTTCATCATCTTCTCTCTGAATAAGCTTGATTCGCTGATATCAAGGTATGTTTTCTCTCTCTGACATATCGCATGTAAATGCAAGATTTCAAAATAAATTGCATCGCTGAATATCTCTTCCTTAACAGCGACTTTTTGAAATTTCTTAAAACCTTCACTGATATTTCTATTCAGTGCTTCATGTTTTCAAAGAGTCCCTGAGTTTTTCAAAACCTCAGAGACAACCAAGAATATGAAAGGACAGTTGTGACGTCATTGCAACGGATAAACCCCAGCACATTCTTCTTTTTGACACACGTTTGCACATTTCGTTCTTTCGCCAATCAAATGCAAACACGTGTCCGTGTCATGATGAAAATCTTTTCCCGATCAAAGATTTTCTCTTTCTAAAATCTCTATATAAACAAACTCTTGGTTTATATTAGTTTTTTACGCGATCAAATCTTCCTCCGCAAGAAAGAATCCTCTGTTGCATTTGTGCTCTCAAAAACCTCAAGAACTGTTCATCATCTTCTTTATCAAACATCAAGGTTAATATGTTCTTATTTATTACCAAATGCGTATAACTTGTTTCCGATCTTCTCATTGTTTTAACAAGATCAAACAAAAGAACTTTGTAAAATGAAATCATTTCTTTCATGGTTTTATGAACACAACCATTTCATGGTTGTTCTTCAAGTTTAAATGCAAAAATCTTAAACTTGTTCTTCATTCGTTTCCAGAATCTAATTCTTCATAGAAAACTGGATAACAAGATTCAATGGGTTTTACATTTCTGTCAAAAATCAAGAAAAACCCTAATCTTCATTAAGACATTTTTGTCTGAATGAAATGGATAAAATTCGAAACATCTTAATGGAAATTTCTTTCCACATTAAGATAATTCTTATTTGTTAACATCTTTGGTTGAACTGATAATACAGAGAAATGGCAACTTCCAAGACTCATGCCACCGCTGAGAACATCTCCACTGACTCTGAGGAAGTGGATATCATCATGGCTCCACAAGTTAAGTTTTCTATGGATCAACTTGACTGGACCAAGATAAACAACCTCTCTGCGCTTTTCGAGTTTCCTCCTCGAAAGCAAGTTACACATCTGGATGATGCTGTAAATTTCCTTAAGAATAGCTGCATTTCAACAGCCCTGACCATTACACCTCCTGCAAGTCAGCTATTGCTATCCCAGTTCTGGTACTCTGCCAGACACTCTCAGCTACCATCCGCCAAAGATCCCTCCAAAACAATTGATTGTATCCTCTGCGATACTGAATATGGCACAATAAAGATCACACCAACCATCATTCGCAAAGCTCTAAACTTTCCCATTGCTACAAAAGAAAAGCCTTTTGTTCCATTCCCTGACCACAAAAAGCACGCTGACAAAGAAGCTCTTATTGCATTTTTTGATGCAATGGGCTATGTATGGGAAATTGGCAGAGACAAGAAGCCTGAGAAGAAGCTGACCCTGCTGAAGAAATCAAAAATGCCCAGCGAGATGAACTTCATCTTCGCTCACCTTATCAGCTGCATGACTGCCAAGACCGGCTCCTCTGATCAAGCCGCTCAACCTCAGCAAGCAATGGGATACGCTCTGCTGAAAGGTCTACACATTGATTGGGCATCTCTCATTTATGATGACTTGCTGCAAAGAGTAGACTCTGCCGCTGACAGACCTGCATGGGTTCCATACCCAAGATTCATCAGCGCCATCTTTCAATATGGCCTGAAGGACAGCTACCCGAAAGAGGGTGACCTGAAACTCTCTCAGATTGTCCCTAAGGTGCTCGACTTCAAACCTGTCGAAAATGAGGTACGTCTTTCTACCCTTCTCACTCTTCTCAACCCCACTTCTTCGACTTCTGTGGCTCCTTCAGCGACTATACCCATCGCTGATACCCCGACCACACAATCCTCTCCTTCTAAGAAAAGGAAACACTCTTCAATCCAACTTGGTTCCAAAAGGATCAAGAAAACCAAGGAGCAGCCCCAGCAATCTCTTGCTGAAGACTCCTCAGCTCATTCTGCAGAGCTGAAGGAAAGTTCTGTGGTACGCTCTGCCACACCCATTCAAACCATCCCTTCAATCCCGGCTTCAGCGTCTCTAAACGCTGAGGTTAGAAACTTGGAACCTACCCAACCTCCTTCAGTCTCTCCAAAGACTGATGAAGTGATTTTCAGCGAATCCAACGCTGAACTCAGTACCCGAACCCAATTCTTATCCTTCGCTTCTCCCTCTACTCACTTGGACTCTCCTCCAAAGAACACTGGAGATGCCATCATTCCAGAAGCCTCCGCTGACGCTTCTCAAAGAATGATGAAGACAGGACCTGCAGAGATCACCATTCCTCACCGAACTTTTGAGGATGATATGGAACATTTTTCAGGAATCCGCAACTTTGACGAGTTCATCAATCCTCCTGTATGTACAAATCAACCCATATACACTGTAACTAAACCTGAAACTTCTGAGCTTTCCTTTGTTCACAAGTACTTATGTGTTACAGGTTCTAATTTGGGAGACATCAACGCTTCTCTGAAGTCCGTGGAAACAAAGCTGATAGGTCTCACCACCACACTCTCCAACAACTCTACAGCTGTAACAACCGCTGGAGAAAATTTGACAAAGCTGACAACGGTGGTGGAGAAGAAGGCTTCCACAGATGACTTGAAGCAAGTTGATAAGACTCTCAGCGATTTCGCTAAGGTGCTCGCTGATATCTACACAGACTACACCTCACTCAAAAACTCAGTTTCCTCCATGTCCGGCGAACTAACAACGCTGAAGACATCTGTTGGAATACTCGAGGGAGATATGTCTGATGTGAAGACAAATGTCCAAACTCTGACAACTGACTTAGGCTCTGTAAAGACCGATGTTAGTTCGATAAAGACAATGGTCGAGCAGCTGCTGAACAAAGCCAATACTCCTGATCCTGCTCCTGCACCCGTCCCTGAAACTGAAAACTTCACAGCGGCGGATCGCACAGAGCTGAAGAAGACCAATCCTGCTATTTCTGGCCTTGAAGACAGATTAGCTAAGATTGAAGTTCGCGTAGGTCTCTCTGGCCAAGAAGACAGAGAACCTACCCATGCTGCTGAATCTACCCATTCCTCCCCCAGTCATCATGAAAAAGAGGGGGAGAAGAGCGCTGAAAACCCTTCCAAGAGCGCTGAAGACCTTTCCCATGATGAATCTATCAGTGGAGAGAAGAACGAAGACCTCACCTTCGCTGAAGAGGGTGAGAAGACTATTGAAGCGGAAGCAGCCGCTGGACCTCAGGGAGATGAAAACCCTGAGGGAACCGAGAAGCTCGCCTCTGTATCTGAGGGGGAGCAACTCGAAGAAGACGCTGAAGAATCCGAAGCAGAAGATGATGAAGCCGTCGACATCCCTGATGATGAACCATCTTCTTCTCCAAAGAATGATTATGATGATGACGAAGATGACGATGATTTCTTTATCGTCAAACCTGCCCCAAGGATCAAAGCTCTTAAGGGAATCTCGATAAATGAACCTTCAGGGGAGCGGACAAAGACAAAGCCCTCAGCCTCTGGAGCTGAGAAAAGCAAAGGCAAAAGCGTCGCTGAAGATGACAATCTGACGATCTTGCTTGAAAAGCCGGTTTGTCAGGTACACTAAACATCTCTTACTCCATCCTTCCTCTGTCATACACTATCAGTTCCTCTACCCAAGCCTATACACTTGAACAATTTCTCTATCTGTTTCTACCCAAGTTCTTACTGGTAAGATCACTCTGTTTCAGCTAGTCCTCTCCCCTGTTTGAGGATATCGCTGAAGGCTCCACAACTGCGACTTCACCAAAAATACCAGCTGCCGCTGAAGAAATAATCCCAGTCTTGGATTTGATCTCTGAGACTGATGAACCTGAAGAACAGACTCTCTCTCATAAACGCAGACCTTCCTTAGCTCCTCAAAAGCTAAGTGAAGAGGAACAAAAGAAAAGAGAGGAAATAATAAAGCGATTCGAGGATCAGCGAATCATTCTAAGACGTGATCAACTGCCTTCAGTTCCTCCAAAGTTCAGAATTTCCAAAGCTGAATACCAGGAACACCTCAGAGCTGAACGTCTACTCGCTGAAAGAAAGGAAGCTGAAGAAAAAGACAGAGAATACGCCATCAAGCTTACTCAACGATCAATAAAAGACCCCAAGCTGAAACGAGTTCCCATTGATGTTCAACGTCAGCTATGGGATGATGCTCAAGAGATCGTTAAAGAAAAGACTAAGGTCTCTGATACGACTTTGGAATGGGCTAAACAAATGCTGACCTACCGATCTAGACCATCCAAAATCGTCAAAGCAAACATCAGAGGAAGACTGTACGCTGAAGTTCCTGTTGTTGAAGTGGATATCTACAGAGATGACGAAACTAAACAAACTTTCTATGCTGCTACCTTAGAAAAGTTTGGTCTCTCTGAATGGTTAGAAACAAAGTTAGCTATTCAGGGATCGCGCTCAAAATTCAAAAGTCATGTCGAGAAGATCTTAAACAAACAGATCGATCTGCTTTCATCAACTGTGGATATTCCTCCTCTTCCTCAACCAAGAGAAGTCTCCGCTAAGAAAAAGAAAGTCTCTGATTCAGGTCCTCCTATTCGGAATGAAACGGGTATTGGTTTCTCTCGCGCTGAAGTTCTTGGCCCTGATGCCGATCTCTCAATGCTTGACACCTCCCTACCACCTGGAGAAACTTTCATCCCTGGCACAGTTGTAAGTGATCCCTATGGTATATTCTTTTTAGACTACTATGGAAATCATCACTTTCAACGTATCTCTGAGCTAAACATCGCTCCCATCGAACAACTCAGAGATCTCGTACACTGGTGTGAAGTCAGACGCGACATCAAAGCTAGACACCTGAAGCCCTTGATTTTTGAAGCAGCACTAAAGAAAAAGAATCTAGGAGAAGATGTTCCTGACTAGATGATCCCCACATCAAAGACCCTTGATGAACTTCTCATCAAGGAAGAACCTTTTAGCTGATAAAATCGTCTTTTTCTCTATTTTATCAGTTATCCTTTTGTACTTGTAATTTATTTCGCTCGTACTTGTAATCTTTCCATTTCTCTTTGTAACCTGATTCAAAGTTTTAAAGAAAGATTTCAGCGAATGTACTTTACTCCATCTGTACTGAAAAGATCCCAGAAAACAGTAAAAGGGACAAGTATTTTATGAGTTCTTTTTATCCTTATGTTTTCATTAAATAGCAATTCTCTTTGTTGCTATGTCATAATCAAATAGGGGGAGATTGTTGATCCAAACCCTCAGTGATTTGATAATGACCCTCTCTTATACTTAGTGAAAATTGTAAGTAAACAATATGTATCAGAGTTTCACTATCGCTGATAGGAACTCTCGCTCTTTAAGTTAAACATTCAGCGAAACTGTTCACCATTAATGCTCTGAGTCTGTTCAGTCATTATGATGATCGCTGATAAGTTAGTTGTTTACTTATGATCCCTGAAGACAAGTTTCACGTCAACAAAGGTTCTACGCTGAAGTCGAAGATCAAGCTCGAGAACCAGCGACAAGTCTCCTAATGAACTGATGCGGATCAGCGAAGACTCAGATTTGTCCACTCAACGTGAAGTATCAAGTACAAGACTTCAGCTATCGCTGAACTCTATCATTCGCTGATATGAAATGATAGATCGCTGAATCAACGAAAGCTGATCATGAAGTCCTCCGTACAAAGTACTTTTGTCTTAACCACCCTTGCACGCCTCCGTACGAAATGTCAGAAAAGAACCTCCGAAAATCTGAAATCGTACAACCACTCTGATACTACACTGTTCATCCTTACGGCTACTAAGGTTGTCAACAAAAGTCAATGACATGCAACCAACCAGCTGATGACACGTGTAAAGTATATACTGACTTGCATTAAATGCATGCAGTATATAAAGAGATGAACTCACTTCTTTTGAAGTAACTTGCTAACTCTGGACAAGTTCAAATCTCTTATCTCAGATAGGTTATTATTAGTAATTTCCTTATCTCTCTTAGTGCAAGAAATCTTAGTGTTCCAACTTGTTTAGATTTAGGTTTATCCTTAATCTTGTTTCCGCAACAAGCTGTAAATTGTTAATGATTTATCAATAAACAATTTAGAAAAGTAAAATCTGTGTGTTTGTATTCAACCCCCCCCCCCCCCCCTTCTACAAACTTGTATAGGCCTTCGGGACCAACAAAACCCTTAGTGATTTGATAATGACCCTCTCTTAAACACTTAGTGAAAATTGTAAGTAAACAATATGTATTAGAGTTTCACTATCGCTGATAAGTACTAAGACTTTACAGTACCGCTGATAGGAACTCTCACTCTTTAGATTAGATATTCAGCGAACACTGTTCATCATCTTATAACTCTGAGCCTGTTCAGTCTATGAGATGATCGCTGATAAATTAGTTGTTTACTTATGATCCCTTAAGACAAGTTTCACGTCAACCAAAGTTCTACGCTGAAGTCGAAGATCAAGCTCAAGAACCAGCGACAAGTCTACTCATGAACTGATGCGGATATCAGCGAAGCAAGACCTGTCCATTCAACGTGAAGTATCAAGTAGAAGACTTCAGCAATCGCTGAACTTTATCATTCGCTGATAAAGATCTGACTCAACGAAAGCTGATCATGAAGTCTCCCTGCATGTTACTATTGTCTTACCTCCCTTGCACGTCTCCGTACGAACTGTCAGAACGGACATCCCTTTTGTCTGTAATCGTACAACAACTCTGATTCTACACTGTGCACCATGCGGCTACTAAGGTTGTCTACAAAGGTCAATGACATGCAACCACTCAACTGCTGCCACGTGTAAAGCCATACTGCCATGCATTAAATGCATGTAGTATATAAGAAGAACCTTACTTCAGTTTTGAAGTGTGCTCGGACCATCTTCTTATGTCTCTCTTATTGTTAAGTTATTATTCGTAATTTCTTTAACTCTTTCTAGTGCAAGAAACTTAGTGTTTCTCAAGACTTGTTAAGATTAGGTTTATCCTTAATCTTGTTCCGCAACAAGTTGTAAATTGTCTTGATTTATCAATAAATAATTTAGAAAAGTAAAAACGTGTGTTTGTATGCAACCCCCCCCCCCTTCTACAAACTTGTATAGCCTTTCGGGACCAACACAATGTAACATTGTTAGGGTTTAGGGTTTAGTGACCTAAGTTGTCATTCACTAAAGTTTAGTGACCTAAGTTGTCGTTCACCAAAGTTTAGGGACCTAAGTTGTAAATTAGCAAAGTTTAGGGACCTAAGTTTGCATTCACTAAAGTTTAGTGACCTAAGTTGTAAAGTAGCAAAGTTTAGGGACCTAAGTTGGCATTCACTAAAGTTTATGGACCTAAGTTGTCATTCACTAAAGTTTAGTGACCTAAGTTGTAAAGTAGCAAAGTTTAGGGACCTAAGTTGGCATTCACTAAAGTTTATGGACCTAAGTTGGCATTCACTAAAGTTTAGGGACCTAAGTTGTCATTCACAAAAGTTTAGGGACCTAAGTTGTCATTCACCAAAGTTTACGGACATAAGTTGTAAAGTAGCAAAGTTTAGGGACCTAAGTTGTTAATTAACAAAGTTTAGGGACCTAAGTTGTAAATACACTCATCTTTTTATAACCAACACTTTAACATTTTTTTGGATGAATAACACCAACTTTTTTATAAAAAAAACACTAACATTTATTTTATAAAACTCACTCTAACATTTAATTTTTAAAAAAACACTCTCTTTTTATACCAAAAAAAACACTAACATTTAACATTTATTTCTATAAATAACACCAACTTTTTTATAAAAAAACACTAAGATTTATTTTATAAAACTCACTCTAACATTTAATTTTTTAAAAAACATTCTCTTTTTATAACAAAAAAAACACTAACATACTTTTTTTTATAAAAAAAATTTAACATTTATTTCTATAAATATTACCAACTTTTAAAAAAAAAAACACTAACTTATTTTTTATAAACTCACTCTAACATTTATTTTTAGAAAATACACTCGTCTTTTTTTAACAAAAAAACACTAACATGTTTTTTATAAAACCACTTTAACATATTTTTTTATAACAACAAAGTTTACATATTATATATTTCAAAATTTTAAGATAACAACAAAGTTCAAACAACAACATTCAAACAACAAGTTCAAACAACAAAGTTTAAACAACAAAGTTCAAACAACAAAGTTATAACAACAAAGTTTACATATTATATATTTCAAAAATTTAAGATAACAACAAAGTTCAAACAACAACATTCAAACAACAAAGTTCAAACAACAAAGTTTAAACAACAAGAAACTACAAGAAGTAAAGAAAAATGACTTACCACATCCCTAACACGTGACATCTTCAAATCGAGCGCGTAATCGACACGAGAAGTTGAGAGAGTTAAAAATGGGAAGTTAAAAAATGGGAATGGTGGCCGAATGTTGGTCCCCCACCCTCTCTCTTTATAGCCGACATTAGAGGGTGGGGGTTGGGAAGACTTAATAAAAAATTAGGGTTTCAACCCCAGCCCTACACGTGGCAGGTAAATCCCGCGATCGCGGGAAAAATCGCGGGACCAGGGGCCAAAAGTGTAACAGCAGGCATACTTGGGGGGGAAATGTTGCAGCTGCGGGGTATCTTGAGGGGGCATAGCGGGAGATTTGGCGAAAGATGGTGCCAGGTGGTGCCACGTGGTTGTAAATCCCGCGATCGCGGGAAAAATCGCGGGACCAGGGGCCAAAAGTGTAACAGCAGGCATACTTGGGGGGGAAATGTTGCAGCTGCGGGGTATCTTGAGGGGGCATAGCGGGAGATTTGGCGAAAGATGGTGCCAGGTGGTGCCACGTGGTTGTGGGTCCTGCGATCGCGGGAAAAATGGGTATTTCGGCAAATTCGAGAGAGAAATGAGTATTTTGGTAAGTCAAAGTCAAACTTTGGGTATTTTAATTAAATTCCCTTTTTATTCTTATGGAAAAAACAAGAAAATAACATGGAATCCTAGGATCTATAATTCAAGATCTTTCGGTGTTATATGTTGGTCACATCACACCCACCAAATCAATACACCAAGCCGCAACTTATTGTTATTAATACTAGTTATGTGTTTGTGCACAATATTGCCAAAGGATCAAGTTAAAGTCCAAAATTCGATGTAGAAAATTAAATGGGAATATGTTTGGTTTTTGTAACAACCCAGCATTTCAAAATAAGCGTCACATTTAATATTAATGCGAACTGTCCAACAAGGGTACCAAAATTTAACCGAGTATATCCATTTCAAAATTAGGTTTGCGGAACAACCTATTCACAACTGAGAATAAAAACTAAAAGTCTAAATAATAAGCGGAAACAATCATCGTCTAGAAGCATCCTCACTCTAGATCTTGTCTCTGCTCTTGCCAGAACTCCCTACCAACTGTTTTCCTGAAAAAGGTTTAGTTTTGAAAATGTGAGGGTTAGACCATGAGGTCTAGTGAGCTCCCTCTAGTGAGCTCCCTCTAGTGACAACAGTTTCATCATCAAATATTTAAAGCATTTCATAATAATTAATAACGATGAAATTTGTAAACATCAAGCTTTCATGCAAAACTACACATGTAAGTGGCACACTGAAGTCATACATCTGTGACAACGTGTCAGTCTCACACTGCCTTGCTGGGTCACTCCTCCCATGACATGAACGGGACACCCCCCCGGTATTAGCACTGGCGGGACACCCCCCTGACTTTGTCAATACACGCATGCTTTCAATGTATGCATACATATATAATTTACTTTCTCAACATGCATTTTCATATCATAAAAACATACCATTTCATAATCTCATATTGATTTAAATCTACATTCAATATCTTTCAACAGTTAGAGAACTCACCTGATCTTGGTCGCTACTCCTTACTTTTCTTCAGATTTGCAATTTGATCCCCTAAGAATTAAGAGTAAACGTGGGTGATTAGTCTCTCGAAGTTCCTCTCAATTACTTCTCCAAGACACCCCAAAAACCATTCGGTGTGTCCCTAAAACAAGTTCCCGGATCCCAAGCAACCAACGACTCCGGATACACATACCGGATTCGGCCATCCGGAAACCCCACTCGACAGTATCCGAAAACTCTATCCGGACACTTATCCGGAAAACTCTACCCAGTCACTTATCCGAAAGTCCTATCCGGAATCTTGTCCGGAAACCACCAATCCGGAAACATTGTATCTGTATTTCTCCGGAAAACACTACACCGGGTCTTTTCGGTAAAGCACGATATTCGGACAACATCCGAAAAACCTATCTGGAACTCGTTCGGAATCTGCATCCCATCCAGAGACTTCGCCGTGCTTGGCGATTCCCGGACGCTCGGGGTTTCTGTCGAACACAGTACCCAAACGACTCCCCAAGATAAAACAATCCAAAACAAGTCTCAACAACAAGGAACACTTACACAACATAACCACAATTAACATTAACCCAATTGTAAGTAATTCATCCTTCCAATATCCACTAAAAACCCCAATTGCTCCCAAAATTCATATTCACCCAAAAAAACTGATAAAGACGAGAAGAATAAAGACTATAAGATTACCATGAAACTCGATGAATTGGTGATCCTCAACTCGGCACTCTCCTTGATTTCTTCCAAAGGCGCAATTGGTAACTTGATTTCTCTTTTCAACTCTCCTATCGCCGCTCCAAATATGAATATGATAGAACCTAGGGTTTTGTGCCAAATAACAAGGGTTTTATACTCCCTCCCAAAATTCCAAACCAACCCCCAAAGTTATAGTCTCTTAACTTTTCTCACAAAAATTCCCAATCTTCTCATTAAAACCCTGGTTATTACAGTTTTATTGATGGAAAATCTAATGACAGTGTAACAGCCCAACTCAAGGAATAAAACTTAAACAACATGAGTTAAGCAACTCGCCGAAATGGCTCCAAAATACTATCATAAACGTATGAGTGCATAACAAGGTTTGCGGAAACAACCTATTACACAGCTGAGATTTCTAAAGACTATGCTTGACATGCTAATAAACAGCTTCCTTCTAGTCCAAAGCTTCACGCTCACGCTTTCTCTTTGCCTTTACTAGAGCCTTCTACTAAGTGCTTACCTGAAAAGGTTTAGTTTTTTGGAAATGCGAGGGTTAGACCATGAGGTCTAGTGAGCTCCCTCTAGTGCCAACAATTTCATTATCAAATATTTAAAACATTTCACAACATTTATAAACAACAACTTAACAAAGCTTTCATGTAACAACCACACATGTAAATGGCACACTAAAGTCACTCGGAAGTGACGACGTGTCAGTCTCATATTGCCTTGCTGTAACACCCCGATTTTTGGAAGGTATCGGTCTTTTATGATAAATAAGAAAAATAGGATTTTGGATTGAATCCTTGATTTTATGGTCTTGTTGGATGGAGAATTCAAATACGAACCCAACGAGCCTTTCTGAAGCGAAAACGGAGCTAAAACGAAGAAGTTATGACCAAAACTGTGACCGGGAAATAAATCGGGAAACCAGGGTCATGTGGACGTCCGCATGATGCATGTGGACGTCCGTATTGAGTGGAAGTCCATGTATGCTTCCACGGAAGGAGCAGAAAGTTGGTCAGGTGCACGTGGACATCCGCATAGGACTCCATGCGGACGTTCGCATCGGGTCTGATGAGATATTTTGTGTTTTTAAGATCTTTTCCCTCTCTCTCCCCTCATTTTCATTTCCAAACCCCAACTTAACCCTTTCTCTCTCTCTAAGTCGATTCCTCCCCAAGAAAACCCTAAAACCCAACCTCCTCTTCTTCATCTTCTTCACCCAAACTAAACCCATTTCCACCAATGTTGAAGGTATGGAAGCTTGGAGCTTTTGTGGGAGACTAGGGGCTTTGCTCTAAGGATTCAAGTAATAAAGGTAATATCTCTCTACCCAAAATCTAGGATTTCGTGGTTTTCATCTTCTCTTCCATTATGGGTTTTGTTGATGTAATTTTGGGTATGCTTTGTTAAGGAAACCTTCTTCTTCTTCATCCATAAAATTAGGGTTTTGATATAAGTTGGGATTTGGATGTAAAATGTTTGGGGAATGATTCTACATGTTTGGATCTGAATATTTATAGGTGGAACTTATGAATCTAGGTTTTTGGAAGATTTGGCTTGGAGGTTCAAGTGTCTTCAAGGGAGCTTACGTTTGGGAAAAATCTAGATTTAGCCTAAATCTAGCAAGGTGAATTCAAGTTGATTTGTGAAAACTTTGTACATGCCAAAAATGTTATTTTCCAAGTATTTGTGTGTTTTACTTGAAATTATCAATTGTTGGGTTATTTGATGAGTTTAACCCTTTTTGAAGTACTTATCTTTATAAAGTTGTAAAACACCCATATTTGGGATTTTTGGATATTTTGATGTGTAGAAATCATAACATGTCCTTAAAAGATTTATTGCTCAAAATGAAGTTTATTTGATGGTTTAATCATATTGGTGTAATTGATTTTATAAACCATTTGGGAAAGTGCACATTTTGGTGTCATGAGTCATTTTGAGAATTATAAGAGTATTAGTCCATTTTGAAAAACCCATTATTATTAATCCGTGACGAGTTTTGGGTCAATGAGTATTTTATGGTATACGTCTACCTAAACAACGTTTAATGCGTTTATATTTGAGGACCGTTATTTATAGGTCTAATGGGTTTTGAGCATTTGCTCGATTTTGACTTTGAGGAAGTCTCGGGGACATTTTGTCCGGTTTTGATGACTCAATGTGGAGTCTTATTTATAGTTTGCATTTATTGCATCATATCGCATATTATTGGACATTATTGATACTTATATGCCCGAGTGCGTTAGTCATTCCAGGATGGGCATATTATATTAGACTGTATTGCATTGGATCCATAGGCACGTAAGTCAGTCTTTGTTGGATGGTCTACTGGGTGTCGCGGGATTTGATCGAGCCCCATGTTTTATGACCTTTACTTTTAAAGGGTACACTAGGAGGGTTGAGTCCGGTTGAGCTGTCAGGTTGATTGACGGCCATTTTATTGACCTTCGCCATGTCGGGGCAATGCCATGGTTGTATCCCCGCTTGTGCCGAGCCTTTGGCGGTATTCTTAGTAATATTCCGCTAAGGTCAGTTGTCTCTTTGGGTGTGTCTTGAAAGGTGTCGTATGGGACACTTGGGCTATTAGGCAATGAAGTGTCGTACGATTAACATTGTTTGAGTGGCGTACTTTTGTGTTCATCCACTCTCGATGGATACGGGTCTCCCCCGTCGTTGGCTAACCTTCTTTGGGATTTTATAATGTCCCTGTTTTATTATTGTTGGTCTTATACATTTGACTGTGATTGGATGACTTTAATATTGGATTCTCCACCATGTATATTGAAGTTAAATGAAGCAGGTCATTTCCATATTTATGGTATTTGGACTTCATTACATTTTACGTTCGCGTGAGTATTGGTTCGTATCATGTTTTCAATGAAGTATTATATTTAAATGGATTGTTCTTCCATGATTTATGGGTTGAGTATTTTGTCGTCAACCGTATTTGAAGGTTTTGCATAATATAGATTTATTCACATGTTGAGTGAGTTGGATTGGAAGTCATTTTTGGAAAACGCTTATACCTTTTGGGAACTTTTCTCATAGATTTTGGGTGCGTTGGAAAATGAGTCGTTTATATCCTTTTTGTAAACTCTTTTGGAAATCATAATCTATGTCGCAAACTTTCATTTAAAGAATTATTTAAATCATGCTATAAACTCTTGAACTTACTAGGCGTTAGCCTAACCCTTTTTATTTGTCGGCATGTGCAACAGGTTCAGGTTGGGAGTAGTTCTACTGACAATGTGAAAGGTTGTGTGCTAGAAATGTGCTCGAGAGGTGAATTGGTTAAGTGATTTCTTCCGATTTTATCCTTGGGAATAACACTTTGTATTTGGGTTAAGTAATACCCGAAGTGACTTTAGTCTTTGTAATAAGGCTTGAATTATATATTGTTGAGGTTGATCATAGATTTTAATTTGAGGTATTTCACCTGTTGAATTATAGGAAGAAATCCTATTATTTCGGATGTATTGTCGATATTTTTATTTAGTTTCTCTTTCCCAATTCGAGGGTGTTACACTTGTAGGGTCACTCCTCCATGTCATAAACGGGACACACCCCCAGTATGAGCACTGGCGGGCCACACCGACTTAGCCAATTTACAACTATCAATAATGTATGCATACATCTCAAGTAAACTTCCATACATGCATTTTCATGTAATAAAACATATCATTTCATATTCATGCACTTACTTCAGAAAAACACGTTAAAATACGTATTTAGTTAGAAGAACTCACCTGTTGTCCTTGCTCAAAACTTCTCACTTAGGCTTCAGATCTCTAGGTGGAACACCTAAAATTTTAAAATTTTAAGGAGAACAAGGGTAATAAGTCTTAAGCTGGCATTCACAACTTTCTGAACAATTCCTTAAATAAACTCCGCTCCAAGAGAACTCCTGAATTCGAAACCAAAGTTTCGGACTCCACCCCTATACGGATCCCAATCCGGATTCCGCCCCAATTCCGGATCCGTTCCGGACTCCGCTCCCATACCGGATCCATTCCGGACTCCGCTCTCATACGGGGTCCAATCCCGGATTCCACTCCCATTCCGGGTCCAATCCCGGATTCCGTTCCGGATGCCCTTCCGATTTCCGGATCTATTCCGGATTCCCGTACGGATTCCAGATCTATTCCGGATTCTTTTCTGGATTCCGGATCCTACACGCTTTGGACTAAAATGACTTTCGTTCAAAACACACTGGGTGACTAAAAATCAACCCAAACTGATGTACACTATCCCAAAACATTAGAAATGAATTCAGAAAACATTACTATACATCAGGGTCAAGTTCTTACCCGAAATAAACCTCGATTAAGCCATGTTTAATCTAGAAACTCCTAGAACATGAAAAACCCATTGCAAAATATGATAAGAGCATGAGATTAGGAGTTTACCTTCCCAAATTGATGTTAGAGCTAATCCTGATGCAACATTCCCCTTGTCTTCTTTCAAGAATCACATATGATAGCTTGATTTTTCTTTTCTCTGCTCTCACTCTCACACAACCGCTCCCAATTGGTAATAGATGAATTCTAGGGTTTGTGCCAACATAACAAGGGTTTTTATACCCTCCTCCAACTTACAATTCAACCCCCATAGTTATAGCCTCTTGACCTTTCCCACAAAATTCCTAAATCTTTTCAATAAAACCCCGGTTATTACAATACCTCGCCCTCAAAAGAATTCCGTCACTACCTCCCCAGTTGCCTTTAGTCCTTTGGAATTACTAGTGCATCTCCACGCGGTCAAGTTCATTGGCTTGACTTATGCCCAACCCTAAGACAAAGTTTCACTTCTCATCCATCCATATCCTTGCTAAAGTATCGCCATATCAGCTCCCAACAAGCGTCCTTTAATGTAGCGACGTGATACACATTATGACTTCCCCATAATCCCATCAGGTACAACCAATTTACACCCAAATCTCCAACTCATTCAACAATCTCAACAGCCCCAAAATACAACCCGACTTCACCTTTTTCTCGGACGCACCACCCTATTCCCCAGGGATGTCTTCCGCAGCAAGTAGTTCCCCAACTTGAGATCCACAAGACTCACACTTTTCAGCCTAATCAACTTATCTCTAATCAGTTGCCCATCCCATTCTGATTGAAATCATAGCCGCTCCCAAACCTTCGAAACCACGCCTCGGTTAGGCACCACTTTCTTACGTTGGGTTAATTCACATGACATACTTGTAACGTCTCTGATCGACTGCACTACTTTAGATACCATCTGTAACATCCCAAGCCAACCGTACCAGATATTGTCCGCTTTGTCCACACACCTGGACTCACGGTTTTAAAACGCGTCTAACCAAGGTTTCCTCGAGCAACTCCATTTCCTTAAAAGAAAGAACTTTGCTGACTTCCATGCCACAATAATGCCAAATCTCTACCAAACGTAACCACTCTACTTGTCAACTTGGCACAAGGCCAACCTTGAATATCCCAACAAACTCACCGCCGAGAGTTCCCTCATCGAATAACATGAAAATTCTATATTATCTCCCCAATGCGACTTATGTCCTACGAAAATAGTGCTTCCCCTCCCGAATCACTTTGACAACACCTCGTCAGTGTAAATCTATTCATGCGCTCCCCCCACGTCATCACCCCACACATACATTGCTAAAAGCAGGAAACCTCCACAATCCATCGTCTGACGTGTCTACCAATCCTAAAGACACACATTCAAACTCTCGGTGCATCAGACAATCGTCCAACCATACACGACATAAGTTCAAGTTTTACTCGCTCAACGAGGAACGGCCATGCTTACCCGAAACTACTCCCATTAGCTTAGCACTGAACAACAAGTTTACTTGAAACACCTCTCACAATCACACCAAATCAAATCCATAGGTCATTCATTCCGAGTACTACGTTACTCTACCTTTTTCCTCTTCCTCCTCGAAACATAATGCCTTCAACGAACAGCTCACTAGAAGGTGCACGCTTTCGACCAGTCGCCTAAGTTAGTTTTCCACCGCCCTTGAACCATAATACATCCAAAACCCCCTTCCCCCATACTCTTACCAGGAGTTCATATACCCACTAATGACAATCTATACACACTACTCCACCTTTTCGGTGTCACTTGCCAAACTTCATGCTTCCAACCTACTCACTTATTCCGACATACTATCTTCACCTCCCCACGTTAGCATGGAGCACCGCCCAGCAAACATTACTCGCCCCCTCTTTCGGCCTTTCTACATGCACTGATAACACCTCCTCATTATTATGCATAACCAAACGGTTTCACCGGAATTCTAACTTCAGGTATCCAACCAAGTCATCCCAAAATGACACCGGTATTCGAAGCCACCACACACTTCTTGATCTCCAAACTATCACCTTCTCAGATAATTCTTTCGTACATAAGAAACAAATCACATTCCTTAAAGATTCCGCATCTACTCCGCCACATCGTAAACTAACCAATCCAACATCTTCTTTAAACTTTCAATGATCGAGAATGAACTCATCCAACCAAAAGCACATGGTTTCTCTTCTAGGTAACCACCATCTACCGTTCCACCCCTTTTCATTCTATAAAGCTTACATCTCAACAACATACTCAACATCTTGTATAACTCATCAGATATCTTCGAACACGAACTTCCATCTAAACTTATCCTCTATTAACAAGACATTACTACCCCAATGCCCTGTACGCTTGCTTTGGCAAAGGATGCCACTAATTTATCCACACAATCACCACACCTCAGCATCACACCACGGACAAGGTTCTCACGACCATTTGTAACATAATAATTCTTGTTTCCATACGCACCAACGTGTATTTGAACTTAGGCGGTCTCACGACTTGTCTTTCTCAAATCCAGACAAACCACAAAATCGCGATAGTCTAGTCTACTCAAACAAATCTTCGTTCCTTATCGGTTCATTGCGATCTCCAAGAAGCCATTCCAAACGACAAGACACATTCCCTTTAGATCAATATAACCAATGCATCCACATCGGTCACGCTAAATACCTTCTCCTTTTACAAACCGCCAAAACCTCGCAAAGAAACACTCATCAAAACAACAATATTTCACAATCATCACACCCACACAAGGTGATCCACCATCATGCAAGTATATATCTTTCCTGGATGACCTCCTACGTCTACACACACCAGGGTGATTTTCTCAACTTTCAATCTCTTGATCCAAGCCTTCAGCTTCAAACATCTTAAATAGTTGTTGACTTCAATATCAATAGACAACATGACGATGCTTCCAAAACCCTCACGACAATAAGAGTTCCTAACGGGACCTACTTCTTTCAACATATCATAATCAACTTTGTACTCCGCCGTCCTCACTTGAAGACAATTCAAGACTTTCCTGGTGCGAGGTCAACATTACAAGACCACTCCCAATTCTCAGGCTCGTCGCCGAAAATATTCATCAATGAATCTCAATGTTACATAAAACGAGTTACTAAAATAGATATCTTGACGACTTCCAGTCCTTTCCCCGGGCACAACCGTCCCTCGACGACCGTATCTCAAGTTACCGTACAAGAGTACGAACTACCACCATACAACCAACACCAAAGTCCATCTCTGACCTTCACACTATTCACCTCTCTTCCTTAACACTAATACCAAAATCACCAATCATGCGCCACCGGTTTGACCGACACATCTCCACTCTCGAAATCCTTCCTTATCTTAAAAAGTAATAACCTCCACGACCTAGTGAGTTCATAGCCTTTATGCATGACGACACAGTATTTTAAACCATTTCGCACATCTTAACATTCAAAAGAAAACAACACTTGGACACAACTTGGGTGCACATGACCCAACACTCTTATAACTACCAAGTCATGTACAACGATCTCGAGAATCGTTCGCACGCAACTTTTCAGTAAACACAACCTTAACCATCCAAAACGATGTCGTCTCCTCTGAAACTAATTGAATGAAACTTTTTTCTATATGACTAGAAAAGTTCTGAATGAAATCACTGACACGAAGTAAACCAGTCGTCTCCCCCACGCATTTATATGATAACAACATGTCAATACTCATTTTGATTATAAATGCTTTGTGGTCAAATGCTTTAATGATTTTCTCAACGAAGATTTTCTCAACACAAAAATTTAGCGATATAATTCGCAAATCACTATGTTCGAAAATTTTGTTGTGCAATGTAAATAGTTCTGTCTTTTCCTTTAAACACACGCTTGCGCGTGTCGACTCATTTCCAAACAAGAAATTCATTATTTATGCAATTACCTTTAGTCATGAAAATCTCATGTAACACATATACGGACACAATGCATGAAACTCAACTTGCAATTGAAGGTTATTCACTCTAACAAGGTCAACCGTTGCACCCACACAACTTATCATTGGCACTCTACTTTTGACCAACGGTCGCTTTCTCGTCCTTGCAACAACTTGTTGTTCATGAGTTTCACAGCCTACCTGCTCAACCATCCTATACAATTTTCATCTTGACCAATTACTTCCCATTCTACCCCTGCACGTATTTCAATCCAACACTGATATCTTCCATTCATTGATCCTGCCACTGGAAAGCTCGACTAAAGAGTCAGGGCTTAAATCCTCCACTCGCTCTTGAATTGAAGCTTTCAAGATTCCGACACTGTCCTTCCTTACCATCCCAACTGATCTACACAACAATTTCGAGAACGAGGACCCAATAGAACCTAGGAGATTTTCCCTTAATCAGTCGTTTGCTCTTTTCGAACCCAAGAAGTTCTTCCTCTAGACGCCTCATAATAATCTAAACAACACTTCTTCTAGAAGATATAAACATTATATCATGCGCGATCTCTCACGACATCTCGACCCTTTGCTATCATAGCAAGGTCAAAACTCACTACATACTACCACCCCCATCAACCTTCTCATCAGGAGCAATTGAGCACACTCATGTACCTGTAAATTCGCGATTACATTGGCCAGATGTAATTCCAAATTTACCTTACATGACGGTCCTCGCTACCCTATCACTAGCGCACTTAAAGTGATCTTTCCTACAGCATCCTATATCTCAGCTAAGGGTGTTCAAAAAAACCGTTGGACCGCTCATATCGATCGGACCAAGTCACACTAGACCGTTTATGGCGGTTTGAGCGGTTTGGCGGTCCGGTCTGGTTTGAAATTTTTCCAAACCGGGCGGTCCGGTCCGGTCTGCGGTCTGGAGGTTTTTTTGGGCGGTTTGGACCAAACCGACCGCCAAATACACACATATATATATATATATATATATATATATATATCAATTATTTAATGTTTTGTTGGGATATTTTGTTTACTTTTTTGTGGAGTTAACTTCTTTGTGGATTTTGTTTAATTCAAATGGACTCAATCTTTGTTTACTTTTTTGAGTCTAAAATTCAAAAATATATATGTTTTTTTAAGTTTAAACTTTAAAGAGCATAAAAGGCCCAAACCGCCTAAACCGGTCAGACCAAACCGCTAAAACCGCGATCCGGTTTGACCGGTCTAGGCATTTGATGTCAACCGCTCGGTTTGAAAATTTAATAAACCGCCACTTTCGGTTTGGTTTGTGGTCTGAAGGATTAAACCGCCCAAACCGGACCGCGAACACCCCTAATCTCAGTTGTGCTCCCCTCCCTACTTCCCAGTTTAAGTTTAGGCCCATCCGGTCACCTAAATCCCTTAAAGTATGGCTCTAATACCAACTGTAACAGTCCAACTCAAGGAATAAAACTTAAACAACATGAGTTAAGCAACTCTCCGAAACGGCTCCAAAATACTATCATAAACGTATGAGTACATAACAAGGTTTGCGGAAACAACCTATCACACAACTGAGATTTCTAAAGTCTATGCTTGACAAGCTAATAAAATAGCTTCCTTCTAGTCCAAAGCTTCACGCTCATGTTTTCTCTTTGCCCTTACTAGAGCCTTATACTAAGTGCTTACCTGAAAAGGTTTAGTTTTTGGAAATGCGAGGGTTAGACCACGAGGTCTAGTGAGCTCCCTCTAGTGGCAACAATTTCATTATCAAATATTTAAAACATTTCACAACATTTATAAACAACAACTTAACAAAGCTTTCATGTAACAACCACACATGTAAATGGCACACTGAAGTCACTCGGAAGTGACGACGTGTCAGTCTCATACTGCATTGCTGGGTCACTCCTCCCATGGCATAAACGAAACACACCCCCGGTATGAGCACTGGCGGGCCACACGACTTAGCCAATTTAAAACTATTAAAAATGTATGCATACATCTCAAGTAAACTTCCATCCACGCATTTTCATGTAATAAAACATATCATTTCATATTCATGCACTTACTTAAGAAAAACACGTTAAAAATATGTATTTAGTTAGAAGAACTAACCTGTTGTCCTTGCTCAAAACTTCTCACTTAGGCTTCAGATCTCTAGGTGGAACACCTAAAATTTTAAGGAGAACAAGGGTAATAAGTCTTAACTTGACATTCACAACTTTCTGAACAATTCCTTAAATAAACTCCGCTCCAAGAGAACTCCTGAATTCGAAACCAAAGTTCCGGACTCCACCCCTATATGGATCCCAATCCGGATTCCGCCCCAATTCCGGATCCCTTCCGGACTCCGCTCCCATACCGGATCCATTCCGGACTCCGCTCCCATACCGGGTCCAATCCCGGATTCCTTTCCGGATGCCCTTCAGATTTCCGGATCTATTCCGGATTCCCGTCCGGATTCCGGATCTATTCCGGATTCCTTTCTGGATTCCGGATCCTACAAGCTCCGGTCTAAACCGACTTTCGCTCAAAACACATTGGGTGACTAAAAATCAACCCAACCCGATGTACACTATCCTAAAACATTAGAAATGAATTCGAAAAACATTACTATACATCAGGGTCAAGTTCTTACCCAAAATAAACCTCGATTAAGCCATGTTTAATCTAGAAACTCCTAGAACATGAAAAACCCATTGTAAAATATGATAGAAGCATGAGATTATGAGTTTACCTTCCCAAATTGATGTTAGAGCTAATCCTGATGCAACATTCCCCTTGTCTTCTTTCAAGAATCGCAAATGATATCCTGATTTTTCTTTTCTCTGCCCTCACTCTCACACAGCCGCTCCCAATTGGTAATAGATGAATTATAGGGTTTGTGCCAGCATAACAAGGGTTTTTATACCCTCCTCCAACCTACAATTCAACCCTCAAAGTTATAGTCTCTTGACCTTTCCCACAAAATTCCCAAATCTTTTCAATTAAACCCCGGTAATTACAGAAAGGTTGTTCTTTTTTTTCTTTTTATCTGCTTGCAACAGCCTTTTGTTAAATTGCAATTGTTGACCAACAACTTTATCTTATACTTCGTATTATATAATATTATATGATGAGATATTATGGGCTCGTGATTTATTAAAGTTTGAGGAACATATTTGGTTTATGCATTATACAGGTCACGAACAAGTAATAGAGAGAGTCATGCGATGAATCGAATTGGCATTGTAGGCTATGGTTCTTTCTTTTTTCTCTCATTACGTAGAAGAAGACAAAAAAGGGAAAAATAACCCTGACTTAACGGACCATACTTAACAGGGTTAGTGAGATGGACCACTTTCAAAACAAAATGTAAACAGTAAGAACGATAATCGTAGTTGTTGAAGTCTAGAGACGATTTTCAGATATTCAAGTACACCACCGGGACCAAAAGTATAGTTTACTTTAAATTTTGAAGGAGCCTAGTTGTGTCAAACAATACAGGACTAAACTTTATGCTTTCGACTTTTATCTGAATCAAAATCTTCTTTTTAATTCAACAAATACATAAAAGAAGTTATTCAAGAACGAGCCATCGATTGCATGTTGCTTATCTATGCCATTTTGTTTCTAGGTTTTCTTTTGGACGGATTTTGTCTTTATTTCCATCAAACATATAGACACACACGTATTATTGTAGTATCCTTAAATCATAAGATTTAGATCCATAAACAATAATTCACATAATGAAAGGTTTAGTTGTGATTATAAATCACAACATCCTTTTATTTAACAAATCATGCTTATATGTTTTCCTAAGTTGACGGAAAAATGTTGCTAATGTTTTGTAGAGGGGTTTTGCCACCGCATGTGGTAAGGGGAATACCTAATGCACTTTTTTATGACATTAACGACCAAGTATTTTTATAATTAGACAACTTGATATTCACATCATCATTTATTAAATTGTAATGAAATACGTACTTTTTATAACAAAATATATTATTTATAAAGTTTTCTTCAAAACGATTAAAGTAACACCGAAATAAAAAGTTTATGTAGTTTCTAATTTTTATTTTTATAATCTTTTCTATATTTTTTTACTATTAATATTTGATAATTTACCTAAACTAATCAAAACATAGAAATAATATAAAAATAATATTTTGAGGACAATAAAGTGAAAGTTTAAAGAGCATAAAACACAATAAATAAAATTTAATGAATGAATAAAAAAAGTATTTGATGTTTTAAAAAAGAATCATATTTTATAATGATGTTATATCGGTAAAACATAAGTATGTTCCACGTTATTTCAGCTTGTTACATAGGGTGGAGGTGGAACATATCTGTTCCAGTTTGTTCCACTTTGTTATTGTATGTTCCACATAAAAGTACTGCCAAACGTGATCGAGACAATGATCTCTGTTCTATTCTGTCTTGTCATGTCCAATGTACCAAACGCACCCTAGTGTAGCTAATAACCCTACTTTTCTTAAGATTGGGGTTCAGATCTCACACAATCAGAAAAATGTACTAGATCTAAATTTTCTATGTATAAATGTTATATAATAAAAAAAATACCCTAATACTCATTATGATTATTAAAGTATTTATATCATATTTTTCATAAGTTTTTGAAATTGAAGAATCAAATTTTAAAATCTCTAAAAAAATTGTATTCAACTCTAGCATATTCTCATTTTTTAAGATCATATCATTGATATATATTCTTAAAGTATTTCATATATTTGATAAAAAAGTTAATCTCTCTCATTAACATTTTATTTCAAAGTTCTTTATTGGTAGAATATAATAAATATCATTTATCAATCTCGACAGGGGAAAAACAAGATGAGAGGAGAGAGAGAGAGAGGGAGAGAGAGAGTGGGGGGTATGGGAGGGACAGAGAGACGAGTGCAGCGGGGAACAGATTCAGGAATAGGAATAACGATGTGCTACAAACCATACCAACGAATGTTCTGAGGAATCCAACAGAGATATCATTCATGTTTTTCAATTACCCGAAAATATGGGGAGTGGGAGAACTATGGAAAACATTTAAGCATTATGGAACTGTATCAGACATCTACATGGCAAAGAAAAAGATGAAAATGGAGAAAGCTTTGGATTCGTAAGATTCAAACATCTCAACGACGAAAAGAAATTTGAGGCAAGACTGAACCAGATTTGGATGGGCTCGTATAAACTAAGAGCGTTCTTGGCGTCAAAGAAGGAGAAAGAGAATAGGAGAAATAATTGAGCAACAAGGAAGAAGCGACAGGAAGTGAGAAGGTTGGAAAGGAGGAACCAAAAACAAGAACGAGGAGAACTTACGCGGAGGCAGTGATTAGAATGCAGGAGAAGGAAAGTGTGGAAGCAGTACCACAAGTAATAGAAACATGGCAAGGGGAAAAGGATAGGATGGAGCATCTTCAAAAGTGCGTTGTTGGTTCGATAACAGCGATGGACAATGTACAAACAACCAAAACTATGTGCAAACTGGAAATTGGCGAAGGAACTGAGTTCAGAATGGTAGGCGGAAGAAACATACTAATTGAATTCGAGTCGGAAAGCAAGTTGGAGGCGGTTTTAAGAAATAAAAATCATGGAATACACTACTGGATCAAAAATCTTAGACGGTGGACAGCAGAGTTCCGACCATCGGAAAGAATTGTATGGGTTATAATTGAAGGCGTTCCATTGCATGTATGGACGGAGACAATGTTCATGGCGATAGCAAATAAGTGGGAAAATCTCTTAAAACAAAAAACAACTTGGAGGACAGCAGAAATCTGATGTGGGGAAAGGTTCAATTGAGCACATGATTGGTGGAAAAGATAAACGTGATTAGGAGCATCAAGGTGGGGAACTATTTTATGTAATCAAGGTGGAAGAAGAGGATAATAGCTTACTGGAAATTCAATTGGAAGAAGAGGAATGTATGGATGAATGGGTTAGTAGTGAGGAAGAAGATAACAATTCGACTCCATCGAAATGGTCTGAAGGTGGGGAGAAAAGCGAGGAAAATGGATGGTGGAAGAGAGTATATTTGATTTTGGGGGGAAAAAGAGGAGAAGAGAGATCAATAGGTGGAAGATGTAAGGAGACCGAGAGTAGCAGAAGATAAGGAGGATAAAACAAGGAACGAAGAAGGACGATCAGAAAACCTGGAAAACATGGCGGCGAAATTCCATACTGCCGGAATATCACCGGAGAAGTCGCCGGAGAAGAAGGAAGGTGAACATGCCCAGGCATGCAGCGATAACGGTCACATGGGAATTCCAACCGGCTACGATGTTAGTCCCGAGAAACAGCCGTCATTGGGAGCAACAATAATAAAGGAATCTGGCAAGGAGGCTAGAGAGCCGATATCTCACGTGAATAAAGCGGAACTGAAGGATAAAAAAGGAGTGGGCCAAAATCAAAACTGCAGTCCTATAAAGCCCAAATAAAATATTGGGGAAGTAAGGCCCAGCGTTGCTGGACAAGAATTCGTAGAAGATGTAAACGGTGGACACCTACGAAACAGGCCCAAGACGATGAAGAAGCCAAAAAATCTAAAAGGAGGTTCAAGAGACGGACCTGTGGGAAACGAACAAAGGATCAGCAGTGACAGTAGCAGGGAGGAAACCAGAGGCGACAGGAGAAAAGAAAATAGGAAAGCGAAGGGGGAAGCATCAAAAATCAAGAGACGTGAAAATATGGCGTTTGGGAGAAACAAGGTAAGTTTTCATTACTTAAAAAACTGGCGAGAGACTCACACAAAAAAGGAAAAAAAACGAATGAAGGGGGTGAAGCAGGAGTGAGAGGGAGGTCGAAACCACAGAGTGGGGGTGGGTCGATATCAATTGCAACAAAAGTAAACTTATCAAACGAACTAAAGAGTATTGAAAATCAAGAGGCCTTGGAAGATTTCGGAAACATGATAGGGGTAAATTGGAAACCGAAAGAAAAGAAATCGGGTGCAGGGGGTCAGTCTCGAACAAGGACTGAGTGATAGTGTTGGGATCGCATGCTTAGATAGGTAATCATGAAAATGGTGTCTTTAAATATAAGGGGGCTTGGGTCGAGCAATAAAAGTAAGTGGATAAAAGAAATATGCAGAAAAGAAAGGTTAAGAATGATAATGATTCAAGAGACAAAATGGAAGAAGGCAGGATCACAGTTCAATGTTTCAATGCGTAAGGTAGAAGACAACACACAATCATCACATTACAAAAGTTTACAAAAGTACATCATGTTTTCCAAAATACAAATTGTCCAAGACGAAAAATGACATGATAAGGAAAAATATTGGATGCCGCTACTTGTGGTGTCGTCTAAGATTCATCCTTACTTGGTATTTCCTGAAAAGCATGTAAATGAGAGGGTCAACTATAAAATAGTTGGTGAGTTCACAGGTTTACGGTATGCATAACAGTTTTAATGCAAGTTTGTAAATCCGCATCGTGGGTTGAGTATTCGGTTGTAGTAAAACACATTTTTGTAAATCCGCACAACGGATTACGAGTTCGTTTGTCAACATGCGCAAGGTATAGTATCGTATGCAATTACATGTTAAAGTAATGAGCCCACTACCCAAACCTAATTACGAAATGCCCCAAACTGCATGTTCCTCACAAACATGGTTACAGAATTACGGAGTTACGGAAAATAGTAATTTTGCACTCGCGAGGTGAGTGGGTGTCAACCAACTAACGTTATACATAATACTAACGGCTCGAAACGTGAGTTAATGGGTAATGTAGAGTAAACGGGGACTTAATAGCAAAACTCAGAATCAACTAACATAAGCATACATACCATAACGCATAAGTATACGGAGCAATATTCAGTATTTTGAGTAAACAGTACAATCGATGCGTAATAAAATCGTGACATGCTTTTCACCCCAAAACGTATAAAATAGTAAAAAGGGGCTGTGAAAACTCACCGTGATAAGCGAAGGTGTTTCCGAGATGCTCACAAGCTCACTTGTACTTTGATCCTACTCCGATCCTACGAATCGTAAGGACACTAGTAAGATTCTATGTTCTAAACCTTAGTCCTTGGTATCGTGTAATTATCCAAATCAACATAAAATGTCTTTGTTGAGATTAAGTTTGTATGTTGTTATAAGCTCATCGATATTAGTAATTAATATCTCAAACGTTACATATGATAATTCGAGATTACCACAATTTCGTCATGACGTTTGACGAAAAGGGGTCAATAATTAGGAGTCATATGTAAGGTATATATAAAGTTAGGAGTTAGGTTATATATACATATACCGCAATTTCATCATAAAATGATGAAAAAGGTTCAAAATTAAATGTTAGATGTTAGAGTATAAATAAAATGAGTAAATATATATAGATATATTCCACAATTTCATCATACAAATGATGAAACGGGTAAAGTTAAGATAAATAAATACGTATATATATATATAGTACATATATATATATATATATACCACAAAAGGGTCAAGAGGTAGCATATAGCTATAAGATGATATAGTTGTTAGCTGTCCAGAATATGTAGTCACTTTCGGTTCATTTTCAGATGACTTCCAGAGATTGTTAGGTTATGATATTTTATGACCAGTTACTTCCATGTGTTAGGAAACTTTTGACATAATTCTTGATTTTTAGAGTAGTTTTAGTGCATGAAATAATACCCGACGTAAACTGTGACAGAAAAACGTTGCTGTTGCGCACTGTTTTTGTGAAAAATGTTTGAAGGTCGAAATCTTAATATTTTTCAATGATTCCAGTTGGGTTTGATTCATAACTCATAAAAATAAATTCTAGAAAAAAAATCACCTCCGTTGGAGTATTTTTGAGTGAGATATGGCTTTTCAAAGAGGGAAGAAAAATCTGACAGCATGCTGATAAAATCAAACTTTAAGCATGTGCACTTCTTTTTGTCTTTTTACCAATATTCCTTTCTTTTTTGCATGCAATCCGATTTGACACATCCCCATACATATATTTTCAGTTTCAAAATATATTTTTAAGCCATTTAAAATACATGCATTCTTTTTATAAAACTCCTTTTTGTAAAACTCTTGAAAATGGGTGTTTTTGAATATTATTGGGTGTTTATGTCAAGAACACCTTCATGCAACTTAAAATGATGACTTTTTAGCTCATGCATGTTAGTTCAAAACATGTTTTTAATAGATTTAAAGAGTTGTTCATAAGGGTTTTGAACTCAAAAGTCTAGATCTTTTTAGGAATGTTACATGCATGTTATATAAAACTCTCCTTTCTTCTTAACTTTGGTTTGATTTTGGATTCATCACCTCCTTAATAACATATATGATGTTATGGTGATGAATCTACAAACATTAAGATGATCAAAGAAGTTTTTATATAAAACAAGTGTAGAAACTACAACTAGTTAGTGTAAAAAGAAAGAAGAAGATGAAGAATACTAGTGTGTAAATGATTTGTACAACATAAAAGTTTTACCTTGATGATTTTTGGGGCTTGAACTTGTGTTCTTGGGGCTGAACTTTGAAGGCCCTTTTGGGTGTTCTTGAGAGGAAAGAGGGAGAGAGTTGAAGAGAGGAATTGGTGAATAAAAGAGAGAGAATGATGGAAATGAGAAAGATAGTCAAAATAGAAGTGTGAGGGGGGTTATAAGGGGGGGGGGGGGGACTGTTTTGGAGAGAGAGAGTGATGGTGTGTTAGAGTGTAGTTTTGGTAAAAAAAATATCATTGTGTCTATATTTTAATTTATTTTTATTTCCTCCAATTATTTGAATTAATTAGCATTACAAAGTTAATTAATTATAAGGGTTACTAGTTAACTTTACTAGCATTATTTTAGTAAGGTTTATATATATAAACATATATATGTAAGATATTTTTGGTTGGCATTTTATGAGATATATGGATAATTCCCTAATTTGATGGGTTTTAGGCAAAAATTCTAAATTTTTCCTACTGTATCGGGTTTACTGCTAAAATTGGGCAGTGTGACATATAGTATCAGTATCTGATATGTTTAGTGCAGTTCTAACCTGAACGCAAAATTGACGGTTGTCACAGTCTCCCCCGGTTAAAAGAATTTCGTCCCGAAATTTAAGAACTTTCGTATGTAACCGGTTCTTTAGCAAATAGGTGAGGATACTTAAGTTTCATGTAATCCTCTCGTTCCCATGTGTACTCAGGCCCACGCCTTGTGTTCCAGTGAACTTTCACTATTGTAATCTTGCTTCGCTTAAGACGCTTGACCTCTCGGTCAAGCATTTCGATTGGTTTTTCAACAATGTGCAGTTTATCATTGATTTTGACTTCTTTCAGAGGCACGGTTATCTCCTCGTTGGCTAGACATTTCTTCAAGTTTGACACATGAAACGTGTCATGAATAGCACTTAGTTCTGTTGGCAATTCCAGCCTGTATGCTACTGGTCCAATTCTTTCGGTGATTTTAAATGGTCCAACATATCGGGGGTTCAACTTTCCTCGTTTTCCAAATCGGATGGTTCCCTTCCAAGGGGATACCTTTAGAAAAACTCTATCTTCAATCTGAAACTCTAACGGTTTCCTACGATTGTCCGCATAGCTCTTTTGACGATCTTGAGCTGCTTTAAGTCTATCCCTGATGATTGCAATTTTGTCGGTGGTTTCTTGTACAATATCGGGTCTAGATAATTGTCTATCTCCAATTTCTAACCAAGCGAGAGGTGAACGACACTTGCGTCCGTACAAAGCTTCAAATGGCGCACACTGAATACCGGTGTGATAGCTATTGTTGTAGGAAAACTCGACTAACGGTAAATGGTTATCCCAACTTCCTCCGAAATCTATTACACATGCTCGAAGCATGTCTTCTAACGTTTGAATAGTTCGTTCAATCTGCCCATCCGTTTGAGGATGATAGGTTGTGCTCAAATTCAATTGCGTGCCTAACGCCCTTTGAAGTGACTGCCAAAACCGAGATGTGAAACGGCTATCTCTATCTGAAATGATGGATACTGGAACTCCATGACGTGTAACAATTTCCTTGATGTAGATCTGAGCAAGCTTCTCCATCTTGTAATCTTCTCGAATCGGTAGGAAATGTGCAGATTTTGGGAATCGATCTACTATAACCCAAATCGAGTTGTGCCGTTTGGCGGTTCTCGGAAGTCTGGTTATAACGTCCATAGTGATTTTCTCCTAATTCCACTGGGGAATCTCTGGTTGTTGAAACAAACCAGATTTTTCCTGATATACGGCTTTGACCTTTGAGCAAGTTAAACATTTCCTACGTATAGGGCAATATCCTTCTTCATTCCTGGCCACCAATAATATTCTCTTAAATCCTTATACATCTTATCCGCACCAGGATGAATTGAATATCGTGACTTGTGGGCTTCATTCAGGAGTGTCTCTCGTACTTTGCTAGCTTTTGGAATCCAAACTCTGTCCTTGAAATAACGTACTCCATCAACCTTAGTTTCAAATCTGCTTTCTATGCCGTGAAGGGTTTCGTCCTTCAAGTTTTCCGTTCTCATTGCTTCGGTATGCGCTTCAAGAATTCGAGTTTTTAAACTTGTTTGTACAAGCGCTCCCATTGCTCGTACACATGAAGGTTTTGTCCTTGCCTTCCTACTCAGGGCATCAGCCACTACATTGGCCTTACCTGGATGATAACGAATATCACAATCGTAATCACTGAGTAACTCTACCCACCTTCTTTGTCTCATGTTGAGCATTTTCTGGTCTAGAATATGCTGAAGACTTTTATGATCGGTGAAGATGGTGCACTTAGTGCCGTACAAATAATGTCTCCAAATCTTTTAAAGCGAATACCACAGCTCCGAGTTCCAAGTCGTGTGTGGTATAGTTCTTCTCATGAACTTTTAGTTGTCGCGAGGCGTACGCTATAACCTTATCCTTTTGCATCAATACACAACCCAAAACTTGATGCGATGCGTCACAATATACCACAAAATTATCTGTTCCTTCCGGTAACACTAGAATTGGTGTATTGCACAGCTTTTTCTTCAACAGCCGGAACGCCTCCTCTTGTGGTTCTCCCCAAATGAATTTCCTATCCTTTTGGGTCAGTGCTATGAGGGGTTTAGAAGTTCTCGATAAATCACCTATAACAACCCGCCAAACTCAGAAATTGACGAATTTCTGTTGGGGTTTTTGGAGCTTCCCACTTCCTAACGGCTTCCACTTTAGCCGGGTCCACGTGAATTCCTTTCTCTCCAATCACGTGACTAAGAAAGTGTACTCCTCTTATCCAAAATTCGCACTTTGAGAATTTGGCGTACAGTTTATGTTCCTTAAGAAGTTATAGAATTAATCTTAAGTGCTGCTCGTGATCATCCTTATTTGTCTACACGGGGCAAGTCCAGGAAAATCGTCGGGGAACACCTCCGGGTGATCCTTCACCACAGGAATGTCTTGGATTCGCCTTTCCTCGGGCTTCTTCTCAACTATGAGTGCCAAAAAATGCAACGCACTTCTTCCTCGAATACCTATGTACTTTCACACTTGATACTATCTCTAGGCTTCTTCCGACTTTGTTTCCTTGTATGACTAGGGTTTCTCCATCTTGTAACGGTACTCTAATCGTCTTATCAAAACAACCGATCTCCGTTCAATCCTTGGATAACCAATCCATGCCTATTACTACGTCAAAACTCCCTAATTCAATAGGGATAAGATCAATGCTAAACAATTTATCGGCTAGGTTCAAGGTACAATCTAGAATTACATCCTTAGCCTCAAATTTAGGACCATTAGTAACCTCGATAATATAGGCATCCGACATTCTCCTAGATTCCAAGTTAATTAGTGGCCTAAATTCCAATGAATCAAAACTTCTATCCGCTCTAGTGTCAAATAATACTGATGCAAAGTGGTTGTTTAGGAGAAACGTACCTGTCACCACATTAGGGTCCTGACGTGCTTCGTTGGCTCCAATGACAAATGCCCGTCCTCGAGCTTGACCTCCTTGGTTTCCTTGATTGGCTTGCCTAGCATGATTCTCACTGTTGCTATTGCTTGGCCTTTTACCCAATCTCGGGCACTTACTCCAGAAGTGATCCTGACTTCCGCACTCGAAACATACCCTTCTCCCATCAATGACACCCCTTTCCATCCAACAGTACTTGGTGTAATGACCCGCTCGCTTACAATTGCTACAAACAGGGCAAGCTCCCTCATGATGATAGTTGCACTTGTTGCACTTTGGGAGTGGACCATTGTATTGTCCGGGGTCCTGAGTCTTCAATCCAAAGTTTCTCGCCACTTTCTTATCCTTGCTTGAACTACTAAAGACTTTCCTTCCTGACTGATACTCTGGCTTCCTCTTATTGTTGGCAGTTCCTGATGTCAGAGTTCCTGCTCTAACTGCATCATTTGTTAAAGTAGTTGCCAAGGCCACAACAGCTTGGATGGTGGTCAGATTTGCCGAGGTGACCATTTCTCGGATCTCCGATGCTAATCCCCATAAGTATCGGTCGATTCTCTTGCTCTCGGGAGTGACCATGTGAGGTACCAGTTTTGCAAGTTCGTGAAAACGAGTTGTGTATCGGTCTATGTCAGCTCCGACCATGGCATGATTCCAGAATTCAGCTTCTAGCTTCTGAATTTCACTCTTAGGGCAGTACTCCTCAATTAGAAACTTTTTTAACTCCTCCCATGTGAGTCTGTATGCATCTTCCCTTCCACGAGTTTGAACCTGAATGTTCCACCATGTCAGTGCCCTGCCTTGGAGTTGACATGCCGCATACTCCACCTTGCGGTCTTCCGATCACTTGCTAATATGGAGTACCGACTCCATGCTATCGATCCAAGATAGCAATCCTACAGCACCTTCCTTTCCGTAGAATTCCTTGGGCTTACAGGACATGAAGGACTTGTAGTTGCATCCAGTACTGTTATTTCCCGGGTTTCCTCCACTACCTCCTTCATTCCCGCGGTTAGCATTAATGCCAGCGGTTACTTGTGTGACTATGCTGGGTATTGCTTCTTGTATGCGTTGTGCTATGATCCGTGCGAGGTCTGGTGTTTGGTTTTCAGGATTCTCTCCCGTGTGTCGTGTAGACCTTCTTGGAGGCATGATTCTAAAACACATCTGCAAAAATTGTTTTGGTTAAAAATTTTACAAATTCTTGAACTGATAGTTTCCAAAAGTTTATGCTACTACTTGAAATTTTGAAACAGTAAGGTTAAGTATAAGTCAAACGACTCGAATACTTAACATGCGTGAATCGAAAATGACAAGTAAATAAAATGTTTTTCAAAAGTTCCTCCCACATTCTACAATCCATCCGACCAACGTTGCATTAGTACCATCCCGAGTGTGCACCAAACAGAATCCCAAGCACCAACAGCAACAATACAACACCTGTAACTACATACGCCAACTTCGCCCTCCTTGCCACCCTTCTTGCCATTCATGCACCTTCTAAAGCTTGAGTCGACATGTGGGTCAATTGATGTGTTAGCTCTACCAGCTCTGTCAAGACATGGATTTGATGAGTCATCCACATCTGACAATCGTGTAGCTCGGTCGTCATCGCCCTTATGTGCGGATCTTGTGACCAAGTCATACCGGACACTTGTCCGATTGGCACACCGGTGACAACTCATGGCGGCTCCGGCGCTTCCGGACGCTCCGGCCTAAACGTCACTCGTCTAGGGATTGGGATGCTCTTCCTTGCCGTTTGTCTTATATGTCGCCCTCCAAGGCTTGGTTGAACAGTTATGGGAGTTGGTTGAGGTAGTATCAAGGTCGGTGGCACTCTTGGTTCATCGCAGGGGTCTCGTTCACTTGACACTTCTTGTTCCGACTCCGTGCTACTAGAATCTTCATCTTCCCGGATGTCGGGTGGGTTGACTTGTGGTTGACCAGTGACGTCATCCGACACATAGGTCGAGTAAGAATTGGGAGTGTAGGATGGTGACGACGATGACATAGTGAAACTGAAGTAAAAGTGTACTTAGTAACTAATCGCATAAGTGGCATGTCTACCCTATGCAATGTCTACGCACTAAGCATGCTCCTAGAGAGTGCAAGTAAAAATCGACATACTCCTACTATAACCATTTCTAGTCTCGCATTAACCTTCCTTAATCGAACATAGGTGATCAGGCTATGTTTAATTAAAGTCTGTTAATGCCATTCTAGACTTAGTTATACTAGTAGTAGGTTTAGTTGTTTTCATGTCAGTTTTGGACTTTTGGTTATAGTTGGGTTTTTCCAATGAAAGACCGGTATTATCTATAACCTTCGGCTCTGATACCATTTCTGTCACACCCCGCTAAAGCGGAAACACGGGATGTCACAGTTCAATGTTTCAATGCGTAAGGTAGAAGACAACACACAATCATCACATTACAAAAGTTTACAAAAGTACATCATGTTTTCCAAAATACAAATTGTCCAAAACGGAAAATGACATGATAAGGAAAAACATTGGATGCCGCTACTTGTGGTGTCGTCTAAGATTCATCCTTACTTGGTATTTCCTGAAAAGCATGTAAATGAGAGGGTCAACTATAAAATAGTTGGTGAGTTCACAGGTTTACGGTATGCATAACAGTTTTAATGCAAGTTTGTAAATCCGCATCGTGGGTTGAGTATTCGGTTGTAGTAAAACACATTTTTGTAAATCCGCACAACGGATTACGAGTTCGTTTGTCAACATGCGCAAGGTATAGTAGCGTATGCAATTACATGTTAAAGTAATGAGCCCACTACCCAAACCTAATTACGGAATGCCCCAAACTGCATGTTCCTCGCAAACATGGTTACGAAATTACGGAATTACGGAGTTACGAAAAATAGTAATTATGCACTCGCGAGGTGAGTGGGTGTCAACCAACTAACGTTATCCATAATACTAACGGCTCGAAACGTGAGTTAATGGGTAATGTAGAGTAAACGGGGACTTAATAGCAAAACTCAGAATCAACTAACATAAGCATACATACCATAGCGCATAAGTATACGAAGCAATATTCAGTATTTTGAGTAAACAGTACAATCGATGCGTAATAAAATCGTGACATGCTTTTCACCCCAAAACGTATAAAATAGTAAAAAGGGGCTGTGAAAACTCACCGTGATAAGCGAAGGTGTTTCCGAGATGCTCACAAGCTCACTTGTACTTTGATCCTACTCCGATCCTACGAATCGTAAGGACACTAGTAAGATTCTATGTTCTAAACCTTAGTCCTTGGTATCGTGTAATTATCCAAATCAACATAAAATGCCTTTGTTGAGATTAAGTTTGTATGTTGTTATAAGCTCATCGATATTAGTAATTAATATCTCAAACGTTACATATGATAATTCGAGATTACCACAATTTCGTCATGACGTTTGACGAAAAGGGGTCAATAATTAGGAGTCATATGTAAGGTATATATAAAGTTAGGAGTTAGGTTATATATACATATACCGCAATTTCATCATAAAATGATGAAAAGGGTTCAAAATGTAATGTTAGATGTTAGAGTATAAATAAAATGAGTAAATATATATAGATATATTCCACAATTTCATCATACAAATGATGAAACAGGTAAAGTTAAGATAAATAAATACGTATATATATAGTACATATATATATATATATATACCACAATTTCATCACCAAAGGTGAGGAAAAGGGTCAAGAGGTAGCATATAGCTATAAGATGATATAGTTGTTAGCTGTCCAGAATATGTAGTCACTTTCGGTTCATTTTCAGATGACTTCCAGAGATTGTTAGGTTATGATATTTTATGACCAGTTACTTCCATGTGTTAGGAAACTTTTGACATAAGTTTCATGATTTTTAGAGTAGTTTTAGTGCATGAAATAATACCCGACGTAAACTGTGACAGAAAAACGTTGCTGTAGCGCACTGTTTTTGTGAAAAATGTTTGAAGGTCGAAATATTAATATTTTTCAATGATTCCAGTTGGGTTTGATTCATAACTCATAAAATCTAGAAAAAAAATCACCTCCGTTGGAGTATTTTTGAGTGAGATATGGCTTTTCAAAGAGGGAAGAAAAATCTGACAGCATGCTGATAAAATCAAACTTTAAGCATGTGCACTTCTTTTTGTCTTTTTACCAATATTCCTTTCTTTTTTGCATGCAATCCGATTTGACACATCCCCATACATATATTTTCAGTTTCAAAATATATTTTTAAGCCATTTAAAATACATGCAATCTTTTTATAAAACTCCTTTTTGTAAAACTCTTGAAAATGGGTGTTTTTGAATATTCTTGTGTGTTTATGTCAAGAACACCTTCATGCAACTTAAAATGATGACTTTTTAGCTCATGCATGTTAGTTCAAAACATGTTTTTAATAGATTTAAAGAGTTGTTCATAAGGGTTTTGAACTCAAAAGTCTAGATCTTTTTAGGAATGTTACATGCATGTTATATAAAACTCTCCTTTCTTCTTAACTTTGGTTTGATTTTGGATTCATCACCTCTTTAATAACATATATGATGTTATGGTGATGAATCTACAAACATTAAGATGATCAAAGAAGTTTTTATATAAAACAAGTGTAGAAACTACAAGTAGTTAGTGTAAAAAGAAAGAAGAAGATGAAGAATACTAGTGTGTAAATGATTTGTACAACATAATAGTTTTACCTTGATGATTTTTGGGGCTTGAACTTGTGTTCTTGGGGCTGAACTTTGAAGGACCTTTTGGGTGTTCTTGAGAGGAAAGAGGGAGAGAGTTGAAGAGAGGAATTGGTGAATAAAAGAGAGAGAATGATGGAAATGAGAAAGTTAGTCAAAATAGAAGTGTGAGGGGGGTTATAAAGGGGGGGGGGGGTGTTAAAAGATAAACTGAAAATGATCAATCTTGACATCTATTGTGGCTAACTTAATTTATTGTGTTTATATGTTTGAGGACTGAATATGTACAAAGTTAGAATTGATGGACTGCGCTGCAAGAAGGAAATAAGGTGGAGGTTAGCGGAGCCATTCTTGTTGCTATGAGGACTAAATGTGAAATTTGTTGGTGTATAAAAGAATAGCGATAGTTAGGGTTACTGATTACCATTTCATATTGTTTTACATCTTCATCCCTACTATCATCTCTCTCTCTCTCTCTCTCGATTTAGAATTTAGGGTTTTTCATTACAGTATCATCATCTCTTAAGATGATATTCTGAGTGTGAGTGTTATTGTAGAAAGGTTTCAGTTGTAATCGTTTTGAACTTGTTCTTTCAATAATATTTAGATTCAATCGTTTGTACATGGTATCAGAGCTAAAAGGTTCGGTATCAATCATTTGAGTGGTAAACCCTTTCTTTCTCTGTTTGCTAAATCGTTTCTTCATACTGGTTTCTTGAAAACTGCGGTTTGTTAAATCTTTGTGAAATAAATCGAGAATTGCTCTTCATCTGTTAAATCTGTTTTACGACGAATCGCATCTTTCTTCATATCTGTTTTTCGATCTGTTCGTTTTCTGCTTTTCCTCTATAAACTCGTTTTCTGTTGATCTTTAACAAATCTCGCTTCTCTCCAGAAACCTTGCACTGTTTTATCACAGATCTTGTTGCGTTTTTTGTCAACAATCGTGTGTTGATCTGGATTCGTTCTTCTTAGATCTGATCCAGGTTCTTCGTTCCCATTCTTGTTCTAACAGTCTCGGTTTTCCCCTTGTTTTTTGTGTGTTCAAACAAAATGAGTTCGTTGTACTTAGATCTGATTTTGTACTTAGCTTTTTGGTATCAAATGTGTTAGATTCGAATTCAAATCTAAGTACAAAAGTGTGTTCAAATCTGCGTTTTCTTTTCTTTTTTTTGGCGTCACTTTCTACCTTTTTTTCTTATGAATCGAGGAAGATAATACCATATCTTATGAATCGAAGAGGAAACCAGCTATAGTCAAGTTTGTTGTTTCTTTTGTTAATACTGTGACAGTTATCTGGTTGTTAATATTGTGACTGTTATCATATTCTGACTATTATCTGGTTGTTAATATTGTTGGTTCTTAAGAAACGTTTTTTCTCCTTCATCTTAGTTGAGATCTGCCACAGATCTGACTTCGATCTTGGTGCTAGCTGCTCACTGTTTGTTCAGGTTTCCTTTGGACCTTGTGCTACGATCCTTCTGGATCTCTTCTTGAGACTCCAGGCCTGCCCCTCTCTCTTTCCGATGTGCTTCTCTAATCTCTCTGTAAGATCGTTTCATTTCTGTCCTTTTTTGCCTTGCCGCACCACTGTAAGTCTTTTATCTTCCTGTCTCCTTGTGTGCTTTGTTTCACCCTGATTTGTCACTATGCCTGGAGAAGATTCACCTAAAGGTCTAGAGATGTAATCCTCGATTGCGAAGCTAGACTTTGGGGATCCATTATATCTCCATCCCAGTGATACATCTGGTGTGTCTATCTTAAATACTAAACTGTGTGGGACTGAAAACTATAAAGTGTGGTCATGTGCAATGACGCTTGCCTTAGAAACTAAAAATAAAATTGGCTTTGTTGACGGATCTGTAACACGACCTAAAGACAATGAGGTCCTAGCTAAACAATGGGATAGGTGCAACTCAGTCGTTTTGTCATGGATCCTTAACTCTATATCTTAAGTCCTGTATGTTAGTCAGGTCTATTCAAAAGTTGCATCTGATGTCTGGAATGAACTTAAAGAAACATATGACAAAATAGATGGCTCTGTGACTTTTAACCTTCACCAGAAAATAAATTCTCTAACACAAAATGGTGCTTCAGTTTCTGACTATTATCACAAACTAAACGCCTTGTGGAAGCAGTTTGATGCCTTAGTCAAACTGCCTTCATGTACTTGCAATGCTTCACATGACTTTCTGGAACATAATCATCTAATCAAACTGATGCAATTTTTAATGGGACTTGATGACCATTATGCCCATGTTAGAAGCAACATTCTCACTACTGACCCTCTACCCTCTGTTAAGACTGCCTTTTCCTTAATATCTAGGGAAGAATCCCACAGAAGTGGGACTCGACCTTCAGATTCAAAAAATCAACATACTGCCTTTTTTGGTAAAACAAATGGGAACAAAACAAATATGAGAAAAGTTCCTCTTGTCTGTAAACACTGTGGCTTAAATGGTCATACTATTGAAAGGTGTTATAAACTTGTTGGGTTTCCTAAAGATTTTCAATTTACAAAACAAAAAATTGGTCAATCTTTTAAAATGTCTGCTAGTAATGCTTGTTGTACAGATAATTCTGTTCAAAATCAGAGCAGTTCTCCATCCTTAACTGAAGAGCAAATCAACAAGTTACTTGCTCTGATTGAGCATAAGCATTCTGAAGGATTATCAGCTAATATGGCAGGTAACTTCTTCTCTAATATGGGTAAGTTCCCTGATATGTCCCGAAAGTTGTGTAGTTCTAGTTGGATTATTGACTTAGGGGCAAATCAACATACGACAAGCTCCTCCTCTCACCTTGAAAATCTCATGGACATATCAGATCTAAATCTTAAAGTAACTCAACCAAATGGTGAAGAGGCTAAAATAAATCAAATTGGAAATTACAGGCTTAATAGTAGGGTTATGCTGTTTGATGTTCTTGTCATACCTGACTTTCATGTAAATCTTTTGTCTGTTCATAAGGTTGCTAGAGATAGCAAAATATTGGTTGGATTTGATCAGTATAAATGTTACCTTCTTCAGGACTGTCAGCCCACGAAACTAGTGGGGACTGGTAGCGAACAGGGAGGTTTATACTTCTTGGATCCGCTATCAGCCGGTGAGAAATTTGATGCCAATTTGAATATATCTGTTGTATGTTGTACCTCTCGTCAGTTGTGGCACAGTCGGCTGGGACATCCAGCTGACCAGGTGCTTGGTGTTTTAAAAGACACTTTAAAATTAGGAAATGAACCTCTCTCTCGGCCTTGTGAAATATGTCACATGGCAAAACAGGCCAGAGACAAGTTCAACTTAAGTGATCATAATTCTGTTGCTGTTGGTGATTTAATTCATCTTGATGTTTGGGGCCCTTATCGGGTCCAAAGTAGAGAAGGTTATAAATATTTTTTAACTGTTGTAGATGATTATTCTAGGTCTGTTCGGGTATACTTATTGAAAAACAAAGATGAAGTTGCTAACATCATAATTGACTTTCATAATATGTTGTTTACTCAGTTTGACAAACGAGTTAAAGTTTTCCGAAGCGATAATGGCACGGAGTTTGTAAACAACAAACTTGGTGAGTTTTGTAGGAATAATGGTATAATTCATCAAACTACGTGCGTTTATTCACCTCAACAAAATGGGGTGGCTGAACGTAAGCATAGACATCTGCTTAATATGGCTAGAGCATTAATGTTTCAAGGGAACATCCCATTAAATATGTGGACCGAGTGTGTTTTAACAGCTACTTATCTTATTAACCGCACTCCTACTTCTATATTAAATGGTAAATGTCCCTATGAAATCATTTTTGGTTTTGCTCCTGTTTTAACTCATCTTCGGAATTTTGGATGCTTATGTTTTGCGGTAAAACCAAACGTCTCTGATAAATTTGCTGCTAAATCAGAAAATGTGTACATTTAGGTTACTGTAATTCAAAAAAGGGTTATAGATTGTACAGTCTTCAATCAAAACAAATCATCATATCAAGAGATGTCAAGTTTTATGAGAATATATTTCCGTTTAAGCTAAACACCAGCTTTCATGATCATGAGTTAAATGATGTTAGTACTTTGAATTTCTTTGACTCTGTGTTTCTTCAAACTAATGACGCTTCTGAATCGCCCAATGATGATATTAGGGTGAGTCCTCCAAGTAAAAATGTTCTGAATAACTCTAAAAATAGTAGTAACAATGATTCACTTGGAAGCCAAACGAGTACTGCCAGGTCAAGTGACCCTGGTAGTATTAACAGTACTGATTTTCCTGATAAGGCTGCCGGATCTGTTGACCTAGGTGGTACTGAAGGAACCAGTGAATCATTGGAAGAAGCTGGTTTCCGACGATTACGAGTTATTTCTAACAATGATGAACATTTGGAGTCCCCTCCTGAGGGGAATGATTCTAATCAAACTAAAACACCTTCTCGAAAATCAAATAGATCATCCATTTTACCTAAAAGATTTGAAGATTACATCGTTGAGGGAAAAGTTAAATACGGAATTGAAAAGGTTGTTAATTATTCCAGTCTTAATTCAAATAATTTCTGTTTTGTGTCTACCTTAAACAAGTCTTTTGAACCTGATAGCTTCTTTGAAGCTAGCAAGGATCAGAATTGGGTAGATGCTATGAACACCGAAATGGAAGCGCTATATAGAAATAGGACTTGGATTTTAACTGATTTGCCTCCAGGACGTAAGCCAATTGGATGTCGGTGGATTTATAAAGTAAAGTATAAATCCACCGGTGAAATAGAAAGGTATAAGGCACGTCTTGTAGCCAAAGGTTACAGTCAACGTGAACATATTGACTACGAAGAAACCTTTTCTCCCGTAGTCAAGATGGTCACGGTTAGATGTGTTCTTGCTCTTGCTGTTCAAAATCATTGGTCTTTATATCAACTCGATGTTAATAATGCTTTCCTCTATGGGGATTTGGAAGAGGAAGTTTACATGTCCTTACCTCCAGGGTATTTTACACCTAATGACAGAAGAGTATGTAAGCTTGTAAAGTCCTTGTATGGACTCAAGCAGGCTCCTCGTCAATGGTATTCCAAACTCTCATCCTGTTTATTTGAACATGGTTTTGTTCAAAGCTCAAGTGACTACTCTTTGTTTACAAAGTCTTCTGATAATGTTTTTGTAGTGTTACTTGTATATGTAGATGATATTATCTTGACTGGTAACTCAGAATTTGAAATCAGTAAAGTTAAAAGTCATTTACAGTCTAGTTTTAAAATAAAAGATTTAGGTCACTTAAAATTCTTTTTAGGAATTGAAATGTTGGAAACTGATAAAGGTATTTGCATGTCACAAAGGAAATATTGTCTGGAACTTTTAAATGATTTTGGGTACCTAGGATGTAAACCGATAAATACACCAATGGATATGAATTTAATTGTTACTGATTCTGTTGGTTCAGAATCAACAGATCCTCCTTTAAAGGATTTCACTGGATATCAAAAACTTATTGGTAGACTTATTTACCTTTTAGCTACACGACCAGATATTTCGTTTGCAGTTCACTGTTTGAGTCAGTTCATGCATGCTCCTCGTCAGTCACATCAGAAACTTGCTCTTCGAGTGTTAAGATATCTTAAAAGTTCTCCTGGTAAGGGTGTGTATTTTCCTGAATGTTTGCCTAATGATTTTAAACTGACTGCCTATGTTGATGCTGATTGGGGAAAGTGTTTGTCAACTAGAAGGTCAGTAACTGGATACTGTTTATTTTTAGGAAATTGTATGGTTTCATGGAGGAGCAAGAAACAGTCAACTGTTTCTCGTTCCTCTACTGAATCAGAATATAGAGCCATGGCTGCTGCTCTATGTGAAATTATTTGGTTAGTCAATATTTTGATAGATTTAAAGGTTAACAATTTACTTCCAATAGACTTAAATTGTGATAATAAATCTGCTATTCAAATTGCGAATAACCCAGTATTTCATGAAAGGACTAAGCATATTGAAATTGATGTACACCAAGTACGAAACAAAGTAGCTTCTGGATTAATCAAAACTGTGAAAGTTCTATCCACAGAAAATCCAGCAGATATTTTTACAAAGTCTCTTGGGGTAAATCAACATAATTATCTTATTTCAAAACTAAATATGTTTGATCTTTTTAGATGACAAGATTGAGGGCGGGTGTTAAAAGATAAACTGAAAATGATCAATCTTGACATCTATTGTGGCTAACTTAATTTATTGTGTTTATATGTTTGAGGACTGAATATGTACAAAGTTAGAATTGATGGACTGCGCTGCAAGAAGGAAATAAGGTGGAGGTTAGCGGAGCAATTCTTGTTGCTATGAGGACTAAATGTGAAATTTGTTGGTGTATAAAAGAATAGCGATAGTTAGGGTTACTGATTACCATTTCATATTGTTTTACATCTTCATCCCTACTATCATCTCTCTCTCTCTCGATTTAGAATTTAGGGTTTTTCATTACAGTATCATCATCTCTTAAGATGATATTCTGAGTGTGAGTGTTATTGTAGAAAGGTTTCAGTTGTAATCGTTTTGAACTTGTTCTTTCAATAATATTTAGATTCAATCGTTTGTACAGGGGGGGGGGGGGCGGTTTTGGAGAGAGAGAGTGATGGTGTGTTAGAGTGTAGTTTTGGTAAAAAATAATATAATTGTGTCTATATTTTAATTTATTTTTATTTCCTCCAATTATTTGAATTAATTAGCATTACAAAGTTAATTAATTATAAGGGTTACTAGTTAACTTTACTAGTATTATTTTAGTAAGGTTTATATATATAAACATATATATGTAAGATATTTTTGGTTGACATTTTATGAGATATATGGATAATTCCCTAATTTGAGGGGTTTTAGGCAAAAATTCTAAATTTTTCCTACTGTATCGGGTTTACTGCTAAAATTGGACAGTGTGACATATAGTATCAGTATCTGATATGTTTAGTGCAGTTCTAACCTGAACGCAAAATTGACGGTTGTCACACAATGTGATTATGTCATCCAAGAGGCAAACTTCTTAGCCGTGGTTGGTAGATGGGTGAACAAGACGGGTCTTGTGGGATGAGTCAATATATACGGGCCGAGGGAGCAAAAGGATAGAGCAAGTTTGTGGGCTAAATTAGAGCTACTGTGTGAAAAAAAGGAAGTAAAGTGGATGTTTGGAGGGGACTTTAATGAAATACACAATGAAAAACAAAGGATAAACTCTGTAACCAATCGCAAAGGAACGGAAGATTTCAACGAGTTCATTCGAAAGGCCAAACTTGTTGATATTCCATTGGGTGGGAAAAACTTTACAAGAGTAAGTGATGACGAACATAAATTGAGTAAGCTTGACAGATTTCTAGTGACACAAGAGTTTGAGGCAAATTGGAAGAATGTGGGCGCGAAGATGTTGGAGAGAAAATGGTCGGATCACTCACCAATCATGATTAGCGATAAATGGGCCGATTTTGGGCCAAAACCTTTCAAGTTTTTTGATGTTTGGCTCAAATACGAAAAGGTTGGGGATATAATCAAAGAGGCATGGGAAAGAGGAGTAACCTCGAGAAGACCGGACTACGTGTTCCGTGATAAGTTAAAAAAATGTCAAAGAGGCTTTGAAGGAGTGGAGTAGAACCAAATGGGGAGACTTGGATGTGGAGCTAGAAAGAAAGAAGAGATAAGTGAAGGAATGGGAGGAAAAAGCCAACGAAAAGGCACTGGAAGATTATGAGAGGCAAAGGTGGATTGAGGCAAGGAAAAAATGGTTGGAATTGGAAGGGAAGAAAGTGGAAATATTGAGACAAAAAGCGAAGGTACGGTGGATAAAAGAGGGGGATGAAAACTCTAAGCTCTTCCACGCGGCGATAAAAAGTAAAGAAAGAAGAAATACAATCTGAGGCCTAAACATCGACTCCACATGGACGGAAGACCCGAAGAAAATAAAAGAGTATGTGTTTGAGTTCTTTAAAGACAAACTCACAAAATCAAGCAAGGAAGAGGCGACACTTAGAATGGAAAACGTGAAGAAGCTAGGTGAAGAGGAGGCAGCTAACTTAGAAAGGATAGTATCGGAAGAGGAAGTATGGAACGCAATCAAAGAGTGTGGTAGCAATAAGGCTCCGGGCCCGGATGGGTTCACAATCAGATTCATCAAGGATTATTGGGGGGTAATAAAAACGGAGTTGTTGGCGGCAATAGAATGGGTCATGGAGAATGGAGACTTGGGTGATGGGTACAATGCTTCCTTTATAACATTGATACCCAAAAATCCAAACCCGATTGGCTTAAATGACTTTAGACCAATAAGCTTAATCGGCATCTTCTACAAAATAGTTTCAAAAGTTCTTGCGGAAAGATTGAAATTGGTGATTGGTAAGCTTGTAAGCCAAGAGCAAAGCGCGTTCGTGAAAGGTAGATATATTCTAGATGGGATCATCATAGCAAACGAGACGGTGGCATATCTAAAGAAAACGAAGAGGAAGGGATTGATCTTTAAAGTGGACTTCGAAAAAGCCTACGATTCAGTTCAGTGGGAATTTTTAATGAAGGTTATGAAGGCGATGGGGCTTCCGCAAAAGTGGAGGGGGTGGATAAAGACGTGTCTTAGCTCATCACCGATTTCCGTGTTGGTGAATGGATCACCGACTGAAGAATTCCAAATGAGGAAAGGCTTGCAGCAAGGGGATCCACTTGCTCCTTTTTTATTCCTCTTGGTGGCCGAAGGCCTCAATGTTATGCTAGAGGAGGCCATGAAGAAGGGGTTATTTGAAGGAATAAAGGTGGGAAAAGAAGGGGTCACAATCTCGCATCTTCAATACGCGGATGACGCTATATTCTTTGGAGAATGGAGTTTGGCAAATATCAAAAACTTGATGAAAGTCTTAAAATGCTTTCACCTAGTGTCGGGCTTGAAGATAAATCTAACGAAGAATAAAATATATGGAGTGGGCGTACCGAAGGAAGAAGTGCAAGCATGGGCGAGAAGAATGGGATGTGGTTGCGATACATTGCCGTTCATATATCTAGGATTATCGGTTGGCGCGGCGACTTCAACATTGGAAACCGGTGGTCGAAAAGATGAAAGACAAACTTGCTTCGTGGAAGGCCAATACAATCTATTACGGAGGACGCTTAACATTGGTAAGGTCGGTTCTCAGTAGCACATCTTTATACTATTTTTCTCTGTTTCGAGCCCCGCAAGGAGTGATAAAAATTCTAGAGAGTGTGAGGAGACAATTCTTTTGGGGGGGTGGGGGGCGGTGGTGAGAATAGTGAGGAAAAAAACACACGCTTGGGTAAAGTGGGGATCGGTTTTGGGGAGTTTCAAAAGGGGGGGTTTAAACATTGGATGCTTAAAAGACATGAACCGGGCCCTATTATGTAAATGGTGGTGGAGGTTCCATGTGGATAGGGAGGCACTTTGGGTAAAGATAATCAGGAGTATTTTCGGGTGGGAAGGAGGGTTGGTAGGTGATAATCCATTGGGTGTGGGGGGGGGGGGGGGCTTGGAAGAACATAGTGATGGTGGGGAGAGAGTTAGAAAAGGAAGGAGTAAATTTTGCGGAATCTATCGTAAAGGAGATTGGGGATGGGTCGGCGACGCGATTTTGGGAAGAGAAATGGGCATCAAACCGTGTTCTAAAGGAGGAATATCCTAGGCTTTTTCAACTAGAATCTAGTAAGAGCGTATCGGTCTTTGATAGAGGGGAATGGGTGGAAGATGAGTGGGTGTGGAAATGGGGGTGGAGACGTGAACCGAGGGGAAGGGAACTAGGAGAAGTGGCAAACTTGATGACATTGCTACAATCCAAAACCCCAAAAAGAGGGGTTAAAGATAGTGCGGTGTGGGTGTTAGATCCTAGGAATGGGTTCTCGGTTAAGGGGGTGAGATGTTTGTTGGAAGAGAAACGAGGGGGGTGAAAATAATGTGGTAGAGACGAATTGGATAACATCCATACCGCAGAAAGTGTGCGTCTTTATGTGGAGACTAAGGCTTGGTATGATTCCAACAAGAGAAGTATTGGACAAAATGGGAATTGACATGGATACATTGATCTGTCCGAGATGTGGGAATGATGTGGAGACGGTGGATCATGCTGTGGTAAACTGTGGGGATGTGAAACTCTTTTGGCAACAGCTAGGTAGGTGGTGGAATATTAATGTAGACTCAATTAATACGGTTCGTGGGCTAGTAGAACTGTGCGGACAGGTGAGCAACAACACGAAAACAGGGATGAGATGGGCAGCGACAGTGTGGTGTTGGTTTTACTTTATTTGGACACACCGTAACAGAATGGTGTTCAAAAAGGAACAAGGAAGCTTAACGGACCAATTATTGATGGCACAGCTGAAAGTATTCGAGTGGATAAAGTGGAGAGATCGACAGTTAAATATGGATTGGAATAATTGGTTAATGGACCCAAGTTCGACGTAGATGTAACATCCCCAGTCCACTGTACACGATATTGTCCGCTTTACGGATACCCTCTGCATAACAGCATGTCGGCATCGCTCACCGTTTTGTTCCTGCCCGCACAGGCATACGCGGGACGCATCCAGACCACACCCTGTGATAGGCAAAAGGCCTCATGCAAGGAAGGTATCCATCCACCCTTATAAGGAGGACTTCGTTCCCCCTCCTAGCCGATGTGGGATCTCACAATCCACCCACCTAAGTGGGATCAGCGTCCTCGCTGACACATCGACCCGATGACCGGCTCTGATACCATTCTGTAACATTCCCAGTCCATCGTACACGATATTGTCCGCTTTACGGATACCCTCTGCATAACAGCATGCCGACACCGCTCACGGTTTTGTTCCTGCCCGCACAGGCATACGCGGGACGCACCCAGACCGCACCTTGTGATAGGCAAAAGGCCTCATGCAAGGAAGGTATCCATCCACCCTTATAAGGAGGACTTCGTTCCCCCTCCTAGCCGATGTGGGATCTCACAGTAGAGGCCAACAAGCAGCGGGTGTGCAGAAGTCCCCACATTCAGCGACTGCCCACATTAAGCCAATATAGCGGCTGTATGTGGTCAGCCGTCTTGTTCGGTTAAGTTACAGCTGCCTCCTATGCAGATGAGGAATGATGCTCCTGTTCGTGCTGAAGTTCGTGTGCAACCCGAGCGATAGATATGGACAGTCCAGTGCTGGAAAGGATGAAGCCGCAGGATACGGCTGAACTGTTTGCTGCTCGCAAACAGCTACCATAAATGGGCGGATGTAGGTGTATGTTGTATGTATCTGTATGCTTTGGTTGTTTTGTTCGTGGGCCAAAAATTTGGCAACTTATCTTGGACTCTTGTATGGTGTTTGATTCTTTGGTGTTAATATAATAACTTGCTGTTCAAAAAAAATATCATTTATCTATCATGATAATTATTTTCGAAAAATTCTTTAATTTTAAAAAAAAGTTTTGAAAAATCTATTAGAACGAAAAATCGTACAAAATATCCATTTTTTATTTTATTTTAGAGAATGTGTTAGAATTTAGAAATGCTTTTAAATAACAAGTTGACAACCATATAAACTTTGATCGATAGTTAGGGGTGTACGCAGGTTGGGTTGGACGGTTTTTGGCATTTTTACAACCCAACCCAAATATAGCGGTTTGAAAAATCTCAACCCAGTCCAACTCATTCAAAAGTATAACACAACCCAACCCTTGCGAGTTAGGGCGGGTTAGGTTGGGTTGGCGGGTTATAAATATGCACAAAGGTCACGATTAAGTTACGACAAATAAAACTAAATATACCTAACAAAGTTATTGGTAGTAGGATAGCTAAACAATTCTTTTGCTATGATAATCACAGTCTTTTCCACAATAATTACAAACACATCTAGAGTCCTTTTATGAAAAATGATCCCGAAGAGTAATCGAATTAAATTGGGAATGGGGAGTTGGGGACGACGAACGAGGGAGCAAGTGAGCAACAAGTCTGAGTCGTGTAAAATTTCCTTGACTTTGGTTGATTGAGTTTGGGCTTTGGGCTTTGGGCTTAAAAGTTAAGTTGGACTAATAATACATGTAGTTAGTTTTTGGGTTGTAAAATGTATATTAGCGTAAAACTATATATATATATATATATATATATATATATATATATATATTATACACTTAATTTTTGGCTATAATTTATGATGATGCAAATACAATATATATAAATATAATGTTATTAAACTATTAAATATTAGCGGCGGGCTGGGTTGGGTTGAGTTTTTCCAACCCAATTTCAACCTTAAAATTAGCGGTTCGGCGGCTTGGCGGTTCGGCGGCTCGGCAGGTTGGGTTTAATTAGGTTGTTAGCGAGTTGGGTTGGTCGGGTTTCGTGGGTTGACGGTTTTTTGTACACCCCTATCGATATTCATGTAAAATACATCTGCTTCCAATAGACATTTTATATTTTCTTGTTTCAAGAAAGGAACACGTTAGACCATCTCCAATAGGGTCATTAAATCTTACATTAAACACCAAATTTGGTGTAAATGACACTATTCACATCTCCAATGAGGTCTCTATTTTCCACACTAAACTTGGTGTAATGAATAGTATTACACGATATTAGGTGTAACAATATTCAATTACACTACTTTTTACATGACTTTTAAAAAATAGTGTTACACATTAGAGAAGATTTACTATTAACATTAAAATTTACACTACTTTTTACACTATTTTTTAAATTTAGTGTAAGATATAGTGTGACCCATTAAAGATGCCCTTAAATAATTTCTATGCAAAACAATTTCGTTTATTTTTCAAATATATTGAAACTTTTTGTAAAAAAAGTCAAAATTGGAAACAATACCAGCAATGCAAAAAATCTTATGAAAATACTCGAATGCTTCCACGCGGTATCGGGTTTGAAGACAAACATGGGGAAAAGCAAGTTGTATGGTGTGGGTGTTGATTTTGACGAAGTGATGTTGTGGGCAAGATGATTGGGTTGTAGTGGTGGGGAATTACCGTTCATGTACCTTGGGCTACCGGTCGGAAAAAATATGAACAAGCTCGACAGTTGGAAAGAAGCGGTGCAAAAGGTGCAAAATAAACTGGCGGCGTGGAAAGGTAAACTTTTGTCCTTTGGTGGAAGGCAAAATAAACTTTTGTCAAACGACAAAAAAGGGGTTCCTTGGGTGAATTGGGAGAGAGTTATGAGAGACTTCAAGAGGGGTGGTCTAAATGTCGGTAGTTTGCAAGCGTCTAATTGGGGGTTGTTGGGCAAGTGGTGGTGGAGATTTGGTTTGGAGAGTGATTCCCTTTGGGTTAAAGTCATCAAGAGTATTTATGGTAGGGGGAGGGATGGGGGAGAGCATCCACATTGGGGGGGGGGGGGGGGGGGGGAAGATCGGTGTGGTGCAACATCATCAAAGTGGGCAAGGAATTAGAAAAGTTAGGTATAAACTTTGTAGAATCCTTTGGTAGAGAAGTTGGTAGAGGGGATGAGACACATTTTTGGTTGGATAGGTGGGTTGAGAGTGAACCTTTAAAGGAAAGGTTCAAGCGACTTTGGTGGCTTGAATTGAACAAAGAGAGTATGGTGTCCGAAAAGGGGATGTGGGTGGGTGAAAATTGGGAATGGAGATGGGGTTGGCGGAGGGAGCCGAGGGGTAGAGAGATGGGGGAGTTAAAAGAACTAGAGGAGGTGCTTCGAGGTTGGAAACCAAAAATAGGGGTGAGGGATAGAGTGAGATGGGTGGAAGGGGATGATGGAAATTTCTCGGTGCAAGAACTCAAAGCAATTATAGATGAGAGGGTGTCGGCAATTGGGGAACAATATGAGGAAACTAAATGGTCAAAAGTGGTCCCCAAAAAGGTGGGAATCTTTGCTTGGAGGGCTAAGTTAGGTAGGATCCCAACTAGGTCGGTTCTTGATAGGATGGGGGTGGATTTGGGATCTACGCTCTATCCAAGATGCGAAAACGAGGTGGAAACGGTGCAGCACACTTTGGAACAATGTCAATAAGTAGCCAAAGTGTGGAATAAGGTGCTGAAATGGTGGTCCCATAAGGAAGAAAATGTAGGATCTTTACAAGAGTTGCTAAATCTCAATTTCTCCGAGTCAAATACGCTCGCTCAACCAAAAGTGTGGATGGAATTGGTATGGTGTTTCTCGTACTTCATATGGGGACATCGAAACCAAGTGATATTTAATGCAGATAAAAGCAAGTTGGTAGACCGAGTGTTGGAGTTTCAGAGACGGTGCTTCGAATGGTTCTCAAGAAGGATGGGGGGGAAGGAAATTGGAGTGGACTTTATGGCTAACAGATCCACACCAGGCGTTGTCTGCATCTAATCAGACAGTGCGTGGTGTCTGTGAGGGTCGGGAAGGAAACTGCGAGAAGAAGGCTACTGTGCGTGCTGCTGAGTTCGTGATCGAGGAGGACTTGTGTCGAATCTGGTCGAGGCGAAGGATATCAGTCTAAACAGCTGCGGTTAGAGGATTATCAGTGCTGCTCGGGCCAACAGCTGTGTGGCTGTCTGTCTTAAGCACTGCATTAAGCTGTTGGAACTTAGTTGAGATGTGAGAAAACTAGTCCCACATAGGAGCCAAAGCAATCCTTAGAACACTTAATAAACCTAAAGTTGAGGGCATTAAATGAATCATTTAATTGTTTGGCTTGGAGTATGGTGTTCTTGGTGGGCTCTCTTTGACACAAATATATATATTAAATGTCAAAGATAGGGCCTTGGGCCTTGGGGTCGAGATTTGGATCAGAAAATACACGAATTTCTCTCATATTTCTGGGTTTTCTCTCCTTCTCGTTCTTCGCCCAACATGATGATGATTCGATAGATTCAAGTTACAAACTTGAATTCGATTGTTGTATCCTCTAGACAACGCCCGTACCACATGCGAAATTTTGTCTTAGGACACTGCTTCGTGCAGGCCTCAATCAATTCCTATATCTTCGTGGAATCTTCGATTCAAGTAAGATTTAATGTTGTTCGTTACTTGATTGTTTGTTTATGATGTAAAACAAAGTTTTATACAAAGAAATTCTTTCATCTCTTCAATATTCTGTCCAATTGTATACATGATACATATGTATGATTGATTACTCCTAACATAAGCATTGCTGTCCTTGGGCAACAACAGCTGTTTCAGCTCAGGCCCGTGATCTGGTCCAAATCTGCTTAGGCCGAGGGTCGCAGACAGCGGCTGCCCACAGTAAACTGTTCCGTGAAGCTGCTGTTTCTTGAGGCGAAGGGTGATCGGGCGGTTTGGCGAAGTCTGCTGCGGTAATACTTGGGTTCGAGTTCTTCTTGGTTCGTGAGTGTTAATGACTTAATGTATATTTTCTGTAATGTTCGGATGCAATTGGTTCGTTTTGTTTCTGTTTGAGGCCTGAGCTGCTGCTTTTTTGGTAGTACCTGTTGTGTTTGGTTTGCAGCTTGCAAACCACAGCAGGTTTGGTGTTGCTTGTGGCCTGCCTCTTTGTTTGTGTACTTGGATTTTAAATTCAAAGGTATGGTAATGGAAGTTTGCATTTCAAAAAAAAATGTCAATTTAGAGAAGTCAAAAATTGTGAGATAGAGAGTTAAATGAAGACGGTCTGCGCCTGCACACGATGTCGTTTTCTAGGCTGAAAACGTCATTTGAGACAAAGAGGTCGCTTGAACGAAATTCCAAAAGCTTGGATTTCTCCCACCACCCAATCTTTTGTCCTTTAAAATTGGCCCCACAATATTTACTTTTATTTTATATTTTGAAAATATAATACATGATTGTTTTGGTTCACAACTTTTTAAAATTTATTTTAATGAATATCTTTTAAATATTTGATTAAGTTTATTAAATTATGGCCTTCTTTGTATAAAAAAAGAACTTTTAACGGTCTTTTATGTCTAATACAATAAGAGGTATAACTGTAAAACTGTCTGTTTTCTCAAAATTTCAGTCATCATGTCTTATCGTCATCTTATCTGATAAGATGTAAATCAACACCTTATTTGTCTCAATCGATTGTTTGTCTCAATTGATTCGTTACCAAATCAATCCTCACCTCTCTTGTTTAAATGAATAATACCGTCAATAACATATTTAATATAATTTAGATGACATATTTTCGTTTAAATGATGCTAATTTTATAATTTAAATATAAATTCCGTAATTATGATGAATAAATACTTGAAATTGTATAAATTTGTATACAAATTCAACACTATTTCTGATGGATAAAATAGATAATTTAAACAATTCAGACATATATCAGTTTACAAAAACAAACAACTTTATTCATTGGTTTATAAAAACATTCGGTTTATAAAAACAAATGTCACCTAAATGTCTAGTTGGAGGTTTCCTTATCAATAACAGTGATTATAAAAATTATAAGGTTAGATTTACATAAATTTATCTGATTTTTCAATATAAAAATTAACTTTATTCGGCGAAAACAAAGTGAATGAATATTGTGGAGTCAAATCAATTTCATAATTCATAGATAACTAGTCATCGTACCCGCGCGATGCAGCGGGACGCAATTCGATTATGAAATCAAATCCTCAATCTCGCTATCTGGCTTTGTATTATTTCTTATTAAATAGGCATTAGCCAAATATGTCTCAAAAAAAATCAATTGATGCATAGGTCTCATTAAAGGTCACTTCTCAATCGAAGAGGAAAAACTCAAAGATGAAGATAATTCATTTGGATGTGGACGATGAAAACAAGTTCCTCGTTTGTATCCCTATTTACCTGGTCCACTCCATATTTATCCATATAAAAAAAGTTTGGAAAGAGACTTAGTTGGCAACGATCTAACTCTAAAACCAATCTTAGATTATAAAAACGCAATCATCCAACATCCAAAAAATTGAAAGCATATAAACTCTTGGAATGGGCCAAAATCATGTTCCATAGCTTTAGTGAAAATGACCCAAAAAACATGGCCCATTATAGTTTAATCCATCCAAAAGACCATATAAAGTACCATCAACAGCCAAAAAGTAATCATGGACCAGAATTGAACTGTTCTGAATATTTTCAATTTGGCCTTGGCCATTGCAAACAGGAAAGACCATTTTGGGGATCAAGGGTGAGAATTAAAAGGTTTAAGACCAAGGATGATAGCTCCATAACAGTAGTTGATCAGGACCGTTTAATGAATGCATCATTCTCATTACAAACAGATTGAATCATCTCAGGCAGCAACTATTGAAAGCAAAACCAAAAACCAATTTTGAAATAACCAATTAATCATATCTGGTTTGGCCATGGGACATTGCACACAGCAAACCTCAAACCAAGCAATCTGATACTAAACAAGGCGTACGTATAAGGCTGTGTGTGTTGCATTTTCATTTCGGTTTAAGAGAGAGGAAGATTAATAGGATTTTGATACCGCCATTTTATTTTTAGGAGGCTGAAATGTTTTAAAATAATAGCAGTCCCCATTTTTCAACTTCAGTAAAGAATTCAACATCAACATTATGGTTAAACACTACAAAGACATTAAAGTTAAGCAGATAAAGAGGGGATAAAATCTCATTCTTTCAGTTGGTATTCTACTAAATAGTCTTGACGATGCTCAAAGTGCTCCTCAAGGTACTGCTTAGCTGTAAAAGACATCTGCCTCAAGAAAACCAGTATTTCAATAATTCTCTCAAAATTGATTCCAATTTAACCGGTAAATTTAAACTTGAATGGGGACCGAGGCAAGGACAGTTGATGAACGATGCCCAAAAACAAATAGCTCCGATGTGACGAATAGCAGTAATGGGACGTCGGTTGTTCTGGTGAGGGCCTCACGGAGAGGGTGACGCATAAGGATGTCCACAAGCACACGGTGTTGTGGTTGTGGACGGAACTGAGCCGGGTCCAGGTGGTGGTTGTTGGCTTCCAGCTCGGTGCCATGGTCAGGGTCGACCAAGGCGTTATCAGCAGCTTCATTTATAAATTCCTCTTGAGGAATTTGTTGTTCTTCCTGGTTCTGTGGAGGATTCTGCTCCTGATCCGCCATTGAATATCTGTAAACAAGAAGCACAGTTAGTACTTGAGATGGATGAACTAATGACAGCGCGTACCTTTGCATGCATGGGCTCAATTTGAAACAAGTTGAGGACTGGTAGTGTCAAAACAGGTACTCGATTGACCAAACAGGAGTTCCCGGATATATTACTGAAGAAAGACAAAAACTATCCGGACAACCAAAAGGATCCGGACAACACGTGTGTCCGGATGGCTTAAGAACCCGGATGATGAGGATGGTTTCCGGATAAAGAGAACAACCCGGACAAGGGGTTTCCGTTTAACAGAGTATTCCGGATAACAAGAGAGTCCGGACAACTAACTTCCCGGTAGTTGAACTTACCGGAAACCCTAAGGTTTCCGGACAACTAGGGTTTCCAGGTGTTGTATGAATCCGGATAATGGATCTGTTTCGAAGCGAGTGCCCGGATAAAACGTCATATTCTTAAATGTGTCCGGACACGATGATTGTGTCCGGACGAATTCCAAAATCGCTAATCGATACAAATAGAGTCCTAAACCGTTTGTAAAGCATGTAGTGTGATGCGATGGACTTATACAAGCATACAGGGACAACTTAAGCTATCCGAGGGACACTGAATCGACCCGAGAGAGTAGAAACCCAACAGGGGTTTGTGGATTCTGTGAATCGGCGAAATGGATGGTCGATTTGTGGTGCCGAGTGATCCAAACTCATCTATGCATGATTAGTATTAAGATTCTACTAGCATACCTGAAGTCGGAACGATATGGTAGTGAAAATCGATGATTTCCGAGCGAGAGAGAATGGTTGCGAGGGTTTAGGGTTTTTCGCGAGTTTTCCGGATAATGAAAAGAGAAAACCCGGATCCTTTTATAAGGACCAAATAACCTGGATGGTTCACCCGGATACCCATCCGGTCCGGAAAGCTATCCGGATAGATGGGGTATCCGGTGACTTGTCCGGGTAGTTTGGTTTTGCAGACAAAACTTTTAGTTTCAAGGAATTAACCCTTGTGGATTATTGAAAGAAGTTTCTCTCGCTCCCCCTCAAACCGAGCATGGGGACGACTTTGCTCCCCCTCGGTCAGTGCATAACTGTGCAATGAAGAGTCCGACACCAAAAAACTTTTAGCATTTAAAGAAAAACACGGTGTCGCTCCCCATCAAATTATAACCATAACTTGAAATTCACGTGGGAATGCCCACACACAAAAAAACAAGATTCTTTATCATTTTAAGAAAAACTGTGTGTGACGCTCCCCCTCAACAGATGAGTAAACTTACCTGATACTTCTTCGTGCTCCCCTGAACCCATGAACACACCGTGAAAGCACAGATATTGATAGATAAAAGTAGATGACAGTACGAAATAAAAGAAACACACATAGAAAGAAAGAAAGAAAAACAAACGAAATCTACAAAATAAATACAGAGACTTAATCTAACGGTGTAACTGGAACAAGTAGAATACAAGTGCGAGGAAGTGTATGCTCAAACATCAGGAGTGTAAACACCGTAAAATGAGTAGACAGTTACTCGTAGATGAATGGAACTTGTAACGGGCACACAATCGGATTAATTCGTCAGTTTGAGCATACCTAACTTGGACACCAGAGTGTTAAAACGTTTTTCGTCCAAGGCTTTTGTAAACAGGTCTGCTAACTGATGTTTAGTATTTACGAAGTAGAGTTCGACTGTACCTCTTTCGACGTGATCCTTAATGAAGTGATACCGAACGTCGATGTGCTTCGTCTTGGTGTGTTGAACCGGGTTGCTTGATATGGCGATGACGCTCTTCGAATCGCAGTAGATTGGGACTTTGACATACGTGAAGCCGTAGTCTTTGAGTTGCGTCCGCATCCAGATAACTTGTGAGCAGCAGCTCGCGGCGGCCACGTACTCCGCATCGGCTGTTGTTGTTGAAACACATTGCTCCGCCTCGGCTAGATGTTCAAACAAGAATAACTGAAAAACATAAGTCTGAAAATGCTATGTTAAAGGAGAAATGCAAAAATCTTTCAATAGCACCTAAAGACTTAAGGGCCAAATTATCTGCTCTTCAGTCACAGTTTGATCAGTGCATGAATGAGAAAGCAGAAATTGTTTACCAATGTTATGCCCTTCAAATTCAGCACAAGGAATTTGTTGCTAAAATCCTAGATCTTGAAACTAAACTCCACAAGAGAGGTGAAACTGATCAAACTATCCATATGAATAAACCAAAGGAGCTCACGTATTTCAACAAGGACTGGGGAATCGGATACGATAACCCACATTATTTGAAAAAGGGAATTGCCAAAAGGCCTATTCTGTATGATTTTAGTTGTCTTGGAATAGCAAAAGATTATCCGGAATATGCCATTAAATGGACTGGTCCTCTTGAACCTGAAAAGGAAGAGGAAATCGAGGAATACAAGCGCACTCGCACCTCCAAAATGCAACTCCCATTTAGTTATGGATCGTTGAATTATTCTTATAAAAGGAACAAGAAATATCTCTCAAATGATTACTTCGACTCCTACAAGGCTGCTACGCCCAAGGATTCCTCCAAAAAGGATGAGGACCAAGCACCCGCAACCAAGACTGAGACGGACGAGTTTAAACTCTATGTTCCCCCTCTAATCTTGGAAGCAAAGATTGTGGAGTTGGAGGAGTCGTTTGAGAAAGAAAGGTCTGTTTTTCAAAACGAAAAGAAAGCACTAATCTCTGAGATTGAGAAACTCAATTCTGAGAAATTTGAGAACCTACAACCGGTCAACACCGAAGTTGTGGCTGATGAAGGACAGGAAAACCTTCGGGAAGAAATCACGAAACTCACATCAAAGCTGGTTGCTTTGGCAACAGAAGCGATGCAAGAGTATGCGAAAAATGGTCAGCTCCAAGAGCAAATTGACCAGCTCAAATCTGAGAAGTAGATTTCACCCAAGTCTTCCTCGAATTCATCTGAGACGTCTTCGTGTAAAGCTTTTATTGGTAAAATATCTACCACACAAGACGGTACCGATTCTCAAGATGAGTGTGTTAAAAGGAATTTATACTCTGATTTTTTCCTAGCTTCCACACCAAATTCCCCAAAGTACACTGACACTAAGTGTTCCTCGCCTTCCTCACCTGATCCAAGTCCTGAAATTCCAGAGATTGATTTTTCAAAATATATGAACTCTGAAGGCAATTCTGATGGAGAGTTCGAGTCATTTCCTTTCGACAAACCTCTCCCGAGTCACACTGATTTTTTGTCACCAATAGTCAATCGTCCGGTCAATTTTCTGAAGGGGGGTACTTCTTAAACAAAGGCCCCAACTGTGATCAAGATTTCACAATCAAAACCAACATCTAAACCTGTTTCTAAAAGGCAGTCACAGCCGAGGCAAGAGACCGAACAATTGCCTACCAAAAATCTTGTTCCATCAAAAGTCACTGACCGCTCTGTCCTTGTTGTTTCAGATAAAAATGGTCAAGCAAAACAAGAAAAACAAAAGTGGCTGAACAAGGAACCTGTCAAGGATGCAGCATCAAAGTCTTTTCCTACTGCTTTTAATTCTAGAATAAACAAAGACAATTGTGTTTGGAATATTTGGAATCGTTTTGAAGGTTCTTATCCGAATAAACTTAATTCAGTTCATCAATTGATTCAATTATCTCGTGATTGTTTATGTTGTTTTAGATGTGGTTGGAATGATTTTGATGAAATTAACTTGAATGATTGGTTTGGGTCATATCACATGTATAATCATAAACCCAAAAATAAACCCCGTAATAATAAACAGAAATACTATAAACAACGGGGTTTCCAATCTGAGGTTAAACCTCAGCGGGAGACCAAACCCATCGCAAGACGGTCTGCTCCTACTGCGGTTAAACCGGCACCTAAGAGGAAACCTGCTAAAAATATTGTTCCCTCTAAAGGTGTAAATTCTACATCTAAGAGGCAACCTGTGCCAAAACCAGTTCCCTCTAACGGTGTACAAACTGCACCTAAGGGGAAAGTTGTGCCAAACCAAGTTCCTCCAAGAGGTGCCAAACCTAACCCTCCAGGACCCAAACAAATTTGGGTACCTAAAATCTGTTAACTCGATTTTGCAGCACGATCATGTGTGGTACTTAGATTCTGGATGCTCCAAGCACATGACCGGAAGGATAGAGCTTCTCACGATCTACAAGGAAGAATATGGTGGAAACGTGAGATTTGGGAACGACCACAAAGTGCCGATCGTGGGCTATGGCGACATTGTTCAAGATAAGATCACGATAAAGAAGGTATCCCACGTCGCGGGATTGGGACACAATCTGTTCAGCATCGGGCAGTTCTGCGACAAAGATCTCGAGGTTAGCTTCAAAAAGACAAGGTGTAGAATTCTCAATGACGATGGAGTGGAGCTCCTGGTTGGGAAACGCAAGACCAACCTCTACACAATCGACCTCGCAGCCCTCAAGATCGATAACCCTGTCTGCCTCTTGTCAAAGGCCAATTCCCAGCAAGCTTGGATTTGGCATCGACGTCTTTCGCACCTCAATTTCAAAACAATCAACAAACTGGTGCTGGGCGAACACGTGAAAGGCATGCCCGATCTTCAATTCGTGAAGGATCGTCTATGCGGGGCATGTGAGATGGGAAAGATGAAGAGAGTACCACATCAACCGAAGGCAACTCCGAGCACGTCCCGGACCCTCGAACTCATCCATATGGATTTGTGTGGACCGATGCGTGTTCCGAGCATTAATAAGCGCAAATACGTTCTCGTGTTGGTGGACGACTACTCGCGCTACACTTGGGTGTTGTTTCTACGCTCGAAGGACGAAACTCCAGAGCTAATCATTAATCACTTGAAGACTGTCCAACTGAACAAACTACAACAAGTTCAGTCTATCAGAACCGACAACGGGACGGAGTTCAAGAATCGAACGGTGGACGACTATCTGACGTCAGTTGGCATCTCCCACACCTTTTCTGCTGCACGCACTCCTCAGCAAAACGGAGTGGTAGAACGACGCAACCGTACTCTGGTCGAAGCTGCTCGCACTATGCTTTCCCAATCCAACCTACCACTATTTCTATGGGCCAAAGCGGTGTCTACGGCTTGTTATACGCAAAACCGCTCTATCATCAATAGGCGGTTTAACAAGATGCCATACGAGATCATTAACAACCACGTTCCGAACATCAGCTACTTTCATGCGTTCGGATGCACGTGCTATGTTCTGAACGACAAAGATGATCTCGGCAAACTCAGCCCCAAGGCGGACAAAGGAGTCTTCATCGGATACTCCATGCAGGCTAAGGCGTATCGCGTTTACAACAAACGGACCAAAACCGTTGTTGAAAGCATAAACGTGACATTCGACGAAGCCGCCGATTTGGCTTCTGAATAAAATAGTTCAGAACCCGGTTTAACTGGCGTGCTAGCTTCCGGACCTCCAAGTTCGGGATCTGCACAAGCGACAGTAAATCCAAATCATGCATCTTCACCGAATGCTGACTCTTCTGATTTAGATTTATTGTTTAAATTCTTTTATGATGACATCTTTAATGTTTCCCCTATTGTCTCAGCACAACCTCGTCTAGAAGCTGCTCGTAATGAGGACTTGTCGAGCCTATCCGGTCCGCCGCCTTCTACAAGCACGCCATCTATCACTGTAGAGACAGCTCAACCGTCATCATCAAATTCATCTGGTACTACTGTCCCCCTGGAAGAACCAATCACTAACACGGAGATCGCTCCTAACGATTCGTCATCTGCTACAACCAACAATCAACTTCTGAACTCCTCAGAACCAGAATTTGTTCAACCCACGGCGAATCCTCCCCCACTTCCTCCAAGAAACCAGCCTGCTACACTTGAAGCAGTTCAAGACCTACATCCTGGTGATTATGTGGACTCGGATGCGTCTCACTCTACTCAACAGCCGCTTCCGCATACCACCAAGTGGACGAAAGCTCATCCACTTCATCAAATCATCGGTGATCCCTCTACTCCAGTACAAACACGAGGTGCATCCGCCAACTTCTGTCTATTTTCCGGCTTCTTAAGCAACATCGAGCCGACGAACGTACGCGAAGCGCTTGAAGATCCGGCCTGGGTCATAGCCATGCAAGAGGAGCTCAATCAATTCGAAGCTCTAAAGGTATGGCGACTGGTTGCACGTCCAAAACACAAGACGGTGATCGGCACCAAGTGGATTTTCAAGAATAAGAAGGACGAAGACGACATCGTGGTACGAAACAAGACGCGTCTCGTAGCCAAGGGGTATCGTCAACAAAAAGGGATCGATTATGATGAGACCTATGCTCCGGTGGCAAGAATCGAAGCCATACGTATGTTCCTTGCATACGCCGCGCACAAGAACTTCATGGTCTTCTATATGGATGTGAATACCGCTTTTCTCTACGGTAATATCAAGGAAGAAGTATATGTGTCGCAACTAGACGGGTTCGTGGACGATTCGAAGCCTGATCACATCTACATTCTAGACAAGGCACTTTACGGTCTAAACCAAGCTCCGTGAGCATGGTACAAAACACTGACTGAGTTTTTGATAAAGTCCAAATTCACACGAGGTAAAATCGATTCGACTTTATTTATCAAACACGAAAAGGGTCACATAGTTCTTGTTCAAGTGTACGTAGATGACATAATATTCGGCTCTACTAATCCCACATATGCTAAGAACTTTGCCAATCTAATGGGAGAATTTTTTAAAATGAGTATGCTTTGCGAGATGAATTTCTTCCTTGGTCTTCAATTTAAACAACTATCGACCGGGATATTCATAAACCAGGCTAAGTACATCCGGGATATTCTTCGGAAATTCCAGTTAGACCAGTCCTCGCCAATGAAAACTCCCATGGCGCCCAATATAAAGTTTCACGCCGATCCTCACGGAACGGATGTGAACCCTAAATTGTATCGCGGGATGATAGGTTCTTTAATGTATTTAACCGCAAGTAGACCGGATATCATGTTCTCCACATTTTTGTGTGCCCGGTATCAATCAAAACCTAAGGAGTCTCATTTAACTGCTGTCAAGCGAATTTTTCGTTATTTACGTGGTACTGCTGATCTTGGCTTGTGGTACCCGAGAGAGACATGTTTTGCACTATCCGCTTATTCTCATGCGGATCACGCGGGCTGCATGCTGGACCGGAAGAGCACCTCGGGTCACATCCAGTTTTTAGGAGATAGCCTGGTGAGTTGGGCGTCCAAGAAGCAGCAATGTGTTTCAACATCAACTGCCGAGGCGGAGTACGTGGCCGCCGCGAGCTGCTGCTCACAAGTTATCTGGATGCGGACGCAACTCAAAGACTACGGCTTCACGTATGTAAAAGTCCCAATTTACTGCGATTCGAAGAGCGCAATTGCAATATCCAGCAACCCGGTTCAACACACCAAGACGAAGCACATCGACGTTCGGTATCACTTCATTAAGGATCACGTCGAAAGAGGTACAGTCGAACTCTACTTCGTAAATACTGAACATCAGTTAGCAGACCTCTTTACAAAAGCCTTGGACGAAAAACATTTTAACACTCTTGTGTCCATGTTAGGTATGCTAAAACTGACAACTTAATCCGATTGTGTGCCCGTTACAAGTTCCATACATCTACGAGTGACTGTCTCCTCATCATCCGGTGTTTACACTCCTGATGACTGAGTATACACTTCCTCGCACTTGTATTCTACTTATCTCAGTTACACAGTTAGATTAAGTCTCTGTATTTATTTCGTAGATTTCGTTTGTGTTCTTTCTTTCTTCGTGTGTTTCTTTTCTTTCACACTGTCGTCTTCTTTTAACTGTCACTATATGTGCTTTCACGGTGTGTTCATGTGTTCAGGGGGAGCACAAAGAAATATCAGGTAAGTTTACTCATCTGTTGAGGGGGAGCGTCACACACAGTTTTTCTTAACGTGATAAAAAGTTTTTTTGTGTGTGTGGGCACTCCTGTGTGTCTTTCAGTTTATGTTCATCATTTGTGGGGGAGCGAAACAAGTTTTTCTTTAATTGCCTGAAAGTTTTTTTGTGTGTGTCGGCCTCCCCACTGCACTCCACTACACTATCCGAGGGGGAGCAGAGTCATCCCCATGCTCAGTTTGAGGGGGAGCGAAAGAACGTTATGTTAAAACTCTACGGTTTCGGTTTTTATTGAAAAATGAATCCCCTTTCTGCAAAACCAAAGTGTCCGGACAGCTTTCCAGACAAGTCCCGGATACCCCAGCTATCCGGACAGCTTTCCGGACCGGATGGGTATCCGGGTCGACCCATCCGGAAAGTTGGTCCATATAAATAGAACCCGGGAACTCCTTTGCTTTTCCTTACCCGGAAAATCATGCTAAACCCTAACCCTCTAAACTCTCTCTCTCGCTCGGCTCATCTCACAATCATCGTGTTTCCATCCCAAATCGTTGCTAACTCAGGTATGATGCTCTTAACTTGCTTTCGATCGTTATTCGGTATATTTCACGGTCTTAGTTTCACACATCGACCGTCGATTTGGGTATTGATGTGAGTCCGAAACCCGCCTTAAAGGTCACTCAACTTCGGATCCATTTCACGTGTTCTTGATAGCGTTATATCACTCTGTATGCTCACATAGGTCACACGACACCACTTAGATGCTATCACATAGATTTGGAAGTCTAGTTTGGACTATTGAGAATTCGAAAGGCGTCTGGACACACTCGTTGTGTTCGGGAATATTAAATTATATGATGATATATCCGGAAACATTCATCCAATGAGATATTTTGTTCGGACACTCACAACCTCCGGAAACCTAGTTGTCCAAAAACCCCAGGGTCTCCGGTAAGTTCAACTACCGGTATGGTTACATATCCGGACTCCCCTTTGTCCGGAATCTCTTGTGGCTTGGAAACCATTGTCCGGACAGTCTAGTTTATCCGGGAACATTCTTCCCATCCGGACAGATGTCTGGTCCGGGTACTCCTTATCCGGACATTTATGGTTGTCCGGATAAGTTTTGGTTTTCCAATCATTTTGTCCGGACACCCCTGTTGTGTGTCCATCCTGTACCTGTTCTCAATCTGTCTCAGATTGAGCCCATTACAGCAAAGGTACGCGCCGACACTTGTTCATCCGCCTCAATCTCTAACTATGTCCTCTTTTACAGATATCACAATGGCGGATCAACAAAATCCTCAACACCCCGCAGACCAAAATCTAGAGGATCAAATTCCTCAAGAGGAATTTATAGACGAGGCAGCTGATAACGCCTTCGTCGACCCTGACCATGGCACGGAGATCGAGCCGAACAATCACCATCTGGACCCGGCACTGTTTCGTCCACACCCACTACACCGAGTACTGGTGGATATCCTACTACGTCACCCTCTCTATGAGGCCTTAACTGCTACAGCCGACGTTCCACTACTGTACGTGCTTCAAGTATGGCTTACCGTATGCGTCAACACAACTGCTAACACACAGACCATCACGGCGCAGATTGACAACCAAGCCTTCACGCTTACACCTGACACTTTCCGCCGCCTACTTTCACTTCCCGAAGCCAACGCCGGCGGACATCAAGGGTATGACCCCACGGTCAATGACGACACTCTTTGCGCTCAAATCCGCGCACTAGGCTACAACCATGACCTTAACCGCCCATCCGCATTCAACCGAAAGTACCTGGCCCCCATATGGTACATGCTGTTTACGATTCTAAACAGATGCCTTTCTTCGCGATGGAAGGGTATAGATCAGTGTACCGGCGACTTCCTGCGGCTATTCCATGTCGTGTGCTACAACCGCCACGTCGACGCATCAATGATCATCTGGAGGGAGTTAGTCCAGGCCATTCGCCAAATAGGAGGTTCAAAACAGAAGAACTTCCTTCCGTACCCGCGTTTCCTTTCACTTGCTGTGCGTCAACACATGGACGCCAATCCTGCCATACCGCGCCGACTAACTCATCCGGTATGTCCTCCTCACCATTTACAATACATGGTCATTCGCAACCCATCCAACGCCGTAGCAACGCCCATACCTGAAGCCCTTCTGGCTTACGCCGATCCCACTGGACCGAATGTTATAGCATATAGGGAAGCGTTAGGGAATCCCGTGGTCCAGCCAGAACCGGAGGGACCTACCCAGGGACCTAGACCCATGAGACGTGAGGGTCCGAGAGTAAGAGGTGGAAGGGCCCGGGCAGCTGGGGCTCCCGGGCGGGGTGTGTTGAGAGTTATCGGGAGGGGAACCACAACAGGAGGTGCATTGGATCCGCGTCCCGGCCCTAGCCAACTACCCATCATCCCTATCACCCGAACAACAGGCGAAGCCGGAGCATCGTCCTCATGACCGATGCTTCAACATGACTCCACACCATATCTTTCCGATCCACCTTCACCCGCTCCACATGTTGAAAACGTAGAATCTGACTCTACGGAATCCGATACCGACCGCACCATTCGTCTGAAGCAAATACCTCGCGGTATCGGTCCAAACCCGGACTTCACCGTCGGCATCCCACTTGACTCACCTCCTCATACTGAACAGCCTGCTATATGTGATATTAGGACCGAGGGAGTAGTAGATGCTGAATTAGATCATGTGAGAAGGAGAGAACTGCGTTCGAAGACGAACCAGGAAAGATTGAGCCGTAAAGATAACGAGGCTCCCAAGCGAACCGAACCGAGTGTAATCCGGGTAGCCACATCCGCTATCCCGTCTCATTTGTTGGAACAGGGTATTGAAGAAGCCTCTGTGGACCCAGCGGAGCAATTGCACGACCCCCTTATCCACTCATCCGTCTCTCAAAAGACGGATATTTCAGTCTCACACGGGGAACAAGCACAATTTCCACCGGTCTCTCATTCGGAGAGTCAAGGTGTTGAAACAAGAGACCAGCAACCCCCGGTCTCGACTTCATTTCGTGCACCATCGAGTCTAGAGCCAATTGATATCATACATTCTTCGGCTAGGACACTTGATGAGGAACAACACCAAGTCGAGACTCTTCGTGACTCGACCGGAACCACCGTAGTGTCTCCGCCTTTCGGTGGAACGCGAGGATCGGAGGGAAATCCTACCACAGCCACCGACATGCCAGCTGTGAATGTAGGTGGCTCTGCCTCTAAGGTAAATGCCTCAACGGGTAATCTAAGTGATCCCGGAGTTATTCACCCAGACTTTGTGTCACAAGGGTCCCTGGACAGCACCCTTAAGGCTGTCCGAGAGGCAATGGAGCAACATGTCGCCGCCGAGCTCGCCAAACTAATCAAAGGCAAAGCAAAGATCGTCGAAGCTGAAACCGCACCTACAGCTCCACCGACATTCGTTCAGCCAATCTATTCGGTGGATACTCTGAAGACGATGCTTTTGGCTCAGCTAATCCAGCAATCTGAATCCGACGCCTCAACTGAAGTAGACCTGATCTCCGTTCTGAAAACTCAGGTCACTGCTCCTTCATCATCTATTACCACTATCCTGGATGCAATTGACTCGACTCTCAAGGACTACAACCAAGCGCTCACAACGCTGTCCGAGAGAGTCCGTTCCCTCGAATATACCTGTAAGAGTCAAGCAGGCGGTCTGAAGCACAAGCACGATGACCAGGATGATCCTAATCACCGTGAGGGGGATAAACGACAACGACTAAACGAGACCGCCCGGATCCTCACTGCTGAAACTACAACTGTGGTTCAACTGGAACCAGCAACTGCGGCAACAACAACCGACGCCCAACGTGAAGCCGAGTTGCCATTAGCCGAGATGGTAATCGATATGGACATATCAGATGATGAAGACCCGACGGTTGAAAAGCCCGAGGGTTCAACACAGGAACTGTTCGACTTTGATTCATCAGACAGACCGTTACTGGATATGATCGATCCAGACTGCGAAGCCAACCCGGAGACCGAAGATGCATGGTATGAAAAAGCCGCCAGTGCCGCAAATCTCCAGGTTAACTTGGTTTTCCCTACTGATGCCGATGACAATATTGACTATGATCAGTTCCTGCTATAGAATTTATATGGTACTTCTCCCGTTCACTATGCCCAACCGACCAGAACTTCAACAAGACATGAAACTACTACTGCCTACATTCCGACATCCCCTCTTCAACAACAGACAGGTACTGATCTTCTTCCTCCACCTCAACAACAAATCCGTTGGGAGAAGATCACCGTACTTATCCCTCATCTAGAGGAACCCTGAAGAAGCTGTTTGTACACAAGCTACGCCAGATCGAGCCGACCTTCTGCCTGGGCATTTACAACTATAGTCCCGAATACCAACGCCGATACATCTGCGCAATGAAGCGGTGTCTTCCAGTCAGCCAAGTCAGAACCAAGCATCAGATCACAGAGGTAATCAATATCCAGTCAAGCCGTATGATGAAAATTGTCTATCCTGTATTCACTGTCCGATGTGAAGATGGGAACGAATGGAAATTTTCTGAAGCCGACTTCCAGAACCTCCGACCGTTGACTTCCTGGCGATTCTGAAAGACCTACGTTCAAGAACTATCTGACCGCTTCCCGTTACAAAGGTGCTCGAAGCTGTTCGTCGATTCCTGGTCCGCACAATTATGATGTATTATCTAATGGACTTCCAAATGGCTATCGAGAACAGGGCAAAGAAGGTAAATCTGATCAAGCCGAATTTGCAAGCTCCTGAGTTGAATATGTATCCCGAGAACGCTATGCTTCTAGAACCAGAATTTGGGATCGTCTTCATCAAGGAACAGAAAGAGAAAAGATTTCTGCGATTCAGTCAGGTTGAAAGATTCTGCGACGGCACACTCTACAAAGTTCAAAATGCGCTTCGAAAGATCATTCAGCACGAGTCTGAAAATCCAAGGTTCTCATATGTCCCTAATCCGAATGAAATAACTGCTCGGAATGCCTTGGAATTGGTTGAAGATCGCATCGACTACCGCCGTGCTGTCAATTCACTTTGCGCTTCGAAAAAGATATGTCGAGAACTGGTGCCAAATCGAACTTCAAATCAAAGGGGAGATTGTTAGGGTCAATTTATGTTGATTTAAAGTTCAGGGTTTAAATTGTAATTGTTTAATTTAAGCCTTATTAGTGAACGGGCCGTGGGCTTGTTAACAACGGGCCCGCCGTATATAAAGCAATTTAGCCTTAGAAAATTAGGTTAGTTGTCTCATTTGCTTTCCTACACTTTTATTGTAATCCTCTCAATATTTAAAGCTAATACAGAGATGACCAGTTGAAATCGTATACTTTATTGTTTAATCGTTTGATTTCATTATCGTTGCACGGATCTGAGACTCTCAGTCTTTTTCATTTTTTGTTTTTATATAGTAAATTACAATCTTAGTCCTTGTGGTTTGTCTTTTTTCTTTTCTTTTTTGTCTTTCTAACCTTTTCATTTTATAACCTTGTTATATTAATTAATTAATGATAATTTTTACTAACAAGACATTATGTAACACCGTAAAAACGGGGTAAATTTAAGCCAAATTTTCAAACAAAAGAACCATTTGAATAAAGATCAATAGATACTCATGAGTTGCGGGAAAAGCGTTTACAAGAAAATAAGAGATACAATGACAACAACCTATTAATCTAACTTAGGATTGTTTAGATTAAAATCGGGTGTCGCTATCTCAATTACAAAAAAACGCTCGGCTAAGGCCAACAACCACCGCTATCTCGTCTATTCCAAAAATGCTATCTCTCTTCATCACACTTCCCTCAACCCCGGAAAGTCCCACCGCTAGGAAGACCTGCTAAACACAACATACAATAAGAAGAAGTGTTAGCCTACAGCATAGCAAAATAGCATTTATATAATAAGAATAGAATAAACAATGAATAAGATATCGTTCCATCCAATACCGATCCGTCATTCATTACATCTTTGTATTCATGCAAGACATCAACCCGCTCTAGGTCTCTAGTCCCCCTCAGACGTCAACCCAAACCGGGTCTTTAGTCCAATAAGGCGTCAACCCCAAACTGGATCTCTAGCCCTCAAAGACATCAACCCAAACTAGGTCTTTAGTCTAGTGACATCAACCCATGTCGGGTCTCTAGCCACGAAGACATCAATCCAAACCGGATCTTTAGTCTAGACGACGTCAATCCAAACCGGATATTCAGTCTATACGACATCAATCCAAACCGGATCTTTAGTCGACAGCATCAATCCAAACTAGATATTTAGCCCATCTTTCCAAAGGGTAAGGAACCCGTCATGTTCATTAATCGTCAATAAGTACGCGTATATAAATTGACTCAATCACAAAGTCTCCACCATACACAAGACTCTACTTTCACAACTCATCCTTATAAGGAGTTACTAGCATATAAAGACATTAGTAATTATCGTCACTCCCAAAGTTACCATTTACATCAAAACCCTAAATTTGACTCACACTTACTAACTTCATAAGCCGTAAAACATGTTAATAGCATCCAAGAACATATCATCATAATCACAAATGAAGATTCATCCATTGTCATCATCTTTTGACAAGTTCAGGCCCTAAACCTTCCATAATTGGAGGTTAGGTCATTAATCACAAAATCAAGAGAGTTTAGCAAGTGAACATAAATAAATACAGTTAAAACATCAAATGATTAAAGATAAGTGAGTTTAGTAGGGTAGAACACTCATAATCTAGATTTTAGGGAAAAACCTAGAAAATAGAGAAACCCTAGATTTGGAGAAAAGGTGGAGCTTGAGACTTGATCTACCCTTCTCTAGTGCTTTAATAGTGATCTAGGTCAAAGCTTTAATAGTCTTCAACCAACCCAACAGTAAGAATTTAAGGAGGGGAGAGTATGTGAGAGTATTGATGAACTTGGGGTGAAAATCACAGCTCTTAGAGGAGAGAAATCCCTTTGAAATGTTTTTGGTAAAGTGAGAGAGAGAGAGGTGGGAAAAGTTAGGAAAAAGGTGAAAAATTCGTCAAACAGCTTGCAGACGTCCGCAATGTGCATCATGCGGACGTTCGGACTCGCAAAACGTCCAGACTTCCCAAACTCTCTGTTGCTTCCGTGGATGACCTGCAGACTTCCACTGCATGCGAACGTCCGGACCCAGGTCCATGCGGACGTCCGAAGTAATCCAAATCCCAAAAACTCCCATCCTCAAGTGTGAGGACCTAGCATGCTTCTAAGTCATTTCTAAAGTGTCAAATAGCATATATTGACCACGTCAAGGCACACGTATAACACATAAAGTCTCTAAAGTCTCAATGCCAAAGACCCCATACGATTTAAGACGCAACTACAAAGCGGAATACAAAAGAAAAGGTTCTCCCGGAAACACGGGTGTTACAATCCTCCCCAACTTGAAAATGATTTCGTCCTCGAAATCTCGACTAGACGAATAAGCTAGGATATCGCCTTTTCATATCTTCCTCCGATTCCCACGTCACGTTAGCTCCTCGGTGATGTTTCCATTGTACTTTGACCCTCGCGACCTCTTTACGCCGGAGTCTCCTAACTTCTCTCTCTAGTATGGCTTCGGGCTCTTCGACGCAATGACTATTGTCAACTCGGATTTCCGACGTCGGTATCACGTTCTCCTCCTCTGCTAGGCACCTTCATAGATAGCATACGTGGAACGTAGGGTGAATTTCATTCATCTCCGGTGGCAACTCTAACTTATAGGCTTGCAACCCGACACGAGTGTTGGTGATTTTAGTGAAATCATCGGTTCATTTTGTGTAGTTAGATTCACAAAGATAATAATGGGGTTGTTAGCTAAGCTATAACATGAGTTAGGAGGTGTGGAGTGCACACTCATGTAAGCTATCTAGAACCCGAGATTGTTGGACGGTTAAGATTGGCGAGTTACAAAGTGTTTTTGTGAACTGGGCGTCGGGGCCAGTGCTGGCGCCAGGCTCTGTTTGTTTGTTGGCGCTGATGCCGGCGCCAGTTGGCTGGCGCGGAGACTGTCGCCAGGCTCTGTTCGTTTACCGGCGCTGATGCTGGCGCCAGTTGACTGGCGCGGAAACTGGCGCCAGCGTCTGGAATGTCTTTTCACGTTTGTAACTGCCCTCTTTAATTCCACAATCAATCCCATTAAATGAGATATTATTATCAATATCAATATGGGTCGGTTACGATTTTCTAAGGTGGATAAATAGGAGTCGATTTCTGCCTAAATCGATACACTGAAAAAATAGAGATTATCCTCGAGTGAATTTCATGATACCCGGGCAGTATAGGGTCGAAATATCACTTACGGAAAGCGAGCTCTCACGCGATCTTTGTTTTATCCAAGTTAATCTATCACTCTTCTCTCCCACGATTTCCGAAATCCCCCAACAACCGTAAGTGATATTTGTTCATCGTGAGAGAGATGGCGAGTGATCAGTCCGTGAGAGACATGACGACCAAGTTCACCAAACTGGAGAAGTTTGAAGGTGTTGATTTCCGTAGATGGCAGAAGAAGATGCACTTCTTGTTGACGACGTTGAAGGTCGTGTATGTGCTAAGCACTCCGATACCGGGGGTGATGGAAAATGAGACGTTGGAGATGACTCGGCATCGCGGTAAATGGGAGAACGACGACTACATCTGTCGTGGCCACGTCTTAAACGGTATGTGTGACTCCCTCTTTGACATCTATCAAAACGTTGAATCTACCAAAGACCTATGGGACTCTCTTGAGTCCAAATACATGGCGGAGGATGCTTCTAGTAAGAAGTTCCTGGTTAGTAATTTTAATAATTACAAGATGGTGGACTCAAGGCCGGTGATAGAGCAATACAATGAGCTCCTTCGCATTCTCGGCCAATATGCTCAACATGATATGAAGATGGACGAATCCATCTCCGTATCGAGTATTATTGATAAACTGTCCCCCTCTTGGAAAGACTTCAAACATATGTTGAAACACAAGAAGGAAGAGTTGTATCTTGTGCAACTCGGTAGTCACTTGCGCGTAGAGGAATCTCTTCGGGCGCAAGAGGCTGAGAAACCTAAAATAAAAGAGGTTTTTGTACCTTCGGTGAACATGGTGGAAGAGGGAAAGTCCAACAACTTCAAGGGAAAATGTAAGTTCAATGAAGCCAAGAAAGAGCCCAATAAAAAGGTTAGATTAACCTGTTGGACCTGTGGGATGACCGGCCATCTCAAGCGAGATTGTCGGGTTGTCAAGAGTAAGAATGGAGCAAGCACAAGTGGTGGTGGGCAAGGATCCAAGGATCAAAACCCACGGCAAGGTCAGAATTTTGACTTTGGTTTTAATTCAAATTTGAATTATGTACCACTAATATCCGAATCTTTTTACGTGCAGGATGATGACATCGCTTGGTGGATCGACTCGGGTGCTACAAGTCATGTGTGCAAAGATCGCCATTGGTTCACCTTCTTGGAATCGGTTGAAGATGGATCAATGCTACGCATGGGAAACGAGTCGATTGCTCCCATTCTTGGACGTGGCTTAGTTAGGCTAGAGTTTAGTTCTGGCAAAATAGTTAAACTTTTAGACGTTTTGTTTGTACCACAAATTCGAAAGAATTTGGTTTCTGGTGGTATCTTGAATAAGTTAGGGTATAGGCAAGTTTATGAGTCCGACAAGTTTATCTTGTCAAAGGGTGGCTCTTTTGTAGGATTTGGTTATTTGTTAAATAATATGTTTATGTTGAATTTGAATAAAATGAGTTTTGTTTCAAATTTTGTTTTTGCTGCAAATGGCATTTGTGTTGATTCCAATTTATGGCATGCAAGGCTTGGTCATGGTAATTTTAAACGTATGGTTGAAATGTCAAAAGATGGTCTTATTCCGGCCTTTGATATTAAAACCGAGAAGTGTAAACTTGCATGTTAACAAAGATTACTAGACAGCCTTTTCCTAACGTGAAAAGGGACTCGTCGGTGCTTGAGCTTATTCATAGTGATCTTTGTGATTTGCATTCAACTCCGTCTTTGGATAATAAAAAGTATGTTGTCACTTTTATTTACGACGCTTCACGGTTTTGCTATGTATATTTGTTACATTCAAAAGATGAAGCGTTGGTTAAATTTAAAATTTATAAAACGGAGGTTAAATTGCAAATGAATTGCTTTATAAAGTGTTTACGCACCGATCGTGGTGGGGAGTATTACAACCCCATGTTTTTCCAATCCGTAGGAATCATTCATGAGACTACGACGCCTTATACACCACAACAAAATGGTGTGGCGGAACGGAAAAATAGAGTTCTCAAATAAATGGTGAACTCTATGTTATCCTACTTGGGATTGAGTGATGGATTTTGGGGTGAAGCCATGCTCACGGCTTGTTATTTGCTTAATCGAGTTCCCAATAAAAGGAACAAGATTACCCCATATGAACTTTGGTTCGAGAAAAGGCCTAACTTGAGTTATATTCGAGTTTGGGGCTATCGAGCGGTGGTTCGACTACCCGAACCCAAAAGGAAGACTTTGGGTGAGAAAGGTATTGACTGCATCTTTGTTGGATATGCCGAGCATTCCAAAGCTTATAGATTCTATGTTATTGAACCTAATGATTCTATAGCGATTCACACCGTTATAGAATCGAGAGATGTAATTTTTGATGAGACTAGATTCTCTTCAATGCCTAGGCCAAAGGACATAGCTCCAAGTACTAGTGAAACTAGTGAGATTGAAGAACAAGCAACTGTTCCAACCGAATCTCCGATGCTTCGAAGGAGCAAAAGATGAAGGATTGGAAAATCCTTTGGTCCCAATTTCCAAGTATACTTGGTAGAGGGATCAAGAGATGATATTGGATCTCAATTCCTTTACTGTTATAGTGTTGAGGAGGATCCAAAATCATTTGATGAGGCTATGAAGTCTCAAGATGTTGCTTTCTGGAAAGAAGCAATACATGATGAGATGGACTCCATCATGGGGAATAATACTTGGGTATTATCGGACTTGCCACCGGGTTGCAAACCTTTGGGATGCAAGTGGATCTTCAAAAGGAAGATGAAAGCGGATGGATCAATCGACAAGTTCAAAGCTCGATTAGTAATCCAAGGCTTTAGGCAACGGGAAGGCATCGATTATTTTGATACCTATGCCCCGGTAGCAAGGATCTCCACGATTAGATTGTTGATAGCCTTAGGAGCTATCCACAATTTAGTGATTCACCAAATGGATGTCAAAATGGCATTCTTGATTGGTGATTTGGAGGAGGAAGTTTACATGAAACAACCGGAAGGCTTTATTATGCCCGGGATGGAGCATAAGGTATGTAAACTTGTAAAATCATTGTATGGGCTGAAACAAGCACCCAAACAATGGCATCAGAAATTTGATGAGGTTATCTTGTCCAACGGTTTTATGATAAACCAAGCGGACAAGTGTGTATATAGCAAATTTGACACATCCGGTAACGGTGTAATCATTTGCTTATATGTTGACGACATGTTGATCTTTGGCACCGACCAAAATCAAGTTGGGAAAACCAAAGAGTTTTTGTCGTTGAGTTTCTCCATGAAAGATATGGGAGAGGCAGAGGTGATCCTTGGTATAAGGATCAAGCGTGAGAACAAAGGGATTGCAATTATGCAATCTCATTACATTGAGAAAGTATTAAAGAAATTTAACTGCTTTGATTGTTCTCCGGTGAGTACTCCATGGGATCCGAATGTGAAGCTTATGCCCAACTCGAGTGAAGCGGTGTCACAACTCGAGTACTCAAAGGCTATTGGATGCTTGATGTATGCCATGACAAGCACTAGGCCGAATATCGCTTTTGCCATAGGAAAGTTGAGTAAGTATACTAATAATCCTAGTATTCATCATTGGCAAGCGATAAGACGAGTATTCAAATACTTGAAGAAAACCATTGATTATGGTTTGTCATATGTCGGGTTTCCTTCAATATTAGAGGGATATTCGGATGCAAGTTGGATCACCAATTTGGAAGATCACTCTTCTACGAGTGGTTAGGTGTACTTGCTTGGGGGAGGTGCCATCTCATGGGCTTCCAAGAAGCAAACTTGCATCACGAGTTCGACTATGGAGTCGGAATTTGTGGCATTAGCCGCTGCCGGTAAAGAGGCGGAATGGCTAAGGAATGTGGTCCATGAAATTCCATTATGGCCGAAACCAATATCACCCATTTCTATCCGTTGTGATAGTGAGGCTACTTTGGCTAAAGCTTATAGTTAAGTATATAATGGCAAGTCTAGACACTTAGGTGTTAGACATAGCATGATTCGTGAGCTAATCACGAATGGGGTGATTTCGGTTGAATTTGTTCGGTCGCAACAAAATCTAGCGGACCACTTGACGAAGGGGTTAGCTAGGGACTTGGTTCACAAGTCGGTTATAGGGATGGGATTAAAGTCCATCTAAATCTCTAGCAGTGAGATACCCAATTCCCTTCTAATACAACGTTAGAAGTTGAATTCAATGGGAAAGCTCACTCTAAGGGATTGGAGCACAAGACGATCATCCCACGGTATGTGCTCGATACTGCAAGTGAAGGAGGTAATTGTTCTTTTGTAAAAATGTATGTGCAGGTGCATGAAGAAAAGAACTACCTATATGAGTGTGAAGTGTGGCCGTTTCAAGAAGCTTGGACTTGGCTTTGATGCACTCACAAATGGATAAGGACACATGGCATGTATAGTGTCAAGTTTATACTTTAGAGAATCATTTAACTTCATGTGTATGTTATTTTTTGGTACTCAAATGGGTTGACGGGTTCAATCCATAGGACACCCGGATTCTCGAGTATTTGAAATGTGTAATGTACTAAGATAGAAATTCAATCTTTTAGATATTTTCATTTATGCATGAGTTTGTTTACCTGTATTGAACTTTTATTTTGTGAATCAAGGATTACACTAAAATGGGGGAGGAATGTTGGTGATTTTAGTGAAATCATCGGTTCATTTTGTGTAGTTGGATTCACAAAGATAATAATGGGGTTGTTAGCTAAGCCATAACATGAGTTAGGAGGTGTGGAGTGCACACTCGTGTAAGCTATCTTGAACCCGGGATTGCTGGACGGTTAAGATTGGCGAGTTACAAGGTTTTTTTGTGAACTATGCGTCGGGGCCAGTGCTGGCGCTAGGCTCAGTTTGTTTGTTGGCGCTGATGCCGGCACCAGTTGGCTGGCGCGGAGACTGGCGCCAGGCTCTTTTCGTTTACCGGCGCTGATGCTGGCGCCAGTTGATTGGCGCGGAGACTGGCGCCAGCGTCTGGAATGTCTTTTCACGTTTGTAACTGCCCTCTTTAATTCCACAATCAATCTCATTAAATGAGATATTATTATCAGTATCAATATGGGCCGGTTAAGATTTTCTAAGGTGGATAAATAGGAGTCGATTTCTGCCTTAATCGATACACTGAAAAAATAGAGATTATCCTCGAGTGAATTTCGTGATACCCGGGCAGTGTAGGGTCGAAATATCACTTACCGAAAGCGAGCTCTCACGCGATCTCTGTTTTATCCAAGTTAATCTATCACTCTTCTCTCCCACGATTTCCGAAATCCCCCAACAACGAGGACTCAACTTCCCACGTTTCCCAAAACGGATTAGGCCCTTCCAAGGAGATACCTTCAACATCACACGATCTTCCACTTGGAATTCCACCGGTCGTCTTTTCTTATCGGCATAACTTTTCTGTCGGTCTTGAGCCGCTTTCTTATCGGAGATACCTTCAACATCACACGAATGGTCTTGACTTTATCGGCCATTTCTTGCACAATCTCCGATCCCACAAATTGTTTCTCTCCCGCCTCTAGCCAACACACGGGAGTTCTGCACTTCCTCTCGTACAAGGCCTCAAATGGCGCTGCCTTCAGACTAGAGTGATAGGCTTGCCAAAACCTCGAAGTAAACCGACTATCACGATCGGAGACTATCGACACGGGCACCCCGTGCCTAGACACCACCTCGTCGATGTATAGTTTAGCTAACTTGTCCATCGGAAATGTTTCTCGCATCGCTAGGAAATGTGCACTCTTGGTCAAGCGATCCACAATCACCCAAATTGTATCATTCCCTTTCAAGGTCTTCGGCAACTTGGTCACGAAATCCATTGTGATTTTCTCCCATTTCCACTCAGGTCTCTCCAATGGTTTCAAACTGCCATAAGGTCGTTGATGTTCCGCCTTCACTAAGGAGCAAGTCACGCAGCGCTCTATATAATGTGCCACGTCCACTTTCATCACCGGGTCACCAATAATGCAGTTTCAAGTCTCTATACATCTTAGTACTCCCCGGATGTATGGAATACTTGGATTTGTGAGCCTCATCCATGAGTAATTCTCGGTTTCCCCCGATCTTGGGTACCCACACTCGCCCGTTGAATAACTTCACTCTGCGGCCATCCTCCGTTAGTAGTTGTCTTTGTTTCACCATCACTTCCTCTTTGAGGTTTTCTTCCAAAAGGGCTTCGGTTTGCACCGCCTTAATTCGCTCAATCAAGCTCGATACTAGCTCAATTCATGAAAAATTGGCACGAAGACTCCCACTATACCCCTTCCGGCTTAAGGCGTCAGCCACAACATTCGCTTTTCCCGGGTGATAGAGCAATTCGCAGTCGTAATCCTTGAGTAATTCTAGCCACCTTCTTTGCCTCATGTTTAGCTCTTTTTGATCGAAAACGTACTTCAAGCTCTTATGGTCCGTGTACAACGTACATTTCGTTCCGTAAAGATAATGTCGCCACAACTTTAACGCGAACACTACCGCTGCCAAATCCAAGTCATGAGTGGGGTAGTTCTTTTCGTGCACTTTAAGTTTCCTTGACGCATAGACGATGTCCTTTCCTCTTTGCATTAGAACGCATCCCAAGCCCGACTTTGAAGCATCGCTATAAACCACAAAGTCTTCCGATCCCTCGGGTAACGACAAGATGGGAGCCTCACACAGTTTCCTTTTCAACGTACGAAATGCTCTCTCCTGTTTCTCAATCCAAACGAACTTTACGTCTTTCCGGGTCAGAGTCGTCAGTGAAGAAGCAATCTTGGAAAAGTCTTGAATGAACCTTCGGTAGTAGCCCGCCAAACCCAAGAAACTCCGGATTTCCGCTGGGCTTTTGGGAACTTCCCATTTCATCATAGCCTCGATTTTTGATGGGTCCACTTTCACTCCGTCTCGAGTGACCACGTGTCCTAAGAATTGGACCTCCTCCAACCAAAACTCGCACTTGGAGAACTTTGCATACAACTTCTCTCTTCCCAAGACCTCCAACACTTCTCCCAGGTGTCGCTCGTGTTCCGCCGTGCCCTTGGAATACACCAAGATGTCGTCTATGAAAACGATGACCGACTTATCCAGGAAGGATCGGCACACTCGGTTCATTAAATCCATGAACACCGCTGGTGCGTTGGTTAAACCGAACGGCATCACCAAGAACTCGTAATGCCCATACCGCGTCCTAAACGCCGTCTTAGGAACGTCACTCTCCTCTACTTTGACTTGATGATAACCCGAACGTAGGTCGATCTTCGAGAAGCAACAATCCCCTTGGAGTTGGTCGAACAAATCGTCTATTCTAGGGAGTGGATACTTGTTCTTCACGGTCACTTTGTTTAACTCCCGGTAGTCGATACACATCCTCATCGTGTCGTCCTTCTTTTTTACAAATAAGACCGGCGCTCCCCAAGGTGACGAACTTGGTCGCACAAACCCCTTTTCTATATGCTCTTGGAGTTGCACCATCATTTCTTGCATCTCGGATGGGGCTAAGCGGTAAGGGGCCTTGGCAATCGGTGTCGTTCCCAGAACCAATTCTATCTTGAATTCCACCTGGCGATCGGGTGGCAATCCGGGAAAGTCTTCCGGGAACACATCGGGAAACTTGCGTACTACTCGTACATCCTCTAGTTTCTTCTTCTCGAGCTTAGCGTCAAGTACGTACGCCAAATAAGAAGCCCACCCCTGGTTAGGCATTTACGGGCCCTAAGCATGGAAATTATCGCCACTTCCCCGTTCCTCTTTTCACCATACACGGTCGCTACTCCACCACCCATGGTAGGGATGAGGATTAGTTTCTTGGCGCACAAAATCTTTGCACGATTGGCCGCTAGCCAATCCATTCCAACCACTACATCGAACCCACCTATGACCATGGGTATTAACTCTATTGGGAATTTCGTCCCCTCAATTTCCAACACACAGCCTTTCAGTATATCATGAACCACAACCTGACCACAGTCCGCTATCTCTACCACTATAGCATCCTCTAAACTTCTAGTAGGTAGGGACAACTTTTGGCAAAAGGAGATTGACACAAACGAAAAACTGGCACCCGAATCAAACAACACACGTGTAGGTACGGAGTTTAGAAGAAATGTACCCGATACTACATCTGTCGAGGCCTTTGCCTCGTCACCCGTCATCTGGAATGCTCGTCCTGCCGCTCTCGGAGGGTCCACTCTCTTTCCCCCACTTCCCCCAGTCTTTGCCTTCGGGCACTCGCTCCTAATATGGCCCGGTTCCTTGCATTCGAAACAAATGATTTCTTTAGCTGGACAATCATTGCGGATATGCCCTGGATTCCCACACTTGTAACAAGCCACCTCATTCGGCTTGCACGGACCATGATGTTTGCTTCAGCACTTGGAACACCACCTAGCTTCACGCCTAGGTTCGGTTCCCCGGTAGTTGTTGCTGAACGATCTCGGTTTCTTGGAAGGCATAGAGCTACCTTCCCATTTCCTCTTTTCGGGTGACCGGTTACTCTCTTCCTTATCTCGGTTGTAAGCGTCTTCCACCAGCAGCGCTCCCTCAATTGCCTCACGAAGAGTGGAAGCTTTCGACACTCGGACCATCGTCATCATGTCCGACGGGAGGCCCTTGATGTATGCCTTGATCTTTTCTTTCTCTTTCGGGACCAGATGTCCCACCAACCCCAACTTGTCCATAAACCGACGGTTGTACTCTTTCACATTCAAGTTACCCTTCCTCAGATTTCGAAAACTTTCCTCGATTCGGTCCATTGCTCTTTCATTGCAATACTCCTCTAACACTTTCTTTTTGAACATTGGTCAGCTCAGTTTGGCCAACACAGAAGCTTCTAGAAAAGTAGAATAAATATTCCACCAGGTGAGGGCCGCCCCTCTCAACATTTGCGAGCCAAATTTAGCCTTTTGACTTTCTCCGCATTCACTAGTTCGGAAAGACTATTCCATTTCCCTTATCCAGTTCATGCAAATAACCGGATCGTCGGTGCCCTTGAACTCGGGTGGTCGGCAACTAAGGAAAGATTTGAAGGAACACACGTTCCCTCCTTGCCTCGTGTCATTGGTGCCCAATCCATCAATGGGGTTCTCATTTCTGGTACCCCCGGAACCAGCCACTATTATATTCTCGGCAACCGTTTCATGCCTACGGTTATTGGTGTCTCGGTCTTCCAACAATTTCAGAAATTGTTCTTGCTGCTGTGCCATGGATAGGTTCATGGCCACCATCATTTGATCCATCATTCTAGTCTCAGCCATTGCCTCCTCTAAAACAGGGTCAGACGTTTCCAAGTTCCGTCGGGGCACATATTCCGGTCCGCCACCCAACAAATTAGTGTTAAGTGGTAGCCCCTCCATCGCCGTCACCCTCGGTTGGTCAGCAGTAGACACCGTAGCATTAAGGCCATCCGGCCTACTACGAGTATTAACCATTAGTTTGTCTGCCACACATTCAAAGATGGAGGTAAGTAATATGGCAAAAGATTCATATTAAATGATCGCACCAACACCCTCATCAATCATCATAATTATAGCAATCTAAGCATGCTCACGTAACAACAAATTCATAATAGTAGTAGCTAATTGACATCATGAACATGTTACACATAAGGATCCTTGTTACCAAAATCACAATTTTCGACTAGTGCAACACCAACGACTCTAAGACTTTCTTATCTTAAGAGTTCTACCCATTTCACCGCTCACAACTTAAATCGATCTAGTTTAATTCTAGGCATCTCACGTCAATACGTAGTTCGCTTAAACCATTGCTCTGATACCAACTTGTAACACCCTAAAAACGGGGTAAATTTAAGCCAAATTTTCAAACAAAAGAACCATTTGAATAAAGATCAATAGATACTCATGAGTTGCGGGAAAAGCGTTTACAAGAAAATAAGAGATACAATGACAACAACCTATTAATCTAACTTAGGATTGTTTAGATTAAAATCGGGTGTCGCTATCTCAATTACAAAAAAACGCTCGGCTAAGGCCAACAACCACCGTTATCTCGTCTATTCCAAAAATGCTATCTCTCTTCATCACACTTCCCTCAACCCCAGAAAGTCCCACCGCTAGGAAGACCTGCTAAACACAACATACAATAAGAAGAAGTGTTAGCCTACAGCCTAGCAAAATAGCATTTATATAATAAGAATAGAATAAGCAATGAATAAGATATCGTTCCATCCAATATCGATCCGTCATTCATTACATCTTTGTATTCATGCAAGACATCAACCCGCTCTAGGTCTCTAGTCCCCCTCAGACGTCAACCCAAACCGGGTCTTTAGTCCAATAAGGCGTCAACCCCAAACCGGGTCTCTAGCCCTCAAAGACATCAACCCAAACTAGGTCTTTAGTCTAGTGACATCAACCCACGCCGGGTCTCTAGCCACGAAGACATCAATCCAAACCGGATCTTTAGTCTAGACGACGTCAATCCAAAACGGATCTTTAGTCAAAACGACATCAATCCAAACCGGATCTTTAGTCTATACGACATCAATCCAAACCGAATCTTTAGTCGACGGCATTAATCCAAACTAGATCTTTATTGGTTTCCGGTTTGTTTATACAAGATTATTAGATCTATTAGTTTAAGTATGAGTTTGATGCGAAAGCGTATTTGAAGAACTAACAGATATGATTGATAGATTTAGAACACAATATAAATAAACAGTGAACAGGAAATAATATTTCAAAGTTTACTGAATATATATATTAAGAACAGATTCAAGAACAGTGAGTAAGCAAAGCTTTTAAAACAGATATGACTCTCAAAGTGTTTAAAGCTATGTGTTCTTGTGATGTTTTTCTCTCTCTTGAATTCTTGTTTCGATTATTCGATTGATCGATCGATGGATAAGAAGAACTCAACATGAGTCTTCCTTATATACTACTCTAAGGGGACCATAAAGCATATGCTACTATTCACAAAGGACGGTATGAATAGTTGGACGGATGGCATGAACAGTTGGACGTGTTGTATTGCATTTAATGCAGCAGACGTCTATTATGTACTAAGCCCTATTGAATCCAATCAGAGTTTGACACGTTGCAGTTGGACAGGGCATGCTACCATGCAAGTTGATGAACAGGTCCTGTAACAGTAGCAAGATATTATAAATATCTTTCAAGTCTTTGTTGAAGACCGCAGAGGCTCTGTGAAGTGCCACAGAGGTTCTGCGGTTTGGTCCTTAGAAGAGTAGTCTTCACCGGATTCTGAGTCTTTGGTCTTCTTTGTGCGTATTACAGAGCTTCTGTAGGACGTCTCTTTAGCTTCTGTAGCTTCTCGACCTTGATCTCTCGGTAAGTTCGGCAGAGCCTCTGTAAGAGGCTTTCTTCACTTAGCCTATTTTTCACTACTTCTAAATACTTCTATGATTAGGAAGATTGAAGCTAACAATCTCCCCCTAAGTAGTGAAAAATAAAAAATTGAACTTGAGTTTAATTAGGCTAAGTTAGATAAGACAGAGGTTAAACAATACCTCAAAAGTTCTTTCATTCAGAAATATGCCAGAGGCATTTTACATTTGAGTACAATGAAAGATAAACATTTGACTTTGTTTGCAGAGATTTGAGGTTTGAGAATCATATTTTGGCATCTTTGAAATCGTTGTAGCTTCTGTTGTCTCTTCCGATTCTTCTGATCTCTTTGTAGAAACTGATGCAGAGTTCTCTTAGGAGGATTGTGGCATCAATCTCTCTGATGAAAGTATCTGCAGCATCTCTATCCATTTTCTCTGTACCTCTGTATTTTACAAGGCTTGCTCTGAACTTGTTCAGAGTACTAGTTGCGTACTTCTGACAATCCATGCACACAAACAGTTTGACTTCGCCTTGTGGGTTTTTAAATACTAACCCGAATCTTGGTTCTGTAATGATAGAGTTGGGCACGGCGTCGGGTGGGCAGCGATCTTCTGGTGGTCGTAAATTTAGATGTTTGAGACCAAGATCCTTTCCCAGTTGAAAATCTATCATACTGAAGATCAGAAGCTTTTCCCTCATTGCTTTTCTTAATACTTGATAGGCTCTGGTGTTTGCCTCTGTGTTGTAGTTGTCCATTGTCCATTGCAGAAGGTCAGGTAGATCATAAGGATTGATATTTCTTAGGTCAGCATCAGCGAAGGTGGTTTCTGAATTGTCTTCTCTTCTGACTTTGTAAAGATTGTACCTGACCCTTGGATAGGTTCTTGTAAAGGAGAACCTGCAGAAGATTACCTTTTTGATCTTGTGGATTGAGAAGACATCTGCTTTGGTTCTTGGCTTTGTCCTTGTGAAGATGTTCTCAAATTCTTCTCTGATCCTTGAATCTGTCACATGATCTGTTGGATGATTGGTCTGAAAGGTTTGTTTATAGAGGTATTTGTATACCACTTCTTCCATTTCTTCATGTGTTGGACCAGGTTGTGGTACTTGTCTTCTGAGACTTTCCATCTTTTGAACAACTTCTGCAGCTCTACCTGTTAGAGGAATGTCTGACAGAGGCTTTAATCCATATGCCCAATCAACTTCTTCAGGCTTTGGAGTTTGGAAGGCATCAAAGGCGCTCTTCATCAATTTCTCTGTAGGCTTGGGCAATGATTTCTTTTTCTTGGGCTCTTCTGTCAGTATTGCTTTGCCCTTGTCTTTGGCTTTTGGAGGTGCAGAACCTGTTTTTTCTGTAGGTTTGGAGGTTGGTGCTTCTGTTGGCTTGATGGTTGCCTCTGTAGGTTTTGACACTTGTGTTTTAGAGGACTTTTGTGGCGATGGTTCTGTTGGCTTGAGTTGCTCTGTAACCTCTGTTGGAGGTTATTTGGTGACTTCTTCTGTGAACTCTATTTCTGTTGATGAAGATTGGACATTGAATCTTCTTGCCATTTTGAAAGCTAATGTGAACTTGTGTCTTTCTTCTTCTCTCTGCGACATTCGATCAGACATTGTATTTTGCATCTTTCTCAGAATAGAAAAAGCAGAGGTCGTTGCTCTTTTTGGTTTGGTGGCAATCGACTTTCTTCTTGGTATGGTTTGGGGTTTTTCTGTTGATTTTGTTGAAGGACTCTTTTCCAAGTTGATTACCACAGGGGTGGTTGTTGCCTCTGTGGTATGCTGATCAGCTTCTGGAATATTGGTTTCTTCAGGAGTTGATTCCACAGAGATGGGTGTTGTCTTTGTGGTCTGTTGATTTTGTTGTTGATCTTGGGTTTGTTCTGGAGGGGCTTGACTGATTGGTTCTGCTGCGATTGGTGGAGCTTGTATTCCTCTGGTCATAGCTTTCTCCCTTATATTCTCCCCCTCGGGATTATCTGATGGACCAGGATGGTCATCATCAGAATCATCCTGACTTTTATCAGAAGTACCCTCTGCTCTGCAGGAAGCTTTGGGTTTCTTTGGTAGTTCTGCTCCTGCGGCCATCAACTTCGCACATACATCATCACAGAGGCCGAATAGAGTTGCAAGCTCTGCTTCTGTGTTGAAGCGCATTTTGCCGACACTTGTTCTGAACTCTTTGACGTAGTTGGCATTTGCAGTAGTGAAGGAGACAATGACTTTTGTGACCTGGTTTATGACATTCTGGCCGAGCTCTGTTAGTTGTGCTCTGGTCATGTAGTCTTTAGGCTGCATTAGTATTGTGTTGTGCATTGCTTCTGCTTGAACGTTTTGCAGAGCCTTCTGTAGATCTGCGGGTGTGATGCTCTGTGATTTGTTGGATTGCTTGTTCATTTGTTCAAGGAAATGTTTGACTGATTCCTTGAATGCAGAAGTTGCGGCAATTCCAAAATCTTTAGCAGCAGAAGTGGCTGTAGTTGTTGCAGTTGTTTGCGCAGAAGATTTCATCTCTGTGATGGCTGTTTTCACCTCTGTGGACAGATTGTCCATTTTGGTGTTTAGATTCAGCAAGGCCGTTGATGTTTTCTCTGCAAAAGATGTGAAAGAGCATTACAACTCTTTAATGGTTTGGTTCACAGAGGTGACAAGGGTTTGGAACTCATCCCTTGATACTTGTGTCCCTGGTGTAGCCTCTGGAGGAACACATTCGTCTCCAGAGTGAGTCCTTACTCCTGGGACACCTTCGTTCACCCTTGTTTGTACGTTGGGGGTGGAAGGATTTTCATCTGATCTTCGAGCAGAAGCATCTAGTGCTTCAAACTCTACAGATTTTCTGTGAACGACATTGTCTAGATCCACTTCAGAGGAGGGTACTAGATTATCCTTCTGTTGACTCGGAGACTTGTCTAGAGTCTCTTCGTCGTTGTGTTCACTACTTCTCTCTGAAAGAAGGGTTGGCCCTATTTCGTGCGTGGCAGAGGAAACGAATTCCTCTGTAGGGTGTTCTAGTGTGATATGGGGCGATTGATCACAAACTATAGGTGAGTCTCTTTGAGGAGACTCCCTAGGAATGGATTCCCCGGTTTTTGTGGGCGCAGAAGTCGAAAGAGTGACTTCTGGCTGGAAGGGTTGGGTTTGGATCGAGCTGTGCTGCTCTTTTTTCAATAACTCCTTCTGCAGCTAGACCTGCGGAGTTAGATGTGTGGGTTGCACTGGGAGGGGGTGAGGGATGTGTGCCTTCTTCATCTTCGGCATCCTTTTCTTTTACATTTTCTTTTACTCCAGATGTTTCTACCCTATCCTCTGTTGAAGTTCCTTGCTCTGTGCCTAAGAAGTCATACATTTGATGAGAGTCGTATAACCTCATGACGTGTGGATGATAGAGACCTTTTCGTATCCAGACAGCTTCTTCTTCGTCTGAATCTACCTCTGAGACCTCCATTCTTGTCTCTGTTACTTCATCTCTATTCCACTGAGCTTCTGTTTGTCCTATTTCTTCTGAAGCTGGGCTTGGACTCCTTCTGTGAACGTCCAATCCTTGCTGAATGAAGGGGTTCTGTAGAATAATAGGTGTCTCAGCTGATTGATCTCTGGGTGTTTGATCATCTTCTTGCAGATGTGTGTCAATGCCGGAAATAGAGAAGTATTGTTCTTCTGGGGAGTGGTGGTCGAGAGGTTGTGCCGTCCACCCTACTGTATTTAAAGTGTTGGCAATGTCAGGGTTCTGTAGGAAATCGTTAATGTTTCCTTGGTGAGCAAATCGATCTGGGGATTGATGGGGCGATTGATATCCCTCTTCTGTCATTTCTTCTTCTGCAGTTCTTTCTTCTGCGATTGCTTCCTCTTCTATGTTAACCAATTTTTCAAGTGATTTACCATGCTTCTTTTTGGTTTTCCTCCTCTTAGGTTTTGGTGCCCCTTCCTCTGTAGTTTTCGATTTTCTTTTCTTCTTTAGTTTTGGAGAGGAGGGAGGAGCAGAGGAGCCAATTTCTGTGGCATGAGGATGTGAAGGTTGATCTTCTGCAGCGCTTGTAGAGGTGCCTTCTGCAGTTTTCCTCCTTTTTGATTTTGGAGTAGAGGCAGAAGATTTTGAAGAGGACTTCTTTCCCATGAGCTCTGCACGTTTGGCTATGAAGCTAAGTTGAATAGCCATGTGTTTTGCTAATTTGTTATCTTTTTCCTCTTGAGTGGAAAGAGGTTCTGCAATCATTGTTCCTAGGGGGACACCTAAACGCGGGGGTGTCATAGGACTCGGTTTAGGAGTTCTATGATCGCATATATACTCTTTCTTAAGGGTTTTATTCGAGGCATACTTCAGAAGTTTCTTTGACAGAGGTCTGTAGTGTGTGTAACCATCTACATGATCAGTGGGGATATTTTTGTTCATTGGGAACTGTTTGGGAATTGGCCCTTCCATTGGCCATTTCTGTATCAGCAACAGAGGTTCGAACAAGACTCCCAGTATTCTTTGGAATTGTAGATGTGGTAGAAACTTAGGATCATTCTCTTTGACCCTTCTTATGTTGTTCTTTCTGTCGATGGTGTTGGTGATCTCTTGCATCATTATGGTCGCGTAATCCAGTGGGAGATCATAGTAAACCCCATACATGATGGTTAATATCTGATGTGAGCTCTGGTCAATACTGCCTATCTTCCCTGTCAGGCATCTGTTAAGAATTGAGAACAAGGTGTTCCACAGAGGTGGTAATCTGCCTCTGTGGAAGTCATTTCTCTTCCTCAGTGGTGTGTTGTACCCAAGCATTTCTAGGAAACGATAGATCTCGTCGTCTGTTGGTTGCTCTGCGTACTTCTTCAATCCAAGAAGACCCCTTGTTGGTAGGTTGAATTCAAGTGAGAACATTGTTCTATTGAACTTGATTTCCAGATGCTCAGATTTGCCATGACTTGAAATGTACCCTTTGATAAGAGAATCGTCTTTATCAAATCGGCAACTTTGCCAAAACTGGTTCAGATATCTAACTGGAATTTTATTCGGGGTTCTTGAGAGTAAAGGGAAGAGGATATGATTTTCCATTATGTTTAGAAGAATGGCATGGGCTTCGCCGAAAGCAGTGGGTGAGGGGACCAAATAGCAATTGTTGGATTTGATTGGTAGTACCTTTTCGAAATGATCCTTTGCTATGAAGTTTTGAAGATGTGTGGTTGGAGCAAAATCTGCTGAATCGCCGGAATCTTCTAGTTCAATGTTTTGGGCAGGGTTGGGGTTTTCTGAATGTTCAGAATGAGCAGGTGAATGTTCTGGTGAGGTCGCCGGAGAGTGTGCAGGGGAGATAGCTTGAGAAGATGAAGCCATTTGGTACTGAGAATAAGAAATTTGCAGGTTTCGCCGGAGAAGAATGAGAGTTTGTAAAAAGTTTATGAGAGGGTAAGCTTGGTTTTTATAGGAGGGTAAAACGGTAGAATTCGAAAGAGTAAAATATATGGCAATGGATTAAAATTTGGAATCCGAACTCAAGTTAGAACGACGGGTTCAACTTTCCACAGAAAACGTTCCATGTACGCCCAATGAAAATGGGACACGTAGGCCATGTCAGAGGATGACAGGACGTCGTGCGTGGCCCATTAATGCTAGGCGCGTGGGGTTATTCTTAGCCACATGTAATTCACTCTCAGTAAAAGTAACCGTTATTACTACAGAAATGCCCAAGTAACAGATTGACAGAACTTCTGTAGTTTACAGAAGCTCTGTGATCTTGAAAATCTTTGATGTTTATCCCTTTCTCGTATATCTCATTGTTATCATGACTTCTGTGGGGTTCCTTTTTAACCAAAACGTTTTGTAAAGGCATTGGAGAGGATCAAATAGGATTTTTAGTCAAGAGTTTTTACTCGCAGAGGTTTTGTGGCTCTGTTGGAACTTGCAGAAGCTCTGGGAGGGCCAGCAGAAGCTCTATGAGGGAAAAAATCTCATAACAAAAATTTTATTAACTTTTCTGATCATCCAATTTTTGATCTGTTTTAAGAGATGTTTTTCGGACATATTTGAAAGTTGGTGTCCGAAAAAATTGTTATGGAAAAAGTTTTGTTCGAGGTCATGGTGAGTCTGTTTGGTTTCCGAGATAACATTCCAAAAGATCGATAGAGGTTAAAGTTGCGATCTCAGAGCATATTTCTGGCAGAGCTTCTGTTGAGCTCAGCAGAAGCTCTATGACCTTAAATTTCTCATAACTCAAATTTTATGAAACTTTTTGATATTTTGATTTTTGAAATGTTATCCACAGTATATTTAGGACATATTTGACAATTTGTGTCCTAGAAATGTTTTCAAAAAAAACCTTTTGTGCGAGAGACATACCTTTTGGTTCTTCTTTTCTCGGCAGTGATGTCTGACTTCTGTCGATATAGATTCATCGACATTCTTCTTTGGCTTTCCCTTGAAAGTTTTATCTCTGTAGATCATTTCAGGGTCCCTTTTTGCTCCCCCTTGATCTAATCACCTCTGTAGATCAAGTAATTTCCTTTTGCTCCCCCTTGACCTATGCTTGGATCAAAGAATGATAAGTTTTGCATAGAACATAGGTCATGTTTTCCAAAGGTTCTGTAGGGGTCGTCAGAGGTTCTGAGTAGACTTACAGAAGCTCTGTGATTTTAAGAACTATTTAAGATTGAGAACTTACATACAGAAATAAATTAATTAAAGCAAAAATAATTAGAAATATATATATTTACAGAAGATAAAGCTATACTTACAGAGGATTTTTACGTCATATTGATCATTCCTAACTTACCCACCAAGAAATTGAATCTTTTCTCGTCTAAAGCTTTGGTGAATAAGTCCACGAGCTGGTATTCTGTGGGCACGAAATGCATCTCGATTGTACCGTATTCAACATGATGTTTCAAGAAATGGTACCTTATATCGATATGCTTGGTTTTTGAGTGTTGCACAGGATTGGCAGAGATAGCAATGGCACTCTTGGAATCACAGAAGATGGGTATTTTGAATAGGATGTGGCCGTAGTCTTTTAGCTGAGTTTTCATCCATAGAACCTGAGAACAACAGCTAGCAGCAGCAACGTATTCAGCTTCTGCAGTGGATGTTGAGACACAATTTTGCTTCTTGGAGGTCCAACTGACTAGTTTACCACCTAGGAATTGACAACTCCCAGAGGTACTCTTTCTGTCGAGCATGCATCCTCCATAGTCTGAATCTGTATAAGCTTTAAGACTAAAACCAGAGTTCTGTGGATACCAGAGACCGAGATTTTTGGTCCCCTTTAGATATCTAAAGATTCTCTTCACAGCATCATAGTGTGATTTCTTTGGATTAGCTTGATAACGTGCACAAAGACATGTGGCATGCATAATGTCAGGTCTGCTTGCAGTTAAGTATAACAGAGATCCAATCATGCCTCTGTAGAGAGTGCATTCTACAGAGATGCCATCTGGATCTAAGGATAACTTATTTCCAGTGGCCATTGGAGTTTTCATTGCAGAGGTATCAGAGAGGCTATACTTGAAAAGAATGTCAGAGACATATTTGGCCTGATTTATAAAAATTCCCTCTGATGTTTGTTTGACTTGGAGTCCGAGGAAGAATGTTAGTTCTCCCATCATACTCATTTCAAACTCACTCTGCATGAGTTTTTCAAAACTTTTGCACTCTTCTGTGTTAGAAGACCCAAAAATTATGTCGTCCACATAGATTTGTACAAGCATTATTTCACTGTTTTTACGTTTATAGAATAAGGTAGTATCCGTTGTACCTCTGTCGTAGCCATTGACTAGAAGAAAGGTAGAAAGTCGTTCGTACCATGCTCTTGGAGCCTGTTTCAGTCCGTACAGAGCCTTTTCAAGGTAGTATACATGCCTTGGGAACTTTGAGCTTTCAAACCCTGGTGGCTGATTTACGTAAACCTCTTCTTGGATTTCACCGTTGAGAAAAGCTGATTTTACGTCCATCTGATAGACTTTAAAACCTCTGTGGGCTGCGAAGGCTAAGAATATTCTTATTGCTTCGAGCCGTGCGACAGGAGCAAAAGTCTCATCGTAATCTATGCCTTCTTCTTGTCTATAACCCTTGGCCACCAATTGTGCTTTATTTCTGATGACCACTCCATCTTCATCCTTCTTATTTCTGTAGACCCACTTAGTCCCAATGGCCTGTTTCCCTCGTGGCAGAGGTACTAAAGTCCATACTCTGTTACGCTCAAACTGCAAAAGTTCTTCTTGCATGGCATCTACCCAGTTTGGGTCATCTAGGGCTTCAGAAGTCTTCTTTGGTTCTATCACACTAATAAAATTTGTAAAGAAACAAAAATTAGCAGTGGCAGGCCTGGTTTTTACCGAGTCAGAAGGTTCTCCAATTATTTGGCTTGGAGGATGACTTTTTGTCCACTGAGTGGTGCGTGGAAGATGGTCATCAATGTCATCGAACCTTTCTTCAGAAGCTTCTTGTGGATCTTCTTCTTGTATAGCCTTTGTCGTTCTTCTTACCTTGGTAGAAGATTCTACCATTTGTGGAATGATTGGTATGAGTGGTGGTGGAGTTTGTTCCTCTGAGGACGTATAGTCTTGGTCCTCAATTTCCTTTGTAATTGGTTCTTCTGTGGATTGTGGAGTTTGTTTTTCAGCAGCTTCTGTGGTCGTTTTTCTTGATGTTTCATCTTCTGTATTTTCTTCTTCGACATTTGCATCTGTAGTATTTATAGAAGAAGATGAAGCATTATTTGGACCAGTTAGAGTCATACCTGTAGGATTTTGTCCAATAGAGGATGGTTCTTCAGAAACTCTGATGGTTCCAACAGAAGGATCAATGTTATCTTGGAACATCTCTAAAAATAGAAGGTTCAAGTCTTCTTTCGTTTGCGAGATGTCAGAGGTTTCCTTTTTAAGTTCGAGTTCTGAACTGATTTGCTCAGAAGTCTTTTGGAATGAATCATCAAAAGAAACATTGATACTTTCTACGATTTTGCGAGATCTTGTAAGGTATACTCTGTAGGCTTTGGAAGTGGCAGAGTATCCAATGAATTTGCCTTCGTCAGCTTTTACCTCAAACTTTCCTCTGGAATCTCTGTCGTTTAAAACAAAGCATTTACATCCAAACACATGGAAAAACTTGATGTTTGGCCGCCTTTTGTTGATCAGTTCGTAAGGAGTCTTGATGTGTCTTTTCACAATGGTTGACCGATTCTGTGTGTAACAAGCGGTAGAAATTGCTTCTGCCCAAAAGTTCATCGGTAATCCGTATGCTGATAGCATAGTTCTTGCGGCCTCCACGAGCGTTCGATTCTTCCTTTCGACTACGCCATTCTGCTGTGGAGTGCGTGCGGCAGAGAAGTTCTGTGATATTCCTTCTGTAGAAAGATAGGCTTCAATGACAGAGTTTTTAAATTCTGTGCCATTGTCACTTCTTAACTTCTGTATTCTGCATTCATAAAGAACATGGATTCTTTTCATTAGATTAATCAAGATGATTGGAACATCCGATTTCTTTCGAATAAATTCAACCCATGTGAAACGCGATTACTCATCAATTAAGACAAGTATGTATTTCTTGCCACCTAGGCTCTGTATGGCAATGGGACCGCAGAGGTCGACATGAAGCATGTACAGAGGCCTAGTGCAAGACACATCTGTTTTGCCTCTGTGGGAAGCTCTTCTGAGTTTTCACATTTCACAGGCAGAACACAAGTGATCCTTGTTAAATTTAACATTAGGCAAACCTTTAACTAGATCAAGTTTGACCAGTTTATCCAAGGTGTGAAAGTTCAAGTGACAGAACCTGTTATGCCATAACCAGGCTTCTTTACTTTCGCAGGCTACAAGACAAACTTTGTCCTTGCTTTTTGAACAAAAATTCATTAGATACAGATCACCTCTTCTTTCGGCTCGCAGAAGTTCCATTCATGTGTCTTCACTTTGCAGAGAGCAAAAAGTTCTTTTGAACAAGACATCAAATCCTGTATCACAGAGTTGACTTACACTGAGTAGGTTGTGTTTAAGGCCATTCACATATGCAACTTTGTATACAGAGACGTTTTCCTTCTTTATGACTCCATAGCCTTTGATGTGTCCCTTCTTGTTGTCTCCAAAAGTTACAGATCCGCCATCGTGTGTTTCTTTGTACGTGGATAGTAAACTTCTGTCGCCAGTCATGTGCCTTGAGCATCCGGAGTCAAGATACCAAATTGGCACATACTGCTTCTGTAAGACAATCACAGAGACTTAGGTACCCATATCCATATGGGTCCAATATTGTTAGAATTTTTCAAGTTTGCCTTAGCATTCTTGAAATACATTTTATCTTTTGTAGAAAGATCAGATTGTTTCTCTCTAGGTTTTGACTTTGGAGTTTGAATTTTAGTGGAGAGTAAGCAATCTGGACTTGAGAAGTGATTTTTCAATTTGAACATAAGATCAAAACAATGACAGTATTTAATATGAGACGTGATTTGTTTGAACTTTTCATTGAATTCATTGAACTGGGTCACAGAGGCATTACATTCGTTCTTAACATTAGATTTCCTATTACAAGAAGATCTATGAATACTAGAATGTTTTTTGTAAAAATCTTGTTTAGGTCCTGCCTTCTGTGAGTCTCTTCTGTGGTGAACGTCTGTCTTCACTGTCACAGAGGAAAGATATTTGTTAGCTTCAGGCCTTAAAGGTTTTGAACTTTTAGGATTTTCAGAGGCCTTTTTCAAATTATCAAGCTCTGTAGAGGTTTTGACCTGTATACATATTTTGAGAAAATCTGGACAGATAGGTATCTCTGTGATTTTCTCTTTTGGAGAAACTGTTCTGTTAAGAACCTCAGAGGAGAATTTAACATCCTCTGTGTCACAGTGAATTATCCCTGATTTAGAATCAGTCTCTGAGTCGTCAGAAGATGAATCGTCCTCATATACAGAGGTTGAGTTATCTCCTTCGACAGAGGCTGGATTTTCTGAGCATGTATCGTACGAGTTTTCTTCCTCTGTAGAAAAACTTTCATAGATGGCAGAGGTTTCAGATGAGATCTCTTCAGCGAGAATTTGATCTATAGAAGATGTACAAAGATTTTCTAAAATATTTGATTTCAAAATTTCCAAAATTTCTTTTTCAATTGATATTTTAAGATTTTCTTCTGAAAAGATGGGTTTAAACTCAGGGGCTTTTGCAGATAATTTCTTTTTGACATCTGTTATACAGACAAAAGCGACCTGTGTTTGAGTCTCTGGTTTACCAAACTTAAAGATACCAATCTGATCTTGTGTTTTCAGATATTTCTTTGGTTTGATTCCTCTATTGACAGAGGTTGAAGATGATGAATCTGTGTTTTCAAACCACACATTGATCATCTTCGTATGTTTCCTTAAGTGAGGTTCTGCATAGATTTTAACCCTTTTACTTACAGAGAGTAAGTTTGGAAAAGATGGTTTATTTGTATTTCCTATTACAAACAGAGAAGACAGAGGTTTGAGTCTTTTGCCTTCAACACCTAGAGTAATATCATCGTACCCTATACCTCGTCTTCCTATTTGTGAGTTTACTTTCTCATACACCTTATGTGCATCTTTATAGTTTTTAAGTAAAACCTCTCTTCTGAGTAGATCTTGCCAAAGTACCTCTCTCTCTTTTTGAAAGTATTATTTGAGAGCTCTTATGTCAGTTGTTTCACTCCTAGAAACTGAAAGCTCTTTAGTTTTGAATTTTAAAGCAGAGGTTAATTCAGAAGTCTGCCTTTTTAAAGGATCTACATTTTTACTCCAATATTTTTCTACTCTTTCCTTTTCTTCAAAATTTTTGGCTTTTTCTTGAGTGAGAAGCCTCACTTATCTCTCATTAAAGGTGAGTTTTTTCTGAATGCTTTCATTTATCTCTTTTAGTTCAATCAGTTCAATGTTAAGTCTAACTGAATCATTTTCTACATATTTAATACAAGAGGTAGAGTTTGAAATGGATACCTCATTGTCAGTGCCGGAGTCGACTTCTGCCATGCCACAGAACAGGGCATTGGTGGTGAATTCATTATCAGAGGTAGAGTCTGACTCGAAGTCCTCCTTATTTGCTTCAGAATGCCCTTTGTTCGCCATTAAGGATTTTTGCGCATAATATTCAGCCTTCTTTTTGTAAAAAGCTGAGTCCTTCTGTGGGCGATTTTGTCTACTTCTGCATTCTTTTGCGAAATGGCCTGGCTTGCCGCAATTGAAGCATCCTTGGGAGGTGTTTCCAGTTCGATCGTCGGACTTCTGTTGGTCTCCACCTTTCTCTGTTCGGCATTCGTTTGCGTAATGACCAGGCTTACCACATTTGTAGCATTCTTGTGTGTGGCCTACCTTGTCATCTGACCTCTGTCGGTCATTTTCTCTGTAGTTTCTGTCGTTCGACCTCTGTCGGTCACTTCTGTTGTCTGACCTCTGTTGGTCACTTCTGTAGTCTAACCTCTGTTGGTCACTTGATTCTTCTCTTCTTCCATCATCTCGTCTATCTCTCTGGTTGTCTCTGCTATATCTTTCATTTCCAAAATTTCTTTGGTTACCTCTGAACTCTCTTGTCAATAGAGCCAATGATTTAGCTAATGACGCAAGAGTTATTTCTTCCTCTATCAGCTCGTCTTCTTCGCTATCAACCATCACTATATTCTTCTTCTCCTTCTTCTTCTCCTCTGTTGCTCTCTCATTTCTTGGTCTCTCTATAGCCTCTGTTGATTTACTAACCAATGCGTATGGTGCAATGGCTATTGTTTTAGCCTGTGCTATTTGAGGCTCTTGTGCAGCTAGTGTTCCATAGAGATCAGAGAGTGTCCATGAGTCTAGATCTTGGTTTGTTTGTAAAGACATAGACAGTTGAAGCCACTCATCATTCAGGCTCTTTAGAAACATGACGTTATTTTCTTCCGAGGTTCTGTGAATGCCAGACTTTCTGCATTTGTTTATGAGAGAGTTGAACCTGTCGTACGTTGTTTGCAGAGATTCTGTTGCAGAGGCTCTGAATGCATGATATTCATTTATGTATTGTGCCCTTCGGTTCTTCTGTGTTTTAGCACCCCCTTCCAACTGTCTTTCTAATTCTTTCCAAAGATCGTGCGCAGTTTCGCATGCATCTAAGGATTGAAAAAGCTCGATGGGGATAGCCATTATCAGGATTCTTTTTGTTTTCTGTGCAACTTCATCTTCTGCCTTATCTTCATTTGACCATTCTTCTTTTGGCTTTGGTTTTTGATGTTCAGGGATTTCTGGAGATTCAGCAGTAGCTGGTACTCGTGGTACTGCTATCATGGGAACAGGAGGAAGGTTGTAAAGATATAGTACTAGATTTTTTTCAGTACCCTCAAAGAAATGAACCATTCTTATCTTCCATTGAGGATACTCATCTCGTAGGAGAGTAGGAGGCTTGGTGAGTGAACCAGCAGTAAAGAAGTTATTTGTATTTGTCATTGTTAAGGTTCTGAAAAGATAGTATGATTAAAGAGTATGAGTCTGAAGATCTGGAAAGTTTTCTGGGTTTGAACAGTTCCCAGAGTACACTTTAATGGAGTTTTAACCTAGAGATGAGGAATAGGAAAAAAATGATTTCTATCACTAATCTTGTAAAAACGAGGATCACTTGATATTGAAAATCAAGCTTTGCTCTGATACCAATTGTTGGTTCCCGGTTTGTTTATACAAGATTATTAGATCTATTAGTTTAAGTATGAGTTTGATGCGGAAGCGTATTTGAAGAACTAACTGATATGATTGATAGATTTAGAACACAATATAAATAAACAGTGAACAGGAAATAATATCTCAAAGTTTACTGAATATATATATTAAGAACAGATTCAAGAACAGTGAGTAAGCAAAGCTTTTAAAACAGATACGACTCTCAAAGTGTTTAAAGCTATGTGTTCTTGTGATGTTTTTCTCTCTCTAGAATTCTTGTTTCGATTGTTCGATTGATCGATCGATGGATAGGAAGAACTCAACATGAGTCTTCCTTATATACTACTCTAAGGGGACCATAAAGCATATGCTACTATTCACAAAGGACGGTACGAATAGTTGGACGGATGGCATGAACAGTTGGACGTGTTGTATTGCATTTAATGCAGCAGACGTCTATTATGTACTAAGCCCTATTGAATCCAATCAGAGTTTGACACGTTGCAGTTGGACAGGGCATGCTACCATGCAAGTTGATGAACAGGTCCTGTAACAGTAGCAAGATATTATAAATATCTTTCAAGTCTTTGTTGAAGACCGCAGAGGCTCTGTGAAGTGCCACAGAGGTTCTGCGGTTTGGTCCTTAGAAGAGCAGTCTTCACCGGATTCCGAGTCTTTGGTCTTCTTTGTGCGTATTACAGAGCTTCTGTAGGACGTCTCTTTAGCTTGTGTAGCTTCTCGACCTTAATCTCTCGGTAAGTTCGGCAGAGCCTCTGTAAGAGGCTTTCTTCACTTAGCCTATTTTTCACTACTTCTAAATACTTCTATGATTAGGAAGATTGAAGCTAACAATCTTTAGCCCATCTTTCCAAAGGGTAAGGAACCCGTCATGTTCATTAATCGTCAATAAGTACGCGTATATAAATTGACTCAATCACAAAGTCTCCACCATATATAAAGACATTAGTAATTATCGTCACTCCCAAAGTTACTCTTTACATCAAAACCCTAAATTTGACTCACACTTACTAACTTCATAAGCCGTAAAACATGTTAATAGCATCCAAGAACATATCATCATAATCACAAATGAAGATTCATCCATTGTCATCATCTTTTGACAAGTTCAGACCCTAAACCTTCCATAATTGGAGGTTAGGTCATTAATCACAAAATCAAGAGAGTTTAGCAACTGAACATAAATAAATACAGTTAAAACATCAAATGATTAAACATAAGTGAGTTTAGTAGGGTAGAACACTCACAATCTAGATTTTGGGGAAAACCTAGAAAATAGAGAAACCCTAGCTTTGGAGAAGGAGGTGGAGCTTGAGACTTGATCTACCCTTCTCTAGTGCTTTAATGGTGATCTAGGTGAAAGCTTTAATGGTCTTCAACCAACCCAATAGTAAGAATTTAAGGAGGGGAGAGTATGTGAGAGTATTGATGAACTTGGGGTGGAAATCGCAGCTCTTGGAGGAGAGAAACCCCTTTGAAGTGTTTTTGGTAAAGTGAGAGAGAGAGGTGGGAAAAGTTGGGAAAAAGGTGAAAAATTCGTAAGTTGGGAAAAAGGTGAAAAATTCGTCAGACAGCTTGCGGACGTCCGCAATGTGCATCATGCGGACGTCCGCAATGTGCATCATGCAAACGTCCGGACTCGCAAAACGTCCAGACTTCCCAAACTCTCTGTTGCTTCTGCGGATGACCTGCAGACTTCCGCTGCATGCGGACGTCCGGACCCAGGTCCATGCGGACGTCCGAAGTAGTCCAAATCCCAAAAACTCCCATTCTCAAGTGTGAGGACCTAACATGCTTCTAAGTCATTTCTAAAGTGTCAAATAGCATATATAGACCACATAAAGGCACACGTATAACACATAAAGTCTCTAAAGTCTCAATGCCAAAGACCCCATACGATTTAAGATGCAACTACAAAGTGGAATACAAAAGAAAAGGTTCTCCCGAAAATATGGGTGTTACACATTAAAAATACACATTTCATTTCGTAAATTACACCATTAGAAAAGTATTGTCAATATCTTTAAAATAAGTAATTATTGATTATTTTTTAATTTTTACGCAATTTATCCAATATATATAAATTCGTGTACACTAATAAAAAAAAACTTTTTTATTTTAAGCTGTGTTTAATTTTTTTATCACTTTCTTTAATTGTGTAAAAAATTGAAACTTATCTGTGTCAGTTAATAAAAAATGTATAGTTTTTACATTTAATTAAATGTTTTTTAAATGTGTATCAAAAAAAAACTTTGTAATATAATAATTACTTTTTTTTCATAATATAAACTTAAATTTATTGTAATAAAAAATAAGTAATCAAGTAACAACCACACACTTTTAACAAAACTTTTCTAATGGTTTCATTTACAAAATGAAGTATGTATTTTTAACGTATTGTTAGTAAAATTTATCATTAGTTACTTAATGTAATAGAGGTTTAAAATGAGAAAGGTAGGAAAGACAAAAAGTGGAAAAAAAAACCCACAAAAGTTTAAGTGTGTGGTTGTTACTTAAATATTTATTTTTTCGTTACAATAAATCTAAGTGATAAACTTCGATTTTTTACATAGTAAAAAAAGTGATAAATGTTTTAACACAACTTAAAATAGAAATAGTTTTTTTATTAGTGTACACGAATTTATATATATATATATATATATATATATATATATATATATATATATATATATGTTGGATAAATAGCGTAAAAATTAAAAAGTTGTCAATAATTACTTATTTTAAAGATATCAACAATATTTTTCTAATGTTGTAATTTACAAAATGAAATGTGTTTATTTAATGTATTGTTAGTAAAAATTATCATTAATTAGTTAATATAACAAAGGTATAAAATGAAAATGATAGAAAGACAAAAAAGAAAAGAGTAAAGACAAACCACAAGGACTAAGATTGTAATTTACTAAGTAAACAAATAAAACAAAAACTGAAAAAGACAAATAAAAGGTAAATGGACTAAAATAGCCCTAAGCTAAATAACTATTTTAATTAAAGTTGGTTAGAAGGACCAAAATTGAAATAAAATAACAACCATAATGACCAAAAGTGTAATTAATTTGAAATAGAGACCAAAGTTGATATTGAGTGGAAACCACAAGGACCAAAAATGTAATTTACTCTAATTATTATTTATTCAGATAATTATAATTATTCAAATTCAAATGATTTGAATTCAAATAATTATTAAATTAGTTACAGATAAACATTAATCCTATTTAGAGATATAAATATCTGGAATACTGTTTATATAAACAGGGTGATAGACTAGACTTTTTCAGTATGTGATTCAATACTCAGAATCTCGCATAAACACACATACACATATTAGATTTAGGGTTACTTTTGGACAAGCATCTGGTGGAAATACGCGTGTTCGTGTGTGGATACCGTTAGAGGAAACCATTGTTAGTTTCTAAGTGCTCCGTTCGTTCAACCACAACAGTTCTGAAAGGCACATCTCTAAACACCCTATGGTGTGTTCGTTATTTTGTTTATTCATTATTGGATCCGTTTGGATTTCGATCATTGAAAAGTTTTCTGATTGTAACCAAAACAATCTTTTATCCGTTGCGTTTACCGGTTACAATTACATAGTATAAGGTAATCTCTTATACTATCTGGATTGTGCAATCCGGGTATATGCTTCTGACTTGGTTGATTTCTTTCTTTATGAGAATTCGGTTTATTTGTGAGATGAGATAAAGGGGCTTAAGTGTGAGTGAGAGTAAAACTTAAGGGATGTTCGGGTAGTTTATATTTCTTGTTATTTATCGTAGGTGTTCCGTTTAGAGAGATCAGAGGCGTAAGTAAGGAGACTTTAGCAAGGACAGCAGGTGAGTCTTTCTAACTGAAAATGTTGATTGATACAATGATTTCCACTCATGAGATGTTTGAAACTGTATGTTTTACCTTGATACAAAGTTTCATGTTTTCTTTATATGTTGAAAAAGTTGAGTTACTTGTATGCATACATTTGGAAGTAGACGTGTTATGGCTAAGTCGGGGGGGGGGGGGGGGGGGGGTGTCCCGCCAGAGCTCATACCGGGGGTGTGTCCCGTTTATGCCATGGGGGTGTGTCCTAGTAAGGCAATGTGAGCCAGACACGTGGTCATAGGTGTGTGACTTCAGCGTGCCATTTACATGTATAGTTCTCGAATTTGAAAGTTTTATGTTTTCGAGTTGACAAATAATTATAAATGCTTATAAACTGTTATAAAGTTTGTTTGGAGGGAACTCACTAGACCTTATGGTCTAACTCTCGCTTTTCAAAAACTAAACCATTTTCAGGAAAACATTTAGTAAGAGGCTCGGGCAAGGACAAGGCGAAAATGTAAGCTTGGAGCAATGGATAGAAGATAGTTTAATGCCTTACTCAGTAGACTAGTTTCCTTTTTAGCAAATTTCTTAGCTGTGTAATAGGTTGTTTTCCGCAAACCTTATATTTACTTGTTGTTTCAGTAAGTATTTTGGGGCTGGTTGGCAAGATATTTATATTTGATTGTTTATGCTATATTTCTGGTTATGGTTTGTTACATAAATGACCCCTAATTTTGTTTGGGTATTTTTTTATAACTTATATTGTTTTAATTTATAGAAAATGTTTAATTAGGTCATATGGAAAATACATAATAGTGAAGTTATGAAAAAACGAAAATATAATTGGAAAACATGTATTCATTATATTAACTATACACTAAAAAACTATATGTTCCTATTATATTGAATCTTATTAACTATATGTTCCTATTATATTGAATCTTATTTTTTGGTGTTGAAATAAATAACTCTAATAGTCTATCACGATAAAAATTGATTTTGATCCATTAAGTCAGTACTAATTTTTTTTCATACATCTTTAAAAAGTATACACCATCTTTTGGAGTGCTCCTACATACTATATCAATCCCGTAGTTATCATGGGGGAGGTAAGTTGTATAGATCCCAGGCGGGATAGAATTGTACCCGTGCTAAAAAAATGATACCTTATACATATGAATTGCACACCTTTGCCGATGCAACATATCCCAGAAATTATATATATATATATATATATATATATATAGATTGAGTTTGTACGGGTTTGTACAAACTAGTTGGTTTGTACCCTAGGCTGGGTATCAAATACAAACCAACTAGTTTGTACAAACCCGTACAAACTCAATCTACCTTCATGAATTTGCAATTTTTTTAATTTGGCTTCATGAATCTATATTTTGGCTTTATGAATATAAAATTTGGCTTCATGAATATATAATTTGGCTTCATAAATCTATATTTTCCGGTGGAGCCCTAAAATACCCTTATAAATAAATAAAAAAGAAGTTATGGAGCCAAATTATATATTCATGAAGCCAAACTTTATATTCATGAAGCCAAATTAAAAAAATTGCAAATTCATGAAGGTAGATTGAGTTTGTACGGGTTTGTACAAACTAGTTGGTTTGTACCCGATACCACCCCACCCCTATATATATATATATAGAGAGAGGCGGGTTCAAACGAGGAGCGTACCAATTTAAGAGAACGTGAGGAGCAATTGACAGTTATGAATCACATGTGATTGGCAGTTGTGGATCACATGTGATTCACAACTGATCTGGACTCGAATTGACAGTTATGAATCATTAATGATTTACAATGTTGAATCACATGTGATCCGCGACCTGCAGCATCGCGCCACGCCTCACGCCACTTTTGCGCGAATTTTCGAGAAGTTCCGATTTTTTAGCAGTGTAAATCATATGTGATCCGAAGCACGGGAGTGCTCCTCACGTTCTCACGTTTTGACGCGCTCCTCACGTGAACCTTCCTCTATATATATATATATATATATATATATATATATATATGTGTGTCGTAAAATTGTATTTAAAGTGTTTTTTTCTGTTGTAAAAGTAACTGAATTTTACATTTTCATTGACACTCCATTGATGTAGACTTTTTGTACCTATATATTTGTAACTAGATACGTACCCGCGCGCTGCGGCGCGAAGTATCTCCAATCTATAGCCAAGAATTTGAAAAAATAATTTTGTTTCATGTTCATATTTATTCGCTTTTAAATCGCATATCAGATATATAAAACTAAAGGTCCATATGGTTAATTGGTCAAAAAAATTGAAAAATATTCGTTCGATAGTGGGGTCTTCAAACGCATAACATTTGTGCTCATTTTGAAGATTTTGATGAACGGTTATAATGGTATAATTTATATAAAAAGAAAAACATATTTGTTTAATGTATTTTAGTTTATGTATGTTAATATGATAAGGATGTAAAATGAAAAATGAAAGAAGAAGGGATATAAAGTAAATAAAATAACTAATTATAATGGTATAAAATGTAATTTAAAAAGAAAAAATAATTTTATTTTTAATTATCGTGTTGAACGTTGGAGGTTTTAAAGCTTTTAAACTTGTATATGATGTATTGAGATTATACGTACTTCTTAAAAATTCAAGAATAACCGTAAATGGAATTATTTTTAAAGGAGTATAATAGATAAATATAGATAAGAGCGTAAAATGTACAAGTTTAAAAAAAATCTCGATACGTCATTTTTGAAAAATCTTGATACGTATTTATGATATTTCACAGTATTATTAAGTTAAAAAAATATTTAATAATAAACTTATTTTAAAATTATTGACAAGAATATTGTAATAATATAATTTGTAAAAAAATGCATTTATTAATATGTTTTAGTTTAAGCTAAGATTATGTATTTTTTTAATATTATAAGAGTGTAAAATGAATAATGTAAGGGATATAAAACAAATTAATTCGTACATGTTCATTATATTTAATAATATGATTAAATCCAAAAATATTCAATATTAGGTTCATTTCGAAGGTATTGACGAGACGATTACAATGGTATAATTTGTAAAAAAAATGTATTTTTAATGCATTCTTGTTCATATACGATTATTTATGTTAATATGATAAGAGTGTAAAATAAAAAATGAAAAAGTAAGGGATTAAAAGTAATTTTGATAACTAATTCCATGACTATAAACTATAAAGTGTAACTTAATATTATAAGGGTGTAAAATGAAAATGAATAATGTAAGGGATATAAAACAAATTAATTCGTACATGTTCATGATATTTAATAATATGATTAAAATCCAAAAATATTCAATATTGGATTCATTTCGAAGGTATTGACGAGACGATTACAATGGTGTAATTTGTAAAAAAAGAAATGTATTTTTTTTAATGCATTCTTGTTCATATACGATTATTTATGTTAATATGATAAGGGTGTAAAATAAAAAATGAAAAAGTAATAGATTAAAAGTAAATTGGATAACTAATTCTAAGGGTATAAAGTGTAACTTAGAAATTAAAAATTGTTTGATTTTTGAGAGGAACGCGGGAGAGAGGAGAGAGGGGATTTCTTAGTAGCATAAAAAATCTAATAAAAAAGCATACTATTTAAATTTCAACATTAACCGCCGTTTCATGCTTATATATATTGAATAGATAACCTTGGTCCTTAAAATCTAATTTCTCTTCAAGTTAGGGACTATAGTGCAATATATGAAATTTCAGGAACTTGAGGCCAATTTTGAGAGGATACATAGGGTAAATCCCCTCTAAACCCTAGCAATTGTGTTTCATACGATTTGAGTTTTGAGAGAAGTGAAATTGGGAGGAATAGAGAGCTCTAATTGGAAGTGTGGTGGAAGAGATGCATTAAGGGATTTGAATCTTCGTCTTCAAGGTATGAGTCCTCCTCCATAATCATTATGCTTGGTTGGGTTAGAATATGGTTTGGGGATTTTGATAATCCATCTTAAATATTGGATTCAAATCATTTAGAAAAGGGTTTTAAGATTGGTTTCTTGTGGGTTTGTTTGGCTGAACTTTGAAAAAACTACACCATTTGCTACTAGCTTATTTTACATCAATGGTGTAAGTTTTTAGTCTTGAAATTGGGTTCTAATACTTGAATTTTGATGGTATAAATGAAGTATTGATGTTAGTTTATGATTAAAAAGGGTTTGGGATGTTGACCAGGCATAAAACTAATTTGGGAGGATTTGGGTATAGGAGGTTTGGGGTTTTTGACTGAAACTCTCGTGCAAGCTGAAAAAGAGAGACCAGACACTTACGCGACGTTCCAAGCGACCTGAGGTCGCCGGAAAGGTCGCCTGAGTGGCTGTTTGTGCCACTTCTTCAGTTTCGTATCGTTTCTCGTTCGGGTCTAGGATCAAGGCACCCATTGGCGGTTTGTCTTAGGGGTTTATTAGAGAGAGATGTTTTGAGATGCATTTAGACGGTTTAACGTCATTCTTATGACATCCAAATTCCAATTCAGGTATTCGGTTTGAGCTAAAGTGAGTTTCGGAGCGTGTGTCGATTTGCTAAAGCCTAGTTTAGTTCCCTTAAACCTTTTCCAAATGTGAAATGTTTATAATTGGGTTATCGTTTTGACATGTATATGGATATTTAGATCAATATTATTTGAACTGATTTATATCTGGACAAGTTTTACCAAATGCATTTTTAATCATCGACAATGGTTGTACTTTGTGGCATGGAATTTGCTCTCTTAAAATGCTTTGAACACGTATTTTCTTGAAATGAGTTACTATTAAGCATGCATTGTCATATATGGTTTATGACATGAGTTTGGTGTATTGATTTGGAGTTGGGTTGCACAGTGGGATTCGTGTACCTTGGAATTTTGATTATTCCTTAGGAATTTAATTATACTGTGTGCCTTGAACCTGTTTCTTGTGCACATGGGAATGACATCTACAATGGGGCCATGGGGAGTCTGCTGGGCCTGCGTATGAGAGTCTGCTTGGGCCCTGATCGCGGACATCACGATGAGGTGATGGGTGGCCATGAACACTGTGCAAAAACACAAGTGTGATGTGGACTAATGATTTTGATGGGCCTTTATGACGGATTGCATATTACTATGTGGTTTATTAAACTCTTTTCGAAAGAGAATTCACTAGACTTCATGGTCTAACCCTCGATTTTCAAAAATAAAACCATTTTCAGGTGAGAGTTTTGATAGAGTTTCATATGAAGAAGGTGGAAAGAGGTGATGTTGTAGAAGAGGTATAGCCTAGTGGAGGCTTGTAGTTCACCATTGGACTTCCTGTAGTATCTCAGTTGTGAAGGTGTTTATCCTCTGCGTACCTTGAGTTGATTGATACATTTAGTATATTTTGGGACCATTTTTGGTTATAATTTATATTTATGCCATTGTTGATTTTTGGGTTGTTACAAATTTAAACCGTATCCAATTTAAACAAACTAATCATAAAGATAATTTACGTCTGAATTGTTTTTTTAATACATGTGAAACCCTAATACATGTATATGCATTTGTGCCATTGGTTACATGTCAAGGGTTTTAGACAATTTTTATTTCTATAACGTGTCGGATAATAAATTTTATGGTTTTAAGGTAATGGAATTGACTTCAGGAATGTAGCTCAATTAGAACGCCCGAATACTGAAGAAAAAATCCAGGCGATGAGAGAATTCCACACATCATTTGTGGAAACAGAAAAACTTAAGAACAAACGGGAAAATCGGAAAACGATCATGAAGTTGATGGAAATGAATCTCACAACAATGAGCGAACCACAACGGAGATTGTACGAACATCAATTTGAAGAACTTCTAAACGAACAATGATGTATTTTTATGTGTTAAGTTTGTATTTTTTTAATATGTAATTTATTTTATTGTACTTTAATATAAATTATATTTTGCATTTTTAATATTTATGCCTTTCAAAAAAAAATTAATATTTTTGTTAACAAATAAAATTATTCATACATTTTTTCATAAACATACTCTACAAAACATCACAAAACAAGATTTGACATAAAGCAATTTCTAATTTAGAAATTATTCCCTACAATTTCTTATACTATTCACTGCCACATCAGCAAAAAGTACTGATTTGACGTTTGCAAATTACCAAAACCAATTTCTAATTTAGCAATCATACTCACAACCACTACAATTTCTAAAATAGAAATCCTAGTTGACATTTTTGCAATCCAAATGATATCCAAATGAAATTCTTGTTGTGGATGCTCTAAGTTGCATCTTAACCAAAATATTTTCTCTGTTCAATAAATACATAAAAAATTATTCAAGAATGAAGCACCCTTATATATAATGCTCAGTTATGCTATCTCACTCGTTTATTCTTATTTTTTTGGAAGTATGTAATATTTATGACCCTTATATACATTCATGATTCATATAACTTAATCTACATTTATTTATTTATTTTTACTTTTATTATCACAACTTTAACAAATTCATTAAATGATTAAATGTATGTAAATGTTTTTAAAAAATAATAAAAAAATAAGATAATTATATAGATAAACGTAGATGAGTGTACTTAAAGGTAGATCAGAAAATCGACTAATCCAAATACATACACAATTCCAAAAATGTGTGTATATATAAGTGTGTCATATTAATATGAATGTAACCCTTAAGAAATTAGAATGTTATCATTTATAACTACTAGCCGTGTACCCGCGCAATGCTGCGGGGCATTCAATTTTTAAACATCTAATTTTTTGTAATATATCTTTGAAATTCTTGGTTCATTGCACTTATCGGATAAAACGTTGCTTACAATGTTGTGGACTAAAACTTTACCAAATAACTTAAATGAAAATTTTGACTATAGAGAATTAATGATAAGAGCTTACCAGATAAACATCTTGAAAACCAAGCTTAGGGGGTGTTTTGGATTGGTTATTTTTTTCAGCTTAAGTTAGTTTTAGTGTTTAGGCTTGAAAAAAAAGTGCTTATGATTTTTTACCACCACAAATAAGTTGTTTTTGATAAGTTAATTCATTTTAACTTATTTGAAACACATTTAAAAATATGGAATTATATATAACTTATTTGTTTAAATTATATTTTTACCCCAACTTCTTTTTAACACAACATAAGATGATAAACAATTTTAAAAATAAGCATAAGTTGTTTTAAATAAGCAATCTCAAACACCCCTCATAGTTAATTGTTAATAAATATAAGAAATAATATAACAATGCAAATGTGTTTTTGCCATATAAACCAAATTGATTCGTGGATTGGATCGAGTGGTATTACCAATGTACTCAGTCGATGATATACAAATTTTACCAATGGTGGTATAGATATGCATGATATAGAGATTTATCGTCATAAATAACATTTTAAAAAACGTTGTGGCTTATCTTGAAGCCTACGGCTTGAGGCTCACATCATTTATAACTTTAGTAATCAATTGTTTATTACATGGCATTCAAACACATTTAAAAATATGTATTGGAATCAAAGTGTTAATTTTTTGTTTTTAACACTTCTACTTAAATATTTTATAATATAAAATAGATTATCAAAATACCTTATCACCTGCAAATAGATGAGTCACAATCATCCCACAAGACAAAATAACATACATGAAATCCTTTTTCTTATTCAGATATCTACAATGCCATCCATTACCAACATCTTTATGCATAAATATGTTGTACTCTATGCTTAAAACTTTGTTTTTAAAACTTTAAGACTTTTAAGCCTAAATGCTTTATAAGATAGTATAGATTAAAAAAAATTAGTATAATTGAAATCAGAAATGTTTATTAAGGAAATTAGGTTTCAAATTTAATGCAAAAGAAAATTAATGTTTTTTAATTGAAATCATAAATATTTTTTTTAAGGAAATTACGTTTCAAAATTAATGCAAAACGAAATTAATGTTTTCTAATTGAAATCAGAAATGTTTTTTAAGGAAATTACGTTTTAAAATTAATGCAAATGGAAATTAATGTTTTTTAATTGAAATCATGAATGTTTTTTTTTTAAGAAAATTACGTTTCAAAATTAATGCAAAGGGAAAATAATGTTTTTTAATTGAAATCAGAAATATTTTTTAAGAAAATTACGTTTGAAAATTAATGCAAAACGAAATTAATGTTTTCTAATTGAAATCTGAAATGTTTTTAAGGAAATTAGGTTTCAAATTTAATGCAAAATGAAATTAATGTTTTTTAATTGAAACCAGAAATGTTTTTTAAGGAAATTACGTTTCAAAATTAATGCAAAACGAAATTAATGTTTTCCAATTGAAAACATGAACAGAAACAGGATAAGAGTTGGATAAACAGCCCCGAAACATGTTTTTGGGATTTACACATTGTTATAGCAAATTTAAGTCAAACGCTAAAAAAAACCTAAAATGCATTTAACTAATTGTTAAACAACTTTTTTTCCTTTTAAAAAATTTAGCCTTTTTGAATCATTTTTACAAATTTAAGTAATGCTTGGTGAAATCGTTATAGAATAGAATAATGATGAGAATCTTTAACACTTTGGAGATTTTGCTAACCGAAACACAACTTAAGACTAAACTATGATGCAAATGTAATTTAACTTAATTATAGTTGTTGGCCAGAAAGTTTTATTTGCACAAATAGCAACAAAAAAGAACCAGAAGAAAAATACTCAAAGCCAATTTATAGATGCATACACACATAACCAAGATACCTTAGCAAAAGCAAAACCAAATAATTTTTCATTCATTTCCATTAATATAAGCAAATGCAAAACTTGGTCAACAAAACTTCACATGATTGTAGCAAACATGAACAAAAACAGGACCATGTTAAATAAATAGAAAATCAAATATAGAATAAACATTGAAAAGGCCTACGCCAAACAAATATCCAGCTACAAACATAAGAACCTCCATCTGGTGGTGCAGTCTCCATCTATCCATCTTCTCAGTACCAATACATTAAATCTCATATCCTTGATTTTTCTTCTTTGCTTTATGATCAAACCACTCCTGCACCAACGTTCAAAAGGTTCAAAATACAAATAAATCATCTTATTTTGTTTTCTTTTTTTATCCTTGCAACGTTTGAAAAAGATGAAATACGTACAAAATTCATTATGTTTTTTCTTTTATAAAAGATTTCATTATCTTCTCCATAAAAGTATTTTGAGACTAAACACACAAAAGCATACATACTTAGCATCAAAATATGAAGAAAAAAACAAATAGGAGATGGTTGAACCAAGTAGTAATATACAAGTAGACAAGACTTACTGCTCGCCATTGTGCTAACTATATCTCAGTCAGAGAGACCATATAAGTTGCATGCAACAAAATGACATATCTAGACAAAAACATAATGGGGACAAATAACAAATAAGGAACATAAGATTATGAAAACTAAGTAGCAACATTAACAATTAACATAATAGGAGCGGCGAAATATATACATCTAAGTACAAAGATGTAACAACCCAAATTCTTGTGGATTTTAGAGTTTGGTGGTCAAAGTGAAATAAAAAGAAAGTATTCTTGAGGGGCTTAAGTGTCAATTGGTGAAAGAGGTGTAGGGCACAAATCCCTAGGGCAGCCCTCAATATCACAAATCAGTATTTTGTTGGTCTTGGTGTTGGCGGCTAAGGAAGAAGGAAAGAGAGAAAGAAGAGTTTGAGGAGAAATCAAGGGAAAAGAGGAGTCAAACTAGAGTCTGCAAGGTAATGCATTCTAATTCGTTCTTCTGATTAGGGTAGTGTTTCTCCTTCTCTTTGTTATGAATTCTTAAGGTTGATGTTGATGATTACTTGAGTTTTCACCATATTTCCTTGAAAATGAATTTTATGGGTTTTGTCTTAATGAATCGATTTTAAGGGATTAAAGTTGGATTAATTGGGTGTTTAGGGTTGGTGGATGAACCCTTGAGGTTATCTAATTAAACTAATGGCTAAAATCGGGTTAGTGAGCACTTTTAAGAAGTTTGAGTTCGAACAGCCGTAGTGTCCGGACACTGATGTTCAGTGGTGTCCGGACGTGTTTGCAAGTGTCCGGGTGAGTACCCCAAGAGGATGTCCGGGTGTTTATGGGTATCCGGGTGACTGAGGTCTCTTGATAGGTTTAGTGTCCGGATAGTTTGCCCGGATAGATCTAGTGTCCGGACTGTTGTCTGGAAAGTTGTTACGTCCGGACAATAGCTGTATCCGGAAAGGTGTATCCGGACAGTAGATGTATCCGGACAATAGTTGTGTCCGGAAAAGTGCTGTCTCCGGGAAGGGGTATCCGGACAGTAGGGCTGAGTTATGTTTCTGATGTGGATCTATTGCCTTAGGTGTTCTGTGGGTGTAGCTTGAAGGTGTGTTTAGGAAGTGCATTGTACGTCAATCAAGGTGAGTTCCCTAAACCCTTTTTACGGCTTAAAATATTAAACGTTTTCTTTACTGGTTAATGTTCTTAAAGCGCACAAAATGTTTACAACTGAAATGCATGTTTCATACGCACATACTTTTATTCGAATGAAAGCTTGATATGATGAAATGAGATAGCAGTAATTTTAAAGATTATGTTTTCATGCCTATGAAATGTATATGCATGTTATGTAATGTCGGTCTGCACTGTGGAATCGGAGAGCCTCGGGATCCGATGATCCTTTGGATGTGTATGATGAGACGGTAGGTTGGAATTTGTTTCCCTCCTAGTCGGGTATCGGGGAGTCTGCCTGGGCCCCGATACGAAAGGGCGAAAGGGGAGTCTGCTTGGGCCCCGATCGCGGATGTTTATGTGATTCCCTATACAGTGCAGTACCATATGTGTGATAGTTCATGAATTGTTCTAAAATGATTTCTGGTGGTTCATACCTGTTGTTTTACGGAGGGAATTCACTAGACCTTTTGGTCTAACCCTCGCATTTTCAAAACTAAACCATTTTCAGGTAAGCATTCCGCGAGTTCCTCGGGGAAGAAATAGGAGAGGCATGGCATATTTGGAGATTAGAGCGACTCCAAGATTTAGACTAATGACATAGTTAGAGCTCGGCTGTGGATTTTGTAGACTTCCGTTGTCATTTTGTTAAGCTCATTTATTGACGTATTGAACAAGTTAAATTTTGTAATGTAAAACGCTCAGTTTCTATGATTTATTGCATGTCAAGTTTTGGGACGTTACAAGTGGTATCAGAGCCTTAGTTTAAGGGATTTAGGTTACCTTTAGGGCCTAAACTTAAACTGTAAGACGAAGAACATAGCCGAGACATAGGATTGCCTCTAGGAACGATCACTATATATGCGCTTAGGAATAAGGTGCCAAGGACGAACGTGTAAGGTAAGTTTGGGATTACACCTGGCCAGTGTAATTATGAACTTACAGGTACATGTGCGTGCTTACAATACATTACTTATAGCAAATTTGTTGTGTCACGTCTAGCAAGGATTAACTATCGGTTTCTTTCAGTTTAGCGTTATGGCTGGGAGAACGTTGAGGAATAGGTCAGCAAGATCCCTGAGGGATAGACCCTAGCTCCATTGCTTGGAGAAGTGTCGTGTAAGAGTCATTATGATGTGATGTATGTATACACCGTAGAGAAGAAACGTTGTAAAGAATGTTATGAGTCGTCTAGAGGTAGCTCTCCATGGATTCGGAGAGGATGAATGTTTGAGTTGAGTAAGACTCCAGTTTCGGGAGAGTCCTAGTTATGGAAATCACGGGATAGATCAGTTGGGATGGTAAGATAGAACAGTGTCAAAACCTTGAAGGTATCAATGGAGCCCTGACTTTTTAGTCGAGCTTTTCATTGGCAGGATAAATGGAATAAGATACTTATAGTGAATTGAAAGCATGTAGAAGCAGAAAGTGAGATAGTCGATCAAAGCGAAAGTAGTGTGAAATGGCTGAGTAAGTGAGATGTGGAACGCATGTACATCAAGTTAGTGCTTGACCGAGAGGACGACCCTTGGTCGTAAGTGGAGTATCAAGGATAAGCTGCGCGAGTAAAGCGGTTGACCTTGTTGTGTAAGTAGCCTTCTATTGCAAATAGAGTCTCATGCATGGCGTTCTTTTATGTAACATGAAATTTTCACGATTTAAAATAAAAACGTAAATGTCAACTTTGAACAAAAATGAGTCAGCTTGTACGAGTGCACGTTTAAAGAAAAAGCGATTTCCGTTACGTCGCACATTGAAATTTTGAGACATTAGCGAATTGCAAAGTATTCCACACTTTTAATGATAAGTTAAATTGTTATAAAATGTTCAAGAAAATGGTTACCTGCAATTCACTTATAACCAAAATGCTTATTGACCTTTTGATATCATACAATTGAGTGTGAGAACCGACTGACTTACTTGGTGTTGGTAATTCTTTCAGAATTGTCTCATACGAAAGGATTTTCATGCAATATGTTACTGTCGTAATAACATTGTTCGGATTGAGCAAGATTGAGGTTCACGGGAAGATGCATGTCAACGACTCTCGAATCGTTGTGCAGGGTTTTGAAGTTATAAGAGTGATGGGGTCACGGGTACCCGAGTTGCTTCTAAATGTTATTTATTTAAAATAATAAAATATGTAAAAGGATTTAATTACTGTATTGTCATGCATGAAGGCTATGAACCCACTAGGTCGTAGAGTATTACGTCTTAAGCTAAGGAAGAACTCCAAGAGCGGAGAGGCGTTGGTCAAGTCAGAGGAAAACGTATGTAGTTTTGGTATATATGTTTAAAAGGAGAGTTGGACCTTGGAAGAGTCGGGAATGGATTTTAGTGTCAGGTGTATGCGGGACTGTACCTTTGCTCGGTGACTGAGAACACAGTTGCCGAGGGGCGATGGTGTCCGGAGGAAGGACTAGGAGTCATCAAGGTATTGGTTTTAGCAACTCTTTATGAGTAGTGTTGTGAGGCAGGAATGAAAGGTCCACGGTGTGGGTCGTGAGTTTCGAAGGGAGCTTGTAATATTGATGATACAAGAGTAAGTTTCGAAATAGGGGCGACGGATTATAAAGTTAACTATGATGTGTAGGGAGGAATAGTTCCCGTAAGGAACTCATGTTAGAGGATAGGTTAAGGAAGTAGTTAAGAGTTGTCTTTTGTTGTTGAAGTCGGCAACGGTGTATGTTGGCCGAGACCGAAGACTCAACCAGATGAGTGTAAGTTGATAGAATATCTTGTAGAGGTGTTAAATTAGTAAGAGACTGTTGTTGTTGAATATGCGTTCTATTTACGAGGTGAGGAGGGTCCGTAGAAGGACAAGGTGTGTAACACAAGAGGAGTGAGTGTAGACTATACCAGTCAGTAAGAAAATATGTCGTGTCAAAGAAAGGACTCGAATCATAAAGAGCTAGCTAGGATGTTTGTGTTTGAGCTAAGTATGAACTCGTGAGTCATAGTTCAACAAGTTGAGAGAGAACTAAGTAGCGAGACAGACTCGATTGTAGTATACGGGAGAATATGAAGGAAAACGTGAATTGTGTACGAATGACCACGAGAGACTTGATCGGTAGTGTGATGATAGGAGTGGTGAATGTACGAATGAATAGTAGCTTCAATTGCCAAGATATTTGTGTTAGCCGGTGATGTAGTAAGGCGATGTTAGAAAGATGAAGGATTAGAAGGAAGTCCTTTTGGGATTTCGGATAGAGTGTACGTTTTGCAATCCCTGTTGTTGAAGTGCGTGGTTTGTAAGTTGGTGTTTATTTTGACTGTTATCGGGATGGAATGTCGGGGCAGAAATGGGTGATTGCCCAGCTGTGGGATCAAGCTTTGTGGTTATGTATGTTGTTAAGTAAGTATATTCTTGAAGGCAGAGTAAGTTTAAAGAAGATGATGAATAGGTAGTCAAGCTGCAGTATAGGAGATGAGAAAATCGTTAAAGAATGAAAATTGTTTCTTATGCGTGAGGGAATGATCCTAGAAGGAAATAGTTGGAAATTTTGGGTTATGTTTAAAGAATGACATGATGATGATTGTGGGTCGGAGTGGTAGTATGATCATTAGTTGATTTGAAATGTCATGATAGAGGTATAAGCCTTTGGTTGGTTGATTAAAATTTTATAGATTCGTTAAGTAATGACATTGTTTTGTTATTACAGGATGTGTTACAATTCTACCGAGAATTCTTGGGGAAGTGTTATTGAGATTAACACCCTGATTGTTAAAGAACTATTTAAGGTAAATCTAAGTAAGAAAGTCAGGATGACTGTATATATATCTATCTGATTTTATGATCATGGTGGTTAATCGAAAGAATTATGGAACCCGAGTTTCGGGGTGTTCCTGAATTAATAGATCCGTTTGTAATAGGGAATCCAAGGGGGGTGGATTATTAGAGTGAATAGGGGACATTACTAAGAAACACACTTTGGGGTCATGGGAAGTTTAAAGAGGATGGGGGTTGTGTTAGTCAAAATGTGGTGGGATAGATGTGAAATCCTTAAAGAAAGTGAATTATTGCTGTTGTGTGAAAGAAATGTCTGAGAAGGTAAGAGTTGAAGATTAGAGAATGTATAGTGACGTCAATCACTAGTGTTGTTTCAAGACGACTTGGTTGAATGCCCTAAGTTGGGATCTTGGTGCAACTGCTTGGTTATGTGAGTAATGAGAAAATGATGTCGGCATGTGGAAAGGTCGAGAGAGAAGGGCAAGTAATGTTTGGTGGGTTTAGGGTCCACGCTAACGTTGGTAAGTGAAGATAGTATGTCGGATTGAGTGAGTAAATTGGAAGTAGTAAACTCGACAGTAATGCCGCAAGGTACAGTGTCGTGTAGATTGTCGTTGATAAGTGAGCGAACTTTTGGAAAAAAAAATTGAGGAAGGAAATTTGCGTATGATTTTGTGCAGGAAAGAAATGGATAAGGCAACTGAATAAGTTAGGTTAGCGATTTGTGAGGAATGTTTGAATGAATTGGTTGTGCAGTGATTAAGTTAGAGAGAATAGCATGGTGTGACCAGGGTTACTCCTCCCAGTGGAAGTGAGGATATCCGGGGTTATGTTTTGTCCGAATGAACGAACGTGGTATCCGGGAGGATTTGATGTGTTTCAGGATAAGTTTAATCTGAGTAGGTGAACACTTCAACGATGGGTTGGAGGTTCCTACTCTTAGTTACGTTTAAGTATTAGGTGGTGAAGTGGTGAGGATGGGAGAGGTGATTGTCGAACTCCGGTCTATGTGGTCCGAGATAAAGGAAATGTATCTGCATAGACGATTGTTGAGTGGTGCAAGGTGGTGAGTTATAATACAATGAAGGAACTCGGGGTTGTGAGTTGTCGGGATGTATAGGGTTGGCCCTGTGCCAATCTGTCAAGTGAGTGACCGTTTCTTAGTAAATGAATCTCGTGTTGTAGTGGAGGATGCCGCCAGGTTCCTCCTTTTGGGAAGTAAGTATGCTTGAGAAGCCTTATTTATTCTTCTTTGGTTAAGACCGATTGAATAGGAACAGTAGTCTGCAAGTTAGAGTACCGTAAGAATTGAAGGGATTGCATCTAATGATCCAGGTTTCGAATCTAATGAGGTGGTTGACTGAGTCAGAAGCGGCTTTACATTGGGGAAGGGTCAGTTGGGGTGTGGGCATGATACCCGCATCTTTTCCAATGAGGAATTATGGGGACGGAATTCTTTTAAGGAGGGAGTGTTGTAACAACCCAAATTCTTGTGGATTTTAGAGTTTGGTGGTCAAAGTGAAATAAAAATAAAGTATTCTTGAAGGGCTTAAGTGTCAATTGGTGAAAGAGGTGTAGGGCACAAATCCCTAGGGCAGCCCTAAATATCACAAATCAGCATTTTCAAAACTAAACCATTTTCAGGTAAGCGTTCCGCGAGTTCCTCGTGGAAGAAATAGGAGAGGCATGGCATACTTGGAGATTAGAGCGACTCCAAGATTTAGACTAATGACATAGTTAGAGCTCGGCTGTGGATTTTGTAGACTTCCGCGGTCATTTTGTTAAGCTCGTTTATTGACGTATTGAACAAGTTAAATTTTGTAATGTAAAACGCTCAGTTTCTATGATTTATTGCATGTCAAGTTTTGGGACGTTACAAAAGAGCGGAGTAAACCTTGAGTAGTGGTATATTGTCAGCAGCAAACAGAATCACTCGTGCCTGTGTGATATCATGATGAACACTCAATACACATTTCAAGAATTCTTTGAAGTCTTGATGGAGGTGCTTACCGGATTTCCAGAATTCTCACAAACCAAAACATTGTTTTTAGCCATAATATATAGGAGGAAGAAGGGACTTATTTTTGGGGCTTATTTTAAGCAAAATTAATCAATTTTGATTATTTCCTTAATTATGAATATAACTAATACCATTTAGTTTCCTTTATTTTTGCGGCAAAATTAATTATTTCGAAATTACTGCAAAAATTAAACAAATTTCGAAATTTATTAATTATTTCGAAATTGATTTCCCCATCCAAATAGACAAAGTTATTTTTGGGGCTTATTTTAAATTGTATTAATCAATTTTGATTATTTCCTTAATTATTTCGAAATTGATTTCCCCATCCAAATAACTATTTATACAACTAATACCATTTAGTTTCCTTTTTTTGGGGGCAAAATTAATTATTTCGAAATTACTGCAAAAATTAAACAAATTTCAAAATTTATTAATTATTTTGAAATTGATTTCCCCATCCAAATAGACAAAGTGTTTATTTTATTTTTCAGGATAAAATAGACAAAGTGTTTATTTTATTTTTCAGGATAAAATAAGTCAAGCAATCCCAAACACCCCCTTAGAAAAAAAATTATTATAAGAAGGTATGATCAATTTAATTATTTCGAAATTACTGCAAAAGTTAAACAAATTTTGGAATTTATTAATTATTTCGAAATTGATTTCCCCTTCCAAATAGACAGTTATTTTTTGGGCTTATTTTAAATGGTATTAATCAATTTTGATTATTTCCTTAATTATTTCGAAATTGAAATCATTAATTGTTATGGATGTATTTATGGACGTATTAACTGAAATATTTAATTAAGTATTTGTAGAGGGTCCCTGGTTTCCAAAAAATAAAGTTCATGGTTTCCAAAAACAAAAGAATTAGGTTTCTCTCTCTAAAAAAATTAAGAAAATATGCTTTAAGTTGTAGTGCTTAAATTGTTGTTTTTAAGAGTTTGAGGGCTTCATGCTTTATAATATAGTATAGATATAAGAGCATCTCCAAAAGCTTCTTTAAAATAAAAAATTTGAATTTTGGTTCTCTATATTGCTCCAGCAGCTTCTCTATATTGTTTTCTAAAATAAAGAAAACTAGAAAAAGCTCCAAGTTTAGAGAATTCTCTAAAACTTGCTAGATGAAGAGAAAAATTATTTTTTATTCATTCTTATCAATAGTATTGAGTTATTATTGTTTTATATAGATATTTTTTTGAGTAAATTTCAATTTTGGTCCCTATGGTTTGTTGTTTTTCTCACTTTTGATCACTACAAAATTTTTATTGCAAGAAAAACCATGTGGTATGCAAAAGTGCTTGGATTTGGTCCCTGAGAAGTAACACCGTTAGGTTGCTCCGTTAAAACCTCCCAAGGACCAAAATTGCAATTTATTCTTTTATTATTATACCATTTATTTGAAACATAATAATTATATTAGGGAAATTAATTAAAATACCCAAAGTTTGACTTTGACTTACCAAAATACCCATTTTCTCGTCGAATTTGCCGAAATACCCATTTTTTCCGCGAAAAATCCCGCGATCGCGGGACCCACAACCACGTGGCACCACGTGCCACTACGTGGCACCAGGTTTGGCCATTTCTCCCACTATTCCCCCTCAAGATACCCCGCGGCTACCATTTTTCCCCCTCAAGATACCCCGCGTTTACCAAAATGACCCCTGTCCCGCGATTTGATCACACGATCGCGGGATTTTCCTGCCACGTGTAGGGCTGGGGTTGAAACCCTAATTTTTTATAAATGTTTAGGGTTGGGTGTCGGCTATAAAGAGAGAGGGTGGGGGACCAAATCCGGCCACCAACATTTTTTTTAATAATCTCTCCAAACTCTCTCCAAATTCTCTCAACTTCTCGTGTCGATTACGCGCTCGGTTTGAAGATGTCACGTGTTAGGGATGTTGTAAGTCATTTTTCTTAACCCTTTGTAGTTTGTTGTTGTTATCTTAAAATTTTAAAATATATGATATGTAAACTTTGTTGGTAAAATATTATATGTAAACTTTGTTGTTTGAACTTTGTTGTTTAGACTTTGTTGTTTGAACTTTGTTGTTTAAACTTTGTTGTTTGAACTTTGTTGTTTGAATGTTGTTTAAACTTTGTTGTTTGAATGTTGTTGTTTAAACTTTGTTGTTATCTTAAATTTTTGAAATATATAATATGTAAACTTTGTTGTTATAAATGTTAAAGTGGTTTTATAAAAAATATGTTAGTGTTTTTTTGTTAAAGAAAAGATAGTTTATAAAAAATAAGTTAGTGTTTTTTTTTAAAAGTTGGTGTTATTTATAGAAAAATACGTTAAAATTTTTTTATAAAAAAAGTAGGTGTTAGTGTTTTTTTTTTTTGTTAAATGTTAGAGTGAGTTTATAAAAATAAGTTAGTGTTTTTTTAAAAAGTTGGTGTTATTTATAGAAATAAATGTTAAATTTTTTTTATAAAAAAATAGGTGTTAGTGTTTTTTTGGTTATAAAAAGAGAGTGTTTTTTTAAAATTAAATGTTAGAGCGAGTTTATAAAAATAAATTAGTGTTTTTTTAAAAAAGTTTGTGTTATTTATAGAAATAAATGTTAATTTTTTTTATAAAAAAATAGGTGTTAGTGTTTTTTTGGTTATAAAAAGAGAGTGTTTTTTTTAAAATTAAATGTTAGAGTGAGTTTATAAAAATAAATTAGTGTTTTTTTTTAAAAGTTTGTGTTATTTAAAGAAATAAATGTTAAAATTTTTTTATAAAAAAAGTAGGTGTCGGTGTTTTTTTGATTATAAAAAGAGGGTGTTTTTTTTAATAATTAAATGTTAGAGTGAGTTTTATAAAATAAATGTTAGTGTTTTTTATAAAAAAGTTGGTGTATGTTTAAACTATGGTGAATGACAACTTTGGTCCCTAAACTTTAGTGAATGACAACTTAGGTCCCTAAACTATGATGAATGACAACTTAGGTCCCTACACTATGGTGAATGACAACTTAGGTCCCTAAACTTTAGTGAATGACAACTTAGGTCCCTAAACTATGGTGAATGACAACTTAGGACCCTAAACTTTGGTGAATGACAACTTAGGTCCCTAAACTTTAGTGAATGACAACTTAGGGAATTTAACCTTAAGTAATTGACAAATTAGGTCCCTAAACTTTGGTGAATGACAACTTAGGTCCATAAACTTTAGTGAATGCCAACTTAGGTACATAAACTTTGCTAATTGACAACTTAGGTCCATAAACTTTAGTGAATGCCAACTGTTGATCCAAACCCTCAATGATTTGATAATGAACCTCTCTTACATACTTAGTGAAAATTGTAAGTAAACAATATGTATCAGAGTTTTTCTATCGCTGATAAGTACTAAGATCTTCCAGTACCGCTGATAGGAACTCTCGCTCTTTATATTAAACATTCAGCGAAACTGTTCACCATAATTCTCTGAGTCTGTTCAGTAATTATGGTGATCGCTGATAAGTTAACTGTTTACTTATAATCCCTGAAGACAAGTTTCACGTCAACATAGGTTCTATGCTGAAGTCAAAGATCAAGCTCAAGAACCAGCGACAAGTCTCCTAATGAACTAATGCGGATCAGCGAAGACTCAGATTTTTCCAATCAACGTGAAGTATCAAGTACAATACTTTAGCTATCGCTGAACTCTATCATTCGCTGATATAAAATGATAGATCGCTGAATCATCGAAAAGCTGATCATGAAGTCTTCCGTACAAAGTACTTTTTGTCTTAACCACCCTTGCACGACTCCGTACGATATGTCAGAATAGAACCTCCTTATTGTCTGAATTCGTACAACAAACCTGATACTACACTGTTCAAACATGCGGCTACTTAGGTTGTCAACAAAGGTCAATGACAAGCAACCAATCAGCTGCTGCCACGTGTAAAGTGTATACTGCCATGCATTAAATGCATGCAGTATATAAGAAGATGAACTCACTTCATTTTGAAGTAACTTGCTAACTCTGGACAAGTTCATCCTTCTTATTCTTGAGATAGGTTATTATTAGTAATTTCCTTCTCCTTCTTAGTGCAAGAAACTTAGTGTTCCAACTTGTTTAGATTTAGGATTTATCCTTAATCTTGTTTCTGCAACAAGATGTAAATTGTTAATGATTTATCAATAAACAATTTAGAAAAGTAAAATCTGTGTGTTTGTATTCAACCCCCCCTTCTACAAACTTGTATAACCCTTCGGGACCAACAAGTGGTATCAGAGCGGATTTGTTTAGACTCATAAACAAGATCTAATCAATACTAAGATTTCTCTTCCTTGCTATTTCTGAAAATGGCCACCAACACAAACACAAACTATATAGACAATGGTTCTCTTGCAAAACCCCATAGATTCTCCAGAGATAATTTTAATCTATGGAAAAATAGGATGACTCTCTTCCTAGAAGGTGTAGACCCTACTATGCCTTATTATCTTGAAAACGGTCCATTTATTCCTGTAAGAATTGATGCCGCAATACCTGCCGCTGAGAATAGACCTGCTATTCCAGATAGGCTGGTACCCAAAGATGTTCATACGTGGACTGACGAAGATAAGAAGAAAGTGGCTATCGACACAAAAGCCAGATCCATACTATCCATGGCTCTTCCTGATGAAGTCTACCATTCAGTCATGAACCTGAAATCCTCAAAAGCCATGTGGGACACAATATGTGTTCAGTATGAAGGTACTGCTGAAGTCCAGGACTCTCGAAAGATCAACCTGGTAAGACAGTATGAAAGTTTCATTTGTGGTAAGAATGAGACTCTCTCTGAAGTTCACCAACGTTTTAATTGCTTAATAATAGATCTAAAAACTGTTGGTAAGGAATATTCTAACTTTGAAGTGCTGACAAAGTTTTTAGAATGTTTACCTGAAAGCTGGGACAGTTATTCAATGTGTCTCAAGTTGTCAAAAGATCTAAGATCAATGACCCTTGCTACCTTATATGGCACAATGCTGAATCATGAGCAATCAAGCCATCTTAAGAAGAATCTTGTAAAAGATTCCAAAAGCACCCCTGTTGCTTTAATCTCAGAGGAACCTTCTACTCAGCGACCCTCGGTCACTATCACTGAGTTAGAGAGTAACTCTGAAAGGTCATCCGATTCTGACTCTTCAGATGATGATGATGAATCTTTGGCTCTCCTAACTAAAAAGTTCAGGAGATTCGCCAAAAAGAATATGTTCAGAAAGAACAAACCTCTTTCTATAACTGATAAGCCAAGATCATCAGCTACTGTTGATAAGGCTGCTGCTACTTGTTTTAACTGCGAAAAGATTGGACATTTCGCTAACGAGTGCAGGTCTAAGAAAGTATCGAGAAACTCAGCGTTTCCCAAGAAATCCTTTATTCCCAGGAATAAAGATGACAAATATTCTAAGCTGAAAGAAAAATATGCAAAGCTGAAAAGCTTTAAGAAGAAAGGCAAAGGCCTGATGGCTTACGATTGGGCTGCCTCTGAAGAAGAAGAATCATCATCTGACTCTGAATATGATGAAGCCAATCTCTGTCTTATGGCAAAGATTGAGGATGAGGAAGAAAGTTCAGACATTCCCTCTACTTCAACCTCTGCTATTCAGGTATCACCTTCCTTCTTTACAAATATTGCAAATATTGATGAAGCTGATAGTCTCCGCAAAATCGATCTCTTGACTAGAAGCTTATATGAAGCCATGAATGGCAAAACTATAGTTGAAAACCAAAACCTTGATCTCGCTGAACAACTTAAAAACTGTCACCTTCAAATATAAAAGCTTTCTAAAATTGAAGAAGATTTTAAAGATCAAGTGCATTTAAATCAGCTAGTCAAAATCGAACGAGCAGAAGCTATCGCTGCTTTGAAAGCTGAAAAGGCTACTGTTGAAGGATGGTGTAACTCTTCAACAAAGATCACTGAGATAATTAAGTCTCAGATACCCCTGAGTGATAAACGTGGTCTTGGTTACAAATATGAAACTCAAGAACCAACCACTGATCGTTCCATGCTCTTATTTGGAACTTTCGTATCCTCAGTCGCTGACACTTCATCTTCTCAGTGTTCGTCCTCTAGACCGCCTATCCCTGAGGAAATCTCTGCCTCTTCAAAAGGTAAAGAGAAAATGGTTTATCCAAAACCTACCTCTGTCTTTAAAGATAAAGGTAAAGGAATTGCGTTAAACCAAAATCCTCAGAAGGGTACTTTAGTACCAAAGCTAAATGCTTCTAAAGCTTTAGTGATTTATTCCTCTGGATCAAGGAATCATATCTCTGGATCTACTCAACGTGGGTCTATTCAGCGATCTACTCCTACACTCAGAGTGGATGTCCTTGGTAAGAAATCTGAAGAACCAAGTGTTCCTCCCATTTCTAAAGCCAAAAGCTTATTTGGTGTTGGTCCTTCTAATTCAAAATCTAAAGTTCAGCATTCAAATAGTCCTAGAACTATTTTTAGTTATAGGAAATGTTATCACTGTAGACTCATTGATCATATTGCTAGTAAGTGCCCCATAGCCACCAAAGCTGATAAGATAGCTAAGGTGAAGATTGCCCCAAGGCAAAGAAGACCACTGAGGTTAAGAAATTAACCAAAGTGAAGACTGACAAAGCTGAATCTTCAAATGCTGCGAAGATTGTTGAACCTTCCATTCCAACTACTTCCACTGACAAACGTGTACACATGGTTAAGTGGGTTCCCAAGAAAAACTGATCTTCCTTTGTGGTGCAGGTTAAGAAGGGTATCTGGTATCTCGATAGCGGATGCTCTAGACACATGACTGGAAAGAAAAGCTTGCTCGCTGAATACAAGGAAGAGAAGGGTACCTCTGTGACTTTCGGTGGAAATGGAAAAGGACATACCCGAGGGTTTGGTGTACTCTCAAATGGTACAACCTCCTTCAGAAGAGTCGCATATGTTGAAGGGCTGAAGCATAATCTGTTAAGCATCAGTCAGCTTTGCGACAAGGATAACAAGGTAATCTTTACCAAGGAATCCTGCTTTGTTACTGACAAAAAGGAGAAGATAGCACTCAACGGTTATCGTTTGGAAAATGTTTATGTAATAAACATGGACTCAACAACCACTGAGAACTCCTATTTCTTCTCAAAAGCCTCATCTGATGTCAATTGACTATGGCATAAGAGGCTCTCTCATCTAAATTTCAAGACACTGAACTCTCTTTCTTCAAAAGAGTTAGTTACTGGTCTACCTCAACACTCATATGCCAAAGAGTCTTTATGTTCAGCATGTGAGAAAGGGAAGCAGACCAAAGCAATCTTTAAATCAAAGCAAGTCTCCTCAGTGTCATCTCCTCTACAACTACTCCATATGGATTTGTTTGGCCCTGTTAACAAACAATCCATCGCTGGAAAGAAATATACCCTGGTCATAGTTGATGAATTCTCTCGTTATACATGGGTTATGTTTCTCCGTTCCAAGAATGACACCGCAGAAGAACTCATCACCTTTGTTCGGAAGATGGAAACCCTGAAAAATTTGACCGTTCGCTCAATAAGGAGTGATCATGGGACTGAATTAAAAAACAGTTCTCTTGATTCCTTCTTTGAGAGCAAGGGTATTTCTCACAACTTTTCTTCAGTGAGAACACCACAACAAAATGGAGTCGCTGAAAGAAGAAATAGAACAATTATTGAAGCTGCACGTTCAATGCTCAACGATTCTCACCTGCCTACTCAGTTTTGGGCAGAAGCTGTCAACACTGCTTGTTTTACGCAAAACAGGTCACTGATAGTCAAAAGATTCAATAAAACAGCCTATGAACTATTTCATGGAAGAAAGCCTTCAATCAGCTTTCTTCATATCTTTGGATGTCAGTGTTTCATACTGAACTGTAACGTCCCAAAAATTACAAGGAATTTAAAATTTTAAAAACATGCATTTCATTATAAAACGATCACAATTTAATAATTCGTAACTCAAATGAAGTTAACGTCGTTAACTCGAACAGTCAATAAAGTTTATGCAGCGGAAATTTCATAAAATAATATCCAAAGGTTTGAAAGTGAAACTTAAACAATTCTTGACACTCCGCGCCTAGTGTGTGTACCGTCAAGCCCGACTGCCGCTCGCACCTGAAATCACAACATATTGGGAAAAGGGTAAGCTAAACGCTTAGTGAATCCTATCACACACGCAGGTAGCAACCCCACGTATATCGCCCCTACTCGCCAGTAGGCAACATCACCATCACCACGGATATAAATCCACATAACAATTAGCGTATAAATACGAACCTCGGTCCCACCGAGCACACCAAAAATATATCGATACAAGCTCAGTCCCACCGAGCCCTCGGTTCCACCGAGTAAAGACATTGATACAAGCTCAGTCCCACCGAGCCCTTGGTCCCACCGAGTAAAGACATTGATACAAGCTCAGTCCCACCGAGCCCTCGGTCCCACCGAGTAAAGATAATACAATTGTACTAGCTCAGTCCCACCGAGCCCTCGGTCCCACCGAGCCCCCCAGTCCCACTGAGGTGTACACAAGCATACATAATTCACATACACATTCAACAGATCACAACTAGATATCACATCCCAACTAATTCACGTAACCACGTAATAACACGTAATAACACGTAGCACAAAATAACGATATGCATGAAATTCCTAACTACGCAGTGAGAGAACTCACCTCAAAGAAAAGCGACGCGTTCCCGGGCCGTAACACCAGCACGTCAACCTTCCTCACATTTCCCACCTAATTACGCACTAAAAACGTCAACGGAAGGTCCCAACTCACGACACTTTTACTAGTTTAACGAAACTAAAAATTCCAGCTTTTATACTAAAAACGCAGGTCTGTTCGGGACCCATTTTACCCCTGCTAAACTGATCAAACCAAAAATCTAATTCCACATTCAGGAAGTTCAATGTCTTACGGTTCCAGGGACGTATCGCACGCGTCCTAACGATATTCCTAGCACTCTATGTGAATTTTACAAAAACACCTCTCAGAACAGCTAAAACCGGACCTGTCCGTATAAAATGGCAATTTGACACTAGCTATGGCCCGAACTGGTTTTTCCACAAAACATATAAAAGTTACTAGACTCAGAATGGGAACTTTTGGCACCAGCTCCATCCCAATCCGACATTCCTAGCAAAAGTTATAACTTTTACAAAACAGGGCAGAAACTGTACAATTTACATAAAATGATAACCTTTTGAACTTGAACCCAATGAGACGTCTTAATCCAAACAGACCCGCAAAGCAACATGACTTACTGTTTTAGGGTTGACATGGGCTGAACCACACCATGCACCACCCACTGCCGCCTCCGGCGGTGGTGGTGGTTGGCGGCGACGACGGTGGTTGCGGTCGATAACCTCCGGCGAAACCTCTCAACATCACCCGCAACCCCACACCCGCACACACCCACACACCCGCAAGCGCACGCACTCTCTGCCGCCATCGCGGCGGCGTGCAGCGGCGGCCCCACCGCCGGCAGCCGTGGCTACGGCGGTGGTGGTGGCGGTTTACATTCTCCGACGAGGAAAAACATCAAATAAAACGAACGGGACATTTACCTTAACGGAATCCCTCTTCCTCCTCCTTTCCGACCACTCCCGACGCTGGTTCCCTCACACCGGCGATCGCCTCCTTCCTCCTCTCGACCCTTGCTCTCTTTCTCTCTCGGTTTTTCTCTTCCTCCCTCTCTCTTCCGATTCCTCTCTCTCTCTCTTTTCCTTTCTCGGCCGAAAACAACAAGAAGGGGGAGGGGAGATGGCTAAAGGTTCTTGGGGGTTACTAACATGAAACCGAAGGGGAAGGGGAAGGGGTGTCTCTTGGCTGATCCCATGCACAAGTTTGGCCCCCTTGCCACTTTTGGCCCCTCAACTAAACTCTTCTCGCAAACCAACAAAATAGTTGACATATTTAACAATCAGGTCCAACTCGTCTAATCCCGTTAACGGAAACCACGTTAAATAATAGCTAAAAAAAAGATTAATAATACGAAAATACATACCGGGATACGGGCATTACAACTCTCCCCCACTTGGATTAGACTTCGTCCTTGAAGTCTATGCCCGTGGATAGCTATAGATAGGTCTCCCACATCTCAACCTCAGGTTCCCAAGTTCACTCGGAACACTTTCGGTGTTTCCACTAGACCTTCACTAACTGGAATTTAAGATTTCCCACACCGCCTAAAAATCTCTCGAATACTTTTCTTACCTCAAAACTCCTTCAAGTACACCGCAAGTATGATCGGAGGAACACTCCAACAACTGGATTCATTCCTAGTCAAACGACTTCGGTTGTCTCCCAACCATAGATAATCCAAACATCCCGATTCAAATTTCAAGCTCTAACCATTCTAAAGTTGCTCACCAATATACCCTACAGGATACTCGAATTCGATCATTCCTATCATTAACTGTCGATTAACTTTCACGAGTTCTAATAGACTCCCACAATTTATTCCGCATGAATTATCAAACTAGTAAATTTATAATCATCCACGAAGGTCATTCCACCACAACCATTCACCACAAGCAAACATCTCAGGATTACTACTACCATCAACATAATTTCCTTAAAATCGACTACAATTCCCCAATTACACTAAGGCATTTGGCCTCAAGCCCAAAAGTCGACACCTAAGTATACTATTTACCTCAAAAACTCTACGCATTTATCCTCTTTATTACAAAGGGCAGCATTCCCTAATCGATACTATTCGGCCTACAGTACCCACACGCGTGGGATACCCAACCTTCCATTAAGACCGAGCAATTGACCCATGACTATCACGGACAAAGTTCGGAATTTCCCCCGAAACTCTCTCGCGATTGGCATTTTCCTCCAAAACTGCCACCTCCTGAGCACTACCTATCGACTCGAGAAGAGGTGCAACCACTGTTAACCGTTGACACAAGCCCCACAGTGGCTCACCATCCAGATGTCGACTAAGTGCGTCCGTAACAACATCCGCTTTACCGGGGTGGTAAAGTATCTCACCATCATAATCCTTGACCACGTCAAGCCACCTCCTCTGACGCATGTTAAGGTTTTGCCGGTCATCAAGTACTGGAGGCTTTTATGGTTAGTGTATACACTTGACGCCATACAAATAGTTCCTCCAAATCTTGAGAGCAAACACCACCAATTCTTACATACCCTCCGGCAAAGTCAACATCGGAGCCTCGTATAACGCATGCGTAGCTCCCCAAAGCCCTCTGCTGCCCTTCACCCCAACTAAAAGCCGCAGATTTCTTCGTAGAGAGTCTTTGGCACTTCCCACCGCATCACAGCCGTAATCTTGTCCGGATCCACCATAATACCATTCTGGTTCACGACATGCCCTCGAAAGTGGACCTCTCGTAACCAGAACTCACACTTGGAGAGCTTAGCATACAGCTTCTCCCGCCTCAAAACTTCCAAAACTTCTCGCAAATGCATCTCATGCTCTTCCTTCGACTTCGATTACACAAGAATATCGTCGATGAACACGATCACCGATCGATCCCACATAGGGCTACATACCCGGTTCATGAGGTCCATGAACGCTGCGGGTGCATTGGTGAGCCCGAGAGGCATCACCACAAACTGGTAAATGGCCATGACGTGAACGAAAGGCCGTCTACTCCGTATCCTCTCTCCTCACCCGCATCCGATGATACCCCGATCTCAAATCAACCTTAGAGAACCACGAGGCTCCCTGAAGCTGATCGAACAAGTCATCGATCCTTGGCGGAGGATAACGATTCTTCACCGTAAGCTTATTCAACTCACGGTAGTCTATACACATCCGTTGGGACCCGACTTTCTTTTTCACAAACAGAATCGGGGCTCCCCACGGTGGACAACTCGGCTTGATGAACTCCTTTTCGATAAGTTCCTGCAACGAGTGTACAACTCCTTCATTTCCGGTGGAGCCAGGCGATAAGGTGCCTTGGCCACCGGAGCAGCATCCGGAATCAAATCAACGTGGAACTCTACATGTCGCTCGGGAGGTATCCCTGGTAACTCCTCGGGAAAATACGTCAGCAAACTCCCGTACAACTGGCACATCCTCCACAGACTTCTTCTCTCCGTCGACGCGCGTGTCGATCACATACGCCAAAAATCCCTGACCACTGTGCTGCAAGTACCTCCGAGCCCTCGCAGTCGAACATATCGCTGAGGTCCGCCTGGGCAAGCCGCCCTGAACTATCATTTCTCCCCCGCTTGGGGTTCGAACTCGTACTTGTTTGCGACGACAAACAATCTCCGCATCATACGCATCCATCCAATCCATGCCCACAGTCACGCACGACTCCCGCATAGCGATCGGAATCAAATCAATCGGGAACCTCACACCAGAGATCTCCAAAGTGCACCCCCGGTACACGTCAGTAACCGTCAAGGTCCTGTCTTCAGCAACTGCAACCACAAGTGGACAGCCTAACCGTCCTACGACTCGGCCGCAAACACTCACTGACTATGTGAGACACGGAAGGATGAGTAGCCCCGCTATCAATCGTCACCACAGCAAGCACCGAGTTAACCAAGAACGTACCTGTAACCACTTTATACGTAGCTTATGCCCCCTCCACTCCCAGTTGACGAACTCTACCTCAGGCCGCCTCCATCACTACAGCAAGTGAAGCATACTGCGCGGTACTCACGAACTCCCTGATCTTGGTACGTAACATATCCTTGTACCGTGTCCTCTTCATGTCCTCAAAAGCAGCATGCTAAGGATAGAATAATGTCATTTCCGTAAACTTTCGGTTCACCTCCTTTATGGCCTCCGCAGTCTGACAGAGCTCCAAGAACTCTTTGGCACTCCTCTCCATCTCCACTAGAGGCACATGCTCTACATGAAACATACGACGAACTCCTCCCAGGTCCAGTAGTGCGCCCGTTAAGCGTCAAAGCAGTAGCACACCAGTCTTTCGCTCCTTCTCATAACAGATTCACCGCGAAGCGAACCTTCTAGTTCGCAGGACAACCACCGGTAAGGAATGTGCACTCCATAACCGATCCCGACCCTCTTGTTCGGGGCTGCCCACCCGCAGGGGGTGGAATCGCCGTGATGCGCTCCTCCATCGACACTATTACCTCATCACGAATGGCCGTAATAATTTCGGGGATCGCCTCCTCAAAATATGCGTCACCTCGACCGCAAACATCTCACGAATCTGATCAGCAATAATTCCAGCATCAGCATCTGGATCAACATTGTTGTTCCTCCTTAACGAGCTACTAGCACACATTAAAACCTGCTAACTACGCTCACACTCAACTCTTCGGATTCTCCGTGACTTCCCCCGACTCGAGCACGGATCCTGTGCTTCAGATAGTAGGAGCTCTGCTACTACCCTTCACACCTATACTTACTCGTTTCGAGTCCTGTCCCGGGACGTCCAAGTAGTTGCTTACCACAAACAAACACATATGCCCATTCCGGCATATGCAAACACTTTTCCTAGCTCCCTAGAAAAGTCGTAATACCCCACCACCCTTGCTAGAACGGAACCCCTACTAGCCCTGACGAGTCACCTCGTAAACGCACAGTCGTATACAGTGAAACCGGATAGACATTCGAATATAAGATTCTATCCTACAACGGTTGGACTCAAACAAGAGCTGCGCAATAGAACTAAATCCAACATTCTAAGGCTATTCAGTTCCTACTGCATACAACCTAAGGTGCATTCACATAACAACCTATCAAGGCTAGCATGAGTTCCTAATAGCAAGTAACAAGTATACAGTACCACAAAATCCACGTAAGCAATCTAGCATACATACTCCTATGTTCTAGAAAGCAATCTAGCATACGTACTCATATGTAAACGCTATTCCCAGCTCACTAGGAATTTCATCTCATCCCACTACTCTTGCTACAACGGAATCCCTGTTAGCCATAACGAGTTGCCTCACGAATACCCAGTCGCACGCAGCGTGAATCAAATAGACATTCGAATACAAGATTCTATCCTAGAACGGTTGGACTCAAACAAGAGCTGCGCAATAGAACTAAATCAAATATTCTAAGGCTATATGATTCTTGCTGCATGCAACCTATAGGGCCTTCACTTGACAACCTACTATAACTAACATTGATTCCTACTAGCAAGCAGTCATCGTACAGTACAGTGTAAACAACCTCGGCAATCTAGCATGCATACCCTATGCCTAGAAAGCAATAAATACACTAAGTGCTGTACCTTCCCAATTGGCGTCGGCTGACTGTACACACTGCGCCCACGATCACCGTTTCCCAAACGGGCTTTCTCCGTTCATTTATTTTCAAAGATTTTATTAAGAGAGTTTAAAAAAACTTCATAGCCGCAACTTGAGACCAAACACACCGAGATGTGTTTGATTCACTCAAGCTGTGCTCTGATACCAAGTTGTAACGTCCTAAAAATTACAAGGAATTTAAAATTTTAAAAACATGCATTTCATTATAAAACAATCACAATTTAATAATTCGTAACTCAAATGAAGTTAACGTCGTTAACTCGAACAGTCAATAAAGTTTATGCAGCGGAAATTTCATAAAATAATATCCAAAGGTTTGAAAGTGAAACTTAAACAATTCTTGACACTCCGCGCCTAGTGTGTGTACCGTCAAGCCCGACTGCCGCTCGCACCTGAAATCACAACATATTGGGAAAAGGGTAAGCTAAACGCTTAGTGAATCCTATCACACACGCAGGTAGCAACCCCACGTATATCGCCCCTACTCGCCAGTAGGCAACATCACCATCACCACGGATATAAATCCACATAACAATTAGCGTATAAATACGAACCTCGGTCCCACCGAGCACACCAAAAATATATCGATACAAGCTCAGTCCCACCGAGCCCTCGGTTCCACCGAGTAAAGACATTGATACACGCCCAGTCCCACCGAGCCCTCGGTCCCACCGAGTAAAGACATTGATACAAGCTCAGTCCCACCGAGCCCTCGGTCCCACCGAGTAAAGATAATACAATTGTACTAGCTCAGTCCCACCGAGCCCTCGGTCCCACCGAGCCCCCCCAGTCCCACTGAGGTGTACACAAGCATACATAATTCACATACACATTCAACAGATCACAACTAGATATCACATCCCAACTAATTCACGTAACCACGTAATAACACGTAGCACAAAATAACGATATGCATAAAATTCCTAACTACGCGGTGAGAGAACTCACCTCAAAGCAAAGCGACGCGTTCCCGAGCCGCAACACCAGCACGTCAACCTTCCTCACATTTTCCCACCTAATTACGAACTAAAAACGTCAACGGAAGGCCCCAACTCACGACACTTTTACTAGTTTAACGAAACTAAAAATTCCAGCTTTTATACTAAAAACACAGGTCTGTTCGGGACCCATTTTACCCCTGCTAAACTGATCAAACCAAAAATCTAATTCCACATTCAGGAAGTTCAATGTCTTACGGTTCCAGGGATGTATCGCACGCGTCCTAACGATATTCCTAGCACTCTATGTGAATTTTACAAAAACACCTCTCAGAGCAGCTAAAACCGGACCTGTCCGTATAAAATGGCAATTTGACACTAGCTATGGCCCGAACTGGTTTTTCCACAAAACATATAAACGTTACTAGACTCAGAATGGGAACTTTTGGCACCAGCTCCATCCCAATCCGACATTCCTAGCAAAAGTTATAACTTTTACAAAACAGGGCAGAAACTGTACAATTTACATAAAATGATAACCTTTTGAACTTGAACCCAATGAGACGTCTTAATCCAAACAGACCCGCAAAGCAACATGACTTACTGTTTTAGGGTTGACATGGGCTGAACCACACCATGCACCACCCACTGCCGCCTCCGGCGGTGGTGGTGGTTGGCGGCGACGACGGTGGTTGCGGTCGATAACCTCCGGCGAAACCTCCCAACATCACCCGCAACCCCACACCCGCACACACCCACACACCCGCAAGCGCACGCACTCTCTGCCGCCATCGCGGCGGCGTGCAGCGGCGGCCCCACCGCCGGCAGCCGTGGCTACGGCGGTGGTGGTGGCGGTTTACATTCTCCGACGAGGAAAAACATCAAATAAAACGAACGGGACACTTACCTTAACGGAATCCCTCTTCCTCCTCCTTTTCGACCACTCCCGACGCTGGTTCCCTCACGCCGGCGATCGCCTCCTTCCTCCTCTCGACCCTTGCTCTCTTTCTCTCTCGGTTTTTCTCTTCCTCCCTCTCTCTTCCGATTCCTCTCTCTCTCTCTTTTCCTTTCTCGGCCGAAAACAACAAGAAGGGGGAGGGGAGATGGCTAAAGGTTCTTGGGGGTTACTAACATGAAACCGAAGGGGAAGGGGAAGGGGAAGGGGTGTCTCTTGGCTGATCCCATGCACAAGTTTGGCCCCCTTGCCACATTTGGCCCCTCAACTAAACTCTTCTCGCAAACCAACAAAATAGTTGACATATTTAACAATTAGGTCCAAATCGTCTAATCCCGTTAACGGAAACCACGTTAAATAATAGCTAAAAAAAGATTAATAATACGAAAATACATACCGGGATACGGGCATTACATGAACAACAGAGATGCCCTTGGAAAGTTTGATCCTAAGGCGGATGATGGAATCTTTCTTGGATACTCCTCAGTTTCCAAAGCCTTCAGAGTCTTTAATCGAAGAAGACAAACTGTTGAAGAAACAATTCACGTCACGTTTGTCGAGTCCCGTTCAGCGAACTCTAAACCGTTCGCTGATACTGAAGAACTGAATCAATGGATGTTTTCTCATCTTGGTGATTCAGAAGATATTCCCACTCCTCGTGCTCACACAGTTGAAGATGATGGTCCAACTATCATTCCAAATATGCAGAATAGTGAAGCTGAAACATCATGGGTCTCAGCTGTTCCTATAAACACTATACCTGCTTCTGAATCCAATATCTCAGATATTCCATCCACTTCTCAGCAATCAGTGAATATAATGACAACTGCATCCATTCCTCTCTTGGCTGATACTCCAGACGTCGCTGAAGCTTCATCTTCAGCTCCTCCAGTTCAGGTTGAGTCAGCGTCTCACGCTCCGGCTCAGCGATGGACTATAAATCACCCAATTGATCAAATTCTTGGTGATCCAAACGTTGGTATTCAGACTCGACGAAGTGCAGGTAATATTTGTTTATTTGTAAATTTTATTTCACTAACTGAACCAAAGAAAGTAGATGATGCCCTCAAAGATCCAAACTGGGTCAGCGCCATGCAAGAAGAGCTGACAGAATTCGAAAGAAACAAAGTTTGGAAACTTGTTCGAAGACCAACTGACAAAACAGTGATAGGCACTAAATGGGTCTATCGAAATAAGTTGGACGAACATGGAACTGTAACCCGCAACAAGGCTCGTCTTGTTGCTCAGGGATACATACAAGAGGAAGGCATAGATTATGACGAAACATTTGCTCCAGTAGCAAGATTAGAATCTATTCGTCTATTCTTAGCATACGCTGTACACAAAGACTTCAAAGTATATCAGATGGATGTTAAGTCAGCGTTTCTAAATGGAAAGCTGAATGAAGAAGTCTATGTGGAACAACCTCCAGGATTCTCAGATCCTAAGCATCCAGGTTATGTTTATAAACTGGATAAGGCACTTTATGGCTTAAAGCAAGCTCCACGTGCATGGTATGACACTCTTTCTACTTATCTCCATATTGAAAAATTTGAGCGAGGCAAAATAGACAAAACTCTATTTTTCAGGAAAGTAAAAGGTCATATCATTCTTGTTCAAATATATGCTGATGATATTATATTTGGCTCTACTAACCCTGATCTCTGTACTCGTTTCGCTGATAGATTGAAAGATGAGTATAAAATGAGCATGATGGGTGAACTAACATATTTCCTTGGTCTACAGATAAAACAAAATGAAAAGGGAACTTTCATTAATCAGGGAAAGTATGTTAAAGATATGTTGAAGAAATTCGACTTAACTGAAAGTTCAGCTATGAAAACCCCTATGGCACCACCGCTGACACTTGATAAGGACACTAAGGGTGTTCCTGTCAATGTCACTTGTACCGTGGGATGATCGGCTCACTATTGTATCTTACAGCTAGCCGACCCGATATTATGTTTGCAACATGCTTGTGTGTGCGATATCAAGCTGAACCTAAGATATCTCATATGAAAGTTGTAAAGCGAATTTTTCGATATCTTAAGGGTACAGCGAATCTAGGTCTTTGGTATCCCAAAGACTCAGGATTCGATTTAATCGCCTATTCAGATAGTGATTTTGCAGGTTACAGAATGGATAGGAAAAGCACTACAGGAGGATGTCAGCTCCTGGGTGGAAAGCTGGTAAGTTGGACAAGTAAAAAGCAAAACTCAGTGTCCACTTCCACAGCTGAAGCTGAGTATGTAGCCGCTAGAAGCTGTTGTTCTCAGGTCTTGTGGATGAGAAATCAACTACTGGACTATGACCTTCAACTCTCAAATATTCCAATCTATTGCGACAGCACAAGTGCCATCGTTGTAGCTAATAATCCAGTGCTACACTCAAAGACAAAACACATCGAAATCATGTATCACTTTATCAGAGATCATGTGATGAATGGTGATATAGAACTTCACTTTATCCCAACTGATTATCAGTTAGCTGATCTGTTCACCAAACCTCTTGATGAGACAAGATTCAACTTTCTCATCAGCGAGCTTGGAATGCTGAACTTTGAAGGATAAAATCTTCAGCAGTTCACATTTGATCGGCGATAGGATAAAATCAACTTGTATAACCCATTCTATCCTCCTCTCTATCTTGATTCGCTGATATCAAGGTATGTTTTTCTCTCTGACAAATCGCATGTAAATGCAAGATTTCAAAACAAATCTCATCGCTGAATATCTCTTCCTTATCAGCGATACTTTGAAATTTCTTAAAACCAACTGATATTTCTATTCAGTGCTTCATGTTTTCAAAAGTGTCCCTGAGTTTTCAAAACCTCAGAGACAACCAAGAATATGAAAGGACAGTTGTGACGTCATTGCAACGGATAAACCCAGACACGTTCTTCTTTCTGACACACGTTTGCACGTTTCGTTTACTTGCCAATCAAATGCAAACACGTGTCCGTGTCATGATGAAAATCTTTTCCCGCTCAAGATTTTCTCTTTCTAAAATCTCTCTATATAAACAAATTATTCGTTTATATTTTTCTTTTACGCGAACTTCTCCTCCAAGCAAAGAAAGAATTCACTATTGCATTTGGCTCTCGATTTTTCAAGAACAACTGTTCATCTTCTTCAAACATCAAAGGTTAATATGTTATTATTTACCAAATGCAAATAACTTGTTTCTGATCTTCTCATTGTTTTTAACAAGATCAAACAAATGAACTTCTTAAAAATAAAATCATTTTCTTTCATGGTTTTATGAACACAACCATTTCATGGTTGTTCTTCAAGTTTAAATGAAAAAATCTTAAACTTGTTCTTCACACATTCGTTTTTCCAGAATCCCTATCTTCAAAGGAAACTGGAAAACAAGATTTTTATTGGGTTTGAAATTTCGTTTTTTTTAAAACACAAACCCTAATCTTCATTAAGACATTTTGTCTGATTGAAATGGACAAAATTCGAACCATCTTATTGGAAAATCTTTCCACATTAAGATTATTCTTATTTGTTAATCTTTGGTTGAACTGATAATACAGAAAATGGCATCTTCTGACATTCCCAAGAACACCATCGCTGAAAACACTGCTGCTGATGAAACTGCTGAGGAAGTGGACATCTTCAAGGCTCCTCAAGTCAAGTTTGCCCTTAACAAACTGGATTGGACTAAGGTGAACAACCTCTATGCGCTTCTCGAGTTTCCTCCTCGAAAGCAAGTCACACATCTAGCTGATGCTGTGAACTTCCTAAAGAATTGCTGCATCTCCACAACCCTGACCATAACACCTCCTGCACATCAGCTTTTGATCTCACAATTCTGGTACTCAGCCAGACACTCTCAGCTACCTTCAGCCAAAGACCCCCTCCAAAACAATCGATTGCATCCTCTGCGATATCGAATATGGCACCATGAAGATTACCCCTGCCATCATTCGCAAAGCTCTCAGCCTTCCATCGCCACCAAGGAAAAACCCTTCGTTCCCCTCCCTGACCCCAAGAAAAACTCAGACAGGGAAGCCATCATTGCATTTTTCGATGCAATGGGCTATGTATGGGAAATCGGCAGAGACATGAAGCCCGAGAAGAAGCTGACGATTATCAAGAAATCGAAAATGCCCAGCGAGATGAATTTCATCTTCACCCATTTGATCAGCTGCATGACTGCCAAGAGCGGCTCCTCTGACCAAGCCGCTAAGCCTCAACAAGCAATGGGATATGCTTTGCTGAAAGGTCTCAACATAGACTGGGCATCGATTATCTATGATGATCTGGTTCTCAGAGTGGACACCGTCGCTGACAGACTTCCATGGGTTCCATATCCTCGGTTCATCAGCGCTATTTTCCAAAGAGGCCTGAAAGACAGCTACCCAGAAGAGGGTGACCTGAAACTCTCTCAGGTCGGCCCTAAAATACTCGACTTCAAACCAGTGGCGAATGAGGTACGTCTTTCTACACTCTTGACTCTTCTTAACCCTACTACTTCTACTTCTGCAGCTCCTTCAGCGGACAAACCCACCGCTGATACCCCAGCTGCTACCTCCATTCCTCTTAAAAGGAAACATTCTGACACCCAACTTGGTTCCAAAAGAACTAAGAAGACCAAGGAGCAACCCAATCAATCTCCTGCTAAAGACTCCTCAGCTCCTCCTGTTGAGCTGAAGGAAAGTTCAGTGGTACGCTCTGCCACACCTGAACAAGCCATCCCTTTAATCCCGACCTCAGCGTCTCCAAACGTTGAGGTTACAAACTTGGAAACTACCCAACCTCCCTCAGTTTCTCAAAAGACTGATGAAGTGATTCTCAGCGATTCCAACGCTGAACTCGGTAACCAACCTCCATTCTTACCCTTCGCTTCTCCCTCCACTCAATTGGAGACCACTCCAGTTATCGCAGCTGCACCTGTCATTCCTCCAGAAGCTAAAGGAACGACGGAAGTAGGACCTGCAGAGCTGTCCATACGTTCACGTACTCTCGCTGACGATATGGAACTTTACTCAGGAACTCGTGATTTTGATGAATTCACCAATCCTCCTGCAGGTACTCACCAATCCCTATACACTGTTACTAAACCCCAAACTTCTGAGCTTTCCTCTGTTCATAAGTTTTAATATGTTACAGGTCCTAATTTGAGAGACATCAACGCGTCTCTGAAGACAGTAGAGACAGCGCTAACTGGTCTCACATTTACTCTTTCCGGCAACTCTTCAGCTGTAACAACCGCTGGAGAGAATCTCTTAAAGCTTACAACCGAGGTCGGAAAGAATGCCTCCAAAGCTGACATGGAGAAGGTTGATCAATCACTGAGCAACTTTGCCAAAGTTCTCGCTGACATCTACACAGACTACCTCGACATCAAGAAATCTGTTGACACCATGTCCAGCGAAGTCACAACGCTGAAGACATCGGTTGGCACACTCGAAGGTGATATGTCTGCTGTAAAGGCTGATGTCAGTTCAGTAAAAACTGATATGAGTTCTGTGAAGACTGATGTCAACACGATGAAGAATGACATCTCTTCAATTCAGAACTTGTTGAAGCAGATTCTGACCAACACGACCGCCCCTGCACCTGCCCCTGCACGTCCATCTTTTAATACGGCGGATCGTGCTGAACTGATGAAGATCAATCCTGGTATTTCTGGCATAGAAAACAGATTATCAACGATTGCAATCTATGTGGGGATCCCTGGCCAAGAAGACAGGGAAACCACACGAGCTGCTGAATCATCTCATTCCTCCCCCAGTCATCATGAAAAAGAGGGGGAGAAGAGCACTGAAGACCTCTCCAAAAGCGCTGAAGACCTTTCCCATGATGAATCTATCAGGGGAGAGAAGACTGAAGACCTCACCTTCACTGAAGAGGGTGAGAAGACAATTGAAGCTGAAGCAGCCGCTGGACCTCAGGGAGATGAAAACCCTGAGGGAACCGAGAAGCTCACCTCTGTATCTGAGGGGGAGTAACTCGAAGAAGAAGCTGAAGAAACAGAGTCTGAAGCTGAAGATGAAGAAGCCATCGACTTATCTGATGATGAACCATCCTCTTCTCGAAAGAACGATGATGACAAAGATGACGATGATGATGATTCTTTTATCGTCAAGCCTGCTCTGAGATCTAAAGCTCTTAAAGGTATTATGATAAATGAACCTACAGGGCAGCGGACAAAGAGAAAGCCATCGGCATCTGAAGCTGACAAGGGCAAAGGAAAAAGTTTCGCTGAAAATGAAAATCTGATGATCTTGCTTAACAAGCCGGTTTGTCAGGTACACTAATCCCACTCCACATCCCTCCTCTATACACTTTATCAGTTCTACACTCTAAACCTATATACACTATCCCATTCTTTCCATCTCTGTTCTACCCATGTTCTTACTTGTAAGATCGCTGCGTTTCAGCTAGTCCTCTCCCCTGTTTGAGGATATCGCTGAAGTTCCTACAGCTGCGACTTCAACAATAATCCCAGCTCTCAACGCTGAAGAAATAATCCCAGTCTTGGACTTGATCTCTGAGACTGATGAACCTGAAGAACAGACTCTCTCTCACAAAAACAGACCTTCCTTGGCTCCTCAAAAGCTAAGTGAAGAGGATCAAGAAAAGAGAGATGAAATGATAAAGAGACTCGAAGATCAGCGAATCATTCTGAAGCGTGATCAACTTCCTACCATTCCTCCAAAGTTCAGAATTTCCCAAAAGGAATACGAGGAACACCTCAGAGCTGAACGCCTAATCGCTGAAAGAAAGGAAGCTGAAGAAAAAGACAGAGAATACGCCATCAAGCTTACTCAACGATCAATAAATGACCCCAAGCTGAAAAGAGTTCCCATTGATGTTCAACGTCAGCTATGGGATGATGCTCAAGAGATCGTTAGAGATAAGACTAAGGTCTCTGATACGACTTTGGAATGGGCTAAACAAATGCTGACCTATCGATCTAGACCATCCAAAATCATCAAAGTAAACATCAGAGGAAGACTGTACGCTGACGTTCCTGTTGTTGAAGTGGATGTCTACAGAGATGACAAAACCAAGCAAACTTTCTATGCTGCTACCTTAGAAAAGTTTGGTCTCTCTTAATGGTTAGAAACAAAATTAGCCATTCAGGGATCGCGCTCAAAGTTCAAAAGCCATGTCGAGAAGATCTTAAACAAACAGATCGACCTGCTTTCTTCTGCTGTGGATATTCCTCCTACTCTTCCTCAACAAAGAAAAGTCTCTGCTAAGGAAAAGAAAGTATCTGAATCAGGTCCTCCTATACGAAATGAAACAGGTATTGGTTTCTCTCGTGCTGAAGTTCTTGGCCCTGATGCTGATCTCTCAGCGCTTGACACCTCCCTACCACCTGGAGAAACTTTCATTCCCGGCACAGTTGTAAGTGATCCCTATGGTATATTCTTTTTAGACTACTATGGAAATCATCACTTTCAACGTATCTCTGAGCTCCACATCGCTCCCATCGAACAACTCATATATCTCATATACTAGTGTGAAGTCAGACGCGACATCAAAGCTAGACACCTGAAGCCCTTGATTTTTGAAGAAGCTCTGAAGAAAAAGAATCAAGGAGTAGATGTCCCTTACTGGATGATTCCCACATCAAAGACCCTCGATGAACTTCTCATCAAGGAAGAACCTTTTGACGGATAGGATCGCCTTGTAATTCTTTCTATCCTTGTCTGTCTACATCTTTTGTACTTGTAATTTTATTCGCTGTACTTGTAATTTTTCCACTTCCCCCTGTAATCTTTACAAAGTTTAAAGAAAAATCTCAGCGAACGTACTTTACTCCATCAGTACAGAAAACAGTAAAAGGGACAAATATTTTATGAGTTCTTTTTATCCTTATGTTTTCATTAAATAGCAATTTTCTCTGTTGCTATGTCATAATCAAATAGGGGGAGATTGTTGATCCAAACCCTCAGTGATTTGATAATGACCCTCTCTTATATACTTAGTGAAAATTGTAAGTAAACAATATGTATCAGAGTTTTTCTATCGCTGATAAGTACTAAGATCTTCCAGTACCGCTGATAGGAACTCTCGCTCTTTAGATTAAACATTCAGCAAAACTGTTCACCATAATTCTCTGAGTCTGTTCAGTAATTATGGTGATCGCTGATAAGTTAACTGTTTACTTATAATCCATGAAGACAAGTTTCACGTCAACATAGGTTCTATGCTGAAGTCAAAGATCAAGCTTAAGAACCAGCGACAAGTCTCCTAATGAACTGATGCGGATCAGCGAAGACTCAGATTTGTCCAATCAACGTGAAGTATCAAGTACAAGACTTTAGCTATCGCTGAACTCTATCATTCACTGATATAAAATGATAGATCGCTGAATCATCGAAAAGCTGATCATGAAGTCTTCCGTACAAAGTACTTTTTGTCTCAACCACCCTTGCACGACTCCGTACGATATGTCAGAATAGAACCTCCTTATTGTCTGAATTCGTACAACAAACCTGATACTACACTGTTCAAACATGCGGCTACTTAGGTTGTCAACAAAGGTCAATGACAAGCAACCAATCAGCTGCTGCCACGTGTAAAGTGTATACTGCCATGCATTAAATGCATGCAGTATATAAGAAGATGAACTCACTTCATTTTGAAGTAACTTGCTAACTCTGGACAAGTTCATCCTTCTAATTCTTGAGATAGGTTATTATTAGTAATTTCCTTCTCCTTCTTAGTGCAAGAAACTTAGTGTTCCAACTTGTTTAGATTTAGGATTTATCCTTAATCTTGTTTCCGCAACAAGCTGTAAATTGTTAATGATTTATCAATAAACAATTTAGAAAAGTAAAATCTGTGTGTTTGTATTCAACCCCCCCTTCTACAAACTTGTATAAGCCTTCAGGACCAACACCAACTTAGGTCCATAAACTTTAGTGAATTTATTAATTGTTTATCTTTCTTTTTAGTTTCCTACTCATAAATAATTATTGGAAGTCGCACTTCCGAAGCCCTAATATGTATATGTAACATTTTACCGAAACATCCGAATATGGTATGAAGATATAAAAACATTGAAATTGGCTTCACATGCCTTACTCAAATTCATTTTGGCCTCTTGCCAAAAGCATATATATATATAACAATGTTACATTGAAATAAAAAAAACCCACAACATATCTATTTGAATTTTGTCAAACGGGTGTAAATAGCCCTAAGGTATGTGGGGACTTAAACAATCCTTGTGATTCCCCTGCTACCTGGAAGTCCAATTGATTGAGTGGGTTCTTTTCTAAAACTAAAATACACAAATAATTATCAACCCAATAAACCAAACAAGCATTATAACATCCGTGAAATTTCTATGCATAACGATTTTTTGACGATCGACTTGACATTAAGGTGTCGCGTTTCGTTCATCGTAGAGATGAGTCAGCGCTTCGCCATGATAGGAGATCGGGTAGCTGGGATTGATGAGATCTTCAGAGGGACACCTTTCGGTCCATGGCTGGATCTTACCATGAGCGGCGGCGACCCCATGCTAGTCCACATGTTTCTACAGCTGGAGGTCGAGGTCTCCAATGCTGATGAGGAGGAGATGTATTTTGAAGTCTTCGGGCATCATATGCGGTTTGGCCGTCGCGAGTTCTGTCTTATTATTGGACTACTTTTTGGAGACGAACCCCCCTTCCTCCGTTATCAAACATTACTTGGGTTAGTAGGGTTTGGCCTGATGAAAGACCGTCTCGTTTGAGGCTGAGGACAGTCGTGGACACGATGAAAGGCCATCTTTCTGCCCTTAGTGATGAAGATGTTGTCCGTGTATGCTTGGTGGTGACGGTGGAGATGGCCTTCATGGGCCGTAAGTGGAGCCAGTATGCTTCCGAGGAGGTCCTTACGACCGTCGAGGATTTTCATTTGTTTAGCAGGTATCTGTGGGGTAGCCACATCTGGACATATACCTACAGACAGATGCACCGAGCCATCGCCAGACGCGGCGACATACATGGAAAGATGGCTCTTGGTGGATTTACATACGGCTTCAAGGTTAGAAAAGTAGTATATAACATAAACAATAATACATACACACTGTTTGGATTTCCTTTTTACGTACTTGCTCTTCTTGTGTAATTACAGATATGGATCTTGGAGATGTTTCCCATCGCCCGTCAAAGTTTCACCACACGCACCGACGTGTTAATTAGGGGAACCTGTTGGCAAAGGATTAATAACCTTACTAGGAACAGTTGCATTGCGTTCTTCAGCCGGTCACGCACCGTAAGTTCTTTCACTATGTTTACAATGTTTCCTACGTTATTCCCTGTTATTAAGTTTTAATGTGTTTTACCATATATTTAGCCGGTGTATGCGCCTCTTGAAAACCTTGTGGCTACGGATACCAAGAGGGACACGGCTTGGTACAGAAACATCGTGACCTTTATCGATATAGAGTTGGCGCGACATCATAGGTCTAGTTCCTCATCCGACGAAGATGAGGAAAACGACGCGAGGCCCCCTTCCGATCGATATCAGCCGCCCCCTTCCGATCAATATCAGTCGCCCCCTTCCTCCTCCCATCAAGATCCGACACACGTCCATGGGCCATCTCGTGGTAGTCATGAGGAGTTGTGGGACTACGTCCACGGGACCCAAGACACACGTATCCAAGATCTAGAGGCATTCGTCAGAGACTTTCGCGTTGTTCGGGTTAGTGTTTAACTTAATTTGTCGGCAAATTGGTCTTTTAGTTTGTATATTAATATTACGTTCCATATTTGTTTTAGCTGTCGGGTACGACGCCGATCTCCGCTCCGTTCGGACATGGGGCACCGATGCCGTTTGCCACCACATCCCATCCGTCATTCCCGGAGAGTGTAAGTCACACTGAATAACCAATGTAGTTATATATTCGTTCCTAAATTTTTAATTCTTATAATGATCAATGTCACGCAGGTCGGGATGTCGGGGCCAGGGGGTTACACAACCCAAATGCCGCCGTTTGGCACATCCTATGCGACATTCTCGGAGAGTGTAAGTCACACTGAATAACCAATGTAGTTATATATCCGTTCCTAGGTTTGTAACTGTTAAAATGAATGATGTCATGCATACTGGGATGATGTCGGCAGGGGGTTACACAACCCAAATGCCGCCGTTTGCCACCACATCCTATGCGACATTCCCGGAGAGTGTAAGTCACATTGAATAAGTAATGTAGTTATATATTCGTTCCTAGGTTTGTAACTATTAAAATGAATGATGTCATGCAGACTGGGATGATGTCGGCAGGAGGTTACACAAACCAAATGCCGCCATTTGCCACCACATCCTATGCGACATTCCCGGAGAGTGTAAGTCACATTGAATAAGTAATATAGTTGTATATTCGTTCCTAGGTTTGTAACTGTTAAAATGAATTATGTCATGCAGACTGGGATGATGTCGGCGGGGGGTTATACACACCCAACGTCGACGTTCGGCACCTCATCATTCACGGACCTCCTTGGAATACCGCAGACAGACTTTTACAGGCCGAACATGTCGGGGCCGCCGTACGTCACACCGCCACCACATACTATGACTGTAAGTTATTTTGGTAGTTTTGGTTTAATTGTGAACATGATGAAATTGTACTTAAAACATCTAATAAGTTAATTTTCAGTCGATGGGGTCGGGAGAGGACTTACGGTGCTCGGAAATTCTTGGGGACCACTTCTCGGAGCCGGAATTTGACCCGATGGATGTGGTAGAACCTGCTAGGCCGGTTCGGAATAGGAAAGACTCATCATGGTAGGGTTCCCCACTATTTGGCCGACAAAGATCTACCACACCGCCCCTGAAAAGAAAGCCAAGGCAAAGGTGACAGGAAAGGGAGCAGGAAAGAAGGAGGGAAAGAAAACCGAAAAGGGAAAGATGGCTTCACCGGAGCGTCTTCTGGCCGAGGATACATTGAACATGTGCCATACTGGTAACCTCCCAAGCCTGGTATTCATCCCTTTCCTCAACCTGGACATCACCCCCTTGTTTTTCAAAGTATTGCTGGCAGTTGACCCTTTGGAGTATGACTTAGAGGATGTGGTTAGTATTGAAGTTTAACTATAGTCATATAATCAAATATATTTATATTACATGTCTAACCATCTATTTTTTGTGTATAGCACATCGATTGTTGGGACGGCATTCTCCAACGTTCTCGTCTACCAGACACGAGGTGGACCGTCATGCACAATACTTTCTTTGCGTTCATGATCCTTCCACATCAAGGTCCCGCCTCCGTGACTAACTCATGCAATGGCATGGAAGGGGTGAATTAGCGGTTTCTCGATACTGTATATAAATCATTTTACTATTATTTTATTTAAGTTGTTTGGTTTGTAACTAAGTTGTCTAATATTGTAATATTTCAGGTGTACATCCCTATATGCATTCATCCTAAACATTGGCTGCTCGGAGTGTTTGATCTTCCGCATATGGTGATGACCATATATGACAGTGATGCTGCCAATCTCTTCAAAGACGTTTTGGATGAGCGTCTTCGGCAATTTAAAGCTGTGCTGACGGAGTTCTTTAGCCGGATCGGGGATTTGGACCTTCGCGAAAGGTCATGGCACTTCCGTCACAGGTTAGCCAACAATGCACCACAACAGCAAGGGATGAATGCGGATTGATGTGTCTGTGCATGCCGTAATGCCAGCATCTTGATTAATAACGATGTGGTAGATTTACACCCTTCCCGTACCGAAGATGAGGCCAGGGAATTTCGCATACATATGGCGGAGTCCATTTATGCGCATTGTCAAACACAGCAACATTAGGTTGTTTATGTAACATTAAATAATTGTTATTTTTAGTGTTAACTTATTTTGTTAAAGTATTCTGATTGAAGTTATAATTTTGTTTATTATTTTGTTAAAGTATTTAACTTGGAGCCTAAAAAGTGTGACAAAAACAGTAAAAAACATGCAACAACACTTTACTCTCTCTTCCTATGTGGGACACATTCCCACACCCATTTGGTTTTTGCTAATTTCATCCAATTGCTCAACTTTGAGTATCGATATCTCATTCACACATACTCCGTTTTGGACGCATTATATATCGTTTCGAAGCTCTCATATAGGAGAACATAAACCTACTAAGAGTTAGTTATATATAACACACATAGAGAATGGTTCAAACGAGGAACGTAACAATTTAAGAAAACGTGAGGAGCACCTCCCATGTACAAAATCACATGTGATTCACAACACAAGGACTAAAATCACATGTGATTACACGCGCGGTTTGTTACGCGGCTTGCGAAAGCGCGCGGCTTGTCCCGCGGTTTGTGTTGTGAATCACATATGATTTTGTACATGGACGGTGCTCCTCACGTTTTCTTAAATAGGTACGCTCCTCGTATGAACCCGCCTCAACACACACACACACACACACACACATATATATATATATATATTTAAATGTGTCCAAAGTTTAGTAAAAACCATATTTTTACTACTGAGTGAACTCAATGAACCAGCGAAGGGGTTTTTGTTAAATGGAAGTCTTATTGTCGAAGCCGAGTTTTCTTTGGTTGGAATGCTTAAAAATTTCATCTGAAAATTGGTGTCTTCCTTGTGTGATCTAAAGAACTTTATATTTTAGGTATAACAGAATTTTGTAACTAGTACTGTATTGGTTCTTGTTGTCTGGAAGTGATTCATATGATGCAAAATTGATATTATGTAATGTAGAACAGTATCTATATTATAGAAACTTGCATTTGACAGTGCCATATAAATCTGCTCTAAATTCTCATTAATTAGTTATGTTTAGCTTCAATTCAAAAAAGTTGGAAAATAAAATGTTGAGTAGGTGATGAAACAAATTATGGATGCATGGAGGCTGTGCAGGGACTGCTTAGCTCTAATCAGAAGAGATCAACAACTCCTTCAAGCAATGGCATCATCAAGAAATTGCATGGGCGAAAATGTGTTCCTTAACGTTCCCCGCTTTTTTAACTGTTGTTTGTTAACTTTCTATGCTTGACAATTATTAATTGCCTATTAAACTTGGAAGTGTTGCATTTTTTTCATTGTGATGAAAAATGTTTCGCTTCCAAATATTATGTGTGCAAGTATCACTTGACATAGTTGCTTGTAATATTATATTGGGACTTGTATGGCGTTTACAAATAATTTTCAGCCTAATGAAAGACCTTTATTCAAGAGCAGACTTCCTTTTGTAGACGAATCTTGCAGTTACTTTTTCAGTCGAATCTTACAGGCTCTTTTCAGACGAATCTTGCAGTGAACTATTCAGACGAATCATGCAGGAAACTTTTCAGACGAAATCTTTGACCATATCCACATCCCTGATGAAGAACATACATTTTCACGGCTATAAGTAGATGGCATGATGAAGTAGTAATTCACAACTTGCTATCTATCTTTTATACATTCTTTTACACCGTTTACAAACATTCTCTCGCTTTTCTTAACACTATGGCTGGAGTTCAAGATCAAGGGGGAACAGGTCGGCGAATGGGGTTGGAACTTCACGTTCGGCAGCCTACCAACCACTGAACGATGGAGCTCGCCGGAGTACATGGAAGTTACCGGAAACAGACGAGGATTTGAGAAACTATGGGCGAACTGTGGCCGATTATCCATTCACAACTGAGGAGGAACAAGACTGGGAGATGGCATGCGAGAATTACCACTTCGATAATGACGGAGAAAACCCACAAACGTATCATTGTACCCAGCCACCACAAAGTCAACGAATTACTCCTTTAGTGCAAAAATCCATTGATGAGGCGAACGCCGGTATCGAAAGGGTAAAAGGTATGTGGAACCGTAACAGGGGGATTCAGCAAGGGAAAATGGAGTATCTAGCGGAGAAGAAACGAGAACTGGCCATGACTAGGGCTCACGTTCGGGAGCTGCAACGACAGATTAAGGAAGTAGAAGAGGAACTACAAGAAATCGAAGACGACTACACGGGAATGGAGGACGTCATCAAGGAAAAGGTTAACTTCATCACCGGAATCCAGGACGCATTACAGTCATAGATTTCTTTGTTTACCTGCACTGTATCCGTTTCGTTTGGGAAGGTGATTTTCAATAACTGATCTTTTAATTAATTTCCTTATTAAATAACTTAAAATGGGGAAAACATTTTCTTTAATTAATTTCTATATTAAATACATTAAAATGAAAAGGAAACAATACATTAAAAACCTCAACTACATAAAATGATAACCTAAAAAAACTATAGGGACCATTTATGCTTTTTTTAATTTGCCCCAAACTAGAGGGGCCAAAACTGCAAATTTCAAAAAATCGCGGGACTACCGTGGGACACAATCGCGGGACACGGGCCAAAACTGGTCCCGCGGGCAAAGTTGAGGGGGAAAAATGGTAGTCGCGGGGTGTCTTGAGGGGGAATAGCGGGATAAATGGCCAAACACGTCGTGCCACGTGGTTGTGGGTCCCGCGATCGCGGGATTTTTCGCGGGAAAAATGGGTATTTCGGCAAATTGAACGAGAAAATGGGTATTTTAGCAAGTCAAAGTCAAACTTTGGGTATTTTAATTAATTTCCCATTATATTATATAATTATAATAGTTATCACTTGATTTAAAAACAACTTATTTAATAAAATGACAAAATTTTAATTAATTAATAATTTATATTTACGTCTCGTCGATTAAAATTATAAAAAAATAATTTATATTTTCGTTTTTACTAAGTTTAAATTTTAATAAAAAAATAAATTATTCAGAAAAAGTAAATTAAAGACATGCGGTTTTTGATTATTTATATAAAATATAATATATATAATATAAAAAATCTAGCGCATATTAAAACGATATATGAAATAACCTTTAAAAAGAGTAATTGTAACTAAATTTGCATCTTATTGAACTCGGCATTCTTTTAGATTTTTTAAATATTTTACCCTATAATTTTTAAAATGATGTAACATGTCTGAGAGAGCATAAACGACCAAAAAAATTACCTTTGAAACAACTCCAACAGATTATTCAAAATTTTAAAGTGAAGAATCAAAATTCAAAATCTTTAAAAAATAAATTAAAGACCTGAAGTGTAACAACCCACACAAAAGATAACCAAAAGCGACAAAACGCATGCATAAATATCCATAGACAATCGGATCCCAATACGTCATACAGAATTTTCTAAGTCAACGGTTGACATAACAACCGGCTTACAGCTGAGAACAATTATAAACAAAAGAACTAATTGGACATTCTAACAAAATCTTTGAATTCGTGCTTCTTCAAGCTCACCCGGATCTCACTGCTTACCCTTACCCTTATCTACCTGCTCACCTAAAAGGTTTTAGTTTTGAAAGCGAAGGTTAGACCATAGGGTCTAGTGAGTTCCCTCAAAACAAGGCCACAACATAATAACAAGATTTATAAAATTATCAACAAGGAAATTTTATACGATTTCATAACGAAGCACACTTACATGATATGCAAACCATGACACATGCTAATGGCACACGCTATAGTCACACACAACGTGACAGCGTATTAGGGCACACACCGCCCATATATGAAACGAATTCATATATATATATATATATAGGGTCTCGTTCTTTTGTTAACCGTCTAATTAGTGTTAACCATGTTAACTTTTATGGACCAATAGGAATCAAGATAGGTTACTGGTTTGGTAGGGGTAGTTTAGAAATTTCAGAATTTTAATTATTTATGGGTTATTTACTTTCCTAATTTCATGCACAAGATATTTTTGGTAGTTATTAATGATAATCTTAATCTTCTAAAACCCATTTTTATTTTTGGTAATTATTAATGATAATCTTAATTATCTAAAACCCATTTTCAAACATAATCTTCATCTTCACGTTCCAGAGATTCTTTTCACGTTTTTTTTGCATAGATGCACGATTTCAAACTACATATATGCACATCATAGAAATGCATATATGCACATATTAATACTGCATATATGCATACCTTAGAACTGTATATATACACATCATAGAATTGCATATATGCACATCAGTTGAATATATGAAGATAAAAAGTGCATATATGCACAACTATAAATCTGTGTAAAGCTATGTGTAAACCATAAATATATGTAAAATTGCATACATGCACAACCATAAATCTGTGTAAACCATAAATCTATGTAAACTTGCATATATGCACAACCATAAAATTGTGTAAACCTGCACATATGCACATAAACAAAATAGCGTGTATCCATAAGAATGATCAAACCAACATGACAAATAATCATATGCACAGTGTATGTGCATATATGCACATCAGTTGTATATATGAAGATCAAAAAAGTGCATATATGCATTTAAAACTGCATATATGCATTTAAAACTGCATATATGCACATCATATAATTGCATATATGCACCTCTTAAAATTTCATATATGCACTTCAAGAACCATCTAACGGCTCAACATATTCCCAAATTGTGTTGGTATCAGCATATCTCGATTATTATCCATAATCAAATCTACTAAATAATGAACAAACAAATTCAAAAAAAACCACTTTCATTGCCTTTTTTAATGTGCTAAAATGAAAAACTAAAAGTCATAGAACATCTAATAATACCTGATCATCAAAAGTTGCGAAACCCTAACACTATATTGTTTCATGAACAGATCAAGTTCAACAGAGAAAATGAAACGAGATCTACGAGCTGGTAAACTTCGTCACCGCCTTTGTGCCTTTGGCCAATTCAGCAAGAAGCACAAGCCTCACGGCGGCAGCGCCGACTTCTTCTTCTTATCTCTTCTTCTTCTTATCTCCGGCGGAAGCGCCGGCTTCTTCTTCTTATCTCTTCTTCTTCTTCGATCTCTTCTTCTTCTTATCTCCGGCGGCAGCGCCGGCTTCCTTCTTCTTATCTCTTCTTCTTCTTCGATCTCTTCTTCTTCTTATCTCCGGCGGCAGCGCCGACTTCCTTCTTCTTATCTCTTCTTCTTCTTCGATCTCTTCTTCTTATTATTCTGGAATCCATTGCTATAAACATGTTGATTTTGCACACTGATTTCATCAGTTGAATTTCTTTTGAATCGATATTGGAGAAAGAGTGTACGTGTTTGATATCTTTGATTCTAAATCAATTAGAGATAAGTTATAGGTCCTTAAATGTAGGGATTGAGTGAATTGTTTCCTTATCTGATAGTTTCCAAGATTTGTTAAATGACAATAATACCCCTATGCATATATGCTGCAAATGAAATCAGCCGTGAGTTTATTTTAATTATGAATTAAAAAATGCTTTTAATCTTAGCCATTGATTTTAATGATTAATGGTCCAGATTAGTTAATAAGGTTAACACTAATTGGGTGGTTAACAAAAGAAGGGCCCTCTATATATATATGTATATATTTGTTATGGGACACACCCCCATTTCACACCATAGCCATAGCATGTCTATCCACATTTAAATCATTCATTTAGCTACACACACTTCACTTTGTAATAAAAGAAAACAGTTGATATGCATAAGTTGAATACATGTATAAATCATCACACTCGCACAAGATTTGGGTTTAGAAAGACTCACGTGATGCCCTGATAGAATCCTCTCACTGGCTTGATTCTCTCTTCAACTGCACCTATAAGGATGCACACACACTACAGTGATAAGTCAATTGACCGAAACCAATTCCCACTTAGCTATCTCCTCGGACCAACAGATAGTCCCCACGATCAAAACTCACTAAACGGATACACTAAGGATTACACTGCACCACTACCCGGTAAGGTTTACCCGGGCAGTTAAGCTATCCGGAAGATTCTACCCGGACAGCTAAAACTTTCCGGATAATGCTTTCCGGGTGGAACATCCCGAACACCAGATTTCCCGGACACTTCACCCTATCCGGACACTCCCGGATTCCCAAGGGTTTCCGGGTAAAACGATCGGTAACCACGAATGGCCCAACTAACCGGACACTACGCTCTATCCGGACACCACACTCTCCGGACGTCTCATTATTCGGACACTTAACTTGTCTGGTACCATCCGGACACTACCTGTTCAGATGGACTTTCCGGATACGGCGATTTTGATACGAACGACAGAAGGTTTAGCATAACTCACCCAAAATCCCGCAATAACCTCTTAGGGATTGAATACAGATCTATAAAATACAACTTTGACCCACTCTTAATCATCCCTTAAACAAATAATCGAAGAACGCAAAGAAAACCCCATATTCCAACACTGAGTTATCAAAACATTCAAGTTTCCTTCCAAAAATAAATTCCAACCTCCACAAGACTTAAAGAGTGAGGAGATAAGTAATTACCTTGATGTATTCGATAGTTCCCAAAGCTCAGCTCCCGAATCCAAGTTCTTCCTTCTCAATTGTAGAATTTATTCTTCTTCACGCACACACACACTTCGCCGCTCACACACTGATGAAGAGAAAGTGAGGGAAATTAGGGTTTCCATGCCCTTTTATACCTTTTTCACAAAACCACAAAACTTTTATTTTTCTCACATTCACCACCACACTTTAGTTATTCACAAAAAGGATCCGGTTATTACATGAAGTTTTTGCTATTTTATAAATTTCAATTTTAATAGAAAATAAATTATCCAATACAAACAAATTAAAGAGATGAAGTTTTTGATTATTTATATAAAATATTGAATATATATAATTAAAAAGATAAACGAAAATACGAACTGTTTTATTATAATTTTGATCGACGAAACATATATATAAATTATTAATTATTTAAAATTTTGTCTTTTTATTAAATAAGTTATTTTTAAATCAAATGATAACTATTTATTAATTATATATTATAATTATTATGTTTTAAATAAATGGTAAAATAATAAAAGACAAATTGCAATTTTGGTCCTTGAGGGGGTTTTAACGGAGTAGCCTAACGGTGTTACTCTCGGGGACCAAATCCAAGCAATTTTGCATACCATAGGGTGTTTCTTGCAATAAAAATTTTATAGAGACCAAAAGATGAAAAACAACAAAACACAAGGACCAAAATTGCATTTTACTCTATTTTTTTAAATGTGTTTGGATTTAAATAATATTTTAATAATATAATGGATGTTGAGTTCTCTAAAATAGAGAATCTGTTGAAGCTACTCTAACATTTGATATAGCATTCATTCATTCAAAATATATTTATATTTTGTTTACATATTTTAGCATTCATTCGAAGAGGCGGATTCAAACGAGGAGCGTAACAATTTAAGATTACGCGAGGAGCACTGCCCATGTACTGAATCACATGTGATTCACGTACAAAATCACATGTGATTCACACCTGATCGGGGGGCTTCCGCCCATGTAGTGGATCACATGTGATTCACGCTTAAAATCACATGTGATCTGGGCGACTTCCACGCGACTCGCGAACCAGGTTGCCCGCTACTCGATTTTTTCGGGAGTAGTGGATCACATGTGATCCAGTACATGGAAGGCGCTCCTCGCGTTTCTCGTAAATAGGTACGCTCCTCGTTTGAACCTTCCTATTCATTCAAAATTATTTATTTTCTCTTTACATATTTTATGATATTTTTCTTATAAAAACAACTATTCCCTTTTGTCCGAATTAGGTGTGTACAAAAAACCGTCAACCCGCAAAACCCGACCAATCCAACCCGCTAACAACTCAATTAAACCCAACTCGCCGAACCGCTGAACCGCCGAACTGCTATTTATAAGGGTTGAAATTGGGTTGGAAAAACGCAACCCAACCAAAACAGCCAACTCACCGCTAATATTTATTATTTCAATAAAATTATATATATATATATATATAGGTTGGGTATCTTTTGTAAACCAGTGTGTATATATATATATAGGGGGTCATTCAAGGGCATTTTAGGTATTTTTAAGAACCAATGTGAGCCACATATTAAGCTATAAATTAGGAAATTATTAATTTTGGTAATTTTGTTTGAAATTTAAATAAAAGGGCATTTTAGGTATTTTTAAAATCTCCTCTCTCCTCTCTCCTCTCTCCGGCCTCTTGCCTCCGGTCTCCGGTGACACCAAGATGCCTTTGAAAATGCACTGTGATACCCTTTGAAAATGCACTGTGATACCCTTTGCCTGTGATACCCTTTGAAATGCACTGTTATACCTTTGTGTTACAGCCACATGGTATATATGATTCATACTATAAGACAACAACCACATGGTATCAATGTGATACCATATGTGATACCACAGTGATACTACATGTGATACCACTTTGATTCATATATGATACCACATGGAATGGAGGGAGCAAAACGAATTGAAAGGAATATGTGATACCACTTTGATTCATTACACCAACAACCCATGTCAAATAATTGTGATTTTTACTGCAAAACATCACACATAATAGTAGTCATAAAAATCAAATAGATTGAAAAGCAAACAAACAGAAAACTACATATCCAATAAACGTTTTGTACACTGAAATTAAAGGTTTGAAGGTCATAACAGACTGATATATGAAGGGGACTAAAAAAACAAACACTAATCTAAACCAATGTTCTAAAAAACTCGCCTTGGTGCCGCCATGGCACTAAGGCTTGGCCTTGCCGCCACGTTAACCCCCTTAGCGTGGATATAAGGTGTCGAACTTGTTATGGCGCGCCGTGGCACGCCATGGCGCGTTATAACATTACAAATATGTACTTTCGATTCTTCAAATATATGCACTTCGAAATTCGATTAGATTTTGTCCATTACTATATATTAGAATTTAGATATTCTTTTGTTTATCATTTTATATGAAGTTAAATTGTTAATAAATTAATCATTATTGTTCATGACACTGACACTGACACAAACACACACACGTTTATATACATAATATTATATGCAAATTTGCCGCCTTAAGTCATGCTTTGGAAGACGCCATGGCCTCGCCATAACTCGTAAGGCTTGAGGTTTGACCTCACCGTCACGCCACGCCTCACGTCATTTAGAACCTTGATCTAAACTAAGAAAAGAAACAGAAAATAACAAAAAAATGTAACAGCCATCACTGTTGTAGAAATTCTCTCAGACATTATATCGAACGGTTGGCGTGCTAGACAAAACATACCCAAAATTCAAAGCATCCAAGATCATTTCTATTTCCATTTCTTCTCTGCTAAGCAGGAACTATCAACTGGTGCCAATGTAAGAATTTTAAGAGAAAAAAAACATAATAGTAGCCAAAATTCAAGCATTGATACAAGCCGAGACTTCATAGAATTATGAATAAAAGTAGAGGAGATAACTCTTCAATTGTCTTCGTTTTCAATTGACTTTGCATCCCCAAAAATTCTTAATGTTAGGGTGTAATATGAGATTCCAGAAATGTGATTCTGTATTACACGAGTAATTCCAAAATCGATTCAAAGAGGTCAGATGCATAATTGAAATAGATCTATATGAAATATGAAAAACAACTTGAAGATCTCATATGCAGAATCGGATTCAAGCACTGATATAGAACAATAAAATGATTAATCTCGAGATGAACCAGTAGCAAAAGAAGACGAGCAATGAGTTGAGAGACGAACCAGGAGCAAGCACAATAGAAGAGAGAAGCAAGGGTACCCGTGGCCGTCTCTGAATGATATTGAGATAGAACATGGAGGAGCGATCCAGAGCTTGTTGGTATGGAGGGTCTTAAGTTTTTGGTATTTGGTAGATAGAAAAAGTGAGGGAGAGGAGAGAGACGTATGCCGAATATAGGGAGATATTTTAGAATATAATTATTTAATTAGATTTAGGAAACAAATTTACTAAAACACCCTTTTGAATTTATTTAAAATTTATATTAGTTATTTTAAATGTGTGGCTCACATTGGTTTTTACGGTTATCACAAAATAAACAGTTCTTATTTGATTAAGCCCATATATATATATATATATATATATATATATATATATATATATATATTGTATTTACATCATTATTAATTATAGCCTAAAAAATAAGTGCATATATATATAGTTTACGTTAATATACTTTTTACAACCCAATAATTAATTGCATGCATTATTGGTCCAATTTAACTGTTAACCTCAAAGCCCAAACTCAATCAACCTATTTCGAAGAAAATTTACACGATTCAGACTTGTTGCACACTTGCCACCTCGTCCGTCATTGAAACTCAATATTATTTTGAAACTGTTGAAAGTTTGAAAGTCATATTTTTTACATGTTTTTCTTATGTATAGGAGCAATGTAAAAATCTCCTAAATCTCCAAAAATTGAAGATACTGATGAACCAAACGTCCAAACACGTCTAAGAAAAGGGGTGGTAGAACTTCAAACGTTTGGAATCATTTTTCAAAAAAGTACTTTAGATGTGTTTGTAATTATTGTGGAAAAGACTATGATTATCACAGTAAAAGAATTGCTTCGCATTCCTACTACCAATAACTTTGTTGGGTATAATTTTAGTTTTTGTCGTATTTTAATCGTGAACTTTGTGTATATTTCTAAACCGTCAACATAACCCAACCCGCCCTCAATGGCGGACCTACACTTGGGAATACGGTGGCACGTGCCACCATATCGTTTGTCCGGCGAAGGGTAAAATTTTGTAGCGGTATGAAGAGTGCAACCATATTATTTTAGAGGGTGCAACCGTATCGTTTTAAATGGTGCAACCGTATAAAAAAACTCTTAAAATCAACCAAAAATTCCAAAAAAACTCTTAAAATCAACCAAAAATCCCAAAAAAACTCTTAAAATCAACCAAAAAACCCCGAAAAGTGCTCTCGAAATTGATTTTTTTTAAAAGTTCCTCGAAATCGAGAAAAAAATAAAAAAAAAAATTCTCAAAGCAGTGGAATTAGGCTAAAACAACATCGGGCGATGTGGAAATTTTTTAGGTTCGTCAAAGGTGCCACCGTAAGAAAAAATTCCTGGGTCCGCCTCTGCCCGCCCTAATCCGCAAGGGTTGGGTTATACTTTTAAATAAGTTGGATTGAGTTGAGATTTTCTAAACCGTCATAATTGGATTGGGTTATAAAATTGCCAATAACCGCCCAATCTACGTACACCCTAACCCTAGTTCGAAACTTCGAATGTAAATAAACTTGTAGGTAGTGAGATTTTGCAAAAGTCAAAATTAAAAAATACTCAAAGCTACCTGCCCTGCCATGCACCAAACGACACTAGTTAACAACGATCCATCGTCGTTTTCAAGGTTGAAAAGTGATCTCTTGAAGCAAAATGTTTGTTCTCCCACCGGCCACCACCCAATTTTTGTCTTTCTACCTGTCAATTTGACCAACACAATTTTATTTTATTTAATTTGTATTTCTATAAATATTAATTCTTTTTTCAATTTTTTTATTAGTATATAAAAATGCTAGAATTTTTTATAGTGATTTTAATATTTTTAGTTTTATTTTACTAAGAAACATTTTTGTATTTGATTATTAATGAAAAACACTCGTTAAACTACCTGTCTTATGAGGATTTTTAAAATAGCAAATTACGTTTAAAATATAAATATTTCTATTCAACTGATATTTTGAAAAACAAAATGTAATTTTAATAACACATTTAAAGGTTTATAGTTAAAAAAATGTGTATCTAAGTATTTATATTGCATATGTATTTTGAAAACAATGTTTCCCGATCATTTTTAAAATATACGCCTTAAATATACCTGTTTTAAAACTATAAGACCTTAAACTTGCATTTTAAGATAAGCTTATCCAAAATGTTAATTGAATAATGGTATGTGTTATATATGGTAAATTATGGATGTTTGGATTAGTTTGTACACACTTCAACTAATCCCATAGATTTGAGAATGACAATTAAGAAAATCACGATTATGAAGAGTTTATAACTGACAACCTATGGAGAGGTACCAAAGGGCCTTTGGCCTAACTGTATAGGAGTTTTTGTTCTCGTAAGAGGTCAGGGGTTCAAACCTCATCAAAGGTGAAGAGAGTGTGTGAGTTTAATTGTTGCATTTGTCGTATAGGAATAGCATATGCTTCAAAAAACCTATGGAGAGACTCAAAACCTAGAGCAAATCATTAATGTGACATGTCTTTTCATAAATTACGATGTTTGATTGGACACATTTTAATTGTTTAATTGAATGACATTTTAAGTGAAATATATGAATATTAAGAGGTGAACCAATATCATTTTCACTCTAAATAAGTTTGATGTAGTTTTTGCACAATTTAGCATGTGCACTATTTGACTTCATTTTATGATCCAAAAACAAGAAGAATTTTTAGATAATAAAATCGATGCATATTTTGCTTTTATTTTATTTTGATGTTCACAATTCAACAATGCCATTTTAAAAAATAAATCGTTAAGATCACCTGTTTGACTCATGAAATATCGTTAAAATAGGCCTTGTAGGAGGTTTTGGGTTCAAACTTCACCAAAGATGAGAAAGATGTGTGAGTTTATTTGTTTCATTTGCCGTATATAAATATTATATATTTAAAAAAAATCGTTAAAATCGTGGGTTTAACGTCAAGATAATGGGTTCAATGGATTTGAGCCTTTCGTTTAAGTATATTTAAGCGACCCAAATACCCAATTAATTAGATAATTAGAATAACATTTAAAAATTAAAAAATTAATTTTTTTGAAGGCCCGGTTAAGGCCCCGTTTAGGGCTCGGCCCGCAAGTCCGGGCTTATAAAAAGCCTAAGCGGACTCGGATATTTGTGCTCAAGCCCGTCCCGGGACCGACCAAAGCCCGGGCCTTAGAATTGTGTTTCGGCCCGGTCTGGCCCGATTTTTTGGCCACCTCTACTTTGGTGAAAGTGTGAAACATTGTTAAGATCAGTAGATCACTGGGATTGATGGATTTGGGCCTTAAGAAGCAAGAGCCCAAAATACAACCAGCCCATAATGATCTTTTCAAGCCTTCAAAGTATGAGAGATAAGGGTTTACTGAACATTGTAATTACAATTTGTTTATAAAAACAAAAATTTATTTTCAAAAGTAAAAAAAAATACAGCAAAATAAACGATTTTAAACAAACTTAAAAAGGTTAGCTCGAAAGACACAAGCTTAATTGAACATACATTGATGTATCTAACATATACAATTCATCAATTTGCTGCAAAACTATAAAAAGCAGCAGTTAAATGTAGTACATCAGAACCATTTTTTATACTATCATAACTATTTAAAGTTAGGGGCCGTTTACAAAACGCTTACCCATGTAAGTGCTTATCAAGTCACATTAGCTTACCGGATGAATATGACAAGAACTAAGAATCTTACCCGGTAAGAGCGGAAGCAAGGACCGAGAGTCTTACCCGGTAAGTGAGTGCGACGACTCTTACCACGGTTAGCGCTTACCGGCTAAATTGTTGCATACGATGCCATTTTGGTAGACTAAAATCTTATCCGGGAAGTAAGTGATAGTGTTGAATTTTACCGGTAAACACTTACTCGGGTAAGTGATTAGGTAAACGGCCCCTTAAAATACATAAACATTTAAAAAAAAATAAACTAAGATGTTGATTGTCTATCGTATGTACTTATGAGGCTGTTCCAAACTTCCAATTTTATTCGAAACCTTGTTACAGTTGAATAAACATTATAGATTGATTGAACAACTAATAAATAAATCAAACTATAAAATTTATAACATATGTTATGTTAAAAGTCTTACAGATTATAAACAACAAAAATACGGTGAAATAACAAAGTAACATATAAAATATCGTACATGATTTAAAGAATCGTGATTGATTTTATTGTCATCCGAAAAAAATGGAGTTACGGAGACAAGAATCGATCAGTAAAGAGGATTAAAGAGATAACAAACATTTAAACAATCAAACTAACTTTTAAATAAACTCTCAAACAATTAAATAATTTCCAAAAAAAATTATAAAATGATAATTTGTAATAAACTTTATACAAAATGGTAACTTCCAACAATTTTTATATAAATAATTTGTTACAACAAATTTATATTAAATGGATGATTTCCACCAAATAGTGTTTCTTGTTTCTAGTTTCCAACTTCCACCTTCCATAACTAGTAGTAAATGTTTAACTTTCAACAACTAGTAGTAAATTATCCTTGACAAATTTATCTATAAATAAGAGCAATTCACAACCATATTTTCTAACCAATTCTTATCATTCCCGCATCCTCATTTATTCTTTATTTTAAAACAATTATCATGGCTCGTCGTTCTTTAGCTAGTCGTTACTTGCTTGATATGCATATGGATGATGAGGATGAGGAACATGAAGAGTTGTTGCTGCTACAAATAGAAGAAGAACGTATTGCCAACAACGGTTCAAATGGAGCTCATGGTGGTTCTATTATGGGCCATAAATTCGTTCATTGTGATCTAATTGGGGGTCATGAACGACTTTATTGTGACTATTTCACCAATCCTCCAAGCTATTTTCCATCAAATTCTTGATGTTGTTGTTGCACATGATAATTATTTTTGTTCAAAAAAGGAATTCGGCTGGGCGTCTTGGTTTGTCATCTCTTCAAAAGGTAACTACTACTTTTCGATTGCTTGCTTATGGTGTTCCGGCCGATTATGTAGATGAGTGTGTGCAAATTGGTGAAAGCATCAACAAATTTTTTGTAGCAATCGTTGAAGTGTTTGGTGATGAATATTTACGATCACCAAATAGCGACGACCTCACTAGGTTTCTTGTGATCGGTTAAAAGCGTGGTTTTCAGGGATGTTGGAAAACATTGATTGTATGCATTGGACGTGGAAAAATTGTCCAACTGCTTGGCATGGTATGTTCACGGGGCATATTCATGAACCAACAATTATTTTAGAAGTCGTAGCTTCATACGATCTTTGATATGGCATGCTTTTTTTAGGCTACTCGGGTCTCTTAATGACATTAATGTGTTGCAGCGCTCTTTTGTGTTAAATGATATTGTTGAAGGTCGTGCTCCTCTTATTAGCTACAAGGTCAATGGTAGATCATATACAATGGGATATTATCTTGTTGATGGTATTTATCCTTCATAGGCAACATTAGTGAAGGCTATTCCAGTTCCACAAGGAAATAAGAAAAACGTTTTGCTAAAGAGCAAGAAGGGGAAGGAAAAATGTTGAACGTGCATTCGGAGTGCTTCAATCGCGTTTGCAGTTGTTCGTGGCCCAGAAAGAGTTTGGGAGAAGGACACCCTACATAATATCATGACTGCATGCATAATTATGCAGACCATGATTATTACAGACGAGTGTGATAAACATTAATTTGTTTATCAAAGAAGAATGCATGATATAACTCTTATAATAGAGTTTATGAAATTCCAACGGTATTGACTTCTTCTGATCGCATACAAACACTAATGGAGTTCATTGAAAACCGACATCGGATGCGCGATACAGAAATGCATTCTAAACTTCAAGAAGATCTAGTGTAACACCCCGATCATTGGAAGATATCGATATTTTAAAATAATTATGAAAAACAGGATTTTGGATTAAATCCTAGATTTTATAGTCTTGTTGGATGGAGAATTCAAATACGAGTCCAACTATTCTTTCCAGAGCAAAATCGGAGCTAAAACGAAGAAGTTTTGGCCAAAACGGTGTTCGGTACCTCCTGAGCGACTATGACCAGCGACTATGACACGTGTCAATGTCGCTGGTCAATGTAGCACCAGGGAACAAAAGGTGGTACCAACCCCGCGACTGTGACACACGACTATGCCAAAGGGCATTGTCGCACGGGGCACCTGACCCATAAAAACGAGATTTTTTTCACCCATTTTCCTCATTTCACTTCACCCACTTCGTTTTTCTCGCCCAAGAACCGAAACCCTCAGCCCCCATTGTCGATTTTGAGCCTTTGAGACCCCATTACTCGAGATTTCATGTGATTCTTCCTCATCTAGCAAGGATTTGGATGCAAAATCTAGGTGTACTTCATCTCCTATTCATCTTCTTGAGTTTCTAAGTTTTTCTAGGGTTTCATCCAACCCATTTCACTCCTGTGAAGATTTAGAGCTTGAGGTTCTTATTGGTGACCCTAGAAGTATGTTGATGGTGGAATACAAGATGTGGGTAAGGTAATCTTCTTTTTTCTTCATCTACGGAAATTAGGGTTTTGGTATTAGTTGAGATATTGATGTAAAATGTTTGGGGAACGATTCTAAGTGGTTGGATATGATTATTGATGGTTGGAAACTTATGTATCTAGGTTTTTGGAAGATTTGGCTTGAGGATTCAAGTTTCTTCAAAGGAGCTCAAGTTTGGGGAAAATCTAGATTTAGCCTAAATCTAGCAATGTGAGTTCAAGTTGCTTTGTGAAAACGTTGTACATGCCAAAAATGTCCGTTTTCAAGTGTTTATGTGTTTTACATGAAAATTATCTATGGTTGAGTCATTTGTTGGGTTTGATTATTTGAGGTGTTTAATCTTGAAAACATTATAAAACACCCATGTTGGGATTTTTCTAATTTGATAAATGTATCTCAAGAAAAGGTGTTTTGGAATGTTTTTGTGTAAATGGGGGTCTTTGGTGAAAGCACACTATAATATGTTGGAAAAATGCATATTTATTGTTATGGGTCATTGGTGTACATATGTGGTTGTGATTTATGTGAAAGATGATTCGACCGAATAAACGATGGGATTGTGGACTTATCGTCTCTTGGAGGTATGTGTTTGCCTATATGATATTTAAATGCATTTTATCGCATTTGTGGTCTTTATTATTGGCCAATTGCATTGTAGAGCCTTTGGCTTGTATTTGACTCAAGTAAGTCTTGAGGACCTTGGTCCAATGTAAATTACTCTATGTTGAGTTTGAGATTATATGCGTTTGAGTCATAATTATTAACAGATTACATGTGTTAAAGATGTTGGACATTCTTGTGCGGGCCATGTAATTGTTTGACTATATTTGCATTGGATGCATAACATATGAGTCGGTCTTATTTATGAGGTTGCATAAGTATTGCAGGGTTGGACTCTGGGACCCATGTTTATGACCTTAAACTTTTCAAGTAGGCACTAGAAGGGTTGAGTCCGGAGGTGCTACCTTGGAGGTAGGCACTAGGACCTCCTCCGCTTTAAAGGTAATGCGTTAGAGGTAGTCCTAAGCGTGTCAGGCCTTGTGGTGGAATTCGTGGGAATAGACACTAAGGTCAACAGTCTCTTGAGGTGAAACTTGCTAAGAAATCGTAGGAACCTTTGGACGTCTAGTCGCGAAGTTTTATACGATTAACGTTGTACGAGTGGTATACTTACGTGTTTCCTCCACCCTCAATGGATACCGGTCTCCCCCGTTGTTGTCAATATTATATTGAATATTGTGATATGCATGTTTTATTACCGTATGAGCCTTGAATTGACTTTAATATTGGAACCCCTCCACGTATATTAAGATTTGCTTGAATGATTACTACCATGCTTGGGTATTTGGACTTTATATATAATTACGTTTTGCATGGGTTGTTGAGTCGGTCACATGCTTTCGGGAACGTATTATGTGTATTTTGATTGTTTTTCCATGTTCTTATGGGTGTTGTTTTATTTTTCCTCCTTGTTGGGATGTTTCGAATAATAGAGTTCTTACTCAAGTTTACTTCATTTGGATTTTAATAATTATCCACGTTTTAAGTGAGTTGTTGGATCTACATCTATTATATAGAAATGTTTCATTGTGGATCTTTTGGCACAGGTTTTGTGTGTGTTGGAAAATGGGTTGTTCACATACTTAAATATAATACATTTTGGAAAATCATGATTTTGAGTTGTACTCATGTGGTTTAACGAACTATTTTAATCATGATGAAAACTCTTGAACTCACTAGGCGTTAGCCTAACCCTTTTTATTTGTCGGCATGTGCAATAGGTTCCGGTTGGGAATTGTTCTAGTGACAATGTGAAGAGTGGAGATCTAGTTGTGTGCTCAAGAAGTAAGTGACTTGGTGAAGTCTTCCGCATTTTGGGATTAGCAACTTTGGTTTGAGTTAAGTAACACCCGACTTTTGTAGTCTTGGTGTAGGACTTAGGATATTGAATTGTTGAAGTTGTTATTTTGAGATATTTCAAAGAATGATTTGTAGAAGGAATTTTATCATTATTTGATTATTTTACCGAAGTTTTGTTTACTTGCTCTTTCCAATTTTGAGGGTGTTACATCTAGTTGAGCATTTATGGAAGATACATGGTTGCCGATAGTAATATGCTTTAAGTTATGTGTAATGTGTAATGTTTAACTTATCAAAACACATGCTTTTAGATTGTGGTTAACACATCTATGGAGATTAATTATGTTTTATTTATCAAAACATATGTTGATAGATTATGATTTATAGCTTATGTTCAGAAAATACGACCTGTTGGAAATAGTGTAATTTTTGTGCAGGAAAAAGAGATAAAGGAAACAGGAGCTGCTAGAAATAGAAATAGGAGCTGCTGGAAATAGTGTAATTTTTATGCAAAAAACAGGACCTACTAGAAATAGGAGTTGCATACGTGCTGGAAATATTTAGAATCTCACTTAGGGGTATGATCCAGAGCCAAACATCTAGTAATGTTTTATTCAACCTTGAATATAAAAAACTTAAACTAGTTTTACCATCTACATTATCAAATCATAACATACTAGGAAAATAAAGCAAACCATTGTTCAATATGTTGAGCAAAAAGTACAAAAAACATACCTATCCATGATTAAATGTTTTCAAATCTCCTAGCTTGTTTTGCGAAGATTTCCTTTCGGCGTCTCTCAAAGTATTCAACCTAAATTGGAGACATACCACTAGTATCCATGGCCACAATTCCATCTTCCTCGCTTCGATCTTGAACTTCAATTTCTTTTTCTCTAAGGCAATTTGCTTCTCCTCACTTCTAGCTTGTAGTTCAAGCCTTTTCTCTTTAAGCTCAACATGTTTTTGTTCGGGCGCAAGGAGTAACGGGAATTTTTTAGCCCTTATACATTCGTTTTCTAAATCTTCTTGCCCTCAATTCTTCTAACTCAATACGTACCTTTGATGATTCATCGTCATTTTCACTGATTTCTTTTATGAGTTTTGCTCTCTTATTTGGTTCCTCTACAGCCTATCTTCTGATTGGTCTCTTCAAGATTGCAGGCTCAGGAGCTTCTATGTTGTCTAAATTGATTGACTTTGAAACCTTGCTAGAATAAACTCTTGACCTTCTCTTCTCTTTAATCCTTTTATGTTCATTTATCCATTTATGCTGAAACCTTAGTATATTCCAACAACGGTCTAGCTGAAATGGATGGCCTTCTTCTTTCCTAAAACCTAATTTTTCCTCCACTACCCATCACATGGAAATACAATATCAAAATAGTCTTAATTGGTTAATTAAATTATAACATCAAATCAATCTCAATTAGTTTATTGAATTATATTGAAATTATGGTATGAAGGTAGTTTACCTTGTCTTGTTCTGTGTGACCTGATTCCACAAAACCTACTTACAGTGGCACTGATTTTCACCCAACGACTCACAATTGATTTCTCACTCCGATCTTTGTCCCAAGTCTTGTTTACACTATAGTAATGACTAATTCTTTTCCAAAATTGGCACTTCTTTTGTTCATTTCCTTTTACTGCGTCTAAACTGTTATTCAACCATGCCGAAACAAGAAGTTTGTCTTCCTCTGTGTCAAAATTGTCCGCTCTTTGTCCTTTCTTACTGCCACGTGTAGTAGGAGTATCTTCATCATTTTCATTCAATGGTGTATCCTCGTGATTTGCATATGGTGGTGAAAAACAAGTGGAGTCATTAGATTGGTATTGTGATAACGTTAAATCCAATAAGGAATCTGTTTCGTTGAGGTCACCTAAAAATGGTAGGCTGTTAAGAAGACCGGTAAAGTTATTTGGTGTAGAATACACCTGCAAGAAAAGTACAAAATTGTTTGAATATTAAGCAGGATTAGTAAGTCAAGTGCTCTCGTACCTTAATTCAAAATATATTGTGGTCCAAACTAAAAATCAGCTTCAAAATATATTGTGGTCCAAACATGTGTGGAATAACAAAAGAAATAATTGAGAAGCAATATCAATAATGTATAGTGTTAGTTTTTCAATTTATAATTGTATATCATCATAACTATGATTTTGCTTTTACTAATGTAACAACCCAATAATCTTAACATGCAATAATATAAATATAAAAGCCCAAGACTGGGTTCAATTACATGACATCCCGAAAACGGGTCCCAAAATAACCAACAACAATGATTAACAATGTCTTTCGAAAATTTGCAGCGGAAAACACTAATCCACAACCGAGCATCTATCTAGAGAGTAATTTAGTGAATCTATGCTAAGGCCAACGTCTCTTACGGCTTCTTGCCTTTTCTTTCCCTTTACTGGAAGAAACTCTACTAACCTGTTTCCCTGAAAAAGGTTTTAGATTTTGAAAGCGAGGGTTAGACCACGAGGTCTAGTTAATTCCCTCTCAAAACAGTTTAAAAAGATAAAACATAACAACACTTAACCAGAACTTCCACATATGGGTATTTGCACAGTGGTCTCCATGACTATCATCTTAATGGATAGTCCACAATCGGGGCCCCCAGTAGATCCCCATGGCCCCCTCGTAGATGCCCATACCCCGGTGCACAAGTAACAAATTCTAGGCACCCGGTCTACCTTCACTCCAAGAATCCCGAGGATTCAAGGTACACTTAGCCCCACTGTGCAACCCAACTCCACATACTAGTATATTAACATGAATGTGAAATATACCATGAATATGCAAGGCAACAATCTTGAAAGTTAAAGAACAACCTTTCTACTGTGAACATACAAAATTTGCATCCCAATATCAATATTTAAGAAAGACATGCTTAAAATGATTTTTCTCATGAAAGTAGGGATTAGGGAACTCACCTGATTATGAAGGTTGGAAATACCCGAGTCTCACTTCTGAACTACCCGAAACGCACCTAAACTAACAAGCAGTTTAAGGTCAGGCCACTCTATCCGGACACACCACTGGACTCAAACTTTTCCGAAAGTTCCTAGATTCCGGACAACTATCGGATTCCGGATCACCTATCCTGAAATGCCTAACCAAATCCGGAACTCACCGAGTCCGGAATCCCGATCCGAAATCCCAATCCTGAATCCCATTCCGGACTCCCAAATCTGGAATCCCTGAAATACGGAACTCACCGAATCCGGAATCCCGATCCGGAATCCCAAATCCGGAACTTCCCAATTCCGTAATCCGGACGTTCGTACTGGAAAACCCAGAACTCGATTTGAGCTCTGATTCCAACCATGAGATCCTTAATACCAACATCTGGGGTTACTCTCTAACTCTTGCGCATACACCCTTGGTCAACGATTCACCCATTCAACAACAAAAAGGAAACAAACCCACCATTTTCATTCTGGAATAACATACAGAGAGGAAATGAGGGACTTGCTTAAACTTTCAAACTCTTAAGACAAAAGAATCAACTAAGATATGAAGATAGGAGATATACCACCAAAATTAAAGATTACCTTTGAAGAAATTTGCCATAAATTGACTTCACCCAGATGCTCTCTTCATTCTCCTGATTCCCAGCCGCCACAAGGAGTAATAAAATGAGCTCCTAGGGATTTTCACCCTATTTATACCTTTCAATTATTTACTTCCAAGTTCCCAAACTTTCTCATTCTCTTTCTTTAGCCACAATTCCATTGAACTTTATCTTTTGAAAACAAAACCAACATGGTTGTTACAACACTCCCCTCTTTAAAAGGATTTCATCCCCGGAATTCCTTCGTCGAACAGATGCGGATATCTGGCCCTCATTTCGGACTCTACTTCCCATGTTGTGTCGTTCCGTTTGTGGAAGCGTCACTGAACTTTCACGAGGACGATCTTCTTAGTTCGCAATTTCCTCACCTTACGATCGACGATCGCTTCAGGTTCCTCCACAAAGTTCAACTTTTTGTCCACTTGTATGTCATGCAACGACACCGACATAATTGCTTCTGCCAAGCACTTCCTCAGGTTGGAAATGTGAAACGTACTATGGATGCCTCGCAGTTCATCAGGTAGGTTCAACTTGTAAGCCACTTCTCCAACCCGCTAGAAAATTTCGAACGACCCGATGTAGCGTGGACTTAACTTCCCCCCCTTCCCAAAACGTATTACTCCTTTCCATGGTGATATCCTCAGCATCACCCTATCCCCGACTTGGAGTTCTATATCTTTACGCCTCTTGTCCGCATAACTCTTCTGTCGATCGCGTGCCACTTTCAACCTCTCCCGTACATGGACTATCTTATCCGCGGTCGTTTGCACATTTCAGGGCCTACCAGTTGCTTTTCACCAACTTCATTCCAACATAACGGCGTTCGACATTTTCTCCCATAAAGTACCTCATACGGAGCGGCCTTAATGCTAGCGTGGTAGATGTTGTTGTAAGCAAACTCGATCAGTGGTAAGTGGTTTTCCCACGAACCCTGAAAATCTAAGGCACAAGCCCTCAACATATCCTCCAGAGTTTGAATCGTTCGCTCACTCTAACCGTCCCACTGTGGGTGATAAGCGGTACTCATTTTAATTTGCGATCCCATCTCCCTTTGAAAACTTTGCCAAAACGCCGACATGAAACGACTGTCCCGATCCGATACAATAGAAGACGGTACTCCATGGCGCGTTACAATTTCTTCAATATACAGTTTGGCTAGCTTTTCTAACGACCAATCCTTCCGTATAGGTAGGAAATGTGCTGATTTATTGAGCTGGTCCACGATCACCCATATAGTATCATACCCCTTCGGTGTTCTAGGCAGCCCTGTGACGAAGTCCATCGTGATCTGATCCCACTTACAAACCGGAATTTCTAACGCTTGGAGTTTCCCATACGGGCGTTGGTGCTCCACTTTCACTCGCAAACATGTTGCACATCTTTCCACAAAATACGCTATATCCTTCTTCATGCCCGACCACCAATAAGTTTGTTTTAAATCTCCAAATATCTTATTAGTCCCTGGGTGGATCGAATATTTCGATCTATGCGCCTCTTCCAAAATAACTCCTCTAACCCCACCGAGCTTCAGAACCCAGATTCTTCCCTTAGAACATTTTAGGCCACGACTATCCTCCGTCAAGGAAGTCGCATTACCCACCATTCGTTCACCTTTAACATTTTCCGAAGTCAACACTTGTGAGTTCCAGATTCATGCAACTAGTAATAGAAATCAATAGATGTTGAATAGGTCGGTATGATTTCAATTGGTCATCCAATTCACTTTCAATAATTGAGAGAGTTTACAATAAAGTTCAGAAAGTGGAAATAGACAACTAGCTTAATTCTAAGCTAAACAATACTTTATAGATGTTGGGCCCGTGGTAACAAGCCCACGACCCGTTCACTAATAAGGCTCAAAATAAAGAATAACAAAACAACCCTTGAACTTCTATTCAACCAAATATTTCCCTAACAATCTCCCATTTTGAATTGAAGTTCGAGTTCGCGCCAGTTATCTACGTATCTCTTACGGAGCGCAAAGTGTATCTCGAACGTTCTGATGGCTCGACGGTAGTCAATGCGTTCTTCAATCACTTCTAAGGCTTCTCGTACGGTAGTCAATGCGTTTGGAACATACGATACCTTTTGATTTTCTGATTCATACGTGATGATGTTTCGAAGAGCATCTTGAACTTTGAAGAGCGTGCCATCGCAGAATCTGTCGACATGGCTGAAGCGGAGAAACCTCTTTTCTTTCTGCTCGTTGAGGTAGACTTTCCCAAATTCAGGTTCTAGAAGCAGTATGTTCTCGGGTTACATCTTCAGTCTTGGCGCTTTCAGATTCGGTTTCAGCAGGTTTACCTTTTTCGCTCTGTTCTCGATTCCCATTTGGAAGTCTGTGAGGTAAGACATCATGATTGAGTGAATCATGAATCGACGAACAGCTTCGAGCGCCTTTGTCACTTGACGCGGACGGATGGTTCTAGTTCGGAGGTCTTTCAGTATAGCAAGTATGTCGAACGGTCTAAGGTTCTTAAAGTCAGCTTCATATATTTTCCATTCATTACCGTCTTCTCGTCGGACAGTGAAAACTGGAAACAAAACTTTAAGAATTCTACCTGTTTGGACGTTGAGCACTTCGGTGATCTTGTGCTTCGTTCGAACTTGGCTAACTGACAGACACCGCTTCATGGCATTTAAGTAATGGCTTTGATATTCCGGGTCGGAACTGGGAATTCCAAGGCAAAAGGTAGGCTCGATATGGCATAACCTGTGGACATACAACTTCTTCAGAGATTCCTCCAGGTGAGGAATAAAGATCTTGATTTTCTCCCATCGGATTTGTTGCTGTTGAAGAGGAGGATGATACGAAGCTGTCGGTTGTTGAGGAGATGTCGGATTTTCAGCAGATGTCGTTTCGGGTCTTGTAGAAGTCTCGGCGGCTTGAGCAGAGTGAACGGGTGTACCATATAGATTTTGCAGCAGAAACTGGTCGTAGTCAACTGTTAATGCCAAAAATCGTCCAGAAGGATAACTTAAGGTTGATTGTAGATCTTAACAACTAAAGAATAGGAATCTTTCGACAAAGCGTACGACAAACGCAAAAACGTAAATGTGACAGAGATTTTGGTGACGCGGGAAAAACCTCAACGAGGAAAAAACCCGCGGACGACTTTGGAGGTCGTCGCTGCACTATGATTGCCAAACAGGGGCGATGTCCTTATGTTTCGGGTGTCGATCGTACAAGGATTACAATACAGATGAAAGAAAATACTTTAAATGTAAAGTGACAAGTGTATCAAATGTAAAAATTGGTACGTCGTGTGAAAAAACAGTGTGTCGTGTGTGAAAGTCGTGCGTCGAGAGCGATTCTTCGAGAGAGAGTTCTTTGCTTCAAGTGTTTTTTGAGAGTTCAGTTGTGCTAAGATGTCAGAGATACTGTGAGATGCCCCCTGAAATGATGAGTGAGCTCGGTATTTATAGTCTTCGGGTACCTTTATTGACTTCATAAAAGCTTCGATAACTGTCGTAACGGCTGCTAGAATTAATGCTCTTAATTGTCTAAGTCGGTTATAGACGTTGGTCATCAATGTCATTGATTCCTGGATTTAAACACTGAAAATGTAATAGAAATAATGTATGTTAGTCGGTCGAGGTCGCCTGGTTCCATACGACGGTCGTGTGACCTAGACGACGTCATGGTCGAGTGTCGTGAGGTAAATAACTTTCGATTTCAATTTTGACCAGGGGATAAAGTATTGATTTTACCCTATTGTGGAAAAGTGTAATAAATATTTTTCCTATCTTGGTCGTGGTCGAGACTGGTGAATTTTTACCCAAACAGTTTGCCCCCAAAATTTAAAATGAAGAAGCAATTTTTGAGTTTTGAATTTTGTCAATCGTACGTCTAGGGTCGTGACACGTGACAAAAGTCACTTTGGTTATCTTGGAACTGGATTGGTCTAATTCCAACTAAAGAGGAAGTCGAAAAGGGGATAAGATCGTGACGTCACGCTGACGCACGATCATGCTTAGCAGCTGTCATCGCCAGGTGTCGACGATCCATGTGGTCACTCGAAAAGGTAAGGGCACGTGTCGATCATCGAGGGACTCGACCTGACATGATCGTTTACATAAATAGAGGGCACGGTTGATCTTTTCTATTTTACGATTTCAGAGAGTTTTTAGAGCGAGATTTTCTCCTCGATTCCTTGCGATTCTTCAGCGAATCTTTTCCAAACCTGTAAGATCTTGGTTAGATTTAGAGTTTTTGAGGGTTTAGAGCGCCTATAAAAGGTACAACATCTTATTCTTTGCATGCGTCGTAAATCAATTGCGAGAAAACCTAGGAAAAACTGGGACATTTGGGGTTTTTTCGACCGTCAAGTTTGGTTAACGGGATTAGCGATGTCGACCGAACCCAGGAGTACTATTCGAGATCAAGACGATCTTGATGACTTTAGGAAATTAGCGAGAATCCCTACGGGGATTACGGTGAGCAAGGCCGGTCAAATTCGACCGGAAATGTGTCCAGAGGGGTACGTCGTGATATACGAGTACCCATTTAAGATAGGATTCCAATGGCCATATTCGCCCTTAGCTAAGGCGTTTATGTGCGAGTTCGACTTGTCTCCAGGGCAATTGATACCCCAATTCTAGCGCGTTATTCAGGTCATCGAGCGACTTACTTCAAATTGGGAGTCGCCGATGAATGTGACGGATCTGATTACGGCCTATCAGGTCAAGAAGGATACCTACCGTCGCTACAACCTGTTTTCCAAACACAAGGGTGATCGTACCTTGGTTCTGAAGACCACGGTCAATGACCGTAAATGGAAGACCAGGTATGTACTTGTGCGGGTGGCGACGCTGGACCCCGAGAGCGATTGGATTAGATCCGGCTGGAACATGGCAGGTGAGTGTTAGCTATTGTCGAGCGTCTTTATTATGTTTATCATTTTGTTTTCCAACTAATCTTTCCCCTTTATGTTTTTAGATATCAACTTCGACAAAGTGGTGCCCAACGATGACTCCAAGGCTAAGATCGAGAAGTTCTTGGAGATTGGCCCAGACTATCGTTCATTCGTCACACGTCATTTGGTAGACGAGGACGAAGACTTAGTCTTCTTGAGTGAGAGACTTCGGGAGAGTCGAGAGGAAGAGGGGGAGGGAGAGGGGACAGAGGAGACTGAGGAAGAAGAGAAGAAAGAAGAGTCGAGGGAAGAGGCAGAGGTAGAGATGACTGGTAAGTGCACCCTACCCTGTTTCGACATATTTCTCATTTGTTTCAGTCGCTTATTTATCCTTCCTTTCTTGTTTTACAGGAGAATCCCAGCTGAAAACGTCGTATGCGATGGCCAAGAGGGCGGCCCAAGCCGAACTGGCTCGTAAGGCGAGAGAGAAGAGGACGAAGGCCCCGACAACTGGGTCGGGAGTCCTTAAGAGAAAAGAGGCCCTAATAACTGGGTCGAGGGTCCTAAAGAGGACAAGGACGACGGTCTTGAGGGAACCGTCTTCGAAGGTAAGCGACTCGTCGAGAGTCGTTAGTCCTGAGAAGGCGAAGGCGGCGATTGCGACTTCTGAGAAGACGAAGATGTCTTCCGACGCGGTTGACGCGACGTTGGTCGATCAGGCGCTTCAGGCGACGCCTGCGTCTGCGACGTCGACCCGTACAACGGCCGATAAGGGCAAGGGTCACGCGTCTAAGTTTAAGGAGGTCACGATGGTTAATTTTACATTGCCGTCGGACTTCTTAGCCGACAATGTCCTGGACGGGACGAAATTATTTCCGCATCTGGGGAAGTATCAGATCCCATCTTTTGAGGAGTGTTTTCGAGGAGTCTCCGTCGAGGATACGGGAGCGCATGTTGCCGGACTGGCGTTCATGGTAAGTCTCTCTTTCAAGACTTAGATTATTTTATCGTTGTTTAATTTTATTAAATGTTTACTAACATGTGTCTTACGTTTTTTCAGACGTTTCAGTCTTCTTTGGCCCTGCACGCCGAAACGACAAATATAGAAGGCCTAGTGTTTTCTGCCCTTAAGAGGGAAGATGCGGCGTTGGTGAGGGAGAAGTCGGCCCTAGTGTGCGCTGAGGGCTTGTCGGTACAACTCGACGATGCCCTGGATGAATTGGAGGCTGTCGGACGTACGAGGGATGAGGTGAACTCTCGTCTAAAGCAGTCTCTATCTTTGATCTACGACCAAAGGGAGGAGTTGGACAGGACGAAGGAGTCCTTGGCTACAAAGGAAAAAGAAGCCGAGGAGTCTAAGTCCAAGGTGGCGAGCCTAGAGAAGGAGGCCGAGGAACTGAAAGACGAGGTTAAGTCCGTCTTCGCTTTTGCTCATTTTACTGCACGAGCGGCGATCATGCGACGACACCTGTCGGAAAAAAATCCTCTTGCCTCAGCATCGGAGCAGCTTGCGCTCTATCTGAGTGAAGTCGGATCTGCAAGAGATCTCGACTCTGATGATGAGAAGGAGGCTGAAGAGGAGGATGAAGTGGACGAAGGTTCTAAGGGCGAGGCCTGAAACAAGGATGCGACCGATACTCCTCTTCAGCCTTAGGAAAATCTTTGATATATGTATTTTTTGTTTTTGAGCGCTCGACCGTTGATGGTCAAGTCACTTAGATGTAATTACTTATTTCATGAATGAAATTGTACTCTTCTGTTGAACTCGTGTACTACTTTGACTCATACATGTCGTGGACGGATATAGTATGAAATTCATCAAGTATAGAATGAACAAGAAATCGTGCGACTTAGGCATCCATTATGATACAACGACTAGCACACAAGTCATAAGACTTTTATATATTTAAATCGTGCTGGCAAACATAAGCACATACGATTAAAGCATTCATTCAGAACATGAAATTCTTCTAAGTTAAAAAACTTAGATTGTGAGGTCGTTAGACCTTACGATCGTACAACTAGATTGTACGATGAACATGAGTCATGTGTTCTTGTGATCGTGTAATCAAGTCGTTTAGTGGACCTGACTGCTTATGTCGTGCGATCCTGTGGACGTTCACTGAAGTCGTATAATAGACTTAGTAACTGATGTCGTGCGACCCTGCGATAAAACAACGTCAGAGGTTGGTCGTTGGCTAACCAACGACCCTTCGATGCTTAAGTCAGTAATCGTCGTGGTAAAAAATCATATGAGGGAAAGAAAAGGACTTAGAAGAGATACCTTTTCAGATGCATTGTATTTCAGCTACGTGGGATATCTCGCTTGTCGAGGGTTTGGAGCCGATAGGCACTTTTACCCACGACTTCTGAGATACGACCAAGACTTTTCCGCTTATTCCTTTTAAGAGTAAATTTCTTGTTTTCGTGCGACCAGGCAAAACAATTGGCATGTTCTTGCAAGAAAGATATTAGCTTGTCTCTAAGGTAGGGACAGAGAGACGAACCTGTCAAGACCTTCTCGTCAGGTTTGATTTGGTCTAGTATGACTTCGTTGACCCATAATTACTAGACGACCTACTTTTGCGGCTTCAGAGTGGTCTTGTAGCAATCACGGGCGACTTTCGGCTCACTTTTGATCTCCTGGACTCCCCACGGCGTAGGGAACTTCATGGTCTGATGATACGTCGAGGGAACGGCTTTCATGTCATGGATCCATGGTCGACCTAAGATGATGTTATAGGCCGACGTACAGTCGATGACGTTGAACTTCGTCTGCTTATTGATTCCCCCTGCATAGACGGGCAAGGTGATCTCTCCAAAGGTACTCGTCGCGTCTCCATTGAAACTGACCAAGGTTGTCGAGCGTCGGGTGATTTCCGATCGATTGATTCCCATGGACTTAATGGTATCAAGGAAGATGACATTCGCTGAACTGCCTCCATCGACCAAGACTCGTCGGGTTAAACAATTACCAACAGTGAGTTGAATGATCAACCCGCCATGATGCTTGCGATATGAATCACCGAGGTCGTCCTGGTCGAATGAAATCTTCATGGCTTCTAATTCTAGATCTCCTTTGGGTCTTGATGAGCGCAGGATGGGTCGATCGTCAGGTGCTTGACTGTTGTGACGTTTGGCTGCAGAATATGTCAGACCGCATACGTCGGAACCACCAGTGATGCAGTTGATGACCTTTGAATGCTCGGGGGTCGGCGGTCGAGCGTCGTTAGCTGGAGTAACGACGTCGTCGATGATATCTTTGAGATTGCCCTTTGGGACGTGATATGCTAGCTCCTTTTTGAGAGCTATGCAATCATCTGTTGTATGACCATGGTCGACATGGAAGTCGCACCATTTCGATTTATCTTTCTTACTGTCGTCCTGGTCGGACTTCTTTGGCCACCGGATGGTCGCCTGGACAGTTTTCAAAGCTTCGACCAAGTCCTTAGTGGTCCTTTTGAATCCGTAGGAGGATACCTTAGGGTACTGAGGGAATTTGGTCGCGGTCTTGAATTCCGCTTTCGTCTTGAATCGGTTTGAGATTTGTCGCGCAAGCTCTGGCTTGGATACTGCCTTCGTCTTGAACTCTGGCTTTCTTACACCTAACGACCTTTTGTCATCGGTATGATTACGACGAAAGGCAGCTCCGTCTTCCACCCTCATATAAGCAAGGGTTCTGGCTCGGACATCTTCGAAATTCTCCGGGGATACTTGGTCAGATCAGTATACAAACCCGAGTTGTCGTCTAGACCACGCTTGTAGGCTTCGATCGCGGTCTTGACGTCACAGTTACGGACACTGATCATTTCTGCATTAAACCTGTTGTAATAAGTTCGGATGGATTCACCGGTCTTCTGAATGACATAATACAGATCGCTGGTCTGCTTCTCCATCTTGCGACTACTGGCGAATTGTTGGGAGAATTGGTTGACTAACTCAGCAAACGACCTGATGGATTTGGGTTTGAGGTTAATCAACCATTGGAGGGCAGGACCTGTGAGATCGAGACCGTCCATATTAGCTGCTTATATTGCGCGATGTGTTCCGTTGGATCGGTTATCCCCGAATACTTAGGCGTGAAAGAGGGGATGTTGTACTTCTTAGGAACGTCGACGGTCGCTATCGTGTCAACGAAAGGCGATGCCTGAAATCCTGATTGAGGCTCGACATCGACAGGCACGACTGCCCTTGGCAACTTAGCGAGTAAGGATAGGACACATTCATTCTGATCTTCTAGCATCTTCAACTACTGAGCGACGGGGTCGTTAGGATCAGGATTCGCACCAGTTTGTGGATTAACTCCTGAACTGGTGCCATTTCCGTATGACGAGCCATTGGCGTCCCCGTTGAAAGGGACAAAATACGTCTGGGACCCATTATTCATGGGGGGGGGGGCTTATATGCTGAGGAGGAACTGTCCCAAACTGGGGATTCGAGATTAACGATCCCGGCTGCTGGTTTTGCATGAATTGACCTTGCTGTTGATTCTGACCGAACAGTCCTGGTCTAGGGTGATTAACGAATGGACCTGGACCTGGATTATGGACGAATGGAGCGGATCCTGGATTATGGACGAATGGAGCGGATCCTGGATTCTGACCGAACGATCCTTGACCTGGGTTCTGAATGAATGGCATTGGACCGTTCTGCGGTCCGAATGGATTCCTCAGCCGTGCGATTTCCTCTGCTGCCTTCGACTTTGCTCGACCATGACATTGATTTGATTTCGCGCAACTTCCAACTCCTGATACATCTGGGCAATGAGGTGCTCTTGATTTCCAGGGACTGCCATTTTCCTGAAACAGAAAGGAAGAGGAAACTCCAAGAAACCGTTAGTAAGATGCACGTTTGTTGAAGATTTTCTCTAGACGGGGTCCCACGGATGGCGCCAAACTGTTAATGCCAAAAATCGTCTAGAAGGATAACTTAAGGTTGATTGTGAAGCTTAACAACTAAAGAATAGGAATCTTTCGAAAAAACGTACGACAAAGGCAAAAAACGTAAATGAGACAAAGATTTTGGTGACGCGGGAAAAACCTCAACGAGGAAAAAACCCGCAGACGACTTTGGAGGTCGTCGCTGCACTATGATCGCCAAACAGGGGTGATGTCCTTATGTTTCGGGTGTCGATCGTACAAGGATTACAATACAGATGAAAGAAAATACTTTAAATGTAAAGTGACATGTGTATCAAATGTAAAAATTGGTGCGTCGTGTGAAAAATAGTGTGTCGTGTGTGGAAGTCGTGCGTCGAGAGCGATTCTTCGAGAGAGAGTTCTTTGCTTCAAGTGTTCTTTGAGAGTTCAGTTGTGCTAAGATGTCAGAGATATTGTGAGATGCCCCCTGAAATGATGATTGAGCTCGGTATTTATAGTCTTCGGGTACCTTTATTGACTTAATAAAAGCTTCGATAATTGTCGTAACGGCTGCTAGAATTAATGCTCTTAATTGTCTCTGTTGGTTATAGCCGTTGGTCATCAATGTCATTGATTCTTGCATTTAAACACTGAAAACGTAACAGAAATAATGTATGTTAGTCGGTCGAGGTCGCCTGGTTCCATACGTCGGTCGTGTGAGCTAGACGACGTCATGGTCGAGTGTCGTGAGGTAAATAACTTTCGATTTCAATTTTGACCAGGGGATAAAGTATTGATTATACCCTATTGTGGAAAAGTGTAATAAATGTTTTTCCTATCTTGGTCGTGGTCGAGAATGGTGAATTTTTACCCAAACATCAACATTGTCGTCTTCATCAGTCGGAAAGATCAGGTTTACCTGGAGATTATAGCACTGGCGGCTTTTTCGTACGATGCATTTTCGGTCTCCTGGTCGATCTGTGAGTCTGGATCTATCAGTTGTAGTCCGGTCCTATCTGATGTATCATGCGTGACCAATTCCTGTGTTGCTCCCTCAGGCTTTTCAACCATCGGATATTCGTCGTCAGAGATGTCCATATCCATAACCATCTCGACTAAGCTCAACTCGGCTTCAGGTTGTTCTTCAGTTGTAGTTGCCGTAGTTGACGGTTCTGGTTGAACCACAATAGTTTCGGTGAGGATCTGGGCGGTCTCAGTTAATCTTTGTCTTTTATTCTCCCCCTCATGGTGATCAGGATCATCCTGATCATCGTGTCTTCGCTTTAGACCACCGGCTTGACTTTTGCAGGTTTCTTCCATGGAGGCGACTCTCTCGGATAGCGTTTTGAGCGCTTGTTGAACATCCTTGAGAATCGTGTCAAGCTGATCCATTCTGGTGGTTATGGACGATGAAGGAGTAGATACCTGTGATCAGAGAACTGAGATCAGGTCTGCTTCGGTAGAGGCATCGGTTTCGGATTGCTGGAGCAGCTGAGCCAGAAGTATAGTCTTCAAGGTGTCCACCGAGTAAGTTGGCTGAACGGGAGCCGGTGGAGGTGTTGGTGCGGTTTCAGCTTCGACTGCCTTCTCTTTTCCTTTGATCAGGATTTTCAGTTTATCGAGCTCTGCGGTGAGGCGCTGCTCCATTCCTCGCGGACAGCCTTTAGGGTGCTATCCAGAGATCCCTTTGACACAAAGTCGGGTAAAGTAACTCCGGGATCACTTAGATTACCCATTGAGGCATCTACATTAGAGGCAGAGCCACCTACGTTCACGGTTGGCGATGGTGTGTCCGTGGTAGGATTTCCTTCCGATCCTCACGTTCCGCTTAAAGGCGGAGACACTACGGAAGTTCCGATCGAGTCACGAAGAGCATCGATTTGCAGGATATCATCTTGTTTCCTAGCCGAATAATGTTCTATTTCAAGTGGCTCTAGACTCGATGGTGCTCGGAAAGAAGGCGAGACCGGGGGCTGCTGGTCTCTTATTTCAATACCAATACTCTCCGAGTGAGAGATCGGTAGAAGTTGTGCTATATCCCCGTGCAAAAGTGAAACATCCGTCTTTTGAGAGACGGATTAGTGGCCAGGGAGGTTGTGCACTTGCGCCGCTAGGTTCACGGCGGCTTCTTCAATACCCTGTCCCAACGGATGAGACGGGATAGCAGATGTGGCTACCTGGATGACGCTGGTTTGGGGTCGCTCAGAAACCTCTTTATCTTTACGGCTTAATCTTTCTTGGTTCGCTTTCGACCTCAATTCCCTCCGTCTCACATGTTCTAATTGTTCAACTAATACTCCCTCCTCTCTCCTTGTATCTCCCGTATCAGGCTGGGTAATAAGGATGAGTGGGGTGTCGGTGAGTCAGAAGGGATTCCTTCGGTAAGGTCTGGGTTTGGTCCAATACGGGTAGGTATCAAGGATGCGCGTATATCATGATCCGTATCGGATTCGGTGGAGTCGGATTCCACCTGTTCAACCTAACTGGGTGGTGAAGGGTCAGATATGTAAGCTTCCGTGTCACGATGAAGAATCGGTCTAGATGAAGTTCTAGCTTCAGTCGTCGTTCGGGTGATGGAAGGTTGTCCGGCTTAGGTAGTACTGGCTCGCGGATCTAATGCACCGCCCACGCCTGTTCCCCTCCCACGTACCCTCAACATACTCCGCCCAGGAGCCCCTGCTGCCCGGGCCCTTCCTCCTCTTGTCCTAGGACCCTCACGTCCCTCAGTTCTATGTCCCGGGGAAGGTCCCTTCGGCGCTGGCTGGACCATGGGATTCCCTAACTCTCACCTATATTCTACTACACTCGGTGCAGTGGGGTCCGCGTGTGCCAGTAAAGGTTCAGGTATAGGCATGGTTGGAGTATTGGGTGGGTTACGAATCACCAAATATTGTAAATTGTGATGAGGACATACCGGATGGTTGATTCGTCGTGGGATCAGCGGGTTCACATCCATGTGTTGTCGAACGGCTAGAGCAAAGAACCGTGGAAACGGAAGGAACTTCATTTTGGTTCCGCCGATCTGTCTGATGGCTTGCACCATTTCACCTCAAATGAGTGTTGCGTAGTCTATGTGCCGATTGTAGCACACCGCATGAAATAAGCGCAGGAAGTCTACGGTGCACTGGTCTATCCCCTTCCATCGGGAGGATAGACACCGGTTTAGGATAGAGAATAAAGTGTACCAGACCGGGGCGATGTGTTTTCGGGTGAATGCGGATGGATGGTCGAGATCATGAAGATATCCAAGCGCATGAACTTCAGCATAGAGTGTGACATCATCGATGGCGGGTGTGTATGCAGCGTGGCCTCCGACAGTCGGCGGAAGGATTCCAGTGTGAGCGTGAAAGGATGATGGTCAATGCGTGCCGTGATCGTCTGGATGTTGTTGATAGTGACAACCCTCGCCGTGCGCCATACTTGGTGTACATATATAAGAGGTACGTCTGTTGTCGCGGTTAGTGCGCGGCGAAGTGGGTGGCCGAGCATTATGTCAACTACCACTCGGTGATCGGTTCGGAATGCGGCAGCATCAAGATGGTGGTTGTTTGAATTGATCGCAATTTCCTGATCCACGGGAACCAAGGCATTGTCGGCCTCGTCGTCTATAACCTCCTCAGGTGGAGGAACGTTCTGCTGTTGCTGCTCTTGTTGTTCCTCCATTCAGAATACCTGTGATGTGTGATCCACAACGATTAGGTAGGAGTGAGAATCGCAAATGACTGAGAGCGTGTGAGTTGAGAGGGTTTTGATAGGGTTTTGAAAGTTTACGGGTATGAGTGAGAATGAGGGTTTCCGGGTGCCGAGATATTTATATAGGTTGAACACACTTACTGGATCATGGACCCGGTAACTTACCAGATTCGGTAAGCTTACCCGGTAACCATAGTTACCTGGTAACTTACCGGGTAAGTGTCTGGAAAGCCTAATTTTGAGATAAATTGAAAGATTTTAGGCTCCCCCTCGATCCGAGCACGGATATAACCCTGCTCCCCCTCAAAACATGCATGAGTATTGGCTTCCTCCCCCTCGGAGTGAGTATGTAAGGAACTCGGAGACGTCAACACCAAAAAAACTTTTGACACTTTTAAGAAAAAAAATGTGTGACGCTTGTTAATACCAAAAATCGCACAAAAGTACAACTTAAGGTCGATGTGGACATTTAACAACTAAAGAAACGTATCTCAAGCCAAATAACACAATTGCGAAGAAAAGGGAAATAAGACGAGAGATTTGGTGACGCGGAAAACCCCGAAACGAGGGAAAAAACCGCGGTCGACTTCGTGAGAGTCGACAGTGCACTATGGTTCGCCAAACAGGGGCGAAAGTCCTTTTGTGACAGATGATATGTGTACAATAGGTTACAAATGAAGTAAAAATACACTTAGTCGTGTAAAAAATGTGCGTCGTTTGTTTAAACGTGCAAAACAAGCTGCTGTCGTGCGATTTGAACTGTTGTCATGCGGTTTGAACTATTGTCGTGCGGTACTTGCGTTAGCGATGTGTGCTCGAATGCGAGAGAGAAAATGTAGAAGTAGATGAGAATGCAGTTGTATAGCTAGATGAATTCGTCCTTGCTCGAGGTTGGAACATGCCTTTATATAGGGTTCGCCGGTCATTAATGTGCTTTAATGGTTGGTCTCGTAACCGCTGCCGACATTAAATGCGCTTTGATGATTGGCTTTGTAACCGCTGTCGAGTCTTTAATCATTAAGAGCTCGGCCGTTATTGTTCGTTGTACCATAATGGCTTGTAGACATGCATTAATGAACAAAAGAAACGGCTGTCGACCATTGATAGTTAGTGTAATCGTAAGACCGTCTTAAGTTCTGGACGTCGGTCTTATGGAGCTTACGACCGTCGCCGACATACAAGACCATGTATATGACTGTAAACGTCTTGTAAGACCTTATTTTAATATAAGAAAAGTCTTATGACAATGTCGTAAGACTAGGTCGTAAGACCAGGTCACAGGACCAGGATGACGATGTCGCAGGACTAGGTCGTAAGACCAGGTCGCAGGACCAGGATGACGATGTCGCAGGACTAGGTCGTAAGACCAGGTCGCAGGACCAGGATGTCAGGATGATGCTTTCGTAGGACCAGAGCGATATAAGACCGATGACAGAAGACTGTCGACGTAACATCGACGAGTCATAACTGGCGACACGTAACTGGCGACGTAAGGCTAGCGACGTATAACGTAAGAGTAGTAACATAATACTAGTGATGTAAAGCTAGTGACGTGAGACTAGCGATGTGCGATGTGCGACGTGCGACATGTGATGTGCGATCATTAGATGTAAGATGACTATTGACCCAATATGTCTTTTAATAACCAATTACCGTGTGTCGTGGATATGGCAATAATGGGTATTACCCTTGTCGGTCGGGGGTATGACTTTTGTAGATATTAGGGTAATCAAGGTCCACGAGTCATGTCGAGGGAATTTCCCAAGTCGGTCGAGGGTGTGATTTTTTACCCAAACAACGCTCCCCCTCAAATGATGAACACAATGATTTTGCTCCCCCTCAGACGGTGCACGATGTGTGATGTGAAGTGCACTCGGGAATGTCCTGACATATAAAAAACTTTTCTGGCAGTGAAAGAAAAACGTGTGTGACACTCCCCCTCAACAATAGAATAACTTACCTGATAGCTGGTCATGCTCCCCCGAACGTCTATGTGCTTTGTCTTCGTATGCTGGACCGGATTGCTGGATATGGCAATGGCGCTCTTCGAGTCGCAGTATATGGGCACCATGACGTATGTGAAGCCGTAGTCCTTGAGTTGCATGCGCATCCATATGACTTGTGAACAGCAGCTCACGGTGGCTACGTATTCCCCCTCGGCAGTCGACGTGGAGACGCACTGCTGCTTCTTGGATGCCCAACTCACCAAGCTATCGCCCAAGAATTGCACATGCCATGATGTGCTCTTCTGATCCATCATGTTGCCTACGTGGTCCGTATCAGAATATGCAGACAACTCAAAATCTGTCTCTTTCGGGTACCACAAGCCAAGATCAGCAGTACCACGTAAATAACGAAAAATTCGTTTTACAGCTATTAAATGAGACTCTTTCGGTTTTGACTGAAACCGGGCGCATAGAAAAGTTGAAAACATGATGTCCGGTCTACTAGCAGTGAGGTACATCAAAGAACCAATCATTCCCCGGTACGTTTTAGTGTCCACATCCTTTCCATTAAGATCGGCGTGTAACTTTGTACCGGGTGCCATGGGAGTTTTCATTGGTGAGGACTGTTCCATCTGGAATTTCTTAAGAATATCCCGGATGTACTTAGCCGACTTTATGAATATCCCGGTCGACAGTTGTTTAACTTGAAGACCGAGAAAGAAATTCATCTCACAAAGCATACTCATTTTAAAAAATTGTCCCATTAGCTTGGCAAAGTTCTTTGCATACTGAGGATTAGTAGAACCGAAAATGATGTCATCGACATACACTTGAACTAAAACAATGTGACCTTTTTCATTTTTGATAAACAAAGTTGAATCGATTTTACCTCGTGTGAATTTTGATTTTATCAAAAACGCTGTTAACGTATCATACTAGGCCCGTGGAGCTTGCTGCGCCTTGTCTAGTATGTAGACATGATCAGGCTTCTTCTCGTCCATGAACCCGTCCGGTTGCGATACGTACACTTCTTTCTTGAGTTCGTCGTTAAGGAATGCGGTCTTCACATCCATTTGGAAGACCGTGAAGTTCTTGTGTGCGGCGTATGCAAGGAACATCTGTATGGCTTCTATCCTCGCTAGTGGAGCGTATGTATCGTCGTAGTCAATCCCTTCTTGCTGACGGTATCCCTTGGCCACGAGACGCGCCTTGTTGCATACTGTGATGCCGTCCTCGTCCTTCTTGTTCTTGAAGATCCATTTAGTGCCGATCACCGTCTTGTGGGTTGGACGTGGGACAAGTCGCCATACCTTGAGAGCCTCGAATTGGTTGAGCTCTTCTTGCATGGCCATGACCCAGTCCGGATCTTCGAGTGCTTCGCGTACGGTTGTCGGCTCGATCTTACTCAAGAAGCCGGAGAAGAGGCAGAAATTGGCTGATGCGCCTCGCGTTTGAACTGGAGTGGAGGGATTACCGATGATTTAGTACAAGGGATGAGCTCTCGTCCATTTGGTGGTGTCTGGAAGCGGCTGCTGAGTGGAATGTGAGGCGTCCGGATCCTCGTAGTCACCAGATGGAAGGTCTTGAACTGCTTCAAGTGTCGTCGGTTGGTTTCTCGGAGGAGATGAGGGAGGATTCGTCGAAGGCTGAGCAACTTCTGGTTCCGAGGAATTCAGAGGCTGATCCATGAGTGTAGCAGATGACGAATCTTGAGGAGCGATCTCAGTGTTTTGTACAGGTTCCTCCGGGGGATGGTTGTAGCAGTAGATGTTGAGGATGATGACTGAGGTGTCTCCAATATGATAGAAGGAGTGCTAGTCGAAGGCGGCGGACCGGATAGATTCGCCGAATCCTCGATTTGAGCAGCTTCAATTCTTGGTTGCGCTGAGACACAAGGAGTAGAAATGTTAAGCATGTCATCATAGAAATATTGAAACAGTAAATCTAAATCTGAAATATCAGCATTCGACGTAGATGCATGATTCAGATTTACTATCGCTTGTGCAGATCCTGAACGTGGAAGTTCGGAAGCTAGCACGCCAGTTAAACCGGGTTCTGAACTGATGTGTTCAGAAGCCAAATCTGTGGCTTCGTCGAATGTCACGTTTACACTCTCGATAATGGTTTTAGTCCGTTTGTTGTAAACGCGATACGCCTTAGCCTGCATGGAGTATCCTATGAATACTCCTTCGTCCGCCTTAGGGCTGAATTTGTCGAGATCATCTTTGTCGTTGAGGACGTAGCACGTGCATCCAAACGCATGAAAATACTTGATGTTCGGAACGCGATTGTTCATGATCTCGTACGGCGTCTTGTTGAACCGCTTGTTGATGATGGAGCGGTTTTGTGTGTAACAAGCTGTAGACACCGCTTCGGCCCAGAGAAATAGCGGCAGTTTGGACTGGGAAAGCATCGTGCGAGCCGCTTCGACGAGGGTACGGTTGCGTCTTTCAACCACTCCGTTTTGTTGAGGAGTACGTGCGGCCGAGAAAGTTTACGAGATACCGACGGAAGTCAGGTATTCGTTCACCGTTTGATTCTTGAACTCCGTCCCGTTGTCGGTTCTGATGGTCTGAACTAGTTGTTGTTTGTTCAGTTGGATGATCTTCAGATGATTGATGATCAGCTCCGGAGTTTCGTCCTTCGAGCGTAGAAATTTGACCCATGTGTAGCGTGAGAAATCATCCACCATCACCAGAACGTACTTACTCTTGTTGATGCTCTGAACACGCATCGGTCCACACAAATCCATATGGATAAGTTCAAGGGACCGGGACGTGCTCTGAGCAGCCTTCGGCTTGTGCGTCGCTCGCTTCATCTATCCCATTTCACATGCCCCGCAGAGTCGATCCTTCATGAATTGAAGATCGGGCATGCCTTTCACATGTCCGCCCATCACCAATTTGTTGATACTTTTGAAGTTTAGGTGCGAGAGACGTCGATGCCAAATCCACGCTTGCTGAGAATTGGCCTTCGACATCAGGCAGACAGGGTTATCGGTCTTCAGGGCTGCAAGGTCGATGGTGTAGAGGTTGGTCTTGCACTTTCCAACCAGTAGCTCCGTTCCGTCGTCGGTGAGAATGCTACACCTTTTGGCTTTGAACCGGACCTCGAGATCTTTGTCGCAGAATTGGCCGATACTGAACAGATTGTGTCCCAATCCCGCGACGAGTGATACTTTCTTGATTGTGGTCTTGTCTTGGACAATGTCGCCGTAGCCCAAAATCGACGCCTTGTCGTCGTTCCCAAATCTCACGTCGCTGCCATATTGTTCCTTGTAGTTCGTGAGAAGCTCCCTCCTTCCGGTCATGTGCTTGGAGCATCCAGAGTCTAAGTACCACACATGACCGTCTGCAAAAACAAGTTTAGCGGACTTTAGGTACCCATATTTGCATGGGTCCTAGAGGGTTAGGTTTGACACCTTTCGGAGGAACTTGCTTTGAACCAGGTTGCCTCTTGGGTGTAGGATTTACACTTTTTAGAGGAACTTGTTTGGAAGCAGGTTGCCTCTTAGGTGTAGGTTTACCCTCAGTAGAAGGAATCCGTTTTAGAATGGGTTTCCTTTCTTGTTTGGGTTTCACCTCAGATTGGGGACCCCGTTGTATATGGTGTTTTTGTTTTAGTTTTTACGGGGTTTGTTTTTGGGTGTATGATTATATATATAATATGACCCAAACCAATCATTATTATTAATATCATCAAAGTCATTCCAACCACAACTAGAACAACACAAACAATCATGCGATAATTGAATCAACTGCTGAATGGAATAAAGCTTAATAGGAAAATTAACATCTCGTTTAACAAAATCATTCCTATGATTCCAAGCACAATCGTTTTTGTTCATTCTAGGATAAAAAAACAGTATTAAATGACTTTGATGCAGCATCCTCGATAGATTCCTTAGCTAGCCACTTTTGTTTGTCCTTTTTAGCGCGACCGGTTTTATCTAAAACAACAGGGACAATATGGTCAGTGACTTTTGAAGAAACAAGAATCTTATTAGTCTGTCGATCGGTCTTTTGCTTCGGCTGTGATTGTTTTTGAGAATTTGAAGTATTTTGGAAATCTTAATCACAGTCGGAGCCTTTGTTTTGGAACAATCACCCTTTAGAAAATTGACCGGTCGATTAACCACTGAGGACAGAAAATCAGTATGACTTGGAAGAGGTTTGTCGAAGGGGAACGATTCAAACTCTTCATCTGAATTGCCTTCGGAGTTCATATAGTCTGAAAAATCGATATCCAGAATAGTGGGACTTGGATCGGACTTGGGCGAGGAAGGCGAGGGACACTTTGTGCTTGTGTGTTTCGGGGAATTTGGTACGGAAGCTAGGAAAAAATCAGAGTTTAAATTCCTTGAAACACTCTTATCTTTAGATTCTAGACCGTGTTGAGTAGAAAAGATTTTGCTAATGAAAGCTTTACATGAAGACGTATCAGATGAGTTGGAGGAAGATTCGGGTGAAATTTTCATTTCATTTTGGAGTTGGTCAATCTGCTCTTGGAGTTGACCATTTCTCGTATGGTCCTTCATCGCATCTGTTGCCAAGGCAGCCAGTTTTGATGTGAGCATATTGAGTTCACACCGAAGGATTTCCTGTCCTTCATCCGACACAGCTTTGGTTTTGACGGATTTTAGATTCTCAAGTTCCGTGATAAGCGCTTGCTTTTCCTTTTGAAAACTTGACCTTTCTATCTCGAGTGACTCCTCTAACTCGACTATCTTTGCTTCCAAGATGAGAGGGGGAACATAGAGCTTGAACTCATCCGTCTCAGTCTCGGTTTCGGTTGCTTGGACCTCATCCTTTTTGGAGGAATCTTTGGGCGTTACAACCTTATAGCAATCAAAGTAGTCATTCGAGAGATACTTCTTTTGATTTTTCTCGTAATAATAGTGTAAAGGTTCATAACAAAAAGGAAGTTGCATTTTAGACGTGTGTGCGCGCTTGTATTCCTCAGTTTCCTCTTCCTTTTCAGGTTCAAGAGGACCAGTCCATTTTATTGCATATTCCGGATCCTTTTTGTCTATTCCAAAACAACCAAAATCATACAGTATAGGTCTTTTGGATATACCCTTTTTCAAGTAGTGTAGGTTATCATATCCGATTCCCCATCCTTTGTTAAAATACGTGAACTCCTTGGGTTTATTCATATGGATGGTCTGATCAGTTTGACCTCTTTTTTGGAGTTTTGTTTCAAGATCAAGTATTTTTGCGACAAACTCCTTGTGCTGAATTTGAAGAGCAGAACATTGATAAACGGTTTCTGCTTTCTCATTCATACACTGATCAAACTGTGACTGAAGTTCAGATATTTTGGCCCTTAAGTCCTTAGGTGCTATTGAAAGATTTTTGCATTTTTCTTTTAAATTAGCATTTTCAGACTTGTATTTCTCAGTTATTCGTATTTGAACATCTAACTTTTCAGATAGTGAATTAATCTCAAGTAGTTGTTCATTAGAGGTGACCTTGTAGGAATCTATCCGTTCAGCAAGTGGTTGCATTCGGTTAAAAAGATCTAAATAGATAGGTTCACATACCTGACACAACTTTGTCTTATCTTCTTCAGCAGGGGAGTGATAACCCATGAAAGCATTAGCTCCATCAGACTCGTTTTCATCATCAGAACGACCCAACCAGTAGTCGTCTTCAACAAATAAAACTTCTCCAGCTTCCTCCGGTTCTGTCAATGCGAGCTTCGCCTTGTAATAGTGAGAATTCTTGACAACAGGCCTCCGACAATCTTTCGCAAAGTGACCAAGCTTCCCGCAATTATAACAAGTCATGGGTTCGTCTTTCTTCTTACGGTCATCTTTCTCCGTCTTCTCTTTCTTGTCAGACTGTTCGGGCTCATCAGCTTTCTTTTTTCCTTCATATATGTCCTGATAATCATGGCGCTTGTTGGAGGAGGTGGAGTAGCGCTGATTATTGGACGTCGGCTTCTTATAGAACTTCTGTTGTTGAAAGGATCTGGAGATCAAAGCCATAGCATTCTTCAAAGCTGTTAGTTCAGGATCAGAATCATTGTCTTCTTCTTCCTCAGGTTCGGGCTCAGAATCACTTGGCTCTTGAGCTCGTTTGGAACGACGGCCAGAAGGTTTGCCTCGTTTTGAAGACATGAGTGCTAATGGATCAGCCGCTGGCTTGGATACAGACTTCTTCTCGTTCAGGATCTCCATCACTTCATCTTCGTCATGCAGTAGCATCTCATAGAGCTCGTGGATGCCGACTTTCTCCATTAAGTGGTTGTGCTTGACGTGTGATGCAAATACTTTCCACTCAGGCAGGAGGTTGTTGAGGAACTTAAGTACGTTCTCCGTGTTGGAACGAGTGATTTTGTTCTTGTGGAGCTCGTTGAGAAGGAGACAAAAATGTTCATAGGTCTGAGAGAGGGATTCGCCGGTGCGCTGCTTGAACCCATCGAACTTGGTTATGGAGCTATTGATCTTCAATTGATTCTCGAATTCGCTCCCGCGCATCATCTTCTCCACTTGATCCCACATGCCCTTAGCTGTCTCTTTGTAGCTGTCGATGGCAGTGTAGATCGTGTTGGGTAGAGCTTGAACAAGATACCTCTTAGCATGCTTTTCTCCCTCAAGCATACCTCTTTCATCGGGAGTCATATCGGTGAGTGTCTTTTTCTTGATGCGACGTTCACCACCTTCTTCAGCTGGTGGAACGGTCTTCATGGGTTCAGGAATCGGCCCGTCTCTTAGAGCTCGCCAGATATACTCGAAGTTGTCCTTTGACTCTATGAAGATTATAAATCTATCCCGCCACTGGCTGTACTCACCTTGGTAGAGGCAATGTGGTTTGGAATCGGTGCCGATAGCAAGAGCATCACGTGAAGACATCTTCAGTTGCACTAGAGTGATCATCAGACAATTTGTTCGATTCAAAGTGATAACCTAACGCAAGGCACTAAGAGTGAAGTCCTAACGCAGGTTCTAAGAGTGGATTATGCTAAATCAAGTAAGAAATCAACCAAGCAAAACTTATCATATAGGAATCCGAAAGTGATGTCTGATCTGGAAGTGTCCGGATCAGATTGAGAGGAAACAAGTAAATTTGAAGAAAGTTACCAGATGGGCTTGAGTTACCGGATAACCGAGGTTACCGGATGATACAGGCTTACCGGATGAAATAGAAATAAGAAAAACAAACTTACCTGGTGGAATAGCTTACCGGATGATGTATCTTACCGGATGAAAGCTCTTACCGGATGAAAGCTCTTACCGGATGAGAAGGAAGTTACCGGATGAGAAGGAAGTTACCGGATGAAACAAGTAAGACGAAAGTTACCGATAACAATATAAAGCAAAATAGCTTCTTACCGGGTGTTAAGACTTACCGAGTAAAAGGAGAGCTTACCGGGAATTGACTGTAAAGGAGAGCTTACCGGATGCTAAGACTTACCGGTATCTGGGACTTACCGGGAGTAATGTCCGGTAAGTATAGAAATATCCGGTAAGATGTATGGTTACCCGGTAACTAATGAAGGGATTAGAAACTTACCCGGTAACTAGCGGATGAACCCGGTAACCACGGCTGTGGTATCCGGTAACTGCGGCTGTTGTTTCCAAGTCGATTGGAAATCGATTAGGGTTGCTCAAAATCGTTCCTGAAATGTTAGGAACTCGACCAAACACAAAAATAACAATACCCAAATCGATTTTGAAGCAAAACAACAAGTTTTTGATGGTAAAAATTGGATTTTTTTTCAAGAACACAACCAAAAACTTATGAACTTAATTTTGCTTAAAAACCACTAAGATGATCGAATTAGATTGCGAAAAAGTGCAGAATCACTAATAAGAATGATGCTAACAGTATGCAATAAACGAAAACGATCAATTTTGAGTAAATCAAAATATGAATTTCAAGTGTCAAGAACACAGTCGACTAAAAATTTTGAATAGTAAACTTACCAGAATTCAAGAATCAATTTGAATCGTTTCGTCCGTCTGCTCTGATACCAATTGTGAGTTCCAGATTCGTGCAAGTAGTAATAGAAATCAATAGATGTAGAACAGGTCGGTATGATTTCAACTGGTCATCCAATTCACTTTCAATAATTGAGAGACTTTACAATAAAGTTCCGAAAGTGGAAATAGACAACTAGCTTAATTCTAAGCTAAACAATACTTTATATATGTTGGGCCCGTGGTAACAAGCTCACGACCCGTTCACTAATAAGGCTCAAAATAAAGAATAACAAAACAACCCTTGAACTTATATTCAACCAAATATTGCCCTAACAACGCTTCTAGTTGCCACTTCTTTATGTCGTCTAGCAGGTTGAACGTCACTTCGGCCCTTAACGCCACTAACTTTGAGGCTTCTCCTCTTTCCTTCCGAGTCAGCACGTCGGCCACCACATTTGCCTTTCCCGAATGATACTCAATCTGTAAATGATAATCCGTTAGTAGCTCCATCCACCTCATCTGTCGCATGTTTAACTCATTCTGATCAAAGAGGTGACAAAGGCTCTTATTATCCGTGAAGATTTGACATTTCGTCCCGTAGAGATAGTGTCGCCAAATCTTTAAAGCAAAGACCACGACCACCAACTCCAAATCATGAGTGGGGTATCGTGTCTCGTGCTCCTTCAGTTGACGAGATGCGTACGCGATCACCTTTCCTCGTTGGATTAGGACACACCCCAGCCCGAGTCCAGAAGCGTCGCTATATACCACGAAATCCTCTGAACCATCCGGTAATGACAAGACCAGAGCGCTACTTAGCATGTCCTTCTGCTTCTGAAAGGCCTCACTTTACGACTCCGTCCATGAAAACTTCACACTTTTCTTAGTCAATGAAATCAATGGCGTTGCAATGCACAAGAAATCTCTGATGAACTTATGATAATATCCCGCTAAACCCAGGAAACTTCGAACTTTCGACGGATTCTTAGGATGCTCCCAATCATGGATGGTCTCGATTTTGGATGGGTCCACTCTAATCCCGTCTTGGGACAGCACGTGTCCAAGGAATTTCACCTCCCAAAGCCAAAACTCGCACTTCGAAAACTTCGCGTAAAGTTTCTCTCATTTCAGCAATTCCAATACCGCCCGAAGATGCTCTTCATGCGCCTTCTCTGACTTCGAGTACACCATGATGTCTTCTAAGAATACAATCACAAACTTGTCTAAATAGGGCTGACACACCCTATTCATCAGATCCATAAAGGCTGCTGGCGCGTTGGTTAAACCAAACAGCATCACTAGAAACTCGTAATGTCCATACCTGGTTCGAAAACCCGTCTTCGGTATGTCCACCTCCCTTACCTTTAGCTGATGGTACCCTGACCTAAATCAATCTTAGAGAAATAGCCAGCTCCCTGCAATTGATCGAATAGGTCGTCTATCCTTGGAATCGGATACTTATTCTTGATCGTAACCTAGTTAAGCTCCCGGTAATCTATGCACATCCACATAGTTCCGTTTTTCTTCTTTACAAAGAGTACCGGCGAGCCCCACGGCGAGGTTTCGGCCTAATAAATCCTTTTTCGAACAACTTCTGTAGTTATGACATCATCTCCTTCATCTCAGAAGGTGCCAACCAATATAGCGCGCGAGCTATTGGTGCAGCTCCAGGCACTAAATCGATTCGAAACTCAATATGACGATCCAAGGGTAGGTTTGTCAAATCATCCGAAAACACCTCCGAGTACTCACTTACTACTAACACGTCCTCTACCCCCCGCTTCTCTTTCTTAGCATCTACGACGTAGGCTAAGTATCCCGAACACCCTTTCCTCAAGCACTTAGTAGCCTTCATCATCGAGATGAGACTCACACCTCTATTGCGTCGATTACCATAAATCACTACAGTCCCCTTATCCGGTATCTTCACCCGAATCAACTTCTTATTACACACAATATCTGCACTATTCGAGGCTAACCAATCCATACCAAAAACTACATCGAACTCCCCAGTTCCATCGGATACAACCGCATGGGTATCAAACTCCCTTCTATGTCTATGACACAATCTCCACCACACTTCTACTTAGCACCTGATTTTCATCAGTAGTCTCCACTTCTAATACCCACTCTAACCGCTTAGGTCTCACCCCAAGCACTTCACAAAATCATGAGATATGAAAGAGCGGTTTGCTCAAGAATCATTCAACACCTTCACACAAAGAGTGTTTACCAGAAACGTACCTGTTACTACATCCGGAGTCCCTTCTACCTCCGCTGCTTTCATGTTGAATGCACGCCCCTTCGGACGTGCCGGTTCTGACCTTTTCTCCTCCCCTCTATTCATGGCTCTACCTCCAATCTATGCTGACCCACCTTTCTAAAGTTACGGACAATCAAACCGCATGTGATGAGGCGACCCACACTGATAGCATGATATCTTTCTTGGGCCATCCCGTAACATGTGACACGCTAGTCCACACTGGAAACATGACTTCGACTCCACCGCGCATTCCCCTCGATGCGCCCTTCGGCATTTTCCGCATGGATTAAACCCAAATCCCTGATTTCCACGTTGCTCTGGTCTGAAGGTCCTCCCTTTTCTGGCATCACTCCCCGATCCATCCCACTTCCTCTTGTACCCAACTCTATCAGTCACTTGGCGGTTCTTTTCTTTTTCCGTCAACTTGGCGGCATTAATGGCCGCTTGAAAGGTGGTAGGGTTTCTTGTTGAAGCTAACTCTCTTATACTACTCTTCAGCCCGTACAAATACCAATCCACACGCCGCTCCTCAGTCGGCACATACTTTTCAGCAAAGTGTGACTTTTCGATGAACTTGGAAGTGTACTCCCTAACTGTCATCTCACCCTGCTCCAACCCCAAGAATTCCTCTTCCAGTTTCTTTATTACCGCCAGTGGGTAAATATGTGCTCGAAATTTCTCCACAAATGCCTCCTAAGACATTGCTTTCGCCGCTGACGACCCCTTTCCCCCGGTCTCAGCATCCCACCAAAATACTGCATCGGACATTAACATAGACAGTGCAAACATTACTTGGTCTCCATCGGGACACTTGCAAGTATCAAACGCCAATTCCATCTCCTTTACCCATTTCATAGCTATCACTGGATCACACTCTCCCTTGAACGTAGGAGGTTTACACGAATATAACGCCCTGTAGTTGCATCATTTAGCTGCAGACTCATTCACCACTAGCTGAGTTGACTGGGAGTGATCCTCAGTACCAGATACCAATACCAATACCGCCCGAAGATGCTCTTCATGCTCCTTCTCTTTCTTAGCATATACGACGTAGGCTAAGTATCCCAAACACCCTTTCCTCAAGCACTTAGTAGCCTTCATCATCGAGATGAGACTCACACCTCTATTGCGTCGATTACCATAAATCACTACAGTCCCCTTATCCGGTATCTTCACGCGAATCAACTTCTTATTACACACAATATCTGCACTATTCGAGGCTAACCAATCCATACCAAAAACTACATCGAACTCCCCAGTTCCATCGGATACAACCGCATGGGTATCAAACTCCCTTCTATGTCTATGACATCTTCCACCACATTTCTATTTAGCACCTGATTTTCATCAGCAGTCTCCACTTCTAATACCCACTCTAACCGCTTAGGTCTCACCCCCAAGCACTTCACAAAATCATGGGATATGAAAGAGCGGTTTGCTCAAGAATCAAACAACACCTTCGCACAAAGAGTGTTTACCAGAAACGTACCTGTTACTACATCTGGAGTCCCTTCTACCTCCGCTGCTTTCATGTTGAATGCACGCCCCTTCGGACGTGCTGGTTCCGACCTTTTCTCCTCCCCTCTATTCATGGCTCTACCTCCAATCTATGCTGACCCTCCTTTCTTAAGTTGCAGACAATCAAACCGCATGTGATCAGGAGACTCACACTGATAGCATGATATCTTGCTTGGGCCATCCCGTAACATGTGACACGCTAGTCCACACTGGAAACATGACCTCGACTCCACCGCGCATTCCCCTCGATGCGCCCTTCGGCATTTTCCGCATGGATTAAACCCAAATCCCTGATTTCCACGTTGCTCTGGTCTGAAGGTCCTCCCTTTTCTGGCATCACTCCCCGGTCCATCCCACTTCCTCTTGTACCCAACTCTCTCAGTCACTTGGCGGTTCTTTTCTTTTTCCGTCAACTCGGTGGCATTAATGGCCGCTTGAAAGGTGGTAGGGTTTCTTGTTGAAGACAACTCTCTTATACTACTCTTCAGCCCGTACAAATACCAATCCACACGCCGCTCCTCAGTCGGCACATACATTTCAGCAAAGTGTGACTTTTCGATGAACTTGGAAGTGTACTCCCTAACTTAAGGTCAAGGGTTTAGGGTTTAGGGTTTAGGTCAGGCCACTCTATCCGGACACACCACTGGACTCAAACCTTTCTGGAAGTTCCTAGATTCCGGACAACTATCGGATTCCGGATCACCTATCCGGAAATGCCTAACCAAATCCGTAACTCACCGAGTCCGGAATCCCAATCCAAAATCCCAAATCCGGAATCCCAATCCGGACTCCTAAATCTGGAATCCCTGAAATCCGGAACTCACCGAATCCGGATTCCCAAATCCGGAACTTCCCAATTCCGGAATCCGGACGTTCGTACTGGAAAACTCATAACTCGATTTGAGCTCTGATTCCAACCATGAGATCCTTAAGACAAAAGAATCAACTAAGATATGAAGAGATAGAAGATAGAAGATATACCACCAAAATCAAAGATTACCTTTGAAGAAAATTGCGAGAAATTGACTTCACCCAGATGCTCTCTTTCTTCTCCTGATTTCCAGCCGCCACAAGGAGTAATAAAATGAGCTCCTAGGGATTTTCACCCTATTTATACCTTTCAATTATTTACTTCCAAGCCCCAAACTTTCTCATTCTCTTTCTTTAGCCACAATTCCTTTGAACTTTATCTTTTGAAAACAAAACCAACAGGGTTGTTACAACTAAGAAATGATTAAGTAATTCTACTTTTACCCAAGTACTAGCATTTTTGCATTGGACTACCAAGAAATGTTCAAGTAATTCCCTTTATGGAAAAAAGGGACCCTAAGTACCGGTTACCTTCAAAAAAAGAGGCTTGATTTATTCTAGATAATAATCATTTCCATTTATCCTTGCTTCATGGAAAAAGGACATGCGGGAAGATTAAGAAAGTTGGTTCTTTCCTACATACATCTCCCATTTCAACCTTCAATTGATGGGAATAGAGCCATAGAGGGGTCAATTTAAATTACTTAATTACTTACAGTTAAACATCACAAGGGTGAATTTGTTATAATTCTATCGTCTATAATGGGTTAAATAAAATACGACAAAGCCAAAATCAAAGCAAAGTGTTCAACAAATACTCATTGAGGTATTTTATCAAGCACTTGCCTTGTATGTTTGATAACGTTCTTTTAAAAAGTATCAAACATCTAGTATCTCCCCTTCTTTATAATCTAACAGAACGACAAAACCAAATCAAAACCAATAAACAAATAAAATGTATGTTTTTTCATGTTAAAACTAAGTTGCTAAACAAAAAAAAAGCAAACCATCATATAGTTGCATTTTCCAATCAAGATTAGCAATGAATAAGCAGATATAGGTAAGCCAAACAAGAGACAAGAAAATTAATCGGATCAAAATCTGGTTCGCTTTCATGTTGGAAGTCTTCAAATGCTAAAATTGAACGCAGAAGAATCCTCTGGTCGATTGAAGAAATTTCTTTAGTAGCGAGAACCTAACATTTGCATTCTTCAACGATATCGTTCCTTAACTTTATAAATTCAGATTTAGTCTCTCATATTTGTCATTTTACAATGGATTTCGTCCATGTGTCTAACGACCAGTAAGTTCAATTATACGTGGGTTATTTTGGGCATTTTACCTTTAACTTTACATATCTATATATATTAGAATACGGAAGTAACACCCTCAACATAAAATAACCGTATTCTTCCAAGACTCCATATGAAACAAAGTAGGATGAGTGTTTCAAAATTTTACCAGAACGAACGACAACCCTTTAATGTCGTATATGAATATAAGCCCGTGAACACAACTTGTTTCCTTCACGAGTGTCGACACAAATGCTCTAATTCCATTTGATGTCCAAAGCCAAAGGAGGAGATCCTCTTTCTTCCCCGAATGGTAGATACGGTCTCCAAACTCTTTGGAAGAAAGAAAAAAGAGCTTGTGGAATATATAGATAAAGAATTGAATCGGGCGATCAATTCTTGCAACCAACCACTCCATTGTCTCACAATTAGTCTCTATTTATATAAGTGTAATGATGATCGTACAATAAGTAAATTTTATAAGTATCATACCTGGAAGAGTGACTAATGATTTTAGAAGATCTTGTATCTTCTAAAGGCATGTTCTTTTTAACACATATTTAATTTGACAAGTCACTGCTTGTTTTTTTCTTAATTCATGCTTGTCAAATAAGCGATCTTATATCTGATTATATTTAATCAAACTATATATCACAAAAATCAAATATAATAATAGAACACTTTAATTATTTCATCTCCTTGTTCAAATATACATCTTATTTATAATTATAAATGAAGATCGACATCTATCAATACATCATCATTACCAAGTGATAAAGTTTGGTGATTCAGTTACTCAACAAACCGTGTGATCATTATTAATATACACATTTATGTCCATATAAAACACGAGACATGTAGGTGTCATCCTAGTTATGTCTGATCTTTAGTTTCTCGATTCTAGAATATACTGATAAGACAAATATCAATATCTCATACTTACTATCTGAGTGTGCATGTACTTTCTCAGTACTATTTAGTCGAGGGGCCTAGGGGTATCACTCTTGTCATCCAAGAGAAACAAATCATACATTGATCCATGCTAGTACTACTAAGTGATCCATAATGTACCTACAACCATTCTGTCACCCAATTGTGGAACAATTATATTCAGTTATCAAAGTACATCACTCATACAAAACAAACTCAATAAACTCAAATCAATGAACTATATGTACAAAGATCATATGAGAACGTTTATGACACTAATGTGACATTCAATTAAACTTTCTCATAGCAAGTCAGGTGTGGCACACAAGATTCCATCTTGTACCCATATATAGATTCTATATCCTCATATGTATCTCTGCATATATTAGTCGTATCATATTAATTCAATCTAACTCTAATTAACATTTGAAGAGGGACACTTTAGAATACATTGTTCTAAGGTTATTATTACATTTATGTAACACCCTCAAATATCGAATAGAGCGACTAATTAAAAACTTCTATAACACGTCAAAGAAAGGATACATTTTCTTTCTATACATCAATACTTGATTTCCTCAAATGACAAATCTAGATTTAACATCAACAAATACCAAACAAACCATACATAAATTCTAGTGTAGGGACGAGTGTTACTAAAAGCCAACAACAGACGTCCCTGAAAAACCTAAATCCTTCTCGTGTCTCGAACTAACACTCAACTTTATTACAATGTCGCTATTACCATTCCCCAACAAAGAACTGATGCACATGCCGACAAAAAAAAGTGTTAGGATTAACACCTAGTTAGTTCAAGCAGTTTTCAACATAATTATAGAACGGTAAAAACTGAAAGACTGCTTATTTTAATTACTATTTCCAAAATTAAACGTCTTTACTATAAAATTAACATTTTTCCAGAATCCACTGTTTTTGTGATGAAAACTAAAAAACCCAAACACCCATTTTCATTTGAATCCAAGACCCAATATTCACCCAATACATGAATAAAGTTTGATATTTGAATACCGAAAATATGAATAAAAATCAAGAATTCAAAGCAACAATATATATATATATAGAGGCCGTTTCATGTGAAAACCTATACTTTTTTGAAAACTGTGAAACCCAACTATGGACCATAGATTCAATAAATCAACGGTTAAGATGCTTTTGTGCTAATTATGGTATTACTGAAATTAATTTAATTTTTTTAATGAAATTTTTTTTGACGGTAGGGCATTATTGTACATTGGCGTCTAATTTTAAAATAGGAAATGTAGTGAGATCCCGATATTAGCTATTCTAACCCATAATAATCTCCAACAATCCCATAATAATCTCCAACAATTTCACAAGATCATCTCCAACTATTCCATCCATGATTGAGGTAATTTCTTAGGATTTCATCCACAATTTCATGATTGATGTAATTTCACAAGATCATCTCCAACTTTTTCATCTATGTTTGAGATAATTTCTCCAACGATTTCATCCATGATCGGCAATGACCGGATATGAAACAAAGATGAATGGCTATGAATCGTAGATGAAACGAAGATGAACGGATATGAACAAGAGATGAAACGAAGATGAACGAATATGAACCGGAGATGAAACAGAAAAGAATGGATATGACCCGGAGATGAAACGGAAAAGAATGGATATGAACCGAAGATGAACGAAGATGAAACGGAGATGAACCGGAAAAGAATGGATATGAACCGGAGATGAACGAAGATGAAACAGAAGTGAATGGATATGAAACGAATATAAACCTGTTTGACGAATCAATTTTTGGTTTGGTCAAGCATCCCAACGAACCCAGAAGTTGGTATAGCATCTAAAGCAGTTGAACTATGGAGGATGGTTGTCCGCCACTAGACATGTTGGTGTTAGGGTTGCTGCCACTAGAAAACGTGGGGGTGATGGTGGTTGGAGAGCTTGAGAGGAGATAAACCATAACTTCCAAATAAGTGAGAGAAGAACAATATAAAAGAATCTTTATTTACCTAAAATATTTGTTCCAAAAATAATTATTCCCAAAATTACGTGGTTGTAGAATCGTAGAATTAAAAAAAGGCAACCGGATAATTGTCTTGTATAAAAATGTCCAAACAAAATGTCAATAATGCCCCTTGCTTTAATAAAATCGAAAAAGAAAAAGAAAAATTCTGATTGGTTGGTATCGGTTTTCAAAGTTTTCAAATTTAGGGTGGTTTTCATAATATCTCTCCCATATATATATATATATAGAGAGAGAGAGAGAATGGTTCAAACGAGGAGCGTAACAATTTAAGAAAACGTGAGGAGCACCTCCCATGTACAAAATCACATGTGATTCACAACACAAGGACTAAAATCATATGTGATTACACGCGCGGTTTGTTAGGCGGCTTGCGAAAGCGCACGACTTGTCCCGCGGTTTGTGTTGTGAATCACATATGATTTGTACATGGACGGTGCTCCTCACGTTTTCTTAAATAGGTACGCTCCTCGTATGAACCCGCCTCTATATATATATAGTAAACGACCCAAAACATCAAATCGTGAGTACATACCGTACCCAAAAACAACACCGAAAACATGAATAAAAACATAATATCTAAAACACGCCTCTTGGTCACCTAGGAGACTCGATTCCATTCGATGTGATGGAACACAAAAGTAAGCTATATCTCAATGTTAATGATCCCCACTACGGATAAATGGTCATAAAGTTCAACCACCCACGATCTATACCTTGCATTAGGACTCCTAATGATATTAGATATGCTCGTTCACTAGAAATTATACCATATGGTCAATGACCGACGTTGGTGCCAGGGGCGGACCTACCTTCACTCCGGGGGGGGGGGGGGGGGTCCCGTGCACCCGCTCACTTGTTTACCGTAAGAGAAAAAATGTAGACCGTTTGACGGTGCACCCGCTTAATTTTGAGAGTGCTCTTAAGTATTTTTAAACTGAATATTTAACCAAAATGAACTTCCAGTGAGATGGTTTGTGTTGACCTAGTTAGTGCTCTCGGTTTCAAGAGGTTTGGGGTTCAATTCCCACTCTTGGCACTTATGTATTAATTTTTGTTAAAACTAGAGAAAGCCTATAGCTCTTCTTCATAAATTACATTAAATACTCTATTAATGATGTAATTTGATTATTAACTCTCTTCAAAATTATAAAATTTTCATCTTTATATTTGTAATTAGTTTTTTGTTGTTGATTTGATTATTATTACATGAAAGTCTATATGCATAGTTAATTTTGATTTGCAAAACATCCAAAAACTTATTCTCGAAATCAACCAAAAAATCAAAAAAATCGCTTGAAATCAATAAAAAAAAGCCCAAAAGTTATCTCGAATCGACACAAAAAAAATCGAAATCGACAAAAAAAAAACTTAAAAAATTCCTCGAAATCAACCAAAGATTGGAAATAAATATCTCGAAATCAACTAAAAGCTTAAAAAGTCCCCTAAAGACATAATCCGGAGAAAACACACATCGACAACAATGTCTTAGGTTTTTCGTTGGTGCACCCGCTCACCTAAAATCCTGGGTCCGCCACTGGTTGGTGCCCCAGATGATCCAATGTCTATTTCTAGCTACAACATGGGAATTACCATCCCATATTAAACCAACAAAGTGACTCCTATGCCTATTGATCTATTGCATTATAATGTAAATTACATGACTCCAAATTGAATGATCAATGCACTCAAATAAATATGCAATAAATGCAAATTCACGTCCAAAGCTCAACATTGAACAAATCTAAACCGAATAAATTTCTCCAAGATCAAATGAGTTAAAATCAACCATATAAACTCCATAAGTCAATATAAACCAATAGAATATGAATAGCCAACATTTATACAAATCCCAACATATTTGAATATCTTTATTATCAACTTAAAGGTTGAGTAAAATCCCAAAAAACGCATCTTAAAAGTTTAATAAATCTCATAACCCAAAATAGCACAAAATACAACAAAACAAAATTAACGCAACAAACCTCACTACAAGTGAACCCTTGAGTACTAAATCTCAAAATCCATCCTGGCTTCAAAGAAGCATTTCGTAATAAGTGTTGACACCCAAAAATGTATCCAACAACTCAATCATGTGTATTTCAAAAGATTTGTAAAATAAATACACCAATAGTGCATTAACATCAAATAATCCATATGAGAAATAATTTATCAAAATCCGTACACTTTATGGTTTATTATCAAAATGTCCAAAAACTTCAAATATATGAATTTCTCTAGATTTTATTAAACAAAATGTACAAAAGATGCAATTTCATCAAGTAACTACCAAAATTTGATAAATCTTAAGGAAAATATTTTAAGACTCCAAAACACACATTTTTTTACATGTAAAAAGTTTCACAAAGCAATTTGAACTCACCTTGCTAGATTGTTCCTAATGTCCAAACCCAAATTTTTAGCTCCCAAAATAAAGGTTTGAGGTTCACAAGTAAAATTCCTCCAATAACCTTCTCCAAAATAACTCAAGCCTAAACATGCACCAAATACCAACCATAAGTTTAGATCAAAAAGAAATCTGAAACTAAAATTCAAAACACCCCAAAAATGTTTACTTATTCCAAATCTTGAGATCACCCACCTTAGATCCTTCATGTTCCATAAAAAACCTTCCATTTGCTCTAAGAACCTCTCAAAATCGACAACTATGGCACCAAAATCGCCTAAAAGAGAGAAAAGGGAATATGATGGAAGAAAATGTCTAGTAACCCTAAAAATCATCTTAAACCCGATCTGGACAAGCGAGGCCACTTGTGGAGTGACTTAGGTCTCCTGAACCCTTGTAAGCTCGATCGGTCCATGCGGCTTAGGCCGCTAGGTGGACCGCTCGACCGACAGTTCGTCGACGTTTCATGGCAGTTCCTCAACCGTTTTCCTAACCATTCACTAACCATTTCTCTAGCCGTTCCCCGACCGCTTTCTCGACCGTTCCCCAACCGATTTCTCGGTCGTTCTCCGATCGTTCACAGAAAGTTACGGATGATAAAATTTTGATATAACAAAAATGTATACATAAGCATAGTAACTGGATAATGTCTTTCATTTAATAAATATCACAACATAATGTCCAAACAGAATCATCCGATGATTGGCTTTGGGCATATACAGTAACACACACACACACACACACACACACACACACACACACACACACACACACACACACACACACATATATATATATATATATATATATATATATATATATATATATATAGGCTGGGAATCAAATACAAACCAAATGGATTGTACAAACCCCTACAACCTCAATCTAGCTTCATGAATCTGATAATCTGATAATTTGGCTTCATGAATCTATATTTTGGCTTCATGAATATATAATTTGGCTTCAAGAATATATAATTTGGCTTCATGAATCTATATTTTCCGGTGGAGCCCTAAAATACCCTTATGGATATAAAAAAAGAAGTTATGGATATAAAAAAAGAAGTTACGTGATTGGTGGAGATGAAAAAATATGCTAAAAGCCCTAAAATACCCTTATGGATATAAAAAAGAAGTTACGTGATTGGTGGAGATGAGTTTGTACAGCTTGTACAATTTATTTGGTTTGTACCCGATACCACCCCTATATATATATATATATGTATTCCACTACATATAAATGATTTGAAGATCTAGCAACCCCTAGACCACTTTAGAGGCCAACCATCTTCGATAGTGGCCGAAAATCTTCGCCAACCCCCATCACTCTTCACCACCATCGTCTATGTCTCCCCTATTTCTGGTTGCTAACTACAAGGGTTGTGGCGCAGTGGTTAAGGCACTAGGGGATGTGGTGGAATATCCCATCTACGCAGTGTTCGAATCCAGACGTACTCAACATTGTGGCCACTGAGGTTTAATCAGGGATGCTGTCTTACACTCATAATTTGTCAAGGGATTAGTCTAGGCATAGCCTAGGACACCCCTCTAAAAACATCTTCTTTGCCACCCTCCTCTTGACGAAGCCGTAGATCGACGAATTTAGAAACCCTAAAATTACTATTTTCTCCAATGATGAACACTTCAGATCTGAACCTTTATAATACCTCCGCACCCATCTCCACCTTCCTACCTTGATGCCCCTTCTTCCCCGATTATTTCTCCGATAGAAACTTAGACTTCTTTCGTGAGGTATTTCTTAGTGGTGAACTTGGATGAGATTAATGTACTTGATATAGTTCTAATAAATAAAAAAACATGAGATTTAGAATGTTTAATAGTGATTAACATGAAACTGATAGTTGATTTTGTACGAGATATGACATATATCGTCTCTCTATTTGTGTTTGCCTTCCTTAAACTCATTTTAAAAACCATGAACGTAAACCATAATGTTGGTGTGTGTTTGTCATAACTATTACAATTTATGCATAGAAATATCTAGAATGTGGGGTTGTTTGATGGTCAAAAACTCAAAATCGATCAAAAGAATCCATCGTCATTGCAGTATTAGCACAATTTAGAAAGGTCCATTTGAGGATCATACGATACCTGTAACACCCCAAAATTTCAACCAAGCAATAACATAGAAATAATCCTAAACGGGTCTCAATTACATAATAAAGATTCATAAACTGATCATTACAAAGTCTGAGTAACCCAAAATTTGCAGCGGAAATATTCTTTCTACAGCCGAGATCTATTCTATGAAAAGCAAGACTAACTAAGGAACTATAGTGCTCCTTCTATCGACGCCTCCATCTCTAAACCTCAACTCTTCCCTTTGCCTTTACTTGAAGCACCGCTAAAGCGCTTCCCTGAAAATGGTTTAGTTTTGAAAAGCGAGTGTTAGACCAGAAGGTCTAGTGAATTCCCTCAGAAAATGGTTTATACAACGTGCATAAAACAATACTTTAAAACCATAAAGCTCAACATTTAGTTCATACATACAAAGGTATTTGCACAGTGTTCATAGATCACACATAACCAATAACCACGATCGGGGCCCAAGCAGACTCCACATTTCCCGAGTGTCAGGAAATAGATTCCATACACACCAGGTCATCATAAACTCCCAAGGGATCGTCGGATCCCAAGGTACACCAATCCCACTGTGCAACCCGACTCCACATAGCATACATGCAAAGCTAACAGTAAACAAGCATTGCATGCATCTTTTCCAAAGTATCATAACATGCTAAAATAAGCATTTCCAAATCATACATTCATGCGAGAATTTATAAAAAGTTATAATCATAGCATATGTGCATTTTATACCATGTTCGTTATAAACGATAAGTTTAACAAATCATTACATTCAGAAAAAGGGTGCAAGGGAACTCACTATTCGATGTAATTTGCAAAGCACACGCCTTACTTTCGAACGAACCGAACCCAACACCTAAAATTTACCAAACAACTGTCAATAAGTCAACCATTCGGAAAAGAACTAATCCAGATACTCTCACTATCGGAAGTACCCCTTTTTCCAGACCATCAATGATCCGAAACCCACTGTCCGGAAATCAGCTTATCCGAAAATCCCATTTTTCCCGAACCCCTTATCCGAAAACTACAAAATCCGGAAGACATTTCACCCGACATCCGGACACGGTTCATATCTGGAACTTCCATTCGGAAACATCTCATCTGGACATGTCTTATCTGGAAATTTCTACTGTCCGGATACTCATCAACCCGGAAGCCGACTTTATCCGAACACTAAACTACCCGGAAAACAACACCATCCGGAAACTATGGGGCGACATCCGGAATGTCGAACTGTAGAACCCAAAACCGATTGTATCGGTACAAGGATACAATTGCCACATAAACTTTTAGATAAACGTTTGGGTTCATATTCCCAACTTTAAACACACATTTAATCTAAATTTTCATCCATTACCAAGCTTACAAACAGATTTAAATCCCATTATCAACTAAAAGTTAACACATTGATAAAACTTGGGGTTTCTCTATCAATAACCCATACCCAATACACCAGTGATTGATTTAGCGAGAATTTATACAAGAGGGTTTCAATGGAACTTACCTCTAATGCAGATTCCTTAAAGGTTTATTGAATCGTCCTCCTTCTTTCTTGCTCTCGATTTCAGCCACAAACATCCAATGGAAATGAAATTAGGGATTTCCTCTCTTTTTATCCCTTATTAAATTGCAACCAAGTCCCCCTCCTTTTTACATATTTTAAGCTTTACCCACAATTTCCTCAAAACTTTACATTTTGAACACGAATGTTACAACACTTCCCCCTTAAAAGAATTTCGTCCCCGAAATTCCTTGGTCAAATAACTGCGGGTACTTGGCACTCATCTCAGATTCCACTTCCCAAGTCGCTTTCTGGCTCTTGTGAAACAGCCCTTGAACCGTTACGAGATTGATCTCGTTGATCCTTAACTTCTTGACCATACGATCTACGATCGCTTCGGGTTCCTCCACGAGTTCAATTCCTCGTTCACGTGTACTTCATTCAAAGGTATTGCCAGCTTTCAATAAACGCTCCCAAAATAGAGGCGTGAAACACAATAAGAATTTCCACGTATCCATCAAGCACATCCAGCCTTACACCAACTCTCCAATCTCTTTCACTAACCACAACTGACCCACGAAAACGTGGCCCACTCTCTTCCCCCTCGAAACGCACCACTCCAATCCACGAGGTGCCTTTAGCATGAAGCCGATCCCCGACTTTAAGTTTTTAAATCCTCACGCTTACCGATTTTCTCAATTTCGGTTCCAAATAAGTCTCCAACCAATTACACCAGATATTGTCCGCTTTGTCCACACCTGGACTCACAGTTCTAAAACGCGTCTAAACCAGATTTTCGTATACGTCTTTACTTCCTTAAAGAAGGGATTTTACCGAATTCAACGTCACAACAACACGAATCCTTTACAAAATATATAACCACCCATTTCGCCAATCTTAACACATAGTCAACCTAGAATATCGTAATAAACTCACAGTTATGCGTTTCTTCATTGGATAACAAGAAATTTCCAAATCACCTCCCCCAACCTGACATACGTCTAGCACAAAAGTATCTTCTTTCCTTTAAGCCATGCTGACTACAACTCAACTATGGTAACCACGTCATACGCTCCCACCACGTCATCACCTCGTGCGTACAGACAGCTAAAAACAGGTGACCTCCACAATCCCTCATTCTGAGTATCTACCGGCTCAAACAAAACCACCCTGAAGACACATACTCAAATTGTTACTGCATCCAACAAGCGTTCAACCACATATGACATACATTCGAGTTTAACTCGCTCATCAAGAAGAAGTGGTCATGCTCCCACAACTATTCTCAATAACACATCGCTGAATCACGCAAAAACTTGATAGGCGGGTTTACACCCCCCTAAATCTAACCACAAGTGTACGGTGTCGAAATCAAGTAATATTTACGGAAGTACGAGTATCGAACACAGAGAACTAGGAACTAAGGGGGCGTTTGGTTCGCTGGAATGTTTTTGGATGGAATGGAATCTGTCAAAGGAATTTGACTTTAAGGAATTGGAATGGAATGTTGTCAAGTTTGACCAGCTGTTTGGTTGACAGAATTGGAATGGAATCTGGTAAATGGTGGTGGTGGCGGTGGTGGTGGTGGTGGCGGTGGTGGTTGTGGCGGTGGTGGTGGTGGCGGTGGCGGTGGTGGTGGTGGTGGTGGCGGTGGCGGCGACGGTGGTGGTGGTGGCGGTGGCGGCGGTGGTGGTGGCGGCGGCGGTGGTAGTGGTGGTGGTGGTGGTGGCGGTGGCGGCGGTGGTGGTGGCGGTGGTGGTGGTGGTGGTGGTGGCGGTGGTGGTGGTGGCGGCGGCGGTGGTGGCGGTGGCGGCGGTGGTGGTGGCGGTGGTGGTGGTGGTGGTGGTGGTGGTGGTGGTGGCGGTGGTGGCGGCGGCTGTGGTGGCGGCGGCGGTGGTGGCGGCGGCGGTGGTGGTGGTGGTGGTGGTGGCGGGGCGGCGGTGGTGGTGGTGGCGGCGGCGGTGGTGGTGGTGGTGGTGGCGGCGGTGGTGGCGGCGGTGGTGGTGGTGGTGGCGGTGGCGGCGGCGGTGGTGGTGGTGGCGGTGGCGGCGGTGGTGGCGGCGGCGGCGGCGGTGGCGGTAGTGGTGGCGGCGGCGGCGGCGGTGGCGATGGCGGTGGCGGTGGTGGTGGTGCAATGGAGAAGACGAAGAGAGAGCAAGGGTAATTTTGGAATTGACCATTTCTACAATTCCATTCCTTACAATCCCAAGCCTCATCGATGGAATGAAAAATACCCATTTGATGGAATTGGTGGAATTTTAAACATTCCATTCCATTACAAACCTTGAACCAAACGTCGGAATGGAATCTGGTCAACGGAATTGACCATTCCAATTCCACCAATTCCATCAGATTCCATCCAACCAAACAGCCCCTAAGTATCACAATGACTACAATTGCTATTAACTGAATGATCGGAATTTTGATTTGTGGTTTAGAACTTGTTTAAAACTAAATAAACTAAAATCGATTAACAAGAGGTTTGGGAAAGACTTTGATAGAGAAAGGGTTGAGGGTTGGATTTCCTATGGTTATATTATCGATGAACAAACCCGAACGATGATTACCGTTTATTCCTATGAACCCTGGTTTTGAAATTCACCGTTATTCTTTCTCAAGCAATAACGGATTTTATCTTAAACTCACTAGTTTTATCTCTCGATCTCCACCGGTGATTTTAAAACATATTAGGTTAAACGTTGCCAGACAAAAAGGCGATTCGGCTATCTCTACCCGAATCTCCTTTCCGGCACCTGATTACCTGATCTAGTTATTAATTAATTCTCTCGAGATTAATCAAAAACCATGAAAATCAATTGAAGGTGATCAAGCTACAATTGGATATGAAAAACTGAAATCAAATGCTTGATAGATCCAATCGAATAAAAATTCTTCGGTTACATGTCATCCATCATAACAACCATAGTCATTCCAACCCCCAACATCTAAAGATTAGTTCATGTTGGGGGTGGACAAAAACACAAGAAAAGGGTAGAAAATAGTGTGTGTAAACATCGTGATCATAAACGTGAAGAATGTACTGATGAAATCCCTTCTCTCGGCTATAATTCGCTTCTCCTAGTGAACTCCTCTTCAATCGACTCTCTATCGTGGCTCAGAAGTAGTTAAAATACCTCTAAAAATTGCCCCTCCGTAGCCTCCCGTCGCACGTGTCGAAATGATGACCTAATTTCCGGAAAACGCCAAGTATAGAACTGGAACAGGGACTTACGCGACCTGGCACACTACCTCAGACCGCAGCGCAGGCCACACGGTTTCCTGAGAGGCTCGGGTCAGGATTGGGCTCGGGTCTTGGGCTTGGGTCTTGGGATTCCATTGGGCTTCGTTTTAGGCTTTCTTTTGGATTCTTTTCTGGCCTTTTTCAGCTTTGTTTCTCGATGCTCGTCTTCTTTCAGATTACCTGCGCATTTCACTGGAAAACCCATAAAATTCCGCCTTTTTGCTTCAGCACAAGCCAATCTTATTGGTTTATGGACCGAAAATAATGCCAAAAAGTGGCGTTATCAACAACCCCAAACCGAGTTTTGCTTATCCTCAAGCAAATTAGCGATAAAAGAGAATAAAAGCATACATCACTGAAACAATAACTGCACAACTACCAATCGGTACCACGTAATGCACTGGTGATTTCCCATACCCGTGAATGCTTATCTCATCCTCGCCTCACACTTATCCTGTTTGATGTATGTCCTTCCATTATGAGTTGAACTCGTGACTGCTCCGATTACACTAAGGTCATACTAGGTCCAAGTATTGTAGGGAATTTTTTTTGCCTCGACCCTACGTCATGGGATGCTCTCAATTCACTCGAACCTAGGCTGTCGCACATGTTGTCATGTATAAAGAAGTTATGTACAATGATACTCGAGATTTTACATGACAACTCTAATAAAAGACTCATAAATGTCCAAAAAGTTGATCTCAGAAAGGAATCAAGTAGCAAGACAGGGACTAATGGTAAAGGTGGTCGTATATCCTAATCACATTTTCCAAAAGATCATCCAGGTCTTTTACATGGGTTGTAACGGGGCTAGGGTTATGGCTAAGAAACGAAGGGTAAGCGGATCAAACATCCTCGGTGTGTCAATCTTTAGCAGTTTTGAACTTTCCGTGTGTCATTTCCTTTCACGTGGCATTTTTTGTCATTATTGGAGTCGCTTTGACTCTCTTATTTATCTGCTGTAGATAACTGCCTAAACTAACTGTTTTTTTGTGGCATCATTGGCCCTCTTTATTTGATTGGGGCTACATTGGCCCTCTTTTCTATCTCTTGGGTTAGAATGACCCAATTTATCTTCATGACTGGCCTGTAGTTTTCTTTTCTGCTCTCTCTTCCGATGTTCATTACCACTTCTGATTGACACACTTTCGGGTAAAGGTTGGCTAAGGCTTTTGGCTAGGGTTTAATGGTGGGGTTCGAAATGAAAAGGTGATGAGTGTTCGGCTGCAAAAGGGCTTTTGGATACACACATAATGGGTCAAAAGGGACGATAGATAAAAACTGGCTTAACATGCACACAATGCCTGGAATCATCTCTTAAGGTGCACACGATGTGGTTTACTATACCCTTACCCAATATCCTGATGGTCGTCTTTGCTACTCAATGCAACATTATAGCGAGATCACTCTATAATCACGACAAGGAATTCGAAAAAGTGTATACGAATTAAGTGTTTAAATTCCTCGAAATGAAATACGTCGTTTTAGGCTCAAATCTCGCTACTGGGGTGGTCTCCACTAATGTCCCTAGATATGCCTTTTTCCCGGTCCTTCCCTAATGGTCACGTTGCTATCACAAGATTCTTCCCTCAATGGTTGGTCTCAATCATCCAAAACAAAATTTAGCTAATATGATCTAAACATTCACATGTGCGGGAAATCTACATGCATAATACGTGAGCCCAATTGGGCAACCCCAAACCTTACCCACACATTGTCCCCAATGTGTAAGGATCGGCTTAGGTGATACAAAGATGTGACAAATATCATTGTGCGGTTATTACAGTTATACGGAAAGAAAATAAAATTCAGTACAATACAACATCAAATATCAGAAACAAAAGAGAATGATAACAAACCCAAGCTATCGGTGCGATGAAGATGATGCACCTCCAGATTGCCAACCTGGTACCCGTCATCGGCCTTGGGGCTGCGCTAGTGGTGCTGGGAAGCCTGCTTGGCCGAGGCGTGCGTCAAATCCGTCCATCTATTGGTTAAGGCCATGAAACGCGGCCTCCATCTGATCTGTCAATCGGCGGATGTAAGGAGGAGTGTTGCCGGCATGCTCGGTAGTATCCTCCGATGGTGCATCTGGGTCATAATCAGGATCGCTGTCCGAGGCACTCTCCGAGGAATTCGCGACTGGTGGGGTGAGTAATCTCCTCTGGTAATCCGGGTCCGCCCGCCTTCTCGCGTCTAGGAGTCCGGCCATCAAGATCTGGTAATTATATTGCTTCTTCCGGAAATCCTCTCTCGATGCGGTGAGGCGTCCAATTGGGATGCCGGCTTCCCTGCAAAAATGGGTAATGAGGCAAGGGAACGATAAGATACCGTCGATAGTCATACCTGTATCGAGTAACTCCATCCAGATAATATGGCCGATATCCATCGGGAGGTTATTTTGTAGCGAATACAGGACTTCCGCGACCTGGCTATCCGCGGTGGTGTTAAGTGACGACGGCTTCAACGAGGCTTTCACAAAGAGCATCAAGAACGCTAGGTCGGTGTGGAGCTCACTTTTCAGAATGTACTTGGACATCTTGTTCCACCCTTCATGCCCATTTCGCCTAAGTGAGCTTGCGATGGTCCGACTTAGTCGTTCCCGAAATGCCGGGTTTGGAGACAACCCGTAGGTCGCACTCAATTCAGGGCGGCGGGGAGCATGAAAGTATGCACATATATCGTTCGGAGAGATCCGAACCTCCTTATCGCCCATCCTTACCACACATTGATCATGATAAATTGCCGAAATCATGCAAGCGAAAAATTCCTTTACCACTTCGATGCAGTACACGAGTGGGGTTTGGATGAACCTCTCCCACGAATGTTGGCGTATGATAACTGGCACCAAGGACCCGACCGATAGTGCATCGAGCTTAATACCTAGGTCTCCAAAGGGTTGGCACATCCGAGCGTCCTTATCCGGGTTTTCTCAGTCAAACATCCGCTGCCGGAGGGTCGGATGGACGCGCTAATATTCCGGGAACGAAAGGTGAGTGCTCGGATGGTGCCTCATTATCTGCAAAAAAATATATAAACGCAAGTGAGTTATCTTGCTCATAGCCACCCCAAACCTAGGCCGTGGCCTAGGTTGGTTAAATAAGGAACCCCAAACCTCGGTAAAACCGAGGTTTGCAAAGGGGTAAATGTGAGTGTGTGGATGTTGAAAAGTAAGGCACCCCAAACCTAAGTGAAACTTAGGTTTGTTGAATCTCCTTTCATTCACGTGTACGTACAGACATAACCCACAATTCCCATGCATACAGATTGCCAATAAAATATACTTTTTAGTCCATGCATCTTGACCAACAGTCACGTAGCTACATAATCCCCTAGTGCATACATCTAAAAAATTTCAATGGTGTGCACCATTGAACAATAACTTGACAAACCCCAAACCTAAGTGAAAGTTAGGTTTGGCTATGCTTGCACTAAAAAGATAACTCCCACAATAAAGACGTAAGGAGTCTATGTTGCCAAAAATTCCTAACGTACCATTTACGCACAAAAGTGGGAGAGTTTCACAAAATCATGAAATCCCAACGTTTTTCCCCATTTTTTACTTCCCAACAGTTCCCCATCGCACATTTTAAGAAAACATTCTCACAAAGGTTGCATACTCAGTTGCATACAAGTATAAAGTTCTCATGTCAAATTCTTAGCATACAACAAGCATGTATTCACATTTTAGGCATAAAAACATCATTAGTGTACCTCATTTGTGAGAAATCAAAATATTGGGGAAGTAAACATGAACAACATGGGGAAGCATAGAAAATGGGGGGAAAGAAAGAGCACACTTACACCACATAGCAGTAATGAAGACTAAAAGGAGAAAAGGAGTAACACATACCTTGAAAATCTTGGAAAAATGGAAAAAATGGAGCACAACAATACTTGAAAATAGAGAGGAGTTCTTGAAATAGCAGCACTTAGAAGAGAGAAATCGAGATAGAGGGAGAGAGAGTGTAGAAGAAAATGAAGATGAAAGAAGAAGAAATGAAAGAAGAAAGAAATGAAAAGACATAAAGCAAAGAAGAGACAAAACACTACACACGAAACCCAAGAACCATCAGGGGCCGCGCGGCTGGGGCCGCGACTTGAGCCCTCGTGGCATCCCGCGCGGTTTGTGGATACGTTTTTTGGTCCAGCGACTTGCGCGGCTTGGCGCGCGGCATGAGGTTGCGTCCTAGCCTGCGTAACCCTCTGTTTCTCAAAAACCTCCAGTTACATGCGCGGCTTGGGCCGCGGCCTGAGACCGCGCCCTAGCCCGCGTATGTCTCTGTTCCTTTTTTTTGTAAATAAAAAACGCACTCAAAACGTAAATTAAAATGGAAACAAACCTCGGTGGGTTGCCTCCCACCCAGCGCCTTGGTTTCGGTCGTGGCAAGACCTTCCTTCGTCTTATTCCTTCAGTTCATCGAGAAACGTGGTGTCGGCTACCACCGTCTCTCCGCCATAGTAAGGCTTCACCCTCTGCCCATTGACCTTGAACGTCTCCTCATCTTTTCCTTGCAGCTCGATAGTTCCATACGGGAACACCTCTGTTAGCTCCAAATATTCATAATATTAGAAGTATTGAAAAATAGGCCAAGTAAAGAAGACTTCCACAGAAGCTCTGCGGAGTGCCACAGAAGCTCTGCCGAAGTAAACAAGATCATTCAAGAAACACCAAGACCCAAGATAGACAGAAGACTACTCACAAAGGACCGAAGAAGGATCTATAGAAGGATGCTCACAAAGGACCAAGACGCAGAACCTCTGTCACCCTTGACAGAGCCTCTGCGGTTCAGACTGAAGACTTGGAAGATATTTATAATATCTTACCACTGTTACAGGAATATCTTACCACTGTTACAGAAATATCTTGCTACTGTTCCAGGGTCCGTTCATCAACTTGTACAAGGCATGGTCCGACAACAACACGTGTCAAACTCCGATTGGAATCCTTACAAGTTGATATTAGCACATTTAATGCGTGTAGGTTTCCAACTGTTCATGCCATCCCTTCTTTGCTGTAGCAATAGTCCTTTTGTCTAGAATAGATCTTTTGTAGTAGTATAAAAGGAAGACTCATGTTGAGTTCTTCCTTACCAACTAATACACACACAACAAGCAAAAACACTTGCACACAGTTAACGTCAAATCTGTTCTTAGTGTTCTTAATCAAATACAGTAATCCTTGAGATATTCATCTGTTCTTCATATACTGTTTATTTGGTATTTTGTGTTGTTTCTATATAAACATATATGTTAGTTCTTCAAATACGCTTCCGCAACACATCTTATTTTGAACTAATAGATTAGATAATCTTTGTTAATCAATTACGGGAACCAACAATTGGTATCAGAGCAAAGCTTGGTTTTCAAAATCAAGCGATCCTCGTTTTAACAAGATTATTGGTAGAAACATGGTCTGATTTTAACCTTTTATTCATTCCTTCAAACAAATTCTATTTTTCAGCCATTTTTTCGATTTATTCGATATTTGGAAAATCTAGAGAAACCGTTTCTTTAGTTGAAACTCCATAAAAGTGCACTGTTAAGAACTTCCAAACCCAGAAAATCTTTCCAGGTTATTCTTCCGTACTTTTTTGTGTCATATCTTATTCTGAAACTTTCTACTCTTAAAATGACAAGCGCACAAAATTTCTTCACAGCTGGCTCATTAACCAAACTACCATCTCTTCTACGAAATGAGTATCCTCAGTGGAAAATAAGAATGATCCATTTCTTTGAGGGTACTGATAAAGAGCTCGTACAATACCTTTATAGTCCTCCTCATGTCCCTATGTAAATAATACCTCGTGTACCAGCTACAGCTGGCACTCCTGAAATCCCTGAGCATCAAAAACCTAAAACCAGGGATGGTTGGTCAGATCAAGATAAAGAAAAACATGAACTCGTGCAGAAAACAAAAAGAATTCTGATCATGGCAATCCCCAACGACCTCTTTCAGTCCTTAGATGCATGCGAATCTGCGTATGATATTTGGAAAGAACTGGAAAAACAACTTGAAGGGGGGCCTAAAACTCAGAAAAACCGAAGGGCTCAATACATAAACGAATATTACGCTTTTAAAGCCCTGACAACTGAATCTCTGCAAACAACGTATGACAGGTTCAACTCTCTGATCAATAATTGCAAGAAGTTCGGCATCCACATAACTCCTGAAGAGAATAACGTCATGTTTCTCAAAAGTCTGAACGAAGAATGGCTCCAGTTATCCATGTCTTTACAAACAAATCAAGATTTAGACTCCTGGACTCTTTCAGACCTCTACGGAACATTAGTTGGTCAAGAGCCTCAAATAGCACAAGCAAAGACTTCTCAGTGAGAAGTCTCGCTTTGATTGGCAAATCTACAGGAGACACAGAGAGGCCGAGGAAAGAAAGAGCAACAGAGGAAAAGAAGAAGGAGAAAAAGAAAAAGGTGGTGGTAGTTGACAACGAAGACGAAGAGATTATGGAAGAGGGAGAGATCACTCTAGCATCAATAGCAACATCCTTAGCTCTATTGACAAGAGAATTCAGAGGAAACCAAAAGAGTTCTGGTAATGATAGATATGGCAGAGATAATCGAGAAAGAAGAGAAGATCGGAATAGAAGGGATCAAGGAAGAAGAGAAGAATCAGCTGACCGACAGAGGTCAGACGACAGAAGTAACGACCAACAGAGGTCGAGTGAAAGATACAACAGAGGAAATGACCGACAAAGGTCAGATGACAAGGCAAGCTACACACCACAAGAATGCTACAAATGTGGTAAGCCTGGTCATTATGCTAATGAATGCAGATCGGAAAAAGGTGGTGACCGACAGAAGTCCGACGATCGTGCTGGCAATACTTCCCAGAACCAAGGTTGCTACAACTGTGGAAAGCCAGGCCACTTTGCCAATGAATGCATAAGCAGGACAAATCGTCCACAGAAGGACTCAGCTTTTTACAAAAAGAAAGCTGAGTATTATGCTAAAAAATCACTCATGGCGAACAAAGTGGTGAACAAGGAAGATTGGGAGTCAGATACAACCTCTGATGATGAATACACCAACAATGCCTTGTTCTGTGGCATGGCAAGAATCAACTCAGACTCTGACACTGAGGTATCCACTTCAAACTCCACCTCTAGTACTACAGAAGTTGATTTACTTATAATTAAAACTGAAAATATTGAACTGAAAAAGACTTGTAATGATATTCAGAAAAAGCTCACTTTTTATGAAAGAGAAGATAGACTTCTCACTGAAGAAAAAGCAAAAATTTTCAAAGAAAAGGAAGAATTAGAAGCACATTGGAACAAGAATCTATTTCCTTTAAAAGAGAAAATTTCTGAATTAAATACATCTTTAAAATTCAAAACAAAAGAACTTTCAGATTCTGAGAGCGACAGACTAAACATTCTAGCTCTTAAGGAATATTTTCAAAAGGAAAGAGAAGTCCTTTGGCAAGATCTACTTAGAAGAGATGTTTTAATTAAAAATTATCGTGATGCACAAACGGTGTACGAGAAAATAAATACTCAAATAGGAAGGCGAGGTATTGGGTATAGTGATATTAATCAAGGTACATAAAACAAAAAGAATAAACCTCTGTCATCACTATTTGCTGTAGGAAAAATCAACAAACCTAATTTTCCAAACTTAATCTCTGTAAGTAAGAGAGTAAAAGTCTCTGGGGAACCTCACTTAAGGAAACCCATGAAGATGATAAAGGTGTGGTTTGAAAACACAGATTTATCACCTTCAACCTCTGTCAAAAGAGGATCCAAACCAAAGAGATATCTGAAAACTCAAGATCAGATAGGAATCTTCAGGTTTGGTAAACCAGAGACTCAAACTCAAGTTGCTTTTGTCTGCACTATAGATTCTGAAAAGAAATTATCTGCAGAAGCACTTGAATTCAAACCAATCTTTTCAGAAGAAAAACTAAGAAATATAATTGAAAAGGAAATAATGGAAATCGGGAAAATAGATTTTTTGAAAAATCTTTGTACACCTTCTACAGATCAAAAACTCTCTGAAGAGATCTTATCAGACACCTCTGTTGACTTAGAAAATAATTTTTCAGATATAGAAAGCAAGTATGACACATGCTCGGAAAGTCCAGCCTCTGTCGAAAGAAATATTGATGACTCAACCTCTGTATATGAGGACGATTCATCATCTGACGAATCAGAGACTGAAAGAATAGAAAAGGTTCCTTGTGACTCGGAGGTTATTAAACAAACCTTTGAAGTTCTTAACAGAACTATTCCTCCAAAGGAGAAAATCACTGGAATTCCAATCTGTCCAGACTTTTTGGATATGTGCATACAAGCCAAAACCTCTATTGAGCTTGAAAATTTCAAAAAACAGAAGTTATTGTCCACTCAAAATCCAAAAGATTCAAAGTTTTTAAAACCCTTACAAATTAAAGAGAAACCAACATGGCAACAAAAGGGTAAGTGGCCAAAACCTAACAAATCTTTTTCTTCTGTGGCAGTGAAATCAACAGAAGTTCACCACAGAAGGGACTCACAGAAGGCTGCTACAAACAAAGATTTGTGCCAGCAATCTAATCTACATAAATCTTCTTGTAATAGGAAGCCATATGCTAGAATAGAATGTAATGCCTCTGTGGCCAGTTTAAAGCTTTCAATGAAAATTTCAAGCAAATCACTTCTGATGTTCTATACTGTCATTGCTTTGATCTAATGTTAAAATTGAAAAATCATTTCTGTAGTTCAAATTGTTTACTCTCTGCACCTAAATCAAATATTAAAGAGAAACAAACTGATTCTTCGACAAAAGATAAAATGTATTTCAAGAATGCTAAGGCAAACTTGAAAAATTCTGACGAAACTAGACCCATATGGATATGGGTACCTAAAACTCTATGATTGTCTTGCAGAAGCAGTATGTGCCAATATGGTATCTAGACTCCGGATGCTCAAGGCACATGACTGGCAACAGAAGTCTTCTATCCACGTACCAAGAAAAACAAGATGGTGGATCAGTGACTTTTGGAGACAACAAAAAGGGGCATATTAAAGGCTATGGAGTCATAAAGAAAGAAAATATCACCGTACACAAAGTTGCATATGTTGATGGCCTTAAACACAACCTACTCAGTGTCAGCCAACTTTGTGACACGTGATTCGATGTACTGTTCAAGAGAACATTTTGCTCTCTACTAAGTGAAGACACCGGAATAGAACTTTTGCGAGCCAAAAGAAAAGGTGATCTGTATCTAATGAACTTCAATGCCAAAAACAAAGACAACATTTGTCTTGTTGCAAGCAAAAGTGAAGAAGCCTGGCTATGGCACAACAAGTTCTGTCACTTAAACTTTCATACTCTAGATAAACTGGTAAAACTTGAACTGGTCAAAGGTTTACCAAATGTTAAATTTAATAAGGATCATTTATGCTCTGCCTGTGAAATGGGAAAACTCAAAAGAGCTTCCCACAGAGGCAAAACTGATGTGTCTTGTCCTAGGCCTCTGTACATGCTTCACGTTGACCTCTGCGGTCCAATCGCTATACAGAGCCTAGGTGGCAAGAAATATATACTTGTCTTAATTGATGAGTATTCACGATTTACAAGGGTTGAATTTGTCAGAAAGAAATCAGATGTTCCATGCATCCTGATTAATCTAATGAAAAGAATCCAAGTTCTTTATGAGTGCAGAATTCTGAAGTTACGAAGTGACAATGGCACAGAATTCAAAAACTCTGTCATTGAAGCCTATCTCACAGAAGAAGGAATATCCCAGAACTTCTCTGCCGCTCGCACCCCACAACAGAATGGTGTGGTCGAACGAAAGAACCGCACGCTCGTGGAGGCTGCAAGAACCATGCTTTCTGCATGCGGATTACCAATGACCTTTTGGGCAGAAGCAATTTCAACTGCTTGCTATACCCAAAATCGTTCAACAATCGTGAAAAGACACATCAAAACTCCTTATGAATTGATCAACAAACGGCGACCAAACATCAAGTTTCTCCATGTGTTTGGATGCAAATGATTTGTCTTAAACGACAGAGACTCAAGAGGAAAGTTTGAAGAAAAGGCTGACCAAGGCAAGTTCATCGGGTACTCTGCCGCTTCCAAAGCCTACAGAGTTTACCTTCTGAAGTCGCGTACGATAGTAGAAAGCATCAATGTGTCATTTGATGACTCATTCAAAAAGACTTCTGAACAATTCAGTTCAGAACTCGGGCTAAACAAGGAATCCTCTGGCATCTCAAAAATAAATGAAGATTTAGGTCTTCTATTTCAAGAGATGGTCAACGACGATGTTGATCCTTTTGCGGGAACCAACAGCACCTCTGTAGAATCACCTTCCGTAAACGAAGTAAGTATCTCTCTGTCTGATCCTTTTAATACCTCTTCTGCAACTACTACAGGTACTGAAAATCGAACAGAAGATACAACAAAAGATTCAACAACAGAGGTAATCCAAATACTAACAAATCCAACAGAGGAAGCAACACCAGAAGGAACACCAGAGGAAAGTGAAGATGAAACCACAATACCTACAGAGAAGGAAATTCCAACTCTAATACCCATAGAAGCTGAACTAAACACATGGGCATAACCATCAACCACTTCAACCACAGAAGTCAACTTGATGACTCAAATGATCATCTTCCACGAACAACTCAATGGACAAAAAGCCATCCTCCAAGCCAAATCATCGGTAATCCCACTGATAAGGTAAAAACAAGATCAGCTTCTGCAAATTTTTGTTTCTTTACCAACTTTATTAGTGTGATCGAACCGAAAAATATCTCTGAGGCCCTAGAAGACCCAAACTGGGTAGATGCTATGCAAGAAGAGCTTCTGCAGTTTGAGCGAAACAAGGTCTGGACTATAGTACCTCTGCCACGAGGGAAACAGGCCATAGGGCCAAGTGGGTCTTCAGAAACAAAAAGGATGAGGAGGGAGTAATCATTAGAAACAAAGCAAGACTGGTGGCCAAGGGATATCGCCAAGAAGAGGGCATAGATTACGATGAAACTTTTGCCCCTGTTGCACGGCTCGAAGCAATAAGAATTTTCTTAGCCTTCGCAGCCCATAGAGGTTTTAAAGTATATCAAATGGATGTAAAATATGCTTTTCTCAATGGTGAAATTCAAGAAGAAGTATACGTCCAACAACAACCAGGGTTTGAAAGCTCAAAGTACCCAAGGTATGTCTATTACCTCGACAAAGCTCTATATGGACTGAAACAGGCTCCAAGAGCATGGTATGAAAGACTTTTTACCTTTCTTCTCAATAACGACTACAAAAGAGGTACCACTGATACAACTCTGTTCTTTAAAGGAGAAGGAAATGAGCTTATTCTTGTACAAATATATGTAGATGACATTATTTTTGGGTCTACAAATGCACAAAAATGTAAAGATTTTGAAAAGCTCATGCAGAGTGAGTTTGAAATGAGTATGATGGGAGAATTAACCTTTTTCCTCGGACTTCAAGTCAAACAAACATCAGAAGGAATTTTCATAAACCAATCAAAATATGTCTCTGACATACTTGAAAAATATAGCCTCTCTGATGCCTCTGTCATGAAAACCCTAATGGCCACTGGAAATAAACTTTTTTTAGATCCAAATGGCATCTCTGTCGAGTGCACACTTTACAGAGGAATGATTGGGTCTTTATTATACTTAACAGCCAGTAGACCTGACATAATGCATGCCACATGCCTCTGTGCAAGATATCAAGCTAATCCAAAGAAGTCACATTATATTGCTGTAAAGAGAATCTTCAGATACCTCAGAGGGACCAAAAATCTTGGCCTCTGGTATCCACAGAACTCTGGTTTTGGACTAAAGGCATACACAGATTCAGATTATGGAGGATGTAAACTAGACAGAAAGAGTACCTCTGGGAGTTGTCAATTCCTAGGTGGGAAATTAGTAAGCTGGACTTCAAAGAAACAGAATTGTGTCTCAACATCTACGGCAAAAGCTGAATACGTTGCTGTTGCTCTCAAGTTCTGTGGATGAAAACTCAGCTGAAAGACTTTGGTCACATCATCTGCAAAATTCCCATCTTCTGTGATTCCAAAAGTGCAATTGCCATCTCTGCAAATCCAGTACAGCATTCAAAGACAAAGCACATAGATATCAGGTATCAATTTCTGAAGTATCATGTTGAAAATCAAACCATCGAGTTGAATTTTGTACCAACAGAATTTCAGCTTGCTGATTTATTCACTAAGGCACTTGATGAGAAAAGATTCCTTTACTTGGTGGGTAAATTAGGAATGATAAATATGACTTAATCTCTGTAAGTATCTTATCTTCTTTTTTAAAATCTTGTACAATTTTTTTATATATATTTAGTAAATAAATTACTTTTTTATGTAAATTCTAAAATCTCATTTCTGAAAACAACAGAGATTCTGTAGGACTCCTCAGAACCTCTGACGATCCTTACAGAACCTCTGATACACTTGACCTATGTTATATACATTTACTTCTGATTATTTGAACCAAGCATAGGTCAAGGGGAGCAGAAGGAGAACATACTTGATCTATAGAGGTTGAGTAGATCAAGGGGGAGAAGAAGGAGACCTTGCTTAATCTACAGAGATTTATAAGTCAAGGGGGAGCAAAGGAAGAGATGACATCAACAGAAAAAAAGAACTTTGCCGAACAAAGAAGAACAAAAAGGTTAGTATCTCGAACAAATTCTTTTTGAAAATAATTTTCTAGGACACAAATTTCTAAATATGTTCTAGAAACATTATTAAAAACATTCCAATTAAAATTTGATCAAAAAGAATATTGAGTTTTCCATTATTAAAAATTTAAGGTCACAGACCCTCTGCTGAGTCCAACAGAGGTCCTGCAGGCAAAAACTCTATGATCTTAAATCAATAATCTTGGCAACTCTGTCGATCACCTCGAAAGTCATTAGTTACAGAGTTCTCTCGACAAGATAGAACTTCTGTCGACCAACACTTGTTATTAAAGACTTTTTGCTGCACAAAACCTTTTTCAAAAAACAATTTTCTAGGACACCAACTTTGATAAAAAAATGTTTATAAATTGTTAGATATGAGAAACTTCTTGTCTCAGAGCCTCTGCTGGCTCTGACAGAGGTCCAAAAACCTCTGTAATAGAGTTTCTATGCTAAATAATTTATCGATCCTCTCCATGGACTTTTCAACCATTTTTTGTGAAGGTACAAACTACAGAGGCAAGAAAAACAAGGTTTTCAAATCACAGAGCCTCTGTCAGTTTTTACTTTGGGCATTTTTGTAACAGTAACGGTAACTTTTCTGCGAGTGAGAATCATGTGGAGGTAAAGAAGCCCACGCGCCTAGCATTTAATAAGGCCGCCCACGACGTCTCGTCATAACTGACACAGAGGACGTGTCATCTTTTCATTGGACCAACATGGAGCACGTTCCTCTGGAAAGTTGAACCCGCCGTAACCACTCAAGTGCGGACCCCAAATATTTTTTACCTCAAAATATTAACCCTTTCAGATTCTACGGTTACATACTCAGTATAAAACCCAAGTTACCTCTCCTCACAAAAACTTTACTTACTTTCTTCTCCGACGAACCTGCAACTATTCTCAAATCTTCATTCAACTTTGCAAAAATGGCTTCCAGTTCCCACGCTGCTCAGAACTCTCCGGCGAACTCTCCTCAACAATCCCCAGTACATTCAGAGCACTCCCACAACCCAAACATCGCCGTAAATGCAGAAACAGAAAACTCCGGCGACTCTGCAAACTTTGCACCAACCACCAACCTTCAACATTTTCTGAACAAAGAATATTTTGAGGATGTTCTTCCTTTAAAGTCCAACAACTGCTACCTTGTGCCCTCACCAACAGCCTTAGGCAAAGCCCATGCTCTTCTCCTCAACATAATGGAAAATCATATCCTATACCCCCTTCTTTCCAAAACCCCAACCAAAATCCCTGCTCGATATCTGAATCAATTTTGGCAAAGTTGCCGTTTTGATTAAGATGATTCTTTGATAAAGGGCTATATTTCAAAACCTGACAAATCTGAACACCTCGAACTCATGTTCAACAGAACAATGTTCTCGCTCGAGTTCAACTTACCAACCAGAGGTCTACTTGGAATAAAGAAATATGCTGAGGTTCAGACGGACGAGGAGCTCTGTCGATTTGTAGAGATGTTAGGGTATAACACAACCCTAAGGAAACGCAATGATTTCCGCAGAGGCAGACTACCACCTCTGTGGAATACACTATTCTCCATCCTGAATCGTTGTCTCACAGGGAAGACTGGCAGCCCTGACCAGAGCTCACACCAGATCCTGACCATCATGTATGGGATCTATTACGATATTCCACTTGATTATGCCACCATCATGATGCAGGAGATAGTGAATACGATCGACAGAAAGCTCGCAACCCAAAAGGCTAAAAAGAACACACCAGGATATCTGCCACCTCTGCAATATCAAAGAATTCTAGGAGTCATTTTCGAGCCTCTACTTCTTATGCAGAAATGGCCAATGGAAGAGCCAACTGTAAAACTTTATCCAATGAACAAAAATACTCCTACAGAGCATGAATACAACTACCCCCATTGCAGACCTCTGTCGAAGAACCTTCTTTCATATACAAGCGATGAAGATAGGAAGTTAGAATATATACGCGTCCACAAGACTCCAGAACCAAGTCCTGTGACACCCCCGCGTCTAGGAGCCCCCTTATATTTAGATGTAGTAGAGAGGATGACAGAAGAAGAATGGGACAGAGCTTTAGAAAAACATCATTCAGTACAAGACCGGTTTAAAGCCCAAAGAGAGAGCATATGCCCCTCTTCACCCAAAATAAAAACCTCTGCAGCAACACCCAAAAAGAAGAGCAAGAAAAGGAAAACCATAGAGGAAACTACAACCTCTGCAACTCAACACTCTTCTCCACCACAAGCTACAGAAACAAGATCTTCTGCACTTCCCTCCCCTCCAAAACAAAAGAAACGAAAAACCAAATCCACAGAAGAGGGAGCTCCTAAGCCAAAGAAGAGGAAGTCAAAGAAGAAGAAACCAACATCACCTCTGCAGGTCATTACAGAGGAAGTCGAACAAGAAGAGGAAGATTACACTACACCTCTGCAACCTCCCTCCCCAATAGTCTATACAGATCAACATGGAGACTTTAATGCCTTCCTCAACAATCCCGACATTGCTCACACCTTAGATCCATCAGGATGGGTCGCAGAACCATTGGATTAGAACATTCAGACTACAGAGGTTCTGCACACAACAGAAGAAATTTCCCCACCTCATTCCAGTTTTGACACTCAACGTCGAACCCCTCAACACACAATAGAAGTCATTTCTGCAGCTCAAGGTACACAACCTATGCACCCTCACGTTCGACAACATATAGGATCTCATTTTATATATGATTCCTTAAGAACAGAAGCAGAAAAGACTATTTTGGATACTGAAGAAGAAGAGGTAGACAGAGAAATTTCCATAGAGGAAGAGGTTAGGGTAGAAACCACAGAGGGTTTTAAAGAAAAAGATGCCGCAGAAGTAGAAGGCACAAATCCCCAACCCCCTCCCAGTGCAACCCACATTTCTGATACCGCCGGTCTAGCGGTAGAGGGTATCATTGAAAAAGAGCAGCACAGCTCGATCCCAACCCCACCCAGCCAGCCAGAGGTTACTCTTTCAACCTCTGTGCCTATTATAACCGGGGAAACCATTCCTGGGGAGTCCTCTTGAAAGGACTCACCCAATGTTCGTGATTTATTGCCCCAAATCACACCTGACATCCTAGCAGAGGAATTCGTTTCCTCTGCCACGCACACAACAATAGGGCCAAACCTTCTTTCAGAGAGGAGTAGCGAGCACAATGACGAAGAGACTCTAGACAAGTCTCCAAGTCAACAAAAGGACATTCCAATACCCACCTCTGGAGTGGATTTGGACACTGACCTTCACATAACTTCTGTAGAGGTTGAAACTCAAGTTTCTCCTCGAGGATCAGAAGGAAATCCTTCCACCCTCAACATAAAAACAAAGGTGAACGAAGGTGTCCAAGGAACAAGGACAAACTCTGGAGACGAATGTGTTCTTCCAGAGGTTACAACGAGTTCACACGTATCAAGGGGTGAGTTCCAAAACCTTGTCACTTCTGTGAACCACACAATGAAAGAGTTGCAAAGCCCTTTCAAATATTTTGCAGAAACTACATCCACGGCCATCTCCAAACTGAATACCAAAATGGACAATCTGTCCACAGAGGTACAAAATGCCATAGCCCAGATGAAAGCCACTGCAACAAACACTGCCACCTCTGCAGCAACTGACTTTAAAAAAGCCGCAACCTCTGCATTCAACGACTCTGTCAAACATTTCCTGCAAAAACTCAAAGACCATTCCTCTACTTCTAAGGGCCTTACACCTGAAGAGCTAAAGAAAGCCTTAGAAGAAGTTCAAGAGCAAACACTGCAAAACACTCAAGCCAGGAAGCCTTCTGACTACATGACCAAAGTTCAGCTCACAGAACTTGGGCAAGGAATCCTTGATCAAATGACAGAGTTCATCAGAGCCTTCACAGCTGCCAACGTGAACTACGTCAGAGAGTTTCAAGCTAGCGTCGGCAAAATGCGCTTCAACACAGAAGCAGAGGTTGAAACACTGCTCGGCCTCTGTGATGACTTGTGCGTGAAGATGATAGCTGCAGGGGCTGTTCCTCCAAAGAAATCAGATACTTCATGCAGGGCAGAGGGTACGTCACACATAAATCAGGATGACTCTGATGATGACCATCATGGTCGATCAGACCATCCTGAGGGGGAGAAACAAGGGGAGAAACAAAGGAAAACAGCTGCAACCAGTCCACCAATATCAGCAGAACCAATTTCCTCGGCACCCCCATCCCAAACCCAAACTCAAGAAACTCAACAGAGACCCACAGAGGAAACACCAGCCTCTGTGGAAACCACCTCTGTGGTTGAAAAAGACGTCCCTCAAGTTCAAATCCTGACATCTTCATCCTCAGAAGAACTTCCCATTTCTCCACCAGAATAAAAAAACCCAACCCAAAACACACCCAAGAAGAAAATCAATTGCCCACAAACCAAAAAGATCTAAACGTTCTGCTACTTATGTCCTAAAGAGAATGGAATTCGTATCCACTTTCAGAGCTGCAAGACGTTTTGATATCCCTCCACAAACCACAACCGAGCTTACAGAAGAAAAATCCACAGAACCATCCCCACCAAAGTCCTCAGAAACAGAAAAGTCAAAAACTACAGAGGCAATCCCCTTCATACCCACAGAAACCTCTACACCCAAAACAACAGAAGCAATCCCAGAAAGTCCAAAACAGGCAACAGGTTCTGAGCCTCCTCAAGCCAAAGATAAAGGAAAGGATATCATGACAGAAGAACCAAAGAAGAAAAAGCCAATGCCTCAGACGACAGAGAAGTTGATGAAGAGCTCATTCGATGCCTTTGTCACTTCTAAACCTGAAGAAGACTGGGCATTCAATTTAGATCCTCTGTCATAAATTCCGGTCCTTGATCCAAAAGCAAAAGTAACAGAGGGTAGGGTTGCAGAGATAAAACGAAAAATGGATGCTCTGCGAAGACCAATACCACCACCGACTACACGACATGCAGAAATGGAAGAGGTGGTGTATAGGTATCTTTACAGACAACAATATCAGAACAATCCTCCGCCACACATTGAAGATCCTCAACTCAGAGCTGACCTTGACAACACCTTCACCAGAACAAAGCCAAAAGCAAGGGCAGAAATCTTCTCAGAGTCCAAAATTGAAAAGGCGATTTACTGAAAATTCTCTCAAACAAGAACCTTTCCAAAGATCAGGTACAACATCTACAAAGTCAAAAGGGAGAACAAGTCCGAAAATTAATTTTCAGATGCCGATATAAGGAACTTGAACCCCTACGATCTGCCAGATCTTCTACTTTGGACGAAAGAAAACTTCGACAACGATGCTAACAGAAGGGCCTATCAAGTATTCAGGAAAGCGATGAGGGAAAAGCTTCTGCTATATAGCATGATAGACTTTCAACTGGGAAGAGATATTGGAGTCAGAAATCTAAGTCTGAGACCACCAGAGGATCACTGCCCACCTTCTGCCATACCCAACTCAATCATAACAACACCAAGGTACGGGTTAGTATATAAGGATCCTGCTGGTCAAATAACACTCTTTGTGGAAATGGACTGTCAGAAGTACGCAACCAGTACTCTGAACAAATTCAGATCAATCCTAGAAGAGAATAGAGGTACTGAGCTCATGGATCAAGAATCAGCAGAAAGAATGATCAGAGAAATAGATGCTACAATTGGCTTAAGAGAACTCTACATCAAATTCTATCACGAGCTCAGAGAAGTGGGATTCGACAACAGAAGTTTCAACGACTTCAAAGATGCAAATGTCTGAGTTTTTTTTCTTTTTAACATCTCTGTAAACTTTAAAAAGAAATGAAATGAATCTTTTGAGGTATTGTTTAACCTCTGTCTATTTTACTTAGCCTAATCATGCATAAAGTCAAATTTTCATTTTTCAATACTTAGGGGGAGATTGTTAGCTCCAAATATTCATAATATTAAAAGTATTGAAAAATAGGCCAAGTAAAGAAGACTTCCATAGAAGCTCTGCGGAGTGCCACAGAAGCTCTACCGAAGTAAACAAGATCATTCAAGAAACACCAAGACCCAAGATAGACAGAAGACTACTCACAAAGGACCGAAGAAGGATCTATAGAAGGATGCTCACAAAGGACCAAGCCGCAGAACCTCTGTCACCCTTGACAGAACCTCTGCGGTTCAGACTAAAGACTTGGAAGACATTTATAATATCTTACCACTGTTACAGGAATATCTTACCACTGTTACAGAAATATCTTGCTACTGTTCCAGGGTCCGTTCATCAACTTGTACAACGCATGGTCCGACAACAACACGTGTCAAACTCCGATTGGATCCTTACAAGTTGATATTAGCGCATTTAATGCATGTAGGTTTCCAACTGTTCATGCCATCCCTTCTTTACTGTAGCAATAGTCCTTTTGTCTAGAATAGATCTTTTGTAGTAGTATAAAAGGAAGACTCATGTTGAGTTCTTCCTTACCAACTAATACACACACAACAAGCAAAAACACTTGCACACAGTTAACGTCAAATCTGTTCTTAGTGTTCTTAATCAAATACCGCAATCCTTGAGATATTCATCTGTTCTTCATATACTGTTTATTTGGTATTTTGTGTTGTTTCTATATAAACATATCTGTTAGTTCTTCAAATACGCTTCCGCAACACATCTTATTTTGAACTAATAGATTAGATAATCTTTGTTAATCAATTACGGGAACCAACAACCTCTTTCACCGTGAATGGCCCAGACCACTTGGATTTTAATTTTCCTGGAAATAAACGAAGACGAGAATTAAACAATAAAACTTGCATTCCAGGGGATATTACCTTAGGTTGAAGACCCTTGTCGTGGAATTGCTTTGTTCTCTCTTTGTATATCACCGCATTCTCGTATGCGTCTCGTCTGATCTCCTCGAGCTCGTTGAGTTGCAAACACCGACGTTGCCCGGTTGCCTTGAAATCCAAGTTGAGCTTCTTGATCGCCCAATACGCTCTATGCTCCAATTCAACAGGTAGATGGCATGATTTCCCGAACACAAGTCGATATGGTGTGGTGCCAATCGGAGTCTTGAACGCGGTTCGGTAAGCCCACAATGCATCGTCCAATTTGATGGACCAATCTTTCCACGATGCATTCACGGTCTTTTCTAGGATCTGCTTTAGCTCCCGGTTGGATACCTCGGCTAAGCCATTGGCTTGTGGATGGTAGCGTGTCGTGACTTTGTGTTTGACCGAATACTTCTTGAGGACTGCCTCCAAGTATCGGTTGCAGAAATGGCTACCACCATCGCTTATGAGTGCCTTTGGAACCCCAAATCTCGAGAAGATGTTCTTCCACAGGAAATTGATGACCACTTTAGAATCGTTTGTGGGGCTTGCGATTGCGTCCACCCACTTGGAGACATAGTCGACCGCTACCAAGATGTATTCATTGCGGTGAGACTTTAGGAATGGATCCATGAAGTCGATCCCCCAAACATCAAACAGCTCGACCTCCATGAAGATTTTCATGGGCATTTCATCTCTCTTGGATATATTCCCCGTTCTTTGGCACTGATCACACTTGGCGATGAACTCTCGAGTCTCTTTGAACATAGACGGCTTAAAGAAACCCAACTGTAGAACCTTGGCAACTGTTATGTCGGTGCTGAAGTGGCCCCCACATTCTAAGGTATGACAGTGGTTTAGAATGCCGGCCTTCTCTTCGTCCGGTACACATCTTCGGATCAGGCCATCGGCACATAACTTGTAAAGGTACGGCTCGTCCCAATAGTATCTTTTGGCCTCGAAGAAAAATCTCTTCTTTTGGTGGGAGTTCATCTGATAAGGCACTACTCCTCCCACCAAGTAATTTACCAAGTCGGAAAACCACGGTTCTGAATGACTAACCTTGAAGAGTTGCTCATCCGAGAACGAATCATTGATGAGGGTCTTATCCTTGCTTTGATCTTCACCTCCTACAAGTCTCGAGAGGTGGTCCGCCACAGTATTCTCGGACCCCTTCTTGTCTAGAATCTCTAGGTCGAATTCTTGGAGTAATAATACCCAACGGATGAGTCTCGGCTAAGCATCTTTCTTGGCCATTAGATACTTCAAAGCTGAATGGTCGGTGTACACAACCTTGGCCACAACCAAATAAGAACGAAATTTCTCACATGCATAGACGACGGCTAATAGCTCTTTCTCGGTAGTCACGTAATTGATTTGAGCGTCGTCTAGCGTCTTACTTGCGTAATATATCACGTGCATCCGCTTCTATTTCCTTTGCCCCAACACCGCTCCGACAACAGTGTCACTTGCATCACACATAAGTACGAATGGAAGACTCCAATCGGGTGCCGTGAGAATTGGTGCTGATATCAGTTCCTTCTTCAACCTATCAAAAGCAAGAATGCACTCATTAGTAAAATCAAATTGAGCATCTTTAAGAAGTAAAGAACACAAAGGTTTAGTGATTTTCGAAAAATCCATTATAAACCGCCGGTAAAACCCGGCATGCCCCAAGAAGCTTCGGACTCCCTTGACGGAATTCAAATATGGAAGCTTTTCGATCACCGCCACCTTTGCTTTATCTACTTCAATTCCCGTTTTCGAGACTTTGTGGCCAAGAACTATTCCCTCGGTCACCATGAAGTGACACTTCTCCCAATTCAACACGAGACTCGTTTCCTTGCATCTTTTTAACACGGCTTCCAAATGCTCTAAGCATGTGTCGAAAGAGGGACCAAACACGGAAAAATCGTCCATGAAGATCTCGATGGTCCGTTCCACCATATCCGAGAATATCGCCATCATACATCGCTGGAAGGTGGCTGGAGCATTGAATAAGCCGAATGGCATACGGCGGTATGCGAATGTGTCGTACGGATAAGTGAATGTCGTCTTGTCTTGGTCCTCGGGTGCAATAGGAATCTGGTTGTACCTGGAATAGCCGTATAGGAAACAGTAGTATGCATGTCCAGATAACCGTTCCAACATCTGATCGATGAATGGAAGAGGAAAGTGATATTTCTTTGTCGCGTCATTTAGCTTCCGGTAGTCAATACACACCCTCCAACCGGTAACTGTCCGGGAAGGGATCAACTCGTTGTTGTTGTCTCGGATCACAGTGATGCCGCCCTTCTTGGGTACTACTCGAATTGGGCTCACCTACGGGCTGTCAGGAACTGGATAAATAATTCCAGCATCAAGGAGTTTCAATACCTCCTTACGGATCACTTCCTTCAAATTTGAGTTTAACCGACGTTGGTGTTGGATAACCGGTCGATGCCCTTCTTCAAGATTGATGCGGTGCGAGCAGAATGTGGGGCTGAGACCCTTTAGATCAACTATCATCCATCCAATAGCGGTTTGATGCTCTCTAAGAACCCGTAATAGGTTCTCTTTATTTTTGGGACTCAACTTTGACGAGATGATTACCGGAAGAGTGTTGTTTTCTCCCAAATATGCGTACTCGAGATGATTTGGTAGCGGTTTGAGCTCAAGCTTTGGTGGTGTCTTCGATGAAGGTTCGGACTTGGGAATTGGTTCTCACAAATCCTCAATAACAGGTCTTCTCGGCCCGTTTTAAGATGGTAATGCATTGAGTTGCAATACCGGCTCGCTCTCTTGATCGGTCTCAATTCCCACTAATTCCCTCATAAGATGATCATTTGATACTTGATGCTTGTACATCTCTTGAGGCATAGCTTCCATTACCTCTACCCGGTAACACTCATTCGGTCCCATACCTTGCTTGGCTGCCCAAAAAACATTGAAGATGGCTTCTTCGTCACCCACTCTCAATGTGAGATTTCCCCCTTTCACGTCGATCAGCGCTCTTCCCGTGGCCAAAAATGGTCGGCCTAGTATCAATGGGATCTCTTTGTCTTCATCCATATCGAGCACCACAAAGTCTACCGGAAAGTAGAACTTATCAACTTTAATCAGAACATCTTCTATCACTCCATATGGATACTTGATTGATCTATCAGCGAGTTGGAGGGTAACATTCATTGGCTGCACTTCTCCGAGTCCAAGTTTCCTGAAAATAGACTAGGGCATCAAGTTAATTCTAGCTCCTAGATCACATAAAGCCTTACTAAATTCAAAGTTTCCAATATGAACAGGGATAATGAATCTCCCTGGATCCTTAAGCTTCGGGGGAAGCTTATGTTGGATGATCGCGCTACACTCTTTAGTAAGGCAACGGTTGCGTGCTCCTCAATCTTCCTCTTGTTGGAGAGAATGTCTTTCAAGAACATCACGTATGAGGGCATTTGTGCCAACGCATCCGCAAAAGGGATGTTAATATGAAATTTCTTTAAAACTTCAAGAAATTTAGAAAAGTTTAGATCATCCCTGTGGGCCTTGAGTCTATTTGGATATGGCACTTTCGGAGTTACCGGTTTAACCGGTGGTTGCTTTGGAACATTCGGTTGTTCTTGCTTTTTCTCTTCACTCTTCGGGTTTTCCTTCATCACAACCTCTTCATCGACTTCCACCTCATCCACTTCTATGATCTCAACGTCTTGCCCCTTAGGCTTGGTCTCCTTTGATGAAGATTCTCGTGTAGGGTCTCTAATCAACTCTTTGCCACTTCTTAACTGGATGGCTTTGCAATATTCCTGGGGTTTCCTTTCGGGTTGACTCGGAAATGTTCTGGGAACTCGATTTTGTAAGACTTCAGAAATTTGCCCCACTTGCCTTTCAAGGAGCTTTATAGACGCTGTATTCTGATCAGTAGCCGCCTTGACTGTATTTACCGTACCGGCTAATCCCTCAACCGTGCTATCCATCTTAGACATGAATTTCATCATCATGTCCTCTAGCCCCGGCTTATTCTCCCCGGATTTTCCTTCATCGAATTTCCTTTGGTTGTAACCTGAAAGACGATAAACATTGTTAGAATTAGAAGAATTGGAAAAGTTGGAATTATTACCGTATTGCTGCTGTTGTTGATTGGCCATGGTTTCTTTCGGTTGGCCTTGTGGTTGACTCCATGAGAAATTCGGGTGTCTCTTCCAACCCTCATTGTACGTGTTTGAGAAAGGATCATTTCGTAGCCGGTTGTTCCGATTATGAAGGAATTGAACTTGTTCTGGTTTATTATTAGGGGGAAACCCTTCTAGCATACCTTCTTCTACCATAAACGTTGGTTGGATAAAAGATCCCTTCAACTGACTCGTGAGTGCGGCTAATTGAGCCTTTATGGCCTTCAGCTCATCGTTTTCTTGCACAATAGCAACCCTTCTAACTGATGATCTCGGGGTGGCATAGCTGTGTTCATCCAGGTTGTCGATCAACTCACATGCTTCCTCATACGACTTACCCATTAGATCTCCGCCCGCTGCAGCTGTAATATCATTTTTGAACTGCGGGTGAAGTCCACTGAAGAATGTCTGGATAACGACCCAACTGTGTAACCCATGATGAGGACATCTTTTCAGCATGTCCTTATACCTCCCCCATGCTTCATACACCGTTTCTTGGTCCCATTGAGCAAAATGGGTAATCTCGGCCATAAGTTGTGCGGTTCTGCTCGGTGGAAAGAATTTCCGGAGAAAGGCAGCTTTCAGTTCTGCCCATGTGGTGATTTGATCCGGTTGTACACTTTCTGTCCAAGTTTCTGCTCTGCCCTTGAGTGAAAAGCCGAATAACCGCAACTTGATTGCGTCGTCGTTCACTCCGTTGATCTTAGAAGTGTTGCATATCCTTTCAAATGCACGGAGGTGTGCTTGAGGATCTTCTGTTGGTGCTCCTCCAAATTGGTTCTGTTGTACCATAACGATGGTACTTGGCTTTATTTCAAAATAGTTCACCCAGTAGTGGGCGGTTGGATGCCTATGCGCGCGACTGCCATATTTGGATTGGCAAACAACCGCATAGGACGTCTCTCCGAAGGAGCTTCGTCGCCCATTTTCAGTTGTCTTTTAGCTTTAGATGCTTTTCGTAGTAGACGGGCGGTTCTTTCGATTTCCGGATCGATCGGTTCGATGTCTTTCCCTCGGGGTTTTCTTGGCATAAACCAGTTAGTACCTGAAAAGAAAGATGATTCAAAATTAGCAATCCAGAAACTGAAAGTAATAAAACGTAATAACAAAATAAAAAAAATGTTCAATGTAATAGCGCTTATAGCTGGTAGTGCTATCAGTTGCAACTAGTTCCCCGGCAACGGCTCCAAAAACTTGATAGGCAGGTCTACACCCCCCTAAATCTAACCGCAAGTGTACGGTGTCGAAATCAAGTAATAGTACGGAAGTACGAGTATCGAACACAGAGAACTAGGAACTAAGTATCACAATGACTACAACTGCTATTAACTGAACGATCGGAATTTTGATTTGTGGTTTAGAACTTGTTTAAAACTAAATAAACTAAAATCGATTAACAAGAGGTTTGGGAAAGACTTTGATAGAGAAAAGGTTGAGGGTTGGATTTCCTATGGTTATATTATCGATGAACGAACCCGAACGATGATTACCGATTATTCCTATGAACCCTAGTTTTGAAATTCATCGTTATTCTTTCTCAAGCAATAACGGAATTTATCTTAAACTCACTAGTTTTATCTCTCCATCTCCACCGGTGATTTTAAAACACATTAGGTTAAACGTTGCCAGGCAAAAAGGTGATTCGTCTATCTCTACCCGAGTCTCCTTTTCGGCACCTGATTACCTGATCTAGTTATTAATTAATTCTCTCAAACTTAATCCAAAACCATGAAAATCAATTGAAGGTGATCAAGCTACAATTGGATATGAAAAACTGAAATCAAATGCTTCATAGATCAAATCGAATAAAAATCCTTCGGTTACACGTCATCCATCATAAAAACCATAGTCATTCCAACCCCCAACATCTAAAGATTAGTTCATGTTGGGGGTGGACAAAAACACAAGAAAATAGTAGAAAATAGTGTGTGTAAACATCGTGATCATAAACGTGAAGAATGTACTGATGAAATGCTTTATCTCGGCTCTAATCCGCTTCTCGTAGTGAACTCCTCTTCAATCGACTCTCTATCGTGGCTCAAAAGTAGTGAAAATACCTCTGAAAATCACCCCCCCGTAGCCTCCCGTCACACGTGTCGGAATGATAACCTAATTTCCGGAAAACGCCAAGTATAGAACTGGAACAAGGACTTACGCGACTTGGCACGCGGCGCAGGCCGCGCGGTTTTCTGAGAGGCCCGGGTCAGGATTGGGCTCGGGTCTTGGGCTTGGATCTTGGGCTTCCGTTGGGCTTCGTTTTAGGCTTTCTTTTGGATTCTTTTCTGGCCTTTTCCGCTTTGTTTCTCGATGCTCGTCTTCTTTTGGATTACCTGTGAATTTCACTGGAAAACCATAAAATTCCGCCTTTTTGCTTCAGCACAAGCCAATCTCATTGGTTTGTGGACCGGAAATAACGCTAAAAAGTGGCGTTATCACATGTTCACAAACAAAATTCATACTACTGATGCTCACTCAAACCTGACGGTCTTACCCCTTTAAGCGTCCCGTACCACCAATTGTACCATGCCTTCTCGAAGGCGTAGATTACCCACTCTAGAGGGAAAGACTTACTAATCCACGCAAGCCTTCCCATGCTCTAACCATGACATCCATAATAGTCCAAGTTCTCATATTCTCACAAGGAGTTCACATACATGCCAATAACATTGTTTTAGACCTTGCTCCACCTATTTGGTGTCACTTACCAACTAATATTACTTTCAACTTTCCCACTTATTCGAACATGTCGTCTTCACCTCTTTATGCTAGTCTGCAACTCTACCCACCTACCACCACCTACTCCGCTTTCGATCATTTCAAACGCGTCAACGACATAATTACGTTACTATGCCCAACCAAACGGTTGGACAACCATTCTGACACGCGACAACAACCAAGTCTTCCTGCAATAACATTCAATGCTCGCAGGCGCCCCACATTTCTCGTTCCCCAATCGGAGTTAGCTTACCCATCATAATAACTTTATACCCCAAGAGTACCTCAATATTCCCAACGAATTTTAGATTTGCCATCCAACACCACAAACTAAATGAATAATGCAATTAGGATCCGTCCTTATACTTATCTCATAATATTCCACAAGTCCACAAATTCCGGACTACATTCCGGGCGACACACTTTCGGATCCAATTTTGGATTCCAACATACTTCCGGATCCAATTCTGGATTCCGGCATACTTTCGGATCCGGTACTCTTCCGGAAAACACCCCGCTTCCGGATTTTCAAGGATTCTGGATTGAGCGAGTTCCGGACAAATGGGATTTCATCGCACTGAGCATTCCTATTACCTCAACCAGTTCGAGTCAAAAATCAACATAAACAAGAAGCCGTCAATACCAATGATTAGTGATTAATAACGTTAAATCTCCCATACCGAATTTGGTTGGGACCAAAACACTCACCTCGATTTCTCACATCCTTGAGGAGATAATAGCCGATAAGTCTCCAAAACTCAAAACTCCATAGTTCAAAGTCCACACCAAGATTCCAACATTACACTACCAATTAATAGGTTAAGGAGAAGGAATTTACCTCCACTAGAGTGATGATTCTCCTTCCCAACTTTGATTCTCCAATGCTTTGTTCAAGAACAAGGTTTCTCCCAATTTCGCACAGTAGCCGCATACACTGATTTGGATGAAATCAGGGTAAATAGGGTTTTGCCCTTATTTATATCCATCACACTTGAGCACTAAACTTTTGTTTATCACACTTTGGCCACTAAACTTCATTTTATTTTCTACACTCCAAACTAGGTTATTACAACATCCTCCCCTCAAAAGAATTTCGTCCCCGGAATTCCATCTTTGAAAAAATGAGGGAAACGGGTCCTCATATCCGATTCCACTTCCCAAGTTGCTTCTTGCCCCTTATGGAAGCGCCACTGAACTTTCAGCAGCGAGATTTCCCTAGTCCTCAACTTTCTGACCTTGCGATCTACGATCGCCAACGGCTCCTAAACATAATTCAACTTCTCGTCCACACGAATGTCTTCCAACGGCACTGCCATGCTTTAATCGACTAAACACTTCCTTAAATTCGACACATGAAAGGTCGGATGTACTCCTTGAAGTTCCTCCGGAAATTCCAACTTGTACGCCACCTCACCCACACGTTCGGTAATGGCAATCGGCCCAACATACCTAGGTCTTAGCTTCCCCCTCTTTCCAAAACGTACAACGCATTTCCACGGCGACACCTTAAGCATCACTTTATCCCCCACCATGAATTCAATCGGTTTCCTTCTTTTATTCGCGTACGCCTTTTGGCGGTCCTGAGCCACCCTTAACTTCTCTCTAATCACACCAATCTCCGGCCCTGCCAACTGTTTCTCCCCCACTTCATTCCAATACAACGGCGTTCTACACTTACGCCCATACAATGCCTCAAATGGCGCTGCTTGAAGACTGGCGTGATAACTATTGTTATACGAGAATTCGATCAACAGCAGATGAGATTCCCACAAGCCCTTGAAGTCTATCACATAAGCACACAACATGTCTTCCAAAGTCTGTATAGTTCTTTCACTTTGTCCATCCGTCTGAGGGTGATAGGCAGTGCTCACCAAAAGCTGTGTACCTAACTCCCTTTGAAGACTCCTCCAAAAAGACGACGTGAAGCGACTATCACGGGCAGAGACAATGGACAACGGCACTCCATGCCTCCTCACCACTTCATTAACATACAACCTCGCCAACTTTTCTAACAAATCATTCTCTCGAATAGGTAGAAAGTGAGCCGACTTGGTAAGACGGTCAACTATTACCTATATGGCATCATACCCCTTCGGGGTCCTTGGTAGCTTCGTGATACAGTCCCACTTCCACACCAGTATCTCTAAGGGTTGCACTTCCCCGTAAGGTCTTTGATGTTCTGCCTTGACCTTCAAACAGGTCATACACCGCTCAACAAAGTAAGCGACGCCGTTCTTCAACCCGACCACCAATACATTTGCCTCAGATCTCGGTACATATTATTGGTTCTCGAGTGTACCGAATATCGCGATTTATACGTCTCTTCCAAAATACGCTCCCGCAAACCTCCCAACTTAGGAACCCACACTCGGTCTCCCGAACATTTCACACCACTCCCGTTACTGATAAGCGGGTTTACACCCCCCTAATCTAACCGCAAGTGTACGGGTCGAATCAAGTAATAGTATGGAAAGTATGAGTATCGAACCAAGGGAACTAGGAACTGAGTATCACAATGCCTACAATTGCTATTAACTGAACGATCGAAATTTTGGTTTGTGGATTATAAATTGTTTAAAACTAAGTAAAATGAAAGTCGATTGACGACAAGTTGAAAAAGACTTTGATAGAGAAAAGGTTGAGGGTTGGACTTCCTATGGTTATGCTATCGACGAACAAAAACCCGAACGACTATTACCGATTATTTCTATGAACCCTAGTTTTGAAACTCACCGTTATCCTTTCTCAAGCAATAACAAATCTTATTTTAAAACTCACAAGTCTTATCTCCGATTTCCACCGGTGGCCTTAAAAGACATTAGGTTAAACCTATCAGGACAAAAAGGTGATTCGGCTATCTCTACCCGAATCTCCTTTCCGGCACATGATTGTTTGATCTAGTTGTCAATTAATTCTCTCGAACTTAATCAAAAACCATGAAATCAATTGAAGGTGATCAATCTACAATTGTATAAAAACTAAAATCAAATGCTTCATAGATCAAATCGATAAAATCCTTTGGTAACATGTCATCTCTGATAAAAACCATAGTTATTCCAACCCCCAACATCTAAAGATTAGTTCATGTTGGGATTGGATGAAAACAAAAGAAAATGGTAGAAATTAGTGTGTGAAAGCATAGTGATCATGAACGTGAATGAAGTACTGATGAAATCCCTTCTCCCGGCTCTAATCCGCTAATGGTGGTGAACTCCTCTTCAATCGGCTCTCTATCGTGGCTCAAAAGTGACAAAATCCCCTCTGAAAATCACCTCTTCTCCGTCTCCCGTCGCACGCGAATCGATAAACCCTAATTCTGAAAAAAAACGCCAAACATAATGCTGAAACAGAGGGTTGTGCGGCCTGCGTCGCTGCTTGAGGCTGCGAGCTAGGCCGCGCGGTTTTCTGAAGTGGCTCGGTTCTAGGTTCGGTTTTAGGTTCGGGTATTGACTTGGGCTCTCTTTTGGACCTTCGTTTGGTCTTTTTCCGCTCTGTTTCTCGATGATCCTTTTCTTCCGGACTACCTGTACATTTTACTGAGAAAACCAAAAAATCTCGCCTATTTGTTTCAAAACAAGCCACTCTCAGTGGTTTGTGGATCGGAAATAACGCCAAAAATTGGTGTTATCAACAACCCCAAACCGAGTGTTGTTTGTCCTCAAACAAATTAGCGATAAACAGAGTAAAAGCATACATCAATGAAATAACAACTGCACCATTCCCAATCGGAAACACGTATTGCACGCCTGATTTCCCATAACCTTGAGAGCTTATCTCACCCTCGCTTCACCCTTATCCAGTTTAATCAATGACCTTCCATTGTGAGTTGAACTCGTGACTACTCCGCTCGCACTAAGTTTGTACTAGGTCCAAGCATGCTAGGGAAAACATTTTGCCTCGACCCTACATGCTCTTTATTCACTAGAACCTTGGCTGTCGCACATATTGTCATGTATAAGGAGGTTATGTACAATGATACCCGAGAATTCACATGACAACTCTAATGAAATACGCACTAATGTCCAAATAACAATGATCTCAGAAGGAATCAAGTAGCAAGACAGGGACTATCGGTAAAAGTAGTGGTATACCATAATCAAATTTTCCAGAAGATCATCCAGGTCTTTTACTAGGTTGTAACGGGGATAAGGTTATGGCTATGAAACGAAGGGTATAATGGATCAAAAATCCTCAATGTGTCAATCCTTAAGCAGTTCCGAACTTTCCTTGCTTCAGTTTCTATAACTTGGCCCTTTTTGTCATCAACAGAGTCGCCTTGACCCTCTTATTTATCTGTTGTGGATAACTATATTTATTTAATAATATATTTTCTCTTTTTTTTGGTGGGGCTACATTGGCCCTCTTTTCTATCTCTTGGGTTAACATGACCGAGCTCTTTTCTGTCTTTCTCTTTCTGACTGGCCTGTATTTTTCCTTTCTGTTCTATCTTCCATTGTTCATTACTACTCGTGATTGACACATTTTCGGATAAGGGATGGTTAAGGCTTTTAGTTGGGGTTTAATGGTGGGTTAGAACTGAAAGTTAGGTAAGTGTTTGGCTGCAAAGGGGCTTGGGTGCACACAAAATGGGTGAAGGGACGATAGATAAATCTGGCTTTAAGTTGCACACACTGCCTAGAATCATCTCTTACGGTCCACACGATGAGGTTACTATACCCTTAAGTAATATCCCGATGTTCGTCTTTGCTACTCAATGCGAAATTATAGCGAGATCAATCTATAACCACTACAAGGATATTGAAAAAGTGTATCATATTTTGTGATTAATTCCCTCGCAATTAAGTACGTCATTTTAGGCTTGAATCTCACTATTGGGTGGTCTCCACTAATGTCCCTAGTCATACCTTTTCCCCGTCTTCCCTTAATGGTCACATTGCTATCACAAGATTTTTCCCTCAATGGTTAGTCTCAATCATTCAAAACAAGAATTTAGCTTACATGATCTAAACAATCAAAAGTGCGGGAAATCTATGTGCATTAGTGGGCCCGATTGGGCCACCCCAAACCAAACCCACATATTGTCCCCAATGTGTAAGTGTCGACTTGGGCGATACAAATATGTTATGAGTATAATTGTGTAGTTATTACAGTCATCCGAAAAGAAAGAAAAATCAGAAACAATACATCACAAAGATCAAAATAGAGATGGTGAAATCAAACCCATGCCTAGCGTCGCGATGAAGATGCTCCCCCGGATTTCCCTCCTCGCACTCGTCGTCGACCTTGTGATGTGTGAGTCGCTTCCGGGATACCGGCCTGAGTGAGGCGTGTGTTGAAGCCATCTAGTCGTTGGTTCACATCTCGGAACCCGAACTCCATCTGCTGAGCCAAATGCCGGATGTATGGAGGTGTGTCGCCGGAATGCTTGGCCGTGTCAGCTTGGGCCACAGAAGGGTCAATGTCCGGGTCGCTATCCGACACACTATCTGATGAATCTGCGACTGGTGGTGCGAGGGCTCGTCTCCAATAGTCCGGGTCCTGCCATCATTTCGCGTCCAACTCCGCTGCCGCCTTGATTTGCTGGTCGTAGTGCTTCTTCTTAAAGTCTTCCTTCGACGCGGTGAGGCGTCCTATTGGGACGACGGCTTCCCTGCAAAAGTGAGTGATAAGACAAGGGAATGGTAAAATACCATCGAGGGTTCTACCGGCGTCGAGCAGCTCCATCCAAATGATGTGCCCGATGTCCATAGGGAGGTTGTTCTGGAGCGATTAGAGGACTTTCGCGACTTGTCTATCGGCGGTGGTGTTGTTAGACGACGGCTTTAGGGTGGCTTTCACGAAGAGCATGAGGAATGCTAGGTCGGTGTACAAGTCGGTCTTCAGGATATGATGGTCCATTTTGTCCCACCCTAAATGCCCATTTCGCCATAGGGAACTGGCGATGGTCGGACTAAGCTTGACCCGGAAGGCCTCGTGTGGTGTCAACCCATATGGCATGCTCAATTCCGGGTGGCGAGGAGCGTGGTAGTATGCACAGATGTCGTCCGATGAGATCTGGATGACCTTGTCTACCATCCTCACAACATACCGCTCATGATATACCGTGGGGATCATACATGCGTAAAACTCATTGACTACCTCCTCACAGTACATGATTGGGGTACGGATGAATCCCTCCTACGAATGCTGACTGATGATGGTCGGTACGAGTGAGTCGGCCGGTAGAGTGCCGAGTTGGATGCCTCGCTCACCGAAAGGTTGGCATTTCGTTTTTGCCATTTGGACAATCCGGGCAGGTTTATCTCGAGCCTCGAAATCGTACATTTGTGCACGGAGCGTCGGGTGGACGCGCTCATATTCGAGGAAGACATTTTGCTTGCCAAGGTGATGCCTCATTATCTGCAAAAAAAAAAACCCAAAGTTAGTCACATCATCCATGGCCACCCCAAACCTAGGTCTTTGCCTAAGTTTGATCAAGTAAGGCACCCCAAACCTCGGTAAAACCGAGGTTTGCAATGGGGTATATGTGTGTGTGTGTGGATGTTAAAAAGTAAGCCACCCCAAACCTAAGTAAAACTTAGGTTCGTTGAGTCTCCTTTAATTCACATGAACGTACAAACACCACCCACTAACTCACATGCATGCATAGTTGCCAATAAAATTGACTTTTTAATACAAGCAACTTGTTCAATAAGCCCGTAGCCACATAATTCCCCTAATGCATGCATCTAAAGGTCATCAATGGTTTTCATCATTGGACAATTTCAACAAACCCCAAACCTTGGTGAAACCGAGGTTTGGTGATGCTTGCAACTATAAAACCCACAAGTAATAAAATAAGAACTTTATGTTACCAAAAAGTCCCAAACTTATCATTTACGCACAAAGTTTAATAGAATCATGACATCCCAAAAATATTCCCCATATTACTTCCCAAAAGTCCCCAATCAAGCATATTAAGAACAATTCCTCACAAAATTAGGCATACTAGATTGCATACAAAGTGGAAATTCTCATGTGAAATTAATAACACGATAAAAGAACATGCATTTACAATCTAATCCTTATTTGAGCATGTATTTACTAGTATTTGCAAGAAATCAACACACATGTGAAATTAGGGGAAAACATGAGAGTTTGGGGAAGCATAACATTTTTGGGGAAGAGAACACATAAGCACACAAAATAGTTGAAATTAAGCACAAAGGGGGAGAGAGAACATTCATACCTTGTTGATCTTGAAGAAGGAGGAAGAACACTCTTGAAAAATAGTAGAGAGAGGGAAGAAAATCGAGAAGGAGAAGGAGAGCACAAGAGAAAATGAATAAGAAATGAAAAAAGAAGAAGAAAGAAGAAATCAGACATGAAAGAATGCGCACGAAACCCTAGGCAAACAGACGGCCGTGCGGCTTGGGTCGCGGCCTGAGCCCGCGATGTATCCCGCCCGTGTGGGATTTCGATAAGCAAGCAGTAGCACTTGCGGCTTGGCTCGCGATCTGAACCCACAGCCTTGCCCGCGGAACCCTCTGTTTCACAAACACCTCAGTGACCTGTGCGACTTGGGTCGCGGCCTAAGCCTGCGCCTTAGCCCGCGTAAGTCAATGTTTAATGCCCAATTTATTATTATTATTTTTTGTAAATCAAAAACACACTACTGTAACTTAAATAAGAACGAAAATCAAACCTTGGTGGGTTGCCTCCCACCCAGCGCCTTGGTTTCGGTCATGGCTCGACCTTATGTCGGATCATTCCTTCGGTTCATCCAGAAACGTGGCGTCAGCTACCTCCGTTTCTCCTCCGTAACAGGGCTTCACCCTCTGCCCGCTAACCTTGAAGGTTGCTCCATCGTTTCCTTGTAGCTCGACGGTTCCATATGAAAATTAACGAAGACAGGAATTAAATAAAAGAACTTGCATTCTAGGGGAGATTACCTTTGGTTGTAGACCCTTGTCGTGGAATCGCTTCGTTCTCTCTTTGTAGATCGCGGCATTCTCGAAGGCGTCTTGTCTAATCTCCTCGAGCTCGTTCAATTGCAAAAACCGGCGTTGCCCGACCGCTTTAAAATCCATGTTGAGCTTCTTGATCGCCCAATACGCTCTATGCTCAAGCTCGACAGGCAGATGGCATGATTTCCCGAACACAAGCCGATATGGTGTGGTGCCAATTGGTGTCTTGAACGCGGTTCGGTAGGCCCACAGTGCATCGTCTAATTTGATTGCCTAATCTTGAAAATTCGTTTAAGTTCCCGATTAGATACCTTGGCTAAGCCATTGGCTTGTGGGTGGTATGGTGTAGTCACTTTGTGTTTTACCGAATATTTCTTGAGGACCGCCTCCAAATATCGGTTGCAGAAATGGCTACCACCGTCACTTATCAGTGCTTTCGGAACCCCAAAACATGAGAAGATGTTCTTCCATATGAAGTTAATTACCACCTTGGAGTCGTTAATGGGGCTTGCGATTGCCTCCACCCAGTTGGAGACGTAGTCTACCGCTACTAGGATGTACTCATTGCGGTAGGAGTTCGGGAATGGACCCATGAAGTCGATCCCCCAAACGTCAAACAACTCAACCTCCATGAAGATTTTCATGGGCATTTCATCTCTCTTCGATATGTTCCCCGTTCTTTGACAGCAATCACACTTAGAGATGAAGTCTCTAGTCTCTTTGAACATTGACGGCCAAAAGAATCCTTACTATAGAACTTTTGCAACCGTCCTATCGGTGCTGAAGTGGCCTCCACATTCTAAGGTATGGCAATGAGCTAGAATGTCGGCCTTCTCTTCGTCCGGAACACATATTCGGATCATACCATCGGCACACAACTTGTAAAGATACGGTTCATCCCATTAATACCATTTGGCCTCGAAGAAGAATCTCTTATTTTGATGGGAGTTCATTTGATAAGGCACTGCTCCTCCCACCAAGTAGTTCACTAAATTGGCAAACCAAGGTTCCGAGTGACTAACCTTGAAGAGTTGCTCGTCCGGGAAAGAATCATTGATGAGGGTCTTGTCGTTGCTTTGGTCTTCACTCCTCTCAAGTCTCGAAAGGTGGTCCGCCACGGTGTTCTCGGACCCTTTCTTTTCCAGGATCTCCAAATTAAATTCTTGTAGTAGGAGCACCCAACGAATAATTCTCGTCTTGGCATCCTTTTAGGCCATTAGATACTTTAATGCGGAGTGATCGTTATAGACTATTACCTTGGCCCCAACCAAATACGACCGGAATTTCTCACAGACATAGACGACGGCTAGTAGCTCTTTCTCGATGGTCGCATAATTAATCTGGGCGTCGTCTAGTGTCTTGCTGGCATAGTAGATCATGTGCATTCTCTTTTCCTTTCTTTGACCTAATACCGCTCCAACAGCCGTGTCACTCGCATCGCACATGAGGACATATGGAAGGTTCCAATCCAGAGCCGTGAGGATAGGTTCTGAAATTAGTTCCTTCTTCAACCTGTCAAAAGCAAGGACACAATTGTTAGTAAATCGAATTTATCATCTTTAAGAAGTAAGGAACACAAAGGTTTAGTAGTTTTAGAAAAGTCCTTTATAAATCGCCGGTAGAACCCGGCGTGTCCCAAAAAGCTTCGGACTCCCTTGACGGAATTCGGATATGGAAGATTCTCGATCATCGCCACCTTTGCTTTGTCTACTTCGATTCCTGCCTTTGACACTTTGTGGCCAAGTACAATTCCCTCGGTCACCATAAAGTGACACTTCTCCCAATTCAGCACAAGGCTTGTCTCTTTGCACTTTTGTAGCACAGCTTCCAAGTGCTCTAACAATGTGTCAAAAGACGGTACAAACACTGAAAAGTCGTCCATGAAGATCTCGATAGTCCATTCCACCATATCCGAAAAGATTGCCATCATACATCGCTGAAAGGTGGCCGGAGCGTTACACAAGTCGAAGGGCATATGGCGGTATGCGAATACAGACAAGTGAATGTCGTTTTATATTGGTCTTCGGGTGTGATAGGAATCTAGTTGTACCCGGAATAGCCGTCTAGGAAGCAATAGTACTCGTGTCTGGATAACTGTTCCAAAATCTGCTCAATGAATGGAAGGGGAAAATGGTCCTTCTTGGTTGCATCATTCAGTTTCCGGTAATCTATACATACCCTCCAACCGGTAACCATTCATGAGGGGATGAGTTCGTTGTTGTTGTTTCGGATGACTATGATGCCACCCTTCTTGGGCACTACTTGACTTGGGCCTACCCACGGGCTGTCAGTAACTAGATAGATAATTCGAGCATCAAGGAGCTTCAAAACCTTCTTGCGAACAACTTCTTTCATATTCGGATTGAGCTGGCGTTGGTGTTGGACGATCGGTCGGTGTCCGTCTTCAAGATTGATTCGATGTGTACAAAACGTGGGGCTCAAACCCTTCAGATCATCTATCGTCCATCCAATGGTGGTTTGATGCTCTCTAAGAACCCTTAGTAACTTTTCTTTATTGTCGGGACTCAACTTAGACGATATGATCACCGGAAGTGTATCTTTGTCTCCCAAATATGCATACTCGAGATGATCCGGTAACGGTTTAATTTCCACCTTTGGAGGTGTCGTCGATGAAGGTTCGGACTTGGGAATTGGTGCTCCCAAGTCCTCAACAATAGGTCATCTCGGGCCTTTGTAAGATGATAGTGCATTGAGTTACAATACTGGCTCACTTTCTTGATCTGTATCAATGCCGACTAACGCCTTCATGAGATGATCATCGGATACTTGCTGGTTATACATCTATTGAGGCATAGATCCCATCACATCTACTCAATAACATTTGTGTAACACCCCAAAAATCCTAACTCAATTTGTAAATAGTCCATTTAGATTTATTAGAAGGACAACGTGTTGCATTGGAAGGTGGGACGTGTAATGCTAATTGGATCCCTCGAGAAATTGGCCAGGTTTGGACTCGGTACAAGTCCAGCGAGTATGACACGCGCGAGAGTGACATGGTCACTTTTACAGTGTCACTTTCGCTAAGAATGTACCGAGCATTTTGGGAGGTCCAACGAGTATGACACTCGCGAGAGTGACATGGTCACTTTCGCAGTGTCACTTTCGCCGAGTTTGTATCGTGGGCATTTTTGGTAGCGGGTGAGAGTGCCCCGGCGATTGTGACATGGTCACTCTCGCCGTGTCACAATCGCGAGCGGGTTCCAGGGTGTTTTAAACCCACGATTTCATTCCCCTTTCATTCTCTATTCCACCCATTTCTCTCTAAACTCTCCCAAACCAAACCCTAACCCTCTAAATCATTTTTGGAGCTCTTGAAGCCATAAATCTTGCAAATCAAAGTTTCTCTCTCTGTTCTTAACAAGGGATTATGGATGGAGGTTAGAACCCTTCTTCTCACTTTCGTTTTGGTAAGATTTCTACACTTTCTAGGGTTTTACCCAACCCTCACCTAAACCTTTTCCTTCCTTTGGATGAAATGAAGATTGAGGCCCACTTTGGTAACACTAGAAGTGTTTGGTTGGTGGATTCACTTGATGGTTGAGGTAATCTCCTATTCTCTTCATTTTGTAAATTAGGGTTTTGATCTATTGGTGATTTTGGGTGTAATATGTTGGGGGAAATGATTCTATGTGTTTGGGGATAAATATTTATGGTTGGAAACTTATGGATTTAGGTTTTGGAAGATTTGGACTTGAAGATACAGACTTCTTCAAAGGAGCATACGTATGGGAAAATATAGATTTAGCTTAATCTAGCGAGGTGAGTTCAAGTTACTTTGCGAAAACTTTGTACATGCCAAAATGTTATTTTTTCCAAGTAATTATGTTACCTGAAAATTATCAATGTTGAGTTAATTGGTGGATTTTACCTTTTGAGTTATTAATTATGGTAAATGTGTAAAACACTACTTTTGAATATTTTAGAAAAATGTGATAGCTAAATTTTATATGAAATGGGATATTGATTTATGTGATAAATGGAGTCTATTGTTATGAAAATGCATTTGGGGATAATTTGGAAATATGCATATAGTACATCATGAGATGTTTTGGAAATGTAAAGGTGTGAGTCCTTTGGAAATGAAGGTTTTCCCGATCCAAGATTTTATTTCGGGTTTTCATGTATTTGAAGTATTTACTGGCAACCGGTGTATGTTGTTGTATTTAATGCCATTTTATGACTTTTATGAATTATCTTTCGAGTTAGTTGAGCTTGTGGCTCGGTATTGGATTTCTTAAGTCTTGGGGACATTTGTCCGTTTTGATAGCTCTGAGTTGAGTTTTGATCACGATTTATGTTATTGGGAATTGCATGTTTTGAAATGCATTGGTTTATATGTTTGGGGTCGTGTAATATTTTAGACCTTGTTGGCCATGGATCCATAGGCATTTGAGTTTTCCCCTTAGTCTCGCGGGCAAGAGGTCGGGATTGATTGAGCTCAGTTTACGAGACGTTAGTTTCTTTTGTAGCACGGAATAGGCATCGGGTTCCATGATAAGTAAGGTGTGGACCTAGATGGTCGGGCGTCGTCTCATGGGCAGTAAGGTGTAATTCCCTATATGTGCTTAGCACGGGATAGGCATCGGGTTCCATGATAAGTAAGGCATGGACCTATATGGTCGGGCGTCGTCTCATGGACAGTAAGGTGTAATCCCTAATGTGCTGTTGTGGATTTGGAGTGACCCAATGTACAGACCTCGAGTGGTTGAAGTTAGGAACTCCCTAGTCTGGAGTGATTGAGCTCAGTTACGAGAGTAATCCACGTGGGTGTTTTTATTGCATAGTAAGTGACTCACTTTAGTGTTCCGTCACGTGCGATGTATACGGGTCTCCCCCGTCACCGAAAGGTGTTGTTTTGGGTATTTATTGCTACTCATGTTTTCGGTGACGTGTTATATTTATATGGATTATTTTTCCATGGTATGTAAGTTGTGCTTTATATCTCATCCGTGTGTGATGTTTTGGGTAATTGTGTTTATCCATGTTTTCGGTAACGTATCATATTTATGAGATTTGCATTTCCACGTTATATGAGTTGTGGATTATGTTTCATCCATATTTTGGGATGTTTTGGGATAATGGCAAATATTTATGAATTCAATCGTTTTGAGAATTGAATGTTGTCTCACATTCACGATGATTTTGGAAATGAGTATATTTTGGAAATCGTGCTATATTAAAGATTTCAATATAGAAATTGTATGAGTTGGAAAACGGGTGAATTGAGTTTAAAGTGAACTCTTTTGAAATCATGGCTAAAACTACTACTTTCACGATTTATGATTTTATATAGTCATGATAAAATGCTTGAACTTACTAGGCGTTAGCCTAACCCTTTTTATTTGTCGGCATGTGCAACAGGCTCAGGTTGGGAGTAGCTTTAGCTACACTGTGAAGTGGCGAGTGCTAGTAGAGTGCACGAGAGATGATCTTGATTTAGTGAATCTTCCGCATATATTTGGGACTAGCAACTTGAGTTGTATTAAGTAACGTCCGTCTTAAGTTTATAGTTGTGGAAAGTATAATGTTTAAATTCCGAGGTATTTTCAGGAATGAACTGTAGAAATGATTTTATCTACTTTTGGTGATTTTATTGAAATTAAAGTTAGTTGCTCGTTCCGAGTTTGAGGGTGTTACAAGTTGGTATCAGAGCATAAGTTTGAGAGAATTAGGTGTTGATTTTGAATACCTAGACTCAAACTAGCGATTTTTTAAGTGAGAGAAGGTGAAATTGCACTATTAGGCACGTTAAGATAGGATGTTTTGAGGTTGATGGAGTCACTAGGAACGAGAATCACGTCGAGGGTAGCAAGGATAAGCATGTACGGTACGTTCATAATTACACCTGACCAGTGTTGTGGTGAACCTATTGGTTACATGTGCATACCTGAATTACTCTTACGTTAAGACCGTTGGGGTATTAAAGAAGTTCCTAAGCGAATAGTTGTTAGAAAAGATCGACGATTTTAGTATTAGTCACTTGGGGTGACAATAAGCATGATAACTGCTGTAAGTGGACCATTTCGGGTCAAAATTTGATGGTTGGATTAGAACCATGGACTTATTGAAACGATTTTAATTCGATGAAGAATTGTAAGGATAACCGATGTAAATCCCAACTTTACCTTAAGAGGTTTGAACAACCGGATGACGGTAGTATGACCGGAATGATTTGGAGGAGCATGGGTTGAGATGTTGAGTGCCGACTAGGTTATACGCAAATTTTATTTTTGAAAATAAATTGCACCAATTATTTCTTGTGTTTCAAATCCTTAGATGGATTGTGTCACAAATTTTGGGAAATGTTTAGCATATGCACAAGGTTTTAAATCATGAGTTTTGAACCTGCATGAAATTATTTTATTGCGGGAGTTGCAAACTCCGCCGGGACTGGCTTTATTTTATTATTGTCCAACGTTACTTTCGGATACCGTGATATCCATCATTTCATGGTGTTTAAGATATTGGGCAAGTAACTATGGCTTATGACCTTAACATTGGATCTCCTCCACATATGTTAAGGTTTGGACGGAAAGTTATCTTCCGTTATGTTTAAGATTGAGTTTTATTGGAAAATTTATTTAATGGAAGTTTTATCGAAAGTGTTGTTTAGATCGTATTACAACAAAAGGAAATTTTGGGAGTTTTGGCATTTTGGCATTTTGGTATTTTGGCCATGGTATTGCGTTATGTAATTTAATTGTTGGAAGCGAAAGGCTCGGCACCATTTGGTTGAGTTGAGGCAATTAAGCCCGTGGAGTTTTTACGAAGTTTCGTTTTACGACGTGTTGAGTCGTGTGAGTACAATTTTGTAAGATGCATACCTTAGTTATTGCGTGTATTGATTGTGGATTTTATTGAGTATTTTGACTCATTCGGGTTTTGTTGAGAAGTGTTATTTGAGCCGTAAGGCAACCAAGTGGAACGTTTTGGGAACTTTGATGTCGCGTGATTTCTCTTTCAAAGGATTGTGTCAACACGTTTTGTTGCAATTTATCTAATTGTACCAATTGATTTATACGTGGCATGAGTAATGCATGAAAGAATATGCTAATTGTACTTCTTAACAATTTTCCTTATGTGCTTCCGACTAGATAAGTACTTTATTGTCCTTTCTCGCAAACGCATGGTATTGATCTAAGGGTGTGCATAAATTGGTAGTCACTAACCCTCGAAAGCTTGATAAGTGTACCGTGAATGAAAATGTTTTATTGATTCATTTCATAATTGAGGGTCGTTTGGTCAAGGATACGTTTTAAAATAGTGGAGTTTATGCACGGATTACGATACGGAACATTTTGAAAACACGAATGTGTGAGTAGTTGACCTTGGTCAATTTTGGGCATAAAGGATATTTTGGGAGATTTAAACCTTTCGATTTTGGAGAAAATGGGTATTTTGAGTATCATAACGAGTAAGTTTGAAACATTGTCATTTCAATGTTTTGTTTTGCGAGTGCGAAATTTTGGTGTGAACGGTCCGTGATGGAGATTTTGGGAAATTAATTGCCCTAAACTAGGGTGCGTGGGATTGCTTAAAATTTTGGAACATTAATACGCACCGTTTGTATGAGCCGACATTTGAAGTCGATTTAAATCCTTTTTGGTGTCAATCAACTACAAACACGTATTTTCCTTTGTTTTGGGAAAACGCATTAATGCGTCGGCATGGTTAAAAGTGTTTTACTCTTATGTCATTATATGACTAAGTGAGAAGATTTTGAACATTGATTTAAAGAATTTCATTTTTTGAAATTACCACGAATGACTTATTACACGTGACTTCGTTTGAAGAAAATTTAAAAGGGAGTGTTACAAGTTTGTGTGCATACTCCAATTTGAGAGATCTTCTTGGCGTTTTAGTCAATATCTTCGAACGATGAACACGTAGTTATTATGTTTTAAACTGGGAACTGACACAAATCGTTTTATGTTTTAACCAAAGTGCCATTATGGGATTGTTTCACTGATTGTGAAATGAACTGATGTGTGAGTACTCTAGTGGTAAATTTTATTTCATGATATTTCATGATTTAAAAAGGGAATTTTGGAATCGAATGACGTTCGAACCTTTTGAGGCACGTATAGACCTCTTGGTTGCACAATATTTAACGAGGGAATCACCCTACGTGCATAACATAGATCAATCCATGCTAGAACCGTAACGGTTACGTGCATAACATAGATCAATCCATGCTAGAACCGTAATGGTTCCTTTTGAGAAGTTGTTTGTTGTGTTTTTGCGCTTTGTTAACGTTACAAATTTTAATGAAATGGTTTTCAATATGATTTCATATGTGGGATGAATATGCCTATTTTGCACAACTACCGAATTGATAGCAGTAGATTCTGTGCGCGTAATTAAATTGGTATGAAAACCCCTTATATTAAAAGTTGAGTTTTCTATTCGATTGGCATATTTGTTAAACACTTTGCTTGAAAAGCCTTGAACTCATAGGAACATTGGAAAGGTTAAGTAACCCAGTTAAGAGTAAATGCGTGTAGCATTCTGATGGTGGAAGGTTTGGGTATTCCACGTGTGATAGCACTATAGGCCGAGTGGTATCGGTTACGGGAATGATGCACTCTAATAACTAAAGGATTTGAATCGTAGTACCTTATATTGAGGTTGGTGGTAACCACTCCTATTGGGAATCTTATTTTGAGGTCTTGGTCAATTTTCGTATGTGGGACCCTTTAGACATCGTATCAATAACTTTGGTTTTGTAAGGATGCTCGGCGAGTGAAACTCGGGTGTTGAGTCTGTTGTGACTCAAGGTTTGATGGTATATCTAGGTGTCAACTTTTAGGCTTGAGGCCAAGCATCGTTAGTGTAATCGGAGGATTGTAATCCGATTTTAAAGGAATAATGATAATGGTTGTAGTAATCCTAAGATGCTCATATGTGATAAGAGGATTTAGGGAAATGACTTTCCTTGTGTGGTAAGAAAATCTGTCGATTGTATGATTGATAATTAGACACACCTTTGGGATTGTGTAATTGACGAGTCAATGATGACCATTGGTGTTGAATTGATGGAATCTGCTGAGAGTGCATGCTAGTTCAGTAGCAGGATTATTTGGGGATTCTGAAGTTTTAGTTCATGTTGGTAGTGATTCAATGTTGAGTTGGGTTGGAGAGAAAATTTAAAAACATTTGAATGTGATATGATTGGGAAGTTCGAATCTGTCGATGGGATAGTATGGATCATTTAAGGTTGGGAGACAACTTAAGTCTGGTGGTCAAAGGCCATTCTAGTAAATTAGGTCTTCAATTGGATGCAAGTGTTTTATGCCTAAGCGGGGATTCGTTGTGAGTAACACCAAGAAGCCGCTGTGGGCAATGCTGTGGGAAATAAATTTGAACCGGGTTGAAACAAAGGGAATTTGGAATGTGTTGAGCGCGGTGGCCATTAGTTGCGTGGGGACTGGATTTCGAGGGCGAAATCTCTTTAAGGTTGGGAGGATTGTAATACCCCGAAAATCCTAACTCAAATTGTAAATAGTCCATTTAGATTTATTAGAAGGACAAGGTGTTGCATTGGAAGGTGGGACGCGTAATGCTAATTGGATCCCTCGAGAAATTGGCCAGGTTTGGACTCGGTACAAGTCCAGCGAGTATGACACTCGCAAGAGTGACATGGTCACTTTCGCAGTATCACTTTCGCTAAGAATGTACCGAGCGTTTTGGGAGGTCCAGCGAGTATGACACTCGCGAGAGTGACATGGTCACTTTCGCAGTGTCACTTTCGCAGTGTCACTTTCGCCGAGTTTGTACCGTGGGCATTTTTGGTAGTGGGCGAGAGTGCCCCGGCGATTGTGACATGGTCACTCTCGCCGTGTCACAATCGCGAGCGGGTTCCAGGGTGTTTTAAACCCACGATTTCATTCCCCTTTCATTCTCTATTCCACCCATTTCTCTCTAAACTCTCCCAAACCAAACCCTAACCCTCTAAATCGTTTTTGGAGCTCTTGAAGCCATAAATCTTGCAAATCAAAGTTTCTGTCTCAGTTCTTAACAAGGGATTATGGATGGAGGTTAGAACCCTTCTTCTCACTTTCGTTTTGGTAAAATTTCTACACTTTCCTTCCTTTGGATTGAATGAAGATTGAGGCTCACTTTGGTAACACTAGAAGTGTTTGGTTGGTGGATTCACTTGATGGTTGAGGTAATCTCCTCTTCTCTTCATTTTGGAAATTACGGTTTTGATCTATTGGTGATTATGGGTGTAATATGTTGGGGGAAATGATTCTAAGTGTTTGGGGATAAATATTTATGGTTGGAAACTTATGGATTTAGGTTTTGGAAGATTTGGACTTGAAGATACGGACTTCTTCAAAGGAGCATACGTATGGGAAAATCTAGATTTAGCTTAATCTAGCGAGGTGAGTTCAAGTTACTTTGCGAAAACTTTGTACATGCCAAAATGTTATTTTTTTCCAAGTAATTATGTGTTTTACCTGAAAATTATCAATGTTGAGTTAATTGGTGGATTTTACCTTTTGAGGTATAAATTATGGTAAATGTTGTAAAACACTACTTTTGAATATTTTAGAAAAATGTGATAGCTAAATTTTATATGAAATGGGATATTGATTTATGTGATAAATGGAGTCTATTGTTATGAAAATGCATTTGGGGATAATTTGGAAATATGCATATAGTACATCATGAGATGTTTTGGAAATGTAAAGGTGTAGGTCCTTTGGAAATGAAGGTTTTCCCGATCCAAGATTTTATTTCGGGTTTTCATGGATTTGAAGTATTTACAGGCAACCGGTGTGTTGTTGTATTTAATGTCATTTTATGACTTTTATGAATTATCTTTTGAGTTAGTTGAGCTTGTGGCTCGGTATTGGATTTTCTTAAGTCTTGGGGACATTTGTCCGTTTTGATAGCTCAGAGTTGAGTTTTGATCACGATTTATGTTATTGGGAATTGCATGTTTTGAAATGCATTGGTTTATATGCTTGGGGTCGTGTAATATTTTAGACCTTGTTGGCCATGGATCCATAGGAGTTTGAGTTTTCCCCTTAGTCTCGCGGGCAAGAGGTCGGGATTGATTGAGCTCAGTTTACGAGACGTTAGATTCTTTTGTAGCACGAAATAGGCATCGGGTTCCATGATAAGTAAGGCGTGGACCTAGATGGTCGGGCGTCGTCTCATGGGAAGTAAGGTGTAATTCCCTATATGTGCTTAGCACGGGATAGGCATCGGGTTCCATGATAAGTAAGGCGTGGACCTATATGGTCGGGCGTCGTCTCATGGGCAGTAAGGTGTAACCCCTAATGTGTTGTTGTGGATTTGGAGTGACCCAATGTATAGACCTGGAGTGGTTGAAGTTAGGAACTCCCTAGTCTCGCGGGCAATAGATCTGGAGTGATTGAGCTCAGTTACGAGAGTAATCCACGTGGGTGTTTTTATTGCATAGTAAGTGACTCACTTTAGTGTTCCGTCACGTGCGATGTATACGGGTCTCCCCCGTCACCGAAAGGTGTTGTTTTGGGTATTTATTGCTACTCATGTTTTCGGTGACGTGTTATATTTATATGGATTGTTTTTCCATGGTATGTAAGTTGTGGTTTATATCTCATACGTGTGTGATGTTTTGGGTAATTGTGTTTATCCATGTTTTCGGTAACGTATCATATTTATGAGATTTGCATTTCCACGTTATATGAGTTGTGGATTATGTTTCATCCATATTTTGGGATGTTTTGGGATAATGGCAAATATTTATGAATTCAATCGTTTTGAGAATTGAATGTTATCTCACATTCACGATGATTTTGGAAATGAGTCTATTTTGGAAATCGTGCTATATTAAAGATTTCAATATGGAAATTGTATGAGTTGGAAAACGGGTGAATTGAGTTTAAAGTGAACTCTTTTGAAATCATGGCTAAAACTACTACTTTCACGATTTATGATTTTATATAGTCATGATAAAATGCTTGAACTCACTAGGCGTTAGCTTAAACCTTTTTATTTGTCGGCATGTGCAACAGGCTCAGGTTGGGAGTAGCTTTAGCTACACTGTGAAGTGGCGAGTGCTAGTAGAGTGCACGAGAGATGATCTCGATTTAGTGAATCTTCCGCATATATTTGGGACTAGCAACTTGAGTTGTATTAAGTAACGCCCGTCTTAAGTTTATAGTTGTGGAAAGTATAATGTTTAAATTCCGAGGTATTTTCAGGAATGAACTGTAGAAATGATTTTATCTACTTTTGGTGATTTTATTGAAATTAAAGTTAGTTGCTCGTTCCGAATTGAGGGTGTTACAATTTGTTAGGTCCCATGCCTTGCTTGGCTGCCCAAAATACATTAAAGATAACTTCTTTTTCGCCCACTCGGAGTGTTAGTTTGCCTCCTTTAACATCAATTAATGCTCCTCTCGTGGCTATAAAGGGTCGGCCAATGATCAATGGTATCTCTTTGTCTTCATCCATGTCGAGGACCACGAAGTCAATCGGGAAATAAAACTTATCCACCTTGATCAACACGTCTTTAATCACGCCATAAGGGTACTTGATTGATCTGTCGGCAAGTTGCAATGTCACGTTAGTCGGTTGCACTTCTCCAAGTCCGAGTTTCTTGAAAATAGACAAAGGCATCAAGTTAATGCTAGCTCCAATATCACATAAAGCTTTACTAAATTCAGAGTTTCCAATATGAACAGGGATAGTAAAACTCCCTGGATCCTTAAGCTTCGGAGGAAGCTTGTGCTGGATGATCGCGCTGCACTCCTCAGTAAGTGCAATTGTTTCATGCTCCTCAATCTTCCTCTTTTTCGAGAGGATATCCTGAAAGAATTTCACGTATGAGGGCATTTGTGCCAATGCATCTGCAAAAGGGATGGTAATATGCAATTTCTTAAAAACTTCAAGAAACTTAGAAAAGTTGAGATCATCCCTGTGGGCTTTAAGCCTGTTCGGATATGGCACTTTTGGTGTGACTGACTTAACCGGCGGTTTTCTTTAGAGCACTTGGTTGCTCCTTCTTTTTCTCCTCACTCTTGGACTCTTCTATCACTATCTCTTCGTCAGCTTCCATCTCTTCCACTTCTATAGGGTCAACATCTTTTACCTTGGGACCGATCTCCTTTGGAAAGGGATCTCGTGTAGAATCTCCAATCAGCTCCTTGCCACTTCTCAGATGAATGGCCTTGCAGTCTTCCTGTGGTTTCCTTTCGGTTTGACTAGGAAACTAACCAGGAGCTCGATTTTGTAGGGCTTCAGAATTTTGTTTTGATCTGTAGCTGCCTTCACCGTACTTACCGTACCGGCTAATCCCTCGACAGTACTATCCATCTTGGACATGAACTTCATCATCATGTCCTCTAGCCCCGGTTTCTTCTCCCCAGACGGCCCTTCGTCGAACTTCCTTTGGTTGTAACCTGGAGGGCGATAAACATTGTTAGATTGAGAAGAGTTAGAAAAGTTGGAATTATTACCGTATTGATGCTGTTGTTGTTGGCCCATGGTTTCCTTCGGTTGGCCTTGTGGTTGACTCCACGAGAAATTCGGGTGTCTCTTCCATCCTTCATTGTATGTATTAGAAAATTGGTCGTTTCATGGCTGGTTGTTCCGATTCTGTAGGAATTGGACTTTTTCAGGTTCGTTCACCGGTGGAGCCATCGCCGGTATACCCTCTTCCATTATGAATGTTGGTTGGATAGAAGACCCTTTCAATTAGTTGGTGAGTGTGGCCAACTGAGCCTTGATGGCTTGCAACTCCTCATTCTCTTGTACGCTAGTAACACGTCTAACCGCAGATCTTGGAGTGGCATAACTGTGTTCGGCCAGGTTCTCAATCAACTCACATGCTTCTTCGTATGACTTATCCATTAGAGCTCCACCCGCTGCAGCTGTAATATCGTTCTTAAACTGCGGGTGAAGTCCACTGAAAAATGTTTGGATGACGACCCAGCCGTGTAACCCATGATGAGGGCATTTCTTTAACATGTCCTTGTACCTTTCCCATGCTTCGTACAATGTTTCTTGGTCCGACTGAGCAAAATGGGTAATCTCGGCCATGAGCTGAGCGGTTCTACCCGGTGGAAAGAATTTCTGGAGAAAAGCAGCTTTCAAATCTGCTCAGGTATTGATCTGATCCGTCGGTAGACTTTCTGTCCAGGTTTCTGCTCTGCCCTTGAGTGAAAAGTTGAACAACAGCAGCCTGATTGCATCCTTATTTACTCCGTTGATTTTAAAGGTGTTGCATATCCTTTCAAATGCACGGAAGTGTCCGTGAGGATCTTCTGTCGGTGCTCCTCCAAACTGGTGTTTTTGAACCATAACGATCGTCCTTGGTTTTATTTCATAGTTAATTTCTCCCGTGTTTGGAGGCTGTATGCCCATACGTGCGGTTGCCACATTTGGATTGGAAAATGACCGCATCGGAACTCTCACCGGAGGAGGCGTAGGTGGGTTGTTGACAGGGATTTCGTCGCCCATTCTCAGTTGTCTTCTGACTTTGGTTGCTTTTCGTAATAGGCGAGTTGTTCTTTCAATCTCTGGATCGATCGGTTCTGTGCCTTTCCCTCGGGTTCTTCTTGGCATAAACCAATTAGTACCTGAAAATGAAAGTACAAAAATTAGCAACCCAAAAACTGAATAGAAGTAAATAAAAATAAAAATAAATGTTCAATGTAATAGCGCTTATAGCTGGTAGTGCTATCAGTGCAAACTAGTTCCTCGGCAACGGCGCCAAAAACTTGATAGGCGAGTTTGCACCCCATAATCTAACCGCAAGTGTACAGGTCGAATCAAGTAATAGTACGGAAAGTACGAGTATCGAACCAAGGGAACTAGGAACTGAGTATCACAATGACTACAATTGCTATTAACTGAACGATCGAAATTTTGGTTTGTGGATTAGAAATTGTTTAAAACTAAGTAAAATGAAAGTCGATTGACGGAAAGTTGAAAAAGACTTTGATAGAGAAAATGTTGAGGGTTGGACTTCCTATGGTTATGCTATCGACGAACACAAACTCGAACGATTATTACCGATTATTTCTATAAACCCTAGTTTTGAAACTCACCGTTATCCTTTCTCAAGCAATAACAGATCTTATTTTAAAACTCACAAGTCTTATCTCTCGATTTCCACCGGTGGCCTTAGAACACATTAGGTTAAACCTATCAGGACGAAAAGGTGATTCGGCTATCACTACCCGAATCTCCTTTCCGCCACATGATTGTTTGATCTAGTTGTCAATTAATTCTCTCGAACTTAATAAAAAAACAATGAAATCAATTGAAGGTGATAAAGCTACAATTGTATAAAAAACTGAAATCAAATGCTTCATAGATCAAATCGCTAAAATCCTTCGGTTACGTGTCATCTCTGATAAAAACCATAGTTATTCCAACCCCCAACATCTAAAGATTAGTTCATGTTCGGAATGGATGAAAACACAAGAAAAGGGTAGAAATTAGTGTGTGAAAGCATCGTGATCATGAACGTGAATGTAGTACTGATGAAATCCCTTCTCTCGGCTCTAATCCGCTAATGGTGGTGAACCCCTCTTCAATCGACTCTCTATCGTGGCTCAAAAGTGACAAAATCGCCTCTTCTCCGCCTCCCGTCGCACGCAAATCCATAAACCCTAATTCTGGAAAAACGCCAAACATAATGCTGAAACAGAGAGTTGTGCGCCCTACGCCACGGCTTGAGGACGCAAGCTAGGCCGCATGGTTTTCTGAAGTGGCTCGGTTCCAGGTTCGGTTTTAGGTTCGGGTCTGGACTTGGGCTTCCTTTTGGCTTCTTTTGGGATCTCTTTTGGACCTTCGTTTGGGCTTTTTCCGCTCTGTTTCTCAACGGTCCTTTTCTTCCGGGCTAACTGCACATTTCACTGAGAAAACCATAAAATCTCGCCTATTTGCTTCAAAACAAGCCACTCTCAGTGGTTTGTGGACCGGAAATAACGCCAAAAATTGGCGTTATCAATTACATTCCAAGGATGCCACATAGCCGACAATCCTCTCACTTTTCCACTTTTCTTCTACAAGAGCTTCATGTTGGAACTTCTTAATCTCTTCCAATAGATTAGAAGTTACATTGACTTAAAGCGTCGGCCACGACGTTCGCCTTACCCGGATGGTAAATGATCTCACAATCATAATCACTTAACAATTCCACCCAGCGCCGCTGCCTCATATTCAGCTCCTTTTGATCGAACAAGTGCTTGAGGCTTTTATGATCGGAGTAGATCTGACACTTAACTCCATAAATATAGTTTCTCCATATTTTTAGTGCAAAAACCACCGCCGCTAACTCCATATCTTGAGTAGGGTAATTTTTCTCGTGCTCCTTCAACTGACGGGACGCATAGGCGATCACCTTCCTACCCTGCATCAGTACACACCCTAGCCCCAACTTGGATGCATCGCTGTAGATTACGAATCCTTTTGTCCCACTAGGCAACGATAAAATCAGAGCGCTACTCAATTTGTCCTTCAACTTACTGAATGCTGCTTCCTGAGCCTCCGTCCATTCGAACTTAGCGCTCTTCTTGGTCAAAGCGGTCAATGGCGTAGTTATACGAGAAAAGTCCTGAATGAACTTCCGATAGTAACCTGCTAAGCCAAGGAAGCTCCTCACTTTCGATGGTGATCTCGGTGGTTCCCATCCTCTAATGTCCTCTACCTTGGCCGGGTCTACCTTGATACCTGACACTCTGTGCCCCAAGAATTGGACTTCCCTAAGCCAAAACTCACACTTGGAGAATTTAGCAAACAACTTCTCCCGCCGCAACAACTCTAACACTAAGCGAGGACGCTCTTCGTGCTCACTCTGAGATCGGGAGTAGATGAGAATGTGGTTTATGAACACAATCACACACTTGTTTAACAGCACACTGCACACCCGATTCATGAAATCCATGAATACCGTTGGAGCATTAGTCAACCCAAAGGGCATGACTAGAAACTCATAATGCCCATACCTCGTGCGAAATGCCGTCTTAGGCACATCATATTCCCTCACCTTCAATTGGTGATAACCGGATCTCAAATCTATCTTCGAGAAAAAGCTCGCCCCTTGCAACTGGTCAAACAGATCGTCGATCCGCGGAAGCAGGTAATTATTCTTAACGGTCACTTTGTTAAGATCGCGATAATCTATGTACATTCGCATAGATCCATCTTTCTTCTTGACGAAAAGTACCGGCGCTCCCCAGGTTGATGAACTAGGGAGTATGAATCCCTTGTCCAGCAACTCCTGCAATTGCGTCATCATTTCCTTCATTTCTGCCGGTGACAACCGGTACGGTGCACGCGCTATTGGTGCCGCACCAGGCATAAATTTGATCCTAAACTTGACTTGACGATCCGGGGGTAAACCCGTCAGGTCATCCGAAAATACCTCCGGTAACTCACTCACCACAGGAACATCTTTTATTCCTCTCTTCTCTTTCTTATCGTCTAGCACATACGCTAGAAACCCCTGACACCCCTTTCCAAACAATTCCTCGCCTTCATCACCGAGATAAGGCAGAACTTACGTTCACGCCTATCTGTTGGTCCCGAAAGGGTTATACAAATTTGTAGAAGGGGGGGTTGAATACAAACACACGATTTTTACTTTTCTAAATTGTTTATTGATCTGTATCAAACAATTTACAACTTGTTGCGGAACAAGATTAAGGAATAAACCTAATCTAAACAAGTTATGGGAATTCTTTGACTAGAAATAAGATAGTGAGAAAATAAGAATACTAAGGATAATATTCTAACACACAGTTTCAGCAAGGACAAGAAATGGCCGAAGATGTTCATGAGATGAACTAGGGTTTCCTTTATATACTGCATGCATTTAATGCATAACAATACAACTTTACACGTGGCAGCCGCTGGTTGGTTGCATGGTTTGACCTTGGTAGACAACCTAGTAGCCGCATGATGAACAGTGTAGAATCAGAGTTGTTTGTACGATTCTAGACAAAAGGGATGTCCATTCTGACAGATCGTACGGAGACGTGCAAGGGGATAAGATAAAGGTAACTTGTAGAGGAAACTTCATGATCAGCGTTCGCTGAATAAATCTTTATCAGCGAGTGATAAAGTTCAGCCTTCGCTGAAGTCTTCTACTTGAAACTTCACGTTGAGTGGACAGGTCTTGGCTTCGCTGATATCCGCATCAGTTCATTAGTAGACTTGTCGCTGGTTCTTTGGCTTGATCTTCGACTTCAGCGTAGAACATAGTTGACGTGAAACTTGTCTTCAGGGATCATAAGTAAACAACTAAAACTATCAGCGATCATCAGTGAGGCTGAACAAGCTCAGGGCTCACTGATGAACAGTGTTCGCTGAATGTATAATCTAAAGCTTATGTTTTCATCAGCGATACTAAACAAACTTAGTATATTTTCTTTGATGACAAAACATTAATACATATTGTCTACTTACAATTTTCACTAAGTGTTTCTCATAGAGTCATTATCAAATCACTGAGGGTTTGGATCAACAATCTCCCCCTATTTGATTATGACATAGCAATAAAATAAAATTGCTAACTAAGAAAACATAAGGATAAAAATGACTCATAAAATATTTGTCCCATTTACTGTTTTCGGGGATCTTTTAAGTACTGATGGAGTAAAGTACATTTGCTGAAATTTTTCTTTAAACTTCGTATAAGTTACAAAGGGAAGTGGAAAAATTACAAGTACAACAAATAATAATTACAAGTACAAAAGATATAGTTGATAAAATGAAGAAGAACTTACATGATGAATTCTATCAACTATTCAGGTTCATCCATGATAAGAAGTTCATCAAGGGATTTTGTGGTAGGGATCATCCAGTCAGGGAGTTTTTCTCCAAGATCCCGTCTTTGTTGTGCTTCTTTAAAGATCAGGGGCTTCATGAAGTGTCCGAGAAGATCATATCTGAAACCGCACCAATAGACGAGATCTCTAAGTTGTTCGATGGGGGCAATGCAAAGCTCAGAGACTCGTTGGAAGCATTCTCGTCCATCGTAGTCGTTGAAGAAGATACCATAAGGATCACTCAAGACTTTAACAGGGACAAAGCGTTCACCAGGGGGCAAGGAAATGTCGAGAGCTGAGAGATCAGGTTCGGGACCAAGAACTTCTTCATGTGAAAAGCCAATTCCGGTTTCATTTCTGATAGGAGGGCCTAAGTTTGAAGGTATTATCTTTTTCTTTGCAGCAGGCCTTCTTCGTTGAACTGGAGCAGGAGGAGGAGGAGGAATATCCACATCAGATGTAACCAAGTCGATCTGCTTACTCAAAATTTTCTCGACAACGTCTTTAAAGGTTGAGCAAGATCGCCGAATGGCTATTCGCATCTCCAACCACTCAGAGAAATCGTACATGGTGATCGATGAAGCGTAGATGGTTTCCTTACTACCACTTTCTCTGAATATGTCGACGTCCACAACTGGAACGTTTATGGACCTCTTTCCTCTGATGATCACCTTGTTGATTCTGGAGACCTGATATCGATAGTGAATTCTTTCTTTGCACCATTCCATAGTGGAATCAGATACCTTGGTCTTCTTCTCGATGATCTTTGTGGCGTCCTTCCATAGTTGACGTTGAACAACGATGGGAGTCTTCTTCAGTTCAAGGTCTTCCACCGATCGTTGAGAGAGCTCAATAGCATAAGCTTTGTCTTTTTCTTTAGCTCTCTTGCGATCGGCGAGTTGTTCTTCAGCTTTGAGGTGTTCAGCGACTTCTTTTCTTGTTATTTTGAATCGAGGGGCACGGATGATTCACTGATCCTCAAGCTGTTTGATCATTGGTTCTCTCCTTTCCAGTTCTTCTTCAGTTAGCTTTTGAGGAGCCAAGGAAGGTCTTTTATTATGAGAGGGCAGTTCTTCTTCTGGTTCATCAGTCTTAGTGAATTCTAAGACCGGGATTATTTCTTCAGCGCTCGGGGCTGGGATTATTGGAGTTGTTGTTGGAGGAACTTCAGATTGACCTTCAAGCAGGGGAGACGACTAGCTGAAACACAACGATCGTTTAAGTAAGATCATTTGGGAAAAGAGATAGAGAAAGAATGAGGTTTAGGTGTATAGAGGTTTTATGGAGAGGATAACTGAGGTTGAGAAGGGATAGAGGAGGGATGCAGTGTAAGGGAAGAAAATATATTGTACCTGACAAACTGGCTTTCATAGAAGGATAGTCAGATTGTCTTCTGCAGCGATACCTTTATTTTTGCCTTGATCGGCTTCAGTCGCTGCATGCTTTTTGGTGGTCCCCTCCCCTGATGATTCTTTAATAACTACCCCTTTGAGAGCAGGGGTCCTTTTGGTTGGCTGGAAGGAGAAGTCGACAGCATCATCATCGTCATCATCATCATCTTTGGGTGATGATGATGGTTCATCATCATGAAGATCGAGAACTTCTTCGTCTTCTTCTTCTTCCTCAGTTTCTTAATCAGAAGGGACAAGAACTTCAACATCTTCCAGTTCTTCATCGAGTTGCTCCCCCTCAGATTCATCGTTGTGTTGGGAGAACTCGGTTCCCTCAGGGTTTTCAACTCCCTGAGGTTTTTCAGCAGAAGATTCTTTTTCAGCACTTTTCTCCCCCTCAGCGTTATGGGGAAGATCTTCTTGACTCTTCTCCCCCTCTTCCACATGACGGATGGGGGAGGCAATAGCAGCAGTAGCATCAGTATGCTTTGGGTCACTGTCTTCGACGCCAGTGATCCCAACGTAAGTTTCCACCCTTGCTATTCTGTCTTCCAGGCCAGAAATAGCAGGGTTGATCTCTTCCAGATTCTCCCGATCCACCTGAGTAAAATGTGAGGGAGGACAAGTTGGAGAGTTCAGGCAATCAAGGATCTGTTGCAGGAGATTTTTTGTAGTGCTGACGTCTGTCTTTAAAGTAGACACCTCTCCCTGAAGATTTCCAACCACTATCTTCAACGATGTGACTTCGTTGGACAGGGTGGTGAAGTTGTTGGAGAGGGTGTTTTTGGTAGAGTTCATGGCAGTGATGGAGGTGGAGTTGTTAGCAAGAGCCTGAGCTACATTGGAGAGACTACCTTCCACCTTCAGCAAATCAGCACCGGATTCTTTGCCTTTCACCTCGTTGGTGAGCGTCTTGAGAGCCTCTCCAGCGTTTGTAACCACTTAAGAGTTTGAGGAGAGAGTTGTGGTGAGAGATTCCACTTTGGTAGACAAATCCTTGAGCGAATTGTTGATGTCGCCCAAATTAGGACCTGTAGAAGATAAAAATTTATGAACAAAGGAAAGCTTAGAAGTTGGGGATTTTGAGAGAAGAGTGTTTAAGGTGTTGTGTATACCTGTGGGTTGGTTGACGAAGTCATCGAAAGTTCAATAACCTGAATATTTTTCGTAGGCGTCTTCCAGAGATGCACGCGTAGAGGTGCCTGCAAGTCCTTTATTTTGATCCATCATCTGCTGTATATCTTCAGCATATGTGTCACTCAGATGAATCACATTCGTTATAGAGAATGGGGGAATTAGAGGTGGAGTGACCAAAGAAGTGGAGGGAGGAATGATGGTTGAGAAGAGGGATTGGGTAGCAGGTTCAGCGTTGGATCCGCTAAGGAATACTTCCGCAGTACTTGGAGGTACCGAGGGAGGGAAGTTCTGTTCCAAGACAACCTCGGCGTTTAGAGACACTGAAGTGGGTATAGAAGGGGTTGATTCAGCAGTTGTGGCAGAGCGTACCACGGAACTTTCCAGCATCTTCTTTGGAGAGATAGACGTGGAGTCTTCAGCCTGGGAAGGCTTGGGGGTTGCTCCTTGGAAGGGGGGTGTCAGAAGGTTTCATTTTTTGAGAAGGAGTGGATGTTGCGGCCTGGGTACCAGCGGTTGGGATTACCGTTGCCGATATGGTAGCCGTAGAAGTAGAAGAAGAATGAGGTCTGAGAAGAGGTAAGAGTTGAGAGATACGTACCTTGTTTTCCACCGGCTTGAAGTCGAGGATCTTGGGGCCGACCTGTGATAACTTCAGGTCTCCCACCTTAGGGTATGAATCCCCAAGTCCTTGTCGGAAGATAGCACTGAGAAAGAGGGGATATGGGACAGTCAGTGGTCGCTTCTTCTCGTCGATTCTGAGCATCATATCTTCAAAAATGATCTTGGCCCAGTCGATGTGAAGGCCCTTCAGCAGTGCATACCCCATAACTTGCTGAGGTTTGGATGCTTGGTCAGTTGACCCGACTTTGGCGATCATGCAGCTAATAAGGTGAGCGAAGATGAAGTTCATCTCGCTTGGAATTTTGGATTTGAGGATCTGTGTGAGCTTCTTCTCAGGGAGTTTATCTCTCTCTGTGGCCCAAGTATACTGCATTGCATCAAAGAATGCAATGAGTGCATCTCTATCAGCCGTGTTCTTAGGATTAGGTAGAGAAATGAAACGCCTTTCCTTTGAGCTTCCAGGGAGGTTTAAGGCAGACCTGATAATGCTGGGATGAATCTTGGATTCACCATGTTCAGTTTCGAAGAGGATGACATCGATCTAATTCTTGGGGTCTTTGGTGGAGGTAATCTTAGCTCTTCTGGAAGTATACCAGAACTGAACGAGAAGGTTCTTGTGAGCAGGAGTAGACCTGGCAAACGTGTCGTGTCGGGTTCAAAGTTAAACGGGTTGAGAGTGTCTGACCCCAACCCGACCCGTTTAATAAACAGGTCAGAAAATCCCAATCCTAACCCGACCCGCCTAACCCGCCATGACCCGCCTAACCCTCCATGACCCGCCTAACCCGTTTAACATTTATAAAAATAAAAATTTAATATCAAAAATTCCCAAAAAAACTACAAATCCAAAATTCAAATGAAAACATTATAAATCTAAATTTTATAGTTCAAATTTATAAGTTCTAACCAAATTCAAAACATTAAAAATCCAAAACATTAAAAATCCAAACCATTAAAAAAAACTTTATATATATATATATAAACGGGTTATTCGGGTCATTTTCGAGTTGAACTTTTTGACCCTGACCTTACCCATTTAAAGTTCGTGTCGTGTCGTGTCAACCCGTTTACTTAAACGGGTTGAAATGTATTACTCAAACCCGTTACTTCGTGTCGAGTTTGTGTCGGGTTAGCGTGTCGTGTCAGTTTTTGCCATGTCTAAGCAGGAGGTTTCACGGTCAGTGCTGTCGCCAGAGGACATGTCTTCAGGAAATTCACAGCATCATTTAGATAAGTGATCTGTTTCTTAGGAGGAAAGTCGAATAGAGCATAGGGGTTGTTTCCTTAAAATATGACTTGTTCTATTTCGAAGTTGACACTAGGGGCCTTGACTAGTTCAGTCCTTTCAGAAGTAGTAGGAGACTGAGTGTTGGGAGCTTCAGTTGATGCCATTTTTGTTCATATAACATAATGTAACACCCGTAATTTTCGGATAAGCATAATTTCGAATCAGTAAGAAACCGATCTTATAAGAAAAATATGAAAAGTAATATTTTAGGTTAAATCTTAGATTTTATGGTCTTGTTGGATGAGGAATTCGAATTCGAGTCCAACGGTTCTTTCCGGAGCGAAAACGGAGCTATAACGAAGAAGTTATGGCCAAAACAGTTTCGGCACCGCGGAGCTACTATGACTAGCGACTATGACCATGTCATTGTCGCGTGTCATTGTCGCGCCAAGGGTACAGCCTACGGTACACCTTGTGCGACTATGACCAGCGACTATGACCGTGTCATTGTCGCGTGTCATTGTCGCGGACGGGTACCTGGTTGCTGTCAAATACGAAATTCACACCCCAAACTTCATTTCTTCATATCTCTCTCATTTCAACTCTGATTTTGGCTATTCAAGTAGCTATGGTTCCGATTTTGAGAGCTCTTCAAGGATCTAGAAAGAGTTTTGAAGCTCATAGGAAGATTCAAGGGTGTTTGGTGGGGGTAAGTCTCTCAAATCTCTTCCCTTTCTCTCCCAAATCGTTTTCCTTCCTTCCTCACAAACCCTAACCGATTTTGGGGCTTTTCTTGGAGATTAATATGTTTCTTCTCCATTTCATGCTAGTGGTTTCATTCATTGATGCAAGAACAAGTTTCATCCACATCACTAGAGATTTTTGGGGTTTTCTAGGTTTTCATCAAAACCTAAGTGGTGAGTTCATCCTACTAGCTTCTATACTTTCATATGAGTTAGAAATGTTCCATTGATGATCTTTTAGTATTTTGCTTATCCAATTTCGGTTTGGATGATTTTGGAGAAGTTAGGTCAAATTGAGGTTTTGGGTATAAATGGAGATCTTGATGGTTGATGTTTGGAGAACAATTCTAAATGGTTAAATGTGGTTATTAATGGTGGGAAAATTATGGATTTAGGTTTTGAAGTTTTGGTTTGAGGATTCATGTGCATCAAAGGAGCATACGTTTGGAGAAAAATCTAGATTTAGCTAAATCTAGCAAAGGTGAGTTCAAGTTACTTTGCGAAAACTTTGTAAATGCCAAAATGCTATTTTTCCAAGTAATTATGTGTTTTACCTGAAAATTATCAATGTTAAGTTATTTGATGAGTTTTACCTTTGAGGTATTAATTGTGGTAGATATTGTAAAACACTACTTTTGGGATTTTTGGAAAAAATGAGATAGATAAACCATACATGAAAATGGGTTATTGATTTATGTAATAAATGGAGTCTATTTGTTGTGAAAATGCATTTGTGGATATTTGGAAATATGCATATAGTACATCATGAGATGTTTTGAAAATGTAAAGGTGTGAGTCCGTTGGAAATGAGGGTTTTCCCAATCCAAGGTTTTATTTCGGGTTTTCATGGATTGAAAGTAATTACAGGCAACCGGTGTGTGTTGTTGTATATTTAATGTCATTTAATGACTTTCATGAACTACCTTTTGAGTTAGTTGAGCTTGTGGCTCGGTATTGGGTTTTATTAAGTCTTGGGGACATTTGTCCAGTTTTGATAGCTTAAAGTTGAGTTTTGATCATGATTTATGTTATTGGGGAATTACATGTTTTGAGTGCATTTGTTTATTCATTTGGGGTCGTGTAATAATTAGACCTTGTTAGCTATGGATCCATAGGCTTTTAAGTTTCCCAAGTATCACGAGCAAGAGATCGGGATTGATTGAGCTCAGTTTAAGAGACATTAGTTTCTTTTTTGTAGCACGGAATAGGCATCGGGTTCCATGATAAGTAAGGCGTGGACCTATATGGTCGGGCGTCGTCTCATGGACTGTAAGGTGTAATTCCATATATGTGCTTAGCACGGGATAGGCATCGGGTTCCATGATAAGTAAGGCGTGGACCTACAAGGTCGGGCGTCGTCTCATGGGCAGTAGGGTGTAATCCCTAATGTGCTGTCGTGGATTTGGAGTGGCCCAATGTATAGACCTGGAGTGGTTGAAGTTGGGGGCTCCCTAGTCTCGTGGGCAATAGATCTGGAGTGATTGAGCTCAGTTTACGAGAGTAATCCATGTGGGTGTTTTTATTGCATAGTAGGTGACCCACTTTTGTGTTCCGTCACGTGCAATGTATACGGGTCTCCCCCGTCACCGAAAGGTGTTGTTTTGGGTATTTGTGTTTATCCATGTTTTCGGTGACGCATCAAATTTATGAGAATTGCTTTCCTTGTTACATGAGTTGTGGATTATGTTTCATCCATGTCTTGGGATGTTTTGGGAAAAGTGGCAAATATTTATGAATTCAATCGTTTTGAGAATTGAATGTTATTTCACCTTTCACGTTGATTTTGGAAATGAGTATTTTGGAAATCATGTTATATTAAAGATTTTAATATGGGAATTGTATGAGTTAGAAAATGGATGAATTGAGTTTAAAGTAAACTTTTTGAAATCATGACTAAAACTACCACTCTCTCGATTTATGATTTTATATAGTCATGATAAAATTCTTGAACTCACTAGGCGTTAGCCTAACCCTTTTTATTTGTCGGCATGTGCAACAGGCTCAGGTTAGGAGTAGCTTTAGCTACACTGTGAAGTGGCGGGTGCTAGTAGAGTGCACGAGAGATGATTTTGATTAAGTGATTCTTCCGCATTTATTGGGACTAGCAACTTGTGTTGTATTAAGTAACGCCCGTCTTATGTTTTAGTTGTGGAAATTAAAAAGTTTAAATTCCGAAGTATTTTCAGGAATGAATTGTAGAGACGATTTATCTACTTTTGGTTATTTTATCGAAATTAAAGTTAGTTGCTCGTTCCAAATTTGAGGGTGTTACAAGTTGGTAACAGAGCATAAGTTTGAGAGATTTAGGTGTTGATTTTGGATACGTGGACTCAAACTAGTGTTTGTTTAAGTAAATGAGAGTGAAATTCACCTTTAGGCACTTTAAGATAGGATGATTCGAGGTCAATGGATGTTGTTAGAAACGAGAATCACGTTGAGAGTAGCAAGGATAATCATGTACGGTGCGTTCATAGTGACACCTGGCCAGTGTCATGGTGAACCTACTAGTACATGTGCATACTTGAATTACTTTAATGTGGTGATTGTCGGGGTAGTGAAGGAGGTTCTAAGCTAGTAGTTGTTGGAATAGATGGACGATTCTAGTATTAGTCACCTGGGGTGACGATAAGCATGATATTTGCTTTAAGTAGACCGTCTCGGGTCGAGATTGATGGTTGGATTAGAACCATAGGCTTATTGAGCCGATTTTGATTTGAGGAAAAACTGTAAAGTTAATTGATGTATTTCCCAACTTGCCTTAAGGGTTAAAGTATCCGGGTGAAAATAGTAGACCAGAGGATTTGGAGGAGTATGAGTTGAGACGTTGAATGCCGACTAAGTCATGCACGAAGTTTATTTTGAAAATAAATGGCACCAACTAATTCTTGTCTTTCAAATCCTTATATGGATAGTATTTTGAATTTTGAGAAATGTTTAGCACACACACAAGATTTTGAATCATGGTTTTGAACGTACATGAAACCATTTTATTGCGGGAGTTGCAAACTCCGCCGGGATATGTTTTGCGTTATTTCTTCGTTGTTCAACATTTGTTTTGGATATAATGACAATCATATTTTATGATGTTTAAGATGTTGGGCAATAACTACGGCTTGTGACTTTAACATTGGATTTCCTCCACATATGTTAGAGTTTGGACGGAAAGTTATCTTCCATTATGTCTATGTAAAGTATTTTGGGGAATTTGTTTAATGTGAGTTGTTAAGCAATGTTGTTTATATGGTATTACCCTAGAAGGGGATTTTTGGGATTTTGGCGTCTCATTTATGATTTTGCTTTTAGCAATTTGACTTTGGGAGCACATTGTTTGGTGCTATTTTGTTGACTTGGAGTCATTGAGTTCGTTGAATTTCATGGAGTTTTGTTGTACGACGTTTTGTGTAGTGTGAGTACAATTTTACAATGTGCATACTCTATTTACTTATGTGAAAAGTTTACGAGTTATGTTGGGTATTTGGTCCCACTCGAGTTTTGTTGAGAAAAGTTAATTTTATGCCATAAGGCGACTAAGAAGAGATGAGTTTGGAACTCTAGTGTTGCGTAACTTTTCTTTCAAGAGTTTGTGTTACTAAGTATTTCGTTGCATATAGTTTAGTGTATGGATTTATTTATACGTGGCTTACGTAATGCATGAAAGAACATTTTGGTCATATTTCAGAATAATTTGTTTGATGCGCTTTCGGTCAGTTAAATGTTTTATTATCATTTCCATGTAAATGCGTTATATCGACTTAGGGGTATGCATAGCTTGGTAACCTTTGGTTCTCGATACTTTGATAAACGAGTCGAGCATGAAACACTTTTATTAACTCATTGTGTAAATGATGACCATTTGGTCAAGGGGTGTTTTGGTGTCGTGGAAATCATGCATAGTGTGCAATGCTTTACATTTTGAAAATACAAATGTGTGAGTCGTTGACATTTGGTCAACTTTGATTGCCGAACATTTTGGAAAATTGAAAACCTTTTGGTTTTGGAGAAAATGTGTATTTTGAGTATTTTCGACAAATGCATTTTAAGCATTGACGTTTTGACGTTTTGTGTTCCGAGTACGAAACTTTGAGGAAAATACTTCGTGATGAAGATTTTAGAAAATTGTTGTATAAAACTATGGCGCGTGTAATTTCTTATGTTTTGAACATTGACGCGCACCGTTGGTGCAATTCAAGATTTGAAGTCGGTAGGAATCCTTTTTGGGTGTCTACCATTTTATTAACACTTACTTCCTCATACGTTTTGGGAAACGCATTGTTGGGTGCAAGTTTTGACCAGAACCGTTTTACTCAATTGTCGTTATAGGACCGAATGGGAAATTTTGGCAAATTAATTTAAAGAATTCCATCATTTTGAATTTGGTCGCGAACCATTTGATGCATGTTATTTCGTTTCAAGAAAAAAAATTGCTAATGAAAGTGTTACAAGCTTGCATGCCTACCCCAATGTGAGGTATTAAGATGTTTTAGTCGATATTTTCAAGTGATGGAAACGTATGGGTTTTGTTTTAAATATGGAATTTGCACAAGTCATTTTGTGTTGACTAAGGTGTATTTGTAAACCGTTTCATCGTTTTGTATAATAAACTGACGCGCGCAAATTTTGGTTGGTGAACTTTGTCCCATGCCATTTTATGGTAAAAAGGGAAATTTTGGAGTCAATTGTCGTGGGACTTCTCTTGAAATACGTGCACACCTTTTGTTGCACCCTGTTTAAAGTGGGCAATTACTTTACGTGTATGTCATGAGTCAATCCATACTAGAACCGTGGCGGTTCATTTTAAGAAGTTGTTTATTTTGCTTTAGCGTTTTGTTGATAAACTGAACTGCAACGAAATAATTTTCAATATGATTTTTCATATGTGGGACGAGCGTGTCCATTTTTGCGTAACTACCAAACTGATAGTAGTAGTTTTTATGCGTACGTTTAATTTGATATGAAAAATCTTTGTGTTGAAAATTTCTATGAAAAGTTTTGTTGATTGGCATATTTGTTAAAATAGTTCACTTGAAAACCTTGAACTCATTAGGACCTTGAGAAAGGTTAAGTAACCCCAATTTAAAAGTAAGTGTGTAGACCTCGACTGTGAAGAGTTAGGCGTTCAGGCACGTGTTGTGACTATAGGTCGGATGATATCGGTAGCAAAGTCGATGTTCTTGTGGAAATTGGAGGGTTATATTTGCGATAACGGTTGTAGCAATCCTAAGATACTCAAGTGTGATGAGTAGGTTTTGTGGGGATGATTTCCTTGTCTGGTAAAGGAACCTGCCTGTCTAATGATTAATGTTGTGATGGATTCTTGGAGTCTATTAGAACTCGTTGAAATTAATCGACAGTTAATGATAGGGACAATTGGAATTGGAGATTTTGTTGATTTTGGTAGTGATTAAACCTTGGATTGACTTAGAGTCTGAAACCGAAATCGGGATGTATGGAACATCTAAGGTTTGGAAACGACCAAATGTCGTATGACTAGGAGTTATTCCAATGATCGGAGTGTTCTCCCGACCATATGTACAGAGTACTTGAATGGGCTTTGTTGGAAAGAATTTGTTTGAGGACTTGTCTTAATAGACTGTATAATGGAAATTTAGATTCCAATTAGGAACTGATAAATTATAGTCGGCATTGAGCCGGTTAGCCTTGGTTTGTAAAGTATTTTAGATTTCGAGGACGAAATCATCCTAAGGTTGGGAGGATTGTAACACCCGTAATTTTCGGATAAGCATAATTTCGAATCAGTGAGAAACCGATCTTTTAAGAAAAATATGAAAAGTAATATTTTGGGTTAAATCTTATATTTTATGGTCTTGTTGGATGAGGAATTCGAATACGAGTCCAACGGTTCTTTCCGGAGCGAAAACGGAGCTATAACGAAGAAGTTATGGCCAAAACAGTTTCGGCACCGCGGAGCTACTATGACCATGTCATTGTCGCGTGTCATTGTCGCGCCAAGGGTACAGCCTACGGTACACCTTGTGCGACTATGACCAGCGACTATGACCGTGTCATTGTCGCGTGTCATTGTCGCGGACGGGTACCTGGTTGTTGTCAAATACGAAATTCACACCCCAAACTTCATTTCTTCATATCTCTCTCATTTCAACTCTGATTTTGGCTATTCAAGTGGATATGGTTCCGATTTTGAGAGCTCTTCAAGGATCTAGAAAGAGTTTTGAAGCTCATAGGAAGATTCAAGGGTGTTTGGCGGTGGTAAGTCTCTCAAATCTCTTCCCTTTCTCTCCCAAATCGTTTTCCTTCCTTCCTCACAAACCCTAACCGATTTTGGGGCTTTTCTTGGAGATTAATGTGTTTCTTCTCCATTTCATGCTAATGGTTTCATTCATTGATGCAAGAACAAGTTTCATCCACATCACTAGAGATTTTTGGGGTTTTCTAGGTTTTCATCAAAACCTAAGTGGTGAGTTCATCCTACTAGCTTCTATACTTTCATATGAGTTAGAAATTTTCCATTGATGATCTTTTAGTATTTTGCTTATCCAATTTCGGTTTGGATGATTTTGGAGAACAATTCTAAATGGTTAAATGTGGTTATTAATGGTGGGAAAATTATGGATTTAGGTTTTGAAGTTTTGGTTTGAGGATTCATGTGCATCAAAGGAGCATACGTTTGGGGAAAAATCTAGATTTAGCTAAATCTAGCAAAGGTGGGTTCAAGTTACTTTGCGAAAACTTTGTACATGCCAAAATGCTATTTTTCCAAGTATTTATGTGTTTTACCTGAAAATTATCAATGTTAAGTTATTTGATGAGTTTTACCTTTGAGGTATTAATTGTGGTAGATATTGTAAAACACTACTTTTGGGATTTTTGGAAAAAAATGAGATAGATAAACCATACATGAAAATGGGTTATTGATTTATGTAATAAATGGAGTCTATTTGTTGTGAAAATGCATTTGTGGATATTTGGAAATATGCATATAGTACATCATGAGATGTTTTGAGAATGTAAAGGTGTGAGTCCGTTGTAAATGAGGGTTTTCCCAATCCAAGGTTTTAATTCGGGTTTTCATGGATTGGAAGTAATTACAGGCAACCGGTGTGTGTTGTTGTATATTTAATGTCATTTAATGACTTTCATGAACTACCTTTTGAGTTAGTTGAGCTTGTGGCTCGGTATTGGGTTTTATTAAGTCTTGGGGACATTTGTCCAGTTTTGATAGCTTAAAGTTGAGTTTTGATCATGATTTATGTTATTGGGGAATTACATGTTTTGAGTGCATTTGTTTATTCATTTGGGGTCGTGTAATAATTAGACCTTGTTAGCTATGGATCCATAGGCTTTTAAGTTTCCCAAGTATCACGAGCAAGAGATCGGGATTGATTGAGCTCAGTTTAAGAGACATTAGTTTCTTTTTTGTAGCACGGAATAGGCATCGGGTTCCATGATAAGTAAGGCGTGGACCTATATGGTCGGGCGTCGTCTCATGGACTGTAAGGTGTAATTCCATATATGTGCTTAGCACGGGATAGGCATCGGGTTCCATGATAAGTAAGGCGTGGACCTATATGGTCGGGCGTCGTCTCATGGGTAGTAAGGTGTAATCCCTAATGTGCTGTCGTGGATTTGGAGTGGCCCAATGTATAGACCTGGAGTGGTTGAAGTTGGGGGCTCCCTAGTCTCGCGGGCAATAGATCTGGAGTGATTGAGCTCAGTTTACGAGAGTAATCCATGTGGGTGTTTTTATTGCATAGTAGGTGACCCACTTTTGTGTTCCGTCACGTGCAATGTATACGGGTCTCCCCCGTCACCGAAAGGTGTTGTTTTGGGTATTTGTGTTTATCCATGTTTTCGGTGACGCATCAAATTTATGAGAATTGCTTTCCTTGTTACATGAGTTGTGGATTATGTTTCATCCATGTCTTGGGATGTTTTGGGAAAAGTGGCAAATATTTATGGATTCAATCGTTTTGAGAATTGAATGTTATTTCACCTTTCACGTTGATTTTGGAAATGAGTATTTTGGAAATCATGTTATATTAAAGATTTTAATATGGGAATTGTATGAGTTAGAAAATGGATGAATTGCGTTTAAAGTAAACTTTTTGAAATCATGACTAAAACTACCACTCTCTCGATTTATGATTTTATATAGTCATGATAAAATTCTTGAACTCACTAGGCGTTAGCCTAACCCTTTTTATTTGTCGGCATGTGCAACAGGCTCAGGTTGGGAGTAGCTTTAGCTACACTGTGAAGTGGCGGGTGCTAGTAGAGTGCACGAGAGATGATTTTGATTAAGTGATTCTTCCGCATTTACTGGGACTAGCAACTTGTGTTGTATTAAGTAACGCCCGTCTTATGTTTTAGTTGTGGAAATTAAAAAGTTTAAATTCCGAGGTATTTTCAGGAATGAATTGTAGAGACGATTTATCTACTTTTGGTTATTTTATAGAAATTAAAGTTAGTTGCTCGTTCCAAATTTTAGGGTGTTACAAGTTGGTATCAGAGCATAAGTTTGAGAGATTTAGGTGTTGATTTTGGATACCTAGACTCAAACTAGTGTTTGTTTAAGTAAATGAGAGTGAAATTCACCTTTAGGCACTTTAAGATAGGATGATTCGAGGTCAATGGATGTTGTTAGAAACGAGAATCACGTTGAGAGTAGCAAGGATAATCATGTACGGTGCGTTCATAGTGACACCTGGCCAGTGTCATGGTGAACCTACTAGTACATGTGCATACTTGAATTACTTTAATGTGGTGATTGTCGGGGTAGTGAAGGAGGTTCTAAGCTAGTAGTTGTTGGAATAGATGGACGATTCTAGTATTAGTCACCTGGGGTGACGATAAGCATGATATTTGCTTTAAGTAGATCGTCTCGGGTCGAGATTGATGGTTGGATTAGAACCATAGGCTTATTGAGCCGATTTTGATTTGACGAAAAACCGTAAAGTTAATTGATGTATTTCCCAACTTGCCTTAAGGGTTAAAGTATCCGGGTGAAAATAGTGGACCGGAGGATTTGGAAGAGTATGAGATGAGACGTTGAATGCCGACTAAGTCATGCACGAAGTTTATTTTGAAAATAAATGGCACCAACTAATTCTTGTCTTTCAAATCCTTATATGGATAGTATTTTGAATTTTGAGAAATGTTTAGCACACACACAAGATTTTGAATCATGGTTTTGAACGTGCATGAAACCATTTTATTGCGGGAGTTGTAAACTCCGCCGGGATATGTTTTGCGTTATTTCTTCGTTGTTCAACATTTGTTTTGGATATAATGACAATCATATTTTATGATGTTTAAGATGTTGGGCAATAACTACGGCTTGTGACTTTAACATTGGATTTCCTCCACATATGTTAGAGTTTGGACGGAAAGTTATCTTCCATTATGTCTATGTAAAGTATTTTGGGGAATTTGTTTAATGTGAGTTGTTAAGCAATGTTGTTTATATGGTATTACCCTAGAAGGGGATTTTTGGGATTTTGACGTCTCATTTATGATTTTGCTTTTAGCAATTTGACTTTGGGAGCACAATGTTTGGTGCTATTTTGTTGACTTGGAGTCATTGAGTTCGTTGAATTTCATGGAGTTTTGTTGTACGACGTTTTGTGTAGTGTGAGTACAATTTTACAATGTGCATACTCTATTTACTTATGTGAAAAGTTTACGAGTTATGTTGGGTATTTGGTCCCACTCGAGTTTTGTTGAGAAAAGTTAATTTTATGCCATAAGGCGACTAAGAAGAGATGAGTTTGGAACTCTAGTGTTGCGTAACTTTTCTTTCAAGAGTTTGTGTTACTAAGTATTTCGTTGCATATAGTTTAGTGTATGGATTGATTTATACGTGGCTTACGTAATGCATGAAAGAACATTTTGGTCATATTTCAGAATAATTTGTTTGATGCGCTTTCGGTCAGTTAAATGTTTTATTATCATTTCCATGTAAATGCGTTATATCGACTTAGGGGTATGCATAGCTTGGTAACCTTTGGTTCTCGATACTTTGATAAACGAGTCGAGCATGAAACTCTTTTATTAACTCATTGTGTAAATGATGACCATTTGGTCAAGGGGTGTTTTGGTGTCGTGGAAATCATGCATAGTGTGCAATGCTTTACATTTTGAAAATACAAATGTGTGAGTCGTTGACATTTGGTCAACTTTGATTGCCGAACATTTTGGAAAATTGAAAACCTTTTGGTTTTGGAGAAAATGTGTATTTTGAGTATTTTCGACAAATGCATTTTAAGCATTGACGTTTTGACGTTTTGTGTTCCGAGTACGAAACTTTGAGGAAAATACTTCGTGATGAAGATTTTAGAAAATTGTTGTATAAAACTATGGCGCGTGTAATTTCTTATGTTTTGAACATTGACGCGCACCGTTGGTGCAATTCAAGATTTGAAGTTGGTAGGAATCCTTTTTGGGTGTCTACCTTTTTATTAACACTTACTTCCTCATATGTTTTGGGAAACACATTGTTGGGTGCAAGTTTTGACCAGAACCGTTTTACTCAATTGTCGTTATAGGACCGAATGGGAAACTTTGGGAAATTAATTTAAAGAATTCCATCATTTGGAATTTGGTCGCGAACCATTTGATGCATGTTATTTCGTTTCAAGCAAAAAAATTGCTAATGAAAGTGTTACAAGCTTGCATGCCTACCCCGATGTGAGGTATTAAGATGTTTTAGTCGATATTTTCAAGTGATGGAAACGTATGGGTTTTGTTTTAAATATGGAATTTGCACAAGTCATTTTGTGTTGACTAAGGTGTATTTGTAAACCGTTTCATCGTTTTGTATAATAAACTGACGCGCGCAAATTTTGGTTGGTGAACTTTGTCCCATGCCATTTTATGGTAAAAAGGGAAATTTTGGAGTCAATTGTCGTGGGACTTCTCTTGAAATACGTGCACACCTTTTGTTGCATCCTGTTTAAAGTGGGCAATTACTTTACGTGTATGTCATGAGTCAATCCATACTAGAACCGTGGCGGTTCATTTTAAGAAGTTGTTTATTTTGCTTTAGCGTTTTGTTGATAAACTGAACTGCAACGAAATAATTTTCAATATGATTTTTCATATGTGGGACGAGCGTGTCCATTTTTGCGTAATTACCAAACTGATAGTAGTAGTTTTTATGCGTACGTTTAATTTGATATGAAAAATCTTTGTGTTGAAAATTTCTATGAAAAGTTTTGTTGATTGGCATATTTGTTAAAATAGTTCACTTGAAAACCTTGAACTCATTAGGACCTTGAGAAAGGTTAAGTAACCCCAATTTAAAAGTAAGTGTGTAGACCTCGACTGTGAAGAGTTAGGCGTTCAGGCACGTGTTGTGACTATAGGTCGGATGATATCGGTAGCAAAGTCGATGTGCTTGTGGAAATTGGAGGGTTATATTTGCGATAACGGTTGTAGCAATCCTAAGATACTCAAGTGTGATGAGTAGGTTTTGTGGGGATGATTTCCTTGTCTGGTAAAGGAACCTGCCTGTCTAATGATTAATGTTGTGATGGATTCTTGGAGTCTATTAGAACTCGTTGAAATTAATCGACAGTTAATGATAGGGACAATTGGAATTGGAGATTTTGTTGATTTTGGTAGTGATTAAACCTTGGATTGACTTAGAGTCTGAAACCAAAATCGGGATGTATGGAACATCTAAGGTTTGGAAACGACCAAATGTCGTATGACTAGGAGTTATTCCAATGATCGGAGTGTTCTCCCGACCATATGTACAGAGTACTTGAATGGGCTTTGTTGGAAAGAATTTGTTTGAGGACTTGTCTTAATAGACTGTATAATGGAAATTTAGATTCCAATTAGGAACTGATAAATTATAGTCGGCATTGAGCCGGTTAGCCTTGGTTTGTAAAGTATTTTAGATTTCGAGGACGAAATCATCCTAAGGTTGGGAGGATTGTAACACCCGTAATTTTCGGATAAGCATAATTTCGAATCAGTGAGAAACCGATCTTTTATGAAAAATATGAAAAGTAATATTTTGGGTTAAATCTTATATTTTATGGTCTTGTTGGATGAGGAATTCGAATACGAGTCCAACGGTTCTTTCCGGAGCGAAAACGGAGCTATAACGAAGAAGTTATGGCCAAAACAGTTTCGGCACCGCGGAGCTACTATGACCATGTCATTGTCGCGTGTCATTGTCGCGCCAAGGGTACAGCCTACGGTACACCTTGTGCGACTATGACCAGCGACTATGACCGTGTCATTGTCGCGTGTCATTGTCGCGGACGGGTACCTGGTTGTTGTCAAATACGAAATTCACACCCCAAACTTCATTTCTTCATATCTCTCTCATTTCAACTCTGATTTTGGCTATTCAAGTGGATATGGTTCCGATTTTGAGAGCTCTTCAAGGATCTAGAAAGAGTTTTGAAGCTCATAGGAAGATTCAAGGGTGTTTGGCGGTGGTAAGTCTCTCAAATCTCTTCCCTTTCTCTCCCAAATCGTTTTCCTTCCTTCCTCACAAACCCTAACCGATTTTGGGGCTTTTCTTGGAGATTAATGTGTTTCTTCTCCATTTCATGCTAATGGTTTCATTCATTGATGCAAGAACAAGTTTCATCCACATCACTAGAGATTTTTGGGGTTTTCTAGGTTTTCATCAAAACCTAAGTGGTGAGTTCATCCTACTAGCTTCTATACTTTCATATGAGTTAGAAATTTTCCATTGATGATCTTTTAGTATTTTGCTTATCCAATTTCGGTTTGGATGATTTTGGAGAACAATTCTAAATGGTTAAATGTGGTTATTAATGGTGGGAAAATTATGGATTTAGGTTTTGAAGTTTTGGTTTGAGGATTCATGTGCATCAAAGGAGCATACGTTTGGGGAAAAATCTAGATTTAGCTAAATCTAGCAAAGGTGGGTTCAAGTTACTTTGCGAAAACTTTGTACATGCCAAAATGCTATTTTTCCAAGTATTTATGTGTTTTACCTGAAAATTATCAATGTTAAGTTATTTGATGAGTTTTACCTTTGAGGTATTAATTGTGGTAGATATTGTAAAACACTACTTTTGGGATTTTTGGAAAAAAATGAGATAGATAAACCATACATGAAAATGGGTTATTGATTTATGTAATAAATGGAGTCTATTTGTTGTGAAAATGCATTTGTGGATATTTGGAAATATGCATATAGTACATCATGAGATGTTTTGAGAATGTAAAGGTGTGAGTCCGTTGTAAATGAGGGTTTTCCCAATCCAAGGTTTTAATTCGGGTTTTCATGGATTGGAAGTAATTACAGGCAACCGGTGTGTGTTGTTGTATATTTAATGTCATTTAATGACTTTCATGAACTACCTTTTGAGTTAGTTGAGCTTGTGGCTCGGTATTGGGTTTTATTAAGTCTTGGGGACATTTGTCCAGTTTTGATAGCTTAAAGTTGAGTTTTGATCATGATTTATGTTATTGGGGAATTACATGTTTTGAGTGCATTTGTTTATTCATTTGGGGTCGTGTAATAATTAGACCTTGTTAGCTATGGATCCATAGGCTTTTAAGTTTCCCAAGTATCACGAGCAAGAGATCGGGATTGATTGAGCTCAGTTTAAGAGACATTAGTTTCTTTTTTGTAGCACGGAATAGGCATCGGGTTCCATGATAAGTAAGGCGTGGACCTATATGGTCGGGCGTCGTCTCATGGACTGTAAGGTGTAATTCCATATATGTGCTTAGCACGGGATAGGCATCGGGTTCCATGATAAGTAAGGCGTGGACCTATATGGTCGGGCGTCGTCTCATGGGTAGTAAGGTGTAATCCCTAATGTGCTGTCGTGGATTTGGAGTGGCCCAATGTATAGACCTGGAGTGGTTGAAGTTGGGGGCTCCCTAGTCTCGCGGGCAATAGATCTGGAGTGATTGAGCTCAGTTTACGAGAGTAATCCATGTGGGTGTTTTTATTGCATAGTAGGTGACCCACTTTTGTGTTCCGTCACGTGCAATGTATACGGGTCTCCCCCGTCACCGAAAGGTGTTGTTTTGGGTATTTGTGTTTATCCATGTTTTCGGTGACGCATCAAATTTATGAGAATTGCTTTCCTTGTTACATGAGTTGTGGATTATGTTTCATCCATGTCTTGGGATGTTTTGGGAAAAGTGGCAAATATTTATGGATTCAATGGTTTTGAGAATTGAATGTTATTTCACCTTTCACGTTGATTTTGGAAATGAGTATTTTGGAAATCATGTTATATTAAAGATTTTAATATGGGAATTGTATGAGTTAGAAAATGGATGAATTGAGTTTAAAGTAAACTTTTTGAAATCATGACTAAAACTACCACTCTCTCGATTTATGATTTTATATAGTCATGATAAAATTCTTGAACTCACTAGGCGTTAGCCTAACCCTTTTTATTTGTCGGCATGTGCAACAGGCTCAGGTTGGGAGTAGCTTTAGCTACACTGTGAAGTGGCGGGTGCTAGTAGAGTGCACGAGAGATGATTTTGATTAAGTGATTCTTCCGCATTTACTGGGACTAGCAACTTGTGTTGTATTAAGTAACGCCCGTCTTATGTTTTAGTTGTGGAAATTAAAAAGTTTAAATTCCGAGGTATTTTCAGGAATGAATTGTAGAGACGATTTATCTACTTTTGGTTATTTTATAGAAATTAAAGTTAGTTGCTCGTTCCAAATTTTAGGGTGTTACAAGTTGGTATCAGAGCATAAGTTTGAGAGATTTAGGTGCTGATTTTGGATACCTAGACTCAAACTAGTGTTTGTTTAAGTAAATGAGAGTGAAATTCACCTTTAGGCACTTTAAGATAGGATGATTCGAGGTCAATGGATGTTGTTAGAAACGAGAATCACGTTGAGAGTAGCAAGGATAATCATGTACGGTGCGTTCATAGTGACACCTGGCCAGTGTCATGGTGAACCTACTAGTACATGTGCATACTTGAATTACTTTAATGTGGTGATTGTCGGGGTAGTGAAGGAGGTTCTAAGCTAGTAGTTGTTGGAATAGATGGACGATTCTAGTATTAGTCACATGGGGTGACGATAAGCATGATATTTGCTTTAAGTAGATCGTCTCGGGTCGAGATTGATGGTTGGATTAGAACCATAGGCTTATTGAGCCGATTTTGATTTGACGAAAAACCGTAAAGTTAATTGATGTATTTCCCAACTTGCCTTAAGGGTTAAAGTATCCGGGTGAAAATAGTGGACCGGAGGATTTGGAAGAGTATGAGATGAGACGTTGAATGCCGACTAAGTCATGCACGAAGTTTATTTTGAAAATAAATGGCACCAACTAATTCTTGTCTTTCAAATCCTTATATGGATAGTATTTTGAATTTTGAGAAATGTTTAGCACACACACAAGATTTTGAATCATGGTTTTGAACGTGCATGAAACCATTTTATTGCGGGAGTTGTAAACTCCGCCGGGATATGTTTTGCGTTATTTCTTCGTTGTTCAACATTTGTTTTGGATATAATGACAATCATATTTTATGATGTTTAAGATGTTGGGCAATAACTACGGCTTGTGACTTTAACATTGGATTTCCTCCACATATGTTAGAGTTTGGACGGAAAGTTATCTTCCATTATGTCTATGTAAAGTATTTTGGGGAATTTGTTTAATGTGAGTTGTTAAGCAATGTTGTTTATATGGTATTACCCTAGAAGGGGATTTTTGGGATTTTGACGTCTCATTTATGATTTTGCTTTTAGCAATTTGACTTTGGGAGCACAATGTTTGGTGCTATTTTGTTGACTTGGAGTCATTGAGTTCGTTGAATTTCATGGAGTTTTGTTGTACGACGTTTTGTGTAGTGTGAGTACAATTTTACAATGTGCATACTCTATTTACTTATGTGAAAAGTTTACGAGTTATGTTGGGTATTTGGTCCCACTCGAGTTTTGTTGAGAAAAGTTAATTTTATGCCATAAGGCGACTAAGAAGAGATGAGTTTGGAACTCTAGTGTTGCGTAACTTTTCTTTCAAGAGTTTGTGTTACTAAGTATTTCGTTGCATATAGTTTAGTGTATGGATTGATTTATACGTGGCTTACGTAATGCATGAAAGAACATTTTGGTCATATTTCAGAATAATTTGTTTGATGCGCTTTCGGTCAGTTAAATGTTTTATTATCATTTCCATGTAAATGCGTTATATCGACTTAGGGGTATGCATAGCTTGGTAACCTTTGGTTCTCGATACTTTGATAAACGAGTCGAGCATGAAACTCTTTTATTAACTCATTGTGTAAATGATGACCATTTGGTCAAGGGGTGTTTTGGTGTCGTGGAAATCATGCATAGTGTGCAATGCTTTACATTTTGAAAATACAAATGTGTGAGTCGTTGACATTTGGTCAACTTTGATTGCCGAACATTTTGGAAAATTGAAAACCTTTTGGTTTTGGAGAAAATGTGTATTTTGAGTATTTTCGACAAATGCATTTTAAGCATTGACGTTTTGACGTTTTGTGTTCTGAGTACGAAACTTTGAGGAAAATACTTCGTGATGAAGATTTTAGAAAATTGTTGTATAAAACTATGGCGCGTGTAATTTCTTATGTTTTGAACATTGACGCGCACCGTTGGTGCAATTCAAGATTTGAAGTCGGTAGGAATCCTTTTTGGGTGTCTACCTTTTTATTAACACTTACTTCCTCATATGTTTTGGGAAACACATTGTTGGGTGCAAGTTTTGACCAGAACCGTTTTACTCAATTGTCGTTATAGGACCGAATGGGAAACTTTGGGAAATTAATTTAAAGAATTCCATCATTTGGAATTTGGTCGCAAACCATTTGATGCATGTTATTTCGTTTCAAGAAAAAAAATTGCTAATGAAAGTGTTACAAGCTTGCATGCCTACCCCGATGTGAGGTATTAAGATGTTTTAGTCGATATTTTCAAGTGATGGAAACGTATGGGTTTTGTTTTAAATATGGAATTTGCACAAGTCATTTTGTGTTGACTAAGGTGTATTTGTAAACCGTTTCATCGTTTTGTATAATAAACTGACGCGCGCAAATTTTGGTTGGTGAACTTTGTCCCATGCCATTTTATGGTAAAAAGGGAAATTTTGGAGTCAATTGTCGTGGGACTTCTCTTGAAATACGTGCACACCTTTTGTTTCATCCTGTTTAAAGTGGGCAATTACTTTACGTGTATGTCATGAGTCAATCCATACTAGAACCGTGGCGGTTCATTTTAAGAAGTTGTTTATTTTGCTTTAGCGTTTTGTTGATAAACTGAACTGCAACGAAATAATTTTCAATATGATTTTTCATATGTGGGACGAGCGTGTCCATTTTTGCGTAACTACCAAACTGATAGTAGTAGTTTTTATGCGTACGTTTAATTTGATATGAAAAATCTTTGTATTGAAAATTTCTTTGAAAAGTTTTGTTGATTGGCATATTTGTTAAAATAGTTCACTTGAAAACCTTGAACTCATTAGGACCTTGAGAAAGGTTAAGTAACCCCAATTTAAAAGTAAGTGTGTAGAACCTCGGCTGTGAAGAGTTAGGCGTTCAGGCACGTATTGTGACTATAGGTCGGATGATATCGGTAGCAAAGTCGATGTGCTTGTGGAAATTGGAGGGTTATATTTGCGATAACGGTTGTAGCAATCCTAAGATACTAAAGTGTGATGAGTAGGTTTTGTGGGGATGATTTCCTTGTCTGGTAAAGGAACATGTCTGTCTAATGATTAATGTTGTGATGGATTCTTGGAGTCTATTAGAACTCGTTGAAATTAATCGACAGTTAATGATAGGGACAATTGGAATTGGAGATTTTGTTGATTTTGGTAGTGATTAAACCTTGGATTGACTTAGAGTTTGAAACCGAAATCGGGATGTATGGAACATCTAAGGTTTGGAAACGACCGAATGTCGTATGACTAGGAGTTATTCCAATGATCGGAGTGTTCTCCCGACCATAAGTACAGAGTACTTGAATGGGCTTTGTTGGAAAGAATTTGTTTGAGGACTTGTCTTAATAGACTGTATAATGGAAATTTAGATTCCAATTAGGAACTGATAAATTATAGTCGGCATTGAGCCGGTTAGCCTTGGTTTGTAAAGTATTTTAGATTTCGAGGACGAAATCATCCTAAGGTTGGGAGGATTGTAACACCCGTAATTTTCGGATAAGCATAATTTTGAATCAGTGAGAAACCGATCTTTTAAGAAAAATATGAAAAGTAATATTTTGGGTTAAATCTTAGATTTTATGGTCTTGTTGGATGAGGAATTCGAATACGAGTCCAACGGTTCTTTCCGTAGCGAAAACGGAACTATAACGAAGAAGTTATGGCCAAAACAGTTTCGGCACCACGGAGCTACTATGATCATGTCATTGTCGCGTGTCATTGTCGCGCCAAGGGTACAGCCTACGGTACACCTTGTGCGACTATGACCAGCGACTATGACCGTGTCATTGTCGCGTGTCATTGTCGCGGACCGGTACCTGGTTGCTGTCAAATACGAAATTCACACCCAAACTTCATTTATTCATATCTCTCTCATTTCAACTCTGATTTTGGCTATTCAAGTGGCTATGGTTCCAATTTTGAGAGCTCTTCAAGGATCTAGAAAGAGTTTTGAAGCTCATAGGAAGATTCAAGGGTGTTTGGTGGTGGTAAGTCTCTCAAATCTCTTCCCTTTCTCTCCCAAATCGTTTTCCTTCCTTCCTCACAAACCCTAACCGATTTTGGGGCTTTTCTTGGAGATTAATGTGTTTCTTCTCCATTTCATGCTAGTGGTTTCATTCATTGATGCAAGAACAAGTTTCATCCACATCACTAGAGATTTTTGTGGTTTTCTAGGTTTTCATCAAAACCTAAGTGGTGAATTCATCCTACTAGCTTCTATACTTTCATATGAGTTAGAAATTTTCCATTGATGATCTTTTAGTATTTTGCTTATCCAATTTCGGTTTGGATGATTTTGGAGAAGTTAGGTCAAATTGAGGTTTTGGGTATAAATGGAGATCTTGATGGTTGATGTTTGGAGAACAATTCTAAATGGTTAAATGTGGTTATTAATGGTGGGAAAATTATGGATTTAGGTTTTGAAGTTTTGGTTTGAGGATTCATGTGCTTCAAAGGAGCATACGTTTGGGGAAAAATCTAGATTTAGCTAAATCTAGCAAAGGTGAGTTCAAGTTACTTTGCGAAAACTTTGTACATGCCAAAATGCTATTTTTCCAAGTAATTATGTGTTTTACCTGAAAATTATCAATGTTAAGTTATTTGATGAGTTTTACCTTTGAGGTATTAATTGTGGTAGATATTGTAAAACACTACTTTTGGGATTTTTGGGAAAAAATGAGATAGATAAACCATACATGAAAATGGGTTATTGATTTATGTAATAAATGAAGTCTATTTGTTGTGAAAATGCATTTGTGGATATTTGGAAATATGCATATAGTACATCATGAGATGTTTTGAAAATGTAAAGGTGTGAGTCCGTTGGAAATGAGGGTTTTCCCAATCCAAGGTTTTATTTCGGGTTTTCATGGATTGGAAGTAATTACAGGCAACCGGTGTGTGCTGTTGTATATTTAATGTCATTTAATAAACTTTCATGAACTACCTTTTGAGTTAGTTGAGCTTGTGGCTCGGTATTGGGTTTTATTAAGTCTTGGGGACATTTGTCCAGTTTTGATACCTCAAAGTTGAGTTTTGATCATGATTTATGTTATTGGGGAATTACATATTTTGAATGCATTTGTTTATTCATTTGGGGTCGTGTAATAATTAGACCTTGTTAGCTATGGATCCATAGGCTTTTAAGTTTCCCAAGTATCACGAGCAAGAGATCGGGATTGATTGAGCTCAGTTTAAGAGACATTAGTTTCTCTTTTGTAGCACGGAATACGCATCGGGTTCCATGATAAGTAAGGCGTGGACCTATATGGTCGGACGTCGTCTCATGGACAGTAAGGTGTAATTCCATATATGTGCTTAGCACAGGATAGGCATCGGGTTCCATGATAAGTAAGGCGTGGACCTACAAGGTCGGGCGTCGTCTCATGGGCAGTAGGGTGTAATCCCTAATGTGCTGTCGTGGATTTGGAGTGGCCCAATGTATAGACCTGGAGTGGTTGAAGTTGGGGGCTCCCTAGTCTCGTGGGCAATAGATCTGGAGTGATTGAGCTCAGTTTACGAAAGTAATCCACGTGGGTGTATTTATTGCATAGTAGGTGACCCACTTTTGTGTTCCGTCATGTGCAATGTATACGGGTCTCCCCCGTCACCGAAAGGTGTTGTTTTGGGTATTTGTGTTTATCCATGTTTTCGGTGACGCATCAAATTTATGAGAATTGCTTTCCTTGTTACATGAGTTGTGGATTATGTTTCATCCATGTCTTGGGATGTTTTGGGAAAAGTGGCAAATATTTATGAATTCAATCGTTTTGAGAATTGAATGTTATTTCACCTTTCACGTTGATTTTGGAAATGAGTATTTTGGAAATCGTGTTATATTAAAGATTTCAATATGGGAATTGTATGAGTTGGAAAATGGATGAATTGCGTTTAAAGTAAACTTTTTGAAATCATGACTAAAACTACCACTCTCTCGATTTATGATTTTATATAGTCATGATAAAATTCTTGAACTCACTAGGCGTTAGCCTAACCCTTTTTATTTGTCGGCATGTGCAACAGGCTCAGGTTGGGAGTAGTTTTAGCTACACTGTGAAGTGGCGGGTGCTAGTAGAGTGCACGAGAGATGATTTTGATTAAGTGATTCTTCCGCATTTATTGGGACTAGCAACTTGTGCTGTATTAAGTAACGCCCGTCTTAAGTTTTAGTTGTGGAAATTAAAAAGTTTAAATTCCGAGGTATTTTCAGGAATGAATTGTAGAGACGATTTATCTACTTTTGGTTATTTTATCGAAATTAAAGTTAGTTGCTCGTTCCAAATTTTAGGGTGTTACACATAAACATGAAGAAGACAAAGAACAATGTCGTAATGTGGAAAGGGTTTCCAAAATAAGATGTTTTAGGGTTTTGTAATTTCCCTTTAGAGAAAGAAATGGGAATTAGGGTTTTTCTAGTTTTGAACAAAAGTACAAAACATAGTGCATGTTCTTGTTATCCAGTTTACTTTTAAGGAAAGGATTCTGGAAAAACATATGAAAAAGTCAAGTTTAAGATTTTTATTTTAAACTCGAAGAACAATCTAAGAAACAGATTGCATTCATAAAATCACGAAGAAAATGATTTCATTTTAAGAAAGTTCTTTTGTTTGATCTTGTAGAACCAAGAATAAGATCAAAAACAAGTTTATTAGTTGCAAAAAAATAAAAGAAATATTAACCTATAGTGTTGAAGAAGATGAAGATGAACAGCTTCTTGAGAAATATTTCAAATACAACAGTTGATTCTTGCTTGAGAGAGAGATGATGTTCATGTAAAAGGTAAAAATATAAACACAAAGGGTTTATATAGTGAGAGTAGAGAGAGAAAAACTGTGAGCGGGAAAAGTTTTTCATGATGACACGGACACGTCCCTTTAATTTGATTGGACAAGTAAACGAAACGGTCGAACGTGTCAGAGAAAATTCGTGCAATGGTCTATCCATTGTGATGACATCACAAACGTCCTTTCATATTTTAAGATGTCTCTGAGGGTTTTGGAAAAACTCAGGGATATTTTTAAAACACGAAGCACTGATTAGAAATATTAGTGATAGTTTTAGAATTTCAAAATATCACTGAAAGGAAGAGACATTCAGCGATGTAATTTGTTTTGAAATCTTGCATTCTTAGGCGAACGTCGGCGAGTAAGAAAGAACATACCTTAATATCAGCGAATCAATTTTGTTCAGAGATAGGGTGATTAATAGGGTTATACAAATTCATTGTATCACTGATCAATTGTGAACCACAAAAGATTTTACTCTTCTAAGTTCAGCATTCCAAGCTCGCTGATGAGAAAGTTGAATCTTGTCTCATCAAGAGGTTTGGCGAAAAGATAAGCTAACTGAAAATCATTTGGGATAAAATGAAGTTCTATATCACCATTCATCACATGATCTCTGATAAAATGACACCTGATTTCGATGTGTTTGGTCTTTGAGTGTAGCACCGGATTATTTGCTATGGCGATGGCACTAGTGCTGTCGCAATAGATTAGAATTTTGGAGAGCTGAAGGTCATAGTCCAGTAGTTGATTTATCATCCATAAGACCTGAGAACAACAGCTTTCAGAGGCTACATACTCAGCTTCAGCGGTTGAGGCGGACACTGAGTTTTGCTTTTTACTTGTCCAACTTACCAGCTTTCCACCCAGGAGCTGACAGCCTCCTGTGGTGCTTTTCCTATGCAATTTGCAACCTGCAAAATCACAATCTGAAAAGGCGATTAGATCAAACCCTGAGTCTTTGGGATACCAAAGACCTAGGTTAGGAATACCCTTAAGGTATCGAAAAATACGTTTTACAGCGATCAAATGAGATTTCTTAGGTTCAGCTTAATATCGTGCACACAAACAGGTTGCGTACATAATATCAGGACGGCTAGCTGTAAGATACAAAAGAGAGCCGATCATCCCACGGTACGCTGTGACATTAACAGGTTTTCCAGAAGGATCCTTGTTTAGTGTCAGCGGCGGTGCCATAGGGGTTTTCATAGCTGAGCTTTGAGTTAAATCAAACTTTTTCAGCATATCTTTAACATACTTACCATGATGAATAAAAGTATCTTTTTCATTCTGTTTGATTTGAAGACCAAGGAAATAAGTTAGTTCACCCATCATACTCATTTTATATTCAGCTTTCATTCTTTCAGTGAAACGAGTACATAAGTCAGGGTTAGTAGAACCAAATATAATATCATCGACATATATTTGAACAAGAATGACATGACCTTTTACTTTCCTGAAAAATAGAGTTTTATCGATTTGACCACGCTCAAATTTTTCAATATGGAGATAAGTAGAGAGAGTGTCATACCATGCACGAGGAGCTTGTTTTAAGCCATAAAGTGCCTTATCCAGTTTATAAACATAGCCTGGATGCTTAGGATTTGAGAATCCTGGAGGTTGTTCCACGTAGACTTCTTCATTCAGCCTTCCATTGAGGAATGCTGATTTGACATCCATTTGATAAACCTTGAAGTCTTTGTGTACATCGTAAGCTAAGAATAGACTAATGGCTTCGAGTCTTGCCACTAGGGCAAATGTTTCGTCGTAATCTATGCCTTCCTCTTGTCTGTATCCCTGAGCAACAAGACGAGCCTTGTTGCGGGTTACAGTTCCATGTTCATCCAACTTGTTTCGATAGACCCATTTAGTGCCTATCACTGACTTGTCAGATGGTCTTGGAACGAGCTTCCAAACTTTGTTTCTTTCAAATTCTGTCAGCTCTTCTTGCATAGCGCTGACCTAGTTTGGAGATCTGAGGGCATCATCTGTTTTCTTTGGTTCAATCAGAGAAATAAAGTTAACAAATAAACAAATGTTACCTGCACTTCATCGAGTCTGAACACCAGCGTTTGGATCACCAAGAATCTGATCGATGGAGTGATTAATAGTCCATCGCTGAGCCGGAGCATAAGTAGCTGACTCAATCTGAACTTCTGGAGGAGCTGAAGATGAGGCTTCAGCAACTTCTGGTATTTCAGGCAAGAGAGGAAGAGGTTCAGATGTCATTTCATTCACTGATTGTTGAGAATTAGATGGTATGTCTGAGGTAGAAGGTTCAGAAGCAGGCATAGTGTTAAGAGGAACAGCTGAGACCCATAAGGATTCAGCTTCACTTGTCTGCATGCTTGGGATGATAGTAGGATCAGCATCTTCTGAATCACCAAGATGAGAAAACATCCATTGATTCAGTTCTTCAGTATCAGTAGAAGGTCTGGAGTTCGCTGATCGGGATTCGTCAAAAGTGACGTGGATTGTTTCTTCTACAGTTTGTCTTCTTCGGTTGAAGACTCTGAAGCCTTTAGAGATAGAAGAATATCCAAGAAAGATTCCATCATCCGCCTTAGGATCAAACTTTCCAAGGGCATCTCTGTTGTCTAGTATGAAACACTGACATCCAAAGATGTGAAAAAAGCTAATTGAAGGCTTTCTCCCATGAAAAAGTTCACAGGTTGTCTTCTTGAATCTTTTGACAATCAGCGACCTATTTTGAGTGAAACAAGCAGTGTTGACAACTTCTGCCTAGAATTGAGTAGGCAGGTGAGAATCGCTGAGCATTGAACGTGCAGCTTCTATGATAGTTCGATTTCTTCTTCCAGCGACTCTATTTTGTTGCGGTGTTCTCACTGAGGAAACGTTGTGAGAAATACCCTTACTTTCAAAGAAGGAATCAAGAGAACTGTTTTTGAATTCGGGCTTAGAGACCTTAGACCTTTTCACCTCCCTAACAGGTCCTTCCCACTTTCTCTTATCCACATTCCTCTCCGACATTTGTCGATTCTTCTCTTTCTCGGTTAACTCTGCCACGTCGACCGCCGCTTAAAAGGTCACGGGGCCACGATTTGCACAAGTTCCCTCACACTGCTCTTCAGTCCCCAGACATACCTTTCAACACGCCTTTCCTCAGTAGGTACATATATCTCCGCGAATCGTGCCTTCTCGATGAACTTAGACGTGTACTCATGTACTGTCATCGACCCTTGCTTGAGCCCCAGAAACTCCTCTTCCAACTTATTTACTTCCGCCAACGGCCAGAACTGAGCCTTGAACCTCCTAGTGAACGTTTCCCATCAGATCGTCTTTGCTACCTCTGAACCCTTAGCACCCGTCTCAACATACCACTAGAAGATAGCATCTGCCTTCAGCATTGACATAGCAAACAATACCTTATCCCCCTCAGCACACTTGCTTGTATCAAAAGCCAGTTCCATCTCACGGACCCTCTCATTGTCAAAACCGGGTTGCGCTCCCCACTGAAAGATGGAGGTTTGCACGACGCAAAAGTATTAAAAGTGCACCCTTTTGTTGCCTTCGGTTCATTAGCCACGAATGGGGTCGACAACGAATAATCTTCTACCACAGTCGGAAGTGGGCTACACGCCTCGGTCTTCGTCTCGTTCCTACTCCTTGATCGTCCCCCGACATGGTTTTAACCTGATTCTCCAACAATGCTTGCAGAGTCTCTTGCAGTTTACCCATCTCAACAGTGAACTTTTCCTCGGTCACAAAAGCCTGGTTATGATTTTGCCTCGGGCTTTTTGACTGGCTCTCCCTCACCGATGCGGTACTCTTGTTTTGGGACGGCTCGCACACCTCCGGTGCTCCTGCACTCTTAGCCCGACGGACAGTCGGCGCCTTCTTCCCACCTCGAGTCACCACCCCAGTTCCTACTGCTTGGGTGGCCGCTCATCGGGGTGCCCTTCACCGACCCCTTCCACAGCCTCCGCCTCTCCCGCGGGTGGTCGCCTGCCACGGAGGATTCACCGGTCCGTCCTCCAGAATTTCTTCCACGCGGATTTCTCCCCCAACCGGTAGCGTACCCACAACTGGTACAGACCTACTGAAACATCACACGATAACACAACTTAAGGCAACAATCCTAAAATAACAAGGCAAAATAAGCAATGTCATGCACCTATAAATTCGCATTTATACTGGCCAGGTGTAACTCCAAACTTACCTTACATGATAGTTCTCACCACCCTATTATTAACGTTCCCAGTGAGGTCTTCCTAGGTCTTCCTACTTTCTCTGCTGTACTTTCTAATTCCCACAGTTTAAGTTTAGGCTCGTCCGGTCACCTAAATCTCTTAAACAAGCGCTCTGATACCATTTGTAACAACCCAGGCCAACCGTACCAGATATTGTCCGCTTTGTCCACACACCTGGACTCACGGTTTTAAAATGCGTCTGATAGAGGAGGTATCAAGTCCCTTATAAGGCAACCTTTGTTCCCCTCCCCAACCAATGTCGGATCTTACAATCCACCCCCCCTTGGGAGCCCAACGTCCTCGCTGGCACACCTGTCTGGTTCCCGACTCTGATACCAACTGTAACAACCCACACCAAACTAACCAAAATATAATTCCATTAATTATATCAAAACTGCCAAACCTGACCCATACGGTAACAATATATCAAAATTCAAAACTTGGGTTCGCGGAATTAACCCTAATTACAGCTGATAATTCTATGCAAGAAATAAATAAAGGAATGGTCTTCTAGATCCACAAGACGCAAGCTCCAGCTCACATCTTCCCTTTTCCTTTAGTCTATCCCTCTAAAGCCAGCCTACCTGAAAAGGGGTTTAATTTTGAAAAGCGAGGGTTAGACCACAAGGTCTAGTGAGATCCCTCAAAACAACGCTCACAACACGCATAATATTTTATAAGAGTTCACAAGAATTAACAAACAATAATACTCTTGACAGTTCAGATAAATACACGCATATCGATGTTTCACGCTTGATCACACCCACACATGTGACATAATATTAGGGCACACACCCGCCCTAAGGACTAGACGAAATCTATTCAATTATTCCATATGGGACACACTCCCCATACCCATCATAATATTACCTATTTAGCATTCATAATAAAACCGCATGTAAACACACCGTACAAAGCAAAATTGTACAAGTAATCAAATCAAGTACCATCAACTTTGGTTTAGAAAAACTCACCTGAAGTCCCCGCTAGGAATTCTTACTTGCAACCGATTATCCTCGACCCGCACCTACATTTGCATCCAACACACAAGACTAGATAAGTCTGTCGGCACTCTCGAATTCTACTGACAACTGAAAGTCGCGGACATGGAAAAATACGGGTTCCAGATTCACATTCCGAACTAAATTCCGGATTCGGCACTCCCGGACTCTATTCCGGTTTCCGGTACAAATTCCGGACTACATTCATGATTCCGGCACACTTCCGGATCCAATTCCGGATTCCGGCATACTTTCGGATCAAATTCCGGATTCTGGCATACTTCTGGATCCGGTACTCTTCTGGACAACACCCCGCTTCCGGATTTTCGAGGATTCCGGATTGAGCGATTTCCGGACAAATGGGATTTCATCGCACTAAGCATTCCCATTACCCCAACTAGTTCGACTCAAAAATCAACATAAACAAGAAGCCATCTATACCAATGATTAGTGATTAATAACGTTAAATCTCCCATACCGAATTTGGTTGGGACCATAACACTCAGCTCGATTTCTCACATCCTTGAGGAGATAACAGGCAACAGGTCTCCAAAACTCAAAACTCCATAGTTCAAAGTCCACACCAAGATTCCAACATTACACTACCAATTAATAAGTTAAGGAGAAGGAATTTACCTCCACTAGACCGATGATTCTCCTTCCCAGCTTTGGTTCTCCAATGCTTTCTTCAAGAACAAGGTTTCTCCCATTTTCGCACAGTAGCCGCACATACTGATTTTGATGAAATTAGGGTTAATAGGGTTTTGCTCTTATTTATATCCATCACACTTGAGCACTAAACTTTTGCTTATCACACTTTGGCCACTAAACTTCATTTTATTTCCTACACTCCAAACTGGGTTATTACATGCTACAACGGCACCCATCATCAGCACAATGACTTATACGTTCCCCATTGGCATAAAAGCCATCAACTTGCCTACGCAACTATCACACCACAACATCACACAGAAAATAATTTCTTCCTGTTCCTCTTCACACACAGCATGGGTATTGTCATCTTCGTACCGACCATAACCTAACATTTGGAACGAAGTCATTTCATGACTTTGTGTTTACCAAAATAAATTGAACCATAAAGTCATGACCATGCAAGTTACCCAAACAAGTCCTCATCTTCCATCGACTCACCGTGAATTAAAAAACAAGCTCATGCAATTCAAGAATGTAAGATGCATCTCCTTTCGGATCAAAATTTTACCAATGCACACCTAACTCAGTTGTGCTAAATACTTCACTCTGAATGGGTCACCAAGACCTCTTAGAAAACACATAGCTACAGTATCTATCTTTCACTTTCATAATGCCCACAAATGGTGTTCCATTCTCGAACCGGGTACACACCTTTTTCGAAACGACCTCGACACCGGTCATCCAAAAGGTCTTTGACTTCATCGACATGGCGATGATTCGTTCGTCTTGCCGACAACAAAGATTTCCACCAGAATCTACGTTTCCCAACGCATCGTAACTAACTTCATGCCTTATAGTCCTTACAAGTTCAGGGATAAGACTTCTTTGATACATAGTCTATTTATAATACCACTCGTTACTCCCGTTCACTGCCGATAACATTTCATCAGGGTACATTAACTACTTATCAACATGCTACAATTAAAAGTATCTCAACAACTTCAGACTTCAACATGGGTGTACTCGCTTCACAGTCAACCACATCACCCGTTACTGAACATCATCAAATTTATTGCCCGAGACTCACGCTATTCTCGTTCTCCTCTAACCGAATCACTAAGGTCATAACTAGACCATAATCGGATCAACCGAGAAATTTTCATTCTCAGAACCCTTCCTTGTCCTTAATTGTAATATCTTCTACGGCCTAGCGAGTTCATAGCATTCATGCATGACACACATTGATTAAATTCATTTGCATACTTGGAAAAAAATATCAATAGGTACGGTAACACGGAACCAATTTGAGTATGCGTGACACAACACCACCCAAATTAAATAGTAAACACAACGACCTCAGGGATTGCCCACATGCAACTCCACGATAAATCACCACCTTCCCCAACCGAATCAATGCCGGCACAAATAAAAATACATCCAATGACCCATTTCCAACACGTCCAGAAAGTTTTGGAACAAAATCACTTATACAGAGTGAGTCGGTCGACTCTCACACTCATTTGTGTGATAGCAACGTGTCAATACTCATTTCAGTTATAAAAACTTTGTAATAAAACGTTTTCTCGAGTTTTGCAACAAGGATTATCTCAACAAGAAAATGGTAGAATAATTCGCAAATCACTAAGTTCAAAATTTTATCGTGCATGTAAACAAGTTCGTATTTTTCTTTAAACATACGCTTGCACACATCGACTTGTTTCCAAAACAAGAAACTGGTCATGCTCGCATATACTTTTAACATGAAAGAGTTCGTGTAACTCGTTTAAAGACACAGTGCATGAAACCAGATTTTCAATCAAGTGTTTCTCTAATACATAAAAAGAACGGTATAATGTAATACATGCATGAGACTAGATTGAAGTTGAAGGCTATTTACTCTAACAAGGTCCACCATTGTACTCTCAATAACTTATCATCGACCCTCAACTTTCGACGAACGATCACTTTCTCACCCTTACAACAACTTGTGGTACAATTGCTTCACAACCTTCCTAATGACCATTCCACATAGTCTTTGCATAGACCAAAGATCCATAAACCATGCGATTTCAATCTTTGACCTTTAAGGTCGACTAACGACCATACCTCACGTCCTATCCCTACACACGCTTCGATACAGCTCTGATATTTTTCCTCCATCATCCTTGCTACTACATCGCTTGACTAAAAGCCAAGGGTTCATTTTCTTCACCCGATCTTGTTTCGAAGCTCTCAAGATCCCGACACAGTTCTCCTTCTAATCCCAACTGATCGACACATCAAACCACGAAATGGGGACTCACTGGAAACTAGGAGCTTACCCCTATTCCGCCCGTCATCCCCTTCGAATCCAAGAAGTTCCACCATTAGTCGTCTCATTAACGTCCCGAACAATGCTTCTGTTGTGATACATCCCGTTCAACTGGGATCTCTACCTTCCTTCTAGAAAACGTCATCATACACCATGAGAGAACTCACGCATCACATCAAAACCATCGCTATCATCACACGGTAGAGTTTACTCCATACTAACACCCCTCCATCGAATGTCTCAACACTGATAATCTTCTAGGCATGACAAGAACTGAAATTACCACTTGTAACCCACACTCAATAGACAGCTCCACCTAATAAGGAAATTTAAGCACATACATGTACCTGTAAATTCGCAATTACACAGGACAGGTGTAACTCCAAATTTACCTTACATGACAGTTCTCACTACCTCATCCTTAAGTCCACTTAGAGTGGTCTTTTCTAGAGGCAATCCTATATCTCGGTTGTGTCCCCCATCCTACAGTTTAAGTTTAGGCCCGTCCGGTCACCTAAATCCCTTAAACTATGACTCTGATACCACATATAACACTCCAAAATTTCAACCAAGCAATAACATAAAAATAATCCCAAACAGGTCCCAATTACATAATAAAGATTCATAAACTGATCATTACAAAGTCTGAGTAACCCAAAATTTGCAGCGGAAATATTCTTTCCACAGCCGAGATCTATTCTATGAAAAGCAAGACTAACTAAGGAACTATAGTGCTCCTTCTGCTAATGCCTCCATCTCTAAACCTCAACTCTTCCCTTTTCCTTTACTTGAAGCACCGCTAAAGCGCTTCCCTGAAAATGGTTTAGTTTTGAAAAGCGAGGGTTAGACAATAAGGTCTAGTGAATTCCCTCAAAAAACGGTTTATACAACGTGCATAAAACAATACTTTAAAACCATAAAGCTCAACATTTACTCCACACATACAAGGGTATTTGCATAGTGTTCATAGATCGCACATAAACAGTAACCACGATCGGGGCCCAAGCAGACTCCCCTCTCGCCTCATCTCGGGCCCAAGCAGACTCCCCATTTCCTGAGTGTCAAGAAACAGATTCCATACATACCGGGTCATCATAAACTCCCAAGGGATTGTCGGATCCCAAGGTACACCAATCCCACTGTGCAACTCGACTCCACATAGCATACAAGCAAAGCTAACAGTAAACAAGCATTGCATGCATCTTTTCCAAAGTATCTCATAACATGCTAAATAAGCATTTCCAAATCATACATTCATGCGAGAATTTTTAAAAAGTTATAATCATAGCATACGCGCATTTTATACCATGTTCGTGATAAACGATAAGTTTCACAAATCATTCCATCAGAAAAAGAGTGCAAGGGAACTCACTTGTTCGATGTAATGTGCTAAGCACACGCCTTACTTTCCAACGAAACGAACCCAACACCTAAAATTTACCAAACAACTGTCAATAAGTCAACCATTCGGAAAAGAACTAATTTGGACACTCTCACTATTGGAAGTACCCCTTTTTCTGGACCATCAAGGATCCAGAAACCCACTGTCCGGAAATCAGCTTATCCGAAAATCCCATTTTTCCCGAACCCCTTATCCGGAAACTACAAAATCCGGAAAACATTTCACCCGACATCCGGACACAGTTCATATCCGGAACTTCCATTCAGAAACATCTCATCCGGACATGTCTTATCCGGAAATTTCTACTGTTCGGATACTCATCAACCCGGAAGCCAACTCTATCCGAACACTAAACTACCCGGAAAACAACACCATCCGGAAACTATGGGGCGACATCTAGAATGTCGAACTATAGAACGCAAAACCGATTAAATCGGTTCAAGGATACGCTTTTGCCACATAAACTTTTGGATAAACGTTTAGGTTCATATTCCCAACTTTAAACACCCATTTAATCTAAATTTTCATCCATTACCAAGCTTATAATCAGATTCAAATCCCATTATCAACTAAAAGTTAACATAGTGATAAAACTTGGGGTTTCTCTATCAATAACCCATACCCAAACACCGGTGATTGATTTAGAAAGAATTTATACAAGAGGGTTTCAATGGAGCTCACCTCTAATGCAGATTCCTCAAAGGTTTCTTGAATTGTCCTCCATCTCTCTTGCTCTCGATTTCAGCCACAAACATCCAGTGGAAATGAAATTAGGGATTTCCTCCCTTTTTATCCCTTATTAAATTGCAACCAAGTCCCCCTCCTTTTTACATACTTTAAGCTTTACCCACAATTTCCTCAAAATTTTACATTTTAAACACGGTTAATATAGATATCATCTTAGTTAAAGGTTTTGACGTGAGGAAAACAATAATACCAAATCACACTCCAATTCAAGATCGGTTAAAATTTTATATTTTAGTCAATTGCGCAACAACTGTGTTCAGTACCGGCGGCTCATTATTTCAGTTACTTCCCATGTTACGCTTTTGATATCTTCGTAGTTGAGAAGGTTGCCAAAAAGTGGTATATATATATATATATATATATAGGGAAGGGTTCAATTGAGAAGTCTAAATATTTTGAGAAATAGAGAAGTAAAAAAACACGGGAGTGTTCATATATGAACGTTCATATATAAACAGTCATATATGAACGTTCATATGAACGTTCATATGAACGTTCATATGAACGTTCATATATGACTGTTATATGAACGTTCATATATGACTGTTCATATATGAACGTTCATATATGAATACTCCCGTGTTTTTTTACTTCTCCATTTCTCAAAATATTTAGACTTCTCAAATGAACCTGGCGTTATATATATATATATATATATATATATATATATATATATATATATATATATATCAATTATTAAGTCGTATTAGCATCGTTTTAGTTCGAATGTAGTATTGTTAGAAAGATCTTGAAATAACGAATTTAAGAAATGCTTCCTAGCTATTCCACTCGAGAGACTACCTGGGACCCACAAGAATTATGATGCAAGATATAAATATCATATATTATTTTCAAGATAAGTATTTTTATTTATAAAGAAACGTAGCAATTCTTATTTTCATTGTGTAAAAGAATATATTTTTAACGTTTTTTAAATGTATTAACGTGATAGACTGTAGTCTATAAGTTTTTTAAATATTGTTATATTAGAGAATGACTTAGAATTTTTATTGATTTAATACATTTATTAAATAATATGTGATATTAAATTTTTTGAAAGTAGAATGTAGTAATAATAAATGTCATCTCAATAGTATGTTACACGTAAATATTCCACGTGGACAAAGACATTACATGAAAACATGTGTCATGTCATCTAAATTCAAATTAAGAGGTTAGATATTGCTATAATGGGTAAAAACTAGAGTAAATTACTCTTTTAGACCCTGTGGTTTGTTGAAAAATTCTATTTTCGTCTTTACGGTTTTGAAATTTCGATTTCGTCCTTATGGTTCGTAAATTACTACATTTTTCATTCTTATGATTTAAATTTTATTGTTTTTTAATCCTTATGGTTTAGAGTTTATTTCTATTTTAATTCTTCATACTTAAAAGTAGTGTCTTAGCCTTAGGGACGAAAATAGAAATAAAATGCAAAGTATAAGGATGAAACTGAAATTTCAAAATCAAAGGGATGAAATCCATAATTTTTACAAACCACAAGGATGAAATCTGCAATTTACTCAAATTTTAAATTACAATGACTTAATAAAAATAAATTTGAAAGTATATCTTTGTGATAAGAAAAAAAATGAAAGTATGATGTTTATTTTGTGAAAGTAGGTTGTTATTTCGTGCATTTAGCTTTATTGAAAAAAATCCATAGTCTATAGTTAAAATAAAATTACAACCAGTAGAACCTAAACCAAAACTTGCCTACAAATCTATTGTCAGAACTCAAGATGTCGAGTCTCGAAGGACTATTACGCCGTTTCACTTGCTTCTGGTAGAAAAAAAAGTAAAATTGAGGTCGTTTCTCTTCATGAAGTTCATTCTTCTAAATCCGCTTTCAATGTTTTTAATCTCTTCCAATAGTTTCTCGTTCATCCTTTTACAATCATGAGATAGATTTAAGTTGATTTAGAACTCTGACTAAGATTCTATTAGTGTTTAAAGTCCGGTAGTGGCAAATCCAAGATTTTTGTCGAACAAATGTACTTTTCAATGTGGATCAATGGTCCACAAAGTCGTCTGATATGCTTTTAGCCGAATTCCATAGTTTCAATGAGTTTTTATTTTATTTTTTGGTTGATGTCCTTTGTAGTATCCTGAAACACCCTTCAAAGTTTAGCATGCGCGATTTCATACCCCAAAAAAATTCTACTAAGAAAAATCGGTTAAATGGGTGCACAGGACCTGTTAGGCCTTCATGGGTCCACCCCCATGCTCTGGTTTACAGTTTCGGCTTGACAGAGAGATTGAAGCAAGAATGGTTTTTAATTCTGGTCCTGCTTTCAACCTAACACACCAATAGTTATTTGACATAATGCATGAGAGAATTTCTTCAATTTTGATTAGTATATATACATGTGACACATCTCTATTGTTACAAGTTAATACAATTTCTCTGTCATTTTCATCATAGGTCTTTATCAAGGTAACAAGGCAAATTTTGAGCTAAGAACTTTTAATGCTTTAACCTTGTTTGGCCTAGTGGTCCTTCAAATCAAGATGGATTGAGAGCTTGTAACCACACTTCTAAACTTTGATATCTATCAATATTCCTTTTATTGAGATGAAAATATTTGAGAATTTAGTTTGTGATTTTATTAACATATAGGATTTTGGTTGAGTATCCAAAGGAATAAATTTATAACTATTATTTTTTTATTTTAAAATATGATTTAGAATTTTGTTTTCAAATTAAAGAATATTGTGTGATTTCATAATTATTTATGCCATCTCATATTCTAATAATCATATATAAGGAGGAGTATTTTTAATAATTATGTTATAATATTTGTAAAATAAAGTATTTAAATTTAAAATCTCTTAAATATTAGATCGTACATTAACAACTATTTTATTTTAACAATTACAACTAGGCATGGCAATTTGGCCCGACCCGATGGGGAACCCGGTCCACCCGACCCGACCGGGGCCGGGGAAACCCCATTTCAGAAACCCGGGGACGGGGCCGGGGCCGGGATGACCATCCCCCGACCCGCCCCGGACCCGGTATATATATATATATATATATATTATTAAAAAAGTTATATATTTTATATATAGTGAATTACACCGGTGGTCCCTGTAGTTTATGCAAATTTTGGATTTGATCCCTAAAGTACACTATCTACGGTGATGGTCCTAACTTATAATTTACTTTCACTCATGGTCCTCCTATGTTTAATTTACTTGCACTAATGGTCCTCCTATATTTAATTTACATTCACTCATGGTCCTTCTATGTTTAACATAGAAGGACTATGAGTGAATGTAAATCAAAAAGTTAGGGACCATCACCGTATATAGTGTACTTTAGGGGCTAAATCCAAATCTTGGGTAAACCACAGGGACCACCGGTGTAATTCACTCTTTTATATATTTATTAAATATATTATACATTTTAAAAATGTTTTTTTTTTCTGAACTGTTAAAAACAGCAACAAAAACAGCAAAAATAGTTGTTAAAAGCCAAAAAAAACGGGTCGGGGAACCGGGGACGGGGTGTTGACCGGGTCTTGACCGGGTCTTGACCAAAAGTTGACCGGGGACGGGATTGGAATCCCCGTACCCGCCCGGGGCCGAGGGTCGTTTACAAAAACCGGGGCCGGGATGGGGAACCCCGCCCCATACCCGCCCCGTTGCCATGCCTAATTACAACATTAAAATATATTATTAAAATATTCTATAAACTAATCATCCAAATATACTTTTAAAAAAACTATAAGAAATTCAACCTCATTTGTTGAAATAATTAACACACACACACACACACACACACACACACACACACATATATATATATATATATAGAGAGAGAGAGGGGGGGGAGAGAGGTGAAGGTTCAAACGAGAATATCTCCATTTTTGCGAAAACGTGAGTACACTATTATGATATGTGATAATACATATCAGGACACCCAGTGGTTGAGGACAACTTGACCCATGATCTAAAGTCGCATTAAAAGTCGTTCGCGATACTGATTTAGTATTACATGTGTATCATATGTGATGGATTATAGTATCACATCGAAAATTCCCTTATCACATGTGATAATACATGTGAGGGGGCCTAGTGATGTGCGACCGACTTGACCTACAACATAGGTCGCGCCAAACATCGCCCGCGTCTCCGATTTAGTATCACATGTGATTGACTACAGTAAAATGGTGTTCTCACGTTCTCGTAAAATGAAGGTGTTCTTGCATAAACCCTTCCCAATATATATATATATATATATAGAGAGAGACTTATAGGAGAAGACATAACAAATTCAAAAGTAAGACATACATGTAAATTCAAAATCAAAAACCCTGATATAACAATTCGAACAACTAACATAGCATATAGCCCTTTAGATAAAGAGGAATTTAAAAAGCAAATATCGGAAATGCTAGAACAAAAATTAATTAGAAAATCTGAAATTCCTCATAGATCCGCCGCATTCATGGTAAGAAATCACGGTGAGATAAAACGAGGGAAAGCGAGGATAGTATACAATTATAAACGTCTCAATGATAATACTGAAGATGACGGATATAATATACCTAATAAAGACAGTTTGATAAATCTTATACAAAAGAAAAACATATTCTCAAAATTCGACCTAAAATCAGGATATAATCAATTACAACTAGAAGAAAGTTTCAAACCCTGGACAGCCTTTACATGTTCAGAAGGACAATATGAATGGAATGTTCTTAGTTTTGGACTAAAGAACGCACCATCCATATTCCAAAGATATATGGACAGCATTTTTCTTAAATATAATTTCTGCCTTGTTTACATTGATGATATTTTAGTAGCAAGTGAAACAATACAGGAACATGAAAAACACTTACAGAAAATATTTGAAGAAATCAAAACAAACGGTATAGTTGTCTCTAAAAGAAAAATGGAATTATTTAAAAGAAAAATCTCTTTTCTTGGCCTAGAAATAGGTAATGGAAAGATAGAACTACAAACACATATTTCTACAAAGATATTAGAGTTCCCAGAAAAAATTGAAGGTCTTAAACAAATACAAGCCTTTTTAGGACTAATAAACTACGCATGAAAGTTCATACCAGATCTTTCAAAACTTATAGGACCGTTATACAGCAAAACAACAAAGAATGGCCAAAGACATTTTAACATAGAAGATATAAAATTGGTCAGGACAATTAAGGAAAAGGTTAGACATATCAAACCCTTAGAATTACCATTAGTTACGGATTATATAATCATAGAAGTTGATGGTTGTAAAGAAGGATAGGGAGCGGTTTTCTGTTAATTTTAATATCTTCGATATTTAATTTGTTAATTGCCTCTGTGATTTTATCTATATCACTGGCTGTTGTTGTATTTGTTTCTTTTTTATCTTCCAAAATGTTTATGACTTTATTGACTTTTTCAATAAGTTGTATTAATAAACTAATTATAAAATTGAATATGTTTGTAAATTGTTTATCACTTTTACTTTGTCCTAGATAGTTTGTAAAACCTGTAACTTCTTCTTTATTTTGTTCGGATTTGTATCTATTTGCGTCTTCTAAGGCCTTTGTGTATTCTTTGGTAAATGCCGCCAGGTTTAACCTTCTACTATCTGTTTAACTATTTCTAAAGATTTTTCTAATTTATTTAACTGTTTCTCTATTTTGTTGCCCTGCAAGAACAGTTGAAAAAGGATGCATATGCATTCTGCAAAACAGCTATTTATACACCACAGGCATATGGTCATTATAATAAAAATACGAAGAAATTAAGAAAAAGTACAACATTTCAAAAAGGAAATCAACCTTATAATAAAAACAAATATGTTAGAAAACCACAAACAAGAAAATGTAAATGTTTTATCTGCGGATATGAAAAACATTTAGCTAACAAATGTCCGAATAAAAATAAAAATATAGAAAAAAGTAACCTTATAGAACAAATAGGAGAATATGATATAGAATCATTAAAATCCGATAATTCTGATAATGAGTCAATATACAGCATATATAGTGATAGAGAAGATGACTCATTAACAAAAATAACATATACATATGTTAATACAGAACAAGATTGTGATGATCATTTTTTATGAAGCGTACTATGGCTTCACAATCTGTTCTAATTGTGAATTCTCTATTTAAAAAGATTTTGAATTTTTCCAGTGCATTTATCAATGCTTGGATTTCAAAGTCTAAACTTGTCCAATTCATACCGGTCTTGTTGAAATTCCCACTGGTATAAGAACAAATCTTTTCTGTTTCTTTTGGACTATATTTATTAGTTTTAGAAAGAAGGACAGCTCCCCATCCCCTCTTATGTATTCTCTCTAGTTCCTTAATTCTCCTTTCACTTCTTCATAATATATCCCATAGTAAAAAAAAAGGACCACCGCTGCATATACCACTCTGGTGCTTCCGCTCGTCACCTCCAATCTCTACTCTGGTTCTTCTATGTCCACTGTAAGTACGTTTTTCTAGTATTCTCTTTATTTATTGGCTAAAGTTTTTGGGTTTAGGCTAAAGTTTATGTAGTCGATCATTCCATTATGGTAGTAATCAAGGACTTGATCATCTGGCATGTTGGTTTTCTTTAAGTCGATTTGTAGTGAGAACATGTTGGTCGGGATTGATCCGCCTTGATGTAACCTTTGCACGACTGTAACCCCTTTGTAAGCTTTTTCTTGTGGTCCGAATGCCATGTCGATGATGTTTTGTTGAAGCTTATATAAGTCTACTGTTACTGAATTGCCTACAACTCTTAGGCTTTCTTCTCGGCTACTTTGAATTAATACTGTGTTTATGTTTAATAAACCTGTTTGATACAAGACTCTTGGATTTAATATATCCAATTGATGTTGATTGTAGAGATTTATATTTCTGTCCAAATCTATTTCTTCTTCTAATTGTATAACATGTTGTGTGGAATATGAACCTGATCCTCTTCTGGTTATTCTGTTTAGAAAAGATTCGGATGTTATTGTATCATGTATATTACTTGTAGAACTTCTTGCTTCCTGTATAGTTCTACTTCTCCCTAAGAAGCTTCTATTGTTATTATTCATTTTCTGGGTAACCAGTGTGTATAAGGTTTAGGTTTTCTGTTAATTTTAATATCTTCGATAGATAGGGAGAGAAGGGTTTAGCCAGCCATATGGTGAGAAAAGCTCTCGTTTTCTATATATTTCGGTGTGTTTACAAATGAAGTGGAAACTACAATATATAGGCGAAAAAAGCTAAGCTAGCAATGACACGTACCTAATTTATGCCCTACGGAATTATTACACCCACTGAAAAAGAATCAGAAAAGTAAAGACGGTAAACGAATATTTGTAAAAAAGTCTTTAGTGGAGAAGGCATTGTCGGCCATCTTTCTGCTTTTGAATTATTGCTTTGTAGTCGTCAGACTTTTTGGCGGTTTCTGTAACGTCATTGATGACGAGGTCTTCTAGAAAGGGTACTCTGGTAAATTCTAGAAATCCCTGTGTGTACTGTCGATTGACTGTGGCGAACCGGGGTCAGTACCGTCGTATTCGTCTTTGTCATCAAGGTTTTCGATGATAACATGGCTGAAATCTTCATCTCCATCTTCTCCGATGAATGGAAAGACCATGAGCCAATTATCTTGAGCGAATATCTGTGTATAATGTCCTTCTGCAACTAATCTGTATCTTCTTCCCCATGGTCTATGAAAAAGATTTACTGATATCTTTGGAGGGAATTCTGTGCATACTTTGTCTGAAACCATTTGTTCGAATTCTGGGAAGTTTTCGAAGAGTGGTTGCATCGTTTGTCTTAGTGGCATGTCCAAAATTCTTGCTTTGAAACTGTCAAAATTTCTGTGTACCGCTGTGGTTGATCCCTTTTTCTCGAGTTTTTGGATGAGATGTATATTTTTTGTTTCGAGAAACTCATTTTTCTGTTTAAGAAAACTGTTTTCAATCTGGGTTTGTGTACTATGTGTATTTTTTCCAGATCTTAGGAGTTGTTCCTGTAATTGTGCAATAACACTTTCCTGAGCTTTTATAAATTGCTCGGGATTTGTTTTTGCCATTTCTACAAATGTTTTTACTTCTTCAGGTTCAATGAAGAAGTCATTAACACCAAAACTTTCTCTTGCCATTTTCATGGCTTCGGAAAAGCTGTGGTATCCTTTCTAAAGAGGTTTAAGACAATTTATATGTTGTACAACCGTTTCCCATTTGTTAAAAATTCCCGTTTTTGTTCCCCTGAAAATGATGTAGTGAGAAAATTTCTTAGGTGGTTTTTCGGGGACAATCTGACTTTGTTCTGAGAAGTAAACACTCAGAGCATTCAAAACTTGTACCTTGAATAAAGTTGCTTGCGGCATGGTCTGGATATGCCAAATGTTATCAAGCAAACACTGTTGTTTTTCTGTCAAAACATTCCCAATCATGGGTCTAAATTTTTTCTTTAGATCAAAACTTTTTTGTAGTACATGACTTCCAAATGATATTGTTGACTCTGTCTGTGCAGGATGTGTATCTTTTGATCTACTTGACTGTGCATATCCTCTGGTTGAGGTTTTTGCAGGAGTAGATGGTATAATTCTACCCGTATTTCGTATAATCTTTGAGGGACCAGACTGTGTTATGTTATCAAAATTTTGATAACTTTGTGGTATCTGTGTGGGATTGTAAAGGCTTTCGGTTGTTATGATATAAATTTGAAGAGTAACATCTTTTCCCTTTTCTAACTCTTTTGTAAGGAAATTTGTAAGTAATTTAACTGATTCATTTTCAACAGAGTTTTTACTTTGGTCATGGTTATTTTTAATTTTAAAAAATTCTAATATTATCCAAGTATTGAAAAAAGATCACAATGTAACATATGTTTTAAAGAAATTTGTTATTTATGTCTAAAAAAGATCTTTGATCAAGAAATAATAATTACAAAAGAAGCAAATACATCACTCAATAATAAAATATGTTATGAACGAATAGAAAAATTAGAATTAATAACAGAATTACATAATCTAAAGGGGGGTATGGCGGATTTTTTGGGTTTCCGTTAAACCAATAAATAAAGAGAATGGTACGATTCGAAAGATTTAACAAACTTAGTCAGGCTCGTCGGTGGCAGTTAGTCCACAATATACGAGAACTCACTAAGGTGAAAATCCAGGGATCATATTGTGTTATGATATAAATTTGAAGGTTATGATGAATTTTAGGGTCAAGATAAACACTACTATGTTAGATGTTTTAGTCTTCATTTGTTTTAATCTTCATTTGTTATCTATAAAAATTTTATGGGATATATGAAAATATTATAAAAAGGAAAGTAAAGAATTAGGGTAATACTAAGAGATAGGATTTCACCCAACCATTGATTCAAACACCTCGTCTGCAACAATAAAACGCTTAGATAATCTAACTGAAAATCTAGGATATATTAAAGAACAAAATAATCAGATTATAAAAGAGCTAAAAGAAATTAAAAAATCGATTCCTACAAAACAAGAAATTCAACAGTTAAGTTATTTATTACAAATAAATAAACCAAAACAGATTGAGACAGAAAATAAAGGGTTAATAACCAAAATAGAGAAACAGTTAAATAAATTAGAAAAATCTTTAGAAATAGTTAAACAGATAGTAGAAGGTTAAACCTGGCGGCATTTACCAAAGAATACACAAAGGCCTTAGAAGATGCAAATAGATACAAATCCGAACAAAATAAAGAAGAAGTTACAGGTTTTACAAACTATCTAGGACAAAGTAAAAGTGATAAACAATTTACAAACATATTCAATTTTATAATTAGTTTATTAATACAACTTATTGAAAAAGTCAATAAAGTCATAAACATTTTGGAAGATAAAAAAGAAACAAATACAACAACAGCCAGTGATATAGATAAAATCACAGAGGCAATTAACAAATTAAATATCGAAGATATTAAAATTAACAGAAAACCTAAACCTTATACACACTGGTTACCCAGAAAATGAATAATAACAATAGAAGCTTCTTAGGGAGAAGTAGAACTATACAGGAAGCAAGAAGTTCTACAAGTAATATACAGGATACAATAACATCCGAATCTTTTCTAAACATAATAACCAGAAGAGGATCAGGTTCAAATTCCACACAACATGTTATACAATTAGAAGAAGAAATAGATTTGGACAGAAATATAAATCTCTACAATCAACATCAATTGGATATATTAAATCCAAGAGTCTTGTATCAAACAGGTTTATTAAACATAAACACAGTATTAATTCAAAGTAGCCGAGAAGAAAGCCTAAGAGTTGTAGGCAATTCAGTAACAGTAGACTTATTCTCACCTGACACGATACAAAAAATTAAACAATCAGGTAAACAATTTGCACACATAGGATTAGTAATCATAGGAATAAAAGCTTTAGGCAGGAAAAACTTAGGAACAAAATTATTAGCCTTATTATTAGATAAAAGTTGGAAAGTAGAGCTAAAAAAGGCAATAATTTCAGGGATGGAAATAGATCTAAGCCAAAATACAGCTTTATTTTATTGTACACCAGGCATCCTAAAAGATATAAAAGATCTACAAAATATAAAAATCGCATTACAAACCAAGGGATACGAAAACTATGAAGGAAACAACATAGTCATAAGTATAGGAGTACTAGGAAAAGCTAGTAACAGGTCAGGAATGAAATATAAAGTTAACATTGAAGGAATTGTGAATACAATAGCTTCAAAATCTATACAGATGATAGATCCAGTCAACATAGATCCTGAAGAATTAGCAGGATTAGAATGGCAATTAAATGACTTAAAAGAACAAGAAAACGAAGTCTTAGTCCCAAAAAGAAGTTATATCTATGAAGATATGAATGGAACACAAAGTCTAAGATTTGTAGATTTTAAAAAAGAATCATCAAACGATAAAGATGACGATGAAACAGAATACAATTTTATGAATATAGAATATGATACAGATACAGAACCCAAATATGATACAGAAAATGAAGATGATGAAACTCTAATAGGTTTTGATAAGTTTCAAGAAGAAGAAGAATTCGATTACAGCCTAATAGATTATTTAGAAGAAGAAGAAGTAAACACAGGATTTAAAATCGAGGAAACGAATAAAACATTAGAACAAATAATCAACAAAAAATTCACCGAATTAAATATACAAGAAGAAACAGATGATATGATTATGGAATGCATGACAGAATTGGGCATGACATATGAAGAAAGTTATAAAAAATTACAAGAATATTATAACTTACCGTTAGTAGAAAATATTTTACAAGGAAAAACTATGTTATCAGATTTTTATAAAGAAGAACAGAGTTTTATGGATACATATATGCACAATCAATATAAAAGGCCAAAAACAGAATGGGGAGAAATTGGAAATAATTCACAAGATACAAGTGGAAGGGAAACACGGACAAAACCTTCTACAAGTTATCAACAAGAATCAAGCTTTATAGGAAAAGGAAATCGTTTACCTATAGGACAAATATTTAGTAGTAACATGTTAATCATAGAACGACAAAAGCCACAGTTATGGGTAGATGAAATTTTAATATGGGAACAGACAGTCGTAAGGATGTGGGAAACAAACAAAAAAGACAGTATGGATATGTTTTCTTATTTAGAAACCACATTAGGCCCAATATCTCTGGGAATTTGGCAAAGTAAAAAGGCCCAAGATCCAGATGGAATCAATAGGCTAAAAGCCCTAGGAGACAACCCATATAATTTTACATCACAGATAAGGACTCTTATTTTAGGAGTCGACCCAGCAAAAAACAATAGCCACATACAAGATACAGCAATAAGGAATTTAGAACAATTGAGTATCGCCGATATGAAATACATAAATGAATTCACATTAGATTTTTCAAGGATATTATCACAAACAGGACAAGCAATGGATGATGATCTATGCGACAAATACTTCATAAAATTACCAGGAGATTTAGGAAAAAATATACATGAAACATGGAAACAAAATTATGAGAATACAAAAAATCTAGGAATAGGACCGAGAATAACATACACGTTTGGAATATTAGAAGACAAATGCAAAGAAGTTGCCCTGCAAGAACAGTTGAAAAAGAATGCATATGCATTCTGCAAAACAGCTATTTATACACCACAGGCATATGGTCATTATAATAAAAATACGAAGAAATTAAGAAAAAGTACAACATTTCAAAAAGGAAATCAACCTTATAATAAAAACAAATATGTTAGAAAACCACAAACAAGAAAATGTAAATGTTTTATCTGCGGAGATGAAAAACATTTAGCTAACAAATGTCCGAATAAAAATAAAAATATAGAAAAAAGTAACCTTATAGAACAAATAGGAGAATATGATATAGAATCATTAAAATCCGATAATTCTGATAATGAGTCAATATACAGCATATATAGTGATAGAGAAGATGACTCATTAACAAAAATAACATATACATATGTTAATACAGAACAAGATTGTGAACATAATTGGATAAGCAAAAGAGGAAACAATTACATAAAGTGCTTTAATTGCGGATATTATCCAAGTATTGAAAAAAGATCACAATGTAACATATGTTTTAAAGAAATTTGTTATTTATGTCTAAAAAAGATCTTTGATCAAGAAATAATAATTACAAAAGAAGCAAATACATCACTCAATAATAAAATATGTTATGAACGAATAGAAAAATTAGAATTAATAACAGAATTACATAATCTAAAAATCAAAAATTTAGAAGAAAAAATAAAACATATGGAGGACATATTGGAAAAGAAAAAACAGAAAATCGAAATCGAAGAAGTTAAGATGTCCGAAGAATGTACCTACATTCAAACAAAAGGGTTTATAAATATGATTCATATACAATGTCGCTTATGGCTAGATAACAATAAATTTGTGGACCTAACAGCATTAGTAGACACAGGAGCAACAAAAAGTGTAGCATCATACACTCTTATACCCAAACAATATCATAAAGAGTTACCTTATAAATTAGTCACTAGAACGATTGAAAGTAGACTAATCTCGATCACACACTATGTAGAACCAACAGGAATACAATTCTTAGACTTTTCAGGAAATTACAGTATTAAATATGAAATACCACAGGTAAACATCAACCCAGAATATATAAAATCCTCGGATTTTATTCTAGGATTAAACTTCTTATTTGGTCTAAATGGGGCGATCACCCTTACACGAAATTTTGTTACATTAAGTAAACATATCTACAATTTTCCTACGGTACGATATACAAATACATCAGAGATCGCTCGAAAGCGTGGTGGACAAGGCCACTTAGAATTTTTTAAAATTAAAAATAACCATGACCAAAGTAAAAACTCTGTTGAAAATGAATCAGTTAAATTACTTACAAATTTCCTTACAAAAGAGTTAGAAAAGGGAAAAGATGTTACAAAAAGTATAAATTATCCTATTATCCTACATCTAGAAAAGATAGGACTTATAGGAGAAGACATAACAAATTCAAAAGTAAGACATACATGTAAATTCAAAATCAAAAACCCTGATATAACAATTCGAACAACTAACATAGCATATAGCCCTTTAGATAAAGAGGAATTTAAAAAGCAAATACCGAAAATGCTAGAACAAAAATTAATTAGAAAATCTGAAAGTCCTCATAGATCCGCCGCATTCATGGTAAGAAATCACGGTGAGATAAAACGAGGGAAAGCGAGGATAGTATACAATTATAAACGTCTCAATGATAATACTGAAGATGACGGATATAATATACCTAATAAAGACAGTTTGATAAATCTTATACAAAAGAAAAACATATTCTCAAAATTCGACCTAAAATCAGGATATAATCAATTACAACTAGAAGAAAGTTTCAAACCCTGGACAGCCTTTACATGTTCAGAAGGACAATATGAATGGAATGTTCTTAGTTTTGGACTAAAGAACGCACCATCCATATTCCAAAGATATATGGACAGCATTTTTCTTAAATATAATTTCTGCCTTGTTTACATTGATGATATTTTAGTAGCAAGTGAAACAATACAGGAACATGAAAAACACTTACAGAAAATATTTGAAGAAATCAAAACAAACGGTATAGTTGTCTCTAAAAGAAAAATGGAATTATTTAAAAGAAAAATCTATTTTCTTGGCCTAGAAATAGGTAATGGAAAGATAGAACTACAAACAAATATTTCTACAAAGATATTAGAGTTCCCAGAAAAAATTGAAGGTCTTAAACAAATACAAGCCTTTTTAAGACTAATAAACTACGCACGAAAGTTCATACCAGATCTTTCAAAACTTGTAGGACCGTTATACAGCAAAACAACAAAGAATGGCCAAAGACATTTTAACATAGAAGATATAAAATTGGTCAGGACAATTAAGGAAAAGGTTAGACATATCAAACCCTTAGAATTACCATTAGTTACGGATTATATAATCATAGAAGTTGATGGTTGTAAAGAAGGATGGGGAGCTGTCCTTCTTTCTAAAACTAATAAATATAGTCCAAAAGAAACAGAAAAGATCTGTTCTTATACCAGTGGGAATTTCAACAAGACCGGTATGAATTGGACAAGTTTAGACTTTGAAATCCAAGCATTGATAAATGCACTGGAAAAATTCAAAATCTTTTTAAATAGATAATTCACAATTAGAACAGATTGTGAAGCCATAGTACGCTTCATAAAAAATGATCAAAGTAAAAAGGTAAATAAAACCCGATGGATTAACCTCCAAAATATTATACAAGGATGCGGATACAAGATAAATTTTGAACACATTAAAGGAAAAGATAATGGGATAGCAGATATGCTATCCAGAAATCTTAACAAATTATTTATTGCAGATGGAGAAAAAAGATAAAGGCAAACGAAAGGTTATACAGCCGGTCAGATATTCATCCTCGATGAGTATCTCTTCAGATGAAGAAAAGATTAGCACACAAACAGCAGAAACACAGTTTCTAGATACTAACAAAATGTTACATGCAGCCATGAGCGCACAAATCTTACAAACCGAAAGCCTTTACAATCCCACACAGATACCACAAAGTTATCAAAATTTTGATAACATAACACAGTCTGGTCCCTCAAAGATTATACGAAATACGGGTATAATTATACCATCTACTCCTGCAAAAACCTCAACCAGAGGATATGCACAGTCAAGTAGATCAAAAGATACACATCCTGCACAGACAGAGTCAACAATATCATTTGGAAGTCATGTACTACAAAAAAGTTTTGATCTAAAGAAAAAATTTAGACCCATGATTGGGAATGTTTTGACAGAAAAACAACAGTGTTTGCTTGATAACATTTGGCATATCCAGACCATGCCGCAAGCAACTTTATTCAAGGTACAAGTTTTGAATGCTCTGAGTGTTTACTTCTCAGAACAAAGTCAGATTGTCCCCGAAAAACCACCTAAGAAATTTTCTCACTACATCATTTTCAGGGGAACAAAAACGGGAATTTTTAACAAATGGGAAACGGTTGTACAACATATAAATTGTCTTAAACCTCTTTACAAAGGATACCACAGCTTTTCCGAAGCCATGAAAATGGCAAGAGAAAGTTTTGGTGTTAATGACTTCTTCATTGAACCTGAAGAAGTAAAAACATTTACAGAAATGGCAAAAACAAATCCCGAGCAATTTATAAAAGCTCAGGAAAGTGTTATTGCACAATTACAGGAACAACTCCTAAGATCTGGAAAAAATACACATAGTACACAAACCCAGATTGAAAACAGTTTTCTTAAACAGAAAAATGAGTTTCTCGAAACAAAAAATATACAGCTCATCCAAAAACTCGAGAAAAAGGGATCAACCACAGCGGTACACAGAAATTTTGACAGTTTCAAAGCAAGAATTTTGGACATGCCACTAAGACAAACGATGCAACCACTCTTCGAAAACTTCCCAGAATTCGAACAAATGGTTTCAGACAAAGTATGCACAGAATTCCCTCTTCTTCTATATAAGCTTCAACAAAACATCATCGACATGGCATTCGGACCACAAGAAAAAACTTACAAAGGGGTTACAGTCGTGCAAAGGTTACATCAAGGCGGATCAATCCCGACCAACATGTTCTCACTACAAATCGACTTAAAGAAAACCAACATACCAGATGATCAAGTCCTTGGTTACTACCATAATGGAATGATCGACTACATAAACTTTAGCCTAAACCCAAAAACAGAAGCCCTTCTAAACAAGTTTGGAGAAAAGTTTATTTTAACAGCCGGGAATATGGCGTCCCACTCATCAAGTTCACAAATAGGATGCAAGATCATCGCATCCTTTCCAGAAGCAGAAAGTCACACATACAGACCTGCAAGAAAGCGTATTTTCATCAGCCATCTTGAAGACGAACAAGAAGCCCTGAAGAAGTACGCATGCACTCAACAATTCACATGGTGGAATGACACTGACAGCAAAGAACCACTTCAACAGCTGATAGGAAAAATGATCTTACAAGGACAACAAACACCAAAGATATCAGTAAATCTTTTTCATAGACCATGGGGAAGAAGATACAGATTAGTTGCAGAAGGACATTATACACAGATATTCGCTCAAGATAATTGGCTCATGGTCTTTCCATTCATCGGAGAAGATGGAGATGAAGATTTCAGCCATGTTATCATCGAAAACCTTGATGACAAAGACGAATACGACGGTACTGACCACGGTTCGCCACAGTCAATCGACAGTACACACAGGGATTTCTAGAATTTACCAGAGTACCCTTTCTAGAAGACCTCGTCATCAATGACGTTACAGAAACCGCCAAAAAGTCTGACGACTACAAAGCAATAATTCAAAAGCAGAAAGATGGCCGACAATGCCTTCTCCACTAAAGACTTTTTTACAAATATTCGTTTACCGTCTTTACTTTTCTGATTCTTTTTCAGTGGGTGTAATAATTCCGTAGGGCATAAATTAGGTACGTGTCATTGCTAGCTTAGCTTTTTTCGCCTATATATTGTAGTTTCCACTTCATTTGTAAACACACCGAAATATATAGAAAACGAGAGCTTTTCTCACCATATGGCTGGCTAAACCCTTATCTCCCTATCCTCTTATGTATTCTCTCTAGTTCCTTAATTCTCCTTTCAGTTCTTCATAATATATCCCATAGTAAAAAAAAAAAAGGACCACCGCTGCATATACCACTCTGGTGCTTCTGCTCGTCACCTCCAATCTCTACTCTGGTTCTTCTACGTCCACTGTAAGTACGTTTTTCTAGTATTCTCTTTATTTATTGGTTTAACGGAAACCCAAAAAATCCGCCATACCCCCCCTTTAGATTATGTAATTGTGTTATTAATTCTAATTTTTCTATTCGTTCATAACATATTTTATTATTGAGTGATGTATTTGCTTCTTTTGTAATTATTATTTCTTGATCAAAGATCTTTTTTAGACATAAATAACAAATTTCTTTAAAACATATGTTACATTGTGATCTTTTTTCAATACTTGGATAATATCCGCAATTAAAGCACTTTATGTAATTGTTTCCTCTTTTGCTTATCCAATTATGTTCACAATCTTGTTCTGTATTAACATATGTATATGTTATTTTTGTTAATGAGTCATCTTCTCTATCACTATATATGCTGTATATTGACTCATTATCAGAATTATCGGATTTTAATGATTCTATATCATATTCTCCTATTTGTTCTATAAGGTTACTTTTTTCTATATTTTTATTTTTATTCGGACATTTGTTAGCTAAATGTTTTTCATCTCCGCATTGAAAGTAGACTAATCTCGATCACACACTATGTAGAACCAACAGGAATACAATTCTTAGACTTTTCAGGAAATTACAGTATTAAATATGAAATACCACAGGTAAACATCAACCCAGAATATATAAAATCCTCGGATTTTATTCTGGGATTAAACTTCTTATTTGGTCTAAATGGGGCGATCACCCTTACACGAAATTTTGTTACATTAAGTAAACATATCTACAATTTTCCTACGGTACGATATACAAATACATCAGAGATCGCTCGAAAGCATGGTGGACAAGGCCACTTAGAATTTTTTAAAATTAAAAATAACCATGACCAAAGTAAAAACTCTGTTGAAAATGAATCAGTTAAATTACTTACAAATTTCCTTACAAAAGAGTTAGAAAAGGGAAAAGATGTTACAAAAAGTATAAATTATCCTATTATCCTACATCTAGAAAAGATAGGACTTATAGGAGAAGACATAACAAATTCAAAAGTAAGACATACATGTAAATTCAAAATCAAAAACCCTGATATAACAATTCGAACAACTAACATAGCATATAGCCCTTTAGATAAAGAGGAATTTAAAAAGCAAATACCGGAAATGCTAGAACAAAAATTAATTAGAAAATCTGAAAGTCCTCATAGATCCGCCGCATTCATGGTAAGAAATCACGGTGAGATAAAACGAGGGAAAGCGAGGATAGTATACAATTATAAACGTCTCAATGATAATACTGAAGATGACGGATATAATATACCTAATAAAGACAGTTTGATAAATCTTATACAAAAGAAAAACATATTCTCAAAATTCGACCTAAAATCAGGATATAATCAATTACAACTAGAAGAAAGTTTCAAACCCTGGACAGCCTTTACATGTTCAGAAGGACAATATGAATGGAATGTTCTTAGTTTTGGACTAAAGAACGCACCATCCATATTCCAAAGATATATGGACAACATTTTTCTTAAATATAATTTCTGCCTTGTTTACATTGATGATATTTTAGTAGCAAGTGAAACAATACAGGAACATGAAAAACACTTACAGAAAATATTTGAAGAAATCAAAACAAACGGTATAGTTGTCTCTAAAAGAAAAATGGAATTATTTAAAAGAAAAATCCTTTTTCTTGGCCTATAAATAGGTAATGGAAAGATAGAACTACAAACACATATTTCTACAAAGATATTAGAGTTCCCAGAAAAAATTGAAGGTCTTAAACAAATACAAGCCTTTTTAGGACTAATAAACTACGCACGAAAGTTCATACCAGATCTTTCAAAACTTGTAGGACCGTTATACAGCAAAACAACAAAGAATGGCCAAAGACATTTTAACATAGAAGATATAAAATTGGTCAGGACAATTAAGGAAAAGGTTAGACATATCAAACCCTTAGAATTACCATTAGTTACGGATTATATAATCATACATAATTGGATAAGCAAAAGAGGAAACAATTACATAAAGTGCTTTAATTGCGGATATTATCCAAGTATTGAAAAAAGATCACAATGTAACATATGTTTTAAAGAAATTTGTTATTTATGTCTAAAAAAGATCTTTGATCAAGAAATAATAATTACAAAAGAAGCAAATACATCACTCAATAATAAAATATGTTATGAACGAATAGAAAAATTAGAATTAATAACAGAATTACATAATCTAAAAATCAAAAATTTAGAAGAAAAAATAAAACATATGGAGGACATATTGGAAAAGAAAAAACAGAAAATCGAAATCGAAGAAGTTAAGATGTCCGAAGAATGTACCTACATTCAAACAAAAGGGTTTATAAATATGATTCATATACAATGTCGCTTATGGCTAGATAACAATAAATTTGTGGACCTAACAGCATTAGTAGACACAGGAGCAACAAAAAGTGTAGCATCATACACTCTTATACCCAAACAATATCATAAAGAGTTACCTTATAAATTAGTCACTAGAACGATTGAAAGTAGACTAATCTCGATCACACACTATGTAGAACCAACAGGAATACAATTCTTAGACTTTTCAGGAAATTACAGTATTAAATATGAAATACCACAGGTAAACATCAACCCAGAATATATAAAATCCTCGGATTTTATTCTACGATAAAATTACCAGGAGATTTAGGAAAAAATATACATGAAACATGGAAACAAAATTATGAGAATACAAAAAATCTAGGAATAGGACCGAGAATAACATACACGTTTGGAATATTAGAAGACAAATGCAAAGAAGTTGCCCTGCAAGAACAGTTGAAAAAGAATGCATATGCATTCTGCAAAACATCTATTTATACACCACAGGCATATGGTCATTATAATAAAAATACGAAGAAATTAAGAAAAAGTACAACATTTCAAAAAGGAAATCAACCTTATAATAAAAACAAATATGTTAGAAAACCACAAACAAGAAAATGTAAATGTTTTATCTGCGGAGATGAAAAACATTTAGCTAACAAATGTCCGAATAAAAATAAAAATATAGAAAAAAGTAACCTTATAGAACAAATAGGAGAATATGATATAGAATCATTAAAATCCGATAATTCTGATAATGAGTCAATATACAGCATATATAGTGATAGAGAAGATGACTCATTAACAAAAATAACATATACATATGTTAAAAACTAATAAATATAGTCCAAAAGAAACAGAAAAGATCTGTTCTTATACCAGTGGGAATTTCAACAAGATTTAAAATCGAGGAAACGAATAAAACATTAGAACAAATAATCAACAAAAAATTCACCGAATTAAATATACAAGAAGAAACAGATGATATGATTATGGAATGCATGACAGAATTGGGCATGACATATGAAGAAAGTTATAAAAAATTACAAGAATATTATAATTTACCGTTAGTAGAAAATATTTTACAAGGAAAAACTATGTTATCAGATTTTTATAAAGAAGAACAGAGTTTTATGGATACATATATGCACAATCAATATAAAAGGCCAAAAACAGAATGTGGAGAAATTGGAAATAATTCACAAGATACAAGTGGAAGGGAAACATGGACAAAACCTTCTACAAGTTATCAACAAGAATCAAGCTTTATAGGAAAAGGAAATCGTTTACCTATAGGACAAATATTTAGTAGTAACATGTTAATCATAGAACGACAAAAGCCACAGTTATGGGTAGATGAAATTTTAATATGGGAACAGACAGTCGTAAGGATGTGGGAAACAAACAAAAAAGACAGTATGGATATGTTTTCTTATTTAGAAACCACATTAGGCCCAATATCTCTGGGAATTTGGCAAAGTAAAAAGGCCCAAGATCCAGATGGAATCAATAGGCTAAAAGCCCTAGGAGACAACCCATATAATTTTACATCACAGATAAGGACTCTTATTTTAGGAGTCGACCCAGCAAAAAACAATAGCCACATACAAGATACAGCAATAAGGAATTTAGAACAATTGAGTATCGCCGATATGAAATACATAAATGAATTCACATTAGATTTTTCAAGGCTATTATCACAAACAGGACAAGCAATGGATGATGATCTATGCGACAAATACCATAAAAAATGATCAAAGTAAAAAGGTAAATAAAACCCGATGGATTAACCTCCAAAATATTATACAAGGATGCGGATACAAGATAAATTTTGAACACATTAAAGGAAAAGATAATGGGATAGAAGATATGCTATCCAGAAATCTTAACAAATTATTTATTGCAGATGGAGAAAAAAGATAAAGGCAAACGAAAGGTTATACAACCGGTCAGATATTCATCCTCGATGAGTATCTCTTCAGATGAAGAAAAGATTAGCACACAAACAGCAGAAACACAGTTTCTAGATACTAACAAAATGTTACATGCAGCCATGAGCGCACAGATCTTACAAACCGAAAGCCTTTACAATCCCACACAGATACCACAAAGTTATCAAAATTTTGATAACATAACACAGTCTGGTCCCTCAAAGATTATACGAAATACGGGTATAATTATACCATCTACTCCTGCAAAAACCTCAACCAGAGGATGAAGATATGAATGGAACACAAAGTCTAAGATTTGTAGATTTTAAAAAAGAATCATCAAACGATAAAGATGACGATGAAACAGAATACAATTTTATGAATATAGAATATGATACAGATACAGAACCCAAATATGATACAGAAAATGAAGATGATGAAACTCTAATAGGTTTTGATAAGTTTCAAGAAGAAGAAGAATTTCTTTCTAAAACTAATAAATATAGTCCAAAAGAAACAGAAAAGATCTGTTCTTATACCAGTGGGAATTTCAACAAGACCGGTATGAATTGGACAAGTTTAGACTTTGAAATCCAAGCATTGATAAATGCACTGGAAAAATTCAAAATCTTTTTAAATAGAGAATTCACAATTAGAACAGATTGTGAAGCCATAGTACGCTTCATAAAAAATGATCAAAGTAAAAAGGTAAATAAAACCCGATGGATTAACCTCCAAAATATTATACAAGGATGCGGATACAAGATAAATTTTGAACACATTAAAGGAAAAGATAATGGGATAGCAGATATGCTATCCAGAAATCTTAACAAATTATTTATTGCAGATGGAGAAAAATACCGTCGTATTCGTCTTTGTCATCAAGGTTTTCGATGATAACATGGCTGAAATCTTCATCTCCATCTTCTCCGATGAATGGAAAGACCATGAGCCAATTATCTTGAGCGAATATCTGTGTATAATGTCCTTCTGCAACTAATCTGTATCTTCTTCCCCATGGTCTATGAAAAAGATTTACTGATATCTTTGGTGTTTGTTGTCCTTGTAAGATCATTTTTCCTATCAGCTGTTGAAGTGGTTCTTTGTTGTCAGTGTCATTCCACCATGTGAATTGTTGAGTGCATGAGTACTTCTTCAGGGCTTCTTGTTCGTCTTCAAGATGGCTGATGAAAATACGCTTTCTTGCAGGTCTGTATGTGTGACTTTCTGCTTCTGGAAAGGATGCGATGATCTTGCATCCTATTTGTGAACTTGATGAGTGGGACGCCATATTCCCGGCTGTTAAAATAAACTTTTCTCCAAACTTGTTTAGAAGGGCTTCTGTTTTTGGGTTTAGGCTAAAGTTTATGTAGTCGATCATTCCATTATGGTAGTAACCATATATATATATATATATATATATATATCTTCAATATTAAGTTTAAACATTTTTCTCCAAATTTTGAGATTTCTACCTTTTTTTAGCAAACACTTTAGCATAGTTTTTAGAGATGTTCTTAGACTATTTCAACAATATGATAAAATAGATATTTTGGAGGTATAGGGGATATTTTTGCTTCAACAACTCCGCTATAATGTATGCTAAAATAGAGAAAATAAAGTAAAAGGGTGGAGAAATCTCTATAACTTAAAAATAAAAGTAATTTATGATTTTCGTCCCTGTGGTTTGATATTAATAACGATTTTCGTCCCTAAACTTTAAAAACTGCTTGTTGATCCAAACCATCAGTGATTTGATGATGACCCTCTCTTATATACTTAGTGAAAATTGTAAGTAAACAATATGTATCAGAGTTTCACTATCGCTGATAAGTACTAAGATCTTCCAGTACCGCTGATAGGAACTCTCGCTCTTTTAAGTTAAACATTCAGCGAAACTGTTCACCATAAATGCTGAGTCTGTTCAGTCATTATGATGATCGCTGATAAGTTAGTTGTTTACTTATGATCCCTGAAGACAAGTTTCACGTCAACAAAGGTTCTACGCTGAAGTCGAAGATCAAGCTCAAGAACCAGCGACAAGTCTCCTAATGAACTGATGCAGATCAGCGAAGACTCAGATTTGTCCACTCAACGTGAAGTATCAAGTACAAGACTTCAGCTATCGCTGATATGAAATGATAGATCGCTGAATCAACGAAAGCTGATCATGAAGTCCTCCGTACAAAATACTTTTGTCTTATCCACCCTTGCACGACTCCGTACGAAATGTTAGAAAAGAACCTCCGAATATCTGAAATCGTACAACCACTCTGATACTACACTATTCATTCATACGGCTACTAAGGTTGTCAACCAAGGTCAATGACATGCAACCAACCAGCTGATGACACGTGTAAAGTATATACTGAATTGCATTAAATGCATGCAGTATATAAAGAGATGAACTCACTTCATTTGAAGTAACTTGCTAACTCTGGACAAGTTCAATCTCTTATCTCAAGATAGGTTATTATTAGTAATTTCCTTATCTCTCTTAGTGCAAGAAACCTTAGTGTTCCAACTTGTTTAGATTTAGGTTTATCCTTAATCTTGTCTCCGCAACAAGCTGTAAATTGTTAATGATTTATCAATAAACAATTTAGAAAAGTAAAATTTGTGTGTTTGTATTCAACCCCCCCCCCCCTTTCTACAAACTTGTATAGGCCTTCGGGGCCAACAAGTGGTATCAGAGCAGATTTGTTTAATCTCATAAACAAGATCTAATCTAAGATATTTCTCTTCCTTGCTATTATCAGAAAATGGCCATGTTGATCCAAACCCTCAGTGATTTGATAATGACCCTCTCTTAAATACTTAGTGAAAATTGTAAGTAAACAATATGTATCAGAGTTTCACTATCGCTGATAAGTACTAAGATCTTACAGTACCGCTGATAGGAACTCTCGCTTTTTAAATTAAACATTCAGCGAACACTGTTCATCATTAATGCTCTGAGTCTGTTCAGTCATTATGATGATCGCTGATAAGTTAGTTGTTTACTTATGATCCCTGAAGACAAGTTTCACGTCAACAAAGGTTCTACGCTGAAGTCAAAGATCAAGCTCAAGAACCAGCGACAAGTCTCCTAATGAACTGATGCGGATCAGCGAAGACTCAGATTTGTCCACTCAACGTGAAGTATCAAGTACAAGACTTCAGCTATCGCTGAACTTTATCATCTGCTGAATAGTAAATGATAATCGCTGAATCAACGAAAGCTGATCATGAAGTCCTCCGTACAAAGTACTTTTGTCTCAACCACCCTTGCACGACTCCGTACGAATTGTCAGAAAAGAACCTCCGATTATCTGAAATCGTACAACCACTCTGATACTACACTATTCATCCATACGGCTACTAAGGTTGTCAACCAAGGTCAATGACATGCAACCAACCAGCTGATGACACGTGTAAAGTATATATTGACTTGCATTAAATGCATGCAGTATATAAATAGATGAACTCACTTCATTTGAAGTAACTTGCTAACTCTGGACAACTTCAAATCTCTCTCAAGATAGGATTTTATTAGTAATCTCCTTATCTTTCTTAGTGCAAGAAACCTTAGTGTTCCAACTTGTTTAGATTTAGGTTTATCCTTAATCTTGTTTCCGCAACAAGCTGTAAATTGTTAATGATTTATCAATAAACAATTTAGAAAAGTAAAATCTGTGTGTTTGTATTCAACCCCCCCTTCTACAAACTTGTATAGGCCTTCGGGACCAACAAGTGGTATCAGAGCGGATTTGTTTAATCTTATAAACAAGATCTAATCTAAGATATTTCTCTTCCTTGCTATTATCTGAAAATGGCCAACACAAACACACATTATATAGACAATGGTTCTCTTGCTAAGCCCCCTAGATTTTCCAGAGACAACTTCAACTTGTGGAAAAATAGGATGACACTCTTCTTAGAAGGTGTAGACCCTACTATGACTTACTATCTTGAAAACGGCCCACACATCCCTGTAACAATGGATCCTTTAGTTCTAGCCACTACAACTAGAGCTGCTATTCCAGAAAGGCTGATTCCAAAGGAAATACACATGTGGACCGATGAAGATAAGAAGAAAGTGGCTATAGATACAAAACCCAGATCCATACTATCCATGGCCCTTCCTGACGAAGTTTACCATTCCGTCATGAACCTGAAATCATCAAAAGCCATGTGGGACACAATATGTGTTCAGTATGAAGGAAGGTCTGAAGTCCAGGACTCAAGAAAGATCAACCTGGTAAGACAATACGAAAGCTTCATTTCTGGTAAGAATGAAACTCTCTCTGAAGTTCACCAACGGTTTAATTGTTTAATTATAGATCTAAAAACTGTTGGTAAGGAATATTCTAACTTTGAAGTGCTGACAAAGTTTCTAGAATGTTTACCTGAAAGCTGGGACAATTATTCCATGTGTCTCAAGCTGTCAAAGGATCTTAAATCAATGACCCTTTCAACCTTATATGGTACATTGCTGAATCATGAGCAATCTAGCCTTCTTAAGAAGAATCTTGTAAAAGATTCCAAAAGCACTCCTGTTGCTTTAATCTCAGAAGAACCTTCTACTCAGCGACCCTCGGTCACTATCACTGAGTTAGAAAGTAACTCTGAAAGGTCATCAGACTCTGATTCTTCAGATGATGATGAATCCTTGGCTCTCCTAACTAAAAAGTTCAGGAGATTCGCCAAGAAGAAAATGTATAGAAAGAACAAACCTCTTTCCATAACTGACAAGCCTAAATCATCAGCTTTTGTTGATAAGGCTACTGCTACTTGTTTCAACTGCGAAAAGACAGGTCATTTCACTAATGAGTGCAGGTCAAAGAAAGTCATGAGACCTTCAGCTTTCTCAAAGAAAAACTTTGTTCCAAGGAATAAAGATGACAAATACTCAAAGCTGAAGGAGAAGTATGCAAAGCTGAAAAGCTTTAAGAAGAAAGGAAAAGGCCTGATGGCTGACTATGATTGGGCTGCTTCTGATGAAGAAGCATCATCATCTGACTCTGAAGATGATGAAGGAAATCAATGTCTCATGGCCAAGATTGAAGAAGAGGAAGAAAGTTCAGACATTCCCTCCATTTCAACATCTGCCATTCAGGTATCACCTTCTTTCTTTACCAATATTGCAAATATTGATGAAGCTGATAGTCTCTGTAAAATCGATCTATTGACTAGAAGTTTATACGAAGCCATGAACGGCAAAACTGTGGTTGAAAACCAAAATCTTGATCTCGCTGAAAAGCTTAAAAACTACCACCTTCAAATAGAAAAGCTTTCTAAAATTGAAGATGATTTTAAAGATCAAGTCTATTTAAATCAGCTAGTCAAAATCGAACGAGCAGAAGCTATCGCTGCATTAAAAGCTGAACAAGCTACTGTTGAAGGATGGTGTAATTCTTCAACAAAGATCACTGAGATAATTAAGGCTCAGATTCCTCTGAGTGATAAACGTGGTCTGGGTTATAAATATGATACTCCAAAACCAACCACTGAACGTTCAATGCTTAAATTTGGAACGTTCGTATCCTCAGTCGCTGACACTTCATCATCTCAGTGCTCCTCGTCAGTTACACCAATCCCTGAGGAAACTCCTACCTCCTCAAAAGGTAAGGAGAAAATGGTTTATTTAAAACCTACCTCTGTCTCTAAAGACAAAGGTAAAGGAATTGTTATTTATCAAAATCCTCAGAAGGGTACCTTAGTACCTAAGCTGAATGCTTCCAAAGCCTTAGTGATTCATTCATCTGGTTCTAGAAATCAGACCTCTGGATCAGTTCAGCGACCTACTCCTAGACTCAGAGTAGATGTCCTTGGTAAGAAATCTGAAGAACTGAATGTTCGTCCTATTTCAAAAACCAATAGTGTACTTGGTGCTGGCACTTCTAATTCCAAATTAAAAGCTCAGCACTCAAGTGGTCCTAGAACTAATTTTAGTTATAGGAAATGTTATCACTGTGAACTTACCGATCATATTGCAAATAAGTGCCTCACAGCCACCAAAGCTGATAAGATAGCTAAGGTGAAGATAGCACCCAAGTCCAAGAAGACCAACCCAGTTGCAATTCAGGTCAAGGTGACTCCTACCGCTGAGGTCAAGAAATTGACCAAAGTGAAGAAAGACAAAGTTGAATCTTCAAATGCTGCGAAGACTGCTGAACCCATTCCAACTACTTCCACTGACAAACGCGTATACATGGTGAAGTGGGTACCCAAGCAAAACTAATCTTCCTTTGTAAATGCAGGTTAAGAAGGGTATCTGGTATCTTGATAGCGGATGCTCTAGACACATGACTGGTAAGAAAAACCTGCTCGCTGAATACAAGGAAGAGAAGGGTCCCTCTGTGACATTTGGTGGAAATGGAAAAGGACATACCCGAGGGTATGGTGTACTTTCAAATGGTACAACATCCTTCAGAAGAGTCGCATATGTTGAAGGGCTGAAGCATAATCTTCTGAGCATCAGTCAGTTTTGCGACATGGATAACAAAGTGATTTTCACTAAGGAATCCTGCTTTGTCACTGACAAAAAGGAGAAGATAGCTCTCAGCGGTTATCGTTTGGAAAATGTTTATGTAATAAACATGGACTCAACAACCACTGAGAACTCATGTTTCTTCTCAAAGGCATCTTCTGATGTTAACTGGCTATGGCACAAGAGGCTCTCACATCTCAACTTCAAGACGCTGAATACTCTTTCCTCCAAAGAGTTAGTCACTGGTCTACCTCAACATTCATACGCCAAAGAGTCTTTATGTTCAGCGTGTGAAAAAGGGAAGCAGACCAAGGCAAGCTTTAAGTCAAAGCAAGTCTCATCAGCGTCATCTCCTCTACAACTACTCCATATGGATTTGTTTGGCCCTGTTAACAAACAATCCATCACTGGAAAGAAGTATACGCTGGTCATAGTTGATGAATTCTCTCGTTACACATGGGTAATGTTTCTCCGTTCTAAGAGTGACACCCCTGAAGAACTCATCACCTTTGTTCGGAAGATGGAAACTCTGAACAATATGACTGTTCGCTCAATAAGGAGTGATCATGGAACTGAATTCAAAAACAGTTCTCTTGATTCCTTCCTTGAGAGTAAGGGTATTTCTCACAACTTTTCGTCAGTGAGAACACCGCAACAAAATGGAGTCGCTGAAAGAAGAAATAGAACAATTATTGAAGTTGCACGTTCAATGCTCAGCGATTCTCACCTGCCTACTCAGTTTTGGGCAGAAGCTGTCAACACTGCTTGCTTTACGCAAAACAGGTCGCTGATAGTCAAAAGATTCAAAAAGACTGCCTATGAACTTTTTCATGGGAGAAAGCCTTCAATCAGCTTTCTTCACATCTTTGGATGTCAGTGTTTCATACTGAACAACAGAGATGCCCTTGGAAAGTTTGATCCTAAGGCTGATGATGGAATCTTTCTTGGATACTCCTCAGTCTCCAAAGCCTTCAGAGTCTTCAACCGTAGAAGACAAACTGTAGAAGAAACTATTCACGTCACGTTTGACGAATCCCGTTCAGCGAACTCTAAACCGTCCGCTGATACTGAAGAACTGAATCAATGGATGTTTTCTCATCTTGGTGATTCAGAAGAAGTTCCCACTCATGCTCACACCGTAGAAAATGATGGTCCTACTATCATTCCAGATATGCAGAATAATGAAGCTAAAACATCTTGGGTCTCAGCTGTGCCTATAAACACTATACCTGCAGTTGATCCAAATGTCTCAGATATTCCGTCTATTTCTCAGCAATCAGTGAATGAAGTGACAAATGCAAACATTCCTCTCTTAGCTGATAATCCAGAAGTAGCTGAAGCCTCATCTTCAGTTTCTCCAGTTCAGACTGAATCAGCGACGTATGCTCCGGCTCAGCGATGGACTGCAAATCACCCAATTGATCAAATTCTTGGTGATCCAAACGCTGGTATTCAGACACGACGAAGTGCATGTAATATTTGCTTATTTGTTAATTTTATTTCACTAACTGAACCAAAGAAAATAGATGATGCCCTCAGAGATCCAAACTGGGTCAGCGCTATGCAAGAAGAGCTGACTGAATTCGAAAGAAACAAAGTTTGGAAACTTGTTCGGAGACCAACTGACAAAACAGTGATAGGCACTAAATGGGTCTATCGAAACAAGTTGGACGAACATGGTACTGAAACTCGCAACAAAGCTCGTCTTGTTGCTCAGGGATACAGACAAGAGGAAGGCATAGATTATGACGAAACCTTTGCTCCAGTAGCAAGACTTGAATCTATTCGTCTTTTCTTAGCATATGATGTACACAAAAACTTCACTGTACATCAGATGGATGTTAAGTCAGCGTTTCTGAATGGAAAGCTGAATGAAGAAGTTTATGTGAAACAACCTCCAGGATTCTCAGATCCTAAGCGTCCAGGTTATGTTTATAAACTGGACAAGGCACTTTATGGCTTAAAGCAAGCTCCTCGTGCATGGTATGACACTCTTTCTACTTATCTCCACATTGAAAATTTTCAGCGAGGTAAGATTGACAAAACTCTATTTTTTAGAAAAGTGAAAGGTCATATTATTCTAGTTCAAATATATGTTGATGGCATTATATTTGGTTCTACTAACCCTGAGCTTTGTACTCGTTTCGCTGATAGAATGAAAGATGAGTATAAAATGAGTATGATGGGTGAACTAACATATTTCCTTGGTCTTCAGATTAAGAAAACTGAAAAGGGAACTTTTATAAATCAGGGAAAGTATGTTAAAGATATGCTGAAGAAATTCGACTTAACTGAAAGTTCAGCTATGAAAACCCCTATGGCACCACCGCTGACACTTGATAAGGACACAAAGGGTGCTCCTGTCAATGTCACGCTGTACCGTGGGATGATCGGCTCACTATTGTATCTTACAGCTAGCCGACCCAATATTATGTTTGCAACATGCTTGTGTGCACGATATCAAGCTGAACCTAAGATATCTCATATGAAAGCTGTAAAGCGAATCTTTCGATATCTTAAGGGTACAGCGAATCTAGGTCTTTGGTATCCCAAAGATTCAGGATTCGATCTAACCGCCTATTCAGACAGTGATTTTGCAGGTTGCAAAATGGATAGGAAAAGCACCACAGGAGGATGTCAGCTCCTGGGTGGAAAGCTGGTAAGTTGGACAAGTAAAAAGCAAAACTCAGTGTCCACTTCCACAGCTGAAGCTGAGTACGTAGTCGCTGGAAGCTGTTGTTCCCAAGTCTTGTGGATGAGAAATCAGCTACTAGACTATGATCTTCAGCTCTCCAAAATTCCAATCTATTGCGACAGCACAAGTGCCATCGCTATAGCAAACAATCCAGTGCTACACTCAAAGACGAAACACATCGAAATCAGATATCACTTTATCAGAGATCATGTGATGAATGGTAATATAGAACTTCATTTTATCCCAACTAATTATCAGTTAGCTGATTTGTTAACCAAACCTCTTGATGAGACAAGATTCAACTTTCTCATCAGCGAGCTTGGAATGCTGAACTTTGAAGGGTAAAATCTTCAGCGGTTCACATAAATCAGCGATAGGATAAAATCAACTCGTACAACCTATTCAATCATCTTCTCTCTGAATAAACTTGGTTAAACTGATATCCAGGTATGTTTTCTCTCTCTGACAAACGCATGAAAATGCAAGATTTCAAAAACAAATGCATCGCTGAATATCTCTTCCTTAACAGCGATATTTTGAAAGTTCTTAAAACCTTCACTGATATCTTTTATTCAGTGCTTCATATTTTTCAAAAGAGTCCCTGAGCTTTCAAAACCTCAGAGACATCCTAAAAGAATGTGAAAGGACAGTTGTGACGTCATTGCAACGGATAACACCAGGCACGACTTCTTTCTGACACACGTTTGCACGTTTCGTTCAACTTCCAATCAAATACAAACACGTGTCCGTGTCATGATGAAAAACTTTCCCGCTCAAGTTTTTCTCTCTCTACTCTCTTCCTATATAAACAATTTCATCGTTTATATTTGTCTTTTATGCGAACAATCTTTCTCCGCGAGAAAAGAATTACTGTTGCATTTGTGCTCTCAATCTTCAAAGAACTGTTCATCATCTTCTTCATCAACTTCAAGGTTAATATGTTTTTTTTTTCAAATGCAAATAACTTGTTTCTGATCTTCTCTTTGCTTAAATAAGATCAAACAAAAGAACTTTTTAAAATGAAATCATTTCTTTCATGGTTTTATGAACACAACCATTTCATGGTTGTTCTTCAAGTTTTAAATCTAAATCTTAAACTTGTTCTTCATTCGTATCCAGTTTTTTTAAGAAACTGGAATACAAGACTTAATGGGTGTAAAATTCGTTTTTCAAAAACAAGAAAAACCCTAATCTTCATTAAGACATTCTGTCTGAATGAAATGGACAAAATTCGAACCATCTTAATGGAAATTCTTTCCACATTAAGATAACTATTATTTGTTAATATCTTTGGTTGCACTGATAATACAGTGAAATGGCAACTTCAAAGCTGAATGTTACCGCTGAGTCCATCTCCGCTGACTCTGAGGAAGTGGACATCATCAAAGCCCCTCAGGTTAAGTTCGAGCTGGATCAACTAGATTGGACTAAAGCCAACAACCTCTCAGCTCTTCTCGAGTTTCCTCCTCGGAAGCAAGTATCACATCTGGACGATGCTGTGAGTTTTCTGAAGAACAGCCCCATCTACACAGCCCTGACCATAACACCTCCTGCCAGTCAGCGGCTCTTATCCCAGTTCTGGTACTCTGCCAGACACGCTGAGCTACCCTCTGCCAAAGATGCATCTAAAACCATCGACTGCATACTCAGCGATACTGAGTATGGCACCATCAAGATCACACCCGCCATAATCCAAAAAGCCCTGAACTTCCCAAATGCTACCAAAGAAAAACCCTTTATTCCATTCCCTGACCATAAGAAGCATGCTGACAGAGAAGCAATCATTGCTTTCCTCGACGCAATGGGTTACATCTGGGAAACTGGAAGGGACATGAAGCCTGAGAAGAAGCTGACGCTGATAAAGAAATCCAAGATGCCTAGCGAGATGAACTTCATCTTCGCACACCTGATCAGCTGCATGACAGCGAAGTCCGACTCGTCTGATCAAGCCGCCCAACCTCAGCAGTCCATGGGATACGCACTGCTGAAAGGTCTAAACATTGACTGGGCCTCCATTATTTATGATGACCTGATTCAACGTGTCGATTCTGCCGCTGACAGACCAGCATGGGTTCCTTACCCACAATTCATCAACGCCATCTTTCAATATGGCCTGAAGGACAACTATCCTGAAGAGGGTGATCTGAAACTTTCTCAGATTGGCCCTAAGGTTCTCGACTTCAAGCCTGTCGCCAACGAGGTACGTCTCTCTACTCTTCTCACTCTTCTAAATTCTCTGCTTTCTGTGGCTCCTTCAGCGACAATACCCATCGCTGATACCCCGGCCACAAAAGCCTCTCCTTCTAAGAAAAGGAAACCCTCTCACACCCAACTTGATTCCAAAAGGATCAAGAAAACCAAGGAGCAACCCCAGCAATTCCATGCTGAAGACTCCTCATCTCATTCTTACGAGCTGAAGGAAAGTTCCGTGGTACGCTCTGCCACACCCGTTCAAGCCATCCCTCAAATCCAGACTTCAGCGTCTCCAAACGCTGAGGTTAGAAACTTGGAACCTACCCAAACTCCCTCAGTCTCTCAAAAGACTGATGAAGTGATTCTCAGCGATTCCAACGCTGAACTCAGTACCCGAACCCCATTCTTATCCTTCGCTTCTCACCCCACTCTCTTGGACACTCCTCCAAAAATTACTGGAGATGCCATCATTCCAGAAGCCACCGCTGAAGCTTCTCAAAAAATGATGAGGACAGGACCTGCAGAGATCACCATCCCTCACCGAACTTTTGAGGAAGATATGGAACATTATGCAGGAACCCGCAACTTTGATGATTTCGTCAATCCTCCTGCAGGTACAAATCCCACCTTAAACACTGTAACTAAACCTGAAACTTCTGAGCTTTCCTTTGTTCACAAGTACTTATATGTTACAGGTCCTAATTTGGGAGACATCAACGAGTCTCTGAAGTCCGTGGAAACAAAGCTGACCGGTCTCACCACCACACTCTCCAACAACTCTACAGCTGTAACAAACGCTGGAGAAAATTTGACAAAGCTGACAACGGTGGTGGAGAAGAAAGCTTCCACTGAAGACATCAAGGGACTTGATAAACCTCTCGCCGATTTTTCCAAAGTGCTCTCCGACATCTACACTGACTACACCAGCCTCAAAAGATCAGTTTCCACCGTGTCCAGCGAGGTAACAACGCTGAAGACATCGGTTGGAAAATTCGAGGGTGATATGTCAGCAGTCAAGACTGGCTTAGGCTCTGTAAAGACCGACGTTAGTTCTATGAAGACGATGATCGAGACGCTGGTAAACAAGGCAAATAATCCAGCTCCTGCTCCTGCCCATATCCCTGTTTTGGATTCATTCACAGCGGAGGATCGCACAGAGCTGAAGAAAATCACGCCTGCTATTTCTGGCCTTGAAGACAGAATAGCAAGGCTTGAAGGTTGTGTGAAAATCTCTGGCCCAGAAGACAGAGATGACACCAACGCTGAGTCTACTCACTCCTCCCCCCATCATGAGAAAGAGGGGGAGAAGAGCGCTGAACATACCGGGGAGAAGAGCGCTGAAGACCAGGAGAAAAGCGCTGAAGACCTTTCCCATGATGGATCTATCAGGGGAGAGGGAAATAAAGATCTTATCGCTGGACCTCAGGGAGATGAAAACCCTGAGGGAACCGAGAAGCTCGCCTCTGTATCTGAGGGGGAGCAACTCGAAGAAGATGCTGAGGAATCCGAAGCAGAAGAAAATGAAGACATCGACATCGCTGATAATGAACCATCTTCCTCTCCAAGGAATGATGATGATGATGATGAAGATGACGATTTCTTTGTTGTCAAACCTGCTCCTCGAACCAAAGCTCTTAAAGGAATCGTAATAACTGAATCCACAGGGGAGAAGACAAAGACAAAGCACTCAGCCTCTGGCGCTGAAAAAGGCAAAGGCAAAGGAGTCGCTGAAGACGAAAACTTGACGATCTTGCTTGCAAAGCCGGTTTGTCAGGTACACTGAACTTTACTTATATTCATTCCCTGAACATCTCTAAACAATCAGTTATCTACTCCACAACGACCATACACATTATTTTTCTATCTTTTCTACCCAAGTTCTTCTACCCAGTTCTTATTTGTAAGATCGTTGTGATTCAGCTAGTCCTTTCCCCTGCTTGAGGATTTCGCTGAAGGCTCAACTACTGCGATCTCTCCAATAAAGCCAGCTGCTGCTGATGAAATAATCCCAGTCTTAGATTTGATCTCTGAGACTGATGAACCAGAAGAACAACCTCTCTCGCACAGAAACAGACCTTCCTCAGCTCCTCAAAAGCTGAGTGAAGAGGATCAAAAGAGAAAAGAGGAAATAATAAAGCGATTCGAGGATCAGCGAATCATTCTAAAGCGTGATCAACTGCCTTCAGTTCCTCCTAAGTTCAGAATTTCAAAAGCTGAATACAAGGAACACCTCAGAGCTGAACGCCTCATCGCTGAAAGAAAGGAAGCTGAAGAGAAAGACAGAGAATACGCGATCAAGCTTACTCAAGAATCTGTCAAAGACCCCAAGCTGAAACGTGTTCCCATTCAAGTCCAACGAAAGCTTTGGGAAGAAGCCCAGAAGATCGTGGAAAAGAAAACTGAAGTTTCTCAGACCACCCTGATCTGGTGTAAAGAGAAAATTCACTTCAGATATCGTCCAGCGAAGATCAACAAGGTATTCATCTCTGGAAGAACCTCTATCGAAGTACCTATTGTTGACATCAAACTTTTCAGAGAAGATGGCAAATCTGAAACCTTTCGCGCTGACACTGTAAAAAGGTATGGTCTCTCTGAATGGCTGGAGATGAGGTTAGCTATCCAATCGTCACAATCTAAGTACAAGGATCATTTCGAAAAGCTGATAAACAGACAAATCGACTTGATATCTTCTTGTGTGGACATTCCTCCTCTTCCTGATCTTAAGCTGAAAAGAAAAAGGGCCTCTCCAAAGAAGAAACGTCAAGATTCAAACTCAGGTCCTGTCATACGAAATGAAACTGGAATTGGTTCCTCTCGCGCTGAAGTGCTTGGTCCTGACCCTGATCTATCTGCCCTTGACATTTCTTTGCCACCATGTGAACTTTTCGTCCCTGGTAAAGTCATCAGTAATCCTTATGGAATATTCTTTCTCGACTACGACGGACGTAAATGTTTTCAACGGATCGCTGAGCTTCCAATCACTCCAATCGAACAGCTCAGAGATCTCATCTACTGGTGCGACTTCAGAAAAGACATTCAGGCACGACACCTAAAACCCTTGATCTTTCAAGAAGCGCTGAACAAAAGAAAACGAGGTGTAACGGTTCCTGACTGGATGATCCCCACTGAAAAGACCCTTGATGAACTTCTCATTAAGGAAGAACCCTTTGAAAGCTGATATAATCTCCTTTTTCTCTATTGTATCAGTTATCCTTCTGTACTTGTAAATTATTTCGCTTGTACTTGTAATCTTTCTGTTCTTCATTGTAACCTGATTCAATATTTTAAAGAAAGATTTCAGCGAACGTACTTTACTCCATCAGTACTGAAAAGATCCCAGAAAACAGTAAAAGGGACAAATATTTTATGAGTTCTTTTTATCCTTATGTTTTCATTAAATAGCAATTTTCTTTGTTGCTATGTCATAATCAAATAGGGGGAGATTGTTGACCCAAACCCTCAGTGATTTGATAATGACCCTCTCTTAAATACTTAGTGAAAATTGTAAGTAAACAATATGTATCAGAATTTCACTATCGCTGATAAGTACTAAGATCTTACAGTACCGCTGATAGGAACTCTCGCTTTTTAAATTAAACATTCAGCGAACACTGTTCATCATTAATGCTCTGAGTCTGTTCAGTCATTATGATGATCGCTGATAAGTTAGTTGTTTATTTTTGATCCCTGAAGACAAGTTTCACGTCAACAAAGGTTCTACGCTGAAGTCAAAGATCAAGCTCAAGACCAGAGACAAGTCTCCTAATGAACTGATGTGGATCAGCGAAGACTCAGATTTGTCCACTCAACGTGAAGTATCAAGTACAAGACTTCAGCTATCGCTGAACTTTATCATCTGCTGAATAGTAAATGATAATCGCTGAATCAACGAAAGCTGATCATGAAGTCCTCCGTACAAAGTACTTTTGTCTCAACCACCCTTTCACGACTCCGTACGAATTGTCAGAAAAGAACCTCCGAATATCTGAAATCGTACAACCACTCTGATACTACACTATTCATCCATACGGCTACTAAGGTTGTCAACCAAGGTCAATGACATGCAACCAACCAACTGATGACACGTGTAAAGTATATACTGACTTGCATTAAATGCATGCAGTATATAAAGAGATGAACTCACTTCATTTGAAGTAACTTGCTAACTCTGGACAACTTCAAATCTCTCTCAAGATAGGATTTTATTAGTAATCTCCTTATCTTTCTTAGTGCAAGAAACCTTAGTGTTCCAACTTGTTTAGATTTAGGTTTATCCTTAATCTTGTTTCCGCAACAAGCTGTAAATTGTTAATGATTTATCAATAAACAATTTAGAAAAGTAAAATCTGTGTGTTTGTATTCAACCCCCCCTTCTACAAACTTGTATAGGCCTTCGGGACCAACAGGCCACCAACACAAACACACATTATATAGACAATGGTTCTCTTGCAAAACCCCCTAGATTTTCCAGAGACAACTTCAACTTGTGGAAAAATAGGATGACACTCGTCTTAGAAGGTGTAGACCCCACTATGACTTACTATCTTGAAAACGGCCCACACATCCCTGTAACAATTGATCCTTTAGTTCCAGCCACTGTAAATAGACCTGCTATTCCAGAAAGGCTGATTCCTAAGGAAATACACATGTGGACCGACGAAGATAAGAAGAAAGTGGCTATAGATACAAAAGCCAGATCCATACTATCCATGGCCCTTCCTGACGAAGTCTACCATTCCGTCATGAACCTGAAATCATACACAATATGTGTTCAGTATGAAGGAACGTCTGAAGTCCAGGACTCAAGAAAGATCAACCTGGTAAGACAATACGAAAGCTTCATTTCTGGTAAGAATGAAACTCTCTCTGAAGTTCACCAACGTTTTAATTGTTTAATTATAGATCTGAAAACTGTTGGTAAGGAATATTCTAACTTTGAGGTGCTGACAAAGTTTCTAGAATGTTTACCTGAAAGCTGGGACAATTATTCTATGTGTCTCAAGCTGTCAAAGGATCTAAAATCAATGACCCTTGCTACCTTATATGGCACGTTGCTGAATCATGAGCAATCAAGCCATCTTAAGAAGAATCTTGTAAAAGATTCCAAAAGCACCCATGTTGCTTTAATCTCAGAGGAACCTTCTACTCAGCGACCCTCGGTCACTATCACTGAGTTAGAGAGTAACTCTGAAAGGTCATCAGATTCTGATTTTTCAGATGATGAATCTTTGGCTCTCCTAACTAAGAAGTTTAGGAGATTTGCCAAAAAGAAAATGTTTAGAAAGAACAAACCTCTTTCCATAACTGACAAGCCTAAATCATCAGTTTTTGTTGATAAGGCTACTGCTACTTGTTTTAACTGCGAAAAAATATGACATTTTGCTAACGAGTGCAGGTCTAAGAAAGTTTCTAGACCCTCAGCTTTTACAAAGAAATCCTTTGTTCCAAGGAATAAAGATGACAAATACTCAAAGCTGAAAGAAAAATATGCGAAGCTGAAAAGCTTTAAGAAGAAATGCAAAGGCCTGATGGCTGACTATGATTGGGCTGCTTCTGATGAAGAAGCATCATCATCTGACTCTGAAGATGATGAAACAAATCAATGTCTCATGGCCAAGATTGAAGAAGAGGAAGAAAGCTCAGACATTCCCTCCACTTCAACATCTGCCATTCAGGTATCACCTTCTTTCTTTACCAATATTGCAAATATTGATGAAGCTGATAGTCTCCGTAAGATCGATCTCTTGACTAGAAGTTTATACGAAGCCATGAACGGCAAAACTGTGGTTGAAAACCAAAATCTTGATCTCGCTGAAAAGCTTAAAAACTGCCACCTTCAAATAGAAAAGCTTTCTAAAATTGAAGAAGATTTTAAAGATCAAGTATATTTAAATCAGCTAGTCAAAATCGAACGAGCAGAAGCTATCGCTGCATTAGAGGCTGAAAAAGCTACTGTTGAAGGATGGTGTAATTCTTCAACAAAAATCACTGAGATAATTAAGGCTCAGATTCCTCTGAGTGTAACTCTCTCTTCTTAACCCTAATTCTTCGACTTCTGTGGCTCCTTCAGCGACAATACCCATCGCTGATGCCCCGGCCACACAATCCTCTCCTTCTAAGAAAAGGAAACACTCTTCAACCCAACTTGGTTCCAAAAGGATCAAGAAAACCAAGGAGCAACCCCAGCAATCCCATGCTGAAGACTCCTCAGCTCATTCTGAAGAGCTGAATGAAAGTTCCGTGGTACGCTCTGCCACACCCATTCAAGCCATCCCTCCAATCCAGACATCGACGTCTCCAAACGCTGAGGTTAGAAACTTGGAACCTACCCAACCTCCCTCAGTCTCTCAAAAGACTGATGAAGTGATTCTCAGCGATTCCAACGCTGAACTCAGTACCCGAACCCCATTCTTATCCTTCGCTTCTCCCACCACTCACTTGGACACTCCTCCAAAGAACACTGGAGATGCCATCATTCCAGAAGCCACCGCTGACGCTTCTCAACGAATGATGAAGACAGGACCTGCAGAGATCACCATACCTCACCGTACTTTTGAGGAAGATATGGAACATTATTCAGGAACCCGCAATTTTGACGAGTTCGTAAACCCTCCTGCAGGTACACACAAAATCCTATACACTGTGACTAAACCCCAAACTTCTGAGTTTTCCTCTGTTCACAAGTTTTTATTTGTTACAGGTCCTAATTTGGGAGACATCAACGAGTCTCTGAAGTCCGTGGAAACAAAGCTGACCGGTCTCACCACCACACTCTCCAATAACTCTACAGCCGTAACAAACGCTGGAGAGAATTTGACAAAGCTAACTACGGTGGTGGAGAAGAAAGCTTCCACAGATGACATTAAGGGCCTTGATAAGACGCTCAGCGATTTTGCCAAAGTACTCTCTGACATCTACACTGACTACACCAGCCTCAAAAACTCAGTTTCGACCGTGTCCAGCGAAGTTACAAAGCTGAAAACATCGGTTGAACATCTCGAGGGGGATATGTCAGCTGTCAAGACCGACTTGGGTTCTGTAAAAACCGACGTTGGTTCTATGAAGACGATGATCGAGACGCTGGTCAACAAGGAAAATACTCCTGCTCCTGCCCCTGTTTTGGAAACATTCACAGCGGCAGATCGTAAAGAGCTGAAGAAGATCACTCCTGCTATATCTGGCCTTGAAGACAGATTAGTAGTGATTGAAAGTTGTATTAAAATCTCTGGCCAAGAAGACAGAGAAAATACAAATGCTGAGTCTACCCATTCCTCCCCCAATCATGAGAAAGAGGGGGAGAAGAGCGCTGAACATCCCGAGGAGAAGAGCGCTGAACATACCGATGAGAAGAGCGCTGAAGACCTTTCCCATGATGAATCTATCAGGGGAGAGAAGAATGAAGATCTTATCGCTGGATCTCAGGGAGATGAAAACCCTGAGGGAACCGAGAAGCTCGCCTCTGTATCTGAAGGGGAGCAACTCGAAGGCAAAGCTGAAGAATCCGAAGCAGAAGATGATGAAGACATCGACATCCCTGATAATGAACCATCCTCCTCTCCAAGGAATGATGATGACGAAGATGACGATGACTTCTTTGTCGTCAAACCTGCCCCAAAGATCAAAGCTCGTAAGGGAATTTCAATAAATGAACCAACAGGGGAGCGGACAAAGACAAAGCCCTCAGCCTCTGGCGCTGAGAAAGGCAAAGGCAAAGGCGTCGCTGAAGATGAAAATCTGGCGATCTTGCTTGTAAAGCCGGTTTGTCAGGTACACTAATCATATCTCACTCCATCCCTCCTCTATAAGTTCTACTACCCTAGCCTACACCTGAACATATTTCTCTTTCTCTTTCTACCCAAGTTCTTCTACCCATGTTCTTATTTGTAAGATCGCTGTGTTTCAGCTAGTCCTCTCCCCTGTTTGAGGATGTCGTTGAAGGTTCTACTACTGCGACTTCACAAATAAAGCCAGCTGTTGCTGATGAAATAATCCCAGTCTTAGATTTGATCTCTGAGACTGATGAACCAGAAGAACAACCTCTCTCGCACAGAAACAGACCTTCCTCAGCTCCTCAAAAGCTGAGTGAAGAGGATCAAAAGAGAAGAGAGGAAATAATAAAGCGATTCGAGGATCAGCGAATCATTCTAAGGCGTGATCAACTTCCTTATGTTCCTCCAAAGTTCAAAATATCCAAAGCTGAATACCAGGAACACCTTAGAGCTGAACGCCTTATCGCTGAAAGGAAGGAAGCTGAAGAGAAAGACAGAGAATACGCCATCAAGCTTACTCAACGATCAATCAAAGACCCCAAGCTGAAAAGAGTTCCCATTGATGTTCAACGTCAGCTCTGGGATGATGCTCAAGAAATCGTTAGAGAAAAGACAAAGGTCTATGATACAACTTTGGAATGGGCTAAACAAATGTTGACCTATCGATCAAGACCATCCAAAATAATCAAAGCCAACATCAGAGGAAAAATGTACGCTGATGTTCCTGTTGTTGAAGTGGATGTCTACAGAGATGAAAAAACCAAGCAAACCTTCTATGCTGCTTCATTAGAAAAGTTTGGTCTCTCTGAATGGTTAGAAAAGAAATTAGCCATTCAGGGATCACGCTCAAAATTCAAAAGCCATGTTGAGATGATCTTAAACAAACAGATCGACTTGCTTTCATCTGCTGTGGATATTCCTCCTACTCTTCCTCAACCGAAGAAAGCCTCTGCTAAGAAGAAGAAAGTTTCTGATTCAGGTCCAATCATTCGAAATGAAACAGGTATTGGTTTCTCTCATGCTGAAGTTCTTGGCCCTGATGCTGATCTTTCAATGCTTGACACCTCCCTACCACCTGGAGAAACCTTCATCCCTGGCACAGTGGTAAGTGATCCATATGGTATATTCTTCTTAGACTATGATGGAAATCCTCACTTTCAACGTGTCTCTGAGCTCTACATCGCTCCCATCGAACAACTCAGAGATCTCGTACACTGGTGTGAAGTCAGACGCAACATCAAAGCTAGACACCTGAAGCCCTTGATTTTTGAAGCTGCTCTGAAGTTAAAGAATCAAGGAGTAAATGTCCCTGACTGGATGATCCCCACTAAAAAGACCCTTGATGAACTTCTCATTAAGGAAGAACCCTTTGAAAACTGATATAATCTCCTTTTTCTCTATTGTATCAGTTATCCTTCTGTACTTGTAAATTATTTCGCTTGTACTTGTAATCTTTCTGTTCTTCATTGTAACCTGATTCAATATTTTAAAGAAAGATTTCAGCGAACGTACTTTACTCCATCAGTACTGAAAAGATCCCAGAAAACAGTAAAAGGGACAAATATTTTATGAGTTCTTTTTATCCTTATGTTTTCATTAAATAGCAATTTTCTTTGTTGCTATGTCATAATCAAATAGGGGGAGATTGTTGATCCAAACCCTCAGTGATTTGATAATGACCCTCTCTTATATACTTAGTGAAAATTGTAAGTAAACAATATGTATCAGAGTTTCACTATCGCTGATAAGTACTAAGATCTTCCAGTACCGCTGATAGGAACTCTCGCTCTTTTAAGTTAAACATTCAGCGAAACTGTTCACCATAAATGCTGAGTCTGTTCAGTCATTATGATGATCGCTGATAAGTTAGTTGTTTACTTATGATCCCTGAAGACAAGTTTCACGTCAACAAAGGTTCTACGCTGAAGTCGAAGATCAAGCTCAAGAACCAGCGACAAGTCTCCTAATGAACTGATGCGGATCAGCGAAGACTCAGATTTGTCCACTCAACGTGAAGTATCAAGTACAAGACTTCAGCTATCGCTGAACTCTATCATTCGCTGATATGAAATGATAGATCGCTGAATCAACGAAAGCTGATCATGAAGTCCTCCCTACAAAATACTTTTGTCTTATCCACCCTTGCACGACTCCGTACGAAATGTCAGAAAAGAACCTCCGAATATCTGAAATCGTACAACCACTCTGATACTACACTATTCATCCATACGGCTACTAAGGTTGTCAACCAAGGTCAATGACATGCAACCAACCAGCTGATGACACGTGTAAAGTATATACTGAATTACATTAAATGCATGCAGTATATAAAGAGATGAACTCACTTCATTTGAAGTAACTTGCTAACTCTGGACAAGTTCAATCTCTTATCTCAAGATAGGTTATTATTAGTAATTTCCTTATCTCTCTTAGTGCAAGAAACCTTAGTGTTCCAACTTGTTTTGATTTAGGTTTATCCTTAATCTTGTCTCCGCAACAAGCTGTAAATTGTTAATGATTTATCAATAAACAATTTAGAAAAGTAAAATTTGTGTGTTTGTATTCAACCCCCCCCCCCCCTTCTACAAACTTGTATAGGCCTTCGGGACCAACACTGCTTTTTTCATTCCTATGATTTCTATTTCACTTCCCTTTTCGTCTCTCCATCCAAGTTAGTTAAAATTAGACGCTAACTCATACAAAAATGATTGAGTAAATTACATATCTGATCCCGTTTAAACAAAACTGTTGTGAGAAGTGTGAGAAGTAGTTTTAAACCGTTGATCACTTTTAATCAAATACCCTCCCATGAATTACGGTTTAAAAGGAAATTAATCTGGTGCATCTTATCTCGGTGCATCTCATCTTAATGTACGTCCATTTCTCATCCAACGGTGGATAACTATTTCTCACGCTTCTCACCAAATTTAGCACTTCTCACCGGAACCCAACCCTATATATATAGATATAGATATATATAGAGGCTTCGTAAAATGCAAACCTTGCATTTGTTGCACACCTTACAAACCAAGTGTGCATATGTGCAGAACCAGTGTGCATATATGAACAGTGTGCATATATGAACAATGTGCATATGCATACGTGCAAGAATATATATACATATAATAGACATACATTCATATGGGATAATGCATATATGCAAATTGGTTTGTAAGGTGTGCAACAAATACATGGTTTGTATTTGATTTGTACCCTATATATATATAGGATACAAATCAAATACAAACCATGTATTTGTTGCACCCCTTACAAACCACAGTCTGCATATGTGCAGACTGGTTGTGCATATATACATTATCCCATATGAATGTATGTCCATTATATGTATATTCTTGCACGTATTCATATACATATATGCAGAACCAGTCTGCACATATGCAGGCTGTGATTTGTAAGGGGTGCAATAAATACAAGGTTTGCATTTTACGGAGCCTATATATATATATATATATATGTGTGTGTGTATATATATGTGTGTGTGTGTGCTTAATTATAATATGAAACAAATTTAATTAGTTGATAAATTTTAAATGAAAATATGGAATAGTGAGAGTAAGGTGCATTTAATAAAAAAAAGCAACCGGTTGTTATAAAATAAAACTATTTTTTCCTACAATTTTTTAAACTTCTTCCAATGGAAACTTAAAATAAATGAAAAGTTTTAATAAATTAATAAATAAAATATATTAATTTTAAGAGATTTCAACCAAAAACTATGGATAAAAACTTTATGTACTTATCAATAATTTTGATGAAATTATTTGATTATTTTTATAATTAAAGTTATAATAATTTTGAAAATATACAATATAATTAATAAAAAAAATCAATTTATCTAGAAAATATAATAAAAGATTAAAATAGTAGAAAGTAAAAATTTTAAACTATTTATATTGAGGATAAAAATGTAAAAGAAGTATACCACAAGGATCAACTATGTAATTTACTCAATCATTTTTGCATGAGTTAACGTCTAATTTTAACTAACTTGGGTGGAGGGACGAAAATGGAAGTGAAATAGAAATCATAGGGATGAAAAAAGCATTTTTTAAAGTTCAAGGACAAAAATCATTATTAATATCAAACCACAGGGACGAAAATTATAATTTACTCTAAAAATTAAGAGAGAAATAAATTTAGTTTTATTCCCCCGATAAGAGACATTGAAATTAAATGTTTATGTTAGAGGAATAGTTTTTTGAGTGAATTGTGGATTTGGTCCTTGTGGTTTTGTGTTTTCTTTGACTATGGTCCTCATTCTATGTTTATTATAGATATGGTCCTTGTGGTATGCAATATATTATGGCTAGGGTCCCTCAACACTAACACCGTTAAGTTTGAAAGGTTAAAGGCATCATGTGTTTTGCACATGGCGGGTTTAAACTCTAATTTTGGTCCCCTGTGGTTTATAGAAATCTTTGAAAGTGGTCCCTGTGGTTTATTATTATTTTTAGAGTGAATTGCATATTAGGTCCTGTGGTTATATGTTTTCTTTGAAAGAAGGACATATACTTCATTATATTAAGAAGTGGTCCCTCAGTTTTAAATTTTACTTTGAAAGAAGGACTTGAACTAACTCCGTTAAAAAGTTCTGTTAGAGTCAGGGACAAAATCATCCAACCATGCTTTTGTCCTCCTTTTGCACTTTTTTTTGTTTTTCTTATTATTGCATAAAATCATTTAACTTAAGGGGTCAATGTTGTAATTAATTCATACATACATACATAGCCTTAGGTTCAATAGAGAAGTGCAAATATTTAGAGAAGTAGAGAAGTAAAAAAACACGGGTCCGTTCATATATGAACGTTCATATATAAACAGTCATATATGAACGTTCATATATGAACGTTCATATGAACGTTCATATGAACGTTCAGATATGACTGTTATATGAACGTTCATATATGAGTGTTTATATATGAACGTTCATATATGAACGGACCCGTGTTTTTTTACTTCTCTACTTCTCTAAATATTTGCACTTCTCTATTGAATCTTTCCCTACATACATATATATATATATACATGGACCATTGTTCCCATGGCCATCGTAACCCACGACCACCAGAACCCACGATTATTATCCACAAAACTGTCAAATAAAATGCATCCCAAGCCGAAATATCACAAGTACCGCCTCACCAACTCTCCCATAGTAATCATCCATCCAGCTCGGGAAAGCGGTTTTTCTACTACTTGGCATTAAGAGAAGCTGGGTAGCCCCGTAATCTGTCAACGAGGTGGCTTTCGCCTGTAAGGACAACGTAACCCACGACCACCTCCCATGCACGTAACCACCATAACCCACGACCACCACCTTCTTCCCCACTGTATCACCATGAAAATTTTAGGAACTACCCCAGTTCATCATTTGAGATCTGAATTGATATGGTGACCCACCACCACCGTGTCACAACACATCGCCATCGTAACCCACCATCTCTGTCCTTGTGATTTGGTGACCCACCACCACCGTGTCACAACACACTGGAGAATCGTGGTGATAGGGGCTCGATGAGGAATGAGGGTTTGTGCTTTTTTTACTCAATAGGTGTAAACAGATTCTAGAATTTTCATGAGCAGAAGCTAAGAAGTTCAAAAGATTGGGTTGATAGCAGATGGGTAGAACTAAACCCAAAGCCTGACGTATTGAATTTTATACCATCAAATATGAAGTGTGATATGAAGCTCCAAAGATGCTTAAGTTTGGGTGTATCATCTGGATTTGGAAGTGGCTTGCCTCCAGTGGGTAATAAAGTTGTTGCATCTTCTGAAACTGAAGCAACTGAAAAGGAGGGACACGAACTACCAGTGCTAAAAAAGTTGAAGGGTGTTGTCTTAAAGAAGAAGAAGAAGAAGGCATATGCTTAAAACCAATAGGTGTGTGTATATATATATATATATACTAGTTGTGTACCCGTGCAATGCAGCGCGGGTGAATCACAATTCTGAAGAAATAACTTATCCCTTAATCATGATTCTCCATCCATCTTGATTTTATTTCATTACTTTGGATGGTTTATCTACAAATCGATTATTAAATAAAACTGAACCTTTATATGGTTTATTAGCAAGATATCTTGGAAATATAATTACATGACTATTGACTTTCCAAAACCATATATTCAAAACTCATTACAAATTTGAAATTCATGACTGAACAAAACAGAAATACAATCATCTGTAAACAACGAATCAGTCAATCTGTAACAAAAATAAACCGGCAAAAACATAAATCTCAGTATTATACAATGTAATAAATTGTTATGACTTTTTAATGAAACAACTACTAAGTAACAACAAATCACAAGAGAATTTTAAATAAATCTTTCAATTATACAACAACATTGAAATAAAATGGTAGCAACAGTATTGTTTCACAATAATTTATTTATTTTGAGAAATTACATCCTTTTCTTTCACAAATGTAAAAAACCCACTACCTAGTTCCCATCTTGTAAGAAACCAGTAGCTCCATCTTTTAAGAAACCCACAAGTGTCATCCTTTTTCTTTACACATCTTACAAATGGCTTCATCTAACCTATCCAGTAGCTCCATCTTCTTCATCATCGTAATCAAACAGTCCAAACCTGCATATTCAAACCATGGGGACTGTTCTGAGCCTCAAAATCGATCAAAAACCAAGAGATATCCACAAATTTTATTCCGTTAACAATTAACACGGTGGTTTCTGAAAAACCAGGATCGATTATACCAACCCCAATTCAAATATCATTGTCTCGTGTCCCCAACCTTATTTCTCCTACCATCAAAAAAAGACTAAACTTGCACTCCTTACTTCAACAATTAACCTACAACTGACAAAAAATATAGATCCAAATTCCACCCTTATATCAACCTTGAATCATAATCCGAATAAATATAGGATTTTCTCTAATGTTATTTAGAAACCAAAGTTGAAACTTTTCAAGCCTCATATATTTGTTTGCCAAGAACGCAATCAGAGCACCAAAATATATCAGCACCCAAAAATTGCAATGTGGCCGACAACCCTTACAACATTGATCAACCAAAACAAGTACCCTTTTGCTTTGTAGGTTTACATTTCTGTACGTAATTTCTTTTTAATTTAAATGTAATTTTAAAATAAACTCAGGTTTGTGCTTGGTTAATAATAGTTAATATTGTTCAGTCTTAAAGCTTGTGTAATGGCACAACCTAAGCTCCAAATACACATCTTGTTTCTGTTAATGCATAATTAACTGCTGCCAACATGAATTCATTGTGTGCATATTAGGCAACCATCCAAAAGATTTCAGGTCTGAATGCAACAATAGTCGGTCTTAGTATAGTGCCAGCATGTGAATCATGTAATCAAATTAAGTACCATCTTAAGTTCCAACACAAAATTCAGTGAATGCATTGAACCTTATAACAAAAATAAAAAAATATGAACAAGTTGATATTTAGTTCCAAACAATATCCAAATCGCCATTGGTTTTATAAACTACTCATTTGCATCTACTATATATTTGTTTACCAAGTTGACTACTACAAAACCAATTCTTCCAATGGTAGAAAACTAAAAACACTAAATTGCAATAAATAACGTATTTCTTACATTGAAGCCATCAACACATACAATTACTAATTTCGAGTTAAATCCAAGTTTCTTGAACTAACAAGGAACCTAACTCGCAAAACAAACCTTCAAAATCCATCTGATTATATGATACATCAAAAGAAAAATAAACCTTGAAAATCCACAAATTTAGGTAAGTTATGCTATTCATGTGCAACAAGGAACACATCTGCTGCAGAAAAGCAGTACCTTGTTAATTATCTTGTAACCACACTCAAGCTTGATGGTGGCCATTAGCGGTCTGCTTAAATTGGTATTCATTCTTGTCTCAAATTACATCTCTCAAGGACCAGAGGCATGCCATGCAGAATATAGAGACTGTAAAAAAAAGTGAAACCATGTTAAAAGCACTTGGAACTGAGGATAATCACATATTATTTCACAATGGTGGTTCTGTTCCCTTTACCTTTTGTCTTTAGTTGCCCTTTGGAAAAACAATATCCAATATGAGAAAAATAAAAAGATCAATCCAAAGCAAACTGTAAGACCATACAACAGATTTATGAAGCTATTAAAATCCAAATCAAGTTGTTCCATACTGCTGTGATGAGAGACCATAGCAGTCTTGAAGATAATAAAAGAACAATCAAGCACAAAACAGCCAACTAATAACCTGTTAGACCCAAAACAAGTTCTAATCTGAAGAGAAGTACAAAAACCCAAATTCCTCTTTCATTAAAAACCCAATTGGAATGTTGCCCCTGTTTGGGAGAGATTCATCAGCATTATGTGACATAAAAAAATACAAAAAACACATATGAAGCAGAAAACACAAAGACTGATTCAAACCAATCAACGAACAAATAACACAACCCGACTATAATAACACATTGAATGGATCGAAATCCCAAACTTCTTCCAACTAATTAGTGAATATTTGAAAGGAGACTAAATCACAATTAAAATTGTTAGCATACCTCCAGAAATTTGTAGGGTTTTGAAGAAGCTATGGAGAAATCAAAACTTATGGCTGGATTTATATGCAATTTGGTAGAGCTCAGACTGATTGTGAGCCAGCTGTATAGGGAGAACTTTGATATAGGTCGTCGTATTGGGGGCCAGCCCTGAGAAATTTGATTTCTCATATCTTCTATTTTAGCGATTAAAGAAAGTTAGCAAGAAGAAACCAGGAAGAAAGCTTTTTGGAAGCTATTCAAACAGGTTTAGGATCAGAGGAGACAGGAAATAAGAAGGAAGACGGGTTCGGGGGGAGAAAGTAAAGGCGTGCAGTGTCTCTTCTGGGGTAGTGACCGGTTTTAAGCTCTTGTATCCACAACTTGTACAATGTGCTTTAACAATTGTAATTAAGAGATTTTAAGTTTTGTGCATAAATTAGTAGTACCTTATGCATAAAGGGTTGTAATTAAGACAATTGATTAAAACCAATATTAAGGTAGTAATAGATATATTGGTTTGCAGGGTTTGTACAATCTATTTGGTTTGTAACGGAAACGGACCCTATATATATATATAAACATAATTACATAAAGGTCCCTAAATTTATATGGTCTTTAAAAAATAAGAGAAAACAAAAAAAATTGTAAAAAGAGAGACAAAACCATATTGGACAAAAATACCCCTGACTTTAACGCTAATTTTAGACGAAGTTAGTGACCAGGTCCTCCTTTCAGAGAAAAATTTAAACCTGAGGGACCACAACTTGAGATATTGAAGTACAAGTCTCTTTTTCAAAGAAAACATATAACCACAGGGACCAAAAATGCAATTCACTCTTATTTTTATAGAGTAAATTACAGTTTTAGTCCCTCGACTATGCCTCGATTTCAGTGCTGGTCCCTCCAAAGCTGAAAGTACACTATTGGTCCCTAAAAGTGAGTTTCGTGAACGAAAGTGGTCCCTCTCACTAACACCGTTAGTCTAAGCTCCGTTAAGTACATCACATGCCCCTCACGTGAGGGGCATTTTCGTCATTTTACTTATGTTTTTATTTTTCTGATTTTTAAATAATATAATTTAATTTAATATTTAAAAAAATTATCTATCAATCTCTTTAGCCACCATCACCATCACGTCGTCGGCCCTTCTTCTTCGCCGGCGCCATCACATCGTCGGCCCACCATTCTCCGGCGCACCTCCCCCAAATCGAGCAAGTTATAGTGCTTGAAATTGACCACAAGAAATCGAAACTATCAAGTAAACAAATAAGTATCATTGAGCCAAACACAACCTAATAATTCAAAACAGAAAATTAAGGAATGATTGTACCCAAATTTATGCCGAAAAGCAAACACGGTCGTGGTAAAAAACTGGTGTGCGGCTGCTGATTACACGATTGGCAGGGGCGAACGACAAGGGAGGCGGAGGGAAGTGAGGAGCAGCGGTGGTTTCAAGCGGTGAAACCTGTTGTGGTCGTCGGCCGCAGCGGTTATTGGAGGATTCTAGAGGAGAACCACGACGGAAGGTGAACGATCGAGAGGAAGAGAGAGGACAACCGACGACGAGTTGTTGTGACGGTGGTGGTCAGTTTCAGGGGGTGATAGGCTGCAGAGATGGAGAGAAATCGAGATGGAGAGAAGGAAGGGGAGAAGGCGGTTACCGGTGGAATGGTGAGCAGCGGCCGGAGAAGAAGAACGGCGGTGGAGGGGAAGGTCGAAGAGAGGGAGAGAGCAGCGATTACTGCTCGGTCAAGTTTCAGAGGTGGTTCGGTGGTGGTGGCGATGCAGTCGACGACTGTCGATGAAGAGAGATCTGCGGTGGTCGACGGCTGTCGGAGTTGATGGTGGCAGGCGGCGATTAGGGTTGATGGCGGCGGTTCTGGTAGTCGAACGAGAGAAAAGAGAGAGGGAAGAATGGACGCCGGTTACTAAATGTTACGAGAAGAGATGGTGACGGAGGGTCGTGGTCGACGGCTGCCGGCAGGTGGTGATGGGTGGCGCTGATTATGGTGGTGATGGGGATGGGTTTAGGAAATGGGGTAGTGAAATTTAGGGTTTGAGTAAATTACAGAAATGGTCCCTCATTAAATTAAATTAAATTATTTAAAAAACAGAAAAATAAAAACATAAGTAAAATGACGAAAATGCCCCTCACGTGAGGGGCATGTGATGGACTTAACGGAGCTTACACTAACGGTGTTAGTGAGAGGGACCACTTTCGTTCACGAAACTCACTTTTAGGGACCAAGAGTGTACTTTCAGCTTTGGAGGGACCAGCACTGAAATCGAGGCATAGTCGAGGGACCAAAACTGTAATTTACTCTATTTTTATATTAATAATGTAATTATATATTATATATAGAAATATAAATATTATTAAAAAAATAAAAGTATATTATCTAATTTATATTTATATATATTAAAAATATTACAATTTTCTAATAAAATTTTCATATATATAATTAATATTTTATTTTCTTGATCGATCAACACTTTCATATTAAAAGTATATATAATATATAATTATTAAAATTATATAATGTTTCATGTCAAAATTTAAATTTTAAACATTAAATATAAACTTGAGACATTAAATTTAAACATTAAATTTATTAATTATATAAGTTTACTAAATATATATTATTTATATATTTTGAATATAAAAATATAAAAATATTGATCAAGAAAATAAAATATTAATTATTTATATGAAAATATTATTAAAATACTATTTTTTTAATAAATATATATATATATATATATATTAACATATTTGGAGGATTTTTGGATATTTTTTGTACTTTCATCAAGGATCACGTCGAGAGAGACGATGGATTGAAAGAAATGGACAATTCCATTGTTGTCCTTACCATAAATGCTGGTGAGTTGTGACGACTATTACTGGCTCTAATCAATTTAAGATCTAATAATTCTTTCCCGTAGATGCTATTTTCTTTGAGTGCTCTAAAAAGGGGCATTAGAAGAGAAATTGTCCAATTCTGATTGCAGGCAAAAAGCTCGAGCCTAGAGGCCTCAAAGTCCGAATAAGCCAAAGGTGTGTGTAATCTCACAAAATCTCTCTCCGAGTGAGAGAACGATAGATTATGTGCTAAATCACATACCAAGTCTTTTCTTTGAGCTTTGTCTTTGAATTGTAAAATGTTTGGAGGGAACGATTCTAAATGGATATTAAATATAAAAATATTGATCAAGAAAATAAAATATTAATTATATATATGATTTTTTTTAATATATATATATATATATATTAATATATATAAATATGAACTAGATAATATACTTTTAGTTTTTTAATAATATATATATATATATATATATATATATATATATAATTATATTTTTGTTAGTTTTTAAAGGAAAAATGTAAAAATAATAATAAACCATAGGGACCACTCTATAAACCACATGGACCAAAATTAGAGTTTAAACCCATCATTTACAAGGCACATGATGTCTTTAACCTTTCAAAATCAACGGTGTTAGTGTTGAGGGGCCTTAGCCACAATATATTGCATACCACAAGGACCATATTGATAATAAACATAGAATGAGAACCATAGTCAAAGAAAACACAAAACCACAAGACCAAATCCACAATTCACTCTAGTTTTTTTAAATGTATTGAATATTTTATTAATATAATACTGTTGGAATATCTAAAATAGAGTAGTTGTTAGAGTTGAACGTACTTTTTTTTAAATATTTTAACGTTTAATACTCTGTTTTAGAAAATTTATAGATATACGTTGGAGATACTCTTAGATGGCAAATTACTTGGACCATGTCACTATGGCATGTGTTCGTATGAGAGTAACAATTATGATGAAAATTGTGAGAATAATTCTGAACCATTGGATGACTTGATTTTTTAATCCAACTTCATTTTTTCAACTACTTTCAACTACATTCAACTATTTTCACCTACCTTCTTCTACCTTTATTCACATTTATCATCATTTTTAGTTATTTTTCACGAACTTTTACTTATATTTAATCACATATACATACATAAATTTGTTAAAATTTTGGTTAATGATAGAAATAGGTAATTAAATGTAGTTGAAGGTAGATATATGTATATAAAGCTGTTATTGTCACATTTTTACCATAATTCATATTCTTACCAAAACTAAACCCTGTTTTATGAGCAGGTTAACAAGTCAACAAAACATTTAAATCAACGAAAAGTTTGTTCCAAACCCTTAAATATCTCTCTCTGTGAGAGTGTGTGAGAGAGAGAGAGAGAGAGAGAGAGAGAGAGAGAGATGTGGTTAAAAATGTAGGTATTTTTTAAATAGTAAACATATCTGCTTTATTTTTTTAATATATCAAAAAACAACTATTTTTTTTATCTTTTTAATTAAATATCTATACTGATATATTATTTTGGGAAATTAATTAAAATACCCAAAGTTTGACCAACTGTTACCGAAATATCCAAAAAAAATTTCATTTTGCAAAAATACCCGCGATGGATCCCGCGATCGCGGGCTAGGGCTGACGTGGCACGTACTTTGGGTACAAATGCCCCGCGAAGCCCCTCAACTTTGGCCGCGGTGCACTTTTGGTCCCTGCCCGCGATCGCAGCCCGCGATGGCCCGCGATGGACCAAAATTTACACTTTTGGTCCCTGAAAATTTACACTTTTAGTCCCTGAAAATTTACACTTTCAGCCCCTGTACTTAGACGAATCTTGCATGCTTTTACTGTTTTTTTCCACAATTATTGTACTTTGAAGACCGATTTGTGGTTGAAATTCATTTGCATGTTTGAGATTTCATCCATAAATATCAGTAGTATGCAATTCACAATTCACACTTCCTCTTGCTTTCTTTCTTGATTTCTCTCTTGCTTTCTTTCTTTGAATTGATTTCTCTCTTCTCTCATTTCATCCACAAATGGCATCGTCATCAAATCCTAAGTCTACTCCTGAAAAAATGCCACCTCAAATCGAGGTCGCCATAGCAAAAAAGGAAAAGGAGATAGATGAACTAACAGAAGAATGGAAAAAAATTATGGACAGGAAGGCAGTCCATTTGAGAAAGATCGAAGAGGAAGACAGGGAGATCAAAAGGATGAAAGGGGATATAAAAGCTCGGGAGGCTCGTGTTCGTCGAGAACAAGAAGCAATTCACCATATTCTGCAAGACTTCGCAATTATTCAAGCGAAGGTAAACGAGAAGCAAGCTTGGATTGATGAAACTAAATCAATTTTTAAGTAGGTGGTGGTTATATATTTTTTTGTTTTGTATTTTTTTACTGTGTTGTTATTTGTATTTTTTTACTGTGTTGTTGTTTTGTATTTTTTGTTGTTGTTAATTTCTCTGAAAAGTAGTTTTTAAGCCGCTGAACCACGGTTAGGTTGGATACATCATGCAAGGTCAAGTCAGAGGTTACCTCATTCGTGGGCCTACTTCTCTTGTAGAATATATGACAACCCTCAACTCATTTGCTAAAGTGTGTGCGGGTTGTGGTACACAATGGCCATATTCATGTACTTGTTAAACTCCCGATCCGTATATGCTCTGCATGCCGCCCAATAGACATCCTTGTAGGTGGTAATACGTTTGTCCTTGGATTTGGCGTTCATCTCCAAATGTCGACAGCATATGGCGTGAGGGGCGTTTGGGTACATGGCAGAGATTGCGGCGCTTATGGAAGGAGCCCTGTCAGACAAAAACACCAACCCTTGCGGGTCTCCGATAGCTTGTCTCAACATGGACAGAAACCAAGTCCACTCGTCCCCGGTTTCGGACTTTCCTACGCCGAAAGCTACTGGAACGATGGAGTTATCCCCGTCCATGGCAACCGCCAGGAACATCATACCCAAGTAACGACCCTTTAAATGGGCTGCGTCTATTATCAGGACACGACGTAGATTTTCCAGAAATGTGCGGATCTGCAAAAACATAGGTTAAAATGTTATAGTTTATAATGTGTAAATGTTATAGTTTATAATGTGTAAACATATGACGTGTTAAAATACGTACCGCGGGTCCAAGGGCCACGAAGCACATCTCAAACCGTCCACGTGAATCGGTCCGTAGCTGTGTGACAGTACCAGGGTTCTGCAGCTGCAAATTATATAAATATGTCGGGAGTCGTTCATACGACTCCTCGAACGTGCCTCTCACCATAAACAATGCATGGCAGCGCGCACGCCACGCTTGGTGGTAATCAATCGTGACGCCGAACTGCCGGTGAACGTCGTGGACGATGTCCTTTGGACGCAATGACCTGCTAACATCAAGAAATTTGTTTTTCAGGATCGCACCCAAAGTCTTTTTGCCGGCTTGTTTGTGGTGGGGATTAAGTTGCGTCCTCGTACAAGTGTGTACGTCGTGCAACTTTCTAATCATTATCGCCCCTCCTTTGGGACCCGTGTGAATCGCGTACAACCTCCACTCACACTTTTCTCTAGCACATTCAACTACGTATTTGATTTTGTCAGATGCCCGCACGCGACTTTGGAAACCCTCTTCCAAGAACTTGAGTCCGATCTGACTTGCTAAAAGATCCTTCGAATCGAATATCTGACATGCTGTTAAACTTTCACTACGAATATAAGGTGTATGTTCGTAGCTTTGTGTCTGGGTATGGGAGTCTGGAAGAATAGGGGGCATATCAAAAAATTCATTTATCTGACTACATGATTTTCTACTAGGGGTATATTCTTCGTGATCATCATTATCGGTGTCTGATCTGTCTATTTCAGAATTACCCGTTCTGAAAACGTGGGTTTCGTCATCAGCAACTCCAGCAGTACGCCATTCGTGTGGTTGTGGTGGTGGTGGTGGTGGTTGTTGTTGTTGAGAATCAGTCTGCTCTATTTGTTGAGAATCACCCTCCTCGTCACCGTCGTCGTCACCGTCGTCGTCACCGTCGGATACGCCGGGATACACAAAGAGTAATGGGGGTCTTTCTGAATCGACTGCAAGGTGCAGAAAAGTAGAGATATCCCCATCGTTGGATAAATCCACAAATGACCCATCGCCATTTTTAAACACTAACTTGCAAATATCAGAAGAGTTGATTCCACATTTTTGCATGGCGTATGCAACAAACTTCTGATAAGTATAGTTTACTGACACTTTAACACCATGCTTAGATTTATAAGCAAAATTCCACTCATTGTTATCTTGCACCCATTCACCATCAAAACAGAAATATAGCTTAGCTTTTGCAACAGATGAACTCATTTTTTCAGTAGTATCTCAAACACAAAATATTGCAGAAAGAAATATTGCAACAATGAAATCATTGTGTGGGGATTATGGCTTGAATTTTACGTCTATTTATCAATGAAACAACCAACATATCAGAAAACCAATCTCTCATTTCATCCACAAACTGGTATTCCAAAAACATTGATTTAACATTGATTCAAACATGCAAATGAATTTCAACCACAAATCGGTCTTCAAAATGCAATAATTGTGGAAAAAAACAGTAAAAGCATGCAAGATTCATCTAAGTTTAGGGGCTGAAAGTGTAAATTTTCAGGGACCAAAAGTGTAAAATTTGGTCCATCGCGGGCAGGGACCAAAAGTGTACCGCGGCCAAAGTTGAGGGGTTTCGCGGGGCATTTGGGGCCAAAGTACGTGCCACGTCAGCTGGATCCCGCGATCGCGGGATCCATCGCGGGTATTTTGGGTATTTTTGTAAAATTGAAAAAATTTAGGGTATTTTGATAACTCATTGTTTGACTTTGGGTATTTTAATTAATTTCCCTATTCTTTTCATCTGTTTTCGATGATTCGTGGGGTTTTTTTAGGTTCTCCTCCATTAATTTGACCCTATACATTTTATAACGTATATTATTATATAATATTATCTTTTAGTATATGATTGGTAATAATTATTTATATACATCAAAGAGAAGTAGTATAGTAATTTCATAAATTTAGTCACTTTTGCTTTGTTTTTGTAATTGTTCCACTCATTTTAATGGGACAATTTCATTTTCCAAGTCAATACCATGTTATTTCAATCTATTATTACGTCGAATGTGATTTTGTTTTTGTTTTAGTCCATCCCCTCCTATCTCTCATACCAAACACAAACATAAAAATTGTAAAAATGGGGACACTAGCATCAATGGCAATATATCAAACTGATAATAAACTCATAAATCTATGTTTTGTTAAAAACTAATTGGTGTGATCTTGTAGCGATTACAATAATTCTTCAAGAAAGGAGGGAATGTTGGGGAATTGGGGAACATCCGCAACCAGCAACTCGAAGCAATGCTTTCGATAACTACGCAACAAGAAGGTCCCATGCTGATGCCTGATTGTTGTCTGACAAAAGTCCTATAGATCTCCAAATAACAGCTTTCTATCTCTTCAACAGACAACCAACATTCTACCAATGTTGGTTCGGCATATGGTGAGTTGGCTATGGGGTTTGACGTTTCCTCTTTAGCTTGCCCAAAAGTAGACGAGACTATAATTGTCACAAAATAAAAAGCTATGAATGATGATTTCAAAGTAGCCATGGTTAAGTGTGTATATAAGACAATAGTAGAAATGTGAAGTCGTTTTATTTCTATTTGACAAGATGTTCCTTATATTTAGTAATTTTGTAACACTTTATAATAAATGCACTTCTTAATATATTAGGTCAACCTTAACAATCACTTTATATATATTTTTAAGTCTTTGGGGGATGTGGTGGAAAATGTCATCTATCCAGGATTCAAATGCCAAAACCGTTGTGGTTATGGAGGTTCACCTGCGAATTGCAATGATTCCAGAACATTCGTGGTCGCCCAAGTATTAGTCGGTGCACGTAAACTGGCTCGAAAACTCACAGTTACCAAGAAAAAAATCTACTGCATTTTATACCACATATTATTTTATTAATTAACATAAACATTGTAATGTAAAGTTAAGAATTAAATGTAATAATTTTAAATTTTAAAAACAATAATTAAATGTTATATATTTTTTTTAAGAACTATGCATTGAAAGTAGTTTTAAGATAATTTTTAATGTTTCATGTAATTTTATTTTGCATATTTATTTTATTAATAAAATACCAAAACCATTATTACGCAGATATAATTTATTACTAATAAATTGAATACAAATATAAACTTTAAGGCAATTTTTAAAATGTCATATAATTTATAAATTATTTAAAAGTTATCCTTACATCGAAATGACTTCTACTGGTCAATTTCTTAAGTGTCATGTTATCATAAAAATTACATCTTTATCAAATAACAATAAACAACAATTAAATATTTTTGTTATAACTAATACCATATATTTTATTAATTAACATAAATACTTAAATAGTTATTATAAAGTAGAATAAATTAGTGAAATGATTTTTTTAATTAATAATCTTTTACTTTATAAAACAATAGTTCTAGTTCTATATTTATATTTATATTTATGATCCCAAAATATTTTTTAAAGTATTTTTTAATGCTCCTAAAATATATATCTAATGGATGCAAACTCAAAAGACTGTCGAACTAGGGGAAGGTGGAGAAGATGAAAAGAATGATGATTATGAAGGAGTTGAATTCGCTAAAGAGGACCTTTGATAGAAGATCACCATTATTCTCCAACAAGTCTTGCTATAATCAAAAGAAGACGGACAACGTAATAATTAACCTTACTGTTCTGTCAACAACAACCTATGTGATTTAATTGTGGATAATGGTAGTTGTGAGAACTTAGGTGTCACAAAAATTGGTGGATTACCTGAAACTACCAAGACAACCTCTTGACACACTCTATTCTCTTGGTTGGGTAAAAAGAGGTCCACAAGCTCGAGTAACACAAACCTGCAAAGTGTTGATCTCCATAGAAAAGGACCATAAGGAAGATATAATTTGTGATGTGCTTGACATGAATACTTGGCCGAGCTTGGCAATATGACAATGATGTCATGTATAAAGGAAGAGACAATGTTATGTTATTTTGTTGGGGTGAGCATAAGATCGCCATGACACCCGTTTTTCACTTTGAGAGAGACATAAAGAAGGAAAAAGAGAACTACTTGATCATTGTCGTGAACAACTGTCCAGATAAAAATGACAAATCAAGTACAAGGAAAGTTATCATGTGCAACAAACGAAAGCGTACCAAGCATGGACCATTCAAGGTTGCTAATACGTGTAGATACCAAAAGAATTCGAACAAGACTACCGTTTCTGAGATTTTTTGGTCCCTTGGCGACTCGTAAATTTTGGGCCCTCAATATGTACTGAAAAAAAATTCAAGTATACGTTTTTTATCATTAAAAACAAACTTTCATACAAAAAAAAGCTAATAATTCATACAAAACAACTTGTTTGAGCATTTTTGAATACAAAATAACAACTCAAAGTAAAAGTGAACAAAAGCACCTGAATTGAAATATGAATGATGGAATACGAGTGTCCGAGTCCAAAGAATTAGTCAAAATAGTCAAACATTGTAAAGTCAAAGTATTAGTCAAAATAGTCAAAGTCATGTAAAGTCAAACTAGCTTTAGTGTTTAAAGCTTTGTAATTAGGAGATATAAATAGCTTTAGCTTAGTTGTTAAGCAAGGGAATGATCATAATTGTAATATCAAGAGAGTATTTTTAGAGAGAGAAGTGAGAGCATTCTAGAGAGAGAAAGTGCATCAATCATATGTAATCTCTATTATGTTCAAGATCAATGGATGATTTGATGATTACCTAATAGAAACTAGTAATACAAACTCCACTTGACCATTTCTCAATAAAATGTATGTTAATTCAATTAAGACAATGAAATTAAAAAATAAATAGAATCTCAACAAGAATCATAAAATTGAAACAAGAATTTAGAAATTAGAATATCAATTCTCAATAAGACAATAAAATTCTCAATAAGCACTAGTCAATAAAATTCTCAATAAGCCACTGTCCACATAAAGTGAATTCATTCTTCACAGACATAGACCATAAATTGAATTCACTTTTCACAATTTGCCAAATTGAAAGTTTGAATATAAAATTTGAATTATTGAAATAACTAAATTAAACTAATAAAGTAATAAGCCATTAGTGCCTAGTAAGGCTTACCTGCGGGTGAATTCACTTTTCACATAAAAACAGACCACAAAGTCCACAATTGAATTGAATATTTGAATACTTGAATAGTTGAATTCACCGTCACCGATTCACGACTTCAATCAAAGATTCAAAGCACACATTATCACTTATCAAAAGTAAAAAGTTTATACAAATTAAGCAAGAATCGAGATGTGAGAAATAAGAACACGGTAACCCTAACCTTATACATTCTCGGTCTAGCCATAGACGACCGTTGAGGAAATCGTCGGACGACGCACGGGAATGGCTCATCGAACTCTTCATCGAACATTGAGGAATTGAATCGACGACTCAATTCTTGCTTCAATTTCACTAATTCGGTGCCGATTTCTTGGTCACTAACGCAGTCACGCCTCCAGTTGCAAAGTCGGTCGATTACTTTCACGATTTGGGCCTGTCGATTATTTTGTTTGTAGTTAATTTTCTTTCACGACTTGGGCCCCTGATCACACGGGATGAAAGGGTTTTTGGGCCTTTCTATTTTTTTTACAATTGGGCTGATTGTTAATTCTTTTCAGACTAATATGAACTCAATTTTTTTTAAGATAATATATAAACTATTTTTTTCCGGGCCTCTAATCTTTTTGGGCCCTGGGCGAATGCCCTGCCCGCCCTCCCCCCCTCCCCCAGGGACGGCCCAGACCGGTATAGAGAGAGTTGCGATAAAAATCGGAGAGCAAGTCAACGACCGCAAATAGAACAAAAGGCGGGTACCATGCGACTTGGGTCACTCCAAACCCACGCACCACACAGTGGAAAATGGATTTGACGACTTGCATGTGGGTTCAGGGGGCATACCAACTGCCTACTAGACTGTTGGACGCCATGCATGCATCCATTCTGATGTTTCCATATGCATGCCTACTTTCTATGCATAAATCCATTAACCATGATGCCATGCCCTTCCTTTTCTTTTCTTATTTGTGTAACAACCCTATTTTAGTAGGTTTAAAAGTTTAGTGTTTAAAATGAAAAGAATGCAGTGTGGTTAAAGGGCTTGTTTGCAAATTGTGGAAAATATAAATGGGGATCAGAACCCTAGGGTTTGTCACTGTATTGTTAGTCCTGGCGGCTGAGAAAGAAATGAAGAGAAAGAGCTGATAGGATTTTGGCATCGAATTCTTTGGTGGAGAAACACGGAATTTGGTGAGTAATAATCTCTCTTAAGTTTTCTTCTGCATTGAGGTTCCCTAGTAATGAAAGTGTTGTTCATATTCTATGTTATAAACTATGATCGCATGTTAAGAGAGTAAGTGGGATTAACCCTAAAATTGATCGAGTAATGGATTAGTGTTAGTCCTGTATGAGGTTTAATAAGGATGAGAAAATTACCATTTAATCTTAAAACAAAAATAGACAGATAGAGAAACCCCTCGTGTAGATGTTAATCGTGGTGGTCGAGTTCTGCTGAAATCGCGAGTCACCGGGACTAGTTGGTACCGGGAGTAAGGGGCACCGGGACTAGGTGGTACCGGGAGTAAGGGGCACCGGGACTAAGTGATATCGGGAGTAGGGGGCACCGGGACTAGGTGATATCGGGAGTAGGGGGCACCGGGACTAGGTGGCACCGGGAGTAAGGGGCACCGGGACTAGGTGGCACCGGGAGTAGGGGGCACCGGGACTAGGTGGCACCGGGAGTAGGGGGCACCGGGACTTGAGTCCCGTAAGAGTCCCGTAAGGTGCACGTACCGGGAGAAAGAAAGAGCATATCGGGACTTGGGGCAAAGTCTCGCACCTGTTGAAGATTGGGCTGAGATGCCTTCGGGTCGTAGTCAGAGGCTGGACCGCAGGCTGTTTGGGCCGAAGCTAAAGCAGCTTGGTCTTGGGCCGATAGGTGTGTTGGGCCGAGGGACTACTTAAGTCCTGTTGGGCTTAGAGTTATATTTGTGGGCTTAATGTATTTAAGGTCTAAACTAGATAACGAGGGCCCAGTTCGTAAGTGATAGTATAATTAATTATTTAAGGTTGGAACGAGGGAAAACCTAAGAAGCTTAAGTCGGTAGACGCTGATTTTAAATTTGCACGTTATGCTTTAGGTTTAAGAGCAAGTCGGAACGAGGCTCAAGCTAAGAAGGAGCTTGCTATCAGGTGAGTTCTCTCGACCCTTTTTTATGACGTACTGGTTTTACTGAAATGGTTCCTTTATCGAGCATGATTTGAATTTATAAAAGCTATGCATGTTTTCATGAGTTGCATGATTATTTACCAATGAATGATGTTTAAGGTTTTCATGCACGTGGTTTCAAATGTATGTGTATGCTATGTGGGGTTGGTTACACGGTGGGGTCAGGGTACCTTGGGATCTCTGATCCCTTGGGGCATATGGAAGATTAGCTTGTAGGTTGGAATTTGTTTTCTCCTACATGAAAGAACGAGGAGTCCATTTGTTTTCTCAGTTTTGTATAGGTTGTTTCCGCCAACCTTAGCTTATGAATGATGTAACAAAATGTTGGGACCCAGTTTTATTGAAAAGAGTTGATTTTTATGCTATGTATGTCCTATAGTGTTTTTGGGATGTTACAAATGGTATCAGAGCCATAGTTTAAGGGATTTAGGTGACCGGACGGGCCTAAACTTAAACTTGGGAGTAGAAAATCACAACTGAGAATCAGGAAATGCGTTAAGAGGGCACTAATGTAGACACAGGAAATGCGTTAGGAGGAAACTATTATAGAGATAGGACTAATAGGGTATTGAGGACTGTCATGTAAGGTAAGTTTGAGATTTCACCTGGCCAGTATAATCGCGAACTTACAGGTACATGTATGTGCTTAACCTACCTTATTAACCTGCCTAGTGTTATGTCGTGTTCCAGCACGTTAGAATGTCAGCAAGGTCCCCGAGGGGTAGATTGAAACCCTTGTTGGAGAGGTTCATGAGAAGTCGTATATGAGGTGATGTATGTATACATCGAGGAGAAGAAATGTTGTATAGAACGTTATGAGTCGGCTAGAGGTAACTCTTCGTGGATTCGATGAGGATAGATGTTGAGTTTGAGTAAGACTCCTGTTTTGGGAGAGTCCCAGTTCTAGAAATCATGGGATAGATCGGTCGAGATGGTAAGAAAGGACGATGTCGAAATCTTGAAAGTGTCAATGGAGCTTTGAATTCTTATTCGAGCTTTTCAAGGACAGGGTAAATGAAATAAGATACCTATAGGGAAATGAAAGCATATAGAAGTGGAAAGTGAGATAGTTGTTCAAAGCGAAATAGTATGAAATGGTGGGGTAAGTGGACCGTTGAATGTATGTATAGCAAGATGCGGCAAGGCCGAGAGGACGACCATTGGTCGGAGTCAGAGTGCAAGTGTTAGGATACGTGAGTAGAACGGTTGACCTTGTTTGAGTGAGTAGCCTTCAATTGCAAGTATAGTTTCATACACTGAGTTGTACATGTGTACATGAAATTCTCCATAAGTAAAGTAAATGTGCAAATTTCAAATTTGAACTAATATGAGTCGATGTGTGCAAGCGTATGTTTAAAGAAAAATGCAAATCCATTTACATCGCACAATAAGGTTTGAGATTTACGGTTTGCAAAATATTCCACTCTTTCCAGGACAAGTTAAATGATTGCAAAAGTCAAGAAAACGATTGAATGCAAAACTTTTATAACCAAAACGAGTATTGACATGTTGAAGTTATATAAATGAGTATGAAAACCGACTGGTTTACTTCGTGTCGGTAATTTTCCTTCAAGATGTGGTCGTACGAAAAGATTTTTCACTCAATATATTTCTGTCGTAACGACATATTTTGGTGAAGTAAGAATAAGTTTATGGGAAGCGGCATGCGAACGATTCCCGAGATCGTTGTGCAGGGCATTAAATTTTTAAGAGCAATGGGGGACATGTGTACCCAAATTTTTTTTAAGTATTGTTTATTGAAAATGGTGAAAGGTACAAAATGATTTATTTACTGTATTGTCATGCATGAAGGCTATGAACCCACTAGGTCGTAGAGTACCACGTCTTAAGCTAAGGAAGAACTCCGAGATCGGAGAGGCGTTGGTCAAGTCAGGGGAGAACGTATGTAGTTTTGGTATATGTGTTTAAGAGGAGAGTTGGACCTTGGAAGAGTCGGGAATGGATTTTAGTGTCAGGGGTATGAGGGTCTACCTTTGCTCGGCGACTGAGAACATAGTTGTCGAGGGGCGATGGTGTCCGGAGGAAGGACTAGGAGTCATCAAGGTATCGGTTTTAGCAACTCGTTATGAGTAGTGTGGTGAGGAAATGAAATGTCCACGGCGTGGGGATATGAATTTCGAGGTAAGCTTGTAATGTTGATGTTACATGAGTAGACTTCGATAAGAGAGAGTCAGATCATGAAGTTGATTATGATGTGTTGGAAGGATTAGGTTCCGTAAGGAACCCATGTTAAGAATAAGTTAAGAAAATAGTTACATATTATCCGTTGCTGTAGAAGCCGACAGTTGTATAAGGTGGCTGAAGCCAAAGACTTGAACCAGAAGGTTGTAAATTAATAGAACACCTTGTAGGAGTGTTAAGAGGACGGGAAGCGGTCATTTTGAATACGCGTTCTATTTATGAGGTATGGAGGGATTCGTAGAATGATGAGGTACGTAACACGAGCGAAGCAAGTGTGTAGATTCTATCATCCAGTGAGGGACTGTGTCCAGCTTATGTGAGGCCTCGGATCGTAAAGAGCGAGCAAAAACGCTTACATTTGAGCTAATTGGGAACTAGGGAGTTATAGTTCAGCTAGAGTGAGAAAGGACAAAGTAGCGAGATAGTCTCGATCGTGTATGCGAGAAAATGTGAAGGGAAGTTCAAATTGTGAACAAATGACCATGAGAGACGTGGTCGGTAGTGTGATGATAGGAGTGGTGGGTGTACGAACGAATAGTAGCTTCAATTGCCAAGATATCTGTGTCAGCCGGTGATGGGCGATGTTAGAAAGAGGAAGGATTGGAAGGAAGTCCTTTTGGGATTTCGGATAGAGTGTACGTTTTGCAACCCCGGTTGTTGAAGTACGTGGTTTATAAGTTGGTGTTTATTTTGACTGTTATCGGAATGGAATGTCGGGGCAGAATTGGGTGATTGCCCAGCTGTGAGACCAAGCTTTGTGGTTATGAATGTTGGTAAGTATAGTCTTGAAGGCAGAGTAAGTTTAAGGAAGATGATGAATAGATTAGTCAAGTTGTAGTATAGTAGATGAGAAATCGTTAAAGATTGAAAGTTGTTCCTTATGCGTGAGGGAATGATTCTAGAAGGAAATAGTTGAAAATTTTGGTTACATTTAAGGAATGACATGAGGATGATTGTGGGTCGGAGTGGTAGTATGATCATTAGTTGATTTGAAATGTCATGATAGATGTATAAGCCTTTGGTTAGTTGATTAAAATTTTATAGATTTGTTAAGAAATGACGTTCATTTGTTATTACAGGATGTGTTACAATTCTTGGGGAAGTGTTATTGAGATTAACACACTGATAGTTAAAGAATTATTTAAGGTAAATCTAAGTGAGAAAGTCGGGATGACGGTATATATGCATCTGTCTGATTTTATGATCATGGTGGTTAATCGAAGGAATTGTGGAACCCGAGTTTCGGGGTGTTCCTGAGTCAATAGATCCGTTTGTAATAGGGAGTCCAAGGGGGGTGGATTATTAGAGTGAACAGGGGACGTTACTAAGAAACACACTTTAGGATCGGGAAGTTTAAAGAGGATGATGGTTGTGTTAGTCAAAATGTGGTAGGATAGATGTGAGATCCTTGAAGAATGTGAGCTGCTGCTTATGTGTGAACGAATTGTCCGAGGAAGTAAAGGTTAGAGAATTAAAGGATGTGTAGTGACGTCGAACTCTGGAGCCAGTTCGAGATGTTTTTGGTCGAAAGCCTTAGGTTAAAATTTCAGTGTGACCGTTTGATTATGTGTAGTAATGAGCAAATATTTTCAGCTTGGGAATAGTCGGAAGAGAGGGGCGAGTAATGTCGGTGGACGGTGCTCCACGCTCGCGTGGGGAGGTGAAGATAGGGTGTCGGAATAAGTGAGGGAAGTGGAGGTAGTAAACTTGTCAGTAATGCCGAGAGGTGCAGTGTTGTGTAGATTGTCATTGATAAGTGTGCAAACCGTTGGAAAGAGTATTGAGGAAGGGAATGGTGTATGAGTTGTGCAGGAAAAGAGTGGATAAGACATCTGAATGAGTTAAGCTAATGACTTTGTGAGGAAGGTTTAAATGAACTTGTCGTTTAGTGGTATGTCATTGAGAATAGTTTTGCGTGGTCAGGACTACCCTTCTTAGTTGAGTGAGGGTAACCGAAGTTATGTTTTTATGATTGAACGGACGTGGCAATCAACGAGAAATGGGTGTGTTTCAGGATGAGTTTAATCTGAGTAAGTGAACACTTCCACGATGGGTTTGGAGGTTCCTACCCTTAGTTTCGTATGAGCATAGGGTGGCGGAGTAGTGAAGATGTGAGAAATGATGGATGTGCTGTGGCCTAGGTGGTCCGAGAAAAGGGAATTGTTATCGGATGTTGGGTGGTGCAAGGTTGTGAGTTGTGATGCGATGAAGGAACTAGGGATTTAAAGTTGTCGGGATATACAGGGTTGGCCTTGTGCCTAGCTGTCAAGTGAGCGAAGGTTTCCTAGTAAATGAATCTCGTGTTCTAGCGGGGGATTCCGTCGAGTTCCTCCTTAAAGAAAGTAAAGGTGCACGAGAAGCCTTATTTAATCTCTAATGTTGAGACCGATCGATTAGGAACAGTAGCCGACGGGTTAGAGTGCCGTAAGAACTGAAGATGATGCATTCGGTGTTCCATGTTTCGAATTTAATAAGATGGTCGGCTGAGTCCGAAGTGGCAGTGCCGTGGGAAAGTGTCAGTTGTGGTGTGGGCGTGTTACCCGCGTCCTTTTTCCAATGAGGAATTCCGGGGACGGAATTCTTTTAAGGGGAGAGTGTTGTAACAACCCTATTTTAGTAGGTTTAAAAGTTTAGTGTTTAAAATGAAAAGAATGCAGTGTGGTTAAAGGGCTTGTTTGCAAATTGTGGAAAATATAAATGGGGATCAGAACCCTAGGGTTTGTCACTGTATTGTTAGTCCTGGCGGCTGAGAAAGAAATGAAGAGAAAGAGCTGATAGGATTCTGGCATCAAATTCTTTGGTGGAGAAACACGGAATTTGGTGAGTAATAATCTCTCTTAAGTTTTCTTCTGCATTAAGGTTCCCTAGTAATCAAAGTGTTGTTCATATTCTATGTTATAAACTGTGATCGCATGTTAAGAGAGTAAGTGGGATTAATCCTAAAATTGATCGAGTAATGGATTAGTGTTAGTCCAGTATGAGGTTTAATAAGGATGAGAAAATTACCATTTAATCTTAAAACAAGAATAGACAGATAGAGAAACCCCTAGTGTAGATGTTAATCGCGGTGGTCGAGTTCTGCTGAAATCGTGAGTCACCGGGACTAGTTGGTACCGGGAGTAAGGGGCACCGGGACTAGGTGGTACCGGGAGTAAGGGGCACCGGGACTAGGTGGTACCGGGAGTAAGGGGCACCGGGACTAGGTGATACCGGGAGTAAGGGGCACCGGGACTAGGTGGTACCGGGAGTAAGGGGCACCGGGACTAGGTGGCACCGGGAGTAGGGGGCACCGGGACTTGAGTCCCGTAAGAGTCTCGTAAGGTGCACGTACCGGGAGAAAGAAAGAGCATATCGGGACTTGGGGCAAAGTCTCGCACCTGTTGAAGATTGGGCTGAGATGCCTTCGGGTCGTAGTCAGAGGCTGGACCGCAGGCTGTTTGGGCCGAAGCTAAAGCAGCTTGGTCTTGGGCCGATAGGTGTGTTGGGCCAAGGGACTACTTAAGTCCTGTTGGGCTTAGAGTTATATTTGTGGGCTTAATGTATTTAAGGTCTAAACTAGATAACGAGGGCCCAGTTCGTAAGTGATAGTATAATTAATTATTTAAGGTTGGAACGAGGGAAAACCTAAGAAGCTTAAGTCGGTAGACGCTGATTTTAAATTTGCACGTTATGCTTTAGGTTTAAGAGCAAGTCGGAACGAGGCTCAAGCTAAGAAGGAGCTTGCTATCAGATGAGTTCTCTCGACCCTTTTTTATGACGTACTATTTTTACTGAAATGGTTCCTTTATCGAGCATGATTTGAATTTATAAAAGCTATGCATGTTTTCATGAGTTGCATGATTATTTACCAATGAATGATGTTTAAGGTTTTCATGCACGTGGTTTCAAATGTATGTGTATGCTATGTGGGGTCGGTTACACGGTGGGGTCAGGGTACCTTGGGATCTCTGATCCCTTGGGGCATATGGAAGATTAGCTTGTAGGTTGGAATTTGTTTTCTCCTACATGAAAGAACGAGGAGTCCATTTGGATTTCGGCGTAGGCGAGAGGGTGCCCGTCAGGCCCCAATCGGTTTAGCTTATGCAAACCCCTGAACCCTGTGTTAACCTTGTATGATGGAAATGTGATGCATAAGAGTTCTTTTATACGTGAAATGAAATTATTCTATATTACATGTTTTATGGAGGGAATTCACTAGACCTTTTGGTCTAACCCTCGCTTTTCAAAACTAAACCATTTTCAGGTAAGCAAGTAGTAAGAGGCTCAAGTAAGTGAGCAAGAGCAAGATAGAGTACGGGCGCAGCTAGAGACAGTGCAAGTGCAAACCATAGAAGTTAGAATATTCTAAGTTGTGTATAGGTTGTTTCCGCCAACCTTAGCTTATGAATGATGTAACGAAATGTTGGGACCCAGTTTTATTGAAAAGAGTTGATTTTTATGCTATGTATGTCCTATAGTGTTTTTGGGATGTTACAATTTGTTATTATCTTTTCTTTTTTCTTTTATTGATTTTTAATTATCTTGAGGATTAATTTAATTTTCGTAATTATATTTTTCTAGTATAGGATGATAAATAGGACTATTAGGTTTCATTGTTATTCAAGTTATCAATTTATAAAATTCATATTTTTAGAGAGAATTCTCTAGTTTTTCTCTAGTTTTACATTCGTAATTCTCGTCATTAAAAGGGTTTAGAAGCTTGTTGAACCTTCTGCAAAGCTTCGTTGCATCACTGAAGCACCCTTCAAAGTTTAGCAGTGCACCTTTCATAACACAAAAACATTTTCTACTTATGCAAATACGTTGAGAAGGTGCATGAGACCTCACTAGAGTCTTAATAGGTATGTGATACGTCGACCCAGGCCCAAGGACGGAGCAAGCGCAATCTGGTTTGTCCAGCTCGCTACCAAGATTAAACCCGAAATTCATCCATATATGCAATTATCTCTTCCACCTTTCAAGGGCTTATCCAATTATTGTTTTATTATTTTTTCTAGAGTTAGATTTCTACTATAATTGTTATTTCTTTTCCCTATAAGTACTGTACACTCTTTTCAGTTAAAGATCATCAGAGAAGTTCATCAAGCACGAGTGTTTGTGAGGAAATTTATTATCTCGAATCGACAGCTAACATTGGTGCTTTCATTGCTTCTCCATGCCTCCCCGTCGCGAAACACCTTCCCTCGAGGAATCCTTGGCTACCATGGCTGACTACCTAGCCCAACTTCTTGCCGCCACTCATGTGTCATCCACCCTTCTTGACAACCTCACTGCCCAAATTGCCAACCAAACCGATGCCACCGCCAAAAAATATGAGTCGCTTTCAACACAACTCGCCAAAAAACCGAAACCACCGCCAATTTCGTGTAACACCCTAAGATTTGGGTAAAATTAAAACCTGCGGAATTCTGGAAAATAGACATCTAAAGTAGATAAATCACCCAAGAAATGGGGAAACATAGTATGGCGTTTACAAAACCAAAGGATGAGCAATTACTGTCCAACAACCTAATAATCTAACCAACATGTCTTAGATTACAATCGGGTGTTGTCTAATTGCTACCAAAAATTCAATATTTCAAATCTATTATGTACGCCTCTATATACTTCCAAAAATGCTATCTCCATCGCGTTTCTTCACTCAAGCCCGAGGAGCCCCACCGCTTGAATGCCCTAAGCACATACCCAACAGAAGAAGTGTTAGTCTACTATGAAGAGAATAAGAATCTACAATTCGGAATGATAAGAATTCTATCGAATTACAAAATGGAAACATAAATGAACCCCATATAGGAAATCATTTCGATGTCCAAAGCTTTAACTATTGATGGGAACTAATTGATCATAGTTTATTGCATAAGACAAGGTAGTCATATAACCGTTAGTAGCAATAATCACATAACATTGATAAAACGGAAACAAGCGCAACCCCGAAGAGTCTATAACTTGTGAGTCCCCAATTTCAACCACTCCAGATCTATACATTGGGTCACTCCAAATCCACAAACAAGCACATTGGAATTACACCTTACTGCCCATGAGACGATGCCCGACCATATAGGACCGCATCTTACTTATCATGGATCCCGATGCCTATTCCGTGCTACGACTCTAGTAACTATGGATCCATTACACTCAACGACATACTCATAACTCCCAAATAAGCCAATAACATTATTACCGCATAAGTAAGCACATAACTATGAATATTAGCAACCACCCTTTTTAACACAAAGTGCAACCATGAAGAAGAGTATGAGATATTCAGAGCCATGGATTCCAAAATTGATAATTGATTCCTTTTTCCAGCCCTAAAACTCCATTTCATAATATTTACATCAAAATCCCAATATTCATCAAAACCCTAATTTTGACCTAAAATGGTCAAAATCGTTTCATGAAACAAGATTGCAAATCCAAGACATTTATCTTTAATAAAACAAGAGCTATCATGTATTTCACATTCACAACCCATTGAACTCAACACAACCCTAAGGTTTCCCAAAAACCCCCTTTTTTGATTCAAGGTAAAAACCACAAATTAGAGAATAAGAAGATGTAAGCAAGTCATAATCATAGTGAAAACAATTATTTAGTTGTGAGATGAAAGGAAACTCACCTTAGAGGGTTATTAGACAAAACCCTAAGATGATAATGGAGAAATCTCTTGAAAATAGAGTAACCCTTGAAGTCTAGCACCACTTTAATGACCTAAAATGTCCATTAACGAACATTAATGATGTAACTTGAAGCAGTTATGGAGGAGGAAGGTTGGTGAAGTTTACTTACCAAATGGAGAGAAGAAAACGATTTCTTGAAACTCTAGAATGTGTTTTTCCACTAAAATCCCGACTGCACCTCGAATTTATACCCCCAGGTCTACTCGCGATAGTGACATGGTCACTATCGTCGGGGCACTCTCGCCCGCTACCCCAAAACTTGAGGTACATATGCCGCGAGTGTGACACATGCGATAGTTCCATGGCACTCTCGCCGGGCACTATCGCCCATAGTGTATCAAGCCTCAAGTGACTCCTTTTCCAAACCTCGACCTGATTCTACTTAAGCCAAAACACAATGTTGCTCGATAATAACACAATAACATACAAAATGACCAGAGATGCATTATTATTCAAATTTTCGGTGTGTTACAATCCTCCCCAACTTGGAAATAGTTTCGTCCTCGAAATCTTAGGCTATTGCAAACAAGCGAGGATATCGGCGCTACATGTCCTCTCCCGCTTCCCAAGTCACATTAGTACCCCGATGGTGTTTCCATTGTACTTTGACCATAACCACTTCCTTGTGTCTAAGTTTCTTGGTGGTCCTCTCCAAAATAGCTTCGGGCTCTTCTATGCAACGATTGTCGTCAACCTAAATCTCCGACAATGGTATCACGCTCTCTTCCTCCGCTAGGCACTTCCGCAAATAGCTCACATGGAAGGTTGGGTGGATTCCGTCCATTTCCGGTGGTAAGTTCAATTTGTAGGCTTGTGAACCCACACGTTCTAGAATAGTGAATGGTCCAAGGAAACGGGGACTTAACTTCCCTCGCTTTCCGAAACGAATCAGTCCCTTCCAAGGGGATATTTTCAACATTACCTGTTCTCCCACTTGGAACTCTACCGATCTCCTTTTCTTGTCGACGTAGCTCTTTTGTCGGTCTTGGGCCGCTTTCAAACGTTCTCTAATGACCTTGACTTTATCGACCGTTTCTTGAACGATTTCTGGTCCGACTAATTTCTTTTCTCCCGCCTCTAGCGAACACGCGGGAGTCCTACACTTTCTCCCATACAAGGCCTCAAACGGCGCCGCCTTCAAGCTCGAGTGATAACTATTGTTGTAAGCAAACTCTACTAACGGTAGATGAGTATCCCAATTTGCCCCAAAATCGATTACACATGCCCTTAACATATCTTCCAAGGTTTGAATCGTCCTTTCACTTTGTCCATCCGTTTGTGGGTGATATGTCATGCTCAAATTTATCCTCGTACAAAGTTCCTCTTTCAAGGCTTGCCAAAATCTTGATGTGAACCGGCTATCTCTATCCGAGACTATGGATACGGGCACCCCGTGCCTCGAGACCACTTCATCAATATAGAGTTTTGCCAATTTGTCTGTCGGTAAGGTTTCCCGCATTGCTAGGAAGTGTGCGTTTTTCGTCAACCGGTCCACTATCACCCAAATAGTGTCGTGACCCTTCAAGGTTTTCGGCAACTTGGTCACAAAATCCATTGTGATTTTCTCCCACTTCCACTCAGGGATTTCCAAAGGTCGTAGACTGCCATAAGGTAATTGATGTTCAGCCTTCACTTGTGAGCAAGTCACACACCGCTCTACGTAATGCGCCACGTCTAATTTCATAACTGGCCACCAATAATGCAGCTTCAAATCCCGATACATTTTGGTACTTCCAGGATGGATGGAGTACTTGGACTTATGAACCTCGTCCATGAGTAGCTCTCGATTCCCGCCGATCTTGGGCACCCACATGCGCCCGTTGAACAACTTAACTCCATGGCTATCCTCCGTTAAAAGTTGCTTTTGCTTCACCATTACCTCCTCTTTGGGATTTTCTTCCAACAAGGCTTCGAATTGTGCCGCTCTAATCCGTTCCACTAAACTTGACACGATGTCAATCCTTGAGAGGTTGGCGCGTAGACTCCCACTATACTCCTTTCGACTCAAGGCGTCGGCGACCACGTTGGCCTTACCCGGATGGTAAAGCAATTCACAATCGTAATCCTTGAGTAACTCCAACCATCTCCGTTGCCTCATGTTCAACTCCTTTTGGTCGAATACGTACTTTAAACTCTTGTGATCCGTGTACAACGTACATTTCGTGCCATATTGGTAATGACGCCACAACTTCAAAGCAAGTACCACCGCGGCCAACTCTAAATCGTGCGTAGGGTAGTTCTTTTCGTGCACCTTGAGTTGTCTCGAAGCATAGGCGATCACCTTTCCCCTTTTCATTAACACGCACCCCAAGCCCATCTTGGATGCGTCGCTATAGACCATGAAATCTTCCGATCCTTCGAGAAAGGATAAAATTGGTGCTTCACACAATTTATTTTGTAGAGTACGGAATGCTTTCTCTTGCGCTTCGGTCCAAACAAACTTCACGTTTTTCCGAGTCAACGCCGTCAATGAAGAGGCAATCTTGGAAAAGTCTTAAATGAACCTTCGGTAGTAACCCACCAAACCTAAGAAGCTTCGAATCTCGCCCGGACTCTTAGGAGGTTCCCAATTCATCATTGCCTCGATTTTGGAAGGGTCCACCTTCACTCCATCTCGGGTAACCACGTGACCCAAGAATTGAACCTTGCTCAACCAAAAGTCGCACTTGGAGAAATTTGCGTATAGCTATTCTTTCCTTAGGACTTCCAACACCACCCGTAGATGGAACTCATGGTCCATTTCGTCCTTGGAGTAAACTAATATATCATATATGAAAACGATCACCGACTTATCGAGGAAGCGTCGACACACTCGATTCATCAAATCCATGAACACCGCCGGCGTATTTGTCAACCCGAAAGGCATCACTAGAAACTCGTAGTGACCATATCGCGTTCGGAAAGCCGTCTTTGGAATATCGCCTTCTTTAACCTTTACTTGATGATAGCCCGAACGTAAATCGATCTTTGAGAAACATCCCGCTCCTTGCAGTTGGTCGAACAAGTCGTCGAGTCTAGGGAGTTGATACTTGTTCTTCACGATCACCTTATTCAACTCTCGGTAGTCGATACACATCCTCATAGTGACATCCTTCTTCTTTACAAACAAGACCGGTGCTCCCCAAGGAGATGAACTCGGCCTCACAAACCCCTTCTCCAAAAGCTCTTGGAGTTGTGTCATCATCTCTTGCATTTCGGACGGAGCCAAACGGTAGGGAGCTCTAGCTATCGGAGACGCTCCCGGAACCAAGTCTATCTTGAACTCTACTTGACGATCCGGTGGCAAACCCGGCAAGTCCTCCGGAAATACATCGGGAAACTCGCGTATCACCTTCACGTCTTCAAGCTTCTTCTTTTCCAACTTAGCATCGATCACATACGCCAAGAAGGACGTACATCCCTTGACTAGGCACTTGTGTGCCTTTAACACGAAGATGATTATTACGTCTCCCTTTCTCCGTTCTCCATAGATGACCACACAACTTCCATCCGGAGAAGGTATGCGAATCAGCTTCTTTATGCATAAAATATCGGCGTGATTTCCAGATAACCAATCAATTCCAACTACCACGTCAAATCCCCCGATTACCATTGGCATCAAGTCAATCGGGAAGTTCTTTCCTTCAATCTCTAACATGCGACCCCGCAAAACATCCCGTATCACTAACTGTCCCCCATCGGCTATTTCTACCACTATGGCTTCCTCTAAACGACTAGTAGGCATAGATAACTTTTGACAAAAGGGGGCCGACACAAACGAAAAACTTGCACCCGAATCAAATAACACACGCGTAGACACAAAGTTTAGGAGAAACGTACCCGACAATACGTTCGTCGAAGCCTTCGCCTCCTCGGTTGTCATCTGAAAAGCTCTTCCCGTTGCTCTTGGAGGTTCCACCTTTGGTCCTCCGCTTCCTCCCACCTTCAGCTTCGGGCAATCCCTTCTAATGTGACCCGGCTCCTTGCACTCGAAGCACATTGTTCCCCTGACAGGACAAGAATTGATTGAATGCCCGGTCTTGCCATACTTATAGCACTTTCCCGGCATAAAGTTGCATGGGCCGAAGTGCTTGCTCCAGCACTTGGAGCACCACCTAGACTCCCTCTTTGGGTCGGCTCCTGTGTAATTGTTGTCAAACGTCCCTGGCTTCTTGAAGGGAACAAACTTCCCTTCCCATCTCCTCTTCTCCGGCACCCTAGTAATCTCTTCCTTGTCCCGACCATAAGCATCTTCCACCAACTGAGCTTCCTCCACCGCCTCACGAAGAGTAGAGGCCTTAGACACTCAGACCATAGTCATCATGTCCGATGGAAGGCCCTTGATGTAGGGCTTGATCTTCTCTTTCTCGATCGGGACTAGATGTCCCACCAATCCCAGCTAATCCATAAACAAACGGTTGTAGTCCTTAACCGCCAAGTTTCCCTTCTTCAGATTCTGGAACTCCTCCTCGATCTGGTCCATAGCTCTCTCATTGCAATACTCCTCCAATACTTTCTTCTTGAAGGTTGTCCAACTCAGCTTTGCCAAAGTCGTGGCTTCTAGAGATGCGGAATAGACATTCCACCATGTAAGAGCCGCCCCTCTTAACATTTGAGAGCCAAACTTTGCCTTTTGTCTCTCTCCATACTCTCTAGTCCGAAACGCTTGCTCCATTTCCCTTATCCAATTCAAGCAAATAACCGGATCATATGCCCCCCATTAAACTTCGGTCTTCTGCAACTCAGAAAAGTCTTGAAGGAACAAACCTTCCCTGCTTGCCCAGTTTCCATTGTCCCCAAACCATCGGTAGGATTTCCATTGCCAGTGCCTCCAGATCCGGCCACTACAATGTTCTCAGCAACCATCTCATGCTTACGGTTGTTCGTATCTCTATCTTCCATAAGTTTCAAAAACTGCTCTTGTTGTTGAGCTATCGCCTTGTTCAAGCCCTTCATCATTCTATCCATCATTCATGTCTCCGCTGTTACCTCTTCCATAACGGGGTCAGATGTTTCTAGGTCATGACGAGGGATATGCTCAGTTCCCCCTCCCAAAACGGTGTTAGTCAGCGGAGGTACCGTTGTTGTTGTCACCCTTGGTTGATCAGCTGTAGATGCAGTGGCATCATGGCCATCCACTCTACTGCGGGTATTAACCATTGGAGTTTGCCACATATTCAAGAATAGGGTGAGAAATAGGCTATAAGCTTTAAACATAAAGAAACGTACTAATACGTGCATTAATCATCATAACAATAGTAATCTAAGCATACTCATGTAATGATACATTCATAATTGCAGTAGCTAAATGAAATTATGAACATACTTCACATAAGGATTCTCGTTACCAAGGTCACAACTTTGATCAGCTACCTGACAGCGAAAACTGGGTCAACTGACCAAGCATCACAACCTCAGCAGGCCATGGGGTATGCACTGCTGAAGGGCCTTCACATTGATTGGGCAACAATCATTTACAACGATATGGTGCTAAGGGTGGATGCGGCTGACAGACCAACAACTGTTCCATATCCCCGGTTTGTCAGTGCTCTCTTTCTAAACGGACTTGGGGACGAATACCCAAAAGTGGGTGACCTGAAACTCTCTCAGGTTGGCGTTAAAGTTCTTGACTTCAAGCCCCTGCCAAATGAGGTACGTCTTTCTAAACTCTTATCTATTCTCAATCCCCCACTTCTTCTACTTCTGTGGCTACCTCAGCGGTAATCCCAATCGCTGATACCCCGGCTGCAAACTCCACTCCTCGTAAGAGAAAACAATCTACAACCACTCTTGGTGCTCCTAAGGCCAAGAAAACCAAGGAGCAACCCTCCAAGGCTTTCCAGGCTGAAGACTCCATGGTTCTTTCTCTACAAGAGCCATTGGATAGTTCAGTGGTACGCTCTGCCACAGCTGATGAAGCCACCCCTTCCATACCAACTTCAGCGTCTCTAAACTCTGAGATTATTAACTTGGAACTGAACCCCCCTCCTTCAGACTCTCTAAGGACTGAAGAAGTAATTCTCAGCGGATCCAACGTTGAACCCCTTACCCAATCCCTCTTCTCAACCTTTATTCCTCCCACTCACTCTTTGGACACTCCACCTATTCCCCCCCCCCATTCTTTTCTTCAAACGTCATTCTTCAAGATACATCTGCTGAGGCTCTACAGCAGATGTTGGCGAAAAACACAGGACCTGCGGGCACTTCCCAGCGTAAAGGTACACTGGAAGATGACATGGAAACATTGACAGGTCATCGAGATATCGAGGACTTCATCAACCATCCCGCAGGTATACACATAACTCCAAACACTCCTCTCTCCAAACCCCCAACTTCTGAGCTTTCCTATGTTCATAAGTTTTCAACTTTTTCAGGTCCTAATTTGGGCGACATCAACAACTCGCTCAAGGATCTATCTACAAAGGTGGAATCTCTCAGCACCACTCTATCTACAAACTCTTCAGTGGTTACAAACGCTGGAGAGGATCTCAAAAAGCTGACCACAGAGGTCAAATGCAAAGCCTCCGGTGCTGATCTGGAGAAGGTGGAAGGTAGCATTGGAAATTTTGCTACTACTCTCGCTGAAAACTCCACTTCCATCAACAATCTCAACTCCACCAACAGCACCCTCTCCATCAACTTTACAGCCCTGTCCAATGAAGTCACATCATTGAAGACAGTGGTTGGCGATCTTCAGGGAGAGGTGACTACTGTAAAGTCAGAGGTGACCTCTGTGAAGACTCTTCTGCAGCAAATCCTTGACCGTCTGAATGCTCCAACATGCACTCCCTAACACTTTACTCATACGGATCAAGAAGCCCTTCAAAAGATCAGTCCTACTATTTCTGGCCTAGAAGACAGAATAGTAGTGATTGAAACCTTCATGGGAATCACTGGTCTGGAAGACAGTGATCCTAAGAATGCTGCTGCTGGTGGTATTCCTTTATCCTCCCCTATCCATCATGTGGAAGAGGGGAAGAAGACTGCACACCTTCCCCATAATGTTGAGGGGGAGGAGAAAACTCTTGAAGACCTTCCCCATAACGCTGAAGGGGAGGGTATTGTTACTGATGCTGCTGCCGATAAACCTCAGGGAGATGAAAATCCTGAGGGAACCGAGAAACCTCCCTCTGAATTTGAGGGGGAGCAACTTGAAGAGGAAGTTGTTGCTGATGAGGAAGAATCTGAAGCTGAAGAAGAAGATGACGACGACCTCGATCTTGAGGACGACGAACCATCATCATCCCCTAAAAACGATGATGATGATAACGATGATGATGACGGCGACTTCTTCTTCGTCCAGCCTAAGAAGGCCCCTGATCAAAAATGGGTTGTGATAAAAGAATCATCAGGGGAGGGGACAAAGACAAAACCTGCAGCAACTGAAGCTGAGAAAGACAAAAACAAAGGCCTCGCTGCAGAAGGCAATCTGACTATCCTACAAAGAAAGCCAGTTTGTTAGGTACAATATCTCTTCTTTCCTTACACTGCATCCCTCCTCTATCCCTTCTCAACCTCAGTTCTCCTCTCCATAAAACCTCTATACACTTAAACCCTATTATTTTCTCTATCTCTTCTTTCCCAAATGATCTTACTTAAACGATCGCTGTGTTTCAGCTAGTCCTCTCCCCTGCTTGAGGATACAGCTGAAGTTCCTCCGGTTGCAACAATAATCCCAGCTCTTATCGCTGAATAAATAATCCCAGTCTTGGATTTCACCGAGACTGATGAACCTGAAGAACAACTGCTCTCTCACAAAAACAGACCTTCCTTAGCTCCTCAAACGATAAGTCAAGAAGATCAGAAAAGAGAGAAACAATGATGAAACAACTTGAAGATCAACGAATCATCAATACTCCTAAGTTCAGACTTTCAAGAAAGGAACTTGCTGAACACTTCAAAGATGTAAAACAACTCGCCGATCGAAGGAAAGCTGAAGAACAAGATAAAGCCTATGCCATCCAGCTTGTCCAACAATCGGTGAAAGATCCCGCACTGAAGAAAACTCCCATCGATGTACAACGTCAATTATGGAAGGACTCCAAGAAGATCATCGAAGAAAAGACCAAAGTATCTGACTCTACCTTGGAATGGTGCAAAGAAAGATTGCACTATCGATTTCGGGCAGCCAAAATCAACAAGGTGAACATCAGGGGAAGAACGTCCATAAACGTACCTGTTGTTGAAGCTGACATATTAAGAGAGAATGGTACTAAGGAAACTATCTATGTTTCTACGATCAAGAAGTACGGTTTCTCTGAGTGGTTAGAGATGCGAATAGCCATTCAGCGATCTCGCTCAGCGTTTAAAAGCCACATCGAGAAAATTATAAATTCTCAGATCGACTTGGTTACATCTGCTGTGGATATTCCTCCTCCTCCTCCTCCTGCTCCAGTTCAACAAAGAAGGGCCTCTGCAAAGAAAAAGATAATACCTTCAGACTCAGGCCCTCCTATCAGAAACGAAACCGGTATTGGCTTTTCACGTGAAGAAGTACTTGGTCCTGAACCTGACCTCTCAGCGCTCGACACCTCTCTGCCCACTGGTGAACGCTTCATCCCTGGAAAAGTCTTAAGCGGACCTTATGGTATATTCTTTCATGACTATGATGGACGAGAACGCTTTCAACGCATCTATGAGCTTCCCATCACTCCTATCGAACAGCTCAGGGATCTCATATATTGGTGCGGATTCAGAGACGATCTTCTCGGACACTTCATGAAGCCCCTGATCTTTACAGAAGCAAAGAATAAACGGGATCTTGGAGAAAAAGTCCCTGACTGGATGTTCCCCTCTACAAGAACCCTTGATGAACTTCTCATTAAGGAAGAACCTGAATAGCTGATAGGATTCCTTGTAATTCTTCTATTTTTTATCAGCTTATATCTTTTGTACTTGTAAATTTATTTGTTGTACACGTAATTTTTCCACTTCCCTTTGTAACTTATACGAAGTTTAAAGAAAATTTTCACCGAATGTACTTTACTCCATCAGTACTGAAAAAATCCCAGAAAATAGTAAAATGGACAAATATTTTATGAGTTCTTTTTATCCTTATGTTTTCATACTTAGCAGTTTTCCTTCGTTGCTATGTCATAATCAAATAGGGGGAGATTGTTGATCCAAACCCTCAGTGATTTGATAATGACTCTCTGAGAATCACTTAGTGAAAATTGTAAGTAGACAATATGTATAAATGTTTTGTCATCCAAGAAAATACTAAATCTGTTTAGTATCGCTGATAAAACATATGCTTTAATTTACATATTCAACGAACACTGTTCATCAATAAAGCTATGAGCCTATTCAGTCTTGTTGATGATCGACGATAATCTTAGTTGTTTACTTATGATCCCTGAAGACAAGTTTCACGTCAACTGTGTTCTACGTTGAAGTCGAAGATCAAGCCAAAGAACCAGCGACAAGTCTACTAATGAAATGATGCGGATATAAGCGAAGCCAAGATTTGTCCACTCAACATGAAGTTACAAGTAGAAGACTTCAGCGAACGCTGAACTTTATCACTCGCAGATAAAGATCTATTCAGCGAACGCTGATCATGAAGTCTTCCTCTACAAGTTACTTTTGTCTTTCCTCCTTGCACGCCTCCGTACGAAATGTCAGAATGGACATCCCTTTTGTCCAGAATCGTACAACCAACTCTGATTCTACATTGTTCATCATGCGGCTACTAGGTTGTCTACAAAGGTCAAACCACGCAACCAATCAGTTGCTGCCACGTGTAAAGTTGTACTGCTATGCATTAAATGGATGCAGTATATAAGAAGAACCCTACTTCAGAATTGAAGTGCTCGGCCATCTTCTTCTATCTACTACTTTGTGTTAGAATATTATTCGTAATATTCTTATCTCCTTTCTGTCTTAATTCTAGTGCAAGAAACTTAGTGTTTCTCATAACTTGTTTAGATTAGGTTTATTCCTTAATCTTGTTCCGCAACAAGTTGTAAATTGTTTGATAAATATCAATAAACAATTTAGAAAAGTAAAATATGTGTGTTTGTATTCAACCCCCCTTCTACAAACTTGTATAACCCTCCGGGACCAACAATAAGAATTCAATCGAATTACAAAAAGGAAACATAAATGAACCCCATATAGGAAATCATTTTGATGTCCAAAGCTTTAACTGTTGATGGGAACTCGATGATCATAGTTAATTGCATAAGACAAGGTAGTCATATAATCGTTAGTAGCAATAATCACATAACATTTATAAAACGGAAACAAGTGCAACCCCGAAGAGTCTATAACTCGTGAGTCCCCAATTTCAACCACTCCAGGTCTATACATTGGGTCACTCCAAATCCACAAACAAGCACATTGGAATTACACCTTACTGTCCATGAGACGATGTTCGACCATATAGGCCCACATCTTACTTATCATGGATCCCGATGCCTAATCTGTGCTACGACTCTAGTGCCAATGGATCCGTTACACTCAATGATATACTCATAACTCTCAAATAAGCCAATAACATTATTAAGTCATAATCATAGTGAAAACAATTATTTAGTTGTGAGATGAAAGGAAACTCACCTTAGAGGGTTATTAGACAAAACCCTAAGATGAGAATGGAGAAATCTCTTGAAAATAGAGTAACCCTTGAAGTCTAGCACCACTTTAATGACCTAAAATGTCCATTAATGAACATTAATGATGTAACTTGAAGCATTTATCATTTATGAAGGAGGAAGGTTGGTGAAGTTTACTTACCAAATGGAGACAAGAAAACGATTTCTTGAAACCCTAGAATGTGTTTTTCCACTAAAACCCCAACTGCACCTCGAATTTATACCCCCAGGCCTACTCGCGATAGTGACATGGTCACTATCGCTGGGGCACTCTCGCCCGCTACCCCAAAACTTGCGGTACATATGTCGCGATTCTGACACATGCGATAGTGTCATGGCACTCTCGTCGGGCACTATCGCCCAGAGTGTACCGAGCCTCAAGTGGCTCCTTTTCCAAACCTCGACCTGATTCTACTTAAGCCAAAACTCAATGTAGCTCGATAATAACACAATAACATACAAAATAACTACAGATGCATTATTATTCAAATTTTCAGGGTGTTACATTTCGTTAATTCAATCCTTAGGATCTCTCCCAAAAAACCTCCTACTCCTCCGAAACAAACGCCACCACTCCAAACCACCTTCGCGCCCCGCCCTCCCACAATCGTCCTTCCCTTTTTCGATGGTTTCGACCCCCTCGATTAGCTATTCCAAGTTGATCAATACTTTCATCTCTATCAAGTTCCGTCCGACCAACGAATTTCTCTCGTGGTATTTTACCTCAAGGGTGATGCCCTTAGTTGGTACAAGTACCTTCATCATAAGAACCTTCTTGGCACATGGGAAGACTTCACTCATGCACTACAATTGCGGTTTGGCCCCTCCACGTTTGAGAACCACCAAGCCACCCTATTCAAACTGCGTCAAACAAGTTCCGTGTCGACCTTTCAAACAGAATTTGAACGACTTAGCAATTGCATCGTTAGCCTTTCACCCAACGCTTTACTTAATTGTTTCATCTCGGGTCTTCGTCGCGATATCCAAATGGGCCTTGCTCTTCACGCCCAACATCCCTAAACCAAGCTACCGGCCTCGCCAAAATTATCGAAGACAAACTTTCGGAATCCCACAACCGTTCCAACTACACTCCACGATATACCCCTACCCTCCTTTTTCCTCTCAGCGGCCAAACCACACACCTACCACCCCTCAAATCCCCACCTCCACGACTCCAACCTCATCCACCATACCTCTTCATCGCCTTAGTCCTGATGAAGCAAAACCCCGTCGTGCCCAAGGAGGAAAGGACTGTGTTTTCGCTGCCGAGAAAAGTTTCATCCAAGGCATCATTGCAATCCCCCCCAATTCCTCCTCATTGAAGCCGACAAATCTATTCCGACCACCATCTCCGTTCCTCTCGATCACGTTCACACAACACCCACCCTGTCTCTCTCAATACTTCCTCGTCGTAAACCAATACACTCCCTCCTCTAAATACCCAGTTTCTCGCCTTATCCCCTACCGCTCTTCATGGTTCATCCTCACCCCATGCATTACGCATTATCGTCACATCGCCGGTTACCCGGTTAAGGTCCTTATAGATTCTAGGAGTACCCACAACATCATACAACCTCGTATTGCATCCTTCCTCTCCCTTCCACTCGATACTACTCCATCGTTTCCTTTCCTGTCATGGTTGGCAATGGACACTTCCTCCATTGCACCGAACAATGCCTTTCTGTTCCGCTTACCCTCACCGATACACTTTTCAACATCTCTCTCTTCCATGTCCCCATCTAAGGCACTGACATCGTTCTCAGCATGTTATGGCTTGGAATCCTTGGTCCTATATTGGCAGATTTTTCCGTTCCCTGTATTACATTCACCCATAATGGCATGTCGGTCTCCTTTTCCGGAGAACCTCTAGCCGGTCTCATCACATCGGGTGCGGTATGCCACCTTTTACAAAAATCAGCCATATCCTCTTGTTATTTGCTCATACATGATACCCTTACTACCGCCCTACCACAATGAAACCATAGCACCTTGATATTTCTGCCCTTCTATCACGATTCAGCCACCTATTTAATACATCTTCATCCTTACCGCCGAAACACCCTCATGATCACTACATTTCCTTGCTTTCGACCACTAAACCCGTCAATGTTCGCCCATACCTCTACCCTCACTACCAAAAATCCAACACTCATCGTCGACATGCTCCGTGATGCGATCATTAAACCGAGCAATAGCCCTTTCTCCTAGCCAGTTTTGCTTGTCAAAAAAAAAAGATGGAACATGGCGTTTTTGCGTTGACTATTGCACCCTAAACGCCATCAACGTTTGTGACCAGTTTCTTATTCCTACTGTCGACGAGCTTCAAGATGAACTTCATGTCTCATGGTTCTTTCCGAAATCGGTTTACGCACTGGATAACACCAAATTTGTGTCGCTGTTGAAGATACCCACAAAACCGTTTTTTTTACTATCGATAGCCACTAGTCATGACTTTTGGCTTGTTGAATGCCCCCTTAACATTCCAATCCGCCATGAACGATTTGTTTCGCGATGTCCTTCATCGCTTTGTGCTCGTCTTTTTTTGACGATATTTTGGTTATAGCCCTTCACGCGAATCGCACCTTCAACACCTTGAGGCGGTTTTTACGACCTTTACGGCTCATCATTACTTTGCCAAGCTATCTAAATGTGTCTTTGTCACTACAAAGGTCAATTACCTAGGCCACGTCATCTCCGCCTCCAGGGTGTCCGTAGATAAAAAAAGATTTGAGCCATCCTTGAGTGGCCAGTCCCAAAAAATATCACGGCTTTACGCGGTTTTGTTGGCCTCACAGACTATTATCAGCAATTTGTTCTTCATTATGCTCGCATCGCCTTGCCCTTGACCGACCTCTTAAAAGGTTCTCGTTTTATGTAGACCTTTGCTGTCGACACAACCTCAAAGCCCTCAAAACAGCCATGTCACATTTTCCGACTCTCACCCTCCCCGATTTTGGTAAACCATTCGACGTCACCACCGACGCATCCTGGACTAGTATCGGCCCGGTACTCTCGCAAAACGACCGTCCATTTTCTTTTTTCAGCAAAAGATGGGACCTTGTATGTAGGTCGCATCCGCTTACATTCACGAACTCTACGCAATCACATAAGTGGTTCACAAATGAAGACAATACTTACTCGGTCGTCGTTTTAGAATTTTTACAGACCAACGAAGTTTGGAGCATTTTCTTACTCAAGCCATTCAAACCCCGGACTAACACAAATAGGCTGCCAAACTTCTCGGGTATGGCTTCAAATTCTTTTACAAACCCGACCATAAGAACAAGGTTGTCGACGCCCCTTAGTCGTATTGACGACTCACTTTTCCTTGGTCTATCGGTTCCTACTTTTCCTTGGTTGGATCAACTGCGTGACTATTTATCTTCGAACCCCGACGACATACAATTGTTAAATCAACTTGCAAAACACCCTTCAACGCATCCCAACCATCACATCCGCGATGGACTTCTTTATTCCGAAAACCAGTTGGTGATTCGCCCTAGTTCTACTGTTCATGATGAAATCTTAAAGGAGTTCCATTCCAGCCCGTTAGGTGGCCATTCCGGGGTGCTTCCAACCTTTCGACGTCTTTCTACTTCAGTTTATTGGTCGAGCGACGTGACGTTGGGGAGTTTATTCATCATTGTTCGGCGTATGAACAAGTTAAATACCCGATACACAAACTCTTTGGTCTTTAGCAGCCCCTTCCTATCCCGAATCAAGTATGGGAAGACATATCGATGGAATTTATCACCCATCTCCCCGATTCGCACGATAAAACATCAATATGGGTTATCGTGGATCGTTTGACAAAGTTCGCTCATTTCATCAATCTTCCTTCGTCGTACATAGCTGCTTCATTGACCACTACCTTCCTCACAACGATCTTTCATCTCCACGGTCTTCCCAAATCAATCGTTTCCGATCGTGATCCACTTTTTTAAGCAAATTTTGGAAGGAACGTTTCGCTCACCTGGGTACCGTTCTCCACCATTCCAACGCTGGCCGCCCCCAATTGGACAGGCAAACAGTGAAGGTTAACCGCTGCCTCGAGTCCTACCTTTGTTGCTTTGTCTGTGACAACCCCAATGGTTGGTCCTGCTACCTCTATCTTGCAGAATTTTGGTACAACTCATCTCGTCATAGTGTCATTGACATGTCGCCTTTTCGAGCTCTATGCTGTCGAGAACCACCAACCATACCCTCATATACCCTAGGCTCATCTTCGGTAGCCTCCATTAACACCACCTTCGTCCTTGGCCTCCCACGACCAATTCATCAGCGATCAAAAGGCCACATTGTGTCGTACATGCCAACAGATGGCGGGCCAAGCCAACAAGAATCGTCAAGAAAAAGAGTTCAAGGTTGGGGATTTCATGTGGGTATACCTTCGTGTGTATCGCCAATCTTCTGTCCACACCCCCGAATCACATAAATTGGCACATCATTTCTTCGGCCTTTATAGGATACTGGAACGCATCGAGTCCGACACATATCGTCTCGAATTACCGAAGGACAGCCTTATACATCCAGTATTCCAAATTTCTATCCTCAAACCCTGCTATGGCGACCCAACAAAACATCACACATTCACACTCCAATTCCAGCAACCGTACGGGATGACGTACCTATTTTGATCCCGGAAGCCATCCAAGACGCACATACGATTAATCGCTATGGCATCTCGGTACGTCAGATTTTAGTGCATTGGGCTTCTTGTGACATTTCAGAGGCAATCTGGGAAGACGAACACGAGTTCACGACTGCATTTCCAGAACTTTTAACGCCACCTACTGTTTCCACTGCTGGTGCGTTGACTTCAGGTACTGGTGTGCCAACTATGGGCCTTGAGGACATGGTCGTTGTCATAGCGGGCGACATTGATACGTCGACTCAGGCCCAAGGACGGCCCAAGCGCAATCTGGTTTGTCCAGCTCGTTACCGAGATTAAACCCGGAAGTCATCTAGATATGGTCTCTTTCACCTTTCAAGGGCTTATCCAATTATTGTTTTATTATTTTTCCTAGAGTTAGACTTCTATTATATTTGTTATTTCTTTTCCCTGTACTGTAAGTACTGTAAACTCTTTTCAATTAGAGATCATCAGAAAAGTTGATCAAACACGAGTGTTTGTGAGGAGATTTGTCATCTTGAATCGACAGCTAACATTATGCCCCTAAATATACATGTACATTTTCAATGGAAGCCAAACAATTGTCTTTTTCACCATAAACATGTACAAAATGTCGACAAACTTGATCGTAAGATAGTGAATGGCATCCCATTGCATCTTGGTCAGTTTTATCCTTTTGTTGTTATGATGTTTTGTACAATAAATGTGATATTTTTAATAAGAGCTAATATTTACTTCTTTTTCACCTAAAGTACATTGCAAATCATTTGGGCTCCCAACCTCCTTAAGTTACAAATAGCTTGCATAAAAGTATGATTGTTTTTTGTTTCATAGTTCTTATTGAAACTTAACTTTTGTTTCGCTAATCGAACAAAATAATTGGATATATCTGTTCAATTAGTTTTCGAACTAAGTTTTTGATATTGTTGTCAAGAACTGTGTTAATTTTGATCTTTTTCTTATCTAATCTCACTATCAATCTTTTAATGTTGCCAAATTTTTTGTCAGTATCTTTGATGAATATTCATCATTTATAGAAAGAGAAAGCGTTTTTTCTATCCACCGAAACAGGAAAAACTTTATATGCCATTGAAATGGTGGTATATGTGGCATTAATTAGTATTGAAACTAAAAGTGCGTCTCACCCTAAGACGACATCTGATTCATAGAATGTTTTTGGATAAAATATTGGGAAATTAATTAAAATACCCTAAGTCAAACATTGAGTTACCAAAATACCCTAAATTTTTTCAATTTTGCAAAAATACCCAAAATACCCGCGATGAGGTCCCACGATCGCGGGATACGGTGACGTGGCACGTATTTTGGCTGCGGTGCACTTTTGGTCCCTGCCCGCGATCGCAGCCCGCGATGGCCCAAATTTTACACTTTTGGTCCCTGAAATTTACACTTTCAGCCCCTGAAAATTTACACTTTCAGCCCCTAAACTTAGACGAATTTTGCATGTTTTTACTGTTTTTTTCCACAATTATTGCACTTTAAAGACCGATTTGTGGTTGAAATTCATTTGCATGTTTGAATCAATGTTAAATCAATGTTTTTGGAATACCAGTTTGTGGATGAAATGAGAGATTGGTTTTCTGATATGTTGGTTGTTTCATTGATAAATAGACGTAAAATGCAAGCCATAATCCCCACACAACGATTTCATTGTTGCAATATTTCTTTCTGCAATATTTTGTGTTTGAGATACTACTGAAAAAATGAGTTCATTTGTTGCAAAAGCTAAGCTTTATTTCTGTTTTGATGGTGAATGGGTGCAAGATAACAATGAGTGGAATTTTGCTTATAAATCTAAGCATGGTGTAAAAGTGTCAGTAAACTATACTTATCAGAAGTTTGTTGCATACGCCATGCAAAAATGTGGAATCAACTCTTTTGATGTTTGCAAGTTAGTGTTTAAAAATGGCGATGGGTCATTTGTGGATTTATCCAACGATGGGGATATCTCTACTTTTCTGCACCTTGCAGTCGATTCAGAAAGACCCCCATTACTCTTTGTGTATCCCGGCGTATCCGACGGTGACGACGACGGTGACGAGGAGGGTCACGACGACGAAGACCTCCAAATAGAGCAGCCTGATTCTCAACAACAACAACAACCACAACCACACGAATGGCGTACTGCTGGAGTTGCTGATGACGAAACCCACGTTTTCAAAACGGGTAATTCTGAAATAGACAGATCAGACACCGATAATGATGATCACGAAGAATATACCCCAAGTAGAAAATCATGTAGTCAGATAAATGACTTTTTTGATATGCCCCCTATTCTTCCAGACTCCCATACCCAGACCCAAAGCTACGAACCTACACCTTATATTCGCAGTGAAAGTTTAACAGCAGGTCAGATATTCGATTCGAAGGATCTCTTAGCAAGTCAGATCGGACTCAAGTTCTTGGAAGAGGGTTTCCAAAGTCGCGTGCGGGCATCTGACAAAATCAAATACGTAGTTGAATGTGCTAGAGAAAAGTGTGAGTGGAGGTTGTACGCGATTCACACGGGTCCCAAAGGAGGGGCGATAATGATTAGAAAGTTGCACGACGTACACACTTGTACGAGGACGCAACTTAATCCCCACCACAAACAAGCCGGCAAAAAGACTTTGGGTGCGATCCTGAAAAACAAATTTCTTGATGTTAGCAGGTCATTGCGTCTAAAGGACATCGTCCACGACGTTCACCGGCAGTTCGGCATCACGATTGATTACCACCAAGCTTGGCGTGCGCGCTGCCATGCACTGTTTATGGTGAGAGGCACGTTCGAGGAGTCGTATGAACGACTCCCGACATATTGATATAATTTGCAGCTGCAGAACCCTGGTACTGTCACGCAGCTACGGACCAATTCACGTGGACGGTTTGAGATGTGCTTCGTGGCCCTTGGACCCGCGGTACGTATTTTAACACGTCATATGTTTACACATTATAAACTATAACATTTACACATTATAAACTATAACATTTTAACCTATGTTTTTGCAGATCCGCACATTTCTGGCAAATCTACGTCGTGTCCTGATAATAGACGCAGCCCATTTAAAGGGCCGTTACTTGGGTATGATGTTCCTGGCGGTTGCCATGGACGGGGATAACTCCATCGTTCCAGTAGCTTTCGGCGTAGGCAAGTCTGAAACCGGGGACGAGTGGACTTGGTTTATGTCCATGTTGAGACAAGCTATCGGAGACCCGCAAGGGTTGGTGTTTATGTCTGACAGGGCTCCTTCCATAAGCGCCGCAATCTCTGCCATGTACCCAAACGCCCCTCACGCCATATGCTGTCGACATTTGGAGATGAACGCCAAATCCAAGGACAAACGTATTACCACCTACAAGGATGTCTATTGGGCGGCATGCAGAGCATATACGGATCGGGAGTTTAACAAGTACATGAATATGCTACGATACAGTGTCAAGAGAGCAGCCAAAGTCTTTGACGATGCTGGACCGGAGAGGTGGTCCGCGGCCCATTTTCCTGGACAACGGTATGACATTCTGACCTCGAATAGTGCAGAGTCTGTGAATGCACTCTCCCGTTTTGCACGTAGATGTCCGATAGTTAATCTTATGGACTACTTTCGGGCCTTTCAACAAGAGTGGTACCAAATTCGACGCCTAAAAGGAGCTGAGATGCAAAATGCACTCACACCAATGACGGAGAATATCGTTCAGTACAGGGCGCGTCGTGCGGCAACATGGCCGGTAAGAGCAATCGGGTATGGGAAGTACAAGGTGCATGATGACTATATTCACGCGATTGTGAATATGGAAGACCACCTTTGTTCGTGTCGCGAATGGGATAAATTTGGGTTACCGTGCGGCCATGCCATCGCTGTAGCAACATATATGGGTCGTACAGATTGCAGCGACTTGGCTGTACCTTTCTTCACGTCCGAATATTACCGGAAAACATACGTGGAGGTAATAAACCCAGCTGGACCCCCTGCAGCATGGGTGTATCCACCCGACCCGCTTCAACCATGCTATCCACCTTTAATGGATAAGAACAGGGCCGGGAGACCGAGAAAGAACGACCGACGTCCATCACGTGGTGAAAGTTCGATACAACGAAGATGTACTCGGTGCCAATGCGTAGGACACACTCGTGGAGAGTGTCCAAATCCCGCCCCTTCAACCGTGCCAAGGAGACATTCTGCCAGTCACACCCCGGGCCCGTCACAGCTTGAACCATATGGAACAAACCCATATGATACTGTTGATCTAAACACTGATTTGTAAATGATATATATACACACATACATATGCTTCTAAATGAACATTGATAACACAGCTAGTTTGTAAATGATATATATATTCGTATTATATATTTACACACATAAAGAAAATAGGAGTTTGATATCATAAGCGAAAGAAAGAAGAAAGGTTGATTGTTACCATGGCAGTGAATGTTAACTCTGAGTACACATGTCTGTTTATATAGCAAGAAAGATTAGTAGCAAGAATGGAAGCAGGTTTCTAGCTTTTTAGATATATATATATATATATATATATATATATATATATATATATATATATATATATATATATATATATATATTATGTATATATGAAGAAGAAGAAGACTTAAAAAAGGAGACCTTTATCTGTAAGATCTGGAAATGATCATTTCTTGACATTTTTGTTGGAACAAACACATATGATACTGTTGATCTAAACACTGATTTGTAAATGATATATATACACATACATATGCTTCTAAATGAACATTGATAACACAGCTAGTTTGTAAATGATAAATATATTCATATTAGATATATACACACATACATATGCTTTTAAATAAACATTGATAACACAGCTAGTTTGTATTTCATCCAACATGCTCTTCATCTTCAATCTTTCTGACCCTTCTTCAACGGCTTCTGCTTTTGCAACCACGTATGGCCATTGTGTACCACAACCCGCACACACTTTAGCAAATGAGTTGAGGGTTGTCATATATTCTACAAGAGGAGTAGGCCCACGAATGAGGTAGCCTCTGACTTGACCTTGCATGATGTATCCAACCTAACCGTGGTTCAGCGGCTTAAAAAATACTTTTCATAGAAATTAACAACAACAAAAAATACAAAACAACAACACAGTAAAATACAAAACAAGAAAAAAATACAAAACAACTAAAACAACCACCACCTACTTAAAAATTGATTTAGTTTCATCAATCCAAGCTTGCTTCTCGTTTACCTTCGCTTGAATAATTGCAAAGTCTTGCAGAATATGGTGAATTGCTTCTTGTTCTCGACGAACACGAGCCTCCCTAGCTTTTATATCCCCTTTCATCCTTTTGATCTCCCTGTCTTCCTCTTCGATCTTTCTCAAATGGACTGCCTTCCTGTCCATAATTTTTTTCCACTCTTATGTTAGTTCATCTATCTCCTTTTCCTTTTTTTCTATGGCGACCTCGATTTGAGGTGGCATTTTTTCAGGAGTAGACTTAGGGTTTGATGACGATGCCATTTGTGGATGAAATGAGAGAAGAGAAATCAAGAGAGAAAGCAATTCAAAGAAAGAAAGCAAGAGAGAAATCAAGAAAGAAAGCAAGAACAAGTGTGAATTGTGAATTGCATATTACTGATATTTATGGATGAAATCTCAAACATGCAAATGAATTTCAACCACAAATCGGTCTTCAAAGTACAATAATTGTAGAAAAAAACAGTAAAAGCATGCAAGATTCGTCCAAGTACAGGGACCAAAAGTGTAAATTTTCAGGGACCAAAACTGTAAATTTTCAGGGACCAAAACTGTAAATTTTGGTCCATCGCAGGCTGCGATCGCGGGCAGGGACCAAAAGTGCACCGCGGCCAAAGTTGAGGGGCTTCGCGGGGCATTTGACTAACAATCATTCATAAGAATATAAAATAATTGGCCAATTTAATTACATGCAAATAAAATTGACAATTAACCTAGAAATGAAACAAATAAACTTGTCCCAAACTATCACAATGAAATCTCAAAGTGGGAAACACATCAAAATCTAAAGCTAACCAATGTTGGAATGTAGAAATTAGCCACATATGGCTAAACTAGGGTTATCAATTCAAAATATTGCAAGGATTACCGAATTTGATGAGAAAGGCTCCCCAATCAACCTCCCTCCACTGCTGAATTTTCCTTCACGGTTCCAGAAATCGACCCCTTTCATGGCAGTTATAATAGAGCTTAAATACCTATTTAAGACAAGAAATTGTTCCTTAATCTAAAAACACAAGTTTGGTCCCTCAGAAACAGTCGCAGGCGGGTTCTTGGAGGGTCTACCCACGTGAGATAGTCGTATGTGTCACTGGCGGGTTATGTTGCGGCTTCCCTCGCTGGAAGGTCGCCCGAGACACTGGAATGTCGAGCAAATAGAGTATTTGGCAGTTTTGCGTGCAACTTTAGTCGCAGTGAAGTCGCCCGCATCTTTCTTCCGATCTCGACTTCACTTTCCTACCTTGTCTACGCCGCTGGACTGTTTTCTCTCCTTTTTTCTTTCTTCGTTGGGCTGCTAGAAATGTACACGAGATTAGGCCTTGGCCCCTTTTTTTTGGGGAAGGGTGTCCTAGGCTATGCCTAGACTAATCCCTTGGCAAATTATGACTATAAGACATCAGCCCTGATTAAACCTCAGTGACCACAATTGTTGTGTACGCCTGGATTAGAACCCTGGGTAGATGGGATATTCCACCACATCCCCAAGGGCCTAACCAGTACGCCACAACCCTTGTGGTTGCCTTGGCCCTTCTTCCTTGTTTGTTTTTGTCAACACAAGAGACCAAACCAAAAAATATGGTTTTTTACTCTTTTAAATGAAAAAAAGACAAAAGTAAATTATCTTTAATAATGTATTAATTCACTTAAATAGGGGTCTTTTAAGTATCAAGACAACACTAATTTTAGGGTAATTTGACATAAAAATGTATAATATTGATACTTATCAAATTCCCCCGCACTTAGACTATTGTCCGTCCCGGCAATGACATGAGCTAGCACGTAGTGATAAAAATGAATCAAACGATAAACCCAACACATATAACATATCGTGAACATGAGATTTGCAACTACGCATAGAAAAGTGGGCACATGTAACACCCGAATTTTCGAGTAAGTGATATTTGTTTATATTTCGGTATAAATCCTTGAAATCCCTTTTTTCTTAATGAAGATCCACTTTGTGCATGAGCTTACGTATGCAACGAGGTAAGTGTATGCATCTGAGTGACATGCATTAGGGTATGTATGTACTAAAATGTTTGAGTAAGGTTAAGGGTTCACCGTTGTCAAGCTAGCTTAGGTTCATTTCGGAGCTAAACCGCAATTTCACACGGACTGGACACCAGGAGCGAGAATGCTCGGCAATAATGCCAAAGGCATTCTCAAAGTGTCATAGTCACAGGGGAAGACCCCCTCTCGGTACCTCCTAAGCGATTGTGCCCGACGATTTTGACACCGGGGCATAATCGTATGGCATAGTCGTGCGATGGTATTAGGTCACAATCGCGTGGCACTATTTCCTTCGGGGAAGGTTTTGATTATAAAAGGCTTGGACGCAGTTTTTTGAGAGAGGATCTGATTTTGGGTTTTGTTGGTAGCGATTTTTCTCCTCAAGAAGGTGAGTTCCTTCATTTCTTCCTCCCTCCTCATTTATTGCTAAGATCTTAGGGTTCTAAGTCATTTAATGCTCTCATATTTGGTGTTCTCCTTCAAGTCGGAAGCTTCAAGTCATCATTCTCATCCTAGGGTTTCTACAAATTCTAGGGTTTCTTCACTAAACCCACTAGGTGAGTATTCTTCATGAAAACACCTTCTTATTTCCTCTATTTGTGATAAATTGTAGAACCTCGTGTGCTTTGAAGGTGTGAGTCAATTCTAGGGTTTTATGGATCTTGACTAACTATGAATTTGCACATCATCTATTCTCATTAAATGCTTCTACTATGTTAAAAAGAGTGGATATCATGTTATTTGGGATTTTGACCTAAAACTAGGATCTTCACATTTTGGTCCAAAAATGAATAACACTAATTTTTACAATGATATTACGATAGCTTTTCATGAATTCTAGCTGAAAGGTTTGGAGATGTGAAATTGATCTAAAAATAGAAATATGTGTATTTTCTATACCATGGTAAGTAGAAAATGTTTTGTGATGAAACATGTATTTATAGTTGATTCATGTTTATAGTGTGATAATGGGCATGTTATGACTAACTAAAGTCTACTAAGCTTGTACATGATCATATTTAGTGATTTTTGGTATATAACTCCTTGTGCACGATGATTTTTGGTATATAACTAAATATATTTGTTGGCCATCTTAGACCACTAGCGACTAGACAATAAGGGACATTGAAGTCCTTAAGGTGTAACTCATCTAGATTGGGTATGCAATATGGTCTCGCAAGTCCTTGAGGTGTAACTCGACGGAGTAGGCAATAATGGCATGTAATGGTTTGAGGTTGTGATGTCTTGATGACATGAGAACTAAAACCGGGACTTGAGGTGTAACCCAATAACATAATGGGTGACCCCACTCACGTGTTCTCGACACCCTTATAGAAACGGGTCTCCCCCGTATTCCAAGAGATATTCATTTGTGTGTTTATGTTCAGGTGTGGAACATTCTTGGCATGTTGATTTTCGGTAAATTTTGATACCATGTGGATCCGGTAACCCTTTTCTTACGATATTGCCATTTCAATTGTAATGCATATAACTTTATAAGATCTCATTAGACTTTCGGTCTAACACTTGTTGTTGTATGTATGTGGAATATTGGTCCCACTAGCAGTGCGTCTAAGAGGCGTTGATTGGCCGACCGTGCACGTAGGAGCACTTGAAGTGTCGGACTTTTTGGGGAACTTTTGAGAAGAGAGAGATGTTTGGAGATATAACGACACCCATGTTAATCTAGTTTTATGTCATTCTAGATTAAGTAGGTTGTTGTGTTTTATATCTCAATATTTGATACTTTGGAAAATTGTACAAACTATCCCAAATTTTATGGGTTTTAGTTGGTGTATTTTAGAAGTTTTAATTTACCCATTATTCGGAATTTCCCCTATTATTGTTGTCTAAATTTTAAGATGTTACAGCACACACAATCAAATAGACACAAGCTAATCTCGAGAACTCTCACGAATAGGAAAATTAAAACAACACTCAATTCACTCCTCGAGGTTAAAGTGTATCACTCAAAACGTCACTACACTAGCGTGGATCTACCATAAGCATGAAAAATCTCTCACTCTCCATTACTTGGATAAAATACATGCACATAAATCAGAAGGGTTTTTATAGATCTAATGTTGAAAGTTTTAATTTAGTCGCTCTTTCAAGATTTGAAGGTGTTGCAAACTGTGGACAGGGGCGTAGGAAATAGGGGGCAGGTTGGTGCCTAGCCTCCCCCAACTCCCATCCAAACTAGGCATGGCAACGGGGCGGGTATGGGGCGGGGATCTCCATCCCCGGCCCCGGTTTGTGAACCCTCCCCCGGCCCCGGTCAAACCCCGGTCAAGACCCTAAACCCTTAATAACTAATAAGATATATAATTTTTTTTAATATATATATATATTTAATAAAATATACAATTTTTTTAATATATATATATATACCGGGTCCGGGGCGGGGCGGGGGATGGGCATCCCGGCCTCGGCCCCGTCCCCGGTTTTCTGAAATGGGGAATCCCCGGCCCCGATCGGGTCGGGTGGACCGGGTTCCGGGGCGGGTCGGGCCAAATTGCCTTGCCTAATCCAAACCCTAAATTATATAGCAAAATGGTATAAAAACGTTTTTTTATTTGATAGAAAATGACAAGGCCACCCCCAACCAACCGTATTATATTTTTGAAAAAATCATTTTTATATTTAAAGAATTTTTAATTCCATTTTTTCATTGTTATATATTTATTGTATAATAACGTATTTAAATAAAAGAGTTAAAATTTCGTATTAAGCATTAGGTTCTGTTTAGTAATATATAATTCCTTAAGTTTACAAGTAACTAACATGTGCATACTATTTTAAAAGCTCTTTAAATTAATTAATAATTAATTGATAAATACGTACCAACAAAATACTTAACTTTTATCTTTATTTTAAAGAAATACCGTATCATCAAAATAACAAAACTAAAACAATTAAATCTTTATTTTTTTCAATATAGAGTATTTAATTATAATAAAATTTTGAATTAAACAAATTAAACCAAAAAATAATTTATTCTTTGATTTGATACCAATATTGATTTTTTTTAAAAACGTTCTTTTATCGAGTTTTCTAATTAGCATAATTTGTTACAACCGAAGTTTTGTTTTTTATACGAGAAATTGCATTTCTTGTTCATTCTTATTTTACAAAAATTAGTGCATATCACGGTATTGTACGGACACACAAGTAGAACAAAACACTACCTTAGACGACAGAACCCCCCCCCCCCCCCCCCCCCCCCCAACTTAAATTTCTAGCTCCCTCCCTGATTGTGGATGAGATCACGCACCAGAGCTAACGGTTTGGACAAACACAATGGCATTTTGGTAATAAAGCAGAACTTTTTTTGTAACTTTGGGTTTTAGGGTCAGTTTATGCGCACTGAATAATCCTCGGGCGACTACGAGTGGCCTGGAGTCATCGCATGCGAACCTTCATGGCCAAAAAGGCTTTGGCAGCACTTGGATTTGAACCTTGGGTGTTGGACGGACCCTCATGAAATACATTGAAATATTCAATCTTAATATGCATTAACACCATAACAACTCTGATCATTCATGCATATATGTTAACACACCTGACAATCTTAACATGCAATCCTAAGACACCTTAACGTATAGTAACCTTGACAACCTTAATAGACTTTAAGACATAGGAACACATCTTAACATATTATAAAACACGGTAGCTTAGGATACCTTTTCCCAGACGATGTTAACATATGTTAACGAGCAATGTTGATGCAGATGATCGAATGGCCGATCGGCCCTCCATCAGCAAATGCAACGTGCGTGCAGTTAGTCATATTGATACTTGACCCTCGTGATCAATGGCCCCTGGATGGTTCCTACGATTCATATAGATTTTGGAATTCTTGTCGGATTCCAACCCTTTATACCACCAATTATATTTTATTATAGATAAAAAACTATAATTTTCAAATTGAAAAAGATACTGAAGTATAGAAAAATAAACGATTTTAATCAAATTCGGAAAAGATTAGCCTGCAATGACACAATAAGACCAATCATAAGATAATCGAACATTATTTAATGTATTTAACAAATATAATTTGTTAATTTGCAAAAATAATTATAATAAAAAAGCCCAGTTTACTGTAAGTAAACTTATAAAGATATGTTTTGTTACAAAACAGTTGGTGTAGTGCACCAGATAGTATGATCTTGTAACGGTCACAATAAACCTTCAAAAATGGAGGAAATTTTGGGCATTGAGGAACATGAGCAACCAACAACTTGAAGCAAGCTCTTAGATAGCCCGATAAGCCTGTCTAGTGTTAAAGCCCAAGTGTCTTCTAAGAAAATCTTTGTAGATCTTCGCATAACAACGTATTATCTCTTTCGAGAGCCAACCATGATTGTGTCACTATGTGTTCTTGGAAGCGGGTTCCGTGTGGGGTTGAATGAGGTTGTCGGTAACTGTAATAACTCAAGTCCATGAAATATGAGTTATTTGGAAAATTTGGGGCTAAAGTGTGAAATGTATACTATTCAGGACTTAGTGGCAAAATTTGGAAAATAAAAAGGGTAAAACCCCTTAAACACTCTCCATTGAATCTTATATGCAACTGGAGTAATTGGAAGAGGATGATTAGAGAACCAAAACCCTAAATTGGGAGTGTGGAAAAAGGATTTCATCAAGGATTAGTAGCTCCATTTTCAAGGTATGATTTTTCCTCCTTCTTCCCCAATATGAGGTTAGTTTGATTGATGGTTTATAGTTTTGTAAAACCATGAGATTTTGTGTTCTAATCAATGGAAAAAGGAAACAAAAGAGTTTGTGATTCATTTCCTCATGAGTTTGATCAATCATTGAGAAACTTCATCCTTTTGCTTGATAACTTGTATTCTTGGCAAGGAGTGAGTTTTTGGGTTTGAAATCATGAACGAATGAGCTGATTTGTTGGGGTAAATGTGTTTTGGATGTTGGTTTTTTGTTCCTAAAGGTTTGAGTATAAAAAACTATCGATTTTGGAGGTTTAAAATCTGTTTGGAGCATTTTGGGGGAATGGGACTTGGAATTTAGAGCTGAACTTTCGTGCAAGCCTGAGAAGGACAAACAGAGACTTGCGCAGCATCCCACGCGACTTGAGGTCGCGTGAAAGGTGGCGCATGTAACAACCCACACAAAACAAGAATGCAAAAAGCTACTTCTTTAATTCAAAACGCCAAAATGGCCCAACATATCCACACTATCAATATTACAAGACTGGGTTCGCGGAAATAACCCTAACTACAGCTGAGAACATAACTACAAAATAAAAAGGGAAAGTCTTCTAATCCTTTTATACGCAAGCTCTAACTCACGTCTTGCCATTTCCTCTAAACGAGCTCTCGGCTACCTGCTTACCTGAAAAGGTTTTAGTTTGAAAAGCGAGGGTTAGAACATGAGGTCTAGTGAGTTCCCTCAACAACGCTCCACGATACAATTCAGCATAAATCGCAAATGGTTTATAAGAGAGAATTGTAAACATCACACCTTTATAAATTAAGCACACACAACGACGCATACCGATGGCCCACGCACACCCATGACAGCGTGTTAGGGCACACACCCGCCCGTAATGATTTATATGAAACAAATTCATATATATCTATATCACACGTTATGGGACACACACCCCATCTTCACACCATAAGACATCGTATGCCCGCCCTCGAGTAATCACATCTTTATAAATCACACCATAAATATGCATATTGAGATCAAGTAAAACATACAATTTTAAATAAGGATAAGCATACATAAACACACTTGATAAAAGTCTTGGGTTAAAAGTACTCACACCTTTTACATCACACTATCATGCATATTTAATAACTTCAGATACAGTATGCAGTTTAAACAGTATTTGCATATATATATATATATATATATATATATATATAAACACACTTGGTAAGGATATTGAGTTAAGAGACTCACCTGGCGTCCACGATAACTCCTTCACTTGAAACACCACACCTAGTATTGCACACCTAACATAAAATAATCCCAAGAAGATAGTGAGGGTCGTTTCTACAATCCCTCAACTAAAATCTTAAATCTCGCGTAGCAACACCCAACGCCTCACACTAAGAAAAATATTCTCCAAACACCAAACAGCTTTTCCGGACCCAAGAGTCCGGATAATATTTACCGGATAGTCCCGGTTTCCGGTTTAAGTCACTTTTCCGGAAGTGTCCGGATTCCGCACCCAAATCCGGATGCCACTTCTCCGGATTCTTTCGGAGTCCTAAACTTCCGGAGTTCTTGCCGCTTTCCGATATTTCTTTCCAGATTGCAACCCTTTTCCAGTAATTCCTTCTGGATTCCCAAACATTCCGGGTTCTTTCTTTTCCGGACAACTTGTCCGGACACTACCATCCGGAATCGACTCCTCGGGCAAGCACGTTTTTTTTACCCAAATTCCTCAAAATCATGCCCAACTGAACGATACACCAAAAGGAGTTGGTTTATGAGTCGACAAGGGATAACTCTAACATCCCTGATGAGATTTTTGCCCAATTTTAGCCATTGCTCCACACAAAGATTACTTCTACTCTTTTAGGTTCAACAAACACATTAATCTTCTACTAAACTCCAGGAAACTCCATTAGACAAGAGATTAAAGGAGAGGGGATTACCTTAGAGAGAAGATTTGGATGAATCCTCTTGAGTCTCTGATTTCCACGCCTTTCCTGCACAATTTGCCACCAAGCTAATCTCCAAATCGCACACACACACACACACGCACTGTAGCCGCTCCCTTTGCTAAATGAGAATATTTCCAATTTTAGGGTTTTGGCCCTCCTTATATACTCTCTCACTAATACGCCAAACTTCTCTTTTTTTACGTTTACCACCAAATTTCCTTTATTATTTCACAATGGAACGGGATATTACAACATCATCCCCTCAAAAGAATTACGTCCCCGGAATTCCATCTTCGAACAACTAAGGGTATCGGGACCTCGTATCCGACTCCACTTCCCAAGTCGCCTCCTGGGCTTTATAGAAGCGCCACTGAACCTTTACCAGCGAGATCTCCTTAGTTCTCAACTTTCTGACCTTGCGATCCACGATCTCCAATGATTCCTCAACAATATTCAACTTCTCGTCCACACAAATGCCTTTCAACGGTACGACCATACTTTCCTCGTCCAAGCACCTCTTTAGATTCGATATGTGAAATGCTGAATGAACTCCCTGAAGTTCCTTGGGCATCTCCAACTTATACGCCACCCACCCACACGCTCGATGATGACAAACGGCCCGACAACCTAGGCCTTAGCTCCCTTTTCTTTCCAAGGCGCACAACGCCTTTCCACGACGAAACTTTAAGCATCACTTTGTCACCCACCAGAAATTTAATCGATTTCCTCCCTTTGCTCGCATGCATCCTTTGGCGGTCTAGAGCCACCCTTAACTTCCCGCGAATCTGGTTGAATTATCAGTGGTCGACCGCGCGACCTCCTGTCTCACCTAACGACTCTTTCCCGCGATACATCTTTACTCTTGGAAGGTTCACAGATAACTGCACATGCCAACCTCTTTGTTTCTCAAAGGGTTCTTTTGCTTCCACTTTGCATGACCCTTTAACAACAGAGCGTATGCCAACAATTTCCACACTTTCGGTTAACTACAACTCTTAGCCCAAGTAACTTGCGTAGACGCGTACCATAACTATGACGCCTCAGGCCAACTGTACACAATCCCGTCCACACCTAGACCCATGGTTTCGAAACGGATTAAGAATTTCACACACAACTTCACTTCTGTAAAAGAACAAATTTACAGAGGTGATCGCCAACTCAACATGAATCCCTTTTTAGAGTAACGAAATCTCGATTCACCAACTTAACACAAGATCATCCTCGAATGTCACCTACTCACAGTTATGCTCCTCTTCAACAGATAACACACAATTCCACAATCACTATCCCCAACACGAAATATGCCTAAGGCTGATAACGCTTTCTTGCCTGAATTGCATTGACTACAATCCATTAATAATCAATTCACACGTTCTCACCACATCATCACCCCACACTATACAGAGCTAAAAGTAGGGAACCTCCACACTCCAACATCTGAAACCGCCGCCAACCAAGCTGAACCAATTCTGACGACACGCATTTAACTTCTCATTGCATCCAACAATCGTCCATCCACATATGACATAAATTCAAGTTTCACCCACCAAACAGGAAGGAGCAACCATGCTCACACAAAACTATTCCCATTAGCTTAACAATGAACGACAAAGTTTACTTGGAATATTTCTCACGCTACTACCAAGCCCAATCCAATGGTCCTTCACCCCGAGCACTACTGTTGATCCAAACCCTCAATGATTTGATAATGACTCTCTGAGAAACACTTAGTGAAAATTGTAAGTAGACAATATGTATTAGGGTTTCACTATCGCTGATAAGTACTAAGACTGTTACAGTATCGCTGATAAGAACTCTTGTTATCTGATTTATACATTCAGCGATACTGTTCATCAGTGAGCCCTGAGTCTGTTCAGCCTTACTGATCATCGCTGATAAAATAAGTTGTTTATTTATGATCCCTGAAGACAAGTTTCACGTCAACTACGTTCTACGTTGAAGTCGAATATCAAGCCAAAGAACCAGCGACAAGTCTACTAATGAACTGATGCGGATATCAGCGAAACCAAGACTTGTCCACTCAACGTGAAGTTTCAAGTAAAAGACTTCAGCGAACGCTGAACTTTACCACTCGCTGATAAAGATCTATTCAGCGAACGCTGATCATGAAGTCTTCCTCTACAGGTTACTTTGGTCTTATCCCCTTGCACGTCTCCGTACGATCTGTCAGAACTGACATCCCTTTTGTCCCGAATCGTACAACCAATTCTGATTCTACACTGTTCATCATGCGGCTACTAGGTTGTCTACCAAGGTCAAACCATGCAACTAATCAGCTGCTGCCACGTGTAAAGTTGTACTGTTGTGCATTAAATGCATGCGGTATATAAAGGAAACCCTACTTCAGAAATGAAGTGCTCGGCCATTTTCCCTATCTTCTCTATTCTGTGTGTTAGAATATTTCTCTTTAATATTCTTATTTTCTCTCTAACTTATTTCTAGTGCAAGAAATCTTAGTGAATCTCTTAACTTGTTTAGATTAAGTTTATTCCTTAATCTTGTTCCGCAACAAGTTGTAAATTGTTTGATACATATCAATAAACAATTTAGAAAAGTAAAAATCGTGTGTTTGTATTCAACCCCCCCCCCCCCCCTTCTACAAACTTGTATAACTCTTCCAGGACCAACAAGTGGTATCAGAGCAGACTGTTTAATCTCATAAACAAGATCTTGCTTATACTAATTTCTTTTCTCTTCCTTGCGGTTTTCTAAAATGGCTAACATGACAAACACAAACTATATCGACAATGGTTCTCTTGCAAAACCCCCTAGATTTTCTAGAGATAACTTTAATCTGTGGAAAAATAGGATGATGCTCTTCTTGGAAGGTATAGACCCTACTATGCCTTATTACATCGAGAATGGTCCATATATCCCTGTTAGGATTGATCTTGAAGTTCCAGGTACTGCTACTAGAGTTGCCATTCCTGAAAGAATCATTCCTAGGGAAGTTCACACTTGGACTGATGAAGACAAGAAGAAGCTGGCTATCGACACTAAAGCCAGATCTATCATCTCTATGGCTCTTCCTGACGAAGTCTACCATTTCGTCATGAACCTGAAAACCTCCAAAGCCATGTGGGACACAATCTGTGTTCAATATGAAGGTACTTCTGAAGTCCAGGACTCAAGAAAGATCAACCTGGTAATACAGTACGAAAGCTTCATTTGTGTTAAGAATGAAACTCTCTCTGAAGTACATCAGGGGTTTAACTGTTTAATTATGACCTAAAAACCGTTGGTAAGGAATATTCTAACTTTGAGATCCTGACAAAGTTTCTAGAATGTCTACATGAAAGCTGGGACAGTTATTAAATGTGTCTCAAGCTCTCAAAGGATCTAAAATCTATGACTCTCTCTACCTTATTTGGCATTATGCTCAATCATGAGCAGTCGTGTCATCTTAAGAAGAATAGTGTAAAAGATTCCAAAAGCACACCTGTTGCTTTACTCTCAGACTCACCTTCCACTCAGCGATCAACTATCACTATCACTGAGTTGGAATCTAACTCTGATGACTCATCTGAAGCTGATCCTTCAGAAACGGATGAGTCTCTGTCCCTCCTGACTAATTCTTTCAGGAGATTCACCAGAAAGAGTAACTTCATAAGAAATAAACCTCTTGCACTCACTGATAAGCCAAAATCGTCAACCCCTGTTGATAAGGCTACTGCTACTTGCTATAACTGTGAAAAGATCAGTCACTTTGCTAGTAAATGCAGATCTAAGAAAGTCTTCAAACCCTCATCTTCTTCCTTCTCCAAGAAATCTTCTAACCCCAGGGCTAGAGATGACAAATACAAGAAGCTGAAAGAAAAGTATGCAAAGCTGAAAAGCTTTAAGAAGAAAGGCGAAGGCATGATCGCTGAAGATCATGACTGGGCTCTTTCTGAGGAAGAATCATCTGACTCTGAAGATGATGACGAGGCCAATCTCTGCCTCATGGCAAAAATAGAAGAAGAGGAAGAAAATTCTGAAATTCCCTCTACTTCAACTTCTACCTCTAAGGTATCAACTTCCTTCTTTACTAATATTTCAGATATTAATGAAGCTGATAGTCTTCGGAAAATCGAACTTCTGACTGTAAATTTATATGATGCCATGAATGGCAAGACCATAGTTGAAAATCAAAACATTGATCTAGTTGAACAGCTTAGAAACTGTCACCTTCAAATAGAAAAGCTTTCTAAAATTGAAGAAGATTTAAAAGATCAGGTCTATATAAATCAGATAGTCAAAATCGAGCGTGAAGAAGCTATCGCTGCATTAAAAGCTGAAAAGGCTACTGTAGAAGGATGGTGTAAATCCTCAACAACGATCACTGAGATAATAAAGTCTCAGATTCCCCTGAGTGACAAACGTGGTCTTGGTTATAAAGCTGACGCTGAAGAACCAACCACTGATAGTTCCATGCTAAAGTTTGGAATGTTCGTGTCCTCTATCCCTGACACTTCCTCATCTCAGTGTTCTTCTTCTAAAACTCCTACTCCTGAGGAAACCTCTACCTCAAGTTCTAAACTGAAAGGTAAAGGTAAAGAAAACGTTTTTAATCAAAAACCTCAGAAGGGTACTTTTGTATCTAAGCCGAATGTTTCTAAAACATCAGTGATACATCCATCTACTTCTAAGAACAAGATCCATGGATTTATTCAACGATCTACTCCTAGAATCAGAATTGATGTAATTGGTAAGAAATCTGAAGAACTGATTGTTACTCCAATTTCCAATGCCAAAGGTATACTTGGTGCTGTCCCTGCTCACTTAAAATTAACGGCTAAGCATGCAAATGGTCCTAAAGCTACTTTTAGTTATAGGAAATGTTATCACTGTGGACTTACGAATCATATTGCTAGTAAGTGCCCCACAGCCACCAAAGCTGAAAAGTTAGCTAAGGTGAAGATCAATGCCCCCAAGGCAAAGAAGACCAATCCTGGTGCAAATCAGGTTAAGGTTAAACCATCCACTGAAGTTAATAAATTAACTAAAGTGAAGACTGTTCCTGAAGCTGAATCTTCAAATGCTGCGAAGACTGCTTAACCTTCCACTTCCTCTACCACCACTGACAAATGTGGACCCATGGTAAAATGGGTGCCTAAGTCAAACTAATATTCCTTTGTGTGCAGGTCCTGAAGGGTATCTGGTATCTCGATAGCGGATGCTCTAGACACATGACTGGTAAAAAGAACCTGCTCGCTGAATATAAGGAAGAGAAAGGTCCCTCAGTGACCTTCGGTGGAAACGGAAAAGGTTATACCTAAGGGTTTGGTGTACTCTCTAATGGTACAACAACCTTCAGAAGAGTTGCATATGTTGAAGGACTGAAGCACAATCTTCTTAGAATCAGTCAGCTGTGTGACAAGGATCACAAAGTGATTTTCACTAAGGAATCCTACTTTGTTACTGACAAAAAGGAGAAGATAGCTCTCAGCGGATATCGCATGGAAAATGTTTATGTTATAAACATGGACTCTACAACCACTGAGAACTCCTGTTTCTTCTCAAAAGCCTCATCTGATGTCAACTGGCTATGGCATAAAAGGCTCTCTCATTTAAACTTCAAGACACTGAATACTCTTTCTTCTAAAGAGTTGGTTACTGGTCTACCTCAATACTCATACGCTAAGGAGTCTCTATGTTTAGCGTGTGAGAAAGGGAAACAAACCAAGGCAAGCTTCAAGTCTAAACAAGTTTCCTCAGTGTCATCTCCTCTACAACTTCTCCATATGGATTTGTTTGGCCCTGTTAACAAACAATCCATCGCTGGAAAGAAATATACGTTGGTCATAGTTGATGAATTCTCTCGCTATACCTGGGTAATGTTTATCCATTCTAAGAGTAACACCCCTGAAGAACTCATCACTTTTGTCAGGAAAATGGAAGTTCTGAACAACATGACCGTCCGCTCAATAAGGAGTGATCATGGGACTGAATTCAAAAATAGCTCCCTTGATTCCTTCTTTGAAAGTAAGGGTATTTCTCACAACTTTTCCTGTGAGAACACCGCAACAAAATGGAGTCGCTGAAAGAAGAAATCGAACTATCATCGAAGCTGCACGTTCAATGCTCAGCGATTCTCATCTACCTACTCAGTTTTGGGCAGAAGATGTCAACACTGCTTGTTTCACTCAAAACAGGTCGTTGATTGTCAAAAGGTTCAAGAAGACATCCTATGAACTTTTCCATGGGAGAAAGCTTTCAATTAGCTTTCTTCACATCTTTGGATGTCAGTGATTCATACTGAATAACAGAGATGCCCTTGGAAAGTTTGATCCTAAAGCTGATGATGGAATCTTTCTTGGATATTATTCTATCTCCAAAGCCTTCAGAGTCTTCAATCGAAGAAGACAAACTGTAGAAGAAACAATCCATGTCACTTTTGACGAATCCCGTTCAGTGAACTCTAGACCTTCTGCTGATACTGAAGAAATGAATCAATGGATATTTTCTCATCTTGGTGATTCAGAAGATGCTCCTATCCCTAAAACTCATTCTCATACCACTGAAGATGATGATCCTACTATCATCCCAAGCATGCAGACAAGTGAAGCTGAATCCTCATGGGTCTCAGCTTTTCCTCTTAACATTATGCCTGCTTCTGAACCTTCTATCTCAGATATACCATCTACTTCTCAGCAATCAGTGAATGAAATAAAATTTGAACCTCTTCCTCTCTTGGCTAACATACCAGAAGTTGCTGAAGCCTCATCTTCAGCTCCTCAAGTTCAGATTGAGTCAGCGACTTATGCTCCGGCTCAGCGATGGACTATTAATCACCCCATTGATCTGATTCTTGGTGATCCAAACGTTGGTGTTCAGACTCGACGAAGTGCAGGTAACATTTGTTTATTTGTTAACTTTATTTCTCTGATTAAACCAAAGAAAATAGATGATGCCCTCAGAGATCCAAACTAGGTCAGCGCTATGCAAGAAGGGCTGACAGAATTCGAAAGAAACAAAGTTTGGAAGCTCGTTCCTCGACCATCCGACAAGTCAGTGATAGGCACTAAATGGGTCTATCGAAACAAGTTGGATGAACATGGAACTGTAACCCGCAACAAGGCTCGCCTTGTTGCTCAGGGATACAGACAAGAGGAAGGTATAGATTACGACGAAACATTTGCCCCAGTGGAAAGACTAGAAGTCATTCGTCTATTCTTAGCTTACGTTGTACCCAAAGACTTCAAAGTTTATCAGATGGATGTTAAATCAGCATTCCTCAATGGAAAGCTGAATGAAGAAGTCTACGTGGAACAACCTCCAGGATTCTCAGATCCTAAGCATCCAGGTTATGTTTATAAACTTGATAAGGCACTTTATGGCTTAAAGCAAGCTCCTCGTGCATGGTATGACACTCTCTCTACTTATCTCCATATTGAAAAATTTGAGAGTGGTCAAATCGATAAAACTCCATTTTTCAGAAAAGTAAAAGGTCATATCATTCTTGTACAAATATATGTTGATGATATTATATTTGGTTCTACTAACCTTGACTTATGTACTCGTTTCGCTAATAGAATGAAAGTTGAATATAAAATGAGTATGATGGGTGAGCTAACCTATTTCCTTGGTCTTCAAATCAAGCAGAGTGAAAAAGGAACTTTCATTCACCAAGGAAAATATGTTAAAGATATGCTGAAAAAATTTGACTTAACTCAGAGCTCAGCTATGAAAACCCCTATGGCACCGCCGCTGACACTAAACAAGGATCCTTCTGGAAAACCTGTTAATGTCACAGCGTACCGTGGGATGATCGACTCTCTTCGGTATCTTACAGCTAGCCGACCTGATATTATGTACGCAACCTGTTTGTGTGCACGATATCAAGCTGAGCCTAAGGAATCTCATTTGATCGCTGTAAAGCATATTTTTTGATACCTTAAGGGTACTCCTAACCTAGGTATTTGGTATCCCAAAGACTCAGGGTTTGATCTAATCGCCTATTCAGATAGTGATTTTGCAGGTTGCAAATTGGATAGGAAAAGCACCACATGAGGCTGTCAGCTCCTAGGTGGAAAGCTGGTGTGTTAGACAAGTAAAAAGAAAAACTCAGTGTCCACCTCAACCGCTGAAGCTGAGTATGTAGCTGCTGGAAGCTGTTGTTCTCAGGTCTTATGGATGAGAAATCAGCTACTTCATTATGACCTTCAACTCTCGAAAATTCCAATCTATTGCGACAGCACTATTGCCATCGCTATAGCCAATAATCCAGTGCTACACTCAAAGACTAAACACATCGAAATCAGATATCATTTTATCAGAGATCATATGATGAATGGAGATATAGAACTTTATTTTATCCCAACTGATTTTCAGTTAGCTGATCTGTTCACCAAACCTCTTGATGAGACAAGATTCAACTTTCTCATGAGCGAGCTTGGAATGTTGAACTTAGAAGAGTAAAATCCTCAGCAGTTAACATTCGTTCAGCGATTATAAAATGAACTTGTATAACCCTATTAATCACCTACTCTCTGAACAAAATTGATTTGCTGATATCAAGGTATGTTCTCTCTTACTCGCTGACGTTCTCTTTAGAATGCAAGATTTCAAAACAAATTGCATCGCTGAATAACTCTTCCTTCAGTGACACTTTTGAAATTTCTAAATCTCACTGATATTTCTAGTCAGTGCTTCATGTTTTAAAATGTCCCTGAGTTTTCAAAATCCTCATAGACACCCTAAAATGTGAAAGGACGTTTGTGACGTCATCACAACAGATAGACCATGGCACGCCTTTTCTCTGACACGTTCGCCCGTTTCGTTTATCTTGACCAATCAAATTCAAGGGACGTGTCCGTGTCATCATGAAAAACTTTCCCGCTCATAGTTTTTCTCTCTCTACTCTCACTATATAAACCCTTCGAGTTTATATTTTTACCTTTTACGCGAACATTGTAATAACCAGGTATTTTATCTAATTTAAAATTGGAATTTATAAGTCTTGATTTTCGTATTTTGTGGAATTAAGAAATTTAGGGATAAGTTTTTATTTTATAATAGAAGCTTAAGGGTGTGATTTGTCAAGTAAAGCAAGTTTAGGGTTAGTTGGGTATTTTACCCAAACCTTTAAGACACAAACCGACTCAGTATACTAAATAGAAGAAATATCTCAAATTGAAACAGTAAAGTAGAACCCAAATAGTGTATGTGTGTGTGTGAAATTGTTCACGGCTGAGAGAGAGAAAGAGAAAGAACCGTAGAAGAAGAAGAAGAAGAATTAAAGACACTTCAGCTGGAATTTTGTATTGGTGCAGTAAAATCAAAGAGGTAATTATCTTATTCAAACACTCTTTTATAAGAATTAGGTTTCTTTTGGATTTTGAGGTGGGTTTAGGTAATCTTAGATGAATTTGTGTATTTTAGTGGCAATTTAGAGTGTTAAAAGGGGTTTAGAACATTTTTGTGCAATCTGGGGAAAAGTTGGATTTCCTGAAAATGAACTGAACTTATCTGAAAAAGACGATGAACAGTGTTCTTGCAAAAAGTAGGAATTCGCAAGCCTTGGTTGCGAAAAGTCCACTTTTCGCAAGCAGCTAAAGCGCATAGTTAAGTTTTCGTATCTGTTGGTTACGAAAAGTAGGGAACTCGCAACTGTGGGTTGCGAGAAGTGAGGTTTTCGCATCTGTTGGTTGCGAAAAGTAAGGAACTCGCAACTGTAGGTTGCGAAAAGTAAACTTTTCGTAATAGTGGGTTGCGAAAAGTTGGGTTTTCCTGTTTATGTGTTAAAGAGTATGTATGCTTTAATTTGTTTCAGATATTAAGGATTTGGGTTAAAAGATAATCTATTTTGAAGAAAGTTTGAAGGACCTTACTTAAAAGATCAGGTGAGTTTTATTTTAAAGAGTATTTTTACTGGAATACAATATGTGAATAATGAATTATGATAAGTGTATGAATATGTCATACGTGAGTGATTATAATGGGATATTATAATTACGTGAGTATTATATGAAAATATAATACGTGGCCGGGCTTTGGACCGGTGTGATAAATTGGCTCGCAACCAATTGATTTGGCCATTGGTGGAGGGATAAGGTGGAATGAGACAGGTATGATGAATAATTGTTAGTTGGTATTATCTTACGTGTGTGGTATTTGTATTTATATAAATAGTGTTTTATATAAATGAGTTTTTAATGAATTACAAATGTCAGGGATTTACTCACTAGACCCTTAGGTCTAACCCTCATTTTCTGTTTTAAAAATTATGTATTCCAGGTGGTGATTACAGTAAGAACAAGTAAATAGAATACTTGTTGGCTAGCTTTGGAGAAGATTATCATCATGATGCTACGGATGTTTTTGTAGTTATAATTTTTGTTATCACTATGTAATTCAAAGTGGATCAAGTTGTAATGAATTTTTATGTTCAGACTTTAGATGGGACCATATGTGAAAGATGAAGTACTTTGTTGTAAACATGTTATGGAATGTATGTTATATGTATGTTTCGTTATGCGGGATGTTACAGATGGTATCAGAGCCCTAGTTTAAGGGATTTAGGTATTAGTATCTGTACCTAGACTTAAACTGCATGTGAAGTAGGATGTCCCTATTATTTTTAGATCCTGGGGATGCTAAGTATAAAAGGTGGAAGGAACATCATGTAAGGTAATTTCAAATTACACCAGGCCAGTGTAATTATGATTTTACAGGTGCATGTTTGAACTGGAATACCTTGTTATATAGGGTATGTGCTTATGTGTATATTAACTTTGTTTGAATCTACAGAATGGCAAGTGGCACTAGACAAAGGAATCAAAGAGGAGGAAGGAATTCAGGTAGAGGGAATCCACCAATAGGAAGAAGGGGAAGAGGAGGAGATCGTGGTAGAGGCAGTACCGGAAGAGGAACTGGGGGCCGAACTGGAGGATGAACACAACCACAGGGCACAGAGTTTGTTACACGGGACGATTTGATGGCAGAAATGGGAAGGTTACAAGATAACATACAATCTATGTTTGAACATAATCGCCACAATGAAACTGAAAGATCAAATCCGGAACACGAAGTTGAAATACCACTTACTTCTACTATCTTACCGATGATGAAAAGGTGTGACTATAAAATGTTTCTTAGTTGTAAGCCCCCTACATACTCAGGAGACCGAGATCCAGTAAAGGCGATGATATGGCTGAAAGAACTAGAGGCCATCTTCAAGACGTGTAAGTGTGCTGAAGAAGACAAAGTGCTTTATGGAGCTGCGATGCTGAAAGGGGATGCTCTGTATTGGTGGGAGGCTCATATAGAATCAAGAGGAACGGATGTTTACACTACTTTTGCATGGGAGGAATTTGTGTTAGCTTTCACAACGCACTTCTGCCCACAAGCTGCTGTCAGACAGTTAGAAGAAGAATTCATGGATCTACAACAAGGAAATCTGTCGGTTAGAGATTATACTGCACGATTTTTGGAGAAGTCTCGTTTTGCAGGATATTATGTTGCTACAGAAAAAATGAAAATGGAGAGGTTTATTTATGGGTTAAATTCAGAAGTTCGAAGATTGGTGACTGCAACAAGGCCAGATACTTTTACAGCTGCGGTGGATGCTGCCGAGAATGTGGAAAGAGATAATAAAAGGGATGCCGGTGATAAGAGCTTGGGGAAAAGGAAATGGGAAGGACCGCCACAGGATCCAAAGAGGTCTAGATTCCAGAGGTTTGATAACCGTCCGTCGTTCCGACCAGCGGAAAGACCATGTCCGAAATGTAATCGCTACCATCAGGGAAATTGTCAAGTGGAATCGCGGGTTTGTTTTAAATGTGGGAAAACTGGGCATGTTGTAAAGGATTGTCGAGTAACACGATTTTGCTTTTTGTGCAATTCTCCGGATCACCTTCAATCAGATTGTCCGCGGGGTAGAATACAATCCGGGGGTACATCGGGGAAGCCAGCCATTACTAGACCAGTGGTTCCAAGAATAGAACCGCCCAGAACGAGGGGTCGTACATTTCAATGACAGCGAAAGAGGCGGAGGAAACTCCAGATGTGGTCACAGGTACATTTTTCATAAACTCCACGCGTGCTAAAGTGTTATTTGATTCTGGTGCAAACCGATCTTTTGTGTCTCCATCTTTTGCTGCTCACATGCATTTAGAGCCTAAAATGTTAAAACATGCCTTATTAGTAGATACTGCAAATGATAAGCAAGTGGCAGTTAAAGAGATTTATGATTGTTGTATGATAGACATAGAGGGGTGTGGAGTACCGATACAACTGTTCCCAATAGCCTTGATTGAATTTGATGTGGTAGTAGGAATGGATTGGCTAGCTGAGAATCAGGCCAACATAGTTTGTGATAAGAAAATAATCCATGTCGTTTTACCCGATAAGAGATCAGTAGTAATTTATGGAGATCGAAAGAATCATCAGTCCAGTCTTATATCTATGGTAAAAGCCCGTAAATGTGTTAATAAGGGTTACTCTAGCTATCTAGCCTATGTGATAGATAGTAGGCCTGAAAAGTGTAAGCTGGAAGATATTTCCATTGTTAGTGAATACCCAGAGGTTTTTCCTGAAGACTTGAATAGTCTTCCTCCTGTTAGGCAAGTAGAATTTGGAATAGACCTGGTACCTGGAGCCGATCCCATCGCTCGTGCGCCGTACAGATTAGCACCACCAGAAATGAAAGAAATGATGTCACAGCTTCAAGATTTATCTGATAAGGGCTTCATCAGACCCAGCTCATCGCCATGGGGTGCACCAGTTTTATTTGTGAAGAAGAAAGACGGTTCAATGAGAATGTGTATCGATTATCGGGAGTTGAACAAGCGCACGATCAAGAACAAGTATCCACTTCCAAGAATTGATGATCTTTTCGATCAATTAGTTGGAGCTTGTTACTTCTCCAAGATTGATCTCAGATCTGGCTACCATCAGTTGAAGGTTAAGGAGGAGGATGTTTTAAAGACTGCATTTCGCACAAGATACGGTCACTACGAATTTTTAGTAATGCCTTTCGGATTGACGAACGCTCCAGCCGCTTTTATGGATCTAATGAATCGGGTATGTAAGCCTTATCTCGATAAATTTGTCATTGTGTTTATCGATGATATACTTATTTATTCCCGATCCCAAGAGCATCATGCGCAACATCTTCGTTTGATTTTGGAGTTATTGAAGAAAGAAAAGTTGTACGCTAAGTTCTCTAAATGTGAATTCTGGTTGCGGGAAGTTCAGTTTTTGGGTCACGTGGTTTCAGAGAAGGGTATACAAGTCGATCCAGCGAAAATGGAAGCAATTGAAAGATGGGAACCGCCGAAGACAGCAACCGAAGTACGTAGTTTTCTGGGTCTAGCTGGATATTACCGGAAATTTATAAAAGACTTTTCTCGAATCGCGACACCATTAACCAAGCTGACTCGGAAGAATTTAAAGTTTGAATGGAAGGCAGAACAGGACGAGGCATTCAGAATATTGAAGGAGAAACTCTGCAGCGCGCCGATATTAGCATTGCCAGAAGGTTCAGATGATTTTGTGGTCTACAGTGATGCTTCTAAGCTGGGTTTGGGATGTGTACTTATGCAACGTGGAAAGGTGATTGCTTATGCTTCTCGTCAACTGAAGGATCATGAAAGACAATATCCTACTCATGATATGGAACTAGCAGCAGTTGTTTTTGCCTTGAAGATTTGGAGACATTATCTTTATGGTTCTAAATGTCAAATTTTCACTGACCATAAGAGTCTCCAACATCTTTTTGATCAGAAGGAACTGAATATGAGGCAAAGAAGGTGGTTGGAATTGGTAAATGATTATGATTGTGAAATCCTTTATCACCCCGGGAAGGCGAACGTGGTGGCAGATGCGCTAAGTCGTCAAGAAAGGAGTGGAACGATAAAAGCAATATCTCTTCGAGCTGAACTGCTTCCAAATATTTTTGACGAATTATTGAAATGCCAAATAGATGCTTATCAAGAAGAAAGTTTGAAGTCAGAACGGTTGATTGGGATATCAGCACTGCTTGGGAAAGATGACCGTGGGTTGTTGTGTATGGGAAACAGAATTTGGGTACCTCGTTTGGGTGGATTGCGTGATCGTGTACTACAAGAGGCTCATCAATCTCGATTTTCTATTCACCCAGGTACAAATAAAATGTATAGAGATTTGAAACAATTCTATTGGTGGCCGGGAATGAAGAGAAATGTTGCTAAGTATGTGGAAGATTGTACTACCTGCAAGAAAGTAAAGATTGAGCATCAGAAACCGTTTGGCCAGTTACAACGACTAGATATACCAATGTGGAAATGGGATCAGATCACTACTGATTTTATTACCAAGTTGCCTAGAACTTCAAAGGGATTCGATTCGATTTGGGTGATTGTGGATAGATTGACGAAGTCTGCTCACTTCTTGCCGATAAAAGAAACTGATTCCTTGGAACGTTTAGCTAAATTGTACATTAATGAAATAGTAACTCGACATGGAATTCCAATCTCGATTATTTCCGATCGAGATAGTCGTTTTACTTCTAGATTTTGGAGAAGCTTTCAAAAAGAGATGGGAACGCAGATAAAGTTGAGCACAGCATATCATCCACAGACAGACGGGCAGAGTGAAAGAACAATCCAGACTTTAGAAGATATGCTCCGGGCTTGTATAGTGGATTTTGGGGGATCATGGGATAAACATTTACCTTTGATAGAATTCGCCTACAACAACAGTTATCATTCTAGCATCCAAGCGGCACCGTTTGAAGTATTGTATGGTAGAAAATGCAGAACGCCTCTATGTTGGAATGAAGTGGGGGAGAAGCAATTGGCAGGGCCAGAAATAGTACAGTTAACAGCAGATAAGATTACCCAGATTCGGGATAAATTGAGAACAGCTCAAGACAGACAGAAAAGCTATGCTGATCGACGTCGGAAACCGTTAGAGTTTCAGGTTGGGGATTTTGTAATGTTGAAAGTATCGCCCTGGAAAGGAGTCATACGTTTTGGGGAGCAAGGTAAACTCAGTCCGAGGTATATTGGTCCATTTGCAATTACTGAAAGAATTGGGGAAGTGGCTTACCGATTAGATTTACCTCCAGAATTAAGCAGGATTCACAACGCGTTCCATGTATCGAATTTTAGGAAATGTTTGGTGACTTCAGACCAGGCAGTCTCTCTACCAGATATCCAGGTTGATGAAAAGCTGAACTATGTGGAGGAACCGGAAGCTATAGTTGATCACAAAGTCAAAGTATTGAGGAACAAAGAAATCATACAGGTAAAGGTTCAGTGGAAACATCATCGAGGTCAGGATGCGACGTGGGAATCGGAGTCGGAAATGAGAGCCAAATACCCTCATCTGTTCTCTTAACTGAATTCCGGGACGGAATTCTTTTAAGGGGGGGATGTTGTAATAACCAGGTATTTTATCTAATTTAAAATTGGAATTTATAAGTCTTGATTTTCGTATTTTGTGGAATTAAGAAATTTAGGGATAAGTTTTTATTTTATAATAGAAGCTTAAGGGTGTGATTTGTCAAGTAAAGCAAGTTTAGGGTTAGTTGGGTATTTTACCCAAACCTTTAAGACACAAACCGACTCAGTATACTAAATAGAAGAAATATCTCAAATTGAAACAGTAAAGTAGAACCCAAATAGTGTATGTGTGTGTGTGAAATTGTTCACGGCTGAGAGAGAGAAAGAGAAAGAACCGTAGAAGAAGAAGAAGAAGAATTAAAGACACTTCAGCTGGAATTTTGTATTGGTGCAGTAAAATCAAAGAGGTAATTATCTTATTCAAACACTCTTTTATAAGAATTAGGTTTCTTTTGGATTTTGAGGTGGGTTTAGGTAATCTTAGATGAATTTGTGTATTTTAGTGGCAATTTAGAGTGTTAAAAGGGGTTTAGAACATTTTTGTGCAATCTGGGGAAAAGTTGGATTTCCTGAAAATGAACTGAACTTATCTGAAAAAGACGATGAACAGTGTTCTTGCGAAAAGTAGGAATTCGCAAGCCTTGTTGCGAAAAGTCCACTTTTCGCAAGCAGCTAAAGCGCATAGTTAAGTTTTCGTATCTGTTGGTTACGAAAAGTAGGGAACTCGCAACTGTGGGTTGTGAGAAGTGAGGTTTTCGCATCTGTTGGTTGCGAAAAGTGAGGAACTCGCAACTGTAGGTTGCGAAAAGTAAACTTTTCGTAATAGTGGGTTGCGAAAAGTTGGGTTTTCCTGTTTATGTGTTAAAGAGTATGTATGCTTTAATTTGTTTCCGATATTAAGGATCTGGGTTAAAAGATAATCTATTTTGAAGAAAGTTTGAAGGACCTTACTTAAAAGATCAGGTGAGTTTTATTTTAAAGAGTATTTTTACTGGAATACAATATGTGAATAATGAATTGTGATAAGTGTATGAATATGTCATACGTGAGTGATTATAATGGGATATTATAATTACGTGAGTATTATATGAAAATATTATACGTGGCCGGGCTTTGGACCGGTGTGATAAATTGGCTCGCAACCAATTGATTTGGCCATTGGTGGAGGGATAAGGTGGAATGAGACAGGTATGATGAATAATTGTTAGTTGGTATTATCTTACGTGTGTGGTATTTGTATTTATATAAATAGTGTTTTATATAAATGAGTTTTTAATGAATTACAAATGTCAGGGATTTACTCACTAGACCCTTAGGTCTAACCCTCATTTTCTGTTTTAAAATTTATGTATTCCAGGTGGTGATTCCAGTAAGAACAAGTAAATAGAATACTTGTTGGCTAGCTTTGGAGAAGATTATCATCATGATGCTACGGATGCTTTTGTAGTTATAATTTTTGTTATCACTATGTAATTCAATGTGGATCAAGTTGTAATGAATTTTTATGTTCAGACTTTAGATGGGACCATATGTGAAAGATGAAGTACTTTGTTGTAAACATGTTATGGAATGTATGTTATATGTATGTTTCGTTATGCGGGATGTTACAAACATCATCTCTCTCGAGGAAGAACACTGTTGCATTTGAACTTATTTTCCCATAAACTGTTCATCTTCATCTACTTCAAACATCAAAGGTTAATATTTCTATTATTTTCCTTGCATAAACTTGTTTTTGATCTTATTCTTGTTTCTAAAAGATCAAACAAAAGAACTTTTTCCAAATGAAATCATTTTCTTCGTGGTTTTATGAACACAATCTGGAAACAGATTGTTCTTCAAGTTTATAATAAAAATCTTAAACTTGACCATTTCATATGTTTTTTCTCCAGAATCCCTTCCTTAAAAAGGAAACTGGAAAACAAGAACATTCTCTATGTTTTGTATTTATCAAAAACTAGAAAAACCCTAATTTCCATTTCTTTCTCTAAATGGAAATTGTAAAAACCCTTATTCCTACTTCATCCTCTGAAAAGATTGAACTTGTTAAAGCTCCTCGTGTCAACTTTGAAATAGCACAAGTGACATTTCAAGGAAACAATCCTTATGCTCTCTTCAACTTTCCTCCGAAGAAATAGATCACTCACCTGAACAACGCTGTCATTTTCCTTCAGACCTGTCCTCTGGTGACAGCACTGACCGTGACACCCCCTGCTCACAAACACCTTCTCGCTCAGTTCTGGTATACTGCCAGAAGATCTCAGATCACCTACACTAAAGACCCCAAAAGGAAAATCGATGTCATCCTCTTCGACACCGAACATGGTAGTTCCAAGATAACTCCCGGCTCTATCAGGTCCACCCTCAACCTCCCTTGTACTTCAAAAGAAAAACGTTTTATTCCTCTACTTGACCCCAAGAACCCAGCTGATAGAGACGCCATCATTGCATTCTCTTATGCAATGCAGTATGTATGGGAAACAGGGAGAGACAAACTCCCTGAGAATAAGCTGACCTCCATCAAGAAATCTAAAATGCCCAGCGAGATGTACTTCATCTTCGCTCATCTGATCAGCTGCATGACAACTAGGGTTGGTTCAGCTGACGAAGCATCCAAACCCCAACAGGCTATGGGGTACGAATTGCTGAAGGGCCTTCACATCGATTGGGCCAAAATCATTTTCGACGATATGATGCTAAGAGTCGACGAACTGAAAAGACCAACAACTGTTCCATATCCCCGTTTTCTCAGTGCTCTCTTCCAACAAGGGCTAGGAGGTGAATACCTGAAGGTAGACGACCTGAAGTTATCACAGGTTGGCCATAAGGTTCTCGACTTCAAGGCCCTGCCAAACGAGGTACGTCTCTCTACTCTCTTACCTCTTCTCAGACCTCCTACTTCTTCTACTTCTGTAACTACCACATCGGCAGCGGTAATCCCAACCGCTGATACCCAGGCTACAACCTCCACTCCTTCTCGAAGAAGGAAACCTTCTGACACCCCACTTGGCACTCCTAAGACCAAGAAGTCCTCCAAAGAGCAACCCCCTAAGCCTACCCAGGCTGAAGACTCCACGTCTATCTCTCCAAAGAAGACGTTGGATAGTTCCGTGGTACGCTCTGCCACTACTGCTGAACAAACCTCTTCAATACCTGCTTCAGCGTCTCTAAACGCTGAGGTTGTCTTGGAACAGAACCTCCCTCCCTCAGTACCTCCAAGTACTGCGGAAGTATTCCTCGGCGATTCCAACGCTGGATTTGGTACCCAATCCCTCTTCTCAACCTTCATTCCTCCCACTATTTCTTTGGTCACTCCACCTGTTTTCCCCCACTCTCTTCAACAAACATCGTTCTGAGTGATACATCTGCTGAAGTTCTACAGCGGATGATGGATCAAATCACAGGTCCTGCGGGCACCTTTATACGTCAAGGCTCTCTAGAAGATGACATGGAAAAATATTCAGGTTATCGAGGCTTCGATGACTTCGTCAACCATCCCGCAGGTATACACAAAACCTTAAACACTCCTCTCTCAAAATCCCTAACTTCTGAGCTTTCCTTTGTTCATAAGTTTTTATCTTCTACAGGTCCTAATTTAGGCGACATCGACACTTCGCTCAAGGATCTGTCTAACAAGGTGGAATCTCTCACCACAACACTCTCCACCAACTCTTCAGTGGTTACAAACGCTGGAGAGGCTCTCAAGACACTCACCGATGAGGTGAAAGGCAAAGCTTCCAGTGCTGATCTAGAAAAGGTGGAAGGTAGTCTCTCCAAAGTTGCTGAGACTCTTGCTGACAACTCTACCTCCATCAACACTCTGAACTCTACAAACAGCACCCTCTCCAACAACTTCACCACCCCGTCGAACGAAGTCACATCGTTGTCGACAGTGGTTGGAAATCTTCAGGGAGAGGTATCTACTATGAAGTCAGAGGTAAGCACTGTGAAAAATCTCCTGCAGCGAATCCTCGATCGCCTGGACGCCCCAACATGTCCTCCCTCACACTTTACTCAGGCCGATCGTGAGAATCTTGAAAAGATCAACCCTGCTATTTCTGGCCTGGAAGACAGATTAGCAAAGGTTGAAACTTGCGTTGGGATCACTGGCCTGGAAGACAATGACCCAAAGCATGTTGATGCTACTGCTGCTAATGTTGTTACCTCCCTCATCCGTCATGTGGAAGAGGAGGAGAAGAAGACTCAAGAAGACCTTCCCCATAACTCTGAGGGGGGAGGTATTATTTCTACTGCTGCTGAAAAACCTCAGGGAGATGAACACCCTTAAGGAACCGAGTTCTCCCAACACAACGATGAATCTGAAGGGAAGCAACTCGATGAAGAACTGGAAGATGCTGAAGTTCTTGTTCCTTCTGATGAAGAAGTTGAAGAAGAAGAAGAAGAAGACGATGAAGACGTCGATATCGCTGATGATGGACCATCATCATCCCCTAAAGATGATGATAATGATGACGATGATGAAGATATCGACTACTCTTTCCAGCCTAGAAGGACCCCTGCCCTCAAAGGGTAGTCTTTAAGGACACTTCAGGGGAGGGGACCGCTAAAAACCCTGCAGCGACCGAAGCCGACAAGGGCAAAAATAAAGGCGTTGCTACTGAAGGCAATCTGACTATCTTGCTTGGAAAGCCAGTTTGTCAGGTACAATATATTTTCTTCCCTTACACTGCATCCCTCCTCTGTCCCTTCTCAACCTCAGTTCTCCTCTCCATAAAACCTCTATACACTTAAACCTCATTCTTTCTCTATCTCTTCTCCCAAATGATCTTACTTAAACGTTCGTTATGTTTCAGGTAGTCCTCTCCCCTGCTTGAGGATCCATCTGAAGTTCCTCCAACTACATCAAAAATAAATCCAACCCCGAGTGCTGAAGAAATAATCCCAGTCTTAGACTTCGCTGAGACTGATGAACCAGAAGAAGGACTGTTATCTCATAACAAACGACCTTCCTTGGCTCCTCAACAGCTAAGTGAAGAAGAACTGAAAAGGAGAGAAGCAATGATCAAACAGCTTGAAGATCAGCGAATCATCCGTGGCCCTCGACTCAAAATATCAAGACAGAAGGTCGCTGAACACTTCAAAGCTGAAAAACAACTCGCCGATCGAAAGATAGCTGAAGAAAGAGATAAAGCTTATGCTATTGAGCCCGCTCAACGATCGGTTGAAGACCCTGCACTAAAAAAGACTCCCATCGTTGTTCAAAGACAACTATGGAAGGACGCCACAAAGATCATCGAGAAGAAAACCAAGGTATCTGACTCAACTCTGGAATGGTGCAAAGAACGAATTAACTATCGATTCCATGTCTCCCGAATCAACAAGGTGAACATCAGGGGGAGAATGTCCTTAAAAGTTCCTGTTGTTGAAGCTGGCATATTCAGAGAAAATGGTGGTAAGGAAACCATCTACGCTTCATCGATCGTCAAGTACGGTTTCTCTAAGTGGTTTGAGATGCGAATAGCCATTCAGCGATCTCGCTCAACTTTTAAAGACCATGTCGAGAAAGTTTTGAATAAACAGATCGACTTGGTCATATCTGCTGTGGATATTCCTCCTCCTCCTCCTGCTCCAGTTCAACGAAGAAGGGCCTCTGCAAAGAAAAAGATAATACCTTCAGACTCATGTCCTCCTATCAGAAACGAAACCGGAATTGGCTTTTCACGCGAAGAAGTTCTTGGTCCTGAACCTGATCTCTCAGCTCTCGACATCTCCCTGCCCTCTGGTGAACGCTTTGTTCCTGGAAAAGTATTAAGTGAACCTTATGGTATCTTCTTCAGAGACTACGATGGACGAGAATGCTTTCAACGCGTCTCTGAGCTATGCATCACTCCTATCGAATAGCTCAGGGATCTCGTCTACTGGTGCGGTTTCAGAGAAGATCTTCTCGGACACTTCTTCAAACCCCTGATCTTTAAAGAAGCAAAGCGAAGACGGGATCTTGGAGAAAATGTCCCTGACTGGATGATCCCTACTACAAAATCCCTTGATGAACTTCTCGTTAAGGATGAACCTGTATAGCTGATAGGATTTCCTGTAATTCCTCTATCTTTATCAGCTTGTATCTTTTGTACTTGTAAATTTTATTTGTTGTACTTGTAATTTTTCCACTTCCCTCTGTAACATATACGAAGTTTAAAGAAAAATTTCAGCGAATGTACGTTACTCCATCAGTACTTAAAAGATCCCCGAAAACAGTAAATGGGACAAATATTTTATGAGTTCTTTTTATCCTTATGTTTTCCTATTTAGCAATTTTCTTTTATTGCTATGTCATAATCAAATAGGGGGATATTGTTGATCCAAACCCTCAATGATTTGATAATGACTCTCTGAGAAACACTTAGTGAAAATTGTAAGTAGACAATATGTATTAGAGTTTCACTATCGCTGATAAGTACTAACTCTGTTACAGTACCGCTGATAAGGACTCCCGTTATTTGATTTATACATTCATCGATATTGTTCATCAGTGAGCCCGGAGTCTGTTCAGCCTTACTGATCATCGTTGATAAAATATGTTGTTTACTTATGATCCCTGAAGACAAGTTTCACGTCAACTATGTTCTACTCTGAAGTCGAAGATCAAGCCAAAGAACCAGCGACAAGTCTACTAATTAACTGATGCGGATATCAGCGAAACCATGACCTATCCACTCAACGTGAAGTTTCAAGTAGAAGACTTCAGCGAACGCTGAACTTTATCACTCGCTGATAAAGATCTATTCAGTGAACGCTGATCATGAAGTCTTCCTCTACAAGTTACTTTTGTCTTATCCCCTTGCACGTCTCCGTACGATCTGTCAGAACGGACATCCCTTTTGTCCAGAATCTTACAACCAACTCTGATTCTACAGTTCATCATGCGGCTACTAGGTTGTCTACCAAGGTCAAACCATGCAACCAATCAGCTGCTGCCACGTGTAAAATTGTACTATTGTGCATTAAATGCATGCAGTATATAAAGGAAACCCTACTTCAGAAATGAAGTGCTCGGCCATTTTCCCTATCTTCTCTATTCTATGTGTTAGAATATTTCTGTTTAATATTCTTATTTTCTCTCTAACTTATTTCTAGTGCAAGAAATCTTAGTGAATCTCTTAACTTGTTTAGATTAGGTTTATTCCTTAATCTTGTTCCGCAACAAGTTGTAAATTGTTTGATACATATCAATAAACAATTTAGAAAAGTAAAAATCGTGTGTTTGTATTCAACCCCCCCCCCCCCCCTCTACAAACTTGTATAACCCTTCCGGGACCAACAACTACATTCGACTACTTTCTTCCACTTCCGTCCCAAACATAAAACACGTTCCCAAAGAACGACTCACTAGAAGGTGTACACTCTTGACCAACCACTCAAGCTAGCTTTCCTCGAATCTTAAACCATCACATACACGCACATCCTCTTTCTCGTAATCCCACTACGAGTTCGTGTACCCAACTATGACACCCTGAAAATGTTGCTTCCCGATTTTTGTGTTACTTGCCCAAACCTTCCACCTCCAGTTTACCCCCTTATTTCACATACCAACTCCACCTCCTCAGGTTAGCATAGAACAGTGCTCAATCCATTCAATCTAAATGCGTTAAAAACACTTTTGCATTACTATCTCCAACCGAACGGTTTAACCACAAGACTCACTCAAGGATCCAATCAAGTCATCCTGAAATAACACCAATTACTTGAACCCACCACGCACATCTTGTTCCACAAACGGGGTTATCCTACTCATGAGGAATTCTTTACACACAAGGAATAATTCAACATTCCCAAAGGTTTCGTATCTACTACGAAACATCACAACCAACCAATCCAACATCTTCGCAAACATGTCAATGGCACCAGACAACTCACCCATCAACTCATCGCAACCTATGAGCACACGGTTTCTCTCTCTTAGGCAGCCAACAACTACCACTCCATTCTTTTGTCCTCGAATCAACAATACCACAACACCCACCAAACATCCGTTCATCTCAACACACATATATTTGACACCTTTGCATAACTTATCAGAAATCTCCGAGCGAGGATTTCCACTTACGCTCATCTCATATTAACAACACTAGTTCACCACTTATCCTCACAATAACTTGTTATCACACCAAAGACTTGCACGTCTACCTTGGACAAGTTACCACTAACTCATCCACACAACCACCACGCCACAACATCACACTAAAGGCAAAATCCTCACGATCATTATTACACACAATAGGCCTTGCTTCTCCACTTTCATAAGACTCACATAAGGCGGTCCAGCATCCTGTCAGATACACACCTTTTTCCAACCGACCTCTTATCTCCGTGTGTAATCCCGACAAAATAGTCATACCCAGGTTGCCTTTTCCAATCCCAATCTCCCGACAATGATCTCAACAATCGCCGTTGACTTCAATATCAACGTCCGACATGAAGATGATGCTTCAATGGTGCCTCCGCCAATGAGAATTTCCACCAAAAACTAATCCTTCCCACGCATCGTAATCTAACGTTGTGCCCCACAGTCCTCATATGTTTGAGCCACAAGACTTACCCGACAAGTAGCCTAAATACAAGGCCACCTCAACTCCGGCTTCATGCCGATACAATTTCATCAACATACTACAACGCTACCTTTCGAAGTATCTTGCCTACTTCGAAATCACCCGGGATACCAACCCCCCCCCCCCCCCCTCCACCGTCAGCCACACGTCAAATTACCAAACAAAAGCAAAGATTACCCTAATACATGCATCTCTAAAGTCAAAGATTGAGACTGCAGTTATTCGCCGCCCTCCCTAGAAGGAAACACCCAGGTCACGAATCGACCATCGACGACTTAACCACATATTTCCACTCTCGAAACTTTCCACATCCTTAAGCGTGATACCACTCACCACCTAGAAAGTTCATAGCCTTCATGCATGACGACACAATGATTTAAATTGTTTTACACACTTGAAATACATCGCGAAACAAGGTTATATATGCATGACACGACACCTCCATAAAGATTTTCCACACACACATCGATATAGAGGATCGCTCACACGTAACCCATGATATCTCACAACCTTGTCCGTCAATCGAAAGTGCATTCACTGGAACTCTTTTCATGCAAATTTGTAAAATACGGCAAAATCACTCACGCTGGGAGAGTCGGTCGACTCTCACACTCATTGATATGACAACAACATGTCCACACTGACTCCGCTTATAAAACCATGTGATCAAATGTTTTTATGATTTCTACAACAAAGGTTAACTCACTCGTAAAAGATGTGGAATAAGTCGCTATTTCCCCAAGTTCAAAATTTATCACACAACGTAAATAAAAGTGTCTTTTCCTTCAAATACACGCTTGCATGCGTTAACTCATTTTCAAATCCAAAACTTACAAGGCACACACACACACGCACACACACATATATTTGACATGAAGGACTCACGTAACTTGTTTGAAAATACAATGCATGACTCACTTTGCATTGAAGGCTATTCACTCTAGGAAGTTCAACCGTTTGCAGTAACAATAAATCAACATCGGCGCCCAACTTTCGATCAAACCATCAGGTTCCACACAATTGTATCAACCTTCGGTACCGGTGTTTCCCCACACACTTGTATGCCCCAACTTCATAGTTACCACTTGACTACTGATTTGCAAAATATGCGGCTTCACTTCGACCCCAAATAGGTTAACCAACAATAGCCCTTTTTCGTTTATCCTTGCCTCAAAACACTAATCCACACATCTATCATTTCTCAACCACCCTTGCCACTCTTCCACTGACTAGAGGGTAAGAAAGCACATCTCTACTACCCGATCTGGAGTTGAAACTCTCAAGATCCCAATTCATCGACATCGAAAACTCTCAGAATAAAGAATCATTAGAAATTAGGAGCTCACCTCCCATCAATTATTCTTCCCTAAAGAACTCAAGAGGTTCTACCTCACATCAGCCACCCACAACTCAAAAATATTCCTTCTAGATGGTGTCATCAACCACACCATGAACGATCTCGCACAACACACTAAACCATTTCCATCATGGCAAGGTTAGAACTCTCTACACACGACCACCACTCTCTACACACTACCACCTTCATCGATCATCTAAACAACAGTAATCAAGCACACCCATGCACCTGTAAATTCACAATGACATTGGCCAGAGGTGATTTGAATTTACCTTACATGGGAGTCCTCACTACCATTGTTCTGAATTCTCGGTGATCAAAGTCTTCCCTAAATGCTTCCTATATCTCAGTTGTGTCCTCCTACCCCACAGTTTAAGTTTAGGCTCATTCGGTTACCTAAATCCCCTAAACTAGAGCTCTGATACCAACTGTAACAACCCACACCAAACAAGCATGCCAAAAGCTATTTCTTTAATTCAAAACGCCAAAATGGCCCAACATAGCCACACTATCAAGATTACAAGACTGAGTTCGCGGAAATAACCCTAACTACAGCTGAGAACATAACTACAAAATAAAAAGGGAAAGTCTTCTAATCCTTTTATACGCAAGCTCTAACTCACGTCTTGCCATTTTCTCTAAACGAGCTGTCGGCTACCTGGTTACGTGAAAAGGTTTTAGTTTGAAAAAAGTGAGTTCCCTCAACAACGCTCCACGATACAATTCAGCATAAATCGCATATGGTTTATAAGAGGGAATTGTAAACATCACACCTTTATAAATTAAGCACACACAATGGCGCATACCGATGGCCCACGCTCTGGTCACACTCACCCGTGACAGCGTGTTAGGGCACACACCCGCCCGTAATGATTTATATGAAACAAATTCATATATATCTATATCACACGTTATGGGACCCCCCCCCCATCTTCACACCATAAGCCATCGTATGCCCGCCCTCGAGTAATCACATCTTTATAAATCACACCATAAATATGCATATTGACATCAAGTAAAACATACAATTTTAAATAAGGATAAGCATACATAAACAAAATTGATAAAAGTCTTGGGTTAAAAGTACTCACACCTTTTACATCACACTATCATGCATGTTTAATAACTTCAGATACAGTATGCAGTTTAAACAGTATTTGCATATATATATATATATATATATATATAGAGAAACACACTTGGTAAGGATATTGAGTTAAGATACTCACCTGGCGTCCACGATAACTCCTTCACTTGAAACACCACACGTAGTACTTCACACCTAACATAAAATAATCCCAAGAAGATAGTGAGGGTCGTTTCTACAATCCCTCAACTAAAATCTTAAATCTCGGGTAGCAACACCCAACGCCTCACACTAAGAAAAATATTCTCCAAACACCAAACAGCCTTTCCGGACCCAAGAGTCCGGATAATATTTATCGGATAGTCCCGGTTTCCGGATTAAGTCACTTTTCCGGAAGTGTCCGGATTCCGCACCCAATCTGGATGCCACTTCTCCGGATTCTTCCGGAGTCCTAAACTTCTGGAGTTCTTGCCACTTTTCGGCATTTCTTTCCGGATTGCAACCCTTTTCCGGTAATTCCTTCCGGATTCCCAAACATATCGGGTTCTTTCTTTTCCAGACAACTTGTCCGGACACTACCATCCGGAATCGACTCCTCGGGCCAGTACGTTTTTTTTACCCAAATTCCTCAAAATCATGCCCAACTTAAACGATACACCAAAAGGAATTGGTTTATGAGTCGACAAGGGATAACTCTAACATCCCTGATGAGAGTTTTGCCCAATTTTAGCAATTGTTCCACACAAAGATTACTTCTACTCTTTTAGGTTCAACAAACATGTTAATCTTCTACTAAACTCCAGGAAACTCCATTAGACAATAGATTAAAGGAGAGGGGATTACCTTGGAGAGAAGATTTGGATGAATCCTCTTGAGTCTCTGATTTCCACGCCTTTCCTGCACAATTTGCTACCAAGCTAATCTCCAAATCGCACACACATACACACACACACACACACACACACTGTAGTCGCTCCCTTTGCTAAATGAGAATATTTCCAATTTTAGGGTTTTTGCCCTCCTTATATACTCTCTCACTACTACCCCAAACTTCTCTTTTTTTTACTTTTACCACCAAATTTCCTTTATTATTTCACAATGGAACGCGATATTACAATGCAAGTCACTGTTTGGTGCACCTTCTTTGGTTTGCTTCGTTTTTCGTCCGGGTCTGGGATCGAAGCGTCATTTGGGGGTTTGTCTTAGGGGTTTAGTAGAGATGTTTTGGGATGTAATTAGATGGTTTAACACCACTTTTATGACCTCCAATTCAGGTGCTCGGTTGGTTCAAAAGTGAGTTTTGGTGTGTTTGTGTTGAGTAGCCAAAACTTCATGTGAGTTCCAATATTTCATTATATTTCATTTACTAAATTTGGTATTGATCATGAGATGTGATTATACGTTTTGAAAATACATCATGTGGGATGTTTATGAATGCATGCATGTTGATTACATATCGTTTATGAATTGGTATGTCAATGTGGAGTCAGGTTGCACAGTGGGATTGGGTACCTTGGAATTGTGAATATTCCTTGGGAGAGTATTTTTACCGTGTGCCTTGAATGTGTTTCTTGTGCACACGGGAATGGTGTGCCTTAAATGTGTTTCTTGTGCACAAGGGAATGGCATATACTAGGTGGCCATAGGATCTACTGGGGCCTCGATTGCGGATAACACGGTGAGGTGATGGACAATAAATTGCTTGCTTAATTCTCTGTTATTTAAACATTCCAATTTATGTTTGATAATAAATTGATCGAGACCTGTAACTTCTTGTGATTATACCGAGAACGATGTAATTGAAAATAATAATTTGGAATGAAAATCTTAAAACCTACAATGCCTAGTTGCTATTTTGATTTATAAAAATTAATAAATGCAAAAGTTAAAGCACAATGCCTTTTAGTAATTCACGTTGTCAATTTAATTTAAAAAATAAAAAATACAATAAAGGCAACAAAACAATACCATTGTAATTGAAAATATCGATGCAAACTGCAAAGAGATGGAATAGAACCTGGGTATTTTGGGTTGTCTATTATCTTTGTTGAAATATATACTATATAAACAATTATATATACTATATTATAAAGTATTTATTAAAATTTATTAAAAATAACCAATTTAGAATGCATGAATGATAAATTACTAAGATTCATAAATATCAATCAAAATATAGAGGATTATGCCTGTCAATGGAGGAGCATATGGTCTAGATATGTTGTGTTCTCATACAATTAATCATGTTTGCACATATATAAAGTTTCATCTGAATTCAAATTGAAAAAAAAAACACGCAACATTAAGATCTATGATTTCATTTAGCCATATAGAAAAGAGGTGAAATGCGTTTATAACAACAATATTTATGATATTGTGCTCATTTCTTATAGGTTTATAACTGAAGCCTAATCGCTTGGTGCATCTGCAACCAGTCCCTCGACGTCAGGCGATGGTGCACCAGTGGGTCCTTGAGGAGGATCCGATGGGTAACTAGAACATATTATCTGTAGGATTACAGGAAAGAACGGATTATAAGGGAATATCTTAGGCCAGCACCCAAAATTCATGTTTGTTGCAGCTTTGCAACAAGTCGGGCCGATATCAGTATCAACTTGGCCGGTTCGTGCAACCTTGGAAAGAATACCGTAGCAAAACCCTAAATCAAATAATGCTGACCAACATTCCATGATCGATGCCTTGTTCGAAATGAAGGGTGGTCCTTGGGCTAGCCCTTGTGAAATCAAAGAGGCCAAGCATAATATGACAAATAGAACTCTAGACTTCAAAGCCATGACGATGTTCATAACTCGAGTGTCTTGGGATTGATTTATAGTTTCAAAACTATCATAATCGATATCTTGTTGCCAATAAATTCTAGTTTTTTATAAACTAAATATGATGATTTTGACTTTGTATTTTCATACAAACAAGGAATTTATTTGAACTTTTTAAATATGGAAATATATAAATAATATTAATTGAATTGTTTGTTTGGAAAAAGCAAACACAATCAATTGAAGACAATTATGTAATTATTAAAAGCAGGATTCTTTTCCCATTTAACGATATTAATTATTTTTCATTTTCAATTACACTATATATACATATATTTTTGAAAGAGAAATTAATTAAAATACCATAAGTTTGACCCCTTCTTACCAAAATACCCTAAATCTCTACTGGTTTACCAAAATGCCCTAAATTTCCGCGGTGGGCCCCCCGATCGCGGGCCCAGCCCACGTGTCACCCAGGTTTGGGCAAAATGTCCCGTAGAGCCCCCCAACTATGGCCGCGGTGACAAGTTTGGTCCCTGCCCACGGTGACAATTTTGGCCTTTCGCGGGCCCATCGCGGGGAACCACCGCGGGCCAGGCCGAAACTTTGTGACACGTGGGTGTGGGCCCGCGATCGCGAGCCCCACCGCGGAAAATTGTGGCATTTTTGCAAACTGAAAGAGATTTAGGGTATTTTGGTAAAGCAAAGTCAAACTTGGGGTATTTTAATTAATTTCCCTTTTTGAAAGACCATAACTATATTAAATAAAAATATTTGAATAAGTAAACTGTTGTAAATGGAATTAGCCTACTATAGAGAGAAAACAAGAGAGCTCTTATATTGAAATGAGAAGTGTGTACACAATGGTGAGGCCTCAACCCCTTTATATAGTGGAAGGGTTGAGCCAAGACATAATGGAAAAATGGGAGTTACATGGCCATTAACTCATACATAAAGTCTTTCATAATGGTGTTAAATGAGACACTCAATACCCATAAATTATGAGTTACAACACTCCTCCTTTGGGTGTCCTAATTTACACCAACTCACATCTATACTTCTATGTCTTGTATCTTCTGATAATCCATCAAACATTCGCCTCGTCAAAACCTTTTCCAGAGAAAAACCCTTTGGGACAAAACTCTGGTCGAAAGAAAAAATACGATATGGATGTCTTGAGCTCTTCATGCTTTGGATAAATGTATGCGCCAAAACACTATACAAGTGTTTGAGTCATCTGACTAGGAAATACGTGTCTCATTAAAACCTTACCAAGAAAACCCGGTGGGAAAAAACTTGGTCGAAGGACAAAAGAGTACACAAAGTCAGTAGTAGAGAGGGAAATAACCATACACAGTGTGCCTCATTAAAACCTTGTTAGAGAAAACCCAGTGGGACAAAACTCTAAGCGAAGGACAAAAGAGTGCACCATGGTTAGAAGTATGTTGCTGGATACTCCCCCTGATTTCGATAATACTTAGTGAGAATGGGACCAAGTTTGTGTCTCGTTAAAAAAAACTTTGTCAAGGTAAACCCAATGGGACAAACCCTTGAACTAAAGATAAAAAGAGTACACTAGCATTCAATCGGGATGCTCCCCCTCACATGTATCCAATATGAAGTGAAGATTCACACAACATGGTGTTAAGCATTCATCAGGATGCAATCTTCACTTGCACACAATAAGGTATGTCATTTAGGGTAGCTCAGAGAGCTTCCTAAGTCCAATTGCTTTGACATGTTTTTGGAACGAATACTTTGGCAGTGACTTGGTGAACAAGTCTGCATGATTCTTTTCTGATCCAATATGTTGTACTTCAATCTTTTGAAGTGCTTGTTGTTCATGTGTAAAAAACAACTTTGGCGAGATGTGTTTAGTGGTATCCCCTTTGATGTAACCGTGTTACTCTTGATCAATAACAGCGGTGTTGTCCTCATAGATGACAATTTGTTCATCGGGATCATGAGCTAAATCACACGTACTTCGAATATGGCCAATAACTGCTCGAAGCCATACACACTCTCTAGTCGCCTCATAGAGTGCGAGTAACTCAGAGTGGTTCGTCGAAGTAGCAACTAGAGTTTGCTTATGAGATCTCCAGGATATCGTCGTGTTCCCAATGGTAAAGACATAGCCTGATTGAGAACGTCCCTTATGCGGGTCTGATAAGTAACCTGCATCGGCGAAGCCGACAAGGGTTGCGTTGTTTGGAGTACCGATTGCGGTATCCTCACTCAATGACGCGTAGGGATAGAACAAACCCATATTCGTAGTACCCTTAAGGTAACGGAAAATGTCTTTGATGCCATTCCAGTGGCGGCGTGTTGGCGCGTTGCTATGTCGAGCAAGACAATTCACAGCAAATGAAATGTCCGGTCTAGTACATTGGGCCAAGTACAATAATGCGCCTATTGCACCCAGATATGAACACTCGGGGCTCAATATCTCTTCATCGTCTTCTTTTGGACGGAATGGGTCCTTCTTAATATCTAGAGAACGGACGATCATGGGAGTAGATGACGATTTTGCATCATGATGACTAAACCGTCTCAACACCTTTTGAGTGTAGTTTTCTTGATGGACTAAAATCCCATCTCTACGGTGCTCGATCTGCAGGCCGAGGAAATACCGTGTCTTCCCAAGATCCTTCATTTCGAATTCCCTCTTTAAGATTTCAGCAGTTTCCACCAACTCTTTCGAGGTTCCTATGAGATTCATATCATCTACATAGACTGCGATAATCGCGTATCTTGAAGTGAATTTCTTTATGAACACGCACGGGCATAGATCTTTATTCAAATATCCCAGGCCGATCAAGTATTCACTTAGACGGTTATACCACATTTGTCCAGATTGTTTCAATCCATATAGTGATCGTCTCAATTTAATCGAGAACGAGTTCCGTGGTTGGGAACTACTTGATTCAGGCAACTTAAGTCCATCAGGGACTCTCATGTATACCTTTGTGTCCAGATCCCCATAGAGATAGGCTGTAACCACATCCATGAGCTGCATATTCAGTTTTTCGGAAACTACTAAACTGATTAAGTAGCGGAACGTTATTATGTCCATTACGGGAGAATACGTCTCCTCATAATCAACACCAGGGCGTTGAGAGAAACCTTACGCCACAAGGCGAGCTTTGTATCTGACAATCTCATTATTCTCATTTCGCTTCTTTACGAAAACCCATTTATTACCAATTGGTTTTACAATGGGTGGTGTGGGAGCGACAGGTCCAAACACTCTTCTTTTCGTTAAGGAATCCAACTCATCCTGGATTGCTTGTTTCCATTGAGGCCAGTCCGTTCTACGTTGACATTCAACAATAGTACGTGGTTCCATGTCATCATTGTTCATATGTGAATCACACATGTTCATATATGAACTCGTCCCCGTGTATTTGTAAAAGTTACGAAACTGCCCTTCTATTTTGGAACAGCCGCAACTTTTGACCAATTAAAGTCGATCTTGACCGAATAAATGGCTAAGATCACTTCTCTACTTCTCATATATTTAGCACTTCTCAAATGAACCTAAGACTATATATATATATATATATATATGGGTTAAATCAAATGAAAACCACAATATGTTATAAATCCGTGAGAACTGATATAAAAATATCTTTTACATGATATATTTTCATCAAATGCCAGAGTTTAAAATATTTTGTTTCACATATATTTGTTTCATAATATGATAGTTTCACATGGATTTGTTTCCTTGTATTAATATTTTTTACGTGAATTTTTCATTTCAATAAATGAAATAAAAAAAATCCACATGTAATCTTTCGCAAGGTAAACCGTGAACATGAACAAATATGAACAATATTTTAAATCATAGGTTTTGATAAAACAAAATCATATAAAAAATATTTTTATATTGGTTCTCACGGGTTTGCATACACGTGGTTCTCATTTGAGAAAAATGGTTGAATGCGATATGTTTTAGATTTAAGAAATTGGCTAAATTGTATCAAGTGATTGATGGTGAAAATAAATTATGGAGTTAAATGCAAATTTGGTCTTTGTGGTTTACAAAAATTAACGACTAAGGTCCCTCAAAGGAACTTTTAACTAACAAGGTCACTCTATTTTAGTTTTTATAACACATAAGGTCCCTCTTATTAACACTGTTAAATAAAATGAAGTTAAGAAGGGCAATTTGGTCCATTCACTTTTCCCATCCTTTAAATAACGAGTTATATCATACTTGGTCCCTGTGATTTACAAAAAATAACAAGTAACGTTCCTAAAAAAACATGGATATAAGTATGGATACAATGCTTTGTTTGGTTAAAAAATAAATAAAACACATATTGAATATCTAATCTACACCAAAACCCAAAACTTAAAAAGATGTTGGATGGTGACCCAAAACTTAAACCGTTGATATATATAATAGTTGGTTCAAACATATTAGTTTAAAGTATGGTAACTTACTCGTTGGACATATCCAAAAACTCTTAGGACTATATCCTAAAATATCCTTCCATCACTTTTGTTAGTTTATTACAAACCTAAATGATAGTGGTCTATAACCTTGAGCTTTTTACATTCCATCACTTCTAATATACTTTTATTAATTTTTTTTCTTACATATCTACATGACACTTCCATCACTTCTAATTTACTTTTATTAGGTTTTTTTACTTGCAAAACTAACATGAGAGTTTTGTTAAGTTCTTTTACTTTCCAATATGAAACCAAAGTGAGTGTAACCAATCAACATATTTTTAAATTTTGGGTTTTGGTGTAGATTGAATATTTAATATCCATGTTTTTTAGGGATGTTACTTGTTATTTTATTAAACCACGGGGACCAAGTATAAATCTAACTCATTATATAAAGGGATGGGAAAAGTGAATGGACCAAATTGCCCCCTCTTAACTTCATTTTATTTAACGGTGTTTATAAGAGAGACCTTATGTGTTATAAAAATTGAAAGTAAAGGGACCGTGTTGGTTAAAATTCCTTCGAGGGACCTTAGTCGTTAACTTTTGTAAACCACAAGGACCAAATTTGCATTTAACTATAAATTATGACTAGAGAAAACACCATTTTCAAGGTTACAAAAATATTTTGATGTTACAAAAACTATGACTAGAGAAATTAGGTTGGACTTTTTTTGGTTTGGGTTGAGATTTTTTAATCGTCAAACATTGAGTCGGGTTATTCAAATGTCTTCAATCCGATCAACCCAACTCATGAACATCCTTAAAGATTGTTCGTTCAGTTACTCTCTTTGTTCTAAAATAATATTTATATTATTATTTTGGTTTGTTTCAAAATAAGTCTATTTTTTAAAGTAAATAATTTATTTCTTCCTTTATCTTTTATTTTAATAATGGAGAAAAAACATTTGTTCATAATTAAAGATAAATTTGTTCTTTATTATAGATATTTATTTGAAGATGGAATAAATATATTTTATTTTTCATTTAATTTCAATCAAAATGACCAAGTTCAACTATTATTGAAAATCTCATATGCGTGATTTAATTAAAATCAAATACAACCGATATAATGCACATTAAATATTTAAATTAACTCATTGATCATATCGATTAAATTGATATAAAATATGAAACTTTATTGGTATATAGTCTCTAATACCATGCCCATACCGAGTACCGACATCTATATATTTTAATATTTAATTATTTATTAGTGATTAATTACTACCAAGCGCATCCACAACAAGGATTTCATATGAATTGCAAATGGATTGTAAATGTGCCACGTAAGATTTTTTTTTTTAGAAATTATGGTGGTTGTGAGTATGATTGCTAAATTAGAAATTGGTTTTTTGTAATTGCAAATGTCAAATCAGTACTTTTTACTGATGTGGCAGTGAATAGTATAAGAAATTGTATGAAATAATTTCTAAATTAGAAATTACTTAATGTCAAATCATGTTTCGTGATGTTTTGTAGAGTATATTTATGAAAAAATGTATGAATACTTTTTTTTGTTAATAAATTAAAAAATGCAAAATATAATTGATATTAAAATACAATAAAATAAATTACATATTAAAAAATAAAAACTTAACACATAAAAATACATCATTGTTCGTTTAGAAGTTCTTGAAGTTGGTGTTCGTACAATCTCCTCTGTGGTTCGCTCATTGTTGTCGGATCCATTTCCATCAACTTCATGATCATTTTCCGATTTTCTCATTTGTTCTTAAATTTTTCTGTTTCCACAAATGATGTATGGAATTCTCTCATTTTTTCGATTTTCTCGTTTGTTTTTAAGTTTTTCTGTTTCCACAAGTGTCATAGGCAATAAGCTAATCGTCAACGAATCATTGTTTACAATCAGATTTGGTTGAAGAGATTTGACAAAGATTTAGAGAAGAAGAAAATGACGATTAATGTAATATTTTTACTTTGTATTTTAATTTAATGTTTTATAAATTAAATATTTTATTTATTTTATTTTATTATAATTATTTAATTAATAAAATACTTCGTATTAAATTATAGTAAAGAATATTTAATTGTAGTTTTGTGGTTATTTGATTAAAATATAGTTTTTTATGATAAGATTTCACTTTAGAAAGTTGTTGAAATTTCATTCCTGTGGAGAATAATTTCAAGATAATTGTAAAGCTAATGCGACGCTGATGTAACACTTTAAAAACTGTGTTAAAATTTCATTATTGTGGATGCTCTAAATTAATTACAGCGGCCTTAAGTTTTCCCATTTACTAATTCTATTTCGACTCAGGTTACAATTAATTTCTTATCACTAATTTAGTGATAGGGTTTGCTTATGGAATAAGTATTTATTGGTAAAAGTCATCTTTATCATTTATCTTATAAACTAATATTTCTGACAATCAAAACGAATTAATGGTAAATGTTTATAACCAATAAACGTTTACCGGTTAAGAGTCATCATCTTCACTTACAGGGTAAGACTCTTGATATTTGTCTATCGGGCAAGATTTCCGATCATTGCTATATTCACCTGGAAAGTAAATAAACATGTAAGCGCTTATCAAGGTAAGTATTTAGTAAACGACCCTTAATCACGCTCACACGTTGCTCTCTTTTGAGTTTTTATGTTTTATTACACGTGTGAAGAATTGTTCAGTTTCTAAAGATCTCACAAAAAACGATTTGTTTGAAAAATCCAACAAGCTTTCCTATTTTATAGGTTTAAGTCTCTAAATTATTTTTTCAGATTGAATTTTCTCATTTTGAATAATTAAGTATCTGAATTTTTTTCTGTGATTAAATAAACCATCGAACTTTTATAAAATAGTTACTTATATCCTTTTAACTCAAAAAAATACCTAAAACCGGTTAGGAAGGTTTTAAAGTAAAAAAAAAACAAAAACAAAACCCTAAATCAATTACCATTCCCAAACTATACATCATTTAAACCCTCGCCACCCCTCGTCGCCTCATCGCCATAAGCTCTCTATCACCGCCCTTTGCACCTGCCATCGATCTCCCTTGCTTTAGTTGTTGTTTTTTGTTTTTCGGTTATCCAATTTTTTTTATATCTCTCTACGTACTCCGTTAAATTGTTGTAAAAGATGGATAATCGCAAGACAAAATAAAACATATTAAAAAGGGGTGATCGATGGCGAGGGCCAATGACGATGGACACTGTGGAGAACGAACAACGATGATACGTCAAGTAGTGGTGAGGGGGAGCAATGTCGTTGTGTGCGTGAAGTTTGAATGACGTAGGATTTGGAAACAGTAAGATTATTTCTACTTAAAACCCTTCCTTTTGATTACAAGTAGTTTTTTTCTTTTTTGTTAAAAGGGTGTGGGTGAACATTTTAAAATTTTAAATGTTTATTTACTTAAAAAAATTGAGGAACTTAAATCATTACAAATGAAAAAATGTAATTTTTTTTTCTTATAAAAAATAATTCACGAACTTAATTATTTAAAATAAAAAATGTTTTTTTTAACTTTTTCCCTGGTTTTTAGAGCATTAAACATTGTAACTTTGGACTTCATTTGTTCACTTATTGTATTTCTGCTTATTTTTACGTGCTCAAATTAAATGTTTACAATGTTGTATACAATCATTATCAACATGCATACACCAACCCGAAAGAAAAATCGGTACTGTTGATACTAATTAAAATTTGTCAATATACCGAGATAAGATGCACTGGATCAATTCTCTTATAAGTCATAATTCATGGGAAGACATTTGATTAAAGTGATCAACGGGTTAGATCCACTTCTCCCGCTTCTTATGTTAACCTCAGCTTCTCACACGATCCTTCCATCTATAGATATATCATTTATGAATCAAGAAAAAGTACAAGTATGATGAAATTTTTATCAGTTATGTAGCGTCACCACTCTATACGATTTTCTTGTTCACCCTTATACGAGGGATTCAAACGGACTTAGCACTCGCACAATGAATGTGTAGTGCCACCGCGAACATCCACAACATGAGAATACGATATGTAATCATATCACTCGAAAATAGAGTTTGGGGGTGAGATTTTACGACTATAAGCAGACCTGTCATCTGCTTCAAATGGTAGAGCGATTGTTTTTGTAAATACTCCAACATTTGACAATAAATTGAATTACACAAATCCCACCTCAAATATTGCACAAGAAAGCATGATAACCATTGGAAACAAGGGTTTTTAGATGGTTAAATATCCTACAATTAAAAAAGGCACAAAAACCAAACTAAAATGTTAAAATCCTCCCTACTACATACTCTTGGGCAAACCTCATAATCAAACATCTTAAAGAGGAACATCTACCCCTCCTTTTACTTTCTCTTCTTAGCTGGTGGTTGTTCTTCCTCATCATCATCATCTTCATCCTCCACTTCTTCATCATCATCGTCATCATCATCATCGTCATCTTCATCATCGTCATCTTCATCATCATCATCGTCATCACCGCCTTTATTGCCATTTGCCTCGGGTTCAGGAGCATCTCCTTCATCATCATCATCATCATCGTCATCTCCACCTTCATCACCAGAAAAATCTTCATCTCCACCATCATCCTCATCTGGCTCCTCTGCATCATTATCATCTTCATCATCATCCTCTGTATCACTACCATCCTTAGCTTCAGCTTCAGTTCTCTCCTCCTTGTTAAGCTCAGCAAATGGAAACCTGGAAGATTTTCCATCAAAGTTTCTGATTCAAACTGCCCCATAAAAAAAACAAAAACTGTTCGGAAATCAAGAACTACCTTCGATCATTTCCAATCAAACTTGCCAATGTATGTGTGTCGTGAAGTAAAAGTCCTGTCTGCAAGTGCAAACTCACTCAATCTTAGTAAAAGATGAACAAAAACAAATGATAGCGATAAAATTCCATAACTATGGGAACATCTTGATCCTTATTCTATCAAACCCCCCTTCGAAACCAAGTGTAAATGCTAAATTTGAATTCTAATAAATGACCGAAATACTCGATGTTCACAAATACAAATAGATCAATCATAAAGTTAGCAAAATAAAGAAATAGATGTTTTCATTTCTCCAACAACAACCTCAAAACATAATCTTTACACCTCTAAGCATCCCATTACTATACAAGTTTGCACCTTTATATCAATACCACTAATGGTCAAAAGATAGACCGAAACAGAAAATTAAACAAAGTGAGAGGAACAAAGAACGTAAAGCTTGCTTTTGAATTCATATAGAGCTAGCTAGCAGCAATATACGTTTGCCCAAGTTCAAAAGATGAATTTTTTAGCCCAATTTAAGAAACCTAATTCTTGCCGACACCATCAATCTTAAAAATGCAAAAGGACAATATGCAAACATGAATGACTTTGGGTATTTTCAAGAGAACCATGGTGTTTGAAACAAAATGATTCAAAATAGTTAATGAATTCTTAACTTCAACATTAGAGGGAACCCAAAACAAGGAAAACTCAATTAGCCTAAAAACATGTATTATCACTAAACTTAGCAAAAGATAAGCAATTGTGAACAAAAGGTGCCATGAACCATGGTTCTTTTTGCATTCACATTACCAATATATTGTCTAAAACAATTCACTCGTGCAAAAAACAATCTTTTATAGCGGTTTCACAAGAATGATGATTGATAGTTTGTTACCAAAAGAAAACTACTTTATAATGTTCCGAAAAAGTCGATTACTATTAACTTTAGAAGTTAAAAGACCCCAAAACAAGGAAGAACAAATCAGACTAAACTTGAAACTCTCATCACCAAAAGTTAAACACAAATATAAAAGGGGGAACAAGTTTCAATCACAGCAAAACCTAACTTCATAATAACCAACAGAATATGAACTTAAAACAATTCTGGTCCAAACTACATAAGAGCAAATCATCAAACACCTGGTGGGCATCCAGACACAGCAAGCCTTTAAGCAAGCAAAATTAACCAAATCGTTTACAAAGAAATCACAGTAAATTATAAGCAAAACGGAACACAAGGATTGCGATACCAAAACCCTAGAAGCAAAACCCCAATTACAAAGCAAAATACAAGTAAAACTCAATTAACCAATAATTAAGCAAATTAAACCTAAAATTAGAAATAGAAAATAAAGGATCCAATATTATTCATACCATCATGATGAGGCAAGCAAGGGTTTCAAAAGCCACAACTCCAGCAAGAGAAGCCATTTTTCTCTGAAGAACCCCTAAATCAGATGTGAACGATTTCTCTACGTCCATTGTGAGAATCCACAGAATTGATCTTGATAACCCAATTAAAAATCAAAGCTTTTATGGTTTTCAGTGGGAGAAATTGAAGAAGTATTGGACTGAGAAATGGGTAACGGTAATAAAACCAGAGAGAGAGAGAGATTGTGAATGAAAGGATTCTGGGGTTAGGGTTTGGAAGGCTGATTGGTGTTGGGACTTGGGACCAAGGGTTTTTGTTTGTTTGACACAACTAGTGTTCTAGGGTTTTGTGGGGTGTAAATTGCAAAAGTGTCTATAAGTTGGGGGCAAATTTGATTCTTTTTTTTTACAAATACTTGAGATAAAATACATGTCATTCACTCATTCTTTAAAATAGATCAAATAAAGACTTTTTGGCAAAATTTTGCTTTAAAATGCAGAAAGCATGAGAGAGTATATGAAATATTCTAAAAACTATGTTCGGCAAATTAACTGATAAATTAGTTGATTAATAAGTTACGTTTGTTAAAAGTAAGTTTATAAGTATGTAAAATGACTAAAAATAACATATTAAAAAAATTATCAATTATAATATTTAATAATATAATTAAAACCAGTTTATAGCAATATAATATGTTAATTAATACTAATAAGGTAGTAAAAAAGTAAATAATATAATATGTTAATTAAAAGAGTTTAAAATGTATTCTTATATATATTATAAATTTTGAATTTGTTAAAACAAACTTTAAAAATATATATATGTTAACTTATAATTTTAAAGTATAATATAAAAATAATTACATAAGAGAAAAATAAATTTATTGTATTCCTGTCAAAAGAAATATGGCTGATAAATGTCTATACTCTATAGAACAAAAAAATATTATAAGTATAAAATAAATAAACAATATAATTAATATTGAATCTTTCAATTAAAAAACAATGTCTAAAAATTCTGGACATATGTTCGAAAAATGTTATTAAAAACATCTTGAACAGATTTTTCAAAATATAAGAATTTATATTCGGTTTCAACCGTTTTCTCCATTTTAAAGATTACAATATTAATTATATTATTAAAGTATTTAATATAATTAATAAAATATTATTTTTTATCTTAGATATATAGTAATAAGGTTTTTATTGGTGGGAATATAATTTTTTTAAAGTATTTCATTATCATAATAATCATTTTTAGAGAGTTCCTCAAATTTGAATAATTTGACACTCTATTTCCTACTTTATCCAATCTATTGAAGCAAAAACTTTCTCAAAATCGTCATTTTCTCCTTTTTCTCTAAAATGGAGAATCAAAACTCAAAATCTCGACAAAAAAAATATTATACTCAGTACCAATAGATTCTTTATTTTGGAGATTATAATACTAATTGTATTATTAAAATATTTTATACATGTAAAATAAAAGAAAAATATCTCTCTCATGGTAATCATTTTTGAAGAGGCTCCAAATTTGGAGATTTGCATACTCTATTATACTTTCTTCATTATGGAGAATAGGGTGAAACAAAAGTTTGTCCATAAATATCCATTTTCTATATATTGGAGATTCTGTTGAAGATGTTTTTATTACCGAAGATATTTTCCAATCTAAAACAAAAAATTAAAAATCAAAATTTCAACAAAATTTTTATTTTAAATGCAAAATTGATTATATTACTCTCTTTATTTTCAAATAAGTGTCCACAATTGAAATGACACACGGTCTTAGACATACATAATTATTGCAATTTTTTGTTAACCAAATGATATTGATTTAATTTTTTTCTCTCCACAACTCTTAAATATTTGTGCATTAATTAAATGTAAATTTGAGAATTTTGATATCTAGACTTCCTATGTTTGCAATAACCGCTGCAAGAGTGAGCACAGCTATTCATCCGAAGATGATGGAGAGTTGACCGAAATGCGCACTAAATACTTTTCGAGAAGGTTACGGCAAAAGGAGCTATTTATCATTACGATAGGTGTCAAATGGAAGTGCAGTGATGTATGCAACTGAGACATCCTAACAGGCCGGTATACTTGAACCAGGGTCATTCCAATCTTTTTGGAGACCCTGTTACACACCGAACCCGCGAAGACTGACATGATCTTGAATATAAAAATTCTCGTGAACGCAATTAGAACCTACCAACCGAAAAGGCTTTCTAATGCCCTCTCCTTACTGGAATTATTTTTTATTGTCTATTTGTTTAGGACATGGTCATATACCATCTCATCCCATTAAGATTAATATGAAGACAAAGATCAATAAATTTTTTTTAGAATTGTGGTTTGTTTGCAGGTTTCAATAACTGATTGCAAGAAGGTGGCTTTAGATTTGGAATAATTGTTGTTAACCCATAGTAGGCCCATAGCAGAAACATGCCATATAATCACAAAATCACAATAATGAAAAAGATAATTAGCATTATGATTAATGACTGTTAGGCAAGAACCTTTAAATCACCTGTGAAAGTTCGACCCAAATATGAATATGAAACAAATGCACCCATAACAGAAGCAAAATTGGAAGTTGAAGTCCAAAAAAAAGAGTATGTTGGTGCATATAGCAACACCAATCTTATAATCACTAATCAAATAAGGTACCATATTGCACCAAACCAAAGCTAGCCACCTTCTCGAATGCCACGTTTGCTACAAAAAAAGAAAAAAAAAACATCCAAGATTCAAGATTCACGAAAACCCCCAGGACCCCAAATCAAACAACATACCCAGACCATATCAAACGCGAAAACTGCAAGATTCAAGAAACCCATGTTCTTGAATCTTGATGTTAAGGGTTTAGGCGAGTGTAATCCAGGCCCAAAAATATGTAAAATTGGGCCCCATGTTTTTGGGGGTCCTGCTCAAGGTGTCCGTTTTAACAGCCCAAAGAACGGGCATGACTTGAACCTTGTTCCTATATGACCCGATACATTTGAAAGTGGAAAATTATTTTTGAACAAACATAAACAAATATGTAAACACTTACTTTGGGACGGATCGAGCATTAAATATTTAGTACTTTTAATGAAATATTATTTATCACTTCTAAACTTTTACATTTAATTTATTATTATTGATATGAACAATAATACATACGTAGAATCATTTATCTCCTTTAAGCAATCATCTTATAAAGATTTTTTCTAAGTTTGGAGAATTTTCTTTATTTTAAACAATGTTTAAAAAAAACCCTGTTTAAAAATACTAGAGGTCTACTCGCGCAATGCGGCGAGATATATCTTGATTTTAATGTTATTTATTTTAATGTGTGATTTTGAGAAGTTTATGATTTGAGGATTTGAAAGTGATTAGCGATAAAGATTAATTAATAAGAATCCACGATTTAAGGATTTGAAGGTTGTTAGAGATAAGGATTAATCAAGTAATTAGCATTAAAAGCGGTACATAAAGATTCATTAGTTGTTTTTAAGAGATTTTAAGTAATTAGAATTAAATAGAGGTAAATGAAGCTTTAGGGATTGTTTTTAAGAGTTTTTCATAAATGCTTTATAATATAGTATAGATGTTAGAAAATGATGTTATGTGTTTAAATTTTGAACATCAAAACCCAAAATAATCGTCACATCTATTTCAAAACAAACACTATTTAATGAATTTTTTAATAAATTTCTTTCAATTTATGTTGTTCTTGTGTAATTCCCCTATAATATTATAGGATATAAAATTCTAATAATATAAATACAAATTTTAAATATGATTCTATTAAATTAAATACATAGTTGTATTCATCAAATGTAGAGTACTAGAGTTTGAGATCCGATAAAACCTATTTAAGTGGATTGAGTTTTGTTATAAAATCTGGTCAACAAAAATAAGGGAGAGGGACCCATCCATGTACGATGTTTCGACTTTCGAGTACCAAAAACATAAATATGTTATCATATGTTATGTAACGTCATACTTTTCTATGACAAATACTTATCAACGCCCCAATTATTTTATTTTATTTTATATCCTGTGAATTATATGTATATGTACACTAAACAAATCTCAAACCAAACCAAAAGGTGGTATTTACACTACATATATTAACTACTACTCACAATATACAATGTATCTAAATGTTAATTTGAACTAATCTTCAGTCTCAATCGATATGGTGCTCAAAACACCGTATCAGCCAATAGTGTTGCTTAACAATGCTTACCCCCACAAGCACCAACAATAATATCATATGATCTTGATTAAAGTTAATTCACCGTGAAATGAAATGTATATTGCCACATCTATTTATACAAGTACAAAGCTAAGAGTAAGGGAAATAATATGGAAAAACAATTTATAAGATAGCAATCCCTTTAATGTAGCCTTGTAATCTCTACAATGATAGCAATCCCTTAAATGTAGGTTTGCCCTCTATTAGTCCCCCTTAGTCGCAACGGTAGAAGATCGGGCGTGAAGACTATCCTGGAAATCATCAAAGAGTACTTTTGGAAGACCCTTGGTGAATATATCCACATATTGGTATCGGGAGGGTACATGCAAGTCTCGAACAAAGTCGTGTGCCACCTTTTCACGAACAAAATGGATATCTAACTCAATGTGTTTTATCCGTTGATGTTGAACTGGATTCCCGGATATAAAAATGGCACTCACATTATCACAATATACCAAAGTTGCTTTTGCAATTGGTACCCGAAGTTCCATCAAAAAATTTCGTACCCAACACGTCTCGGACACCGCATTGGCTATACCGCGGTATCCGGCCTCGGCGCTTGATCGGGATACGGTTGCCTGTCTCTTTCACGACCATGAGATTAACTTGTCTCCAAAAGATACACAGTAGCCGCAAGTGGATCTTCGAGTATCCGGCACCCTCCCCAATCGGGATCCGTATAGGCGATGAGAGACTTACTTTGCGACGTACCATAATTGCAATCCAAAAGATATGGTATCTTTGACGTATCGAAGAATGCGTCGAAGAGCTTGTAAATGTTCCTCCCGGGGATCATGCATGAGTAAGCACACTTACTGGACCGCATAGGTTATCTCCGGTCGTGTATATGTCAAATACTGAAGCGCACCAACGAGACTCCGATATTGAGTGGCATCGGAAACTTGAGGACCCGAGTTGGCGCTAAGTTTGGAGTGGGTATCAACCGGTGTGCGAGCCGAATTGCAGGATGACATATTGGCCCGCACGAGAATTTTCTGAGCATACTTTTCTTGAGATAGAAAAAGACCCTGTTTGTTTTTGGAGACAGAGATACCCAAAAAAATAATGAAGTTCGCCTGAGTCCTTCATTGCAAATTCGAAGGCTAATTTAGATGTAATAGCCATGCGTAAAGAGGTTGGCGATGCGGTCAAAATAACATCGTCAACGTATAAGAGCAAATAAGCGGTGTCGTTGCCTTTTTGTAAAATAAAAAGGCTCGTATACGACTTGATTTGAGCAAACCCAATAGACGCAATAAAAGACGCAAAACGTTGGTACCATGCCCTTGGTGCTTGCTTTAAACCATAGAGGGATCGTTTGAGGCGGCATACATGGTTGGGGTATTTGTCACTTTTAAACCCAGGCGGTTGATGAATAAAGACAATTTCATGTAAATGACCATGTAAAAACGCGTTCTTGACATCTAACTGATGAAGATCCCGGTTTTAGATAAGACGATGCTAAGAACGAGACGAATGGTGGTCGGTTTAACGACCGGTCTAAAAGTTTCCGTGCAATCTATGCCAACTTGTTGGACCTACCATTACACACTAAACGAGCTTTGTGTCTCTCAAGGGACCCGTTAGCATGAAATTTATGAGTTAAAATCCACATGCAACGTATCACATTAACATCAATAGGCCTCAGAACAAACTCCCAAGTATCATTTTCAATTAACACATTATACTCATCAAACATTGCCTTGGTCCAATTTGGGTCATGAAAAGCATCGATATGAGACTTGGGAAGAGGTGAGATATTGCATTGTGTCCAAACAATCATATTTTGGGTTAGGTTTATGAATCCCATGTTGGCTTCAAGTAGTCATGCGATTGTGAACCGGAGGAGGAGAGGAGGGGGAGGAAGACACATCAGAAGATAAAGAAGACGTGGGATTTGTGGACTGGTTTGGAAGGGTAGTGGGCTATTTGGGTGAATGATTTTGGGGTTGTTCGGGACTAGGTGTGATGTTGGAGGCTTGGCTACATGGAGGAGGTAAGTTGTGGAAACAGGTGAAACAACGATGGTGGGGTTGTTTGAGGGTTGTTTGTATTGTTTTGGTAAGATGGGGGAGGGTTGTTGATTTTTGAGAGGCAAAGGAAAAAGTGTTTTCGTCAAAAATAACGTGGCGTGAAATAATGAAACGATTTTTGGTGAGATCATAACATAAATAGCCACGATGGTGTGATGGATATCCATGAAAAACACACTGAGATGATTTTGGAAGAAGTTTGTGTTGAGGAGAAGAGGCATGTGGAAAAAAAAGTCAACCAAAAATTTTTAGATGTTCATAAGATGGAATTTTATGATAAAGATGGGTGGTCAGAGAGGAATAATGTATGACCTTGGAAGGGAGAATATTATGTAGATACATAGCCATGTGAAGAGAATATGGCCAAAACGATGTTGGAACATTGGCATGGAAGAGAAGAGTTCGGGAGATATTGTTTAATGTACAGAATTTTCGTTCGGCCTTCCCATCTTGAGAGGACGTATACGGACAAGAGAAACGTAAATGAATGCCATTTTATTGACACAATTGATGAAAAAAGTGATTATTAAATTATTTTCCATTATCACATTGGAAATATTTTATATCCCGACCAAATTGATTTGTGATATAATTGCGTAAAAGAATAAAATAAGAGAAGGTTTGAGATTTATGTGTCATCGAAAAAGTCCAAACATAATTAGTGAAATCATCGATAAACAAGAGATAGTATTTGTAACACCCTTAAAATTGGAAAGAGCAACTAAATAAAATTTCGATAAAATAACCACTTAAGGAATAAAATTCCTTCTACAACTATTCAGGGAATAACCTCCATATAAAACGTAACAACTCTCACAATTAATAACTCAAAATCATACTATGTGACCACGTAAAGTCGGGTGTTACTTAACACAAGTACAAGTTGCTAATCCCAAAATAAGTGCGGAAGACTTCACTAAGCAATTCACTTCTCGTGCACACTACAAGCACTCGTCTCTTCACCGTGTCACTAGAACTACTTCCCAACTGAACCTGTTGCACATGCCTACAAATAAAAAGGGTTAGGCAAACGCCTAGTGAGTTCAAGAGTTTTATCATGACTATATAATTCATAAAACGAGAGAGATGCAATTTAAGTCATGAGCTCAAAATGATTTACTTTAGATGCAAACCACCCATTTTCCAACGCACACAAATTCCGTGATGAAAGCTTTAATGTAAAATGATTCTCAAAATGGACTCACCCCAAACCCAACTTGAAAAGTGAAATAGTATTTGATTTCTAAAATGATTGAAACCATGAATAATCGCTATTATTCAAAACAACCCAAACACGAATGAGGCATAAACCACAACTCATATATCATGGAAAACAATCCATATAAATATAATACGTCACCGAAAACATGGATATAAATAAATACCCAAAGCAACACCTTCCGGTGACGGGGGAGGCCCGTTTACATCGCACGTGACGGAACACAAAAGTGGGTCACATAACCATGCACTAAAACAAACATGTGGACTATTCTCATAAAATAACGAGCGCAACCACTCCAGGTCTATTGTCCGTGGAGACTGGGGAGCCCCCAATTTCAACCACTCCAGGTCTATATATTGGGTCACTCCAAATCCACAAAACCAGCACATTGGGATTACACCTTACTGCCCATGGGACGCTGCCCGACCATATAGGCCCACACCTTACTTACCATGGAACCCGAAGCCTATCCTGTGCCAAGCACATATGGAATTACACCTTACTGCTCATGGGACGATGCCCGACCATATAGGCCCACATCTTACTTACCATGAAACCCGATGCCTATTCCGTGTTATAATAAGAGAAACTAGCGTCTCATCATTGAACGTAAAAACTCAAGTGCCTATATATCCATAGCAACTAAGGTCAAAACACTACATGACTCCAAACGAATAAAATAGCGCATTCGAAACATGTAATTCTCAATAATTATAAATCATGACCAAGCTCTACGTTGAGCTATCGAAACTGGACAAATGTCCCCAAAACCCGACATAATCAAATACCGATCCACAAACTCAACAAATCAAAAGACCATTTGTTAAAAGTTATAAGATGAAATAAAACGTAAATACCCCACGTGTATGCGAAACATGCTCTATAAACATAATTGACTCCACACAACTTTAGGTTAATACAAAACATTTTCCAAAACACCCATTAAGGTGCATTTATACCAAAAGATTTATACACGTAAGATAAATCATTAAAATATATCAATACCTAAGATTTACTCATCAAAATACTCAAAATATATCTTTTCCTCAAAACCAAAAGGTTTAGAATTTCCAAAATGTTCGCATGATCGGGAATGACCAAAATCCAATGACTCACACGATCGTATTTTCAAAGTGTACCATAACACAAACTATGCATATTTCCAACAAACACCGAAATGCATTTTTACCAAATAACTTCCATTTATGCAATAATTCCTCAAAACATTTTCATTTATGATTCATTTATCAAATTACCCAAAATCCCAAATATGGGTATTTTAAAATGTTTATAATGTTAAAAACTTCAAATAATCAAGATCCACCACATAATTCAACAATTGATAATTTGATGTAAAACACATAAATACTTGGAAAATAACATTTTTGACATGTACAACGTTTTCACAAATCAACTTGAACTCACCTTGCTAGATTTAGGCTAAATCTAGATTTTTCCCCAAACGTAAGCTCCTTTGAAGAACACGAATCTTCAAGCCCTAAATCTTCCAAAACCTAGATCCACAAGTTTCCAACCATAAATATTTATCCCCAAACACTTAGAATCATTTCCCCCAACATATTACATCCAAAATTACCAATAGATCGAAACCCTAATTTCCAAAATGAAGAGAGGAGAAGATTACCTCAACCATCATGTGAATCCACCAACCAAAACACTTCTAGGGTTTCCAAAATGAGTCTTGAACTCCAAAGATGAAATGGGTTTTGAAGAGATGAAATGTCTCACTCCAAATGTCTTTAATCTTCTCCTAGATGCAAAAGATCCCAAGGGTTTCCAAGATTTTAGGCTTAAAGATTGCAAAAACCCTAAAATATCAAAAGGGTTCGGTTTTGAGAGAAAAGGAAAGGGTTTGGTTGAAGTGTGAAATGAAATAGGGCTAAAATCTCGTTTTTAAACAACTCAGCACCCGCGGGAGACCTTGCCCGACGATAGTGCCCATGGCATAGTCACTGGCACTATCGCGACAAACGTACCGCAGCTCATCCCCCTTCTCGCGACATTGCCACGCAAAAGTGCCCTTGGGCATAATCGCGGGCATAGTCGCCGTGGTTGTACCGCGTGGTGGAGGCCCCTCGCGACAGTGCCCTCGGCGATAGTGACCATGTCACAGTCGTCGGGCATAGTCGCACCAGGCACTCCTTGCCCCATAAACTTTATCTTTCAATCCCGACTTCCTCGATACCACCTTTAACCTCACCTAGCTTCGTCCTTCCCCGTTCCTCGTAAACTTGCAAGCCACTTGCTGTTCGTTGGCTAACTTTTCTTGACGAACGTTTACGAGAGTTACAATCCTCCCAACCTTGAAAAAGATTTCGTCCTCGAAATTTAATTCTCGTACTTCCAACTGTTACTGAGCTTAAACCTATTCATGTCCCCTCAGCTTCCAACTGAGATTCGAATTTCCTTCTTGTCCAAACTGCCACGATAATCTTTGGAAGGATGCTCACCCTCAATGTCTCCTTAGGCTTGTCATACCTATATCCGAGTAATGCTTAACTTACTATGGCAGCTTATAATTCACCAGGCTTCGATCGTCTCCCAACCTTAGGTGTTCCATACTTCTCCAACGACCGATCCTGACTTCCAGTCAGTCAGATCTATACACCTTTAAATTCCTTCTCCGACCAATCTAAGGTTCCATTACCAACTGTTCCCGTTGTTGAATTGACCCTTAACTTCAAGGATACACCCAATGACCAATCATTCAATCGACATATTCTTTTACCATTCAAGGAAAGTCATCCGACTATAACTACTTTTCACCAACCAAATCCCTTAAACCCCTACAAGCAAAACGATTATCCCTTAAGATTGGACTACATCACTCCAATACCCCAACAGTTCATGGCCTCAAAATCCGAAAGTTGACACCTGGCCATACTACCAAGATTCGAACTACTGCAGAACTCCACATGCGAGATTCATTCGTCGAACGTCCCCACTAAAACCAAGGTCATTCACAAGGTGTCTAAAGAGCCCTACACGCTCTTTACTCTTAAACGCGGTTGCTTAACCATCCCAAGCCTAATGAGTTCAAGGTTTTTAAGTGATGGACTCAATAATTATGCCAATCGAGAGTTTTATAGAAATTTTCAACACGAAGGTTTTCATACCAGTTAATCGTTCGTATAAAATCCATTACCACTCATCCAGTAGTTGTGCAACGTAGGGACACTCGTCCCACATACGAAAACCATTTGAGATTTACTCGATTTATGTAACGACCCGATATTCCAACATACATCAAATAACATATATTGCATAACATCATTACATAACAAAAGATACTTGTATGGTGCCTTAGCCTTTACAAACATAGTAGATAATTCATTACAACTTTGTGCTAATTAATTTACATTGTAACTAATAACAAAGTTATACTGCTAAACACATCACGGTCTTCAAAATATAAGTCTTCCAAAAGCTAGTCACGAATTATCCTTCTTACTTGCTCTTACTCAATCCACGACCTGGAATACATATTTTTGAAACAAAAATGAGGGTTAGACCTAATGGTCTAAGTGAGAAAATCCCTGTCAGTTTAAAACCATTTGCACAAACATCATATACATAACACAATTATGAATACCAAATATGACTCATGCATTGTGTACTTTCATGTCTCATTTCCATGGCCATATTAGATGGTTGCGAGCCAACTAAAAAATTTACTCCGCTGTACTAAAATTACAGCCAACACCGTTGTCCCTCCGTACAGCCAACTCCACCGGTCCTAAGACCGGCCAACTTGTACTCATGTAGTGTAATACTCATATAAACATAATATGCACACTATTACACTATTTATCACATTCTCATTCCACATATATATATATATTCAAGTTTAAAAACGTTTTAAAGTAAAACTCACCTGTTTGCTTATCAAAACGCTTCCAAGCCTTTGCAAAAGGTTCTGTCTTTCACCCCAAATTCACAGTATCTGAAATAATTCAAATACAAATATCTCTTTACCAAATAGAACACATAAGACTTACTAGGACTAAGAACTTTAGATAAATCTATCTAACTCTTATCCTCAATTATTCCCCCAAACCCGAACTTAAGTCGAGTCCACAGTATATTTAGTCCTCATTCATTCCTTATCCAAGAGTCAACAAAACACAGGTCACTGGATACTCAAAAGTGACCAAACAGCTAAAGTTTCCGGACACTACAGGACTATCCAAACAACCCAAACAATCTGGACAACACAACTTTCCGGACACATACCCAATCCGGATGACAAAACAATCCGGACAACTTAAACAATCCGGATAACACCCGGACACCAAAGCAATCCAGACACCATCCGGTATCTCATTTTAACCGGAAACTTATGGAAAAGAGGAACTTACCGGATACTCGACTCGTCCGGATACCAGCAAGAAGAACTACTGAACACTATCGACAAAACTACCGGACACATTCATTTTGTCCGGAAACCTCTGACTGTTTACCCAAAATCTACCCAGAATCGACAGAAAATTATACCAGACATGAAATCGATGATTCTACTCCGATAGAAACTATCTACTAGCAATTATAAACATAATATGTAAAGGAACATACCTTAATATCACTTCTAAGTACACCAAATTGAACCCCTAACCTTTCCTTTCTTCTTTTGCCTCTTTTCTTCCCAAAACACACACACACACACACACAATCAGGATATTTTTCTGTTTTTGAAAATACCTGGAATTATAAGGGTATTTATATGTTAGACTAAATTAAAATCTTGGCTTAAACTATTCAATAATGACCCAAACACCCCTAAACTTATAAATTTACCTAAACTTACCCTAAACATCAATTATAGAGTTTAAATAAATTTAACGGAACTGGAATTTAACTAACGAACTTACCCGGGGTATTACATCATCCCCCCTTAAAAGAATTCCGTCCCGGAATTCGGTTAGACAAAAAGGTACGGGTACTTAGTTCTCATTTCTGATTCTAATTCCCATGTAGCATCCTGCCCTTTATGATGTCGCCACTGAACTTTTACTTGCTTGATCTCCTTACCATTCCGCAAAACTTTGACTTTACTGTCAACAATGGCTTCTGGTTCTTCCACGTAATTTAACCTTTCATCAACCTGTATGTCTGGTAAAGAAACTGCCTGATCTAGTGTAACCAAACACTTTCGAAAATTTGATACGTGAAAAGCGTTGTGGATTCTACTTAACTCTGGCGGAAGATCTAACCTGTAGGCTACTTCACCGATTCTTTCTGGGATAGCAAACGGTCCGATGTACCTTGGGCTAAGTTTACCTTGTTTCCCAAATCGTATGACTCCTTTCCAAGGTGAGAGTTTTAGCATTACAAAATCTCCAACTTGGAATTCTAACGGGTTTTGGCGTCGGTCAGCGTAGCTTTTCTGTCTGTCTTGAGCCACTTTCAATCGTTCCCGAATCTGAGTAATCTTATCCGCGGTCAACTGAACTATATTTGGCCCTGCTAACTGTTTCTCTCCTACTTCGTTCCAACACAGAGGAGTCCGACATTTTCTACCATACAGAACTTCGAACGGTGCCGCTTGTATGCTGGAATGATAACTGTTATTGTAGGCAAATTCAATCAACGGCAAATGCTTATCCCATGATCCCCCAAAATCAACAATGCAGGCTCGTAGCATATCTTCCAGAGTCTGAATCGTTCGTTCACTTTGACCGTCAGTTTGAGGATGATACGCTGTACTTAACTTTATCTGCGTCCCCATTTCTCTTTGAAAACTTCTCCAGAACCTTGAAGTAAAACGACTATCACGATCAGAAATGATCGAGATTGGAACTCCATGTCGAGTTACTATTTCGTCGATATACAATTTGGCTAATCTTTCTAACGAATAGGTTTCTTTTATTGGCAGGAAGTGAGCAGACTTTGTCAATCTGTCAACGATCACCCAAATGGCATCAAATCCTTTCGGAGTCCTTGGTAGCTTCATGATGAAGTCTGTAGTAATCTGATCCCATTTCCACATAGGTATTTCTAAACGTTGTAACTGACCAAAAGGCTTTTGATGTTCTATCTTTACTCTCTTACAAGTGGTACAACCTTCCACATACTGAGCAACACTTCTTTTCATTCCCGGCCACCAGTAAAATTGTCGTGGATCTTTATACATCTTATTCGTACCTGGATGAATAGAGAAACGAGATTGATGAGCTTCTTGTAGTACCCGATCACGTAAACCACCCAAACGAGGCACCCAAATTCTGCTATCAAAACCCAGTAACCCACGATCATCCTTTACAAGTAATGCTGATATCCCCACTAACCGTTCTGGTTTTAAGTATTCCTCTTGGAAAGCTTCTACTTGACACTTCTTCAATTCGTCAAAGATGTTAGGTAGAAGTTCAACTCGTAGTGTAATTGCCTTTATTGTTCCGCTTCTCTCTTGGCGACTTAGTGCATCAGCTACCACATTTGCTTTCCCCGGATGATAAAGAATTTCGCAGTCGTAATCATTTAACAATTCTAACCATCTTCTTTGCCTCATATTCAATTCTCGTTGATCGAAGAGATGTTAGAGACTCTTATGATCGGTATAAATTTGACATTTAGAGTCGTAAAGATAATGTATCCAAATCTTCAACGCGAAAACAACTGCTGCAAGTTCCATGTCGTGCGTAGGATACTGTCGTTCATGATCCTTTAGTTGTCGAGAAGCATAAGCAATCACTTTCCCACGCTGCATTAGTACACATCCCAATCCCAGTTTGGAAGCATCACTATAGACAACAAAATCATCGGAACCTTCAGGTAGTGACAGTATCGGCGCGCTACAGAGTTTCTCTTTCAATATTCGGAATGCTCCATCCTGCTCTGCTTTCCATTCAAACTTTATATTCTTTCGAGTCAGCTTGGTCAAAGGCGTAGCGATACGGGAGAAATCTTGTATAAACTTTCGATAGTAGCCGGCTAAACCCAGAAAACTTTGTACCTCGGTTGGCGTTCTCGGCGGTTCCCACTTTTCAATTGCTTCTACTTTCATTGGATCAACTTGAATGCCTTTCTCGGAAACTACATGCCCAAGAAATTGAACTTCCCGAAGCCATAATTCACATTTAGAAAATTTAGCATACAACTGTTCCTTCTTCAACAACTCCAGAATCAAACGAAGGTGTCGAGCGTGCTCTTCTTCGGATCGAGAGTAGATAAGGATATTATCGATAAACACAATAAGAAATTTATTGAGATACGACTTACATACTCGATTCATTAAATCCATAAAAGCAGCTGGGGCGTTCGTCAGTCCAAAAGGCATCACTAAGAATTCATAGTGACCATACCTTGTGCGGAAAGCAGTTTTCAGAACGTCTTCTTCTTTAACCTTCAGTTGGTGATAACCAGATCTCAGATCAATCTTGGAGAAATAGCAAGCTCCAACTAGTTGATCAAAGAGGTCATCAATTCTGGGAAGCGGATACTTGTTCTTGGTCGTGCGCTTATTCAGTTCCCGATAATCAATACACATCCTCATCGAACCATCCTTCTTTTTCACAAACAGAACCGGTGCTCCCCACGGTGAAGAACTGGGTCTGATAAAGCCCTTATTTGAAAGATCTTGCAGTTGCGTCATCATTTCCTACATCTTTGGAGGTGCCAAACGATACGGTGCACGTGCAACAGGAGCGGCTCCAGGAATCAGATCTATACCAAACTCTACTTGTCTAACGGGCGGAAGACTATTCAAATCTTCTGGGAAAACTTCCAGAAATTCACAAACGACAAGAATATCTTCCAACTTATTCTTTTCTAATTTAATATCTATCACATATGCTAAATAACTCAGGCAACCTTTGTTGACACACTTACGAGCTTTTAACATAGATATAAGGCACGACTGGTGATTTCTACGATCACCATAAATTACTACCGGTCCCCTCTCAGGTAATACAACATTAATTAATTTCTTATTGCAAACAATACTAGCCTGATGCTCGGCTAACCAATCCATTCCTACTACTACATCAAATTCGATCAAAGCTATAGGAAATAGCTGAATAGGTACTCCACACCCATCTATATTTATCACGCAACTATCAAATACCTCTTTAACTGATACATGATTATCATTTGCAGTATCTACCAGTAAAGCATGATCTAACACTTTGGGCTTTAAATGCATAAAAGTAGCAAAAGAAGGAGACACAAACGATCGGTTTGCACCGGAGTCAAATAACACCTTAGCACGTGTAGAGTTTATTAAGAATGTACCTGTAACCACATCAGGAGTTTCCTCCGCTTCTCGTGCTGTCATCTGAAAGGCACGACCCCTAGCTCTTGGTAGCTCCAGCTTTTGTACTACTGGCCTAACACCCGTTGGTCTAACTGACGTACCACCCTGCTGTACTCTCCCCCGTGGACAACCAGACCGAATATGATCAGGAGAATTACTATAAACTCTATTAACTGAACGTCGCAATTTTGAGAGGTTGGTTTATAAACTACTTAATTGCAAACAAAACTAAATCAACACACAAACAGTAAACAGCTTAAGAACTTCAGATAGAGAAAACAGTTGAGAGTTGGAAATCCTAAGACTTTCACATACAAACAATTGACTCAAAACAGTTACCAGTTATTCCGTATAATGAATACCCAATCTTGTAAAAATCACCGTTGTTCTCTTTCGAGCAACTACGGGTTTTATCTTGAAAAGCACAAGTTTATCTCTCGATCTCACCTATGGAATTCAAAATACACTAAGCTCAAGATTTTAACGGGACTAAGGTTTACTCGGTATATCTCTATTACCAATTTCTCACCTTAGGCATGCGATTCCTAGTTCTAGTTAACAATTAATTCTCTCGAACTTAATTGAAAACAACAAAACAATTGAAAGCTAGCTAGACTCGCAAAAGCATTAACACCCAAATCACATGCTTCATTAAAATAGGAAAAACTGATAAAAATCACTAATCACATGTTTGTACACTTAAATCGAATTCATTCCAACCCCCAACATCTAAGAATTAGTTCATGATGTTGGGGGACAAAAACGCAAGAAACGGAGATGAAAAACTGTATGTAAACATGATAAACTTGAACGTGAAAGATGTAATGATAAACTCCCTTCTCTCGGCTCTAATCCGCTTCGCGTCGTGACTTCCTCCTCGATTGATCCTCTCTCCTCGCTCAAAAGTCTCCGAAAAACCTCTAAAAATCGCCCTCCAGCCGTTTGCCGTCATCCGTGTGTGAATTCTTTTTCAAAACCTAGCTGCAGAAAGTGTTTTATAAAACTCGGCGTCGGGGCCAGTAGTGGCGCCAGTTGGCTGGCGCCAAGACTGGCGCCGGCTTCTGTTTCGCAGTTCCTCGATTTCACTCGTTTTCAGCTCCGGAACTCAACTTTGCTGCTCTTTTGGACAAAAATGCTTGTACCTGTACTTTCTCAACAAAAACCCGTTAAAAACTCGTATTTCACTTGAAGACATGCGTAAACCACCTAGTTTGAGATTAAAAATAATGTCGAAAATTCGACATTATCAACAACCCCAAACCGAGCGTTGCTTGTCCTTGATAACGCCACTTTTTGGCGTTATTTTCAGTTCTCAAACCAACGAGATTGGCTTGTATTCAAGTAAAAAGGCGTGTTTTTTTACGGTTTATCTAGTCATTTACGCAGGGTATATAAAAGGCGGCACTCCTCGGAAATAGAAGCTAAAAAGAGCCCAAAACGAGTCAAAACGAAGCCTAACGGAAGCCCAAAAGCCAAGCCCAAGACCCGCGACCGAACCAGAAACAACCCAGAAACGCATCTGAAACCCGCGCGACTTCCCACGCGACTTGCAAGTCGCGTGGAAGGTCGCGTATCCCTCTGTTTGTCGAAAATCAGTTTTATAAGTCGGGATTTAGGTCACTTTTTGGATATCCAACATACGGCAGACGATTGGGAGCAGTTCGGGGGCGATTTTCGAAGCCAAGTGACACCCGTTGGAGCGGAGATAGAGAGAGGATCAGATACACATTCATCACGCGACGTAGAGACGACCACGATAGAAGGGAGTAGCCATTACATTCACCGTTATCACGATTATCATGTTCACATACTTATTTTCATCTTTTTCTATTGTGTTTGAATCCACCACCGATATGAACTAACCGGTTCATGTTGGGGGTTGGAATGAATGTGGTTTGAATTTATAAACAGATGACTTGAAACTTTTATCAGTTTTCTTATTGAATGAATGAATGCAATTTGGTGTTTAATGCTTTTGTGAGATTAGCTACCTTGCAACTGTTTTATTGTTTTCAATTAATGTTCGAGAGAAGTAATTGAGAAACAGAATTAGGAATTGCATAGCTAAGGTAAGAAAGGATCGAGAGATACTAAGTAAATCTTAGTCCCGTTTGAATCTTAATCTTAATGCATTTTGAAACCTGTATGTTGAGATCGAAAGATAAAACTATTGTTTTCGAAATAGAAATTACGGTTGCTTGAAAAAGGAATTGTGCTTTATAAATAAAATCGGTGTTACTTGAGAGAGAACAACGATTAGATAAAGATTGGGCATTCATTGATAGGAATAACTGGTAATTGAATTGAGTCAGACGTTTGTATGTAAGAACCATAGGAGTTCCAACCCTCAGCTTTTCTCTCTATCAAAGTTTTCAAAGCTGTTCTGTTTTGTCTTGTGTTGATTTGATCTCATTTATTGCAATTATTTAGTTATAAAACCAATCCTCCAATTTCGACAGTCCAATTAACAGTTCTTATAGTAATTGTGATATTTAGTTCCTAGTTCCCTTGGTTCGATACTCGTACTTCCGTACGTTATTACTTGATTCGACACCGTACACTTGCGGTTAGATTTAGGAGGGGTGATACCCGCCCTATCAAGTTTTTGGTTGTCCTCAAACAAAATAGCGATAAAATAGAATAAAAGCATGCAACAGATAAATAATAATAACTACACAACACCCAATTGATACCACATAATGCACTGGTGATTTCCCATACCCGTGAATGCCTATCTCACCCTCGCCTCATTACTTATTTTGTTTGATCTATGGCCTTCCATTGTGAGTTGAACTCGTGACAGCTCCAATTACATTAGGGTCGTACTAGGTCCAGACATACTAGGGAAAACATTTCGCCTCGACCCTACCTCACAGGATATTCTCATTTCACTCGAACCTAGGTTATCGCACATGTTGTCATGTATAGGAATTTATGTACAAGAATACTCGAATATTACATGACAACTCTATTGAAAGACGCACAAATGTCCAAAAATTGATCTCAGAAAGGAATCAAGTAGCAAGACAGGGAATATCAGTAAAGGTGGTCGTATACCCTAATCACATTTTCCAGAAGATCATCCAGGTCTCTACAAGGGTTGTAATGGGGTTAAGGTTATGGCTACGAAATGAAAGGGAAAACGGTTCAAAGATCCTTGGTGTGTCAAACATTAGCAGTTATGAACTTTCTTCACATTCTATCTTTTGGCCCTCTTTATCACTACTGGAGTGGCTTTGACTCTCTTATTGAGTTGTTGTAAAGCTATCTAAATAACTGTTTTTATTTTCTTTCTGTTTTTTTTGGGACTTCATTGGTCCTCTTTATTCGATTGGGGCTGCATTGGCCCTCTTTTCTATTTATTCTCACGACTGCCCTGTATTATTTCTTTTTCGCTCTATCTTTGCAGTTCATTACCGCCTCTGTTGACACACTTTCGGATAAGGGTTGGCTAAGGCTTTTGGCTTGGGTTTAAAGGTGGGTTTAGAAATGAACAAGGTGAGTGTTTGGCTACAAAGGGGGTTATGGTTATACACATAATGGGTGAAAAGGAACGATAGCTAAACATGGGTTAACACTGCTCACAATGCCTGGAATCATCTCTTAAGGTCCACACGATATGGTCTACTACACCCTTACCCAATATACCGATGGTTGTCTTTGCTACCCAATGCAATAATATAGTGAGATCATTCTATATTCACGACAAGGAACTCGAAAAAGTGTATATGAATTAAGTGTTTAAATCCCTCGAAATGAAAAGACGTCTTTTAGGCTCAAATCTCACTAATGGGTGGTCTCCACTAATGTCCCTAGTCATGTCCTTTCCCAGTCCTTCCCTAATGGTCACAATACTATCACAAGATTCTTCCCACACTGGTCGGTCTCAATCATTCAAAACAAAATTTTTTGCTAAAGTGATCTAGGTACTCAGAAGTGCAGGAAATCTACGTGCATAACGTGGGCCTGATTGGGCAACCCCAAACCTTACCCACACATTGTCCCCAATGTGCAAGTGTCGGCGTAGGCGATACTAAAATAAGTATCGTTGTGCGGTTATTACAGGTAATAGACATGCAGACATAGTATAACATGAAGCAACAAAGAGCTATTCTAGCATTTTCAAAAACATGGCCACCCCAAACCTAGACCGTGGCCTAGGTTTGTCAAACAAAGCCAACCCCAAACCTCGGTGAAACCGAGGTTTGCACAGGGATAAAAGTGAGTGTGTAGATGTTTAAAAAGTGAGGCACCCTAAACCTAAGTGAAACTTAGGTTTGTTGCATCTCGTTCAGCTAATGGAACCAAAACATCATACACCACTCGTTAACATGTAGAATTAGAACATACTTGTTTGCCCGGAGAGATTCTCTTGAAAGATTGGAACGCCCAGTTGGAAGACATCGGAGACGACGGAGAAGGGGAATACGGAAAAACAAAGCAAAAAGCGAAAGAAAGCGAAGAAAACGAAAAACTCTAAAAACCAAACAGGGACCCCCCGCGACTTGTCACGTGGCTTGTAAACCGCGGCACAAATCGCGTAAGTCTCTGTTTCAGAAACTTTTTTTTTTAAATAAAAACACACCAAATGCAGAAAAATAAAGAAAACGCAAACCTCGGTGGGTTGCCTCCCACCCAGCGCCGTAGTTAAAGTCGTGGCACGACTGTGTGGCTCTCAACTTGGCTCGGTATCCGCGGAATCGAATCTCCCACACTTGAGGTTCTTCGCGGATTCTTCCACATCCGGCTTTCCATGATCAGCTCCGTCTCTAAGCTTTCCACGCTCGAACATCTTAAACATCACTTTCTCGCAGCCAACTCTCAAGGTCATTTCTCCTTCCTCCATATCTATCAGTGCTCTACTCGTGGCTAGGAATGATCTTCCCAAAATCAACGGGACCTCTATGTCTTCATCGATATCCAGCACCACGAAGTCCACCGGGAAGTAGAACTTGCCGACCTTGATGAGCACATCTTCTATCACTCCATACGGGTACACGATCGATAGATCCGCGAGCATCAGTGTCATGTATGTTGGGTTCACCTCACCCAAGCCGAGTTTCCTGAAAACAGATAAAGGCATTAAGTTAATACTCGCCCCTAGATCACACAACACTTTATCAAAATTAAACTTCCCAATTTGAATAGGGATTGAAAAACTCCCTGGATCTTTAAGCTTTGGGGGAAGCTTATTCTGGATGATCGCGCTACACTCTTCAGTGAGTGCAACGGTGAACTGGTGATCGATCGCCCTCTTCTTAGATAGAATCTCCTTCATGAACTTGAGGTAGGTTGGCATTTGAGCAAGTGCCTCCGCGAATGGGATGTAGATGTGAAGCTTCTTGAAGATGTCGGGGAACTTCTTGAATTGTTCCTCATCCTTGTGTGCCTTCACTCGATTAGGGAATGGTAGTGGTGGTATAAACGGTTTGACTACCGGCTTTTTCTCTTCACTTTTCTTGTTCTCTTCAATCACAACCTCATCGGCTTCTAGCTCAGTCACTTCTATGATCTCGACCTCTTTCTCTTTAGGATCGGTTCCTTTTGACGTAGGCTCTCGTATTGGCTCTCCATTCAGCTCCTTGCCACTTCTAAGATAAATGGCATTACATTCTTCCCGGTGCTTCGTTTCAGTCTGACTCGGAAATGTACCGGGAGCTCGGTTTCGTAGGGCTTCATAAATTTGCCCCACTTGCCTTTCGAGGATTTTGATGGAGGCGGTGTTCTGATCAGTAGCCGCCTTGATTGTGCTAACCGTGCTCGCTAACTCTCCAACCGTGCAGTCCATCTTGGTCATGAACTTCATCAGCATATCTTACAGTCCCGGTTTCTTCTCCCCGGATGGTCCCTCGCTCCTTTGGTTAAAACCTGGAGGGCGATAAACATTGTTAGTATTGGAGGAATTAGAGAAGTTAGAAAAATTACCTTGCTGTTGTTGACTGGGTTGGCTCCAAGAGAAGTTCGGGTGCTTCTTCCACCCCTCATTGTATGTATTCGAGAACGGGTCGTTCCTCGGTTGATTGTTTCGGTTCTGTAAAAACTGAACCTGTTCAGGTTCTTGAGGACTGCCTCCCTTCAGATGGTTCGTGATCGCATCTAGTTGAGCCTTTATTTCTTTCATCTCATCCGATTCTTGAACGCTTGCAACTCTTCTAACGACTGATCTTGGAGTAGAAAAACTGTGTTCGGCTAAGTTCTCGATCAGCTCAATTGCTTCTTCATACGTCTTGTTCATGAGAGCCCCACCCGCTGCAGCGGTGATGTCATTCTTGAACTGCGGGTGCAGTCCTCCAAAGAACGTCTGAATAATGACCCAACCATGTAACCCATGATGAGGGCACTTCTTCAGCATATCTTTATACCTTTCCAAAGCCTCGTATAAAGTCTCTTGGTCCCATTGAGCGAAGTGAGTAATGTCGGCCATCAGTTGAGCGGTTCTCCCTGGTGGGAAGAATTTCTGGAGGAATGCGGCTTTCAGGTCTGCCCATGTAGTGATCTGATCTGCTGGCAAGCCCTCTATCCAAATTTCAGCTCTACCCTTTAGGGAGAAACTGAATAACCTCAGTTTGATCGCGTTCTCCTCCATCCCATTAATTTTGAACGTATTACAAATCCGTTCAAACGCGCGAAGATGTGCATGGGGATCTTCAGTTGGCGCTCCCCGAACTGATTCTGCTGTACCATTACGATGGTACTTGGCTTGATCTCAAAAGAGTCCACTCCAGTAGTGGGCGGTTGGACGCCTATCCGTGCGACTGCCACATTAGGATTGGCAAACGACCGCATAGGACGTCTTTCCGGAGGTAATTCGTCACCCATCTTGAGTTGCCTTTTGACTTTAGATTCCTTGAGTAATCGACGGGCGGTTCTTTCGATTTCTGGATCGATCGGTTCGACTTTCTCCCCTCGGGTTTTCCTTGGCATAAACCAATTAGTACCTGAAACGAGAAACAACAAATTTAGCAACCCAAAAACTGAAAGTGATGGAACAAGGTAAATAAAAAAATGTTCAATCTAATAGCGCTTATAGCTGGTAGTGCTATCAGTTGCAACTAGTTCCCCGGCAACGGCGCCAAAAACTTGATAGGCGGGTATCACCCCCCTAAATCTAACCGCAAGTGTACGGTATCGAAATCAAGTAATACGTACGGAAGTACGAGTATCGAATCCACAGGAACTAAGAACTAAGTATCACAATTACTATAAACTCTATTAACCGAACGTCGCAATTTTGAGAGGTTGGTTTATAAACTACTTAATTGCAAACAAAACTAAATCAACACACAAACAATAAACAGCTTAAGAACTTCAGATAGAGAAAACAGTTGAGGGTTGGAAATCCTAAGACTTTCACATACAAACAATTGACTCAAAATAGTTACCAGTTATTCCGTATAATGAATACCCAATCTTGTAAAAATCACCGTTGTTCTCTTTCGAGAAACTACGGGTTTTATCTTGAAAAGCACAAGTTTATCTCTCGATCTCACCTACGGAATTCAAAATACATTAAGCTCAAGATTTTAACGGGACTAAGGTTTACTCGGTATATCTCTATCACCAATTTCTCACCTTAGGCATGCGATTCCTAGTTCTAGTTAACAATTAATTCTCTCGAACTTAATTGAAAACAACAAAACAATTGAAAGCTAGCTAGACTCACAAAAGCATTAACACCCAAATCACATGCTTCATTAAAATAGGAAAAACTGATAAAAATCACTAATCACATGTTTGTACACTTAAATTGAATTCATTCCAACCCCCAACATCTAAGAATTAGTTCATGATGTTGGGGGACAAAAACGCAAGAAACGGAGATGAAAAACTGTATGTAAACATGATAAACTTGAACGTGAAAGATGTAATGATAAACTCCCTTCTCTCGGCTCTAATCCGCTTCGCGTCGTGACTTCCTCCTCGATTGATCCTCTCTCCTCGCTCAAAAGTCTCCAAAAAACCTCTAAAAATCGCCCTCCAGCCGTCTGCCGTCGTCCGTGTGTGAATTCTTTTTCAAAACCTAGCTGCAGAAAGTGTTTTATAAAACTGGGCGTCGGGGCCAGTAGTGGCGCCAGTTGGCTGGCGCCAAGACTGATGCCAGATTCTGTTTAAAATGTTGGCGCGGATTGTGGCGCCAAGACTGGCGCCGGCTTCTGTTTTGCAGTTCCTCGATTTCTCTCGTTTTCAGCTCCGGAACTCAACTTTGCTGCTCTTTTGGACAAAAATGCTTGTACCTGTACTTTCTCAACAAAAACCCGTTAAAAACTCGTATTTCACTTGAAGACATGCGTAAACCACCTAGATTAAGATTAAAAATAATGTCGAAAATCGACATTATCACTCCACCGGTCCTAAGCCCGGCCAACTTGTACTCATGTAGTGTAATACTCATATAAACATAATATGCACACTATTACACTATTTATCACATTCTCATTCCACATATATATATGTATTCTGGTTTAAAAACGTTTTAAAGTAAAACTCATCTGTTTGCTTATCAAAACGCTTCCAAGCCTTTCCAAAAGGTTCTGTCTTTCAACCCAAATTCACAGTATCTGAAATAATTCAAATACAAACATCTCTTTACCAAATAGAACACATAAGACTTACTAGGACTAAGAACTTTAGATAAATCTATCTAACTCTTATCCTCAATTATTCACCCAAACCCGAACTTAAGTCGAGTCCACAATATATTTAGTCCTCATTGATTCCCTATCCAAGAGTCAACAAAACACAGGTCACTGGATACTCAAAAGTGACCAAACAGCTAAAGTTTTCGGACACTACAGGACTATCCGGACAACACAACTTTCCGGACACATACCCAATCCGGATGACAAAACAATCCGGACAACTTAAACAATCCGGATAACACCCGGACACCAAAGCAATCCGGACACCATCCGGTATCTCATTTTAACCGGAAACTTATGGAAAAGAGGAACTTACCGGATACTCGACTCGTCCGGATACCAGCAAGAAGAACTTCCGGACACTATCGACAAAACTACCGGACACATTCATTTTGTCCGGAAACCTCTGACTGTTTACCCAAAATCTACCCAGAATCGACAGAAAATTATACCAGACATGAAATCGATGATTCTACTCCGATAGAAACTATCTACTAGCAATTATAAACATAATATGTAAAGGAACATACCTTAATATCACTTCTAAGTACATCAAATTGAATCCCTAACCTCTCCTTTCTTCTTTTGCCTCTTTTCTTCCCAAAACACACACACACACACACAATCGGGATATTTTTATGTTTTTGAAAATATCTGGAATTATAAGGGTATTTATATGTTAGACTGAATTACAATCTTGGCTTAAACTATTCAATAATGACCCAAACACCCCTAAACTTATAAATTTACCTAAACTTACCCTAAACATCAATTATAGAGTTTAAATAAATTTAACAGAACTGGAATTTAACTAACGAACTTACCCGGGGTATTACAATTTACTAGCAATTGCAAAAGTATGCTCAACAAACCTTCAAAATGAACCGTACAATTTATTTATACCATAAACGTAAAGTAGTTCTCTGCATTAAATAGTGTACAACCAAAATGTTTGTACGGACTTCCAGAAATAGTTTAAACGACATCCAACTCCAAAACTTCTCTTTTAATCATAAAATGACACGAAGTAAAATTTACCAACAAAATTCGCAATGTGTGAGTTTATTTCACAGAAACGGTGAAACGATCCATAAACACACTTTGGTTAAGATATAAAATGATTTGCGGCGATTCCAAGTTTAAAGACAAAATCAATACGTTTTCCTCATTCGGAGATATCGACTAAAATATCGTGAAGAAATTTCAATTTGGAGTATGCATGCAAAATTGTAACACTTTCTTAGTGATTTTCCGGAAATAAAATTTCATGCAACATGTAGTCCATACTAAAATTCTTTCAAAGTAGAAAATTTCTTTAAATCAACTTTCGAAGTTTCCTCCTTTGGTCATATAATGACATAGGCTTAAAACCTTTTTGACAAGACTCATACACGTTAATGTATTTTCTCAAAACTTAGGAAAATAGTAGGTGCATGTAACTTGGTTGACTCGTAGCCTAATTTAAGTCGACTCCAAATTTTAAGTTGCTCAAACGATGCACATTAAAACTTCAAAAATGGTGGATACAAAGCTATGCATACCAATAATTTACTATAACGCATTTGCATGAAATGATAACGAGGAACCAATTGATTGAAACTCATAAAGCAAAACATTACGACACACTATCATGATGCTCTTAAATGTATTACTCACGCCACGTATAAATCAATTCGTGCACTAAACAAGTTATAACAAAATGTACTAACACAAATCTCAAAAGAGAAAACCATGTGACACCAAACTTGCAAAAGCTACACCTTTTGGTTGCTACGCCATAAAATAGTATTTCTTGCCAAAACCCGCATGAGACAAAATACCCAATAAGGTCCATAAATTAACGCACATAATAATTAAAGTATTCCTATTTCAAAGTCGCACCCACAAGACACAGAACGTTGTAATACAAAACTCCAAATTACCCAACAAAACTTTCATAAAACTCAATAAGTCTCAACGGTATCCAATCAATCAAATGGTACCAAAATTTTCGTTTCCAAAGATCAAATTGCATAAAGCAAAGTTATGACTAAAATGTCATAATTTCAAAATTCCCACTTGTTGAAGTACAATATAAAACAACACTTTTTAACAAACTCGCATTAAGTAAATTTCTCAATAAAGCTCAACATCAAAATAACGGGAGGTAACTCTCCGTCCAAACCTGAACATATGTGGAGGATCCAACGTTAAAGTCATAAGTCGTAGTAACATGTCCAAAACCATAAACGACATTAAAATACGGATGTCATAATATCCAGAAGTAATATTGAACAATAACAAGGGGTAAAACAAGCCTCGACAAAGTTTGCGAATTCCCGTAATAAAAGAATTTCATGCATGCTAAAAATCATGGTTTAAAACCTTGTGCGTGCTAAACGTTTTTCCAAAATTTTGTCATCTAGTCCACATGACGATTTGATACACAAGAAACAATTGATACAATTAATTTTAAAGAAATAAATTTCGTGCATGAATTTTGTCGGCACTCAACGTCTCAAAGTCACACTCCTCTAATTCCTCCGATCACACTATTGTCATCCGGATGCTCAAACGTCTTAAGGCAAAATTGAAAGTTACATTGATTAATCTTACAATTTCTCATCGAATCAAGGTCTACTCAATAAGCCTATAGTTCCAATCCAACCATCAACTCTGACCCGAAATGGTCCACTTAATGCAATTATCATGCTTATTGTCACTCCAAGTGACTAATGCTAAAATCGTAAATCTCATCCAACGACTACTTGCTTACAACTGCTTCACTACCCCAACGATCGTAACATCAAAGTAGTCCAAGTATGCGCATGTAACTAGTAGGTTCACCATAACACTTGCCAGGTGCAATTATGAACGTACCGTACATGATTATCCTTGCTACCCTCGACGTGATTCTCATTTCTAGCGACTCCATCGACCTTAAAATATCCTATCTTAATGTGCCTAACGGTGCAATTTCACTCTCATTCACTTAATTGAATGCTAGTTTGAGTCTAGGTATCCAAAATCAACACCTAATTCTCTCAAACTTAAGCTCTGATACCAACTTGTAACACCCTCAAAATTGGAAATAACAACTAAATAAAATTTCGATAAAATAACCACTTAAGGAATAAAATTCCTTCTACAACCATTCAGGGAATAACCTCAATATAAACGTAACAACTCTCACAATTAATAACTCAAAATCATACTATGTGACCACGTAAAGTCGGGTGTTACTTAACACAAGTACAAGTTGCTAATCCCAAAATAAGTGCGGAAGACTTCACTAAGCAATTCACTTCTCGTGCACACTACAAGCACTCGTCTTTTCACCGTGTCACTAGAGCTACTTCCCAACCGGAACCTGTTGCACATGCCGACAAATAAAAAGGGTTAGGCTAACGCCTAGTGAGTTCAAGAGTTTTATCATGACTATATAATTCATAAAACGAGAGAGATGCAATTTAAGTCATGAGTTCAAAAGAATTTACTTTAGATGCAAACCACCCATTTTACCAAGCACACAAATTCCATGATGAAAGCTTTAATGTAAAATGATTCTCAAAATGGACTCACCCCAAAACCCAATTGAAAAGTGAAATAGTATTTGATTTCTAAAATGATTGAAACCATGAATAATCGCTATTATTCAAAACAACCCAAACACGAATGAGGCATAAACCACAACTCATATATCATGGTAAACAATCCATATAAATATAATACGTCACCGAAAACATGGATAGAAATAAATACCCAAAGCAACACCTTCCGGTGACGGGGGAGGCCCGTTTACATCGCACATGACGGAACACAAAAGTGGGTTATATAACCATGCACTAAAACAAACATGTGAACTATTCTCATAAAATAACGAGTGCAACCACTCCAGGTCTATTGCCCGTGGAGACTGGGGAGCCCCCAATTTCAACCACTCCAGGTCTATATATTGGGTCACTCCAAATCCACAAAACCAGCACATTGGGATTACACCTTACTGCCCATGGGACGCTGCCCGACCATATAGGCCCACACCTTACTTACCATGGAACCCGATGCCTATCATGTACCAAGCACATATGAAATTACACCTTACTGCTCATGGGACGATGCCCGACCATATAAGCCCACATCTTACTTACCATGAAACCCGATGCCTATTCCGTGCTATAATAAGAGAAACTAGCGTCTCATCATTGAACGTAAAAACTCAAGTGCCTATGGATCCATAGCAACTAAGGTCAAAACACTACATGACTCCAAACGAATGAACTAGCACATTCGAAACATGTAATTCTCAATAATTATAAATCATGACCAAGCTCTACGTTGAGCTATCGAAACTGGACAAATGTCCCTAAAACCCGGCATAATCAAATACCGATCCACAAACTCAACAAATCAAAAGACCATCTGTTAAAAGTTATAAGATGAAATAAAACGTAAATACCCCACGTGTATGCGAAACATGTTCTATAAACGTAATTGACTCCACACAACTTTAGGTTAATACAAATCATTTTCCAAAACACCCATTAAGGTGCATTTATACCAAAAGATTTATATACGTATGATAAATCATTAAAATAAATCAATACCTAAGATTTACTCATCAAAATACTCAAAATATATCTTTTCCTCAACCAAAAGGTTTAGAATTTCCAAAATGTTCGCATGGTCTGGAATGACCAAAATCCAATGACTCACACGATCGTATTTTCAAAGTGTACCATAACACAAACTATGCATATTTCCAGCAAACACCGAAATGCATTTTTACCAAATAACTTCCATTTATGCAATAATTCCTCAAAACATTTTCATTTATGATTCATGTATCAAATTACCCAAAATCCCAAATATGGGTATTTTAAAATGTTTATAATGTTAAATACTTCAAATAATCAAGATCCACCACATAATTCAACAATTGATAATTTGATGTAAAACAAATAATTACTTGGAAAATAACATTTATGACATGTACAACGTTTTCATAAATCAACTTGAACTCACCTTGCTAGATTTAGGCTAAATATAGATTTTTCCCCAAACGTAAGCTCCTTTGAAGAACACGAATCTTCAAGCCCCAAATCTTCCAAAACCTAGATCCACAAGTTTCCAACCGTAAATATTTATCCCCAAACACTTAGAATCATTTCCCCTAACATATTACATCCAAAATTACCAATAGATCGAGACCCTAATTTCTAAAATGAAGAGAGGAGAAGATTGCCTCAACCATCATGTGAATCCACCAACCAAACACTTCTAGGGTTTCCAAATGAGTCTTGAACTCCAAAGATGAAATGGGTTTTGAAGAGAGTTGGCTAAAAACCCTAGAATTAAGAAATCTTGAAGATAAAATAAGATGAGATGAAATGTCTCACTCCAAAGGTCTTTAGTCTTCTCCTAGATGCAAAAGATCCCAAGGGTTTTCACTATTTTAGGCTTCAAGAGTGCAAAAACCCTAAAATATCAAAAGGGTTCGGTTTTGAGAGAAAAGGAAGGGCAAAGTTGAAGTGTGAAATGAAATAGGGATGAAATCTTGTTTTTAAGCAACTCAGCACCCGCGGGCGACCTTGCCCGACGATAGTGCCCATGGCATAGTCGCCGACACTATCGCGACAAACGTATCGCGGCTCATCCCTCTTCATGCGACATTGCCACGCGAAAGTGCCCTTGGGCACAATCGCGGGCATAGTCGCCGTGGTTGTACCGTATGGTGGAGACCCCTCGCGACAGTGCCCTCGGTGATAGTGACCATGTCACAGTCGTCGGGCATAGTCGCACCAGGCACTCCTTGCCCCATAAACTTCGTCTTTCGATCCTAACTTCCTCGGTACCACCTTTGACCTCACCTAGCTTCGTCCTTCCTCGTTCCTCATAAACTTTCAAGCCACTTGCTGTTCGTTGGCTAACTTTTCTTGACGAAAGTTTACGGGTGTTACAGTATTTATGTAACACCCGTAATTTTCGGGTAAGTATAATTTCAAATCAGTGTAGAACTCGATCTTTCAAGAGAAATAGAAGAAATATAATTTTGTATTAAATTCTCGATTTTATAGTCTTTTTGGATGTAGAGTTCAAATAAGAATCCAACGGGTCTTTTCGGAGCAAAAACGGAGTTAAAACGAAGAAGTTACGGCCAAAACAGTGTTCGGTACCTTATGGGCTAAAGTGACATGCGAGAGTGACACTGGCACTTTAGCATGTCACTTTCGCAGAGGAAATATGGCCCTCGGTACATTTTGGGCGAAAGTGACATGCAAATGTGACACTGTCACTTTCGCATGTCACTCTCGCGGGCGGCTGCAGTGCATAAAATCCGATTTTGAGCCTCTTTCTTCATTTTGTCATATCTCTCTCATTTCTACTCCGTTTTTGGCTATTCAAATTGCAATGGTTTCGTCTTTGAGAGATTTTTGAGGATAGAGTGTTAGGTTTGGAAATATCCAAGGGTATTTGGTGGTGGAGTGGAAGCAAAGATCAAGAGTTCATCATCATCACCTCCATCTTTAAGAAAATTAGGGTTTTCTAGGTTTTCATCAAAACCTAAGCGGTGAGTTCATCCTCCTAGCTTCTAAACTTTCATATGTGTTTAAAATGCTTCATTGATTACTTCCTAGTGTTTATATTTCTCAAATTTCAGTTTGGATGATTTTTGGGAAGTTAGGTCAAATTGGAGTTTTGGTCAAAATGGAGATTTTGATAAAATATGTTTGGGGAATGATTCTAAGTGCTTGGACATGCATATTTATGTTTGGAAAACTTTTGAATCTAGGGTTTGAAAGAATTGCTTGTGGATTCAAGTTTCTTCAATGAGCTCTTATTGGGGTAAAATCTAGATTTAGCCTAAATCTAGCAAGGTGAGTTCAAGTTGATTTATGGAAACATTGTACATGCCAAAATGTTTATTTTAAAGTGTTTATGTGTTTTACATAAAATTATCAATTGTTGAGTTATATAGTGGGTTTTGATTATTTGAAGTGTTAAGCTTTACAAATCTTGTAAAACACCCACATTTGGGATTTTTCTGTAATTGATAAATAAATCACGAATGAAAGTGTTTTGTTAATTTATTGCATAAGTGGAGGTTGTTTGGTCAAAATACACTTTTAGTGTTTGTTGAGATTATGCAAATTTTATGATATGTTACGTTTTGAAAATGTGAACGTGTGAGTTGTGAATTTTGGTCATTCTCGACCTTATGAACATTTTGGGAATTGTAAACCTTTTGATTTTGGGCCGAAGGCCAATTGAGAGTCAAGACACAAAGATTTTAGGTAATGGTGTATTTTGGTTTATGTAACTGTGATGGCTCGCGTATTTAGCCAAACGTTTATTTTACCTCTAAAGGCTTAATTTGTACTCAAATGGGTCTCTGGGTGTTTGCCGGTTTTAGTAGCTCGAGATGGATCTTTGGACGTGTTATGCACTTTATTGCGTTTCATTTGAGAATATGCCATTTTGAGTGTTTTGTCTCATAAATGAACACGATTTGACATTTATGCACTCTTGATACTTTTTGGGTTTTATAAACCATTGCGAATTATATACATTATCAAGTTTAAAGTATTTGCGTATATATGCATATACGGTTTGACTTCATTGGAAAATGGCAATGAAGGGGTTTTGAGCTAATCATGTGATAGGGTTATTTTATTAACCCTATTTTAGCCATGTTTCACATTAATTTTGAGCTAAAATTCCACATTTATCGCTTTATTTATAGTCATTCTTAGTTAAATGCAACAAAAATAAATATTAGATACGTTTCGTATTTAATTACAAAAAATCATCACAAAAACACAAAAATAAATATATTTTATATATATTTTGTAGGTACGAAAAGTGCGGTCGAGTTCGAAGTCTAGATTTTGGATCTTGAAGGACGGATCACAGAACTCAACGTAAAAGACTTCGACATTTTGGACCGATTTGTGGTGACATGTTTTGGAACTTTGCTAAACCAATCTTCTTTTGGGCTCGATGTAATTATATGTATGGGCCGATAAACAAACAAACATGGATCGATTTTTGTAATCGTCTTATAGGCCGAGAGTCTAAACTCTCGGATTGGGCCGTTTGTTTTGTGGCATGCATGGGCCGTGGACTACAACTACTCGGGCCGAACGTAACATCACATTGGCCAAAGATTACACATCCTCATGGGCCGAAGATGTCTTGGTTATCCATGGGTCGGCTCTATGACCCATGGATGCTCCATTTGGCAAAACTTAGCCACCAAGTTTATTTTTAGTATAAATAGATGTATTAGGTTAGTATTAAGAGTGTGCTTGGTACTTGGATTTTCCTTGTTACCTAGGCACCATGGCTCGTTTATGATCAATTCCGAACACCCTTAGTTAATCCGAAGTTCTCGACATTTTGTGACCTAATCGACTTGGTTTGCGATCTGAATCTTAATCTTAATATTAATCTTAATCTTAATCTTAATCTTAATTGCATGTTAACGTTACTTGAACTTTAGTGTTAAAACTCTTTTCCCTAAACTCTTTTAAACTCACTTTCTTAATCTCTTAAACTCTTTTTTCTAACTCTTAAACTCGCTTTCTTAACTCTTAAACTTTTAAATTCGCTTTCACAACTTCTAAACTCTTAAACTCGTTCCTAACTCTTAACCTTTTAAACTCATCTTAGTTAATTTTAATCGCTTTCCAACTCACGTTTTTAATTAATCTTGCAAACAACTTACGATTTTCTTTCCTTACTCTCATTCTCGACTTCTGATAAAACTTGGTTCTTGCGTAATCTCACTTACAATATAAGCCGGAAGTCTGAATTAATCACTTTGGATTCTCCAGTAAAATTGGTTCACGGTTTGGTAAGTGATTTCTCAAAAAGTCCCATCTTTTCTCTCATCTCGAAGCACGTTAATTTTAGTCTCTGTAATTAGTCCGTTAACAAACACGCAAACTTTACTTTTAAAAAACCAATGCTTAACTCTCATCAACTTTGTAGTAATTAATCTTAAATGTTTTCCAACTCTTTTCCTAAATGACTTAGTAACTTTTCTCAAAGCTTAGATAACTTGTGCAACAAGTCACGACGTTCCACTCAAGTAAGTTTCATTTAATTAACGTATTGTCCATTTCCATTATTTGTTTTAAGTCTTGTAAATCTTTTATAATTGGAATCTAAACGATGATGGGCTAATCGCCGTAGTTCAGGGTATAAAGAGAATTTGGGACCAAGACTAATAATAAGATAAAAAGGTGTATCGTATGGTATGATTGTCTGACGTTATTTAAATCAAATGTTATATTTTGTGGTGGATCACAATTGACCAACTGACAACTGGTACGTTGTATCATGAACTATTCGACACTTGAGATAACTGAAGAATATTGTCTCATCTCGATATCTAATTATTAATCTAATCCCAATGGACCTTTATACCTTGTGCTTCCTTTTATAATTGTTAAATTTCATTAGCTGTTAACAACAAACTCCCAACAAAAGATTACCTTCGCATTCGCCATCTGAAACCTGCTTTTTAAAAATTGGACCTTTAAAGAGAAACTCATCCACGCTTCCCTGTGGGATCGATATTCGGTACTTTTGTACCATTATTACTTGTTAGAAGACGATAATAAATTGAGATGTATACTTGCGTCATGGTCTATTTCTGATTGATATTGCTGATAGCACACTCTGGTTTGATATTACTCTCTTGCATTTCTAATATTCTTGTTTCTTTTTAGCAGGGGTAGCATCAAATTAGCACAACAAGTTTTTGGCGCCGCTGCCGGGGAGGCAAGCCATAAGTTTTTCTTTTATATAAGTAAAATTTTTAAATGCAAGTCTTTCTACCACAATTTTGAGAAAAAGAAAAAAAAATATTTTATTTTAATTATAGTGCATGCCAAGGTTGCCGCACGGTGAAATCTTCCAACTTGATCCTGACATTGAAAGAACTTTTAAACAACGAAGAAGAATTCAAAGAGCTAATCGAGTCTTAAATTCTTTAGAGATGTCTGAAAGTGATTCTTCGTCAGACCATGAGGACGGTCCGCTGTTTGGACCTGATGGGCGGCCTAATAATGAAGAAAATCTTGAAAACCAGCCAATAAATAATATTGATGATGAGGAACAAAACATTTTTCGGTTAGCTAACTCAAAGAATGGTGGAATTATGTCTTATGCTGTTCTTGTTTTAACTCAATTACATTCAGGAATTCCTAAACCAACTTTACAAGCCCGCCACTTTGAATTACAACCAATAATGTTTCATATGCTTCAAACTAACGGCCAGTACGCTGGTTTGGCATCTGAAGATCCTCATTCTCATTTAAGGTCTTTTATGGAAATTACAGACTCTTTTAAGCTTCCTGGTGTAGAAGACGATGCACTAAAATTAAAACTTTTTCCATACTCTTTAAGAGATAGTGCACGGTCTTGGTACAACTCAATGAAGCCAGATTCTATAGTTACCTAGGCCCAAATGGCTGAAAAATTTCTAAAAAAATATTTTCCACCCACGAGGAATGCTAAGTCCAGAAACGCAATTTGCACTTTTAAACAAATGGACGATGAGGCAGTTCCTGATGCATGGGATAGATACAAAGAGCTTTTGAGAAAATGCCCTCACCATGGCATTCCGTACTGCATTCAATTAGAGACGTTTTACAGTGGTTTAAATATTACTGCAAAATAAATGCTCGACGCTACTGCAAACGGAGCTTTCACTTCTTGTACCTATGATGAGGGATATGATATTCTTGAAAGAATTTCTAACAACAATGGTCAGTGGGCTGATCCACGAGCATTACCACTTAGAAAAACAATTGTAGGAACACAAGATCCTGATGCTTATGCATTAATATCTACACAGCTGAATGACATGGCATCTTTGATTAAAAACCTTAATGCTGTGTCAGTCAACCCTGTTATGCCTCCTGCTACTGTTCAGTCTATCCAGTGCACATACTGTGGTGATGGCCACAACTTTGAACATTGTCCAGGAAATCCTGAGCGTATCAACTATATAGGTAATAATAATGGTAATAATAATTATAATAATAACAATAACAAAGGAGGACCCTTTTCTCAGACTTACAACCCTGAGTGGAGGAACCATCCTAATTTTTCATGGCATAGTCCAGCATTAAATCCTCCACCACCTAAATTGCAAGGTCAAACCCAAAATTTTTATCAAAGACCTCAAAACAACCAGCACACGAATTCTCAAAATAATCAACATGCTTTTCAACAATAGTCAAACCACCATGCTGAATCATCTACTTCCTTGGAAGCAATGATGAAGGGATTTATGTCCCAAACTCAAGCATCAATTAAAAATCTGGAGACCCAAGTGGGTCAAATGGCTTTAGAAATGAGAAAACGTCCTTCTGGTTCTCTACCTAGTGATACAGAAATACCCCCGAGAATTGGAAAAGAGCATGTTAAAGCTGTAACTTTGAGGAGTGGTAGGGATTTACCAGAAAACATACAAAAAGATTTAATAAAACCAACTCAAGAAGAGCCAGAAAAGAAAAACACAGTTGTAGACTCTGTTAAGACCAATGGAATTATTGGGCCAGAAAACACTAGTGGGCCCAATAACACCATTCCCATTCCAACAATCCCACTGTTAATTCCTGAAGACCCTAAGAAAGATCAACCAACCACAGACAAGCCTGTTGTGGATGTGTCACAATCTGGTGACAGTCCCAAAATTCCTGGTGAAATTAAGATAGACAAGACCTCACCACCAGTTTCAGCACCAACTATTCATAAGACTACACCTCCTACTACAGTTCCTCTTTATATTCCTTATCCTCAAAGGATGCGGAATGAGAGAGTTGAACTGCAATTCAAAAAGTTCTTTGATGTTTTTAAACAGCTGCATATCAACATACCTTTGGTTGAAGCCATTGAACAAATGCCTAGTTATGCAAAGTTTTTAAAAGATATTTGAAGTAAAAAGAAGAAATTGAATTAGTATGAGACTGTAGCTCTGACTGAAGGTTGTAGTGCTTTGTTCTCTAATAAGATTCCTAAAAAGATGAAAGATCTTGGAAGTTTTACCATCCCATGTTCCATAGGAGGTAAAGAGGTAGGACACGCTTTATGTGACTTAGGTGCCAGTGTGAACCTTATGCCTTTATCTGTTTTCAATACCCTAGGCATAGGTGAAGTGAGACGCACAACTGTATCTCTCTTATTAGCTGATAAGTCCATAGCTTGGCCTAAAGGTAAAATTGAGGATGTCCTAGTTCAGGTTGATAAGTTTATTTTCCCTGCAGATTTTATCATCTTAGACTTTGAAGCTGACAAGGATATTCTCATCAATTTAGGAAGACCTTCCCTAGCCACTGGAAGAACTCTGATAGATGTCCAAAAGGGTGAACTCACCATGAGAGTTCAAGACCAACAAGTAACCTTTAATGTGTTGGACTCCCTTAAATATCCTGAAGAGAGAGAGGAATGTTCTACCTTAGGTTTGATTGAATCTTGGTGTCTAGACCAAAATTTTGGGGAGGGGATGGAAATGGAAGATTCGTATAGTGAAGAAGATAAAGCAGAGTTCGAGGACTTAGAAGACATACAGGTCACCTCTACTATTGAAGTTTTAGAAAATAAGGACAGGAAAACTCCTGTGCCTTCTTTAGAATGTGCTCCAGACTTAGAATTAAAGCAATTTCCCTCACATTTGAAATATGCCTTTTTAGGAGATCCAAGGAAATTGCCAGTCATTATTTCATCATCCTTAGAATCTGACCGGGAAGAAAATTTGGTGAACATGTTGAAACAACACATCAAGGCCATAGGATGGACTATTGCTGATTTGAAGGGCATAAGCCCTACTATTTGTCAACATAAAATCATTTTAGAAAACAAGGATTTACCTCAGTTGAGCCTCAAAGAAGACTCAACCCTATGATGAAAGAGGTTGTTAAAAAGGAAATTTTAAAATGGTTGGATGCTGGCATAATTTATCCTATTGCCAGTAGTACTTGTGTCAGTCCTGTACAGTGTGTACCCAAAAAGGGTGGAGTTACTGTGGTAACTAATGAGAAAAATGAACTTATACCTACTAGAGTAGTGTCAGGATGGAGAATCTGTATGGACTATAGAAAGCTAATCAGGCTACCCAGAAAGACCATTTTCCATTGCCTTTCATTGACCAAATGTTAGACAGACTAGCAGGTAAGGAGTTTTATTGTTTCTTAGATGGTTACTCCGGTTACAATCAAATTGCCATTGCACCTGAAGATCAGGAGAAAACAACTTTTACATGCCCTTATGGTACTTTTGCCTTTAGAAGAATGCCTTTTGGACTTTGTAATTCACCTGCCACTTTCCAAAGATGTATGATGTCTATATTCTCATATATGCTTGAAAAGTCCATGGAAATCTTCATGGATGATTTTTCAGTTTATGGGACATCATATGATCTATGTTTACAAAACCTTGAAAACAGTCTTAAAAGATGTGAAGAAACAGATCTGGTTTTAAACTGGAAAAAATGCCACTTTATGGTTAAAGAGGGCATTGTGTTAGGTCATCTCATTTCCAATAGAGGTATTGAGGTTGATAAAGCTAAATTAGAAGTAATTGCAAAATTACCTGAACCAACCACTGTTAAAGGTATTAGAAGTTTCTTAGGACATGCAGGTTTCTACAGGAGGTTTATCAAAGATTTTTCTAAAATATCCAAACCTCTGTGCTCACTATTACAGCATGACCATGCTTTTAATTTTGATGAAGATTGTAAAAAAGCTTTTAAAATCTTGAAAGAAGCATTGGTCACTGCTCCTGTAATAGTGACTCCTGATTGGTCTTTACCGTTTGAAATAATGAGTGATGCTAGTGACTAGGCTGTTGGATCCGTTCTAGGACAAAGAAAGAATAAAGTTTTTCACTCTATTTACTATGCTAGTAAAACTCTCAATGAGGCTCAAATCAATTACACCACTACTGAAAAGGAATTATTAGCAGTTGTTTTTGCTTTTGAAAAATTCAGATCATATTTGATGGGTGCCAAGGTGATTGTGCATACTGATCATGTAGCCATCAAATATCTTCTTTCTAAAAAAGATGCAAAACCTAGGCTAATAAGGTGGGTCTTGTTACTACAAGAATTTGATTTGGAAATCGTTGACAGGAAGGGTGAAACAATCAAGTGGTTGACCACTTGTCAAGACTGGAAAAACAAGAGCACACTGAACACACTAATGATATAAGTGATGTTTTTCCAGATGAGAGGATCTTAGCTGTACAACATACTGCAATACCTTGGTTTGCAGATATTGTTAATTACTTTGCTTGTGGGATCATTCCTAAGGAATTAAATAAGCATCAAAGAAAGAAACTTATATTTGATTCCAAGAAGTTTCTTTGGGATGATCCATTTTTATTTAAGATTTGTGCAGATCAGGTGATCAGAAGGTGCATCCCTAAAGAAGAAGTGGCATCTGTCCTATATCACTGTCATACAGGTCCATGTGGAGGACATTTTGGAGGAAGCAGAACAGCTGCAAAGATATTACAATCAGGTTTGTATTGGCCTACCCTAAATAATGATGCCTACAACTTTGCAAAAAGTTGTAATGAGTGTCAAAGAAGCGGAAATATTTCTCAGCGAAATGAAATGCCTTTAAACGGGATTTTAGAAGTAGAATTATTTGACGTGTGGGGTATTGACTTTATGGGACCATTTCCACTGTCAAACAACTGTGCCTACATCCTGGTAGCTGTTGACTACGTATCTAAATAGGTGGAGGCTATGGCCTGTCACTCTAATGATGCTAAAACAGTCATCAAATTCCTCCAAAAACACATCTTCACTAGATTTGGCACACCCCGTGCCTTGATTAGTGATGAGGGCACCCAATTCATCAACAACCTATTAGAGGAAGTCCTGGATAAATACAACATTCAGCACAGGGTGGCTACTGCTTATCACCCTCAAACCAATGGTTTGGCTGAGTTGTCCAATAGAGAAATTAAAGGAATCTTAGCTAAGGTAGTCAAGCCACATAGAAAAGACTGGGCATCCAAACTGGATGATGCCTTGTGGGCCTATCGGACCGCTTACAAAACCCCTATTGGAATGTCCCCGTATAAACTAGTTTTTGGGAAGGCATGTCACCTGCCTGTAGAATTAGAGCATAAGGCCTATTGGGCCATAAAGGAACTTAACATGAGCTTGGGCGAGGCAGGAAAAAGAAGAGCTCTGCAACTGTGTGAGTTAGAAGAACATAGGAATTTTTCTTATGAAAATGCCAAGCTTTATAAAGAAAATACAAAAAAATGGCACGATAAGAAAATCAGCCCAAAAGAGTTCTTTGCAGGACAGCAAGTCCTACTGTTCAACTCCCGACTCAGGTTGTTTCCAGGTAAATTAAATTCTAGATGGACAGGACCATATCAGATTGCTACAGTTTATCCCTATGGAGTGATTGAATTGATTGATCCAGAAAAAGGAACAACTTTTAAGGTAAACGGACAGCGAGTAAAACCATTTGTTGAACCTCAAAATCTGATACAACATCCTATGGAGGTTGTCCACTTTCTAGAATTAAAATAAAATAAAATAAAAATATGTGTATATAATAAAAAAAAGATAATACAAAAATACAAAAATAAAAAATAAAAATATATATATATATATATATATTTATATATATAATTACGTATTTTATTTACAAAAACAAGAAAAATATAAAAAAATAAAAAATAAAATCGAAAAAAATTATTTTAAAAGGAAATTTACAAAAAGATGTAAATTTTGGGAAAAGGCGGAGTTTGGAGAGAAAAATTCTGACCAGGAGAGAAATAAGAAATCTTCGGCCTTTGGCCAAATTCTTATAGACGAGGGAAGTAACCAACCCAAATGATCGAAACTCGATAACGAGAATCTGAATTTTTTACTGGGCATCGAAAAAATATTTTCAAACAGACTCGCGATTAATTCAGATTTATAATTAATCGGGCCGGTTACGTTTAATTAAGTTGGGTCTCTAAATCAATTTCAAAAACTAAACTGGGCCAAGAATTTTCGGCCTAGTATCTGATTTTAATCTCGGCCCACAAGAAAAATAAGAGAAAAGAAAAAGAAGATAAAAACTTATCAGATTTTTCTTAACTAGATTGGTTTTTATACTGCAAATCCAACTAAAATCTCATCTAATCTAGTTATTGTGCAGTGTACTTGTTAGCAACATTTAATGTTGTACTTGATTAAGGATAGCATGCACGTATATTTCTCTTCTTCATGCGAACAAACAATAACACACACTGCTATTTCTCTTCTTCGTCGGTACTGTTCACTGCCACCACCGCCGATTTTTTCTGTCAAGAGATCACCTCACTCTTGCTCACGTCACTCTTCTCTCTCCCTCAACCTTTCATCTCCCAAATATAAAACCCACTTCTCCCTTCCATGGCGAGAGCCAAAAAGAAATCACAGAAAACCCTAAAATTCTCGTCTGCTAATCGAAGAGTTACCAGGAGTGAAGCTCGCTTTTTAGCCGAGAACTCACATCGAAAGAAGAGAACGAGAACAAACCACCGGAGAATTTCAAAAATGAACCCCGACGATCGGAAACCTCCGATTCCACCACCGACGTCTGCTCCGGCGAACCTCCGCCTCTCCGATGATCATTCCAGATTGAGAAGCCTAGCTGCAGCCGTCGAGCATTTTGTTCAGTCGTCGTCATCGTCGCACCTACGCATGACAAGGGTCTACACAAACCCCTTTTATGCCGAGCATGAGGACCGAAAACCTCATCTGAGCTCGTTTCCACCAAGTATGTCGACATCCATGATCAGAGGACCTTCTGCTGGGTTCGATCAGACATATCTCGCTACAAACAAGTTCCTGTTGAACTATGGTCCACGACCAATGTTTTACCAACCTGATTTGGGACCACCACCAGGGTTTAAACATGCTCGTTTTGCACCAAGACTCCCACACCAACACAAGATTGCTTCTGCAATAGTATTGGACCAACTTGGAAACCCAATTCCAAGTCAACCATCTGCTTTTCGACCATTTGACCCCGTGCGATCATCGGTGGTCAACAACCTAAATTACCCACCAGTTGCATCCACGGTCGTGCCTCAAGACCATCGCCGACCACCACCTCTACACTCTTTAAACCCACCCCCATTTCACCCAAACACCTACCAAACCCTAACCCAAATACCACCCCTCACCAATACAGCCGACGGGTGAAATCAAATGCGATGGGTGACATGCAACCCATTAAAAAGCGAAAGGTTTGGGTTGAAATCGAAGATGGTGAACTTGTTGCTTCGGAAGAAGATGCGGGTCGAGATGGTGAAGAGAAGGAATCAGAGAACTCTCAAGGAGTTCGTGGTCTTGACAAGGGGAAACAAAAAGTCGGTACCTCCTTAAACTCAAATATCACTCGTTACGATTTATTTTCATGTCATGAAGCTATACTTAAATTTCCCACTTTAGCACGTAAAATATGCCATGCACCACGTGGATTTCATGTTAATACACTACTTGCACACCCGCACATTGGTTACTTGATCACAAAGTTAGGTTGGGAAAATTTTTGTGAACCACCAAGTCAATATAATATTGACTGGGTGAGGGATTTTTATAGTGAAATGTCCGTAGCGGACGGTGTAAAAATCCTTGTTAGACAAACCGAGGTTGATTTTTTGGCCACGGCCATTAATAACCTTTTGGATATTGTCCCGCCTAAACATTCCGAGATGGATCGGTTGATCAAAAATCTAACCAATGAGGATCTAGATGACATATTAGAAACAATAGCCCATAAGGGATCCGAATGGGAATTTACTGGAAATTCACGTACTATTCGCACGCATTGTTTAAAATCGGAGGCAAATGCCTGGTTTTTTCTTTTTAAGACATAGTCTCACTCCAACCACTCACGATGCTAGTCTTTGCATGGTTCGTATTTTAGTATTATATTGCATCCTAAAGGGACACCGATTCGATGTTGGCCGTCTAATCTCCAACAATATACGTGGAGGTGTAGACCGGTGCAACGCTAGCATGGGTCATTCGTCCATAATCCATGCCCTTATGAAAAACGCAAATGTTACCATCCTATCCACCGATACTTTTTCAAAAGAAAAATTAGTTATGGAAAAACAGAATGTGGATAGACTAATGCGTAACAATATGTGTGTGCATTCGGATTCGGATATATCTGATAGTGACGGAATTGCTTATTTGGAAGCAAAGTTTCAGTCACTTAAGATTGAGATGCAGACAACACTTAAGGAACAACAAGTGTTGATTTCCAACAAAATCGACCAACAGGAAAGTGAGAGGAGCGAGAGAGAAAATGCGATTGAGGCGAGATTGAAGAGGATAGATGGCATGATAGTAAGTTGGATGAAGTTTGAGAAGGCAAAGGACGATGTAACGAGAGGGATTATGATGAAAGAGCACCCGGAGATCGCGAGGACATTACCACCGTTTCCCATCCACCTTTTATGGGAACCCGTTGAGCGTACTCCTACTCATTATGAGTAGGACAGGTTCAATTTCACGACTCTATCCATTTTTATTTTGCGCACTTTAATAAACTGCATTTACATTTCATCGTCCACATTTGGGATTTTGGATTGTCAAATTTGGAGTAATTTTTGCTTGACTTTATCGTGTGTTTAGTTCATGCTTTGAGGATTGATATTTGCATGCTTGTTTAATAGCCCGCGTAAAACGGAAAGTTTTCTCACCTGCAAATTTCATGTCACTAGAACTAGCCCCCGAATTTTTTGTATCCAATTTTTGTTAAAATCATTTTTTGCAACCACACCATACACAATAAAAAGCCAATTTTTTCGCTTGATCGATGGTTGTCCAATGAGGACATTGAACCCTTTTAAATTTTGGGGAGGGGAAATGATATGGTAACTCATATAAAAATTTGAAACCATATCATTTTATTGTGCACACCCCTTCGCAAAATGCGACGCACTCACAAAAAGAAAAGAGGATTTAAAAATGCAAAAAGAAGCAAAGCTTCGCATTTGTTTTTCCTCACATCAAGAAAGTGTCAAAGACACCGAAGGGACCAATGTGTCTAATCTCAAATCACCAAAAAGAGAAGGCAGAAAAATTGTGCCAAATTTGAAAACTTTCGAAAATTGGTAAAAAGCACCATTTTTACCAAAACAAAAAGCCAAACACTCACCCCCGATACCGGTTGCATTATGATTTTAATTAAACAGGAATTTTGCGGCTAGCCTATGGATTGACATTTTTTTGTGAGTAAGTTGAGAGATGTCATTTTACAAAGCGCTATCGATACATGTCGTGTGAATAACAGGAATCAAAGGATGATTGAGACACATGTTGAGAGATGGGAAAATTGCGACAAATTTACAATAAATAAAATAGCTCAAATTTTAATTTTTCTTAATAAAGTTGCTTGAGGACAAGCAACAGTTCGAATTCGTGGTTGTGATAGGGTTATTTTATTAACCCTATTTTAGCCATGTTTCACATTAATTTTGAGCTAAAATCCCGCATTTATCGCTTTATTTAAAGTCATTCTTAGTTAAATGCAACAAAAATAAATATTAGATATGTTTCGTATTTAATTACAAAAAATCATCACAAAAACACAAAAATAAGTATATTTTATATATATTTTGTAGGTACGAAAAGTGCGGTCGAGTTCGAAGTCTAGATTTTGGATCTTGAAGGACGGATCACAGAACTCAACGTAAAAGACTTCGACATTTTGGACCGATTTGTGGTGACATGTTTTGGAACTTTGCCAAACCAATCTTCTTTTGGGCTCGATGTAATTATATGTATGGGCCGATAAACAAACAAACATGGATCGATTTTTGTAATCGTCTTATGGGCCGAGAGTCTAAACTCTCGGATTGGGCCGTTTGTTTTGTGGTATGCATGGGCCGTGGATTACAACTACTCGGGCCGAACGTAACATCACATGGGCCGAAGATTACACATCCTCATGGGCCGAAGATGTCTTGGTTATCCATGGGTCGGATCTATGACCCATGGATGCTCCATTTTGCAAAACTTAGCCACCAAGTTTATTTTTAGTATAAATAGATGTATTTGGTTAGTATTAAGAGTGTGCTTGGTACTTGGATTTTCCTTGTTACCTAGGCACCATGGCTCGTTTATGATCAATTCCGAACACCCTTAGTTAATCCGAAGTTCTCGACATTTTGTGACCTAATCGACTTGGTTTGTGATCTTAATCTTAATCTTAATCTTAATCTTGATCTTAATTGCATGTTAACGTTACTTGAACTTTAGTGTTAAAACTCTTTTTTCAAAACTCTTTTAAACTCACTTTCTTAATCTCTTAAACTCGTTTTTCTAACTCTTAAACTCCTAAACTCGCTTTCTTAACTCTTAAACTTTTAAATTCGCTTTCACAACTTCTAAACTCTTAAACTCGTTCCTAACTCTTAAACTTTTAAACTCAGCTTAGTTAAATTTAATCGCTTTCCAACTCACGTTTTTAATTAATCTTGCAAACAACTTACGATTTTCTTTCCTTACTCTCATTCTCGACTTTTGATAAAACTTGGTTCTTGCGTAATCTCACTTACAATATAAGCCGAAAGTCTGAATTAATCACTTTGGATTCCTAAGTAAAATTGGTTCACGGTTTGGTAAGTGATTTCACAAAAAGTCCCATCTTTTCTCTCATCTCGAAGCACGTTAATTTTAGTCTCTATAATTAGTCCGTTAACAAACACGCAAACTTTACTTTTAAAAAACCAATGCTTAACTCTCTCATCAACTTTGTAGTAATTAATCTTAAATGCTTTTCAACTCTTTCCCTAAATGACTTAGTAACTTTTCTCAAAGCTTAGATAACTTGTGCAACAAGTCACGACGTTACACTCAAGTAGGTTTCATTTAATTAACGTATTGTTCATTTCCATTATTTGTTTTAAGTCTTGTAAATCTTTTATAATTGGAATCTGAACGATGATGGGCTAATCGCCGTAGTTCGGGGTATAAAAAGAATTTGGGACCAAGACTAATAATAAGATAAAAAGGTGTATCGTATGGTATGATTGTTTGACGTTATCTAAATCAAATGTTATATTTTGTGGTGGATCACAATTGACCAACTGACAACTGGTACGTTGTATCATGAATTATTCGACACTTGAGATAACTGAAGAATACTGTCTCATCTCGATATCTAATTATTAATCTAATCCCAATGGACCTTTATACCCTGTGCTTCCTTTTATAATTGTTAAATTTCATTAGCTGTTAACAACAAACTACCAACAAAAGACTACCTTCGCATTCGCCATCTGAAACCTGCTTTTAAATAATTGGACCTTTAAAGAGAAACTCCTCCACGCTTCCCTATGGGATCGATATTCGGTACTTTTGTACCATTATTACTTGTTAGAAGACGATAATAGATTGAGATGTATACTTGCGTCATGGTCTATTTCTGATTGATATTGCTGATAGCATACTCTGGTTTGATTTTACTCTCTTGCATTTCTAATATTCCATTACATTTTTACAAGGGTAGTACAAATCTCTCAACATCATGCCTTGGAGCATGTATTTGCATAATGTGGGTTAATTACACTTCATTTGCATATGTTGACTTTTAATAAATGGTCATTTGATCTTTTAAGCTTATGGCTCGGTTTTTGACTATGTTGGGTCTTGAGGACATTTGTCCGATTTTGATAGCTCGATGTAGAGCTTTGGTTATGAGTTGCATGTATTGCATCTTATTTGGTAAAATTCATGATTTGAATGCGTTGGTTATTCTTTTGGAGTCATGTGTAAATTTCTAAATTAAACAAGTTTGTTTTGGATGGTGAGATCCCAAGGTAAAGATCTGGTTTGGGTTGAACTTGGTGGTTTTAGGCTAAATATCCGGTTTGGATTGATGCCTCAATAGACTAAAGATCCGGTTTGGGTTGATGTCTCCGTGGACTAAAGATCCGGTTTGGGTTGATATCTCACAAGGCTAGAGATCCGGTTTGGGTTGATGCCTCACTTGACTAAAGATCCGGTTTGGGTTGATATCACAATATACTAAAGATCCGATTTGGATTGATGTCTCCTTAGACTAAAGACTCGGTTTGAGTTGATGTCTCCATGGACTAAAGATCCGGTTTGAGTTGATGTCCAAGATTGACTAAAGACCTAGATAGGGTTGATGTCATAGGCCTTTTGATAACTCTATTTTTAGAGTTATTATTCCCTGTTATTTTCCATTTTATTTTGTCAATTTTAGCCATTTCACTTCTTAAAACCCCCATTCTTGGTATATTTCATGAAAATGAGCAAAAGGAGTGAACCATGGTCTTTAATAAATTATTTGGTAGAATTTGGGTGTTTTTCACGATTTTTATCCACAGTGACTTGCGGAGTGCCCACTCCGCTCCCCACTCCTGAGATGACGAGAAGGAAAAAGAGAAAGAAATTATCAGCTGGGATTTAAACATTTTTGGAGAAAGAATGATGCAAAGAACAGGTCAAAATGAGCTGGAAAAGTACAACAAACCTTCCTTAAAAAAGAATAGTAAAAGGTACAACTACTTTGTCCTTAAAGTGGTTTTGGTGAAAAGGTGAATACTATTCAAGGGATGGTGCAAATCTTCAGATCTGATACATGGGACAAACCCATGTTTTATGCCATACATAAGCTCTCTTTCTCCTAGTATAAAAAGGGGTCTTGGCTACCATTTATTGGAATCGATGTTAGCAAGTAGTTTTTATGTAGTTTTTGGTAGGCTATTAAATTCTCTCAAACTACCACATTGTTTTAGCTTTAGTTCTTTATTTTACTGCATTAGTTCAGTTTAAATTTATGTATTTCTTTCCTTGTAGTTCGTAATACACAGTGGACAGGGACGAATTCTCGTTCCCCACTGTGGGCTAAATTCAAGTCACTTTCAGTTTTATTATGTGCAACTTCTACTCTTTTACTTTCTTTACTTTAGTTATGGGCTAATCATCCTTAGGGATATAGGAAGGAGAAGTACTTGGATTTTATTAAAAATACTTGAGTAATCTTTATACTTGGAATATTTGTTGTTTTGGTCATTCATTCTCGATTCATGCCCAAGGATGCGAACAAGCCGATCACTTGCAAGGATCTAATATCTAGTTCTTAACTCAGAAATGAGTAGAAAGCAGTGACACGAGCTTGGATGATGCTAGGGGATTCGAAAGAATTCTTATGACACTTACGAAAGTGAGGTCGGCACAGTGAGCTAATCTCATCCCACTGGGGTAGTAGGCAAGCTAGTTGGTGTATCTAAAAACACTTAGAGTATTTGTCTCTACACATTCCATCGAGGCCTGAAAAGGTCCACTTTTGAGATTACCATTGACAAAACAACAAATACTAAGAGTATGGGATTTTTATCTTAACGGTGTGAGTATTTCGTAACCGGGCTTTTCTAGCGAAAATGCCTACCTCGAATACAAGGATCACTTTGAAGACCGACTATTTAGTATAAAATCTAGGGAAAATCTAACCTACATTCCTTCTTTTAAATCTTTAGTAAATCGTTAAAAGTAGCTATTTCACCAACCAAACCAAAGTATTATTTTCTTCTGTTATTGAAACCTGTAAAAGGAGCTCATGAGAACCGTATTGTCTTGATTGCCCAGTCTCTGTGGATTCGATTCTGGTATTTTACCAACTATTACTTGCTGTGACGATCATAGTGGACAGTGTACACTTGCACTTCCCGCTGTGGACAGTTTGCAACCCACTGCGATTAAAACACACATTTCGCACGTAACAAGTTTTTGGCGCCGTTGCCGGGGACTGGCGTGATTTTTAATCTCAAGTCATTAGTTTTTGTTCGAGCCCGAGTAACTCGTTTTTCTAAGCTGTTTGTGTTGTATGCCACGGCGACAACCCGAACATTTAGTTCCAATAGATCTTGAAATAGAAAAACTTTTAGAAAAAGACGTAAAAACAAAAATCGACAACCCCCTGTGATCCCCACTGTGAACATGGCAGCATTACCACCACCTATAGTGGAAACCACAGTAACGATTGCCGATAGCAAAGATCGAAAAATACGGGATTACGCTACTTCCGGAGCTAATGACTTAAGCTCCGGGATTCTAAGGCCCAACATTGTTGCAAATCATTTTGAACTCAAACCGGTGATGTTTCAAATGATCCAAGCCATGGGTCAGTTTGGAGGATCACCATTTGAAGATCCACACTCGCACTTAAAATCTTTCTTAGAAATGACCGATTCCTTTCAGTTGCAAGGTGTGAGTGATGAAGCATTAAGACTAAGACTTTTTCCTTTTTCGCTAAGGGATAAAGCGAAGTCATGGCTGAACTCGCATGCACCTCATTCGATAACTACTTGGCAAGAACTTGCCGATAAATTTTTGCAAAAATACTTTCCTCCAACGAGGAATGTAAGGTTTCGAAATGATATAATTTTGTTTAGGCAAGAAGAAGATGAGGCTGTTTCGGATGCATGGGAACGATTTAAAGATTTACTTCGAAAGTGCCCACATCATGGCATCCCACATTGCATCCAATTGGAGACCTTTTACAATGGTCTTTCCAATGCAGCCAAAATCATCTTAGATGCAACAGCCGGTGGAACATTCACGAGTAAAACCTACAATGAAGGATATCAAATCTTAGAAAAAGTGTCCAACAACAATACCGAGTGGTCCAATCCTAGAGCAATAGTACCAAAGACCAACACCATCGATTCCGAAGCATTCAAAACCATGAATGCGCAGTTAGTGGCCCTAACAAAAATCGTTTTGAACCAAAATAGAGGCCAAGTCAATTCTGCAACTCATCTAGCCGAAAACCGCTCCCTCTGTGGAGAGGAGCATCTTTTTGACTATTGTCCCGCAAATCCCGAAGCAGTTAATGTTATAGGAACCAACCCAAGAAACAACCCTTATTCGCAGACTTATAATCCAGGTTGGAGAAATCATCCGAATTTCTCTTGGTCTGGTAATCAAGTACTCCAACCCCAAGGGCCGAGTCATATCCAGCAAAGACCACACAACCCCCCTGGATTTCAACCACATCACAGTGGGCAATCCTCACATCACAGTGGGCAGCACCCACAGAACTTTCACCAAGGGCAGTCCTCACAACCATACCAACCGCGATCCAACCAACCAGCTGAGGTTCAACAATCGATTGAATCAATTGTCAAGGGTTTTATGAATCAAACTCAAGCAGCCATTAGGAACATAGAGACTCAAGTAGGACAACTAGCCGTCGAAGTTAAGAATAGACCACCAGGGACGTTACCGAGTGATACCGAGCATGCTAGGGTGATAGGAAAAGAATCTGAACATGTCAAGTCCATCACACTTAGGAGTGGAAAGGATGTAAAAGATATCGTCTTTGAGTCTAATGATTCGCCTCAAATACCCACTGTGGTCACCACAGTGGGCACTCCTCAAGTCACTGTGATCCCCACAGTGGGGACCGACATCCCTGACCTTCCCACTCTTGGGCCTGTTCCAAAGCCTACTGTTCCAAAGCCAATACCACAACAAGCTCAGATTGACCCACGAAGCATTCCCTTTCCTCAAAGAATGAAGCCTAAAAATGTCGATGTTCAATTTAAAAAATTCTTAGACATTTTTAAACAGCTTCACATTAACATACCCTTGGTAGAAGCTCTCGAGCAAATGCCAAGCTATGTTAAATTTTTAAAGGATATTTTGAACAAAAAGAGAAAGTTGGGTGAGTTTGAGACTGTGGCTTTGACCGAGGAATGTAGTGCCCTCCTTACTAGCAAGATTCCACCTAAGTTGAAAGACCCGGGTAGTTTCACCATTCCATGCACAATAGGATGACAAGAAGTAGGTCAAGCACTCTGTGATTTAGGAGCTAGTGTCAATTTGATGCCATTGTCTATTTTTAACAAGTTAGGTATTGGAGAGGCTAGACCCACAACCGTGACATTACAACTAGCCGACCGGTCCATTGCCTACCCAAAGGGAAAAATAGAAGACGTTTTGGTCCAAGTGGATAAATTTATCTTCCCTGTCGATTTTCTAGTTCTAGATTATGAGGCCGATAAAGAGATCCCAATCATCCTAGGACGTCCGTTTCTTGCAACCGGACGAACTTTGATTGATGTGCACAAAGGAGAACTCACGATGAGAGTTAATGACCAAGAGGTGACATTCAATGTTTTTAAGTCTCTTAAATATATAGATACCGAAGATTGCTTTGCCTTGAGTTCGATTTATGGAACCCACAGTCTTGACACACTGCCCACAGTGGGGAGTACAGTGCCCACAGTGGGGAGTGAGAGTGAGCACTCTGACCTTGAGAGTGATGACATTTTTGAGGATGAGTGCAACGAAATAGTGGCAGCCTTTGAACCTTTGGATTTTAAGGACAGAAATATTCAGCCCCCTTCAATAGAACAACCTCCCGAGTTAGAGCTTAAACCATTGCCTTCCCACTTGAAGTATGCTTATCTCGCTAAGGACAATAAGCTTCCCGTTATTATCTCTTCCAAACTTAGCGAGAACCAAGAACAACGTCTGATTGATTTGTTGATAAAGCATAAGAAGGCAATAGGTTGGACCATAGCGGACATTAGAGGAATTAGCCCCTCTTTATGTCAACATAAGATTAACTTGGAGAGTGACCACACTGGAAAAGTCCAACCTCAAAGAAGGTTGAACCCTATCATGAAGGAGGTAGTTAAGAAAGAAGTCTTGAAGTGGTTAGATGCCGGTATTATCTATCCCATTGCTAGTAGTAGTTGGGTGAGCCCCGTCCAATGTGTCCCTAAAAAGGGAGGGACGAACGTAGTGAAGAACGAAAAGAACGAGCTCATTCCCACTAGAACTGTCACGGGATGGAGAATATGCATGGACTATAGACAACTCAACTTGGCCACTAAGAAAGACCATTTTCCCTTACCTTTCATAGACCAAATGCTTGATAGGTTAGCGGGGAATGAATTTTATTGCTTTCTAGATGGATACTCCGGATACAACCAAATCCACATCGCCCCCGAGGACCAAGAAAAGACCACCTTTACTTGTCCCTACGGTACTTTTGCATTCCGGAGGATGCCATTCGGATTATGTAATGCCCCAGCCACTTTCCAACGTTGTATGATGGCCATTTTTACCGACATGATAGAGGACACCATAGAAGTTTTTATGGATGACTTTTCTGTGATAGGGACATCATTCGACAACTGCTTGAGGAATTTAGAAAAAAGCTTATTGAGATGTGAGACCCACGACCTTATTTTAAATTGGGAAAAATGCCATTTTATGGTAGAAGAAGGTATTGTCCTAGGTCATCTTGTCTCAAAAAGAGGGTTGGAAGTCGATAAAGCCAAGCTTGAGGTAGTGGCACAACTTCCCGAACCCACAACTGTGAAAGGCATTCGAAGTTTTTTAGGTCATGCAGGTTTTTATAGGAGGTTCATCAAGGATTTTTCAAAAATTACAAAACCCCTATGCAACCTGTTGCAGCATGAAAAAGACTTCATTTTTACAAAAGAATGCCAAAATGCTTTTAAAAAAATCAAAGAGGCCTTAGTTACTGCACCCATAGTGACCACTCCTGACTGGTCACTCCCATTCGAGGTCATGTGTGACGCAATCGATTGGGCAGTGGGGACAGTTCTCGGGTAAAAGAAGAACAAGATCTTCCACCCCATTTATTATGCAAGTAAAACACTGATTGAAGCTCAGATTAATTATACTGTCACTGAAAAAGAATTACTTGCATTGGTGTTTGCTTTTGATCGTTTCAGGTCATATTTGATAGGGACGAAGGTAATAGTGCACACGGATCATGCAGCGATAAAATACTTGATCACCAAGGCTGATTCCAAGCCTCGGTTGATTAGGTGGGTTTTATTGTTGCAAGAATTCGATCTTGAGATCGTTGACAGAAAAGGAACAAGCAATCAGGTAGTTGACCATTTGTCCAGGCTCGAGAAAATAGTGGGCACTGTTGATCCCACTCCGGTCAGAGAGAATTTTCCTGATGAACAATTGTTATCAGCGCAACATCTCGAAAATAATATTCCTTGGTATGCTGACATTGCCAACTTTTTAGCAAGTGGACTAAAACCCCATGGGATAAGTGGACAACCATTTAAAAAGTTTTTACATGATACGCGTCAATATGTTTGGGACGATCCTTTCTTATATAAGATAGGGACGGACCAAATATTGAGACGTTGTGTCCACGGGAGTGAGCAACCTCATATACTCCAAGGTTGTCACACATCCCACTACGGTGGCCACTTTGGTGGAAACCGCACTGCTGCAAAAATCTTGCAAAGTGGGTTCTTTTGGCCCACTGTGTTCAAAGACTCATTTGCATTTGTGAAAAATTGTGAGCAATGTCAACGCACCGGGAACATTTCACAAAGGAACGAAATGCCTCTTAACAACATTCTAGAGGTAGAACTTTTTGATGTTTGGGGGATCGATTTCATGGGTCCTTTTCCAAATTCAAACAATAATTTTTATATCTTGGTAGCGGTAGACTATGTTTTGAAATGGGTGGAAGTCGTTGCTTGTCATTCTAATGATGCCAACACCAATTTTTGCATAAAAATATTTTCACCCGATTTGGAACACCACGGGCATTAATTAGTGATGAAGGCACCCATTTTATAAACAAAGTCATGGCCTCGGTCCTTGCTAAATATGATATACATCATAGAGTGGCCACCGCGTACCACCCACAAACCAACGGTTTAGCCGAACTTTCAAATCGTGAAATCAAAAGTATTTTAGAAAAAATCGTTAAACCACATCGTAAAGATTGGTCAACCAAACTTGATGATGCTCTTTGGGCCTATCGCATGGCCTACAAAATTCCTTTGGGAATGTCTCCATTTAAATTAGTTTTTGGCAAAGCTTGCCATTTACCGATTGAATTGGAGCACAAGGCATTTTGGGCCCTTAAAGAGCTTAACATGAGTGAAGGTGCTGTGGGAATTAAAAGGAGTTTACAATTTCATGAGTTAGAGGAGTTGCGTTACCACTCTTATGAAAACGCAAAATTATACAAGGAAAAAACCAAGATGTGGCACGATCGAAGAATCAACCATAGGGAATTCATGGAAGGCCAACAGGTTTTATTGTTCAATTCTCGTCTTAAACTTTTTCCGGGTAAGCTAAAATCCCGATGGACGGGACCATACACCGTGGTCAAGGTTAGTCCCTTTGGAACAGTGGAGTTAAAGTCCCACAGTCTGATCAAACGTTCAAAGTCAAAGGGCAGAGAGTGAAGCATTTTCTGCATGAAAGTGCCTATATTCCATCCCACTCTACATCCCACTATGATTAAGAAACATCGGGACCACTTGTAAATATTTTATTTCAGTTGTTTGCTGTCTCTTTATTATTTTTGATCTTTTTAATTCTGCATGGTAGTTTATTTTGCATGTGTGTAGGAGAGTTTGTCGATTTTTGAAGAAAAGGCCAACAAAAAGCATCGCAGTGGGCAGGAACAAGTCCCTGCGTTCCCCACTGCCAATCTGGCGCTTGAAAGGACAAGTTAGGTGACATAATGGCTGACACACATCACCTTTTACTACACAAGATGTCTACTTTTATGCCACTAGTCCTTTTTGCATTGTTTCAAGAAAAAAAAAAGCCATCGTCATTCTCTCTCTCTCTCTCAACCGTTCCCTCCATACACAATAACCAAACAAATCTTTTCAAATCCTAAAAACCACTTTTTCTTCTAATTAACCCAAAATACTTTCTCTCTTCTCCATTTCTCTCTCTCGAACCAGACAAAGAAAAACCCATATCCTTCCCAAAACCCTAACAATGGCCAGGAGTAAGAGATTGAACACGAACCCGGATGCAACCACCTGTGCGGCGGTCCGCCGCAGAACCACCGAGGACCACCCGCCGGAAACTGTCATCGGCGACCTGAACGAACCGCCGCCGGTCTCCGGCGAACATCCGATATCCTCTGATGCTCCCGACGCAAGTTCCTCTAAACACGAAAGCCCGAAGGCTATGTCTTCTTCACGAGTCTCGGACACTAGCACCATCCATTTCGATACCGAGGCGTTACAAGCCGAGGAAGAAGAAAGAAGGTTAGAGGAGGAGTTCAATCAGAAAATGGCTGCCATTAGAAAACGAAAAGAGGAAGTCGAAAAGAGGCGAAGAGAGGAGGAGGAAAGGATCAGAAAAGAAGAGGAAGAAAGAAGAATAGAAGAAGCAAGGACTAGGGCTGAAAAAGAGAAGATTTTGGAAGAGGAAAGAAAGAGGGTTGAAGCTGAGGTATTTGCTGAAGACGCGGAATTGCAGAGAAAGGTTGAGGAAGATTATCAGGACCAGTATAGTAAACTTGGGGATGTTATGGAAAAGGATACAGTGATGAAAGATGCCCACAGTGGGGAGAGCCCCATTCTTCGGGCCATGAGGAAAAAGGGAGTGGTCACCAGGTCTAAGGTGACCATGGCACAGAAAGAACCGACCAAGAAGCCAAAAAGACACGCGTCACGAAAAGGTAAAAATCCTGAACCCTCTTTGAGTTCATCCTCTATGGAGATTGATGTTGGGGATGAACAAATCCAAGCCAAAAACCCACATCACTCTACAGTGGGCACTGAGCATGCTCCCAGTGGGGTGCCCAGGCAATTCACCACTCCAGAAGTGGTTGCCCACTATGACTGCATTTCAAAACAGAAACTGAACTTAGAGAGGGGTTTCGACCCCGATTTCAATGAGGCCAACCCATTTGTTAAGGATAGAATTGTGGCGCAAGACTGGTCGATATTAGCCGCTGCCAATAGACGCGCCAATGCCTCTTTAGTACGTGAATTTTACGCCGAGGCCTCTCAAGTTAAGGACACCACTGTGATGATTCGGGGAAAACAAGTTAGTTATAATCCAGGAGCGATTAACCGGGTATTAGGAAGGAGCCCGGGTGTTTGTGAGTTTGCGCAGTTTTTAAAGAAGATGACCCCGGCGGATGAGGATCTCATTTTACGAGAGATAGCAGCCGAGGGGAAGCCATGGAATAAAGATGGCCAGAGAAGGTGTCTAAACGCTAGCTCCCTCACTACCGAGGCTGCTGTTTGGTTCCAATTTCTCCGTGCCTCTTTGTCCCCGACATCACACGATACAACTTTGTCAATGCATAAGTGTGCTCTGTTATACTGCATCCTCACTGAGAAAAAGATTAACGTGGGAATTGTCATGCATGCGGCCATTGATCAGGCGCGAACCCGAAAGAAGGTAATCTTGCCCCTACCTTGCCTTATTACTTTATTGATGATAGAAGCAGGTGTACCCTCAGCTGTGGAGAATCAGTGGTATGATTCCACAAGTAACATCAGTGTGGCAACAGTCCGAAAAATGGGAAGATGCATCAACACTCCTCCCAACGAGCCTGCTGAAGATATTCCCACAGTGGGGACTGTTAACCCCACTGTGGGCATTGCTGAGGAGCACATTGTGCGAACACCTCGTACACCTCTCCGTCCAGCCGCTGCAGAAAGTTCGAACAACCAAATGGCTGAGATCCTGAGAGCTTTAAAGAAGCTCACGTACCGAATCAATTTGCTGGAAGGTGAGCAAAGGTATCAAAACAGGGCCACCCAAAAAATTTGGATGTATACGAGAGAGCGGGATGAGGTGATGGGCCAGATTATGAAAGAGGCCAACCCGGTGTTAGCAGCTCAACTCCCAGACTTCCCCGAGGACATCTGCCCAACCAACGCAAATGATGATGAGTTCGAAGAAGGATCTGCAGAAAGTTCACCGGATGCAACCCCAACTCCTTGAATGGTTTGTTAAAAACAATGGTTTCACTCGTTTGCTTACTAAAACAATTTTAATTTCTGTTTGTTTTATATTTTGTGCCTATGGCTAGGCTTTGACAATGTTTGCTACATATTTTTATTTTGGTTGTGAATGCATGAAATCCTACCGCTAGGTAGGTACTTTTGGGTACTAACGTTTTTATTCTTTGAATGCTTGTTGATCTCGTTTCCATTTTAAGGTACAACTTTCGGCTTCCGACTTAAAAAGGTCCCTTTTGTAAGTACAAAATCTCAACTTGTCCCGTGAAATGATATAGACCATTTTCCAATTCCAAACACAAGCCTTTTTGTACCCCCCAACCACCTCCTACGCTCTTTCATTCCATGTCACAGTGGGGGCACTGTGCGATTTTAAGTTTGAGGTGGGGACTTCCAGAGTGACTTCCAGTCTGCCCACAGTGAGGACACTGTGAAGTTTAAGTTTGAGGTGGGTAAGCCATACCCACCTCCAAAAAAAAGAGAAAAAACACAAAAATACAAAAACAAAAGAAAATCGGAGTGTCACTAACAAAATTGATGGTGTGCCTTTTCTGGACCATCAAAGTGCTCACTCCCAGAAAAAGATGGTGTGCCTATTCTGGACCATCAGAATACCCACTCTCACAAAAATATCCATACCCACAATAAAGCCTGAAAGTGTACGTACTTATCCTTGCAAAATACAAAACACCCACTTCTTGAAATAAAAATCTCAAAGCGAGATTTTCGATCCATGTTTGGAAATACTTGCCAAAAACCCTTGGGAAAAGATTCAAAGCCATAAAACCTTAAAACCCAAGAAAGCCCTATTGATCAAATGGTAAACAAGGGAAAGATTTCGTCAAGTACAAAAGTGAAGTTTTTAAGTTTGGGACCGAAGGAAGTATCGAAGGAAGGAGATCAACGCCCATTCAAGTCAAGAAGTATGTAAGTCCCTCAAAGTTCAAATGCATTGTTTTTCATTTTATTTCTTTCTTTTTATTACTTGGGGACAAGTAATGATTTAAGTTTGAGGTTGTGATAACTCTATTTTTAGAGTTATTATTTCCTGTTATTTTCCATTTTATTTTGTCAATTTTAGCCATTTCACTTCTTAAAACCCACATTCTTGGTATATTTCATGAAAACGAGCAAAAGGAGTGAACCATGGTCTTTAATAAATTATTTGGTAGAATTTGGGTGTTTTTCACGATTTTTATCCACAGTGACTTGCGGAGTGCCCACTCCGCTCCCCACTCCTGAGATGACGAGAAGGAAAAAGAGAAAGAAATTATCAGCTGGGATTTAAACATTTTTGGAGAAAGAATGATGCAAAGAACAGGTCAAAATGAGCTGGAAAAGTACAACAAACCTTCCTTAAAAAAGAATAGTAAAAGGTACAACCACTTTGTCCTTAAAGTGGTTTTGGTGAAAAGGTGAATACTATTCAAGGGATGGTGCAAATCTTCAGATCTGATACATGGGACAAACCCATGTTTTATGCCATACCTAAGCTCTCTTTCTCCTAGTATAAAAAGGGGTCTTGGCTACCATTTATTGGAATCGATGTTAGCAAGTAGTTTTTATGTAGTTTTTGGTAGGCTATTAAATTCTCTCAAACTACCACATTGTTTTAGCTTTAGTTCTTTATTTTACTGCATTAGTTAAGTTTAAATTTCTGTATTTCTTTCCTTGTAGTTCGTAATACACAGTGGACAGGGACGAATTCTCGTTCCCCACTGTGGGCTAAATTCAAGTCACTTTCAGTTTTATTATGTGCAACTTCTACTCTTTTACTTTCTTTACTTTAGTTATGGGCTAATCATCCTTAGGGATGTAGGAAGGAGAAGTACCTGGATTTTATTAAAAATGCTTGAGTAATCTTTATACTTGGAATATTTGTTGTTTTGGTCATTCATTCTCGATTCATGCCCAAGGATGCGAACAAGCCGATCACTTGCAAGGATCTAATATCTAGTTCTTAACTCAGAAATGAGTAGAACGCAGTGACACGAGCTTGGATGATGCTAGGGGATTCGAAAGAATTCTTATGACACTTACGAAAGTGAGGTCGGCACAGTGAGCTAATGTCATCCCACTGGAGTAGTAGGCAAGCTAGTTGGTGTATCAAAAAAACTTAGTATTTGTCTCTACACATTCCATTGAGGCCTGAAAAGGTCCACTTTTGAGATTACCATTGACAAAACAACAAATACTAAGAGTATGAGATTTTTATCTTAACGGTGTGAGTATTTCGTAACCGGGCTTTTCTAGCGAAAATGCCTACCTCGAATACAAGGATCACTTTGAAGGCCGAGTATTTAGTATAAAATCTAGGGAAAATCTAACCTACATTCCTTCTTTTAAATCTTTAGTAAATCGTTAAAAGTAGCTATTTCACCAACCAAACCAAAGTATTATTTTCTTCTGTTATTGAAACCTGTAAAAGGAGCTCATGAGAACCGTATTGTCTTGATTTCCCAGTCTCTGTGGATTCGATTTTGGTATTTTACCAACTATTACTTGCTGTGACGATCATAGTGGACAGTGTACACTTGCACTTCCCGTTGTGGACAGTTTGCAACCCACTGCGATTAAAACACACATTTCGCACGTAACACCTTTCCATCCATGAAACATGCTTGTAACTTATAATTGTGGTTTAACTTGTGTATCCGCCACATTCGATGAAATCGGGTCTCCCCCGTCACCGAAATGTGTTGTTTCGGGTATTTCTTTTATCCATGTTGTCGGTGACGTATTATATTTATGTGGATTGTGTTCCATAATTTATGGGCGGTATATTATGTCTCATCCTTGTTTGGATGTTTCTATTATTGAAGCTTTATTCGCGTGGATATTATTTGAAAATTTAATATTTATTTACATCTTGAGTGAGTTTTGGAATTGAGTCCATTGTTGAAAAATGATTTTCATTGGAGCTTCCGTCACAGAATTTGTGTGCCTTTGGAAAATGGGTTGTATATTTAATTCAAATTCCTTTTTGGAAATCATGATTTAAGTTGCATCCTTTTTGTCTAACGAATTATTTAATCATGATGTAAACTCTTGAACTCACTAGGCGTTAACCTAACCTTTTTATTTGTCGGCATGTGCAACAGGTTCAGGTTGGGAATAGTTCTAGTGACACTGTGAAGAGATGAGTGCTAGTAGTGTGCTCGAGAGATGAATTGCTTAGTGAAGTCTTCCGCATTTATTTTGGGGATATCAACTTGTATTGGGTTAAGTAACACCCGACTTTATTTGGTTATGTTGTATGACTTGAGTTATTAATTGTGAGAGTTTGTACGTTTTAAATTTTGATGTGTTTCCAAGGATGGTTTGTAGAAGGGATTTTTATCCTCATTTGGTTATTGTATCGAAGTTTTTAGTAGTTGCTCTTTCCAATTTTGAGGGTGTTACAATTTATGACCACTTGTACTCATAACTGGAGAAGTCCATACATCACTATGAATAATATCGAAAGGTGAAATAGAAGTAGACATAGAATTGAAAAACGGTAATTTGTCTTGTTTTCCAAGTTAGCAAGACTTACATACGCATGAACTAGAACAACTCGAAGAAGTAATTAACCTATCACTACGCAATTTATTTAACATGTTGTCGCCCAGATGACCAAGGCGTGCATGCCAAATAGAACTAGTAACGAAAAGAAACGTAGATTCGGTATGAACTTTGGACTTGAGGGAAATTGGAAGCGGGTACAAGTCCCCATCACTATTGCACTGCATTAGATTGATCCCCGTCCGTAAATCCTTCACGCAAAAACCATAAGGATCAAATTCTATGGAAACGGAGTTGTCTTTTGTAAAACGACGAACTAAAATAAGATTTTTTACGATGTTAGGAACGAGACAAACATTGTTTAGAGAAAAGGGTGGTGAAGGGGGAGAAAGTTTTGTTTGACCATAAGCTTTTATAGGAATGGAAGACCCATTACCAACAATAACTTGATGAGGGGTGCGTAAATTAAAAAGATTTGAAATTGTACCTTGGTTTGATGTCATGTGTGATGTTGCCCCAGTATCCATATACCACTGATCCTCCGGGGTATTAAGTGACATTGTATTGAAAGCAGCATCAATTTCAGTCGGAGCCTGAGAATAGTAAGCCTGTTGGGGTCTTGAGCCCAAAATTCCCTGTGAGGAGAAGCTGGACCGCGAGGTGCCCAACCGGTCGTTGGGTAAGGGCACGGTTGTTGTTGCCATTGATACGGACCAAGTTGTTGCCAGGAATAGCCGCCTCAGTTAGAGCGATTGCCGACTTGAAGTCGTAATGGGTAAAGGTTCAAAAAGAGCATTAAAATATGGGTTATTTGATTTAAAAAACAAAAATGCCCCCTCACGTGAAGGACATGTGAGGGGAGGTTAACGGTGTTATTTAAATGGAGTTAGTGAGGGACCCAATTCACAACAAAATATAAAGCATGATGACCAAGCTTGTAATTAATTCGTTAGAGGAACCCAATTCAAAATTTCAAAAAACCATAGGGACCAAATTCGTAATTTACTCAATATTTATATAATTGTTTCATGTTAAAACTATATTTTTACGTTTTTAATATATAAAACAACATATATGAATATTACCAACTTCATAAAAAAGGACTCTAGTTGAATAATTCATAATTAATTGCAGATTAATATTTCATTGAAACTGCAAATTGTAGGAGGCATTCACAAAAATGAAAACCTCTCCAAAAAATAGGCGTATGTCACTTTATGCACTGAACACCAAATTAACTCGGCTCCTTCGAAAGCTCCATTAAGTTTTTCGAGCCGAGCCAAGCAATTCAAGTATACATTTTCCTAGCCAAATTTGTTCATATTCATATGACCATATTTTGTTACAACCAATATATTATAATTATCAAGCTCGGGTCAATGACCAAGATAACTGATCTCAAGTTTGAGCACATAAACTATAAGGATAAATTTTGGGAATAATGCATAACTTAAATTTGTTAAACTCGACTACTACTTTGAGAAGGTTATCCAAGCTCAAGCCTAATATATTATTTCCTCGAGTTGAGCTCAAATAACCTCCTACACAGCTCGTTAACACCCCTATTTGTGCACATTTCCTCTGTCTCAAGAGATTAATTTGGAAAAAGGTAGCTTTTATTGGGGCATGGGCAAGACAAGCCAACTCACGAGAGCTTATAACAAACCAAATGATCCCGGTATATCCCATAGAAAAAGAGATTTACAAAGATGATGGTTAGAATCACCTGTTTCTGTAGGGTTTCATTTTCGTTTTTCTACGAGATTCTGCAGCGAGTTTCGTCGGCAAAACTTCGATCCAACACCAAGAACCATATCAGCTTATGTAAATACGCAACCATTATATTCATCTTCTGTCGCAAACAAATCATCTTTCTCGCAAAAATGCAAGAATAAGATCATATATACTTGCAAGAACGAACGAGCTTGAACAAAAAGTAGTGTTTTTTTTAATAAAAATCAGTTGCAGGATCACCTTTAATAAAACTTGTATCTACAAAATTTCATTTTCTAATAACACAGTTTAAGATAGATGCATATCAATAATGAAGGGGTTGATTTGCCAGTTTTCCATTAAGGGCCTGTTCGGTAGCGGCTTAATGCGTGTGTGGTAGATATGGCTGATTCGCACAGCCATATCTACCTGTTTCGGTAGCAGCTGATTGGCAAAACAAAGGGCTGATTCGGTCAGCTGAGAAATAGGAGTCCTTTACACTCAGCTACAATTATTCCTTATTTACCCTTATCAGATAGACCATCGCAGCAGGCTCTCTTCTTCATACACCATCGCAGGGGTTCGTCTTCATCCATCGATTGAAGAAACCAGAGGTGTTTTTCTTATCGCTTTTCTTATCTCTGTTCTCCATTGATTCGATCTGCTGCTGCTCTCCATCGATCACTGCTCTTCCTCACAGGTAAGTTTTCCCTCAAGTTTTCGCTGCTCTCCATTGATTCGATCGCTGTTCTCACAAAATCGATTGATTCTCACGAAATCGATTGATTCCTCACAAAATCGACTGCTTTCTCAAAAAACCGATTGCTCTCACAAAATCGATTGCTTCTCACAAAATCGGTTGTGTATGCTTTCTGACAAAATCGATTGCTTCTCTGTTTAGGGTGGATATGACTTGATGAAATGCTTCTCTGTATGTTTGTTACATCGATTTATGATATGGGTCTTCTGCCATTAAAAGATGGATTGAACTTTTTTATATTTGTACATTGATCTTGTTTGTGGGTTTGTTTTTCTGTGTTGTAGGTCTGTTTTATGTGTCTTGAAGTTTTTGCTGGAAAGGTGTTTGATAAAAGTCCTCAAAGAAAATGGAATCTGGAAATGGGTTTTTTCTTTTCAACTGGAGAGTTTGATTGGAAACAATCGTCTTTCTCTCATGAACTTGTTGTTGCTGTTCTTCCTTGTTCTTTATATTTTGTATTTTCTCTCATTTGGTTGTAATTTGATAACAAGTTGTGATCCTAAGGAGTTTGAATGGATTGTTTGATCCACAAAAATTGTTTATTTATATTTAATGTCTGTTGCTGCTCTATCTATCGAAAATTTTCTTACAATTAGTAGTTTGGGATTGTTATAAAAAATTAAGACTGAGGGTAAAATGGTCATTTCTGACATTCTGACTGTTTATTCAGCACAACAACCGAACACCAACATATCTGTTAACACTCAGACAGTCATATCCTGTATGGATAAAGTTGCCCCTTTATGGATAAAGTTGTCCATGCAAATTAATCTATTTGTGTAGATTGGAAATACTTTTGTTTGGAAGAGTTTTTTCATAAATAAGGAGCGTGTTTTTTAATTGTGGAAGGAAGGTTTTGAAAAAACTTGACTTTCTGCATAAAAGCTTATCGAATAAGTTGTGAGTATCGTTAAGCTGCTAACAAATAGGCCCTAAAAAAATAAAAGCTAAATAATGTATCATCCAACATATATAAGTTGAAACTAGAGCTACTAAATGCACATGTACAAGAGAATAATACCATAATATGTGCACATCAAATTCTCGAGTGTCTCGACAACTACACCGATATGAGGCCTAAATACTCGTCTATAGCTTCGGTTTCTTTCGTAAGTTCCATGTCGTAATCCGAAAACGCATCTTCGCTTTGTAAATCTTCCGTAAGTTCCTCTTCCATTTCCACGTCCCTCCCTATTTCCTGATCCAAGCTCATCGATAAATCTCCGTCATTCGTGATGTTTTCACCCGCACCTAACGAACCTCCACCACCCGAACCGCTAGAGCTCCCGACGTTGTTGGCCGCTGCGTTCCCGTTTGACACACTCTCCTCGAGGAGATGATTTAGAGCCACTTCTTCCGTTCCATAGGCACGAACAGCAGCCACAACTATCAAACGTAACAAATAAATGTTACCACCAAAATATATATAAGAGAGGGGTTCAAGGGAAAATCTCAAAAAAATGGAAAACTGAGGAACACCGTGGTAGCCCTTCATATGGACCGTATGCACTTGTGCATATGCACGTGTGAATGTTACAAATTACTTGTATGCACAAGTGCATACCGTCCAGATATATACACACAAAGATAGTGGTTAGTGTAACCTGTTTCTCTTGGAAACCCCATGGAAGTGAGTTTCTCGATTGCGGCATCTCCGGTTTGACGTAATCTCTTCTTCTTTCGTGATTCGATAAAAAGCTACAAAATTTTCGAGTTGAAAACACTTGTTCTTTCAAGAAGTTAAGAGGAAAGAAATTTAAACGTGGATCGTTACCTGTATATCAGAATTAGTGTCGGGATTCGTCAAGTCATCAAGAGCCTTTTGGGTTTCGTTTTCATTTCTTCGAAGAGACTCTGCAGCAAGTTCTTTGTCGAAACTGCCAACATCAAGAACCATATAATTTTAATCAACCCATTATACAAACCTTCTTTCGTGCAAAAGTGCAATAAAATAAATCACATTTGCAAGAATGAACGAGTTTGCAACAATAACATCACACTTTATCCAAATTTTGCATGAAAACGTATTTGGTTCATACGTTGAACAAATTTTGTTTAGATAAGAACGACAAAAAATAAAGAAAAGAAAGAAGATCAAGAAGCTTACCCAATTGACACCAATTCCTTTAACTTCTGGAGATCCACGGCCTTCTTGAGCGGTGTAACACCGAATTTCTTTTGCTCCCTGTGGTTTGGTGTGTATCAAAGTGGAAAATTTTATTTTCACACTACAACAAAATCGGTTTTAAAGGACGCCAAATATGTCTAAATGTCCTAATAAAGGTGTTACAATAGGATCCATTTTTTGTAGGACATGTTTTATAAGACACTTTTTCAATTAATGTCATAAAAAACATCAAGAAAGTTTCATTTCAAAAGTATCTAAAACCCTGTTAGGATGCCCAAAAGCGTAAAATAAACTTATTGCAACACTTTAACATAGAACGCGCAATTGTTCGATCCTATAAACTTAAGTCACGTAAATCAGTATATTATGACATTTAGACATATTTGACGTTAAATGGTTAGTAATTCTTTACCAATTTTTTAAGGAAAAAAAATACTTACATGATTTCATTTCTTCGTCGAATGTCATCCTCAATCTTCTGTTGTTTTTTGGCTTTTTCCTCGACAAGAAAGTTAACGGCACGCTCAACGTCCTGATTGTTCATGCGTAATGCCCTTTTTGCAGCACGTTCCCCATACCCCATCCCCATTAGCAGCGATAATTCCTCATCCGGAACTTGGAGCTGCAATTGATAACATACTTTTACCCACACGAGATTTAATCGCCGCATAAGTTTCAAGTTGAAATGATTGATTTTTAAGTTGAACGAAGTCGGAAATCTTTAAAAAAACGAACCATCAAGTATCGACTCCTAGCACTGTTCAGCGACTTCTTTGCCTTTTCGATATCACCACTATGGTATGCCACTATACCTTCCAGCAACTCCAATCTCAAGTGCCTATACCAAAAGAATAGTGTCATGTATATACATAAATATATATATATATATATAGGATACAAATCAAATACAAACCATGTATTTGTTGCACCCCTTACAAACCAATGTGCATATATGCATAATCTGAGATGCATATATGCATTATCCCATATGCTTATGTATATGGACATTGTTCACATATGCACACTGTGGTTTGTAAGGTGTACAACAAATGCAAGGTTTGCATTTTACGGAGCATCTCTCTCTCTCTCTCTCTCTATATATATATATATATATATAGAGAGAGAGAGAGAGGGGGGGAGGGAGGTTCAGGGGAAAACCTAAAAAAATGGAAAACTGAAGAACATCTTGATAACCCTTCATCTGAACGGTATGCACTTGTGAATACACAAGTAATTTAGTTATTTTTTGGTTTTTATGCACATGTGCATATCCACGTGTGATTATGCACATGTGCATGTTACAAATTACTTATATGCACAAACATCCGGATGAATGGCCACCAGAGTGTTCCTCAGTTTTCGTTTTTTTTTTAGGTTTTCCCCTGAACCTAACTTTTTTTTTGTGTAAACTTTGGATTTCATAGATTTTCTTGATGAAAGTGTTTCATGAAATTCATTTCTTGATGAAATTGTTACATATATTTGTGTTTTTTTATGTAAAAACGAAAAAGTTTCATCAAACTGAGAAAATATATGAAATAGTTTCATAGGAATGAAAAAAATATATGAAACTACATAGAAAACACAAATATATGAAACAATTTCATCAAAATAAACAATTTCATCAAGAAAACCTATGAAATCCAAAGTTTACACAAAAAAAAGTTTACAATATAGTGGGCCTCTATATATATATATATATATAGAGAGAGAGAGAGAGAGAGAGAGAAAGAGAGAAGGGGGGGGATGTGAAGATAGTTATTTCACGAAACTAACCGAATACAGATGTCAAATTTAAAGTTAAAGGAGCCCATTTTTGTGGTCAAACGAAAGGGTGTCTCTTGATAATGAAAACAGAGAGAGTAAATAAAGTATCTTACAGTGCAAGCTCGGGATGGGAATTTCCATGAAGAACTCTGAGCCGACTAGATTCCTTCCCATGAGATCGTTCAATTCCTTTTCGAGCTTCTTCAAGGCGTTTTCCAGCTACAGATAGCTTACTGATGTCTTTGAGCATGAAATAACACCAAACCATATCTATTTGAAGTATTGGTACATTGTCTATTAGCTGAAAACACAAAAAGAGATGTAAAAAAGGGTACAACGGTAAATTCATCCACCCATAACAATATGGGACAAATTAAGTTATCACTGAGTAAACCAAACCAAACAAACCCATTGCAGAACTCGACTGCTGCCATTAGCCGTGAGGCCACTTGGTATTAATTAAATGACTGAAAACCCCTTTAATAATGGTTGGCTTACCTCAACGACCTTGGAATCACATAGCGAGAAAGCCTCCTACAAAAGAGTCACTTGGATTATTACGATACATTTCATTTAGGGGTTGAACATGATCAAGTCACCAAATATCACAAGCAAATATAAGTAAATGAAAGAGAGTTGCTACGCAAAGAAAACTAATCTCCAATATTTCTTTGTCATTTAACATTTTCATCTTGTGAGACCCATAAAACAGAGAAAGTTTATATAGGGACCACAAAACAGAGAAAAAATCCCACTCGAAAGTAGGGTCTGGGGGTGAGATGCAAGCAGACGTGACCTCTACTATAAAAGGTTCTACATTTTTATTGGGAAATAGTGGATGTAATACAGCACGAAATAGAAGGAAATATGAGCAAAAAAGTCAAAACTAACCTCCCCCATTGTTAGAACTTCCATCGCATCTTCATACTTCCTACTTTTGACCAATCGTTTTGCTTTTCCATGAAACATAAGCCCCATCATTAGTGCACTGCCAATTTCCCATTTATGTTTAGAGTCGATATACAAAAAACAAGCCCTTAATTTGATGATTTCATAAAAAAAATCAAATTTTGTTAAAGTGATCATACCGTTGATCGTTCTCAGAGCCCAACTGCACTTTCTCTCCACTCTGATTCTCCAACTCAAGATTGAAGTCTTCAACTGGCATCAAACCATCAGCATGTCTGTTGGCCAGTGAAGTAGCAGCAGCCCTATAAAATTTGAAGTGGTTTATTGACAGTTTATCTTTGCAGCCAAGATGGTTGTTTGGCAGTTGCTGAATGATTAAGTGGTCAGAATGATTAAGTGGTCAGAATGATTAAGAGGCTCTTATGATATAGTGCAATATTGAATATAGTTGTTTGGTAATTGTTCAGAATGAAATTAGGGTGCTGAATGGTTAAGGGAGACCCAAGATACAAAAATCAATCAGAGGGTTTTAGAACCATTAAGAGGCAAAAAAAATTTGCCAAACATGATTCACCTCTTAACGATTCAGAGGCTGCCTCTTTAATGGATCTATTAAGAGGTCAACAGCCCCAAAGTCAAGGTTGCATGCATCAACCTCTTTAAGAAGGTTGAAAGGTCCATTTTAATGAACTTTATGTTATCTTTAGGGTTTAAGTGAGCCTTAAGGGTGCGTTTGGTATCGAAAGATTTCTTACAAATCATATTCTGTTCAAACAAGAAAGTGGAAGTAAAAATCGTTTACAGCATCTTATAGACATATGAAATCAACTCCATTCATAAAGTAGATGATTTGATCAAGATCCTTTTAGCAATTAAGCATTCTGTCTAAAGCCAAAATGAAAGTTGACAAAAATACCCTTCAATTTCTTGATACATTAATTATTTATACTTATAAGAGTCAAATTGCCAACATTTATACTTCCAAATCAACATGATCATGTAACAAAATTAGGAACAAACTTTACAATACAAGTAAAAAGAATTCATATAAACTTGGAATTTCAAAAAATTCTAGGTTTCAATAAGCGATTAATCCATCCATAAGATCAAAACTATAAAAGCTAAAGAGCTAAATCATCAAAAGGTTCCCAAATTAAAATATTGATTAACACTAAGCACAGTAGAATGACGATAAAAAATCAAATAAATTGAAAACAAACGATGATCAAAACAGAGAAACGATACGAACTTGAGTCGTTGAAGCCTGCTAGATTTCTCTTCTTCAGCAATCAACTCCTTGCCTTGATCAGGCGAAACCCTCGTGACCAAAATCTTCGAATTGTTTTTGACGCCCAATTCGATCAGATTATGTGCTCCATCATCGTCGCGAAGCACTTTTCCTGCAGAAATAAGGTTAATAGAATCTTTTGAACAATTTAATCGGTTCGCAATTTGTTGTTTCAATAAGGGCACAGTCCATGCTTCCAATTCAGCCTCTAAAACACCAGACCACGCGCCTGCTATCTTCAATTTTGCAGCCATGGCAGTGTGGTAGAGTGAAACAGATTGAAATACACGTTGGGCGTTTTCGGGTTTTTGGAGAAGATGATGATGATCGTGAAGAAACTTGACTTGTCATTTATACGATTACAAGATTTCTACGGTTATATTGCACATGAGTACCCTTAAGTTTGGGTAATATTCTATTTTAACCCCTCGTGTTTTTCAAGTATCCTTAAAAAGAAATAATTTATCATGGAACTCTTTCTTAAAAAGAAATTCTCAACTAACATTTAAACAATAACCATGTCTATACTATATTATAAAAAAATTTATAAAAAATTTTAATAACAAAAATTTATGCATCAAATACTGTATATTGATGTATATTACTTAAAATTGAAGATTATAAGTAATTGATGCATGGGTATAACTTTTTAAAGTTACATGTTTGAATTTATGACCAACTGATAAACATAATTAAATACAAGATAAACCTTTCATTTTAAATATAATTAGGATAATAATTGAATTCTAACAGAATTCTTAATTATTTATTTTATAAAAAAATATTACATAATTAAACCAAAAATAAACTATATCAATATTTAACCTGAATCGACAAAATCGTATTATAAAATCGACAACAAAAAAAATAAAATGAACCATTAAAACCGAGATGTATCACGTTATATCGTGCGAGTACACTTCTAGTACTTATAAAAGTCAAGGATTATTTACGCATGTTTTTTAAGCAGAGGCAAATTTGCATGGTAGATGATATTTTTTTAAAGCTATTTATTTGTTTTGTTATTCTATTAATTCTTATATAAAATAAGATACGGTAACTTTTTTTTCTAAGGGCAAATAATTTATTAAAAACAATTAGTAAGATACTAGAAAAACAAATTACATGTAAGAGAAAGTTAGAAGAGAGTTTTGTAACTAACTCACTTAGTTAATGTTAAACTTACCACTCCTATGTGTAATCCAAAAGAACGAATGAGTCGTAATGGTATCTTACAACGTGTTTTCTTAGGCTTAGGAAGCCTAAAAAGAGTCACATTTCGATAATACAAATACCCCATAATACAGTTAGAACGACCGTTTATAAATAAGCCGACTCCATTTTCTTGCAAATATAATAACTAACCAATTTGATCTGAATGTTAAGAAAGATAATTTAACATAAACAACAAACACATGATTATTTATTGGGTTCAAATATTCCAAATCATTACTTATGAATTAAACAAAAAACATATGTTTCTTAATAATTGATTGAATGAATCCTTATACTTGCTAAATGTTTAATCAAAAGAGACCCTAGACAACAAGGAGGACTTAAAGTGTAAACCTCAAAAGTTAAGAATGTTGAATGAAGTTTGATCAAAGTATAGGGTGGTAACATGCGATCACTTCAGAGTTATGAGTCAAATAGTAAACTCTTTTCTTTTCTTCGGCACCAAGAAAGGAGTGATCATATATTATTAAAAGAGTAAACTGCAATTTTGGTCCCTGTGGTATGTTGTTTGGCTCACCTTTGGTCCTCAAAAAAATTTTATTGCAAGAAAAACCCTGTGGTATGCAAAAGTGCTCGGTTTTTGTCCCTCAGGACTAACACCGTTACGTTGCATCTGTTTATGCCCCTCACGTGCCTTGCACATGAGGGTATAATGGTCTTTTTACTTTATTTTTGTTGTTTTCAACTAAAGACAAAAACCACAGGACCAAATTGCAATTAATACTATATCATATTTAATATTATAATATATTATTTATATATGTATATCAGTTTTGAAAAGAAAAACAAAAATTTGAGAAACCCTAATTTGACTCTCTCCTTCCCATCGCCCACCACCTACAGCGCCACCACCGTAACCACCCACCATCTGCTGCCACCAACGTAACCACCCACCGTTCTCTCAGTCGAGCACCACTCCTGCCGCCATACCCGCCACCGTAACCACCCACCATCTGCTGCCACCACCGTAACCACCCACCGTTCTCTCTGTCGAGCACCACTCCTGCCGCCATACCCAGCCGCTGCTCCTCCCTGCCGCCATACCCACCACCGTAACCACCCACCATCTGTTGCCACCACCGTAACCACCCACCATCGCACACCACCTGCTCCTCCCGTTTACCCACGACGATACAACAAAGAGTAAAGACAAAAAAACGTTGGTGGCGGCTGTCGGCGGTTTTGTAGGTCGAGAGATAGCGAGAGAGGGAGATACGAGAGTGGGAGAGGATGTGAGTGGCAGAAATCAACGATGGTGGTGGCTGTCGGCGGTTGTGGATTGCAGAAGTCAACGATGGTGGCGGATGTGGGCGGCGCTGCTGTGGTTTGTGAAGATGAACGCACGAAATCACTGGAACTACTTCTTCTCTCGATCTGCTTCTTCTGTCGATCTAATTGCTTCTTCTATATGTCTCGATATGATTTAGATTTATGATTTTGGGTTTTAATTGAAATTTAAATTTTGGTTTAGGGTTAATTTGTGGTTCTTGAGTTAAGGTTCTTGATTTGTGTTATAAGGTTTTGTTGATGATTCTTGGCGATGAAGATGAATATTCAAGGGAATTGGGGTTGAGAGAGAAAAGAGAATTAGGGTTTTGTTTATTTTTTAATTATAACTTTTTGTCTTTAGTGAAAAACAAAAAAAATAAAAGTAAAATGACTAAAATGCCCTCATGTGACTTGCACATGAGAGGCTTTAACAGAGTCAAGCTAACGGTGTTACACCCGAGGGACCAAAACCGAGCACTTTTGCATACCACTGGGTTTTTTTTGCAATAAAAATTTTCTGAGGACCAAAGGTGAGCCAAACAACATACCACAGGGACCAAAATTGCAGTTTACTCTTATTAAAATAAAAGGTAATGAAATACTTTTGTACGGATTTTCATTAAATGCATTTTTAAAGATATTGAATAAATGTTTAAGATTACGATATGTATGTATAAAATATAAAATATAAAATATATAATATAATTGTTTGATTTAGCATATAATCAATGAACGGAGTTTCATTAAAAGCTTTTAAAAACTTTGGTAGGAGGTCATGAATATCTAAGTCAATAGTTTATTGATCATCCTAGAATTTTTGGGATTACATCCCAGCTAACTAATTTAAGAACATAGCGGCGGACTCTTATGGTGGCTATTAGGGGCTCTGGCCTTTCGGCTTTTTTTGGCTCCAAGTTGTAGGCTATTTTGCTGCAGTGTGCGAGTGCACCTCTGTGAAGTCGTGAAGGAGCAGCCGACCGAACGACGAACTCCCAAGATCGTTGATTATGCTCTCGCTCTCAGCCTCTCTGTCTCTCGCCCTCTCCCAGTCTCCCTCTGGGTTCTCTCTGTCTCTACTCTCTCACTCTCGAGTCTCGAAGCTTTCAAGCACTCAAGCTGACTGAGAGGCTATTGGTAATCCGATTTTTTCAGATTTGGACATTTGGTATGCTAATCGATTTTTTCAGATTTGTTATTCCATTTCTAGTGCAAACTTGCAAAACCATTGATGAATTCGATCTATACTTTTAGGGCTGCAAATTGCAATCAATCATGGAAGAGGAAGATCAACATCAAAATCAGGGGAGAAATACAAATGCAATCCCACTGATTTTAACCTCATCTTGATAAAATAATTTTCCAAATCCAACAACCCCTAAATCACATGGTTTGTTTCCTTCATTTTATTCAAGTTTTAATTTGAAATCAATAAAATGTCTATGGATTATGCCTAATGCCTCTATGAAATCATTACAATGTCTACTTTAGTTAGGACTTTAGGTTGTTCACTTGTTTGAATTTTTCGCATTAGACATTTAGAAATTATAAGTAGATTTTTTTGACAATAAAGCTTACTTTGTTTGATTGAGTTTGGTGAAGTTTGTTTTAAATGTAGATAAAGATGAAAACATAATCTGCTATTCATGGGTTTTTTAAAGAAAAAACATGTTAGTTCTTTTTCTCAATCTCAAGATCGCGAAGAAACAATAAATGTAGATAATACCCTACATCTAGTGTGCCACTACTGAAAAACCTTGCAAAAAAGCTCAAATGGAAAGTAATGATATCGATCTTAGTACACTAGAACAAGACCCTGGTTTGCGCCCTCAAGTTTATGATTATCCTATCAATCAACAAGATACAATTCGTCGAGCTTATATGAATCTCGGTCCTCTCTACCTACACTTTCTATGTTTCCAAAATCTGGATCGAAAACTCATAACTGTAGTTTTCAAGCTTCTTGGTTTAGATTATACCTTGGCTTGAGTATTCAAAGACTTTGGATGCAACATTTTGTTTCCCATGTTTTCTATTTAACATACTAATTGGACTCGGATACTACAGTCAACACGCATTTACTAGATATGAGTTTCGTAATTGGAAAAAAGTGGGTGGGAAAAAATGTGTCTTATTGATGCATATGGGAACTGATTGTACATCTTTCCACAATGTTGCACAAAAAGGGATGAGATGATTTGTTGAATGAGGCGCAAGATATACGAAATATGTATGAGAAGTTTACAACTGAAGGGCGAGAGAAAAACAGATTGAGATTGACGGCTTCTATTTATTGCGTCCGTTGGTGTGCCTTTCAAGCAGTTGTATTTAGAGGCCATAGTGAAAAACTATATTCCATTAACAGAGGGAAATTTCTTGAAATGTTGAAGGCCATATTGAATCTTATATCAAGTAAGGTGCGACGAATGATTTGTGAGGAGATTGGTGGTCGAAAATTTTGTTTACTTGTTGACGAAGCACGAGATGAGTCTTATAAAGAGAAAATTTCTATTGTGATGAGATTTGTTAATAAATAGGGCTTCATTATAGAGTGTTTCTTTGGACTTGTTCATGTACGTGACACTACAGCACAAACGCTCAAGGATGGAATCTACTCCGTATTGTCACATTACAACCTTGATGTCAAGTCAATTCGTGGACAAGGGTATGATGGTGCAAGCAATATGCGAGGTCAGTTCAAGGGTTTGCAAGCCTTGATTTTAGAAGATTGTAAGTACGCATATTATGTTCACTGTCTTGCTCATCGGTTACAATTGGCAATGATGGTCGCCTCTCATGGAGTTATAGCCTTGCGTAAGTTTTTTACGCACTTGACTTTTGTTGTCAATGCTCTTAGTGCTTCTTCCAAACACACTGACCAACTACGAGATGCACAAGTCGAGCAAACTGCATACTTGATTTCTATTGATGAACTGGAGACGGTAAAGGTCTGAATCAAATTGGTACATCACAACGAGTCGGGGATACTAGATGGAGTTTTCATCTCATATCAGTTTCTAGCCTAATTAAGATGTTTAGTCCAACTTGTGAGGTTTTGCTCAAAATCGTTGAGGAAGGAACTGGTTCAATCAAAAGGAGATGCAGGTTTTGGAGACGGTAGAGGTCTGAACCAAATTGGTACATTACAACGAGTCGGGGATACTAGATGGAGTTCTTATCTCATATCAGTTTCTAGCCTAATTAAGATGTTTAGTCTAACTTGTGAGGTTTTGCTCAAAATCGTTGAGGAGGGAACTGGTTCAATCAAAAGGAGATGCAGGTTCAGCATATGAGGCTATGACGACATTTGACTTCATATTTGCCTTACATCTCGAAAAAGAAATAATGGAGATCACTGATTTACTTTGTCAGGCTTTACAAAGAGAAAATCAGGATATTTTTAACGCATTGAGGTTAGTTGCATCTACCAAAGTGTTATTGCAAAAAATGAAAGATGAAAGTTGGGATGATTTTCTTTGCCTTGTGAAGTCATTTTTTCATGTACGTAACATAGTCATCCTACACTTGAACATCGTTATCAACATATATAATCCTAACTTGTCTTATTCTCGACTTGTTTTCTTGTCAGGTACGCAACATAGATATTCCTGAGTTGTATTCTTCCTACTACAGTAGAGGGGCTCAGGCTCGTAATGAGTATAGTGATCATACACTTGAGTATCATTATCGAGTGGATATTTTTTATGAAGCGATTAGTTGTCAATTAATGGAACTAGATCATCATTTTAGTGATAGTTCCATAGAGATGCTTCGTCTTGCTTCTACTATAGATCCAAAAATGCGTACGAGTCTTTTAGAAGTCTTGATGTGCGTGAACTAGTAGATAAGTTCTATCCTGAAGATTTCATTGATCATGAGAAAACACTTCTGAAAATGCAACTTCAACATTATGTTATTAAAGTCATTCAACACGCAGATTATAAGAAATTGACATCTATTGCAGAATTGTGTCATTGGTTGGTAAGGACTAGAAGAGAAACCACTTTTGATCTTATTCATCGATTACTCTGTCTATTACTTACTCTCCCAGTTTCTACCACAAGATCATTTTCTTCCATGAATATTGTGAAAACAAGAATGTAGAATAAAATATACGATGAGTTTCTAAACGACTCGTTGCTTTTGTTTATCAAAAGGGAAGTTGTTGAAAAGATTACTTTGGAGAAAATTGTGGAAGACTTCAAGGCTGAGAAAGATCGACGGGTTCCACTTTGATGAGCGATGTTTGACATTTTCATATTTAACTTCTAGTTTTAATGTTTTTAATACGTTAGCACTTTGGATAGTGTATTTTTTGTATTTTTGAAATTATATAATATAGTAGGTTCGGCCCCTGCAGTTGAAAGGTTTGTTTTCTGCCCCTGTAGGAACACCTCAATATAAGTGTGTGTTCAAAAGGAGAAGTAGAATCTTGTTGGATATGGTTCACTCTATGATGAGTCGTAGCACTCTGCTTAAGAGTTTCTAGGGATATGTCCTAGAAATAGCTATCTAAATACTAAACAATGCACCAATCAAAAATACTGATAAAACCCCTTTGAATTATGGACCGAGAACATCCAAAAAAATGTCTTATATGAGAACATGGGGTTGTGACGCTTATGTTAAGAAAGAGACTTCATGGAAGATTGATTCAAGGTCTGCAAATGCATCTTTGTGGGATATCCAAAAGAAACAATTGAATATTATTTCTATAGACCCGGTGGGAACAAATGTTTGTTGTGCGCCACATTGAGTTCTTATAAAATGATTTTTTGATAAGAACCATAACGGGGACTACATTAGATCTTGAAGATATTCAAAACCATGGGAGAGGCAATGGTTGACCTAACAATCAACAAGATATTGAACCTCAATAAGTTTTTGAGATACAAACAAACCGAAATCGGGTGTGAATTGTCAAGAGACTGAGATACATGGTTATCTCATTGGCAATGACGAGACAGTTCATGATGAACTTGTAACCTACCAAGAGGCAGTATCAGGTTTGAAATCTGATAAAGGGAAAGACACCATGAAGGCTGAAATACAATCCATGTCAGATAACCAAGTTTGGAACTTGGTAAATGCACCTACATACTGCAAAATCGTAGGGAGTAAGTAGGTATTCAAAAAGAAAACTGACATGGATGAGATTGTGCATACCTATAAATCTAGGTTGGTAGCAAAAGGTTTCACTCAGACTCAGGGAGTAGATTATGATGAAACTTTTTCTCCGGTAGATATGATTAAATCCATCAGGATACTCCTTGCCATAGTTGCATACTACGACTATGAGATATGACAAATAGATGTTAAAACCGTGTTCTTTAACAAAAATTTGAGCGAGGCGTATACATGGTATAACCAGAGGGTTTTAAGCATCCAAAGTATTCTAAAAAGGTATGCAAGTTACAAAGATCCATTTATGGACTAAAGTAAACATCTCGTAGTTGGAATATTCGTTTCGACGAGAAAATCAAGAAATATGATTTCATAAAGAACGAAGATAAGCCTTGTGTATACAAGACTGTTTGTGGGAGCATAGTGGTATTTTCTGATTCTATATGTTAATGGCATATTGATAATAAAAAACGACATCCCTACTCTTAGGTTGCGTTTGGTACATGGGACAGGACAGCACAGTACGGGACAAAACTCAATGTCCCACGTTTGGCGTGACATGGGACAGAACAAAAATTCACTGTCTCACGTTTGGCGCGACATGGGACAGGGACAAGGACTGGACAGGGTGGGACAGGATGGGACAAAAAAAGGCATTTTCTTGTTCCACCAAAATAGGTGGAACAACATGGGACAAAAGTGAGACATAAACAAAAAAATCACTGACCTACCCTCATTTGATATATAACCCTAATATATATGATATTAGTCTGAAAGGTCACCACCACCAATCACCGCCGCCACCACCATCGGCGGCCACCGATAGCCACCGCCAACCACCATCGGCCACCACTACCTATTTATCCACTATAACAGCCTTCTTCACCATCTCCACAACCATTTGTCCATCACCACCACCACTACCATCGTCGACCACCTCGACCTACAACGAAACCAATCACCACCACCCATTGCCGCCGCCACCATCGGCGGCCACCGGTAGCCACCACCGACTATGGTCGACGACTTTCATCTCTTCCTCCACTACAACAACTTCCTCCACCACCCATCGCCACCTCCATTAATCACCACCACCCATTGTGCTACCAACATCGATGATCACCGCCAACCACCGTCGGCCACCACCACCTTTCCTCCACTACTACAACCTCTTTTACCATAGTCTACGACATCTAATATTGCTATTGCCATCGTCAGGAACCTCCACCTCCACCGATCACCACCACCTATTGTCGCCACCACTAGCGGCGATCACCGCCAACCACCAGCGGCCACCTCCACCACTACCATCGTCGACCAGCTTTATTTGTGTCATTTATAACTATTATATAATATATAAAATCATCAAATAAGTTTTAGGGAAAATTGTCTAGTCATGTCCTATCTAGTCTTAGTCGTACCAAACACAAGACATACAGTTGTTTTGTCCCGTCCTGTCCTGTCCTGTCCTGCCCTCTTGTCCTGTCCTGTCCAGTTCTGTCCTGTTCCGTCCAATCCTGTCTGCCTACCAAACGCTACCTTAAAGATGTAAAATCCTAGTTAGAGAAGTGTTTCACAATTAAGGATCTAAGAGAGACAATGTATATCCTTGGGATAAAGATCTATCGAGATAGATCTAAGTGCTTATTTATATTAAGCCAAAGTACATACATTAAAAGATATGGAAATGTTGTTCCAAGAGAGGAAACTTGCCAATGGTACATGGAATACACTTGAGCAAGAATCAGGGTCCTAGTACTAAAGAGGACATGAACCATATGCAAGGTGTTCTCTACACTTCATCCATCGGTTCAATCATGTACGCCATGTTATATACTAGAACAGATGTCTCGTATTCCCTAAGCATGACGAGTAGATATCAATCAACCCCAGGTGATACTCACTGGGTAGCAGTAAAGTAGAACCTAAAACATGAGAAAAATTAAGGATATGTTATTACTATATAAAGATTAGGAAAAGATTTGTGCATCCAAGGGAAGATGTTAGTTTCTAAACCGACCTTGATGACTTTAAATCACAGTCGAGATACATGTTTGTGTTAAATAGTGGTGTTGTGAGATGGAAGAGCTACAAGCAAGATAGCAAATTTGACTACAGAATCTTCATATATTCTCTCAAAATCTAAGAGTCTGAGCAAGCATGATGCTCACTCTAGTACAACAGGCTTCAGGTTTTTGTAAAACATGGATCTGATTTATACTTTTAGTAAAATTTATTTGAATAATAAAATAATCATGTTTCTACTTGTTATGTCATATTGGATATAAGTATTTACATTAAACATTTTTCTGTTCATTATTAGCATGTTTAAGTATTCTTATATAAATATGATGATCATATTATTTAAAACCGTATTTGATTGGTTATTACTAGGAGAATGGTAATAAATCAAGATCATTGTGAAGTTTGGTCATAGTTTGAGTTGGAAGGTCACTAGGTGCAACTAGATTCACATGCGTTTGTCGGTGTACAAACGTTGGACAAGATCCTCAGTCATGATCACCTCATAGATCGACATCGTAAGTTAAGTCCTGAAATGGTGTATAATAACCGGACTTTTATATCGAACTTTAAGTGAAAAGTTAGTTTTCGGAGTTAGTCATTGCTTTGTATGCTTGTACATATAGCATATGGACTTAAACCAAACTAACTTTGTCAAGCATGGCCATTAGAGGGGTTAATCATGGACAAGTGAAACTAGAACTAAACCTAAAATGTGAAAAAAATTGACTAATCATGGTAAATATGCAATTTATGAAACTTGAGGGGCTAAAAGTGAAAAACTAAAAAATATAAAAACAAATTCTGAAAATAAAAACTAATTTTCAGATTTCATCTCCTTCTTCTTCACGACTCATGCCAAAATCCTAGAACAAACACTTCTCCATGAAATTAAGCTTCAATCCTTGATGAAATGATGATATATTAAAGATTCAAAGCTAAATCTTGAAGATAAACCTTTGGGTAAGCTTATAATCTCGAAATCTAGGTTATTTGATGAAAATACATATTAAATTTGTGAGTATTCTTGTTGTTAGGGGCTGGAGTTTGGAAGAGTTTGAAAGAGTCTACATCTTGAAGATGTTGTAATCATCTTTGAAAATCCTTGAATTAGGCGTTGGTAACCTAAACTTCTGTGAATTCAGATAACAATAGATTTAAAAATGTAGAACTTGATTAGATGAGAGAATGATACAAGATGTGAATGAGATTCACTCTCTCTCTCTAGACTCTCTCTACAATGCTCTCTAATCTCACGTATGATGGACTCCTCTACACAACTCCCTTAGATCAAAGGTATTTATACCTTTGACTATTACAACACATAACATTGACTTTGAGCTCCTTTACACCTATTACAAGACCTTTGACTATTGTGTTGACTATTACAATTACATATATAAATCTTGAATACACTTTGGCACTAACAATCTCCCTCTATGGATTCAAGATTTAAAAAATTTATGACAGCAGTCTTCAGCTCTTTGATCTTCAAATCTTCAACACTTTCAACTTTTTGAATTATCTCAGACGAATCTTCAAATAAGCTTGATCTTCAAGAATCCACTTTGACTGCTTTAATCTTCATCTGGCTCTTCAGAAACAAATAGTCGCAAAGTCTCGAAACATAAACTTCAAATCCTCGTATGGTTGATCAAAGTCTTCAAAACAAAATCTTCATATCTTCGTATCATTGTATCGTTGATCTTTGCAGCTTTGAGCTTTGATAAATTTCTTTAGTCTTTGATCAAGAACTGGCTTTGAACTTTAATAACATTCTTGCTTGAGCTTTAAATCTTTAAGCACGAACTGTCTTTGTATTCTTCAAACATTTGATCATCTCGAACTTCTTGACTTGCCTTTTTTTGACTTTGGCGAATATCTCCTTTTCAGTCGGAAATTGAAATATTAAACTTTCTCCCCTTTTTTGATGATTGTGAGCATCATGATCATCAAAACTCTTTTTCAATTTCACCAGTCTTTAAATATACCAGAAATAATCTCCTCCTTTGGATATGTTTAACAGTCAATTCCAAAAATATGTATAATTTTTTTTTTCAAATTCATATAATATGAAAGTTGTAACCTAGAATCAACGAATGAAACAGTTAAAAATCCTATAAGTAGGCTTGTAAACGAACCGAACGTTCGACGAACCGTTCGGCGGGAAGTTTGTTTATGTTCGTTTATTTAATATATGAACAAACATGAACACGTTTTTTTGTTCGTTTAGTTAAACGAACGAAAATGAACAAATGTCTCGTTCGTTCATTTACGTTCGTTTATTTATGTTCGTTTATATTTATATCTTAACATTTATATATAAATATTTATATGTGTAATTAAAATAAAATAAATGTATATTAGATTTTTGGTCTTCTTAACTTAATTTGGGAATTATATTTTTGGCCTTCATGACTTAATTTAGGAATTATATGTGGGCCTTCTTAACCTAGTTTACAACCCTACCAAGTACCAAGTATCCAACAAAGTCTCTAGCGACCGTCTTCCACTCTTCCGGTCTTCGAAGTTAGCCCATTTTGAATTGGGTCTGCAAACATCAAACAAAAGAAAGATTGAAGAAAGTCAAGAAACCATAAATCGTCGCTTTCATATAGGTTCGATTATCTCAAAGACTCAAACTCTTCCTTTTCGACCTTCTTCTACCTTCTTATCTACTTTTTTTTTGCTTTTGCTTGTTAATGTCGTTTTCAGACCACTGCCCACAGGTTTGACTTTTTTTTCATCTGCTTGGTTGTGATGTTGTTCCTGAGATGCGATAACTATTTGCTATATATTACTGATTTATATAGCTTTCAATCTTATTAAAAACATAGGCATAAGGAAAAAAAGAAATAAGATTGAATAATTTAGATTTTCTAATGTTAAGATTGAATCATGCGATAACTGTACATGGTAGTGTTTGTTACTTTATTTCACTTTCACCCAAATTATTTGAACAAATCATTTAGATTTTCTAATGTTAAGGTTGGAAAAACAGCAAGGTCATATATATATTAATATATATAGCATCATATAAATAGCAATACAACATCCACATTCCTAATGTTCATTGATAAATAATCATCATATAAAGCACCATATATATATATTGTTTACTTCTAGTCTACGTCAAGGTCATATATATTAATATATATATAGAGGCGCGTTCAAACGAGGAGCGCATCAATTTAAGAGAACGTGAGGAGCACTCCCATGCTTCTGATCACATGTGATCAACAACTGCTAAAAAATCGGAACAAATCAAAAATTCGCGCAAGATGTGGCGCGAGGCGTGGCGCGAGGTGGCAAGTCGCGGATCATTAATGATTCACAACTGTTAATCATATGTGATTCATAACTGTCAATTGCTCCTCCAGATCAGTTGTGAATCACATGTGATCCACAACTGCCAATCACATGTGATTCATAACTGTCAATTGCTCCTCACGTTCTCACGTTTTGGTGCGCTCCTCGTTTGAATCTTCCTCTATATATATATATATATATATATATATTGTTTACTGTTTCATGTCATAAGCACCCCAATGTTATCAAACTCTTACTGTTTGATATCTTAAACAAAAAAATAATGCTTCAGTTTTAAAATGTAGAAAAACCCATTAGTTTAATGAATCTTGATGTTATACTTTAGTTGTTAAATTAGAACATAATATTTTCGTAGACATTAACACTTCTTTTGCATTTTAGATGTCTGATGGCTCTTGTAGCGGACCATGTTTCTTTGTTGACGATTATTATTTAGATCACCTGCAAACACCTCAAGAATTTGAATCGACTGAAGTTGAATTAAGTGAAAACATATTAAGAATGGAGAATAATCATGAAGTGGTTGTTATTGAATCAATTGAAGAAGTTGTAGCAACTGGTGTTACAGAAGAGGCTAATCCAGTCAACAACGAAGAATCTACTCCCTATGCTAAAAGAAAAAGAAAGAAGATTTCGGGAGTTTGGGAACTGTTAGGGTCAAATATTAGTTGAATGGAAGTTCAAGGGTGAAATTTGTAAATACCTTAAAGGTATAAATAGTTAGCCTTAATGTTTGTTTTAGGTTAATCGTTCCAATTCATTATTGTAAAACTCTCTGAACGTGTTTGTTAGTTCCAGATGGCTAATAAGAACAAGAACAGGTATTGTAGAAGGGGGTTGAATACAATACACAAAAATTTTCACAATTTTAATTCTTTTTATTGAAAATCTTTCAACAAGAATTACGCATAGATCACATAGAACAATTAGATTGTTGCGGAAAGAACAGATGAAATCTATTCTAACAATCTTCACAAAGCAATACTGAAAACTAAATAACTTCTAAAACACATAGATTGAAAGCTATAAAATTCAAAGAGAGAGATGAGTAGAATATCTTGAGCACACAAAAATCTTCAAGTCTTTCAAGAGATTCGAGATATCTTCTGCACTTAGAGAGATAACCAAAAACCTACTTTGCATGGAGCCTTCTACTTCCTTTTATAGTGAAGGTAAGGTACTGAGCATTTAATGCTTAGTACGAATATCCTTCAGTTACTTGTAACATACCAATGGATTTCTGAGAAGTACCAATGGACTTCTGAAAAGCTGATAAGTCACAATCACATTTTCCTTGAAATAAGGAGTAGAACCCATGCTATGAGATATGACAATAGGATATTGTCCCATATTAAAATATCTTCTCAATTTGTCTTCAGGGAGTACACCACCGATGAAAGCTTTTGAGATATGTGACATCTTTGAAGAAAAGCATCTTTGAGATATGTGACACATCTTTGAAGAAAAACATCTGTGAGATATTTGATACATCTTTGAAGAAAAACATCTGTGAGATATGTGACACATCTTTGAAGAAAAGTATCTTTGAGATATGTGACACATCTTTGAAGAAAACCATCTTTGAGACTTCTTTGAGATCCCACCTATTTGAGAGACTCCATAGGTGGGATATGTTGGCCGATACAGAGAGTGATCGGTGGAGAGGTGTCCACCGATGTGTGTGAACACCATCGGTGGACAATGACTTGTATGTGTTGAGAAAAGATCTTTCACTTCCACAATGAGAGAATCTTCAATCTTGACTTTTGGTTGATCTTTGACTTCACCAAACATTTGCTATCTTGTACAAGCCATAAAGAACCATCCAAAATTTCTCTAAGTATAAAATGTTTTTCAAAGTATAGAAGGAGATCATGAAGTCATCTTCAAATCTTGATGACCCAACAATCTCCCCCTATTTGATGATGACATCCATACTTAGAAAAACATGAGTAAGACAATGAATAATACACGTTGACCCTGTTTTACTCTTTTGGGTTCTTTTTCACACAGTCTTTTTTTTTGTGTATGTATATATGATATTTACAGGTATAATAAAAATAAAAGTATAGCTGTACAAACAATTGAAAAAAAATGAAGTATAAACAATATGAACAAAACGAATATTACTTGCATCTTTGGAGGTTCGAGTTGAAACTTGTGTCTGGCTTGAGGATTCTTCATTTTGATCAGCAACCGGTTGATATGTTGGAGAACTTTATCTTTCAGGTACTTTTGCTTTTCTTCAGATGATCCAAATCTTCAAGCCATTCACTTATTCCAAAAGATTTCAACCAAATGAGTATGTGTTCTAGGAAGGAGACAAACCCATAATGGTGACAATCTTTGAGGAAGGTTTGAAGTTAAGTGAATCAGGCTCAGGATGCTTCTGCCCATATCTTGCATCTTCAGCTTTTCCTGTTCAGCATCATCATCCTTTGTCTTTGTTTTGCTCCCCCTTAGTTAGATCAGTCGGTCTTTGTGTTTCTCCCCCTCAGTTAGATCCGCCCGGACTGATGTGCTCCCCCTTGACCGGTCCGCCGATTTCCTCATTTTTTTGAGTTGGTCGCTGCATATGAGTACTGAGGGTTGATGTTGCTCTCCCTCAGATAAATTATCCCCCTCAGCGGCCGACGTAGGAAAAACACCAAGAGAAAATGAAAGATCGGCCAAAACTAAGACTTCTACTTTTTTTTTGGATGTCTCACCGAAATTGGGAGCCATTCCACCAAAATTGAAGATGGAGATTGAGGATTTTCGGTAGAGATTTTTTATTTTTTTATTTTTTTTATTTTAAAGATGGAGGTCGACAGAAAATATCGGCAGGAAAGTTTCGGCAGAAAAATGTGTGAAGAAATGAGAAGGTAAGGTGGGAGAGGTTGAGTGTTTAGGGAAAGAGAAATTTATGGGTAGTGGAAAAAGTAGGAGAGAGGGTAAAAATGTGGGTGTAGGAAGAAAAAAAATTGGGCACATAGGTGTGTGGGTGTTCGGCAGCAGCAAGCAAGGGGGGTATTATATTTTCGGTAGAGGAAAAAAAGAAAGGAGGGGGGGTTTCTAAGGAAAAGAAAAGAAGAAAAATAAAAGGAAGGGGGTGGGTGGTTCGGTGGCAGAAAAGAAAAAGATGAGATGGAAGGTTTTATAATATATATTATTATTATTATTATTTTATTTTATTTTTAATTTTCGACCGATGGCACTAAAATATATATATTAAAGTTTTTTTTTTAAACAACTCACCCACCCACCGATGTCATATATATAATATATTTTATTATTATTATTATTATTATTATTTTGTTAAACAACCCATCGATGCCATATTATATATATATATAATATTTTTGTTTTGTTTTTTTTAAGAACCCACCGATGGCAAAGAGAATAATTGATTTTTTTTATTCTCACCGATAACTCACCGATGCATATGTATATATTTTTTTTTGAACAATTCTCATACCCACCGAAAATTTGCAAAAGATGGACAAAAATTCGGTGGAATTGCTTAAAAGGATAAGAGGAAATTTTCTAAGACATCAGGAAGAAAATCTTCTCGGTAGGATTTTTTTTTAATTTATCATTCCCACCGAAATTTTGCAAGAGTTTGACAAAAATTCGGTGGAATTTATTGAAGAGGTTGGAGGAAATCTTCTGGCATCTTCAGAAGAGTTTGGATAAAATCTGCTAAGGCATCAGGGAGAAAATCTTCAAGGTGAAGAAAAGATTGGAATTTCATCTTCCAATTTTTTGATGACCCACAAAGATTGAGTTTGAGGAGTTTTTGAGTAGAAGGATTTGGGATGATATATGTGGAAGAGTTTGTAGTATGTGGGTTTTGAGAAAAGGAGAGTTGGGAGTGAAATATGATGGAAGAAGGAATGGGATGAGGAGATGACACATAGAAAGTTGGTTCTGGTGAGAGGTAGATTGGTGAAATGGAGTTTCTTACATAGAAAGAGGGTGAAGGTTACCGAAGTAGACATCGGTGTTGCGTAGAGCCACCGATGGAGGGATTGATTGTCGGTAGAAAGATGGGAAATATATAACAAAGATTGGTGAGGTCTACAACTTTGGTGAGATGAGATCATGGTGATGACATCATCAAGATGATCTCATCGGTGAGAAGGAAGGAAATAAATCCCATTGAGAGATCGGTGAAGAAAGAGAATTTATCATTACTGAAGGTTGCTCATTGGGAGATTGGATGGTAAGATGCTAAAGAAATGAGGTTGGGGCAATATATGTGGTGGGATGGATGAGAAAATGTGGGGTGAGATGTATGATGGGAAATAGAATGTAAGTAATGAGGAGGGTGATGGGAGATGTGATGATGTCGGTAGAGAAGATGGTGACAGTAGAGAGTGTGTCAATGGGAAGGATTTTCAACATAAGGAGATCTAAGAGTTCACCATTTTGACACATCAGATTGCATGATGATCTTAATGATTTCTTCAATTTTCTCACTTTCATATTTGTCCACATAGATCCATCTGTCCAGCTCAAAATCTGCAATCACAAAGAATTTATTTTCTAGGTACCCATTTGGTGGTGGGTCCTTTTGGGTTAGAAGAAAAAGAGTTGGTGTTACTTAGATCAATTCTTTCTTTCGGACAGTCTTTGGCAAAATGAGAAGTATCACCACAGATATAGCATTTTCTATGAGGAAAGACCCTTTTAGAAACTTGACATTTTTCCTTACTTTTGCTCAAAGATTTTGATGAGGTAACAAAGAATTGGGTGCAGCTCCTAAAATTCCTTCTTCAAAATTTGGGAGGACATAAATATTTTCCTTTGAATTGGACATTTTGAGGCTCACAGATCGGGGAAGAAAATCGGTAGGAGAAGTCACATAGGTATTTTTAGAAAAAAAATGGAGGATTTCTTTTTAATAAAGAATCGGCACCCAGAGACTTTCCTTTTTCAGAGTTAGAAAATATTTTGCTTGAGTTGGAAGAGGAGGATGCATCATCTAAAGTCAAGAATTTTTGAAAGTCATGGATAGGTGTGGAAGAATCATAGGAATCTTGAGCCTTTTCCTTTGGAAAGGAAATATGATCTTTTGCCTTTAAAAACATTCCAAATTTTAAATCATCAGATGAATCGGCAGAATTCATGGACATAGACCCAATAGAATTGGAATTGGAAGTTTCACAAGAAGTAGGTGAAGCACATGAGGTGGAAGCATGAGATTTTGAAGATTGATCAGTTTCCATTTTTCCAAAGCCTAGACCAGTTTTGTTATTACAGGAAATCTGATCTTGAAAAATCTTTTCCAGGTTTTTGGAAGAATTGGTCCATTTTCTCATGATTTCTTGCTCCTTTTGAAAACGTTTGAATATTTTGTTTTTCTCCTTGGCAAGAATAAAGTTGATGGATTTTAGATCTTCAAGATCAGCCTTAACTTTTTCAAAGTTTTCCAGTTGGGAGAAACAAGTTTGAAGTTGAGAGGAAAGAGATTTTATCTGAGCATCTGCCTTTTTCTTAGCAACTTTAGCATCAAAAAGATCAATAGATAGAGAATCAAATGCTTCAATCTTTTCAGCATCAGAAAGAGATAGAAATGGGTGTACCTGTGATGAGGAGGAGAAGCACTTAGCTGATACAAGAGCAGTAGAGGAGATGTGGCCTTCTAGATCATCCATGTCATTTATCTTAGCCATGAAACAGACATTTGCGATGTCATTCTCGCTTTCAGATGTGGGTTCATCTGCCAAATCATGAGTTTTAGCAGGCAAACCCTTTGCTTTTCTGACAAGTCTTTCATTTCTTTCCTTTTCTCTCTTGTATTTTTCCTTGTACCTTTCAGCCCGGTGTTGGGAATCATATTTGCATTTTCGCGACTTAGAGGAGAATCGGTCTGAGGAAGCTGTTCTGGATCTTCCAAGGTGTTTACTTTTGCACTCAGAAGCAAAATGACCCTTTTTACCACAGTTAAAACATTCCTCATTAAATTTGTCCAAAGAAGAGTGTTTGGAGAGAGAAAAGGATGATTTTCTACCAGACTTAGATTTTCCAGAAAGGTGGTGAGATTTAGATTTAGAATACCCATCCAACATGGCCATTTCATCAGATAATTTATCAACTGAAGTTTCCTCACATTCATCCTTAGCATCACTAAGATATGCCTCTGAATGATCATTGGGATCTTCTTGACTATCATGGTCAGAGTCAGATGGGTAGGTGATTTTTGGAGAACACTTAGTCTTTTTGGAAGAGTCACTTAGGAGAGCTAGAGGAGAGCTCTTTATGTCTGTGATGACAGATTTCCTTTGCAGCTTAGTCTGCTCATAGTTGAAAAGAGTTCCATAAAGAGAAGTGAGAGGCATATGATCAAGATCCTTGGTTGTCTTTATACAAGTACAGATATTTTCCCAAAAATCAGGAAGACAGTCCATAAATTTGCATAGGACTTCCTCATTGTCATACACTCTACCTAACAGCTTTAAGTCATTGAGAAGACTGTTAAAGCGATTATAGTAGTTGGAGAGAGATTCTCCTTTCTCATAAGAAAAGAGTTCATATTTTCTAACAAGAGCAATCTTTCTGCTCTTTTTAACTTCATTTGTACCTTCGTACAAAACACACAGAGTGGACCACATTTCTTTGGCAGTTGAGAGATTTACCAGAGAGTGGTACACTTCATCAGGAAGAGAGAGAACAATGATAGTTCTAACTTTAGAATCAAGAGACACAAGACGTTTTTCCTCATCAGTATATTTCTTAGGATTTTTAAGAATGTAACGACCATTAACAGCAGATTTTTCTTCATCAGAGGAATCATCAGAATCATGTTTGCCAACAACTTCCTTACCGGATTTCTTGGTTTCATAGTGAGACCAAACTTTAGGGACTATGGGTCCCTCACTAAGAATGGTTGGATATCTACTATCCATTCCTTCCATGAAAAGCATCATCCGGCTTTTCCACAAAGAAAACTTGTTGGGATTAAACTTGGGAGGTTTGGCTATAGAGCCGTTTTCAGAAAAAATGTTTTGAGAAAAAGCTTCATTTTTGGAAGAAGAAGCAGCCATTGCAGATCAAGTTTATTGAAATTAAACTTTTTGCTCTGATACCACTTGTTAGTCCCAGATGGCTAATAAGAACAAGAACAGGTATTGTAGAAGGGGGGGGGGGTTGAATACAATACACAAAAATTTTCACAATTTTAATTCTTTTTATTGAAAATCTTTCAACAAGAATTACACATAGATCACATAGAACAATTAGATTGTCGCGGAAAGAACAGATGAAATCTATTCTAACAATCTTCACAAAGCAATACTGAAAACTAAATAACTTCTAAAACACATAGATTGAAAGCTATAAAATTCAAAGAGAGAGATGAGTAGAATATCTTGAGCACACAGAAATCTTCAAGTCTTTCAAGAGATTCGAGATATCTTCTGCACTTAGAGAGATAACCAAAAACCTACTTTGCATGGAGCCTTCTACTTCCTTTTATAGTGAAGGTAAGGTACTGAGCATTTAATGCTTAGTACGAATATCCTTCAGTTACTTGTAACATACCAATGGATTTCTGAGAAGTACCAATGGACTTCTGAAAAGCTGATAAGTCACAATCACCTTTTCCTTGAAATAAGGAGTAAAACCCATGCTATGAGATATGACAATAGGATATTGTCCCATATTAAAATATCTTCTCAATTTTTCTTCAGGGAGTACACCACCGATGAAAGCTTTTGAGATATGTGACATCTTTGAAGAAAAGCATCTTTGAGATATGTGACACATCTTTGAAGAAAAACATCTGTGAGATATTTGATACATCTTTGAAGAAAAACATCTGTGAGATATGTGACACATCTTTGAAGAAAAGTATCTTTGAGATATGTGACACATCTTTGAAGAAAACCATCTTTGAGACTTCTTTGAGATCCCACCTATTTGAGAGACTCCATAGGTGGGATATGTTGGCCGATACAGAGAGTGATCGGTGGAGAGGTGTCCACCGATGTGTGTGAACACCATCGGTGGACAATGACTTGTATGTGTTGAGAAAAGATCTTTCACTTCCACAATGAGAGAATCTTCAATCTTGACTTTTGGTTGATCTTTGACTTCACCAAACATTTGCTATCTTGTACAAGCCATAAAGAACCATCCAAAATTTCTCTAAGTATAAAATGTTTTTCAAAGTATAGAAGGAGATCATGAGGTCATCTTCAAATCTTGATGACCCAGCAGTGTTAAACCCTTTGAATGAAATAGATGGATGACAACTTGAAATAATTGATTGTTATTGCTATTGATTGTTGATCATCATTGTTATTGCACTAATCTGGGATCCACAATTGGTATCAGAGCCGACAGACACACGATCGATTCAAGGTTTCAAAGTATCCTGGTAAGTTTATCGACTGAAAGCTCTTATTGGAATATTCATTCTTGTGATTTCTGCGAAATTGTTAGATTTTATTCATCAAAATCATTTTTTCCTAGTGTTATCTAGAGTTCTGCAAAAATTTAGAATATGATTTGAAGCTTTGAGACGATTATTAGCAAAAATCGAGTTCTTATTTTTGGTCTCTGTTCTTTGAAAAAATCAAATTTTTTGCATCAAAAATCAGTTGTTTTGCTTAGAAATCGATTAAAGATTTTTTGTTTTTGTGTTTTGGTAGTATTCACATCTTTCATGAACCAAATCGAGCAACCCTAGGTCACTTGCATATCCAAGTTTTTCGCACAGCCGTTCTATCCGGAAGTCTGGATTACAATCCGAGCAAGTTTTCTCGAATTCTATCCAGACGCTATCCGGACTCCTATTCGGATCACACAAGTTTCCGGACGTTACTCTGTTCGGACTCCTTCCGGGTACTCCAAGTATCCGATTAGTTCTTGGATTGCTCACTTATCCGGGTAAATCTAAACTTTTCGGACACAAGTTTCCGGATATCGACTATCCGGTACTTTCATCACTTCCCGGATCTCGTATCCGGATTTGCTCACATATGGACACCATATCTTTCCGATAAGTTCTCTCTTTCAATCACGTGTATCCGGTAACTCGTTTTATCTGGTAACTCGTCTATCCGGTAACTAGCTTATCCGGTAACTTGTTTATCCGATAACCTCATTTTGTTTTGTTCGGACACTTCACATCCGGATCCGGACACTTCCGATCCGGACACCACTATCCAGATTCCTATCCGGGTACTCTCTGAGTAATTTCAACTGACCTATTAGCATCACTCACTCTTAGATTTCGCGTTAGGAAACTCACTCTTAGTTCCTTGCGTTAAGTCACTACCTTGAATCGAACCATATACTGTCTCAAGATCATATTAGTGCACACCAAGATGTCTCGTGACGCTCTTGCAATCGGTACTGACTCCAAGCCTCTGATCCTCTATCGAGGCGAATACGCACAATGGCGAGACAAATTCCTAATCTTCATCGAGTCTAAGGACAATTACGAGTACATCTGGCAAGCTCTTACAGAAGGTCCTCAGAAGACTCCAATGCAAGTTATTCCAGCCTAAGCTGATGGTACCCAAGAAGAAATAACTCCAAAGCTTTACGCCCAAATGACCGACGATGAGAAGAACAGATATAATGGGGAGAAGCACGCCAAGCGATATCTGGTTCAGAGTCTGCCGAATGCGATATACACATCAATTGATTGCCACAAAGACACTTCTAAAGGCATGTGGGATCAAGTGGCCAAGATGATGAGCGACAGTAAAGTTGGGAATCAGTTGAAGGTAAATAGCTGCATCACTCGCTATGATGGTTTCAAGCAGCGGAAGGGAGAATCGTTCCCCGAGACATACGAACGCTTTTACCTATTACTGAACGATCTCCAAAAGAACCACATCTTGCGGTCTAATACTGAAAACAGCCTCAAGTTTTTGAACAACCTTCTGCCCGAATGGAAAACCTTCGCATCTCACATCAGACACAACCACCTCATAGAGAACGTTCCCATCATCGAGCTGTATGAAATGCTCATGCAAGACGAGGACGAAGTTCTGGAGTTTATGGGCACTCATAAGTCAACCACGAGGCATCAAACTGATCCCCTCGCCCTCGTATCTGACAAACGCGGCAAGTCGTCCAGACGAAGCTCAAGAAGAACTCATGTATCCAGTGAATCTGAACCTGAAGATGAGGAACCAGAGGAAAGTGATTCAGACCTCGAGCTGACTGAAATCAAGAAAGCTATGGCCTTTATCTCCAAGTCCTTTCAGAAGAAGACTATCTTCAAGAAACCGTGTTCCAACAATCAGCGCTATTCAACTACTCCTAACAAGCGCCATGATTACAAAGAAAGGTACGAAGGGAAAAGAAGATCTGACGAGGCCAAACAGTCTGATCACAAGGAGAAGTACGAGCGCACGCCTGAAGTGAAGAACAAAGACGAGCCAGTCAAGTGCTACAATTGTGGCAAACTGGGCCATTTTGCCAAAGACTGTCGAAAGCCTGTCGTTCGCAGCGTTGAATACTACAAGAACAAGCTGCTCTTGGCACAACAGAAAGAAGCTGGGAAAGCACTGATGGTTGAAGATGACCACTGGCTGACTCGATCTGACGATGAGAGTGATGTTGAAGATGCTGATGCGCATCTATGCTTCATGGGCAACCACACCGCACCTCCAGATCTCAGAGATTCTTGCCAGGTATGTATTCCTATCCATCAAGCTTTAATGGATTAGATGCATCTGCTTGTTCAAAAAGTAGATTCCAGTAAGAAAACCACAAATGAACATTTGCTTGAAATAACCACACTAAAAGAAAAGCTAGATGTTCAAATAAAGGTCACAGAAAAACTTAAGTCTGGTAACGCTAATCTGAAAGAAAAGTGTGCGAACCTTTCAATAGCACCTAAAGACCTTCAGACCAAAATATCTGATTTAAATGCAAAACTTATCAGTGTGAGAATGAGAAAGTTGAGATTATCAGTCAATGCTCTACTCTTTAAATAGACAAAAAAGAGTTTGTTCCAAAAATAACAGACCTTGAGATTAAACTTTATAAACGAGGTCAAACTTATCAAACGATCCATCTGAACAAACCAAAGGATTTCCGGTACTTTAACTCAGAATGGGGAATTGGGTACGACAACCCACACTATTTGAAAAAGATTTTAACAATGGCGCCTACTTTATACGAGTTTAATTTTCTAGGCCTTGATAAGAGATTTCCCCAATATAAAATCAAATGGACAGAACCACTCAATGAGAAGGAAGAGGAACGTGAGGAATATAAACGCAAAAATACGACTAAAATGCAATTGCCTTTTGCGTATGAAGTTCTTAACACATCTTATGAAACAAAGAAATCCAAATACCTCTCAAATGACTACTTTGACGGCTACAAAGTTGCAAAGCCCAAAGATTCCTCGAAAAAGGATTCGGTCCCAACAACTGAACCTAAAACAGAGAAGGACGAGTTTAAACGCTATGTTCCACCTCTTGTTCTAGAAATGAAAATAGTTCAGTTAGAGGAGTCATTTGAACAGGAAAAGATTAAATTTCAATAGGAAAAACAAGAGCTTTTATCCAAACTTGAGAGTTTTAATTCCCCAAAAACAGAATTTGTATCCGTTGAGGAAAAGGAAGCTCTTCAGGGAGAAATCAAACGGCTCACATCCAAACTGTCTGCCTTGGCGACAGAAGTGATGCAAGAGTAAGTGAGTAAGGGTAAACTTCAAGAGAAGTTTGACCAACTTCAAAACGACAAAGTCACTCTACCCGAACCTTCCTCAAACTCATCAGATACATCTTCTTGTAAGGCTTTAATAGGAAAAATCTCTTCCAGAAAAGGAAAAGAACCTCAAGTGATGTGTTTGCAAAAAAATCTCAATTCTGATTTACAAAAAGCTTCCGCAACTGATTCTTCGTAAAACACAGTTCCAAAATGTTCCTCACATTCTTTGACCAATGATGTTCCATCTGAGAGTGAACTTGATTTTTTCGCGTTTATGGAATCAAACATTTGTTTAGGTGAGGAGTTTCCTAAGTTTGAATTCAATCAAAAACTCCCAAGTCACACCGATTTTCTTTCAAAGGTGGTTGATCGACCGGTAAAATTTCTTATGGGTGAATGTTCTACTTTAAACCCTAAAACCTGTTCTGTGAACGATGTCTCTAAAAACAAATCTAAATCTAAAAGACCTTCACAGAAACGGAAACAGACCGGTCGACCCCAAAATAGACATCCTTACTACTTAAGCTTTATTGACCATGACTTTAATGATTTTTTAGATAAAAATGGTCGGGCCAAAAACGTCAAACAAAAGTGAGTAGCTAAAGGATCGAAAGAGAACAAGTCGCAGTCAAAGTCATTTAATTCCGTTTTCAGTTCTAGGAAAAGCATTAATAATCGTGGTTTGATTGATTCAAATAACTTTGTTGAACAAAGTATTAATTTTCCGTTAAGACTTTATTCAATTCAGCAATTGATTCAGTTATCTCATGATTGTCTATGTTGCTCAAATTGTGGATTGAATGACTTTGTTGATAACCAGTATGCATCTGATTGGTTTGGCTCATATCATGTCTTTAATTCTCTTCCTAAATTTAAGTCACGTAAACCCAAACGGAAACCTAATTCAAAATGGATTCCCAAAACAAGTGCTAAACCTAACCCTCTAGGACCCATTTTTAAATGGGTACCTAAAAATGCTTAACTTGTTTTTGCAGAACGGTCATGTGTGGTACTTAGACTCGGGATGCTCCAAGCACATGACCGGAAGGAGGGAGCTTCTCACGAACTTCACCGAAAAATAATGTGGCAACGTGAGGTATGGGAATGACGACAAAGCACCAATCATGGGTTATGGCGACATTGTTCAAGAGAACATAACCATCAATAAGGTTTCCTATGTCGCTGGGTTAGGACATAATTTGTTCAGCATTAGCCAATTCTGCGACAAAGATTTAAAGGTCAATTTCAAAGCCAAGAAGTGTGGTGTCCGCACTGAAGACAGAAAGGAACTGCTGATTGGAACGCGCAAAACCAATCTCTACACCATCGACCTCTCATCTCTGAAGACTGACGAGTCTGTATGCCTGATGTCAAAGGCCAACTCTCAACAAACCTGGATTTGGCATCGTTGGTTATCGCACCTTAATTTCAAGAACCTCAACAAATTGGTGCTAGGCAGACACGTGAAGGGCATGCCTGAACTAAAGTTTGAGAAAGATCGCCTATGTGGAGCATGTGAAATGGGAAAGATGAAGCCAGCATCTCACAAGCCGAAGGCCGCTCCGAGCACGTCAAGCTCCCTAAAAGTCATCCACATGGATCTGTGTGGACCAATGCACGTTCAGAGCATCAACCACAAGAAGTACATCCTGGTTATGGTCGACGACTACTCTCGGTACACATGGTGAAGTTTCTACACTCCAAGGACGAGACCCCAGAGCTGATCATCACTTATCTGAAGACAATTCAGCCGAGTCTACAATAGCTCATACAGACCATTCGGACGGACAACGGTACAGAGTTCAAGAATCGTACATTGGATGAATACCTTACATCGGTAGGTATCACCCATACCTTCTCCGCCGCACGTACCCCTCAGCAGAACGGAGTCATGGAAAGGCGCAACCGTACACTAGTGGAAGTCGCTCGCACGATGCTGTCCCAGTTAAAGCTGCCGTTATTTCTATGGGCCGAAGCCATTGCAACCGCCTGCTACACGCAGAACCGATCAATCCTCAACAAGCGGTTCAACAAGATGCCCTACGAGATCATCAACAACCGCATTCCGAAAATCAAGTATTTCCATGCGTTCGGATGCACGTGCAACATCATGAACGACAAGGATGATATCGGAAAGTTCAGCCCCAAAGCCGACAAAGGAGTATTCATCGGATACTCGACGTAGGCTCAACCATTTCGTGTTTACAAAGCGAACTAAGACCGTTATCGAGAGTGTAAACATGACGTTTGACGAAGCGGCTGATTTAGCTTCTACACAACTCAGTTCAGAACCCGTTCTAACTGGTGTGTTAGCTTCAGAACAAACTCGTTCGGGATCTACACAAATCCCAGTAAATCCAAATCATGACTCTACGTCAAAATCACATCTTTTAGATTTGGATTTACTTTTTGAACATTTTTACGATGAATTCTTTAATCATCCTAATCCATGTGTTACTGTGCATAACAGGGTTGGAGCCGTGCAACTCGAAAACTCAGCGAACCTAACCGGTCTGCCGCCATCTACAAGCGCTTCAACGACTTCTACTGAGAACCCCCAAAGTTCAAGTGACACCACTTCCGAAGCTGAAATCACACCGGAGACTGTTGTGCCTATCCCGACAACCGCTGCTGATGATTCATCATCAAATACTCAAACAGATCAACCGCCTTCTTCTCCGAAGGTTGCCCAACCAATCACGAATTCGGCACCAGCTCCTCCGCTCAACAGACCTTCGTCACTTGAAGCGGTACAAGATCTCCCCCTGGTGAGTATGTGGACCCGAACACATCGCATGCCACTAATCAGCCACTTCCACACATCACCAAATGGACACGCGCACATCCTCTTCACCAGATCATTGGCGACCCCTCTACGCCTGTCCAGACGCATGGCGCCTCAGTAAACTTTTGCCTCTTCTCCGGTTTCCTCAGCCGCATCGAACCTACAACCGTCTCCGAAACACTCAGTGATCCAGACTGGGTGATCGCGATACAAGAGGAGCTTAACCAGTTTGAGAGCCTCCGGGTATGGAGACTTGTCCCACGCCCAGCGAACAAGACGATGATTGGCACTAAGTGGGTATTCAAGAACAAAAAGGATGAATATGGTATCGTAGTTCGCAACAAGGCATGACTCGTGGCCAAGGGCTACCGACAACAAGAAGGCATCGACTACGACGAGACATACGCCCCGGTTGCCCGCATTGAAGCAATCTAAATATTCCTCGCATATTCCGCCCACAAGAACTTCACGGTATTCCAGATGGATGTGAAGACAGCTTTTCTAAACGGTGTAATAAAGGAGGAAGTCTACGTCTCACAACCGGAAGGGTTCGTGGACGATTCGAAGCCTAGTCACGTCTACGTCTTAGACAAGGCCCTCTATGGCCTCAAGCAAGCTCCACGAGCCTGGTACGATGCACTTACTACCTTCTTGGTAAAGCAGATTTCTCCAAAGGTAAGATCGACACAACCTTGTTTATTAAAAACGAAAAGCATGACATTATTCTTGTGCAAGTGTACGTTGATGACATAATTTTTGGCTCAACTAACTCTCAGTACTGTCATAACTTTTCAGTCCTCATGAGGAGACATTTTCAAATGAGTATGATGGGGCAAATGAAATATTTCCTTGGTCTTCAAGTTAAGCAACTATCGATCGGGAAATTCATTAGTCAGGCTAAGTACATCTGAGATATTCTTCAGAAATACCAGATGGAACAGTCTGCGCCTATGAAAACTCCAATGTCTCCGGGTTCGAGGTTACATGTCGATCACAGCGGAAAGGATGTGGACACCAAAACATACAGAGGGATGATTGGTTCATTGCTGTACTTAACGGCAAGTAGGCCATACATCATGTTTTCGACTTTTCTGTGTGCCCGCTTTCAATCAAAACCTAAGGAATCTCATTTAATAGTGTTAAACGCATATTTAGATATTTGAAAGGTACTGCTGATCTTGGTTTGTGGTACCCAAAAGAGACAGGTTTTGAGTTGACAGCATACTCGGATGCTGACCACGCTGGCAACATGCTGGACCAGAAGAGCACGTCTGGTCATGTGCAGTTCTTGGGCGACAGTCTCGTCAGCTGGGCATCAAAAAAGCAACAATGTGTATCCACATCTACAGCTGAGGTGGAGTACGTGGCCACTGCAAGCTGCTGCTCTCAGGTAATATGGATGCGCACACAGCTCAAGGACTACGGCTTCACGTACTCGAAGGTGCCCATTTATTATGACTCGAAGAGCGCACTGGCCATATCCAGCAATCCGGTGCAGCACACGAAAACAAAGCACATCGACGTTCGGTGTCACTTCATCAAAGACCACGTCGAACGAGGTACGATGGAACTCTACTTTGTTAATGCTGAGCATCAGATAGCAGACCTCTTTACCACAGCCTTGGATGAAAAACGATTCAATTACTTAGTGTCCAAACTAGGTATGCTAAATCTGAAGGTTTAAGTACTTATGAGTCAAATACAGCTTCTGTTCAATTACGAGGAACGGTTACATCACCATCTGTTGGTGACACAATAGATGTTGAGGTTCACACTTCGCTGTTCTTGAAATTTATATGTACCCGTCTCAGATGTTCGTAACCTCTGTATTAATAAGGTAAATTTATTTCATTAGTTTGTTCGCATTGTTACTTGTGTGAATTTTCCTTTTAATTTTTCATTTTCTCGATACCCGTACGTTTGATAGTTTGCTCATATGTTAAGGGGGAGCACAGTCATAACAAAGCACGTAAGTAAGTACGCTCACGTTTTGAGGGGGAGTGACACATTTCTTTTCTTTTATCAACGTTTTTTTTGTGTGTGTCAAAATGTTTATATGCGTAAATCTTAAATTTTCAAATACTGTCGTGCACACATCGAGGGGGAGCATTTGTTTAAAAGCACAACTCGAGGGGGGGTATCTTTTAATTCACTTAAAGGGTTTTGGGTGGAAAAAGTTATCTCCATGAGTCAAAGGTCCTATTTGGCAATTTTTCAAAAGTTCCCGGATACCGGATGGTACCCGGATAAGTATCCGGATGGAGTATCCGGTAAGTTGGAGTATCCGGATGCGTCGTCCGGACACCCGGACACCGACCTCGTCTATATATACTCGGATACCTCCACACACACTCTAAGCCCTCATAAACACTCTGTCGCACACTCGCACGCTTGATTCACTCATGATTTCGACTCATTTTCAAGGTATGTTACTCTATTCCTTCTCCTCTTTATGTTTCGATCTCAATCCGACACAACCACATCGCAAAATCGATCGATTTTTCAATCGATTTCCTAGATTTCACGGCCGACCCTCTGTCGGTTCGTCTTCTGGTAGTTTTGTGGCCGGTCTCTTGCTAATATACATCGATAGTCATCCCTATTTACATTATTATGCTATTGGTCACTTGTTGGACATCAATGATGGTTTGGTTTCTCGATTTGGTTACCACCGGATCTTGTCCGAATAGTTTATAACTATCCGGATACCTATGGTATCCGGACACCTATGGTATCCGGTAAGGTCATCCTATCCAGAAACCTATGGTATCCGGACACCTATGTATCCGGTAAGTTATTCTATCCGGTAAGTTCTACGTACCCGGTAAGCTCCGGGTATCCGGTAAGTTTCAAGTGTACGACAAGTTTTTCCTATCTGGTAAGTTCATCTTATCCGGAAACCTTTGCTATCCGGAAACTTCCATTTTCACCGGTAAGTATTTTTATCCGGTAAGCTTTCTTATCCGGACATACCTTGTCACCCGGATACCATATTATCCGAAAACCCTATTTCATCCGGAAACCCTACACAATCCGGAAACCATACTGCCCGGGACATAGCATTCACTGCCAAATATTCCGATCTTCCGCGATTGAGTCGATTTGCGCCAGGGTACAATTATCATTCTCACCATTGTATACTAACACTATATTTATCAGGTACTGGAATGGCTGACGAACAACAACAACTTTCGATCCACGACGACGAAAATCCTAAAGACTTTATCAATGAGGAGGCCGATAACACACTAATTCCTTCCGACAAGTTCCTCGAGATAGAGGGAAACAACCATCACCTCGATGCCAGCGAATTTCGGCCTCAACATCGAGTGGTAGTAGGACATTCTGACGGGCCATCCGCTCAACTATGCTGTAATGGCCACAACGGACGTCCTGGTGCTTTACTTACAACAAGTATGGCACGCCATCCGTGTGGTCACCGCTACCAACAACCAGAGAATAGAGACCAACCTAGACCATTTTCCGTTCGTGCTTACACCCGACTCCTTCCATCAGTTGCTTCAGCTTCCGGAAGCTACTGCGAACGGCCGCACATGCTATGATCGCTTTATCGACGAAGGCGTCTTGTGTATCGATATCCGTTCCTTGGGCTACAATCACGCACTGAACCGCCCATCAGCCTTCAATCGGAAGTACCTAGCGCCTTTATGGTACACGATGTTCACTATTGTTCATCGATGTCTATCATCCAAATGGAAGGGCGTGAATTTCCTTCGCCTCTTCCATGTCGTTGCCTTCGACCGCCTCGTCAACTTCGCAGCGTTGATCTGGCACGAACTTGTAAAGAATATTCGTGACAACGGAGGGAAAAAGGAACGCCAGTTCATTTCTTTCATTTGATTCCTTCAACTGGCGATCCGTTAGCACATGGACGCCAACCCTTACATTCCTCGACGACCCAACCATCTGGTATGTCCATCCTTTAGCCTACACTTCCTCGTAATCCGCAACCCATAAAACGCACAACCCATGTGTCTTTCTGAAGCCCTACTGGCCTACGTAAGTCCTACAGCACCGAGTGTGTTAGCGTATAGGTGTGAGTTAGGAATAGGTGCTCCGATGGTCCAGCCAGAGACGGAGGGACCTTCCCACAGAGCTAGACCCGAGAAACATGAGGGTCCGAGAACTCGTGGAGGGAGAGTTCGGGTAGCTGGGGCTCCCGGACGGGGTGCGATGAGAGCACATATGGGAAGGGAACAGGAGTGGGCAGTGCTATAGACTTGCGTGCCGGTACAAGCCAACAGACCCGACCCAGTACATCCTCAAGCCGACAACCCCAACCCTCTATTACAACTTCAACCAGCCGTACCATACCTATCCAAACCACCGACGAAACGTCGACTACCCTACACGAGGTTCTAGTTATAAATGAACCTCTACTTGAAAGAGACGCCGTCGTGGAAACCAGTGAACCTCAATCACCTTTAATCCGCCAATCTCCGTCTTATTCCGAAAGCACCGACTCCGATACAGACCAAGCCATTCGCATATCGCAAATATCGCCGCGTATCGGAAGTCGTCTACCTCCAGTTGAGGAATCTCCATCCACCTCAACCACTCCCTCTACCACCTCTACGCCTGAGCCAAATACGGGAGTTATAAGGAGAGTGGAGGGAGAAATAGTCGAAAATCCAAAAGTGCAAGAGGGAGAGGATGGAGATCGAAAAATAATAATGAGAGACCGAGCTTATTAGAAAAGCGAGCTCGCGAGTTGTCCCAAACCCGTGTCAGCCAGATAGCCACATCTGCTATTCCATCTCATTCGTTGGGACGGGGTATTGAAGAAGCCGTCGTAGACCTAGCGACGCAATTGTACGCCCCCTAAGCCACTCAAGTGACTCTCAACAGTTGCTTGTTTCAACTTCACACGGGGATTTAGCACATAATCTACCGTTCTCACACTCAGAGAGTTTCGGTATTGAAACAAGAGAACAACTGCCCCCGTTCTCGACTTCTTTCAACGCACAATTGATTCTAGGTCCTATTGATGAAATGTTTTCTTCACTAGGACACTACCATTGACTACTGCTACCATCGGTTATACAAGTGACCCGATCGGAACACCTGGAGTATCTCTGCCACTTGGTGGAATACGAGGATCAGGTAGAAGTCCTACCACAACTATCATCACACCAACCGTGAACGTAGGCGGTACTATTGTTGATTCAACAGCGGTTACCTCAACGGGTAATCTATGTAATCCCAGTGTTACTTTACCCGGATTCGTTTCAAGGATTTACATGGACGGCGCCTTAAAGTTTGTCCAAGCCGAGTTAACCAAGGAGTTCAAAGTAGAGTTGGCCAACATCCGAAGTTCTTTGAAAGGAAAAGAGAAAGTGGTCGAAGCTGAACCTGCTACAACAAATCCACCACCTCAGTCTACAACTGTCCAAGCATCTTACTCGGTGGATGAACTCAAAACATGCTCTTTTCCCAACTACTTCAACAATCCAACACATATTCTTCTTCCGAAGCCGATCTGCTATCCTTGCTCCGCACACAGGTACCCTCTCAGCCACCACAACTCACTACCCGACTCGACCAGATTGACTCGACCCTTCGGAACGTCCAAACCACTCTTGAAACTTTATCCGAACGGGTCGCCTCTATCGAGAACACTTGCAAAAGCCCAATCTGGAGGACTCAAGCGCACACACGATGACCAGGATGATCCTGATCACCGTGAGGGGGAGAACAAGCGCCAACGCCTATGTGAGTCCGAGACGATAAATGTCAACACCGTATCAGAGGTTCAACCTGAACTGTCTACTGTGGCACCGACTGAATATCCGCCACAAAATCAGCTAAGTTTGGTCGACATGGTAGTCGATATGTGTGGATCCCAGATTAGTGCAATCGATATGAAATCAGTAAACAAAGGCAATAAGAACAGTTGATTTCAATCCGTCATCCATCTATTTCATAAACAATTCAGAGAGTTTTACTATACGACTACAATGGTTATGTGGATGATTTTTCTGTCTACTAAGCTCTCTCTTCTAAACACGATTAGGCGCAATATGAATTCTAACCTAACTTCCTAAGAAAAAACAAATCTATTTACACCAAGGCTTAAAGCCTAAGGCCCATGGCCCATTAAGCTAAACTAAAGCCCATTTAACACATTAAGGCTTTTTATAATAAATAATTAATCTCTATAATTCTTTATGTAACTTTCTAATTAATAGGACATTTATGGTCCTAACAATATGGATATCTCAGATGAAGAAGACCCAACGGTTGAAAAGCCTGAGGGAGAAAAACAACAACTGATCGAATTCACAGCGATTGAGCGACCAACACTTGAATTTATCGACCCAGAATCAGAGATCGACCCGAAAACAGAATATTTATAGCACGAAAAGGCCTTCAATGCAATTAACTCCGAGGTCGACATGATCTTCCCGACCGCAGTTGATGAAGACATAAACTATGATCAGTATCTTCTTCAAGACGTTTAGAGTACACCATCTAGTATTCCTGATATGCCTGAAACTTCCGAACCAGTTCACCCGACATCTCCTCAACCCGAATCAACATCGAACCAACCCAGGCAGCCAGTGAAATGGGAGAAAATCATTATCCTGATTCCTTATCTAGAAGATTCCCTGAAGAATCTATCCGTTCATCGGTTAAGGCCTCTGAACCTAGTAATGTGCCATGGAATATCAGCTTTTGATGACACCCGCGGAATGCAATATCTGGAGATAATGAAACAATGTCAGTCAGTCAAGAAATTCGGAACGAAGCACAAGATCACCAAAATCACCAACATCCAGTCCGGCCGAATTCTGAAAGTCTGGTACCCAGTTTTCACCGTTACAAGGGAATGCGGGAAAGATTGGACATTATCCAAAGCCGACTTCAAAAACCTACGACTGAGTGATTTCCACGACATTATGAAAGACTTGCGAACCAGAACCATCAGACCTCTCCACGTCACCAAAGCACTTGAAGCCGTCAGACGATTCCTGAAATGCATTATCTCACTGTCTTACATCATAGATTTTCAGATGGGAATCGAAAACAGGTCGAAGAAAATTAATCTGCTTAAACCCGATCAGAAGGCCCCAGAGTTGAAGATGTACCCGGTAAACACGATGTTGTTCGAACAAGGATTCGGAGTTATCAACCTCAACGCACAAGGTGAAAACAAATTTCTCAGATTCAGTCAAGTTAACCGCTACTGCGATGGAACCTTAATGAAGGCCAGACAATCACTAAGAGAATTACAGCCAAGGAAGAACTGATCCCGAAAACGTTCTTGGGAAGTCTTAAAGAGCTGAATGCCCGAGAAGCATTGGAAATAGTTGAAGACCGACTTGAGTTTCGCAGATCTATCAGAAGCTTTGAGATACCTTCTGCCATCCGAAAAAGATATGTTCCGAACTGGCGCGACATTGAACTTCAATTCAAAGGGGGAGATTGTTAGGGTCAAATATTAGTTGAATGGAAGTTCAAGGGTGAAATTTGTAAATACCTTAAAAGGTATAAATAGTTAGCCTTAATGTTTGTTTTAGGTTAATCGTTCCAGTTCATTATTGAAAAACTCTCTGAACGTGTTAAACCCTTTGAATGAAATAGATGGATGACAACTTGAAATCATTGAGTTTTATTTCTATTGATTGTTGGTCATCATTGTTATTGCACTAATCTGGGATCCACGGGAACATTTTCATTTGATAAAGTTGCCTGATGGAACTGAAGTATGTGAATGCATCCATTGCAGTGAGAAGATAAAGAAGCTTAAAGATGGAACCACGACACCATTGCATAGACATATTAGTTATTGCCCGAAGTTAAGAGCAGTCAACGTCGTTCATCCAGGTCAGTTAAAGTTAAAGGTTGTGCCTGGGTAATCAGATTCTTCTATGGTCAAAAACTGGAAGTTTGATAATAGTAGGATTAGAGAGATTGTTTCTCACATGCTTATGGTTCATGAGTTGTCGTTTAATTTTGTTGAATATGAACTTCTAATGTGCTGATGAAAGAATCTAACCCCGAATTTAATAAGATTTCACGTCCGACGACTAGGCAAGATTGTGTTTCTAGTTACGAGATTGGGAAGAAAAGAATTTGAAAATGTTAAGTTCTGTCAATCGTGTGAGTATAACAACTGATATGTGGACATCAGGTCAGAATATTCATTATATAGTGGTCACTTGCCACTTTGTTGATTCTGATTTCAAGCTTAACAAATGTGTATTGAGTTTTGTTGATGTGCCACCACCTTATATTGGATTACGTATTTATGATTCCCTCTTCAAGTGCTTAAAAGAGTGGAATATTGAGACAACGGTTGCTACTTTGATAGTTGACAATGCTACAACTAATGATGTGGTTGCTACAAAGATGTTGGAAAATCTGAATCTCCAGAAAAAGCTTGTTGTTGGTGGAAAGTTATTTCATGTGCGATTTTGTGCACATATTCTTAACTTGTTGGTTCAAGATGGTTTATCGAAAATAAAAGACGTTATTCACAATATTCGTGAGAGTGTGAAGCATGTGAATGCGTCTCTGGGTCGATTGCATATATTTAGTGAACTCTCCAAGCAATTATCTTTGTCAAAGAAGCATTTGATTTTGGATGTTAGTACTCGATGGAATGCTACATACGCTATGTTGTTTATGGCCTTAGAGTTCAAAGAAGTGTTTGTGAATTATGCCGAACGAGAATCAACATACAAGAATTTGCCAACCGTGCAAGATTGGGAAAGGGTTGAAGGTATTTGCTCTTTCTTGGGGATTTTCAACGAGGTTACCAAAATAATATCAGGTATTATAGATTCTCTTTTATCGTTTTTATTATAAATCATTTTTATTGTTTATTTACTTTTTTATTTAGTTCTCATACACTATTTATTTACTTTTTTATGTAGTTGTCATGCACTATTTATTTACTTTTTTATCGTATAGGCTCTGAGTATCCTACGTCTAATTTATTTCTTAGTGAGTTATATGGGATAAAAGAAGCATTGGATGATTTTACTTTAGATGAGAGCAAATAAATGATATATATGGATATTAAGATGAAAAAGAAATTTGACAAATATTGGGGTACTCGTAATTTTTTGATTTCGATTGGTGCTATTTTGGATCCTAGGTACAAGATGAAGCTACTTGAGTTCTCTTTTAATGCCATATATTCACCATGAGGCTCCTAAACAAATGAAAATTATTCATGATACTCTTACTAATCTGTTTGAAGAGTATGTTGGGCAACATAAAGCGGCTAATGTAGTTTCCTCTAGTGGTGTACTTGACAAGAGTGTAAGTGGGGCTAAGAGTGGTTTTACCAATCTAAGTTCTAGAGTAGGTAAGGGTATCAAAAGTGGCACCGCAAAGTATGATCAACATATTAGAAGTGTTGATACTTTTGTAAGTGTGAAATCAGAATTAGACACTTATTTGGATGAAGGAGTGTATATTGGTTAGTCGGGTGTATATTTTGATGCCTTGGAGTGGTGGAAGGAGAAAAACATGAAGTTCAAAATTTTGTCTAAAATGGCTGCTGATGTTTTGGCAATTCCGATCACTACCGTTGCTTCAGAATCAGCTTTTAGTGCGGATGGTAAAGTTATTGAACCCCATCGTTCTCGTTTAGGAACGAAGATGATAGATATGCTCATTTGCGGAGCTGATTGTTATCGTCATTATTATGGACTACACAAGAAAAACAAGATGAACTTCTTCTTATTTCCAATTCCAATACTTGTTTTCTTACAAGATACAATAAATAATATTATTTTATTTGTTTGTTATAGGAATATGATGATATGATATATATTGATCTTCCATGATGATTGAAGTCTTGAAGATATGTTTTCCACGAGCATTAAGCTAAAAGAATCATGATGATGAATAGTTTTTTTTGTTCAAACGATGTTATTTGATGAATGGCGATCGTCTTATCTTTTAAACTATGGAATTTGGATAATTGGTCTACTAGGTAACGAAACGACAAGTAATGATGGTTGCTTTTGTATTTTTGTTCGTTCGTTTATGTTTGTTCATTTAAGGTTGTTCATTTATGTTTGTTCGTTTAAGGCTATTCGTTTAAGGTTGTTCGTTTATGTTCGTTCATTCGTTTACGTTTGTTTAGCACTTAAACAAACGAAAACGAACACACCCATTTCTTAAACAAACGAACACGAACACCTAAGATTTTGTTCGTTTACCGTTCGTGTTCGTTCATTTGTTCGGCTAAGTTAAACGAATGAACACGAACAAGCCTCCGTTCGTGTTCGTTCGGTTCGTTTACAACCCTACATGTAAGTTTCATAAATCCACTTCGTACAACGGATGTACTTTGGAAAGGAGCTTTTTGATGTTCACTCCTCCAGGGCTTCCATTCAATTATCGAAAAACACAACGGAATTTCTATGAACGTTATGACAAGAAAACATATTCCTTGTGTGTACGTGCAAGTGTAGAAATGATTGAAGCAACTTATGCTTGATTATATAGGCTCAAATTGTGTAAAATGTTGAAGCAGCAACAAGTTTTCCACGGACTCAATGTGCACGATTGAAGTGCGAAGGTGGGGCAAACTTCCTTCCTTCCAAAATCCAAACCTTCCGAATGAAGATTAGATAGATTATATGTTGCGTCCCCTGGAAAATTTGAAACATTTCTTTGTTGAGAAAGAAATGAGTAGCTGGTGGCGTTAAAGCAAGAGTTGGCATGGGCTAACTGCATGTTTCAATGATGGTCACCAAAGAATGTGAACCAATCAGTAATGTGGTTGCCCGGATCAGAAAGTGGTTGGTGCAGAGTTCTGTTATTCTTTTAACTCTGTTCTCACACTCTCTTTTTGTTTTTAATCCACTCACTTCTAACCAAACTCTCATTTTCATTTTACCTCAGCACAATGAGATTACTCAACCGGATGAGTTATCTCCCCCACTCTTTGATATAGACCCCTCACTCCTCAATCACTCAAGGATAACTTATTGGGTAGGAAACACTAGTTAACGTGAATCCATAGAAGTACAATGTAATATCTCACACTGATCCCCATGAAATTTTGTCCTAAAAATATGTGTTGTTTTGCAGTTTAGCTTGAACAATTATAATCTCAGTAGTTGAATAACATTGTCATTATAATGTGTTAGCTCCAACTTCTGTAGTTAAAGAAGTATTGAAAAATAGGCTAAGTGTAAAGTCATCGACATAGGCCTCTGCCAAGACACCGAGCAAAGATCCAAGTGAAGGATCTACAGAAGACACTCTTAGAGGACAAGGCCACAGAGCCTTTGTCATCCTTGACAGAGCCTCTGTGGTATGAAGACTGAAGACTTAGAAGATTATTTGAAGATCAAAACGAAGACGAACGTTCCTCTCACGATTTCTGCGGTACGAAGATCCTGGAGATCATTCGTACAAGGCGTGCCCTGCCAACTCCATATGTCAACCTCTGATGGGTTACAGCCTTAGCAGAAAACGGCGCACTACATTAACGTTGTACCTGTAGTAGTCCCACGATCGTGTCTTTGTGCCCTTAGTACTTCTTGTCTCCCCATTGTCCCCTGTAGATCAGTATAAATAGAAGGCTCATGTTGAGCTCTTCCATTAACTTTTGCACGACACACACACCCATTAGAGCATAATTTATATTATACCTTCGGTGTTCTTGGTGTTCTTTTTTAATCAATACAAAGTGAATCTTTGAGTTAATCTCGTGTTTATTTATACTTTGTTTATTTGATTCCGTGTGTTTTTCTACCTAAGAATATCTCTTTAGTTCGTTAAAACGCTTCCGCACTCTTATTTGTTTGACTTAATAGATATTTATATCATTGTTGAGTAATATCGGGATCAACAATTGGTATCAGAGCCTTTCTTGATTTTCTATATCAAGAGATCTTCTCTGACAATGATTTTTGGTAGAAACTTGGATTGATTTTAACCCGTTCTTCGTTTATTTCAAACAACCTCTGTTTTCCTGCCATTCTCGACCAGTTCGACTTTGGTAAACTTACAGAACCTGTTTCTACGGTTAAAACTCTCCATTTTAGTGCATTGTTTAAGGTTTTAAGCTTATAAACTCATTTAGAAAATACCACTCCATCATCTGAAAGGTTGTTGTTCATATTCTGTTTTCTGGTATTTTTTTAAAACTTCTTTCAAAATGGCAAACGCGAACAACTTCTTCACCGCTGGTTCTTTAACCAAGCCACCCACTCTACTCAGAGATGAGTACCCTCAATGGAAGATACGAATGATTCATTTCTTCGAGGGTACTGACAAAGAACTAGTCTACTATATCCACAACCCTCCTTTCGTTCCCATGGTCACAGTACCACGTGTACCTGCCACAGATGATACTCCATAGGTTGCTGAGTACGAGAAACCAAAGACAAAGGACAAATGGTCCGCTACAGACTGGGAGAAGTACGAGATTGCACAGAAGACCAAGCGACTTCTGATAATGGCCATACCCAATGACCACTTCCAATCCCTAGATGCGTGTGAATCTGCATACGATCTATGGAAGGAACTGGAGAAACAATTGGAGGGAGGGGCCAAGACTCAGAAGAACCGCAAAGCCCAATGCATCAACGAATACTACGCATTCAAAGCTCTGCCGATAGAATCTCTGCAGTCAACGTACGACAGGTTCAACTCTCTTATCAACAAGTGTAGGATGTTCGGAATTCACAGAACTTCTGAAGAGAACAACGTCATGTTCTTAAAGAGCCTTAATGAAGAATGGCTCCAGTTGTCTATGTCTCTGCAAACTAATCAGGACTTAGACACCTGGACTCTGTCAGATCTTTACGGAACACTGGCTGCCCAAGAACCTCAAATTGCACAAGCAAAAACTCAAATCGGTGGGCCTCTTGCACTTGTTGGTAAGGCCTCAGAAGCAAAGGAGAAACCAAAGAAAGAGAAGTCTGTGGAGGAGAAGAAAGAGAAGAAGAAGAAGGTGTTGGTCGTTGATAGTGAAGAGGAGGAATTGGTGGAAGAAGAAGAGGCAACCATGGCCTCAATAGCTAAATCTTTAGCTCTATTGACACGAGAGTTCAGCAGAGGATACCAGAAGAAGTCAGGTTATGAACGCAATGGGAGAGATGATCATGGTGATTCAAGGAATCAGGGAAGAGAAGGATCGAATGACCAACAGAGGTCAAATGACAAGAATGATAGAGGTGGTGACCAACAGAGGTCAGGCGACAGAGCTGGGAGTGCACCCCAGAATCAGGGTTGTTTCAATTGTGGCAAGCCAGGCCACTATGCTGCAGACTGCAGGAGAAAATCAAACCGCCCTCAGAGGGACTCTGCTTTCTACAAAAAGAAAACATAATATTATGCTCAGAAGTCGCTCATGGTGGAGCAGGAAAACTGGCAGTCAGATGAATCCTCTGACGAAGGTGAAAAGAAGAACGCCCTGTTCTGCGGGATGGCAGAAGTCAGCTCCTCCGACTCTGACAGTGAGGTATCCACTTCTGACTCTTCCTCTAATGAAACAGATGATGATTTGCTTAAGCTGGCAGTTGAATACACTGAACTTAAAAAGACCTGCAAAAATGTCAAGAAGAAACTTGCATTCTTTGAGAGAGAAGCTAGACTTCTCACTCAAGAAAAGACAAAAATATTTCAAGAAAAGGAAGAGCTTGAAACAAATTGGCACAAACATCTAAATCCTTTAAAAGAAAAGATTTCAGAACTCAACTCAGCCTTAAAAGCTAAATCAAAAGAACTTATGGATGTTGAGAGCGACAGAATGAATATTCTTGCTCTTAAACATTATTTTCAAAAGGAAAGAGAAGTCCTTCATCAAGACCTACTCAGAAGAGACCTTTTAATTAAGAAATATCAAAATGCACAGATGGTCTATGAAAAGGTGAATACACAAATAGGGAGACGGGGAATTGGCTTCTGTGATATAGATCCATACACTGGATCCAAAAGAGACAAGTCTCTGTCCTCTCTATTTTGTATTGGGAGCACAAGAAAACCAGGTTTTCCAAACTTAACCTCTGTAAGCAAAAGGCAAAAAGTCTCTAGGGAACCTCACATGAGGAAACCTTTGAAGATGATAAATGTATGGTTTGAAAACAAAGATCTTTCATCCTCCATCTCTGTCAAAAGAGACTCCAAACCTAAGAAATATCTCAAAACACAAGATCAGATAGAAATCTTCAAGATTTGGTGACCCCGAGACTCAAACACAGGATGCTTTTGTCTGCATGATAGACTCTGAAAAGAAATTATTGGCAGAGGCACCTGAGTTCTTGCCCGCTTCTTCAGAAGAAAAACTGAAAAACATTTCTGAAAATGAGTTAATGGAAATTGGCAAAAACAATTTTTATAAAAACCTCTGTACATCCTCTGTTGATCAAAATCTCTCTGAGTAAATATTGATAAATACTTCTGCTGATTTGGAAGATAGTCCTATAGAAAAGGAAGAAAGTGAGTATGGCACATGCTCTGAAAGTCCAGCCTCTGTCGACAGAGATCTTAGTGACTCAACCTCTGTATATGAGGACGATTCATCCTCTGACGAATCTGAGACTGACTCAATAGAGTCAGAGATAGTTCCTTGTGGTGCTGAGGAAATTAAACTTCCCTATGGAATTCTTAACAGAACCATTCCTCCCAAGGAGAAAACCACAAGGATTCCTATCTGTCCAGACTTTTTGGACATGTGTATACAAGCCAAAACCTCTCTTGAGCTTGAGAAAACCAAACAACAAAAGGAAATGTCTTCTGATAATCCAACAAGTTCAAAAACTTCAAAACCCTTAAGGCCTCTTAAAGAAAAATTAACTTGGCAACAAAAGGGTAAGTGGGTTGAAAATAACAAATCTTTTTCTTCTGTGACAGTGAAACCTGCAGAAGTTCACCACAGAGGAAGGGGTCCACAGAAGGCTACTCCCAACAGAGAATTTTCAAAACAACAATCTAGTCTACATAGGTCTTCTTGTAATAGGAAGTCAGATGCTAGGGTAGATTGTAATAATAAAGCCTCTGTACCCCTATTCTGTGTTTTTAATGAAAAGTCAAGCAAATTACTTCACACATTCATTATTGTCATTGTTTTGAACTTATGCATCAATTGAATAAACACTTCTCTAGTCGACACTGTTTCCTCTCTAGACCCAAAAAGAATGCTAAATTCAAGGGTAAGAAAAACAAAATGGTTCTTCATCAGAAGCTAAAACCAAATCCAAGGATGCTAAGGCAACCTTGAAGACCCCTAACAAACCGGGACCCATTTGGATATGGGTACCTAAAAATCTCTGATTGTGTTACAGAGGAAGTATGTGCCGATCTGGTATCTAGACTCCGGATGCTCGCGGCACATGACTGGCGACAGAGGTCTACTATCCACTTACAAAGATAAACTCGATGGTGGATCTGTGACTTTTGGCGACAACAAAAAGGGGTACATAAAAGGCTATGGAGTCATCAAGAAGGAAAATATAATCGTATGCAAAGTTGCATATATGGATGGCCTTAAACACAACCTACTCAGTGTTAGCCAACTTTGTGATACGGGTTTTGACGTCATGTTCAAAAGAACCTTCTGCTCTCTGCAAGGTGAAGATACAGGAGTCGAACTTCTGCGAGCCGAACGTAAGGGAGATTTGTACCTCATGAACTTTAGTGCCAAGAACAAGAAGGACAAGCTCTGCCTTGTTGCCTGTAAAAACGAAGAAGCCTGGTTATGGCATAACAGGTTCTGCCACTTAAACTTTCATACTTTAGATAAGCTTGTTAAACTTGATCTTGTTAAAGGTTTGCCAAATGTCAAATTCAGTAAAGATCATTTGTGCTCTTCTTGCGAAATGGGCAAACTCAAAAGAGCTTCCCATAAAGGCAAAACTGACATGTCTTTCCCTAGGCCTCTATATATGGTACACGTTGACCTCCGCGGTCCAATCGCTACACAGAGCCTAGGAGGCAAGAAATATATACTTGTGTTGATTGATGAATACTCGAGATATACATGGGTGGAATTTGTCAGAAAGAAATCAGATGTTCCTAACATTCTGATAAACCTAATGAAAAGAATCCAGGTTCTGTATGAGTGCAGGATTCAAAAGTTAAGAAGCGACAATGGCACAGAATTCCAAAACTCTGTCATTGAAGCGTATCTTACATAAGAAGGCATATCTCAGAACTTCTCTGTTGCACGCACCCCACAACAGAATGGTGTGGTTGAACGAAAGAACCGTACGCTTGTGGAGGCTGCAAGAACTATGCTGACAGCATCTGGATTGCCAATTTCTTTCTGGGCAGAAGCTGTATCAACCGCTTGCTATACCCAAAATCGATCAACGATAGAAAAAAGGCACATCAAGAAACCTTATCACTTGATCAACAAAAGGCGACCAAACATCAAGTTCTTCCATGTATTTGGATGCAAGTGCTTTGTCCTAAACGATAGAGAAGCTAGAGGAAAGTTTGATGTGAAAGCAGATGAAGGCAAGTTCATAGGGTACTCTGCCACCTCAAAGGCCTACAGAGTTTACCTTCTGCGGTCCCGAACCATTATAGAGAGCATCAATGTCTCTTTTGACGATTCCTTTCAAAAGACTTCTGAACAAATCAGTTCAGAACTCGGACTGAAAAAGGAATCCTCTGGCATCTCCCCTACAAGAGAAGCAGAACTAAATCTGCTATTTGAAGAGATGTTCCACGACGATATTGATCCCTCTGCCGGAGCCGTTAGAGCCTCTGGAGAAACATCTTCTGCAAACCAGACTAAGTCAAGTATATCTCTAACTGGTCCATTAAATACTTCATCCTCCTCTGTAAATCGTGCAGATGCAAGTGCTAAGGGGGAGCGAACAGAAGATGATACAAGCAAGGATTCTACTACAGAGGCACTGGAAATACCAACTCCAGCAACTACAGAGGAAGCAATACCAGAGGAAAACGAGGATTCGGTCTCAACTTCATCAGAGGAACCAATTCCAACTCTTATCCCAATACTCCCACAAGCTGCAACACCAAGCTCTAGCACAGAAGTACCATCCACTACAGAGGTTGCACCAGAACCACAGTGTGCAACCACAGAGGTTCAACTAGATGATGCTAATGACCATCTTCCAAGGACGACAAAGTGGACGAAGAGCCATCATCAGAACCTAATAATTCGAGATCCCTCTGAAAAGATCAAGACAAGATCAGCCACTGCTAACTTTTGTTTCTTTACAAATTTTATCAGTGTGATCGAGCCAAAACGTGTCTTTGAAGCCCTAGATGATCCAAACTGGGTAGATGCAATGCAAGAAGAGCTTCTACAGTTTGAGAGAAACAAGGTATGGACCCTAGTTCCTCTGCCAAAAGGGAAGCAAGTAATAGGGACTAAATGGGTCTTCAGAAACAAGAAGGATGAGGATGGGGTGGTCATTAGAAATAAAGCGAGATTGGTGGCCAAGGGATATTGCCAAGCAGAAGGCATTGATTACGATGAGACTTTTGCCCCTGTCGCACGGCTCGAAGCAATAAGAATCTTCTTAGCCTTCGCAGCCCACAGAGGTTTCAAAGTTTTTCAAATGGATGTAAAATCTGCCTTTCTGAATGGTCAAATCCAAGAAGAAGTATACGTCCAACAGCCACCAGGGTTTGAAAGTGCCAAGTACCCAAAGTACGTTTATTACCATGACAATGCTTTGTATGGACTGAAACAGGCTCCGAGGGCATGGTACGAACGACTTTCAACCTTTCTTCTCGATAATGATTTCGACAGAGGTACAACCGATACTACTTTGTTTTATAAAAGAAAAGGCGATGAGATTCTGCTTGTACAGATCTATGTGGACGACATTATTTTTGGTTCTACAAATGCACAACAATGCACAGATTTTGAGAAACTCATGCAGAGTGAGTTTGAAATGAGTATGATGGGAGAATTAAACTTATTCCTAGGACTCCAAGTCAAACAATCATCAGAGGGAATTTTCATAAATCAAGCTAAATATGTCTCTGACATTCTTTCAAAATTCAGGCTCTATGATGCCTCTGTAATGAAGACCCCCATGTCCACTGGAAATAAGTTACACTCAGATCCAGATGGTAAATATGTATAGTGCAAGCTTTACAGAGGCATGATTGGGTCCCTTTTATACTTAACAACAAGTAGACCTGATATAATGTATGTCACATGCCTCTGTGCAAGATATCAAGCTAACCCAAAAGAATCTCACCTTCTTGCTGTAAAGAGGATCTTCAGATACCTTAAGGGAACCAAAAATCTTGGGCTCTGGTATCCGAAGAACTCTGGCTTTGATCTTAAGGCCTTCACAGATTCAGATTATGGAGGATGCAAGCTTGACCGAAAAAGTACCTCTGGGAGTTGTCAATTTCTGGGTGGTAAACTAGTCAGCTGGACTTCAAAGAAGTAGAATTATGTGTCGACATCTACAGCAGAAGCTGAATATGTTGCTGCTGCTAGCTGTTGCTCCCAGGTTCTGTGGATGCGAACTCAGCTAAAGGACTACGGTTTCAACATATACAAGATACCTATCCTCTGTGATTCAAAAAGTGCCATTGCAATCTCTGCAAATCCTGTACAACACTCCAAAACAAAGCATATCGATATCCGTTACCACTTTCTGAAGCATCATGTTGAATTGGGAACAATCGAGGTGTACTTTGTGTCCACTGAATATCAGCTTGCAGACTTATTCACCAAGGCACTCGATGAGAAAAGATTCCTTTTCTTGGTGAGTAAGTTGGGTATGATAAACATGAGTTGAACCCTCTGTGAGTAAGACCTGATCCTCTTGTAAATATGTATATATTCAAATCTTTAGTATGTAAATTCTCTACCATCAAAAGTTTTGTACCCAACAGAGCTTCTGTGGGAATGCTCAGAGCCTCTGACATTTCCCACAGAACCTCTGGTAAGTTTGACCTATGTTCTATGCATTACTTATCTTATCTGATCCAAGTATAGGTCAAGGGGGAGCAGAAGGAGACCTTGAATTAATCTACAGAAGTGGTTAATTCAAGGGGGAGCCAAAGAAGAGTTGTGATCAACCAAATCCACATAAGTCAGGTACGTTTGCCGAGCAAAGGTAAATCAAAAGGAGAATGTCTCGCACAAAACCCTTTTCCAAAACAGTTTTCTAGGACACCAATTTCCAAATATGTCCTAAAAACACTGTCTAAAACAATTAAAACTTTGGATGATCAAAAAGTTTTATGAATTGTTAGTTATTAGAAATTTTCACTCATAGATCCTCTGTTGAGTTCAACAGAGCCTCAAAGCCTCTGTGAATGCAAATTTTGTTCTAAAGTTCTATCGATCATACCCAATGTATTTTCAAACGTTTTTGGTAAAGGTGCAAGCTCAGAGGAGATGAAAAGTAGGTTTCAGACCACAGAGCTCATTCCACTATAGAGCTTCTGTCGTTCTGATACTTGGCTTTTTAAGGAAATTATGTAACATGCGGGTTATTTCTGAAAGTGACAAACATCTGGAAATAGAAACGCCCACGCGCCAAGCATTAATGGGTCGCGCACGACGTCTAATCGTGCTCTGACACCTCTGACATGGCATGTTTTCATTGGACGTGCATGCCACACGTTCCTCTGAAACGTTTCGCCAGCTGTAGAACTCGAGTGCGGACCCCAAATGTTCATTGAATTCACTTTTTAACCGTGGAATTCTATCCGTTTCTACCCCACTATATAACCACGTTTACCTCCTTTCCTATTCCTTTTACGAATTTACTCCTCTCTTCTCCGGCGAACTTTGCAAAACCTGCAACTCACCAATATTCTACTCCATTCTTTGAAGAAATCATCAATGGCTTCCACCTCCAAATCTCCGGCGAACTCTTCAGCTCAGTCTGAGCACTCACAAAACCCATCAATAGCCAGAAACCAAGAACAAGACAACTCAGGTGAATCAGTGGCCTTTACTCCGACAACCCACCTGCAAAACTTTCTAGAACATGTTCTTCCCCTGAAACCCAATAATCACTTCCTTGTTCCCTCAAGAACAGCATTTGGGGAGGAACATGCAATATTACTCAACATTCTGGAAAACCACTACCTGTTCCCTCAGCTAACCAGAAATGTTAGAATGATCCCTGCCAGATATCTCAACCAGTTCTGGCAGAGCTGCCATTATGACCAAGACAATAGGCAAATCAAGGGCTACAACTCCAAACCTGGCCAATCAGACTACTTGGAAATAAAGTTCAACAGAACCATGTTTTCCCTCAAGTTTGGCCTACCAACAAGGGGACTTCTAGGGATCAAGAAGTACGCAGAGGAACCTTCGGATGGAGAGCTTTGTGACTTCGCAGAGATGTTGGGCTACAACACCAAATTGAAGAAGAGGAATGACTTCAGAAGGAACAGGTTCCCCCCTCTGTGGAATACTCTCTTCTCCATCCTGAACAGGTGCCTAACTGGGAAAGTGGGTAGTCCAAATCAAACATGTCACCAAATCATGGCAATCATGTACGGGGTGTACTATGATTTGCCTCTGGACTATGCCACTCTTATGATGCAGAAGATAGTCAACACCATCGACCACATAATCTCATCACAGAGGGCAAAGGGACCCAACACCAAAGATCTCCCCGTGCTACAATTTCAGAGGATTCTAGGTGTACTTCTAGAACCTCTTCTACGCATAGAGAAATGGCAAATGGAGGGACCAGTCGTCAAAACCTACCCAATAGCAAAGAACACCCCAACAGAGCACTTGGAAGGATACAACTTCTGCAGACCTCTACCAACCGCCCTTCTAGCATATGCAAGTGATGAGGACCTCAAGTTAGCATACATACGCGATCACAGGACTCCTGAACTGAGTCCAGTGACACCCCCGCGTTTAGGAACCCCTATAGGAACCCAAGTAGTGATTAGGATGAGCGATGAGGAGTGGACCGTGGCCTTAGCAAAACACCAACAAGTACAGGAAAACTTCCATCTTCTAAGAAGCCAATTAGAAACCTCTGCTTCTAAGAGAAAAACCTCTGCTACACCACCCAAAAAGAAGAAGGCTCTCAAAACAAAGAAAACTACAGAGGGCACTTCTACAAGTGTCGCACCTCCCCAAAAATCACCTCCAGCAGAAACTGAGGTCGGATCCTCTGCACCTCCCCCTCCTCCTAAAGATAAGAAGAAGAAGAGAAAACACAAATCTTCTGAGGAGGGTGCCCCCATTCCTAAACGCAAGAAAAGCAAGAAGAAAACCAAGAAACCCCACACTCCTCTGCAAACCATCGCAGAGGAAGCTGAAATGGAAGAAGAAGCCCCTGCACAACCTCTGCAATCACCCACTCCCATCAACTATGCAGATCAAGATGACTTCTCTGCCTTCCTCCAACGCCCTGACATTGTTGTTCCTTAGATACCTTTGGATGGACCGCAGAAGCCATCCCAGAGTGGACCACAAACCGAACTGCCACCATCTCAGAGGATGATTCTGACATGGAGCAAGATGACAGAACCCCTGAGGGCATTCAGGGAAACACTCCAGCAGGACTTCTGCACCTGGACCTACATTCCTTACTTGGCTCTCACCCATGCTATGATGTACTATGAAAGAGTCCAGAGGAAATGGTAGCCGTAGAAGGTACTCAAGTAGATGTAGAGTTAGGATGCTCAACAGAGGGAGAAGCTCAAAAAGATGCCGCAGAAGGTAGAGGCACACAACCCCAACCAACTCCCAGTGCAACCCACATCTCTGACACCGCCAGTCTAGTGGCAGAAGGTGTCATTGAACAAGAGCAGCACAACTCGGTCCTAACCCAAGCAAACCGGACAGAGGTACCTCTTTCCACCTTTGTGCCACTAATAACCGGGGAAACAATTCCAAGGGAGTCCTCTCCAACTCACCTTTAGTTCGTGATCCCTCGCCCCGGATCACATCTGAAATCCCTGCAGAGGAATTCGTTTCCTCTGCCACACGCACACACTCAGGACCAATCAGCTCTTCAGAGGAGCCTAGAGAGCACAAAGACGAAGGGACTCTAGACAAGTCCCCAAGTCAACTTAAGGATACTCTTGTACCCACCTCTGAAGTGGATCAAGACAATATGCTTAACAGAACCTCTATAGAGTCTGAGGCTCAAGAAGCCTCTGCTCGAGGATTAGAGGGAAATCCTTCCGCCTTCAACATAAATACAGGGGCGAAAGAAGGTGTTCGAGGAACACGGACCAACTCTGGGGATGAATGTGTTCCCCCAGAGGTTACACCTGGATCACATGTCTCAAGGGATGAGTTCCAAACCCTTGTCACCTCTGTGACCAACTCGTTGAGAGGGTTGAAAAGCTCTCTTGACTCTATTGCAGATTCAACTTCCAGGGCTCTATCAGAACTGACCACCAAAGTGGACAACCTGTCCACAGAGGTGAAAAATGCCTGTGCCCAGATGAACACAACTGCAACAACCTCTGCTACCACTGCCGCCTCTGAATTTGAAAAGGCCACTACAACTGCATTCCAGGCCTCTGTCAGAGATCTCCTTGCGCAACTGAAGAAAGAACAAACCCCTACCTCTACGGGCCTAACTCTAGAAGACTTAAAGAAGGCCCTAGAGCATGTCCAGGAACACACCACCAGATAAACTCAAGCCATGAAGCCCTCCGACTACATGACCAGAGCACAACTCATAGAGCTTGGACAAGGGATCCTCGATCAGATGACAGAATTTTTCAGAGCCTTCACCACAGCCAATGTGAACTACGTCAAAGAATTTCAGGCAAGTGTGGGCAGACTCAGGTTCAACTCAGAGGCAGAGGTCGCTTATCTTCTAGGCATCTGCGATGATCTATGTGCTAAGATGATAGCCGCAGGTGCCTCACCGCCCAAAAAGCCAGACACTACATGCCGCACAGAGGGTACAAAGGAAAAGGGTCAGGATGACTCTTTTGATGATTCTGATGGATCATCAGGTCATCCTGAGGGGGAGAAAAGAAGAGAAAGAGTTGCGAACAGAGGATTACCAGCTCCACCACCACTCAACGCAGAACCACTAAACCAAGTACCCTCATCTGAAACTCAACAGAAGACCACAGAGGAAACACCCACATCTGTGGAAACAACCCTTGTAACTGAAGAAATCAAAACCCAAATACCCTCAACACCAGAAGTTCAACAACAGACGCAAACCACAGAGGACATACCCACCTCTGTGGAAACTACTCAACAGGAGAACCTCCCAAGGACTGCAGCTGAGCATGTCCAAATACTCACCTCATCTGAAGAAGATCAACCATCCCAATCACCAAAACCAACACAAGACAAACTCCCTTCACCAACACCAAAAACACCAGAGGAACCAAAACTACCATCCCCTACACCAGAAGCTGCAAAGACAAAATCACCATCTCCCACACCCAAAACCACAGAAAAGTCCAAAACCAAAACCAGAACCAAGACCTTAGCTCATAAACGAAAATATCTGAGCAAATCTGCAGAAGCCTCACCAGCCAAACCTCAAACCAAACCCACATCACCAACTAAGTCCCCTGTAAAACAAACAGAGGCAACCCCTACAAAACCTGCAGAAGCACCTCCATCTAAGCCCCCAGAAACTCTAAAGACAAAACCAACAGAGGCAACCCCATCTCAACAAGCAGATCTACAGCCGAAGACAAAAGACAAAGGAAATGGAATATTGACGGAGGAACCCAAAAAAAACAAAGCATCAACCCGCAGAGAAACTGATGAAGAGCGCTTTTGATGCTTTTGTTACACCTAAGCCCGAAGAAGAAGACTGGGCTTATGGACTCACTCCTCTGTCAACCATGCCCACAAAAGATCCCAAGGCTAAACCTTCAGAAGATAGAGTGGCCAAACTAATCAATGACTTGGATGCTCTGCAGAAACCCATGCCACCACCTCCTGTTCAACAAAGAAAAATGGAAGAGGTGGTGCACAAATACTTATACAGCAGAGCAGTCAACGATCCTCTGCCACCATCTATCCTACAACCTGACTTTCTTAAAGAGCTACGAGATGACTTCTATAGAAAGAAAACCAAACCCGTCAACCAAGTCTTCTCAAACTCCAAGATCGACAAGGTTATCTACTGCAAGTTGTCCCATACCAAAGGAAAAGAGATTTACTACAACCTCTACCACGTCAAGAGGGTAGACAGGTCCGAGACCACGTTCTCAGATGCAGACGTGAGAAATCTAAACCTCTATGATCTACCTGATCTTCTGAGTTGGGCAAGGCAGAACTACAGCCACAGACTTCAAATCCAAAGAGCTTACCGTGAAATCAGGAAGGCTATGTGCGAAAGACTTTTGATGTATAGCATGACTGACTTCCAATTAGGACTCGACCTTGGAGTAAAAGGATTAAGTCTCCCACCACCAGAAGATGACTGCCCCTCCTCTGCCAGACCAAACTCTATCATCACATTCCCAAGGATTGGATATGTCTATCAAGATCCTGCTGGAAAGTCAAGGTTATTCCTAGAGGTTGATTGCCAGAAGTATGCAACAAGCTCTCTAATCGAGTTCAGAGCCAACCTCTTGGAGCACAGAGGAACAGAGTTCATGGATCAAGCACTTGCAGACAGATTAATAGAGTCCATTGACTCCGTTATCAACTTCAGAAACCTCTGCATCAAAATATACCGTGAGCTCAAAGGTGGAGGAATCGGAGGACACAAAATCGACGACTTCCCACATGCCAGAATCGGACATCCTCAACCTACCTCTGCTTACTTTTCATATCGTGTACTGTAATCGAATGTAAGTGCCTATGGCATAATCTTATATGAAAAGTAAACTTTCAACAGAAGTCAAAAACCTCTTGTCGTGTACTTAGCCTAGAAAACCATGCATTTTTCAATTTTTTATTTTTCAATACTTAGGGGGAGATTGTTAGCTCCAACTTCTATAGTTAAAGAAGTATTGAAAACTAGGCTAAGTGTAAAGTCATCGACAGAGGCCTCTGCCAAGACACCGAGCAAAGATCCAAGTGAAGGATCTACAGAAGACACTCTCAGAGGACAAGGCCACAGAGCCTCTGTCATCCTTGACAGAGCCTCTGTGGTATGAAGACTGAAGACTTAGAAGATTATTTGAAGATCAAAACGAAGACGATCGTGCCTCTCACGATTTCTGCTGTACGAAGATCCTGAAGATCATTCGTACAAGGCGTGCCCTGCCAACTCCACGTGTCAACCTCTGATGGGTTACAACCTTAGCAGAAAACGACGCACTACATTAACGTTGTACATGTAGCAGTCCCACGATCGTGTATTTGTACCCTTAGTACTTCTTGTCTCCCCATTGTCCCCTGTAGATCAGTATAAATAGAAGGCTCATGTTGAGCTCTTCCATTAACTTTTGCACGACACACACACCCATTAGAGCAGAATTTATGTTATACCTTCGGTGTTCTTATTTAATCAATACAAAGTGAATCTTTGAGTTAATCTCGTGTTTATTTATACTTTGTTTATTTGATTCCGTGTGTTTTTCTACCTAAGAATATCTCTTTAGTTCGTTAAAACGCTTCCGCACTCTTATTTGTTTTGAACTAATAGATATTTATATCATTGTTGAGTAATATCGGGATCAACATAATGAATGCTCGACAAGAGTTATCATGAATATTTGAGCATTTGAACAATGAAGATTTCTCACAACAAGAATATAAAATGAAATGAAATTAATTCAAAAAACTTGTTTAAGAATCTGACAATGTATCAATCAGATCAAATATGAAAGATAATCATGTAAGTTTGTGTGACACCCTAATCCATTCATGGCTTCAAAGAATTAAACAATGTTTATATGAACAAATATAAACAATCTTTGAATGAAACGTTTACGTTCTTACATTGAAAGAATGTATGATGCTCAACGAAATACAAACGGGAGTATTACCATCGAAAAATTGTTTCGTTTTGAGACATGGTAATAACAAAGTCAATAAGAAGCTGAACCAGTGTGTATGAATACTTGAAAGTATAGACAAGATAATACGCAAGTATTAATCTTTGGAAACACAGTCAGAAATAATGATGTAATCCGAGATTATCATGAAAAACATTTAAAACCTCACTTCTAAATTTATAAAACCTTTTTTTGAAATAGAGAAGTGGTTTGAACATTTAAGAACACATTTTTCATGCTTGAAAGTTGTCCTTCTTTCAAACAATCTCAGAATTAGTTTAGAAGATACTTACAGTCATATGTATAAGCTCTCCCTCAAATTCTGATAGATTGAATAAAAATCAGGTAAGCTCCCCCTCAAAATTTGCAAAGAATCTGAAGTGAACAAAATCAGTATATGTAGCAATCAAAGTCTAAAACAATGAAGTACGAGTTCTAAACTGATGTGTTTAGAAGTCAAACATCCAGTTAAGACGGGTTCTAAACTGAGTTATTCAGAAGCCAAAAACATTGAAGAACGAGTTCTGAATTGTTGTATTCAGAAGTCAATAAGATTGAAAATATATCAATAAGCACAAATATAAACAAAAATTAGAATTTCTCCCCCTGAAATTATGCATATAGTTCAACATAGGTACTCTTCTTCAAATTTGCACATTTCTCTTATGTTTTCCAGTCATGTATTTGTAATAGGTAGGCATTATACACCACACATGATGAACCTGCAAAACAAATTAAGTAGATTTTGGTACCCAACGAAACTTGGGTCCTAGCTTGTTAGGTGCAGTTCGATTTGAAGAAGTATTGTAAGTATCATCCAGTACTGAACATTATCTTTCTTAACAAAATCATGTGTTCCATAGTAAGAACAACAAATTTGCTTTTGTGCTAACCTAATCAAATTATTTACAGAATAAACAGGATTAGGTTTAACAAAAGACTTACCTTGATCAGCTTTGTTCTTCTTGTTCACCGCATGTGAAGGAATAAATGAGTTTCAAGTATCTTTTTCAGGAGTAGATCCTTTTAACTTCCAAACCATCTTCACAGGCTTAAAAGTAGGCATATCTGAACTTGTAGCAACATGGTTATAGAAAAGATTAGAAGGACGCATCCGATCTTTTGAAATATTGCTTGATTTGACAGACTTTATCGAAGAAATATGTCCATGAACTGAACCAGAAGCAGTCTTGAACGAACATTCCGAGTCAGTTGAATCATCATACGGCGATTGAATAATAGTATCGGCACTAAGTTGTTCAGATAATTCAATTTTGAAGTTAATTGCTTCCAATTTCTGAACTTTGTTGGACAAAACATTTCTTTCTCGAAAAATCAAATCAAACTTCTTCTGTAGATCAGATTTGATCATCTGCTCTTTCATAGAGGGTGTGTAATATATGGTTGGAAAGTTTAGTTTGTCTAGAACAACTGTTAAGAAGAGTCTGAAAGCTAATTTTGACTTTACGTATGCCAAAGTACTGAATTACAGTAGTTGGTCTCTGTAAACTCGGGATTTGCACACTCTTAGTATAAAATTCATATAAAATCGATCATAGCTTCAAACAACATGAATCTGGTTCAATTGGATTCCTAAGAGGCATATGTACGACTTTCATTTAATCAATAACACCAAATTCAACCTCTAAGTATGAGTAAAATGTCCAACACAGAGATGGACAAAAGCTGAAATGTGCAGGGACTGCACTATTTTGATTATTTGCTTGATTAACCCATAACATCATGTAACCAACATTGAAATGATTTATAAGTTTATTAGGATGTAAGTAAATCTTAATTAACTTACAAATAAAGGTACAAATACAATAAAATGATCAATCAAATACATTACTTGTGATAGGAGATCCGATTAGCAAGGATTGGAAAATGTTGCGAGATTTATTTGTTATAAATCTCTCGGACTAAATGCAAATGGATATTTATGCAAGTATACACTTATCAATCCATTTTCGTCTTTTACAAGTAATAAAACGGTAAAATAACGAGTATCGATCCACAGGGAAAAGTGTAAAAGTGATATTAAAAGTCTAATAAAAGAAATGATTTCAGATGACGATTTTCGAAGAAATATTGTTGGGTGGTTTTTTAACAACTATTTTAACACAAATTAACTTCTTTAAAAAGGAGCAACGGTGTAGGGATCCGTTAAGATTTTCGACAATTAAATTGAGTGAAACGTTACAATTAACTTATCAAACCCTTAGCTTTTCTATGGCACTCTTTAGAGGTTGAGAAAGGCAATCATCCATAGATTAACTATAATGTTTCCAAATAGAGAAAATCTAGGCAATGGCACGATCTATTCCTTGTATAAGCTACATGGCATGAAAACAAGTCTTCTTGTATCTAAATAACTCTCTCGAGTATATCTCCATATCATCCAAGTTGACGTGTCACGACGGTTTATCTCTAAATCCGTCACACTTTAATCATTTTCAACAATGATCAACTTGTCAAGAAGTGATTTTATAAATATAACCTTGAATGAATGGTTCCAAAGAATTATTAATTAATAATTTCCACCATCAAAAATTGGTTATAAATCTTAACTTCACCTCACAGCCAAGCTAAGGTTGTTAGTCTATCATCGCTCGGGATCCTTGTATATTTTCAAAGGGAAGAAAATAAACATTTACAACTAAAAATAACGATTAAAACTACGCTACGATTACTACCGACACGAAACGATGGTAAAATAAAAGATTACAAGAAGTATAAAAATCTAGACTAAAATAATAACGATGATGTAATAAAATTAAATAACTAGATTGTAGGTTATTATATGCCCACGACACGTGTCACACAGAAATGCTACCAATGAGTATGTAAGCCTAAAGGGTCGCACACAAAGAACACGTTTGCTTCCATTAGAAAAAACCCGTTAAAGTCATGTTTGACAGTTAAATAGTTATTCTTAAAAGAATAAGTAAATAATATGTGTAAAATGTAATTATGATAATTACAGGGTTTTATCTGTAAATATGAATAATTATCTTTTAGATAAATATAATTATTCAGATAATTATTCGAATTCAAATTATTTGAATTCAAATAATTACAGATAAACATAAATCATATTTACTCTCTATATAAAAAGGATGTCAGGTCAGTTGTTTCAGTTGACTGATTCGATTATCTGAATCTGAATTATACACATACACATATTTAGAATTAGAGGTTCTTTTGGGCTAGCACTCGGTGGAATTCGCGTGTTCGTGTGTGGATACCGTTAGAGGAAATCTACGTTGATTTCTTAGTGCCCCGATCATCCAACCACAACAGATCCCAAAAGGTACAATTCTAAACACCATATAGTATGACTCAATTTAATTAAATACATCAATGGATCCGATTGGGTTGTGTTGTAGAAAAGTTTTCTATAATTTTGTAACCAAAATCTTTTATATTCCGTTGCGTTTAACGGTTACGAATTGCATCAAAACCCAAAAGTGGTATCAGAGCCGGTTTGATTGCATTTTAAATTAAAAGGGAACAAAAATTTAATGTGGCAATTAAATTTAAGTTCGACTATTCTACATAGGGGTGAGCAATACCGGGTACCCGCCCTATTTTCATGGAACCGGAACCGGCGGTTCCTAGAAAAAAAGAACCGGAACCGGAACCGTTCTCGTCGGTTCTCATTTTTTTGGAACCGGTCCCGGAACCGCTGGGAACCGGTTCCGGTTCCGGGTACCCGCTCACAACTTTTTATTTTATTTTTGAACTCCTATTGGTAGGGCTGTAAACGAACCAAACGAACACGAACAAAGGCTTGTTCATGTTCGTTCGTTTAACTTAACCGAACAAACGAACAAACACGAACAATAAACGAACAAAAATTTTGATGTTCGTGTTTGTTCATTTAAAAATCCGTTGTGTTCGTGTTCGTTAAAACATTAAACGAACATAACACAAACTAATGGTGCACCCATTTTCATAGGCACTCCTACTAAAATATTTGATTGTTCTCAAGCCACATGACTCAAGCCAAAGGGCTCAAGCATTAGGCCTAAAAAGGAGCTAACTCACAATATAAGGAGCTAACTCACAAGATTGAGGAATGGCCAAGGGATTGAAGGAGATGAAGTCTATTTATAAGCTCAATGCAAGGCTTTAGAAGGTCTCTCCCAGCAATGTGGGATGAGATCTTAAGAAAACTATCAGACTCCTCACTCCTCATTTATCCCACATCGAAAATTCACTACAAATGAAAGTTGAGAAGCTTATATATAAGCAATACTAGGCACATAATCCATCAGTTGTTATTTCTAATTGTTTTTTTATAGAAAATGATTATAATTCTTTTTTATTATTAAAAATTATAAAATTATGGTGAGATTTAGATTAAATATATATATATATATATGTAAATATTAAATATATAATAAATATTAAATATGTAGATATTTTTTATTAAAATATACCGGGTATCCAGCGGTTCCGGTTCTGGGTACCCAGCGATTTCGGGTACCCGGTCCCGACGGATACCCAGCGGGTAGCGGTTCTTAAAAAATGAGAACCGAAACCGGACCCAGCTTCAATCGGTTCCGTATTTTAGGAACCGGAACTGGAACCAATGACATCGGTTCCGGTTCCAGAACCGGCAGTTCCGAAACGGTTCCGATTCCAAAGACGGGTACCCAGTTCCGCTGCTCACCCCTAATTCTACATATCTTTTGCGTTAAAAGGAGTTTTGAAAAAAAAATCCAGAGTGTTTAAAATAGATTGAATTCTATTTTGAAAACCAAATTTAAAACTTAATATCCTGTTGGGTTTTCACGATGAAAGCGATGGGCCAAGGGTTTCAAATTTTTTTTTTGTGAAAGAATGTTCCAAAGGATTTGTAAACCTCGAATGTCATCTCTCTCAAGTTACAGCCGCCAATGACTTTTCTTCACTGGATTTGTGTTAACGCCGACCATTGTCGATGTTTTTCGGATCGACCTTTTCCTCTTCCAAGGCGACAACCTCTTGAGGCTTGTGGCCGCCGGCAATCCTCAGGCCATCGCTGGTTTTCTTGTGGTTGTTGTCGTCGTTCCTTGTCTAGGGGCGATGCCCTCTCGGCTTTTATGCCCGACAGGTAAGATCGCCGACAGATGCTAGTTGTTGTCACCGGATGATCCGGATATCGCCGAATTGCCTTGCTATGACCCACACCCTCACATATCGTTTTAATTTTTTTCCCTGCTGGCGTTGCTATGGGCCGCCCAAATGGGTGGTGTTAGGCGCTGTTGTAGCCAAGGATACCACTGCTCCATGCGGTGGATATGACCTTATTATCGTCGATTTACCTTCGTCATCTCACGGCTGCTGCCGTTTTCTGTTTCACCACAACACCGCTTCAAGCGGCCGATATTCTACCTTCCTCGACACCGCTTAACTCAGTCGATGTTTCTTTTTTTTTGTCACTATCGTTGAGAGACTAGGTGTTGCAAGTAGACGCCGAGTTTGGTCGCCGTCGTTGGACAGGTCGCCGATTGGTGCCTGTCTTCGGGATGGCTACTGGTTGTAACCTGGTGCCAAACGACTGCTGCCGTTTTGGGTGCAATTGAAAAACTCGAGACTTGGTCCTGAGTGTCGGTCATAGGTACAGGACAATCGTCCAAACGGCTATTGGTTTTCGACTGTTATCGATTGGTTTCCAAAGATGGTTTTTTTTAAGACAAAGGGAAAGAGACCACTACCGGGCTTCGGCATTGCCATCACCCGGAAGGGACTCATTCATATCATTAAAGGAAACGTTACAATTGGTGTCATTACAAGAATTGAGAAAAACGGGCATGCTATCGAAATAAGTTATATGATCAAGAGTACAAGCATGCCTAGCTAATAAATGAGCCGACCCATTAGCGAGACGATTGATCCAATGAACGGATATGTGGTCTTTGGAGTTGAGAATGTGTCTAATATTCTTAATAATGTCTCCAAACTCCGAGTTATCCTCATAGGTGTCATAGATGGCATCCACAACCACCTTTGCATCCGACTCGATAATAACATGATTGTCGTTGCGGCGAGAAATCCATTGGAGGGCATCACATTCTCTCGCGGGTGGGACGAACGTACAAGGTGTGGCGTAAGCCGAAATAACGGCCCTCGAGTTGTCTCGAAGGACGGCTCCAAAACCCGCTTTGTGACTCGAAGTAAAGATCGCGGCGTCCACATTACATTTAGGAAAACCCAAACGCGGCGGTTGCCAACAAGGAATGAGGGGTGGTCCGGGGGGATTTGGCGTAAGCCTAGAGGGGTTAGACGCGAGCCTCCAATCCATAAGCATAACATTAGCGCGAGTAATTACCGAAGAAATATCGCGAGGACCATTGTTCCAAAGAACATCATTCCGACGAAACCAAATGCTCCATAAAATCATGAGAAAAAAATCACGGGATTGACCAATGTTGTCGCGGATAAACTTAAAGACCAACTCATGGAAGGAATTGGACGTTAGAAGTAAATCCTCAATTGTATTTCCGAAACCCGTCTCGTACCATATTTGACTATTCAATGGGCATCCGACTAAAGCATGCCAAACATTTTCCATACCTCGAGAACACATGGGGCAAGAGACCACGGTTCTAATTCCTTTAGATTGGAGGGCAAGACGAGTGGGTAAAACATTTCTGATAGCTCTCCAAGCGAAAAATTTGACTTTAATAGGGATGTTGGCATTCCAAAGAGCATTCCAATCTCCGTTCAAGAAAAGGTGAGATGACGGGGCTAAATGTTCCGTGATTGTGCGATAGCTAGATTTGACGGAATAAATTCCATCGCGCGACCAATGCCAAATAAGAGAGTCATCCCGATTGTTGGAAGGAGGAGGAAGATTGGTAATTTTAATATAATCCTCATGGGAAAATAAATCATTGATAAGCGAGAAGTTCCAACCATGAGAAATCGGGTCCACGAGGTCTTGCACGGATAAATGGGAACGGCTATTATCCATTGGCGTATTAATAAAAAAATCGGAGTCGTCTTTGAGCCAAGGATATTTCCAAACGTTGATAGAATGACCATTACCAATTTTCCAACGGAGGCCCGATTTAAGGACAAGTTGCGAGTGCCAAATACTTCTCCAAATAAAACTTGGAGCGTTTCCCAAGTGGGCCGTCATGAAATTACCATGCGGGTAATATTTTGCTTTGAGGAGGCGACCATCAAGAGAAGACGGGTTTTCAATGAGCCTCCATCCTTGTTTACCGAGCATCGCAAGGTTGAAAGCGGTAAAATCACGGAAACCAAGGCCACCAAACGTTTTCGGAATGCAAAGCTTGTCCCAAGAGAACCAATTTATGGAGCGATTACCGACGGGTTTATGGCCCCACCAAAAGGAGTTAATCATTTTTTCAAGGCTTTGGATAACCGAGCTCGGGAGAAGAAAAACGTTCATATGATAGACCAGAACGGCTTGGGCGACGACTTTGATAAGCGTGGATTTTCCGACGGAGGAGATGGGTTTTTTGCTCCAAGATTGAAGTTTCGACCAAAGCCTATCTCAGATATACCGGAAAATAAATTTTTTGGATCGACCCACGAGCGATGGGAGACCCAAATAACGCCCCATATTAATTGGGTTATGAATCCCAAGAATATGGGAGAAAGCGTGCATAAGTTCGGGAGCCAAGTTACTACTTCCCATGATACCCGATTTCGAATAATTAATGGCTTGACCCGAAGCTTCCTCAAAAATTGTGAGCATATCTTTTAGGTGCCGAATTTCATCGATAGAGGCCCTGCAAAAAAGGAAAGCATCGTCTGCGAAAAAAAGGTGGGAAATAGGCGGGGCGCCTTTGGCCGCTTTACATCCATGAATTCGGCCAAACGAATCCTCATGGTTCAAAAATGCCGAAAGGCCTTCCATACAGATAATGAAGAGGAAAGGTGATATGGGATCTCCTTGACGAATACCTCTTTTCGGAAAGATAGGCCCCACCATCTCATTGTTAACTTTAACGAAGTACTTGACGGATTCGACGGTCATCATTAACATGTTGACCCAACGGGGAGAAAAACCCAACGCCATTAACATGTGTCGCAAAAAGTCCCAATTCAAATGGTCATAAGCTTTACTAATATCAATCTTGAGAGCCACATTGGTAGCAAAATATCCACACGTAAAATGGGCACAATAATGGCGCAAGTATACACCACGTATTGCGTTCGCTCACAAGTAATATAATGGTAAGAACCCAATATCGTATCCACGGGGATTGGACTACCAAGAATCGGAGATTTCTACGAACTTCCGGTGCAAAGTTGAGGTTTTTAATAATTTGTTTGAAGTTGGTTTTGAGCAAATAATTAATTATAAAATTAACGCGATTAATTAAAAAGCGGGTACGGGTGTAAGTTTTCCCCTCGAGAGTATTTATTTAATAACTTAAATGGTTAATAAAATCGGTCACAATTTGTCCCACACGATTTCCTCCTCTCGAAGCTACGTCGTAAAGGTTGTAATAACGATTTTATTATAAAGTTCCTACACAAGCTATCTTTCGGTTTACCAACCTTACTAAGTAGATCTCGAAAATCTTAGTCTTGCCGAATGTAAAGAGATGCGCATATCTCTATGTCACACCTACTCGACCGGCGTTTTGACCTTAGCTCGGTTATGCAACAACCCATATCTCTATGTGATTATTGAAGATTTTCTCAAACCTCCTTGCATCATTCAAGCCGTATTTCGGATCCGCCCCTCTCGAGGTCTAAGATCTAGTATTAACACGTACACGTGATCAGCTTGTCCGCGTTGCGTTATGTTCCGACTCGAATGACTAAACCGAAAAAATAACTAAATGTAGTAACACCCAAGTGTTACATTTTTACCCTCTCGGGTTTGGCTTACACCCGCACCCAAAGGGGGGTTTAGCTACTCATAAGAACAGAAAACATAATGTAGTAGAAGAAATAAGTAAACTGGAATTGCATTAAACGTAAACGATAACGTACCACTGTGGCCACAAGTGTTCCACAGTGGGTAACAGAAAGTAAATACTTGAAAAGCAAATTACAAGAACTAAAATACTGAAATGTAAATGCTACAACTATTTTTCCACTGAGTTTTTGAGAGCTTTGGATGATAAGATGTTGTCCCAAATGCCAAGCCAAGCTTCCTTTATATAGTGGAGGAGAGGAGAAAAGGTTGAAAGGGACTTGAGAGGAGAAAGTGACCTCTCATGGTTGTCTTCTTCCCACCTTTTGGCACCATCTCCCTTGTCCATATTATGTCTCTAAACTTGATCAAAACTCAGCATTGACCCCAACATGCAAGTCTGCAACTTGCACAAAAATGCTCTCCAAATCTGCAGAAAATCGGATTTACCCAGCACTCGCCACAGTAGTGACGCTGTGGCCACAATGGTACACCAAACGCAATATTTTGATCTTTTTGGTTATTTTCAACATTTTGGAACAACTTAGACCAAGAGAAGTAGAAAGGCTCAAATGGGTACGAAAAAGGTTAAAATGGGTTTAAAATTGATGACAAATAACTCTAAAAATTGAGGGATATCACACATCCCCCATCTTTTTTCGTTTATTGCGATGCATGGAATGGAGCATTTCGAAGGCGATAATGATATTATCCGTGATCAAATGATTTTTGACGAAGGCCGTTTGGTTTGCCGAAATAATAGAAGGGATGAGCGGCTTCATATGTTTAATTAGTTTGGCCCTTTAATTTTATGTTTAAAATTTGTAATACATGATATGGTTGCTGATATGAGTCCTCGTTATCAGCAATACGTGTTTTAATCGGCTATTTCCGATTTGATGCCATCTGCTCTGTTCGGCTAAGAGAATTGATGCTCAGTTCAAAAAATTTGTTTTAATGTTTCTGGTATTGAACTGATTTTAGGCCGATGCCTTATTTTAGGAGTTGGGCCAAGGCAAGTAGGCCCAAGTAAATTTTCTGGGTCTGAAAATTTTATCGATTTTTAAAATTCCATTGCGAAAATTATTTTCGGATTTTTCCGATTTAAATTGGCTTTTATTTATGTTTATATAATTAGCCAATAATGTTAATTTTATGTTTAAAATTATCATACGGGTTAGTAACACATGTCATAAGGATATGGTCGATTTTAAGATTTAATTTGGCATATAATATTTTGTTCCGTTAATCGGCTTTTAATTATGTTAATTATTTATGGGCCGATTGTTTTATGTTTAAAATAATTGTATTAGATAATATATGGTTTGCCCCGAAAGACCCGTGGTTGATTTATTTCGTATTTGGAAAATTAAAATGTATTAATTGCATGAGATGTAATTTTTAATTTTTAATTTCCTAGATAGGATCAATTGTAAAATAGAATAGGACTTGTTGTATTTTTTTATTTTAAATTGTAAATCAAAGCCGAAGATGGAGTTTCAAGATATCGAGACGGAGTTCCTAGAGTTCACCAAGATGGCGAGGCCAGTAGGAGCTTGAAGACGTCCTTAGAAAGTCTGTGGTTGTTGTTTTGGCTCACAACACCACATTAGGGGCAAAACCGTATACTACCTGTTGTGGTTGTTTATTTGTGTTTGCATTTTATTTTATTGCTTTATTATTGTTATAATAGTTGCAAGGGTTTTTTAAAAATTAAAATCAAACGCAAAATAAGTTTTAAATCGGTAAATAAAATATGATATTTTAAAAATTGATATGTTTATCAAAATCAACCGATTTAATTGAATAAACTTTTAAAACAAGATTTTAAGAACGAGGTTTTAAAATCAAAACATTTTAAAAGTAATTAGAATGTTTTCTAAAATTAAACCTTTTTCAAAATGTAAACTAAACGCCACATATTTAAGGTACTTGTCGAGCTTACAGGATTTCGGTGTGGTAAGTGCCTAGCCAATCATATCGGATGATTTTAATGTGAGACAAGGTGCCAAGATAACGAGATTTAAGTGGACAGTCGCCTAGCCATTCACTTAAATAGTCGTATTTTGGACGACTGATCTCAGTAAACCTTAAGTTTGACACTTTAGGTTGGATCACGATACTTTAGTATGGTTAGTTTACTTGGAATATCATAGAAAGTGCCTAGCCATCTATGAGTATTTTCAAGGCGTTGAAGTGGGATTAAACGTGCCAAATTCAATATATGATATATTGAATAGAATCCTACGATATCTAAGAGTTATGTTGAACATAATTGGATGATGCCTACCTAAATAGCCTAATTCCATAGAAAGAGCTTAGCCATTTATGAAAGTAGGTGAAATACGGATCTTAGCTCAAATTAAATGTTTTTGAAAGGTTGATTCATTTATTTGAGATCATAAAGTTACTAAAATTAAACATTTTTGTAGATATTTGTTGATACCTCCTACCAAACTACAAACACAAACGATTTATCTCAATTTACGTTACAATTAATCCTTTATAAGAATAAACTGAACGGTACGAACTTCGTCGATTGGTTTCGTTTCTTGAGGGTTGTCCTTAAACACGAAAAGAAATTGTACGTTCTAGAAAAACCCCTTCCAAACGCTCCTGACATAAATGCTTCAGTTGAGGATAGAGCTGTTTATGATAAGCATCTCAATGACTCACTGGATGTTAGCTGTTTGATGCTTGCATCCATGACTCCCGAGCTTCTAAGGGAACATGAAGACATGTCTGCATGGGATATGATATCCTCTTTGAAATCTATGTTTCAATTACAGGCAAGGAAAGAGGTGTTTGATACAGTCAGGGCATTGCATGCCTGTATGATGACTGAGGGTTCATATGTCAGTACCCACGTTTTGAAAATGAAAGGGTACATTGACCGATTAACCCGTATTGGATACCCACTAGGTCAAGAATTAGCAATTGATATGGTTCTCAATTCTTTATCAAAACCATATGATCAGTTCGTTCTGAACTATAGTATGAATGGTTTGGAGAAAACTCTCACAGAGCTTCACGACATGCTTAAAACTGCTGAGAGAAATATGAAATCCAAGTTGGATTTATCTGAACCAAAACAGGTCTTGATGATCAAGCCTAAAAGTGGGATAATCAAGAAGAATAGGGGAGTTACCAAGAGTAAAACAAATGTTGGAAGCTCCAACAAGATAATGGGCAAAGGAAAGATTCCTGAAGATGCAATTTGCTTCAATTGCAACCAGAAGGGACACTGGAAGAGAAACTGCCCTGCCCTATTGGCAGAAATGAGAAAGAAGAAGGCTAATAAAGCCGGAACTTCAGGTATGTTTACCATTGATTTGTTCACTTCTGACTAGGTAATAAGTATTGAGTATGATACTCATATTAATACTACTTTTCAGAAAGTAAGAAGTGAAGAGAAGATTAAACCAGACCGGATGGAGCTAAGTTAGCTAAGGTTGCTAAAAAAGACATATGATATGAACTTTTAATAGTCTTACATTAACACTTAGCAAGTGTATTGATGCACCTAGTATTACTAGGATTTTTGTTTCATTTTCTCAAATTACAACAAACCGAATTTGTATTTATGTTTTCAAGAAATAGATTTTATCTCAATAAATGTTTTTCTGAAATTAATAGTTGTAATTATAAATCAACATATTGAATTAAACGGGCCTTAAATCAGACCTATTTGTGACACTTAAGAAACACATAACCAAACTCCAGACGGACGGAGAGTTGGAATCATGTGATGATTCACATGATAAATGTGTGTTTTGTTAGTAAAGATGAAAAAGAATGTTTTGAAGGAAAACCCTTAGGGGTCACAAGAACTAGTGAGAGTTATCCATACTGATGTATGTGAGCCTTAAAGTTCAGTCACAAGACACGGTCATCACTACTTCGTAACACTCTACTAAGTCTAGTAGATATATGTATGTTTACCAAAAGAAAGAAAATGTGAAAGCTTTGATTCTTCAAAGAGTTTCAGAAGTAGTGAATATACTTGGCAAAGATAAAGATGTTTCAGTCAGATTGAGGTTATAAATATCTAAGCCAAGAGATCATCCTAGAGATTGAGATTGTATCCCAAATGACTTCTCCCGAAACACCGTATCTTGATGGTGTGTCAAAAGGAGCAATAGAATCTTGTTGAACATGATTCACTCTATGATGAGTCTCACGAATATGCCTAAAAGAGTTTTCTGAGGATGTTTCCTAGAAACAACTACCCAACACTAAATTATGCATCAACCAACAAGGACCAATAAAACCAATTCTCAAAATCTGAATCGGGAAGATCCCAAAGTTGTCATATATGAGAATATGAGGTATTAATGCTTAAGATAAGCATGAAGCTTCTGGGAAGCTTGAGTAAAAGGTCTGAAATGTATACCTTTATAAAAGATCCAATCGGATATCATTTATACAAGGTCCAAGCGATAACAAAGGTTTTGTTGCGCACCATAATGAGTTCTTAGAAAATGATTTTCTGACAAGAATCAAAATGGAGAGACACAACAGATCTTGAAGAAATTCAAGAACTACAAAGATGGTACAATGGTTGACACTAACAAACAACAAGATGTTGAGCTTCAACAAGTTGTTGAAAATAATGAACGAGATGTAAAACAATCTGAAGATCGGATTGCTTATGAATGGCAAGATGCCATGAAGACTGATGTTAAAGCCACTTTCCTCAAAAGGGAATTTTTCAGCGAGTACGTATACAAGGCTTTAAAACATCAAACCTAAAATTGCAAGTTGCAAAAGGTCCAGTTATGGATTAGAACAATTATCTTGTAATCTTGTATATACAAGAAGGTCAGTGGGAGCATGATAGTATTCTAGATCATCAGAAATGACATCCTAGTGTTTGTTGGTGTAAAAACCTGACTAAAGAAATATTTCATGATAAAGGATCTAAGAGAAAATTCCTTGGCGTAAAGATCTATTATTATAGATCAAAGTGCTTAATTAGATTAAGCCAAAAGTACATACAGTGACAAATTCTTAAAACACTTCAAGATAAAGGGGTTATAAGAAAGGAGGGTTGTCAATAGTACATGAACCGAATAAAGGGTGTTCCCATACTTCGGCCATTGGTTCAAACATGTACACCATGTTTATTTACTAAGAGACCGGACATCTTGTATGCCTTAAGCATGACGAGAAGATTTCAGTCAGACTCAAGTGATGCTCACTTTATAGCAGTAAAGAACAATCTGAAGTATCTAAGAAGAACTAAAGATATGTTCTTACTGCACAATGGTTAGGAAAGAGATCTGTGTGTCTTGGGATACACAGATGCTAGTTTCCAAACTAACCATGATGACTAAAATTGTAGTAAGAGATATATATATAGAATGGAGGTAATATAAGTTGTGAGAGCTTAAATGCACATTTACTTATAAATCCTATTTGTTAGAACAGTCATGATGTTCATGGTAGTTCCATAGGTTTAAATCTTTCTAATTAAGATTTTTAGTAAACTTTAAATTTTGGAACATTAAACAGTTATGTTTTACAATGTGATATGGCATACTGGGTATGAGTATATACATTAAACATTACTGTGTTCTTTATTAGCATGTTTAAGTATCCATAAACAAATATGATGTTCATATTGTTTAGAATCGTCCTTGATCGATTATTACCAGGGGACTGGTAATAAATCAAGATCATTGTGAAGTCTGGTTATAGTCCAAGTTGGAAGTGCACTGGGTGCAACCAGAGTCACATGCGTTTGTCGGTGCATAAAGCGTTGGACAAGACCCACGGTCAGGATCACCTCATAGATCGACGTCATAAGGTGAGTCATGAGATAGTAAAACACTCTTTTATCCTCAGACCTGAGATGTGCATTGGGACCTAATGCACAACGAGTGTTATGCTTTGATATAGTCTAACGTTACCTTTAACCGGGTAGCCATAAGGGCTATGTTGGGTATAACACGAATTGTGTAGTTAGTCGTGTACATGCAACATGGATTTGATCCTCTCAAGATGAGAGAGATATTTATGGGCCCCTTGATGACATTGTTTGATTTACATGCATAAACAAGTGGATTAGTTGGACTAATGGCACTTGCATAATCAAATATGTTGGGATCGAGAAACATAATCTTTGAACTATAAAGGATGAGATAAATCTATGCCTTAAGTTCAAAACAAATATCGTGAGGCAAAAGGATAATGAATGATTCTACTATGTGATTGATTGAATCAATCAAAATTGCTCGAAGACAAAAGCACATGTACATAGCCTTGGGGGCGGTGACGTGTTGCTAGACGCTTACCACCGTCTGTGTTACTGTGTATCGTGTGTAAGTGGTAGATTGTAGGTTATTATATGCCCACGACACGTGTCACACAGAAATGCTACCAATGAGTATGTAAACCTAAAGGGTCGCACACAAAGAACACATTTGCTTCCCTTAGAAAGAAACCCGTTAAAGTCATGTTTGACAGTTAAATAGTTATTCTTGAAAGAATAAGTAAATAATATGTGTAAAATGTAATTATGATAATTACATGGTTTTATCTGTAAATATGAATAATTATCTTTTAGATAAATATAATTATTCAGATAATTATTCGAATTCAAATAATTACAGATAAACATAAATCCTATTTACTATCTATATAAATAGGATGTCAGGTCAGTTGTTTCAGTTGACTGATTCGATTCTCTGAATCTTAATTATACACATACACATATTTAGAATTAGGGGTTCTTTTGGGCTAGCACTCGGTGGAATTCGCGTGTTCGTGTGTGGATACCGTTAGAGAAAATCTACGTTGATTTATTAGTGCCCCGATCATTCAACCACAACAGATCCCAAAAGGTACAATTCTAAACACCCTATAGTATGGCTCAATTTAATTAAATGCATCAATTGATCCGATTCGGTTTTGTTTTAGAAAAGTTTTCTATAATTTTGTAACCAAAATCTTTTATATTCCGCTGCGTTTAACGGTTACGAATTGGATCAAAACCCAACAGACGAATAATAGAAATGCAATAATATAAAGACGTAAAATTAAAGTGCGATAAAATAAAGCAAATATGAAATACTGAATATTAAACACTTATATAAATGGAAGCATAAAGTTCAAACTTTTTCCAAATGATTGGAGAATAAAGTACAACTAGATCTAGTGATATTGGGAGTGATGGGAGAAAGTCTATATATTTCCAACAAGAGCTCATGGCCTTTTATATCCAACAAAAGGAGCTTCTATACAAAGGGTAAACGAAATAAGCACATGGGAAATCTCCAAAGATTTCCACCCGCAAGCATATGGGTGGAAGTAGGAATATTCTTCGAATCATGAGACGACTTGATGCTGCAGCATGTTGCTATCTCGCTGTTTTTTCGCCCACAAAATTTCCTAGCAAAAACGTCGAATGGATGTACACCTAGCTGGAAAACATTATAAATTCAATGATTAATTGCCCAAGTGATAAAGTTATGAGTTTTGCTCAAAAGGCTGATTTATGAATTATTAGCTTGCAAAAAGTCGAGATATGCGTTTAAAAATGAAACGTTTAAGTAGTAAAATGAATGTATATTAGAAACATTGGCATTCGAGCATCATTTGATTATGTCGGCTATATAAAGGTACGGATCTCTTATTGTATTGAAACGGGAATGACCTATTGTTGAGGGCCATTCCATTCAAAATTGATTTAACGATTGATAAACTTGAGGTATGAAAAGACCTTAATAACTTTGATTATGGATTTTCTTCGTTTTATTCCTTTGTTGAATTCCATTTGGTGTCCCATTAGTTGAGCACGACCTAGGAATGTTCCAAAGTATGTGCCCCTAATAGGGATCGTTGGCCCGATTCTTGAGTTTTACTCCGAACACTGAGGTGCGAATGGAATATGATGAATATGAATTGTTGAATCGGTCTAATGATCATGAGATTATTGGATTGAGAATGGCACGACTAGATAAAGTCAAGCCATGTTAACTTGTTTATTGATTCTTGTTATATCAGTATGAACCGGTTAGATCACATTTGTTGTGATCCTTTACCTAGACACTTCGTCGGGGGCACCGACCTTGTGATGCTTCCATGGTGGCTATAATCACTATGGCGTCCTAGTGTATGCGTGGTGAGTGCGTTGGCCCTGATCGGCTATGGGGTGAATGTATATCCTAGGAACGTAACAGAACTAGGACTGCTTTAATAGTAGTCGAGGGCTAGTGGGTGTCGTGCCTACATTGCTGGTTCTCACTTATGCCCATTGACCCGTACATTCTTTGGGAAAAACGGGCTTAATGTATTCAAGTGATTTATGTGAACTTGAATTACACAAAACACGGAACGGGTGATTACGCGAACCCCTTTGTTATATCTTTGTGATATTCAATTGATTTATTTTATCGTTTCATGGTTATAGGGATCATTTGTACTTACCCTATATTTTTTATTGTTGATTTTGTTGATCTGTTCACTGAGTTATTGCTCAGCCACATTTGTTATTCTATGGCAGGTTTTAGAAACAGACTGGGGGATCATCTGGGTTGAGAGACCAAGAGTGGATATTTTGAAGACTAGCGTACCGGACAACCTCACTTTTGTATAGTTACTTTTGGGACTGTATATATACATATGTACAGTAACGTCCGGTTGTATATAATCTGTGACTATTTTGTTATGAAATCTACTTAGCTGCTCTGTATGATTTTAACCCAATAGGGTTTGAATTGGGATGTTACATGGTGAACACTTTTATCCTCAAACCTGAGAGGTGTATTGGGGTGTAATATAAAAGGAGTGTTATACTTTGGTATAGTCTAACGTTACCCTTAACCAAGAAATCGTAAGGGCTATATTGAGTATAATATAAAATGTGGATTAGTCACATGCAATATGATATTTGCTCTTCTCAAGATGAGAGAGATATTTATTGGCCCCTCGATAACAAAATTTGATTAAAATAACCATGGACAAAGTGGATTGGTTGAAATAATAGCACTTGTCTAATCAAAAGTATGTTGGAATCGATAAACATAATCTTTGAACTTTAAAGGATGAGATAGATCTATCCTCAAGTTCAAAAAAAATATCGTGAATCAAAAGGATAAAGAATGATACTACCATATGATTGATTGGATCAATCATATTGCTCAAGGAAAAGCACATTCACATAGCCTTGGGGGCGGTGGCATGTTGCTAGACGCTTACCACCATCCGTGTTACTAAGTATCGTGTGCAAGTGGGAGGATGTAAGTTTTATATGCCCACGGTGCGTGTTAGGGGTGAGCATCGGTCGGGTCGGGTCGGGTTCGGCCCAAAAACCCCCAACCCGATCGGGTTTTGGGTGGATAATACAGGCCCCGAAACCCGTCTAAAGTATTGTTCGGGTTTCGGGTCTGTTCGGGTTTCGGGTGGATCGGTTCGGGTTTCGGGTTTGAACACAAATTTCACCACAAATGAACCTACATTTCATATAGACATACATATAGACATACACAGTCAGTAACACAACATTAAACATGAACACAAATTTCACCACAAATGAACCCTACATTTGAACACAAATTTCACCACAAATGAACCTACATTTCTAAAAATGAACCCTACATTTGAAGGATTTTGAAAAGGTTTACAATAAACTAGAATGAACCATACTTTCAGATGAGATACCTTCGACTTCGAGGCTTCGACAGAGATGAGATGAAACCCTCCTTCGACTTCGGTAAAACCCTCTTCGAGGCTTCGACAATCGAGAATCGTGGGTATGGCCGTATGGCTTCGACAGAGACGAGAATCGTGGGTATGGTGGCTTCGACAGAGACGAGAATCGTGGGTATGGTGGCTTCGACAGAGACGAGAATCGTGAGACGTGAATGACTGAAGTCTGAATGTAATTGAAGATTTGAATCCCTAATTCAATTTATTAATTATAAAATATAAAATATAAATAATATTTAAGAATATATATATATATATATATATATAAATACTTCGGGGTTCGGGCGGGTTCGGCCTGAATTTTTAGCCGCCCGCCCCGATCCGTTGTAACCGACAATCATCTTCGGGTTCGGACCATTCGGGCTACGGGTGCTCGGGTTGACCAAAGTTCGGGGTGTTCGGGGCTCGGGTCGGTCGGGTTGTTCGGGCCGGTCGGGTTTTGCTCACCCCTAGTGCGTGTCACACAAGAATACTAGTAAGGGGTAGTGAACCTATAGGGTCACACACAAATAATACTTTTGCTTCCATTTGTAGAAACCTGAATTAAATCAAGTTGATTATGGAAATAATTATTTTTAAAGAATAACTTGCAAACATATGTTAGAATATAATTATGATAATTATAGTGTGTTATTTGTAAATATGTATAATTATATTAAATGTTTTAAGACAATTATACAATTATTACAGATAATCACAAAAACTTTATTTTAGTTACGAACCAACTATAATACAATCTATATAAATAGGGTGATATGCCAAACCAATTTTAAGTGATTAATTATTCGAGATTTAGCTATCAATTAAACACATAAAAGAAACCTTTTTTTCTATTACACACATATTAGATTTAGGTTTCTTTTGGGCTAGTACCCGGTGTAGATCAACGCATGTTCATGTATGGATCAAAGTGTAGAGAAAACCGTCATTGGTTTCTAAGCAGTGGCGGAACCACGGTCGTTCGTAACTTTTTGGGGGACCTTGTTACACATTGGGCGATAAAACAAGTAATAAAGGAATACATTATAAAAGTTCATAGCGTACTAATTGTCTTACAATTTAAAAGAACAAAAAATGTTTAAAATGATAAAGTAACATGTGAAATTCACTTAAACAAGATGATTCTTCTAACATTTTTCATAACAAAGTCTTCAATCAAATCTTCATAATCAACGTTCTCCAAAAATCCACTTTCAATAGCTATTAAGGCAAGTCCGTTAAATCTTTCTTGTGTCATCGTGGAGCGCAAATACGACTTCAACAACTTCAACTTCGAGAAACTTCTTTCTGCAAATGCAACAGTTACATGAATAGTCAACAAAAATCTATAAGCAATAATAGCATTAGGAAATCATCCAACGTGTTTCAAATACTCTAAAATATCAACAGGTCCCATCTTTGATTCACTACATAATCTTGAAGTAACTTCAACTCCACATATAAGTCATTTCCATCAATATCAGATTGGTCTTGTTTTTAAGTGCAATTTCAAAATTAGTACAAGAAGTCTTCAAACACGCATTATCTAAAGAACACAACTTATCAGAAATAAATATAAACCCAAACACACTTTCATATTCTTGGTATTGTTCAAATCTCCTATTTAGTGAAGCAATTGCATGATCAACAACACATAAGAAATAATTAACTCTAAATGACTCCTTTGCAGATTGTGAAGTAATTTCAGATGCATCACTCGGATTTTCATCAAAATGTCTTTTTCTTCGAATTTCACATCTTTGAGGAAACAATGGATCAATATTCAATTCGGTATCTATAACATCTAAAAATCCGGTTTCATTATATCCCTCAAAAAAAGAAATTAACCCCTTAACTTGTTCAATAGCAACATCAATTAACATTTTTTTTACTATAAATGCTTACTAACCAAATTTACGGCATACAATATTTCATACCAAACAACTATTGACACTAGAAACTCAAAATCACAATGATTTGTGCTAAAGATTTTGCTTCACTTCTTATTTTGAATCGTTATCAATTTCAACTACTTGAAGTAAAGCTTCTCTTATATCTAAAACTTTAAATCTTATAGCTTTTACACTATCAATACGACTCTCCCAACGGGTCGTTGACAATGACTTGACTGTCCATCCTTTTACATTATCTTTAAACACTTGCCATCTCTTAGTAGAATTTGAAAATATTGTATAAATACGCTGAATAATTCCAAAAAAAATCTCTACCTTTACCACAAGTGTTAGCTATGTCACACAAAGTCAAATTAAGACTGTGAGAAGCACAAGAAGTATAAAATGCTCTAGGGTTTATATCTAATAGTTTCTTTTGTATTCCTTGATGTTTTCCTTTCGTATTTGAACCATTATCGTAACCTTGTCCTCGCACATCATACGAAGAGACATTAATTCATCTTGTAAGATATCAAACAAACCTTGGCCTGTTGTATCATTGACCTCCAAAAATCCTAGAAAAGAAAAATGCTAACAGTTTTAGAAGAGACATCTACATACCTTACTATTAAAGATATTTGTTCTTTGATGACTTATATAGGGAGTGCAATCAAGAATAACAGAGAAATACTTTGCCTCTTTTACTTTTTTAATAATTTCAAATTTGATTCTCCTACCAAGCAAATCTATTAACTCATTTTGAATTTTATTGCCAAGATAATGAAAATGCATATCATCATTAGTTATATGTTGAACATGATCTTGAACAATTGGATCAAATTCAGCCAACATTTCAATCAACCCTAAAAAGTTACCATTGCTATTTTCATACAATCTTGAATTAGTGCCACGAAAGGCAAGGTTATGTTTTGCAAGAAACTTCACAATAGAAACAATTCTTATCAAGACTTTTTTCTAATGAATTTTTTCTTTCTCAATTTGGTTTTGAGCAACTTTGTCAATGGTTTGATTCTTTTGAAGTCTTAGGCGTAAATCATACCAAGTTTTCATATTCATTACATGATTTATACTTGTTTCATGTTCCTTAAGTCTGGTGCTAAGGTGTGACCAATCGCTAAATCCATTATTTGTTATGTAACACCCTAAAAATAGGGGTAAACAAAAACTTTCATAAAACGAAAGAGCGGTATATAAATGCCATTGCATGAGCCATCCCAAAAGGGAGAAATACAAGTATTTGGGTTAATTTACAAATGTATTCAAATGGAAGATTAATGACAACCAACTAATCTAAATCCTATCATGGAATCAAGATTACAAAAGGGGTGTCATCTCTAGCCGTTAAGATCTTCTATGGTTAGTGTCCCAAAGGTGTTTTCCCCAAGCTTACCACGCTCCTTCCTAAGCCTTCTTAATGACGGCTCCGCTAGAACCTGAGATACATGTCAACATTCAACAAGTGTTAGGCCAAAGCCTAGTGAGTTTGAACAATTAATAACACATAATAAAAACATGTACGAATAAGAGTCTTTCCTTCCAATTCCACAAGTAGATTTTGAAGTCAATGGGGGAGACCCATAATATCAAGAAGTTCCACCCAAAGAGACGAGATACCTTAGTGTCAAACCCCTCGAGGAGACACCAAAGGCCTGACACATCCGGGGGTGCTACCAAAGGCATTGCCCCAAAAGGCGAGGGTCTAGGCGCATACCAACACGGTGGCGCCCAAAACTATGTCCACCTAGTGAACACTTAACTCGATTCATTCAAAATGATTGCTCAAGCCATAAGGCTTCTAAGCATGTATAATCCAATTCTTTATTCATCATCGACCTACATACTTTTATAATTGATACATATAAGGGATTTCCCATGTTCCTCTACATAGATATATTACTACTAGCACATATATTATGTACACCACAATCCACATAATTCCATCAAGGCTCCATAGATACTCATTAAGCCGAGTGGGTTAGCTAGCTTAATCATTAAGACATTCTTATTACCAATCAAGTAAGCTCATAATCATGGGATATGAAACCGTAAATTTTCAAAGACATGATAACATAGTACAAACATACAAAACTCATCAAGGATGGTGTTTCTCACTCCCACAAGCCATGGTTACCTCCATTAAGCCAATAGATCATCTTCCCAAAATTAGGGTTTTCAAGAAAGTAAAGAAATAAGCAAAAGAGTAAGTAAATAACATGGATCTAGTTTAAGGTGGGTTAGAAAACTCATAATCTAGGTTTTAGGACCAAAACCTAGAAAATGGATGAAACCCTAGAAGTTGAAGAAGTGGAAGTAAAGATTTGTAGTTTTAGGTGCTAGATTCTTGAGTGTAAACTTCAATAAATGTCTCCAAGTGTTCCAAGATTCACCATTAATGAGGGTTCTAAGCTTAGGTGGGATTTAATGAGGAGAGATGGTGAATAAAGGTAAAAATCACCCTTAACCCCAAAGAAAATCGTATGAAAAGTGTTTTGGTAAAAAGTGAGAAACAAGGGAGCTAAAAATCAAGTTTTATTGCATCCTGCACCCGACGGGCGATAGTGCCCCGCGATTGTGCCCTATGGCACTCTTGCGGGCACTCTCGCAGAGAATGTACCACGAGCCCCATGACACGACCCGACGATTGTGATAGGCGATTGTGCCAAGGGCACTCTCGCCGTGTCACTTTCGCTCAAAGTGTACCGAGAGTGGTACCTTGTGGGTGATTGTTGATCCAAACCCTCAGTGATTTGATAATGACCCTATCTTAAATACTTAGTGAAAATTGTAAGTAAACAATATGTATCAGAGTTTCACTATCGCTGATAAGTACTAAGATCTTACAGTACTGCTGATAGGAACTCTCGCACTTTTAGATTAAACATTCAGCGAACACTGTTCACCATATCGCTGAGTCTGTTCAGTCCTTATGGTGATCGCTGATAAGTTAGTTGTTTACTTATGATCCCTGAAGACAAGATTCACGTCAACAAAGGTTCTACGCTGAAGTCGAAGATCAAGCTCAAGAACCAGCGACAAGTCTCCTAATGAACTGATGCGGATCAGCGAAGACTCAGATTTGTCCACTCAACGTGAAGTATCAAGTACAAGACTTTAGCTATCGCTGAACTTTATCATTCGCTGAATAGTAAATGATAATCGCTGAATCAACGAAAGCTGATCATGAAGTCCTCCGTACAAAGTACTTTTGTCTTAACCTCCCTTGCACGCCACCGTACGAAATGTCAGAAAAGAACCTCCGAAAATCTGAAATCGTACAACCACTCTGATACTACACTGTTCATTCATGCGGCTACTAAGGTTGTCAACAAAGGTCAATGACATGCAACCAATCCGCTGATGACACGTGTAAAGTGTATACTGAATTGCATTAAATGCATGCAGTATATAAAGAGATGAACTCACTTCATTTGAAGTAACTTGCTAACTCTGGACAAGTTCAAATCTCTCTTAAGATAGGATTTTATTAGTAATCTCCTTATCTTTCTTAGTGCAAGAAAACCTTAGTGTTCCAACTTGTTTAGATTTAGGTTTATCCTTAATCTTGTTTCCGCAACAAGCTGTAAATTGTTAATGATTTATCAATAAACAATTTAGAAAAGTAAAATAGTGTGTTTGTATTCAACCCCCCCTTCTACAAACTTGTTTAGGCCTTTCGGGACCAACAAGTGGTATCAGAGCAGATTTGTTTAATCTCATAAACAAGATCTAATCTAAGATATTTCTCTTCCTAGCTATTATCTGAAAATGGCCAACACAAACACAAACACTCACTATATAGACAATGGTTCTCTTGCAAAACCCCCTAGATTTTCCAGAGATAACTTCAACTTATGGAAAAATAGGATGACACTCTTCTTAGAAGGTGTAGACCCTACTATACCTTACTATCTTGAAAACGGCCCACACATCCCTGTAACAATTGATCCTGCAGTTCCAGCCACTGCAACTAGAGCTGCTATTCCAGAAAGGCTGATTCCAAAGGAAATCCATCATTGGACCGATGAAGACAAGAAGAAAGTGGCTATAGATACAAAAGCCAGATCCATACTATCCGTGGCCCTTCCTGACGAAGTCTACCATTCCGTCATGAACCTGAAATCCTCAAAAGCCATGTGGGACACAATATGTGTTCAGTATGAAGGAACGTCTGAAGTCCAGGATTCAAGAAAGATCAACCTGGTAAGACAATACGAAAGCTTCATTTCTGGTAAGAATGAAACTCTCTCTGAAGTACATCAACGTTTTAATTGCTTAATTATAGATCTAAAAACGGTTGGTAAGGAATATTCTAACTTTGAAGTGCTGACAAAGTTTTTAGAATGTTTACCTGAAAGCTGGGACAATTATTCCATGTGTCTCAAGCTGTCAAAAGATCTAAGATCAATGACACTTGCTACCTTATATGGCACATTGCTGAATCATGAGCAATCTAGCCATCTTAAGAAGAATCTTGTAAAAGATTCCAAAAGCACCCCTGTTGCTTTAATCTCAGAGGAACCTTCTACTCAGCGACCCGTGGTCACTATCACTGAGTTAGAAAGTAACTCTGAAAGGTCATCAGATTCTGATTCTTCAGATGATGAATCCTTGGCTCTCCTAACTAAAATGTTCAGGAGATTCGCCAAGAAGAAAATGTTTAGAAAGAACAAAACTCTTTCTATAGCTGACAAGCCTAAGTCATCAGCTTTTGTTGATAAGGCTACTGCTACTTGTTTCAACTGCGAAAAGACAGGTCATTTCGCTAACGAGTGCAGGTCAAAGAAAATCATGAGACCTTCAGCTTTTACAAAGAAATCCTTTGTTCCAAGGAATAAAGACGACAAATACTTAAAGCTGAAGGAGAAGTATGCAAAGCTGAAAAGCTTTAAGAAGAAAGGAAAAGGCCTGATGGCTGACTATGATTGGGCTGCTTCTGATGAAGAAGCCTCATCATCTGATTCTGAAGATGATGAAGCAAATCAATGTCTCATGGCCAAGATTGAAGAAGAGGAAGAAAGTTCAGACATTCCCTCCACTTCAACATCTGCCATTCAGGTATCACCTTCCTTCTTTACCAATATTGTAAATATTGATGAAGCTGATAGTCTCCGTAAAATCGAACTACTGACTAGAAGTTTATACGAAGCCATGAACGGCAAAGCTGTGGTTGAAAACCAAAATCTTGATCTCGCTGAAAAGCTTAAAAATTGCCACCTTCAAATAGAAAAGCTTTCTAAATTTGAAGAAGATTTTAAAGATCAAGTCCATTTAAATCAGCTAGTCAAAATCGAACGAGCGGAAGCTATCGCTGCATTAAAAGCTGAACAAGCTACTGTTGAAGGATGGTGTAATTCTTCAACAAAGATCACTGAGATAATTAAGGCTCAGATTCCTCTGAGTGATAAACGTGGTCTGGGTTATAAATATGATACTCCAATACCAACCACTGAACGTTCAATGCTTAAATTTGGAACGTTCGTATCCTCAATAGCTGACACTTCTTCATCTCAGTACTCCTCGTCGGTTACACCAATCCCTGAGGAAACTCCTACCTCAAAAGGTAAGGAGAAAATGGTTTATTCAAAACCTACCTCTGTCTCTAAAGACAAAGGTAAAGGAATTGTTATTTATCAAAATCCTCAGAAGGGTACTTTAGTACCTAAGCTGAATGCTTCTAAAGCCTTGGTGATTCATTCATCTGGTTCTAGAAATCAGACCTCTGGATCAGTTCAGCGACCTACTCCTAGACTCAGAGTAGATGTTCTTGGTAAGAAATCTGAAGAACTGAATGTTCGTCCTATTTCAAAAACCAATAGTGTACTTGGTGCTGGCACTTCTAATTCAAAATTAAAAGCTCAGCACTCAAGTGGTCCTAGAACTAATTTTAGTTATAGGAAATGTTATCACTGTGGACTTACCGATCATATTGCAAGTAAGTGTCCCACAGCCACCAAAGCTGATAAGATAGCTAAGGTGAAGATAGCACCCAAGAAGACCAAACCAGTTGCAAGTCAGGTCAAGGTGACTCCTACCTCTGAGGTCAAGAAATTGACCAAAGTGAAGAAGGACAAAGCTGAATCTTCAAATGCTGCGAAGACTGCTGAACCCATTCCAACCTCTTCCACTGACAAACAAGTATACATGGCGAAGTGGGTACCCAAGAAAAACTAATCTTCCTTTGTATTGCAGGTTAAGAAGGGTATATGGTATCTCGATAGCGGATGCTCTAGACACATGACTGGAAAGAAAAGCCTGCTCGCTGAATACAAGGAAGAGAAGGGTCCCTCTGTGACTTTCGGTGGAAATGGAAAAGGACACACCCGAGGGTATGGTGTACTTTCAAATGGTACAACATCCTTCAGAAGAGTCGCATATGTTGAAGGGCTGAAGCATAATCTTCTGAGCATCAGTCAGCTTTGCGACATGGATAACAAAGTGATTTTCACTAAGGAATCCTGCTTTGTCTCTGACAAAAAGGAGAAGATAGCTCTCAGCGGTTATCGTTTGGAAAATGTTTACGTTATAAACATGGACTCAACAACCACTGAGAACTCCTGTTTCTTCTCAAAGGCATCTTCTGATGTCAACTGGCTATGGCACAAGAGGCTCTCACATCTCAACTTCAAGACACTGAATACTCTTTCATCCAAAGAGTTAGTCACTGGTCTACCTCAACATTCATACGCCAAAGAATCCTTATGTTCAGCGTGTGAAAAAGGGAAGCAGACCAAGGCAAGCTTTAAGTCCAAGCAAGTTTCCTCAGTGTCATCTCCTCTTCAACTACTCCATATGGATTTGTTTGGCCCCGTTAACAAACAATCCATCGCTGGAAAGAAATATACGCTGGTCATAGTTGATGAATTCTCTCGTTACACATGGGTAATGTTTCTCCGTTCTAAGAGTGACACCCCTGAAGAACTCATCACCTTTGTTCGGAAAATGGAAACTCTGAACAATATGACTGTTCGCTCAATAAGGAGTGATCATGGAACTGAATTCAAAAACAGTTCTCTTGATTCCTTCCTTGAGAGCAAGGGTATTTCTCACAACTTTTCGTCAGTGAGAACACCACAACAAAACGGAGTCGCTGAAAGAAGAAATAGAACAATTATTGAAGCTGCACGTTCAATGCTCAGCGATTCTCACCTGCCTACTCAGTTTTGGGCAGAAGCTGTCAACACGGCTTGTTTTACGCAAAACAGGTCGCTGATAGTCAAAAGATTCAAAAAGACAGCCTATGAACTTTTTCATGGGAGAAAGCCTTCAATCAGCTTTCTTCACATCTTTGGTTGTCAGTGTTTCATACTGAACAACAGAGATGCCCTTGGAAAGTTTGATCCTAAGGCTGATGATGGAATCTTTCTTGGATACTCCTCAGTTTCCAAAGCCTTCAGAGTCTTCAATCGAAGAAGACAAACTGTAGAAGAAACTATTCACGTCACGTTTGACGAATCCCGTTCAGCGAACTCTAAACCGAACGCTGATACAGAAGAACTGAATCAATGGATGTTTTCTCATCTTGGTGATTCAGAAGATGTTCCCACTACTCATGCTCATACAACTGAAAATGATGGTCCTACTATCATTCCCAATATGCAGAATAGTGAAGCTGAAACATCTTGGGTCTCAGCTGTTCCTATAAACACTATACCCGCAGTTGATCCAAATGTCTCAGAAATTCCATCTATTTCTCAGCAATCAGTGAATGAAGTGACAAATGCAAGCATTCCTCTCTTAGCTGATAATCCAGAAGTAGCTGAAGCCTCATCTTCAGTTTCTCCAGTTCAGACTGAGTCAGCGACGCATGCTCCGGCTCAGCGATGGACTGTAAATCACCCAATCGATCAAATTCTTGGTGATCCCAACGCTGGTATTCAGACTCGTAGAAGTGCAGGTAATATTTGTTTATTTGTTAACTTTATTTCTCTAACTGAACCAAAGAAAATAGATGATGCCCTCAGAGATCCAAACCGGGTCAGCGCTATGCAAGAAGAGCTGACTGAATTCGAAAGAAACAAAGTTTGGAAACTTGTTCGGAGACCAACTGACAAAACAGTGATAGGCACTAAGTGGGTCTATCGAAACAAGTTGGACGAACATGGTACTGTAACTCGCAACAAAGCTCGTCTTGTTGCTCAGGGATACAGACAAGAGGAAGGCATAGATTATGACGAAACCTTTGCTCCAGTAGCAAGACTTGAATCTATTCGTCTTTTCTTAGCATATGCTGTACACAAAAACTTCACTGTACATCAAATGGATGTTAAGTCAGCGTTTCTAAATGGAAAGCTGAATGAAGAAGTTTATGTGGAACAACCTCCAGGATTCTCAGATCCTAAGCGTCCAGGTTATGTTTATAAGCTGGATAAGGCACTTTATGGCTTGAAGCAAGCTCCTCGTGCATGGTATGACACTCTTTCTACTTATCTCCACCTTGAAAAATTTGAGAGAGGTAAGATTGACAAAACTTTGTTTTTTAGAAAAATAAAAGGTCATATCATTTTAGTTCAAATATATGTTGATGACATTATATTTGGTTCTACTAACCCTGAGCTTTGTACTCGTTTCGCTGATAGAATGAAAGATGAGTATAAAATGAGTATGATGGGTGAACTAACATATTTCCTTGGTCTTCAGATTAAGCAAACTGAAAAAGGAACTTTTATAAATCAGGGAAAGTATGTTAAAGATATGCTGAAGAAATTCGACTTAACTGAAAGTTCAGCTATGAAAACCCCTATGGCACCACCGCTGATACTTGATAAGGACACAAAGGGTGTTCCTGTCAATGTCACGCTGTACCGTGGGATGATCGGCTCACTACTGTATCTTACAGCTAGCCGACCCGATATTATGTTTGCAACATGTCTGTGCGCACGATATCAAGCTGAACCTAAGATATCCCATATGAAAGCTGTAAAGCGAATCTTTCGATATCTTAAGGGTACAGCGAATCTAGGTCTTTGGTATCCCAAAGATTCAGGATTCGATCTAACCGCCTATTCAGACAGTGATTTTGCAGGTTGCAAAATGGATAGGAAAAGCACTACAGGAGGATGTCAGCTCCTGGGTGGAAAGCTGGTAAGTTGGACAAGTAAGAAGCAAAACTCAGTGTCCACTTCCACAGCTGAAGCTGAGTATGTAGCCGCTGGAAGCTGTTGTTCTCAAGTCTTGTGGATGAGAAATCAACTACTAGACTATGATCTTCAGCTCTCCAAAATTCCAATCTATTGCGACAGCACAAGTGCCATCGCTATAGCAAACAATCCAGTGCTACACTCAAAGACAAAACACATAGAAATCAGATATCACTTTATCAGAGATCATGTGATGAATGGTGATATAGAACTTCATTTTATCCCAACTGATTATCAGTTAGCTGATTTGTTTACCAAACCTCTTGATGAGACAAGATTCAACTTTCTCATCAGCGAGCTTGGAATGCTGAACTTTGAAGGATAAATCTTCAGCGGTTCACATTAAATCAGCGATACGTTTATACACTCTTGTATAGGCTCTCGGATAAAATAAACTTGTACAATCCATTTCATCATCTTCTCTCTGAATAAATTTGGTTAAACTGATATCAAGGTATGTTTTCTCTCTCTGACAAAACGCATGAAAATGCAAGATTTCAAATTCTTTCATCGCTGAATATCTCTTCCTTAACAGCGATATTTTGAAATTTCTTAAAACCCTCACTGATATTTCTATTCAGTGCTTCATATTTTCCAAAGAGTCCCTGAGTTTTTCTTTCAAAACCTCAGAGACAACGAAAGAATGTGAAAGGACAGTTGTGACGTCAATGCAACGGATAACACCAGGCACGCTCTTTTTCTGACACACGTTTGCACGTTTCGTTGTCTATCCAATCAAATGCAAACACGTGTCCGTGTCATGATGAAAAACTTTCCCGCTCAAGTTTTTCTCTCTCTACTCTCTTCCTATATAAACACTCTCAAAGTTTATATTTGTCTTTTACGCGAATCAATCTTTCTCCGCAAGAAAAGAACATTGTTCATCATCTTCTTCATCAAACTCAAGGTTAATATGTTCTTATCTATTATCAAATGCGAATAACTTGTTTTCGATCTTATCATTGTTTTACACAAGATCAAACAAAAGAACTCAAAAATAAAATCATTTTCTTTCATGGTTTTATAAACACAACCATTTCATGGTTGTTCTTCAAGTTTTAAATCTAAAATCTTAAACTTGTTCTTCTTTCGTATCCATTTTCTTAAGAAACTGGAATACAAGGCTTATGGGTGTTATATTCGTTTTTTTTTAAAACAAGAAAAACCCTAATCTTCATTAAGACTTTTTTTTGTCTGAATGAAATGGACAAAATTCGAAAAATCTTAATGAAAATTTTCTTTCCACATTAAGATATTTATTTTTTTGTTAACATCTTTGGTTGAACTGATAATACAGTGAAATGGCAACTTCAAAGCTGAATGTTACCGCTGAGTCCATCTCCGCTGATTCTGAGGAACTGGAAATCACCAAAGCTCCTCAGGTTAAGTTTGAGCTGGATCAACTAGACTGGACAAAGGCAAACAACCTCTCAGCGCTTCTCGAGTTTCCTCCTCGGAAGCAGGTATCCCATCTAGACGACGCTGTAAATTTTTTGAAGAATAGCCCCATCTACACAGCACTGACAATCACACCTCCTGCCAGTCAGCGTCTATTATCCCAATTCTGGTACTCTGCCAGACACACCGACCTACCCTCCGCCAAAGATCCATCTAAAACCATCGACTGCATACTCAGCGATACTGAGTATGGCACCATCAAGATAACCCCCGCAATAATCCGCAAAGCTCTGAAATTCCCTAACGCTACCTCAGAAAATCCTTTCATTCCATTTCCTGACCACAAGAAGCACGCTGACAGGGAATAAATCATTGCTTTCCTTGATGCGATGGGTTACATCTGGGAGACTGGAAGAGACAAGCTACCTGAGAAGAAGCTGACGCTGATAAAGAAATCCAAGATGCCCAGCGAGATGAACTTCATCTTCGCTCACCTGATCAGCTGCATGACAGCGAAATCCGGATCTTCTGATCAAGCCGCTCAACCTCAGCAGGCCATGGGTTACGCACTGCTGAAAGGTCTCAACATTGACTGGGCCTCCATCATCTATGAAGACCTCATTCAACGTGTTGATTCTGCCGCTGACCGACCAGCATGGGTTCCTTACCCACGATTCATCAGCGCCATCTTTCAATATGGCCTGAAGGACAGCTATCCTGAAGAGGGTGATCTGAAACTCTCTCAGATTGGCCCTAAAGTTCTCGACTTCAAGCCTGTCGCCAACGAGGTACGTCTCTCTACCCTTCTCACTCTACTTAATTCTCCGCTTTCTGTGGCTCCTTCAGCGACAATACCCCTCGCTGATTCCCAGGCCACAAAATCCATTCCTTCTAAGAAAAGGAAACAATCTCTTACCCATCTTGATTCCAAAAGGATTAAGAAAACCAAGGAGCAACCCCAGCAATTCCATGCTGAAGACTCCTCAGCTCATTCTGAAGAGCTGAAGGAAAGTTTCGTGGTACGCTCTGCCACACCAATTCAAGCCATCCCTTCTAAACCTACTTCAGCGTCCTTACACGCTGAGGTTAGAACTTTGGAATCTACCCTACCTTCTTCAGTCTCTCAAAAGACTGATGAAGTACTTCTCAGCGAATCCAACGCTGAACTTGCAACCCAACCCTAATTCTTATCCTTCGATCCTCCCTCTACTTCTTTGGACACTCCTCCAGTTAAAGCTGGAGATGCCATCATTCAAGAAGCCGTTGAAGCTTCTCAGCGAATGACGAAGAAAGGACCTGCAGAGATCTCCATCCCTCACGGAACTTTTGAGGGAGATATGGAACACTATGGAGGGACTCGAAACTTTGATGAGTTCGTCAACGCTCCTGCAGGTACAGATCCCACCTTAAACACTGTAACTAAACCTGAAACTTCTGAGCTTTCCTTTGTTCACAAGTACTTATATGTTACAGGTCCTTATTTGGGAGACATCAACCAGTCTCTGAAGTCCATGGAGATGAAACTTACAGATCTCACCACCGATCTATCAAATAACTCTACAGCTGTAACAAACGCTGGAGAGAATCTGACGAAGCTGACTACTGTGGTGGAAAAGAAGGCCTCCTCTGATGACATCAAAGACCTTGATAAAACTCTCGCCGACTTTGCCAAAGTGCTCTCCGACATCTACACTGACTACACCAACCTCAAATCGTCAGTTTCCACCGTTTCCAGCGAGGTTACAACGCTGAAGAAATCGGTTGGTACACTCGAAGGTGATATGTCAGTGGTCAAGACCGACTTGGGCTCAGTGAAGACCGACCTTAGTTCTGTCAAGACAATGATCGAGATGCTGGTGAACAAGGCAAACAATCCAGCTCCTGCTCCGGCCCCTGCACCTATTTTGGACTCATTCACCGCAGAGGATCGCCAAGAGCTGAAGAAAATCACGCCTGCTATTTCTGGCCTAGAAGACAGAATAGCTAAGCTTGAAGGTTGTGTGAAAGTCTCTGGCCCAGAAGACAGAGACAACACCAATGCTGAATCTACCCATTCCTCCCCCGCCCATCATGAGAAAGAGGGGGAGAAGAGCGCTGAACAGGAGAAGAGCGCTGAAGATCAAAATAAGAGCGCTGAAGACCTTTCCCATGATGAATCTATCAGGGGAGAGGGTAATGAAGATCTGATTACTGGACCTCAGGGAGATGAAAACCCTGAGGGAACCGAGAACCTCGCCTCTGTATCTGAGGGGGAGCAACTCGAAGAAGATGCTGAGGAATCCGAAGCAAGAGAAGACGAAGACATCGACATCCCTGAAGCTGAACCATCCTCCTCTCCAAGGAACGATGATGATGATGATGAAGATGACGAATTCTTTGTCGTCAAACATGCTCCTCGAAAAGCTCTTAAAGGGATCATGATAACCGAATCCACAGGGGAGAAGACAAAAACAAAGACAAAACACTCAGCCTCTGGCGCTGAGAAAAGCAAAGACAAAGGCATCGCTGAAGATGATAATCTGGCGATCCTACTTGCAAAGCCGATTTGTCAGGTACACTAAACTTATTTTTCCTTCCCTGATCATCTCTGAACAATCAGTTATCCATTCCACAAACACCATACACATCCACATTTTTTTCTATCTTTTCTACCCAAGTTCTTCTACCCAGTTCTTATTTGTAAGATCGCTGCGTTTCAGCTAGTCCTCTCCCCTGTTTGAGGATATCGCTGAAGGATCTTCTATTGCGACTTCACCAATAATTCCAGCTACCGCTGAAGACATAATCCCAGTCTTAGATTTAATCTCTGAGACTGATGAACCAGAAGAACAACCTCTCTCGCACAGAAACAGACCTTCCTCAGATCCTCAAAGGCTGAGTGAAGAAGATCAAAAGAGGAGAGAAGAAATGATAAAGCGATTCGAGGATCAGCGAATCATTCTAAGGCGCGATCAACTACCTTCAGTTCCTCCTAAGTTCAAAATTTCAAAAGCTGAATTCCAGGATCATCTCAGAGCTGAACGCCTCATCGCTGAAAGGAAAGAAGCTGAAGATAAAGACAGAGAATACGCCATCAAGCTCACTCAAGAATCTGTCAAAGACCCCAAGCTGAAGCGTATTCCCATTCAAATCCAACGAAAGCTTTGGGAACAAGCCCAGAAGATCGTGGAAAAGAATGCTGAAGTTTCTCAGACCACCCTGATCTGGTGTAAAGAGAAAATCCACTTCAGATATCGTCCAGCGAAGATCAACAAGGTATTCATCTCTGGAAGAACCTCCATCGGAGTACCTATTGTTGACATCAAACTGTTCAGAGAAGATGGCTCATCTGAAACCTTTCGTGCTGACACTGTAAAAAGGTATGGTCTCTCTGAATGGCTGGAGATGAGGTTAGCTATCCAACCATCACAATCTAAGTACAAGGATCATTTCGAAAAGCTGATAAACAGACAGATCGATTTGATATCTTCTTGTGTGGATATTCCTCCTGTTCCTGATCTAAAGCCGAAAAGAAAAAGGGGCTCACCAAAGAAGAAACGTCAAGATTCAAACTCAGGTCCTGTCATACGAAATGAAACTGGAATTGGTTTCTCTCGCGCTGAAGTACTTGGTCCTGATCCTGATCTATCTGCCCTTGACATCTCTTTGCCACCATGTGAACTTTTCATCCCTGGTAAAGTCATCAGTAATCCTTATGGAATATTCTTTCTTGACTACGATGGACGTAAATGCTTTCAACGGATCGCTGAGCTTCCAATCACTCCAATCGAACAGCTCAGAGATCTCATCTACTGGTGCGACTTCAGAAAAGACATTCAGGCACGACACCTAAAACCCTTGATTTTTGAAGCTGCTCTGAAGCTAAAGAATAAAGGAGAAAAGGTTCCTGACTGGATGATTCCAACTGAAAAGACAACCCTTGATGAACTTCTCATTAAGGAAGAACCCTTTGAAGGCTGACAACAATCACCACTTTCTCTATTGTATCAGTCATCCTTCAGTACTTGTAATTTATTTCACTTGTACTTGTAATCTTTCTTATTCATATTGTAACCTGATTCAAAGATTTAAAGAAAGACTTCAGCGAATGTACTTTACTCCATCAGTACTGAAAAGATCCCAGAAAACAGTAAAAGGGACAAATATTTTATGAGTTCTTTTTATCCTTGTGTTTTCTTTAAATAGCAATTTTCCTTGTTGCTATGTCATAATCAAATAGGGGGAGATTGTTGATCCAAACCCTCAGTGATTTGATAATGACCCTATCTTAAATACTTAGTGAAAATTGTAAGTAAACAATATGTATCAGAGTTTCACTATCACTGATAAGTACTAAGATCTTACAGTACTGCTGATAGGAACTCTCGCACTTTTAGATTAAACATTCAGCGAACACTGTTCACCATATCGCTGAGTCTGTTCAGTCCTTATGGTGATCGCTGATAAGTTAGTTGTTTACTTATGATCCCTGAAGACAAGATTCACGTCAACAAAGGTTCTACGCTGAAGTCGAAGATCAAGCTCAAGAACCAGCGACAAGTCTCCTAATGAACTGATGCGGATCAGCGAAGACTCAGATTTGTCCACTCAACGTGAAGTATCAAGTACAAGACTTTAGCTATCGCTGAACTTTATCATTCGCTGAATAGTAAATGATAATCGCTGAATCAACGAAAGCTGATCATGAAGTCCTCCGTACAAAGTACTTTTGTCTTAACCTCCCTTGCACGCCACCGTACGAAATGTCAGAAAAGAACCTCCGAAAATCTGAAATCGTACAACCACTCTGATACTACACTGTTCATTCATGCGGTTACTAAGGTTGTCAACAAAGGTCAATGACATGCAACCAATCCGCTGATGACACGTGTAAAGTGTATACTGAATTGCATTAAATGCATGCAGTATATAAAGAGATGAACTCACTTCATTTGAAGTAACTTGCTAACTCTGGACAAGTTCAAATCTCTCTTAAGATAGGATTTTATTAGTAATCTCCTTATCTTTCTTAGTGCAAGAAAACCTTAGTGTTCCAACTTGTTTAGATTTAGGTTTATCCTTAATCTTGTTTCCGCAACAAGCTGTAAATTGTTAATGATTTATCAATAAACAATTTAGAAAAGTAAAATAGTGTGTTTGTATTCAACCCCCCCCCCCCCCCCCCCTTCTACAAACTTGTTTAGGCCTTTCGGGACCAACAGTGATCCTGACATGGTCCCATCCGATTCTTTCCCGAAACTAAGCCCTGTCAAGAGTATAAATTTTCATGGATATAAACACTTATGGAGCAATTTAGGCATGACAGAGCAAATTTGGAATAAGATGAAATTAAATATGCATAATAGGAGGTGAGACATTTTACGAGTGTTACAATCCTCCCCACCTTGAAAGGATTTCGTCCCCGAAATCTCATGTTAACCAAAAAGATTGGGGTAGCGTTTCTTCATATCCTTCTCGGATTCCCAAGTTACGTTGACACCCCGATGGTTCTTCCATTGTACCTTAACCATAGATACATCCTTGTGCCAGAGTTTCTTGATTTTCGATTCTAGAATGGCCTCCCGTTCTTCCACACAACAGTTACCATTATCGACCCGAATTTCCGTTAATGGGATTACACTTTCCTCATCGGCTAAACATTTCCGTAAGTAACATACGTGGAACTTGGGATGAATCCCATCCATTTCCGGCGGTAGATCTAGCTTATAAGCTTGAAGCCTAATTTTTCCAAGATTGTGAATGGTCCAAGAAAACGAGGGCTAAGCTACCCGCGCTTCCCAAACCGAATGATCCCCTTCCATGGCGATACCTTTAACATAACCCGATCTCCCACTTGGAATTCGATCGTCGGCTTTTCTTGTCCGCGTAACTCTTTTGTCGGTCTTGCGCCGTTTTCAAACGTTCTCGAATTTCTCTTACCTTATCCGTTGTTTCTTGTACAATTTTCGGTCCTGCGAATTGCTTCTCCCCCTCTTCAAGCCAACAAACGGGGGTTCTACACCTACGACCATACAAGGCTTAAAACGGAGAGGCCTTAAGGTTGGAATGATAACTGTTGTTGTACGCGAATTCCACCAACGGTAGGTGTGTGTCCCAACTCCCACCAAAATCAATGACACACGACCGTAGCATATCTTCAAGAGTTTGTATTGTCGTCTCACTTTGCCCATCCGTTTGGGGATGGTAGGCCATACTTAGCTTTACCTCGTTCCCAACCCCCTTTGGAAACTAGCCCAAAAATTGGAAGTAAATCGGCTATCTCTATCGGACACAATGAATAGCGACACTCCATGTCTCGACACGATGTCGTTGATGTAGAGTCTCGCTAGCTTGTCCAAAGGCAGTGTTTCTCGCATGGCCAAAAAGTGCGCGCTTTTGGTCAGCCGGTCCACGATCACCCAAATAGTGTCATGACCCCGTAACGTTTTTGGTAACTTTGTCACAAAATCCATGGTGACGTTATCCCATTTCCATTCCGGAATTGCCAAAGACTGTAGGCTCCCGTATGGCTTTTGGTGTTGTGCCTTAACTCGAAGACACGTAACACAATTTCCCACATACTTAGCCACATCAAGCTTCATTACCGGCCACCAATAGTTCAACTTTAAGTCCCTATACATCTTCGTGCTACCAGGATGTATAGAGTATCGAGACTTGTGAGCTTCCTCAAGAAGTAGTTCACGATTTCCACCGATTTTTGGCACCCAAATCCGACCTTGGAATAGTTTGAGTCCGCGACTATCTTCCGTTAGTAGCTTCGTTGTTTTACCATGACTTCGGCCTTAAGATTCTCTTCCCGAAGTGCCTCAAATTGACTTGTTTTGATGCTCGCCATCAAACTCGACACCACATCGATCTGGTTGAGGTTTAGCTTGATCCCTCCTCCATGGTTCTTTCGGCTCAAGGCGTCCGACACCACGTTGGCTTTCCCGAGGTGGTAAAGTAGTTCACAATCGTAGTCCTTCAAAAGTTCAAGCCATCTCCGATGTCGCATATTGATAGGGTTATTTATTTAACCCTATTTTAGACGTTTAATTCAAATTTTTGAGCTATTTTTAGTATCCCATTGAGTCGTTTTTATCATTTTTAGTAGTTATTTAAGTAAATAAAAGATTAATATTTCCGGGTATTAATTTGGTTAAAATGACATGAAAATCACACCAAAAATCTAATTTTATAATTCGTGTATTTTAGGTTGCAAGAAGACGGTCGTTTGGAGTAATATATAATTAAGAAGAATGCGGGTTGCAAACTTTCGAACGGAAATGAAGACTCCAATTTTTGAAGACCGGACTTGTGTTTTTGTGGATGACATCATTGGGCCAGCCGAAAGCAATTAGGCCGAATTGTGCCATCTTGGACTCATCAATATTTGGGCTAGTTTGCAAGACTCTTAGGCTAAAACATTTGGCATTTTTGATGGGCCTTTGGTTTGATAGATCTTGGCCCATGGATCTTAACCCATGGATATTTCTTGTTTTCCAAGTATTTTGCTCCTATATATAGAGCTCTTGTTGTCTACTAAAATCATCAATCTTAGTAGTAAGTTACTTATAGTTTTGTTGTAGTTTAATAGTGAGCTTTGAGCTTACGGTTCTCACAACCGTAGCTCTTGCTCACGGCTTGAACCATTCGGGTTCCGCCATAGTTAGTTCCGTTATGATATCGTTATGTTTCGTTTATCTTAATTTCTCGTTGGTTACATATTTGCCTCTTTTACTTGTTACTTCTTGTTACCATCAATTTCCTTCCTCATTTACTACTTACGGTTTTAACTTGTTAATTACCATCGATTCTCCTTCTTTCTTAATTACTCATGGCTTTGTTCTTTTCATTACCATCAACTAGTTTTAGTTTGTACCATAGTAGTAAGGTGAGCCATAAGCTCACGGTTCCTAAACAGTAGCTTCGGCTCACGGCTTGAACCGTTTGATTCGGCCAACGGTTGGTTACTTAATATATTGTTCCGTTACCTTACACTTCCGACTTCTCGTTTGATATTTTCTCGTTACTTATTCGCTTTCCACCTCTCTCAAGTTACAACTTACGGTTTCCTTAAAGCTTACCATCGATTTCCTTCACTTTCAAGTCACTCACGGTTTAAAAAGTTAATTGCAATCCACGATTTCCATACGATTAATACTAATCCAATTCCGTTACTATTATTCACCGGAAGTCCGACTAATCATTTCGTGTCCCCAATCTTATTTGGTTCACGGTTGAATATAGTGTATGAAATTGTTGAAGTTTTAATATAAAGGAATCCGTTTACTTGCACGTCAAGTTTCCCTCTATAATTCACCAACGATCGTTTTCATAATATTAATCCATTGTTAGTTGTTTCAAGAGCTTCTTAAGTGACCAAATCCATAGCTTAACGATTGAGATTATATTTCAATCGTAACCGGTGGTGGTTCACTTAAAGGTTCCTTTCGCATAGTTTTACAGTTTCTCGTATTTAAATCCCACATTTGAAACAAAATTTCCCATGCAATCTAAAGTCGTCGTTAACTTCTTAGTCAATAATTCATGTTTTTATTATTCTGTCAATTTACTTACCGCATTTTAATTTTTGTACTTTAATTATCCCACTTGACGTCGGAATTCGGATCATCTTTTTCGCACAAAGAATTTCGGCCTTATTTTCGGTCAACCAATCCATACCCACTACCACATCGAAGCTACCGATTGCCATGGGCAGCAGATCCGCCTCAAAGGAATTCCCATAAATATCCAAAGTACACTTACCAAAACACTCCCGGATCAATACTTTCCCCCCATTAGCTACCTCGACTATTAGGGCGTCCGGAAGGGTACTAGCTGGAATGGTAAATTGCTTGCAAAAAGAATTCGACACAAAGGAACGATTCGCTCCTGAATCTCACAATATACGAGCAGGCAAGGAGTTAACGAGAAACGTACCCGTCATAACATCGGTGGTCTCCCTCGCCTCCGCGACGGTCATCTGGAAAGCTCGGCTTGGCGCCCTCGGCGGGTTCTCCTTCTTAACCGGCACTCCGCTCGGTGCGTTCTGGTTGTTCCCGAACAGCTTCGGGCAATCCCTCTTGATTTGCCCCGGTTCCTGACACGGGGTTTTGACACCCCGCGAATCTTACCGCAAGTGTACGGGTCGAAGTCAAGTAATAGTACTTGGAAAGTACGAGTATCGAATCACGGGGAACTAGGAACTAAGTATCACAATTACTATAAGAACTATTAACTGAACTGTCGAATTTGGAAGATAGGTTTTAAACTAATTAATTGCAGCAAATAAAATAAACCAAACACAAGACAACTAGTAAGCAGCTTTGGAATTCAGATGGAGAAAACAGTTGAGGGTTGGATATCCTTAGGTTTTCACATATGAACTTCAGACTAAAAACAAATACCAGTTAATTCTGTTGATGAATACTCAACCTTGACCTAACCATTGCTCTCTCTCAAGTAACAACAGTTATATTTGTAAAACATGGTGCTTTCTCAAGCTACCATGAAGTTTATCTCGAAAAGCACAAGATTAATCTCTCGATCTCACCCTATGTAGTTCAAAACACATTAAGCGCAGGTTATTATGAGACTAAGGCTTACTCGGTATATCTCTATCCTTTCTTACCTTAGACATGTAATTCCTAATTCTAGATCTCAATTAATTCTCTCGAACATAATTGAAAACAATAAAACAATTGTAAGTTAGCTACGCTCACAAAAGCAGTAAGAACAAAATCACATGCATTCATTAAATCAGAAAACTGATAAAAGTCATTCGTCATCCATCTATATGTTCAATCCTAATTCAATCCAACCCCCAACATCTTAAAGTTAGTTCATGATGTTGGGGGATTCAAACACAAAAGAAAAGAAACGAAAGTGTAAGTAAACATGGTAAACGTGATCGTGGTGACTGTGTAAGATGAATTGATAAACTCCCTTTTCCCGTGATTGAATCTACTTCGCGTCTTGAACGTTCCTTCGATTGATCCTTGATCTTTGCTCAAAACGGTGTCACTTGGCTCTGATAATCGCCCCCGGGACTGCTCTGGCCGTCGTGTGAAATCTGGATACCGAACGAATGACCTAAATCCCAAATAAAATAGCTGATTTTCGACAAACAGAGGGTTACGCCACTTGCCACGCGACTTGCAAGTCGCGTGGTAAGTCGCGCGTGTTGTTTTTGCAGCTTGGGTCGATTTCTGGTTCGCGGGTCGGGTCCTGGTTCGGTCGCGGGTCTTGGGCTTGGCTTTTGGGCTTCCGTTAGGCTTCGTTTGGAATCGTTTTGGGCTCTTTTTAGCTTCTTTTCTCGAGGAATGCCGCCTTTTAGATAACCTGTGTAAATCACTAGATAAACCGTAAAATACACGCCTTTTTACTTGAATACAAGCCAATCTCATTGGTTTGAGAACCGGAAATAACGCCAAAAAGTGGCGTTATCAACAACCCCAAACCGAGCGTTGCTTGTCCCCAAGCAAATTAGCGATAAAATAGAATTAAAGCACATATCAGTGAAAATATAATAACTGCACAATTCCCAATCGGTACCAAGTGATGCATCGGTGATTTCCCATACCCGTGAATATCTATCTCACTCTCGCCTCATTCTCATTTCGTTTGACCTATGACCTTCCATTGTGAGTTGAACTCGTGACCGTTCCGATTACATTAGGGTTAGACTAAGTCCGAGCATACTAGGGAAAACATTTCGCCTCGACCCTACCTCACGGGATACTCTCATTTCGCTCGAACCTAGGTTATCGCTCGTGTTGTCATGTTTATGGAAGTTATGTACAATAATACTCGAAATATTCCATGACAACTCTAAAGAAAGACGCACAAATGTCCAAACTTCTGATCTCAGAAGGAATTAAGTAACAAGACAAGGAATATCGGTGAAGGTGGTCATAGACTCTAATCACGTTTTCCAGAAGATCATCCAGGTCTTTATAAGGGTTGTAACGGGGCTAAGGTTAAGGTTAAGAAACGAAGGATATAAAGGATCAAAAATCCTCGACGTGTCAATCATTGGCAATTCCGAACTTCTCGTTGCTTCACATTTGCTCACTTGGTCCTTTTTCGTCACTATTGGAGTCGCTTTGACTCACATATTATGCACCTCTACTAGAGACTATCTAACTAACGGGTTTTTTTTTGGGACTTCATTGGTCCTCTTTATTTATTGGGGCAACATTGGCCCTCTTTTCTCTTTCTTGACTGGCCTGATTTCTTTCTTTTCCGCTCTATCTCTCTAAGTTCATTACTTCTTCCGATTGACACACTTTCGGATTGGGTTGGCTAAGGCTTATGGATAAGGGTTTAATGATGGGTTTAGAAACGAAAAGGTGAGTGTTTAGCTGCAAAGGGGCTAAGGGTACACGCAGAAGGGTAAAAGGTACGATAGCTAAAAACAGGTTAAATAAAACACACAATGCCTGGAATCATATCTTAAGGTCCACACGATATGGTCTACTATACCCTTACCTAATATCCCGATGTTCGTCTTTGCTACTCAATGCAATAATGTATCGAGATCAGTCTACATTTCACGACAAGGAATTCGAAAAAGTGTATAAGAATTTAAGTGTATGAATCCCTCGAAATGAAAAACGTCTTTTAGGCTCAAAGCTCACTCTTGGGTGGTCTCCACTAATGTCCCTAGTCATGTCCTTTCCCGGTCCTTCCCTAACGGTCACGTCACTATCGCAAGATTCTTCCTACAATGGTCGGTCTCAATCATTCAAAACAAAAATTTTAGCTACTATGATCTAGACACTCAGAAGTGCAGGAAATCTACGTGCATAACTTGGGCCCGATTGGGCAACCCCAAACCTTACCCACACATTGTCCCCAATGTGCAAGTAAAGTCGTAGGTGATGCGACTCGAATCATTGTGCAGTTATTATAGGTATAAAAAGGATGGGCAAGGCATTACATAGCAAGCAAAAGAAAACCCAAAATTTCTAAAATGGGCACCCCAAACCTAGGCCGTGGCCTAGGTTTGCCAATAAAAGCCAACCCCAAACCTCGGTAAAACCGAGGTTTGCACAGGGTCTAAAGAATTGAGTGTGTAGATGTGAAAGATGAGGCACCCCAAACCTAAGTGAAACTTAGGTTTGTTGCATCTCGTTTAACTTTCACGAACAAACATCTTACACCACTCGTTACTATGCAAGGTTTATCACGTACCTGTTTTGCCCGGACGGAAGAGCGGATCTTGAAAGATTCGAGCACTTAGAGGGGATGGAGGGAGCACACACACACAAAAGAAACAAACAAACGACGAAAGAAAAAAACAAGAAAACAGAAACACACAAAGCAAGAAAGGAATATAAACTGCACGAAAAACGAAAAACGAGGCAAATGGGACTCCCGCGGTTTAGCCCGCGACTTGCAAGTCGCGTGGCAAACCGCGTAACCCTCTGTTTCAGAAAACTAACAGAGGGCCCCGCGACTTGCTGCGCGGTATGCAAACCGCGTGACAAGTCGCGTATGTCCCTGTTTCAGCTATTTTTGACTTTTTCGATTTTTCGATTTTTATGGCTTTTTCATTATTTAAACTCACTCAAAAATAAAAATAAAACTAAGCACGCAAATAACAAGGAAAACAAACCTTGGTGGGTTGCCTCCCACCCAGCACCGTATTTAAAGTCGTGGCACGACTATGTGGTTTCAGCTCGGTTTAGTATCCGCGGAATTGGATCGCCCACACATACGGTTCTTCGCGGACTCTTTTACTTTTGTCCCTCCACGACCAGCTTCAGATCCTTCATCTCTTCCAACTCTTACCTTCTCGAACATCTTGAAGATTTCGCTTTGGCCGCCGACTCGGAAGGTTATCTCGCCTTCTTCCATGTCAATCAAAGCTCGGCTCGTAGCAAGGAAGGATCTCCCCAGAATTAACGGGACCTCTTCGTCTTCGTCTATATCTATGACTACGAAGTCGACGGGAAAGTAGAACTTACCTACTTTGATGAGCACGTCCTCGACCACTCCATACGGGTATCGGATTGATCTATCCGCGAGCTTCAGAGTCATGTATGTCGGGCTTACCTCACCCAGGCCAAGTTTCCTGAAAATAGAAAGAGGCATCAGATTAATACTAGCCCCTAAATCACATAAAACCTTATTAAAAGTAAACTCCCCAATCTGAATAGGGATAGAAAAACTCCCTGGATCTTTAAGCTTCAAGGGAGGCTTATTCTGAAAAATCGCGCTGCACTCTTCAGTGAGTGCAACGGTGGCCTGGTGATCAAGTGTCCTCTTCTTTGATATAATCTCCTTCATGAACTTAGCGTAAGAGGGCATTTGTGTAAGCGCATCTGCAAAAGGGATGTTGATAGTTAGCTTTTTGAAAACATCAAGAAATTTTGAAAAATTGACATCATCCTTTTGCGCTTTCAATCTGCTCGGGTAGGGTACTCTTGGTGCTGCATGCTTGACCGGTGGTGTCACTTCTTTCTTCTTCGGTTCACTTTCCTCGCTTTCTTCAGCTTCAACTTCCTTCACCTTCTCAACCTCTTTTTCCTCAGGCTCGACTTCCCTTGCTGGCTTCCCATTCAGTTCTTTGCCATTTCTCAGATAGATGGCATTGCAATGTTCTTGGTTCCTCTTTTCGGGTTGACTTGGGAAAGTACCGGGAGGTCGGTTTTGTAGGGCTTCAGAGATTTGCCCCACTTGCCTCTCGAGGATCTTAATGGAGGCGGTGTTCTGCTCAGTTGCAGCTTTTACCGTATTCACCGTGCTCGCTAGCTCTCCGACCGTGCTGTCCATTTTCGACATGAACTTCATCATCATCTCTTCCAGCCCTGGTTTCTTTTCTCCGGATGGTCCTTCGCTCCTTTGCTGAAAACCTGGAGGACGGTACACATTATTAGTTTGAGCAAAATTAGAAGAGTTAGAAAAATTACCTGATTGTGGTTGACCGGGCTGATTCCATGAAAGATTGGGATGTCTTTTTCACCCCTCCTTATAAGTGTTAGAGAAAGGATCGTTTCTCGGTTGGCTCCGGTTTGACACAAAGTGGACTTGATCAGGTTCTTGAAGGTTGCCGGCTTGCAAATGGCTCGTAATCGCTGCTAGTTGGGTTTTTATCTCTTTGAGTTCGTCTGATTCCCGAACACTCGCTACTCGTGCAACGGACGATCGTGGTGTGGAGTAGCTATGCTCGGCTAGATTCTCGATTAACTCGACTGCTTCTTCATAGGTCTTGTTCATAAGAGCTCCCCCCGCTGCAGCCGTAATATCATTCTTGAATTGTGGGTGAAGGCCTCCAAAGAACGTTTGGATTATCACCCAGCCATGCAATCCGTGATGCGGGCACTTCTTCAACATCTCCTTATAGCGCTCCCAAGCTTCATATAACGTCTCTTGATCCCATTGCGCGAAGTGCGTAATGTCGGCCATCAGTTGAGCAGTTCTTCCCGGTGGGAAAAACTTTTGAAGGAAAGCTGCTTTCAAGTTTGCCCAAGTTGTGATAAGATCTGACGGTAGACCCTCTATCCAGATTTCAGCTCTACCCTTTAATGAAAAGCTGAAGAGCCTTAGCTTGATTGCGTTCTCCTCCATTCCGTTGATCTTAAACGTGTTGCATATCCGTTCGAAGGCTCGTAGATGCGCGTGGGGGTCTTCAGTTGGTGCTCCCCCGAACTGATTCTGTTGTACCATTACGATGGTACTCGGCTTTATCTCAAAGTAGTTAGCCGCAGTGGTAGGTGGTTGAATACCTATGCGGGCCGTTGCCACATTTGGGTCGGCAAACGACCGCATAGGGACTCTTTCAGGAGGTGGCGGTGGATTGTTGCGAAGCGGTGGAGGATCGTTGCGCGGAGGCGGTCTCTCGTCACCCATATTCAATTGTTTTCTAGCTTTCGATTCTTTACGTAGGCGACGAGCAGTTCTCTCTATTTCTGGATCAAGTTCTTCAATTTCTTTCCCTCGTGTTGTTCTTGGCATAAACCAAGTGGTACCTGAAAAGAAAGAAAAACAAAGTCAGTAATCCAAAAACTGAAAGTGGAGTGAAACAACGAAATAAAAAAAATGTCCAATCTAACAGCTCTTATAGATGGTAGTGCTATTAATTACAACTGGTTCCCCGGCAACGGCGCCAAAAACTTGACACGGGGTTTTGACACCCCGCGAATCTTACCGCAAGTGTACGGGTCGAAGTCAAGTAATAGTACTTGGAAAGTACGAGTATCGAATCACGGGGAACTAGGAACTAAGTATCACAATTACTATAAGAACTATTAACTGAACTGTCGAATTTGGAAGATAGGTTTTAAACTAATTAATTGCAGCAAATAAAATAAACCAAACACAAGACAACTAGTAAGCAGCTTTGGAATTCAGATGGAGAAAACAGTTGAGGGTTGGATATCCTTAGGTTTTCACATATGAACTTCAGACTAAAAACAAATACCAGTTAATTCTGTTGATGAATACTCAACCTTGACCTAACCATTGCTCTCTCTCAAGTAACAATAGTTATATTTGTAAAACATGGTGCTTTCTCAAGCTACCATGAAGTTTATCTCGAAAAGCACAAGATTAATCTCTCGATCTCACCCTATGTAGTTCAAAACACATTAAGCGCAGGTTATTATGAGACTAAGGCTTACTCGGTATATCTCTATCCTTTCTTACCTTAGACATGTAATTCCTAATTCTAGATCTCAATTAATTCTCTCGAACATAATTGAAAACAATAAAACAATTGTAAGTTAGCTACGCTCACAAAAGCAGTAAGAACAAAATCACATGCATTCATTAAATCAGAAAACTGATAAAAGTCATTCGTCATCCATCTATATGTTCAATCCTAATTCAATCCAACCCCCAACATCTTAAAGTTAGTTCATGATGTTGGGGGATTCAAACACAAAAGAAAAGAAACGAAAGTGTAAGTAAACATGGTAAACGTGATCGTGGTGACTGTGTAAGATGAATTGATAAACTCCCTTTTCCCGTGATTGAATCTACTTCGCATCTTGAACGTTCCTTCGATTGATCCTCGATCTTTGCTCCAAACGGTGTCACTTGGCTCTGAAAATCTCCGCCGGGACTGCTCTGGCCGTCGTGTGAAATCTGGATACCGAACGAATGACCTAAATCCCGAATAAAATAGCTGATTTTCGACAAACAGAGGGTTACGCCACTTGCCACGCGACTTGCAAGTCGCGTGGTAAGTCGCGTGTGTTGTTTTTGCAGCTTGGGTCGATTTCTGGTTCGCGGGTCGGGTCCTGGTTCGGTCGCGGGTCTTGGGCTTGGCTTTTGGGCTTCCGTTAGGCTTCGTTTGGAATCGTTTTGGGCTCTTTTTAGCTTCTTTTCTCGAGGAATGCCGCCTTTTAGATAACCTGTGTAAATCACTAGATAAAACGTAAAATACACGCCTTTTTACTTGAATACAAGCCAATCTCATTGGTTTGAGAACCGGAAATAACGCCAAAAAGTGGCGTTATCAGTTCCCGGCACTCAAAACAAGCCGGCCCTCGGATAGGGCAATCTCAGACCGCATGATCTCTCTTCCATCACTTTACACATTCGGTCGGGCTAAGGTGTGGCCTAGAGTTGCATGGGCCACTATGCTTACTCTTGCACTTATGGCACCACCTCACATCGCGTCGGGGATCACCATTCCTTCCCCCATTAAATGTCCTGAACTGACGAGTGGGTCCGGCCGACCCTTCCCATTTCCTCTTCTCGCCAACAACTATTCTTTCCTCCTTTCCCTTCCCCTAAACGGTATACATCATCTTTGCCTCCTCTATCGTCTCCCGTAATGAAACGACTTTAGAGTTTCAGACCATTGCCATCATGTCTGCCGGTAACCCTTTAAGGTAAGCCTTGACATTCTCCTTCTCCGTTGGGGCCACATGTCCTACCAAGTTCAGCTTTTCCATGAACAAATGGGTGTACTCTCTTACAGTCGAGTTCCCCTTTTTGAGCGACCAGAATTCTTCCTCAATCCGATCCATTTTCTGTTCGTTGCAGTATTCTTCCAAGACCTTCTTCTTGAACACTTCCCACTTCATTTTGGCCAAAACCGATGCTTCCAAAGTAGAAGTGAAGATATTCCACCATGTGAGGGCCGCACCCCTCAACATCTGAGAACCAAACTTTACCTTCTGACCTTCCCCACAATCACAAGCCCGGAAGGCCTGCTCAATCTCTCTAATCCAGTTCATACAAGCCACTGGATCATCAGAGCCAACAAACTAGGGTGGCTTACACCAAAGGAATGTCTTGTATGAGCAACCCTTTTCTCTCCTTTCTTCCTCCGTGGTCGCACGCTCATCTGTGCCAACCACGTAGACCACTCCACCCGAACCAATTAAAGCAATTTTTGCGACCGTTTCGTTCCTTCGGTGGCTAGCATCTCTATCCTCCAGTAGCTTCAAGAACCGTCCGTCTCGTTTGTCCATTGCAGAGTTTATCATCTGTAAGAAGCTATCCATCATAACAGATTGGGGGTCCACTTCTTCTAATACCGGTTCTTCCGTCTCGATGTTGATTTGAGGTATGAGGTAGACAACATCCCTCAACATCTGAGGAATAGTAGGAGTAGGGGGATCATCCCCTTGGTTCGGTTGCCTCGGGTTTTCCCGTGCCGTCACACTGTTCTCTTGTCCTTCCTCTTGATTTGCCACTCGGCTCCTCGTGTTTACCATGGTGAACTGCCACACATGATAAATACCATACCGGTTAATTCTTTCAAAGATTAACGGTGTGTAACGTACTACTACAATCATTAAGCATTATAACAATAAACTCAAGCATGCTCACGTATGAATATATTCACCATAACACGTGCCCTATGAAATTTTGAATATATCATTGTAGGTTATTATATGCCCATGACACGTGTCACACAGAAATGCTACCAATGAGTATGTAAACCTAAATGGCCGCACACAAAGAAAACACGTTTGTTTCCATTAGAAAGAAACTCGTTAAAATCATGTTTGACAGTTAAATAGTTATTCTTGAAAGAATAATTATATAATATGTGTAAAATGTAATTATGATATTTACAAACTATGCAAACCCAATCTAAACCATTAAATCATTTGATCTACGGTTAAGGAAAAAGTGATGACATTAATGTAATTAAGTGAAAATTTTAATTTAATTTTATAAAAATGAGAGACCCTTGAGTGTATATTGGGTATAACAAAATCAACACACTCTCTCTCTCTCTCTCTCTCTCCCCCCTACGCTTCCATCACTTTAGGGTTTCTCAATTGAAATATCTAAAAACCATGACAAATTTAAACCTTAAAATTTATCAAAGTTAACCATAATTTCATCCCAACTTTTATACATAAATGGAGAATTAGCCATGAGAGTTTGCATATACAATTTGAACTTATCAAAACAACCTTCTAATCTAACCCTAAACCTTAAGATCAGATTATACTAGTTGTTTAGACCATTCACCAAAACATCCTCGTATATGCTAACTTCTCCATTTCATCACCAAAAGTTGAATATCGGATATCACTCGTCACTCTTCCCGTTTTTACTTCCCCGAGCTCGTACCCGGTAAGAGAATTTAATTTGAAAAGATTAGGCTTACGCCTAGTGAGAACATCTATTTTCAAATTAAAACCTTATAAGCTTTGAAAATCAAATGTAAACAAAGCATATAAACAAACCTGGTTTGCCACCATTCTTACCGTACACATAACATCTTTCGATGACGGGAATATACCTGATTCCATGAATATGACTAACACCAAGTAAGTCATATAATCATGTTCGAGAGCCTACTATGAATCATCACAGATTCCAGATCGTTGCTCATGTCCAAGAAATTACAATTTACTTTATGCCTATTCCAAGATTTCTCCTCACAATACGAAATGGGAATTACAGTTTACTTTATGCCTATTCCTCATTTCACGTCAACGGGAATTACAAATTACTTTATGCATATTCCACGTTTCACGTCACAATATGAAATAGGAATTACAATTTACTTTATGCCTATTCCTCATTTCACGTCACAATATGAAATAGGAATTACAATTTACTTTATGCCTATTTCTCATTTCACGTCAACGGGAATTACAATTTACTTTATGCCTATTCCACGTTTTCAATTTATGCTAGTGCCTATGGATCCATTACACTTCCTAAGATACGTGTGTGGTATCAAACCAAATCATACATCAAAGCATAACATACTAACATCAAATTTATGAGTATGTTCATAATGCTAAGATTGAATTTCGATTAAATAATCATCCCCTGCCAAAAGTTACTAAAACTCTTAGTTACCGGACATCAAAAGTTCCTGGAACATCAGAGGTCACCGAACATCAAAACTATCCGGTCAATTGTCCGGAACTCATAGAATCTGGAAACATCCGGAAATAGTATCCGGACTCTCAAGTCCGGAACCATCTGGGATCGAATCCGGTATCCGGAAACAATTATCCGGACACCCATCCGGAATCCGGTACATTCCGGACAACTATCCGGAATCCGGAACCAATCCGACACTTTTATCTGAAGCCATAACTTTCTGGGAAACTCAACTTCCGGACTCTTCATACTGGATATCGATTTTCAATCCAAACCATTAAAATCCATCTTCCAGTTAATTATATACCAATACAACCTTTCTAAAACACTTAGACGATTTAGAATTTCATAAATCATGCAATTTCTACTCCAATTATTTCAAAAATAAGATGAACTCACCTGGGTTAAGGACGCAAACACAGACTGCAATTCAAATTGGTTCACCTTCACTCTTTTCTTGCTACTGAATTGATATCCTAATTATAATAGCACATAATCATCAATTTGAAAAGGATTCATCAAACAAACCATGAAATCCTTACCAATTGGACTCAACTTGCCTCTTTCTTCTCTGTTTGTTGAAACCGACTTCAAGAAAAACCCAATTGAGATAATTTCTCAATTTTAGCCGACTCAGACTTTTTATATGAGATCAACTATCAACATTTAGCAAAACTGGCCCTCCATGTTTCACCATTTCACAATTGAATTACAACTTTAGTAATTCTTGCTTTTTGGACCCTTTCGACATAATGTTTAAAATAAGATCATCCCATTATCTTAAACATTTTACCAGATAAATATATGGAATTTTCGAGGTGTTACATCAATACCTTTCTTTCATCCTCCCTCACCAAGTGCCGCCATCCTCAACCCTCCCCTGCAAATCCGGACATGGAAGACGGCGGTGGTGGGTCGATCCAAGCACGAAACGAAGGTGGGTTACTGGACTGAAGGGGTGACGTTAGTTGTTTTAGCTGAGCGTCGACGGTTGTTTGGCTGAGCGTCGACGGTTGCGGTGGGTTGCTGGACTGAAGGGATCGACGACGGTTGTTTGGCTGAACCTTGCAGAAATGGCGTCGACGGTTGAGGTAGGTTACTTGTCTGAAAGGGTCGACAATGGTTGTTTGGCTGAAAACGGTTGCAGAAACGGCATCGATGGTTGTGGTGGGTTACTGGACCGAAGTGGTCGACAACAATGGAGTATCGCCATTACCAAACAGATCTGAAAGTCTCTCGCCGGAAAACCGTAGTTCGCCAGAATCTGGGTTTTTTCGCCCCGAGGTCATCCTTGTCGCATAATGAAAGCAACTGATTCTGGGTTTATTCTCCATGATTATGGGGTTCTGATTCATGATTCTGGGTTATTCTTCATGATTATGGGGTTCTGATTCATGATTCTCGGTTCTTCTTCATGATTCTGGGTTCTTCTTCATGATTATGAGTTTTGATTATGGGTTTATAATTCATGATTTTGGTTTTATGAGTTGGGTATTTTGGTTTCACGTTTCTTTGGATGATCAGCTACAAGAAGAAATAATATATTTAACAAAATAAAATAATATGTTAAAATCCCTAAAATACCCTCTTCAAACTAAATGTTTATAAAAAAGAAAAAGAAAAAAAGAAATTACGTGATTGGTGGAGATGTGTTTGCAGAGTTTGTACACTCTTATTGGTTTGTAACGGAAACGGACCATATATATATATATATAACTTTATATTCGTAGGCGTGGTTGTTGATGGAGGAGGATGATTTTTTTTGTTAGTACTTTAACCGGTTTTGTTGACAATAAAATTTTGCAGGTCTCGGAGCAGATTATTGAAACTCAATGGTGCTCTATCATCTCGAGGAAAGTTTGCATCTTCATTCGGCGGCTTAGATGGAGATGGATTCCGATTCGTGCGGTTCTTCATGACAAATGGATCAATCTTCATTCCCTTTGTTGTCCTTGTTGTGAGGAGGAAACGAAACCATCGAACATTGCTTTGTCTATTGTTCGAAAAGCAAACCTTTAGATGGAGGGGTTGGTCCATAGCACCGTAAGTATCTTTGGATGATCTTCTTGGTTCAGACTCTAATGACATCTCGTCGACCCTTGGGGGGCGTTTGGTTCGTAGAATGGAATTTGGTGGAATCGGAATCCATCATAGGATAGGAATTTGACTTTGAAGGAATTTGAATGGAATTTGACCACACACTTTGATTGCGTTTGGTTGGATGGAATTGGAATGGAATCTTTAAAAATAATTCGAATCTCCATCTTTGTTTGGGGGCGGGGTGGGGAGGGTGGGGCGTGGGAAGGTGGGTAGTAGAACAGGGTGGGGTGGGGTGGGTGGGGTGGGGGCGTGACAATGACAATAGTTGCATGGTCGACTGGTCGTGATGTGGCAAGGGGTGGTCGGTGTTGGCTAAAATGAATGCGAAATGATGGAATTCGATTCCTTCCATTAGGTCAAGGAATGATGAATTCATTGATTTGTGGAATTCAAATGATTCCATCCCTTTCAAGAATTGAACCAAACAAAGGAATTGGAATTTGGTCAAAGGAACTTGTCATTCCAATTCCATCAAATTCCTTCGAATTCCGCGAACCAAACGGCCACTTGTAGAAAGTGGTGGTATGTATTTGAATTTCTTTTTTTCATTTAATAATTATTAAAAGTTAAAATTTATTAAGAAAGGGCTTGAGTTCTAGAAGAAACTCCTTTCTCTTGGTAACATTTGCTTACGAGAGCACATGGCCGGCGCCGGTGGACCCAAGAATTCAACGGCGGCGAAGTCATCATCCTCCGCCTCTGCCAAACGTAACACCACCACCCCAAAAACCCAACAACCGCATCAGCAACCACAAACTCCCTCAACCCGCCGCCAAAACCTTCTCCAATTAGTCGCAGCCGCCGCCTCCGCCACCGCCGCCGCCCACTCCTTCCTCACCACCCACGACCTCACTCTCAACCCTTCCCAAACCCTAACCCTAGAATCCAACATCTCCGCTGTTTCTCTCTCCATCTCCAACTTACTCTCACTCATCCACCACCCCATCGCCTTCGCCGTCCCCCGCCCCCCGCCCCCGCCCCCGTCGTGGTTCCACCGCTTCTCATCTTCACAAACCCTAACCCTAGAATCCAACGAACAGTTATTCATCGAATCATTTCGAATGTCGAAACAATCTTTTTCACACCTACTTTCACTTGTAGCCCCTTCTCTAACCTCTCTCTCAATCCCCCCAAATTACGCCGTCGCCGCCACCCTCTTCCGCCTTGCACACTCCGCCACCTTCAATGCGGTGGCTCGCCGCTTCGATCTTGATTCTCCGACCGCCTGTAGGGTTTTCTACGTGGTATGTAAAGCAATTATCGATAATTTATCTCAATTCTTTGAATTAAGATCTGATTTGAATAGAATTGTGGTTGGATTTGGATGGATTTCGCTTCCGAATTGTTGTGGGGTTTTGGGCATTGATAGTTTTGGTGTAAAAGGGAATCTTTTTGGTGAAAATGGGTCAGTGATGGTTCAAGCGCTGATTGATTCAGAGGGTAGGTTTTTAGATGTTTCAGCTGGTTGGCCAAATACGATGAAACCCGAATTGGTTTTACGACAATCGGAGCTTTTTTCGGCTATTGAGGAATCAAGGGAGATTTTAAATGGTCCATGTTATGAACTTAATGATGGTAGTTCAATTCCTCAATATATTTTGGGTGAATCTTGTTTCCCTCTTTTGCCATGGCTAATTACACCTTTTAGAAAAGATGATATTGATGATGATGAGGATGATGATGATGATGATGGTGTTGATGATGGGTGTTTGAATTCGAAACAAGCTTTTAATTCTGTGTGCAATCGAGGGATGGAGTTGGTTGATACTGCTTTTGGGAGGCTTCGAGCAAGGTGGAGGATTTTATCGAAAGAATGGAAGGAGGAATCTATTGAATCTTTCCCTTATATTGTGGTTACTTGTTGTTTGCTTCATAATTTTCTTATTAAGTCTAATGAGGAGTTTCCGGATGAAGATTCGGATTACGTGAGGAATCATAATCTTCCGGATTATGAAGGAGAGGGGGATGAAACTGGAGAGAGGATTAGAAGTGCCATTGCTTCGGACTTGAGTCGGGTAAGTCACATGCGATCAATAGTGCCCCATAAAAGTCCATGCTTTTCAATATTTATATGTCTAGGGGTATATTCATATGTGAATCATATATATTTGGAAAACCTGAGAACCATATTCATATGTGAATAATATATATTTGGAAAACCCGAGAACCAATTATTCATGATGAATATTGTGAATAATGAATGCATGATATGATATTGATGAATATTTTAGGGTTATTCATCATGAATAATTCATGAAATAGTTGGTTCCTGGTTCTCAGAGTATTTACGGTTCTCATTTGAATAATTAGCTTACCATAGTATTTACGGTTCTCATTTGAATAATTATATGCTAAGCACATAGAATTTTAATAAAGAAAGAGCTACTCAATTGAATTTGGAACAGAAAAGAGTTATGGATTTTGATCAATAATTAGCTTACCATATGCCAATTTTAGTTTGTGCATTCATTATATGCAATACGAGATTTAATGATCTTAAATGAAAGGAAAACCATAACTCGATATATAGCACTATGATCTATATGATGCCATTCTTTATTGCTTTAAGTAAAATATGTTCAGCCTTCATATGTGAATTGCAATCTTTGTTGAGAAAAAGGCAATGATTCGACTTCTAATTTCTATGGTTATCAATATCTAAGAAACGGTGAAGGACTCGATAAAAATCTTGCACTAGAAATTTAGATTTCTTATGGAATATGGATGAGAATCTACCATAGGCTTTCTTTAAGGAAGATTCGAAATAAGAGTTGATCCAATAATTATAGTACTCCATGCCATAAATTTCGCAACATTGTTACAAATAAACTAATGATATTAGTTTGGGGCAAAAAACGCTTGTAAAGGGTATTTTAGATATTTGACGAATTTTCAAGTGTGGCTGTTTTTTCTTTGTCATCTTAAAGTGTACATCCAGGCTTTAGCGATGTTTTTTTTTGGGAAAATAGTGAGAAATCAACCTTAAATAAACCGAATGTAGGTCTTTTTAAATGTGTGAAATATCTTTTTAGAAAATTGGAAGTAAATATACTATTATTGAAAACTTCAAAGTGGTGATCCGGTTAAAACATCTGTTTAACGATTTACATGGATTGTATGATGTTGGATAGAGAATTTTGTATGAAAAATGCGCATCTGGGTACCTTTAATTCGTTGGTATATGAATCATAATCGAATCTTTTTCTAATTTTGTGCCATGTTTGACTATTTCAGTGGGAAGATTGTTGACTTCTATTGGAGAAGATAAGTAAGGTATGAATTGCAATGATTCAGAATTTCTAAAAGGATTTGTTTTTGTTGTTCTACTTTCTGGTGAAGCTGAAAAGTCTTTTCTTTTGTCATGTGAAAGAAATCTCAGAAACGGTGCTAATTGACGATGGAAGTTGATGGTTGTGAAAGGTTCTGACTCCGACTTTTTGTAGATAGCTTCAAGGGTTTTGAAAATGGTTGTCGGATATATCATATGATCTTGAATCAGAAATGGAAATTATCAACTTGTTTGGGATTTAAGAAGATTGTATAGCTTCAAGAGCTGTTTTTGATATGTAGAGTCTTCAAAAAAGAAGTGCACTTATCACCATGGCCTGGGCTTATTTAGTCTTTTTTTTTAGTAACCGTGGGTTTCTGGGCCCGTTTGAATGCATCTCGATTGATCTCATAGGCCCTGAAGTAATTAGCTATGCAAAATTGTAAGTGACTCTGAGAGGACTTGAACTGGTGACCGCTGAAGCAAACCCAAATTCTTACGGGTTGCAGTTGTTCCCTCAATCTGATAGCCAGGGTCCAAAATTAATCTCTAGGTTTAGATCAGCATGGCCTGGATTTTTTGCAAAATGTCAAACCAATACAAAACTGCTTCAATTTGGTTCAATTTTATTAAGAATTACTGATTTTGAACTATTGAACTTTCATTTTCTGTTGCATGTTTTCATTTGGTACGAAAGACGGAATGGAATGTGGACCATTATGATTGAATCCCAAACGTGTGTTTGTTTATCGGTGCGATTGAACTTTCAGTTTTTGTTGTTGCATCTGCGATTAGGGACGGCAAAAAAAACCTGTGCCTGGTGGGGGACTTGAACCTGGTTTAATTGTGGAATCATTGAGTCGACTGGGGAGGGGGAGTTGATGAATTTATAAGGTGGGGATTGGAATACCTCAGAACACACCTCATCCCGGATAGGAGTATTAGGGGCTATTTGATAGGTGCCGAATGGTTTGGTGCAGAACGATTAAGAGCATCTCCAACAGGTTCTCTAAAATAGAGAAAAACACCTTTTTGTTCTCTAAAATGCTCCAACATGTTATCTATCCCATTCTCTAAAATAGAGAACAATGAGAAAAGTTCTCAATATAGAGAATTCTCTATATGCCTAAAAAGAAGTGAAAAGAAGAGAGAGAAATATTATTTTAATGGGTTTGAAAGTTTATTTAAAAATTAATTTGATTGTTAAAAAGTTTGTTAAAATATATTGAATATTTTAATAATATAAGTAATGATGGGTTCTCTAAAATAGAGAAGCTGTTGGAGTTGAAATTTTTTTGTTTTAGAGATTTTGACTTTTCATTCTCTATATTAGATAAATTATAGAGAAGCTGTTGGAGATGCTCTAAGTGGTCAATTCTTATGCAAGTTTGTTTTTGACATATTTTGGGCTCTGTGTGACTATAAATTTTGGTCCCTCAAATAAATGTTTTTTATCACTAAAAACAAATTTTCATACAACAAAAACTAATAATTCATACAAAACAACTTCTTCGAGCATTTTTCAATGCAAAATCTCAATAACAACCTCTAATTCATACAAAACAACTTCTTCGAGCATTTTTAGATGCAAAATCATCAATAATAGCATCTAATTTATACAAAACAACTTTTTCGATAATTTTTTGATGCAAAATCATCAATAATAACATCTAAATCAGTATTATCTAGCATGTCTTTTTCAATGCATAATATTGCCAATCTATTCAACCTTTCTTGTGACATGGATGACCTTAAGTATGTCTTCAATAACTTCTACTTTGAAAAACTTCTTTCGATGGATGCTACAATCACACTGTCAACATAATTCGATAAGCAACCGAAACATTAGGATAACAACCTGCAACTTTGACAAAATGAATAATTTTAATTGCCGACATTGATTTAGATGACAAAGTCACCATGCAACACCTTTAATCTTGAATAAAGATCATTTACATCAACATCCGCTATATTATTATGAGAAAAGGTATCACCAAAATTAGGACAACATTTCATCCATTCATTCTTACCAATAACTTTATTTTATCCGAATCAAACAAGAATCCAAAGATACTTTAATTACTATACCCACAATGGTTAGATCATAATTAATTCTAAAATTCTTCTCTTCCGATACTTGCATTTCTTCTCCATGATTACTTTCATCAAATTGTTTTTTCCTAATAGTACGCCGCTTAACTAAAAATGTAGGATCTACGTTCATTTCGCATGCTATTTCTTTAGCGGTATCCATACTTGATGCAAACCCTTCAATTACATCCTTAAAGTGTTCCATGGTAACATTAATGCACATAGATTTGAATTGCAACTTTTTGTTAACCATGTTTATTACAAATAAAATATCATACCAAATAATCATGCCAAGTAAAAACTCAATATTTCAATTGCACTTACCAAACTTTCCGCTTCATTTTTCGTCTTCGCATCATCACATGATTTGCATAATTCAAGTAGAGTCGATCTTATTTGAGGAGCCTGAAATCTAATTGCCTTAACACTTTTGACTCTACTTTCGAACGTGTTGCATAAAGATTTTACAGTTAAGTTTGAAACATTATCAACTAACGGCTTCCATCTTTTTGTAGACCTACAAAATAATGTGTATAATGTAACACCCCGAATTTCGAGTAAGTGAAACCATACTACTTAGTAACCGTCATGAATTTCTTTAATCTTTCGTGTTACTACATTCGTATATTTAGATATATATATATATATGTATATATATATATATGTTGATCCAAAGCCTTCAGTGATTTGATGATGACCCTTAGAATCACTTAGTGAAAATTATAAGTAAACACTATGAATTAGTGTTTCACCATCAGCGATAAGAAAACTGAGTCTGTTCAGAATCGCTGATGGGGAACCACTGCTCTTTATTTATTCCTCAGTGATAAATGTACATCAGTGATAACCGAGTCTGTTCAGTTTAGCTGATGATCACTAATTGATCATTTGTAAATGTTTGCTTGTAATCCCTGAAGACATGTTTCGCGACAAAAGAGTTCCAACGCTGAATCGAAGACAAAGCTGATGAACAAGTGACAAGTCTACTAATGATCTGATGCGGATATCAGTGAAACCAAGACAAGTCCACAACACGCGATGTTTCAAGTAGAAGACTTCAGCGAGAGCTGACCTTATTCAGGCCTCACTGAAGAAGATCAACTCAGCGATCGCTGATCATGAAGCCTGCACTACAAGAAACGTTTGTCTTATCCCCTTGCACACTTTTGTACGATTTGTCAGAAGGACATGCCTTTGTCCAGAATCGTACAAACCACTCTGCCACTACACTGTTCACCATGCGGCCAAAAGTATGTTTGCAAAAGTCAGAAGCATGCATCCAACCAAATAGTGACACGTGTAAAATCCTCCTGACATGCATTAAATGCATGTAGAATAAATACGAGGAATGCTCTTCATTTCGAAGCGCGCCTATCCCTGAACTACTTTGTGCCTTAAGAAAATTATCCTTAATTTTCTTTACTTCTTTCTTTCTATTTCTTAGTGCAAGAAATCTGTGTGTTTCTCATAGTTTGTTTAGATTAGGTCTTGTACTTAGTCTTATTCTGCAACAAACTGTAACTGTTAGATTTATTCAATAAAACAATTTAGAAAGATAAAAATCTTGTGTTTGTATTCAACCCCTCCTTCTACAAACTTATACTTGTATAACCCTTCGGGACCAACAAGTGGTATCAGAGCAGTTTGTTTAATCTCAATAAACAAGATCTTGCTTATACTATTCTCTTCCTAAGTTATTCTCTAAAATGGCTCAAAACACAAACACTAATTACATAGATGATGGCTCTCTTGCTAAACCTCCTCGATTCAGTAAAGATAACTTCAATCTTTGGAAGAATCGAATGATGCTTTTTCTAGAAGGTGTAGATCCCACTATACCTCACTATATTGAAAATGGACCCTATGTTCCATCCATCATAGATGCTGCTGTTCCAGCCACTGCTACCACCCCTGCCATTCTTGAAAGGCAGATCGTCAAGGTAGTCTCTCAGTGGACTAACGAAGACAAGAAGAGGGTGGCCATAGATACCAAAGCCAGATCTATCATTTCTATGGCTCTCCCTGACGAGGTTTATCACTCTATCATGAACCTCAAAAGCTCCAAATCTATGTGGGACACAATCTGTGTTCAATATGAAGGTACCGCTGACGTACAAGAATCTAGAAGAATAAATCTGGTAAGACAATACGAAAGCTTCATTTGTGGTAAGAATGAAACTCTCTCTAAAGTTCACCAACGTATTAACTGTTTAATCATTGACTTAAAAACTGTTGGTAAGACCTACTCAAACTCCGAGATCATGAGAAAGTTCTTGGAATGTCTTCCTGAACGTTGGGACAACTATGCCATGTGTCTTAAACCCTAAAAGGATATGAAATTCATGACCCTAAGTACCTTATTTGGCACTATGCTCAATCATGAGCAGTCGTGTCAACTTAAGAAGAATCTTATCAAAGATTCCAAAAGCACACCTGTTGCTTTACTCTCTTCAGAGTTAATGCCTACTTAGCGATCCTCTCTCACTATCACTGAGTTGGAATCTAACTCTGATGATTCATCAGATACTGATCCTTCAGAGCTTGATGAATCTCTAGCACTCCTGACTAACTCTTTCAAGAGGTTTGCTAGAAAGAGTAACTTCAGAAGAAATAAACCTCTCACCATCAAAGACAAGCCAAAATCATCTGCTGTTGATAAGGCCACTGCTACTTACTATAACTGTGAGAAAATAGGTCACTTTGGTAGTGAGTGCAGGTCAAAGAAAGCTTTCAAACCTTCTTCATCCTTCAAGAAATCCTCTACTCCTAAGACTAGAGATGACAAATACCTTAAGCTCAAAGAAAATATGAGAAGCTGAAAAGCTATAAAAGAAAAGGTAAAGGTCTGATCGCTGAAGATCATGACTGGGCTGAATCTGATGAAGAATCCGATTCTGATGAAGAAGATGTGGCCAATCTCTGTCTTATGGCCGAAATCCAAGAAGTACAGGAAGAACCTGCTGAAATTCCCTCTACTTCTACTTCTCAGGTATCACTCTCTCCTTCTCCTGAAATCATTGATGCTAATAGATTTCGTGCTATCGATATGCTGACTGTTGATTTATATGATGCCCTGAATGGCAAAACCAAAGTTGAACAACAAAATATAGATTTAACTGAACAGCTTAAAAATTTTCATTTAAAAATTCAAGAGCTTTCAAAAATCGAAGAAAATTTGAAAGATCAGGTTTACGTAAATCAAATCATCAGCATTGAACGCAAACAAGCTATCGCTGATTTGAAAGCTGAGAAAGCTACTGTTGAAGGATGGTGTAAATCCTCAGCAAAGATCACTGAGATAATCGGTGCTCAGATCCCTGTCAATGACAGAAGTAGTCTTGGTTATAAGGCTAACGCTGAAGAACCAACCAAAGATCGTTCCATGCTTAAGTTTGGAATGTTCGTGTCTTCTGTCCCTGATACCTCATCATCTCAGTGCTCTTCTTCAAATAATTCAATCCCTGAGGAAAAATCCACTTTAAGCCCCAAACTTAAAGATAAAGGAAAAAATGTTTTCGAAAAAACTCAGAAGGGTACCAAAGTACCAAAGCTGAAGAAGTCTATACCTTCAACTAATCAACCCTCTACATCAAGGAACAAGATCCCTGAACATGTTTAGCGATCTACTCCTAGAATAAGAGTTAATGTTATTAGCAAGAAATCTAAAGAACCAAAGGTTCCTCCGATCTCTGATGCCAAAGGTATTCTTGGTACAAGCCTGCCCATTTAAAAATATCAAATGCCTATGGTCCTAAAGCTACTTTCATCTATAGGAAATGTTATCACTGTGGATTTACTGATCATATTGCTAGTAAGTGCCCAACAGCCACCAAAGCTGAGAAATTAGCGAAGGTGAAAATTACTGCCCCCAAGGCAGAGAAGATCATCCCTGGTGAAAATCAAGCCAAGGTGAAAAATGCCACTAAGGTTAAGAATTTAACCAAAGTGAAGATTACCACTGACGTTGAGTCATCAAATGTTGTGAAGACCGCTGATCCTTCTACTTCCTCTACCACTGACAAATATGGACCCATAGTTAAGTGGGTACCAATTCAAAATTAATCTTCCTTATGTTTGCAGGTCTCGAAGGGTATCTGGTATCTTGATAGTGGATGCTCTCGACACATGACTAGAAAAAGAAACATGCTCACTGAATATAAGGAAGAGAAAGGTCCCTCAATGACAATTGGTGGTAATGTAAAAGGATATACCCAAGGGTTTGGTGTACTTTCTAATGGTACAACTACCTTTAGAAGAGTCGCATATGTTGAAGGACTGAAGCACAATCTTCTTAGTATCAGTCAGCTATGTGCTAAAGACTACAAGGTTTGCTTTACTAAGGAAGCATGCTTTGTCACTGAAAAGAAAGAGAAAATTGCTCTCAGCGGATATCGTTTGGAAAATGTTTATGTCATAAACATGGACTCAACATCCACTGAAAACATTTGTTTTCTCTCTAAAGCCTCATCTGATGTCAACTGGCTATGGCATAAGAGGCTCTCTCATCTCAACTTCAAGACGCTGAATACTCTCTCCTCTAAAGAATTAGTCACTGGCTTGCCTCAACACTCATCGCTGGAAAGAAATACACTCTGGTCATAGTAGATGATTCTCTCGCTATACCTGGGTTATGTTCCTCTGTGCAAAGAGTGACATCTCAGAAGAAATCATCTCATTTGTCAGGAAAATGGAAGTCCTGAACAATATGACCGTTCGCTCAATAAAGAGTGATCATAGGACTGAACTCAAAACCAGTTCCCTTGATAACTTCTTTGATAGTAAGGGCATTTCTTACAACATCTCTGCAGTTAGAGCACCTCAGCAGAATGTCGTCGCTGAAAGAAGAAACAAGACGATCATCGAAGCATTTAGATCTATGCTCAACGATTCTCATCTTCCAACTCAATTCTGGGCAGAAGCTGTCAACACTGCTTGTTTCACACAAAATAGGTCGCTGATCGTCAAAAGATTCAACAAAACGGCCTATGAACTCTTCCATGGAAGAAAGCCATCTATCAGCTTTCTTCACCTCTTTGGTTGTCAATGCTTCATCTTAAACAACCGACTTGCTCTTGGAAAGTTCGATCCCAAAGCTGACGATGGAATATTTCTTGGATACTCTTCAGTGTCCAAAGCCTTCAGAGTATTCAACAAGACAAGACAAACTGTAGAAGAAACCATTCATGTCACATTTGATGAATCCCGTTCAGCGAACTCCAGACCTACTGTTGATAACGAAGAACTGAATCAGTGGATGTTTTCTTATTTTGGGGAATCAGAAGCTAACCTCAACCCTGAGCCTCAAGTCAACAACCCAATCGCTGATGATGTTCCTAACATCATTCCTAGCATGAAGACAAGTGAAGTTGAATCCTCCTCTTGGGAATCAGCTGTTCCCATTAACACTTTGCCTCCTTCTGAACCCTCAACCTCTGAAATCCCATCCACTTCTCAACAATCAGTGAATGAAATCTCATCTGAACCTCAGCGAATTCTGCCTGGTATACCTAAAACTGCTGCTGAAGCTTCCTCTTCAGCACCTCCAGAAGTTCTATCTAAGTCAGTGATTCAAGCTCCTGCTCAACGATGGACTTTAAATCACCCAATTGATGAAATTCTTGGTGATCCAAACGCAGGTGTTCAGACGCGATGAAGTTCAGGTAACATTTGTTTATTTGTTAATTTTATTTCACTGATTGAGCCAAAGAAAACAGATGATGCCTTCAGAGATCCAAACTGTGTCAGCGCTATGCAAGAAGAGCTGACAGAATTTGAAAGAAACAAAGTTTGGAATCTTGTTCCCAGACCATCTAACAAAACAGTGATAGGCACTAAATGGGTTTATAGAAACAAGTTAGATGAGTTTGGAACTTTAACCCGCAACAAAGCAAGGCTATATGCTCAGGGATACAGACAAGAGGAAGGCATAGACTACGATGAAACTTTTTCCCCATTGGCAAGACTCGAAGCAATTCTACTCTTTCTAGCCTATGCAGTTCACAAAGACTTCAAAGTTCATTAAATGGATGTCAAGTCAGCGTTTCTCAATGGAAAGCTGAATGGAGAAGTCTACGTCGAACAACCTCCAGGATTCGCTGATCCTAAGCATCCAGGTTATGTTTATAAACTGGATAAGGCCCTCTATGGCTTAAAGCAAGCACCTCATGCATGGTATGACATTTTATCCTCCTTTATTCTTACTGAAAAATTTGAACGTGGTAAAGTTGATAATACTCTATTTTTCAGAAAGGTTAAAGGTCATATTATTCTTGTTCAAATATATATCGATGATATTATATTTGGTTCTACTAACCCATCTCTGTGTACTCGTTTTGCTGAAAGAATGAAATCTGAATATAAAATGAGTATGATGTGTGAGCTGACATACTTCCTTGGACTCCAAATCAAGCAATGTGATAAAGGCACTTTCGTTCACCAAGGTAAGTACATTAAATATATGCTAAAGAAATTCGATCTTACTCAAAGTTCAGCTATGAAAACTCCTATGGCACCTCCGCTGACACTTAACAAGGATCCCTCTCGAAAACATGTTAATGTCACTGCCTATAGAGGAATGATCGGCTCTCTTCTCTATCTTACAGCGAGTCATCCTAATATCATGTATTCTACCTGTCTTTGTGCGCGATATCAATCTGAACCCAAAGAATCACATCTGATCGCTGTAAAGCGAATTTTCAGATATTTGAAGGGTACACCCAACCTCTCAGGGTTCGATCTAACTGCCTATTCAGATAGTGACTTTGCAGGTTGCAAACTGGATAGAAAAGGCACCACAGGAGGCTGTCAGCTCCTGAGTGGAAAGCTGGTAAGTTGGGCGAGCAAAAAACAAAACTCAGTGTCCACTTCTACCGCTGAAGCTGAGTATGTAGCCGCTGGAAGTTGTTGTGCTCAGGTCTTATGGATGAGAAATCAGCTATTAGACTATGACCTTCAACTATCCAAAATTCCCATCTATTGCGAAAGCACTAATGCCATCGCTATTACAAACAATCCAGTGATACACTCAAAGACAAAACACAACGAAATCAGATATCATTTTATCAGAGATCATGTGATGAATGGAGACATAGAACTTTATTTTATTCCAACTGATTTTCAGTTAGCTGACCTTTTTACCAAACCTCTTGATGAGACAAGATTTAACTTTCTCATCAGCGAGCTTGGAATGTTGAACTATGAAGAATAACTCTTCAGTGGTTATGCATTGGGTCAGTGATAAAAACTATCTCTTTTATTCATCATCTAATCTCTGAACGAATGTTCACTGATACCAAGGTATGTTTCTCTATCCCTGATCACTGAAGTTTACTTCAGTAAGATGTTTTCCAAAAATAAAATTGTATCACTGACATTTATCTATCAGTGATATCTTTTGAAATAACATAAAATCCATCACTGATATTTCTCATCAGTGATCCTTCATTTAAAAAAAATCATCCCTGAACATTTCCAAACTACCAGGGATTCTTTTTGAAAATGAAAAGACAGTTTTCTCATGTGACGTCATCAAATGGATAATCCATGGCACAAATTTTCGTCTGACACGTTCGTCCGTTTTGAATTCTTGCCCAATAAGCTTTGTGGGACGTGTCACGTGTCATGATAAGTGTTTTTCCCGCTCATCATTTCTTTCTCTCTCCTATCACTATATAAACACTTTGAGTTTATATTTTTACCTTATGCGCACATTACTCTCTCAAGCAAGAAACCTTCGTTAGCATTTGTGTTCTCGGATTAAACTCACAATTTAGACCAAGTTCTTCATCCTTTCAACACAAACAGGCTCATTTCTACTTCTTTTAATCCTCTTAAACTTGTTTTTGATCAAAATCTTTTGTTTATAAAGATCAAAACAAAAGTTTTTCTTACAAGAAATCGTATTCTTCATGATTTCTTGAAAAAAACTTGAAACATAGTTTTTCTTAAAGTTTAAAACTACAATCTTAAACTTTCTTCTTCATACGTTTTTCCAGAATCCTTTCCTTAAAAGAAAACTGGAAAAATGTTTTTCTACCTAGGTTTGGTCTTTACAAAACTGGAAAACAACTTTTTGGTATCTTTTCTATAAAAGGAAACCGAAGAAAACCCTAAAAACTCTTATTTTGGAACTCTTTCCTAACTAAGAATGTTCTTCTTCCCTCTATTTTGTTAACTCTTGATTATCAGAAATGGCCTCTGCTACTGCTGCATCTGCACCCAAAACTGCTATCATAAAGAAGTCAAAGAACATGACTGGTGAGCTGAACCAGATTATCTTCGCTTCAAACAACCACCTTGCTCTTTTGGATTTTCCAAAGAAGAAACCATGCCACCACCTCGCTGAAGAGTCTCATTCCTGAAAAACTCTCCCATATACACTGCCATCACCATTGCCCCTCCTGCACACCGAAACTTACTCCAACAGTTCTGGTATACCACTGAGAAAACCATTCAAACTACTCATTCTTGCAAAGAAGTCAATGTGATCGGTTTGCAAACCGAATTTGGCCAAGGCTTCATTACTGCCAACGGCATCCGTACCGTCCTGAACCTCCTGCTGAGTTAAATTTTATCTTTACTCATGTGATCTCCTGCATGACTGTAAAGTTTGGCTCAACTGATCAAGCCAGCCACACTCAGCTCTCCATGGGGTACTCACTGCTGATCGGGCGAAAGATTGATTATGCCCGCATAATTTTTGATGACCTGTTGGCCAAGGTCGAGAAGCCTCACAGGGATTTGAAGGTCCCTTACGTTCGTTTCGTCTCTGCCCTTCTCCAACCTTTCCTGAAGGAGAAGTACCTGAAGCAGGGAGATTACAATCTCCTTCAGCTAGGAGTAAAAATCCTCGACTTCCAACCGATCGAAGGTGAGGTACGTCTTTCTACTCTTCTCTATCTTCTCTCTACTTCTTCTACTTCGGTGGCGAATTCAGCGGCCAAACCCACCGCTGAGACCCAAGCCCCAAAACCTAAGTTCTCATTGAAAAGAAAACATTCAGACACCAACCTTGGCTCCCATAAGTACAAGAAGTATTCAAAGGAGAAGCCCCAGCCTTCTCAAGGTTTCGATTCATCAATCGCCTCTTCACAGGCATCGATTGAAAAATTCGTGATACGCACCACCACACCTGAACCCATCTCTTCAACCACTTCAGCGCCTCAGCATGCTGAAGCTTCTCTAGCATCGTCACCAACGTTCTCAGTGCCTCAAAGCACTGGCGAAGTGATACTCGGCAGTGCCAGACCCGCTCCTGCAAGCACTAGTTTCTCAGCCGCTGCCTCCTCTCCTCCTGTCTTGATCGTTACACATGCACTAGCGAGCTCCCTCGCTGACACACAATCCGCGCTGCTTTTCAATCTCATGAAGCGCAATTCAAAAGGACTCGAAGGTCTCTCTATTCCTTCCTTGGTGAATGGCATGGAATATTATGGGGGAAGTAGAGACTTTGACACTTTCTCCAATTGTTTATTGATATTTATCAAACAATTTACAACTTGTTGCGGAATAAGATTAAGGATTAAACATAATCTAAACAAGTTAAGAGAACACTAAGATTTTCTTGCACTAGAACATACGTAAGAAAAAAGATAAGAATATTAAGTATAATATTCTAACACAAAGATAGTAGAGAGAAGAATAATGGCCGAGCACTTCATTTCTGAAGTAGGGTTCTTCTTATATACTGCATGCATTAAATGCATATCAGTACAACTTTACACGTGGCAGCAGCTGATTGGTTGCATGTTTTGACCTTGGTAGACAACCTAGTAGCCGCATGATGAACAGTGTAGAATCAGAGTTGGTTGTACGATTCTGGACAAAAGGGATGTCCGTTCTGACAGTTCGTATGGAGACGTACAAGGGGATAAGACAAAAGTAACTTGCAGAGGAAACTTCATGATCAGCGTTCGTTGAACAGTACTTTATCAGCGAGTGATAAAGTTCAGCGATCGCTGAAGTCTTCTACTTGAAACTTCACGTTGAGTGGACAAATCTTGGCTTCGCTGATATCCGCATCAGTTCATTAGTAGACTTGTCGCTGGTTCTTTGGCTTGATCTTCGACTTCAGCATAGAACATTTGTTGACGTGAAACTTATCTTTAGGGATCATAAGTAAACAACTAAAGCTTATCAGCGATCATCAACAAGACTGAACAGGCTCAGGGCTTGCTGATGAACAGTTTTGCTGAATGTCTAATTTAAAGAGCGTGAGTTTCATATCAGCGGTACTGTAGAGACATAGTATTTATCAGCGATAGTGAAACTCTAATACATATTGTCTACTTACAATTTTCACTAAGTGTTTCTCAAAGAGTCATTATCAAATCACTGAGGGTTTGGATCAACAATCTCCCCTTATTTGATTATGACATAGCAACAAAAGAAAATTGCTAAGTATGAAAACATAAGGATAAAAAGAACTCATAAAATAGTTGTCCCTTTTACTGTTTTCTGGGATCTTTTAAGTACTGATGGAGTAAAGTACATTCGCTGAATTTTTTATTTAAACTTCATAAAGGTTACAAAGGGAAGTGGAAAAATTACAAGTACATCAAATTAAATTACAAGTACAAAAGATACAAGCTGATAAAGATAGAAGAATTACAAGGAGATCCTATCAGCTAACCAGGTTCTTTCTTGACGAGTTCATCAAGAGTGTCAGTCTTTGGGATCATCCAATCAGGGACTGTAACTCCCTGTTCCCTTCTTTTCTTTGCTTCGCGATAGATGTGGGGTTTCAGGAGTTGTCCGAGGAGACTTTGTTTGTACTCGCACCAGTATAATAAATATTTGAGTTGTTCGATAGGAGTTTTGTATAACTCAGAGATGCGTTGAAAGCACGGACGACTACTGAAGTCATAGAAGAAGATGCCATAAGGATTGCTGATTACTCTGCTAGGGAAGAAAGTTTCAGCAGGAGGTAGGGATACGTCAAGTCCAGAGAGATCAGGGGCAGGGCCAAGAACTGCATCACGAGAGAATTCAATCCCTGTATCGTTTCTTATCATCGGGCCAGGAGAGGAGGGGGTCTTCTTCTTTGGAGCAGCTCGCTTCTTTTGAATTTGTGGAGGACGAGGAATATCAACCGCTGAGGAAACCAAGTCGATCTGCTTGTTTATTTCTTGTACGACATAGGTTTTGAAAGTTGAGCGGGATCTTTGAATTGCTATTCTTATCTCAAACCATTCAGCGAGACCAAAGGTATTTATGGCTGACATGTAGACAGTTCTGTTGTGGCCGTTTTCTATGACTATTTGAACATTGACGATCGGTACCTTTATATTGTTTTTCAAAGCATATCTCCCTTTGACATTTACAGCTTTTATCCTTGAGGGATGTTGTCTGTAGTGGCACATCTTCTTACACCATTCAAGAGTGGTGTTGCTGACTTTGGTCTTTTCCTGGTGGGTCTTCTGTGCGTCCTTCAGCAGTTTCTTTTGGACAGCAACATGAAATCTTTGTAAGTCTGGATCGTCGAAAGAACGCTGAGCAAGCTCTAGGGCGTATTCTCTGTCTTTGTCTTCGTCCTTCTTTCTTTCAGCGAAGAGTTTTTCAGCTCTGAGGGATTCCATGACTTCATCTTTTGGAAGAATGTTAAGATGAGTAGGAACGAGTAGTTGATCCTCTAGATGTTGAATCAAAACTACTCTTCTTTTCATTTCTTCTTCACTTGGTGTTTGAGGAACCAAGGAAGCTCTATTCTTGTGAGAGAACGGTTCTTCTTCTTGTTCTTCTTCAAAAATGTCATCAGTCTCAGCGAAGTCTAAGACTGGGATTATTTCTTCAGCGATAGGAGCTGGATTTATTGTTGTAGTTGCAGCAGGAGGAACTTCAGCTGGATCCTCAAGCATGGGGAGAGGACTAGCTGAAACACAACGATCGTTTAAGTAAGATCATTTGGGAGAAGGAGATAGAGAAAGAATGAGGTTTAGTGTATAGAGGTTTTATGGAGAGGAGAACTGAGGTAGAGAAGGGATAGAGGAGGGATGCAGTGTAAGGGAAGAAAAAATATTGTACCTGACAAACTGGCTTTCTTTGAAGGATAGTCAGATTGCCTTCTGCAGCGAGGCCTTTGGTTTTGCCTTTGTCAACTTCGGGTACTGCAAGCTTTTTGGTGGTCCCCTCCCCTGATGATTCTTTTATCATTACCCCTTTTTGAGCAAGGGCTCTTTCGATTGGCTGGACGAAGAAGTCAACATCATCATCATCGTCATCATCATCATCTTTAGGGGATGATGATGGTTCATCATCAGCGATGTCGACGTCTTCATCGTCTTCAGCTTCTTCTTCAGATTCAACCTCATCAGCATAAGGTTCGGTGACGTCAGCTTCAGCTTCAGCTTCCTCATCGAGTTGCTCCCCCTCAAATTCAGAGGGAGGTTTCTCGGTTCCCTCGGGATTTTCAACTCCCTGAGGTTGTTCAGTAATGGCAGCAGCAGCAGCAGTTGTCTCCCACTCAACATTATGGGGAAGACCTTCTTGGTTCTTCTCCCCCTCTTCCACATGATGGATGGGGGAGGTAACTGGAATCTCAGCATCAGCAGCAGCAATGTGCATTGGGTCACTGTCTTCTGGGCCAGTGATCCCAACGCAGGTTTCAATCTGTATTAATCTGTTTTCCAGGCCAGATATAGTAAGACTGGTCTTTTGGAGAGCTTCTCGATCCGTCTGAGTGAAATGAGATGGTGCGCAAGTAGGGGCATTCAGACGTTCGAGGATCTGCTGCAATAGACCGGTGGCAGTGCTGACATCCGTTTTCAAGGTAGACACCTCTCCCTGAAGGTTACCAACTGCTGTCTTCAGCGATGTGAGTTCGCTGGACAGGGCTGAGAAGTTTGTGGAGAGAGTGTCGTTTGTGGAGTTGAGATTGTTGATGAAGGTGGAGTTTTCCACCTTTGTTGTCAGATCTTTTAGGGAGTTATTGATATCTCCCAAATTAGGACCTGCAACAGTTAATAACTTGTGAACAAAGGAAAGCTCAGAAGTTGGGGATTTTGAGAGAGGAGTGTTTTGGATTTTGTGTATACCTGCAGGCGGGTTGGTGAAGTCCTTAAAGCTTCGATACCCAGAAAAGCATTCCATGTCGTCTTCCAGAGTTCCCTGACGACTGGAGGTGTCTACAGGTCCTTTATTTTGATCTGCCATCCTCTTTAGTTCCTCGGCAGATGAGTCACTCAAATGAATGACTTTTGTTGTGGAAAAGGGAGGAATAGATGGAGTGACCAAAGAAATAGTGGGAGGAGTGAGAGTTGAGAAAAGGGTTGGGGTGCCAGATTCAACGTTGGATCCGCTGAGAAATACTTCTTCAGTCTGAAGGAGGGGGGTTCAGTTCCAAGTTTATAACATCAGCGTTTAGAGACGCTGAAGTCGGTATGGAAGGGGTGGCTTGATCAGCTGTGGTAGAGCGTACCACTGAAATATCCAACGGCTCTTGAGGAGAGTGAGCCGCGGAGTCTTCAGCCTGTGAAGGCTTGGAGGGTTGCTCCTTGGTTTTCTTGATCCTTTGAGGATCAAGTGAGGTAGAAGAGTGTTTCCTTTTTCTGGAAGGAGTGGATGTTGCATCCTGGGTATCAGCAGTTGGGATTACCGCTGAGGTAGCCACAGAAGTAGAAGAAGTGGGGGGATTGAGAATAGATAAGATGGTAGAAAGACGTACCTCGTTTGGCATGGGAGTGAACTCGAGGATCTTGGTGCCAACCTGTGAGAGTTTCAGGTCGCCCACCTTCGGGTATTTGTCCCCGAGTCCCTGTAGGAATAGAGCGCTGAGATATCGAGGATAAGGAACCGTCTTCTGTTCTTTGGATTCCTCGACTCTGTGAATCATGTCGTCAAAGACGATTTTCGCCCAGTCGATGTGCAGGCCCTTCAGCAGTGAATACCCCATAGCCTGCTGGGGTTGAGAAGCTTGGTCAGAAGAACCAACTTTAGCTGTCATGCAGCTTATTAGGTGAGCGAAGATGAAGTTCATCTCGCTTGGCATCTTGGACTTCTTGATGGCAGTCAGCTTCTTCTCAGGGAGCTCATCTCTCCCTGTGTCCCATACATACTTCATTGCATCACAGAATGCAATGATGGCGTCTCTGTCAGTGGGGTTCTTGGGATTTGGCAGAGGGATAAAGCGTTTCTCTTTTGTGGCGGCAGGGAGGTTTAGGGCACACCTGATATTACCAGGCGTGATCTTGGAGGTACCATGGTCAGTCTAAAAAAGGATGACTTCTGTTTCCTTTTTGGGGTCTTTGGTGGAGGTGATCATAGCACGTCTTGCAGTCCACCAGAATTGAGCAAGTAGGTGTCTATTGGCTGGAGGAGTGATGGTCAAAGCTGTAGATAGAGAGCATGTCTTGAGAAAGTTCACAACGTCGTCTAGGTGTGTGATGTGCTTTCTCTGAGGGAAGTTAAAGAGGGCATAAGGGTTGTTGCCCGGAAAGTTGATTTCCTCGTATTTGAAACGAACTTGAGGAGCATGGGTGAGTGCAGTCTTCGTAGAAGCAGTAGGAGTCTGAGCTTCAGTAGGAGATTCCATTTCTGTTTAAACATGAAGATAATGAACAGAAGATCTTAAAATGTCCAAAATAAGGGTTTTTAGGGTTTTGTAATTTCTATTTAGAAAAGGAAATAGAAATTAGGGTTTTTCAAGTTTTGACAAAATGAATTCAAAATCTAGTGAATGTCTTGTTTTCCAGTTTCCTTTTAAAGAAAGGATTATGGAAAAACATATGAAGATACAAGTTTAAGATTTTTGTTTTTAAACTTGAAGAACAATCATAAAGATTGTGTTCATAAAATCATGAAGAGAAAATGATTTTATTTTAAAAAGTTCTTTTGTTTGATCTTTTGAAAACAATAATAAGATCGAAAACAAGTTTATTAGTTGCAACATAAAAGAAATATTAACCTGTAGTTGAAGAAGATGAAGATGAACAGATTCTTGAGTTAATATTTTGAATGCAACAGAGAGCTCTTGCTTTGAAGAAGATGATGTTCGCGTAAAAGGTAAAAATATAAACGCAAAGGGTTTATATAGTGAGAGTAGAGAGAGAAAAACTATGAGCGGGAAAGTTTTTCATGATGACACGGACACGTCCCTTGAAATTGATTGGACAAGGAAGTCGAAACGGGCGAACGTGTCAGAGAAAACGTGCCATGGTTATCCGTTTGATGACGTCACAAACGTCCTTTCATATTTTAAAGTGTCTCTGATGTTTTTGAAAAACCCAAGGACATTTTGAAAAATAGAAGCACTGAATAGGAGTATCAGTGTTAGTTTTAGAAATTTCAAAGTATCGCTGAAAGGAAGAGATATTCAGCGATGCAATTTGTTTTGAAATCTTTGTTCTAGGCGAACGTCAGCGAGTAAAAGAGAGCGTACCTTGATATCAGCGAATCAATTTTGTTCAGAGAGAAGATGATTAATAGGGTTATACAAGTTTGTTTTATCCCTGATCAAATGTGAACCGCTGGAGATTTTATTCTTCTAAGTTCAACATTCTAAGCTCGCTGATGAGAACGTTGAATCTTGTCTCATCAAGAGGTTTGGTAAACAGATCAGCTAACTGAAAATCAGTTGGGATAAAATGAAGTTCTATATTACCATTCATCACATGATCTCTGATAAAATGATACCTAATTTCTATGTGTTTGGTCTTTGAGTGTAGCACTGGATTATTGGCTATAGCGATGGCACTTGTACTGTCGCAATAGATTGGAATTTTTGAGAGCTGAAGGTCATAGTCTAGTAGTTGATTTCTCATCCACAAGACCTGAGAACAACAGCTTCCAGCAGCTACGTACACAACTTCAGCGGTTGAGGTGGACACTGAATTTTGCTTCTTACTTGTCCAACTCACCAGCTTTCCACCTAGGAGCTGACAGCCTACTGTGGTGCTTTTCCTATCCAATTTGAAACCTGTAAAATCACTATCTGAATAGGCGATTAGATCAAACCCTGAGTCTTTGGGATACCAAAGACCTAGGTTAGGAGTACCCTTAAGGTAACGAAAGATTCGCTTTACATCGATCAAATCAGATTCCTTAGGTTCAGCTTGATATCGTGCACACAAACAGGTTGCGTACATAATATCAGATCGGCTAGATGTAAGATACAGGAGAGAGCCGATCATCCCACGGTACGTCGTGACATTAACAGGTTTCCCTGAAGGATCCTTGTTTAGTGTCAGTGGTGGTGCCATAGGGGTTTTCATAGCTGAACTCTGAGTTAAATCAAATTTCTTTAGCATATCTTTAACATATTTTCCCTGATGAATGAAAGTTCCTTTTTCATTCTGTTTGATTTGAAGACCAAGGAAATATGTTAGCTCACCCATCATACTCATTTTATATTCAGCTTTCATTCTTTCAGCGAAACGAGTACAAAGGTCAGGGTTAGTGGAACCAAATATAATATCATCGACATATATTTGAACAAGAATAATATGACCTTTTACTTTCCTGAAAAATAGAGTTTTATCGATTTTACCTCGCTCAAATTTTTCGATTTGGAGATAAGAGGAGAGAGTGTCATACCATGCACGAGGAGCTTGCTTTAAGCTATAAAGTGCCTTATCCAGTTTATAAACATAACCTGGATGCTTAGAATCTGAGAATCCTGGAGGTTGTTCCACGTAGACTTCTTCGTTCAGCTTTCCATTTAGGAACGCTGACTTAACATCCATTTAATAAACTTTGAAGTCTTTGTGTACAGCGTAAGCTAAGAATAGACGAATAGCTTCGAGTCTTGCCATTGGGGCGAATGTTTCGTCGTAATCTATACCTTCCTCTTGTCTGTATCCCTGAGCAACACGTCGAGCTTTGTTGCGGGTTACAGTTCCATGTTCATCCAACTTGTTTCGATAGACCCATTTAGTGCCTATCACTGACTTGTCGGATGGTCTAGTAACGAGCTTCCAAACTTTGTTTCTTTCGAATTCAGTCAGCTATTTTTGAATAGCGCTGAACCAGTTTGGATCTTTGAGGGCATCATCTGTTTTCTTTGGTTCAATCAGAGAAATAAAGTTAACAAATAAACAAATATTACCTGCACTTCGTCGAGTCTGAACACCAGCGTTTGGATCACCAAGAATTTGTTCAATAGGGTGATTGATAGTCCATCGCTGAGCCGGAGCATAAGTCGTTGGCTCAATCTGAACTTCTGGAGGAGCTGAAGATGAGGCTTCAGCAACTTCTGGTATATCAGCCAAGAGAGGAATAGGTTCAGATGTCATTTCAATCACTGATTGCTGAGAAGTAGATGGTATGTCTGAGATAGAAGGTTCAGAAGCAGGCATAGTATTAAGAGGAACAGCTGAGACCCATGATGTTTCAGCTTCACTATTCTGCATGCTTGGGATGATAGTAGGATCATCATCTTCAGCAGGATGAGTATAAGATGGAGAATTAGGAATGTCTTCTGAATCACCAAGATGAGAAAACATCCATTGATTCAGTTCTTCTGTATCAGCAGAAGGTCTAGAGTTCGCTGAACGGGATTCGTCAAAGGTGACGCGGATTGTTTCTTCTACAGTCTGTCTTCTTCGATTGAAGACCCTGAAGGCTTTGGAGACTGAAGAATATCCAAGAAAGATTCCATCATCAGCTTTAGGATCAAACTTTCCAAGGGCATCTCTGTTGTTCAGTATGAAACACTGACATCCAAAGATGTGAAGAAAGCTAATTGAAGGCTTTCTCCCATGGAAGAGTTCATATGCTGTCTTCTTAAATCTTTTGACAATCAGCGACCTGTTTTTAGTAAAACAAGCAGTGTTGACAGCTTCTACCCAAAACTGAGTAGGCAGGTAAGAATCGCTGAGCATTGAACGTGCAGCTTCGATGATAGTTCGATTTCTTCTTTCAGCGACTCCATTTTGTTCCATGATCACTCCTTATTGAGCGAACGGTCATGTTGTTCAGGACTTCCATTTTCCTGACAAAAGTAATGAGTTTTCTTCAGGGGTGTCTCTCTTAGAACGGAGAAACATTACCCAGGTATAGCGAGACAATTCATCGACTATGACCAATGTATATTTCTTTCTAGCGATTGATTGTTTGTTAACAGGGCCAAACAAATCCATATGGAGAAGTTGTAGAGGAGATGACACTGAGGAAACTTGCTTAGACTTGAAACTTTCTTTAGTTTGTTTCCCATTCTCACACGCTGAACATAAGGACTCCTTAGCGTATGAGTGTTGAGGTAGACCAGTAACCAACGCTTTAGAGAAAAGAGTGTTCAGTGTCTTGAAGTTGAGATGGGAGAGCCTCTTATGCCATAGCCAGCTGGCATCAGATGAGGCTTTTGAGAAGAAACAGGAGTTCTCAATGGTTGTAGAGTCCATGTTAATAACATAAACATTTTCCATACGATAACCGCTGAGAGCTATCTTCTCCTTTTTGTCAGTGACAAAGCAGGATTCCTTAGTGAAAATCACTTTGTTGTCCTTGTCACACAGCTGACTGATTCTTAGAAGATTATGCTTCAGTCCTTCAACATATGCGACTCTTCTGAAGGTTGTTGTACCATTAGAGAGTACACCAAACCCTCAGGTATTGCCTTTTCCGTTTCCACCGAAGGTCATTGAGGACCCTTCTCTTCCTTGTATTCAGTGAGCAGGTTTTTCTTTTCCAGTCATGTGTCTAGAGCATCCACTATCGATATACCAGATACCCTTCTGAACCTGCAAACAAAGGAATATTAGTTTGACTTGGGCACCCATTTCATCATGGGTCCACACTTGTCAGTGGTGGTAGAGGAAGTGGAAGGTTCAACAATCTTCGCAGCATTTGAAGATTCAGCTTCAGAATTATTCTTCACTTTGGTTAATTTCTTAACCTCAGTGGTCTTCTTTGCCTTGGGGGCATTGATCTTCACCTTAGCAAACTTTTCAGCTTTGGTGCCTGTTGGGCACTTACTAGCAATATGATTGGTAAGTCCACAATGATACCATTTCCTATAGCTAAAAGTAGCTTTAGGACCATTTGCATGCTTACCCGTTAAGTTTAAATGAGCAGGGCCAACACCAAGTATACCTTTGGCATTGGAAATGGGAGGAACAATCAGTTCTTCGGATTTCTTACCAATAATATCCACTCTGATTCTAGGAGTAGATCGCTGAATAAATCCAGGGATCTTGTTCTTAGAAGTAGAGGGATAAGTTACTGAAGCTTTAGAAGCATTCAGCTTAGGTACAAAGGTACCCTTCTGAGGTTTTTGATTGAAAACTTTTTCTTTACCTTTATCTTTAGAGATTAAGGTAGGCTTTTCCTCAGGGATGGGAGTTTTTGAAGAGGAACACTGAGATGAGGAAGTGTCAGGGATTGAGGACACGAACATTCCAAACTTAAGCATGGAATGATCAGTGGTTGGTTCTTCAGCATCAGCTTTGTAACCAAGACCATGTTTGTCACTCAGGGGAATCTTAGACTTTATTATCTCAGTGATCGTTGTTGAGGATTTACACCATCCTTCAACAGTAGCTTTTTCAGCTTTCAATGCAACGATAGCTTCTTCTCGTTCGATTTTGACTAGCTGATTTATATGAACCTGATCTTTTAAATCTTCTTCAATTTTAGAAAGCTTTTCTATTTGAAGGTGACAGTTTTTAAGTTGTTCAGCGAGATCAAGGTTTTGATTTTCAACAACAGTTTTGCCATTCATGGCGTCATATAAACTCATAGTCAGGAGATCGATTTTACGAAGACTATCAGCTTCATTAATATCTGAAATATGTGTAAAGAAAGAAGGTGATACCATGGAGGTAGAGTTTGAAGTAGAGGGAATGTCAGAATTTTCGTCGTCTTCTTCAATTTTGGCCATGAGGCAGAGATTGGCCTCATCATCATCTTCTGAGTCAGATGATTCTTCTTCATCAGAGGCAGCCCAGTCAAAGTCAGCCATAAGGCCTTTGCCTTTCTTCTTAAAGCTTTTCAGCTTTGCATACCTTTCTTTCAGCTTTTGATACTTGTCATCTCTAGCCTTGGGGTTAGAGGATTTCTTGGAGAAAGCTGAGGGTTTAAAGACTTTCTTTGACCTGCATTCACTAGCAAAGTGTCCTACTTTTTCACAGTTAAAGCAGGTAGCAGTAGCCTTATCAACAGGGGTTGATGTTTTTGGCTTGTCAGTGAGTGCGAGAGGTTTGTTCCTTCTGAAATTATTCTTTTTGGCGAATCTGCTGAACTTATTAGATAGGAGATCCATAGACTCATCAAGGTCTGAAGAGTCATCATCTGATGAGCATTCAGAGTTGGTTTCCAACTCAGTGATAGTGACAGTTGATCGCTGAGTGGAAGGTGACTCTGAGATTAAAGCAACAGGTGTGCTTTTGGAATCTTTTACAAGATTCTTCTTAAGATGACACGAATGCTCATGATTGATCATAGTGCCATATAAGGTAGAGAGAGTCATAGATTTTAGATCCTTTGACAGCTTGAGACACATTGAATAACTGTCCCAGCTTTCAGGTAAACATTCTAAGAACTTTGTCAAAATTTCAAAGTTAGAATATTCCTTACCAACGGTTTTCAGATCAATGATTAAACAGTTAAACCGCTGATGTACTTCTGAGAGAGATTCATTCTTACCACAAATGAAGCTTTCATATTGTCTTACCAGGTTGATCTTACGTGAGTCCTGGACTTCAGACGTTCCTTCATATTGAACACAGATTGTGTCCCACATGGCTTTGGAGGTTTTCAGGTTCATGACGGAATGGTAGACTTCATCAGGAAGAGCCATAGAGAGGATAGATCTGGCTTTAGTGTCGATAGACACTTTTTTCTTGTCTTCATCAGACCAATTGTGAGGTTCCTTAGGCACGACTCTTTCAGGAATGGCAACTCTAGTAGCAGTGCCTGGAACTTCAGGGTCAATTCTAACAGGAATATATGGGCCATTTTCGATGTAATAAGGCATAGTAGGGTCTACACCTTCTAAGAAGAGTATCATCCTATTTTTCCACAGATTAAAGTTATCTCTGGAAAATCTAGGGGGTTTTGCAAGAGAACCATTGTCAATATAGTTTGTGTTTGTGTTGGTAGCCATTATGAGAAATAGCAAGGAAGAGAAAATATTAGTATAAGCAAGTTCTTGTTTATAAGATTAAACAATCCGCTCTGATACCACTTGTTGGTCCCGAAAAGGTTATACAAGTTTGTAGAAGGGGGGGTTGAATACAAACACACAGATTTTACTTTTCTAAATTGTTTATTGATATTTATCAAATAATTTACAACTTGTTGCAGAATAAGATTAAGGATTAAACCTAATCTAAACATGTTCAGAGAACACTAAGATTTTCTTGCACTAGAACATAAGTAAGAAAAAAGATAAGAATATTAAGTATAATATTCTAACACAAAGATAGTAGAGAGAAGAAGAATGGCCGAGCACTTCATTTCTGAAGTAGGGTTCTTCTTATATACTGCATGCATTAAATGCATATCAGTACAACTTTACACGTGGCAGCACCTGATTGGTTGCATGTTTTGACCTTGGTAGACAACCTAGTAGCCGCATGATGAACAGTGTAGAATAAGAGTTGGTTGTACGATTCTGGACAAAAGGGATGTCCGTTCTGACAGTTCGTACGGAGACGTGCAAGGGGATAAGACAAAAGTAACTTGTAGAGAAAACTTCATGATCAGCGTTCGTTGAACAGTACTTTATCAGTGAGTGATAAAGTTCAGCGATCGCTGAAGTCTTCTACTTGAAACTTCACGTTGAGTGGACAAATATTGGCTTCGTTGATATCCGCATCAGTTCATTAGAAGACTTGTCGCTGGTTTTTTGGCTTGATCTTCGACTTCAGCATAGAACATTTGTTGACGTGAAACTTGTCTTTAGGGATCATAAGTAAACAACTAAAGCTTATCAGCGATCATTGATATGCATTATTTATTAATGCATATTATATCTTGTTGATCCAAACCCTCAGTGATTTGATAATGACCCTCTCTTATATACTTAGTGAAAATTGTAAGTAAACAATATGTATCAGAGTTTCACTATCGCTGATAAGTACTAAGATCTTCCAGTACCGCTGATAGGAACTCTTGCTCTTTAGTTTAAACATTCAGCGAAACTGTTCACCATAATACTTGAGTCTGTTCAGTACTTATGGTGATCGCTGATAAGTTAGTTGTTTACTTATGATCCCTGAAGACAAGTTTCTCGTCAACATAGGTTCTACGCTGAAGTCGAAGATCAAGCTCAAGAACCAGCGACAAGTCTCCTAATGAACTGATGCGGATCAGCGAAGACTCAGATTTGTCCACTCAACGTGAAGTATCAAGTACAAGACTTCAGCTATCGCTGAACTCTATAATTCGCTGATAAAGAATGATAGATCGCTGAATCATCGAAAAGTTGATCATGAAGTCTTCCGTACAACGTACTTTTTGTCTCATCCACCCTTGCACGACTCCGTACGATATGTCAGAATAGAACCTCCTTATTGTCTGAAATCGTACAACCACTCTGATACTACACTGTTCAAACATGCGGCTACTAAGGTTGTCAACAAAGGTCAATGACATGCAACCAATCAGCTGCTGCCACGTTTAAAGTATAAACTGCAATGCATTAAATGCATGCAGTATATAAGAAGAAGAACTCACTTCATTTTGAAGTAACTTGCTAACTCTGGACAAGTTCATCCTTCTTATCTTGAGATAGGTTATTATTAGTAATTTCCTTCTCCTTCTTAGTGCAAGAAACTTAGTGTTCCAACTTGTTTAGATTTAGGATTTATCCTTAATCTTGTTTCCGCAACAAGCTGTAAATTGTTAATGATTTATCAATAAACAATTTAGAAAAGTAAAATATGTGTGTTTGTATTCAACCCCCCCCCCCCTTTCTACAAACTTGTATAACCCTTCGGGACCAACAAGTGGTATCAGAGCAGATTTGTTTAATCTCATAAACAAGATCTAATCTATACTAAGATTTCTCTTCCTTGCTATTTCTGAAAATGGCCACCAACACAAACACACACTATATAGACAATGGTTCTCTTGCAAAACCCCCTAGATTCTCCAGAGATAATTTTAATCTATGGAAAAATAGGATGACTCTCTTCCTAGAAGGTGTAGACCCTACTATGCCTTATTATCTTGAAAACGGCCCATTTATTCCTGTAAGAATTGATGCCGCAGTACCTGCCGCTGAGAATAGACCTGCTATTCCAGAAAGGCTGGTACCCAAAGATGTTCATACGTGGACTGACGAAGATAAGAAGAAAGTGGCTATCGACACAAAAGCCAGATCCATACTATCCATGGCTCTTCCTAACAAAGTCTACCATTCCGCCATGAACCTGAAATCCTCAAAAGCCATGTGGGACACAATATGTGTTCAGTATGAAGGCACTGCTGAAGTTCAGGACTCTCGAAAGATCAACCTGGTAAGACAGTATGAAAGTTTCATTTGTGGTAAGAATGAGACTCTCTCTGAAGTTAACCAACGTTTTAATTGCTTAATAATAGATCTGAAAACTGTTGGTAAGGAATATTCTAACTTTGAAGTGCTGACAAAGTTTCTAGAATGTTTACCTGAAAGCTGGGACAGTTATTCTATGTGTCTCAAGCTGTCAAAAGATCTAAGATCAATGACTCTTGCTACCTTATATGGCACAATGCTGAATCATGAGCAATCAAGCCATCTTAAGAAGAATCTTGTAAAAGATTCCAAAAGCACCCCTGTTGCTTTAATCTCAGAGGAACCTTCTACTCAGCGACCCTCGGTCACCATCACTGAGTTAGAGAGTAACTCTGAAAGGTCATCAGATTCTGACTCTTCAGATGATGATGAATCTTTGGCTCTCCTAACTAAAAAGTTCAGGAGATTCGCCAAAAAGAAAATGTTCCGAAAGAACAAACCTCTTTCTATAACTGATAAGCCAAGATCATCAGCTACTGTTGATAAGGCTACTGCTACTTGTTTTAACTGCGAAAAGATTGGACATTTCGCTAACGAGTGCAGGTCTTAGAAAGTATCGAGAAACTCAGCGTTTCCCAAGAAATCTTTTATTCCCAGGAATAAAGATGACAAATATTCTAAGCTGAAAGAAAAATATGCAAAGCTGAAAAGCTTCAAGAAGAAAGGCAAAGGCCTGATGGTTTATGATTGGACTGCTTCAGAAGAAGAAGAATCATCATCTGACTCTGACGATGATGAAGCCAATCTCTGTCTTATGGCAAAGATTGAGGATGAGGAAGAAAGCTCAGACATTCCCTCTACTTCAACCTCTGCTGTTCATGTATCACCTTCCTTTTTTACAAATATTGCAAATATTGATGAAGCTGATAGTCTCCGCAAAATCGATCTCTTCACTAGAAGCTTATATGAAGCCATGAATGGCAAAACTATAGTTGAAAACCAAAACCTTGATCTCGCTGAACACCTTAAAAACTGTCACCTTCAAATAGAAAAGCTTTCTAAAATTGAAGAAGATTTTAAAGATCAAGTGCATTTAAATCAGCTAGTCAAAATCGAACGAGCAGAAGCTATCGCTGCTTTGAAAGCTGAAAAGGCTACTGTTGAAGGATGGTGTAACTCTTCAACAAATATGAAACTCAAGAACCAACCACTGATCGTTCCATGCTCTTATTTGGAACTTTCGTATCCTCAGTCGCTGACACTTCATCCTCTCAGTGTTCGTCCTCCAGACCGCCTATTCCTGAGGAAATCTCTGCCTCTTCAAAAGGTAAAGAGAAAATGGTTTATCCAAAACCTACCTCTGTCTTTAAAGATAAAGGTAAAGGAATTGCGTTGAACCAAAATCCTCAGAAGGGTACTTTAGCACCAAAGCTGAATGCTTCTAAAGCTTTAGTGATTTATTCCTCTGGATCAAGAAATCAGATCTCTGGATCTACTCAGCGTGGGTCTATTCAGCGATCTACACCTAGACTCAGAGTGGATATCCTTGGTAAGAAATCTGAAGAACCAAGAGTTCCTCCCATTTCTAAAGCCAAAAGCTTATTTGGTGTTGGTCCTTCTAATTCAAAATCTAAAACTCAGCATTCAAATAGTCCTAGAACTATTTTTAGTTATAGGAAATGTTATCACTGTGGACTCACTGATCATATTGCTAGTAAGTGCCCCACATCCACCAAAGCTGATAAGATAGCTAAGGTGAAGATTGCCCCCAAGGCAAAGAAGACCACTGAGGTTAAGAAATTAACCAAAGTGAAGACTGACAAAGCTGAATCTTCAAATGCTGCGAAGATTGCTGAACCTTCCATTCCAACTGCTTCCACTGACAAACGTGTACACATGGTTAAGTGGGTACCTAAGAAAAACTAATCTTCCTTTGTGATGCAGGTTCAGAAGGGTATCTGGTATCTCGATAGCGGATTCTCTAGACACATGACTGGAAAGAAAAGCCTGCTCGCTGAATACAAGGAAGAGAAGGGTCCCTCTGTGACTTTCGGTGGAAATAGAAAAGGACATACCCGAGGGTTTGGTGTACTCTCTAATGGTACAACCACCTTCAGAAGAGTCGCATATGTTGAAGGGCTGAAGCATAATCTGTTAAGCATCAGTCAGCTTTGCGACAAGGATAACAAAGTAATCTTTACCAAGGAATCCTGCTTTGTCACTGACAAAAAGGAGAAGATAGCTCTCAGCGGTTATCGTTTGGAAAATGTTTATGTAATAAACATGGACTCAACAACCACTGAGAACTCCTGTTTCTTCTCAAAAGCCTCATCTGATGTCAACTGGCTATGGCATAAGAGGCTCTCTCATCTGAATTTCAAGACACTGAACTCTCTTTCTTCAAAAGAGTTAGTTACTGGTCTACCTCAACACTCATATGCCAAAGAGTCTTTATGTTCAGCATGTGAAAAAGGGAAGCAGACCAAAGCAAGCTTTAAATCAAAACAAGTCTCCTCAGTGTCATCTCCTCTACAACTGCTCCATATGGATTTGTTTGGCCCTGTTAACAAACAATCCATCGCTGGAAAGAAATATACACTGGTCATAGTTGATGAATTCTCTCGTTATACATGGGTTATGTTTCTCCGTTCCAAGAGTGACGCCCCTGAAGAACTCATCACCTTTGTTCGGAAGATAGAAACCCTGAACAATTTGACAATTCGCTCAATAAGGAGTGATCATGGGACTGAATTCAAAAACAGTTCTCTTGATTCCTTCTTTGAGAGCAAGGGTATTTCTCACAACTTTTCTTCAGTGAGAACACCACAACAAAATGGAGTCGCTGAAAGAAGAAATAGAACAATTATTGAAGCTGCACGTTCAATGCTTAGCGATTCTCACCTGCCTACTCAGTTTTGGGCAGAATCTGTCAACACTGCTTGTTTTACGCAAAACAGGTCGCTGATAGTCAAAAGATTCAATAAAACCGCCTATGAACTATTTCATGGGAGAAAGCCTTCAATCAGCTTTCTTCACATCTTTAGATATCAGTGTTTTATACTGAACAACAGAGATGCCCTTGGAAAGTTTGATCCTAAGGCTGATGATGGGATCTTTCTTGGATACTCCTCAGTTTCCAAAGCCTTCAGAGTCTTTAATCGAAGAAAACAAACTGTTGAAGAAATAATTCACGTCACGTTTGACGAGTCCCGTTCAGCGAACTCTAAACCGTCCGCTGATACTGAAGAACTGAATCAATGGATGTTTTCCCATCTTGGTGATTCAGAAGATATTCCCACTCCTCGTGCTCATACAGTTGAAGATGATGGTCCATCTATCATTCCAAATATGCAGAATAGTGAAGCTGAAACATCATGGATCTCAGCTGTTCCTATAAACATTATACCTGCTTCTGAAACCAATATCTCAGATATTCCATCCACTTCTCAGCAATCAGTGAATATAATGACAACTGCATCCATTCCTCTCTTGGCTGATACTCCAGACGTCGCTGAAGCTTCATCTTCAGCTCCTCCAGTTCAGGTTGAGTCAGCGTCTCATGCTCCGGCTCAGCGATGGACTATAAATCACCCAATTGATCAAATTCTTGGTGATCCAAATGCTGGTATTCAGACTCGACGAAGTGCAGGTAATATTTGTTTATTTGTAAATTTTATTTCACTAACTGAACCAAAGAAAGTAGATGATGCCCTCAAAGATCCAAACTGGGTCAGCGCCATGCAAGAAGAGCTGACAGAATTCGAAAGAAACAAAGTTTGGAAACTTGTTCGAAGACCAACTGACAAAACAGTGATAGGCACTAAATGGGTCTATCGAAACAAGTTGGACGAACATGGAACTGTAACCCGAAACAAGGCTCGTCTTGTTGCTCAGGGATACAGACAAGAGGAAGGCATAGATTATGACGAAACATTTGCTCCTGTAGCAAGATTAGAATCTATTCGTCTATTCTTAGCATACGCTGTACACAAAGACTTCAAAGTATATCAGATGGATGTTAAGTCAGCATTTCTAAATGGAAAGCTGAATGAAAAAGTCTATGTGGAACAACCTCCAGGATTCTCAGATCCTAAGCATCCAGATTATGTTTATAAACTGGATAAGGCACTTTATGGCTTAAAGCAAGCTCCACGTGCATGGTATGACACTCTTTCCATTTATCTCCATATTGAAAATTTTGAGCGAGGCAAAATAGACAAAACTCTATTTTTCAGGAAAGTAAAAGGTCATATCATTCTTGTTCAAATATATGTTGATGATATTATATTTGGCTCGACTAACCCTGATCTCTGTACTCGTTTTGCTGATAGAATGAAAGAAGAGTATAAAATGAGCATGACGGGTGAACTAACATATTTCCTTGGTCTACAGATAAAACAAAATGAAAAAGGAACTTTCATTAATCAGGGAAAGTATGTTAAAGATATGCTGAAGAAATTCGACTTAACTGAAAGTTCAACTATGAAAACCCCTATGGCACCACCGCTGACACTTGATAAGGACACTAAGGGTGTTCCTGTCAATGTCACGCTGTACCGTGGGATGATCGGCTCACTATTGTATCTTACAGCTAGCCGACCCGATATTATGTTTGCAACATGCTTGTGTGCACGATATCAAGCTGAACCTAAGATATCTCATATGAAAGCTGTAAAGCGTATTTTTCGATATCTTAAGGGTACATCGAATCTAGGTCTTTGGTATCCCAAAGACTCAGGATTCGATTTAATCGCCTATTCAGATAGTGATTTTGCAGGTTGCAGAATGGATAGGAAAAGCACCACAGGAGGATGTCAGCTCCTGGGTGGAAAGCTGGTAAGTTGGACAAGTAAAAAGCAAAACTCAGTGTCCACTTCCACAGCTGAAGCTGAGTATGTAGCCGCTGGAAGCTGTTGTTCTCAGGTCTTGTGGATGAGAAATCAACTACTGGACTATGACCTTCAACTCTCAAATATTCCAATCTATTGCGACAACACAAGTGCCATCGCTATAGCTAATAATCCAGTGTTACACTCAAAGACAAAACACATCGAAATCAGGTATCACTTTATCAGAGATCATGTGATGAATGGTGATATAGAACTTCACTTTATCCCAACTGATTATCAGTTAGCTGATCTGTTCACCAAACCTCTTGATGAGACAAGATTCAACTTTCTCATCAGCGAGCTTGGAATGCTGAACTTTGAAGAATAAAATCTTCAGCAGTTCACATTTGATCAGCGATAGGATAAAATCAACTTGTATAACCCATTCTATCCTGCTCTCTATCCTGATTCGCTGATATCAAGGTATGTTTTTCTCTCTGAAAAATCGCATGTAAATGCAAGATTTCAAAACAAATCTCATCGCTGAATATCTCTTCCTTATCAGCGATACTTTGAATTTTTTTAAAACTAACTGATATTTCCATTCAGTGCTTCATGTTTTTAAAAAAAGTGTCCCTGAGTTTTTCAAAACCTCAGAGACAACCAAGAATATGACAGGACAATTGTGACGTCATTACAACGGATAAACCCATACACGTTCTTCTTTCTGACACACGTTTGCACGTTTCATTTACTTGCCAATCAAATGCAAACACGTGTCCGTGTCATGATGAAAATCTTTTCCCGCTCAAGATTTTCTCTTTCTAAAATCTCTCAATATAAACAAATTCCTCGTTTATATTTTTCTCTTACGCGAACTTCTCCTCCAAGCAAAGAAAGAATTCACTGTTGCATTTGGCTCTCGATTTTTCAAGAACAACTGTCATCTTCTTCAAACATCAAAGGTTAATATGTTCTTATTATTTACCAAATGCAAATAACTTGTTTCTGATCTTCTCTTTGTTTTAACAAGATCAAACAAAAGAACTTCTTAAAAATAAAATCATTTTCTTTCATGGTTTTATGAACACAACCATTTCATGATTGTTCTTCAAGTTTAAATGCGAAAATCTTAAACTTGTTCTTCACACATTCGTTTTTTCCAGAATCCCTATCTTCAAAGGAAATTGGAAAACAAGATTTTTTGTCTGAATGAAATGGAAAAAATTTGAACCATCTTATTGGAAAATCATTCCACATTAAGATTATTCTTATTTGTTAATCCTTTGGTTGAACTGATAATACAGAAAATGGCATCTTCTGACATTCCCAAGAATACCAACGCTGAAAACACTTCTGCTGATGACACTGCTGAGGAAATGGACATCTTCAAGGCTCCTCAAGTCAAATTTGCCCTTGACAAACTGAATTGGACTAAGGTGAACAACCTCTATGCGCTTCTCGAGTTTCCTCCTCGAAAGCAAGTCACACATCTAGCTAATGCTGTGAACTTCCTAAAGAATTGCTGCATCTCCACAGCCCTGACCATAACACCTCCTGCACATCAGCTTTTGCTCTCACAATTCTGGTACTCAGCCAGACACTCTCAGCTACCCTCAGCCAAAGACCCCTCCAAAACAATCGATTGCATCCTCTGCGATATCGAATATGGCACCATAAAGATTACCCCTGCCATAATTCGCAAAGCTCTCAGCCTTCCCATCGCCACCAAGGAAAAACCCTTTGTTCCCCTCCCTGACCCCAAGAAAAACTCAGACAGGGAAGCCATCATTGCATTTTTCGATGCAATGGGCTATGTATGGGAAATCGGCAGAGACATAAAGCCAGAGAAGAAGCTGACGATTATCAAGAAATCAAAAATGCCCAGCGAGATGAATTTCATCTTCGCCCATTTGATCAGCTGCATGACTGCCAAGAACGGCTCCTCTGACCAAGCCGCTAAGCCTCAGCAAGCAATGGGATATGCTTTAAAGAAAGGTCTCAACATAGACTGGGCATCGATTATCTATGATGACCTGGTTCTCAGAGTGGACACCGTCGCTGACAGACCTCCATGGGTTCCATATCCTAGGTTCATCAGCGCTATTTTCCAAAGAGGCCTGAAAGACAGCTACCCAGAAGAGGGTGACCTAAAACTCTCTCAGGTCGGCCCTAAAATACTCGACTTCAAACCAGTGGCGAATGAGGTACGTCTTTCTACACTCTTGACTCTTCTTAACCCTACTACTTCTTCTACTTCTGCAGCTCCTTCAGCGGACAAACCCACCGCTGATACCCCAGCTGCTACCTTCATTCCTCTTAAAAGGAAACATTCTGACACCCACCTTGGTTCCAAAAGAACTAAGAAGACCAAGGAGCAACCCATGCAATCTCCTGCTAAAAACTCCTCAGCTCCTCCTGTTGAGCTGAAGGAAAGTTTAGTGGTACGCTCTGCCACACCTGAACAAGCCATCCCTTTAATCCCAACCTCAGCATCTCCAAACGTTGAGGTTACAAACTTGGAATCTATCCAACCTCCCCCAGTCTCTCAAAAGACCGATGAAGTGATTATCAGCGATTCCAACGCTGAACTCAGTAACCAACCTCCATTCTTATCCTTCGCTTCTCCCTCCACTCATTTGGACCCCACTCCAGTTATTACAGCTGCACCTGTCATTCCTCCAGGAACTAAAGGAACGACGGAAGTAGGACCTGCAGAGCTGTCCATACGTCCACGTACTCTCGCTGACGATATGGAACTTTACTCAGGAACCCGTGATTTTGATGAATTCACCAATCCTCCTGCAGGTACTCACAAATCCCTATACACTGTTACTAAACCCCAAACTTCTGAGCTTTCCTCTGTTCACAAGTTTTTATATGTTACAGGTCCTAATTTGAGAGACATCAACACGTCTCTGAAGACAGTAGAGACAACGCTGACTGGTCTCACGTCTACTCTTTCCGGCAACTCTTCAGCTGTAACAACCGCTGGAGAGAATCTCTTAAAACTTACAACCGAAGTCGGAAAGAATGCCTCCAAAGCTGACATGGAGAAGGTTGATTAATCTCTGAGCAACTTTGCCAAAGTTCTCGCTGACATCTACACAGACTACCTCGACATCAAGAAATCTGTAGACACCATGTCCAGCGAAGTCACAACGCTGAAGACATCGGTTAGCACACTCGAAGGTGATATGTCTGCTGTAAAGACTGATGTCAGTTCAGTAAAAACTGATATGAGTTCTGTGAAGACTGATGTCAACACGATGAAGTATGACATCTCTTCAATTCAGAACTTGTTGAAGCAGATTCTGACCAACACGACCGCCCCTGCACCTGCCCCTGCACCTCCATCTTTTACTACAGCGGATCGTGCTGAACTCATGAAGATCAATCCTGGTATTTCTGACATGGAAAACAGATTATCAGCGATTGAAATGTATATAGGGATCCCTGGCCAAGAAGACAGGAAAACCACACGAGCTGCTGAATCTTCTCATTCCTCCCCCAGTCATCATGATAAAGAGGGGGAGAAGAGCGCTGAAGACCTCTCCAAGAGCGCTGAAGACCTTTCCCATGATGAATCTATCAGGGGAGAGACGACTGAAGACCTCACCTTCACTAAAGAAGGTGAGAAGACAATTGAAGCTGAAGCACCCGCTGGACCTCAGGGAGATGTAAACCCTGAGGGAACCGAGAAGCTCGCCTCTGTATCTGAGGGGGAGCAACTCGAAGAAGAAGCTGAAGAAACTGATTCTGAATCTGAAGATGAAGAAGCCATCGATTTGTATGATGCTGAACCATCCTCTTCTCTAAAGAATGATGATGACGAAGATGACGATGATGATGATTCTTTTATCGTCAAGCCTGCTCAGAGAACTAAAGCTCTTAAAGGGATTCTGATAAATGAACCTTCAGGGGAGCGGACAAAGACAAAGCCATCAGCATCCGAAGCTGACAAAGGTAAAGGAAAAGGTGTCGCTGAAGATGAAAATCTGATGATCTTGCTTAACAAGCCGGTTTGTCAGGTACATTAATCCTACACAACATCCCTCCTCTATACACTTTATCAGTTCTCTACCTCCGCAAACCTCTATACACAATCCCATTCTTTCCATCTATGTTCTTACTTGTAAGATCGCTGCGTTTCAGCTAGTCCTCTCCCCTGTTTGAGGATATCGCTGAAGTTCCTACAGCTGCGACTTCAACAACAATCCCAGCTCTCAACGCTGAAGAAATAATCCCAATCTTGGACGTGTTCTCTGAGACTGATGAACCTGAAGAACAGACTCTCTCTCACAAAAACAGACCTTCCTTGGCTCCTCAAAGGCTAAGTGAAGAGGATCAAGAAAAGAGAGATGCAATGATCAAGAGACTCGAAGATCAGCGAATCATTCTGAAGCGTGATCAACTTCCTTCCGTTCCTCCAAAGTTCAGAGTTTCCCAAAAGGAATACAAGGAACACCTCAGAGCTGAACGCTTAATCGCTGAAAGAAAGGAAGCTGAAGAAAAAGATAGAGAATACGCCATCAAGCTTACTCAACGATCAATAAAAGACCCCAAGCTGAAAAGAGTTCCCATTGATGTTCAACGTCAGCTATGGGATGATGCTCAAATGATCGTTAGAGAAAAGACTAAGGTCTCTGACACGACCTTGGAATGGGCTAAACAAATGCTGACCTATCGATCTAGACCATCCAAAATCATCAAAGCAAACATCAGAGGAAAACTGTACGCCGACGTTCCTGTTGTTGAAGTGGATGTCTACAGAGATGACAAAACCAAGCAAACTTTCTATGCTGCTACCTTAGAAAAGTTTGGTCTCTCTGAATGGTTAGAAACAAAATTATCCATTCAGGGATCGCGCTCAAAGTTCAAAAGCCATGTCGAGAAGATCTTAAACAAACAGATCGACCTGCTTTCTTCTGCTGTGGATATTCCTCCTACTTTTCCTCAACAAAGAAAAGTCTCTGCTAAGAAAAAGAAAGTCTCTGATTCAGGTCCTCCTATACGGAATGAAACAGGTATTGGTTTCTCTCGTGCTGAAGTTCTTGGCCCTAATGCTGATCTCTCAGCGCTTGACACCTCCCTACCACCTGGAGAAACTTTCATTCCTAGCACAGTTGTAAGTGATCCATATGGTATATTCTTTCTAGACTACGATGGAAACCATCACTTTCAACGTATCTCTGAGCTCCACCTCGCTCCCATCGAACAACTCAGAGATCTCTTATACTGGTGTGAAGTCAGACGCGACATCAAAGCTAGACACCTGAAGCCCTTGATTTTTGAAGAAGCTCCGAAGAAAAAGAATCAAGGAGTAGATGTCCCTGATTGGATGATTGCCACATCAATGACCCTTGATGAACAACTCATTAAGGAAGAACCTTTTGAAGGATAGGATCGCCTTGAAATTCTTTCTATCCTTATCTATCTACATCTTTTGTACTTGTAATTTTATTCGTTGTACTTGTAATTTTTCCACTTCCCTCTGTAATCTTTACAAAGTTTAAAGAAAAATTTCAGCGAACGTACTTTACTCCATCAGTACAGAAAAGATCCCAGAAAACAGTAAAAGGGACAAATATTTTATGAGTTCTTTTTATCCTTATGTTTTCATTAAATAGCAATTTTCTCTGTTGCTATGTCATAATCAAATAGGGGGAGATTGTTGATCCAAACCCTCAGTGATTTGATAATGACCCTCTCTTATATACTTAGTGAAAATTGTAAGAAAACAATATGTATCAGAGTTTCACTATCGCTGATAAGTACTAAGATCTTCCAGTACCGCTGATAGGAACTCTTGCTCTTTAGTTTAAACATTCAGCGAAACTGTTCACCAAAATACTTGAGTCTGTTCAGTACTTATGGTGATCGCTGATAAGTTAGTTGTTTACTTATGATCCCTGAAGACAAGTTTCACGTCAACATAGGTTCTACGCTGAAGTCGAAGATCAAGCTCAAGAACCAGCGACAAGTCTCCTAATGAACTGATGCGGATCAGCGAAGACTCAGATTTGTCCACTCAACGTGAAGTATCAAGTACAAGACTTCAGCTATCGCTGAACTCTATCATTCGCTGATAAAGAATGATAGATCGCTGAATCATCGAAAAGCTGATCATGAAGTCTTCCGTACAACGTACTTTTTGTCTCATCCACCCTTGCACGACTCCGTACGATATGTCAGAATAGAACCTCCTTATTGTCTGAAATCGTACAACCACTCTGATACTACACTGTTCAAACATGCGGCTACTAAGGTTGTCAACAAAGGTCAATGACATGCAACCAATCAGCTGCTGCCACGTGTAAAGTATAAACTGCAATGCATTAAATGCATGCAGTATATAAGAAGAAGAACTCACTTCATTTTGAAGTAACTTGCTAACTCTGAACAAGTTCATCCTTCTTATCTTGAGATAGGTTATTATTAGTAATTTCCTTCTCCTTCTTAGTGCAAGAAACTTAGTGTTCCAACTTGTTTAGATTTAGGATTTATCCTTAATCTTGTTTCCGCAACAAGCTGTAAATTGTTAATGATTTATCAATAAACAATTTAGAAAAGTAAAATCTGTGTGTTTGTATTCACCCCCCCTTTCTACAAACTTGTATAACCCTTCGGGACCAACATATCTTTTTCTTCTCCTTTTTAGTTAGAATTTGCTATTTTATCCCAACATTTGAGTCCTTTTTATTACTTATTTTCAATCTTTGTTTAATGGAGCTAAGACTATGATTTACCTGTCATTTACTGTTTTAAGAAGGCTTATTGTGTTTATTTATATAGTGCAGCCCTGCCCAATGCTACAGCATTGAAGACTGGACGATTGGAAGAAATAATCAACTTCTAGAAGGCTTTTTGTTGCTTAATTTTGGGACTATGACTTACCATCTTCTAGAAGAATTAATTCAATGCCTGATGAAGTTTTGTTCAACTCTAAAAAGACCATCATGGGAGGCATTGGTTCTATAGTATTTTGTAACTTAATGAATAGTGCTTAAATAGTAAAGTTAGTATGACATCCTCTTTTGTATTAGTATAAATAGAAGTAGTATGTTTTAGTTTTTGTAGACAACTTTGGAGTTCAGTTCTCACAATTAAATTCCAGAATCCTTTTACTTTTATGCAATTCTAAGTATTATCTTCATCTTGTTCTTCATCTTGTTCTTGATATTCATACAATTTATGAGTTGCTGCAGCATTGTTCAAGCATTGCTGCATTGCTGCATTAATTCATAAATCTTTATATTCTTGCATTTTACATTCAAGTCATTTACATTTAAGTCTTTACTTTATGTCTTTCATTTCTGTAATTTACATTTCTTGTCATTTACATTTCAGTATGAGTAGCTAAATTTAAATAGCTTGGGTGTGAGATTAAAGGGTGAGATTGTAAACATAATGAAAAGTGGACATCGTTTCTCAATAATGATGTTTACCATTTCATGTTAAGTTTTATAAAATATCAAGTTACTTCAGGACGGTTGATCACTTTGAAAGTGTTAAAGTGCCATGGTATCAGAGATGAACCATTGATATGCAAGTCAATCCGAATGACAAAGAAAGTAAGCTTGAGAGAGCTACTGACAAAGAGATTTGTCACCTCTGTTCTTTCTGGTTGATTTTGCCCGATAAGTTGATCATCTGTTTTGATGGTAATATTGTAGAGTGCGAGTCAGAGATGACCCACTTAGAACATGTCAACTTAACTGATATGGGAATCGGCTCGAGAGAGTAATTTTTAACAAAGAGATTTGTTTATCCATATACTTGGAAGGACTCCTTTGCTATCGATAGTTCTGACACATGACACCAGAGATGGGTCGAGTGGCTGCTAGATCAGTAGTGAATGGCAGAAAACCCGAGAGGGCAACCTAAAAAGTAGATGGTGAACTTAATTGTTGAACGACACAATGCTGTAGCATTGCCACAACATTAGTCTGCTGGAAGTTTTGTTTAAATCTCACCCCAACATCTTACACCCTTGCTATCCTTTATTAATTGTTATATAATCTGTGATAATTCCAAACACCAACAAACAAATATTAATCTTCGAACTGATCCTTGGAAACCATTTCTTTTACTAGACTTTTAATACGCTTTTACTCCAATCTCTGTAGGAACGATACATGGTTCTTACCGTATTATTACTTGAAAGACGACATTAGATTTTAATGTATACTTGCATTAAGGTTTAATTAATTACACGTCTATCGGTGTATTCAAATCACTGTCAAGTTTTTGGCGCCGTTGCCGGGGACTGGCACGCTAAAAGTTTTTAAAAGTATTGTAAAATACTTAGTTTTTCTAACACCGTTCGAATCATACTTTGTGTGGTTTATGCCACGAATCCAACGTGGGGAACTTTTTGAGTTAGATCCCGACATAGAAATAACCTTTCATCTTAGACGGAGGTTACAAAGAGCTTCAAGTTCTATGGATCCTCCCGATATGGATGCACCACCCGGATTTAACCGTAGACATCTACAACCATTCGTTGCAGAACCACGACCACCAGGCGTAGAAATACGACCACCACCTCTAGTGAACCAAATGAGACCACCAGACTTAGGAAATCCTAGAGCACTACCAAATTTTGGAAACCCTCCAGTTTTTGGTAACCCTCCAGTTTTTGGAAATCCTCCCGATTTTAGAAATCCACCCGGTCATGTTTGGCAAGAGCAACCAAATAATAATGAAGAAGATGATGGTGAAGAATCACATGGTAACAATGACCAAAATGAACCATTAAATATCATTGATCTTGCAAACTCGAAAAATGGGAGAATTATGGACTATGCAATTCCTAACTTTGAGCATTTAAATTCGGGAATTGTAAAGCCTCATATGGATACGACACATTTTGAACCAAAACCCATTATGTTTCACATGTTGCAAGCCAATGGTCAATTTGCCGGATTCCCATCGGAAGATCCACACTCACATTTAAAATCTTTTAAAGAGATCACCGATGTTTTTCTGATTCCTGGGGTATCTTCTGATGCTCTAAGACTCACACTGTTTCCTTTTTCGTTAAGGGATCGGGCAAAAATTTGGTTTAATTCATTGACACCAGGTTTTATACCATCATGGGCTGACATGGCTGAAAAAATTTTAAGAAAATATTTTCCACCTACCCGGAATGCTAAGTCCCGAAATGAAATTTGCATGTTCAAACAAATGGATGATGAAGCAATTCCCGACGCATGGGAAAGGTTTAAGGAATTATTAAGGAAATGCCCTCACCATGGCATTCCCTACTGTATTCAACTCGAGACATTTTACAATGGACTTGATTCCAACGCAAAACAAATGCTCGATGCGACCTCAGGAGGGGCCTTTACTTCCAATACCTATAACACCGGGTATGAAATTCTTGAAAAGATTTCCACAAACAATGGGCATTGGGCTGATCCAAGGGCACCAACTACAAAGAAAACTGCTGGAATGCATGATTTAGATGCTTACACTGCATTGACAGCTCAACTTGCTTCTATGACAAATATGCTTAAAAACATAACTACCGGTCAGGGAACACAACCGACTGCCACTACTCCTACTCCAGCTGTCCTCTCAGTGCAATGTGTTTGTTGCAGTGGAGATCATTCTTATGAACACTGTCCTCAAAACTCTGAAACAGTTAACTATGTTCATAATAGGAATGGTCCTTACTCTAACAATTACGATGCCAGTTGGAAACAACATCCAAATTTTTCATGGACCAGTCCAAGTTTAAACCAACCAGAATATAAGCCACAAGGAAATTCCAATTTTCAAAACCAACATCATGCCAGCAGTTCTCAAAACTACCAAAACAACCAAAATCATCAGAATCAGAATTTTCAAAACAACAAACCATCTTCTCAAAACAAATCCTCTTCACAAGCTGAACCTTCTTTGGAAGCAATGCTGAAAAGTTTTATCACCCAAACCAACAATGCAATTAACCAAACCAACACTTCCATAAGAAGCCTTGAAACCCAAATCAGTCAACTTGCTCTTAGTCAAAGCAACAGACCTAACGGGACTTTACCTAGTAACACAGAAATCCCAAGATTCCCAGGAAAAGAGCATGTGAAAGCTGTGACACTTAGGAGTGGGAAAGACTTAGACAAGGAGTTTGGACCAAAAATCCAAAGTCCAAGACCAATGCTACAACATTGCCCACCATCCTAGAAGAACTATCCCAATCTCTTAAGGATTTAGAGCCAACAACCCCAATCCTAAAGGAAAACACAGTAGAAAGTGAGGTCAACAAACCAAAAAGCCCTGTCAAAGAAAACATAACAAAAGGTATCAAGGATACAAATTTGAGGGTGGAGGAAGTCCACCCTAAACGCTCAACACAAACAAAGAAAGCCATTATTGAACCAATTCCTCCTTATGTTCCTTACCCCCAAAGGTTACAGAATAATAAGGAAGAACTGCAATTCAATAAATTTTTGGATGTGTTTAAACAATTGCATATCAACATACCCCTTGTTGAAGCAATTGAGCAGATGCCTAGTTATGCTAAATTTCTTAAAGACGTTTTAAGCAAGAAAAAGAAGTTGACTGAATATGAAACTGTGGCCATGACTGAAGGGTGTAGTGTTCTCTTGACCAACAAAATTCCACCTAAGCTCAAAGATCCAGGGAGTTTTACCATTCCTTGTTCCATAGGTGGAAAAGAAGTTGGAAAGGCCTTATGTGATTTAGGAGCCAGTGTCAACCTTATGCCTTTATCTATTTTCAATAGCTTAGGTATAGGAGAAGCTAGACCAACCACTGTCACACTCATCTTAGATGACAAAACCATTGCCTATCCTAAGGGAAAAATTGAAGATGTCTTAGTTCAGGTCGACAAATTCATCTTTCCTGCTGACTTTATCATCTTAGATTTTGAGGCTGACAGAGATATTCCTATTCTTTTGGGAAGACCCTTTTTAGCCACCGAAAGAACCTTGATAGATGTCCAAAAAGGAGAGTTGACCATGAGACTTCAAGACCAAAAAGTCACATTCAATGTCTTCAATTCCATGAAATACCCTGATGATATGGAAGAATGTTTTGGCCTAAGTGTGATTGAAAACCTGTGTACTGAAGAGGGAGTTAGGGAAATTTGTAGGTTGGAAGAAAAGGATGAGGAGAAATATGATAATGATGATGAGGAGGAGAGAATAGATGAGACTGTTGCTAAGTTTGAATCTTTGGAGCCTAGTGAACAAAAGACTTTCACACCATCACTCATTTCACCACCTGACCTGGAGTTGAAACAACTCCCATCCCATTTAAAATATGCTTTTCTAAAAGATGAGAACAAACTGCCCGTCATTATTTCATCCTCTTTAGAATTGCATCAGGAACAAAAGTTAGTGGAATTGTTGAAGTTACACTCAAAAGCCATAGGATGGACCATTGCTGACCTTAGAGGAATTAGTCCCTCCATTTGTCAACATAAGATCATCTTAGAAGACAAGAACTTCACATCCATTGAACCACAAAGAAGGCTAAACCCTGTCATGAAAGAAGTAGTGAAAAAGGAAGTGCTAAAATGGTTAGACGCGGGAATCATTTTTCCTATAGCCAGTAGCTCTTGGGTTAGTCCTGTCCAATGTGTCCCTAAGAAGGGAGGGTTTACAGTAGTTCCCAATGAAAAGAATTAACTCATCCCAACTAGAGTAGTTTCAGGATGGAGAATTTGCATGGACTACCGTAAACTTAACACATCTACACAAAAGGACCATTTTCCACTACCATTTGTTGACCAAATGTTAGATAGGTTAGCCGGAAAAGAATATTACTGCTTTTTGGATGGATACTCCGGTTACAATCAAATAGCCATTTCACCCGAGGACCAAGAAAAGACCACCTTCACTTGTCCCTATGGTACTTTTGCCTTTAGGAGAATGCCCTTTGGTCTCTGTAATGCTCCCACAACTTTTCAAAGATGTATGATGTCCATATTTTCTGATATGCTTGAAGATTCCATTGAAATATTTATGGATGATTTTTCTGTATGTGGGTCATCTTTTGATAATTGTTTGGAAAATTTGAAAAAGAGTCTTGAAAGGTGTGAAAAAACTGATTTAGTTTTAAACTGGGAAAAGTGTCATTTCATGGTCAAAGAAGGAATAGTTCTTGGACACTTGATTTCAAAAAGGGGGGGTTGATGTAGACAAAGCCAAACTGGAAGTTATTGAAAAACTACCTGAACCAACCACTGTAAAAGGAATTAGAAGCTTTCTTGGTCATGCTGGATTTTACAGAAGGTTTATCAAAGACTTTTCAAAAATCTCAAAACCTTTGTGTTTGCTTTTACAAAATGACCACAAATTTGATTTTAATAATGAATGTAGAAATGCATTCATTACATTAAAGAAAGCTTTGGTAACTGCTCCAGTGGTTGTGGCCCCAGATTAGGAAAAACCTTTTGAAATCATGTGTGATGCAAGTGACTGGGCTGTAGGAGCTGTCTTAGGTCAAAGAAAGGAAAAAGTGTTTCATTCAATTTATTATGCAAGTAAGACTTTGAATGAGGCACAAATTAATTACACAACAACAGAAAAAGAACTCTTGGCTGTAGTATTTGCTTTTGAGAGATTTAGGTCATATTTAGTGGGAACAAAAGTCATTGTGCATACAGATCATGCTGCCATTAAATACTTAATCTCTAAAAAGGATGCCAAACCTAGGTTGATTAGGTGGGTTCTGTTGTTGCAAGAGTTTGACCTAGAGATTGTGGATAGAAAAGGAGTCAACAACCAAGTAGCAGACCATTTGTCTAGGTTAGAGAACCAAGTGGAAAAGAAAGGGGAAGGAGATATCATTGAAACCTTCCCAGATGAGAAAATCTTGATGCTGCAGCATTCATCCAGCATCCCTTGGTATGCTGATTTTGCCAACTACTTATCTTGTGGCATCAAACCTCCTGATTGTACTGGCCATAAGCTTAAAAAGTTTTTCCATGATGCTAAGTTTTATCTTTGGGATGACCCTTTTCTGTTTAGACTTGGTGCAGATCAAATCTTGAGAAGGTGTGTTCCAGAAAATGATGTGGCAGAAATTTTACATCATTGCCACACCTCAGCATATGGAGGTCACTTTGGAGGTCAAAGGACAGCAACCAAAGTTTTGCAATCTGGTTTCTATTGGCCAACTCTATTCCAAGATTCTCACAATTTTTCCAAAAGATGCAATGAATGTCAAAGGACTGGTTCCATTTCTCAAAGAAATGAAATGCCTTTAAATGGAATCTTGGAAGTAGAATTGTTTGATGTGTGGGGAATTGATTTTATGGGACCTTTCCCACCATCCAACAATTGCCAATACATTCTAGTAGCTGTTGATTATGTCTCAAAGTGGGTGGAGGCAATAGCCTGTGCTAACAGTGATGCAAAAACTGTAATTAAATTTCTTCAAAAACATATTTTTACAAGATTTGGTACCCCTAGAGCACTCATTAGTGATGAAGGTACCCATTTTGTAAATAAATTGTTGCAAGGAGTTCTTGAAAAGTACAATGTTAGGCACATAATAGCTACTGCATACCATCCACAGACTAATGGACTGGCTGAGCTCTCTAACAGGGAAATCAAAAGCATTTTAGAAAAAGTGGTAAAACCAACCAGGAAAGACTGGGCTTTTAAATTGGATGATGCTTTATGGGCATACAGAACTGCTTTCAAAACACCCATTAGTATGTCCCCATATAAGCTAGTTTTTGGAAAAGCCTGTCACTTGCCTTTGGAACTTGAGTATAAAGCATATTGGGCTATCAAAGAGCTAAATATGTCTTTAGATGAGGCTGGAAACAAAAGAAAATTGCAACTCTGTGAAATGGAAGAGCATAGGAACATGTCCTATGAGAATGCCAAACTCTATAAAAAGAAGACAAAAAAATGGCATGATAAAAGAATCCAACCCAGAGAATTCAAAGAAGGACAACAGGTCCTTTTGTTCAATTCAAGACTGAAACTGTTTCCAGGAAAACTCAAGAGTAGATGGTCTGGTCCTTTTACCATCCACAAAGTCTATCCCTTTGGGGCTATTGACTTGATAAACCCTGAGAATAGCAGCATTTTCAAAGTAAATGGCCAGAGAGTGAAATCATATCACAATGCTGTAGCATTCCCAGAGCATTGCTCTGTGGAATTGGCTACACTTTGAGGAAAACTTCAAAAAAAGCCATGGACTCTTTCTAGTCCATACTTGTTTGTAAATATTCTTTATTCTAATTTTTTAGCTTAAATTTACTGCTTTGTAGGAAGTTATCTCTTTAGGCACAAAAGACAAGCATTGGATGCTGTAGCATCATTTCAGCATCCAGCCCCTGGCTTTTAGAAAGGAAAAGTTTTGAAAAATCTGAAAAGTGGGCCCTTTTACTTTTGCTGGAAAGGTGTCTAAATATGGAGGGTTTTGATTTTAAAAGCAATCCAAACAAAAACCCATCTCTTTTTAGATAGCTTGCCAATTTTTCTAAAAAAAAGTACATGAATAGTGAGAGTTGTTGAATTGTTTTCAACAAAAGACACCATGCTGGTACCTTTGCCCACCAAACACTCCTGGTTTTTTTTGGCAACTCAAATTTTCAGCAGAAGTGTGAAAAAAGGACAATAGGTGTGGTTTTTCATTATACCTTTTTCAACAAAAGACAAAATGGGAGTACCCTTGTTCCAACAACTCCAGGCCATACTTTAAATATCTTCAATTTTTTTCAGCCAAAGAAAAGCAAGGGTACAAGAGGAATAGCATCTTAAGGTCCTTTTCACCCATGCTTGTACTATGGGCAAACTAAATGTGTAATTCCTTTTCCATTTCCAACTAAACTAATCCATTTATGAAAATAAAACCAAAAGATTAGTTTACCTTTTCCAAACCCCATAAAAGAAACCTTTTACCTACCATTTTTCTAAAAACCTATCTTTGTCTCTTTCTCCTCCTAACCGTATTTCTCCTTCTCTTGTCTTCTTCCCTCTGCTTTTCAAAAACTCTCACCACTCTTCACCAAGGAAATCACCCACCATGGCAAGGGTGAAAATACCTGCTGATCGACGCGATATCGTGCGAAGAAGCACTCGACGACGGGAGACGACGCAACCTGAAGCGAACACCGCTGGAGAAGCCGAAAGGGTCGACCCTCAGGTCGAACCCTCGTCATCACAACCACCACCGAACACCACCGTGGTCGTCTCTTCGTCTACGATGGTCGAACCCCAACCAAATAACCCCATTCCCATTATAACCAAAAACCCTAACCAAAACCCCAATGAGGTTACTGTGGAAAACCCAACCCAGGAAATCCCCTTGACGGAATCGTTCAAAACTACCAATGTAGAGACAGAATCACGACCAGAAACCATAGTTTCTTCTATCCCCATTATCGAAACTTTGGTGCCTAAACCGAGAATCACCAAGGCAATGGTGAAGGGAAACTATTCGAAGAAAGGGGATGTGAATGCGAATACAACTCCTATTCAAAGTAACACAGAGACAACCAACTCCATTCCTGACTTAAACCAACTTGTTGACGAGGTATCTTCTGATTTTACGATAAAACTTGAAGATTATTTCACCATTGAAGAAGATAGTGAGTATATTTTTAACTGCACACAAGAATTCACACACACCACCTATGTTGTGCCTAACTTGGCCATTTGATGATGCACAAGAGATTCCATTTTGTCAACCAAACCCAGTTTTGGATGACATCAATTTGGAAGGATTAAATATTATGGTGAATGTGGCTGAAAGCTTAGATAGAATGAGTGCAAGTGTTGGAATGTTCACTAATGCTGTAGCATCCATACAGCATCAGGAACTTGGAGATGAGGACCAAACCATGGAAATCGTTGACCACTCCGGTGGGAGGGATAACCCTACACGAAGGAAAAGAAAAGCCTCTGAAAATATGCAGGAGTCTAACATTGCAGGTACTGAGCAGCTTAAAAAGAAGGGAAAAAAGGCAAAGAAAGATACTGTTACTCCTAGGAAAACAAAGAAGAAGAAGGGTGATAATGAAACCTCCAGAAGGCATTCGGATGCTGGAACTTCACAGCAGCATATCATCCCTCGGCCTAAAAAAGCACTGAACGGGTTTAGCAAGAAGAAAGCTAAAGATTTGTTTGAGGCACAGAGTAAGAAAACAGGGCTGATCGACAAAGGGTTTGACAAGGCGAGTTTGGAAGATTTTGAGTTCATTAGAAGCATTGTTGACAGCCGCGGATGGGCCAAGTTATGCGAGGTAAAAGAGTCTTATAACTTGACTCTTATTCGGGAATTTTATGTTGAGTTTCAACACTGCACACCACCTTTAATTACTGTGAGAGGAGTGAGTATCCATATTACTGCCGAGGCCATCAATACATTTTTGGGCCTCACGGCACCATCATCCGCAGAATATGATACCCTTGTTAAGACTGCTTCACAAGCACGGTTAGATGAAATGATTAAGGTGGTGGGCAGACCTGGTACTGCATGGGAACCGCATGAAAATTTTAAACTCCGGACTTTTAAAGCTGTTAACCTCTTGCCCGATGCCAATGTCTGGATGAATTTCATCCGAAGTTCATTATGGCCGACCACTCATGATAGCTCGGTTAACTGTGAAAGAATGATTCTGTTGTATTGTCTCATGAGCGGAAAAACTATCAATGTGGGGGAAGTTATGTTTAATGGGATTAAGTACTGTGGAAAAAGGAATCAGGGAAAGTTTTTCTACCCTGGTTTGCTTTCAAAGTTTCTGACAGCCGCAGGTATTCCTCAATATGAGGAAGATATTGTTCAAACTGAGGGTGAGGATAAATGGGCATTAGATATGAAGAGTGTGATACGTTTGAGGCAAGGAAAGTCGAGCAAGGACGACATCGTTGGTTTGATGCAAGATATTCTGGCACAGAACAGCCAGGTCATCGACACTTTAACCAAGCAGGATAGTGCAATGGAAACAAAATTTGAAGACCTGGTGAAAAAAATGAAAGTTGAGGTGAAAGGAGTAAGAAAAGGTGGCGGATCAGAGAACGGGGGAAAGATTAAGAAGATCTTAGCCAAAATGAAGAAGGTAAAGGATGAGAATAGGAAGCTGGTCAAAGAAAGTGCAGAGTTGCGGGCTGATAGAAACAGGCTGTTGATGGAGAGGAGACTGCAGATGGAAGTTGAGGCATTGAAAGTCACTGCAGCAGAAAGGCAAACAGGGGATGTTACAGCATGGGCAGGGGCATCCACAGAATCACAGCCTACTCTAAAGGAGTAGGGCAGGTCCATATCATTTTCCTTAGCCTCCATTTTTAGTTTTATTTTTATTTTGAATCTGGGATAATGTTATCATATTTTTTTAGGTTTATTTTCTCTTGCAAGGTAACACATTGGTTATATTATGTTTTATGATTTCATAACCCTAATAATTCTTTGTAGTCAAAAGTTTACCTAAGTTGTGTGTTCATGTTAGAACTAGCCACATCCCAAACACATTTAGAGGATGATTTAGGCCTTCTTCTCACATGTAAAAAGCCACTTGTAGCCTTTAAACACCTATACACCTATACACTTCAATGTTACAATGAGGACATTGTAAAGCAAATTTGAGGGTGGGAAGGGTACACCTTAAAAAGCATGAAAAGATCAACCAAAAGAGCAAAGCTCTAAACTGATATGCACGAGGAAAAGATACCAAAAATGCCCCATAGGGGCAAGGTGCAAAAATCCAACAAGAAAAGAGCACAAAGTGCCAAATTTTTATAAAAAAAATTGTTGAGAGAAAAGGCTTGGTGAGAAAAGATATGCCAAAGAGAAACCCTAAAAAGCCCTATTGACTTTAAATGTAGGATGTGTTTGAGTCTAACAAAGGGAAGATTGTTGCTAGCCTATGACACATACACACACACACTTTGGGTTAAAATGAATGATAAAAGATTTATGAAAGGCTATCTAGTTCATGGGATATGATGTACATGGTGTGGGCACTTAATGCCAATTTCTTGCAAGAAATTTCAAAATTGAGTCATTTTCTTTTTAGGTCTTTTAGTTGTTTGGGGACAAACAACAATTGAAATTTGAGGGTGTGATATGCATTATTTATTAATGCATATTATATCTTTTTCTTCTCTTTTTTAGTTAGAATTTGCTATTTTATCCCAACATTTGAGTCCTTTTTATTACTTACTTTCAATCTTTGTTTAATGGAGCTAAGACTATGATTTACCTGTCATTTACTGTTTTAAGAAGGCTTATTGTGTTTATTTATATAGTGCAGCCCTGCCCAATGCTACAGCATTGAAGACTGGACGATTGGAAGAAAGAATCAACTTCTAGAAGGCTTTTTGTTGCTTAATTTTGGGACTATGATTCACCATCTTCTAGAAGAATTAATTCAATGCCTGATGAAGTTTTGTTCAACTCTAAAAAGACCATCATGGGAGGCATTGGTGCTATAGTATTTTGTACCTTAATGAATAGTGCTTAAATAGTAAAGTTAGTATGACATCCTCTTTTGTATTAGTATAAATAGAAGTAGTATGTTTTAGTTTTTGTAGACAACTTTGGAGTTCAGTTCTCACAATTAAATTCCAGAATCCTTTTACTTTTATGCAATTCTAAGTATTATCTTCATCTTGTTCTTCATCTTGTTCTTGATATTCATACAATTTATGAGTTGCTGCAGCATTGTTCAAGCATTGCTGCATTGCTGCATTAATTCATAAATCTTTATATTCTTGCATTTTACATTCAAGTCATTTACATTTAAGTCTTTACTTTATGTCTTTCATTTCTGTAATTTACATTTCTTGTCATTTACATTTCAGTATGAGTAGCTAAATTTAAATAGCTTGGGTGTGAGATTAAAGGGTGAGATTGTAAACATAATGAAAAGTGGACATCGTTTCTCAATAATGATGTTCACCATTTCATGTTAAGTTTTATAAAATATCAAGTTACTTCAGGACGGTTGATCACTTTGAAAGTGTTAAAGTGCCATGGTATCAGAGATGAACCATTGATATGCACGTCAATCCGAATGACAAAGAAAGTAAGCTTGAGAGAGCTACTGACAAAGAGATTTGTCACCTCTGTTCTTTCTGGTTGATTTTGCCCGATAAGTTGATCATCTGTTTTGATGGTAATATTGTAGAGTGCGAGTCAGAGATGACCCACTTAGAACATGTCAACTTAACTGATATGGGAATCGGCTCGAGAGAGTAATTTTTAACAAAGAGATTTGTTTATCCATATACTTGGAAGGACTCCTTTGCTATCGATAGTTCTGACACATGACACCAGAGATGGGTCGAGTGGCTGCTAGATCAGTAGTGAATGGCAGAAAACCCGAGAGGGCAACCTGAAAAGTAGATGGTGAACTTAATTGTTGAACGACACAATGTTGTAGCATTGCCACATCATTGGTCTGCTGGAAGTTTTGTTTAAATCTCACCCAACATCTTACACCCTTGCTATCCTTTATTAATTGTTATATAATCTGTGATAATTCCAAACACCAACAAACAAATATTAATCTTTGAACTGATCCTTGGAAACCATTTCTTTTACTAGACTTTTAATACGCTTTTACTCCAATCTCTGTGGGAACGATACATGGTTCTTACCGTATTATTACTTGAAAGACGACATTAGATTTTAATGTATACTTGCATTAAGGTTTAATTAATTACACGTCTATCGGTGTATTCAAATCACTGTCAATCATCAACAAGACTGAACAAGCTCAGGGCTTGCTGATGAACAGTTTTGCTGAATGTCTAATTTAAAGAGCGTGAGTTTCCTATCAGCGGTACTGTAGAGACATAGTATTTATCAGCGATAGTGAAACTCTAATACATATTGTCTACTTACAATATTCACTAAGTGTTTCTCAAAGAGTCATTATCAAATCACTGAGGGTTTGGATTAACAAATTCTTCTTCTCAACCCCCTTCCTCTTTTGAGCTTTCCTTTCCTTTGCTCAAAATTTCTTTTCTTTTACATGTCCTAACTTGGGCACCATTACTACATCCCTCAAGGATGTCAGTGATAAAGTGGATTCGCTCTCCACCAACCTCACCAACAACACCGCCGCAGTGAACACAGCTGGCGACACGCTGAAGACCATCTCCACCACTCTTGCCAGCAAGGCCGACAATGCTGCAGTTTCAAAGCTGCAAGAGGAGGTGAACACCTTATAGACTGACTTCGTCCACCACTCCTCCTCCATTCAAAACTTCTCCACCTCCGTCGCAACTCTCAGCAGCGACGTGGTGTCTCTTAAAGGAGAGATGGGGACGCTGAAGACCGAAGTCTCTGAACTTAGGGGCCAGGTCAGCAATTTGTCCACCAAGGTAGATACTTCCAACTCCTTACTTGGGCAAATCCTGGACGGCCTAGATACTTCCAGCCTTGTCTCCTATTTCACTATGGATGACCGAGCGAAGTTAGGAATGACAGTGGATTTCGTTCTTCATGCCACCTCTGCTATCTCTGTCCTAGAAGACAGAGTTGGTTAGCTTGAGGTTTCTAAGGCCTCAGTATCAGCTGACCCTGGCTTAGAAGACAGGGTCCCTGATACCTTTGTTGCCGCTAACGCTGCAAATGATGCTCCTCCCTCCCCTCGTGTTGATGAAGAGGGGGAGAAGAACAATAAAGATCTTCCCCAACACGTTGAGGGGGAGAAGACCAAAGACCCTTCCCTTGCTGAGGGGGGAGGGAACCACTGAAGATCCTTCTCATTCTGAGGGGGAGAAAGAAAAAGAAAAAGAACCCACTCCTCCCTCCTTTCCTTTCTTCATTGAAACTATTGATATTCCCTCTGAAGAAGAGGATGAAGAGCAAGAAGAAGAGGAGGTGGAGATTCCTGAAGAGGAACCCTCATCACACCCTGATGATGATGATGATGATGATGATGATGATGAATTTGACTGCTGGTTTCATCCTGCTGCCATCAGGGTCCTTAAACATAAGAGGGTCGTATTAACTGAAGCAGGGGAGGCGACAAAGAAGTCTCCTGCCAAGAAGGCTATTAAGGGAAAGCACAAGGAACTTGCCCCTGAAGGGAATTGGGCAATTCTCTACACGCCAATTTCTCAGGTATGTTTCTCTCTAATACCTTACTCTGCTTCTATACACTCCCATCTCAAACACTTATCCATCATCTCAAACACTTAGCCATTTTTTCTATCTTTTTCTCACCCTCAAAAGATCTAACTTTTTGATCTTTTGATTCAGCTAGTCCTCTCCCCTGCTTGAGGATACCGCTGAAACTCCACAACAACAAAAACAACCGCTACAAATAATCCCAGCTTCCTTAGCTGAAGAATCTCCAATAATCCCAGTCTCAATGAATGAGACTGATGATCAAGAAGAAGAAGAAGATCTTCTCTCGCACTCAAACAGACCCTCTCGACCACCTCAATGGTCAGGGGATGAACTTCATAGAAGAGCAGCAATGATTCAGCACCTAGAGAATCAGAGACTAAAGATCATCCCTCTATCCAGCCTTGCTTTCTTGTCACCTGAAGAAATCGATGAAGCCATTAGGGCTGAAAAACGTCTTGTTGAAAAACAGAAGTCAGAGCTTAAAGATAAAGAGTTCGCTCTTCAAATTGCTCAGCGTTCTGTGGTTGATAAGAAGCTGAAATGTTTTCCTCTAGGGGTGCAAGAAGAATTTCTCAAGAAGATTGGTAAGAAGTCTCAACTAAAGAAGCAAACCATCATCGATACAACTATGACCTGGTGCAAGAAGAAGGTTGATTTCAGATACCATCCAAGTCGGATCGTGAACGTCAACCTGAAGGGTAAAATGGTGAAGGGTGTTCCACTGGTAGAAGTCTCGGTGTTCTGGGAGAATGGAGAAATCAAGACATGCTAGGTATCAAAGCTCGAGGCTTATGGTTTGGATGAATGGTTGGAAATAAGGGTTGCAATTCAGCGATCAAGATCAAGCTTCAAGTCTTATGTTGAAAAGTTTTTAAACAAACTAATTGACAGAGTCTCTTCAGCGATCGACTTGCCTCCTCCTCCGGCACTCCTCCAAAACCAAAGACCTGCACCTGCAATAAAGAAGAAACATGCATTCTTCTCCTCAGGCCTGCTATCCGCAATGAAACAGGAATTGAATTCTCTAGGGAAGTAGTGCTCGGTCCTCCACCTAATCTATCAGCCCTCAACCTCTCGCCACCACTTGATGAAAACTTCGTCCCTGGACGAGTGGTTAGTGAGCCCCTCAGAATATTCTTCTATGACTGGTATGGTAAGAACTGCTTTCAACGCTTCTCTGAATTACCTATCTTCCCAGTAAACCAACTAGACACCTTGTCTATTGGTGTGACATGACAAGACTTAGAGTCTTCCTGAAACCTCAAGTGCTTAATGAAGCAAAACTAAGAAGACAACAGGGAGAAAAGGTCCCTGACTGGATGATCCGAACGACAAATTCCTTTGACGAACTGCACTTCAAGGATGAACCACTCTAGCTGATGAATCACTTCTTGTACTCTTCTATTTATTAGCTGTAAACTTTTTGTACTTGTATTTTTTTCATTGTACTTGTATTTTTTCAACTTCCCTAGTAATCCATTTTACAAAGTAATGAAAAAATCCAATGAAGTACTTTACTCCATCAGTACTGAAAAAGATCCCTGAAAACAGTAAATGGGACACGCATATATGAGTCCTTTTTATCCCTATGTTTTTAACATAGCAATTTTCTTATGTTGCTTTGTCATCATCAAATAGCGGGAGATTGTTGATCCAAACCCTTCAGTGATTTGATGATGACCCTTAGAATCACATAGTGAACTTATAAGTAAACACTATGTATTAGTGTTTCACCATCAGCGATAAGAAAAATGAGTTTGTTCAGAATCGCTGATGGAGAACCACTGCTCTTTATTTATTCCTCAGTGATAAATGTACATCAGCGATAATTGAGCCTGTTCAATTTAGCTGATGATCACTGATTGATCATTTGTAAATGTTTGCTTGTAATCCCTGAAGACAAGTTTCGCAACAAAAGAGTTCAACGCTGAATCGAAGACAAAGCTGATGAACAAGTGACAAGTCTACTAATGATCTGATGCAGATATCAGTGAAACCAAGACAAGTCCACAACACGCGATGTTTCAAGTAGAAGACTTCAGCGAGAGCTGACCTTATTCAGGCCTCACTGAAGAAGATCAACTCAGCGATCGCTGATCATGAAGCATGCACTACAAGAAACGTTTGTCTTATCCCCTTGCACATTTTTGTACGATTTGTCAGAAGGACATGCCTTTGTCCAGAATCGTACAATCCATTTTGCCACTACACTGTTCACTATGCGGCCAAAAGTATGTTTGCAAAAGTCAAAAGCATGCATCCAACCAAATAGTGACACGTGTAAAGTCCTCCTGACATGCATTAAATGCATGTAGTATAAATAGGAGGAATGCTCTTCATTTCGAAGCGCGCCTATCCCTGAACTACTTTGTGCCTTAAAAAAATTATCCTTAATTTTCTTTACTTCTTTCTTTCTATTTCTTAGTGCAAGAAATCTGTGTGTTTCTCATAGTTTGTTTAGATTAGGTCTTGTACTTAGTCTTATTTCGCAATAAACTGTAATTCTTTGATTTATTCAATAAAATAATTTAGAAAGATAAAAATCTTGTGTTTGTATTGAACCCCCCCTTCTACAAACTTATACTTGTATAATCCTTCGGGACCAACAATATAAGTGTATGGTCTCATGCATACGTTCTCGTGGTTGCATGCAAACTCTTTAGATTGAAGGTAGGCTCGTGGGGGAATTGACCTAGCAAGTCGAGATCGAAAAACCAGGACGTGGGACAAGGCAGCGGCTATGCCCGGCGAGAATGCCTTGGGCTTAATCGCCAAGGGCAATGTCGTGTGGGAAAGACCAGTGTCGATACATGTCATGCGACTGTGACCGACGACAATATTGGGTCATAGTCGCATGCGTGGAGCAGCCTTCGGTACAATGAGAGCGACCAGGCCCGACGACAATGCCAGGGCATAATCGCATGGTCATTGTCGCCGACGGGGACCGAGACTACTCCTTTAATCCACGATTTGCTAAGTTAGAAACCTCACATTTACAAAATCAGTTAGGTCCGATTGTGTGTCTCTCTAGAGGCGATTTGCACTATTCTCCCCACCCTTCTCTCTTCATTGAATGCTTGGTAAGATCCATAGCATTTATTTCTTTCTTAGAGTTTTGTGGTGGCAAGAAAGACTAGTTTAAGTGGTTTACCAAGCTCCAAGAGTAATCAAGTCAAATGCATCACTCTCCATTTCTAGTGTTTCATCTTATTATAGGATTTTCATTCACAAACCTTATTGGTGAGTTCTACATCACTATCGTTTCATTAAATGTTGTTTATATGTCTAAATTATGGATATTAATGTGTTTGGGGTTTTGACCTAAACTTAGGGTTTTTATGGATTGTGTTCAAATATGAGTTCTACACATTTACCATTGTACTTATTGATTCTAGATGAGTTTTCTAACTAAATGTTTGGAGAAGTGATTTTGACCTGAAATGAAAATAATCAATATTCTTCATTCTTTGGTGTGTGGAAGATGACTTTTTGGCAAACATTTGATTTTGGTTGGTCCATGTATGTTGTTGAGGTAATCTCCTAATTCGGGGAGAAAGAACATTATATATATGTACAATTCCTACATGAGATTTGTGGTATATCCAATTACATGTATTGTGGAGTAAAAAACATGTTACGACTTGTCATGGTTATCAAATCTTGTAAATGATCATATTTGGAAATTTTGGTGTCTAACTCCTTGTGCATGAGGATTTAGATTTTATGGATTATATGTTCATAATTGGTAGGCTATTTGGGGCCACTACCGAGTAGACAATAAATGATATTGATGTCCTTGAGGTGGAACTCGTCTAGATTGGGTAGACAATAAAGTTCTATAAGACCGTGAGGTGTAACTCTACGGAGTAGGCAATAAAGGCACCATTTGGTTTGAGGTTGTAATGTCTAAATGGCATGTGAACTAAAACCGGGACCTGAGGTGTAATCCAATAACATAATAGGTGACCCCATTCACGTGTTCTCGTCACCTTGATGGAAACGGGTCTCCCCCGTATTTTCTAGAGATGTCTCTTGTGTGTTTATGTTCAGGCGTGGATCATCTTGGCAACGTTGAGGATGGTAATTATGAAACCAAGTAGATTCGGTAACATTTAATTTATGATATTATTACCTCACTTATAAACTGTTCAACTTTATGAGATCTCACTAGGCTTTTAGCCTAACACTTGTTTTGGTGTTGTTGGTTCACATGTCCCACTAGCAGTGGATCTAGGGCGGGATGAGTTACTGGTTGGTGCGATTAGGAGCAATCGAGGAACCGGATTTTTGGGCTTTTATGGAAGAGAGATTTTTGGAGATATATTGACACCCCTGTTAATCTAGTTTAAAACATGTCTAGATTAAGTAGGTTGTTATGTTTATTGTCTCGATACAGTTATTACTTTGGTTGTACAAACTTCCTCTTTGAGGGTTATAGTTGTGATATTCGGAAGTTTTATTTCTATCTATTTTCCGGAAATTTTCTCCTATTATTGTTGTAAATCTTAGGGTGTTGTATATATGCGTTGAACAATTCCAAAAAACGAAACATCTTTGACACAAGAATGGACCATATCACTAAGAGTAAGATTAAGACTATGACATGCACATGTGACATGTCATGTGTTGGTGCAAGTGATCAAAAATCATAAATCTCATCGTTTTGATGTTTAACAAATAAATAGACATATGTTATTTGCTTCTAACAATTTGTTCCAAGTGTGTGAAACAAAGCTTCTGAAGAATGGAAAAGCGTCATCTTAGTTATTTCAAGTATTCCAGCTCAAGGAAATGGAAACACGAAGACTTTATCTGAAGAATTCAAGACTGGATGTGTACTATTATTAGTCTTCATATTTCCTATAGGTAAATACACTCAAAATAATATACCACTTGGATATTTCAAAAACCAAACAAAATATATCTTTTGAAAATACTGAATTCAAACAAATAAATCCGAACGTTTCTTTAAATTGAAAAGAAATGAAGTGACAAGTATTTATTTGTGGTTTAAATTAAAAAGAAATGAAGTGACAAGAATTTTTATGGGTTGGTGAAAAATAGTCCACGAACGTCCGCAAGATGCAGCCGGATGTCTGCACTCAGTTTCAAACTCTGACTTGCTCAGAGAACAAACGGCTCTCTTCACAACCACCATATTAAATGTGGACGTCCGTAAGATGTCTATGCGGACGTCCGCAAGAGCTATGGCTCACTTTTATCTTTCCTATTTAAACCCAACGTTCTGTGAAAAACAAAAACAAGTCTTGAGTTTATACAAGAAAGAAATCTCTGATTTCTGGCAACAATTGATTAGCAAAACAACTCAAGCATTCAAACTCTCAAAAATCATCCAAGTGCTATACTTATACAAGAGTGATTACCATTAAGAAATTTATCATCTTGTAAGTATTTACTTTGAGAGTGGGTGATCCATTCCCATCTCTAGCAAAAGTGAGAGATCGATTCAAGTAATTGTTTCAAGGTTTTTGTTCTACCATAAAGAACATTAATAGTGGATCTGTGTCTCGAGAAGTGTCTCGAAAAGTGGATTAGCCAAATTGGTGAACCACTCTAAACAACGGTGTTGGTATCATTCTTCCTACCCTTATCTTATATATCTTGTCTTGCATATTATTTGTTGTTGTGATTGAAAACTAATTTTTGAAAGTAAAAAGATCCTAATACAACCTTTACCCCCCCCCCCCCCCCCCCCCCCCTTAAGGTTGTCCTACATCATGTAATATATAATGCTTTTGGATTAACTTCAAGTAATCGGTTTTGTACCCCTTGGTGTTTTCCCTTCATGTTAGAACCACTGTCATAACATTGACCCCTCACAATGTCAACACTAAGGTCGAGAGATTTATGTACATCTAATAATTCATTGAACAATCCTAAACCAGACGTATAATGAACCTTTAAAAATTCTACAAAATACTCTTCTATTTTTATTTTGTTACTAGACATACTCACACATCGTACTATTAAACTCATTTGCTCTTGATGGCTCACATCCGATGTACAATCAAGAATTACAGAAAAATATTTAGCATATTTGATAATTTTATGATAGAACTTTTAACATTATGAGTTAAAAGAGAAATGAACTCATTTTGAGAAAACTGAATTGACGACCCAGTTCTTACTTCAACTTCACTTTTTCGTCGGCACGTACAACACAGACTTCGCTCATATTCGCACGATGATTTTGAGTGGATTTCTTGTTTGCTGTTTCACGATTTGGGCACCTGATTTTGAGACGACCAAAGCTCACATGATTGGGATTTGTGTTTGAGGCCTTTGGACCTTTCTATTGCCTTAGGCCATCAGTACCCCATGAGAGGATCTTTCAAAGATTCCAGCTCCACATCAGCGCCACATCAGCTTTTTTCTCAATCCCTCACTCAATCCCTAAACACCCTTACCCCATTCCCTCAAACCCTTTTGCCACCTCATTTATTTTAATTCTTTTATTTATACATTTAATTATTTAACAAAATAAAAATATTTATATATTTTTTAATAAATAAAAATAAGATAAATAATAAAAATAAAAATTCATACCATTCATTAAAAATAAAAATTACAAAATACAAAACACTACCAATTATGAAATTTTTGAATTTGCTCTTTTCTCGCTAAAGTAACCCTCAAAGCGTTTCCCGTAAGGTGATCATGCGGGGTCATGAAAAACTCGAAGTCTTTCTCAAATCGGTTTGAGCGTTCGATTTCGAGTTCTTGTTCCAACCTATGTCGTTCGAGTTTTGAGCGTTCGATTTCGAGATCGAGTTTTTTCATTTTGTATTCCATTGTATCATCAATCTTGTCGTTGAACGTCGTCAACAACTGAGTAACACTTTCGTCCGTATTCGTCCCGAACGTATTACTCGTTGATGTTTTTTTTGCCTTGTTTCTCCCGATGGGTCGTTGAATTTGCTCGTCATCGTCATCATCGGAAGGTTGGGTACGTTTTGAACCCCGCGATGAAGTTGTCGTCATCATTGGAACGGCTCCCCATTTTGGACATTTTTTTAGGACGTCCCAAGCTTGTTCGTGAGTGAAAGCAACTTTATGGCGTGCTAGATACCGTTCGTGTGCCGTTCGGGATATATCGGCCTCACTCATCCCGCTTGATCTATTATTGAGCAAGTTGTTGTAGATGCCGCCAAACCAATTAATTCTTTTATTGAGGTCGTTGAACTTGATATTGAGTTGATGGGTTGATCTATAACCTGGTTCATGACCCAAGCGAGTAAAGAACACATGCCCGATTCGGGCCCAAAAACTTCCTACATTTATGTAAAATTAAGTATAAGAATAATAATAATAATAATAATAATAATAATAATAATAATAATAATAATAATAATAATAATAATAATAATAATAATAACAATAAAAATAATTACCACCGCTTTGTGCGTTACCGATAACGGGGTCCTTCGAAACGTCAACCCACACCGATACTAACGCGAGTTCCTCGCCTTTACTCCACGTTTGTTTGGCGGCTTTCGTTGGTCTCGGATTTGATGGATCCGGGTTAGATTGTTGTGTCGGGATAGATTGTGGTGTGTTCGGGGTAGAAGGTTGGGTTTCCGGAACAATGTCGTCGTCGAGATTGATTGCGGGTGAAGGAAGATTGTAGTTGGCCGGAGTAAAACATTGTTCAATCAAACCGGGACGTGTAAATTGGTAAGGAAATTGTTGGTGAAATTGTTGGGGAAATTGTTGCGGATATTGTGGCGGATTTTGTTGCGACCATTGTGGCGGAATTTGTTGCGACCATTGCGGACGATAACCTTGTTGTGTAAACGCTTGGAAACCAAGCTCTTGATCTTCTTGCGATTGTGGTGTATTCGGTCGGTTACGACGGGATGTAGGTGTTCTGTTTGGATTCATGATGAGAGAGGTGTGAAAAATAAGAGGTTGAGAGAATTTGAGAGAGTTTGAGAGGTGTGAAAAATAAGAGGTTGAGAGAATTTGAGAGGTGTGAAAAATAAGAGGTTGAGAGAATTTTAGAGAGTTTGAGAGGTGTGAGAAATAAGAGGTTGAGGGTTAAATATATAGTGGGATTAAATTGAGAAAAAAATTATTTATTTTTGTTTAAAAAGAGCCGTTCAACGGCATTATTTTTAAAAATTAAATAATTTTTTTTTAATAAAGCTTCGGGATGAATCGGGATCCCATCCCCGTAATCCATCCCGCCCCGCCAACCCCGCAAGGGCCGTAGCCCATCCCGCAGCATCCCGCAGCCATCTCGAGCCCCATCCCGAATGGGGTACGGATGGCCTTACAATTAGGCCTAAAAAGACTGTTCATAATTCTTTTTTAAGCTAATATATAAACTCAATTTTTTAAGCTAATACATAAACTCCTATTGGACGCAATTTTTTTCCAGATTTTTTTTTAGATTTCGATATCAAAAAATAAATTTTGAATGATTGGAATCCTATTTTTTTCCTGGCCACTAACGTTTTTGGGCCCTGGGCGAGTACCCAGCCCGCCCTCTCCCTGTCTTGCAAGTAGGGGTGTTCGCGGTCCGGTTTGGACGGTTTAACCCCTCAAACCACAAACCAAACCACAAGTGGCGGTTTGGTAAATTTTCAAACCGAGCGGTTTGACATCAAGTGCCCAGACCGGTCAAACCGGACCGCGGTTTAGGCGGTTTGGTCCGACCGGTTTAGGCGATTTGGGCCTTTTTTGGACTTTAAAGCTTAAACTAAAAAAAATGTTCACATTGTAAAATAATCACTAAAATAATCGAACATTTCACAACTTTATATTGTAAATTCACATGTCACTAACAGTGAATCACTAAAACAAATTGAGTTGCGTGCCAAATAGAAATTAGACCAACACCATTATTTACAAACAATAAATTAGTCCAATAGCAAATCACTAAAATAATCAATAAATTCATCGTAAAAAAAACTTACCTTAAACAATTATCAGTTAATTGAATATACGATTAAAACTAGAGAGTGTTCTATTTGGTGATTGAAGTGGAATGTCGATAAACATAAGGTAAAATTGTATAGGATGTGTTAAAATTTTAGGATTTGAGTGTCATCGTATCTACAAGACTAAAACTCTAAATGATATATATACATAGGGTCAGGTTCAAGGGAAAACCTTAAAAACGGAAAACTGAAGAACACCCTAGTGGCCCTTCATCTGGACGGTATGCACTTGTGCATACAGATAATTTGTAACATGCACACATGCATATGCACAAATTCATAATGCACTTGTGCATAAAACCAAAAAGTCAACTTAATTTACCTGTATGCACAAATGCATATCGTTCAGATGAAGGGCCCCTAGGGTGTTCTTCAGTTTTCCGTTTTTTTGAGGTTTTCCCTTGAACCTCCCCCTCTCTCTCTATATATATATATATAGAGAGAGAGGGAGGTTCAAACGGAAAACCTCAAATGCATACCGTCCAGATGAAGGGCTCCTAGGGTGTTCTTCAGTTTTCTTTTTTTTGAGGGTTTTCCTTGAACCTCCATATATATATATATATATATATATATATATATATATATATATATATATATATATATGGCGGTCGGTTTGGTCCAAACCGTCAAAAAAATCTCCAGACCGCAGACCGAACCGGATCGTGCGGTTTGACAAATTTTCAAACCAAACCGGACCGTTCAATCCGTCAAAAACGGTCCGCTTTGACTTGGTTTGACCGGTTTGAGTGGTTCAACGGTTTTTTTGAACACCCTTACCTGCAAGCACCTCGGCTAATCATATAGAACCATTGTAATATTTAGTTAGACAAACGTTTTAATGACCTTAAAAGAACTTGGATTGAGACATATATTTATCGTATATACTACTCCTAAAAGTTAATACAAAATAAATGTTTACCTCTACTAATACAATATAATATTACATCACTTTTAAAGATTATAATTATATTAATTTTTCTTTCTCAATTTATATTTAATTTAAATACTACTGCATCATACAAATACCTATTTAGTTCTAAATTTATTTTGGGAAATTAACTTAAATAGTTATTTATCTCTCCTAAATTGGTCTCTTATTCACTCCTCTCCAATTTTTACCAAAATATCATTACCTCTGCAAGTGGCAATTTCTTAATTTGCCGATGGGTCAAAAAGAAAAAAAATCTGAACATGTTTCGCAAGTATAGGGACCAAATCTGTAAAATAACCATTACATGCAGATGTAGAAAAAAAATTAAGGATTTGGTTCATATACTTACGTACCATGTTCAAAAACTCTTTTTCATTACTTTTTGACCCCTCTGTAAATTGAGAAATTGACACTTGCGGCTAGGGCTGTAAACGAATCGAACGAACACGAACGGAGGCTTGTTCATGTTCGTTCGTTTAACTTAACCGAACAAATCTTACTTGGTGAAACCATGAAGGGATTGAACAAAAAGGTCTGATCAACTACCTTAATTTGATCAGATTAGAAATCTTTGTGATTGTATGGTAATTCTGCTACTATCTTCCATGTTACTTTGATCTCTCAAATCTCTAGCATATCTTCGTACTACAATATTCTTTTTCCTAAATGGCACATTTATCAGTCAAAATTGATGGTCTGTGAACCATCTTAAAATCATATTATATTAATTATTGGCCAACTTTCTCTAGGTTTCTTGTTTATCTATCTTACCTCTCATCTAAGTTGCACTCTTTTTCTGAATATTATGTTTGTTGTTTTCCCAACATCAAGTACCAAATCTACTGGTCTAGAGTGTAAACTCAGAAAAGCCTAAGTGAGAAGGGAAAGGATTAATATTAAGTAGAGGATTAATATTAAGTCAAAGAGATGATCGCCATTAAAAAGCTCAACTATGCAGGTAATTTTCTAAAAACCCTGAATTGGGTTTTCTTATTTACGATTCCTTTTTTAAAATCCATTAAAAAGCTGAAACTATCAGGCTATTTATCAAATCAACCACTAAAAAGCTGAAACTATTGGGCAAAAAATGGTCAGATCGAGTGGGCAAAAAACGATCAGATCGAGTGGGCAAAAAACTAGCAGATCGAGTGGTCAAAATCGACATCGACTATTCGAACCCAAGAAAGAACAAAAAAGGAACCGTACCTGTTGGGGAGAAATCGAGCGACGAGATGAAGAAGCACTTTTTAGGGTTCACAAAGAGAGCCTTCAACTTTAACCCTGCAACTCTTGAATCAATTGATTTCATCTGATGAGAAGAACTATGCGGCTGGCATTTAGGGTTTTGGGAAGGTAAAACTGAAGTGGGAAAGTCAAACATCTAATACTATTAGGTAAAAAGTAAATAAGTTAAAACTGATAAATATTATTTGAATTCAAAATAAATAAATAAAAAATTATTTAATACATAAACGAACATAAACGAATATAAACGAACGAACATAAACGAACGTAAACGAACGAACGTTCACGAACGTAAATGAACGAACGTTCACGAACATAAATGAAAGAACGAGACCCTTGTTCATGTTCGTTCGTTTAACTAAACGAACAAAAAAATGTGTTCATGTTCGTTCATTTATTAAATAAACGAACATAAACGAACTTTCCGCCGAACGGTTCACGAACGGTTCGCTGAACGTTCGGTTCGTTTACAGCCCTACTTGCGGCGTTAGGTTCGAATCCTACTTGAGGATATTTGAAAATCACCATCAACACTTCAATAAAGTCTATGATAGGTTTGAAGAGCGTCTCAAGATGGGTTACAACTGTGGTTCTGGGTATGTTGACTGAAATCTCTTTTGTGATTCAAAATAATGCTCGTTACGGGACTTAACCCAACACCTTGCGCCCAGGCCCGTTCTTGACATTGCGTAGGCCATGGGCGAGATGTAAAAATGGGCCCCCAATAACTACGTATTTTTTCTTCAATACATTGTTTATATCATCAAAAATAACATTGAATTCAAGAAATACTAATTTATATAAAACTTTATCCCCAATATTCCTCACGCAACATCAATCAATAATAATTTCTAATAATTTATCTACCATATCATTATTACATAACATCGTCAATCCGTTCCACCATCAAAGACATCTTATGATGGTGAAGGATCGTGTGAGAAGTTGAAGTTACCGTGAGAAGCGTGAGAAGTGGATCTGAACCGTTGCCTGCTTTTAATCAAATGCTCTCCCATGAATTGCGGCTTAGAAGAGAATTGATCAGTGCATCTTGGTACATCTTATCTTGGTGCATCTCATCGTAATGTGCATCCATTTCTCATCCAACGATTGATAACCACTTCTCACGTTTCTCACGTTAACCTCAACTTCTCATCGAATCCCAACTCTCTTATGATATATACCTTTAATATATTGATTGAAATCATTTGAGGTCATTATGATGATTATTCGGAGTAACACTTTGAGTAAATCAACATAATCAGTTGAGTATCCACATGTTATCTGATGTTAATGGTTTTCATCACCATTTAAACTTTTAGAGTTGAAACCAACTTTTTAAGAACCATCAATCTTAGAATCAAAAGTACATGTTGGTTATAGTTTGAGATCTTATTCTTGTTTTGGAGTTAAGAGTAAACTCTACTTTTGGTCCCTGAGGTATAGTAATTTCTTTTAAACAAATACATGTGGTTTCATAAGTCAAGTTGTGGTACTCATGGTTTTGATTTTACGCTAGATTCGGGGTCTGGTCAGTAACGGTGTTAAATGGCTTCGTTAGACCAGACCCCGAATCTTGCGATTGTGGTGTATTCGGTCGGTTACGACGGGATGTAGGTGTTGTGTTTGGATTCATGATGAGAGAGGTGTGAAAAATAAGAGGTTGAGAGAATTTGAGAGAGTTTGAGAGGTGTGAAAAATAAGAGGTTGAGAGGTGTGAGAAATAAGAGGTTGAGGGTTAAATATATAGTGAGATTAAATTGAGATTTTTTTTTACAAAGACCCGTTCAACGGCATGATTTTTAAAAATTAAATTAAATTTTTTTTTAAAAATCCTTCGGGATGAAACGGGATGGGGAACCCGGATTCCATCCCTTCCCGCAGACCATCCCGAGCCGTAGCCCATCCCCGCCATCCCGCAGACCATCCCGAGCCCCATCCCGCTTGGGGTACGGATGACCTAACATTTTTCTAAATAATTTTAAAAGTTTTTGATTGAATTAACACTCAAAACCGTTTGATACAAAGCTATATGTTGGGTACAGCTAACGCCCATAGAAATTTGGTAGGCCCCACCCAAACATATTTGTTCGTGAACACATCAAATCAAAGTAAATCAAATCTCTACATCATGTGGGCTGTCCTTACCAAGGTTCTAAATGGCGTGAGGCGTGACATGGCGATGAGGCCAAGCCTCAAGCCTTATAAGCCACGGCGAGACCATGGCGTTTATCAAGACGTGACTTATGACGACATATCTTTATATCATATATAATGTTATATATAAAAACATATGTTTTGTACTATTAATCGATAAGTCAATGACAATAAACAAGTTAAACTAGGTTATATATTAAAAACTAGCAAATAAGACATTAAAAACGTAAAGAAAAATCAAATATCTCGTTATACAAGACCGTTCATTAAGCCATGGCGTGCCACAAGCATGGCGTGGCGTGAGACACAAGCCTTGAGCCACGGCACGCCATGGCGGCTGTCGCGGCGAGCCTTTTAGAACAATGGTCCTTACTGGACCCACTCTTGTCATCAAGCCCAACTGCCACTCCTTTATGACGCTTCTACCCCCTCTAATTTTCGTTTTTCACACATTAACTTTTGTTTTTTTCACTAAAGCCACATTTTTAATTTCTTCCTCTTCGGTCTTCATTATCATGGAAAATAATATCAACAGAAATGGTCCTTTTTCTTTTTTTTAATAATCAATGTTTTTTATTTATAAATTTAGTAACGATTCTATATTTCTCATCTAACATTTTCATTTTTGGAATTTAAAATTAGGTATTTGTCTGATTCGTTATATTATTTGTTTTTATTGTTATTAATGATCTTTTTGTTAGTTAAGTATAGCGTTTTTAAGTTAACTACACTGATAGGATAGAAGTTTTTTAAAATCTTTTATCGATTTATCATTTTGAAATAATGAAATCTTGTATATAATAATAATAATAATAATAATAATAATAATATGTTGCACAATAAATCGGTATGACGATTCTCCCTCTATGTTTAAGGAAAATGTTAACTGTTTCAACTATAATGTGGAAATATAAAATGAGGATTATATGAAAAGAAAATATAAAAAACCCTGGTCAAAATAGGAATGAAAAAAATGAAGTACGATGAATAGGTTAACTAATCAAAGTATGGGGGGTTAAGCTGAAAATATGAGTCAAGATATTTAAAAGTACCAACGAGTCAAAGCCCAACCAATTTATGCAACAATAAAATATAAACAATTTATATATTGGGTTGGGTGACGGTAAAAAGTTGAGGTTAATGTGAGAAATTTGTGAAGTGGTTATTAATCATTGGTTGAGAAATGGACGCACATTAGGATGAGATGCGCCGATATAAGATACACCGAGATGCACATGATCAATTTCCTTCTAGGCGCTGTTGGGTCACCAAAGATTTGAAATTGACTCACCGATGTTTCTCCTAAATCTTACTTAGAATATTTGAGCATGGTTCTTTAAAATGACTTGTACAAAATAGCAATTGTTCGGTGAAGTCGAAGATCAACCGAAACCAAGCTTGAAGATATCCTCATTGTGGAAATGAGTATAACCTTCACAACAAACTTCAAGTCATTGTCCACCAATGGTGTTCCTACACATCGGTGGACACCTTCTCCACCGACCATTATCCTGTCGGCCAACAACATCCCACCGATGTGGATGCTCAAAATCGGTGGGATCTCTATTCTATCTCATGGATGTTTTTCTTCAAAAAGATAAGTCTCAAGGCAATCATTTCGGTGAAACATTATCGGTGAAACTGCATTGGAAAAAACATCAAGAAGATCTTCCATTTTTGGAAAATATCTAGTGTCAGGAAAAAGTAACCGTTTGGCGCCTTGTCCATTTTTAGAAAACGTCTCAATCAGCATGGACATGCTTCCTGGTTTTAAGGAAAAAGGTGGCAAGGTCATATCCACTTTTCAGAGAACATCACCTACAAGCCAATCTCCAAATGACAAGTGTCCTAAGCATTTAATGCTTATCACACTATAAAAGGAGGAAGAAGCTCCCATGCAAACTAAGCAAACTGGAAGATTTTCTCAGTGCAAAAACTCTCCTCTTTGCTCAAGAACTTTATAGCTTTGTTCTAAGTTTTCTAAGTTGTTTTGTTTTTAGTATACTTTGTGAAAGATTGTTAGAATAGTTTTCACTGTTCTTTTCCGCAACAGTCTTTAGATTTCTATGTGTAATTCTTGTTGAAAGTTTTTCAATAATAGAATTAAAATTGTGAATTTTTTTAGTATTGTATTCAACCCCCCCCCCCCTTCTACAATACTTGTTAAGCCATCTAGGACTAACGAGTGGTATCAGAGCAAAAAGTTTAATTCATAAACTTGAACTGCGATGGCTGCCTCTTCATCTTCAACTATTGAAAACTCTTTTCAAAACAACTTTTCTGAAAATGGTTCCATAGCCAAACCTCCTAAGCTTAATCCCAACAACGTTTCTCTTTGGAAAAGTCGTATGATGCTATTCATGGAAGGAGTGGATACTAGATATCCAACCATTCTCAAAGAGGGACCTATTATCCCTAGAGTCTGGGCTCGCTATGAAACGCAGAGGTCTGGTAAAGAAACCATTGATAAGGAGAAATCTAGTGACTCCGATGCTTCTGATGAGCCTTCTGACAAAGAGAAATCCAAAGCTACTGGTCGTTATATCCTTAAAAACCCAAAGAAATATACTGACGAGGAAAAACGTTTGGTTTCTCTTGATTCTAAGCTCAGGGCAATTATTGCTCTTTCTCTTCCTGATGAGGTCTATCATTCTCTGGTTAACTTTGAAACTGCTAAAGAGATGTGGACCACACTGTGTGTACTGTACGAAGGTACAGATGAAGTAAAGAAGAGCAAAAAGATTGGTCTCATTAGAAAGTATGAACTCTTTGCTAATGAAAAAGGTGAATCTCTTCCTAGCTACTATAATCGTTTCAACTCTCTTCTAAATGATCTGAAGTTATTGGGCAGAGTCTATGATAATGAGGAAGTCTTATGCAAGTTCATGGATTGTCTCCCTGAATTTTAGGAGAATATATGCACTTGTATCAAGACTACCAAGGACCTTGAGTACATGCCCTTAACTGTCTTGTATGGAACTCTCTTCAACTTTGAACAAACCAAGATTCAAAGGAAATCTTTCATCAAAGAGATAAAAGGCTCCTCTATAGCCCTTGTCAGTGAAAATTCCAAGAAAACTCAAAATGTTCCTCGAATCACCTATCCTTCATCAGACTCTGACAATGACAGCCAAAATAACTCTACCCACCAAATGGAGGCATATGTAAGTGATGCTGATGATGAAGGTGAGGAAATCTTGGTTGAGCAGTTGTTTGATGAAATGGCTATGATGGCGGGTTTCAAGAACAAGTCTCGTCCTTTTAACAAATCTAGAAATTTCAGAAAACCCTCTTCTTCCACAAAAACTCCCTCTTCTGATAAGTCCAATGAAGAGTGTTTTAACTGTGGTAAGAAAGGACATTTTGCTTCTGAGTGCAGAAGCAAGCGTGTTGCAAAATCTAGGAACTCATCCTCTGACAAATATTCTTCCAAGTATGAGAAACCCAATAACAACTCCTTCAAATCAACCTTTTCCAAGAAAGATACTCAATCATCTTCCCAAGACCATCAGGAACGTGCTGAGAAGTATAAGGCAAAGTACAAGAAAGAGAAAGAAATAAGTGAGGGTCTACTAAGAAAAGGAAAAGGTCTCATGGCCGAAATTCATGATTGGGATGAAGAAGAAACTTCTGACAGTGATTCTCCCAACATGTGTTTCATTGCCATATCTGAAGATTTGGAAGATTCTGAAAAAGCTGCCTCTCCAATGGCTCTGGTGTCAACTGGGTGCTCAACATCATACTCTCAGGTACATCCCTTTAATGATATGACTGACATTGAAAAGATTGATGCATATGAATCCTTAACTAAAGACTTCTATTCTATCAAGGATGGCAAGAAAAGAAAATCCGTTCAAGTTAAAAATCTCACCTCTCAACTTGAAATTTATATGTCTAAACTTGAAAAGTTTGAGGAAATCAAAGCTGAGCTTGAGGATCTGAAAACCATAAATCACATTATTTCAAAAGAGAAAAACAAGCTTTTTAAGAAATTAAAAAGAGAACAAGAGACCGTTAGAAAATGGACCAGTTCTTCGAAAAACCTTGAGAAAATCTTTCAAGACCAAAACGCTGGTGATAATAAATTTGGTTTAGGATATGGAAAAATCAAAGTTGAAACCTCTTCTCTTGCTCTTGACTCTATTTCTAGTGTGTGGGATGATGCCTCAGAGTCAAGTTCTTGTGACTCTATTTCTTTGAACCCTGATGATTTAAATGAAGCTTTAAAATTCGAAATATTTATAAAAGCTAAAGATTCATCTTCTGTCCAAACCTCTGAGAAACAAGACTCCAATGATGTTTCTAAACCCATTCATGATCTCTTAAAAGATTTAGTCATTGATGAAGTCTCTTCTCCTGATTCTTCAAAATCAAAGATTTTCAAAAGAGAAAATGCAACCAATCTTTCCTTAAAAAGAAAATCTTCAGATCTTGGAAAAGAACACTTCAAAAGTTTTTCAAGAAATCTTCCCACCAACTGTGGTCCCACAACTTCTGGTAATGGGATTTTAAGCTTTCCTCCTCTAATCCCCTCTTTCGGTCCCAAAGCTATTCAAGTCAATGTCATAGGAAAAGGAAAAGAAAAATTACAAAACTCCAAAAGGACATTTATCTATAGAAAATGTTACAATTGTGGTGACATCTTTCATCTTGCAAAAGATTGTCCCAAGGAAAGAATTGACCGAACCAAAGCTAAGGAACTTGTTTTTAACCCCAAAGGACCCATCACCAAATGGGTACCTAGGAACTAATCTGTGTGTGTATGCAGTTCTTTGAGCACCATCAAATATGGTATTTGGATAGTGGGTGCTCACGTCACATGATGGGAAACAAATCTATTCTCATTAACTATGTGTCAGAAAAGGGTCCATCTGTAACTTTTGGAGACAATTCTAGAGGCTACACCAAAGGATATGGAACTCTCACCAACGGATCTGTCACTTTCAATAAAGTGGCATTTGTTGAAGGCCTCATGCATAATCTTCTAAGTATCAGCCAACTTTGTGACTTAGGATATAAAGTTATCTTTGAACTTTGTATCTATACTGTTGTTGACAAAAACATGAAAGTGGTTCTCTCTGGGAAAAGAATGGAAAATGTCTATATCATTGATATGGAACAAAAAAATAACTCATCCAATGTATGCTTTGTGTCAGAAGACACATCTAAAAGGAATTGGCTGTGGCATAAACGTCTATCTCATCTTAACTTCAAAACTCTCCACAAAATCTCAAACAAAGAGCTGGTGACTGGGATGCCAAAGTTAAACTTTGTCAAAGAAAAGCTGTTTGATGCATGTGAAAAAGGAAAGCTCACTAAAACTTCCTTCAAGACCAAGCAATGCTCTTCCATCACTCTTCCTCTCCAAATGCTGCACATGGATCTATGTGGACCGGTCAGCACTCCCAGTCTAGGAGGAAAAAGGTACATTCTTGTAATTGTTGATGAATTTACTTGATATACTTGGGTGTCTTTTCTCAGGTATAAAAGTGATGCAACTGAAGAAATCATCAACTTTGTCAAGAAAAATGAAGTTCTAAATGGACAACTTGTACGATCGGTGAGAAGTGATAATGGCACTGAATTCGGAAACAGTGCTCTTGAAGACTTCTTCAATGAGAAAGGAATTTCTCAAAATTTCTCAGCAGTCAGGACTCCTCAGCAGAATGGAGTCGTGGAAAGGAAAAACAGAACTCTATGTGAAGCTGCAAGATCTATGCTAAGTGAATCAAATCTTCCCGCCTATTTTTGGGCTGAAGATGTTAATACTGCGTGCTTTACCCAAAATAGGTCTGTGATCTCCAATAAGCATGATAAGACTCCTTATGAAGTGTTCCATGGGAGAAAACCAAATATTGGTTTTCTTCATGTATTTGGCTGTGTGTGCTTCATCCTGAATGATCGTGACAATCTTGGGAAATTTGATCCCAAGGCTGATGAAGGAACCTTTGTTGGATACTTCCTATCCTCTAAAGCATATCGTGTGTATAATCTCAGGAGAAAATGCATTGATGAGTATATTCATGTAAAATTTGATGACCTAAGATCATCATCTCTCTCAAATGATGATGATGAATTACATAGGTGGATTTCTTCTTGCATAGGTGATACTCCCATCATTAATCCCATCGATACATCTTCCATTCCTTTCCCTCCTTCGAATCATTCTTCTTCAAATAACCAAGTTGGGTCACCCTCAATAGTGACCGACACTACCCCCGCCGAAATTGACCCATCTGCCACCGATATTCAGTCTCCCACCGATCCTCTACCTACCACCGAAATACAGCTTTCCACCGACATCTCTGATCCTACTCATGTTCACCATAATGTTCCATCAACCTCAACTCAAAATATTCCACCACCTTTGCCTCCTGCCACAAAATGGACCAAAGATCACCCCATAGATCAAATCATTGGTAATCAACAAGCAGGAGTCCAAACTCGAAGAGGAGTTGGAAACATTTGTCTCTATGTGAACTTTCTCTCTCTTATTGAGCCCAAGAAGATTGATGAAACTCTAGCAGATCCATGTTGGATCACTGCCATGCAAGAGGAGCTTTCTCAGTTTGAAAGAAACAAGGTTTGGAGATTGGTTCCCAGACCTCCAAAGAAGACAATCATTGGAACCAAATGGATCTTCAGAAACAAAATGGATGAAGAAGGTACAGTTGTCAGAAACAAGGCCAGACTGGTGGCTCAAGGATACAGACAAGAAGAAGGCATTGACTATGATGAAACATTTGCTCCTGTTGCAAGACTTGAAGCCATAAGAATTTTTCTGGCTCATGCTGCCTAGGGGTGAGCATCGGAACTGGGTACCCGCCTTTGGAACCGGAACCACTCTGGAACTGCCGGTTCCAGAACTGGAACCGATGTGATTGGTTCCGGTTCCTAAAATACGGAACCGATTAAGACTGGTTCCGGTTCTGGTTCTCATTTTTTTGGAACCGTTACCCGCTGGGTACCCAGTCCCTCTATTTTTTTTAATAAAAACTATTTATATTGTTATTATATTTAAATATTTAATGATGTGGTATTACTTTTGTATCTTTATTAGGTGTTTTACTTTTATTCGTTTTCATCCAAGTGTTTTATTTGAGGTGTTGACGACTTGACGTAAAGACGTGAATTGTTATGAAAGTCATTTTATTCATGTCAAGACTCAATATTCGAGAGTTTCTAATTTATTTATGTAATAATTAGTTTTTATCTGATTATTTTTCACCATTTATTGTGTTTATTACTTTATGTTGGTACTTTATAGTTTGCAATAGACTTAAAATTACAATTTTTGTGTATGAATTGTTAAAAAAAATTGACAATGGGTACCCGGAACCGGTCCCGAAACCGTCGGTTCCGGTTCCAAAATATAAAGAACCGATGTAAGCGGTTCCGGTTTCGGTTCCTTAATTCTAGGAACTGCCGGTTCCGGTTTTGGTTCCATGAATTTTAGCCGGGTACCCGGTTATACTTACCCCTAATGTTGCCTACCAAAATTTTAGGGTCTTTCAGATGGATGTCAAAAGTGCTTTCCTCAATGGAGAACTTGCAGACGAAGTCTATGTGAAACAACCACCTGGTATTGAAGAACCAGCTCATCCAGACTATGTGTACAGATTAGACAAGGCTCTTTATGGTCTCAAGCAAGCTCCACGTGCTTGGTATGACACTCTTGCTGACTTTCTTCTAAAGAATGGATACTCCAGAGGTAAAATTGACAACACCCTCTTTATCAAAAAGACCTCAGGTAATCTCATTCTTGTTCAAATCTATGTAGATGACATCATCTTTGGTGCCACTGATGAATCACTATGTGATGAGTTTGCTTCTCTCATGATGAGTGAATATGAGATGAGCATGATGGGAGAGCTTACATTCTTTTTGGGCCTTCAGGTCAAACAAACTTCAGAAGGGATTTTTATAAATCAAAGTAAATATATTCGTGACCTTCTGAAGAAATTCAACTTTTTAGATAGCTCTCCTATGAAAACTCCCATGGCACCACCTCTGAAAATTCATGCTGATCTGGATGGTCAATCTGTTGATGTAACGAATTATCGAGGGATGATTGGTTCCCTTCTTTATTTAACTGCAAGCAGACCGGATATTATGTTTGCTACTTGTCTATGTGCCCGTTATCAGGCCAATCCAAAAGAATCTCATCTGGCTGCTGTAAAACGGATTTTCCGGTATCTAAAAGGTACCATGCACCTGGGTCTTTGGTATCTTAAAGACTCGGGGTTTGAACTAATTGGGTATTCAGATTCAGACTATGCAGGTTCCAAAATTGACAGGAAAAGTACCACAGGTAGCTGCCAACTTCTTGGTGGAAAATTGGTAAGCTGGTCCAGCAAGAAACAAAACTCAGTTTCAACTTCAACTGCTGAAGCTGAATATGTAGCTGCTGGAAGCTGTTGTGCTCAGATCCTGTGGATGAAAAATCAATTAGGGGACTACAATCAAGTCTACTCCAACATACCAATTCTGTGTGATAACTCAAGTGCAATAGCCATTGCAAATAATCCTGTTCTACACTCCAGATCAAAGCTGTTAGTCCCAGATGGCTATAATAAGTATTGTAGGGGGGGGGGGGGGGTTGAATACAATACTCAAAATTTTCACAATTTTAATTCTATTATTGAAAACTTTCAACAAGAATTACATATAGAAACTAAAGACTGTTGCGGAAAAGAACAGATAAACTATTCTAATAGTCTTTCACTAAGTATACTAAACAAAACAACTTAGAACACTTAGAACAAAGCTATAAAGTTCTTAAGCAAAATGGATAATTCTTGCACTGAGAGAAATTTCCAGAAAGCGTAGTTTGCATGGGAACACCTTCTTCCTTTTATAGTGTACTAAGCATTAAATGCTTGGGACACTTGTCATCAGGAGATTTGCTTGAGGATGTTGACTTCTGAAAAGTTGATATGTCTTTATCACCTTTTTCTTGGTACTAGGAATAGAGCCCATGCTGAAAGGGACTTTAACTAAAAATGGATAAAACGACAAATAGTCACTTTTATCTAGCAAAGGATATCGTCCCATAATAAATGATCTTCTTGATGTGTATTCCAAGACAATTACACCGATGAAGTTTCACCGATATAATTGACTTAAATCTTGAAACAATCTTCAAAGAGAACCATTCAAACAAAGATCCCACCGATTTGAGCATCCTTATCGGTGGGATGCTTTTGGCCGACGATAAGAGGGTCGGTGGGGAGAGTGTCCACCGATGTGTGGGAACACCATCGGTGGACAATGACTTGCTGAGAGTTGAGAAGATAATTCTTATTTCCACCATGAGAATGTCTTCTAGCTTGGTTTCGGTTGATCTTCGACTTCACCGAACCGTTGCTATTTCGTACAAGTCATTCTAAAAGAACCATGCTAAAATATTCCAAGTAAGATATAGGGGAAAAACATCGGTGAGTCAATTTCAAATCTTGGTGACCCAACAATCTCCCCTATTTGAATTTGAGCTCTATCCTTAGAATATTTAAGAGTATTAGAAAGTAAAATGCATTTTGACCCTTTTTACTCTTTTTGGGTTCTTTTCACATAGACCATTCTTTTTGTTCTATTTTTCTTTTGTATGAGTATGTATACAATAAACCATATTTACTATGTGCAACAAGTAATAAAGTATAACTATGTGCAACAAGGAAATTCAAATAGAAGATAAGTACTTGTATTTAATCTAAATCTTCGTACATTCGAAAATGAAGAAAATTTTACAAGTACTTAAACTGAATAAAGGAAAACACTTAGATTATTTCTTTCTCATTTCCCGACGGCGCTTGATTTCAGTGAGGATGTTCTGATAAAATGGTTGTGCTTCGGGGATGTATGGCATCAGATTGGATATGCCTTCAAGAAAGATGATGTCGGCCGAGTGGAGTTGAGAAAATCTGAAGAAACGTCGGTGGCCGAATCCGTCATTGAAATAGAGTCCAGGAATCGGTGAGAGACTTAGAGTGGTTGAGGGATAAGTGCTTTATGTGGGGAGAGACAAATTGAGATTGTCCACATAGGGAATCTTTCCTTTCGCAGCCAACTCTTTGAAGATATTGTCGGTGACTTTTTGGTTCTTGGTTTTCGGTAGGCGGATGTCTTCTTTTAGGGATTGAAGCTTGGCTCTTTCATCAGTGGAGAGAACGATGTTGTATTTCTTTTTCACCTCTTTCATTTTATCCATCAAGTCATCAATGCACTTGATGAATATGTCTCTCTTTGGATTGGCACTCTTCACTAGAAGTTTAGAAAGTTCATACCATTCGGAGAGGCCGAATTGTTTCAGGTGATAATCTCTAACACTTCTAGGTATGCTATCTTCTCTTTCAATAATCAACCTTATGTCGGCAGGATTAGCTTTAGAAGTGGCAATTTTGATACCTGTGATTTGAGACCTGTTGGTTCGGTAGTGCATTGCCTTTTTGTACCAGGATATTTCTTCATCCTTTTCTTCCTTAAGAGCACTCAACACCGATTTTTGAGTTTTGATGGCATCGGTAGACTTTGCTTTTGCTGCTTCTTCCTCGGCAGCTTTCTGAGAAAGAGCTTTAGATTCATCCAAAGCTTTTTGAGCAAGTTTGGCTTCCCCAAGCTTTTGAGGAGTCAGACCAAGGTCGGGGTTGGAATCTTGAGATAATGGTTTCAGTTTCAGAGTTTGGGCACCCTCAGGTCGGGCCCCATACTTGGCTAATTCTTTCTCTTTCCTCTCTTGTTCTGCCTCCTGTTCTGCCGATAGAATTTTCTTTCCTTTATCTTTGGGGGTTTTGGACACTTGCTCCCCCTCAGATTTTGCCGCTATTTTCTCCACCGATGGAGATGGTAAGGCAGTCTCCACTGATGGGGCATGCTGGATCGGTGAAGAAGAAGTGGTGGTAGTGGCTTTCGATGGTGACTTATGAGGAGTTACTTTCGGTGAAGGTCTCTCCACCGATTGTTGAGGAGATGGAGAGGAAGTAGTACCAAATGGTTTCGGTGGAGGGCTTTCCACCGATGGTTGTTTGGATGGAGTAGAAGTGGTACCTGAAGGATCGGTGGCTTTCTTGGAGATGCGAATATGTGGTTGATCGGTGGAATGTGAAGGCTGATTGCTGTTTGTTCGTTTAACTGAAGGCATTTTCGGTGATGGTACGGATTTCTCCCCCTCAGCAGTAGCCTTAACAGTCAAACCCAAGAGTGTAAATAGCCGATCAAGTTTCGAGTGAAGAAGGTTGATACTGGCAGGATCAATACTTGTGAAGGTAATGTCACCCAAATCCAAATCCCAATCCAGGCTCTTTTCAAGAAGATCAACTTTTTGCTGAAGAGTCTCAAGTGACTCATAGAGATTGGTCCGAAGATTTTGATACCGACATGCCTCACCCTGAAGACGAAAGAGTTCGGCATCTTTTACGGTCGTAGATGCTTTGAAGGCAGCGAAAGAAACCGCAAGATCAGAATGTGAGGTGGTCAAAGATTCCACCTTATTGGAAAATAAGGCCAAGTTTTCAGAGATTGGCCGAAGAGCTTCTCGAAGAGCATCTGCCAAGATCCGAGGTTGCCGAGACTCGAGCGCAGATACCCTGTCATTTGTTTGAGCCATGAGGGAGACCGTGGCCTGTTTGAATGATTCAAATTGAGTACCGACCAACCTACACTGACGGGCACTCTCTTGAACCTCAGCTATTAATTCACTCGGTAGCCGAATACCAGCAATAGGAGGAGCACGAACCTCGGGTAGATGGAATCGAGGATGTGTCGGTGATAACGGGGTATGAGGTAGCAGTCGTTCCTCAACAAAAGTAGATGAGGTTGAGTAAGTGCATGAGAGATCGGGATATAGGATCCTTCATGGGGGACATGGTCGTCGTCGGGGAGGGGATTGTGATGAGGAAGAACTACCCTCAGATGTGCCAGATCGGTGGGGGGTGGGGGATCGGTGAGGTGGGGAAATCGGTGTTGAAATTTTCGGTATAGGGGAGGGTGATATAATTTTCGGTAGGGGAGATGCTGGGTCGGTGATGAGATCGTCGGTAGGGGGATTGGTTCGGGGAGAACCAGTGTCTTCCAATAAGAATTCAAAGAAATCTCTTGGGGGGGATTTTTCTGTGGGGGAACCCTCAGCGGGTTGTGCATCATCGATCAAATAATGATCGGGTGTTAGGCTGTGAAGTGTGAATTCTGTACCTTCGAGGGGAGATACCTCGAAGTCATCTCCACCACCCAAGGAAGTGTGCGGGGAGGGAAGTTGTGGGTTCTCCAAAGATACAACCGAAGCCTGTGGAGAGGCAACAGAGGACTCGGTAGGGGTGATAACGGATTCCCTTGGCCCGAAGGGGAAAATTTCAACAACTGTCGATTTTTGAGAATCGACAGTTGGCTTAGATGGCTTGGCCGAAGGTTTCCGAGACATCTTTAAGGGAGATCTCGAAGGGGATTTTGTAACACCCGTAATTTTCGGATAAGTACAACTTCGAATCAGTGTGGAATCGATCTTTTAAGAAAAATATGAAAAATAGAATTTTGGGTTAAATCCTAGATTTTATGGTCTTGTTGGATGGGGAATTCGAATACGAGTCCAACGGTTCTTTCTGGAGCAAAAAAGGAGCTATAACGAAGAAGTTACGGCCGAAACAGTATCCGACCCAACAAGGGGCCGCGCGGCCTGTTAGACCGCGGCCCAAGCCGCCTAAGCCTCTAGAGGGAAGCGCGCGACATTCCCCGCGACTTATAAACCGCGGGACAAACCATGGGAACGACTTGGAGCTTTAAATCGCGAATCTCAAACCCTCAAACTTCTTTTCTTCATAACTTTTGCATCCCAAGTCCGATTTGAGTGATTCAAGTTGCTATGGTTTCGTTTTTGGGAGCACTTCAAGTATCTAGAAAAATTTTTGAAGTATCATGAATGATTCAAGAGTATTTGGTGGTGGTTGAGGTAAGCATCTCACTTTTCTTCATCTAAGAAGCTAGGGTTTTGATATTTTGGTGTATTGTGGATGGATGATGATTCCTTGTGGTTAGACTTTGGTATTTATGGTTGGAAATCTATGGGTCTAGGTTATGGAAGTTTTGGCTTGAGGATGCAAACTTCATCAAAGGAGCTTACGTTGGAGAAAACTCTAGATTTAGCTTAATCTAGCTAAGGTGAGTTCAAGTTACTTTGTGAAAACTTTGTACATGCCAAAATGTTATTTTCCAAGCATTTATGTGTTTACTTGAAAATGTCTATGGTGAGTTATTTGATGGTTTAACTCTTTTTGAAGTGTTTATCTTCATAAATGTGTAAAACACCCATATTTAGGGCTTTTGAATATTTGGATGATTAGAAGCCAAATTGTCTTTAAAAGATTAATTCCTCAAAATGAGATTTATTTGATGGTTTAATCATGTTAGTGTAAATGATTTTAATAAACCATTTGGGAAAATGCACTTTTAGTGTTATGAGCCATTTTGAGAATATTAAGGGTGTGAGTCCTTTGGGAAAACCCTTTTGTTTAACCTGTGTTGAGTTTTGGGGTTAATGATGATTTTGGGATACATGCTTTCTTAAACAATGTTTAAAACGCGTTTTATGCGATGATGACCGACATTATGGGTCTAGCAAGCTTGGAGCACTTTACTCGGTTTTGACTTTGAGATAGTCTTGGGACATTTGTCCGGTTTAAATGGCCCGATGTGGAGTCTTATTTATGGGTTGCTTTTATTGCACCGTGTTGCATAGTATTGCACGTTGTTGATATTTACATGCTCGGGGTGGAGTCTAGGATGTGTTATATGCTTAATTGCATTTCATTTGCGTGATTTGACGTTGATAAATGATCATTAGATCTTTGAGCAGAGGGCTCGGTTTTGGACTCGATTGAGTCTTGATGGCATTCGCCCGGTTTTAATAAGCTCGACGTGGGCTTGGGGTTTGCATTTCGTGAGTTACATCATATTTGAGGTTTACATGATTTGAACGCATTAGTTATTCTTTTGGGGTCATGTATTTATATTTAAGTCGAGTAAGCTTGTTTTGGATGGTGGATTTCCAAGGTAAAGACCTAGTATGGTTGAATTGGTGGTTTTAAATGGACTAAAGACCTAGTATGGTTGATGTCTAAGTGGGGCTAAAGACCTAGTATGGTTGATTCCGAAGACGGACTAAAGACCTAGTATGGTTAATGTCTGAGATGGACTAAAGACCTAGTATGGTTGATGTCTAAGATGGGCTAAAGATCTAATATGATTGATGCCGAGGATTGACTAAAGACCTAGTATGGTTGATGTCTAAGATGGGCTAAAGATCTAATATGATTGATGCCGAGGATTGACTAAAGACCTAGTATGGTTGATGTCATCCGTTTTCCACATCTAAGAAGCTTACTTGCATTTATTTAATAGTGGTTTGATTTATGTGTTGCCACATTCGATGAGATCGGGTCTTCCCCGTCACCGAAGGGTGTTAATTTCGGGTATTTTATTCATTCGCATTGTTGAGGCTATAGTACATGCATATGGATTGTTTTCCATGATTGATGGACGGATTTACGTTACATTCTGATTGGATGTTTTAACTGCTGGAGTTCTATTTTATGGTATTTGATCTTTATTACATTTTACGATTGCGTGAGTTTTGCTTCGTATTATGTTTTAATAAAGAGTTATGTTTAATTGGATGGTTTCCATGTTTTATGGGTTGAGTATGTAATGTCAACCGTATTTGAAGGTTTTGCCTAAATTAGACTTATTCACGTATTTGGGTGAATTGGGATTTGTAACTCATTTTGGAAAACGCTTTACTTTTCGGGAATGGTTTCCATGGATTTGAGTGTGTTGGAAAATGAGTCGTTTATGCCGTTTGGGAAATCTTTTTGGAAATTATAGTTTTTGTCGCAAGCTTTCATTTAAAGATTTATTTAAATCATGACTATAACTACTAACCTCCGATTTATGATTTTATATAGTCATGATAAAATGCTTGAACTCACTAGGCGTAAGCCTAACCCTTTTTATTTGTCGGCATGTGCAACAGGCTCAGGTTGGGGTAGCTCTAGCTACATTATGAAGAGGCGAGTGCTAGTAGAGTGCACGAAAGGTGACTTGATTAGTGAAGTCTTCCACAATTATTTGGACTAGCAACTTGTGTGGCGTTAAGTAACACCCGATTAAGTTATTGTATTGGGGGGATCTTAATGTTTTAAATTCCGAGGTATTTTAAGGAATTAATTGTAGAAGTGTTTATATCTATTTTGGTTATTTTATTGAATTTTAAAGTTAGTTGCTCGTTCCAAATTTGAGGGTGTTACAGATTTTGAGTGCCTCCGCTTATGAGACGGGATTTGAACCTGGGAAGCCTCCGAGGGATCTCTCGATGGCGTAGTTCTAGAAGCGGGTGCGGAGGTGTCGGTGGCCTTTTGTTGTTTTTTTTTAGCGCCACCCGACTTCACTCGAGGACGGGGAGAAGGGGTCACTACAACTTGGGGTTCCGCGGGAACTTCCGAGTGTTGAAACCCGGGAGCTTCCGCTGCACCCCAGTGAAGATTGGGAGTGAGAGCAAAAGAGATCATACGTGGGCGAAGTGGCAGATCGGTGGCACGTGGTGGAATATCGAGTGTTTTGTAACCTACCACGGGAGAGGACCAGTCGTAGACAAATCGTGGTGTGGCAGATTTGCGATCAGCGTCCAAAGCTGCACCAAGCTTGTGCTGAAGAATCATAGAGATAAAGCGCGGGTAGGCCACCTGGCTGCGTTTCGGATGTCGGACCACTTCAGCCAACTCAGTAAAGAAATACTGAGCAAAATCTATCTTGCGTTGGAATAGGAGTGCATGGGCGAGAGAGGTAATGTAGGAAGCAGATTGATCATGCCCACTCGTTTTGCGAGATAGACAATAGATGATATGTGCGAAGAAGAAATTCCAAATACCTCCCATGTTGCTACGAATCAGAGTTCCGGGACCCTTGGAGGATTTGGAAGATGAGCTCGATTGTTGAGTGTAGCCAATGGCCTGGACTACTTCGTCTAAAGCACGGTCTGGATGCCTGAATTCATATGAAGGAAAAGTTGTGATCTTTAGAGCATTGCGAACATCGTTGACGCCGAAGGTGAGATCGTGATCACCCTCCTCGTCAGTAAGAATGGAGGCATGAATGGCCTCGTTGGAGGGATCATACACGCTGGTGAGCCAGAATTTGCCAATGAGCACCTTGCTCATCTTGGGGTTGCATGAGAAAGCATGTAGAAGAGGAGAGCGGGTCAAGAACTTTATTATAGTGTTGAATTCGGGATGTGCGGGATCGGATTCAAACCTTGCAACGTGATTGCAAGGATTGAACTTCAGGTCTTCAAAATAAGTGGGGATGTCTTTGACGATCTTCGTGGGTGCCATTGTTGTAGGTTGTAAAAGCTTGAGAAAAAAAACGAGACAGAAGGTAGATGGTTGTGGTTTTCGAAAAGGAATGAAGAAGGAGAAGTAGGGTATTTATAAGAAATAGATCGTGGGAAGATGAAAGGTTATGAGTTTTGAATTAAGGCGGTAATAGGTATGAAAGGAAGAAAGAGGGATGGTTAAATAAAATAAAATTATTCAAAAAGGGTAATGATGATGATCTTGGAATATGTGGCTAATAGGGATGGTAAGGAATGAGGAAGGTCAAAAGTTGACTGACACCTAGGTTTTTAGGGTTGATGTGATCAGGATTCATGGGGAAGTGTATAGGATAAGATAGACAAGGGTCGTTGACAAGAGATCGGTGATATCTTGAGGATTTCCACCGATTTGAACCACCGATGAGTAGACATTAAGAGACCATGATGTCGGTGTGGAAGATTCGTTACCGATGAAGGGTATAAAGGTGTGAGAGAATACACCGATTTGAGGTTTCGGTGGAACAAAGAATTTCGGTGGGGTAAATCTTACCGATGAGAGGCAAAAGGGTCGGTGGAGGTAGGTATATCGGTGAGGTAGGTAGATCGGTGAGATTAAGTGTACCGAATGGGATTCGGTGGTAATATCGGTGGAAGTGGAACTTCGTTTTTAGGTGTCGGGGATGTCGATGTCGGTCAGAATGGAGATTCCCGAAGTTGATTTTGGTGTAGAGCAGAGTCATCGGTGTGGTGAGGTCGGTGAGAAGGAAGAGAGAGGGTACCGATGAGATATCGGTGAAGAATGGAAAATCATTATCACTGAAGATTGCACATTCCAAGTTCACTTATTAGAAAATTGAACGTGGCTTCATCTAAGGGTTTGGTGAACAAATCAGGAAGCTGTAGATCAGTAGGAATGAAATGCAGCTCGATGTCACCTTTTGAGATGTGATCCCTGATGAAGTGATATCTGATGTCTATGTGTTTTGATCTTGAGTGCAGGACTGGATTATTTGCAATAGCTATTACACTTGAATTGTCACACAAAATGGGAATCTTTGAGTAGATTTGATTGTAGTCCCTTAATTGAATTTCCATCCACGTGATCTGGGCACAACAACTTCCAGCAGCAACATATTCAGCCTCAGCAGTTGATGTTGAGACTGAGTTCTGTTTCTTGCTGGACCAGCTGACTAATTTTCCACCAAGGAGTTGGCAGCTACCTGTGGTACTCTTTCTATCAACCTTGGAACCTGCATAATCTGAATCTAAATACCCAATTAGTTCAAAACCTGAGTCTTTGGGATACCAAAGACCCAGATGCAAGGTACCTTTGAGATACCGGAAAATCCGTTTTACAGCGGCCAAATGAGATTCTTTTGGATTGGCTTGATAACGGGCACAAAGACAAGTAGAAAACATAATATCCGGTCTGCTAGCAGTTAAATAAAGAAGAGAACCAATCATCCCTCGATAATTCGATACATCAATAGATTGTCCATCCGGATCAGCATGAATTTTCAGAGGTGGTGCCATGGGAGTTTTCATATGAGAGCTGTCTAAAAAGTTAAATTTCTTCAGAAGGTCACGAATATATTTACTTTGATTTATAAAAATCCCTTATGAAGTTTGTTTGACCTGAAGGCCCAAAAAGAATGTAAGTTCTCCCATCATGCTCATCTCATATTGACTCATCATGAGAGAGGCAAACTCATCACACAGTGATTCATCAGTGGCACCAAAGATGATGTCATCTACATAAATTTGAACAAGAATGAGATTACCTGAGGTCTTCTTGATAAAAGAGTGTTGTCAATTTTACCTCTGGAGTATCCATTCTTTAGAAGAAAATCAGCAAGAGTGTCATACCAAGCACGCGGAGCTTGCTTGAGACCATAGAGAGCCTTGTCTAATCTGTACACATAGTCTGGATGAGCTGGATCTTCAAAACCAGGTGGTTGTTTCACATAGACTTCCTCTGCAAGTTCTCCATTGAGAAAATCACTTTTAACGTTCATCTGAAAGACTCTGAAGTTTATGTAGGCAGCATGAGCCAGAAAAATTCTTATGGCTTCAAGTCTTGCAACAGGGGCAAAAGTTTCATCATAGTCAATGCCTTCTTCCTGTCGGTATCCTTGAGCCACCAATCTGGCCTTATTTCTGACAACAGTTCCTTCTTCATCCATCTTGTTTCTGAAGATCCACTTGGTTCCAATGATTGTCTTCTTTGGAGGTCTGGGAACCAATCTCCAAACTTTGTTTCTTTTAAACTGAGAAAGTTCCTCTTGCATGGCAGTGATCCAACAAGGATCTGCCAAAGCTTCATCAATCTTTTTGGGCTCAATAAGAGATAGGAAGTTCACATAGAGACAAATGTTTCCAACTCCTCTCCGTGTTTGAACACCAGCTTGTTGATCACCAATGATTTGATCAATGGGGGTGATCTTTGGTCCATTTTGTGGCAGGAGGTAAAGGTGATGGAATGTTTTGTGTGGAGTATGTTGAAGGAGTGGGATCAGAGGTTCGGTGGAAGGCAGTATTGTCGGTAGAAGGCATAGGATCGGTGGAGGGCTGTGTATCGGTGGAAGGAAGTATTTCGGTGGGAGAAAGCACGTCGGTGGGAGAATTCATGTCGGTGGGAAGATGGTCAATTTCGGTAGAGGATGTGTTAGGTACTATTGAGGGTGACCCAACTTGATTATTTGAAGGAGTTAAAGGAATGGAGGATGCATCGGTGGGAGTAACTAAAGGAGCATCACCTATGCATGAGGAAATCCATCTGTGTAATTCATCATCATCATTTGAAAGAGATGATGATCTTAGATCATCAAATTTGACATGATTAGACTCATCAATGCATTTTCTCCTGAGATTATACACACGATATGCTTTGGAGGATAGAGAGTATCCAACAAAGATTCCTTCATCAGCTTTGGGATCAAATTTCCCAAGATTGTCACGATCATTCAGGATGAAGCACACACAGCCAAAAACATGAAGAAAACCTATATTTGGTTTCCTGCCATGAAAAACTTCATATGGGGTCTTATCATGTGTTTTGGATATAACCGACCTATTTTGGGTAAAGCAAGCAGTATTAACAGCTTCAGCCCAAAAATAGGTAGGAAGGTTTGATTCACTTAGCATGGATCTTGCAGCCTCACATAGAGTTCTGTTCTTCCTTTCCACGAATCCATTTTGCTGAGGAGTCCTGACTGCAGAGAAGTTTTGAGAAATTCCTTTCTCATTGAAAAAGTCTTCAAGAGCACTGTTTCTGAATTCAGTGCCATTGTCACTTCTCACCGATCGTACAAGTTGTCAATTAAGAACTTCATTTTTCTTGACAAAGTTGATGATTTCTTCAGTTGCATCACTTTTATACCTGAGAAAAGACACCCAAGTATATCTAGTAAATTCATCAACAATTACAAGAATGTACCTTTTGCCTCCTAGACTAGGAGTGCTGACTGGTCCACATAGATCCATATGCAACATTTGGAGAGGAAGAGTGATAGAGGAGCATTGCTTGGTCTTGAAGGAAGTTTTGGTGAGCTTCCCTTTTTCACATGCATCACACAGCTTCTCTTTGACAAAATTTAACTTTGGCATGCCAGTCACTAGCTCTTTGTTTGAGATTTTATGGAGAGTTTTGAAATTTAGATGAGAAAGACGTTTATGCCACAGCCAGTTCCTTTTGGTCGTGTCATCTGACACAAAGCAAACACTGGATGAATTATTATTTTGTCCCATATCGATGATATAGACATTTTCCATGTTTCTTCCAGATAACACAACTTTCATGTCAACCACATTACAGATACAAAGTTCGAAGATAACTTTATATCCCAGATCACACAGTTGGCTGATACTGAGGAGATTGTGCATGAGACCTTCAACAAATGCCACTTTATTGAAGGTGACAGATCTTTTTGTGAGAGTTCCGTATCCTTTGGTGTAGCCTCTAGAATTGTCTCCAAACGTTACAGAAGGACCCTTTCCAGACACATAGTTAATAAGAAGAGATTTGTTTCCCGTCATGTGGCGTGAGCACCCACTATCCAAATACCATATTTGATGGTGCTCAAAAACCTGTATGCACACACAGATTAGTTCATAGGTACCCATTTAGTGATGGGTCCTTTGGGGTTAAAAGAGGAAGAGTCCTTAGGCTTGGTTCTGTCAATTCTTTCCTTTGAACAATCCTTTGCAAGATGGAAAGTATCACCACAATTATAACACTTTCTGTAGATAAAAGTCCTTTTGGGTTTTTGCAATTTATCTTTTCCTTTTCCTATAACATTGACTTGAATAGCTTTAGGACCAAAGGATGAGATGAGAGGAGGAAAACTTAAAATCCCATTACCAGAGGTGGAAGAAAATTTGGAAAGATTTCTTGAAGTATTTTTGAAATGATCTTTCCCAATGTCTGAGGATTTTCTTTTTAAAGGGAGATCGGTGTCATAAGCTCTTTTGAGAAACTTAGTTTTTGAAGAGTTCGAAGATGAGGCTTCATCAATAGTTAAACTTTAAAAGATCATGGATGGGTTTTGAAACATCATTAAAATCTTGTTTCTCAATGGTTTGAATTGATGAAGATTCTTTTGCTTTTATAAACATCCCAAACTTTAAAGCTTCACCTAGATCAACTGAGTTTAAAGAAATAGAGTCACAAGAGCTTGACTCTGAGGCATCATACCATACACTGGAGGAAGGAACAAGTGCATGGGAAGAAATTTCAGAAATAGTTTTTCCAAATCCTATACCAAATTTACTATCACCACCAACTTGATCTTGAAATAGTTTTTCCAAATCCTCAAGCTCAGCTTTGATTTCCTCAAACTTTTCAAGTTTAGACATACAAATTTCAAGTTGAGAAGTGAGGTTTTTAACTTGAACAGATTTTCTTTTCTTGCTATCATTGACAGAATAAAAGTCTTTAGTTAAAGATTCATAAGCATCAATCTTTTCACTATCAGTCATATCATTAAAGGGATGTACCTGAGAGTATGATGTCGAGCACCCAGTCGACACTAGAGCCATTGGAGAGGTAGCTTTTCAGAATCTTCCATATCTTCAGATATGGCCATGAAACACATGTTAGGAGAATCACTGTCAGAAGTTTCTTCTTCATCCCAATCATGAGTTTCTGCCATGAGACCTTTTCCTTTTCTTAGTAGACCTTCACTCCTTTCTTTCTCTTTCTTGTATTTTTCTTTATACTTCTCAGCACGTTCCTGATGGTCTAGGGATGAGGATTGAGTATCTTTCTTGGAAAAGGTTGATTTGAAAGAATTGTTTCTGGGTTTCTCATTCTTGGAAGAATATTTGTCAGAGGATGTGGTCCTAGACTTAGCAACACGCTTGCTCCTACACTCAGAAGCAAAGTGTCCTTTCTTACCACAGTTAAAACACTCTTCATTGGACTTATCAGAAGAAGGAGTCTTGGAAGATGAAGGTTTTCTGAAATTTCTGGAATTGTTAAAAGGACGAGACTTGTTCTTAAAACCAGCCATCATAGCCATTTCATCAGACAATTGTTCAACCAAAATTTCCTCACCTTTATCATCAACATCACTTAGATATGCCTTGGTTTGGTGGGTAGAGTTGTTTTGGCTGTCATTGTCAGAGTCTGATGAAGGATAGGTGATTCGAGAACACTTTGAGATTTCTTGGGATTTTCACTGATAAGAGCTATAGAAGAGCCCTTTATCTCTTTGATGAAAGATTTCCTTTGTAACTTGGTTTGTTTAAAGTTGAAGAGAGTTCCATACAAGACAGTTAAGGGCATGAACTCAAGGTCCTTGGTAGTCTTGATGCAAGTGCATATGTTCTCCCAAAATTCAGGGAGACAATCCATGAACTTACATAAGACTTCCTCATTATCATAGACTCTGCCCAATAACTTCAGATCATTCAAAAGAGAGTTGAAACGATTATAGTAGCTAGGAAGAGATTCACCTTTTTCATAAGCAAAGAGTTCATACTTTCTAATGAGAGCTATCTTTTTGCTCTTCTTCACTTCCTTTGTACCTTCGTACAGAACACACAGAGTAGTCCACATCTCTTTAGCAGTTTCAAAGTTAACCAGAGAGTGATAGACCTCATCAGGAAGTGAGAGTGCAATGATTGCTCTTAGCTTAGAATCAAGAGAAACCAAACGTTTTTCCTCATCAGTATATTTCTTAGGATTTTTGAGGATATAACGACCAGTAGCTTTAGATTTCTCTTTGTCAGAAGGCTCAGAATCATCGGAGTCACTAGAGTCCTCCTTATCAGCGGTTTCTTTACCAGGCCTCTGCGTTTCATAGCGAGCCCAGACTCTAGGGATAATAGGTCCCTCTTTGAGAATGGTTGGATATATAGTATCCACTCCTTCCATGAATAGCATCATACGGCTTTTCCAAAGAGAAAGTTGTTAGGATTAAACTTGGGAGGTTTGGTTATGGAGCCATTCTCTGAAAAGTTGTTTTGAAGAGAGTTTTCATTTGTTGAAGATGAAGAGGCATCCATCGCAAATCAAGTTTATGAATTAAACTTTCTGCTCTAATACCACTTGTTAGTCCCAGATGGCTATAACAAGTATTGTAGAAGGGGGGGGGGGGGTGAATACAATACTCAAAATTTTCACAATTTTAATTCTATTATTGAAAACTTTCAACAAGAATTACACATAGAAACTAAAGACTGTTGCGGAAAAGAACAGATAAACTATTCTAACAGTCTTTCACATAGTATACTAAACAAAACAACTTAGAACACTTAGAACAAAGCTATAAAGTTCTTAAGCAAAATGGAGAATTCTTGCACTGAGAGAAATTTCCAGAAAGCGTAGTTTGCATGGGAACACCTTCTTCCTTTTATAGTGTACTAAGCATTAAATGCTTGGGACACTTGTCATCAGGAGATTTGCTTGAGGATGTTGACTTCTGAAAAGTTGATATGTCTTTATCACCTTTTTCTTGGTACTAGGAATAGAGCCCATGCTGAAAGGGACTTTAACTAAAAATGGATAAAACGACAAATAGTCACTTTTATCTGGCAAAGGATATTGTCCCATAATAAATGATCTTCTTCATGTGTATTCCAAGACAATTACACCGATGAAGTTTCACCGATATAATTGACTTAAATCTTGAAACAATCTTCAAAGAGAACCATTCAAACAAAGATCCCACCGATTTGAGCATCCTTATCGGTGGGATGCTTCTGGCCGACGATAAGAGGGTCGGTGGGGAGAGTGTCCACCGATGTGTGGGAACACCATCGGTGGACAATGACTTGCTGAGAGTTGAGAAGATAATTCTTATTTCCACAATGAGAATGTCTTCTAGCTTGGTTTCGGTTGATCTTCGACTTTACCGAACATTTGCTATTTTGTACAAGTCATTCTAAAAGAACCATGCTAAAATATTCTAAGTAAGATATAGGGAAAAACATCGGTGAGTCAATTTCAAATCTTGGTGACCCAACAAAAGCACATAGACATCAGATATCACTTCATCAGAGATCACATCTCCAAAGGTGACATTGAGCTGCATTTCATTCCAACTGATCTTCAGCTTGCAGATTTGTTCACCAAACCCTTAGATGAAACCAGGTTTAACTTTCTAATAAGTGAACTTGGAATGCTGTATCTTGATATGTAATTAAAAAAAATTCACCGATGGTAAAAACCCAATCGATGGACTTTAGTCATTCCACCGATCCCTCTACCCCGATACTTTTCCTCCTATTTGATCTGAAACCTAGCATCGGTGGACTCTATTCGGTAGTTTCTTCCATTCCACCGAAATCCCATATCACCAATCCCTCTAAATCGGTGACCTCATTCTCATCGGTGGTTTCTCTCATTCCACCGACGACCTTTAGAAACACCCATCGGTGAATCTCTTTCCCACCGACACTTTTGCTAATAGGTATGCTTATTCAACCGATTGTCCTCCCAAACCACCGATAAGAGATACCCGATGTCATACTTTGATCCTTATCTTCGGTGAGCAATTACCACCGACAAGTAGCATCTTCGTTGGATCCATCTCATTATTTCATCGATCCTCATCGGTACGCCTATCCACCGAAACCTTTTGCAAATCTTATCCAACACGATATCCCATACTTACATCACTCTACAACCCTATGTGTCAGAAATACTTGACCCTTCCCATTCCTTATGACCACAACTTCACCAACCCTCATCATTACCCTCAAACCCTATTTTTTATTACTTTTATTCCTAACCTTTCGATTTCCATCCTAACCACTCCCGCCTCCAATCTCGTTTAAATTTCTAAACCCTATATAAACTTCACTTCTCCTCATTCCCTCCTTTACACAAACGGTTCATCTTTCTCGTTCATCTTCTATCACGATCACATACCTGCAAATCTTCATCCATGGCTTCTTCTACTACTTCCAAGGCAACGAAGCACACAAAGGTCATCAAGGAATCTCCTACATGTTTCGAAGACCTAAAGTTCAACCCTTGCAATCACGTTGCAAGGTTTGAACCCGATCCCGCTCATCCTGAGTTTGCCACGGTAACCAAGTTCTTGACACGATCTCCTCTTCTTCATGCATTCACCTGCAACCCTAAAATGAGCAAAATGCTCATTGGCAACTTCTGGCTCACTGCTGTTTATGATCCTTCCAACGAAGCAGTTCATGCTTCGATTTTAATTGATGAAGAAGGCGACCATGATCTCACTTTTGGAGTAGATGATGTTTGTCGTGCATTAAAGATTGATGCTTTTGCTGAGTATGAAGACATGCACCTTACCACAGCCCTTGCAGAGGTAATAAGTGCTCTTGGTTATATTCACCAATCAGACGACAACCTTCCAAATCTTCCAAAGGACCAGGTACTCTTGTACGAGGTAAAATAGGAGTAATCTGGAATTTCTTCTTTGCCCATGTTATCTACTGTCTGTCCAGAAAAACGAGTGGACATGACCAATCAGCTTCCTATATCACTTCCTTAGCCCATGCTCTCATCTATCAACGAAAGATAGACTTCGCTCAATACTTTTTCACGGAACAAGTAGAGGTTATCAAGCCCCCCAAAAGATGCCAAGTTGCTTACCCCCGATTCATTTCTATGATTGTTCAACACAAAATCGGTGCTGCTTTGGATGCCGATAGGAAGGCCGGACATCCCCGATTCATATATTATTGGTCTTCCCCAATCGTCGGCCAAAAGACACTTGATGTTGGACCTCGTGCCACCGACGAGCCTCTCCGCCCAGGTATGATCTCATTTGCTCATTCTCCCGATCTCCACTGGGGAGATGCAGAAATTCCCGGGTTTCGTCATCCGAAAATTCCCGTGGAAACCCCAGTTGAAGTGGCCCCATCTCCTCGACCCCGAGTGAAGTCGGTAGGAGCCTGATAGGCGGGCTCACACCCCCCTAAATCTAACCGCAAGTGTACGGGTCGAAGTCAAGTAATAGTACAAAAGTACGAGTATCGAACACAGGGAACTAGGAACTAAGTATCACAATCACTATAAGATCTATTAACTGAACGGTCGGAACTTTGAGTTGTTGGTATGAACTAATTAATTGCAAGAAAACAAATCACAAACGGGACAGTAGACAACTTAGGAAACTTCGATAGAGAAAACAGTTGAGGGTTGGAAATCCTAAGGTTTTCACATACGAACATTTGACTTAAACAATTACCAAGTTATTCCCTTTAATGAATACCCAATCTCGAAAATCACCTTTGTTCTCTCTCAAGCAACAACGGGTTTTATTTTGAAGACACAAGCTTTATCTCTCGATCTTAACTTATGACACTCAAAACACATTAAAAGCAAGATTTAAATGGGACTAAGGCTTACACTGGTATATCTCTATCCAATTTCTCACCTTAGGCATGCAATTTCTAGTTCTAGTTAACAATTAGTTCTCTCGAACTTAATTGAGAACAACAAAACAATTGGAAGCTAGCTAAACTCACAAAAGCATTAAAAACCAAATTACATGCTTCATTAAAATAGGAAAACTGATAAAAGTCTCACGTCACATGTTCATACGCTTTAAACCAAATTAATTCCAACCCCCAACATCTAACGATTAGTTCATGTTGGTGGTGGATAAAAACATAAGAGAAGGAAAGGAAACAATCAATGTAAACATAGTGAAGGTGATCGTGGTGAATGCAATAACGAACTCCCTTCTCTCGGCTCTAATCCGCTTCGCGTCCTGACTTCCTCCTTAATCGATCCTCTATCGTGGCTCCAAAAGCTTCGAAAAACCTCTGAAAATCGCCTCCCAGTCGCTGCCGTTCGTCGTGTGACAGCTAATGACCTAAAAGTCGGAAAACGCCAATTAAGAGGCTGGAACAGAGGGTTGCGCGGCTTTAGACGCGACTTGCAAACCGCGCCAGAAACCGCGCGGTTTCTGGCTGGGTTTCGGGTCAGGTTTGTTTCGTGGTTCGGGCATGGGTCTTGGGCTTCCGTTGGCTTCGTTTTGTACTCGTTTTGGGCTCTTTTCGCTTCTTTTCTCGATGATTGCCGCCTTTTATATTACCTGCACATTTCACTTGATAAACCATAAAATTCCACCTCTTTGCTTAAATACAAGCCAATCTCATTGGTTTCTGGACCGAAAATAACGCCAAAATGTGGCGTTATCAACAACCCCAAACCGAGCGTTGCTTGTCCCCAAGCAAATTAGCGATAGAATAGAATAAAAGCACACCTCAGTGAAATAATAACTGCACAATTCCCAATCGGTCCCATGTAATGCACTGGTGATTTCCCATACCCGTGAATGTCTATCTCACTCTCGCCTCATTCTTATTCTGTTTGATCTATGGTCTTCCATTGTGAGTTGAACTCGTGACAGCTCCGATTCCATTAAGGTTGTACTAGGTCCAAACATACTAGGGAAAACATTTCGCCTCGACCCTACCTCACGGGATACTCTCATTTCACTCGAACCTAGGTTGTCGCACATGTTGTCATGTATCGGAGGTTATGTACAAGAATACTCTAAAATCACATGACAACTCTAATGAAAGACGCACAAATGTCCAAAAAGTTGATCTCAGAAATGAATTAAGTAGCAAGACAGGGAATATCGGTAAAGGTGGTCATATACCCTTATCACGTTTTCCAGAAGATCATCCAGGTCTTTACAAAGGTTGTAACGGGGCTAGGGTTATGGCTAAGAAACGAAGAGTAAAAGGATCAAAAATCCTCGGTGTGTCAATCTTTAGCAAGTCTGAACTTTCTTGCTTCACATTCTATCTTTTGGCCCTATTTGTTACTACTGGAGTCACTTTGACTCTCTTATTCAGCTGCTGTATGGCTATCTAATTAACTGTGTTTTTTTTTTTGGACTTCATTGGCCCTCTTTATTTGATTGGGGTTGCACTGGTTCTGATTGACACACTTTCGGATAAGGGTTGGCTAAGGTTTTTTTGGTTCGGGTTTAATGGTGGGTCATGAAATTAACAAGTGGTGAGTGTTTGGCTACAAAGTGGGTTATGGGTACACACAATGGGTCAAGGAACGATAGCTAAAAATGGGTTACACATACACACAATGCCTGGAATCATCTCTTAAGGTCCACATGATATGGTCTACTATACCCTTACCCACTATCCTGATGGTCGTCTTTGCTACTCAATGCAATAATATAGCGAGATCACTCTATATTCACGACAAGGAACTCGAAAAAGTGTATGCGAGTTAGGTGTTCGAATCCCTCGAAATGAAAAACGTCTTTGAGGCTCAAATCTCACTATTGGGGTGGTCTCCACTAATGTCCCTAGTCATGTCTTTCCCGGTCCTTCCCTAATGGTCACGTCACTATCACAAGATTCTTTCCATAATGGTCGGTCTCAATCATTCACAATAAAAATTTTTAGCTAATGTGATCTAGACACTCAGAAGTGCAGGAAATCTACATGCATAAACGTGGGCTCGATTGGGCAACCCCAAACCTTACCCACACATTGTCCCCAATGTGCAAGTGTTGGTGTAGGCGATGCGACAAAATGCATTGTGCAGTTATTACAGTCATCGAGCAGGAAAGGCAAAACATTCACATATCATAACAAAAGCGGGCCCAAGGTTTTTCAAAAAGGGGCACCCCAAACCTAGGCCGTGGCCTAGGTTTGCCAACTAAAGCCAACCCCAAACCTCGGTGAAACCGAGGTTTGCACAGGATTAAAAGTGAGTGTGTAGATGTTGAAAAATGAGGTACCCCAAACCTAAGTGAAACATAGGTTTGTTGCATCTCGTTTAACTAATAAGGACACAAACATCATACACCACTCGTTACATACAAAGTTAGAACATACATGTGTGCCCGGACGGAAGAGATGCTCTTGAAAGATTTGAGCGACCATCTTGGAGGATTCAGAGAAGATGGAGGGAAAATGCAGGAACAAACGAAATCAAAGAAAAAAGGCGAAAGAAAACAAGGAAACGATACACACAAAGCAAGAAAGGAAAAAAAAAACCAACAGAGAGTTGCGCGGTTTGGCGCGCGGCTTGCAAGTCGCGGCCAAAACCGCGTATGTCTCTGTTCCATTTAATTTTATTTTGTAAATAAAAACACTCCAAAACATAAATAATAAAAGAAAACGCAAACCTCGGTGGGTTGCCTCCCACCCAGCGCCTTGGTTTCGGTCGTGGCTCGACCTTCCGTCTGATCACTCCTTAGGCTTTTCGTGATTACCCGGCTCCTCTTCAACTTGGCCTCGTACCTTCTCGAACATTTTGAACATTGTCTTTTCGCCACCAACCCTTAAGGTCATTTCACCTTCTTCCATGGCAATCAACGCTCTGCTCGTGGCCAGAAAGGATCTTCCCAAAATCAGCGGGACCTCTATATCTTCATCGATGTCCAGTACCACGTAGTCCACCGGAAAGTAGAAGTTGCCAACCTTGATGAGCACATCCTCTACCACTCCATATGGGTACACTATAGATCTATCCGTGAGCTTAAGGGTCATGTATGTTGGCTTCACCTCTCCCAAGCCAAGTTTCCTGAAAACAGATAATGGCATCAAGTTAATACTTGCTCCTAAATCACATAACACTTTATCAAAATTAAGATTCCCCATTTGAATAGGGATTGAAAAACTCCCTGGATCCTTAAGCTTCGGGGGAAGCTTGTTTTGAATAATCCACTGCACTCTTCAGTAAGTGCAATGGTAGCTTGGTGTTCGACTGCCCTCTTCTTGGATAAGATCTCCTTCATGAACTTGAGATATGTCGGCATTTGGGCTAGTGCCTCTGCTAAGGGGATGTTGATGTGTAGCTTCTTGAAGATGTGAAGGAACTTCTTGAATTGTTCCTCATCTTTATGTGCCTTTACTCGACTCGGAAATGGTAGCGGTGGCACATACGGGTTGACTGGTGGTTGCTTCTTTTTCTTTTCTCCATCCTCCGGGTTTTCCTTCGTCATACCTTCTTCACCGACTTCCTTCCCATCCACTTCTATGATCTCGACATCTTGCTTTTTGAGCTCGGTTTCCTTTGATGACGTTTCTTGTGTAGGCTCGTTGATCAGCTCCTTGCCACTTCTCAGATAAATGGCATTACATTCCTCTCTTGGTTTCCTTTCAGTCTGACTCGGAAACGTTCCTGGGGCTCGGTTTTGTAAAACTTCCAAAATTTGCCCCACTTGTCTTTCGAGGATCTTGATGGATGCGGTGTTCTGATCAGTAGCCGCCTTGACCGTGTTAACCGTGCTCGCTAACTCTCCAACTGTGCTGTCCATCTTGGTCATGAACTTCATTATCATATCCTCCAGCCCCAGTTTCTTCTCCCCAGATTATCCCTCATTGAAATTCCTTTGGTTAAAACCTGGAGGACGGTAAACATTGTTAGCATTAGAAGAATTAGAAAAGTTCGAGTTATTACCTTGTGGTTGTTGACCGGGTTGACTCCATGAAAAGTTAGGGTGTTTCTTCAACCCCTCATTATACGTGTTCGAGAAAGGGTCATTCCTCGGTTGGTTGTTCCGGTTTTGTAGGAACTGAACTTACTCGGGTTCTTGCGGACTACCTCCTTTCAGATGGTTCGTGATCGCGGCTAGTCGAGCTTTTATTTCCTTCAGCTCATCCGATTCTTGAACACTCGCTACCCGTCTGATAGAAGATCGTGGAGTGGCATAGCTATGTTCGGCTAAGTTCTCGATCAGCTCAATTGCTTCTTCATATGTCTTATTCATGAGAGCTCCACTCGCTGCAGCAGTGATGTCATTCTTGAACTGCGGGTGAAGTCCTCCAAAGAACGTCTAAATAATGACCCAACCATGTAACCCATGGTGAGGGCACCTCTTCAACGTGTCTTTATATCGCTCTCATGCCTCGTATAGAGTCTCTTGGTCCCATTGAGCGAAGTGGGTGATGTCGGCCATCAGTTGAGCGGTTCTTCCCGGTGGGAAGAATTTCTGGAGGAACGCAGCTTTCAGTCCTGCCCATGTAGTGTTCTGATCCGATGTTAGGACCTCTATCCATATTTCAGCTCTACCCTTGAGAGAAAAACTGAATAGTCTCAGTGTGATTCCATTCTCGTCCACCCAATTGATCTTGAACGTATTGCAGATCCGTTCAAATGCATGAAGGTGTGCATGGGGGTCTTCAGTTGGCGCTCCCCCAAACTGATTCTGTTGTACCATCATGATGGTACTCGGCTTTATCTCGAAATAATTTGCCCCAGTGGTGGGCGCTTGGATGCCTATGCGTGCGGCTGCCACGTTCGGGTCGACAAACGATCGCATAGGGCGTCTCTCAGGAGGTGGTGGAGGTGGGTCATTGCGAGGAGGAGCTTCGTCGACCATCTTCAATTGCCTTTTAACTTTTGATTCTTTGAGTAATCGACAGGCGGTTCTTTCAATCTCTGGATCGATTGGTTCGATTTTCTCCCCACGGGTCTTCCTTGGCATAAACCAATTAGTACCTGAAAAGAAGGTAGGCAAAGTTAGTAATCCAGAAACCGAAAGTGATGAAACAAGATAACAAAAAATAAAAATATTCAATATAATAGCGCTTATAGCTGGTAGTGCTATCATTTGCAACTAGTTCCCCGGCAACGGCGCCAAAAACTTGATAGGCGGGTTCACACCCCCCTAAATCTAACCGCAAGTGTACGGGTCGAAGTCAAGTAATAGTACAAAAGTACGAGTATCGAACACAGGGAACTAGGAACTAAGTATCACAATCACTATAAGATCTATTAACTGAACGGTCGGAACTTTGAGTTGTTGGTATGAACTAATTAATTGCAAGAAAACAAATCACAAACGAGACAGTAGACAACTTAGGAAACTTCGATAGAGAAAACAGTTGAGGGTTGGAAATCCTAAGGTTTTCACATACGAACATTTGACTTAAAGAATTACCAAGTTATTCCCTTTAATGAATACCCAATCTCGAAAATCACCGTTGTTCTCTCTCAAGCAACAACGGGTTTTATTTTGAAGACACAAGCTTTATCTCTCGATCTTAACTTATGACACTCAAAACACATTAAAAGCAAGATTTAAACGGGACTAAGGCTTACACTGGTATATCTCTATCCAATTTCTCACCTTAGGCATGCAATTTCTAGTTCTAGTTAACAATTAATTCTCTCGAACTTAATTGAGAACAACAAAACAATTGGAAGCTAGATAAACTCACAAAAGCATTAAAAACCAAATTACACGCTTCATTAAAATAGGAAAACTGATAAAAGTCTCACGTCACATGTTCATACGCTTTAAACCAAATTCATTCAAACCCCCAACATCTAAAGATTAGTTCATGTTGGTGGTGGATAAAAACATAAGAGAAGGAAAGGAAACAATCAATGTAAACATAGTGAAGGTGATCGTGGTGAATGCAATAACGAACTCCCTTCTCTCGGCTCTAATCCGCTTCGCGTCGTGACTTCCTCCTTAATCGATCCTCTATCGTGGCTCCAAAAGCTCCGAAAAACCTCTGAAAATCGCCTCCCAGTCGCTGCCGTTCGTCGTGTGTCAGCTAATGACCTAAAAGTCGGAAAACGCCAATTAAGAGGCTGGAACAGAGGGTTGCGCGGCTTTAGCCGCGACTTGCAAACCGCACCAGAAACCGCGCGGTTTCTGGCTGGGTTTCGGGTCAGGTTCGTTTCGTGGTTCGGGCATGGGTCTTAGGCTTGGATCTCGGGCTTCCGTTGGCTTCGTTTTGTACTCGTTTTGGGCTCTTTTTCGCTTCTTTTCTCGATGATTGCCGCCTTTTAGATTACCTGCACATTTCACTTGATAAACCATAAAATTCCGCCTCTTTGCTTAAGTACAAGCCATTCTCATTGGTTTCAGGACCAAAAATAACGCCAAAAAGTGGCGTTATCAGAGCCAAAAAGAAAAAATCTCGGGCCACCGACACCTCCGTGTCTGCTTCCGAGGCTATGTCTCTGAGAGATCCCTCAGAGACTACCCAAGTCTCAACCCCTTCCTTGAAGCGGAGGCACTCTAAAACCCCACCGAGATCTCCCCTAAAGAGGTCTCGGATACCTTCGGCCACCACCCTTAGGCAGGCTACCGATTCTCCACAATCGGTGGCCGAAGTTGTCCCATCCAGGCCAGGGAAATCTGCACAACCCCAAACCGACTCCTCTGTTGCCTCTCATAAGGCTTCAGTTGCATTTCAGGAGCATCCTATTATTTTCACATCACCCACTTCTTTGGGTGATGGTGATGACTTCGGGGTCTCTCCCCTCGAAGGCACCGACTTCACACTCCACAGCCTATCACCCGATCTAGTGATCGATGATGCACAACCCGCTGAGGGTTCACCAGTTACTCACAACACGGGGGCCTTTATCGATTTTTTGTTGGAAGATACTGTGTAATAACCAGGTATGTTATTTATTTATTTAACTAGTATTATTTTAGTTAAAATAGATTTGGGAAATTTTATAAGTCTTTATTTTAGTATTTTATGGAGTTAGAAGTTAAGGGGTAAGTTTTAATTTTAATTTGGAAGTTTGGGGGTATGTTTTGCCAAATAAGAGAAGTATAGGGTTTGTTTGGTCTTTCTAGCCAAACCTTACACCACCACCGCCATTATCATTTCAATTAGGAGGAGGTGTCCTCCATTTAGCTAAGTTAGTATATTGTGAATGTGTGTGTGTGTGTTTTCGGTTAAGAGAGAAAAGAGAGAGATAGAGCCGTAGAAAAGAAGAAGAAGAAAGACAAGATTGTTGCTGAAATTAGAGGGTTCATCTTGTGAAGATTAAAGGTATGCTTCTTCTTAATCTATCCTTTTTATCTAAATAAAGTTTTATATAAGTTTATAGATGGATTTTGATGATTTATGGATGATTTGGGAAATCTGAGTATATGACTAGGTTCAATTTATAGTCTTAATGTAACATCCCGAAATTTCGTTATATTATGTTGTAACACCCCGTTTCCCAATTTACGTGATTTAACTGTCTCTTTTGGGGTTGAGTTAATTTTTGGGTCGTTATGTACGTGTTCAGGAATCTAGGGGCCAGTTTATCAATTTTGTAAGATGAGGGTGTGTTTTGGCATGTATGTAAAGGGGATGGAAACCCTAAACACCCTCATTTGCAGCCATTTGTTTCTTTAGCAAAGAAGAGAGAAAAGAGAAAGGGATTTTCGGAGTTCTTGTGAGCTGCTGTGAAAGACCGACCGATTCTCCTTCGTTAACCGTTGGATCGTCGTGAAATTTGGACAGCGACTTCACGACCCTCTAATCTACATTCTGACCAGAGGGATTTGGCATCGGAGTTCCCAGTAGAGAGAACCAAGTGTCCGAAGTTGCTGTGAAAGGGATTTTCGGAGTTCTTGTGAGCTGCTGTGAAAGATCGACCGATTCTCCTTCGTTAACCGTTGGATCGTCGTGAAATTTGGACAGCGACTTCACGACCCTATAGTCTACATTCTGACCGGAGGGATTTGGCATCGGAGTTCCCAGTAGAGAGAACCAAGTGTCCGAAGTTGCTGTATTTTCCAGGCGAAAGATTTGGTGATTTTGGAAGATTCAAGTTGTGAAAGGTTCTAGGAGGATTGTTGTTCGCGGTCTAGAATTGCAAGGTATGTGTATTATGTTTAGAAATCAATAGAAATGGGGTGTATGAAATGGGATGTTTGGCAAAGTTTTATGGTATTTGGACTATCCTAGCTATGTCATTTCGGGATGAGAGTTGGGATAGAATTAGAGTTCCATTTTTGGGCTTGTTATGATATGTGTATGTATGAATGTTATAGGTGGTACGAGGTGATTATTATACACTGTGAAGTACTTGGTAATTGACATCTTGACAGGTGAGTACTCTACCTATATTATGTAAGTTATGTGTACGTAGTTGGATTGCATGTGTGATTATGTGTATGTTGGCTTTGCCAAAGGAAAGAGTACCTATGGTGGTAGTAATACCCCTAGGGAATATGTTATGTAAGAAGAGGCCTGGTACCAGTGTCTAGTTATGACCTTCCTTATTGGCTTTGTGCCTTAAGGAATGGAAGGATGTTACATGTATGTGATTGCTATGTTTATGCGAGTATGTATGCATGATGATATGTGGTACAGGTGCGTGCTCACTAAGCGAAAGCTTACCCCGTTGTTATTCATCTTTTAGTGGCAGGTACATCTTCGAAGAATAAAGGAAAGGCTCCAGCTTGAAGCTTTTGGATTTTCGGCAGCTCAGCAGCTTATATTTTCTTTTGATGAATGATAGTTTTGGATTCTCTAAGCTTTTCAGTTGAATATTGTTTGACTCTCAAACTTATTGGTTTTAAGTTGCAAACTTGTACTCTTTTCTATAAGATTATGGGATTTTATCTAAATGTTTTAATTACAAATCTTCCGCTGTATTTTAAGGTTACTTTCCGTTAAATGAGTGTTTTAAAGATAAGGGATGTTACAGTTGGTATCAGAGCCTTGGTTTAAGGGATTCGGGCATTCACAAGTGGTGAGTGTTTGAACTTAAACCCAAGTGCTCAAGTTTTCAAATAAGTAACCTTTAAAAAAAAGCTGTTTCGTGTAAGAAAATGGTTTATAAGGAAAGGGTGTTTTAAAAGAAAACGTTTTCACGGCTGAGCTGCGGTCCAGAGCATCAAGACGGGGGTGAGCACACTATTCCATATTAGGATTTATGATAAAGCATGTTCAGTTTTGTGAAAGACCAGTTTTATAACTGTATTGGATGAGTAATTATGTTTATGTATGCTAGATATGGTCAATGTGACAAGGTTATGATTTCAAGTATGTTTTGTTGATGCATAATGTGAATTAGAATATGATTATAATGTTTATATGATAAGTGGTAGATATGGAAAATGTTGTGATATATATGTTAAAGGTACCAACTAAGCTGGGAATTGGAACCTTAGTGACGGTGTTGAGTCTAAACATGGAGGGTGTAATTATAATGGTATAAGGGCCCATACCATTGCAATTACATTGTACATGCCGGGGCTTGATATAGTTGCAAAAGAATTCTATGAACCAGACAAGGTTGAGGGTTGGGTAGTAACATGCTAGAAAGGGATTTTGTTAAGAGAGTATAAGCAGAAGGTTTCTAAGGAGCATGTTAGAAAGAAAGACAACTAAGCTAGGACCTCTGGACTATGCTAGGAGTTTGCTCAGGGGGGGGGGGGATGTAGATGAATTATTCTAAAGTATCATGTTTATGTATCAGAATGGTGAACACTAGAAGGCAAGGCAAGAGACCGATTATTGAAGAGGATCAGGAAATTCCTGATCTGAGAGGTGTGATCGCTGCTGAGGTCGGGGAGGTTCTTCACGAGTTACTCCCAAGTCTCTTTGAGCAGGTAAAGCAGGAACTGGCTAATGAAATTCGTAGTCAGGTAGAGGCAGCTGTGGCCAGCAGGGCCAGTGGATCAGGGGGCTTGTCAGGCGTGCAACCACGGGGGACAAGCTACAGAGATTTCTCGGCCTGTCAGCCGCCACAGTTTGAGGGGCAGAAGGACCCCGTAACCAGCACTCGTTGGATAGCTGAGGTGGAGGGTGCTTTCCGCACCAGTTTTTGTACCGAGGAAGTCAAGGTTCGCTACGCATCGAACCTTCTGAGGAAGGCAGCGAAAGACTGGTGGAACCTTATTGTTCGTGCTCGGACGCCAGAACAAGTGGATAGCATGACTTGGGAACAGTTCAAGGAACTGTTCATGGAACAGTATGTGCCCCAAATTGAGGTAGAGAGACTCACAAATGAGTTTCTATCTATGGAGCAAACTACGGAGTCGGTGAACGAGATCACTGACAAGTTTTTGGAGCGGTCCCTTTTCTGTCCTGAGTATGTCAGGAATGAAAAGGCCAAAATGTACAGATATGGGAGAGTTTTGAAACAGGAGATTAGAGAATTTGTTGTTATGGCAAGGTGCACTGATTTTCAGCAGATGCACGAGGCGGCTCGGGCTAGAGATCGAATTAGAGAACCAAAGAAAGACAAGAAGGGCTGAAACGGTTCAGACTCAACCTCAGCAGACTAAGAGGTTCAAAACTGGGAGTCATAAACCGGAGGTAAAGAAAGAGTTCAAGAGAGAGCATCCCCGCTGTGGGAAGTGTGGACGACAGCATCCGGGAGAATGCCGTATGGGCTCCGGAACCTGTTACAAATGCGGGCAACCGGGTCATATCAGTCGAGACTGCAAGGCGACCGCAAAGATATGTTTTAAGTGCTACAAGCCGGGCCATTTTGCTGACGAGTGCCCAATGAATACCGGGTCGGTCCAGAACTCGGGAACCGCACCGGTGAAGATGCTAGAGGGTGGATTGGGAAAGAAGAACGACGCACCCAGGACTCGGGGGCGAGTGTTCCAGATGACCGTAGATGAAGCAAAGGAGGAGCCAGATGTCGTGACAGGTATTTTTCCTGTTAATGCATCACCTGCCCTTGTCTTATTTGACTCGGGAGCTACTAAATCTTTTGTTTCTTTATCGTTTTGTAAATACTTTGCTATTGTAAAGGACAAGTTAGAGAGTCCGCTAGAAGTAGAAATAGCGGACGAGGAGTTTCGTTTTGTGAGTGATGTGTATAAAGGTAATGTAATAGAGATAGCCGGAGTGAAGTTTAGTATAGATCTTATTCCTATTGCGATGAGGGAAATAAATGTAGTAGTTGGGATAGATTGGCTTAGTCGGAATGGAGCGCGCATTGATTGTGAAAAACAGCAAGTAGTGATTCGAACCCCAAGTGGGGGAGAATTAACTATCTCGAGTGAAGGAAGAAAAGGGGTACCAAAGGTGTGCACTTTGGCCAAAGCTAGAAGATATGTGCACCATGGTGGTAGCAGTTACTTGGCGTATATTGTTGATGAACGGGAGGAGAAAAAGAAGAGAACAGTGGCAGATGTACCAGTGGTCAGCGAGTTTCCGGATGTTTTCCCGGATGACTTGCCTGGCATTCCTCCCGGGAGGCAAGTGGAGTTCCGAATAGACTTGATTCCGGGGGCGGCACCGGTAGCAAAGGCTCCTTACCGTTTGGCACCTCCGGAGATGCATGAACTGTCTAAGCAGCTGGAGGAACTGTTGGATAAGGGTTTCATCCGTCCCAGTAGTTCACCTTGGGGAGCCCCTATCCTTTTCGTGAAAAAGAAGGACGGGTCGATGCGGATGTGCATCGACTATAGAGAGCTTAACAAGCTTACGGTGAAGAACAGATACCCGTTGCCGAGGATCGACGATCTCTTCGATCAACTTCAGGGAGCCGTTTGGTTCTCTAAGATAGATCTTCGCTCAGGGTACCACCAGTTGAAGGTCAGGGAAGAGGATGTTCACAAGACAGCGTTCAGAACCAGGTACGGGCATTTCGAGTTCATCGTGATGCCATTTGGACTGACGAACGCACCGGCGGCATTCATGGATCTTATGAATAGAGTTTGCAGACCGATGTTGGATAGGTCAGTCATCGTGTTTATAGACGATATACTGATCTACTCCAAGTCGAAGGAGGATCATATGGAGCATCTACGAGAGGTTTTGGAGATTTTGCGTAAGGAGCAGTTATATGCAAAGTTCTCCAAGTGTGATTTCTGGTTACAAGAGGTTCAATTTCTTGGACATCTTGTGAACCGAGAGGGTATCAAGGTAGACCCAGCGAAGGTGGAGGCAGTGATGAAGTGGGAAACCCCGAAGACTCCCACTGAGATTAGGAGTTTCCTTGGATTAGCCGGGTACTACCGCCGGTTCATCCAGGATTTCTCCAAGATAGCAGTTCCGTTGACGAAGCTGACGAGGAAGAACGAACGTTTCGTTTGGGGAGAGGAACAGAAAACAGCGTTCGAAACCTTAAGGAGAAAGTTATGAGAGGCTCCGGTGTTGACACTACCGGAGGGAGTTGAAGACATGACAGTCTACTGTGATGCGTCTTATCACGGGCTAGGCTGCGTTCTTATGCAGAGGGGAAGGGTGATTGCCTATGCGTCTCGTCAACTGAAGACGCATGAGGTGAATTACCCGACTCACGATTTGGAGCTTGCGGCAGTGGTGTTCGCTCTCAAGTTATGGCGGCACTACCTGTATGGGGTGAAGTGTACTATCTATACGGACCACAAGAGTCTTCGTTATTTCATGGATCAACAGAATTTGAACATGAGACAGCGGAGGTGGTTAGATGTGGTGAAGGATTATGATTGCGAGATTCTTTATCACCCGGGGAAGGCAAATGTCGTAGCGGATGCCTTGAGTAGAAGAGCGATTAGTGTTCTACTTCGGGTACCGTTGATGAGACTAACAGTATCAACGTCGCTTCACGACTTGGTAAGAAGGTCTCAAGAGGAAGCGATCAAGGGTGAGAACCAGAAGAAGGAACGGATAAAGGGACAGGTGGATCAGTTAGTGCCCGACAGTCGAGGTCTATTGACTCGGTACGGTCGGGTATGGGTTCCAGTATCGTGTGAGGCAAGGCAGACACTTCTGGACGAGGCGCATAAGTCAAGGTTCTCTATCCATCCCGGTGCTACTAAGATGTATAGAGATCTGAAGACTGACTACTGGTGGCCGGGGATGAAGAGGGACGTGGCTAAGTACGTGGAGAAATGTTTAACTTGTTTAAGGGTCAAAGCAGAGCATCAGAGACCGCACGGGAAGTTACAGCCATTAGAGATACCAGAGTGGAAGTGGGAGCATATAACAATGGATCTGATTACCAAGTTGCCTCGAACACCTAGGAATCATGATGCCATTTGGGTGGTTGTAGATAGGCTGACAAAGAGTGCCCATTTTATCGCGATCCGTGAAAGTTCATCTGCAGAAAAGTTAGCTGACATCTATGTCAGTGAAATTGTAGCAAGGCATGGGGTACCGGTAACAGTGATATCAGACAGGGATGTTCGGTTTACGTCGCGGTTTTGGGGGAAGTTCCATGAAGATTTGGGTTCGAGACTTCAGTTCAGTACAGCCTTTCACCCACAGACGGACGGGCAAAGCGAGAGAACAATTCAGACTCTTGAGGATATGTTGAGAGCCTGTGTTTTGGATTTTGGGGGCAGCTGGGATACGTATTTACCGTTGGCTGAGTTCTCATACAACAACAGTTTCCATGCCAGTATTGGCATGCCTCCGTATGAGATGTTGTACGGGAGAAGATGTAGGACTCCTATCTGTTGGGGAGAGGTAGGCCAGCGGGAGTTAAGCAGCACAGAAGTGGTTCAGAAAACGACGGAAAGTATTGAGATGATTCGGGATAGGCTACGAACCGCACAGAGTCGTCAAAAGAGTTACGCCGACAAGCGAAGGTCGGATCTGGAGTTCAACGTGGGAGATAATGTTTTGTTGAAGGTATCACCTTGGAAAGGGGTGATCCGATTCCGGAAGAGGGGCAAGCTAGGCCCTAGGTTTATCGGACCTTTCAAGGTGATAGCACGGGTTGGGAAGGTTGCGTACCGGCTGGAGCTTCCCCCGGAACTCAGTCTGATACACAACACCTTCCACGTATCTCAGTTGAGGAAGTGTTTAGCTGACGAGTCGGCGCATGTCCCTATAGATGACATACAGGTCGACGAACGGTTGAATTATATTGAGAGACCGATAGCAATCTTGGAAAGGAAGACCAAATCCTTGCGAAACAAGGAGGTCAGCTTAATGAAAGTTCAGTGGGAACACCGAAAAGGATCAGAATGGACATGGGAACCGGAAGCTGAGATGAGATCGAATTATCCGGAACTCTTCCAAGTCTGATCGATTTCGAGGACGAAATCCTGGTAAGTGGGGGAGAGTTGTAACACCCCGTTTCCCAATTTACGTGATTTAACTGTCTCTTTTGGGGTTGAGTTAATTTTTGGGTCGTTATGTACGTGTTCAGGAATCTAGGGGCCAGTTTATCAATTTTGTAAGATGAGGGTGTGTTTTGGCATGTATGTAAAGGGGATGGAAACCCTAAACACCCATTTGTTTCTTTAGCAAAGAAGAGAGAAAAGAGAAAGGGATTTTCGGAGTTCTTGTGAGCTGCTGTGAAAGACCGACTGATTCTCCTTCGTTAACCGTTGGATCGTCGTGAAATTTGGACAGCGACTTCACGACCCTCTAATCTACATTCTGACCGGAGGGATTTGGCATCGGAGTTCCCAGTAGAGAGAACCAAGTGTCCGAAGTTGCTGTGAAAGGGATTTTCGGAGTTCTTGTGAGCTGCTGTGAAAGATCGACCGATTCTCCTTCGTTAACCGTTGGATCGTCGTGAAATTTGGACAGCGACTTCACGACCCTCTAGTCTACATTCTGACCGGAGGGATTTGGCATCGGAGTTCCCAGTAGAGAGAACCAAGTGTCCGAAGTTGCTGTATTTTCCAGGCGAAAGATTTGGTGATTTTGGAAGATTCAAGTTGTGAAAGGTTCTAGGAGGATTGTTGTTCGCGGTCTAGAATTGCAAGGTATGTGTATTATGTTTAGAAATCAATAGAAATGGGGTGTATGAAATGGGATGTTTGGCAAAGTTTTATGGTATTTGGACTATCCTAGCTATGTCATTTCGGGATGAGAGTTGGGATAGAATTAGAGTTCCATTTTTGGGCTTGTTATGATATGTGTATGTATGAATGTTATAGGTGGTACGAGGTGATTATTATACACTGTGAAGTACTTGGTAATTGACATCTTGACAGGTGAGTACTCTACCTATATTATGTAAGTTATGTATACGTAGTTGGATTGCATGTGTGATTATGTGTATGTTGGCTTTGCCAAAGGAAAGAGTACCTATGGTGGTAGTAATACCCCTAGGGAATATGTTATGTAAGAAGAGGCCTGGTACCAGTGTCTAGTTATGACCTTCCTTATTGGCTTTGTGCCTTAAGGAATGGAAGGATGTTACATGTATGTGATTGCTATGTTTATGCTAGTATGTATGCATGATGATATGTGGTACAGGTGCGTGCTCACTAAGCGAAAGCTTACCCCGTTGTTATTCATCTTTTAGTGGCAGGTACATCTTCTAAGAATAAAGGAAAGGCTCCAGCTTGAAGCTTTTGGATTTGCGGCAGCTCAGCAGCTTATATTTTCTTTTGATGAATGATAGTTTTGGATTCTCTAAGCTTTTCAGTTGAATATTGTTTGACTCTCAAACTTATTGGTTTTAAGTTGCAAACTTGTACTCTTTTCTATAAGATTATGGGATTTTATCTAAATGTTTTAATTACAAATCTTCCGCTGTATTTTAAGGTTACTTTCCGTTAAATGAGTGTTTTAAAGATAAGGGATGTTACATATGTTATAATATAAATGAAGTTATTTTGTAATTGAGTTGTATCTTTGTGTTATATTTGCAAGTATTTGAGTCTTTGGGGGTTAAAAGTTAAGTAACCAAAGTTTGATGTTTTTATGTAAAATTAGAAACTTGGAGGTGTGTTTGGTCTTTTATTGAAAGTATGTGGATAAGAGGCTGAACTTTGAGGAAATATTTGATTTCCTTTTGTTGGGGTCGGTTTAGAGAAAAGCAAGAGAAAGAGAATTGGAGAGAAAAGAGAGAAAGAAGAAAACAAGAGTTTGGCTTCAAATTGGTAAGGAAATTGATCATGTTTTCTGAGGAATTTGTTGTAGATACATGGTGGTAAACGAATATGTGATTTGAATAGGTTCTCAAAATCGTTTACAACATATTGGAGCTACAGATTGTGATTAAAGTGCGTTTTCTTCAAAAAGGTGAGTTCATTCACTTTTGATTAAATACATGCTTTCTGTCAAATTAAATGTTAAGACACATGTATAAACTAGTTATGAACTGTATGGGATGGTCTGGAATGAGCTGAATCAAACAACATCGAAGTAGATTGGATTTTAGGCTGCAGTTCGAAGGTTTCCGGATGAAACGTCGTATCCGGAAACCCTGGTGATGAATGTTTCCGGACGCAATAGTATCTGGGGAAGTTTTATTTTATTGCTTTAGTTTTCCGGATGATTGTAGTTACCGGATAGTATTCGGGTTGCGTTAGTTTCCGGGTGTTATCCGGATTAGTGAAGCGTCCAGAAAACTTAAGTTGTCCAGATTAGATCAGTATCCGGAAAGTTGTGTTATCCGGGATGTTTAGTTGTCCGGATAGTTGTGTTATCCGAAAACCCCTGTTGTCCGGACTCTTTTGGAGAAATTGAGAAAGGTTAGGTTCTGAGGTCTGGATGCTGTCCTGGATGTTTTGTCTGGTTAAGTTTTATAAAAAAATTCTAGGGGCACTGCCCCCAGACCCCGCAAGGGCGTTGCCCCTTGACCCCATCCGCTAACCGGGTAGCGGAACCCCCGTGTCAAGTCGCCGAAGGGGAAATAATTGAAGATGAGGACACGATAGGTTATTTAATATTCTTAGAATTGAGAATATGATACGAGAGTGGCATGATGTGTTGTTATGTATAATTGTTATTCCTGTTTATAGAGGAATGTAATGGATAGGCAAAGTAGAATTGCTATTCATGTTGAAATGATGGAATAGGCAAAGTAGAATTGCTATCCACGTTGAAATGATTGAATAGGTAAAGTAGAATTACTATTCATATTACAATAATAGAATATGCAAAGTATAGTTGATATTCTTGTTAAAAAGGAGGAATAGGCGAGGTATAATTGCTATTCCCGTGTATCCTTGGAAATGTTTGAATAGACAAGGTAGAATTGTTATTCATGTGTATGATTGAATAGACAAGGTAGAATTGTTATTCATGTGTATGATTGAATAGACAAGGTAGAATTGTTATTCATGTGTATGATTGAATAGAGAAGGTAGAATTGTTATTCATGTGTATGATTGAATAGACAAGGTAGAATTGTTATTCATGTGTATGATTGAATAGACAAGGTAGAATTGTTATTCGTGTGTATGTTTGAATAGACAAAGTAGAATTGTTATTCATACGGAATGTTGGAATAGGCATAGTATAATTGCTATTCAGGTTGAATGTTGAATAGGCATAGTATAATTGCTATTCAGGTTGAATGAGTTAATGGGCAAAGAGAGTTGCTATTGATAATTGAGATGTGGGAGTGTGAATTAGATGAAGTGTAAGTGTTGTTTGACGGATTTGAAATAGGCAATGTATATATATAAGTTCTACTTCTGTATTCCATTTCAAAGAGAAAGTATGATGTTTGAATGTAAGTCTGTAAGATTGATTGATAAACTAGAATCCGTAAGGATTCGTAGTAGGTTATTGGATATGGTGATACGACTTTATGAATCGTAGTTATACTCGTGGTTTTGAGTATGGTTATGTCATCATGAGACAAGTATGAGCATGGTAAGAATGGTGATAAAGCGAGTTTGAATATATGCGTTGATTATCTAAGATTCCAATGATGTTAATGTGTTAATTTAAATTGGATGTTCTCATTAGGCGTAAGCCTAATTGTTTCAAATCAACTTTTCTTACCAGGTACTAGCTCAGAGAAAGTAAAGGGAAGAGGGACAGGTGCTTATGGGTATTCAACTTGTTGATGTTAAGAAGAGAAGTTGGCTGATATGAGGATGTTTTGATGAATGACTTAGGCAATCCGTTTAATCTTTTCATAGTGAACAAGATTGGATTAATAAGTTGTTTTGGAGAATTTGAATTGTATGTATTAAACCTCATAGTTAATTCTCTAATTATATATGAAAGTTGGATGATTCTATAGTTAACCTTGATAAACTTAAGGTTTAAATTGGCCCTGATTTTAGGGTGTTACACTTAAACATATCTGCATAGTTACAAAAACATGCATAGCTTAAAACATAAATTATGGGTTAAAAGATGAACTTAGTGGACTGAGACATTCATGAATATCGCAACCTTGAGTTGCGACATGTTCGTTGGTATCGCAACAGTTGGTTGCGACATAAGGTATATCGCAACAGTTGGTTGCGATATGGAGAGATATCGCAATAGTTAGTTGCGACATGATGTATATCGCAACAGTTGGTTGCGATATGCTACTGTGTCACAGTAGTTAATTGTGATATGGGTGGTGTGTTGCGACATGGAGTTATCGCAGTAGTTGATTGCGATGTGAGTCGAGGATTTTGGGATTTTAGAGATTTTAAGTTTTAAAAAGAGATATTTGTATATATGTGGTTACAGATTCTGTGAAGTTGGGCTAAAAGATTGGAGTGCTTGAAAATAGCTTGGAAGGATTTTTGGTGATAAGCAAAACATGTGAGTTTTACTTTAAAACGTTTTTAAACTGGAATACATATATGTGTGGATTGGGAATGTGATAGATGGTGTGATTATGTGTTTATGTTTGAAATATACTATATTGAGATATTGTATTTACATGAGAATTACACTATACGAGAATACGTTGGCCGGGCTTAGGACCGGTGGTGTTGGCTGTAATATTCGTACGGCGGTGTTGGCTGTAATATTCGTACAGCGGAGTTAATTTATTAGTTGGCTTGCAACCAACTAATATGGCCATGGAAAGGAGACAGGAAAGTACACGATGTGTGAGTTATGATTGGTATTCATCTTTGTGTTTTATATATATAAGGTATTTGTGCAAATGGTTTTAAAATGACAGGGATTTTCTCACTTAGACCATTAGGTCTAACCCTCATTTTGTTTTAAAATATGCATTCCAGGTCATGGAGCAAATAAGAACAAGTGATAGGACAATATATGAATTTCTTTTGAGGATGCATGTTTTGTTGAAGATCCGTGAAGTGTTTTGTATCTATCATGCTCGTAGTTCTTATGTAAATTATTAGCCAAAAATTTGTACTGAATTACTTATTGTAATTATAAAGACTATGGGACCGTAAATGCAATATGATGTATTCTTAGTTATGGGACTATTTTATAAAATATATGTTATTTATATGTTTTGGGAAACCGAGTTGTTACATACTAGTTCACCCCGAAAAGATGCCACCGACGACATCATGATCACCGAACCATCTCCTTCCCCGATACACCAATCGCCGAGATCTCCTTCTCCGATACATGTTTCCCCGAAACAACCTACTCCTCCCCGGAAATCTCCCTCCCCGGCGAGAGCTACTTCACCTCGAACCTCACCCTCACCTACAAAGGTTCCAACACCCCGACAATCACCACAACGATCCCCAACACCCCGACACTCACCACACCGATCTCCCACCCCTGCAAAGGAGTCCTCTGCGGATAGTTCGTCCCCGTCTCATCCACCCTCACGACCTCCACCACTACCGAGGGTTTTGTTTCCCAATCCTTTGAATGATCAACCCTCCTCATCCTTTATCCCTGACGATAGGTCACTTCCTCATACACCATTATCGCTTAATGTTCCCCGATTCCATCTTCCTCAAGCTGGCTCTTCCTCCACCACCGATACCCGTCTGCCGAGTGACCTCATTGCTGACATTCAGGAGGGTGCCCGACAGTGTCGGTTAGTGGGCACTCAATTTGAAAGTTTCAAACAGGCTACTCTTACTATAATGGCTCAGATGAACGAAAGAGTCATGGTCTTGGAAACCAGGCAACCTCAGTTTGTAAAAATAATGCTACGCAACTTGCTACAACCTCTCACCGACAATATAACCGCCTCTAATCAACAGTTAGAAAATCTCAAATCCTCCCACAATGATTTAGCCATATCGGTGGCCTCCATCAAAGCATCTACCGACTTTAAAGATTCTGAACTTGGCCGACTCATTTCTCGCGAAACTAAACATCAGGCTCTTCGCTCCTCTATCTCCAGATCTCTTCAGCAACTACATCAGAAGGTTGACTCCCTCAACAACAACCTAGACTGGGATTTTGATCTAGGTGACTTTGCCTTCGATAATACTGATCGGGGTCGGCTACTATTTGTTCATGGTTCGGTAGATCACATTGCTGCTCACTTGGGTTTGGAGTCTCCGGCTGTTGCTGAGGGGGAGAAAATCCTCCCAAAGTCACCGAAACGGCCTTGTGTTAGGCATCTTGGCAGCAACAGGCCTCCGACAGACTCCACCATCAGATTCTTCAAACCAAAAATCACCACATCGGTGGTCCCCGAAGCTACAACGACACTGACCACCACTTCAACACCGATAATATCTTCGGTACCAACCTCGTCTCCTACACCGACACCGATCGAAACTCCATCGGTGGTAAAACCTACACCGACGGCATTAATTGAGGGGGAGCAAACTCCTTCAGCCTCTATTCCAAAAGACAAAGGGAAGAAAATCATTTCTGCATAGGAAGAGGCCAAGGAGGAAAAGAAAAGGAAAGAATTGGCTAAGTATGGGGCCAGACCTGCCGATGCCCAAACTTTGAAGCTGAAACCTCCCACTCCAGAAACCACCACTGATCTGGGTCTATCTCCTCAAGAAATTGAGGAGTCTAGACTTGCCCAAAAAGCCCTGGATGATTCTAAGGCACTATCTCTGAAAGTTGCCAAAGAGGAGGCAATTAAGGCAAAATCCACCGATCCCATTCTAGCCCAAAAATCTGAGCTCGGTACAATAGAAGAAGAAAAAGAAGAAGAGATTAGATGGTACAAAAAGACCATGCACTACCGAACCAACAGGACCCCGATCACAGGTGTCAAGATAGCCACTTCAAAGCAAAACCCCTCCGACATCAGACTGATCATTGAAAGAGAAGATGGACTATCAAGGAGCATTAGAGATTACAACCTTCGGCAATTCGGTCTCTCCGAATGGTTCGAAATCTCTAGGCTATTGGTAAATTGCACTAATCCCAAGAAAGACATATTCATTAAGTTCATTGATAGGTTAATGGACAAGATGAAAATGATAAAGAAGAAACACAACATCATGCTCTCCACCGACGAACGAGCCTCTCTTCAATCTTTGAAGGAAGATGTTCGACTCCCCATGACCAAAACCAAATCGTTGAAAGACACGATATTCAAAGAAATGGTCTCAAAAGGAAAAACCCCCTATGTTGATAATCTCAACTTGTCCATCCCAACCTCAATCACTTATCCCTCTACCACTTTGTGCATCGCACCGATCCCAGGTCTTTTCTTCAATGATGCTCTCGGTCACCGAAGATTCTTCAGATTTGCTCAAATCCATCTCGCCGACATCCTCTTTCTCCATGGCATTTCCAACCTGATGCCACATATCCCCGAAGTCGAGATACACTACAAGAACAACACCGAAGAAATCAAGCGCCGCCTTCATAAACCAAAGAAATAATCTAAGTGTTTATTTCTCTACAAGTACTTGTAATCTTTTCCTTTTCAAATGTATGGAAATTTTACTTGAAATACAAGTACTTTTCATCTATTTGAAATTCTGTGTTGCACATATTTATTTTTCACACTTGTAAATATTGTTTATACTGTACAAACTCATACAAAGCAAAATAGATCAAAAAGAACAAAAAGAAGGTCTATGTGAAAAGAACCCAAAAAGAGTAAAAATGGTCAAAATGCATTTTATTCTCAGACACTCCTAAATATTCTAAGTATAGAGCTCAAATTCAAATAGGGGGAGATTGTTGGGTCACCAAAGATTTGAAATTGACTCACTGATGTTTCTCCTAAATCTTACTTAGAATATTTGAGCATGGTTCTTTAAAATGACTTGTACAAAATAGCAATTGTTCGGTGAACTCGAAGATCAACCGAAACCAAACTTGAAGATATCCTCATTGTGGAAATGAGTATAACCTTCACAACAAACTTCAAGTCATTGTCCACCGATGGTGTTCCCACACATCGGTGGACACCTTCTCCACCGACCATCATCCTGTCGGCCAACAACATCCCACCGATGTGGATGCTCAAAATCGGTGGGATCTCTATTCTATCTCATGGATGCTTTTCTTCAAAAAGATAAGTCTCAAGGCAATCATTTCGGTGAAACATTATCGGTGAAACTGCATTGGAAAACACATCAATAAGATCTTCCATTTTTGGAAAATATCTAGTGTCAGGAAAAAGTAACTGTTTGGCGCTTTGTCCATTTTTAGAAAACGTCTCAATCAGCATGGGCATGCTTCCTGGTTTTAAGGAAAAAGGTGGTAAGGCCATATCCACTTTTCAGAGAACATCACCTACAAGCCAATCTTCAAATGACAAGTGTCCTAAGCATTTAATGCTCATCACACTATAAAAGGAGGAAAAAGCTCCCATGCAAACTACGCAAACTGGAAGATTTTCTCAGTGCAAAAACTCTCCTCTTTGCTCAAGAACTTTATAGCTTTGTTCTAAGTGTTCTAAGTTGTTTTGTTTTTAGTATACTTTGTGAAAGATTGTTAGAATAGTTTTCACTGTTCTTTTCCGCAACAGTCTTTAGATTTCTATGTGTAATTCTTGTTGAAAGTTTTTCAATAATAGAATTAAAATTGTGAAAATTTTTAGTATTGTATTCAACCCCCCCCCCTTCTACAATACTTGTTAAGCCATTCATGGGAGGACAATTGATTAGAAGTGATCAACGGTTTAGATCGACTTCTCACGCTTCTCACGTTAACCTCAACTTCTTACACGATCATTTGCCTTATATAGTAGGGTTGGGTTCCGGTAAGAAGTTGAGGTTAACATGAGAAACATGAGAAATGGTTATCAACCAACGGTTGAGAGATTGACGTACATTAAGATGAGATGCACTGAAATAAGATACAACAAAATGCACCAGATCAATTCCTTTTACAGAAGCAATTCTATTCTCACGCTTCTGACGTTAACCCTACGGTTCTCATTCACATACTACTCGTATAAGATAAGTATGGATAAAATTGTTCTTTCGAAAACAAAAGATATAGTGGTTAGGATATAAAATATTTTTGACTAATTACATAATTTACTATAGATCAATATTTTGCAAAATAACATTAAATCTTGCTCAAAATTATGTATTCTTGCATAATACAATATATATCTTCATATGGAATTCCATATGGATGATAGTTAATTTGTAATAATAATAATAAAATATTTTAAAAAGGTTGAAAACTTGAAATAAAAGCATTAACACCTTTCACTTTCAAAAGCTTATCTGAAACTTGAAGGGACCCCATGCCATTGTTGGTGCAACTTACAATAAGGTAATGATGGAGACAATTCCTACATACTTTTTTACCAAATAACCAACTGCTATGCTTGCTCATCTCCTCTATGTTTCTACCCATTTTCATTTGCTTAGGAGTAGAGGTGGCAAAAAACTGGTGTTTGGGCTAAGTTGGGTCGGGTTTAAATTGGTTATGGTTTTAAATAGTCTTGTAATCAGTTCTGGTCCCGACCCAAATTTGAATGTCCGGTCATACCCGATTATGAGAACCGGTTTTGGTCCTGCATCGGGCCCAAATCAGTCCGACTTATTTTTTTTAATTGATTTTTAACATACAATAAATATTCTTTGAAGAATTTGATCAGCTAAATATACAGACAAATACGTTTTATTATAATTGAATCAATCAAATACACTAACATATACGTTCTATTATAACTGGATCAGTCAAATACACAAAAAACACGTTCTTGTTAATGAGTTAGGCTTCATCATCCTTGTGTTTGTACTTATTATATATATATATATATATATATATATATATATATATGTGTGTGTGTGTATGTATATATAACTAAAATATAAATATTATATATATACTTTTTGGTTTTAATAGAAATTAAAAAGTAAAGTAAAATGACTAAGATATCACTCAAGTTAATGGATGTTTGGAGGAGGGACGAAAACCGTTGTATAGACAAACGTAAAAGACCAAATCCGAGTTTTTGATGTTTAAGGACAAAATCCATTGGAATTAATAGTGAAGTTTTCTCAAGGTTTTATTAGGTGGATGCAACGACTAGGCACATTAAAACCACTACTTTTGCATTCCTTTTACGCTGCCAACTCCAAATTTTTATAAAAAGAAGAGTCAATCGCTTGGACACAAGATGTCAACGAATCTATGGCAACATTTGTGCTTCAATCATCAATGAACTGATTCCCTCTTTGGCCTAATCTTCGTGTGTATTGATCGTGTCCCTCAAGAACCTACATATCATCCCTCAAACCGAAAGTGACCATATTCTATGTCTCGCCATGTCGGGGGGTTGTGGGGGCAAGTAGAGCATTAGATCCATATCCCATTGATTGGCCATTGCAAATGCTATTTCCCTTATATGATGCAAAATGTTCAACTAGTGGAACATAGAATAGCATATGTATCTAAAGTTTACAAAATTCCAATCCGACTAGAACATGGAATCAAAGCCACAACCACGCAAAATATGGGTATAATTTGGAACACAATGAACACAACTACATTCAGTTCCATGACCGGTCACCACAATTGTCTTCTCTTTTGAAGTGAAGGTCAAAGAATTTTCAATGGATAGCTAACAGAACAAATTATTATTAATCAATCACTAATCTGTAAGGCATAAGATCTGGCTAAAACCTAAGTCTGTCTAGAAGATACTCAACTCATGATATCACATTTAGTTTTGTTTCAAAATTTGATTAAATATCCCTTAACGTACATGCAATTTTTTCATTGTTGTGTACATACTTATGTTAAAACATCTCCAATATAAAGTTATTCTTACAAGAACCTCATTATCTTTAGATTCTTATATAAGAAACTTGGTTTTTACTTTAAATTTTGTGTGAAATGAATTTTATTAGTTTTATTTACTTATATGTGTATACGGTATCTAAAATTAAACATTTGATGTTGAAAAATAGATGAAATCCACATAAAGATCCGTATAATTATTATCAAAAAAATGTTTACTTTGTAAACAACTCTTGGTCGTGTTTTACAATAAATATCACAAAACACCTTTGGTGGTCAACAATATTTTGTAAATAAGTGTTACCTGTGTCAATATAGTTGAGATTTCACTTCAAAAAGCAGAGCCCTCTCACAAAAGTTAACTTCTGACAATTCAGGTCAGATTCCCTATAAGACCACCCGCATCGGCCCCTTGGGTTAGATGGGGTTGGGGCTGGATGGTTTCCCACACCATCGCACCCCTTGGGGTTGGTGTGGGATGGAACCCTCCCGGGTTGGGCAACCAGCTCGGGTTGGGTCTCCATTTAATTTTTTTTTTTTATAAAATATAGCCGTTAAAAATATGGACGTTGGGCTGAATTTTTTTTTTAATTATTTCTATCCTATAAATACTAATAGAGTAAATTACATAAATCGTCCCTGATGTTTGGTCACTTTTTGGATATAGTCCCTATTTCCAAAAAATTACATTGAGCGTCCCTAAGGTTTGACAAACCGCACGGAATTGGTCCCTCCCTCTAACGCCGATTCTTTTTCAACCGTTAAGTTGATCACGTGAGTGGCATGTGAGGGGTAAAATAGTCATTTTACTGTTCATCATCTCCTAAAAGTGACCACCACCACCATCATCATCAACCCATCACCACCACCACCATCATGAACCCATCATCACCACCACCATCATGAACCCATCACCACCACCACCATCGTCAACCCACAACCATCATATTTCTTTCTTCTCTCTTTCTTTATATATACACACACAGATACAATATATATATATATATATATATATATATACATACATATACATACACATAGAAATATATATATATACATATACATACACACAGACAGAAAGAAAAGTTTAATGGGTTTTGACATTTGGATGTGTTTTAATTCATAAAACCATTCCAAACCTTCTTGTTTTGCATTTGGAAAAGAAAGAAATTTTCAGTTTCGATTTTGGTTGAGAAATCTGCATGTTTCAGCATCGCCGGAGCACTCGCCGGAAAACCGGACTTCGTCGGAAATCAACATCTTCACCGGATTTCTGCATAAATTTCATCTCAAATTGATTTATTTTGATATTTTGATCGAGAAGCAACATCCATAATGGATTTCCATCAATATTTTATTAAGTACGGTGTGTTGGAAGAGCTCGCCGGAAAAACGAGTTTAGCCGGAAAAACGAGTTTAGCCGGAAAATGATGATGGTGGTGGTGGTGGTGGTGGTGGTGGTGATAGGTTGATGGTGGTGGTGGTGATGGGTTGATGATGGTGGTGGTGGTTGTGGTGGTGGTGGTGATGGGTTGATGGTGGTGGTGGTGGTGGTGGTGATGGGTTGATGATGGTGGTGGTGATGGGGTGATGGTGGTGGTGGTGGTGATGGGTTGATGATGGTGGTGGTGGTGGTGGTCACTTTTAGGAGATGATGAACAGTAAAATGACTATTTTACCCCTCACATGCCACTCACGTGATCAACTTAACGGCTGAAAAAGAAACGGCGTTAGAGGGAGGGACCAATTCCGTGCGGTTTGTCAAACCTTAGGGACGCTCAGTGTAATTTTTTGGAAATAGGGACTATATCCAAAAAGTGACCAAACATCAGGGACGATTTATGTAATTTACTCATACTAATATTAACCTACTTATTTTTTCACACAAACAAATTTACTCTCAATCTCTCCCATCTTCCCCACTTCATTCTACTCTCTCAATATTATTTCTTTCTTCAAAAAAATCATAATGGATAAAGAAACACAAGGGTTCACAACACCACGGCGAGGTTCCAAATCGCGAGGCACGAGCTCGCAACCGTCCCCGACGGAAAATATTTTCAATCTTACACCACCACCATCAACCTACCATGGAAGCATACAACAATACCCTATATAAACGTTGCAAATACAAAAATACTAACCGTGGAGGAGGAAATGTTGAAAACCGCGAGGGACAAAGCCGAGGCGACAAAGACAAAAGCGGAAGCGGCAAAGACAAAAGCGGAAGCTTTGAAACAAAGAGAAATGCGGAAAGATCTCAAGTTTTACATCAAACCACATGATCATCTCACGGGTAACGAGTTAAATGCGGTTTTAGCCCACAAAGAGTTGCTTCGACAACTATATGGTTGGTGAAATTTGTAGTTTTTTAATTTGAAATTATGTATTTTTTTATGTTTTTAATTTGGTTATGTAAGGTTAAAATTGTAGTTTCAATTTATGAAATATTTTATTAATTGTTTTATCTTATATTAAATTATAAATTATTTATAAATTATAAATTATTTAAATTAATATACTTGTAACAAAAATAAAAATAAAAATAAATAAAAGATGGGATGGTGGTGTGGGATGGATGTGGGGGTTTGTGGATTAGAATGGATTGGAAGGAAAAAATGATGTGGCGCTGATGTGGCAGTGAAAAAATGTGGGTTAGAATGGGATGAATGCGGATGGTCTAAAAGGTAGACTGAGCAGTTCTCGTTTTCATATCGGAGTCCCAAATCTTTTTCATCTCCAATACTATTGCTAAAATAGAAAAAAAAATAGGTCTTTGTTTGCTATTCTTTTCCAACAGCATTGTTATATTGTTTGTTAAAATAGAGATTCACGAAAAAATCTCTATATATAAAGAATTCTCTATAATGTTCTAAATAAAAGAGAAATAATTATTTTATTCAACTCATCAATAACATAAATCTTTTATCATTTTATATGAAGTTTTTCTTTTAAAGCGTACTGGGAATATAAATTAGAGAATATTATATTAATATAATTTGTGTTAAAATCTTTAAAATAGCAAAGCTGTTGGAGATGAATATAACTCTTTTTAGAGATTTTAACTTTTGATTCTCTATTTTAGAGAAATTATAGCAAACTTGTTGGAGATGATCTTATTTTATTAAGAGCATTTCCAATAGCATTGCTAAAATAGAAAAAAATGAATTTTTGTTTGTTATTATTCTCCAACAACATTGTTATTTTGTTCGCTAAAATAGAGATTCATGGAGAAAATCTCTAAATATAAAGAATTCTTTATAATTCTCTAAATAAATGAGAGAAATAATTATTTTATTCAACTCATCAATAATATAATTCTTTTATCATTTTATATTAAGTTTTTTCTTTTAAAGTGTATTGAGAATATAACTTATATTAATATAATTGTTGTTAAATTCTATAAAATAGCAAAGAAGTTGGAGATAAATATAACTCTTTTTAGAGATTGTCTATTTTAAAAAAATTATAGCAATCCTGTTGAAGATGCTCTGATATTTTCTATTCTCATAGATGAGTTCTATTCAAGTTTAATATTGATATTTATATGGCAGCAAACCATTAATTATCTTCACCGATCTCACAAGGAGATCATCAGCCTTTTATTTTTATTTTTGCCATACTTCAGTTAATTTTGATGATTCTTGTTCTTTAAACAGCAGCTAGCTAACACTCACCAAATTCCATTCTTGTGGTTGCACCCGCATTTTTCTAAAATAAGACCAGGTAGTTCACCAAAGCAGAGCTCCAGATTATGTTTTGTTTTTGTTTTTAAATAGTGATAAGAACGAGTAAGACCATGCGTATCGGAGCACTGATTGGGGTGCTGGTTGCTGCTGGTTGGTTTTCCAACCCATCGCTGCTGTGTGGGTTGGAGCTGGTAGGGACCAGCGCTGGTTTGCAAACCAGTGCTGGTTGTTGTTTGATGGTTGTTGTTTGTGGGTGAGAATAAAAATAAAAATAAATATAAAAACAAATAAAAGATGGGATGGTGGTGTGGGATGGATGTGAGGGTTTGTGGGTTAGAATGGGTTGGAAGGAAAAAAATGATGTGGCGCTGATGTGACAGTGAAAAAATATGGGTTAGTGAGGGATGGATGGTGATAGCCTAATCGTTTGTATCTAGGTCAGGTGGTAACATTTACGTCTTCCCTACTCCATCAATCCTCAAGCAAAGGCAAGTAGGCAAGTGTGGTCCTATATATTATTACTCCTCAAAATCAGTCATAAACGGCACACCGATCCAAGCCTCTGTATTCAAAATCCAGCCTGTACCTGCAAATTAATTAAAAGCAAATAATAATAAAAACCACCAGAAAGAATAAGTTAAAATACAAAATAGGATTCTTACCAGATGACGGAACGGCAACTCGGAATACGACGCATATCATGTCGACGGGACTAACGGATGGTATATAATCGCAGTTAACGGAGAATGACGAACCTCAACAAAGATGACACGGCACGGAACGAACTGGAATGAAATTTAGCCTAACGGAACATGGTGAAGATGAAATTGGACTTGACGGAACGGAGATATATAACGGATGGAGACGGAGATCATCAATACAGAAGACGTAAAGTTCATCGTCAAACTGATGTGAGGTGAAGAAGGAACTTAAGGTTTCCAAAATTGTTCACAGTGGTAGATCTGGTTGAATTGGATTTTAATTTTAATGTTCCAGTGTTTTTAGATAAGAATTTAGAATTGAAGTTGCTTCGATTAGTCATTGATGGCAGCAACTGATGATATTCATATATCGTCATCTATAAGTATATACACATAAAAAGGGACTTCCACCAGCTCGATTCGGTTTACCGAAAGCTTTAAAAGCTGCTGCTCATTCCGATCTCTCTTCGATTTTCCATTCGTCGCGATCTGCTGCTATCGTACGCAACCTTCTTCGGATTCAATAGTCGAAAGTTCAGAGTAATCAACGAACATACCGATCTTTTCAGACTCTAAAAATCCTCTGCCTTTGACATGACAGATAGCCGACTAGGCCTAGGCTGAAACGAAGATCTACGTTTTTGTTGATGAGACGATGGTCGAATCAACGCCGCAAGAGCTCTCTTCACCAAATCACCACCTTCTACGGTTCCAATACGAACGAGCGAGTTAGTCATCGCCGACCGCCGCGCGTTGAGCCGGTTTGAAGGATACGGAGCCGTATGGCTATGGCTGCTGCTGTTGTTGTTGTTGTTAGAGTTCTTATGCAAGCTGCACCTGAATGATCCTGGATGCGACGTAGGTGAACACATACACGTCCTCTTCGGAGTCTCCAACTGCTTCTTCACCGCCTGATTATGATTTCTAGGCAGCGAGGATATCGATCTACTCGGTGAGATCGAACGATTGTCGAGAGAGAAACTTACGGACGACGACGATGTTCCGTAGATGCTCACCGGAGCTGGCGACGCCGGCCTCTGTTGAAAAAACGAACTAGATCTGGCTGAAAACGCAGAGCTGGTGGAAGCAAAGGACGTCGTCGACGACGAGTTATGGAATCTTCCAGATGGTGCATGAGATCGTAGCACAGGTCCGCTTGTTCTTCGTGTTGAAACCGCCATTGATAAGTAATAAGTTACAGTAGAGAGATAAGGAAGGATTTTTTTTAAAGAGCAGGTTTGGGTGTGTAAATTGGCAAACTTTGCTTCCATCGAGCATCGTATTTATAGGGCCGAAAAAGTGGGTTCTATTTTTTAATTTAAAAAACTAATTTTCTGTTTCCGTGGTTAGGTTTGTTTACGGTGGGTTTGCTAAAAAACTAAAGGGAAAAAGGTATTTGTTTCCGGTGGGCGCCAAACGACAACAGCGAAAGCCGTTTTAAAACGGCTAAGCGTCGTGGGATGGTTATGGTGGGTCGACACGTACACGATCGACGCTCAAAAGTAGGGATGACAAGGCCCATTTAGATTCCCACGTACTAGGCACGGACTCTCAAGTGATTACCAGCAAATATTTATTCTATATTAAATATGTCGCATATCATTGATGTTATCAGAATATTTAAGAAATAATTAATCCATACAATAATATAAATTATTAAAATCTTCTGTTTTTGTGTACCGGACAATCTATAAAATATCGTGGTTGGGTTTTAAACATCTCCAACACATATATATTTTTTATAAAAATAGAGAATCAAATGTTAAATCTTTAAAAAGAGTTACATCCATCTTTAATAGACTTACTATTTTAAAGATTTTAACATAAATTATATATTTTCTGTTGGAAGACATAGCGGCATCGACCCTTTCGATCAACTACCACGAACACAACGCACACACGCACGCACGCCTTCCCGCCGGTATCGGACATCCGAGGGCAGTCCACTAATCCGCCGCTGTCCCGGCCCAGCTTACGCTGGACCTAAGGCCCAACCACAGGCTGGGGGGTAAGCCCAGTCAAAGACTGGACCACCCAAGGACTGGGTACTCCTCATGCCCTCAATTGTCTCCCCTTGGAATCGAACCCGGATAGACTAGGATACCATCCACAGCCCCCCTCCCCCCCATGATGTTACCGTCCTTAGGTAGACCAACTGAGCTAGACATGATTTGTAACATAAATTATATTAATATAATATTCTCTAAATTATATTCCTAATACACTTTTAAAGAAAAACTTAATATAAAATGATAAGATTTATGTTATTGGTAGGATTGGATAAAATAATTATTTTCTCTCTCATATTTAGAGAATTATAGAGAATTCTCTATATTTAGATATTTTTCCATGAATTTCTATTTTAACAAATAAGATAGCAATACTGTTGAAGAAAATAGGAAACAAAATCCAATTTTTTTTCTATTTTAGCAATGTTGTTGGAGATGCTCTTAGAAAGTATAAAATCATAGGAGCCATGAGAATACCCATGTCATTATCGATCGTAAAGGAAGCTGCAGATTTGCAAAGGAGACTCGATGCCAATAAGGAGCTCTCCTTAGAAGTTGTTGGAGAGGAGACTTCTGAAACAACTGATCCCATCCAAGCTCAACTCTCTAAGCTTCAAAACTTGGAAGGTTCGGCTAAGGAGGCTGCCGATCAGAGGGAAAGAGACATCAAGTGGTACAAACGGGCTCTAACGGAGAGGTTCAACAAATCTAAAGTTGGCGAGCTAAAAGTTAGCACCGACAAAGCCTCCAAGACTGATATCAGCTGGTAATGACTCGGGAAGATAGGACCATGCACAACATCAGGTTTTACAACCATGATCAATATGGTCTCACCGAGTGATACAAGATTCCCGAACTTATAAAGTTGTCCAAAAATCAGTACGGGGTTTAGGCAAATAAATATTTGAATGGATTTCTGGATAAAATGAAGAGAATCAAGAAGAAGTACAACCTAGTTCACACTCCTAAAGAAGAGGCTCATCTTCAAAAATTCAAAGATGCCTATCTCAATGTGCCGACACCTTCTTCCCAATCGGCTAAGGAGACTGTATATAGGATCTTGCTGCTCAAGAAAAAGTTCCAGATGTCAAAAATCTGAAGTTGACCGTTCTAACTATACAAATCTACCCTTCATCTACCGTGCTCACTCGGCCAGTTCGGGGCATTTACTTCCATAATGTAAGAGGCATTATTAATTTTTTCAGGGTCGAACAGATTCCCATAACCGACTCTATCTTCTTGGAAGGCATCCTCTCCATCATCCCCAACATACATGAAGCCACTTACCTCCGTCAAGACATCCTAGCCGAACTCCATAGAAGGAAGAAGTGATCATGTTGTTTCTTTTCTTTACTTTTGATTTGTGTACTTGTAACTCTATATTTTATCCCTTCAAGTTTTTAATACAAGTACACCTTTGGGTTTTTTAGTATGTATACTTTATTCTTTCATTCATTTGTAAATGTCGGATACACTTAAAAAATCCTAAAAAGAACAAAAAAGAATGGCCTATGTGAAAAGAACCCAAAAAGAGTAAATCAAGGTCAAAATGAAATATTCAGTATGCTACTCTTTCATTTCTTAAGTATGGATGTCATCCTCAAATAGGGGGGGGGGGGGATTGTTGGGTCACCTAAGATTTGAAGATGACCCCCCGATCTTTCAACTTTATAACATTTCATACTTAGAATATTTTTAGGTTCTTTGTAATAGCTTAGTCATGTATCCAAAGTTCGGTGAGGTCGAAGACTACCCGAAAAAAGAAGAAGTGAATCTACCAATGCGAATTGAAGATGAAGTTCTCAACTATTAACTAAGCTACTTATGCCGGTCTATTACCCACTACCATCGGCCAGTTATGCCTGACGATCTCACTCCAAATCGGTGGGGTTTGCTCCCACCGATTTGTCATCGGCCATCATTCACTTATCTTTTTGTTAAAAGAGAATATTTTTGATTGCATTGATGGAGACATTCTCTGGAGTTCAGAAAAAGGTAGTTTAGTTTTTACATCATTCTTATGAAAGGTTACCAAAGTCTACAGGTCAACTCTGCTTCCCTGCAATACAAAAAGGACAACCTTTCCTGTTCAAGGACAACCTGCCTTATTACCCCTGCTTGACAAGTGTCCCATGCATTTAATGCACATGGGAGTATATAAAGAGGAAGACTCTTTCCATACAAGGTTACCAATTTTGAAGACTTCTAAGTGAAAGTGCATAATATCAGCAGACACCTTCTTCTCTTCTACAAAAAGAACTTATTGTTATTTTCTTAGTGTTATTTCAATAGTTTTGTTCTTTACTTTGTATAATATTGTTAGAATAGATTTTCATCTGTTCTGTTCCGCAACAATCAAAAGTTTTCTGTGTGTAATTATTGATTTCATATCAATAAGAATTAAATTAAGTAAAAATTTTGAGTATTGTATTCATCCCCCCTTCTACAATACTGGTTCTACCTGCTAGTTCTTAGCTGGGACCAACAGTAATCATTCAAAATCAACTGATAGTCGATCATAGAAATAATCATTAGTCGAGGAGTTTTGGTCGTTCCAAGGCTACAACAATAACTCTCTACAACACTATTGGATTAAATGGCCTTCCAAGTAAGTGCAAATTAGACCATATGTTGGAAGTGCACGTGTTGATACATCAAGAACCAAACTAGCACGAATCTTGCCTTTCTTTCCATTGAGTTTTGCAACCCATAAGGTTGTTGTAATTCCCTGTAGCCTCTATAACACACTTAGTAAAATTATTTGTGTTGTCTTAATTTTAAGACCAACTCATTTGAATAAAATGACATGTATCAGTTTGTCAAAGATTACCAGATGAAATATTTATATCATTTGTAAATAGTGAAGTAAATTGCTATTAACAAAGCAATCATCCAATAACATTTGGCTTAATCTCACAACTTTCACTTACACCCACACTAGGATATTTAGCCTAGCATGACTGAATTTAAGGGCTTAAGAGCAAAATATATGAATGTAAATAACTTTATGTAAATTACTTAAAAGTAAATTTCCAAGAAAAGTAAAGTGAATGTTGTAAAGGTTGTTGTAGCAACTGACAGAGTGACAATAAATATAAACAAGTACCAAAAGATTGCAACTATATCAAAAACTACTAGACTGCAAAGCTTTTAAGAAGCTTTGATTCAACTGATGTCCATTACAAACTAAAGTCATCCCATATTTATACTAACTAAGGGAATCAAAAGGTGCTCAACAAGAACAAAAGGTAAATGTCCATTGGTTAACAACCAAGAATAAAAGGTCAATGTAAAAGATGTTTAACGGAACATTAGCAAGGCATCTTCTAGGAGTATCTTTCATCACAAATCAGTTGCACGATGTACTTGAAGATGCCTCCCTCCAAAATCTAGTTTTTCAAAATGTCTTCCAAGATTGAGCCAATAGGTAATGTTGTAGCAACACCTGCTGCAACAACATTCAGATCAACAGATAATTCACCAATTTCATAAAAAAATATAATTTCTACATCCTATCTCCAATCAAACTAAAACCATAAAATAAGATTAAAATACTCAATATAGGAATGAGAAATATGTAAAATAAAGTAAAATAATGATATAGAGGAATGGCTGTGAGATTCGAAAGACAAACAAAGTTCAGGAAAAGTACTCCCGCAGGTAACCACGCGGCCTGAACCTGCGGCACCCCCCGTGCAAGTAACTGTTTGCTGCCTCTCCAATTTGTGCGCCGCCTTTCCTGAAGTAATGCCACCACCGTCCCACTTTTACAATTTGGTTGGGTTCACAATTCTTATCCCATTAACTTATTCTTTTTTTAATTTTATTTTTATCTTTTATTAGTTTATTATCTTTCCTTCTCCTAGAAAAATTAGGATTAGTCTTATTATCCTTTTTCTAGTCTAGTTTATAAATACGGTTATTAGGTTTCTTTGTTAATCATTTTTAGTAAAAGTTTGTTTTCTTTAAGAGTGTTCTCTTTTCGTTTGAATTTTGCAAATCGTAATTCTCAAATCATTCACGGGATTTAGACGTTTGTCGATCCTTACGCAAACCTACGCTGCGTCAAGTGGTATCAGAGCAGGATTCGCTTGTCTTTTCATCATCAATGACAGATCAACAACCCGCTACCAAAGCAGACCTAGTCGAGATGAACACGACCCTTACTGTTTAGGTAAAATTTCACCAGCCTCGACCACGACCAAAGTAAGGGAAACGTTTATTACACTTTTTCATAGTAAGGTAAAATCATAGTACTTTATCCCCTGAGTAAAATTGAAATCGAAAGTTATTCACCTCACGACACTCGACCATGACGTCGTCTAGCTCACCCAACCGTCGTATGAAACCTTGCGACTTCGACTGACTAACGTGCAATATTACTGTTACGTTTTTTCAGTGTTTAATGCAGGAATCAATGTCATTGATGACTAATGGCTATAACCGACGAAGGCCATTAACAGCATTAAAATCGACGACCGTTACGTCCGTTACACAAAGCATTTAAGGAGTCAATTAAAGCACCCGAAGACTATAAATACCAAGCTCAATCATCATTTCAAGGACATCACACATCATCTCAGACATCTGGAAACATTCGAACTCTGAAGAACACTCGAAGCATAGAATATTTTCTCAACAGATCGCTCTCGACGCACGACTTTTTCACACGACGCACCAGTTTTTTACCTTCGATACACTTGTTACTTTATATTTAAAGTCTTTCTTTCATTTGTATTGTAATCTCTGTACGATCGACACCCGAAACATAAGGATATCGCCCCTGTTTGGCGACCATAGTGCAGCGACGACTTCCACAGTCGTCCGCGGTTTTTTTTTCCTCGTTGAGGTTTTTCCCGCGTCACCAAAGTCTCTGTCTCATTTACATTTTTTGCCTTTGTCGTACGGTTTGTCGAAAGATTCATATCTTTAGTTGTTAAATTCCACAATCAACCTTAAGTTATCCTTTTGGACGATTTTTGGCATTAACAGTTTGGCGCCATCCGTGGGACCTCATCTAAAGAAAATCTTCAACAAACGTGCGTCTTACTAACGGTTTCTTGGAGTTTCCTCTTTTTTCTGTTTCAGGAAAATGGCAGTCCCTGGAAATCAAGAGCATCTCATTGCCCAGATGTATCAGGAGTTGGAAGTTGTGTGACATCAAATCAATGTCATGGCTGAGCAAAGTCGAAGGGCAGCTGAGGAAATCGCGCGGCTAAGAAATTTATTCGGACCACAAAACGGTCCAAGACTATTCGTTCAGAACCCAGGTCAAGGATCGTTCAGTCAGAATCCAGGTCCAGGTCCATTCGTTCATAACCCGGGACCAGGACCGTTCGGTCAGAATCAGCAACAAAGTCAATTCATGCAGAACCATCAGTCGGGATCGTTCATCCTGAATCCCCTGTTCGGGACAGTTCCTCCTCATCACATAAGGCCACCACCCATGCAGAATGGATCTCAGCCGTTTCAAAATGGATCGCAGCCATATTTTGTCCCTTTCAACGGCGACGCTAATGGCTCGTAGTATGGAAATGGCACCAGTTCAGGGGTCAACCCTCAAACCGGTGCAAATCCTGATCCTAACGACCCCGTCGCTCAGCGGTTGAAGATGCTGGAGGACCAAAATGAGCGAGTCTTGTCCTTGCTCGCTATGTTACCGGGGGCAGCCGTGCCTGTCGATGTCGAGCCTCATTCAGGATTCCAAGCGTCGCCTTTCGTCGACACGATTGCGACCGTCGACGTCCCGAAGAAGTATAATATCCACACCTTCACGCCCAAGTATTCGGGGATAACCGATCCGACGGAACACATCGCGCAGTACAAGCAGTTGATGTGTACGATCTCGATCCCACATATGTATCAAGAGGTGTGCATGTACAAAAGGTTTGGCACGACTCTTACGGGTCTTGCTCTCCAATGGATGATTAATATCAAACCCAGATCCATTGGGACGTTCGCCGATTTAGTCAACCAGTTCTCTCAGCAATTCGCCAGTAGTCGCAAGATGGAGAAGCAGACCAGCGACCTGTATTATGTTATCTAGAAGACCGGTGAATCCATCCGCAGTTATTTCAACATATTCAACGCAGAATTTATCAGTGTCCACAACTGTGATGTCAAGACCGTGATCGAAGCCTACAAGCGTGGTCTAGACGACAGTTCGGGTCTATACACTGATCTGACCAAGTATCCCTCAGAGAACTTCGAAGACGTCCGAGCCAGAACCCTTGCTTATATGAGGGTAGAAGACGACGCTGCCTTTCATCGCAAGCATTCTAACGACAAGAGAACGCTTGGTGTATAGAAGCCCGAGTTCAAGACGAGAGCAGTATCCAAGTCAAAGCCTGCACGGCATATCTCGAACGTCCGATTCAAGACGAAAGCGGATTCCAAGACTGCGACCAAGTTTCCTCAGTACCCTAAGATATCCTCCTACGGATTCAAAGGGACTACTAAGGACCTGGTCGAGGCTCTGAAGACCGTCCAAGCGACCATCCGGTGGCCAAAGAAGTCCGACCAAGATAACAATAAGAAAGATAAATCGAAGTGGTGCGACTTCCATGTCGACCATGGTCACGCGACAGATGATTGCATAGCTCTCAAAAAGGAGCTAGCGTATCATGTCCCTAAGGGCAATCTCAAAAGTATCATCGATGATGTCGTTACTCCAGCTAACGACGATCGACCGCTGACCCCCAAGCATTCAAAGGTCGTTAACTGCATCACTGGTGGTTCCGACGTATGCGGTCTGACGTATTCCGCAGCCAAACGTCACGCCAGCCAGGCACCTGACGATCGGCCTATCCCGCGCTCATCTAGACCCAAAGGAGATCTGGAGTTTGAAACCATGAAGATCACGTTCGACCAAGACGACCTCGGTGATTCGTATCGCAAACATCATGACGGGTTGATCATTCAACTCACGATTGGTAATTGTTTAACCCGACGAGTCTTGGTCGACGGAGGCAGTTCAGCGAACGTCATCTTCCTCGATACCATCAAGGCTATGGGAATCGATCGATCAGAAATCACCCGACGCTCGACAACCTTGGTCGGTTTCAATGGAGACACGACGAGCACCTTTGGAGAGATCACCTTGCCTGTCTATGCCGGAGGAATCAACAAGCAAACCAAGTTCAGCGTCACTGACTGTGCGTCGGCCTATAACATCATCTTAGGTCGACCATGGATCCATGACATGAAGGCCGTTCCCTCGACGTATCATCAGACCATGAAGTTCCCTACACCATGGGGAGTCCAAGAAATCAAAAGTGAACCGAAAGTCGCTCGTGACTGTTATAAGACCACGCTGAAGCCGCAAAAGTAGGCTGTCTAGCAGTTACGGGTCGACGAAGTCATCCTAGACCAGAGCAAGCCTGACCAGAAGGTCTTGACAGGTTCGTCTCTCTGTCCCTACCTTAGAGACAAACTAATATCTTTCTTGCAGGAACATGCCAATTGTTTTGCCTGGTCGCACGAAAACAAGAAATTTACTTCTGAAAGGAACAAGCGGAAAGGGCCTAGTCATATCTCAAAAGTCGTGGGTAAAAGTGTCTATCGGCTCCAAACCCTTGACAAACGAGATATCCCACGTAGCTGGAATGCGATGCATTTGAAAAGGTATTTCTTCTAAGTCCTTTTCTTTCTCTCATATGATTTTTTACCACGACAATTACTGACTTAAGCATCGGTGGGTCGTTGGTTAGCCAACGACCAACCTCTGACATTGTTTAATCGCAGGATCGCACGATATCAGTTGCTAAGTCTACTATACGATTTTAGTCTCGTAGGATCGCACGACATAATTGATCGAGTCTATGACTTGATTATCCTTTCACAGGGACACATGAATCAAGATCATCGTACAATCTAGTTATACGGTCATAAGGTCTAGCGACCCCTCGATCTAGGTTCCCAACTTAGAGGAATTTCATGTTCTGAATGAATGCTTTAATCGCATGTACTTACGTTTGCTTATTCGATTTAAATATATAAAAGTCTTATGACTTGTGTGCTAGTCTTTGCATCATAATGATTGCCTAAGTCGCATGATTTCTTGTTCATTCTGTACTTGATAAATTTCATACTATATCCGTCCACGATATGTATAGTCGGAATAATACACGAGTTCAACAGAAGGGTAAAAATTTCATTCATGAAATAAGTAATTACATCTAAGTGACTCGACCACCAACGGTCGAGCGCTCAAAAACAAAAGTACATATAGCAAAGATTTTCCTAAGGCTGAAAAGGAGCATCGGTCGCATCCTTGCCTGAGGCCTCGCCCTTAGAGCTTTCGTCTGCCTCCTCCTCCTCGTCGGCCTCCTTCTCATCATCCGATTCGATGTCTCTTGCAGATCCGACTTCGCTCAGATAGAGGGCAAGCTCTTCTGACGCCGAGGCGAGAGGATTTTTTCCCGACAGGTGTCGTCGCATGATCGTCGCTCGCGCAGTAAAACGAGTAAAGGCGAAGAGAGACTTAACCTCGTCCTTCAACTCCTCGACCTCCTTCTCTAAACCCGCAACCTTGGACCTGGAGTCTTCAGCTTCCTTCTCCTTCGTAGCCAAGGACTCCTTCGTCTTGTCTAGCTCCACCCTTTGGTCGGCGAGTAAGGATAAGGATTGCTTCAGACGAAAGTTCGCCTCGTCCTTGGCATATCTGACGGCTTCCAGCTCGTTCAGAGCGTCGTCGAGTCATACCGACAGACCCTCGGCACGTTCCAGAGCAGATTTCTCCCTTACCAAAGCCGCGTCTTCCCTCTTAAGGGCAGAAGATACTAGGCCTTCTATCTTTGTCGTTTCGGCGTGCAGGGTCAAAGAAGACTGAAACGTCTGAAAAAACGTAAGACACATGTTAGTAAACATTTGGCAAAAATTAAACATCGATAAAACAAAACAAGTCTTGAAAGAAAGACCTACCATGAACGCCAGTCCAGAAACATGCGCTCCCGTATCCTCGACGGAGACCCCTCGAAAACGCTCCTCGAAAGATGGGAGCTGATACTTCCCCAGATGCGGAAACAATTTCGTCCCGTCTAGGACGTTGTCAGCTAGGAAGTCCGACGGCAATGTAAAATAAACCGTCGTGACCTCCTTATCCTTGGTCGCATGACCCTTGCCCTTGTCGGCCGTTGTACGGGTCGACGTCGCAGACGCAGGCATCGTCTTTGTCGCCTGAAGCGCCGGATTGACCAACGTTGCGTCAATCGCGTCGGAAAACATCTTCGTCTTCTCAGAAGTCGCGATCGCGGCTTTCTTCTTCTCCGGACTAACGACTCTTTAACGAGTCGCTTACCTTCGAAGACGGTTCCCTCAGGACCGTCGTCCTTGTCCTCTTTAGGACCCCCGACCCAGTTGTCGGAGCCTCCCTCCTCTTTTCTCTGCCCTGACGGGCCAACTCAGCTTGAGCTGCCTTCTTGGCAGCCGCAGGTGCCATCTTCGCCTGAGATTCTCCTATAAAGTAAGAAAGGAAGAACAGTTAAGTAACTGAAGTGGTGGAGAGAGTAAGTCGAACGGAGTAGGGTACACTTACCAGTCATCTCTACCTCTGCCTCTTCTCTCGACTCCTCTTTTTTCTCTTCTTCCTCAGTCTCCTCTGTCTCCTCTTCCTCCTCATCTTCCTCTCGACTCTCCCGAAGTCTTTTGCTCAAGAAGACTAAGTCGTCATCCTCGTCTACCAAATGTCGCGTGACGAACGATCGATCGTTGGGACTGATCTCCAAGAACTTCTCGATCTTGGCCTTGGAGTCGTCGTTAGGCACCACCTTGTCGAAGTTGATATCTGAGAACACAAGGGAGAAGGTTAGTCAAAGAACAAATAAAGTAGATACGATAAAAATGCTCGACCAAAGCTGAAAACTCACCCGCCATGTTCCAACCAGACCTGATCCAGTCACTTTCAGGGTCCAGCGTCGCTACCCGCACGAGTACATACCTAGTCTTTCATTTGCGGTCGTTGACCGCAGTTTTCAGAACCAAGGTACGATCGCCCTTGTGTTTGGAAAATAGGTTGTAGCGACGATAGGTATCCTTCTTGACCTGGTAGGACGTAAGCAGGTCCGTCACATTCATCGGCGACTCCCAATGAGAGGTAAGTCGCTCGATGACCTGAATAACGCGCCAGCATTGGGGCATCAGTTGCCCAGCCAACAAGTCAAACTCACACATAAACGCCTTGGCTAGAGGCGAATATGGCCAGTGGAAGCCTATCTTGAATGGATACTCGTAGATCACGACGTACCCCTCGGGGCACATTTCCGGTCGAACTTGACCGGCCTTGCTCACTGTAATCCCCGTAGGGATTCTCGCTAATTTCCTAAAGTCATCGAGATCATCTTGATCTCGAATGGTACTCATGGGCTCTATCGACAATGCTAATCCCATTAACCAAATTTGACGGTCGGAAAAACCCCAAATGTCCCAGTTTTTCCTAGGTTTTCTCGCAATGGATTTACGACGCATACAAAGACTGAAGAGTCGTACCTTATATAGGCGCTCTAGACCTCGAAAGTTCTAAAACAGATCGAATATTTTTTGCAGGTTTGGAAAAGATTGGACGAAGAACAGCAAGAAATCGTGAAAAAATCTCTCCCTAAAACTCTCTGAAAGCGTAAATGGAAAAGATCCATCGTGGGTCTCTTTTTATGTAAACGATCATGTCAGGTCGAGTCCCTTGATGATCGACACGTGTCCTTATCTTTTCGTATGCACACACAGATCATCGACACCTGGCAATGACAGCTGCTAAGCATGATCGTGTGTCAGTGTGACGTCACGATCTTATCCCCTTTTCGACTTCCTCTCTAGTTGGAATTGGACCGATCCAGTTCCAAAGCAATTGAAGTAACTTTTGACACGTGTCATAACCCTAGACGTCCGACTGTCAAAATTCAAAACTCAAAAAATTGCTTCTTCATTTTAAATTTTGGGGGCAAACTATTTGGGTAAAATTTCACCACCCTCGACCACGACCAAAGTAAGGGAAACGTTTATTACACTTTTTCATAGTAAGGTAAAATCATAGTACTTTATCCCCTGAGTAAAATTGAAATCGAAAGTTATTCACCTCAGGACACTCGACCATGACGTCGTCTAGCTCACACGACCGTCGTATGAAACCTTGCGACTTCGACTGACTAACGTGCAATATTACTGTTACGTTTTTTCAGTGTTTAATGCAGGAATCAATGTCATTGATGACCAACGGCTATAACCGACGAAGGCCATTAACAGAAATAAAATCGACGACCGTTATGTCCGTTACACAAAGCATTTAAGGAGTCAATTAAAGCACCCGAAGACTATAAATACCAAGCTCAATCATCATTTCAAGGACATCACACATCATCTCAGACATCTGGAAACATTCGAACTCTAAAGAACACTCGAAGCATAGAATATTTTCTCAACAGATCGCTCTCGACGCACGACTTTCTCACACGACACTTAGTTTTTACACACGACGCACCAGTTTTTTACCTTCGATACACTTGTTACTTTATATTTACAGTTTTTCTTTCATTTTGTATTGTAATCTCTGTACGATCGACACCCGAAACATAAGGATATCGCCCCTGTTTGACGACCATAGTGCAGCGACGACTTCCACAGTCGTCCGCGGGTTTTTTTCCTCGTTGAGGTTTTTCCCGCGTCACCAAAATCTCTGTCTCATTTACATTTTCTGCCTTTGTCGTACGGTTTGTCGAAAGATTCATATCTTTAGTTGTTAAATTCCACAATCAACCTTAAGTTATCCTTTTGGACGATTTTTGGCATTAACACTTACCGCGACAATCGCTGATCTGACGGCTGCTGTTAACAGGCTTCAACCCAACATCATCAACGATAACCGTCGAAGAAGAGACAGGTTTAGAGAACCGGTTATGAGGCCACACAATGGCAATCGTAACCGGGTCGACCCTTTGAGCTCCGAATCCGAAGAGGAGGAGGATGAAGAAGAACTGATCAACGTAGGAAGAAACGAGCATGACTATCGTATGAAGGCGGACATCCCGTTCTTCTACGGTACCATGGGAGTTGAAGAGTTCTTAGACTGGCAGATCGAAGTCGATCGGTTATTCGACATAATGGAAGTGTCCGAGCATAAACAAATAAATATGGTTACTTTCCGTCTCAAAAGAACCACCGCCGTATGGTGGGACAAGCTCGTGGCCCAACGACAACGACAACGAAGAGGTCCAATTCGATCGTGACGCCGGATGAAGCAGTTGATGATCGAACGATTCATACCTGAAGATTACGAACAAATCCTCTACAAGATGTATCTTAACTGTAACCAAGGCCCGAGATCCGTGACTGACTACACCACCGAGTTCCTACGGTTAACCGATCGTTATGAAATCGGGGAATCTGAAGAACAAAAGGTAGCCCGGTACATCAGCGGCTTGAAGACCTGAATCCAAGACAATATTGGGCTCCAAAACGTGTGGACCGTGACCGAAGCTTCGAGCTTGGCTCTAAAAGCCAAGTTGATGGAGAAATCTTCACGTACCTCTAACTCTTATCGACGATTTCAAGGGCCCAACGAAAACTCGAGCACCATCGTCGATAAAGGGAAGAGCACCGCAACCCCGCAAGACACTAACCCGCCGCACAAAGCTAATACCGACAATCCTAGTGGGGGACCATAAGGAAAGTCTACACCTTCCAAGACACCCAATCTGTATGCTAAGCCGATGAGTTCAAAGTGTTACCGATGAGTTCAAAGTGTTACCGATGCGTCCAACCGGGATACCTCGTCTAATGAGTGCACTAATCGAAGAACGACAACATTAGTAGACGGTGAGGAAAGAGGCGAAGAAAACTTTTTGGAGGGCACCGAGTTTGCCGAAGAAGATTCTGAAGAGAAGATCAACATCGTGCTCCAACGAGTGCTCCTCTCGTCCAAAGAAGAGGGCCAAAGGAAGAACCTTTTCAGATCTCATTGCTCTGTCCATAAAAAGGTATGTAACCTCATCATTGACAACGGAAGTTGTGAAAACCTAGTGTCTCGAAAGTTAATCAATTTACAAAATTCGTCTTTTTAGAGAGGATTCTCTAGTTCTTTGAGTTTTACGTTTCGTAATTCTCGTATATTAAAGGATTTTGACGCTTGTCGATCCTTCCGCAAACCTACGTTGCGTCAAATAAAGTCCTTAGTGGGTGCTAAAGTGTATACTTTTACACACTTATCACCAGGGCCGGTCCTGACGTTTCGGATGCCCATGGCGGAAAGCCAAAAAAATTCCCCCATGTATATATATAAAACAAAATAAACTATTTGAATGAGTTTATTATACAATGGGACACATAAACCAGCCTTAATAACATAACATAAAATATATCACTTTAAATATTTAATTTTATTAAGCCATTCATTCTTTCTTAAACCTCAAATATGACTCAACATTCTTTAGCATATTTACTTTCTCTAAACTGATCAACCATCACCTAACTTTCTATAATCTCTTAAAACATAGACCTTAACATAAACACCAAGTATCAGTGTTATCTAGAGTAACATGGAACCACAAAATCAATTGTCCTAACTATTACACTTTCCATATGGGTTATGGTTGTTCTGTAAAGCTACATTAGAAAATTACAATTTAAATCACCCATTCTCTGACTTAATTATAAAGACAACGCAGGAAGCAAAAAAAAACCTAACAAGCCATAAATCAAGAAATGAAACAGAAAGAATAAGCAATTCAAATAAGAGAATACCATTAACACATATATCAGAATTTAGAAGTTAGAAGTCTAAACTTAAATAGAACACTAAAATGTTTACCTCAATACACAACACAGTAGTCTAAATCCGTGAAAGACAAAATTCAGAAACAATTCAAGAGTGCCAGGGAGGAGAGAGGAGAGTGGAGAGGGTCAGTGGGCAGAGCGCAAGACTCAAGAGCTAAGCCTGAGCCTTGTAGAGTCTCTTGTAGAGACGACTGAAGAGAGAGCCGAGAGAATCGACAATTATTTGTTCGATGTTCGTGTTCTGTGGTCATCAATTGAGAATCGTTTGTTTTCTGTAAATGCCTACTGCCCAGAATAGAAGATTGAAGAAGACGAGGTCAGAGAGTGTGAGTGAGGGTGGAACTCAAGGAGGCGATAGAGGTGACTCACTCAGGCGAGACTTCGACTGTTCCCTTTAGGCCTTTTCTTGAAGCAGTTGGCCCAAAACCTGAAGCTATCTATAGAAATTTGGGCTGGAAAGTGATGCCCATAGAACTTTTGATGCCCTGGGCCGCCGCCCTGCTTATCACACCCCCACACTTAAACTATTGTTTGTCCAAGGAAACTAAAATGACAACTGAAAGTAGCTCAAACCCATAAAGTATAAAACAATTTGAAGGGTGGAATGAAAAATCAGCACTAATGAGATTAAGAACCAAAACATAACCATATCTTAGCATAATTTTGTGTTCATCCCATTCTTTCACTCAATTCCATAGGCCAAATACACATTTCCTATTGTTAGACATCTACCACTTATTGGTGGTTTTGTTCTTTGAGGTACAAGGTATTCTTTCTTCTAGCTTTCAAGTGCATTTGTAATGTTGTAGCAGTGTATATATGCTATGCATTTTTATCTTCTCTGAGTTGACTTAAATTCATTTGACTCATCTTTATTGTTTTTTTAGCAATTTGCTTCTGCCGTAAGGGCTTTGTTGCTTGCTCCTGAGTCTACATGATCCATCCCCGATACTTGAACACTTCAAGTGTCAAGGATGGATCATGTAGACTCAGGAGTGTTCAACAAAGCCTCGACACTTGAAGTGTTCAATTCTACATGATCCATCCCCGACACTTGATGTACTCATTGAGAACATCTAATGGTTAAGGCTTAAATGGTGTAAAGGATATGTATAAGGATGGTGTATGTGAAACAATGGCCTAAATCAGTTTCCAAAATACCAAGGTGGGATGTATGATTGCTTCCCAGGTTGGTGTGCATGGTTCTAGCCTTAAGTATTGAAAATCATTTTTAACAACAAAATTACTTGGGATGTGGATTGTAAAAGTGTTAATCTTATTAACTACAAAGAAATAAAATGTAAAGTATCCCTGTATAAAAACTACAAATAAAGAAATAAAAATAAAATCTTTGGAGCTAAGGTGAAAGAAATAGACTAACCCCACTCATTGGGAATATGTGGTGGTGCAACATCAGGCAGTAACTCATTTACTTCTATGATCAGCTCAGGTGGGTCGGGTCCAATGCTTGCATACTCCTCTGGATGCTCAATTATCCAATTTGTTTCCATCACCCCTTCTATCTTCATCTGGTAGTTCATATGTAGAGCAGTGATCGAGTTTTCTCATGTGTTACATAGCGTTATCCTGTTTTTCCAAACAGGCCAATAGATTTGTTCACTCTTTTCTACTTTATCTTCCAACTCCTTTTGTTTGCCCATTCTTGCCATCCAAATGGTATCACTCTTGCAATCTCTTCATCAAAATCTTCTAGTACTCCTTAATTTGCTTAACCAAGTACATGAAAGAGTTTAAATCCAGGTTGGGTTGTAGTGGTGACATTGGAGACAATGGTTCTCCTTGACTTGTTTTGAATAGGTTGAGGTTAGATTACCCTCTTACCCTTACTTCCCCTCTTCTTTGGGGTCTTCATCTTTTCAGCCATTGTGGCTTCACTATCATCAGTAGTTGCTTCAACAATCTCTGCACTACGTACAACATCTTCATCCATAAAATCTTCATCCTATGAGCTTTCCACATTACAGCTATCATGTGCTACCCATGACTTCTTTCCTTTGTCTATGCCTTCCTCTTCCTTGGTGTCGTCCCCTTTCTCCACAGTGACAGTCACAACCTCATGTTCAAGAGGTTGTGATTGTCCATCCAAAATAGCCTCTCGACTTGATGGTTGAGTACCACAGGCTTCTAATATAGAGGTGCGGCAATGTGGTTTGGCCTTGAGTGACTGTGCTTATTTGAATAGAAATAGGTATGGTAGTTGTGATAGTGGGTACCAATGGAGGTGCAGTGGTTGTTTCACCCATAACGAAGGCCATGGTAGCATCTACCTTATCAAGGGAATGGGTTTGGCTTAGATTTGGTAGGTTGATAGATGGTGTTTCAGAGGCATTGTCTGAGTTCTCAGTATGTTGAGGACTAGGGGTCAAAGGAAAATGACCACCAAACAAGAGTACTTGAGGTTGCTCATGCTATGGTGACGATGGTTCCTTATTTATATCAATGTTAAAGGATTTGTGGCTAGAAGAACCAGATGAAAGAGAGTTTGATGAGACTTGAGTGGTATAGGCTTGGATTTTGCCTTTTCCTTCCTCCCCTGTTTTGGGCTTCTTCAATGGTGGTTTCTTGGTCGAAGATGACCTTGCCAGAACTTTTCTCTTCAATTATTGGATCAATGTTTTCTCTGCTTCCATTTTATCCTCTACTTTATGATTTCGAGAGCTTCTCCTTTTTGCTTGATCACTCCCTGTTTTCATAGGTTTCTTGGCTCGTGACTTCAATCTTCCCATTATTGATGCTTTTGAAATGAATGAGGCTTCCTGCAAGAACACTGTGCAAGCCCGCTCCACAACTTCCAAAATTTTAAAATATCAATATCTTGGTTGGTTATTTGTCGTGATCGTGGGTTTTTAGTTGGAGAAACCAAAAGAGTTGGGAGTTATAGATTTGGTTCAAAATCAACAAAATGGTTATTAGAGGATTTGAAAAGGATTAGAGGTAGTGATGCTTCTTTTTGGAAACTATAAGACATCAAATCCCTATATGCTAAAAAGATATATTTTAGAGGTATTTTTGATGTCTTTTTAGTATTTTTTTGGCTGACAAGACCTGTAAGCCTGATGCAGGTTGCTGCAACAACGAAAGAAATGCTATAGCAACTTACACTTTATTTTTCACAAAAACCTTGTTCTAATTAAAAACTCAATATTAACCAAACTTTAAAATCTAAAACACTGTATTTACATATGTACAATGAATATAGGTTGTGGTAGCCTTCAAGATCACACACTAGGATTGAGTGAGGCGTACCACAAATCTAGTACTTGTGGACTTGTGGTTGCTGCAACATTTAATTCTAATGTATTTATATGATTGTAGCAAAATTTAATTCGGGGAAATAATGCACTTAAAAATCAAATCACATTTGAATTAAAATAAATATCTTAAAAGATATTTTAAATATCTTATCCCAAAAAAAGTAATGAGTAAACTACAATTTTAGTCCCTGTGGTTTGATGAAAATTTCTACTTTTGTCCTTATGGTTTTGAAATTGCCATTTTCATCCCCATGGTTTATAATTCATCATTTTTTCGTTCTTATGATTTAAAATTTATTGTTAATTTCATCCCTATGGTTTACAATTCATTTATATTTTATTCCTTCATACTTAAAAGTAGTTATTTGGCTCTAGGGACGAAAATGGAAATGAATTGCAAACCATAGAAATTAAAACCGAAAATTCAAAACTATAGGGACGAAATCTGTACTTTTTAGCAAACCACATAGGCGTAAAAAGTAATTTACTCAAAAGTAAAGGATAGTTTCAATTTTCAAATGATAAAAGGCAAGATATTTTCAGGCGCACATGATGGTATGTTCTCTAAGGTTGCTTGTTAATTGTTTACTTGACAAGTGTTATGATAAGCTTTATTATTTTATTTATCTTATTCGTGTAATATTTTTGGTTATTAAATTGATTGTAGGTAAATATCTTTTTCTAAACGAATAATTATTTTTTCCTTCTTATTTACTAGAGAAGATTATTGGCTCCTTATGTATCTGTGTATCTTTTAACGAATAAGATTCTTTAGTCCTTGTCCTATTCATTGATAGACAACATTAGTAAGAGTTTGATAAACGATCCTCAAATCTTTAGTTTTAAAAGTTATGAACGCATCATTTATGATGTCAAATTTGTATTATTGTAAAATTATATATATATATATATAGAGAGAGAGAGGTTCAAACGAGGAGCGTAACAATTTACAAGAAACGCGAGGAGCATCGCCCATATACAAAATCACATGTGATTCACAACAAAGTCATATGTGATTAAAAAATGTAAAGCACGCGGTTTGTCCCACGGTTTGCAAAGCGCGCGGTTTATCCCGCGGTTTGTGTTGTGAATCACATGTGATTTTGTACATGGGCGGTGCTCCTCGCATTTTTTAAATTGTTACGCTCCTCGTTTGAACCCACCTCTCTCTCTCTCTCTCTATATATATATATATATATATATATATATATATATATATAGAGAGAGAGAGAGAGAGAGAGAGAGAGAGAGGGCTTCTTTTGTAAACTCATTTTATCATATAAACTATGTAAACCAATCTAAGCCATCAATTATCTTGATCGACGGTTGAGAAATTTCCGGATTTAAATTAATGAAAAAAAATAGGGAAAGGGTATAGAAGTAAATTGGAAAATGTAAAATGATAAACATCATAAAACTTTTTAAAACCGCTTAAATACATCCCTGTAACCTGTAAAAACAGATTAATGTGATACAAATTTAGGAAAAATCTTAAAAAATCCCAATAAACTATCTGATTTTGAATGATTAAGTCCCTGGTTTTTTTAACAAATAAATTTATATTTTTTTTCAAAAATTTTCTACAAAAGTTTTGAGGAAACAAAATCATAAACTTAATCTTGAGCAAATAAATCTGAAACTCTTTTTTGAACAAAATATATACAAATGATCTCACGACAACAAAATAAAATGAACCAATTAAACATAAAAAATATACTATTTCCATTACTAATTTGTAAAGAGATGGACTTTTTTTTGAATATTTTGTGAAAGGATTGACGTTATTTTTTTGGTATATTTTGTGAAAGAATTAATATAATTTTTTTATGTATTTATATATGTTTTAAACATAATTTTTGAATGCTTCGGAATTAGTAATGGAATGGTATTATTTTCTCTGTTAAAATTGGTTCATTTTACTTGTTATTCGTGAGAGAAATTGTATACTTTTTGTTTCTGTTTGTGTTCAACAAAAGTTTGAATTTATTTTTTCAAAAATAAGTTTATTATTTTGTTTTTTCAAAAAACATTTGGGATCTATTTGTTGAAAAAAATTTCAAATTTTATATGGTAAAAAAATGTTTAAAGATTTATTTGTTAATTAAGAAAAATGTAAAAAAAATTTGTTAAAAAATACTGGGACTTAATCATTCAAAATCAGATAGTTTATTGGGTTTTTTTAGACTTCTTCAGATTTGTACAAGTTACAAGAATGTATTTAACTGGTTTTAGAAAGTTTAAGGGTTTTATCATTTAAAAAAATAGTTTAAATACTTGACCATTTAAAATCAGATAGTTCGTTGGGTTTTTTTTAAACTTTTCCCTTTTTTTTGTTTAATTTGTAAACGGTAAGATCAAAATCCCATGAATAATGCATGGAAAATTAAAAAGATTATGATCTATTATTGGTAGTTATCACGTTGCCAATCCTTTTTCATCATCTTTCCAAACCGTGTTCATCTTCTTCTTTTAGCTAGGGTTACAACTTTATTTTGAGTTTATTCCACTGGAAACACATTTTGTTTAAAATGGCCGATAATGGAAGGAAATTTGCTAGCGTTGGTGTTGTAGAATCTGCGATGGTCATTGTTCCGACCGATAATACATTGATTGGTGATGTTGATTGCATCCCAACTGTCGTCGATGAAGAACCTGCTTTGATTACCTTGTCGGCTTTTCGGATCATTGTGAAACAGTAGGGTTCCATGAATACCATGGTGATTGTGAAGTAACTAACGATGAAGGTAGAGATGTTTGGATTAGTTGTAATTTACGAAATTCATTTAGATGTAATTGTTTCATCACAATGTATACGGAAATTTCAAGTTTTATAAACGATTTCATAATATGTTTGTTGGATTTTTAAGTTTCATATATCTTCTTAGCTATGAAATAATCATATATTAAAAAGGTTCATATATTTTTCTCTCATGTGAAATAATAATATATTTTGAAGTTTCATATATTTTGAAGTTTCATATATTTTTCTCCCATATGAATAATCAGATTTTTAAGCTTTATGTATTTTCTTCCATATGAATAATCAAATTTTTTTTGACATAATCGTATAGTTTCAAAGTTTCATATTTTTTTCCCATATGAATAATTAAAATTTGAAGTTTCATATATTTTCCCCATATTTTTATGATTTTTTTTATGAAAGTCACCGGAATTGGGGGGAGGTCGTCAGAAATGGGAGGAGGTCGCCGGAGTGGGAGGTGGTCACCGGGAACTTGATGGTGACGGTGGATCGTGAGAAAGAGAGAGAGAGAGAGAGAGAGAGAGAGAGATGGAGATAATTGAGATAATTAAGGAAGTTTGTTGTTCCTAAAATATGAAATATTTCTAAAATTACGAATTTAGAGAAAAAGACCCAAATACCCTTGGTTACAAGTTTATACTCTTATTTCGGTTTACAAAATAAGGGGTCTCTCTCTCTCTCTCTCTCTATATATATATATATATATATATATATATATATATATCAGGTAGGGCAATGATCGCGTGAGAAGTTGAGGGTAACGTAAGAAGTGTCGGAAGTAACCATAAGGGTTGTGGCGTACTGGTTAAAACCTGAGGGATGTGGTGGAATATCTCATCTGCCCATGGTTCGAATCAATGTATACACAACAATTGTGGCCATTGAGGTTTAATCAAGACTGATGTCTTACAGTCATAATTTGCCAAGGGATTAGTCTAGGCATAACCTAAGACACCTTTCCAAATAAAGTGTGAAGTGGATTTGAACCGTTGATCACTTTTAATCAAATGTCCTCCCATGAATTGCGACTTAGAAAATAATTGATACGGTGCATCTCGGTGTATCTTATCTTAATGTGAATCCATTTCTTATCCAACGGTTGATAACCAATTCTCACGCTTTTCGTGTTAACCTCAGCTTCTCACGAGAACCCAACCCTATTAGGTAATCGATATACACCATACAAACCAATCTCAATCATTTGTTCAGTTGATCAACGATGTATATTTAATCAATTCCTAAAATTACCGCCAACCTGATCTTTAACTGTTTTAATAACCGCCTTTAAATTTCAAAACAAACAAAATCAAGGACCTTTGTATGGTTTGTAACAACTACATGGTTTGTATTTGAAACTCTACACATGTCCATGTTTTCAATTATTAATTTAATCTAAAACCATGTACAAGTATGTTATATACTCCCCCATCCCAAAATAAATGTCCACAATGAAAAATGCACACATTTTTATGAGTGTGTAATTATTACAATTTTTAATTAACTAAAATATAATTTTACCCTTAATTATAGAGAGGAAAAATTTCTCCATCACATAATTAAAGGTTGAATGGGAAAGTAGAAGTTTACTTTTGATAGTTGACACTTACTTTTGGACAAACAAAAATAGTAATGTACACATTTATTGTGGGACGGAGGGAGTAATAAAGTAAAAACTCCAGAAAAACCTAATGATTTTTTCTATTTTGAATGATTTAACTCCCTATTTTTTTTTAATAAAACAACAATTGAACTCTCTCATTTTAAATTATTAAGTACCTGAACGTTTTTTGAAATAAATAAATCATGGAATTTTTAGGAACCGGTCACCTACAACATTTTTACCCAAAAGCTACATGTTTGGCTAGGAATATTTTAAAGTAAAAAAAAATTCAGTTTTACAGCTCCCCTCACATTCCCATCATCATCATTGTTAATGCCGAAAATCGTCTAAAAGGATAACTTAAGGTTGATTGTGGAGCTTAACAACTAAAGAATAGAAATCGTTCGACAAAACTATGCGACAAAGACAAAAAAGTAAAGGAGACGAGAGAATTTTGGTGACGCGGGAAAAACCTCAACGAGGAAAAAACCCGCGGACGATAGTGATGGTCGTCGCTGTACTATGGTCGCCAATCAGGGGCGATGTCCTTGTGTTTCAAACGTCGAAAGTACAGATGATGATAATACAGACGATTACAGTTGTAAAATGAAAAGAAGTTAAATTATAAAAAGCGTGAGTCGTGTGTAAAATAATGCGTCGCGCGTCGTCTGTTCGAGAGAGAATTCTTCTTTGTTTAAAGGCTTTTAGTATGCTGTAGGTGTTTCGGGAGTTCAGATGTGCGCAAATGAGGTTGGAGCCTTCGTTTATATAGCCCTTGCAGCTTTAAATGATCTCCATAAAATTCGAGTAACGGTCGTAACGGATTCTGATGTTTAATGCTCGTAATGATCTTGTCGGTTATAGATGTTGAGCATTAATAGCTTTGATCCTGCATTTAAACAGAGAAAACATAACAGGCATGTCGTATGTTAGTCTAGTCGTGTTTTGTCAAATACCCTGCGATGGTCGTATGAGTTGGACGACGACATGGTCGAGTGTCGTGGGTAACCCTCGACCTAAACTTAGGTTTTAACAATAGAGTCGTCGAGTGTGTAGGATTCTATCTTAACATAAGATGTGTCGTGTAAGAAATATTTTTTTCTTTTTCGGTCGTGGCCGTGACTTATGAATATTTACCCAAACAGTTTGCCCCCAAAATTTAAAATGGAAGGGCAATTTCAAATTTCAAATTTTAATATTTTGTCAGAAGAAAATCTTTTAAAATCTTTGTCTAAGGGAATGTCATGGGGTGCGACACGTGTCGAAAGTCGTTGGCTTGGGAACTGAATCGGTTCGATTCCAACTGAATGGGAAGTTGAAAAGAGGATAAGATCGTGACATCATGCTGACGTGCGATCATGCATGACAGCTGTGGATGCCAGGTGTCGATGATCAATCGAGCTTTCGAAAAGGCGTGGACACGTGGCGATCATCGAACGACTCGATCTGACACGATCGATTACATAAATAGAGACCTTTAGCGGGTCTTTCTTGTTTTTACGTTTTCAGAGAGTTCTTAGAGCGAGATTTCTTCTTTCGATCTTTGTTTCCTTTTAGCGAATCCATTCCTAAACTTGCAAAATCTTGAATCGATTTAGAGTTTTTCGAGGATTAGAGCATCTATATAAGGACGACTCTTTCTCCCTTATATGCGTCGCAAATCGATTGCTAGAAAGCCTAAGAAGAACTGGGATCTCTTTGCCTTTTCAGACCTGAAAATTTGGCTCATAGGATTAGCAATGTCAACTGAGCCTGCGAGTACCATTCAAGATCAAGATGATCTCGACTCCCTTACGAAACTAGCACAAATCCTTGCGGGGATTTCACTGAGTAGGGCTGGTCAGATTCGACCAGAGATGTGCCCGGACGGGTACTTCGTGATATACGAGTATCCGTTCAAAATAGGTTTCCAATGGCCATATTCCCCTTTATCCAAGGCATTCATGTGTGAGTTCGACCTCTCACCGGGGCAACTAATGCCCCAATTCTGGCGTGTCATCCAAGTCGTCGAGCGACTTACTAAGGACTGGGCGTCGCCTATGAACGTGCGCGATCTCCTGACGGCCTATCAGGTCAAGATGGACGGGTATCGTCGCTATAGTCTTTTCTCGAGGTACAAGGGCGACCGTACCTTGGTCCTGAAAACTGCGGTCAACGATCATAAATTTAAGGCCATGTACGCGTTCGTGCACGTAGCGACGCTCGACCCTGAGAGCGACTGGATTAGGGCCGGGTGGAACATGGCGGGTGAGATTTTTAAGCTTTGTCATACACCTTGTATTACATTTGTTTGACTTGTTTTTTACTTACCTTCTTTTTTATCTGTTTGACATATATCAAGTTTGAGGACGTGAAGCCCTACGCCAACTCTCAAGCCAAGATCGACGAGTTCCTGAAGTTCAGTGCCGACGAGCGGTCGTTCGTCACACGACATCTGGTGGACGAGGACGAAGACGTGGTATACTTGGGAGAGAATCCAGATGAGAGAGGAGAGGAGGAAGAGGAAGATGAGGCAGAGAAAGAGGAGAAAGATGAGTCGAGAGAAGAAGAAGACGAGATGACTGGTAAATATCTCGATCTTTCTGCTCGACTGACGTTCCTCTTTCTATTATTTCAATCGCGTAATGCTCTTTTCTTCTCGTTTTTCAGGGGAATCTCATGCGAAGGCGTCGTCTGTGGCTGCCAAGAAGACAGCCCGAGCTGAATTGGCCCGTAGGGGCAGAGAGAAAAGGAAGGGGACCTCGACCACAAGGTCGGGGGTTTTAAAGAGGACCAAGATGACGGTCCCGAAGGAACCGTCTTCAAAGGCGGGCGACTCATCGAGAGTCGTCACCCCCGAGAAGGCGAAGGTGTCGATCGCATCCTGGGAAAAGACGAGGATGTCTTCTGACGTGATCGACGCGACACCAGTCAGCTCTGCGCCTCTGGCGAAAACGACAGTGTCTCCATCTGCTACGTCGACCCCTTTGTCGGCCGACAAGGGCAAGGGCCACGCGACTGGAGAGGCCGAAGTCACGACGGTCAACTTTACGTTGCCGTCGGACTTTATGACGGATAACGTCCTGCACGGGACGAAGCTTTTTCCTCATCTGGGGAAATATCTGCTCCCCTTTTTCAGGGAGCGTTTCCAGGGAGTCCCGGTCGAGGAGACGGGATCCCATGTCGCAGGACTTGCGTTCATGGTAAGTTTTCTCAAAACATGTCTTTTTGACTTTATAACTTTGTCGGATTTTTACTAACCTGTGTCTTTTGTATTTTTCAGGCGTTTCAGTCCTCCCTTGCCTTGTACTCCGAAATGGAGAAGACGAGGGGTTTGGTGCTTGCAGCTCTCGAAAGAGAGAAGGCGGCGCTGGAGAGAGAGAAGGTCGCCCTGGCATGCGTCGAGGCCTTGTCTGTGCGACTCGACGACGTTCAGAACGACCTAGAGGTCGTTGAACGTGAGAGGGACGAGTCGAGAGGTCACCTCAAGCAGGCCTTGAGCCTGATAGCCGATTCGAGGGTTGAGCTGGACAAGACGAAAGAGTCCTTGGCTGCGAATGAAAAAGAAGCCAAGGATTCTAAGTCCAAGGTGTCAGAGTTGGAGGGAGAGGTGAAGGAGCTGAGAGACGAACTGAAGTCCATTTTTGCCCTTGCTCGATTGACTGCTCGAGCGGCGATCATGCGACAACACTTGTCGGGGGAAGAATCCCCTCGCCTCGGCGTATGATGAGCTGGCCTTCTACCTGTCGAGCATCGGGTCTGAGAGGTATCTCGACTCGGACGACGAGGAGGATGAGATGGATGGGGGCTTTAAGGGGGAAGCCTCCGGCAAGGATGCGACCGATGATCCTCCCCAACTTTAGGAAATCTTTTAATTTTATTTTTTACTGATCGACCGTTAGTGGTCGAGTCTTAGGATGTAACTGACTATTGATCCTGAAATGAAAATTTTCTTTTTTGAACTTATGCATTGATTCTTATTCATACTTGCAAGTTGATAACAAATAAAATATCAATCATGCGTTCATCAACTAAACGTAAGTCGTATAAAACAAACACAAGCACTTACGACTAGGGCATTAATCCAAAACATGATAATTTTTCTAAGTCAGAAAACTTAGATCGTGAGGTCTTTGGACCTTATGATAGTATAATCAAGTCGTACTACAGAATTAGGTCGAGCGTTCCTGCAATCGTGCAATCGAGTCGTATAATGGACCTGGTTGCTTATGTCATGCGATCCTGCGATAAAACAAGGTTAGAGGTTGGTCCTTGGCTAACCAACGACCCTCCGATGCTTAAGCCAGTAATCGTTGTGGTAAAAAATCGTATGACAAAAGAGTTTAGAAAAAATACCTCTTTAGGTGTGTTGCATTCCAGCTGCGTGGGATATCTCGATTGTCGAGGGTTTGGAGTTTATAAGCACCCTTGCCCACGACTTCTGAGATACGATAAGGACCTTCCCACTTGGTGGAAAGCTTACCTGTGTTGAGCTCTTGAGTGATGTGGAACACTCGTCGGAGGACGTAGTCGCCTTCTTGAAAGACTTTAGCTTTGACATTCTTGTTGAAATGTCGCTCGACCGTTTGCTGTTGCGACGCCATTCTGATCAGTGCTGATTCTCTAAGTTCTTCAAGGGCATCGAGGTCATAACTTATATCTACCAAGTTATGGTCGACCGAAGTATGCCTCGAGGTCGGGAGGCGGACCTCGACCGGCAAAACTGCCTCACAACCATAGGCCAAAGAGAAAGGGGTTTGTCCTGTGGACGTGCTAGGCGTCGTGCGATTCGCCCACAAGACTGAAGGGAGTTCTTCGACCCACTTTCCTTTTGCAACTTTCAACCTTTTTTTGATCGAAGCAATAATGGTTTTATTACTCGATTCTGCAAGTCCATTTGCCTGGGGATACCTGGGTGTCGAGGTCGTCAGCTTAATATTGCGGTCTTCACAGAACTGTCGAGTCCTGTTGCTTATGAACTGGGATCCATTGTCGCAAACAATTTCGGATAGAACCTCGAACCTACATATGATGTTAGTCTGGATAAAAGAGACGACCTCCTTGTCCCGGACTTGGGAAAAGGCGGCTGCTTCTATCCACTTAGAAAAATAATCTGTAAGTACGAGAAGAAATACCTTTTGCCCGGGGGCAGGTGGTAACTTTCCGACAATGTCCATCCCCCATCTCATGAAAGGCCATGGGATTAGTGTCGAATGTAAAGGTTCAGAAGGTTTATGGGACGTACCTGAATGTCGTTGACAAGGATCACATTTCTGGACATACCTTACGGCGTCTTGTCGTAGTGTCGGCCAAAAGTAACCTTGTCGAGAGATACGGTTGGCCAGACTGCGACCTCCTGAGTGGTTGCCACACTCTCCATCATGCATTTCTTGAAGGATTCTTTGAACTTGACTTTTGCCGATAACACATCTCAGGTTCAGGCCTGTCGATGATCGTCGATAGAGTCTATCTCCGATCACGACATACATGGATGCCTTGAACCTGATCTTCCGAGCTTCCATCTTGTCTTCTGGGAGATGGTCGTGCATAAGGAAAATTCTGATGTCGCACGACCAATCATCTTCTTGGTCTTCGATCTGGACGACGTCGTCACTTTCGATGGACGGTGTTTCCAGGTGGATCATAGGAATGTTGTCGAATAACGGTTCACTGAGTGCAGATCCAAGGTTTGCTAAAGCGTCGGGCTGAGTATTTTGGTCCCTTGGAATCTGTTCGATTGAAAATGGTTTAAATATTTTTGATTTTTCTTTTGCTACCTTTAGGTACGCTGTCATCTTTGAGTCTTTGGCCGCGAATTCTCCATTCATCTGGTTTACGACCAGGAGAGAATCACTTTTGACATGTAGCGCGGTTACCCCCAAGTCGTGGGCAATACTCATTCCCACGATCCGGGCTTCGTATTCGGCTTCATTGTTAGTAGTTTTGAAATCACATCTTACAGAGTACACCATCTTGCCCCCCTGTGGCGACTTTAAGACGACGCCTAGTCCTGAACCCCTAATGTTGGAGGACCCGTCGACATGAAGTGTCCAAGGCGCGTCGTCATGAGTCGCCACAGTGAGTAACTCAAGCTTTGCTTCTTTTTCCAGTTCAGGACTGAAATCAGCAATGAAATCTGCCAAAGCTTGCGATTTGATCGCTGTCCTGGGCTTGAAGTCGATGTCGTAACTACTGAGATATATGCTCCATTTCGCCAATCGACCTGTCAACTCAGGTTTCCTCAAGACAGACTTAAGAGGAAAGTTAGTTACGACAGTAATAGGGTGTGATTCAAAATAATGTCGTAATTTCTTCGCAACTGTAACTAGCGACAAAAGCAAGTTTTCCATAAAGGAATACCTGGTTTCGGCGTCCAAAAGGGATTTACTAACATAGTAGATCGACAGTTGCTGCTTTTCGTCTTCTCATGTTAGGACAACACTTACTGCATTAGGACTGACAGCCAAATATAGCTGCAGGACCTCGTTGTCGTGAGGCTTTGATAGCAGAGGCGGCGACGTCATGTACTCCTTCAGTTTCTGTAGTGCTTGCTCATGATCGTTGTTAATGCTAAAAATCATCCAGAAGGATAACCTAAGGTTGATTGTCGAGCTTAACAACTAAAGAATGGAAATCGTTCGACAAAGCAATGCGATAAAGACAGAAAACGTAAATGAGTCTAAGGGATTTTGGTGACGCGGGAAAAACCTCAACGAGGAAAAAACCCACGGACGACAGTGATGATGTCGTCGCTGCACTATGATCGCCAAACAGGGGCGATGTCCTTATGTTTCAGGTGTCGAGAGTACAACGATTACGATACAAATGAAAGAAAAGACTTTAGACGTAAAGTAAACAAGTGTATCGAATGTAAAAAAAAGTGCGTCGTGTGTAATAGTAAAGCATCGTGCGTAGAAATCGTGCATCGAGAGCGATCTGTTGAGAGAGAGTTCTTTCCTTCGAATACTGTAGTGAGTGTTATTGAGAGTTCAGTTGTCCGCAAATGATGTTGAACCTTCATATTTATAATCTTTGAAGCTTTGAATGATTCCTTAAAGGCGACAGGTAACGGTCGTAACGGTCGTTGTGGTTAATGCTCATAATTAACTTTGTCGGTTATGTCTGTTGGCCATTAATAGTGTTGACCCTGCATTAAACAACGAAATCATAACAGTAATAACGTATGTTAGTCGGTCGAGGTCGTAAGGTTCCTTACGACGGTCGAGTGTCGCGAGCAACTTTCGATTTTAACTTTGGTCAGACGATAAAGTGTTTATGATTTGATCTCATTATAAAAAAGTGCAATAAATGTTTTCCCTTTTTGGTCGTGGTCGAGACTAGTGAAAATTTTACCCAAACAATCGTCTGTCCAGTTGAAACCTTTATTTTTCCGGAGGACGTTGTAGAATAGATGTCATCTATCCGATGATCAAGGGATAAATCTGTTCAGGGCTGCCACTCGACCAGTGAGCCTCTAGACCTCTTTAAAATTCCTTGGGGATTTGATCTCGATGGTGGCCTTGATCTGATCTGGATTGGCCTCGATCCCTCGTCTAGTGACCATATAGCCCAGGAACTTCCCAGCGCTGACGGCAAAATAGCACTTCATCAGGTTTAGCTTCATGTTATATTTTCGAAGGATGTCGAATGACTGCCTCAAATGCTCGACGTGGTCGACTGATTGCTTTGACTTGACGAGCATGTCGTCAATATACACCTCCACCGTGTCGCCAAGATGATCTTTGAATATCTTGTTCACTAGACGTTGGTAGGTGGAACCTGCGTTTTTTAAACCAGAGGGCATAACCTTATAACAATAAATACCTCGATTTGTCATGAAGGCGGTTTTTTCCTGGTCCTCGACATGCACCAGGATCTGATTGTATCCGGAATAGGCATCCATGAACGTCAATAGTTCATGTCTTGCTGTCGCGTCGACCATGGCATCGATATGTTGTTAATGCCAAAAATCGTCCAGAAGGATAACTTAAGGTTGATTGTGGAGCTTAACAACTAAAGATAGAAATCTTTCGACAAACAGTACGACAAAGACATAAAATGTAAATGAGACAGAGATTTTGGTGACGCGGGAAAAACCTCAACGAGGAAAAAACCTGCGAACGACAGTGAGATGTCGTCGCTGCACTATGATCGCCAAACAGGGGCGATATCCTTATGTTTCAGGTGTCGAGAGTACAGTGATTACAATACAAATGAAAGACAAACTTTAAATGTAAAGTAACAAGTGTATCGAATGTAAAAACAAGTGCGTCATGTGTAAAAACAATGTGTCGTGCGAGTGAGTCGTGCGTCGTGAGCGATCTTTTGAGAGAGAATTCTTTGCTTCGAGTGTTCTTGAGAGTTCGTGAGAGTTCAGATGATTCAAGGTCCTTGAAATGATGATTGAAGCTTTGTATTTATAGCCTTCGGACGTCTTGAATGATTCCATAAAAACTTCTTGATAACGGTCGTAACGGTCGTTGGGTTTAATGCTCATAATTGTCCTTGTCGGTTATGTCCGTTGGTCATTAATGGTGTTGACCTTGCATTAAATAAATAAAGTGTAACAGAAATGTCATACGTTAGTCGGTCGAGGTCGTGAGGTTCCACACGACAGTCGAGTGTGGCAAGTAACTTTCGATTTCAACTTTGGTCAAAAGATAAAGTGCTTATTGTTTGGGCAAAATTTCACCAGTCTCGACTACGACCAAGGCACTAAGAACATTTATTACACTTCTCCTTAACACAAGTCAAATCATAAGCATTTTGTCCTTTGACCAAAGCCAAAGTCGAACGTACCTCTCGACCTCGACCGTCGTGTAGAAACACACGACCTCGACCAACTAACGTACGATTCTTCTGTTATTTTTTCATCATTTAATGCAGGTCAAACGACATTTATGGCCAACAGACGAAACCGACAGAGCAGTTATGAACATTAAACAACAAAGACCGTTGAGACCGTTACTAGAAGAATTCATGGAGTCATTAAATGCGTTTCGGAGACTATAAATCTGAAGAAAAAGTCATCATTTGGGGGGATCGAACTTTGAATTACACACTGCGTACTCAAGAACATCTGAAGTAAAGAAATCTCTCTCAAGTTATCGCTCTCGATGCACGACTTATACTCTCGACCAGCAGTCTTAGCACACGACACACTAGTTTTACATTCGATACACTTGTTATTTTTACATTTCAAGTCATTTGTATTGTAATCACTGTATCCCCGACACCAGAAACAAAAGGACATCGCCCCTGTTTGGCGATCTTAGTGCAGCAACGACTTCCACAGTCGTCCGCGGGTTTTTTCCTCGTTGAGGTTTTTCCCACGTCACCAAAATCTTTGTCTCTTTTACATTTTCTGTCTTTAACACACTGTTTTGTCGAACGATTCCTTTCTTTAGTTGTTAAGCTCCACAATCATCCTTAAGTTATCCTTCTGGACGATTTTTGGCATTAACAGTTTGGCGCCCACCGTGGGGCCCCATCTAGAGAAAATCTTCGACAAACCTGCGTCTTACTAACATTTTCTTGGAGTTCCCCTTCTTTTCTTTTAAAAGAAAATGACAGGTGATGGAAACCCAGAACAAGCCGCTACCCAAATGCATGAGGAGCTTAAGAATGCACAAGATTCCCCTACGATAGTTGATGACTATCGCCTAGAGGAAATCATCCTGGATCAGAGCAAGCCTGATCAAAAAGTCTTTATAGGATCGTCCCTCGATCCCTGCATTATAGACAAGCTAATATCTTTCTTGCAGGAGTATGCCGATTGTTTTGCCTGGTCGCATGAAGACATGGTCGGTATCAATCCTGGCGTCATTTCTCATAAGCTCAATGTCGACCCGTCATTCAAGCCTATCAAGCAGAAGCGGCGAAAATTCGCTCCTGAGAGGAATAAGGTAATAAATGACGAGATCGACAACCTCCTCAAGACAGGGAAAATTCTAGAAATAAAGTACCCCGACTGGCTTGCCAATGTCGTGGTCGTGGCAAAGAAAAATGGCAAATGGAGGGTCTGTATCGATTTTACATATCTCAACAAAGCCTGTCCTAAGGACCATTTCCCATTGCCACATATCGATGCCATTGTCGATGCGACAGCTGGGCATGAACTATTAACGTTCATGGATGCGTATTCCGGATACAATCAGATCCTGATGCACGTCGAGGACCAGGAGAAAACTGCGTTCATGACAGATCGAGGTATTTATTGTTATAAGGTTATGTCTTTCGGACTAAAAAATGCAGGTTCTACCTACCAAAGTCTGGTGAACAAAATGTTCAAAGATCACCTCGGCGACACAATGGAAGTTTATATCGATGACATGCTCGTCAAGTCGAAGCAAGCAGTCGACCACGTCGACCATTTAAGGCAGTCGTTCGATACCTTCCGAAAATATAGCATGAAGCTCAATCCGACGAAATGCTCTTTCGGTGTCAGCGCTGGAAAGTTCTTGGGCTACATGGTCACTCGTCGCGGAATCGAAGCCAATCCCGACCAAATAAAGGCCATTGTCGAGATCAAATCTCCAAGGAATTTCAAAGAAGTCCAAAAGCTCACTGGTCGAGTAGCAGCCCTGAACAGATTTATCTCTCGATCCTCAGATAGATGTCACTTATTTTACAATGTCCTCAGGAAAAACAAAGTCTTCGACTGGACTGACGACCATGAGCAAGCAATGCAAAAATTAAAAGGGTACAGACGTCGCCGCCCTTGCTATCGAAGCCTCACGATCACGAGACCTTGCAGCTATATCTAGCTGTCAGTCTAAATGCAGTAAGTGCCGTCCTAACGCGCGAAGATGAAAAGAAACAATTGCCGATCTACTATGTAAGTAAGTCCCTTCTGGACGCCGAAACCAGATATTCCTCAATGGAAAAACTACTCTTGTCGCTTGTTACAGCCGCAAAGAAATTGCGACATTACTTCGAATCACACCCGATTACTGTCGTTATTAACTACCCCCTTAAGTCTGTCTTGAGAAAACCTGAGTTGACAGGTCGATTGGCGAAATGGAGCATATATCTCAGCAGCTACGACATCGATTTCAAACCCAGGACAGCGATCAAGTCGCAAGCTCTAGCTGATTTTCTCTCCGACTTTATTCGCGAATTGGGGAAAGAAACAGAGCTCGAAGTGTCTACTGTGGTGACTCACGACGACACGCCTTGGACCTTACACGTCGATGTGTCATCCAATGTTAGGGGTTCGAGACTTGGCGTCGTCTTAAAGTCGCCACAGGGGGGCAAGATGGTGTACTCCGTACGATGCGATTTCAAAGCCACCAACAACGAAGCTGAGTACGAAGCCCTGATCGTGGGAAAGGAAATGGCCTACGACTCGGGGGAAACTTCGCTGCATGTCAGAAGCGATTCTCTTTTGGTCGTGAACCAGATGAATGGAGAATTCGCAGCCAAGGATTCAAAGATGACATCGTACCTGAAGATAGCAAAAGGAAAATCAGAAAAATTCAAATCATTTTCTATCGAACAGAACCTAAGGGATCAGAATACTCAGGCCGACGCTCTAGCAAACCTTGGATCCACTCTAGTCGAACCAGTATTCGATAGTATTCCTCTGATCCACCTAGCGACATCGTCCATCGAAAATGACGATGTCGTCCAGATCGAAGAGCAAGAAGATGATTGGTCGTGCGACATTCGAAATTTTCTTGTGCACGACTAACTCCCGGAAGACAAGATGGAATCTCGAAAGATCAGATTCAAGGCATCCAGGTATTTCATGATCGGAGATAGACTTTATCGACGATCATCAACGGGCTTAAACCTGAGATGCGTCGTTAATAAGAATCAAATTCAGAAGATCCTCCAAGAAATGCACGATGGGGAGTGTGGCAATCACTCCGGAGGTCGCAGTCTAGCTAATCGTATCTCTCAGCAAGGCTACTTTTGGCCGACGCTACGACAAGATGCCATCAGGTACGTCCAGAACTGTGATCTTTGTCAACGACATTCAGGTACGTCTCATAAGCCATCTGAACCCTTACATTCGACACTGATCCCATGGCCCTTCATGAGGTGGGGTATGGATATTGTCGGCAAGTTGCCACCTGCCCCTGGGCAAAAGGTATTTCTCCTCGTACTTACAGATTATTTCTCCAAATGGGTAGAAGCAACTACCTTTTCCCAAATTCGGGTCAAGGAAGTCGTATCTTTTATCCAGATTAACATTATATGCCGGTTTGGGATTCCATCCGAAATTGTCTGCGACAATGGATGCTAATTCATAAGCGACAAGACTCGACAGTTCTGTGAGGACCGCATCATCAAGCTAACGACCTCGACGCCCAGGTATCCCCAGGAAAATGGACTTGCTGAATCGAGCAATAAGACCATCGTTGCTTCAATTAAGAAAAGGTTGCAAGCCACAAAAGGAAGGTGGGTTGAAGAACTTCCTTCAGTCCTGTGGGCGAATCGCACGACGCCTCGTACGTCCACAGGACAAACCCCTTTCTCTTTGGTCTATGGTTGTGAAGCAGTTTTGCCAGTCGAGGCTCAACTCCTGACCTCAAGACATACCTCCGTCGACCACAATCTGGTCGACCTAAGTTATGACCTAGACGCCCTCGAAGAGTTCAGAGAATTAGCATTGATCAAAATGGCATCGCAAAAGCAAGTGGTCGAACGACACTTCAACAAAAATGTTAGAATTAAAATCTTTCAGGTAGGCGACTACGTCCTCCGACGAGTGTTCCAAAACACTCAGGAGCTTAATGCCGGTAAACTTTCCACTAAATGGGAAGGTCCTTATCGTATCTCAGAAGTGGTGGGTAAAGGTGCCTATCGGGTCCAAACCCTCGACAATCAAGATATCCCACGTAGCTGGAATGCAACACACTTAAAAAGGTATTTCTTTTAAGTCTTTTTCCTTTTCTCACATGATTTTTACCATGACGATTACTGACTTAAGCATCGGAGGGTCGTTGGCTAGACAACGACCAACCTCTGACGTTGTTTTATCACAGATCGCATGACATCGTAATGTCTATACGACTTTAATCTCACAAGACACAAGTAATCAGGTCAATAACCTGTCTACTCTGTCGCAGGGACGCACAAACCAAGGACATCGTACGATTTATCTGTACGATTGTAAGTTCTAAACGACCATTCGCTCTAAGTTTCCAGACTTGGAAAAATTTGTATGTTCTGAATAAACACATCGATTGCATATATTTATGTTTATCAATACGATTCAAATGTATGACTTATGTCTCAATCATTATATCTGATAGAACCAGATCCGTGCAACAATATAGAAATCGTAATGATAAATCAATAAGAACAATGATTTCCAACTGTCATCCCTTTCATTAACTTTCAGAGAGAATGTTTACAATACGAATAGAAAGCTAAAGAGATGATTAGCTTGTTTTTCCAAGCTAATCAACATTAAATACATTGGGCCCGTGGTTAACAAGCCCACGGCCCGTTCACTAATAAGCTCTAATTTAATCAAATACAATTCAACCCTTGAACTTTAAATCAACATTAAAACCTGCCCTAACAATCTCCCCCTTTGATTTGAAGTTCGAGTTGGCGCTTTAGATCTCTCCAGTTGAAGACAAATCTTTTGCGGAGCGCGAAGTGTACCTCGAACAATCTGATGGCGCGGCGATAGTCGATGCGATCTTCAATCATTTCCAAGGCATTCCGAGCAGTTACTTTATTCGGATTCGGAACATAAGAATACCTTGGATTTTCAGACTCGTGCTGAATAATCTTTCGAAGAGCATCTCTGACCTTTAGAATTGTGCCGTCGCAGAATCTTTCCACCTGACTGAAGCGCATGAACTTCTTCTCTTTTTGCTCGTTGAGGTAAACAATCCCGAATTCTGGTTCTAGAAGCATAGCATTCTCGGGATACATGTTTAACTCAGGTGCTTTCAGATTCGGCTTGATCAGATTTACCTTTTTCGCCTTGTTCTCGATAGCCATTTGGAAGTCCGTTAGATAAGACATCATGATGGTGCGGACCAGGTATCGACGAACAGCTTCGAGCGCCTTTGTAACTTCTAGCGGTCGGATGGTTCTTGTACGTAAGTCTTTCAGAATAACCAGAAAGTCGAGCGGTCGGAGGTTCTTGAAGTCAGCTTCTGAAAATTTCCATTCGTTCCCATCTTCACGTCGAACAATGAAAACTGGGTAGACGATCCTCATAATGCGTCTTGAATAGATATTGATTACCTATGTGATCCGAAGTTTGGTTGTGACTTGGTTGACTGGAAGACACCGCTGCACTGCTAGTATATACCGGCGTTGAAATTCTGGGCTAAAGTTGTAAATACCCAGACAGAAGGTCGGCTCGATCGGGCGAAGCTTGTGTACGAACAACTTTTTCAGGGAATCCTCTAGATGAGGGATAAGTATAGTGATCTTCTCCCAACGGATTTGTTGCTGTTGAGGAGGAGGAGGAAGATCAGAAGCTGTCGTGGGAGGAGTAGTTGTCGGAAGATCGGAAGTAGTAGACTCGGGTCTTGTTGATGATGTTCCGGCGGGTTGAGCATAGTGAACGGGGGATGTTCCATACAAACTTTGGAGCAGGAACTGATCATAATCAATGTTGTCGTCCTCATCAGTGGGGAAGACCAAATTTACCTGGAGATTTACGGCACTAGCCTCTTTTTTGTACCATGCATCTTCGGTCTCCGTGTTGGCTTCACAATCTGGATCTATCATGTCCAGAATCGGTATGTCTGATGAGTCAAAATCAATCAGTTCCTGTGTTGAACCCTCGGGCTTTTCAACCGTCGGGTCTTCTTCATCTGATATCTCCATGTCTATAACCATGTCTGCTAACGGAAACTCGGCTTCTGGTGCTTCTGTTGTAGCTGCCGCAGTTGGGGGTTCCTGATGAACCACAGTTGTAGCTTCAGTCTAGATCAAAGAGGCGGTCTCGGTAAGACGTTGTCTTTTCTCCCCCTCACGGTGATCAGGATCATCCTGGTCATCGTGTTTCCGCTTCAGGCCGCCTGGTTGACTCTTGCAGGTATCTTCGAGTGAGCGGACTCTCTCGGACAGTGTTGTGAGCGCTAGGTTGTAGTCCTTGAGAGTCGAGTCAATGGCGTCTAAGCGAGTGGTAATAGATGAAGATGGAGCAGTGACCTGTGATCAGAGAACTGAGATCAGGTCTGCTTCAGTAGAGGCGGTTGTATCTGATTCCTGGAGCAGTTGGGCCAATAACATCGTCTTCAGGGTGTCCACCGAATAGATAGGTTGCGGTTGAATCGGTGGAGGTACAGGGGCGGTTTCAGTTTCGACGACGTGGCCTTTACCTTTGATAGCGCACATAGCTTTGGCAAGTTCAGCGGCTACATGTTGCTGCATCTGTTGCTCCATATCATGGCAGACAACCTTAAGGGTGCTGTCCAGGGATCTTGGTGACACAAAGTCTGGGTTACTAACTCCGGGATCACTTATATTGCCCGTTGAGGCGTCTACCACAGGGGTAGAGCCACCTACGTTCACAGTTGGCGTGATGATAGCCGTGGTAGGATTTCCCGCCGATCCTTGTGTTCCACCTGGAGGTGAAGACACTACGGTGGTTCCGGTCGAGTCACGAAGAGTCTCAACTTGGTGTTGCTCCGCTTCGAGTGTCCTAACCGAAGGATGTTCAATAACGAAAGGCGCTAGACTCGATTGTGCACGAAATGAAGGCGAGACCGGGGGTTGCTGGTCTCTTGTTTCAACACCAGTACTCTCCGAGTGAGAGATCGGTGGAAGTTGTGCTATATCCCCGTGATGTACTGAAACATCCGTCTTTTGAGAGACGGATGAGTGGATGAGGGGGTCGTGCAATTGCTCCGCTGGGTCCACGGAGTCTTCTTCAATACCCCGTCCCAACAAATGAGACGGGATAGCAGATGTGGCAACCCGGATATCACGTGGCTGGGTTCGCTCGGGAGCCTCGTTATCTTTACGACTCAATCTTTCTTGGTTCTCTTTTGACCTTAACTCCCTCCTTCTCACATGATCTATGTCCCGGGGAAGGTCCCTTCGGTGCTGGCTGGACCATGGGATTCCCTAACCCTCGTCTATATTCTATCACAGGTAGGGCTTTAGGTATGTGCATAGCTGGGGTGTTATCCTGCTCCCCCTCAAAACATACATGGGGATTGAGTTGCTCCCCCTCGAAATGAGAGGTTGTTGATCCGCCATGGAATATCTGTAAGAGACCCAAAGTTAGTAAACAAGACGAATAAACAAGTTCCAGCGCGTACCTTTGCATTTAATGGCTCAATCTGAGATAGATTGAGGACTGGCAGTGAGAAGACAGGTACAGAACTGACAAACTCAGAGGTGTCCGGACAACATATTGGAAAACAACAGTTTCCGGACAAACCATTGTATCCGGACAACAGGTGTCCGGACAGCAACAGTTTCCGGATAGAAAGATAGTTTCCGGATAAAGTTGAGCATTCCGGACAAGTTAGGACTGTCCGGATACTCTGGGATTTTCACAAAAATTGCTCTGGCCTTGTACATTTTGCCAAAATAGGACTGTTTGGAATTAAAAATGAGCCTTCTCTCGCTCCCTCTCGAATTGAGCTTGGGAAGAAACTTGCTCCCCCTTGGATGATGCAGAGTTGTGTAATGGAGAGTCTAACACACAAAAAAACTTTAGAACGTTTAAAGAAAAACTTGTGTCGCTCCCCCTCAGAATGTGCGCGTGGTGTGAAATGCACACGGGAGGATCCACACACATAAAAACTTTGAGCAGTTAAGAAAAACTTGTGTGTGACTCTCCCCCTTAACAGTAGAGTGACTTAGCTGATACCTGATCATGCTCCCCCTGAACACATGAGCAGTCCGTGAAAGCTCAGGTATAGACAAACCTCACGTCTTCTTAATATTGTTCCTTGTAGATCGTGAGCAGCTCCCTCCTTGCGGTCATGTGTGTGGAGCATCCAGTGTCTAAGGACCACACATGACCGTCCTGCAAAACAAGTTTAGCGGACCTTTGGTACCCAGATTTGCCTGGGTCCGGGAGGGTTAGGTTTGGCACCGTTTGGGGAAGCTTGCTTTGTCCCAGCTTTCCCTTTAGGTGTAGGATTTACACCGGTGGAGGGAACTGGTTTTGGCACTTGTTTCCTCTTCGGTGCAGAATTTACACCTTTAGGAGGAACAAAATTTGTAGCAGCTTTCTACCTGGGTGCCGGTCTAACCTCAGTAGAAGAAGCCCGTTTTGGAATGGGTTTGGTCTCCCGTTGTGGTTTAACCGCTTGATTGGAACCCCGTTGGGAATGGTGTTTTTGCTTATTATTGTGGGGTTTTCGCTTATGAAATAGGTTACCAACAAAATAAGGCGTATACCAATCATTATTGTGAATATCATCAAAATCATTCCAACCACAATTAGAACAACATAAACAATCATGCGATAACTGAATCAATTGATTAAGAGAATTAACTTTAACGGGAAAAGAAACATCAAAATGGTTCCAATGATTCCAAGCATAATTGTCTTTGTCTATTCTAGAATTAGAAACAGGTGGGGAAGACTTTGACGTATCCTTCTTGACAGATTCCCTCTTTAGCCACTTTGGTGTTTCTTTATTAGCGCGACCACTTTTATCTGAAACAACAGGGACAGAATGATCAGTGACTTTAGGAGGAACAGTATTGTTGGTTGGCAAAGGTCCGGTCTCTTGCCTCAGCTGTGATTGCCTTTTAGAAACTGGTTTAGAAGTTGGTTTTGATTGAGAAATCTTGATCACAGCTGGGGACTTTGTGTTAGAACATTGACCTTTTTGAAAATCGACCGTATGATTCACCACAGGGGATAAAAAATCAGTGTGACTTGGAAGAGGTTTGTCAAAGGGGAATGACTCAAACTCTTCATCACAGTTACCTTCGGAGTTCATGTACTCTGAAAAATCTATCTTGGGAAGTACTGGACTAGGATCAGGTGAGGAAGGCGAGGAACACTTTGTGCTTTTGGTTGTGTGCTTTGGGGAATTCGGTGCGGAAGCGTATGAAAAATCAGAATTTAAATTCCTTTTAACACACTCATCTTGAGAAACCTCATTGTCTTGCAAAGAGATATTTCCTATAAAGGCTTTACACGAGGATGTGTCAGATGAGTTAGAGGAAAGTTCAGGTGAAAATTGCTTCGCAGTTTGGAGCAAGTCAAACTGCACTTGGAGTTGACTATTTATCATATGCTCTTTCATCGTTTCTCTTGTCACTTCAGACAGTTTTGATGAGAGCGTATTGATTTCCCACTGAAATTTTTCCTTTTCCTCACTTGACACACCGGTGGATTTCTCAGATTTGAGTTTCGCAATCTCAGAGATGAGCACTTTCTTTTCGTTTTGAAAAATAGACCTTTCTTTCTCAAACGACTCCTCCAACTCAACAATCTTTGCTTCCAAGATGAGAGGGGGAACATAGAGTTTAAACTCATCCGTCTCAGTCTTGGTTGCAGGTGCTAGATCCTCATCCTTTTTGGAGGAATCCTTGGGTGTAGCTACCTTGTAGGGATCAAAGTAGTCATTGGAAAGGTACTTTTTGTCCTTTTGATACGAGTAGTTTAAAGGTTCATAACAAAACGGAAGTTGAATTCCTCGTTTGTGTGTGCGCTTATGTTCCTCGGTTTCCTCTTCCTTTTCAGGTTCAAGAGGACCAGTCCATTGAATTGCGTACTCTGGGTACTTTTTATCTAACCCAAAGCAAGCAAAATCATACAGGGTTGGAACTTGATATCTTCCCTTTGTTAAGTAGTGTAGGTTATCATATCCGATTCCCCACTCTTTGTTGAAGTACGTTAACTCTTTGGGTTTGTTCAAGAAAATGGTTTGATCAGTTTGACCCCTTTTGTGGAGTTTGGTTTCAAGATCAAGAATTTTGGCCACATACTCCTTGTGTTGAATTTGAAGGGAAGAACATTGATAAGTAATGTCTTATTTCTCATTCAAGCACTGATCAAACTGACGTTGGAGATCAGATAATTTGGCCCTTAAGTCTCTAGGTGCTAATGACAGATTTTTGCATTTAATGGTCAAGTTAGCATTTTCAGACTTATACTTCTCAGTTAATTTCATTTGAACATTAAGCTTTTCAGTTATTGAACTAATTTCAAGCTTTTGTTCTTCATATGTGGCCTTGAAGGAGTTTGCCTTTTCGGTGATAGTATGCAGTTGATGTGTGAAGTTTTGTAGGCAAGAATCACATACCTGATTTGTTGTTGCCTTTTCTTCACCCGTAGACGATTGATATACCATGAAAGCATCATCACCTTCATACTCGTTATCATCATCAGATCTTCCTAGCCAATACTCATTTTCAACGAACATTGCCTCCCCAGCCTCCTTCTGTCTGGCCAGTGCAAGCTTGGCCTCATAGTAGTAAGAGTTCTTTACTGTAGGCTGACGGCAGTCTTTAGCGAAGTGACCGAGTTTCCCGCAGTTGTATCATTTCACAGGTTCATCTCTCTTCTTCCGGTCACCTTTCTCTGTCTTCTCCTTCTTCTCAGATTGATCTTGCTCTTCTACCTTCTTCTTTCCTTCATACCGATCCTTATAGTCATGACGCTTATTGGAGGAAGTGGAGTAGCGTTGACTATTGGAAGATGGCTTCTTGTAGAACTGTTGTTGAAAGGATTTAGTCAGAAGGGCAATGGCTTTCATTAGGTCTGATACTTCACCATCAGCATCACCGTCTTTCTCGTCTTCAGGTTCTGACTCGGAGGAGCTTTGCTATGGACCGCGTCTGGATTGGCTGCCCGAAGATTTCCCTAGTTTGGAAGTCATGATGGCAATAGGATCAGCAGATAGTTTTAGCTCATTCTTTTTCTCTCCCAGAAGCTCATTCACTTCATCTTCGTCTTGGAGAAGCGTCTCATACAGTTCATTGATGCTGATGTTCTCTATAAAGTTGTTGTGCTTGACATGAGAAGCATACACTTTCCATTCAGGTAGCAAGTTGTTGAGGAACTTTAGTGCGTTCTCAGTATTTGAACGAACAATTTTATTCTTGTTCAATTCATTGAGGAGTAGACAAAATCGTTCATAGGTCTGGGTGAGGGATTCACCGTTGCGCTGCTTGAACCCATCGAACTTGGTTATCACGCTATTTATCTTCAGCTGATTTCCTACAACGCTCCCACGCATCATTCTGGCTACTTGGTCCCACTTGCCCTTAGCTGTCTCTTTGTAACTATCTATGGCAGTGTAGATGGAATTAGGAAGAGCTTGAATCAGATATCTCTTTGCATGCTTTTCACCTTCAATCATGCCTCTTTCAAATTCTGTCATCTCAGCAAGAGTCTTGTCCTCACGTCGAGCTACTGCAGTTGAAGTTGCAGCTATGTCCTTCATTGGCTTGGGAATTGGGCCATTATCCAGAGCTCTCTTGATGTACTCATAGTTGTCCTTGGACTCTATGAAGATCATGAACCTATCTCGCCATTGGCTGTACTCGTTCGGATAGAGACACGGTGGCTTGGTGTCAGTGCCAATTGCGAGAGCATCACGAGAAGTAGACATCTTTGGTTGCAACGGAGTGATCGTCAGACGGGTTGATCGATTCAGAGTGTAAACCTAACGCAAGGTACTAAGAGTGATGACCTAATGCAGGTTCGACGAGTGATTGGACTAAACTGAACTTACTGGATAGGAATCCAAATAAGTGATCTGATCTGGAAGTGTCCGGATCAGATTTGATGTAAGTAAATCAATGAAACAAAAGTGTCCGGATAAGTTGAAGTGTCCGGATAACTTGAGTTGTCCGGTTAACCAAGGTTTCTGGATGGCTTAAGTTACCGAATAGAAAACTGAAACAAAATGTTTTCGTATACACTGAAGTTTCCGGGTACCTTGAGTTATCCGGGAAAAAAGATTTACCGGACACTTTGGGGTTTCCGGATGCAATGAAGTTTCCGGGTACAAAGGATTGTCCGGATAAGATATGTCCGGAAACACTGGGTTTCCGGAAACAAATGTTATCCGGATAGTATAAGGAATAGTGACTTACCCGGATTGCAGAACTTACTCGGAAAAATGAGGAGTCCGGATGGAATTGGAGGTACCCGGATGGAAATCACACAAACGTCCGGACACCTTGAAGTTGTCCGGAAACGACGGCTGGTTTATCCGGACAAGTCGGCTGTTTGCTCAAATCGTTCGAATTTTCGATTAGGGTTGCCCAAAATCGATACTGGAGGATTAGTAATAATGCCAAACACAAAAACAACACTAATCCAATCGATTTCAATGAAAAAACAACAAGTTTTGATGGTTAAAAATCGAATTTTTATCAAGAACACTACCAAAAACTTTTGATCTTAAATTGCTCAATTAAACACTCAAACGATCGAATTGGAATGCGAAAATTTGCAGAATTACTCACAAGTATAATGCTAACACAACCCAATAAACGGAATTGAACAATTTCGCCAGAATCAGGATTTTGAAAATTCAAGATGAACACATACGGGAAAAGTCAAAATCTTACCAGAAATCACTAGAGAGGTTTTGAATCGAATCCGTCCGTCTGCTCTGATACCAATTGATAAATCCAGATCCGTGCAACTAATATGAAATCAAATATGATAAGCAATAAGAATTGTGATTTCAACTGGTCATCCCTTTCATTAACTTTCAGAGAGAATGTTTACAATACGAATAGAAAGCTAAAGAGATGATTAGCTTGTTTTTCCAAGCTAATCAACATTAAATACATTGGGCCCGTGGTTAACAAGCCCACGGCCCGTTCACTAATAAGATCTAATTTAATCAAATACAATTCAACCCTTGAACTTTAAATCAACATTAAAACCTGCCCTAACAATATCACAATGGATGCCTAAGTCGCATGTTTTCTTCCACGATTGAAATTCGCAATTAAACGTTGTGTTTACTTATGAAACATATAGATACGCAAAACAAAAATTTCATTCATCAGATCGACCATTACATCAAATAACTCGACCACCAACGATAAAGCATGAAAACAGAAATTATAAAATTTATCCTAAGGCTGAGGAGGAGTGTCGGTCGCATCTTTACCCGAGGCCTCGACCTTGGAGCCTTCATCCACCTCTTCCTCTTCGACTTCCTTGTCGTCATCGGAGTCGAGATCTCTTGCAGACCCGACCTCTTGCAAGAAGTAAGCAAGCTCGACCGACGCCAGGGCCAGAGGGTTCTTTCACGACAAGTGTTGCCTCATTATGGCAGCACGAGCGGTCAATCGAGCCAGGGTAAAGGTAGACGCAACCTCGTCTTTTAGCTTTCCCACCTCCGTCTCCAGACTGACCACCTTGGCCTTGGAATCCTGAACTTCCCTCTCCTTCGCGACCAAGGACTCCCTCACCTTGTTCAGCTCCTCCCTTTGACCGTCGATCATCGACAATGACTGCTTTAGACGACGATTCGCATCGTCCTTCGCATGACCGACGACCTCTAAGTCTTTTTTGGCCTCATCGAGCTGTTTGGACATAGCCTCTTCGCGCTCCAAAGCGACCTTCTCCCGGACCAACGTTGCGTTCCCCCTCTCATGGGCGGAAGACACCAGACCCTTGATCTTCTCTGTCTCCGCACGCAAGGCAAGAGAAGATTGAAGTGTCTGTAAAACACAAAGAAACATGTCAGTAAACATTCGACAAAAACTAAGAAAACATCGAAAACACAAGTTTTGAAAGAAAAACTTACAAGAAACGCCAGTCCGGCGACATGGGATCCCGTCTCCTCGACGGGGAATCCCTCGAAACGCTCCCTGAAAGAAGGGAGCAAATATTTCCCCAGATGAGGAAACAAGTCCGTCCCGGATAGGACATCGTCAACCATAAAGTCTGAAGGCAACGTAAAGTTAACCTTCGTGACTTTATCCCCTCCCATCGCATGTTCCTTGCTCTTGTCGGCCAACGTAGGGATCGACGTGGTAGTAGGGGACTTCGCCGACTTCGCCGTTTTCGCCGGTGGCGCAGAACTAACGGGTGTCACAACAATCGCGCTAGAAGACGTCTTCGTCTTCAAAGGCGATGCGACCTTCGCCTTCTCAGGCGTAACGACTCTCGACGAGTCATCAACCTTCGAAGACGGTTCCCTCAGGATCGTCGTCCTCATCTTCGGTATAGCCCCCGATTCAGTTGTCGAGGCCTTTAGTCTCTTCTCCTTGCCCTTAAGGGCGAGCTCAAGTTGAGCTTTTAGCCGAGATCGTCGGCACCTTCATATGAGATTCACCTAGAAGCAAATAAGAGAGAAATGTTACGCGATGAACATAAAAGGATCATAGCCGAGCAATTAGAAGGTACACTTACCAGTCATCTCTTCTTCTCTCCTCGACTCTTCCTCCTTTGTCTCCCCTTCTTCCTCCGCTTTCTCTCCCAGATTCTCTCCTAGGTATACCAGATCTTCGTCGTCATCCGCCAAATGTCGAGTGACAAACGATCGCTCGACAATACTAAACTCTAGAAACGCGTCAACCTTCGCTTGAGAGTTAGCGTAAGGCTTCACGTCTTCGAATTTTATAGCTGTTGACACATAAAAGCATGTTAGAAATCAGTCACAAATTACAAACGACGTGCGACAATGAAACTATAGAATCTCACCCGACGTATTCCAACCATCCCTAATCCAGTTGCTCTCAGAGTCGAGAGTCAATTTACGCACAAGCGCATACCTAGTCTTTCACTTACGATCGTTTACAGCGGTCTGTAAGACTAAGGTTCGATCGCCCTTATACATAGAGAACAAGCTATAGCGGTGACACTTATCCTTCTTGACTTGATAAGCCAAGTGAAGATCACGCACGTTCATAGGAGAATCCCATTTTTCAGTAAGGCATTCGATCACCTGTATTACCCTCCAGAATTGGGGCATTAACTGGGTTGGCGCTATGTCGAACTCGGTCGTAAAGGGCTTGGCCAAAGGTGAGTAAGGCCATTCGAATCCTATCTTAAAAGGGTATTCGTAAATGACCACAAACCTATCGGGACAAGAATCAGGTCGGATTTGACCTGCTTTAACCAATGTAATCCCCGCAGGGATTTTTGCCAAACTTCTAAGATCGTCGAGATCTTCGATAGAACTAGCAGGCTCCATCGACATTACTAGACCTAAATTTTTTTTCAAAGTTTTCTAGTAATCGACTCATGAAGAACCAAGAGGTCGTACCTTTTATAGGAGCTCTAAACCTCGAATCTTTAACAAGTCGAAGATCTCTCGCAAGTTTGGAAAAGATTCGGCAAAGAATAGCAAGAAAATCAAAGAAAATCTCTCTTAAAATCTCTCTGAAATCGTAAAAGGAAAAGATCCGTCGAAGGTCTCTATTTATGCAAATAGTCGTGTCAGGTCGAGCCTCTCGATATTCGACACGTATCTTCGCCTTTTCGAATGCTCGACAGATTGTCGACACCTGACAAATACAGCTGTTATGCACGATCGCGCGTCAGCATGATGTCACGACCTTATCCCCTTTTCGACTTCACATTCAGTTAGAATTGGACCGATCCAGTCCCAAGGCAACTGAAAAGATTTTTTAACACGTGTCACGACCCTGGACGTCCTACTAGCAAAATTTATAAAAGCTTTTGAAATTGGAATTTGCCACTCCACTTTTTCAAATTTTGGGGGAAACTGTTTGAGCAAACTTTCACCGGTCTCGACTACGACCAAGGCACTAAGAACATTTATTACACTTTTCCCTGACACAAGTCAAATCATACGCATTTTGTCCTTTGACCAAAGCCAAAGTCGAACGTACCTCTCGACCTCGACCGTCGTGTAGAAACACACGACCTCGACCAACTAACGTACGATTTTTCTGTTATGTTTTCCTCATTTAATGCAGGTCAACCGACATTTATGGCCAACAGAGGAAACCGACAGAGCAGTTATGAACATTAACAACAAAGACCGTTGCGACCGTTACTAGAAGAATTCATGGAGTCATTAAATGCGTTTCGGAGACTATAAATCTGATGGCAAAGTCATCATTTGGGGGGATCTGTAACAACCCAATTCCCATATACTAAACAATTCACACCAAGTAACATAACATTGATATAACAAACGAAATATCATATTACAAGTACGGTCCCGTAGTCTTTTACAATCAGAAGAAGCCATTCTACTATAAACTTCTTACTAAATACATACATAACATTTAATCATTATAATACAACTGCTAAACATGTCAAAATCTTGATCATATAATCCTTCACAAAAGCCATCCATCGATTACTCTAATTACTTGCTCTTACGCGATCCACCACCTGGAATACATATTTTTAAAACAAAAATGAGGGTTAGACACGATGGTCTATGTGAGAAAATACCTGTTAGTTTAAAACCATTTATATAACTTCATTCATGTAAATCACGCAACACAATCACATATATCCAATTAAGCTCACATGTCATGTACCTTCCCTTCTCATTCCTCCTGGCCATATTAGTTGGTTGCAAGCCAACTAATAATTTACAACGCTGTACAACATCTACAACCAAACAACGCTATATGGATTCTATAGCCAAACACACCGGTCCTAAGCCCGGCCAAAGTATTATAACACATTATAATACTCATGTAAATATAATACTTCAATATATTATAATTCACATATCAACACATAATCACCAATTATCACATTCCCAAACCATACATATATGTATTCCAGTTAAAAACGCCTTTAAAGTAAAACTCACCTGTTTGATTAACAACACTCTTTTCAGTCCCCCACAAAGAATTCTGCTTTCACCTTCGATTCACAATATCTGAAACAATCATGTACACATATTGTTTTACCACTTTGAACACATAGAGCTTGCTAGGATTAAGAGCTTTAGATAACTCTATCTAACTCTTATCCTCAATTGTCTATCCCAACCCGAGCTTAAGTCAAGTCCACAGTACTTTCGGTCCTTATTCAGTTCCTATCCATGAATTAACAAGACTCAGGCTACTGGACACGTAAAAGCATCTAAACTCATCAATTTGACCAATCAGCCAAAGTATCCGGAAACCATAGTTTATCCGGACAACACTACTTTTCCGGACAACATAACTTTTCCGGACAGCACCACTAATCCGGACAGTACAACTAATCCGGTTAGCATCCGGACACTAAAGAAATCCGGATACTATCCGGCAACTCATTTTTAACCAGAAACTTAATGAAAAGAAGACTTACCCGGATAAATAACTCGTCCGGACATCTGCAGAACACTATCCGGACACCACCAACAAAGTTACCCGGACACTCCCAACAAAATCACCCAGACACATTCATAGTGTCCGGACACCTCTGAAGGTTTGCCCTATTTTTACCCAGAATCCGACTGTGATTTATACCAGATCGATTTTGATGATTTTAATCCGACATAAACTTCCTATTAGCAATTACAAACATAAATTGTAAAGGAAACATACATGTAATCTCTTCCAAGTACACCAAATGATGCCTTAAGCTAGCTTTTCTTCCTTTCTTCTTTTCTTCCAAAAACACACACACCAAATTGATTTTCTAGATAATATCTGCTGTTTTGAATTATCAGATTAACTAAGGGATAATATCTAACCCATTTTTACCCTTTAAACGCTAAGCTATCCCTTAATGACCCAAAATACCTTTAACTGCTAATTTTATCCCAAATTCACCCTAAACATTAATTATAAAGTCAAATAATTTTAACGGAACTAACTTTTAACTAACGAACTTACCCGGGGTATTACATCATCTCCCCCTTAAAAGAATTCCGTCCCGGAATTCAGTTAAGCAAAAAGATAAGGGTATTTGGCTCTCATTTCTGCTTCTGATTCCCACGTAGCATCTTGACCTCTATGATGCCTCCACTGAACTTTTACTTGCCTGATTTCCTTATTCCGCAACACTTTAACTTTATGATCAACTATAGCTTCCGGTTCTTCCACATAATTCAATCTTTCATCGACTTGTATTTCTGGTAGGGAGACTTACTGATCTGGAGTAACCAAACACTTTCGGAAGTTCGATACGTGAAATGCATTATAGATCCTGCTCAATTCTGGTGGAAGATCTAATCAGTAAGCTACTTCACCGATCCTTTCTGTAATTGCAAACGGTCCGATATACCTTGGGCTAAGTTTACCTTGTCTCCCAAATCGGATGACTCCCTTCCATGGAGAAACTTTTAACATTACGAAATCCCCGACTTGAAATTCCAAAGGCTTTCGACGTCGGTCGGCATAGCTCTTCTGTCTATCTTGAGCCACTTTCAATCTTTCTCGGATCTGAGTAACCTTATCGGCGGTTAACTGAACTATTTCCGGCCCCGCTAACTGTTTCTCTCCCACTTCGTCCCAACACAGAGGCGTTCGGCATTTCCTACCATACAGTACTTCGAACGGTGCCGCTTGTATACTGGAATGATAACTGTTGTTGTAAGCGAATTCGATCAACGGTAAATGTTTATCCCACGATCCCCCAAAATCAACAATGCAAGCCCGGAGTATATCTTCTAAGGTCTGAATCGTTCGTTCACTCTGTCCATCTGTTTGGGGATGATACGCTATACTTAACTTTATATGTGTCCCCATTTCCCTTTGAAAACTTCTTCAAAATCTTGAAGTAAAACGACTATCACGATCAGAAATGATAGAGATTGGAACTCCATGTCGAGTTACTATTTCATTGATGTACAACTTGGCTAATCGTTCCAATGAATCAGTTTCTTTTATTGGTAGGAAGTGAGCAGACTTCGTCAACCTGTCAACAATCACCCAAATAGCATCAAACCCTTTCGGAGTCCTTGGTAACTTCGTGATAAAATCTGTAGTAATTTGATCCCATTTCCACACTGGTATTTCTAATCGTTGCAACTGACCAAACGGTTTCTGATGTTCAATCTTCACTTTCTTACAAGTAGTACAACCTTCTACATACTGAGCAATGCTTCTTTTTATCCCAGGCCACCAATAGAATTGCTTTAGGTCTTTATGCATCTTGTTTGTACCTGGGTGAATAGAGAAACGTGATTGATGAGCTTCTTGTAACACACGATCACGTAACCTACCCAAACGAGGTACCCACACTCTGTTTCCCAGACATAATAACCCACGATAATCTTTTACTAGCAATGCTGACATCCCTGCTAACCGTTCTGATTTCAGATGTTCATCCTGATAAGCTTCCACTTGACACTTCTACAATTCGTCAAATATGTTGGGTAGGAGTTCAGTTTGTAGCGAAATAACTTTTATTGTTCCACTCCTTTCTTGACGACTCAGCGCATCCGCCACCACATTCGCCTTTCCCGGGTGATAAAGGATTTCACAGTCGTAATCGTTCAGCAATTCTAGCCATCTACTTTGTCTCATATTCAGTTCCTTCTGATCAAAGAGGTGTTAGAGACTCTTGTGATCAGTATAAATCTGACATTTGGAACCATACAGATAATGTCTCCAAATCTTCAACGCGAAGACAACTGCTGCAAGCTCCATGTCATGCGTAGGATACTGTCTTTCATGATCCCTTAATTGACGAGAAGCATAAGCAATAACCTTTCCCCGCTGCATAAGTACACATCCCAATCCCAGTTTTGACGCATCACTATAAACAACAAAATCTTCCGAACCTTCAGGTAGTGATAGAATCGGTGCGCTGCACAGTTTCTCTTTCAATATCCGGAATGCCTCGTCTTGTTCTGCTTTCCACTCAAACTTCAGGTTCTTCCGGGTCAGCTTAGTCAAAGGCGTTGCGATACGAGAGAAGTCTTTTATAAATTTCCGATAGTAGCCGGCTAAACCTAGAAAACAACGTACTTCGGTTGCTGTCTTCGGCGGTTCCCACCTTTCAACTGCTTCCACTTTCATCGGATCAACTTGTATACCTTTCTCAGAAACCACGTGCCCCAGAAATTGAACTTTCCATAGCCAGAATTCACATGTAGAAAATTTTGCATACAACTTTTCCTTCTTCAGTAGCTCTAGAATCAAACGAAGATGTTGCACGTGCTCTTCCTTGGATCGTGAATAGATAAGGATATCATCGATAAATACAATAACAAATTTATCGAGATACGGCTTACATACCCGATTCATTAAATCCATAAAGGCAGCTGGAGCGTTCGTCAGTCCGAACGGCACCACTAAGAATTCGTGATGTCCATACCTTGTTCGAAAAGCAGTCTTTAGAACGTCTTCTTCTTTAACTTTCAACTGGTGATAACCGGATCTTAGATCAATCTTGGAGAAATAGCAAGCTCCAACTAACTGATCGAAGAGGTCATCAATTCGGGGTAACGGATACTTGTTCTTTATCGTGCGCTTATTCAGTTCTCGGTAGTCGATACACATTCTCATCGAACCATCCTTCTTTTTCACAAATAACACTGGTACTCCCCACGGTGAAGAACTAGGTCTGATGAAGCCTTTATCGGATAGATCTTGTAGTTGTGCCATCATCTCTTTCATCTCTGGAGGTGCCAGACGATAAGGTGCACGGGCTACAGGAGTGGCTCCAGGAATCAGGTCTATTCCAAACTCTACTTGTCTAACAGGCGGAAGACTATTCAAGTCTTCGGGGAATACTTCAGGGAATTCACTAACAATAGGAATATCTTCCATCCTATTCTTTTCTGGCTTAATATCTATCACGTAAGCCAAGTAACTCTGACAACCCTTATTCACACACTTACGGGCTTTTATCATAGATATAAGGCTAGACTGATGATTCCTACGATCACCATAAATCACTACTGGTCTTTTATCAGGTAATACAACATTTATTAACTTCTTATCACAATTTATGATAGCCTGATTCTCAGCTAACCAGTCAATTTCCACTACGACGTCAAACTCTATCAAAGTTATAGGAAACAATTGTATCGGCACTCTACATTCCTCTATATTTATCACACAGTCATCAAATACTTCTTTAACTGACACTTGATTATCATTTGCCGTATCTACTGATAGAGCATGTTCTAGCATTTTAGGTTTCAAACACAGGCAAGCAGTAAATGCAGGAGACACAAACGATCGGTTTGCACCGGAATCAAATAACACCTTAGCACGCGTAGAGTTTATTAAAAAGGTACCTGCGACTACATCCGGAGTTTCCTCCGCTTCTTTCTCAGTCATTTGAAATGTGCGACCCCTGGTTACTGGCGGTTCCAGTCTTGGTATTGCTGGTTTAACAACTGCTGGCCTGCCCGATGACCCACCTTGCTGTATCCTCCCCCGCGGACAGTCCGACTGAAGGTGATCCGGAGAATTGCATAAGAAACATAACCGCGTTACGTTACAATCTTTAATGACATGTCCGGTCTTCCCACACTTATAACACGCTCGTAAATCACCTTGGCAATTTCCTTGGTGGACACGGTTGCACTTCTGACATGGTCTTTCCGCTGGTCGAAATGGCGGACGGTTATCATACCTCTGAAATCGGGACTTCTTCGGATCGTGTTGTGGTCCTTCCCACTTTCTCTTCCCGATACTTTTATCGCCAACATCCCTTCTAATATCTCTTTCAACATTCTCCACGACATCAACTGCAGCTGAGAAGGTATCGGGTCCTTTTGCAGTCACTAGCCTTCTGATTTCTGAGTTCAGCCCAAAGATAAACCTTTCCGTCTTCATCGCCTCCGTAGCAACGTAGTATTCTGCAAACCGAGACTTTTCCAGAAAGCTAGCGGTGTAGTCTCGAACGGATAAGTTTCCTTGTTGTAAGTTCATAAATTCCCCTTCCAGTTGTTTGACGGCTGTTTGGGGACAAAATGCGTTCCTGTAGGCTATCACAAATTCTTCCCAAGAGAGGGTAGAATAAACATCAGATCCTTTAGAATGAATAAAGGATTCCCACCAATACAAAGCATCCCCCTTTAACATTGCTGTTCCGTACAATACTCTATCTTCGTCAGCGCACTTACTCGTCTTGAAAATAGCTTCTATTTCCTTCATCCATCTCATTGCTTTTACTGGATCCCTGTCTCCTGAGTAGGTAGGAGGTCTACAGCTTAAAAACATTTTGTAGTCGCACCTCCGTTGTACTGGTACAACAGTCGATGTGATTGGCATTTCATCTTCCGGTCCGGGATCCGGTATTCCAGTTTCATTATGACGGTTCCGATCAAACATTGTTTATATGCTAGCCTGCAATCTTCCCATTTCTGCCATTAGATCATCCCTGGTAACAAACTCTGTACCCTGTGGCTGGACTCTGCCTCCGGCTCGACCTCCAGCTCTACCCCCGGTTCTACCCCCGACTCTGCCCCCAGATCTGCCTCCCCTGTCCCCCGTTCCTATCGGCGGATTCGTACTATTCGGATTTCTTCCTCCTCCTCGATTCGAATTCCGTGTACCGCTTGCCATTCCGTTGATTTAAACAAGGTTAATATACACATAAGCACATACCCCATATAACAAGGTATTCCAGTTCAAAAATGTACCTGTAAGATCACAATTACACTGGCCAGGTGTAATATGAAATTACCTTACATGATGTTCCTTCTACCTTTTATACTTCATCATCCCAAGGTTCTATAACGATAGGGACATCCTACTTCACATGCAGTTTAAGTCTAGGTACAGATACAAATACCTAAATCCCTTAAACTAAGGCTCTGATACCATTTGTAACAACCCAATTCCCATATACTAAACAATTCACACCAAGTAACATAACATTGATATAACAAACGAAATATCATATTACAAGTACGGTCCCGTAGTCTTTTACAATCAGAAGAAGCCATTCTACTATAAACTTCTTACTAAATACATACATAACATTTAATCATTATAATACAACTGCTAAACATGTCAAAATCTTGATCATATAATCCTTCACAAAAGCCATCCATCGATTACTCTAATTACTTGCTCTTACGCGATCCACCACCTGGAATACATATTTTTAAACAAAAATGAGGGTTAGACACCATGGTCTAAGTGAGAAAATCCCTGTTAGTTTAAAACCATTTATATAACTTCATTCATGTAAATCACGCAACACAATCACATATATCCAATTAAGCTCACATGTCATGTACCTTCCCTTCTCATTCCTCCTAGCCATATTAGTTGGTTGCAAGCCAACTAATAATTTACAACGCTGTACAACATCTACAGCCAAACAACGCTATACGGATTCTATAGCCAAACACACCGGTCCTAAGCCCGGCCAAAGTATTATAACACATTATAATACTCATGTAAATATAATACTTCAATATATTATAATTCACATATCAACACATAATCACCAATTATCACATTCCCAAACCATACATATATGTATTCCAGTTAAAAACGCTTTTAAAGTAAAACTCACCTGTTTGATTAACAACACTCTTTTCAGTCCCCCACAAAGAATTCTGCTTTCACCTTCGATTCACAATATCTGAAACAATCATGTACAAATATTGTTTTACCACTTTGAACACATAGAGCTTGCTAGGGTTAAGAGCTTTAGATAACTCTATCTAACTCTTATCCTCAATTGTCTTTCCCAACCCGAGCTTAAGTCAAGTCCACAGTACTTTCGGTCCTTATTCAGTTCCTATCCATGAATTAACAAGACTCAGGCTACTGGACACTTAAAAGCATCTAAACTCATCAATTTGACCAATCAGCCAAAGTATCCGGAAACCATAGTTTATCCGGACAACACTACTTTTCCGGACAGCATAACTTTTCCGGACAACACCACTAATCCGGACAGCACAACTAATCCGGTTAGCATCCGGACACTAAAGAAATCCAGATACTATCCGGCAACTCATTTTTAACCGGAAACTTAATGAAAAGAAGACTTACCCGGGTAAATAACTCGTCCGGACATCTGCAGAACACTATCCGGACACCACCAACAAAGTTACTCGGACACTCCCAACAAAATCACCCGGACACATTCATAGTGTCCGGACACCTCTGACGGTTTGCCCTATTTCTACCCAGAATCCGACTGTGATTTATACCAGATCGATTTTGATGATTTTAATCCGACAGAAACTTCCTATTAGCAATTACAAACATAAATTGTAAAGGAAACATACCTGTAATCTCTTCCAAGTACACCAAATGATGCCTTAAGCTAGCTTTTCTTCCTTTCTTCTTTTCTTCCAAAACACACACACACCAAATTGATTTTCTAGATAATATCTGCTGTTTTGAATTATCAGATTAACTAAGGGATAATATCTAACCCATTTTTACCCTTTAAACCCTAAGCTATCCCTTAATGACCCAAAATACCCTTAACTCCTAATTTTAACCCAAATTCACCCTAAACATTAATTATAAAGTCAAATAATTTTAACGGAACTAACTTTTAACTAACGAACTTACCCGGGGTATTACAGGATTGAACTTTGAATCACATACTGCGTACTCAAGAACATCTGAAGTAAAGAAATCTCTCTCAAGTGATCGCTCTCGACGCACGACTTATACTCTCGACCAACAGTCTTAGCACACGACACACTAGTTTTACATTCGATACACTTTTTATTTTTACATTTCAAGTCATTTGTATTATAATCACTGCATCCCCGACACCAGAAACAAAGGACATCGCCATTGTTTGGCGATCATAGTGCAACGACGACTTCCACAGTCGTCCGCGGGTTTTTTCCTCGTTGAGGTTTTTCTCGCATCACCATAATCTTTGTCTCTTTTACATTTTCTTTCTTTAACGCACTGTTTTGTCGAACGATTCCTTTCTTTAGTTGTTAATCTCCACAATCAACCTTAAGTTATCCTTCTGGACGATTTCTGGTATTAACACTTATGATTGTATCTCATTATGGAAAAGTGAAATAAATGTTTTCCTTGTTTTGGTCGTGGTCGAGACTAGTGAAATTTTACCCAAACAGTTTGCCCCCAAAATTTGAAAATAGAGTGGCAAATTCGAATTTTAAATTTTTGTCAGTCGGACGTCTAGGGTCGTGACACATGTTGAAAGTCGTTGGCTAGGCAACTGAATCGGTTTGATTCCAACTAAAGGGGAAGTTGAAAAGGGGATAAGATCATGACGTCACGCTGACGGGCGATCATGCTAAACAGCTGTGAGTGCCAGGTGTCGATGATCCGTGTGTGCATACGAAAATGTAAGGGTACGTGTTGATCATCGAATGACTCGACCTGACATGATCGTTTACATAAATAGAGACCTACGGTGGATCTTTTCCTTTTTACGCTTTCAGAGAGTTTAGAGAGATTTTCTTCTCTATTCTTGCTATTCTTCGTCAGATCTTTTCCAAACATGCAAGAATCTTCGATTCGATTAGGAATTTCAAGGTTTTTAGAGCGCCCATATAAGGTACGACTCTCATCCTTTGTATGTGTCGTAAGTCCATAGCTAAGAAGCCTAGGAAGAATTGGGACATTTGGGGTTTCTAAGATCGACAAACTTGGTTAACAGGATTATCGATGTCGACAGAACCCAGGAGTACCATTCGAGATCAAGATGATCTCGATGACTTTAGGAGTTTAGCAAAATACCCTGCGGGGATTACAGTGAGCAAGGCCGGTCAAATTCGACCGGAGATGTGTTCAGAGGGGTATGTCGTGATATACGAGTACCCATTTAAGATAGGATTCCAATGGCCATATTCGCCTTTAGCTAAGGCGTTTATGTGTGAGTTTGACCTCTCGCCGGGGCAGCTAATGCCCCAGTTCTGGCGTGTTATCCAGGTCATCGAGCGACTTACCTCGAGTTGGGAGTCGCCGATGAACGTGACGGACCTGTTGACGGCTTATCAGGTCAAGAAGGATACATACCGTCGCTACAGCCTGTTTTCAAAACACAAGGGCGATCGTACCTTGGTTCTGAAAACTGCGGTCAACGACCGCAAATGGAAGACCAGGTACGTACTTGTGCGGGTAGCGACGCTGGACCCCGAGAGCGATTGGATCAGGTCCGGCTGGAATATGGCGGGTGAGACTTTTTAGCTTTGGTCGAGCATTTTTATTGTATTTATTTATTTGTTTTTTGACTAATCTTCTCCCTTATGTATCTTCAGATATCAATTACGACCAGGTGAAGCCCAACGACGACTCCAAGGCCAAGATCGAGAGGTTCCTGGAGATCAGTACTGACGATCGATCGTTCGTCACACGTCATCAGGTAGACGAGGACGACGACTTAGTCTTCTTGGGTGTGAATCAGCAAGGGAGTCGAGAGGGAGAAGAAGAGGAAGAGACGACATAGGAAGAAGAAGAGAAAGAGGAGGAAAAAGAGAAAGAAGAAGAGGTAGAGATGACTGGTAAGTGTTGTTTGGGCAAAAATTCACCAGTCTCGACCACGACCAATGTAAGGAAAACATTTATTACACTTATCCATAATACAGTAAAATCACAATACTTTATTCCCTGATCAAAGTCAAAATCAAAAGATATTTACCTCACGACACTCGACTGCGACGTCGCCTAGTACACACGTCCGTTGTGTGGAACCTTACGACCTCGACCGACTAACGTATGGCATTTTTGTTACTTTTTCATTGTTTAATGTAGGAATAAATGTCATTAATGACCAATGGCTATAACCGAGAAGGTCAATTATGAGCATTCAGTCCAGCATCCGTTGCGACAGTTATCAGAAGCATTTATGAAGATCATTGAATGATACGAAGACTGTTGGTTCCCGTTTTGTTTAAACAAGATTATCAGATCTATTAGTTCAAGTTTGAGTTTGATGCGGAAGCGTATTTGAAGAACTAACAGATATGTTTGATAGATTTAGAACACAATATAAATAAACAGTGAATAGGAAATAATATCTCAAAGTTTACTGAATATATATATTAAGAATAGATTCAAGAACAGTGAGTAAACAAAGCTTTAAAACAGATATGACTCTTAAAGTGTATAAACTATGTGTTCTTGTGATTTGTTTCTCTCTTGATTTCGTGATTCGATTGTTCGATCGATAGGAAGAACTCAACATGAGTCTTCCTTATATACTACTCTAAGGGGACCATAAAGCATAAGCTACTATTCATAATGGATGGTATGAATAGTTGGACGGATGGCATGAATAGTTTGGACGTGCTGTATTGCATTTAATGCAGCAGACGTCTATTATGTACTAAGCCCTATTGAATCCAGTCAGAGTTTGACACGTTGCAGTTGGACAGGGCATGCTATCATGCAAGTTGATGAACATGTCCTGTAACAGTAGCAAGATATTATAAATATCTTTGAAGTCTTGTAAGAGGACTACAGAGGCTCTGTAAAGAGTTACAGAGGTTCTGTGGTCTGGTCCTTTGTAGAGTAGTCTTCACCGGATTCCGAGTCTTTGGTCTTCTTTGCGCGTATGACAGAGCTTCTGTAGGACGCCTCTTTAGCTTCTGTAGCTTCTTGACCTTGATCTCTCGGTAAGTTCGGTAGAGCCTCTGTAAGAGGCTTTCTTCACTTAGCCTATTTTTCACTACTTCTAATTACTTCTATGATTAGGAAGATTGAAGCTAACAATCTCCCCCTAAGTAGTGAAAAATAAAAAATTGAACTTGAGTTTAGTTAGGCTAAGTTAGATAAGACAGAGGTTAAACAATACCTCGAAAGATCTTTCATTCAAAAACATGCCAGGCATTTTACATTTGAGTACACTGAAAGATAAATTTTAACATGGTTTGCAGTGATTGGTTGTTTGAGAATCAGATTTTGGCATCTTTGAAATCGTTGTAGCTTCTGTTGTCTCTTCCGATTCTTCTGATCTCTTTGTAGAAGCTGATGCAGAGTTCTCTTAGGCGGATTGTGGCATCAATCTCTCTGATGAAAGTATCTGCAACATCTCTATCCATTTTCTCTGTACCTTTGTATTTTACAAGGCTTGCTCTGAACTTGTTCAGAGTACTAGTTGCGTACTTCTGACAGTCCATGCATACAAACAGTTTGACTTCGCCTTGTGGGTTTTGAAATACTAACCCAAATCTTGGTTCTATAATGATAGAGTTGGGCACGGCGTCGGGTGGGCAGCGATCTTCTGGTGGTCGTAAATTCAGATGTTTGAGACCAAGATCCTTTCCCAGTTGAAAATCTATCATACTGTAGATCAGAAGCTTTTCCCCCATTGCTTTTCTTAACACTTGATAGGCTCTGGTGTTTGCCTCTGTGTTGTAGTTGTCCTTTGTCCATTGCAGAAGGTCAGGTAGATCATAAGGATTGATATTTCTTAGGTCAGCATCAGCGAAGGTGGTTTCTGAATTGTCTTCTCTTCTGACTTTGTAAAGATTGTACCTGACCCTTGGATAGGTTCTTGTAAAGGAGAACCTGCAGAAGATTACCTTTTTGATCTTGTGGATTGAGAAGACATCTGCTTTGGTTCTTGGCTTTGTCCTTGTGAAGATGTTCTCAAATTCTTCTCTGATCCTTGAATCTGTCACATGATCTGTTGGATGATTGGTCTGAAAGGTTTGTTTATAGAGGTATTTGTATACCACTTCTTCCATCTCTTCATGTGTTGGACCAGGTTGTGGTACTTGTCTTCTGAGACTCTCCATCTTTTGAACAACTTCTGCAGCTCTGCCAGTTAGAGGAATGTCTGTCAGAGGCTTTAATCCATATGCACAGTCCTCTTCTTCAGGCTTTGGAGTTTGAAAGGCATCAAAAGCGCTTTTCATCAATTTTTCTGTAGGCTTGGGCAATGATTTCTTTTTTCTTGGGCTCTTCTGTCAGTATTGCTTTGCCCTTGTCTTTGGCTTTTGGAGGTGCAGAACCTGTTTCTTCTGTAGGTTTGGAGGTTGGTGCTTCTGTTGGCTTGATGGTTGCCTCTGTAGGTTTTGACACTTGTGTTTTAGAGGACTTTTGTGGCGATGGTTCTGTTGGCTTGAGTTGCTCTGTAATCTCTGTTGGAGGTTCTTTGGTGACTTCTTCTGTGAGCTCTTTTTCTGTTGATGAAGATTGGACATCGAATCTTCTTGTCATTTTGAAAGCTAATGTGAACCTGTGCCTTTCTTCTTCTCTCTGCGCCATTCGTTCAGTCATTTTATTGTGCATCTTTCTCAGAATATCAGAAGCAGAGGTCGTTGCTCTTTTTGGTTTGGTGGCAATCAACTTTCTTCTTGGTATTGTTTGGGGTTTTTCTGTTGATTTTGTTGAAGGACTTTCTTCCAAAATGATTACCACAGGGGTGGTTGTTGCCTATGTGGTTTGCTGATCAGCTTCTGGAATATTGGTTTCTTCAGGACTTGATTCCACAGAGATGGGTGTTGTCTCTGTGGTCTGTTGATTTTGTTGTTGATCTTGAGTTTGTTCTAGAGGGGCTTGACTGATTGGTTCTGCTGCGATTGGTGGAGCTTGTAATCCTCTGGTCGTAGCTTTCTCCCTTATATTCTCCCCCTCAGGATGATCTGATGGACCAGGATGGTCATCATCAGAATCATCCTGACTTTTATCAGAAGTACCCTCTGCTCTGCAGGAAGCTTTGGGTTTCTTTGGTAGTTCTGCTCCTGCGGCCATCAACTTCGCACATACATCATCACAGAGGCCGAATAGAGTTGCAAGCTCTGCTTCTGTGTTGAAGCGCATTTTGCCGACACTCTTTCTGAAATCTTTGACGTAATTGGCATTTGCAGTAGTGAAGGAGACAATGACTTCCGTGACCTGGTTATGTAGTCTTTTGGCCTAGCTCTGTTAGCTGTGCTCTAGTCTGTTAGCTGTGCTCTGGTCATGTAGTCTTTTGGCTGCATCATTGTAGTGTTGCGCATTACCTCTTCTTGAATGTTTTGCAGAGCCTTCTGTAGTTCTGCAGGTGTGATGCTCTGTGATTTGTTGGATTGCTTGTTCATTTGTTCAAGGAAATGTTTGACTGATTCCTTGAACGCAGAAGTTGCGGCTATCCCGAAATCTTTAGCAGCAGAAGTGGCTGTAGTTGTGGCAGTTGTTTGCGCAGAAGACTTCATCTCTGTGATGGCTGTTTTCACCTATGTGGACAGATTGTCCATTTTGGTTTTCAGATTTAGTAAGGCCGTCGATGTTGTCTCTGCAAAATATGTGAAAGAGCTTTGCAACTCTTTCATGGTTTGGTTCACAGAGGTGACAAGGGTTTGGAACTCATCCCTTGATACTTGTGTCCCTGGTGTAACCTCTGGAGGAACACATTCGTCTCCAGAGTGAGTCCCTGCTCCTGGGACACCTTCGTTCACCCTTGTTTGTACATTGGGGGTGGAAGGATTTCCATCTGATCTTTGAGAAGAAACCTGAGTTTCAATCTCTACAGAAGTTCTATGAAGAACAGTGTCCAATACCACTCCAGAGGTGGGTGTCGGAATGTTCTTCTGTTGACTCGGAGACTTGTCTAGAGTCTCTTTGTCGTTGTGCTCACTACTTCTCTCTGAAAGAAGTGTTGGCCCTAGTTGTGTGCGTGTGGCAGAGGAAATGAATTCCTCTGTAGGGTGCTCTGATGTGATCTCGGGCGATTGATCACGAACTATAGGTGAGTCTCTCTGAGGAGACTCCCTAGGAATGGATTCCCCGGTTTCTGTGGGCGCAGAAGTCGAAAGAGTGACTTCTGGCTGGATGGGTTGGGTTTGGATCGAGCTGTGCTGCTCTTTTTCAATAACTCCTTCTGCAGCTAGATCTGCGGAGTTAGATGTGTGGGTTGCACTGGGAGTTGGTTTTGGTTGTGTGCCTCTATTAATCCAGGCATCTTTTCTTGTTTCCTCCTCTGTTAAGCATCCAAGCACTACATCATTTTCTATCATTTCAGCTTCTGTAGCTATCCGATGGCTTGGTGCTTCTTCCCTAGCTTCTGTTGAAGTTCCTTGCTCTTTGCCTAAGAAGTCATACATTTGATGAGAGCCGTATAATCTCATGACATGTGGATGATAGAGACCTTTTCGTATCCAGACAGCTTCTTCTTCATCTGAATCTACCTCTGAGACCTCCACTCTTGTCTCCCATGTTTTGAATCCCTCTTCTTGTACAACTTCTGCCTCTTTTCCTTTCCCTAGAGCCTCTGTTATTTCATCTCTATTCCACTCAGCTTCTGTTTGTTCTATTTCTTCTGAAGCTGGGCTTGGACTTTTTCTGTGGACGTCCAATCCTTGTTGAATGAAGGGGTTTTGTAGAATAACAGGTGTCTCGGCTGATTGATCTCTGGGTGTTTGATCATCTTCTTGCAGATGTGTGTCAATGCCAGAAATAGAGAAGTATTGTTCTTCTGGGGAGTGGTGGTCGAGAGGTTGTGCCGTCCACCCTGCTGTATTTAAAGTGTTGGCAATGTCAGGGTTCTGTAGGAAATCGTTTAAGTTTCCTTGGTGAGCAAATCGATATGGGGATTGATGGGGCGATTGATATCCCTCTTCTGTCATTTCTACTTCTGCATCTTCTTCTTCTGCAGTTCTTTCTTCTGCGATTGCTTCCTCTTCTATGGTAACCAATTTCTCAAGTGATTTACCATGCTTCTTTTTGGTTTTCCTCCTCTTAGGTTTTGGTGCCCCTTCCTCTGTGGTTTTCGATTTTGTTTTCTTCTTCAGTTTTGGAGAGGAGAGAGGAGCAGAGGAGCCAATTTCTGTGGCATGAGGAGGTGAAAGTTGATATTCTACAGCGCTTGTAGAGGTGCCTTCTGCAGTTTTCCTCCTTTTTGATTTTGGAGTAGAGGCAGAAGATTTCGAAGAGGACTTCTTTCCCATGAGCTCTGCACGTTTGGCTATGAAGCTAAGTTGAATAGCCATGTGTTTTGCTAATTTGTGATCTTTTTCTTCTTGAGTGGAAAGAGGTTCTGCAATCATTGTTCCTAGGGGGACACCTAAACGCGGGGGTGTCATAGGACCCGGTTTAGGAGTTCTATGATCGCGTATATACTCTTTCTTAAGGGTTTTATTCGAGGCATACTTCAGAAGTTTCTTTGACAAAGGTCTGCAGTGCGTATGACCATCTACATGATCAGTGGGGGTATTTTTGTTCATTGGGAACTGTTTGGGAATTGTCCCTTCCAATGGCCATTTCTGTATCAGCAACAGAGGTTCGAACAAAACTCCCAATATTCTTTGGAATTGCAGAGGTGGTAGAAACTTAGGATCGTTCTCTTTGACCCTTCTTGTGTTGTTCTTTCTGTCGATGGTGTTGATGATCTCTTGCATCATTATGGTCGCGTAATCCAGTGGGATATCATAGTAAACCCCATACATGATGGTTAATATCTGATGTGAGCTCTGGTCAATACTGCCTATCTTCCCTGTCAGGCATCTGTTAAGAATTGAGAACAAGGTGTTCCACAGAGGTGGTAATCTGCCTCCGCGGAAGTCATTTCTCTTCCTCAGTGGGGTGTTGTACCCAAGCATTTCTAGGAAACGACAGATCTCGTCGTCTGTTGGTTGCTCTGCATACTTCTTCAATCCAAGAAGACCCCTTGTTGGTAGGTTGAATTCAAGTGAGAACATTGTTCTATTGAACTTGATTTACAGATGTTCAGATTTGTCAGGTCTTGAAATGTACCATTTGATAAGAGAATCATCTTTATCAAATCGGCAACTTTGCCAAAACTGGTTCAAATATCTAACTGGAATTTTCTTTGGGGTTCTTGAGAGTAAAGGGAAGAGGATATGATTTTCCATTATGTTTAGAAGAATGGCATGGTCTTCGCCGAAAGCAGTGGGTAAGGGGACCAAATAGCAATTGTTGGATTTGATTGGTAGTACCTTTTCGAAATGATCCTTTGCTATGAAGTTTTGAAGATGTGTGGTCGGAGCAAAGTTTGCTGAATCGCCGGAATCTTCTAGTTCAATATTTTGGGCAAGGTTGGGGTTTTCTGAATGTTCAGAATGAGCAGGTGAATGTTCTGGTGAGTTCGCCGGAGAGTGTGCAGGGGAGATAGCTTGAGAAGATGAAGCCATTTGGTAATGAGAATAAGATACTTGCAGGTTTTTGCAGGGTTTCGTCGGAGAAGAATGAGAGTTTGTAAAAAGTTTATGAGAGGGTAAGCTTGGTTTTTATAGGAGGGTAAAACGGTAGAATTCGAAAGAGTAAAATATATGGCAATGGATTAAAATTTGGAATCCGTACTCAAGTTAGAACAGCGGGTTTCAACTTTCCACAGAAAACGTTCCATGTACGCCCAATGAAAATGGGACACGTAGGCCATGTCAGAAGATGACAGGATTTCGTGCGCGGCCCATTAATGCTAGGCGCGTGGGGTTGTTCTTAGCCACATGTGATTCACTCTCAGTAAAAGTAACCGTTATTACTACAGAAATGCCCAAGTAAGAGATTGACAGAACTTCTGTAGTTTACAGAAGCTCTGTGATCTTGAAAATCTTAGATTTTTATCCCTTTTTCATATATCTCATTGTTATCATGACTTCTGTGGGGTTTTTCTTTAACCAAAACGTTTGTAAAGGCATTGGAGAGGATCAATAGGATTTTTAGTTAAGAGTTTTTACTCGCAGAGGTTTTGTGGCTCTGTTGGAACTTGCAGAAGCTCTGTGAGGGCCAGCAGAAGCTCTATGAGGGAAAAAATCTCATAACAAAAATTCTATTAAATTTTCTGATCATCCAATTTTTGATCTGTTTTAAGAGATGTTTTTCGGACATATTTGAAAGTTGGTGTCCGAGAAAACTGTTATGAAAAAAGTTTTGTTTGTGAAGGTCATGGTGTATGTATTCGGTTTCCGAGATAACATTCCAAAAGATCGATAGAGGGTTAATTTGTGATCACAGAGCATATTTCTGGAAGAAGCTCTATGATCTTAAATTTCTCCTAATTTTAATTTTATGAAACTTTTTGAGTTTTTGATTTTTGAAATGTTATTCTCAGTATATTTAGGACATATTTGACAATTTGTGTCCTAGAAAACGGTTTAAAAACCTTTTGTGCGAGAGACATACCTTTTGGTTCTTCTTTTCTCGGTAGTGATGTCTGACTTCTATCGATATAGATTCATCGACATTCTTCTTTGGCTTTCCTTGAAAGTTTTACCTCTGTAGATCATTTCAGGGTCCCTTTTTGCTCCCCCTTGATCTAATCACCTCTGTAGATCAAGTAATTTCCTTTTGCTCCCCCTTGACCTATGCTTGGATCAAAGAATGATAAGTTTTGCATAGAACATAGGTCATGTTTTCCAGAGGTTCTGTAGGGGTTGTCAGAGGTTCTGAGTAGACCCACAGAAGCTCTGAGATTTCTAGAACTTTTTAAGATTGAGAATTTACATACAGAAAGAAATCAATCAAAGCAATAAATAAAGCAATATATTTATACACATATTTACCGAAGATAAGCTATACTTACAGAGGATTTTCACGTCATATTGATCATTCCTAACTTACCCACTAAGAAATTGAATCTTTTCTCGTCTAAAGCTTTGGTGAATAAGTCCGCGAGTTGGTATTCTGTGGGTACGAAATGCATCTCGATTGTACCGTATTCAACATGATGTTTCAAGAAATGGTATCTTATATCGATATGCTTGGTTTTTGAGTGTTGCACAGGATTGGAAGAGATAGCAATGGCACTCTTGGAATCACAGAAGATGGGTATTTTGAATAGGATGTGGCCGTAGTCTTTTAGCTGAGTCTTCATCCATAGAACTTGAGAACAACAGCTTGCAGCAGCAACGTATTCAGCTTCTGCAGTGGATGTTGAGGCACAATTTTGCTTCTTGGAGGTCCAACTGACTAGTTTACCACCTAGGAATTGACAACTCCCAGAGGTACTCTTTCTGTCGAGCATGCATCCTCCATAGTCTGAATCTGTATAAGCTTTAAGACTAAAACCAGAGTTCTGTGGATACCAGAGACCGAGATTTTTGGTCCCCTTTAGATATCTAAAGATTCTTTTCACCGCATCATAGTGTGATTTCTTAGGATTAGCTTGATAACGTGCACAAAGACATGTGGCATGCATAATGTCAGGTCTGCTTGCAGTTATGTATAACAGAGATCCAATCATGCCTCTGTAGAGAGTGCATTCTACAGAGATGCCATCTGGATCTAAGGATAACTTATTTCCAGTGGCCATTGGAGTTTTCATTGCAGAGGTATCATAGAGGCTATACTTGAAAAGAATGTCAGAGACATATTTGGCCTGATTTATAAAAATTCCCTCTGATGATTGTTTGATTTGGAGTCCGAGGAAGAAAGTTAATTCTCCCATCATGCTCATTTCAAACTCACTCTGCATGAGTTTTTCAAAACTTTTGCACTCTTCTGTATTAGAAGACCCAAAAATTATGTCGTCCACATAGATTTGTACAAGCATTATTTCACTGTTTTTACGTTTATAGAATAAGGTAGTATCTGTTGTACCTCTGTCGTATCCATTTACTAGAAGGAAGGTAGAAAGTCGTTCGTACCATGCACTTGGAGCCTGTTTCAGTCCGTACAGAGCCTTTTCAAGGTAGTATACATGCCTTGGGAACTTTGAGGTTTCAAACCCTGGTGGCTGATTTACGTAAACCTCTTCTTGGATTTCACCGTTGAGAAAAGCTGATTTTACGTCCATCTGATAGACTTTAAAACCTCTGTGAGCTGCGAAGGCTAAGAATATTCTTATTGCTTCGAGCCGTGCAACAGGAGCAAAAGTCTCATCGTAATCTATGCCTTCTTCTTGTCTATAACCCTTGGCCACCAATCGTGCTTTGTTTCTGATGACCACTCCATCTTCATCCTTCTTATTTCTGTAGACCCACTTAGTCCCAGTGGCCTGTTTCCCTCGTGGCAGAGGTACTAAAGTCCATACTCTGTTACGTTCAAACTGCAGAAGTTCTTCTTGCATGGCGTCTACCCAGTTTGGGTCGTCTAGGGCTTCAGAAATCTTCTTTGGTTCTATCACACTAATAAAATTTGTAAAGAAACAAAAATTAGCAGTGGCAGACCTGGTTTTTACTGAGTCAGAAGGTTCTCCGATTATTTGGCTTGGAGGATGGCTCTTTGTCCACTGAGTGGTGCGTGGAAGATGGTCATCAATGTCATCGAACCTTTCTTCAGAAGCTTCTTGTGGATCTTCTTCTTGTGTAGTCTCTGTCGTTCTTCTTGCCTTGGTAGTTGATTCTACCATTTGTGGAATGATTGGTATGAGTGGTGGTGGAGTTTGTTCCTCTGAGGACGTATAGTCTTGGTCCTCAATTTCCTCTGTAATTGGTTCTTCTGTGGATTGTGGAGTTTGTTTTTCAGCAGCTTCTTTGATCGTTTTTCTTGATGTTTCATCTTCTGCATTTTCTTCTTCGGCATTTGCATCTGTAGTATTTATAGAGGAAGATGAATCATTATTTGGACCAGTTAGAGTCATACCTGTAGGATTTTGTTCAACAGAGGATGGTTCTTCAGAAACTCTGATGGTTCCAACAGAAGGATCAATGTCATCGTGGAACATCGCTAAAAATAGAAGATTCAAGTCTTCTTTCGTTTGCGAGATGCCAGAGGTTTCCCTTTTAAGTTCGAGTTCTGAACTAACTTGCTCAGAAGTCTCTTGGAATGAATCATCAAAAGAAACATTGATACTTTCAACGATTTTGCGAGATCTTGTAAGGTATACTCTATAGGCTTTGGAAGTGGCAGAGTATCCAATGAATTTGCCTTCGTCAGCTTTTACCTCAAACTTTCCTCTTGAATCTCTGTCGTTTAAAACAAAGCATTTACATCCAAACACATGGAAAAACTTGATGTTTGGCCGCCTTTTGTTGATCAGTTCGTAAGGAGTCTTGATGTGTCTTTTCACAATGGTTGACCGATTCTGTGTGTAACAAGCGGTAGATATCGCTTCTGCCCAAAAGTTCATCAGTAATCCGTATGCTGATAGCATAGTTCTTGCGGCCTCCACGAGCGTTCGATTCTTCCTTTCGACTACGCCGTTCTGCCGTGGAGTGCGTGCTGCAGAGAAGTTCTGTGATATTCCTTCTGTAGAAAGATAGGCTTCAATGACACAATTTTTAAATTCTGTGCCATTGTCACTTCTTAACTTCTGTATTCTGCATTCATAAAGAACTTGGATTCTTTTCATTAGATTAATCAAGATGATTGGAACATCCGATTTCTTTCGAATAAATTCAACCCATGTGAAACACGAGTACTCATCAATTAAGACAAGTATGTATTTCTTGCGACCTAGGCTCTGTATGGCAATGGGACCGCAGAGGTCGACATGAAGCATGTACCGAGGCCTAGTGCAAGACACATCTGTTTTGCCTCTGTGGGAAGCTCTTCTGAGTTTTCCCATTTCACAGGCAGAACATAAGTGATCTTTGTTAAAAATTAACATTAGGCAAACCTTTAACTAGATCAAGTTTGACCAGTTTATCCAAGGTGTGAAAGTTCAAGTGACAGAACCTGTTATGCCATAACCAGGCTTCTTAACTTTCGCAAGCTACAAGACAAACTTTGTCCTTGGTTTTTGAACAAAAATTCATCAGATACAGATCACCTCTTCTTTCGGCTCGCAGAAGTTCCATTCCTGTGTCTTCACTTTGCAGAGAGCAGAAAGTTCTTTTGAATAAGACATCAAATCCTGTATCACATAGTTGACTTACACTGAGTAGGTTGTGTTTTAGGCCATTCACATATGCAACTTTGTATACAGAGACGTTTTCCTTCTGTATGACTCCATAGCCTTTGATGTGTCCCTTCTTGTCGTCTCCAAAAGTTACAGATCCACCATCGTGTGTTTCTTTGTACGTGGATAGTAAACTTCTGTCGCCAGTCATGTGCCTTGAGCATCCGGAGTCAAGATACCAAATTGGCACAAAACGCTTCTGTAAGACAATCACAGAGACTTAGGTACCCATATCCATATGGGTCCAATATTGTTAGAATTTTTCAAGTTTGCCTTAGCATTCTTGAATTACATTTTATTTATTGTAGAAAAATCAGATTGTTTCTCTCTAGGTTTTGACTTTGGAGTTTGAATTTTAGTGGAGAGTAAGCAATCTGGACTTGAGAAGTGATTATTCAATTTGAACATAAGATCAAAGCAATGACAGTATTTAATATGAGACGTGATTTGTTTGAACTTTTCATTGAATTCATTGAACTGAGTCACAGAGGCATTACATTCGTTCTTAACATTAGATTTCCTATTACAAGATCTATGAATACTAGAATGTTGTTTGCAAAAATCTTGTTTAGGTCCTGCCTTCTGTGAGTCTCTTCTGTGGTGAACGTCTGTCTTCACTGTCACAGAGGAAAGATATTTGTTAGCTTCAGGCCTTAAAGGTTTTGAAAATTTTGAGCTTTTAGGATTTTCATAGGCCCTTTTCAGATTATTAAGCTCTGTAGAGGTTTTGACTTGTATACACATTTTGAGAAAATCTGGACAGATAGGTATCTCTGTGATTTTCTCTTTTGGAGAAATTGTTCTGTTAAGAACTTCAGAGGAGAATTTAACATCCTCTGTGTCACAGTGAACTATCCCTGATTTAGAATCAGTCTCTTAGTCGTCAGAGGTTGAATCGACCTCATATACAGAGGTTGAGTCATCTCTTTCGACAGAGGCTGGATTTTCTGAGCATGTATCGTACGAGCTTTCTTCCTCTGTAGAATAACTTTCATAGATGGCAGAGGTTTCTGATGAGATCTCTTCAGCGAGAATTTGATCTATAGAAGATGTACAGAGATTTTCTAAAACATTTGATTTCAAAACTTCCAAAATTTCTTTTTCAATTGATCTTTTAAGTTTTTCTTTTGAAAAGATGGGTTTAAACTCAGGAGCTTTTGCAGATAATTTCTTTTCGACATCTAACATACAGACAAAAGCAACCTGTGTTTGAGTCTCTGGTTTACCAAACTTGAAGATACCAATCTGATCTTGTGTTTTCAGATATTTCTTTGGTTTGATTCCTCTATTGACAGAGGTTGAAGATGATGAATCTGTGTTTTCAAACCACACATTGATCATCTTCGTATGTTTCCTTAAGTGAGGTTCTGTAGAGATTTTAACCCTTTTACTTACAGAGAGTAAGTTTGGAAAAGATGGTTTATTTGTATTTCCTATTACAAACACAGAAGACAGAGGTTTAAGTTTTTTGCCTTCAATACCTAGAGTAATATCATCGTACCCTATACCTCGTCTTCCTATTTGTGAGTTTACTTTTTCATACACCTTCTGTGCATCTTTATAGTTTTTAAGTAAAACTTTTCTTCTGAGTAGATCTTGCCAAAGTACCTCTCTCTCTTTTTGAAATTATTCTTTGAGAGCTCTTATGTCCGTTGTTTCACTCCTAGAAACTGAAAGCTCTTTAGTTTTGATTTTTAAAGCAGAGGTTAATTCAGAAATTTGCTTTTTTAAAGGATCTACATTTTTGCTCCAATATTTTTCTACTCTTTCCTTTTCTTAAAAAATTTTGGCTTTTTCTTGAGTGAGAAGCCTTACTTCTCTCTCATTAAAGGTGATGTTTTTTTGAATGCTTTCATTTATCTCTTTTAGTTCAATCGGTTCAATGTTAAGTTTAATTGAATCATTATCTACAGATTTAATACAAGAGGTAGAGTTTAAAATGGATACCTCATTGTCAGTGTCGGAGTCAATTTCTGCCATGCCACAGAACAAGGCATTGGTTGTGAATTCATCATCAGAGGTAGAGTCTGACTCGAAGTCCTCCTTATTTGCTTCAGAATGCCCTTTGTTCGCCATCAGGGATTTTTGCGCATAATATTCAGCCTTCTTTTTGTAAAAAGTTGAGTCCTTCTATGGGCGATTTTGTCTACTTCTGCATTCTTTTGCGAAATGGCCTGGCTTGCCGCAGTTGAAGCAACCTTGGGAGGTGTTTCCAGTTCGATCATCGGATTTCTGTTGGTCTCCACCTTTCTCTGTTCGGCATTCGTTTGCGTAATGACCAGGCTTACCACATTTGTAGCATTCTTGTGTGTGGCCTACCTTGTCATCTGACCTCTGTCGGTCATTTCCTCTGTAGTTTCTGTCGCTCAACCTACGTTGGTCATCATTTCTGTAGTCTGACCTCTGTCGGTCACTTGATTCTTCTCTTCTTCCATCATCTCTTCTATCTCTTTGGTTGTCTCTGCTATATCTGTCATTTCCAAAATTTCTTTGGTTACCTCTGAACTCTCTTGTCAATAGAGCCAATGATTTAGCTAATGACGCAAGTGTTATTTCTTCCTCTATCAGCTCGTCTTCTTCTCTATCAACCATCACTATCTTCTTCTTCTCCTTCTTCTTCTCCTCTGTTGCTCTCTCATTTCTCGGTCTCTCTGTAGCCTCTGTTGATTTACTAACCAATGCGTATGGTGCAAAGGCTATTGTTTTAGCCTGTGCTATTTGAGGCTCTTGTGCAGCTAGTGTTCCATAGAGATCAGAGAGTGTCCATGAATCTAAATCTTGGTTTGTTTGTAAATACATAGACAATTGAAGCCACTCATCATTCAGGCTCTTTAGAAACATGACATTATTTTCTTCAGAGGTTCTGTGAATGCCGAACTTTTTGCATTTGTTTATGAGAGAGTTGAACCGGTCGTATGTTGTTTGCAGAGATTCTGTTGCAGAGGCTCTGAAGGCATGATACTCATTTATGTACTGTGCCCTTCGGTTCTTCTGTGTTTTAGCACCCCCTTCCAACTGTCTTTCTAATTCTTTCCAAAGATCGTGCGCAGTTTTGCATGCATCTAAGGATTGAAAAAGCTCGTTGAGGATAGCCATTATCATGATTCTTTTTGTTTTCTGTGCAACTTCATCTTCTGCGTTATCTTCATTTGACCATTCTTCTTTTGGCTTTGGTTTTTGATGTTCAGGGATTTCAGGAGATTCAGCAGTAGCTGGTACTCGTGGTACTACTATCATGGGAACAGGAGGAAGGTTGTAAAGATATTGTACTAGATTTTTTTCAGTACCCTCAAAGAAATGAACCTTTCTTATCTTCCATTGAGGATACTCATCTCGTAGGAGAGTAGGAGGCTTGGTGAGTGAACCAGCAGTAAAGAAGTTATTTGTATTTGTCATTGTTAAGGTTCTGAAAAGATAGTATGATTAAAGAGTATGAGTCTGATGATCTGGAAAGTTTTATGGGTTTGAACATTTCCCAGAGTACACTTTAATGGAGTTTTAACCTAGAAATGAGGAATAGGTTAAAAAAGGAATGATGTCTATCACTAATCTTGTAACAAAGAGGATCACTTGATATTGAAAATCAAGCTTTGCTCTGATACCAATTGTTGGTTCCCGTTTTGTTTAAACAAGATTATCAGATCTATTAGTTCAAGTTTGAGTTTGATGCGGAAGCGTATTTGAAGAACTAACAGATATGTTTGATAGATTTAGAACACAATATAAATAAACAGTGAACAGGAAATAATATCTCAAAGTTTACTGAATATATATATTAAGAATAGATTCAAGAATAGTGAGTAAGCAAAGCTTTAAACCAGATATGACTCTTAAAGTGTATAAGCTATGTGTTCTTGTGATTTGTTTCTCTCTTGATTTCTTAATTCGATTGTTCGATCGATAGGAAGAACTCAACATGAGTCTTCCTTATATACTACTCTAAGGGGACCATAAAGCATAAGCTACTACTCATAATGGATGGTATGAATAGTTGGACGGATAGCATGAACAGTTTGGACGTGCTGTATTGCATTTAATGCAGCAGACGTCTATTATGTACTAAGCCCTATTGAATCCAGTCAGAGTTTGACACGTTGCAGTTGGACAGGGCATGCTATCATGCAAGTTGATGAACAGGTCCTGTAACAGTAGCAAGATATTATAAATATCTTTGAAGTATTTGAAGAGGACCACAGAGGCTCTGTAAAGAGTTACAGAGGTTCTGTGGTCTGGTCCTTTGTAGAGCAGTCTTCACCGGATTCCGAGTCTTTGGTCTTCTTTGCACGTATGACAGAGCTTCTGTAGGACGCCTCTTTAGCTTCTGTAGCTTCTTGACCTTGATCTCTCGGTAAGTTCGGCAGAGCCTCTGTAAGAGGCTTTCTTCACTTAGCCTATTTTTCACTACTTCTAATTACTTCTATGATTAGGAAGATTGAAGCTAACAAAGACTATAAAAACCGAGATCAAACCATCATTTCGGGGACATCTGATCTCATTTAATCTGGCATCACACATCATTTGAGAACATCCGAACTCTGAAGAACACTCAAAGTAAAGAATTCTCTCTCAAACAGATTGCTCTCGACGCACGACTTTCATACACGACACTTAGTTTTTACACACGATACACCAGTCTTTTACATTCGAAGCACTTGTTATTTTCCATTTAAAGTAGTTCCTTTTCATCTGTATTGTAATCTATGTACGATCGACACCTGAAAACACAAGGACATCGCCCCTCTTTGGCGACTATAGTGCAGCGACGATTTCCATAGTCGTCCGCGGGTTTTTTCCTTGTTGAGGTTTTTCCCGCGTCACCAAAATCTCCGTCTCATTTATATTTTCCGTCTTTGTCGTACGCTTTGTCGAAAGATTCCCTTCTTTAGTTGTTAAATTCCACAATCAACCTTAAGTTATCCTTTTGGACGATTTTTGGCATTAACAGTTTGGCGCCATCCGTGGGACCTCATCTAGAGAAAATCTTCGACAAACATGCGTCTTACTAATGGTTTCTTGTAGTCTCCTCTATTTTCTATTTCAGGAAAATGGCAGTCCCGGGGAATCAAGAGCATATCATTGCCCAAATGTATCAGGAATTGGAAGTTGCGCGAAATTAAATCAATGCCATGGCTGAGCAGAGTCGAAGAGCAGCTGAGGAAATCGCGCGGCTGAGAAATCCCTTCGGACCGCAGAACGGTCCAAGACCATTCATCCAGAATCCAGGTCAAGGATCGTTCAGTCAAAATCCAGGATCCGCTCCATTCGTCCATAACCCTGGATCGGTTCCATTCGTTCGTAATCCAGGACTAGGTCCATTCATACAGAATCAGCAACCAGGTTCATTCATGCAGAACCAACAGCCGGGGACATTTAACCCAAATCTCCAGTCCGGGACGGTTCCTCCTCAGTATATAAGGCCGCCGCCCATGCAAAATGGGTCGCAACCGTTTGAGAATGGGTCGCAGCCATTTCAGAATGGGTCGCAGCCATATTTTGTCCCTTTCAATGAGGACGCCAATAGATCGTCGTAAGGCAACGGCACCAGTTCAGGAGTTGATCCGTCGGCAGGTGCGAATCCCGACCCTAATGACCCCGTCGCTCAGCGGTTGAAAATGCTAGAAGATCAGAACGAGCGTGTCCTATCCTTGCTCGCTAAACTGCCGGGGGCAGCCTTACCTGTCGATGTCGAACCTCGTTCAGGATATCAGGCGTCTCCTTTTATCGATAAGATCGTGACCGTCGACGTCCCGAAGAAGTATAATATCCCCACCTTCACGCCCAAGTATTCGGGGATAACCGATCCGACGGAGCACATCGTGCAATATAAGCAGCTAATGTGGACGATCTCGATCCCTCAAATGTATCAAGAAGTCTACATATGCAAAAGTTTTGGGGCGACCCTCACAGGTCATGCCCTCCAATGGTTGATCAACCTCAAACCCAAATATATTGGGTCGTTCGCTGAGTTGGTCAACCAATTCTCCCAGCAACTCTCCAGTAGTCGCAAGATGGAAAAGCAAACCAGCGACCTGTATTATGTCGTGCAGAAGGCCAATGAATCCATTCGAAGCTACTTCAATAGGTTCAATGCAGAGATGATCAGTGTCCGCAACTGCAACGTCAAGACCGCGATCGAAGCCAACAAGCGTGGTCTAGACGACAGTTCGGGTCTATACACCGATCTGACCAAGTATCCCCTGGAGAATTTCGAAGACGTCCGAGCCAGAACCCTTGTTATATGAGGGTAGAAGATGATGCTGCATTTCGTCGTAAGCACACCGACGACAAGAGGTTGCTTGGTGTTAAGAAGCCATAATTCAAAATAAAGGCAACATCCAAGTCAGAGCCTATGCGACAAATCTCGAACGTTCGGTTCAAGACGAAAGCAGAATCCAAGACCGCGACCAAATTCCCTCAGTACCCTAAGGTATCCTCCTACGGATTCAAATGGACTACTAAGGACTTGGTCGAGGCTCTGAAGACCGTCCAGGCGACCATCCGGTGGCCAAAGAAATCCGAGCAAGATGACGATAAGAAAGACAAATCGAAGTGGTGCGACTTCCACGTCGACCACGGTCACATAACATACGATTGCATAGCCCTAAAAAAGGAGCTGGCATATCATGTCCCGAAAGGCAATCTCAAGAGTATCATCGACGACGTCATTAATCCAGCTAACGACGCTCGACCGCCGACCCCCGAGCATTCGAAGGTCGTCAACTGCATCACTGGTGGTTCCGACGTATGCGGATTGACGTATTCCGCATTCAAACGTCACGCCAGTCAGGCACCTGACGATCGGCCTATCCCGCGCTCATCTAGACCCAAAGGAGACCTGGAAATAGAAACCATGAAAATCATGTTCGACCAAGATGACCTAGGTGACTCGTATCAGAAGCATCATGACGGGTTGATTATTCAACTCACGATTGGTAATTGTTTAACCCGACGAGTCTTGATCGATGGAGGCAGCTCAACAAACGTCATCTTCCTTGATACCATCAAGGCCATGGGAATCGATCGACCAGAAATCACCCGACCCTCGACAACCTTGGTCGTTTTCAATGGAGATGCGACGAGCACCTTTGGAGAGATCATCTTACCCGTCTATGCATGAGGAATCAACAAGCAGACAAAGTTTAGCGTCATCGATTGTACGTCGACCTATAACATCATTTTAGGTCGACCATGGATCTATGAAATGAAAGCTGTTCCCTCGACGTATCATCAGACCATGAAGTTCCCTACGCCGTGGGGAGTCCAAGAAATCGGAAGCGAGCCGAAAGTTTCCCGTGACTGCTTTAAGACCACCCTGAAGCCACAGAAATAGGCCGTCTAGCAGTCACGGGTCGAGGAAGTCATCCTGGACCAAAGCAAACCTGATCATAAGGTCTTAACAGGTTCGTCTTTCTATCCCTAACCTTAGAGACAAAACTAATATCTTTCTTGCAGGAATATACCGACTGTTTTGCCTGGTCACACGAAGGCATGGTCGACATAGACCTTGGCATCGATTCCCAAAAAACTCGGTGTCGACCCGTCATTTAAACCTATTCTCTCCTGAAAGGAATAAGGTGGTAAATGATGAGGGGGCAAATACACCCCCTAAAACAAGAAAAATCAGAGAAGGTATTTTTTCCTAAATCCTTTTCCTTCTTTCATACGATTTTCCATCATGACGATTACTGGCTTAAGCATCGGAGGGTCGTTGGCTAGCCAACGACCAACCTCTGACATTGTTTTATCGCAGGATCGTACGACATATGTTACTAAGTCTATCACATGACATCAGTACACTTTCGCAGGATCGCACGACATAAGCGATCGAGTCTATGACTTGATTATTCTATCGAAGGAACACATGATTAAAAATTTCATCGTACGATCTTGTTGAACGATCGAAAGGTCTAAATAACCCCTCAATCTAAGTTTTTAACTTAGAAAAGTTTCATGTTATGAATGAATGATGTGATCGCATGTGATTATGTATGCCAACATGATTTAAAATGTCTTATGACTTATGTATTACGATGGGTGCCTAAGTCGCACAATTTCCTGTTCATTCTATACTTGGTGAATTTCACAATTGATGCTGTATGTATTCACGGAATGTATAAAACACAAGTTCAAAAGAAATTTAAAGTTTCATTCATTGAACAAACTGTCATTTACATCCTAAATAAACTCGACCACCAACGGTCGAGCAGCAGGAAACAAAAATAAACAAAGATATTGTCTAAAGTTGGGGAGGAGTGTCGGTCACATCCTTGCCTGACGTCTAGCCTTGGGGACCTTCCTCTTCCTCGACCTCCTTCTCATCGTCCGAATCAAGATCTCTCTCGGTCCCGACTTCCCTGTAGAATAGATCCAGCTCGTCCGACGCCGAGGCCAGGGGATTCTTGCCCAATAGGTGGCGTCGCATGATCGCCGCACGCGCAGTAAGTCGAACAAAAGCAAAAATAGACTTAACCTCGTCCTTCAGCTCCTAGACTTCTTTTTCCAAGCTCGCCACCTTAGACTTCGACTCCTCGACTTCTTTCTCCTTCACAGCCAATGACTCATTTGTCCTGTCCAACTCCTTTCTTTGATCGTCGAGTAGGGATAAAGAAAGCTTCAGACGGTGGTTCGCCTCATCTTTAGCATGTCCCTCAGCCTCCAGCACGTTCAAGGCATCGTCGAGCCGTACGGACATGGCCTCGACCCGTTCCTTAGCGGACCTCTCCCTCTACAACGCCGCGTCCTCTCTCTTAAGAGCAGAAGACACAAGACCTTCGATCTTCATCATCTCGGCGTGCAGGGCCAAAGAAAACCGAAACGTCTGAAAAAACGTAAGACACATGTTAAGCAAACATTTGATCAAGATAAACAACGATATCATAATCTATGTCTTGAAAGAGAGACTTACCATGAATGCCAGTCCGGCAACATGCGCACTCGTATCCTCGACGGAAACCCCTCTAAAACGCTCCTTGAAAGACGGGAGCTGAAACTTCCCCAGATTGGCAAATAATTTCGTCCCGTCTAGGGCGTTGTCAGCTAAGAAGTCCCACGACAATGTAAAATTAACCGTCGTGACCTCCTTCTCCACGGTCGTGTGACCCTTGCCCTTGTCGGTCGCTATACGGGTCGACGTCGCCGACCCCGTCTTTGTCTCCTGAAGCGCCGGGCTGAATGGCACCGCGTCGACCGCATCAAAAGACACCTTCGTCTTCTCGGGAGTCGCGATCGCCGCCTTTGCCTTCTCAGGACTAACGACTCTCGACGGGTCGCTTACCTTCAAAAACGGTTCCCTCAGGATCGTCGTCCTTGTCCTCCTTAGGACCCCCGACCCAGTTGTCGGGGCCTCTTTTCTCTTTAAGATTCCCGACCCAGTTGTCGGGACTTCCTTCCTCTTTTCTCTGCCCTGATGGGCCAGCTCAGCTTGAGCTGCCTTCTTGGTAGCCGCAGACGTCATCTTCGCCTGAGATTCTCCTGTAAAGGAAGAAAGGAAAAACGGTTGAGTAACTGAAGTAGTGGAAAGAGTAAGACAAGTGGAATAGGGTACACTTACCAGTTATCTCTACCTCCTCCTCTTTCTCCTCTTTCTCCTCGTCCTCTTCTTCCTCCTTTGTCTCCTCTTCCTCCTCCTCGCCCTCTCGTCCCCCTTGAAGTCTCTCTCTTAAAAAGACTAAGTCGTCGTCTTCATCTACCAGGTGACGAATGACGATCGATCGATCGTCGGCACTGATCTCAAGGAACTTCTCGATCTTGGCCTTGGTGTTGTCGTTAGATTTCACCTTGTCAAAATTGATATCTAGAAATACACAAGAGAGAAGATTAGACGAAAAGCAAAAAAGCAAATACAATAAAAGCACTCTACTAGTGCTAAAACTCACCTACCATGTTCCAACCGGACCTGATCCAGTCACTATCAGTGTCCAACGTCGCTACCCGTACGAGTACGTAGCTGGTCTTCCATTTGCGGTCGTTGACCGCGGTTTTCAAGACCAAGGTACGGTCGCCCTTGTGTTTGGAAAACAAGCTATAGCGGCGGTACATATCTTTCTTGACCTGGTAAGCCGTTAGCAGGTCCGTCACGTTCATCGACGACTCCCAGCTCGCGATAAGTCGCTCAATGACCTGGATAACTCGCCAGAATTGGGGCATCAGTTGCCCTGGTGACAAGTCGAACTCGCACATAAACGCCTTGGCTAGAGGCGAATATGGACACTGAAATCCTATCTTAAAAGGATACTCGTAGATCACGACGTACCCCTCTGGGCATATCTCCAGTCGGATATTACCGGCTTTGCTCATGGTAATCCCCGCAGGGATTTTCGCTAGATTCCTAAAGCTATCAAGATCATCCTGATCTCTAATGGTGCTCCTAGGCTCTATCGACATCGATAGTCCCGTTAACCAAGTTTGTCGATCTGAAAGACCCCAAATGTCCCAGTTTTCCTAGGCTTTCTAGCTATCGACTTACGACGCATACAAAGGATGAGAGTCGTACCTTATATGGGCACTATAAATCCTCGAAAACTCTAACTCTTGCAGGTTTGGAAGCAATTCGCTAAAGAAAGGCAAGAAAATCTCTCTGGAATCGTAAAAAGGAAAGGATCCGTCAAGGGTCGCTATTTATGTAAATGATCATGTCAGGTCGAGTCCTTCGATGATCGACATGTGCCCTTACCTTTCCATATAACCACACGGATCGTCGACACCTGGCAATGACAGCTGCTAAGCATGATCGTGCGTCAGTGTGACGTCACGATCTTATCCCCTTTTCGACTTCCCCTTTCAGTTAGAATTGGACCGATGCAGTTCCAAGAAAACTAAGGTAACTTTCGACACGTGTTACGACCCTGGACATTCGACTGACAAAATTTAAAATTTGAATTTGCCATTCTATTTTCAAAATTTGGGGGCAAACTGTTTGGGCAAAAGTTCACCAGTCTCGACCACGACCAAGGTAAGGAAAACATTTATTACACTTATCCATAATACGGTAAAATCACAATACTTTATTCCCTGATCAAAGTCAAAATCGAAAGATATTTACCTCACGACACTCGACCGCGACGTCGCCTAGTACACACGTCCGTCGTGTGGAACCTTACGACCTCGACCGACTAACGTATGGCGTTTCTGTTACTTTTTCATTGTTTAATGCAGGAGTCAATGTCATTAATGACCAACGGCTGTAACCGACAAGGTCAATTATAAGCATTCAGTCCAGCATCCGTTACGACAGTTATCAGAAGTATTTATGAAGATCATTGAATGATACGAAGACTATAAAAACCGAGCTCAAACCATCATTTCGGGGACATCTGATCTCATTCAATCTGGCATCACACATCATTTGAGAACATCCGAACTCTGAAGAACACTCGAAGCAAAGAATTCTCTCTCAAACAGATCGCTCTCGACGCACGACTTTCATACACGACACTTAGTTTTTACACACGATACACCAGTCTTTTACATTCGAAGCACTTGTTATTTTCCATTTAAAGTATTTCCTTTTCATCTGTATTGTAATCTCTGTACGATCGACACCCGAAAACACAAGGACATCGCCCCTGTTTGGCGACTATAGTGCAGCGACGACTTCCATAGTCGTCCGCGGGTTTTTTCCTCGTTGAGGTTTTTCCCGCGTCACCAAAATCTTCGTCTCATTTATATTTTCCGTCTTTGTCGTACGCTTTGTCGAAAGATTCCCTTCTTTAGTTGTTAAATTCCACAATCAACCTTAAGTTATCCTTTTGGACGATTTTTGGCATTAACAAGTGTACCCTACTCTGTTCGACTTACTCTTTCCACTACTTTCAGTTGCGTAACTGTTCTTCCTTTTTCACTTTACAGGAGAATCTCGGCCGAAAGCGCCGCCTGTGATGTCTAAGAAGGCAGCTCAGGCCGAGTTGGCTCGCAAGGCGAGGGAGAAGAGGAAAGAGGCCCCAACAACTGGGTCGGGGGTCCTGAGGAGGACGAAGATGTCTATCCCGAGGGAACCGTCTTCGAAGACAGGCGGCTCGTCTGGAGTCGCTACGCCTGAGAAGGCGAAGGTGTCGATTGCATCTACTGAGAAGACGGGGACGTCTTCTGATGCGATCGACGCAACACCTGTCGATTCTGCGCCTCCGGTGAAATCGGCGATGTCCCCTACTCCCACATCGACCCCTTCGTCGGCCGACAAGGGCAAGGGCCCCAAGACGGGAGAGGGTGAGAAAGAAGTCACGACGGTCAATTTTACGTTGCCGTCAGACTTCTTGGCTGACAATGTCCTAGACGGGAAGAAATTGTTTCCTCATCTGGGAAAATATCAGCTCCCGTCTTTTAGGGAGCGCTTCAGCAGGGTTTCGATCGAAGAGACGGGGCCCAATGTTGCCGGACTGGCGTTCTTGGTCAGTCTTTCTTTCAAGACTTAGGTTATTTCATCGTTGTTTAACTCTGTCGAATGTGTTCTAACATGTATTTTATGTTTTTTCAGACGTTGCAGTCCTCCTTAGCCTTGCACACCGAGACGACGAAGGTAGAAGGTCTGATGTCTTCGGCTCTCGTATGGGAGAACGCGGCCCTGGAGAGGGAGAGGTCAGCGCTGGTACGTGCCGAGGGGATGTCCGTGGGACTCGATGATGCCCTGAACGCGTTGGAGGCCATAGAACATGCTAAGGATAAGGCGAACCATCGCCTGAAGCAGTCTCTATCCCTGATCGCCGATCAAACGGAGGAGCTGGACAGGTCTAAGGAATCTCTGGCTGCGAGCGAAAAAGAAGCTGGAGATTCCAAGTCCAGGGTGGCGGGTCTGGAGAAAGAGGTGAAGGAACGAAAGGATGAGGCTAAGTCCATCTTTGCCTTGGCTCATCTGACTGCCAGGGCGGCGATTATGCGACAGCACCTGCTGGGGAAGAATCCCCTTGCCTCAGCATCGGAGGAGCTTGCCTTCTTCTTGAGGGACGTCGGAGCGGAAAGAGATCTCGACTCGGATGACGAGAAAGAGGTCGAGGAGGAGGAGATCGAAGAGAGTTCTAAGAGCGAAGCCTCCGGCAAGGACGCAGCTGTCGATCCTCCTATTCCTTAGGAATTTTTATCCTTTGTTTTGCTTCTATCACTCGACCGTTGGTGGTCGAGCCATTTGTAATTGATCGATTATTCAATGAATGGAACTTTCATTTCTCTTGAATTTGTGCAATACACTTTGTGAATATCAACTATGATATACGTCGTATAAAAATGAACAAGAAGACATACGACTTAGGCATTCATCATAACGCAACGATCAGAACATAAGTCGTAATACTCTTATGTTTTTAAATTGTGTAAGTAAACAGAAGTACATGCGATCAAAGCATACATTCAGAACATGAAATTTTTCTAAGTTTAAAACACTTAGATCATGGGTCGATCGCACAATTAAATCGTGCGGTGAATCTGAATCATGCGTCCCTGCGACAAGATAATCAAGTTATATAGTAGACCCGATTACTTATGTCATGCGATCCTGCGAAAGTGCACTGATGTCATATGACAGACTTAGTAACTTATGTCGTGCGATCCTGCGATAAAATAATGTCAGAGGTTAGTCGTTGGCTAACCAACGACCCTCCGATGCTTAAGTCAGTAATCGTCGTGGTGAATAAAAATCGTATGAAAGAAAAGGGTTTAGAAGAAATACCTTTTTAGATGTGTTGCATTCCAGCTACATGGGACATCTCAACCGTCGAGGGTTTGGAGCCGATAGGCACCTTTACTGTTAGATCTGAAGTTTTGTCAAAAGTTACAAGTGTTGGATCTGAATAGAAGACTCAGAAGTTCTGATCTGAGAAGTCTCGAAAAGATTACAATTGTGGAATCTGAACAGAAGGGTCAGAGTTCTGAGTAGGAGACTCAGAACCTCTGATGATAAAGATGAAAATATCACAAGTGCTTGAAGGAAGTTCTGAAGTGCTTGATCAGAAGGATGTTCAGAAGTTCTGAACATGTTGTTCAGAACTTATGTCTTAGGATATTTTCAGTTATATTCTGTTACTAATTAGGACACGTGTAATTGTTCTATTAGTCTGTTTCATATATGTACTGTAGCTTTAGTATTTCCTTACAGTATATATAGGAGTTAGCAACAGTTTGCTAACTAATCTTTGGCATAACTTTCCGCATATCGTTGTATTCACTTTTGTAATCTTTGAGAGATTCTCTCTCTAGATTTGTAATCTGTTCTTGATTGAATACAATACTTTTGGATCCAATTCTCTATTTGATTGTTCTTAATTGCTCGTAATTGATTGTAAGATTGAATTCTGGTTTCTACAATTGGTATCAGAGCTAATCAACAAACAAATTCGTTCAAGATCGTGTTCTTGAGGGTTTCTTAATCGCATTCTTGAAGATTTCTTGATCAATTCGTCAATTGATTCCGCTGCTACTCACAATTTTTGAATTCTTTGTAATTCTTGAATTCGTTTTACGTTTGTTCAAGGAATTCGATTTGTCTTTCTATTGAATCGATTAAATTCAATTTTACTAATCATGTCTTCGAAAGAATTTATCTCAATGGGATCTGAGACGAAACCTCCTGTTCTTATTCCTAACGAATATCAGCAATGGAAAATTCGTATGATACAATTCTTGGACAATATCGATGAGAATTTGATGATCTCAATACGAGAAGGTCCAATTGAAGTTTATGTCGATGTTGCTGCTACACCTGCAACTGATACAACTCCAGAGATTCCTGCTACTAAGGTGAAGAAGAATTTTTCACAGTACTAAGAAGCACAGAAAATCAGACATGCAATTGACAAAAGAGCTGTTACGCTGTTGACTTTGGCACTTCCCAATGAGGTTTTTAATAGAATTGATAGTGGAACATCCGCAAAAGAAATATGGGATGAACTTGAAAAGCAAATGCTTGGTACTACAAAATCAATTCAAGCAAAGTTAAACCAATGCATCAATGCTTATGAAAGATTCAAAGCAAAAGAGTGTGAAAGTTTAAATCAAACTTATGAAAAGTTTTGCACTATTTTGAATGACCTCAGGAGGAATGGGTTGAAAAAGACAAAGTCTGAGATTAATTACAACCTTCGGAATTCTCTTAATTCAGGATGGTCACCTTTTGCAATTAGTCTTCAAATGAATAAAGACATGTGTGAGGAAGATTTAAATGATCTATTCTGTGTTCTGAATCAACATGAGGATTCGGTTAAGCAAGTAGTGGATGAGAAGAAAAGTGTTTCTGATCAACTAGCCTTACTTTCAGAAAGAAAATCTAAGGTGATCAAAACAGCAAAGAAATCAGTATTTTTGTCTGAAATACCAAAGTTAGAAGACGAATCTGACGAGGAGGAAAGATCAGAGGAAGATGCTGATATTAAGCTGATTGCAGAAAAGTTGGCCTTGTTGACTAATACTTTCAACAAGAGATATGGAAAGAACAAGTTTCAGGGTAAGTTCAGAAGAGAACAGGGGAGTTCAGAAGAGAAATATAAGAAGAAAGAGGATAGAGAAGAAAGTAAGTTTGAGAAGAAAGAAGAGAAGGAAGAAAGAGAAGGATTTGTGTTTTAAGTGTGGAAAACCTGGTCACTTTGCCAGAGACTGCAGAGTGAAAGTAGTAAAAGATTATGAATACTACACAAAGAAGGCTCAGCTGGCTAAGAAAAGAGATAATGAGATTGCAATGTTGGCAGAACAGGAGAACTGGCTGTATTATACTTCAGATGAAGAGGATTGCATTCACTTTTCTCAAATGCAAAGTTATATGGCCAAGATGAAGAATGAGGATGATTCTGATTATGAAGATGCTGATTCTGAATCTTCTGCTGAGGTACATTCTGCACTTGAAATTGATTTAATGACTCAAATTGGCAATATCAATTATGAATTTGTTAAACTCAGAAAACAAATAAAAGGTGAAAGAATTCTGGTTAACAAGTTCATAATAGAAAAAGAGATAATTAAAGAACAGTTTGAAGAATCTGAAGTTGAGAAACAAAAAGTCAAAAATGAGAATTCTGATTTTTTAAAGAAGATTTCTGAATTAAAAACTCAATTTTCAGAAATAAAAGATGAAAAGGTTGATTTACAAATTAAATATGATATGTTATTTAAGGAAAGAAAGAAGTTGTACACAAAAATCAAAGAGTTGGAAGACCTTCATTTGAAAAGAGGTCAAACTCAACAAACCTTGAATCTTCTCACTAGCATCGTTAAAGATACAAGATTTTATAATCCTAAAATGGGATTAGGTTTGGAAGAAAATGTTGTTTTGAAAAGAGCTCCAACAAATCTTTATGATTTTGATAAACTACAGGTTCCTAAACCAAAAATCCCAGAGATTGTTGAAGTTTTTGTGAGACCTGCTAGTTCTATAACAAGTTCAGATAATCTACAAAAATCAAGTCCTGTAAAAGCAAAGGAAACAATTCCTGAACAAAAAACTGAGAAGTCAGAAGCTTCAGAAGGCAAGGTTAAGAAAGAGATTTCTAAACCAACAGAAGAGAAACCAAAATATAATGATACTAAATTCAAATATGATTCTTTGAATGTCAGTTACAAAAATAAATAACCAAGTTTTTCATATCCTGACATTGAAAGTATATTTGATGCAAGTAAGGTTTCTGAAACAGTCAGTCAGAAGTCTGAGTCTTCTAGTCATAATTCTGACTCCACAAGTCAGAACTCTGAGTCTGAAGGTCAGAATTCTGAAACTGTTAGTCAAAGTTCTGATTCAACTGATAATTCTCAATTTACTTCAGAAAGCTTTTCAGAACTTGAAAAGAGATTTAAACTTGTTAGTCAAGAACTTGAGGACTGAAGAAAAACTTTTGATGATCTTGAAAATGATTATTGTGAAGTAGATTTTAAACTGGACCAAGTTTTAAAAGAAAACAACACTTGTGTCCAGAAAATAACAGAGCTTGAGAAGTTAAAGGCTGAATATGATCTTTTCAAGATTAATGCCTTAAAAGAAGATAATAAGTTCTTTGATGAATCAAGTACATTTGAAAAGGGTGAATCATCCAAATCATCTGCTAATTCTGTGAAATTCAATGTTTCAGAAAAAGAGGAAAGCAAAAGGAAAGATGATCTGAATAAGAATTCTGTGAAGATTGGGTTGAATACTACTTCTGAACCCAAAGCTAGAAATTCTTGTAATAAGTGCAATTGTACTCTGAACAATATCAATAAAAATGAAAAGACTTATATTTCAGATTTATTGTCACTTGCAAGAAAGAAAATTGAATGTGTTCAGTGTGGTAGTCATTCATTCCAATCCCCTCAGAAAAGTCCAATTTTGATAACATCTGTTTCTTATATAAACAAAGCATATCAGAATTCAGAAAAGAAAAATGTTTTGATTCCTCAAACTCAGATAAAAGGAAAGAAGATTGAAAACATTTCTCAATCTAATTCAAAAGAAAAGAAGAAAGAAAATATCTTTAAAATTAAAAAAAGAAGACTGAAAATGTTTCTCCGTCTCAACCAAAGGTTTTCAAAAAGAAAAGAAACAATTTTGTGAACAGAAAATGTTCTGACTTCATAAAAATAAAAGGAAAGTGGTGCTTAAAAGAAGATTTTGAAAGGAAAATAAAAGGAACTTTTGTTAAATCATATACCAAAGCTAACAAAGATGGACCCATTCCAGAATGGGTACCTAAATCTAACTGATTGTTTTTGCAGGGCTGTCATGTGTGGTTTTTAGATTCTGGAGCTTCAAGACACATGACAGGTCATAAGTCTTCTCTGACTAATTTCACAGAAAAGGATGGAGGAGCAGTAAACTTTGGTAATAACAGCAAAGGATAAGTCAGAGGTTTTGGAGATTTAACAAAAGGGGATCTGACCATTCAGAAGGTTTTCTATGTTGAAGGATTATAACATAATCTGTTCAGCATAAGTCAGTTTTTGGATAGTTTCTGCCAGATAAAGTTCAGCATTACAGGTTGCATGATTTTAACTGAGAATGACATAAAAGTCTTCTGGGCCAAAAGACATATGGACTTATTTGTGGTTAACTTTTCAAAAATTCAAGCTTTAACCCCTGTTTGTCTATTATCAAATGCAGTTGCTAATGAATGTTGGCTTTGGCACATAAGATGTTCTCATTTAAATTTCAAGGATCTGAACAATCTGGTTGGCAAACATCTAGTCAAAGGATTACCAAAGATCAAGTTTGAAAAGGGATCATTATGTTCAGCATGTGAAATGGGCAAGATGAAGAAAAGTTCTCATAAGATAAAAATGGACTCATCCTGCAAATCACCATTAGAAATGCTACATACAGATCTTTGTAGTCCTATTTCAGTTCAATCTATGGGAGGAAAGAAGTATATGCTAGTTATTGTGGATGAATATTCAAGATACACATGGGTTGAATTCTTAAGAGCTAAGTCAGAGGCTGCTACAACACTGATTAATTTGATCAAAAGAATTCAAGTATTCTTACAACTTCCAGTCCAGAAAATCAGAAGTGACAATGGAACAGAGTTCAGAAATGAGACTCTTCAGAACTTTTTGCAAAGTCTGGGGATTTCTCATAACTTTTCAGCTGTCAAAACTCCTCAACAAAATGGTGTTGTTGAAAGGAAGAACCGAACTCTAGTTGAAGCTGCAAGAACGATGTTGGCATATTCAAATCTTCCAACCTTCCTATGGGCTGAAGCAATAGCCACAACTTGTTTTACACTGAACAGAACTTTAATCAATAAAAGATTAGATAAAACTGCTTATGAACTGATTAACAAGAGAAAACCACTGATTAAATTCTTTCATGTTATTGGTTGCAGATGCTATGTTCTCAAAGATAGAGAAAATCTTGGTAAATTTGATAAAAAGGCAGATGAAGGATACTTTGTTGGGTATTCACTTACTTCCAAAGCATTCAGAATCTACGATAGAAGAACCAAGAGAATTATGGAAAGCATCAGTGTCACCTTTGATGAATCAAGAATGAAGACTTCTGAACAAAACAGTTCAGAACTCGGACAGAATAAGACAAAAATGACTTCTGAAACAGCTTCTAATCCTAACTGTTTAGAACTCAATATATTGTTTAAGGATGCATTTCTGGAACTAACTTCTGAATCTTATGCAGATTTTGAAAATCCAAGGATGGTTCAAGAAATGAAAAAGGGAACTTCAGAAGTGATTCAAACAACTGTAATTTCTGATACAGGTCCATCTGAGGAATGTCCAACCTTGATCAATACAAGTAATGAAACTTCTGATCCTAGTACTCAGAATTCTGGACAAGCCAATCAGAATTCTGACCAAGTTACTCAGATTTATGAACAAGTGCCTTAGAACTCTGAATAAGTTGTTCAGAATTCTGACTCTACTACTCAGAATCCAAACTTGGATGTTTCACCTCAACAAGTATCAGAACAAGGGGACCGTTCAGAATTACAAGCAATCATTGATGAGAATGATACAAACAACAATTTTTCAGAAATTGATGTGCTTCCTAGTTCAAACAAATGGACTAAAGACCATCCTATTCATCAAGTGATAGGAGATCCATAAGTAGGAGTTAAGACCAGATCAGCAACAACAAATGAAGCAATGTTTGCAAGATTTTTAAGTGTGATTGAACCTAAGAAAGCCAATGAAGCCCTAGAGGATCCATATTGGATTTTAGCAATGCAAGATGAATTGCTACAGTTTGAAAGATATAAAGTCTGGAGACTAGTTCCAAAACCTGAAGGAAAATCTGTTATTGGAACTAAATGGGTATTCAGAAACAAGAAAGATGAGTCAGGTGTTATAGTCAGAAACAAGGCAAGATTGGTTGCAAAGGGATATTCTCAACAAGAAGGAATAGATTATGATGAGACATTTGCACCTGTGGCAAGAATAGAAGCAATCAGAATATTCTTGGCATATGCTGCACATAAGAACTTCAAAGTGTACCAAATGGATGTCAAATCAGCTTTTCTAAATGGTATACTTAATGAAGAGGTTTATGTCTATCAACCAGAAGGTTTTGTTGACCCTGAATTTCCAGATCATGTTTATGTTTTAGATAAAGCCTTATATGGTCTGAAACAAGCACCAAGAGCCTGGTATGACACTCTTACTCAACACTTATTAAAATCTGGTTTCAAGAAAGGTAAGATTGACACTACTTTGTTCTTAAAGAAAAAGGGTGATGATTTAATTCTGATTCAAATATATGTAGATGATATCATATTTGGTTCTACAAGTGCAGAGTTATGTACTGAATTCTCAAAAGTCATGGAATCAGAATTTGAAATGAGCATGATGGGAGAATTGAACTTTTTCCTTGGTCTTCAAGTAAAACAATTACCAACTGGTATTTTTATAAATTAAGGAAAATATGTTAAAGATATTTTAAAGAAGTTTAAGATGTCTGATTGTGCTTCTATGAGAACACCAATGGCAACAAATGTCAAGTTAGATACTGATCTCAATGGAGTTCCAGCAGATAACAAGATTTATAGAGGCATGATAGGATCTCTTCTTTACCTAACTGCTAGTAGACCAGATATTATGTTTGCTACTTGTTTTTGTGCTAGATTTCAATCAAATCCAAAAGAATCTCATTTGCTAGCTGTTAAGAGGATCTTAAGATATCTGAAAGGTTCACCAGATTTGAGCCTTTGGTATCCAAAAGAGACTGATTTCAAATTAACTGGTTTTACTGATGCTGATCATGCAGGAAGTAGATTGGACAGGAAAAGTACATCTGGTGCTTGTCACTTTTTGGGAGATAAGATTGTGAGTTGGGCTTCAAAGAAGCAAAACTGTGTATCCACATCCACTGCTGAAGCAGAGTATGTTGTTGCTGCTGCCGGCTGCTCTCAAACTTTGTGGATGAGAACACAACTCATGGACTATGGATATCAACTCAACAAAATTCCCATATATTGTGATTCAGAAAGTGCCATTGCAATAACTCAGAATCCTATTCAGCACTCAAAGACCAAACATATTGATGTAAGGTATCATTTTATTAAAGACTATGTTGAAAAGGGAACTATAGAGATGCACTTTGTGCATACAAAGTATCAATTGGCTGACTTGTTCACAAAGCCTCTTGATCACAAAAGGTTCATCTTTCTCATATGTAAAATAGGAATGCTTAATTTGACTAATTGAACATATTTGTTAGTTTTCATAAATGAAAATTTTTCTAAGTGAGATTTTCTGAGTAGTGTTCTCAGAACTCTGACTCTCTTAATCAGAATTCTGACTCTTGAGTTCAGAACTTCTGAGTCTTGAGTTCAGAACTTCTGAGTCAATACTTCAGAAATCTAACTTCAAATTCTTTACTTCTGAATAGGTTAATCAGAACTTCTGACGACCTTTCAGAACACATTTCTGAAAATTTCAAATATTTCAATACGTTGTTAAGATTTTTTTTTCTGTTTTAATTTTATATTCCTTATAATATGTGTTTGAGTATATGTTAAAGTCAAGGGGGAGCATTGATATTCTTCAGAAATCATTCCAAGATGATTAAAAGGTTTGTATTCTTCTCTTATCACTAATCATTCTAAGGAGAACAAGCTTTAAATGATAAAATATTTTTATACTTGTTCAAAACTACATCTAAATGTTTCAAAAGTTTTCAAATTCAGATGTTAGATTTTAAATGATTTTTCAGAAATCAGAAATCATCATTAAAAGAACAGAATATTGATGATAAAATAATTTTCTATCTGTTCAAACTACTTCTGGATGATTAAATGTTTTTATATAATCAGAAGTTGATTTTAAATGAATTTTGGTTCTAAGGGAATTTCTTCTGAACTGTGTACTCAGAACTTCTGAGTATGCATTCTCAGAACTCTGAGCGTGTTATTCAGAACTTTTAACTTGTGTTAATTTCTATCCAATAACACGTGTCAACTTCTTATTCAATTGAAATTACCACGTATCATTTAATATCTTTTGTGGTATTTCAAAGTGTTTGACTCCATTATAACACTGACAAAAGCAACGTTTTTCCGTTAAACCCTTCGGCTTCGCGGATTTTAAATAGTTCTTAAAATCCCCCTTTCAAAATTATTTGAATTCCAAGAGCGAAAAAGTGAGAAACGTACAATTCCTGAGTTCATTGATCTTGTTTTCTTTCAAAATTCCACATTACGATCATGTCTGGTTCAAGGAGAAGTAGTGCCATTTCACTACATTCATCAAAATCATTGTTTGAATCCGAATCAGATGACGATGAAGTTCAAATGTCTGAAAATAGAGCTGTAGATGAAGGGGTAATAGGAGATAACATTGTACAAGGTAATGTTGGAGGGGAAGCAGGGGATGAACATATGGATGAATCAGAGGGAAACGCAGATGAGGGAAATGAGAACATTCAACACAAACAGAGTGCAGTTAGGTCAGTAATGTCTGGAAGATCTAATACTTGTGAAAGGATTGTTCCTGAGAGAGAGTATTTGAGGCTATTGGAAAACAATTGTGTGTTATTGTTTGATGAAAGCAGATTTAAAGAAGAACATAAGATAATCATGGAATTGTTGAAGTATCATCCATTCAAAAATTTGTTTACAAAGAAGAAATCGGTTCCTGTTCAGTATATACAACAATGGTGGAAGCATCTAAGGCTAGAGGGAAATAAATTTGTATCTGAAGTTGGGGGAGTTACTTTGACTTTAACTATACAAATTTTAAGAGATATGCTGAATTTACCAGATAAAGATGATTTAGAAGGAAGATTAGATTTTGAAGATTCTCCATTGACAGAAGAATTAATTGCTGAATTTATGAGATTGGGGTATAATGAAGAATTGAGGACCCTAAGTTTGTTCAGGAGAAACAAATTACTACCAATTTGGGCTTGTTTGTTCAACATTGTGAATAAATGTTTATCTGGGAAGAATAGTTCTCTTGATCAAGTCTCAAGGCAGATTTTGCAAATATTTCACGGATTGGTGAAAAACAGGCATTATGATTATATTGCAATTCTTTGGGAAGATATGAAGAACACCTTTGAGAAGAATCAGAAGGCCATAGAAAAGAAGACAAGGGATACTTCACTTACATATATACCTTATCAAAGGTATTGGCAGATTGTGATTTGGTATGCTATGAGAGAAAACAGAAATATTCCAAGAAGAGCAAATGAGGAGCATTGTCCAATCTTTTATATGGGTAAGTTGATTTCTAGTTCTAAAAATCATAATTTTCCAAATCAAAGACTTCTTCCAAGGTCTCTTAGGCAGTATATTCCAAGGGACAGTGAGATTTTAAAAGCTTATTGCACCTCAATGGGACTTGAACAACCTCAAGACCCTACCCATGAGGAACAACCTGAGATGAGAGGTGATGGGTCAAATCAAAATAGAGAGGGGGAGAATGTTCAAGGGGGAGAACATTCTGAGAGCATAGAGAGGGAAAATTCAGAGAGATTGGTTAGTATGGGAGTTGAAAAATAGATAGAGTGTGGTGAGGATGAGAGATTGTTAACATAATCTCAAACAGAAAGAGATGGTTCTGATCCAGCTGAATTAATCCGGGTAGCCACATCCACTGTTGGTTCACAATTCTTTGTGACTAACATTGAAGAAAACACCATGGACCTTGTGGTGGAACTTGAACAACCCATCCCTAGCCACTCAGAAGCATTTCAACATGCTACTGTTTCAAAACAAACAGGGAACCATCCCAAACTCATTTGAAGGGAGGTGATAAATCCCAAGATTTAATTCAACACATAGAGTCTGGATTACACAGTAATATCCAATTTGGGCCTGAATTTTTTTTCAACACTAGCACATCACAGGAATTTCGTATTCCTGTAACAACATCCATAGACACTCCTAATATTGGTTGTCAAGGATTCGATGGAAGTCCTGGTGAAGTGAACATCTTAAAAGCTTCATTACACAGTGCATCTGTTGTACATGATGTCTTTGTGGCACCTATAGGCCAAGAGTTCTCTGAACACTTGAAAACTGGACCATCTGTTGGTTCAGGTTCACAGTTAGAATCTTCTGAATTTGAAAAGATTCAGAAACAAAATCAGGTGTTGGGGGAAAAAGTTGAAAAATTGGAGAGTACGGTGGATTCTTTGAAAAATGAGGTGAAAGATCTCAAACTCTTGTTGGAAGGGAAAACAAAATCTGTTGAACAAAAGGTGGATGGAATGAAAGTGTCATTGGAATCTCACAAAAAGGAGATCAAGGATAGTATGTCAGAATTTCAAAAGTAGTTGGTAAGAAATATGAATGATATGAAATCTTCATTGTTACAAGCTTTCAGTTCAACATTAGCTAGTGTTTCAAAGCCATTAGCCATCATGCCTATGTCTGTAGCTGAACCTGAAGAAGAATCAACTCAGAATTTAAAAAGGAAGTTTGATGATAATGATCCTCATGATCATCAAAAGGGAGATAAAAGGAAAAAAGCATAATTCTGAGGTTGATGAACAAAACACTGATAAGTTAGAAAAGGTTAAAAAGTCAGCTGATATTGACTTAGCAGATTTTGAGATTTCTGATATGCAGTTAGCAGTTGCAGAGGTTCAAAATTCAGAAAATATTCAAGTTGATGAATCAGCAGAAGTGGAAAAATTAACAGGAGCTGAGAAGTTGGTTGAGGTTCAGACTATTAGTTCAAATACTAAGGAAGAGATGGAAATGGAAAAGATGGGAAGTGACAACTCAAGTAAAACAGAGGAATTGGTGTTGAATACAGAGATGGAGATTAGTTCTGATGAAACTGAAATTCTTATGGCAGATACTGATCAAAATGATGAGACCGAAAAGATGGATATTTTTGGATCAGATAAGGCTATATCAGATCAGAATGATGTTATAGAAGAAATGACAGATTCTTCTGAAGAATGGTGTGAAATAACTATGGCAGATATCTCTGAAGAAAAATTGATTGAAAGTTCTGAGATCAACACTTGTTTAGAGATAGTTCCTTATACCAGTTCTGAACTTGAAGAGAGAAGACTGAATGATATTTTGATAAGGAGAATGCATAGTGAGCTGGTCAGAGCTCTTAACATTCAGAATGTTCAAAGAATTATCAGATTGGTGAGACCAATTGACTTGTTGGGAGAAGAAGATCACTCTGTAAGATACACAAAGCAGTTTATAAAAGACATCGTAGAATTTTTCTTTGAAGATGTATCAGAAGAAGATCTTGTGAAAGTTGAAGACTTCTTTATGCCTTGCTACACTTACAGAAGGCCAATTGTGATTCCCAGAATTGATTTACCCATTCTTGAAGAACCTTTGTGTGACTTTATTGTTGAAAGAGATGATACACCATTGGCAAGAAACTTGGATGTTAGTATTTTCCTTGAAGACAATTATGAGTCTGTCTACTGCAAAGATGATGAGTTTGTTGCCATTGAGAATTTTATTGATGGATTCTTGGATGAGAGGATTCATATGACATATGTGGAAGCTTCAAACAGGTTAAGAAAGACTGATGAAAATCTACATGTTCAGAAAAGAATTGTGAAGGTGTTAGACGTTCTAAGTGAAGAATTTGATGGTCTGAGATATGTAAATCTGAATGTATTGAAAGAAGGAAACTTAAAGGTGAACATGACAAGTTTTGATTTCCACAGATTGTTCTTGGAAGATCAAATTTTCTTGGTGAAATTCTTTGCTGGTACTGAAGATGCTTGGATAGAACTTGAATGCAGAAGAGTTCTTGGAATATATGTCAGAAATCTGTATTTGTATGATTTTCAGTTGGCAATTGAGTCAAGGAAAGAGAAATGTAACTTGACAAGTCCAATCGGAACTCTTGAAGGAATAAGAAACTTTGATGGATTTGTGAGTGAAGAAGTTGGAAATGAAAGATTCATTCATTCATTCAGAATTCAACGAAGTCATTCTATTCAGATTGAATGATCTAGTAAAGTATAGTGATGCTACTCTGAAGAAGGCAGTAATGAAGATGCAAGCTTATGTTGAGAATGTCAGAGTTTATGTGAGAGAAAAACGTATCAGATGTGTCACTAAAAGACTTGAACTCAGAAACAAAATCAGAAATTGCAATGAATGGTTACTTTCAGAAGTAAATCCAAAGAAGTTGTTACACAAAGATTTTGTTTTGCCAGCTGAATATCAAGTAAATGGTGTTTACTCAGATGAAGTTGAAGAAGATATTCCAGATGTGTCTTCACAAGATGTTCAAATGAAAGATGCAGATCAACCAGAAAAGTCTGGGGCTAATAAAGAAGAAATATCTGTTGATGTTAATGGTTACTTTCTGGAGTATGCTCTTCCTAACTTCTTCCAGCCAAGAGAAGTCAATTTTGTAAGTGTTTATCATGACAGAACAGAGATACATCAATGTCTTCGTGGTGAAATGTCAAAGCGCTTAGGAAAACCAAAAGAATCAGTGTATTCAGATTTCTTAATCACAGGGATTAGAGAATTGAAAGGGGAGAAATTCATGAAACATGAATATTACTCATTTGAAGTCTTAAGAGAAGATGGAAAAGTCTACTACTTTACTGAAGCAGATTTTGAAAAAGTCTCAGTAACAGATATGTACAGATTGTATAGTCTTTTGTCAAATAAAGACCGCAGTAAACTGAAAAAGGAGAGAGGAGCATTGGCTGCAGTGAGAGAGGCTATGTTTTATATTCTTAGATGGCATTCATACACAGATTTTTAGAATGCACTGTATTTACAAAGGCCATGTGTATATCTCTCAAAGCCAAATAATAAGCATGAAAATCTGAACCTTCTAAAAAGTGGAAATGTTACAAGATATCCAGAGTTGGGGGTCTTCTTAAGAAATGACAGAGATGAAAAGATTTTCTTCAGACCAGAAGAAGTGGCAAAGTAATGTTCATGAACTTTAAGGTTCATCAAACACAGTCTGGAGAAAAAAAAATTATAAAAGGGAAAACAAGTTGAAGAGATTCAAGAGATCATAGAAAAGATTAACAGAAGGCTTACTCTGAGAAATGTACTAGTTTTGAAGATTGTTCCAGCACTAAAAGAATATGATGATGAGAAGTACAGGACTATTTGACAAAAAGGGGGAGATTGTTAGATCTGAAGTTTTGTCAAAAGTTACAAGTGTTGGATCTGAATAGAAGACTCAGAGTTCTGAGTTAGAAGACTCAGAAGTTCTGATCTGAGAAGTCTCGAAAAGATTACAAGTGTGGAATCTGAACAGAAGGGTCAGAGTTCTGAGTAGGAGACTCAGAACCTCTGATGATAAAGATGAAAATATCACAAGTGCTTGAAGGAAGTTCTGAAGTGCTTGATCAGAAGGATGTTCAGAAGTTCTGAACATGTTGTTCAGAACTTATGTCTTAGGATATTTTCACTTATATTCTGTTACTAATTAGGACACGTGTAATTCTTCTATTAGTCTGTTTCTTATATGTACTGTAGCTTTAGTATTTCCTTACAGTATATATAGGAGTTAGCAACAGTTTGCTAACTAATCTTTGGCATAACTTTCCGCATATCGTTGTATTCACTTTTGTAATCTTTGAGAGATTCTCTCTCTAGATTTGTAATATGTTCTTGATTGAATACAATACTTTTGGATCCAATTCTCTATTTGATTGTTCTTAATTGCTCGTAATTGATTGTAAGATTGAATTCTGGTTTCTAAATTTACCCACAACTTCTGAGATACGATAAGGATCTTTCTATTGACCATGACATTAGTAAACCAGTCAGGGTATTTTACTTCTCGAATTTTCCCTGTCTTGGGGAAGTTGTCGACCTCATCATTTATTACCTTATTCCTTTCAGGAGCAAAATTCCGACGCTTTTGTTTGATAGGTTTAAATGACGGGTCGACATTGAGCTTATGGGAAATGACGCCAGGGTCTGTGCCGACCATGTCTTCGTGCGACCAGGCAAACCATTCGGCATGTTCCTGAAAGAAAGATATTAACTTGTCTTCAAGGCAGGGATCGAGAGACGAACTTACGAAGGCTTTCTCGTCAGGCTTGTTCCGGTCCAAGACGATTTCCTCGACCTGTAACTGCTAGACGGCTTACTTCTGCGGCTTCAGGGTGGTCTTATAGCAGTCACTGTTAATGCCAAAAATCGCACCAAAGGGACAACTTAAGGTCGATGTGGACTTAATCAACTAAAGAAAGGATCTTTCGACGAGACGTGCGACGAGGGAAAAAATAAATGAGACAAGGGATTTGATGACGCAGGAAAAACCACAATCGAGGAAAAAACCTGCGGACGACAGTGGGTGTCGTCGCTGCACTATGGTCGCTAATCAGGGGCGACGTCCTTGGGTACTAGCGTCGGTCGTACGATGATTACAATGAAAATGAAGAAAATACTTCGAAATGTAAAGTACTGTTGATCCAAACCCTCAGTGATTTGATAATGACCCTCTCTTTTATACTTAGTGAAAATTGTAAGTAAACAATATGTATCAGAGTTTCACTATCACTGATAAGTACTAAGATCTTCCAGTACCGCTGATAGAAACTCTCGCTCTTTAAATTAAACATTCAGCGAAACTGTTCACCATTAATACTGAGTCTGTTCAGTCATTATGATGATCGCAAATAAGTTAGTTGTTTACTTATGATCCCTGAAGACAAGTTTCACGTCAACAAAGGTTCTACGCTGAAGTCGAAGATCAAGCTCAAGAACCAGCGACAAGTCTCCTAATGAACTGATGCGGATCAGCGAAGACTCAGATTTGTCCACTCAACGTGAAGTATCAAGTACAAGACTTCAGCTATCGCTGAACTTTATCATTCGCTGAATAGATAATGATAATGCTCTGAATCAACGAAAGCTGATAATGAAGTCCTCCGTACAAAGTGTATACTGACTTGCATTAAATGCATGCAGTATATAAAGAGATGAACCCACTTCATTTGAATTAACTTGCTAACTCTGGACAAGTTCAATCTCTTATCTCAAGATAGGTTATTATTAGTAATTTCCTTATCTCTCTTAGTGCAAGAAACCTTAGTGTTCCAACTTGTTTAGATTTAGGTTTATCCTTAATCTTGTTTCCGCAACAAGCTGTAAATTGTTAATGATTTATCAATAAACAATTTAGAAAAGTAAAATCTGTGTGTTTGTATTCAACCCCGCCTTCTACAAACTTGTATAGGCCTTCGGGACCAACAAGTGGTATCAGAGCGGATTTGTTTAATCTCATAAACAAGATCTAATCTAAGATATTTCTCTTCCTTGCTATTATCTGAAAATGGCCACCAACATAAACACAAATTATATAGACAATGGTTCTCTTGCTAAACCTCCCAGATTTTCCAAAGATAACTTCAACTTATGGAAAAATAGGATGACACTCTTCTTAGAAGGTGTAGACCCTACTATGCCTTACTATCTCGAGAATGGTCCATTCATACCTAAGGAAATCCTTCAATGGACTGACGAAGATAAGAAGAAAGTGGCTATAGATACAAAAGCCAGATCCATACTATCCATGGCTCTTCCTGACGAAGTCTACCATTCGGTCATGAATCTGAAAACATCAAAAGCCATGTGGGACACAATATGTGTTCAGTATGAAGGAACGTCTGAAGTCCAGGACTCAAGAAAGATCAACCTCGTAAGACAATACGAAAGCTTCATTTCTGGTAAGAATGAAACTCTCTCTGAAGTTCACCAACGTTTTAATTGTTTAATTATAGATCTGAAAACTGTTGGTAAGGAATATTCTAACTTTGAAGTGCTGACAAAGTTTCTAGAATGTTTACCTGAAATCTGGGACAATTATTCTATGTGTCTCAAGCTGTCAAAGGATCTAAAATCAATGACCCTTGCTACCTTATATGGCACGTTGCTGAATCATGAGCAATCAAGCCATCTTAAGAAGAATCTTGTAAAAGATTCCAAAAGCACCCCTGTTGCTTTAATCTCAGAGGAACTCTCTACTCAGCGACCCTCGGTCACTATCACTGAGTTAGAGAGTAACTCTGAAAGGTCATCAGATTCTGATTATTCAGATAATGATGAATCTTTGGCTCTCCTAACTAAGAAGTTCAGGAGATTTGCCAAAAAGAAAATGTTTAAAAAGAACAAACCTCTTTCCATAACTGACAAGCCTAGATCATCATCTTTTGTTGACAAGGCTACTGCTACTTGTTTTAACTGCGAAAAGACAGGACATTTCGCTAACTAGTGCATGTCAAAGAAAGTTTCTAGACCCTCAGCTTTTACAAAGAAACCCTTTGCTCCAAGAAATAAAGATGACAAATATTCAAAGCTGAAAGAAAAATATGCAAAGCTGAAAAGCTTTAAGAAGAAGAATAAAGGCCTGATGGCTGACTATGATTGGGCTGCTTCTGATGAAGAAGCATCATCATCATCTGACTCTGAAGATGATGAAGCAAATCTATGTCTTATGGCCAAGATTGAAGAAGAGGAAGAAAGTTCAGACATTCCCTCCACTTCAACATCTGCTATTCAGGTATCACCTTCTTTCTTTACCAATATTGCAAATATTGATGAAGCTGATAGTCTCCGTAAGATCGATCTCTTGACTAGAAGTTTATACGAAGCCATGAACGGCAAAACTGTGGTTGAAAACCAAAATCTTGATCTCGCTGAAAAGCTTAAAAACTGCCACCTTCAGATAGAAAAGCTTTCTAAAATTGAAGAAGATTTTAAAGATCAAGTATATTTAAATCAGCTAGTCAAAATCGAACGAGCAGAAGCTATCGCTGCATTAAAGGCTGAAAAAGCTACTGTTGAAGGATGGTGTAATTCTTCAACAAAGATCACTGAGATAATAAAGTCTCAGATTCCCCTGAGTGATAAACGTGGTTTGGGTTACAAATATGAAACTCCAAAACCAACCACTGAGCGTTCAATGCTTAAATTTGGAACGTTCGTATCCTCAGTCGCTGATACTTCATCTTCTCAGTGCTCCTCGTCCGTTACACCAATCCCTGAGGAAACTCCTACCTCCTCAAAAGGCAAGGAGAAAATGGTTTATTCAAAACCTACCTCTGTCTGTAAAGACAAAGGTAAAGGAATTGTTATTTACCAGAATCCTCAGAAGGGTACCTTAGTACCAAAACTGAATGCTTCTAAAGCTTCAGTGGCTCATCCCTCTGGATCAAGGAAGCAGATATCTGGATTTATTCAGCGATCTACTCCTAGACTCAGATTGGATGTCCTTGGTAAGAAATCTGAAGAACTGAATGTTCGTCCCATTTCTAAAGCCAATAGTTTACTTGGTGCTGGCACTTCTAATTTGAAATTAAAAGCTCAGCATTCAAATGGTCCTAGAACTACTTTTAGATATAGGAAATGTTATCACTGTGGACTTACCGATCATATTGCTAGTAAGTGCCCCACAGCCACCAAAGCTGAAAAGATAGCTAAGGTGAAGATTGCCCCCAAGGCAAAGAAGACCAACCCTGGTGCAAATCAGGTCAAGGTGAATTCTACCACTGAGGTTAAGAAATTAACCAAAGTGAAGAAAGACAAAGCTGAATCTTCAAATGCTGCGAAGACTGCTGATCCTTCCATTCCAACTACTTCCACTGACAAACGTGTATACATGGTTAAGTGGGTACCCAAGAAAAACTAATATTCCTTTGTATTGCAGGTTAAGAAGGGTATCTGGTATCTTGATAGCGGATGCTCTAGACACATGACTGGAAAGAAAAGCCTGCTCGCTGATTACAAAGAAGAGAAGGGTCCCTCTGTGACTTTCGGTGGAAATGGAAAAGGACATACCCGAGGGTATGGTGTACCTTCAAATGGTACAACCTCCTTCAGAAGAGTCGCATATGTTGAAGGGCTGAAGCATAATCTTCTAAGCATCAGTCAGCTTTGCGACATGGATAACAAAGTAATCTTTACTAAGGAATCCTGTTTTGTCTCTGACAAAAAGGAGAAGATAGCTCTCAGCGGTTATCGTTTGGAAAATGTTTATGTAATAAACATGGACTCAACAACCACTGAGAACTCCTGTTTCTTCTCAAAGGCCTCATCTAATGTCAACTGGCTATGGCATAAGAGGCTATCTCATCTAAATTTCAAGACACTGAACACTCTTTCTTCAAAAGAGTTAGTCACTGGTCTACCTCAGCATTCATACACCAAAGAGTCGTTATGTTCAGCGTGTGAAAAAGGGAAGCAGACCAAAGCAAACTTTAAATCTAAGCAAGTTTCATCAGTGTCATCTCCTCTACAACTACTCCATATGGATTTGTTTGGCCCTGTTAACAAACAATCCATCGCTGGAAAGAAATATACGCTGGTCATAGTTGATGAATTCTCTCGCTTCACTTGGGTAATGTTTCTCCGTTCTAAGAGTGACACCCCTGAAGAACTCATCAATTTTGTTCGGAAGATGGAAACCCTGAACAATCTGACCGTTCGCTCAATAAGGAGTGATCATGGGACTGAATTCAAAAACAGTTCTCTTGATTCCTTCCTTGAGAGTAAGGGTATTTCTCACAACTTTTCTTCAGTGAGAACACCGCAACAAAATGGAGTCGCTGAAAGAAGAAATAGAACAATTATTGAAGTTGCACGTTCAATGCTCAGCGATTCTCACCTGCCTACTCAGTTTTGGGCAGAAGCTGTCAACACTGCTTGTTTTACGCAAAACAGGTCGCTGATAGTTAAAAGATTCAAAAAGACAGCCTATGAACTTTTTCATGGGAGAAAGCCTTCAATCCGCTTTCTTCACATCTTTGGATGTCAGTGTTTTATACTGAACTACAGAGATGCTCTTGGAAAGTTTGATCCTAAGGCTGATGATGGAATCTTTCTTGGATACTCCTCAGTTTCCAAAGCCTTCAGAGTCTTCAATCGTAGAAGACAAACTGTAGAAGAAACTATTCACATCACGTTTGACGAATCCCGTTCAGCGAACTCTAAACCGTCCGCTGATACTGAAGAACTGAATCAATGGATGTTTTCTCATCTTGGTGATTCAGAAGATATTCCCACTAATGCTCATCCAGTAGAAGATGATAGTCCTATCATTCCAAATATGCAGAACAGTGAAGCTGAAACTTCTTGGGTCTCAGCTGTTCCTATAAACACTATACCTAACGCTGAACCAAATGTCTCAGACATTCCATCTACTTCTCAGCAATCAGTGAATATAATGACAACTGCATCCATTCCTCTCTTGGCTGATACTCCTGACGTCGCTGAAGCTTCATCTTCAGCTCCTCCAGTTCAATTTGAGTCAGCGTCTCACGCTCCGGCTCAGCGATGGACTATAAATCATCCAATTGATCAAATTCTTGGTGATCTAAACGCTGGGATTCAGACTCGACGAAGTGCAGGTAATATTTTTTTATTTGTAAATTTTATTTCACTAACTGAACCAAAGAAAGTAGATGATGCCCTCAAAGATCCAAACTGGGTCAGCGCCATGCAAGAAGAACTGACTGAATTCGAAAGAAACAAAGTTTGGAAACTTGTTCGGAGACCAACTGATAAAACAGTAATAGGCACTAAATGGGTCTATCGAAACAAGTTGGACGAACATGGAACTGTAACCCGCAACAAAGCTCGTCTTGTTGCTCAAGGATACAGACAAGAGGAAGGCATAGACTATGACGAAACATTTGCTCCTGTAGCAAGACTTGAATCTATTCGTCTATTCTTAGCATATGCTGTACACAAAAACTTCAAAGTACATCAGATGGATGTTAAGTCAGCGTTTCTGAATGGATAGCTGAATGAAGCAGTGTATGTGGAACAACCTCCAGGATTCTCAGATTCTAAGCGTCCAGGTTATGTTTATAAACTGGATAAGGCACTTTATGGTTTGAAGCAAGCTCCTCGTGCATGGTATGACACTCTTTCTACTTATCTCCATATTGAAAAATTTAAGCGAGGTAAGATTGACAAAACTCTATTTTTTAGAAAAGTGAAAGTCATATCATTTTAGTTCAAATATTTGTTGATGACATTATATTTGGTTCTACTAACCCTGAGCTTTGTACTCGTTTCGCTGATAGAATGAAAGATGAGTATAAAATGAGCATGATGGGTGAACTAACATATTTCCTTGGTCTTCAGATTAAGCAAACTGAAAAAGGAACTTTTATAAATCAGGGAAAATATGTTAAAGATATGCTGAAGAAATTCGACTTAACTGAAAGTTCAGCTATGAAAACCCCTATGGCACCACCGCTGACACTTGATAAGGACACTAAGGGTGTTCCTGTCAATGTCACGCTGTACCGTGAGATGATCGGCTCACTATTGTATCTTACAGCTAGCCGACCCGATATTATGTTTGCAACATGCTTGTGTGCACGATATCAAGCTGAACCTAAGATATCTAATATGAAAGCTGTAAAGCGAATCTTTCGATATCTTAAGGGTACAGTGAATCTAGGTCTTTGGTATCCCAAAGATTCAGGATTTGATCTAACCGCCTATTCAGATAGTGATTTTGCAGGTTGCAAAATGGATAGGAAAAGCACCACAGGAGGATGTCAGCTCCTGGGTGGAAAGCTGGTAAGTTTGACAAGTAAAAAGCAAAATTCAGTGTCCACTTCCACAGCTGAAGCTGAATATGTAGCTGCTGGAAGCTGTTGTTCTCAACTCTTGTGGATGAGAAATCAGCTACTAGACTATGATCTTCAGCTCTCCAAAATTCCAATCTATTGTGACAGCACAAGTGCCATCGCTATAGCAAACAATCCAGTACTACATTCAAAGACCAAACATATAGAAATCAGATATCATTTTATCAGAGATCATGTGATGAATGGTGATATAGAACTTCATTTTATCCCAACTGATTATCAGTTAGCTGACTTATTTACCAAACCTCTTGATGAGACAAGATTCAACTTTCTCATCAGCGAGCTTGGAATGCTGAACTTTGAAGGATAAAATCTTCAGCGGTTCAAATTGATCAGCGATAGGATAAAATCAACTTGTATAACCCATTCTATCATCTTCTCTCTGAATAAACTTGATTCACTGATATCAAGGTATGTTTACTCTCTCTGACAATCGCATGAAAATGCAATATTTCAAAACAAAATGCATCGCTGAATATCTCTTCCTTAACAGCGATATTTTTGAAATTTCTTAAAACCTTCACTGAATATTTTCATTCAGTGCTTCATGTTTTCAAAAGTATATCTGAGTTTTTCAAAACCTCAGAGACAACCAAGAATATGAAAGGACAGTTGTGACGTCATTACAACGGATAAAACCCCGACACGTTTTCTCTTTCTGACACACGTTTGCACGTCTCGTTCAAACTTCCAATCAAATGCAAACACGTGTCCGTGTCATGATGAAAATCTTTTCCCGCTCAAGATTTTCTCTTTCTAAAATCTCTATATAAACAAATTCTTTGTTTATATTTTTCTTTTACTCGATCAATCTTCCTCCGCAAGAAAGAATTCACTGTTGCATTTGTGATTTCAAAAACTTCAAGAACTGTTCATCATCTTCTTCATCAAACATCAAGGTTAATATGTTCTTATTTATTACCGAATGCGTATAACTTGTTTCCGATCTTCTCATTGTTTTAACAAGATCAAACAAAAGAACTTCGTAAAATGAAATCAATTTCTTTCGTGGTTTTATGAACACAACCATTTCATGGTTGTTCTTCAAGTTTAAATGCAAAATCTTAAACTTGTTCTTCATTCGTTTCCAGAATCTATTTCTTCATCGAAAACTGGAAAACAAGAAAATGGGTTTTACATTTCGTTTCAAATCAAGAAAAACCCTAATCTTCATTAAGACATTTTGTCTGAATGAAATGAACAAAATTCGAACCATCTTGATGGAAAACCTTTCCACATTAAGATTATTCTTATTTGTTAATCTTTGGTTGAACTGATAATACAGGAAATGGCAACATCTAACATTCCTACTACCGCTGAGAACTTCTCTTCTGACTCTGAGGAAGTGGAAATCATCAAGGCTCCTCAGGTTAAGTTCAATCTTGGTCAACTAGACTAGACTAAGATAAACAACCTTTCTGCGCTTCTCGAGTTTCCCCCTCGAAAGCAAGTCACACATCTGACAGATGCTGTGAATTTCCTGAAGAATTGCTGCATTTCAACAGCCCTGACCATTTCACCCCCTGCAAGTCAGCTGCTACTATCTCAGTTCTGGTACTCTGCCAGACACTCTCAGCTACCATCCGCCAAAGATCCCTCCAAAACAGTTGATTGTATCCTCTGTGATACTGAATATGGCACAATAAAGATCACACCCGCCATCATTCGCAAAGCTCTGAACTTTCCCATCGCTACAAAGGAAAAACCTTTTGTTCCTTTCCCTTACCATAAGAAGATCGCTGACAAAGAAGCTCTTATTGCATTTTTTGATGCAATGGGCTATGTATGGGAAATGGGCAGAGACAAGAAGCCTGAGAAGAAGCTAACACTGCTGAAGAAATCGAAAATGCCCAGCGAGATGAACTTCATCTTCGCTCACCTTATCAGCTGCATGACTGCTAATACCGGCTCTTCTTATCAAGTCGCTCAACCTCAGCAAGCTATGGGATACGCTCTGCTGAAAGGTCTACACATTGACTGGGCATCTCTCATCTATGATGACTTGCTGCAAAGAGTAGACTCTGCCGCTGACAGGCCTGCTTGGGTTCCCTACCCCCGATTCATCAGCGCTATCTTTCAATATGGCCTGAAGGACAGCTACCCGCAAGAGGGCGATCTAAAACTCTCTCAGATTGGCCCTAAGGTACTCGACTTCAAACTTGTTGAAAATGAGGTACGTCTCTCTACCCTCTTAACTCTTCTCAACCCTTCTTCTACTTCTGTGGCTCCTTCAGCGACAATACCCATCGCTGATTCCCTGGCCACAAAATCCTCTCCTTCTAAGAAAAGGAAACATTCATCTACCCCACTTGATTCTAAAAGGATCAAGAAAACAAAGGAGCAACCCCAGCAATCTCATGCTGAAGACTCCTCAGCTCTTTCTGCAGAGCTGAAGGAACGTTCAGTGGTACGCTCTGCCACACCTGAACAAGCCATCCCTTTTATCCCAACTTCAGCGTCTCTAAACGCTGAGGTTACAAACTTGGAACCGACCCAACCTCCTTCAGTCTCTCAAAAGATTGATGAAGTGATTGTCAGCGAATCCAACGCTGAACTCATAACCCAACCCCCACTCTTATCCTTCGCTCCTCCCTCCACTCATTTGGTCTCTACTCCAGATCTAACTGGCGCTGCCATCATTTCCTCAGAACATAAAGCTTATTCTCCAGGAATGATGAAGACAGGACCTGCAGAAAAATCCATGGGCACTTTTGAAGATGACATGGAACTTTACTCAGGAACCCGTGAATTCGATGAATTCACCAATCCTCCTGCAGGTAAACAACAACCCATAAACACTGTGACTAAACCCCAAACTTTTGAGCTTTCCTCTGTTCACAAGTTTATATATGTTACAGGTCCTAATTTGGGAGATATCAACGCCTCTCTGAAGTCCGTGGAGACAAAGCTGACAGGTCTCACCACTACTCTCTCCAATAACTCTACAGCTGTAAGAAACGCTGGAGAGAATCTGAAAAAACTGAGAACGATGGTGGAGAAGAAGGCTTCCACATATGACATGAAGCAACTTGATAAGACTCTCAGCGACTTCGCCAAGGTGCTCGCTGATATCTACACAGACTACACCTCTCTCAAAAATTCAGTTTCATCCATGTCCAGCGAGGTAACAACGCTGAAGACATCGGTTGGAACACTAGAGGGAGATATGTCTGCTGTAAAGACAAATGTCAACACTCTGACGACTGACTTAAGCTCTGTAAAGACTGACGTTGGTTCGATGAAGACTATGATCGAACAGCTGCTGCACAAGGCGAATACTCCTGCTCCTGTCCCTGAATCTAAACATTTTACAGCGGCGGATCGCATTGAGCTCGGGAAGATCAATCCTGCTATTTCTGGCCTTGGAGACAGATTAGCAAAGATTGAAGTTTGTGTAGGTCTCTCAGGCCAAGAAGATAGAGAACCTACCAACGCTGCTGAATCTAGCCATTCCTCCCCCAGGCATCATGAAAAAGAGGGGGAGAAGAGGGCTGAAAATCTCGCCAAGAGCGCTGACCTTTCCCATGATGAATCTATCAGGGGAGAGAAGACGAATACTGAAGAAACCACCGCTGGACCTCAGGGAGATGAAAACCCTGAGGAAACCGAAAAGCTCGCCTCTGTATCTGAGGGGGAGCAACTCGAAGAAGAAGCTGAGAAAACTGAATCCGAAGCAGAAGATGATGAAGTCGTCGACATCCCTGATGATGAACCATCTACTTCTCCAAAGAATGATGATGATGATGACGATGACTTCTTTATCGTCAAACCTGCTCAAAAGATCAAAGCTCTTAAGGAATCTCGATAAATGAACCTTCAGGGGAGCGGATAAAGACAAAGCCCTCAGCCTCTGGAGCTGAGAAAGGCAAACGCAAAAGCGTCGCTGAAGATGACAATCTGATGATCTTGCTTGAAAAGCCGGTTTGTCAGGTATGCTAAACATCTCACTCCATCCCTCCTCTATCATACCTATCAGTTCTACTACCCAAGCCTATACACTTGAACCAATTCTCTCTATCTGATTCTACCCAAGTTCTTACTCGTAAGATCGCTGTGTTTCAGCTAGTCCTCTCCCCTGTTTGAGGATATCGCTGAAGGCTCCACAACTGCGACTTCACCAATAATACCAGCTGTTGCTGAAGAAATAATCCCAGTCTTAGATTTAATCTCTGAGACTGATGAACCAGAAGAACAGCTACTCTCGCACAATCGCAGACCTTCCTTAGCTCCTCAAAAGCTAAGTGAAGAGAATCAGAAAAGAAGAGAGGAAATAATAAAGCGCTTCGAGGATCAACGAATCATTCTGAGGCGTGATCAACTTCCTTCAGTTCCTCCAAAGTTCAGAATTTCCAAAGCTGAATACCAGGAACACCTCCGAGCTAAACGCCTACTCGCTGAAAGAAAGGAAGCTGAAGAAAAAGACAGAGAATACGCCATCAAACTTACTCAACGATCAATAAAAGACCCCAAGCTGAAAAGAGTTCCCATTGATGTTCAACGTCAGCTATGGGATGATGCTCAAGATATCGTTAGAGAAAAGACTAAGGTCTCTGATACGACTTTGGAATGGGCTAAACAAATGCTGACCTATCGATCTAGACCATCCAAAATCGTCAAGGCAAACATCAGAGGAAGACTGTACGCTGAAGTTCCTGTTGTTGAAGTGGACGTCTACAGAGATGACGAAACCAAGCAAACTTTCTATGCTGCTACCTTAGGAAAGTTTGGTCTCTCTGAATGGTTAGAAACAAAATTAGCCATTCAAGGATCGCGCTCAAAGTTCAAAAGCCATGTCGAGAAGATCTTAAACAAACAGATCGACCTGCTTTCATCTGCTGTGGATATTCCTCCTACTCTTCCTCAACCAAGAAAAGTCCCTGATAAGAAAAAGAAAGCCTCTGATTCAGGTCCTCATATTCGGAATGAAACGGGCATTGGTTTCTCTCGTGCTGAAATTTTTGGCCCTGATGCCGATCTCTCAATGCTTGACACCTCTCTACCACCTGGAGAAACATTCATTCCTAGCACAGTTGTAAGTGATCCCTATGGTATATTCTTTTTAGACTACTATGGAAATCATCACTTTCAACGTATCTCTGAGCTAGACATCGCTCCCATCGAACAACTCAGATATCTCGTATACTGGTGTGAAGTCAGACGCAACATCAAAGCTAGACACCTGAAGCCCTTGATTTTTGAAGCAGCTCTGAAGAAAAAGAATCAAGGAGAAGATGTCCCTGACTGGATGATCCCCACATCAAAGACCCTTGATGAACTTCTCATTAAGGAAGAACCTTTATAAGCTGATATGATCGCCTTTTCTCTATTGTATCAGTTATTCTTTTGTACTTGTAATTTACTTCGCTTGTACTTGTAATCTTTTCATTTCTCTTTGTATCCTGATTCAAAGTTTTAAAGAAAGATTTCAGCGAATGTACTTTACTCCATCAGTACTGAAAAGATCTCAGAAAACAGTAAAAGGGACAAATATTTTATGAGTTCTTTTTATCCTTATGTTTTCATTAAATAGCAATTTTCTTTGTTGCTATGTCATAATCAAATAGGGGGAGATTGTTGACCCAAACCCTCAGTGATTTGATAATGACCCTCTCTTTTATACTTAGTGAAAATTGTAAGCAAACAATATGTATCAGAGTTTCACTATCGCTGATAAGTACTAAGATCTTCCAGTACCGCTGATAGGAACTCTCGCTCTTTAAATTAAACATTCAGCGAAACTGTTCACCATTAGTACTGAGTCTGTTCAGTCATTATGATGATCGCTGATAAGTAAGTTGTTTACTTATGATCCCTGAAGACAAGTTTCACGTCAATAAAGGTTCTACGCTGAAGTCGAAGATCAAGCTCAAGAACCAGCGAAAAGTTCCCTAATGAACTGATGCGGATCAGCGAAGACTCAGATTTGTCCACTCAACGTGAAGTATCAAGTACAAGACTTCAGCTATCGCTGAACTTTATCATTCCCTGAATAGATAATGATAATGCTCTGAATCAACGAAAGCTGATCATGAAGTCCTCCGTACAAAGTACTTTTGTCTTAACCTCCCTTGCACGACTCTGTACGAAATGTCAGAAAAGAACCTCCGACTGTCTGAAATCGTACAACCACTCTGATACTACACTGTTCATCCATGCGGCTACTAAGGTTGTCAACCAAGGTCAATGACATGCAACCAACCAGCTGATGACACGTGTAAAGTGTATACTGACTTGCATTAAATGCATGCAGCATATAAAGAGATGAACCCACTTCATTTGAAGTAACTTGCTAACTCTGGACAAGTTCAATCTCTTATCTCAAGATAGGTTATTATTAGTAATTTCCTTATCTCTCTTAGTGCAAGAAACCTTAGTGTTCCAACTTGTTTAGATTTAGGTTTATCCTTAATCTTGTTTCCGCAACAAGCTGTAAATTGTTAATGATTTATCAATAAACAATTTAGAAAAGTAAAATTTGTGTGTTTGTATTCAACCCCCCCCCCCCTTCTACAAACTTGTATAGGCCTTCGGGACCAACAAGTACAAGTGTTTAAAGTGTAAAACAGGTGTTTGTCGTGTGAATACAAAGTGTAAATAACTGTTGGTCGAAAGCTGCTGCTGTGCGTCGAGAGCGATGACTTGAGCTTTCCTTCGAGTGTTCTTGAGTTCGTTGTAGGATTCTGGACTTTAATACTTGATTTCCAGAGTTTGATTATTATTCTTTGTGAACTTGGATGCTTTTCTATGCTGTTCGGTAATATTCCCTGATGATCGCTGATGTGTATTGGATGTTCCTTGATGGATCCTTGGAATGAGGCTTTAGCTTAGCTTTTATAGTCTTCGTGCCATTAATTAGCTCCAATAATGTTTTGATCAATGGCTACAACGGCTGGAAACAGTCGCCAAAGTGAATATCTATCATGCTCTTCGTCCGTTACGGCTGTTTGCTGTTAATGGCTTTGACTCCTGCATTAAATACTTAACAAACGTAACATACAAGGTTAACGTTAGCTTTGGTCGAGGTTACGTGGTCTTACTCGACTGTCGTGCGGAACTGGCGATGCTATGGTCGAGCGTCATGGGGGACGTACGACTTACCTTTTATGGGAGACGACAGATGTTTTCTGGGTTCTTGTCGAGACCTTATCTTAATACAAGATTTGGATTATAACGTGCGTCTTACCTGCTCTGGTCGTGGTCGTACGACGTGATTTTTTGCCCAAACAGTTTGCCCCTAAAATTTGAAAATTGAATGTCAAATTTAAGTTTTAAATTTTGCTTGTCGAACTCTTAGGCTCGTGACCTGGGTTGAGGGACTTACCTGGTTGTCGTGGAACTAGACCAGTCCGCTTCTAACTGAACGGGAAGTCGGAAGAGGAACGAGGTCGTGACGTCATGCTGACATACGATGATGCTTACCAGCTGTCGAGGACAGGTGTCGACGATCCCTGTTGTCATACGAAAGGACGGGGATGCGCGGTGGTTATCCAGGGATTCGATCCAACCCTGTTTTTCGGTCTAAATAGGGATTTTGACGGATCATTTCCTTATTTCGCCCTTGAAGAGTTTGTGCTGTGATTTCCTTGCCATTTTTGTCTGATATCTTCCGAACTTGTGAAAATCTCTGACTTGGTTAGGTTTCTTCGAGGGTTAACGCGCCTATAAGTAAAGTACGATTTCTCTGACTTCTGCAAATTTTGTTTAGAAATGTCGAGGGATCCTGAGAGTGTTATTCAAGAGTCATCGGACCTTCGGGACCTGCGTGGGTCGAATTGATCCGTCCAGGCCAGATCCGATCAAACGAGTGTCCCGAGGGGTACATCGTAATCTATGAATACCCTTTTAAGAAATGTTTCGAATGGCCTTTTTCTCCTCTGGCCAAGGCGTTTATGTTAGAGTTTGACTTGGCACCGAGTCAGTTGATGCCCCCGTTCTGGCGAGTCGTACAAGTGATCGAGCGTGCTACTAAGAAATGGGATTCTCCCATGAATGTACATGACCTCCTCTCGGCTTATCAGACCAAGATGGACGGATGTCATCGATGTAGTTTACATTCTAGGTTCAAGGGCGATCGCGTTTTGGTCTTAGGGACGGGTGTGAACGACCGTGGGTGGAAGTCTCGATATGTTTTCGTGCGTAAGTTGTCCCTTGACTCTGAGAGTGAGTGGATTAGGACGAGCCAGAATACGTCGGGTGAGCCTCGTTATTTCATCTGGCGTGCGCTGTAGATGATTTACATATGATTTTTAACTCGTTTTTTGTATGTTGACCGCCATAAAATTCGAGGTCGTGAAGCCAGACGCTAATTCTCAAGCGAAGATCAATTCATTTTTAGAATTTAGCGTCGCCGAGAGGTCTTTCGTCGTGCGACACTCGGCGGATGACAACGATTTAGAATCTTCAGGAGAGAATCAGGGGAAGAAGTGTGAAGAGAAAGGAAAAGAAGAGGAAGAAGATAAGTCGAGAGTAAGGAGAGGGATGACGGGTAAGTTTTACTTTCCTTTTCTTCCTATGTGACCTCGAGTCTTTTTCCTTTGCGTGCTTTATGACATTCCTTTTTTCCAGGAGAGTCTCATCCTAAAGTGTTGAATGTTTCTGCTAAGAGAGCAGCTGAGCTGGAGCGTGCTCGTCAGGGCAGAGAAAAGAGGCTAAAAGACATGTCTGCTGGCCTTGAAATTCCTAAGAAGACGAGGACGACAACTCCGAGGGAGTCGTTGGCTGGGGTTAATGACTTGTCGAGAGTCGCTTTACCTGAGAAGGTAGGGGTCGGATCACCTAAGAAGGTGATTGCAGCGACACCCATCAATTTTGCGCCTCCGGTGGAAACGGTGAAGTCCCTGTCTGCCGCGTCGAATCCTTTGTCAGCCGACAAGGGCAAGGATCACTCGACGGGAGGGGAGAAGGTCACGACGGTCAACTTTACGCTGCCATCGGACTTTATAACAGGTGATGTCCTAGACGGGACGAACCTGTTCCCTCACCTGGATAAATTCCTGCTTCCATCTTTCAGGGAGCGTTTTGAGGGGTTTCCTATCGAGGAGACGGGTGCCCATGTAGCCGGCTTGTCGTTCATGGTAAGACTTTCTTTCAAGACTTAGTTTGTCTAGGCCATGACTTCGTTGTCGTTGTCGTTGTCTACTGATGATGTCTGTCTTTTATGTTTTCGCAGGCACTTCAGGCTTCCTTGGCCTCGCGAAGTGGAACGGCGAAGGTGAAAGATCTCTTGTCTGCTGCACGTGAAAGAGAGAAAGCGGCGCTGGACAGAGCGAGTCCCTCTACAAGTCGTGTCGAGTATTTTTCGAAGCGGCTTGACGATGCTTTAGAACATTTGAAGATCGTTCATCTTGTCAAGGAAGATCTTAGTCATCGTCTGACGCAATCCTTGTCCATGACTGCTGAACAAAGGGAGGAGATGGAAAAAATTAAGGAATCTTTGGTCGCTGTTTCAAAAGAGGCTGAGGATTATAAATCTAAGGTAGAGGGTTTGGAGAAAGAAGTGCAAGCTGCAAAGGACGAGGGTAAGTCGGTTTTTGCCATAGCTCGTTTGACTGCTCGGGCGGCGATCATGCGACGGCATTTGCTGGGGAAAGACCCTCTTGCTTCGGCGAAGGAGGAGCTGGACATCTATCTGAATGGTGTTGGGACCGAGAGGGATCTTGACTCAGACGATGAGAAGGATGCTGAGGAGGAGGTGGCAGACGAAAGCCTTCAGGATGGGACTTCGGGCATGAATGTGACAGATGCTCCTCCTTTAATTTAAGAATTTTGTTTTGTTTGCTTTGCTGCTCGATCGTTGGTGGTCGAGCGTGTACCTGACGATCTTTTTAAATGCACTTTTTGTTTGAACTTGTGCTTTATTCAAATCACATTGGTTATGAATTTGATCATAAAATGTGTATGAAATCATACGACTAAGGTATTCATTGTAATATGATGACAAGAACGTAAAACGAATATAAAAACATGCGATTAAAGCATCCATTCAGGGTATGAAAGCTAAGGCTTTGCGATTTTACGATGAGGTCGTGCGCTTGTACGATGAGATCGTACGATGAATTTTTATCGTATGCCCCTGTGGAGAAATGATCAAGTTAGAGACCTGATCGTTTATGTCATTCGACCTTGCGATATTAAAGTCATATAGTAGACTTAATGATTACTGTTGTGCGATTCTGCGATAAAACGATGTCGGGGGTTGGTCGTTGGCTGGCCAACGACCCTCCGATGCTTAAGTCAGTAGTCGTTTTGTGAGAAAAAATCGTATGAAAAAAAGTTAGAGAACGTACCATTTCGACTTCTCCCTCTATTTGCCCCCTGTCATTTATTACATAATTCTTTTTGGGAGGAAAAGATAGGTTTTAAATGACAGAATGACACGGGGGAATATTGTCCTGCGTTGACTATGTTGGCGTGCGACCGGGCACCATAGTAGACTTATCTCTGTGAAAAAGATATTAGTTTAGGGATAGAAGAAACGAACCTGTCGAGAGCCTGATCTTGTGACTTTAGTTTATTTTCGCGGCTTCAAGGTAGACTTGTAGCACTCACGAGCGACTTTTGGCTCGCTTTTGATCTCCTGGATTCCGCATGGCGTAGGGAATTTCAACATTTGATGATATGTCGAGGGAACGACTTTCATATCATGGATCCATGGTCATCCTAAGATGATGTTATAGGCCGACGCACAATCGATGACACTGAACTTGGTCTGCTTATTGACTCCTCCGGCGTAGACGGGCAAGATTATCTCTCCGAAGGTGCTCGTCGCTTCTCCATTGAAACCGACCAAAGTCGTCGAACGTCGGGTGATTTCCGAATGATCGATTCCCGTAGCTTTAATGGTGTTGAGAAAAATGACATTTGCTGAGCTGCCCCCGTCGATCAAGACTCGACGCGTTAGTTAGTTACCGACTGTGAGCTGAATGATCAACCCGTCGTGATGCTTCTGATACGAGTCGCCAAGGTCGACGTGGTCGAACACAATCTTCATGGCTTCTAGCTCCAAATCTCTTTTGGGTCTAGACGAGCGAGGAATAGGCCGATCGTCGGGTGCCTGACTGGCATGACGCTTGGCCGCGGAATACGTCAGACCACATTGCGTTGAGTTGATTCCTGGCAACCTCGAGCTCCTGATACATCTGAGCGACGGCTTGCTGTGGATTTCCAAGGGCTGCCATTTTCCTGTAACCGAAAATAGAAGAAACTCCAAGAAACTATTAGTAGAATGCACGTTCGTCGAGGATTTTCTCTAGATGTAGTCCCACGGATGGCGCCAAACTGTTAATGCCAAAAATCGCACCAAAGCGACAACTTAAGGTCGATGTGGACTTAATCAACTAAAGAAAGGATCTTTCGACGAAACGTGCGACAAGGGAAAAAATAAATGAGACAAGGGATTTGATGACGCAGGAAAAACCTCAATCGAGGAAAAAACCTGCGGACGACAGTGGGTGTCGTCGCTGCACTATGGTCGCTAATCAGGGGCGACGACCTTGGGTACTGGCGTCGGTCGTACGATTATTACAATGCAAATGAAGGAAATACTTCGAAATGTAAAGTACAAGTGTTTAAAGTGTAAAACAGGTGTTTGTCGTGTGAATACAAAGTGTAAATAACTGTTGGTCAAAAGCTGCTGTTGTGCGTCGAGAGCGATGACTTGAGCTTTCCTTCGAGTGTTCTTGAGTTCGTTGTAGGATTCTGGACTTTAATACTTGATTTCCAGAGTTTGATTATTCTTCTTTGTGAACTTGGATGCTTTTCTATGCTGTTCGATAATATTTCCTGATGATCGCTGATGTGTATTGGATGTTCCTTGATGGATCCATGGAATGAGGCTTTAGCTTAGCTTTTATAGTCTTCGTGCCATTAATTAGCTCCATTAATGTTTTGATCAACGGCTACAACGGCTGGAAACGGTCGCCGAAGTGATTATCCATCATGCTCTTCGTCCGTTATGGCTGTTTGCTGTTAATGGCTTTGACTCTTGCATTAAATACTTAACAAACATAACAGACAAGGTTAACGTTAGCTTTGGTTGAGGTTACGTGGTCTTACTCGACGGTCGTGCGGAACTTGCGATGCTATGGTCGAGCGTCATGGGGGACGTACGACTTACCTTTTATGGGAGATGACGGATGTTTTCTGGGTTCTTGTCGAGACCTTATCTTAATACAAGATTTGGATTATAACGTGCGTCTTACCTGCTCTGGTCGTGGTCGTACGACGTGATTTTTTGCCCAAACAGTAACGGGCGACTTTCAGCTAACTTTTGATTTCCTGGATTCCCCACGGTGTAGGGAACTTCATGGTCTGATGATACGTCGAGGGAACGACTTTCATTTCATGGATCCACGGTCGACCTAAGAGGATGTTATAGGCCGATGAAAAATCATTGATGTTGAACTTCGTTTGCATATTGATTCCTCCGGCATAGACAGGAAAGGTGATCTCCCTAAAGCTACTCGTCGCGTCTCCATTGAAACCGACCAAGGTTGTTGAGCGTCGGGTGATTTCTGATCAATCGATTCCCATGGCTTTGATGGTATCAAGGAAGATGACGTTCGCTGAACTACCTCCATCGACCAAGACTCGCCGGGTTAAACAATTACCAATCGTGAGTTGAACGATCAACCCGTCACGATGCTTCTGATATGAGTTACCGAGGTCATCTTGGTCGAACGTGATTTTCATGGCTTCTAACTCTAGATCTCCTTTGGGTCTTGATGAACGCGGGATAGGTCGATCGTCGGGTGCCTGGCTGGCGTGACGTTTGGCTGTGGAATACGTCAGACCGCACATGTCGGAACCACCAGTGATGCAGTTGACGACCTTTGCATGCTCGGGGGTTGGTGGACGAATGTCGTTAGCTGGACTAATGACGTCATCGAGGATATCCTTGAGATTGCCCTTCCGGACGTGATATGCTAGCTCTTTTTTAAGAGCTATGCAATCATCTGTCGCATGACCATGGTTGACATGAAAGTCGCACCATTTCGATTTGTCTTTCTTATCATCGTCTTTGTCAGTATTCTTCGGCCACCGGATGGTCGCCTGGACGGTCCTCAGAGCCTCGACCAAGTCCTTAGTGGTCCATTTGAATCCGTAGGAGGATATCTTAGGGTACTGAGGGAATTTGATCGCGGTTTTGAACTCCACTTTTGTCTTGAATCGGACGTTCGAGATTTGTCGGGCAGGCTCTGACTTGGATACTGCCTTTGTCTTGAACTCGGTCTTTTTTACACCAGGCGTTCTCTTGTCGTCATAATGCTTGCGACGAAAGGCAGCGTCGTCTTCCACCCTCATATAAGCAAGGGTTCTCGCTCGAACGTCTTCGAAATTCTCTGGGGGATACTTGGTCAGATCGGTGTATAAACCCGAACTGTCGTCTAGACAACGTTTGCAAGCTTCGATCACGTTCTTGACATCACCATGACGGACACTGATCATTTCTGCGTTGAATCTGTTGAAATAACTCCGGATGGATTCACCGGTCTTTTGAATGACATAATACAGATCACTGGTCCGCTTCTCCATCTTGCGACTACTGGCGAATTGCTGAGAGAACTGGTTGACTAACTCGGCGAACGTCCCAATGGATCTGGGTTTGAGGTTAATCATCCACTGGAGAGCAGGACCCGTAAGAGTTGCGCCAAAACTCTTGCACATGCACACCTCTTGATACATATGTGGGATCAAGATCGTCCACATCAACTGCTTGTACTGCGCGATGTGCTCCGTCGGATCTGTTATCCCCGAATACTTGGGTGTGAAGGCGCGGATTTTATACTTCTTTGGGACATCGACGGTCGCTATCGTGTCGACGAAGGGCGACGCCTGAAATCCTGAGCGAGGCTCGACATCGACAGGCACGGCTGCCCCTGGCAACTTAGCGTGTAGGGACAGGACACGTTCATTCTGGTCTTTTAGCATCTTCAACCGCTGAGCGACGGGGTCGTTAGGATTGGGATTCGCACCGGTTTGTGGATTAACTCCTGAACTGGTGCCATTTCCGTAGGACGAGCCATTGGCGTCCCCATTGAAAGGGACAAAGAATGGTTGAGACCCATTTTTCATGGGTGGAGGTCTCAAATGCTGAGCAGGAACCGTCCCGAACTGGGGATTCGGGATGAACGATTCGACTGCTGGTTCTGCATGAATTGACCTTGTTGCTAATTTTGACCGAACGGTCCTGGTCCTGGATTCTGAACGAATGGACCCGAACCTGGATTATGGACGAATGGAGCGGATCCTGGATTCTGACCGAACGATCCTTGACCTGGGTTCTGAACAAATGGTCTTGGATCGTTCTGCGGTCCAAATGGATTCCTCAGCCGCGCGATTTCCTTAGTTGTCCTTCGACTTTGCTCAACCATGACATTGATTTGATTTCACGCAACTTCCAACTCCTGATACATCTGGGCAATGAGCTGCTCTTGATTTCCATGGGCTGCCATTTTCCTGAAACGGAAAAAGGGAAAACTCCAAGAAACCGTTAGTAAGACGCACGTTTGTCGAAGATCTTCTCTAGTTGGGGCCCCACGGTGGGCGCCAAATTGTTAATGCCAAAAATCGTCTAGAAGGATAACTTAAGGTTGATTGTGGAGCTTAACAACTAAAGATAGGAATCTTTCGACAAACAGTTCGACAAAGAAAGAAAATGTAAATGAGACAGAGATTTTGGTGACGCGGGAAAAACTTCAACGAGGAAAAAACCCGCGGACGACAGTGAGATGTTGTCGCTGCACTATGATCGCCAAACAGGGGTGATATCCTTATGTTTCTAGTGTCGAGAGTACAGTGATTACAATACAAATGAAATACAAACTTTAAATGTAAAGTAACAAGTGTATCGAATGTAAAAACAAGTGCGTCGTGTGTAAAAACAATGTGTCGTGAGAGTGCGTCGTGCGTCGTGAGCAATCTTTTGAGAGAGAACTCTTTCCTTCGAGTGTTCTTGTGAGTTCGTGAGAGTTCAGATGATTCAAGGTCCTTGAAATGATGATTGAAGCTTTGTATTTATAGCCTTCGGACGTCTTGAATGATTCCATAAAAACTTCTTGATAACGGTCGTAACGGTCGATGGGTTTAATGCTCATAATTGCCCTTGTCGGTTATGTCCGTTGGTCATTAATGGTGTTGACCCTGCATTAAATAAATAAAGCGTAACAGAAATGTCATACGTTAGTCGGTCGAGGTCGTGAGGTTCCACACGACGGTCGAGTGTCGCAAGTAACTTTCGATTTCAACTTTGGTCAAAAGATAAAGTGCTTATGATTGTATCTCATTATGGAAAAGTGAAATAAATGTTTTCCTTGTTTTGGTCGTGGTCGAGACTGGTGAAATTTACCCAAACATATGTGGCAATGGAAAAGGATCTTTTGGACAAGCTTGGTTGAGATCTGTGAAATTGATACAGACCCTCCATTTACCAATTTTCTTTTGCACGCCACGACATTTGCAAGTCAGTCGGGGTACTTTACTTCTCGAATCTTCCCTGTCTTAAGGAGGTTCTCGACCTCGTCATTAATCACCTTATTCCGTTCAGGAGCAAATTTCCGTCGCTTTTGCTTGACAGGTTTGAATGACGGGTCGACATTGAGCTTATGAGAAATAACGTTGGGGTCTATGCCGACCATGTCTTCGGGCAACCAGGCAAAGCAGTCGGCATATTCCTGCAAAAAAGATATTAGCTTTTCCTTAAGGCAAGGGTCGAGGGATGAACCTATAAAGACGATCTGGTCAGGCTTGCTCTGGTCCAAGACGACTTCCTCTAGGAGATAGTCGTCGGCTGTCCCAGGAGCATCCTGGACCTGTAATTGCTAGATGGCCTGCTTTTGTGGTTTCATGGTCGTCTTGTAGCAGTCATGGGCGACCTTCGGCTCACTTTTTATCTCCTGGACCCCCCACGGCGTAGGGAACTTCATGGTTTGATGATACGTCGAAGGAACGACTTTCATGTCATGGATCCACGGTCGGCCTAAGATGATGTTATAGGCTGAAGAGCAATCGATGACGTTGAACTTCGTCGGCTGGTTGATTCCTATGGCATAGATGGGCAGAGTAATTTCTCCAAAGGTACTCGTCGTGTCTCCATTGAAACCTACCCAGGTTGTCGAGCGTCGGGAAATTTCCGATCGATCGATCCCCTTGGCCTTGATGGTATCAAAAAAGATGACGTTCGCTAAGCTGCCCCCATCGACCAAGACTCGTCGGGTCCGGAAATTACCAATTGTGAGTTGAATGATCAACCCGTCATGGTGCTTTTGATGCGAGTCGCCGAGGTCGTATTTGTCAAATGTAATCTTCATAGCTTCCAATTCCAGATCTCCTTTAGGTCTTGATGAACGAGGAGTAGGTCGATCGTCAGGTGCTTGGCTGGCGTGACGTTTGGCTGCGGAATACGTCAAACCACAGACGTCGGATCCATCAGTTATGCAATTGACGACCTTTGCATGGTCGGGAGTTGGTGGTCGAACGTCGTTAGCTGGGGTAACGACATTGTCGATGATATCTTTAAGATTTCCCTTCAGGACATGGTACGCTAGCTCTTTTTTAAGGGCTATGCAGTCGTCCATCGTATGACTGTGATCGATGTGGAAGTCGCACCACTTCAATTTATCTTTCTTGTCGTCGTCTTTATCGGTCTTCTTTGGCCACTGGATGGTTGCCTGGACGGTCTTCAAGGCCTCGACCAAGTCCTTAGTAGTTCCTTTGAACCCGTAAGAGGATATCTTGGGATACTGAGGAAATTTGGTCGGGGTCGCGGTCTTCTTTTTCTCGAATCGGACATGCAAGATCTGTCGCGCAGGCTCTGATTTGGATACCGCCTTTGTCTTGAACTCTGCCTTCTTTACACTCAGTGGCCTTTTGTCGTCTGAGTGCTTTCGACGGAAGGCAGCATCGTCCTCGACCCTCATATAAGCTAGGGTTCTTGCCCGGACGTCTTCGAAATTTTCTGGAGGATACTTTATCAAATCAGTGTATAGACCTGAACTGTCGTCTAGACCATGTTTGTAGACTTCGATTGCGGTCTTGACGTCGTAGTTATGGACACTGATCATTTCCGCATTGAACCTATTGAAATAGCTCCGGATAGATTCACCGGCCTTCTGCACAACGTAATACAAGTCGCTGGTTTGCTTTTCCATCTTACGACTGCTGGCGAACTGTTGGGAGAATTGGTTGACTAACTCCGCGAAGGACCCGATGCATTTAGGCTTGAGATTAATCAACCACTAGAGGGCAGCACCCGTAAAGGTCGCCCCAAAACTCTTGCACATACAAACCTCCTGATACTGGTAAGGGATCGACACAATCCACATCAGTTATTTGTACTGAGCGACATGTTCTGTGGGATCCGAGATACCAGAATATTTGGGAGTGAAGGTCGGGATGCTGAACTTCTTAGGGGCGTCGACCAGAGAGATCTCGTTGACAAAATGGGAAGCTTGAAATCCTGTGCGAGGCTCGACGTCGACGGGCACGGCTTCCCCCGGCAATTTTGCGAGCAAAGACAGGACACGCTCGTTCTGACCTTCCAACATCTTTAATCGTTGAGCGACGGGGTCCACACCTGCTGGAGGGTTGATCCCTGAATTTGTGCCATTTCCATATGACGATCCATTGGCGTCCCCATTGAGAGGGACGAAGTACGGCTGAAACCCGTTATGCAGAGGGGGTGGTCTCAAATGCTAAGGAGGAATCGGCCCGTACTGAGGATTATGGACGAACGATCCCTGCTACGGATTTTTGACGAATGGCCCATGCTGCGGATTCTGGACTAATGGTCCTGAACATGGATTGCTGACAAATGGTCCTGGACCATTCTGCTGTCCGAACGATCCATTTGGATTCTGATTCCGCAATCGCGCGATTTCTTCAGCTGTCCTTCGACTTTGCTTAGTGTTAATGCCAAAAATTGTCCAGAAGGATAACTTAAGGTTGATTGTGGAGCTTAACAACTAAATAAAGGAATCTTACGACAAAGTGTGCGACAAGGACAAAAAATTGTTAAGAGCCAGAGATTTTGATGACGCGGGAAAACGTCAACGAAAAAAAACCCGCGGACGACTGTGGAAGTCGTCACTGCACTATGATTGCCAAACAGGGGCAATATTCTTTGTTTCAGGTGTCGATCGTACAATGATTACAATACAAATGACTTGAATTGTAAAAATAACAAATGCATCGAGTGTAAAACAAGTGTGTCGTGTGCTAAAACTGCTGGCCGAGAGTGTAAGTCGTGCATCGAGAGCGATCATTTGAGAGAAATTCCTTTGCTTCGAATGTTCTTGAGTACGCAGTGTGTTTCTGGAATTCGATGGTGATAGATGCCCTGAGATGATAGCTTTGTCCTCGTATTTATAGTCTTCGAGTGCTATAATTGATTCGTTGAATGCTTCATGTATTCGTGAATAAAACGGTTGGCTGACTTAAATGCTCATAACTTACCTCATCGATTATAGCCATTGATCATAAATGAGGTTTGACCTGCATTAAACGATGAAATCATAACAGAAATGTCATGCGTTAGTCAGTCGAGGTCGTGTATCTCCACACGTCGGTCGAGTGTCGAGAGGTACTTTCGACTATGGCTTCGGTCCAAGGACAAAGTGTTGATGATTTAACTTTGTTACAAGAGAAGTGTAATAAATGTCTTTAACGTCTTGGTCGTGGTCGAGGCTGGTGGTTTTTACCCAAACAGTTTGCCCCCAAAATTTGAAAAAGTGGAGTGACAAATTCAAATTTCAAAAGTTTTTTAAATTTTGCCAGTGACACGTGTAAAAAATCCCTTCAATTTCCTTGGAGTTGGATCGGTCCAATTCTAACCGAATGGAAAGTAAAAAAGGGGATATAATCGTGATGGCACGCTGACGCATAATCGTGCTAAACAGCTGTAAACGTCAGGTGTCTGCGATCCGTGGGTCATATGAAAAGACGAGGACCCGTGTCGATCATCGAGGGATTCGTTCTGACACGATCCTTTATATAACTAGAGACTACGATGGGTCCTTTCCCTTTACGATTTCGGAGAGCTTTTTAGGAGAGATTTTTCTGGATTCACTTGCTGCTCTTTGCTCAATATTTTACAATCTTGCAAGAATCTCTGTCTTACTTAGATTTTCATGGCTTTTGAGCACCTATATAAGGTATACTTTTGGCGTCCTTTTAGAAGCCTAGGAAAATCTTTTACCCGTCTTTTGGCTAAGACATTTATGCTTGAGTTTAGCATCGATTCAGCTAATGCCCCAATTATGAAGACTATGGCCTTTTTCATTTTTATGTTTATCTTGTGATGTTCCTCTTTTATATGTTCTCAGGAGAATCGTAGAAAAAGGTGTCAACCATCTATTCTTAAGAGAGTGGCATAACTTGAGTTGGCCTGTAGAGGCGAAAAAACCCTGATCGCTGCGTTGGGGTTTTACCAAAGTCGAGGATGACGATGATGATAATTTCAAGGGAGATGTCTTCGAAGGTTGGTAATTCTTTGAGAGTTATTGTGCCTGAGAAGGAGAAGGCGACGACCGCGATTGATTCCACATCGGTGGATCTTGCGCAACTGGCGACGATGTCCCCCTTAGCCACGTCGACCCCTTCGTCAGCCGACAAGGGCAAGGGTGTTAAGACGGGAGAGGGTGAGAAGGAAGTCATGATGGTCAACTTTACGTTTCCGTTGGACCCCTTAGTTGACAATGTACTTGTCGGGATGAAATTGTTCCCGTATCTGGGAAAATATCAGCTCCTATCTTTCAAAGAGCGTTTTTGAGGGATCTCCGCCATGGAGACGAGATCGTATATAGCCGGACTGGCGTTCCTAGTAAGTTTCTGTTTTAAAACTTACGTTTCGACGTTTTTCATCGAGCGTTTGTTAATATATTTCTTTGTATTTTACAGATATTCCAATCTTCTTTTGCGAAGATAGAGAAGATGTTGGATTGGGAGTCGACCGTCGAGAGTTACGAAAAATATCGTATTCCTTCCTCCAACCTTAATATTAATCTTAAGAGCCGCATTCTAAAGATATTGCGGATTCATCTCCGCAACATGTCGCGGCGCACGATGTTGGGAAATAATTCCCATACTCGTTTGATCCTTGCTTAAGTTCTTCAACGCGCTTCACGGTTGATGATGATTCCAAGGTCGAGACTTTGGGCAAATATGTGACCGACATTCATCTTCATATTTGGGATAGATTTGCGATTTATGGACTTTATTTTTTGTGCTCGACTGTTGGTGATCGAGTTATCTAATGTAATAGTTGTTTTGATGAATGGAATATTTATCTCACGTACCTCCCTGTTTTACATGCCTTGTAAGTAATCATAAGTGTTTAATGGTGAATTTCAATCGTAGATGAAAACATACGACTTAGGCATTCACTGCAATACAATGATCAAGACATGTCACATACATTTGAATCGTATTAACAATCATATGCGATTGATGTGTTCATCCAGAACTTAGATCGAATGAATGTTAAACCCTACGAACGTATAACCAGATCGTATGACGCTCGTGAATCGTGCGTCCCTGCGACAGAGCGAGTCATAGACTTGAACATTTGTATCATGCGACGAGATTTAAAGTCGTATAGAAGACTTAATAACTAATATCGTGCGATCCTGCATTAAAACGATGTCAGAGGTTGGTCGTTGGCTAATCAACGACCCTCCGATGCTTAAGTTAGGAATCGTCGCGATGAGAAAATCGTAAGAAAGAGAAAAAAGACTTAGAAAAAATACCTTTTCAAATGTGTAGCATTCCAGCTACGTGGGACGTCTTGGTTGTCGAGGGTTTGAAGCCGATAGGCACCTTTACCAACGACTTCTGAGATACGATAAGGACTTTCCCATTTGGTGGAAAGTTTACCTGCATTGAGCTCTTGAGTGTTTTGGAATACTCGACGGAGGACGTAGTCGCCTAATTGAAAGACTTTAATTTTTACATTTTTGTTGAAGTGTCGCTCGACCACTTGTTTTTGTGATGCCATTTTGATCAACGCTGACTCTCTGAGCTCTTCGAGGGCATCGAGATCATAACTTAGATCGACTAGATTGTGGTCGACGGAAGCATGTCTTGATGTCGAGAGAAGGGAGTTTGTCCTGTGGACGTATGAGGCATCGTACGATTTACCCACAGGACTGAAGGAAGCTCTTCGACCCACTTTCCCTTTGCGGCTTGTAGTCTCTTTTTAATTGAAGCAATGATGGTCTTATTGCTTGATTCAGCAAGTCCATTTGCCTGGGGATATCTGGGTGTCGAGGTCGTCAGCTTAATACTACGGTCTTCACAAAACTGTCGAGTCCTGTCACTTATGAATTGAGATCCATTGTCGCAGACAATTTCAGATGGAATCCCAAACCTGCATATAATGTTAGTCTGGATAAAAGACACCACTTCCTTGTCCCGAACTTGGGAAAAGGCTGCTGCTTCTACCCATTTGGAGAAATAATCTGTAAGTACGAGGAGGAATACTTTTTGCCCAGGGGCAGGTGGTAGCTTGCCGACAATGTCCATACCCCATCTCATGAAAGTCCACGGGATCAGTGTCGAATGTAAGGGTTCAGATGGTTTATGAGACGTACCTGAATGTCGTTGACAGGGATCACAGTTTGGACATACCTGATAGCGTCTTGTCGTAGCGTCGACCAAAAGTAACATTTCCGAGAGATACGATTGGCCAGACTGCGACCTCCGAAGTGATTGCCACACATCTCAGGTTTAACCCTGTCGACGATCGTCGATAGAGCCTATCTTCGATCATGACATACCTGGATGCCTTGAATCTGATTTTTTGAGCTTTCATCTTGTCTTTTGGAAGTTGGTCGTGCATAAGAAAATTTCGAATGTCGCACGACCAATCATCTTCTAGTTCTTCGATCTGGACGACATCGTCATTTTCGATGGACGATGCCGTCAGGTGCACAGAGGAATACTGCTGAATATTGGTTCCACTAGGGCGGACCCAAGATTTGCTAAAGCGTCGGCTTGAGTATTCTGATCCCTTGGGATCTGTTCAATAGAAAAAGATTTAAATTTCTCCGACTTTTCTTTTGCTATCTTTAAGTACGACGTCATTTTTGAATCTTTGTCTGCGAATTCTCCATTCATCTGGTTCACGACCAGAAGAGAATCGCTTTTTACGTGCAGCGAGGCTGCCCCCGAGTCACAGGCCATATCCATTCCTACGATCAGGGCTTCGTACTCAGCTTCGTTGTTGGTGGTTTTGAAGTCACATCGGACTGAATATACCGTCGTGCCCCTTGTGGCGACTTTAAGACGACGCCAAATCATAATCCTCTGATGTTGGATGATCCGTCGACGTATAAGGTCCAAAGTACGTCGTCGTGAGTCGCCACAGTAGATACTTCGAGCTCAGTTTCTTTTCCCAACTTAGGGCTAAAATCGGTGATAAAATCAGCTAGTGCTTGCGACTTGATTGCTGTCCTGGGCTTGAAATCGATGTCGTAACTGCTGAGATATATGCTCTATTTTGCCAATCGACCTGTCAACTCGGGTTTTCTCAAGACAAACTTGATAGGATAGTTAGTAACGACTGTAATCGGGTGTGATACAAAATAATGTCGCAATTTTTTGGCGGCTGTAACAAGCGACAAGAGTAATTTTTCCATTGAGGAATACCTGGTTTCGGCGTCTAACAGGGATTTACTTACATAGTTGATCGGCAGTTGCTGCTTTTCTTCTTCCCGCGTCTGGACGGCACTCACTGCATTTGGACTAACGGCCAAATATAGCTGTAAGACCTCATGATCGCGAGGTTTCGACAACAAAGGAGGCGACGTCATGTACTCTTTTAATTTTTGGAGTGCTCGCTCATGATCGTGTGTCTAGTCGAAGCCTCTGTTTTTCCTAAGGACATTGTAGAATAAATGACATCTATCTGAGGATTAAGAGATGAACCTGTTTAGAGCTGCCACTCGACCAGTGAGTTTTTGGACCTCCTTGAAATTTCTTGGAGATTTAATCTCAACAATGGCTTTGATCTGATCGGGGTTGGCCTCAATTCCTCGACGAGTGACCATGTAGCCTAGTAATTTCCCAGCACTAACACCGAAGGAACACTTCGTTGGGTTGAGTTTCATGCTATACTTGCGAAGGATGTCAAATGACTGCCTCAAATGTTTGACGTGGTCGACTGCTTGCTTTGATTTGACGAGCATGTCGTCGATGTAAACCTCCATCGTATCGCCGAGGTGATCTTTGAACATCTTGTTCACTAAGCGATGGTAGGTAGAGCCTGCATTTTTTAGTCCAAAAGGCATAACCTTATAACAGTAGATACCTCGATCTATCATGAATGCAGTTTTCTCCTGGTCCTCGACGTGCATCAGGATCTGATTGTATCCAGAATAAGCATCCATGAACGTCAATAGTTCATGACCCGCTGTGGCGTCGACCATGGCGTCGATATGTGGCAATGGAAACGGGTCTTTAGGACAGGCTTTGTTGAGATATGTGAAGTCGATACAGACTCTCAATTTGCCATTTTTCTTTGCTACGACTACGACGTTAGCAAGCCAATCGGGATATTTTACTTCCCGAATCTTCCCTGTCTTGAGGAGGGTGTCGACTTCATCATTTATCACCTTATTTCTTTCGGGAGCGAATTTCATGCGCTTTTGCTTAATAGGCTTGAACGATGGATTGACATTGAGCTTATGGGGAATGCCTCCAGGATCGTCGATTGCCTTAGGAATATCTTGTGCATTCTCAAGCTTTTCATGCATCTGGGCGATGATATGTTCTTGGACTCCATCATCTGCCATTTCCTAAAACAGAAAACAGAGGGTACTACAAGAAATTGTTAGTAGGACGCACGTTTGTCAAAAATTTTCTCTAGATGGGGCCCCACGGTGGGCGCCAAACTGTTAATGCCAAAAATCGTCCAGAAGGATAACTTAAGGTTGATTGTGAAGCTTAACAACTAAAGAAAGGAATCTTACGACAAAGCGTGCAACAAGGACAAAAAATTGTAAAGAGACAGAGATTTTGATGACGCGGGAAAAACCTCAACGAGGAAAAAACCCGCGGACGACTGTGGAAGTCGTCCCTGCACTATGATCGCCAAACAGGGGCGATATCCTTTGTTTCAGGTGTCGATTGTACAATGATTACAATACAAATGACTTGAATTGTAAAAATAACAAATGTATCGAGTGTAAAAAAAGTGTGTCGTGTGCTAAAACTGCTGGTCGAGAGTGTAAGTCGTGCGTCGAGAGCGATCACTTGAGAGAAATTCCTTTGCTTCGGATGTTCTTGAGTACACATTGTGCATCTAGAATTCGATGGTGATAGATACCCTAAGATGATAGCGTTGTCCTCGTATTTATAGTCTTCGAGTGCTTTAATTGATTCGTTGAATGCTTCATGTAACTGTCATAACGGTTTGCTGACTTAAATGCTCATAACTTACCTCCTCGGTTATAGCCGTTGATCATAAATGTGGTTTGACCTGCATTAAACGATGAAATCATAACAGAAATGTCGTGTGTTTGTCAGTCGAGGTCGTGTATCTCCACACGTCGGTCGAGTGTCGAGAGGTATTTCGACTTTGGCTTCGGTCCAAGGGCAAAGTGTTGATTATTTAACTTTGTTACAAGAGAAGTGTAATAAATGTCTTTAACGTCTTAGTCGTGGTCGAGGTTGGTGGATTTTTACCCAAACACTTAGCAAGGGCGTCGATCTGATTGCGTTCATTTTCGAGCTCCCAATGCAACTGGGCGATGATCTGCTCTTTATTTCCGTGACCTGCCATTTTCCTGACAGGGAAAAAAGAGAAAACTCCAAGAAAACGTTAGTAGGACGCACGTTTGTCGAAGACTTTCTCTAGATGGGGCCCCACGGTGGGCGCCAAACTGTTAATGCCGAAAATCGTCCAAAAGGATAACTTAAGGTTGATTGTGGAGCTTAACAACTAAAGAATAGAAATCGTTCGACAAAACTATGCGACAAAGACAAACAAGTAAAGGAGACTAGAGAATTTTGGTGACGCGGGGAAAACCTCAACGAGGAAAAAACCCGCGGACGACAGTGATGGTCGTCGCTGTACTATGGTCGCCAATCAGGGGCGATGTTAATGCCAAAAATCGTCTAGAAGGATAACTTAAGGTTGATTGTGGAGCTTAACATCTAAAGATAGAAATCGTTCGACAAAGCAATGCGACTAAGATTAAAAACGTAAATAAGACGCAAGGAATTTGGTGACGCGGGAAAAACCTCAACGAGGAAAAAAAACCCGCGGACGACAGTGGGTGTCGTCGCTGCACTATGCTCGCCAAACAGGGGCGATGTCCTTATGTTTCAAGTGTCGAGAGTACAGACGATTACAATACAAAATAACAGAAATAAGCTAATTTGCAAAGTAACAAGTGTATCGTGTGTAAAAATAAGTGTGTCGTGTATAAAAACTATGTGTCGTGCGTCGAGAGCTATCCTTTTGAGAGAATGAGTTCTTTTCTTCGAATGCCTTGTTCGCTGTGTAGTAAGTGTTCTCGAGTTCAGATGTCCGCAAGTGAGGCTATAGTCTTTGTATTTATAGTCTTCGTAGCTTTAAATGATCCTCATGAATGTCGGAGTAACGGTCGTAACGGCTTTTGCGAGTTTAATGCTCTTAATTACCGTTGTCGATTATATCCGTTGGCCATTAATGGTGTTGATCCTGCATTAAATATAGAAATCAGAACAGTTGTAATACGTTAGTCGGTCGAGGTCGTAAGGTGTGTCACGACGGTCGAGTGTCGGGAGTAACTTTCGATTTAAACTTTAGGTTTGACAATAAAGTATATATGATTTTATCTTATCATAAAAAAGTGTAAGAAATATGTTTTCCTTTTTTGGTCGTGGTCGAGACTGCTGAATTTTTACCCAAACAGTTTGCCCCCAAAATTTAAAAATAGAGTGGCAAATTCAAATTTTAAATTTTCGCTAGAAGGACGTCTGGGGTCGTGACACATGTCGAAAGTCGTTGGTTTGGGAGCTGTTAATGCCAAAAATCGTCCAGAAGGATAACTTAAGGTTGATTGTGGAGCTTAACAACTAAAGAAAGGAATATTGCGACAAAGAGAGAAAACGTAAAAGAGACAAAGATTTTGGTGACGCGGGAAAAACCTCAACGAGGAAAAAATCCGCGGACGACTGTGGAAGTCGTCGCTGCACTATGATCGCCAAACAGGGGCGATATCCTTTGTTTCTGGTGTCGGGGATACAGTGATTACAATACAAATGACTTGAATTGTAAAAATAACAAATGTATCGAGTGTAAAACAAGTGTGTCGTGTGCTAAAACTGCTGGTCGAGAGTGTAAGTCGTGCGTCGAGAGCGATCACTTGAGAGAAATTCCTTTGCTTCGGATGTTCTTGAGTACGCAGTGTGTGATTCCAAGTTCGGTCCCTTTTCAATGATGATTTGGCCTTCGTATTTATAGTCTTCGAATGCATTTAATGTCTTCATGAATTCTTTTAGTAACGGTCGCAACGGTCTTTGTTGTTTAATGTTCATAACTGCTCTGTCGGTTTCGTCCGTTGGCCATGAATGTCTTTTGACCTGCATTAAATGTGGAAAACATAACAAAAGATTCGTACGTTAGTTGGTCGAGGTCGTGTGTTTCTACACGACGGTCGAGGTCGAGAGGAACGCAAGATCTCAGCTTTGGTCAGAGGACAATGGGTTTACGATTTGACTTTGTTTATAAGTGAAGTAAAGTAAATGTCCTTAGAATTTTGGTCGTGGTCGAGACTGGTTAAATTTTTCCCAAACAGTTTGCCCCCAAAATTTGAAAAAGTGGAGTGGCAAATTCAAATTTCAATAGTTTTTTAAATTTTGCTAGTCGGACATCTAGGGTCGTGACACGTGTAAAAAACCTTTTCATTTGCCTTGGAACTGGGTCGGTCCAATTCTAACTGAATGGGAAGTCGAAAAGGGTATAAGGTCGTGACGTCATGCTGACGCGCGATCGTGCGTAACAGCTGTATACTCCAGGTGCCGACAATCTATCGAGCATCCTAAAAGGTGAGGACACGTGTCGAATATCGAGAGGCTCGACCTGACACGACTATTTGCATAAATAGAGACCTTCGACGGATCTTTTCCTTTTACAATTTCAGAGAGATTTTAAGAGAGATTTTCTTTGATTTTCTTGCTATTCTTCGCCGAATCTTTTCAGAAACCTTTTCAAATGTATCGCATTCCAGCTACGTGGGATATCTTGATTGTCGAGGGTCTGGAGCCGATAGGCACCTTTACCCACGACTTCTGAGATACGATAAGGACCCTCCCATTTAGTGGAAAGTTTACCAGCATTAAGCTCCTGAGTGTTTTGGAACACTCGTCGGAGGACGTAGTCGCCTACTTGAAAGATTTTAATTCTAACATTTTTGTTGAAGTGTCGCTCGACCACTTGCTTTTGCGATGCCATTTTGATCAATGCTGATTCTCTGAGTTCCTCGAGGGCATCGAGGTCATAACTTAAGTCAACCAGATTGTGGTCGATGGAAGTATGCCTTGGGGTTGGGAACTGGACCTCGATCGGTAAGACTGCTTCACAGCCATAGACCAAAGAGAAAGGGGTTTGTCCTATTGACATGCGAAGCATCGTGCGATTCGCCCACAGGACTGAAGGAAGTTCTTCGACCCACCTTCCTTTTGCGGCTTGTAACCTTTTCTTAAATGAAGCAACGATGATCTTATTGCTCGATTTAGCAAGTCCATTCGCCTAGGGATACCTGGGCGTCGAGGTTGTTAGCTTGATGCTTCGGTCTTCACAAAACTGTCGAGTCTTGTCACTTATTAATTGGGATCCTGTTAATGCCAAAAATCGCACACAAGTACAACTTGAGGTTGATTGTGGAACTTAACAACTAAAGAAAGGAATCTTACGACAAAGCGTGCGACAAGGACAAAAAATTGTAAAGAGACAGAGATTTTGATGACGCGGGAAAAACATCAACGAGGAAAAAACTCGCGGACGACTGTGGAAGTCGTCGCTGCATTATGATTGCCAAACATGGGCGATGTACTTTGTTTCAGGTGTCGATCGTACAATGATTACAATACAAATGACTTAAAATATAAAAATAACAAGTGTATCGAGTCTAAAACAAGTGTGTCGTGTGCTAAAACTCTTGGTCGAGAGTGTGAGTCGTGCGTCGAGAGCGATCACTGGAGAGAAATTCCTTTGCTTCGGATGTTCTTGAGTACGCAGTGTGATTCTTGAGTTTTCTTGTGTTAGATGCTCTGCAAATGATAGCTTTGTCTTTGTATTTACAGTCTTCGAGTGCTTTAATGACTTCATGATTTCTTCTAGTAACGGTCGTACCAGTCATCGTTGTTTTAATACTCATAACTGCTTTGTCGGTTTCGTTTGTTGGCTATGAATGATATTGACCTGCATTGAATGATGAAAACGTAACAGAAATGTCGCGTGTTAGTTGGTCGAGGTCGTATGTTTATACACGACGGCCGAGTGTCGAGAGGTATTTTCGACTATGGCTTCGGTCTAAGGACAAAGTGTTGACGATTTAACTTTGTTACAAGAGAAGTCTAATAAATGTTTTTAACGTCTCGGTCGTGGTCGAAGCTGGTTGATTTTTACCCAAACAGTTTGCCCCCAAAATTTGAAAAAGTGGAGTGACAAATTAAAATTTCAAAAGTTTTTTAAATTTTGCCAGTGACACGTGTAAAAAATCCTTTCAGTTGCCTTGGAACAGGATCGGTCCAATTCTAACCGAATGGGAAGTCTAAAAGAGGATAAGGTCGTGACGTCATGCTGACGCACGATTATGCTAAGCAGCTGTCATTGCCAGGTGTCTGCGATCCGTGGGTCATATGAAAAGACGAGGACCCGTGTCGATCATCGAGGGATTCGTTTCTGACATGATCCTTTATATTAATAGAGACCACGATGGATACTTTCCTTTTACGATTTCAGAGAGCTTTTTTAGTAGAGATTTTTCTGTATTCACTTGCTTGTTCGTCGCCGAATCCTTTTTAATCTTGCGAAAGATCTTCGATTGGTTTAGAGATTTCGAAGGTTAGGCACCCATATAAGGTACGATTCTCTAGTCATTTATCAGTTTATCGATAGAAATCTTTGAGAAACTTTTTAGGATTTTAAAAATGTCGACAGAACATGTTAGTTCTATTGAAGATCTTGACGATCTTAGGAGTCTAGCAAAAATCCCTACGGTGATAACATTGATTAAAGCAGGTCAGACTCGACCTGACTTATGCTCTGATAGGTTCGTAGTCGTCTACGAATATCCTTTTAAGATAGGGTTTGAATGCCCCTATTCGCCTTTAGCCAAGGCCTTCATGATCGAGTTCGATTTGTCGCCAGCTCAATTAATGCCCCAATTATGAAGGGTGATACAACTGATCGAACGCCTCAGTGAAAAAATGGGAATCTCCCATGAACGTGCGCGATCTTCTCTTAGCCTACCAAGTCAAGAGAGATAAATGTCACCGTTATAGCCTATTTTCTAGATATAAAGGCGATAAAACCTTGGTTTTACAAACCGCTGTGAACGATCGTAAGTGGAAAACTCGGTATGCGTTTGTGCGCAAGTCGACTATCGACTCTGAGAGAAACTGGATTAGGGCTGGCTGGAATACGTCGGGTGAGGTTTTATAGTTGCATTGTCGTATGTTGTTTGTAATCTTTGGTTGATTCGTAACTTGCTTTGTATGGGCTAACAACTATAAAATTTGAGGACATGAAGCCTTACGCCAATTCTCAAACAAAGGTTGAAGTGTTTTTAGAGTTCAGTACTGTCGAGCGATCGTTCGTCGCACGACCATTGGCGGACGACGACGAGGATCTGGTATTATTAGGAGAGAACCGGGGAGGAACACGTGCAGAGGAGGAAGAAGAAGAGACAGAGGAAGAGTTGAAAGGAGAGATGACTGGTAAGTGTACCTTTATATTGCTTGATTCTGATCTTTTTCTCCTATGTTCGTCGTGTAATATTTTTGTCTCATATGTTTCTAGGAGAGTCTACGACGAAGGTGCCGACGATCTCGGCCAAAAGAGCAGCTCAACTCGAGCTTGCCCGTAAGGGCAAGGAGAGGAGACTTCAGGCCTCGACAACTGAGTCGGGGGTTTTATCGAAGACGCGGATGACGATCCCGAAGGAACCGTCTTCGAAGGTTGATGGCTCATCTAGAGTCAATACGCCTGAGAAGGCGAAGGTCGCATCGCCTAGGAAAACGAAGACGTCTTCTACTCCGTTTGCTGCGACACCTATTAGTTCTGCGCCACCGGCGATGACAGCGAAGTCGAGAAAGTCTCCATCTGCCACGTCGGTTCCTTTGTCGACCGACAAGGGTAAGGAGCACGCGACGGGAGAGGCTAAAGTCACGAAGGTTAACTTTATGTTGCCTTCGGACTTCATGGTCGATGACATCTTATCCGGGACGGATTTGTTTGCTCATCTGGGGAAGTATTTGCTCCCTTCTTTCAGGGAGCGATTTGAAGGATTCCCTCTCGTGGAGACGGGATCCCATGTTGCCGGCCTGGCGTTCCTTGTAAGTTTTTCTTTCAAAACTTGTGTTTTTGATATTTTCTTAGCTTTTGTCGAATGTTTACTGACATGTTTCTTTGTACAGACACTTCAATCTTCTCTTGCCTTGCGTGCGAAAACAGAGGAGATTAAGGATCTGGTATCTTGTGCCCGTGAGAGGGGGAACGCGACGTTGGCCAGGGCGAACGTCGCCATGGAACGTGAAGAGGCTATGTCCCGGCAGCTCGACGAGGCCAAAAAGGAATTGGAGATCGTCGGTCGTGCGAAGGACGAGGTAAACAATCGTCTAAATCAATCCTTGTCAATGATTGATGGTCAAAGGGAGGAGCTGATCAAGGTAAGGGAGTCCTTGGTCACGAAGGAGAAGAAAGTTGAGGACTCCGAGGCTAAGGTGGTTAGTCTGGAGAAGGAGGTAGGAAAACTAAAGGAAGATGCTGCGTCTACCTTTGCTCTGGCTCGACTGATCGCTCGAGCTGCCATAATGAGGCAACACTTGTCGGGAAAAAACCCTATGGCCCAGGCGTCGGTCGAGCTTGCTTACTTTCTGCAAGAGGTCGGGTCCGCAAGAGATCTCGACTCCGACGACGAGAAGGAGGTCGAAGAGGAAGAGGTGGGCGATGCCTCGGGAAAAGATGCGACCGATGCTCCTCATGCGACCGACGTTCCTCTTCAGCCTTAGGATCAATTTGTTTAACTTCTGCTCGATCGTTAGTGATCGGGTTATCTGATGTAATCGTTCGTTTATGAATGAAATTAACTCTTTTGTTCACACATTGCTTCAATCCATACGATTTGCTAATAAGTATAGTATTAACTTGTAGAATTCGCTAGGTAAACAAGGAATCGTGCGACTTAGGCATCTATTGCAGTTACAAAGACTGGCACACAAGTCTTAAGGTTTTCGTACTTTAAGATCACATTGGCAAGCATATGTATATGCGATTAAGGCATTCATAACGATTAAGATATAAGTCATCTATCTGAATCGTATTAGAAAACATATGTAATCAATGTGCTCATACAGAACATACAAATTTTTCTAAGTCCAGAAACTTAGATCAGGCGTCTGTCGAGTATTACGATTATGTAATTAAATCGTACGATGTTCCTGGATCGTGCATCCCTGTGACAGAATAAGCAGGTCACAGACTTGATCATTTGTATCATGCGACGAGATTTAAAGTCGTATAGAAGACTTAATAACTAATATCATGCGATCATGCGTTAAAACGATGTCAGAGGTTGGTCGTTGGCTAACCAACGACCCTTCGATGCTTAAGTCAGTATTCGTCGTTGTAAAAAATCGTATGAAAAAATAGAAAAGGGTTTAGAAGGCGCACCTTTTCTGACGCGTCGTGTCCCAACTTGGGATGTCTTGATTATTGCTACCATCTTTCCCCCTTGTGGCGATTTTAAGACGATACACTAAATGTCGTCGTGAGTTGCCACAATAGAAGGTCTATTTCCGCGGCTTCCGAGTGGTCTTATAGCAATCACGAGCGACTTTTGCCTCACTTTTTATCTCCTGGATTCCCCACGGCGTAGGGAATTTCCTAATCTGGTGATACGTCGAGGGAACGGCTTTAATTTCATGGATCCATGGTCTACCTAAGATGATGTTATAGGCCGACGCACAATCAATGACGCTGAACTTGGTCTGCTTGTTGATTCCTCCGGCACAGACTGGCAAGACGATCTCTCCAAAGGTATTTGTCGCTTCCCCGTTGAATCCAACCAAGGTCGTCGAGCGTCGGGTGATTTCCGATCGGTCGATTCCCATGGCCTTAACGGTATCAAGGAAGATGACGTTCGCTGAACTGCCTCCATCGACCAGGACTCGTCGGGTTAAACAATTACCAATCGTGAGTTGAATGATCAACCCGTCATGATGTTTCTGAAACGAGTCGCCGAGGTCGTCTTGGTCGAACGTGATCTTCATAGCTTCTAACTCTAGATCTTCTTTTGGTCTCGACGAACGCGGGATAGGCCGATCGTTAGGCGCTTGACGGGCGTGACGTTTGGCTGCAGAATACGTCAAGCCACATACATCAGAGCCACCAGTGATGCAATTGACGACCTTAGCATGCTCAGGGGTTGGCGGTCGAATGTCGCTAGCTGGAGATACGATGTAGTCGATGATATCCTTGAGGTTTCCTTTCGGGACATGATATGCTAGCTCCTTTTTGAGAGCTATGCAATCGTCTGTCGCATGACCATGGTCGGCATGGAAGTCGCACCACTTTGACTTATCTTTCTTGTTGTCGTCCTGATCGGATTTCTTTGGCCAACGGATGGTTGCCTGGGTGGGTTTCAGCGCTTCGACCAAGTCTTTAGTGGATCCTTTGAATCCATAGGAGGATATCTTGGGGTACTGAGGGAATTTGGTCGCGGTCTTGGCTTCCGCTTTTGTCTTGAACTGGACGTTCGAAATTTGATGCGCGGGCTCTGGCCTGGATACTGCCTTGGTTTTGAACTCTAGCTTCTTCACCCCTAATGACCTCTTGTCGTTGGTATGCTTGTGACGAAAGACAGCATCGTCCTCTACCCTCATATATGCTAAGGTTCGAGCTCGAACATCTTCAAAATTCTCTAGGGGATACTTGGTCAAATCAGTATACCAACCTGAACTGTCGTCCAGACCACGTTTGTAAGCTTCAATTGCGGTCTTGATGTCACAATTGCGGACAATGATCATCTCTGCATTGAACCTGTTGAAATAACTTCAAATATATTCATTAGCCTTTTGCACGACATAATATAGGTCACTGGTCTGCTTCTCCATCTTGCGACTGCTGGCGAACTGCTGGGAGAATTGATTGAGCAACTCAGCGAACGACCCGATGGATTTGTGTTTGAGATTGATCAACCATTGGAGGGCAGGACCAGTGAGAGTCGCCCCAAAGCTCTTACACATGCATACTTCTTGATACATGTGTGGGATCGAGACCGTCCACATGAGCTATTTATACTGCGCGATGTGCTCCGTCGGATCGGTCACCCCCGAATACTTGGGTGTGAAGGCAGGGATGTTGAATTTCTTCGGGACATCAACGGTCGCAATCTTATCGACGAAAGGAAATGCTTGATATCCTGAGCGTGGCTCGACGTCGACGGGCACGGCTGCCCCAGGTAGCTTAGCGAATAGGGACAGGACACGTTCGTTTTGATCTTCTAGCATCTTTAATCGTTGGGCGACGGGATCATTAGGATCGGGATTAGCACCTGCCAGGGGATCAACTCCTGAACTGGTGCCGTTGCCATATGACGAACCATTGGCGACTCTATTGAAAGGGATTGAATATGGCTGCGACCCATTCTGAAACGGCTGCGATCCATTATTCATGGGTGGCGGTCTCAGATGCTGAGGAGGAACCGTCCCGAACTGGGGATTTGGATTGAATGCCCCCAGTTGCTGATTTTGCATGAATGGACCTGGGTGCTGGTTTTGAACGAATGGTCTTGGTCTTGGATTCTTCATGAAAGGAGCGGACCCTGGATTTTGCCCGTGCGATCCTTGACCCGGATTCTGAACGAATGGTCCAGGACCACTCTGGCCAAACGATCCTGGACCTGGATTTTGGACGAATGGCCTAGGACTGCCCTGAGGCCCGAAGGGATTTCTTAGCCTTGCGATTTCCTCAGCTGCTCTTCAACTTTGCTCATCCATGGAATTGATTTGATTCCGCGCAACTTCTAACTCCTGATACATTTGGGCAATGACATGCTCTTGATTTCCAGGGGCGACCATTTTCCTGAAACAGAAAACAAAATAGACTGCAAGAAACCGTTAGTAGGACGCACGTTTGTCAAAGATTTTCTCTAGATGGGGCCCCACGGTGGGCGCCAAACTGTTAATGCCAAAAATCGCACACAAGTACAACATGAGGTTGATTATGGAGCTTAACAACTAAAGAAAGGAATCTTGCGACAAAGCGTGCGACAAGGACAAAAAATTGTAAAGAGAAAGAGATTTTGATGACGCGGGAGAAACATCAACGAGGAAAAAACCCGCGGACGACTGTGGAAGCCGTCGCTGCACTATGATCGCCAAACATGGGCGATGTCCTTTGTTTCAGGTGTCGATCGTACAATGATTACAATACAAATGACTTGAAATGTAAAAATAACAAGTGTATCGAGTGTAAAACAAGTGTGTCGTGTGCTAAAACTCTTGGTCGAGAGTGTGGGTCGTGCGTCGAGAGCGATCACTGGAGAGAAATTCCTTTGCTTCGGATGTTCTTGAGTACGCAGTGTGATTCTTGAGTTTGCTGGTGTTAGATGCTCTGCAAATGATAGCTTTGTCTTTGTATTTATAGTCTTCAAGTGCTTTAATGACTTCATGATTTCTTCTAGTAACGGTCGTACCGGTCATCGTTGTTTTAATGCTCATAACTGCTTTGTCGGTTTCGTCCGTTGGCTATGAATGATGTTGACCTGTATTGAATGATGAAAATGTAACAAAAATGTCGCGTGTTAGTTGGTCGAGGTCGTATGTTTCTACACGACGGTCAAGTGTCGAGAGGTATTTTCGACTATGGCTTCGGTCTAAGGACAAAGTGTTGACGATTTAACTTTGTTACAAGAGAAGTGTAATAAATGTTTTTAACGTCTTGGTCGTGGTCTAAGCTGGTGGATTTTTACCCAAACAGATCCATTGTCGCAGACAACTTCGGACGGAATCCCAAACCTGCATAAGTTGTTAGTCTGGATAAAAGACACGACTTCCTTGTCCCGAGCTTAGGATAAGGCAGCTGCTTCTACCCATTTGAAAAAATAATCGGTAAGTACGAGGAGGAATACCTTTTGCCCAGGGGCAGGTGGCAACTTGCCGACAATATCCATACCCCACCTCATGAAGGGCCATGGGATCAGTGTCGAATGTAAGGGTTCAAATGGAATATGGGACGTACCTGAATGTCGTTGACAAGGATCACAGTTCTGGACGTACCTGACGGCGTCTTGTCATAGCATCGGCCAAAAGTAGCCTTGTCGAGAGATGCGATTGGCCAAACTACGACCTCCTGAGTGATTGCCACACTCACCATCGTGCATTTCTTGAAGGATCCTTTGAACTTGATTCTTACTGACGACGCATCTCAGGTTTAATCCTGTCGATGATCGTCGACAAAGTCTATCTCCGATCATGACATACCTGGATGCCTTGAATATGATATTTTGAGCTTCCATCTTGTCTTCCGGGAGTTGGTCGTGCACAAGAAAATTTCGATTGTCGAACGACCAATCATCTTCATTTTCGATGGACGATGTCGCTAGGTGGATCAGAGGAATACTGTCGAATACTGGTTCCACTAGAGCGGATCCAAGGTTTGCTAGAGCATCGGCCTGAGTATTCTGATCCCTCGGGATCTATTCGATAGAAAACGATTAGAATTTTTCTGATTTTCCTTTTTTATCTTCAAGTACGATGTCATCTTCGAATCCTTGGCTGCGAATTCTCCATTCATCTAGTTCACGACCAAAAGAAAATCGCTTCTGACATGCAGCGAAGTTGCCCCCGAGTCGTAGGCCATATCCATTCCTACGATCAGGGCTTCGTACTCAGCTTCATTGTTGGTAGCTTTGAAATAGCATCGTACGGAGTACACCATCTTGCCCTCCTGTGGCGACTTTAAGACGATGCCACGTCCGGAGCCCCTAACGTTGGATGACCCATCGACGTGTAAGGTCCAAGGCATGACGTCGTGAGTCGCCATAGTAGACACTTTGAGCTCTGCTTCTTTCCCCAATTCGGGACTAAAGTCGGCGATAAAATCAGCTAAAGCTTGCGACTTGATTGCTGTCCTGGGTTTGAAATCGATGTCGTAGCTACTGTGATATACGCTCCATTTCGCGAATCGACCTGTCAACTCAGGTTTTCTCAAGATAAACTTAAGGGGGCAGTTAGTAACGACAATAATCGGGTGTGATTCGAAGTAGTGTCGCAATTTCTTTGCGGCTGTAACAAGCGATAAGAGTAGTTTTTCCATTGAGGAATACCTGGTTTCGGCGTCAAGAAGAGACTTACTTACATAGTAGATCGGCAATTGTTGGTTTTCATCTTCCCGTGTCAAGACGGCACTTACTGCACTTGGACTGACAGCTTGGTATAGCTGCAAGGTCTCGTGATCGCGAGGCTTCGATAGCAAGGGCGATGACGCCATGTACTCTTTCAGTTGTTGCAGTACTTGCTCATGATCGTCGGTCCAGTCAAAGCCTTTGTTTTTCCTGAGGACATTGTAAAATAAGTGACATCTGTCTGAGGATCGAGAGATAAACCTGTTCAGGGCTGCCACTCGACCAGTGAGCTTTTGGACTTACTTAAAATTCCTTAGAGGTTGGATCTCGACGATGGCCTTGATTTGGTCGGGATTGGTTTCGATTTCGCGACGAGTGACCATGTAGCCCAAGAACTTCCCAGCGCTTACACCGAAGGAGCATTTCGTCGGATTGAGCTTCATGCTGTATTTTCGGAGGGTGTTGAACGACTGCCTTAAATGTTCGACGTGGTCGACTGCTTGCTTCGACTTGACGAGCATGTCGTCGATATAAACTTCCATCGTGTCGCCGAGGTGATCTTTGAACATTTTGTTCACCAGACGTTTGTAGGTAGAACCTGCATTTTTTAGTCCAAAAGGCATAACCTTATAACAATAAATACCTCGATCTGTCATGAACGCAGTTTTCTCCTGGTCCTCGACGTGCATCAGGATCTGGTTGTATCCAGAATACACATCCATGAACGTTAATAGTTCATGCCTAGCTGTCGCGTCGACCATGGCAATGGGAAAGGGTCTTTAGGACAGGCTTTGTTGAGATCTGTGAAATCGATACAGGCCCTCCACTTGCCATTTTTCTTCGCCACGGCCACGACATTAGCAAGCCAGTCGGGGTACTTTACTTCTCGAATTTTCCCTGTCTTTAGGAGGTTGTCGACCTCGTCATTTATTACCTTATTCCTCTTAGGAGCGAATTTTCGCCGCTTCTGCTTGATAGGCTTGAATGACGGGTCGACATTGAGCTTATAAGAAATGACGTCAGGATTGATACCGACCATGTCTTCGTGCGACCAGGCAAAACAATCGGCGTACTCCTGCAAGAAATATATTAGCTTGTCTTTAATGCAGTGATCGAGGAACGATCCTATAAAGACTTTTTGATCATGCTTTCTCTGATCCAAGATGATTTCCTCCAGGTGATATTCATCGACTATTCCAGGAATATCTTGTGCATTTTTAAGCTCTTCCTGCACTTGGGCAATGACATGCTCCCGATTTTCATTACTTGCCATTCTCCTGAAACAGAAAAAAGAGGAAACTCCAAGAAACCATTAGTAAAGCGCACGTTTGTCGAAGATTTTCTCTAGATGGGATCCCAATGATGGCGTCAAACTGTTAATGCCAAAAATCATCCAGAAGGATAACTTAAGGTTGATTGTGGAGCTTAACAACTAAAGAAAGGAATCTTGTGACAAAGCAATGCGACAAAGAGAGAAAACGTAAAAGAAACAAAGATTTTGGTGACGCGGGAAAAACCTCAACAAGGAAAAAACCCGCGGACGACTGTGGAAGTCGTCGCTGCACTATGATCGCCAAACAGGGGCGATGTCCTTTGTTTCTGGTGTCGGGGATACAATGATTACAATACAAATGACTTGAAATGTAAAAATAACTACTGTATCGAATGTAAAACTACTGTGTCGTGTGCTAAAACTGCTGGTCGAGAGTGTAAGTCGTGCGTCGAGAGCGATCATTTGAGAGAAATTTCTTTGCTTCGGATGTTCTTGAGTACGCAATGTGTGATTCCAAGTTCGGTCCCTTTTCAATGATGATTTTGCCTTCGTATTTATAGTCTTCGAATGCATTTAATGTCTTCATGAATTCTTTTAGTAACGGTCGCAACGGTCTTTGTTATTTAATGTTCATAACTGCTCTATCGGTTTCGTCCGTTGGCCATGAATGTCTTTTGACCTGCGTTAAATGAGGAAAACATAACAGAAGATGCGTACGTTAGTTGGTCGAGGTCGTGTGTTTCTACACGACGGTCAAGGTCGAGAGGTACGCAAGATCTCAGCTTTGGTCAGAGGACAATGGGTTTACGATTTTACTTTGTTTATAAGTGAAGTAAAGTAAATGTCCTTAGAATTTTGGTCGTGGTCGAGACTGGTAAAATTTTTCCCAAACAGGAACTAAATCGGTTCGATCCCAACTGAATGGGAAGTTGAAAAGGGGATAAGATCGTGACGTCATGCTGACGTGCAATCATGTTTAACAGCTGTAAATGCCAGGTGTCGTCGATACGGGTGTGCATACGAAAAGACATGGACACGTGTCGATCATCTATCGACTCGATCTGACACGATCGATTGCATAAATAGAGGGCTTCGGTGGATCTTTTCCAGTTTACGATTTCTGAGAGTTTTAGAGCGAGTTTTCCTTCCTGATTTCTTGCCATTTTTCAGCGAATACATTCTAAACCTGTAGAAATCTTATTTTGATCTAGAGTTTTCGAGGTTTACGACTTCTCATACCTTTTATGCGTCGTAAGTCTATCGCTAGAAAACCTAGGAGACACTGGGATTTGTTTGGTTTTTCAGACCTGCACATTTGGCTAACAGGATTAGCAATGCCAACCGAGCCCCAAAGTTCCATTCGAGATCAAGAGGATCTCGATTCCCTTAGGAAGTTAGCCCAGATCCCTACGGGGATTACTTTGACTAGGGTCGGTCAGATTCGACCGGAGATGTGTCCAGATGGATACTTCGTAATATACGAATATGCATTTAAGATAGGATTACAGTGGCCATATTCGCCTTTAGCCAAGGCGTTTATGTGCGAGTTCGACCTGTCGCCGGGGCAACTAATGCCCCAATTCTGGCTCGTCATCCAAGTTGTCGAGCGACTTACAAGGGATTGGGCCAAACCCATGAATGTGAACGACCTCTTGACGGCTTATCAGGTCAAGATGGACGGGTACCGTCGCTACAGCCTGTTCTCAAAACACAAGGGCGATCGTACCTTGGTTCTGAAAACTGCGGTCAACGACCGCAAATGGAAGACCAGGTACGCATTCGTGTGTGTGGCGACGCTGGACCCCGACAGTGACTGGATTAGGTCCGGCTGGAATATGGCGGGTGAGTTTTTTTTATCTTTTGTCGAGCGTCCTGTGGTATATTTGACTCGTATACATTTTACTTACCTTCTCTTTTGCATCTGTTCGACAAACATTAAGTTCGAAGACGTGAAGTCCAACGAAGACTCCAAAATCAAGATCGACAGATTTCTAGAGTTTAGCGCCGACGATCGGTCGTTCGTCACGCGCCATCTCGTGGACGAAGACGAGGACGTGGTGTACATCAGTGAGACAGGACGTGCAGAAGAAGAGGAAGAAGAGAGAGAAGAGGAGATGACGGGTAAGTTCTCCATCCTTCTTTTATAGTTTGTCCGATTGTCGTACGTTTATCTAATGCTTTCTTCTTGCTTTTCAGGAGAAGCCAATGTCAAGTCGTCGTCTGTGATGGCCAAGAGGGCGGCCCAAGCTGAAATGACTCGTAAGGCGAGAGAAAAGAGAAAAGGAAGTTCGACCACTGGGTCGGGAGTGCTGAAGAGGACCAAAATGATGGTCCCGAAGGAACCGTCTTCAAAGGCGGGTGGCTCATCGAGAGTCGTCACGCCTGAGAAGGCGAAGGTATCGGTCGCATCCCCTGAGGAGACGAGGACGTCTTCTGATGCGATCGACGCAACACTGGTAAATTCGGCGCCTCTGGCGACAACGATGATATCCCCATCTGCCACGTCGACCCCTTCGTCAGCCGACAAGGGCAAGGGCCACACGACGGGACAGGGAGAAGTCACGACGGTTAACTTTACATTGCCATCGGACTTCATGGGTGATAATGTCCTAGACGGGACGAAGCTCTTTCCCTATCCGGGGAAGTATCAGCTCCCTTCTTTCAAGGAGCGCTTTCAGGGAGTCTCGGTTGAAGAGACGGGATCCCACGTTGTTGGACTGGCATTTATGGTAAGTCTTTCTTTTAAAACTTGTTTTTTCGATGTTTGTAATCCTTGTCTAATGTTTTCTAACTTATGTCGTTCGTGTTTTTCAGGCGTTCCAGTCCTCTCTTGCCTTGCACTCTGAAACGGAGAAGATAAGGGGTCTGGTGTCCTCTGCTCTCGAGAGAGAGAATGCGGCGTTGGATAGGGAGAAGGCTGCTCTGGCGCGTGTCGAGGCCATGTCTATTCGACTCGACGACGTCCAGAATGAGTTAGAGACCGTCGAGCGTGCAAGGGACGATGCGAACAGTCGTCTGAAGCAGTCCTTGTGCCTGATCGCCGACCAAAGGACCGAGCTGGACAAGACCAAGGAGTCCTTGGCTGCGAGCGAAAAAGAATCCGAGGAGTCTAAGTCCAAGGTGTCGGTGCTGGAGAGGGAAGTGACGGATTTTAAGGACGAGCTGAAATTCGTCTTCGCCTTGGCTCGACTGACTGCTCGAGCGGCGATCATAAGGCAGCATCTGTCGGGGAAGAATCCCCTTGCCTCTGCGTCGGATGAGCTGGCGTTCTTCCTGTCGAATGTCGGGACTGAGAGGGACCTTGACTCGGACGACGAGAAGGAGGTCGAGGAGGAGGAGATTGATACTGGTGTAGCTGCGGGAGACGGTCCTCCCCAACCTTAGACAATTTTATTTTTTATTTTTACCGATCGACCGTTGGGTGTCGAGTCTTTTTATTGTAATCGTCTTTTGGATACGAAATGAAATTTCTTGGTCTTAAGCAATTACGTTATTTTATTAAAAATAAAAATTACAATATCAGGCATGAGACTCACCAAGTAAATACATGTCGTGTAAAAATTGAATATAAGACTTGCGACATAGGCATTCATCACAACACATCAACTTTTCAGGGTTAAAATGTAGACTGTAAGATCGTGAGATCTTTGAGTTGTGCAAAGCAAACATAGGTACGTGCGACTTAGGCACTTATCCAAAATGTGAAAAAATTTCTAAGTTAAGGAACTTAGATCGTGAAATCGTTAGACCTTATGATCGCATCATTAAATCATGCTATAAGTTTGAGCCATGCGTCCCTGCGATAATGTGGTCAAGTCATATAGTTGTTTGGGCAAAATTTCACCAGTCTCGACCACGACCAAAACAAAGGAAAACATCTCTTGCACTTTTCCATAAAAAGGTTAAATCATAAACGCTTTATCTTTTGACCAAAGTAAAATCGAAAGTTGCTCACGACACTCTACCGACGTGACATACCTCACGACCTCGACCGACTAACGTATGATATTACTGTTACATTTTTTAGTGTTTAATGTAGGGTTAATGTCATTAATGACCGACGACCGTAACCGACAGAGGCAATTAAGAGCATTAACAGCGATGACCGTTGCGACCGTTATCAGAATCATTTATGGAGTCATTCAAGGCACCCGAAGGCTATAAATATGAATATTCCAGTCTCACTTGGGGACATCGGATTTCAAGAACAAGGAATACACAGCGAAAACACTCAAAGAATTCTCTCTCAAGTGACCGCTCTCGACGCACGACTTATACGCACGACACACAATCTTTACACACGACGCACCAGTTTCTTACGCATGATTCACTTGTTATTTTATATTTCAAGACTTTAATTCATCTGTATTGTAATCATTTTACTCTCGACACCTGAAACAAAGGATATCGCCCCTGTTTGGCGATCATAGTGCAGCGACGACTCCCAAAGTCGTCCGTGGGTTTTTTCCTCATTGAGGCTTTTCCCGCGTCACCAAAATCTTTGTCTTATTTACATTTTCTGTCTTTGTCGCACGCTTTGTTGCAAGATTTCTATTCTTTAGTTGTTAAGCTCCACAATCAACCTCAAGTTATCCTGCTGGACGATTTTTGGCATTAACAGTTTGGCGCCATTCATGGGACCCCATCTAAAGAAAAGATTCGACAAACGTGCGTCTTACTAACGGTTTCTTGGAGCTTCCTCTGTTTTTTGTTTCAGGGAAATGGAAGCCAATGGAAATCGAGAGCATCTCATTGCCCAGATGTATCAGGAGTTGGAAGTTGTGCAAAACCTAATCAATCGCACAGCTGAGGAATCCATTCGGAACACAGAACGATCCAAGACCATTCGTTCAGAACCCAGGTCAAGGATCGTTCGGTCAGAATCAAGGATTCGCTCCATTCGTCCATAATCCAGGATCTGCTCTGTTTGCCAATAATCCAGGTCCAGGTCCATTCGTTCATAACCCTGGACCAGGACCGTTCGGTCAGAATCAGCAGCCAGGTCCATTCGTGCAGAACCAGCAGCCAGGATCGTTCATCCCAAATCCCCAGTCCGGACCAGTTCCTCCTCAGCATCTGAGGCCACCACCCATGCAGAATGGATCTCAGCCATTTCAGAATGGGTCTCAGCCGTTTCAGAATGGATCACAGCCATATTTCGTCCCTTTCAGCGGAGACGCCAATGGCTCGTCATATGGAAATGGCACCAGTTTAGGGGTCAACCCTCAAACCGGTGCAAACCCTGATCCTAACGACCCAGTCGCTCAGCGGTTGAAAATGCTAGAAGATCAGAATGAGCGTGTCCTGTCATTGCTCGCGAAGCTACCAGGGGCAGCCGTGCCCGTCGACGTCGAGCCTCGTTCAGGGTATCAGACGTCGCCCTTCATCGACACGATCGCGACAGTCGATGTCCCGAAGAAATATAACATCCCCTTTTTCACGCCTAAATATTCGGGGATAACCGATCCAACAGAGCATATCGCGCAATATAAGCAGCTAATGTGGATGGTCTCGGTCCCACAGATGTACCAAGAAGTATGTATGTGCAAAGGTTTCGGGGCGACCCTCACAGGTCCTTCTCTCCAATGGTTGATCAACCTCAAACCCAAATCCATAGGGTCGTTCGCTGAGTTGGTCAACCAATTCTCCCAGCAATTCGCCAGTAGTCGCAAGATGGAGAAGCAGACCAGCGACTTGTATTATGTCGTGTGTTTGGGCAAAATTTCATCAGTCTCGACCACGACCAAGGTAAGGAAAACACTTATTTTACTTCCCCATAGTAAGGTAAAATTGTAGTACTTTGTCCCTTGGTTAAAAGTCAAATCGTATGTTATCCATCTCACGACACTCGACGACGATGTCGTCTAGTTCTCACGATCGTCGCATAAGACCACGCAACCTCGACCAACTAACGTTCATTATGACTGTTACGTTTGTTCAGTGTTTAATGCAGGAGTCAACTGTCATTAATGACCAACGGCTACAACCAGTAAAGGGTCATTAACAGCATTAAAGACAACGTCCATTACGACAGTTACGTAAAGCATTCAAGAAATCAATCAAAGCACCCGAAGGCTACAAATATAGAGTTCTATCATCATTGAAGGGGACCGCATCCAAGAATCACACTACGTACTCAAGAACATACGAAGAAAAGAACTTCCTCACAACAGATCGCTCTCGACGCACGACATCGACGCATGACTCCCACGCTCAACGCATAGTTTTTACACACGACGCGCATTGTTTTTACATTCGAAACACTTGTTACTTCACATTTCTAAGTCTTTCCTTCATTTGTATTGTAGTCTCTGTACGATCGACACCTGAAACATAAAGACATCGCCCCTGTTTGGCGACCATAGTGCAGCGACGACTTCCACAGTCGTCCGCGGGTTTTTTCCTCGTTGAGGTTTTTCCCGCGTCACCAAATTCTCTGTCTCTTTTACATTTTTTATCTTAATCGCACGCTTTGTCGAGATATTATTTTCTTTAGTTGTTAAGCTCCACAATCAACCTCAAGTTGTACTTGTGTGCGATTTTTGGCATTAACATCGTGCAGAAGGCCAATGAATCTATTCGAAGCTACTTCAATAGGTTCAATGCAGAGATGATCAGTGTCCGCAACTGTGACGTCAAGACCGCGATCGAAGCTTACAAGCATGGTCTAGACGACCGTTCGGGTCTATACACCGATCTGACCAAGTATCCTCCAGAGAATTTCGAAGACGTCCGAGCCAGAACCCCTGCTTATATGAGGGTAGAAGACGATGCTACCTTTTGTCGTAAGCACATTGATGACAAGTGGTCGCTTGGTGTTAAGAAGCCAGAGTTCAAAATAAAAGCAGCATCCAAGTCAGAGCCTGCGCGATAAATCTCGAACGTCCGAGTCAAGACAAAAGTGGAGTTCAAGACCGCGACCAAATTCCCTCAGTACCCGAAGATATCCTCCTATGGATTCAAATGGACTACTAAGGACTTGGTCGAGGCTCTGAAGACCGTCCAGGCGACCATCCGGTGGCCAAAAAAGTCCGACCAAAGCGATGATAAGAAAGATAAATCAAAGTGGTGCGACTTCCATGTCGACCATGGTCATACGACAGATGATTGCATAGCTCTCAAAAAGGAGCTAGCATATCACGTCCCGAAAGGAAATCTCAAGGATATCATCGATGACGTCGTTACTCCAGTTAACGACAATCGACCGCCAACCCCCGAGCATGCAAAGGTCGTCAACTGCATCACTGGTGGTTCCGACGTATGCGGTCTGACGTATTCCGTAGCCAAATGTCATGCCAGCCAGGCACCCGATGATCGGCCTATCCCGCGCTCATCGAGACCCAAAGGAGATCTGGAGTTAGAAGCTATGAAAATCACGTTCGACCAAGACGACCTCGGTGACTCATATCAGAAGTATCATGACGGGTTGATTATTCAGCTGACGATTGGTAATTGTTTAACCCGACGAGTCTAGTTCGATGGAGGCAGTTCAGCGAACGTCAATTTCCTTGACACCGTCAAGGCCATGGGAATCGATCGATCGGAAATCAATCGACGCTCGACAACCTTGGTCGTTTTCAATGGAGAAGCGACAAGTACCTTTGGAGAGATCACCTTGCTTGTCTATGCTGGAGGAATCAACAAGCAGACCAAGTTCAACGTCATTGATTGCTCGTCGGCCTACAACATCATCTTAGGCAGGTCATAGATCCATGAGATGAAAGTTATTCCCTCGACGTACCACCAGACAAGGAAATTCCCTACGCCATGGGGAGTCCAGTAGATCAGAAGTGAGCCGAAGGTCGCCCGTGATTGTTATAAGACCACCCTGAAGCCACCGAAAAGTCGTGGGTAAAGATGTCTATCGACTCCGAACCCTCGACAATCGAGGTATCTCGCGCACCCGTGATTCAACACATCCGGAAAGGTATGTCTTCTAAGTCCTTTTCTATCTTTCATACTATTTTTTACCACGACGATTACTAACTTAAGCATCGAAGGGTCGTTGGCTAGCTAACGACCAACCTATGACGTTGTTTTATCGCAGATCGCTCGACATAAGATCACAAAGTCTACTACTTGACTTTAATCTTGCAAAGTCGCATGACCTAAGTGTTCAGGACTATGACTTGATTATTTTATCACAGGGGCACACGATTTGAGTTTTGTCAAATGATCTAGTTGTACGATCGCCAGGTCTAGCAACCCCATGATCTAAGTTTATTAACTTGGAAGAATTGTACGTTCTGAATGAATGTATCGATCGCGTTTACTTATGTTTGCCAACGTGATCTTAAAGTATGAAAGTCTTGTGAGTTGTGTACCAGTCTTTATAATTACAATGGATGCCTAAGTCGCACGATTCCTTGTTTGTTCTATACTTAATGAATTTCACGGTTGGTATTATATTTACCCACAGCATGTGTGAATCGAAATAAATGCACGAGTTCAGCAAAAGGATAAATTTCATTTACCACACGAACGATTACATCTAAAGTGACTCGACCACCAACGGTCGAACATTCAAAACTAAGAAAAAGGAAAAAATTCTCTAAGGATTAGAAGGGGCGTCGGCAGCATCCTTGCCCGAAGCTTCACCCTGGAGGCCCTCGTCCACAACCTCTTCTTCCTCAGCCTCTTTCTCATCATCAGAGTCGAGATCCCTATCGGTCCCGACCTTGGCTAGAAAAAAGGCTAGCTCCTCAGTTGCAAACGCGAGGGGATTCTTCCCTGACAAGTGCTGCCTCATTATAGCGGCACGCGTGGTCAATCGAGCCAAGGTAAAGGTCAACGCAGCCTTTTCCTTAAGTTCCCTCACCTCCTTCTCCAGGTTCGCCACCTTGGACTTGGACTCCTCGACCTCTTTCTCCTTCATGTCCAAGGACGCCTGCCTCCTGTCTGTTTTGGCAAAATTTCACAGGTCTCGACCGGGACCAAAGAAGGTCAGACGCATGTCATGAGTTATACCTTGTATTAAGATAAGGTCCCGACGAAGACCCTAAGAACCTCCATCATCCCTCCTAAAAGGTAAGTTGAGAGTTCCTCACGACACTCGACCTCGACGTCGCCCGTTCCGCACGACCGTCGCATAAAACCATACGACCTCGACCGACTAACGCGTTATACAAACTGTTATATTTGTTTCAGTGTTTAATGCAGGAGTCAAAGTCATTTATGGATAAACGGCTATAACCGACGAAATCAGTTATGAGCATCTAAACTCCCATTGAAGACGACAACCGTTACAACAATCATCAAAGATCTTATTAAAGTCATCCGAAGACTATAAAATCCCAGCTCAATCATCAGTTCAAGACACCTGATCAACACCGAATAACACAGAGAGAGATAGAACAAAAGCATCGAACAACAGAAGCAAACACAAATACTCGAAGAATATTCATTCGAAGCAAAGAGATCATTCATAGAAGATCACTCTCGACGCAAGACTATCGCTCTCGACCAACAGTTTATACACAGTTTTCCCACACGACGCACACTGTTTTTACATTCCAAACACTTGTACTTTACATTTCGAAGTCTTTTCTTCATTTGTATTGTAATCTCTGTACGATCGACACACGGAACACCAAGGACATCGCCCCTGATTGGCGACCATAGTGCAGCGACGCCATCCACTGTCGTCCGCAGATTTTTTCCTCGTTGAGGTTTTTCTTGCGTCATCAAATCCTTTGTCTCACTTACATTTTTGTCTTTGTCGCACGCCTTTGTCGAAAGATTCCTTTCTTTAGTTGTTAAAGTCCACATCGACCATAAGTTGTCCCTTTGGTGCGATTTTTGGCATTAACAGTTTGGCGCCATCCGTGGGACCCCATCTAGAGAAAATCTTCGACAAACGTGCATCTTGCTAACGGTTTCTTGGTGTTTTCTTTGTTCTCTGTTGCAGTAAAATGGCAGCCCATAGAGATCAGCAGCATGTCATTGCTCAGATGTACCAGGAGCTTGAAGTCGCCCGAAATCAAATCAACGCCATGGAGGAGCAAAGCCGTAGAGCAGCTGAAGAGATCGCACAATTAAGGAATCCCTTTGGATCTCAGAGTGGTCCTAGGCCATTCAATCAGAATCCAGGCCAAGGATCGTTCGGTCAGAATGGTCCTCAATCATTCGCGCATAATCCAGGTCCAGGATCAGGTCCGTTCGCTCAGAATCAGCATCCAGGTCCGACCATGCAAAACCAGCAGCCGGGACCGTTCAATCCAAATCCCGAGTTCGGGACGGTCCCTCCTCAGCATATAAGGCCACCACCCATGCAGAATGGATCGTAGCCATTTCAGAATGGGTCGCAGCCATTTCAGAATGGGTCGCAACCATATTTTGTTCTTTTCAACGGAGATGCCAATGGCTCGTCGCATGTCAATGGCAACAGCCCAGGAATCAATCCGCAAGCAGGGCCAAATCTTAACCCCAATGACCCCGTCGCCCAGCGATTAAAAATGATAGAAGATCAGAACGAGCGTGTCCTATATTTGCTCGCCAAGCTGCCTGGGGCAGCCGTGCCCGTAGACGTCGAGCCCCGATCAGGATTTCAGGCATCACCATTCAACGATGAGATCACGACTGTCGAGGTCCCGAAGAAGTACAATGTCCCCGCCTTCACGCCCATGTACTTGGGAGTGACCGATTCGACAGAGCACGTCGCGCAGTATAAGCAGCTCATGTGGACGATCTCAATCCCACAAATGTATCAGGAGGTCTGTATGTGCAAAATCTTCGGTGAAACTCTCACTAGTCCTGCTCTCCAATGGTTGATCAATCTCAATCCCAAGTCCATCGGGTCGTTCGCTGAATTGGTCAATCAATTCTCCCAGCAATTCGCCAGCAGTCGCAAGATGGAGAAGCAGACCAGTGACTTGTATTACGTAGTGCAGAAGACCAGTGAGTCTATCCGCAGTTATTTCAATCGATTCAATACAGAGATGATCAGCATTCGCAATTGTGACATCAAGACCGCGATCGAAGCCTATAAGCGTGGTCTGGACGACAGTTCAGGTTTATACACTGACCTGACTAAGTATCCTCCGGAGAATTTCGAAGACGATCGAGCTCGAACCCTAGCGTATATGAGAATAGAGGACGACGCTGCCTTTCGTCGCAAGCATACTGTTAATGCCAAAAATCGCACCAAAGAGACAACTTAAGGTCGATGTGGACTTAATCAACTAAAGAAAGGATCTTTTGACGAGACGTGCGACGAGGGAAAAAATAAATGAGACAAGGGATTTGATGACGCAGGAAAAACCTCAACCGAGGAAAAAAACTGCGGACGACAGTGGGTGTCATTGCTGCACTATGGTCGCCAATCAGGGGCGACGTCCTTGGGTACTAGCGTCGGTCGTACGATGATTACAATGCAAATGAAGGAAATACTTCGAAATGTAAAGTACAAGTGTTTAAAGTGTAAAACAGGTGTTTGTCGTGTGAATACAAAGTGTAAATAACTGTTGGTCGAAAGCTGCTGCTGTGCGTCGAGAGCGATGACTTGAGGTTTCCTTCGAGTGTTCTTGAGTTCGCTGTAGGATTCTGGACTTTAATACTTGATTTCCAGAGTTTGATTATTCTTCTTTGTGGACTTGGATACTTTTCTATGTTGTTCGGTAATATTCGCTGATGATCGCTGATGTGTATTGGATGTTCCCTGATGGATCCTTGGAATGAGGCTTTAGCTTGGCTTTTATAGTCTTTGTGCCATTAATTAGCTCCATTAATGCTTTGATCAATGGCTACAACGGCTGGAAACGGTCGCCGGAGTGATTATCCATCATGCTCTTCGTTCGTTACCGCTGTTTGCTGTTAATGGCTTTGACTCCTGCATTAAATACATAACAAACGTAACAGACAAGGTTAACGTTAGCTTTGGTCGAGGTTACGTGGTCTTACTCGACGGTCGTGCGGAACTGGCGATGCTATGGTCGAGCGTCATGGGGGACGTACGACTTACCTTTTATGGGAGACGACGGATGTTTTCTGGGTTCTTGTCGAGACCTTATCTTAATACAAGATTTGGATGATAACGTGCGTCTTACCTGCTCTGGTCGTGGTCATACGACGTGATTTTTTGCTCAAACAGTTTGCCCCTAAAATTTGAAAATTGAATGTCAAATTTAAGTTTTAAATTTTGCTTGTCGAATACTCGTGACCTGGGTTGAGAGACTTACCTGGTTGTCGTGGAACTAGACTAGTCCGCTTATAACTGAACGAGAAGTCGGAAGAGGAACGAGGTCGTGACGTCATGCTGACGTACGATGATGCTTACCAGCTGTCGAGGACAGGTGTCGACGATCCCTGTTGTCATACGAAAGGACGGGGATGCGCGGCGGTTATCCAGGGATTCGACTTGATACGATCGTTTGTATAAATAAAGATCACGACAGATCTTTTCTTGTTATACCTTGAAGTGTTTATTTGGGGAGAGATTTCGCCTTGATTCCTTTCCATTCTTCGTCCGAACTTACTCGAATCGTTGCAAATCTTCAAACCGCAGTTGAGAGCGTTTATATAAGACCTTGTTCTGTCCTCTGATTCGCAATGTCGACGGAGCCTGCTAGTCTTATCATGAATCACGTAGACTTAGATGCTTTTAGGAGCTTAGCAAAAATTCCTGCAAATGTAGAGTTGCGGTGTCCGGGGATTGTTCGTTCTAAGGATTGCCCTGAGGGATATCTCGTTTTGTACGAGTATCCTTTTAAGATAGGGTTTCAATGGCCGTTTTCTGGTTTAGCCAAGTCATTCATGCAGGATTTCGGTGTGTCGCCGGGACAATTGACGCCCCAACTTTGGCGAGTTTTACTGGTTATTGAGCGAGCGTCCGCGAAATGGGAGTCTCCTATGATCATGAATGATTTCTTGGCGGCGTACCAAGTTAAAAAGGATAAGAACTGGCATTATAGTCCTTATTCTAAGTTCAGGGGTGATCGTGCCTTGGTTTTGGGAACTGGCGTCAATGATCGTGGGTGGAAGTTGAGGTATGTATTCATTCTTACCGAGTCATTGGATTCCAGCAACAATTGGATGCGGTCAGACTGGAATAAGACAGGTATGCTTCGTTTGTTTCTGAATTTTATTTATTTTTATGACTTCTACTTATCATTTTCCTCTTGTCGCCTTCAGATATTCAGCTTGTCGAAGTGAAACCGACTGTGGATTCCCAGGCTAAGATCAACAAGTTCTTGAGTCTTAGCGTTGATGACCGATCTTTCGTTTCGTGGCAATCGGCGGTCGAGGACGATGATGAGGACGTGCAGGAAGACGCGACTGGTAAGTGTACCACATTTTTTATTTTATTTCGTTTACTCTATCTGTCTGACGCTTCATGTATTCCCTGATCAGTATCGACCGAGAGGAGATCGGTCTCTAGGGCGAGAGGAAAGCAGGTTATGCGTGCCCTTCGGGGTGAAGATGTTTCGACAGCTGGGTCGAGCCAGAAGAGAACCAAGAGGATAGTCCTGAGGGAACCGTCGTCGAGGGTTGATAACTCACCGGGAGTTGTTCTGCCTAAGAAGGCGAGGGCGTCATCTAGCCGACCTGGCATGATGGACGCGACACCAGCAACTTCTGCGCTTCCGGCGACGGTGACAAAACCGGTGTCTCAAGTGTCGATCACAGTATCTGCCGACAGGGGCGAGGGATCATCGGCCGAAGTTATGACGGTCAATTTTACATTGCCGTATGACTTTATGGCGGATGGTGTCCTAGACGGGACGGCGTCGTTCCCTCATCTGGGGAAGTATTTGCTCCCGTCTTTCGGGGAGCATTTTCGGGGAGTTCCGGCCGGAGAGATTGGATCTCAAGTTGCCAGTCTGGCGTTCATGGTAAGTGTCAATCTTTCATGACTTGTCTCGTTCGTTCAGTCGTCTAATATTTTCTTGTGTTATCAGACATTCCAGTCGTCTTTGGCATTACACGATGGGATGTCGAAAGTTGAAGATCTGGTGGCGTCTTCTCTTGAGAGGGAAGCTGTAGTGTTGGAGAGGGAGAGAGCGGCTTTAGATAGGGAGAAGTTGGCCATGGCACGTGCCGATGAGCTGGCCATCCAACTTTTCGATGTTCAGTACGAATTGCAGGAGATTCGTGCGAGAGGAGTGACAGATGAAGGCCCCCGGGTCGGGACATCGAGCAGGGACACGACCAATGTTCCCCCTGTCGTCTAGAATTTTTTCTTTCCTTGTTGTTTTTGCCACCTGACCTATCGGGGGTTGAGTATGTATATGATGGTTTACTCAACGAATATATCTTTTGCTTTGGATCTTATGCTTTATTCACATCATATTGACTATAAAGTCGAACATAAGATACAAATGAAATCATGCGACTAAGGCACTCATTGTAATACGATGACAAGAACGTAAAACAAATATAAAAACCTGCGATTAAAGCATCCTTTCAGGGTATGAAAGTTAAGAAATTTAGGGGTAAATTCGTTTAGACTCTGCGATCGTACGACCAGATCGTATAATGAGTTTGTACCGTATGCCCCTGTGGAGAAATGATCAAGTTAGAGACCTGATCGTTTATGTCGTTCGACCTTGCGATATTAATGTCATATACTAGACTTAATGATTACTGCCGTGCGATTCTGCGATAAAACGACGTCGGGGGTTGGTCGTTGGCTGGCCAACGACCCTCCGATGCTTAAGTCGGTAGTCGTTTTGTGAGAAAAAATCGGATGAAAAAGAGTTAGAGAACGTACCATTTCGACTTCTCCCTCTATTTGCACCCTGTCATTTATTACCTAATTCTTTTTGGGAGGAAAAGATAGGTTTTAAATGACAGAATCACACGGGGGAATATTGTCCTGCGTTGACTATGTTGGCGTGCGACCGGGCACAATAGTAGACTTATCTCTGTGAAAAAGATATTAGTTTAGGGATAGAAGAAACGAACCTGTCGAGAGCCTGATCTTGTGACTTTAATTTATTTTTCGGCTTCAAGGTAGACTTGTAGCACTCACGAGCGACTTTTGGCTCGCTTTTGATCTCCTGGATTCCCCATGGCGTAGGGAATTTCAACATTTGATGATACGTCGAGGGAACGGCTTTCATATCATGGATCCATGGTCGTCCTAAGATGATGTTATAGGTCGACGCAAAATCGATGACACTGAACTTGGTCTGCTTATTGACTCCTCCGGCGTAGACGGGCAAGATTATCTCTCCGAAGGTGCTCGTCGCTTCTCCATTGAAACCGACCAAAGTTGTCGAACGTCGGGTGATTTCCGAGCGATCGATTCCTATGGCTTTAATGGTGTTGAGAAAAATGACATTTGCTGAGTTGCCCCCGTCAATCAAGACTCGACGCGTTAGGTAGTTACCGACTGTGAGCTGAATGATCAACCCGTCGTGATGCTTATGATACGAGTCACCAAGGTCGACGTGGTCGAACACAATCTTCATGGCTTCTAGCTCCAAATCTCCTTTGGGTCTAGACGAGCGAGGAATAGGCCGATCATTGGGGGCCTGACTGGCATGACGCTTGGCCATGGAATACGCCAGACCATATACGTCTGAACCACCGGTGATGCAATTGACGACTTTCGCATGCTCGGGGGTCGACGGTCGATGGCTATTAGATGGAATAGCGGCATCGTCGATGATATCCTTGAGATTTCCTTTCGGGAAATGATAGGCTAGTTCTTTCTTCAATGCGATACAGTCGTCTGTCGCATGACCATGATCGGCATGGAAGTCGCACCACTTTGATTTGTCTTTCTTAGCATCGTCCAGGTCGGACTTCTTTGGCCATCGAACGGTAGCTTGAGCGGTCTTCAGAGCTTCGACTAAGTCCTTTGCAAATCCTTTGAATCCGTAAGAAGATATCTTGGGGTACTGAGTGAACTTAGCCGCTGTCTTGGCCTCTGCTTTCGTCTTGAAACGAACATTTGAAATTTGGCGCGCTGGCTCTATTCTGGAAACATCCTTTGGCTTGAACTCTGGCTTTCTGACGCCTAACGACTTCTTGTTGTCAATGTGCTTGCGACGAAAGGTGGCATCATCTTCGACCCTCATATATGCTAAGGTTCGAGCTCAGACGTCTTCGAAAGTCTCTGGGGGATACTTGGTCAGATCGATATATAATCCTGAACTATCGTCCAGACCACGCTTATAAGCTTCGATCGCAGTTTTTATGTCACAATTGCGGATACTGATCATTTCGGCATTGAATCTATTGAAATAACTTCGAATAGGCTCATTGGTTTTCTGCACGACATAGTACAGATCGCTAGTCTGCTTTTCCATTTTACGACTGCTGGCGAATTGCCGGGAGAATTGGTTGACCAATTCGGAGAACGACCCGATAGATTTGGGTTTGAGATTGATCAACCACTGGAGAGTTGGACCAGTGAGAGTCGCACCGAAATTCTTGCACATGCATACTTCCTGGTACATGTGTGGAATCGAGATTGTCCACATGAGCTGCTTATACTGCGCGTCATGCTCGGTTGGATCGGTCACACCCGAATACTTGGGAGTGAAGGCAGGAATGTTATACTTCTTTGGGACCTCGATGGTGGCGATCTCGTCGATGAAGGGCGACGCCTGATACCCCGAGCGAGGCTCGACGTCGACAGGCACGGCTGCCCCAGGCAACATGGCGAGCAAGGACAGGACGCGCTTATTTTGGTCTTCTAACATCTTCAAACGTTGGGCGACGGGATCGTTAAGACCAGGATTTTCCCCTGTCGAGGGATTGGTCCCTGGACTAGTGCCATTACCATGCGAAGAACCATTGGTGTCCCAGTTGAACGGGACGAAATATGGCTGCGACCCAAAGTGGAATTGTTGCGGTCCATTCTGAAATGACTGTGGTACCTGCTGAAATGGCTGCAATCTCTGCTGGAAAGATTGCGATCCTTGCTGGAAAGGTTGCGGACCACTTTGGAACGGCTGGGATCCATTCTGAAACGGCTGAGCGCCACCTTGCAATGGTTGGGATCCATTGTTCAAGGGTGGTGGTCGGATGTGTTGAGGGGGAATCTGCCTAGACTGGGGATTCGGAATGAACGGACCCGGTTGCTGATTCTGCATGAATGGGCCTAGATGCTGATTCTGCGCAGATGAACTTGGATTCGGGACAAATGGTCTAGGGCCATTCTGAGGCCCAAGAGGATTTCTTAACCGCGCGATCTCCTCAGCTGCTCTGTGATTCTGCTCTGCCATTGCGTTGATTTGATTCCTGGCAACCTCGATCTCCTGATACATCTGAGCGATGGCTTGCTGCGGATTTCCAATGGCTGCCATTTTCCTGTAACAGAAAATAGAAGAAACTCCAAGAAACTATTAGTAGAATGCACGTTCGTCGAGGATTTTCTCTAGATGTAGTCCCACGGATGGCGCCAAACTGTTAATGCCAAAAATCGCACCAAAGGGACAACTTAAGGTCGATGTGGACTTAATCAACTAAAGAAAGGATCTTTCGACGAGGCGTGCAACGAGGGAAAAAATAAATGAGACAAGGGATTTGATGACGCAGGAAAAACCTCAATCGAGGAAAAAACCTGCGGACGACAGTGGGTGTCGTCGCTGCACTATGGTCGCCAATCAGGGGCGACGTCCTTGGGTACTGGCGTCGGTCGTACGATGATTACAATGCAAATGAAGGAAATACTTCGAAATGTAAAGTACAAGTGTTTAAAGTGTAAAACAAGTGTTTGTCGTGTGAATACAAAGTGTAAATAACTGTTGGTCGAAAGCTGCTGCTGTGCGTCGAGAGCGATGACTTGAGCTTTCCTTCGAGTGTTCTTGAGTTCGCTGTAGGATTATGGACTTTAATACTTGATTTCCAGAGTTTGATTATTCTTCTTTGTGGACTTGGATGCTTTTCTATGCTGTTCGGTAATATTCGCTGATGATCGCTGATGTGTATTGGATGTTCCCTGATGGATCATTGGAATGAGGCTTTAGCTTGGCTTTTATAGTCTTTGTGCCATTAATTAGCTCCATTAATGCTTTGATTAACGGCTACAACGGCTGGAAACGGTCGCCGGAGTGATTATCCATCATGCTCTTCGTCCGTTACGGCTGTTTGCTGTTAATGGCTTTGACTCCTGCATTAAATACTTAACAAACGTAACAGACAAGGTTAACGTTAGCTTTGGTCGAGGTTACGTGGTCTTACTCGACGGTCGTGCGGAACTGGCGATGCTATGGTCGAGCGTCATGGGGGACGTACGACTTACCTTTTATGGGAGACGACGGATGTTTTATGGGTTCTTGTCGAGACCTTATCTTAATACAAGATTTGGATTATAACGTGCGTCTTACCTGCTCTAGTCGTGGTCGTACGACGTGATTTTTTGCCCAAACACATACCGACGACAAGAGGTCGTTAGGCGTAAAGAAGCCAGAGTTCAAGACGAAAGCGATTTCCAAAATAGAACCCGCCCGCCAGATCTCGAACGTCCGATTCAAGACAAAAGCAAAGGCTAAGACCGCGACCAAATTTCCTCAATACCCCAAGATATCCTCTTACGGATTCAAAGGGTCCACTAAAGATTTGGTCGAAGCTCTGAAGACCGCCTAGGCGACTATTCGATGGCCAAAGAAGTCCGGTCAGGACGATGCTAAGAAAGATAAATCTAAATGGTGCGACTTCTATGTTGACCATGGTCATGCGACAGATGATTGCATAGCTCTAAAAAAGGAGCTGGTGTATCACGTCCCAAAGGGCAATCTCAAAGACATCATCGACGACGTCGTTACCCCAGCTAACGATGTTCGACCGTCAACCCCGAGCATGCGAAAGTCGTCAATTGTATCACTGGTGGTTCCGACGTATGCGGTATAACGTATTCCGCAGCCAAACATCACGCCAGTCAAGCGCCAGACGATCGGCCTATTCCGCATTCATCAAGGCCCAGAGAAGATTTGGTGTTGGAAGCTATGAAGATCATATTCGACCAAGTCGACCTCGGCGACTCGTATCAGAAGCATCACGACGGGTTGATCATTCAACTCACGGTTGGTAAGTGTTTAACTCGACGAGTCTTGGTCGATGGGGGCAGTTCAACGAACGTCATCTTCCTTGACACCATCAAGGCCATGGGAATCGATCGCTCGGAAATCACCCGACGTTCGACAACTTTGGTCGATTTCAATGGAGAAGCGACGAGCACATATGTAGATATCATCTTGCCAGTCTACGTCGGAGGAATCAACAAGCAGACAAAGTTCAGCGTCATCGACTGTGCGTCAGCCTATAACATCAACTTTGGTCGACCATGGATCCACGAAATGAAAGTCGTTCCCTCGACGTATCATCAGATCCTGAAGTTCCCTACGCCGTGGGGCATCCAGAAAACCAAGAGTGAGCCGAAAGTCGCTCGTAACTACTATAAATCCACTCTGAAACCGCGAAAGTAAATCGCTTAGCAGATATGGCACGACAGGTTCGTCCTTCTATCCTAGAATAAAAATCATGTCTTCTCTACAGGAGTATGCCAACTATCTTGCCTTGTCGCATGAAAACACAGTCGACGCAGACATAGATGGTATTTCCAAGATCCCTGCGTCGATTTGTCATTTAAAACCTATTTTCCTCCTGAAACGAATAGGATAATAAATGACAGGGGGTAAATACCCCGTCAAATAAAAGAAATAAATCTAAGAAGGTACGTATCCTAATCTCTTCTCTCTTCCTTCATACGATTTCTCATCACGAACGATTACTGACTTAAGCATCGGATGGTTGTTGGCTAGTCAACGACCAACCTCTAATATTATTTTATCGCAGAAACGCACGACAATAATCACTAAGTCTACTATGTGACTTTAAATTCGCAAGGTCGCCCGACATAAACGACCAAGTCTATGACTTGATCATCCTTTACAGGGACACACGATTCAAGCTCGTCGCACAACTTAGTCATATGATCGCAAAGTCTACACGACTTTTTTCTAAGTTTCTTACACGACTTTTTTTCTAAGTTTCTTAAACATAGAAAAATTTATTACTCTGAATGTATGCTTTGGTCGCACATTCCTATGTTTGTTTACACGATTTACAAGCGCTATATCTTACATTCTAAGCTATTGCGTTGCAATAGATGCCTAAGTCGCAGGATTTCTATTATATTATACTCAGTAAATTTCATAATTGACATGTTATTTACTTACTGAATATACAAAACATGAGTACGATGGAAATTTAAATTTCATTCCCTGAATAGTTTGTCATTTACAATCAAAATAACTCGACCACTGACAGTCGAGCAGCAAAAGAAACGACAAATAACAAAGACATTTCCTAAGGCAAAGGGGGAGCGTCGGTCGCGTCCCTGCTTGACGCCTCACCCTGGAGACCTTCCTCCTCCTCCTCGGGATCCCATCTCTTCGATAAAGATCCCTTGAAAACGCTCCTTGAAAGATAAGAGCTGATATTTCCCCAGATACGGAAATAACTTCGTCCCGTCAAGGACATAGTCAGTCAGGAGGATCGTCGACAACGTAAAGTTGATCATCATGATTTCCTCCTCATCCTCTCCCGTCTTTGCACCCTTGCCCCTGGCGGCTGACGAAAGGGTCGACGAGGATATAGAAGACATCGTCGCCGGTTGCGCAGTATGAGACATCGTCGCCGGTTGCGCAGTATGAGACATCGTCGCCAGTTGTGCAGTATCTACGGATCTAATCCAATCACTATCCATATCCAGCATCGCCACCCGCACAAGTACATACCTCGTCCTCCATTTGCGATCATTGACCGCGGTGTTCAAAACTAAGGTACGATCACCTTTAAGCCTTGAAAGTAAACTATAACGACGATATTGATCACTCATGACTTTATACGCCACTCCCAGTGCGAAGTAAGTCGCTCGGTGACTAGAATGACTCCCCAAAACTGGGGCATCAGTTGCCCTGGTGACAGGTCAAACTCACACAGGAATGCCTTGGCCAGAGGAAAATATGGCCAATGAAAGCCTATCTTGAACGGGTATTCATATATAACAACGTACCCCTCGAGGCACATCTCCGGTCGGACCTTGCCAACCCTGCTTACGGTAATCCCCATGGGAATCCTCGCTAGACTTCAAAATTCGCGAGATCTTCTTCGTTTTTAATGGTGCTTCTAGGCTCTGTCGACATTGCCAGCCCCGTTAAATTGATTTGCACTTCTGAAAGGCCCCAGATATCCCAGTTTTTTTCTAGGCTTTCTAGCAATAGACTTGCGACGCATACGCAAACCGGAGGGTCGTATCTTATATGATCTCAGAAAACCCCTAAAGAAATCTTTGCTCAAAACCTTCTAAAAACGTAAACAAGAAAAGATCCATCATAATCTTTACTTATGAAGTCGATCATATCAGGTCGAACCCTTTGATGATCACCGCGTGCCTCCGTCTTCTCGTATGACCACTCGGATCGTCGACACCTGGCAAACGACAGGTGGTAAGCACAATCGTACGTCAGTATGACGTCACGACCTCGTTTTCTCTTCGACCTCTCGTTCGGTTAGAATTAAACCAATTCGGTTCCGAAACAACCAAGGTATTTTTTAACGCAGAACCCTGAGCACCCGACGAACAAAATTTAAAATTCGAATTTGCCATCCTACTTTCAAATTTTGGGGGCAAACTGTTTGGGCAAAATTTCACAGGTCTCGACCGTGACCAAAGAAGGTAAGACGCATGTCATGAGTTATACCTTGTATTAAGATAAGGTCCCGACGAAGACCCTAAGAACCTCCGTCATCCCTCCTAAAAGGTAAGTCGAGAGTTCCTCACAAACACTCGACCTCGACGTCGCCCATTCCGCACGACCGTCGCATAAAACCGTACGACCTCGACCGACTAACGCGTTATACAAACTGTTATATTTGTTCCAGTGTTTAATGCAGGAGTCAAAGTCAATTATGGACAAACGGCTATAACCGACGAAATCAGTTATGAGCATCTAAACTCACATTGAAGACGACGAACGTTACAACAATCATCAAAGATCTTATTAAAGTCATTCGAAGACTATAAAATCTCAGCTCAATCATCAGTTCAAGACAGCTGATCAACACCGAATAACACAGAGAAAGATAGAACAAGATCATCGAACAACAGAAGCAAACACAAACACTCGAAGAATATTCATTCGAAGTAAAGAGATCATTCATAGAAGATCACTCTCGACGTAAGACTATCACTCTCGACTAACAGTTTATACACAGTTTTCACACACGACGCACACTGTTTTTACATTCCAAACACTTGTACTTTACATTTCGAAGTCTTTTCTTCATTTGTATTGTAATCTCTGTACGATCGACACCCAAAACACCAAGGACATTGCCCCTGATTGGCGACCATAGTGCAGCGACGACATCCACTGTCGTCCGAAGGTTTTTTCCTCGTTGAGGTTTTCCTACGTCATCAAATCCTTTGTCTCACTTACATTTTTGTCTTTGTCGAAATATTCCTTTCTTTAGTTGTTAAAGTCCACATCGACCTTAAGTTGTCCTTTTGGTGCGATTTTTGGCATTAACATTGTCCAACTCCTCTCTTTGGTTGGCGATCACAGAGAAGGATTGCTTCAGACGAGAGTTCACGCTATCCCTCACATGTCCGACGGCTTCCAACTCATTCAGGGCATCGTTGAGTCGTATCGGCATGTCCTCGACACACAGGGCGGACTTCTCCCTCTCCAACGCCGCATCCTCTCTCTTAAGAGCAGAAGACACTAGACCCTCGATCTTTGTCGTCTCGGCATGCAGGGCCAAGGAAGACTGAAACGTCTGAAATACATATAAACTCGTTAGTAAAATACCCGACAACGACAACGATAAACGAAAACAAAGTCTTGAAAGATAGACTTACCATAAACGCCAGTCCGGAGACATAAGACCCCGCACTCTCGATAGAGACCCCGTTGAAGCGCTCCCTGAAAAAGAGGAGCTGAAACTTGTCTAAGTGGGGGAACAAGCTCGTCCCGTCCAGGACATTGCCGACCATGAAATCCGACGGAAACGTAAAGTTTACCGTCATTTCTTCTCTCTCGCCCTCTCCCGTCCATGCGCCCTTGCCCTTGTCGGCCGACGAGGGGCCTGACGTGGCAGTAGGAGACACCGTCGATTTCGCCGGATGTGCAGGATCGACGGGTGTCGCGTCGATCGTGTCGGAAGTCTTCTCGACAGATGCCGCCCGTCTTCAAAGACGGTTCCCTCTTGACGGATGTCCTGGTCCTCTTTAGGACTCCCGACCCAGTTGTCGGAGCCTCTTTTCTCTTAAGGATCCCCGACCCAGCTGTCGGGGCATCCTTCCTCTTTTCCCTCGCCTTACGAGCCAGCTCGGTCTGAGCCGCCCTCTTGGCCATCGCAGACGACACCTTCGGCTGGGGCTGTTGGGATTCTCTTGTGAAACAAGAAAGGAAGAATAATCCTAACACTGAAATGAGGGAAGAAACATGTCGAACAGAGTAGGATACACTTACCAGTCATCTATACCTATGTCTCTTCTTTCGACTCCTCTTTCTTCTCCTGTTTCTCAGTCTCCTCGGTCTCCTCAGACTCGTCTTCCTCTTCTTCTTCTTCCTCTACTTCCTCTCGACTCTCTCGACGATTTTCTCCCAAGAACACTAAATCTTCGTCCTCGTCCACTAAATGTCGCGTGACGAACGATCGGTCTTCAGGACTAATCTCCAAGAACTTCTCGATTTTAGCCTGATAGTCGTCGTTAGGCTTCACGGCATCGAACTTTATGTCTGAAAATATAGAGGAAGAAGATTAATCGAGACACAAAGCAATACAAGTAATAAAGACGCTCGACTAAAGCTAGAAACTCACCCGCCATGTTCCATCTGGACCTGATCCAATCGCTGTCGGGGTCCAGCGTCGCTACCCGCACAAAGAAGTACCTGGTCTTCCATTTGCGGTCATTAACCGTAGTTTTTAGGACCAGAGTACGTTCACCCTTATGTTTGAGAACATGCTATAGCGACGGTTGTTTGGGCAAAATTTCATCAGTCTCGACCACGACCAAGGTAAGGAAAACACTTATTTTACTTCCCCATAGTTAGGTAAAATTATAGTACTTTGTCCCTTGGTTAAAAGGCAAATCGTATGTTATCTACCTCACGACACTCGACCACAATGTCGTCTAGTTCTCACGACCGTCGCATAAGACCATGCGACCTCGACCAACTAACGTTCGTTATGACTGTTACGTTTGTTCAGTGTTTAATGCAGGTGTCAACGTCATTAATGACCAATGGCTACAACCAGTAAAGGGCAATTAACAGCATTAAAGACAACGTCTATTACGACAGTTACGTAAAGCGTTCAAGAAATCAATCAAAGCACCCGAAGGCTACAATATAGAGTTCCATCGTCATTGAAGGGGACCGCATCCAAGAATCACACTACGTACTCAAGAACATACGAAGAAAATAACTTTCTCACAACAGATCGCTCTCGACGCACGACATCGACGCACGACTCCCACGCTTAACAAATAGTTTTTACGCACGACACACTGACTATACACACGACGCACATTGTTATTACATTCGAAACACTTGTTACTTTACATTTCGAAGTTTTTCCTTCATTTGTATTGTAATCTCTGTACGATCGACACCTGAAACATAAGGACATTGCCCCTGTTTGGCGACCATAGCGCAACGACGACTTCCATAGTCGCCCGTGGGTTTTTTCCTCGTTGAGGTTTTTCCCGCGTCACCAAATTCTCTGTCTCTTTTACATTTTTTATCTTAATCGCACGCTTTGTCGAGAGATTCTTTTCTTTAGTTGTTAAGCTCCACAATCAACCTCAAGTTGTACTTGTGTGCGATTTTTGGCATTAACAGTTTGGCGCCCACCGTGGGGCCCCATCTATAGAAAATCTTCGACAAACGTGCGTCCTACTAACAGTTTCTTGTAGTCTCCTTTGTTTTCTGTTTCAGAAAAATGGCAGCTCCTGGAAATCAAGAGCATGTCATCGCCCAGATGTATCAGGAGTTGGAGTTCGTGCGAAATCAAATCAATGCCATGGCCGAGTAGAGTCGAAGAGCAGCTGAAGAGATCGCGCGGCTGAGAAATCCCTTTGGACCTCAGAGTGGTCCTAGGCCATTCGTTAAAAATCCAGGTCAAGGATCGTTCGGTCAGAATGGTCCTAGACCATTCGCGCATAATCCAGGTCCAGGGTCGGGTCCGTTCGCTCAGAATCAGCATCCGGGTCCGTTCGCTCAGAATCAGCATCCAGGTCCGTTTATGCAGAACCAGCAGCCGGGCCCGTTCAACCCAAATCCCCAGTTTGGGACGGTTCCTCCGCAGCATATAAGGCCACCACCCATGCAGAATGGATCGCAGCCGTTTCAGAATGGGTCACAGCAGTATTTTGTCCCTTTCAACGGGGACGCCAATGGCTCGTCGCACGGCAATGGAACCAGTTCAGGAGTCAATCCGCATGTAGGTACGAATCCTGATCCAATTGACCCCGTCGCCCAGCGGTTGAAGATGCTAGAAGATCAGAACGAGCATGTCCTGTCTTTGCTCGCCAAGCTACCTAGGGCAGCCGTGCCCGTCGACGTCGAGCCTCGATCAGGGTTTCAGGCGTCTCCCTTCATCGATAAAATTATGACCGTTGAGGTACCGAAGAAATATAACGTCCCCGCTTTCACGCCCAAATACTCAGGAGTGACAAATCCGACAGAGCACGTCGCGCAATATAAACATCTCATGTGGACGATCTCGATCCCGCACATGTACCAAGAAGTATGCATGTGCAAGAGTTTTGGAGCAACCCTCACTGGTCCTGCCCTCCAATGGTTGATCAATCTCAAACCCAAATCCATCGGGTCGTTCGCTGAGTTGGTCAATCAATTCTCTCAGCAGTTCGCCAGCAGTCGCAAGATGGAGAAGCAGACTAGTGACCTATATTATGTCGTACAGAAGACTAATGAGTCTATTCGAAGCTACTTCAATAGGTTCAATGCAGAGATTATTAGTGTCCGCAACTGTGACGTCAAGACCGCAATCGAAGCTTGTAAGCGTGGTCTGGACGACAGTTCGGGTTTGTACACTGATCTAACCAAGTATCCTCCGGAGAATTTTGAGGATGTTCGAGCTCGAACCCTAGCATATATGAGGGTAGAGGACGACGCTACCTTTCGTTGCAAGCATACCGACGACAAGAGGTCGTTAGGTGTGAAGAAGCCAGAATTCAAGACAAACGCAATTCCCAAAGTAGAGCCCGTGCGCCAGATTTCGAACGTCCGGTTCAAGACAAAACAGGAGGCCAAGACTGCGACCAAATTTCCTCAGTACCCCAAGATATCCTCTTATGGATTCAAAGGGTCCACTAAGGACTTGGTCGAAGCTCTGAAGACCAAATCACTAGTGCTTCGGACGTGTGTGGTCTGACGTACTCCGCAACCAAGCGTCACGCCAGTCAAGCACCTGACGATCGACCTACCCACGTTCATAGAGGCCCAAAGGAGATCTGGAACTAGAAGCTATGAAGATTGTGTTCGATCAAGACGACCTCGGTGACTCCTATCAGAAGCATCATGATGGGTTGATCATTCAACTCACGATTGGCAATTGTTTAACCCGACAAGTCTTGATCGATGGGGGCAGTTCAGTAAACGTCATTTTCCTTGACACCGTCAAGGCCATGGGAATCGATCGTTCGGAAATCACCAGACGTTCGACAACCTTGGTCGGTTTCAACGGAGAAGCAACGAGCACCTGTGGAGAGATCATCCTGCCGGTCTATGTCGGAGGAATCAACCAGCAGACTAAGTTCAGTGTCATCGATTGTTCGTCGGCCTATAACATCATCTTAGCTCGACCGTGGATCCATGAAATGAAAGCCGTCCCCTAGACGTATCATCGGACCCTGAAGTTCCCTACGCCGTGGGGAGTCCAAGAAATCAAAAGTGAGCCGAAAGTCGCCCGTGACTGCTATAGGACCACCCTGAAGCCGCGAAAATAAGTTGTTTGGCAGTCACAGGTCAAAGAAATCGTCCTAGATAAAGGCAAACTTGACCATAAGGTCTCGACAGATACGTCTCTCTATCTCTGGTCTTATAGACAAACTAATGCCTTTTTTACAGGAATATGCCGACTATTCTGCCCTGTCGCACGAAAACACGGTCGACATAGACATTGATGTTAATCCTCAAAAACTCAGTGTCGATTCGTCATTTAAAACCTATTTTTTCCTGGAAAAAATAGGATGGTAAATGACGGGGGGCAAATCCCCCATCAAGCAAAAAAGAATCTAAGAAGTCACGTTTTCTAAATTCTTTTCTCTTCTTTCATACGATTTTTTATCACAAACGACTACTAACTTAAACGTCGGAGGGTCGTTGGTTAGCCAACGACCAACCATTGATAGTATTCTATCGCAGGAGCGCACAACATGAGTCTATCACATGACTCTCGCAAGATTGTATAGCGTAAGTATTCAAGCCAAGTACATGATTTGACGTATGATCTAGATTCATCGTACAGTTTAATTATACAAATGACATGCAATCTAAGTGTTCTTAGAAGCATCCCATATATGCTTTGAACACACGATTGTATACACGACTTGTATTTTAAATCGTTGTTTATCAATTAAGAAGCCTTTGTCGCACGTATCTATGGTTATATACAATTTACAAGTCTTTTCCTACGATCGACATTGTACTCGATGATTGCTTGTAATGAACAGTGGAAAATCTCACGATCAAAAGAAATTTCATTGAAATACGATTACAGGAACTCGACCACCAACGGTCGACCGGTAAAAACAAACACAAAGAATTTTTTAAATTTAAGGAGGGACATCAGTCGCATCCTTGCCCAAGGCCTCGCCTTGAGGACCCTCGCCTACCACCTCCTCCTCGACGTCCTTCTCATCACCCGGATCGAGGTCTATCTCAGACCCGACGCCCTTCAAGTAGACGTCAAGCTCCTCTGACACTGAGGCAAGGGGATCCTTCCCCAGCAGATGTCGCCTCATTATTGCCACCTTGGCAGTCAGACGAGCCAGGGCAAAAATGGACTTACCCGTGTCTTTAAGATCCTGCACCTCTTTCTCCAGTTCTGCCACTCGGGACTTAGAATCCTCACCTTCCTTTACGGTCTTAGCCAAAGATTCTCTAACCTTGTCCATCTCCTCCCTCTGATCAGTGATCATGGACATGGACTGCGTCAGACGATGGTTGACATCATCCTTGGCATGACCGACAGCCTCTAACTGTTTCAGGGCATCGTCAAGACGTGTTGACATAGTCCTTTCATGCTCTACGGCGGCATTCGCCCTAGCCATCGCCGCATTCCTCCTCTCATGGGCAACGGATACCAGATCCTTGATCTTCGTCGTCTCGGCACGAAAAGCCAAATAAGCTTGGAACGCCTGTAGAAACATAAAACAAGCAATGTTAATAAGCATACGACAACGTAAACATCGACAAAATAAAATAAGGTCTTGAAAGAAATACTTACCATGAACGCCAATCCGGCAACATGGGCTTCCGTCTCCTCGATAGGAAACCCATCAAAATGCTCCTTGAAAGATGGGAGCAGATATTTCCCCAGATGAGGAAAGAGATTCGTTCCGTCTAGGACATTCTCGACCATAAAATCCGACGACAATGAAAAATTAACCATCGTGACCTTAGCCCCTCCCGTCGGGTGATCCTTGCCCTTGCCGGCCGACAAAGGGTCTGACGTTGCAGACGGGGACTTCGTTGTTTCCGCCGGAGGCGCAGAACTAAGAGGTGTCGCAGCGATCACACTAGGAGACGTCCTCCTAGGCGATGCGACCTTTGCCTTTTCAGGTGTAACGACTCTCGACGAGTCATCAACCCCTAGAGGCGGTTCCCTCGGGATCGTCATCCTCGTCTTCTTGGGAACTTCAGGACCTGCAGACAAGGTTCTTTGTCTCCTTTCTTTGCCCTTTCGGGCAAGCTCGAGCTGAGCTGTTCTTTTAGCAGAGACAGTCGGCACCCTCGGTTGAGACTCTCCTGGAAACCAGAAAAAGGAAGAAATGTTATAAGAGAAGAAGATTCAACAGAAAGAAAAAGGAAAGTACACTTACGAGTCATCTCTCTTTTTTCTTTCGACTCCACTTCTTCCTCCTCTTCCTCCTCACGTTTCTCCCCCCGGTTCTCTCCTAAGTATACCAAATCTTCGTCGTCGTCCACCAAGTGTCGTACGACAAACGACCGTTCTGCGACGCTGAACTCTAAAAACGCGTCGATCTTTGCCTGAGAGTTGACGTAAGGCTTCACGTCCTCGAATTTTATGATTGTCGACAGGTAAAAAGCAAGTTAAAGATCAAGCAAAAAAAAGCGAACGACATACGACAATGAAATTACAAAGCTCACCCAACGTATTCTAGCCGGTCCTATTCCAATCACTCTCGGAGTCGAGGGTCGACTTACATACAAAGCGCGATCGCCTTTAAGCTTAGAGTACAAACTACAGTGGTGATATCCGTTCTTCTTGGCTTGATAAGCCAAAAGGAGGTCACGTACATTCATGGGCGATTGCCATTTTTTAGTAAGGCGCTCAATCACTTGTACGACTCGCCAAAACTGGGGCATTAGCTAAAGGCGAGTAGGGCCATTCGAAGCCTATCTTAAAAGGGTATTCGTATATCACGATATACCCCTCGGGACATTCATTTGATCGGATCTGACCTGCGCAGATCAATTCGACCCACACAGGGATTTTGGCTAAACTTCTAAGGTCATCAAGGTCTGATTGTTCTTGAATTGTGCTTTCGGGGTCCATCGACATTTCTAAACCAGATTTAAGAAATCAAAGAAATCATACCTTATATATAAGCGCTCTGGACCTCGAAAAATCCTAACTGAGTCGAAGATTCTTGCAGGATTAGAAAAGATCGGACAAAGAACAGCAAGGAAATCAAGAAGAAATCTCTGTGTAAAACCTTTTGAAATCGTAAACGAAAATAGACCAATCGTGGTCTCTATTTATGTAAACGATCGTGTCAGATCGAGTCCCTCGATGGTCGACACGCGTCCCTGTCTTTTCGAATGACCACACAGATAGCCGACACCTGTCTGTGACAACTGCTAAGCATCATCGTGCGTCAGCGTGACGTCACGACTTTACCCTCTTTTCGACTTCCCTCTCTAGTTTGAATTGAACCGATTCAGTTCCAAGACAACCAAGGTAACTTTCGACACGTGTCATAACCTCGAACCCCCGGCAAGCAAAATTTAAAAAACTTTTTTTTGCCACTCCACTTTTTCAAAATTTGGGGGCAAACTATTTGGGCAAAATTTCATCAGTCTCGACCACCACCAAGGTAAGGAAAACACTTATTTTACTTCCCCATAGCAAGGTAAAATTATAGTACTTTGTCCCTTGGTTAAAAGTCAAATCGTATGTTATCTACCTCACGACACTCGACCACGATGTCGTCTAGTTCTCACGACCGTCGCATAAGACCATGCGACCTCGACTACAACCAGTAAAGGGCCATTAACAGCATTAATGACCAACGGCTACAACCAGTAAAGGGCCATTAACAGCATTAAAGACAACGTCCGTTACGACAGTTACGTAAAGCATTCAAGAAATCAATCAAAGCACATGAATGCTACAAATATAGAGTTCCATCATCATTGAAGGGGACCGCATCCAAGAATCACACTACATACTCAAGAACATACGAAGAAAATAACTTTCTCACAACAGATCGCTCTCGACGCACGACTCCCACGGTCAACGCATAGTTTTTACGCACGACACACTGACTATACACACGACGCACATTGTTTTTACATTCGAAACACTTGTTACTTTACATTTCGAAGTCTTTCCTTCATTTGTATTGTAATATCTGTACGATCGACACCTGAAACATAAGGACATCGCCCCTGTTTGGCGACCATAGTGCAGCGACGACTTCCATAGTCGTCCGCGGGTTTTTTCCTCGTTGAGGTTTTTCCCGCGTCACCAAATTCTCTGTCTCTTTTACATTTTTTTATCTTAATCGCACGCTTTGTCGAGAGATTCTTTTCTTTAGTTGTTAAGCTCCACGATCAACCTCAAGTTGTACTTGTGTGCGATTTTTGGCATTAACAACGGTACATATCCATCTTGACCTGATAGGCGGTCAAGAGGTCTTTCACATTCATCAGCGACTCCCAATGCGAGGTAAGTCGCTCGATGACCTGAATAACGCGCCAGAATTGGGGCATCAGTTGCCCTGGCGAGAGGTCAAACTCGCACATAAAGGATTTCGCTAGAGGGGAATAGGGCCATTCGAAACCTATTCTAAAGGGATACTCGTATATCACAACGTACCCCTGGGGCACATCTCCGGTCGAATTTGACCGGCCATGCTCACTGAAATCCCCCGCAGGGATTTTCGCTAGGTTCCTAAAGCTATCAAGATCATCCTGATCTTGAATGGTACTCCTAGGCTCTGTCATCATCGATAAACCTGTTAGCCAAGTTTGCAGGTCTGAAAAACCCCAAATGTCCCAATTCATCCTAGGCTTCCTAGCAATAGACTTACGAAGCATACACAGACTGGAGAGTCGTACCTTATGTAGGCGCTCTAGAACCTCGAAATCTCTAACTTGGTCGAAGATTATTGCAGGTTTGGAAAGGATTGAACGAAGAACAGCAAGAAATCAAGGAAGAATCTCTTCTAAAAACTCTCTGTAGACGTAAGAATGGAAAAGATCCATCGTGGGTCGCTATTTATGTAAATGATCGTGTCAGGTCGGGTCACCCGATGGTCGACACGTGCCCCTGCCTTTTCGAATACTCGACAGATCGTCGACACCTGGCACGTACAGCTGTTATGCACGATCGTACGTCAGCATGACGTCACGACCTTATCTCCTTTTCGACTTCCTCTTTAGTTAGAATTGGACCGATCTAGTTCCATGGTAACTGAAATGATTTTTTGACACGTGTCTCGACCCTAGACGTCCGACTAGCAAAATTTAAAAACTTTTTGAATTTTGAATTAGCCACTCCATTTTTTAAATTTTGGGGGCAAACTGTTTGGGCAAAATTTCACCAGTCTCGGCCACGACCAAAACAAAGGAAAACATCTCTTGCACTTTTCCATATAAAGGTTAAATCATAAACGCTTTATCTTTTGACCAAAGTAAAATCGAAAGTTGCTCACGACACTCGACCGACGTGACATACCTCAGGACCTCGACCGACTAACGTATGATATTAGTGTTACATTTTTTAGTGTTTAATGCAGGGTTAATGTCATTAATGACCGACGACCGTAACCGACAGAGGCAATTATGAGCATTAACAGTGATGACCGTTGCGACCGTTACCAGAAGCATTTATGGAGTCATTCAAGGCACCCGAAGGCTATAAATATGAAGATTCCAGTCTCACTTGGGGACATCGGATTTCAAGAACAAGGAATACACAGCGAAAACACTTAAAGAATTCTCTCTCAAGTGACCGCTTTCGACGCATGACTTATACACACTACACACAGTCTTTACACACGACGCATCAGTTTCTTACACACGATTCACTTGTTATTTTATATTTCAAGAATTTATTTCATCTGTATTGTAATCATTGTACTCTCGACACCTGAAGCAAAGGATATCGCCCCTATTTGGCCACCATAGTGCAGCGACGACTTCCATAGTCGTCCGCGGGTTTTTTCCTCGTTGAGGTTTTTCCCGCGTCACCAAATTCTCTGTCTCTTTTACATTTTTTATCTTAATCGCACGCTTTGTCGAGAGATTCTTTTCTTTAGTTGTTAAGCTCCACGATCAACCTCAAGTTGTACTTGTGTGCGATTTTTGGCATTAACAACGGTACATATCCATCTTGACCTGATAGGCGGTCAAGAGGTCTTTCACATTCATCAGCGACTCCCAATGCGAGGTAAGTCGCTCGATAACCTGAATAACACGCCAGAATTGGGGCATCAGTTGCCCTGGCGAGAGGTCAAACTCGCACATAAAGGATTTCGCTAGAGGGGAATAGGGCCATTCGAAACCTATTCTAAAGGGATACTCGTATATCACAACGTACCCCTTGGGGAACATCTCCGGTCGAATCTGACCGACCATGCTCACTGAAATCCCCCGCAGGGATTTTCGCTAGGTTCCTAAAGCTATCAAGATCATCCTGATCTTGAATGGTACTCCTAGGCTCTGTCATCATCGATAAACCTGTTAGCCAAGTTTGCAGGTCTGAAAAACCCCAAATGTCCCAATTCTTCCTAGGCTTCCTAGCAATAGACTTACGAAGCATACACAGACTGGAGAGTCGTACCTTATGTAGGCGCTCTAGAACCTCGAAATCTCTAACTTGGTCGAAGATTATTGCAGGTTTGGAAAGGATCGAACGAAGAACAGCAAGAAATCAAGGAAGAATCTCTTCTAAAAACTCTCTGTAGACGTAAGAATGGAAAAGATCCATCGTGGGTCGCTATTTATGTAAATGATCGTGTCAGGTCGGGTCACCCGATGGTCGACACGTGCCCCTGCCTTTTCGAATACTCGACAGATCGTCGACACCTGGCACGTACAGCTGTTATGCACGATCGTACGTCAGCATGACGTCACGACCTTATCTCCTTTTCGACTTCCTCTTTAGTTAGAATTGGACCGATCTAGTTCCATGGTAACTGAAATGATTTTTTGACACGTGTCTCGACCCTAGACGTCCGACTAGCAAAATTTAAAAACTTTTTGAATTTTGAATTAGCCACTCCATTTTTTAAATTTTGGGGGCAAACTGTTTGGGCAAAATTTCACCAGTCTCGGCCACGACCAAAACAAAGGAAAACATCTCTTGCACTTTTCCATAAAAAGGTTAAATCATAAACGCTTTATCTTTTGACCAAAGTAAAATCGAAAGTTGCTCACGACACACGACCGACGTGACATACCTCAGGACCTCGACCGACTAACGTATGATATTACTGTTACATTTTTTAGTGTTTAATGCAGGGTTAATGTCATTAAAGACCGACGACCGTAACCGACAGAGGCAATTATGAGCATTAACAGTTATGACCGTTGCGACCGTTACCAGAAGCATTTATGGAGTCATTCAAGGCACCCGAAGGCTATAAATATGAAGATTCCTGTCTCACTTGGGGACATCGGATTTCAAGAACAAGGAAGACACAGCGAAAACACTCAAAGAATTCTCTCTCAAGTGACCGCTTTCGACGCATGACTTATACGAACTACACACAGTCTTTACACACGACGCACCAGTTTCTTACACACGATTCACTTGTTATTTTATATTTCAAGAATTTATATCATCTGTATTGTAATCATTGTACTCTCGACACCTGAAGCAAAGGATATCGCCCTTGTTTGGCGATCATAGTGCAGCGACGACCCCCAAAGTCGTCCGCGGGTTTTTTCCTCGTTGAGGTTTTTCCAGCGTCACCAAAATATTTGTCTTATTTACATTTTATGTCTTTGTCGCACGCTTTGTTGAAAGATTCCTATTCTTTAGTTGTTAAGCTCCATGATCAACCTTAAGTTATCCTTCTGGATGATTTTTGGCATTAACAACAGTAGACCTGGTTGCTTATGTCGTGCGATCCTGCAAAAGTGTACTGAAGTCGTGTAATAGACTGAGTAACTTATGTCGTGCGATCCTTCGATAAAACAAGGTCAGAGGTTGGTCGTTGCCTAACCAACGACCCTCCGATGCTTAAGTCAGTAATCGTTGTGATGAAAAAATCGTATGAAAGAGGGGAAAAGACTTAGAAGAAATACCTTTTCAAATGTGTTGCATTCCAGCTACGTGGGATATCTCGATTGTCGAGGGTTTGGAGTTTATAAGCACCCTTACCCACGACCTCTGAGATACGATAAGGACCTTCCCACTTGGTGGAAAGTTTAACTGCATTGAGCTCTTGGGTGCTTTGGAACACTCGTCGGAGGACGTAGTCGCTCTCTTGGAAGACTTTAGCTTTAACATTCTTGTTGAAATGTCGTTCAACCGCTTGCTTCTGCGATGCCATTCTGATTAATTCCGATTATCTATGTTCTTCAAGGGCGTCGAGGTCATAACTTAAATCAACCAGGTTGTGGTCGACGAAAGTATGTCTCGAGGTTGGGAGCTGGACCTCGACCAAAAGAACTGCTTCATAACCATAGACTAAAGAGAAAGGGGTTTGTCCTGTGGACGTGCCAGGTATCGTGTGATTCGCCCATAGGACTGAAGGGAGTTCTTCAACCCACTTTCCCTTTGCAGCTTTTAACCTTTTATTGATCTAAGCAATAATGGTCTTATTACTCGACTCAGCAAGTCCATTTGCCTGGGGATACCTGGGTGTCGAGGTCGTCAGCTTGATATTGCGGTCTTCACAGAATTGTCGAGTTCTGTTGCTTATGAACTGGGATCCATTGTCATAGACAATTTTGGATGGGATCCCAAACCTGCATATGATGTTAGTTTGGATAAAAGAGACGACTTCCTTGTCCCTGACTTGGGAAAAGGCAGTTGCTTCTACCCATTTAGAAAAATAATCCGTAAGTACGAGAAGAAATACCTTTTGCCCCGGAGCAGGTGGTAACTGGCCGACAATATCCATCCCCCATCTCATGAAGGGCCATGGGATACGTGTCGAATGTAAAGGTTCGGATGGTTTATGGGACGTACCTGAATGTCGTTGACAGGGATCACAGTTCTGAACATACCTGATGGCGTCTTGTCGTAGTATTGGCCAGAAGTAGCCTTGTAGAGAGATACGATTGGCCAAACTGCGACCTACTGAATGATTGACACACTCTCTATCGTGCATCTCTTGAAGGATTCTTTGAATTTGACTTTTTCTGGTGACACATCTTAGATTTAAGCCCGTCGAAGATCGTCGATAGAGTCTATCTCCGATCACGACATACCTGGATGCCTTGAACCTGATCTTTCGAGCTTCCATCTTGTCTTCTGGGAGTTGGTCGTGCATAAGGAAATTTCTGATGTCGCACGACCAATCATCTTCTTGGACTTCGATCTGGGCGACGTCATCATTTTCGATGGACGACGTCGCCGGGTGGATCATGGCAATGCTGTCGAATATTGGTTCGACGAGAGCAGATCCAAGGTTTGTTAAAGCGTCGGCTTGAGTATTCTGGTCCCTTGGAATCTGTTCAATAGAAAATGATTTAAACTTTTCTGATCTTTACCCGCGAATTCTCCATTCATTTGGTTCACGACCAAGAGAGAATCGCTTTTGACATGCAGCGCAGTTGCCTCCGAGTCGTGGGCCATATTCATCCCCACGATCAGGGCCTCGTACTCGGCTTCGTTGTTGGTGGTTTTGAAGTCGCATCGCACGGAATACACCATCTTGCCCCCCTGTGGCGACTTTAAGACGACGCCTAGTCCCGAACCTCTAGTGTTGGACGATCTGTCGACATGCAGAGTCTAGGGCACGTCGTCGTGAGTTGCCATAGTAGACACCTCGAGTTCTGCTTCTTTTTCCAGCTCAGGGCTGAAATCAGCAATGAAATCTGCCAAAGCTTGCGATTTGATCGCGGTCCTGGGTTTGAAATCGATGTCGTAACTGCTGAGATATATGCTCCATTTTGCCAAACGACCTGTCAACTCAGGTTTCCTTAAGACAGACTTAAGTGGAAAGTTAGTCACGACAGTAATAGGATGTGATTCAAAATAATGACGCAATTTCTTTGCGGCCGTAACAAGCGACAAACGTAATTTTTCCATAGAGGAATACCTGGTTTCGGCGTCCAAGAGAGATTTACTTACATAGTAGATTGGCAGTTGCTGCTTTTCATCTTCTCGCGTTAGGACGACACTTACTGCATTAGGACTAACAACCAAATATAGCTGCAAGACCTCATGATCGTGCGGCTTTGACAGCAAAGGCGGCGACGCCATATACTCCTTTAGTTTTTGCAATGCTTGCTCATGATCGTCGGTCCAGTTGAAGCCTTTATTTTTCCTGAGGACATTATAAAATAGATGACATCTATCTGAGGATCGATAAATAAACCTGTTCAGAGCTGCCACCCGACCGGTGAGCCTTTGGACTTCTTTGAAATTTCTCGGAGATTTAATGTCGATGATGGCTTTGATCTGGTCGGGGTTGGCCTCGATTCCTCGTCGAGTGACCATATAACCCAGGAATTTTCCCGCACTGACGCCAAAGGAACACTTCGTCGGGTTGAGCTTCATGCTATACTTTCGGAGGATGTCGAACGACTGCCTCAAATGCTCGATGTGGTCGACTGCTTGCTTTGACTTGACCAGCATGTCGTCGAAATACACCTCCATCGTGTCGCCGAGGTGGTCTTTGAACATCTTGTTCACCAGACGCTAGTAGGTAGAACCTGCATTTTTTATTCCGGAAGGCATAACATTATAACAATAAATACCTTGATCTGTCATAAATACAGTCTTTTCTTGGTCCTCGACGTGCATCAGGATCTGATTGTATCCAGAATAAGCATCCATGAACGTCAATAGTTCATGTCGTGTTGTCGCATCGACCATGGCATCGATATGTGGCAATGGAAATGGGTCCTTTGGACAAGCTTTGTTGAGATCTGTAAAATTGATACAAACCCTCCATTTCCCATTTTTCTTCTGTACGACCACGACATTGGCAAGCCAGTCGGAGTACTTTACTTCTCGAATTTTTCTTGTCTTGAGGAGGTTGTCGACCTCGTCATTTATCACCTTATTCCTTTCAGGAGCAAATTTCCGTCGCTTTTGTTTGACAGGCTTAAATGACGGGTCGACATTGAGCTTGTGAGAGATAATGCTAGGGTCTATGCCGACCATATCCTCGTGCGACCAGGCAAAGCAGTCGGCGTGTTCCTGCAAAAGAGATATCAGCTTTTCCTTAAGACAAGGGTCGAGGGATGAACCTATAAAGACGATCTGGTCAGGCTTGCTCTGGTCCAGGACGACTTCCTCCGCGCGATAGTCGTCGGCTGTCGCAGGAGCATCTTGGACCTGTAATTGCTAGATGTCCTGCTTCTGCGGCTTCATGGTCGTCTTGTAGCAGTCGCGGGCGACTTTCGGCTCACTTTTGATCTCTTGGACTCCCCATGGCGTAGGGAACTTCATGGTCTGATGGTACGTCGAGGGAACGACTTTCATGTTATGGATCCATGGTCGACCTAAGATGATGTTATAGGTCGACGAGCAATCGATGACGTTGAACTTGGTCTGCTTGTTGATTCCTCCGGCATAGACAGGCAGGGTGATCTCTCCAAAGGTACTCGTCGTGTCTCTATTGAAACCGACCAAGTTTGTCGAGTGTCGGGTGATTTCCGATCGATCGATTCCCATGGCCTTGATGGTATCAAGGAAGATGACGTTTGATGAACTGCCTCCGTGGACCAAGACTCGTCGGGTCAGACAGTTACCAATCGTTAGTTGAATGAACAACCCGTCATGATGCTTCCGATACGAGTCGCCGAGGTCGTCTTGGTCGAATGTGATCTTCATGGCTTCTAACTCCAGATCTCTTTTGGGTCTTGATGAACGAGGGGTAGGTCGATCGTCAGGTGCCTGGCTGGCATGACGTTTGGCTGCGGAATACGTCAAACCGCATACGAGGGGTATCAATCTCACTCTTTTGGTTTTTCGAGTTTCCCTATTTTTTAATATGTCTGTACATGCTCCATTAAATTGGTGTGAAAGCGGCAAAATCGATAGAAACATATATAAAATAGGGAGATATATAGTAGGGGCCAATGGTAGCAAGGGCCAACATGGAGAACGGACGACGATAGGGCACGAAGCCAACAAGTTTATTCGAGCAATGTATGATCGCGATCTATCTAAAGATTTTTATTCCCGCGGTGGCGAGGTGGAGCAATGTTGTTGGGTGTAAGAGGTCTGAATGACGTAAGTTTGGGAAGTGTAAACTATTTTAGGGTTGTTTTTACATCTAAACTTTTCTATCTGGCTACATGTAGTGTTTTGGATTTAAAAAAAAGGTATCTAACCAATTTGTTTGATGATTTATTTTTTCAAAAAAATTTCAAAGACTTAATTACTCAAAAGTACATTACAATTTTTGTTTATGTGGTTTGTTGAAAATTTCTCTCTTCGTCCGATCCACATGATTTTGAAATTACGATTGTGATCCCTATAGTCTATATATATGGTTCATTATATTTCCGTCCTAATGGTTTAAATTTGATTGTTTTCCTCCTTTCTAGGGTTTACTATTATTTTATTTTAGTTTCTTTTAGAAAAATAATTAACCTCAAAGACGATAATAAAAATGCATTATAAACCATAGGTAGGAAGCTATAATTTTAAAAACACACTAACAAAACCAGTAACTTTTTAACAAATCATAGAAACGAAAGACGTAATTTACTCTTATTCAAAATAATGTAGCGTCCATTTAGTTAAAAACAAATATAAAAATTTAATCATTTAAAATAAAATAATTTATTGTTTTCTTTTTTTTCTTATTTGAAAATATTTGTTTTAATTAATTTAAATTGGTATGAATGGATAACTATCCCCAATGAAAAGAACCCATCAATGCAGCTTATTAGCTGTCGAGTGGAAGTAGATGCCCAACTTGGCCTTCTTCTTCTCCTTCGTCAAGTCTTATCTTATTGTTTACATTTTGTTACTATTGGATTAGGACGAGACAAAATAATGGGCTGTTTGTTTACCACTTAACAGTTCCATTAAGTGGCAACCTCTGAATCGTTCAGAGGTTAATCTTGTTTGGCAAAAAAAGAGTTTTGCCTCTTAATGGTTCCAAAACCCTCTGAATGTTTTAGCATCTTGTGTCACCCTTAAGCATTCAACACCTTGATTTCATTCTAAACAAATACCAAACAATCATATTTCATTTTATACTATATCATAAAAGCCTCTTAACCATTTTGATCACTTAATCATTTTGCACCAAACCATTCAGTAACTGTCAAACAACCCTAACCCTTGCGTAGTTCTATGTGTCAAATATAAATTAATTTTTTATATTTGTCAAGTCTTAAACAATTTTTAAGGACACTTAATTTTATAAGATATTTTTAAATAGCATTCTATAAATATTTTTTTGAGCAGCATCAGATGCCATATATATTACCCACAAAAACCACCAATAAAGTGTTCAGACAAAGCGCAAACCAAAACCATACAGAAGAAAATAGGCAACAAACGAACCAACCTTACAGTACAAAAAACACCGCAGTGAATTACCGAAAACTAAAAAACAAGGCCAGACAGTTTGTGAGGGGCAAACTCGAACCTGCCCATCGGACTCCAGACAGACCTGCTGAATTGATTAAGTCGATCAATACAGATCAGACCTGCTTAATCCAGTAAGCTCCACGGACAGCCCCTGTGAACATAGCGATACCTCCTCCTTCGTCCTCCTACTTTGATCGTATCCGAGCTTTACACACCGTAAGGATCCGATAGCCAAGTTGTCCAATCCACCGCTAAGTCCTTGTCTCTACGCGTCACCCAATCAAAAGTTTTAAGCTAGAAGTCAAAGAAGATTTCCGAAATCGAACCATTAGCTTTTTCAAAAATAATCTTGTTTCTATTTGCCCAAACGAGATATAACGTGAAGAGCTTTTGTTTACTAGGTCTTTCCTTTTACCGAGTCTTTTCTTTATTTTCTAGTCCTTTCTTGTTGAATAATACCGGATCTTAAGGATCTGAGTAAAAGTAGGATTGTTTGTTTTCCTTAGTGGGTAAAAGTAGTAGCTTTACTTTGCTGTTTCGTAGGAGTTGTGTTGATGTGTAAAGCTATAAATAGCCCCCTTTCAAGTCTAATAAAGCACAACTTTTCTCTTCCAATCTGTTCAAAAGCTTTTTTTGCTGATTTATTGTTCAAAGTTTCTTAACATCTGGTATCAGAGCCAGCGAAGGGTCTGTTGTTTGTGAAAACAGGAGAGGAACAATTCTCTTAACTTGCAAAGATGAGTGAAGAGAAGATGGCAAATGTCCCTCAATTCAATGGTCAATATTATGATCATTGGAGTGAATTGATGGAAAATTTGCTCATAACCAAGGAACTATGGAACCTCGTAGAAAACGGCATTGAAGAGCCCAGAGAAGGAGAGGAGCTAACCAATGTGCAACGAAGGCAACTAGAAGATGCCAAGGTAAAGGATTGTAGAGCAAAGGGTTACATGTTTCGAGCCATAGACAGAATCACGTTTGAACAATGTTAATGCCAAAAATCGTCCAGAAGGATAACTTAAGGTTGATTGTGAAGCTTAACAACTAAAGATAGGAATCGTTGGACAAAGCAATGCGACAATGACAGAAAATGTTGTTGGGAACTGAAGATATGCTAAGTATGGTTAGTACTGCCAGAACAACATTACTACTGCCAGATCAATGTTAGTGCTGCCAGAACAAAGATACTACTGCTAGTTCAAGGTTAGTACTGCTGAGTCATTAATGCTGCAAGAACATGATTAGTACTGCTAGACAAATTACTACTGCTGGTACATGGTTAATACTGCTGAACAAAAGTTAGTACTGCTGGTGTCTTACGAAAACTGTTAGTACTGCTTGGGTATATCGAAGATTACTACTGCTGGAAGATTATTAGTACTGCTTGAGAAGAATGAAGTTAATACTGCTTGTGATCAGAACATGGAATGCGAGATTGAAGGAGATAAAGATGGATTGATTGAAGATATACTTAAAAGAATATTCTGAAGATCAATCTTATTTTGATAATTATCTTGTAATTATTCAGTATATATATTTGTTGATAGATAGCTATTAAGAAGAGGAGAAATAATACGATATACAAAATACAATTAGAATTCGATTGTGTTTTAGAGAGAATTAACCTCAAGGTTTTAGAACCCTATTTCTAGAGAAGTAGAAGTCGTCTTGATTGAGCTTGTTCATCAAGATTGAGGTTTGGTTGTAATATTGTGAGTCGAAACAGTGAATACAAAAATTGTGTGTTTTCTGATATTATGTTCATTGATTGTGAGAATTAAAGTTCTATTCCGCAGATTCTTTAATTCTGAATTCTAAGTATTGTTAATCTTGTTAAGATTCGATCCTGACAAGTGGTATCAGAGCTTGTGTTTCTTAGAATTCTACAATTATTATGGACAATTCCATTGAATCAAATAGTACTTTTGATTGGAGTGATCAAGCAGAAGAGGCAATCCAGAATCATGCACTCATGGCAGAAGTCTCAGATATTCCTACGGAGGTAAAATCTAATCTCTGTTCTCAAGCTTGTATAGACACTGTTAAAAGGTATAGAGATCACAATCAGGGAATGTGTGATGACCTTAAGAGATTAGAAAAGGACATAAGAGATTATGTATTGATTGTTGAGAGGTTTGAAGAACAAATTAAGGCTTTTCAAGCCAATGAACTTCAACACTCATATGATACAAACTACTGGAAGTGGGAAAAGGGTGGTCTGGAGTTCCAACTGAAAGAGTCTAGGGAAGAGTGTGAGAAACTAAAAGGAGAGCTTGAGAAAGTTAAACTTGATGTAGAAAATTTTACTTGTGCCTCCAAAGTCATGGACAACATAATCAACTCTCAAATCCATAGTAAGTTGAAACCAGGAATAGGGTACAATGCCACACCCCCACCCTATAACAACAACTACATCCCTCCTAAGTCAGACCTATTAGAAACCAAAGATAGGAAGGACTTACCTAAAGGAGCCACTGAAGTAGATCCATTAGATAAAGTAGTTGTTGAGGAGAAGACTGAAAAAGAAGGATCTGATGAGGAATGTGAAAGTCCATGTGTTAAGAACAATGAGATGAAAAGGACTGACAAGGGAAAGGGAGTTCATTATACACAGACCACTGTTGTGAACTCTAAAACTTGTGAACATTGTTCTTGCAAGAAATCTCAAGAGAATAAGCCCCAAAGACATGATAAAAAGAGGGGAAATCAAAGAAATTGGAATAACCAGTGGGCACAAAAGCAAGGAGTTAATCTGCAAAGGATTAACAGACCAAAACCATGTTTCATCTGTGGCAGATTGAATCACCTAGCCAAACACTGTTATTTCAATCCTATTAACCAAAGGATAAATTTTCAAAGACCTTTTCATAAATCCAATGGTTATAGGAAGCCTGCAAGGAACCATGTGGCTAAGAAACAAGCTAAATCCAAAAGCCACATGAGGAAAAAGACTGAAAAGGAATGTGTCAATATGTGGGTCTCCAAAAGCACTAATACCTCAGATAGTACTGCTGAAAAGAATTGTGCTGCTAGAAGCAATACTGCTGCTAGCAGTGTTAGTGCTGCTAAATCAGTTAGTACTGCTAACTCTGTTAGTGCTGCTAACTCAGTTAATGCTGCTAACTCAGTTAGTGCTGCTAACTCTGTTAATACTGCTAACTCTGTTAGTGCTGCTAACTCAGTTAGTGCTGCTAACTCTGTTAGTACTGCTAACTCTGTTAGTACTTCTTCTAAGGTTAATACTGCTTCTAGTGTTTATGCTGCTAGACCAATTATATTGACAAAGTACTCAAATTCTGCAGTACCTAAGTTTAAAAACCTCATCAAAACTCAGTGCAAGTACTTTGATGAGCAAGGGAGACCCAATACCACTTCGGCTTGGGTTCCCAATAAAAACTAATTGATTTATCTTAGGTGCAGGGCAACCAACAGCTCAAGGGGAAGAGCATCTGGCATGTTGATAGTGGTTGCTCCAGGCACATGACAGGTAACATGGCCTGCCTCAAGAATTTCAAAAGAATTGATGGAGGACATGTTGCTTTTGGAAATAATCCTGCAGGAGGTAAGATAAGTGGTAAAAGTAAAGGTGATGTCAGAAGGTAAGATGACATTTGAGGATTTGACAAGTAGTGCAGAGTTACTACTGCTAGTGCAGAGTTACTACTGCTAGTGCAGAGTTACTACTGCTAGTGCAGAGTTTCTACTGCTAGTACATATTTTCTACTGCCAGTGAGTAGTTAATACTGCTTAGCAGTTAATACTGCTTATGTAGTTAATACTGCTCAGTCGTTCATACTACTTAAGTAGTTAATACTGCTCCGTTGTTAATACTGCTCAGTAGTTAATACTGCTAGTACACAGTTAATACTGCCAATGAGTAGTTAATACTGCTTAGCAGTTAATACTGCTTGTGTAGTTAATACTGCTCAGTCGTTAATACTGCTTAAGTAGTTAATACTGCTCAGTCGTTAATACTGCTTGTGTAGTTAATACTGCCTCGCAGTTAATACTGCTATGTCGTTACTACTGCTTTTGAAAATCTAGGGCAAATACTACTATAAATACCCCTGTTTGCCCGCCAAAGTTCATAACGACTCTTCGCATTAACTTCTTCCCTCTCTCGTTCTAACCTCCTCTCCCTAGAATCTCTGTGTTTTCTATCCAAATCCTCAGAAAGAACAACGATTATGGAGTTTGTCAACGAGCATAATGAGATTGCGATGCTTCAGAAGCCGAAGCAGGCCGCAGGATTTCACGACATTGTGGATTTTCTCAAATCCACTCATATTTCTTATGCCCTAACGGTGAATCCGACTATCTACATCGAGCATCAGACGCAATTCTGGGCCAATGCCACCGTGGAATCCGAAGATGGGCAGAAAGTCATCCAAACAAGGGTATGTGACAAACCCTTGAAAGTTTCAGAAGAACTCATTCGCATCACTCTTCGATTAGATGATGCCTCGGGTATAACTTCTATTCCTAATGAAGAACTATACTCGACTTTAACAAGAATGGGGTATGACGGTCCCATTGGAGTTTTTAAGTTTTACAAGTCTAAATTTCATACACAATGGCGATTCTTTGTTCATACCTTAATGCATTGCATGTCAAAGAAAACTACTGGATGGAGTGAGTTTAGCAGTACCATTGCTTATGCCCTGGTCTGCTTGGCCACTGCCAGGAAGTTTAATTTTTCACAAATGATTTTCAATGATCTTGTATCAAACCTGGAATCCAAAAAGCGGTTTTATATGTATCCAAGGTTTGTTCAAGAAGTGATAACTAAGGAATTGACGGATATACCTCAATTTGATGAGGTATATGTGCCAAAACCCCCTAAAGGGAAGGTTTTCTCAAATATGAGGAGACTTCCTAGGGACTCGGAAGAAGTTGACACACCATTGTTCTCTACAATGATGGTTGTGTCCCACACAATTGAAGGTATGGCATCAGGGTCAAGGCCCTCATTAGACACACCCACTGATGACCAATCCCAACCTTCCATCACAAAAGACATCCCTCAGTCCATTCTTGTACGACCCACTCCCAAAATAACCAAAAAGTTTGAAAGAAGAAAGGTACACAAGGTTCCTTCCCTTGATGTATCTCCTAAGAGCCCGAAGCCTTTAAGCCCTCTAGTGGAGCATTCTCCATTAGAGAATATCGAAAGGGAAACCACAGGGGTGTCTCCCAACCCCAAGAAGGTGCTCACTAAGGAGAAGGTTGAGCATGTGAGTCGCAAGGCTGCCACTACTTCTGCTAGCAAAGAGAAGGCCAGTGGTAAAATAACTAAGCCCTTCCTCACGGCAACTCATGGTGAGAAATCATCCAGAGGTCCCAGGTGCCAAGAAACCAAGGGGGTAGGTAGTGCTTTTGCTAGGCAAGAGACACCTGCTAAAACTTCCAATGATCCTGTAAGGAAGGTAAACACTTCTAAACCAGGTGAGGATAGATACACTTATGAGGAATTGATGGACACTATTGCAAACATAAACACAGATGTGGTCAGTCAGAAAAAGGAAATTGATGAACTCAAGAAAGTGGTCCTCTATCAAAACTCACAGCTTGAGAAGCAAAGGAAGATGATCACTAAGTTGATGCACAGAAAGAAGAAAGCTCAGTTTGTCCTTAGGAGAAGAAACCCTGCCAATGATGCTTCCAAAAAGGGGGAGTCGGAATCTGATATAAACATGGAGGATGAAAAAATTGAGGGGGAGTATGAGTATAAGATTGAGGGGGAGACTGAGGAGGCTGCAGATATTACAAAGGAAGCAGAAACAGAAACAGCAGCAGAAACCGTTACTGCTGCTGATCTTACAAAGGAAGCAGAAACAGAACCAGCAGCAGAAACAGTTACTGCTGCTGAGGTTGCAAAAGAAGCTGAAAGTGAGAAGAAAGCAGAATCTGTTCCTACAGTAACTAAAACAGAGATTGATAAAGAGATATATTGGATTGTGAAGGACAGTGTCGAAGCAGCAGTATTAAAGGTCATAAAAGAAGCAGTAACAGCTATAGCAGTAGAAATGGTTACTGCTGCTGAAAAACAAAAGGCAGCAGAAACTGTTAGTGCTGCTGAGAGCCACAAAGAAGAAACAGCCGAAACCACTCCTGAAGCTGTTAAAACTTTTAAAAGAACAAAGATGGTGTCAACCAAAAGGCCAAGAACAAAGTCCACAGCTTCAAAGAAGAAAGATGTAAAGAAGCCAAGGGTGGATCTAACTGTAGAAGAAGCCCAGGAGGAAGCAGTGAAAGAGAAATCTGATCCAAAAGTTGCTGAAGAAGAAGTGGCAACTCCCTCAGGCCAACCAAGCAATGTACAATCACTGCCAAATGCTCAAAGTGATTTGTATATTACTGTGGTCAATACTAATCCAATCCAAGTTGAACCAATATCTTCTATGGCTCCTGAAATCATCTTCTGGGACACATTGAAAGATGGAAGAAAGGAGTTCATCAGAATCAAAAGGGCAGATGGAAAGTTTGAAGTTTGTCCTACTTGGGGAAAACTTATCAGAACATGCTCTAGATCTGACTTGGAAGAGATGTTCAAGGTGGGAATGAGGCTATATGGAAACATGCTGACAGAGTAAGGTATGTCTATCACCAAGATGGTTCTTGAATACTTGTGCTTAATGTTCAAACCAGAAGCAGTTCAGTATTTGATGGCAAGGAATTTTCAAGTCATCACCAACTGGATGCTCATTGAGAATTGTGGAGTGTATGTCATCTCTCTTGACAATACATTTCATGAATATTATTTGGTGGATGTTGTATACAAGCACAGCATGAAAAAGCTGAATGGAATGCTGCATGCTAAGTTGGTGAGTGACAAAGACTCTAAGATGGCAAGATACCTTGTAAAAAGGATTCTCAATCAAAGTCTGGGATTGGATCCAAATTTATGCGTTGATGATTAGGTTTTGGAAGCATCATCTGAAGAACTTAACTTCTCATCCTGAAAAGTCAAGTTAGGGGGAGATTGTTGGGAACTGAAGATATGCTAAGTATGGTTAGTACTGCCAAAACAACATTACTACTGCCAGATCAATGTTAGTGCTGCCAGAACAAAGATACTACTGCTAGTTCAAGGTTAGTACTGCTGAGTCATTAATGCTGCAAGAACATGATTAGTACTGCTAGACAAATTACTACTGCTGGTACATGGTTAATACTGCTGAACAAAAGTTAGTACTGCTGGTGTCTTACGAAAACTGTTAGTACTGCTTGGGTATATCGAAGATTACTACTGCTGGAAGATTATTAGTACTGCTTGAGAAGAATGAAGTTAATACTGCTTGTGATCAGAACATGGAATGCGAGATTGAAGGAGATAAAGATGGATTGATTGAAGATATACTTAAAAGAATATTCTGAAGATCAATCTTATTTTGATAGTTATCTTGTAATTATTCAGTATATATATTTGTTGATAGATAGCTATTAAGAAGAGGAGAAATAATACGATATACAAAATACAATTAGAATTCGATTGTGTTTTAGAGAGAATTAACCTCAAGGTTTTAGAACCCTATTTCTAGAGAAGTAGAAGTCGTCTTGATTGAGCTTGTTCATCAAGATTGAGGTTTGGTTGTAATATTGTGAGTCGAAACAGTGAATACAAAAATTGTGTGTTTTCTGATATTTTGTTCATTGATTGTGAGAATTAAAGTTCTATTCCGCAGATTCTTTAATTCTGAATTCTAAGTATTGTTAATCTTGTTAAGATTCGATCCTGACAAATGTAAATGAGACAAAAGATTTTGGTGACGCGGGAAAAACCTCAATGAGGAAAAAACCCGCGGACGACAGTGAGGTGTCGTCGCTGCACTATGATCGCCAAACATGGGCGATGTCCTTATGTTTCAGGTGTCGAGAGTACGATGATTACAATACAAATGAATGAAAAACTGTATATGTAAAGTAAACAGGTGTATCGAATATAAAAAACTAATGCGTCGTGTGTAGAGACAATGTGTCGTGCGTAGAAATCGTGCGTCGCGAGCGTTCTGTTGAGAGAGAGTTCTTTGCTTCGAATGCTGTAGTGAGGGTTATTGAGAGTTCCGTTCTTCGCAAATGATGTTGAACCTTCATATTTATAATCTTCGAAGGTTTGAATGATTCCTTAAAGGTTGTAGGTAACGGTCGTAACGGCCGTTGTGGTTAATGCTCGTAATTAACTCTGTCGGTTATGTCCGTTGGCCATTAATAGTGTTAACCCTACATTAAACAGCGAAATCATAACAGTAATAATGTATGTTAGTCAGTCGAGGTCGTAAGGGTCCTTACGACGGTCGAGTGTCACGAGAAACTCTCGATTTTAACTTTGGTCAAACGATAAAGTGTTTATGATTTGATCTCATTATAAAAAAGTGCAATAAATGTTTTCCCGTTTTGGTCGTGGTCGAGACTAGTGAAAATTTTACACAAACAGTTTGCCCCCAAAATTTAAAAATAGAGTGGCAAATTCAAATTTTAAATTTTTGTCAGTCGGAAGTCTAGGTTCATGACACGTGTCGAAAGTCATTGGTTTGGGAACTGAATCGGTTTGATTCCAACTAAAGGGGAAGTCAAAAGGGGATGAGATCGTGACGTCATGTTGACGTATGATCGTGCTTAACAGCTGTAATTGCCAGGCGTCGACGATCTGTCGAGTCTTTCGTAAAGGAGAAGCCACGTGTCGTTCATCGAGTGACTCGACTGACACGATCATTTACATAAATAGAGACCCACGATGGATCTTTTCCTTTTTACGCGTACAGAGAGTTTAGAGAGAGATTTATTCCCGATTTCTTGCTGTTCTTCGTCAAATTCTTTCCAATCCTGCAAGAATCTTCGATTTGATTTAGGATTATCGAGGTTTTACAGCGCCTATATAAGGTACGATTCCTCATTCTTTGTATGCGTCCTAAATCCATTGCTAGGAAGCCTAGGAAGAATTGGGACATTTGGGGTTTTTCGGATCGACAAACTTGGTTAACAGGATTATCGATGTCGACAGAACCAAGAGTACCATCCGAGATCAAGATGATCTCGATGACCTTAGGAGCTTAGCGAAAATCCCTGCAGGGATTACTGTGAGCAAGGCCGGTCAGATTCGACTGGAGATGTGTCCTGATGGGTACGTCATGATATACGAGTACCCATTTAAGATAGGATTCCAGTGGCCCTACTCGCCTCTAGCCAAATCGTTCATGTGCGAGTTCGACCTCTCGTCGGGGCAGCTAATGCCCCAGTTCTAGCGTGCTATACAGGTCATCGAGCGACTTACCTCGAATCGGGAATCGCCGATGAATGTGACGGACCTGTTGACGGCTTATCAGGTCAAGAAGGATACATACCGTCGCTATAGCCTGTTTTCGAAACACAAGGACGATCGTACCTTGGTTCTGAAAACTGCGGTCAACGACCGCAAATGGAAGACCAGGTACGCACTTGTGCGGGTAGCGACGCTGGACCCCGACAGTGACTGGATCAGGTTCGGCTGGAATATGGCGGGTGAGTTTCTAGCTTTGGTCGAGCGCTTTTATTGTATTTGTTATTTATTTTTTGACTAATCGTCTTCCTTATGCGCCTTCAGATATCAACTTCGACAAGGTGAAGCCCAACGACGACTCCAAGGCCAAGATCAAGAAGTTCCTGTAGATCAGCATTGATGATCGATCGTTCTTCACACGTCATTTGATAGACGAAGACGACGACTTAGTCTTCTTGGGCGAGAATCGTCAGGAGAGTCGAGAGGAAGAGGAGGAGGAAGAGAAGACAGAGGAGGAAGAGGAGAAAGAGGAGGAGGTAGAGATGACTGGTAAGTGTACCCTACTCTGCTCGACTTACCCTTTCCACTATTTCAGTTACTTGACTGTTCTTCCTTTTTTACCTTACAGGAGAATCTCAGCCGAAAGCGCCGTCTGCGATGTCTAAGAAGGCGGCTCAAGCCAAATTGGCTCGCAAGGAGAGGGAGAAGATGAAAGAGGCCCCAACAACTGGGTCGGGAGTCCTGAAGAGGACGAAGATGTATGTCCTGAGGGAACCGTCTTCGAAGACGGGCGACTCGTCTGGAGTCGCCACGCCTGAGAAGGCGTAGGTGTCGATTGCATCCGCTGAGAAGACGAGGACGTCTTCTGATGTGATCGACGCAACACCTGTCGATTCTGCGCCTCTGGCGAAATCGGCGGTATCTCCGTCCGCAGCATCGATCCCTTCATCGGCCGACAAGGCAAGGGTCATGCGACCGGAGAGGCTGAGGTCACGACGGTCAACTTTACGTTGCCATCGGACTTTATGGTCGACAACGTTCTAGACGGGACGAAACTTTTCCCTCATCTGGGGAAGTACCAGCTCCCGTCTTTCAAGGAGCGTTTCCAAGGGGTCTCCGTCGAGGAGTCGGGATCACATGTTGCCGGACTGGCGTTCTTGGTAAGTCTTTCTTTCAAGACTCGTTCATCTTTTATCGTTTAAATTTTTATCGAGTGTTTACTAACATGTTCTTGTGTTTTTCAGACGTTCCAGTCTTCTCTGGCGAAGATTGAAGGTTTAGTGTCCTCTTCTCTGGTAAGGGAGAACGCGGCCTTAGAGAGGGAGAGGTCAGCTCTGGCACATGTCGAGGGGATGTCCGTACGGCTCGACAATGCCCTGAATGAATTGGAGGTCGTCGGACGCGCGAAGGATGAGGTGAACCACCGCCTAAAGCAATCCTTGTCCTTGTTCGCCGACCAAAGGGAGGAGCTGGACAGGACGAAGGAGTCCTTGGCTGTGAAGGAAAAAGAAGCCAAGGAATCCAAGTCCAAGGTGGTGAGCCTGGAGAAAGAGGTGGAGGAGCTGCAGAACGAGGCTAAGTCCGTCTTCGCCTTGGCTCGATTGACCGCACGAGAGGCGATAATGAGGCAGCATCTATCGGGGAAGAATCCTCTCGCCTCAGCGTCGGACGAATTAGCATTTTTCCTTTCGACTGTCGGGTCTGATAGGGACCTCGACTTAGACGACAAGAAGGAGGCTGAGGAGGAAGAGACGACCGAGGGCCTCCAGGGCGAAGCCTCGGGCAAGGATGCGACTGACGATCCTCCTCAGATTTAGAGATTTTATTTTTTGTTTTTTATCGCTCGACCGTTGGTGGTCGAGCTATTTGGATGCAAGTGACCGAATATTCTATGAATGAAACTTATATTTCTTTTGAACTTGTGTCTTATACATTTCATGAATACTATCAACGGTGAAATTCACTAAGTATAACATGAACAAGAAGACATGCGACTTAGGCATCCATCATGATACAACAATTAGAACACAAGTCGTACGACTTTTATATTATTAAACCATGTAAGAAATCATTGGTACATGCAATCAGAGCATTCATTCAGAACATGAAATTTTTCTAAGTTAAAACACTTAGATCTTGGGTCAATCGCACAATTAAATCGTGCGGTATATCTGAATCATGCGTCTATGCTATAAGATAATCAAATCATATAGTAGACCTGATTACTTATGTCATACGCCCCTGTGAAAGTATACTGATGTCATATGATAGACTTAGTAACTTATGTCGTGCGATGCTGCGATAAAACAATGTCAGAGGTTGGTCGTTGGCTAACCAACGACCCTCCGATGCTTAAGCCAGTAATCGTCGTGATGAATAAAAATCGTATGAGAGAAAAGGGTTTAGAAGAAATACCTTTTTAGACGTGTTGCATTCCAGCTACGTGGGACATCTCGACCGTCGAGGGGTTGGAGCCGATAGACACCTTTACCCACAACTTCTGAGATTAGATAAGGACCTTCCCACTTGGTGGAAAGATTACATGCATTGAGCTCTTGAGTGCTCTGAAACACTCGATGGAGGACGTATTCGCCTTCTTGAAAGAACTTAACTTTGACATTCTTATTGAAATGTCGCTCGACCGCTTGCTTCTGCGACGCCATTCTGATCAACGCTGATTCTCTAAGCTCTTCAAGGGCGTCTAGGTTATAACTTAAATCCACCAGGTTGTGGTCGACGGAAGTATGCCTCGAAGTTGGGAGCTGGACTTCGACCAGCAAGACTGCTTCACTACCGTAGCCGAAAGAGAAAGGGGTTTGTCCTGTGGACGTGCGAGGTGTCTGTTTGGGCAAAAAATTACCAGTCTCGACCACGACCAAGCCACTAAAAACATTTATTGCACTTCCCTCATAACCAAGTCAAATCATGAACACTTGATCCTTTAAACCAAAGCTGAAGTTAAAAGTACCCATCGACTGCGACCGACTAACATGCGACATTTCTATCATGTTTTTCTCATTCAATGCAGGGTCAATGTCATTTATGGCCAGCGGACGTAACCGACAGAAGCAGTTATGAGCATTAACAGCAGTGACTGTTGCGACCGCTACTCCTACAATCATGGTCATAAATTAAAGCTACGAAGACTATAAGAACGAAGATCACAATCCCATTTGAGACATCTGTTTTCCGAAGAACATCCGAAGCAAAGATTTCTCTCTCGAAGGATCACTCTCGACGCACAACTCCCGCGCTCGACACATACTTTTCACACACGACACCTAGTTTTTACATTTGATACACTTGTTACTTTACATTTAAAGTATTTTCCTTTCATTTGTACTGTAATCATTGTACGATCGGCACCCGAAACACAAGGATATCGCCCCTGTTTGGCGATCATAGTGCAGCGATGACTTCCACAGTCGTCTGCGGGTTTTTTCCTCGTTGAGGTTTTTCCCGCGTCACCAAATCTCTGTCTCATTTACGTTTTTCGCCTTTGTCGTACGCTTTGTCGCTAGATTCTTTTCTTTAGTTGTTAAATTCCACAATCAACCTTAAGTTATCCTTTTGGACGATTTTTGGCATTAACAGTTTGGCGCCATCCGTGGGACCCTATCTAAAGAAAATCTTCGACAAACGTACGTGTTACTAACGGTTTCTTGGCGTTTTCTCTGTTTTCTTTTTCAGGAAAATGGCAGCCCCTGGAAATCAAGAGCAAGTCATTGCCTAAATGTATCAGGAGCTAGAAGTTGTGCGAAATCAAATCAATGCCATGGCTGAGCAAAGCCGAAGAGCAGCTGAGGAAAGCGCGCGGATGATAAATCCCTTCGGACCACGGAACGGTCCAAGACCATTCGTCCAGAATCCAGGTCAAGGATCGTTCGGTCAGAACGCTGGATCTGCTCCATTCGTCCATAACCCTGGTTCAGCTCCGTTCGTCCGTAATCCAGGACCAGGTCCATTCATACAGAATCATCAGCCGGGGACGTTCAACCCAAATCCCCAAGTCGGGATAGTTCATCCCCAGTATATAAGGTCGTCACCCATGTAGAATGGGTCGCAACCATTTTAGAATGGGTCGCAACCATTTTAGAATGGGTCGCAGCCATTTCAGAATGGGTCGTATCTATTTCAAAATGGGTCGCAGCCATTTCAGAATGGGTCGCAGCTGTTCCAGACTGGGTCGCAGCCATATTTTGTCCCTTTCAACGGGGACGCCAATGGCTCGTCATACGGCAATGGCACCAGTTCGGGAATTAATCCACAAACTGGAGTGAATCTCGATCCTAACGACCCCGACGCTCAACGGTTGAAGATGCTAGAGGATCAGAATGAACGTGTCTTGTCCCTACTCGCTAAATAGCCAGGGGAAGCCGTACCCGTCGATGTCGAGCCTCGATCGGGATATCAAGCATCGCCTTTCATCGACACGATAGCGACCGTTGATGTCCCGAAGAGGTATAATATCCCTGCCTTCACGCCCAAGTATTTGGGGATAACCGATCCGACGGGGCACATCGCGCAGTATAAACAGCTAATGTGGACGATTTCGATCCCTCAAATATACCAAGAAGTCTGCATGTGCAAGAGTTTTAGGGCGACCCTCACAGGTCCTGCCCTCCAATGGTTGATCAACCTCAAACCCAAGTCCATCGGGTCGTTTGCTGAGTTGGTCAACCAGTTCTCCCAGCAATTCACCAGTAGCCGCAAGATGGAGAAGCAGACCAGCGATCTATATTATGTCATTCAGAAGACCGTTGAATCCATCCAGAGTTATTTCACCAGGTTTAACGCTGAGATGATCAGTGTCCGCAACTGCGATGTCAAGAACGCGATCGAGGCCTACAAGCGCGGTCTCGATGACAGTTCGGGGTTATACACCGACTTGACCAAGTATCCCCTGCAGAATTTCGAAGACGTCCGAGCCAGAACCCTTGCTTATATGAGGGTAGAAGACGATGCCGCCTTCCGTCGTAAGCACACCGACGACAAGAGGACGCTCTGTGTAAAGAAACCAGAATTCAAAATAAAGGCAGCATCCAAGGTAGAGCCTGTGCGACAAATCTCGAACGTCCGATTCAAGACAAGGTGGAAGCCAAGACCGCGACCAAATTTCCTCAGTACCCCAAGATATCCTCATACGGATTCAAAGGGACCACTAAAGACTTGGTCGAAACTCTGAAGTCCGCCCAGGCCACCATCCGTTGGCCGAAGAAATCTGACCAAGATGACGCCAAGAAAGATAAGTCGAAGTGGTGTGACTACCATGTCGACCATGGTCATGCGACAGATGATTGCATAGCTCTCAAAAAGGAGCTAGCGTATCATGTCCCGAAAGAAAATCTCAAAGATATCATCGATGACGTCATTACTCTCGCTAACGACCATCGGCCGCCTACCCCCGAACACGCAAAAGTCGTCAACTGCATCACTGGTGGTTCCGACGTGTGTGGTCTGACCTATTCCGCAGCCAAACGTCACGCCAGCCAAGCACCTGACGATCGACCTATCCCGCGTTCATGAAGACCCAAAGAAGATCTGGAGTTAGAAGCCATGAAGATTTCGTTCGACCAGGATGACCTCGGAGATTCGTATCGCAAACATCATGACGGGTTGATCATTCAACTCACGATTGACAATTGTTTAACCCGGCGAGTCCTGGTCGATGGGGGCAGTTCAGCGAACGTCATCTTCCTTGATACCATCAAGTCCATGGGAATCGATCGATCGGAAATCACCCGACGTTCGACAACCTTGGTCGGTTTCAATGGAGACGCAACGAGTACCTTTGGAGAAATCACCTTGCCTGTTTATGCAAGAGGAATCAACAAGCAGACAAAGTTCAGCGTCATCGATTGTGCGTCGGCCTATAACATCATTTTAGGTAGACCATGGATCCATGAAATGAAAGCCGTTCCCTCGACGTACCATCAGACCATGAAATTCCCTACAATGTGGGGAATCCAAGAGATCAAAAGTGAGCCAAAAATCGCCCGTGACTGCTATAAGACCACCCTGAAACCGCGAAAGTAGGCCATTCTGCAGACACAGATCGACACAGGCATCCTAGATTAAAGCAAACACGACCGGAAAGTCTCGACAGGTTCGTCTCTCGATCCATACTCTAAAAATAAACTAATATCTTTCCTACAGGAACATACCGACTATTTCGTCTGATCGCACGGTCGACATAGACCTTGGCATCAATTCACAACAACTCAGTGTCGAACCCATCATTTAAACCTATTTGCTCCTAAAGGGAATAAGGTGTTAAATGACGAGGGGCAAGTATCCCCCCCTTAGACGGGAAAAATCCGAGAATGTAATTGTTAATGCCAAAAATCGCAGAAAAGTACAACTTAAGGTCGATGTGGACATTTAACAACTAAAGAAACGTATCTCAAGCCGAATAACACAATTGCGAGGAAAAAGTAAAAGAGACAAGAGATTTGGTGACGCGGAAAACCCCAAAACATGGGGAAAAATCGCGGTCGACTTTGTGAGAGTCGACAGTGCACTATGGTCGCCAAACAGGGGCGATGTCCTTGTGTTTCGGGTGTCGATCGTACAGAGATTACCATACAAATGAAGGAAAGACTTCGAAATGTAAAGTAACAAGTGTTTCGAATGTAAAAATAGTGTGCGTCGTGTGTTTAAACTGTGTGTCGTGCGCTGATGTCGTGCGTCGAGAGCGATTCTTCTAAGAGCGATTTCTGTGCTTCAAGTGTTCTTTCGAGTTCGAGTGTTTGTGTCTGTTGTTCGATGTCACTTGAACTGAGGATTGCGCTTGGAATTTATATTCTCCGGGCACTTTAATTGGATCATTAAGGACTTTGGTAACTGCCGTAATGGAAGTCGTCTTTAGTGATGTTAATGGCTGGTATTGTAACAGCTGCCGGCATTAAATGCACTTTGATGATTGTCGTTGTAACCGCTGTCGAGTCTTTAACGTCATTAAGATCTAGACCGTTGTTGACCGTTGTACCATAATGGCTTGTAGACCTGCATTAATGAATAAAATAAACGGCTATCGACGATTGATGGTTAGTGTAATCGTAAGACCATCTTAAGTTCAGGACGTCGGTCTTATGGAGCATACGTTCGTCACCGAAATACAAGACCATGTATATGACTATAAATATCTTGTAAGACCTTATCTTAGTATAGGAATGGTCTTATAAAACTGTCGTGCGACTAGGATAAAAATGTCGCAAGACCACTAGGTCGTAAGACCAAGATGATGATGTCGTAGGACCAGAGAGATATAAGACCGACGACAGGGGACTGTCGACGTAAGACCAACGAGTCGTAACTGGAGAAATACGACTAGTGACGTAAGGCTAGTGACGTAAGACTAGCGATATGCGATACGTGACGTGCGATCATTAGATGTAAGATACTGTCTTGAATGACTATTGACGCAAGATGTCTTTCCATAACCAACTATCGTGGTTATTAACGTATGTCGGGGATATGACAATAATGGGTATTACCCTTGTCGATCGGGGGTATGACTTTTGTAGATATTAAGGTAATTAAGGTCCACGGGTCATGTCAAGGGAATTTCTCAAGTCGGTCGAGGGTGTGATTTTTTACCCAAACAGTTAGCCCCCCGAGATTTGAATTTCAAAGCCATTTGAATTTCAGATCTCGTACCAAAGTAAAATGTGTTTATACAGAGACATGTCACTTTTGCTAAGAAAATCGACTTGGTTAGCTAAAATCGTGAGTCCAGTCGATGGTGTTTAAGTAAGTTGCGACGATCGAATGATGACTTTTAATGCGCAAGATACTTGTGGTGTTCATCTGATGGTCGTAAGACGACCTTATAACGTAAGGAACCGACGGTGATCATAAGACGATCTCTATCAAAATGAGACGTATGGGTCAGGAGTCAATCGTAAGACGATTGGTCCGAAATAAAGCTTGTCGGCGATCATAAGATGATCGAACCAAGATAAAATTTAAGGATCTTGTGATACAGTCGTTAAAGACTTATGTTCTAGCGTTCCGAGCCGATACGGTCGTTATAGACTTTTGATCTGGCGTTTAGAGCCGATATGGTCGTTATAGACCAATGATCTGGCATTCCGAGCCGATACTGTCGTTATAGACTTGTGATATGGCATTTAGAGCCGATATGGTCGTTAAAGACCTATGATCTGGCGTTCGAGCCGATATGGTCGTTAAAGACCAATGATCTGGCGTTCCGACCCGATACGGTCGTTAGAGACCTATGATCTGGCGTTCTGAGCCGATACGGTCGTTAGAGATCTATGTTACGTTGTGTAAGTTTTGCTTTAGCGATAATCGGTAAAACAATTTACCTTTCTCCTGAACCTGAGTATTATGTCGACTCATACATGTCATGGACAAATGTAATGTCAACTATAAAATTCATTAAGTACAAAAATGAACAAGAAGTCGTGCGACTTGGGCATCCATTGTAATACAACGATTAGAACGTAAGTCATAAGACTTTTTGAATCGTATAAGCAAACATAAGCGCATGCGATCAAAGCGTTCATTCAGAACATGAAATTTTTCTAAGTTAAAGAACTTAGCTTGTGGGGTCGCTAGACCTTATGATCGTGTGATTTGATCATATGATGGACTTGAATCATGTGTTCCTGTAGTTATACAATCGAGTCGTCTAATAAAACTGATTGTTTATACCGTACGAAGTCGTATGATAGACTTAGTAACTTATGTCGTGCGATCCTACGATAAAGCAATGTCAGATGTTGGTCGTTGGCTACCCAATGACCCTCCGATGCTTAAGTCAGTAATCGTCGTGATGAATAAAAAATCATATGGAAGAAGGAAAGGGACTTAGAAGAAATACCTTCTCAGATGCGTGGCATTCCAGTTGCGTGGGATATCTCTACCGTTGAGGGTTTGGGGCCGATAGGCACCTTTACCCACGACTTCTGACATACGATAGGGACCTTCTCACTTGGTGGAAAGTTTACCTGTATTAAGCTCTTGAGTGCTTTGGAACATTCGACGGAGGATGTAGTCGCCTTCTTGAAAGACTTTGCTTGTCATTATACGGTTAATCTTGCGACTTGCCTTTATTGGCAATCATGAGATTAAAATTTGCGAGTCGTACTTATTGGAGACTTTTGCATTTTGACATGCTTCTTACCATGACTGGTGATTATGAGATTCAATGTACAAGCCGTCTTTATTGACGACATATGTCATGACTAGCGATCGTGCGAGTCGCCTTTATTGGCGACCAACAATTTTTAACCTGCGTTTGTCGTGACTGGCGATCATAAGAAAATGTGAGTCATCTTTTACTGCGGACTATAAATTGCGACCTGCTTTTGCCTTGACTAGCGATCGTAAGAAAAAACGTAAGTCAACTGTAAATTGCAACCTGCGTTTGCCATGACTGGCGATCGTAAGAAAAAACGTAAGTCAACTGTAAATTGCAACCTGCGTTTGCCATGACTGGCGATCGTAAGAAAAAACGTAAGTCGTCTTTTACTGACGACTATAAGTTGAAACCTGCATTTGCCATGACTGGCGATCATAAGGTTAAAAATGTAAATCGTCTTTAATTGATGATTATAAATCGTAGGATCTGTGTTTTAAGTCGTAGAGACTTTGGTTTGTCACGATGTAAATCGTAAAACCTATATTTATATGATCTTGCGAGCCTGCAATATAAAATCGGGGGTGGTCGTTGATTTTGACCAATGATCTTTTGATGCTTGAATCGACGATCATATATTAGATCAAAATAATTAAAAGAGGAGAATATACTTAGAGTATATATATAGAGTTGTTCTAAGTAGGACGTCATAGTTACCCTAACATGGAGTTGATAAGCGGCTTTTCCCCGAGGACTTTTGAAATCGAATGTGGTATTTTTCAGTTTGTGAAGGGTGTTCCGAGCCCCCGAGTCCCTTGGATGATGCGATACATGCGATATTTTTTACGAAGCATTTTTTTTATCAGGGCTTGAATCTGGCTTCGAGCCGCATTCAATTCCGATCGAAGTTGAATCAGGGGATCTGGATAATTTGCCATGTACCTGAAAAAACTTTACAAGATCGTCAGAGCGATATGTGTGTTGGCTTGAGATTTTCCCTAGATGGGGTCCCACGGATGGCGCCAAACTGTTAATGCCAAAAAGCGCACAAAAGTACAACTTAAGGTCGATGTGGACATTTAACAACTAAAGAAACGTATCTCAAGTCGAATAACACAATTGTGAGGAAAAAGTAAAAGAGACAAGAGATTTGGTGACGCGGAAAACCCCAAAACGAGGGAAAACCGCGGTCGACTCTGTGAGAGTCGACAGTGCACTATGGTCGCCAAACAGGGGCGATGTCCTTGTGTTTCGGGTGTCGATCGTACAGAGATTACAATACAGGGGTGTCGATCATACAGAGATTACAATACAGGGTGTCGATCGTACAGAGATTATAACCGCTGCCGACATTAAATGCACTTTGATGATTGTCGTTGTAACCGTTGTCGAGTCTTTAACGTCATTAAGAGATAGACCGTTGTTGACCGTTGTACCATAATGGCTTGTAGACCTGCATTAATGAACAAAAGAAACGGCTATCGACCATTGATGGTTAGTGTAATCGTAAGATCATCTTAAGTTCAGGACGTCGGTCTTATGGAGCATACGTCCGTCATCGAAATACAAGACCATGTATATGACTGTAAATATCTTGTAAGACCTTATCTTAGTATAGGAATGGTCGTATAAAAATGTCGTGAGACTAGGATAAAAATGTCGCAAGACCACTAGGTCGTAAGACCAAGATGATGATGTCGTAGGACCAGAGCGATATAAGACCGACGACAGGGGACTATCGACGTAAGACCAACGAGTCGTAACTGGCGACATAAGACTAGTGACGTAAGGCTAGTGACGTAAGACTAGCGATGTGCGACACGTGACGTGCGATCATTAGATGTAAGATACTGTCTTGAATGACTATTGACGCAAGATGTCTTTCCATAACCAACTATCGTGGTTATTAACGTATGTCGGGGATATGACAATAATGGGTATTACCCTTGTCGATCGGGGGTATGACTTTTGTAGATATTAGGGTAATCAAGGTCCACGGGTCATGTCGAGGGAATTTCTCAAGTCGGTCGAGGGTGTGATTTTTTACCCAAGCAGTAATTTTTTCTGAAATTCTTTTCCTTCTTTCATACGATTTTTTACGACGATTACTGACTTATGCATCGGAGGGTCGTTGGCTAGCCAATGACCAACCTCTGACATTGTTTCATCGCAGATCGCACGACATAAGATGGCAAAGTCTACTACACGACTTTAATCTCGGAAGGTCGCATAACATAAGTGCTCAGGTCTATGACTTGAATATTCTATCACAGGGGTATCCGACTCAAGTTCCATGGTACGATCTATTCGCACGATCGTCTGGTCGAGCGACCCATGATCTAAGTTCCTTAACTTAGACAAGTTTCACGTTCTTAATGAATGCTTTGATCGCACGTACTTATGTTTGCAAATATAAAGTATGAAAATCTTATTACTTATGTGCTAGTCTTAGTAATATCAATGGGTGCCTAAGTCGCACGATCCCTTGTTTGTTCTATACTTAACGAGTTTCACAGCTGATATTATATCTATCTACGACATGTGTAAATCGACATCGTCCATACGAGAAAGAAAAATTTCATTCATAAAAAAATATGATTACATCGAAACAGCTCGACCACCAACGGACGAGCATTCAAAACTAAGACAAAAACAAACAAAATCCTCTAAGGATTGTAGGGAGCGTCAGCAGCACCCTTGCCCGAAGCTTCGCCCTGGAAGCCCTCGTCCACAACCTCTTCTTCCTCAGCTTCCTTCTCATCGTCGGAGTCGAGATCCCTGTCGGTCCCGACCTTGGCTAAGAAGAAGGCTAGTTCCTCAGCTGCAGACGCGAGGGGATTCTTCCCCGACAAGTGTTGCCGCATCATCGCCGCCCGACCTATTAGACGAGCAAGGGAAAAGGTAGACGCAGCCTCATCTTTGAGCTCCCTCACCTCCTTCTCCAGAACCGCCACCTTGGACTTGGACTCCTCGACCTCCTTCTCCTGCATGTCCAAGGACGCCTGTCTCCTGTCCAGCTCCTCCCTCTGATCAGCGATTATAGAGCAGGATTGCTTCAGACGAACGTTCACGTCGGACCTCGTATGTTCGACGGCTTCCAGCTCGTCTAGGTCTTCGTCCAGTCGTTTCGACATACCCTCGACATGCGCTAGGGCGGACTTCTCCCTTGCCAATGCCGCATCTTCTCTCTTAATAGCAGAGGATACTAGACCCTCAATCTTCGACGTCTCAGCATGTAGAGCCAAGGAAGACTGAAACGTCTGAAACATATGAAAACACGTTAGTAAAATACCCGACAACGATAACGACAAACGAAAAACAAAGTCTTGAAAGATAGACTTACCATAAACGCCAGTCCGGCAACATAGGACCCCGCACTGTCAATGGAAACCCCGTTGCAGCGCTCCTTGAAAGAGGGGAGCTGAAACTTATCCAAGTGGGGAAACAAACTCGTCCCGTCCAGGACATTGTCCACCATGAAATCCAACGGCAACGTAATGTTTACCGTTGTTTCCTCTCCAAAGCCCGTCTGCGTACCCTTGCCCATGTGGGTCGACGAGGGGCCTGACGTGGCATCAAGAGACACCGCCAATTTCGCCGGATGCGTAGGATCGACAGGTGTCGTGTCAACCGTGTCGGAAGTCTTCTCGACAGATATGGACGACACCTTCGCCTTCTCAGGTGAGACGACTCTCGATGAGCCGCCCGTCTTCGAAGACGGTTCCCTCAGGACGGACGTCCTCGTCCTCTTACGGACTACCGATCCAGTTGTCGAAGCTTCATTTCCCTTTAAGACCCCCGACCCAGTTGTCGGGGTGTCATTCCTCCTTTCCTTCGCCTTGCGAGCCAATTCGGCTTGAGCCGGCCTTTTGGCCATCGCCGACGACACTTTTGGCTGGGGTCGCGGAGATTCTCCTGTGAAACAAAGATAGAAGAATAGTTAGGCGACTGAAACGAAGAGAGAAGCATGTTGAACAAAGTAAGGTACACTTACCAGTCATCTCTTCTTTCTTCTCCTCTTCCTCAGTCTCTTCGGTATCCTCAGACTCGTCCTCCTCTTCTTTCTCCTTTTCTTCTTTCTCTCTCTCTCCTCTCGACCCAACTGTATCCTATCACTCAAGAACACCACGTCATCGTCTTCGTCTATTAGATGGCGTGTGACGAACGATCGATCGTCTGTGCTAATTTCCAAGAACTTCTCGATTTTATCCTTGGAATCGTCGTTGGGCTCTACGCTGTCAAAATTGATGTCTGAAAGAGTAGGGAAAAAAGATTAGCTAAAAAGCAAAGTGACAAATATAACAAAGCAGACGCTCAACCACAGCTAAAACTCACCGGCCATGTTCCATCCAGACCTGATCCAATCACTATCAGAGTCCAGCCTTGCTACTCGTACGAAGACGTACCTGGTCTTCCATTTGCGGTCGTTGACCGCAGTTTTTTGGACCAAGGTACGGTCACCCTTATACCTCGAGAAGAGGATGTAGCGACGGTATGTATCTTTCTTGACCTGATAAGCAGCTAAAAGGTCTTTCACGTTCATCGGCGACTACTAGTGTGAGGTAAGTCGCTCGATGACCTGGATCACCCTCCAAAATTGGGGCATCAGTTGTCCAGGATAGAGGTCAAACTCGCACATAAAAGACTTCACCAGAGGAGAGTAGGGCCACTCGAAGCCTATTCTAAAGGGATACTCGTATATCACGATGTACCCCTCGGTACACATCTCCGGTCGAATATTACCGACCTTGCTCATAGTAATCCCCGCAGGGATTTTTGCTACAATCCTAAAGTCATCTAGAGCGTCCTGATCTTGGATGGTACTCCTAGGCTCAGTCGACATTGCTAATCCCGTCAGTAAGATTTGCCGCTCTGAAAAACCCCAAATATCCCAGTTCTTCCTAGGTTTCCTAGCAATCGACTTACGACGCATACAAAGACTAGAGAATCGTACCTTATATAGACGCTCTAGAACCTCGAAATCTCTAACAAGTCGAAGATCTCTTACAGGTTTGGAAAGGATTTCGGCAAAAAAAGCAAGGAAATCAGGGAAAATCTCTCTTAAAATTTCTCTAGGAAATCGTAAAACGGAAAAGATCCATCGAAGGTCGCTATTTATGGAAACGATCGTGTCAGGTCAAACCTCTCGATACTCGACACGTGCCCCTGCCTTTTCAAATACTCGACAGATCGTCGACACCTGGCGTTTACAACTGTTGTACACAATCGTACATCACCATGATGTCACGACCTTATCACCTTTTCGACTTCTTCTCTAGTTATAATTGGACCGATCCAGTTCTGAGGTAACTGAAAAGATTTTTTACACGTGTCACGACCCCAGGCGTCCGACTGACAAAATTCAAAATTCAAAAAATTACTTCTTCATTTTAAATTTTGGGGGAAAACTGTTTGGGCAAAAAATCACCAGTCTCGACCACGACCAAGCCACTAAAAACATTTATTGCACTTCCCTCATAACCAATTCAAATCATGAACACTTGATCCTTTAAACCAAAGCTGAAGTTAAAAGTACCCCTCGACCTCGACCGTCGTGACACAGCTCACGACTGCGACCGACTAACATGCGACATTTCTATCATGTTTTTCTCATTCAATGCAGGGTCAATGTCATTTATGGCCAGCGAACGTAACCGACAGAAGCAGTTATGAGCATTATCAGCAGTGACTGTTGCGACCGTAACTCCTACAATCATGGTGATCAATTAAGGCTACGAAGACTATAAGAACGAAGATCACAATCCCATTTGAGACATCTGTTTTCCGAAGAACATCCGAAGCAAAGAATTATCTCTCGAAGGATCACTCTCGACGCACAACTCCCGCGCTCGACACATACTTTTCACACACGACACCTAGTTTTTACATTCGATACACTTGTTACTTTACATTTAAAGTATTTTCCTTTCATCTGTAATGTAATCATTATACGATCGGCACCCGAAACACAAGGATATCGCCCCTGTTTGGCGATCATAGTGCAGCGACGACTTCCACAGTCGTCCGCGGGTTTTTTCCTCGTTGAGGTTTTTCCCGCGTCACCAAATCTCTGTCTCATTTACGTTTTTCGCCTTTGTCGTACACTTTGTCGCTAGATTCTTTTCTTTAGTTGTTAAATTCCACAATCAACCTTAAGTTATCCTTTTGGGCGATTTTTGGCATTAACAGTGTCGTGCGATTTGCCCACAGGACCGAAGGGAGTTCTTCGACCCACTTTCCCTTCGCAACTTTTAACCTTTTCTTGATCAAGGCAATAATGGTCTTATTGCTCGACTCTGCAAGTCCATTTGCCTGGGGATACCTGGGAGTCGAGGTCATCAGCTTGATGTTGCGTTCTTTCCAGAACTGTCGAGTCCTGTTGCTTATGAACTGGGATCCATTGTCGCAGACAATTTCGGATGGAATCCCAAACCTGCATATGATGTTAGTCAGGATAAAAAATACGACTTCCTTGTCCCGAACTTGGGAGAAAGCAGCCGCTTCTACCCACTTAGAAAAATAATTCGTAAGTACAAGGAGAAATACCTTTTGCCCTGGAGCAGGTGGTCGCTTGCCGACAATATCCATTCCCCACTTCATGAAGGGCCATGGGATAAGTGTCGAGTGTACAGGTTCAGAAGGTTTATGGGACGTACCTGGATGTCGTTGACAGGGATCACAGTTCTAGACATACCTGATGGCATCTTGTCGCAGCGTCGGCCAAAAATAGCCTTGTCGAGAGATACGATTGGCCAAGCTGCGACCACCTGAGTGATTGCCACTCTCTCCATAGTGCATCTCTTGAAGGATCTTCTGAACTTAACTTTTGTTGATGATGCATCTCAGGTCTAAGCCTATCGATGATCGTCGATAGAGCCTATCTCCGATCACGACATACCTGGATGCTTTGAATCTGATCTTCCGAGCTTCCATCTTGCCTTCGGGGAATTGGTCGTGCACAAGGAAATTTCGGATGTCGCATGACCAATCATCTTCTTGGTCTTCGATCTGGACGACGTCGTTATTTTCGATGGACGACGTCGCCAGATGAATCACATGAATGTTGTTGAATATTGGTTCGACCAATGCAGACCCAAGGTTTGCTAAAGCATAGGCTTGAGTGTTCTGGTCCCTTGGAATCTGTTCAACAGAAAAAGATTTAAATTTTTCGGATTTTTCTTTTGCTACCTTTAGGTACGCTGTCATCTTTGAATCTTTAGCCGCGAATTCTCCATTTATCTGGTTCACGACCAGGAGAGAATCGCTTTTGACATGTAACGTGGTTTCCCCCGAGTCGTGGGCCATATTCATTCCCACGATCAAGGATTCATATTCAGCTTCGTTGGTGGTGGTTTTGAAGTCGCATCGCACAGAATACACCATCTTGCCCCCATGTGGCGACTTTAAGACGACGCATAGTCCTGAACCTCTAGTGTTGGATGAACCGTCGACATACAGAGTCCAAGGCACGTCGTCGTGAGTCGCCACAGTTGACACTTCGAGCTCTGCTTCTTTCTCCAATTCAGGGCTGAAATCAGCAATGAAATCCGCCAAGGCTTGCGATTTGATCGCGGTCCTGGGCTTGAAATCGATGTCGTAACTGCTGAGATATATGCTCCATTTTGCTAAGCGACCTGTCAACTCACATTTCCTCAAGACATACTTCTGAGGAAAGTTAGTCACGACAGTAATAGGATGCGATTCAAAGTAGTGTCGCAATTTTTTAGCAGCTGTGACTAGTGACAAAAGCAATTTTTTCATAGAGGAATACCTGGTTTCTGCGTCCAAGAGAGATTTACTTACATAGTAGGTCGGCAGTTGCTGCTTTTCATCTTCTCGTGTTAGGACGGCACCTACTGCATTAGGACTAACATCCAAATATAGCTGCAAGACCTCATGATTGTGAGGTTTTGACAACAAAGGAGGCGACGTTATGTACTCTTTAAGTTTTTGCAATGCTTGCTAATGATCGTCGGTCCAATCAAAGCCTCTACTTTTCCTGAGAACAATGTAAAATAGATGGCATTTATCTGAGGATCGAGAGATAAACCTGTTTAAAGCTGCCACCCGACCAGTGAGCCTTTGGACTTCTTTGAAATTTCTCGAAGACTTGATCTCGATGATGGCTTTGATCTGGTCGGGGTTGGCTTCGATTCCTCGACGAGTGACCATGTAACCTAAGAATTTCTAGGGACTGACACCAAAGGAACATTTCGTCGGGTTAAGCTTCATGTTATACTTTCGAAGGACATCGAACGACTGCTTCAAATGATCGACGTGGTCGATTGCTTGCTTTGACTTGACCAGCATGTCGTCGATATACACCTCCATTGTGTCGCCAAGATGATCCTTGAACATATTATTCACTAGACGATGGTAGGTAGAACCTGCATTTTTTAGTCTGAAAGGCATAACTTTATAACAGTAAATACCTCGATCTGTCGTGAATGGAGTCTTTTCTTGGTCCTCGACGTGTATCAGGATCTGATTGTATCCAGAATAGGCATCCATGAACGTCAATAGTTCATGCCCTGCAGTCGCGTCGACCATTGCATCGATATGTGGCAATGGAAAAGGATCTTTTAGACACGCTTTGTTGAGATCTGTGAAGTCAATACAGACTCTCCACTTGCCATTTTTATTTGCTACGACCACGACATTAGCAAGCCAGTCGAGGTACTTTACTTCTCGAATCTTCCCTGTCTTCAGGAGGTTGTCGACCTCATCATTTATCACCTTATTCCTTCCAGGAGCAAATTTCTGGCGCTTTTGTTTGATAGGTTTAAACGGCGGGTCGACATTGAGCTTGTGAGAAATCATACTGGGGTTTATGCCGACCATGACTTCGTGCGACCAGGCAAAACAGTCGGCGTGTTTGTTAATGCCAAAAATCGCACCAAAGTACAACTTAAGGTCGATATGGACTTTAACAACTAAAGAAAGGAATCATTCGACAAAAGCGTGCGACAAAGACGAAAATATAAATGAGACAGAGATTTTGGTGACGCGGGAAAAAACTCAACGAGGAAAAAAACCCGCGGACGACTGTGGAAGTCGTCGCTGCACTATGGTCGCCAAACAGGGGCGATGTCCTTGTGTTTCTGGTGTTGATCGTACAGAGATTACAATACAAATGAAAGAAAGACTTCGAAAATGTAAATTAACAAGTGTTTTCTAATGTAAAACAGTGTGCGTCGTGTGTAAAAGTGAAGTGTTGTGTGTTGATGTCGTGCGTCGAGAGCGATTCTTTTGTGAGCGATTTCTGTGCTTCAAGTGTTCTTCAGAGTTCGAGTGCTTGTGTCTGATGTTATATGTTGTATCTGTGTTCCGTCTGTTGAAATGATGATTTTCCTTGATATTTATAGTCTTCGGGCACTTTAATTGGATCATTAAGGACTTTGGTAACTGCCGTAACGGTCGTCGTCTTTAATGCGGGATTAGATGTTCTTAACTGACTTCGTCGGTTATAGCCGTTGTCCATTAATGGTGTTGACTCCTGCGTTAAACATTGAACAAACATAACAGTCGTATAGCGCGTTATTCGGTCGAGGTCGCATGGTTTTATGCGACGGTCGTATGGGCTAGGCGACGTCGAGGTCGAGTGTCGTGAGGTAAAAGACTTTCGATTTTATCTTTAATCATGAGAGAAAGTACTATGATTTTACCTTCGTTATAAGAAAAAGGAATAGGTGTTTTCCTTACCTTGGTCGTGGTCGAGACTGGTGAAATTTTGCCCAAACAGTTTGCTCCCAAAATTTGAAAGTAGGATGGCAAATTCGAATTTTAAATTTTGCTTGTCGGGTGTTCGGGATCGTGACACGTGTTGAGAGTTATTTTGGATTAGTCCAATTCTAACTGAACGAGGAGTCGAAAAGGAAACGGGATCGTGACGTCATACTGACGCACGATGTTGCTTACTAGCTGTCTTTGATAGGTGTCGATGATCTAAGGGACGAGGGAACACGTGCTGGTCATCAAGAGACTCGTCCTGACATGATCTTTTGCATAAATAGAGATCAGAATGGATCGTTTTCTTTTGTGGCCTTCGAAAAGTTTCTTGTTGTTCTTTGCTCAATATTTTCCAAAATTGCTAGGATTTCTAACTTGCTGGAAAAAAAATTAAACTTTTGAGCGCCTATATAAGATATAGTTTTTCAATCTTTCTCAAGTCTCCAAAGGTCGATGACCCATTGAGAGTTATTCTGTATGAGTTGGTGAAGGTATTGATTGCGATAGACGCGACACTTGTGGATCCTGCGCAACTGGCGACGATGTCCTCTATATTCACGTCAACCCCTTCATCAGCCGACGAGGGCAAGGGTGAAAACACGGGAGAGGGTGAGGAGGACGTTATAACGATCAGCTCTATGTTGCCGTCGGTCTTCCTGATTGACCGTGTCCTTGTCGGGACGGAGTCACTTTCGCATCCGGGGAAATATCAGCTCCTATCTTTCGAGGAGCGTTTTCGAGGGGTCTTCGTCGTAAAAACGGGACTGCATATGGCCATACAACCCTTCTTAGTTTGACATATTCGTTTTTACAGATGCTTCGATCTTTGCTCATTCGATATGCGAAGACAGAGAAGTCGTTGGACCGAAAGTCGATCGTCGAGAGCGTCATATTCCTTCCTCCAACTTTTAACATTAATCTTAAGAGTCACATTCTTAAAATACTGTGGACTCTTCTTTATCACATGTCGCGGCAAAATATTGCGAGACATCCCTGTCATACTCGTTTGATCCTTGCATAAGCTCCTTAACGTGCGTCGAGGATTCAAGGGTCAAGACTTCGGGCTGAGTATGCGATCGACACACTTCCCTATTTTCGGCTTTACGAACTATGTTTTTCATGCTCGCCCGTTGGTGGTCGAGTTATTGGCATGTAATGAGTCTTGACTGTGTTTTTGTTTTCGAATACTCGACTGTCGGTCGTTCGTATGTAACCGTTTGTTTCGTAACTGAAGTTCATCCTTTTGTTGAACTCGCGCTTTTAGATTGATTTACATATGTCGTAGATAAATGTAAAATTCGCCAAGTATATAATGAGCGAAGAATCATGCGACTTAGGCATTCATTGCAATATGACGATGAAAACATAAATTATTTGAATTTCATTGATAAACTCGAATATACGTCATCGATGTGTACAAAGTTTTCTAAGTTCAGAAACTTAGGTCGAGAGGCCGTTTAGACCTTGCGATCGTGTAACTAGATCGTACGCTGAAACTTGGATCATGTGCCCCTGTGATAAAACGATCAAGTCCTATACTTGGGCACTTATGTCGTATGTTCCTGCGATAGAATTTTGTCAAAGGTCAGTCGTTTGGCTAATCAACGACCCTCCGATGTTTAAGTTAGTAATTTATCGAGATGAATAGAAATTTGTATAAGAGGAAATTGAGTTCAAAAGAATTACCTTTTTAGGTGCGTTGCATTCCAACTACGCGGAATTTCTTGATTGTCTAGGGTTTGGAGCCGATAGGCTCCCTTACCAACGACTTCGGAGATGCGGTAAGGACCTCCCATTTAATGGAAAGCTTCCCTGCATTGAGCTCTTGAGTGTTTTGGAACACTCGACGGAGGACGTAGTCGCCTTCTTGAAAGATTTTGGCTTTGACGTGTTTATTGAAATGTCGCTCGACTGCTTGTTTCTGTGATGCCATTCTGATCAAGGCTGATTCTCTGAGCTCTTCGAGGGCGTCGAGGTCATAACTTAAATCAACCAGGTTATGGTCGACGGAAGTATGCCTCGAGGTTGGGAGCTGGACTTCGATCGGCAAGACTGCTTCGCAACCATAGACAAGAGAGAAAGGGGTTTGACCTGTGGATGTGCGTGGCGTCGTGTGATTTGCCCACAGGACTGAAGGGAGTTCTTCGACCCATCTTCACTTTGTAGCTTTTAGCCTTTTCTTGATGGAAGCTACAATGGTCTTATTGCTTGACTCGGCGAGTCCGTTGGCTTGAGGATATCTGGGGGTCGAGGTCGTCAGCTTGATGCTACTGTCTTCGTAGAATTGTTGGGTCCTGTCGCTTATGAATTGGGATCCGTTGTCACAGACGATTTCGGATGGAATCCCAAATCTGCATATGATGTTAGTCTGGATAAAAGCGATGACTTATTTTTTCCTTACTTGGGAAAAAGCAGCCGCCTCAACCCATTTGGAAAAATAATCGGTGAGTACAAGCAGGAATACCTTTTGTCCCAGGGCCGGGGGTAGCTTGCCGACAATATCCATTCCCCATCTCATGAAGGGCCATGGGATAAGCGTCGAGTGCAAGGGTTCAGAGGGTTTATGTGACATACCTGAGTGTCGTTGATAAGGATCACAGTTCTGGACATACTGGACGGCGTCTTGCCGCAGTGTTGGCCAAAAATACCCTTGTCGAAAGATACGATTAGCCAAACTGCGACCGCCTGAATGATTGCCACATTCACCGTCGTGTATCTCTTGAAGGATTTTCTGGGCCTGTCTCTTGCTAATGACGCATCTTAGGTTTAAACCTGTCGATGATCGTCGATAGAGCTTATCCCCAACTATGACATATTTAGATGCCTTGAATCTGATCTTCCGGGCTTCCATCTTGTCTTCTGGAAGTTGTTCGTGCGCGAGGAAATTTCGGATGTCGTACGACTAATCTTCTTCTTCCTCTTCGATTTGCGTGACACCGATGTTTTCGATGGACGATGTCGCCAGATGGATCATGGGAATAGCGTCGAATATAGGTTCGACCAAAACAGACCCGAGATTTGCTAAAGCGTCGGCCTGAGTATCCTGGTCTCTTGGAATTTGTTCGATAGAAAAGGATTTAAATTTTTCGGATTTTTCTTTTGCTACCTTTAAGTACGCTGTCATTTTTGAATCTTTGGCCGAGAATTCTCCATTGATCTCGTTTACCACCAGGAGAGAATCGCTTTTGACGTGTAATGCGGTTGCCCCCGAGTCATAGGCCATATTCATTCCTATGATCAGGGCCTCGTATTCAGCTTCGTTATTGGTGGTTTTGAAATTGCACCGAATCGAATATACCATATTGCCCCCCTGTGGCGACTTCAAGACGACGCCTAGTCCTGAACCTCTAACGTTGGATGAACCGTCGACATGTAAGATCCAAGGCGTGTCGTCGTGTGTCGCCACAGCTGACACTTCGAGTTCTGCTTCTCTCTCCAGTTCAGGGCTGAAATCAGCGATGAAGTCTGCCAAGGCTTGTGATTTGATCGCGGTCCTGGGTTTGAAATCGATGTCGTAACTGCTGAGATATATACTCAATTTCGCTAGGCGACCTGTCAACTTAGGTTTTCTTAAGACAGACTTAAGAGGAAAGTTAGTTACGACAGTAATAGGATGCGATTCAAAATAATGTCGTAGTTTTTTAGCAGTTGTGACCAGCGATAAGAGCAATTTTTCCATAGAAGAATACCTGGTTTCTGCGTCCAGAAGAGATTTACTTACATAGTAGATTGGCAGTTGTTGCTTTTCATCTTCTCGTGATAAGACGGCACTTACCGCGTTTGGACTAACAGCCAGATATAGTTGCAAGACTTCATGATCGCGAGGTTTCGACAATAAGGGAGGCGACGTCATGTACTCTTTAAGTTTTTGCAATGCCCTCTCATGGCCGTCGGTCCAGTCGAAACCTCTATTTTTCCTGAGGATAATGTAAAACAGATGGCATTTATCTGAGGATCGAGAGATAAACCTGTTCAGCGTTGCTACTCGACCAGTGAGCTTCTGGACCTCCTTGAAATTTCTAGGAGATTTTATTTCGATAATCGCTTTTATCTGGTCTGGATTAGCCTCGATTCCTCAACGAGTGACCATGTAGCCCAGTAATTTCCCAGCGCTGACACCGAAGGAACATTTCGCCGGGTTAAGCTTCATGCTGTATTCCCGAAGGATGTCGAACGATTGCCTCAGATGCTCGACGTGGTAGATGGCTTTCCTCGATTTGACCAACATATCGTCGATATATACCTCCATCGTGTCGCCAAGACGGTCTTTGAACATCTTGTTCACCAGGCGCTGGTAAGTAGATCCTGCATTTTTTAGTCCGAAAGGCATAACCTTATAACAATAAATACCTCGGTCTGTCATAAATGCGGTTTTTTCTTGGTCCTCGGCGTGCATTAGGATTTGATTATATCCGGAATAGGCATCCATGAACGTCAGTAATTCATGCCCCGCTGTCGCGTCGACCATGGAATCGATGTGAGGTAGTGGAAAGGGATCTTTTGGACAAGCTTTATTGAGGTCTGTGAAGTCGATACAGACTCTCCATTTGCCATTTTTCTTCGCGACAACCACGACGTTAGCCAGCCAATCGGGGTACTTCACTTCTCGAATCTTCACTGTTTTGAGAAGGTTGTCGACTTCGTCGTTTATCACCTTATTCATTTCAGGAGCAAACTTCCTTCGCTTCTGTTTGACAGGCTTGAACGATGGGTCGACATTGAGCTTCTGGGAGATGACATCCGGATCTATGCCAACCATATCTTCATGAGACCAGGAAAAACAGTCAGCATATTCCTGCAAAAAATATATTAACTTTTCCCTGAGACAGGGACTGAGGGATGATCCGATAAAGATTTTTTGCTCAGGCTTGCTTTGATCGAGGATGACTTCCTCTAGGAGATAATCGTTGACTGCTATAGGAGCATCTTGTGCATTTTCGAGCCCTTCACGCGATGGGATGGCGGTTGGTTCTGGGTTTCCACTATTCGCCATTTTCCTGAAACAGAGAACAGAAGGGCTACAAGAAACCGTTAGTAAGACGCACGTTCGTCGAAGATTTTCTCTAGATGAGGTCCCACGGATGACGCCAAACTTTTAATGCCAAAAATCGCACCAAAGTACCACTTAAGGTCGATGTGGACTTTAACAACTAAAGAAAGGAATCATTCGACAAAAGCGTGCGACAAAGACGAAAATATAAATGAGACAGAGATTTTGGTGACGCGGGAAAAACCTCAACGAGGAAAAAAACCCGCAGACGACTGTGGAAGTCGTCACTGCACTATGGTCGCCAAACAGGGGCGATGTCCTTGTGTTTCTGGTGTCGATCGTACAGAGATTACAATACAAATGAAAGAAAGACTTCGAAAATGTAAAGTAACAAGTGTTTTCTAATGTAAAATAGTGTGCGTCGTGTGTAAAAGTGAAGTGTTGTGTGCTGATGTTGTGCGTCGAGAGCGATTCTTCTGTGAGCGATTTATGTGCTTCAAGTGTTCTTCAGAGTTCGAGTGCTTGTGTCTGATGTTCTATGTTGTATATGTGTTCCGTAAGTTGAAATGATGATTTTCCTTGATATTTATAGTCTTCGGGCACTTTAATTGGATCATTAAGGACTTTGGTAACTACCGTAACGGTCGTCGTCTTTAATGCGGGATTAGATGTTCTTAACTGACTTCGTCGGTTATAGCCGTTGTCCATTAATGGTGTTGACTCCTGCATTAAACATTGAACAAACATAACAGTCGTATAGCGCGTTAGTCGGTCGAGGTCGCATGGTTTTATGCGACGGTCGTATGGGCTAGGCGACGTCGAGGTCGAGTGTCGTGAGGTAAAAGACTTTCGATTTTATCTTTAATCGTGAGAGAAAGTACTATGATTTTACCTTCGTTATAAGAAAAAGGAATAGGTGTTTTCCTTACCTTGGTCGTGGTCGAGACTGGTGAAATTTTGCCCAAACAGTGTTCCTGCAAAAAAGATATCAGTTTGTCTTTAAGGCAGGGATCGAGGGACGAACCTACAAAGACTTTATGGTCAGGCTTGTTCGGGTCCAGGATGACTTCCTTCAGGAGATAGCCGTCGGCTGTCCCAGGAGCATCATGGACCTGTAATTGTCAGATGGCCTGCTTCTGCGGCTTCAGGGTGGTCTTATAGCAGTCGTGGGCGACTTTCGACTCACTTTTGATCTCCTGGACTCCCCATGGCGTAGGGAACTTCATGGTTTGATGATATGTCGAGGGAACAGCTTTGATGTCATGGATCCATGGTCGGCCTAAGATGATGTTATAGGCCGACGCACAGTCGATGAAGTTGAACTTGGTCTGCTTGTTGATTCCTCCGGCATATACACGCAGGGTGATCTCTCCAAAGGTGCTCGTCGCGTCTCCATTGAAACCGACCAAGGTTGTCGAGCGTCGGGTGATTTCCGATCGATCGATTCCCATGGCCTTGATGGTATCAAGGAAGATGACGTTTGTTGAACTGCCTCCGTCGACCAAGACTCGTCGGGTTAAACAATTACCAATCGTGAGTTGAATGATCAACCCGTCATGATGCTTGCGATACGAATCGCCGAGGTCGTCTTGGTCGATAGAAATCTTCATGGCTTCTAACTCCATATCTCCTTTAGGTCTTGATGAATGAGGAATGGGTCGATCATCAGGTGCTCGACTGGCGTGACGCTTGGCTGCGGAATATGTCAGATTGCATACGTCAGACCCACCAGTTATGCAATTGACGACCTTCGCATGATCGGGAGTCGGCGGTCGAACGTCGTTAGCTGGAGTAACGACGTCGTCGATGATACTCTTGAGATTGCCCTTCGGGACGTGATATGCAAGCTCCTTTTTGAGAACTATGCAATCGTCTGTCAGATGACCATGGTCGACATGGAAGTCGCACCACTTTGACTTATCCTTCTTACCGTCGTCTTTGTCGGACTTCTTCAGACACCGGATGGTCGCCTGGACGGTCTTCAGGGCCTCGACCAAGTCCTTAGTGTTCCCTTTGAATCCGTAGGAGGATATCTTAGGGTACTGAGGGAATTTGGTCGCGGTTTTGAACTCCGCCTTCGTTTTGAATCGGGCGTTCCAGATTTGTCGGGTAGGCTCTGACTTGGATACTGCCTTTGTCTTGAACTCGGGCTTTTTTACACCAAGTGTCCTTTTGTCGTCAGAATGCTTACGATGAAAGGCAGCGTCGTCTTCCACCCTCATATAAGCAAGGGTTCTGGCTCGGACGTCTTCGAAATTCTCTAGAGGATACTTGGTTAAGTCCGTGTATAGACCCGAACTGTTGTCCAGACCACGTTTGTAGGCTTCGATCGCGGTCTTGACGTCACAGTTACAGACACTGATCATTTCTGCGTTGAATCTATTGAAGTAACTCCGGATATATTCACCGGCCTTTTGCACGACATAATACAGGTCGCTCGTCTGCTTCTCCATCTTGCGACTACTGACGAATTGCTGAGAGAACTGGTTGACTAACTCGACGAATGACCCAATGGATCTGGGTTTGAGTTTAATCATCCACTGGAGAGAAGGACCCGTGAGGGTCGCCCCAAAACTCTTCCACATGCAAACTTCCTGGTACATATGTGGGATAGAGATTGTCCACATTAGCTGCATGTACTGTGCGATGTGCTCCATCGGATCGTGTCAACGAAAGGCGATGCCTGAAATCCCGAGAGGGGCTCGACGTCGACAGGCACGGCTGCCCCCGACAGCTTAGCGAGCAAGGGCAGGACACGCTCGTTCTGATCTTCTAGCATCTTCAACCGCTGAGCGACGGGGTCGTTAGGAGGAATAATTCCTGAACTGGTGCCATTTCCGTACAACGAGCCATTGGCATCCCCATTGAAAGGGACGAAGTACGGCTGGGACCCATTGTTCATGGGTGGAGGTCTCAAATACTGAGGAGGAACTAGCCCGAACTGGGGATTGCAACCGAACGATCCCTGCTGCTGGTTCTGACCGAACGGAACTTGCTGCTGATTCTGACCGAATGGTCCTGGTCCTGGATGCTGAATGAATGGACCAGAACCTGGATTTTGGACGAATGGAGCGGGTCCTGGATTCTGACAGAATGATCCTGAACCTGGATTCTGAACGAATGGTCTAGGACCATTCTGCGGTCCGAACGATCCACCCGGATTCTGACTCCTTAGTCGCGTGATTTCCTCAGCTGCTCTCCGAGTCTGATCAGCCAGGAAATTGATTTGATTCCGCGCAGCTTCCAGCTCATGATACATCTGGGCAATGAGATGCTCTTGATTTGCATGGGTTGCCATTTTCCTGAAACAGAAACAAGAGGAAACTCCAAGAAACCGTTAGTAAAACGCACGTTTGTCGAAGATTTTCTCTAGATGGGGCTCCACGGTGGGCGCCAAACTGTTAATGCCAAAAATCGTCCAGAAGGTTAACTTAAGGTTGATTGTGGAGCTTAACAGCTAAAGATAGGAATCGTTCGACAAAGCAATGCGACAATGACAGAAAATGTAAATGAGACAAAAGATTTTGGTAACGCGGGAAAAACCTCAACGAGGAAAAAACCCGCGGACGACAGTGAGGTGTCGTCGTTGCACTATGATCGCCAAACAGGGGCGATGTCCTTATTTTTCAGGTGTCGATAGTACAATGATTACAATACAAATGACAGAAAGACTTTATATGTAAAGTAAACAAGTGTATTGAATGTAAAAACTAATGCGTCGTGTGTAGAGACAATGTGTCGTGCATAGAAATCGTGCGTCGAGAGCGATCTGTTGAGAAAGAGTTATTTGCTTCGAATACTGTAGTGCGTGTTATTGAGAGTTTCGTGCTTCGCCAATGATGTTGAACCTTCATATTTATAATCTTCAAAGCTTTGAATGATTCCTTCAAGGCTGTAGGTAACGGTCGTAACGGTCGATGTGGTTAATGCTCGTAATTAACTATGTCGGTTATGTCCGTTGGCCATTAATATTGTTGACCCTGCATTAAACAGCGAAATCATAACAATAATAACGTAGGTTAGTCGGTCGAGGTCGTAAGGTTCCTTACGACGGTCGAGTGTCACGAGCAACTCTCGATTTTAACTTTGGTCAGACGATAAAGTGTTTATGATTTGATCTCATCATAAAAAAGTGCAATAAATGTTTTCCCTTTTTGGTCGTGGTCGAGACTAGAGAAATTTTTACCCAAACAAACAAGTGTTAGACAGAAGTACCTCAAAGATAATTTGGGACTCTCTGAAGCAGAAATTTGGTGGGAATGAACGGGTGAAGCAGTCTCTTCTTAATACCTTGAGAAGAGATTTTGAAGTTCTGGAGATGAAGCAGGGAGAATCCATCATTGAATACCTCACTCGAGTGATGTCTGTGGAAAATCAGATGAGAAGCAATAGAGAAGATTCGAAGGTGGTCCAAAAGGTATTAAGAACTTTGACCGAAAGGTTTACGTATGTTGTAGTCTCTATCGAGGAATCAAAGGACACCAGTTCCATGTCCATTGATGAGTTGCAGAGCTCGTTGGTGGTGCACGAGTAGAAGTTCAAAAGGTTGGATCAACAAGAAGGTCAAGTCTTGAAAGCAAGTATGGAAGGAGGAATGAGAGGTCGTGGTGGTAGATTTTCAGTTAGAGGGCGTGGTTGCGGGAGAGGAAGACATGTTCTCAACAAAGCCACGGTTGAATGTTATTGTTGCCATAAGCTTGGACACTTTCAATATGAGTGTCCAGAGTGGGAGGCAAATTTTGTATCGGAAAAAAAGGAAGAAATGCTTCTGATGGCGTATGAAGGATTAGAAAAAAAAGAAAAAGGACGTATGGTTTTTGGACTCGGGGTGCTCAAATCACATGAGTGGAGATCTTTCAAAGTTTATTGATCTTGATAGCAACCACCAGTAGCTTGTGAAGTTAGGGAACAATTACAAGATTAAGGTTCAAGGGAAAGGAAAAGTCAGACTATGCATAAATGGTGTCAGACACAATTCCAGATGTGTATTATGTTCCAGAACTTACTAACAACCTTCTTAGTGTAGGTCAACTTCAAGAAAGAGGACTTGGGGTCTTGATGCACTCAGGAAAGTGCAAAGTTTATCACCCCGAGAAGGGTCTCATTTTTTAGACTATCATGACAACAAACATGATGTTCTCTATTGTGGCAGAAACTTTGGATGAGAAGTGCCTTTATTCAAGTATACAAGAGAAGGACTTGGCAAACCTTTGGCACTGCCGATTTGCTCACCTAAGTCAAAAGGGGTTGAGGACTATTCAAGAAAAGGGAATGGTAAGTGGTTTGCCAAACTTGGTCTCTTTAAATGCTATTTGTCAAAGTTGTCTTGTTGGAAAGCAGCATAGGGATGGGATTCATAAGAAAAGTATGTGGAGAGCTACGTACAAGTTACAACTGATTCACGCTGATATATGTGGTCCGATAACTCCCGAGTCACACGGCGGTAAAAGAAAAAGGCTCCGCCATCTTCAGGCCCTGTTATACGGAATGAGACTGGTGTAGACTTTTCTCGTGAAGCTGTACTCGGTCCAGATGTTGATCTTTCAGGCCTCGACATCTCACTACCTCCTGCCGAAGAATTCGAAGCTGGAAAGGTAGTTAGTGAACCTTATGGCATATTCTTTCTTGATTACTATGGTCGCAAGTGCTTCCAACGCTTATCTGAGTTTCCCATTGCTCCTATCGAACAACTCAGAGACCTATTATACTGGTGTGATCGCTCCTTCCTTGGAAAATTAATAAAATCCCATATCTACCGCGAAGCCAAACGAAGACGGGAACAGGGAGTAACAGTCCCTGATTGGATGATTCCAACGACTGACACCCTTGATGAACTTCTCTTCAAGGAAGAACCTGAATAGCTGATAGGATCTCCTATAATTCTTCTATCTTATTAGCTGATAACTTTTGTACTTATAATTATTTTTCACTGTACTTGTAATTTTTCAACTTCCCTTGTAATCTTGTATTTACGAAGTATTGAAAATTTTCAGTGAAGTACTTTACTCTATCAGTACTAGAAAAGATCCCTGAAAACAGTAAATGGGACACATACTTTATGAGTCATTTTTATCCTTATGTTTTTAACTTAGCAATTTTCCTTTATTGCTTTGTCATCATCAAATAGGGGGAGATTGTTGATCCAAACCTTTCAGTGATTTGATGATGACTCTCTGAACTACTTAGTGAAAATTGTAGGTAAACAATATGTATCAGTATTTCACATCTAAAAAAATATAATAAGTCTGTTTAGTATCGTTTATGGGAAACACATGCTTTAATTTATACTTCAGCGATACATGTACATCAACGAGCCCTGAGCCTGTTCAGTCTCACTGATGATCACTGATAGTTCCATTTGTAATTGTTTGTTTATGATCCCCGAAGACAAGACTTGCGACAACTCAGTTCAAAGCTGAAATCGAAGACCAAGCTGACGAACGAGTGACTACGTCTACTAGTGACCTGATGCGGATATCAGCGAAGCCAAGACTTGTCCATTTCACGCGAAGGGTCAAGTAGAAGACTTCAACGAGAGCTGAACTTTATCATTCGCTGATAAAGATCAACTTCAGCTATCGCTGATCATGAAGCATGTACTACAAGTTGCTTTTGTCTTATCTCCTTGCACGCCTTGTACGATTTGTCAGACGGACATCCTTTTGTCCGAGATCATACAAACCACTCTACAACTACAGTGTTCATCATGCAGCCACTAGGATGTTTGCTAAAGTCAAATTCATGCAACCAACCAGACGATGTCACGTGTAAAGTTGTACTGACTTGCATTTAATGCATGCAGTATAAATAGAAAACCCTACTTCATTTTTAAAGTGCCTTGTCTTTCCTTGCTGAACTACTTTTTGCAAGAAAATATTTCCTTAGGTTTTCTTATTTTCTCTCTATCTTTTTCTAGTGCAATAAATCCGCATGTTTCTCATAGTTTGTTTAGATTAGGTTTTATACTTGATCTTATTCCGCAACAAACTGTAAATTGTTTGATATATATCAATAAACAATTTAGAAAGATAAAAATCTGTGTTTGTATTCAACCCCCTGTTTGGGTAAAAAATCACACCCTCGACCGACCTGGGAAGCATCCTCTACATAACCCATGGACATTGATTACCCCCGACCGACAAGGATAATACCCGTTATTATCATATACCCGACATACGTTAAATAACCACGATAATTGACATATTGGGTCAATAGTCATATTACATCTCATGATCGCACGTCACGTGTCGCACGTCACGCACTTTGCACATCACTAGTCCTACGTTACTAGTCCTATGTCGCCAGTTACGGCTCGTCGGTCTTACGTCGACAGTCTCCTGTCATCGGTGTCATATCGCTCTGGTCCTACGACAACATCGTCCTGACATCCTGGTCCTACGACCAAATGGTCTTATATTTTGGCGATAGTCATATGTTCCATAAGACCGACATCTGAGACTTAAGACGGTCGTACGATTATACTAACCGTTAACAGTCAAACATCCGTTTCTTTTGTTTATTAATGCAGGTCTTGACCACGAACAGAAAAGGTAAGATACTCATTATGAACCATATCTTGTATTAAGATAAGGTCCCGACAAAGACCCAGAAAACATATGTCGTCCCTCCCGAAAGGTAAGTCGAGAGTTCAATGCGACACTCGACCTCGACGTCGCCCGCTCCGCACGACCGTCGCATATAGACCATGCGACCTCAACCAAGCTAACACATAATATAACTGTTACGTTTGTTAAGTGGTTAATGCCGGAGTCAAAGTCATTAATGGGCAACGGCTATAACTGACGAAGTCATTAACAAACATTTAATCCCACATTGAAGACAGCGACCGTTACAACAAGTCATCAAAGCCTTTAATGATGTAGTTAAAGCTCCCGAAGACTATAAAAGATCAAGCTCAAGACTCATTTCAGGGACATCTGCTATCGAATCCAAAAAATCATCTACTGAAAGCTAACATCTGATACTGAATTCAAGAATTCTACAGCGAGCTCAAGAACAACAGAAGAAAAGAAGCTTTCACTCGAAGAATCTCTCTCGACGCACGACATCCGCCCTCGACCAGTAGTTTACACCTTATTTTCACACACGACAAACACTTGTTTTACATTCCAAACACTTGTACTTTACATTTCGAAGCGTTTCCTTCACTTGTATTGTAATCTCTGTACGATCGACACCAGTACCGAAGGACATCGCCGCTGATTGGCGACCATAGTATAGCGACGACACCCACTGTCGTCCGCAGGTTTTTTCCTCGATTGACGTTTTTCCTGCGTCATCAAATCTCTTGTTTCCTTTATTTTTATCCTCGTCGCACGTTTCGTCGAAAGATCCTTTCTTTAGTTGTTTAAGTCCACATCGACCTTAAGTTGTCCCTTTGGTGCGATTTTTGGCATTAACAGTTTGGCGCCATCCGTGGGACTTCATCTAGAGAAAATCTTCGACGAACGTGTGTTTTACTAACGGTTTCTTGTAGTTTCCCCTAAGCTCTGTTCCAGGCAGATAAAGGAAATCCGGAACCAACCGCTATCCCGGTACATGCGGAGCCTGAAAATGTGCAAGATCTCCCAGCAGTAGTCGATGATGATCACTTAGAGGAAATCGTTCTGGATCAGAGCAAGCTTGACCAAAAAATTCTTGTGGGGTCGTCCCTCAATCCTTGCATCAAAGAAAAAATCATATCTTTTTTGCAGGAACAAGCTGATTGTTTCGCCTGGTCGCATGAAGACATGGTCGGGATCGACCCTAGCGTCATTTCCCATAAGCTTAACGTCAATCCGTCATTCAAGCCCGTCAAACAAAAGCGACGTATATGGCGAATTATCAAGATCCCCTGATTCAACTCCAATCGGAATTGAATGCGGCTCGAAGCCAGATTCAACCCCTAATAAAAAAAATGCTCCGTCAAAGTATCGCATGTATCGCATCATCCAAAGGACTCGGGGGCTCGGTACACCCTTCGCAAGATGAAAAAATACCACATTCGATTTCAATAGTCCTCGGAAAAAAGGCGCTTATCGATTCCATGGTACGGTAATTGTGACGTCCCTCTTAGAACAACTCTATATATATATACTCTAAGTATATTTTCCTCGTTTAATTATTTTTGACCCAATATATGATCGTTGATTCAAGCATCGAAAGATCATTGGTCAAAACCAACGACCACCCCCGATTTTACCTTGCAGGTTCGCAAGATCATATGAATATAGATCTTACGATTTACATCGTGAGAAACCAAAGTCTCTTCGACTTAAAAAAGCACAGGTCGTATGATTTATAGTCGTCAATAAGAGACGACTCGCGTTTTTTTTATGATCGCCAGTGATGGCAAACGCAGGTTGCAATTTATAGTCGTCAATAAAAGACGACCTACATTTTTTGTGATCGCCGGTCACGAAAAACACAGGTAAAAATTCTTGGTCACCCATAGAAGCGACTCGCATAATCGCTAGTCATGACACATGCCAAAGTGTATTGTCGTCAATAAAGACAACTTGTACATTGAATCTCATAATCACCAGTCATGGTAAGATGCATGTCAAAACCCAAAAGTCGCCAATAAGAAACCCGAAATAATTGGTCGTGCGACATCCGAAATTGTCTGCGACAATGGATCCTAGTTCGTAAGCAACAGGACTCGACAGTTCTGTGAAGACCGCGACATCAAGCTGACAACCTCGCCACCCAGGGGTAAGCGGTCAAGCGACACTTCAGCAAGAACATCAAAGCTAAAGTCTTTCAAGAAGGCGACTACGTTCCCCGTCGAGTGTTCCAAAGCACTCAAAAGCTCAATGCATGTAAGCTTTCCACCAAATGGGAAGGTCCTTGTCATATCTCAGAAGTCATGGATAAAAAGGCCTATCGGCTTTCAACCCTCGGCAATCAAGATATCCCACGTAGTGGGAATGCAACGCACCTGAAAAGCCAACGACCAACCTCTGACATTGTTTTACCGCAGGATCGCACGACATTAGTTACTAAAGTCTATTATATGACTTAAGTCTCGCAGGATCGAACGATATATAAATCTATCATACGATCTTAACCTCGCAAGGTCGCACGACATAAGTAATCAGGTCTATGACTTGATCATTCCATCACAGGAACACATGATTCAAAGTTCATCGTATGATCAAATCACACGATCATAAGGTCTAGCGACCATCTAAGTTCTTCAACTTAGAAAAGCTTCATGTTCTGAATGAATGCTGTAATCGCATGCGCTTATGTTTGCTTATACGATTCAGGAATATAAAAGTCTTATGACTTAGTCGTTGTATTACAATGGATGCCCAAGTCGCACGACTTCTTGTTCATTTTTGTACTTAATGAATTTTTACAGTCGACATTACATCTGTCCATGACATGTGCGAATCAGGTTCAATAGAAAGGTAAACCTTTTACCGACTATCGCTAAAACGAAACTTACAACTAGCTAAAAATTCTAGACACAACGTATCATAGGTCTCTAGCGACCGTATCGGCTGTAAACGCCAGATCAAAGGTCTTTAACGACCAAATCGGCTCGAGCGCTAGAACATATGTCTCTGAACGACCGTATCGGCTGTGAACGCCAGATCACAGGACCACGTCGACCGACCCGGCGACATGGACCCCTGTCTCCTCGATAGGAAAGCGTTCCCTGAAAGATGGGAGCAGATATTTCCTCAGATGAGGAAACAACGTCGTCCCGTCTAGGACACCAACAACGTCGTCCCGTCTAGGACACCATCGGCCGATGACCCGTCCCCCTTGTCGGCAGACGCTGGGGACAACACCTTAGACACTAGCTTCGTCACTGTCGCCGGAAGCGCTGAACTTGCTGGTGTCGCGTACATCACGCCAGAACGGCTGGATGACGCCCTCGCCTCCTTAGGCGTGACAACTCTTGACGAAACGTCAGCCCGCGAAGACGGTTCCTTCAGGACTACCGTCCTTGTCTTTTTCAAGATTCCTAATCCAGCTGTCGGGGCATTCTTTCTCCTTTCCCGGCCTCGAAGGGCAAGCACAACTTGCGTTACCTTCTTTGGCTGACCAAGTCAGTTTTCCTCTGATGATCTTAGCAAAAGTAACACGTCTCCGTAGCAACACATTTTACTTTAGTGCGAGATCTGAAATTCTACTGGCTTTGAAATTCAGATCTCGGGGGGCAAACTGTTTGGGTAAAAAATCACACCCTCGACCGACCTGGGAAGCACCCTCGACATAACCCATGGAAATTGATTACCCCCGACCGACAAGGATAATACCCGTTATTATCATATACCCGACATACGTTAAATAACCACGATAATTGACGTATTGGGTCAATAGTCATATTACATCTCATGATCGCACGTCACGTGTCGCACGTCACGCACTTTGCACATCACTAGTCCTACGTTACTAGTCCTATGTCGCCAGTTACGGCTCGTCGGTCTTACGTCGACAGTCTCCTGTCATCGGTGTCATATCGCTCTGGTCCTACGACAACATCGTCCTGACATCCTGGTCCTACGACCAAATGGTCTTATATTTTGGCGATAGTCATATGTTCCATAAGACCGACATCTGAGACTTAAGACGGTCGTACGATTATACTAACCGTTAACAGTCAAACATCCGTTTCTTTTGTTTATTAATGCAGGTCTTGACCACGAACAGAAAAGGTAAGATACTCATTATGAACCATATCTTGTATTAAGATAAGGTCCCGACAAAGACCCAGAAAACATCCGTCGTCCCTCCCGAAAGGTAAGTCGAGAGTTCATTGCGACACTCGATCTCGACGTCGCCCGCTCCGCACGACCGTCGCATATAGACCATGCGACCTCAACCAAGCTAACACATAATATAACTGTTACGTTTGTTAAGTGGTTAATGCAGGAGTCAAAGTCATTAATGGGCAACGGCTATAACTGACGAAGTCATTAACAAGCATTTAATCCCACATTGAAGACAGCGACCGTTACAACAAGTCATCAAAGCCTTTAATGATGTAGTTAAAGCTCCCGAAGACTATAAAAGATCAAGCTCAAGCCTCATTTCAGGGACATCTGCTATCGAATCCAAAAATCATCTATTGAAAGCTAACATCTGATATTGAATTCAAGAATTCTACAGCGAGCTCAAGAACAACAGAAGAAAAGAAGCTTTCACTCGAAGAATCGCCCTCGACGCACGACGTCCGCCCTCGACCAGTAGTTTACACCTTATTTTCACACACGACAAACACTTGTTTTACATTCCAAACACTTGTACTTTACATTTCGAAGCGTTTCCTTCACTTGTATTGTAATCTTTGTACGATCGACACCAGTACTGAAGGACATCGCCCCTGATTGGCGACCATAGTATAGCGACGACACCCACTGTCGTCCGCAGGTTTTTTCCTCGATTGAGGTTTTTCCTGCGTCATCAAATCTCTTATTTCCTTTATTTTTATCCTCGTCGCACGTTTCGTCGAAAGATCCTTTCTTTAGTTGTTTAAGTCCACATCGACCTTAAGTTGTCCCTTTGGTGCGATTTTTGGCATTAACAGTTTGGCGCCATCCGTGGGACTTCATCTAGAGAAAATCTTCGACGAAAAGTTGTCCCTTTGGTGCGATTTTTGGCATTAACACCCCCTTCTACAAACTTGTATAACCCTTCGGGACCAACACGGGCGCACCATCACATGATAATTTATATTACCATTATATCCTTAATGAATGAAAATTGGTTGACTTTGTAATACCATTAGATTAAAAGCCTTAAATGGTTGAGATTGGTTTTTACGGTTTTCAACATTTTTATAATTCTCATTTGATATAAAGGCTATTAGGGTGTTCTTCAGTTTTTCATTTTTTTGAGGTTTTCTCCTGAACCTCCCTCCCTCCCTCTCTCTCTCTCTCTCTCTCTCTCTCTATATATATATATATATATATATAGAGAGAGAGAGAGGGGGGGATAGGTTATTACAGGTTGTTAACTTTACAAATTATCATTGATCAATAAGAATTCATTTTCATTCATGGTTGGTTTAAACTTATACAATAAATGTGAAAGAGTAAGATAGGAATTTCATCAATTTGATTGTTTTGGTAGCCATATTAATGAGGAGTTACAAAACAACTTGATCCATAATTGCAATTGTAATTGTGTTTCAAATATATGTTTACTTTTTTATGTTCAATATGTGTTTACATTTTGAACATGCATTCACGTATTGAACATGGATTCCATTTCAATGTATATGAACATCAATGAGCATACGTAACTAATAAAATGGTATGAACATCAATAAACATACGTATTGAACATGAATGAACAATTACATACGAATAAACATACGTATTGAACATGAATGAACAATTACATACAAATGAACATATGTATTGAATGTGTATGTGTATGTTCATCCATTTTCAATACATCAATGAACATAGAGAACATATGCGATCTCATAGATGTACTGAACATACGTATGAATGAACATGAATGAAAATGTGTCAGTTTCGACATGTACAATAAATTGTCGGTTTCAATTTGCTTAAGAGGAAAATTAATGGAGGGATGTTGGGGTTATTTTCCTTAATTGACCCTGATCACTAATGTTGACATATCCAAAATATTTATGGGTCTTCAATTAATGAGCTTTATGTCAATTGTTATCTCAACTGTACATTTTCAAAATCAATGAATATGATCGGCTCATAAGCTTAATACCAAAATCTGGGTTAACAAAACAACATGCTCCTATATATATATATATATATATATATATTGTATCAATATCCAATGCTATTGACTATTGCTATCTCTATATGCTTCATCGTTTCTATGGTTCAACATTTCAACGAATAACAACTTTAAGCTCATGTGATTGCTATTGCTATATGTTTTTGTTGGATATTTTTATATATTTATGCTTCAATTGACTATTACTATTTGCTTATGTTGTCTGTGTAATTGCTTTTGATGGTTATTGCTATATATTTTTGCTTCTACAGAGGAATTGTACTATTGCTTAACGATCTATCAATTGTTCTTATGAGTTATGACCTGTTTCATGGTATTGTGATTAATCAATAAATTCTCCCTACTAAATGTATCCAGTAATATCTTATATATATATATATATATATATATATATATATATATATATATATATATAGAGAGAGAGAGAGAGAGAGAGTTCTCTTCAAATGTAAACCATCATTTTCGTGTAAACCCTCGATTTAATAGGTTTTTTTGATGAATTTTTTATGGAATTGTTTATTTTGATTAAATTGTTTCATATCATTCATTTCTTGATGAATTTTTTTTTATGAAATTTGTAGTTTCATAGGTTGTTTTCATTCTCCCTATATATATATGTGATGTTTCATAAACTTTTGATCCTAACATCTTATTTTAATAGAGTAAGAAAAGAAGCAAAATAAAATTCTTATATTTTCATCAATTGTTTGATATCTTTCAATGTGATTCCTACGCACTACAAAATTCTATTTAAGTGGTCAAACAACAATTCATAAAAAATCTTCTTATTGGATCTCAAGTGAAATATCTTTTCTTCCACATTCTTACCGATCCACATTTGTCTACTTGTCTAGAAAACCATGATAATCTTTTATTTTTATCATTGATATTTCATTGACTCTCTCAATTACTACCTCCACATGAATTCTCCTTTCATATCAAGATAACACATTTCTTCTTATAAACTAGAGTAAACTCTAATTTTGGTCCCTAAGGTTTAGGGATTTCTTTGAAACAAGGACCTGTAGTTTCATAAGTCGACTTATGGTCCTCGTGGTTTTGATTTTGCTCTAGAATCAGGACCTGGTCACTAACGGGGTTAAATGGCTTCGTTAGTGTCAGGGGCATTTTCGTCAAATCACTATTTCCCTCAAATTTTAACGACACTATGGCCACTCTTCGTCTTCACTAACTTCACACACTTCACACTTCAAACTTCAAACCTCACTCTCTTCACACACACTGAACACTGAGGTAAAACCCTTTTTTCGATCAAACTTGTTCCCTTTGCTCAAGAAACAATGGCGGAACCAGGATTGGTTTTAAGGAGGGATTTAGCCGAAGGATTTGACCCAATTGATGTATATGGTAAGCAAACATTCATCTCTGTTTTCCCATTTTTGAAGCAAACATTCTTCATAGCTTTGATCCTGTTGATTTTCTATACAGAGCTTTACCCAACATTGATAACAGTAAGGATGAACCATGGAGGTTGCTTTACAAGCTTTCCTGGAAGAAGATACGAGAATGGTAAGACTGATTATGTTGATTTGGTTAACACAGAAGGATTAAATGTAGAGGACTTTCATTTAATGGTGTTAGCATTAGGGTATGATAGACATAAAATCGAATTTTACCATTTCTTGATTCCTGAAGGTGATATGGATACTGGGTTAAGAGGGTTAGGTAGTAACCAGGATGTGTTAAACGTCTTACAATATGCCCCTGCTATTAAACTCATTGATGTGTTTGTGGAACATGGTAGGACTAACCTGTCAACCCCAAATCAAAGCATGGATTATATAATTCATAGCTTTGATCCTTTCATTGGAGTGGACTCAGAGATACCAGAACAGGAAGAGGAATTAGGCTTGGACAATGGCTTAGACATGAACCAGGCCTTGGACTTGAACCAGGGTTTGGACTTGAACCAGGGGTTGGAATTGATTCAGGAAAGTGACAACCATGATGATATAGAGAGCCTTAATAGTAATGAGTATGATGAGCTCTTTGGTATAGATGATGACTTGGAGGATTATGTAGATGGTTATGTTGACTAGTTTGGTGTAAATGGAGAGGGAAGTGAAAGTGTGAATGTGGAGGGTAATATTGATCCTTTTGAGGTTGATAATTTTGAATCAGGGGATGACAGTGGCAGTTTGTGCAAAGGCATGTCGCAAACACAGTGTAAGGAGATTGACTTCTATTTAGGCCAGACGTTTGGTAATAAAACAACCATTATCAACCTAATCAAGCAGCATTCAATTCAGACTAGAAGGGACATAGTGGTGATAAAAATGATGCTGCAAGACTTAGAGTCGTTTGTAGGGGATCATTGCCAAAGGTAAAGGAGTCCAGTGGGCCTAGTAAGGGAAGAAAGAGTGCTTGGAGAAAGTCCAATGGGCCAACTTGTCCATGGGTTTTGTACGTATCATGTTCACAAAATGAAGAAACCTAGACTGTGAAAACCTATCTTGACACCCATAAATGCTTCCAAACTAGGGAGGTTGGTATGGCCACTGCACAATTCCTGTCAAAGCACATAACAGAGCAGATCAAGGTAGATCCAAATATGCCATTGAAGGCAATTCAATCCCACTTATCAGAGAAATTTGAGATCTTTGTGTCACCTGGCAAGGCAAAGAGGGCAAAACAGATGGCCATGAAGAAGATCTGGGGAGACTATGGGGCACAGTACCATCACCTGAGGGATTACCTATCTGAGGTAAAAAGATGCAACCCTGACACAACAGTTAAGATAGAAGTTGAGGAAGAACCCAATCCATCTAGTGAAACCAGGAAATTCAAAAGGGTATACATATGTTTAGGTTCTTTGAAGAGAGGATTCAGGGCAGGTAGAAGGGATCTATTGGGACTAGATGGTACTTTTATGAAAGGTCCATTTCCAGGGCAAATTCTAACAGTAGTGGGCATTGACCCAAATCAGGGCATATATCCAGTGGCATATGCCATAGTAGAGGCTGAGAATACAAGTTCATGAATGTGGTTCTTAGAATGCCTTGGAGATGACCTTGATCTTCAAAGAAATTCCAACTTCACTTTCTTAGTGACAGACAAAAGGTATGAACATATTTCCTCTGTTTGTGGTTTTCAATTTCCTCTGTTTTTGTAATTGAATTGTATTCTTTTTTTAAACGGCAGTAGAACACACACACACGTTCCCGGGGTATCCGGGATCCCACTTAAGGGTGACACCCGACTAATCCCCGTCGACTCAGCCTAGCCTATGGCTGGCCCAACCAGCCTAAGGCTGGCCTAGGACCCGGCCCAAATGGACCGTCCTGAAGTCTGGATACCACAGAAGCTCACCACGGGGTTCGAACCCGGGTAGTCAGGGATTCCTCCGCTGACCCTCCCAAGGATGTTACCTTACCACTGGGCTAGCACTTCGTTGATTGTTACACTATTTTGAAGATAGGGCATTCTTCCAGCAATTGCCAATTTGTTCCCTTCTGCTGAGCATAGATACTGCCTCAGGCATATTCATTATAACATGAAACAGCAGTGGAAAGGGAAAGCATACAAGGATCACTTATGGCAATGTACAACAGCCCCCACTGTCCCACAGTTTAAGACTGCAATGGAAAGTTTGAGAATGTTCAATTCAGACTGCTATGGATATTTGAACAAGATCCCCCCTCAATCCTGGAGTAGATCACACTTCACAAGTATATTTCAACCTATTTTTACTTTGGTAAGTATATATGTCAACTTGTTTTTACTTTGGTAACATATTTCAACCTGTTTATACTTTGGTAACAGGCAGGTGTCACTCTTATGTGTTATTGAATAACATGTGTGAGGTATTCAATAGACAAATTGTTGATGCTAGGGATAAACCAATTTATTCATGTCTGGAATACATTAGAGTGTATCTAATGAAGAGGATAGTGAATGTATGCAAAGTGAAAGAGAGTTGTGATGGCCCACTTACCCCAACTACAAAGAAAATCTTGGAGACTGCCAAGAAAGAGGCATCCAAATATCAAGTCTTGTTTAGTAGAGGAGATAGGTACCAGGTATGTATACTAAATTATAGGTTATTATGCTTTGTTTTAATGGTATTTACTGGATATGGACTGATTTCTTTCTTATATAATAGGTTTCTGGCCCTTGGAATGACCAATGCATAGTAGATGTGAGAGGAAGGACATGTTCATGTAGGAGGTGGGAGTTAACTGGAATTCCATGCAAGCATGTTGTGGCTACAAAGTGGAACATGGGAGCAAATGGTAACAATGTGTTACCTGAAGATTGGGTTGAGCATGTATACAAACTAAGCATATGGAGGGAAATGTATAGCTTCAAGATTGAGCCAATCAATGGAAGCCTGCTATGGGAGAAAGGTGACTGGGCAACAACTTTAATCCCACCAACTCACCATAAACTGATTTGGAGACCAAAGAAGAAGAGAAGGAAGACACATGAGGAGTTGTCTCAGAGGAGTGGGGACACTGGTAAACTTACTAGGAAAGGGAAGACTGTGACTTGTGATAAGTGTAAGAATCAAGGACACAATTCCAGGACTTGTAAAGGACAAGGAGGACAAGGAGGGAAAGGAGGACAATGAGGGAAAGCAGGGCCTTCACAGGAAAAAATTAGACAAATTAATGGTTTGGTTGGTATATATGGTAGTTATGGTTTGGTTGTATGGTTGAAACAGTTAGTTTGGTGGTTTGGTGGTTTGGTGTTGGTTGAAAACAGTTAGTTTATCTGTTTATGTCTTAGGTTGGTATGTATGGTATTTATGGTTGAAACAATAGCTTTGGTTTGGTTTGTATATTTTTATGGTATTGAAAACAATTAGTTTTGTGTTTACTCTTTGTGTTATGTTGTGTCCCAAAACAGAATGGAATTATATGTGTTATCTTGTTTTTGCGTTATCAACAAAGGTACCAAAACAGGTTAGAGTTCTGTTATGTTGTGTACAAAAACAGGTTTGGTTTTGTGTCTTGCAGATGACCAAAACAGGGCATATATATGTGTCTTGCAGATGACCAAAACAGGTTTGGTTTTGTGTTATCAACAAAGGTACCAAAAACAGTTGGATCAAACCACCAAAACATTCACCTAGTTTTATAACAAATAGGATATCATTACAAATAGTACCAACACACCTAGTTTTATAACAAACAGGAGATGATTACACAAAACCAAAAATCCATACATTGTCCACATCATTAAGAACACTAATGTACCATCCTCTAAATGCATATATTGTTCCCCAAAAGCTAACCCATACACAAAAAACAGATCATGTCAAAGCTAAATGCATGAAATACACAAATAAACTCCAAGTGATGACCAAGAGCAGATTCAACTTCACAATTTCCTTGTCTTTCTCTCTGACACATTCTTCAGCTCTGTGTTTAGCTTTGAGTAGCCCAGGAATGACATCAATGGACCTTGAACAAATAGGTGGATCAAACCACCCAAAAAAGGAACATTGGCCCTGTTAGCAGAAAAAATTAACTTTTATTAGCTAAGCATGATTACTTGCTATAAAATGTAGAAAATCGGAACAGTGTACCATTCTTCCACATGTATAGAACCTTCGACCAGGATTTGCGGTGGTCCATGATGTTTTTACAGCTGCTTCACATCCACAATAACATAGCACCATGATTGTTAAAGAAGAAGAAGTCTTGAATCGTCAAAGGAGGAGGAAGATGGAAGTTAACAGAAGTGAATGAAGGGAAGAAGAAGAAGGAAGGCGGGTTAAAAAAGGAGGGAAATAGTGATTTGACGAAAATGCCCCTGACACTAACGAAGCCATTTAACCCCGTTAGTGACCAGGTCCTGATTTTAGAGCATAATCAAAACCATGAGGACCATAAGTCGACTTATGAAACCACAGGTCCTTGTTTCAAAGAAATCACTAAACCTCAGGGACCAAAATTAGAGTTTACTCTATAAACTAAGAGAATTCTTACCTTTAAAAAACTTTCCAACCATAGTAGATAGTCAAACTGTATCTATATTTTAGGACTCAAAACTATTCTTATTTTTAATACACTATACTCTTGGTTGCTAATTATCTAACAAAAAGCACATAATAATATTAGATATTTTGGGACTTGTGTTAGTTTATTAAAATATTACAAGTCTCTTTGTTTGTTTATATCAATATTTATCTTTAAGCAACATTAATTTCATTATTAGTGACACCTAATCTAAACATTTTGACAAGCGATAGATAACCACGAATCAAATGAAATCTGATTTCATTACATCGACTTTATTACTCTATCGTCTTTGAAATTTCTATTGTTTTGAACGATATAAAAACTGTATCATAACAAACAAAACTTTAAATATCTGATTATTTATATCTCTATTAGTTTATTATCTTAAATATAAAGTTTAATAGTTAAACATGATATCTTTAAATTATTTTAAAATGTGTGTGAAAGTTCACTTAGAGCATCTCCAACAACTTCTCTAAAATATAGAAATTACACTTTTGTTTTCTATATTGCTCCAACAGTTTCTTTATATTGTTCTCTAAAATAGAGAACACTAGAGAAAATTTCAAGTTTAGAGAATTCTCAAAAACTTGCTAAAAGTAGAGAGAAATTATTTTTTTATTCATTCCCACAAATATGATTGAGTTATTATTATTTTATATAAATTCTTTTTAAAAAATGTATTAGGATGATAAATTTAAATAATATTTTAATAATATAATAAATGTTAGAGTTCTTTAAAATATAAAATCTGTTGGAGCTAAATGTAATTAATTTTAAAGATTTTGAATTTTAATTTTTTATTTTAAAAAAATAATAAATCTGTTGGAGATGCTTTTGCACTATCTGTTTCCTTTTACGTGCATGTTCAATTATAATTAATATTCATGACTAATTATTGCATCTTATGATCATGCACCTCAACAAACAGGCAAACATATTTCTGAAACAATAATTTAGGGCAATACCAAATAATTAATTTACATGTTCTTTTGAGAACAAAAATCTTTACTAAATCTTTTCATTAATGATGAACTTTTTGATTTATTAGCTAGTTGCCTAGTTATAAAGAATACTTGTACCTTTTGAAATACATATAACTAATATTTATTTCATCCCAAAATATATGTACATAATAAAAAAGACATATAATTTTTGTAGTGCAATTATTACATTTTTTAATTAATCAAAATACAACTTTACTCTTAATTATATGTAGAGAGAGAAAATTCATAACATAATTAACGGTAAAATAGGAAATTACTTATAAAATTGGATGTTTATTCTAGGACAAAAAAATAGTAATGTAGACACTTATTTTAGGACACCGAGAGCAGTAAAACAATTTTATTACTTCTCTTCCCAAAATAAAAGTCCAGAATAAAAAAACACACAATTTTAGGAGTGTATATTTATTACAATTTTTAATTAAGCAAATTATAAATTTTACTCTTAATTATAGAGAGATAATTTCTTTATCACGTAATTGAAGATAAAATGGGAAGTGGAAATTTACTTTAAAAGTAGACACTTATTTTAGTACAAATAAAAATAGTAATGTAGACATTTATTTTAGAATGAATGGAGTAACACTACGATAAAATTGAGTTTATAGGACACCTAAAATAAATAAGCGTCCTAAAAGGGTGTTTTATACGACCAAAGTTAATAGGACCAAACAAAAAAGGGGCCTATCTAAAAGTGTTACAAAAAGTTTATAAAACGCTTTAGATATGACGCTTTTGTGTTTAGTACTATAAACTAATGTCCTATGAAACACTGTATTAAGACGTTTATTTATTTTAGGCGTCCTATAAACTTAATTTTATTGTAGTATAACATATAAAATAAATATTTCTATATTGGTATGTAAATAATGTTTTTTTAGGAGAAAACATGTCAGTTGTAGAAGAAAAACAAGGAAATTTTCTTTTAATTAATGTTTAAAGTTAAGTCATTGATGATTATTTTATGTTAAGGGATTTGATTAAAATAAAATAAACGTAATATAATTAATTTATTTGTAAAAATATAATTGTATTTGATTCTATTACAAATAATTGACTAACACAAGTTATATATTTAGTTATAACTAGATTGGGTTAGAACCAAAAATTTCTCTTTAAAATATAACTCCATTTTATTATTATGATATCAAACTCAAGTACAATCCTAATCTATATATAAATAAGAAACCTTAAAATATTGAGAGACAATAGAAGTATTTTTCTAGATTGAAAATAAGAAAATAAAATCTGATGGGTTCAAATATGAGAGAACCCTTCTTTAAATACTCGAGTAATGTTCCACTTTAGCCCTTGAAGTTTGAGATATTGACTCCGTTGACCTCCATATTTCTACACTTGATAAGCGCCATCCAATAGTTTCAACATTGTCCATATTCAGTCTTGAACTTCAGAATATTCCATCTAAGTACCTACTAACCCTGAAACATTACAATACAAAACCCAAAGTCAAGATTGGTAAAATCAATATATTTCCAACATCTGCCCTCAATCTTGACCTTTGAATAAATCAATCATTCTCATCTATGAACATAAAAACTTGTGTTGATTTATTCCAAGAGATTTTGTAAAGATATCAGCAGTATTTTCAGCAGATGCAATTTTGGAAACTTTTAACACACCCACACTAATCAGTTGTCGAACTTGATGAACATCAACTTCGATATGCTTGGTGCGTTCGTGAAAAATAGGATTATAGGAAATTTGGATTGCTAATTTATTATCACAAAATAGATTTACAGGCAGTAAATCTTTTACATGTAAATCATCAAGAATTTTCAAAACCCAACTTGCACGACCAGTTGCAGCCATTGCACAATATTCAGATTCAACGGAGGAACGTGAAACAGTATTTTGTTTCTTACTTCTCTACGAAACCATACAATTTCCTAGAAACAAACAATAACCAGTAACAGACCTTCGAGTAGAAAGACACTTACCCCAATCAGCATCTACAAAACCTTTTAAACAAAAATTGGTGAAGTTAACACCTCTTCCCGGAGAAACCTTTAAGTATCTAAGCACTCTAAGGGCAAGTTTCAAGTGAGATTGTCTAGGAGCATACATAAATTGGCTAAGGCAATGGACATCAAACGCAATGTCAGGTCGAGTAGCTAATAAATAAATTAACTTACCAATTAATCTTTAATAACCAGAAAAGTCAGACAAAGGAGGATCTCTAGAGTTGCTAGAATCAGTAACCACCATATTCATATCCATAGGTGTACTACAAGGTTTACACCCAAGATATCCAAAATCATTAAGCAATTCTAGACAATATTTCCATTGTGACGTACAAACACCATCAATACAGTCTAAAATTTCAATACCAAGAAAAAACTTTAAATATCCTAAGTCTTTTAAAAGAAAACGACTTTTCAGCTGATCTTTCACTTTATTTATTTCATCTAAACAATTTACAGTCAATACAATATCATCCACATAGACTAATAATGCAAGAAAAACAGACCCAGAAAATTTTGTAAAAAGAGAATAATCACTTTCACTTTGAATAAAACCATAGTGAAGAAGACAAGTAGACAGCTTAGCGTATCATTGGCGAGGAGCTTGTTTTAACCCATAAAGGGATTTCACAAGTTTACAAACTCTATGATCATCAGAATTATAATAACCTTCAGGTAATGTCATGTAAACATCTTCAGTCAAATCCCCATACAAGAAAGCATTATTAACATCTAATTGACAAAGACTCCATTTAAATTGTACAGCTAAAGAAATAATACACCTTACCGGTACCATTTTGACCACGGGAGAAAAAGTCTCATCACAGTCAATACCCTCTCTTTGACTATACCCTTTAGCAACAAGTCTAGCCTTATATCGTTCAATTTCACCCGTAGACTTGTATTTTATTTTATAGATCCATTTACACCCTATAGGTATTCTATTAGGGAATAAAACAGTAACTATCCATGTACCATTTCTATGAAGTGCTTCCATTTTCTCATTCATAGCGTTTATCCAGTTAATATCATTACAAGCCTCTTTAAAAGTTTTGGGTTCAACAGATTTATTAAGACTAGAAACAAAACAAAAATTATCATTGCTAAGACAAGAATAATTTACAACCTTTTCTATCCCATATTTAACCTTTCCCTCTACCACAAAGTCATCAAACTTCCTTGGAAATTCTGATACCCTTGCAGATTTTTCTAGAAGAATGAGAAGAAGAAGGGGAAGGTTTGGACAGATTTCCCTCAGAATTAGAACCCAAATTTTGATCATCAACAGTTTCAATATTAGCATCACATGGCCGACTGGCAGCCACATCGGTGCTACTCAGTGGTTGCCAACCTATATTTTGTTCAAGGTCACTCCCAGATGGCATGGATGTGCCTTGATTAATGCAGTCATTTGACATGCTTGGAGGCAGCCTACTGTCAGCTCTACTATGGCTACCTAGTTGACTATGGCCACTAAGAGTTTCATCTAAGAAAGGGTTCCCACTTTCATCATTGGGAGGTGAATCAATACAAATATCAGTAGTTTCAACAAAAGAATCAAAGAAATTCAGGGTATCTATGTTTCCATTATTTTGCTTAAAAGACTTATCCGAACTTATCTTATATGGAAACACATTTTCATAAAATTCACATCACGAGAAATTAAAATTTTCTTTGAGTCCAAACTAAAAAGTCTATATCCCTTTTGGGAATTTGCATATCCCAATAGAATATACTTTTCAGATCTAGATGAAAGTTTATCAGTCAAATTTGGTATAACTTCCGCTTGCTTCTTTTTCTACTTTAGCATCCAGAACATTTGCTAGATAGGATGAACATCCTTTTACTAGACACTTACGCGTTTTGGCAATAGAAATCAATGGAACCTCCCCTTTTCTCTTTTCCCCATAGATGAGTACAACACAATTTTTGGGCATAGGAATTCAAATTAAAGTCCTAGCACAAAGAATTTCTGCCTGATTGCTCACCAACCAATCCATACCAATAACTATATCAAACCCACCAATTTCCATCAAAATCAAATCAATCGGAAATTCCTTTCCTTCTATCATAATTCTACAACTCTCAAGTCTTTCATGAACTAAGACTTGACCCCCATTAGCTATTTCAACTACTAAGGCATCTTCCAAGGCAGTGACAGGCATAGCTAACTTTTGGTAAAAAAATTGTGACACAAAAGACATATTGGCACCACAGTCAAATAATACTCGTGCAAGAATATAGTTAACAAGAAAGGTACCATAAACCACATCCTTCGATTCTTTTGCTTCTTCCGCCGTCATATGAAATGCTCTACCCGTTGGCTTTGGAGTATTAGGTTTCTTCTCTTGATTCCCGCTCTTCTTTAGCTTTGGGCAATCTCTTCGGTAATGACCAGGCTGCTTACATTCAAAACAGGTTGGCCCTTGGATGGGACAGTTCCCTATAGTGTGGCCACTCTTACCACATTTGTAACATTCCAGTGGACCCACTTGGCACGGACCAAAATGTTTGCTTCTGCATTTCTGGCACCATTTCGGTTCTCGTCGAGGCTCAAAACGAGTATTCTTAACATAAGGTTTGGATTTCTGAGAAGATTCTGATCGACCTTCCCATTTTCTTTTCTCCCCCACTTGTGTCTTCTCTTCTTTATCTCTGGCATAAACTTCCTCTATTATTTTGGCTTTCTCAATCGTTTCCCTCAGTGTCAAAGCTTTGGAATTCCGGACTCTTGACATCATATCCGCCGGTAAGCCTTTCAGATACGCCTTTATCTTTTCTTTTTCAGTTGGGGCCACATGCCTCACTAAGTTTAGTTTCTCTAGGAATACGCGAGTGTACTCCCTTACTGGAGAAGTACCCTTCTTAAGCGTTCGAAACTCTTCTTCGATCCGGTCCATTTCGTTCTCATTGCAGTATTATTCTAATATCTTCTTTTTAAACGACCACCAGGTCATGGCTGCTAAAACTGGAGTCGTCACCGTGGATGTCATAATATTCCACCAGGTCAAAGCATTTCCTCGTAACATTTGAGATTCGAACCTGAGCTTTGATTCTTCATCACATTCACAGGCTCTAAATGCCTGTTCCATCTCTCTAATCCAAATCATACATGCAATTGGATTATCTGATATAGCAAATTCTGGTGGCTTGCAGCTCAAAAATGTCTTATAAGAACAAACTTTCTCCATCTTCCTATTCACATTCTGCATCGGATTCACAGGCGGATTTCAGTACCAGTACCCAACTCTAGTCTTTGTGACTCAGCATTTCTGTCATTAAACATTTTCATAAACATCTCCTGTTGTTGAGTCAGTGCATTATTCATGACTCGCATCATGTTCTCCATCATACGGGATTCCATGGCGGATTCCGTCGTCACCGGGTTGGAAGTATTGACATTCGATCGATGCGTTTGATTCCCTCTTTCTCCCAGAATGGATGGCCTTGGTGGACTCACATTTATTCCACCCCTTTCAGGTTGATTTTCAATCAGTTCATTTGCCGCCCTATCTTCTGAAGAAGTAGGAGATCTGGTTGGTGTATTCACCATCGTATTCTGTCGAAGCATATAAAGATAACCATAAGAAATGGCTATACGCACCCAAACACATGAAACGTACTTTAACGTTCATTAATCACCATACCAATTTAAAAACAAGTATGCTTACGTAACACTATATTCATAATAACAGTAGCTAATTGGAATTATGAACATACTACACATAAGAATCCTCGTTACCATTATCACAGTTCTTAATTCACGTATTTCCGTCGACTCTAAGACTATCCCGTCTTAGTACTTCTACCCAATCTCACAAATCATATCTTAATCATCTCAACTTAAGTCTAGGTATCTCATGATCATACCTTCACTTAAACTACAGCTCTGATACCAAACTGAAACACCCTAAAATTCACAGTATATTTAAACCTTAAATTTACAAGGTCTACAACAATCTCTTCCAAAAACTTTCATTCATAGATGGAGAAGTTATAACAAAGTTTGTAATTACAAGCGAACTATCATAAACAACCTACTAATCTAATCCATAACGTACACGATCAGATTATAAGGGTTGTCTATAATATCTCCAAAATATCATCGGTTCCACTAAATTCTCCATCACAATTCCAAAAGCATAACTCTGGTACTCCTCGACACTCATCCCTTTGTATCCCTTCCCGAGCTAGTACCTGTTAAGAAAATTTAATTTGAAAATATTAGGCTTACGCCTAGTGAGAACATCCAATTTTCAAATTAAAAACTTTATAAGCTTTGAAACCCAAATTGTAAACAAAGCATATAAATTAACATGATCGCAATCTTTCTTACCGTACACATAACATCTTTCGATGACGGGAATTATACCCGATTCCATGAGTATGACAAACACTAAGTAAGTCATATTATCATGTTCAAGAGCGCCACTACGAATCAACACGGATTCTAGATTATTGCTCATGTCCAATAAATTACAATTAGCGCCATGCCTATTTCTTGGAGTGGAAGTAGGAATTACCATTAAACACCCGACCTATCCCTTATCTTCCAATAGAAATCGGGAATTACGATTAACGCCACGCCTATTCCACGATTTCACATCACAATACGAAATGGGAATTACCATTAGCGCCTGACCTATTCCTCATTTCAAATTAACGGGAATTACGTTTAGCGCCATGCCTATTCCACGTATTTACATAATGCTAGTGCCTATGGATCCATTACACTTCCTAGCATATGTGCATATCAACTCAAAACACATAACAACTCGTATCATACTCTCAGTCGAGTTATAATGATGTCGTACTGTTAAAAAGTCAAAATATGTTTCATATTCATAAAACATTTGAGTAATACAACTTTGCACAAAATATACAGAAAACTTGTCCGATAAACTAATCCGGAAATCAAGTCCGGTAAACATATCCGGAAACATCCGAAAATCAAATCGGAACACCTATCCGGAAATCCAAAGAATTCGGAAAAGTATTCAGACTCCAAGTCCGGAACCATCCGGAAATCGCATCCGGTAAGTCCATCCGGATAATTATACGGAATCCAGAATTTTCCGGTATCCGGAATTTTCATCTTCCGGATTTCGATAATACCCAGTTTATTGCATACGATTTTATTACAAATTCTCAATAACCCTTTTGTAATCCTTTCAAAGATATATCAATGAGTTTATTTCTACTCAATGTTAATGCCAAAAATCGTCCAGAAGGATAACTTAAGGTTGATTGTGGAGCTTAACAACTAAAGATAAAAATCGTTCGACAAAGCTATGCGACTAAGACAAAAAATGTAAATGAGACGAAGGATTTTGGTGACGCGGGAAAAACCTCAACGAGGAAAAAACCCGCGGACGACAGTAGAAGTCGTCGTTGCACTATGGTCGCCAAACATGGGCGATGTCCTTATGTTTCAGGTGTCGAGAGTACAAGGGTTACAATACAAATGAAAGAAAAGACTTTAGATGTAAAGAAAACAATTGTGTCGTGCGTAAAAACTAGTGCGTCGTGTATAAAAGTAAAGCGTCGTGCGTCGTGAGCAATCTTTTGAGAGAGATAGTTATTTGCTTCGAATGCCTTTATCACTATGTAGTTCTTGTTCTGGAGATCAGATGTGCGCAAATGATGACGGAACCCTTGTTTATATAGCTTTCATGGCTTTAAATGATTTGATAAAACCTTGAGTAACGGTCGTAACGGTCGTTGAGGTTAATGCTCATAATTGACCTTTGTCGGTTATGTCCGTTGGCCATTAATGGTGGTGATCCTGCATTAAACATAGAGATCATAACAGTTATCACACGTTAGTTAGTCGAGGTCGTGAGGTCTCTTACGACGGTCGAGTGTCGTGAGTACATTTTCGAGTTAAACTTTGGTCAAACGATAAAGCGTTTTATGATTTTATCTTATCATAAAAAGTGTAATAAATGTTTTCCCCTTTTTTGGTCGTGGTCGAGACTGGTGAAATTTTACCCAAACAGTTTGCCCCTAAAATTTAAAATGAAAAGGCAATTTTCAAGTTTGAATTTTAAAATTTTGCCAGAGAAAAAGTCTTTGTTTAAAAGAATGTCTAGGGGTGTGACATGTGTCGAAAGTCGTTGGTTTTAGAAACTGAATCGGTTCGATTTGAACTATAGAAGTTGAGGAGGCGATAAGATCGTGACGTCATACTGACGTGTGATCGTGCCTAACAGCTGTAAACGCCAGGTGTCGATGATTTGTCGAGCTTTTGAAAAGGAGAAGCCACGTGTCGCTCATCGAGTGTCTCGACCTGACACGATCGTTTACATAAATAGTAACCCTTGGTGGATCTTTTCCAGTTTACGTTTTCAGAGAGTTTTTAGAGTGAGATTTCTTCTCGATTCCTTGCCATTCTTCAGCAAATCATTTCCAAACCTGCAAAATCTTGATTAGACTTAGAGTTTTCGAGGTTTTAGAGCGCCTATATAAGGTACGACTCTTCATCTTTTGTATGCGTCGTATGTCTTTCGCTAGAAAACCTAGGAAAAACTGGGATCTTTGGGGTTTTTCTAATCTACAAACTTGGTTAACAGGGTTAGAAATGTCCCCTGAACCTGCGAGTTCCATTCGAGATCAAGAGGATCTCGACGACCTTAGGAGTCTAGAAAAAATCCCTGCGGTGATTACACTGATTAGGGCAGGTCAGATTCGACCTGATATGTGTCCAGAGGGGTTCGTTGTTATATACGAATACCCCTTTAAGATAGGTTTCGAATGGCCCTATTCGCCTCTGGCCAAGGCATTCATGGTCGAGTTTGATTTAGTGCCGACCCAATTAATGCCCCAATTCTGGCGAGTTATACAAGTGATCGAGCGCCTTACCAAAGACTGGGAGTCTCCCATGAATGTGTGCGGCCTCCTCTTGGCTTATCAAGTCAAGATGGACGGATGCCGTCGTTACAGCCTGTTTTCTAGGCATAAGGGCAATCGTACCCTGGTTCTGAAGACTGTGGTTAATGACCGTAAGTGGAAGACCAGGTACGCGTTTGTGCACGTATCGACGCTCGACTCTGAGAGCGGCTGGATTAGGGTCGGCTGGAATATGTCGGGTGAGATTTTTTAGCTTTTGTCGTGTGTCTTGTGTCGTGTTTTAGTTTCAATTTGTTTCTAACTTGTCTTTGACGTGTCGAAAGATATCAAGTTCGAGGACGTGAAGCCCTACGATAACTCTCAAACAAAGATCGACAAGTTCTTGGAGTTTAGTGCTATCGAGCGGTCGTTTTTCACACGACACCTTGTGGACGACTACGACGAAGACTTAGTGTATCTAGGAGAGAATCGGGAGGAGAAACTAGAAGAAGAGGAAGAGGAGACAGAGGAGAAGGAGGAGTTGAGAGAGAAGAAGAAGAGATGACCGGTAAGTGTACCTTACTCTTTTCTGCTTGACCTCGATCTTTTCACTTATACCTGTCGTGTAATGCTCTTTTCTCTTTGTGTTTTCCATGGGAATCTCAGGCGAAGGCGTCGTCTATGGCTGCCAAGAAGGAAGCTCAAGCTGAGCTTGCCCGTAAGGGCAGAGAAAAACGGAAAGTGACCTCGACCACCGGGTCGGGTGTCTTGAAGAAAACGAGGATGACGCTCCTGAGGGAACCGTCATCAAATGATGATGACTCGTCGAGAGTCGTTACGCCTGAGAAGGCGAAGGTATCGATCGCATCACCGATGAAGACGAAGACGTCTTCTGATGCGATTGACGCGATGCCTGTCAGTTCTGCGCCTCCGGCGAAAAAGGCGAAGTTTCTGTCTACCACGTCGACCCCTTCGTCGGTCGACAAGGGCAAAGGCCATGCGACGGGAGAGGCTGAGGTCATGACGGTTAACTTTACGTTGCCGTCAGACTTTATGGTTGATAATGTCCTAGACGGGACGAATTTGTTTCCTCGTCTGGGGAAATATCAGCTGCCCTCTTTCAGGGAGTGTTTTCAGGGAGTCCCGGTCGAAGAGACGGGATTCCACGTTGCCGGACTGGCGTTCATGGTAAGTTTCTCTTTCAAAACTTGTGTTTCAATGTTTGTAATCTTTGTCGAGTGTTCACTAACACGTATCTTATGTTTTTCAGGCGTTCCAGTCCTCCCTTGCCTTGCATTCCGAAATGGAGAAGATCAGGGGTCTGGTGTCCTCTGCTCACGAGAGGGGGAATGCGGCACTGGACAGGGAGAAGGTCCCTCTAGAGCATGCCGAGGCTATGTCCATACATCGCGACGATGCCCTGAATGAGTCAGAGGCCGTCGGACGTGCGAGGGATGAGGCGAACTATCGTCTGAAGCAGTCACTGTCGCTGATCGCCGAGCAGAGGGCTGAGCTGGACAAGACCAAGGAGTCTTTGGCTGCAAGCGAAGAAGAAGCCAAGGACTCTAAGTCCAAGGTGGCGGAGCTAGAGGGAGAGGTGAAAGAGCTACGGGATGAGGCGAAGTCTGTCTTCGCCTTGGTTCGACTGACCTCCCGGGCAACGATCAAGCGGCAGCACCTGTTGGGGAAGAATACCCTCGCCTCAGAGTCGGATGAGTTGGCCTTCTATCTGGAGAATGTCGGAGCCGATAGGGACCTCGACTCAGACGACGAGAAGGAAGCCAATGAGGAGGAGGTGGTCGAGGGCTCCAAGGGCGAAGCCTCTAGCAAAGACGCAGTTGTCGATCCTCCTCAGCCTTAGAAGTTTTTTTTATATTTTGTCTCTCGTCGCTCGACCATTGGTGGTCGAGTCATTTAGATGTAATCGACTGTTCATAAATGAAAAGTATATTTCTTTTGACCTCGTGTATTTCTTTGTCTCATACATTTTGTAAAAATACAATATCGATTGTGAAGTTTACTAAGTAAATATACATCGTATAAAAATGTACATAAGACGTGCGACATAGGCATCCATCATAATACACTGATCAAAACACAAGTAGTAAGATCTTTAAATCGTGTAAAATAAACATAGGTACGTGCGGTTAAAGCATTCATCCAAAACACTGGAATTTTTCCTAAGTCAAAAACTTAGATCGTGAAGTCGTTAGGCTTTATGATCGCACAATTAAATCGTGCGACGAACTTGAGTCGTACGTTCTTGCAATCGTACAATCAATTCATCTAATAGACCTGACTGCTTATGTCGTGCGATTTTACTGAGGTCGTATAATAGACTTAATTTATGTCGTGTGCTCCTGCGATAAAACAATGTCAGAGGTTGGTCGTTGGCTAACCAACGACCCTTCGATGCTTAAGTCAGTAATCGTCGTGATGAATAAAAATCGTATAAAAGAAGGAAAAAGATTTAGAAGAAATACCTTTTCAAATGTGTTGCATTCCAGCTACGTGGGACATCTCGATTGTCGAGGGTTTGGAGCCGATAGGCACCTTTACCCACGACTTCTGAGATACGATAAGGACCTTCCCACTTGGTGGAAAGCTTACCCGCATTGAGCTCTTGAGTGCTCTGGAACACTCGTCGGAGGACGTAGTCGCTTTCTTGAAAGACTTTAGCTTTGACATTCTTGTTGAAATGTCGCTCGACCGCTTGCTTTTGCGACGCCATTCTGATCAATGCCGATTCTCTAAGTTCTTCAAGGGCATCGAGGTCATAACTTAAATCAACCGGGTTATGGTCGACGGAAGTATGCCTCGAGGTTGGGAGCTGGACCTCGACCGGCAAGACTGCTTCACAACCATAGACCAAAGAGAAAGGGGTTTGTCCTGTGGACGTGTGAGGCGTCGCGCGATTCGCCCACATGACTGAAGGGAGTTCTTCGACCCACTTTCCTTTGGCAGTTTTTAACCTTTTCTTGATTGAAGCAATTATGGTCTTATTGCTCGACTCAGCAAGTCCATTTTCCTGGGGATATCTGGGTGTCGAGGTCGTTAGCTTGATATTGTGGTCTTCACAGAACTGTCGAGTCCTGTTGCTTATGAACTGGGATCCATTGTCGCAGACGATTTCGGATGGAATCCCAAACCTGCATATGATGTTAGTCTGGATAAAAGAGACGACTTCCTTATCCCGAACTTGGGAAAAGGCAGCTACTTCTACCCACTTAGAAAAATAATCTGTAAGTACGAGAAGAAATACCTTTTGCCCTGGGGCAGGTGGTAGCTTGCCGACAATATCTATTCCCCATCTCATGAAGGGCCATGGGATCAGTGTCGAGTGTAAAAGTTCAGAAGGTTTATGGCATGTACCTGAATGTCGTTGACAGTGATCACAGTTTTGGACATACCTGACGGCGTCTTGTCGCAGTGCTGGCAAAAAATAACCTTGTCGAGAGATACGACTGGCCAAACTGCGACCTCCTGAGTGGTTGCCACACTGTCCAGCGTGCATCTCTTGAAGGATCTTCTGAACTTGACTTTTGCTGATGACGCATCTCAGGTTTAAGCCTGTCGATGATCGTCGATAGAGTCTATCTCCGATCATGACATACCTGGATGCTTTGAATATGATCTTTCGAGCTTCCATCTTGTCTTCTGGAAGTTGGTCGTGCATAAGGAAATTCCGGATGTCACACGACCAATCATCTTCTTGGTCTTCGATCTGGGCGACATCGTGATTTTCGATGGACAACGTCGCCAGATGGATCATAGGAATGCTATTGAATATATGTTCGACAAGAGCAGACCCAAGGTTTGCTAAGGCGTCGGCTTAAGTGTTCTGGTCCCTTGGAATCTGTTCAATAGAAAATGATTTGAACTTTTCGGATTTTTCCTTTGCTACCTTTAGGTACGCTGTCATTTTTGAATCTTTAGCCGCGAATTCTCCATTCATCTGGTTCACGACCAGGAGAGAATCACTTCTAACATGTAGCGCGGTTGCCCCCGATTCGTGGGCCATATTCATTCCCACGATCAGGGCTTCGTACTCAGCTTCGTTGTTGGTGGTTTTGAAGTCGCATCGGACTGAATACACCATCTTTCCCCCATGTGGCGACTTTAAGACGACGCCTAGTCCTGAACCTCTAGTGTTGGATGAACCATCGACATACAGGGTCCAGGGTACGTCGTCGTGAGTCGCCACAGTTGAAAACTCGAGCTCTGCTTCTTTTTCCAGCTCAGGGCTGAAATCAGCAATGAAATCTGCCAAAGCTTGCGATTTGATCGCGGTCCTGGGCTTAAAATCGATGTCGTAACTGCTGAGATATATGCTCCATTTTGCCAAATGACCTGTCAACTCAGGTTTCCTCAAGACATACTTAAGAGGAAAGTTAGTTACGACAGTAATAGGATGTGATTCAAAATAGTGTCGCAATTTTTAGCAGCAGTGACTTGCGACAAAATCAATTTTTCCATAGAGGAATACCTGGTTTCGGCGTCCAAGAGAGATTTACTTACATAGTAGATCGGCACTTGCTGCTTTTCATCTTCTCATGTCAGGACGATACTTACTGCATTAGGACTAACAGCCAAATATAGCTGCAAGACCTCATGATTGTGAGGCTTTGACAGCAAAGGAGGCGACGTGATGTACTTCTTTAGTTTTTGCAGTGCTTGTTCATGATCGTCGGTCCAGTCGAAGCCTTTATTTTTCCTGAGGACGTTATAAAACAAATGACATCTATCTGAGGATCAAGAGATAAACCTGTTCAGAGCTGCCACCCGACCAGTGAGCCTTTGGACTTCTTTAAAATATCTCGGAGATTTGATGTAACACCCTAAAATCAGGGCTAATTTAAACCTCAATTCATAACCAGATTTAACATAAACTTTCTACACTTTATACATAAGCAGAGATTTAATCTTGAGGATCATATTTACAAATATAGAATTCTTCAAATAACCTATTAATCTAATCATGTCACTATAATCAGATTAACTAGATTATCTAAGCAATCTATCAAAACTTCAGTATTAATTAACTTCTCCGCTAATCCAAAAGCTCTCGTCCCACATCCCTTTATTTCCCGAGCTAGTACCTGGTAAGAAAACATCATTTGAAACGATTAGGCTAACGCCTAGTGAGAACATTCGATTTCAAAATAATATTTGTACAAATCAATGTAAACAAGGCATAACAAACCTGGTTTACCCTTTTTCTTACCACAAGCGTAACCATCCTTTGATAACGGGTTATACCCAGTTCCATGACTACGACTTGACAATAAGCCTGTCATTTCTCATGGTCCAGAGCCCACACTACGAATCTTCACTGATTCTAGATTAATGCTCTTATCCAATAAATCACAATAACACATGCCCATTTATTGGAAAGGAAGTAGAGATTACAATCACTCATGTCAATCCCTTTTTCTTCCTTAGAAATCGGAAATTCCGAATAAATCTACGTCTATTCCACGATTTCCCACACACACTGGAATAACGATTAGTACCACACGCATATTCCATGTGATCATAAAAAACACTAGTGTCTATGGATCCATTACACTTAATATAAATTCCTCATAGCAATCGGTATGAGCAAATCACATTTACACCACATAGATTCCTCATAGCAATCGGTATGAGCAAATCACATTTATAAATCTCTCATTCTTACCATACTTGTACTTGACTCATAATTACCAAATCATACTCAATCCCATGAGTATGATTATCATTTAGAAAGTCATATCATCATGTCCAACAGTCAACCATGAATCATTACAGGTTCTATTTATCGGTCAAGCCTAAAGACTTACATTCAATTACCATACTTTCTTCTTGGAATAGAAACAGAAATAGCAATTATATATTGCCTATTTTTAATCCACCGAAAACATAGGAAATAACACTTACACTTCATCTAATTCATATTTCCACATTTCAAATACAAATAGCAACTCTACTTTGCCTATTTAATTATTCAACCTGAATAATATCAAACTAAAACAATCTTTAAACCTAACACACTACCATTCCACTGTAAGTATGTTCAAGCTACTAGGATTGTATTTCAATTCCTAAATCGCACCCTTCTAGAAGTTAGCAAAACCTAAAGTTACTGGGTACTCACAAGTGACCGGACAACCAAAGTTTCCGGACACCTCAAACTATCCGAATGACACAACTTTCCGGATATTTATAACTTACCGGATACACAAATCTTTCTAGATACATTATCTTTCCGAATAAATAAGCCTTTCCGAATACTTACTGGATATACAACTTTCCGGATACAATTCTCACCGGGTACATATTTAGTCCGGATACCATCCGGTAACTAATACAATAAACAACTTACCGGGTAACTTTGCCTTGTCCGGATACCTTAACACAGGGGTTTCCGGATGCTTCATCTACCGGATACCAACAAAGAGAAACTATCGGACACCTTCAAGTCTGTCCGGAAACTTCGATCTGATTCCTAAAATTTCTAGCCAGATATCAATTTAAACCCATTTCTTCCAAACCAAACATACCAGTACTTTGTAAATAAGTTTTCTAACAAAATCCAAACATTAATTTCATGCTTAAAACAGTTTACATCAGAAAAGTAGAATGAACTAACCTTTAATGGAGAAAAACCCACTTCTCTTGCACAATCAATCTTCAAAGATTCAAGACTCCAAACAGCTATCAATGATTCTTTGTTTCTTCAGTTTGCTCCTAAAATCCCAGCTGAAATGATTCTGCTTTCTTCTTCTTTCTTTCTTTCTTTCTTTCTTTCTTTCTCTCTTTCTCTCTTGTACCGTCAAATACACACACACATAAAAATAAGATGAAAAGTGAAAAGCTTCACTTTTGTTTCTTATTGCAAGAAAGAGGCGGTGGTGTTGGTGTAGGTTTTCATCACCTAACCAAACAGCCCCCTCAACTACCAACACTTGGCAATTAATACCCTTTAGCTTATAAATTAAAATTAAAGTTTACCCCTTAACTTATAATTCCACAAAATAATTTAACGTAACTTAATCGGGGATAAACTCTAAAATTAACCTATCAATTTAACCGATCATAACTTACTAAATAATTATACTCAAATTATTTAATAATCAAACGTAATCCTTTATATAGAAAATCGAGATGTTACATTTGATCTCGATAATGGCTTTGATTTGGTCGGGGTTGGCCTCGATTCCTCGTCGAGTGACCATGTAACCCAAGAATTTCCCAGCACTGACACCAAAGGAACATTTCGTCGGGTTGAGCTTCATGCTATACTTCAGGAGGATGTCGAACGACTGCCTCAAATGATCGACGTGGTCGATTGCTTGCTTTGACTTGACCAGCATGTCGTCGATATACACCTCCATCGTGTCGCCAAGGTGATCCTTGAACATTTTATTCACCAGGCGCTGGTAGGTAGAACCTGCATTTTTTAGTCCAAAGGGCATAACCTTATAACCATAAATACCTCGATATGTCATGAAGGCAGTCTTTTCTTGGTCCTCGACGTGCATCAGGATCTGATTGTATCCGGAATAAGCATCCATGAACGTCAATAGTTCATGCCATGCTGTCGCGTCGACCATGGTATCGATATGTAGCAATGGGAAAGGATCTTTTGGACAAGCTTTGTTGAGATCTGTAAAATTGATACAGACCCTCCACTTGCCATTTTTCTTCGCCACGACCACGACATTAGCAAGCCAGTCGGGGTACTTTACTTCTCGAATCTTCCCTGTCTTGAGGAGGTTGTCGGCCTCGTCATATATCACCTTATTCCTTTCAGGAGCAAATTTTCGGCGCTTTTGTTTGACAGGATTAAACGACGGGTCGACATTGAGCTTGTGAGAAATAATGCTGGGATCTATGCCGACCATGTCTTCGTGCAACCAGGCAAAGCAGTCGGCATGTTCCTGCAAGAAAGATATCAATTTTTCTTTAAGGCAGGGATCGAGGGACGAACCTATAAAGACCTTCTGGTCAGGCTTGCTCTGGTCCAAGACGACTTCTTCCATGCGATAGTCGTCGGCTGTCCCAGGAGCATCCTGGACCTGTAATTGCTAGATGGCCTACTTCTACGGCTTCAGGGTAGTCTTATAGCAGTCGCGGGCGACTTTCGGCTCACTTTTGATCTCCTGGACTCCCCACGGCGTAGGGAATTTCATGGTCTGGTGATACGTCGAGGGAACAGCTTTCATGTCATGGATCCATGGTCGACCTAAGATGATGTTATAGGTCGACGCACAGTCAATGACGTTGAACTTGGTCTGCTTGTTGATTCCTCCGGCATAGACAGACAGGGTGATCTCTCCAAAGGTACTCGTCGCGTCTCCGTTGAAACCGACCAAGGTTGTCGAGCGTTGGGTGATTTCTGATCGATCGATTCCTATGGCCTTGATGGTATCAAGGAATATGACGTTTGCTGAACTGCCTCCGTCGACCAAGACTCGTCGGGTCAGACAGTTACCAATCGTGAGTTGAATAATTAACTCATCCTGATACTTCCGATACGAGTCGCCGAGGTCGTCTTGGTCGAATGTGATCTTCATGGATTCTAACTCCATATCTCCTTTGGGTCTTGATGAACGAGGATTAGGTCGATCGTCAGGTGCTTGGCTGGCATGACGCTTGGCTGCGGAATACGTCAGACCGCATACGTCAGAACCACCAGTTATGCAGTTGACGACCTTTGCGTGATCGGGAGTCAGCGGTCGAACGTCGTTAGCTGGAGTAACGACGTCGTCGATGATATCTTTAAGATTGCCCTTCGAGACGTGATATGCAAGCTCCTTTTTGAGAGATATACAGACGTCCGTCAGGTGACCATGGTCGACATGGAAGTCGCACCACATTGATTTATCTTTCTTACCGTCATCTTTGTCAGACTTCTTCGGCCACCGGATTGTCGCCTGAACGGTCTTCAGGGCTTCGACCAAATCCTTAGTAGTCCCTTTGAATTCATAGGAGGATATCTTAGGGTACTGAGAAAATTTGGTCGCGGTCGCGGTCTTGAACTTCGCTTTCGTCTTGAATCGGACGTTCGAGATTTGTCGTGCAGGCTCTGACTTGGACACCGCCTTCGTTTTGAACTCTGGCTTCTTTACACTTAACGACCTCTTGTCGTCAGAATGCTTTCGACGAAAAGCAGAGTCGTCTTCCACCCTCAAATAAGCAAGGGTTCTTGCACGGACATCTTCGAAATTCTCTAGAGGATATTTGGTCAGATCGATGTATAGACCCGAACTGTCGTCTAGATCATGCTTGTAGGCTTCGATCGCGGTCTTGACGTCACAGTTGCGGACACTGATCATCTCTGCGTTGAACCTATTGAAATAACTCCGGATAGATTCACCGGCCTTATGCACGACATAATACAGGTCGCCGGTCTGCTTCTCCATCTTGCAACTGTTGGCGAACTGCTGGGAGAACAAGTTGACTAACTCAGCGAACGACCCGATGTATTTGGGTTTGAGGTTAATCAACCATTATAGGGCAGGACCCGTGAGGGTCGCCCCGAAACTCTTGCACATGCAAACTTCCTGGTACATATGCGGGATCGAGACCGTCCACATTAGCTGCTTGTACTGTGCGATGTGCTCCGTCGGATCGGTTATTCCCGAATACTTGGGCGTAAAAGAGGGGATGTTATACTTCTTCGGGAGGTCGACGATCGCTATCGTGTCGACGAAAGGCAACGCCTGAAATCCCGAGCGAGGCTCGACATCGACGGGCACGACTGCTCCCGACAGCTTAGCGAGTAAAGACAGGACGCGCTCATTCTAGTCTTCCAACATCTTCAACCGCTGGGCAACGGGGTCGTTAGGATCGGAATTCATACCTGTTGGAGGATTGACTTCTGAACTGGTGCCATTTTCGTACGACGAGCCATTGACGTCCCCATTGAGAGGAACGAAATATGGCTGAGCCCTGTTTTTCAGAGGTGGAGGTCTCAGATGCTGAGGCGGAGTCGGCCCGAACTGGGGATTTGGGATAAATGATCCCTGCTGCTGATTCTGCATAAACGGTCCTGGTCCTGGATTCTGAACGAATGGACCCGAACCCGGATTCTGGACAAATGGAGCGGATCCTGGATTCTGACCGAACGATCCTGGACCTGGATTCTGAACGAATGGTCTGGGACCGTTCTGCGGTTCAAACGATCCACCTGGATTCTGATTCCTTAGTCGCGCGATTTCCTCAGCCGCCCTTCGACTCTGATCAGTCAGGGCATTGATTTGATTGCGCGCAACTTCCAGCTCATGATACATCTGGGCAATGAGCTGCTCTTGATTTCCATGACCTGCCATTTTCCTGTAACACCCTTAAATTTGGAACGAGGAACTAAATAAAATTTCAATAAATTACCCAGCAAGATAAAATCATTTCTACAATTCACTCCTTAATATACCTCGGAATTTAAACATTATAATTCCCCAATAGAATAACTTAAACGGGTGTTACTTAACACGACACAACTTGCTAATTCCAAGTACGTGCGGAAGACTTCACTACTCAAGTTACCTCTCGTGCACTCTACTATCACTCGCCACTTCACAATGTAGCTAGAGCTACCCCAACATGAGCCTGTTGCACATGCCGACAAATAAAAAGGGTTAGGCTTACGCCTAGTGAGTTCAAGCATTTTATCATAACTATATAAAAACATAAATCAGGGATTAGTGGTTTTAGTCATGATTCAACAAATCTTTAATGAAAGTTTGCGACAAGGGTTATCCTTTCCAAAGAGTTCTCAAAATAGACATAAATGACTCATTTTCCAACGCACCCAAATCCATGGGAATCTTCCCCAAAAGTGTAAAACGTTTTCCAAAAATGAGTTACGAACCCCAACCCACTCAAATACGTGAATAAATCTAGTTTTAGGCAAAACCTTCAAATACGGTTGACAATACACACTCAACCCGTAAAACATGGAAACCATCCATTTAAATATAATCTTTCGTTGGAAACATAATACGAAGCAAAACTCACGCAACGTAAAATGTATTAAAATCCAAATACCATAGAATAAATTCCAGCAGTTAAAACGTCCAATAAGAATGTAACATAAATCCGTCCATCAATCATGGAAAACAATCCATATGCATGTAATATAACCTCAACAATGTGAATAGATAAATTACCCAAAATCAACACCCTTCGGTGACGGGGGAGACCCGATCTCATAAGATGTGGCAAACACGTAAATTAAACCACGATTAAATAAATGTAAGTAAGCTTCTTGGATGTGGAAAACGGATGGCATCAACCATACTAGGTCTTTAGTAAATCCTTGGCATCAATCATACTAGATCTTTAGCCCATCTTAGACATCAACCATACTAGGTCTTTAGTCCATCTCAGACATCAACCATACTAGGTCTTTAGTCCGTCTTCGGCATCAACCATACTAGATCTTTAGCCCCTCTTAGACATCAACCATACAAGGTCTTTAGTCCAAGTCCTCAAGTTCAACCATACTAGGTCTTTACCTTGGAAAACCCACCATCCAAAACAAGCTTACTTAACTTAAAAATTCATACATGACCTCAAAAGAATCACTAATGCATTCAAACTCATGTAAATCTCAAACATAATGCAACTCATGCAATGCAAACCCCAAGCCCACGTCGAGCTTAATAAAACCTGGCGAATGCCATCAAGACTCAATCGAGTCCAAAACCGAGCCCTCTGCTCAAAGATCTAACGATCATTTGTCAACATCAAATCATGCAAATGAAATGCAATTAAGCATATAACACATCCTAGACTCCACCCCGAGCATATAAATATCAACAACGTGCAATAATATGCAACACGGTGCAATAAAAGCAACCCGTAAATAAGACTCCACATCGAGCCATTTAAACCGGACAATTGTCCCAAGACTATCTCAAAGTCAAAACCGAGCAAAGTGCTCCAAGCTTGCTAGACCCATAATGTCGGTCATCATCGCATAAAACACGTTTAAACATTATTTAAGCAAACACGTATCCCAAAATCATCATTAACCCCAAAACTCGACACGAGTTAAACAAAAGGGTTTTCCCAAAGGACTCACACCCTTAATATTCTCAAAATGACTCATAACACTAAAGTGCATTTTCCCAAATGGTTTAATTAAAATCATTTACACTAACATGATTAAACCATCAAATAAACCTCATTTTGAGCAATTAATCTTTTAAAGACAAAACATGGTTTCTAACCATCCAAATAACCAAAAGCCCCAAATATGGGTGTTTTACACATTTATGAAGATAGACACTTCAAAAGAGTTAAACCATTGAAATAACTCAACCACATATATTTTCCAGTAAAACACATAAATATTTGGAAAATACTATTTTGGCATGTACAAAGTTTTCGCAAAGTAACTTGAACTCACCTTTGCTAGATTAAGCTAAATCTAGAGTTTCTCCAACGTAAGCTCCTTTGATGAAGTTTGCATCCTCAAGCCAAAACGTCAAAAACCTAGATTTATGAATTTCCAACCATCAATATCACAATCCAACCATGTAGAATCATTCCCTAAACACTTAGAATCATTTCTCCCAACATATTACACCCAAAATAACCAATACATCGAAACCCTAATTTCCAAAATGAAGAGAATAGAAGATTACCTCAACCATCAAGTGAATCCACCAACCAAACACTTATAGTGTTACCAAAGTGAGCCTCACTCTTCATTTCATCCAAAGAGAGGGAAAAGGTTTAGGTAAGGGTTGTGTAAAACCCTAGAAAGTGTAGAAATCTCACCAAAACGAAAGTGAGAAGAAGGGTTCTAACCCCCATCCATAATTACTTGATAAGAACCGAGAGAGAAGCTTTAGTTTACAAGATTTATGGCTTCAAGAGCTCCAAAAACGATTTAGAGGGTTAGGGTTCGGTTTGAGAGAGTTTAGAGGGGGAGAGGTGGAATAGAGATGAAAGAAGGCTGAAAGTCGTGGGTTTAAAGCCTTCTGGAGCCCGACGGCAAGAGTGACACCACGATAGTGACACTGTCACTATCGCCGGGCATAATCACCCGCTTCCCAAAATACTCGCGGTACATTTTCGGCGAAAGTGACACTGCGAAAGTGACCATGTCACTCTCGCGAGTGTCATACTCGCTGGACTTGTACCGAGTCCAAACTTGACCAATTTCTCGAGAGATCCAATTAGCATTACGTGTCCCACCTTCCAATGCAACACCTTGTCCTTCTAATAATTCTAAATAGACTTATTTACAATTCCAGTTAGAGTTTTCGGGGTGTTACAAACTTCCCAACCTTAAAGAGATTTCGTCCTCGAAATCCAGTCCTCACGCAACTAATGGCCACCGCGCCCAATACATTCCAAATTCCCTTGGTTTCAACCAGATTCGAATCTTAATCCCCACAGAATTTCACATAACAACTTCTTGGTGTTACTCACAACGGGTCCCTGCTTAGTCATAACACACATACATCCAATTGAAATCCTAATCTACTGGAGTGGCTTCCGAATACTAGACATAAGTTGTCTCCCAACCTTAAGTGATCCATACTATCCAACGACAGATTTGAGCTTCCCAATTACTCCACACTCACATGTTCTTAAATTTCCTCTCCAAGCCAACCCGACGTTTAATCACTACCATCATTAATCAAAACTTCAGAATCTCCAAACAATCCCGCTACTGAACTAGCATTCCCTCTCAACGGAATCCACCCATCCCAACATTAACGGTCATTACTGACTCATCAATTACACAATCCCAACGATATGCCTAATTATCAATCATCCGATCAGCAGATTCTCTTACCACACGAGGCAAGTCATTTCACTAAATCCTCTCCTCACAATTGAGCATCTTAAGGATACTACAGCCATTACCATCATTCCTTTAAAATCGGACTACAATCCCCCGATTACATTAAAGGTGCTTGGCCTCAAGCCCAAAAGTCGACACCTAAATATACCACCTACCTCAACATAGGTTACCGCGAATTTATTCCCTTAAGTACAAAGGGCATCATCCCCTCAACCGATACCATTCGGCTCATCGTACTATCACGCATGAAATACCCAACCTTCCACTGCCGAAGTGCTACACGCACTTATCCTTAACTGGGTTACTTACCCTTTCCAAGGTCCTAATGAGTTCAAGGTTTACAAGTGCATTATTCGATAAAAATGCCAATCAACAAAACCTTTCACAAAAATTCAACACAAAGATTTTTCATATCCAATTAATCGTACGCGTAAAAACTACTACTATCAATTTGGTAGTTGCGCAAAAATGGACACGCTCGTCCCACATATGAAAATAATGTTGAATATTATTTCATTGCAGTTCAGATTATTCACGAAACGCAAAAGCGTAATAAACAACTTCTTTAAAATTAACCGCCACGGTCCTAGTATGGATTGACTCATGACATGCACGTGAAGTAACCTCTCGACTTTAGACAGGATGCAACAAAAGGCGTGCACGTATTTCAAAAGAAGTCCAAACGACATTTGACTCCAAAATTTCCCTTCTAACCATAAAATGGCATGGAACAAGGTTCACCAACAAAATTTTGCGCGCGTCAGTTTATTATACAAAACGATGAAACGGTTTACAAATACACCTTAGTAAAACACAAAATGACTTGTGCAATTCCCATATTTTAAACAAACCCATACGTTTCCATCACTTGAAAATATCGACTAAAACATCATAAAACCTCACATTGGGGTAGGCATGCAAACTTGTAACACTTCTTAGAAATTTCTTGTAATGACACACATGCACCAAATAACTCACGCCAAAATTTCAAGAGATGAAATCCTTTAAATTGATTTCCCAAGATTTCTCATCCGGTCCTACAATGACATTCGAATAAAACGTTTTTGGCAAACTTGCACACAATAATGCGTTTTTCCAAAACATACGAGGAAATAAGTGTTAATAATTTATTGTCACCAAAAAGGGTTCAAACCTATTTTCAAATTCCAAATTGCACCAACGGTGCACATCAATGTTCAAAACATAAGAATTCCACGCCTCATAATTTTATACAAACAAGTTTTCTAAAATCTTTATCACGAAGCACTTCCCTCAAAATTCCGTACTTGGAACATAAAACGTCGAAACGTCATTGCTTAAAATGTATTTGTCAAAATATTTAAAATACACATTTCCTCCAAACCAAAAGGTTTTCAATTTTCCAAAAATATTCGGCAAATCAAAATTGACCAATGTCAACGACTCATACATTTGTGTTTTTCAAATATCACGTATTGTAAACCATCCGTGATCCTCATACCTCTAAAACATGCTTTGACCAAATGGTCTCTCATTTAAACAAGGAGTTAATAAAACATTTTCATGCACGTCTCGTTTAGCAAAGTGTCGAGAAAACAATGGTTACCAAGCTATGCATACCCCTAAGTCAATATACGCATTTACATGGAAATAATACTAAAACACTTAACTGACCGAAAGCGCACCAAACAAATTATTATGAATGTTACCAAAATGTTCTTTCATGCATTACTTAAGTCACGTATAAGTCAATCCATACACTGAACTATTTGCAACGAAATACTTAATAAGACAAACTCTTGAAAGAAAAGTTACGCGACACTAGAGTTCCAAACTCATCTCTTCTTAGTCGCCTTATGGCGTAAAATTAACTTTTCTCCACAAAACCCGAGTGGGACCAAATACCCAACATAACTCGTAAACTTTTCACATTAGTAAATAGAGTATGCACATAGTAAAATTGTACCCACACGACACAAAACGTCGTACAATAAAGCTCCATGAACTTCAATGGGCTCAATGACCTCAAGTCAATAACACGGCACTAAACATCATGCTTCCAAAGCCAAATCGCTATAAGCAAAATCATGAATGCGACGCCAAAATCCCAAAAATCCCCTTCTAGGGTAATATCATATAAACAACATTGTTTAACAACTCACATTAAACAAATTCCCAAAATAACTTTACATGGACATAATGGAAAATAACTTTCCGTCCAAACTCTAACATATGTGGAGGAGATCCAATGTTAAAGTCACAAGCCGTAGTTATTGCCCCACATCTTAAACATCATAAAATATGATTATCATTATATCCAAAACAAATGTTGAACAACAATGAAAAAAGGCAAAACAAATCCCGGCGGAGTTTGCGACTCTCGCAATAACATGGTTTCATGCACGTTAAAACCATGATTCAAAATCTTGTGTGTGTGCCAAACATTTCTCAAAATTCATAACACAATCCATATAAGGATTGGAAACACAAGAAATAGTTGATGAAATTTATTTTCAAAATAAACTTTGTGCATGACTTAGTCGGCATTCAACATCTCAACTCATACCCTTCCAAATCCCTCCGGTCCACTATTGTCACCCGGATGCTTTAACCTCTTAAGACAAGTTGGGAATTACATCAATTAACTTTACGGTTTTTCCTCAAATCAAAGTCGGCTCAATCTGCCTATGGTTCTAGTCCAACCATCAATCTTGACCCGAAACGGTCTACTTAAAGCAAACATCGTGCTTATCGTCACTCTAAGTGACTAATACTAGAATCGTTCATCTATTCCAACGACTACTAGCTTAGTACCTCTTTTACTACCCCAACGATCATCATATTAAAGTAATTCAAGTATGCACATGTACTAGTAGATTCACCATAACACTGGCCAGGTGTCACTATGAACGCACCGTACATGATTATCCTTGTTACTCTCGACGTGATTCTCGTTTCTAACAGTTCCATCAACTTCAAAACATCATATCTTAAGGTGCCTAAAGGTGAATTTCACTCTCATTTACTTAAACAAACGCTAGTTTGAGTCTAGGTATCCAAAATCAACACCTAAATCTCTCAAACTTATGCTCTGATACCAACTTGTAACACCCTCAAATTTGGAACGAGCAACTAAATAAAATTTCAATAAATTACCCAACAAGATAAAATCATTTCTACAATTCACTCCTTAATATACCTCGGAATTTAAACATTATAATTCCCCAATAGAATAACTTAAACGGGTGTTACTTAACACGACACAACTTGCTAATTCCAAGTACGTGCGGAAGACTTCACTACTCAAGTTACCTCTCGTGCACTCTACTATCACTCGCAATTTCACAATGTAGCTAGAGCTACCCCAACCTGAGCCTGTTGCATATGCCGACAAATAAAAAGGGTTAGGCTTACGCCTAGTGAGTTCAAGCATTTTATCATGACTATATAAAAACATAAATCAGGGATTAATGGTTTTAGTCATGATCCAACAAATCTTTAATGAAAGTTTGCGACAAGGGTTATCCTTTCCAAAGAGTTCTCAAAATAGACATACGACTCATTTTCCAACGCACCCAAATCCATGGGAATCTTCCCCAAAAGTGTAAAGCGTTTTCCAAAAATGAGTTACGAACCCTAGCCCACTCAAATACGTGAATAAATCTAGTTTTAGGCAAAACCTTCAAATACGGTACGCAACCCGTAAAACATGGAAACCATCCATTTAAATATAATCTTTCGTTGGAAACATAATACGAAGCAAAACTCACGCAACGTAAAATGTATTAAAATCCAAATACCATAGAATAAAACTCCAGCAGTTAAAACGTCCAATAAGAATGTAACATAAATCCGTCCATCAATCATGGAAAACAATCCATATGCATGTAATATAACCTCAACAATGTGAATAGATAAATTACCCAAAATCAACACCCTTCGGTGACGAGGGAGACCCGATCTCATCAGATGTGGCAAACACATAAATTAAACAACGATTAAATAAATGTAAGTAAGCTTCTTGGATGTGGAAAACGGATGGCATCAACCATACTAGGTCTTTAGTAAATCCTTGGCATCCATCATACTAGATCTTTAGCCCATCTTAGACATCAACCATACTAGGTCTTTAGTCCATCTCAGACATCAACCATACTAGGTCTTTAGTCCGTCTTCGGCATCAACCATACTAGGTCTTTAGCCCCTCTTAGACATCAACCATACTAGGTCTTTAGTCCAAGCCCTCAAGTTCAACCATACTAGGTCTTTACCTTGGAAAACCCACCATCCAAAACAAGCTTACTTAACTTAAAAATTCATACATGGCCTCAAAAGAATCACTAATGCTTTCAAACTCATGTAAATCTCAAACATAATGCAACTCATGCAATGCAAACCCCAAGCCCACGTCGAGCTTAATAAAACCGGGCGAATGCCATCAAGACTCAATCGAGTCCAAAACCGAGCCCTCTGCTCAAAGATCTAATGATCATTTATCAACATCAAATCATGCAAATGAAATGCAATTAAGCATATAACACATCCTAGACTCCACCCCGAGCATGTAAATATCAACAACGTGCAATAATATGCAACACGGTGCAATAAAAGCAACCCGTAAATAAGACTCCACATCGAGCCATTTAAACCGGACAATTGTCCCAAGACTATCTCAAAGTCAAAACCAAGCAAAGTGCTCCAAGCTTGCTAGACCCATAATGTCGGTCATCATCGCATAAAACGCGTTTAAACATTGTTTAAGTAAACATGTATCCCAAAATCATCATTAACCCCAAAACTCGACACGGGTTAAACAAAAGGGGTTTCCCAAAAGGCTCACACCCTTAATATTCTCAAAATGACTCATAACACTAAAGTGCATTTTCCCAAATGGTTTAAATAAAATCATTTACACTAACATGATTAAACCATCAAATAAACCTCATTTTGAGCAATTAATATTTTAAAGACAAAACATGGTTTCTAACCATCCAAATAACCAAAAGCCCCAAATATGGGTGTTTTACACATTTATGAAGATAGACACTTCAAAAGAGTTAAACCATTCAAATAACTCAACCACATATATTTTCCAGTAAAACACATAAATATTTGGAAAATACTATTTTGGCATGTACAAAGTTTTCGCAAAGTAACTTGAACTCACCTTTGCTAGATTAAGCTAAACCTAGAGTTTCTCCAACGTAAGCTCCTTTGATGAAGTTTGCATCCTCAAGCCAAAACTTCCAAAACCTAGATTTATGAATTTCCAACCATCAATATCACAATCCAACCATGTAGAATCATTCCCTAAACACTTAGAATCATTTCTCCCAACATATTACACCCAAAATAACCAATACATCGAAACCCTAATTTCCAAAATGAAGAGAATAGAAGATTACCTCAACCATCAAGTGAATCTACCAACCAAACACTTCTAGTGTTACCAAAGTGAGCCTCACTCTTCATTTCATCCAAATAGAGGGAAAAGGTTTAGGTAAGGGTTGTGTAAAACCCTAGAAAGTGTAGAAATCTCACCAAAACGAAAGTGAGAAGAAGGGTTCTAACCCCCATCCATAATTACTTGATAAGAACCGAGAGAGAAGCTTTGGTTTACAAGATTTATGGCTTCAAGAGCTCCAAAAACGATTTAGAGGGTTAGGGTTCGGTTTGAGAGAGTTTAGAGGGGGAGAGGTGGAATAGGATGAAAGAAGGCTGAAAGTCGTGGGTTTAAAGCCTTCTGGAGCCCGACGGCGAGAGTGACACCACGATAGTGACACTGTCACTATCGCCGGGCATAATCGCCCGCTTCCCAAAATACTCGCGTTACATTTTCGGCGAAAGTGACACTGCGAAAGTGAGCATGTCACTCTCGCGAGTGTCATACTCGCTGGACTTGTACCGAGCCCAAACTTGACCAATTTCTCGAGAGATCCAATTAGTATTACGTGTCCCACCTTTCAATGCAACACCTTGTCCTTCTAATAATTCTAAATAGACTTATTTACAATTCAAGTTAGAATTTTCGGGGTGTTACATTTCCTGAAATAGAAAAAGATGAAACTCCAAGAAACCGTTAGTAAGACGCACGTTTGTCGAAGTCTTTCTCTAGATGGGGCCCCACGGTGGGCGCCAAACTGTTAATGCCAAAAATCGTCCAGAAGGATAACTTAAGGTTGATTGTGGAGCTTAACAACTAAAGATAGAAATCGTTCGACAAAGCTATGCGACTAAGACAAAAAATGTAAACGAGACGAAGGATTTTGGTGACACGGGAAAAACCCCAACAAGGAAAAAACCCACGGACGACAGTAGAAGTCGTCGTTGCACTATGGTCGCCAAACAGGGGCGATGTCCTTATGTTTCAGATGTCGAGAGTACAAGGGTTACAATACAAATGAAAGAAAAGACTTTAGATGTAAAGAAAACAGCTGTGTCGTGCGTAAAAACTAGTGCGTCGTGTATAAAAGTAAAGCGTCGTGCGTCGTGAGCAATCTTTTGAAAGAGATAGTTCTTTGTTTCGAATGCCTTTATCACTGTGTAGTTCTTGTTCTAGAGATCAGATGTGCGCAAATGATGATGGAACCCTTGTTTATATAGCTTTCATGGCTTTAAATGATTTCATAAAACGTTGAGTAACGGTCGTAACGGTCGCTGAGGTTAATGCTCATAATTGACCTTTGTCGGTTATGTCCGTTGGCCATTAATGGTGGTGATCCTGCATCAAACATAAAGATCATAACAGTTGTCACACGTTAGTTGGTCGAGGTCGTGAGGTCTCTTACGACGGTCGAGTGTTGTGAGTACATTTTCGAGTTAAACTTTGGTCAGACGATAAAGCGTTTTATGATTTTATCTTATCATAAAAAAGTGTAATAAATGTTTTCCCCTTTTTTGATCGTGGTCGAGACTGGTGAAATTTTACCCAAACAATCAACATATCAATTTTAATTTGAAAAATACAAAGAGTAGATGAACTCACCTGAAGATCATCCCATTATTTTAAACATTCTCCCAAAATAACTATATAATAATTACTGGGTTTGTGAGAATTATCACGATGATACATAAATTGGAAATCTTTGAATATTTTCTCATTTACTTATGATAGCAAATAAGAAGTTGTTGGACTTAGATCACACGGTCTTAATATTGTCTCATTTTTTTAAGAAATATAAATGATACATGAACACGTAATCTTTATCATCGTTTATATTGAATATTTTCAATTACTGTTTAACCTACATTAATTATTTATTTAATAACTACCGTTTTTCATGTACAACTGCAATTACAAAAAAAAAATGCAAAAACTATTTATTAAAATTCTTAACACACTAATAGTTGTCATGTTATTTTTTTGGGTTAGAAAATGACCTTTGGTAAACAACACTTCTTACATATTAATTTTATGTATGCAAAATAAAGTTGTCGAATTACTATTATGCAGCTGCTAATTTGGTTAGAGTTCTATTTGCGGCGAATAGGCGCATCACCTATCATGTTGGACTCTACTTTACATATTGAGTTTTACTTTAAATACTCAATCTTTTTTCATGTTTCTTGAAACAAATCATAGTATTTAATGTTACTTTTTGACATGTTCAGCATTCACGTTATAGTTCATCCAATGCTCACACACCCAATGTCATAGACTCTAAAATCAGGTAAATCATACAACTAAAAGAATTATAATTTCACAACATATTCAATTTCATTATGTAATTTTAATATAAGATTTCGTCACCACGTGCGGTATCACACCTAATTTTACTTAATCAAAGAAACTTTGAAAGGAAGGGTTGTTGAACGAATTAACAACTTTAAAACATAATTTGCTTAATTAAAAAATAAAAAAATAAATGAATAATTTTACTTAATTAAAGAAAGAGCTAATTACTGTTTTGGTCCTTGTGGTTTGTCAAAAAATACGGAATTGGTCCCTAAACTTCATTTATTACTGTTTTGGTCCCTGTGGTATGCACTTTGTTACGAAATTGGTCCCTCATAAGGACCATTTTTGTAACTTTCTGCATAAGAATTTATTACGCTTTTGGTCCCTCATAAAGACCAATTTCGTAACAAAATGCATACCATAGGGACCAAAACAGTAATAAATGAAGTTTAGGGACCAATTTCGTATTTTTTGACATACCACAGGGACCAAAACAGTAATTAACTCTTAAAGAAACTTTGAAAGGAAGGTTTGTTAAATGAGTCAACCGAGAATAATATTTTGATGGGCAAGTTGATTTTAGTTGACCAGAGGCATTCCACCACTTGCTTGGAATAACACCTTTTTCTATCTTTTAAACAATTTTTTCATAAATAATAGCGTAAGAAAAATAAAGTGAATCACATATCGTGTTTGATTGATTTATTTATAAAAAAAAATAATATCAATCAAATATGTTGTTAAGTATATCGACCAAGGTAATTAACTTGCAATTCATGAAAACCGTATAATTCATGTATTGAACTATAAAGTAGCTTTTGATTTTATAATTCCCGACGTCAATCAGATGGAGAAAACAATACTATATATATAGGTGTAGTACAAGAGGTATTTGATATCTAACCAAACTCTAACTAAAAAGGATAATTACAAATAATTTGTTGTAACTGAATTTGAACTTTGACTTTTCTATTTTGTGTTATCACCCCCCCCCCCCTCCCCCCCGCAAGCGTGGCGTAGGAGAAGGCGGTGATATCGCATGTGGGGGATTGAGTGAAGGTAATCCCGAATGTGGAGGTGCCGCGAATATAGCGGATGATGCGTTTTACGGCTTGGAAGTGTGCCACCATTGGATTGTGCATGTATTGACTGACCGTATTTACAGCGTGAGATATGTCAGGTCGCGTAATGGTAAGGTATTGAAGAGCTCCAACTAGTGATCGATAAAGTGTAGGTTCATGAAATGGGTCGCCGGTTTGACTTAGATGTTGGCCAACGACCATCGGAGTGGAGATCGGTTTACTTTCATGGAGTTGAGCGCGAAGAAGGATGTCACTAGCATATTTTTGTTGTCCGAGAAACAAGTCGGTGGGGGTGTAGGTGACTTCTAAGCCAAGGAAGTAGCTTAGTGGACCGAGGTCTTTGATGGCAAACGTCTTATGAGCATGGTTGATAAGTTTCTGAAGTAGGTGGTTGTCATTGCCGGGGACAATAATGTCATCGACATAGACTAGTAGGTAGAGTATAGATGACCCTTTTGCATAGATAAATAAGAATGTATCGGCCTGGCTGTTTTTGAAACCAATGGAGATGAGAAAATTGCTGAAGCGACGAAACCAAGCCCTCGGAGCTTGTTTTAGGCCGTAGATGGCTTTCTTCAATCGACATACATGTGATGGATACTTGGCGTCAATATAACCCGGTGGTTGTTCCATAAATACAGTTTCAATTAAAAAGCCATTTAAGAATGCGTTTTTTACGTCTAGTTGCCGTAGCGGCCATTTTTTCATCACGGCAATGCTAAGAATGAGACGTACCTTTGAAGCTTTGACAACGGGGCTGAAGGTATGAGTAAAATCGAGACCCGGTACTTGACTAAATCCTTGGGCTACAAGCCTTGCTTTTAGCCATTCGATGCTCCCGTCGGATTTGAACTTTGTTCGAAAAACCCATTTGGAGCCCACAACATTTTTATTTTGAGGTCGAGGCACGAGTTCCCAAGTGTTATTTGTTTTTAGTGCTGTTATTTCTTCGTCCATAGCATGCATCCATTCGGGATGTTTGGCAGTGGATTTAAATCCTTTGGGAACAGTAGTCGTTAAGAGAGCCGTGATAAGCCCGTCATGATGCGTAGTAAATCGATCCGGGTGTTTGGGTTTAAAAATACCAGATTTTGCCCTTGTTTGCATGGGATGGGTGGAAGGCCATGATGAAGTGGTGGTGGTGGAGGGTGGTGTTGGTGATGGAGCGGTGGTAGTAATAGGGGATGGTGGTGTTGGGTTTGTAGCGACGGGTGTAACACCCTCAAATTTGGAAAGAGCAACTAACTTTAATTTCGATAAAATAACCAAAAGTAGATAAATCGTCTCTACAATTCATTCCTGAAAATACCTCGGAATTTAAACTTTTTAATTTCCACAACTAAAACTCAAGACAGGCGTTACTTAATACACACAAGTTGCTAGTCCAAATAAATGCGGAAGAATCACTTAATCAAAATCATCTCTCGTGCACTCTACTAGCACCCGTGTAACATCTCGAATTTTCGTTATATTATATTTTAATTTGAATGAAGTTGAATTGAAATTGGGTTCTAAAAGTTTTGTACTATTTCGTAATTATATAAATTATAGGGGTTAAAAGTTAAGTGACCAAAGTTTGATGATTATTTTGGAAAGTTGAAACTTAGGGGTGTGGTTTGTCATTTTGGAAAGTTGGAGATACTTAGGAAAGGGTTTAGGCTGAAATGAGATATTATCTCATTTCAGTTGTTGGAGTCGGCAAGAGACAGAGAGAAAGAATAGAGAGAAAGAAGAAGAAAGAAAGAGATAAAAGAAGGGATTGAGCTGAAATCTTGGTAAGTATACAAAGGGTTTTTGTAAGATTGATTTCCAGTAGCAAGATGGTATCTATATCTTAATCTGATTTCATTTAGGTACTGTTTTGATTTGAAATCAGATTGTGCAGTGAAGTGGGTTTTATCTCAATAATGTGAGTTCATTTGTTGTTTGTGCAAATCAGTGTTTATATGTTAAATTAAACCTTGAAATAGTTGTATAAATTGGTTATGAACTGTATGGAATGGTCTGGAATGAGCTGAATCGAACAAACATCGAATTAGATCAAATTTTAGGCTGCAGAACCGACGTTTCCGGATAAAAAGTCGTACCCGGAAACCCTTGTGATGAATGTTTCCGGACGCAGAAGAGTATGAAGCGGAACCCCCGTGCTAAGTCGCCGAAGGGGGGGCATTTGAGGATGAAGATACGATAGGTTATCTAGTATTCTTAGATTTGAGAATATGATATGAGCTGTAATATGTTGTTATGCATATACGTTAGTAAAGTGTAATGAATCCATTGGCACTAGTGTTTGGTAATCACATGGAATAGGCGTGTGGGAATAGGCGTGTGGTAATAATCGTTATTCCAGTGTGTGTGTGGAAATTGTGGAATAGGCGTGTGGTAATAATCGTTATTCCCAATTTCTAAGGAAAAATGGGATTGACATAAGTGCTTGTAATCTCTACTTCCTTTTCGATAAATGGGCATGTGTAATTGCAATTTATTGGATAAGAGCATTAATCTAGAATCATTGAAGATTCGTAGTGTGGCTCTGAGGCATGATATGCTGATGGAATTATTGTCAGTCATATTCATGTAATTGGATGAAATCGTGTAATGGAATAGAGTTACACATACGGTAAGAAAAGGAGTAATAAGGTTTGTTGTAACTTGTTTACATTGATTTTGCAAATATTATTATTGAAACGAATGTTCTCACTAGGCGTTGGCCTAATCGTTTCATATGATGTTTTCTTACCAGGTACCAGCTCGGGAAAGTAAAGGGTTGTGGGACGAGCGTTTTGGAATAGCAGAGGTGTCAATTAACAAGAAGAGATTTTGATGGATTGCTTAGATAACTTAGTTAATCTGATTATAGTGAGATGATTAGATTGATAGGTTATTCGAAGGATCCTGTATTGTAAATATACTCTTGATAGTTAATTTCCTTGCTATATATATATAAGTTGAAGTTTCTTGTATCATAACGTATTATATATTGAGGTTCAAATTAGCCCTGATTTTAGGGCGTTACAACCCGCCACTTCACAATGTAGCTAAAGCTACTCCCAACCTGAGCTTGTTGCACATGCCGACAAATAAAAAGGGTTAGGCTAACGCCTAGTGAGTTCAAGCATTTTATCATGACTATATAAATTCATAAATCAAGAGGAGTGTAGTTTTTAGTCATGACTTCAAAAGAGTTTACTTCAAATACAAATCACCCATTTTCCAACTCACACAATTCCCATGTTAAAATCTTTATTATAACATGATTTCTCAAAAATAGACTTATTCACAAAGTCAACAGAAAGGTGAAATAGCATTTGACACTCAAAACGATTAAAGTTATAATTATTTGCCATTATCCCAAAACATCCTAAAATATGAATGAAACATAATCCATAGCTCATATAACATGGAAATGCAAATCTCATAAATACGATACGTTACCAAAAACATGGATAAACACAATTACCCAAAACATCACACACGGATGAGATATAAACCACATCTTACATACCATGGAAAAACAATCCATATAAATATAACACGTCACCGAAAACATGAGTAGCAATAAATACCCAAAACAACACCTTTCGGTGACGGGGGAGACCCGTATACATCGCACGTGACGGAACACTAAAGAGAGTCACTTACTATGCAATAAAAACACCCACGTGGATAACTCTCGTAAACTGAGCTCAATCACTCCAGATCTATTGCCCGCGAGACTAGGGAGTTCCTAACTTCAACCACTCCAGGTCTATACATTGGGTCACTCCAAATCCACAACAGCACATTAGGGATTACACCTTACTGCCCATGAGACGACGCCCGACCATATAGGTCCACGCCTTACTTATCATGGAACCCGATGCCTATCCCGTGCTAAGAACATATAGGGAATCACACCTTACTGCCCATGAGACGACGCCCACCATTTAGGTCCACATCTTACTTATCATGGAACCCGATGCCTATTCCGTGCTACAAAAGAAACTAACGTCTCGTAAACTGAGCTCAATCATCCCGATCTCTTGCCCGCGAGACTTAGAAAACTCAACAGCCTATGGATCCATAGCTAACAAGGTCTAAATAATATACGACCTCAAATGAATAAACAAATGCATTCAAACCATGCAATTCCCCAATAACATAAATCATTATCAAAACTCAACCTTGAGTTATCAAAACTGGACAAATGTCCCCAAGACTTGATAAAATTCAATACCGAGCGACAAGCTCAACTAACTCAAAAGATAGTTTATAAAAGTCATAAAATGTCATCAATTATAACAACACACACCGTTTGTCGGTAAATACCTCAATTCCATGACAACCCGAAATAAAACCTTGGATCAGGATAACGCTCATTTCCAAAGGGGACTCACACCCTTAATATTTTCAAAATGACCCATAACACTAAAAGTGCATTTCCCAAATGGTTTATTAAAATCATTTACACATATATGATTAAACCATCAAATAGACATCATTTTGAGCAATTAATCTTTTAAAGACAAATTATGGTTTCTAACCATCCAATTATCCAAAGCCCCAAATATAGGTGTTTTACACATTTATGAAGATAAACACTTCAAAGGAGTTAAACTAACCAAATAACTCAACCATAGATCTTTTCAAGTAAAGCACACAAATATTTGGAAAATACTCATTTTGGCATGTACAAAGTTTTCGCAAAGTAACTTGAACTCACCTTGCTATATTTAGGCTAAATCTAGAATTTCTCCGAACGTAAGCTCATTTGAAGAAGTTTGCATCCTCACGCCAAAACCTCCAAAACCTAGATTCATAATTTCCAACCATGAATAATCATCTTTAAACACTTAGAATCGTTTCCCCTAACATAAAACATCAAAACCACGAATAATACCAAACCCTAATTTCTTAGATGAAGAGAATAGATCATTACCTCAATCACAACAAGAATCCACCAACAAAACACCTCTAGATCACCAACGAAACACCACAAGCTCCAATTCTTCCAAATGGTGAAAAAGGTTGGATGAAACCCTAGAAAGATTTGGGTGAAGAAGATGAAGTGAAAGGATTCTTGCTTTAGCTTCCAAAACCATGATAGATGAAGAAGAGACACTTGAAAACTTGATTCTTGGGGTCTAAAATGCTCAAAATCGACATTAGGGGTGAAGGGTTTCGGTTATTGGGAGAGAAAAACGAAATGGGTGAAGTTAGAATGAGAAAAGTGCTGAAAATCGCGTTTTTAAGGGTCCTGGTGCCATCCGGCGATAGTGTCAGGCGATAGTGACAGTGTCACAATCGCTTGGCACAATCGCACGGATTGTACCGAGAGTTTTGGCTTCCGACGATTGTGACATGCGATTGTGACAGTGTCACAATCGCTTGGCACTATAGCTTAGAGTGTACCGAAACTTGTTTTGGTCATAACTTCTTCGTTATAGCTCCGTTTTCGCTCCGGAATGAACCGTTGGACTCGTATTCGAATTCCCCATCCAACATGACCATAAAATCTAGGATTTAACCCAAAATCCTAATTTTCATATTTTTCTTAAAAGATCGATTTCTACACTAACTTGAAATTGTGCTTACCCAGAAATTACAGGTGCCACCCCATTGTCATAATTACATGGCACTATAGCCAAGACTGTCATACCTTCAGTTCCATTGGTGCTATTGTGACAGATGTCACAACTGCATGACACTATAGCCATACTCCATAATTGGTTCTTTCTTTACCGATTTCCCTCATTTCAACATTTCCTCAATTGAGATAAAAATCGGGGTGTTACAATCCTCCCAACCTTAAAAGAGATTTCGTCCTCGAAATCTAAATCCTTTACAACCAAAGGTTGATTAACTCAACGACGACCATAATCCATCATCTTTCAACTGAAAATTTAAATTTCCCCCACACAGTCTATAAGACAAGTCCTCGAAAAATCTTCTTACCAACAAAACCCCTTCAAGTACACTGTACTTATGTCCGGAAGAACGCTCCAACCACCGGAATAACTCCTAGTTAGACGACTTCGGTTGTCTCCCAACCTTAGATGTTCCATACTTCCCAATCATACCACATTCACATGTTCTTAAATTTTCTCTCCAAACCAACCCGACGTCCAATCACTACCAACATCAACCAAAACTTCAGAATCCTCAAATAATCCCGCTAATAAACTAGTATTTACTATCAGCGGATTCCACCAATTTTAACACAAACGGTCATCACTGACCCGTCAGTTACACAATCCCAAGGATGTGTCCAATTATTAATCATCAAGTCGACAGTTTCTCTTACCGCACAAAGAAAGTCATTTCCCTAAATCCTCTTATCACAAAAGAGCATCTTAAGGTTGCTATTACCATTACCATCATTCCTTTAAAATCGGACTACAATTCCCCGATTACACTAAAGGTGCTTGGCCTCACGCCCAAAAGTCGACACCTAAATATGCCACCTACCTCAATATAGGTTACTGCGAATTTATTCTCTTAATTACAAAGAGCGTCATCCCCTCAACCGATGCCATTCGGCCTACAGTACCAACATGCGTGGAATACCCAACCTTCCACCGTCGAAGGGCTACACGCACTTACCCTTAAATGGGTTACTTACCCTTTCCAAGGTCCTAACGAGTTCAAGATTTTCAAGTGCGTTATTTAACAAATATGCCATTCACAAAACTTTTCATAGAAACTTTCAACATAATTATTTTCATATCAAATTAAAACTACTACTATCATCAATTAGGTAGTTACGCAAAACGGACACGCTCGTCCCACATATGAAAATCATGTTGAAAATTATTTCATTGCAGTTCAGTTTACCCACAAAACGCAAAAGCGTAGTAACCAACTTCTTTAAAATGAACTGCCACGGTTCTAGTATGGATTGACTCATGACATGCACGTAAAGTAATTGCTCGACCTTAAACAGGGTGCAACAAAAGGTGTACATGTATTTCAAAAGAAGTCCCAAACGACATTTGACTCCAAAATTTCCTTTCTAGCCATAAGATGGCATGGAACAAGGTTCACCAACAAAATTTTGTGCGCGTCAGTTTGTTTTACAAAGCGATGAAACGGTTTACAAATTCACCTTAGTCAAAACACAAATGACTTGTGTAAATTCCATATTTAAATCAAAACACATCCGTTTCCATCACTTGAAAATATCGACTAATACATCATAAGACCTCAAATTAGGGTAGGCATGCAAACTTGTAACACTTCTTAGAAATTTCTTGTAAGGACACACATGCACCAAATAACTCACACCAAAATTTCAAGAGATGAAAATTGTTTAAATTGATTTCCCAAAATTTCTCATCCGGTCCTATAATGACATTTGAATAAAACGTTTTGGCAAATTTGCACACAACAATGCGTTTTTCCAAAACATACGAGGAAATAAGTGATAATAATTTATTGACACCAAAAAGGGTCCAAACCTATTTTCAAATCCCAAGTTGCACCAACGGTGCACATCAATATTCAAAACATAGGGGTTCCCATGTTCCCCAAGTTTAAGCAATTCACTTTCCTAAAATCTCTCAACATGGAGTATCTTCATCAAAAGTTTCGTACTAGTAACATAAAACTTTAAAATGCCAATGCTAAAAATGTATTTGTTAAAACAATACTTAAAATGCACATTTCCTCCAAAAACCAAAGAGGCTTTCAATTTTCCAAAATATTCGGCAATTCAAAATTGACCAATGTCATTGACTCATACATTCGTGTCCTTCAAATATCATGCATCATAAATCATTTGTGATCCCCACGCTACTAAAACATGCTTTGACCCAATGGTCTTTCATTCAAACAAGGAGTGACTAAAGCATTTTCATGCACGACTCGTTTATCAAAGTGTCGAGAAACAATGGTTACCAAGCTATGCATACCCCTAAGTTAATATAGCGCATTTACATGAAAATGATAATAAAATATTTAACTGACCGCAAGCGCACCAAGCAAATTATTATGAAATGTCACTAAAAATGTTCTTTCATGCACCACTTAAGCCATGTATAAATCAATCCATACACTGAACTATATGCAACGAAGTACTTAGTAACACAAACCTTTTGAAAGAAAAGTTACGCGACACTAGAGTTTCCAAACTCATCTTTTCTTAGTCGCCTTATAGCATAAAACTACTTTTCTCAACAAAACCCGAGTGGGACCAAATGCCCAACATAACTTATAAACTTTCACATAAGTAATTAAAGTATGCACCTTGTGAAATTATACTCACACAACCCAACATGTCGTAAAACAAAACTTCATGAACCTCAATGGACTCAATAACTCCAAGTCAATAAAACGGCGCTAAACATCATGCTTCCAAAACCAAATTGCTATAAGTAAAATCATAAATGAGACGCCAAAATCCCAAAAATCCCGTTCTAGGGTAATACCATATAAACAACATTGTTTAACAACTCACATTAAACAAATTCCCCAAAATAACTTTACATAGACATAATGGAAAATAACTTTCCGTCCAAACTCTAACATATGTGGAGGAGATCCAATGTTAAAGTCACAAGCCGTAGTTACTTGCCCAACATCTTACACATCATAAAAATATGATTATCATTATATCCGAAACCAATGTTGAATAATAATGAAATAAAGCAAAACAAATCCCGACGGAGTTTGCGACTCTCGCAATAAAATAGTTTCATGCACGTTAAAACCATGATTCAAAATCTTGTGTGTGTGCTAAACATTTCCCAAAATTCATAACACAATCCATATAAGGATTGGAAACACAAGAAATAGTTGATGAAATTTATTTTCAAAATAAACTTTGTGCATGACTTAGTCGGCATTCAACATCTCAACTCATACCCTTTCAAATCCCTCCGGTCCACAATTGTCATCCGGATGCTTTATCCTCTTAAGGCAAGTTGGGAATTACATCAATTAACTTTACGGTCTTTCCTCAAATCAAAGTCGGCTCAATAAGCCTATGGATCTAGTCCAACCATCAAATCTTGACCCGAAACGGTCTACTTAAAGCAAATATCATTTCTATGTTCACTCCAAGTGACCAATACTAGAATCGTCCATCTATTCCAACGACTACTAGCTTAGAACCTCCTTCACTACCCCAACGATCATCACATTAAAGTAATTCAAGTATGCACGTGTACTAGTAGGTTCACCATGACACTGGCCAGGTGTCACTATGAACGCACCGCACCTGATTATCCTTGTTACTCTCGACGTGATTCTCGTTTCTAAAAACATCCGTTGACCTCGAAACATCCTATCTTAAAGTGCCTAAAGGTGAATTTCACTCTCATTTACTTAAACAAACGCTAGTTTGAGTCTAGGTATCCAAAATCAACACCTAAATCTCTCAAACTTATGCTCTGATACCAACTTGTAACACCCTCAAATTTGGAACGACCAACTAACTTTAATTTCGATAAAATAACCAAAAGTAGATAATCGTCTCTACAATTCATTCCTGAAAATACCTCGGAATTTAAACTTTTTAATTTCCACAATTAAAACTTAAGACGGGTGTTACTTAATACACACAAGTTGCTAGTCCAAATAAATGCGGAAGAATCACTTAATCAAAATCATCTCTCGTGCACTCCACTAGCACCCGCCACTTCACAATGTAGCTAAAGCTACTCCCAGCCTGAGCCTGTTGCACATGCCGACAAATAAAAAGGGTTAGGCTAACGCCTAGTGAGTTCAAGCATTTTATCATGACTATATAAATTCATAAATCAAGAGGAGTGTAGTTTTTAGTCATGACTTCAAAAGAGTTTACTTCAAATACAAATCACCCATTTTTCCAACTCACACAATTCCCATGTTAAAATCTTTATTATAACATGATTTCTCAAAAATAGACTTATTCACAAAGTCAACAGAAAGGTGAAATAGCATTTGACACTCAAAACGATTAAACTTATAATTATTTGCCATTATCCCAAAACATCCTAAAATACGGATGATACATAATCCACAGCTCATATAACGTGGAAACGAAAATCTCATAAATATGATACGTTACCGAAAACATGGATAAACACAGTTACCCAAAACATTACACACGGATGAGATATAAACCACAGCTTACATACCATGGAAAAACAATCCATATAAATATAACACGTCACCGAAAACATGAGTAGCAACAAATACCCAAAACAACACCTTTCGGTGACGGGGGAGACCCGTATACATCGCATGTGACAGAACACTAAAGTGAGTCACTTACTATGCAATAAAAACACCCACGTGGATTACTCTCGTAAACTGAGCTCAATCACTCCAGATCTATTGCCCGCGAGACTAGGGAGTTCCTAACTTCAACCACTCCAGGTCTATACATTGGGTCACTCCAAATCCACAACAGCACATTAGGGATTACACCTTACTGCCCATGAGACGACGCTCGACCATATAGGTCCACGCCTTACTTATCATGGAACCCGATGCCTATCCCGTGCTAAGCACATATAGGGAATTACACCTTACTGCCCATGAGATTACGCCCGGTCATTTAGGTCCACGTCTTACTTATCATGGAACCCGATGCCTATTCCGTGCTACAAAAGAAACTAACGTCTCGTAAACTGAGCTCAATCATCCCGATCTCTTGCCCGCGAGACTTAGAAAACTCAACAGCCTATGGATCCATAGCTAACAAGGTCTAAATAATATACGACCTCAAATGAATAAACAAATGCATTCAAACCATGCAATTCCCCAATAACATAAATCATTATCAAAACTCAACCTTGAGTTATCAAAACTGGACAAATGTCCCCAAGACTTGATAAAATTCAATACCGAGCGACAAGCTCAACTAACTCAAAAGATAGTTTATAAAAGTCATAAAATGTCATCAATTATAACAACACACACCGTTTGTCGGTAAATACCTCAATTCCATGACAACCCGAAATAAAACCTTGGATCAGGATAACGCTCATTTCTAAAGGGGACTCACACCCTTAATATTTTCAAAATGACCCATAACACTAAAAGTGCATTTCCCAAATGGTTTATTAAAATCATTTACACATATATGATTAAATCATCAAATAGACATCATTTTGAGCAATTAATCTTTTAAAGACAAATTATGGTTTCTAACCATCCAATTATCCAAAGCCCCAAATATAGGTGTTTAACACATTTATGAAGATAAACACTTCAAAGGAGTTAAACTAACCAAATAACTCAACCATAGATCTTTTCAAGTAAAGCACACAAATATTTGGAAAATACTCATTTTGGCATGTACAAAGTTTTCGCAAAGTAACTTGAACTCACCTTGCTATATTTAGGCTAAATCTAGAATTTCTCCAAACGTAAGCTCATTTGAAGAAGTTTGCATCCTCACGCCAAAACCTCCAAAACCTAGATTCATAATTTCCAACCATGAATAATCATCTTTAAACACTTAGAATCGTTTCCCCTAACATAAAACATCAAAACCACCAATAATACCAAACCCTAATTTTTTAGATGAAGAGAAGAGATAATTACCTCAATCACAACAAGAATCCACCAACAAAACACCTCTAGATCACCAACGAAACAACACAAGCTCCAATTCTTCCAAATGGTGAAAAAGGTTGGATGAAACCCTAGAAAGATTTGGGTGAAGAAGATGAAGTGAAAGGATTCTTGCTTTAGCTTCCAAAACCATGATAGATGAAGAAGAGACACTTGAAAACTTGATTCTTGAGGGTCTAAAATGCTCAAAATCGACATTAGGGGTGAAGGGTTTCGGTTATTGGGAGAGAAAAAAGAAATGGGTGAAGTTAGAATGAGAAAAGTGCTGAAAATCTCGTTTTTAAGGGTCGTGGTGCTATCCAGCGATAGTGACAGTGTCACAATCGTTGGGCACAATCGCACGGATTGTACCGAGAGTTTTGGCTTCCGGCGATTGTGACATGCGATTGTGACAGTGTCACAATCGCTGGGCACTATAGCTTAGAGTGTACCGAAACTTGTTTTGGCCATAACTTCTTCGTTATAGCTCCGTTTTCGCTACGGAAAGAACCGTTGGACTCGTATTCGAATTCCCCATCCAACAAGACCATAAAATCTAGGATTTAACCCAAAATCCTAATTTTCATATTTTTCTTAAAAGATCGATTTCTACACTAACTTGAAATTGTGCTAACCCAGAAATTACGGGTGCCACCTAGGGGTGTTAACGAGCCGAGTCGAGTCGAGTAGTAGATTATTCGAGCCGAGCTTAAAAAAATATTACCTGGCTCGAGCTCGACTCGAGCTCGATTAATTTTTCAAAGTCGAGCTCGAGCTCGAATATTTTTTCAATGTTCGAGCTCGAGCTCGATGCTCGTTTATAAGCTCGAATTTGAGATCGATTAACTCGTTTATGTAATCAAGATCGATAATTTTTATATTTTGATTATATAATTTGTAAACATATATAAATATGTTAGGCTCGAAAAAATGTATGCTCGAATGGCTCGGCTCGACTCGACTCGACTCGTATAAGCTTAATCGAGCTTTCAAACGAGCCGAGTCGAACATCGGTGTTATAAAGCTCGACTCGTTAACTTAAGCGAGCTTTATTTTGTGTTCGAGATCGACTCGAGCTCGATAACTATTAGGCTCGAGCTCAAGATAAACGAGCTCGAGCTCGAGTAGCTCGTTAAAAGCTCGAGCTCGATAACTATTAGGCTCGAGCTCGAGATAAACGAGCTCGAGCTCGAGTAGCTCGTGAAGTTAGAATGAGAAAAGTGCTGAAAATCGCGTTTTTAAGGGTCCTGGTGCCATTCGGCGATAGTGTCAGGCGATAGTGACAGTGTCACAATCGCTTGGCACAATCGCACGGATTGTACCGAGAGTTTTGGCTTCCGACGATTGTGACATGCGATTGTGACAGTGTCACAATCGCTTGGCACTATAGCTTAGAGTGTACCGAAACTTGTTTTGGTCATAACTTCTTCGTTATAGCTCCGTTTTCGCTCCGGAAAGAACCGTTGGACTCGTATTCGAATTCCCCATCCAACATGACCATAAAATCTAGGATTTAACCCAAAATCCTAATTTTCATATTTTTCTTAAAAGATCGATTTCTACACTAACTTGAAATTGTGCTTATCCAGAAATTACAGGTGCCACCACATTGTCATAATTACATGGCACATTCGTTGGGACGACCAACCACTCGGTAACGTCGATGCTATTGTGACATATGTCACAATCACATGGCACTATAGCCAAGACTGTCATACCTTCAGTTCTATTGGTGCTATTGTGACAGATGTCACAACTGCATGACACCATAGCCATACTACATAATTGGTTCTTTCTTTACCGATTTCCCTCATTTCAACATTTCCTCAATTGAGATAAAAATCGGGGTGTTACAACGGATTGGGGTGGTGGTGACGGTTTGGGGTCTGAGGTGTAAACGGGACATGTAGTGGTTGTAGGTGGTGAGTTAATGGTTGGTTGCATTGGAGTGGTAGCTATGGGTTCAAGGAAGGTGGTATAGTCAAGATCACTCATTTTATGTGGGTTTGTAGTATGGTTAAAGGGGAAGTATGTTTCGTCGAACTTGGCGTGTCGCGAGATGTAAACTCGGGAAGATAAAGTATCAAGACAAAGGTAGCCCTTGTAGCGAGAGCTGTATCCGAGAAAGACACATGGTTTGCTTCGATGTTCAAATTTGTGTTTTGTATTGTAACACCCTAAAATCAGGGCTAATTTAAACCTCAATTTATAACCAGATTTAACATAAACTTTCTAAACTTTATACATAAGCAGAAATTTAATCTTGAAGATCATATTTACAAATATAGAATTCTTCAAATAACCTATTAATCTAATCATGTCACTATAATCAGATTAACTAGATTATCTAAGCAATCTATCAAAACTTCAGTATTAATTAACTTCTCCGCTAATCCAAAACCTCTCGTCCCACATCCCTTTATTTCCCGAGCTAGTACCTGGTAAGAAAACATCATTTGAAACGATTAGGCTAACGCCTAGTGAGAACATTCAGTTTCAAAATAATATTTGTACAAATCAATGTAAACAAGGCATAACAAACCTGGTTTACCCTTTTTCTTACCACAAGCATAACCATCCTTTGATAACGGGTTATACCCGATTCCATGACTACGACCTGACAATAAGCCAGTCATTTCTCATGGTCCAGAGCCCACGCTACGAATCTTTACCGATTCTAGATTAAGGCTCTTATCCAATAAATCACAATAACACATGCCCATTTATTGGAAAGGAAGTAGAGATTACAATCACTCATGTCAATCCCTTTTTCTTCCTTAGAAATCGGGAATTCCGAATAAATCTACGTCTATTCCACGATTTCCCACACACACTGGAATAACGATTAGTACCACACGCCTATTCCATGCGATCATAAAAACACTAGTACCTATGGATCCATTACACTTAATATAGATTCCTCATAGCAATCGGTATGAGCAAATCACATTTACACCACATAGATTCCTCATAGCAATCGGTATGAGCAAATCACATTTATAAATCTCTCATTCTTACCATACTTGTACTTGACTCATAATTACCAAATCATACTCAATCCCATGAGTATGATTATCATTTAGAAAATCATATCATCATGTCCAACAGTCAACCATAAATCATTACAGCTTCTATATATCGGTCAAGCCTAAAGACTTACATTCAATTACCATACTTTCTTCTTGGAATAGAAACAGAAATAGCAATTATATATTGCCTATTTTTAATCCACCGAAAACATAGGAAATAACACTTACACTTCATCTAATTCATATTTCCACATTTCAAATACAAATAACAACCCTACTTTGCCTATTTAATTATTCAACCTGAATAATATCAAACTAAAACATTCTTTAAACCTAACACACTACCATTCCACTGTAAGTATGTTCAAGCTACTAGGATTGTATTTCAATTCCTAAATCGTACCCTTCCAGAAGTTAGCAAAACCTAAAGTTACTGGGTACTCACAAGTGACCGGACAACCAAAGTTTCCGGACACCTCAAACTATCCGAATGACACAACTTTCCGGATATTCATAACTTACCGGATACACAAATCTTTCCGGATACACTATCTTTCCGGATAAATAAGCCTTTCCGAATACTTACCGGATATACAACTTTCCGGATACAATTCTCACCGGGTACATATTTAGTCTGGATACCGTCCGGTAACTACTAAAATAAACAACTTACCGGGTAACTTTGCCTTATCCGGATACCTTAACACAGGGGTTTTCAGATGCTTCATCTACCGGATACCAACAAAGAGAAACTACCGGACACCTTCAAGTCTGTCCGGAAACTTCGATCTGATTTCTAAAATTTCTAGCCAGGTATCAATTTAAACCCATTTCTTCCAAACCAAACATACCAGTACTTTGTAAATAAGTTTTCTAACATAATCCAAACATTAATTTCATGCTTAAAACAGTTTACATCAGAAAAGTAGAATGAACTCACCTTTAATGGAGAAAAACACACTTCTCTTGCACAATCAATCTTCAAATCCAACAACACCTGTGTTTTCTTTAAATTGCAACCAAGATCCAGCTGAAGAAATCTGCTTACCTTCTTCTTTTCCCTTCTTTTCTCGATTCTTTCTCTCTTTTTTCTCTCTTTTGCACCATAAACACACACATACACACACTTCCCTTTTCAAAAGAAGAAATATCTTCTTTTTGTTTCTTTCACACAAAAGAGGCGGTGGAATGGATTTAACTTCCATCACCTTAACCAAACAGCCCTTCACACATTCAACACTTGGCAATAATAGCCCTCCAACTTCTAAATTAAAAATAAAGTTTACCCCTTAACTTATAACTCCATAAAACAATTAACGAAACTTAATCGGGGTTAAACTTTAAAATTAATCTATCACACAATAAATCATACCTTATCAAATAATTATACTCAAATTATTTAATAAACCTAAACGAAATCTTTTATGGAAAAAATCGAGATGTTACATGTATAGTCTCGGAGACATGGATATACACGACATCCAAAAGGTCGAAAAATAGCATAGTTCGGTGGTAAGCCAAGTAGAATTTCGTGAGGTGATATGTTTCCTAGGAGAGCCGTGGGAAGTCTATTTATAATGTAGACGGCTGTTGAGAAAGCATTAAACCATCGTTGCATGGGCACTTTGGAGTGATAGAGCATGGCAAGACCCGTTTCGGTAACGTGACGGTGTTTTCGTTCAGCTCGACCGTTTTGGGCAGGCGTATATGGGCATGATAATTTATGAAGTATGCCATGGGAAGATAAATATGCTTGAAATTTGTGACTGGTGAATTCCGTACCACCATCGCTATGAAATTTTTTTATTTTTCCGTTTGTTTGATTTTTGGCCATTTTGTGGAATTTCACAAAGATATCAAACGCATCCGATTTTAAGTACATGGGAAATAACCATGTGAACCATGAGAAGTCGTCGATAAAAAGTATATAATAGCGATAGCCTTCAGTAGAGGTTATCGGAGCGGGTCCCTAAATGTCACAATGCACAATATCAAGTGGATGATTTGCTCGTTTCGGATCGTTAGAAAATGGCAATTTATGGCTCTTAGCAAGTTGACAAGATGCACACAAATTTGGATTTGGTAAAAGAGATGTTACATCTAGCTTTCCTTGTTTATTTAGTAAGGAAATTACCCCATTATGAATGTGTCCTAAACGTGTATGCCATAACTCGAAGGATCCTTTGACAGAGATATTGTTAAGATCGGCAAAGAGCGCTGCATCGATAGATTTTAGGTGGTAAAGATTTCCATCACATCTCCCGGTTTCCAGAAGAGTTCCGTCCTTCCGGTTCTGAATTTTAAAGGAAGTTTCAGAAAATATTACGTCAACTGGAAAATTTCGAGTAAGTCTACTAATAGAAACAAGATTTCGTGTTAAATTTGGAACCACTAAAACATCATGTAAGGTGATGTTATTATGAATCGAGTGATTACCAATATGACAGATTGGAAGTGTATTTCCATTGCCTACGATAACGTGTTTCTTACCATGATAGGGTGTCACGTTGTTGAGATTTTTTGGGGTCGACGTCATATGAGCCGAAGCTCCCGAGTCAAGATACTAATCCGAGATATCCGGGTTTGAGACCGAACAAGAAGCGTTGAATGCTTCGGCTAAGTTTGCATTTGCATTGGTTCGTCGTTGAAGAAGATAATCCGGGCATTGATTTGCTTTGTGGCCATCCCGTCCACATAGTTGACAATGGGGAACATAGGGGCGACGTCCTCCTCGACCACGCCGTCCTGAAGATGGATAGCGACTGCTTGTACCCCGTGAATAACGTCGAGAAGAAGGGGAAGTGGCGGTGAAAGCGGCATGTGTAGGGGTGTTAATGCCATTTGAGCAGTGAAAAGTTTCATGTGCCTCGGCTTTGTGAACAAGATCTTTGAAGAACGGTAGGGGTGTTAATGCCATTTGAGCAGTGGAAAAAGTCGAGAAGTCGACACCCAACCCACGAAGAAACCACTGAGATTTGCACGAGTCGGTAACGGGTTTTTCGATTGCCGATAACTGATCACATAGCTGCTTGAATCGTTGAGCATATTCTTGAACGGTGTTAGACCCTTTTGTAAGGGTTTGAAGATCCTACCGAAGACTGATTTCACGAGCTTCGGAGGAGTAGCTAAAAGTTTCCTCTAGGGCTTTCCAGGCGGCATGAGCGGTGTTACAACCGACTACAACAGCCATTGCTTCCTCAGAGAGAGAAGAGTTGAGGAGCATACGGAGTTGTTGGTCGATCAACGGTGGCGTAGGAGTGGTGCCGACGAGATAAGGCATAAATTTCTGAGATTCAAGAATTGGAAGTAGTTGATTTTTTCACAGAAGATAATTTGAGGATGAGAGCTTTATCGTTAGCAGGTGGAGGAGAGTGGCAAGCGGCAGCGTGCTGTCAGCAGTGGAGGTGTCGCCGTCGTCTGTGGCGGGAGCCATGGAGGTCGCAAGGAAATATGGAGAAGACGAGGGGAAAAAGAAAAGAGGGGGTTAACCAATAGGGCTATCTGATACCATATTGAACTATAAAGTAGCTTTTGATTTTATAATTCTCCACGACAATCAGATGGAGAAAACAATACTATATATATATAGGTGTAGTACAAGAGGTATTTGATATCTAACCAAACTCTAACTAGAAAGGATAATTACAAATAATTTGTTGTAACTGAATTTGAACTTTGACTTTTCTATTTTGTGTTATCATCATGCAACCTACATCCAGGGGTGAATCTACCAAGGACCGAGAGGGATTATGTGCATCCGCTCATTTGATTATTGTAACGGAAAAAATATAGACGGCTTGAAGGTGCATCTGTTTGATTTTGAGAGCGCTCTTAAATATTTTAAAACTAAACTTGTAACAAAAATGAGTATATGGTGAGATGGTTGGTCTTGACCTTATTAGGGCTCCTAGTTTAAGGAGGTTTGGGATTCGATTTTGTACATAGCACTTATGTATTCGCCTTTTGTTAACAATTAGAGAAAGCCCGTAACCCCTCTTCATATATTACATTTAATAATACATTGAACACTCTATTGATATAATATAATGTTATTTGATCATTAACTTTCTCCATGACTTATAAAATTTTTATTTTTGTATTTCTAATTTTTATTTGTTATTGATTTGATTATTATTACTCGAAAGTCTAGATGCATAGTTAATTTTGATTTGCAAAATATCCAAAATTTATTGTCGAAAATCAACCAAAAAATAAAAAAAAATCTTTAAATTCAATCAAAAAACCCCAAAAATTTATCTCGAATCAACACAAAAAAATCCATCCAAATCAACAAAAAAAAACTTAAAAAATCCCTCGAAATCAACCAAAAGACTAGAAAAATCTCTTGAAATCAACTAAAAGCTTAAAAAGTCCCCCAAAGACGGAATTCAGATAAAACAAATCGACAACAATTTCTTAAATTTTACGTTTGTGCACCCGCTTAAGAAAAATAAAGTGAATCACATATCGTTTTTGATTGATTTATAAAAATAAAAAAATAATATCATTCAAATATGTTGTTAAGTATATCGACCAAGGTAATTAACTTGCAATTCATCAAAACCGTATAATTCATGCAACCTACATCCAGGGGCGAATCTACTAAGGACCGAGAGGGATCATGTGCATCCGATCACTTGATTACCGTAACGGAAAAAATGTAGACGGCTTGAAGGTGCATCTGTTTGATTTTGAGAGTGCTCTTAAATATTTTAAAACTAAACTTGTAACAAAAATGAGTATGTCGTGAGATGGTTGGTCTTGACCTTATTAGGGCTTCTAGTTTAAGGAGGTTTGGGATTCGATTTTAATTTGTACATAGCACTTATGTATTTGCTTTTTGTTAACAACTAGAGAAAGTCCGCAACCCCTCTTCATATATTACATTTAATAACACATTGAACACTCAATTGATATAATATAATGTTATTTGATCGTTAACTTTCTCCAAACTTATAAAAAATTTATTTTGTATTTCTAATTTTTTTTAGTTATTGATTTGATTATTATTACTCGAAAGTTTAGATGCATAGTTAATTTTGATTTGCAAAACATCCAAAATTTATTGTCGAAAATTAACCAAAAAATTAAAAAAATCTTTTGAAATTCAATTAAAAACCCCCAAAAATTTCTCTCGAATCAACACAAAAAAATCCATCCAAATCAATAAAAAAAAACTTAAAAAATCTCTCGAAATCAACCAAAAGACTAGAAAAAATCTTTTGAAATCAACTAAAATATTAAAAAGTCCCCCAAAGACGGAATTCAGATAAAACAAATCGACAACAATTTCTTAAATTTTACGTTTGTGCACCCGCTTACCTAAAATACTGAGTCCGTCACTAATGAAGGATGTAGCTTTCAAATTAAGTACCTCCGGTGGGCTTTTATTGAAGGGTGTGGCTTTCAAAGAACTTCCAATGACTTGGTCCGCGTTGAAGCATATTTTGGTACGTTTCATAGAAACTTGAATAGACGAATTCAATATGACTTGAATGTTTCAAAACTTATTATGGTATAGTATTGGTTCAAATAAATTGCTACTTTGACAATTTAAATGTAAGTTTTATAATTATGGTGAATAAACGAATGAAATAGTATAAAATGTATATAAAGTCAAAACATTATAATATTTTGAGTAGTAAAATAGATAATTACAGACATTTATCAGTTTAGAATAAAACAATCTTATTGATTCTAATTTCAGACTTTAGCCCCAACATCTCTTATCAATTGAAAGTGAAATAAGACTGCGACACATCTTAAATAACAAACAACACCTCACATATATATATGAGAGGCTGCAAGAGAAAACGGTTTAATTTGTAAATTCATATGTATGGGAAAACTGAGAACTAAGAAAGGGTTGAAAATGGAGAGAACCAGTAATTATGTGCATGGGAGGACCTATGAAGAACCCATGGGGTTTCGTGTATCGGCTAAATTTATTTTTACATGGAATATGTAAAGTGTGTATATTAAACCTTAAGAAGTATTTCAGTATATTAAAAAAAGAGTAAATTACGTTTTTCGTCCCTATGGTTTGCTAAAAATTGCGGATTTCATCCCTATGGTTTTAAAATTTTGATTTTCATCTCTATGGTTTGCAATTCATTTCTATTTTCGTCCCTGAGGCCAAAACACTACTTTTAAGTATGAAGGACTAAAATAGAAATAAATTGTCAACCATAGGGATGAAAATAGAAATGAACTTTAAATTTTAAGGATGAAAAATGTGATGAATTATACACCATAGGGATGAAAATTGCAATTTTAAAACTATAAGGACGAAAATAAAAAATTTCAACAACCCACAAGGACTAAAAATGTAATGTACTCTTAAAAAAAATAAAAGACGACAACCAAAAACCTGAAATAATCTCTTGAAATCAATCAAAACACTTGAAATATCTGCCAAAATCAACAAGAAATTGAAAATATCCCTCAAAACAGCTAAATTAGGTTAAAAACACATCGGACTTACGCCTAAGACGTAGTCTTGCTCCTAAAAAGATCAAAAGGACGTTGATTACATTTGAAAAAAATGTATTTTATTCTCACATTGACACAATTAACTTTTTCCCAGCTCAAACCGCATTGACCGTAAAATTACAGATTTGGTATGGTTCTCATTTGCTTATACCTCTCTACATGTATATTGTTTAATATCTTATTTGTTATAAGTATATGCCGACAAAAACCTTTTACAACTCTATACACACTAGTTTATTTACGAAGTTAATGGAAAGAATTCCATGAAAAATGAATAAATATATTTTGAACCAATTAAAGAAAGTTATGCAAATATGATCAAGAAACTAGTGCGAGTCCGATTCCATTGCCATTCAACAAGCAAAACCTAGTGGGCTTCTGCTGGAAATTCCTCCTCCTTTGAACATCATGGCTCGACGGCTTTATCATCAATCGCAAAAGCGCCTTCATCGAATTAGATTTTGCAACCACAGCCAATTCCCATGAACCACGGCTAGCCACCCGTCGGCTAGGAACTTTGCGGAGGTTCCGGTGGCGGCTGCACCTGAACGACCCCGGATGGTTGGTCGGAGAACATAAACATGTCCTTGGTGGTGGCTGAGGTTTACTATTTGAATAAACAGTGGGAGTTTTTGTGGCCATTTGGTTAGAATTTGTGTTTTTTTGATATTGACAAGAATCAAGATTTAAATTGGTGAGGCAAACCATGAAGGAGTTTTGATTTCCGTGTATATATAGGACTTTCGCGGCAGTGCAATTACATATATACCCTTTGGTTTGGTAGAATTAATTACATGAATACTTAATGTAGTTGATTAGTCAAATTCATGACAAAATGGTCAAAGATGATGATAAATCTATATCTATATCTATATATATATAAAAGCAAAACCAAAGAAGAATGAGGTGGCATCCTCTAAGGCTTAGAATCTCATCTATCTTTTTTCTCAATTTTTTGACTTTTTAAAATGTTTAATATGTAAAAGACTATTATGCCCTTATATGGAAAATGTGTAATTCATATTATCATGGATTTCTTTGTAATTTTGCATGCTCAAATTTAACCCCCAACTCTTGATTTTCTTCTTCATTTACTTTGTCTTAATTTTTTAAATGAAATTTGTTTTTCACAAGTTGCAAAAAAAAACCTAGAAATTCCTTTGGTGGGAGATGAAGAAAATGAAAGTTGAAGAAGAGATTGAAGATTTTAAATAGGTATGTATAAATTCTATTCTCCAAAAGATGTGATTTGTTATTATATATTTTTTTCTCTCGCATATTGTTGGATTTGTTGTTATCATAAGACAATTATGTTTACATTTGAATCATATAGATTCAAATAAAATTTTAATATTTTGTGATTACATGATCTGATAAAATTTTTTTTAAGTTTAAGCTCCATCGACATTAACCTTTTATACGTGATTGATAATTGCGTTATATCTTGACTACTTCAAAAAAAAATTCTAATGACATTTGTCAATATTGTGATAATTTATGATGTCTATGATTTTAACAAAAATAAAATGAAATCCTAGAAATTATTTTGGTGAGGGGTGAAGAAGATGAAAGTTAAAGAGGACATGGAAGATTTTAATCAGGTATGTATAAAAAATGTGATGTGTTATTACATATATTTTTTGCATATTGTTAGATTTGTTGTTATCATAACACAATTATGTTTATGTTTAAATCACATTAATTCAAATGGAATTTAAATATTTTGTGATTATGTGATCTGATAAAAAAAAAATTCAAACTTAAGCTCTGTTGACATTAACCATTTATACATGAATGATAATTGCGTTCTACTTCAAAAAATTCTATTGACATCATCAATTTGTGATAAATTATGATGTCTAGGAGTTCATCCTAAAAAATATCTATTATTACTAAGAAGCAAACCACATCCAATGGTGTACAATATAGTAGGAATTGAGGCTATGAATTTTCTCAAATTCGTTATTACATTGATCTTTTTTTTATTGCTAATTCATGGGTTTAACCTATGACTATTCATTTTCTCTTTCCTTTAAATCCTTTTTAATTCTTACTTTTCAAGATTGAAACTCTTGAAATTCAGCTGGTATATATAAAGAGGAGGGCAAGAGGTACTTGAGAAATGGAAGTGGAAGAAGTGAATTGTGAAGCATGTGATTCAAAGAATTCATAATCAGGAAGAAGAATACCTTCAATCAACATCTCAAGCATGTATGAAACCATTATCTTCTTCATGGAAAGTGAGATTTTTCAATGGGAAACAAGTTCATGTAATCTTTTTGTTATGTACTCTTTCAATGTGATTGATTAAAGTTGTTGATATGTATATAAAAGAGTATGCAAGTACAAATCACAATGTTATAATCTATTCGTTTCATTTAAAGTATAAATGAAACATTTCTTCAATAGATTTTACTCTTTGTGCAAGTTTATGTCTACTTTTTTTTACCAAATGTTGAATTAATTATTTGAGTTTTTAAAACATGGAATTGCCTTTTATTATGGAGTTATGCTTTAATTTTGAAGTTGTAGAATTATGATAAAGTGAGCATGTTTATTAATACCATGGAGTTATCCTATAATGGATTGTAGATATCGTTATCTATTATTATATTGCCCTTATACATTGATGCATAGTTATATCTCTCAGGTGCATGTGAAGAATCTAAATGGATCCAAATTACAAAGTCGAAGCAAAGACCTTTGCAAGAGAATAGATTATATTTGATGTTGTAGTTCTTAGTTACTTTTGTATATCATGTTTATACTTGCAGATATAATGGCTCAATTGCACGACTTTGGTTTTGTCTATTCTTTGGATGGAGTGAAGTTGTTTTTTATTGAATGGGGAAGTTGAGAAGCTTAGTTGTTAGAAAAATTGGGCACCATAACAATTTTGTATGTATATTAAAAACTCACTATATATTTTCTAATATTATTAAATGATCATTATGGGTTATTATTATTTGCATAACACTCCTTATTATTATTATTTATAAACCAATAAATGTACTAAATGATCAATTACATGAGTTTCAGTCATTTTCTGTAGCATACAATATATCTTGATCATACATAAAATGATTGAAACCTTTTTTCATGATTCTTTAGGAAGAAAACAAATTATGAAAAAATTCTTTGGTGACTGCAGTTACGCAATGTATGTTGAAAAAGTTGCAAACGAGTATTCTACAACAAACGTAATAGAATTATAAAAATATCCACAATTATATATACAAAATTAGGTAATAATACCGTGTCTGTTTGGTGAGTATAAATATTTTATAAAAATGTATGTAGGGGATTAAATTGATATATTTATGACATAAATATTTTGATCATTATAATCAATAGTCTCACATTTCTTTTATCAGTTTAAGGCATTACAAAGTTTGATATAAAAAAAGATTGGTATATACGTAAATTATCATTTAATGATATATTAAAAGAACAACTAAGGATACCGAGGTAATTTCATATCAAGTGCAATATATATTCTTATTAGTTTCATATATTATGAGATAATCGACCCATTTAACTTTAATATTTCTAAAGAATTTATCGTCGTCGCACAACGCGCGACACATAACACTAGTTATATTATTATTTTATTATCATCATATTCTAGATTGGAGTAATTGATCATATGCTTGGTCAAAGCTAGAGAAGACTTCAAGAAAGAAAAAAGAAGTTGTTCCTACACAAACTTTGACATAATATTCGGTGTTTTATTTGATTTTACGGTTTATTAGAACATCATCACATAGTCTAGTTTTTTAGCATACACCTTTTGTTAAAAACCCGAATATTATGTTGGATGATTATAAGTTGATAAAAATATATGTTAGGGGTTATTTGCTAGCCTCTAATCACTACTTCTTTCTGTTTCAAAGACCATCCACACACCTGTAAGACCATACTCATTTCTAAAGTGTCACATCAGCTTTGCAATAACATATTCTACACACATGCAAGACCAAACTCCTTTCTAAACTAATAAATTATAATATAAATAATATAGATTTAATAAACATATTAATATTTAATGTTTAAATAAACAACAAACAAATTAATTTAATTAATAAATGTTTTGTTTAATATATAATAATGGTTGCAAGACCTTGCAATATTAGCAAGATCATTTAAGTCTTGCAAGGTCTTGCAAGACACATGGCATGTCATGTCATCTTGCAAGACCACTTGCAAGACGCGTGTGGATGCTCTAATCGTTAAAAGTGTTTTCAATATTAAAGTAAGAGAGGAGGAATTTACCAAAATAATATAAAGCTCTATCCACTAATCATGTCTCAACCGTTCTCTGATCAAAGAGATAGTTAGAAATGTATTCATCCCGATACGGAGGTGAATTGAACTTTCTAATTCAACCCTTAGAGTCGCGAAACCAAAGAAACACAAAAGTCGATTTTGAAATAAGCATTTAAATTGGGAATTGAAGTATCGGAAGAATCTTAACTCACTTTTATATTCTTCCATTATCATCTGTCATATTTCTTCCCTTATCTCAAATGATACATTCATCGTCGTAAGGGTTTAAGGTTTTTTTTTACAGTTTAGGTCGCTTTTCTCCATTGTCGCATAGGTCACCGCCCGTGTTACAAGTCAAATCATCCTTGAACACTTCAAAATCAAGCACCTCAAAGCTATATATAGCAGAGAGATGTGTTAAAAGATAATAAGTTTACCAATCTTGACATGTTTTCTAACTTAATCTGGTTGTTGTAGAAAATATAAGAGTTTGAGGGCTTAAAGTGACAAGTGGTGATACTGAAGTGGTGTTAAAGAATTGGAGGATTGCGCCTCACTTTTCCAAAAAGTACAAGGGTAGCGGAGTAATTTCTAGTTGCTGAAGGGCTCAAGTGCAAATATCATTGAAGTATATAAGCTGTCATTTTAGGGTTTACAATCACAATTGATTTCATTTTCATTTTGTAGACCTCTCGTCTGAGTTCTCTCTCTCTCTCCCTCTCTATCTCTCTCTCGTTTTTAGGGTTTTGTTAATATTTCATCTTCAAACCTTTTGAAGGTGGATTATGTCGTTAGATTTAGTTTCTTGTTTAGTTTGTAATAGTTTAATCTTTGTATTATGAATATTTGAGTTCAATATATTGTTGTTATGAGTTTCATTATGGTATCAGAGTTATGGCTCCGATTCCTCATCTCTGTGATGTTCTTCGCTCATAACAATAAATGATTGATTGTTCATCTTCTTGTTATTTCATTTCATGTTCATAGTTAAAATGCTTTTCTGAAGTTTTCGTTTACGGGACTTTCTTCAACAGTGTTGAATTTTTTTTAAAAAGAGATTTATGAGATCTTCTTCATCTGTGTTAAAAGTTTTTGATATCTTCATTTGTTTTGGAAATAGTTTTTAAAATAACCTAGATCAACCAGTTTGCGTTGTTCTTGGTTTCGATATCTTCATCTATGTTGAAAATATGTTTAAATAACCTAGATCGACCTGTTTGTGTTGTTCTTGGTTCATTTTGTTACATTGATCTCATCTACCTTCTTTTCCAGTAACTTGATCACTTACTCCTTGTTTTGTTTATCCTATTCAAACATTTTTTTGGAGTGTAAATCTCCTGGTAAGATCCAGATCTGATCTCCTTAGATCTTGTCTGAATCGTTTCCTTTTTCTGTGATCTGGATCTGGTTCGTTCAGGCCTTTTCTGGATCTGCATGTCCTTGTTTGTCATATTCAACTCTAGATATTTTCTTTGTAGATCTGACCTAAGTTGACCGTTTGATCAGTTGCTGGTGTCATTTACAAAAGTGTTTCATCAACATAAATTTGTGGTCCTTCTGTGTGTATCTGATCTTTCTAGATCTAGTTCATACTTGTCTTTGGTGTGAATTTATAGAACTGCAGAATTATTTTTTTGAATATCTCATATGTGTAACACACTTGCATGTTAACATGGTGTAATCATAAAGAATCAGATTTCAAATCTCCAATCTAGGATCTCTTATGATATGATACACCAGATCTAAGATCTGAAAGTACACTCTGTACAGTATCGTTGAAGTTCTTAGCGGTTGGATTCTTATCTTCATATTGTGTGACCTTTCACATTATTTGCTGTATTTCTGTTAAACTTAATGTGTTAGTCCCTTGTGACTTCTTTTGTGTGATAGTCCTTGTGGCTATTTTGTGTGTTCAGGTTGTGCTTCTGAACCTGTGATATTTCTTTTGGTATCTCCTTACTTGAGATTCCAGATTCATCCTCCACATTTTCGCTGTGCTCATCTGAAACCTATCACTGTAAGTTTGGGTGTTTGTTTCTCGCCATTCCACTGTAAGTATCCTTTTCTCCTTTTTGTGTGCCTATTTTGTTTGGGAATCTGAGTGGTGAGCTTGACCTACCACCTCTGAGTGGCAAGGAATCCTGTTCTTAAGCTGCTCAGGTTTTTCCCGTATGTGCATCTCTCTCTTGTCTCTTTTCTCCTTGTTGTCCACTATGACGGGGGAAGCATCTCCCAAAGCTCCAGAACCGCAATCTCTGATTGCGAAACTGGACTTTGGAGATCCACTTTATCTCCATCCCAGTGACACCACAGGAGCCTCTATTTTAAATTTCAAGCTGAGCGGTACAGATAATTACAAGGTATGGTCCTGTGCTATGACTTTGGCTCTTGAAACCAAGAATAAACTTGGTTTTGTAGATGGTTCTGTGGTTAGATCTGTTGATAATGATATTTTATCTAGACAATGGGATAGATGTAACTCCGTCGTGTTGTCCTGGATACTTAATTCTATCTCTGAGGATTTATTTGTATGTCAAGTGTTTTCCAAGGTTGCCTCAGAGGTATGGACTGAGCTTAAGGAAACCTATGATAAAATAGATGGTTCTGTCACGTTTAATCTTCATCAAAAGATTAACTCTCTTTCTCAATCTGGTTCATCTGTTTCTGATTATTACCATAAGTTGAACGCCTTATGGAAGCAATTTGATGCTTTAATCAAATTGCCTTCATGCACCTGCAATGCTGCAAATGATTTTTCAAAACACAATCAACTTATAAAACTTATGCATTTTCTTATGGGACTTGATGACAACGATGTAAATATACGCAACAACATTTTACTTACAAACCTTCTTCCTACTGTGAAAACCGCCTTCTCTCTTGTGTCCAGAGAGGAGTCACATCGAGGTGTGACTCGATCCTCTGACACTAAGAACCAAAACACTGCATTTTTTGGAAAATTAAATGACAGCAGGAAGAAGGCTGGAAAGTCCCCTCTCATATGCAAGCATTCTGGTTTAAACGGGCATACTATAGAGAGGTGCTATAAACTAATTGGTTTCCCTAAGGATGTCCATTTCACTAAGAATAACCAGTCCTTCAAGCCTCCATCTAGCAATGCCTATTCCTCTGATCCTCCTAGTCGTGTTCAAAATGCTTCACCTTCTCTGTTTGAGGATCAAATAAATCAGCTTCTCTCACTTATATATCAGAAACAACATGAAAGCATCTCTGTCAACATGGCAGGTATGTTTTCTGGTAATATGGTGAATCTGTCTAAATTTTCTAAATCCTCTTGCTCTGGGTGGATAATAGACTCTGGAGCAAACCAACATATGACTTGTTCTGTTTCTTTATTAGAAAATATTTTGGACATCTCTGATTTAAATCTTAAGGTTACCCAACCAAATGGGAATGAAGCGAAAATTAATCAAATTGGAAACTATAGACTCAATAATAGGGTAGTTCTATTTGATGTTCTTGTAGTGCCTGATTTTCATGTTAATCTTTTATCGGTACATAAGATTGCTAGAGATAGCAAAATATTCGTTGGTTTTGATGAATACAAGTGTTACCTTCTTCAGGGTTCTCTTCCCAAGAGAATTGTAGGGACCGGTAGCGAACAAGGAGGTTTATACTTCTTTGATAAGCTATCTAATGTTGAGTCTTTGGATTCTCAAAGTTTAAATCAATTTCTAAATAAGTCTAATCTGTCTGTTCTATGTAATGCCTCTTATCAATTATGGCATAGTAGACTTGGTCTCCCGGTTGATCAAGTATTAGGAGTTCTAAAAAATACTTTAGGTTTAGGGAATAATCAGACCTATATTCCTTTTGATATATGTCACCAAGCAAAGCAAACCAGAAATAAATTTAGTCTTAGTAGTCATGTATCTAAAGTTCTTGGTGAATTAATTCACCTGGACCTTTGGGGACCTTATCGTGTTCCTACTAAAGATGGTTATAGGTTTTTCCTTACTATTGTTGATGACTACACTAGATCTGTGTGGGTTTACTTGCTGAAAAGCAAAGATGAAGTCTTTGACAACATTGTTGCTTTTCACAGCTTGTTGTTCACTCTGTTCGGTAAAACAATAAAAACCTTCAGGAGTGATTATGGTACTGAGTTCACTAATAATAAATTGGGTGAGTTTTTTTAAGTCTAAGGGTATTGTACATCAAACTACTTATGTCTATACTCCCCAAAAAAAACGGGGTAGTTGAACGAAAACCTAGATACTTACTTAATGTTGCTAGATCATTAATGTTTCAAGGAAACCTTCCATTAAATATGTGGAATGAGTGCATCATAACCGCTACTTACCTTATTAATCGCACTCCTTCCTCTGTGTTAAATGGGAAAAGTCCTTATGAAATGGTATTTGGTTTTGCACCCGTTCTTGATCATTTTAGAAACTTTGGATGTTTATGTTTTGCAGTAAAACCAAATGTTTCTGATAAATTTTCTACTCGTTCTGAGAAATGTGTTCATATTGGATACTCGAATTCAAAAAAGGGTTATAGACTTTATAGCCTGCATTCTAAACAAATCATTGTCTCTAGAGATGTTAAGTTATATGAGACGGTCTTTCCTTTCAAAATAGGTGCAAACCAACCAACTTGTGATTCTGGTAACATAAATTCCTTAAACGTTTTTGATTCTGTTAATTTTCAGACTAATGAATCTTTCCCTGAAATGCCCAATGATGATATTAGTGTGAACTCTCAAAATAACAATGTCCCAAGTTTTACTGATAATTCTAGCAACCGTAATTGTCTTGGCAGCCAAGGTAGAAATGCTGAGTTACTTAACTCTGGTAGTACCAACCCTAAACTCTGGTAGTACCAACATAAATGGTCCTGGTGACTCTGATGTGGAAGCCAACAGTGTGCGTGAGGCTAATTTTCGTTGTCTTACTGTTCAAAATAATAATGATGGTGAACAGTTGAGGTCCACTTCTGAGGGCGATGTCTCTGAACAACTTGTCACCTCAGTTCGTAAACCAAGTCGCACCTCAAATCTTCCTCGTAGATTTGATGACTATTGTTTGGGTAAAATTTCACCAGTCTCGACCACGACCAAAGTAAGGAAAACATTTATTATACTTTTCCATAGCAAGGTAAAAATCATAGTACTTTATCCCCCGATCAGAGTTGAAATCAAAAGTTATCTACCTCACGAAACTCGACCATGACGTCGTCTAGCTCACACGACTGTCGTATGGAACCATGCTACCTCGACCGACTAACATACATTATTTCTGTTACGTTTTTAGTGTTCAAATGCAGGAATCAATGTCATTGATGATCAACGGCTATAACTGACGAAGGCAATTACGTGCATTGAATTCAGCGACCGTTACGACCGTTATCAAAGAGACTTTATGGAGCCATTCAATGCACTCGAAAACTATAAAATCAGAGGCTAGAGCATCATTTCGGATATCTGGAATCACAATCTCATATCCGAAAACAAGAGAACTCTCATGATCACTTGAAACAAAGAACTCTCTATCGAAGAATCGCTCTCGACGCACGACTTTCACACACGACACTAAGTTTTTTACACACGATACACCTGTTTTTATATTCGATACCCTTGTTACTTTACATTTAAAGTATTTCTTTCATTTGTATTGTAATCTCTGTACGATCGACACCCGAAACACAAGGATATCGCCCCTGTTTGGCGACCATAGTGCAGCGACGACTTCAACAGTCGTCCGCGGGTTTTTTCCTTGTTGAGGTTTTTCCCGCGTCACCAAAATCTCTGTCTCATTTACATTTTTTTCCTTTGTCGTACGCTTTGTCGAGAGATTCCTGTTCTTTAGTTGTTAAGCTCCACAATCAACCTTAAGTTATCCTTCTGGACGATTTTTGGCATTAACAGTTTGGCGCCCACCGTGGGGCCCCATCTAGAGAAAATCTTCGACAAACGTGCGTTTTACTAACGGTTTCTTGGAGTTCCTTCTTTTTTCTGTTTGGGGAAAATGGCAGGCAGCGGAAACCAAGAGCAGATCATTGCCCAAATGTATGAGAAGCTTGAAGATTCACAAGACGCTCCTGGGCAGCCGACGACTATCGCCTGGAGGAAGTTATCTTGTACCAGAGCAAGCCTGACCAAAAGGTCCTTGTAGGGTCATCCCTCGATCCCTGCCTTAAAGACAAGCTAATATCTTTCTTGCAGGGATATGACGATTGTTTTTCCTGGTCGCACGAGGATATGGTCGGCATAGACCCTGGCGTCATCTCCCATAAGCTCAATATTGACTCGTCATTTAAGCCTGTCAAGCAAAAGCGATGGAAATTTGCTCCAGAAAGGAATAAGGTGATAAATAATGAGGTCGATAACCTCCTCAAGACAGGAAAAATTCGAGAAGTAAAGTACCCCGACTGTCTTGCTAATGTCGTGGTCGTGGCAAAGAAAAATGGAAAATGGAGGGTCTGTATTGATTTTACAGATCTCAACAAAGCCTGTCCAAAAGATCCTTTCCCATTGCCACATATCGATGCCATGGTCGACGCGACAGCTGGACAAGAACTATTGACGTTCATGGATGCTTATTCTGGATACAATCATATCCTGATGCACGTCGAGGATCAGGAGAAAACTGCATTCATGACAGACCGAGGTATTTACTGTTATAAGGTTATGCCTTTTGGACTAAAAAATGCAGGTTCTACCTACCAGCGTCTGGTGAATAAATTGTTCAAAGACCACCTTGGCGACACAATGGAAGTTTATATAGACGACATGCTCGTCAAGTCGAAGCAAGCAGTCGACCACGTCGAGCATTTGAAGCAGTCGTTCGACATTCTTCGAAGGTATAACATGAAGCTCAACCTGACGAAGTGTTCCTTTGGTGTAAGTGTCGGGAGATTCCTGGGCTACATGGTCACTCGACGAGGAATCGAAGCCAACCCCGACCAGATCAAAGCTATCATCGAGATCAAATCTTCGAGAAATTTCAAAGAGGTCCAAAGGCTCACTGGTCGGGTAGCTGCTCTGAACAGGTTTATCTCTCGATCCTCCGATAGATGTCATTTATTCTATAACGTCATCAGGAAAAACAAAGGCTTCGACTGGACCGACTGTTAATGCCAAAAATCGCACCAAAGTACAACTTAAGGTCGATGTGGACTTTAACAACTAAAGAAAGGAATCATTCGACAAAAGCGTGCGACAAAGACGAAAATATAAATGAGACAGAGATTTTGGTGACGCGGGAAAAACCTCAACGAGGAAAAAAACCCGCGAACGACTGTGGAAGTCGTCGCTGCACTATGGTCGCCAAACATGGGCGATGTCCTTGTGTTTCTGGTGTCGATCGTACAGAGATTACAATACAAATGAAGGAAAGACTTCGAAAATGTAAAGTAACAAGTGTTCTCTAATGTAGAACAGTGTGCGTCGTGTGTAAAGGTGAAGTGTCATGTGCTGATGTCGTGCGTCGAGAGCGATTCTTCTGTGAGCGATTTCTGTGCTTCAAATGTTCTTCAGAGTTTGAGTGCTTGTGTCTGATGTTCTATGTTGTATCTGTGTTCCGTTGTATCTGTGTTCCGTCATTTGAAATGATGATTCTCCTTGATATTTATAGTCTTCGGGCACTTTAATTGGATCATTAAGGACTTTGGTAACTGCCGTAACGGTCGATGTCTTTAATGCGGGATTAGATGTTCTTAATTGACTTCGTCGGTTATAGCCGTTGTCCATTAATGGTGTTGACTCATGCATTAAACATTGAACAAACATAACAGTCGTATAGCGCGTTAGTCGATCGAGGTCGCATGGTTTTATGCGACGGTCGTGTGAACTAGGCGACGTCGAGGTCGAGTGTCGTGAGGTAAAAGACTTTCGATTTTATCTTTAATCGTGAGAGAAAGTACTATGATTTTACCTTCGTTATAAGAAAAAGGAATAGGTGTTTTCCTTACCTTGGTCGTGGTCGAGACTGGTGAAATTTTGCCCAAACAGTTTGCCCCCAAAATTTGAAAGTAGGATGGCAAATTCGAATTTTAAATTTTGCTTATCGGGTGCTCGGGATCGTGACATGTGTTGAGAATTATCTTGGAATTGGATTAGTCCAATTCTAACTGAACGAGGAGTCGAAAAGGAAACGGGATCCTGACGTCATACTGACGCACGATGATGCTTACCAGCTGTTTTTGACAGGTGTCGATGATCCGTGCGGTCATACGAAAGGACGGGAGAACGTGGCGATCATCAAAGGACTCGACCTGACATGATCGACTGCGTAAATAAAGATCACGATGGATCTTTTCTTGTTTTACGACTTCAGAGAGTTTTAGGCGTAGATTTTTTCTTGATTTTCTTGCCTTTCTTCGTCCAGTTTTTCCTGAACCCGAAGGAATTTTTGATTAGGTTAGGTTTTTCAAGGTCTAGGACGACCATATAAAGTGCGACCCTTCAATTTGCGTATGCATCGCAAATCCATTGCTAGGAAACCTAGGAGGAATTGGGATATTTGGGGTCTTTCGGAAGTGCAAATCAATTTAACATGGTTAGCAATGTCGACAGAGCCAAGAAACGCTATTAAAAACGAAGAAGATCTCGACGACTTTAGAAGTCTAGAGAGGATTCCCATGGGTATCACTGTAAGCAGGGCTGGCAAGGTTCGGCCGGAGATGTGCCCCGAGGGGTACGTCGTTATATATGAATACCCGTTCAAGATAGGCTTTCATTGGCCATATTCGCTGCTGGCCAAGGAGTTCATGTGTGAATTCGATCTTTCACCGGTGCAACTGATGCCCCAGTTCTGGCGAGTTATCCTGATCATCGAACGACTTACCTCAAACTGGAATACACCGATGAATGTGAGGGACCTACTGACGGCATATAAGGTCAAAAGTGATCATTACCGTCGTAATAGTTTGTTTTCAAGGCACAAGGGTGATCATACGTTGGTTTTAAATACTGCGGTTAACGACCGCAAATGGAAGACGAGGTATGTACTTGTGCGGGTGTCGACGCTGGATACTGATAGTGACTGGATTAGACCGGGTTGGAATATGGCAGGTGAACTTTTAATTGTTTATCGTATGTCTTATGTTACTCTGTTGTTCGGTTGTTTTTCGACTGATCTTCTTCCTTATGTGCAGATATTGATTTCGACAAGGTAGAGTCGGACGACGCTTCCCGGGCTAAGGTCGAAGAGTTCCTGGAGTTTAGTACTGAAGACCGGTCGTACGTCACGCGTCATTTGGTGGATGAGGATGACGACATCGTTTTCTTGAGCGACAAAATGAGGATGGGTCGAGAGGAGAAAGAAGAAGACGAGAGAGAGGATTCTGAGGCGACTGAGGAGAAGGAAGAGGAGATGGAAGTAGAGATAACTGGTAAGTATCACGTTCTTTCTGCTCGACCTAATCTGTCTTTGTTCTCAATCATCTAATTTTTTCTTTTGCCATACAGAAGAATCTCGGGCGAAGATGACGCCTGCAGCCGCCAAGAAAATGGCTCAAGTCGAGCTAGCTCGCAAGGCGAGGGTTGACAGGGAGAAGGATACCTCGACAGCTGGGTCGGGGGTCCTAAAGAGAAAAGAAGTCCTGATATCTGGGTCGGGTCTCCCAAAAAGGACGAGAATGTCCGTTCTCAGGGAACCATCGTCAAGGACGGGAGGTTCGTCGAGAGTCGTCCCGTCTGAGAAGGTATCGACCGTGTCTGTCGAGAAGGTTTCTGACACAAGGTCCATTGATTCTGCGCAACCGGCGACGATGTCTCCTCCTGCCGCGTCAGACCCCTCCTCCGCCGACAAGGGCAAGGGCGCGCAAACGGGTTCTGGAACGACGGTGAACCTTACGTTGCCGTCGGATTTTTTGGATGATAACGTCCTAGACGGGACGAAAATGTTCCCTCATTTGGGAAAGTATCAGCTCTCTTCTTTCAAAGAATCTTTTGACGGGGTCTCTCTCGAGGATACCGAGGCCCATGTTGCTGGATTAGCATTCATGGTAAGTCTATCTTTCAAGACTTTTGTTTTTTATATCTGTTGTCGACGTCGTATACTTTGCTAATGTGTTTTCATATGTTTCCAGATGTTTCAGTCATCTTTGGCGTTGTATGCTAAAACGACAAAGGTAGAAGGTTTAGTGGCTTCTGCTATCGAGAAAGAAGATGCGGCGTTAGAAAGGGAAAGGTCCACTCTAGAACGCGAAGAGGCGGGGTCGGTGAAACTCGACGATGTCTTGAACGAGCTGGAGTCTCTCGACCATGCAAAGGATGATATGAACTCACATTTAAAGGAGTCCCTGTCTGTGATGCACAATCAAAGGGAGAAGCTGGAGGGGATGAAGGAATCCCTGGTCATGAAGGGGAAAGAGTGTGAGGACTCCGAATCCAAAGTCGTGGATTTAGAAAAGGAGTTAGAGGAGTTGAGGGATGAGAATAAATCCCTCATTTCCTTCGCTCGACTCACTGCTCGAGCGGCTATCATGCGAAGTCACTTGCTAGGCAAGAATCCTCTGGCCTCAGCGTCGGACGAGTTGGCTCTATTCTTCAAGGAGGTCGGGACTGATAACGCCACTTTTTGGCGTTATTTTCAGTTCTCAAACCAATGAGATTGGCTTGTATTGATAGCAAAGAGGCGGAATTTTACGGTTTATCTAGTGGAATGTGCAGGTTATCTAAAAGGCAGTGACATCGAGAAAAGAAGCTGAAAAGAGCCCAAAAAGAGCCAAAACGAAGCCCAACGGAAGCCCGAGATCCAAGCCCAAGACTCGCACCTGAACCAGGACCCGAAGCTGACCCGCGCACCTCAGGAACACGCGCAACCTATCCCGCAGTTTGCAAAGTCGCGGAACAAACCGCGTGTGTCTCTGTTCCAGCTTTTAAGTTTGGCGTTTTCTGGATTTTAGGTCAGACTGGACACACGACGAACGACAGCGACTTGGCGGCGATTTTCAGAGCTTTTTCGGAGGTTTTGGAGCCACGGTAGAGGATCAATCGAGGAGACGTTCACCATGCAAGTAGATTCGAGCACGAGAGAAGGGAGTCCACCATTACACTTGTCACGTTCATTATCATTATGTTTGCACACGTTTTTCCATCTTCTTTCTTTATGTTCGAATCCACCACCAACATGAACTAATTTCTAGACATTGGGGGTTGGAATGAATTTTATTTAAGCATATGAATAAGTAACTTGAGACTTTTATCAGTTTTTCCTATTTTAATGAAGCATGTGATTTGGATTTTAATGCTTTTGTGTATTTGGCCAATTTGCAATTGATTTGTTGTGAGCAATTAAGTTCGAGAGAATTAATTGTTAATCTAGAACTAGAAATTGCATGCCTAAGGTGGAAATTTGGATAGAGGTATCGAATTAAGCTTTAGTCCCGTTAAATCTTGTTTTAAATGTGTTTTGAGTTTCATGAGTTAAGATCGAGAGATAAAACTTGTGTCTTCAAAATAAAACTCGTTGTTGCTTGAGAAAGAACAACGGTGACTTTAAGATTGGGTATTCATTAAGGGGAATAACTGGTAACTGTTTCGAGTCAAGTGTTCGTACGTGAAAGTCTTAGGATTTCCAACCTTCAACTGTTTTCTCTATCTGAAGTTTCTTAAGCTGTTTACTGTTTTGTGTTTGATTTATTTTGCTTGCAATTAATTAGTTTAGTACCAACCACTCAAAATTGCGACGTTCATTTAATAGAGTTTATAGTAATTGTGATACTTAGTTCCTAGTTCCATGTGTTCGATACTCGTACTTTCTAGTACTATTACTTGACTTCGACCCGTACACTTGCGGTAAGATTTAGGGGGGTGTGAACCCGCCTATCAAGTTTTTGGCGCCGTTGCCGGGGAACTAGTTGCAACAGATAGCACTACCAGCTATAAGCGTTATTACATTGAACATTTTTATTTATTTACTTTGTTCCATCACTTTCAATTTCTGGATTGCTAACTTCGCCTACTTTCTTTTCAGGTACTAATTGGTTTATGCCAAGGAAGACCCGAGGGAGGGAAATCGAACCACTTGATCCGGAGATCGAAAGAACCGCCCGCCAGATACGTAAAGCATCCAAAGCTAAAGGCAATTAAAGATGGGAGACGAGAGACCTGTTAACAACCCACCTCCGCCTCCTCCGGCGAGAGTTCCGATGCGGTCATTTGCCAATCCAAACGTGGCAGCCACACGCATAGGCATCCAACCGCCCACTACTGGGGCGAACTACTTCGAGATTAAACCAAGTACCATTGTCGTGGTACAGCAAAACCAGTTCGGAGGGGCCCCGACAGAAGATCCTCATGCATATCTTCGTGCATTTGAGAGGATATGCAACACGTTCAAAATCAATGGGGTGAACGAGGATGCCATCAAGCTAAGACTGTTCAGCTTCTCACTCAAGGGTAGAGCTGAAATTTGGATAGAGAGCCTACCAGCGGATCAGATCACCACATGGGCAGACTTGAAGGCCGCATTCCTCCAGAAATTCTTCCCACCGGGAAGAACTATTCAACTAATGGCCGACATTACTCACTTCGCGCAATGGGACCAAGAGACCCTATACGAGGCATGGGAGAGATACAAGGATATGTTGAAAAAGTGTCCTCACCACGGGTTACACGGCTGGGTAATTATCCAAACTTTCTTTGGAGGCCTTCACCCGCAGTTCAAGAATGATATCACAGCTGCAGCGGGTGGAGCCCTAATGGAGAAGACATATGAAGAAGCAGTCGCCTTGATCGAGAACTTAGCCGACCATAGTTTTTCTACTCCAAGATCAGCTGTTAGAAGAGTTGCGATTGTTCAAGAATCTGACGAGCTGAAATAAATAAAAGCTCAACTAGCTGCGATCACGAACCATTTGAAAGGTGATAATCCGGAAGAACCCGAGCAAGTTCAGTTTTTACAGAACCGGAATCAGCAGCCGAGGAACGACCCTTTCTCGAACACGTATAATGAAGGGTGGAAGAAACACCCTAACTTTTCATGGAGTCAACCCGGTCGACAACCACAGGGTAATTCTTCTCACTCTTCTAATTCTTCCAATACTAACAATGTTTACCGTCCTCCAGGTTTTAACCAAAGGAAATACGATGAGGGACTGTTTGGGTAAAAAATCACACCCTCGACCGACCTGCGAAGCACCCTCGACATAACCCATGGACATTGATTACCCCCAACCGACAAGGATAATACCCGTTATTATCATATACCCGACATACGTTAAATAACCACGATAATTGACATATTGGGTCAATAGTCATATTACATCTCATGATCGCACGTCACCCACTTTGCACATCACTAGTCCTACGTTACTAGTCCTATGTCGCCAGTTACGACTCGTCGGTCTTACGTCGACAGTCTCCTGTCATCGGTGTTATATCGCTCTGGTCCTACGACAACATCGTCCTGACATCCTGGTCCTACGACCAAATGGTCTTATATTTTGGCGATAGTCGTATGTTCCATAAGACCAACATCTGAGACTTAAGACGGTCGTACGATTATACTAACCGTTAACAGTCAAACATCCGTTTCTTTTGTTTATTAATGCAGGTCTTGACCACAAACAGAAAAGGTAAGACACTCGTTATGAACCATATATTGTATTAAGATAAGGTCCCGACAAAGACCTAGAAAACATCTGTCGTCCCTCCCTAAAGGTAAGTCGAGAGTTCATCGCGACACTCGACCTCGACGTCGCCCGCTCCGCACGACCGTCGCATAAAGACCATGCGACCTCAACCAAGCTAACACATAATATAACTGTTACGTTTGTTAAGTGGTTAATGCAGGAGTCAAAAACATTAATGGGCAACGGCTATAACCGACGAAGTCATTAACGAGCATTTAATCCCATATTGAAGACAGCGACCGTTACAACAAGCCATCAAAGCCTTTAATAAGCTAAATAAAGAGTCTGAAGACTATAAATATCAAGCTAAATCCTCATTCCAAGGGGACCGAACACCAAATAATCACAAGACACATCTAGTTATCGACATCGGTGACTGAGCTCAGGAATTGTACAGCGAACTCAAGAACAACAGAAGTAAAGAACTTTCTCTTGAAGAATTGCTCTCGACGCACGACATCCATCCTCGACCAGCAGTTTATACCTTATTTTCACACACGACGCACACTGTTTAAACACTGAAAACACTTGTACTTTACATTTCGAAGCATTTTCTTCATTTGTATTGTAACCAGTGTACGATCGACACCAGTACCAAGGACATCGCCCCTGATTGGCGACCATAGTGCAGCGACGACATCCCTTGTCGTCCGCAGGTTTTTTCCTCGACTGAGGTTTTTTCCTGCGTCCTCAAATTCTTTGTCTTCTTTATTTTTACCTTCGTCGCACGTTTCGTTGAAAGGTTCCTTTCTTTAGTTGATTAAGTCCACATCGACCTTAAGTTGTCCCTTTGGTGCGATTTTTGGCATTAACAGTTTGGCGCCATCCGTGGGACTTCATCTAGAGAAAATCTTCGACGAACGTGCGTTTTACTAACGGTTTCTTGTAGTTTCCCCTAAGCTATGTTCCAGGGAAATGGCAGATAAAGGAAATCCGGAACCAACCGCTATCCCGGTACATGCGGAGCCTGAAAATGTGCAAGCTCTCCCAGCAGTAGTCGATGATGATCACTTAGAGGAAATCGTTCTGGATCAGAGCAAGCCTGACCAAAAAATTCTTGTGGGGTCGTCCCTCGATCCTTGCATCAAAGAAAAACTCATATCTTTTTTGCAGGAACAAGCTGATTGTTTCGCCTGGTCGCATGAAGACATGGTCGGGATCGACCCTAGCGTCATTTCCCATAAACTTAACGTCAATCCGTCATTCAAGCCCGTCAAACAAAAGCGACGTATATGGCGAATTATCAAGATCCCCTGATTCAACTCCAATCGGAATTGAATGCGGCTCGAAGCCAGATTCAAGCCCTAATAAAAAAATGCTCCGTCAAAGTATCGCATGTATCGCATCATCCAAAGGACTCGGGGGCTCGGTACACCCTTCGCAAGCTGAAAAAATACCACATTCGATTTCAAAAGTCCTCGGAAAAAGGCGCTTATCGATTCCATGGTACGGTAATTGTGACGTCCCACTTAGAACAACTCTATATATATATACTCTAAGTATATTTTCCTCGTTTAATTAATTTTGACCCAATATATGATCGTTGATTCAAGCATCGAAAGATCATTGGTCAAAACCAACGACCAACCCCGATTTTACATTGCAGGTTCGCAAGATCATATGAATATAGGTCTTACGATTTACATCGTGAGAAACCAAAGTCTCTTCGACTTAAAAAAGCACAGGTCGTATGATTTATAGTCGTCAATAAGAGACGACTCGCATTTTTTTTATGATCGCCAGTGATGGCAAACGCAAGTTGCAATTTATAGTCGTCAATAAAAGACGACCCACATTTTTTGTGATCGCCGGTCACGAAAAACACAGGTAAAAATTCTTGGTCGCCCATAGAAGTGACTTGCATAATCGCTAGTCATGACACATGCCAAAGTGTATTGTCGTCAATAAAGACAACTTGTACACTGAATCTCATAATCACCAGTCATGGTAAGATGCATGTCAAAACACAAAAGTCGCCAATAAGAAATCCAAAATAGTTGGTCGTGCGACATCCGAAATTGTCTGCGACAATGGATCCTAGTTCGTAAGCAACAGGACTCGACAGTTCTGTGAAGACCGCGACATCAAGCTGACAACCTCGCCACCCAGGGGTAAGCGGTCAAGCGACACTTCAGCAAGAACATCAAAGCTAAAGTCTTTCAAGAAGGCGACTACGTTCCCCGTCGAGTGTTCAAAAGCACTCAAATGCTCAATGTAGGTAAGCTTTCCACCAAATGGGAAGGTCCTTGTCATATCTCAGAAGTCATGGATAAATAGGCCTATCGGATTTCAACCCTTGGCAATCAAGATATCCCACGTAGTGGGAATGCAACGCACCTGAAAAGCCAACGACCAACCTCTGACATTGTTTTACCGCAGGATCGCACGACATTAGTTACTAAAGTCTATTATATGACTTAAATCTCGCAGGATCGAACGATATATAAGTCTATCGTACGATCTTAACCTCGCAAGGTCGCACAACATAAGTAATCAGGTCTATGACTTGATCATTCCATCACAGGAACACATGATTCAAAGTTCATCGTATGATCAAATCACACGATCATAAGGTCTAGCGACCATCTAAGTTCTTCAACTTAGAAAAACTTCATGTTCTGAATGAATGCTGTAATCGCATGCGCTTATGTTTGCTTATACGATTCAGGAATATAAAAGTCTTATGACTTAGTCGTTGTATTACAATGGATGCCCAAGTCGCACGACTTCTTGTTCATTTTTCTACTTAATGAATTTTTACAGTCGACATTACATCTGTCCATGACATGCACGAATCAGGTTCAATAGAAAGGTAAACTTTTTACCGACTATCGCTAAAACGAAACTTACAACTAGCTAAAAATGCTAGATACAACATATCATAGGTCTCTAGCGATCGTATCGGCTATAAACGCCAGATCAAAGGTCTTTAACGACCAAATCGGCTCGAGCGCCAGAACATATGTCTCTGAACGACCGTATCGGCTGTGAACGCCATACCACAGGACCACGTCGACCGACCCGGCGACATGGACCCCTGTCTCCTCGATAGGAAAGCGTTCCCTGAAAGATGGGAGCAGATATTTCCTCAGATGAGGAAACAACGTCGTCCCGTCTAGGACACCATCGGCCGATGACCCGTCCCCCTTGTCGGCAGACGCTGGGGACAACACCTTAGACACTAGCTTCGTCACTGTCGTCGGAAGCGCCGAACTTGCTGGTGTCGCGTACATCGCACCAGAACGGCTGGATGACTCCCTCGCCTCTTTAGGCGTGACAACTCTCGACGAAAAGTCAGCCCGCGAAGACGGTTCCTTCAGGACTACCGTCCTTGTCTTCTTCAAGATTCCTGACCCAGCTGTCGGGGCATTCTTTCTCCTTTCCCGGCCTCAAAGGGCAAGCACAACTTGCATCACCTTCTTTGGCTGACCAAGTCAGTTTTCCTCTGATGATCTTAGCAAAAGTAACACGTCTCCGTAGAAACGTATTTTACTTTAGTGCGAGATCTGAAATTCTACTGGCTTTGAAATTCAGATCTCGGGGGGCTAACTGTTTGGGTAAAAAATCACACCCTCGACCGACCTGGGAAGCACCCTTGACATAACCCATGGACATTGATTACCCCCGACCGACAAGGATAATACCCGTTATTATCATATACCTGACATACGTTAAATAACCACGATAATTGACATATTGGGTCAATAGTCATATTACATCTCATGATCGCACGTCACGCACTTTGCACATCACTAGTCCTACGTTACTAGTCCTATGTCGCCAGTTACGGCTCGTCGATCTTACGTCGACAGTCTCCTGTCATCGGTGTTATATCGCTCTGGTCCTACGACAACATCGTCCTGATATCCTGGTCCTATGACCAAATGGTCTTATATTTTGGCGATAGTCGTATGTTCCATAAGACCGACATCTGAGACTTAAGACGGTCGTACGATTATACTAACCGTTAACAGTCAAACATCCGTTTCTTTTGTTTATTAATGCAGGTCTTGACCACGAACAGAAAAGGTAAGACACTCGTTATGAACTATATATTGTATTAAGATAAGGTCCCGACATAGACCCAGAAAACATATGTCGTCCCTCCCGAAAGGTAAGTCGAGAGTTCATCGCGACACTCGACCTCGACGTCGCCCGCTCCGCTCGACCGTCGCATAAAGACCATGCGACCTCAACCAAGCTAACACATAATATAACTGTTACGTTTGTTAAGTGGTTAATGCAGGAGTCAAAGTCATTAATGGGCAACGGCTATAACCGACGAAGTCATTAACGAGCATTTAATCCCATATTGAAGACAGCGACCGTTACAACAAGCCATCAAAGCCTTTAATGAGCTAAATAAAGAGTCCGAAGACTATAAATATCAAGCTAAATCCTCATTCCAAGGGGACCGAACACCAAATAATCACAAGACACATCTAGTTATCGACATCGGTGACTGAGCTCAAGAATTGTACATCGAACTCAAGAACAACAGAAGTAAAGAACTTTCTCTTGAAGAATTGCTCTCGACGCACGACATCCATCCTCGACCAGCAATTTATACCTTATTTTCACACACGACGCACACTGTTTAAACACTGAAAACACTTGTACTTTACATTTCGAAGCATTTTCTTCATTTGTATTGTAACCACTGTATGATCGACACCAGTACCAAGGACATCGCCCCTGATTGGCGAGCATAGTGCAGCGACGACATCCCTTGTCGTCCGCTGGTTTTTCCTCGATTGAGGTTTTTTCCTGCGTCATCAAATTCTTTGACTTCTTTATTTTTACCTTCGTCGCACGTTTCGTTGAAAGGTTCCTTTCTTTAGTTGATTAAGTCCACATCGACCTTAAGTTGTCCGTTTGGTGCGATTTTTGGCATTAACAGGGACCATCCATGGAGAACAAACTGGGGCTAGAAGATATGATGATGAAGTTCATGACCAAGATGGACAGCACGGTTGGCGAATTGGCAAACACGGTGAGCACGGTAAAAGCAGCTACTGACCAGAATACGACATCGATTAGGCTTCTCGAGAGGCAAGTGGGACAAATTTTTGAAGTCCTACAAAACCGAGTTCCCGGGACATTCCCGAGCCAAACTGAGAGAAAGCCAAGAGCAGAGTGTAATGCCATTTATCTGAGAAATGGCAAGGAGTTGGTCAAGAAGCCGAATGTCGAGCTGAAAGACGGTATTGCTAATGATATGGCTGATCGGGAAGAACCGAAGGAAAAAGAGATGACACCTCCACCAAAGCCGGTAATAAAACCGTTTGTGCCACCACTACCATTCCCTAATCGAGTGAAGGCACATAAAGATGAGGAACAGTTCAAGAAATTCCTCGACATCTTCAAGAAGCTTCACATCAACATCCCATTCGCAGGAGCACTCGCTCAAATTCCGACATACCTCAAGTTCATGAAGGACATCTTATCCAAGAAGAGGGCAATCGAGCACCAGTCTACCATTACACTTACTGAAGAGTGTAGTGCAATCATACATGACAAGCTTCCCCCAAAGCTCAAAGATCCAGGGAGTTTTTCGATTCCTATTCAAATTGGGAATCTTAATTTTAATAAGGTATTATGTGATTTAGGAGCTAGTATCAATCTAATGTCTTTATCTGTTTTCAGGAAACATGGCTTGGGAGAAGTGAAGCCAACGTACATGACCCTCCAACTCGCTAACAGATCAATCATCTATCCATATGGAGTAGTAGAAGATGTGCTCATCAAAGTAGACAAGTTCTAATTTCCGGTAGACTTCGTTGTGATCGACATAGATGAAGATGAAAAAGTCCCGCTGATATTGGGAAGATCATTTCTGGCCACGAGTAGAGCGCTGATCGACATGGAAGAAGGCAAAATGACCCTAAGGGTTGGTGACGAAAAAACAGTATTCAAGATGTTCGAGAGTAGAGGTAAAGTTGAAGAGAAGCTGGGCAATCATGAAAAGTTTAAGGAGTGATCGGAAGGAAGGTCGAGCCACGACCGAAACCAAGGCGCTGGGTGGGAGGCAACCCACCGAGGTTTGTTTCCTTTTATTTTCTGTTTCTGAGTGATTTTATTTTCAAAAAAAATAATAATAAAAATAAAATAGCTGAAACAGTGGATCCCGCGGGATGCCACGTGGCCTACATATCGCGGTCTAAGTCGCGGGGGTCTCTGGATGGTTTTCCAAACAGAAGCTTACGCGGTCTATCCCGCGACTTTCAAACCGCGTAGGAAACCGTGCAGCTCCCCTGTTTCTGTTTTCGTGCTGTGTTTTCTTTTCCTGCTTTGTGTGTTTCGTTGCTTTGCTTTCTTTCGCCTTTTGTTTTGTTCTCCTTGTGTCTACCCTCTCTCGCTCCATTTTCTCCGATGTCTCTCAATCGTGGTCGCTCAACCTTTTCAAGAGAATCTCCTCTTTCCGGGCAACTAGGTATGTTCTAACTCTGTATGTAACGAGTGGTGTATGATGCTTTGTTTTCTTATTAGTTAAACGAGATGCAACAAACCTAAGTTTCACTTAGGTTTGGGGTGCCTCACTTTTCAAACATCTACACACTCACTTTTAATCCTGTGCAAACCTCGGTTTCACCGAGGTTTGGGGTTGGCTTTAGTTGACAAACCTAGGCCATGGCTTAAGTTTGGGGTGGCCACATCTTAATGAGACTAGCTCTTTGATGTTTGTGCTTTAATGTTATGCCTTACCTGTCTGATACATGTAATAACCGCACAACGATACTTGTTTTTGTATAGCCTACACTGACACGTCCACATTGGGGACAATGTGTGGGTAAGGTTTGGGGTTGCCCAATCGGGCCCACGTTTATGCATGTAGATTTCCCGCACCTCTGCATGCTTAGATCACATTAGCTAAAATTTTTGTTTTGAATGATTGAGACCGACCATTGTGGGAAGAATCTTGTGATAGTGATGTGACCATTAGGGAAGGACCGGGAAAGGACATGACTAGGGACATTAGTGGAGACCACCCATTAGCGAGATTTGAGCCTAAAATACGTTTTTCACTTCGAGGGATTTAAACATTTAATTCATATACACTTCTTCGAGTTCCTTGTCGTGAATATAGAATGATATCGCTATATTATTGCATTGGGTAGCAAAGACAACCATCGGGATATTGGGTAAGGGTATAGTAGACCATATCGTGTGGACCTTAAGAGATGATTCCAGGCATTGTGTGCATGTTTAACCCTGTTTTTAGCTATCGTACCTTTTTACCCATATTGTGTGTAACCATAACCCCCTTTTGAAGCCAAACACTCACCACTTGTTCAGTTCAAACCCACAATTAAACCCCAACCAAAAGCCTTAGCCAACCTTTATCCGAAAGCGTGTCAATCAGAAGCGGTAATGAATAGCAGAAGATAGAGCGAAAAAAGAAAGAATACAGGCCAGTCATGAGAATAAATAGAAAAGAGGGCCAATGTAACCCAAACGAATAAAGAGAGCCAATGCTGCTAAAAAAAATAGTTAGTTAGACAGCTATCTACAGCTGAAAAATAAGAGAGTCAAAGCGACTCCAGCAATGATGAAAGGGCCAAGTGATAGGAAGTAAAGTCAATAAGTTCAGAAGTGCTAATGATTGATACACCAAGGATCTTTGAACCATTTTACCCTTCGTTTCTTAACCGGTACCTTAGCCCTGTTACAACCTTTGTAAAGACCTGGATGATCTTCTGGAAAATATGATTACGGTATGCTACCACTTTTACCAATATTCCCTGTCTTGCTACCTGATTCCTTTCTGAGATCGACTTTTTGAACATTTGTGCGCCTTTCATTAGAGTTTTCATGTAAATTTTGAGTATTCTTGTACATAACCTCCTATACATGACAACATGTGTGACAACCTAGGTTCGAGTGACAATAAGAGTACCCCGTGAGGTAGGGTCGAGGCGAAATGTTTTCCCTAGTATGTCTGGACCTAGTACGACCTTAATGGAATCAGAGCAGTCACGAGTTCAACTTACAATGGAAGGTCATAGATCAAACAGAATAAGAATGTGGCGAGAGTGAGAGTGAGACAGGCATTCACGGGTAGGGGAAATCCCCAGTGCATTATGTGGTACCAATTGAGAGTTGTGCAGTTATTATATTTCACTGATGTATGCTTTTATTCTATTTTGTCGCTAATTTGCTTGAGGACAAGCAACGCTCGGTTTGGGGTTGTTGATAACGCCACTTTTTGGCGTTATTTTCAGTTCTCAAACCAATGAGATTGGCTTGTATTGATAGCAAAGAGGCGGAATTTTACGATTTATCTAGTGGAATGTGCAGGTTATCTAAAAGACAGTGATCATCGAGAAAAGAAGCTGAAAAGAGCCCAAAAAGAGCCAAAACGAAGCCCAACGGAAGCCCGAGATCCAAGCCCAAGACCCGCACCCGAACCAGGACCCGAAGCTGACCCGCGCACCTCAGGAACACGCGAGACCTATCCCGTGGTTTGCAAGTCACGGCACAAACTGTGGGTGTCTCTGTTCCTGCTTTTAAGTTTGGCGTTTTCCGGATTTTAGGTCAGACTGGACACACGACGAACGGCAGCGACTTGGGGGCGATTTTCAGAGCTTTTTCGGAGGTTTTGGAGCCACGGTAGAGGACCAATCGAGGAGATGTTCACCACGCAAGTAGATTCGAGAACGAGAGAAGGGAGTCCACCATTACACTTGTCACATTCATTATCATTATGTTTGCACACGTTTTTCCATCTTCTTTCTGTATGTTCGAATCCACCACCAACATGAACTAATTTCTAGATGTTGGGGGTTGGAATGAATTTGATTTAAGCATATGAATATGTAACTTGAGACTTTTATCAGTTTTTCCTATTTTAATGAAGCATGTGATTTGGATTTTAATGCTTTTGTGAATTTGCAATTGATTTGTTGTGAGCAATTAAATTCGAGAGAATTAATTGTTAATCTAGAACTAGAAATTGCATGCCTAAGGTGGAAATTTGGATAGAGGTATCGAATTAAGCTTTAGTCCCGTTAAATATTGTTTTAAATGTGTTTGGAGTTTCATGAGTTAAGATCGAGAGATAAAACTTGTGTCTTCAAAATAAAACTCGTTGTTGCTTGAGAAAGAACAACGGTGACTTTAAGATTGGGTATTCATTAAGGGGAATAAATGGTAACTGTTTCGAGTGAAGTGTTCGTATGTGAAAGTCTTAGGATTTCCAACCCTCAACTGTTTTCTCTATCTGAAGTTTCTTAAGCTGTTTACTGTTTTGTGTTTGATTTATTTTGCTTGCAATTAATTAGTTTAGTACCAACCACTCAAAATTGCAACGTTCAGTTAATAGAGTTTATAGTAATTGTGATACTTAGTTCCTAGTTCCCTGTGTTCGATACTCGTACTTTCTAGTACTATTACTTGATTTCGACCCGTACACTTGCGGTAAGATTTAGGGGGGGTGATACCCGCCTATCAAGTTTTTGGTCCGTCTCACATGTTCTATGTCCCGGGGAAGGTCCCTCCAGCGCTGGCTGGACCATGGGACTACACTGTTCATCCGAAAGCTGATCATGAAGTCCTCCGTACAAAGTACTTTTGTCTTAACCTCCCTTGCACGACTCCGTACGAAATGTCAGAAAAGAACCTCCGACTGTCTGAAATCGTACAACCACTCTGATACTACACTGTTCATCCATGCGGCTACTAAGGTTGTCAACCAAGGTCAATGACATGCAACCAACCAGCTGATGACACGTGTAAATTGTATACTGACTTGCATTAAATGCATGCAGTATATAAAGAGATGAACCCACTTCATTTGAAGTAACTTGCTAACTCTGGAAAAGTTCAAATCTCTTATCTCAAGATAGGTTATTATTAGTAATTTCCTTATCTCTCTTAGTGCAAGAAACCTTAGTGTTCCAACTTGTTTAGATTTAGGTTTATCCTTAATCTTGTTTCCGCAACAAGCTGTAAATTGTTAATTATTTATCAATAAACAATTTAGAAAAGTAAAATCTGTGTGTTTGTATTCAACCCCCCCCCCCCCCCCCCCTTCTACAAACTTATATAGGCCTTCGGGACCAACAAGTGGTATCAGAGCGGATTTGTTTAATCTCATAAACAAGATCTAATCTAAGATATTTCTCTTCCTTGCTATTATCTGAAAATGGCCACCAATACAAACACAAATTATATAGACAATGGTTCTCTTGCTAAACCCCCTAGATTTTCCAAAGATAACTTCAACTTATGGAAAAATAGGATGACACTCTTCTTAGAAGGTGTAGACCCTACTATGCCTTACTATCTCGAGAATGGTCCATTCATCCCTGTAAGAATTGATGCTGCTGTTCCAGCCGCTGAGAATAGACCTGCTTTTCCAGAAAGGCTGGTACCTAAGGAAATCTTTCAATGGACTGACGAAGATAAGAAGAAAGTGGCTATAGATAAAAAAAGCCAGATCCATACTATCCATGGCTCTTCCTGACGAAGTCTACCATTCCGTCATGAATCTGAAAACATCAAAAGCCATGTGGGACACAATATGTGTTCAGTATGAAGGAACGTCTGAAGTCCAGGACTCAAGAAAGATCAACCTGGTAAGACAATACGAAAGCTTCATTTCTGGTAAGAATGAATCTCTCTCTGAAGTTCACCAACGTTTTAATTGTTTAATCATAGATCTGAAAACTGTTGGTAAGGAATATTCTAACTTTGAAGTACTGACAAAGTTTCTAGAATGTTTACCTGAAAGCTGGGACAATTATGCTATGTGTCTCAAGCTGTCAAAGGATCTAGAATCAATGACCCTTTCAACCTTATATGGCACGTTGCTGAATCATGAGCAATCGAGCCATCTTAAGAAGAATCTTGTAAAAGATTCCAAAAGCACCCTTGTTGCTTTAATCTCAGAGGAACCTTCTACTCAGCGACCCTCGGTCACTATCACTGAGTTAGAAAGTAACTCTGAAAGGTCATCAGATTCTGATTATTCAGATGATGATGAATCTTTGGCTCTCCTAACTAAGAAGTTCAGGAGATTTGCCAAAAAGAAAATGTTTAGAAAGAACAAACCTCTTTCCATAACTGACAAGCCTAGATCATCAGCTTTTGTTGATAAGGCTACTGCTACTTGTTTTAACTGCGAAAAGACAGGACATTTCGCTAACGAGTGCAGGTCTAAGAAAGTTTCTAGACCCTCAGCTTTTACAAAGAAATCCTTTGTTCCAAGGAATAAAGATGACAAATATTCAAAGCTGAAAGAAAAATATGCTAAGCTGAAAAGCTTTAAGAAGAAGAATAAAGGCCTGATGGCTAACTATGATTGGGCTGCTTCTGATGAAGAAGCATCATCATCTGACTCTGAAGATGATGAAGCAAATCTATGTCTTATGGCCAAGATTGAAGAAGAGGAAGAAAGTTCAGACATTCCCTCCACTTCAACATCTGCTATTCAGGTATCACCTTCCTTCTTTACCAATATTGCAAATATTGATGAAGCTGATAGTCTCCGTAAGATCGATCTCTTGACTAGAAGTTTATACGAAGCCATGAACGGCAAAACTGTGGTTGAAAACCAAAACCTTGATCTCGCTGAAAAGCTTAAAAACTGCCACCTTCAAATAGAAAAGATTTCTAAAATTGAAGAAGATTTTAAAGATCAAGTATATTTAAATCAGCTAGTCAAAATCGAACGAGCAGAAGCTATCGCTGCATTAAAAGCTGAAAAAGCTACTGTTGAAGGATGGTGTAACTCTTCAACAAAGATCACTGAGATAATAAAGTCTCAGATTCCCCTGAGTGATAAACGTGGTTTGGGTTACAAATATGATACTCCAAAACCAACCACTGAGCGTTCAATGCTTAAATTTGGAACGTTCGTATCCTCAGTCGCTGATACTTCATCTTCTCAGTGCTCCTCATCCATTACACCAATCCCTGAGGAAACTCCTACCTCCTCAAAAGGCAAGGAGAAAATGGTTTATTCAAAACCTACCTCTGTCTCTAAAGACAAAGGTAAAGGAATTGTTATTTACCAGAATCCTCAGAAGGGTACCTTAGTACCAAAGCTGAATGCTTCTAAAGCTTCAGTGGCTCATTCCTCTAGATCAAGGAAGCAGATCTCTGGATCTATTCAGCGATCTACTCCTAGACTCAGAGTAGATGTCCTTGGTAAGAAATCTGAAGAACTGAATGTTCGTCCCATTTCTAAAGCAAATAGTTTACTTGGTGCTGGCACTTCTAATTCGAAATCAAAAGCTCAGCATTCAAATGATCCTAGAACTATTTTTAGTTATAGGAAATGTTATCACTGTGGACTTACCGATCATATTGCTAGTAAGTGTCCCACAGCCACCAAAGCTGAAAAGATAGCTAAGGTGAAGATTGCCCCCAAGGCAAAGAAGACCAACCCTGGTGCAAATCAGGTCAAGGTGAATCTTACCACTGAAGTTAAGAAATTAACCAAAGTGAAGAAAGACAAAGCTGAATTTTCAAATGCTGCGAAGACTGCTGAATCTTCCATTCCAACTACTTCCACTGACAAATGTGTATACATGGTCAAGTGGGTACCCAAGAAAAACTAATCTTCCTTTGTATTGCAGGTTAAGAAGGGTATCTGGTACCTTGATAGCGGATGCTCTAGACACATGACTGGAAAGAAAAGCCTGCTCGCTGAATATAAGGAAGAGAAGGGTCCCTCTGTAACTTTCGGTGGAAATGGAAAAGGACATACCCGAGGGTATGGTGTACTTTCAAATGGTACAACCTCCTTCAGAAGAGTCGCATATGTTGAAGGGCTGAAGCATAATCTTCTAAGCATCCGTCAGCTTTGCGACATGGATAACAAAGTAATCTTTACTAAGGAATCCTGCTTTGTCGCTGACAAAAAGGAGAAGATAGCTCTCAGCGGTTATCGTTTGGAAAATGTTTATGTAATAAACATGGACTCAACAACCACTGAGAACTCATGCTTCTTCTCAAAGGCCTCATCTGATGTCAACTGGCTATGGCATAAGAGGCTATCTCATCTAAATTTCAAGACACTAAACACTCTTTCTTCAAAAGAGTTAGTCACTGGTCTACCTCAGCATTCATACGCCAAAGAGTCTTTATGTTCAGCGTGTGAAAAAGGGAAGCAGACCAAAGCAAGCTTTAAATCAAAGCAAGTTTCTTCAGTGTCATCTCCTCTACAACTACTCCATATGGATTTGTTTGGCCCTGTTAACAAACTATCCATCGCTGGAAAGAAATATACGCTGGTCATAGTTGATGAATTCTCTCGCTTCACTTGGGTAATGTTTCTTCGTTCTAAGAGTGTCACCCCTGAAGAACTCATCACCTTTGTTCGAAAGATGGAAACCCTGAACAATCTGACCGTTCGCTCAATAAGGAGTGATCATGAGACTGAATTCAAAAACAGTTCTCTTGATTCCTTCCTTGAGAGTAAGGGTATTTCTCACAACTTCTCTTCAGTGAGAACACCGCAACAAAATGGAGTCGCTGAAAGAAGAAATAGAACAATTATTGAAGCTCCACGTTCAATGCTCAGCGATTCTCACCTGCCTACTCAGTTTTGGGCAGAAGCTGTCAACACTGCTTGTTTTACGCAAAACAGGTCGCTGATAGTAAAAAGATTCAAAAAGACAGCCTATGAACTCTTTCATGGGAGAAAGCCTTCAATCAGCTTTCTTCACATCTTTGGATGTCAGTGTTTCATACTGAACAACAGAGATGCTCTTGGAAAGTTTGATCCTAAGGCTGATGATGGAATCTTTCTTGGATACTCCTCAGTTTCCAAAGCCTTCAGAGTCTTCAATCGTAGAAGACAAACTGTAGAAGAAACTATTCACGTCACGTTTGACGAATCCCGTTCAGCGAACTCTAAACCGTCCGCTGATACTAAAGAACTGAATCAATGGATGTTTTCTCATCCTGGTGATTCAGAAGATATTCCCACTCATGCTCATCCAGTAGAAGATGATAGTCCTATCATTCCAAACATGCAGAATAGTGAAGCTGAAACATCATGGGTCTCAGCTGTTCCTATAAACACTATACCTACCGCTGAAACAAATGCCTCAGACATTCCATCTATCTCTCAGCAATCAGTAAATGAAATGACAAATGCAAGTATTCCTCTCTTAACTGAAATGCAAGAAGTAGCTGAAGCCTCATCTTCAGCTCCTCCAGTTCAAGATGAATCAGCGACTTATGCTCCGGCTCAGCGATGGACCATAAATCACCCAATAGATCAAATTCTTGGTGATCCAAACGCTGGTGTTCAGACTCGACGAAGTGCAGGTAATATTTGTTTATTTGTTAACTTTATTTCTCTAACTGAACCAAAGAAAATAGATGATGCCCTCAAAGATCCAAACTGGGTCAGCGCAATGCAAGAAGAGCTGACTGAATTCGAAAGAAACAAAGTTTGGAAACTTGTTCGGAGACCAACTGATAAAACAGTAATAGGCACTAAATAGGTCTATCGAAACAAGTTAGACGAACATGGTACTGTAACCCGCAACAAAGCTCGTCTTGTTGCTCAGGGATACAGACAAGAGGAAGGTATAGATTATGACGAAACATTTGCTCCAGTAGCAAGACTTGAATCTATTCGTCTGATCTTAGCATATGTTGTACACAAAAACTTCAAAGTACATCAGATGGATGTTAAGTCAGCGTTTCTGAATGGAAAGCTGAATGAAGAAGTGTATGTGGAACAACCTCCAGGATTCTCAGATTCTAAGCGTCCAGGTTATGTTTATAAACTGGATAAGGCACTTTATGGCTTGAAGCAAACTCCTCGTGCATGGTATGACACTCTTTCTACTTATCTCCATATTGAAAAATTTGAGCGAGGTAAGATTGACAAAACTCTATTTTTTAGAAATGTGAAAGGTCATATCATTCTAGTTCAAATATATGTTGATGACATTATATTTGTTTCTACTAACCCTGAGCTTTGTACTCGTTTTGCTGATAGAATGAAAGATGAGTATAAAATGAGCATGATGGGTGAACTAACATATTTCCTTGGTCTTCAGATTAAGCAAACTGAAAAAGGAACTTTTATCAATCAGGGAAAGTATGTTAAAGATATGCTGAAGAAATTTGATTTAACTCATAGTTCAGCTATGAAAACCCCTATGGCACCACCGCTGACACTTGACAAGGATTCAAAGGGAATACCTGTTAATGTCACGCTGTACCGTGGGATGATCGGCTCTCTCTTGTATCTTACAGCTAGCCGACCCGATATTATGTATGCAACATGTTTGTATGCACGATATCAAGCTGAACCTATGCTATCTCATATGAAAGATGTAAAGCGAATCTTTCGATACCTTAAGGGTACAGCGAACCTAAGTCTTTGGTATCCCAAAGATTCAGGATTCGATCTAACCGCCTATTCAGATAGTGATTTTGCAGGTTGCAAAATGGATAGGAAAAGCACCACAGGAGGATGTCAGCTCCTGGGTGGAAAGATGGTAAGTTGGACTAGTAAAAAGCAAAATTCAGTGTCCACTTCCACAGCTGAAGCTGAATATGTAGCTGCTGGAAGCTGTTGTTCTCAAGTCTTGTGGATGAGAAATCAGCTACTAGACTATGATCTTCAGTTCTCCAAAATTCCAATCTATTGCGACAGCACAAGTGCCATCGCTATAGCAAACAATCCAGTACTACATTCAAAGACCAAACACATAGAAATCAGATATCATTTTATCAGAGATCATGTGATGAATGGTGATATAGAACTTCATTTTATCCCAACTGATTATCAGTTAGCTGATTTATTTACCAAACCTCTTGATGAGACAAGATTCAACTTTCTCATCAGCGAGCTTGGAATGCTGAACTTTGAAGGGTAAAATCCTCAACGGTTCACATTGATCAGCGATAGGATAAAATCAACTCGTATAACCTATTCAATCATCTTCTCTCTGAATAAAACTTGGTTAAAGCTGATATCAAGGTATGTTTTCTCTCTCTGACAATCGCATGAAAATGCAAGATTTCAAAACAAAATGCATCGCTGAATATCTCTTCCTTAACAGCGATATTTTGAAAATTCTTAAAAACCATCACTGATATTTTCATTCAGTGCTTCATGTTTATAAAAGAGTCCCTGAGTTTTTCAAAACCTCAGAGACATCCTAAAAGAATATGAAAGGACAGTTGTGACGTCATTGAAACGGATAAACCCCGGCACGTTTTCTCTTTCTGACACACGTTTGCACGTCTCGTTCAAACTTCCAATCAAATGCAAACACGTGTCCGTGTCATGATGAAAATCTTTTCCCGCTCAAGATTTTCTCTCTCTAATCTCTCTATATAAACAAACTCGTGGTTTATATTTTTCTTTTACGCGATCAATCTTCCTCCGCAAGAAAGAATTCACTGTTGCATTTGTGCTTTCTAAAACTTCAAAGAACTGTTCATCATCTTCTTCATCAAACATCAAGGTTAATATGTTCTTATTCATTATCAAATGCGTATAACTTGTTTCCGATCTTTTCCTTGTTTTAACAAGATCAAACAAAAGAACTTCTTAAAAATGAAATCATTTTCTTTCATGGTTTTATGAACACAACCATTTCATGGTTGTTCTTCAAGTTTAAATGCGAAAATCTTAAACTTGTTCTTCATTCGTTTCCAGAATCTAATTCTTCATAGAAAACTGGATAACAAGAATAAATGAGTTTTACATTTCGTTTCTTAAAATCAAGAAAAACCCTAATCTTCATTAAGACATTGGTGTCTGAATGAAATGGATAAAATTTTAACCATCTTAATGGAAAATCTTTCCATATTAAGATAATTCTTATTTGTTAACATCTTTGGTTAAACTGATAATACAGAGAAATGGCATCGTCTGACATTCCTGCTACCGCTGAGAACATCTCTGCTGATTCTGAGGAAGTGGACATCCTCAAGGCTCCTCAAGTCAAGTTTGCCCTTGACAAACTGGATTGGACTAAGGTGAACAACCTCTATGCGCTTCTCGAGTTTCCTCCTCGAAAGCAAGTCACACATCTAGATGATGCTGTGAAATTCCTAAAGAATTGTTGCATCTCCACAGCCCTGACCATAACACCTCCTGCACATCAGCTTTTGCTCTCACAATTCTGGTACTCAGCCAGACACTCTCAACTACCTTCAGCCAAAGACCCCTCCAAAATAATCGATTGCATCCTCTGCGATATCGAATATGGCACCATGAAGATCACCCCTGCCATTATTGGCAAAGCTCTCAGCCTTCCCATCGCTACCAAGGAAAAACCATTCGTTCCCCTCCCTGACCCCAAGAAAAACTCAGACAGGGAAGCCATCATTGCATTTTTCGATGCAATGGGCTATGTATGGGAAATCGGCAGAGACATGAAGGACGAGAAGAAGCTGACGATTATCAAGAAATCGAAAATGCCCAACGAGATGAATTTCATCTTCGCTCATCTAATCAGCTGCATGACTGCAAAGAGCGGCTCCTCTGACCAAGCCGCTAAACCTCAGCAAGCAATGGGATATGCACTGCTGAAAGGTCTCAACATAGACTGGGCATCGATTATCTATGATGACCTAGTTCTAAGAGTGGACACCGTCGCTGACAGGCCTCCATGGGTTCCTTACCCCCGATTCATCAGCGCCATCTTCCAATATGGCCTGAAGTAGAGCTACCCAACTGATGGTGACCTGAAACTCTCTCAGGTCGGCCCAAAGATACTCGACTTCAAACCAATGGTGAATGAGGTACGTCTTTCTACACTCTTGACTCTTCTCAACCCTTCTTCTTCTAATTCTGTGGCTCCTTAAGCGACAATACCCATCGTTGATACCCTGGCCACAAAATCCTCTCCTTCTAAGAAAAGGAAACATTCATCTACCCCACTTGGTTCTAAAGGGATCAAGAAAACAAAGGAGCAACCCCAGCGATCTCATGCTGAAGACTCCTCAGCTCTTTCTGCAGAGCTGAAGGAACGTTCAGTGGTACGCTCTGCCACAGTTGAATAACCCATCCATTCCATCCCAACTTCAGTGTCTCTAAACGCTGAGGTTACAAACTAGGAACCTACCCAACCTCCTTCAGTCTCTCAAAAGACTGATGAAGTGTTTATCAGCGAATCCAACGCTGAACTCAGAACCCAACCCCCATTCTTATCCTTCGCTCCTCCCTCTACTCATTTGGTCTCTCCTCCAGATCTCGCTGGAGCTGCCATCATTTCTACGGAACCTAAAGCTGATTCTCCAGGAATGATGAAGACAGGACCTACAGGACAATCCATAGGCACTTTTGAAGATGACATGGAACACTTTTCAGGAACCCGTAATTTTGACGAGTTCATCAATCCTCCTGCAGGTACACACCAACCCATAAACACTGTCACTAAACCCCAAACTTCTGAGCTTTCCTATGTTCACAAGTTCTTATATGTTACAGGTCCAAATTTGGGAGACATCAACGCCTCTCTGAAGTCCGTGGAGACAAAGCTGACAGGTCTCACCACCACTCTTTCAAATAACTCTACAGCTGTAACAAACGCTGGAGAGAATCTGATAAAGCTGACAACGGTGGTGGAGAAGAAGGCTTCCACAGATGACTTGAAGCAAGTTGATAACACTCTCAGCGACTTCGCCAAGGTGCTCGCTGACATCTACACAGACTACACCTCTCTCAAAAATTCAGTTTCGTCCATGTCTAGCGAGGTCACAACGCTGAAGACATCGGTTGGACAACTAGAGGGAGATATGTCTACTGTAAAGACTGACTTAGGCTCTGTAAAGACCGATGTTAGTTCGATGAAATCGATGATCGAGCAGCTACTACAGAAATCGAATACTCCTGCTCCTGCCCCTGTCCCTGCATCTGACAATTTCACAGCGGCGGATCGCACTGAGCTGGAAAAGATCAATCCTGCTATCTATGGCCTTCAAGACAGAATAGCAAAGATTGAAGATTTGATAGGTATCTCTGGCCAAGAAGACAGAGAACCTACCAACACTGCTGAGTCTACCCATTCCTCCCCCACTCATCATAAGAAAGAGGGGGAGAAGAGCGCTGAAGATCTCTCCAAGAGCGCTGAAGACCTTTCCCATGATGAATCTATTATGGGAGAGAAGGATGCTGAAGAAACCACCGCTGGACCTCAGGGAGATGAAAACCCTGAGGAAACCGAGAATCTCGCCTCTATATCTGAGGGGGAGCAACTCGAAGAAGAAGCTGATAAAACCAAATCCGAAGCAGAAGATGATGAAGCCGTCGACATCCCTGATAATGAACCATCCTCTTCTCCAAAGAATGATGATGATGATGACAAAGATGACGATGACTTCTTTATCGTCAAACCTGCTCCGAAGATCAAAGTTCTTAAGGGAATCTCGATAAATGAACCTTCAGGGGAGCGGACAAAGACAAAGCCCTCAGCCTCTGGAGCTGAGAAAGGCAAAGGCAAAAGCGTCGCTGAAGATGACAATCTGACAATCTTGCTTGAAAAGCCGGTTTGTCAGGTATACTAAACATCTCTCACTCCATCCCTCCTCTATCATACACTATCAGTTCTACTACCCAAGCCTATACACTTGAACCAATTCTCTCTATCTGATTCTACCCAAGTTCTTACTCATAAGATCGCTGTGTTTCAGCTAGTCCTCTCCCCTGTTTGAGGATATCGCTGAAGGTTCCACAACTGCGACTTCACCAATAATACCAGCTGCTGCTGAAGAAATAATCCCAGTCTTAGATTTAATCTCTGAGACTGATGAACCAGAAGAACAACTACTCTCGCACAGAGGCAGACTTTCCTTAGCTCCTCAAAAGCTAAGTGAAGAGGATCAGAAAAGAAGAGAGGAGATAATAAAGCAATTCGAGGATCAGCGAATCATTCTGAGGCGTGATCAACTTCCTTCAGTTCCTCCAAAGTTCAGAATTTCCCAAAAGGAATACAAGGAACACCTTAGAGTTGAACGCCTAATCGCGGAAAGAAAGGAAGCTGAAGAAAAAGACAGAGAATACGCCATCAAGCTTACTCAACGATCAATAAAAGACCCCAAGCTGAAAAGAGTTCCCATTGATGTTCAACTTTGGAATGGGCTAAACAAATGCTGACCTATCGATCTAGACCATCCAAAATCATCAAGGCAAACATCAGAGGAAGACTGTACGCTGAACTTCCAGTTGTTGAAGTGGATGTCTACAGAGATGACAAAACCAAGCAAACCTTCTATGCTGCTACCTTAGAAAATTTTGGTCTCTCTGAATGGTTAGAAACAAAATTAGCCATTCAGGGATCGCGCTCAAAGTTTAAAAGCCATGTCGAGAAGATCTTAAACAAACAGATCGACCTGCTTTCATCTGCTGTGGATATTCCTCCTACTCTTCCTCAACCAAGAAAAGTCTCTGATAAGAAAAAGAAAGTCTCTGGTTCAGGTCCTCCTATTCGGAATGAAACGGGCATTGGTTTCTCTCGTGCTGAAATTCTTGGCCCTGATGTCGATCTCTCAATGCTTGACACCTCCCTACCACCTGGAGAAACATTCATTCCTGGCACAGTTGTAAGTGATCCCTATGGTATATTCTTTTTAGACTACTATGGAAATCATCACTTTCAACGTATCTCTGAGCTCCACATCGCTCCCATCGAACAACTCAAATAGCTCGTATACTGGTGTGAAGTCAGACGCGACATCAAAGCTAGACACCTGAAGCCCTTGATTTTTGAAGCAACTCTGATCAAAAGAAAACAAGGTGTAACCGTCCCTGACTGGATGATTCCCACATCAAAGACCCTTGATGAACTTCTCATCAAGGAAGAACCCTTTACAAGCTGATATGATCGCCCTTTTCTCTATTGTATCAGTTATTCTTCTGTACTTGTAATTTATTTCGCTTGTACTTATAATCTTTCCATTTCTCTTTGTAACCTGATTCAAAGTTTTTAAAGAAAGATTTCAGCGAATGTACTTTACTCCATCAGCACTGAAAAGATCCCAGAAAACAGTAAAAGGGACAAATATTTTATGAGTTCTTTTTATCCTTATGTTTTCATTAAATAGCAATTTTCTTTGTTGCTATGTCATAATCAAATAGGGGGAGATTATTGATCCAAACCCTCAGTGATTTGATAATGACCCTCTCTTATATACTTAGTGAAAATTGTAAGTAAACAATATGTATCAGAGTTTCACTATCGCTGATAAGTACTAAGATCTTACAGTACCGCTGATAGAAACTCTCGCTCTTTAAATTAAACATTCAGCGAACACTGTTCACCATTAATGCTCTGAGTCTGTTCAGTCATTATGATGATCGCTGATAAGTTAGTTGTTTACTTATGATTCCTGAAGACAAGTTTCACGTCAACAAAGGTTCTACGCTGAAGTCGAAGATCAAGCTCAAGAACCAGCGTCAAGTCTCCTAATGAACTGATGCAGATCAACGAAGACTCAGATTTGTCCACTCAACGTGAAGTATCAAGTACAAGACTTCAGCTATCGCTGAACTTTATCATTCGCTGAATAGAAAATGATAATGCTCTGAATCAACGAAAGCTGATCATGAAGTCCTCCGTACAAAGTACTTTTGTCTTAACCTCCCTTGCATGACTCCGTACGAAATGTCAGAAAAGAACCTCCGACTGTCTGAAATCGTACAACCACTCTGATACTGCACTGTTCATCCATGCGGCTACTAAGGTTGTCAACCAAGGTCAATGACATGCAACCAACCAGCTGATGACACGTGTAAAGTGTATACTGACTTGCATTAAATGCATGCAGTATATAAAGAGATGAACCCACTTCATTTGAAGTAACTTGCTAACTCTGGACAAGTTCAAATCTCTTATCTCAAGATAGGTTATTATTAGTAATTTCCTTATCTCTCTTAGTGCAAGAAACCTTAGTGTTCCAACTTGTTTAGATTTAGGTTTATCCTTAATCTTGTTTCCGCAACAAGCTGTAAATTGTTAATGATTTATTAATAAACAATTTAGAAAAGTAAAATCTGTGTGTTTGTATTCAACCCCCCCCCCCCTTCTACAAACTTGTATAGGCCTTCGGGACCAACACGGACGATGAGAAGGAGGTCGAGGAGGAGGAGGGGCTCCGGGGCGACGTGTCGGGCAAGGATGCGACCGATGTTCCTCCCCAACCTTAGAAAAATACCTTCGTTTATTTTTGTTTCTCTGTTATTCGACCGTTGGTGGTCGAGTCATCTGGATGTAAATGACAGTTTATTCGTGGGCTTCTTTTGAATTCATACTTTGTATATTCCATGAGTAATTACAATGACAATTGTAAGATTCACTAAGTAAAGAATAACCAAGAAATCACGCGACTTAAGCATTATTGCAACACAATAACTGGAACGTAAGCCATAAGACTTTTAAATCGTGCATATAAACATAAGCACACGCGACCAAAGCATACATTCAGAGTATGAAATTTTTCTAAGTCAAGAAACTTAGATCATAAGATCGCTAGACCTTTCGATCGTACGACTAAGTCGTGCGATGAACTTGAATCGTGTGTTCCTGTAGAAGGATGATCAAGTCATAGACCTGATCATTTTTGTCGTGCGACCTTGCGAAACTAGAGTCGTATGATTATTGTCGTGCGATTGTGCAAAAAAACAATGTTAGAGGTTGGTCGTTGGCTAACCAACGACCCTCCGATGCTTAAGTCAGTAACCGTTCGTGATGAGGAATCGTATGAAAGCAAAAAGGAAAAAGGTCTTAGAATAAGTACCTTTTTATATTCTTTTCTCTTTTATGCCTATTTGCCCCCGTCATTTATTATCTTATTTCTTTCAGAGAAAAATAGATTATGAATGACGGATCGACAGCGAGTTTTTATGAAATGACGACCGTGCTTATGTCGACTGTGCTTTCGTGCGACAGGGCAAGATAACCGTTTTATTCCTGTAAGAAAGGCATGAGTTTATCTTTAAGGTTAGGAATAGAAGGACGAACCTGTTGAGACCTTATGGTCGGGTCGTGACCGCTAGACGGCTTACTTTCGCGTCTTCAGAGTGGTCTTATAGCAGTCACGGGCCACTTTTGGCTCACTTTTGATTTCCTGGATTCCCCACGGCGTAGGAAACTTCAGGGTCTGGGGATACGTCGAGGGAACAACTTTCATTTCATGGATCTACGGTCGACCTAAGATGATGTTATAGGCCGACGAGCAATCAATGACGTTGAACTTGGTCTGCTTGTTGATTCCTCCGGCATAGACGGGCAAGATAATGTCTCCAAATGTGCTCGTCGCTTCTCCATTGAAACCAACCAAGGTTGTCGAACGTCGGGTGATTTCCGAATGATCGATTCCCATGGCCTTGATGGTGTCAAGGAAAATGACGTTCGCTGAGCTGCCCCCATCGATCAAGACTCGTCGGGTTAAACAATTACCAACCGTGAGTTGAATAATCAACCCGTCGTGGTGCTTCTGATACGAATCACCGAGGTCGTCTTGGTTGAATATGATCTTCATAGCTTCCAACTCCAAATCTCCTTTGGGCCTTGATGAACGCGGAATAGGCCGATCGTCAGGTACTTGACTGGCATGACGCTTGGCTGCGGAATATGTCAGACCACAGACGTCTGAACCGCCGGTGATGCAATTGACAACCTTTGCATGCTTGGGGGTTGACGGTCGATGGTCGCTAGTTGAAGTAACGACGTCATTGATGATATCTTTGAGATTGCCTTTCGGGACGTGATATGCTAGCTCCTTTTTGAGAGCTATGCAATCATCTGTCGCATGACCATGGTCGATATGAAAGTCGCACCACTTAGATTTATCTTTCTTAGCGTCGTCCTGATCGGACTTCTTGGGCCATCGGATGGTCGCCTGTGCGGTCTTCAGAGCTTCGACCAAATCCTTAGTGGACCCTTTGAACCCGTAAGAGGATATCTTGGGGTACTGAGGAAATTTGGTCGCGGTCTTAGCCTCTGCTTTCGTCTTGAATTGGACATTCGAGATCTGGCGCACGGGCTCTATTTTGGAAATTGCTTTTGTTTTGAACTCTGGCTTCTTCACACCTAACGACCTCTTGTCGTCGGTATGCTTGCGACGAAAGGCAGCGTCGTCTTCTACCCTCATATACGCAAGGGTTCGAGCGCGGACGTCTTCGAAATTCTCCGGAGGATACTTGGTTAGATCAGTGTACAAACCTGAGCTGTCGTCCAGACCACGCTTATAAGCTTCGATTGCAGTCTTGACGTCGCAATTGCGAATACTGATCATCTTCGCATTGAATCTATTGAAATAACTTCGGATAGACTCATTGGTCTTCTGCACGACATAATATAGGTCACTGGTCTGCTTCTCCATCTTGCGACTGCTGGCGAATTACTGAGAGAATTGGTTGACCAATTCAGCGAACGACCCGATGGACTTGGGTTTGAGATTGATCAACCATTGGAGAGCAGGACCAGTGAGAGTCGCACCGAAGCTCTTGCACATACAGACCTCCTGATACATGTGTGGGATCGATATCATCCACATGAGCTGCTTGTGAAGGTGGGGACGTTTTACTTCTTCGGGACCTCGACGGTCGCGATCTCATCGATGAAGGGCGACGCCTGAAATCCTGATCGGGGCTCGACGTCGACGAGCACGGATGCCCCAGGTAGCTTGGCGAGCAAAGATAGGACGCGCTCGTTCTGATCTTCTAGCATTTTCAATCGCTGGTCGATGGGGTCTTTGGCATCGAGATTCACCCCTGTTTGCGGATTGACTCCTGAACTGGTGCCATTGCCATGCGACGAGCCATTGGCGTCTCTGTTGAAAGGAACAAAATACGGCTGCGACCCATTCTGAAATGGCTGCGACCCATTCTGAAATGGCTGCGACCCATTCAGAAATGGCTGCGATCCATTCTGCATGGGTGGCGGCCTTATATGCTGAGGAGGAACCGTCCCGAACTGGGGATTTGGGTTGAACGGTCCCGGCTGCTGGTTCTACATGAACGGACCTGGATGCTGATTCTGAGCGAACAGACCTGATCCTGGAATTGGATTATGCGCAAATGGTCGAGGACCATTCTGACCGAACGGTTCTTGGCCTGGATTCTGAACGAATGGTCTAGGACCATTATGAGGTCCAGAGGAATTCCTTAACCGTGCGACCTCCTCAGCTGCTCTGCGACTTTGCTCTGCCATGGCGTTGATTTGATTTCGAGCGACTTCAAGCTCCTGGTACATCTGGGCAATGACATGCTGCTGATTTCCAGGGGTTACCATTTTCCTGAAACAGAGAACAAAAGAAACTCCAAGAAACCGTTAGTAAGACGCATGTTCGTCGAAGATTTTCTCTAGATGAGGTCCCACGGATGGCGCCAAAACTGTTAATGCCAAAAATTGCATCAAAGTACAACTTCAGGTCGATGTGGACTTTAACAACTAAATAAAGGAATCATTCGACAAAAGCGTGCGACAAAGACGAAAATATAAATGAGACAGAGATTTTGGTGACGCGGGAAAAACCTCAACGAGGAAAAAAACCCGCAGACGACTGTGGAAGTCGTCGCTGCACTATGGTCGCCAAACAGGGGCGATGTCCTTGTGTTTCTGGTGTCGATCGTACAAAGATTACAATACAAATGAAGGAAAGACTTCGAAAATGTAAAGTAACAAGTGTTCTCTAATGTAGAACAGTGTGCGTCGTGTGTAAAAGTGAAGTGTCGTGTGCTGATGTCGTGCGTCGAGAGCGATTCTTCTGTGAGCGATTTCTGTGCTTCAAATGTTCTTCAGAGTTCGAGTGCTTGTGTCTGATGTTCTATGTTGTATCTGTGTTCTGTTGTATCTGTGTTCCGTTGTATCTGTGTTCCGTCCTTTGAAATGATGATTCTCCTTGATATTTATAGTCTTCGGGCACTTTAATTGGATCATTAAGGACTTTGGTAACTGCCGTAACGGTCGATGTCTTTAATGCGGGATTAGATGTTCTAAATTGACTTCGTCGGTTATAGCCGTTGTCTATTAATGGTGTTGACTCCTGCATTAAACATTGAACAAACATAACAGTCGTATAGCGCGTTAGTCGGTCGAGGTCGCATGGTTTTATGCGACGGTCGTGTGAACTAGGCGACGTCGAGGTCGAGTGTCGTGAGGTAAAAGACTTTCGATTTTATCTTTAATCGTGAGAGAAAGTACTATGATTTTAACTTCGTTATAAGAAAAAGGAATAGGTGTTTTCCTTACCTTGGTCGTGGTCGAGACTGGTGAAATTTTGCCAAAACACCGACGATCATGAGCAAGCATTGTAAAAATTAAAGGAGTACATGACGTCGCCTCCTTTGTTGTCAAAACCTGACGACCATGAAGTCTTGCAGCTATATTTGGCAGTTAGTCCTAATGCAGTAAGTGTCGTCCTGACACGAGAGGATGAAAAGCAGCAACTGCCGATCTACTATGTAAGTAAATCTCTCTTGGACGCCGAAACCAGGTATTCCTCCCTGGAGAAATTGCTTTTATCGCTAGTCACCGCCGCTAAAAAATTATGACACTATTTCGAATTGCATCCTATTACTGTCGTAACTAACTTCCCTCTGAAGTCTGTCTTAAGGAAACCTGAGTTGACAGGTCGTTTAGCAAAATGGAGTATATATCTCAGCAGTTACGACATCAATTTTAAGCCCAGGACCGCAATCAAATCGCAAGCCTTGGCGGATTTCATTGCTGATTTCAGCCCTGAATTAGAGAAAGAAGCAGAGCTCGAAGTGTCAATTGTGGCGACTCACGACGACGTGCCTTGGACTCTATATGTCGACGGATCGTCCAACATTAGAGGTCCAGGACTAGGCGTCGTCTTAAAGTCGCCATAGGGGGGCAAGATGGTGTATTCCGTTCGATGCGATTTCAAAACCACCAACAACGAAGCTGAGTATGAAGCCCTGATTGTAGGAATGAATAGGGCACGCGACTCGGGGGCAGCCGCGCTACATGTCAGAAGCGATTCTCTTCTGGTCGTGAACCAGATAAATGGAGAATTCATGGCCAAAGACTCAAAGATGACAGCGTACCTAAAGGTAGCAAGAGAAAAATCAGAAAAATTCAAAACGTTCTCGATTGAACAGATTCCAAGGGACCAAAATACCCAAGCCGACGCTCTAGCAAACCTTGGATCTGCTCTAGTCGAACCAATATTCGACAGTATTCCTATGATCCACCTAGCGACGTCGTCCATCAAAAATGACGATGTCGTCCATATCGAAGAGCAAGAGGACGATTGGTCGTGCGACGTCCGAAATTTCCTTATGCACGACCAACTCCCAGAAGATAAGATGGAAGCTCAGAAAATTAAATTCAAAGCATCTAGGTATGTCATGATCGGAGATAAACTCTATCGACGATCATCGACAGGTTTAAACCTGAGATGCGTCACCAACAAGAGCCATGCTCAGAAGATCCTTCAAGAAATGCATGATGGGGAGTGTGGCAACCACTCAGGACGTCGCAGTTTGGCTAACCACATCTCTCGACAGGGCTACTTTTGGTCAACACTGCGACAAGACGCTGTCAGGTACGTCCAGAACTGTGATCCTTGTCAGCGACATTCAGGTTTGTCCCATAAACCTTCTGAACCTTTTCATTTGACATTGATCCCATGGCCCTTTATGAGATGGGGGATGGACATTGTTGGCAAGCTGCCACCTGCCCCAGGGCAGAAGGTTTTTCTCCTCGTACTTATAGATTACTTTTCCAAATGGGTAGAAGCAGCTGCCTTTTTCCAAGTTCGGGACAAGGAAGTCGTCTCTTTTATCCAGACTAACATTATATGCAGGTTTGGGATCCCATCCGAAATTGTTTGCGACAATGGATCCCAATTCATAAGCAACAGGACTCGACAGTTCTGTGAAGACCGCAACATCAAGCTGACGACCTCGACACCCAGGTATCCCCAGGCAAATGGACTTGCTGAGTCGAGCAATAAGACCATCATTTCTTCATTTAAGAAAAGATTAAAAGCGGCAAAGGGAAAATGGGTCGAAGAACTCCCTTCGGTCCTGTGGGCAAATCGCACGACGCCCCGCACGTCCACAGGACAAACCCCTTTCTCTTTGGTCTATGGTTGCGAAGCAGTTTTTCCGGTCGAGGTCCAGCTCCCAACCTCGAGGCATACTTCCGTCGATCACAATCTGGTCGATTTAAGTTATGACCTCGATGCCCTTGAAGAGCTCAGAGAATCAGCACTGATCAGAATGGCGTTGCAAAGGCAAGCAGTCAAGCGATATTTCAATAAAAATGTCAAGGCTAAAGTCTTTCAAGAAGGCGACTATGTCTTGCGTCGAGTGTTCCAAAGCACTCAAGAGCTCAATGCAGGTAAGCTTTCCATTAAGTGGGAAGGTCCTTATCGTATCTCCGAAGTCGTAGGTAAAGGAGCATATCGGCTCTAAACCCTCGACAATCAAGACATCCCATGTAGCTGGAATGCAACACATTTGTAAAGGTATTTCTTTTAAAGTCTTTTTCCTTTTCTTCATTACGACGATTACTGACTTAAGCATTGGAGGGTCGTTGGTTAGCCAACGACCGACCATTGACGTCGTTTAATCGCAGGACCGCACGATGATGTTGCTAAAAATATTATGCGACTTTAGTCTTGCAGGATCTCGCGACATAAGTAATCAGGTCCAAAACCTGATTATCCTTTCATAGGGACATATGATCCAAGTTCATCATATGATCAAGTTGTACGATCATAAGGTCTAACGACTCCTAGATTTAAATCTCATAACTTAGAAGAATTTCATGTTACGAACGAATGTTTTGATTGCATGTGCTTATGTTTGCCAACACGGTTAAAAAATACAAAAGTCTTATGACTTATATTCTAGTCGTTGTATTACAATGGATGCCTAACTCGCACGTCTTCTTGTTCATTCTATACTTAATGAATTTCACAATTGATATTATATCTGCCTACGACATGCGTTAATTAAAATAGTGCATGAGTTCGACAGAAAGGTAAATTTCATACAGGAAACAATTAATTACATCTAAAGTAACTCGACCACCAACGGTCGAGCACTCAAAAGCAAAAGTAAAATAAAGTTTTTTCTAAGGCAAAGGAGGATCAACAGCCGCGTCCTTGCCAGAGGCTTCGCCCTTTGAGCCCCCTTCGACCTCCTCCTCCTCAATCTCTTTCTCGTCATCAGAGTCGAGATCTCTTTCAGTCCCGACGTCGCTCAAGAAGAAGGCAAGCTCGTCCGACGCCAAAGCCAAAGGGTTCTTGCCCGACAAGTGTCGACGTATAATCGCCTCCCTCGCGGTGAATCGAGCGAAAGCAAAGACAGACTTTGCCTCGTCCTTCAATTCTTTCACCTCTGCCTCTAACTTCGTCACCCTAGATTTGGAGTCTTCAGCCTCTTTTTCACTTGCGGCCAAAGACCCCTTGATCTTTTCCAGCTCTTCCCTCTGGTCGGCGATCCCAGATAAGGACTGCACCAGACGATGATTTGTCTCGTCCTTAGCACGACCGATGGCCTATAAATTCTTCAGGGCCTCGTCAAGACGTTTGGATATAGCCTCTTCACGCTCTAAAGAGACCCTCTCTCTGTCCAACGCTGCGTTCCCCCTCTCATGGGCGGCAGACACCAAACCCCTTATCTTCATCGTTTCAGCATGCAAGGCAAGGGAAGACTGGAACGCCTATAAAACATGAACGAGCACATTAGTAAAATGCTCGACAAAGATTGAAAACACTGAAACACAAGTTTTGAAAGAAAAACTTACCAGAAACGCCAGTCCGACAACATGAGACCCCGTCTCCTCGATCGGGAATCCCTCGAAACGCTCCCTGAAAGAAGGGAGCAGATACTTCCCCAGATGAGGAAACAAGCCCGTCCCGTCCAGGACATTGGTAGCCATAAAGTCCGACGGCAACGTAAAGTTGACCGTCGTGACCTTATCCTCTCCCGTCGAATGGCCCTTGCCCTTGTCGGTCGACGAAGTGGTCGACGTGGTAGACGGAGACTTCGCCGTTTTCGCCGGAGGCGCCGAACTGATAGGTATTGCGTCGATCGTACCTGAAGACGTCTTCGTCTTCACAGGTGATGCGACCGACACCTTCGCCTTCTCGGGCGTGACGACTCTCGACGAGTCATCAGCCTTTGAAGACGGTTCCCTCGGGATCGTCGTCCTCGTTTTCTTTGGAACCTCAGATCCAGTGGTCGAGGTCTTTTGCCTCTTCTCTTTGCCCTTACGGGCGAGCTCAAGCTGCGCTGCCCTCTTAGCACTGGCGGTCAACACTTTTCCTTGAGATTCTCTTAGAAACGATAAAGGGAAAAGTCGTTAGACGGTGAACATAAGAGAAAAGATCGAGGTCGAATAGAAATGAGTAAAACACTTACCGGTCATTTCTTTTTCTTCTCTCGACTCTTCCTCTCTCTCCTCCGTCTCCTCTTCTTCCTCCTCCTCACGTTTCCCTCCCACATTCCCCCCTAGATACACCAAGTCGTCGTCGTCGTCCACCAGATGTCGTGTGAAAAACGACCGCTCAACAACGCTGAATTCCAAGAATGCGTCGACCTTTGCTTGTGAGTTGGCGTAGGGCTTCACGTCCTCAAATTTAATATATGTCGACACACGGAAAACAGGTTAGAAATAAGTTGAAAATTAGCACACGACGTGCGACATAAGGATAAAAAATCTCACCCGACATGTTCCAGCCGGCCCTAATCCAGCCACTCTCAGAATCAAGGGTCGACTTACGCACAAACGCGTACATGGTCTTCCACTTACGGTCATTTACAGCAGTCTTTAAGACCAAGGTACGATCGCCCTTATACCTAGAAAATAGGCTATAGCGATGACACCCATCCTTCTTGACTTGATAAGCCAAGAGGAGGCCGCACACGTTCATGGGAGACTCCCATTTTTCGGTAAGGCGCTCAATCACTTAGATGACTCGCCAGAATTGGGGCATTAATTGGCCCGGCGCTAAATCGAATTCGATCATGAAAGCCTTGGCCAAAGGCGAATAAGGCCATTCGAAACCTATCTTAAAAGGGTATTCGTATATCACGATATACCCCTCGGGACACTCATGTGGTCGGGTCTGACCTGCTCTAATTAATTTAACCCCCGCAGGGATTTTTGCTAGACTTCTAAGGTCGTCTAGATCCTTTTGTTCTCGAATAGAACTTATAGGTTCGGTCGACATTTCTAAGTAGACTTACAAAAGATCAAAGAATCGTACCTTATATAGGCGCTCTAAAAACCTCGAAAATTCTAAACAGGTCGATGATTTCTTGCAAATTTGGAAAGGATCTGATGAAGAATCAAGAAGAAAATCTTACTCTCAAAGCTCTCTGGAAACGTAAAATAGAAAAGATCCACCGTGCCATCTATTTATGTAAACGATCGTGTCAGGTCGAGCCTCCCGATGATCGACATGTGCCCTTGCCTTTTCGTATGCACACACAGATCGTCGACACCTGGCAATGACAGCTGTTAAGCCTGATCGTGCGTCAGCGTGACATCACGACCTTATCCCCTTTTCGACTTCCTCTTCAGTTAGAATCGAACCGATCCAGTTCCGAGGCAACTAGAGTGACTTTCGACACGTGTCATGACCCTAGACGTCCGACTGGCAAAATTCAAAACTCAAAAAATTGCTTTTCATTTTAAATTTTAGGGGCAAACTGTTTGGGTAAAATTTCACCAGTCTCGACCATGACCAAAGTAAGGAAAACATTTATTATACTTTTCCATAGTAAGGTAAAAATCATAGTACTTTATCCCCCGATTAGAGTTGAAATCGAAAGTTATCTACCTCACGACACTCGACCATGACGTCGTCTATCTCACACGACCGTCGTATGGAACCATGCGACCTCGACCGACTAACATACATTATTTATGTTACATTTTCAATGTTCAAATGCAGGAATCAATGTCATTGATGATCAACGGCTATAACTGACGTAGGCAATTACGAGCATTGAATTCAGCGACCGTTACGACCGTTATCAAGGAGACTTTATGGAGCCATTCAATGCACTCGAAAACTATAAAAGCAGAGGCTAGAGCATCATTTCGGATATCTGGAATCACAATCTCATATCCGGAAACAAGAGAACTCTCAAGATCACTTGAAACAAAGAACTCGCTATCGAAGAATCGCTTTCGACGCACGACTTTCACACATGACACTTAGTATTTTACACACGATACACCTGTTTTTACATTCGATACCCTTGTAACGTTACATTTAAAGTCTTTCTTTCATTTGTATTGTAATCTCTGTACGATCGACACCCGAAACACAAGGATATCGCCCCTGTTTGGCGACCATAGTGCAGCGACGACTTCAACAGTCGTCCGCGGGTTTTTTCCTCGTTGAGGTTTTTCCCGCGTCACCAAAATCTCTGTCTCATTTACATTTTTTGCCTTTGTCGTACGCTTTGTCGAGAGATTCCTGATCTTTAGTTGTTAAGCTCCACAATCAACCTTAAGTTATCCTTCTGGACGATTTTTGGCATTAACAACTATAATGTTGAGGGGAAGGTCAAATATGGAATTGAAAGGTTGTAAACTATTCATTTCTTAATAAACCCAATTTATGCCTCATTTCAACTTTAAATAAATATTTTGAACCTGAATCTTTTTTCGAAGCTTGTAAGGACCAAAATTGGGTAGATGTTATGAACTTAGAAATGGAGGCCTTGTATAGAAATGGCACCTGGACCTTAACTGATTTACCTCCAGGTAGAAAACCTATAGGATGTCGTTGGATCTATAAGATTAAATATAAGTCAACTGGAGAAATTGAACGGTATAAGGCCCGACTTGTAGCTAAAGGTTATAGTCAGCGTGAACATATTGATTATGAAGAAACTTTTTAGCCTGTTGTAAAGATGGTTACAGTAAGGTGTGTAATTGCTTTAGCTCTTCAAAATAAGTGGTCTTTATGTCAATTAGATGTCAATAACGCATTTCTATATGGTGATCTAGAAGAGGAAGTATACATGAGTCTTCCTCCTGGATAATTTTCGAAAATGATAAACGAGTGTGCAAACTTGTTAAGTCTCTATATGGACTGAAACAAGCTCCACGACAGTGGTATGCAAAATTATCTGCATGTTTGATTAGTAATGGTTTTTCTCAAAGTACAAGTGATTACTCCTTGTTTACAAAGTTGTCTAATAATGTTTTTATTATATTACGTGTATATGTATATGATATAGTAATCACTGGGAATTGTGATATTGAAATTAAAAGAGTTAAAAATCATTTACAATCTAATTTTAAGATTAAAGATCTTGGATCATTAAAAAATTTCTTGGGTATTGAAATTCTTGAAACTGATAGTGGAGTTTGCATGTCACAAAGAAAATAGTGTCTTGAATTGTTGAGTGACTTTGGGTATTTAGGTTGTAAACCAATAAATACACCAATGGGTATGAATTTAGTTGTGACAGATTTTTTTTGTTCTGAATCGAAAGATCCTCTTCTTAAGGACTTTACTGGATATCAAAAGCTTATTGGTAGGCTTATCTATCTCTTAGCTACTCGTCCAGATATATCTTTTGCAGTCCACTGTTTGAGTCAGTATATGCATTCACCACGAGAGTCTCATTTGAAACTGGCTCTTCGTGTGTTGAGGTATTTGAAAACCTCACCTGGTAAGGGTATAAATTTTACTTCTTGTGATAACACTGATTTTAAATTGTCTGCCTTTGTTGATGCCGTTTGGGGCAAGTGCTTAACCACAAGAAGGTTTGTTACAGGATACTGTCTTTTCCTGGGTAAATGTATGGTTTTGTGGAGAAGCAAGAAACAGTCTACTGTTTCACGCTCCACCGCTGAATCCGAATATAGAGCAATGGCTTCGGCTCTTTGTGAAATAATATGGGTTCTTAACATACTCACTAATTTAAAATTAGATAATTTGTTACCAGTAAATTTGAATTGTGACAACAAGTCAGCAATTCAAATTGCTAACAACCCTGTGTTTCACGAAAGAACCAAACACATTGAGATTGATTTACATCAAGTAAGGAATAAAGTTCAGTCTGGAATGTTAAAAACAGTTAAAGTTCCATCTTTAGAAAACCCGGCTGACATTTTTACAAAACCTCTTGGTGTAAATCAACACAATTACCTTATATCTAAATTAAATATGTTGGATTTATTCCAATGTCAAGATTGCGTGAGGGTGTTAAAAGATAATAAGTTTACCAATCTTGACATGTTTTCTAACTTAATCTGGTTGTTGTAGAAAATATAAGAGTTTGAGAGCTAAAAGTGACAAGTGGTGATACTGAAGTGGTGTTAAAGAATTGGAGGACTGCGCCTCACTTTTCCAGAAAGTACAAGGGTAGCGAAGCAATTTCTAGTTGCTGAAGGGCTCAAGTGCAAATATCATTGAAGTTTATAAGCTGTCATTTTAGGGTTTACAATCACAATTGATTTCATTTTCATTTTGTAGACCTCTCATCTGAGTTCTCTCTCTCTCGTTTTTAGGGTTTTGTTAATATTTCATCTTCAAACCTTTTGAAGGTAGATTATGTAGTTAGATTTAGTTTCTTGTTTAGTTTGTAACAGTTTAATCTTTGTATTATGAATATTTGAGTTCAATATATTGTTGTTATGAGTTTCATTAAGATGCCAGATGGAAAATGACAAATTTAATCAAACTTACTTTCAAACCTCTTATTTTAATTAGACTTTTCACCATGTTAACACTTAGCCATAAATTGTGATAAACAAGGTATCAATTTGTAACTAGATTGTTATATGCTTATTTGATTTTTGTGCTCAAAGATGTGACGATAATAAATGCTTATACGACATCATATATATTATTTAGATTTTCTTTTTCTTAAAAGCTCATAATTTCTTAGGAATGCAAGTGTGCAACATACAAAATATTATAAATAAATATATATTAGTGTATATAAAATATGTTTATTTATTAAATATTCTTATTTTGCTCTTTTGTAAATGCTAAGAATAAACCATTTCAAATTAATTATTACGTCATTTAACTAAGTAATGGGCCAAAAACGTCATTTAACTAAATAGATTCCGGAACATCTGAGATTTTTAGAGACCTTTATCTCATTGATGGATCCATATCTGAAAAACAAAAAAATCAAAGTTAAATTTAAACGCAACTCAATATTAATTTAGAGTTAAATTTTACATCTTGGATCTATTGCATTATACAAACACACTTAATTATGTTATTAGGATTGATTTTCGATAAGAATGAAAGTTATAGTAAGAAGAATAATAAATGAACTCTATTTTTAGATGCACATTAAAATGAGCTACACTAAGATGCACATGAACAATTGCTCCATGCAATCTATGGGTTAGTTTGAGATTAAAATTGATTAATGTTCCAAATCTCACCCTTCTTCTCACATAACTATTAGTATATGTTATTATATAAAATATAACTATATTTGACTTGGTTTGGTCTAATTATTGTTTAAAATGTCAAAATCATTCCTTTATGAGCTTCAAAATACCCCCTCATACGGATGCTCGAGTAGGCAGGATCAGGTATGGGACCGATAAAGGATTACCCGTTATCAATTCTTTGTCCAAATTCCTTTACGGCATACCTGTTTCTTGGAATACACGTATGAACCCACAGTCCCTGCTTTCTTGCACGTTAAACATAAATAATATTGACTTCGCATTCATGGACATGCATTAATTGACCAATTAACCACCAAGTTGGCTTCATGCATGCCTATATTAAAAACGGTGGTGGGGGCTGGAAACACATTAATTTGGGTGAAAAGGGACGGTGGACTTGGTCGTCGTTGATGGGAGAAAGCGGCGGCCGCCGCCGGTCAAGGCGGTTTACCCACATAATTTAATTAAACAACTATCTTTACCCTAAGGTAGGGCTGGCAATGGGTAGGGTATGGGTAGTGTAAGGGTTAATCCGTTATCCAGTCCATTTAAAATAGCGGGTAACGAAACGGGTAATTATCCATTTCATAAAACACTTATCCATATCCTACCCTACCCATTAAAAATACCGGGTAACGAAACAGGTAATGAACAAATGGTAAAACAAAATTTTATTTTAAACTATAATTGATATCGTTAAATCTCAAATATATAAGTAAAACATAAGCTCATAAATGTAGTTACTATTTTATATCTAATATGTATACTAAACATTTTATTATTTTCAAAGAATAATCATGGTATAATATTAAAAGAAATATAAAAATTATAAGACTAACACTTTCATTATATTTGTTTTCTTGAACCCATCTTGTTTCTCGTTTAATTATCAATTCATCATGAAATCTTTTACTCGATAAATATAAAAAATAAATAAACGTACATATTAATATACGACAACATTATAAAGAATATTATTAATATATAATTATGTAAATATATGCACACTAATATTTAATTATATATATGTATATGTGTGTGTGTATATATATATATATATATTATCGTAACGGGTAACGGGTAACGGGTAATTGATAACGAAAAAAACCGTTTATCCATACCCTACCAACTAAAATTTCGGGTAAACGGGTAATGGATAAGTGGATAAATGGATAAAATTTTCTTTTATCCATACCCTTATCCAACGGGTCGAAACATAACGGGTAACGGGTTTACCCTTACCCATTGCCAGCCCTACCCTAAGGCCTTCCGTACCCCAAGCGGGGAGGGCTCGGGAAGGGCTGAGGTGGCAGCGGGGTGAGGGCGGGGTTGGGCTACGGCCCGGGATGGTCATGCGGGGCGGGATGGTTTTCGGGGATGGGTTCCCGATCCATCCCGAGGGTTTTTTTTTAAAAAAAAAATTTAATTATATTTTTTAAAAAATAACCGTTGAACGGCTCTTTCTTAAAAAAAAAAAAAAAATTCTCAATTTAATCCCACTATATATTTAACCCTCAACCTCTTATTTCTCACACCTCTCAACCTCTTATTTCTCACACCTCTTATTTCTCACACCTCTCAACCTCTTATTTTTCACACTATCAAATTCTCTCAATCTCACACCTCTCAAACTCTCTCAAATTCTCTCAACCTCTTATTTTTCACACCTCTCTCATCATGAATCCAAACAGAACACCTACATCCCGTCGTAACCGACCGAATACACCACAATCGCAAGAAGATCAAGAGCTTGGTTTCCAAGCGTTTACACAACAAGATTATCATCCGCAATTTTCGCAACAAATTCCGCCACAATGGTCGCAACAAATTCCGCCACAATGGTCGCAACAAAATCCGCCACAATGGTCGCAACAAAATCCGCCACAATATCCGCAACAATTTCCCCAATAATTTCACCAACAATTTCCGCAACAATTTCCTTACCAATTTACACGTCCCGGTTTGATTGAACAAGGTTTTACTCCGGCCAACTACAATCTTCCTTCACCCGCAATCAATCTCGACGACGACATTGTTCCGGAAACCCAACCTTCTACCCCGAACTCACCATAATTTATCCCGACACAACAATCTAACCCGGAACCATCAAATCCGAGACGAACGAAAGCCGCCAAACAAACGTGGACAAGAGCCGAGGAACTCGCGTTAGTGTCGGCGTGGGTTGACGTTTCGGAGGACCCCGTGGTCGGTAACGCACAAAGCGGTGGTAATTATTTTTATTGTTATTATTATTATTATTATTATTATTATTATTCTTATACTTAATTTTACATAAATGTAGGAAATTTTTGGGGCCGAATCGGGGATGTGTTCTTTACTCGCATGGGTCGTGAACCAGGTTATAGATCAACCCATCAACTCAATAGCAAGTTCAACGACCTCAATAAAAGAGTTAATTCGTTTGGCGGCATCTACAACAACTTGCTCAATAATAGATCAAGCGGGATGAGTGAGGCCGATATATCCCGAACGGCACACGAACGGTATGTAGCACGCCATAAAGTTGCTTTCACTCACGAACAAGTTTGGGACGTCCTAAAAAAATGTCCAAAATAGGGAGCCGTTCCAACGATGACGACAACTTCATCGCGGGGTTCAAAACGTACCCAACCTTCCGATGATGACGATGACGAGCAAATTCAACGACCCATCGGGAGAAACAAGGCAAAAAAATCATCAACGAGTAATACGTCCGGGGCGAATACGGACGAAAGTGTTACTCAGTTGTTGACGACGTTCAACAACAAGATTGATGATACAATGGAATACAAAATGAAAAAACTCGATCTCGAAATCGAAATCGAACGCTCAAACCGATTTGAGAAAGACTTCGAGTTTTTCATAACCCCGCATGATCACCTTACGGGAAACGCTTTGAGGGCTACTTTAGCGAGAAAAAAGCAACTCCAAAAATTTCATAATTGGTAGTGTTTTGTATTTTGTAATTTTTATTTTTAATGAATGATATGAATTTTAATTTTTATTATTTATCTTATTTTTATTTATTAAAAAATATATAAATATTTTTATTTTGTTAAATAATTAAATGTATAAATAAAAGAATTAAAATAAATGAGGTGGCAAAAGGGTTTGAGGGAATGGGGTACGGATGTTTAGGGATCGTGAGAGATGGAGTGAGGGATGGGAGAAAAGCTGATGTGGCGCTGAGGTGGAGGGGAATCTTTGAAAGATGCTGTGGATGGGGTACTGATGGCCTAAGGAGTGATTAGAGATTAGAGAGAGGCATCCAGAATTACTGGAAAGATTAATTTTTGAGTAAATTACATTTTTCGTTCCTTTCGTTTGTTCAAAATTTATATTTATATATATATATATAGAGAGAGAGAGAGAGAAAGGTTCAAACGAGAACGTTAACTATTTACGAGAATCACAAGGACGGCCGTCCATGTACAAAATCACATGTGATTCACATACAAAATCATATGTGATTAAAATTCTGGACCCGCACGGTTTGGCTCGTGGTTTGCATGTCGCACGGCTTGTTGCGCGGATCACATGTGATTTTGTACTGTGAATCACATGTGATTTTGTACCTGGGCGGCCGTTCTCGTGCTTCTCGTAAATAGTTAGCGTCCTCGTTTGAACCCATCTCTCTCTCTCTCTAGATATATATATATATATATATATATATATATATATATATATATATATATATATATATATATATATATATATATATATATATATATATATATATATATATATATATATATATACTAGCTGTCTACCCGCGCGATGCAGCGCGGGTGAATCACAATTCTGAAGCAAATAACTTTTCAGACACCGTTGTTTTTTGTTCGTATTATTCTCGTTTTCTCTCAATTTTTTATTGGTTAGTATGATTTAATTGCAAAATAGTTATTACCATAAATTATGTTTATCAACAAGATATATAGAAAAATAATCGCAAAAGTATCAAGTTCCCAAATTCATAAATTCACGGCTCGTTTAAAATTTGAAGATAATGACTAAACAAGAGTGACATTAAAACAATATGTAAAAATGCACATCCGTAACTTCATAATATGATAAGACATGTAAAGCATCAATCCGTAAGCATGTTCTGCAAAAAAAAACATAATTATTTTAAATAGAAACATATTGTAGCAGATGTGTAATAGTAATTAGTTGATTGTAGCTTATTTATCACGTAAAACTTCTTTATAAACGACGTTTGACGTGTAGACTCCAACACGATTGAATTTTTTCACAGGTTTCACTAATACCTTTGTATTGCCCCGTGATATCCCTCTAGACAACGCTACATAAAGTTGTCCGTGCGAGAATACTGATTCAGGTAGATAAACACCTGAATCAGTATTCTTTGGATGATTTTACCATATAACTGGAAACATACAGATGATAACTCCTAAAATTCCCAACGAATGGCTTTTTTCCCTTGTTATTGTGCTATCTAATATGAAGAATCCTTTGTTGCCTGTCTGTTGTATCATGACCCATAGTTGCTCTTAAATTAATCATTTATCAACATACAATTATCATAATAAATAGAAAGAGCTATATTTTAATTGGTTTTCAATTGAGGGTCATTTTAAAAAATAGACCAAAGTACCAGGGTTTAAATATATGTTGAACTCATCAACATTTTGCTGCTATACTGATAAATTTCCATAGGACTATTTATTTCACAACATAAAATTTCAACAAGTTTTGTGGCATTCTCACTCCTGTCAGAAGGTCACTTAACTAAAGGACACGATTTCCATATTAGTTTGACAGAATAGAAGCCATTGCATCTCCAGCCTCAACCTGATACCTATGTTACAGAAAATCAATGAACAAGACTTATTCTAAACTATGCATATAACGATGATATTGAATATTGAGCCAGGAGCCTGTTTTTAGAAAGTAAATATGACTTCAAAGTTACAGTATTTTTTGTGTATGTTTTCTTCTTAGAAATGGAAAAGGTCTATCTATTGTGTAATTGTACAAATGAAATGTGCCACCATTTTTCTTGAACAGGTTGCAGGGTGACACAAGGTTATTTGGTAAATCTTAGCTTTGTTTACGAACATTTGGTAGGAAAAAGAAAAGCAGTTTTTTGCCATTGAAATCACCAAGATGATAAATGCCTTGTCCCTCTAGAATTAGCAAACAATGTTGATTAATGGACTTCCTGCAGAGATGAACGAAACAAAAAATCAAAAGAAATTATCATAGTCTCAGTTTTGTCAAGGCTTTTGAGTTGAATAGATGCAATTATTAACTGACAATAATTAATGGCATACCTTTACAATGAGAAGTTGGAAGTCCATGATCTGCATGATTAAAAATTACAATTAAGATGCGGGTCGGCTCTAAAAAGATTTTCTTCTATATCAACCTTTTTTTTGTTGCAATACAACTCTCCCCCACTGCTTCAAAACTGCAGTATATCCATGTATATGAACCTTTTCTTTGAAAAATTGCTCCCTCTCGTTCCATTGTAGCTCTGCCACTGCTCTGAGAGATCGAACAAGATAATATGCATCTGCAATAAATAACATAGATCTATTAATTTTAACGAAAAAAACAGAAAAAGTATCAAACCAGGGAGATTTTACCCTTTTGTGCTATATTTTGTAAGAGGGGAAGCATATTTGAATAAAATTGTTTGGTACTTCTTCATATTTTTAAATACCCAACGCTGAACCTAAATGATCTCAATGTATTCTTTGTATGTGTACACAGTTGATAAAAATAAGCATATTCTTTGTTGATAAAAATCGACATTTGTATGTGTACACAGTTGATTATCAAACAATCTTCAATATGGTGTAATTTACAGAAATCATAGAATGCAATACTTACAAATCAGAAACGTCTAGGATTTGAAAACATTTGTTAATCTAGACCATTTTCAAGAAACTTGTCAAAAAAATCACTTGATTTCAACAAAGAGAAGCTATTACCGAGAATGTGATGTTCATAAGCAAAATTGTCATCAAATCAAAATCTCAATCAAGACTTAGGGTTTTCGAACGGTACCTGAAAGCTCAAATCAAAATGGAGAGATGGATGTCTTTCTTCTTCAAGGTGAGAATACAATGGCATGTTTAAGAAGAAGAGGCGTGTTTAGGGTCAGAGTTGGCATCAATATATAAACAAGCTAAAAGGAACCCATCAAATGGTAGGTACCTTTGGGTGAATCTGCAAAATCTGAAGAAATCGGAGACGTGAGGCTGGTAGCAGTGATAAAGAGGTATGGGCTCTGTGAGATGTGATGGGCTGGAAAAGCATGGGCCGGAGAAAGCATGGGTTGGAGTCTTGGAGATGATTGCATTAATGACTTGTACATAAAGCATAAGAACTTGTAATTAAGAGTTTTTTAAATTTGATGCTTGAAAGTGTTGTATCTTGTGCATAAAGGATTGCCTTTAAGACATTTGATCTAAATGCTTATATATGTAGTATAGATATATATATATATAGGGAAGGGTTCAATAGAGAAGTCCAAATATTTAGAGAAATAGAGAAGTGATCTTGGCCATTTATTCGGTCAAGATCGGCGGCTTTGACCGAGAAGCAGCGGATATTACTCGCATGGTCTGCACAAGATAGAGGGGTAGTTTCGTAAAAAATACACGGGCTGAGTTCATATATGAATCTATGTGATTCACATATGAACTATACGTTCATATATGAATCTTTGTAATTCACATATAAACTCTTTTTAACCAATTCATATATGAATCTCTGTGATTCATATATGAATCAGTTAATTTGTTCATATAAGAAGTAGTTAAAAAAAATTCATATATGAATCACAAAGATTCATATATGAACACAAAGGTTCATATATGAATTAGTTAAAAAAATTCATATATGAACACAAAAATTCATATATGAATCAATTAATTGGTTCAATTGATTCATATATGAACCTACAGTTAATTAGTTTTATATATGAAACACAAAGGTTCATATATGAAACACAAAGGTTCATATATGAATCACAAGATTCATATATGAATTAGTTATAAAGAGTTCATATGTGAATTACAAAGGTTCATATATGAACGTATAGTTCATATGTGAATCGCACAGATTCATATATGAACTCAGCTCGTGTTTTTTGTAAAACGAAATTGCCCTTCTATTTTTGGAACAGCCGCAACTTTTGACCAGTCAAAAGCCGTAATTTTTTACTAGTCAAAGCCGTAACTTTTGACCAATTATAACCGATCTTGACCGAATAAATGGCCAAGATCACTTCTCTATTTCTCTAAATATTTGGACTTCTCTATTGAACCTAAGGCTATATATATATATATATATATATATATATATATATATATATATATATATATATATATATATATATATATATATATATATATATATATTATGTATATATATATATTTTGAATTACGAAAATTATTACTAAGGTTTATTATCCATTATTGTTTTCGTTCTTATGATTTAAACTTGATTGTTTTTTTTATCCCTATACTTTACAATTTATTCCTATTTTAATCATGTTAACAAATTAATGCATGTAACAGTTATTAAATGTATGTAAAGGTTGGTGAAAATGACTTAAAAACGAAGATTAGTTTGATGACAAAAGTAGATGAATATAATTGAAGGTACGTTTTTGAAGGTAGTTGAATGTGCTGAAATTAGGGGCTGTTTGGTTGGTTTTTTCATTAAGGTGCTGTTCGATTCGTTTTCTGTTAAGACCTGTATGGATATAGTTGTCTGAGGGATATGGTTGTCTGGATGTTAACAGATAAGTTGGTGTTCGATTGTTGTACTGAATAAACAGTATAAATGTCAGAAATAATCATTTTACCCCCGGCCTTTATCTTTGTACAAATAATATAGATTTTCATATCTAAAAATCCAAAAAACAACGGTGAAAATTGACTGTGTTACCCTTTATTTTATATTGAACATTTGTATAACTTTTTTGATATATAATATATATATATATATATATATATATATATTAGGGAATTTAATTAAAATACCTAAAGTTTGACTTTGACTTGCCAAAATACCCATTTCTCTCTCGAATTTGCCGAAATACCCATTTTTCCCGCGAAAAATCCCGCGATCGCGGGACCCACAACGACGTGGCACCATCTTTGGCCATTTCTCCCGCTACGCCCCCTCAAGATACCCCGCGGCTACAGTTTCCCCCCCCCCCCCCCCCCCAAGTTTGCCGCGGGACCACTTTTGGCCCCTTGTCCCGCGATTGTGTCCCGCGGTAGTCCCACGATTTTACTATATTTGCAGTTTTGGCCCCTCTAGTTTGGGGCAAATTAAAAAAAGCATAAATGGTCTCTATAGTTTTTTAGGTTATCATTTTATGTAGTTGAAGTTTTTAATGTATTGTTTCCTTTCCATTTTAATGTATTTAATATAGAAATTAATTAAAGAAAATGTTTTCCCCATTTTAAGTTATTTAATAATGAAATTAATTAAAAGATCAGTTATTGCAAATCATCTTCCCAAACGAAACAGATACAGTGCAGGTAAACAAAGAAATCTATGACTGGAATGCGTCCTGGATTCCGGTGATAAAGTTAACCTTTTGACGTGCTCCATTCCCGTGTAGTCGTCTTCGATTTCTTGTAGTTCCTCTTCTACTTCCTTAATCTGTCGTTGCAGCTCCCGAACGTGAGCCCTAGTCATGGCCAGTTCTCGTTCCTTCTCCGCTAGATACTCCATTTTCCTCTGCTGAATCCCCCTGTTATGGTTCCACATACCTTTTACCTCTTCGATACCGGCGTTCGCCTCATCAATGGGTTTTTGCACCAAGGGAGTAATTCGTTGACTTTGTGGAACCGTTGGCTGGGTACAATGATACATTGGTGGGTTTTTTCCGTCATTATCGAAGTGTTGATCCAAACCCTCAGTGATTTGATAATGACCCTCTCTTAAACACTTAGTGAAAATTGTAAGTAAACAATATGTATTAGAGTTTCACTATCGCTGATAATTACTATGTCTCTACAGTACCGCTGATAGGAAACTCACACTCTTTAGATTAAGACATTCAACGAACACTGTTCATCCAGTAGCTCTGAGCCTGTTCAGTCTCTATGATGATCGCTGATAAGTTATAGTTGTTTACTTATGATCCGTGAAGACAAGTCTCACGTCAACAAAGGTTCTACGCTGAAGTCGAAGATCAAGCCCAAGAACCAGCGACAAGTCTACTAATGAACTGATGCGGATATCAACAAAGCAAGACCTGTCCATTCAACGTGAAGTATCAAGTAGAAGACTTCAGCAATCGCTGAGCCTTATCACTCGTTGATAAAGTACTGTTCAACGAACGCTAATCATGAAGTCTTCCTCTACAACTTACTTTTGTCTTACCCCCTTGCACGTCTCCGTACGAAATGTCAGAACGGACCTCCCTTCCGTCTAGAATCGTACAACAAAACTCTGATTCTACTCTATGCACCATGCGGCTACTAAGGTTGTCTACAAAGGTCAAAACATGCAACCACTCAGCTGCTGCCACGTGTAAAGTAACACTGCCATGCATTAAATGCATGCAGTATATAAAGAAGAACCCTACTTCAAAATTGAAGTGCTCGGCCATCTTCTTCTTTCTCTCTTAGTGTTAGAATATTATTCGTAATAATCTTATCTCCTTTCTATCTTATTTCTAGTGCAAGAAACTTAGTGTTCTTAACTTGTTTAGATTAGGTTTATCCTTAATCTTGTTCCGCAACAAGTTGTAAATTGTTTTAAGATTTATCAATAAACAATTTAGAAAGTCAAAATCGTGTGTTTGTATTCAACCCCCCTTCTACAAACTTGTATAACCCTTCGGGACCAACAAGTGGTATCAGAGCAGATTTGTTTAATCTCATAAACAAGATCTTATCTATACTAATCTCTTCTTCATTTCTATTTCTTAAAATGGCTACCAACACAAACACTAACTATATTCATAACGATTCTCTTGCAAAACCCCCTAGATTCTCCAGAGATAACTTTAATCTGTTGAAAATAGGATGATTCTCTTCTTAGAAGGTGTAGACCCTACTATGCCTTATTATCTTGAAAACGGCCCATATATTCCTGTTAGAATTGATCCTGAAGTTCCAGCCGCTGAGAATAGAGCTGCTATTCCAGAAAGGTTGGTAAGGAAATTCATATGTGGACTGATGAAGATAAGAAGAAAGTGGCTATCGACACCAAAGCCAGATCCATTCTTTCCATGGCTCTTCCTGACGAAGTCTACCATTCCGTCATGAACCTAAAAACCTCCAAAGCCATGTGGGACACAATCTGTGTTCAGTATGAAGGTACGTCTGAAGTCCAGGACTCACGTAAGATCAACCTTGTAAGACAGTACGAAAGCTTCATTTGTAGTAAGAATGAATCTCTCTCTGAAGTACACCAACGTTTTAACTGCTTAATAATAGATCTAAAAACTGTTGGTAAGGAATATTCTAACTTTGAAGTACTGACAAAGTTCTTAGAATGTTTACCTGAAAGCTGGGACAGTTATTCAATATGTCTCAAACTATCAAAGGATCTAAAATCCATGACTCTTTCTACCGTATATGGCACGATGCTTAATCATGAGCAATCGAGTCATCTTAAGAAGAATCTTGTAAAAGATTCCAAAAGCACCCCTGTTGCTTTAATCTCAGAGTCACCTACCACTCAGCGATCTACTATCACTATCACTGAGTTGGAGACTAACTCTGAATGCTCATCAGATCCTGACTCTTCAGATCTTGATGAATCCATGGCTCTCCTTTCTAATAAATTCAGGAGATTCGCCAATAAGAAAAATTTCAGAAAGAACAAACCTCTTGCTATTACTGACAAGCCAACATCATCAACTCCTATTGATAAGGCTACTGCTACTTGCTATAACTGTGAAAAGATAGGACATTTTGCTAGCGAGTGCAGGTCAAAGAAAGTCTCTAGATCCTCAGCTTTTCCCAATAAAAACTTTACTCCAAGGACTAGAGATGAAAAATACAAAAAGCTGAAAGAAAGGTATTCAAAGCTGAAAACATTTAAGAAGAAAGGCAAAGGCCTGATGGCTGACTATGATTGGGCTGCCTCTGACGAAGAAGAATCATCTGACTCTGAAGATGATGATGAAGCCAATCTCTGTCTCATGGACAAACTTGAAGATGAGGAAGAAAAGTCTGACATTCCCTCTACTTCAACCTCTGCTACTAAGGTATCACCTTCCTTCTTTACCAATATTTTAAATATTGATGATGCTGATAGTCTTCGAAAAATCGATCTGCTGACCAGAAGTTTATATGAAGCCATGAATGGCAAACTTTTATTGAAAATCAAAACCTTGATCTCGTTGAACAGCTTAAAAACTGTCACCTTCAAATAGAAAAGCTTTCTAAAATTAAAGAAGATTTAAAGATCAAGTACATATCAATCAGCTAGTCAAAATCGAGCGCGAAGAAGCTATCGCTGCATTAAAAGCTGAAAAGCTACTGTTGATGGATGTTATAAATCCTCAACAACGATCACTGAGATAATTAAGTCTCAGATTCCCTTGAGTGATAAACGTGGTCTTGGTTACAAAGATGAAACTCTAGAACCAACCACTGACCGTTCCATGAATAAGTTTGGAATGTTCGTATCCTCTATCCCTGACACTTTCTCTTCTCAGTGTTCCTCTTCAAAACCTCCCATCCCTGAGGAAATCTCTACCCTAACTTCTAAAGGTAAAGAGAAAATTGTCTATCCAAAACCTACCTCAGTCTCTAAAGACAAAGGTAAAGGAATTGCTTTTAACCAAAAACCTCATAAGGGTACCTTTGTACCTAAGCTGAATGCTTCTAAAGCTTCAGTGACTTATCCCTCTACTTCTAAGAACAAGATCCCTGGATTTATTCAGTGATCTACTCCTAGACTTAAAGTGGATATAATTGGTAAGAAATATGAATAACTGATAGTTCCTCTCATTTCTAATGCCAAAGGAATACTTTGTGCTAGCCCTGCTCATTTAAAACTAACGGCTAAGCATGCAAATGGTCATAAGACTACTTTTAATTATAGGAAATGTTATCACTGTGGACTTACAAATCATATTGCTAGTAAGTGCCCTACAGCCACCAAAGCTGAAAAGATAGCTAAGGTGAAGATCAATGCCCCCAAGGCAAAGAAGACCACTGAGGTTAAGAAATTAACCAAAGTGAAGACTGAAAATAAAGCTGAATCTTTAAATGCTGTGAAGACTGCTGAACCTTCCATTCCATCTACCTCCACTGACAAGTGTGTACACATGTTGAAATGGGTGCCCAAGTCAAACTAATCTTCCTTTTTTTGTAGGTTAAGAAGGGTATCTGGTATCTCGATAGCGGATGCTCTAGACATATGACTGGTAAGAAGAACCTGCTCACTGAGTATAAGGAAGAGAAGGGTCCCTCTATGACTTTCGGTGGAAACGGAAAAGGACATACCCGAGGGTTTGGTGTACTCTCTAATGGTACAACAACCTTCAGAAGAGTCGCATATGTTGAAGGGCTGAAGCATAATCTTCTAAGCATCAGTCAGCTTTGAGACATGGATAACAAACTAATCTTTACTAAGGAATCCTGCTTTATCGCTGACAAAAAGGAGAAGATAGCTGTCAGCGGTTATCGTTTGGAAAATGTTTATGTAATAAACATGGACTCAACAACCACTGAGAACTCCTGTTTCTTCTCAAAAGCCTCATCTAACGCCAACTGGTTATGGCATAACAGGCTCTCCCATCTCAACTTCAAGACACTGAACACTCTTTCTTCTAAAGAGTTAGTTACTGGTCTACCTCAACACTCATACGCCAAAGAGTCCTTATGTTCAGCGTGTGAGAAAGGCAAGCAGACCAAAGCAAGCTTCAAGTCAAAGCAAGTCTCCTCAGTGTCATCTGCTCTACAACTTCTCCATATGGATTTGTTTGGCCCTGTTAACAAACAATCCATCGCTGGAAAGAAATATACACTGGTCATAGTTGATGAATTCTCTCGCTATACCTGGGTAATGTTTCTCCGTTCTAAGAGTGACACCCCTGAAGAACTCATCACCTTTGTCAGGAAAATGGAAGTCCTGAACAATATGACCGTTCGCTTAATAAGGAGTGATCATAGGACTGAATTCAAAAACAGTTCTCTTAATTCCTTATTTGAGAGTAAGGGTATTTCTCACAACTTCTCTTCAGTAAGAACACCGCAACAAAATGGAGTCGCTGAAAGAAGAAATAGAACTATCATTGAAGCTGCACGTTCAATGCTCAGCGATTCTCACTTGCCTACTCAGTTTTGGGCAGAAGCTGTCAACACTGCTTGTTTTACGCAAAACAAGTCGCTGATCGTCAAAAGATTCAAGAAGACAACCTATGAACTTTTATTAGCTCTCTTCACATCTTTGGATGTCAGTGTTTCATACTGAACAACAGAGACGCCCTTGAAAAGTTTGATCCTAAGGCTGATGATGGAATCTTTCTTGGATATTCTTCATTCTCCAAAGCCTTCAGGGTCTTCAATCGTAGAAGACAGACTGTAGAAGAAACGATTCACGTCACCTTTGACGAATCCCGTTCAGCGAATTCTAGACCTTCTGCTGATACTGAAGAACTGAATCAATGGATGTTTTCTCATCTTGGTGATTCAGAAGACATTCCCACTCCTTATACTCATCCCGTTGAAGATGATGGTCCTACTATCATTCCAAACACGCAGACTAGTGAAGCTGAAACTTCATGGGTCTCAGCTGTTCCTCTAAACACTATGCCTGCTTCTGAACCAAATGTCTCAGACATTCCAACTACTTCTCAGCAATCAGTGAATGTAATGACATCTGCACCTACTCCTCTTTTGGCTGATATTCCAGAAGTTGCTGAAGCCTCATCTTCAGCCCCTCCAGTTCAGGTTGAGTCAGCGACTCATGCTCCGGCTCAGCGATGGACAATAAATCACCCTATTGATCAAATTCTTGGTGATCCAAACGCTGGTGTTCAGACTCGACGAAGTGCAGGTAACATTTGCCTATTTGTTAACTTTATTTCTCTGATTGAACCAAAGAAAACAGATGATGCCCTCCAAGATCCAAACTGGGTCAGCGCTATGCAAGAAGAGCTGACTGAATTTGAAAGAAACAAAGTTTGGAAGCTTGTTCCTCGTCCATCTGACAAGTCAGTGATAGGCACTAAATGGGTCTATCGAAATAAGTTGGATGAACATGGAACTGTAACCCGCAACAAGGGTCGACTCGTTGCTCAGGGATACAGACAAGAGGAAGGTATAGATTACGACAAAACCTTTGCTCCAGTGGCAAGACTAGAAGCCATTCGTCTATTCTTAGCTTACGCTGTACACAAAGACTTCAAATTTTATCAGATGGATGTTAAGTCAGCGTTCCTAAATGGAAAACTGAATGGAGAAGTCTACGTGGAACAACCTCCAGGATTCTCAGATCCTAAGCATCCATGTTATGTTTATAAACGGGATAAGGCACTTTATGGCTTAAAGCAAGCTCCTCGTGCATGGTATGACACTCTCTCTACTTATCTCCATATTGAAAGTTTTGAGAGTTGTAAAATCGATAAAACTCTATTTTTCAGGAAAGTAAAAGGTCATATCATTCTTGTACAAATATATGTCGATTATATTATATTTGGTTCTACTAATCCTAACCTTTGTACTCGTTTCTCTGAAAGGATGAAAGAGAGTATAAAATGAGTATGATGGGTGAGATAACATATTTCATTGGTCTTCAGATAAAATAAAATGAAAAAGGAACTTTCATTAATCAGGGAAAGTATGTTAAAGACATGCTGAAGAAATTTGATTTAACTCAGAGTTCAGCTATGAAAACCCCTATGGCACCACCGCTGACACTAAACAAGGATCCCTCTGGAATACCTGTTAATGTCACGACGTACCGTGAGATGATCGGCTCTCTTCTGTATCTTACAGCTAGCCGACCTGATATTATGTACGCAACCTGTTTGTGTGCACGATATCAAGCTGAACCTAAGGAATCTCATATGATTGCTGTAAAGCGAATCTTTCGTTACCTTAAGGGTACTCCTAACCTAGGTCTTTGGTATCCCAATAACTCAGGGTTTGATCTAATCGCCTATTCAGATAGTGATTTTGCAGGTTGCTAGATGGATAGGAAAAGCACCACAAGAGGATGTCAGCTCCTAGGTGGAAAGCTGGTGAGTTGGACAAGTAAAAAGCAAAACTCAGTGTCCACCTCCACCGCTGAAGCTGAGTACGTAGCTGCTGGAAGCTGTTGTTCTCAGGTCTTGTGGATGAGAAATCAACTACTGGACTATGACCTTCAGCTCTCGAAAATTCCAATCTATTGCGACAGCACAAGTGCCATCGCTATAACCAACAATCCAGTGCTACACTCAAAGACCAAACATATCGAAATCAGGTATCATTTTATCATAGATCATGTGATGAATGGTGATATAGAACTTCACTTTATCCCAACTGATTTTCAGTTAGCTGATCTTTTTACAAACCTCTTGATGAGACAAGATTTAACTTTCTCATCAGCGAGCTTGGAATGCTGAACTTTGAAGAATAAAATCTTCAGCGTTTCGCATTTGATCAGCGACAGGATAAAACCAACTTGTATAACCCATTCTATCATCTTCTCTCTGAACAAACTTGATTCGCTGATGTTAAGGTATGATCTCTCTTTACTCGCTGACATTCGCAAATGAATGCAAGATTTCAAAACAAATTGTATCGCTGAATATCTCTTCCTTATCAGCAATACTTTGAAATTTCTAAAACCAACACTGATATTTCTATTTAGTGCTTCATGTTTTCAAAATGTCCATGCGTATTTCAAAAACCTCAGAGACATCCTAAAATGTTAAAGGACGTTTGTGACGTAATCAAACGGATAAACCCTGGCACGTTCTTTTTCTGACACACGTTTGCACGTTTCGTTTTCTCATCAAATCAAATGCAAACACGTGTCCGTGTCATGATGAAAAACTTTCCCGCTCTAGTTTTTCTCTCTCTCTTCTCTCACTATATAAACACTTTCAAGTTTATATTTTTCCTTTACGCGAATAACTTCTTCTTCAAGAAAAGAATTACTGTTGCATCTCGAACTATTGTTTCAAGAACTGTTCATCTTCTTCAAACTTCGAAAGGTTAATATTCTTATCATTTACCTTTTATTAACTTGTTTTTGATCTTATTCTTGTTATTAACAGATCAAGCAAAAGAAACCTTTTTAAAATAAAATCATTTTCTATTCGTGATTTTATGAACATAACCTTCATGGTTGTTCTTCAAGTTTGAAACAAAACTCTTAAACTTGTTCTTCATATGTTTTTCCAGAATCTCTTCTTCAAATAGAAACTGGAAAACACATACTCTCCATGTTTTGTATTTCTTTTTCAAAACAAAGAAAAACCCTAATCTTCATTAAGACATCTTTGGTCTGAATGAAATGGACAAAACTCAACAACATCTTATTGGAAAATCTTTCCACATTAAGACATTGTTCTTTATCTTTTCTTCATGTTTATATGTGATTGACAGAAATGGCATCTACTACTGAATCTCCTGCTAATAAGACCTCCATTGCTGCTGAGGTCACTGAAATCACAAAGGCTCCTCAGGTTAAGTTCGATCTCAAGAAGGTTACTTATCAACATAACAATCCTTATGCTCTATTCGACTTCCCTGAAAACAAACTTGTCACACATCTTGATGATGCTGTGAACTTTCTTAAAACTTGCCCCATTTCATACGCTCTCACCTTTGCACCCCCTGCTCATCGTTCTCTACTAGCTCAGTTCTGGTATACTGCCAGACGTGCTCAGGTTTCTTCACCCAAAGACCCAAAGAAAATGGTCGATGTCATTCTCTGTGACACAGACCATGGTACTTCCAAGATCACCCCCAATCATATCAGACGTGCTCTAAAACTCCCTACCAGCACCAGAGAAAACCGTTTTGTCCCTCTACCAGATCCCAAAAAGAACACTACTGATAGAGAAACCCTGATTGCATTCTTTGATGCAATGGGTTACGCATGGGGCATAGGGAGAGACAAAAACCCTGACAAAAAGCTAACTGCCATCAAGAAGCCAATGATGCCCAGCGAGATGAATTTCATCTACGCTCATCTGATCAGCTGTCTAACAGCTAAAGTCGGGTCAACTGACCAAGCATCCCAACCCCAACAGGCCATGGGATATGCTCTGCTGAAGGGACTCCACATTGATTGGGCGTCAATCATCTACGATGACTTGATGTTCAGGGTGAACATGGCTGAAAGACCAACTTGCGTTCCATATCCAAGGTTTATCAGCGCCGTCTTTCAACACGGACTTGGGGATGAATACCCAAAGGTAGGAGACCTAAGACTCTCTCAGGTTGGCGCTAGAGTTCTAGATTTCAAGCCCCTGCCAAACGAGGTACGTCTCTCTGCACTCTTATCTTTTCTTAATCCTCCTTCTTCTACTTCTGCGGCTACTTCAGTGGTAATCCCAACCGCTGATACCCAGACTGCACCCTCCACTCCTTCTCGTAAAAGGAAACACTCAACTTCCCAATTTGATTCCAAAAGGATGAAGAAAACCAAGGAGCAAGCCTCCAAGCCATCAACGGCTGAAGACTCCATGACTCATCTTATACAAGAGTCGCTGGATAGTTTCATGGTACGCTCAGCCACAGCTGCTCAAGCCACCCCTTCCATCCCAGCCTCAGCGTCTCTAAACGCTGATGTTATAAACTTGGAACTGAACCCACCTCCTTCAGTCTCTCTACAGACTGAAGTGATTCTCAGCGGATCCAACGCTGAACTCCGCACCCAACCAATCTTCTCATCCTTCACTCCTCCCACTCTTTCTACGGACATTCCACCAATTTTCCCACCGTTCTCAGGAACCAACGTCATCGTTCATGATTCAGCTGCTGATACTCTACATGCGATGATGGAAACAAACTTAGGATCTGCAGGCACCTCCATGCGCCAAGGCACTCTCGAAGGCGACATGGAATACCATTCAGGGTTACAAGGTTTCGACAACTTCGGCAACCCGCCTGCAGGTATACACATAACTCAACCTACTCCTCTCTCAAAACCCCAAACTTCTGATCTTTCCTCTGTTCAGAAGTTAATAACTGTTTCAGGTCCTAATTTGGGGGATATCAACACCTCCCTGAAGGCCCTAGAAACAAAGGTGGAATCCCTCACCATAACTCTCTCAGTAAATTCTTCAGCGGTTACAAACGCTGGAGAGAACCTCAAAACGCTGACTGCTGAGGTCGGAAAGAAGTCATCCAGTGCTGATTTGGAGAAGGTGGAAAGCAACATTGCCCAATTGGCTACTACTCTTGCTGACCACTCCTCTACCAACAACACTCTCTCCACAAACTTCACCTCTCTGTCCAATGAAGTAACATCATTGAAGACAGAGTTTGGAGATCTTAAGGGAGAAGTGTCCTTCTTAAGGACCGATGTCAGCGCTGCCACCAATCTACTGCAGCAAATCCTCGACCGCCTAAACGCTTCCACTTGTGCTCATTCGCACTTTACTCAGGTGGATCGAGAAGATCTTCAAAGACTCAATCCTGCTATATCTGGCCTAGAAGACAGATTAAGCAAGATTGAAAACTGTGTTGCGATCTCTAGCCTAGAAGACAATGACCCAATGCATGCTGCTGCTGATGCTGAGAATATCATATCCTCCCCCATCCATCATGTGGAAGAGGGAGAGAAGGATCAAGACCTTCCCCATAATGTTGAGGGGAAGAAGAAAAATCTTGAAGACCTTCCCCTAGCTGAGGGGGAGACGAGTTCTACTACTGCTGTTGCTGGACAACCTCAGGGAGTTAAAAACCCTGAGGGAACCGAGAAAACTCCCTCTGCTCTTGAGGGGGAGCAACTCGATGAGGAAACTGAAGCTGCTGCTGACGTGACCGAACCTTACGCTGATGATGTCGAGTCTGAAGACGATGAAGCTATCGACATCTCTGATGAAGAACCATCATCGTCCCATAAAAACGATGATGATGATGACGATGATGATGATGATTCCTTATTCGTTCAACCCAAGAAGGTCCCTGCTCAAAAAGGGATTTCAATAAAAGAACCATCAGGGGAGACGACCAAGACAAAGCCTGCAGCATCTGAAGCTGACAAAGGCAAAAATAAAGGCCTCGCTGCAGAAGGCAATCTGGCCATCCTTCCGATAAAGCCAGTTTGTCAGGTACAATATCTTCTCTTCCCTTACACTGCATCCCTTCTCTATCCCTTCTGAATCTCAGTTCTCCTCTCTATAAAACCTCTCTACACTTAACCATATTCTTTTCTCTATCTCTTTCTTCCCCAACTCTTCTTACTTAAACAATCGCTGCTTTTCAGCTAGTCCTCTCCCCTGCTTGAGGATCCAGCTGAAGTCCCCACTGCTGCACCTACAATAATCCCAGCCACAAGAGCTGAAGAAATAATCCCGGTCATGGATTTAATCACTGAGACCGATGAACCTGAAGAACAACTTCTCTCTCACAAAAACAGACCTTCCTTAGCTCCTCAAAAGCTAAGCGAAGAGGATCAGAAAAGGAGAGACGAAATGATCAAGAAGTTCGAAGATCAGCGAATAATCCTCCCTCGCTCCAAAGTCACTCCTGTTCCTACAAAGTTCAGGTTATCAAAGAAAGAGTTCGCTGATCACCTCAGAGCCAAACGATTACTCGCCGAAAAGAAGGAAGCTGAAGAAAAAGATAAGGCCCTCGCCATCCAGCTTGCCCAAGAATCGGTGAATGACCCCGCACTGAAAAGGACTCCCATCGAAGTCCAACGTCAGTTATGGGAATACGCCCAGAAGATTATCGAAGAAAAGACCAAGGTATCTCAATCTACCTTGAAATGGTGTAAAGAGAAAGTACACGTTCGATATCGTGCTACCAGAATTAATAAGGTTCACATCACTGGAACATCGACCATCAAAGTTCCAATTGTTGAAGTCGAAATATTCAGAGAGAACGACACCACTGAATCCTGCTACACTGATGTTATCACGAAGTATGGTCTCTCTGAATGGTTGGAGATCAGAATAGCCATTCAGAAGTCATGTTCTAAATACAAGGATCATGTCGAGAAACTTATAAATCGACAGATCGACTTGGTGTCTTCTGCTGTGGACATTCTTCCTCCCACTCCTCTTGCGACTCAACAAAGAAGGGCTTCTGCAAAAAAAAAGTCAAAACCTTCAGATTCAGGTCCTCGTATCCGGAACGAAACAGGAATTAGTTTCTCACGTGAAGAAGTACTTGGTCTTGAACCTGACCTCTCAACGCTTGACACCTCCCTGCCTCCTGGTGAACGATTCATCCCTGGAAAGGTCATAAGCGAACCTTATGGTATCTTCTTTCACGACTATGATGAAGGACAACGTTTTCAACGTGTCTCTGAGCTTCCCATCACTCCCATTGAACAGCTCAGGGATCTCATCTATTGGTGTGAATTCAGACGCGATCTTCAGGCACGATATCTCAAGCCCCTGATCTTTAAAGAAGCACAAGAAAGAAGAAATCAGGGAAAAACTTTCCCTGACTGGATGATCCCTACAACAAAGACCCTTGATGAACTTCTCATTAAGGAATAACCTTTTGAAGGCTGATAGGATTTCCTTGTAATCTTTCTATCTTTATTAGCTTACCTCTTTTGTACTTGTAAGTTTATTTGCTGTACTTGTAATTTTTCCACTTCCCTTTGTAACCTTATACGAAGTTAAAAGAAAATTTCCAGCGAATGTACTTTACTCCATCGATACTTAAAAGATCCCAGAAAACAGTAAAAGGGACAAATATTTTATGAGTTCTTTTTATCCTTATGTTTTCATACTTAGCAATTTTCTTTGTTGCTATGTCATAATCAAATAAGGGGAGATTTTTGATCCAAACCCTATGTGATTTGATAATGACCCTCTCTTAAACACTTAGTGAAAATTGTAAGTAAATAATATGAATTAGAGTTTCACTATCGCTGATAAGTACTATGTCTCTACAGTACCGCTGATAGGAAACTCAAACTCTTTAGATTAAGACATTCAACGAACACAGTTCATCCAGTAGCTCTGAGTCTGTTCAGTCTATGTGATGATCGCTGATAAGTTATAGTTGTTTACTTATGATCCCTGAAGACAAGTCTCACGTCAACAAAGGTTCTACGCTGAAGTCGAAGATCAAGCCCAAGAACCAGCGACAAGTCTACTAATGAACTGATGCGGATATCAGCAAAGCAAGACCTGTCCATTCAACGTGAAGTATCAAGAAGAAGACTTCAGCAATCGCTGAGCCTTATCACTCGCTGATAAAGTACTGTTCAACGAACGCTGATCATGAAGTCTTCTTCTACAAGTTACTTTTGTCTTACCCCCTTGCACGTCTCCGTACGAAATGTTAGAACGGACCTCCCTTCTGTCTAGAATCGTACAACAAACTCTGATTCTACACTGTGCACCATGCGGCTAATAAGGTTGTCTACAAAGGTCAAAACATGCAACCACTCAGCTGTTGCCACGTGTAAAGTAACACTGCCATGCATTAAATGCATGCAGTATATAAAGAAGAACCCTACTTCAAAATTAAAGTGCTCGACCATCTTCTTCTCTCTCTCTTAGTGTTAGAATATTATTCGTAATATTCTTATCTCCTTTCTATCTTATTTCTAGTGCAAGAAACTTAGTGTTCTTAACTTGTTTAGATTAGGTTTATCCTTAATCTTGTTCCGCAACAAGTTGTAAATTGTTTTAAGATTTATCAATAAACAATTTAGAAAGTAAAAATCGTGTGTGTGTATTGAACCCCCCTTCTACAAACTTGTATAAGCCTTCGGGACCAACACGAAGTGGTAATTGTCGCATGCCATCTCCCAGTCTTCTTCCTCGTCAACCATAAATGGATAATCGGCCGTAGTTCGCCCATAGTTTCTCCACTCCTCGTCTGTTTCCGGTACCTTCCAGGTACTCCGACGAGCTCCATCGTTCAGTGGTTGGTAGGCTGCCTAACGTTGAGTTCCAGCCCCATTCGCCGACCTGTTCCCCTTGATCTTGAACCTCCAGCCATAGCGTTAAGAAAAGCGAGAGAATGTTTGTAAACGGTGTAAAAGAATGTATAAAAGATAGATAACAAGTTGTGAATTACTACTTCATCATGCCATAAACGATTATATAGTGTTAAAACGTATTTTTTTAACGTATTTTAGTTAATAAACGATTATATATGTTAAATGTAAAATTAAAATTATGAAAGTAAAAAGTAAAAAGTAAAGTAAGTAAATAAGTATAGGGGTTGAAAGTGTAGATATCAAATCAAAATTCACCAAAATTAGAACCATCGCGGGACTCCTTCGCGATCGCGGGATGAATATTTTCAAAATTGGTCCCTGTCCGCAATCGCGGACCCCCTTTGCGGAAAAAATGGGTATTTTGATAAAATTAAAGAGAAAATGGGTATTTTGGTAAGTCAAAGTCAAACCTTGGGTATTTTAATTAAATTCCCTTTCCTTTTTCTTACAAAGGAGTCCTCAACATTTGGTATTTATTTTATTGACTATGATTAAGTTTATGAAAAAGTACATTTAAACCCCTTCACTTTACTTTTTTTTTCCTTGTTCCTGGGGGTATTTCCTAAAATTCATGATGTTACAAATCATCCCTCCTTTTTAAAATTCCGTCCTCGGAATTTGGTACTTTCTTAAGTATTCTAGCAGACTTGGGGTAACGTGCTACTTCTACACATTGGTGCAACAGTTTACAATGTTACGTCTGCAAACATCTTGCAAGTACGACACCAACAAGCCATAAATTTTCTAAAATTTGCTAGGAGATGTAACCTTGTAATCTTCTTCTTCGATTCTTTCTATAATCTTGAATGATCCATGATAATGAATGCTTAAAATTATCTCTTCACACCAATGATAGGAGAACGAATGTCTCAACCAAAGTCTTATACATACTTAAATTGCAAAGAAGTCTAGCATTTCTCAAAATACCTTCTATTTTCTCCCTCTTTCATTATCGCATTGATATTATGACTTCTAGTCTCTATTATATGACGATGTCAATACTCGAGACATATGACTTTCATCTAGTATTGCTCATCAAACTTCATCCACAATCGTATTGTCAATGGTGCAAAACCTTTTAATGTACAAACTACCAAAGTTGCTCTTAATATGATTTTTATTTTGCATTCTTATTGTCGGACCAACGACATTCTTGGCAAGTCTTCAGAGAATACAATAACATAATCACTTATCATAGGTACATCTTTCACCGTTTTCCTTTCTGTTTGCATAAATCGTAAAGGCAGGCTACTATTTACCACTCTAAATTGATCATTGATTTGCTTATATTAATTGACATCGTCTCTTTATAATATTTTCACTTCAAGAGACTTGTAACTTTTATTTTACTATCCGCAAAAATAACAGCTATGTGACGCGTATTACTTGAAATGACCAATACCATATTGTATTGCCATAGAAAACCTTCAAAGCAATACTTTAACAATCATTCAAATTTCAGTATTGACTTATAGCTATGGATTTGATCTAATTCTACCATTCATTAATCCACAAATTTTTCTTAAGGCTATCCTTAACATAATTATATCGAGACACTGCTTAACATTACTGCAGTTGTCTTAACTACTATTGCAACTAGCAGTTTATCATGCTTTCGTTGAGCACTCTAATTCAATTCATATCGTGGAATATTTTGATTTCGCGACACATACCACACTACGTTGTCTATTTTTATTTAATTTAATTACATACATACTTTAGATGCTACACTTTTATAATATCAGGTCATACTATCTTACCACCCATATTGACCATCAACTTCCTTTGCATATTTTTCATATAATTACTATCTTAATGATTCATGATTCTTATCACTTAATACCCAAGTGACTTTGAACTTACACATACTAACATTAAAATTTTCACTTGTTATTACTTAGCCAATCTTATCATCATCAAATTTACATCTACTCATAGATGAAGTTTCTTATATATATGATGAGTTATACTTCTACCATTTGCTTCCATTTACTTGCAGAAGTATCTTAACGAAGAGATTTTGCTTTATATGCATGATATTGTAAGGCAATTACACGATGTCTTAATTTAGATAATCAGACATATATATATATATATAAATATATAATATCCCATATTCAGTTACCCTTTTGGTTTGAATGTATCATACCTCATTTTGTATATTTTATTAGTTTTCATATCTGATGTCCCCTTCCAAATACATTCATATTACATAGGTATCAAATTATAACTTTAAATCATATGCTACTTTTATTCTTCACAAATATATGTATGTCTTGAACTCATACCTCATGACATTATTTGAATTCATTTTCGAAGCTTCGCTACCCGAGTCGTAAATAATATGACTTCACATATTGAGCTCACAAGAATTTTACCACCATATCTTATTTCTCCAGTCATATCTTTGGGAAATTGACTCAAATAGCCAAAGCCACAACGGGAAGTGACAAAATAGCCATTTTCTCTCCTGGGTCACCAAAATAGCCATTGGGTCCGCACTCCGACCCGACCCGGTGAGTGCGGACCGCACTTGGCCACGTGTCAGCACCCGAGAAGCCCCTCAACAGTAAAAAGTGGAAGTCGAATCAGGTGGCAGGTCCGCACTCGCACTCATGCTATTGCGAGTGCGAACGTAGGGTTGCGAGTGCGGACCCGACAATTTTTATTAATTAAAACCCCACCTTTCAACCCCACATGCTATTTTTTAAAACCCTGGTCTCTAGAACCGGTCCCCCCACCCCACACGCCGCCCCATCGGTTTCCTCTCCACGTGAAGTCAAAGGAAGTGAACGACACGTTTCAAGCCCTCAAACATCCGCAATGGCCGAGGAGGTACGTTTTTATCTCACCAAAACCGTCGATTTTACTCGTTTCAGTTAAAAAAAACAATTTTAGCAGCGCCGCACCCACACCCTAGTGCGAGTGCGGATGCGGACCCGTAGGGTTTGGTGCGGTTTCATTGGTTTTTTGCGGTTTTTGTTTCGTTTTCGTTCATGTAATTTTGTTTTGATGTTTGTGGTTTATTTATGTATGTATGTATTGTGTTCTTGTACTATATATTGTGTTCTTGAAATACAAGGTTTTGGTTCCCATTAGGGTTTTGTACTATGTATTGTGTTGTTGAAATTTATTTTTTATGATTATGTTATTTAGTAATTTTATTGTACTATGTATTGTTCTTGTAAAAATAGCAATAGCTTATGAACTTTATATTTCCATTTACATGTGTTAGAATTTACAGATTTGGTCCCTAAAGTTTGAAAAATTACGGTTTAGGTCCCTAAACTTTGAAAATTGACACTTTAGGTCCTTAAACATGGAATTTCGGCCAACTTTGTAAGCAACTAGCCCCCTAAATTTGTGTGCATCTGGTTTGTTATAATTTACAGATTTGGTCCCTAGAGTTTGAAAATTGACGGTTTAGGTCCCTTAACTTTGAAAATTGACACTTTAGGTACGTAAATTTGGAATTTCGGCTAAATTTGTAAGCAACTAGCCCCATCATTTTGTTTGCATATGCTGTGTTAGAATTTACAAGTTTGGTCCCTAGAGTTTGAAACATTATGGTTTAGGTCCCTAAACTTTGAAAATTGACACTTTAGGTCCCTAAACTTGGAATTTCGGCCAACTTTGTAAGCAACTAGCCCCATGAATTTGTTTGCCCCTATTTTATAGAATTTACAGGTTTGGTCCCTAGAGTTTGAAAAATTACGGTTTAGGTTCCTAAACTTTGAAAATTGATACTTTAGGTCCATAAACTTGGAATATCGGCCAACTTTGTAAGAAACTAGCCCCATGAATTTATTTGCATCTGTTTTGTTAAAATTTATAGATTTGGTCCCTAGAGTTTGAAAATTGACGGTTTAGATCCCTATGTTTGAAAATTGACACTTTAGGTCCCTAAACTTGGAATTTCGGCCAACAATGTAAGAAAATAGCCCCATGAATTTGTTTGCACCTGTTTTGTTAGACTTTACAGATTTGGTCCCTAGAGTTTGAAAATTGACACTTTAGGTTCCTAAACTTAAAAAATTGACGCTTTCAGCCACTGCTAGAGATTTATACGGTTAATATGTATGTTTGTTTGGGTTTTGCTTGTGTCAAATCTTGTGTAAGGCTAACTTTGTTAATTTTCATGAACAGATGCACATCCACAATTGGTCACCCTGAAAGTCCACCATCAAGGGTACTTCACAGAACCACCTAGAAGACATTACTTCCATGGTCTATAAATTTATGTTGACATGTTAGACGTGGATGATCTTTCCATGCAACTGCTTCAACAGATCATGAAAGAGCCAGACTACAACGAACAAAAATAATATAAGTTGTATTTTAAAAGGCCGAATGCATACTTGTTGACTGGACTGGTAGAATTGACTACCGATGAAAATGTAGCCAATATACGTCATTATGTTGACGGGCATACCGTAATTGAGTGTACAACGAGAATATGGAGCTTAGCACTTCCAAGACTCGTCTCACTAGAGCATATAAGAAGTCGGTGGGGATTGTCAAAAACCCAAGCATCGTGTAGCCGACGCATCATCATGTTCATGTGGATTGATGATTTGATGTTCTATCGCTCTATTAGTTTGGGAAATCAATTAACGTATGTATTTTATACCCAACTTTTGCACTAGTATCAACATAAAAACTCATAAAAACCCAAAATCATTTATTCATGAGCAAAGTACAACATGAAACAACAAATTAGAAACTGCAAACTACGAAACAACAACATAGAAACTCCAAATTACGAAACCAACAACACTAGCACCACCTAAGGATAAAGTGCTTTACATTGATCGATCCAAGTTTTGCTTCTCAGTTACCTTCGCTTGAAGAATTGCGAAGTCTTGTACAATGTTGTTGATTTCTAAGTTTTCTCGACGAATACAGAAATCCTTATCTTTTATTTCCATCTTCAACCTATTTATCTCCTTTTCTTCCTCTTCGATCCTTTTCAGGTATCCATCCTTCTTGGCCATCATTTGTTTCAACCTTTCAGTGAGTTCTTCGATCTCCGCTTCATTTTTTCTATCGATTTTTTCATTCCCGACGACATTGTTTGTGACGACGGTCGGTTTGAAGATGATGCATTTCCAACCATGTGTTTGGTGAAAGATGAGAGTATTATGATATAAAAATATTGTATGGGTGTTGTGACTTTTAAGTTGGAATTAACATGGGTATATATAGCCACAACATCACAATTGCGAATCTGGCTTTTGACATCCGCAATTACGAACCTAGCTTTTCACATCCGCAATTACGAACCAAAATTTGGTCAAGACAAATCTTCTACTTTTCAGGCGAATCTGGTAGCTTCTACTTTTCAGGTGAATTTGGCAATCCTTTTCAGGCGAATCTGACAGCTTCCACTTTCAGGCGAATCTTTTGACCAAATCCACATCCGCAATTACGAACCTAGCTTTTCACATCCGCAATTACGAACCTAGCTTTTCAGATCCACAATTACGAACCTAGATTTTTACGACTATTAGTAAGTGGTCTGATGAAGTAGTAATTCATAACTTGATATGTATCCTTTCATACTCTTTACACCGCTTACAAACATTCTTTACCTTTTCATAACACTATGGCTGGAGGTTCACGCTCTAAGGGGAAAGGTCAGCGAATGGGGCTGACACTTCACGCTATGCCGACAACCAACCATTGAATGATGGAGCTCTCCGGAGTAACTGGAAGGTACCAGAAACAACGAAGGAGTGGTCAAAGTTTGGGAGAACTGTGGCCGATTGGCCAATCACGGAGGAGGAGAAAGAACAATGGAATTATGCATGGGAGACATACTTCCATGAACATGGCTTGAATGAACCACCAATGTATCATTCTACCCAACCGGGGGGTCTTCCAATGTCTCAAAAAATGCCCTCCAGATTGATAGAGTCGATAGAAGAGGCGAACACGGAGATCGAAAAGATAAAAGGATGTGGTTACACAACAGGGGAATTCAGCAAGGCAAAGTGGAGTGTCTGGCGGAGAAGAAACAAGACCTGGTACAAAGGAAGCGCGATATTCGGGATCTGCACTGAGAAATTGAGGAAATAGAAGATGAAGTAAGAGAAATCAAAGAAAGCTACACCGGCATGGAGGACATGATCAGGGAAAAGACTGAGTAGATCGTCAAAATCCAGGAAATCTACCCGTAGTAGATTTCTCCAAGGGTGGTTGTTGGTTTTCTTTAGATGCATTGTATCGGTTTCCATGTTTTCTCAATAAAATGATGCTTTAATGTTTACTTTATTTTACACACAAGAACACTTAACAAACACGATAAAGTAGATTAAATCAACAGTGAACATAAAAATAGTTGCTTCAAACACAATTGAACATAACAACCATTAATGGAGACTACAAACAGGTTTACTCATTCAGATCAACGTTTAGATCGAAAGTCTAATGTCTATAACTTCCGTAATTGGTCTCCTAACTAGTTACTCGTTCAGTTTGGATGCTACTGGATGCTCTTTGACGTTGGTGGCTACCAGACGCTCTTTGACTTCCTCGATTCACTGGAAAATCATAATGAAAATTTGACCAATTATGTCCGCTTTGTTTACACCGAGAACATCTTCATGTTGTCGGATACTCGCCATGAAATGGGATACGATCGTGGTTGCTTGGTCTACCAACGCGTTTCTGGAACACGGTAGGTTTAACGGTCATAAGTGGTGTGTCTGGAACAACCCACGTTTCAGGAGGCACAGCCGGATGTATGACCTCTGCGTATGTTGTTCAGAAGTTATCCGTCGTGAAGTAACCAAACACCAGGTGGGTGACATCTGTACACCGGAGATGTCTTGAAACGGCGATTGCATGACTGCAAGGTAAACCGGATATCTGCCACTTCATACAAGTGCAACTACGATTCTTATAAGCCACCTTGGCGTCCCTACGCATATTGCAAACTTCGAATAAACCATGACCAATTTCATGGACAGTAAACCTCGCCGACTTCATCTGTCTCCTTTTAACTTTTGTCATTGCATATGGGGTGAGAACATCTACCCATTTCGCTGCAGATAAACAAATAGTCAAAATTCTGAAAATATTTTGAGTTATTTGTAATAAAAGTAGATTCTATGTAGGTTGATATATATATATATATATATATATATATATATATATATATATATATATATATATATATATATATATATATATGATAGCCTGCTTTGTTCCGGTGCTTTGCATACCAGTCTTGTTGCAATAATCGGAAGTAATCCATAAGGGACACGATAGGTAACCTCCGAGCGTAACGGGACAGTGCATTGACCGACTCGGCACTGTTTGAAGTCATTATGTTTTAACGCATTCGGGGAAAATGGGCCCTAGACCACCATTGGCGTAACCTCGTCCAAAAGTGGAGCTCTCAAAGGTACAATGCCTCGTAGAGCTGGCATTCTAACTTCGAAATCATGCACCGTGTACGCTTTACAGACCTTCCAAAATACAGTCCTCCTATAGTCGATTCTATTATCCATGGTTTTTATGTTCATCATGAGATGGCGGCAACAAAGCGCATGATGGGTACGTGGGAACACCGTATTGATTGCTTGGCGTATTGCACCCGCCCTGTCGGATACGAACACCAACTCTTCGGGTTCGCCGATACATTACTTCAACATGGACAAAAAATAAGTCCAACCCTCTCTTCTCTCAGACCTACCAACTCCGAAAGGGAGCTAGAAAATTTGGTTATTGGCGTCCATAGCAACGGCTAAGAACATTGTGCCTAAGTAAGAACCCTTCAAATGAGCGTCGTCTATTATAATGACCGGACGCAAATAGCTCGTAAACAACTGAATCTGGAAAATTATGCTGAAAACATTAGAATATTATAGTATAATGAAAGTGTAGACTGTTTAAGAGGTTACAAGGAAAAATATATACCGCACAACCAAGGGCATAAAAACGCAACTCAAAACGTTTTGTAATATAGGTCTGTATTGAAGCTCTAAATTATAGAAATACCCAGGGAGTCGGCTAAAAGAATTGTGGGGGTCGCCCCGCACCAGGGCTAGCACATAAGCTTTCACACGCCAAGCTTGCGAATACGAGATATCTACGTTGAATTGCTCTTTTATGTCGTTCATAATGTCGGATCCACGGAGTTTCCGACTTTCATCCTGTACTCTTCTATTGGCGTTAAGGTGGTTAGGATGCATCTGGGTCCTTGAACAAATGTGTACGTCATGCATCGTGCGTACTTGGAACATAGTGGTATCTTTGAGATATGTCGCATACATACGCCAATCACAATTAGCATCCTTACATGTCGCTTCAAATCGGGTATTTGAAGATATGTCCACTTAAAACTCGTAACCCTCTTCAACGAACTTTCTTTCGAGAGCGAGTGTCAGGTCGTCTTTCGTGCTGAATATATCCCCCATATTGACTCTGGTACTACGATTATGAGCTACAGGCTCTTGATTAGGTGTTATGAAATCGTCTCCCCTATTTGGAAGGGGAGGAGGTTGGCCAAAGAAATCATTTATTCCACCATATGATCTAATAGAACTAGTTTCTCTTGTTTCTTCTTCTTCTTCTTCATCTTTTTCATCATCTTCTTCATCGTCTTCTTCATTGCTATCAATACTAGGAATACCCAAACGGTAAACATGGGACTCGTCGTCTTCTTCTTCTTCTTCTCCGTGTCGTTCTTCTACCGGTTCTTCGGTCTCCAGAACAAATTTGGGGTTATAGTCACTAACACCATTATTATCTTCAGTAAGAAAATCGTAGTTAACTCCATACACATGCTCATCTTCAGACTAAAAATGAGGCACGTAAGAAGAAGATTGACTCTGCTCAATAGCATACATATCCGGCTCTCGTACGCTGTTTGAACTACCACCAACATTGCTTCCGCCAAACATCGTGAGATCGACATAAACATAAAGTGTTGGCAGATCTCTTACAGCCGCAGCAGATCGTAGGAAACACAAAACATCGTTTGTGTCTTGTAACTCATAAAGTTTGCCATAATACTTGTACGCCATTCTAGTGAGACCAAAATTAAGGTTGATTTCACATTTCCCTTGATCATAAGTAACCAACCTAGAATGTGTAATGTTTGATGGCACCATGACTCGCACCATCGGGACATCGGTAAAATACTCCCACTCCGACCCGATCTGTTGCCAAGAACCCCCATCCAAAATACGTAGCTTAATTCTATCAGGTAAGGAACTCATTTTTAAGAAAAACGAGAAAACACCAAAAAATCTACAAGATTGGAAAGTTGATTTCAATGTTGGTGATCTTCATCACTGAAAGTAGCCACTATTATATACACAATTCACGGGATAAGATACTGTACGAAATGATAATTGCTCTTCAACTACTAAACATTAACAATGCATTATTAATTTGGAAAAAAACAGTGAAAGTCGCACAAAAAACGTACGTGAAAAACAGAAAAAAACACCCAGGTCCGCAATTGCGGCCCGGGAGCGGATCGGAATTAGGGTTTCACCGGGGGGCCGCCACGTGTCGGGTAGTGTGGTCCACACTCTGACCCGATCCAGTGCGGACCTACCGTTTTCCAACAAAAAAATATGTCTTTTAGTGAGCCAAGTGCGGACTGCACTCACCGGGTCGGGTCGGAGTGCGGACCCATTGGCTATTTTGGCGACCCAGGAGAGAAAATGGCTATTTTGTAACTTCTCGTTGTGGCTTTGGCTAGTTGAGTCAATTTCCCCATATCTTCTTGTCACATGTATGCTTTTGAATAAACCATGTATTTATACTTTGTCTTGTCAACAACGCAATTGATCTTTTCTTTTGTGACTTCGTGGTCACCTTCCTGGCCATTATGATTAAGTTATACTCTCGAACTTTCAAAATAAATAAATAAATAATTTAGCACATATTTAGCAATTATGCTTCCGTTTTTATTTGAGAGGCCATGCTTATTAAAAGCACAATACACTCGATGTACTTATGTCATTAATCACCAAAATATCTATACTATATATCTATACTATATATAGGTATCCTTCTCTTTCATTGTCTTATTTCAAAGCTTCTTGCACATCTTATATTAATATTCTATAATAAGTTTCTATCTCGATAATGTTCACAATAGCTTACTCATTAATATTGCTATTGGACTTGAATACTTTATTTTCATACCAAACTTAATATTCCAAGTACTACATAATACCCATACATTTTGGGTGTACGTTCATATCATCTCTATTGCCTTCTTATGCTTATCGGAGCCAATACTAATCTGCTGACAACTTATATACTACATCGTATGAATTGCAAAACATTTCAATGTGCCATACGTTTTCCTTATAACACTTTACCTTACCATCCTTTTATCCGTTGATCTCAATAGACATTATCATTAATGATATAATACCTTGTTAGTTTAACTTGAGTTCTCGTAATCAAGCCTAAGTCACTTCAGTAAATCATCAGAGACTTGACATATATCTTTAACTCAAATTATTGAGGGGCTATAACTTGAACAACTTATATCTCTATATGAAATTACTGAGGCCTGTAACTTGAACTTGGTTGCATAACTGTATCCAGAAGTATGTCCAAATAAACCAACAATACCTTTGTCACCATAAAATTCAATATCTCCTCTATTTTTTGAACACTATTGACTTTAAATATTTCAAGAATAACATCCTAACCGTATCCATCATATCAATACCAATAGATGGAACTTCATATCATAATTAGATCATAACTTAGATAGCTATCGGTTTAAGCTTAGGTATTCTAAACTAACACCCAAGTCACTTAAACCATTGCTCTGATACCAACTTGTGACACCCACCTTTCCAGATTGTCACCAATAGTATATCATAGAAATAAACCGTAAAAATGATCTGCTTTAGGTCAAAACCTTACATTGCAGCGGTAACATCTTAAAGTGAAAGACCTTCTGGTTCATTCTTAAAAAAATGCGAGGAGAACTTCAACATCTCTGGTTAGTTAAATTGAATCTTAGATCTTCTTCTTATCACTTGAACTTTCTAAGATACCTGGTACCGAGATACATGCATAATTCAAAAATAAAGATAGTCATCCAAAGGCCTCGTGAGCTCATCAGTTTTCAACATGTTTAACATATCATAAAACATAGTGTTGCAAAATCATAACAACATGTAAAAACTTTGCATGCTATGAAACCATTTTTTTAGTTGGAGATCCCCCTTTGTGTTGTATGCACCATGTGGATCCATTTGATAGTGATTTTAAATCACCCATTACGTTTCAAGTGCAGGAACAAACCACTTTACTGAAACCCTCTTATTGTGGATTCCCGCCCTTTAACTTTGACCCCTGCATCCCGAGCATTTCCATTGGTGGACCAACAAAACATTTCATGCATATCGTTTAAAACGTTCATGCATATGCACATTTAATAACATTTCATCATATGTATACATCATAGACATACATCATAAAATGCATTAACATAAAACACCATCCTTTTTGCATGTATCTCATTTTTCGTAAAAACATCATGAAACTCAACTGGATACATTGTTGCTTAAACTTATGACAACAACCAGGATTATCCAACAATATTCAAATACCCTTATCATATCGTCATTCCTCTATGACTTTCCATGTATTTAATAACAACTTTGCTTATTAGTCAATCTCGAACTTGTCTAAGTTAAATCTTATCATTCTTCAGAATTTGAGATTATTGTATCTTAGGGGCCGTTTACAAAACGCTTACTCGGGTATGTACTTACCAAGTCACATTAAGTTATCGGATGAATATGCCAAGGACCAAGAATCTTACCCGGTAAGAGGGGAAGCAAGGACCGACAGTCGAAAGCAAGGACCGAGAGTCTTACCCGGTAAGTGAGTGCGACGACTCTTACCACGGTTAGCGCTTACCAGCTAAATTGTTGCATACGATGCCATTTTGGTGGACTAAAATCTTACCCGGAAAGTAAGCGATAGTGTTGAATTTTACCGGTAAACACTTACGCGGGTACGTATTATGTAAACGGCCCCTTAGTCTCAATGATCGTTATAACTACAATTTGTGATTCACAATAGCCATTTACAAAAATCAATATATGTATATTTTTTAAATTATCATAGACGTCGAATCGTTAGATAGTTATTATAACAATAAAAATATTACCATATCCATAATAACTTACCTTCTTCAATTTTATATTGTATTGTTTAAAGATACAATATCTCATAATTCCAGTTACTCGTAAACAAAATCATTGAACATCATGACCACTTTAAATGTCACTTTCATCAATTAATTTCCAAAGATTTACTAAACACGTTTAGTAAATCCCTTCACTTTACTTTTTCTTTTCCTTTTTCTTGGGGGTATTTTCTAAAATTCGGGATGTTACATTTTTAGTGGGAAAGAGCACGGAGCAGGGAGAGGGAGCAGGGAGCAGCTCCAAATCGTCGACCAGCAGATCGTCGACGACAACTCCAGTAGAGGAATAAGTGGGTTTTTGGTGGAAATGGGTGGGGTTTCAAAGATGGAGCGTGTTTCTTGAGAAGGATATTGAGGGAAATAATAGGTCTGCCTCCATAAAGGTACCTCTTGAAAGTTGAGCGAATACGCCATTGTCTATTCCATTAAGCCAATACCAAACACTCCCCTTGAGCTGACCGAATAAGCTGAAGATGTTATTCAACTCCTTAAGCCGGTACCAAATAGGCCCTTAGTTGAAGAAAATTATGTTACATTAAAAAGTCAACTCATCTCAAGACCCATAAGTGTTCTCACACAAATTTTCGTCTTAGGAGAGGAGGTTTATCATTCTTGATAAATATTTAGGGTCCATTTGGTATGCAAGAATGCAATGGATTTGGATTTCAAATCCATTCCAATCTTGTGTTTGGTTTGCTGGATTGTCCGGATTTGAAATCCTAGGATTTCTATGAAATAATAAAAAAGGATTTTGAAATTCCACGAGGATGACTAGGATTTCATAGGAAGACTACAAATTTGATTCCATATTTGTTGCCCAGTTGGCACCAAGGGTGGATCGGATTTTTTGGTATTTCACTTACGAAATTGATTCCTGTCACGCCTAAACGAGTGTTTATGTGGTAGAAACATGCAGTGATCGTCAAACCAACACAACTTCCCTCCGCTTCGTAACTGGAATGCATATTCATTGTCCATCCATATCTATACATATTTCATATATATACATATCAAAATTTACAACCCAACATAACCCATTAGAGCTCATACTAGACAATACTAGACATACTAGACATACTAGACATATGCATATTCCTAAAATTTATACACAATTACGTTATATTTGTACATATATGCATACATATATTCCCAAAATTTAAAAAATTCTAAGTCAAAATCTATTCCTAATCATATACATACATAAATACATACACAACCACACTCTATACATATACATACACATATTTTACATACACACTCACATTATATACATATATTCACATACATACATACACAAATTCACATACATACTATGCATACATACATACATACATACATACATACAAACACAAGTTCAAACACATAGATACATAAATTCACACACATACACACACAAATTCATACACATACATACACAAATTGACATATATACATACATAAATTCATATTGATATAGACATACATACACACATACATAAACAAATGTCATACATAAATTAGCATACATACATCAATACAATAATACATACACAAATGGTGAAAATTAGAATAAAATGACAAAATTTTGTTTTTTTTTACCAAAAATCGGGTGAAGAGGGATGAAAAGAGGGAGAGTCGGCGGGAGGCGGGGAGGGATGGTCGTCGGACGGTGAGGATGGCCGGTGGAGGTCGTCGGAGGGTAGAGATCGCCGATGGAGGGTGGGGATCATCGATGGTGGTCGGGGAATAGTGCGCAAAGGGAGTTGTGCAGCTGATGATGGTGTGAGAGCTTCAAGGTTGTTGATCTGTTCTGTTTGCCCGATGGAGACCGAAATCTCAATTCATTTTCAGAGGATTACTGATGGATATATCCGTCGAAAACTCGTTTAATTAAAAAATTTAAATACTTTGCCTTTTCTTAAAAGAGTTTTAAAAAATTTGAATTTCCGACGGGCATATCCGTCGGTACGGGTATATCCACGAGAAATGTTATTTTTATTTATTGAACTATTATATTATATTATTACATATTATTATTGTTGTTATTGTTATGCCGTTAAAGTCAGTTAAATCCATTAAAGCCAAAAAATGATCCATTAAAGCCCAAAATAATCCATTATCACCGAACATAACACATTATAGCCCAAAATGATCCATTAAAGCCCAAAACGATTCACTAAAGGCCAAAACGATCTATTAAAGCCCAAAACGGTCCATTATCGCCAAACATAACCTATTAAAGCCCAGGACAATCCATTAAAGCCCAAAACGGTCCATTAAAGCCCAAAACGGTCCATTAAAGCCCAAAACGGTCCATTAACGCCCAAAATGGCCGTTAAAGCCCATAAAGATCCATTAAAGCCCAAAATGATCCATATAAAGCCCAAAATGGTCCATTAAAGCCCAAAACGGTCCATTAAATCCCAAAATGATCCATTAAAGCCCAATTGGATCAATGAAAGCCTAAAACGGTCCATTAAAGCCCCAAATTCAATAAAGCCTAAAATGATCCATTAATGCCTATCATGATCTGTTAAAGCCCTAAATGGTCTATTAAAGCAAAAAAAAAAACGGTCCATGTTGACTCTATTTTTATATTGTATTCAAGATTACTTGCTTAAATTATAAAAGCCCAAATTGTATTTGCTTAAATTGTAAAAGCCCAAATTGTATTTGTGGGCTTTAGTGGATTATGGGCTTAGGCCTTAAAACCTAAGTATTTAATGTCTAATTTGTTAGAGTTTTAGGTTAAGCCTCAAAAATCTCCTAGCCTCAATTTGAAAGAGTCAGACGTATAGAGAGAGAGAGAGAGCTTCAATTGTAAGAGAGAGTGTTCATCAATCCTATCTTGTAAACTCCTCTTTATCAGTCAATACAAAGATTATTGCTATTATTATTGTTACTTGTTGTATCTGGGATCCTACAATTGGTATCAGAGCCAAACAGATTCGAATTTGTGCTTCAATCCATTGATTTTTATCAATTTTTGAGAGATTATTGTGTTTTTGTGCAAAGTTGAGAGTTCTTCAAGTTCTTCATCTTTTTGGTTGGTTTTGGCCATTAGAGTTATTCTACTGGTTTAGAATCGATCAAGGGTTGTTAGTAGATAATACCTGAGTGTTTTATTCCGCAAAATCACTAGGTTTGTAGCTCAGTTTGTGCATTTACTCAATTTTCGGAGTTTTAAACTTTTATTTTTCTACACTCAGTTTTGCTTCGAAAAACCACTTTCTGTTTATTTTTGGACAAAACTCGAAGAATTAAAGTTGTCCAGAATATCCTCGTGCACCTACCTACACTCTGTTAACGATCCAACTTTTTTTAAATTTTCAAGTAACAATATGTCAAGACTAAGATTTAGTGCTGATGCTCATTATTATTCTAAACTCAGTACTAATTTTTGCAAAATTATTCCTAATCTTGAGAAAGAGTTGGAGGAAAAGAACAAAAGCAGTCTGATTGATTCAGAAAAAATTGCTAAGCTTGAAGAATCAGATAAACTCCTAAACTGTGAAAATCTTGAACTGAAAAGGAATTTATCTGAGTCTGAACAAGAGAAGAAAAGACTTGAACTTAAATGTTTAAATTTTTCTAATCTAATTTCTAATTTTTAAAAGCTTGTAATTTGTGAAAAACAGAACTTTGAAAATGAAAGAAAATCTTTTGAAACAAAGTTTGTTAAGCTTTCTAACAAATTATCTGATTTAGAAAAGACTCTTGAAAAAAAGAGGAAAGAGTCTAATCTTGAAAGAAAAGAGTTTGAGAAGAAGAAGATTGAAGGATTTCAAACAAAATGTTTGAAAGATGATTTTGAGAGAGAAAGAACTGTTTTTAAAGCTGAAATGTCCAAATTGACAAAAAGACTATCTGATTTGTCAACCAAGATTATGTTGGAGAAGATGTATAAATCAGATCTTCTAAAGAAGTTTGATTTAAATCTTAAAGAAAAAGATGTTTTAGCTAAAAGGCTTAAGAAATTTGACTTAGCAAACTCTTGTGTTGATAATACAGATAACCTTGTTTTCAAAAGAGTGAAAATGGTTTGGAAAGTCAAAAGCTCTACTCCTGTCAAAAATTCTCCAAAGCCATATGTTTCTGTTAAACATTCATCTCTTTATTCTCATAACTGTAAATGCTTTGATCTTCTATTTAAATTAAAGAACCATTTCTCTAGTTCTAACTGTGTTCCTAATGTGTCATTTCATAAAAAAAATTCAAAGACCCAATATAAGAAAAAGCATAGAAAGGAACCTGGCAAACCAGCAAAAACTGGCAAACCAGAGGACCTGAAGACAGTTCCAAATCCTAACAAAATAGGACCCATTTGGAAATGGGTACCAAAATGTCTTTAATCTGTCTTGCAGGTACATGGACTCCTTAATACATCTGTTAAGGACTCACACTTCAGTGGATAATGGACTCTTAAACACTCAGTTTAAGACTCATCCTTCAAAGGCAATTGATTTCTGTGCACAACAGTACAGAACTCAAGTACTATGACAGCATGCTGACAGATTTGCGATGCTGTAGTAAATTGATCATATCTCACTGGTCAAGACACCAATTGATGTGATTCAAAATGCCCTGGATTTAAAACGCATTGATGAACAGATTTCGTGTTTTGAGATTTCAAAGATTCGAAATTTATAAGGGTCATATGCATCGTTGAAGTAGACAACAGTGTGCTGATACAGAGCTGTTGGACAGATCTGCGCGACTATGGTACATCAACCATATCTTATTCGTCCGAGCTCCAAAAGAGGTGATTCCAGATGCTATGAAAAGATAACAAACCAATGCACACTCTTTATGTTTTGAGTTTTTGGAAACTCCAGAGCTATCATGGTGTAAAGTAGTGTCGAAGTTAGTGTAAAACTGCTGGCAGAGGACTTAGAAGAAATCAGCAAGAGCTCACCAAAGCTCTGTTAGACCTCATCAGAGCTCTGTCAGAAACTTCTGTTCCACCAGAGATAACCAACAGAGCTGAGGTACCTCAACAGAGCAGCGGTACACCAACAGAGCAGAGGTACAACAGAGCATAGGTACTTGCTGTTAGCTTTGCGCACCTGTCGTATTTTCAACAGAACTCCCTCCTCGAAGCTCCAAATTTAATGAGTCCAGATGCGTTGGATTCTTAAGACAAAGATGAACAATTTTCGTGTTGTTCACTTGGTCTGAATCAGTGATCTTCTTGGTCAGAATCTCTGTTAAAGTCAATATATATCTGCTGGACAGAAAGTTGTACTTCTCTGAACACATCTACCAGAGCTCTGTTGATTTTTCAGAGACATCTACCAGAGCTCTGTTAATTTTTTTTTGACATCTACCAGAGCTCTGTTGATTTGTCAGAGGTTGTCCAAAAGTATTAAGCCATCAAAACAAGCCAAAAGCCCAGAGCCCGAAAATTTTCAGTTTGTTTGATAGCTTTGCGCTGCTTCAGAAACATGCGCATAACTTTTGACTCGACGCTCCAAATTACATGAGTCCAGTTGCATTGGAAAGATAATTCACAGACGCACGACTTTGATGCTCTGAGGTTTCTCAAATTATGTGTGCTGATATGCCAAAATCAGCTTCAAAGTCTGTTGTAAGGTGCTGGACCGAAAGCATGACATTTAATTCATGCTCCTTCCGCTTTCAAGAACGGTGTTCTCTCGACGTTTCTACATCCAAAGTGTAGAACCAGTACCTCATCAAAATTATTGCTTCTACATAACTCAGTGTAGGACCAGTACCTCAGATATGTTCAGTTCAGAGTTTTTACTGGTATTTCTAAACTCTGACCCCTGCATTTTTTTTAAATTTGAATTATTAGTGCTTTTGAATATTCCTAACAAATGAGGAATCATCAAAGATGATTACCAACACCTTTTGATTTTTACAGGATATCTGATTTCAAATTGAGCTTAAATGACAATTAATGCTCAATTTGAGGGGGAGAATGCCAATCTGACCATGTACATCCAAAGGTAAATTTCTAAATCTTTAGACTCATCATTTTTTAAGAAGGCTAACTTTAAAATGATAAAACCTTTCTAAAATGGTCAAACCACTTCTAGATGCTAAATGATTTTTCTGATATAGAAGTTGGATTTTAAATGCTTTTCTAAGACTAAAAATAGTCAGTGTGTGGAACAATACAATCTTTAGGACAACAATTTCATGGGATCAATGTGTGAGCTTTATAGTACTTCTATGGATCACTTAAACATGTGTTTCCTACCTAAGAAGTAAACCTTGAGTGTTTGAGAGGTGAAGGGTCTAAATCAAAGAGTGGGGGAGATAACTCATCTGGGTTTTTCTCATTGTGCTTAAGAGGTAAAAATTGAAAAGAGAGTTTGGTTAGATGTGAGCTACATGATAAAAAAGAAAGAGAGTGTGAGAACAGAGTCAAAAGAATTATATAACTCTGCACTACCTTTTTCTGAGTCGGGCAAGCCACATTACTGATTTGTCACGATTCTTTGGTGATTATCATTGAAACAGGCAGTGAACCCATGCCAACTCTTGTCTTAACCCCACCAGCTACTTATTTCCTTCTCAACAGGGAAATGCTTCACTTTTCATGGGGAAGCAGCATATATGCTATCTGATCTTTATTTGGAAGGTTGGATATTGAAAAGAAGGAAATCTGCCCCACCTTCACACTTCATTCATGCACATTGAGTCTGTGGAAACCTGTTATGTCCAAACAAGTTTACACACTTTTGAGCCCAACATATCATATACATTTTCTTCCATACAATATCACGAATCTTTGTGATTCCCCATGCATATCTATGTGATATTGCCAGAACAGTTTGAGAAGTTTAATTTTTATAATTTTACCTCTATGATAACTGGAAGTCCTATCAGAGCTTCATATTTGTCAACTCTAAACATAGGCCACACAATTATTTTAATTGTTGTGATAACAATTGCTATGTGCTTTTGTGTTAGATGATTACCCCTGGTTACTTATTCTTTAATACAGATTCTCATGAGCCGAATGTGTTCGCTACTCTTCATCTCCCAGCTGTTTATCTACCATCGGTTATTACTCAAACTGGTAATACAAGCTTCTGCACATAAAATCGTTCTCTGATTGTTTGAGTTTAATCTTTGGGAGACAACCGAGATCAAAAAGGTAAAGCAACAGTCAAGGGGGAGTATGCAACGATCAGGGGGGAGTTAAAGAAGGAATTGAAGCAACTGACTTTGTGGAAGATCGGGCTATTTTTAATCTTGAATGCAAAGGGGGAGATTGTTGACTCTATTTTTATATTGTATTCAAGATTACTTGCTTAAATTATAAAAGCCCAAATTGTATTTGCTTAAATTGTAAAAGCCCAAATTGTATTTGTGGGCTTTAGTGGATTATGGGCTTAGGCCTTAAAACCTAAGTATTTAATGTCTAATTTGTTAGAGTTTTAGGTTAAGCCTCAAAAATCTCCTAGCCTCAATTTGAAAGAGTCAGACGTATAGAGAGAGAGAGAGAGAGCTTCAATTGTAAGAGAGAGTGTTCATCAATCCTATCTTGTAAACTGCTCTTTATTAGTCAATACAAAGATTATTGCTATTATTATTGTTACTTGTTGTATATGGGATCGAACAGTCCATTAAAGCCCAAAAAGATCCGTTGAACCCGAACATAACCCACTAATGTGCAATTGAATGCATTAAACACCTATTGGATCAATGAAACCCTAATTGGATCCGTTGACGGCCAATTGGATCCAATAAACAACTATCAGATTGATTAAAGCCTAATTGGATCCATCAAAACCAATTGGATTCATTAAAGCCCAGTAAGTATGTACGTGAACCACTACATGTGAACTGTTACATGTGAACCGAATATATATGTATTATGTGTATATGTATACATGTGATGGGTCAGGTTGGGTTCGATTCGGGTTCAACCCATTTATTAATTGGGTTGAAAACTTCAACCCAACCCAACCAGTTTAAGTAAATGGTTGAAATTTTCAACACAACCCAACCTAACCTGGTACTTAAATGGGTTGGCAGCGAGTTGACCTGTTTATGATTTTCTCAACCCAAGTTGTTTAATAAATAGGTTGAACCTGTGTTGACCCATTAAGTTTTAAAACTTTAGATAAAATAAAAAAGGACTAAAACTTAATTCCATGACAAATGCACAAGTCACAACCACAAAGGCAAATAAATTGTTCAAAGTTTCAATAAAACATAACCATAAAGTCAAATAAATTGTTTAAAGTTTTTTTGGAAGGGTATCCGAGGACATTGCCTTGACTAATCCCGGCAAGGTGAGGCAATTGCCCCAGCTGCTAAAGCGTGCAGCCCTGAGTTTATCCCCAGTGGCCACAAGTTTCTAAGTAACTCGACTTCCACTTTCACTGAATCCAACTTCAGTCTCGGTATTACTTTCCTCTTGATCTTCCATCTTCTCCGTCATGATTGCTCCACATAGCGCCTCAAGTTGCGATTCCATTTGTGCTATATAAATAAATAAATTAACCAACTTAATACGATAAAAGAAATATACAAACAAATTAACAAACTTACTACAATTATACGAAATACATAAATAATAAGTTAGAACAAACCTTCTCCTTATACCCAATCTCTTAGACAAATAATAGCCTCAACCATAGAAGGCTTCAATGAACTTCTATAAGCATCAAGAACCCTACCACCAATGCTAAAAACATATAGAGATTACTTCCCTTAACTATTGGAGGGGGTGTTTGGGATTGCTTATATTTTTGACTTATTTGCTTATAGCTTTCCCTCACCACAGATAAGCTGTTTGGAGTGTTTGGATAGGAAAAATTAAAAACTGCTTATGACTTCTACTCACCACAAATAAGTTATTTTTGAGAAGTCAATCCTAACCTACTTATTTTCTTATGCTTATTTCCTTGTCTATCCAAATTACCTTTTTACCCTCAATTATGAATGTTTATGAGTTATTATTTTTATTTTTAAATTATTAATGTTATTTAAGGTAATATTAATTTTTTTTAAATTATTGTCGTTAATTTTTTTGGTCATTTTACATAAATAAGCAAAAAATTGCCAAACACTAAAAAACTCCTTATTTGCTTATCATGTTTCCACACCACAATAAGCTAATCCAAACACTTTTTTAAAAACTCCTTTTCCTCACCACATAAGCAAATAAGCACTTTTAAAAATAAGCATAAGTTAAAAATATAAGCAATCCCAAACACCTCCGTAGTTACATATTGATAATAAGACATAAACAGATGTGAAAAAACAAAGAAGTAATAAAGAATGTAAAAAAACAAAGAAGTAACAAAAATCAATATCATACTAGATTAATAAGCAAAAAACATACAGATTAAACATATTTCTCAAACTTCACAAATTAATAAATAAACATATAGAGAATTAGAGATTACCGTGGAAAGGAAGGAGAGGACTGTGGTGGACGGTCGGGGACTGTGATCGTCGGAACGCAGCCGAGGAAGGATGTTACCGTGGAAGGACTATGGTCACATCAAGGAAGGAAGTTACTGTGGAACACAGCGAAAACAGTGGTCGCCGGCGTCTGTGCGATCGTGGACTGTGGTCGCCGGCGTCTTTGACTGCAGCGAGAAAGGTTGGCCGCTACCAACTAGGGTTTTCAAATGGGTTGAAGACTTGAAGGAAAGGAACGATGGAAGACTAGTGAGTCTAAGTAGTCGGATGTTTATTTTCTTTAGACATTTACACTATTACTTTATTAATTAAAAATACATATTAAATAATTTAATTGTAAATGGGTTGAAATCAGGTTGTAAATGGGTTGAAATTAGGTTGGAAATAGGTCAAAAATTTCAATCCAACCCATTTATTAACTGGGTTAGGCGGGTTGACCCATTTAACTTAAATAGGTTGAAAATCTCAACCCAACCTGCTACTATTGGGTTGGATTCGGGTTGGGTTGTCGGGTTGGGTCACTTTTTGCTACCCCTATATGTGACTCGGTATATATATGATCACAAACATTATGTATGCATGTGAACCGCTACATGTGAACTGATGTGTATATATATGTAAATTAAGTATGTGTATATGATCTGCTACCTAGTGTAGAAGACAAACATGAATATATGTGAACCGATATAGGTATGTGAAACGATACATGTGACTCGCTATACATATGAACATGAACATATATGTATGCACGTGAACCGAACATATATACATGTGAACTCATACATGTGTGCCGCTCTATGAACACAAACATGAAACATATATGTATGTTTGTGAACCATTATGTGAAGCATTATGTGAACTGAATGTATCTATTAACTATAACATCCAACAACTTTAACAAAGAAATATGTTAGGACCATAAATTTCCTACACATTAGAAAGTTATATAAAGAGTTATAAAATAATTATAGAGTTTAATTAGTTTAATTAATTGTTTGTAAAAGCCTCATAATGATAAATTGGCTTTAGTGCTTAATGGGCTTGGGCCTTGGTAATCACAGGCCTAAGTATATAAGGTTATGTTTAGCTTAGTTTTAGGTTAGAGATTTTATATTACGCCTAAGAGCTATCAGTTCAGAGAATGAAGCCAGATTAATCATTCATATCATATTATTGTAAACACTCCGATGCTTAATGCAATATATGGATGACCAGTTGAAATCATTCTGATTGATTCTACTATATTGATTTCTATTGTGTATGCACTAATCTGGAACTCACAATTGGTATCAGAGCAAGCGGACGGTTCGATTCAAGGTGATTCAAAAGGTTTATGGTAAGATTTATTGAGTTTAGTCGACTGTGTTCTTGACATTCAAAATTCATATTTTGATTCTGATAAAATTGCTTGTTTTCGCGTATTGCATTCGATTAGCATTGATCTTATAAGCGTTTCTACAACTTTTCTAATCCTAATTCGATCATTTGAATAGTTTTTAAGCAAAATCAAGCCTACCAGTTTTTGGTCTCTATTCATTAGAAAAATCAAAATTTTCCATCCAAATCTTGTTATTTTGCAACAAAATCGTTTAGGGTATTGTTAGTTTTGTGTTTTGTTAGGTTTCTAATATTTCAGGAACGATCTTAGCAACCCTAGTCGAATTTCTATCGAGTTTGGATACCACAACCGCAGTTACCGGATACCGCAGCAGCACTTTCCGGAACATCGCAAAAACTTTCCGGGTAAGTTCACTTTCTCCGATACTTTCCGGGTAACTCAAAGTATCCGGTAACTTTCCGGATACTGGTTCTCTCCGAACACACCTCATCGGGTAACTCAAGATTTCCGAGTACCCTGATCATTTCGGACATCTATCTGGATTCACGTGTTCTCGGTAAGTACAATCATTCGGTAACCTTTTCTTTCCGGTAAGTTTATCTTTCAATAGCTCTATACGGTAAGTTCTGCATACCCGGACACTTCTCTATCCGGTAAGTCTCACTTCTCGGATCCTACCCGGTATCTACTCTATCCGGTAAGTTCATCTCATCCGGTAAGTTTTCTATTCGGTAAGTCTCTTTATTCGGAAACCTACACTTTCCGGATCCCCTATCTGGAAACCACCCAGATCATATATCCGGGAGCTCTCAGAAACCCCCATGCTAAGTCGCATGAGGGGGACATTTAAGTATCCTTGATACTATCTGATTTTTGAATCGAACCTACGTCTGACGATAACCTTAGTGCACATTTCAAAGATGTCTTGCTCATCTCAATCTGCAGCAGCTTGTCAGTTATGTCTACCAACTCATAATGCTTTAGTTGATAAGATTCAACTGCTTGGTCAAAAGGTAGAGTCCTATATGTTTACATCCAATGAACAACTACTTGAATATAATTCGCTAAAAGAAAAGTTAGATGTTCAAACAAAGATCACATAAAAGCTTAAGTCTGACAACACCTACTTAAAGGAAAAATGTGCAAATCTTTCGATAGCACCAAAAGATCTTCGTGCTAAGATATCTGAACTGACTTTAAAACTGGATCAGTGTGAGAATGAGAAAGCGGAGATTGTCTATCAATGCTCATCTCTCCAAATCCAACACAAGGAGTTTGTTTCTAAAATAACTAATCTTGTAACCAAACTTCATAAAAGAGGTCAAACTGATCAGACCATGCACATGAACAAACCCAGGAATTCACATACTTTAACAAGGAATGGGGAATCGGATACGATAACCCACAGTACTTGAAAAAGATTTTGACCAAAAGACCGACTCTTTATCACTTTGGTTTTCTCGGTCTAGACAAAAAGTATTCCGAATATAAAATCAAATGTACTGGTCCTCTTGAAAAGGAGAAAGAAAAGGAAATTGAGGAATACAAGCGCGCACACACCACTAAAATGCAACTACCTTTTGTGTATGAGCCTATGAACTACTCGTACAAGAAAAACCCAAAGAAATACCTCTCGAATGACTACTTTGACGGCTATAAGGTTGTGAAGCCAAGGATTCCTCCAAAAATGATAAGACCCAAGCACCTGAGCCCAAAACTGAGACGGACGAGTTTAAACACTATGTTCCTCCTCTCGTTTTGTGCTAAAAAATAGTCGAGTTAGAGGAGACACTCGAGACGGAAAGAACCAGTTTTCAAAAGGAAAAGCAAGCGCTTATAACAAAACTTGAGAAACTTAAATCCGTCAAAACCGAATCTGTGTCGGTTGAAGGACAGGAAATCCTTCGGGACGAAATCAATCGGCTCACATCAAAACTGTCTGCTTTGGCAACATAAGTGATGAAAGAGCACGTGAGAAACGGTCAACTTCAAAAGAAACTTGACCTACTCCAAAACAAAAAGAGGATTTCATCCGAAACTTCCTCGGTCTCCTCCGACACATCTTCGTGTAAAGCTTTCATTGGAAAAACCAGTTCACGAAAAGGTAAAGAGTCTCAAGCTGATTGTGTCAAAAAGGATCTAAACTCTGATTTTTTAAACACTTCCGCACCATATCTTTCTAAAAACATAGATTCTAAGTGTTCCTTATCTTCCTCAGACAGTCCTGATCCTCTTGTCCCTGACATTGATTTTTCAAAGTTCATGAATTTCGATGGAGGTTCAGGTGAAGAGTTTGAATGTTTTCCATTTGAGAAACCTCTTCCAAGCAACACTGATTTTCTTACCAATGTGGTAAATCGTCCGGTCAAATTTGTGAAATTCGAATGTTCTACAAAACTCAAAAACCGATCTGTGAACGAAGTTTCCAAAAACGATTCAAGTTCTCAAAAGCGTTCACAGACTCGTAAACAGATCGGTCGACCAAATGATAGACATCCTTCCCACTCACGCTCTACTGATCATACCTTTAATGACAAGTCAGATAATAATGGTTGGAGAAAGAGGCTCAAACAAGTTTGGGTGGTGAAGAAGTCTAATGAAAGCAAAACGAATACAAAGTCATTTAAGCCAGTTTCGCATGTTAGGACATACAATCGCAATCATGATGTTTTTAATTCTCGTACTTCTGTTGAACAAAAGGTGATGTTTCCCTTAAGAGTTTACTCAATTCAACAGTTGCTTCAACTTTCTCATGATTGTATTTGTTGTTCACATGTGGTTCGAATGATTTTGTTGATCGTAAATATGAATCTCATTGGTATGGTACCTATAGTATCCCCGATCCTCACTATAATAGGGCATCTAACCGTCAAGGATCCATCAATGGATAGATACCAAAATCCTTCTAATTTATTTTGCAGGAACGTCATGTGCACTTAGTTCAAAACATTCTTTTCACATGACTGCATTAAAAGGTTATGCCACATTTGAGGGGGAGTACTATTCTATGAAAGGTAAGTGAACTTCAACTGACTTTAAAGACCGTGGTAATTCATTCAGAATAACTTACTTGTGTTTGTTTTTCTCCAATTCTAATCTCCATGATTGCCACGTCCAATATTTTCTTGACTTAGTTATTTCCATGTCTCTCATATGTTTGTTGATTTATCGATGAAAATAAACTCGTTTGAATTCCTAGTTGTTTTCCAAGTTCGCTATTTCTTGTGAATGATTCAATTCTTTTCTAATATGTTAATTGTGACTTGTTCTTCACAATTAAACTTTCTAATCATTGTTTCATTTTTGAACATCATGTGCTTACTGAGTCATTCTATTTAGAGCTTGATTTTGTTTCTTGAAATTCTATATTTCAATTGATTTTTATGACTTTTGATCATCTCAGATCAGGACTCGTTCTCAAATGCTTTGACTTCTAAACATCTCAGTTTAGAACTCCTAGTTTACTGTTCACTAAATTGTTCTACTCGTTGCATGAATGAGTGATAGGAATTACATCGTTTCTATGGTCTATCCAGAACCGGAAGGACCTACCGAAGAAACACATCCCTTATAGACATCAGTGAGGGGTCTAGATTGATAGATGAGTTTGGATAGAAAAGGAAAATAGTGAGGCTGTGACAGGACTTAAAAGAATCATTTGGTCCTTACCAAACCGAGTCAGTTATCCGGGTAACCACACAATCTATTCATTCTCGTTCTTTGGAGATGAATATTGAAATAGACATGGACCCAGTGTCGATAACTCATGTCACCCCAACCAGCTACTCAAGTATCTCACAAAAGATGCTTGTTTCATATATGCACGAAGATTTAGCACATAATCTATCTATTCCTCACTTGGAGGTCTTAGATATTGAAAAAGGAAGACACCAGGTCCGGTCTCCGAACTTCATATTCTAATCATTGTGTCAATTGATTTTTAACTTGCGTCCCAGGTTAAATCAATTTTGAGCCAAACAGATATAATTTATTTCTTTCACACATACACGAGTCTTTGTGATTCCCATCGCATATCTTCGTGATATTGCCGGAACAGTTTGAGAAGTATTTTTTAAAATTTTACTTCAGTGATAACTGGAAGTCCTATCAGAGATCCCCGTTGCCAACTCTGAACATAGGCCTCTCAATTATTTTAATTGATGTGATAACAGTTACTTTTGTGTTTCTATGCTAGATATTTACCCCATCTTGGTTGCTTAACAGTTTATCTGGAATTTTGCTACTCACCAGCATTGTCTTTAACGTTACTTGATGCTTCAGATGCTCCTACTCATCATGAGGGGGAGTAATGATACAAATTCAAAGACACAGATTATCAAGTTGAGGGGGAGTTAGCAAAAGTTGGGGGGGGGGGGGAGTAATTGTGTTCTGATTGAAGATGAGATTGCAAAGATTATTTGGTTAAATCCGAGGTTGAAAAGCCGTTGGATTTACAGTTTGGAGTATTTGATTAAAATTCTTCTTCTCATTCCTTATCAAGTGGTGTTTGCTTCAAGTTATTTCCTCCATCGAGCATATTGGTTCTACAAGTTGAAAGCAAATTCAACTCGCATTTCAAAGACAGGTTCATTGAATCCGGTGATGAATTTGAAGATATGAAGACCAAGAGCTTTATTCAAGGGGGAGCGTTGAAAGACATGAAGACAAGCAACATCATTGCGTTTCAAAGATTCAAGAGAGAGAGAAGATCAAGACCTAAAGTTTTCAAGATCGATTTTTCTTTATATAACTTTAGGGGGAGATTGTTAGGACCATAAATGTCCTACACATTAGAAAGTTATATAAAGAATTATAAAGTAATTATAGAGTTTAATTAGTTTAATTAATTGTTTGTAAAAGCCTCATAATGATAAATGGGCTTTAGTGCTTAATGGGCTTGGGCCTTGGTAATCATTGGCCTAAGTATATAAGGTTATGTTTAGCTTAGTTTTAGGTTAGAGATTTTATATTACGCCTAAGAGCTATCAGTTTAGAGAATGAAGCCAGATTAATCATTCATATCATATTATTGTAAACACTCTGAAGCTTAATGCAATATATGGATGACCAGTTGAAATCATTCTGATTGATTCTACTATATTGATTTCTATTGTGTAAGCACTAATCTGGAACTCACAAAATAACATAGAAATAATCGCAAACGGGTCCCAATTACATAATAAAGATTCATAAACTGATCATTACAAAGTCTGAATAACCCAAAAATTGCAGCGGAAATATTCTCTCCACAACCGAGATCTATCTATTATAAAGTAAGACTAACCAAGGAACTATAGTGCTCCTTATGCCGATGCATTCATCTCTAAACCATAACTCTTCTCTTTGCCTTTACTTGAAGCACCGCTAAAGCGCTTCCCTGAAAAGGGTTTAGTTTTGAAAAACGAGGGTTAGATCATAAGGTCTAGTGAATTCCCTCAGAAAACAGTTTATACAACATGCGTAAAACAATACTTTAAAACCATAAAGTTCAACAAACTCCATACATACAAGGGTATTTGCATAGTGTTCATAGATCGTACGTAACCAATAACCACGATCGGGGCCCAAGCAGACTCCCCTCTCGCCTCATTTCGGGGCCCAAGTAGACTCCCTATTTCCCGAGTGTGCAAGAAACAGATTCCTTACACACCGGATCATCATATACTCCCAAGGGTTCGTCGGATCCCGAGGTACACTAATCCTATTGTGCAACCCGTCTCCCATAGCATACAAGCAAGGCTAACAATAAACCAGCAATGCATGCAATCTTTATAAAACGGCTCATATCTTGCAGAAATAAGCATTCCCAAAACATACTTTCATGTGAGGAGTTTATAAAAGCTTATAAAGAAGTCATACTCGCGATGCATACTGTTGGTCCCGAAGGGTTATACAAGTTTGTAGAAGGGGGGTTGAATACAAACACACATTTTTATCTATAAAATTGTTTATTGATATATATCAAACAATTTATAGTTTGTTGCGGAATAAGATCAAGTATAAAACCTAATCTAAACAAACTAGAGAATCACAAAGATTTCTTGCACTAGAAAAGATAGAGAAAAAATTAGAAAACCTAAGGAAGGGTTTTCTTGCACTAAGTAGTTTAGCGAGAGGAAGCTCTTTCACGAATGAAGTAGGGTTTCCTATTTATACTGCATGCATTAAATGCAAGTCAGTACAACTTTACATGTGGTAGCGTCTGGTTGGTTGCATGGATTTGACTTTAGCAAACATCCCTTTTGGCCGCATGATGAACAATATAGTTGGTAGAGTGATTTGTACGATCCTGGAAAAAGGGATGTCCTTTTGACAAATCGTACAAAAGGCGTGCAAGGAGATAAGACAAAAGTTACTTGTAGAGCAGGCATCATGATTAGCGATCGCTGAATATATCTTTATCAGCGAATGATAAAGTTCAGCGTTCGTTGAAGTCTTATACTTGAAACTTCGCGTGAAATGGACAAGTCTTCGCTTCGCTGATATCCGCATCAGGTCACTAGTAGACTTAGTCACTCGTTCGTCAGCTTGGTCTTCGATTTCAGCTTTGAACTCAGTTGTCGCGAGTCTTGTCTTCACGGATCATAAGTAAACGATTACAAATTGAACTATCAGTGATCATCAGTGAGACTGAACAGGCTCAGGGCTCACTGATGTACATGCATTGCTGAAGTATAAATTAAAGAGCATGTTTCCGTCAGCGATACTAAACAGACTTAGTATATTTTTCATAGATGGAAAAACATTAATACATATTGTTTACTTACAATTTTCACTAAGTAGTTCAGAGAGTCATTATCAAATCATTGAAGGGTTTGGATCAACAATCTCCCCCTATTTGAAGATGACAAAGCAATAAAGGAAAATTGCTAAGTTAAAAACATAAGGATACAAATGACTCATAAAGTATTTTGTCCCATTTAGGGTTTTCAGGGATCTTTTCTAGTACTGATGGAGTAAAGTACTTCATTGAAAATTTTCATTAACTTCGTAAATCAGATTACAAGGGAAGTGGAAAAATTATAAGTACAATGAAAATATTTACAAGTACAAAAGGTTTACAAGCTGATAAAATAGAAGAATACAAGGTTATCTTATCAGCTATTCAGGTTCTTCCGTGAAGAGAAGTTCATCAAGGATGTCAGTCTTTGGAATCATCCAATCATGGACTTTTATTCCCTGATCCCGTCTTAGTTTCGCTTCGCGGTAGATTTGGGGTTTCATGAATGTTCCAAGGAAGGAGAATTCACACCAGTGTAATAGGTCTCTGAGTTGTTCGATAGGAGCGATGGGTAAGTCAGACCAGCGTTGGAAGCACTTACGACCAGTGTAATCAAGAAAGAATATGCCATAAGGTTTACTGAACACCTTTCCCGCTATGAATTCTTCAGCAGGTGGCAGAGAGACGTCAAGGCCTGAAAGATCAGCGTTGGGACCGAGCACTGCTTCACGAGAGAAATCAATACCAGTCTCGTTCCGTATAACGGGGCCTGAAGATGGTAGAGCCTTCTTCTTTGGAGCTTTTTGTATTTGTTGGATGGATGGAGGAGGAGGCAAATCAACACCTGAAGTGACTAGGTCGATTAGCCTTTTGATAGTACTTTCAACACAAGCTTTAAAGCTTGATCGAGATCGCTGAATTGCAACCTGAATTTCCATCCATTCGTTAAGCCTAAGACTTTCCAATGCTGAGGTATAACACGTTCTCACCATTCCGTTCTCCTTGATAATTGTAACATCGATCGGTGAGACGGCTTTGACAGTTCTTCCCTTCAGCTTTACTTGTTTGATTCTTGTTGGTAAACTCCTGAAGTGAAGTTTCTTTTTACACCAGGCAAGGGTGTTGTCGCTGACCTTCCTTTTCTCTTCTTTCTTCTTACCAGCATCTCTAAGAAGTTGTTGTTGGACTTTGAGAGGAAATTTCTTCAGCTGAGGATCCTTTACTGAATGTTGAGCAAGTTCAAGAGCAAAAGATTTATTAGTGAGCTCAGCATTTTGTTGTTCAACGAGGATCTTCTCAGCTTTTAGAGCTTCAATGATTTCCCTTGGAGTCAGGAAGCTGAGGTGAGCAGGGATGAGTCGCTGACTTTCGATCTTCTGGATCATCGTTGCTTTCCTTCTTCGTTCATCTCCATCTGACCTCTGAGGAGGCAGAGAAGGTCTTCTGGGTAGGGTTGTAAACGAATCGAATGTTCAGCGAACCGTTCGTGAACCATTCGGCGGGAAGTTTGTTTATGTTCATTTATTTAATAAACGAACGAACATGAACACGTTTTTTTGTTCGTTTAGTTAAATGATTGAACATGAACAATGGTCTACGTTGGTTCCTGTTTTGCTTAACAATGATGATTCTATCTAATTAGTTCAAAAAATATATAATGCGGAAGCGTTTTAACGAACTAACAGATATTATAAGGTAGAATAACACACAATATCAAATACAAGAGGTGTAAATAAGATAGATAAATAGCTCAATGATTTAATGTATTTGATATAATAAGAACACCAAGAACACCGAAAGGTTTGACAAGAAACTGCTCTAAAGGTGTGTGTGTTGTGTAAAAAGCTTAATAGAAGAGTTCACATGAACCTTCTATTTATACTACTTCTAAAAGGGACAATAAGGACTGAAGGTACGAAGACACTGTTGAGGAATAGTAGCTGGAAGGTACAAAACACTATTCTGGAACTGTTGCAAATACAACGTTCATTAAATGCTCCGTATTCAGCTTTAGGCGGAAACCTATCAGAGTTTGACACGTGGAGTTGTCAGGTCACGCCTTTGTACGATTGATCTTCAGAACCTTCGAATGGCAGATATTGTAAGAAGCATGTTCGTCCTTGTTTAGATCTTTTGCGTAGATCTTCTATTTACCACAGGAGCTCTGTGAAGTATGACAGAAGCTCTGTGGCCTTGTCCGCTTAGAAGAGTCTTCTGTTGTTTCTTCACTTCGGTCTTCTTGATTAACCTGGCAGAGCCTCTGTCGAAGACTTTTGTCTTCTCGGTTACTCGGCTACTCGGCAGAGCCTCTGTTGGTGTCGATACTTGGTCTATTTTTCCAATACTTCTATTTATCATAAAGATTGGAGCTAACAATCTCCCCCTAAGTATTGAAAAATAAAAATTTGAAACATGCAAGGTTTTGTAGACTAAGAACACGACAGGAGGTATTTCACCTCTATTGATAATTTTCTTTCATAAAAGATGTGCCAGAGACACTTACATTTTATTACATGATGAAAGTAAAAGTAACAGAGGTTGGTAGAGGATATCAGACTTTGGCGTCTTTGAAGTCGTTGAAACTTCTGTTGTCGAATCCTAATTCCTTAAGCTCGTGATAGAAGCTGATGCAGAGGTTTCGGAAGTTGATTGTTGAATCGATGACTTCTATCAGTCTATCTGCATTAACCCGATCCATTTGCTATGTTCCTCTGTGCTCCACGAGGCTTGCTCTGAACTCTGTCAAAGTATTTGTTGCATACTTCTGACAGTCCATTTCTACAAATAGTCTTGACTTCCCAGCAGGATCTTGATAGACTAACCCAACTCTTGGAGATGTGATGATTGAGTTTGGTATGGCAGAGGATGGGCAGTCATTTTCTGGTGGGCGGAGTGCGAGGTTTCTTACTCCAAGATCCCGTGCTAATTGGAAGTCGACAAGGCTGTATAGCAGAAGTTTCTCACGCATGGCTTTCTTTATTACCCTGTATGCCTTTCGATGTGCATCTGTTGTGAAGTTCTATTTTGTCCAGAGCAGAAGGTCGGGTAGGTCGTAGGGATTTAGATTTCTTAGATCAGCATCTGAGAATTGATTCATGGTTCTGTTCTCCCTTCTGACCTTGTATATATTATAGGAAACCTTAGGTGTAGTTCTTGTTTGAGAAACCTTACAGTATATGACCTTGTCGATTTTCTCGATTGAGAAGACTTCGTGTTTTGGCTTGGGTTTTGTTCTTGTGAAGATGTTTTCTAGGTTAGCATGAAGTTCGGGATCTTGGACCATTGGTGGCATTGGATCTCTGGAAGTTCTGTTGTAAAGATACATGTACACCACTTCTTCCATTTGAGGTGGAGGTGCACCAGGTGGAGGCATGGGTCTGCGCAGAGCATCCATTTTCTTCTTAATTTCTGCCACTCGATCCTCTGTGAGCTTTTTCTTTGGATCCAGAACCGGTATGTTTGACAGAAGTGTGGCACCAAAAGCCCAGTCTTCTTCTTCTGGTTTTGGTGTAACATAAGCATCGAAAGATCTCTTCATCAGTTTTTCTGTCGGAGGTTGATGCTTGGCCTTTTTCTTCTGCGGTTCCTCTGTCATAATCCCTTTGCCTTTGTCTTTCACCATTGGTTTGTCATCTTGTAGAGATGGATTTCCTCTGTGGGTTTTGGTATTTGAGCTTCAGAGGGTTTGGTTGTAGGAGGTTCTGTGGGGGTTGCCTCTGTTGGATTTGACACTTGAGTTTCAGAGGGCGTGGTTGGTGATGTGGGTTTTGTTGGAGAGGCTTCAGGTGTTTTGCTCAGATATTTTCTCTGTTTTGAGCAATGGTTTTGATTCATGGGTTGGTTCTAGGTGGTGGGGAAGGTAGTTCTTCTTCACAAGATGTCAGAATTTGGAAGTTCTCTTTGGTTTGGACATCTTCTCCGAATTCAGAGGGGAATTCCACAGAGGTGGGTGTTGCCTCTGTGGTATGTTGTTGGTTTTCAGTGGTTTAGGGTTTTTGTGTTTTGGCGGGGGTTTCTTCATGGGTTGTTTCCACAGAGGTGGTTGTTGCCTCTGTGGACTGTTGTTGTCTTCCTTGGGTTTGAGTTGGGGGAACTTGGTTTAGGGGTTCTGCGGATACCGGTGGAGCTGGTAGGCATTTGTTTGTAGCATCTTCCCTTTGTTTCTCCCCCTCAGGATGATCTGATGGACTATCAGAGTCATCATCAGAGTCATCCTGACCCTTATCTTGTGTACCCTCTGCTCTGCAAGATTCCTCTGGTTTCTTTGGAGGATTGGCACCTGCAGCTATCAGTTTTGCACATACATCGTCACAGAGACCAAGAAGAGTTTGGAGCTCTACTTCTGTGTTATAGCGCATTCTGCCGACGCTTTCCCTGAAGTCTTTGACATAATTTGCGTTGGCAGCTGTGAAGGCTCTGATGAGCTCTGTTACTTGATCGATCACTCCTTGGCCAGGTTCTGTGAGCTGAGCTCTGGTCATATAATATGTGGGCTTCATGGCCAGAGTTGCTTCTGTTGTTTGCTCTTAAACTTGGTCGAGGGCCTTCTTTAAATCTTCAAGAGTAAGGCCCTTGGGGGTGGAGGCTTGATCTTTGAGTTGAGCCAAGAGATCTTTGACAGAAGTTTGGAAGGCAGAGGTTGTAGCCTTCTCAAACTCAGCAGTAGCAGATGTGGAAGAGGTTGTAGCAGTTGCCCGTATCTGGGCTAAGGCATTTTTCACCTCTGTGGACAGGTTGTCCATTTTGGTGTTCAGGTTTGTGAGTGCCCTGGATGTAGTATCTGCAAAAGAATTAAAAGAGCTTTTCAACTCTTTTAATGTATTGTCCACAGAGGTGACAAGGGTTTGGAACTCATCCCTTGATACATGTGGACTTGGTGTAACCTCTGGGGGAACACATTCATCCCCAGAGTGAGTTCCCGTTCCTGGAACACCTTCTTTCGTCCCTGTATTGATGTTGAGGACGGAAGGATTTCCCTCTAATCCTTGAGCAGAGGCTTTATCAGCTTCAAACTCTATAGTGGTTCTGAGAAGGACATTGTCTTGATCCACTCAAGAGGTGGGGACAAGAGTATCCTTCTGTTGACTCGGAGACTTGTCTAGAGTCTATCCGTCTTTGTGCACTCTAAGCTCCTCTGAAGAGCTGTTTGGACCTATAGTAGTGTGCGTGGCAGAGGAAACAAATTCCTCTGTTAGTTTGGCGATTTTGGTCTGGGGCAATGGACCATGAACTAAGGGTAAGTCCTTTTGAGAGGACTCCCCTGGAATGGTTTCCCCGGCTAAGATTGGCACAGAGGTAGAAAGAGTTACCTCTGCCCAGTCAGTTTGGGTTGGGGTCGAGCCGTGCTGCTCTTGTTCAATAATACCTTCTGCCACTAGACTGGCGGTAATAGATATGTGGGTTGCACTGGGATTTGGTTGGGGTTGTGTGCCTCTACTATTCCAGGCATCTTTTCTTGCTTCTGCTTCTGTTGGGCATCCTAGCACTCCTTCTCCATCTATGGTCTCAACCTCTGTTGCTACCCTATGGCTTGGTGCTTCTATCCTGACTTCTGGGCTTTTCCTTAGGTCATCATAGCAGGAATGAGTCCCAATCAGTTGCATGATATGTGGATGATAAAGACCTTTTCTTATTTGGTCTGCTTCCTCTTCATCAGAATCAACCTCTGAGACTTCTACCCTTGTACCTCTAGTTTCAACCATCTCCTCTGTTGGATCTACTAACATGGTGTCCATCTGATGGTCTTCTGCAGCTACCTCTTCTTCTGGGCTTGCCCTTTGTACATCAAATCCGGGTTGAGTGAAGGGGTTCTGTAGTACTTCTGGAGTTTTGGACTGATTATTCTGTGGGGTTTGGTCATCATCATCCAAGTCAGAAGAGATTCTGAAGTCTAGTGCTTCTGCTGAATGATGAGATAGAGCTTCTGCAGTCCATCCAGAGGGGTCCAAAGAGTGTGCAATCCTGGGTTGTTGGAGGAAGATAGAAAAATCACCCTGATCTTCTACATAGTTGATGGGTGAAGGAGATTGCAGAGGTTGCTCATTGGTTTCTTCTACCATTTCTGCATCCTCTGTAATGGTCCGCAGAGGGGTGTGAGGTTTCTTGGTCTTCTTCTTGCTCTTTTTCCTTTTTGGCTTTGGGGCACCCACCTCTGAAGACTTATGTTTTCTTTTGGAGGAGGGGGTTGTGCAGGTGATCCAACCTCTATTGCATGAGGAGGGGATAGTTGAGCAGCAGAGGTTGAGGTGCCCTCTGTAGTTTTCTTGTGGGTTTTCTTCTTCTTCTTCTTCTTGGGAGTGGTGGCAGAGGTTTTGCTCTTTGTTGAAGGGGAGAGAATCGATTCCCTTTGAGCTTGAAAGTTGGCCTGTACAAGCTGATGTTTGGCCAAAGCTGCAGCCCATTGTTCATATGACATCCTATCTACAACCCTAGTTCCTAATGGGGCTCCTAGACGCGGGGGTGTCACAGGACTCAGTTCTGGAGTCCTATGATCGCGTATGTATTCTAACTTAAGGGTTTTGTCTGTAGCGTATCCCAGAAGTTTCTTTGGCAGAGGTCTGCAGAAAGGGTATTCATCTTCGTGCTCTGCTGGGGTGTTTTTGTTCAGTGGGTACATTCTAGCCGTTGGTCCCTCCATTGGCCATTTTTGTAGTCGTACGAGAGGCTCTAGCAGGACTCCCAGAATTCTTTGATATTGCAAAAGAGGTAGACTTTCGGGCTTTCGTCCTTTGGCCTTCTGAGAGGAGATCCTTCTGTCAATGGTGTTGACCATTTCTTGCATCATGATGGTTGAGTAGTCCAGAGGTAGATCATAATATACCCCGTACATTATGGTCAAGATTTGGTGTGAAGTTTGGTCTGGACTACCCACCTTCCCTGTTAGGCACCGATTTAGGATTGAGAAGAGCGTATTCCACAGAGGAGGAAGGCGATTTCTTCTGAAATCGTTTCTTTTTCTTAGGGTTGTGTTGTACCCTAACATTTCAACAAAACGGCAGAGCTCTTCGTCTGTTGGTTCCTCTGCGTATGCCTTTATCCCTAGTAGTCCTCTGGTGGGTAGGCTGAACTCCAGTGAGAACATGGTTCTGTTGAATTTGAGTTCGAGGTGTTCAGATTTGTCTGGTTTGGAGATGTAACCCTTGATTTGTCTATCTGCGGGGTCAAATCTGCTGCTTTGCCAGAATTGATTGAGATATCTGGCAGGGATTTTATTGACTGTTTTGGATAACAGGGGGTAGAGGTAATGGTTTTCCAAGATGTGAAGCAGTATGGCATGTTGTAACAACCCGATTTCCCAAACATGTTTCAAATAACATATATTGCATCACATCGTTACATTCATAAAAAGAAATTACCAAACAAATCACGTACGGTCCCAGCAGTCTCGAAACGATACAACATAACACCTATTCAGTTCCTAATCCTTGTCAGCTCTTAACCCCGCCTTACACATTAATTCTTCCCTTTGCTAACGAACGATCCTCAACCTGGAATACATATTTTTAAAACAGAAATGATGAGGGTTAGACCTAATGGTCCAGTGAGAAAATCCCTGTCAGATGAAACTTGCCAAGAATCCAATTAAATAAAACCTTTTTAATACAAACACACGTATATTACACGTAATTAAATACCAACCAAGACTTGCGTTTCGTATCCACTCATTCCCCCTTATTCCTCCACAATTGGCCAAACTAGTGGTTGCAAGCCAACTAGTCAATTCACTCTGCTATACAACATCTACAGTAAACACGCCTGTCCGCTTACCGGAACCCGGCAACACACCGGTCTGCACCTCGGATCCCGGCCCCGTATTCTCGCAGAATACTGATATAATTACAGTATATCATCATGTATATAAACATTTCAATAAAAACACATAATCACATTATGTATCACATTCTCAATCCATACATATCCATTTCATATAGATATAAATCACATATATATGTATTCCAGTTGAAAACGTTTTTAAATAAAACTCACCTGAATGCTTTTCCAATAGTTCTCCAAAAATCTCTTCAACAAGTCCCACTTTTATCTTTGAATTTTACTATCTGAAATAGTTAATTAACAAGAATACACCTCATTAATAAATCTGCATTATAACACTTTTCGCAACCCACAGCTTGCGAATTCCTTACTTTTCGCAACCCACTGTTTCGAAACCCAAGAACTCGCAACCCCCTGTTGCAAAAACCTTAGAACTCGCAACCCACTGTTGCGAAAACCTCACTTCTCGCAACCTACTGTTGCGAAAACCCTACTTCTCGCAACCTACTGTTGCGAAAACCTGCAAAATTACTGTTCATCGTCTTTTTAATTAAGCTCAGCCAAAAACGACTTTCATTCTAATATTTACCCAGAAATCGTACCTTTAAGCTTAGACTTCCCAAAACATCCATTTTTAACAAAACCCACCTAAAAACTTAACTAGCAACTCAAGAACACTTTTAAGAAATTAAAACACATACAAGGATGGATTTGTTACCTTGGTTACATCAGTTTGGTCCTTTAAATCACAGCAGCAAACTCTGGATTTCCTCCTTCTTCTTTCCCTTAATTTCTCTCTCGATTTCCTTCTCTCTCTCTCTCTCTAAACCGAACACACTACACACACTAACACTTAGGATATTTTTTCTTAATTGAAAAATGGACACCTATCCTTATTAAAATAGGAAGTCGGTTTTGGCTAAAGAGGTTTGGATAAAAGACCAAACAAACCTTAAACTTATCTCACTTGGCAATAAATACCCCTAAACTTTCAAATAAAAATTAAAACTTACCCCTTAACTTCTTACTCCATAAAACACTAACATAAAACTTATAAAATTTTCAAATTTAAATTAGATAAAATACCTGGTTATTACAACATCTCCCCCTTAAAAGAATTTCGTCCCGGAATTCACTCAAGCAACGAACTAGGGTAACTACTGTTGAAAGGATATCAAATTCTATGAACACATCAAAGGACTTTTTACTAGACCAACCGCTTTACTGCTTCTAGTTTACCATTTGTTCCCACATCAATATTTCAACCCAAAACATCAAGAGTTTTAATTTCTCACAAGAAATCCGCCCCTCTAAAACAACGATACACACTCGATAAACAAATCCTACGAAGGTTCAAATTAACTCGAAAATTCACTTATCTCTTAGAAAGAAATAACTTATACTCATATGAATCTAATCCAAATAACAGAACAGTATATGCTTACTCGGGACATTTACCACGCTAATACTATTTTTAACCTCACCGGCCTTTTACTATAAACGTCGTGTTCTACCCTTTTACAATACTAACTCTAAAACGTAAACATATACTTTCAATATAAAATTTGCTTAGTAAATACTACCTATTTCTTATACTCTTTCATGGAATAGAATATACTCAACACGAATCACTTTATATCACGGAAAAATTTCTTAATTTTATCAAACCCGTAAACTTCATCCTACCATTTCCATTTCCCATGAAAGCATAGAATAATTACTATAATCACACAACCATACTTAATTGCACTTGACACCAATTCATCCATCAAATTAAAACAAAGTCTAAATAGCAACTTAATTTCTCGAATATCAGCAAAACACAATTTCAAACATTTCAATTATCTCAATAACCTCACCACCATAACTCATACCGACTTCCATCCAAATATCAATACCAATTCATTCCTTAATAAAATAACAAACTCGCTATCACATCAATTCCTTACATCTCCAACTTAGCACAAAAATACTAACACAAATCTTTAGACATTTGTTTCACTTAAACCACTCCGCAATTGAAATTATCAACAGCGGTCTCACCTTACCCAACTAAAATAATTACCAAATCATCATATAATAATTTCACTACAAAACTAAGCCGAAAAGAATTCATCACAACTCCGTTAAAAATTTCATGTCACTAATCATATAACTCATTAATGACTTAACATGCAAAGTCCAGCACCAAGTTTAAAACAACTCTTTATCTTAAACAACTCCATAAAGAAGGTTCATCACACGACCATCAAAATATTTATTGATCATTGCTTTCTTCCCACTAATCATAACACTTAATATAAATCCATTTTTCAACTTAAATTCTCCAATCCATGGGAAGTATTAGGTAAACATCCAACCCATTGAACCATTTTTCTATATCCAGCAAACTCTCAAGCATCAATTTCTTATACTTTATTATCATAGTATGCATATTCTCTTTCAGTTAAGTCCAGGTTATCAGCAACCTAGTTTTCTAACCTTGCGACCCACTATCGCCAATGCTTCCCCCACATCATTCCACCTTTGATCCAATCCGGTGTTTTCTAACGGTACAACCTTACTTGCTTCGGCTAAGCCCTTTCGCAGAATCGACACGGGAAAGGCTGAATGAACTCTCACTATGCGTAACCCTTCAATACCAAGGCGCATACCAACAATTTAGTACCCTCCTAACTACAACAACTCTTACTCCAAGAGGAAAACCCGCGTGATACAAACAAGGTATAATATCCCAGATCAATCATACCAATATCATTCACAAATCCAGACTCCAGGTTCACCTCATCCTACTACCCTTGCTATGACGGAATCTCCACTAGTCATGACGAGTCGCCTCGCAAATGCACAGTCGTATACAGTGTGAAATCAGATAGACATTCGAAATAAAGATTCTATCCCACAACGGTTAGACTCAAACAAGAGCTGCGCAATAGAACTAAATCAAATATTCTAAGGCTATTTAGTTCCTACTGTATACCACTTATAAGGCAGTCACTTAACAACCTATCAGGACTAGCATAAATTCCTACTGGCAAGTAATAGTCATGCAACAAAGTGTAATAAGCACCAGGCAATCTAGCATACATACTCCTATGTTCTAGAAAGCAATAAATTACACTAAGTACTCTACCTTTTCCCTTGGCCTCGGCTGACTGTACACACTGCGCCTTCGATCACCGTCTCTAAAATGTCCCAACAATCCAACACTCAAAAAAAAAAATAACGACATTCTACTCCCCAATAGATTACAAAATCAACTTGGAGTATCACCTTAACCCTTAGTTGAACTTTTCTCCATAGGTCATCCCCAACTCTACCGTCACTTCTCTAATCCAAAATATATCTAAGACGGACAACACTTTCTTGCATTAATTACACCGACCCCAAACCTTAGATTACAATTGATTTCCACACTTGCCACAACATCACCCTCATACTACTACCACGTCCTATCCCATGGTCCTTCACCCGGATCATTACATTCGACTATTTTCTTCTACTCTTTCCTCAACATAAAATACGTTTCCCCAAGGATAGCTCACTAGGAGGTGCTTACTCTAGACCGATCCTATGAGCTAGCTTTCTTTCACCTCCAAACCAATCGCACACACCCAATTCCCACAATTACTATACTTAACCAATAATTTCACCACACCTCATATCAGGAATTTAACCGAGTTAATCCGAAATCACATCCATTGCCCGAAACAACCACACACTTTTTCATTTTTCAAATATCGTTAACATATTCTTTCAAAACGATAATAAACAAATTGGATCTACACTATACACCCATCCCCAAAATATAACAACCATAAAAACATCTTTATAACAAAATCAGTACATCTTTATTTCACCTCGTGCCTCTTTCAGCACAAAATATGTCATCGTGCCTCTTTCCACGTACAATATTTCACCGTGCCTCTTTCAGCACAAAGTTATATATATATATATATATATATATATATATATATACATATTTTTATATATCACAAATCATTTAACACGTTTAAAATTTTATTCATAACATAAATTTTAACATTTGGAGGCATAACCTAGCGTTTGAAATACTGAATTATACATAACGCCACATTCTACACTTTCGAAATAACTTTCCAAAATTCTAACATGCACCTTCAATTTGAAAAAAAAAATTGTAAACAATTGCAAGTGTTAGATCATTCATTCCAATTTAAACTACCATCCACTTTCGTTCTCATACAATAAATTTTACTACCACCTTGATAAATCTTTCAAATCCAAACACATATGATAACGGGTTATCACCTTGATCACTAATAGCTTTTCCTTACTAATCACTCCCAAAAACAATCTTCACTTTCTAGTTCAATTATCCCTGATTTCTCACTTAAATTTATCCCAAGCAATATCATAATGAATAAGCATACTAAATTCGATATCATCCAAAATATTTGTTACACTCTTACTAAATTAGAACCAACCTCTTTTCACACCAAATGCTTCCAAACCTACACTCTTACTAAGCCTTATCGAAATTAATTCATATATCCTTAATATAAAACTTGTTAACAAACGGAAACTTTAAATCAATCACTCGACAATCTCTTCTTTCATCATAACTACTTATTCCAATATATACCGAATTACCGTGGATCACTTATCATTACCTAATCGACAATTTTAACAAAAATCAAGTTCCAACACCATCCTATACTTACTACTACCTCAAATTCCGACAACATTATAAAAAATAACTTAATAGGCACTCCATTCCTATCTATATTACCAATACAATTATCAAATTCTTTTCTAACGCATATAAGCAACAAAAGATTGAATATACCTGTCTTCGTCTCTATCCATACGTCGAGACCGACTTGCCACTCTGTAGATTTCAACAAGGTTAATATACACATAGGAACACACCCCATATAATAAGGTATTCCAGTCCAATCATGTAACTGTAAGTTCACAATTACACTGGCCAGGTGTAACTCGAATTTACCTTACATGATGTTCCTTCTACCTTGTTATACTTAATATCCCAAGGTTCTAAAATAATAGGGACATCCTACTTCACATGCAGTTTAAGTCTAGGTACATATACTAATACCTAAATCCCTTAAACTAGGGCTCTGATACCATCTTTAACAACCCGATTTCCCAAACATGTTTCAAATAACATATATTGCATCACATCGTTACATTCATAAAAAGAAATTACCAAACAAATCACGTACGGTCTCAGCAGTCTCGAAACGATACAACATAACACCTATTCAGTTCCTAATCCTTGTCAGCTATTAACCCCGCCTTACACATTAATTCTTCCCTTTGCTAACGAACGATCCTCAACCTGGAATACATATTTTTAAAACAGAAATGATGAGGGTTAGACCTAATGGTCCAGTGAGAAAATCCCTGTCAGATGAAACTTGCCAAGAATCCAATTAAATAAAACCTTTTTAATACAAACACACGTATATTACACGTAATTAAATACCAACCAAGACTTGCGTTTCGTATCCACTCATTCCCCCTTATTCCTCCACAATTGGCCAAACTAGTGGTTGCAAGCCAACTAGTCAATTCACTCTGCTATACAACATCTACAGTAAACACGCCTGTCCGCTTACCGGAACCCGGCAACACACCGGTCCGCACCTCGGATCCAGGCCCCGTATTCTCGCAGAATACTCATATAATTACAGTATATCGTCATGTATATAAACATTTCAATAAAAACACATAATCACATTATGTATCACATTCTCAATCCATGCATATCCATTTCATATAGATATAAATCACATATATATGTATTCCAGTTGAAAACGTTTTTAAATAAAACTCACCTGAATGCTTTTCCAATAGTTCTCCAAAAATCTCTTCAACAAGTCCCACTTTTATCTTTGAATTTTACTATCTGAAATAGTTAATTAACAAGAATACACCTCATTAATAAATCTGCATAATAACACTTTTCGCAACCCACAGCTTGCGAATTCCTTACTTTTCGCAACCCACTGTTGCGAAAACCAAAGAACTCGCAACCCCCTGTTGCGAAAACCTTAGAACTCGCAACCCACTGTTGCGAAAACCTCACTTCTCGCAACCTACTGTTGCGAAAACCCTACTTCTCGCAACCTACTGTTGCGAAAACCTGCAAAATTACTGTTCATCGTCTTTTTAATTAAGCTCAGCCAAAAACGACTTTCATTCTAATATTTACCCAGAAATCGTACTTTTAAGCTTAGACTTCCCAAAACATCCATTTTTAACAAAACCCACCTAAAAACTTAACTAGCAACTCAAGAACACTTTTAAGAAATTAAAACACATACAAGGATGGATTTGTTACCTTGCTTACATCAGTTTGGTCCTTTAAATCACAGCAGCAAACTCTGGATTTCCTCCTTCTTCTTTCCCTTAATTTCTCTCTCGATTTCCTTCTCTCTCTCTCTAAACCGAACACACTACACACACTAACACTTAGGATATTTTTTCTTAATTGAAAAATGGACACCTATCCTTATTAAAATAGGAAGTCGGTTTTGGCTAAAGAGGTTTGGATAAAAGACCAAACAAACCTTAAACTTATCTCACTTGGCAATAAATACCCCTAAACTTTCAAATAAAAATTAAAACTTACCCCTTAACTTCTTACTCCATAAAACACTAACATAAAACTTATAAAATTTTCAAATTTAAATTAGATAAAATACCTGGTTATTACACATGTGCTTCCCTAAAAGCCGTTTTTTGAGGGAACCAAATAGTAGTTGTTTGGTTTCAAAGGAAGAACACGTTCAAAGTGTTCATGGGCAATGAAGTTTTGAAGATGGGTGGTCGGAGCAAAATCTGCTTCATCGCCGAAGTGGTCTTGTTCTATGTTTCTGGCGATTTCTTGGTTTTGTGAGTTCTCAGAATGAGATGGGGAGTTCACCGGAGCGTTGGAGGTGGAAGCCATTGTGATTTTCTTTGAAGAAAGAGAGTACAATATGGAAGTTGCAGGTTTTTGCAATGTTCGCCGGAGAAGATGAAGAGAATAAGTTCGTAAACGTTTAGAGGTTGTGGTAAGTTTGGTTTTATACTGAAGAGATGGTAGAATCTGAAAGGGTAAATATTTGAAAGTGAATAAAATTTGAGATCCGTAATTAAGTGCATACGACTGGTTCAACTTTCCAGGAGAACGTGTGCCACATACGTAGAATCAAAAGATGCCATGTCATTAATGTCAGAGCACGATTAGATGGCGTATGCGGGCCATTAATGCTTGGCGCGTGAGCTTTTCTATTTTCAGAAGACTGTCACTCGCAGTAGATAACTCGTTCTTTTACAGAATATCCATAAAAGGCTAAGTGTCAGATTCAACAGAGGCTCTGTGGTGGAGTGAGCTCTGTGATCTGAACCTTGTCTTTTTGTCTCTTCTGATGCTTGTACCTTTACCAGAAACGTTTGAAAGATCATTGGAGAGGATCGATATATCTTAGAGTGTCTAGTTTGGGCGACAAAGACTCTTTGGTTAAGTGAGCTCTTTGCCCATAAGACTTTCTTCCTGTATCCTTGTGCGTGCATTTGTACGTACAAATCCTTAAAGAAGACATTTAAGTTTGATCGACAGAGTTTCCGTATGAAATTTGCAGTTCTAGAGGATCCGGCTTACAGAGGCTCTGTTGAGCTCAACAGAAGCTCTATGACTTTAAATTTCTCATAACGGAAGGCTCGAAAATCTTTTTGATCATTTCTTGTTTGAAATGTCTTAAACAGTGTTTATAGGACGTATTTTGAAATTTGTGTCCTAGAAAATTGTTTTCAAAAAGGATTTGTACGAGTTACTCACTTTTGGTTCTTCTTTGTTCGGTAAAAACACCTGACTTCTGTGGATATGGTTGATCATATATCTTCTTTGGCTCCCCCTTGAATGATCAACCTCTGTAGATCAGTTCAAGGTCTCCTTCTGCTCCCCCTTGACCTATGCTTGGATCAAATGAGATAAGTTGTGCACTTGAACATAGATCAAAGTTATCAGAGGTTCTGTGGAGATTGTCATACTATGAGCAATCCCACAGAAGCTCTGTTGGTTACAGAACTTTTGATGATTAAAAATTTACATACAGAAGAGTTTAAATATATACATATGTATAAGAAGATCAAATCTTACTTGCAGAGGGTTCAACTCATGTTAATCATTCCCAACTTACCCACCAAGAAAAGGAATATTTTCTCATCTAGTGCCTTGGTGAATAAGTCTGCAAGCTGGTATTCAGTGGGCACAAAGTGCATTTCGATTGTGCCAAATTCAACATGATGCTTCAGAAAGTGATAACGAATATCGATATGCTTGGTTTTTGAGTGTTGTACTGGATTGCAGAGATTGCTATGGCACTTTTGGAATCATAGAGGATGTGAATCTTGTATATGTTGTACCCATAGTCTTTGAGCTGAGTTTTCATCCACAGAACTTGAGAGCAACAGCTAGCAGCAACAACATATACCGCTTCTGCTGTAGATGTAGATACACAGTTCTGCTTCTTCGAAGTCCAGCTGACTAGATTACCTCCCAGGAATTGACAACTCCCAGAGGTGCTCTATCGATCAAGCTTGCATCCTCCATAATCTGAATATGTGTATGCCTTAAGACCAAAACCAGAGTTCTTCGGATACCAGAGTCCAAGATTTTTGGTCCCTTTGAGGTATCTGATGATTCTCTTTACAACAATATAGTGGGATTGCTTTGGGTTAGCTTGATATCTTGCATAGAGGCATGTGGCATACATTATATCAGGTCTACTTGCGGTTAAGTATAAAAGAGACCCAATCATACCTCTGTAGAGTTTGCACTCTACAGATGTGCCATTTTGATCTGAGAATAATTTATTTCTAGTGGCAATTTGGGTCTTCATTACAGAGGCATCACAGAGACTGTATTTTGAAAGTATGTCAGAGACATATTTTGCTTGATTTATAAAAATTCCCCCTGATGATTGTTTTACTTGGAGTCCGAGGAAGAAAGTTAATTCTCCCATCATACTCATTTCAAACTCACTCTGCATGAGTTTTTCGAAATCTTTGCACTGTTGTGCATTTGTAGACCCAAAAATAATGTCATCCACATAAATCTGTACAAGCAGAATCTCATCACCTTTTCTTTTGTAAAACAAAGTAGTATCGGTTGTACCTCTTTCGTAATTGTTATCGAGAAGAAAGCTTGAAAGTCTTTCGTACCATGCTCTTGGAGCATGTTTCAGTCCATACAGAGCTTTGTCAAGGTAATATACGTATTTTGGGTACTTGGAGCTTTCAAACCCTGATGGTTGCTGGACATAGACTTCTTCTTGGATTTTGCCATTTAGAAAGGCCGATTTTACATCCATTTGAAATACTTTGAAACCTTTGTGGGCTGCAAAGGCTAAAAATATTCTTATAGCCTCGAGCCGTGCGACAGGGGCAAAAGTTTCATCGTAATCAATGCCTTCTTCTTGGCGATATTCCTTGGCCACCAATCTTGCTTTGTTTCTAATGACCACCCCATCCTCGTCCTTCTTGTTTCTGAAGACCCATTTTGTCCCTATGGCTTGTTTCCCTCATGGCAGAGGGACTAGAGTCCATACCTTGTTTCTCTCAAACTGTAGAAGCTCTTCTTGCATAGCATCTACCCAGTTTGGATCATCTAGGGCTTCAGAGATTCTTTTTGGCTCGATCACACTGATAAAATTTGTAAAGAAACAAAAATTAGCAGTGGCTGATCTTGTTTTGTCATTTTCAGAAGGATCACCGATTATAAGGTTTGGAGGATGGCTTTTCGTCCACCGTGTTGTTCTTGGAGAATGGTCATTTGAGTCATCAAGATTACCTTTTGTGATTGCACACTTCGGTTCTGGTGCAACCTCTGTTGTTGATGGTTCTTCAGCTTGTGGGAGGATTGGAATGAGAGTTAGAATTTGTTCCTCTGAGGAAGTAGAGAGTGAGTCTTCGTTTTCCTCTGGTATTGATTCCTCTGTAGTCGCTGGAGTAGGTATTTCAGGAGCCTCTGTTGTTGAATCTTTGGTCGTTTCATCTTCTGTTGGCTCCCCCTCAACACGTGCATCCGTATGATTCACAGAAGAGGATGAAGTATTTAATGGACCAGTTAGAGATATACCTGACTCAGACTGGTTTGCAGAAGATATTTCTCCAGAGGTTCTGATGGCTCCAGCAGAGGAATCAATATCATCATGGAACATTTCTTCAAATAGAAGATTTAAGTCTTCTTCTCTTGTTTTTGAAATGCCAGAGGATTCCTTCTTTAGACCGAGTTCTGAACTGATTTGTTCAGAAGTCTTTTGAAAGGAATCATCAAAAGATACATTGATGCTTTCTACGATGGATCGAGACTTCAGAAGGTACACTCTGTAAGCTTTTGAAGTGGCAGAGTATCCTATGAACTTTCCTTCATCTGCTTTTACCTCAAACTTTCCTCTTGCTTCTCTATCATTTAAGACAAAGCACTTGCATCCAAATACATGAAAGAATTTGATGTTTGGTCGCCTTTTGTTGATTAAGTGATAAGGTTTTTTGATGTGCCTCTTTACAATGGTTGATCGATTTTTGGTGTAGCATGCGGTTGATACTGCTTCTGCCCAAAAAGACATTGGTAATCCACATGCTGTCAGCATAGTTCTTGCAGCCTCTACAAGCGTGCAGTTCTTTCGTTCAACCACGCCATTTTGTTGTGGGGTGCGTGCAGCAGAGAAGTTCTGTGAAATGCCTTCTTCCGTAAGATAGGTTTCAATGACAGAGTTTTTGAACTCTGTGCCATTGTCGCTTCTTAGTTTCTGAATCTTGCACTCATACAGAACTTGGATTCTTTTCATTAAAATTATCAGAATGTTTGGAACATCTGATTTCTTTCTGACAAATTCAACCCATGTAAATCTTGAGTATTCGTCGATCAAAACAAGTATATATTTCTTGTCACCTAGGCTCTGTGTGGCGATTGGACTGCAGAGGTCGACATGAAGCATGTACAGAGGCCTAGTGCAATATATATCAGTTTTGCCTTTATGGGAAGCTCTTTTGAGTTTTCCCATTTTGCAGGCAGAGCACAAGTGATCTTTATTAAACTTAACATTTGACAGACCTTTGACTAGATTAAGTTTAACAAGCTTATCTAGAGTATGAAAGTTTAGGTGGCATAACCTGTTGTGCCATAACCAGGCTTCTTCGCTTTTACAGGCTACAAGGCAAAGCTTGTCTTCCTTGTTCTTGGCACAGAAGTTCATTAGGTAGAGATCGCCTCTTCGTTCGGCACGCAGAAGTTCGACTCCTGTGTTCTCACCTTGTAGAGAACAGAAGGTTCTTTTGAACATTACGTCGAAACCCGTATCGTAGAGTTGGCTAACACTGAGAAGATTGTGTTTAACAACATCGACAACAGTAGCATTGACCTCATGGACCCTGTCTTTGTGGCCAGGGTGCCATGAAGTTGAGGCCGTTAACACCTCAACAGTCTCTAACATGGTTTGCAGGTCAAGGATGCGAGATGTAGCCAAAATGAAAAAATCCACTGTCATCCCCAAAAGCATGCGATCATTTTGAGAAAAGTGGGAGACATGGACCGTCGGGGCGTCCATCCTCTCCAGGATCTTGGTGAGCAGCGAGTTGCAATTATCGACCTATGAGGAAAGACCGCTCACCACTTCTTGGAGGTTTGTAACGGTTGTGTTCAAGGACCCAACTTCACCGCTGAGACTGGTGAATTGGGTGGAGAGCTGCTTCTGGTCGCTGGCAAGGGAGGCGACCTCTGATTTGACAGCCTGGAGCGCTGATGTGTTGTTGTTGAGAGCGAGCTCCAGGTCCTTCACTTCCCCTTGAAGATTGGAGATATCAGCAGAGTTGGCCTTCTCTGTAGGATTTGGGTTGGAGAAGGCACTGAAGTCGCGAGTTCCTCCCCAATGTTCCATGTCGTCCTCGAACGAACGAGCAGGGATTGCTGTAGAAGATCCTACAGGTCATGTGAAATTTCGCCGGATCAGACTCTATAGAGTGGCGGCGCTGGTATCCATCTGTGGAAGTGATGGAATCGTTGGTGCAAAACTGAAGGTGGGAAAGACAAAAGGAGAAGAAGAAGAAGCAATGGTTGAGAAGAGTGGTGGAACTGATTCAGCGTTGGAGACGCCGATGGAGATCTCGTCAGTGCATTAAGGCGCTGAAGATGTTGGGGTAGATTCCATAGAAGCTTCAGAGACTTGATTCTCTGGAGTGGTCGATGGGGTGACTGTTGCAGTTGTGTAGGATGTAACCACGAAATCGTCAAGCGTAGCCTGTGAAGAGGCCAACGCTGAGTCTTGAGCCTGTGAAGGCTGAGGCTTCTCCATGAAGGTCTTCTTGGTCTTATGGGTGCCAAGTGGGGTAGAAGATGGTTTCCTCTTTTTAGAAGAGGTGGTGGTTGCAACTTGGGTATCAGCGATGGGTTTTGCCGCTGACAAGGTAGCTGCAAAAGGAGAAGAAGTGGAGCGTAGAAGAGAGAGAAAAGTAGAAAGACGTACCTCACCCTAAATGGGTTTGAAATCGAGCACCTTAGGACTAACCTGAGAGAGTTTGAAATCTCCCTACTTTGGGTAGGTGCTTCCAAGAAGCATTTGAAGAATGGCGCTGAGAAAACGCGGGTAGGGAACAGTGGAGGATCTCTCAGGCTTCTTGACCCGGTCCATCAGGTCTTCAAAGATGATGCGGGCATAGTCCACATTCGTCCCTTTCAGCAATGTGTATGCCACGGTGACCTGAGTCTTGGCCGCTTAGTCAGTGGAGCTCGTTTTGGCCGTTATGCAGCTTATGACGTGGGCGAAGATGAAGTTTAACTCGGCAGGCATCTTGTTCTTGAGTACCTTTGTGAGTTTCTTGTCGCCCTCCTGGCTGCGGGTTTTGTCGCATGAGTAGTTCAATAGGTCGAGAAAGGCGATCAGTTATGTTTCACCTTCAGTGGTGTTTGGGTCAGTGAGAGGGACGAAGGGTTTTGTCTTGGTACTGCCAGGGAGATTCAGTGCCTGGCGGATGGCTGAAGGAGAAATAGTTCCTTTACCCAGTTCGGTTTGAAACCCAATCACTGAGTATTCCTTTCCAGTTTTCTTGGAGATGGCAGTGGTACGATAAACAGTGTACCAGAATTGTTGTAGGAAGTTGCAGTGTGCAGGGGGTGTGATGGTAATAGCAGTGGCTAATGGGCATGTCTTGATGAAATTGACAGCGTCAGTGAGGTGTAGGGATGGCTTTTTCTTTGGGAATTCCAGCAGGGCATAGATGTTGTTTGTGGCTAGGACTATTTGGTTCAACTCACACTTTAGATTTTCAGCCCTTGTCAAGACTGGAGCAGTGTTGGTAGCAGCAACGTTTGAGGATGCCATTTCTGTTTAGAAACAAAAGGTAGAGAAGAAAAAGATGAACTTCTTAAAATGGAAATGTTTTATCCAAAATAAGGGTTTTGAAGAATTTAGGGTTTTACAGTTTCCTTTTTTGGGAAGAAACAATAAAATTAGGGTTTACTAGTTTTAGAAGAATTTAAAACTAGTGAAAAACAATGTTTTCCAGTTTCCTTCTAAGGAAAGGGATTCTGGAAAAATGTATGAATATTTAAGTTTAAGATTTTTGTTTTAAACCTAAAAGAAAAACTATATTTCAAGTTTTGTCCTTAAGATCATGAACAAGATGATCTTGAGTTTGAAAAGCGTTTGTTTTGATCCATAAGAACAAGAAATGGGATCATAAAACAAGTAATAAGAAGATTTAAGATGAGAAGAAGATATGAACCTGTTTGAGTGAAGGTTGAAGATTCGAGTAACAGGTTTCAATGTCACAAATCCAAGAACACAAATGCTTAGGAAATTCTTTCCTCTTTTAGAGAGTTTGAGAGCGTAAAAGGTAAAAATATAAACATGAAGTGTTTATTTAGTGAGAGTAGAGAGAGAAAGCGATGAGTGGGAAAAAGTACTCATCATGACACGGACACGTCCCAAGAAGCTTATTGGACAAGAATTCGAAACGGGCGAACGTGTCAGACAAAACGTCGTGGCAGGGTTTATTCGTTTGATGACGTCACAGAGAAAAGTGTCTTTTCATTTCAAAAACGTTTCCCTGAAGGTTTTGATAACATCAGAGAGGATTTTAAAAAGAAGAATCACTGATAAGAAATATCAGTGAGGATTGTTATTTCAAAGGAATCACTGAAGGAAAAATATTCAGCGAGCAATTTTGTTTTGAAACACACCATACTAAAGTAAACTTCAGCGAAAGGGAATAGAAAAACATACCTTGGAATCAGCGAATCAATTTGTTTAGAGATTAGATGATAAATAAAGGAGATATAATTTTATTTATCACTAACCTAATACGTAACCACTGAAGAATTATTCTTCAAGGTTCAGCATGCCAAGCTCGCTGATGAGAAAGTTGTGTCTTGTCTCATCAAGAGGTTTGGTGAAAAGATCAGCTAACTGAAAGTCAGTTGGGATAAAGTAAAGTTCTATATCACCATTCATCACATGATCTCTGATAAAGTGATACCTGATCTCGATGTGTTTGGTCTTTGAGTGTAGTACTGGATTATTTGCTATGGCGATGGCACTTGTGCAGTCGTAATAGATTGGAATTTTGGAGAGCTGAAGGTCGTAGTCTAATAGCTGATTTCTCATCCGTAAGACCTGAGCACAACAACTTCCAGCAGCTACATACTCAGCTTCAGCGGTAGAAATGGACACTGAACTTTGCTTCTTGCTTGTCCAACTTACTAGCTTTCCACCCAGGAGTTGACAACCTCCTGTGGTGCTTTTTCTATTCAGCTTGCACCCTGCAAAGTTACTATCTGAATAGGCAGTTAGATCGAACCTTGAGTCTTTGGGATACCAAAGACCTAGGTTGGGTGTGTACCCTTCAGATATCTAAAAATTCGCTTTACAACGATCAGATGTGATTCTTTGGGTTCAGATTGATATCGTGCACATAAACAAGTAGCATACATAATATCAGAACGAATAGCTGTAAGATAAATAAGAGAGCCGATCATCCCTCGGTATGTAGTGACATTAACAGGCTTCCCTGAAGGATCTTTGTTAAGTCTCAGCGGCGGTGCCATAAGGGTTTTCATAGCTGAGCTTTGAGTTAAATCAAAAATTTTCAGCATATCTTTGACATACTTACCATGGTGGATAAACGTACCCTTGTCATTCTGCTTGATTTGGAGTCCAAGGAAGTAAGTCAGTTCACCCATTATACTCATTTTATATTCACATTTCATTCTTTCAGCGAAACGAATACAAAGGTCAGGGTTAGTAGAACCAAATATAATGTCATCAACATATATTTGAACAAGAATAATATGACCTTTTACTTTCCTGAAAAATAGAGTGTTGTCGATTTTACCACGCTTAAAATTTTCAATAGGGAGAAAAGAGGATAGAGTGTCATACCATGCACGAGGAGCTTGTTTCAGTCCATAGAGTGCCTTATCTAGCTTATAAACATAACCTGGATGCTTAGGATTCTTGGTTGTTCGACATAGACTTCTTCATTCAGCCTTCCATTGAGAAACTCTGACTTGACATCCATTTGAAAAACTTTGAAGTCTCTGTGAACAGCATAGGCTAGAAAGAGTCTAATTGTATCGAGTCTTGCCGCAGGGGCAAACGTTTCATCGTAGTCTATGCCTTCCTCTTGTTTGTATCCATGAGCAACTAGACGAGCTTTGTTGCGGGTTACAGTTCCTTGTTCATCTGACTTATTTCGATAGACCCACTTAGTACCTATCACTAACTTGTTAGATGGCCTTGGAACAAGATTCCAAACTTTGTTTCTTTCAAATTCAGTCAGCTTTTCTTGCATAGCGCTGACCCAGTTTGGATCTCTGAGGGCATCATCAACCTTATTTGGTTCAATCAGTGAAATAAAATTAACATATAAACAAATGTTACCTGCCCTACGTGAACACCTACGTTTGGATCACCAAGAATTTGATCAATGGGGTGATTTAGAGTCCATCGCTGAGCAGAAGCATGAGCCGCTGACTCAGAGTAAACTTCTGGGAATGCTGAACAGGAAGCTTAAGCGATGTCAGGTAGTTGAGGCAGGATATGCATGAGTTCAGATGAAACTTCATTTACTGATTGCTGAGAAGTCGATGGAATATCAGATGATGGTTCAGAAACATGCAGAGTGTTAATGGGAACAGCTGAAAACCAAGATGTGGAATCAACTTCACTTGTCGGCATGCTGGGAATGATGACAGGATCATCATCAGCGGTTGGATTGTTGACCTGAGGGTCAGGGTTAAGATTAGCTTCTGAATCCCCATAATGAGAAAACATCCACTGATTGAGTTCTTCGTTGTCAGCAGAAGGTCTAGAATTCGTTGAACGGGATTCGTCAAAGGTGACATGAATAGTTTCTTCTACAGTTTGTCTTCGCTTGTTGAAGACTCTGATAGCTTTGGATATAGAATAATATCCAAGAAATATTCCGTCGTCAGCTTTGGGATCAAACTTTCCAAGAGCATCTTTGTTGTTTAAGATGAAGCACTGACAACCAAAGATGTGAAGAAAGATGATAGATGGTTTTCTTCCATGAAAAAGTTCATAGGCAGTCTTGTTGAATCTCTTGATAATCAACGATCTATTCTGCGTGAAACATGCAGTGTTGACAGCTTCTGCTCAGAATTGAGTTGGAAGATGAGAATCGCTGAGCATTGAACGAGCAGCTTCGATGATCGTTCGGTTTCTTCTTTCAGCGACGCCATTTTGTTGTGGTGTTCTCACTGAGGAAAAGTTATGAGAAATACCCTTACTCTCAAAGAGGTTATCAAGGGAACTGTTTTTGAATTCAGCCCCATGATCACTCCGTATTGAGCGAACAGTAAGGTTGTTCAGGACTTCCATTTTCCTGACAAAAGATATGAGTTCTTTTGAGGTGTCACTCTTAGCACGGAGAAACATCACCCAGGTGTAGCAAGAGAATTCGTCCACAATAACCAGTGTATATTTCTTTCCAGCGATGGATTGAATGTTGACAGGGCCAAACAAATCCATGTGGAGAAGTTGAAGAGAAGATGTCACTGAAGAAACTTGCTTTGACTTGAAGCTTGCTTTAGTTTGTTTTCCTTTTTCACACGCTGAATAGACAGATTCCTTAGCATATGAGTGTTGAGGAAGACTAGTGACTAACTCTTTTGAAGAAAGAGTATTCAGCCTCTTATGCCATAACCAGTTGACATTAGTAGAATCTTCAGAGAGAAAACAATAGTGTTTAGTGGTTGTTGAGTCCATGTTTATTACATAAACATTTTCTAAACGATATCCACTGAGAGCAACTTTCTCTTTCTTGTCAGTGACAAAACATGCTTCCTTAGTGAAGCGGACCTTGAAGTCCTATTCACATAGCTGACTGATGCTAAGAAGATTATGCTCCAGCCCTTCAACGTATGCAACTCTTCTAAAGGTGGTAGTACCATTAGAAAGTACACCAAACCCTTGGGTATATCCTTTACCATTTCCTCCAAAAGTCACTGAGGGACCTTTATCTTCCTTATATTCAGTGAGCATGTTCTTCTTTCCAGTCATGTGTCTAGAGCATCCACTATCGAGATACCAGATACCCTTTGAGACCTGCAAACAAAGGAATATTAGTTTGGAATGGGCACCCATTTTACGATGGGCCCACACTTGTCAGTGGTAGAGGATGTAGAAGGAGCAGCGATCTTCGCAACATCTGAAGATTCAGCGTCAGGGTTAATCTTCACCTTGGTTAATTTCTTAACCTCAGTGGTAGTTTTCATCTTAGCCTGATTTACACCAGGGATGGTCTTCTTTGCCTTGGGGACATTTCCTATAGCTAAAAGTAGCTTTATGACCATAGGCAAATTTATTTAACAATTTCAAATGGGCAGGGCCTGTACCAAGAATACCTTTGGCATTAGATATCGGAGGAACCTTTGGTTCTTCAGATTTCTTGCCAATCACATTCACTCTGATTCTAGGAGTAGATCGCTGAACATGTTCAGGAATCTTAGTCTTTGAAGTAGATGAATGATTAGCTGAAGGTTTAGAAGTTTTCAGTTGTGGTACTTTGGTACCCTTCTGAGGTTTTTGATTAACAATTTTTTCTTTGCCTTCAGAAATTAAGGTAGGTTTATCCTCAGGGATGGAAGTTTTAGAAGAAGAAGAGCACTGGGATGACGAGGTGTCAGGGATAGAAGCCATGAACATTCCAAACTTAAGCATGGAACGGCCAATGGTTGGTTCTTCAGCGTCAGCTTTGTAACCAAGACCACTTTTGTATTTGGCAGGGATCTGAGCACCTATAATCTCAGTGATCTTTGCTGAGGATTTATACCATGCTTCAACAGTGTTCTTTTCAGCTTTTAGTTCAGCGATAGCTTGTTCTCGCTCGATACTAATGACTTGATTTATGTAGACCTGATCTTTTAAATTTTCTTCTATGTTTGAAAGCTCTTGTACTTTCAAATGACAATTTTTATGTTGTTCAGTTAAGTCTATATTGAGTTGTTCAGCTTTGGTCTTGCCATTCATGGCACCATATAAATCAACAGTTAAAAGATCGATAGCTCAAAGTCTATCAGCTTCAATGAGAGCGGGAAAAGAGTAGGAGAGAGAGATACCTGAGAGGTAGAGGTTGAAGTAGAGGGAATTTCAAATTGTTCTTCCTCTTCTTCTTTGATTTCGACCATAAGACAGAGATTGGCCTCATCTTCTTCATCTGAATCTGATTCTTCATCAGACTCAGCCCAGTCATGATCTTCAGCGATCAGACCTTTGCATTTCTTTTTGTAGCTCTTCAGCTTTTCGTATTTTTCTTTAAGCCTTTGATACTTGTCATCTTTACTTTTAGGAGTAAAAGATTTCTTGTGGGATGAAGAAGGTTTGAATGCTTTCTTTGACCTGCATCCACTTGCAAAGTGTCCTACTTTTTCACAGTTAAAGCAGGTAGCAGCAGCCTTATCAATAGGAATGGATTTAGGCTTGTCAGTGAGGGAAAGAGGTTTAGTTCTTCTGAAGTTACTCTTTCTAGCAAATATCCTGAAAGAATTTGTCAGGAGTGCTAGAGATTCATCAAGCTCTGAAGGATCAGCTTCTGATGAATCATCAGAGTTAGATTCTATTTCAGTGATCGTGAGAGTTGATCGCTAAGTAGGCACTGACTCTGAGGAGAGTAAAGCAACAGGTGTGCTTTTGGAATGTTTGATAAGATTCTTCTTAAGTTGACACGACTGCTCATGCTTGAGCATAGTTCCATATAAGGTAGAAAGGGTCATGAATTTAAGATCCTTAGATAGTTTAAGACACATGGTGTAATTGTCCCAACTTTCAGGAAGACATTCCAAGAACTTTGTCAGGATCTCCAAGTTACCATAGGTCTTACCAACAGTCTTTAAATCAATAATTAAACAATTAAAGCGTTGGTGAACTTCAGAAAGAGTTTCATTCTTACCACAAATGAAACTTTCATACTGCCTTACCAAGTTTGTTCTTCTAGAGTCCTGGACTTCAACAGTACCTTCATATTGAACATATATAGTGTCCCACATGGCCTTTGAGCTCTTTAGATTCATGATGGAATGGTAGACTTCATCAGGAAGAGCCATAGAGATGATGGATCTGGACTTGGTGTCGATGGCCACTTTCTTCTTGTCTTCATCAGTCCACTGAGAAACTACCTTGACAATTTCCCTTTCAGGAATTGCAGTAGTGGTGGCAGTGGTTGGAATAGCAGGAATTAGGATGTAGGGAACATAAGGACCATTTTCCACATAGTAAGGAATTGTGGGATCTACACCTTCTAAGAAGAGCATCATTCGATTCTTCCAAAGATTGAAGTTGTCTTTGCTAAATCGAGGAGGTTTGGTAAGAGAGACATTATCTATGTAATTTATGTTTGTGTTATTTGTCATTGAAAAAATAGCAAGGAAGATAGTATAAGCAAGATCTTGTTTATTGGATTAAACAATCTGCTCTGATACCACTTGTTGGTCCCGAAGGGTTATACAAGTTTGTAGAAGGGGGGGGGTGAATACAAACACAAATGTTTATCTTTAAAATTGTTTATTTATATATATCAAACAATTTACAGTTTGTTGCGGAATAAGATCAAGTATAAAACCTAATCTAAACAAACTAGAGAATCACACAGATTTCTTGCACTAGAAAAGATAGAGAGAAAATAAGAAAACCTAAGGAAGGGTTTTCTTGCACTAAGTAGTTCAGCGAGAGGAAGCTCTTTCATGAATGAAGTAGGGTTTCCTATTTATACTGCATGCATTAAATGCAAGTCAGTACAACTTTACACGTGGCAGCGTCTGGTTGGCTGTATGGATTTGACTTTAGCAAACATCCCGTTTGTCCGCATCATGAACAATGTAGTTGGCAGAGTGGTTTGTACAATCCTGGACAAAGGGATGTCCTTTTGACAAAACGTACAAAAGGCGTGCAAGGAGATAAGACAAAAGTTACTTGTAGAGCAGGCTTCATGATCAGCGATCGCTGAATAGATCTTTATCAGTGAATGATAAAGTTCAGCGTTCGCTGAAGTCTTCTACTTAAAACTTCGCGTGAAATGGACACGTCTTCGCTTCGCTGATATCCGCATCAGGTCACTAGTAGACTTAGTCACTCGTTCGTCAGCTTGGTCTTCGATTTCATCTTTGAACTCAGTTGTCACGAATCTTGTCTTCAGGGATCATAAGTAAACAATTACAAATGGAACTATCAGTGATCATCAGTAAGACTGAACAGGCTTAGGGCGCACTGATGTACATGCATCGCTGAAGTATAAATTAAAGTGCATGTTTCCATCAGCGATACTAAACAGACTTAGTATATTTTTCGTAAATGGCAAAACATTAATACATATTGTTTACTTACAATTTTCACTAAGTAATTCAGAGAGTCATTATCAAATCACTGAAGGGTTTGGATCAACACATACCATATTCGGTCATAAACAGTAAAGTTTAACAAGTTTCACATTTAGAAAGAGAGGTGCAAGGGAACTCACCTGATCGATGTAATTCTCTAGACACTCGTCTCACTTTCGAATAAACCAAGCCGAACCCAATCACCTAAAAGATATCAACAACTTCCCTATCCGGACTACTATGGATCCCATCCGGACTCTCTTTCTGGACTATCTATCCGGAAACCCCAACATCCGAAAACAGCTATCCGGTAAACACTACCCGGACTACTCTGTCCGGAAACCACAACACTTGGACGCCACATGTCCGGAAACCCTTTCGGATCCGGACACCAATCATTCGGACAATTCCCCCCATCCAGATAAGGCGACATATGGATAATCGCACTGTCAAAATCCAAACTCCCCCAAAATCGATTAATATGCGCAATTAAGTCCCAACCCATGTTACATACATAATTAGGTTCATATTTTCAACTTAGAACATCCATGTATTCCACCCTTTGGCCTCTAATCGGTCCAAACTCATAAAACTTCCTAAGAACCTTTCATACGAGACATCACAGTGAAGTTATGGTGTTCATCCACAGTTTTGCAATCCCAAATCATTGTAGAAATCTGAATACAATAACTAAATCAAAGGGAGGAAATCGAAGTTTACCTTAAGAAGACTTCTTAGCCGACTTTCTCTCTAGATTTTGCTTTCCTTCCCCTTTCTTCTCGATTCCAGGCGCACCACACAAAAGAAATGAATTCAGTGTAGTAACCTAGGATTTGTTCCCTTATATACCTTTCATAAATTGCTACTTGGTCCCTCCTTAATTTTTTCACTTTTTACACTTTGACCATAAATCCTCCATTTGATAAGATTGGGACACGGTTGTTACAACACTCCCCCCTTAGAAGAATTTTATCCCCGGAATTCCTTGGTCGAATAGATGCGGGTACCTAGCCCTCATCTCAGACTCCAACTCTCAGGTTGCTTCTTGACCTTTGTGACATCGCCACTGAACTTTTACAAGGTTGATCTCCTTGTTCCTCAACTTCTTCACTTTACGATCCGAAATGGCTTCGGGCTCTTCTACAAAGTTCAGTTTCTCGTCTACTCTTACATCTTTCAGCGGCACGGCCTTATCCACGTCCTCCAGACACTTACTTAAATTAGATACGTGAAACGCATTGTGAATGCCCTGTAGCTCATTAGGAAGGTTCAACCTATGCCACTTCTGTAATTCGCTCTGTGATTTCAAACGGTCCGATGTAGCGCGGACTTAGCTTTCCCCGCTTCCCGAAACATACAACTCCCTTCCATGGAGATATCTTTAATAACACATTATCTGCATAACTCTTCTGTCGGTCACGAGCGACCTTCAATCTCACCCGCACTTGGACTATCTTGTCTGAGGTTAACTGTACAATTTGTGGTCCGGCCAACTGCCTTTTCCCAACCTCATTCCAACACAAAGGTGTTCGACATTTCCTACCGTAGAGCACCTCATAGGGCGTTGCCTTGATGCTCGCATGATAACTGTTGTTGTAGGCGAACTCGATCAACGGCAAGTGTTTCTCCCATAAAGATTGAAATTCTAGGGCACATGCCCTTAGCATATCCTCCAATGTTTGGATCGTACGCTCGCTCCGTCGGTCAGAGGATGATACGCGGTGCTCATCTGGATTCGCGATCCCATTTCCCTCTGGAAACTTCTCCAAATTACAGAGGTAAGTCTGCTATCCCGGTCTAACACAATTAACGATGGTACACAATGACGGGTTACAACCTCATCTATGTACAACTTTGCTAGCCTTTCCAACGAGTAAGCTTCTTTTATGGGTAAGAAGTGCGCCGATTTCGTAAGGCGATCCATGATCTCCCATATCGCGTCGTAACCCTCTGGAATGGGCAGACGAGTAACGAAGTGCATCGTTATCTGATCCCATTTCCACATCGGTATATCCAACGACTGCAGTTTCCCATACGGTCGCTGATGTTCGATCTTCACCCGTAAATACGTCATACGCCTTTCCACGAAATGTGCTATGTCCTTCTTCATTCCAGGCCACCAATAATCCTGACGTAGATCCCCGTACATCTTATTAGTTCCTGGATGGATAGAATACTTCGACTTGTGTGCTTCTTCCAAAATCACGTTCCTAAGCTCTCCAAGCTTCGGAACCCAAATCCTCCCATTGAAATATTTCAACCTTCGACTATCCTCTACTAAAGAGGTTGCTTGTCCTACCATCCTTTATTTCTTAAGATTCTCTGTTGCCAACGCCTCAACTTTCCATTTATGTATCTCAACCAGTAAATTAAATGTCACCTCCGCCCTCATGGCCACAATTTTTGGAGTCTCAATCCTTTCCTTCCGATTCAAAGCGTCGGCCACCACATTGGCTTTCCATGGATGATAGTCGATATTGCAATCGTAGTCTGTCAGCAACTTGATCCACCTTCTTTGGCGCATATTTAAGTCCTTTTGATCAAACAGGTGACAAAGGCTCTTGTGGTCGGTGAAGATCTGACACTACGTCCCATAGAGGTAATGCCGCCAGATTTTCAAAGCGAAAACAACGGCCGCCAATTCCAAGTCATGAGTAGGGTATCGAGTCTCGTGATCCTTCAGTTGCCGAGAGGCATACGCGGTCACCTTTTCGCGCTGCATTAAGACACGTCCCAATCCCATTTTTGATGCATCACTATAAACCACAAAATCGTCCGTACCATCGGGTAAAGACAATATTGGCGCGCTACTCAGCATATCCTTCAGCTTCTGAAATGCCTCGCCCTGAGCCTTCGTACAGGAAAACTTAACGGAGTGGCGATACGTGAAGAGTCCTGAATGAACTTTCGGTAGTATCCCGCCAGCCCAAGGAAACTTCGAATTTCTGATGGATTCTTAGGTTGCTCCCAGTCTCGGATAGCTTCTATCTTAGATGGGTCCACCATAATCCCCTTCTTAGAAACCACGTGTCCGAGGAACTGCACCTCCCTAAGCAAAAACTCGCACTTGGAGAACTTTGCCTAAAGTTTCTCTCGTTTCAATAACTCTAAAATCGTCCGAAGATGATCCATGTGTTCTTTCTCTGATCTCGAAAATACCAATATGTTGTCTACAAACACGATCACGAACTTGTCCAAATAATGTTGACACACTCTGTTCACCAGATCCATAAAAGTTGTTGGGGCATTGGTTAGCCCAAATGGCATCACCAAGAAACCGTAGTGCCCATACCTAGTCCAGAAAGCGGTTTTCTATATGTCTTATTCCCTTACCTTGAGTTGGTGATAGCTGATCGAATAGGTCGTCGATTCTTGGTATAGGATACATATTCTTAGTCGTAACCTTGTTGAGTTCACGGTAATCTATGCACATCCGCAGAGTCCTGTCCTTCTTCTACTTCTTTACGAAGAGTATCAGCGCTCCCCCACGGTGATGTACTCGGTCTAATGAATCCCTTATCTAATAACTCCTGCAACTGAGTCATCATTTCCTTCATCTCAGAAGGCGCTAACCGATAAGGCGCACGAGTTATTGGTGCAGCTCCAGGCACCAAATCGATTCTGAACTCGATCTGACGATCTGGGGGTTGACTTGTTAAATCATTCGGAAATACCTTCGGGTATTCACTTACCACCCTCACATCCTCCACCCCACGCTTATCTTTCTTAGCATCTACTACATAGGCTAAGAACCCTCGACAATCTTCCTCAAGCATCTAGTAGCCTTAATCATCGAAATAAGGCTAGTTCTCCTATCTCGCCGGTTCCGATAGATCACTACAGAACCCTTGTCGAGTAACTGAACCAAAACTAGCTTCTTATTGCAAACAATACTAGCATTATTCATAGCTAGCCAATCCATACCCAACACCACATCAAACTCTCCCATTGCCATGTGGTACAACTGCATAGACACTAGACTTCCCTCTATGTCTATAACGCAATCCTCTACCACTTCTCTAATACACACTCGATTATCATCAGCAGTTTCGACTTCTAATGCCCTCTCCAAACGTCTAGGTTTCACCTCCAAGCATTTCATAAAACCATGCGATACAAAAGAGAGATTCGCTCCTGAGTCAAATACACTTTGGCACACAAAGAGTTTACCAGAAATGTACCTGTCACAACATCCGGAACTTCCTCTACCTCTTTCGCTGACATGTGGAATGCACGTCCCTTCGGACGCGCCAGTTCTGCTCCCTTCTCGTTCCCCTTACTTCCCTGACGTTCACCGAACTGAGCGGATCCCCCTTTCTTCAGCTGCGGACAATCATACCTCATATGACCCGTTGACCCACACTGAAAGCATGATTTCCCACTTGGTCAATCCTTCGATACATGACCGGGCAACCCACACCGGTAACACGATCTGGAGTCAGCCATACATTCTCCCCGATGCACCCGATGACACTTCTCACAAGGCCTGTTGAATACTCCTCGGTTCCCACGGCTTTCTGGCTTAAACGTTTTTCCCTTCTTGGCGTCGCTCCCCGAGCCATCCCACTTTATTTTCTCTCCACCCTCTACGTCACCTGACGGTTCTTCTCTTCCTTCCTCAATTCGGCCGCATTAATGGCCGCCTGAAAGGTTGTGGGGTTTCTTGTCGAGGCCAACTCCCTAATGTTGCTCTTCAATCCATATAGGTAACGCTCCACCCGCCGCTCCTCGGTTGGCACAAAAAGTTTATCTAAACGGGATTTCTCTATAAACTTAGAGGTATATTCCTGCACTGTCATCTCCCCCTGTTCAATACTCAAGAACTCTTCTTCTAGTTTTTCACTGCCGCAAGCGGGCAGAACTGAGCTATAAACTTGCCTACAAAAGTTTCCCAGCCCATCTCTTTAGCCGCTGACGACCCCTTACCACCCGTCTCAGCATCCCACTAATACACAGCATCAGACTTTAGCATGGATAGAGCAAACATCACCCTATCTCTATCTGCACACTTGCAAGTGTCAAAGACCAGCTCCATTTCCCTAATCCATTTCATTGCCAATACCGGGTCACACTCTCCCTTGAAAGTAGGAGGTTTGCATGAAGCGAACGCTTTTTAGTTACATCCCTTAGCTGCAGACTCATTCAACACTAACTGGTTAGACTAGGAGTGGCTCCCCGTACCCGTCCCCGGTGGGCTAGACATCCCCGAACTTTCCCTATTCTCCCTCGCCTCTTTACTCCCTGACGCCGACTGATCTATCTTGGCGAGGAGGGCCTGCTGGGTTTCCTGGATCTTACCTAGCTCAGTAGCAAGGTTCTATCGCGTCACAAATGCAGATGTACGGCCCCGACCAGGCGCCCTCGTCTGGTTTCGAACCCTCACAGTAGTTGAACTCTCCTGCTGAGACCTTTCTGGCCTAACCGGGATCTCCACACTCCTTGCCCTACGGCTCACTCGAGTTGTCCTTCGGATTGGGTTTCCCCCAATGGTTCCTTTCACTTGAGTGGCAGCCCGGCGAGTCGTTTTCCTTCGTCTTCTACCGCGACCCCTACCTCTTCCCCGAGTGGCAGCTTGTCTTGGGGGCTTCAGCGGTCCATTAACGAGGACCTCTTCATCCAGGACTGCCCTTTCAGCGGGTACAGATCTACTTCTGAGCGTCCTCCTAGCCATAGCGAGAAACTGTAAGAAACTCATGGTTAACAAGCACTCAACAACAGGTTCGCTATATAAGGCAATTAAGCACATACATGCACCTGTAAATTCGCAATTACACTGGCCAGATGTAACTCCAAATTTACCTTACAAGACAGTCCTTGCTACCTTATCCTTTAATGCACTTAGAGTGATCTTTCCTAAAGGCGATCCTATATCTCGGCTGTGTTTCCCATCCTACAGTTTAAGTTTAGTCCCATTCGGTCACCTAAATCTCTTAACGTATGGCTCTGATACCAAATGTAACATCCCACAATTTTAACCAAACAATAACATTGAAATAATCCCAAATGGGTCCCAATTACATAATAAAGAATCATAAACTGATCATTACAAACTCTGAATAACCCAAAAATTTGCAGCGGAAATATTCTCTCCACAACCGAGATCTATCTATTATAAAGTAAGACTAACTAAGGAAATATTGTGATCCTTATGCCGATGCCTCCATCTCTAAACCTTATCGCTTCTCTTTGCCTTTACTTGAAGCACGGCTAAAGCGTGTCCCTGAAATTGGTTTAGTTTTAAAAAGCGAGGGTTAGACCATAAGGTCTAGTGAATTCCCTCAGAAAACAGCTTATACAACATGCGTAAAACAATACTTTAAAGCCATAAAGTTCAACATTAACTCCATACATACAAGGGTATTTGCACAGTGTTCATAGATCGTACGTAAGCATTAACCATGATCGGGACCCAAACAGACTTCCCTCTCGCCTCATCTCGGGACCCAAGCAGACTCCCCATTTCCCGAGTGTGTGGGAAACATATTCCTTACACACCGGATCATCATATACTCCCAAGGGTTCGTCGGATCCCGAGGTACACTAATCCCACTGTGCAACGCACTCCCATAGCATACAAGCAAGGCTAACAATAAACCAGCAATGCATGAAATCTTTATAAAATGGCTCATATCATGCGGAAATAAGCATTTCCAAAACATACTTTCATGTGATGAGTTTATAAAAGCATATAAATAAGTCATACTCGCGATGCATACCATATCAAGTCATAAACAGTAAAGTTTAACAAATTATCACATTTAGAAAGAGATGAGCAAGGGAACTCACCTGATCGATGTAATTCTCTAGACACTCGTCTCACTTTCGAATAAACCGAGCCGAACCTAATCACCTAAAAGATATCAACAACTTTCAGTAAAAGTTACCCGGACAAATATGTTGGACCAAGACTTTTCGGGCCTCACTATCCGGACCCCTATCCGGACTACTTCTCTGAATCCCATCCGGACTCTCTTTCCGGAAACCCCAACATCCGGAAACAACTATTCGGTAAACACTACCCGGACTACTCCGTCCAAAACCGCAACACTCGGACACCACATGTCCGGAAACCCTTTCGGATCCGGACACCAATCATCCGGACAACTCCCCACATCCGGATAAGGCGACATCCGGACAATCGCACTTTCAAAACCCAAACTCCCCCAAAATCGATTAATATGCACTATTAATTCACAACCCTTGTTAGATACATGATTAGGTTCATATTTCCAACTCAGAACATCCATTTATTCCACCCTTTGGCCTCTAATCGGTCCAAACTCATAAAACTTCCTAAGATCCTTTTATACGAGACATCACAGTGAAGTTATGGTGTTCATCCACAGTTTTGCAATCCCAAATCATTGTCGAAATCTGAATACAATAACCAAATCAAAGGGAGGAAATTGAAGTTTACCTTAAGAAGACTTCTTAGCCGACTTTCTCTCTCGATTTTGCTTTCCTTCCCCTTTCTTCTCGATTCCAGCCGCGCCACACAAAAGAAATGAAATCAGTGTAGTAACATAGCGATTTGTTCCCTTATATACCTTTCGTAAATTGCTACTTGGTCCCTCCTTAATTTTTTTTCCCTTTTTACACTTTGCCCACAAATCCTCCATTTATTAAGATTGGGACACGATTGTTACATTAACATATTTTAAATTTAATGATAAATGCGTCGATATATTTAATCAATTAAATAAATTTTATTTTATTTTATTTATCATTAAAGGATGGAAATATTTTTAATTTGAAATTTATTTATTTTTTTAAATTAAATCCGTCGGAAATCCGCCTGAAAAGGTAAAAAAAATGTAATTATATTATATTTTTCGGTGATTTTCGGCAGACGCAAATATATTTTTCTTCTTTAAAAAAATTATCTTCCAAAATCCGACCGGAAAATTAATAAAAAATAAATCTAGAAATATTTTTTATTGACTTTTCCGGCGAATTTCTAACTGATATTTTTTTTAACTAAAAATAAAAATATATAGTTTTGGGCTGACTTTTCTTTAAAAAAATTGATAGACATTTCTGACGCATTTCAGGTGTATGGTAATTAATAAATATAGTTAATTATAATCCACCGGAAACCTTAATTAACTTAAGTTTAATTATTTAAAAAATAATTAATTAAAGAAACTTATAAAATTCGTCGGAGATTCGCCGAAAAAACAAAAGATCTTTTTTAAAAACAATAAAAGATATTTTCCGGAGAATATCCGGCGGAAGTCAACGCCGTTTGACTTTCTTAATATTCGTCAGAAATGTCCGTCGGTTTTATCTGTTTGTTTAGTAGTGAAGAAAACCAATTTTTAAATTCCGTCTATTGTATTCAACTATTTCAGAACAATTTGTGAAAATTAATCCAAGCCCTAAAATAACAACCTAGAAAATCCGCAATGTCAATGAAATGACTTAAACATACGACCTATGAGGAAGAACCTCAATTCAAATCATTAATTGTCGATTGAATTGCGAACTCAACCTATTATATTTACCTTTAAATTTAAATGGAAAATTGATTAATATCATTATTGAATAATTGTAATTGTTAGGTTATATATCATTAAAAATATTTATATTCATATTATTCGGTTAATTATATGGATTATAATTATTTGTGCCATGATTTAAAACATTGCATACACAACTGTATAAATAAGTAACATATCCACTGTTATAATGATATTCGATTATTTTATTTCTCATATTTAAACGATTAAAATCTTTCATAATCAACAACGGCTCAAACATGGCCATGACCACAAGCTTCCTCGACCTCCATATATAAGGCAAAGATATATTGCTAGGTTGCAGAAAGATCGAGGAGAAAGAAGAAAACGTGGTATATTTAGGTGTATAATCAGAGGTGGTGCCCCATGGGGCTTATAGAGGGCCAAGGTCGCTGCGCATTTTCACTATTAAGTTCTAAGACCATGTGCATTGGTGATCTAAAAAAATGAGATTGTGAATAAGACAAAAGATTTTATGGAAAAGAAAAATAAAAAATAAAGTAAATTAAACGATTTTTTTCAATCTGACTCACCGAGTGAACCAAGATTGAGGAGGATTGGGGTTTTATTTTTATATTTAAATTGACATGTGTCATGTTTTCATTGGTTGGTTTAATTTTTTTTGAATAAAACTTATATATTTAAAAAAGTGACTTTAACAAAAAAAATTAATAATTAATAATTAAAAAATATATCAAAACTCATGGTTTTCAATTCTCTACAAATAGAGCTCAATATTGACATACTTTTATCACACCAATTTTTCTCTTATAATTAACTACAATTATTTATGCATTTCAGATATGTAATTTTGTACATATTTTTCTGACTTGTTTAATTTAATTTTAATTATATACTTAAGTTTTTTTATAACTATAACTATATGTATATATATATATATAAATAAATATATAATTTTTACAAAATCAATATCAATATATATATAAAAACTAAAACCAAACGCCCTCACGGCAAGAATCATTGGTTTGTTTTTTCTCAAATTTTCCTTTATTTTATATCAATAATTTACATTTCACTATAACCCTTTCATTTCTTACCGGCTTCTATCTGCCTCTTCATTACCCACTTCTATTTGCCTCTTCATCTATCTATAATACCTCACCATCTCTGGACTCTCGCTATGGTTTTCCCCGGTTTCTCCTTTCATGCCTCCGTTTATCGTCTTCTATGGTTTGTAGACTCATGGTACACCCTCTTTCATTCTTTTTAGGTTCTTCTTCTATGGTTTTTTTATCAATGTTATAGGTTTGGTCTTGGAGGTTCGCGATTGGGAAAACAAATCGAGGGCAGAGGCAAAAGAGGTTTCACGGCTGGGAAATACGATCAAGGGCCTACGCAAAAAGCGAGGTTAAGGTTTTCTCGATTTATGGTTTCAAAATCATTCACAACTTCTGGTAAAATGGGATCGAGGGCAGACGCAAAAAACGGGGTTAAGAAAGAGGGTTCACTACTGGGAAAAGTGATGGATTATAGAGGCAAAAACGGGAGAGAGAATGGTTTACACGATTCAGTTGCAATCGTGCTTTTTAGAAACACAGTTGGACTTTTTCACAGGGATTATTACTAGCGGCAATGCTGAATTTTTCTGATTGGGGGTAGAAACCAGAGGTGTGTTTGGGTTGAACTTCGATTTCATGTTGTTGAATATGACAACACATTCCTCTTATCTGCAATGGCGCATCCCAACATTTCGAGAATAAAACAATGAGGAATCTATCACTCGGTTTATATTTCTATACACATGATTTATAACAAGGTCAAGATAGCTTATCTCTAAAAATATGTGACTTGAATTCATGCTTTTTCTAATTAGTTGTATGGTAATTTAGAGTACCAAGGGTCTTGATGGTTGATGATTGTATTAAGCTTAATAGGTTTACAAGTCTTCTTTCACATTTCGTAGTACCTTGGGTCTTGGATTGCTAATATACACTGAGAAATTTTGAAAGGCACTTCCTTAGGAGATGGTAACGTGTACTTAAATGTTTGTTAACTTAATAGTAACTTCCAAAATTTAGAGCCTCAAATACCAGTAAGAATACGTGTTGGTTGCACCTTTTACACCTACACCTAAAAAACGTCGAATTTCTGTCATAGTTCATAACAAACCAAAAGCCTCTAAAAATCCACATATTTTAAATTAAGATCAATCCCATAAACAATGTTTTTTATCGGCATTGTCGAAATCTCAAGGGAGGTCAAGTCATTTTACAAATGATTTGTCTTACGTTTATTTTTTTGTAAATTTAGTTAATCATATGAATTGTAACATTCATACTGTTAATTGTTAATTTAAACTTTTAAATTACATTTAATTCCATTTTAGGTTAGAGATAGTAAATAACATTGATTACCATTCAATAACATTCATTTCTAACTTATAGTGATGTAGTGATGTAGTGATGAGGGTTAGTATATGAGAATATGAGATAAAATAATCAATATGAGATGTAGTGATGTAGTTGGAAGATTGCAGCAATATTATTCAGTTAAGTAACCTGTTTGGCTGCAGCAGCTGCTGTTTGGCTGCAGCAGCTGCTGTTTGGCTGCAGCAAGCTGCTGTTTGGCTGCACCAGTAAGTTGTATGGTATTAGTTTGCTTGCATCATATACATACACATGCAAAATATAACATATCCTTGGTTTGTTTTCTTATTAGCCTATTTTCTTACAGTATGGTTTGTTCTCAAATGTGTTTTTTGTTCGATACAGGGCTAAAATATGTCTACTAAGAATGATGATGGGGTACATATTAGTTGGACCGACGAATGTATTGCGATCTTTTGTGATGTTTGTATCAATTTCATCACCAATAATGGATTCAGTTTCCATCTCTCTTGCTCAAGGACTCAATTGTTAGATGTAATCTACAAATATTGATATTCAGGTTAGTTGATTCTCTTATTATATTCAACATTAGGGTTCTGTGCATTTAAATTTTGAATGATTAATTGATTATTCCTTCAATTAAAGGAATCTTCTATATCATATATGTATGTGATTATGATTCCTCTCGGTTTTAGGTTCAGTCTCTCTTGCTCTAGGGCTCGGTATCATTTGTTCAATTTAACCTACAAGTGTTGATAATCCAGTTTAGTTGTCTCTTATTCATATTTTACATTAGAGTTTGTACTTTTCAATTTTAAATGAGCCATCTGATTAATCCATCTATTAAAGAAGTTATAGGAAACTATGTGAAATAGCTATTAGCTGAAGTTATAGGAAACTATGTGAAATAGCTATTAGTTGTGCATGCTACCTGTTATTATGGTTGATGTCGTGTTCATCTCTTTCTTGCCATCCATTAATGGTGTACCCCTTTTTTTACTTCTGATGGTTTCTTTTGGCTTCTAGATTTAGTGTTTATGTATTCCTTTGTTCTATATTGTGATTTATGCATTCTAATTGTGGAGTTTATATAGCAAGTCAAAAGACGAAGAATGCAAACTTGAAGCGGAATGACTTGCTTAAAGAGCTCCGATGAGAATCATCTTCAACATAAATCCATTTTCCCTAGAAACATGAGTCGACCAAATATTTGGACCAATTTACTCACGTTGATTTGTCAAGTATCTACTTTTAGTAAAATTATTTACTTGCCAATAGTCTTTTGAATTATTTATCTTCGTTTTATAGATTATTATTCACTTGGAAAGGGCTGGATTCTCTTATTTTTTGTTCAAATGCGGTACCTAATGAAGTCTAGAGACCAAATATGATAGCAAGTGGTTAAGATATAGATGGTCTTCTGGCCTAAACTGTGATATTTTGACTTGCTGAGTTTCCATCTCTGTCAATTAAAGTATTAGTCATGATACCTTCATATATACAAACACAAATGAAGGAAAAAGAAATGAAAGTACCTTTGCAATTTACTCGAATGTTGTATAAAAAGCTATCAATTTGTTTTTTTTTAATATTTCAACCCTTTTGTTTTGGCCATAACTCATAGAGTAAACTATGCTTTTAATTAGTCCATTTTGTTTGTTAAAAATTGTAACTTATGTTCATTTACACGTTTTCTGATTTGAAACCATTATAGATTAGTTAAGTATATCGTCTAAGCGGTCAATGCTTCTAACTAAGAATTAGGTTAGTTATCAAAGTTTGAGATCATTCTTTCACTTTTGTGGTCTATGCTTGAGATCCAAGTTCATCATGAGTTTAAACATTTATAGCTAAATAAACATGCGATTGTATATAATAATGCTTGACCTTGCAAAATAGTCACGAGCTAGCTTTCTACATGAATATGCTTTCAACAATGCATCATGTAACACGTTGATTAAACATAAGTGCTAATACTTATGGAAAACACTATGACTTTTTTGTTTCTACGAATCGTTTTGAAGCCTTAGGAGTTCATCGAAATGTATTATGCAAATGAGCTTGGGTTGTTTCGGATCCACATAGGAACTTGGGTTAGTGGCAATCTGACTGTATGTTATGATGTCCATAATAACAAAATTATTATATGTTTATCGCAAACTCATCGTAACAATAAATGATAATGAATATATGCAAGTTAATAACTTATGAAAATACATTCACTTTTTATATTGTATTTCAATAATTGTTATTTTGATAAACTATGTTTCGTTTTAACTCGGTCCAATAATCCCTTAAAAAAGTTATCGTCGCACGCAGGGTGCAGACTCAACACTAACACTATCGCGCAACGCGTGAGACCCATACTAGTAATATATTAAATTGGATTGGAGAGGATTGTGGTTAAATGATAAAAAAAATGAGATTGGGTTGGAGTTGAGGATTGTGTAAGTGAATGAGAGAGAAAGTAATCTTTTAATTGAGATTGGGTTGATTAAGACTGTGAGTGTAGAATTGTAGATGGTCTAAGACTATCAACATTCACAATCTCAACCAATTCAATCTCAATTAAAATATTACTTTCTCTCTCATCCACCTACACAATCTTCAACCCTAATCCAATGTCACTTCTTTTATCATTTAACCATATTTTCTTCCAATCCAATCTAATTCAAAATATCATTTTATAAAAATTATATATTGAGTTTTTTTATCATATATAATTATTATTTTTAACTTGAAGTATAAAAAATAGATTAAACAGACCACAACTAGTTAACTAAAACGTAATTATTATTATAAAAAACTTACCATACAATTGAAATTAAATAAAACAAGTAACAACAATAAGTACGAAATTACATATTGGAAATACATAAATAATCGTAGTTAATTATTGATGACCAAATGTTTGCCATATATGCTCAATCAAATCATTTTTTAGAGCGTTATGAGCTTCCCTGTTGCGAAGTTGTTCCCTGTTAGCCATATAACAGGATAGGTTTGCAATCCGTTCTGTATGGAACTCTGTTGATTGACCATCGTCCCCTGTAGAGCTTCCTTGTTGTTGATTTGTGGGCATGTCGTTAAGAAACTCAGTAGGATCATAATAATTTTGGTATATATCTCGTTCGTCTTCAACTATCATATTATGCATGATGATACAAGCAATCATAATTCGTCCCATTCTATGTCTGTCCCAAACAAGACATGGTCATCGAATAAATGCAAAACGAGCTTGTAGAACTCCAAATTGAAACATCCAAAAACCATGACAAATTTAAACCTAAAAACGTTTATCGAAGTTAACCATAAACTCATCCAAACTTTTATACATAAATGGAGAATTAACAATGAGGGTTCACATATACAATTTGAACTTATCAAAACAACCTGCTAATCTAATCCTAAACATTAAGATAAGATTATACTAGTTGTTTAGACCATTCACCAAAACACCCTCGTATATGCTAACTTCTCCATTTCATCACCAAAAGTTGAATATCTGATATCACTTGACACTCTTCCCGTTATCACTTCCCCGAGCTCGTACCAGGTAAGAAAATTTGATATGAAAATATTAGGCTTACGCCTAGTAAGAACATCCATTTTCAAATTAAAATCTTATAAGCTTTGAAAACCAAATATGAACAAAGCGTATAAACAAACCTGGTTTGCTACCATTCTTACCGTACACATAAACATCTTGTGATACGGGAACATACCCGATTCCAATAATATGAATAACACTAAGTAAGCCATATCATCATGTTCTAGAGCCTACTACGAATCATCCCAGATTCTAGATCATTGCTCATGTCCAATAAATTACAATTTAATTTATGCCTATTTGTTGAAGTGTAAGTAGATATTACAATTTACTTTATGCCTATCTCTTACCTTCTCATTGAAATCAGGAATTACGATTACTCACGCATATTTCTAGATTTCTCATCACAATACGAAATGAAAATTACAATTTACTTTATGCCTATTCCTCATTTCACGTCAACGGGAATTACAATTTACTTTATGCCTATTTCTCATTTCACGTCAACGAGAATTACAATTTACTTTATGTCTATTCCACGTTTTCAATTAATGTGAGTGCCCATGGATCCATTACACTTACTAGCATACGTGCATATTAACTCAATCACATACCATCTCATATCACACTCTAAACTGAGTTATAATGAGATTCGTACTGGTAAAATGATTAAGATACTTTTCCTATCATACTGAGAAAATACTTAATCATAAACCCCATACAGAAAGTTATCTGGAACACCTATCCGGTAACTACTCCGTAACTCATTTAACCCGGTAACATCCGGAAATAGTATTCCGGATTCAAAGTCCAGAATCATTCGGTATCAAATCCGGAACTTACCCGGAATCCGGTACAAATCCGGAATCCGGTACCAATCCGGAATCCGGTACCAATCCGGAATCCGGTATCAAATACGGTACCATCCAGAATCCGGTATCATCCGCATTACTCATCTTCCGGATTTCACCAATTATACCCAGTTCCAATATTTTTCATTCAGTACTATAAAAATTTGATTTGTATCCGATCCTACAGATATCATTACTTTCACAAAACCAAATCAATTCAACTTATCAATTCTATTGAGACAAAATTTAAAGGATAAACTCACCTGAAATAGGAATCGAAAACAAAGTCTGCCAAACTTAAGAAATCACAAAATCCAAGCTTTCACACCAACGAATAAGTACCTAATCACAATCAGATAACTTATGATTCTCAAATCTTGAGAACTAGAAATGAAAGGTGTAATCAAATTTCTTACCGAGAGAAATCTGCAATTTCACCAATTTCATTTCTTCTGTATTAGAACCGACTTCAAAACCCAGAATTGAGATATTCTCAATTTCACACATATCCTTCCAATTTATACTCATTCAACTATACACAATTGGCAAAATCAACCCCAAAAGTTTCACAATTTAACATTTAATCTAAAACTTCGATCAAACTCGCTTTTGACCCTTTTCCCGAAACATTCAAAATATTATCATCCCATTATTTTAAACATTCTCCCAAAATAAATACAATAATATTTATGGAATTTTCGAGGTGTTACAAATCTCCCCAACTTGAAAATGATTTCGTCCTCGAAATCAAGACTATACAAACAAGTGAAGATATATAATCTTTACATCTTCTTCAGCTTCCCACTTATGTTAGCACCACGGTGATGTTTCCATTGTACTTTCACCATGACCACTTCCTTATGTGGTAACCACTTAGTCGTTCTATCTAGAATTGCTTCCGGTTCTTCCACGCAACGACTCCTCTCATCCACTCTCACTTCAGAAAGTGGTATAACATTTTTTTTTCGGCCAAACATTTCCGAAGATAACAGACATGAAAGGTATTCTGGTTTCCTTCCAATTCAGGTGGAATATCCAACTGATAAGCTTGAAGTCCAACTCTCTTAGTTATAGTGAAAGGTCCTAGAAAACGAGGACTCAGCTTTCCACGTTTTTCAAACCTTATCACACCCTTCCACGGGGATACAATAAGCATCACACGCTCCCCAACTTGGAATTCTTTCGGCCTTCTTTTCGGATCGGCGTAACTCTTTTGTCGATCTTGAGCCGCCTTCATGTGCTTCCGAATCTCTTTCACTTTATCGGCCGTTTGTTGTACAATTTCAGGACCAGTAAATTGTTTTTCTCCAACTTCTAACCAACACACTGGAGTTCTACATTTCCGTCCATACAAGGCTTCGAAAGGTGCTCTTCCAATACTGGAATGATAACTATTGTTATACGCAAACTCCACTAAAGGTAAATGTGTATCCCGGTTACCTCCAAAGTCTATCACATAAGACATGAGCATATCTTCCAAAGTCTGAATGGTTCTTTGACTTTGCCCGTCCGTTTGTGGATGGTATGCAGTGCTTAAATTTACTCTCGTGTCCAATTCTTCTTGTAGTGACTGCCAAAACCTTGAAGTAAATCGGCTGTCACGGTCCGAAACTATAGACACATGTATACCATGTCTTGACACCACTTCATCAATATAAAGCTTGGCTAACTTATCAATTGGTGAAGCTTCTTTCATTGCTAAGAAGTGAGCACTTTTGGTTAACCGATCCACGATTACCCAAATAGTATTATTACCTTTCAACGTTCTTGGTAACTTTGTCACAAAATCCATGGTAATCTTATCCCACTTCCATTCAGGAATCTCTAAAGATTGTAGACTTCCATAGGGTCTTTGATGTTCAGCCTTCAATAACGAGCACGTCACATACTTTTCTACACATTGTGCCACGTCTAACTTCATAGTTGACCACCAATAATGTAGCTTCAGATCCCTATACATCTTAGTACTTCCAGGATATACTTAGACTTGTGGGCGTCTTCGAGAATTAACTCTCGATTTCCTCCCACCTTTGGCACCCAAACGCGGCTTTGGAACAGTTTGACCCCACGACTATCTTCAGTTAGTTGAAGACGTTGTTAGACCATGACTTCCTCTTTTAGATTTTCTTCCAATAATGCTTCCGCTTGTGCCACTTCGATTCTTTCAGAAAGACTTGACGTCACATCAATCCTGGCGTTAGTCATTTTCAGGCATCCACTATATTCTTTTCTACTTAAAGCATCAGCCACAACATTTGCTTTACCAGGATGGTAATGCTATTCACAATCATAGTCTTTAAGTAGTTCTAACCAACGCATTTGCCTCATATTTAACTCTTTCTGATCAAAGACATGCTTCAAGCTCTTATGATCACTGAAAAGAGTGCACTTCGTTCCATATAGATAATGTCGCCACAACTTCAATGCAAACACTACTGCTGCAAGTGCTAAATCATGGGTAGGGTAATTCTTCTCATGTTCTTTAAGTTATCTTGACGCGTAAGCAATCACCTTGTCGCGTTGCATCAACACACACCCCAAACCCATCTTTGACGCATCACTATACACGACAAAATCTTCCGTTCCTTCCGGTAGTGCAAGAATAGGAACTTCACACAGCTTCTTTCGTAATGTCCTGAAAGCTGACTCCTGCTTTTCAGTCCATACAAACTTTACATTCTTCCGAGTCAGAATGGTCAAGGCAGAAGCGATCTTTAAGATATCTTTTATAAACCTCCGGTAATAACCTGCCAGACCCAAGAAACTCCTTATCTCTGATGCACTCTTTGGTGTTTCCCAGTTCGTCATTGCTTCTATCTTTGCCGGATCTACTTTAACCCCTTCATAACTAATCATATCACCAAGAAATTGTATTTCTTTTAACCAAAATTCACACTTGGAGATTTTTGCGTACAATTTCTCCTTCCTCAAAACATCTAAGACTTCACGATGGTGACATTCATGATCGGCTTCATTCTTTGAGTAAACAAGTATGTCATCAATGAATATAATGACAGACTTGTCTAAGAATGGTCGACACACTCTGTTTATCAGATCCATGAACACAACAGGAGTGTTTGTCAACCCAAATGGCATCACAAGAAATTCATAATGCCCATACCTTGTTCTAAACTCCGTCTTGGGAACATCTTCATCCCTTACTTGTACTTGATGATAGCCCGACCTCATATCAATCTTTGAAAAGCAGCCCGCACCTTGGAGTTGATCAAACAAGTCATCAATCCTTGGAAGCGGATACTTATTCTTAATAGTCACCTTATTCAGCTCCTTATAGTCGATGCACATTCTCATAGTGACATACTTTTTCTTGACAAATAATACCGGAGCTCCCCAAGATGAAGAACTTGGCCTAACAAATCTCTTGTCGAGCAGTTCTTCTAGCTGAGACATCATCTCTTTCATTTCAGCTGGCGCTAAACGGTACGGTGCACGCGTTATTGGTGTCGCTCTAGGGACAGGATCAATTCGAAACTCTACTTGTCGTTCTGGCGGTAGACCTGGAAGATCATCAGGGAATACATCTGGGAATTCACATACTACCCTTATGTCTTCCACTCGTTTCTTTTCTGCCTTAACATCCAGAACATATGCTAAATAGGATGAACATCCTTTTACCAGACATTTACGCGCCTTGGCAACAGAAATTAGCGAAACTTCCCCTTTTCTCTTTTCCCCAGAGATGAATATATCATCATTGTCAGACATAGGAATCCGAATTAATTTCTTGGCACATAGAATTTCTGCCTGATGGATTGTCAACCAATCCATACCCACGACTAGATCAAACCCTCCATTTTCCATTAACATCAAGTCAATCGGAAATTTCTTTTCCTTTATCATAATCAAACAACCCTAAAATCTTTCACGAACTAAGACTTGACCCCCGTTAGCTATCTCGACTACTAAGGCATCTTCCAAGGTAGGTACAGGCATAGCTAACTTTTGGTAAAACGACTTTGATACGAAAGACAGATTGGCGCCACAATCAAATAATATTCGAGCGGGAATAGAATTAACGAGAAATGTACTAGAAACAACATCTTTAGATTCCTTTGCCTCATCAGCCATCATATGAAATGCCCGGCCCGTTGGCTTAGGAGTATTTCATTTCCTTCCCTGATATCCGCCCTTCCTTAGTTTTGGGCAGTCTCTTCTGAAGTGATCGGGTTGTTTACACTCAAAACAGGTCAGCCCTTGGATGGGACAGTTTGCAGCTTGATGACCAGTCTTTCCACATTTGAAACATTCACTTCCTACCACTCGACATGGGCCAAAATGTTTACTTCGGCATTTCTGGCACCAATTCGGTTCCCGACGAGACTCGTAACGAACATTCTTGCCAAACGATTTAGATTTCTGAGAAGATTCCGACCGACCTTCCCATTTTCGTTTCTCTCCCCCTGCGTCTTCTCTTCCTTATCTGTCGCATATACCTCTTCTATTATCTTGGCTTCTTCTATCGTTTCCCTCAACGTCAAGGCTTTAGAATTTCGCACTCGGGACATCATGTCAGCAAGTAAGCCCTTCAGATAGGCTTTAATCTTCTCTTTCCCAGTAGGAGCCACATGCCCCACTAGATTCAGCTTTTCCAAGAATAATCGGGTATATTCCCTTACTGGCAAGTTTCCCTTCTTAAGAGTCCGAAACTCTTCTTCAATTCGGTCCATTTCATTATCATTGCAATACTCTTCTAGAATCTTTCTTTTGAACGACTCCCACGCCATAGCAGCCAACACTGGAGCCGTCACTGTCGATGTTACGATATTCCACCAGGTTAAAGCGTTGCCCCATAACATTTGAGAACCGAACCGGACTTTCGATTCTTCGTCACACTCACATGCTCTGAAAGCTTATTCCATCTCCCTAATCCAGTTCATGCAAGCAATTGAATTATCTGTTCTAGCAAACTCCGGTGGCTTGCAGCTCAGAAACGTTTTATAAGAGCAAACTCTCTCCACTCTCCTGTTAACATTTACCACAGAAATAACAGGTGGAGTTACAACACCAGTACCCGTCTCCGGTCTTCGTGACTCAGCACTTCTGTCGTTTAACACTTTCATGAACATTTCTGATTGTTGTGCCAGTGCCGCATTCATTGCTCGCATCATATTTTCCATCATGCGAGATTCCACTGTAGATTATGTCGTCACCGGATTAGAGGTACCGACATTCGTTCTTTGTGTTTGACTTTCTCCTCCTCCTAATATAGATGGCCTTGGTGGACTCTCTTAATTTCCACCCCTTTCGGGCTGCTTCTCCGCCACCCATTCATTTACGGCTCTCTCTTCCGAAGAATTAAGGGATCTGGTTGGTGTATTCACCATCGTATTCTGAGATTTAGCACAAGAATATAACCATAAGAAATGGTTACACGTACCCAAACACAAGAAACGTACTTTAACGTTCATTAGTCACTGTAACAATTCATAACAAGTATGCTTGCATAACAATATATTCATAATAACAGTAGCTAATTGAAATTGTGAACATACTATTCATAAAAATCCCCATTACCATCGTACAATGCTTAATTCACGTATTTCCGTCGACTCTAAGACTATTTCGTCTTAGTACTTCTACCCATATCTCACAAATCATAACTTAATTCATCTCAGCTTAAGTCTAGGTATCTTACAATCATACCTAGTTCACTTAAACTACAACTCTGATACCATACTGAAACATCCAAAAACCATGACAAATTTAAACCTAAAAACATTTATCGAAGTTAACCATAAACTCATCCAAACTTTTATACATAAATGGAGAATTAACTATGAGGGTTCACATATACAATTTGAACTTATCAAAACAACTTGCTAATCTAATCCTAAACATTAAGATCAGATTATACTAGTTGTTTAGACCATTCACCAAAACATCCTCGTATATGCTAACTTCTCCATTTCATCACCAAAAGTTGAATATCTGATATCACTCGTCACTCTTCCCGTTATCACTTCCCCGAGCTCGTACCTGGTAAGAAAATTTAATATGAAAAGATTAGGCTTACGCCTAGTGAGAATATCCATTTTCAAATTAAAACCTTATAAGCTTTGAAAACCAAATATGAACAAAGCGTATAAACAAACCTGGTTTGGCACCATTCTTACCGTACACATAAACATATTGCGATACGGGAACATACCCGATTCCATGAATATGACTAACACTAAGTAAGTCATATCATCACGTTCTAGAGCCTACTACGAATCATCCCAGATTCTAGATCATTGCTCATGTCCAAGAAATTACAATTTACATTATGCCTATTTCTTGAAGTGGAAGTAGAGATTACAATTTACTTTATGCCTATCTCTTACCTTCCCATAGAAATCAGGAATTACGATTAACTCACGCATATTCCTAGATTTCTCATCACAATACGAAATGTGAATTACAATTTACTTTATGCCTATTCCTCATTTCACGTGAACGGGAATTACAATTTACTTTATGCCTATTCCATGTTTCACGTCACAATACAAAATGTGAATTACAATTTACTTTATGCCTATTCCTCATTTCACGTCAACGGGAATTACAACTTACTTTATGCCTATTCCACGTTTTCAATTAATGTCAGTGCCTATGGATACATTACACTTACTAGCATACGTGCATATTAACTCAATCGCTTACCATCTCATATCACACTCTAAACTGAGTTATAATGATATTCGTACTCGTAAAATGATTAAGATACTTTTCCTATCATACTAAGAAAATACTTAATCATAAACCCCATACAATAAGTTATCCGGAACACCTATCCGGTAACTAATCTGTAACTCAATTAACCCAGTAACATCCAGAAATAGTATTCCGGATTCAAGTCCGGAATCATCCGGTATCAAATCCAGAACATACCCGAAATCTGGTACCCATCCGGTACAATCCGGAATCCGGTACCAATCCGGAATCCGGTATCAAATCTAGTACCATCCGGAATCCGGTATCAAATCCGGTACCATCCGGAATCCGGTATCATTCGGATTACTCATCTCCGGATTTCACCAATTATACCCAGTTCCAATATTTTTCATTCAGTACTCTAAAAATTCGATTTGTATCCGATCCTACAGATATTATTACTTTCACAAAACCAAATCAATTCAACTTATCAATTCTATTGAGACAAAATTTAAAGGATGAACTCACCTGAAATAGGAATAGAAAACAAAGTCTGCCAAACTTAAGAAATCACAAAATCCAAGCTTTCACACCAACGAACAAGTACCTAATCACAATCAGATAACTTATGATTCTCAAATCTTGAGAACTACAAATCAAGGGTGTAATCAAATTTCTTACCGAGAGAAATCTGCAATTTCACCAATTTCCTTTCTTCTGTATTAGAACCGACTTCAAAACCCAGAATTGAGATATTCTCAATTTCACACCTACCCTTCCAAATTATACTCATTCAACTATACACAATTGGCAAAATCAACCCCAAAAGTTTCACAATTTTACATTTAATCTAAAACTTCGATCAAACTCGCTTTTGACCCTTTTTCCCGAAACATTCAAAATAATATCATCCCATTATTTTAAATATTCTCCCAAAATAAATACAATAATATTTATGGAATTTTCGAGGTGTTACACAAATGCTCGCTCAACATCTTTTATGCATGCCTCTTGAACTTGAGCAAACAACTTGTGCTTCCGCATTAGGGTAGATGTAACTGACTTGACAAATGCAGCCCATGAAGGATATATGCCATCAGTGAGATAATATGCCCTATCATTTTCGTGACCATTCACGACATAACTAACTTTTGGTGATCGACATGCCAATATATCATCAAAAACAGGAGATCGGTGCAGTACATTAATATCATTAAGCGACATGGGGTTCCAAAAAAAACATGCCATATCCATAAATCATATGATGCAACGACTTCCAAAATGATTGTTGGTTTTCTACTTCTTCCAGCATATTGTTCGGCCCAACACTTGGACAATTTTTCCATTCCCAATGCATGCAGTCAATACTACCTATCATACTCGGGAATCCATGTTGATCTCCAACATAGAGTAGTTTTGCTAAATCAGCTTCGTTAGGCTTTCAGAGGTATTCATCACCAAAGCATGAGATGACACCATCTACGAAGTGCATGAGAGCTTCCCTTGTAGGTTCTTTCACTCGTGACCAAAATGTCTGTTTCTTCTGGTTTTTACCTCAAGTAGGTTCTTCACTAACGTAGATCCATGCTGACATCAACACCATATCTTCTTTGGTTTCCTATTTATCTGCTCTTGAACTCTTTTGCGTTGTTTGAGCATTTTCAGGGATACGAACTTGATTACTATAGATAAAAAAAAATCCAAGTTTTCATATTGTGTGTTTGGGTTATACTGAGAGTTATCAAGATGATGAGAACATGAAAGATGATTTGAGAAGTTTGGATCCATAGCAGATAATTGAAAAAACACTGAAAGTTTTGTGAAATTCACAAGTTAACGAGAGGATTGAAATGAAGAGAAAGATTGGTGTGATGAAAATATGTCAATATTGGGCTCTATTTGTAGGGAATTGAAAACCATGGGTTTTGATATATTTTTTAATTATTTTATTATAATCACTTTTTTTATCAGATAAGTTATATCCTAAAAATCTAAAACCAACCAATCAAATGATGACATGTGGCATTCAATTATTTAAAAAGAAATTGCAATCCCAAACGTGCCATGATCACATCGGTGGAGATTGTATATAATATTTTGTTTTTTGTTTTTTTAATTAAATTTTTTTCTTTATTCTCAATCGGATTGTCTGAGATCATTGATGCACGTAGTCTAATCCACTCACTAGATAATTAAGCCCACTTGCAATCTATTTTTTATTAAATTCTTGGTTTTCTTTAATAAATTGGGAGGTCATAGATTTATATAAAATCTCATTCACAATTATATATCTAAATGACCCTCAAAATTGACATTTCTGAGGAAAACCTATTGTACTTTAAGGTAGCGTTTGATACACATACATGAATGGACATGAATGGACAGAACATAACAAGACTAGACTGGACAAGAAGGCAGGATAGGACAAAAAAGGGCAGTCAAATCGAAGAAAACTGTCTCTTTCTGTTTATTCAAAACTGAAGCAAAATAGACGACAACAAAATAAATTTTTTGGATTCGACAGGACAAGTGGCTTTCTAGTGTTTGGTACGACTATGACTGCATAGAACAGGAATAGACAAGTTGCCCCTAAAAGTTGTCTGATAATTTTATTTATCATATAATAGTTATAAATGACAGAAATGAAGTATATATTTAAATAATTTAATTTATAAGAATTTTTGATTTTTACATCGTTTTCGTATACAAATACATATATAAATAATAGTATGAAATTTGAATAAAAATGTGTAATGATTTATGGTATTTCGGAAAAAAAAACCTGGATCATATGAAGAAAATACTATGTTTGATTCAATCTAGAAGATCTGTGAATTCAAATAACAATGGATTTGCAATGAGATCTTGTATTGAATGAGAGAAAGTTACAAGATTATAGTCCAAGATCTACTTTATCTCTCTAGATTCTCTCTCTAGAATCTATCTCTCCACTATACAGATGAACCTCTAAGCTACAAGTCTCTCACACACCTTAGCCTAAGCTATATATATACCTTTGACTTTCTATGAGAAATACATTTACTTTGACTCTCTTATACAATTATAAAGACTTTGATAATGACTTTGACTTTGACTTTGACTAAATCTTGAATACAATTATGCTCTAACAAATTCCCCCTTTGGATTCAAGATTTAAAAAAATTATGACAACAATCTTTAGCTCTTTAATCTTTAGATCTTTAACACTTCAACTCTTCACTCGTTAGCACTTTGAACAATCTCACTCTTTGCTTTGAAGAATGATCATTCTTTGAAATTGGCTCTGAATAATCTTCAAACACACGTTGTCTTCAAAAATCCACTTTGACTGTTTAATCTTTACCTGTCTCTTCAAAATCAAATAGTCACAAAGTCTCGAATCATAAACTTCATATCTTTGTAGCATTGATCTTTCCAGCTTTGAACTTTGACAAATTTCTTCAGTCTATGATCATGAATTGGCTTTGAGCTTTAAAACATTCTTGATTGATCTTTGATCATGAACTGTCTTTGTATCTTCAAACATCTCATCATCTCGAACTTCTTGACTTTGACACATATCTCCCTTTCTCTCAGAAATTGAAATATTCAAACTGTCTCCCCCTTTTTGATGATTGTGAGCATCAAGATCATCAAAACTCTTTTCAATTTCAACATAGTCTTTGAATACGAGTAACAATCTCCTCCGTATGATCTGTTTAACCGTCAATTCCAAAATATATGTATCTGAATCTTTTCAAATTCAAATAAAATGAAAGTTATAACCCTGAATCAACGAATGAAACAGTTTAAATGTCAGTAAGTTGCACAAAGCCACTTAGTACAACTGATGTATTTTGGAAAGAGATTTTTGATGTTCACTCCCCCAGGGCTTCCATTCAATCATCGAAATACATAAAGGAATTTCTATGAACGTTATGACAAGAAAACATATTCCTTATGTGTATGTGCGAGTGTAGAAACGATTGAAGCAACTTATGCTTTATCAGGCTCAAAGTGTGTAAATTGTTGAGACATAAACAAGTTTTTCACGGACTCAATATGCATGATTGAATTGCGAAGGTGGGGAAAACTTCATTTTTTTCAATATCCAAATCTTCTAAATGAAGATTAGATAGATTATGTGTTGCGTCCCCAAATAAAAATGAAACATTGCTTTGTTGTGAAAGAAATGAGTAGCTGGTGGGGTTAAAGCAAGACTTAGCATAGTCTCACTTCTTGTTTCAATGATGGTCACCAAAGAATTGTGAACCAATCAGTAATGTGGTTGCCCGACTCAAAAAATGGTTGGTGCAGAGTTGTCTTATTCTTTTAATTCTGTTCTCACACCATCTTTCTGTTTTTAATCCGATCACTACTAACCAAACTCTCATTTTCGTTTTACCTCAGCACAATGAGATTACTCATCCGAATGAGTTATCTCCCCCACTCATTGATGTAGACCCCTCACCCCTCAATCACTCATAGATAACTTATTGGGTAGGAAACACTAGTTAACGTGAATCCATAGAAGTTCTTTAAGCTCTCACATTGATCCCATGAAATTATGTCCTAAAAAGATTGTGTTATTCAACAGTTTAGCTTGAACAAATATGAGTTAGCAATTGAATGACATTGTCATCAGAATGGATGCTCCACAAGAATATCATGAATATTTGAGCATTTGACCAATGAAGATTTCTCACAACAAGGATATTGAATGAATGAAATGCATTCGAAAGATTTGTTTGAGAATCTGACAATGTATCAATAAATCAAATATCTTGAAAGATAATCGTGTAAGGATTACGTATCAAAGAATTCAAATTTTGTTTATATGAACAAATAAAAACAATATTTGAAAGAAACGTTTAAGTTCTTAAGCTGAAACAATATATGATGCTCAACAAAATTGAAATACAAACGAGAGTATTATCATCGAAAAATGTTTCATTTTTGAGACATGGTAATAACAAAGTCGATAAGAAGTTGAACCGGTGTGTATGAATACTTGAAAGTATACACAAGATAATACGCAAGTATTCATACCAACAACAAATTTTCTTTTGTGCCAACCTGAGTAATTGATTTACAGAATAAACATTATCCAAAAGGCTTACCTTTAGGAGCATTGTTCTTCTTGATGTTTGATTTGGGAACGGATGATTTCGACACATCTTTTTCAGGCGAAGATCCTTTCACTTTCCAAACCATCTTTACAGGCTTAAAGGTTGGAATATCTGAACTAGTAGCAGAATAAGTATAGAAGATTAGAAGGATGCGTCTGATCTTTTGTAACAATATTTGATTTGACAAAACTTTTCAAAGAAACATGGCCATGAACTAAACTAGAAGCAGTTTTGAAAGAACATTCAGAACCAGTTGAATCATCAAAAGGAGATTGAATAATAGTATCCCAACTAAATAATTCAAGAGATTCAACTTTGAAATTACTTTCTTCTAGGTTCTTAACTTTTGCAGACAAAATATTTCTTTCTTGAAAAATCAAATCAAATAGTTTTTGTAGATCAGTTTTGATCTTCAGCTCTTTCATAACCTCAGTTGCTAAAGCAGATAATTTCCATGTTAGCTTGACAATTTCAGCCTCAAAGATTTTCCTTTTCTCTTCAAAATCTTTTTCTAAATCTTTCGCTCATCAGACAAATCATTAAAAAATCCCACATTCTTCTTTTCAAAAGACTTCTTCTCTTTTTAAAAAATACTCTTTTTATTTTGAAAGTCTTTCCTTTCATGCTCTAAGAGTTTATCTAACTCAGTAATTTTCAAAGAAAGCTCAACATTCTTTGTTTCAAAAGATTGTCGTTCAGTTTCAATCTCAGGTTTCTGTTTTTCAAAATTCTCACGCTCAATAATCAAAATCTTTTCAAAGTCAGAAACTTGTTTTGTAAGCTTCATACATTTTAGCTCAACAACTTTCTTTTCTTCAAAATATTTCTTTGAAAGATTGGACAACTTCTGTATGAAAGATTTCTCAAATTCTTCTTTTTCTTTTGCAAAATTCGTTTCAAAAACAGAAATTTTCCTTTTCAATTTCCAAAACACTTGCTTTCTCTTCAATCTCCTTTGTATCATCTTTGACTTTAACTCAGAAATATGTTGCACAAGATCTTGATTGGATTTTTCTAAAGCACCGATCTCTTCCTTCAACAACTCTAACTCACCATCATTCTTGACATTAATATCATAGTATTGTGATTGTCTTTCTAAAGCTTTTTGAAGATACCTATTAAGAGTATCATATTATATCATATTCTGAAAACAATGTTACCTGAAAAATTAAAATGAAATGATCGTTAACATATACTTCGATTAGAAGTGAGATTTGTGAACTCAAAAACTAAAAATCAAAAAAATATGCGGAAATAAGAAATATAAGGACTAAACTTGACACAAAAAGAAAATAAGAAAAACAAAGACTAAAATTGGCACAAGTGAAAAATAAAAAGAATAAGGACTAAAAATGACAAAAATTAAAAATTACGAAGAATAAGGACTAAAAATGACAACTTATAAAACTAAAATGAAAAACAAGGACTCAAAGTGACAAATACTAAAACTTAACAAAAACAGGAACTAAACTTGACAAACTTCTAAAAATTAAAACTAAACAGACTAAAAACGACAAAAACAGAAACTTAAACTACAAAGACTAAACATTACATAAACCTATACTCTTAACTACAGGGACTAAAGTTGTAAAAAATTTAAAACAAAAACTATAGGGACTAAAAGTAACAAAAATTGAAACTAAAAAATACAAGGACTAAAACTGTAAAAAAAACTTCTAACTGACTTAATGGAAAACCCCAACGAAAGGACTAAAATTGTAAAGAAATTAACAGAAATACTAACGGGTCGTTAACTAAAAGACACTAACCTAACTAACGACGACTTAACGAAAATAAAACTAAAAAAGTAATAAAACCAACGACACTTAACGGAACAGTGTTAATTGACTCCGACGTAACTAACGAAAAAAGAACCAAAATGTAAGAAACTTAACAGCGCACTAACAGAGTTTCGGTTTTCTTTGAATTCTCACGTCCAAAGATGTTTCTTTTGGTTCTTTACAATATTAGAACATTAAACAATAGATTTACACGATAAAAACAGGATCATGCAATGTGTTTCGATCATGCAACAAATTTGATCCGGCAAAACGTTTTTCCGACGACGATACACCTCAGGCGACAAGAACACAGGCGATGATTATGATGATTCTTTAGGCGATAAGTTTTTGTGCGACATGGAATTTCCTCGCACAAGAGATCATCTACAACAAGGTTTTGTCGGTCAAGAGATCGGCGACAACCCGTTTTTTCCGGTGATAAAAATTTGATCGCATACTTTCAGGCAACAAGTTTTGTCACTTAAACCCCGTGCAACAAGGATGAACTCAATTGTATGCAAAAAGTATGAACAGTTGTCACTCACACTGCTTGCGATCAGGATGAACACGGTGAAGTTCAACAACCGACGATGAACTCCGGCGAACATCGTTTTTCCGACCTGTCGACTTGCAGCAGCTCAAAAACTCAGATTTCTTAATGATTTTCACTTCTAATTGTTGCAATAAGTTTGAAATCAACATAAATACAAATCTGTGGAAGTAAAATCGATCAAACTATGTTTAAACATCAAGATTGATCATGAATATCGTTAACGGTTTCGAAAACCCTTCTGTCGGCCAGATCTATTTCAAACTCGATGATTTGTTGCTTAAAACTGATTCTGGAAGCTGGATTGAGCTCGAAATCACCAGAGATATCGATCTATGATAATCAAATGTATCAAATCAAAAATATCATCGATCACCAACCTTTTTGAAACAACAAGAACATGAAGTAGCTACCATTGATTTCAAAAACATTTCAAACACATGAATTAGTGTGTTTGAAAACAAATCAAATTATTTCTATATGTTTCAAAACAACATTAAAACAACTTTGTGAGAAAAGCTTTATCCAAAACACAACTAAAGATCAAAATCGATCAAAATTTATGAAAAACACGGATTTTCTCAAAAAATTTGAATTTCTATTAAAATTGGATTCAAACGAGAGAATCAAATGATAAAATTGATACCAAATGATTTACTACTGATCAATTCACCAAAACAAACACGAATCCAATCCAAAACTTTCAAATTCTTGAAATTTTATTCAAGAAAATGTCAAAAACTCCAAAATTCTTCAAATCTTCACAAATTTTGACGAAATTCTTCGAATCGTTGCACAAATCTTATCTGTTAGGCTCTGATACCAATTGTGAATTCAAGTAACAATGGATTTGCAAAGAGATCTTGTATTGAATGAGAGAAAGTTACAAGATTAGAGTTCAGATCTACTTTCTCTCTCTAGATTCTCTCTCTAGAATCTATCTCTCCACTATACAAATGAACCTCTAAGCTACAAGTCTATCATACACCTTAGCCTAAGCTATATATACCTTTGACTTTCTATGAGAACTACATTGACTTTGACTCTCTTATACAATTACAAAGACTTTGACAATGACTTTGACTAAATCTTGAATACAATTATGCTCTAACAAGATCCTTTATGAATTGGCGGAGACACGGTTGCAACAACAGGTAGAGGTAAATTCGTTGGGTGTCTGATGAACGATGGTGGTTGTGGAGGATGTAAAGATGGTGGACAATGGTGGTGGAGGTAGTTGTGGTCAGCGATGGGCGTTGGTGATCGGTGGAGGTGAAGGTGTCGATGATAGTAGTGGTGGTGGCAATGAATAGTGGTTGTGGATGTGGTAAAGGAGGAAGAGGTGTAGGTGTTGACGGTGGTTGGCAGTCGCTATCGGTGACAGCCGGTGGTGGCGGCGGCGATCGGTGGAGGTGGTCGACGATGGTAGTGGAGGAAAAGGTATAAGTGGTTGACGGTTGTTAGTGGTGGCTTCTTGTGGCCGTCAGTGGTGGTGGCATCGATAGGCGGTGGAGATCGGAGGAGGTAAGGGTGGAGGTGGTCGATGATGGTTGTGGTGGTGGCGTGGAGCGATGGTTATTGAGGTTGTGGAAGAGGTTGTTGTAGTGGAGGAAGAAGTCGAGGTCGTTGGCAGTGGTTGACGGCGGATAGCCACCAATGGTGGTGGCAGAGACGATGGGTGATGATGACCATTAAAACAAATACCATATTAGAGTTATATGTCAAATGAGGATAAACCAGTCAGCAGTTTCCGACGCAAGTGCCGTGCAACCGCAACGAAGGCTTTTTCTGAGTATTTGTTTGTTGTGTGCTATTTTCGTTCGGACAATTATATTGGGCATTAGGGATTAATGAATTACAATTTGTAATATTTTTATGTTTTCAGCAAATTTTTTCTTCATATTTACAGGATTTAAAAGTTTTTTAATTAGAAAAATCAGTTTTTTCTGGTTTGGTTTAATTTTCGACAGATTAATGGTAAAATATTCCATCGGAAACAATTAAACTTTTTTGAAATTAAATTATTAAATTAAATGAATTAAATATTTCCGGTGGAATATTCTACCGAAAATCCGTTGGAAATTTAATTTGTTTATTTTGTTGGTCCCGAAGGGCTATACAAGTTTGTAGAAGGGGGGGGGGGGGGGGGGGGTTGAATACAAACACACAGATTTTACTTTTCTAAATTGTTTATTGATAAATCATTAACAATTTACAGCTTGTTGCGGAAACAAGATTAAGGATAAACCTAAATCTAAACAAGTTGGAACACTAAGTTTCTTGCACTAAGAAAGAGAAGGAAATTACTAATAATAACCTATCTCAAGATAAGAAGGATGAACTTGTCCAGAGTTAGCAAGTTACTTAAAAATGAAGTGAGTTCATCTTCTTATATACTGCATGCATTTAATGCATGGCAGTATACACTTTACACGTGGCAACATCTCATTGGTTGTATGTCATTGACCTTTGTTGACAACCTTAGTAGCCGCATGTTGAACAGTGTAGTCTCAGAGTGGTTGTACGATTTCAGACAATAAGGAGGTTCTTTTTCTGACATATCGTACGAAGTCGTGCAAGGGTGGTTAAGACAAAAGTACTTTGTACGGATGACTTTATGATCAGCTTTTCGTTGATTCAACGATCTATCATTCTATATCAGCGAATGATAGAGTTTAGCGATAGCTAAAGTCTTGTACTTGATATTTCACGTTGAGTGGACAAATCTGAGTCTTCGCTGATCCGCATCAGTTCATTAGGAGACTTGTCGCTGGTTCTTGAGCTTGATCTTCGAATTCAGCGTAGAAGCTATGTTGACGTGAAACTTGTCTTCAGGGATCATAAGTAAACAACTAACTTATCAGCGATCACCATAAGTACTGAACAGACTCAGAGTATTATGGTGAACAGTTTCGCTGAATGTTTAATCTAAAGAGTGAGAGTTCCTATCAGCGGTACTGTAAGATCTTAGTACTTATCAGCGATAGTGAAACTCTGATATATATTGTTTACTTACAATTTTCACTAAGTATATAAGAGAGGGTCATTATCAAATCACTGAGGGTTTGGATCAACAATCTCCCCCTATTTGATTATGACATAGCAACAAAGAAAATTGCTATTTAATGAAAACATAAGGATAAAAAGAACTCATAAAATATTTGTCCCTTTTACTGTTTTCTGGGATCTTTTCTGTACTGATGGAGTAAAGTACGTTCGCTGAAATTTTTCTTTAAACTTTGTAAAGATTACAGAGGGAAGTAGAAAAATTACAAGTACAACGAATAAAATTACAAGTACAAAAGATGTAGACAGATAAGGATAGAAAGAATTACAAGACGATCTTATCCGTCAAAAGGTTCTTCCTTAATGAGAAGTTCATCAAGGGTCTTTGATGTGGGAATCATCCAGACAGGGATATCTACTCCTTGATTCTTTTTGTTCAAAGCTTCTTCAAAAATCAAGGGCTTCAGGTGTCTACCTTTGATGTCGCGTCTGACTTCACACCAGTATATGAGATCTCTGAGTTGTTCGATGGGAGTGATGTGGAGCTCAGAGATACGTTGAAAGTGATGGTTTCCTTCGTAGTCTAGAAAGAATATACCATAAGGATCACTTACAATTGTGCCAGAAATGAAAGTTTCTCCAGGTGGTAGGGAGGTGTCAAGCGCTGAGAGATCAGCATCTGGGCCAAGAACTTCAGCACGAGAAGAAACCAATACCTGTTTCATTCCGTATAGGAGGACCTGAGTCTGAGACTTTCTTTTCCTTTGCAGAGACTCTTCTTTGTTGAGGGGGAAGAAGAGTAGAAGGAGGAATATCCACAGCAGAGGAAACCAGGTTGATCTGTTTGTTTAAGATCTTCTCGACATGGCTCTTGAACTTTGAGCGCGATCCCTGAATGGCTAATTTCACTTCCAACCATTCAGAGAGACCAAACTTTTCTAAGGTAGCAGCATAGAAGGTTTGCTTGGTTTTGTCTTCTCTGTAGACATCAACTTCAACAACAGGAACGTCTGCGTACAGTCTTCCTCTGATGTTTACTTTGATGATTTTGGATGGTCGAGATCGATAATTCAGCATATCTTTACACCATTCTAAGGTCGTATCAGAGACCTTAGTCTTTTCTCTAACGATCCTTTGAGCATCATCCCATAGCTGACGTTGAACGTCAATGGGAGCTCTTTTCAGCTTGGGGTCTTTTACTGATCGTTGAGTAAGCTGGATGGCGTATTCTCTGTCTTTTTCTTCAGCTTCCCTTCTTTCAGCGATTAGGCGTTCAGCTCTGAGGTGTTCCTTGTATTCCTTTTTGGAAATTTTGAACTTTGTAGGAATAGAAGGAAGTTGATCACACCTCAGAATGATTCGCCGATTTCCAACTTCTTTATCATCTCATCTTTTCTTCTCTGATCCTCTTCGCTTAGCTTTTGAGGAGCCAAGGAAGGTCTGTTTTTGTGAGATAGCATATGTTCTTCAGGTTCATCAGTCTCAGAGAATAAATCTAAGACCGGGATTATTTCTTCAGCGTTGGGAGCTGGGATTATTGTTGATGAAGTCGCAGCTGTAGGAACTTCAGCGATATCCTCAAGCAGAGGAGAGGACTAGCTGAAACACAGCGATCTTACAAGTAAGAACATTAGGTAGAACAGAGATAGATAAAGAATGGGATAAAGTGTATGGAGGTTTGTGGAGTGTAGAACTGATAGTGTATAGAGAGGAGGGATGTAGTGAGAGTAGAGGTTAGTGTACCTGACAAACCGGCTTTTTAAGCAAGATTGTCAGATTTTCATCATCTTTAGCGACACTTTTTCCTTTGCCCTTGTCAACTTCAGATGCTGAAGGCTTTGTCTTTGTCCGCTCCCCTGTAGGTTCATTTATCAGAATCCCTTTAAGAGCTTTAGTTCTCTGAGCAGGCTTGACGATAAAAGAGTCATCATCATCATCATCATCTTCATCATCATCATTCTTTGGAGAAGAGGATGGTTCATCATCAGACAAGTCGATGGCTTCTTCATCTTCAGCTTCAGACTCAGATTCTTCAGCTTCTTCTTCGAGTTGCTCCCCCTCAGATGCAGAGGTAAGCTTCTCGGTTCCCTCAGGGTGTTCATCTTCCTGAGGTCCAGCGGCTGCTTCAATTGTCTTCTCACCTTCTTCAGTAAGGTGAGGTCTTCAGTCTTCTTTCCCCTGATAGATTCATCATGGGAAAGGTCTTCAGCGCTCTTCTCCCCCTCTTTTTCATGATGAGTGGGGGAGGAATGTGACGACTCATCAGCTATTGATGGTTCCCTGTCTTCTTGGCCAGGGATCCCCACACAGATTTCAATCGCTGATAATCTGTTTTCTAGACCAGAAATACCAGGATTGATCTTCACGAGTTCCGCACGATCCGCCGCAGTAAAAGATGAAGGTTCAGGGGCAGGTGCAGGGGCGGTCGTGTTGGTCAGGATCTGCTGCAACAATGTCTGAATAGAAGTGATGTCATTCTTCATCATATTCACATCGGTCTTCACAGAACTCATGTCAGTTTTTACTGAACTGACATCAGTCTTTACACCAGACATATCACCTTCGAGTTTGCCAACCGATGTCTTCAGCGTTGTAACTTCGCTGGACATGGTGTCAACTGATTTTTTGATGTCGAGGTAGTCTGTGTAGATGTCAGAGAGAACTTTGGCAAAGTCGGTGAGTGATTTATCAACCTTCTCCAAGTTAGCTTTGGAGGCATTCTTTTCGACCACGGTTGTCAGCTTTGTAAGACTCTCTCCAGCGTTTGTTACAGCTGAAGAGTTGCCGGAAAGAGTAGATGTGAGACCTGTCAGCTTCGTCTCTATTGTTTTCAGAGAAGCGTTGATGTCTCCCAAATTAGGACCTGCAACATATAAGAACTTGTTAACAGAGGAAAGCTCAGAAGTTTGGGGTTTAGTTACAGTGTTTAGGGGTTGGTGTATACCTGCAGGAGGATTGATGAAAGCATCAAAATCTTGGTGTCCTGAGAAAAGTTCCATATCATCAGCGAGAGAACGTGGACGCATGGTCATCTCTGAAGGTCCTACGCCCATTATTACTTGAGTGTCAGCTTTAGCTTCTGGAGGAATGACAGGTGGTTCAGTGATAACTAGAGTAGAGTCCAATTGAATAGAGGGAGAAGCGACGATTAAGAATGGAGGTTGGGTGCGGAGTTCAGCGTTGGATTCGCTGAGAATCGCTTCGTCAGTCTTTTGAGAGACCGAAGGAGGTTGGGTAGATTCCAAGTTTGTAAGCTCAGCGTTTAGACACGCTGGAGTTGGGATAGAATGGGTGGCTTGTTCAGCTGTGGCAGAGCGTACCACTGAACTTTCTTTCAGCCCATCAAGAGGAGCTGAGGAGTCTTCAGCAATAGATTTCTGGGGTTCCTCCTTGGTTTTCTTAGTTCTTTTGGAACTAAGTTGGGTGGAGGAGTGTTTCCTTTTAAGAGAAGGAATGGAGGTTGCAGCTGGGGTATCAGCGGTGGGTTTGTCCGCTGAAGGAGCTGCAGAAGTAGAAGAAGTAGGGTTGAGAAGAGTTAAGAGTGTAGAAAGACGTACCTCATTTTCCACTGGCTTGAAGTCGAGAACCTTAGGGCCAACCTGAGAGAGTTTCAGGTCACCCTCTTTTGGGTAGCTGTCCTTCAGGCCTTTTTGGAATACGGCGCTGATGAATCGAGGATAGGGAACCCATGGAGATCTGTCAGCGATGGAGTCCACTCTGAGTACCAGGTCATCATAGATAATCGATGCCCAGTCTATATGTAGACCTTTCAGCAATGCATATCCCATTGCTTGCTAAGGCTGAGCGGCTTGGTCAGAGGAGCCGGTCTTGGCAGTCATGCAGCTGATTAAATGAGCGAAGATGAAATTCATCTCGCTGGGCATTTTAGACTTCTTGATAAGGGTCAGCTTCTTCTCGGGCTTCATGTCCCTCCCAGTTTCCCATACATAGCCCATTGCATCGAAGAATGTAATGATGGCTTCCCTGTCTGAGTTTTTCTTGTGGTCAGGGAGGGGAACAAAGGGTTTTTCTTTGGTTGCCAAAGGAAGGTTCAGGGCTTTGCGAATAATGGCAGGTGTAATCTTCATAGTGCCATATTCAATATCGCAGAGGATGCAGTCAATTGTTTTTTAGGGGTCTTTTGCTGATGGTAGATGAGAGTGTCTGGCAGAGTACCAGAATTGGGATAGCAAACGCTGATGTGCAGGAGGTGTTATGGTCAGGGCTGTGGAGATGCAACAATTCTTCAGGAAGTTCACAGCATCATCTAGATGTGTGACTTGCTTTCGAGGAGGAAACTCGAGAAGCGCATAGATGTTATTTGCCTTGGTCCAATCCAGTTTATCAAGAGAGAACTTGACCTGAGGAGCCTTGAGGATGTCCAGTTCCTCAGCAGTATTATCAGCAGCAGTTTTCTCAGCGATGGTGTTCTTGGATATGTCAGAAGATGCCATTCTCTGTATATAAGTTCAACCAAAGATTAACAAATAAGAATAATCTTAATGTGGAAAGATTTTCCAATAAGATGGTTCGAATTTTGTCCATTTCATTCAGACAAAATGTCTTAATGAAGATTAGGGTTTTTCTTGTTTTTGAAAAACGAAAAGCAAACCCAAAAAAAATCTTGTTTTCCAGTTTCCTTTAAAGATTGGGATTCTGGAAAACGTATGAAGAACAAGTTTAAGATTTTGTGTTTTAAACTTGAAGAACAACTATGAAAGGTTGTGTTCATAAAACCATGAAAGAAATGATTTCATTTTAAAAAGGTTCTTTTGTTTGATCTTGTGAAAACAAAGAGAAGATCATTAACAAGTTTGAAGAAACAGGTAAAATAAAAGAATTATTAACCTGGTTCGTTGAAGAAGATGAAGTTCTTAAGTTCTTGAAAAATTTGAGAGCACAAATGCAACAGTAAATTCTTTTTCTTGCTTGGAGAAGAAGTTCGCGTAAAAGAAAAATATAAACCCACAAAGTGTTTATATAGAGAGTAGAGAGAGAGAGAGAGAAAATCTTGAGCGGGAAATGGTTTTCATCATGACACGGACACGTGTTTGCATTTGATTTGCAGGTAAACGAAACGTCCAAACGTGTGTCAGAAAAAAGAACGTGCCGGGGCTTATCCGTTGTAAGGACGTCACAACTGTCCTTTCATATTCTTGGATGTCTCTGAGGTTTTGAAAACTCAGGGACACTTTTGAAAACATGAAGCACTGAATAAAAATATCAGTGTTGGTTTTAGAAATTTCAAAGTATCGCTGATAAGGAAGAGATATTCAGCGATGCAATTTGTTTTGAAATCTTGCATTTACATGCGATTGTCACAGAGAGAAAAACATACCTTGATATCAGTGAATCAAGTTTATTCAGAGAGAAGATGATAGAATGGATTATAAAAGTTGATTTTATCCTATCGCTGATCAAATGTGAACCGCTGAAGATTTTACTCTTCAAAGTTCAGCATTCCAAGCTCGTTGATGAGAAAGTTGAATCTTGTCTCATCAAGAGGTTTGGTGAACAGATCAGCTAACTGATAATCAGTTGGGATAAAGTGAAGTTCTATATCACCATTCATCACATGATCTCTGATAAAGTGATACGTGATTTCGATGTGTTTTGTCTTTGAGTGTAGTACTGGATTATTTGCTATAGCGATGGCACTTGTGCTGTCGCAATAGATTGGAATATTTGAGTGTTGAAGATCATAGTCCAGTAGTTGATTTCTCATCCACAAGACCTGAGAACAATAGCTTCCAGCGGATACATACTCAGCTTCAGCTGTGGAGGTGGACACTGAGTTTTGCTTTTTTACTTGTCCAACTCACCAGCTTTCCACCCAGGAGTTGACATCCTCCTGTGGTGCTTTTCCTATCCATTTTGCAACCTGCAAAATCACTATCTGAATAGGCGATTAGATCAAATCCTGAGTCTTTGGGATACCAAAGACCTAGATTCGCTGTACCCTTAAGGTATCGAAAAATTCGCTTTACAACGGTCATATGAGACATCTTAGGTTCAGCTTGATATCGTGCACACAAACATGTTGCATACATAATATCGGGTCGGCTAGCTGTAAGATACAAAAGAGAGCCGATCATCCCACGGTACAACGTGACATTAACAGGAATACCCTTAGTATCCTTATCAAGTGTCAGCGGTGGTGCCATAGGGGTTTTCATAGCTGAACTTTGAGTTAACATACTTTCCCTGATTAATGAAAGTTCCTTTTTCATTTTGCTTTATCTGAAGACCAAGGAAATATGTTAGTTCACCCATCATGCTCATTTTATACTCATCTTTCATTCTATCAGCAAAACGAGTACAAAGATCAGGGTTAGTAGAGCCAAATATAATGTCATCAACATATATCTGAACAAGAATGATATGACCTTTTACTTTCCTGAAAAATAGAGTTTTGTCGATTTTACCTCGCTCAAATTGTTCAATATGGAGATAAGTAGAAAGAGTGTCATACCATGCACGTGGAGCTTGCTTTAAGCCATAAAGTGCCTTATCCAGTTTATAAACATAACCTGGACGCTTAGGATCTGAGAATCCTGGAGGTTGTTTCACATAGACTTCTTCATTCAGCTTTCCATTTAGAAACGCTGACTTAACATCCATCTGATATACTTTGAAGTCTTTGGGTACAGTGTATGCTAAGAATAGACGAATAGATTATAGTCTTGCTACAGGAGCAAATGTTTCGTCATAATCTATGTCTTCCTCTTGTCTGTATCCCTGAGCAACAAGACGAGCCTTGTTGCGGGTTACAGTTCCATGTTCGTCCAACTTGTTTCGATAGACCCATTTAGTGCCTATCACTGTTTTGTCAGTTGGCCTTCGAACAAGTTTCCAAACTTTGTTTCTTTCGAATTCAGTCAGCTCTTCTTGCATGGCGCTGGCCCAGTTTGGATCTTTGAGGGCATCATCTACTTTCTTTGGTTCAGTCAGAGAAATAAAGTTAACAAATAAACAAATATTACCTGCACTTCGTTGAGTCTGAATACCAGCGTTTGGATCACCAAGAATTTGATCAATTGGGTGATTTACAGTCCATCGCTGAGCTGGGGCGTGAGACGCTGACTCAACTTGAACTGGAGGAGCTGAATATGAAGCTTCAGCGACGTCTGGAGTATCAACCAAGAGAGGAATGGATGCAGTTGTCATTATATTCACTGATTGCTGAGAAGTAGATGGAATGTCTGAGACATTTGGTTCAGAAGCAGGTATAGTGTTTATAGAAACAACTGAGACCCATGATGTTTCAGCTTCACTATTCTGTATGTTTGGAATGATAGTAGGACTATCATCTTCAACTGTTTGAGTATGAGGAGTGGAATGTCTTCTGAATCACCCAGATGAGAAAACATCAATTGATTCAGTTCTTCAGTATCAGCGGACGGTTTAGAGTTCGCTGAACGGGATTCGTCAAACGTGACGTGAATAGTTTCTTCTACAGTTTGTCTTCTTCGATTGAAGAGTCTGGAGGCTTTGGAGACTAAGGAGTATCCAAGAAAGATTCCATCATCAGCCTTAGGATCAAACTTTCCAAGGGCATCTCTGTTGTTCAGTATGAAACACTGACATCCAAAGATGTGAAGAAAGCTGATTGAAGGCTTTCTCCCATGAAAAAGTTCATAGGCTGTTTTATTGAATCTTTTGACTATCAGCGACCTGTTTTGCGTAAAACAAGCAGTGTTGACAGCTTCTGCCCAAAACTGAGTAGGCAGGTGAGAATCGCTGAGCATTGAACGTGCAGCTTCAATAACTGTTCTATTTCTTCTTTCAGCGACTCCATTTTGTTGCGGTGTTCTCACTGATGAAAAGTTGTGAGAAATACCCTTACTCTCAAAGAAGGAATCAAGAGAACTGTTTTTGAATTCAGTCCCATGATCACTCCTTATTGAGCGAACGGTCAAATTGTTCAGGGTTTCCATCTTCCGAACAAAGGTGATGAGTTCTTCAAGGGTGTCACTCTTGGAACGGAGAAACATAACCCATGTATAACGAGAGAATTCATCAACTATGACCAGTGTATATTTCTTTCCAGCGATGGATTGTTTGTTAACAGGGCCAAACAAATCCATATGGAGTAGTTGTAGAGGAGATGACACTGAGGAGACTTGCTTTGACTTAAAGCTTGCTTTGGTTCGCTTCCCTTTTTCACACGCTGAACATAAAGACTCTTTGGCGTATGAGTGTTGAGGTAGACCAGTGACTAACTCTTTTGAAGAAAGAGTGTTCAGTGTCTTGAAATTCAGATGAGAGAGCCTCTTATGCCATAGCCATTTGACATCAGATGAGGACTTTGAGAAGAAACAAGAGTTCTCAGTGGTTGTTGAGTCCATGTTTATTACATAAACATTTTCTAAACGATAACCGCTGAGAGCTATCTTCTCCTTTTTGTCAGTGACAAAGCAGGATTCCTTGGTAAAGATTACCTTGTTATCCTTGTCGCAAAGCTGACTGATGCTTAACAGATTATGCTTCAGCCCTTCAACATATGCGACTCTTTTGAAGGTGGTTGTACCATTAGAGAGTACACCAAACCCTCGGGTATGTCCTTTTCCATTTCCACCGAAAGTCACAGAGGGACCCTTCTCTTCCTTGTATTCAGCGAGCATGCTTTTCTTTCCAGTCATGTGTCTAGAGCATCCGCTATCGAGATACCAGATACCCTTCTTAACCTGCATCACAAAGGAAGATTAGTTTTTCTTGGGTATCCACTTAACCATGTGTACACGTTTGTCAGTGGAAGTAGTTGGAATGGAAGGTTCAGCAATCTTCGCAGCATTTGAAGATTCAGTCTTCACTTTGGTTAATTTCTTAACCTCAGTGGTCTTCTTTGCCTTGGGGGCAATCTTCACCTTAGCTATCTTTTCAGCTTTGGTGGCTGAGGGACACTTACTAGCAACATGATCAGTAAGTCCACAGTGATAACATTTCCTATAACTAAAAGTAGTTCTAGGACCATTTGAATGCTGAGCTTTTGATTTAGAATTAGAAGGACCAGCACCAAATAAGCTTTTGGATTTTGAAATGGGAGGAACATTTAGTTCTTCAGATTTCTTACCAAGGACATCCACTCTGAGTCTAGGAGTAGATCGCTGAATAGACCCACACTGAGTAGATCCAGAGATCTGATTCCTTGATTCAGAGGAATAAATCACTAAAGCTTTAGAAGCATTCAGCTTTGGTACTGAGCTACCCTTCTGAGGATTTTGGTTCAAAGCAATTCATTTACCTTTATCTTTAAAGACAGAGGTAGGTTTTGGATAAACCATTTTCTCTTTACCCTTTGAAGAGGTAGAGATTTCCTCAGGGATAGGCGGTCTAGAGGACGAACACTGAGAGGATGAAGTATCAGCGACTGAGGATACGAAAGTTCCAAATAAGAGCATGGAACGATCAGTGGTTGGTTCTTGAGTTTCATATTTGTAACCTAGACCACGTTTATCACTCAGGGGAATCTGAGACTTAATTATCTCTGTGATCTTTGTTGAAGAGTTACACCATCCTTCAACAGTAGCTTTTTCAGCTTTCAAAGCAGCGATAGCTTCTGCTCGTTCGATTTTGACTAGCTGATTTAAGTGCACTTGATCTTTAAAATTTCTTCAATTTTAGAAAGCTTTTCTATTTGAAGGTGACAGTTTTTAAGCTGTTCAGCGAGATCAAGGTTTTGATTTTCAACTATTGTTTTGCCATTCATGGCTTTATATAAACTTCTAGTCAAGAGATCGATTTTACGGAGACTATCAGCTTCATCAATATTTGTAATATTTGTAAAGAAGGAAGGTGATACCTGAATAGCAGAGGTTGAAGTGGAGGGAATGTCAGAACTTTCATCCTCATCTTCAATCTTTTCCATAAGACAGAGATTGGCTTCATCGTCTTCAGAGTCAGATGAAGATTCTTCTTCTTTAGAGGCAGCCCAATCGTAAGCCATCAGGACTTTACCTTTCTTCTTAAAGCTTTTCAGCTTTGCATACTTTTCTTTCAGCTTAGCATATTTGTCATCTTGGGAAACGCTGAGTTTCTCGAAACTTTCTTAGACCTGCACTCGTTAGCGAAATGTCCAATCTTTTCGCAGTTAAAACAAGTAGCAGTAGCCTTATCAACAGGAGCTGATGATCTTGGCTTATTAGTTATAGAAAGGGGTTTGTTCTTTCTGAACATTTTCTTTTTGGCGAATCTCCTGAACGTTTTAGTTAGGAGAGCCAAAGATTCATCATCATCTGAGGAGTCAGAATCTGATGACCTTTCAGAGTTACTTTCTAACTCAGTGATAGTGACCACGGGTCGCTGAGTCGAAGGTTCCTCTGAGATTAAAGCAACAGGGGTGCTTTTGGAATCTTTTACAAGATTCTTCTTAAGATGACTCGATTGCTCATGATTCAGCATCGTGCCATATAAGGTAGCAATGGTCATTGATCTTAGATCCTTTGACAGCTTGAGACACATAGAATAACTGTCCCAGCTTTCAGGTAAACATTCTAGAAACTTTGTCAGCACTTCAAAGTTAGAATATTCCTTACCAACAGTTTTTAGATCTATTATTAAGCAATTAAAACGTTGGTGAACTTCAGAGAGAGTTTCATTCTTACCACAAATGAAACTTTCATACTGTCTTACCAAGTTGATCTTTCGAGAGTCCTGGACTTCAGCAGTACCTTCATACTGAACACATATTGTGTCCCGCATGGATTTTGAGGATTTCAGGTTCATGACGGAATGGTAGACTTCGTCAGGAAGAGCCATGGATAGTATGGATCTGGCTTTTGTGTCGATAGCCACTTTCTTCTTATCTTCGTCAGTCCACATATGAACTTCCTTAGGAACCAGCCTTTCTGGAATAGCAGGTCTATTCTCAGCGGCTGGAACTGCAACATCGATTCTTACAGGAATATATGGGCCGTTTCCAAGATAATAAGGCATAGTAGGGTCTACACCTTCTAAGAAGAGAGTCATCCTATTTTTCCATAGATTAAAATTATCTCTGAAGAATCTAGGGGGTTTTTCAAGAGAACCATTGTCGATATAATTTGTGTTTGTGTTGGTAGCCATTTTCAGAAATAGCAAGGAAGAGAAATCTTAGTATAGATTAGATCTTGTTTATGAGATTAAACAAATCCGCTCTGATACCACTTGTTGGTCCCGAAGGGCTATACAAGTTTGTAGAAGAGGGGGGGGGTTGAATACAAACACACAGATTTTACTTTTCTAAATTGTTTATTGATAAATCATTAACAATTTATAGCTTGTTGCGGAAACAAGATTAAGGATAAACCTAAATCTAAACAAGTTGGAACACTAAGTTTCTTGCACTAAGAAAGGGAAGGAAATTACTAATAATAACCTATCTCAAGATAAGAAGGATGAACTTGTCCAGAGTTAGCAACTCATTGGTTGTATGTCATTGACCTTTGTTGACAACCTTAGTAGCCGCATGTTGAATAGTGTAGTCTCAGAGTGGTTGTACGATTTCAGACAATAAGGAGGTTCTTTTTCTGACATATCGTACGGAGTCGTGCAAGGGTGGTTAAGACAAAAGTACTTTGTACGAAGGACTTTATGATCAGCTTTTCGTTGATTCAGCGATCTATCATTCTATATCAGCGAATGATAGAGTTCAGCGATAGCTAAAGTCTTGTACTTGATACTTCACGTTGAGTGGACAAATCTGAGTCTTCGTTGATCCGCATCAGTTCATTAGGAGACTTGTCGCTGGTTCTTGAGCTTGATCTTCGACTTCAGCGTAGAACCTATGTTGACGTGAAACTTGTCTTCAGGGATCATAAGTAAACAACTAACTTATCAGCGATCACCATAATTACTGAACAGACTCAGAGTATTATGGTGAACAGTTTCGCTGAATGTTTAATCTAAAAAGTGAGAGTTCCTATCAGCGGTACTGTAAGATCTTAGTACTTATCAGCGATAGTGAAACTCTGATATATATTGTTTACTTACAATTTTCACTAAGTATATAAGAGAGGGTCATTATAAAATCACTTAGGGTTTGGATCAACATATTTAGTTCAATTTCATAAAAAAAATTAAAAATTTTAATAAATTACGGGAGGAATAATCCTATAACACCCTAATTTGGCGTTAAGTAAAAGTCACCCTAGATTCGATTGTGGTTTTTAAATCATGGATTTTGTGTTAGGAACTTTTAATGCCGAAAGTCGTCCAAAAATACAATTTAAGGTTGATGTGGAGCTTAACAACTAAAGAAAAAGAAATCTTTCGACAAACTATGCGACAAAGACAAAAATAAAGAAGACGAGGGGAATTTGGTGACGCGGGAAAAACCTCAACGAGGAAAAAAACCGCGGACGATAGTGGGTGTCGTCGATGTACTATGTTCGCCAATCAGGGGCAACGTCCTTGTGTTTCAAGTATCGAGAGTACAAGTGATTACAGTACAAATATCAGAAATAACTTAGTTTATAAAGTAAATAGTGCGTTGTGTGAAAAAACAATGTGTCGTGAGTTATCTTTCGAGAGAGAGTTCCTTTGCTTGAATGCTTTTGCTATGCAATAGAAGTTCTCCCCCTCAGATGATGCGCACAGAAGCTGGCACCTTCGTTTATATAGTGTTCGTAGTCATTAATGCTTCCCATAAAAGATGAAATAACGGTCGTAACGGTCCTTTGGAAATCAATGCTCTTGATGATCTTTGTCGGTTGTAACTGTTCTCTCATTAATGGTAATGATCCTGCATTAAATAGACAAAAGATAACAGTTATGTCGTATATTAGGTAATCGTGGTCCTAAGATATTTAACAGCGGTCGTGTGAGTTCAACATAATTATAGTCGAGCGTCGTGAACAATTCTCGACCTAGACTCAGGTCTGACGATAGAGTTGTCGAGTGAGTATGATCGTTAGGTCTTTATCTTAACAAAAGATGTGTCGTGTAAGATGTGTCTTTTCCTTTTTCTGTCGTGGTCGTGACTTGTAAATTTTTACCCAAACAGTTTGCCTCCAAAATTTAAAATGAAGGGGCAAATTCAGATTTTGAATTTTAAATTTTTGTCAGAAAAATCTCTGGTGTCATGACACGTGTTTGATGGACGCTTCAGTTGCTTGGGAACTGACTCGGTTCAATTCCAACTGAACTAATGACGCGGGAAGTCGAATAGGGGATAAGATCGTGACGTCATGGTGACGTTCGTTTATGCTTGGCAGTTGTGGATGCCATATGTCGATGATCTGATGGTCTTTCAAAAAAGGCGAGGACACGTGTCGATCATCGAACGATTCGATCTGACACGATCGATTACATAAATAGAGACCTTTGGCCGATTTTTTCCATTTTACGTTTTCAGAGAGTTCTTAGAGCTATTTTTATCTTCGATCCTTGTCTCTTTTCTACGGTTTTATTCCCAAATCTGCAAAATCTCAAGCCGAGTTAGTGTTTTCGAGGTTTTTAGAGCGGCTATTTAAGGTACGATTCTTCTTTTTATGCGTCGTAAATCCATAGCTAGGAAGCCTAGGAAAAACTAGGATATTTTCACACTATCCAATTTGAAAATTTGGCTTACTGGTTTAGCGATGTCGACCGAGCCAGAGAGTTCTATTCGAGATCAGGACGATATTGATTCTCTTAGGAAATTAGCACAGATTCCTTTAGGGGTCAAGTTATATAGTGTTGGTCAGGTTCGACCAGAAATATGCCCGGACGGATATTTCGTGATATACGAGTATCCGTTCAAGATTGGCTTTAAGTGGCCATACTCCCTCCTGTCCAAATTATTCATGACGATGTTCGACGTAGCACCAGGACAACTGTAATACCCCGGGTAAGTCCGTTAGACATTTTCCCTATCCGTTAAGTTTATGTAACAATGATATTAAATGTTTAGGGTAAGTTTGAGATAAATTATAAGGTTAGGGGTGTTTTAGTCCTTAATGAGTAGTTTGAGCCAAAGGTGTAAAATTGAGGTATAAATATCTCAATCTCTTCAGATATCCTCATCTTTCCTCTTTTAGAAATTTTGTGTGTGTGTAAGTTCTGAGCGAAAGAAGCAGGCGAAGAAACCTATGAATAGAGCATCAATCGTTTGGGTTGGATTCGATTTTGAGGTAAACTCCTTTACATTTTGTGTTTATAATCAGTAGTAGGAGATATCTATCGGATTAGAAAGTTTAAATCATAGCTGTATATATTTGATTTGGGTTCTGGATTGGAAAAGTGACCGATTGTGTTCTTGAGACTCCCGGTAGTGTAGACTCCCGGTAGTGTAGACTCCCGGTAGTGTAGACTCCCGGTACTGGAGAGTCCCGGTACAGTGGAGTCCCGGTAGTTTTGGTAGTGTCCGGTTATAGTTTCTGATTGTATTTTTGGATTAAGTTGCTTCGAAAACTTCCTGGGGGGGGGGGGGGGGGCGGCCCCCAGACCCCGCAAGGGCGTTGCCCCTTGACCCCATCCGCTATCCGGGTAGCGGAACCCCCGTGATAAGTCGCTGAAGGGAGAACTGTTGAGGATAAGATTTTAGTAGGCTTTATGTGTTTGGCTAGTAAAGTGGTGTATGTATCTTAAATTGTTTCAGCTATTGTGGAGTCGAGGTGAAATATAGAATCAAATTGAAAGAAGCTTGGAAGCGTGTTTGATAAGCAAATCAGGTGAGTTTTGCTTTAAAACGTTTTTGAACTGGGATATATATATATGAGATGATTATGTGGTAGGAATATATTTTTGTGTATATAAATGACAATATGATGTAATGAGGTATATATTGTATTTATATAATCTTTGCACTACACGAGTGCACTTGTTGCCGGGTTCCGGTGAGCGGACCGGTGTGTTGCCGGGTTCCGGTGAGCGGACCGGTGTATTGTCGGGTTCCGGTGAGCGGACCGGTGATGTGTCGTAGTTGTTGTACGGCGTTGATTTATTAGTTGGCTTGCTACCAACTAATATGGCCATTTGTGGAGGAATAAGGTGGATGAGATGTACACGATGCACGAGTCTGGATTGGTATTTAAATACGTGTGGTATGTTTATATTTTACGAAAGGATTACCAAAGGTTTATCTAAATTATTTTGATACAAAGGATTTACATAAAAAGGTTTTATAATGATATTGGAAAGGACCGGGATTAACTCACTAGACCCGTTTGGTCTAACCCTCATTTTGTTTTCAAAAATATGTTTTCCAGGTTAAGGATCGGCAGGATAGGATGAAGTGTAGGAAGCTTTTGATGGATGTTGATTAGGATGCTTTTACATATTTTGAAATGTCAAGACTATTGAGACCGTACTTGGTTTGTTATGTAACTTTTGTTGTAAATCAATGATATGTATGAATGTTAAGTATGATGATGTATGTTATGGGACTTGGGTTGTTACAACAACTAATGCCCCAGTTCTGGCGAGTCGTTCAGGTCATCTAGCGACTTACTAAGGACTGGGAGTCGCCTCTGAACATAAACGACCTCCTCACGGCCTATCAGGTCAAGATGGATGGAAACCATCGCTATAGCCTTTTTTCGAGTCATAGAGGTGATCGTACCTTGGTCCTAAAAACTGCGGTAACGACCGCAAGTGGAAGGCCAGGTACGCGTTTGTGCGTGTAGCGACGTTGGATCCAGAGAGTGACTGGATTAGGTCCGGCTGGAACACGACGGGTAAGATTTCAAGTGTGTTGTCGTATGTTTTGTCTTTGGAATATCGACATGTTTCTAACAATTTCTTTTCTTTTTCATGTCGACAAATATCAGGTTTGAGGACGTGAAGCCTAACGCTGACTCTTAAGCCAAGATCGACAAGTTTCTGGAATTCAGTGCTGACGATCGATCTTTCGGTACACGACATCTCGTGGACGAGGACGACGAAGACGTGGTGTTTATCAGAGAGAGTCGAGAGGAATAGAAGGAAGAAGACGAAAGGGACGCAGAGGAGCCAAGAGAAGAAGAAGTAGGGATGACTGGTAAGTGTACGTCTATCTCCCTATGCGACCCTTTTATTGCTCCAATCGTGTAACGTTCCTTTCTTCTTTTCATTTTTCAGAGGAATCACAAGCGAAGTCGTCATCTGTGGCTGCCAAGAGGGCAACCCAAGCTGAGCTGGCCTGCAAGGGTAGGGAGAAGAGGAAGGGGACCTCGACCACTGGGTTGGGGGTTTTGAAGAAGACCAAGATTACGGTCCCAAGGGAACCATCTTCGAAGGCGAGCGACTCGTCGAGGGTCGTCACTCCCAAGAAGACGAAGGTGTCGATTGCATCTCCTGAGAAGACGAGAATGTATTTTGCTGCAATCGATGCGATACCAGTTAGCTCAGGGCTTCCGGCGACAACGACGATGCCTTCATCTGCCACGTCGACCCCTTCGTCAGCTGACAAGGGAAAGGGTCACTCGGAGGAGGGAGATAAAGTCACGACGGTCAACTTTACGTTGCCGACAGACTTTATGGCTGATAATGTCCTGGATGCGGTGAAAATCTTCCCTCATCTGGGGAAATATCAGCTCCCGTCTTTCAGGGAACGTTTCCAGGTGGTGTCGGTTGACGACACAGGATCCCACGTCGCTGGACTCACGTTCATGATAAGTGTTTAAAACTTGTCTTTTTGTTTTCAGTAGTTTTTTGTCGAGTATTTATTAACTCATGTCTTTTTATGTTTCAGGCGTTCTAGTCCTCCCTAGCCTTGTACTCCGAAATGGCAGAGACAAGGCGTCTAGTGTCCTCAGTTCTCGAAAGAGAGAAGGCGACAATAGAAAAGGAGAAAGCTGCGTTGGCCCGGGTCGAGGCTTTGTCCGTGCGACTCGATGACGTTCAGAATGACCTGGAGGTCATTGAACGTGAGAAAGAGGAGGCGAACCGCCGTCTTAAGCAGGCTCTGGACCTGCTAGTCGACTTGAGGACCGAGCTGGACAAAACTAAGGATTCCTTGGCTGTGAGTGAAAAAGAAGCCAAGGAATCTCAGTCCAAGGTGCCAGAGCTGGAGGGGGGTGAAGGAGCTAAAGGACAAGTTAAAGTCTGTTTTCACTCTTGCTCGACTGACTGCTCGGGTTGCGATCATGCGACAACATCTGTCGGGTAAAAATCCTCTTGCTTCTGCGTCAGACGAGCTGGCCTTCTATTTGTCGAGTGTCGGATCTGAGAGGGACCTCGACTCTGCCGACGAGAAGGAAGTCGAGGAGGCAACAGAGGAGGATGAGATCTTCAAGGGCGAATCCTTTGGTCCTAAGACGGCTGACAACCCGCCCTAGCCTTAGATCGATTAGGGTTTTTTTTGTTTTTTTTTACCGATCGACCGTTGGGGGTCGAGTTTTATCGATGTAATCGTTGATGAATGGAAAAAATATTTCTTTTGGAACTTATGTTTTTACATTGTCAATCAATTCTCATATTGCAAGTAAACAATGAGTATAATACAATCACGCGGTCATTAAATAAACATAAGTCATATAAAGCAAACATAGGTACTTGCGACAGAGGCATTTATCCAAAACATGATAGCTTTTCTAAGTTAAAAACTTAGATCGTGAGATCTTTGGACCTTATGATCGTATAATCAAATCATGCAATAGACTTGGTCTCTTACGTCGTGCGATCCTGTGATCGTGTTCAAGTTGTGTAATAGACTTGGTAACTTATGTTGTGCGATCCTGCGATCGTGTAATCAAGTCGTGTAATAGACTTCGTTACTTATGTCATGCGATCCTGCGATAAAACGAGGTCAGAGGTTGGTCGTTGGCTAACCAACGACCCTCCGATGCTTAAGTCAGTAATCGTCATGGTAAAAAAATCGTATGAAAAAAGGGTTTAGAAGAAATACCTTTTCAGATGTGTTGCATTCCAACTGCGTGGAATGTCTTGATTGTCAAGGGTCTGAAGCCGATAAGCACCTTTACCCACGACTTCTGAGATACGATATGGACCTTCCCATTTGGTGGAAAGTTTACCTGCGTTGAGCTCTTGAGTGTTTTGGAATATTCTCCGAAGGATGTGGTCGCCTTCTTGGAAGACTTTAGGTTTAACGTTCTTATTGAAATGTCGTTCGACCGCTTGCCATTGTGACGCCCTTCTGATCAGTGCTGATTCTCTAAGTTCCTCGAGAGCGTTGAGGTTGTAACTTAGATCCACCAAGTTATGGTCGACAGAAGTATGCCTCGAGGTTGGGAGTTGGACCTCGACAGGTAAAACTGCTTCACAACCATAGACTAAAGAGAAAAGGGTTTGTCCTATAGATGTGCGTGGCGTCGTGCGATTTGCCCATAGGACTTAAGGGAGTTCTTCGACCCACTTCCCTTTCACAGCTTTTAACCTTTTCTTGATCGAAGCAATAATGGTTTTATTACTCGACTCTGCAAGTCCATTCGCCTGAGGGTACCTAGGTGTCGAGGTCGTCAGCTTGATATTGCGGTCTTCACAGAACTGTCGAGTCTTGTTGCTTACGAACTGGGATCCATTGTCGCGGACAATTTTGGATGGAATCCCGAACCTGCATATGATGTTAGTCTGGATAAAATAGACGACCTCCTTGTCCCGGACTTGGGAAAAGGCAGCTGCTTCTATCCACTTACAAAAATAATCTGTAAGTACGAGAAGAAATACCTTTTGCCCGGGGGCAGGTGGTAACTTGCCGACAATATCCACCCCCCATCTCATGAAGGGCCATGGGATTAGTGTAGAGTGTAAGGGTTCAGAAGGTTTGTGTGACATACCTGAATGTCGTTGTGAAGCATCGCAATTTTGGACATACCTGACAGCGTCTTGTCGTAGTGTTGGCCAAAAGTAGCCTTGTCGAGAGATACGGTTGGCTAGACTGTGACCTCCTGAGTGGTTGCCACACTCTCCGTCATGCATTTCTTGGAGGATCTTTTGAACTTGACTTTTGTTAGTAACACATCTCAGGTTCAAGCCTATCGATGATCGTCGATAGAGTCTATCTCCAATCACGACATACTTGGATGCCTTGAACCTGATCTTCCGAGCTTCCATCTTGTCTTCTGGGAGTTGGTCGTGCATAAGGAAATTTCTGATGTCGCACGACCAATAATCCTTTTGATCTTCGGTTTGGATGACGTCGTCATTTTCGATGGATGGTGCTGCCAGGTGGATCATAGGAATGTTGTCGAATAATGGTTTGCTGAGTGCAGACCCAAGGTTTTCTAAAGTGTCGGCTTGAGTATTTTGATCCCTTGGAAGCTGTTTGATTGAGAATGGTTTGAAAACTTCTGATTTTGCTTTTGCCACCTTTAGGTATGCTGTCATCTTTGAATCTTTGGTCGTGAATTCCCCGTTCATCTGATTTACGACTAGGAGGGAATCGCTCTTGACGTGTAGTGCGGTTGCCCCCAAGTCATGTGCCATGTTCATTCCCACGATCAGGGCTTCGTATTCGGCTTCGTTGTTGGTAGTTTTAAAGTCACATCGTACGGAGTATACCATCTTGCCCCCCTGTGGCGACTTTAAGACGACGCCAAGCCCTGACCCTCTAGTGTTTGATGACACATCGACGTGTAAAGTCCAGGGAACGTCGTCGTGAGTTGCCACAGTGAGCACCTCGAGCTCTGCTTCTTTTTCTAGTTCAGGACTGAAATCGCTGATGAAATCTGCCAATGCTTGCGATTTGATCGCTGTCCTGGGCTTGAAGTCGATGTCGTAACTACTGAGATATATGCTACATTTCGCCAATCGACCTGTCAACTCAGGTTTTCTCAAGACATACTTAAGAGGAAAGTTAGTAACGACAGTAATAGGGTGTGATTCGAAATAATGTCGCAATTTCTTTGCAGCTGTAACAAGCGATAAAAGCAATTTCTCCATAGAAGAATACATGGTTTCAGCGTCTAGAAGAGATTTACTTACATAGTAGATCGATAGTTGTTGCTTTTCGTCTTCTCATGTCAGGACAGCACTTGCTGCATTAGGACTGACGGCTAATTATAGCTGCAGGACCTCATTATCATGAGGTTTCGACTGCAAAGGTGGCGATGCCATGTATTCTTTCAATTTCTGCAGTGCTCGTTCATGATCGTCTGTCCAGTTGAAGCCTTTGTTTTTTCGTAGGACGTTGTAGAATAGATGGCATCTATCTGATGATCGAGAGATAAATCTATTCAGAGCTGCCACTCGACTAGTGAGCCTTTGGACTTCTTTAAAATTCCTTGGAGATTTGATCTCGATGATGGCCTTGATCTGATCTGGATTAGCCTCGATCCCTCGTCGCGTGACCAAAAGAGGAACTTCCCGGCACTGACGCCAAAAGAGCATTTCGTCGGATTCAGCTTCATGCTATATTTCCGGAGAATGTCGAACGACTGCCTTAAATGCTCGACGTGGTCGACCGCTTGTTTTGACTTGACGAGCATGTCGTCAATATACACCTCCATCGTGTCGCCAAGGTGATCTTTGAACATCTTGTTCACTAGTCGTTGGTAGGTAGAACCTGCATTTTTTAAACCAAAAGGCATAACTTTATAGCAATAAATACCTCGATCTGTCACGAAGGTGGTTTTTTCTTGGTCCTCGACATGCATCAGGATTTGGTTATATCCCGAAAAAGCATCCATGAACGTCAAAAGTTCATGTCCTGCTGTTGCGTCGACCATGGCGTCGATATGTGGTAGTGGAAAGGGGTCCTTTGGACATGCTTTGTTGAGATCCGTAAAGTCGATACATACTCTCAACTTCCCATTCTTCTTTTGCACGACCACGATGTTTGCAAGCCAGTCGGGGTACTTCACTTCTCGTATCTTTCCCGTCTTGAGGAGGTTGTCGACCTCGTCATTGATTACCTTATTCCGTTCAGGAGCAAACTTTCATCGTTTCTGCTTGATAGGTTTGAAAGACGGATCGACGTTGAGCTTATAAGAAATAACGTCGGGTCTATGCCAACCATGTATTCGTGCGACCAAGCAAAGCAGTCGGCATGTTCCTGCAAAAAAGATTTTAGTTTTTTCTTAAGGCAAGGGTCGAGGGATGAACCTATAAAGACGGTTTGGTCAGGCTTGCTCTGGTCTAGGATGACTTCCTCTAGGCGATAGTCGTCGGCTGTCCCAGGAGCATCCTGGTCCTGTAATTGCTAGATGGCCTGCTTCTGCGGTTTCAGGGTCGTCTTGTAGCAGTCGCGAGCGACTTTCGGCTCACTTTTGATCTCCTGGACTCCCCATGGCGTAGGGAATTTCATGGTCTGATGATATGTTGAGGGGACGACTTTCATGTCATGGATCCATGGTCGACCTAGGATGACGTTATAGGTCGACGAGCAATCGATGACATTGAACTTTGCCTGCTTGTTGATCCCTCGGGCGTAGACAGGCAGAGTAATTTCTCCAAAGGTACTCGTCGCGTCTCCGTTGAAACCTACCAAGGTTATCGAGCGTCGGGTAATTTCCGATCGAATAATTCCCATGGCCTTGATGGTATCAAGAAATATGACGTTCACTGAGCTGCCCCCGTCGACCAAGATTTCTTTGGGTCAGACAGTTACCAATCATGAGTTGAATGATCAACCCGTCATGATGTTTTTGATGCGAGTCGCTGAGGTCGTCTTGGTCGAACGTAATCTTCATGGCTTCTAGCTTCAGATCTCCTTTTGGTCTTGATGAGCGAGGGGTAGGTCGATCGTCTGATCCTCGACTGGTATGTCGTTTAGCTGCGGAATACGTCAGACCGCAGACATCGGACCCACCAGTTATGCAATTTACGACTTTTGCATGGGTGGGGGATGGCGGTCTTACGTCGTTAACTGGGGTAACGTAGTTGTCGATGATATCCTTGAGATTGCCCTTCGGGACGTGGTATGCTAGCTTCTTTTTAAGGGATATGCAATCATTCGTCATATGACCATGATCGACGTGGAAATCGCACCACTTCGATTTGTCTTTCTTGTCGTCATCTCTGTCGGTCTTCTTCGGCCATCGGATGGTCGTCTGGACGGTCTTCAATGCCTCGACCAAATCCTTGGAAGTTCCCTTGAATCCGTAGGAGGATATCTTGGGATATTGAGGAAATTTAGTCGGGGTCGTGGTCTTCTTTTTCTCGAATCGGACATTCAAAATCTGTCACGCGGGCTTCGATTTAAATACCGCCTTCGTCTTGAATTCTGACTTCTTTACACTCAGTGGTCTCTTGTCATCAGAATGCTTCCGACGGAAGGCAGCGTCGTCTTCGAAATTCTCATGAAGATACTTCGTTAAATCAGTGTAGAGACCCGAACTCTCGTCTAGACCACGTTTGTAAGCTTCGATCGCGGTCTTGACATCGCAGTTATGGACATTGAACATTTCCGCATTGAATCTATTGAAGTAACTCCGGATAGATTCACCCGTCTTCTGTACGACATAGTACAGGTCGCTAGTTTGCTTTTCCATCTTACGACTGCTAGCGAACTGCTGGGAGAATTGATTGACTAACTCAGCAAAGGACCCGATGGATTTAGGTTTGAGGTTAATCAACCATTGAAGGGCGGCACCCGTGAGGGTCGCCCTAAAACCTTTGCACATACAAACTTCCTGGTACTGATAGGGGATCGACGCAGTCCACATCAGTTGTTTATACTGAGCGACATGTTCTGTGGGATCCGAAATACAAGAATACTTGGGCGTGAAGGTTGGGATACTGTATTTCTTGGGGACGTTGACTAGAGCAATCTCGTCAACAAAAGGGGACTCCTGAAACCCCATGCGAGGTTCGACGTCGACGGGTACGGCTGCCCCCAGTAATTTAGCGAGCAAAGACAGGACACGTTCGTTCTGGTCTTCCAACATCTTCAGTCACTGAGCGACGGGATCGTATGAATTGACATCGTTGGTCGCGGCTGGGATGAATCCAAAATTCGGAAATACATTTTGCTGGGATGAACCTACGGCTTCTCCGTTGAAAGGGAACATTTGTGGCGGGATCGTCAGGATCAGGAACTGTGCCGGTTGACTTTGAGGGATTGGGACGAGAGTGAACGCTGGAGGTCTTGGTGGTGGCAGAGGCAGGGGTCCTGGACCGTTCTGTTGTCCGAATGATCCATTCGGGTTCTGATTCCTTAGTCGCGCGATTTCTTCGGCTGCCCTTCGACTTTGATCAGCAAGGGCATCGATGCGATTGTGCGCGGCTTCCAACTCCCAATGCATCTGGGCGATGATTTGCTCTTGATTTCCCTGACCTACCATTTTCCTGAAAGAGAAAAAATAGAAAACTCCAAGAAACTGTTAGTCAGACGCACGTTTGTCGAAGACTTTCTCTAGATGGGGCCCCACGGTGGGCGCCAAACTGTTAATGCCGAAAATCGTCCAAAAATACAATTTAAGGTTGATGTGGAGCTTAACAACTAAAGAAAAGAAATCTTTCGACAAACTATGTGACAAAGACAAAAATAAAGAAGACGAGGGGAATTTGGTGACGCGGGAAAAACCTCAACGAGGAAAAAACCCGCGGACGACAGTGGGTGTCGTCAATGTACTATGGTCGCCAATCAGGGGCGACGTCCTTGTGTTTCAAGTATCGAGAGTACAAGTGATTACAATACAAATAACATAAATAACTTAGTTTATAAAGTAAATAGTGCGTCGTGTGAAAAAACAATGTGTCGTGAGTTGTCTTTCGAGAGAGAGTTCCTTTGCTTGAATGCTTTTGCTATGCAATGGGAGTTCTCCCCCTCAGATGATGCGCACAGAAGCTGGCACCTTCGTTTATATAGTGTTCGTAGTCATTAATGCTTCCCTTAAAAGATGAAATAACGGTCGTAACGGTTCTGTGGAAATCAATGCTCTTGATGATCTTTGTCGGTTGTAACTGTTCTCTCATTAATGGTAATGATCCTGCACTAAATAGACAAAAGATAACAGCTATGTCGTATATTACGTAATCGTGGTCAGCTATGTCGTATATTACGTAATCGTGGTCCTAAGATATTTAACGACGGTCGTGTGAGTTCAACATAATTATAGTCGAGCGTCGTGAACAATTCTCGACCTAGACTCAGGTCTGACGATAGAGTTGTCGAGTGATTATGATCGTTAGGTCTTTATCTTAACACAAGATGTGTCGTGTAAGATGTGTCTTTTCCTTTTTCTGTCGTGGTCGTGACTTGTAAATTTTTACCCAAACAGGAACTTGTTACTTGTAATCCCCAAGGGAGTCGAGAATGTGTTGAGTGAGAAAAGTCAAATTTTGGGGTTCGGTACATGTCCGACTACAATGACATGCGACTATGACTCGCAATGTCGCCCAAGGGGACTAGAATGTGATAAATGTGTTTTTCTCAGTTTTCTCTCATTTCTCACTTCTCATACCTTTCGTACTTCATCCATTCTGTAACACCTAGAAATTTCGTTATATTATGTTTTAATATAAGTGAAGTTGTTTTGTAATTGGATCTTTAGGTTTGTGCTATTTTGCAATTATATTAATCAATGGGGTTAAAAGTTAAGTAACCAAAGTTTGATGTTAAATTGGAAAGTTGAAACTTGAGGGGGTGTTGGGTTATTTTGGGAAAGTTGAGGATACTTTAGGGATGAGTTGGACTGAATTGAGATATTATCTCAATTCAGATTGTTGGAGTCGGCAAAGGCAGAGAGAAAGATAGAGAGAAAGAAAAGAGAAAGAAGAGAAGGAAATCAAGCTTTTGGGTCTTCATCTTGGTAAGAAATTTACCATGGGTTCAGACAAAACTTGTTATAGATGTATGGTTGGGAAAAATCTATTTGTTGAATTTGGTTTCTAGAATCATTGACAGCAGTTTGGAATCAGATTGTGAAGAGAAGTGGGTTTATCTTCTTTAAGGTGAGTCATTCACTCTTTTTGTCTAAATCCTTGTTTTCTGTCAAATTAAACATTAAGGCATGTGTATAAATTGTTTTGGGACTGAATGAATGTGTTTAAAACAAGCTGAATGGAAAAGACATGGATTTGGATTGTAAAAATAGGCTGTAGGTCAAAGTTTCCGGATAAAAAGACAGTATCCGGAAACCTCTGTATGAAGGTTTCCGGACAAGGCAAAGTTATCCGGTAAGTTGTTATTTTTGTAGTTACCGGACGGTATCCGGATTATTTAGTTTCCGAATGTTATCCGGATTAAAAATGTATCCGGTAAGAATTATATCCGGAAAGCTTGTGTATCCGGAAAGATTAGTGTATCCGGTAAGTATAGGTATCCGGAAAGTTATGTTATCCGGATAGTTTGGGGTGTCCGGAAACTCTTGTTGTCTGATCATTTTTAAGTACCCGGTAACTTGGAGTTTTGATAACTCTTGGACAGGTTATGATTGAGAAATTGAAATACAATCTTAGTAGCTTGAACATACTTACGGTTGGATGTTAGTGTGTTAGGCTAAAAGGTTTGGTTTAGGTAAATACTATAATTGTGTATAGTATGTGTAATGGATCCATAGGCACGGTTATGTATTGTAACGAGGAATAGGCATAAAGCAATTTGTAATTCCCGTTGATCTGAAAGGAGGAATAAGTATAAAGTAATTTGTAAATTCCCATTTCGTAAAGGTGTTATGAAATGAGAAATAGGCATAAAGGAACTTGTAATTTCTATTTCATAAGTATAGAAATCGAGGAATAGGCATAAACTAAGTTGTAATTCCTGATTTTTAGGGGAAGACCAGAGATAGTCATAAAGTAGCTTGTAATCTCTACTTTCGGGCCAAGAAATAGGCATAAAGCAACTTCTAATTTCTTGGATAAGAGCAATAGTCTAGAATCTATAAGGATTCGTAGTAGGCTCTTGATTGTGATATTATGACTTACTGAATGTTAGTCACATTCATGGGATCGGGCGTGATCATGTCATTGAGGAGAGCACGGGTATCGTAAGAACGGTGGAGAACAAGTTTGTTTGTATGTATTGGATATTTTCAAACTGTTAACGTTTTAATTTGAAATTGGATGTTCTCACTAGGCGTAAGCCTAATCGTTTCAAATTAAATTTTCTTACCAGGTACAGGCTCAGGAAAGTAAAAGGGATGTGGGCCGAGAGCCTTTGAAGTATCCAACTTAAGAGATAAGCGGAGGAGTTAGCTAATGCATTGAGGCTTTTTGATGGATTACTTAGATAACTTAGTTAATCTAATTATAGTGGACATGATTAGATTAATAAGTTATTGGGAGAATTCCATGTTTGTAATTACGAAACCTCATAGTTAATTCTCTTCTTATATAAAAGTTTGGATGTTATTTTGTCATAACTTGTTACAATTGAGGTTTAAATTAGCCCTGATTTTTAGGGTGTTACAATATGGTATCAGAGCATTAGTTTAAGTGAACTAGGTATGCTAGTGAGATACCTAGACTTAAGCTGAGATGAATTAAGTTATGATATGTGAGAAATGGGTAGAAGTACTAAGACGGGATAGTCTTAGAGTCAACGGAAATACGTGAAATTAGTATTGTAACAATGGTAACGAGGATTCTAATGTAAAGTATGTTCACAATTCCAATTAGCTACTGTTATTATGAATATGTTGTTACACAAGCATACTTGTTTCTAAATTGTTACAGTGACTAATGATCGGTAAAGTACGTTTTATGTGTCTAGATATGTGTAACCATTTCTTATGGTTATTTCTTTGTGTTATATCATAACGATGGTGAATACGCCACTGAGGTCCCCTATTTCTTCGATGGATAGGTCCGCGATTGATTGGTCAGGAGAAAAACGATCGGAAGTAGGTGAAACACATGAAAGTCCTCCGCGGTTACAGTTTATGGGAGGAACGGATAGTCAGGTACGTAGGACGAGTACTAGTACTGCCACCCAAGAAACGCCAGAATCGACAGTGGAGTCACGTATGATGGAAAACATGACTCGAATGATGAATGCGGCCATGGTACAACAGACTGAAATGTTTATGAAAGCACTGAATGATCGAAGTTCGGAATTACGAAGAACGGAGACTAATACTGGCATAGTAAATCCAATTCGTAATCCTGTGATGGATACGGACAGGAGGGTGGAAAAAGTCTGCTCGTATAAAACGTTTCTAAGCTGTAAACCACCCGAGTTTACCGGAGCAGATAATCCAGTGGCGTGTATGAATTGGCTAAGAGAAATGGAACAAGCTTTCAGGGCTTGTGAATGTGATGAGAAGTCAAAGGTCAGATTTGCGTCTCAAATGTTAAGAGGTAATGCCTTGACTTGGTGGGATGTAGTGACGGCTACAATTTCGGCTCCAGTCTTGACTGCTATGACTTGGGAGTCATTCAAGAAAAAGATTCTGGAAGAATACTGTAATGAAAACGAGATGGATAGAATTGAGGAAGAATTTCGGAATCTGAAGAAGGGTACTTCTACGGTTCGGAAGTACACTGAATCTTTTATGGAAAAGCTGAACTTAGTGGGGCATGTGGCTCCAACTGAGAAATATAAAGTTAAAGCTTATTTGAAGTGTTTACCAGCAGATATGATGTCAAGGGTGCGGAGTTCCAAAGCATCGACATTCAGAGAGACGATCGAAGAAGCAAAAGTTATAGAGGAAGTGTATGCAAAGGATAAAGAAGAAAAGACACACGTGGGAGAGAAGCGGAAGTGGGAAGGTCGGTCGGAGTCTTCTCAGAAATTCAAATCATTTGGAAAGAACGTTCGTTATGAACCTTGCTGGGAACCAAGTTGTTGTTCGAAATGCAGAAGTAAACATTTTGGTCAGTGTCGATTAGTCGGGAATGAGTGCTTCAAATGCGGGAAGCCTGGGCATATAGCGGCAAGCTGTCCTATTCAAGGACCGATCTGTTTTGAGTGTAAACAGCCCGGACACATCCGAAGAGATTGTCCGAAGTTAAAGAAGGGCAGATATCAAGGAAAGAAACCAGATGTTCCTAAACCAACGGGCCGGGCATTTCATATGACGGCGGAAGAGGCGAAGGAGTCCAAAGATGTCGTTTCGGGTACATTCCTAGTAAATTCTATTCCCGCGCGTATTTTATTTGACTGTGGTGCAAATTTGTCGTTTGTGTCCAAGTCGTTCTTTCTCAAGTTAGCTATGCCTGTCACTACCTTGGATGATGCCTTAGTAGTTGAGGTAGCTAACAGGGGTCAGGTCTTGGTTCGCGAAAGGCTTGTTGGTTGTCTTATTTCAGTAGGAGAAACGCAGTTTCCGATCGACTTGTTGTTGATGGAAATTGGAGGATTCGATGTGATTGTGGGTATGGACTGGTTAACAGTCAACCAAGCCGAGATACTTTGTGCAAAGAAATTAATCCGGATTCCGATGGATGATAAGGATGATGTACTCATCTTTAGGGAAAAGCAAAAAGGGGAAGTTTCGTTAATTTCCGTTGCCAAAGCGCGTAAATGTCTAATGAAAGGATGTTCGTCCTATCTAGCATATGTCTTAGATGTAAAGTTAGAAAAGAAACGAGTGGAAGATATTAAAGTGGTACGTGAATTCCTGGACGTATTTCCCGATGATCTTCCAGGTCTACCAACTGAACGGCAGGTAGAGTTTCGTATTGATCTTGTCCCTGGATCGGAACCAATAGCGTGTGCACCGTATCGCTTAGCGCCGGCCGAAATGAAAGAGATGATGTCCCAACTGCAAGAGCTGTTAGACAAGGGTTTTGTTAGACCAAGTTCTTCACCTTGGGGAGCTCCGGTATTGTTTGTTAAGAAGAAGGATGGCACTATGAGAATGTGCATCGACTATCGTGAGCTGAATAAGGTGACGATTAAGAACAAGTATCCGCCTCCAAGGATTGATGATATGTTTGATCAACTCCAAGGTGCGGGATGCTTTTCCAAGATTGATTTGAGGTCAGGGTACCATCAAGTTCGAGTAAGAGATGAAGACATTCCTAAGACAGCATTCAGAATAAGGTGCGGACATTATGAATTCCTTGTAATGCCGTTCGGTTTGACAAATGCTCCATCCGTGTTCATGGATCTGATGAACAGAGTATGTCGACCATTCTTAGATAAGTCTGTCATTGTATTCATTGATGACATACTTATTTATTCGAAGAATGAAGACGTTCATGAACGCCATCTTCGTGAAGTCTTAGAAGTGTTGAGAAAAGAGAAATTGTACGCAAAGTTTTCAAAGTGTGAATTCTGGTTAAAAGAAGTACAATTTCTAGGGCATTTGATTACTTCGGAAGGAGTCAAAGTAGATCCAGCAAAGATAGAAGCAATGACTAACTGGGAGACACCGAAGAGTCCGTCTCAAATAAGAAGTTTCTTGGGACTAGCAGGTTATTATCGGATATTTATTAAAGACTTCTCAAAGATTGCTTCTGCTTTGACCATGTTGACTCGGAAAAATGTAAAGTTTGTTTGGACTGAGAAGCAAGAGTCAGCTTTCAGAACCTTACGTCAGAAGTTGTGTGAAGCTCCTATTCTTGCATTGCCGAAAGGAACGGAGGATTTGGCCGTGTATAGCGACGCATCAAAGATGGGTTTGGGGTGTGTATTGATGCAACGAGGAAAGGTGATTGATTATGCATCAAGACAACTCAAAGAACATGAGAAGAATTACCCTACCCATGATTTGGAATTGGCAGCGGTAGTGTTTGCATTAAAACTATGGCATCATTATCTGTATGGAACCAAATGTACTCTCTTCGCTGATCATAAGAGCTTACAACATGTCTTTGATCAGAAAGAATTGAACATGAGGCAAAGGCGTTGGTTAGAATTACGTAAGGACTATGACTGTGAATTGCATTACCATCCCGGTAAGGCAAATATTGTAGCCGATGCCTTAAGTAGAAAGGAATACAATGGATGTTTGAAAACGACTAACGCTAGGATTGACGTGACGTCAAGTTTGATTGAAAGAATAAGGGAAGCACAAGCAGAAGCCTTATTGGAAGAAAATATGAAAGAAGAAGTGATGGGTAAGCAATATCTTCAACTGACTGAAGATAGTCGTGGAATTAGATTGTTTCAAGGCCGTGTTTGGGTGCCAAAGATTGGAGGAAATCGAGAATTGATTCTCGAAGACGCCCATAAATCTAAGTATTCTATACATCCTGGGAGTACTAAGATGTATAGGGATCTTAAGTTACACTATTGGTGGCCAGCTATGAAAGTAGATGTGGCGCGAATAGTAGAAAAGTGTACGACATGTTCGTTAGTAAAAGCGGAACATCAAAAGCCTTACGGAAGTTTTCAGTCTTTGGAGATTCCGGAATGGAAATGGGACAAGATTACCATGGATTTCGTGACGAAGTTACCGAGAATGCAAAAAGGTGACGATACTATATGGGTAATCGTGGATCGCTTGACTAAGAGTGTTCATTTTCTAGCTATGAAAGAAGCGTCGCCAATAGATAAATTGGCGAAGCTGTATATTGATGAAGTGGTGTCAAGGCATGGTATACCTGTGTCTATAGTTTCTGATCGTGATAGTCGGTTTACCTCGAGGTTTTGGCAGTCACTTCAAGAAGAGTTGGGTACGAAGGTCAATTTGAGCACTGCTTACCATCCACAAACTGACGGGCAAAGTGAAAGAACCATTCAAACTTTGGAAGATATGCTCAGGTTGTGTGTGTTAGACTTTGGAGGTAATTGGGATACGCATCTACCGTTAGTAGAATTTGCGTATAACAATAGTTACCATTCCAGTATTAGAAGAGCACCTTTCGAAGCTTTGTATGGTCGGAAATGTAGAACTCCGGTGTGTTGGTTAGAAGCTGGAGAAAAGCAGTTTGCTGGTCCGGAACTTGTGCAACAAACAGCAGATAAGGTGAAAGAAATTCGGAAGCATATGAAAGCGGCTCAAGATCGACAAAAGAGTTATGCTGATCCGAAAAGAAGACCAAAAGAATTCCAAGTTGGGGAGCGTGTAATGCTTAAGGTATCCCCATGGAAAGGAGTGATAAGGTTTGGTAAACGTGGGAAGTTAAGTCCTCGTTTTCTAGGACCTTTCACCATAACTAAGAGAATTGGATTGCAAGCATATCAATTGGATCTTCCACCTGAATTAGAAGGGATCCACAATACTTTCCATGTTTGCTATCTTCAGAAATGTTTAGCCGAAGAGAACGATGTGATTCCACTTACAGATGTAAGGGTGGATGAAAGGAGCCGATGTGTAGAAGAACCGGAGGCAATTTTGGAAAGATCGGTTAAAAAGTTAAGTAATGGCAAGGAAGTAGTTATGTTAAAGGTACAATGGAAACACCATCGAGGTGCTAACGTGACTTTAGAGTCGGAAGAGGATATGAAGACTAAATATCAATTGTTTACCTAGCTTTGATTTCGGGGACGAAATCATTTTCAAGTTGGGGAGTATTGTAACACCTCGAAATTTCGTTATATTATATTTTAATATAAGTGAAGTTGTTTTGTAACTGGATCTTTAGGTTTGTGCTATTTTGCAATTATATTAATCAATGGGGTTAATAGTTAAATAACCAAAGTTTGATGTTAAAATGGAAAGTTGAAACTTGAGGGGGTGTTGGGTTATTTTGGGAAAGTTAAGGATTCTTTAGGGATGAGTTGGACTGAATTGAGATATTATCTCAATTCAGATTGTTGGAGTCGGCAAAGGCAGAGAGAAAGATAGAGAGAAAGAAGAGAAAGAAATCAAGCTTTTGGGTCTTCATCTTGGTAAGAAATTTACCATGGGTTCAGACAAAACTTGTTATAGATGTATGGTTGTGAAAAAATCTATTTGTTGAATTTGGTTTCCAGAATCATTGACAGCAGTTTGGAATCAGATTGTGAAGAGAAGTGGGTTTATCTTCTTTAAGGTGAGTCATTCACTCTTTTTGTCTAAATCCTTGTTTTCTGTCAAATTAAACATTAAGGCATGTGTATAAATTGTTTTGAGACTGAATGAATGTGTTTAAAACAAGCTGAATGGAACAGACATGGATTTGGATTGTAAAAATAGGCTGCAGATCGAAGTTTCCAGATAAAAAGATAGTATCCGGAAACCTCTATATGAAGGTTTCCGGACAAGGCAAAGTTATCCGGTAAGTTGTTATTTTTGTAGTTACCGGACGGTATCCGGATTATTTAGTTTCCGAATGTCATCCGGATTAAAAATGTATCCGGTAAGAATTATATCCGGAAAGCTTGTGCATCCGGAAAGATTAGTGTATCCGGTAAGTATGGGTATCCGAAAAGTTATGTTATCCGGATAGTTTGCGGTGTCTGGAAACTCTTGTTGTCTGATCATTTTTAAGTACCCGGTAACTTGGAGTTTTGATAACTCTTGGACAGGATATGATTGAGAAATTGAAATACAATCTTAGTAGCTTGAACATACTTACGGTTGGATGTTAGTGTGTTAGGCTAAAAGGTTTGGTTTAGGTAAATACTATAATTGTGTATAGTATGTGTAATGGATCCATAGGCACGGTTATGTATTGTAACGAGGAATAAGCATAAAGCAATTTGTAATTTAAGGTGTTATGAAATGAGGAATAGGCATAAAGTAATTTATATTTCTATTTCATAAGTATAGAAATCGAGGAATAGGCATAAAGTAAGTTGTAATTCCTGATTTCTAGGGGAAGACCAGAGATAGGCATAAATTAGCTTGTAATCTCTACTTTCGGGCCAAGAAATAGGCATAAAGCAACTTGTAATTTCTTGGATAAGAGCAATAGTCTAGAATCTATAAGGATTCGTAGTAGGCTCTTGATTGTGATAATATGACTTACTGAATGTTAGTCACATTCATGGGATCGGGCGTGATCCTGTCATTGAGGAGAGCACGGGTATGGTAAGAACGGTGGAGAACATGTTTGTTTGTATGTATTGGATATTTTCAAACTGTTAACGTTTTAATTTGAAATTGGATGTTCTCACTAGGCGTAAGCCTAATCGTTTCAAATTAATTTTTCTTACCAGGTACAGGCTCAGGGAAGTAAAAGGGATGTGGGCCGAGAGCCTTTGAAGTATCCAACTTAAGAGATAAGCGGAGGAGTTAGCTAATGCATTGAGGCTTTTTGATGGATTGCTTAGATAACTTAGTTAATCTAATTATAGTGGTCATGATTAGATTAATAAGTTATTGGGAGAATTCCATGTTTGTAATTACGAAACCTCATAGTTAATTCTCTTCTTATATAAAAGTTTGGATGTTATTTTGTCATAACTTGTTACAATTGAGATTTAAATTAGCCCTGATTTTTAGGGTGTTACACATTCTCTCTCAAGAAAGAACCTATCTCATTTATTGCTAAGTTTTAGGCATTTAAGGCTTGAAATCTTGTGTTCTAAAGTGGTCATTCATAATCAAGTTAGGGTTTGGAAGCTAGAGTCAAAGATTTTTCATCTTCACCTTTATCTTCAAGTTTCTAGGGTTTTGGAGATTTCTAGGTTTTAACCAAAACCTAATATTGTGAGTTAATTCTACTCTTTTAAAACTTTATATATGTCAAAACTCTATATTTTAAACTTCTAAATATTACTTTCTTGTTTGAAGGATTTTGACCTAACTTTGGTATTTTGGAGATTTCAGGGTTTTACCATTTTTAGGTACAATGAATAGTGTTATTATATGTTATAAAATGTGGTTTTATATGCATATTTATGGTTGATATTGGAATGAACCCATTTTGGTTACATTTATGGTTTTCTTTATATTGAGAGGTTTATTCGGTAAAAGTGGGTTTCTGGAAGGAAACAAATGAATTGTTTCTTGTGTTGACTAAGATAATTTTTTGAGTTATATAACCCTTGGAAAATCTATTTTGTGAACAATGTATGTTGAAAATGGAAATGGTCATTGTTTGACCTTTATATGGATTTAGTTCCATATGGTGTAAATTATACAAGGGAATGCATTTTATGGAAATGTTGATTTGAATACTATATGTCTGATTATAGTTTCGTCACAAATGTAATTGTGACAAGCCTTATACTTGGATCCATAGGTATAGGAGTCGGTTTATTGTTAGAATAATTTTCAGTTTGTAACTAGTTGAGACATTAGGTCATCGGAGGCAACTTGGTACGGTTAGGGATGAGCATCGAGGATCATTTTCCCGAACCGAGACCGAACCGGTACCATGTATTCGGTCCGGTTTTCAGTTCCATATAATCTTCAAATTAGGTATTTGGTATTTCGGCATTCGGTACCGAGATTTTCCCGAAAATACCGAAACCGAACCGAAATTTTAAAAGTCATTGGTTTTTTGTAAATTTAATTATGCATATCATCTCTCAAATAAACTAAACTTATCTTTGCTAATCAAGATATATCATCTTCTAAATTAACCAAACCTTCTCCATAAACCCAAACAATCGACCCCCCATACATTAACCATCAAAAGATCGGTACCCTTACAAACACATAAAAAACACGACAAATTTGGGATTCGGGAATTGTTTTAAACACATTTGATACATTACGAAGATATATTTTAGTTTGCGATTGGTTTTGATACACATTCAATACATTTTCATATTTTCGGTTCTAAGTGGTCCTAATACCGACTTTCCCATCCTGAAACTGGTACCAAACCGGTACATACGGTTCGGTTTTCGGTACCACATTTTAGTCCCAAAAAAATTCGGTACTAACCGGTTCGGTACCGGTCCGGTCCCGATCTCATCCCTAGGTACGGTTATGTAGAGCCGGATACTAGCCATTGACCGTAAATGTACTTCTTTGTGAATAAGTATGACTAGGATCATCGGGTGCCCTCCTCCACATCTAAAGTACGAGCCGAAGAGCTCATGCCCATTGATCCTAGTATGAGTTTAACAACTTGGAAAGTAGCTTACTTTTGTGTTCCGCTACAATCCTTGAAAAATCAGGTCTCCCTCGTCATGTCAAGATGAATTTTGGGCCGTATGGTTCTTATTTGATTTATGTGGAAATAAACTTTCTTCATAACCTTTGAAAACAGTTATTGTTGATTTATGCTTTATTTATTTATAAATGTTTGTTCTCATTAGGCTTAAAGCCTAACATTTTTTCCTAAATGACATGTATATCAGGTTCTCTTAGCGGTGGAGCTTTGATGTCTTGAGTGGGGTGTGGACACCGGTAGATGACATTTTTGGGATAGACGACTTTTGGTTGAATTGGCGTACATATACTTTTGGTAGAATCTTTTGGAAGTTGATAATGAGCTCAGTAATATCATCACGACTCTCGAAGTTGCAAGGTTTGAATATTAAGTATGAATCATAGTTCACACGTGTATAATCTTAGTTTAATGAGTTTAAATTAGTAGGTTGTTATTTATCAGTTCATTATTCGAGATGTAAACGCTATTATTGTTTCTCCTTTTTGGGTGATTCCATTTATGTAGATGTCATTACCACGTCTTTATTTAAGTTTTAATTTACTTTTATTTAGGTTTAAATTTACCTCTATTTTTAGAGTTGTTAAATTCCGCTGGTTAATTAACCTTAATACTTATTTAATTAAGTCAAGAAATTGAAAATAGTTTACTGACGGATTTCCGGTGGCCGGTATCCGCCGAAAAGTCCGCAGGAAAAATGACTTTACGACACATGTTTTTCGGGCCGCCGGTTCACAGGAAATCCACCGAAAACAATATTTTCCGGCGGATTTTGCCGCCGGAAATGCTTTATTGTCTAGTAGTGTTTGGTGGAACAACAAAATGTTCTCTTTGTCACATCTTGTCACCTGGCCTAGTCCTTGTTCCGGTCCTATGTCACGTCAAATGTGGAACAACGAGTTTTTGTCTTGTCCCTTGTCACACCAAACGACAAACGTGGGACAGTTAGTTTTGTCCCGTCCTGTCCTATCACATGCAGCCTAATAAAAGCCTATTACATTTTCAAATCATATTAAGCATGGAAAAGCATCAAGAAAGGATTCGACGGCGTCATAGACATAGATCCTAATGATCGATCAGGAACTTAAAATCCCCTTCATTTTTATGTTTAATTATGGGAAATTAATTAAAATACCCAAAGTTTGACCAACTGTTACCAAAATACCCAAAAAAAATTTCATTTTGCAAAAATACCCAAAATACCCGCGATGGATCCCGCGATCGCGGGCTAGGGCTGACGTGGCACGTATTTTGGCCCCAAATGCCCCGCGAAGCCCCTCAACTTTGGCCGCGGTGCACTTTTGGTCCCTGCCCGCGATCGAAGCCCGCGATGGCCCGCGATGGACCAAAATTTTCACTTTTGGTCCCTGAAAATTTACACTTTTGGTCCCTGTACTTAGACGAATCTTGCATGTTTTTACTGTTTTTTTCCACAATTATTGTACTTTGAAGACCGATTTGTGGTTGAAATTCATTTGCATGTTTGAGATTTCATCCATAAATATCAGTAGTATGCAATTCACAATTCACACTTCCTCTTGCTTTCTTTCTTGATTTCTCTCTTGCTTTCTTTCTTTGAATTGATTTCTCTCTTCTCTCATTTCATCCACAAATGGCATCGTCATCAAACCCTAAGTCTACTCCTGAAAAAATGCCACCTCAAATCGAGGTCGTCATAGCAAAAAAGGAAAAGGAGATAGATGAACTAACAGAAGAGTGGAAAAAAATGATGGACAGGAAGGCAGTCCATTTGAGAAAGATCGAAGAGGAAGACAGGGAGATCTAAAGGATGAAAGGGGATATAAAAGCTCGGGAGACTCGTGTTCGTCGAGAACAAGAAGCAATTCACCATATTCTGCAAGACTTCGCAATTATTCAAGCGAAGGTAAACGAGAAGCAAGCTTGGATTGATGAAACTAAATCAATTTTTAAGTAGGTGGTGGTTATATTTTTTTTGTTTTGTATTTTTTTTACTGTGTTGTTATTTGTATTTTTTTTACTGTGTTGTTGTTTTGTATTTTTTGTTGTTGTTAATTTCTCTGAAAAGTAGTTTTTAAGCCGTTGAACCACGGTTAGGTTGGATACATCATGCAAGGTCAAGTCAGAGGTTACCTCATTCGTGGGCCTACTCCTCTTGTAGAATATATGACAACCCTCAACTCATTTGCTAAAGTGTGTGCGGGTTTTGGTACACAATGGCCATACGTGGTTGCAAAAGCAGAAGCCGTTGAAGAAGGGTCAGAAAGATTGAAGATGAAGAGCTTGTTGGATGGAATACAAACTAGCTGTGTTATCAATGTTCATTTAGAAGCATATGTATGTGTGTGTATATATATAATATGAAATGGGGTTTTGACAAGTTGGTATCACTGGACTCATTTAAGAATTGTGAAAATGGGTATTTGACGAATGATGATTCATGTGTGTTTGGAGCTGAAGTGTTTTAAACACACATGAATCATCATTCGCCAAATACCCATTTTCACAATTCTTAAATGAGTCCAGTGATACCAACTTGTCAAAACCCCATTTATAAACAATTCTACCTTCTCCTATTGCCATTCACGATATCTATAAACACATTCAAATAATAATAATTTAAAACGATTTAATGAATTAGTTAATATATGATTATTATGTTAATGCGATAGGAGTGTAAAACAAAATTGAAAAAAAATATGAGATGTACCATAAATTAAATAATTAACTATAATGGTGTAATTTGTTAAAATTAAAACGTATCTAATATGAAAATATAAACAGACATGTGTACTCAGAGTTAACATTCACTGCCATGGATGCAAGAACAAGGTCAAGAAAATACTAAGAAAAATTGAAGGTCTCCTATTTTCTTTATGTGTGTAAATATATAATACGAATATATATATATCATTTACAAACTAGCTGTGTTATCAATGTTCATTTATAAGCATATGTATGTGTGTATATATATCATTTACAAATCAGTGTTTAGATCAACAGTATCATAAGGGTTTGTTCCATATGGTTCAAGCTGTGACGGGCCCGGGGTGTGACTGACAGAATGTCTCCTTGGCACGACTGAAGGGGCGGGATTTGGACACTCTCCACGAGTGTGTCCTACGCATTGGCACCGAGTACATCTTCGTTGTATCGAACTTTCACCACGTGATGGACGTCGGTCGTTCTTTCTCGGTCTCCCGGCCCTGTTCTTATCCATTAAAGGTGGATAGCATGGTGGAAGCGGGTCGGGTGGATACACCCATGCTGCAGGGGGTCCAGCTGGGTTTATTACCTCCACGTATGTTTTCCGGTAATATTCGGACGTGAAGAAAGGTACAGCCAAGTCGCTGCAATCTGTACGACCCATATATGTTGCTGCAGCGATGGCATGGCCGCACGGTAACCCAGATTTATCCCATTCGCGACACGAACAAAGGTGGTCTTCCATATTCACAATCGCGTGAATATAGTCATCATGCACCTCGTACTTCCCATACCCGATTGCTCTTACCGGCCATGTCGCCACACGACGCGCCCTGTACTGAACGATATTCTCCGCCGTTGGTGCGAGTGCATTTTGTATCTTAGCTCCTTTTAGGCGTCGAATTTGGTACCACTCTTGTTGAAAGGCCCGAAAGTAGTCCATAAGATTAACAATCAGACATCTACGCGCAAAACGGGAGAGTGCATTCACAGACTCTGCACTATTCGAGGTCAGAATGTCATACCGTTGTCCAGGAAAATGGGCCGCGGACCACCTCTCCGGTCCAGCATCGTCAAAGACTTTGGCTGCTTCCTTGACACTGTATCGTAGCATATTCATGTACTTGTTAAACTCCCGATCCGTATATGCTCTGCATGCCGCCCAATAGACATCCTTGTAGGTGGTAATACGTTTGTCCTTGGATTTGGCGTTCATCTCCAAATGTCGACAGCATATGGCGTGAGGGGCGTTTGGGTACATGGCAGAGATTGCGGCGCTTATGGAAGGAGCCCTGTCAGACATAAACACCAACCCTTGCGGGTATCCGATAGCTTGTCTCAACATGGACAGAAACCAAGTCCACTCGTCCCCGATTTCGGACTTGCCTACGCCGAAAGCTACTGGAACGATTGAGTTATCCCCGTCCATGGCAACCGCCAGGAACATCATACCCAAGTAACGGCCCTTTAAATGGGCTGCGTCTATTATCAGGACACGACGTAGATTTTCCAGAAATGTGCGGATCTGCAAAAACATAGGTTAAAATGTTATAGTTTATAATGTGTAAATGTTATAGTTTATAATGTGTAAACATATGACGTGTTAAAATACGTACCGCGGGTCCAAGGGCCACGAAGCACATCTCAAACCGTCCATGTGAATCGGTCCGTAGCTGCGTGACAGTACCAGGGTTCTGCATCTGCAAATTATATAAATATGTCGGGAGTCATTCATACGACTCCTCGAACGTGCCTCTCACCATAAACAGTGTATGGCAGCGCGCACGCCACGCTTGGTGGTAATCAATCGTGACGCCGAACTGCCGGTGAACGTCGTGGACGATGTTCTTTGGACGCAATGACCTGCTAACATCAAGAAATTTGTTTTTCAGGATCGCACCCAAAGTCTTTTTGCCGGCTTGTTTGTGGTGGGGATTAAGTTGCGTCCTCGTACAAGTGTGTACGTCGTGCAACTTTCTAATCATTATCGCCCCTCCTTTGGGACCCGTGTGAATCGCGTACAACCTCCACTCACACTTTTCTCTAGCACATTCAACTACGTATTTGATTTTGTCAGATGCCCGCACGCGACTTTGGAAACCCTCTTCCAAGAACTTGAGTCCGATCTGACTTGCTAAGAGATCCTTCAAATCGAATATCTGACCTGCTGTTAAACTTTCGCTACGAATATAAGGTGTAGGTTCGTAGCTTTGTGTCTGGGTATGGGAGTCTGGAAGAATAGGGGGCATATCAAAAAAGTCATTTATCTGACTACATGATTTTCTACTAGGGGTATATTCTTCGTGATCATCATTATCGGTGTCTGATCTGTCTATTTCAGAATTACCCGTTCTGAAAACGTGGGTTTCGTCATCAGCAACTCCAGCAGTACGCCATTCGTGTGGTTGTGGTGATGGTGGTGGTGGTTGTTGTTGTTGAGAATCAGGCTGCTCTATTTGGAGGTCTTCGTCGTCGTCACCCTCCTCGTCACCGTCGGATACGCCGGGATACACAAAGAGTAATGGGGGTCTTTCTGAATCGACTGCAAGGTGCAGAAAAGTAGAGATATCCCCATCGTTGGATAAATCCACAAATGACCCATCGCCATTTTTAAACACTAACTTGCAAATATCAGAAGAGTTGATTCCACATTTTTGCATGCCGTATGCAACAAACTTCTGATAAGTATAGTTTACTGACACTTTTACACCATGCTTAGATTTATAAGCAAAATTCCACTCATTGTTATCTTGCACCCATTCACCATCAAAACAGAAATATAGCTTAGCTTTTGCAACAGATGAACTCATTTTTTCAGTAGTATCTCAAACACAAAATATTGCAGAAAGAAATATTGCAACAATGAAATCGTTGTGTGAGAATTATGGCTTGAATTTTACGTCTATTTATGAATGAAACAACCAACATATCAGAAAACCAATCTCTCATTTCATCCACAAACTGATATTCCAAAAACATTGATTTAACATTGATTGAAACATGCAATTGAATTTCAACCACAAATCGGTCTTTAAATTGCAATAATTGTGGAAAAAAACAGTAAAAGCTTCAAGATTCGTCTAAGTATATAGGGGCTGAAAGTGTAAATTTTCAGGGACCAAAAGTTGAAAATTTCAGGGACCAAAACTGTAAATTTTGGCCCATCGCGGGCTGCGATCGCGGGCAGGGACCAAAAGTGCACCGCGGCCAAAGTTTAGGGGCTTCGCGGGGCATTTGTGCCCAAAATACGTGCCACGTCAGCGTATCCCGCGATCGCGGGACCCCATCGCGGGTATTTTGGGTATTTTTGCAAAATTGAAAAATTTTAGGGTATTTTGGTAACAGTTGATTTGACTTTGGGTATTTTAATTAATTTCCCTTTAATTATTGTAGTGCTATATACGTACACAATAAGACTTGATAAACAAGATTATTTAAATATTCGCAAACGAATTTTATGATAACCATTCCACGTCAACGTTAAATGCTAAGCTTACCATTTTATATTTAAGACAAAAAATACACTGTTTTTCATGATTAATTAAATTATTTTTTTAAAGCAAAACACTGTTAATCAAGTTTGATATTAAACGTTTACTCATTTTAATTCTTTACGTTATGCCATCCTTTTTTTTCAAACTTCACAACGATCAATGCCTAATTTAACGAATTTCCTTGGCTTTTTCTCTTAAGTCGACTTTTGCGGGCTGCCCACCTTCATAAATCATAACTATTATAAATGTAAAGTTTATTCGGTTCGATTCAAGGCGAAAAAATGATGATGACACCTGATTCTATTTTGAGTGGCGATTTTAGCGAGCAACGATGGGTGGATCAAATCAGCAAGAATTTCGATAATGAGGTGTGCAATGAGGTTCCAGTTTGCGTGTTTAGTGTTCCGGAATCCATAAGTCGTTTCAAGCCTGAGGCTTATGTACCTCAAGTTATAGCATTGGGACCTTATCACCATTTCCAAACACATCTCTACCAAATGGAGAGGTACAAGATTGCAGCTGTTAAAGCACTCTTGAATCTGGATCAAGTCTTATCCTTTGAGTCCTTGGTGATCAATAGGCTTATAAAGAAGGAGCGTATGATTCGCACTTGTTACCACAAATATATGAACCTTGATGACAACACACTAGCTTGGATTATCGCCATTGATGGCTTCTTCTTGCTTGGTCTCTTCATGCACAATGGTGACATTATTGCACCCTTGATGCCTAAAAAGTTGATAAACAATGGCGTACTCTATAGAGACATAATGGTGCTCGAAAACCAAATTCCATTGTGTTTAATGAATGAAATATGGAAGAGTTTTCATGATGATAATGGCGATCGTGAGTTATTTTCCATGTTAAAAGAGTTTTGTGAGGTACACTCTCCTCTCAAATTGGCACGCGATTTGAATCATGGCGATGAGACAAACTATTTACATTTGCTTGATCTTATGTACCATTTGATCATCAACAATCTACCAACTATTGAAAATGATGGCATTGAAGAAATGGAAAAAGAAGATGAGTTAACCGAAGACTTTGATGTTCCTAATAAGGTCATAAAAAACATCCCTTGGGAGAAAATATCGAATTTGCTAGGTTTAAGAATAAGGGAAGACGAAAAAGAAGATCATGCACCCCGCGTCATGGAAATTGAAGTTCCTTCGGTGTCATCTCTTATCAAACATGGTCGAATCAACTTCAGCCATATGATAAGAGGGATTAGGGAAATCAAGTTTGAGGAAAATGAAGCCACTCTATACCTTCCAGTGATTATTCTTAACGGTTACTCGGAAGTTGTGTTGAGAAATTTGATTGCTTACGAAATGGCAACCTCAAGCTCAACGCCTGAATTGGCACAATACATCGACTTAATGAGTGGCATTGTTGATACGGAGGTTGATGTGAAGTTACTTAGGGCTAAGGGGGTAATTGAAGGAAATATGAATGACAAAGAAATAGCGAATCTCTTCAATGGGATGAATAAGTACAATGGGTGTGCTAACAAGACGATTGAACAACTCAATGAGTATTACAACAGAAGGTGCGGGATCAAGGTATGGCGGTTCGTGACGAAAGACTTGCTTTGCTCGAAAAAAGTTGTAACAATTGTTTTGACAGTTTTTATATTCTTGTTGATGATTCTATACTCGTTCTGTGAAGTTTATGGTTGTCCAAGACTCGTCGACCGGGCGTAACTTAAGGAGTATGCTACATGTTAATTAGTTCCTTTTATGTGCATATTGTGTATAGTAAGGTTGGGTTTTTATCTTTAATGTGTGTATGTTGTCTATGTAATACTTGAGTTTTATGTATGTGGAGTAACTCGTCGGTGGTCTATTGGACATATCTTAATTCTTAAGAGTTGTGTTCTTAAATTTTCATAGCTTGTTCTAATTTCTAAACTTTACTCTCATGAATAAATTAATGTGAACAGTCAAGAGTTAGGTTATGTTTGACAAACTAACAGATAAGTTAGTTGATAAGCTAGCTGATAGCTGATAAGCTAGCTGATGAATAAGTCACGTTTGACAAAAGCTAACTTATAAACATGTAAAATAACTAAATGACATTTTGAAAAAATTATCAATTACAATATTTGATAATATAATTAAAAAAATTATAGCAATGTAATATATTAATTGTTACAAACAGGTTAGTAAAAAAACTTAAATAAAATAATATGTTAATTAAAGGAATTTAAAATTTATTATTATATATATACTATAAATTTTGAATTTACTAATAAATTTTAGAAAAATATCTACATTAACTTATAATTATAAATAATCGTTACATATAATATGAAAAATATAATCAAATAATTATTAAGAAAATAATAGTAATTGATAAATAAATCATATTGATTCATATTAAAAAATATATAAAAATAATTGATATGACTAACAATAAATTTATATAATTAAAAATTAATATTAATGTATATTTAAAATTTAATTAATAATTTTCAGTGAACATTTATAAATTAATAATAATTAAATTTTCATAATTTATATTTATTTATAATTAGTAGTTAATAAATAACAATTAGTACTAATATGAGGGAATAATTGGAAAAAATCACAATAAACTCCTCATAAGCTACTCCAAGTAGCTTATCAAAAAGCTAGCTAAGCTAACTTATGTCCATCCAAACATGTACTAAAAAAATAAGCTAACTTATAATAAACTTGCTTATTTTTGCCAAATGATGCATTAAGAGAATACTACTAGAAAAAGGCTTATCACCGACCATCAACATTACCGACGGCTCGTATCAGACTATGAGTAACTTTTCCGAATAAACAATAATTTGTCGGTGACTTTAACAATTAACGACGGATTACTGACGGCTAGTAAATGATTTTATTTTTTACTTTTGTAATTACTTTTCATGCGGTCATCGAGTCGGTGATGACTTCACCCACCATATTCACTCATATAGACTTTTAACCACGGATCCAATCTCCAAGAAAGGATTTTTCTGTCGGTGAAAGTCCAATGTTATGTAATGGAAGAGATCCAAACATATAAGTGTTTCATCAAATCGATAGTGCATTTTCCAAGATATCACGATCTAGTGCAAATGAGATTTCTTTAATGGTAGAAACTAGTGTAGTAAATGAACCAAACGAACATGAACGGAGTCTTGATTGTATTCGTTCAATTTCTTAATCGAACAGACGAACGAAGACGAACACAAATTTTTGTGTTCATATTCATTCATTAATAAAATGAGTTTGTTTGTGTTTGTTTATGTTTGTTCATTAAGACGCTAAATGAACGTAAACGAACGAATATAAATTAGCAAACATAAGTTAACGAACGTAAGCGAACGAATATAAATTAATGAATATAAACAAACGAACACAAATGTTGATCCAAACCTTTCAGTGATTTGATAATGACTCTTAAAACTACTTAGTGAAAATTGTAAGTAAACAATATGTATCAGTGTTTCACCATCTAAGAAAATATACTAAGTCTATTTAGTATCGCTGATGGAAAACACATGCCTTAATTTATACTTCAGCGATGCATGTACATCAGTGAGCCCTGAGCATGTTCAGCCTCACTGATGATCGCTGGTAGCTTCATTTGTAATTATTTGCTTATGATCCCTGAAGATAAGATTTGCGAAAACTGAGTTCAAAGCTGAAATCGAAGAACAAGCTGACGAACAAGTGACTAAGTCTACTAGTGACCTGATGCGGATATCAGCGAAGCCAAGACTTGTCCATTTCACGTGAAGTTTCAAGTATAAGACTTCAGCGAACGCTGAACTTTATCATTCGCTGATAAAGATTTATTCAGCGAGCGCTGATCATGAAGCATGTTCTACAAGTTACTTTTGTCTTATCTCCTTGCACGCCCCGCGCGATTTGTCAGAACGGACATCCCTTTTGTCCAGGATCGTACAAACCACTCTGCAACTACATTGTTCATCATGCGGCCACTAGGATGTTTGCTAAAGTCAAATTAATGCAACCAACCAGACGCTGCCACGTGTAAAGTTGTACTGACTTGCATTTAATGCATACAGTATAAATAGGAAACTCATCTTCATTTTTGAAGAGCCTAGCCTTTCCTCGGTGGTTCAAAATGGAAGTCTAGGTATCTGCTTAAGTGGTCTGCTCGTACCGTTCCATCGTTTGGGCTCATAATAAATTAAAAGTTGCTCTTGCTGCTGAATCTCTTAGTGCAAGAAAATCTTCCCTTAGGTTTTCTTACTTTCTCTCTTTTCTTCTTCTAGTGCAAGAAATCTGTGTGTTTCTCATAATTTGTTTAGATTAGGTTTTATACTTGATCTTATTCCACAACAAATTGTAAATTGTTTGATATATATCAATAAACAATTTAGAAAGATAAAAATCTATGTTTGTATTCAACCCCCACTAGTACAAAAATGAGTTTTTGTGACGGTTTTAAAAAATAGGTTTGTAACAGTTTGATAAAAAAAAACGTTACAAAAAGTTAGAGAATTGTTTTAGTAACAGTTTTTATAAAGAAACGTTACTATTACAAAAACAATTTAATCATAAAGCAACGTTTTAGATAAAAACGTCAATAAAAGGTACCTTAAGGTAATGGTTTTGAAAAACCGTTGCCTTATGTTGTGACGGTTTTCAAAAACCGTTGCAATATAAGAGTTTTTAGTAACGATTTTTGTAAAAATCGTTGCTTTATGTCGTAACGGTTTTAAAAAATCGTTTCCGAAAACTAAAATATGTATAACAACGCTTATTTGAAAACCGTTTCCAAAAGTCAACAAGTTCTGTGGCAACGATTTTTCAAAATTTGCGTCACAAAAAGAAAATGTATGGCAAGGGTTTTTGAAAAATCTACGTCACCATATGTTATGCATTGGTAACGGTATTAAACATCACAATATCTTAAGCTACATTGACGGTTTTGAATAACTTATGTCACCATATGTCATCTTATGGTGACGATTTTGAGTACGTTACCACATGTCATTCTACGGTAACGATTTTGAAAAATAAATGTCATCATATATTATGTTATGGTGACGGTTTTAAAAAAATTGTCACAATGGTGACGGTTTTGTATAATAAATGTCAATATATATCATGGTGTGGTGACGGTTAGAATAATAAACGTCCACGTAAGTCATGCTACGATGACAATTTTGTATATAAACGTGACCATACGTAATGTTATAGTGATGATTTTAAATAATAAACGTCAGTGTACGTCATGCTACAGTGACGGTTTTGAACAATAAACGTTATCGTACGTCGTGTTAAAAGGAAGATTTCGGAAAATTTACGTCACGTTATGTCATGCTACATTGACGGTTTAGAAAAATAAAAGTCACCGTACGTCATGCTGTGGTGATAGTATTGAAAAATAAACGTCACTGCATGTCATGCTACAGTGACTGTAACAACCCGAATTTTCAGCTTGTATTGAAAGTTTAGTGGCTAAAGTCTACGAAATGAAAGTTAAGTTGAGGGACTTGTTTGCAATTAATGAAATGTATTTATGGACTCAATTCCCTAGGACAGCCTCCATTATTCTAAAATCAGTATTTTATGAGGGTGCTTGGTGGTGTTGGCGGCTAGGAAAGAAAAGAGAAGAAGAAAGGGATTTTGGAAGAAGAGATCAAAAGAAAAGAGAAATCATCAAGGCATTCCATTCTAAATTCGTATTCCTTGTTGTTATAATGGTCCTTTCTTAATTTGTTTGGGTTCTTAGGTCTGATTATAAGGATTCAATGGGTTTTTAACCACATTCTTCTTAAAAGTGGGTTTTAAGGGTTTTTGGCTTTGTAAATCGATTTAATGGTAAGAAAGGGGATTAAGTGGTTGTTTAGGATTGGTGGATGAACCCTTACGTTTGTCAAATCAAATTACTGGCAGAAAACGAGCTTAATGATCACTTTTAGATCACTTTTGTTAAACAGCCGTCGTATCCGGACACTAGCAATTCTGGTTGTTACAGTAGTTTCCGGATAGGATTGCTAGTTCCCGGGTAGAGTGTTATGGTAGTTTCCGGATGGGTGTCCTTCCGGATAAGTTGAGTTACCGGGTGCGGTATCCGGAATTTGTGTGTGTCCGGAAAGTCCTAGTATCCTGACAGTTCGGGTATCCGGGAAGTAGGGATATCCGGACAGGGCGGATATCCGGGAAATTAGGGTGTCCGGACAGTAGGTATCCGGAAAGTGTTCACTGATCAGTAGGTTTGAACCGTTTAATCTGATTTTAACCGAATACCCTTAGGTGTTCGATTGGATTAGCTTGGAGGTAGTAAGAAGTGCGTTCAGCGTTATTGAGGTGAGTTCCCTAAACCCTTTTACGACGTAAAGTGTTAAATGTTTCTAACTGATTATGGTTTCATTTACGAGCATGAACTGTTTATAACTGTCACGTATGTTTTTCCATGAACTACGCGTTTTACTTAAGAAAGCTCATTATGATATGATAAAATGAGATTGATGATTCAAAGGATTTAAAGTTGCATGTTTTATGAAGGGATTAAAGGAATGATGTGCTATGTGGAGTCGGTCTGCACTGTGGGATCAGAGATAGATCCTCGGGTTCTGATGATCCCTTGGATATGTATGACAGACTGGTAGGTTGGAATTCGTTTCCTCCTATCCGGTAGAGGGGAGTCCGTGTGGGCTCTGGGAAGGGGAGTCTGCGTAGGCTCCGGGAAGGGGAGTCTGCGTAGACTCCGGAAGAGGCGAGAAGGGAACCTGCTGGGACCCCGATCGAAGAATGTTTATGTGATCCAACACACAGTGCAGTACCATGCTTGATGTTATGTTAAGGTTTACGATGATTCTTTTATAAAAGTTGTTATACTGTTTGCATGTTGTTTTCGGAGGGAATTCACTAGACCTTTTGGTCTAACCCTCGCTTTTCAAAAACTAAACCATTTTCAGGTAAGCGCACTATGGGTTCTTCTAGTAAGAACTAGGATTGACTGCATGAAGGATTTGGATACTAGAGCGACTCCAGAGTCTTGAATGATATCTATAGATATAGCTCTCGACTGTGGGATAGAGACTTACGCTGCCAATTTTTGCTTAGTATAGCTGGGCGATGTTTAAAAGACAAGTTATTTATGTAATTCGAATGCCTACTCTATGCTATTGCATGATTACGTTTATGGGACGTTACAAATGGTATCAGAGCCTTAGTTTAAGGGATTTATGTAACGTCCCTTAATCCCAACATACAAGTTTCATATAATTCACCACAAAATAACATATCATAATCCAAATATGGTCCCTTAAATTCTACAATTAGGTCTTTCAGTACAAACTTTTTCGAATAAAGTAAAATACATAACAACTACTAATTATAACTGAAATCTTCATAATCATTCAACATCCACAAAAGCTAACATGATAAATCCTATCATTGTCTCTTGTTTGCTCCATGACCTGGAATACATATTTTAAAACAAAAATGAGGGTTAGACCTTGAGGTCTAGTGAGAAAAATCCCCGTTAGTAAAAGAAAACATTTGCACATAATTCACGTAAGAATACCAAATATGACTCATGCATCATGTATCTTTCCATCTCTATCTCTTTTCTTTTCCTTGGCCATATTAATTGGTAGCAAGCCAATTAATTAATTTACACCGCTGTACTAAATACAACCAACACCACTGTCCCTTTGTACAGCCAACTTTCACCGGTCCTAAGCCCGACCAACTAGTACTCATACAATGCAATATTCATATAAACATTATATGCACCATATTACATTTAATCACATATATGTATTCCATTTGAAAACATTTCAAATAAAAACTCACCTCGTGTGTTTATCACAAAAACTCTTCCAAGATAATTCACGTGTGTCGATCCCTCACAGAATCTGAAATCGGATAAAATACCAAATATTTCCTTTAATACTTAAACTTACAAAATTCCCAACTGAAATCGCAATGAACAGTACCAAATCGCAATCTCCTATTGCGATTCCACCCTGAAGTCACAACCCCTTATTGCGATTTCACCCCGAAGTCGCAACCCCTTATTGCGATTCCACCTTGGAGTCGCAACCCACTATTGCGATTCCACCTTGGAGTCGCAACCAACTACTGCGATCCCACACTCGAATCGCAATCTACTACTGCGATTTCAAGCCAAGTCGCAAACGACCATTGCGACTTCAATGCCAAGTCGCAACCAACCATTGCGACTCCGATGAATGTCGCAGTCGTCCATTGCGACTTCGATGAATATTAGCCTACTGCGACTTCGATGAATATTAGCCTACTGCGACTTCGATGAATATCTCAGTCTACTGTTTCATCCTAAAACCCAAATTTTTACAGTTTTATTCTATGCATATTGCTATAAAGATGCAGTTATGATTAAGACTATAAACATAACCTAACCTTAAGCTCAGATTTCCCAAAACACCTCTTTTTAACAAAACCCACCAAGAACTTAACTATAAACCTCAAGAACACTTTAGAGAATTAAAACACATATAAGGTATGGATTGTTTACCTGAATCACTTCAGTTTAAATCCCTGAATCAAAGCAACAAACTTCTTAATCTTTTCCTTCTTCTTCCCTTCAAACTTTCTCTCGATTTCTCTCTCTCTCTCAACCGAATACACTTACACACACATACACCTTGAATAATATCTTCTAAGTACTAACAAGAGGACACCTCCTCTACAAGAGGTGGAAGTGGCGGTGGTGGGAGAGAGTTTGTGAAGAGAGACAAAACAAACCTCAAGTTTAGCTTATATGACAAAACATACCCCTAAACTTCCATTATTAAATTAAAACTTACCCTTTAGTTTTTAACTCCTAAAATACTAATATAAAAACTTATAAATTCCTTATTTAAAATTAGATAAAATACCTGGTTATTACAACATCTCCCCCTTAAAAGAATTCCGTCCCGGAATTCGATTAAGTGAACAGATGAGGGTATTTGGCTCTCATCTCCGCCTCCGATTCCCATGTTGCATCCTGACCCCTATGATGTTTCCACTGGACCTTTACTTGCTTGATCTCTTTATTCCTTAATACTTTAACCTTGTGATCAACTATAGCTTCCGGTTCTTCCACGTAGTTCAGCTTTTCATCAACCTGGATATCCGGTAGAGAGACTGCCTGGTCCGGCGTGACTAAACATTTCCGAAAATTCGACACATGAAACGCGTTGTGAATCCTGCTCAATTCCAACGGAAGATCCAATCTGTATGCTACTTCACCAATTCTTTCTGTAATTTCAAATGGCCCAATATACCGCGGACTGAGTTTGCCTTGCTTCCCAAAACGTATGACTCCTTTCCAAGGTGAAACTTTTAACATCACAAATTCCCCAACCTGAAATTCTAACGGTTTCCGGCGTCGATCTGCATAACTTTTCTGTCTGTCTTGTGCCGTTTTCAATCTATCCCGGATCTGAGTAATCTTATCTGCTGTTAACTGCACTATTTCTGGCCCTGCTAACTGCTTTTCCCCCACTTCATTCCAACACAAGGGCGTTCGGCTTTTCCTGCCATACAATACTTCAAACAGTGCCGCCTGAATACTAGAATGATAATTGTTGTTGTAAGCGAACTCTATCAAAGGCAAATGTTTATCCCATGACCCTCCAAAATCAACTATACAAGCCCGAAGCATATCTTCTAACGTCTGAATTGTTCTTTCGCTTTGTCCATCAGTCTGTGGATGATATGCTGTACTTAACTTGATTTGTGTTCCCATTTCTTTTTGAAAGCTTCTCCAGAATCTAGAAGTAAAACGACTATCTCGATCAGAAATAATCGAAATTGGTACTCCATGTCGAGTTACTATTTCATTAATGTACAGTTTCGTCAACGGTGTGGCAATACGAGAGAAATCTTTTATGAACTTTCGGTAGTAGCCGGCCAAACCCAGAAAACTTCGTACTTCTGTTGCTGTCTTTGGTGGTTCCCATTTTTCAACTGCTTCCACTTTCATCGGATCGACTTGTATACCCTTTTCAGAAACTATATGCCCCAAAAACTGAACTTCCCGCAACCAGAATTCACACTTTGAAAATTTCGCATACAACTTTTCTTTCTTCAACAATTCCAAAATCAAACGAAGATGTCGTGCATGTTCCTCTTTGGATCGGGAATAAATAAGTATATCATCGATAAATACAATGACGAATTTATCAAGATATAGCTTACATACCCGATTCATTAAATCCATAAAGGCGGCTGGAGCGTTTGTCAATCCAAATGGCATTACTAGAAACTCATAGTGATCGTACCTGGTGCGAAAAGCAGTTTTCAACACGTCTTCTTCTTTGACCTTCAACTGATGATAACCGGATCTTAAATCAATCTTGGAGAAACAACATGCTCCAACTAATTGATCGAAGAGGTCATCAATTCTAGGTAGAGGATACTTGTTTTTGATTGTGCGCTTATTCAATTCTCTGTAGTCGATACACATTCTCATCGAACCATCCTTCTTTTTCACAAATAAGACTGGTGCTCCCCACGGTGAAGAACTTGGTCTGATGAAACCCTTAACGGATAGATCTTGCAGTTGTGCCATCATTTCTTTCATTTCTGGAGGCGCCAAACGATACGGTGCACGGGCTACAGGGGTGGCTCCAGGAATTAGATCTATACCGAACTCTACTTGTCTAGCAGGCGGAAGACTGTTCAAGTCTTCAGGAAATACTTCTGGAAAATCACTAACAATTGGAATGTCTTCCAACTTACTCTTCTCTAGCTTAGTATCTATTACATAAGCTAAGTAACTCTGACAACCTTTACTAACACACTTACGGGCTTTTATCATGTTAATAAGATTATACTGATAATTCCTACGATCGCCATAAATCATTACCGGCCCTTTTTCAGGTAACACTACGTTTATTAACTTCTTATCACAATTTATATTAGCTTGGTTCTCGGCTAACCAGTCCATTCCCACTACCACATCAAACTCTACCAGGGCTATTGGAAATAACTGAATCGGTACTCCGCACCCTTCTATATCTATCACGCAACTATCAAATACTTCTTTAACTGATACTTGATTTTCATTTGCCGTATCTACCAATAAAGCATGATCTAACACTTTCGGCTTTAAACGCATGTAAGCAGCAAATGAAGGAGACACAAACGATCGGTTTGCACCAGAATCAAATAACACCTTAGCACGTGTGGAATTTATTAAGAATGTACCTGTAACCACGTCCGGAGTTTCCTCCGCTTCTTTTGCTGTCATTTGAAATGAACGGCCTCTTGCTCTTGCTGGCTCTAACCTCGGTGCTGTTGGTCTAACACCCGATGCTCTTGTTGACGTGCCACCCGATGGTATTCTTCCCAATGGACAATCTGATTGAAGATGATCTGGCGAATTGCATGAATAACAAAATCTAACCACCCTACAATCTTTAGCAATGTGTCCAAACTTCCCGCACTTATAACAGTTTCTAGGATCTACTTGACAGTTTCCTTGGTGGAAACGGTGGCACTTTGGGCAAGGTCTTTCAGCTGCTCTAAAAGGTGGACGACTATCAAATCGCTGAAATCCAGACTTCTTCACATCATGTGGTGGTCCTTCCCATTTTCTCTTTCCCGCACTCTTATCCCCAACATCCCGCTTATTGTCTCGCTCCACATTTTCCGCAGCATTTACTGCTTCTGAAAAAGTATTAGGTCTCGCTGCAGTCACTAACTTCCTGATCTCTGAATTCAATCCGAATACATACCTTTCCATCTTCATCTTTTCGGTGGCAACATAATACTCCCCAAAACGCGACTTTTCCAAGAAGCGAGCAGTGTAGTCTCTTACTGACAAATTTCCTTGTTGTAGGCTCAGGAATTCCTCTTCCAACTGTCTAACTGCGGCTTGCGGGCAAAATTGTTCCTTAAATGCTCTCGAGAATTCGCCCCAAGTAAAAGTTGAATATACCTCAGGTCCTTCAGAGTCAATAAGGGCTTCCCACCAATACAAGGCGTCTGCTTTCAACATTGCTGTTCCATATAACACTTTATCTTCTTCCGCACATTTACTGGTCTTAAATACAGCTTCAACCTCCTTCAGCCATCGCATTGCTTTTACTGGTTCTCTGTCCCCTCCATAATTGGGTGGTTTACAGCTTAAAAACATTTTATAATCACACTTTCTGGGTGCTGATGTGACAATAGGTGCGATAGGTACTTCGTTTTCAAGGGTAGGGTCTGGTATTTCTGTTTCCGAATGGTGAGTCTGGTTAAACATAGCTTGTATATTTGCCTGAAGTCTTCCCATTTCATTCGCTAGGTCGTCTCTCGTAACAAACTCTGTGCCTCGCCCCTGTACTCTGCCCCCTGACCTACCTCTACCTCTTTCTCCCCCGCTTCCCCTTCCACCGGCTGTTGGATTAGACCTATTCGGATTCCCTTCCCCTTCTCGGTTTGTTCGTCTCGTTCCACTTGCCATTCTGTTGATTCAAACAAGGTTAATATACACATAAGCACATACCCCATATAATAAAGTATTATGGTTCCAACATGTACCTGTAAGATCATAATTACACTGGCCAGGTGTAATCTGAAATTACCTTACATGATGTTCCTTCTACCTTTTTATATTTATCATCCCAAGGTTCTAAAATAACAAGGACCTCCTACTTCGCATGCAGTTTAAGTCTAGGTACAGATACTAATACCTAAATCTCTTAAACTAAGGCTCTGATACCATTTGTAACGTCCCTTAATCCCAACATACAAGTTTCATATAATTCACCACAAAATAACATATCATAATCCAAATATGGTCCCTTAAATTCTACAATTAGGTCTTTCAGTACAAACTTTTTCGAATAAAGTAAAATACATAACAACTACTAATTATAACTGAAATCTTCATAATCATTCAACATCCACAAAAGCTAACATGATAAATCCTATCATTGTCTCTTGTTTGCTCCATGACCTGGAATGCATATTTTAAAACAAAAATGAGGGTTAGACCTTGAGGTCTAGTGAGAAAAATCCCCGTTAGTAAAAGAAAACATTTGCACATAATTCACGTAAAAATACCAAATATGACTCATGCATCATGTATCTTTCCATATCTATCTCTTTTCTTTTCCTTGGCCATATTAATTGGTAGCAAGCCAATTAATTAATTTACACCGCTGTACTAAATACAGCCAACACCACTGTCCCTTTGTACAGCCAACTTTCACCGGTCCTAAGCCCGGCCAACTAGTACTCATACAATGCAATATTCATATAAACATTATATGCACCATATTACATTTAATCACATATATGTATTCCATTTGAAAACATTTCAAATAAAAACTCACCTCGTGTGTTTATCACAAAAACTCTTCCAAGATAATTCACGTGTGTCGATCCCTCACAGAATCTGAAATCTGATAAAATACCAAATATTTCCTTTAATACTTAAACTTACAAAATTCCCAACTGAAATCGCAATGAACAGTACCAAATCGCAATCTCCTATTGCGATTCCACCCTGAAGTCGCAACCCCTTATTGAGATTTCACCCCGAAGTCGCAACCCCTTATTGCGATTCCACCTTGGAGTCGCAACCCACTATTGAGATTCCACCTTGGAGTCGCAACCCACTATTGCGATTCCACTTTGGAGTCGCAACCAACTACTGCGATCCCACACTCGAATCGCAATCTACTACTGCGATTTCAAGCCAAGTCGCAAACGACCATTGCGACTTCAATGCCAAGTCGCAACCAACCATTGCGACTCCGATGAATGTCGCAGTCGTCCATTGCGACTTCGATGAATATTAGCCTACTACGACTTCGATGAATATTAGCCTACTGCGACTTCGATGAATATCTCAGTCTACTGTTTCATCCTAAAACCCAGATTTTTACAGTTTTGTTCTATGCATATTGCTATAAATATGCAGTTATGATTAAGACTATAAACATAACCTAACCTTAAGCTCAGATTTCCCAAAACACCTCTTTTTAACAAAACCCACCAAGAACTTAACTATAAACCTCAAGAACACTTTAGAGAATTAAAACACATATAAGGTATGGATTGTTTACCTGAATCACTTCAGTTTAAATCCCTGAATCACAGCAACAAACTTCTTAATCTTTTCCTTCTTCTTCCCTTCAAACTTTCTCTCGATTTCTCTCTCTCTCTCTCAACCGAATACACTTACACACACATACACCTTGAATAATATCTTCTAAGTACTAACAAGAGGACACCTCCTCTACAAGAGGTGGAAGTGGCGGTGGTGGGAGAGAGTTTGTGAAGAGGGACAAAACAAACCTCAAGTTTAGCTTATATGACAAAACATACCCCTAAACTTCCATTATTAAATTAAAACTTACCCTTTAGTTTTTAACTCCTAAAATACTAATATAAAAACTTATAAATTCCTTATTTAAAATTAGATAAAATACCTGGTTATTACAATTTAGGTGACCACTCGGGCCTAAACTTAAACTGTAAGAGGAGGAACACAGCTGAGACATAGGATTGCCTCTAAGAACGATCACTATAAATGCGCTTAGGAATAAGGTGCCAAGGACAAACGTGTAAGGTAAGTTTGGGATTACACCTGGCCAGTGTAATTACGAACTTACAGGTACATGTGCGTGCTTACAATACCTTACTTATAGCAAATTTGTTGTGTCACGTCTAGCAAGGATTAACTATCGGTTTCTTTCAGTTTAGCGCTATGGCTGGGAGAACGTTGAGGAATAGGTCAGCAAGATCCCTGAGGGATAGACCGAGCTCCATTGTTTGGGGAAGTGTCGTGTAAGAGTCATTATGATGTGATGTATGTAGACATCGTAGAGAAGAAACGTTGTATAGAGTGTTATGAGTCATCTAGAGGTAGCTCTTCGTGGATTCGAAGAGGATGAATGTTTGAGTTTGAGTAAGACTCCAGTTTCGGGAGAGTCCTAGTTATGGAAATCATGGGATAGATCAGTCTGGATGGTAAGATAGATCAGTGTAAAAACCTTGAAAGTATCAATGGAGCCCTGACTTTTTAGTCAAGCTTTTCATTGGCAGGATAAATGGAATAAGATACTTATAGTGAATTGAAAGCATGTAGAAGTAGAAAGTGAGGTAGTCGATCAAAGCGAAAATAGTGTGAAATGGTTGAGTAAGTGAGATGTGGAACGCATGTACATCAAGTTAGTGCTTGACCGAGAGGGCGACCCTTAGTCGTAAGTGGAGTATCAAGGATAAGCTGCGTGAGTAAAGCGGTTGACCTCGTTGAGTGAGTAGCCTTCTATTGCAAATAGAGTCTCATGCATGGCGTTCTTTTATGTAACATGAAATTTTCACGATTTAAAATAAAAATGTAAATGTCAACTTTGAACAAAATGAGTCAGCATGTACGGGTGCACGTTTAAAGAAAAAGCGATTTCAGTACGACGCACATTGAAATTTTGAGGTTAACGATTTGCAAATTATTCCACACTTCTAATGATAAGTTAAATTGTTACTAAAATGGTCAAGAAAATGGTTACCTGCAATTCACTTATAACTAAAATGTTTATTGACCTTTTGATATCATACAATTGAGTGTGAGAACCGACCGGTTTACTTTGTGTCGGTAATTCTTTCAGAATTGTCTCATACGAAAAGATTTTCATGCAATATATTACTCTCGTAATAACATTGTTCGGATTGAGCAAGAATGAGGTTCACGGGAAGATGCATGCCAATGATTCTCGAATCGTTGTGCAGGGTTTTGAAGTTATAAGAGTGATGGGGTCACGGGTACCCGAGTTGTTTCTAAATGTTGTTTATTTAAAATGATAAAATGTGTAAAAGGATTTATTTATTGTATTGTCATGCATGAAGGCTATGAACCCACTAGGTCGTAGAGTATTACGTCTTAAGCTAAGGAAGAACTCTGATAGCGGAGAGGCGTTGGTCAAGTCAAGGGAGAACGTATGTAGTTTTGGTATATGTGTTTAAGGGGAGAGTTGGACCTTGGAAGAGTCGGGAATGGATTTTAGTGTCAGGTGTATGGGGGGTCTATACCTTTGCTCGGTGACTGAGAATACAGTTGCCGAGGGGCGATGGTGTCCGGAGGAAGGACTAGGAGTCATCAAGGTATTGGTTTTAGCAACTCTTTATGGGTAGTGTTGTGAAGCAGGAATGAAAGGTCTACGGTGTGGGTCATGAGTTTCGAAGGGAGCTAGTAATATTGATGTTACATGAGTAAGTTTCGAAATAGGGGCGACGGATTATAAAGTTAACTATGATGTGTAGGAAGGAATAGGTCCCGTAAGGAACTCATGTTAAAGGATAGGTTAAGGAAGTAGTTAAGAGTTGTCTTTTGTTGTTGAAGTCGACAACGGTGTATGTTGGCCGAGGCCGAAGACTCAAACCAGATGAGTGTAAGTTGATAGAATATCTTGTAGAGGTGTTAAATTAGTAAGAGACTGTTGTTGTTGAATAGGCGTTCTATTTACGAGGTGAGGAGGGTCCGTAGAAGGACAAGGTGTGTAACATAAGCGGAGTGAGTGTAGACTATACCAGTCAGTAAGAAAATGTGTCGTGTCTAAGAAAGGACTCGGATCATAAAGAGCTAGCTAGGATGTTTGTGTTTGAGCTAAGTGTGAACTCGTGAGTCATAGTTCAACAAGTTGGGAGAGAACTAAGTAGCGAGACAGACTCGATTGTAGTTTACGGGAGAATATGAAGGAAAGGGTGAATTGTGTACGAATAACCATGAGAGACTTGGTCGGTAGTGTGATGATAGGAGTGGTGGATGTACGAACGAATAGTAGCTTCAATTGCCAAGATATCTGTGTCAGCCGGTGATGTAGTAAGGCGATGTTAGAAAGATGAAGGATTAGAAGGAAGTCCTTTTGGAATTTCGGGTAGAGTGTACGTTTTGCAATCCCAGTTGTTGAAGTACGTGGTTTGTAAGTTGGTGTTTATTTTGACTGTTATCGGAATGGAATGTCGGGGCAGAATTGGGTGATTGCCCAGCTGTGAGACCAAGCTTTGTGGTTATGTATGTTGTTAAGTATATTCTTGAAGGCAGAGTAAGTTTAAAGAAGATGATGAATAGATTAGTCAAGCTGTAGTATAGTAGATGAGAAATCGTTAAAGAATGAAAATTGTTCCTTATGCGTGAGGGAATGATCCTAGAAGGAAATAGTTGGAAATTTTGGTTATGTTTAAGGAATGACATGATGATGATTTTGGGTCAGAGTGGTAGTATGATCATTAGTTGATTTGAAATGTCATGATAGAGGTATAAGCCTTTGGTTGGTTGATTAAAATTTTATAGATTTGTTAAGTAATGACGTTCATTTGTTATTACAGGATGTGTTACAATTCTTGGGGAAGTGTTATTGAGATTAACACACAGATTGTTAAAGAATTATTTAAGGTAAATCTAAGTAAGAAAGCCGGGATGACGGTATATATATATATATATATCTGTCTGATTTTATGATCATGGTGGTTATCGAAATAATTGTGGAACCCGAGTTTCGGGGTGTTCCTGAATTAATAGATCCGTTTGTAATAGGGAATCCAAGGGGGGTGGATTATTAGAGTGAATAGGGGACGTTACTAAGAAACACACGTTGGCGTCATTGGAAGTTCAAAGAGGATGAGGGTTGTGTTAGTCAAAATGTGGTGGGATAGATGTGAAATCCTTAAAGAATGTGAATTGTTGTTTATGTGTGAAAGAAATGTCTGAGAAGGTAAAAGTTGGAGATTAAAGAATGTGTAGTGACGTCGAACACTGGTCTTGTTTCGAGACGGCTTGGTTGAATGCCTTAAGATAAGATCTTGGTGCAACTGTTTGGTTATGTGAGTAATGAGAAAGCGATACCAGCATGTGGAAAGGTCGGGAGAGAGGGGCAAGTAATGTTCGGTGGGCAATGCTCCACGCTAACGTGGGGAGGTGAAGATAGGATGTCGGAATAAGTGACTAAATTGGAAGTAGTAAACTTGTCAGTAACGCCGAAAGGTGCAGTGTTGTGTAGATTGTCATTGATAAGTGTGCGAACCGTTGGAAAGAGTATTGAGGAGGGGAATTGGGTACGAGGTTGTGCAAAAAAGGAGTAGATAAGACAGTCGAATGAGTTAAGTTAGTGACTTTGTGAGAAATGTTTAAACGAATTGGTCGTGCAGTGATTTAGATAGTGAGAATAGTATGGTGTGACCATGGTTACTCCTCCCAGTGGAATGAGGCTAACCGGAGTTACGTTTTATAAGAATGAACGAACGTGGCAATCCGTGAGGAATTGATGTGTTTCAGGATAAGTTTAATTTGAGTAGGTGAACAATCCAACGATGGGTTTGGAGGTTCCTACTCTTAGTTACGTATAAGTATGGGGAGGTGAAGTAGTGAGAATGTGAGAATGTGAGGGATGAGTAACGAACTGTGGTCTAGGTGGTCCGAGAAAAGGGAAATGTTATCAGCATAGACGATTGTTGGGTGGTGCAAGGTAGTGAGTTGTGATATGATGAAGGAACTCGGGATTGTGAGTTGTCGGGACGTACAAGGTTGGCCTTGTGCCAAGCTGTCAAGTGAGTGATTGTTTCTTGGTGAAAGAATCTTGTGTTATAGCGGAGGATCCCACACAGTTCCTCCCTAAAGGAAGTAAAGATGCATGAGAAGCCTTATATAATCTTCTATTGTCAAGATCGATCAATAAGGGCAGTAGCCTGCGAGTTAGAGTACCGTAAGAACTGAAGGGAATACACCCATTATTCCAGGTTTCGAATTTAGTGAGGTTGTTGACTGAGTCAGAATGTGGCTTTACTTCGGGGAAGTGTCAGTTTTAGTGTGGGCAAGATACCCGCATCTTTTCCCAATAAGGAATTCCGGGGACGGAATTCTTTTAAAGGAGGGAGTGTTGTAACAACCCGGATTTTCAGCTTGTATTGAAAGTTTAGTGGCTAAAGTCTACGAAATGAAAGTTAAGTTGAGGGACTTGTTTGTAATTAATGAAAGGTATTTATGGACTCAATTCCCTAGGGCAACCTCCATTATTCTAAAATCAGTATTTTATGAGGGTGCTTGGTGGTGTTGGCGGCTAGGAATGAAAAGAGAAGAAGAAAGGGATTTTGGAAGAAGAGATCAAAAGAAAAGAGAAATCATCAAGGTATTCCATTCTAAATTCGTATTCCTTGTTGTTATAATGGTCCTTTCTTAATTGGTTTGGGTTCTTAGGTCTGATTATAAGGATTCAATGGGTTTTTAACCACATTCTTCTTAAAAGTGGGTTTTAAGGGTTTTTGGCTTTGTAAATCGATTTAATGGTAAGAAAGGGGATTAAGTGGTTGTTTAGGATTGGTGGATGAACCCTTAGGTTTGTCAAATCAAATTAATGGCAGAAAACGAGCTTAATGGTCACTTTTAGATCACTTTTGTCAAACAGTCGTCGTATCCGGACACTAGCAATTCTAGTTGTTACAGTAGTTTCCGGATAGGATTGCTAGTTCCCGGGTAGAGTGTTATGGTAGTTTCCGGATGGGTGTCCTTCCGGATAAGTTGAGTTACCGGGTGCGGTATCTGGAATTTGTGTGTGTCCGGAAAGTCCTAGTATCCGGACAGTTCGGGTATCCGGGAAGTAGGGATATCCGGACAGTGCGGATATCCGGGAAATTAGGGTGTCCGGACAGTAGGTATCCGGAAAGTGTTCACTGATCAGTAGGTTTGAACCGTTTAATTTGATTTTAACCGAATACCCTTAGGTGTTCGATTGGATTAGCTTGGAGGTAGTAAGAAGTGCGTTCAGCGTTATTGAGGTGAGTTCCCTAAACCCTTTTACGATGTAAAGTGTTAAATGTTTCTAACTGATTATGGTTTCATTTACGAGCATGAACTGTTTATAACTGTCACGTATGTTTTTCCATGAACTACGCGTTTTACTTAAGAAAGCTTATTATGATATGATAAAATGAGATTGATGATTCAAAGGATTTAAAGTTGCATGTTTTATGAAAGGATTAAAGGAATGATGTGCTATGTGGAGTCGGTCTGCACTGTGGGATCAGAGATAGATGCTCGGGTTCTGATGATCCCTTAGATATGTATGATAGACCGGTGGGTTGGAATCTGTTTCCTCCTATCCGGTAGAGGGGAGTCCGTGTGAGCTCCGGGAAGGGGAGTCTGCGTAGGCTCCGGGAAGGGGAGTCTACGTAGACTCCGGAAGAGGCGAGAAGGGAACCTGCTGGGACCCCGATCGAAGAATGTTTATGTGATCCAACAAACAGTGTAGTACCATGCTTGATGTTATGTTAAGGTTTACGATGATTCTTTTATAAAAGTTGTTATACTGTTTGCATGTTGTTTTCGGAGGGAATTCACTAGACATTTTGGTCTAACCCTCGCTTTTCAAAAACTAAACCATTTTCAGGTAAGCGCACTATGGGTTCTTCTAGTAAGAACTAGGATTGACTGCATGAAGGATTTGGATACTAGAGCGACTCCAGAGTCTTGAATGATATCTATAGATATAGCTTTCGGCTGTGGGATAGAGACTTCCGCTGCCAATTTTTGCTTAGTATAGATGGGCGATGTTTAAAAGACAAGTTATTTATGTAATTCGAATGCCTACTCTATGTTATTGCATGATTATGTTTATGGGACGTTACAGTGACAGTTTCAAAAAAATTACGTCACCTTATGTCATGCTACGGTGACGGTTTAGTAGAAAATGTCACCTTAGGTCATGCTATGGTGACGGTTTCGGAAATAAACGTTATCGTACATTATGCAAAGGTGACGGTTTTGACCAAAAGAAAATGTCACCTTATGTCATGCTATTGTGACGCTTTCAAATAATCAACGTTATGTATGTCATGTTAAGATGATTTATTTAAAATATGACCGTCATCGTATGTCATCCTATGGTGATGGTTTTGAAAAATAAACGTCACCCTATGTTATGTTACAGTGACGTTTTAAGAAATTTTGAGAAATTTACCGTACATATGTCATGTTACGTCACTGTATATCATGAAGCGATGATGATTTTGAGAAATTTACGTACGTTAAATGTAATGTTAGGGTGATTGTTTTGAATGATAAATGTCAGCGTATTTCATTTTATAGTGACGGTTTTGATAAAGTTACGTCACCAAATGTCATGATTCACTGACGGTTCTCATCAGTTCTCATGATACAGTAAAGTTGAAGATTTTATTTCGTTGCATGTCATGACACATTGATGGTTTTCAGAAATTTACGTCACCGTATGTCATATGAAGTAATGGTGGACACAAACTAGTCCAAAATAATCGTTAGGCCGAAGCCTTGGTTTTGGTACATAATTGTAATCTTTGTAACATCTTTGAGTGAAATTTTTTAAAAGACCCAATATTCGCAAAAAGCCAACTTGGTTCTGGCCGGTCCGGATAATCTCACCTTCAGATCGGCCCGACTGAAATATTCTGATCTGAAAACAATTGATATTTACCCGGTCAAAACTGAATAAGTATCTCGATCTGCGACTGCTTTGGGTGGGCCTGCGTATTCGTTATGTTCTTTTTGTCCACCATCGATAAAATTACAATATTTACTTTATGTAATTTAAAAGATAAAAATAGTTCAACAATTGCTTTCTAAAGTATAACGATTACAATGTTACCATTTTAAATTTATGTGTTTAGATTTTTTTTTTCTAATCCCAAAACCAATCTAATTTTTTGTGAAATAAAATTAATAATTTTTTCATGTTTATGATAAAATCATAAAGACATGTACACTATAAGAATATGAAAAATATGGTGTTTAAACTTATGGAGTGCAAAAATAATAAATATTGATGTACTTTTGCTTTCCACATTGTTCAGTTTGTGAACAAGCAACATGTTCACATTGTGTTTTACAGAAAACAAATGTGGTCTATATAACATATTTAGAGTTTAGGTTGAATGCTACTAAGTTTTATTTTACATGACAATGGTATTTAAGTATAAAAAAGACAAACGTTTATGTAATATTTTGTAGCACAAACAATGACAAACAAAGTAGAAAATATTTTTTGAAATTTTCGGCAGCATAACTACTGTAAATTAAACATTTCCAAAACCTATATAATACCACAAAACGCCAACCAATGGAGAAAAAAACTATGGCACAAAGTGAATCAAACAAAACAAATGAAAACAAATATATAAATATAACAAACATATATTCTAGATTAAGTTATTTTCCAAAAGGTTTCCCAAATATTCTGAACTGAGTTATTTTCCAAAAGGTTATTTTCCAAGAAGGTAAATAATGTGAGAATTAATGCAAACATAGTATGATCATATATAACATGCAAATGAGTAACAACAAGGGCTAAGAAAAAGATCGACTGGAACCTAAAAAATTAGACTTATTGAGGGATAAGAGCAGGTTGCAAATGAGTAACAACAAGGGCATAACACGTTTATCCTTTGTTGCCGTGCTTCTTTATAATCTGTAACTGTAAAAGAAGAATTATGAACTATGAGTTAATAAAACCAAAACTATGCAAGTAACAGTTCATTGAGCAAAAAACATTTAATTTGGCAATATGGTAAATACAAGAAAAAATAAAGAAATACACTAAATTATGCATATTATTTGATAAGTCAATTCCTAGGAAGAGAAAAAAGTCACTAACCATGGTTAGTTCATCTTTAAGCACTTAACACCTTGGCAACTACAACATCAACAACAAATTCAAAGAGGTAGAGCGGGTCAATTTGCTTTGCGCACGGTTATACCTCTACAATCTGTCCGAAAGTAATCATCCCGAGATTCCTTACCCAAATCAAGTGGATCTACGCGTGGCAATATATTATCATTCTGGGGAAGTATCAATGTACTGAATTCCTCGTCAACATCAGCATAGGCATCTCTATAATTTTTGGTAATTACTAACAGTTCCTTTAAGAGGCAAAACCTCTTAATAGTTTGGTAAATACTAACAGTTCCTTTAAGAGGAAGAACCTTTTAATAGTTTGGTAATTGTTCATCATTAATTGGTCAGAATGATTAAGATGGTGTTTGTTCATCATTAAGTGGTCAGAATGATTAAGAGATGTTGTTTGGTAGTTGTTCATCATTAAGTGATCAGAATGATTAAGAGGCTGTTTGGTAATTGTTCATCATTAAGTGGTCAGAATGATTAAGAGGTTGTTTGGTAGTTGGTCATCATTAAGTGGTCAGAATGATTAAGAGGTTGTTTGGTAGTTGGTCATCATTAAGTGGTCAGAATGATTAAGAGGTTGTTTGGTAGTTGGTTGTGATCCTAGAACAAGTAATCAATATAGATAAACAATAAAATAATCCATCTCTATATTCAATAAGGATCAAGTAGCTCACAATGATGAATGCAATTGAAGAACACTATGTGTGGCTACTATGTATAAATGGATGACCTAATTCCTAAAGAGGAAATAAGCAAACATTATATACCTATGACAAGTATGGAACAATGACACATTTAGTCCCTCTACTTGGTACAATCATAATTAACCACTAACAATCTCCCCCTTTGTACCAATGTAGATGCAAAAGATTTAGACGTCTACCAGGGTCACATATTTCTTCTGAATACCGAAAATGATCTCGAATCTTTGCAGTGCAAGTCGGTACTCCTTCCGGTAGGAAATGGCTTCAATCACTTGGTTGATCAGGTCATTTTCTTTATCTTTGAGCTTCACCTCTCCACTAGCATCCAGACGAAGCTTGCTTTCCAGGTGAACCAAGATCTTCTTTAATGTACCATCGCTGAACTTGTTTACTTCAACGACTCTTATAAATCTCTTCTTTGAGTCTTGATCGAGGTAGACAACTCCAAGCTCTGGTTTCTTCAGTACAGTGTAAGAAGGGATACCTTGGATATCAGGCAGATTTTGGTTTGGTCCTCTCCGATTTACATTTGATTGGTGAGACTCAAGAGCCATCTGAAAGTCAGTAAGGTAGGAGAACTTCAGAATATTTCTCATAAACCTCTTCACACTCTGGAAAGCGGCATCATATTCAATCTTCCTCTCTGGGCGAGTGGCTAGGAGGCTGTAAAGGCTTAGAAGATCATCCAATTTCACACTCTTGAAGTCAACCTCGGAGAACACACATTCAGAACCATCAGATCTTAGGACAGTGAATTCCGGATAAAAAAACGTTGAGCAGCTTTTGAGATTCAACCTTCAGCACCTTCACTATCATGTTGTCCGATCTAACAGCACTTGTTTCCCTGTCTTTATTTTGCATAACGTACAGAAACTCGATCTTCTTCAGTGATGGCCAGTCCTCTACCCCGTAAACTTTCTCCCAGTTAATTCTCTGAACGTCTTTAACGAACAAATATTTCCTTAAGCTTTCTTGGATGGGAATCATGATACTTACCCTTTCTCCTGTGGCCACGTACCTTGGCTCAGCATCAATAACCTCTTGATAGATTCTCAGTTCAGCCTCAAGTACTGGATCTATGATCTTGCCATCGGGAATTATCGGTGCTTGTGGAGCTGAAGTACCTGTACCCGGATCTGCTGTTTCTGGCGATGGAGGAGCATCATCTTCGGATTCAATTCCCATATCCTGATCCCCAGTAGTGTCAAACTCATCATCCAGAGCATCAACCATTTCTTCTTTGATCTTGTGGCTCAACTGCTCTGGCTCTTCTTCTGAATCAATGTATATGATATCAACAAGCATATCGTCGGCCATCCGCTCGTCCGCCGTTCTATTGTCAACAACCGAAGCTTTTCAACCCCAGTTATGACATCAGCTAGAACTTCCATTTCAGTATCTTGTACCTGTACCACATCAGTCGCCGTTCCAGCTTCAGTTGTTTCCCGTTCTCTGACTGAACCCCCCTCATTTCCTGTACCCGTACCACTTGTTTCTCTGACCCGTGCTCTCTTCTCCCCCTCATGCTGATCAGGATCATCCTGATCATCATGTCTTCTTACATCTGAGTCTTGAGCTTGCACACCACACGCCCGTTCGACGACGGTGATCCGCGAGGCTAGAGATTGGTAGCCAGCAATTACAGCTTTGGTCATATCTTTGATTGTGTCGTTTAATTTCTAAAATTCTGCATTTGTGGATGTTGAACCTTGAGGTTGGGATTGAGGTTGAGATTTATGGCGTAGTAATCCAACAAGATCTACCTCTTCAGCAGTATTGGAATCGCCTTGAGCTAGAAGTCGGGCTAACAGCTCTGATTTAAGCTGGTCGGTTGGAATTTGGTGTAACGGTACTGATGGTGGTGTTTGTGGATCGGATTCAGCGCGAGATGGTTGATTCGGAGGAGTTGACGACGATTCAGCAACGCCTTTTCCTTTTACTGCTCTTTTAACTTCAGCAGATAAGTCACCAACAATCTTCCTCAACTCGTCGGTGTGTTTCTTGTAAGTGGTGTCAAAAAGATGCAAGTTAAGCTCTCAGAACCTCCAATGTGATGTAGTGCGGATAAGGACCAAGATTCTGAGCCACCTGCTGAACAGTTAAAGAAGGAAACATGGATCTATCACCCGACCCACGTAGGTTCTCGGTTAGCGTAGTAGTTGTAGCAACTATACGACATGTGTTCACCGCTGGCATGGTGTTAGCAGTGACAGGACTTCCACCCTATCCTCGCGAGGCACCAACGAATGGCGGCCTAGCTCGGGGTGTTTCGGTTGGAGCACAGAGGCTCTCAACTTGGTAGGGTGCCATCATTCGTGTCCTAGGAAAAGATGTTCGTCCAAATGGCCCTAGACTCGATGTGCGTTGAAGGAAGGTCGGTGGCCGGGGCGGGAGCCTGCCGGTTTCAATACCAGCAAACACCGAATGTGTTGCCGATAGACTTTGTGCTAATTCCCCTGTGGAAAATGAAACACCGGCCTATTGAGAGACCGATGAGTCGCTTAGTGGGGTTGTGCAATGCATGGCTGGGTCCACCATGTCTGTTTCAATGCGCAACGGCGACAAACGCTCGTTGGCAGAAGATGTGGCTACCCGGTTTAGATCGGTTTGGGAAGAGCCGGTAGTTAAAACCTTTTCCAGCTCTGTCACAATATCACTCATTTCTTTTCTCCCTCTTACCTCACCACTAGCTACATTCTCCACATCTACTTCTACTTCTTCGTTTAGATTTGAAGGCCCCGCGGCATCAGTAGCAATGTCGGAGAGTCCGATGTTCCATGTGGAATCAACATCAGAACTCACAACACGTGGTCTCCGACCCATATGTCATGGAATTAAATCGGAGTCGGGGTCATGGTCGAAGTCATCATCATCATTAGCTCCAAACGGTAGGAATGAAGCTACATCATCATCAGAAGATGATGCATCAGCGGCATCGGCTAAATTCCATGAGACATCGTCATCAAATATCTGAACTAGAGGAGGTCGAGGTGGTGGTTAAACTGGTCTTGAAGAAGATGCATGACCAACAGTCCTTAATCTTCTCCCGACTCTCTTTCTTTTAGGTCTCCTCACCTCTCGTTGTTCAAGAACCCCGTGTTCTTGAACCCCCTCGACATTCTGACCCTCACCTCCTAGTAGGTTTGCATCATGGGGAGGTCCCTCCGGCTCTGGCAGGACCACCAATGCATTTTCTAGCCTATACTGCCTAACTACCCAGGACTGTTGGTCAGCATATGCGAGTACGTCTTCTCTGATGACGGCTATATGAGCAAAATCCACATGCTTGTGCATATTTATGTAATGCATGTACTGGCTCGGGCCTCGTGGAGCATTCTCTCGGCGTGGAATCTCTAGACCATCTTCCATAGTCTGATGAATCAGAATCTGGAAGAATCTTTGATAAGGTACAAAAGTTATGTTCTTCTTCGGGCGTGCCTTGTCCTCGACAAGCTCGATAAGTTCATTCCAAAGCAGGATAGCGTAGTCGATGTTTCGATTAAACGCGAAGGCATGAAACATCCTTAGGATAGGCAGATTCGTCTTGTCTAGGCCTGTGTGTTTGGAAGTCATGCAACGGTTAAATATAAAGCATAGTGTGTATATTCTTGGAAGATATGTGCGTCTGAACTGTGATGAACCGGTGAGAACTTGGTTGTCAGGGTGTTGATATCCTCAAAGTTCTCGGAATATGGAAGGTTAAGTGCACGGCGAAGTCCTCGTAGTGTGATTCTGGCGTCAAAATGATCAACCTTGGCCGTGAAACGTGGTGTACGATGAGTCGGATGAAATTGAATTGTACCCCAGAACTGTTGAAGGTAAATGGCCGGTACAAGTTCAACTCTGGTAAGCGCAGTTCATAGAGGATGGCCACGGATGATCTCTATGATGATCTGATAGTCGAATGGAACCGCGAGATCCAGATGATGGTTATTGTCATAAAATCTCAGAAATGAACCCCTCGGGTAAATTTCTTCATCCCGGTCACGAGCATTGACCGATGGGTGGGATGAACGATGCGAACGGATGATGGTGTTTTCATCCGAAGAATTCCCATCATGTTGAGCCATCTGAACCACTTAACAGTTTAGAACAGTGCCAAAATTGATTTTCCTTGAAAAAGTTTTGAAAAAATACCCTAAGTGTTGGGCTTATCGCAGTACACACCAAAAATGATATCGCAAGTGAAGGGTTATCGCAAAGTGAAGTATATGACAAGAGGTTATCGCAACGCATTGGTTGCGATAAGATCTTGTCGCAACTCAAGGTTGCGATAAGGATGAACAAGTGACCATTGCGATAGTTATGAGTTTTTGAAGATTAGATGGTTGCGATAATGATGAACACCGAAATAAAACTAAGTGTTCAAACCCAGAAAATCATTTTTTGCTCAAAACATGTTAAGACCTATACTTCTAGGCTCGCAATACACTCGACAGCGAAACCCTAGCATTTCTAACAACAAAATCACACATACACATGGATTTAAATCGCAGAAATGAAAGATATCGACCCTAAAACCCTAAAATCAACTGTAACATGCGATTTAATGGATGAAATCGACTGAGATTTTGAAGGGTTTACCTCGATGATGATCTGAACAAATTGCACAGAGCAGAAATCGCAAAAAATCTTTGAAAATCGAGAAGCACAGTAGCAGTTTTAGAGAGAGAGAAGTGTTTGAGATGAGACAAGACTTGGAAAACACTCCCCTATTTATACGAATTTTGAATTTCGTGACACGTGGCAACACAAGATTGGTCCAACTTTTGACCTGCCACGTGTCAGTTTGTCGCAATGAACATATTGCGATAAACTTTCAATCTTATCGCAACATACGGGTTGCGACAAGATACTATTCACACGGTCTTATCGCAGTGCAAGGTTGCGATAAGAAATCAACTTCTTTTCATCGCAACAGAGGGTTGCGATAAACCACTGTTCACCGTGTTATCGCAAGTGTAGGTTGCGATAACAGTGAAACTTGGACATTTTTCAGATAAAATTTTGAAAGATTTTATCACATTGGAAGATGTCCAACTTCCAATTGATTAAGCACTCAAGGTTTTTGAAATATTTTCACCCCCCCCTTAAATGATGCAAGTATGTTTAAAAAAAATTGATTTTCATCATTTAAGAGTTTGTGTCTAAAACAAATTAGAGAACATACCTTGTGATCTTTAAGTAGAGAGCACATGAAATCAACACTTACAAGCTTTGTCAGATATGCACACTCCCCCTATTCTTGTGCATACATCTTATATTGTACCCCCCCTGAGACTATGAACACACCTTATGCAGACACAAGTATCATAATAAGAATGTAAAGTGACAAAAAGAATAAACAATGAAAAACAACAAAGACATGAAAATAAAATATCTTATATTGAGAATAGAATGTGATGAAAATTTGAATGTATCAATCTAGATAGAGATAACTAGATTGAAATACGCATATTTCCATCCATTATATGATCAATATAGAATAATAAACTTTCATGTTCAACATACCGAGCTTGGATACTAAGAAATTAAATCGTTTTTCATCCAAAGCTTTTGTAAAGAGATCGGCAAGTTGAAACTCAGTTGTGACAAAGTATAATTCAATCGTACCTTTTTCGACATGATCTTTAATAAAATGATACCTGATGTCGATGTGTTTGGTCTTTGTATGCTGGACCGGGTTAGCTGATATGGCAATTGCACTCTTGCTGTCACAGTAGATAGGGATCTTCTCATACTTGAAGCCGTAATCCATCAGTTGAGTCTTCATCCACAGAACCTGTGAACAACAACTGGCCGCAGCAACATATTCTACCTCCGCATTTGATGTTGAAACACGGTTCTGTTTCCTCGAAGACCAACTTACTAGTTTGTCACCCAAAAACTGCACATGACCAGATGTGCTCTTCCGGTCTAGCATACTACCTCCATGATCCGCATCAGAATATGCAGTGAGTTCGAATCCCGTTCCCTTTGGGTACCACAGACCAAGGTACGGTGTCCCCTTCAGATATCGAAAGATCCTTTTAACAGCACCAAGATGTGATTCTTTTGGTTGTGCCTGAAATCTTGCACATAGACATGTTGAAAACATTATATCTGGACGACTCGCAGTAAGGTACATTAATGAGCCTATCATCCCTCTGTAATTCTTAACATCTACATCTACACCATCTGGATCCGGACCAATTTTAGATCCAGGAGCCATAGGTGTACCAATTGAGGTACAGTTTTCCATGTTGAATTTCTTCAAGATGTCAAACACATACTTTGATTGGTTGATGAAGATACCTGTTGAGAATTGCTTGACTTGTAATACGAGAAAGAAATTAATCTCTCCCATCATACTCATCTGGAATCTAGTCATCATAATGCCCGAAAACCAAGTACATAATCCAGGGTCAGTTGAACCAAAAATAATATCATCAACGTAAATTTGTACCAGAAGGATCTCACCATTTTTATGCAGAGTGAAGAGAGTTGTGTCGATTTTACCTTTCCGAAAGCCAGCACCAAGTAGGTAGGTAGATAAAATTTCGTACCAGGATCGAGGGGCTTGCTTGAGACCGTAGAGAGCTTTTTCAAGAATGTAGACGTGATCTGGTTTATCTTTGTCCACAAAACCCTCCGGTTGAGAAACATATACTTCTTCTTTCAAGACACCGTTCAAGAAAGCAGTCTTCACGTCCATTTGATAGAAAGTGAAGTTTCTGAAAGCGGCAAATGAAAGAAACATCTGGATTGCCTCTAAGAGAGCTACCGGTGCATACGTCTCGTCGTAGTCGATTCCCTCTTGTTGCCTGTACCCTTTTGCTACAAGGCGTGCTTTGTTTCTCATAACAATTCCATCTTTATCTTTCTTATTCTTCAGGACCCACTTTGTACCAATTACCGTTTTACCCTTGGGTCTAGGAACTAGTCTCCACACGTTCAATGCTTCAATAGAATTCAGCTCATCTTGCATGGCTAAGATCCAATCCGGATCTTCTAAGGCTTGTCGAACTGTTGTAGGCTCAACTTGACATAGAAAGAGCGCGTAAAGGACTTCGTTAGCCGTTGCAGATCTTGTATTTACAGGTTCGGAGACGTCACCAATGACTTGTTCAATCTGGTGACTCTTAGTCCACTTTGTAGAATGTGGGGGGAGAGATACAGCATCTTCATTTGGATCCACTAAGGTAGGATCTTTATCAAAATTCAACTCTATTGTCAAGGTAGGTTCCGGTTGTGGGGTTGGTTCATTGACAGAGGAGTCAATAGGAACTGCCTCCGGAACTGCTTCTTTAGATGACTCAGGTATGTTAGCAGAATCATCAACATTGACGTTAGAAGTTGTACCCGACGAAGAAGCACCGTTCGTAGGTTCATGTTGTGTTGCTTGTGGAGATGCCATATGTGTATTACTTGAAGACGATGCAGGAGTTGTTGCACCAGTTGTGGGAGTAGTCAGTACCGGTGAAGGCCCTGACATTGTAGCATGAGCTGGTGGTGTGGCAACATTACTCCTGTTAGTGATAGATGAAGAAGGTTTATCATTACCAAAATAATCATCATAAAAATATTAGTCACCATTGGACGGATTTGTCCGGATGCTAGGATTCCAGATATTGCAGGTTCTGTACTATTTTGCACCGAAGCCATCTCTTCAGTTTCGTCAAATCTGACGTTTATGCTTTCCTTCACAGTTCTAGAAGACTTGAGATAGACTCTGTATGCTTTTTACGTGAGCGAGTATCCAATAAAAATGCCCTCAATGCCCTTAGGACTGAATTTGTTCAAGTTGTCCTTGTCGTTCATCACAACACACCTGCATCCAAAAACACGAAAGTAGTGTATTACAGGTTTTCTATTGTTAATCAGTTCATATGGTGTTTTACCAAACCGACGATGGATAATTGAGCGGTTTTGTGTATAGCATGCCGTCGATACAACTTCAGCCCACAGAAACAGAGGTAGATCAGCATAGGACAACATCGTTCTGGCGGCTTCAACAAGTGTGCAGTTTCGTCTTTCAACGACTCCGTTCTGCTGAGGTGTTCTAGCCACAGAATACTGATGAGATATTCCTAATGACTTAAAGAAATCATCAAGAGTCTTGTTCTTGAACGCTGTCCCGTTATCTGACCTAACAGTCTGAACTATTTGTTGACGATTCACTTGAAGCTGTTTGATTAACGAGATGATCAAGTCAGGTGTTTCATCTTTTGATCGAAGAAACTTGACCCAAATATATCTCGAATAATCATCGACAATGACTAACACGTATCGTTTGGCACTGATGCTCTGAGTCTTCATCGGACAACAGAGATCCATATGAAGGATTTCCAAAGCTTTGTGTGTGCTGGGTTCGGGTTTCGGTGGATGAGGAGCTCGCTTTATCTTCCCCTTCTCACAAGCAGTACATAAGTTGTCTTTCTCAAACTACAGAACAGGTAGACCTATAACTAAATCACCCAACGTTAGCTTTTGTATGTAACGAAAGTTGAGGTGAGATAGTCGTCTATGCCATAACCAACTTTGCCTTAGACATCAGACACACGTCATTTTCGGCTTAAGCTTTGATAGGTCAATAGTGTAAAGATTTGACTTTCGCGAACCAACTAGAAGTTCATTTCCTTCGTCGGTTAGAACTGCACACCGGATCTTTTTGAAATGGACTTCTAGGTCTGTCACAAAACTGACCTATGCTAAACAAGTTATGCCCTAAGCCTTCAACATAATTAACTTTGGTAATCCGGACGTTGTATGTTACTATATCTCCATAACCCAAGATTGGAGAGTCCTAATCATTCCCAGATTTAACTTTCTCTCCATCTTTTTCCACAAAGTTGCTCAACAGCTCCTTTCTACCTGTCATATGTTTTGAGCAACCGGAATCCAAATACCACACATGACGGAGCTGCAAAATGGAATTCAAACAGTTTTAGGTACCCATTGCCAATTAGGTCCTTTTGTGTTAGGAGTATTAACAGATTGTGGGTTGGCATGTTTCTTTGCAGAGTTGTGGTTATAATATCTATTTATGTAAAAACGATTGGAACCATAGAAATTATAACCAAACCATGAAGAATAATCAGACTTGCAGATAAAATCATCTACACCACATGAAGAACAACAAATTTTGATCATGTGCTAAATTAATCAGTTGTTGCATTGAAGAAATCTTGTAAGGAATAACAAGTTTTTGTTTGTTGGAACCAACACGATTACTAACAGTAGAAAGAAAAGTGTTTTTCTTGGAATGAAAAGCGCCATTAGATGATTTTCTCTGGGCCACATCATGTGTGGACTCCTTTATTCTCCACTCTAACCGCGAGTTGTTTCTTAAATAACGATCTGAAATGACATCAAAATAAGAATCGTAAGCGTAGGAATTTTGAGCTCGAGTAGATTTAGAGTTGCACTTATTTTTCTTCTTTTTCTTTTTCTTTTTCTTTTTCTCAACGGTTTTAGAAGATTCCCATTCGAAGAAATTCTCCTTGGCTTCCTCTTCCTTGATCAAAAATTCAGAGTGATCCGGAAGTTTAGTATTAAAGTTGATTTGAACAACCTTATCTTTTGCATTCTTACCCTTCCCATCACAAGGAATGTCAATAACACAATCAACCTTATTGTCATCGGAAGAAGAGTTGTGGAAGATATCACAAGAGTTTTCATTAATAGGTTGTTTCTCAAGATCAATAGGACCAAAATCATCAAAATCATCCACAATCATGCTTCTGAAAAGAGTATTGCCCATGAAAGCTTTACATGCGGAAGCATCTGAATCAGAGGAAGGTTTGCTCGCAAACTCTGTCATAGCTTCAGTGGATAAAGTTGACAATTTTCCCATAAGTCTTGAGATTTCATTTTTAAAGTACTCTCTATTAGTCTCAAAATCTTTTCTCTCTTTGATCAAAATGTTTTCTAAATCAGATATTTTCTTTGAAAATATAACACTTTCAGATTCAAGAGATTTTCTTTCGAACTTAAATCTCTCTCTTTCTTTCTCAATTTGATCTTTTTCAAGAAATAACATTTTCTGAAAATCAGAGACTTGTTTTGAAAGATTCAAGCATCTAAGTTCAAGAGATTTCTTTTCTTCAAAGCTTTTTGTTGACGATTCAGAAACAACACTTTCAGACTTATCTCTTTTGCTATTTATCAAAACAGTTAACATAACTTCCTTTTCAATATCAAAAGCAAGTTGATCGTCATTTCTGACTTCTTCAATTTTGCTTTTGATATTTAACTCAAGATCGACAAGCTTCTGTTCTAGTACCAAAGGAGGATAATATGCTTTTCCTTCAAAAACGGGTTTCGATACAGTATCCTTTGGTGGCTTAACAACGTAGCTTTAAAAATAGTCATTAGACAAGATTTGTTTCCAATTCCAAACTAGTGCGTTCCTATTGGCTGAATCATAACAAAAAGGAAGTTGCATGGTCACAGTTGTCTTTCTTTTAATCTCTTCCTCAAACCCTTGTTCTTCCTCATTAAGCCAGTCGATTATGTATTTAGGGTCTATGGATGGAAGGTTAAGCCATTGAAACTTGTATAGACAAGGTGCCTTTTTCAAAGCATTTTCCAAATAATGAGGATTGCCGTATCCCAATCCCCATTTTGAATTGAAATATCTGAAATTCTTTGGAGTGTTTAGAAAAATAGTTTGTTCAGATTGACCAAGTTTGTACAGCTTCGCTTCTAGATCACTTGCCTTTTCGGTCAATTCATTGTTAATATCTTTATAAGATTGCAACAATTGTTCAAGCTCATTCTTCCTATTTTCAGAAACTCTTACTTTTTCTTCCATTTCATCCATTCTTTTTCGGAAATAAGCTCGAGATTGTTCGATCTCAACTCGTTCCTTTTTCAACCCTACACTCAACTTGTTATGTTCAGTGGTTCGCTGTCTTTGAGATTTGTTAGCTTCAATCTACCTAATCGTAGAAGTATTTAGAAGTAGTGAAAAATAGGCTAAGTGAAGAAAGCCTCTTACAGAGGCTCTGCCACTTCCGAAAGATCAAGGTCAAGAAGCTACAGAAGCAACAAAGGTGTCCTACAGAACCTCTGTCTTACGCACAAAGAAGACCAAAGACTCGGAACCCGGTGAAGACTGCTCTACAGAAGACAAGACCTCAGAACCTCTGTAACCCTTTACAGAGCCTCTGCGGTTTACGATAAAGACTTGGAAGATATTTTATATCTTGCTACTGTTACTGGATCCGTTAATCAACTTGCATGGTAGCGTGCCCTGTCAAACCTCAACACGCGTCAAGCTCTGAATGGACTCAATAGGGCTTAGTACAATATAGACGTCTGCGGCATTAAATGCAATACTGCACGTACAACTATTCATGCCGTCCGATCAACAGTAGCTCATGCTTTATGGTCTCCTAGAGTAGTATAAAAGGAAGTCTCTTGTTGAGATCTTCCTTAACAATCTTAAGGACTTAACGAAGAATCCGAGTTTCATGCTTATGCTTTATATCGTCAAACCTGTTAAGCATTACACTCTCTCACACACACCAAACAGTTCTTAATCTGTTCTTGGTGTTCTTATTATATATCAAAAGACAGTAATCTTCAAGATATCACTTTGTTCTTAAAATATTGTTTCTTTATATTGTGTGTTCTAAATCTATCAAACAAACCTGTTAATTCTTTAAATACGCTTCCGCATCAAACATAAACTCGAACTAATAGATCTGTTAATCTTGTCTAAGCAAAACGGGAACCAACAATTGGTATCAGAGCCTTCCTTGATTTTTAATATCAAATGATCCTCTTTGTTACAAGATTTGTGATATACATCATTCTGTTTTAACTTGTTCTTCATTTCGTTGAAAAGTTTCTGTTTTCCTATCATTTTTCGATTTATTCAAAAGTGGTATTCTTAAAAGAAACTATTTTTTTCCAGGTTAAAACTCCATTAAAGTGCACTCTGGGAATTGTTAAAACCCAGAAAACCTTCTAGATCATCAGACTCATACTCTTTCGTCATATTATCTTTTCAGAACCTTCGAAACTCTTACAATGACAAATACAACTAACTTTTTCACTGCTGGTTCACTAACCAAGCCTCCTACTCTCCTTCGAGATGAGTATCCTCAATGGAAGATAAGAATGATCCATTTCTTTGAGGGTACTGAAAAAACTCTCGTACAATATCTTTACAACCCTCCTCAAGTCCCCATGATAATAGTACCACGAGTACCAGTTACTGCTGAATCTCTTGAAATCCCTGAACGTCAAAGACCTAAGCCAAAAGGAGAATGGTCAGATGAAGATAGGGCAGAAGATGAAGTTGCACAGAAAACAAAAAGAATATTGATCATGGCTATCCCCAACGAACTTTTTCAATCCTTAGATGCATGCGAAACAGCGCACGATCTTTGGAAAGAATTAGAAAGACAGTTGGAAGGGGGTGCTAAAACACAGAAGAACCGAAGGGCACAATACATAAATGAATATCATGCCTTCAGAGCCTCTGCAACAGAATCTCTGCAAACGACGTACGACAGGTTCAACTCTCTCATAAACAAATGTAGAAAGTCTGGCATTCACAGAACCTCGGAAGAAAATAACGTCATGTTTCTAAAGAGCCTGAATGATGAGTGGCTCCAGTTGTCTATGTCTTTACAAACAAACCAAGATCTAGACTCCTGGACACTCTCTGATCTCTATGGAACACTAGCTGCACAGGAGCCTCAAATAGCACAGGCTAAAACACTAACCATTGCACCATACGCATTGGTTAGTAAATCTACAGAGGCTGCAGAGAGACCGAGAAATGAGAGAGCAACAAAGGAGAAGAAGAAGATAGTGATGGTTGATAGCGAAGAAGACGAGCTGGTAGAAGAAGAGATAACTCTTGCGTCATTAGCTAAATCCTTAGCTCTGTTGACAAGAGAGTTCAGAGGAAATCAGAGGGGTTCAGGAATTGATCGATATGGCAGAGACAACCGAGGTGATAGAAAAGATGATGGAAGAAGAGAAGAATCAAGTGACCGACAGAGGTCAGATGATAGAAATGACCGACAGAGGTCAAGCGACAGAAACTACAGAGGTAATGACCGACAGAGGTCAGATGACAAGGTGAGCCACACACAACAAGAATGCTACAAGTGTGGCAAGCCTGGTGATTACGCAAACGAATGCCGAACGGAGAAAGGTGGAGACCGACAGAAGTCCGACGATCGTGCTGGAAACACTTCCCAAGGTTGTTTCAACTGCGGGAAGCCAGGCCATTTCGCAAATGAATGCAGAAGTAGACCAAATCGCCCACAGAAGGACTCAGTTTTTTACAAAAAGAAGGCTGAATATTATGCGCAAAAATCCCTAATGGCAAACCAAGGGGATTATGAGGCGAACAAGGAGGACTTCGAGTCAGACTCTACCTCTGACGATGAATACACCACCAATGCCCTATTATGTGGCATAGCAGAAGTCGACTCCGACACTGACACTGAGGTATCCACTTCAAACTCTACCTCTTGTACTAATTCTATAGATGATAATTTACTTAAACTTAACATTGAACTGATTGAACTAAAAGAGATAAATGAAAGCATTCAGAAAAGACTCACCTTTAATGAGAGAGAAGTAAGGCTTCTCACTCAAGAAAAAGCCAAATTTTTTGAAGAAAAGGAAAGAGTAGAAAAGTATTGGAACAAAAATCTAGATCCTTTAAAAAGGCAAATTTCTGAATTAACCTCTGCTCTAAAAGTCAAAACAAAAGAACTTTCAGTTTCTAGGAGTGAAACAACAGACATAAGAGCTCTCAAAGAATACTTTCAAAGAGAGAGAGAGATACTTTGGCAAGATCTACTCAGAAGAGATGTTTTACTTAAAAACTATAAAGATGCACAGAAGGTGTATGAGAAAGTAAACTCACAAATAGGAAGACGGGGTATAGGGTACGATGATATTACCCTAGGTGCTGAAAACAAAAGAATTAAACCTCTGTCTTCTCTGTTTGTGTTAGGAAAAACGAACAAACCAAATTTTCCAAACTTACTCTCTGTAAGTAAAAGGGCTAAAATCTCTATGGAACCTCACTTGAGGAAACATACGAAGATGATCAATGTGTGGTTTGAAAACACAGATTCATCATCTTCAACCTCTATCAATAGAGGAATCAAACCAAAGAAATATCTGAAAACACAAGATCAGATTGGTATCTTTAAGTTTGGTAAACCAGAGACTCAAACGCAGGTTGCTTTTGTCTGTATGATAAATGTCGAAAAGAAATTATCGGCAGAAGCTCCTGAGTTTAAACCCACCTTTTCAGAAGAAAAACTTAAAGAAACAATTGAAAAGGAAATTTTGGAACTATGGAAAACAAACGTTTTAGAAAACTTCTGTACATCTTCTGTAGATAAAATTCTCGCTGAAGAGATCTTATCAGAAACCTCTGCCGTCTATGAAAGTTATTCTACAGAGGAAGAAAGCTCGTACGATACATGCTCGGAAAATCCAGCCTACGTCGAAAGAGATGACTCAACCTCTGTATATGAGGACGATTCATCTTCTGACGACTCAGAGACAGATGTTACATCAGGGATAGTTCACTATGACACAGAGGATGTTAAATTCTCCTCTGAAGTTCTTAACAGAACTATTTCTCCAAAACAGAAAATCACAGAGATACCTATCTGCCCAGATTTTCTAAACTTGTATTTACAAGTCAAAACCTCTCCTGAGCTTGATATGTTAAATCTTAAAAAGAAGACCTCTGTAGATCCTAAAAGTTCAAAATTTTCAAAACCTTTAAGGCAAATTAACGAAAATCCCACTTGGCAACAAAAGGGAAAATGGCCTAAAGTTAACAAATCTTTTTCCTCTGTGACAGTGAAGAAAGATGTTCACCACAAAAGAGACTCACAGAAGGCAGGAACTAAACAAAGCTTTTGCAAACAACATTCTAGTATTCATAGATCTTCTTGTAATAGGAAATCTAGTATTAAGAAAGAATGTAATGCCTCTGTGGCTCAGTTCAATGAATTCAATGAAAAGTTCAAGCAAATCATGTCTCATATTCAATATTGTCATTGCTTTGATCTTATGTTCAAACTAAATAATCACTTCTCCAGTCAAGATTGTTTACTCTCTACTCAAATTCAAAAGTCAAAACCTACAAAGAAACAATCTGATTCTTCTACAAAAGATAAAATGTATTTCAAGAATGCTAAGGCAAACTTGAAAAACTCTAACAATATTGGACCCATGTGGATATGGGTACCTAAGTCTCTATGATTATCTTGCAGAAGCGGTATGTGCCAATCTGGTATCTAGACTCCGGATGCTCAAGGCACATGACTGGCGACAGAAGTTTACTATCCACGTACAAAGAAACACTCGATGGTGGATCTGTAACTTTTGGAGACGACAAAAAGGGACAGATCAAAGGCTATGGAGTCATAAAGAAGGAAAACGTTTATGTATACAAAGTTGCATATGTGGATGGCCTTAAACACAACCTACTCAGTGTAAGCCAACTTTGTGATACAGGATTCGATGTGTTATTCAAAAGAACTTTCTGCTCTCTGAAAAGTGAAGACACGGGAATGGAACTTATGCGAGCCGAAAGAAGAGGTGATCTATATCTGATGAATTTCAGTTCCAAGAACAAGGACAAAGTTTGCCTTGTAGCCTGCAAAAGTGAGGAAGCCTGGTTATGGCATAACAGGTTCTGTCACTTGAACTTTCACACCTTGGATAAACTGGTCAAACTTGATCTAGTTAAAGGTTTGCCTAATGTTAAATTTAATAAGGATCATTTGTGTTCTGCCTGTGAAATGGGAAAACTCAGAAGAGCTTCCCACAGAGGCAGAACAGATGTGTCTTGCACTAGGCCTCTATACATGCTTCATGTCGACCTCTGCGGTCCCATTGCCATACATAGCCTAGGTGGCAAGAAATACATACTTGTCTTAATTGATGAGTATTCGCGATTCACATGGGTTGATTTTGTCCGAAAGAAATCAGATGTTCCAATCATCTTGATTAATCTAATGAAAAGAATCCAAGTTCTTTATGAATGCAGAATACAGAAGTTAAGAAGTGGTAATGGCACAGAATTTAAAAACTCTGTCATTGAAGCCTATCTTTCTAAAGAAGGAATATCACAGAACTTCTCTGCCGCACGCACTCCACAGCAGAACGGCGTAGTCGAAATAAAGAATTGAACGCTCGTGAAGGCCGCAAGAACTATGCTATCAGCATGCGGATTACCGATGAACTTTTGGGCAGAAGCGATTTCTACCGCTTGTTATACACAAAATCGTTCAACCATTGTGAAAAGACACATCAAGACTCCTTACGAACTGATCAACAAAAGGCGGCCAAACATCAAGTTTTTCCATGTGTTTGGATGTAAATGCTTTGTTTTAAACGACAGAGATTCCAGAGGAAAGTTTGAGGTAAAAGCTGACGAAGGAAAATTCATTGGATACTCTGCCACTTCCAAAGCCTACAGAGTATATCTTACAAAGTCTCGCAAGATCGTAGAAAGCATCAATGTTTCTTTTGATGACTCATTCCAGAAGACTTCTGAGCAAATCACTTCAGAACTCGGACTTAAAGGGGAATCCTCTGGCATCTCACAAACAAAAGAAGGCTTAAATCTTCTATTTCTAGAGATGTTCCACGACGACATTGATCCCTCTGTTGGAACAATCAGAGCTTCTGCAGAACAATCTTCTGTCGGTCAAAATCCTACAGGTATGACTCTAACTGGTCCAAATAATGCTTCATCTTCTTCTGTAAATGCTACAGATGCAAATGCTGAGGAATAGTCTACAGAAGATGAAACACAAAGGAAAACGACCACAGAAGCTGCTGAAGAACAAACTCCACAATCCACAGAGGAACCAATAACAGAGGATATAGAGGACCAAGTCTATACGCCTTCAGAGGAACAAACTCCACCACCACTCATACCAATCATTCCACAAACTGTAGGATCAACTACAAAGGCACGCACTACGATAGAGGCTACACCAGAAGAAGAAGAAGAACAACAACAACAACAAGCCTCTGAAGAACAATTCGATGACATCGGTGACCATCATCCACGCACAACTCAGTGGACAAAAAGCTATCCTCCAAGCCAAATAATTGGTGAACCCTCAGACACAGTAAAAACAAGGTCTGCCACTGCTATTTTTTGTTTCTTTGCGAACTTTATTAGTGTGATAGAGCCAAAGAAGATTTTTGAAGCCCTTGTCGACCCAAACTGGGTAGACGCCATGCAAGATGAGCTTCTGCAGTTTGAGCGCAACAAAGTCTGGACTCTAGTACCTCTGCCACGGGGGAAACGGGCCATTGGGACTATGTGGGTCTACAAAATTAAGAAGGATGAAGATGGAGTGGTCATCAGAAACAAAGCACGATTAGTGGCCAAGGGATATAGACAAGAAGAAGGCATAGACTACGATAAGACTTTTGCCCCTGTCGCATGGCTCGAAGCAATAAGAATATTCTTAGCCTTCGCAGCCCACAGAGGTTTCAAAGTCTATCAGATGGACGTGAAATCAGCTTTTCTCAACGGTGAAATCCAAGAAGAGGTTTACGTAAATCAGCCACCAGGGTTTGAAAGCTCAAAGTTCCCAAGGCATGTGTACTACCTTGAAAAGGCTCTATACGGACTGAAACAGGCTCCAAAAGCATGGTACGAACGACTTTCTACCTTTCTTCTAGTCAATGGCTACGACAGAGGTACAACTGATACTACCTTATTCTATAAACGTAAGAACAGTGAAATAATGCTTGTACAAATGTATGTGGACGACATAATTTTTGGGTCTACTAATTCAGAAGAGTGCAAAAGTTTTGAAAAACTCATGCAAGGTGAGTTTGAAATGAGTATGATGGGAGAATTAACATTTTTCCTCGGACTCCAAGTCAAACAATCATCAGAGGAAATTTTTATAAATCGGGCCAAATATGTCTCTGACATTCTTTCCAAGGATAGCCTCTCTGATACCCCTGCCATGAAAACTCCAATGGCCACTGGAAATAAGTTATTCTTAGATCCAGATGGCATCTCTGTAGAATGCACTCTCTACAGAGGCATGATTGGATCTCTGTTATACTTAACTGCTAGCAGACCTGACATTATGCATGCCACATGTCTTTGTGCACGTTATCAAGCTAATCCTAAGAAATCACATTATGATGTTGTTAAGAGAATCTTTAGATACCTAAAGGGGACCAAAAATCTTGGTCTCTGGTATCCACAGAACTCTGGCTTTTGTCTTAAAGCTTATACAGATTCAGACTATTGAGGATGCATGCTCGACAGAAAGAGTACCTCTGGGAGTTGTCAATTCCTAGGTGGTAAGCTAGTCAGTTGGACCTCCAAGAAGCAGAACTGTGTGTCAACATCTACGGCAGAAGCTAAATACGTTGCTGCTGCTAGCTGTTGTTCTCAGGTTCTGTGGATGAAGACTCAGCTAAAAGACTATGGCCACATCCTACTCAAAATACCCATCTTCTGTGATTCCAAAAGTGTCATTGCCATCTATGCCAATCCTGTGCAACATTCAAAAACCAAGCATATCGATATAAGGTACCACTTCTTGAAACATCATGTTGAATACGGTACAATCGAGATGCATTTCGTGCCCACAGAATACCAACTCGCGGACTTATTCACCAAAGCTTTAGACGAGAAAAGATTCAATTTCTTGGTGGGTAAGTTAGGAATGATCAATATGACGTGAAAATCCTCTGTAAGTATAGCTTATCTTCTGTAAATATGTGTATAAATATATTGCTTTATTTATTGCTTTGATTGATTTCTTTCTGTATGTAAATTCTCAATCTTAAATAGTTCTTGAAATCACAGAGCTTCTGTGGGTCTGCTCAGAACCTCTGACGACCCCTACAGAACCTCTGGTAAACATGACCTATGTACTATGCAAAACTTATCCTATTTTGATCCAAGCATAGGTCAAGGGGGAGCAGATGGAAATTACTTGATCTACAGAGATGGTTAGATCAAGGGGGAGCAAAAGAAACCTTGAAATGATCTACAGAGGTTAATCTTTCAAGGGGGAGCCAAAGAAGAGTGTCGATGAATCTATATCGTCAGAAGTCAGACATCACTGCCGAGAAAAGAAGAACCAAAAAGTATGTCTCGTACAAAAGGTTTTTGAAAACAGTTTTCTGGGACAAAAATTGTCAAATACGTCCTAAAAATACTAGGAATAACATTTCAAAAATAAAATTATTAAAACTTTTAATAATTTTTTAATTATGCGAAATTTGAGGTCATAGAGCTTCTGCTGAGCTCAACAGAAGTTCTGCCAGAACACTGCTCTGTAATCGCAAATTTCACTCGGAAACCGAATACGCACAAATACACACACCATGACCTTCTCGCACAAAACTTTTTCCAAAACAGTTTTCTCGGACACCAACTTTCAAATATGTCCGAAAAACATTTCTTAATGCAAATCAAAACTTGGATGATCAAAATTGTTAATAGATTTTTAGTTATGAGAAATTTTCACTCATAGAGCTTCTGCTGGCCCTGACAGAGCTTCTGCAAGTTCCTACAGAGCCTCAAAACCTCTATGAACGAAATTTCTTCACTAAAATCCTATTAATCCTCTCCAATGCTTTTACAAATGTTTTGGTCAAAATAGAACCTACAGAGTCATGATAACAATGAGATATATGAGAAAAGGGTGAAAATCCAAGATTTTCAAAATCACAGATCTTCTGTAAACCACATAGCTTCTGTAAATTTGGTATTTGGGCATTTTTGTAAACAATAACGGTTACTTTTACTGAGAGTGAAAATCATGTGGCTAAGAACAACCCCATGCGCCTAGCATTAATGGGCCGCGCACGACGTCCTGTCATCCTCTGACATGGCCTACGTGTCTCATTTTCATTGGGCGTACATGGCACGTTTTTTTTTGGAAAGTTGAACCCGCCGTTCTAACTCAAGTACGGATTCCAAATATTTATCCATTACCAAATATTTTTACCCTTTCGAATTCTACCGTTTTACCCACCTATAAAACCCAAGCATACCCTCTCATAAAATCTTTACGAACCCTCATTCTTCTCCGGCGAAACCCTGCAAAAACCTGCAAGTATCTTATTCTCATTACCAATGGCTTCATCTTCTCAAGCTATCTCCCCTGCACACTCTCCGGCGAACTCACCGGAAAACTCCCCTGCTCATTCTGAACATTCAGAAAACCCCAACCTCGCCAAAAATGCCGAACAAGAAGATTCCGGCGACTCAGCAGACTTTGCTCCGATCACCCATCTCCAAAACTTTATCGCAAAGGAGCACTTTGAAAAAGTACTACCCATCAAATCCAATAACTGCTATTTGGTCCCCTCACTCACTGCTTTCGGCGAAGCCCATGCCCTTCTTCTACACACCATGGAAAACCATATTCTCTCTCCTTTACTCTCAAGAACCCCAAAGAAAATACCTGTTAGGTATTTGAACCAATTTTGGCAAAGTTGCCGATATGATAAAGATGATTCTCTTATCAAAGGGTACATCTCAACGCCAGACAAATCTGAACATTTGGAACTCAAGTTCAATAGAACAATGTTTTCTCTTGAGTTCAATCTACCAACAAGGGGTCTTCTTGGACTGAAAACATATGCAGAACAACCAACAGACGACGAGCTCTGTCGTTTTGTAGAAATGCTTGGGTACAACACCCACCTAAGGAAGAGAAATGACTTCCGCAGAGGCAGACTACCACCTCTGTGGAACACCTTGTTTTCGATCATCAACAGATGCCTTACAGGGAAGATAGGCAGCATTGACCAGAGCTAGCACCAGATCTTAACCATCATGTACGGGGTTTACTACGATCTCCCACTCGATTACGCGACCATCATGTTGCAGGAGATCATCAACACGATCGACAGAAAGAACAACACCAAAAAGGCAAGAGAGAACGATCCTAAGTATCTACCGCCTCTGCAATTCCAAAGGATATTGGGAGTCCTGTTCGAACCTCTGCTGATGATGCAGAACTGGCCAATGGAAGGGCCAACTCCCAAACAGTTCCCAATGAACAAAAACATCCCCACCGATCATGTAGATGGCTACACCCACTGCAGACCTCTGTCAAGGAAGCTTCTGAGCTATGCCATGAACAAAACCCTTAAGTTAGAGTATATACGCGATCATAGGACTCCAAAACCGAGCCTTGTGACACCCCCGCGTTTAGGTGTCCCCCTAGGAACAATAGTTGCAGAACTCCTCTCTACAGAAGCGAAGGAGCAGAAACTGGCAAAACACATGGAAATCCAACTTAGTTTTATAGCCAAACGAGCCGAGCTCATGGGAAAGAAGTCTTCTTCTAAAGCCTCTGTCTCTACCCCAAAAACAAAGAAGAGGAAAACTGCAGAAGGCACCTCTACAAACATTACAGAAACTCAATCTTCACCTCCTCATGCCACAGAAGTTGGCTCCTCTGCTCCTCCCTCTTCTCCAAACCAAAAGAAGAAAAGGAAATCAAAACCCACAGAAGGAGGGGCACCAAAACCCAAGAGGAGGAAGACCAAAAAGAAACATGGGAAACCACTTGATCAAATGGTCACCATCGCAGAAGAGGCAGCTGAAGAAGTTGTTGAAGAAGAGGTCGCAGAGACCCGGGTCGAAGAAACTGCAGAGGAAGAGACTGCAGAAAGAGAAGTTGCAGAAGAGGGATACCAATCACCTTATCAATCCCCTGATCGATTCGCTCATCAAGGTAGCTTAAACGATTTCCTTCAAAACCTTGACATTGCTAACACCCTAAATACAGTTGGGTGGAATGCAGCACCACTTGACCACCACACCACAGAAGAACAAGACTTCTCTATCTCTGGCGTTGACACAAATCTGCAAGATGATGACCAAACCCCCAGAGATCAACCGGCTGAAACTCCAAACATTCTACAGAACCCCTTCATCCAACAGGGATTGAACGTCCACAGAAGGAGTACAAGCCCATCTTCAGAAGAAGGTATAGAAGAAATCGATATGTCAGATGATGCCACTAGGGAAAGGATTAGGCTACAAGCAGAAGCTAAGTGGAATAGAGATGAGGTTACAGAAGCTTTAGATAGAATGGGAGAAAAAGAAAAAGGGATAGAAAAAGATGCCGTAGAAGTAGAAGGCACACATCCTCAAACCCCTCCCAGTGCAACCCACACTTCTAACACCGCAGGTCTAGCTGCAGAAGGTGTTATTGAAAAAGAGCAGCACAGCTCGATCCAAACCCAACCCATCCAGCCAGAGGTTAATCTTTCAACCTCTGCGCCCACAGAAACCGGGGAATCCATTCCTAGGGAGTCTCCTCAGAGAGACTCACCTATAGTTCGTGATCCATCGCCCCAGATCACACCAGAACAACCTACAGAGGAATTCGTTTCTCTGCCACGCACAATTTAGGGCCAAAATTTCTTTTAGAGAGAAGTAGTGAGCACAAAGACGAAGAGACTCTAGACAAGTCTCCAAGTCAAACGTAGAACATTCCGTTACCCACCTCTGGAGTGGATTTGGACACTGTTCTTCGCAGAACTTCTGTAGAGATTGAAACTCAAATTTCTTCTCGAAGATCAGATGGAAATCCTTCCACCCCCAACGTACAAACAAGGGTGAACGAAGGTGTCCCAGGAGCAGGGACTCACTATGGAGACGAATGTGTTCCTCCAGAGGTTACCACAGGAACACAAGTATCAAGGGATGAGTTCCAAACCCTTGTCACCTCTGTGAACCAAACCATGAAAGAGTTGCAAAGCTCTTTCAAATCTTTTGCAGAGACAACATCGACGGCCTTACTAAATCTGAACACCAAAATGGACAATCTTTCCACAGAGGTGAAATCCGCCATTACCCAGATGAAGTCTTCTGCTAAAACAACTGCCACTTCTGCCGCCAAAGAATTCGGGATAGCCGCAACTTCTGCGTTCAAGGAATCAGTCAAACATTTCCTTGAACAACTGAACAAGCAATCCAACAAAGCAAAGGGCATTACACCTGCAGATCTACAGAAGGCCCTAAAAGACGTACAAGAAGAAGCAATGCACAACACTGTGCTGATGCAGCCTAAAGACTACATAACCAGAGCACAGCTAACAGAGCTCAGGCAGAATGTGATAAACCAGGTCACAGAAGTCATCCTCTCCTTCACTACTGCAAATGCCAACTACGTTAAAGAGTTCAGAGCAAGTGTCGGCAGAATGCGCTTCAACACAGAAGCAGAGCTTGCAACTCTATTCGGCCTCTGTGATGATGTATGCGCAAAGTTGATGGCCGCAGGAGCAGAACTACCAAAGAAACCCAAAGCTTCTTGCAGAGCAGAGGGTACTTCTGATAAGGGTCAGGATGACTCTGATGATGACCACCCTGGTCCATCAGATCATCCTGAGGGGGAGAACACAAGGGAGAAAGCTACGAGCAGAGGACTTCCAGCTACACCAATAGCCCCAGAACCCATCAACCAAGCCCCTCCATAACAAACCCAACAACAACAAACTCAACAGACCACAGAGACAACACCCATCTCTGTGAAATCAACTGCTGAAGAAACCCATGTACCAGAAACTGCTCAACAGACCACAGAGGCAACAACCACCCCTGTGGTAATCATCTTGGAAGAAAGTCCTTCAACAAACCAACATCCCAGAGGAACAGAAGCTCAAAAGACCACAGAGGAAACACCCACCTCTGTGGAATTCCCTACAATGTTTAGAGTAGATGCTAAACATCTGTCATCCTCTTCAGAAGAAGATCTTCCCTCCCCAACTACAAAACCAACAGAAAAACCCCAATCCATCCCAAGAAGAAAGTCTATTGCCCACAAACCAAAAAGAGCAAAGACCTCTGCTTCTTCTGTTCTAAGAAATATGCACAACACAATGACTGAACGAATGGCGCAAAGAGCAGAAGAAAGACAGAGGTTTACATCATCTTTTCGAATGGCAAGAAGATTCGACATTCCTCAACCCACAGAAACCGAGCTCACAGAGGAAGTCACCAAAGAACCTCCAACAGAGGTTACAGAGCCAATCAAGCCAACAGAACCAACGCCACAAAAGTCCTCTCAAACACAAGTGTCAAAACCTACAGAGGCAACACCCATCATTCCAACAGAAGCGCCAACACCCAAACCTACAGAGGCAACAGGTTCTGAACCTCCAAAGGCCAAATACAAGGGAAAGGCGAAACTGACAGAAGAGCCCAAGAAAAAGAAATCATTGCCCAAGCCTACAGAGAAATTGATGAAGAGCGCCTTTGATGCCTTCCAAACTCCAAAGCCTGAAGAAGAGGACTGGGCATATGAATTGAAGCCTCTGTCAGACATTCCACTAACAGGTAGAGCTGCAGAAGTTGTTCGACAGATGGAGAGTCTCAGAAGACAAGTACCACCACCTGGTCCAACATACGAAGAAATGGAAGAAGTGGTATACAAATACCTCTACAAACAACCCTTTCAGACCAATCATCCAACAGATCACGTCACACATTCAGAGACCAGAGAAGAATTTGAGAACATCTTCACTAGAACAAAGCCAAGAACTAGAGCAGACGTCTTCTCAATCCACAAAATCAAAAAGGTAATCTTCTGTAGGTACTCCTTTACAAGAACCTATCCAAGGGTCAGGTACAATCTTTACAGAGTCAGAAGGGTAAACAATTCAGAAACCACCTTCGCTAATGCTAACCTAAGGAATCTGAATCCCTATGATCTACCTGATCTTCTGCAATGGACGAAGGACAACTACAACACAGAGCCAAACACCAGAGCCTATCAAGTGTTGAGAAAAGCAATGAGGGAAAGGCTTCTGATCTACAGTTTGACAGACTTTCAGCTAGGAAAGGATCTTGGTCTCAAACATCTGAACCTTCGACCACCAGAGGATCGCTGCCCACCTGACGCTGTGCCCAACTCAATCATTACAGAACCAAGGTTCGGGTTAGTATTTCAAAACCCACAAGGCGAAGTCAAACTTTTTGTGACCATGGACTGTCAGAAGTACGCAACCAGTACTCTGAACATGTTCAGAGCAAACTTTGTAAAATACAGAGATACCGAGCAAATGGATAGAGACGCTGCAGATGCTTTCATCAGAGAGATTGATGCTACAATCCGCTTAAGAGAACTCTGCGCCAGTTTCTACAACGAGATCAGAGAAGTCGGAAGAGACAACAGAAGCTACAACGATTTCAAAGACGCCAACATCTTATTCTCAAACAAAATCTCTGCAAACCATTTTCAGTTTATCTTTCATAATACTCAAATGTAAAATGCCTCTGACATATTTCTGAATGAAAGAACTTTCGAGGTATTGTTTAACCTCTGTCTTATCTAACTTAGCCTAAAGTACTTCAATGTCAAATTTTTATTTTTCACTACTTAGAGGGAGATTGTTAGCTTCAATCTTCCTAATCGTAGAATTATTTAGAAGTAGTGAAAAATAGGCTAAGTGAATAAAGCCTCTTACAGATGCTCTGCCACTTCTGAAAGATCAAGGTCAAGAAGCTACAGAAGCAACAGAGGTGTCCTACAGAACCTCTGTCTTACGCATAAAGAAGACCAAAGACTCAGAACCCGGTGAAGACTGCTCTACAGAAGACCAGACCTCAGAACCTCTGTAACCCTTTACAGAGCCTCTGCGGTTTACGATAAAGACTTGGAAGATATTTTATATCTTGCTACTGTTACTGGATCCGTTAATCAACTTGCATGGTAGCGTGCCCTGTCAAACATCAACACGCGTCAAGCTCTGAATGGACTCAATAGGGCTTAGTACAATATAGACGTCTGCGGCATTAAATGCAATACTGCACGTACAACTATTCATGTCGTCCGATCAACAGTAGCTCATGCTTTATAGTTTCCTAGAGTAGTATAAAAGGAAGTCTCTTGTTGAGATCTTCCTTAACAATCTTAAGGACTTAACGAAGAATCTGAGTTTCATGCTTATGCTTTATATCGTCAAACCTGTTAAGCATTACACTCTCTCACACACACCAAATAGTTCTTAATCTGTTCTTGGTGTTCTTATTATATATCGAAAGACAGTAATCTTCAAGATATCATTTTGTTCTTAAAATACTGTTTCTTTATATTGTGTGTTCTAAATCTATCAAACAAATCTGTTAGTTCTTTAAATACGCTTCCGCATCAAACATAAACTCGAACTAATAGATCTGTTAATCTTGTCTAAGCAAAACGGGAACCAACAAGATTCTATTATTTTATGCGCGTTATTGAGTTTCTCAGTTAATTCATCTTGTTTTAATGTGAGGACTCTAAACTGATTAGCAAAGTGATTAATGGTGCACGAATCTACCTCATTTGTCTCAGGCGCCGCACCAGCCTCTGAATCCTCACCTTCCCTGCTCATCAGGCACATATTTGCTAAAACAGTCGTCTCCTCCTCTCCTTCATCATCAGTTTGATCCAACCAGTACTCTTCCTCCACCAGTAGTGCAATTCCAGACTCCTTCTGCTCTGCCAATAGCGCCTTCTTCTTGTAGTAGTCTGAATCCCTTACCTCCGTTTTCCAACATTCTTTGGAAAAATGGCCGGACTTCCCACAATTGTAACACTTTTGCTCTTCATCTTTTTTTTCACCAAACTTCTTCACCTCGGACCTTTTACCATCTTCCTTTTGATCATCAAACTGTTTCTTTGACTCGATTCGATTCTTGTGCTCAAAGTTTTTAGAACCAGATGAGTAACATTGATTGTTTGATCCCGGAGTTTTCACAAATTTCCTCTGGAAGGCCCTTGATAGAAGCATCATTGCCTGCTTTACGTTTTCCGCCTCATCCAAATCATCCTGGTCTATCCCATAATCCTCTTTCTGAATACTCTTACCCTTATCAGCATACTTTCTTGACATCAAGGCTATCGGTTCACTCTCAAACTCATCATCCTCTTCTTTCTTCTCAGAGAGTTCTGTCTTCTTCTCCTTCTTACCCTTTTTCATCAACTTCTTCTTTTTCAAATCAGCATCATCCTCATCTTGCTTAAATGTTTCAAACATCTGTTGTAGCGGAAGAGAATCCAGCCTAGAATTATGTTTCATTCTATGAGCATACTTCTTCCATTCGGGCTGAAGCACGCTCAAGAACTTCACATTAGTCTCGATGATGGATTTTGATATCTTGTAACTGCTGAGTTCATTTAGGATGGTTGTGAAACGATCATATGCATCGTCTAGATTCTCACTATTCTTCTGCTTGAAATTCTCATATTTGTTGATGATGTTTGAGACTCTCATTTGATTTTCCACTTCTGAACCTTGATACAACTTGATCAGCTCATCAAACATTCCTTTCCCGGTTTCACTCAAACTGTCAACCTTCCGATATATGTTATTGGTTAAGGCTTGCATAACCAGTGATCTAGCCGCTTTATCAGCTTTGTGTCTCAACAGTTCATGACCGGCGTAGTCTCTTGGGTCAAGAAGTCTTTCGTTGCCATCTGGGTCTGTTTGATAAACTTCTCGGTGTACCCCGTTTATCAAGGAATCATGGATGAGAATGCCATTCTCTTGTCGTTCCACATAGTCAAGAAATCTGTCTTTCCATATTTTAAAGTCTTTAGGGAATAGAACTGGCGGTTTATCTTTTGAACCTATGGTCAAAATATCTCTGGCAGTCATGTTTAGATTACTTGTCGTTGATCTTTTAATATCTTTTTGAACTGATTAGGAAATACTTATTACACAATCTTTTGTCTCAACACACTGTCTTGTCGCAGCCCAATGCTTGTCGCAACCCAAACCTTTTCGCAATAAACGGATATCGCAACACACAACTTGTCGCAATAACAAAACTTGTGGCAGTAACAAAACTTGTCACAATAACAAATCTTGTGGCAATAAGAAAGTATGTCGCAATAAGGAACTTGTCGCAATAAGGAAGTATGTCGCAATAACAAACTTGTCGCAAAAGTAAAAAGTGTTCTTATCGCAACAGAGGGTTGCGATAAGTTACTGTTCAAACTGGGATGATTGCGATAAAACACTTGTCGCAATTGACTCTTGCGATATGATACTGTTCACTTGCGATAGTTATGAAACTTTGAGGGTTGCGATAGTTATGAAGATTCAAGATGTTCTTGAGTCGAATCTTCAAAACTAATCGGATTTGGCTAAAATTTGGTACGCAGGTTCGTGACACTATTCTGGGCAACTTTAATGCTTCGTGTTTTGTCCAAAAACGAACGAAAAGTGGGTTTTCGATGCAAAACAGAGTGCAGAAATACAAAAGTCCAAAAATGGGAAAATGCACAATCTAAGCTACAAACCTAGTGATTTTGCGGAATAAAAACACTCAGGAATAGTCTACTAACAACCCTTGATCGATTCTAATCCATTAGAAGAACTCTAATGGCTAAAATCAACCAAAAAGATGAAAAATATGAAGAACACTCAACTTTTGCAAAAACCCTAACAATCCTAATCTGATCAATATGATATACAAGCTCTGATACCAATTGTGATCCCAGAACAAGTAATCAATCTAGATAAACAATAAAAGAAGCCATCTCTATATTCAATAAGGATCAAGTAGCTCACAATGATGAATGCAATTGAAGAACACTATGTGTGGCTACTATGTGTAAATGGATAACCTAATTCCTAAAGAAGAAATAAGCAAACATTATATACCTATGACAAGTATAGAACAATGACACATTTAGTCCCTCTACTAGGTACAATCATAATTAACCACTAACATTGGTCATCATTAAGTGGTCAGAATGATTAAGAGGCTGTTTGGTAATTGTTCATCATTAAGTGGCCAGAATGATTAAGAGGCTCTATCTTTAGAACATGATTGCTAGCGGGTTGTTTATTTTCCACTTAATAGTTCCATTAAGAGGCAGAACCTCTTAATAGTTTGGTAATTACTAACAGGTTGTTTGTTTACCTCTTAATAGTTCCCTTAAGAGGCAGAACCTCTTAATAGTTTGGTAATTACTAACAGGTTGTTTGTTTACCTCTTAATAGTTCCCTTAAGTGGTCAGAATGATTAAGAGAGGTTGTTTGGTAGTTGTTCATCATTAAGTGGTGGTCGGAATGATTAAGAGGTTGTTTGGTAATTGTTCATTATTAAGTGGTTAGAATGATTAAGAGGTTGTTTGGTAGTTGGTCATCATTAAGTGGTCAGAATGCTAATGGGTTGTTTATTTACCTCTTAATATTTCCATCAAGAGGCAGAACCTCTTAATAGTTTGGTAATTACTAACAGGTTGTTTGTTTACCTGTTAATAGTTCCCTTAAGTGGATCTGAAATTAAGAAAAATACAAACAGGAGTAAATTGGGTTTGACTGACCGAATTAGACTATAGAGCCCATTAAGATCTGAAAACCCAAAAACAAACAGGCCTACATTGAGTTTTATTAAACGAAAAGTGAAAACAGGTCCAACATATATAGTTATTGTTTGTTATTTTCACAAGGTTGAAGGTTAGTGAGTAAAACTAAATCACCATCATCTTCCAACTATGTTGACATATCTTGTATCGTCAGTTATACCCATTAACATAACGACTTGATCAAGTAAAGTTGAATTGGATATCTAGGTCTAGTCATCCCATTTTTATGAGTTTGAAGGTTAATGAGTAAAGATTATCCAAAAGAAATTTAACCTTAATATATTGTGGTCCGCAAACTCTTGAACCGCACCATGAATATCGGTGAATCATGAGGCATCTATAATTCTTGACTCTAGTTGTTGTATAATTTGATCCGGTTTGGTCTGCTCATATATTATACCATGGAATAGGAATCAATATTATCAAGTTGCATCTAGATATGCGAGTCCATGTAAATCATTTGCAAGAAATTCATAGGATGATAACATAGGAGAGATGTGCACATACAAATATTTGACAAATTAAATGAATTCAATACCTCAACTATAAGATAAAATCTTACCAATTAACTACAGCTATTTCTTATTTACAATTTTCCCAATCTTGTTTTTTCTTTTTTTCCAATTTACCCATTAATCTTAAATTTGTTTTCTCATTCTAATGACAACAGATTTTTTATCCGAAATAACTTGAAAATGAAACAAAATTAATTGAATTTAACTACTATTTAACAATTAATTTCGTACTAAGGAAATGAAATATTTCCTCGAAATCAAACAAAAAACCAAAAAGTGTCTCGAAATCAACAAAAAATCAAAAAAATCATGCGAAAATCAACCAAAAAACTTAAAAAATCTCCTGAAGGCGGAATTCAGCTAAATACATATTAAAAACACAAGCCATTGGTTCAATACAAGCATGTTGTACTACACTTCTCTTTTCCAAATCTAGAATCCCTCTTCCAATGTTTAATGCTCTAGTATAAAAACAAAAATTAAAAGCAAGGTTTGTAACACTATATAGAGATCCTAAACACATCTTCAAACATGGAAGCTAACATTAGATCTAAATATTATAAGAGAGACTGCAATTCGTAATATCATATATAAACTTCTTGTCATTGTGGCATATCATCGAACAGCTAGTTTGCACATGTTGAATTGCAACATAAAATCTATTTCTAAATGAACATCAATCAGCACATCGGTCTAAATACAGACGATAATCCCATGAAAAAAACAGAATTGTAGAAGATAAAAAAAAAACAACTCGCTAACACATGGGGATAGAAAAAAGACTAGAACATTAAATGAGAAGAAAGGGGATGAATTTCAGAGTTTTCGACCTGCAAACAAGCTTTGGAATGGATAGAATATGAGAGAAATTTGTTCTTGGAATCTTGGTAGCGCTTATGATGAGAATCAGCGGCAGAGAGAAGTAAGAAGGGTGTATGTTTTGGATTCGGGAAGAAAATGAAACAATTGAGGGAAAATAAGTGCGGGAATTGATTCCCTCCAATTTGCAGGAAAAAAATTTGTCGTTTATTGTAGAGTAAATTACGTTTTTAGTCCACTAGTTTGTTAAAATAATTTCTTTTCAACAATAGTATTCATTCATTACACTTTTAGTTACGTGTGTGTCGGGTTGGGAAGACGGTTCCCCACCCCGATTGGGTTTCAAATGGCCATATTAAAACTCGAAACTTATCTATATTCTTATAAAACTTAGGGGTGTTCACGGTTCGGTTCGGCTCGGTTTGTAGCAAAAATATGAATTGAACCGCATGAGGCGAATACCTATTTACCCGAACCGAAATCAAACAGCGGGCTGAACCAAACCTAACCGAACCGAACCGCAGTTAGTCGGTTACCCGCGGTTCGGTTCATGGTTACCCAAATTTATCGAAAAATATTATTTGTAATAAAAAATAATATCAAAATATAAAATTTAAACAAATTACATAACAAATATATAAAAATAATCCAAGAACAAGAAATTAAAATAAGTTTTATTGTATAAAAGAATCTATTATTTGGCCAATGACTACTAAAAAATTAAATAGTTAACACTAAATATAATATTATTAATTGTATTATATATCGGTTCGGATCGGTTACCCGCGGATACCTATAACTTAAAACCGAAACCAACCCGTGAGTACCCGGTTTTTCGGTTTTCGGTATTTCCGGTTTTCGTTTTTTTCGGTTTCGGATCAAGCGGTTCAGCCCGGTTTCTCGGTTTTCCGGTTTTTTAAACACCCCTAATAAAACTCATTCATATGGCCATACTAAAATATCACTCATTCAACTTATAGTTGTTATGATCACATATGAAATACATTAATACAATGAAACGCAAACCACAATCCACGATGACTATGGTGACATGTATGCAAGGACCATAATGACAGTCATTAGGTGACCCGTATGCAAGGACCATAATGACTATGGTGACCCACATGCAAGGACCATCATGACTCTAGTGACCCGTATGCAAGGACCACAATTACTCTGGTGCCCGTATGCAAGGACCAAACTAGTTGTAGTTTGTAGAAGCACCATCAATATTTGCATTTTCACCGCGTCTCAATTGGCATTGTCCAACACGATGCACTTGGTTTGGATTAGAATGAGAGTTTCTATTAGTTCTAACATGTTTTTAAGGGGCTGCAGAATTGCACGTGTCTACGTCCCAATCCCAACCCCATTTATTTGACAATTACCTTTCTTTGGTTTCTTTTCATATGTGACATTCTAACAAATATGCATGTTTTTTTTGTAATTTAGATCTGAAAATTTTGTTTCAAATCTCTTTATGTTTTTTCATACACGAAAATAGTGTAATCTTGTTCTTGATAATTGATTGATTAAAAGAGGCACCCGGATGGGGGATCTCTTAATCCAACCGTGGAAAATGTGACGTTGATGAAGTCCCTTTCTTCGCGATGTGTGGTGGTGAAGCAGAGTGACAAAAGGTGGTCATTAGTGGCAATTTGTTGGTGGTGGTATGTTGTTGTGTGTGTGTTTTTTTAGGGGGGGGCGATGAGAAGGTGAACAGGGAAGGGAGGTCGGTGTGGGGGTGGATTTGGGTTTGAGGAAGATGAAGAGGAAACGGGTTGTCAGGAAAGAGGTTGGCAGTAGTGTAATAATGAAGAATATGACACAAAAAATCCAATAGACAAAATAAAAGACAAAAATAGGTCAAATGATGAATATACCCCTCATTAATGAATCTCCACTAATGATCCTTAGGGTCATGAAAAACGAAGCAAGATGCAAAGCACAATGATTATTAACGTAATAATTGGAGACCATTTTTTTGTTCTTGATGTTTGGTATGTGGTTTGTTTAATATTGTAGAAGATGGAGGTCCTTATTGTGGTTTATTATATTCATCTTCGACATTTTCATTTATATGTAATGGCAGTTTGAAAAGAAAAGAAAAAAGGTTCACTATGTCGGAGACAAGGCTAACTGAAGTTGTGGGTTCTTGGTGGAGGGAAGTGAAATTTACTCTATATGAAATATAAAAAAAATAATGAATATTTTGAATAAAAATATGACAAAATTTCCCTTCAACTCTTAACCTTAACGATGTCTTAACCCAACTCACGAAAAAACAACCACATAGACATGATGCATTGATTTTTTAGAGAAAGATAAATTTTGTTAAAAACTTATAATCATAGGGACAAATATAAGAAAATTTTAGTAACTTAAAATAAGAAAAGTTAAAAAACCCAAAATAAAAAAAGAACTCTAAAATCGTTGAAAATCAAAATCAAGTAACCAAAACCCTAATCGTACATTTCCTTCTACCCTTTCCATTGCCCACGGCTTCTCGCTCGGCTGTTGCTCTCTCGTTGCAGTCAAGCATTCAACTTTGTCTGCTCTGTTCTACGACCGTTCCTCTCCTCTTTAACCGCTTCTCCTCTGTCTAGAAGTCTAGAAGTCGAAGTCGTCTTGTCTAGATCTTGACATGCTATGATTTCTTCTATGTTGACTTACGATGTGTCGATTTATGCCATGATATACTCGATTTTGAGTTCTTGTTGATGGCTTCTTTTCTTATACCGATCGAATTTGTTTTATTATATAGGTTGTTTCAATGACACTTCTTGACAATATATGTTCTTCTCAAGTGTTGGATACATGAGCTTATTAGCTACTGTGTCATTTTATTATTATTTGTATCATTTTAGTTATTTTTGCTATGTTTCCCATGTCTTTTATGATCTCCTTCCGTACATATTTTATCGGTATACATTTATTAGCTAGGAAGAATCTGCATTTCTATATTGTGTGATAGAAAATGTGCATTTCTGTTTTGGCTCTTACTGACACTACTAGAAAAACTCAAATTTACGACGAAAATTACCGACGGATACAAACCGTCGGTAATTACCGACGGATACAAACCGTCGGTAATTACCGACGGATTTCATTTAAAAAAATTAAAAAAATAAATAAATAAATATCCGTCGGTAATTACCGACGGTTTTAAATCCATCGGTAATTACCGACGGATTACCGACGGATTAGCTAATTAAAATAATTAAAAATAAAAATTAAATAATCCGTCGGTAATTACCGACGACCTCTTTAATATTTTAATTTTTATTTATTTTTATTAAATATTCCGTCGGTAAATAATTACGTTATTAATGTTTGTGTGTCATGGTGTACTATCGGTATGTTTGTATATGTGTATATATGTATAAATGTTTGTATGTGTATACATGTATGTGTGTATGTCTATGTGTATGATAGTATATGTACACGTATGTATATACAGTACATATATGTTTGTGTGTCATGGTGTACTATCGGTATGTTTGTATATGTGTATATATGTATGAATGTTTGTATGTATATACATGTATGTGTGTATGTACAGGTGGGATGATAGTATATGTGTATGATACTATATGTACACATATGTATATACAATACATATATGTTTGTGTGTCATGTGTACTATCTATATGTTTATGTATGTTTGTATATGTGAATATATGTATGAATATTTGTATGTATATACATGTATGTGTGGATGTATATGTGTGTATGTATATGTACAGGTACGATAGTATATGTACACGTATGTATATACAGTACATATATGTTTGTATGTCATGTGTACTATCTATATGTTTATGTATGTTTGTATTTGTGTATATATGTATGAGTGTTTGTATGCATATACATGTATGTTGTGTATATACACATGTAGTTGCTTATATGTATACAATACATACTATACATACATATGTTTGTATATGTCATACATGTCTAGCTATATGTGTATGTATGTTTGTATATGTCATACATGTCTATCTATATGTTTATGTATGTTTGTATATGTCATTAAGAGTACTTGGAGTCCATCAAGGCCCGATCAAGTTCATTAAGTGTCACTCAAGTCCATAAAGGTCTATACAGTGCATTAACAACCACTAAGTCAAATATGATTTGTCACAGACCATTATAGTTCATAAATAGTACTTGGAATCCATCAAGGCCCGATCAAGTTCATTAAGAGTCACTCAAACCCATAAAGGCCCATACAGTCCATTATCAACCACTAAGTTAAATATGATTCGGCAAGGACTATTATAGTTCATTAAAAGTAATTGGAATTCATCAAGACCCGATCAATCATTAAAAGTCACTCAAGCCCACAAAGGCCCAAATAAGATTCATTAACCACCATTTAGTCAAATGTGATTCGTTAAGGACTATTATACTCTGTGTGTTTCTACCAAAATAGTTAAACCAAATAGTTTATCCAACACTTCCGCACATTAAGACTATTATACTATGTTTTATAACATTTGGTTTAAATATCATTGTTGAGTTCAAATCAGGGATCAACATTCATTAACAACCATTTAGTCAAATGTGATTCGTCAAGGACCATTAACTGACCAGTCCTAGTCGTACCAAACACAAGACAAACAGTTATTTTGTCCCGTCCTGTCCTGTCATGTCCAGTTTTATCCTGTTCCGTCCAATCCTGTCTGAAGCTCATGAAGGATCAATAAAGTTCATCAACAACAATTGAGTCTAATACAACCTATTAGAGCAACTAAAGTTCGTGTAGGCCCAATAAAGCCCAATCAAGTTTCTTAAAGTATCCATCAATACCCATGAAGACCCAACACAGTTCATAAAGTCACCGAAAGGGTTTAAAGAGGTTAATTGGGCTTTGATGGATCTATTGGGCTTTAATCAGTTATACCGACTTTAATATGTTCTATTGGCCTTTAAAGGGTTTCATTGGGCTTTAATGGATTATGGATCTATCAGACTTTAATCGGTTCCTTATTTTGTTGATTGTCTTTCTCGATTTTATTTTACGGTTTTGAGGAAGCTAGAGATGGGTTGGTTGTTATTTTATCTTAAAAAAATATATAAATAAGGGTTTCATTAAGTGCCACTTAAATCATTACATTTTTATGTAAAAAAAGAAATAAAAGAAATATATATTATCAAAATTGATAAGAGAACATAAAATTAAAAATGCTTCAAACTTTTTAAAGACGAATAGATTTCTACATAATAACGTAACATTATATTTTTAAGAGTTTTAAAAAAATAAAAAATAGATATTTTATAAAATATACGTATTAATCTTAATTTTTTTTTATAAAACTTCAATATTTTTAATGTGTTCCCAAATATTGGTTCCCTCCCATACTCCCCCCCAAAATATCCCCAAACCCTTAAGCTTTCCCCAAAATCAGATCCTCTCCTCAAAATCCCCTAAATGCTCTCGTTCTCTCCTCAAAATCCCCTCCCACATCATCAAAATATTTTGAAACTATAGGTATTTTACAGGAATTTTGAGCAAGGAAGAAAATCCAGGTTTCCGTCTCTCTCTCTCTCTCAAACATTATTATCATATGTCGTATGGGAATAAACAAATGACTTCGAAGGTGTATAACGACACAGAGAATCAAAGCATGGGAACTAGATTACCATCCGTCCATCCCAAAAACCAAAGAAGAATGATCAAACTTGAAGATGAACAAGTCAAAGTAAAACACATTTGTGCATTTTGGAAATGGGTACATTTTACTTTAATACTGGAAGCTTAGGAGCATTATTAAGCATTTATGGTTGGTTATAAATGATTTCTAAGAATCTTATATATCTATATTTATACTCTATTATCCCTCCCAACACTCTTGTTGTAATGGTCCTGTCTCCGTTTCAGATGTAAAGATGTTAAAGCAGGAAGTGGGGAATGCTATACTGTAGTACTAACTGAAGATGGCTTCTCCTTGGCTTTTGGTTGGAACAAAAATTGTAAGTTTGTCTATTCTGGTTGACCATGGATAAATAAATACCAATTGTGTTTGTTTTAATAACACACACATGGACAACTGCTGCAAAAAGTGTGATATTAAGTGGGAGGACTTGATGATTAGCGAACAAATTGGGTGAGGTATAAGATACATCTGGTTTCTTATATTGACATAAAATTTAAGGTCTATCTTTTTGCAATATTTGACGTTTTACAAACATTTTTGTTTTCTTAAATATTAGACGGTTTTATGTTTGGAAACAAAAAGGTATTGTTTGATGTATTTACATGGTATTGAAGCTCAATAGATATTTGGTTTACTTTAAATTGTAAAGTTGATATGAATTTGAAAATTATGTGATTGTGCATTTACAATTAATGTTCCAGTTCCTGTCTTTACATGAAAAAAATATTCAAAGTTGAACTATTAGCTTGCTTTGGCCCTGTCAACTACAGTTATGGGCAAGAAGATTCCTCTAGACCCTTTTACCAATATTCTTAAAGTACATATAATTAGATGGTATAAAAATTTCATATAATGAGATATTATGAATCGATCTATTTTTCTAATACTATTAAAAGATTTCCACACTTGTAGTTGTTTGGTCTCATTTCCATGATGCTATAATGTAAGGATATGGCACCCACAAAATAAAAACAGAGAAAAATGGACTACACTTTCATTTTAGAACACAATGCTTACCCCTATAGTATTACACTTTCACCTATTAGGTAAGATTGTAGTCCTTAAAAACGGTATTGTATGCAACGTTTTTATCCGGTAACGCTTCCAGAGTAAAAGTCGTCACTCTAACTTATCAGGTAAGACTTTCAGTTCTTGTCCTCGCTCTTACATGTTTGTGACATGTCTTGACACCAAAAATGACACTTTTCACACTTCACATCAAAAATAACACTTCTCACATGACCCCACACCGCTTAATATAGTTGTTGGTTACATGGACAATGAAATTCTGGTCTTTTTATTTAATTCAAATGATATCGTCGTTGGTATAACAGGGCTCTTACTTCCACAAGTAAATTTCTTGAGGTGTATCTATAGCATTGCAACAATTTTACACTTCACTATAACTTAGAAAAGGTTGTGTTTTGTATTATTTTATGTGGATATGATTATTTTTAGTTAGTCCAAAATATTGGAACAAACTAATCATGTTTTTTTTCTTTTGGATATAGGTAAGGTCTTTGCTAAGGAAGGTGTTTTATGTATTTGGAGCAGTTTCAGCCCAAATTTTGCTACTAGCAGTCCCGTACCTTCCAGTTTCCAGTGCACCTCCACTTTCACCAATAGTTTCTTCAGGTTCTTCTCATATAACAAAACAAAGGGCAGGCTCTCTTTTTTAGGTTCTCTTTTGAAAAGTAGTTAGCAAGCCAGTGAAAGAGTTAATCCTGATATCTTATATTCAAATCCTACAAAGCTTCATTCTGTTGCACCTTGTTCATAATTTTTTTTAATAAGCTATGTATTATATCAAACATTGCATCTGTTGTGTGATAGAAAACATGTCTACGAGACAAATCTTAATAATCGATGTTGGTTCAGTTATCATTTTGGATGTAACTCTTATTTTAATTTCTTTTGTTATTCTAGCATACTTGATTGCATCCCGTTGCATCGCACGGGTATACAACTAGTATATATATATGCATGCATATAGCAATTTATACAAAATAAAAAATTTATTATTTAAAAAAAAAATCACAATTACCGACGGATTAGTGACGGATTTTCCGTCGGTAACTATTTATTTTTTATTTTTTTGGCCGTCGGTAATCCGTCGGTAAAGAGTGCCGTCGGTAATCCGTCGGTAAAGCGGACCGTCGGTAATCCGTCGGTAAAAACCGCCGTCGGTAATCCGTCGGTATATGCCGGCGTCGGTGATTCGTCGGTGATTCGTCGGTAATCCTGGACGTCGGTAATCCGTCGGTAAATTCCGTCGGTAAATTCCGTCGGTAAATAATTTACCTACGACAGTATTTCCGACGGCGATTACCGACGGATTTGGCCGTCGGAAATTTGAATTTTTTTTGTAGTGTGAATCGTGAAATTAGATGGGTTGAAGAAAGAAGGGAACTATGTAGTTATTGCAGTAAACCTTATAATAAAATTGGTGTACCAACTAGCAACCACATTAAACAGAAAACTATGATGTAACTTAACTTTCTAATGAAAATAGATATGTTGGTCATATTTCTGAGTTTGTAATTGAGCCTTTTAATTTAAATTTGAGCCTTTCAATGGCCAAAGATTTATAATCTCACATTAGTTTGTTTAATATAATTTACTATACAGTTTTGTCTATAGGTTTTCAATCAACATTGAGGTCTTATTTGTTTTTTAGAAAAAAAAAAACTCTAATTAGCCTGTTATGTCTGATTCGTTAAGAGGTAGGGCCATTTAGACTGTTTGTTTTTTTTTTCAAATTATCAGAGCCACTTATGTGTTACCGGTAAGAGGTAAACCAACCTCTTATTTTGCCTGTTATTGTTCTCAATGAATTAAACTTAATAGATCATTTCTCTCAACGAATTCACTTGGATTATAGTATAACTCAATTTACTATAATGAGGTGACTTTCAAATTTAAATTTATATATTTTAAGTATATTATTATCGATTAAACGGGATTCGTTTAGATGAATGATAATTTTATAATCGGATGTAAATTTCGTAATGATGATGCATAAATATGTTTAATTGTATAAATTTATATATTTAAATTCAACACTATAATATTCTAATGGGTCAAATACATAATTAAAACAAATTAAGACATTTGCCAATTAAAAAAAAACGGTCTTATTGATTCAGATTTCAGACTTCAGCACCATCTCTTATCAGTCAGAAGTGAAATAAGACTTCAGACTTAAGCACCTCTTAAAAAACAAACGACACCTTAGCAAACCTCACCAAATATGATATGCCTGATTATGCTGCTTACTTTTTTGGCTGTCGTAAACAGTCTCTCTGCCAAATATGATACAGTTGATTACGTGAGTAGACATAATTTTAGTGGGACGAAGGGAGTAACTACATGACTGTAACGTGAAAATAAGTTTGATGTTAGAGTTTTCACATACACTTGAGGACTAAATTGCTGGTTGGTTCCTCTAATATTTAAAATATACAGTAGTAGGGCTACGGAGATTTAGCACTTGCTTAACTCCATGACGTAACATACCTCGACCTTCAAATGTGTAATTTTCAATTATTCATTACTAATTTACAAAAAACAAGAGGGATAGACCCAACAAAATTCTTAAATGTCAGCCAAAACATGCTTTGGGTAAAACCACAAATAAAGGTCTAGAATTATATCCCTCGCAAAATCATTAACAACCAAAACCCCTCTCCTAAATTACTTTTTAAATAGCTAAAAAATGAACTCTATGCATATAACCCACATATACCCAAAAAAACTAAAAAATAAAAGGATGTCGAGACATGCATTGTTCAAAAGCTTTCTTGAAATACTGCAAAAGATCCCAATTTGCATCACCTTTGCCACCAACATTCGTATCTCCAAGTAGATGGGTGTGAATTTATTTTCCTTACATAAAAAAGAGAACGAATACCCGGAAGAAAATTATGCCTTGTGATGAGTTCTCTTGACTTAATAACCTCTGTGCAATCATGGTTGACTTACTTTATATGCTCATAACACAACATATGCAAGTTTATGTTTCCAACCGTTAACATTGTTGATTTTACAATGACACTTTAGTTATATATGTTATTTACCTTGTATAATTGAATCATGCTGTTTTCTTGGTGAAGCTGTTGGGGTGAGAATCGTTGCGCAAGCTACATCAATGGAAGTTGTACCTGTTAAAGGAAGTTGCCAAGGTGAGTATCAACGTATTTTTATGATCGACATTATTGTTAATGAATCTGGAATGCTGAATATATATTCTGTATATCTGACGATGCGGTCGATGCCTAGGTCTACACAGTGAACCCAAAGCACATTTTTTTCTTCTAAAATCCACGCGCTGGTACCCTGGTCCGAACCGACAGGTGCCCGCTATTTTTTAATAAAATATATTTCATTTATTTATAAAAACTTAATAAACTACTTTTTCAAGGAAGCACCGTTTGTAGTATTTATTAGCATCAACTAATTCTAATGACGTGAAATGTTTTCGAAGCATTGTTTGTAGTTTTTATTTGTTTTGAAAGATCGTTTATAATATTTATTTGTCTTTGAAGCATCGTGTGTAGTATTTATTAGTTTTCTGTTTTTATCGTATTAGTTTTCACGTCTGTGATATTTATTTCTTTACGTTGGGACTTTGTAATATATTAATATATTTACATTTATATAATATGAATGGCAAAAGTTTAAAAAAATTAGACAGCGGGTACCCGGTACCGGTACCGGAACCGGCGGTTCGGGACCGGTTTCCAAATATAAAGAACCGGTGTAACCGATTTCGGTTCCTTCATTCCAGGAACCGTCGGTTCTGGTTCCGGGAATTTTGGCGGGGTACCCGCGTTTTCTCACCACTAACGATGCCTAGGTCTACAAAGTGATCCCAAAAGCACATTTTTTCCTTCCAAAATCCACCCAGCTTAATTCCACAAACTTCCACCTATTATCCATCATATTATCACCGAAACATAACATCCTTATAACACCTAAAAAACAGATCTGCAGATTTCACCAATTATAACACCAAACCATACCACCTACACTTAAATTTAAATGATCCAACTAAGAAATATCTGATATGAACTAAGAGATCGACAAGTGAGAAACAATAGTATTTCTAATTGATCCAACCCATCTTTCCACTGAAGACCCGTCCATGTTTTAGGCCACATCTCAAGGTTATAAATCCCACTTAGAATGCACACAGATATTTGTAGGCCACATTGCAAGGTTATAAATCAATTTGAAATCACGGTTAGTCGAACATGCCAATACAAAGCTATCAATCTCTCTTTGTATCTACTTCAATACAAAACCCATCCTTGATCACCATGTAAATTTGATTAGGACCAATAATTGTTGCAAACTAAGTACGCCTACTCAATTGCTGAAATAAACTAGAGCGGTAACATGTGATTAAAGCTACACAAATGGTCCCATCACTCATCTACAAGGAAGCAATCCATCCTTGAACTAAAACCAACATTATACATAATTAAGAGTACTCCTTTTTCAACTTCAGCACTAGTAAACTGCAGCATGAAACAAGGAAAACGTTAGTCATAACATCAACATTCAAGTATTCAACCTTTGTAGGCTCAGCTGTTACAACATCATCCACCTTTTTTTTCTAAGAATGGCCATCAACTCACCTTACATTTTTTTCTATTTTTTTCTAGCAAGTATTTGGGGTCAAGAGATGGCACTTCGCACTTAACTAACACATGTGTGTGTGTTCCTTTCCTTATCTAGCTTACATTCCTTTCTTTTCTATTTTTTTCTTGCTTCTTTTAATGGCAATCGATGAACCAAAGCGTCACACGATTGAACTATGAATACCCGGTCTTTCTTAGTTTTCAATTAAGGTTTTGCTATGTTTCTTGTCTTTGCATTTTTTCTTGATGCCTAGTAATCTATCCATAAATCATGGTCGACATCGCAACCATCTTATGCAACGATTTATTTTCAATTTATTCTAGCCCATATGTTAAGTGTTCTGTTTTTTGTGTTTTTCTCGTTTAACATATCATTTCCCAATCTGTTCATAAAAATCTTTTCTTTGATTTTGTTGTCACTTCATGCACTACATTGATGACAAGTGCTATGAATGTTCATTATTATGATACGCTAGATCAATATCATAGGCTAGTGATATAGAAAAAGATGGTGATGGTTGTTTCTTTCAAATGTTAGTTTGTTTTATCAAACTTTTATAAATCATTTGTAGTAGGATATTTGTGCTTCATTGTCATTACTCATTACCGGTAAATGTAGTTATATCCTCATCGTTCGAAAATATATTAAGTGACCATTTTTGTACACGATAGCCTTTTACACAATTGTAAAACCGTGTAAAAAGCCCTTTTTGTTAGTGGTGTGTAACTAGTCTTATATGTTGTGGCCCATCTATAAATTCTAAGTTTGGGTGAATGGTTTTTCAAACTAATTTACTAGGCTTCTTCTTACACATAGGTCATCGTTCTTCCTAGAGTTTTGGCTTTAGTGTTTATTAATTTGAACTTGTTTTATCTTATGTTTTCTTTAATCTAATGTTTAAACTCTTATCATTTTTGTGATTTGTGTATTCGTTGGTTGTTTTTTTAATCTACCGGCTTTGTTTTCTTGCAGGTACCACAAACAATTTCCAATCATAATGGCGATAAACAAAAGCATACGAAGCACTGCAACTTTACAAGTATTAACGAGATGGTGAAAATATAGAATTAAATGAGGACTATTGCCTAAATAAGAAAATTCAGATGTTTAGTACTTTTGTTATTGAGTTATTGGTGTTATTAATTATTCATATGATTTATAATATTAATATTATTCTTCTTTGTGTTGATAATAATATTGATTCATATTTTGAGTTTTGAAATGTAATTTCATTTCCCCTTAAATAATAAAAATCGTCACCAAAAATAGCATATAGCAACGGTTTTGATAATATAACGTTACTGTATGTATCATTTTATGTGACGGTTTTGAAGCATATAAACGTCACCATATGCCATGCTAAAGTGACGATTTTGAAAAATAAACGTTACTGTAAGTCATGCCATGGCAACAGTTTTGATAAAATAAACGTCATATTATGTCATGCTATGGTAACGGTTTTGAAAATCAATGACACCATATGTCATGTAATGGTGACAGTTTTAACAAATAAACGTTTGCGGATGTTATGCTATGACGACAGTTTCAAAAAATAAATGTCACCATACGTTATTCTACGGTGACAGTTTAGGAAAAATAAATGTCACTGTATGTTATGCCACTGTGATGATTTTCACAGATAAACGTCACCGTATGTCATGCTACCGTGACGATATTGAAAAATAAACGTCATCTTTTTCCATGTTACGTTGACAATTTTATAAAAGAAACGTCACCGTATTCCATGTTACGGTGACAATTTTGAAAAATAAATGTCACTGTATGCCATATTACGTTGACTGTTTCAAAAAATAAATGTCACCGTATGTCATGTTATGGTGATGATTTTGCAAATAAACGTCACAATATGTCATGTTACGGTGACTTGTTTTGATAAATAAAGGTCATCATATGTCATGCTATGTTGACGATTTTTACAAATAAGCGTCACCGTATGTCATACCACGGTGACGATTTTGAAATAAACGTCACCGTATCTCATACCACAGTGACAGTTTTGACAAATAAACGTCACCATATATCATGCTACAGTGACAATTTTGACAAATAAATATCACGGTATGTCATCCTACTGTGACGACTTTGAAAAATAAACATCAGCGTACGCCATGTTATGGTGATGGTCTTTAAAAATAACGTCACCGTATGTCATACCATAGTGATGATTTTGAAAAATAAACGTCACCTTATGTGATGTTACGGTGACGTTTTGACAAATAAACGTCATTATATGTCATGCTACGGTGACGATTTTGATAAATAAACATCACAGTATGTATGCTTATGATGACGGTTTTGAAAAATAAACATGATTGCATGTCATGATAATGTGACAGTTTGAAAAATAAACGTCACCATACATCATAATACGGTGACGATTTTGAGAAAAATATTGTTTTTTATATACACATAAGGTGACAGTTTTAGATTATGGTAACGGGTTTTGATGTGATATGGTAACGTTAATAAAACGTAACCAAAAGAGTATCAAAAGTGACGGCAAGATAGGTGACGTTTTTAATGTCAACGAAAACCGTTACCGTATACCTACAGTAACGCTTTTTAACCGTCACAAATGACAATATGTTCCTCATGTGATCCATGGTGTTGTTCCAGCCACTGCGACTACTCCCGCTGTTTCTGAACGAACAGTCATTAGGGAGGTGTCTCAGTGGACTGAAGAAGACAAGTGACAGGTGTCGAGCCCGACAAATAATAAAGTCCTATTACCCCAGATTACAACAAAGATTGCAATTGTGGCAAGTAGGGTCAATTCCACAGGGATTGGATGTGAAAGTGTAAAACTTCTACGCTTTATATAAAAAAACGGGGGGTTGAATTTATATACTAAACTAAACATATAAAATTAAAGCGAAAATTAAATAATTATAAACTAGCAACGAATGTAAACCATTGACCGGATCGTATATCATACACTTGTTCTTAAAAAGATTTTTCTCAGTTTATTTTCCAGAATGGCTCGAGTATCGATACACATCGATACACCGTTTGTCAAACATCAATTAGCACGATAAGCTCAATAACTAATTTCTAACCGGTAAATCTAATCTAGTTACGAACATAGAGTTCAATTACCGGTTGCTTTAAGATTACACAAACACCATTCCTAGCCAATGATCGACGCCGACCATTTAGACTAGATTAAGCAAACTCACAACACTAAAATTAATCAGACGCCTAATCAATTGAAATGTTATTTGCTACTAAAATAGAATTTAGAACAATTACGGATTCACAACTCTATCTAGCAATTCACAATTAGGTTCAACAATTCGAGGGTACCTACTCAAATTAACCGACTGAACTGTGATAAACGATTAATTCAAAGTTTGCACAAATGGAAATCAAATGATAGTAAAAAGTGCAACAAGCCTCAACACAATCCGAGCAAAAAGATTTTGTCTCATTGCTTGAAAATAAAAATTAACCAAGGAAAATAATTTTAAACCTAATCTAAATTACCTACTAAAAGAATAGAAGAGATTCCACAAACGTCTCCGTGATGCTCTCCTCGTCGCCGTCTTCGTTCTTTCTTTGCGTCTCTTTCTCCTTCTATTTATAGAAAGTTCAAAAGATGGTGGACATTGAGAGGCGTGCCACCCTATCTTCAGCAACACCCCACAAGATCAAGTTGCAATTCTTTTTGGGCGGTGGAAGCTTCAAGAGTGCCCTCTATGGGCACTGGCTTTTCCAGTGTGTCCGCAGTGGGTAGTGGATGTATACAGAACGTCTCAAAATCAGCTTTTTGCATTAGATTACATCTTTTTATTTGATTCTGGTCTTAATTGGTTCTTCACAAATAAACATCAATTCAAATTAATAGGGGTATTTTAAATATCTAATTAACATTATTTTTAGGGTAAACTTGATATAAAAAGTAATAAAATCAGCACTTATCAAATTCCCCCACACTTAGATCATTGTTCGTCCTGGCAATGACTTAAGTTAGCACGTGGTATAAAAATTGAATCCAACGAGAGTGTCAACACATATAGCACATCATGAACTCGAGATTTGCAACTTAGCATCAATTATAGCACATACCAATTAAAAGAGACATAAGCTAATCTCGAGAACTCTCACGAATGGGATAATTAAACCAACACTCAATTCACTCATTGGGTTCAAAGTGTATCGCTCAAACTGTCACTACGCTAGTATGTATCTACCATATTCTTGAAAAGTCTCTCACTCTCCACTACTTGGATAACATACATGTAAAATAATCAAAAGGACTTTTACGGGTGTAATGTAAAATAAGGATTTGGGTATGGTAGGGATGTATTTGGGAAAAATGGCTAACGACCGTAGACGAATAGAGAAACCGGTTCTTTAAACATGAAACTTTATTTCCACAAAGGACTTCATATCTCTCAATTGAAGCACAATTCCGTTTGGATAATGATAGGGAATAAAGATGAAACGTTTATAATCGACCATATCATCATTTATGTCGTCTTACTTTATTTATTTATTTATTTATTGATGACACACATTTTTTTCAATGATTTTTCTTTTTGATTTTTCCTTTTTTTCTTTTCTTTTTTTCTTTCCCAACATATATGTTGTACTTTCGAGCACATAGGGATACCGGGACACTCCATTGGTGGTTGGTCGGGTGAGTCGTGTTTGGTTTGGTTTATAATGTGGGTAGCAAAAGACATAGGCTAAGGCTCAAAAAGGTGCACAAATTGGATAATAATAACATAAGGGTAGGCTTAAGGCTAATGGACTAAAATAAAAATGAGAAAACGATGGCCTTTATCATATTTATTAGTAGGTAGATATCATGTAATCTTAAGGAGAGACAAATCAAGTTCTATAGATACACATCTAGGCATGACGTAATCACACAAGAAATGAATTCGAGACTAATTTAAATGTTTAGTCTAATAGGCTCAAAGTCTCACGGTGTTAAAGCTAGTTCAAGAGATTAGCAAAAGTTTAACTTAAACCGGTATACTACTACAAATCAACTCTAAGTGCTATCAATCAAGTTCAATCATGCTATACATGCATCCAAACTCATCGTCATTAACCATTTAAGCTCATTAAAAATATGCTAACACATTTTCAAAACGGACAAAGATCCACATTTAAGCACAAGATTTTGCAAAAATTCTAAAACATTTACCCCTAAATGAGCATATACCCAAATCATGCAAATAACCCCCATCCCCACACTTAATTCCTACATTGTCCTCAATGTATTCAATATATAGGACACTCTAAGCAGTAAAAAAAAGGGAGGGGGGGGGGGGGGAACAGAAAACTCCCCTGATTTGGTGAGTGGCCTCCAATGTAAGAATCCGTGAAGATGGGTACGTCCAATTAAGCTCCATTTCGAGAAGGAAATTCTGGAAAATATGGATAAGAGTTTAGACGGCGATAGGGAAAACTATAAAACGAAATAATAAAATAAAAAATTAAAGACAAGTGCATAAATTAAAAACCCATGGGTTGCCTCCCATGTAGCGCCTTTCTTTAACGTCTTTGGCTAGACGCTTCCCATGCTATCATGTGTCCAATAGACCTATCCCCCATACATGCTTCTTCTCTACATGTTGGGGTGCCTTGAGTCCGTCCGGAATTCAAGTATGGGTCCTTTGCATTCTGATGATACTTCTTTTTGTGGGTCGGCAAAGGCACCATCACCTGGGGTCACCTTCTTATCTTCAACCATCGGTTCTTCAAGCTCCGTGAAGGTTTCCCAAGTATCTACACGTTCCTCCTTTTCCTTGATGAGATCAACTATTGGTGTAAGAAAAGGAGGAGGTACCACCACCGATTTTTGTTCTATACCATCCTCTCCCTTGATGTTACCCAACTGTGAATCAGACGCGGTCGTTTCTCCATTCTCTTCATCTATGGAGGCTTGCAATTTTAATTCATCAATCAATCTTGCTTCTTCTTCTTTAGCTTCCCACCGACTTTGAAAAGATATGTACTTAATGATTTGGTTCTCTAGGTCCTGAATTTGAGCATTTATCTCCTATTGGAACTTGAATTTTTCCTGCTGAAATGAATACAAAGTCGTATTAAGAGATATTAGTTGGACCATTTCTTCAAGAGACATACCTGAGTTCTCAGAATAGTGTTGTGTTGTCGGTAGTGTCGGTTCATAGCTAGAGAATGAATGCTCTTGCCATCCGTACTCGTACTTGTTGGTTCCCGTTTTGTTTAAACAAGATTATCAGATCTATTAGTTCAAGTTTAAGTATGATGCGGAAGCGTATTTGAAGAACTAACAGATATGTTTGATAGATTTAGAACACACACTATCAAATAAACAGCGAAGAGAATAGATTTATAGCACAAAGACCCACTGTATTTAATATATCAAGAACACTTAGTACAGATTTGACGCTAATTGAGTGTAAGTGTTTTGTGTTGTGTGTTAAGTGATTGTGTAAACTTTTAAAGTGTAAAAATGGTGATTCTTAGAAAGAACTCAACATGAGTCTTCCTTTTATACTACTACAAAAGATCTATTCTAGACAAGAGACTGTTGCTACAGGAAAGAAGAGATGGTATGAACAGTTGGAAAACTGCATGCATTAAATGTCGCAGACGTCTATGTTGTACTAAGCCCTATTGAGTCCACTCAGAGTTTGACATGTGTTGAAGTTGGACAGGGCATGCTACCATACAAGTTGATGAACAGATCCTGGAACAGTAGCAAGATATTTCTTCAACAGTGGTAAGATATTATAAGTATCTTGAGTCTTCAGTGAGGACAACAGAGGCTCTGTAAAGTGTTGCATAAGTTCTGCGGTCTGGTCCTTTGTAGAGTAGTCTTCACTGGGTTCCTTGTCTTCTGAAGTTGTCTGCAGAGGCTCTGTTATTGGTGACAGAGGTTCTGAGGTCTTGATCTTCTGTAGCGTTCTTCTGTAATTTCTTCGGTCTTTGATCACTCTTGATCAAAACTTCCTTTGCTTCTTCTTAGATGCCCGACAGAGCTTCTGTTGCACTCAGCAGAGCTTCTGTGGAAGTTCTTCTGTACTTGGCCATTTTTCAATACTTCTAAAGTTTCAGAATATTGGAGCTAACAATCTCCCCCTAAGTATTGAAAAATAAATTTTGACTTTTTGAATTTTTAGGCTAAGTTAAGATAGACAGAGGTTAAACAATACCTCAGAAGATTATTTCTTTCATTTGGAATTTATGCCAGAGGCATTTACATTTGAGTACATTAAATGAACATAAATAAAACGTTGACAGAGGTTCTTTGAAGAGACTCAGATTTTTGCATTTGGGAAGTCGTCGAACTTTCTGTTGTCTTTTCCTACTTCCTTGAGTTCTTCATAGAATTTGAGGCAGAGATTTCTTAAGCCTAGTGTAGCATCAATCTCTTTGATCATCATCAGAGTAGATTCTTCATCCATAAGCTCTGTTGCTTTGTTCTCCTCTAGTATTTTTCTGAACATGTTCAGAGTACGGGTTGTATACTTCTGACAGTCCATTGTCACAAACAGTTTAAGTTGATCAGCAGGATTCTTGAATACTAACCCGTACCTTGGAGTTTTGATGATCGAATTGTGTATGGCATTGGGTGGGCAGAAATCCTTTGGTGGTCTGATGCTTAGAGTAGTCACGCCTAGATCGATGGCTAGTTGAAAGTCGAGCATGCTGTAGATTAGGAGCTTTTCACGTATCGCCTTTCTGAGAACTCGATAAGATCTTTGGTGGCAGTCGTCATTGAAGTTGTCTTTCATCCATTGCAGAAGGTCAGGTAAGTCATAGGGATTGAGGTTTCGGATATCAGCATCAGAGAATTGATTCTCTGATCTGTCAGACCTTTTGACTTTCCAGATTGTATACATCGTATGAGGATAGGTTATCATTTTAGAGTATCTACAATATATTACCTTCTTTATCTTGTGAATGGAGTAAACTTGATTGACCGATTTTGACTTTGTAGAGGTGAAGATGGCATTGAATTCCTCTCTTAGCTTCTGATCTCGGACATGAGCTGGCAGATCGATCTGGAAGTGCTGTCTGTAGAGATAACTGTAAACATGCTCTTCCATTTGTTCAATGGTTGGAGTAGTTCTTGGAATTGGTCTCCTTAGCTTATCCATTTGTCGAGTGATGTCTGCTACTTTACCTTCTGTTACCTTAGCTGTGGGATCCAGGGTTGGGTTTTCTGACAGAGGTTTCAAGTTGAATGCCCAGTCCTCCTCTTCGGGTTTAGGAGTGATGAAGGCATTAAAGGCACCTTTCATCAACTTCTCTGTAGCAACTGGCATCTTCTTCTTTGGCTCTTCTTTTGTCATTATTCCCTTGCCTTTATCTTTTGGTTTTGAGGTTTCAGAGGTTGGGTTTTGGATTTGTGTGGGTGGAACCTCTGTAGATTTGACGGTTGAAGGTTCTGTGGGTTTTGGGGTTGGATGCTCTGATGTTTTGGTTGTTGCCTCTAAAGGTTTTGATACTTCGGGTTGTGAGGTCTCTGTTGGTGAGGAGTCTTCAGGTCTTGGAGGTGGGATGTCAAAACGCTTTGCTGATTGAAAAGTAGATACAAATTCCATTCTGCGAAGAATGAACTCTGCAGAGCGTTTTGGTCTTTGGGGTTTTCGAGCTATGGTTTTGACTCTAGTTTTGCGCGGGATTGGTTGTGAGGTTGGTGTTGGTTCCTTGGGTAAGGGTGGAGTTTGTTCTGTGGATGAGGATGCAAGAGTGATTACCTTAGGTTCTGTGGTTGGTGCATCCTCTGCTGAGATAGAGGTGTTTTGCCTCTGTTGTGTTCCTTGTGTTTCCTTCGGGGTTTCTGTTGTAGAGGGTTCTGTAGTTTTCTCTGTAGTTTTTGCAGAAGCAGCCTCTGTTGTTTCCTTTGTTCTCTCCCCCTCAGGATGACCAGATGCACCATCATCAGGATCATCCTGCCTTCTTTTAGCAGCAACTTCTGTTCTGCAGGTGTCTTGAGCTGCTTGCCTTGCTGCTTGTTTCTTCATTGTTTCAAAGTAGATTGCGATCGAAGTCTTGAAGGCTTTGGTCGCACTTTTCTCGAATTCTGCAGCGGTTGTTTTGGCAATGTCAGTGGCAGAGGCGATGGCAGCAGCAGCAGAAGTTTCTTTATTTGACTTTATTTCTGCAAGGGCTTCTTTAACTTCTGTGGATAAAGTATCCACTTTGGTATTTAATCCTGTAAGCGAGCCTGAAGTTGAATCTGTAAAAGTTGTGAATGAGCTTTGCAACTTATTCAATGTTTGAGTTACAGAGGTTACAAAGACTTGGAACTCATTCTTCGTAACATGTTCCTCTTGGGTAACCTCTGGAGGATCACATTCGTCTCCAGAGTGAGTCCCTGCTCCTGGGACACCTTCGTTCACCCTTGTTTGTACGTTGGGGGTGGAAGGATTTCCATCTGATCTTTGAGAGGAAACCTGAGTTTCAATCTCTACAGAAGTTCTGTGAAGAACAGTGTCCAATCCCACTCCAGAGGTGGGTGTCAGAATGTTCTTCTGTTGACTCGGAGACTTGTCTAGAGTCTCTTCGTCTTTGTGCTCACTACTTCTCTCTGAAAGAAGTGTTGGTCCTATTTCGTGCGTGGCAGAGGAAACGAATTCCTCTGTAGGGTGTTCTAGTGTGATCTGGGGCGATTGATCACGAACAATAGGCGAGTCTCTTTGAGGAGATTCCCTAGGAATGGATTCCCCGGTTTCTGTGGGCGCAGAAGTCGAAAGAGTGACTTCTGGCTGTTTGGTTTGGGTAGGGGTCGAGTTGTGCGACTCTTTTTCAATAACTCCTTCTGCAGCTAGACCTGCGGAGTTAGATGTGTGGGTTGCACTAGGAGGGGGTGAGGGATGTGTGCCTTCTTCATCTTCGGCATCTTTTTCTTTTTCATTTTCTTTTCCTCCAGATGTTTCTACCCTATCCTCTAACCTATTTTCAGTAATTTTACCTATTTGGACCTCTTTTTCTGCAGTTTCTTGTCTTGGCAGAAGTGAATCAAGACCCTCTGTGATTGTATGGGTTTGCAGAGGTGGAGGTTGAGGTTGTTCTTTTTCGATTCCCTTTGTAATTGATTGCAGAGGAGAAGAGAGTTTCTTCTTCTTTGATTTCCTTTTCTTTGGTTTAGGTGCCCCCTCCTCTGAAGATTTTGACTTTCTTTTTCTTTTGGAAGAGGGAGGGGCAGAGTGACCTTGGGTTTGTGGTGGAGATGAGGGTTCTGCAGGGGGTTGTTGGATAGCAGAAGCAGAGGAAAGTGGTTCCTCTGTAGGGGTCTTGGTTTTCTTTCCCTTTTTCTTCTTCTTCTCTTTCGATCCCTCAGAAGACTTCCTGTTTGAAGGATAGAGGTCTTTCCTTATATTTCTGAAGTTCTTCTGGTTGGCCTTGTGTTTAGCCAACTTTATCTTCCATTCTTCCTCTGTTAGTCTCTCTACAACACAACCTCCTATGGGTAATCCTATACGCGGGGGTGTTACAGAACTGGGTTCAGGAGTTCTGTAAACGCGTGTGTACTCACTAACTAGTTCTTCATTACTAGCATAACCTAACATTACCTTTGACAGTGGTCTGCTGTGCGGGTAGCCGTCCTCATGTTCTGTAGGGGTGTTCTTGGACATAGGAAATTTCTTGGGTTTGGGACCGTCCATTGGCCATTTTTGGATAAGGAGTAGGGGTTCGAAAAGTACACTGAGGATTCGCTGGAACTGCAGAGGGGGCAACCAGTTGTGATCAGACATTTTGGCTTTCTAGGAGGCGATTTTTCGATCGATGGTGTTGATGATCTCTTGCATCATTATGGTGGCATAATCTAGTGGTAGATCATAGTACACACCATACATGATTGAGATAATTTGAGGTGAGCTTTGATCGATGCTCCCGATTTTTCCCGTGAGGCAACGATTTAGGATGGAGAATAAGGTATTCCACAGAGGGGGTAGTCTTGCTCTGCGGAAATCGTTCCTCTTTTTCAACTGTTGGTTGTACCCTAACATGTGCAGAAAGTCGACAAGTTCTTCATTTGTTGGTTGGGGGGCATACTTTTTGATTCCCATGAGTCCTCTTGTTGGAAGGCCAAATTCTAATGAGAAAATGGTGCGGTTGAACATCAGTTCAAGACTGTTACTTTGGTTAGGTTTAGAAATATAGCCTCTGATCAAATCGGTGTCAGCGTCATAACGGCAAGATTGCCAAAACTGATGTAGGTAACGTACAGGTAATTGTTCAACGGTTTTGCTCAGAAGAGGGTAAAGAAAGTGGTTCTCTAGGATGTTTAGCAAGATGGCATGTTCTTTACCAAAAGCCGTAGGAGAAGGAACAAGATAACAATTGTTTGATTTAATGGGAAGGGTTTGCTCGAAATGGTCATTAGAAAAAATTGTTGCAGGTGGGTAGTGGGTACAAAGGATGCCTCGTCGCCGGAGTCATGTCTGTTGGTATCGGCGGCGGTATGTGAGTTGTGGGAGTGCTCAGAATGTACTGGAGAGAGTGGCGGAGAGTTCATCGGTGAAACGTGAGTAGCTTTGGAACTGGAAGCCATTTGTAAGTTTGAAAGTTCTAGGTTTTCAGAAAGAAATAAGCAAGTTCGTCGGAGAAGATGAGAGAATAGTAAAGTTTTGAATGTTATTTTAACTTAGGTTTTATAATGTGGTAACGGGTAGAATTTGGAACGGTGAAAATGTGAGAAAGTTAATAAAATTTGAGGTCCGCACTCGAGTTCATTTGGCGTGGAGCAAGTTTCCAGGACGACGTTATATGTACGTCAATGAAAACTCGACATGTCAATAGTGTCAGTGATGACGAGACGTCGTGGGCGGCCATATTAAATGAAGAGCGCGTGGGTTTAAATTTTCACCACAGAAAAGTTACCGTTACAGAAGTTCCTAAGTGAAAATCTTTACAGAAGCTATGTGGGTACAGAAGCTCTGTGATTTTGAAAAACTTTTATCTCTGTAGATTGTATCTTATGAAAATTGTTTGAAAAACGCAAGGAGAGGATCGATAAATCTTTAGTAGAGAAATAGTCCTACAGAGGTTTTTGGACCTCTGCCAGAGCCAGCAGAGGCTCTGTTACAGGAAATTTCTAATAACTAATAATTTATAAACATTTTTAATCATCCAAGTTTTTGATCAGTTTTAACAATGTATTTAGGACCTATTTGAAAGTTGGTGTCCTAGAAAATTGTACATCTCAAAGATTTTGTGCAGCAGAAGTCTTTTGAAAGATTTGAGTGATCTACAGAGGTTCTTTGGATGAAAGTACTCTGTAGCTTAAGACTTCTGTAGCATTGTGCGTGTAATTGGTTTCCGAGATGACATTCCAAAAGATCGATAGAGGTTAAATTTGCGATCATAGAGCATATTCCTGGCAGAGCTTCTGTTGAGCTCAGTAGAAGCTCTATGACCTCAAATTTCTCATGACTCAAATTTTATTAAACTTTTTGATCTTTTGATTTTTGAAATGTTATCCACAATATATTTAGGACATATTTGACACTTTTTGTCCTAGAAAACTGTTTTCAAAAACCTAAAAGTACGAGAGACATACCTTTTTGGTTCTTCTTTTCTCGGCAGTGATGTCTGACTTCTGTCGATATAGATTCATCGACGTTCTTCTTTGGCTTCCCCTTGACTTATAAATCTTTGTAGATTCAGCAAGGTCTCCTTTTTCGCTCCCCCTTGATCTAACAACCTCTGTAGATCAAGTGTCTTCTTCTGCTCCCCCTTGACCTATGCTTGGTTCAGAATAAGATAAGTTGTGCACAGGACATATGTCAAGATCATCAGAGGTTCTGTGAAGGTTGTCAGAGGTTCTGAGCAGACCTTACAGAAGTTCTGTGATATCAAGAACTATTGTAGATTTAAGAATTTACATACAGAAAATAATAAATAAAAAATATTTACAAAATATACAGTATCTATGTTATACTTACAGAGGTTTTGGGTACCCATAACCGTATGGGTCCTATTGTATGAAACGCCTTTATGCATTTGTCATACATACCAGAAATGAAAGGCTTTTTGTCTTTTTGAGCATTTTGAACAGGTATAGAGCCTTTCACTATCCAAACCTTTTTCACCTTTTTAAAAGTTTGATTAACTAATTTGTCCAACCTATGATCATGCAAAAATTTCGATGTTGAGGTCTGAAGTTTTGAAAACATATTAGGCTTAAAAGATCCTTCACGATTGAATTTCCTGATCTGTTTAGCAAAAATATTCTTTTTCCTTAAATTTTCCTCAAGCATCTTTTGGAGATTAGATTTGCATCTTTTCTCCAACATGATTTCAGTTGATAAATTAGAGAGTCCTTTTGTTAGTTTGGATATTTCTGTTTTAAAAATCCTTCTCTCTTTTTCAAAGTCATCTTTTTGACTTAAATCTTGAAATCTTTGAACCTTCAACTGTTCAGATTCTTTTATTTCAGAATCAGATTCTTTCCTTTCTTTTTCAAGGATATTCTGCAATTCTGAGATTTTATAAGTAAGCTTCATCGACTTTGTTTCAAGAACAGTTTTCTTCTCTTCATAATTTCCTCTTTCATTGACCACAATCTTTTCAAAATTGAAAATTAGTTTAGAGAAGTTTAAACATTTTAGTTCAAGTCTTTTCTTTTCTTCATCTGACAAAGATAAGTTCCTTTTTAGTTCAAGATTTTCACAGTTTAAGTTTTTAACAGATTTTTCAAGTTTAGCAATTTTATCAGAAATAATAAAAATGCTTTTGTTCTTTTCATCTAGTTCTTTTTCAAGAGAAGGAATTATTTCGCGAAAATTTGTGCTGAGTTTTGAATAAAAAATTGAGTCAGCATCACCATAAAATTTCATTCTAGATATTTTAAATGAAGTTTTTAACGAAAGAAACAATTTCTATGATGTTACCAGATCAAATGAATCGAAGATGACAGTAAAACAGAAACTGTTTGAAGGAATGAAGAACAGGTTAAAAACAGACAATTTCTATCAAAAATCTTTGTAAAAACGAGGATCACTTGATATTGAAAATCAAGCTTTGCTCTGATACCAATTGTTGGTTCCCGTTTTGTTTAAACAAGATTATCAGATCTATTAGTTCAAGTTTAAGTATGATACGGAAGCGTATTTGAAGAACTAACAGATATGTTTGATAGATTTAGAACACACACTATCAAATAAACAGTGAAGAGAATAGATTTATAGCACAAAGACCCACTGTATTTATTATATCAAGAACACTTAGTACAGATTTGACGCTAATTGAGTGTAAGTGTTTTGTGTTGTGTGTTAAGTGATTGTGTAAACTTTTAAAGTGTAAAAACGGTGATTCTTAGAAAGAACTCAACATGAGTCTTCCTTTTATACTACTACAAAAGATCTATTCTAGACAAGAGACTGTTGCTACAGGAAAGAAGAGATGGTATGAACAGTTGGAAAACTGCATGCATTAAATGTCGCAGACGTCTATGTTGTACTAAGCCCTATTGAGTCCACTCAGAGATTGACACGTGTTGAAGTTGGACAGGACATGCTACCATACAAGTTGATGAACAGATCCTGGAACAGTAGCAAGATATTTCTTCAACAGTGGTAAGTTATTATAAGTATCTTGAGTCTTCAGTGAGGACAACAGAGGCTCTGTAAAGTGTTGCATAAGTTCCGCGGTCTGGTCCTTTGTAGAGTAGTCTTCACTGGGTTCCTTGTCTTCTGAAGTTGTCTGCAGAGGCTCTGTTATTGGTGACAGAGGTTCTGAGGTCTTGATCTTCTGTAGCGTTCTTCTGTAGTTTCTTCGGTCTTTGATCACTCTTGATCAAAACTTCCTTTGCTTCTTCTTAGATGCCCGGCAGAGCTTCTGTTGCACTCAGCAGAGCTTCTGTGGAAGTTCTTCTGTACTTGGCCATTTTTCAATACTTCTAAAGTTTCAGAATATTGGAGCTAACAGTACTCATTCGGATTTGGATGGTCTTGCCATTTCGGATAGTAGGTGCTTGAGTACGAGTTGAAAGAATCTTGGCTCGGGCATGGAAATTTTCCGTCAGTGTAGACCGGCTCGGCGTTGTAATGGAAAGATGGACATGTTTCCATTGGATGAGAATTGGGAGGATACATTCCAAACATTTCCACTTGCGGTGCCTCTCTACTAACCATCTGTTTCACACTATCAGTCAAATCTGAAATTTTTGACTCAAGGGAGGAAACACGTACCTCGAGTGGATCGCATCCTGTGGTGATGTATCGTGACCCGTAATCATATGGATGATATGCCATAATAAATATAAGGAACGCTTAAAAACCACTTGGCGTTAGGTACACGATTTGATTATAATAAAACTGAAAATTAAAGACTAAAAAAAGTAAAAATAAATAAACAACAGATAACGCGTAAAAATTAACAACAATCAACGTTGCCAATCCCCGGCAATGGCGCCAAAAATTTGACGGGTGTCGAGCCTGACAAATAATAAAGTCCTATTACCCAGATTACAACAAAGATTGCAATTGTGGGAAGTAGGGTCGATTCCACAGGGATTGGATGTGAAAGTGTAAAACTTCTACGCTTTATATAAAAGGAGGGGGTGGGGGGGTTGGATTTATATACTAAACTAAACATATAAAATTAAAGCGAAAATTAAATAATTATAAACAAGCAATGAGTGTAAACCATTGATCGGATCGTATATCTGAGACTTGTTCTTAAAAAGATTTTTCTCATTTTATTTTCCAGAATGGCTCGAGTATCGATACACATCGATACACCGTTTGTCAAACATCAATTAGCACAAGAAGCTCAGTAACTAATTTCTAACCGGTAAATCTAATCTAGTTACGAACATAGAGTTCAATTACCGGTTGCTTTAAGATTACACAAACACTATTCCTAGCCAATGATCGACGCCGACCATTTAGACTAGATTAAGCAAACTCACAACACAAAAAATAATCAGACGCCCAATCAATTGAAATATTATTTGCTACTAAAATAGAATTTAGAACAATTACGGATTCACAACTCTATCTAGCAATTCACAATTAGGTTCAACAATTCGAGGGTACCTACTCAAATTAACCGACTGAACCGTGATAAACGATTAATTCAAAGTTTGCATAAATGGGAATCAAATGATAGTAAAAAGTGCAACAAGTCTCAACACAATCCGAGCCAAAAGATTACAAACTCATTGCATGAAAATAAAAACCACCTAAGGAAAATAATTTTAAACCTAATCTAAATTACCTACTAAAAGAAGAGAAGAGATTCCTCAACCGTCTCTGTGATGCTCTCCTCGTCGCCGTCTTCGTTCTTTCTTTGCATCTCTTTCTCCTTCTATTTATATAACGTTCATAAGATGGTGGACATTGAGAGGCGTGCCACCCTATCTTCAGCAGCACCCCACGAGATCAAGTTGCAATTCCTTTTGGGCGGTGGAAGCTTCAAGAGTGCCCTCTGTGGGCACTGGCTTTTCCAGTGTGTCCGCAGTGGGCAGTGGATGTATACAGAACGTCTAAAAACCAGCTTTTTGCATTAGATTACATCTTTTTATTTATTTATGATCTTAATTGGGTCTTCACAAATAAACATCAATTCAAATTAACAGGGGTATTTTAAATATCTAATTAACATTATTTTTAGGGTAAACTTGATATAAAAAGTAATAAAATTAGCACTTATCAACAAGAAGAAAGTGGCCATCGACACTAAGGCTAGATCCATCATCTCCATGGATATTCCTGATGAAGTCTACCATTCCATCATGAATCTAAAGAGCTCAAAGGCCATGTAGAACACTATATGTGTTCACTATGAAGGTATTGCTGAAGTCCAGGATTCCAGAAGAATAAATCTGGTAAGGCAGTATGAAAGTTGCATCTGTGGTAAAAATGAAACTCTTTCTGAAGTACATCAATGGTTTAACTGTTTAATCATAGACTTAAATACTGTTGGTAAGACCTATGCTAATTCTGAGATCCTGACAAAGTTCTTAGAATGTCTACCTGAAAGTTGGGACAATTATACCATGTGTCTCAAACTATCAAAGGATCTAAAATTCATGACTCTTTCTACCTTATTTGGCACTATGCTCAATCATGAGAAGTCGTGTCAACTTAAAAAGAATCTTGTAAAATATTCCAAAAGCACACCTGTTGGTTTACACTCCTCAGAGTCTGTGCCCACTCAGCGATCCACTCTCACGATCACTGAATTGGAATCAAACTCTGATGTCTCATCAGAATCTGACCCTTCAGATCTTGATGAATCTCGGGCTCTCCTGACAAATTCTTTCAGGAGATTCGCCAGAAAGAGTAACTTCAGAAGAACTAAACCTCTTTCCCTCACTGACAAGCCTAAATCTACTCCTGTTGATAAGGCTACTGCTACCTGCTTTAACTGTCAAAAAGTAGGACACTTTGCTAGTGAATGTAGGTCCAAGAAATCTCTTAAACCTTCTTCTTCATCCCACAAGAAATCCTTTACTCCTAGGAGTAAAGATGACAAGTATCAAAGGCTGAAAGAAAAGTATGAAAAGCTGAAAAGCTAAAAAAAGAAATGCAAAGGTCTGATCGCAGAAGATCATGACTGTGCTGAGTCTGATGAAGAATCAGATTCAGAGGAAGAAGATGAGGCCAATCTCTGTCTAATGGCCGAAATCAATGAGGACGAGGAAGAACAATCTGAAATTCCCTCTACTTCTGCCACCACCACTCAGGTACATCTCTCTCCTACCATTTCTCCGGCTCTCACTGAAGTAGACTCAGAGCTATCGATTTCTTGACAATTGATTTATATGATGCCATGAATGGCAAGACCAAGGCTGAACAAATAAATTTAGATTTAACTGAACAGCTTAAAAACTGTCATCTAAAAATTCAAGAGCTTTCAAACATAGAAGAAAATTTGAAAGATCAGGTCTACGTAAATTAAGTCATCAGTATCGAGAGTAAAAAGGCTATCGCTGAACTGAAAGCTGAGAAAGATACTGTTGAAGGATGGTATAATTCCTCAACAAAGATCACTGAGATTCTAAGTGCTCAGATCCCTGTGAAAGACAAAAGTGTTCTTGGTTACAAAGCTGAGGTTGAGGAACCAACTACTGACCGTTCCATGCTCAAATTTGGAATGTTCGTCTCTTCGATCCCAGACACTTCTACCTCTCAGTGCTCTTCTTCTTCTAAAACTCCCATCTCTGAGGACAAACCTACCTTGATTTCTAAAGGTAAAGAAAATATTGTTTAAAAACCTCAGAAGGGTACCAATGTACCTAAGCTGAAAGTTTCAAAACCTTCAGCAATCCATCCCTCCACTTCTAGGAATAAGATCCCTGAATTCGTTCAGCGATCTACTCCTAAAATAAGAGTGGATGTCACTGGTAAGAAATCTGAAGAACTTATAGTTCCTCCGATATTTCAATGCCAAAGGTATTCTCGGTGCTGGCCCTACTCATTTAAAGCTATCTAATAAGCATACCTCTGGTCCTAAAGCTACGTTTAGCTATAGAAAATGTTATCACTGTGAAATTACCGATCATATTGCTAGCAAATGCCCTACATCCACCAAAGCTGAGAAATTAGCTAAGGTGAAGATCAATGCCCCCAAGGCAAAGAAGACCGTACCTGGTGAAAATCAGGTTAAGGTGAAAACCACCACTGAGGTTAAGAAATTAACCAAAGTGAAGAATGTCATTGAAGCTGAGTCTTCAAATGCTGCGAAGACCGCTGATCCTTCTTCATCCTCTGCCACTAACAAATGTGGACCCATAGTAGTATGGGTGCCTATTCAAAACTAATATTCCTTTGTTTGCAGGTCTTGAAGGGCATCTGGTATCTCGATAGCGGATGTTCTCGACACATGACTGGTAGAAGAAACCTTCTCACTGAATACAAGGAAGAGAAAGGTCCCTCAGTGACCTTTAGTGGAAATGGCAAAGGATATACCCGAGGGTTTTGTGTACTTTCTAATGGTACTACCACCTTCAGAAGAGTCGCATATGTAGAACGACTGAAGCATAATCTTCTAAACATCAGTCAGCTGTGCGACAAGGACTACAAAGTTTGTTTTACTAAAGAAGCATGCTTTATCACTGATCAGAAGGAGAAAATCACTCTCAGTGGATACCGTTTGGAAAATGTTTACGTCATAAACATGGACTCAACAACCACTGAGAATGCTTGTTTTCTTTCTAACTCATCTGATGTCAACTGGCTTTGGCATAAGAGGCTCTCTCATCTAAACTTCAAGACTCTGAATACTCTTTCTTCAAAAGAGTTGGTCTATGGTCTTCCTCAACACTCATACGCTAAGGAATCTCTATGTTCAGCGTGTGAAAAGGGAAAAAAACTAAAGCAAGCTTCAAGACCAAGCAATTATCTTCAGTGACCTCTCCTCTTCAACTTCTCCATATGGATCAGTTTGGCCCTGTAAACATTCAATCCATTGCTGGAAAGAAATATGCACTGGTCATTGTAGATGAATTCTCTCGCTACACCTGGGTGATGTTTCTCCGTTCTAAGAGTGACACCTCAGAAGAACTCACATCTTTTGTCAGGAAAACGGAAGTCCTGAACAACCTCATTGTTCGCTCAATAAGGAGTTATCATGGGACTGAATTCAAAAACAGTTCCCTTGATAACTTCTTTGAGAGTAAGGGTATTTCTGATAACTTTTCTATAGTGAGAATTCCACAATAAAATGGCATCGCTGAAAGAAGAAACCGAACGATCATCGAAGCTGCTTGTTCAATGCTCAGCGATTCACATCTTCCAACTCAATTCTGGGCAGAAGCTGTCAACACTGCATGTTTCACACAGAATAGATCGCTTATTATCAAAAGATTCAACAAGACTGCCTATGAACGTTTTTATGGAAGAAAACCATCCATCAGCTTTCTTCACATCTTTGGTTGTCAATGTTTTATCTTAAACAACATAGATGCTCTTGGAAAGTTTGATCCCAAAGCTGACGACATGATATTTCTTGGATATTCTTCTATATCCAAAGCCTTCAGAGTCTTCAAAAAGCGAAGACAAACTGTAGAAGAAACTATTCATGTCACCTTTGACGAATCCCGTTCAGCTAACTCAAGAGCCGCCGCTGATAACGAAGAACTTAATCAGTGGATGTTTTCTCATTTTGGGGATTCAGAAGCTAATGTTAACCCTGACCTTCAGGTCAACAATTCTACCGCTGATGATGATCCTGTCATCATTCCCAGCATGCAGACAAGTGAAGCTGATTCCACATCTTGGGTTTCAGCTGTTCCCATCAAAACTATTCCTGCTTCTGAACCATCAACCTCTGATATTCCATCTACTTCTCAACAATCAGTGAATGAATTGTCATCTGGACCTCTACCTATCGTGTCTGAATTGCCTGAGATCACTGAAGCTTCTTCTTCAGCATATCCAATAGTTCACTCTGAGTCAGCGGCTCATGCTCCGGCTCAGCGATGGACTATAAATCACCCAATTGTTCAAATTCGTGGTGATCCAAATGCAGGTGTTCAGACTCGACGTAGTGCAGGTAACATTTGTTTATATGTCAATTTTATTTCACTAACTGAACCAAAGAAGGTTGATGATGCCCTCAGAGATCTAAACTAGGTCAGCGCTATGCAAGAAGAGATGACTGAATTCGAAAGAAACAAGGTTTGGAATCTCGTTCCTAGACCATCTAACAAGTCAATAATAGGCACCAAGTGGGTCTACCGAAACAAGTTAGATGAACATGGAACTGTAACCCGCAACAAGGTTCGTCTAGTTGTTCAGGGATACAGACAAGAGGAAGGCATAGATTACGACAAAACATTTTGTTAGGGTCGTTTTATGTTGATTTAAAGTTCAGGGTTTAAATTGTAATTCTTTATTTTGAGCTCTATTAGTGAACGGGCCGTGGGCCTGTTAACCACGGGCCCGCCGTATATAAAGCAATTTAGCCTTAGAAAATTAGGCTAGTTGTCTCATTTGCTTTCCTACACTGTTATTGTAATCCTCTCAATATTGAAAGCTAATACAGAGATGACCAGTTGAAATCGTATACTTTACTGTTTAATCGTTTGATTTCATTATCGTTGCATGGATCTGGAACTAACAATTGGTATCAGAGCAGACGGACTACATCGATTCAAGGTGTTCAATTCGATTTCTGGTAAGATTTCTAAAAAATACGGCTGTGTTCTTGAGTGACATCCTACTTTTTGATTCTGTCAATATTAATCGAATTCGTTTATTGGGTATTGATAGTATCATTGTATTGAGTGATTCTGCAATTTTTCATAACCCAATTCGACCATTTGAGTGGTTTTTGAAGCAAATTAAAAGTCAAAAGTTTGAGTGTGTTCTTCATTAAAAATCAATTTTTTACCATCAAAACGTATTGTTTTTGCTTCAAAATCGATTGGGTCAGTGTTATTTTTGTGTTTGGTAGTATTTCTAACCATTTAGAAACATTTTTGAGCAACCCTAGTCGATTCCAAATCGATTGGAAACCCACAGCCGTAGTTCCCGGATACACAGCCGCGCTTTCCGGACAAGTCTTCACTTTCCGGACGATTGTGTTATTTTCTATCCGGGTATGTCATTCTTTCCGGGTAAGTCATACAAACTCAAACCTTTCCGGGTAATTTGTTCCGGAAACCCCAAAGTTTCCGGTAAAGCAATTTTTCTCGGATAACACAAGGTATCCGGAAACCTATTCCATTCGGAAAACTTATCATCCGGAACCCTATTCCACCCGATAAGTGTTGCATCCGGACTCTATCATCCGGATTCCTATTTTCCGGATTCTCTATCCGGAAACCACCCGGATCACATATCCGGGAGCTTTCCGAACACTAGGTTTTTAAATTTTTTCTCAGGGCCCCCATGATAAGTCGCAGGAGGGGGACATTTAAGTATCTTGATATTGTTCCACTTTGAATCGAACCAACGTCTGACGATCACATCAGTGCAACCATCAAAGATGACTCGAGATGCTTATGCCAAGAGCACCCACACCACGCCTCCAGCTCTTGGAGAATCTTGTCAGGTATGTCTACCAACCCATAATGCATTAGTTGAGAAAATTCAATTGCTTGGTCAAAAGGCAGAGTCCCATATGTTTTCTTCGAATGAACAACTTCTTGAACTTAACTCGTTAAAAGCAAAGTTAGATGTTCAAACTAAGATAACAGAAAAGCTTAAATCTGACAACACCTGCCTAAAGGAAAAGTGTGCTAATCTTTCGATAGCACCAAAAGATCTTCGAGCTAAGATATCTGATCTGGCCTTAAAGCTTGATCAGTGTTTGAATGAGAAAGCAGAAGTTGTTTATCAATGTTCCGCTCTCCAAATTCAACACAAGGAATTTGTAGCTAAAATTCTTGATCTTGAAACCAAACTTCATAGGAGAGGTCAATCTGATCAGACCATTCATATGAACAAACCGAAGGAGTTCACATATTTCAACAAAGATTGGGGAATCGGATATGATAACCCACACTACCTAAAAAAGGGTATTGCCAAAAGACCTATTTTGTATGATTTTAGCTGTCTTGGAATAGCTAAAGACTATCCGGAATACGCAATTAAATGGACTGGTCCTCTTGAACCTGAAAAGGAAGAGGAAACCGAGGAATACAAGCGCACTCGCACCTCCAAAATGCAACTCCCATTTAGTTATGGATCGTTGAATTATTCTTATAAAAAGGACAAGATGTATCTCTCGAATGACTACTTCGACCCCTACAAGGTTGCTACGCCCAAGGATTCCTCCAAAAAGGATGAGGCCCAAGCAGCCGAACCCAAGACTGAGACGGATGAGTTCAAACTCTATGCTCCCCCTCTCATCTTGGAAGCAAAGATTGTGGAGTTGGAGGAGTCACTTGAGAAAGAAAGGTCTGTTTTTCAAAACGAAAAGAAAGCGCTTATTCAGGAAATTGAGAAACTCAAATCTGAGAAAACCGAAGGTGTGTCAAATGAAGAAAAGGAAACTCTTCAGAGTGAAATCAATAAGCTCTCATCTAAATTGTCTGAAATGACAAGAGAAACGATAAAAGAGAACATGATAAATAGTCAACTCCAAGTGCAGCTTGACTTGCTCCAAACTGCGAAGCAGATTTCACCTGAACTTTCCTCTAACTCATCTGACACATCCTCGTGTAAAGCATTCATAGGAAATATCTCTTCTCAAGAGAGTACAGTTTCTCAAGATGAGTATGCTAAAAGGAATTTAAACTCTGATTTTTCAAACGCTTCCGCACCGTATTCCCCAAAGCACACTGACACTAAGTGCTCCTCGCCTTCCTTGACCAATCCAAGTCCTGAAATTCCAGAAGTCGATTTTTCAGAACATATGAACTCTGAAGGTAATTCTGATGGAGAGTTTGAGTCGTTCCCTTTCGACAAACCTCTTTCGAGCCATACTGATTTTCTGTCCCCAGTTGTCAATCGACCGGTCAACTTTGAAAAGGGTACTTGTTCTAACACCAAGGCCCCAACTGTGATTAAGATTACTTAATCTAAACCTGTTTCTCAAAACAAATCACAGCCGAGGCAAAAGACCGAGCGATTGCCTATCAAAAATCCTGTTTCTTCAAAAGTCACTGACCATGCTGTCAATATGGGTTCAGATAAACCGGCCAGCCTAAACATGATAAACCAAAGAGGCTAGCCAGGGAATCTATAGAGAAAGAAGCGTCAAAGTCTTTCAATACTAGTTGTTATCCTAGAATGAACAAAAACGATTGTGCTTGGAATCATAGGAATGATTTTGTTAAAAGAGATGTTAATTTTCCGATGAAAATTTACTCCATTCAGCAATTGATTCAATTATCGCATGATCGTTTGTGTTGTTCTAGTTGTGGTTGGAATGACTTTGATGACATACATAATAATGATTGGTTTGGGTCATATCACATATATAATCATACACCTAAACGCAAACCCCGTGAAAACAAAAAGAAACATCATGTACAACGGGGTTCCCAATCAAAGGGTAAACCACAGCAGGAGAGAAAACCCATTCCAAAACAGGTTTCTCCTACTGTGGTTAAACCGGCACCCAAGAGGCAAGTTCCTCCGAAGGGTGTCAAACCTAATCCTCCGGGACCCAGACAAATCTGGGTACCCAAGGTCCGCTAAACTTGTTTTGCAGGACGGTCATGTGTGGTTCTTAGACTCTGGATGCTCCACACATATGACCGAAAGGAGGGAGCTGCTCACGATCTACAAGGAACAATATTTCGAAGACGTGAGGTTTGTCTATATCTGTGCTTTCACGAGCTGCTCATGTGTTTAGGGGGAGCATGATCAACTTGGTAAGTTTACTCTACTGTTGAGGGGGAGCGTCACACACAATATTTTTAACTGCTGAAAAGTTTTTTATGTGTGTGGATACTCCCGTGTGCACTTCACTCTACGCGCACATTCTGAGGGGGAGCAAAACCATCCCTATGCTCAGCTTGAGGGGGAGCGAGATAATGTTATGTTCAAATTCCTAAGGTATTTTTTTGAAAAAGTGAGAAATGTTTGTCAAAGTGTCCGGATAGCTTTCCGGACCGGATGGTTATCCAGGTGGATCTCGGTGTCCGGACCCCTATTTGTCCGGTAACCATAGTCATCCGGAATCCTTTTGTCTGGATACCATTTGTCCGGAGACTTGGGTTTGTTCGGTAAGTTCTGTAATTCATCATCTTGATCAGTCCAGTACCTGGATTCCTACTGCCAGTCATCAATCTGTCTCCGATTGATCCATTTACAGCAAAGGTACGCACCAAAACTTGTTTATCTGTCTTGTTTACTAACTTTGGGTCTTTTACAGATACTCCATGGCGGATCAACAACCTCAACAAAATCCGAGGGGAAGCGTCACACTGTTTTTCTTAAAAGTCTAAATGTTTTTTTTTCTTGTGTTGACGTCTACCAAGTAAATAACACTCTCACTTCGAGGGGGAGCAAGTCAATCCCCATATATGTTTTGAGGGGGAGCAGGATAATATCCGTGCTAAGCATATGCCTGCATCCCTACCTGTGATAGCATATAGATGAGAGTTAGGGAATCCCATTGTCCAGCCAGCGCCGGAGGGACCTTCCCCAGGACATAGAACATGTGAGAAGGAGGGAGTTAAGGTCGAAAGCGAACCAAGTAAGATTGAGCCGTAAAGATAACGAGGCTCCTGAGCGAATCGAACCGAGTGATATTCGGGTAGCCACATCTGCTATCCCGTCTCATTTGTTGGGACGGGGTATTGAAGAAGCCTCCATGGACCCAACGGAGCAATTTGTAACGACCCACACTAAAATACAAGCCAGAAACTACCACTTTAATTTTTAAACGCCACAATGGCTCAACGTAAACATACTATTTAGATTACAAACTGGGTTTGCGGAATTAACCCCTAACTACAGCTGAGATCAGGACTACAAAAGAATAGAAAAGCCTTCTAATCCTTCTGTATGCTCCCCCCGTCTCACGCCTTGCCAAACTGCAAGACAAGCTTTCAAATACCTGCTTACCTGAAAAAGGTTTTAGTTTTGAAAAGCGAGGGTTAGACCATGAGGTCTAGTGAGTTCCCTCCACACCAGTTCACACCATAAACATCATAATTTATAAATCAGTTATGAAAGAGTTTATATGAATCATAACAGCACACTTTTAAAATGACAACCACCTCTTGACACCTACTACTGACACACGCTATAGTCACACACACCGTGACAGCACCAAAGAGCACACTCGCCATATATGAAACAAATTCATATATATATATATATATATAATTAATATGGGACACACCCCCATTTATATAATTAATATGGGACACCCCCCCCCCCATATATAGTTAATATGGGACACACCCCCCATTCATAGTTAATATGGGACACACCCCCCATTCATATAATTAATATGGGACACACCCCCCATTCCTCGACAACGCCAGAGCAAGATGCACAATTAATATGGGTCACACCCCCCATTTCTCGACAATGCTAGAGCACGTCCACACACATTAAATCATACATGCTACCACACACTTGTTCATAGCTTCATAATTAAGCAGTTGAAAACACACGAATAGATAACAACTACGCCACACCCTTAATCATCGCTTTGTAATCAAAAGAAGTTGAATAAGCACACAGTTAAATAATAACTCTGTCACGCTTGTATAAAATTTAGGTTCAGAAAGACTCACCTGATACGCTTACTTTCCTTTCCTACTCCGTTCCGTACCTCCAATCGATCTACCTGAGTGGAAGATAAAACACATAAGTTGATCATCCAACTTTCCGGACACACCCTTTCCGGACAACACTCTTTCCGGACAACACCCTATCCGGACAACACTCTATCCGAACAACACCCTATCCGGACAACACCCTATCCGGACCACACTCTTTCCGGACAACACTCTATCCGGGAACTATTCGGAATCTTCTATCATCCGGACACACACACACGACTATCAGACACTTACCCGGAAACCTTCAACTGCTCAACGTGTCCGGACGTCCAGGAAGCTTTTCGGACGTCGACCTGACCCTTAATTGGACCGCGAAATCACGGGTACGACCGAAATCTGACAGATAAAGATTAGCAACGACATTAGGGTCATTAAACTCAACTACTACTGAAATATCTGCTGCAATAGATAAGATTTGACACCTAACCTCTTCCATTTAGTTCCAAACCCAACTTTTAACAAAAACCCCAAATAACTCAAACAATGGCAAAATCAGAGATTAGAGAAATGGAGAAGGGATTACCTGGTTGAATCCAAAAGAAGCACACCTTCTATTCCTCCCCAACAATCCGAATTTGATCCTCCTTGCTTGACTTTGCCCTCTTTCTTCTTCTTTCTTCTTTCTCCTTCTTGCTCTCTCTCTCTATTTACCATCACAGCTGCCAATCACACACACAAAATCAGTAGGAGAATGTTTCTCCTAGGGTTTTGTGCCATTTATACTTACCTCACAATTACCAACTAGCCCTCAATTTTTAGCATTTAAATAAACTCCTCCCCAACACTTGAAACTCTTTCATTTTGGTCACGGTCACTACAACACTCCCCCCTCAAAAGAATTTCGTCCCCGGAATTCCATTCTCAAAAGGGGAGGGTACTTGGACACCATATCTGATTCCACTTCCCACGTTGCCTCTCGTCCCTTGTGATACTTCCACAGAACTTTAACCAGACAAACCTCCCTATTCCTCGAATTCCGAACCTTACTGTCCACAATTTCTATTGGTTCCTCTTCGTATGTCAATTTCTCGTCTATACGGACATCTTCCAACGGAATAGCCACATCCGACTCGGCCAAACATTACTTCAGGTTTGACACATAAAACGTCGAATGAATTCTGCTTAACTCTTCCGGCAATTCCAACATGTACGCCACCTCTCCCACACGCTTGGTGATGGCGAAAGGTCCAACATACCTGGGTCTTGATTCTCCTTCCTCTCCAATGCACAACGTCTTTTCACGACTAATTATAAGTATCGCACTGTCTCCCACAAAGAATTCGATCAAACTCTTCCTTCTGCTTACACCCTGTGGCGATCTCGAGCCACGCTTAACTTCTCACGAAACGCATGAGCTATAGGTGGTCAACCACACGACCTTCGGTCTCACCCAAAATCATTCACACCTCTAGACTCACGGTTTTTAAAACGCGTCACACTAAGGGTTTCACACAAAATCTTACCTTCTTAAAAGAACGCCTTCTACCGAAATTAACGCCACACATCCCGAACCCTTATAAAATAACGACGCTCAAATCGCCAACTGATCACCGGATCAACCTTGACTATCACCTTAACCCGCAGTTAAGATTTTCCTCCACAGGCTATACGCAGCTCTACAATTACTTTTCTAACACAAAATACGTCTAAGGCAGATAACACCTTCTTGCATTAATTATACCGACTACAACCCATCGATAACAATCAATTCACACACCTTTACTACAACGTCACTCCCATACCACTATCAAGTCCAACCCGACGGTCCTTCATCCGAGCACTACATTCGACTACTTTCTTCCACATCCTTCTCAAACATAAAACACGTTTCTAGCGAATAACTCACTAGAAGATACACACTCTTGATCAATCACGTAAGTTAGTTTTCCTCCACGCTTAAACCACTCACATACACACAAATCCTCTTTCTCATACTCTCACTAGAGTTCATGCACTCAATGGTGACGTTCTGAAAACATTGTTTCCCTCTTTCCGAGTCACTTGTCACACCCTTTTTTTACTTTACACTTACTCTCTTATTCCACACTACCGCCCCCAATTACCTCATGCTAACATGGAACATTTCTCCTTCAACATTGACCACTCCATACACGCAATTTCAACGGTTACTATGTCTAATCCCATAGTTTCACCACATCTCATACGAGAAATTCGACCAAGTCAAACCGGACCTCCACTCTAAGTTCGAAGCAACCACACACTTCTCGTTCCTCAAACGATATTAACCCACTCCTTTGCATTCCTTTACACGCAAGGATTAGTTCAACATTCTCAGAGATTTCATATCTACTACAAGATATCATGAACTAATCAATCCCACATTTTCACAATTATTACAACGATACAAGGCAAACGCACTCATCAAACAACTCAAGAGTACACAATTTTCTTCTTATCTAGTCACCTATTGCCACCCCATTCTTTTATTTTCGGGTAACAATATCATACGCCACTTAGACATCCATGCAACTCCACACATAATTTTGTCATATCTGTACAACTTATGAGCAACCCCGAGCAAAGATCTCCACCTATGCTCATCCCATATCAACACTAGTCCACCACTTAACCTCACAACAATACATCCCCACCATGCTTCGCATGCCCACTAAATATAAGTTACCACCAACTTATCCACACAACCCCCACACACCAGAGGTTCAATCATCACGATCATTTGCACGCACACAAGGCCACGTTTTCTTCATAACAAACACAACATTTGTGCAAAAGAGTATACGAAACATTAAGCAATAGCTAGTTTTGCAATTCAACGTACTCACACAATTAACGAAAATTCTTGCCTGTTCACCACACACTTGTGACCTGATCTAGGGCACACACCCGCCCTTGGGAATAGACCAAGTTCTTTCGAATAATCCATATGGGACACACCCCCCATATACATCACACCATGACATATGGGACACACCCCCCATATACATCACACCATGCATAAGTAATTTATATGCAATCACACATTTAAATAAACACACATGTACGAGTAAATGAACAAGTACCATTAACTTTTAGTTAGAAAAACTCTCACAACTTTGCCTTTCTCCCATCTAGGTGAATCGCAAATTATGACCGTCTACTACACTCGATCGAGTCCTTAATCCCGGCCGACTCTTCGGATCCACTTGAGACACGCTCAAATAAATCAATCTATAAGTCACTCCCTTGCAAACCACATAGTCCACATGTCCCACACGAGTTGGGCTAACGACCTTCTTCATAAATGACATAATAATCGCATAGGAAGAATCACTTATCTAACTATCACCTCTCCACCATTCAGGATACTCACCAAAAGACAGTCCACCTTCTTGACAGATACACACCTATCCCAACCGACCTCTTATCTCCTCGCACACCCCCGACAATATAATCATATCAGGGCTATCCTTACAACTTTTAAATCTCCCGACATCGACTCAACACTCGCCGTTGACTTCAACACTAAAGCCTGGCAATTAGCCTAAATACAAATTCTCCTCGACTTCGGCTCCACGCCGATGCCTTCTCCTCCACATACTACCACACTACCTTTTGGAGTACCCTGCCTAATTCGAGTCACCCGGGACACACCCCCGTCGACAACTACACTTCAACTTATTAAACAAGAGTAAAGACTACCATCACACAAGTCTTTCTAAGGTCAAAAACTGAGACTATCGTTAGACGTCTCCTTCCCTAAACTGTAATACCAAGGTCATGAATCGACCATCGACGCCTCAACCACATTTCCACCCTCGAAACTCTGTCCATTTCTTAAGCGCGATAACTCTCAGCACCTAGCGAGTTCATAGCCTTCATGCATGACAACACAACGATTTAAAACTTCTTCTTACCATTGAAGTACACGATCCCAAACTCTGGGGTTTCAAGGATATTATAGATAGGAATACCTTGTATATCTGACAGTCTCTGATTGGGTTTCAATATGTTGACTCTGATCTGACCAGCTTCTAATCCCATCTAGAAGTCTATAAGATCAGATAATTTCACCATATTCTTCATAAACCTCTTCAGAGATTCATAAGCTTCAGACCATTCTTTCTTTTTATCAGGAGTTCTGGCAAGGATATCATACAATCTAAGAAGATCTTCACTGGTTAAAGTCTTGAAATCAGCTTCGGTGAAGAACCACTGCTTTCCATCTGTTCTAACAACTGTAAACTTTGGATACCAAACATTGAGCAGTTTCTTAGACCCTATCTTCACAATCTTCTTGTCAGTCCTTACCTAATTGATATTCTAATCCTTGTTCTTCATCACATGAATAAACTCGATTTGGTGTAGTGATGGCATCTCCTCAATGGAGTACAACTTGACTAGATCCATGGGTTGAATGTTTTTCACAAAAAGATCTCTTCAGATATCTTCTTTGAAAGGTGTCAAGATTCTAATTTTATGCCATCTTCTCTCCAAGTTGGGTTCTCTTTCAATTAACTGTTGGAACACTCTGATTTTAGCCTCGGAAACTGGATCTTTGATTGTGCCACCAGGAATTACAGGAATATGTAGCTCAGTAATATCAATAATCGGATCATCTTGTTGTAACACCTGATTATATTCATCATCAGAATCATGAGACTGCACGTTCATAGCATCAAATACATCATCCAACTCCTCTTTAATCTTCGTAACTGTTCTTTCCGGTTCATCCTCAGAGTCAATGTAAATGATGTCTTGAATCAAATTATCAGCCATCCTTTCCTCCTCAGTTCTATTATCACCACCGTCAAGCTTTTCAACTGTAGGTGTGATATCATCTAGAGCTTCCATGGCAGTATCACCAGCCTGCCTTTCAGATTGACCTTCCAAACCCTGATTAGATTCTTTAACAACATTACCTGAACCACTTGCAGTATCAACTCTTTGTCTTTTCTCCCCCTCATGGTGATCAGGATCGTCCTGGTCATCATGTTTATGCTTTGAAGATTGAGCTTGAGACTTGCAAGATTGCTCAAGAACAACAACTCTATCAGAGAGTGCTTGAAATCCAGAAGTCATGGCTTGGGTTAACTGTTGAATAGATTGTTGAATAGCTTGTATATCTGACTTAGTTGGCATCTGAGACTGGATCTCCGTTTGTTTTCTCAAAAGACCAACTAATTCAACTTCTTCGGAATCATTGTTGTCACCTTGCTGAAGTAGTCTAGCAAGTAGTTGTGATTTCAGTTCATGGGTGGAGATGGTTTGTTCTGGTTGAGTAGATGTGCCAAGAATAGATGTAGTAGAGACATGTGGGATTGGTTGAGTATCAGATTCAGGTTCCGGTTGAGTAACACGTGTTTCCAAAACAGACTTCCCTTTCAGAGCTCCTTGCACATCCTAAGTCAACTTGCCAATTGTTTTTTTCACTTCCACCGTCTGTTTCTTAAAGGAAACATTCAAAGCATCTATAGCCAACTTTAAAAAGTCCACCGTTACAAAATGTGGCGGCGGTCCATCATCTGTCGAAGTTGTTCAGGTCTAACATGGGAACCCGATCCACGTAGAATACCGGTTGTCATGATAGTTGAAGAAACTGCACGGCCTGTGTTCAGCGCTGGCATGGTGTTGACGCTAACAGGTCTTCCACCCGGTCGTCGTGAAGTACCAATGACGGGCAACGACACTCTAGGTGTTCCGATTGGAGCACGAAAGCTACCAATTGATTGTGTCACTATCGGAAAAGTGATTGGAGGACGTGTCCTAGGAAAAGAAGTATAACCAAATGGCTCTAGACTCTATGTGTGTACAAATGAAGTCGATGGCGGGGGCAACAACCTATCTTTTTCAATATCAGCTAACATCGAGTGTGTTGCCGATAACGTTTGTGCTAAATCCCCATGAGAAACTGAAACATCAACTTGTTGAGAAGTTGATGAGTGGCTGAGTGGGGTTGTGCAATGCGTAGCTAGGTCCACTACGTCTGTTTCAATACTTGACGACAACAGATGTACGTCGGTAGTAGATGTGGTTACCTGGCTTGACACGGTTTGGGAAGGATCTTTATTTTCAATTCTTTTAAATCTTGTCTCACACTCTGCATTTTCTTTTCTCCCCGTCTCTCGGCTCACTATATTTTCTGTTTCAACTAATTCTCCCTCATCCATCCTTATATCGCCTTGAGAACCGGTGTTCTCAATATTCCAAGCTGAGTCGGAACTTTCTTCATGTGGTCTCGGGCCAACATGTTTAGGAATTCGGGAAACATCGATATGATGATCTGAGTCTGAGTCACCATCGGAATCACTATCATTTCCATCAGATTTAGGCATATGGTCATCATCGGAAGTCGAAGCAGAAATTACTTTATCCGGATCATCTCGAGAATCAAGAGATATGTCATCAGCAGATTCATCGTTTGAGAATAATGACATAGATGCAGGGCCAGGAACACCCCCATCTCCAGTTCCCCTCACCGTACTATTTTCTCTCATCTTAACCCGATCAAGAACCCCTTGTTCTTGACCCTGCTCATTATTTTGAACACCCTCACCACCTAATTGGTTTGCACCCGAGGCAGGTCCCTCCGAATCTGGTTGGACCATAGGTGCATTGTCTAACCTATATGCTATCACAAACGGTGACTGCTGGTCTGCATATGCTAGAACATCTTTAAGAATAACGGCAATATTATTGAAAACAATATTAGATGGTACCTTCAAAAAGTGCATCCATTGTTGTGGACCTTGAATAGCACATTGCCGTCGTGGAATGTCTTGATTAGACTCCATGATTCCATGAATAAGCAATTGCATAAACCTTTGAAATGGAATAAACGCTCGGGCTTTGGTCTCTTTAGATTTGTCCCCAATCAACTCAATCAGCTCATTCCAGATCAGAATAGCATAGTCAATCTTCCTATTGAAAGCAACCACATGGAACATCCTCAACACGGAAATGTTTCATTTGTCAAGGCCTGTGTGTTTAGGTGTCATGCATTTATTCAGGATGCTGAATAGAGTGTACGAAACTGGTGGTAGGTACTTCCTCTTGAATAGAGAAGATCAGGTCAACATTCCTTTAACGGTGTATTTATATCCTTGAGACGTGATGTCTCTACATAAGTCAGCTTCCGAAATTAGATCCTCAAAATTGGCTTGCCTTGGCAGATCCAAAGCATTCCTTAGTCTCTTTAGAGTGATCTTGGCATCAAAGTGGTCCACTTTGGCAGTGAAATATTGGTTTCGTTCATTCACAGGATGAAACTGGATAGTATGCCAGAACTGCTGCAGATAAATCAGAGGAACAGTGATTGTCTTCGTTAGAGCAATTCTGAGATGATGGCCTTTCAAAATCTCCAGAATAATTTTGTGATTGATATTCACACTTATCAAGTGTGTAGTTGTTATCAGCAATCTTCTGATGTTGAGATTTTGGAAGTAGTTCATCATCCAAGTTCCAGGCATTCACATATGGGTGAGATGATCTGTGAGATGGCATAGGAGTGTTCTCGTCTGAAGAGTTTCCATCAAATTTCTCAACAAAGGCCATTGTAATCCTGTGTGATGAAAGATTAGCCAAAGTATAACTTTCTGACTTTTTTGGAAAAATTACCCAAAACATTGCCTAAGTCTTGGGTTTATCGCATACCACTGAAAGTTTTATCGCATGACACTTTTTATCGCATGGAACATGTACGACAAAATTTTGTCGCACAAGGCACGTGCGATAAAGATGAACATTGAGGCGTGCGATAACATTGAATGTTTGAATACATTTGGTGTGCGATAACATTGAACATTCGAACCTATTTGAAGTGTTCAACCCAGATTTCTAAAATTTTGAAAAATAGGCTTAAAAGATACAAACCCTATGTGCGTTTTACTAACAGAAACCTTTCTTATCATGTTTTATACTAAAAATCTAACATATAGATTGATTTTGAGACTGGAATTCGGAAAGACACAAACAGTTGAACCAAGAAACCCTAAAATACAAAACTATTGATCTAAACAAACTTAAAAAGATGAAAGATCGATTAGAAACCAACCTGGATTGATGTCTGAGTGGAATGCAAGTGAGTAAAACTTCAATCCGTCAAAAATCTCAACAATCTTTAGAGAGCAGATACGGGGTTTTTTTGTCCGAAAAAGTTTAAACTTCGAATAACCGCGCTATATATGAACCCGGGGTGAATGACACGTGGTACTGAATAATTGGTCCAAGGTTTGACCAGCCAACAAGTCAAACTTATCGAACGAACAAGTGCTCGATAAGCCCAGATTTTTATCGTACGACATATGCGCGATAAACCATGTTATCGAAGTTTTATCGCACAACACATGCGCGATAAACACCGTGTATCCAAGTTATCGCGTAAGGCACGTCCGATTAAAATTGTTATCGTGCAAGCCTTTTGTGATAACATCAACACTTAGACATTTTTCAAAATATTTTCAATAAATCCAAAAATTTTACCACATTAAAAGATGTCCAACTTTTAATTGGTTAAGCTCCCAAGATTTTAAACAATCATTTTACTCCCCTTAGAATGATGCAAAGATTTTCAAAAAACATATTTTTCATCATCTAGAGTTTGTTCAAAAACAAATTAGAAGTACTAACCTTGATGTCTTCTTGCCTAGAATCATATCATCTACACTCACAACAACAATTAACAATACATACTCCCCCTAGACATATGAGTATAGTCATAAACAACTCCCCCTGAAAGCATGAACACATCTCAAACAGAAACAGGTATCTTATTTAAAAAAAATAACGACAGAAAAGAAATGAAGAAGATTGAACAAAAATTTGTAAAACTACAGAATCATAACAATTTAAAGAATATATATTGAAAATTTATGTGTATTAATCTGGATATTATATCTAGATTGAAAAACAAAAAATTTCATCTGTTAAATGAACAATATAAAGAACTTTAAATTTTCATGTTCAACATGCCGAGCTTGGATACCAAAAAGTGAAAACGTTTTTCATCCAAGGCTTTTGTAAACAAGTCAATAAGTTGATATTCTGTTGTAACAAAATAAAGTTCAATCGTACCTTTCTCAACATGGTCTTTTATGAAATGATACATGATATCAATGTGTTTGGTTTTGGTGTGTTAGAAAGGATTAGCAGAAATAGCAATCGCGCTCTTAATGTCACAGTAGATGGGTATCTTATTGTATTTGAATCCATAGTCCATAAGTTGGGTTTTCATCCAAAGAACTTGGGAACAGCAACTGGCAGCTGATACATACTCAACTTCAATAGTCGATGTTGAAACGCAATTCTATTTCTTTGATGCCCAACTCTCGAGCTTATCACCCAAAAATTGAATGTGACCAGACGTGCTCTTTCTGTCTAATAGACTCCCTCCATGGTCAGCATCTGAGTAAGCGGTTAGTTCGTATCCCGTCCCCTTCGGATACCATAGGCCAAGATAAGGTGTTCCTTTCAAAAACCTTCATAAAATCGTGAAATTCGGATTCTTTCTGATCAGGACTTCTTGCTCTTATACCAATTGTGATCCCAGAGACAAGTAATCAATACACAATGATCTCACAAGTCATCCCTATATTCATTGATCTTCAAGTAGTTACAATATATATAGAGAGAGTTATAAGTGAGATTGAGTTAAGAGAATTACATGAAATGAACTAGGAAATGCTATTTATACCTAAGCCTAAAAGTGACATGATTGGTCCCTCAACTTGATACAACTAGATAAAAACAAAACTAACATTTTATTTTATGTGTATTAGTTTGGGATAAGTTTGGGGTTGGATGCATAAGTCCTAGGGTATTATCGTCATTTTAGTGTAGTTCGAGCCCTTGGTTGCAATTTTGGTTTAGTATATAAGAAATCATCTTCTTTGTTTTTCTAAGTCGACTTCTCTAAATCGGTGTGTGTATGTATGAGTTTTGTGAGTCAAGAGAAAAGAGTGAGAGCAGAGTATTGCTTCATTCGATTAGGTCCCAAGGGAGTTTCAATTTGATTCGATTATAAGGTATGTGGCTTTTCAATTTATGTGTGTATCAAGTAGTAGTAGATTTCTATCGGTGTAGAATCGTCAATTTTGATTTTTAGTAGGTTCGGTCGAACTGGGTTGCGATAGGATTACCCGGATTCTTCTTTTTCCCCGGATTTACTTTCCCGGATTTGGGTTTCTTGGGGTACCGGAGAATTGGGTTTCCTGGGGTACCGGGGAATTGGTTTCCTGGGATACCGGGAATTGTGTTTCCTGGGTACTGGGAATTGGGTTTCCTGGGTACCGGTAATGGGATTTCCTGGGGTACAGGGAATTGGGTTTCCTGGGGTACCGGAAATTGGGTTTCCTGGGGTATCGGGATTTGGGTTTTCCCGGTAAATTTTACCGAGTGGGTATCCGGATGATTATTTCCCGGATTCTTGGTACTGTCCGGATGTATTTTATCCGGATGTTATTTTTATCCGATTGAGGGTTGAATCTGGATGAGAGTGTATCTGGATTGTGGGTGTTTTCGGGTAGTTCCTCATTTTGAGTTAAGGTTTAAATTTTAGTCTAAAATGGGTATGTTATGCTTATTTAGGATTTTTAGCCTGTCAATGAGTTTCATGTGGTAAATTATCTGTATTTTGTGTTATTCAGATTTTGTGAAGTTTGTTGGAAAGTAAGTGTTGATCCAAACCCTCAGTGATTTGATAATGAGCCTCTCTTATATACTTAGTGAAAATTGTAAGTAAACAATATGTATCAAAGTTTCACTATCGCTGATAAGTACTAAGATCTTACAGTACCGCTGATAGGAACTCTCGCTCTTTAAATTAAACATTCAGCGAACACTGTTCACCATTAATGCTCTGAGTCTGTTCAGTCATTATGATGATCGCTGATAAGTTAGTTGTTTACTTATGATCCCTGAAGACAAGTTTCACGTCAACATAGGTTCTACGCTGAAGTCGAAGATCAAGCTCAAGAACCAGTGACAAGTCTCCTAATGAACTGATGCGGATCAGCGAAGACTCAGATTTGTCCACTCAACGTGAAGTATCAAGTACAAGACTTCAGCTATCGCTGAACTTTATCATTCGCTGAATAGATAATGATAATGCTCTGAATCAACGAAAGCTGATCATGAAGTCCTCCGTACAAAGTACTTTTGTCTTAACCTCCCTTGCACGACTCCGTACGAAATGTCAGAAAAGAACCTCCGACTGTCTGAAATCGTACAACCACTCTGATACTACACTGTTCATCCATGCGGCTACTAAGGTTGTCAACAAAGGTCAATGACATGCAACCAACCAGCTGATGACACGTGTAAAGTGTATACTGACTTGCATTAAATGCATGCAGTATATAAAGAGATGAACCCACTTCATTTGAAGTAACTTGCTAACTCTGGACAAGTTCAATCTCTTATCTCAAGATAGGTTATTATTAGTAATTTCCTTATCTCTCTTAGTGCAAGAAACCTTAGTGTTCCAACTTGTTTAGATTTAGGTTTATCCTTAATCTTGTTTCCGCAACAAGCTGTAAATTGTTAATGATTTATCAATAAACAATTTAGAAAAGTAAAATCTGTGTGTTTGTATTCAACCCCCCCCCCTTCTACAAACTTGTATAGGCCTTCGGGACCAACAAGTGGTATCAGAGCGGATTTGTTTAATCTCATAAACAAGATCTAAACTAAGATATTTCTATTCCTTGCTATTATCTGAAAATGGCCACCAACACAAACACAAATTATATAGACAATGGTTCTCTTGCTAAACCCCTTAGATTTTCCAGAGATAACTTCAACTTATGGAAAAATAGGATGACACTCTTCCTAGAAGGTGTAGACCCTACTATGCCTTACTATCTCGAGAATGGTCCATTCATCCCTGTAAGAATTGATGCTGCTGTTCCAGCCGCTGAGAATAGACCTGCTATTCTAGAAAGGCTGGTCCCTAAGGAAATCTTTCAATGGACTGACGAAGATAAGAAGAAAGTGGCTATAGATACAAAAGCCAGTTCCATACTATCCATGGCTCTTCTTGACAAAGTCTACCATTCCGTCATGAATCTGAAAACATCAAAAGCCATGTGGGACACAATATGTGTTCAGTATGAAGGAACGTCTGAAGTCCAGGACTCAAGAAAGATCAACCTGGTAAGACAATACGAAAGCTTCATTTCTGGTAAGAATGAATCTCTCTCTGAAGTTCACCAACGTTTTAATTGTTTAATTATAGATCTGAAAACTGTTGGTAAGGAATATTCTAACTTTGAAGTTCTGACAAAGTTTCTAGAATGTTTGCCTGAAAGCTGGGACAATTATTCTATGTGTCTCAAGCTGTCAAAGGATCTAAAATCAATGACCCTTTCAACCTTATATGGCACGTTGCTGAATCATGAGCAATCGAGCCATCTTAAGAAGAATCTTGTAAAAGATTCCAAAAGCACCCCTGTTGCTTTAATCTCAGAGGAACCTTCTACTCAGCGACCCTCGGTCACTATCACTGAGTTAGAAAGTAACTCTGAAAGGTCATCAGATTCTGATTCTTCAAATGATGATGAATCTTTGGCTCTCCTAACTAAAAAGTTCAGGAGATTTGCCAAAAAGAAAATGTTTAGAAAGAACAAACCTCTTTCCATAACTGACAAGCCTAGATCATCAGCTTTTGTTGATAAGGCTACTGCTACTTGTTTTAACTGTGAAAAGACAGGACATTTCGCTAACGAGTGCAGGTCTAAGAAAGTTTCTAGACCCTCAGCTTTTACAAAGAAATCCTTTGTTCCAAGGAATAAAGATGACAAATATTCAAAGCTGAAAGAAAAATATGCTAAGCTGAAAAGCTTTAAGAAGAAGAGTAAAGGCCTGATGGCTAACTATGATTGGGTTGCTTCTGATGAAGAAGCATCATCGTCTGACTCTGAAGATGATGAAGCAAATCTATGTCTTATGGCCAAGATTGAAGAAGAGGAAGAAAGTTCAGACATTCCCTCCACTTCAACCTCTGCTATTCAGGTATCACCTTCCTTCTTTACCAATATTGCAAATATTGATGAAGCTGATAGTCTCCGTAAGATCGATCTCTTGACTCGAAGTTTATACGAAGCCATGAACGGCAAAACTGTTGTTGAAAACCAAAACCTTGATCTCGCTGAAAAGCTTAAAAACTGCCACCTTTAAATAGAAAAGCTTTCTAAAATTGAAGAAGATTTTAAAGATCAAGTATATTTAAATCAGCTAGTCAAAATCGAACGAGCAGAAGCTATCGCTGCATTAAAAGCTGAAAAAGCTATTGTTGAAGGATGGTGTAATTCTTCAACAAAGATCACTGAGATAATAAAGTCTCAGATTCCCCTAAGTGATAAACGTGGTCTGGGTTACAAATATGATACTCCAAAACCAACCACTGAGCGTTCAATGCTTAAATTTGGAACGTTCGTATCCTCAGTCGCTGATACTTCATCTTCTCAGTGCTCCTCGTCCAATACACCAATCCCTGAGGAAACTCCTACCTCCTCAAAAGGCAAGGAGAAAATGGTTTATTCAAAACCTACCTCTGTCTCTAAAGACAAAGGTAAAGGAATTGTTATTTACCAGAATCCTCAGAAGGGTACCTTAGTACCAAAGCTGAATGCTTCTAATGCTTCAGTGACTCATCCCTCTGGATCAAAAAAGCAGATCTCTGGATCTATTCAGCGATCTACTCCTAGACTCAGAGTGGATGTCCTTGGTAAGAAATCTGAAGAACTGAATGTTCGTCCCATTTTAAAAGCCAATAGTTTACTTGGTGCTAGCACTTCTAATTCGAAATTAAAAGCTCAGCATTCAAATGGTCCTACAACTACTTTTAGTTATAGGAAATGTTATCACTGTGGACTTACCGATCATATTGCTAGTAAGTGCCCCACAGCCACCAAAGCTGAGAAGATAGCTAAGGTGAAGATTGCCCCCAAGGCAAAGAAGACCAACCCTGGTGTAAATCAGGTCAAGGTGAATCTTACCACTGAGGTTAAGAAATTAACCAAAGTGAAGAAAGACAAAGCTGAATCTTCAAATGCTGCGAAGACTGCTGAATCTTCCATTCCAACTACATCCACTGACAAATGTATATACATGGTTAAGTGGGTACCCAAGAAAAACTAATCTTCCTTTGTATTGCAGGTTAAGAAGGGTATCTGGTATCTCGATAGCGGATGCTCTAGACACATGACTGGAAAGAAAAGCCTGCTCGCTGAATACAAGGAAGAGAAGGGTCCCTCTGTGACTTTCGGTGGAAATGGAAAAGGACATACCCGAGGGTATGGTGTACTTTCAAATGGTACAACCTCCTTCAGAAGAGTCGCATATGTTGAAGGGCTGAAGCATAATCTTCTAAGCATCAGTCAGCTTTGCGACATGGATAACAAAGTAATCTTTACTAAGGAATCCTGCTTTGTCGCTGACAAAAAGGAGAAGATAGCTCTCAGCGGTTATCGTTTGGAAAATGTTTATGTAATAAACATGGACTCAACAACCACTGAGAACTCCTGTTTCTTCTCAAAGGCCTCATCTGATGTCAACTGGCTATGGCATAAGAGGCTATCTCATCTAAATTTCAAGACACTGAACACTCTTTCTTCAAAAGAGTTAGTCACTGGTCTACCTCAGCATTCATACGCCAAAGAGTCTTATTATGTTCAGCGTGTTAAAAAGGGAAGCAGACCAAAGCAAGCTTTAAATCAAAGCAAGTTTCTTCAGTGTCATCTCCTCTACAACTACTCCATATGGATTTGTTTGGCCCTGTTAACAAACAATCCATCGCTGGAAAGAAATATACGCTGGTCATAGTTGATGAATTCTCTCGCTTCACTTGGGTAATGTTTCTCCGTTCTAAGAGTGACACCCCTGAAGAACTCATCACCTTTGTTCGGAAGATGGAAACCCTGAATAATCTGACCGTTCGCTCAATAAGGAGTGATCATGGGACTGAATTCAAAAACAGTTCTCTTGATTCCTTCCTTGAGAGTAAGGGTATTTCTCACAACTTCTCTTCAGTGAGAACACCGCAACAAAATGGAGTCGCTGAAAGAATAAATAGAACAATTATTGAAGCTGCACGTTCAATGCTCAGCGATTCTCACCTGCCTACTCAGTTTTGGGCAGAAGCTGTCAACACTGCTTGTTTTACGCAAAACAGGTCGCTGATAGTTAAAAGATTCAAAAAGACAGCATATGAACTCTTTCATGGGAGAAAGCCTTCAATCAGCTTTCTTCACATCTTTGGATGTCAGTGTTTCATACTGAACAACAGAGATGCTCTTGGAAAGTTTGATCCTAAGGCTGATGATGGAATCTTTCTTGGATACTCCTCAGTTTCCAAAGCCTTCAGAGTCTTCAATCGTAGAAGAAAAACTGTAGAAGAAACTATTCACGTCACGTTTGACGAATCCCGTTCAGCGAACTCTAAACCGTCCGCTGATACTGAAGAACTGAATCAATGGATGTTTTCTCATCTTGGTGATTCAGAAGATATTCCCACTCCTCATGCTCATCCAGTAGAAGATGATAGTCCTATCATTCCAAACATGCAGAATAGTGAAGCTGAAACATCATGGGTCTCAGCTGTTCCTATAAACACTATACCTACCGCTGAACCAAATGCCTCAGACATTCCATCTATCTCTCAGCAATCAGTAAATGAAATGACAAATGCAAGTATTCCTCTCTTAGCTGAAACTCCAGAAGTAGCTGAAGCCTCATCTTCATCTCCTCCAGTTCAAGATGAGTCAGCAACTTATGCTCCTGCTCAGCGATGGACCATAAATCATCCAATTGATCAAATTCTTGGTGATCCAAATGCTGGTGTTCAGACTCGACGAAGTGCAGGTAATATTTGTTTATTTGTTAACTTTGTTTCTCTAACTGAACCAAAGAAAATAGATGATGCCCTCAAATAAAGCAAACTGAAAAAGGAACGTTTATTAATCAGGGAAAGTATGTTAAAGATATGCTGAAGAAATTTGATTTAACTCATAGTTCAGCTATGAAAACCCCTATGGAACCACCGCTGACACTTGACAAGGATTCAAAGGGAATACCTGTTAATGTCACGCTGTACCGTGGGATGATCGACTCTCTCTTGTATCTTACAGCTAGCCGACCCGATATTATGTATGCAACATGTTTGTGTGCACGATATCAAGCTGAACCTATGCTATCTCATATGAAAGCTGTAAAGCGAATTTTTCGATACCTTAAGGGTACAACGAACCTAGGTCTTTGGTATCCCAAAGATTCAGGATTCGATCTAACCGCCTATTCAGATAGTGATTTTGCAGGTTGCAAAATGGATAGGAAAAGCACCACAGGAGGATGTCAGCTCCTGGGTGGAAAGCTGGTAAGTTGGACTAGTAAAAAGCAAAATTCAGTGTCCACTTCCACAGCTGAAGCTGAATATGTAGCTGCTGGAAGCTGTTGTTCTCAAGTCTTGTGGATGATAAATCAGCTACTAGACTATGATCTTCAGCTCTCCAAAATTCCAATCTATTGCGACAACACAAGTGCCATCGCTATAGCAAACAATCCAGTACTACATTCAAAGACCAAACACATAGAAATCAAATATCATTTTATCAGAGATCATGTGATGAATGGTGATATAGAACTTCATTTTATCCCAACTGATTATCAGTTAGCTGATTTATTTACCAAACCTCTTGATGAGACAAGATTCAACTTTCTCATCAGCGAGCTTGGAATGCTGAACTTTGAAGGGTAAAATCCTCAACGGTTCATATTGATCAGCGATAGGATAAAATCAGCTCGTATAACCTATTCAATCATCTTCTCTCTGAATAAAACTTGGTTAAGCTGATATCAAGGTATGTTTTCTCTCTCGGACAATCGTATGAAAATGCAAGATTTCAAAACAAAATGCATCGCTGAATATCTCTTCCTTAACAGCGATATTTTGAAAATTCTTAAAACCATCACTGATATTTTCATTCAGTGCTTCATGTTTGTAAAAGAGTCCCCGAGCTTTCAAAACCTCAGAGACATCCTAAAAGAATATGAAAGGACAGTTGTGACGTCATTACAACGGATAAACCCCGGCACGTTTTCTCTTTCTAACACACGTTTGCACGTCTCGTTCAAACTTCCAATCAAATGCAAACACATGTCCGTGTCATGATGAAAATCTTTTCCCGCTCAAGATTTTCTCTCTCTAATCTCTCTATATAAACAAACTCGTGGTTTATATTTTTCTTTTACGCGAACAATCTTCCTCCGCAAGAAAGAATTCACTGTTGCATTTGTGCTTTCTAAAACTCCAAAGAACTGTTCATCATCTTCTTCATCAAACATCAAGGTTAATATGTTCTTATTTATTACCGAATGCGTATAACTTGTTTTCGATCTTTTCCTTGTTTTAACAAGATCAAACAAAAGAACTTCTTAAAAATGAAATCATTTTTTTTCATGGTTTCATGAACACAACCATTTCATGGTTGTTCTTCAAGTTTAAATGCAAAAATCTTAAACTTGTTCTTCATTCGTTTCCAGAATCTATTTCTTCATAGAAAACTGGATAACAAGAATAAATGGGTTTTACATTTCGTTTCTTAAAATCAAGAAAAATCCTAATCTTCATTAAGACATTTGTGTCTGAATGAAATGGATAAAATTTGAACCATCTTAATGGAAAATCTTTCCACATTAAGATTATTCTTATTTGTTAACATCTTTGGTTGAACTGATAATACAGAGAAATGTCATCGTCTGACATTCCTGCTACCGCTGAGAACATCTCCGCTGATTCTGAGGAAGTGGAATTTATCAAGGCTCCTCTGGTTAAGTTCAATCTGGAACAGCTAGATTGGACCAAAACGAACAACCTTTCTGCGCTTCTCGAGTTTCCTCCTCGAAAGCAAGTCACACATCTGAAAGATGCTGTGAATTTCCTAAAGAATTGCTGCATTTCAACAGCCCTGACCATCTCACCTCCTGCAAGTCAGCTACTACTATCCCAGTTCTGGTACACTGCCAGACACTCTCGGTTACCATCCGCCAAAGATCCCTCCAAAACAATTGATTGTATCCTCAGCGATACTGAGTATGGCACGATAAAGATCACACCTGCCATCATTCACAAAGCTATGAACTTTCCCAACACTACAAAAGAAAAGCCTTTTGTTCCTTTCCCTGACCATAAGAAACTCGCTGACAAAGAAGCTCTTATTGCATTTTTCGATGCAATGGGCTATGTATGGGAAATTGGCAGAGACAAGAAGCCCGAGAAGAAGCTGACCCTGCTAAAGAAGTCGAAAATGCCCAGTGAGATGAACTTCATCTTCGCTCACTTAATCAGCTGCATGACTGCAAAGACCGGCTCCTCTGACCAAGACGCTCAACCTCAGCAAGCAATGGGATACGCTCTGCTGAAAGGTCTACACATTGACTGGGCATCTCTTATCTATGATGACTTGGTGCAAAGAGTAGACTCTGCCGCTGACAGACCTTCATGGGTTCCTTACCCCCGATTCATCAGCGCCATCTTCCAATATGGCCTGAAGGACAGCTACCCGCAAGAGGGCGACCTGAAACTCTCTCAGGTTGGCCCTAAGGTACTTGACTTCAAACCAGTTGAAAATGAGGTACGTCTTTCTACCCTTTTAACTCTTCTCAACCCTTCTTCTTCTACTTCTGTGGCTCCTTCAGCGACAATACCCATCGCTGATACCCTGGCCACAAAATCCTCTCCTTCTAAGAAAAGGAAACAATCATCTACCCCACTTGGTTCTAAAAGGATCAAGAAAACAAAGGAGCAACCCCAGCAATCTCATGCTGAAGACTCCTCAGCTCTTTCTGCAGAGCTGAAGGAACGTTCAGTGGTACGCTCTGCCACACCTGAACAACCCATCCATTCCATCCCAACTTCAGCGTCTCTAAACGCTGAGGTTACAAACTTGGAACCTACCCAACCTCCTTCAGTCTCTCAAAAGACTGATGAAGTGTTTTTCAGCGAATCCAACGCTGAACTCAGAACCCAACCTCCATTCTTATCCTTCGCTCCTCCCTCCACTCATTTGGTCTCTCTTCCAGTTATCATTGGAGCTGCCATCATTTCTACGGAACCTAAAGCTGATACTCCAGAAATGATGAAGACAGGACCTGCAGGACAATCCATGGGCACTTTTGAAGATGACATGGAACATTTTTCAGGAACCCGTAATTTTGACGAGTTCATCAATCCTCCTGCAGGTACACACCAACCCATAAACACTGTCACTAAACCCCAAACTTCTGAGCTTTCCTATGTTCACAAGTTCTTATATGTTACAGGTCCTAATTTGGGAGACATCAACGCCTCTATGAAGTCCGTGGAGACAAAGCTGACAGGTCTCACCACTATTCTTTCAAATTACTCTACAGGTGTAACAAACGCTGGAGAGAATCGTACAAAGCTGACAACGGTGGTGGAGAAGAAAGCTTCCACAGATGACATGAAGCAAGTTGATAAAACTCTCAGCGACTTCGCCAAGGTGCTCGCTGACATCTACAGAGACTACACCTCTCTCAAAAATTCAGTTTCATCCATGTCCAACGAGGTCACAACGCTGAAGACATCGGTTGGACAACTAGAGGGAGATATGTCTACTGTAAAGACTGACTTAGGCTCTGTAAAGACCGATGTTAGTTCGATGAAATCGATGATCGAGCAGCTACTACACAAAGAGAATACTCCTGCTCCTGCCCCTGCCCCTGTCCCTGCATCTGACAATTTCACAGCGGCGGATCGCACTGAGCTGGAGAAGATCAATCCTGCTATTTCTGGCCTTCAAGACAGAATAGCAAAGATTGAAGTTTGTATAGGTATCTCTGGCCAAGAAGACAGAGAACCTACCAACGCTGTTGAGTCAACCCATTCCTCCCCCACTCATCATGAGAAAGAGGGGGAGAAGAGCGTTGAAGATCTCTCCAAGAGCGCTGAAGACCTTTCCCATGATGAATCTATCAGGAGAGAGAAGAAGGATGTTGAAGAAACCACCGCTGGACCTCAGGGAGATGAAAACCCTGAGGAAACCGAGAAGCTTGCCTCTGTATCTGAGGGGAGCAACTCGAAGAAGAAGCTGATAAAACCGAATCCGAAGCAGATGATGATGAAGCCGTCGACATCCCTGATAATGAACCATCCTCTTCTCCAAAGAATGATGATGATGATGACGAAGATGACGATGACTTCTTTCTCGTCAAACCTGCTCCGAGGATCAAAGTTCTTAAGGGAATCTCGATAAATGAACCTTCAGGGGAGCGGACAAAGACAAAGCCCTCAGCCTCTGGAGCTGAGAAAAGCAAAGGCAAAAGCGTCGCTGAAGATGACAATCTGACGATCTTGCTTGAAAAGACGGTTTGTCAGGTACACTAAACATCTCTCACTCCATCCCTCCTCTATCATACACTATCAGTTCTACTACCCAAGCCTATACACTTGAATAAATTTTCTCTCTCTGATTCTACCCAAGTTCTTACTTGTAAGATCGCTGTGTTTCAGCTAGTCCTCTCCCCTGTTTGAGGATATCGCTGAAGGTTCCACAACTGCGACTTCACCAATAATACCAGCTGCTGCTGAAGAAATAATCCCAGTCTTAGATTTGAACTCTGAGACTGATGAACCAGAAGAACAGCTACTCTCGCACAGACACAGACCTTCCTTAGCTCCTCAAAAGCTAAGGGAAAAAGAAAAGAAGAGAGGAGATAATAAAGCAATTCGAGGATCAGTGAATCATTCTGAGGCGTGATCAACTTCCTTCAGTTCCTCCAAAGTTCAGAATTTCCAAAAAGGAATACAAGGATCACCTCAGAGCTGAAAGATTAATCGCTGAAAGAAAGGAAGCTGAAGAAAAGGACAGAGAATACGCCATCCAGCTTTCTAAACGATCAATAAAAGACCCCAAGCTGAAAAGAGTTCCCATTGATGTTCAACGTCAGCTCTGGGAAAACGCCAAGAAGATAACTGAAGAAAAGAGAACTGTGTCTCAGTCCAATTTAGCCTGGTGCAAAGAAAAGGTCAACTACAGACTCTCTCCTGCCAAAATCAACAAGGTATTCATCTCTGGAAGAACAACCCTTGTTTCAATCGCTAAAGTCGAGATATTTAGAGAAGATAAGAAGTACGAAAAATTCTATGCTGAAGCCATAACGAAGTACGGTCTCTCTGAATGGTTGGAGATCAGGTTAGCCATCCAGAAGTCCAAGTCGAAGTACAAGGAGCATGTTGAAAAGCTGATCAATAAACAAATCGACTTAGTCTACTCTTATGTGGATATTCCTCCACCTCCTCTTCTCGAAAGTCAGAAAAGAAAGGCCTCAGCAAAGAAGAAGAAATCTATATCTTCAATTGATGGCCCTGTCATACGAAATGAAACAGGTATTGGTTTTTCACGTGCTGAAGTCCTTGGTCCTGATCCTGATCTTTCCATGCTTGACACATCTATTCCTCCTGGTGAGACTTTCATCCCTGGCAAAGTCATAAGCGAACCCTACGGGATATTTTTCCATGACTACGATGGTGGAAAGCATTTTCAACGCATCTCTGAACTTCACATCACTCCCATCGAACAGCTGAGAGATCTCATCTACTGGTGTGACTTCAGGAATGACCCTCAGGCACGACATCTGAAACCCTTGATTTTTGAAGAAGCGCTGATCAAAAGAAAACAAGGTGTAACCGTTCCTGACTTGATGATTCCCACCACATCAATGACCCTTGATGAACTTCTCATTAAGGAAGAACCCTTTACAAACTGATATGATCGCCTATTTCTCTATTGTATCAGTTATTCTTTTGTATTTGTAATTTATTTCGCTTGTACTTGTAATCTTTCCATTTCTCTTTGTAACCTGATTCAAAGTTTTAAAGAAAGATTTCAGCGAATGTACTTTACTCCATCAGTACTGAAAAGATCCCAGAAAACAGTAAAAGGGATAAATATTTTATGAGTTCTTTTTATCCTTATGTTTTCATTAAATAGCAATTTTCTTTGTTGCTATGTCATAATCAAATAGGGGGAGATTGTTGATCCAAACCCTCAGTGATTTGATAATGACCCTCTCTTATATACTTAGTGAATATTGTAAGTAAACAATATGTATCAGAGTTTCACTATCGCTGATAAGTACTAAGATCTTACAGTACCGCTGATAGGAACTCTCGCTCTTTAAATTAAACATTCAGCGAACACTATTCACCATTAATGCTCTGAGTCTGTTCAGTCATTATGATGATCGCTGATAAGTTAGTTGTTTACATATGATCCCTGAAGACAAGTTTCACGTCAACATAGGTTCTACGCTGAAGTCGAAGATCAAGCTCAAGAACCAGCGACAAGTCTCCTAATGAACTGATGCGGATCAGCGAAGACTCAGATTTGTCCACTCAACGTGAAGTATCAAGTACAAGACTTCAGCTATCGCTGAACTTTATCATTCGCTGAATAGATAATGATAATGCTCTGAATCAACGAAAGCTGATCATGAAGTCCTCCATACAAAGTACTTTTGTCTTAACCTCCCTTGCACGAATCCGTACGAAATGTCAGAAAAGAACCTCCGACTGTCTGAAATCGTACAACCACTCTGATACTACACTGTTCATCCATGCGGCTACTAAGGTTGTCAACAAAGGTCAATGACATGCAACCAACCAGCCGATGACACGTGTAAAGTGTATACTGACTTGCATTAAATGCATGCAGTATATAAAGAGATGAACCCACTTCATTTGAAGTAACTTGCTAACTCTAGACAAGTTCAATCTCTTATCTCAAGATAGGTTATTATTAGTAATTTCCTTATCTCTCTTAGTGCAAGAAACCTTAGTGTTCCAACTTGTTTAGATTTAGGTTTATCCTTTATCTTGTTTCCGCAACAAGCTGTAAATTGTTAATGATTTATCAATAAACAATTTAGAAAAGTAAAATCTGTGTGTTTGTATTAAACCCCCCCCCCTTCTACAAACTTGTATAGGCCTTCGGGACCAACAGTAAGATTCGTACGAGTTTCAAAAGAAAGTGCTGGAGCGTTATTTCCGTCAGGTGAGTTTTACTTTAACCATTTTCAAACTCGAATACGTATATATATTGGATAAGTATGTCGTATGTAGCGTGATGATATGCTTATGATTGGAATGTGATTTATTGAGATGTATATTGTATATATAAGCATTGCACTACACGATTGCATGTTGGCCGGACTTATGGCCGATGGAGTTTGGCTGTATTATAGTGCAGTGGAGTAAATTGATTAGTTGGTTTAGCGCAGCCAACTAATTTGGCCATGTGAAAGAATTGAACACAGTGCATACGAGTCATGATTGGTATTTTGACACTTGTTCTATATTAATGTTTTTACAAAATGTTTACTAAACTAACAGAAATTTTCTCATTTAGTCCAATTGGTCTAACCCTCATTTGTTTTCAAAAATCTGTATTACAGGTCCAGGAACGTTTAAAGGGAAAGGCAAGGATAAGTTGTAATATGCTTGTGAAGACTTTGTGTTTATGAAGTTATCATGAAATGTTTTGAATCAATAGATTTGTAGTTTTTAAATGTACGGTATTAGCAAAAAGCTTTGTACTGAAATATGTAATGTACAATTTTGAGACCATCAGACCTTATGTGATGTAATATATGTATCTTTGTTATCTTATGATGAGATGTGTATTGTGTTATTTGGTGTATGTTTTGGGTGGGTTGTTTCCTACACCGTAGGAGTATAGTACTTGTGAGGTACTAAAACTATTATCAGTCTTCTCCTCTTACCTCAGGTTTTTAATCTTTACCTTAACTCTGAAAGTTAATGCATTTTCATATAAAAAATTAGGTGTCAATTATTTAAATGTAGTCTTCAATGAAAGATTAATCACCTAAAATAAATAGTTAGATACAATGTTATATTAAATACATCTCTTTACTTTCACACATATTTCGATCTTAACTTTGTCTTACACCCCAAGCTCAGGCGATTAGCCCATCATTGCTTGGAATCTTTTTTCGAATGATATAAGAAATGTAAATGACAGAATTCAAAAGTACTGAAACGAATTTGCAGAAATGTAAATGACAATAAAGTAATTGCAAGAAAGTACATAATAGAAATGGAAACGACAGAAATTAAATTGCATGAACTTTAATAACAAGAAAATAAAGTACAAGAAAGTGAATAACAAGAAAGTAAATGCAAGGAATGTAAAGCTCTTAACAGTAAATGGAAGTAGGAAATTCAGAACGGTGCTACCAGATTGGTGTAGTAACTTGGGTGCCAAGTTATGAAACTTGTCGTGCAAGTTACGTCACAAAAACTATTTCTGGCCTTGCAAACTTGTGGAACACGATTTGTTAAGTACTTGGACACAAAACTCGGACTTTAGAAGGATGGAAATCCAAACTAGTGTTACGAGTTCCGCAAATTCCAAACAAGTAACCGAGAAAAGACAGTAACTTGAGAAAATGAGATTGCTTGAATTGTAACCTTAAAAATACCACAAAACCTTGATGAAAATACTTGAGAACTGAAAGCAAGAGAACACGAGATGTAAAACGAGATTACTTGTATTAAACTTGGAAACCGAAAAGCTTAAATTCTTAAGGAATTATAAGCAAACAAACTAAGAAACTAGAATAAGAATTCCTAACCAAAAGCTTGTTAAGAAATGTTAAGATGAAATTGTGAGATGTTGATGATGATGTTTTATGCCTTACAAACCATACATATTTATACTAAAAATAATACTTGGGGCCTAAGCAGCAAGAAAAGTTGCTGACAATTGTACTTCTAGCTTCATAAGCAAGCTTGATCCAGCCCATGGTCTTCAAAAGAAACTTCGGCCCAAAGGTGAACAAAAAGGCACAACTTGCGATCCTCCAGCTTCCTGTAGCACTCATATAGCATTACTGCAATACCATCCAGCCCAAATCTGAGATGTTTCAAATAAGGCCCAAATGAGATCCAAATATACATAAAACATCATTAAATCATGATTAACACTAAGAACAATTAAAATGCTAAAAATAAATGACTCAAGGGGGACTTTGGGCAAATAAAACAAGGGAAAACCTACTAATAATAATTAAAATAGGGTTCATAATTTAACCCTATCGGCTTCCCTAAACCACATGTATCATGCACCTGCTGTGTACAAATGAGGATTGTTTCCTGAGGTATGACCATGTTCTGTGAATCTTCACGTATACTGAAACCTAGAGGTCCATTGCTTTTTGTTGGACTTCTTCTAAATAAAATAGTAAATTTTACTTTATTGAAAAAAAAAAGTATAAAAATTATATAAAGTACAAACCAAATAGCACGACTTGAGGAAATCTTACATACACCTGGCTAGTTTAAGTACTTGAACCTCAATTTAAACAAATTAAAGAACAAAAGAACTAAAACCCATTATAAAAACAAATATTCACAGTCTTGATGCCTAGTTATCGCTGCCAAAGAGCTTAGAACAACCATAAAACTCGCAAAATGAGTACAATACCAACAACACCAACAACAACACTGTTGAAAGACTAGTAATCAACTTCCACGAAGAAAACACCCTCTTTTTCATGAACTTAAATACCTTTACGACCACCCTCTTTTTGTAATATTTATTAATCCTTGAAACTGTCTTATTGCTAGAACTCTTGGTTGATTTGTTCATCCCATTAAATAGCTTAACAATCTGATTGTTTGTTAGTCCGCCTTCAATGATTCCCTTTTGCTTAAGCAGTCTTGCATCCTCAACATCGTCAATAATTCCACTTATCAGATCCATGAATTCAGAAAATGAATGGCCATAATGTGAATAGTTCATAGCGATTTCATAAGCTACCAAGTTCCTCAATATTGCTTCTGAATTAACATCTAAGGTAATTATAGGCAAGTATAAAGTAGCTTCTTCTTCTACGAACTTCGTGTCCCTTATACCGCCACTTGTGGACCTAAATGTTATCCCTGCATAGTAATGAAGGGAAGAAACAGATGGAATTATAATCTCCTCCACCACAGGACCTTCATGTTTGCCAAGATCCTTGGTTTTTAGGCCAAAAATGGTCGATATTTTATCCCATGGCATGTCTTGTATAACCTGGATCGGGCTCAATATTTTTCTACCAATCCCAAATTTCATTCCTACTTTTGTTATTTCACCAATATTATAGCAAATGGTATTCATATCCTCTTCAATGACCTTTATTTCCTTTGATTCGTCATCTATTTCTACTTCTTCTTCATATTGAGAGGATCCTTCGGTATCAGAAAGACCATTGTTAACTATCAAATGGTACATGAGATCCAACAAATGTAAGTGGCTTATTGCATGGTATGAATATGATGCAATAGAGGCCAATTTAAGTGGAGAGTTCGCTCGACAAAAACTTTCCATCTTAAATAGCAACTCAGCTCTGCCTTCATCCTTTTCAGAAGAATTATATTTGATTATCTTAGAAATTTCCGCCAATAGAACAATGGGGATTTGGTTCTCAAACAACATTAGGTCCCTACAAAGAATGGAGTCTCGTGCTTGCATCTTTTTGCCATCAAGATCAACATAATCTTGCAAAAGATTAAGTAAGAACAAACCATCTATGGCCATAATCCAGGATAATGTATTATCATCTAAGTCCACGTAGCTATGGTAGCATCCTCGGACAACGGGGTCCATTTCTTTGAGTCTATTGATCAATAGTTCTTGAAACTTGATGTTTCCTTGTTTAAGATGGATTTGATTGAAAAACGACTTGGCACTAGCAATCTTATACCTTTCCATATGATATAAACGTGGATCCATGTGATGATATGGACCTAAAGCAATCACATCAGGGATATAAGCCTCGGGTTTGAAAATGGTAATAGATTTTGGAACATTGAAAACGCATATAGGGTTTTCATCAGAAATGTCAATGGTGACTTCCCTAATGAATTTCTTGCTAATTTGATCAACCCATCTTTGCTCTCTCGAGGTCGAAGAAAGTTTTGTGTTTGAGGCCATCTTTGGAATTTGGTTGATTTTTAAGTTACTTGACATGAAATTATGTCTCATTTATTTATAGGCGGCTTTGCCACTTTCGTTAGCCTCGTCAACATATTAAGAAATTCTATTTAAATATAACCAACCATTCTTGTTACGCCTTTGACATTTCTTTCGTACCCTAGTTGCCTAATTTCCACAAATGGATAAAAACTTGTTTTTAGTGTCATTATTGAAATTCTTCGGTGTTATGATACAAACAAAGAAAAGTTTGGTGTTGGCTTGGCCCCATGAAGAAGCAATATTTTTCAAATAAATATTACTTTAATCGACGTTAACTAAAAAGATCTAGAAGTGATTAAAATTAACTTTTGAAAACTCAAGCAAAATAAATCTGAATCATTTTCTTTTTTAAGTTATATTTATATTCTTATAATTAGTTGTTTAATTTATTTAGATCTCTTAATTTTTCATTATTTACTTTTATCATTTTAATATACATAACAATATATTAAATAAACTACATTAAAAATGTGTTTTTTAAGGAAAATTGCATTAAAATGAAACCAACTTTCACTTCACCCGTTACCAGCTCAGGTCGACGTTCTCTTCTGGCAGGCGGTTCTCTTCTCAGGCAGGCCTGTAGGCACCGACGCAGTGCAGTTCATCGGGTATGAGATTAACATTCCTCCTCATGTTTACTCCATGGTCTTGTTGGTATTTTGTTTTAGATAAAGGGGTCTTACAAGGATTCTCCAGTGATACCCAATGAAATCACTTTATTGAATAAAATCAATTGTTTTGGTGAACGATCTGTATGTATTTTTAAGGAATCTTTCATAAATCTTTGAACTCTTGATAGATCATTTGTTTCTATTCGATTCGATTCGTTTTTTTATTTTTTAAGTTGAATTTGTGTTTATGGTTGGTATTTGCATTGCTATGGTGTTCAGATGCCCTTAATTTGGGTGGTGTCCATGTAATATCATCAAGAAGCCAAATAAACAGTAACATAGGAAGCTATCTAACCCCAGGAAACAAAGATTGAAGCTTTTTTTATGGTTTGAATTACATTAAAAGAAATGTGATGTTGAATTTTGTTATTATTCACGTTATTAATTGTTATTGAATTAGTTTTAGTTGGTCAACTTACAATGTTGATGTTTGTTTCTGGAGTCACTGTGGATTATGATTGAATAATCAACTAGAATACGGAGGAGATGAGGAGAATCTAGATAGGGAGAGAGCTAGGGCGAGAGGAATCACAGCGTCGACTGAGATCCATGAGACTTTCTTTGGAAACGGTGGCACCAACAACTACTTTTTTGTTAGAGACGAGATTCCAATCAATTGCCCCAAATGAAATTATCATTTCTTCATCTAGCTGATCCATCAACTTTGTTGAACGCTAGAACTGATCCAAACATCCAAGGATTTACACCAGATTATGCGAGCATCACGGTTGCTACTATACATTGATTGAGACGTTCTCTGGACTTCCATTAATAATGGAGGAGCTCACACTAGATGTTTGTAATAACATCAGGGACACTTCCCCTGCCATGGAGATTCTCAACTCCAAATGTCCCAAATTGGAGTCTCTGAAGCTCGGCAACTTCCATGGCATTTCGATGACGGTTGAATCGAAATTGGATGGGGTTTCTTTGTGTCAACGACTCGAATCATTATCGATCAGAAATGTAGCCGCCTTGACGGATATGGGGTTGATCGTGATCGCCAGAGGGTGTTCAAAATTGGTTAAGTTTGAGGTTCAAGGATGCAAGAACATCACCGTTGGAGGAATGCAGACTTTCGTTTGCTTGCTAAATCGCACTTTGATTGATGTTAAGATCTAGTGTTGTAAGAATTTAGGTAAAACTTCGTCGTTAAAAGCCTTGGAGCCGATCCAAGATTGGATTAGGCGGCTTCATATCGATTGCAAATTTGCAATATGGGATAGTTTTGAAGAATCCGAAAATCTCGATGAATTTGGATATGGTTTCATTCTTGATGAACAAGGCGAAAGTGACGAGCTTAGTAACATGATGAAAAAATGAAAGTTTGATTTCTAATGATTTTTCCCACGAAAAATCATCATTCACATATGTTTCTGATGAATATTTTATATAGAATCAGTAAAATATTCCACAAGTTATAATTAAACAAAACTTGAAAAATATTAATTTAATTATAAACTTTTAAGAATGATTTAAATACTATATATATTTATATAAGAATCTTAAATATAAATATATATGAACAAACTTTGTTTTGTTTTGAAGACTTAAAAGCAAATATATATATATATATATAAGAGTCTTTATAATACATATATATATATATATATGCATACACGTGAACAACAGAAGGAACCAAATATTTCCTTTTAATAAGCAATATATATAGATATATAAGACAACGAACAGTTTATATATATATATATATATATATATATATATATATATATATATATATATATATATATATATATATATATATATAATGTATTGCAACAGTAAACAATAAGTAAAATTAGATCCTTTTATTAATTTGACAATCAATTAATAAACTCAAGTTTTAACAGTGGATTCTACGTTAGTTCGATTAACACAAACAAACAAATAATCCTAAAACAATTCTATCCTTCTCGATAGATTTGTCAAGAAAGGGGTAGAAGCAGAGTGTTCACTCTAGTGAACGAAAGTAAACAACAATTGTGAAAATTAAAACCAACCTGAAACAACGTATTGATCGCGAACGAAACTGCACGGAAAGAATTTCCTGTCCTTAAAGGTTTTATACGGTTACTCCGAAGCTGTGAGTCGCAAACCGCAAAGCCCAGGATTTGATGCAGTTGTGTTGTTCGATTATTGACAGCACCAATAATCGACTACTAAAGCAAGATTGATGCAGAAAACAAGATGGAATACTGCTGAAATTTTGCAGTAAAAACTGCTGTGATTAACCCAGAAACCGAGAGAGAGAGATAGGATTTTTTTTTGTGTTTTAATCTGCAGCTTAAGTCCAATATTTATACTAGATAAAAACGTCAAACTGTGGGCCAGATCATGGGCTTTTCCTGAAATCTTGGGAACACTTAGGGTTAGTTGGAGACTTAGTCTCCAACTCCAATACCCACGTTTCCTTTTTGTTGACTAAAACAAATTTTGAATTTAAACTTAATTGATAATTATCACAATCAGCAAATTCTCATTTCTCAATAATACATTTTAGCAAACTTCCAACCTACAATATTTCCAACAATCCCCCACCAGGTTGGAAAGTTTTCTGACATTCGTGTAAGACAATGTCACAGTGGTGTCACTAAGATTAAACCCTGTTTAATGTACGTATGCAAAAAGAGATCAATTCAATAGTATCCTTAGGATTTAAACCTTGAATCTTAAGACCGCTTCGGCTTACATGCACACATCATCTTGTTTCTTTGCTTTCTCACTGAGCGCGAATATGGCCATGCGCTAAATCCTTTTCATGACTTTCTAGAAGAGAAACCACTACTCTCCATTTGAGGCGGCACCACCTCCAAGTCATATAGGCAAAGTTCTATATCATCTTCGTTGCTAAGATGCCTTCAAACTTTGTTAAGAGATCAAAACTCATCCTCGTTCTCGGCAACGACGTACTATCACATACCTTACATGAGTCTATCTTTATTGATAGTACCTTCTATCGGTTTAGTGACTTGTTATTACCCATTAAACTTAGGAGATAGGAGCACTAAATCTAAGTTGGGTTTCCATCACTAACCGATTCTGCGTGGTTTCAGACCCATGTCTCTGGTAGTTGATCCTACTAAGTCTCTCGTCAGAGGCTTAGTCAATGGATCTGCCAAGTTTCCACACGACTTGACATACACAATGCTTATGGTACCATTATCTATCAGTTGTCTCACATAATTATGTCGGAGACCTATGTGTCGCGACTTCCCATTATACACGGCGTTGTATACTTTTGACAGTGTGGCCTCACTGTCACAATACATGGGAATTGAAGGAGTCGGCCGGGTCCATAGATGGATATCTGACAGCAGATCTCTAATCCATTCGGCCTCTTTTCCCGCAGCAGCTAGGGCAATAAATTCGGCTTCCATAGTTGAATGGGCGATACATGTTTGTTTCTTGCTCGCCCAAGAAATTGCCCCACCACCAAGTGTATAAATCCACCCACTTGTAGATTTAGAGTCACTTGAGTGATCTATCCAACTAGCATCAGAATATCCTTCCATGATTCTTGGATGCGTCGTGTACGTCAACTCTAGATCACTGGTTCTTTTCAAGTATCCCAATACTCTACTGATTGCCTTCCAGTGATCTGGACCCGGATTGCTTGTATATTGACTTAGTCTACTCACAGCAAAAGCAATATCCGGTCTAGTGCAATGCATTGCATACATCATGCAACCTATTGCACTAGCATACTCTAATTGAGCCACTGCTCTACCAGAGTTCTTGTCAAGTTTCACACTCGAATCAAATGGAGTATTGAACTCCTTTATATTCAAATGTTGAAACTTAGTCAGTATCTTCTCTATATAGTGGGATTGGCTAAGAGAAATTTGAGATCCTGACCTTCTGATTTTAATCCCAAGAATTGTATCTACTTCTCCAAGATCTTTCACCTCAAAGTTCGAGGATAAGTAGTTTTTCGTCTCATTGATGCCTTCTAGATTGGTTCCGATGATCAACATATCATCGACATAAAGACAGATTAATACAGTGGATTCTTTTGTACATTTTGAGTAAATGCAACGATCAGCTCCATTATGTCGGAACCCGAAAGAGGTGATAGTAGTATCAAATCTTTTGTGCCACTGTTTGGGGGCTTGCTTTAAACCGTACAGAGATTTGATAAGTCTACACACTTTGTTCTCTTGTCCGGTTACTACAAACCCTTCGGGTTGCTCCATATAAACCTCCTCGTTTAAATAACCATTCAAAAAGGCTGTTTTCACATCCATTTGATGAATGTACAGCCCTTTTATGGCCGAGATTGCTATAAGAGTTCGGATAGAACTAATTCTAGCAACCGGAGTGTAAGTGTCGAAGTAATCAACACCTTCTCTCTGTCTATATCCTTTAGCTACCAATCTAGCTTTAAAAGCCGAGATTGAACCATCCGGATGCAGCTTTCTTTTGAATACCCATTTAGAGCCTATGGGTTTTGCTCCCTTGGGTAAGTCAGCTAATTCCCAAGTTCCATTACCCATGATGGAGTCCATTTCATCATTTATTGCTTCTTTCCATAAAGGAGCATCCCTTGAAGACATGGCCTCTTTATAAGTCTTAGGATCATCTTCGATGTTAATCAAGAAAATGACCTCTCTTGTCACTTTCTTTTGTGTCCCTTCGACCAAGTATGAGAAGAAATCATCCCCTAGATTTTTCTCTTTTCTTGCTCTAGTACTTCTACGTGGTTCGTCAACCTTGTTTGAGGCTTTCGAACTATCACGAGATGTACCAGGAAGATTTGAAGCCAATGTTCTTTCCGAATTTTCAGCATCTTCTGAAAATTTGTCTTCAAAGAATTCCACATCTCTGGATTCCACTATTACTCCTGATTCTTTATCTAGTAACCTATAAGCATTGCTATTTCTAGCATATCCTACGAATATGCTTTTAATAACTCGAGCTCCTAGTTTAGATCTTTTTGGATCAGGAGTACGATAGTAAGCAATGCAACCCCAGACTCTAAAATAGTTTAAGTTAGGTTTTCTTCCTTTCCAAAGCTCGTATGGGCTTGTTGGAATCACACGACTAGTGATTCGATTGTGAATATGGCAAGCGGTCAATAGAGCTTCTCCCCACAGATTGTTTGGTAGCCCCGATTGGTTCAATATACAGTTGACCATCTCAACAAGGGTCCGATTCTTTCTTTCCGCCAAACCATTCTGTTGAGGTGTGAATGGTGAGGTGCGTTCATGTTTGATACCGTTCTCTTCGCAGAATGTATCAAATTCTCTATTAAAATATTCGCCACCTCTATCTGATCGAAGTATTTTAATCCGTTTCTCAAGTTGATTTTCCACTTCAGCTTTGAAAATTTTAAAAGCATCAAAAGCTTCGTCTTTTGAATGTAATAAATAAACGTGTAAAAACCGGCTGAAGTCATCACAGAATGTAATGAAATACCTTTTACCACCACGTGTAAGTATTCCATTTAATTCACAGATGTCGGAATGAATCAACTCTAAAATAGTAGTGTCCCTTTTGACTGATGGAAATGGTTTCTTAGTAAATTTTGATTTTACATAAGTTTCACATTTTCCAAAATCTTTATTATCAATTTTAATTAATCCTTTATTTTGCATTTTTTCAATATTTTTCACATTTGTGTGTGCCAAACGTTTATGCCATAAAGAAATTGATCAAACAAAATAATCAGAAGAATTAATTTTATTGATATCAAAGGGAACTACATCAGAAACGGAATTATCTAAAACATCATCAGAAATTGCATTCACATTACTACCCATAGGTTCACTTGGCCCGACTCCATAAACATCGTCACTCAGGTTCAAACGGTACATCCCCAGCTGATGATATCCCTTTCCAATGAAGGTCTTTTGTTTGTAGATCACAAGCTTCAATGCCTCGATGTTGAGGCCAAACCCATTTTTGTCAAGTCTGGCCGCATACACAAGGCACTTGTTGATCGAGGGAACATGTAAGACATCCCTTAGAGTGACAGTCTTGCCGGAGGTGAATGTGAGTAGTACGGTCCCAATCCCCGCAACATCAGCCGTGCCATTGTTGGCCACTATCACCTGTCTTCCTTCTCGAACAGGTCCATACTCCATAAACTTGGACCTGGAGTCACAAACATGAACAGTGGCTCCAGTGTCCAAATACCAACCTCCTATACTAGCGGTGATTCTGGTAGCTGCTTCAGAGATCATATCAATCTTGTCCATTTGCAAGCTTGCAACAAGGTGCTGGATATCTTCAACCGTGTTTGCCACTGGTGGTCCGGACTTTCTTTGCTTGCATTCCCTCGCATAGTGCCCTGCCTCTCCGCAGACATGGCACTTACCTGATCTCTTTGGCCCTTGACTAGAGGACTGCCCAGACTTCTTGAAGTTTTTCTTTTGAGGACCCAAGTTCCACTTTTTAGTGGGTCCATTTGATTTAAACTTCCCTTTACCACCAGCCTGCACACTGTTGGCACTCAAGATAGTCTTGCCCCTATTTCGTGTCTCTTCCTCTATCCTGATATGTTTTATTAAATCATCCAAAGAATAGTCTTCGGATTTATGCATCATACGTTTTTGGAAATCTTTCCAAGAAGGAGGCAGTTTATCAACAACTGCCCCTACTTGGAAATATCAGGAAGGGAAATGTTGAGAGCTTTCATTTTGTTAACCAATACTTGAAGTTCATGTAGTTGTTCAAGTATTGGTTTGTCATCAACCATATTGAATCTCAAGTAGCGAGACACAAGATACCTATTGGTACCTTCCTCTTGTGCCTTGTACTTGAATTCCAATGCAGTCCAAAGTTCTCTAGGACACTTAATAGGGGCGTATAGGTCATAGAGCCGATCGGACATGGCATTTTTTATATGCCCGCAAGCCAATGTTTCACATTCCTTTCGGAGTAGCCGCTCCTTCTCGAGTTCGGCTATTCTAGCTCTGTCCGGCTCTTTCCCCTCAGCGGGAATTGGGTTATCAGGTATGGGTTGCAATTGTACAGTTGGGTCCACCACATGCCAGAGTTTGAGCACCATTAGCATAAATTTGACCTTTTTAGCCCAGCGAGTGAAATTGGACCCATCGAAACTGTCCAATTTTACGAGATCTTGTGGCATCAAGCGATAGTTACGAGTTTCCATTGTTGATTGCTTTAAAACCTTTAAGATTGTTGAATATTTTATATAGAATCAGTAAAATATTCCACAAGTTATAATTAAACAAAACTTGAAAAGTATTAATTTAATTATAAACTTTTAAGAATGATTTAAATACTATATATATTTATATAAGAATCTTAAATATAAATATATATGTATACGTAAATCAACAGCAGCATTAAACGAACTTTGTTTTGTTTTGAAGACTTAAAAGCAAATATATATATATAAGAGTCTTTATAATACATATATATATATATATATATATATATATATATATGCATACACGTGAACAACAGAAGGAACCAAATATCTCCTTTTAATAAGCAATATATATAGATATATAAGACAACGAACAGTTTATATATATATATATATATATATATATATATAATGTATTGCAACAATAAACAATAAGTAAAATTAGATCCTTTTATTAATTTGACAATCAATTAATAAACTCAAGTTTTAACAGTGGATTCTACGTTAGTTCGATTAACACAAACAAACAAATAATCCTAAAACAATTCTATCCTTCTCGATAGATTTGTCAAGAAAGGGGTAGAAGCAGAGTGTTCACTCTAGTGAACGAAAGTAAACAACAATTGTGAAAATTAAAACCAACCTGAAACAACGTATTGATCGCGAACGAAACTGCACGGAAAGAATTTCCTGTCCTTAAAGGTTTTATACGGTTACTCCGAAGCTGTGAGTCGCAAACCGCAAAGCCCAGGATTTGATGCAGCTGTGTTGTTCGATTATTGACAGCACCAATAATCGACTACTAAAGCAAGATTGATGCAGAAAACAAGATGGAATACTGCTGAAATTTTGCAGTAAAAACTGCTGTGATTAACCCAGAAACCGAGAGAGAGAGATAGGATTTTTTTTTGTGTTTTAATCTGCAGCTTAAGTCCAATATTTATACTAGATAAAAACATCAAACTGTGGGCCAGATCATGGGCTTTTCCTGAAATCTTGGGAACACTTAGGGTTAGTTGGAGACTTAGTCTCCAACTCCAATACCCACGCTTCCTTTTTGTTGACTAAAACAAATTTTGAATTTAAACTTAATTGATAATTATCACAATCAGCAAATTCTCATTTCTCAATAATACATTTTCCAAACTTCCAACCTACAATATTTCCAACAGTTTCATCATTCATCATTCATCATTCATCATTCATCATTCATCATTCATCATTCATCATTCATCATTCATCATTCATCATTCATCATTCTATCTTATTCTTTACATATCAACTTCTTTCATCATCCTATTTCAATTTTCTTATGACTTTTTCCCACGATGAATCTTCATGCACATAGGTTTCATCATTCAATCTTTAGTGCCTAACATTGTTTCATCATTCACATATTGTTTCATCGACTTTCACAAAATCAGTGATATACCATTGACGAAATCCAAATATGTACTGACACAAAATTCACTGTAAATATATATTTAGTTGGTATATATATGGTCTGTTTTTATCGTTTTGAACATATATATGTATACACATATATATATATATATATATAGAGGCGGGTTCAAACGAGGAGCGCATCAATTTAAGAGAACGTGAGGAGCACTCCCATGCTTCTGATCACATATGATTTACAACCCCTAAAAAATCGGATTAACTCGAAAATTCGCGCAAAAGTGGCGCGAGGTGGTTCGCGAGGCGTGCAAGTCGCGCATCATTAATGATTTTAGTTGTAAATCATATGTGATTCATAACTGTCAATTGCTCCTCCAGATCAGTTGTGAATCACATGTGATCCACAACTACCAATCACATGTGATTCATAACTGTCAATTGCTCCTCACGTTCTCTTAAATTGATGCGCTCCTCGTTTGAACCTTCCTCTCTCTCTCTCTATATATATATAGAGGCAGTTTCTACATCCTCTCTCTCTCTCTCTATATATATATAGAGGAATTTTCTTTAGAAACCTACCTTATTTTAAAAACTATGAAACCCATCTTAAAACCATTGACCATCTCATCAACGGCTAAGATGAATTTGATATATTTTAGAAATCTTTTTTTTATTATTATATTTTATTTACTGAAATACGTATACAGGGGTATATCCGTCAGATTGTTCATTGTTTCAAAATTGGTAACCGTATCAATCATCCAATATTCTCGCTATCTCTTTGAGTAATCGTATACGATCGAGCATCAAAAATTCAAACCGATTTCACCGCAAAAAATTCCGGCATGATTCGACTTCCAAGAGGTATATTTGCATACTCGATTTCATTGCTTCAAAGTGAAACCCTAGACTAATCATTTGCTTGAAACCGTGCAAGACGAAAGCGAAGCGAGCGAATAATGAAGAACACAACATTTTCGAATTTCACCAACACTGCTGAAAATCCTTTAGACGAAAACGACGATGAAATCAAGCAATCAACTAGAGACACCCCAAATGCGAAGAGAAGAATGCTCAATCGGAAACCAAAAGTCGGCCCTGACATTGGTAAGTTCATCTAAAATCGACTCGTTAACGCCGGCTTATCTTTTTAAAGTGAAGTTTTTTTTGGTGTATATAAAAATGTCTAATAATTTAGGGTTTCATGATTTTTTAAACAAAAGGGTTTTATCAATTATGATTTTTGACTTTTTTTGAAAAATATGCAGAGGTTCTTTGTACATTAATTAAGGTATCATTGTATGTGATTCAATGTGTTTCATCATGAATAGGGTGGCAGGGGTTCTTTGTTATGTCTATCATTATTTCATTCCAATGGGCAAAGATGAAACTTTTGTGTTTCAGTTGGTTTCATCATAACAAATATGTTGTTTCATTGTGTTTCATTGTGAATATGATCGCATGGGTTGTTTGTTATGTCTATGATGATTACCTGCAAATGGGAAAGTGATGATAAATTAAGTGTTTCATTTAATTTCATAATAATTTTAGGCTGTCAATTTTTGTTTCAATGTCTATACTAGGATATTTGGCATTCTTACATCTTTCACTTAATTAGTATAGATTAATATAAATGATTCTTTGTTTACTTGCAACAGTAATGGCAGAATCCATTCCAACAGACACTGTTATGTTGGATGCTTCGCCTATTGCTGATGAAAAGAAGACGAGTGTCAAGAAAATAGTGATTGATGTTGGGTCATCATCTGTTAGATGTGTAAGGAAGAGTAAGTATAACTTCCCTTATGGTACAACGCATGAAATAATTTCATTAATAGGCACGGAAAAAGGTTGAATATATGGGAACAATGTTAAATCTAACTACAAATTTTTTTGTTTAATAGGAAAAGACTCAAAGGAAGAAGAATTGTCACCGACCCGTATCACGATGAAAGTTGTTGAGGAACTCCATGATGTCAATGCAAATGAAGGTAATAAAAAATATATATTTGCGTTGTATTTGGTTAGTACTCACCTGCTACATTTCACAGAGTTGGATCCAAGGCTGAATTCGCGTCGAATTTCACTGCGAAATCGTAACACCCATGATGCTAGTGTTAGAGTTAAAGGAGATAGATTTATAGAAGATTTGGAGGCGTTAAGTCTAAATGAAGGTATGATACATTGAACATCAAATTTTCACATTGAACAACATGGTAAATTTTTATACTAATATCAATACAAATATGTATGTAGGTCGAGCAAAAAAAGGGTTGAAAACATCCTATCTTCAGGCAAGAACAACATGTGGTTGTGACTTTCAACAAACTTATACACCTCATACTCTCCAGTCTCTTTAATAAATAGAACCTTTAGACTAGCTAAACACCCAGTCCTCTTATAACTAGACCTACGTTTCTTTTTTTCACCGGGTAGAACCTCAAATGAATCAAACTCTCTCTTATTTGGTATCCCTTGCTTGCTACAAAAAAAGTAACGAGTAGATATCCTACCTGCCTTGTTACTTTTTTTATTTGCCAACCTAACATCAAATCCAGCAATATCAGCATATTTCCTATAAAACAATTCAGCACTATGGATCGAACTGAATCTATCACCAACGTTTATAGTAACATTTCGACCTACAATGGGATACCAATACTTAGTCCCTCCGGGAGACTCAACCATCTGTTGATTAGCTGTCAACAAAATAAACAAGTGAATAAAGATGATGGCAATGGAACAGATCTGTAAGGGAACATACAATAATTGAAAGTAATTATATGAACAACTAATTCACAATTAATGGAATGAAATAGTGTAGACATAAAACTGAAAATATTCAATAACAAAACATCAATACCCTTCGATTGCTCGGTGTTGAGATTATCTGTCAACAAAATAAACCCATATCGTAACAAATCAGTGAAACATTACACGAATGGTATTAAAAAAAATACTCCAAATACTACAATAACAATCTATATAACATGCATACCATTGGTTTCTTCTGGGTTGAGATTATCCACATATTCTTCACGAACCTCTTCATTTAAAGATAACACTTGATCGACATGAGGAGGAATGATTGATGAAATAAAAGTATCATCATCATGATAAACATCTTGAACATTGATCTCGTTTAATGATAATGGTTCATCGCTTGAATTCGACATCGATAACACTCCAAATAACTAAGATTTCTTGTTTTCTCTATCGAATTTTTTTTTGGTTTCGAATGCAGGTGTTATTGTGTTTACGATAACCATGAATATTGAATCGAAAACCGTCCACGATTTCATCAGAAAAACTAACAAATATTGACTTTCCTATATTAACGGCGTATTATCCTTAATTACGGGATTAATAATTTTTAAAAAAAATAGATAATTATTCCCGGTTTTGCATAATGACACTATTACCCTTTTAATTATAATTAAGGAATAATTATTAAGAAATAATCTGATTGGTTGATGAGGTTTTCAAAGTTTTCAAAGATAGATAGGTTTTCATAATAACGCCCGCCTATATATATATATATATATATATATATGTATATATATATATATATATATATATATATATGCACGTGTTGAGCTACTGATCGATGATGAGATCTATGTCATATTCCGGTAGGGAAGCAGGGTGTGAAGAATGCATGTTAGCGACGGCAAGAGGTCGAAGGACGAGGGATTTCAACTGGGAGAGAAGAAAAGGAGACACAACTTTAGAGCAAGTGAAGGCTCTTGAGAAAAGCTTCGAGCCGGGAAATAAACTCGAACCAGAAAGGAAACGTCAACTGGCTAGTGAAGGCTCTTTCTTCCATCTGCATGAACAACTCTGACACAAATTTTCTTCCAGTTCAGACTATTCCCAACAAAAAAGGAAGCATCTATTACCTCTTTCGGTTTTCTAGACACCCCATTCGATTGGCTCGAAGATCTCCGATTCCTACTGAAGTTTTCCTTTTTTCTATTTGGATGGCTAACGATGTTTAAGCTCGACCTGTTGTAACAACCCAAATACCATTTGCACAACAAATCTGTTGGTCCCGAAGGCCTATACAAGTTTGTAGAAGGGGGGGGGTTGAATACAAACACACAGATTTTACTTTTCTAAATTGTTTATTGATAAATCATTAACAATTTACAGCTTGTTGCGGAAACAAGATTAAGGATAAACCTAAATCTAAACAAGTTGGAACACTAAGGTTTCTTGCACTAAGAGAGATAAGGAAATTACTAATAATAACCTATCTTGAGATAAGAGATTGAACTTGTCCAGAGTTAGCAAGTTAATTCAAATGAAGTGGGTTCATCTCTTTATATACTGCATGCATTTGATGCAAGTCAGTATACACTTTACACGTGTCATCAGCTGGTTGGTTGCATGTCATTGACCTTGGTTGACAACCTTAGTAGCCGCATGGATGAACAGTGTAGTATCAGAGTGGTTGTACGATTTCAGTTATTCGGAGGTTCTTTTCTGACCTTTCATACGGATTCGTGCAAGGGGGGTTAAGACAAAAGTACTTTGTACGGAGGACTTCATGATCAGCTTTCGTTGATTCAGCGATTATCATTTACTATTCAGCAGATGATAAAGTTCAGCGATAGCTGAAGTCTTGTACTTGATACTTCACGTTGAGTGGACAAATCTGAGTATTCGCTGATCCGCATCAGTTCATTAAGAGACTTGTCGCTGGTTCTTGAGCTTGATCTTCGACTTCAACGTAGAACCTTTGTTGACGTGAAACTTGTCTTCAGGGATCATAAGTAAACAACTAACTTATCAGCGATCATCATAATGACTGAACAGACTCAGCGTTAATGATGAACAGTGTTCGCTGAATGTTTAATCTAAACAACAAGAGTTCCTATCAGCGGTACTGGAAGATCTTAGTACTTATCAGCGATAGTGAAACTCTGATACATATTGTTTACTTACAGTTTTCACTAAGTATATAAGAGAGGATCATTATCAAATCACTGAGGGTTTGGATCAACAATCTCCCCCTATTTGATTATGACATAGCAACAAAGAAAATTGCTATTTAATGAAAACATAAGGATAAAAAGAACTCATAAAATATTTGTCCCTTTTACTATTTTCTGAGATCTTTTCAGTACTGATGGAGTAGTGTACATTCGCTGAAATCTTTCTTTAAAACTTTGAATCAGGTTATAAAGAGAAATGGAAAGATTACAAGTACGAGCGAAATAAATTACATGTACAAAAGGATAACTGATAAAATAGATGAAAGAGGCGATCCTATCAGCTTACAGAGGTTCTTCCTTAATGAGAAGTTCATCAAGGGTCTTTTCAGTGGGGATCATCCAGTCAGGAACCGTTACACCTCGTTTTCTTTTGTTCATCGCTTCTTCAAAGATCAAGGGTTTTAGGTGTCGTGCCTGAATGTCTTTTCTGAAGTCACACCAGTAGATGAGATCTCTGAGCTGTTCGATTGGAGTGATTGGAAGCTCAGCGATCCGTTGAAAACATTTACGTCCGTCGTAGTCGAGAAAGAATATTCCATAAGGATTACTGATGACTTTACCAGGGACGAAAAGTTCACATGGTGGCAAAGAAATGTCAAGGGCAGATAGATCCGGGTCAGGACCAAGCACTTCAGCGCGAGAGAAACCAATTCCAGTTTCATTTCGTATGACAGGACCTGAGTTTGAATCTTGACGTTTCTTCTTTAGAGAGGCCCTTTTTCTTTTCAGCTTAAGATCAGGAAGAGGAGGAATGTTCACACAAGAAGATATCAAATCGATCTGTCTGTTTATCAGCTTTTCGAAATGATCCTTGTACTTAGATTGTGACGATTGGATAGCTAACCTCATCTCCAGCCATTCAGAGAGACCATACCTTTTTACAGTGTCAGCGCGAAAGGCTTCAGATTGGCCATCTTCTCTGAAAAGTTTGATGTCAACAATAGGTACTCCGATAGAGGTTCTTCCAGAGATGAATACCTTGTTGATCTTCGCTGGACGATATCTAAAGTGTATTTTATCTTTACACCAGATCAGGGTGGTCTGAGAAACTTCAGTTTTCTTTTCCACGATCTTCTGGGCTTCTTCCCAAAGCTTTCGTTGGACTTGAATGGGAACACGTTTCAGCTTGGGGTCTTTGACAGATTCTTGAGTAAGCTTGATGGCGTATTCTCTGTCTTTTTCTTCAGCTTCCTTTCTTTCAGCGATTAGGCGTTCAACTCTGAGGTGTTCCTTGTATTCAGCTTTTGAAATTCTGAACTTTGGAGGAACTGAAGGAAGTTGATCACGCCTCAGAATGATTCGCTGATCCTCGAATCGCTTTATTATTTCCTCTCTTCTTTTCTGATCCTCTTCACTTAGCTTTTGAGGAACTAAGGAAGGTATGCGTTTGTGAGAGAGAGACTGTTCTTCAGGTTCATCAGTCTCAGAGATCAAATCCAAGACTGGGATTATTTCTTCAGCATCAGCTGGTATAGTTGTGGAGCCTTCAGCGATATCCTCAAACAGGGGAGAGGACTAGCTGAAACACAGCGATCTTACAAGTAAGAACTTGGGTAGAATCAGATAGAGAGAATTGGTTCAAGTGTATAGGATTGGGTAGAGGAACTGATAGTGTATGATAGAGGAGGGATGGAGTAAGAGATGTTTAGTGTACCTGACAAACCGGCTTTTCAAGCAAGATCGTCAGATTGTCATCTTCAGCGACGCTTTTGCCTTTGCCTTTCTCAGCTCCAGAGGCTGAGGGCTTTGTCTTTGTCCGCTCCCCTGAAGGTTCATTTATCGAGATTCCCTTAAGAGCTTTGATCTTCGGAGCAGGTTTGACGATAAAGAAGTCATCGTCGTCTTCATCATCATCTTCATCATCATTCTTTGGAGAAGAAGATGGTTCATTATCAGGGATGTCGACGGCTTCATCATCTTCTGCTTCAGATTCTTCAGCGTCTTCTTCGAGTTGCTCCCCCTCAGATATAGAGGCGAGCTTCTCGGTTCCCTCAGGGTGTTCATCTCCCTGAGGTCCAGCGGCTGCTTCAGCTTCAATAGTCTTCTCACCCTCTTCAGCGAAGGTGAGGTCTTCGTTCTTCTCTCCCCTGATAGATTCATCATGGGAAAGGTCTTCAGCGCTCTTGGAAGGATTTTCAGCGCTCTTCTCCCCCTCTTTTTCATGATGATTGGGGGAGGAATGGGTAGATTCAGCAGCGTTGGTAGGTTCTCTGTCTTCTTGGCCAGAGAAACCTACACGAACTTCAATCTTTGCTAATCTGTCTTCTAGGCCAGAAATAGCAGGATTGATTTTCTTCATCTCAGTGCGATCGTCCGCTATAAAATGTTCAGATTCACGGACAGGGGCAGGAGCAGGAGTATTCGCCTTGTGCAGCAGCTGTTCGATCATAGTCTTCATCGAACCAACGTCAGTCTTTACAGAGCTTAAGTCAGTCGTCAGAGTGTTGACATTTGTCTTCACATCAGACATATCTCCCTCTAGTGTTCCAACCGATGTCTTCAGCGTTGTTACCTCGCTGGACATGGATGAAACTGAATTTTTGAGAGAGGTGTAGTCTGTGTAGATATCAGCGAGCACCTTGGCGAAGTCGCTGAGAGTTTTATCAAGCTGCTTCATGTCATCTGTGGAAGCCTTCTTCTCCACCACCGTTGTAAGCTTGTTCAGATTCTCTCCAGCGTTTGTTACAGCTGTAGAGTTATTGTAGAGAGTAGTGGTGAGACCTGTCAGCTTTGTCTCCATGGACTTCAGAGAGGCGTTGATATCTCCCAAATTAGGACCTGTAACAGATAAGAACTTGTGAACAAAGGAAAGCTCAGAAGTTTGGGGTTTAGTTACAGTGTTTATGGGTTGTTGTTTACCTGCAGGAGGATTGATGAATTCATCGAAATCACGGGTTCCTGAGTAAAGTTCCATGTCATCTTCAAAACTGCCCATGGATTGTTCTGGAGGTCCTGTCTTCATCATCTCTGGATTATCAGCTTTAGCTTCCGTAGAAATGATGGCATCTCCAGCGATAACTGGAGGAGAGAACAAACGAGTAGAGGGAGAAGCGAAGGATGAGATTGGAGGTTGGGTTCTGAGTTCAGCGTTGGAATCGCTGAGAATCACTTCATCAGTCTTTTGAGAGACTGAGGGAGGTTGGGAAGTTTCCAAGTCTGTAATCTCAACGTTTGGAGACGCTGAGATTGGGATGGAAGGGATGGCTTGTTCAGGTGTGGCAGAGCGTACCACTGAACGTTCCTTCAGCTCTGCAGAAAGAGCTGAGGAGTCTTCAGCATGAGATTGCTGGGGTTGCTCCTTTGTTTTCTTGATCCTTTTAGAATCAAGTGGGGTGGATGAATGTTTCCTTTTCTTAGAAGGAGAGGATTTTGTGGCCAGGGTATCAGCGATGGGTATTGTCGCTGAAGGAGCCACATAAGTAGAAGAAGAAGGGTTGAGAAGAGTTAAGAGGGTAGAAAGATGTACCTCATTTTCAACAGGTTTGAAGTCGAGTACCTTAGGGCCAATCTGAGAGAGTTTCAGATCGCCCTCTTGAGGGTAGCTGTCCTTCAGGCCATATTGAAAGATAACGCTGATGAAACGGGGGTAGGGAACCCATGCAGGCCTGTCAGCGGCAGAGTCTACTCTTTGCAGCAAGTCATCATAGATGAGAGATGCCCAGTCAATGTGTAGACCTTTCAGCAGAGCGTATCCCATAGCTTGCTGAGGTTGAGCGGCTTGATCAGAAGAGCCGGTCTTGGCAGTCATGCAGCTGATAAGGTGAGCGAAGATGAAGTTCATCTCGTTGGGCATTTTTGATTTTTTCAGCAGTGTTAGCTTCTTCTCAGGCTTCTTGTCTCTGCCCATTTCCCATACATAGCCCATTGCATCAAAAAATGCAATAAGAGCTTCTTTGTCAGCGAGCTTCTTATGGTCAGGGAAAGGAACAAAAGGTTTTTCCTTTGTAGCGATGGGAAAGTTCAGAGCTTTGCGAATGATGGCAGGTGTGATCTTTATCGTGCCATATTCAGTATCGCAGAGGATACAATCAACTGTTTTGGAGGGATCTTTGGCGGATGGTAGCTGAGAGTGTCTGGCAGAGTACCAGAACTGAGATAGTAGCAGCTGACTTGCAGGGGGTGAGATGGTCAGGGCTGTTGAAATGCAGCAATTCTTCAGGAAATTCACAACATCTGTCAGATGTGTGACTTGCTTTCGAGGAGGAAACTCGACAAGAGCAGAAAGGTTGTTTATCTTAGTCCAGTCTAGTTGATCTAGAGTGAACTTAACCTGAGGAGCCTTGAAGAATTCCATTTCCTCAGAGTCAGAAGAGATGTTCTCAGCGATAGTAGGAATGTTAGACGTTGCCATTTCCTGTATTATCAGTTCAACCAAAGATTAACAAATAAGAATAATCTTAATGTGGAAAGATTTTCCATTAAGATGGTTCGAATTTTGTCCATTTCATTAAGACAAAATGTCTTAATGAAGATTAGGGTTTTTCTTGATTTTTGAAACGAAATGTAAAACCCATTTTCTTGTTTTCCAGTTTTCTTTGAAGATTGGGATTCTGGAAAAACGAATGTGAAGAACAAGTTTAAGATTTTTGCATTTAAACTTGAAGAACAACCATGAAATGGCTGTGTTCATAAAATCATGAAAGAAAATGATTTCATTTTAAGAAGTTCTTTTGTTTGATCTTGTTAAAACAAAGAGTAGATCAGAAACAAGTTATTTTGCATTAGGTAATAAATAAGAACATATTAACCTTGATGTTTGATGAAGAAGATGATGAACAGTTCTTGAAGTTTGAAAGCACAAATGCAACAGTGAATTCTTTCTTGCGGAGGAAGATTGATCGCGTAAAAGAAAAATATAAACAAAGAATTTGTTTATATAGAGATTTTAGAAAGAGAAAATATTGAGCGGGAAAAGATTTTCATCATGACACGGACACGTGTTTGCATTCGATTGGAAGTTTGAACGAGACGTGCAAACGTGTGTCAGGAAGAGAAAACGTGCCGGGGTTTTATCCGTTGCAATGACATCACAACTGTCCTTTCATATTCTTGGTTGTCTCTGAGGTTTTGAAAAACTCAGAGATACTTTTGAAAACATGAAGCACTGAATGAAAATATTCAGTAAAGGTTTTAAGAAATTTCAAAATATCGCTGTTAAGGAAGAGATATTCAGCGATGCATTTTGTTTTGAAATCTTGCATTTTCATGCGTTTGTCAGAGAGAGAGAACATACCTTGATATCAGTGAATCAAGTTTATTCAGAGAGAAGATGATAGAATGGGTTATACAAGTTGATTTTATCCTTTCGCTGATCAATGTGAACCGCTGAAGATTTTATTCTTCAAAGTTCAGCATTCCAAGCTCGCTGATGAGAAAGTTGAATCTTGTCTCATCAAGAGGTTTGGTAAATAAGTCAGCTAACTGATAATCAGTTGGGATAAAATGAAGTTCTATATCACCATTCATCACATGATCTCTGATAAAATGATATCTGATTTCTATATGTTTGGTCTTTGAATGTAGTACTGGATTGTTTGCTATAGCGATGGCACTTGTGCTGTCGCAATAGATTGGAATTTTGGAGAGCTGAAGATCATAGTCTAGTAGCTGATTTCTCATCCACAAGACTTGAGTACAACAGCTTCCAGCAGCTACATATTCAGCTTCAGCTGTGGAAGTGGACACTGAGTTTTGCTTTTTGCTTGTCCAACTTACCAGCTTTCCACCCAGGAGCTGACGTCCACCTGTGGTGCTTTTCCTATCCATTTTGCAACCTGCAAAATCACTATCTGAATAGGCGGTTAGATCGAATCCTGAATCTTTGGGATACCAAAGATATAGATTCGTTGTACCCTTAAGATATCGAAAGATTCGCTTTACATCTTTCATATGAGATATCTTAGGTTCAGCTTGATATCGTGCACACAAGCATGTTGCAAACATAATATCGGGTCGGCTAGCTGTTAGATACAATAGAGAGCCGATCATCCCACGGTACAGCGTGACATTTACAGGAACACCCTTAGTGTCCTTATCAAGTGTCAGCGGTGGTGCCATAGGGGTTTTCATAGCTGAACTTTCAGTTAAGTCGAATTTCTTCAGCATATCTTTAACATATTTTCCCTGATTAATGAAAGTTCCTTTCTCAGTTTGCTTAATCTGAAGACCAAGGAAATATGTTAGTTCACCCATCATGCTCATTTTATACTCATCTTTCATTCTATCAGCGAAACGAGTACAAAGCTCAGGGTTAGTAGAACCAAATATAATGTCATCAACATATATTTGAACTAGAATGATATGACCTTCCACTTTTCTAAAAAATAGAGTTTTGTCAATCTTACCTCGCTCAAATTTTTCAATATGGAGATAAGTAGAGAGAGTGTCATACCATGCACGAGGAGCTTGCTTCAAGCCATAAAGTGCCTTATCCAGTTTATAAACATAACCTGGACGCTTAGAATCTGAGAATCCTGGAGGTTGTTCCACATACACTTCTTCATTCAGCTTTCCATTTAGAAACGCTGACTTAACATCCATCTGATGTACTTTGAAGTTTTTGTGTACAACATATGCTAAGAATAGACGAATAGATTCAAGTCTTGCTACTGGAGCAAATGTTTCGTCGTAATCTATACCTTCCTCTTGTCTGTATCCCTGAGCAACAAGTCGAGCTTTGTTGCGGGTTACAGTACCATGTTCGTCCAACTTATTTCGATAGACCCATTTAGTGCCTATTACTGTTTTATTAGTTGGTCTCTGAACAACTTTCCAAACTTTGTTTCTTTCGAATTCAGTCAGCTCTTCTTGCATGGCGCTGACCCAGTTTGGATCTTTGAGGGCATCATCTACTTTCTTTGGTTTAGTTAGTGAAATAAAATTTACAAATAAACAAATATTACCTGCACTTCGTCGAGTCTGAATCCCAGCGTTTGGATCACCAAGAATTTGATCAATTGGGTGATTTATAGTCCATCACTGTGCCGGAGCGTGAGACGCTGAATCAACTTGAACTGGAGGAGCTGAAGATGAAGCTTCAGCGACGTCAGGAGTATCAGCCAAGAGAGGAATGGATGCAGTTGTCATTATATTCACTGATTGCTGAGAAGTAGATGGAATGTCTGAGACATTTGGTTCAGCGTTAGGTATAGTGTTTATAGGAACAACTGAGACCCAAGAAGTTTCAGCTTCACTATTCTACATATTTGGAATGATAGGACTATCATCTTCTACTGGATGAGCATGAGTAATGGGAATAACTTCTGAATTACCAAGATGAGAAAACATCCATTGATTCAGTTCTTCAGTATCAGCGGACGGTTTAGAGTTCGCTGAACGGGATTCGTCAAACGTGACGTGAATAGTTTCTTCTACAGTTTGTCTTCTACGATTGAAGACTCTGAAGGCTTTGGAAACTGAGGAGTATCCAAGAAAGATTCCATCATCAGCCTTAGGATCAAACTTTCCAAGAGCATCTCTGTTGTTCATTATAAAACACTGACATCCAAAGATGTGAAGAAAGCTGATTGAAGGCTTTCTCCCATGAAAAAGTTCATAGACTGTCTTTTTGAATCTTTTAACTATCAGCGACCTGTTTTGCGTAAAACAAGCAGTGTTGACAGCTTCTGCCCAAAACTGAGTAGGCAGGTGAGAATCGCTGAGCATTGAACGTGCAACTTCAATATTTGTTCTATTTCTTCTTTCAGTGACTCCATTTTGTTGCGGTGTTCTCACTGAAGAAAAGTTGTGAGAAATACCCTTACTCTGAAAGAAGGAATCAAGAGAACTGTTTTTGAATTCAGTCCGATGATCACTCCTTATTGAGCGAACGGTCAAATTGTTCAGGGTTTCCATCTTCCGAACAAAGGTGATGAGTTCTTCATGGGTGTCACTCTTAGAACGGAGAAACATTACCCAAGTGAAGCGAGAGAATTCATCAACTATGACCAGCGTATATTTCTTTCCAGCGATGGATTGTTTGTTAACAGGGCCAAACAAATCGATATGGAGTAGTTGTAGAGGAGATGACACTGAAGAAACTTGATTTGACTTAAAGCTTGCTTTGGTCTGCTTCCCTTTTTCACACGCTGAACATAACGACTCTTTGGCGTATGAATGTTGAGGTAGACCAGTGACTAACTCTTTTGAAGAAAGAGTGTTCAGTGTCTTGAAATTTAGATGAGAGAGCCTCTTATGCCGTAGCCAGTTGACATCAGATGAGGCCTTTGAGAAGAAACAGGAGTTCTCAGTGGTTGTTGAGTCCATGTTTATTACATAAACATTTTCCAAACGATAACCGCTGAGAGCTATCTTCTCCTTTTTGTCAGTGACAAAGCAGGATTCCTTAGTAAAGATTACTTTGTTATCCATGTCGCAAAGCTGACTGATGCTTAGAAGATTATGCTTCAGCCCTTCAACATATGCGACTCTTCTGAAGGAGGTTGTACCAATTGAAAGTACACCATACCCTCGGGTATGTCCTTTTCCATTTCCACCGAAAGTCACAGAGGGACCTTTCTCTTCCTTGTATTCAGCGAGCAGGTTTTTCTTTCCAGTCATGTGTCTAGAGCATCCGCTATCGAGATACCAGATACCCTTCTTAACCTGCAATACAAAGGAAGATTAGTTTTTCTTAGGTACCCACTTAACCATGTATACACGTTTGTCAGTGGAAGTAGTTGGAATGGAAGGTTCAACGATCTTCGCAGCATTTGAAGATTCAGCTTTGTCTTTCTTCACTTTGGTTAATTTCTTAACCTCAGTGGTAGAATTCACCTTGACCTGATTTGCACCAGGGTTGGTCTTCTTTGCCTTGTGGGCAATCTTCACCTTAGCTATCTTTTCAGCTTTGGTGGCTGTGGGGCACTTACTAGCAATATGATCAGTGAGTCCACAGTGATAACATTTCCTATAGCTAAAAGTAGTTCTAGGACCATTTGAATGCTGAGCTTTTAATTTCAAATTAGAAGTGCCAGCACCAAGTAAACTATTGGCTTTAGAAATGGGATGAACATTCAGTTCTTCAGATTTCTTACCAAGGACATCCAATCTGAGTCTAGGAGTAGATCGCTGAATAAATCCAGATATCTGCTTCCTTGATCCAGAGGGATGAGCCACTGAAGCTTTAGAAGCATCCAACTTTGGTACTAAGGTACCCTTCTGAGGATTATGGTAAATAACAATTCCTTTACCTTTGTCTTTAGAGACAGAGGTAGGTTTTGAATAAACCATTTTCTCCTTGCCTTTTGAGGAGGTAGGAGTTTCCTCAGGGATTGGTGTAATGGATGAGGAGCACTGAGAAGATGAAGTATCAGCGACTGAGGATACGAACGTTCCAAATTTAAGCATTGAACGCTCAGTGGTTGGTTTTGGAGTTTCATATTTGTAACCCAAACCACGTTTATCACTCAGGGGAATTTGAGACTTTATTATCTCAGTGATCTTTGTTGAAGAATTACACCATCCTTCAACAGTAGATTTTTCAGCCTTTAATGCAGCGATAGCTTCTGCTCGTTCGATTTTGACTAGCTGATTTATATATACTTGATCTTTAAAATCTTCTTCAATTTTAGAAAGCTTTTCTATTTGAAGGTGGCAGTTTTTAAGCTTTTCAGCGAGATCAAGATTTTGGTTTTCAACCACAGTTTTGCCGTTCATGGCTTCGTATAAACTTCTAGTCAAGAGATCGATCTTACGGAGACTATCAGCTTCATCAATATTTGCAATATTGGTAAAGAAGGAAGGTGATACCTGAATAGCATATGTTGAAGTGGAGGGAATGTCTGAACTTTCTTCCTCTTCTTCAATCTTGGCCATAAGACATAGATTTGCTTCATCATCTTCAGAGTCAGATGATGATGCTTCTTCATCAGAAGCAGCCCAATCATAGTCAGCCATCAGGCCTTTATTCTTCTTCTTAAAGCTTTTCAGCTTTGCATATTTTTCTTTCAGCTTTGAATATTTGTCATCTTTATTTCTTGGAACAAAGGGTTTCTTTGTAAAAGCTGAGGGTCTAGAAACTTTCTTTGACCTGCACTCGTTAGCGAAATGTCCTATCTTTTCGCAGTTAAAACAAGTAGCAATAGCCTTATCAACAAAAGCTGATGATCTAGGCTTGTCAGTTATGGAAAGAGGTTTGTTCTTTCTAAACATTTTCTTTTTGGCAAATCTCCTTAACTTCTTAGTTAGGAGAGCCAAAGATTCATCATCTGAAAAATCAGAATCTGATGAACTTTCAGAGTTACTTTCTAACTCAGTGATAGTGACCGAGGGTCGCTGAGTAGAAGGTTCCTCTGAGATTAAAGCAACAGGGGTGCTTCTGGAATCTTTAACAAGATTCTTCTTAAGATGGCTCGATTGCTCATGATTCAGCAACATGCCATATAAGGTTGAAAGGGTCATTGATTTTAGATCCTTTGATAGCTTGAGACACATAGCATAATTGTCCCAGCTTTCAGGTAAACATTCTAGAAACTTTGTCAGCACTTCAAAGTTAGAATATTCCTTACCAACAGTTTTCAGATCTATAATTAAACAATTAAAACGTTGGTGAACTTCAGAGAGAGACTCATTCTTACCATAAATGAAGCTTTCGTATTGTCTTACCAGGTTGATCTTTCTTGAATCCTGGACTTCAGACGTTCCTTCATACTGAACACATATTGTATCCCACATGGCCTTTGATGTTTTCAGATTCATGACGGAATGGTAGACTTCGTCAGGAAGAGCCATGGATAGTATGGATCTGGCTTTTGTATCTATAGCCACTTTCTTCTTATCTTCGTCAGTCCATTGAAAGATTTCCTTAGGTACCAGCCTTTCTGGAATAGCAGGTCTATTCTCAGCGGCTGGAACAGCAGCATCAATTCTTACAGGGATGAATGGACCATTTTCTAGATAGTAAGGCATAGTAGGGTCTACACCTTCTAAGAAGAGTGTCATCCTATTTTTCCATAAGTTGAAGTTATCTTTGGAAAATCTAGGGGGTTTAGCAAGAGAACCATTGTCTATATAATTTGTGTTTGTGTTGGTGGCCATTTTCAGATAATAGCAAGGAAGAGAAATATCTTAGATTAGATCTTGTTTATGAGATTAAACAAATCTGCTCTGATACCACTTGTTGGTCCTGAAGGCCTATACAAGTTTGTAGAAGGGGGGGGGGGTTGAATACAAACACACAGATTTTACTTTTCTAAATTGTTTATTGATAAATCATTAACAATTTACAGCTTGTTGCGGAAACAAGATTAAGGATAAACCTAAATCTAAACAAGTTGGAACACTAAGGTTTCTTGCACTAAGAGAGATAAGGAAATTACTAATAATAACCTATCTTGAGATAAGAGATTGAACTTGTCCAGAGTTAGCAAGCTACTTCAAATGAAGTGGGTTCATCTCTTTATATACTGCATGCATTTAATGCAAGTCAATATACACTTTACACGTGTCATCAGCTGGTTGGTTGCATGTCATTGACCTTGGTTGACAACCTTAGTAGCCGAATGGATGAACAGTGTAGTATCAGAGTGGTTGTACGATTTCAGATATTCGGAGGTTCTTTTCTGACATTTCGTACGGATTCGTGCAAGGGGGGTTAAGACAAAAGTACTTTGTACGGAGGACTTCATGATCAACTTTCGTTGATTCAGCGATTATCATTTACTATTCAGCAGATGATAAAGTTCAGCGATAGCTGAAGTCTTGTACTTGATACTTCACGTTGAGTAGACAAATCTGAGTCTTCGCTGATCCGCATCAGTTCATTAGGAGACTTGTCGCTGGTTCTTGAGCTTGATCTTCGACTTCAGCGTAGAACCTTTGTTGACGTGAAACTTGTCTTCAAGGATCATAAGTAAACAACTAACTTATCAGCGATCATCATAATGACTGAACAGACTCAGCGTTAATGATGAACAGTGTTCGCTGAATGTTTAATCTAAACAACAAGAGTTCCTATCAGTGGTACTGGAAGATCTTAGTACTTATCAGCGATAGTGAAACTCTGATACATATTGTTTACTTACAATTTTCACTAAGTATATAAGAGGGGGTCATTATCAAATCACTGAGGGTTTGGATCAACAAAATCACATAATGTAATATAACATTGAGATAGCAAACGAAAGTTCACATTACAAGTACGGTCCCGAAGTCTTTTACAGTACAAAATAAAACATTCCACTACAACTTTGACTTACTATATACATACATAACATTTAACTATCATAACACCACTGCTAAACATATCCAATTCTTCATCATATTATCCTTCACAAAAGCCATCCCTCGATTACTCTACTTACTTGCTCTTACTCGATCCGCCACCTGGAATATATATTTTAAAACAGAAATGAGGGTTAGACCTAATGGTCTAGTGAGGAGTCCCTGTCAATTTAGTAAGCTTTTGCATCAACACCATGTATATAAAACTTTTCATATAATACCCAGATACCACACGTAACTAATTACCAGTCAAGATTCAAGCTTCGTACACGTCTCATTTCACCTTATTCCTCCACAATTGGCCAAATTAATTGGTTGCGAGCCAACTAATCTACTGTGCAACAAATACAGTAAACACGCCGGTCCTAAGCCCGACCACGTATTATATTCCTATTTAATACTCACGTAATTATAATATCTCAACATATCATAATTACACACGTATAACATTTTTATACCATTTATCAGATATTCGGCATCCACACAAATGTATTCCAGTTTAAAACACTTTGAAGAAAAACTCACCTGTTTTGATTATTACACACGCTCGATAGCTCCTTTCAAAATGATCCTATCTCTTACCACGACTCCACAGAATCTGAAACAATTTATCATACACATATTGCTTTACTAACCAAACACATAAAGCCTAACAGTTTCCCATCCTCAATGTCTAATTATACACTGCACTTAACCCACTACCAGGACTACACAGGGTACCGGGACTTATACAGTACCGGGACTCTTCAGTACCGGGAGTTCACAATACCGGGGTTTTATACTACCGGGATTCTATACTACCGGACTTCATGGTACCGGGAGTCGGCCATACCGGGACTCCACCGGGACTCGACATCACCGGGAGTTGATACTACCGGGAGTCGACTATACTGGGATTCCACTTTATCGGGGTCTAAACTACCGGGAATCTACCGGGACTTCCCCGGGACTCTCAAGAACACAGTCGGTTTCCAAAATATCCAAATTTGAATTAAACTTATATAACTTCAATTTAAACATTCTAATCCGATAGAAGTCTAACACTTCTGATTATAACCACAATTTGTAAAGGAATTTACCTTCAAATCGCTTTCAGCCCAAACGATTGATGCTCTATCCGTAGGGTTCGGCTTCTGCTTCTTTTCACTCAGAACTCACACACACTTTCTAAAAGAGGAATAATAAGTTTAATCTGAAGTATTTGAGGTATTTATGTCTCAACTTACACTTTTGGCTCAAACTATCCAATAAGGACTAAAACACCCCTAACCTTATATCTTATCTCAAACTCACCCCAAACATCCAAATTTTAAAGTTAAATAATTTAACTGATAGGTAATTTATCTAACTGAATTACCCGGGGTATTACATCATCTCCCCCTTAAAAGAATTCCGTCCCAGAATTCAGTTAAGCAAAAAGATGAGGGTATTTGGCTCTCATTTCTGATTCGGATTCCCACGTAGCATCCTGACCTCTATGATGCCTCCACTAAACTTTCACTTACCTGATCTCCTTATTCCGCAGCACTTTAACTTTATGATCAACTATAGCTTCCGGTTCTTCCACATAATTCAGTCTTTCATCGACTTGTATTTCTGGTAGGGAGACCGACTGATCTGGAGTAATCAAACACTTTCGGAAGTGCGATACATGAAAGGCGTTATGAATCCTGCTCAACTTCGGCGGAAGATCTAATCGGTAAGCTACTTCACCGATCCTTTCTGTAATTGCAAATGGTCCGATATATCTCGGGTTAAGTTTACCTTGTCGTCCAAATCGAATGACTCATTTCCACGGTGAAACCTTTAACATTACGAAATCTCCAACTTGAAATTCCAATGGCTTTCGGCGTCGGTCAGCGTAGCTTTTCTGTCTATCCTGAGCCACTTTCAATCTTTCTCGAATCTGAGTAACCTTTTCAGCAGTTAATTGAACTATTTCCGGCCCCGCTAACTGCTTCTCTCCCACTTCGTTCCAACACAAGGGCGTTCGGCATTTCCTACCATACAGTACTTCGAACGGTGCCGCTTGTATGCTGGAATGATAACTGTTGTTGTAAGCGAATTCGATCAACGGTAAATGCTTATCCCATGATCCCCCAAAATCAACAATGCAAGCCCGAAGCATATCTTCTAAGGTCTGATTCGTTTGTTCGCTCTGCCCATCTGTTTGAGGATGATATGCCGTACTTAACTTTATCTGTGTCCCCATTTCTCTTTGAAAACTTCTCCAAAATCTTGATGTAAAACGACTATCACGATCAGAAATGATCGAGATTGGAACTCCATGTCGAGTTACTATTTCATCCACGTACAACTTAGCTAATCGCTCCATCGAATCGGTTTCTTTTATCGGTAGGAAGTGTGCAGACTTTGTCAATCTGTCGACGATCACCCAAATAGAATCAAATCCCTTTGTAGTTCTTGGTAGCTTCGTGATGAAGTCTGTGGTAATCTGCTCCCATTTCCACATAGGTATTTCTAGTCGCTGGAGCTGACCAAACGGCTTTTGGTGCTCGTTCTTTACTTTCTTACAAGTATCACATCTTTCCGCATACTGAGCAATCCCTCTTTTTATCCCCGGCCACCAATAGAATTGCTTTAGGTCTTTATACATCTTGTTTGTACCTGGGTGAATAGAAAAACGGGATTGATGAGCTTCTTGTAAAACACGATCACGTAATCCACCCAAACGAGGTACCCACACTCTGTTTCCCAGACACAATAACCCACGATCATCTTTTACTAGCAATGCTGACATCCCTGCTAACCGTTCAGATTTCAGATGTTTATCTTGATAAGCCTCCACTTGACACTTCTACAATTCATCAAATATGTTGGGTAGGAGTTCAGTTCGTAACGAAATAACTTTTATTGTCCCACTCCTTTCTTGACGACTCAAGGCATCAGCTACCACATTCGCCTTTCCTGGGTGATAAAGGATTTCACAGTCGTAATCATTCAGCAATTCTAACCATCTTCTTTGCCTCATATTTAGTTCTTTCTGATCAAAGAGGTGTTGGAGACTCTTATGATCGGTATAAATCTGACATTTAGAACTATACAGATAATGCCTCCAAATCTTTAACGCGAAAATGACTGCTGCAAGCTCCATGTCGTGCGTAGGATACTGCCGTTCATGATCCTTTAATTGACGAGAAGCATATGCAATAACCTTTCCACGCTGCATAAGTACACACCCCAATCCTAGTTTTGACGCATCGCTATAAACAACAAAGTCTTCCGAACCTTCAGGTAGCGACAAAATCGGCGCGCTGCACAGTTTCTCTTTCAATACTCGGAATGCTCCGTCCTGTTCTGCTTTCCATTCAAACTTCATATTCTTTCGAGTCAACTTAGTCAAAGGCGTAGCAATACGAGAGAAGTCTTTTATAAACTTTCGATAGTAACCGGCTAAACCCAGAAAACTTCGCACTTCCGTTGCTGTCTTCGGTGGTTCCCACTTTTCAACTGCCTCCACTTTCATCGGATCAACTTGTATACCTTTTTCGGAAACTACATGCCCCAAAAACTGAACTTCTTGTAACCAGAATTCACATTTTGAGAATTTAGCGTACAATTTCTCTTTCTTTAATAGCTCCAGAATCAAACGAAGATGTTGCGCATGTTCTTCTTTGGACCGAGAATAGATAAGTATATCATCGATAATTACAATAACGAATTTATCGAGATACGGCTTACATACTCGAATCACTAAATCCATAAAGGCAGCTGGAGCATTCGTCAAACCGAACGACATTACTAAGAACTCATAATGGCCATACCTTGTTCGAAAAGCAGTCTTCAGAACATCTTCTTCTTTAACCTTCAACTGATGATAACCAGCTCTGAGATCAATCTTAGAGAAATAACAAGCTCCAACTAATTGATCAAAAAGGTCATCAATTCTGGGAAGAGGATACTTGTTCTTGATTGTACGCTTATTCAGCTCTCGGTTGTCAATACACATTCTCATCGAACCATCCTTCTTTTTCACAAATAATACTGGTGTTCCCCACGGCGATGAACTAGGTCTGATGAAGCCCTTATCGGATAAATCTTGTAGTTGTGCCATCATCTCTTTCATTTCTGGAGGAGCCAAACGATACGGTGCACGGGCTACAGGAGTGGCTCCAGGAATCAAGTCTATACCGAACTCTACTTGTCTAACAGGAAGAAGACTATTCAAGTCTCCAGGGAAAACTTCTGGAAATTCATTAACTATAGGAATATCTTCCAACTTGATCTTTTCAGGTCTACTATCTATCACATAGGCTAAGTAATTCTGGCAACCCTTACTCACGCACTTACGGGCTTTTATCATCGATATAAAGCAAGACTGATGATTCCTACGATCCCTATAAATCACTACTGATCTCTTATCAGGTAGAACGACATTGATTATCTTTTTATCACAAACTATGTTAGCCTGATTCTCAGCTAACCAATCCATCCCTACTACTACATCAAATTCGATCAAAGCTATAGGAAATAATTGTATAGGCACTTCGCATCCCTCTATATTTATCACACTCTTCTCAAAAACTTCCTTTACTGCCACCTGATTATCATTTGCCATATCTACCAGTAACGCATGTTCTAACATTTTTGGCTCTAAATGCATATGAGCAGCAAACGAAGGAGACACAAAAGATCGGTTTGCACCGGAATCAAACAACACTTTAGCACGTGTAGAATTTATGAAAAATGTACCTATAACCACGTCCGGAGTTTCCTCCGCCTCTTTAGCTGTCATTTGAAAGGTACGACCCCTTGTTCTTGGCGGTTCTATCCTTGGAACTACTGGTCTAGCAATTGTTGGTTTCCCTGACGTTCCTCCTTGTTGAATTTTTCTTTGTGGACAATCCGACAGCATATGATCCGGAGAATTACATGAATAACAAAACCGCGTCACGCGACAATCTTTAACGACATGCCCGGTTTTCCCACACTTAAAACAAACTCGAGATTCCACTTGACAATTTCCCTGATGGTAGCGATTGCATTTCGGACACGGTCTTTCCGCTGGTCGAAACGGTGGACGGTTATCGAACCTCTGAAATCTGGATTTCTTCGGATCATGTGGTGGCCCTTCCCATTTCCTTTTTCCCATACTCTTATCACTAGCATCCCTTCTGTTGTCTCTTTCTACGTTTTCAGCAGCATCCACTACGGCTGTAAAGGTATCGGGTCTTGTTGCAGTTACTAGTCTTCTGACTTCCGAATTCAGTCCATATATGAATCTTTCCATCTTTATTTTCTCCGTAGCAACGTAATATCCCGCAAAACGAGATTTTTTTAAGAAACGAGCAGTATAGTCTCTCACCGACAAATTCCCTTGCTGTAGGTTCATAAATTCTTCCTCTAATTGTCTGACAGCTGCTTGTGGACAGAATTGTTTTATGAAGGCTAAAACGAATTCTTCCCAAGGAAAAGTAGAATATATGTCTGATCCTCCCGATTCAATGTGAGCCTCCCACCAGTATAAAGCATCGCTTTTCAACATTGCTGCCCCATAAAGTACTCTATCTTCATTAGCACATTTACTCGTCTTGAAGATATCTTCTATTTCTTTCAGCCATCTCATCGCCTTTACTGGATCCCGATCGCCTGAGTACGTAGGGGGTTTGCAACTAAAAAACATTTTATAATCACACTTTTTCGTTACTGGTACGACAGTAGGGGTGATTGGCAATTCGATTTCTTGTTCTGGATCTGGGTTATCATCTCCATTATTGCGACTTCGTTCAACATTGCCTGAATACTAGCCTGTAATCTTCCCATCTCGGCAGTTAGGTCATCCCGTGTAACAAACTCTGTACCTTGTGGTTGAGTTCTACCCCCAGTTCGTCCCCCAGTTCTACCTCCAATTCTACCTCCGGTTCTACCTCCGCCACGGTCTCCTCCTCTCCCTCCTGTTCCTACTGGTGGGTTCTCTCCACCTGAATTCCTTCCTCCCCTTTGATTCCTTTGTCTGGTGCCGCTTGCCATTCTGTAGATCCAAACAAGGTTAATATACACATAAGCACATACCCATATAACAAGGTATTCCAGTTCAAACATGTACTTGTAAGATCATAATTACACTGGCCAGGTGTAATCTGAAATTACCTTAGATGATGTTCCTTCTACCTTTTATACTTAGTATCCCCAGGTTCTATAATAATAGGGACATCTTACTTCTCATGCAGTCTAAGTCTAGGTACAGATACTAATACCTAAATCCCTTAAACTAAGGCTCTGATACCATTTGTAACAACCCAAATACCATTTGCACAACAAATCACATAATGTAATATAACATTGAGATAGCAAACGAAAGTTCACATTACAAGTACGGCCCCGAAGTCTTTTACAGTACAAAATAAAACATTCCACTACAACTTTGACTTACTATATACATACATAACATTTAACTATCATAACACCACTGCTAAACATATCCAATTCTTCATCATATTATCCTTCACAAAAGTCATCCCTCGATTACTCTACTTACTTGCTCTTACTCGATCCGCCACCTGGAATACATATTTTAAAACAGAAATGAGGGTTAGACCTAATGGTCTAGTGAGGATTCCCTGTCAATTTAGTAAGCTTTTGCATCAACACCATGTATATAAAACTTTTCATATAATACCCACATACCACACGTAACTAATTACCAGTCAAGATTCAAGCTTCGTACACGTCTCATTTCACCTTATTCCTCCACAATTGGCCAAATTAATTGGTTGCGAGCCAAATAATCTACTGTGCAACAAATACAGTAAACACACCGGTCCTAAGCCCGACCACGTATTATATTCCGATATAATACTCACGTAATTATAATATCTCAACATATCATAATTACACACGTATAACATTTTTATACCATTTATCAGATATTCGGCATCCACACAAATGTATTCCAGTTTAAAACACTTTGAAGAAAAACTCACCTGTTTTGATTATTACACACGCTCGATAGCTCCTTTCAAAATGATCCTATCTCTTACCACGACTCCACAGAATCTGAAACAATTTATGATACACATATTGCTTTACTAACCAAACACATAAAGCCTAACAGTTTCCCATCCTCAATGTCTCATTATACACTGCACTTAACCCACTACCGGGACTACACAGGGTACCGGGACTTATACAGTACCGGGACTCTTCAGTACCGGGAGTTCACAATACCGGGGTTTTATACTACCGAGATTCTATACTACCGGACTTCATGGTACCGGGAGTCGGCCATACCGGGACTCCACCGGGACTCGACATCACCGGGAGTTGATACTACCGGGAGTCGACTATACCGGGATTCCACTTTACCGGGGTCTAAACTACGGGGAATCTACCGGGACTTCCCCGGGACTCTCAAGAACACAGTCGGTTTCCAAAATATCCAAATTTGAATTAAACTTATATAACTTCAATTTAAACATTCTAATCCGATAGAAGTCTAACACTACTGATTATAACCACAATTTGTAAAGGAATTTACCTTCAAATCGCTTTCAGCCCAAACGATTGATGCTCTATCCGTAGGGTTCGGCTTCTGCTTCTTTTCACTCAGAACGCACACACACTTTCTAAAAGAGGAATAATAAGTTTAATCTGAAGTATTTGAGGTATTTATATCTCAACTTACACTTTTGGCTCAAACTATCCAATAAGGACTAAAACACCCCTAACCTTATATCTTATCTCAAACTCACCCCAAACATCCAAATTTTAAAGTTAAATAATTTAACTGATAGGGAATTTATCTAACTGAATTACCCGGGGTATTACACCTGTGGTGTAGGTTCTTGGAAGTAAGTAAGGAATTTTGGCTTTTCGTAAACAATGCTTTGATAACTTTTGCAGCTGAGGTTCGAGATCTCTTACATGAGATTCTGCCAGTTTTCATTTCTGGATGGTTTTGGAGAATGGTTGTCTGAAAAGGGAGTGTAATAACCATGGTTCTAAGTGTAAGGTTTGAGAATTTTGTGAGAAAAGTTAATGGGCTATAACTTTGGGGACTGTTTTGTAATTTTGGGAGAAGGTATAAAACCCTTGTTTTTGGGCACAAACCCTAGATTCTACCATTTCAATTGGAGCGCTTATAGGAGAGCTGAGAAGAGATCGAGCTATCAATTTCACCATCTGAAGAAATTAAAGAAGTGGGGATTTGAAAGCTAGCTTCTGCATTGATTATTTCAGGTAATCTCATATCCTAATCCTTGTACTTGGTTTACATTGAAGAAATCAGATTGTGTGGGTTTTGTGGTTGAATGGTTGTAAATGATGCTATAAGGGGTATTTAGGCATCATCTTCATGTTTAAGCAGCAAAGGGTTTGTTAAGAAAGGGTTAAGTATTGTTGTAATGCTATTATTATTGTGAAATCAAATTTGTTTGAGGGTTTAGCAGTAGATTTCTATCCCAATCAGTTACAGACCTCGCGTCCGGTAAGTGACTCTGTGCAGATGTCCGGATCTAGTGTCCGGTAAAGAGTACCCGAACCCCGTGTCCGAAAAGTGCCCGAAAGAGATGTCTGGATAGTGTAGTTGTACGGATAGCGTAGAGTCCGGAAGAGACGTCCGGATAGTGTAGTTGTCCGGAAAATGGAGTCCGGATAGTGTAGTATCCGGTAAGTAGTATTCAGACAGTGTAGTGTCCGGTGAATTGTGTTCGGATAGTTTGGTATCCGGAAAGTATGGTATCCGAAAGTGGTGTCCGGTTAGTTGGTATCCGGTCAGCTTATTTTTCCATCCATTTAGTCAGGTATTCCACTTGGAGGTCAGAAGTAAAAGAAGAAAATTGATAAGGGCACCAGGTGAGTTTTTTTCTAACTAAGTACATGTTTTAACGTGGTTTCAAAAGTAAGAAATGATTATGAAATGCTATGTTATATTGCATGAAAAATGTGTGTTTGGAAAGTTAACTTAAAGTGTATGCATACGTTGTTCATAGATGTGTAATGGCTAAGTCGGGGGGTGTGGTCGGCCAGTGCTCATACGGGGGGGTGTTCCGTTTATGCCATGGGAGTAGTGACCCAGTAAGGCAATGTGAGACTGACATGTTGTCGCCACTGCAGGACTTTAGTGTGCCACTTACATGTATAGTTTATGTGGAAGCTTATTGTTTAAAGATGTTGTTTATAATGGTTATGAAATGTTTTATACTTGTTGATGAAACATGGTCTAACCATGTTTTATACAGTCATGGTTTAGAAACCTCATACATGAGAGACAATGATAACTCCAAAAAGACAGGAATCTAAAGGATTAAAAGGTGAATTATTTTAATGTTTCAGAATCTTGACTGAAAAGTTCTGAAGACCATCCTAAACAAAGATACCTCAAAGGGTATTTGGAACTCCAAAAAAGGAGCTAGGTTGTTGGCAAACCCAGTACGATTAGGAAGCGACAACAACCAAATCATTGCTAACTTCTCATCCTCGACCCTCAAGTCAACACCTTTCTTATGCACCAAAAGACCTCTGAAATTGAAGTAGTCATGTTTTACCTAACAATTGATCACTTATGCATTCTAAAGGAAAATAGGGTTTTCATCAAAAGCAATCGGATGGACATAGGCTTGGTCAAATAAAGCTGCTCGAGATTTCTCCAAATCTCACAACAAAATTCTTATATCAACTTGGCCCAAGCTCCATCTCGAGGATCTCTTGTGTTGATGTACTAGGAGCCAAATCGTTTGGAGTATACACAAACACATGATGAAGGTTGGCCCCCAAAATGGCTTCACACCTTCCATTGCCATTTTCCAAATTCGTCACAATTCAAACTTGAAATGAAAAGCGATGCACCAAGTATGCAATGAAATTTATAGCATATAGAGGTCCACTAGTATTCATGACACTTCAAACATTTGCACTGTTGCTTTCTAGAGTACTTTACATTTATCGAACACTTGAAATATACCAACAATTTTCCATCCAAATCAGACAATTGGGTAGATCTAAATGTCACGCCAAAATATATCATGAACCGTTAGCTCTGATGACACTTAGGAAATTAAGTATCGATGGTATAATGTGTTAAGAAGTATTAGCGTGAATAAAAAATTTATTTTTCTTTTAAATTGATTGTTTAATAATTTGTGTACAGAATGAATAAAATATACCATATTTTGTCATGGGTGTTATGTGCCTTGAGAAATCTGTTGTTTGATTTATAGTTTTGGAAAATGCTCAAACCACAAATGCTATATGATTTGCGGTTTTGACTCTATTCTGTAACGCACCAGGAACACCCTATAATCATGTTTTACAAATCTTGAATTTTGAAATTAACATGCATGATTTATCAATCTTACATTCATATTAGATAAAGATTAGACATCGCTTTTAATATAATGTTTTTTAAAAAAAAATTATTAGTCAAATAGGAAAGAGGACTTATTGAACATTGACATTTTTCATTTGCTTCATTTGACTAACTTGGTAGATGCAAGTTTATATGAGTTTATGTATTTAAAAAGTATATTTAATTTTAAAAGCATGGTTTTATATACGTAGACTACACGTACCAAAAAGAAAAGTCCCATAATTCTCTCCTTCCCATTTTATTTACGAATTTTATAATTAACTAAGAACCATGTCCAAATAGCGTGTATATATATATATATACTAGTTGTGTACCCGCGCAATGCGGCGGGAGCCGTAAATGTTACACGATTCTGAAGCTTTCGTGGTTTTGTTAAAGGTGATTTTAAGACATTACGATGATATGATTTATACCTAGGGGTCGTTAATAAACGCTCCCCCGGTATGCGTTTACCGAGTCATTTACCTTACTGGATGAACATGGTAAATGAGAGATAATCTTACGCGCCAAGAGCGATGATAAGTATATAGTCTTACAGGGTAGGGTAGGTGAGAGCAACGGCTCTTACCATTTCCAATATGGCCCATACTTTTAACCAATTTCTAAAAAATGTCTCGGCAAAAACAATACCAGGCAACAAATTGTGAGACAACAGACGCATCAAAAACTCTCCAGAATTTCCCACCATAGGCCAAAACAACAGAAAAAGCCACCAGAACTGGACATTAATTTAGTTGACAAATCTCGTGCACAAAGACTTAAGCAAGGGAAACAACAACCAAGTGTAAAAATGTATTCATTCAAAAAATGTAATATTACAAAGTATGAAAGTCAACATGGCTTTCTGTGACATTCATTGAAATGAACCACTTCCCGAATTTCTCAAACGCTTTTCACCAAATACCTGCAATAAAAACCATGTAGTTTATCTCATGCATAGCATACAATATGACCACAATTCAATTTCTATAGATAGACTGAAATAAAACACATGGAAAATTAATCCAAAATGACATTTCCTTATGCCATTTGCTCATCAAGGAACCAAAAAAATACAAACAATAGAGGACCATGTATCGAAATAAAAATGCAAATGAAAATGCGACGCAACTTGATTTTGATCATAAAAGGTTGCAATGAGATTCAAGCTTCTGCGGGATGCATCTCGATGAATTCGAAACCTTCGTTCTTGATTTATTTCATTATCTATCCCTTTTGATCATGTTTTTATGGGTTTTGGCAGTTGAATATAGTTGTAGTTTTATGACGTTCAAATGTGAAACTTACATTACAATAATAAATATTGTAAACTTGAATCGTAATTTGTAAACTAACATATGATAAACTTGTAATATTAATTGTATAAATGTAAATCAATATGAGAATAACAATGACCTGGATAACACCGCACACACCTTAAGAATAGAAGGAAATATGAATTAATTTGGTGAAATACAAAAACAAGTCATTTAAATGGTAAAGATGTTACATTGTATTTAAGAAAAAATGTGAGGGGTTGTTTACCAAGTAAGCCCTTACCCACAAAAGACATGATCATGTTCACTTACTCGGTAAGTGAGGGTGACGACTCTTACCCAATTAGTGTTACCGGGTAAATAATTGCTTACAGTGCCGTATTGATGATCTCAAATCTAACTCGGTAAGTGAGAGTGTTAACTCTCACCAGTAAGCATTTGGGTAAACGGCCTCTTAATATTAAGCATCAATCAACATAGAAATGTGTCAACCACAACAAACAAATACAAGACGCAATGCAATACTTCGAAGTGCATACATTAACTGACGATCCAAAAATAAACTGAAAGTTTTAATGAAACATGTGCAACACCAACAATTTAATCAAGAGAGAATTTGCTTCATACACAACAAAAACATACTAAAAAACACAAATAACGTTGTTTTCAGTGCTAATGAAGAAAACAACGTTTTTGGCATATGAAGAGTGTGTTCTAGAACGTTCAAATACAATTGTATAACAGGAAAATATAACATATAAAACTCAGAAGGAGGAGATCGAAAATTTCACCCAAAGAATGAAGCCAAAATGATCAACACTTGTCTTTACATTTTGAAGCACGCCCGAATGACCATTTTCCACCTTTATAAAACAATAAGCATGTGCATCCTAAAAGGATGTACCAACTAATTGGCATCGTAATTAAAAGTAGCCTCCAAGAAAAACTTAAATATACTTCACATGTAAAGTTGGAAATGAATGACATCAATGCTCCAACCCGTGAAGTGTTGGATGTGGTATATATATATATATATAATATTAAACTTCAAAGTTTATGAGCGTCGGTTAGCCTGATGCCATGTACGTATTCAAGATTTAGAAACAAAACTAGGCATGATACACAAAAAAGAAAGGGAATAAACAAAATATATAACCATGCATCATGCTACAGGTTGTATAATCAAGATCATCTTTAATAGATTCACACATACAATGTCAAAAGTTTGAACACATAGAGGCGATTTACTAAACGCTAGCCCGTTAAGACCTTACCGGGTTACCTGATGAACATGGTAGGGTCAAGAATCTTACGCCTCATCCTCATTAACCTTACGATTGAAGTTCAAATTAACAAGTGACTTTGTCCAAAAAAAGTTGCAAAAACAGAACATGGGGTAAACATAAAATGGGAAACAGAACTAACATATAGTTTAAGATCATACCAGCAAGTTAATTCCAAGACGAAACTGAAATCTGAATGTCAAAGACGGAAGCCAGGATCAACTGGTAGCAGGGCATCCTTCAAGTGTGTATATATATATTTGAGAAGCTTACAAACATCCCAAAGAAATGCATGTTAGTTTGGTCATAATTGATGCCTAAAATGAAACTACATTTTAAATAACCACGATACAACATTAATCAATTTCTAGAATAAGGATACTTATAATCTCCAAATAAGTTACATTGTGGTATCTCTTTTTGATAATCAGTCAAGGAGGGCTAGAGATCAACATCTTTCTAGGCAATGTTGTATCGGTTTGGAGCAGATGCTTGACCATCTCTCTAGGCCTAAACTTTGTAGATTCAAGCTTCATAACTCTGAAAACAACCATAAAATAGGAAATGGTAATTAAAAAATGATAAAAATAAACGAAATCCGAAAACTTGGATAAGAAAACGCAAAAAGGACTAAAACTCAACCTGAATCGAGTGTTTGACATGTCTTTTATAAAACATTAGCTTTCTTCAACTATACAACATCCAAAATTATTAATTATTTGTACTAACTTGTGCAATTTCTTCCCCAGTTAACGTTTATTTTCTAAAGATAGAGTCACTACCTCCACCAAGGTTGTTTCCCTGTTCAAATATTAGAGGATATCACAAAGGTTAACAATCAATAGTATTGTCAAATATATCTGTTAAGAATAAAAAAAAATCAACAACCAGTTTTAATTAGAAAAAGAAATGTGAATCCAAAAGAACAGAAGTGTGAATCGATTCTACCATGAACAACAAAAAACCGATTCTAATGGAGATGAACAAAAATATACCTTAAAAGAGTAGAGATTGACGGGGCATATGGAGACAACCGCCGGAGGAGAAGCACCTTGAGGATGAGTCAGCTAGGTTTTTGATGTACACAGGTTAGATTAGATGTGATTAAAAGCATACCTAGCGATGATCATTGGGGAAACCTGAGAGGCAACATCGTGCTGGAGTAAATTGAGAGGAATCGTCGTGTTGGAGTAAACCGAGAGGAACGATGAATCTTTGGGGGGAGACTGAGACTCTGAGAGGAAACGTATGTATGAATCGTGGTTGAATCCGAAAAATAGAACAGAGGATTGGTTATGAGCTGTAAAGGAAGCAAGCGTATGAAGCAAGTTATGGCTCCTGGACAATGTTGAAATATGAGGCAAAAGGAAAGCATGGCTGCAGAACATGTACTTAGGTATGGGCCTCATTTGAAAAGGGAGGGTGGAGGAAAGCATGGCTGAACATGTACTTAGGTATGGGCCTCATTTGAAAAGGGAGGGTGGAGGAAAGCATGGCTGAACATGTACTTAGGTATGGGTCTTGTTTAAAACGGAGGGTGAGGTACGAATATGGGGTTGATGATCAAAATTATGCATTCAAGAGTTGTACATCATGCATATGAAGTTGTATTTAAGAGATTTTGGATTTTATGCATTAAATGGTGGTACATTGTGCTTGATAAGTTGTCTTTAAGACTTTAGGTGTATATGCTTATATATGTAGTATATATATATATATATATATATATATCTAGAGGTGGGTTCAAACGAGAACGCTAACTATTTACGAGAACTACGAGAACGGCCGACCATGTACAAAATCACTGGTGATTCACAGTACAAACCGCGCGCTTTGCAAACCGCGGGACAAACCGCGCGTGTCCATAATTTTAATCACATATTTTTTTTGTCGCAAAAACCAGAATTTTATAACGGCTAGCAAGAAACTAGCAAAATGGATCAAAAGAGCCGGAAATTACATAATACAATCAACAGGCTGATATCTCCAAGTTATAGGATTTTTATCGCTCCCCTTACATCTAGCTAACACCCAAATGAACGATTTTTCCACAATTTGATCAACGAGAGAGTCTTTATGAGGCGGAGTATTGTCAAAAACGCACATGTTCCGAAAGCACCACATACAATAACAGCTGATGAATACTATTGCTTCAACTGCTTCCTTGACTTGTTTATCCTTATACATTGAGTTAACCTTGTCAAGCATTGATTCCAACGATTTAACTGCAGGGAACGAAAACGACCACCCTCTCTCGATAAATTTCCACACCTCTATCGCAGCTGGACAATCGAAAATCACATGGTTGATTGATTCAGAAGTGGAGCCGCACACCGGACATAACAGGGAGTCGAGGTCCAGCATCATCTTGCTAAGATTGTCACGGGTAGGAACTCTATCAAGCATTACTCTCCACAAGAATATGTTTACTTTCGGGGGAGTCAAAGTATTCCATATGATTTTGTATGTGAATCACCAGTGATTTTGTACATGGTCGGGCGTTCTCGTAGTTCTCGTAAATAGTTATCGTTCTCGTTTGAACCTTCCTCTATATATCTATATATATATAACAAAATCATATATGATTACGCGACTTTTCCCGCCACTTTAAGTCGCGGCCAAAGTCGCGGGTGTCCAGTTTTTGCAGTTAATGTAAAGTCACATGTGATTTTGCACATGATTTGTTGTTTTCTTAAATAGTTAGAATTCTCGTTTGAACCTTCCTCTCTCTCTCTCTCTCTATATATATATATATATATAGAGAGAGAGAGAGAGTAAGAGAGGTGGGTTCATACGAGAACGCTAACTATTTAAGAAAACAAGAAAACAACTGCTATGTATAAAATCATATATGATTACGCGACTTTTTCCGCCACTTTAAGTCGCGGCCAAAGTCGCGTGTGTCCAATTTTTGCCATTAATGTAAAATCATATGTGATGTTGCCCATGATTTGTTGTTTTCTTGTTTTTTCTTAAATAGTTAGCGTTCTCGTTTGAACCTTCCCCCCGCCCTCTCTCTTTCTCTCTCTATCTCTCTCTCTCTCTATATATATATATATATATATATAGAGAGAGAGAGAGATAGAGAGAGAAAGGTTCAAATGAGAACGTTAATTATTTAAGAAAACACGAGAACGACCGTCCATGTACAAAATCATATGTGATTATACACTAACAACAAAAAACTAGACGCGAACGACTTTTGCCATGACTTAAAAGTCGTGGGGTAAGTCGCGTGAATCATATATCATGTATGATCTTGTACATGGGTGGCCGTTCTCGTGTTTTCTTAAATAGTTACACTACTAAACGAAAGACTTTTACCTACGACGTTTTCCCTGGGAAATCTGTCGCTAAAGGACAAAACCGTCACAAACGTTGGTGGGTAAATTTTTGGTGGGTAATGCAAATTAGTGACAGATTACCCAGGGATTCTCTGGGTGATCCACGGGTATTTTCCCGAAAAACATCGAATTTTACCGAACCATTGATATTTCCTGGGTGATCCCTGGGTAATACCGATGGAAATTTCTCTGGGTAAAATTTTGTGGGTAAAAGTCATTTGTTTTGTAGTGTTAGTGTTCTCGTTTGAGCCCGCCTCTCTATCTCTCTCTCTCTCTATATATATATATAAACTTTTCTTTGTGTAAACTTTGGATTTCATAGGTTTCTTGATGAAATTATTTGATGACATTGTTTATTTTGATGAAACTGTTTGATATCATTCATTTCTTGATGAAATTGTTTCATATATTTGTGTTTTTTTTATGTAGTTTCATATATATTTTTTCATTCCTATGAAACTGTTTCATATATTTTCTCAGTTTGATGAAACTTTGTCGTTTTTACATAAAAAACACAAATATATGAAACAATTTCATCAAGAAATGGATGATATGAAACACTATCATCAAAATAAACAATTTCATGAAACAATTTCATCAAAATAAACAATTTCATGAAACAATTTCAACAAGAAAACCTATAAAATCCAAAGTTTACACACATTTAGAGGTTTACAAATTATTATCCCTATATATATATATATATATATATATAGCCACAAGTTCAAATGAAAAGTGCTAAATATATAAGAAGTAGAGAAGTAATCTTGGCCATTTATTCGGTCAAGATCGGTTTTAATTGGTCAAACATAGCTTTGACTGGTCAAAAGTTGCGGCTGTTCCAAAAATAGAAGGGCAATTTCGTAACTTTTACAAAAACACGGGATGAGTTCATATATGAACGTGTGTGATTCACATATGAACTATATGTTCATATATGAACCCATGTAATTCACATATGAACTCTTTTGAACTAATTTATATATGAATCTTTGTGTTTCATATATGAAACTAATTAAATGTAGGTTTATATATGAATCAGTGAACCAATTAACTGATTCATATATGAACCTCTGTGATTCATATATGAATCTTTGTGTTTCATATATGAAACTAATTAACTGCAGGTTCGTATATGAATCAGTGGAACCAATTAACTGATTCATATATGAACCTTTGTGATTCATATATGAACTGAACTTTTTTTTAACTAATTTTCATATGAACTAATTAACTGATTCAAATATGAATCACAAAGGTTCATATATGAATTAGTTAAAAAGAGTTCATATGTGAATTACAAAGGTTCATATATGAACGTATAGTTCATATGTGAATCACAACGATTCATATATGAACTCGTCCCGCGTATATTTTACGAAACTACCCTTCTATCTTTTGCAGACCACGCGAGGATTTATCTGCTGCTTCTCGGTCAGAGCCGCCGATCTTGGTCCAATGAATGACTAAGATCACTTCTTTACTTCTCATATATTTAGCACTTTTCATTTGAATCTCTCCCTATATATATATATATGGTTGTTTTCACGTGAGACTAACCCGTTTTCGTGAGACCCGTGAGACCACATTTTTACACTTAAAACTTCAGAGCAAAACATTGTGAAGGTAAAAAACAGTGTTTTGACGTGAAGTTTCAAGTGTAAAAATGTGGTTTCACGAAAACATAATGGTCTCACACGATCCCAAGTCTATAAAAGAAAGTTAAATTGCAAACTTTATTTTTATTGTGAACACGAGGAGTGATATCCGTCCTCCATCTCTAATGATCCAACAACTCACATTATATAAAGTTTTTAATTAATATTATTAATTAAGGTGAGTAGGGTAAAAATGAAGTTAATTTCAATCCCACGTCTGCCTTATTTGACTTTTTGTTTTCTTTTTTGATTAAAATATTTTCCCTTAAAGTTTAAAATAAAGTATCTTAAAAATTACTAATATTTTAATCAAACAAATTACATAAAAAACGAGAATTTCATGTACTTCGATATGACACCCATCTCGATATAGTTTTTTATTTGTTTTAACCATTTTTACGTGAAAAGTTATATACTTATATATGTGTTATATTCATCATGAATATTTATGTACGTTCAACTGTGTAATAAGTTTGTAACTCGACATCATCTTCTTCAACACTTTCTTCAACATCGTAAGGCACCGCGTTCTTCATCACCGTAACCCCACACCGATCGAGACCAATCGAGAACCTGTAGAGACCGAGCGAAAACCTATCAGGAACATATCGAGAAAGGTCGAGAATCCATTCATTGATATGGTGTGTGTTTATTTGTGTTAAACCATACTCTACCACCTTCATTTTCCATCAATAATTTACCGATTGATTATTATTTGTTTGTGTATGTAAAATCATAGCCTATCACTTTCAGGTTATCGAGACGGATTGGGACCCATCAAGACCAATCAACAACACATCGAGATCGATCAAGATCCCATAAGAACCGATTGACACCAATCGAGAACCCATCAAGACTAATCAAGAACCCATTTGTTAACTTTTTGTGTGGTTGTGTGTTAAAATCATAACCTAACACCTTCATTTTTCATCGAGACCGATTGAGAGGCTATTGATTATTTTATTGTGTGTTTGTTTGTGCAAAACCATAATCTACCACTTTTAACTTTTATCGAGATGGACTGGGAAATCTATAAAGAGGAATAGGGAACTTATCGAAATCAATCAATAATCCAATAAAGAAAAGAAAGAAAAATAGAGTATGTGGAGTTGAAAATGTAGTATATACATGATGAATAATATGTATATGCATGATGAATATTATGGTGAAAATTAATATTTATGATAAATATCATACTAATATAAATACTAAACAGTTATTCTATACACGTGATCATACAAATATTCATGATAAATAATACGTATATTCATGATGAATGTTGTAGTGAAACTGTATATTCACGACGAATATAAATGATGTATGAATGTTGAAATGTTCTGGTATATACTTGAAGATATATAAAAATTATGTATATTCATGATGAATGTAATAGTAAAAATGTATAATGACGAATGTGATAGTGATGTATGAATACTAAAAATTTGTTGAATACACGTGAAAGTACATAACTATTCATGATCAATGTTATACCAAGTGTATATTCATGATGAAAATCATACTAATAGTGAATAATAGGGAGTTATTGTAAACATATGAACACGCATAAATATTCATAATGAATATGACATATATATATATATATATATATATATATATATATATATCATTTCATGTAAAAAACGGTTAAAACGAAGAAAAAAACTATTTTGAGATGGATGTCATATCGAAGAACATGAAATTCTTGTTTTTCTGATGTAAATAGTTTGATTAAAATATAGTAACTTTTAAGATAATTTATTTTTGACTTATGTAAAAGGTTTTTAGTTAAAAAAGAAAAAAAATCAAATAAGGTATACATGGATTCAAACTTTCATTTTTGTCCATAATCACTTTTATTATGAATTAACCATTGAATAGTTTTCTAAAATTTGATCAATAGCCAAGATTGGTCCTCATGTTCACAATGAAAATGTGGTTTTTATTTGAACCTACCTATATATATATATATATATATATATATATATATATATATAGGGCCAGGTTCAGGAGAAAATTTCAAATAAACGGAAAACTAAGGAACACTCTGGTGGCCCTTCATTTGGACGGTATGCACTTGTGCATTCAGAAGGGTGTTCTTTAGTTTTCCGTTTTTTGAGGTTTTCCCTTGAACCTCCCTCTCTCTCTCTCTCTCTCTCTCTCTCTCTATATATATATATATATATATATATATATATATATATATATATATTGAGAGAGAGAGAGAGAGAGATCATGCGAGAAGTTAAACATTTTGTGAGAATGCGAGAAGTCTAATTATCATATATGATTAAGCTTGTGTATCATGCATGTAATCATATATGATAGAATGATGTCTCGCCTTTTTGCAAAATGTTTAACTTCCCATTTGAACCTACCCATATATATATATGTGTGTGTGTGTGTGTGTGGAAAATGTGAACCAGGTTTTCGCCTGTGAATTGGGGAACAATAGGAGCACGATACATGTCCCCAAGCAACAGTTGTCTTCTTTAGGATGGTTTGTACTTATGCTTGTTTTACTATCCAAATAGTCCTAGTTAACCAATAGGCTTTTAGTTCATTCTTTTGGCAAATTTATATTGAAAATTGCTATCAAATTATATTAACCATCCATTGATGTTGTCCAACATACATCTTTGTACTTCAACGTCAGGTAGGACTCAGATCTAGCTTACGAAAACTCAAAACATAAAAAGTGTACTTTGGTGTGTTCAGAAAGTCTTGAATCGCCTCTGTTGGTGTCTCCAATTGTGAGATATGACTAATTTACCACAGCTGTGTAGATGTGTCTGACAATTTCCATTTGACCTTTTTTGTTCAATTCGTACACTTAATGCATTTAAACTAAAACAACAAGTAGGGTAAATTTGTGAATGAAACTCTTTTTGTGAATGATGTACATTTTAAACACTTAGATTTAGATTTTATATACATATAGACATACATATACATGTTGACACATACTTCATAGATGTTTGATTATTGTTGATTTTTTTGAGTTGTCTCTGTAAGTTATGTGGAGCCCTTCAATGAACCCTTTAATGGTTTTTATCTGGTATCAAGTGGATATGTAAAATTTCTACATAATAGTTCTTTAGTTCAAGCTCAACATTTCAATACCCCTCTACAAACTTCATTTTTTGTTGTTGTTATTGTTGTTGTCCAGCATACATCTTTGTATTTCAACGTCAGTTTCGGCTCAGATCTAACTATAATTTACGAAAACCCAAAACATAAAATGTGTACTTTGGTCAGTTGGCGTTCCAATTGTGAGATGTGACAGATTTACCACAGCTGCGCAGATCTGTCCGACAACTTTCTTTTTGACGTTTTTTGTTCATTCTGTACACTTCATGCATCCAAACTAAAAAAAAGTATGGAACAATTGTGAATGAAACCTTTTTGTGAATGATATACATTTTAAACACTTATATTTAAATTTATGTAGACATACATATACATGTTGACACATACTTACTAGATTTTAATTATAGTTTGAACATATAGAATGCAAGCTTCAGGATCAACCGGTACAGGTAAAGAAAAAATTTCTAGGAGCTTATTATGGTGCTGTTATTGAGAAAGAGATTGCCATGACGTGAGGATTGGGGGTTACCCATCCAGAACTAGTGTTTGATCCAATGACCGGAAAAACCATTGAAAATTACGAGAAATGGTTTAACAACTTCACAGCTCATTTGGTGCGAGAAAATGTATCTCCAGAATACTTTTTCTGGAAGGATGTGCCTCAAACATATATCCAAATTATTTACCAAAAATTATCAGTAAGTTTTTTACTAACTTTTATAGTAAGTTATAAATAATCGTGATGATTTTTGTAATTGTTTTCTTAATTATAGGAGAAATTTCATTTTCCACTTAACGATGTCATCATCAAGGATTCGATGGATCAAAACATGCAGAGGTATTATTCTGAATGGTTGTATGATATGAAACAACATTGGCGCAACAGTGGTGGAGATACAAACGCTGAGGCGACGAAAACACAACCATACAATAATGTAACTCTAACTAATTGGGAAAAATTATGTGATCATTGGTCTTCGTAGTCACAACAGGTAAAACAACAATTATTTATACAATTTTTAAACGTGTAATTATTTATAACATATCATGTATACATGTAAAATAGCCGATATCTCAGAGGAAGAAGGTGAATAGGGCAAAATTGTCTATGTTGGGAGGACATGGCTCTAAATCTATCGTCGCACATTTTCGTGAAATCGTAAGTTATATGAATTACATATATATCTTATTTTATTTTATGTGTTATGATTATGTATATTTGGTTTTTTTACGATCGACACATTCGAACAACTCCACTGAAAGCAAGATGGTTGGCTTAGTGAGGAAGCGAAGAAGACACATGTAAGTTCTCACATTTTTCTATTGAATCTCTATTTATAATAAAATTTTTCTTATAATTCTTATAATTTTATTTGGCAAGAGACGATTCAAAGACGAGCATCACAAAGTACACATGTTGACTCCTCTAATTAAGATGATGATGCTTAGTTTCCTGCTGATATGGATATTGTTTCTGATAATCTAGGCTCCTGGTCTCGACATAAGAAAGGATTTGGATCATTGTCGAGGGTCAAAGTATTTGGAGGAAAGCGAGGCACGTACTTCGGTCTCCATAAATAGTATGCACCAAGATCACATTGATAGAATCATAAAAGAACACAACCAGCCCAGACAATATATGTCTGCTCAACATGATTTTTTGATGCAATAAACGCAAGACATGAATGAGATGAAGAAGTTGTTTCAACAAATTCAAGGCCTTGTACCTGGATTAAGTGTGCCAGAGCATTTGTGGTCTACGTTGCAACATCCCGCCTCCACCGCGTGTTATCTTTGATGATGCATCTAATACTCATTTCTCAACCATTTGAGTCAGTCTATGAGGAAGATGATGACGGTGCAGAAACTCTTGACTAGCTTAGTACATTTTAGTCAGTCTATGAGGAAGATGATGACGGTGCAGAAACTCTTGATTAGCTTAGTACATTTTATCTATATTTATTTTGTTATATATGTCAAAAAGATATTTTCATTTGGTTCGGTTTATGTTTTTAAGATATTTATGTAGTGTTTTTTTCTTATTAATTAGCTAATTTATGTTTTAAGTTGTTTTTATATATGCTTATTTGTTATTTTTATTGATAAAATTACGTCAAAATGCATTGACAAATGTTTCATTATTTGGTTAACAACAACTTTTGTGATCGGGTTTTTCCTCGCTTAAAAGGTTGATGAAAGAGCCAAACCTAACTTTTGCCGACGGTTTTCTCCGTCGAAAAAGCTTTACCAAAAGAGTCAAACCTAACTTTGCCGACGAGTTTGTTTGTCGGTAATATGTTATGCGTAAAAATAAAACATAACTTTCGCCACTGGATTTTTGGGCCGATAAATGTTTGACAAAAAAGACAAGAAAACTTTTCCCGCCGGAAAAACTTACTCCGGCAAAAATGTTTAGTCGTTGGGAAAAGGATTTTATACGATTACTTGAGAGATGTTTTCTCCAACGACTTCACTTTTAATCGACGACTATCTTTCGCATGCAATTGTGTCTTTACCGGCGCCACATCTTGTTCCCCGAAAAAAACATTTGTAGCGGCCAACTTTTCACGGAAATTTTTCCCGTCGAAAATGTCCGACGGCAAAAGTTTTTGAGCTTTTACCAGCAACTTTCGAGACTTCTGCCGACGACATTTTCCTTTGGAAAAAGTAGTTATTTTGGTAGTAATATATTTTATAAGTGATTAATTTATTAAGTGATGATCCCTATACCATCGTTTTAGCCAAGGAGTGCTATATTGTAATCATATTACGAGGTTCGATTTCTATTATGGCTTTAATGAACCGTTTGTAAGCTGTTCGGTGAGAAGTTCGTCTATATTTAATAATTTAATAAATGAACAAAACATGAACCCAATTTTTGTTCGTTTTTAGTTAAATGAACGAATATTACATTGATCTTAATTTATTTATTTACGTTCGTGAACGTTTATTTATTTGTGTTTGTTAATGTTCGTTCATTTATGTTCGTTTAATTTGTTTATATAAATGTATACATATATTATGACCTTAATATATATAAAAAAATTAAATTAATAATTTCGAATTCTATTTTTATCCCTGCTAAATTTATCTACTTTTAATTTTGTTATGTTCTTATTAGGAATAAAATGATGATTAATGGTGACTGATTTTTGTTTATTTGTGTTCATTTGTTTATGTTCGTTAATTTATGTTCATTTGTTGTTGGTCCTGATGGGTTATAAAAGTTTGTAGAAAGGGGGGGGGGGTTGAATACAAATACAGATTTTTATCTTTCTAAATTGTTTATTGATATATATCAAACAATTTACAGTTTGTTGTGGAATAAGATCAAGTATAAAACATAATCTAAACAAACTATGAGAAACACACAAATTTCTTGCACTAGAAGAAGATGAGAGATAAAGTAATAAAACCTAAGGAAAGATTTTTCTTGCACTAAGAGATTCGGCAAGGAAAGGCCAGGCTCTTCAAAACTGAAGAAGAGTTTCCTATTTATATTGTATGCATTAAATGCAAGGCAGTACAACTTTACACGTGGCATCGTCTGGTTGGTTGCATGAAGTTGACTTTAGCAAACATACTAGTGGCTGCATGATGAACAATGTAGTTGCAGAGTGGTTTGTACGATCCTGGACAAAAGGGATGTTCGTTCTGACAAATCGTACGGGGCGTGCAAGGATCTTTTCTAGTACAGATGGAGTAAAGTGCTTCACTGAAATTTTTCAATACTTCGTAAATACAAGATTACAAGGGAAGTTGAAAAATTACAAGTACAGTGAAAGATAATTACAAGTACAAAAGTTTACAAGCTGATAAAATAGAAGAATACACAAGGTGATCTTATCAGCTATTCAGATTCTTCCTTGAAGAGAAGTTCATCAAGGGTGTCAGTCTGTGGAATCATTCAATCAGGGACTGTTACTCCCTGATCCCGTCTTCGTTTGGCTTCACGATAGATATGGGGCTTGATGAATTTTCCAAGGAATGAGCGATCACACCAATACAACAGATCTCTGAGTTGTTCGATAGGAGCGATGGGTAACTCAGATATGCGTTGAAATCATTGGCGACCATAGTAGTCAAGAAAGAATATGCCATAAGGTTTACTGACTACCTTTCCATCTTCAAAACCTTCAGCGAGAGGCAGAGAGATGTCAAGTCCTGAAAGATCAGCATCTAGACCAAGTACAGCTTCACGAGAAAAGTCAATACCAGTCTCGTTCCGTATAGCAGGGCCTGAAGATGGCGGAGGCTTTTTCTTCGGAGTGGTTCGTTTTTGTTTGATGGCTTGAATGGGAAGATCAACAGCTGAGGAGACTTGGTCGATTAGCCTGTTAATAGCGTTTTCAACACAAGACTTGTAGCTTGATCGAGATCGCTGAATTGCGACCCGAATTTCCAACCATTCGTTCAGTCCAAGTTTTTCCAACTCTGAGATATATTAGGTTCTTGACACTCCGTTTTCCCTGATCATCTAGACATCGACAATAGTAGTTCCTCTGACAGTCTTCCCCTTCAGGTTTACCTATTTTATTCTTGCTGGTAACATCCTGAAGTGGAGTTTCTTCTTGCACCAGGCAAGGGTGTTATCGTTGACCTTCCTTTTCCCTTGTTTCTTCTTACCAACATCTTTAAGCAGCTGTTGCTGGACTTTGAGAGGAAATTTCTTCAGCTGAGGATCCTGTACTGAACTTAGAGCATGTTTAATATAAAAATCCTTATTAGTAAGCTCAGCCTTATAATGTTCAGCGAGAATCTTCTCAGCCTTGAGGCTTTCAGCGATTTCCTTTGGAGTCAGGAAGGTGAGATGGGCAGGAATGAGAAGCTGACTTTTGATCTTCTAGATCATCGCTGCTTTCCTTCTTTGTTTATCTTCAACTGACCTTTGAGGAGACGGAGAAGGTCTTCTTGGATGGGAAAGCAGTTCTTCTTCAGATTGTACTTCAGTCTCATCCAGAATGGAGACCGAGATTATTTGATCTTCTGCTTGGAGAGCTGGAATTATTTGTAGCTTTGTTGATGGAGGGTCTTCAGCTGTAGCCTCAAGCAGGGGAGAGGACTAGCTGAAACAAAATGATCAATTGAGTTATATCTTTTGAAGGTACAAGGAGATAGAGAAAGAATTGGCTATGTATTTAGAGGTTTTAGGAGGAGTATGGTAGAAATTGAGAATGGGTAGAGGAGGGAGGCAGTGTATGGAAAGAAGAGATAATATACCTGATAAGTTGGCTTTTTGAGGAGTATAGCCAAGTGGTCTTCAGCAAGGCCTTTATTTTTGCCATGTTGCGTCTTCTTAGGAGATTTTGTAGCGGTCGCCTCCCCTGGTTCTTTAATAGAAACCCCCTTTAGAGTAGGGGCTTTGATCACCTCAGGATGAAATAAAAATCTGTCTTCATCATCATCATTCAGAGGTTTGAATGATGGTTCTTCATCATCAATGTCGACGTCTTTTTCATCTTCTTCTTCCTCCTCATCCTCAGAGGGAATTTCCATAGTGTTGTCAACTGGGGAATCAGGAGGGTCTTCGCCTCACTCCCCCACATAAGGAGAGGGACTTTTAGCGGTTCCCTCAGAATTGTCAGTTTCCTGAGGGTCTACCTTTTCACTTTCTTCCTCCCCCTCAACAGTTCGGGGGAAGCCTCCGTTGTTCTTCTCCCCCTCTTCCACCGAATGGGGGGAGGTTGCAGTGTTGTCAACAAGGTCGTCCGTGGCGACCTCAAGACCCTGTCTTCCAGGCCAGGGTGCCCTGAAGTAGAAGGTTGATTTCGTTCAACCTCTGCCATTCTATCTTCAAGGCCAGAAATGTTTCCATGATGAATTCCACTGCCATATCCAACTTTTCCCGGTCATCCTGATAAAAGTGAGATAGAGGGACAGTGGGAGCCTCTAGTCGCTCAAGGATCTTGGTGAGCAGGGTATTTGATTCAGCAACCTGTTTAGTGAGACTGCTTACCTCATCTTTGAGACAAGAGTAATCGGTCTTCAGCGTTCTAACCTCGCTGCTGAGGCTGGAGAAATTGTTGAAGAGATCAGTGATGGTGTTTTGTAGGTTGGAGAGGTTGGTGGAGACAGCGTTTTCCAAAGCATTCAATCCCCCTTGCAGAGTGGAAATGTCAAACGATTTTGCTTTGGCTGTAAGGGAGATGGAGATTTCTTTCAGCGTATCCCCAGCAGTAGTTATCGCTAAGGTGTTGTTGTTGATGTTGGTGGAGAGATTGTCCACTTTACCAGCGATATCCATGAGGGAATTGCTGATAGTGCCCAAATTTAGACCTGAAAAAGAAATTAACTTGTGAGCGAAGGAAAGCATAGAAGTTAGGGGTGCAGAGAGGGATATAGATTGTGTTTGGATACCTGTAGGATTGGGGTTGGAGAGGATGCCGAAGTCGCGAGTTCCTCCCCAATGTTCCATGTCGTCCTCGAAGGAACGAGCAGGGATTGTTGTTGAAGAACCTACAGGTCCAGTGAAGTTGCGCCGCATAAGATTTTGCAGTGTGGCAGCGCTTGTATCCATCAGTGAGAGAGATGGAATTGATGGAGCGATGCTAAAGGTAGGAGAGACCAAAGGAGTTGTAGAAGCGATGGTTGAGAAAAGTGGGGTAGACGGATCAGCGCTAGAGACGCTGGAAAAGACATCCGCAGCGCTTTGAGGCGCTGAGGATGTTGAGTTCTCATCCAAGAAAGTTTCAGAGAACGTAGTCTCTGGAACGGTTGTGGAAGGGGTGGCTTCAGCAGATATGGAGGAGTGGACCACGAAATCATCCAGCGTTGCCTGTGAAGAGCCCAACGTGGAGTCTTGAGCCTAGAAAGGTTGAGGTTGCTCCTTTGAGGTCTTCTTAGACTTATGGGTGCCAAGTGGGGATGATGAGGGTTTCCTCTTTTTCAGAGAGGTGGTTGTTGCAGCCAGGGTAGCAGCGGGGGGTTGCACCGCTGCAGAGATAGCTGCAGAAGGAGAAGAAGAAGAAGAAGTAGGGTGGAGAAGAGAGATAAGAGTAGAAAGACTTACCTCGCCTTCGATGGGTTTGAAGTCGAGTACCTTGGGGCCTACCTGGGAGAGCCTGTAGTCTCCCTTAGTGGGGTAGTGGCTGCACAGAGCCATTTGTAGGACGGCTGAGATGAACCTCGGGTAGGGAACTGTTGGTGAGCATTCAGGTTGCTCTACCCGATCCATCAGGTCTTCAAAAATAAAGCGAGCATAGTCAACATGTAGGCCTTTGAGGAGTATGTAGGCCACAACGACTTGGGGTTTGCTGGCTTGATCAGTGGAGCCAGTCTTTGCCGTCATGCAACTTATGACGTGTGCAAAGATGAAGTTGAGTTCATAAGGCATTTTGTTCTTTAGAACCTTTGTCAACTTCTTCTCAGGTTCTTTGTTGCGGTTTGTATCCCAGAGATAATTCATTTGATCAAGGAAGTTGATCAAGGTTTGTTTACCTTCAGGGGTGTTAGGGTCAGTGAAAGGAACGAACGGGTTGGCGTTGGTGCTTCCTGGTAGATTCAGCGCTGATCTGAGTGCAGCGGGGGAAATGGTTCCACGACCCAGCTCGGATTGAAACCCGACGACTGAGTATTCTTTGCCAGTCTTTTTGGAGACTGCAATGGTGCGGTGTGTAGTATACCAGAACTGTTGTAGTAAATTACGATGAGCAGGGGGGTTATTGTCATGGCTGTTGAGAGTGGGCAGGTCTTGAGAAAATTTACAGCATCAGCTAGGTGAGGGGCTTGCTTCTTTTTTGGAAACTCCAATAGAACATAGGAGTTGTTAGTATCAAGGACTATTTCATTGAACTCACACTTGAGATTGTCAACTTTCGTCATTACTGTAGGTGCAGTGGTAGTAGCAGTGATAGGAGAAGTGTTATCAGCGCTGGTATAGGATGAAAAAGATGAACTTCTTAATATGGAAATGTTTTATCCAAAATAAGGGTTTTTAAGGTTTTTGAGGTTTTAGGGGTTTTATAGTTTCTTTTTAAGGAAGAAACAGTAAAGAAAATGGGTTTTCTAGTTTTAGAAGAGTTTAAAAGTAGTGAAAAACAATGTTTTCCAGTTTCCTTTTAAGGAAAGGGATTCTGGAAAAACATATGAATGTTTAAGTTTAAGTTTTTATTTTAATCTCAAAAGAAAAACTGTATTTCAAGTTTTTTCCATAAGATCATGAAGAAGATGATTTTATGTTTGAAAACGTTTGTTTAGATCCAATGTATCAAGAAATGATATCAAAACAAGATATATAAAAGATTTAAGATAATAAGATATGAACATGTATGAGTGAAGGTTGAAGATTCGATTAACAGGTTTTAATATCACAGATTCAAGAACACAATGCTTGAAAATTTCTTGCTTGAGAGAGTTTGTGCGCGTAAAAGGTAATAATATAAACATGAAGAGTTTATATAGTGAGTGTAGAGAGAAAAAATGATGTGCGGGAAAAGTTACTCATCATGACACGGACACGTCCCATGAAGCTTATTGGACAAGATTCAAAACGGGCGAACGTATCGGACAAAAAGTCGTGCCAGGGGTTATCCGTTTTTATGACGTCATGGTCAGAAACGTCTTTTCATTTTGAATACACCTCCCTGAATGGTTCAGGGACAATTTTAAATGAAGAAACACTGAAAACTAAAGTTTCAGTGATGGATTTGTATTTCAAAAGATCACTGAATAAAATATCAGTGAACATTGGTCAAAAAAATATATCAGTGAACAAATTTACTTTGAAAAACAACATACTGAAGTAAGCTTCAACGAAAAGGAATAGAAAAACATACATTGATATCAGCGAATCAATTTTGTTCAGAGATTAGATGATAAATAAGGAGATAGAATTTCCTTTATTTCTGACATAATGCGTAACCACTGATGAGGAATAGAAAATCCTTTATAAATAAGGTTCAACATGCCAGACTCGCTGATGAGAAAGTTGAATCTTGTCTCATCAAGAGGTTTGGTGAAAAGATCAGCTAAATGAAAGTCAGTAGGGATAAAGTGAAGTTCTATGTCACCATTCATCACATGATCTCTGATAAAATGATACCTGATCGCAATGTGCTTAGTCTTTGAGTGTAGTACTGGATTATATATTGGCGATTGCGATGGCACTTGTGCTGTCGCAATAGATTGGAGTAAACCGAGAGGAACGATGAATCTTTGGGGGGAGACTGAGACTCTGAGAGGAAACGTATGTATGAATCATGGTTGAATCCGAAAAATGGAACAGAGGATTGGTTATGAGCTGTAAAGGAAGCAAGCGTATGAAGCAAGTTATGGCTCCTGGACAATGTTGAAATATGAGGCAAAAGGAAAGCATGGTTGCAGAACATGTACTTAGGTATGGGCCTCATTTGAAAAGGGAGGGTGGAGGAAAGCATGGCTGAACATGTACTTAGGTATGGGCCTCATTTGAAAAGGGAGGGTGGAGGAAAGCATGGCTGAACATGTACTTAGGTATGGGTCTTGTTTAAAACGGAGGGTGACGTACGAATATGGGGATGATGATCAAAATTATGCATTCAAGAGTTGTACATCATGCGTATGAAGTTGTATTTTAGAGATTTTGGATTTTATGCATTAAATGGTGGTACATTGTGCTTGATAAATTGTCTTTAAGACTTTAGGTGTATATGCTTATATATGTAGTATATATATATATATATATATATATATATATATATATATATATATATATATATATCTAGAGGTGGGTTCAAACGAGAACGCTAACTATTTACGAGAACTACGAGAACGGCCGACCATGTACAAAACCACTAGTGATTCACAGTACAAACCGCGCGCTTTGCAAACCGCGGGACAAACCGCGCGTGTCCAGAATTTTAATCACATTTTTTTTTTTGTCGCAAAAACCAGAATTTTATAACGGCTAGCAAGAAACTAGCAAAATGGATCAAAAGAGCCGGAAATTACATGATACAATCAACAGGCTGATATCTCCAAGTTATAGGATTTTTATCGCTCCCCTTACATCTAGATAACACCCAAATGAACGATTTTTCCACAATTTGATCAACGAGAGAGTCTTTACGAGGCGGAGTATTGTCAAAAACGCACATGTTCCGAAAGCACCACATACAATAACAGCTGATGAATACTATTGCTTCAACTGCTTCCTTGACTTGTTTATCCTTATACGTTGAGTTAACCTTGTCAAGCATTGATTCCAACAATTTAACTGCAGGGAACGAAATCGACCACCCTCTCTCGATAAATTTCCACACCTCTATCGCAGCTGGACAATCGAAAATCACATGGTTGATTGATTCAGAAGTGGAGCCGCACACCGGACATAACAGGGAGTCGAGGTCCAGCATCATCTTGCTAAGATTGTCACGGGTAGGAACTCTATCAAGCATTACTGTCCACAAGAATATGTTTACTTTCGGGGGAGTCAAAGTATTCCATATGATTTTGTATGTGAATCACCAGTAATTTTGTACATGGTCGGGCGTTCTCGTAGTTCTCGTAAATAGTTATCGTTCTCGTTTGAACTTTCCTCTATATATCTATATATATATATATATAGAGAGAGAGAGAGTATATATGAACAACCAATGTGCATATACATATGCATAGGCATACCTGCAAGAATATACATATAATGGACATACATTCATATGGGATAATGCAAATATGCATCTCAGATTATGCATATATACAGATTGGTTTGTAAGAGATGCAACAAATACATGGTTTGTATTTGATTTGTATCCTATATATATATATATATATATATATATATATATATAGAGAGAGAGAGAGAGAGAGAGGTGGGTTCATCCGAGAGCGCTAACTATTTAAGAAAACAAGAAAACAACCACTATATACAAAATCATATATGATTACGCGACTTTTCCCGCCACTTTAAGTCGCGGCCAAAGTCGCGGGTGTCCAGTTTTTGCAGTTAATGTAAAGTCACATGTGATTTTGCACATGATTTGTTGTTTTCTTAAATAGTTAGCGTTCTCGTTTGAACCTTCCTCTCTCTCTCTCTTTATATATATATATATATATATATATATAGAGAGAGAGAGAGAGAGAGAGAGTAAGAGAGGTGGGTTCATACGAGAACGCTAACTATTTAAGAAAACAAGAAAACAACTGCTATGTATAAATCCATATATGATTACGCGACTTTTTCCGCCACTTTAAGTCGCGGCCAAAGTCGCGTGTGTCCAATTTTTGCCATTAATGTAAAATCACATGTGATGTTGCCCATGATTTGTTGTTTTCTTGTTTTTTCTTAAATAGTTAGCGTTCTCGTTTGAACCTTCCCCCCGCCCTCTCTCTCTCTCTCTCTCTCTATATATATATATATATATATATAGAGAGAGAGAGAGAGAGAGAGAGAGAGACAGAGACAGAGAGAGAGAAAGGTTCAAATGAGAACGTTAATTATTTAAGAAAACACGAGAACGACCGTCCATGTACAAAATCATATGTGATTATACACTAACAACAAAAAACTAGACGCGAACGACTTTTGCCATGACTTAAAAGTCGTGGGGTACGTCGCGTGAATCATATATCATGTATGATCTTGTACATGGGTGGCCGTTCTCGTGTTTTCTTAAATAGTTACACTACTAAACGAAAGACTTTTACCTACGACGTTTTCCCTGGGAAATCTGTCGCTAAAGGACAAAACCGTCACAAACGTTGGTGGGTAAATTTTTGGTGGGTAATTCAAATTAGTGACAGATTACCCAGGGATTCTCTGGGTGATCCACGGGTATTTTCCCGAAAAACATCGAATTTTACCGAACCATTGATATTTCCTGGGTGATCCCTGGGTAATACCGATGGAAATTTCTCTGGGTAAAATTTTGTGGGTAAAAGTCATTTGTTTTGTAGTGTTAGTGTTCTCGTTTGAACCCACCTCTCTATCTCTCTCTCTCTCTCTCTATATATATATATATATATATATATATACTAGTTGAGTGCCCGCGCAATGCGGCGGGATGTGAAATTTTAATAAAAATAATCAACACATACCAATTACGGATAAACAATTGTATAGTTAAGTCATCCGAGAAATTGTTTTTTATTTGTAATTTGAAACTTCATACACCCGCATAATGAAGCGCAATTATGAAATACTCGGACTTTATTGTTTTACCTTTCAAACAAGTTCCCACTATTCCAAATGCATTAATTCAATGGTCTACAATTTATATTAAAACATATGCAAAAAATGCATATTCTTTATTTTTATTTTTGAAAAGCATAATAATATTACCAAACAACCAACCATTACAACAGCAGCAATGAGGCCAAAATCAGCAAAAATTTAAAAAGGAAAATTTTCATGAATGAGCAAGGATTTGCATAGCAGACCCGATCTCCACCTCGACGAACAGCAACAAAGCAGCGATACAACCCCTCAAACAGTAACTTAAAGCGATAAGTTGCTGCTGAATAAGCTGTCAAACACCACTATTGTTTATTCCAGCCCACAAATTGGATCGACAAGTTACATCGGCGCCTTCACGAGCATCTTCAAGGTGCAGCAGAAACATGGGGACAGCAGCAGCTGCATGGGGACAGCATCAGCTGAATGGGGACAGCTGCACCCAAACAACTGTTTACCAGTTCATCGATTTCTGATGTGCAACAGCAAAGTCCTCGAACATAAGCTTCCTCAAACAGTCCGTCTAACAGCAGCTTCCACGAACAGTAGCAAGACTTCACTGTTTTGCAATACACTCGATCCGTCTGTAGCCGTATAGATGCGAATAGATGGGTTAGATGCGAATAGATGATATTTTATGAATGGGTTAGATGCGAATTGATGATTTAAAACATATGCGAATCAAACAGAAATAGATAGATTGGTTTAAAGGAGATGCAAATAAAATAAATCTACATCGTTGTCTAAAGACAATGGTTCTATGAATCGATTTTTATTCTTAACGTACAAGAGTTCTTCCTTCTCGGGATCATAAAGCTTGAAGAAAAGAAGTATATCATCTTTGGTTTTGTCAGGTAGGGGTACAGGCTTCAAATCCTGAAACAAGACACAATTCTAGTAAAACTACTGGACTGAAAGAAGAAAAAAAAATGTACAGCTTCTCAAAGTTCAAATAGCAACCATATATTCATGAAGTCACAAAGACAATATTACCACTCCAAGAACAATTTAAGTTCAACATTGTGATTTTTATTCGAAACCTCTCATAATTGTCCTATCTGCAAAAATCCAAATGGTTACAATCATAAACAATTACACAATCAATGAATCCTCCTACATGTGCATAACGGTCATCTATTATGTGCATGCAACCCTCCAACCAATTTTTTTTAAATTTTATACCAAGCATTAATTAATACAAAAAATTGCAAATGTGCTAATTAAAAGCAACAATATAGAGAGCATTATCAAGAAGTGGGAGTATACAGATTGTGGGCCGAGGCGATTGGGATTGTATGTCTGGTTCTGCCTCTTCGCCCATATCCAGAAACGCTGGAATTGAACAGGTACGCCAAATTCTTTGACCACCTCCTCCTGCAGCCCAAAAGTAAAATTGACAATAGTTGAATTAAAGCTAAAATCGACAATAGTTGTATTAAAACTAAAATCGACACTAATTGTATTGAATGGCATCTGTTTCTGAATACGAAAACTATGAACTTTGTCATTAAAAAAGATTCAATATTTAAATTCAACACAATACCTGCTACACAAAAAGCATAAGAGTATTAGACTTTAACAAACTAAGTAATGTGTCCCCTATAAAACTAATAACAACCTAAGCTTAAACACACATAGAAAAAGTCAAATATTTTCATTGAGGACTTTCAACGAACACACGGTAAGCAACACAAATAACAAAAGAATAAAAGTCAAAATCAAGTTCATCATAAGTTATGAACTATAAACTATTAAGCACTCCGTCCCATATCTTGTTTGATTGTTTTTAGGGTTCCATTCGAATCCATCCAAAAAAAACTATCAAAATACTACACAAAAAAAAACTTGGAAATCGACCGAACATCAATGAAATGCTGAAGAAGAACATTTGAAGCCAAAAGAACAAACCCTTGCCATCGAAATCCCCCACTGCATAATTGAGCGAGTCTGGAAGGAAAACTTATGAGAAACAAGATGCACAACCAGAACCAAAAACTGAATTGCAGTTTGGAACCGTATTCTGGGACCAAATTGAGCACCAAAAACTGAAAGTACTGCTGTTGATAAACATATAAGAAACCAAAAACAAGAAGAAGGGCAAGAATAAAAGAATTAAAACAGATCGAACATGCCTGAAGGCAAACCAGACACCAAGTCTTAAACCCAAATGACATACTCTAAAACCAAAGCCTTCCAAACTCACCTCTGTAGATCCAAACTGAACGACTCTGTTCTCTAGTGGGGAAAGGTTAGAGATGAAGAAAGCCCATAATGTATACAACAATTTTGAAAACGAAGAAGAATGAGCGGGATTGTTACCTCATGCTTTATAAATTATTTTTAAGACTTTAAGACTTTCATGGATTAAAAGATTGTACCTAAGGTGTTATAAGTTGTTTTTAAGACTTTTGGCCCAAAATGCTTTATAAGATAGTATAGATAAATTGAGTAAGTTTAATGGTTGCCATGATTGTCCCTTATAGCACAAATTGCCTATTTAATCCAGCAGATATACTGCATGAAGCTCTACTCGACAGCATTTGCCTAAACTTAACTCTACAAAATGACTGCATTTCCATGTACACAAACTGTTTACTAAGATCCTAGAAGTAATAAGCCACTCCCCTTCCTCAAGAAAAGAACACACGCAAACATCTATTATTGAAATGCAAGTTATTCGCATATTGGGTGATGTCATGTTCTTCAAGCAGAGGAACAAATATACAAAATTAGCTAAAATAGTGGAACAAAAATTGTGTCGGTCACACTATACCATAGGCATTTCCATGCTAACAGGACCCAAAAGACTGCCAAATTTATGAGCCATAATCCCGTTAAAAAACATGAAACAGGACCTTACAATAAACTCTTATTAATATAATGCAGCTGGCGTTCCCCACCTCAAATGGATCGGAGTCGAAGGCGAATACAATGCTATGGTTATTGATCTTCTTGGACCAAGTTTAGAAGACTTGTTCAATTATTGTAATCGGAAATTCACATTGAAAACAGTTTTAATGCTTGCAGATCAGCTGGTAAGTATGCTGCTGCCTTGTGTAATGAGAAGGTTGGTGAACACATTGTATCAACACTTGCACCTTTTCAATGCAGATAAACAGAGTTGAATATATGCATTCAAGAGGTTTCCTTCACCGTGATATAAAGCCTGACAACTTTTTGATGGGTCTAGGACGAAAGGCAAATCAGGTAATTTGTTTTACATGTTATGGATTCTATACTTTACCATCATTTCGGATATTTGGAATTTAAATGTTGCAATATGTTTTTGAGGAATCTGATAGAAGCTTATTCTTATATCCTTTGAGCAATCTGATAGAAGCTTATTCTTATATCCTTAGAGCAATCTGATAGAAGCTTATTCTTATATCCTTAGAGCAGCAAGAGCAATCGAATAGTGAAACCAGAAAGAGCAATTTGATTAAGACATTATTAAGACATTACCTTGGTCGGAGAAGAAGCAAGAGCAATCGAATGAAATTCTGAAGCCTGAATCGAAGTAAAGCCTCAAGCCAAACCCACTGGACCTCGATTTACGATTTTCTATGAACGAAAAAGAAGAACAAATGAAAAACCGAAACAATAGAACATCAACACCCAAATCACATAATTTGAAGAAGAAAACATAATTAATTTTTGAAAACTATCGTCTATCATTTACAACCAGAGTAAATTATGGCAATTCCTTTTGAAGACGGCAGTGGAAGTGTAGAGAGTGTGATGTGGATCAACTCTCGTCCATGTTCTGTTAAGATAAATTGAGTAAGTTTAATGGTTGCCATGATTGTCCCTTATAGCACAAATTGCCTATTTAATCCAGCAGATATACTGCGTGAAGCTCTACTCGACAGCATTTGCCTAAACTTAACTCTACAAAAAATGATCTCAAATTCCTTTTCATAGTTCTTTTATCGAGGCGTATAAGACAAACTACATCCATAAAGGTAAAGACTGAAGACCAACTAAAGCTTTAAACCCACACAACGTAATAATAGGAAGAATGTCATTCACCATTTACAGCAAGAGTAAATTAGGGGCAATTCCTTTTAAAGATAGTGTGTGTGTGCGAGTGTGAGTGTGAGTGTAGAGAGAGGGTATGCATATTAACTCTTATCCATGTTCTAATAAAAGGTTTAATGGTCAACATGGATTTGGCCTTATGGCAACAATATGGCCTATTTAATCAGACAAATGTAGTGTGTAGCTGCTCCTTGACAACATGACTGCATTTCCATGTACACAAACTGTTTACTAAGATCCTAGAAGTAATAAGCCACTCCCCTTCCTCAAGAAAAGAACACACGCAAACATCTATTATTGAAATGCAAGTTATTCGCATATTGGGTGATGTCATGTTCTTCAAGCAGAGGAACAAATATACAAAATCGGTAATCACATAGAAAAACTCATTTCATGATCATGGATATGAAGCGAATTTGATCAAATAAATTCTTGGATTTCCAAAATAATTTGAACACAGAATTCATGCACAGAAATTTCAGAAAACAATATGGATTTCCAAAAGAATTTGAACACCATCAATTTACATTTGGAATCAAAACCTACACACAAATTCAATTACCGCTAAGAAAATGGAAATTCAATTACCTTCATCAATGAATCACCGCCAATAAACCACAAATCTAAAAAATCGAGAAGGTATTTAAAACCTAATTTGTCGAAATGCAAGACCAAAAACAAACTTCAATCGCTGATTGAAAGCGAAATCGCAAGCACATTCATCGATAAACAACCGCTAGAAATCAGAAAACTCAAAAACCATAAAATACTCACACCTAATTCATCGAAATCTAAGAGCAGTCAGAGAAACAGGAAAGCTAATATTTAAGCTGAGAAATGGATTACCTTGCTCGGAGAAGCAGCCTGAACAACCCTTGCCCGGAGGTTGTTTTATGATCCTGTCGATATTGAAGCTGAGAAATTGAACGACCCTTTTCGATATTGAAGCTGAGAAATTGAAGGTGGAAGGGGGGTGATATGTAAGAGAGGGCGGTGAGGGTCTTGGGATGATCAAGAGTCATTGAAGCTGAGAAATTGAAGGTGGAAGGGGGTGATATGTAAGAGAGGGCGGTGAGGGTCATGGGATGATCAAGAGTCACCTTGGATGACTCAGTTGGGAGGAAGTGAACCGTCATCTTGGAGGGAACCGTGAATTTAAGTGAGAGAGATTAATTTTTTAAATAAAAAACATTAAGACTTTAAGACTTTAAGACATTTAGTCTAGATGCTTTATAAGGTAGTATAGATAAACTTTTCTTTGTGTAAACTTTGGATTTCATAGGTTTCTTGATGAAATTGTTTGATGACATTGTTTATTTTGATGAAACTGTTTGATATCATTCATTTCTTGATGAAATTGTTTCATATATGTGTTTTTTTATGTAGTTTCATATATATTTTTTCATTCCTATGAAACTGTTTCATATATTTTCTCAGTTTGATGAAACTTTGTCGTTTTTACATAAAAAACACAAATATATGAAACAATTTCATCAAGAAATGGATGATATGAAACACTATCATCAAAATAAACAATTTCATGAAACAATTTCATCAAAATAAACAATTTCATGAAACAATTTCATCAAGAAAACCTATAAAATCCAAAGTTTACACACATTTAGAGGTTTACAAATTATTATCCCTATATATATAGCCACAAGTTCAAATGAAAAGAGCTAAATATATAAGAAGTAGAGAAGTAATCTTGGCCATTTATTCGGTCAAGATCGGTTTTAATTGGTCAAACGTGGCTTTGACTGGTCAAAAGTTGCGGCTTTGACCGGTCAAAAGTTGCGGCTGTTCCAAAAATAGAAGGGCAATTTCGTAACTTTTACAAAAACACGGGATGAGTTCATATATGAACGTGTGTGATTCACATATGAACTATATGTTCATATATGAACCCATGTAATTCACATATGAACTCTTTTGAACTAATTTATATATGAATCTTTGTGTTTCATATATGAAACTAATTAAATGTAGGTTTATATATGAATCAGTGAACCAATTAACTGATTCATATATGAACCTCTGTGATTCATATATGAATCTTTGTGTTTCATATATGAAACTAATTAACTGCAGGTTCGTATATGAATCAGTTGAACCAATTAACTGATTCATATATGAACCTTTGTGATTCATATATGAACTGAACTTTTTTTTAACTAATTTTCATATGAACTAATTAACTGATTCAAATATGAATCACAAAGGTTCATATATGAATTAGTTAAAAAGAGTTCATATGTGAATTACAAAGGTTCATATATGAACGTATAGTTCATATGTGAATCACACAGATTCATATATGAACTCGTCTCGCGTATATTTTACGAAACTACCCCTCTATCTTTTGCAGACCACGCGAGGATTTATCTGCTGCTTCTCGGTCAGAGCCGCCGATCTTGGTCGAATGAATGACTAAGATCACTTCTTTACTTCTCATATATTTAGCACTTTTCATTTGAACCTCTCCCTATATATATATATATATATATATATATATATATATATATATATATATATATATATATATATATATATGGTTGTTTTCACGTGAGACTAACCTGTTTTTGTGAGACCCGTGAGACCACATTTTTACACTTAAAACTTAAGAGCAAAACATTGTGAAGGTAAAAAACAGTGTTTTGACGTGAAGTTTCAAGTGTAAAAATGTGGTCTCACGAAAACATAATGGTCTCACACGATCCCAAGTCTATAAAAGAAAGTTAAATTGCAAACTTTATTTTTATTGTGAACACGAGGAGTGATATCCGTCCTCCATCTCTAATGATCCAACAACTCACATTATATAAAGTTTTTAATTAATATTATTAATTAAGGTGAGTAGGGTAAAAATGAAGTTAATTTCAATCCCAAGTCTGCCTTATTTGACTTTTTGTTTTCTTTTTTGATTAAAATATTTTCCCTTAAAGTTTAAAATAAAGTATCTTAAAAATTACTAATATTTTAATCAAACAAATTACATAAAAAACGAGAATTTCATGTACTTCGATATGACACCCATCTCGATATAGTTTTTTATTTGTTTTAACCGTTTTTACGTGAAAAGTTATATACTTATATATGTGTTATATTCATCATGAATATTTATGTACGTTCAACTGTGTAATAAGTTTGTAACTCGACATCATCTTCTTCAACACTTTCTTCAACATCGTAAGGCACCGCGTTCTTCATCACCGTAACCCCACACCGATCGAGACCAATCGAGAACCTGTAGAGACCGAGCGAGAACCTATCAGGAACATATCGAGAAAGGTCGAGAATCCATTCATTGATTTGGTGTGTGTTTATTTGTGTTAAACCATACTCTACCACCTTCATTTTCCATCAAGAATTTACCGATTGATTATTATTTGTTTGTGTATGTAAAATCATAGCCTATCACTTTCAGGTTATCGAGACGGATTGGGACCCATCAAGACCAATCAACAACACATCGAGATCGATCAAGATCCCATAAGAACCAATTGACACCAATCGAGAACCCATCAAGACTAATCAAGAACCCATTTGTTAACTTTTTGTGTGGTTGTGTGTTAAAATCATAACCTAACACCTTCATTTTTCATCGAGACCGATTGAGAGGCTATTGATTATTTTATTGTGTGTTTGTTTGTGCAAAACCATAATCTACCACTTTTAACTTTTATCGAGATGGACTGGGAAATCTATAAAGAGGAATAGGGAACTTATCGAAATCAATCAATAATCCAATAAAGAAAAGAAAGAAAAATAGAGTATGTGGAGTTGAAAATGTAGTATATACATGATGAATAATATGTATATGCATGATGAATATTATGGTGAAAATTAATATTTATGATAAATATCATACTAATATAAATACTAAACAGTTATTCTATACACGTGATCATACAAATATTCATGATAAATAATACGTATATTCATGATGAATGTTGTAGTGAAACTGTATATTCACGACGAATATAAATGATGTATGAATGTTGAAATGTTCTGGTATATACTTGAAGATATATAAAAATTATGTACATTCATGATGAATGTAATAGTAAAAATGTATAATGACGAATGTGATAGTGATGTATGAATACTAAAAATTTGTTGAATACACGTGAAAGTATGCACCAAGATCACATTGATAGAATCATAAAAGAACACAAACAGCCCAGACAATATATGTCTGCTCAACATGATTTTTTGATGCAATAAACGCAAGACAGGAATGAGATGAAGAAGTTGTTTCAACAAATTCAAGGCCTTGTACCTGGATTAAGTGTGCCAGAGCATTTGTGGTCTACGTTGCAACATCCCGCCTCCACCGCGTGTTATCTTTGATGATGCATCTAATACTCATTTCTCAACCATTTGAGTCAGTCTATGAGGAAGATGATGACGGTGCAGAAACTCTTGACTAGCTTAGAACATTTTAGTCAGTCTATGAGGAAGATGATGACGGTGCAGAAACTCTTGATTAGCTTAGTACATTTTATCTATATTTATTTTGTTATATATGTCAAAAAGATATTTTCATTTGGTTCGGTTTATGTTTTTAAGATATTTATGTAGTGTTTTTTTCTTATTAATTAGCTAATTTGTGTTTTAAGTTGTTTTTATATATGCTTATTTGTTATTTTTATTGATAAAATTACGTCAAAATGCATTGACAAATGTTTCATTATTTGGTTAACAACAACTTTTGTGATCGGGTTTTTCCCTCGCTTAAAAGGTTGATGAAAGAGCCAAACCTAACTTTTGCCGACGGTTTTCTCCGTCGAAAAAGCTTTACCAAAAGAGTCAAACCTAACTTTGCCAACGAGTTTGTTTGTCGGTAATATGTTATGCGTAAAAATAAAACATAACTTTCGCCGCTGGATTTTTGGGCCGATAAATGTTTGACAAAAAAGACAAGAAAACTTTTCCCGCCGGAAAAACTTACTCCGGCAAAAATGTTTAGTCGTTGGGAAAAGGATTTTATACGATTACTTGAGAGATGTTTTCTCCAACGACTTCATTTTTAATCGACGACTATCTTTCGCATGCAATTGTATCTTTACCGGCGCCACATCTTGTTCCCCGAAAAAAAGATTTGTAGCGGCCAACTTTTCACGGAAATTTTTCCCGTCGAAAATGTCCGACGGTAAAAGCTAAAAGTTTTTGAGCTTTTACCAGCAACTTTCGAGACTTCTGCCGACGACATTTTCCTTTGGAAAAAGTAGTTATTTTGGTAGTAATATATTTTATAAGTGATTAATTTATTAAGTGATGATCCCTATACCATCTTTTTAGCCAAGGAGTGCTATATTGTAATCATATTACGAGGTTCGATTTCTATTATGGCTTTAATGAACCGTTTGTAAGCTGTTCGGTGAGGAGTTCGTCTATATTTAATAATTTAATAAATGAACAAAACATGAACCCAATTTTTGTTCGTTTTTAGTTAAATGAACGAATATTACATTGATCTTAATTTATTTATTTACGTTCGTGAACGTTTGTTTATTTGTGTTTGTTAATGTTCGTTCATTTATGTTCGTTTAATTTGTTTATATAAATGTATACATATATTATGACCTTAATATATATAAATAAATTAAATTAATAATTTCGAATTCTATTTTTATCCCTGCTAAATTTATCTACTTTTAATTTTGTTATGTTCTTATTAGGAATAAAACGATGATTAATGGTGACTGATTTTTGTTTATTTGTGTTCATTTGTTTATGTTCGTTAATTTATGTTCATTTGTTGTTGGTCCTGATGGGTTATAAAAGTTTGTAGAAGGGGGGGTTGAATACAAACACATATTTTTATCTTTCTAAATTGTTTATTGATATATATCAAACAATTTACAGTTTGTTGCGGAATAAGATCAAGTATAAAACATAATCTAAACAAACTATGAGAAACACACAAATTTCTTGCACTAGAAGAAGATAAGAGAGAAAGTAATAAAACCTAAGGAGAGATTTTCTTGCACTAAGAGATTCGGCAAGGAAAGGCCAGGCTCTTCAAAACTGAAGAAGAGTTTCCTATTTATATTGTATGCATTAAATGCAAGTCAGTACAACTTTACACGTGGCATCGTCTGGTTGGTTGCATGAATTTGACTTTAGCAAACATACTAGTGGCTGCATGATGAACAATGTAGTTGCAGAGTGGTTTGTACGATCCTGGACAAAAGGGATGTTCGTTCTGACAAATCGTACGGGGCGTGCAAGGAGATAAGACAAAAGTAACTTGTAGAACAGGCTTCATGATCAGCGCTCGCTGAATGAATCTTTATAAGCGAATGATAAAGTTCAGCGTTCGTTGAAGTCTTCTACTTGAAACTTCGCGTGAAATGGACAAGTCTTGGCTTCGCTCATATCCGCATCAGGTCACTAGTAGACTTAGTCACTTGTTCGTCAGCTTGGTCTTCGATTTCAGCTTTGAACTCAGTTGTCGCGAATCTTGTCTTCAGGGATCATAAGCAAACAATTACAAATGAAACTATCAGCGATCATCAGTGAGGCTGAACATGCTCAGGGCTCACTGATGTACATGCATAGCTGAAGTATAAATTAAGGCACGTGTTTTCCATCAGTGTAACGTCCCAAAAATTTCAAGGAATTTAAAATTTTTAAAAGTAATACATTTCATTATAATCAAATCAAAAGTTAACCAATCACATTACAATAAGAATAAACATTGTTATTTAAAACCGTCAACAAAGTTTAAGCAGCGGAAAAGTTATATAAATCAATCCCCATTTACTAAAAATCAATTTAAACCATCCTCGCCTTGCGCCCGTGTGTACCGTCACGCCCGACTGCTACTCGCACCTGAAATCATAAGATTTTGGGAAGGGGTAAGCACGAAGCTTAGTGAATTCAATCCTTACATAGGATCGCAATTATATCAGCATCACCCTTAAACATACCAGCACATAAGTTTCTTGGAACATCCATCAAGAAAATATAACACGATTAATAATAATCCTTATGCTCCTTGGAACCACCATCAAGAAGACATAATCACAACACATTATACCAATACACATACTCCTTGGAACAACCATCAAGAAGTGGCCTTATACTTCTTGGAACAACCCTCAAGAAGATATAATCACAACTCGCTATACAAATGCATATACCTCTTGGAACATCCATCAAGAAGTACATTAATCACAGTTCAATATATACACACAAATATATATATATTCCATACCACAATAATATCAATAAACAAACATAATCAACACACTCGAACTATAGCAACACAAATATAATTCCCATCCTATGTAGTGAGAGAACTCACCTCAAACGCAAAGCTTATGACCTCAACCGCAACACGAACCGGCCAACACCAGTTCACCTTTTTTTTCCACCTAAATAAGCGTTAAAAATTGTCAAAGTGACGCCCCAAACCAAAGCCACGACTACTAACTTTAATAACACATTTTTCCAGTTTTTACTCTCAACACACAGGTCTGTTCGGGACCTGTTTAACTCCTTATAAACTGATTAAACCAGAAATATTTTTCCATAATCATAAATTCCCATGTCTTAGGGTTCCAGGGACATATCGCACGCGCTCTAACGATTTTTCTACAATTTACTATGGATTTTACAAAACCGGCTTGCTGCACAGTGAAAAACAGGACCTTTCAGTACAAAACAACAATTTGACACTAGCTATGGTCCGAACTGGTTTTTCCGTAAAACATATGAAACTTACTAGACTCAGAATGGGAGATTTTGGCACCGATTTCACCCCAATACGATGTTCCTAGAAAACGTTATGGCTTTCCCAAAACAGTGGCAGAAACTGTGAATTTCACATGAAATGATAACTATTGATTATTAATCCAATAAGTCGAAGCTTAACCCAAACAGACCCGGAAGGCATACTAGCTACTGAATAAAGGTTAACCTAGGCTGGACAACAGCCGTGCAACACCCACTGCCGCCTCCGGTGGTGGTGGTGGCTGACGGCGGCGACGGTGGTTACGGTAACACCCTCGGCGAAGCCTCTCAACACCGCCCATCCCGACTCACCTGCAACCTCACACCCGCACACAACCACACACCCGCACATACACGCACCCCCCTGCCGTCACCCGGCGGCGTGCAGCGGCGGCCCCACCGCCGGCAGCGGTGGCGGTTTACCATTTTCCGACGAAGAAAACATTAATTAAAATGAATGGAACACTTACCTTGACGCGACCTTCTTCCTCTACTTTTTCGACCGAACCCGACGGTGGTTCTCTCACGCCGGCAACCACCTTTATCCTCCTCTCCACTCTCGCTCTCTTTCTCTCTCGGTTTTCTTTCTTTCTCCGGCCGGCGACAACAAAAGGGAAGGGGGGGGGGAAGCCGTAGGGTTTTCTCTCCTTTCTTTTGTTTGCTAATCACGCCACAAACACACACAACCACATGGGTTTGATCTTTTCGTTTGGACTTGCATGGGCTGACACCACCCTTTGGCCCTTGAACAACTTTGGTCCTTCACTTACTTTCTTCTCGCAAACTAACCAAAGTTCCGACATATTTAACGATTAGGTCCAATTCGTCTAACCCCGTTAACGAAAACCACATTAAATAAAACTAAAACAAAAGGATTTATAAAAAGAGATTACATACCGGGATACGGGCTTTACAATCAGCGATACTAAACAGACTTAATATATTTTCTTAGATAGTGAAACACTGATAAATCAGCATCTAGACCAAGTACAACTTCACGAGAAAAGTCAATACCAGTCTCGTTCCGTATAGCAGGGCCTGAAGATGGCGGAGGCTTTTTCTTCGGAGCGGTTCGTTTTTGTTTGATGGCTTGAATGGGAAGATCAACAGTTGAGGAGACTTGGTCGATTAGCCTGTTAATAGCGTTTTCAACACAAGACTTGTAGCTTGATCGAGATCGCTGAATTGCGACCCGATATAGTAGGTTCTTGACACTCCGTTTTCCCTGATCATCTAGACATCGACAATAGTAGTTCCTCTGACAGTCTTCCCCTTCAGGTTTACCTGTTTTATTCTTGCTGGTAACATCCTGAAGTGGAGTTTCTTCTTGCACCAGGCAAGGGTGTTATCGTTGACCTTCCTTTTCCCTTGTTTCTTCTTACCAACATATTTAAGCAGCTGTTGCTGGACTTTGAGAGGAAATTTCTTCAGCTGAGGATCCTGTACTGAACTTAGAGCATGTTTAATAGAAAAATCCTTATTAGTAAGCTCAACCTTATAATGTTCAGCGAGAATCTTCTCAGCCTTGAGGCTTTCAGCGATTTTCTTTGGAGTCAGGAAGGTGAGATGGGAAGGAATGAGACGCTAACTTTTGATCTTCTAGATCATCGCTGCTTTCCTTCTTTGTTTATCTTCAACTGACCTTTGAGGAGACGGAGAAGGTCTTCTTGGATGGGAAAGCAGTTCTTCTTCAGATTGTACTTCAGTCTCATCCAGAATGGAGACCGGGATTATTTGATCTTCAGCTTGGAGAGTTGGGATTATTTGTAGATTTATTGATGGAGGGTCTTCAGCGGTAGCCTCAAGCAGGGGAGAGGACTATCTGAAACAAAATGATCAATTGAGTTATATCTTTTGAAGGTAGAAGGAGATAGAGAAAGAATTGGCTATGTATTTAGAGGTTTTAGGAGGAGTAGGGTAGAAATTGAGAATGGGTAGAGGAGGGAGGCGGTGTATGGAAAGAAGAGATAATATACCTGATAAGTTGGCTTTTTGAGGAGTATAGCCAAGTTGTCTTCAGCAAGGCCTTTATTTTTGCCATGTTGCGTCTTCTTAGGAGATTTTGTAGCGGTCGCCTCCCCTGTTTCTTTAATAGAAACCCCCTTTAGAGCAGGGGCTTTGATCACCTCAGGATGAAATAAAAATTTGTCTTCATCATCATTCAGAGGTTTGAATGATGGTTCTTCATCATCAATGTCGACGTCTTTTTCATCTTCTTCTTCCTCCTCATCCTCAGAGGGAATTTCCATAGTGTTGTCAACTGGGGAATCAGGAGGGTCTTCGCCTCGCTCCCCCACATAAGGAGAGGGACTTTTAGCGGTTCCCTCAGAATTGTCAGTTTCCTGAGGGTCTACCTTTTCACTTTCTTTCTCCCCCTCAACAGTTTGGGGGAAGCCTCCATTGTTCTTCTCCCCCTCTTCCACCGAATGGGGGGAGGTTGCAGTGTTGTCAGCAAGGTCGTCCGTGGCGACCTCAAGACCCTGTCTTCCAGGCCAGGGTGCCCTGAAGTAGAAGGTTGGTTCCGTTCAACCTCTGCCATTCTATCTTCAAGGCCAGAAATAGCAGGGGTGGTTTCCATGATGAATTCCACTGCCATATCCAACTTTTCCCGGTCATCCTGATAAAAGTGAGATAGAGCGACAGTGGGAGCCTCTAGTCGCTCATGGATCTTGGTGAGCAGGGTATTTGATTCAGCAACCTGTTTAGTGAGACTGCTTACCTCATCTTTGAGACAAGAGTAATCGGTCTTCAGCGTTCTAACCTCGCTGCTGAGGCTGGAGAAATTGTTGAAGAGATCAGTGATGGTGTTTTGTAGGTTGGAGAGGTTGGTGGAGTCAACGTTTTCCAAAGCATTCAATCCCCCTTGCAGAGTGGAAATGTCAGACGATTTTGCTTTGGCTCCAAGGGAGGTGGAGATTTCTTTTAGCATATCCCCAACAGTAGTTATCGCTAAGGTGTTGTTGTTGATGTTGGTGGAGAGATTGTCCACTTTACCAGCGATATCCATGAGGGAATTGCTGATAGTGCCCAAATTTAGACCTGAAAAAGAAATTAACTTGTGAGCGAAGGAAAGCATAGAAGTTAGGGGTGCAGAGAGGGATATAGATTGTGTTTGGATACCTATAGGATTGGGGTTGGAGAGGATGCCGAAGTCGCGAGTTCCTCCCCAATGTTCGATGTCGTCCTCGAAGGAACGAGCAGGGATTGTTGTTGAAGAACCTACAGGTCCAGTGAAGTTGCGCCGCATAAGATTTTGCAGTGTGGCAGCGCTTGTATCCATCAGTGAGAGAGATGGAATTGATGGAGCGATGGTAAAGGTAGGAGAGACCAAAGGAGTAGTAGAAGCGATGGTTGAGAAAAGTAGGGTAGACGGATCGGCGCTAGAGACGCTGGAAAAGACATCCGCAGCGCTTTGAGGCGCTGAGGATGTTGAGTTCTCATCCAAGAAAGTTTCAGAGAACGTAGTCTCTGGAACGGTTGTGGAAGGGGTGGCTTCAGCAGATATGGAGGAGTGGACCACGAAATCATCCAGCGTTGCCTGTGAAGAGCCCAACGTGGAGTCTTGAGCCTAGAAAGGTTGAGGTTGCTCCTTTGAGGTCTTCTTGGACTTATGGGTGCCAAGTGGGGATGATGAGGGTTTCCTCTTTTTCAGAGAGGTGGTTGTTGCAGCCAGGGTAGCAGCGGGGGGTTGCACCGCTGCAGGGATAGCTGCAGAAGGAGAAGAAGAAGAAGTAGGGTGGAGAAGAGAGATAAGAGTAGAAAGACTTACCTCGCCTTCGATGGGTTTGATGTCGAGTACCTTGGGGCCTACCTGGGAGAGCCTGTAGTCTCCCTTAGTGGGGTAGTGGCTGCCCAGAGCCATTTGTAGGACGGCTGAGATGAAACTCGGGTAGGGAACTGTTGATGAGCGTTCAGGTTGCTCTACCCGATCCATCAGGTCTTCAAAAATAAAGCGAGCATAGTCAACATGTAAGCCTTTGAGGAGTATGTAGGCCACAACGACTTGGGGTTTGCTGGCTTGATCAGTGGAGCCAGTCTTTACCGTCATGCAACTTATGACGTGTGCAAAGATGAAGTTGAGTTCAGAAGGCATTTTGTTCTTTAGAAACTTTGTCAACTTCTTCTCAGGTTCTTTGTTGCGGTTTGTATCCCAGAGATAGTTCATTTGATCAAGGAAGTTGATCAAGGTTTGTTTACCTTCAGGGGTGTTTGGGTCAGTGAAAGGAACGAAAGGGTTGGCCTTGGTGCTTCCTGGTAGATTCAGCGCTGATCTGAGTGCAGCGGGGGAAATGGTTCCACGACCCAGCTCGGATTGAAACCCGACGACTGAGTATTCTTTGCCAGTCTTTTTGGAGACTGCAATGGTGCGGTGTGCAGTATACCAGAACTGTTGTAGTAAATTACGATGAGCAGGGGGGTTATTGTCATGGCTGTTGAGAGTGGCCAGGTCTTGAGAAAATTTACAGCATCAGCTAGGTGAGGGGCTGGCTTCTTTTTTGGAAACTCCAATAGAACATAGGAGTTGTTAGTATCAAGGACTATTTCATTGAACTCACACTTGACATTGTCAGCTTTCGTCATCACTGTAGGTGCAGTGGTAGTAGCAGTGATAGGAGAAGTGTTATCAGTGCTTGTATAGGATGAAAAAGATGAACTTCTTAATATGGAAATGTTTTATCCAAAATAAGGGTTTTTGAGGTTTTTGAGGTTTTAGGGGTTTTATAGTTTCTTTTTAAGGAAGAAACAGTAAAGAAAATGGGTTTTCTAGTTTTAGAAGAGTTTAAAACTAGTGACAAACAATGTTTTCCAGTTTCCTTTTAAGGAAAGGGATTCTGGAAAAACATATGAATGTTTAAGTTTAAGTTTTTATTTTAAACTCAAAAGAAAAACTGTATTTTAAGTTTTGTCCATAAGATCATGAAGAAGATGATTTTATGTTTGAAAACGTTTGTTTAAATCCAATGTATCAAGAAATGATATCAAAACAAGATATATAAAAGATTTAAGATAAGAAGATATGAACATGTATGAGGGAAGGTTGAAGATTCGATCAACAGGTTTTAATATCACAGATTCAAGAACACAATGCTTGAAAATTTCTTGCTTGAGAGAGTTTGTGCGCGTAAAAGGTAAAAATATAAACATGAAGAGTTTATATAGTGAGTGTAGAGAGAAAAAATGATGTGCGGGAAAAGTTACTCATCATGACACGGACACGTCCCATGAAGCTTATTGGACAAGAATTCAAAACTGGCGAACGTGTCGGACAAAAAGTCATGCCAGGGGTTATCCGTTTTTATGACGTCATGGTCAGAAACGTCTTTTCATTTTCAAAACACCTCCCTGAATGGTTCAAGGACAATTTTAAATGAAGAAACACTGAAAACTAAAGTTTCAGTGATGGATTTGTATTTCAAAAGATCACTGAATAAAATATCAGTGAACATTGGTCAAAAAAATATATCAGTGAACAAATTTACTTTGAAAAACAACATACTGAAGTAAGCTTCAACGAAAAGGAATAGAAAAACATACCTTGATATCAGCGAATCAATTTTGTTCAGAGATTAGATGATAAATAAGGAGATAGAATTTCCTTTATTTCTGACATAATGCGTAACCACTGAAGATTTAATCTTCAAGGTTCAACATGCCAGACTCGCTGATGAGAAAGTTGAATCTTGTCTCATCAAGAGGTTTGGTGAAAATATCAGCTAAATGAAAGTCAGTAGGGATAAAGTGAAGTTCTATGTCACCATTCATCACATGATCTCTGATAAAATGACACCTGATCGCAATATGCTTAGTCTTTGAGTGTAGTACTGGATTATATATTGGCTATAGCGATGGCACTTGTGCTGTCGCAATAGATTGGGTTTTTAGAGAGCTGAAGGTCGTAGTCCAATAGCTGATTTCTCATCCATAAGACCTAAGCACAACAGCTTCCAGCAGCTACATACTCAGCTTCAGCCGTAGAGGTGGACACTAAACTTTGTTTTTCTTACTCGTCCAACTCACCAGCTTTCCATCCAAGAGCTGACAGCCTCCCATGGTGCTTTTTCTATCCACTTTGCAACCTGCAAAGTCACTATCTGAATAGGCATTTAGATCAAACCCTGAATCTTTGGGATACCAAAGACCTAGGTTAGGAGTACCCTTAAGATATCTGAAAAATTCGCTTTATAGTGATCAGATGAGATTCTTTGGGTTCAGATTGATATCGTGCACATAAATAAGTTGCATACATAATATCAGGTCGGCTAGCTGTAAGATAAAGAAGAGAGCCTATCATCCCTCGGTACGCAGTGACATTAACAGGCTTCCCTGAAGGATCTTTGTTAAGTGTCAACGGCGATGCCATAGGGGTTTTCATTGCTGAGCTTTGAGTTAAATCAAAAAATTTCAGCATATCTTTGACATACTTACCGTGGTGGATAAAAGTATCCTTATCAGATTGCTTGATTTGGAGTCCAAGGAAATAAGTCAGCTCACCCATCATACTCATTTTATATTCAGATTTCATTCTCTCAGCGAAACGAGTACATAGAGATGGGTTAGTAGAACCAAATATGATGTCATCAACATATATTTGAACAAGAATAATATGACCTTTTACTTTCCTGAAAAATGGAGTGTTATCGATTTTACCACGCTCAAATTTTTCAATAAGGAGAAAAGAGGATAGAGTGTCATACCATGCACGTGGAGCTTGTTTCAGTCCATAGAGTGCATTATCCAGCTTATAGACATAACCTGGATGTTTAGGATCCGATAATTCTGGAGGTTGTTCGACATAAACTTCTTCATTCAGTCTTCCATTAAGGAATATTACATAACATCCATCTGATAAACTTTGAAGTCTCTGTGAACAGCGTAAGCTAGAAATAGACGAATTGCTTCGAGTCTTGCCACTAGGGCAAATGTGTTAGTTCCAGATCCGTGCAACGATAATGAAATCAAACGATTAAACAGTAAAGTATACAATTTCAACTGGTCATCTCTGTATTAGCTTTCAATATTGAGAGGATTACAATAACAGTGTAGGAAAGAAAATGAGACAACTAGCCTAATTTTCTAAGGCTAAATTGCTTTATATACGGCGGGCCCATGGTTAACAGGCCCACGGCCCGTTCACTAATAGAGCTCAAAATAAAGAATTACAATTTAAACCCTGAACTTTAAATCAACATAAAACGACCCTAACAATCTCCCCCTTTGATTTGAAGTTCGATTTGGCGCCAGTTCTCGATATATCTTTTTCGAAGCGCGAAGTGAATCTCGAACCATCTGATAGCACGTCGATATTCGATGTGTTCTTCAACCATTTCCAGGGCATTCCGAGCAGTTATTTCATTCGGATTAGGAACATACGAAACCCTTGGATTTTCAGACTCGTGTTGAATGATCTTTCGAAGAGCATCTCGAACTTTATAGAGCGTGCCATCGCAGAATCTTTCTACCTGACTGAACCGCATAAATCTTTTCTCTTTCTGTTCATTGATGAAGACGATCCTAAATTCTGGTTCTAGAAGCATAGCATTCTCGGGATACATATTCAACTCAGGAGCTTGCAGATTCGACTTTATCAGATTTACCTTCTTCGTCCTGTTCTCGACAGCCATTTGGAAATCCGTTAGATAAGATATCATAATTGTGCGGACCAGGAATCGACGAACAGCTTCGAGCGCCTTTGTAACGGGAAGCGGTCAGATAGTTCTTGAACGTAGGTCTTTCAGAATTGCCAGGAAGTCAAACGGTCGGAGGTTCTGGAAGTCGGCTTCAGAAAATTTCCATTCGTTCCCATCTTCACGTCGGACAGTGAATACTGGACAGACAATTTTCATCATACGACTTGACTGGATATTGATTACCTCTGTGATCTGTTGCTTGGTTCTGACTTGGCTGACTGGAAGACACCGCTTCATTGCGCAGATGTATCGGCGTTGGTATTCGGGACTTTAGTTGTAAATACCCTGGCAGAAGGTCGGCTCGATCTGACGTAGCTTGTGTACAAACAACTTCTTCAGGGTTTCCTCCAGATGAGGGATAAGTATTGTGATCTTCTCCCAACGGATTTGTTGTTGAGGTGGAGGAGGAAGATCAGTAGCTGTCTGTTGTTGAAGAGGGGATGTCGGAATGTCGGCAGTTGAGGTCTCGGGTCTTGTTGAAGTTTCATCGGGTTGAGCATAGTGAATGGGTGAAGAACCATATAAATTCTGGAGCAGGAACGGATCATAATCAATGTTGTCATCGTCATCAGTGGGGAAAACCAAATTAACCTGGAGATTTGCGGCACTGGCGGCTTTTTGATACCATGCATCTTCGATCTCCGGGTTGGTTTCGCAGTGTGGATCTATCATATCCAGTAACGGTCTGTCTGATGAGTCAAAATTAACCAGTTCCTATGTTGAACCCTCGGGCTTTTCAACCGTCGGGTCTTCATCATCTGAAATATCCATATCTATCACCATTTCGGCTAATGGCAACTCGGCTTCAGGTTCGGCGTCGGTTGTTGTTGTTGTCGTAGTTGCTGGTTCCAGATGAACCACGGTTGTCATTTCGGCGAGGATAGGGGCCGTCTCGGTAGGTCGTAGTCTTTTCTCCCCCTCACGGTGATCAGGATCATCGTGGTCATCAGGATCATCGTGGTCATCGTGCTTGCGCTTTAGACCGCCTGCTTGACTCTTACATGTATCTTCGAGGGAACGGACTCTCTCGGACAGCGTTGTGAGCGCTTGGTTGTAGTCCTTGAGAGTCGAGTCAATTGCATCCAGGCGAGTGGTAATAGATGATGAAGGAGCAGTGACCTGAGTTTTCAGAACGGAGATCAGGTCTGCTTCAGTTGAGGCATCGGATTCAGATTGCTGGAGTAGTTGTGCCAAAAGCATCGTCTTCAGAGTATCCACCGAATAGATTGGCTGAACGAATGTCGGTGTAGGTGTAGGTGCGGTTTCAGCTTCGACGATCTTTGCTTTGCCTTTGTTTATTTTTGCGAGCTCGGCGGCGACATGCTGCTCCATTGCCTCTCGGACAGCCTTAAGGGTGTTGTCCAGGGACCCTTGCGACACAAAGTCTGGGTGAGTAACTTCGGGACCACTTAGGTTACCCGTTGAGGCATCTACCTGAGAGGCAGAGCCACCTACGTTCACAGTTGGCAAGATGGTAGCTGTGGTAGGATTTCCCTCCGATCCTCGCATTCCACCTAAAGGCGGAGACACTACGGTGGTTCCGGTCGAGTCACGAAGAATCTCGACTTGTTGTTGCTCCTCTTGTGTCCTAGCCAAAGGATTTTCAATAGCAAATGGCTCTAGACTCGATTGTGCATGAAATGAAGTCGCGACCGGGGGCTGTTGGTCGCTTGTTTCAACACCAGCACTTTCCGAATGAGAGACCAGTGGAAGTTGTGCTATATCCCCGTAAGAAACTAAAACACCCGTCTTTTGAGAGACGGATGAGTGGATGAGGGGGTCGTGCAATTGTGTAGTGACCGTGACCAAAATGAAAGAGTTTCAAGTGTTGGGGAGGAGTTTATTTAAATGCTAAAAATTGAGGGGCTAGTTGGTAATTGTGAGGTAAGTATAAATGGCACAAAACCCTAGGAGAAACATTCTCCTACTGATTTTGTGTGTGTGATTGGCGGCTGTGAGAGTAAATCGAGAGAGAGAGCAAGAAGGAGAAAGAAGAAAGAAGAAGAAAGAAGGCAAAGTCAAGCAAGGAGGATCAAATTCGGATTGTTGGGGAGGAATAGAAGGTGTGCTTCTTTTGGATTCAACCAGGTAATCCCTTCTCCATTTCTCTAATCTCTGATTTTGCCATTGTTTGAGTTATTTGGGGTTTTTGTTAAAAGTTGGGTTTGGAACTAAATGGAAGAGGTTAGGTGTCAAATCTTATCTATTGCAGCAGATATTTCAGTAGTAGTTGAGTTTAATGACCCTAACGTCGTTGCTAATCTTTATCTGTGATATTTCGGTCGTACCCGTGATTTCGCGGTCCAATTAAGGGTCAGGTCGACGTCCGGAAAGCTTCCTGGACGTCCGGACACGTTGAGCAGTTGAAGGTTTCCGGGTAAGTGTCTGATAGTCGTGTGTGTGTGTCCGGATGATAGAAGATTCCGGATAGAGTGTTGTCCGGAAAGAGAGTGGTCCGGATAGGGTGTTGTCCGGATAGTGTGTTGTTCGGATAGAGTGTTGTCCGGATAGGGTGTTGTCCGGAAAGAGTGTTGTCCGGAAAGGGTGTGTCCGGAAAGTTGGATGATCAACTTGTGTGTTTTATCTTCCACTCAGGTAGATCGATTGGAGGTACGGAACGAAGTAGGAAAGGAAAGTAAGCGTATCAGGTGAGTCTTTCTGAACCTAATTTTTATACAAGCGTGACAGAGTTATTATTTAACTGTGTGCTTATTCAACTTCTTTTGATTACAAAGCGATGATTAAGGGTGTGGCGTAGTTGTTATCTATTCGTGTGTTTTCAACTGCTTAATTATGAAGCTATGAATAAGTGTGTGGTAGCATGTATGATTTAATGTGTGTGGACGTGCTCTTGCATTGTCGAGAAATGGGGGGTGTGACCCATATTAATTGTGCATCTTGCTCTGGCGTTGTCGAGGAATGGGGGGGGGGGGGTGTCCCATATTAATTATATGAATGGGGGTGTGTCCCATATTAACTATGAATGGGGGGTGTGTTCCATATTAACTATATATGGGGGGTGTGTCCCATATTAATTATATAAATGGGGGTGTGTCCCATATTAATTATATATATATATATGAATTTGTTTCATATATGGCGAGTGTGCTCTTTGGTGCTGTCACGGTGTGTGTGACTATAGCGTGTGCCAGTAGTAGGTGTCAAGAGGTGGTTGTCATTTTAAAAGTGTGCTGTTATGATTCATATAAACTCTTTCATAACTGATTTTTAAATTACGATGTTTATGGTGTGAACTGGTGTGGAGGGAACTCACTAGACCTCATGGTCTAACCCTCGCTTTTCAAAACTAAAACCTTTTTCAGGTAAGCAGGTATTTGAAAGCTTGTCTTGCAGTTTGGCAAGGCGTGAGACGGAGGGAGCATATAGAAGGATTAGAAGGCTTTTCTATTCTTTTGTAGTCCTGATCTCAGCTGTAGTTAGGGGTTAATTACGCAAACCTAGTTTGTAATCTGAATAGTATGTTTACGTTGAGCCATTGTGGCGTTTAAAAATTAAAGTGGTAGTTTCTGGCTTGTATTTTAGTGTGGGTCGTTACAGTTGGTATCAGAGCACTAGTTTAAGGGATTTAGGTGACCGGATGGGCCTAAACTTCAACTGTGGAATAGGAAAGACATAGCTGAGATATAGGAAGCCTTTAGAGAAGACCTTAACCACTGAGAATTTAGGGCGAAGGTAGTGAGGACTCTCATGTAAGGTAAATTCAAATCACATCTGACCAATGTCATTATGAATTTACAGGTGCATGGGTGTGCTTGATTACCGTTGTCTTGATATTGGTGGTGAGTGTAGATGTGGTGGATTGAGTGTGGAGAATAACAGTAGTGTGTAAAGTTTTAACCTTGCCATGACGGCAATGGTTTAGTGTGTTGTGCAAATTATTCTTGGTGCGACTGATGACACTATCTAGAAGGGTATTGTGTGAATGTGGTGTGAGCGTCCGTGTGAAGTAGAATCCTTAAGGTTCTTAAGGAAAATAATTGATTGTAGGTGAGCTCCTAATCTCTGAAGAGTCTTTATTTTGGGAGTTTCCTGATGTCGATAAGTGGAGATCTTGAGCGTTTAACTCAAAGATCGGATGATAGGGAGGTGCTTTCTTACACTCTAGTTAGTGGAATAGTGTCAAGGGTGATGGAGAAATGATAGATGTATGGATTGGTAACACTAGTGTTGGTTAACCTATTTGGGGTCGAGGTGAAGCCGTATTTTTTTTATGAAGTAGTAGGCAGGTGGTAACTGTGAGGTGGGAGCATCCAAGTGGGTGGGAAGTACCGATACTGGTGATTATTTCATGTTTAAGGAACCTGATGGTTTGGTTAGGAGTAGAGTGTCGGCGTGGAGGTGATGTAACTATAATCGGTTGACCTTGCTCGAGCGAATAGCCTTCGATGTAAAGCAAGTCATACATTGTGTTTTCAAAACAAGTTGCGTAAATCTTTCACGTCAGAATGTGTGAGTGTGTGCGCGTGCCTCACAAACTTTTGATTTTGAAAAAAAAATTAAAAAAAAATGAGTCGGCATGTGCAAGTGTGTGCTTGAAGGAAAATATAAATTTATTTCCGTGGTGTGATAGATTTTGAATTTGGAGAAATAGTAAATTATTTCACTTCTTAATGAGTGAGTTAAACCCTGTTGTATAATCATAACAACATTTGATCGTATGGTTTTATGGGCGAATCGATGTGAACACGTAGTGGACATATCAACAAGTGTGGGATTCGGTTGACTATTCCAGTGTGAGCTATGTTGTTGTATTTTAAAATTTTGCATAAAGGGAGTTTCAGTGAATGTATTTCCAAATGATGACGGGGTCGCGTGTGAGCGATCCTTGAAATCGGTGTGTATGGTTGTTCTTTATGGAGGTGTTGGGTCATGTCTATCAAACCTTGTTTTGTGGGATGTGTCGAGTGCGTAAAACGTCTTACGTTTTGCTGAAGATAACAAGTACAGTGATGGAACGTTCAAAGTGATAAAGATTTAGCTGAACAGTAAGCTCATATTGGATGAAAAAGGTTTAGTAAAACTGGAGCCGAAGTCTAAACAGTTAATTGTTCGTGCCTTGGAAGCAATTGATAAGAGGAAGGATTACAGAAATGCTCTACGAATATTTGAGATCATCTTTTGGATAAAGAAGAAGTACATCGCTCCTGATCAATTCGAGTAACTACCTTAACTTTTGATACAGAAGGGGAGAATGTTAGTGTTGTTTTTATCTAGTTGTATCAAGTTGAGGGACCAAATATGTAACTTCTAGGCTTAGGTATAAATAGCTTTTCCTAGTTCATTTCATGTAATGCTCTTAACTCAATCTCACTTGTAACTCTCTCTATATATATTGTAACTACTTGAAGATCAATGAATATAGGGATGACTTGTGAGATCATTGTGTATTGATTACTTGTCTCTAGGATCACATAAATAAATAAACTCTAAATCTAAACTTTAAAAAAAACGAAAATGCACAAAACTAACAAACTTACCCGAGCCATTACAATATCTCCCCCTTAGAAGAATTCCGTCCCGGAATTCGGTCAAACGAAGAGGTATGGGTACTTAATGCTCATATCGGATTCTGGCTCCCAGGTAGCATCCTGCCCTTTATGGTATCTCCATAAGACTTTTACCGAACTGATTTCCTTGTTTCGCAACACTTCAACCTTCCTATCAACTATTGCCTCAGGTTCTTCAACGAATGACAACTTATCATCAATCTGTATATCTGGTAGTGAAACTTCCTGTTCCAGAGTAACCAAACACTTTCCTAAATTTCAAACATGAAAAGTGTTATGGATACTACTTAACTCTGGTTGAAGTTCTAATATGTAAGCTACTTCACCGATTATTTCTGTGATTGCAAACGGTCCGATATATCTTGGGCTTAGTTACCTCGTTTCCCAAATCGAACGACCCCTTTACAAGGCGAAACTTTTAACATTACATGATCTCCAACTTGGAATTCTAATGGCTTTCGGCGTCTGTCAGCGTAGCTTTTCTGTCGATCATGAGACACTTCCAGTCGTTCACGAATTTGAGTAATGTTGTCAGCGATTAACTGAACAATTTCTGGCCCAACTAGTTGTTTTTCCCCAACTTTGTTCCAACATAGCGGAGTTCGGCATTTTCGACCATACATGAAACGTTTAAAAACTAGGACAAATTTAAAACTTAAAATTCCACAAAGTTAACCATAATTTCCCGCTATTACTTCCTCGAGCTCGTACCTGGTAAGAAAATTTAATTTGAAACGATTAGGCTTACGCCTAGTGAGAACATCCATTTTCAAATTAAAACTTTATAAGCTTTGGAAACCAATGTAAACAAAGTGTATAAACAAACCTGGTTTACCACCATTCTTACCGTACGCATACACATCTTGCGGTGACGGGAACACACTTGATTCCATGAATATGACTAACACTCAGTAAGTCATATCATCACGTTCGAGAGCCTACTACGAATCATCACATATTCTAGATCATTGCTCATGTCCAAGAAATTACAATCTATTTTATGCCTATTTCTTGGAGTGGAAGTAGATATTACAATTTACTTTATGCCTGTCTCTTACCTTCCCATAGAAATCAGGAATTATGATTAACTCTCGCCTATTCCTAGATTTCTCACCACAATACGAAATGGGAATTACAATTTACTTTATGCCTATTCCTCATTTCACGTCAACGGGAATTACAATTTACTTTATGCCTATTCCACGTTTCACATCACAATACAAAATGGGAATTACAATTTACTTTATGCCTATTCCTCATTTCTCATCACCTTACGAAATGGGAATTACAATTTACTTTATGCCTATTCCTCATTTCAAGTCAACGGGAATTACAATTTAATTTATGCCTATTCCTCGTTACAAATAATGTCAGTGTCTATGGATCCATTACACTTATTAGCATACGTGCATATTTACTCGAATGCATAAAACATTTCATATCATATTCTCAAAGCTAAGAATCATCTATCATACCCTTATTCTCAATTGTCCCTCTTCGGCGACTTAGAAAAACTTAACCAGATGACATATCTGGAAACTATATCCGGAAAAATCCCTTATCCGGAACCCAAATCTGGAACTACCCGGAAAACTCATCCGGAAAAGTATTCCGGACTCAAAGTCCGGAACCATCCGGTAAACGGATCTGGTATTCTATCCGGACACCATCCAGAATCTGGTACCAATCCGAATCTCACTTCGGAATCCGGTACCAATCTGGAAATCACTTCGGAATCGGGTACAAATCCGGTACCATCCGGAATCCGGTACCATTCATCTTCCGAACTTCACCCATTTTACCCAGTTCCTCTATATTTCAATCAGTACTCTAACATTCAATTTGTATTCATTCATACCAATATCGATACCTTCATAAAACTCATTCAGTTCAACTTATCAATTCTTATTAAGACAAAATTTTAAAGGATGAACTCACCTTAGGTTAGCAATCGAATAGAAACTGCAATTTCAATTTACCCAGTGCTCCAAAATCAAACTTGCTCCTCACTGATTCCAAAACCTGATGAATTCAAACCTTATTCATACTATAATCTTAATTAAATCAGATTGGTAAGGATCATCAATTCTTACCTGATGAACTCTTCACAAATTCTTTCTGCCTCTAAACCGACTCTAGCAATTGATTTGAGATCTTTTCTCAAATCACTTGCCGACTCATTCCTTAAGTATAAAATCAACTTTCATTAAATGTCATAATCAACCTCCAAGTTTCAAGTTTCACAATTGACATAAACTTTGGTTAATTACAAAATTCAACCCTTGCGTTTTACATTTACAAATAGTCCAAATCTTAGACTAAATTACATTTCGACCCCATTCATATTAAAATATAATATAACGAAAATTCGAGGTGTTACAATCCACAACCTCAACGGTGCCGATTGTATACTAGAGTGATAACTGTTATTGTAAGCAAATTCGATCAGAGGTAAGTGCTTATCCACGATCCCCCAAAATCAACAATACAGGCTCACAGCATATCTTCTAAAGTATGGATTGTTCTTTGGCTTTGACCGTCAGTTTGAGGATGGTATGCAGTACTTAGCTTTATTTGCATCCCCATTTCTCTTTGAAAACTTTTCCAGAACATCGAAGTGAAACGACTATCACGATCAGAAATAATAGACAATGGAACCCCATGTCGAGTTACTATTTCATCGATGTACAACTTGGCAAGTCTTTCTAACGAGTATGCTTCCTTTATTGGCAAAAAGTGAGCAGACTTTGACAGTCTGTCAACGATCACCCAAATAGCATCAAACACTTTTTGAGTCCTTGGTAGCTTCATAATAAAATATGTAGTGATCTGATCACACTTCCACACCGGTATCTCTAAAGATTGCAACTGACCAGAAGGCTTTTGATGTTCAATCTTTACTTTCAAACAAGTAGAACAATGTTCCACATAATAAGCTATGTCTTTCTTCATTCCCGGCCACCGGTAGAACTGTCTTTCGTGATCCTTCAGTTGTCGAGAAGCATAAGAAATAACTCTCCCACGCTGCATCAGCACACATCCCAATCCTAGTTTGGAGGCGTCACTGTAAATGACAAAATCATTTGAACCTTCAGGTAGTGACAGAATCGGCGCGCTACAGAGTTTTTCTTTCAAAATTCTGAATGCCTCATCCTACTCTTCTTTCCATTCAAACTTTACATTCTTCCTTTTCAGTTTGGTCAAGGGCGTAGTGATACGAGAGAAATCTTGTATAAATTTCCGATAATAGCCGGCTAAACCCAAAAAACTCCGTACTTCTGTCGGCGTTCTCGGCGGTTCCCATTTTTCAATTGCTTCTATTTTCATCGGATCAACTTGAATGCCCTTCTTCGAAACTACATGCCCAAGAAATTGAACTTCTCGTAACCAGAACTCACATTTGGAGAATTTGGCGTATAACTGTTCCTTTTTAAACAATTCGAGAATCAAACGAAGATGATGTGCATGCTCTTCTTCAGATCGAGAATAAATAAGAATATCATCGATAAATACTATAACAAATTTATCGTGATGTGGTTTGCATACTCGATTCATCAAATCCATAAAGGTAGCGGGGGGTTCGTCAGTCCGAAAGGCATCAATAAAAATTCATAGTGACCATATCTTGTGTGAAAAGCAGTTTTTCAGAACGTCCTCTTCTTTAACCTTCAATTGATGATAACTAGATCTTAGATCAATCTTGGAGAAATAACAAGCTCCAACTAATTGATCAAATAGGTTATCAATTATGGGAAGCGGATACTTGTTCTTGATCGTAAGCTTATTCAATTCCCGATAATCAATGCACATCCTCATTAACCCGACTTTCTTTTTCACGAGCAGGACCGGTGTACCCCACAGTGAAGTACTGGGTATGATGAAGCCCTTATCAGATAGATCTTGTAATTAAGTCATCATTTCTTTCATCTCGGAGGGTGCCAGAGGATACGGTGTACGGGCAACAGGAGCAGCTCCAGGAGTCAAATCGATACCGAACTCTACTTGTCTAACGGGAGGAAGACTAGTCAAATCTTTTGGAAAAACTTCTGGGAATTCACGGACTATTGGAATATCTTCAAGCTTACTCTTCTCTAGCTTAGTATCTATCACATAAGCTAAATAACTTTGACAACATTTGCTAACACACTTACGTGCTTTTAGCATGGAAATGAGGCAGGATTGACGATTTCTAAGATCACCATAAATTACTACTGGTCCTCTCTTAGGTAAGACAACGTTAATCATCTTCCTATTGCAAACAATACTAGCCTGATTCTCGGCTAACCAATCCTTTCCCACTACTACATCGAACTCAATCAAGGTCATAGGAAATAACTGAATAGGTACCCCACACCCATCTATATCTATAAGGCAGCCATCAGATACCTCTCTAACCGATACTTGATTATCATTTGCAGTCTCTACCATTAAAGCATGATCTAACACTTTAGACTTTAAATTCAAATAAGCATCAGAAGAAGGAGACACAAATGATCGGTTTGCACCGGAGTCAAATAGAACTTTAGCACGTGTGGAGTTTATTAGAAATGTACCTGTAACAACATCAGGAATTTCTTCTGCCTCTTGTGTTGTCATATGAAAAGAACGACCCCATTCTCTCGGTAGTGTAGGCCTTTGTACCCCTCCTGGCCTAATACCATGTGGTCTCATTGGCATACTACCCCGTTGACCTTTCCACTATGGACAATCAGACTGAACATGATCTGGTGAATTACAAAAGAAAAAGAATCGAGTCACCCGACAATCTTTAGCAATATAACCCGACTTCCTGCACTTATAGCAAATCCTAGGATCAACATAACAGTCTCCTTGATGAATGCGATTGCATTTAGGACATGGTCTTTCAGTTGGTCTGAAAGGTGGACGGCTATCGAGTCTCGGGGATCTGGATTTCTTCGAATCATAGTACTGTCCTTCCCATTTTCTTTTCCCAAAGCTTTTCTCACTAGTATCTCTGTAACGACCCGGTATCCCAAAACATACATAATATACATCAATTAATATGTTATACATAACGTCGTTACATTCATTACAAAAGATACATAATAATTCACGTACGGTCCCATAGTCTTAAAATCATACAATACAAAACATAAGCATTTCCTAATCTTCGCCAGCTATCAACCGCATCCTACACATTATCCTTCCCTTTGCTAATAAAAGATCCTCGACCTGGAATACATATTTTTAAAAACAAAATGAGGGTTAGACCAAATGGTCTAGTGAGATAATCCCTGTCAGTTTAGTAATCCTTTTGTAAAACACAAATAAACAACAAGTATTTAAATACCAAGCAAGACTCGTGCATTGTGTACATCTCCTCATTCACATGGCCATATTAATTGGTTGCGAGCCAACTAATAAATTTACTCCGCTGCACTTACATACAACCAACACCGCTGTCCCTCCGTACAGCCAATACTCCACCGGTCCTAAGCCCGGCCAACGTGCACTCGTGTAGTGTAATGCTCATATAAATACAATATACATCTCAATATATTATATTTCAAACATAAACACATAATCACACCATCTATCACATTCTCAATCCACACATACATGTATTCCAGTTTGAAAACATTTTAAAGTAAAACTCACCTGATTGCTTTATTACAACTCTTCCAAGCCTTTTCCAAAGATTCAGTCTTTCAATCCAAATCCACTGAGTCTGAAACAGATTAAATACAAATATCCCCTTACCAAATAAACACATAAGACATACTAGGCTAAGAACTCGAGATAACTTAAATCCTCCAAAAGTGACCAAACAGCTAAGGTTACCGGATACTACAGAACTATCCGGACAACAAGACCAATTCGGACAGCATAAGTTTCCGGACAACATCAATAATCCGGACGCCATCCGGAAACCGAAGTAACCCGGATACTACCCGATAACATAAATCATCCGGAAACTATAGAAAAGAGATACTTACCGGATACTTGTTCGTCCGGACACTAGCCATAGAAATTACCGGACACCTTCAACAAGACTACCAGAGACTACCATATAGTGTCCGGAAACCTCTGTCGGTTTATGCAATTTCTACCCAGATTTAACAGAAATTACTACCAGGCTTGAAATCGACTATTCTAATCCGATGGAAACCTTCTACTGGCAATTACAAACATAAAATGTAAAGGAACATACCTTAATTTCACTTCTAAGCAAACCAATTTGAAGCCCTAACTTCTCCTTTCTTCTTTTGCTCCTTTTCTTCCCAAAACACACACACACACACACTAAAAATCTGGATATTTTCTGAAATGAAAATATCTGAACTCTTCAAGGGGTAATATCAAACCCTAATTACATTTTAGCCCTTAAACTATTCAACAATGACCCAAACACCCTTAACTTGTAAATTTACCTACACTTACCCTAAACCTCAAATTTTAAAGTTAACTTTATTTAACGAAAAGGGATTTTAATTAACGAACTTACCCGGGGTATTACATTATCCCCCCTTAAAAGAATTCCGTCCCGGAATTCGGTTAAGCGAAAAGGTATGAATACTTATCACTACTACTTCGAACTCAAACAAAACCATATAAACTAACTGAATAGACACCCCACACCCACTTATATCTCTAACACAGATAAGCAACAAAAGCACAGAAATACCAATAACCATTTTGCACCGAAGTCAGATAACACCTTAGCACGTATAGAGTTTATTAGAAATGTACCTGTAACGTCATCCGGATTTTCCTCCTCTTCTTGTGTTGTCATTTGGAAGACACGGCCTTTTGCTTTCGGTACCTCAGACCCTTGTACCTCTCCCGACCTAACACCCGTTGGTCTCACCGTCATACTACCCTGCTGTACTTTCCATCGTGGACAATCTGACTGAATATGATCAGGGGAATTGCAAACGAAACAGAATCGAGTTACGTGACGGTCTTTTGAAATGTGACCAGTCTTCCCACACTTGTAACATCTTCGGGAATCCACATAACAGTTTCCTTGATGAACACGGTTGCATTTTGGACATGGTCTTTCAGCTGGTCTGAAAGGTGAATGACTATCAAACCTCGGGGATTCGTATTCCTCCAAATCGTACGTCATTTCTTCCAATTTTCTTTTTCCAGTACTCTTATCACCAACGTCTCTCATATTATCCCGTTCTACATTTTCCGCGACATCTACTGCGGCTGAGAAGGTATCGGGTCCTTTTGCAATCACTAGCTTTCTAATTTCTGAATTTAACCCGAAAATAAACCTTTCCATCTTCAGCGCCTCCGTGGCAACATAGTACTCCGCGAAGCGAGACTTTTCCAGAAAACGAGCAGTGTAATCCCTAACCGATAAACTTCTCTGATGTAGGTTCATGAATTCCTCTTCCAGTTGTCTAACTGCTGCTTGAGGACAAAACTGCCCTTTGAAAGCTGTTGTGAATTCGTCCCAAGTAAAAGTTGAGTACACATCAGATCCTCTAGAGGTAATAAGAGCCTCCCACCAAAATAGAGCATCTGCCTTCAACATTGTGGTTCCGTATAACACTTTATCTTCTTCTGCAAACTTGCTGGTCCTGAAGACAGCTTCTATCTCTTTCAGCCACCTCATGGCCTTCACTGGATCTCTTTCTCCTGAATATGTCGGGGGTTTGCAATTTAAAAACATTTTATAGTCACACTTCCTTGGCATCGGTATGAAAGTATGTGTAATGGGCATCTCATCTTCCAGACTAGGATCTGGTATTCCAGTTTCTGTGTGACGAGTTCTATCGAACATAGCTTGTATATTGGATTGAAGTCTTCCCATTTCCGCCGTCAAATCATTTCGTGTAACAAATTCGGTACCTCGCCCCTGAACTCTGCCTCCAGTTCTGCCCCTACCTCTTTCTCCCCCTCTTCCCCTTGTTCCGACTATGGGATTCGTTCTGTTAGGATTTCCTCCTCCTTCTCTATTCGTATTTCGAGTACCGCTTGCCATTCTGTTGATTCAGACAAGATTAATATACACGTAAGCACATACCCCATATAACAAGGTATTCCAGTTCAAATATGTACCTGTAAGATCACAATTACACTGGCCAGGTGATAACTCTCATTTTTGAGAGTTTATTATTACTCTTTTTCTAGGATATTATATCATTTTTATACCCACTTTGCTTCTTTCCCCTTCGTTTGGTCTAAAATGTGGAAAAAGGATGATCTGTTTCAAAAGTTTAATTTTCTTGGGATTTTTCTGCACTCTCGGACAATGGACAGAATGTGCCCACTGTGGGCAGCGTGTGCTCACTGTGGGCAGGGCGGATAATACTTTTACCCAGTGGACAAAGCTTTTAACTAGGTAATAAAGGACAACTATGGGCTGGCATTCCTGGACAGCAGAGCTCAGCAAAACCAGGGGCTGAAGTGGTGGTATTGCTATTGACCTTTGGATAATAATCTTTTATCCATTGGATTTAAGGATGCTTGGAGGCTATTTAAGGAAGGGTTTGGCTGCTCATTGAAGACATCATCCAACGAATTTCCAGCTTTCTTTATTGCTTTGACATAGTTAATTTCTTCTTGCTTACTTCAAGAGCTTTGTAGTAGTTAATTTAATTCTCTAGCTTTTACTTGCTTTATTAGTTAACAATTTATTGCTTTCTAGTTAATAGTTATCTAGCTTTTAATTAAGTTCTAGTTAATTTCTTGCATTGTACTTTAAATTCCATCGCATCTTTAATTTTATGCAAGTAATTATTATGCATTTCTTTTATATTATTATGTCGTTTAATTTAATTATGAGCTAAGCACCCCTCGGGTGTGGATGTGAACAAACTTGAGACTAGTAGGCAACACTTGGGTGTGACCATTTGTTACTAACTCTCGAGATTGGTCACTTGAGTCGGGACTTAAACTCAACGCAGATAAGCCGATCACTTTGATGTGTTAATATTAGATCTTAGACCTCGAGAGGGGCGGATTTGACATACGGCTTAAGTGATGCACAAAGATTTGAGAGAGTCTTTGATAACCACGTCGAGAGGCGGGTTTTGTATGAATTATTAAGGTTCAAACGCCGGTCGAGATTTATATCACAAAGAGATTTGGGTGTAAATCTCCATATTGGTAGAACTTGACGTTTAGAGTCAAACTTATTTAATTCGGCAAAGTCGAGAGTTGGTAACAATGGAAACTTTATGGAAACTTTGTAGGACCGGTCTATAAATCGCATTCATTTCGAGAGATCGGGCTTTTTATAAATATTTCGTCCTACAAAGCAACTAACCATCTTGTTACTACGAAAATCTCAAGGGAATTCACATCCATACCCATTTTTAATTATTCAAGAGTTTAATTATTTTCCAACAAACCAACAATCTTTTCAAACCGAGACTTGTGAAAAGAAGTTCGTGACATTCTCTGATTCTCAGTAGTTCAGTCCTTGTGGGATCGATACTTGGTAAATACTTGCCATTTTTATTACTTATAGCGATCATAGTTGTGGTGTATACTTGCACCCCCTCTGTGGGTACATTGTGACCATACGATTTTCTGCTATCAAGTTTTTGGCGCCGTTGCCGGGGACTGGCGCGATCATAGATCCTGAGATATTGAATAATCACTTGAGCCTGTGTCACTTGTTTCAAAAAGCCGTCTTCGTGTTGTATGCCACGGTTGCAACGCGGAGAACTTTTACCTCTTGATAACGAAATCGAAAGAACTATTGCTAGACGAAGAAGAGGTAATCGGCAAAACCCACCACCTTTAAACCGAAACATGGCAGCTCCGCCGCCACCTCCACCGGTTGAAACGACGGTAGGTATTGCCGGTAGTAAAGATAGGAAAATAAGGGACTACGCAACACCCGAATTTGAGCAATTAAAGTCGGGTATTATTAGGCCCAACATGAATGCACAAGCTTTTAAACCCGAACCCGTAATGTTTCAAATGATCCAAGCAATGGGTCAATTTGGAGGATTACCTTCGGAGGATCCGCACTCTCATTTAAAATCATTTATAGAAATGACGGATCATTTTCGCATTCCCGGTGTAACACCGGAAGCCTTACGTTTGACACTTTTCACTTACACGTTAAGGGATAGAGCTAAAGCATGGCTAAATTCTCAACCACCGGAATCCATCGAAACTTGGTCGAGTTTAGCCGAAAAGTTTTTAAAAAAATATTTTCCTCCAACTAGAAATGTAAAGCTTAGGCACGATATCATGAACTTTCGACAAGAGAATAACGAGGCAGTCTCGGATGCATGGGAAAGATTTAAAGATTTAATTCGAAAATGTCCTCATCATGGAATTCCTTATTGCATCCAATTAGAAACATTTTATAATGGTCTTTCTAATGCTGCTAAAATTATTCTCGATGCTACGGCGGGTGGTGCTTTTGTTTCAAAAACTTACAACGAGGCATTTGAGATTTTAGAAAAAGTTGCCAACAATAACACCGATTGGCAAAACGCTCGTGCCATCACCACGCCAAATGCATCGGGAGTTCATGAAATTGATGCCATCACTTCTTTAAATGCACAAATTGTAGCTTTGACTAACTTGGTGAAAAATAATTTAAACATCAATGGAGAGAAAAACCAAGCTCAAGCTATTAATGAGTCGTGTGCATTTTGTGGGGAAAATCATAATTATGAGAATTGTCCGGGAAATCCCGTCTCGGTAAATTATTTGGGAAATGCTAGAAATAGCCCATTTTCTCAAACTTATAACCCGAATTGGCGGAATCACCCGAACTTCTCTTGGTCGGGAAATCAAGGACTTCAACCCCCCGGGGCAAGTCAACCACAAAATCGACCACAAAATCCCCCGGGATTTTACCAAAACCAACAGTCCAATTACCAACATGGTCAATCTTCACAATCGAATGCACCTAGGCAACAAAATGCATCGGAAGGTAACGGTTCACTCGAATCGTTGCTTAAAGGTTTTATAAACCAAACCAATGCAACCTTGAGAGGGTTTTAGACCCAACTTGGTCAATTTGCGACCGAGCTCAAAAATAGACCACAAGGGACTTTGCCTAGTGACACCGAGAACCCAAAAGGACCGCGCAATGAACATGTCAAGGCCATAAGCATAAAGGAAATAGGTGACATAGAGGACCCGCGTAAAAACGATAAATCTTCTATCACACCTAATGTGCAAAAAGAATCACATCTCTTCGATAGAGAAAATTTTCCTGGACTGTTCTCTACTATTGAAAAACCACAAGACCCTGTTTTTGTGTCAAAACCAGCAGATCCGTCCGGTGCTGTCAAAAATGCCGGGCAGCCTATGCCCACACCCAGCAAAAATCAAACAAGCTTGGATCTACGTGAGTTGCCTTTTCCTGAAAGATTTAAAGATAAAAAGATGGATGTTCAGTTTAAAAAGTTTTTATACGTTTTCAAACAACTCCATATTAACATTCCTTTGGTAGAAGCTCTCGAGCAAATGCCGAACTATGTTAAGTTTTTAAAAGACATTCTCAACAAAAAGAGGAGACTAGGAGAATATGAGACGGTTGCTTTAACCAAGGAATGTAGTGCAATTCTTACTTGTAAAATCCCTCCGAAACTCAAGGACCCGGGAAGTTTTACCATCCCATGTTCCATTGGCGGTCAAGAGTTCGGAAATGCACTATGTGACTTGGGTGCAAGCATAAATCTCATGCCCTTGTCAATTTTTAACAAGTTAGGAATTGGTGAAGTAAGACCCACTACTGTCACTTTGCAACTCGCGGATAGATCCATTGCTTATCCGAAAGGGAAAATTGAAGATATTTTGGTCAAAGTTGATAAATTCATTTTTCCGGCCGATTTTCTAATTTTGGACTTTGAGGCAGATAAGAATATTCCCATTATCCTAGGAAGACCTTTTCTTGCTACCGGCCGAACTTTAATTGATGTCCAAAAAGGTGAGCTAACCATGCGAGTGAATGACCAACAAATAACCTTCAACGTCTTTAAGTCACTAAAATTCACCGGTGATTTAGAAGATTGTTCCGCCATTGAAACTTTAGGTGATGATTTTGAGCCTAGCCTTTTAGGAGACTTTTATGAAGAACCAATTATAGGCTTGGAAGATGATGTTTCGGAAGAAGATTTGATGGAGGTTATAGATGCTTTTGAACATTTAGATTTTAATGATCGACCTCCACAAATGCCATCAATTCTTAAGGCTCCAGACTTGGATTTAAAACCTCTCCCTAGTCACCTTAAGTATGCTTATCTCATGAAAGAAAATAAATTACCCGTAATTATTTCTTCCAAGTTAAGTGATGGCCAAGAGGAAAAATTGTTAGAATTGTTGAAAAGTCACAAGAAAGCCATAGGTTGGACCCTAGCGGATATTAAGGGGATTAGTCCATCTATTTGCCAACATAAGATTATTTTGGAAGAGAATAGTATTGGCAAAGTGCAACCACAAAGACGACTAAATCCCATCATGAAAGAGGTCGTTAAGAAAGAGATTTTGAAATGGCTCGATGCGGGTATTATTTACCCCATTTCGAGTAGTGGTTGGGTTAGCCCGGTGCAATGCGTTCCTAAAAAGGGAGGAACCACGGTTATAAAAAATGAGAAAAATGAACTCATCCCTACTAGGACCGTCACCGGGTGGAGAATATGCATGGATTATAGGCAATTGAACCTAGCCACGAAAAAAGACCATTTTCCTTTGCCTTTTATAGACCAAATGCTAGATCGATTGGCCGGAAAAGAATTTTATTGCTTTTTGGATGGATACTCGGGCTATAATCAAATTCACATAGCTCCCGAGGATCAAGAAAAAACAACTTTCACGTGTCCTTTCGGAACTTTTGCTTTTCGGCGAATGCCATTTGGGTTGTGCAATGCTCCTGCGACTTTTCAACGTTGCATGATGTCTATTTTTTCGGACATGATTGAGGATACCATGGAAGTTTTCATGGATGATTTTTCGGTAATTGGGACATCGTTTGATAATTGTCTTGATAACTTGAGAAAAAGTTTAGAAAGATGTGAAACGCACGATTTAATCTTGAATTGGGAAAAATGTCATTTTATGGTTCAAGAGGGAATTGTGTTGGGTCATATGGTTTCTAAACAAGGTTTGGAAGTTGATAAGGCTAAATTAGAAGTAATAATGCAATTACCCGAACCTACTTCAGTTAAAGGCATTAGAAGTTTTTTGGGACATGCGGGATTTTACCGACGCTTTATAAAAGATTTTTCTAAAATTGCGAAACCGTTGTGTAATTTACTGCATGTTGACCAAACCTTTGATTTTACTTCCGAATGCAAAACGGCTTTTTCAACAATTAAAGAAGCTCTTGTCTCTGCACCTATTGTAATAGCACCGGATTGGACAAAACCTTTCGAGGTAATGTGCGATGCTAGTGATTGGGCGGTAGGTGCCGTTTTGGGACAAAAGAAAGAAAAGATTTTTCACCCCATTTACTACGCAAGTAAAACTCTTATCGAAGCTCAAATAAATTATACAACAACCGAGAAAGAGTTACTTGCCGTAGTATTTGCTTTTGACCGTTTTCGTTCTTATTTGATCGGCACAAAAGTCGTTGTTCATACGGACCACTCCGCTATCAAGTATCTTTTTAACAAAACCGACGCTAAGCCAAGGCTTATCCGTTGGGTTCTTCTTTTACAAGAATTTGACATTGAGATAGTTGATAGAAAGGGAATTAATAACCAAGTTGCCGATCATCTTTCGAGAGTTGAAATGAACGTGTCAAGTGGGGGAAAACATGAAATCAAAGAAGTTTTTCCGGATGAACGTATTTTAGCCATACAACATGTTGAAAAGGAATTGTCGTGGTATGCCGATATTGCAAATTACCTTGCAAGTGGAATTCGGCCGTACCACATGAACTCGCAAAAGTTTAAAAAGTTTCTTCATGATTGTAAACAATATTTTTGGGATGATCCTTTTTTGTATAAATTAGGATCGGATCAAATTTTGAGGAAATGCGTTCCGGATTTTGAAATAAAAAGTATTTTGCGGGATTGTCACGCTTCACCTTACGGGGGCCATTTTGGTGGTCAACGAACGGCCGCAAAAATTCTTCAATGTGGTTTCTTTTGGCCGTCAATTTTTAAAGATTCATTTGAGTTCGTAAAGAGTTGTGACGAATGCCAAAGGACCGGGAATTTGTCCCAACGAAACGAGATGCCCTTAAATAATATTTTGGAAGTCGAACTTTTTGATGTTTGGGGCATCGACTTTATGGGACCATTTCCTATGTCCTTTAATAATCAGTATATTTTGGTGGCGGTAGATTATGTTTCAAAATGGATAGAAGCCATTGCGTGTCCAAGAAATGATGCTAAAACTGTGATTAACTTTTTGCATAAAAACATCTTTGTTCGTTTTGGAACACCTCGCGCTTTAATTAGTGACGAGGGAACTCATTTTGTCAACAAGATGTTAAGCACAGTTTTGAGCAAATACAACATCCATCATAAGGTATCAACGGCATACCACCCGCAAACAAACGGGCTTGCCGGACTTTCAAATCGGGAAATAAAATCGATTTTGGAAAAAGTGGTAAAACCCGATAGAAAGGATTGGTCCCTTAAGTTGGATGACGCGCTTTGGGCTTATAGAACAGCTTTTAAAACGCCACTAGGATTGTCACCATATAAACTGGTTTTCGGCAAAGCATGTCATTTACCCTTGGAACTTGAGTACAAAGCATTTTGGGCCGTGAAAGAATTAAACCTCAATGAAGAAGTGGCAGGAAAGAAGAGAAAACTCCAACTAAACGAGTTAGAGGAAATACGCCATCATGCCTACGAGAACGCCAAACTTTATAAAGAAAAGACAAAAGTATGGCATGATCGGCGTATTAACAAAAGAAATTTTGAGAAAAATCAACAAGTACTCCTTTTTAACTCTCGGTTGAAGTTGTTTCCCGGAAAGTTAAAATCGCGTTGGTCGGGGCCATTTACCATTGCGGATGTCGGTAAGTTTGGAACAGTCGATTTAATTAACCCACAAGACGGAAGCATTTTCAGGGTTAACGGTCACCGGGTCAAGCACTTTATTCCAAATGAAGTGCCCATACCCACGGGTAACAACGAATAATCTGTGACGAGAACCACCTTGTACATAGTGTAAATATTGTTTCTTAGTTGTTGTGTTATTTTATTTTTCTGAATCAAAAGTGCAGGTCTGCCCGCTGTGGACAAGCAGTGCCCACAGTCCTTCTAATCTCGAACAGATAAGTTTGGAGGGGGAGAAAATTTTCTGGTTAAGTTGGGGCTGGTTTTTAAGAAAACAAAAGATGGGTGTGCATGCAGTAATTTGCACTTCACATGGTACAGCAAGTACTCCCCTTTTGGACCTATAGAATTTTTTTTAAGGATTTGGTTGTACTTGGTTTGGCTTGCATCACCTCAAAACCAGCTGTAAATGGCAGACCAAGGACTTTACAATCATGAAAAATCTCTAATCAAGGGTCAAGCCAAGTCCATGTGGGTTGTTCATTAATTTTGTTTTAAATCGTGTGGATAGGAGGCGTTGAATAAATTAGAACACATTCACTTCTTTCCTTTTTGAAGTCGCCTTCCTCAAAACCACAAAACCCAGCAAGAACCCCAAAAGTTTCTTTTTTCAAACTCCTCCTCCAACAATGGCTAGAAAGAAAGTTCCAGCTCACATACCGGGACGGCCGACGAGGCAATCCCTCCGTCGCGCCACCGCCGCCACCACGTCAGGACCACCGTCGCCGCCGACCATCGTGCACACCGCCGCTGAGCTCCTCCTCGCCATCTCCGGCGCTGCCGTCACACACTCCGAAGCTGCGCCGCCGATGAATGCTTCTGTGGTGGCCGAGACTCAAGCACTTAGCTCGTCATCATCGACTATGGTGGTGCAAACCACCATCGGTGCAACCTCCGGCGCTCCGGCCGATGACGTTCAGACAACCGACGAGCCCACGAACCCTGCATCCCCAAGGTATGTGCACTCCTTCGTTGAAACTCACGAAGTGTTGACTCGGATCCGTGAAACAACCCAAAACCCACCCCAAAACCCGTCGGAATATCCTTTTCCGGTCATCCCATCGACCATCCGCATCCCTTTTACCCAACCATTATACACTTGTGTAGCCCCGACCATACCCCCTATCCACCTACGGCTAGACCCCAGAAACCCATTCGGTGACTTCCAAAACCCTCACTTTTGGGAGCACTTGTATTGCAGCAGGAAAAGGCCAACCAAACCGCCAAGAAAGTGTTGGAGTTGTTAGCTGCTTTGGAGGCTCGTGTCACACGTTTGGAGGAAGGCTCCACCTCTGGATCTGCGTCGGGTCCTCCAGCAAAAGACGATGACTATCCACCCGGATTTCCAGCCGCACCTAAACCCGCAGAACCCCGCAGCGGGCAGTAAAATTCCGATCGAAAATCGCTTTTGAAAAACATCATCCTTTTTAAAAATTATTGCGTATTATCTCTTTTGGGTCTGTCTAAACGCTCGTAACATTGCATTCCCGCTTTTTGTGTCTCACTCGCGGGGTGTGTTTAAATCGATGATGTTTGTGTTGCTTGAATTTTATTGTGATTCTTATCATTTTTCAGGTACTTCGACTTTACTTGACTACGCGTAGGTAATTTTGAGAGGACGTAGGCCCTCTTGCTTGGCCTAAAAACACTTTTCCCTTTGTTCCCACAACCAAGTCATTCCATACAACAATGTGGACATTGTCCATCTTTAAGTTTGGGGGTGGGGAAATGAATTGATCATCACTTTTGATGATCCAAAATAGATTGATCATCACTTTTGATGATCCAAAAAAAAATTAAAAAAAAACAAATAAATAAATAATAGTCTTCGAAAAATTGGAAGGCAACCTTCGAAAAATTGGAAGGAAAAGCACAACCCAAAAAGCGTGAAAAAATGAAAAAATCAAAAAGCTTGGGTTTTGTGACTGAAATAGAACTCAAAGGAAGAGCAACAAAGATATATCCAAATTCCTTTTGTAGTCTAGTTCAAGTTTGGGGGGGATTAATTTTTTTTTTAGCCACAAACACTAACCCGAAAAGTCCTACTGATCAAAGTTCCGACAAGTAGTCAAGAAGGGAAGAAGTACACACTCCGAGAAATCATTCAAGCATGTTTGTAAGTCGTCTTCTCTCCCTCCGTAAAAATTCTTTTTCTTTCATTTCTTTTACTTGAGGACAAGCAAAACCTTAACTTTGGGGGTGTGATAACTCTCATTTTTGAGAGTTTATTATTACTCTTTTTCTAGGATATTATATCATTTTTATACCCACTTTGCTTCTTTCCCCTTCGTTTGGTCTAAAATGTGGAAAAAGGATGATCTGTTTCAAAAGTTTAATTTTCTTGGGATTTTTCTGCACTCTCGGACAATGGACAGAATGTGCCCACTGTGGGCAGCGTGTGCTCACTGTGGGCAGGGCGGATAATACTTTTACCTTAACTGGGTAATAAAGGACAACTATGGGCTGGCATTCCTGGACAGCAGAGCTCAGCAAAACCAGGGGCTGAAGTGGTGGTATTGCTATTGACCTTTGGATAATAATCTTTTATCCATTGGATTTAAGGATGCTTGGAGGCTATTTAAGGAAGGGTTTGGCTGCTCATTGAAGACATCATCCAACGAATTTCCAGCTTTCTTTATTGCTTTGACATAGTTAATTTCTTCTTGCTTACTTCAAGAGCTTTGTAGTAGTTAATTTAATTCTCTAGCTTTTACTTGCTTTATTAGTTAACAATTTATTGCTTTCTAGTTAATAGTTATCTAGCTTTTAATTAAGTTCTAGTTAATTTCTTGCATTGTACTTTAAATTCCATCGCATCTTTAATTTTATGCAAGTAATTATTATGCATTTCTTTTATATTATTATGTCGTTTAATTTAATTATGAGCTAAGCACCCCTCGGGTGTGGATGTGAACAAACTTGAGACTAGTAGGCAACACTTGGGTGTGACCATTTGTTACTAACTCTCGAGATTGGTCACTTGAGTCGGGACTTAAACTCAACGCAGATAAGCCGATCACTTTGATGTGTTAATATTAGATCTTAGACCTCGAGAGGGGCGGATTTGACATACGGCTTAAGTGATGCACAAAGATTTGAGAGAGTCTTTGATAACCACGTCGAGAGGCGGGTTTTGTATGAATTATTAAGGTTCAAACGCCGGTCGAGATTTATATCACAAAGAGATTTGGGTGTAAATCTCCATATTGGTAGAACTTGACGTTTAGAGTCAAACTTATTTAATTCGGCAAAGTCGAGAGTTGGTAACAATGGAAACTTTATGGAAACTTTGTAGGACCGGTCTATAAATCGCATTCATTTCGAGAGATCGGGCTTTTTATAAATATTTCGTCCTACAAAGCAACTAACCATCTTGTTACTACGAAAATCTCAAGGGAATTCACATCCATACCCATTTTTAATTATTCAAGAGTTTAATTATTTTCCAACAAACCAACAATCTTTTCAAACCGAGACTTGTGAAAAGAAGTTCGTGACATTCTCTGATTCTCAGTAGTTCAGTCCTTGTGGGATCGATACTTGGTAAATACTTGCCATTTTTATTACTTATAGCGATCATAGTTGTGGTGTATACTTGCACCCCCTCTGTGGGTACATTGTGACCATACGATTTTCTGCTATCAAGTTTTTGGCGCCGTTGCCGGGGACTGGCGCGATCATAGATCCTGAGATATTGAATAATCACTTGAGCCTGTGTCACTTGTTTCAAAAAGCCGTCTTCGTGTTGTATGCCACGGTTGCAACGCGGAGAACTTTTACCTCTTGATAACGAAATCGAAAGAACTATTGCTAGACGAAGAAGAGGTAATCGGCAAAACCCACCACCTTTAAACCGAAACATGGCAGCTCCGCCGCCACCTCCACCGGTTGAAACGACGGTAGGTATTGCCGGTAGTAAAGATAGGAAAATAAGGGACTACGCAACACCCGAATTTGAGCAATTAAAGTCGGGTATTATTAGGCCCAACATGAATGCACAAGCTTTTAAACCCGAACCCGTAATGTTTCAAATGATCCAAGCAATGGGTCAATTTGGAGGATTACCTTCGGAGGATCCGCACTCTCATTTAAAATCATTTATAGAAATGACGGATCATTTTCGCATTCCCGGTGTAACACCGGAAGCCTTACGTTTGACACTTTTCACTTACACGTTAAGGGATAGAGCTAAAGCATGGCTAAATTCTCAACCACCGGAATCCATCGAAACTTGGTCGAGTTTAGCCGAAAAGTTTTTAAAAAAATATTTTCCTCCAACTAGAAATGTAAAGCTTAGGCACGATATCATGAACTTTCGACAAGAGAATAACGAGGCAGTCTCGGATGCATGGGAAAGATTTAAAGATTTAATTCGAAAATGTCCTCATCATGGAATTCCTTATTGCATCCAATTAGAAACATTTTATAATGGCAGTCTCTGATACCATCTGTAACGACCTGGTATCCCAAAACATATATAATATACATCAATTAATATGTTATACATAACGTCGTTACATTCATTACAAAAGATACATAATAATTCACGTACGGTCCCATAGTCTTAAAATCATACAATACAAAACATAAGCATTTCCTAATCTTCGTCAGCTATCAACCGCATCCTACACATTATCCTTCCCTTTGCTAATAAAAGATCCTCGACCTAGAATACATGTTTTTGAAAACAAAATGAGGGTTAGACCAAATGGTCTAGTGAGATAATCCCTGTCAGTTTAGTAATCCTTTTGTAAAACACAAAAAAACAACAAGTATTTAAATACCAAGCAAGACTCGTGCATTGTGTACATCTCCTCATTCCCATGGCCATATTAATTGGTCGCGAGCCAACTAATAAATTTACTCCGCTGCACTTACATACAGCCAACACCGTTGTCCCTCCGTACAGCCAATACTCCATCGGTCCTAAGCCGGGCCAACGTGCACTCGTGTAGTGTAATGCTCATATAAATACAATATACATCTCAATATATTATATTTCAAACATAAACACATAATCACACCATCTATCACATTCTCAATCCACACATACATGTATTCCAGTTTGAAAACATTTTAAAGTAAAACTCACCTGATTGCTTTATTACAACTCTTCCAAGCCTTTTCCAAAGATTCAGTCTTTCAATCCAAATCCACTGAGTCTGAAACAGATTAAATACAAATATCCCCTTACTAAATAAACACATAAGACATACTAGGCTAAGAACTCGAGATAACTTAAATCCTCAAAAAGTGACCAAACAGCTAAAGTTACCGGATACTACAGAACTATCCGGATAACAAGACCAATCCGGACAGCATAAGTTTCCGGACAACATCAATAATTCGGACGCCATCCGGAAACCGAAGTAACCCGGATACTACCCGGTAACATAAATCATCCGGAAACTATAGAAAAGAGATACTTACCAGATACTTGTTCGTCCGGACACTAGCCATAGAAATTACCGGACACCTTCAACAAGACTATCGGACACTACCATATAGTGTCCGGAAACCTCTGTCGGTTTATGCAATTTCTACCCAGATTTAACAGAAATTACTACCAGGCTTGAAATCGACTATTCTAATCCGATGGAAACCTTCTACTGGCAATTACAAACATAAAATGTAAAGGAACATACCTTAATTTCACTTCTAAGCAAACCAATTTGAAGCCCTAACTTCTCCTTTCTTCTTTTGCTCCTTTTCTTCCCAAAACACACACACACACACACTAAAAATCTAGATATTTTCTGAAATGAAAATATCTGAACTCTTCAAGGAGTAATATCAAACCCTAATTACATTTTAGCCCTTAAACTATTCAACAATGACCCAAACACCCTTAAGTTGTAAATTTACCTAAACTTACCCTAAACCTCAAATTTTAAAGTTAACTTTATTTAACGAACTTACCCGGGGTATTACAATCTCTCCTCTTATCCCTTTCAACAATTTCTGCATCGTCCACTGCAGCTGAAAATGTGTCTGGTCCCTTTGCAATAGTCAATCCCCTTATTTCAGAATTCAATCCAAAAATAAACCATTCCATTTTAAGAGCCTCCGTAGCAACACAGTATTCAGCAAAGCAGGGCTTCTCTAGAAATCGAGCAGTATAATCCCGAACAGACAAATTTCCTTGGTGTAGACAAATTTCCTTCTCTAGATTTCATGGTGCAGGAAAAAATTGTCTTTTGAAATCTTTAATGAAATCTTCCCACGAAAAAGTTGTATATATGCCTGGTCCTTCAGATGCAATAAAAGCTTCCCACCGGTACAAAGCATCGGATTTCAGCATAGCGGTTCCATATAACACCTGATCTTCATCCGTGCATTTACTAGTTTTAAAGATCGCTTCAATCTCTTTCAACCACCTCAGAGCCTTCACCGGATCTCGCTCACCCGCATAAGTCATAGGTTTACAGCTCAAGAACATTTTGTAATCACACTTCTTGGGTACTGGTATGGTAACAGGTAGAATAATTGCCTCGGTTCACGTATTGGGATCCAGTTCTTCTGTTTCAGCATGTTGGGGATGTCCAAACATAGCTTGTAAATTTGCTTGTAGTATCCCCATTTCTGTTTCCAAGTCCGCTCTTGTAACGTATTCCGTGTCTCGGGATTGACTCCCACCTCTTGGTCTACCCCTACCCCGTTCTCCACTTATTCCTCTTGTTCCGGTCGTCATTTCATGTATATCCCTTGTTCTTGGATTTGTTCTATCAGAATTTCCTTCTTCATCTCTATCCATACGTCGAGAACCACTACCATTCTATTAATTTTAACAATGTTAATATACACATAAGCACATACCCAATATAATCAGGTATTCCAGTTCAAACATGTACTTGTAAGTTTAGAATTACACTGGCCAGATGTAATTTGAAATTACCTTACATGATGTTCCTTCCACCTCTTATATTTAATATCCCAAAGGTTCTAAAATTTTAAGGACATCCTACTTTACATGCAATTTAAGTCTAGGTATAGATCCGAATACCTAAATCCCTTAAACTAAAGCTCTGATACCATCTATAACAACCCACCCAAAACATACACCAAATAACACAATACACATCTCATCATAAGATAACAACGATACATATATTACATCACATAAGGTCTGATGGTCTCAAAACTGTACATTACACATTTCAGTACAAAGCTTTTTGCTAATGCCGTACATTTAAAAACTACAAAGCTATTGATACAAACCATTTCATGATAACTTCATAAACACAAAGTCTTCACAAGCATATTACAACTTATCCTTGCCTTTCCCTTTAAATATTCCTGGACCTGGAATACAGATTTTTATAACAAATGAGGGTTAGACGAATTGGTCTAAGTGAGCAAATCCCTGTCAGTTTAGTAAACATTTTGTAAAAACATTAATATACAACAAGTGTCAAAATACAAATCATGACTCGTATGCACTGTGTTCAATTCTTTCACATGGCCATATTAGTTGGTGCGCTAAACCAACTAATCAATTTACTCCGCTGCACTATAATACAACCAACTCTACTGTCCCTCAGTACAGGCAAACTCCACCGGCCCTAAGTCCGTCCAACATGCAATCGTGTAGTGCAATGCTTATATATATACGTTATACATCTCAATATATCGCATTCCAATCATAAGCATATCATCACGCTACATACCACATACTTATCCGATATATATATATATATATACACACACGTATTCCAGTTTGAAAATGGTTAAAGTAAAAATCACCTAAAGGAAATAACGCTCCAACACTTTCTTTTGAAACTCGTACGAATCTTACTTTCCAACAAACTTCACAGAATCTGAATAACACAAAATACAGATAACCATATACCACATGAAACTCATTGACAGGCTAAAAATTCTAAATAAACCTAACATACCCATTTTAGACTAAAATCTAAACCTTACCTCAAAATAAGGAATTACCCGAAAACACCCACAATCCAGATACACTCTCATTGAGGTTCAACCCTTAATAGGATAAAAATAACATCCGAATAAAATCCATCCGGACAATACCAAGTATCCAGGAAATAATCATCCGGATACCCACTCGGTAAAATTTACCCGAAAAACCCAAATCCCGGTACCCCAGGAAACCCAATTCCCTGTACCCCAGGAAATCCCATTCCCGGTACCCAGGAAACCCAATTCCCCGGTACCCAGGAAATCCAATTCTCGGTATCCCAAGAAATCCAATTCTCCGATACCCAGGAAATCCAATTCCCGATATCCTAGGAAACCTAAATCCCAGGCACCCAGGAAACCCAATTCCCGGTATCCCAGGAAACCCAATTCCCCTGTACCCAGGAAATCCAATTCCCTGTATCCTAGGAAACCCAAATCCGGGAAAGTAAATCCGGGGAAAAAGAAGAATCTGGGTAATCATATCGCCACCCAGATTCGACCGAACCCACTAAAAATCAAAATTGACGATTCTACACCGATAGAAATCTACTACTACTTGATACAAACATAAATTGAAATGCCACATACCTCAAAATTGAATCAAATTGAAACTCCCTTGGGCCCTAATCGAACGAAGCAATACTCTGCTCTCACTCTTTTCTCTCGACTCATAAAACTCACACACATACACACACACACACCAATTTAGAGAAGTCGACTTAGAAAAACAAAGAATATGATTTCTTATATACTAAACCAAAACTGCAACCAAAGGCTTAAACTATACTAAAATGACGATAATACCCTAGGACTTACGCAACCAACACCAAACTTATCCCAAACTAATAAACATAAATAAATAAAGAAACTCTAAATCTAAACTTAAAATAAAACGGAAATGCACAATACTAACGAACTTACCCGAGCCATTACAAACACTGTGTTGTGCTAGGATTCACGAGGTCTAACAAAAATGATATCGTATCGATAGCACGTTGGCAAGTGTGTACTCTTGGGAGGCCGTCTGACCCGATAGTTGATACCGTGGCAGTACTATACCAACAAATCTTGGTACTATAGGGTTGTCCGGGTGTTATAATATTGTTGGTCCCGAAGGCCTATACAAGTTTGTAGAAGGGGGGGTTGAATACAAACACACAGATTTTACTTTTCTAAATTGTTTATTGATAAATCATTAACAATTTACAGCTTGTTGCGGAGACAAGATTAAGGATAAACCTAAATATAAACAAGTTGGAACACTAAGGTTTCTTGCACTAAGAAGGATAAGGAAATTACTAATAATAACCTATCTTGAGATAAGAGATATGAACTTGTCCAGAGTTAGCAAGTTACTTCAAAATGAAGTGAGTTCATATATTTATATACTGCATGCATTTAATGCAAGTCAGTATATACTTTACACGTGTCATCAGCTGGTTGGTTGCATGTCATTGACCTTTGTTGACAACCTTAGTAGTCGTATGGATGAACAGTGTAGTATCAGAGTGGTTGTACGATTTCAGACAGTCGGAGGTTCTTTTCTGACATTTCGTACGGAGTCGTGCAAGGGTGGTTAAGACAAAAGTACTTTGTACGGAGGACTTCATGATCAGCTTTCGTTGATTCAGCGATTATCATTTACTATTCAGCAGATGATAAAGTTCAGCGATAGCTGAAGTCTTGTACTTGATACTTCACGTTGAGTGGACAAATCTGAGTCTTCGCTGATCCGCATCAGTTCATTAAGAGACTTGTCGCTGGTTCTTGAGCTTGATCTTCGACTTCAGCGTAGAACCTTTGTTGACGTGAAACTTGTCTTCAGGGATCATAAGTAAACAACTAACTTATCAGCGATCATCATAATGACTGAACAGACTCAGAGCATTTATGGTGAACAGTTTCGCTGAATGTTTAACTTAAAGAGCGAGAGTTCCTATCAGCGGTACTGGAAGATCTTAGTACTTATCAGCGATAGTGAAACTCTGATACATATTGTTTACTTACAATTTTCACTAAGTATTTAAGAGATGGTCATTATCAAATCACTGAGGGTTTGGATCAACAATCTCCCCCTATTTGATTATGACATAGCAACAAAGAAAATTGCTATTTAATGAAAACATAAGGATAAAAAGAACTCATAAAATATTTGTCCCTTTTACTGTTTTCTGGGATCTTTTCAGTACTGATGGAGTAAAGTACGTTCGCTGAAATCTTTCTTTAAAATATTGAATCAGGTTACAATGAAGAACAGAAAGATTATAAGTACAAGCGAAAAAATTTACAAGTACAGAAGGATAACTGATACAATAGAGAAAAAGGAGATTATATCAGTTTTCAAAAGGTTCTTCCTTAATGAGAAGTTCATCAAGGGTTGAAAACATTTACGTCCGTTGAAAACATTTACGTCCGTCGTAGTCAAGGAAGAATATTCCATAAGGATTACTGATGACTTTACCAGGGACGAAAAGTTCACATGGTGGCAAAGAAATGTCAAGGGAAGATAGATCAGGGTCAGGACCAAGCACTTCAGTGCGAGAGAAACCAATTCCAGTTTCATTTCGTATGACAGGACCTGAGTTTGAATCTTGACGTTTCTTCTTTGGAGAGGCCCTTTTTCTTTTCGGCTTAAGATCAGGAAGAGGAGGAATGTCCACACAAGAAGATATCAAATCGATCTGTCTGTTTATCAGCTTTTCGAAATGATCCTTGTACTTAGATTGTGACGATTGGATAGCTAACCTCATCTCCAGCCATTCAGAGAGACCATACCTTTTTACAGTGTCAGCGCGAAAGGCTTCGGATTGGCCATCTTCTCTGAAAAGTTTGATGTCAACAATAGGTACTCCGATAGATGTTCTTCCAGAGATGAATACCTTGTTGATCTTCGCTGGACGATATCTGAAGTGGATTTTCTCCTTACACCAGATCAGGGTGGTCTGAGAAACTTCAGTTTTCTTTTCCACGATCTTCTGCGCTTCTTCCCAAAGCTTTCGTTGGATTTGAATGGGAACACGTTTCAGCTTGGGGTCTTTGACAGATTCTTGAGTAAGCTTGATGGCGTATTCTCTGTCTTTCTCTTCAGCTTCTTTTCTTTCAACAATGAGGCGTTCAGCTCTGAGGTGTTCCTTGTATTCAGCTTTTGAAATTTTGAACTTAGGAGGAACTGAAGGCAGTTGATCACGCCTTAGAATGATTCGCTGATCCTCGAATCGTTTTATTATTTCTTCTCTTCTCTTTTGATCCTCTTCACTCAGCTTTTGAGGAGCTGAGGAAGGTCTGTTTCTGTGCGAGAGAGGTTGTTCTTCTGGTTCATCAGTCTCAGAGATCAAATCTAAGACTGGGATTATTTCATCAGCAGCAGCTGGCTTTATTTGTGAAGTCGCAGTAGTAGAACCTTCAGCGACATCCTCAAACAGGGGAGAGGACTAGTTGAAACGCATCGATCTTACAAATAAGAATTGGGTAGAAGAACTTGGGTAGAAAAGATAGAAAAGGAATGTGGATGTGTAGAGAGGTTGTGGAGTAGAGAACTGATTGTGTATAGAGATGTTCAGGGAAGGAATATAAGTAAAGTTTAGTGTACCTGACAAACCGGCTTTTCAAGCAAGATCGCCAGATTTTCATCTTCAGCGAGGCCTTTGCCTTTGCCTTTCTCAGCGCCAGAGGCTGAGGGCTTTGTCTTTGTCTTCTCCCCTGAAGGTTCTTTTATTGAAATACCTTTAAGAGCTTTGGTTCGAGGAGCAGGTTTGACAACAAAGAAATCATCGTCATCTTCATCATCATCATCATCATCCTTCCTTGGAGAGGAGGATGGTTCATCTTCAGGGATGTCGATGTCTTCATCTTCTTCTGCTTCGGATTCCTCAGCATCTTCTTCGAGTTGCTCCCCCTCAGATACAGAGGCGAGCTTCTCGGTTCCCTCAGGGTTTTCATCTCCCTGAGGTTTTTCAGCGATCAGATCTTGATTCCTCTCTCCCCTGATAGATTCATCATGGGAAAGGTCTTCAGCGCTTTTGTTCAGATCTTCAGCGCTTTTATTTAGATCTTCAGCGCTCTTCTCACCGGAATGTTCAGCGCTCTTCTCCCCCTCTTTCTCATGATGACTGGGGGAGGAATGGGTAGACTCAGCGTTGGTGTTATCTCTGTCTTCTGGGCCAGAGATTTTCACACAACCTTCAAGCTTTGCTATTCTGTCTTCTAGGCCAGAAATAGCAGGCGTGATTTTCTTCAGCTCTGTGCGATCCGCCGCTGTGAAAGATTCCAAAATAGGGGCAGGGGCAGGAGCAGGAGCTGGATTATTTTCCTTGTTGACCAGCGTCTCGATCATCGTCTTCATAGAACCAACGTCGGTCTTTACAAAGCCTAAGTCGGTCTTGACCGCTGACATATCACCCTCGAGTTTTCCAACCGATGTCTTCAGCGTTGTTACTTCGCTGGACACGGTCGAAACTGAGTTTTTGAGGCTGGTGTAGTCAGTGTAGATGTCAGAGAGCACCTTGGCAAAATCGCTGAGCGTCTTATCAAGGCCCTTAATGTCATCTGTGGAAGCCTTCTTCTCCACCATCGTAGTCAGCTTCGTCAGATTCTCTCCAGCGTTTGTTACAGCTGTAGAGTTGTTGGAGAGTGTGGTGGTGAGATCAGTCAGCTTAGTTTCCACGGACTTCAGAGACTCGTTGATGTCTCCCAAATTAGGGTGGTTGTAGTATCAGAGTGGTTGTACGATTTCAGACAGTCGGAGGTTCTTTTCTGACATTTCGTACGGAGTCGTGCAAGGGTGGTTAAGACAAAAGTACTTTGTACGGAGGACTTCATGATCAGCTTTCGTTGATTCAGCGATTATCATTTACTATTCAGCAGATGATAAAGTTCAGCGATAGCTGAAGTCTTGTACTTGATACTTCACGTTCAGTGGACAAATCTGAGTCTTCGCTGATCCGCATCAGTTCATTAGGAGACTTGTCGCTGGTTCTTGAGCTTGATCTTCGACTTCAGCGTAGAACCTTTGTTGACGTGAAACTTGTCTTCAGGGATCATAAGTAAACAACTAACTTATCAGCGATCATCATAATGACTGAACAGACTCAGAGCATTTATGGTGAACAGTTTCGCTGAATGTTTAACTTAAAGAGCGAGAGTTCCTATCAGCGGTACTGGAAGATCTTAGTACTTATCAGCGATAGTGAAACTCTGATACATATTGTTTACTTACAATTTTCACTAAGTATTTAAGAGAGGGTCATTATCAAATCACTGAGGGTTTGGATCAACAAATATCTTTTTACTACATCCAATGTTTTTATCTTAATCAATCTTTGCACCCTTTGCTTCTTCTCAAGAATTGATTTTTAGTTGATAACTTAAACAAACCACTCAACAATCTGTTTTCGAAATTGCCATCTGAAATCGATTTTTAAAGACTGGACTTTTGAAAAGCTTTTGTACGTTTTCCCTATGGATCGATATCCGGCACTTTGTACCATTATTACTTGTTTCGAGACGATAGTAGTTCAATGTGTATACTTGCACTGGGTTCTATATAAGTGATATAAAGTTGCATAAATCTTACAACAGAAGCATAGAGAGCTTCCTAAGTCCAATCGTTTTGACAGGTTTTTGGAAACAATTCTTTAGATGTGACTTGGTGATCAAGTCTGCCTGAATATGTTGTATTTCAATCTTTTGAAATGCCTGTTGTTCATGTGTAAATAACGAATTTGGAAAAATGTGTTTAGCGGTATCCCTTTTGATTTAACTATTTTTTGTTAGATCGATAACATGTGTGTTATCCTCATAAATGACAACTGGTTCATCGAGATCATAAGTTAAACCACATCTACTTCAGATATGGCCAATACCTAGTGAAGCAATACACACTCTCCAGCCGCCTCATAGATTGCAAGTAGCTAAGAGTGGTTTTCCGAAGTAGCAAATAGAGTCTGTTTACGAGACCTCCAAGATATCATCATCTTCCCAATGGTAAAGACATAACCAGATTTGGAATGTCCCTTATGCAGGACTGATAAGTAACTTGCGATCAGTGTAGCAGAAAAGAATCATGTTGTTTCCGGTACCAATGAGGGTATCACCACTCAATGATGCAACGTAAAAACGTCCTTGATGCCATTCCAATGGCGGCGTACTGGAGCAATGCTCTATCGAGCAAGATAGCTCATAGCAAAGAAGATGTTTGGTCTAGTACATTGGGCCAAGTACAATAATGTGCCTATTACACTCACGGATCAATATCTCTTCATTGTCTTTATTTGGACGGAATGGGTCCTTAATGTCTAGAGAACGAATAAAAATTGGAGTAGAGGACGACTTTTATGCCCTAATGACTAAAGTGTCTCAACACCTTTTGGATGTAGTTTTTATTATTGATTAAAATCTCATCTTTAAAGTGCTCTATCTGTAAGCCCGGGAAATAACATGTCTTCTCAAGATCCTTCATCTAAAATTCCTTCTGTAATATTTCAGTAGTTTCCAACAATTCTCTTGAGATTCGTATGAGATTCATATCATCTACACAGACTATGATAATTGTGTATTTGATGTTGATTCTCTATGAACAGAAAAGAGTATAGTTCATTATTTAAATATCCAAGGCCGATCAATTAATCACTTAGACGATTATACTACATTCCCTCAGATTGTTTCACTCCATATAGTGATCGTCTTTAGTTTAATTGAGATGTGTTCCATGGTTAGGAACTACTTGATTTTGGCAATTTAAGTTCATCAAGGACTCTCATGTATATCTTTGTGTCTGGATCCCCATAGACATAGGTTGTGAGCATATCCAGGATTTGCATATTCGGTTTTTTGGAAACCACTAAATAGATTAAGTAGCAGAACGTTATAACATCCATTACAAGAGAATACTTCTCGTGGTAATCAATGCATGGGCTTGCACCACAAGGTGAGCTTTGTACCTCAGAATCTCATTATTCTCATTATGGTTCCTTACAAAAACCCATTTGTGGCCAATTGCTTTAACATTAAGTGGTGTTGAAGCGAAAAGTCTAAACACTCTTCTATTTGCTAAGGAATCGAATTCATCTTGGACTGCTTGTTTCCATTGAGGTCGTTTCCTTCCACGGTGATACTCAGCAATAGTATGTAGTTCCATGTCATTATTGTTGATGATGTTATTGGCCACTGTGTATCCGAACACGTCATCGATAAAAGTCTCATTTTGCTTCAAAATTATCGTCTCACTATCATCCTCGACAGGTATTTCAAGGTTATCGAGATGTTGAGAAATTGGTGTTTCTTTAGGAACACGCTCATCTATTACATTTTCGTGATCCTTAATGATCTTGTGTGGCAAAACAGACGCAACAAGATTTCTCCTCCGTCGAGTAGAACATTCTTTGAACTGGTCGGTCTTTCTCTTTTCATGGGAAGAGCGACAAACTGGATGGCCAACGACAACTTCCTTTGCATGGTTGGTACGATTGATACAACATGTTCTGTAACACCCATATTTTACCATGGGAAATGTTACGTAATCAGTAACAATTCCTCTAAAAATACTCCTAGATTACGGTTAAATGAAAACTTTAGACCATTTACAACGAAAGACATTAAATCAACAAATATGTAACTTAAATGCTAACCCGTCCATACCGGGTTGCATTACAAAATTTATCCATCAAAGATTGTTGCACGCTTTGTTAAACGCACAACAAGGTTTAAATTTATAAGCGTGACTTAATCTAGTAAATGGGTAAGTCGGATGTCGATCTTCTCAGGGAGTCAGTGGTCGAGCTAATAAATCGTGTTATATTGAATGCAAGCACGTCACAAAGATTTGCTAATCCATTGATTCAATTTAAGCTCAAAGACTAAGACTAAACATCCAAATCTACTTATCACAATTCACACTATTCACTATTCAGATCAAACTTTTAGGAAGAACTGCATTAAAATTTTTAAGAAACAAATAAATAGAAAATCTTTTTGGCTTTTTATATAGAAAAAAATTAAAAGGAGGAAATTAAGAAAACGAGTTCTAACAATAAGAAAAAGTCACGGTCAACCATCCGTTACTAACCCAATTGTTCACTATTATCACACGATCTCAATTCTAAATGCATTGTCTAAACTAAATGCTACGAGACCGATCCAATCATCGGCATAATCCATGTCTATCCAAATCAACCGTCCTCTCACCTACGCTAATGTGCTCAGTACGGCCGAGGGATACCAATGGACTATCCAAGTTATGTCAGTCAATCACGATAACATTTTAATCTAAACACATATAAATATATCAAAGATTAACTATTATGATTCGACATAATCTGCCACATTTTGTCCAAATGACGTATTTATACTCTTTTGTGCAAATTAGACCCAAAATATAACTAACAAAAACAAATCAAAATTGTATCACACATGGGTTTTCACATCGGGTCAACCTTAAAACGAATTAACCTTGCATTATTGTGCCAGAAAATTCAATATTTTTTTGTTGTTTATTCATTATTCCGACGACAATGTACAAAAGCAAAAATAATAAAGCGACAAACTTTGTTAAACAAACTAATACCCAACAGCAACAATGATAAAAACCATTCAAATACCAATACTTAATATAATCTCACCAATATTCATAGAACTCTCAATATGTAATATGTATCTAAACTTCGAATGGCAAAACGACAACTAATCACAAAAATCGAACCCGTTGGAACTAATTTGCTGCAATTCTTGCTCTTCTTCTGATGTCGTGTATTGGTCGAAAACGAAATCCCAAACAGCCTTCAAAATCGTCTTTTTCCTGCTGTATTTTTCTAACTGAGCCCAAAAATCACAACAACCGTGTTTCCCCTCTTACCGCGCTCTGTTTAATGCCTATCTTTTCCCTTCATATCACCCACGCGTTCCCCTGTGCTGTGACGTGTATCCTTTTCCAAGGCTTTCTACTTCTTTTCTTGTGTTGCGTCCCTTTTTATAAACCAAAGAAATCCTCCAAAAACCCATGATATTCCCTCTAGTTTGAGTCCATATGCTTTCCTTTCTTGTCACAAACAAAAGGCCCAATACCCGTTTGATATGGACCCAAACCCATACCCGATAACCGCACCAGATCCGAACAGTTCCAGCTTTTTTGACCCGACGCAAGTATATTCGTTGACAACCATGTTTTCAGACAATTTGGCCTCGTTTTTTGTTCGTTTTCGCCGATTCTTTTTGCTAAAACTCTAGAAAATCAATTTCCTCAACCATAGAAAGAAGAATCAACGAAAACCATCGTATTGAGTCTCATTTGCTCATTTAAAGTTTGGGTTAAAAACCCACTTGAATTTTGGTTGAGTATTTTACCTCAAATCGTCGATATGGTGTCACGTGTTCAACATGAATATGGTGTCTCACAGGGACGTCTATCATTGCACACACATTTATAGTAGGTATGTGTGACCTCGTGACACTTGCTAAGTCATTATAGGAGTTTATTAACAAAATTTTGTAGAATTAGGAGTTGATTCACTTCATTATCACAATGTGTAGTAGGGGATCCATATGGAATAGTAGGTACATGCCACGTTAATCCATGTCGTTCTTATCAATGTTTACGTGCAAATCTCCCCCTAATGCGGGTAGACTGTCTCATAAAATTCATAATCCACATGTCAAGCGGTAAAGAGAACACCTGTCAAGGGCTCTAAATAGCGTATTACGAACGAGAATTCATAACCGACATATATTCCTCGTCATTTCTGAGATAACAAAATTTGAAAGCTTTAGTTGCTCAATTGGAACATTGACTAAGCGCCCAGACTCGCGTAAATATGAGATGTGAGGCTCATATCCAGTTACTAGCTAGTACGCAGACAGTTTTTGGGTGGCCATGGGTCTCAGGACCAGTACAACAGCGTGTAGTATTGCATAACCCCAAGCAAAAATGGGAATTTGGTTCGCCTAACCAAAGTTGTCGCAATTATATTTAATCTCTTTATCAAAGCTTCTGCGAAACTATATTGGATATGAACATATGCGGCATGGTGTTCAACATCAATCCCCATTGTCATCCAATAGTCATCGAACATTTTCAATGTGAACTCCACAACATTATCAAGTCTAATACACTTTATCAGATAATCTGGATGATGAGCCCTCAACTTAATGAATTGGGTTATATATTTAGGAAACACGTTTTTTGCAAACAAAAAAAAACAATACAACGCGTGATCATATGGTCGATGCATCAACCAAAACCAGGAAATCTTGAAATGGTCATCATGTTGGTTGGACAGGTCTATAAATGTCTTCCTAAATTCTCTCATTGAAACGGGAAACCACTTTTGACAGTTTTACGTGATTTGAGATTTGTCTCCAATTGATCATACTTGGTATAAGATTTTTGGATTAATCACGAAATTCTTTCCTCCAAGAGGAGTCCCGCCCTCATTGTTCGAAGCATCATATTTTTTTCTAGGTGCCCCAATCGGTCATGTTATAGCTAGGGACGGTGATTTGCCCTGACCCGGTGGAACCTGGTTCACCCTCCCCGATCGGGGCTAGGGATTCCCCGCTAAATCGGGTACTGGTCCGGGGCCGGGAATCCCCGTAAGACTGAAACCAGGGCCAGGGCCGGGTAACACACCCCCGACCCGCCCGTACCCGGTATATATATATATTTATTTATTATTTATTATTCACTAATATTATTTCCCTAGTCTTGACTCTTTTCCAAGTCAATTTCATGCAGCCATTCACAAACCATGTTGCATGTTTACCCCAATTTTGATTTATGATATATATATATATATATATATATATATATATATATATATATATATATAGAGAGAGAGAGAGAAGAAAGTTCAAATGAAAACTCAAATTCAATTGTGAACGTGAGGACGAATCTTGGCCTTTCCATCTCTATTGATCCAATGACTCATATTAAATAGAGTTTTTAATTGAAATTATTAATTAAGGTGATTAGGGGTAAAAATGGAAGATAATTTAAACTCACGCCTATCATATTTGACTTTTTATTTTCTTTATTAATTAAAAACTTTTACCCCCCTTAAAGTTTAAAATAAATTACCTTAAAAATTACTAATATTTAATCAAACAAATTACATCAAAAAAACGAGAATTCCGTGCTCTTCGATATGACATCCATCTCGATATAGTTTTTTTGTTGTTTTAACCGTTTTTACGTGAAATGTCATATATGTGTTATATTCATTATGAATATTTATGTATTCAAGTGTTTATAACATCTCGACACCGTAAGTCCGTAACTCGACATCACCTTCTACAACACTTTCTTCAATGTCCTAAGGTATCGTGTTCTTCATTCCTGTAACCCAACACCCATCGAGATGAATCGGGAACCTATCGAGTTTCGATTGTGAACCGAGGAACGAAAGGGAGTGCGTCACGTCTCCACACCTTCACGGGTCACTCATGTATTATTCTTCATGAATAATGTATCATTCAATATGAATAATACATCATTCAGGGTGAATAATACACGATTCATGAATCGTGTATTATTCACCCTGAATGATGTATTATTCATACTGAATATTGTATTATTCATCCTGAATATTATATTATTCATCATGAATATTGAATGAACGTTTACCTTTGTTATTCATACTGAATGTGGACACCTGGAGATGTGCATACATATTCATAAAGAATAAAACCAAGTCGCGGTTGTGAATCGGAAAACAAAAGAGAGTTCGTCATATGTTCACACCTTCACGGGTCATTCATATATTATTCATCATGAATTATGTATCATTCAGGATGAATAATACAACATTCAAGGTGAATAATACATGATTCATGTTTAATAATACATGAATCACGAATTCGTGTATTATTCATCTTGAATGTTGTATTATTCATTTTGAATACTGTGTTATTCGTCATGAATAGTGAATGAACGTTCCCCTTTGTTATTCATACTGAATATGGACAACAAGAAACGTGCATACATATTCATACTGAATATAACACATACATAGCATTTCACGTAAAAACGGTTAAAATGAAGAAAAAACTATATCGAGATGGATGTCATATCGAAGAGCACGAAATTCTCGTTTTTTATGTAATTTGTTTGATTAAAATATTAGTAATTTTTAAGATAATTTATTTTAAACTTTTAAGGGAGTAAAAGTTTTTTACATAAAAAAAAAAAAAGTCAAAGATGGTAGGCGCTGATTCAAATTTCCATATTTGTCCCTAATCATTTCTCAATTGATTTCATTAAGTTTTAACCATTGATTAGTTTTCCAAATCTTGATCAATGTTTGTGACCTGTCCTCATGTTCACGATAGTAGCCAGCTAAACCCTAAACCCAGAAAACTTCGTACTTTTGTCAGTGTTTTCGGTGGTTCCCATTTTTCAATTGCTTCTATTTTCGTCGGATCAACTTGAATGCTCTTCTTAGAAACTACATGCCTAATAAATTGAACTTCCCGCAACCATAACTCACATTTGGAAAATTTAGCGTATAACTGTTCCTTTTTCAATAATTCGAGAATCAAACGAAGATTATGTGCATGCTCTTCTTCAGATCGGGAATAGATAAGAATATCATCGATAAATACGATAAAGAATTTATCGAGATATGGTTTGCATAGTAGATTCATTAAATCCATAAAAGCAGCGGGGGCATTCGTCAGTCCGAAAGGCATCGCCATAAATCATAATGATCATATCGTGTGCGAAAAGCAGTTTTCAGAACGTCTTCTTCTTTAACCTTCAATTGATGATAACCAGATCTTAGATCAATCTTGGAGAAATATCAAGCTCCAACTAATTGATCGAAGAGGTCATCAATTCTGGGAAGCGAATATTTATTCTTGATCGTAAGCTTATTCAGTTCCCGATAATCGATGCACATTCTCATTGACCCATCTTTCTTTTTCGCAAACAAGACTGGTGCACCCCACGGTGAAGTACTAGGTCTGATGAAGCCCTTATCAGAGAGATCTTGTAGTTGAATCATTGTTTCTTTCATTTCTGAGGGTGCCAGACGATATGGTGTACGGGCAACAGGAGCGGCTCTAGAAGTCAAATCGATACCAAACTCTACTTGTCTAACGGGTGGAAGACTAGTCAAGTCTTCCGGAAAAACTTCCGGAAAATCACGAACTACGGGAATATCTTCAAGCTTACTCTTCTCTAGCTTAGTATATGTCATATAAGCTAAATAACTTTGACAACCTATTCTAACACGCTTATGGGCTTTCAACATTGAGATTAGGCAAGATTGACGATTTCTAAAATCACCATAAACTACTATCGGTCCTGTCTCAGGTAAGACAATATTGATCAACTTCTTATTGCAAACAATAAAGGGCCTTTAGCCTAGCGGTATTGGAACCCTTGGCCTTGTAGGAGGTCATGGGTTCAAACCTCACCAAATGTGAGGAAGGTGTGTGAGTTTATTTGTTTCATTTGCCGTATATAAATATTATATACTTAAAAAAAATATTAGCCTGATTCTCGGCCAACCAATCCATCCCCACTACCACATCGAATTCATTTAAGGCCATAGGAAATAACTGAATAGGTACACCACACCCATCTATATCTATAAAGCAACTATCAAATACCTCTCTAATCGGTACTTGATTATCATTTGCAGTCTCTACCATTAAAACAAATGATCGGTTTGTACCGGAATCAAATAGCACTTTAGCACGCGTAGAGTTTATTAGAAATGTACATGTAACAACATCAAGAGTTTCCTCTACGTCTCGTGTTGTCATCTGAAAAGCACGACCTCGTGCTCTCGGTAGTTCAGGCCTTTGTATCCCTGCCGGCCTAATACCCTGAGGTCTCCCTGGCATACTGCCCGTTGGGCGTTCCACTATGGGCAATCGCATGGAAACTCGTTGTAGTCTCTGGAGTTCGTAACAAAAGAAGGAGACACAAATGATCGGCTTGCACCGGAATCAAATACCATTTTAGCACGCGTAAAGTTGATTAGAAATGTACATGTAACAACATAAAGAGTTTCCTCTACCTCTCGTGTTGTCATCTGAAAAGCACGACCCCGTGCTCTCGGTAGTTCAGGCCTTTGTATCCCTCCCGGCCTAATACCCTGAGGTCTCCCTGGCATACTGCTTGTTGGGCGTTCCACTGTGGGCAATCGCATGGAAACTCGTCGTAGTCTCTGGAGTTCGTAACAAAAGAAGGAGACACAAATGATCGGTTTGCACCGGAATCAAATAGCACTTTAGCACGCGTAGAGTTTATTAGAAATGTACATGTAACAACATCAAGAGTTCGTGTTGTCATCTGAAAAGCACGACCCCGTGCTCTCGATAGTTTAGGCCTTTGTATCCCTCCCAACTTAATATCCTGAGGTCTCCCTAGCATACTGCATGTTGGGCGTTCCACTATGGGCAATCGCATGGAAACTCGCCGTAGTCTCTGGAGTTCGTGGTTTCTCCAGTGCGCGGTGTGTGTTTTCCAGCGACTTAAGTCGCGTGGAAACTCGTGGTGGTCTCTGTCGCAGTTTTCTGATTTGGTCTATTTGCTCCTCGAACATTGTTGCTAGCCGCTCTACATCAATACATTTCAGACAAAATATTATGAAATATCATGCATATATAATATGTTGCGTATTTTTCACTATACAAGCTATAACTCCTTTTATGTGATAGACGTTCCAAAATGTCAATGCTCGTATAACCATTTAGCATGTGATGTAGATCATAAATAATATATCTAGTATATATTTGATTAGCCATGCAACTTGTATGTGTTTTTTAGTAATAGATATTGTACCTTACTTCGGGTTTCACGAAAGGAATTATCTATGTGAAATCCAATATAGTAGCGAAGAACCCCTCTTTGTTACTTATCGAGCGAGAAAGTGCCTTAAAATCCCTCTGTTGTTGAGCTAAAGTGATGATAACTTGTGTGAGCGAAACTAACTCACTACACACACACACACACAGAGAGAGAGAGAGAGAGAGAGAGAGAGAGAGAGAGAGAGAGAGAGAGAGAGAGAGAGAGAGAGAGAGAGAGCTCATATATCATGTATATTAAAATATCAAGGTATGTCCAATGATGAGGCATCAACCTCTTTACATGGTATAAACGTTGAGCCAAGACATAAATGAAATATTTTGAGTTACATTGGTATTAACTCATACATAAAGTCTCGTCATTATGGTGTTAAATACGACAATGCACACAAACCATTAAGTCACAGTTACAACAAGCTACATATTATTGTAATAATTTATTGTGTAGTTTAATAGATTCTATTTACATTTTCTAAATATTAATAAAAACAAATTTATAATAAAATAATGTAGTTATATTGTATGGAGTCACACATGTAGAAAATGACATGATATAATATGAATTATGACAAGAAGTGCATCGGAGACTTTGAGTGATCTTTTTCACATTAGGATAAAAACCACATTTGAGTGATTTTTTTTGGTTTCTAAGTCTTTTTTTAAAAACATTGTTTAACAACTTTGATCACTTCAAATATTAAAGTCTATCGGATTTTTTAAACTTCTTGGTTTTACAACAAGTTTTTGAGAAACTATTTAATAATTAATCTCACTTTTAATTTATGATGTGTAATATGAATTGATAACACCTAACTGTAATCGAGTCTAGGGATCTTAACAATTTAATATAAATCATTATTCGTAGAATTAAATAAATAAAAATCACTTTCAAAAATAAATAAATAAATTAAGATCAAACAACCATGGTATTATTATTTACAACAATTGGGTTCGATTTCAACTCCAAATATGTTTCCTTATTATACACTTGTTTTAAATTAACCATGTCCATGTGGTTGTTAGAGAAATAAGAAGAATTAAGAACCGTTTAGATCAAAATCGATGGTCATATGTTGTCGAATTTAAGAAATGCATTTATAATTCATTTTCATTATAATAGAGGGATTAGCCACTAACTCAAGCTACCAATTTTAAAAGTTGTAGTACAGATTCATACCCAAGCAGTACGTTGACTTTAAACATCCATGTGACTGAAGTTGACCAAGAGAAACCATTTAAAGTCAGTCACAAGGTTAAGCATGAATTATTGCATTCTTCTAACCCATTTTGGTAGTCTCAAATGGCTTCTGTAAACCCATTTCTCGGTCCAAATTCCAGTGACACACCATGGGTGGATCAGATCAGCAAAACCTTACAAACCCAGCTTAGAATCGCAATAGATACACCTCCAGTTTCCATATTTGAAATCCCCAAAACCCTAAAAGCAGAAAAGCTTGAAGCATATACTCCACAATGGATAGGGCTTGGGCCATATCACCATTTTCAATCTGAGCTCTATCACAAGATGGAGCAGAACAAACTCAGTGCAATGAAAAGGGTATTTAGGCCTCACCAAATTCACAACTGCCAACAACAAGTTGTAGAAAAAATCAGAGAGATTATCCCGATAATTTGTGGTAGCTATGATTTGTTTCTTGATACCGATGACTATACATTGGCATGGTTATTTGCTATAGATGGTCTCTTCTTGCTCGATCAACTCGATGCTTATTTTAATCATGGGTTTGTAATAGAAGCAAGAGATTTAATCATGTTAGAGAACCAAATTCCTGTAATTGTGTTGAAGGAGATTCATAAGGCCGTGTGGGCCGAAAATGCTCTTGCTCAAGAAGACGATTTGGAATCCAAGTTTCGGTTTTTCTGTGAGTCCCATTCACCTTTTCTCTTCTCCAAGGAGAAAATCAACTTTATAGGGGTTAACCATCTACTTGATTATATGTACCATTCGATCGTAAACAATAAAACATCGATCTCATGCAAAGTCAACTTCAAAAACCCTAGAAGTGGTCCTTATGAACGCGACGCGAAACTAGAACTACTAGAAGCTGTTATCAAATTTGCAGGCCTCATACCAGGGGCTAAACCTTTTCTTCAGATCACCGAATTCAACAAGAAAAAGGAAAATACGTTCGTTGAAGAGATCAAGGTGCCTTCAGTTTCAGAACTTCACAATATTGCACGGGTAAAGTTTCGTTTATCACCTAGAAATGGAGGCATCAGAAACATAAAATTTGTCTTGGAAAAAGAATGGATTTGTTATCTTCCTCTTATCACCCTTAATATTGATTCAGAGGTCATCTTGAGAAACTTGGTGGCTTACGAGCAATTAATGGCGAAGAATAGTTTTGTATCGAGGTATGGCCTTGAACTCACGGAATACGTAGATTTCTTGTGTGGGATCATCGACACAGTTAAGGACGTGAGGTTGCTACGTGAAGAGAATGTTATAGAAGGTGATTTGGGCGATGAGGAGGTAGTCGAACTCTTTAATGGGATCGGGAGATCTCATGGGAAAATGAGTGTGGAATCGGAGTTGGGGAAAACCGTGGCTCAAATAAACATGGTTTACGAAAGTATGCCAATAGTTTGTGTTCAAAGATTGGCTGAGAAGCAACTACGGGATTCTGCAAAGATTATCACGTTCCTCATTAGCATTTGGAGCATATTGATCTTGATTCGTGAGGTGTATTCAAGGGTTTGTGGTTTCAATCCAACTCATATGATGTTGCTGGTTCGTTTTCTTCGGACCAAATTGAGTCATTTTCGTAATTGATCCAGAAGGCTGTAGGTGTACTAAATTCTTAAATATTAATCATCGGTGTTTAATTATTTTATATCCATCAACTTATTATAATATATCAAAAAGTAAAGTTCACTTTTGGTCCTTAATGATTGTCTACTCTAACATTTTCCATCCATGAACTTCAATAAGGTGCATATGATCCCTGACGTTTGTATTTTCGTAACGTTTTTGGTCCCTCCCGTTAACAACTGTTATCTCTTTCCGTTAAATCCAATTAAATGAGGGGTATTATGGTCATTTTACCTCTTTTCTTTATTTTCTTGCTTTTATAAAAACCATCAAACTCTAGGGGCTTGTTATGTAATTATCTATAACCATTTTCCTATTCTTTTTTAATTTTTTTTCTTGAACCTTCTTCACCATGTTCATCTTCTCCAACAATAAACCCTAAATCATGAATTCAATATCATTAGACCTACTTTGATGTACCACTGGCTGGTATCCACCGTCCACCACCCTCATCAAATCATAGTCAGCAGCATTAGCAGTAACACTGTTAGTACACAATGTATCCAAGATTTAGGGCTAACTGTAATTAGTCAATATTAGTCAAAGTCAAAATAGCTAGTGAGGGTCAAAGGTATAAATACCCAATTGTTAGGGTTTTGTGAGGTGAGTTCATTTGAGAATAGCTACCAAGTGTGTGTGTGTGTGTGAAAATAGAGAGTGGCCTCCAAAGAGAGAGAATTAGGGTTCTTCATTCCAATCTATTTGATTCTCTCTCAATCTATTGAAGTTTATGTTTAATCTTGTTATCTGAAAACTCTCAATTGGTATCAGAGCCTAACAGAGGTGAATTTGTGCATCATTCAAACACTTTTATCAATTTTTGAGAAATTGAAGAGGTTTTGAAAGTTTTTGAGATTTAATTGAATTTTTTCAAAAATCTAGAAATCGTTTGAGGTTTGGATTGATTCAAGTTCATAGATCATTTTTACTTGTTGATTGGAACAGTTTTTCAGTTTACAAAATTATTTTTCATCAACTAATCAATTGATTTTGAAAATTAAATTGTTAACAGCGGTCTTCGTAACATGTTTTTAAGGATGGTGATTGATTTTGGTGAGTAAATGTATCTTGATTGTTTTGAACTCCACTGATTTCTTCTAATCTTGTTTCTCAATTGACATAAGTTTCTAGGTTTCATATTCTAACAACAAATTGTGATTTGGAAACTTTCTGGGTTCAAAGGTCTATGTGTTCATCGATGTACCAAAAGAATGTGTTGATCGATCTGTTTATCCATTAACTCTCGATTGTTTTTGTTGTTACAGATCGGGTTTATTATCGATTTGGAACAGTTTGCTTCATTTAGATTTGAAAAACTCGAAGAAATCAGTGAGTTTGAGGTGTAACACATTGTCGCCGGAATCTGGGTTGTTTCACCGGAAAAACGAGAAAAACCGTCGGAGTTCATAACTATCGCAAGTTACTTATTGCAACGTGATTCTTATCGCAATCTTATCGCAACTGTTGTCTCATATCGCAAGGTTTTATCGCAAACCTCAGTTGAGATAAAGTTTTATCGCAACCCGCCGGAAAAACGATTTTGCCGGAATCTGGAAAATTTCACCGGAGTTCGTTTTTGTTATCGCAACCTTTTGTCGCAACTTGGTTTGTTTATCGCAACTCAAGTGAAAAGATTGTCGCAAGTGTTTTATCGCAACAAACTGTCATCGCAATTCTTATCGCAACCAAAGCTCGCCGAAAAGTCGCAAGTCGCCGAAAAACTCGTGGGTCGTGAAAACAGTTGCATGATCTCGAAATACTTGTTGAAATCTGTTGGTTGATGATCTGAAAACTCAAAGGAACCAAAAACAAACGATTTAGTCGTGAGATAACATAGGAAATCGAAACTGAAAACCATCAGATCGTCGTTTTGGATGGTGATGAACAGTGTTTTAACTGTTCCGTTAAGTCACCGGTAGATTTGTTACATTTTTGGTCCTTTTTCGATAGTAGCGTTAGATTCGTTAGTATTGCCATTATTTTCGTTAATTTTGTTACATTTTAGGTCCTAGGTTAGTTAAGTCAAAGTTAGTTAGGTTAGTTGACTTGTGTTAAGTTTTCCGTTAAGTTTCTTTCATTTTTGGTCCTTCAGTTAAGTGTCCGTTAAGTCTAGTTAAAAGTTTCAAAGTCTGTCACTTTTGGTCCCTGAACTTAAAGTTCCAGGGTTTGTCATTTTGAGTCCCTGTAGTTTTTGTTTTTGTTTAAGTCATTTTTAGTCCCTCTAGTTTTAACTTTCAGTTTATTACTATTTTAGTCCATAGACTTGTAAGTTTTAGATTTTTACATTTTTAGTCCTTAGAGTTTTATTTTCTTTTAGGAATTTTCATTTATAGTCCTTTGAGTCTTAATTTTAGAATTTTGTCATTTTTAGTCCTTGTCTTTTATAAGTGATAGTATTTTACATTTTTGGTTCTTTTTCGTTTTAGTTTCGTAAGTTGTCAGTTTTAGTCCTTATTCTTCATTATTTTTCATTTTTCGTCGTTTTTATCAGTTTTTGCCTGCATTTAACCGCAACTGATATATTTTTCTCGTGCTTTGCAGGTCTATCGCTTTAAAGTCCAGTTTTCTGCATTAACTTTTCGGAATTAATTTTTGGGAGACAAATTTACAAATTGTTTTTTCAAATTTTATTTTTGAAAATGTTTTCCTGACTTTAATCGATTTTCTCTTATCGTTCAAGCGCACAAATTCTACTTCTCATGAAGTATCTGTTAACGATCCGACATTTCAAATTTTCAAGTAACAATGGATGATTATCTCGTGCTAGAATATATGGGTTGGAATGATTCATCAACAGACAAACCCAATGCAAGCTCAGAGGAAACTACTACTCTCAAAGACAAGATGTCATTGTCAGCTCTTGAAGCAAAAGTTGAATCACAAGCAGTTGATTTAACTGAAAAACTAAGAAAAGCTCATGAAACAATAGAATCTCAAAGACAACTAATCATTGAACATAATAAGTTAAGTGATGCGTTGAAAAAGGAACGAGTTGAGATCGAACAATCTCGAACTTATTTCCGGAAAAGAATGGATGAAATGGAAGAAAAAGTAAGAGTTTCTGAAAATAGGAAGAATGAGCTTGAACAATTGTTGAATTCTCACAAAGATAGAAACTCTGAATTAACCGAGAAAGCAAATAGTCTGGAGGAAAAGTTGTACAAAATAGGCCAGACTGAACAGACGATTCATCTTAACAAGTCGAAGAACTTTAGATACTACAATGACAAATGGGGTTTGGGATTTGATAATCCTCATTACATGGAAAATGCTTTGAAAAAGGCACCATGTCTTTACAAGTTTCACTGGCTTCACCTTCCATCCATAGAACCTAAATACATAATCAACTGGCTTAATGAGGAAGAACATAGGGCCGAGGAAGAGCTTAAGAGAAAGACGACTGTGACAATGCAACTTCCTTTTTGCTACGAATGGGAAAATAGGAAGGCTTTGGTTCAACAATGCCCAATTAGACACTTGAAGGCTTCCTACATTTAACCCTCCAAATTTATAGTCTCTAATCACACTCTCCCATTTCACCCAAGACACACCCCTCTTATGTTCAGTCCCTTTCCCCCCCCCCCCCCCCCCAAAAAAAAAATGTGCTTCTCACTCGCTCTAACTCGCGAATCACTCCGCTCGGGGCATTAAAGAGAGAGAAATAATACAAGGGCAATGACCCGAGAACCGATTTAACCAACGATAATTTTCCTCCGAAAGAGATGAATTTAGCTTTCCAATCGGCCAGTTTATTCTTCACCTTTTCGATGACCACCTTCCAATTCTGGATTCTTGTCATTTTTGCTCCGATCGGTAACCCGAGATACGTAAACGGCAACAGCCCCGAGCCACAACCCAAGCCTCTCGCCATTCTTTGTACCTCCTCCGACCCCAAAAAGCTTACTTTTTGTCATGTTGATCTTTAGACCCGAAACCGCGTAAAAGCACTGTAAAATCCTCGTTAAGTTTTTTATATTTGATGAACTCCATTTTCCGAAGATAATCACATCGTCTGCGTATTGGAGATGAGTCACCAAAACCTCATTTTTCCCGACCTTTAAACCTTCAAACAAACCTTTCTCCCGTGCTTCCAATAACATGATGTTTAAACCTTCCGCAACCGCCAAGAAGAGAAACGACGCAAGTGGGTCGCCTTGCCGTAGTCCTCTCAACATCTTAAACTCCTTTGTCGGGGCACCGTTTACCAACACCGACACCCAAGCCGATTGTAAACATGCCTTAACCCATCCGCACCATCTAGATCCGAAGCCCATTGTTCTCAATGTGTCCAATAAGAATCCCCACTCGACACTGTCGTATGCCTTCTCAAAATCGACCTTAAATACCATTCCTTTCTTTTTTGAGCGACGGACTTCATCTACCACCTCGTTTGCAACAAGTACTCCATCCAATATGAGCCTACCTTTTAGGAAGGCCGATTGTGTTTCTCCGATAATTCTTCCCATTACTTTTTTAATTCTCTACGCAAACACTTTCGCTAGGATCTTGTAGTAAGCCCCAATAAGACTGATTGGTCTAAACTCATTAAGACCAATCGGATTGGGATTCTTAGGAATTAACATCAAGAAGGAAGCGTTACAACCCCTTCTTATTTTGCCTACCTCCCAAAAATGCGCCAATGCCGACATTAGTTCTCCTTTTATAACGTCCCAATACCTTTTTATGATGGTAAAAGTTATACCGTCCGGTCCCGGCGATTTTTTGCTACCACACAAATTGATCGCCTCTTTTACTTCTTCCTCCGAAAACGGACTTTCAAGGGACACGGCTTCATCGATCGACAGCCTTTTGAATTTGTCACTTCTTAATCTTGGCCTGTAGACTTTTTGATCGGCAAATTTATTTTTAAAAAATTGGAAAGTTGCTTCTTTTATTTCCTCGGGTTCCTCCGTCCAACTCGAGTCTACGCTCAAACCCCGGATTCCATTAACTCTTACCCTCTTCCTTATTGCCGTATTAAATAGCTTGGAGTTCTCGTCTCCTTCCTTGGCCCACTTGATTTTCGCTTTTTGGCTAGCCATTACCACTTTCTTGCGCTCTCCATCCAACCAATTCTTCCTACATTCGATCCAACGGTCTTTTTCACTACCATTCAATTGTCTCCTCGCGGCTTCGGATTCCAGTCTGCATGCCTCTTCCTTATTCCTTGAGATATCACCTTCTAGATTACCAATCATTTCGGTACTCCATCTCTTTAAAGCTAGCTTGACATTCTTCAGTTTTTCTTCGAAGATCTCTTCCGGATTTATTGTTATTACAGATTTGCTCCAAGTCTCTTTGATCAACAAGTCTATTTCCGGTTCTTCTAGCCATACGTCAAATATTTTAAATGGTCTAGGCCCGAAGTCTTGCTTTTTGTCCTCAAGCACAATCGGGTAATGATCTGACCACAATCTCTCAATCGCCTTTACCCCCATGTTATTCCACACTTCATAAAATGAGTTGGATACTAAAAACGATCCAATTTACTGTATTTGATGCCATCATCGCTTACCCGCGTAAATTTTTGACCCCCCGTCGGCACTTCCACCAATCGATTGTCTCTAATAAACTTGTTGAATTCTTTCGCACCCCTTTCATTTGTAATTGAATTTAGTCGCTCTTGTTTGTTTCTTACTTCATTAAAGTCCCCAAAAAAACACCACCTTATCTCTTCCTTATCGCACAACTTTTCTAATTGGTTCCATACCTCCATCCTCTCTTTAACATCATTTGGACCGTAAACATTCACCATCCCGACTAGCCCGTTTATACCTCTCCACTTACCAATTGCGGCCACAAAATTCTTTTCTGCTATGAAATGTTCACACATAAATTCATTAATGTCCCAAATTAGAAGAAGTCCACCCAAATTCCCTACTGCTTCTGTTTGAACATAGTCGAATTGATCAAAACCCCATAAAGTCCGAACATGTCTTTCGTCCCAATGCTTTTGTTTCGTTTCTTGGATACCAATAGCGCTCAGTCTCTCTTTTACACATATATTGCGAATCCAATTTCTTTTTAAAGTTCCTCCTAGTCCTCTAATGTTAATAGAAACAATCTTCATAATCTCCATTTTAGACCGAAACTAAGTTACTTACTGTACTTACTTCCGCCCGCTTCTGACTTCTTCTTTCTCTTCCCAAACAAGCCCCAATTTCCTCCCAAAGTCGGCCACACTTTCTGAACAATCGGCACTTTTCATCTCGTTCATTAATGATTTCTGTGTATCTACGCTACCTGATGATTTACCCCTCTTTCTTCCTTTTTCTGTCTTACTCGCACCTACTTCAGTCGCTTTTAACTTCTGAGAGCTTCGCTGGGAATTTGTTCTTGCCATTTTCTTTATTAGATGAAAACTCATCTTGCCCCTGCCTAAGTTGCTTGAGTCGCCTCTCTTCGTCTTCTGCTTCTCTCCTTCATCATAACGTGCTTTGCTCCCTGTTTCTTTTCTGTTCGATTTTCCCTTCCCGAATTGATCAGAGCCCCCCTTGCCTTTTGTTATCACATCTGATCCTTCTTTATTTCCAGAAGGATTATTATTCGATTTATTTTTTGGGCTGGGCTGAGTCTTAAGGTACTCCATTCCTTCTGGACTCTCTACCGGATTGGGCCTGTTACTCAACGGCCCAATGTTCCTTTCCACTTGGTCTTTCCTTTGGTCTTCACCCTGCCCCGGCCCAGACCTTTGATTGGAATTTGCTCCCTCCTTAGAATCCACAGTCGCCTCCATCGGGATACGAACCGCCGCTGGAGTCTCTTCGACTACTGTTTGATCATTGTTGTCGCCGGCGCAAGACTTAGTCACCGGCGCTAATTCCGGCAGCACTCCGCCGCCACCGTCTTTCGCCGCCGTGTTCTCTCCACCAATCTCAACATTTTCCTGGTTTCCTTCTCTTAGTATCGACTCGTCATTTACATTCCGATCACCACCATCTCCCATCATCACTTCCACCCAGCTTTCCTGTACCCCATCTGCTTCTTCCCCATCCTCCTCCGACCATTCCGAAGGAATTGACGATTCCTCTCCTTCCCAATCTTCGTCTAATAATTCTTCCGCTAAGTGTTCTGTCACGTCGATTTCTTCCTCCCAAATACTGATCCTATAGAACAGGGAATCTACCTTAATACAACTGAGGTCATCTATAATGTTCCTTATCGACGTAGCAATGAGGACTTTTCCGTATTCCAAGTTGCATCCCCCTTCCAGGTCACAGTTTGCCACCTTGAGCACCTTACCCCATTTCATTGCAATATTTGAAAATACCTCATGGTTCCAAGCATGTAGAGGCACTCCGTGAATCTTCACCCAGATCACCCTTTCTGACGGTCGGAAACCTTCGGTCCACCTTCTTAAATCCTTCACCCAAACGTGGATGCCATGTTTTTTGTTGTTTAGCAGATTGCACATCGTGACTTCTTTCTCAAAAGTGAGCAGTAAGTTTCTTCCCCCTAATAGCCTGATTGAGCATTCTGATAATTCCTCAGATTTGCAAAGTGCTCTTAATGAGTCGACGTCTTCAAAGGACTTGACATAGCCAATTAGACATTTCCTTAGTGATCTTTTCGAGTTTTCATTTGACTTCCAATACAAGATTACCTCCTCCTTTTCGATTCTTTCTTCGTTATTGATTGCCGACGTGTTCTTGCATCCTTTGACTACTTCGCTATACGATCGCTCTTGAGTTACCCTTACACTTCTTGCGTCATCTTTTATGGCTTCGTATGTCGGTGTTCTCGCCGTTTGTTGCCCACTGTTTCCCTCCGGTTTAGCAAGGTATACCCGAAGCTTGTAAGATCCGATCCACAACTCGTTCAGTCTCCTCTCCAACTCCTCAACATTATACACATTTCTGAATCTAACAAACCCGAATCTTTTGTTGCTACGTGTACTTTTCCTTGCCATGTATATATCCCCTACATCACCTATTCTTTTGAAGGTACGCCATATTTGAGGAACTTCCCATCCTTCCGGGAAGTTATGAAACATGAACGATAACAATTTTCGTCGGTCAAATCTATTCCTATCCTGGTCCTGTAGACGTTCTCTCTCTTCCCAACCCCCTCACCAGGTCTGACGCGCACTCTCTTGCCGGAACTCTCGCACCACCTCGTCGTCTCTCCCCCTCTCACCGGATTTCTCTCTCTAACCCTAACTCTCTCCATTTCTTATATTTTAGGGTTTTTTACATTTTCTAAATATTAATAAAAACAAATTTATAATAAAATAATGTAGTTATATTGTATGGAGTCACGCCCATGTAGGAAATGACATGATATAATATGAATTATGACAAGAAGTGCATTGGAGACTTGGAGTGATCTTTTTCACATTAGGATTAAACCACATTTGAGTGATTTTTTTTTTTTGGTTTCTAAGTCTTTTTTTAAAAACATTGTTTAAGAACTTGATCACTTTAAATATAAAAGTCTATCGGATTTTTTAAACTTCTTGGTTTTACAACAAGTTTTTTAGAAACTATTTAATAATTAATCTCACTTTTAATCGAATTAATGAAAATTTTGTTATGATGTGTAATATTAACTGATAACACCTAACTGTAATCGAGTCTAGAGATCTTTAACAATTTAATATAAATCATTATTCGTAGAATTAAATAAATAAAAATCACTTTCAAAAATAAATAAATAAATAAATAAAGATCAAACAACCATGGTATTATTATTTACAACAATTGGGTTCGATTTCAACTCCAAATATGTTTCCTTATTATACACTTGTTTTAAATTAACCATGTCCATGTGGTTGTTAGAGAAATAAGAAGAATTAAGAACCGTTTAGATCAAAATCGATGGTCATATGTTGTCGAATTTAAGAAATGCATTTATAATTCATTTTCATTATAATAGAGGGATTAGCCACTAACTCAAGCTACCAATTTTAAAAGTTGTAGTACAGATTCATACCCAAGCAGTACGTTGACTTTAAACATCCATGTGACTGAAGTTGACCAAGAGAAACCATTTAAAGTCAGTCACAAGGTTAAGCATGAATTATTGCATTCTTCTAACCCATTTTGGTAGTCTCAAATGGCTTCTGTAAACCCATTTCTCGGTCCAAATTCCAGTGACACACCATGGGTGGATCAGATCAGCAAAACCTTACAAACCCAGCTTAGAATCGCAATAGATACACCTCCAGTTTCCATATTTGAAATCCCCAAAACCCTAAAAGCAGAAAAGCTTGAAGCATATACTCCACAATGGATAGGGCTTGGGCCATATCACCATTTTCAATCTGAGCTCTATCACAAGATGGAGCAGAACAAACTCAGTGCAATGAAAAGGGTATTTAGGCCTCACCAAATTCACAACTGCCAACAACAAGTTGTAGAAAAAATCAGAGAGATTATCCCGATAATTTGTGGTAGCTATGATTTGTTTCTTGATACCGATGACTATACATTGGCATGGTTATTTGCTATAGATGGTCTCTTCTTGCTCGATCAACTCGATGCTTATTTTAATCATGGGTTTGTAATATAAGCAAGAGATTTAATCATGTTAGAGAACCAAATTCCTGTAATTGTGTTGAAGGAGATTCATAAGGCCGTGTGGGCCGAAAATGCTCTTGCTCAAGAAGACGATTTGGAATCCAAGTTTCGGTTTTTCTGTGAGTCCCATTCACCTTTTCTCTTCTCCAAGGAGAAAATCAACTTTATAGGGGTTAACCATCTACTTGATTATATGCACCATTCAATCGTAAACAATAAAACATCGATCTCATGCAAAGTCAACTTCAAAAACCCTAGAAGTGGTCCTTATGAACGCGACGCGAAACTAGAACTACTAGAAGCTGTTTTCAAATTTGCAGGCCTCATACCAGGGGCTAAACCTTTTCTTCAGATCACCGAATTCAACAAGAAAAAGGAAAATACGTTCGTTGAAGAGATCAAGGTGCCTTCAGTTTCAGAACTTCACAATATTGCACGGGTAAAGTTTCGTTTATCACCTAGAAATGGAGGCATCAGAAACATAAAATTTGTCTTGGAAAAAGAATGGATTTGTTATCTTCCTCTTATCACCCTTAATATTGATTCAGAGGTCATCTTGAGAAACTTGGTGGCTTACGAGCAATTAATGGCGAAGAATAGTTTTGTATCGAGGTATGGCCTTGAACTCACGGAATACGTAGATTTCTTGTGTGGGATCATCGACACAGTTAAGGACGTGAGGTTGCTACGTGAAGAGAATGTTATAGAAGGTGATTTGGGCGATGAGGAGGTAGTCGAACTCTTTAATGGGATAGGGAGATCTCATGGGAAAATGAGTGTGGAATCGGAGTTGGGGAAAACCGTGGCTCAAATAAACATGGTTTACGAAAGTATGCCAATAGTTTGTGTTCAAAGATTGGCTGAGAAGCAACTACGGGATTCTGCAAAGATTATCACGTTCCTCATTAGCATTTGGAGCATATTGATCTTGATTCGTGAGGTGTATTCAAGGGTTTGTGGTTTCAATCCAACTCATATGATGTTGCTGGTTCGTTTTCTTCGGACCAAATTGAGTCATTTTCGTAATTGATCCAGAAGGCTGTAGGTGTACTAAATTCTTAAATATTAATCATCGGTGTTTAATTATTTTATATCCATCAACTTATTATAATATATCAAAAAGTAAAGTTCACTTTTGGTCCTTAATGATTGTCTACTCTAACATTTTCCATCCATGAACTTCAATAAGGTGCATATGATCCCTGACGTTTGTATTTTAGTAACGTTTTTGGTCCCTCCCGTTAACAACTGTTATCTCTTTCCGTTAAATCCAATTAAATGAGGGGTATTATGGTCATTTTACCTCTTTTCTTTATTTTCTTGCTTTTATAAAAACCATCAAACTCTAGGGGCTTGTTATGTAATTATCTATAACCATTTTCCTATTCTTTTTTAATTTTTTCTTGAACCTTCTTCACCATGTTCTTCTTCTCCAACAATAAACCCTAAATCATGAATTCAATATCAACAGACCTACTTTGATATACCACCGGCTGGTACCCACCGTCCACCACCCTCATCAAATCATAGTCAGCAACATTAGCAGTAACACTGTTAGTACACAATGTATCCAAGATTTAGGGCTAACTGTAATTAGTCAATATTAGTCAAAGTCAAAATAGCTAGTGAGGGTCAAAGGTATAAATACCCAATTGTTAGGGTTTTGTGAGGTGAGTTCATTTGAGAATAGCTACCAAGTGTGTGTGTGTGTGTGAAAATAGAGAGTGGCCTCCAAAGAGAGAGAATTAGGGTTCTTCATTCCAATCTATTTGATTCTCTCTCAATCTATTGAAGTTTATGTTTAATCTTGTTATCTGAAAACTCTCAATTGGTATCAGAGCCTAACAAAGGTGAATTTGTGCATCATTCAAACACTTTTATCAATTTTTGAGAAATTGAAGAGGTTTTGAAAGTTTTTGAGATTTAATTGAATTTTTTCAAAAATCTAGAAATCGTTTGAGGTTTGGATTGATTCAAGTCCATAGATCATTTTTACTTGTTGATTGGAACAGTTTTTCAGTTTACAAAATTATTTTTCATCAACTAATCAATTGATTTTGAAAATTAAATTGTTAACAGCGGTCTTCGTAACATGTTTTTAAGGATGGTGATTGATTTTGGTGAGTAAATGTATCTTGATTGTTTTGAACTCCACTGATTTCTTCTAATCTTGTTTCTCAATTGACATAAGTTTCTAGGTTTCATATTCTAACAACAAATTGTGATTTGGAAACTTTCTGGGTTCGAAGGTCTATGTGTTCATCGATGTACCAAAAGAATGTGTTGATCGATCTGTTTATCCATTAAGTCTCGATTGTTTTTGTTGTTACAGATCGGGTTTGTTATCGATTTGGAACAGTTTGCTTCATTTAGATTTGAAAAACTCGAAGAAATCAGTGAGTTTGAGGTGTAACACATTGTCGCCGGAATCTGGGTTGTTTCACTGGAAAAACGAGAAAAACCGCCGGAGTTCATAACTATCGCAAGTTACTTATCGCAACGTGATTCTTATCGCAATCTTATCGCAAGGTTTTATCGCAAACCTCAGTTGAGATAAAGTTTTATCGCAACCCGCCGGAAAAACGATTTTGCCGGAATTTTGAAAATTTCACTGGAGTTCGTTTTTTTTATCGCAACCTTTTGTCGCAACTTGGTTTGTTTATCGCAACTCAAGTGAAAAGATTGTCGCAAGTGTTTTATCGCAACAAACTGTCATCGCAATTCTTATCGCAACCAAAGCTCGCCGGAAAGTCGCAAGTCGCCGAAAAACTCGTGGGTCGTGAAAACAGTTGCATGATCTCGAAATACTTGTTGAAATCTGTTGGTTGATGATCTGAAAACTCAAAGGAACCAAAAACAAACGATTTAGTCGTGAGATAACAAAGGAAATCGAAACTGAAAACCATCAGATCGTCGTTTTGGATGGTGATGAACAGTGTTTTAACTGTTTCGTTAAGTCACCGGTAGATTTGTTACATTTTTGGTCCTTTTTTCGATAGTAGCGTTAGATTCGTTAGTATTGCCATTATTTTCGTTAATTTGTTACATTTTAGGTCCTAGGTTAGTTAAGTCAAAGTTAGTTAGGTTAGTTGACTTGTGTTAAGTTTTCCGTTAAGTTTCTTTCATTTTTGGTCCTTCAGTTAAGTGTCCGTTAAGTCAAGTTAAAAGTTTCAGAGTCTGTCACTTTTGGTCCCTAAACTTAAAGTTTCAGGGTTTGTCATTTTGAGTCCCTGTAGTTTTTGTTTTTGTTTTTGTTTAAGCATTTTTAGTCCCTCTAGTTTTAACTTTCAGTTTATTACTTTTTTAGTCCATAGACATGTAAGTTTTATATTTTTACATTTTTAGTCCTTAGAGTTTTATTTTCTTTTAGGATTTTTCATTTTTAGTCCTTTGAGTCTTAATTTTAGAATTTTTGTCATTTTTAGTCCTTGTCTTTTATAAGTGATAGTATTTTACATTTTTGGTTCTTTTTCGTTTTAGTTTCGTAAGTTGTCAGTTTTAGTCCTTATTCTTCATTATTTTTCATTTTTCGTCGTTTTTATCAGTTTTTGCCTGCCATTAACCGCAACTGATATATTTTTCTCGTGCTTTGCAGGTTTATCGCTTTAAAGTCCAGTTTTCTGCATTAACTTTTCGGAATTAATTTTTGGTAGACAAATTTACAAATTGTTTTTTCAAATTTTATTTTTGAAAATGTTTTTCTGACTTTAATCAATTTTCTCTTATCGTTCAAGCGCACAAATTCTACTTCTCATGAAGTATCTGTTAACGATCCGACATTTCAAAATTTCAAGTAACAATGGATGATTATCTCGTGCTAGAATATATGGGTTGGAATGATTCATCAACAGACAAACCCAATGCAAGCTCAGAGGAAACTACTACTCTCAAAGACAAGATGTCATTGTCAGCTCCTGAAGCAAAAGTTGAATCACAAGCACTTGATTTAACTGAAAAACTAAGAAAAGCTCATGAAACAATAGAATCTCAAAGACAACTAATCATTGAACATAATAAGTTAAGTGATGCGTTGAAAAAGGAACGAGTTGAGATCGAACAATCTCGAACTTATTTCCGGAAAAGAATGGATGAAATGGAAGAAAAAGTAAGAGTTTCTGAAAATAGGAAGAATGAGCTTGAACAATTGTTGAATTCTCACAAAGATAGAAACTCCGAATTAACCGAGAAAGCAAATAGTCTGGAGGAAAAGTTGTACAAAATAGGCCAGACTGAACAGACGATTCATCTTAACAAGTCGAAGAACTTTAGATACTACAATGACAAATGGGGTTTGGGATTTGATAATCCTCATTACATGGAAAATGCTTTGAAAAAGGCACCATGTCTTTACAAGTTTCACTGGCTTCACCTTCCATCCATAGAACCTAAATACAGAATCAACTGGCTTAATGAGGAAGAACATGGGGCCGAGGAAGAGCTTAAGAGAAAGACGACTGTGACAATGCAACTTCCTTTTTGCTACGAATGGGAAAATAGGAAGGCTTTGGTTTGGAATTGGAAATAGACCTTGTCTAATGACTATTTTCAGAGCTATGCTATAGAAAAACCAAAGGAGAATGAAACAAAACCTGTTTTTGAAGGAAAAATCTATTACCCTCCTTTGGTACTCGAACAAAAGCTCGTAGATCTCGAAAGCAAGATTCAAGACATTTAAGATGAAGACAGAATTGATTTTGAGATAGAGAAGGAAGTCATGCTAACTGTTCTTTTTAACAGTGAGAGAGAAAAGTCTGAAAAGAAGTTTTCTGATTTTTCGAAGAAATCAGTTGAGGAAAAGAAAGTTGTTGAACTTAAATGCATAAAACTTTCAAAACAAAACTCTGATTTTGAAAAAGATTAATTTTTAGAAAAGGAAAGGATTGAGAAAAAGATGTCTGAGTTTGATATTGAAAGAAAAGTTTTTGAATCAAAAAGTGTTGAGCTTTCAATGAATTAGACGTAGAAAGAAAATATATTGAAAAACAAGAAAGTTTGCCCCACCTTCGCACTTCAATCATGCACATTGAGTCCGTGGAAAACTTATTGTTGTCTCAACAGTTTACACAATTTGAGCCTAACTATTATTCAAGCATAAGTTGCTTCAATCATTTCTACACTTGCACGTACACACAAGGAATATGTTTTCTTGTCATAACGTTCATAGAAATTCCTTAGTGTTTTTCGATGATTGAATGGAAGCCCTGGAGGAGTGAACATAAAAAAGCTCTTTTCCAAAGTGCATTCGTTGTACTAAGTGGCTTTGTGAAACTTACCGGCATTTTAACTAATTCATCTGTGGTTTCACGGTTACCAATTTTCATATTATCTGAATTTGAAAAGATTCGGATAAACAGTTTTTTGGAATTGACGGTTAAACAGATCAAAAGGAGGATATTGTTTCTGGTACTCAAAGAGAATGCTGATATTGAAAAGGATTTTGATGATCATGATGCTCACAATCATCAAAAAGGGGGAGAAATATCAAACATAAGAAAAGAGGGAGATAATTCGAATATCTCAATCTCCGAGAGTCAAAGTTGATATTTGCCAAAGTCAAAGAAGTTCAAGATAAAGTGTTTTCGAGAGAAAAGTTCAAGACAGTTTGTTCAAGATGATCAAACGGGTGAAGATACAAAGGCAATTCGTGCTTAAAGAATATTCAAGAATGTCTTAAAGCTCAAAGCCCGTTAAACCTCAAAGCCTATTCATGCTCAAAGACTGAAGAACTTGCCAAAAGTCAAAGCTGCAATGATCAGTGATTCGAAGATAAAAAGATTTTGTTTGAAGACTTTGATCAACACTTCACAAATTTGAAGTTCGTATTTCAAGACTTGTTGACTATTTGATTTTAAAGAGCCTAAATGAAGATTAAAGCAGCCAAAGTGGATTCTTGAAGATAAAGCCTCTTTGAAGATTAAAGAGCTGAAGACTATCGTCATAAATTTTTAAATCTTGAATCCATAGGGGGAGATTGTTAGTACACAATGTATCCAAGATTTAGGGCTAATTGTAATTAGTCAATATTAGTCAAAGTCAAAATAGCTAGTGAGGGTCAAAGGTATAAATACCCAATTGTTAGGGTTTTGTGAGGTGAGGTCATTTGAGAATAGCTACCAAGTGTGTGTGTGTGTGTGTGAAAATAGAGAGTGGCCTCCAAAGAGAGAGAATTAGGATTCTTCATTCCAATCTCTTTGATTCTCTCTCAATCTATTGAAGTTTATGTTTAAACTTGTTATCTGAAAACTCTCAAACACTAACCCTAGACTCGTCTCCACCGTCGTGTTCGACCGCCGCCGGCGGCGGCAACGGCGGCGATGGCGGTTTCCTCTTATTGGATTGGCGTTTGATGAAATCTGTACTGCAACCCCATGTCTCCTTTGATACCTCCATTGATAACTTGGGTTCATACATCATCATCAACAAACACTCCGGCAACACTTCTTCTCTCTCCTCTTTCACATCACTTTCTCTCTCTAAAACTCCATTGTTAACCATTTTTTCTTCATGGGTTTCAAAAATCTCTGCAATTTCAGTCGCCATTGCTAACACCTCTCCTCTGATTTCAAGAACATCTTCATCTTCTTCACCAGCTTCCTCCATTTCTGAATCTTGATTCACAATTTCTTTAAATAAAAACCCAAGATACAGGGAGGCGGATGTAGGCTTCATGTTTGCCGCTTGCAAACAGAGGCAAAATACCCCCTATTGTTAGGTGATAAAGTGGGGTGAGTTGTGTTGAAAAAGTTAGTGTATTTGGTTTTAATTAGTGGGTCTGACAACTTGGTGTATATGGTAATTGATTTATGAAATGGTTGATGCTGCCGTTCTAAAAAAAACCCAATATACATATTTTCTTCATCATCATCATCATCTGTTTGTTCTTGTTCTTGATCTTGATAAATCTAATAATTTATCTTTCTGCAACTTTTCCTTTTCTATTTTTTCTGCTGTTGATTCCGAAAATTTATTTACTATTAATAAATTAAGAAATCTGTAGGGATCAGATCTGCATCATGTTAGCAAAAATGCATTTCGTAAAGTAGGTTTGTTGTTCTTGATTTAGGGTTCTTAGTGTTCTTGATTTAGGGTTTATTGTCGTAGAAGATGAACATCGTGAAGAAGGTTTAAGAAAAAAATAAAAAAGAATAGGAAAATGGTTATAGATAATTACATAACAAGCCCCTAGAGTTTGATGGTTTTTATTAAAGCAAGAAAATATAGAAAAGAGGTAAAATGACCATAATACCTCTCATTTAATTGGATTTAACAAAAAGAGATAACAACTGTTAACGGGAGGGACCAAAAACGTTATGAAAATACAAACGTCAGGGATCATATGCACCTTATTGAAGTTCAGGGATGAAAAATGTTAGAGTGGACAAACGTCAGGGACCAAAAGTGAACTTTACTCTATATCAAATGTGGATCTAGCTAGTCTATACATATAATAAATAAGTAACTAGCATGTCATGTGTCGTCTTCTGGTGAGTCGACTTCAGTATTTTTCCTCCTAAACATGTATTTGGACGCAATTTACATTATAAGTTCAATTAACACACCCACATTCACTCCTCCTTAAATCTCTCCTTAATTCAATTTTTTAAATTTATACGTTACATTTACTACCCTTATAATTAGGTATGTAGTTTACTTTTAGTCCCTTATTTTTTCATTTTTCATTTTAGACTCTTATCATATTAACATAAATAATGTATATGAACTAAAATGCATTAAAAAACATTTCTATTTTTTACAAATTATACCATTGTAATCGCTTTGTCAATACCTTCGAAATGAGTCCAATATTGAATATTTTTGGATTTAATTATATTATTAAATATCATAAATATATACGAATTAATATGTCGTGATTAGTATGAGATTTGTTGAAATTAGTATGAGATTTGATACAAATAATCACTAAATTGTCGTGATTTTTCTTTTTGCAATTTCATATCAATTTTTACTTCAAAGTCGAATTCCTTCGACGAATTACAATTCTATCAAATTCCATTCTGACAACGAAACAACTTTTGAATTATCATAAGAGATTTAATTACTTGGAAAAAAATATCACTTATCAACTGACTTTTGGATTATAAGTTTGAACCTTTTTCAAAAATATAAATATGCAAATATTTTAGTATAGTATATTTAATTATTTATACTTTTTTAATCATGATTATATTATTTTCTCTAATTTTAATTGAACTACATAATATCATGGTTAGTTAATGATATTTTCAAAGTCAAATTGTTATGTTTCCCGTCAATTCACTTTAAATTAATCTTTCATAATAATTGATATGTTTTCTGGCATGATTTAATTTTTTTAAATTACCCCGTGTAATACACGGTTCGAACAATAACATCACTAAAAAATTGCAAGAGTTAGAACAATAACATCACTAAAAAATTTGCACTACTAGAAAATATGGAACTTTGACCAAAAATCACCGTGGATTAAACCGTCGGTAATTTTCAAAGGATCAGCTAATGAAAACCCGATGGATTTCTAACAAATTAGTTAATTAAAGGAATAAAAAATAATTGGTAGTTAGTGACGGATTACTTAATTTTTTTCAAAACTTAATATTTAAATAAATTAAAATTAAAGAGTTACCGACGAAGTTTTTAAATTTCATTAAAACTGAAAAATTAAAGAAATACATTAAATATATTTTTTAAATATCTTAAAATATATTTTTTCACGATGTAAACACAAACATATGTTACCAAGTGCACATGAATTGTTTCAGTTATCACGAGTTTATAACAATTCTATAGGGCTTTCAGTTAATTACCGACGTACAGTTTGTTACCACACACGACAACTTTTTTTTTGAAACGAAAACTTGAATTTTTATTAAGACTAGCAATAAGCTAGCAGACGAGGAACTTGAACGTTACAGGTTTTTTGAAACAATCAGAAGGTTGGAGCCTCCACATGATCGGGTCTTTAACACTCCCTTTACACCTGTAATGATCGGGTAAGTTAACTGTTTATTTACTTACTTTATGTTCATTAGTTTAGGGGGAGTTGGGTCGGTTTATAAGTTTAGGGGTGTTATTGTCATTTTGTTAAGTTGAAACCCTTAATTGCAATTTTGGTCCTTATATATATAGTGAGCACCTCCTTAGATTTTATTTTCAGTCGGTTTCCATAAGTAGTCTGTGTGTGTGTGTGTTGAGCCGAAAGAAGAAGGGAGAAAGTTCGTTCTTTTAGGGCCGCGAGAAATTCTCATTTGAACCATTTTAAGGTATAACTTCTTTTCAATGTATGCCTTTATCAAGTTGTTCTAGATTTCTATCGGTTTATAATTGTCAAAATTTTGCTTCTGAGTTGGCGTAATTCGAATATGGGGTTCGAACATTTGTCCGAATTCTTTAGTTTCCGGATTCGAATTACCCGAATTTCATTGTTTTCTGGGTATGTATTTTCCGGATGGTATCCGGATTTGGTTACCGGATTCTCGTTGTCTGGACTGGGAGTATCCAGATTCTTTATAGTTTCCAGATTGGATGTATCCGGATTGTGAACCAGATTCTCTAGGTTTTCCGAATGGGTTACTCGGATAAGTTCCCGGATTCTTTGTAGTTTCCGGATGAGATGTCTTTGAATTATATACCCGGATACTTTGTATTTCCCAGATGGTAATTTAATCATATCCAGATTCTCTATCTGGAAAACCATACCCTCGCGAGACCCCTGGTTAAGTCGCCGAAGAGGGACAATTGTGAGTGTTTTCTGGGTAAGGGTATGATAGGCTTATTTAGAATTCTTAGCCTGCTAGAGAGTCTTATGTGTTTGAATGGTAATGGATATTTGTATTCAATTTTTTTCAGATTCTGTGACTTTTGGTGGGAGATCGAATCATCAGTTTATTTGAGAAAAGCATGGAAGTATTTTGATAGCAATCAAGTGAGTTTTACTTTAATCATTTTCAAACTGGAATACATATATATTGAATAAATATGTGGTAGGTAGTGTGACGATGTGCTTATAATTGAAATATGATATATTCAGATGTATGTTGTATTTATATAAGCATTACACTACACGATTGCACGTTGGCCGGACTTAGGGACGATGAAGTTTGGTTATACGGAGGGACAACGGAGTTGGCTGTATTTTAGTGCAGCCGAGTAAATTGATTAGTTGGTTTAGCGCAACCAACTAATATGGCCATGTGAAAGAGTTGTACACAGTGCATACGAGTCATGCTTGATATTCTAATACTTGTTGTATATCTATGTTTTACAAAAATGATTACTAAACTGACAGGGATTTTCTCACTTTGACCAATTGGTCTAACCCTCATTTTGTTTTCAAAAAAATGTATTCCAGGTCAATGAGCGAGTAAGTGCAAAGGAAAGGATAAATTTTGATATGGTTTTGAAGACTGTGTGTTTATGAAGTTTTCTTGAAGTGTTTTTGTATCAATAGTTTGTTGGTTGTAATGTAAATTATTAACGAAAAGTTTGTACTGAAACATGTATTGTACAGTTTTGAGACCAAGGGACCGTATGTGCTATAATATGTATTTATGATGAATTGTATATTATGTTATATGATGTATGTTTGGGATGGGTTGTTACAACACCTAACCGAAATCCATGTAAATGATTTCTCCATGATCTGATCGATGGCTAAATACATATTATTAATAGTCAATGAAAACCATGTAGTCCCATACAGTTCGTTAAGAGTCATCGAAACTGATCAATGTTCAATATAGTTCATTAAAAATCACTAAAGCACATTAAGGCCCAATAGAGTTTAATAACAACAACCGACTCTAATACAACCTAGGGGTGAACATGGTACCGTATCATGTTTTTTTTCTCGATACTGTGTACTAACCAATTATAATTGGTACACACAAATTTATACCGTGTATCAACCAACTTAATTTGTACCAACTTTTTTCGGTTGGTACGTTTTTGTACCAACATCTCAAAAGTTGTACAAAATTTACAAACATATTGTCTAAAACCTGTTCTCCGTAAAACTTTTAATTGTAAAACAATAAAATGCCTAAGTTGAGTTCTTTGAGTTTGATGGTCGAGTAAATTTTTTACTCTTTTACTGTAATCGTAAGACAACAAAATATTAATTTAATAAATAATTAAATCTCTTTAAAAAATCAGATCATCTCATCATCAGATGCATAAATAATACATTAGTAATAAAATATATTTCATTTGATTGATTTTTTATTTAACAAATAATTAAAAATAATATATATGTATAAGTTGGTAAAGTACGGTAATACCATGGTAGACGATTTTCAATACCACGTACCAACCAAGTTTGTGAAGTTGGTATTGCAGTACCAACCAATTTAATTGGTAACAATTTAGTTGGTACCAATTGAATTGGTAAAGTTGGTAATGAATTGGTTGGTTTGTCAGGATACAAATTTGACACCCCTAATACAACCTATTAGAGTTCTTAAATAACCACTTCAACCTATGAAGACCCAATACATTTCATTAAGTGTCACTTAAACAACTAAAGGCCAATATAGTTCTTAACAGCCACTAAGTCCTATACGACCCATCAAGGCCAGTGAGGTTCATTAACAATCACTGAGTCAGATACAACCCATCAAGTCCTATAACAATTCATCTCAATTAAGTTGTTTAAGAGCCACTAAAACCAATGATGGCCCAATATAGTTAATTGATTAGTTCAACCAGTAAGGTAGTCGAACTAGTAAGAACTACCAATTCAAGTTGAACATTGGTGTTATGAATCGAAGGTCAACCCATAAAGGCCTAATACAACTCATTTACAGTCACATAGTAAGATACGACCCATCGGGACCCATTTACGGTCATCTATCGGTGATTTGTGATGGATCACCGACGGTTCATGTCTATATATTTATGTATGTTTTTGTGTCTATATATGTATCTAGGGGCAGGTTCAAACGAGAAGCTAAACCTTATGCGAGAATGCGAGAAGTGTGATATCTTATATGATACACAAGCTTAATCATATATGATTAAACACATGTTACATTGGCAATACATAGACGTTAAATTGTAAAGCCCGTGTTCCGGTAAGTTTTTTTTTGTTTTTCTTTTTGCTTAATTAAGTTTTTGTCATCGATTTTCTTCCGGGATCATTTAAGTTACCGAGAGTTAACATCGTTGACCCTAAGTGTTATTTTTTCTGATAGGGTGTTTATAAGAGCATTGGGAGTTGTTGAGGGGCCATAGATGGCTAGTGGCCAAAAGTCCTTGCAAGGGGGTCGGCCCATGCAGCTAACCGAGCCCCTTTTTGCCTTCTTGTATTTTGGTTTCTTGTTTAGCAAACAAAGAGAAAAGAAAACCCTAGTCTCCCTCCCTCTCTCGGCCGTAGTCTCTCCCCCCACCCCGTTGTTGTTGCTTCTCGCCGGAGAAGATCGTTCTCTCTCTCACGCCACTCTCGGGACTCTCGTAATCAAGGTATCTCTCTCTCTCTCCCCCTCCCTTTCGTTTCCGTCGCCGACTGCAAAGAAACCGCCACCGCCGCAGGCGGCCTAGGCCGCTGCAGGCGGTGACAGCGGTGGTTCCCCCCCTCCCACGGTGGTGGCGGTGCGTGGGTATGGCTGTGTGTGTGTGTGTAGGACGGAATAGGGCGGTCGGGTTGTTCCGTTTCTTGTTATCGCCAAAATCGTAAACCACAATCGTCGCCGCCGCCGCTGCCGACGACCACCACTGCCGGAGGTGGCAGTGGGTGGTGCGCGGTCGAGACCAGACCCTTGTCATCATGGAACTCTAATCCGTGACCTGATCGCGTAAACCCGAATCGAATAAACCTTGAACCGTTTTTATAAATCGTCATTTTATGTGAAACCGTCGTTTCTGCCACTGTTTTATTTCGTTCATAACTTTTCCTTCGTAGCTCGGATTATGGCGAAACCGGTGCCCACGATTCACATTCTGTATCGGGCACACTTTTCGTGTTTTAGCGGAAGTCTGGTTCGGCCTCTAACTAGGCGTAAAATGGCTGTTTGTACAGCAGGTCTGAATATGACAGTTTCGCGTCCTGTTTTTAGAAAATTCATAGTAAATTATAGGAAAATCGTTAGAACGCGTACGATATGTCCCTGGAACCCTAAGTCATGGAAATAACTGATTATAGAATAATAATTCTGGGTTGATGAGTTTAAGAGGGGCTAAACAGGTCCCGAACAGACCTGTAAATCTTAGAGTAAAAGCTGGATTTTTCGTGTGTAAGCTTATAGTTGTGACTTTGGGCTAGGACTTCGTTGTGACGTTTGATATCACTTATTTAGGTGGAAAAGGGTGAGTTGGTGTTGGCCGGCTCGTTTTGCTGTTGAGGACATCTACTTTGCGTTTGAGGTGAGTTCTCTCACTGTGTAGATAGGAATTGTATGCATGTTATGGTAGTTTGTATGTACTACTGTTCTTGTGTTGTGAACTAGTTGTTTGTGGTGCGTATTATTTGATCGGTTTAAATGCTTAGAATAAATGTGTATCATATACATCTCGGTTGGACCGAGGGCTCGGTGGGACCGAGGGCTCGGTGGGACCGAGGAAGTGGATAGAAATGTTGTGTGAACGCGGTTGAACTGAGGGCTCGGTGGGACCGAGGAAGGGGATAGAAATGTTGTGTGAAGTCGGTTGGATCGAGGGCTCGGTGGGACCGAGGAAGTGGATAGAAATGTTGTGTGAAATCGGTTGGACCAAGGGCTCGGTGGGACCGAGGAAGTGGATGGAAATGTTGTGTGAACTCGGTGGGACCGAGAACTCGGTGGGACCGAGGAGTTGGGTACATAATTACTTGTATGTGTTTACTTGCATTATGTGACTGTGGTGTTGTTGCTCATGTGCGGATAGGAGTGATGTGTATATAATTGCTATCTGCGCATGTGATGGAATTCACTAAGCTTTGTGCTTACCCTTTTCCTATAAATGTGGTTTCAGGTGCTAGTAGCTCCAAGGTGTGACGGATACACACTGGCGCGCGTGAAGAGTTATATTAATTTTGAGATTAGTATTATTAATCAAACGTTTTAATTCCGCTGTTTATTATTAACGAGAATATTTATTATTAAGTTTGCAAACGAAACGGTGTTGGATATTTAATGAGGTTTTATTTATTAAAATGCTATTTTTTTAAAAAGTTAAAATTTATTGTAATTTTTGGGACGTTACAACTTGGTATCAGAGCACAGCTTGAGCGAATCAAACGCATCTCGGTGTGTTTGATCTCAAGTTGCGGCTATGAAATTCTTCTCTTAAAATTTTTGGAAAAATAAAAGAAAGGAAAACCCGTTTGGGAAACGGTGATCGAGGACGCAGTGTGTACAGTCAGCCGGAGCCAAGGGAAAAGGTACAGTACTTAGTTTATTTATTGCTTTCTAGATCATAGGGTAGGCATGCTAGATTGCTTGTGTTGGTTACACTGTACTGTATGGTTACTGCTTGCTAATAGGAATTTATGCTAGCCTTGATAGGTTGTTAAGCGAATGCACTATAGGTTGTATGCAGTAGGAACCGAATAGCCTTAGAATGTTGGATTTAGTTCTATTGCGCAGCTCTTGTTTGAGTCCAACCGTTGTAGGATAGAATCTTATATTCGAATGTCTATCTGGTTTTCACTGTATACGACTGCGCATTTACGAGGCGACTCGTCAGGACTAGTGGGGATTCCGTCCTAGCAAGGGTAGTGGAATGAGATGAAACTCCTAGGGAGCTAGGAAGAGCGTTTGCATATGCTGGTACGAGCATATGGGGGTATTTGTCGGCAAGTCACTACTTGGGCACTTCGGGATGGGACTCGAAACGAGTAAGGATAGGTGTGGAAGGTAGTAGTAGAGCTCCTACTATCTGAAGCACAGGATCCGTGCTCGGGTCGGGGAAAGTCACGGGGAATCCGAGGAGTTGAGCGTGAGCGTAGATAGCAGGATTATTGTGTGCTAATTGTGCGTTGTATTATCTACCCCGAATAGCCCTCACAAGGAGGAACAACAATAGTGAACCTACTAGTACAGGTGTGTACTTGATTTGCTTGAGGAGATGATCGTTGGGGTAGTGATGAAGTTTCTAAACTAGTAGTCGTTGGAATAGAAGGACGATTCTAGTATTAATCACTTGGAGTGACGATAAGGATGAGGTTTGTTTTAAGTAGGCCATTTCGGGTCAAGATTGATGATTGTGCTAGAATCATAGGCTTATGGAGCCGACTTTGAATTGAGGAAAAACCGTAAGGATGATTGGACGTAACTTCCCAACTTGCCTATGAGGGGTAAATGTCCGGATGACGATCGTGGACCGGAGAGATTTGGAGGGGTATGAGTCGAGACGTCGAATGCCGACTGAGTCATGCACAAAGTTTATTTTGAAAATAAATTGCATTAATTAATTCTTGTGTATCCAATCCTTTTATGGATTGTGTTTTGGAATTTTGGGAAATGTTCAGCACACACAAGATCTCGAATTATGGTTTTGAAAGTAGATGAAATCGTTTTATCACGGGAGTTGCAAACTTTGTTAGAATTTGTTTCATTTCGTAATTTTCCAACGGTTCTTTCGGGTAAGATGATATTCGTGTTTTGTGGTGTTTAAATTGTCGGGAAAGTGACTACGGCTCTTGACTTTAACATTGGAACTTCTCCACATATGTTAGAGTTGAGACGGAAAGTTACATTCCACGATGTCTACATAAAACTTTTCTGGTGATTTGTTTAAAATGAGTTTGTTAAACAATGTTGTTTATGGTTTTACCGTAGAAAGAGATTTTTTGGATTTTGGCGTCTCATACCGGATTTTGCTTTTAACAATTTGACTTTGGGGGCACAACGTTTGGTATTATTTTTTGACTTAGAGTCATTGAGGTTCATGAAGTTTGTGTCACTAAGTATTTTGTTGCAAATAGTTCAGTGTATGGATTGATGTATGCGTGTCTTAAGTGGTGCACGGAAGAATATTTTGGTAACATTTCATAATGAGTTGTTTGGTGCGCTTTTAGTCAGTTAAATGTTTTATTATCATTTCCATGAAAATGCGCTTTATCGACTTAGGGGTATGCATACCTGGATAACCTTTGTTCTGACATTTTGATAAACGAGTCGACGGATTGTAAGATCCCACATTGGTTGGGGAGGGGAACAAAGGTTGCCTTATAAGAGGAACTTGATACCTCCCCTATCAGACGCGTTTTAAAACCGTGAGTCCAGGTGTGTGGACAAAGCGGACAATATCTGGTATGGTTGGCCTGGGATGTTACAGATGGTATCAGAGCCGGGAACCGGACTGGTGTGCCAGCGAGGACGCTGGGCTCCCAAGGGGGGTGGATTGTAAGATCCCACATTGGTTGGGGAGGGGAACAAAGGTTGCCTTATAAGAGGAACTTGATACCTCCCCTATCAGACGCGTTTTAAAACCGTGAGTCCAGGTGTGCGGACAAAGCGAACAATATCTGTGTAACATCCCGAATTTTCTTTGTATAATTTTGTGAATTACAAATTAACTTGGGGTTAAGTTTTTAATGGTTTAAAAGTGTTGGTTGAAGTAGATTTGAATATTAAGGGTTGGTTGTGTAATTCTTTAAAAGTTGGAGGTCCATTGGGAAAGAGTCTTATGACTCATGTTGAATTAAGTGAGGTGTCACTTAGTTAGTAATATTAGACTAATTGTGAGAGTGTGTGAGGGGTGAGTATGTGTGTGTATTCGGTTTGAGGGAGAGAAAGCCGAGAGAGAGAGAAATCGAGAAAAGAGAAAGAAGAAAAAGAATTGCTGGAAATTCATTTAATCTGAAGTTGGTTTGAAGAATCATAAGGTAATTATCTCATTGAGTTCTTCATCTTCTTAGTTAGATTGTTCTATGGAGTTTTAGTTGGAGTTTTGGTAAAATTTGATAATAATGAGAATCTGATTTTTAGGATATGTTAAGATAAGTGTATTAAACATATCTGCAAGTTTGTATAATCAAACATAGAGTAAAACTGCAAAATTCTGGGTTTAAGAATGTTTTAGTGGACTGAGACTTGGATGAATATCATCGAAGTCGCAACCTTGAGTTGCGACATTCATGATTGTCGCAATGGGCAATTGCGACTTGGAGTTGGAGTCGCAGTAGACCATTGCGACTTGGCTTTGGAATCGCAACAGTTGGTTGCGACTTGGGTTGAAATCGCAATGGGCAGTTGCGACTTGGTACTGTAGTCGCAACAGTTGGTTGCGACTTGGAGTTGGAATCGCAATAGAGGACTGCGACTCCAGTTCACTGCGATTTGGATTTGGGATCGCATCAGTGGACTGCGACTTCAGTCTATTGCGACTTGAGATGTAATTTTTAGAAATTAAGGATTTTCAGTTGTAGAGGGTTCTGTTTTGGAAAATTAATATCAGTATATGTAAACTGAATAATACAGTAAGTTGTGGTAGTGAAGAAAGGAGCCTTACGAGTTAAAAAGGACTAAAAGGAGTGATAACGCATCAGGTGAGTTTATTCAACTCTCTTTAAAATTCAGTAATTAATCTTGAATTAGATGCTTTATATATATGCATGAATATGTTTTATGTGGATTGGATTAAATTAGAGATAAACCAAGAAGGCGATTAAAAGTTGTGTTATGTGGATTTCCATGCTAAAACTTCTAAGATGAGTTATCTATGAAGTTGATGAACTAGTATTTATTATTAACCTTGCATGCTAAGTTTGATTATCTACTACATGAAATTACTATGTGGATATGAACTCTAAATATGATTTGAAGCTTTATTGAGATAAACTATAAAGATCCATCTATGAGTTTAAAGATATAGATTAACAACTGATATATATATTAACTCTCGTGTTAAATTACTATGAGGGGATAGTTAAGAAGTTGATGAACATGAATTATTCATATTCCTTATAATGAGCAGGATTATCTGTTATATGCAATATGTTAGATGATTATAAACTCTAAATGTGATTGAGAAGCCAAATTGAGATATATTATGAAGGCCTATCTATGAGTTCGAAAATATAAATAACTATTGAGATGGTGATCATCATATCAGATTTCAGAGAAGGGGTAATAAAGAGATTGAGATGTGGAGTAATAATATTCTTTATTTGATATATAGGATATGTTCAAAGAAATGATACATTCTATGCTGGACGCATATAGTAGTATCGATTGTATTATATTATGTGATTATGTGCTTTTACTAAAATAGGCATCCGGTCACCGAGGGCACTTGGGTACGGTATAATGGGAACCGATTACTCACCATAGACCAAAGGGGTGTAATTTTAGTAATTGGGTGAACCTCGAACCATCGTGAGTCCCGATTGAGTATCGCGATATTATAATCCCATTGGGACCATTGATGCAGAGGTGGAATGTGGAATAGGCAGATTTTGATCTGTAATTCCCATTTCGATTTATGGAAGATCAGAGATTTCCATTATTATCGGGAAGATCGGAGATTTCCCAGTGATGAGAGGAAGATTAGAGATAGGCATAAAGTAATTTGTAATCTCTCCTTCCTGATTAAGAAATAGGCAAGTTTTGACTTGTAATTTCTTGTGTGTAAATTTTGATTGTGAATCTGGAGTGATTCAGAGTTAACTCTTATTTTGTTGTTACAATTAAATGAGTTAGTCGTAGGAATGGGAGTGGGGTAGATTCCCCGATTTGGAAAGGAGTTGTCGTACGGTAAGATGGGTGAGAACAGGTTTAAGTTATCTGTTCATGTTTTAATTATTAAATTTTATTTTGATTTGAGTATTCTCACTAGGCGAAAGCCTAATGTTTCAAGTTGAATCTTCTTACCAGGTACAAGCTCCGGGAAGTAGCGGGAACGAGAGAAGAGAACTTTTGGAGAGATTCATACTTAGAGATAACAAAGGATCTAGCTATTCTTTGAAGTCCTTGGGACAGTTGTTTAGATAATTCGATTAATTTGATTGTTATGGGGTGATTAGATCAATAAGTTATTTAAGTAATGTCAGTTGTATATAAAAACCTTACATTTGATCCTCAGGTTATATAAGTTTGAAAGTTTTGATCATAACTGGTGGAAATTTCAAGGTTTAAATTGACTCCATTTTTAGGGTGTTTCAGTATGGTATCAGAGCACTAGTTTAAGCGAACTAAGTATGCTGATGAGATACTTAGACTTAAGCTGAGACATAGTAGGTTATGATATGTGAGATATGGGTAGAAGTGTTAAGACGGGATAGTCTTAGAGTTAACGGAAATACGTGAAATTAGTGCTATGACAATGATAATGGGGACTCTCCTGTATGATATGTTCACAATTACAATTAGCTACTGTTATTATGAATACATTGTTACACGAGCATGTCTATTTCTGAATTGTTACAGTGACTAACGATCGGTAAAGTACGTTGTTGTATGTATGTAAGTGCATAATCATTTCGCATGGTTATCTCTATAAGTTATAGTAAAGTGATGGTGAATTTATCACCAAGGTCCTTTAAAGGACAGAGCAGTATATGATTGGGGTTTTGAAGGACAACCTGGAAATTGGTGGGACTCATGAAAGCCTGCCAAAGCAATCTTTAATAGGTGATTTGATAGGTGCAGAGATAGAGTATGAGATGATTGGTTAATACAGAATTAGTATGACATGGTTGAGTATGGGAGCCATGGAATGCAGATGTAGCAATTATTATAAGGCCGAGAGGGCGATTTCGGGTCGAAAGTAAAGTGTCAATGATAAGTTATGTAAGTAAAACGATTGACCTTGTTTGAGTAAATAGCCTTCATTACGAGTAAAAATGTGTGCATGATGTTTTAGTGTGTGTTACATGAGTTTTCTTGATTTCAAATCAAATGCATAAATAACAGTTTTATTCAAGGATGAATTAGTATGTGCAAGTATTTATTTAAAGAAGAAGGGTAATTTCAATTTCGCTACCTAACGAAATTTTGGGGCTTAGCAACTTGCAAAATACTTCTTATTTTATATAAAAAGTTGTATGATAGTAAATAGGTCAAGAAAGTGTTGATCAGTAAACTTTTTATAACCAACAAAGGTATTGATTTGATGATATCATATAAATGAGTGTGAGAAACGATTAGTTTGTTCTGTGACAATAAATTTTAAACTTTTGTCGTATGAAAAGATTTTCATTTAAGATATTACTGTTGTAACAATATTTTTGGGTTGAGAAAGATTGAGTTTTACGGAAATTTGTAGACAAACGGTTTTGAGATCGTTGTGTAGTACATGGGAGTTATGAAAATGATTGGGGCGTGTGTGCTCACGTTGTTTCGAATGTTATTTATTTAAATGAGAAAAGTGTGGATTGAGTTATTTATTATATTATCATGCATGAAGGCTATGAACTCGCTAGATCGTAGAGTATTACGCTATAAACTAAGAAAGAACTCCAAGAGAGGAGAGGTGTTGGATAAACCTTGGGAAAGTCGAAAGTGAACCTTAGTAACAATAAAACGAGGGTCTGTACCCTTGTTCGGTGATTAGTAATACAGTTGCCAAGGGTCGGCCGTGTCTGGAGGAAGAATTAGGTTCAGGGTTAAGGAAGTATTGAGATGTCAAGTTTTGACTTTGAAGGCGAGAGTTGTAAGGTGTACGAGGCCTTTTGTGTGTCACTGGGTACGGTCTGGATGCGTTCCGCGTATGCCCGTGCGGGTAGTAGCAAAACCGTGAGCGATACCGGTATGCTGTTATGCAGAAGGTATGCGCAAAGTGGGTATTAGTGGGTGCGACACAATTGGGAAATTTTGAGTTTGATTAATTATAACCTAAGTGAAAGTTATGTGGTCGAAGCATGTTTTGGTATTTTGTGGATGTATAATAATTTTATCGTGTTACATTTTGAAAATGTGAAGGTTTTGAGAGTGATAAACTTTTATTTTGAAGTCAATGGCCAATTAAAGGATTAATAAGGTTAAGATCCTGAGTAAAGAGGAATTTTGGTTTACGTAACCGTGTGAGTGACATGTGTTTAATCAAGTGTTTGTTTTGGCCTTAAAGGCATGGTTTATATTCAAATGAGTCTTTTGAATATTTGTCAGTTTAATGATTCAAGATGGAGTATTGGATGTGTTGTATACTTAACTGCATTGTATTTGAACCGGTGACAGTTTAAGTGTTGGTCTTAGGTGTAAAGACTGTTTGATATTTTACTTAGTATCTTTGAAACTAATGAACCTGGGTAGATTATATACATTGTGGAGTGTGAAAAGAGTTGCGTGTACTTGCAAATGATTTGATTTCATTGGGAAAGTAGCAATGAAGGGGTCGTAAGATTATCACATCTCGGAGCATATGTTGCATAATGTGAGTTAGATGTATTTATTTGCATGAGTTGATATTGATAAATAATCTTTTAAATCCTTTGAGTAGATGACTCGGTTTTGGATTCAGTTAAGTCTTAAAAACTTTGAATCGATTTGATAAGATTGGCGTAGGCTTGGGGTTGAACTTGCATAATCGGTATTGAAAATTTAAGTTTATATAACGTGAATGCATTGGTTATCCTTTTTGGGATCATGTATGAATGTTAAGTTTAAATCAGAAGTTTAAAAGTGAAGGATCACCTTGTGGGATTGATTAGTACAGTGAAGGACTGTTGCTTTCAGATAAGTGTTTACTTACGATGTGGAAGTTTTATAAAAGACGAAATACTAGAGATGAACAAAGGGGGTGTATAGATTGTGTTGATCTGTGAGGAATTGTACCCTGTCTATGCAACATATTGGAATCACAAAGAGCTAGTAAGAACGATTAAGTTCAAGATTTATTAGAAAATTGTGAGTGGTAGTTCAACTAAAGTTGGGGAGGAGATATTTAGTGGTATAGACCCGTGTATTTAGACGAGAAAATGGGATTGTAAAATTAAATATGTACGAATGACTATGAGAGACATGGTCTGTGGTAAATGTTATGGGTGGAGAATGTATGAACGAGTAGTGGCATTAATTGCCAAGATACATGTGTCATCTAGTATGAGACGTGATATTAGAAAGAGGAAGTATCCGAATGGAAGTTTTGGGAATTCCGGTTGGAAAGTATTAATTGTTAATAAAAGTTGATAAAACATGTGGTTTGTAAGATAACTGGGTAATATGGCTTATATTGAAATAGAATGTCGGAGCAGTGGTGAATGTTTATCCAAAGAAATTTGATGGTATGAGTTGCCAGTTAAGTTGTAATTTGAATCACTGGAAGTTTAATAAAGATGATGAGTATGTAGGTCAATGTGGTGTAGCGAAGGCAAGATTGTTAAGGAATATAAATTGCTCCTTATGTGTGAAAGAATTGTACGAGAAATTATTAGTTAAAGATCTAAGAATGGTAATAACTTCGATCGGTAATGTCATTTCAAAATAACTTGGTTGAATATTTGAAGTTAGAGATCTTGGTGAAATTGTTTAATTATGTTTTGTAAAAAAAAATACTATCGGTATGTGGAAAGTTGGGGGAAAGAGACAGTTAATACTTGAAAAAAATAGTATTCCATACTAACGTGGGGAAACAAGGATAGAGAGATTGGATTTAAAAATGTAATTACATTGCAAAGTTCAATAAGAGTTATTACTTCTGATGTTCAATACTTTGGTGTGTGGTTGTATTGGGGTTGTACGATGAGATAGTGATGTAAGGAAGTAATAGCATTCTATATTGAAGAAATGTGTAAGTCATGGAAGTAATAATGGACTGCCGTGGTTGTTGAAGTATTTAATAGTAACATGTATGCTTAATTTATAGTGTACGTATTTAGGTAGTACATGTTAATGTTATTTTGAGGCCTGGAGAGTGAGTTGTAATGATGATGCGGTGTGGAAGAACTAGAGGAAAATTTTTCGGAAAGATCAGTTAGAAAGCTACGTAGTGGTAATGAAACAGCTATGTTGAAAGTACAGTGGAAACACCATAGGGGTATTAATGTAACGCTAGAGTCCGAAGAGAGTATGAGAAGTAGGTAGCATCATTTGTTTACCTAGCTTTGATTTCGGGGACGAAATCATTTTCAAGTTGGGGAGTATTGTAACATCCCGAATTTTCGTTGTATAATTTTGTGAATTACAAATTAACTTGGGGTTAAGTTTTTAATGGTTTAAAAGTGTTGGTTGAAGTAGATTTGAATATTAAGGGTTGGTTGTGTAATTCTTTAAAAGTTGGAGGTCCATTGGGAAAGAGTCTTATGACTCATGTTGAATTAAGTGAGGTGTCACTTAGTTAGTAATATTAGACTAATTGTGAGAGTGTGTGAGGGGTGAGTATGTGTGTGTATTCGGTTTGAGGGAGAGAAAGCCGAGAGAGAGAGAGAAATCGAGAAAAGAGAAAGAAGAAAAAGAATTGCTGGAAATTCATTTAATCTGAAGTTGGTTTGAAGAATCATAAGGTAATTATCTCATTGAGTTCTTCATCTTCTTAGTTAGATTGTTCTATGGAGTTTTAGTTGGAGTTTTGGTAAAATTTGATAATAATGAGAATCTGATTTTTAGGATATGTTAAGATAAGTGTATTAAACATATCTGCAAGTTTGTATAATCAAACATAGAGTAAAACTGCAAAATTCTGGGTTTAAGAATGTTTTAGTGGACTGAGACTTGGATGAATATCATCGAAGTCGCAACCTTGAGTTGCGACATTCATGATTGTCGCAATGGGCAATTGCGACTTGGAGTTGGAGTCGCAGTAGACCATTGCGACTTGGCTTTGGAATCGCAACAGTTGGTTGCGACTTGGGTTGAAATCGCAATGGGCAGTTGCGACTTGGTACTGTAGTCGCAACAGTTGGTTGCGACTTGGAGTTGGAATCGCAATAGAGGACTGCGACTCCAGTTCACTGCGATTTGGATTTGGGATCGCATCAGTGGACTGCGACTTCAGTCTATTGCGACTTGAGATGTAATTTTTAGAAATTAAGGATTTTCAGTTGTAGAGGGTTCTGTTTTGGAAAATTAATATCATTATATGTAAACTGAATAATACAGTAAGTTGTGGTAGTGAAGAAAGGAGCCTTACGAGTTAAAAAGGACTAAAAGGAGTGATAACGCATCAGGTGAGTTTATTCAACTCTCTTTAAAATTCAGTAATTAATCTTGAATTAGATGCTTTATATATATGCATGAATATGTTTTATGTGGATTGGATTAAATTAGAGATAAGCCAAGAAGGCGATTAAAAGTTGTGTTATGTGGATTTCCATGCTAAAACTTCTAAGATGAGTTATCTATGAAGTTGATGAACTAGTATTTATTATTAACCTTGCATGCTAAGTTTGATTATCTACTACATGAAATTACTATGTGGATATGAACTCTAAATATGATTTGAAGCTTTATTGAGATAAACTATAAAGATCCATCTATGAGTTTAAAGATATAGATTAACAACTGATATATATATTAACTCTCGTGTTAAATTACTATGAGGGGATAGTTAAGAAGTTGATGAACAGGAATTATTCATATTCCTTATAATGAGCAGGATTATCTGTTATATGCAATATGTTAGATGATTATAAACTCTAAATGTGATTGAGAAGCCAAATTGAGATATATTATGAAGGCCTATCTATGAGTTCGAAAATATAAATAACTATTGAGATGGTGATCATCATATCAGATTTCAGAGAAGGGGTAATAAAGAGATTGAGATGTGGAGTAATAATATTCTTTATTTGATATATAGGATATGTTCAGAGAAATGATACATTCTATGCTGGACGCATATAGTAGTATCGATTGTATTATATTATGTGATTATGTGCTTTTACTAAAATAGGCATCCGGTCACCGAGGGCACTTGGGTACGGTATAATGGGAACCGATTACTCGCCATAGACCAAAGGGGTGTAATTTTAGTAATTGGGTGAACCTCGAACCATCGTGAGTCCCGATTGAGTATCGCGATATTATAATCCCATTGGGACCATTGATGCAGAGGTGGAATGTGGAATAGGCAGATTTTGATCTGTAATTCCCATTTCGATTTATGGAAGATCAGAGATTTCCATTATTATCGGGAAGATCGGAGATTTCCCAGTGATGAGAGGAAGATTAGAGATAGGCATAAAGTAATTTGTAATCTCTCCTTCCTGATTAAGAAATAGGCAAGTTTTGACTTGTAATTTCTTGTGTGTAAATTTTGATTGTGAATCTGGAGTGATTCAGAGTTAACTCTTATTTTGTTGTTACAATTAAATGAGTTAGTCGTAGGAATGGGAGTGGGGTAGATTCCCCGATTTGGAAAGGAGTTGTCGTACGGTAAGATGGGTGAGAACAGGTTTAAGTTATCTGTTCATGTTTTAATTATTAAATTTTATTTTGATTTGAGTATTCTCACTAGGCGAAAGCCTAATGTTTCAAGTTGAATCTTCTTACCAGGTACAAGCTCCGGGAAGTAGCGGGAACGAGAGAAGAGAACTTTTGGAGAGATTCAGACTTAGAGATAACAAAGGATCTAGCTATTCTTTGAAGTCCTTGGGACAGTTGTTTAGATAATTCGATTAATTTGATTGTTATGAGGTGATTAGATCAATAAGTTATTTAAGTAATGTCAGTTGTATATAAAAACCTTACATTTGATCCTCAGGTTATATAAGTTTGAAAGTTTTGATCATAACTGGTGGAAATTTCAAGGTTTAAATTGACTCCGTTTTTAGGGTGTTTCAATCTGGTACGGTTAGCCTGGGATGTTACATTAATCATATATAATTAAACACACCCGCAAGCCGTGTAATCATATATGATATCACACTTCTCGCATTCTCGCATAATGTTTAACTTCTTGCATGATCCTTCCTCTATGTATGTATGTCTATATATGTATGTAGAGGGATATCCTTTTGTAAACCATAATTTTTGTGTAAATCGTCGATTTCATAGGTTTTTTTGATGAATTTTTTTATGAAATTATTTATTTTGATGAAATTGTTTCATATCATTCATTTCTTGATGAATTTTTGTAACACCTCGAGATTTCCATAGACAATGTACTTTTATTTTGAAATGAATGGTTAAAATAATGAAGATTTTTTTTACGGAATGACGGAAAGGTGAAATTTGTATTTGACTCAAAGTTTAAGTTAATGGTGGAACTTGAAACTTTGGGGTTGGTTTTGTAAATTGGCTATACTATTGGGTTAAGTGGTAAATTTGTGAAAATCTAGATATTTAGATAAGGGATATCATTGAGAATTGAGGATATCTCAATTCTCACATATTGAAGTCGGTGAAAAGCAGAAGGAAGAAACAAGTCCAGGATTGCTTTTGGGTAAGGAATTACGATTGATTCCTGTAGTTTTTGTTTGTTAAGGGTAGAAATCAAAAGTAATCTTGTGCTTAAATAGGTTTTTGATTCTGTGGTGAAGAAAAGTTGATTTGAGTCTCTGCCGATTTCGAATTAAGCCCAGGTGAGTTCATCTATCTATTTTGAGCTAAATGAGCAATTTGTTAAATTGATATATGTGTGAATGATAAATAGTAGCTTATTGGAAAGATTGGGAAGGGATATTGTAAACTGAACTGGGTAAAATTTAGATGTCCGGAAGATGAATTCCAGGACAGTTCCGGATTCTGGGTAGTACCGGAATGGTCCCGGATTCCGGATGATTGTCCGGAATGTACCGGATTCCGAAATTGTGTTTCCCGGATTGGGATACCGGATACCGGTGGTTTTCGGATAGTTCCGGAATTGAGGGTTCCGGATTGGGTTTTCCCCGGATTTCGGATGGGTGTCCGGATATGGTTTCCGGATACCAGATGTGATCCCGGATGATTCCGGACTTGAGAGTCCGGATACTATTTCCGGATGTTACCAGATTCTTTGGGTTTCGTATTAGTTTACCGGATAGGAGTTCCTGATAACTTACTGAATGAAGTTTTGTGATTAATTGTCTTCTTATTATGAAAGGAAATGGATCTTAATCAATTTAGAGTACGAAATGAGACGTTATGTGATTGAGTATATATGCATGTATGCTAGTAAGTGTAATGGATCTATAGGCACTGGCATTAATTGAAAATGTGGAATAGGAATAAAGTAAATTGTAATTCCCGTTGATGTGAAATGAGGAATAGACATAAAGTAAATTGTAATTCCCATTTCGTATTGTGACGTGAAACGTGGAATAGGCATAAAGTAAATTGTAATTCCCGTTGACGTGAAATGAGGAATAGGCATAAAGTAAATTGTAATTCCCATTTCGTATTGTGGCGTGAAACGTGGAATAGGCATAAAGTAAATTGTAATTCCCGTTGACGTGAAATGAGGAATAGGCATAAAGTAAATTGTAATTCGCATTTCGTATTGTGACGAGAAATCTAGGAATAGGTGTGAGTTAATCGTAATTCCTGATTTCTATGGGAATGTAAGAGATAAGCATAAAGTAAATTGTAATCTCTACTTCCATTCCAAGAAATAGGCATAAAGTAAATTGTAATTTCTTGGACATGAGCAATGATCTAGAATCTGTGATGATTCGTAGTAGGCTCTCGAACATGATGATATGACTTACTTAGTGTTAGTCATATTCATGGAATCGGGTATGTTCCCGTCATCGCAAGATGTTTATATTTACAGTAAGAATGGTGGCAAACCAGGTTTGTTTATACGCTTTGTTTACATTGGTTTCCAAAGCTTATAAAGTTTTAATTTGAAAATGGATGTTCTCACTAGGCGTAATCCGAATCTTTTCAAATTAAATTTTCTTACCAGGTACGAGCTCGGGGAAGTAACGGGAAGAGTGACGAGTGATTTCAGATATTCAACTTTTGGTGATGAAATGGAGGAGTTAGCATATACAAGGATGTTTTGATGAATGGTCTAAACAACTAGTATAATTTGATCTTAATGTTTAGTATTAGATTAGCAGGTTGTTTTGATAAGTTCAATTTGTATATGTGAACCCTCATAGTTAATTCTCCATTTATGTATAAAAGTTTGGATGAGTTTATGGTTATCTTTGACAAATTTTAAGGTTTAAATTTGTCATGGTTTTTGGATGTTTTAGTATGGTATCAGAGTTGTAGTTTAAGTGAACAAGGTATGATCATGAGATACCTAGACTTAAGCTGAGATGAATTAAGTTATGATTTGTGAGATTTGGGTAGAAGTACTAAGACGGGATAGTCTTAGAGTCGACGGAAATACGTGAATTAGGAACTGTGATAATGGTAACGAGGATTCTTATGTATAGTATGTTCATAATTTCAATTAGCTACTGTTATTATGAATATATTTTTACGTAAGCATACTTGTTTCTAAATTGTTATGACGATTAATGAACGTTAAAGTACGTTTCTTGTGTTTGGGTATGTGTAACCATTTCTTATGGTTATATTCTTGTGATAAATCTCAGAATACGATGGTGAATACACCAACCAGATCCCCTAATTTTTCGGAAGAGAGGGTCGTAAATGATTGGACGGTGGAAAAGCAGCCCGAAAGGGGTGGAACTTATGAGAGTCCACCAAGGACATCTATATTAGGAGGAGGAGAAAGTCAAACACAAAGAACGAATGTCGGTACCTCTAATCCGGTGATGACAGAATCTACAATGGAGTCTCGCATGATGGAAAATATGATGTGAGCAAGGAATGCAGCACTGGCACAACAATCAGAAATGTTCATGAAAGTGTTAAATGACAGAAGTGCCTAGTCACGAAGATCGGAGACGGGTACTGGTGTTGTAACTCCCTGTTATTCCTGTGGTAAATGTTAACATGAGAGTGGAGAGAGTTTTCTCTTATATAACATTTTTGAGCTGCAAGCCCCTGGAGTTTGCTGGAGCAAATAATCCGATTGCTTGTATGAACAGGATTAGGGAGATGGAACAAGCTTTCAGAGCTTGCGAGTGTGACGAAGAATCGAAGGTCAGGTTCGGTTCTCAAATGAGCTTGCGAGTGTGACGGCTCCAGTCTTGGCTGCTATGACGTGGGGGTCGTTCAAAGAAAGATTTTAGAAGAGTATTGTAACGAGAATGAAATGGACCGAATTGAAGAAGAGTTTCGGACTCTTAAGATGGGTAATTCGTCTGTTCGGGAGTACACTCATATATTCTTGGAAACGTTGAACTTAGTTGGGCATGTACCCCCAACTGAAAAAGAGAAGATTAAAGCCTACCTGAAGGGCTTACCGGCTGACATGATGTCACGAGTGCGAAGTTCTAAAGCCTTGATATTGATGGAGACGATCGAGGAAGCTAAAATAATAGAAGAGGTATATGCCAGAGATAAGGAAGAGAAGACGCAAGGGGGAAAGAAACGAAAATGGGAAGGTCGGTCGGAATCTTCTCAGAAATCTAAATCGTTCGGCAAGAATATTCATTTCAAGTCTCGTCGGGAACTGAACTGGTGCCCAAAATTCCGAAGTAAACATTTTGGCCCGTGCCTGGTGGTTTCAATTGAAAATTTCAAATGTGGGAAGAGTGGTCACCAAGTCGCAAACTGTCCTATTCAAGGGTTGATCTGTTTCGAGTGTAAACAAGTCGGTCACTTCCGAAGAGACTGCCCAAAGCTAAAGAAGGGTGGAGATCAGGGAAGGAAACCAAATACTCCTAAGCCAACGGGTCGGGCATTTCATATGACGGCTGATGAGGCAAAGGATACCAAAGATGTTGTTTCTGGTACTTTTCTCGTTAGTTCTATTCCCGCACGAATATTATTTGATTGTGGTGCCAATCTGTCTTTCGTATTAAAGTCGTTTTTATCAAAAGTTAGCTATGTCTGTCACTACCTTGGAAGATGCCTTAGTAGTCGAGATAGCTAACGGGGGTCAAGTCTTAATTCGTGAAAGACTTGAGGGTTGTTTGATTATGATAGAGGAAAAGAAATTTCCGATTGACTTGATGTTGATGGAAATTGGAGGGTTTGATCTAGTCGTGGGTATGGATTGGTTGACAATCAATCAGGCAGAAATTCTATGTGCCAAGAAATTAATTCGGATTCCTACGTCTGACAATGATGATGTATTCATCTTTGGGGAAAAGAGAAAAGGGGAAGTTCCGCTAATTTCTGTTGCCAAGGCGCGTAAATGTCTGGTAAAAGGATGTTCATTCTATTTAGCATATGTTCTGGATGTTAAGGTAGAAAAGAAGCAAGTGGAAGACATAAGGGTAGTACGTGAATTCCTAGATGTATTCCCTGATGATCTTCCAGGTTTACCGCTAGAACGACAAGTAGAGTTTCGAATTGATCTTGTACCTGGAGCGGCACCGATAGCGCTTGCACCGTACCGTAAATCGGTGGTTCCCGTTTGGAAACGAATCAACATAATAGATTTAGCGCCAGCTGAAATGAAATAGATGATGTCTCAGCTACAAGAACTGCTCGACAAGGGATTTGTTAGGCCAAGTTCTTCACCTTGGGGAGCTCCGGTATTATTTGTTAAGAAAAAGGATGACACTATGAGAATGTGCATCGACTATGCTAAATAAGGTGACTATTAAGAATAAGTATCCGCTTCCAAGGATTGATGATTTGTTTGATCAACTCCAAGGTGCGGGATACTTTTCAAAGATTGATCTAAGGTCGGGCTATCATCAAGTACGAGTAAGGGATGAAGATGTTCTCAAGACGACATTCAGAACAAGGTATGGGCATTATGAATTTCTTGTGATGCCATTTGGGTTGACAACCACTCCTGCTGTATTCATGGATTTGATGAATAGAGTGTGTCGACCATTCTTAGACAAGTCTATCATCGTGTTTATTGATGACGTACTTGTTTATTCTAAGAACGAAGCTGGTCATGAATGCCACCTTTAGGAAGTCTTAGATGTTCCGAGGAAAGAGAAATTGTATGCAAAATTCTCCAAGTGTGAATTTTGGTTAAAAGAGGTACAATTTCTGGGTCATGCGATTACTTCCGAAGGAGTCAAAGTGGATCCGGCAAAGATAGAAGCAATGACGAATTGGGAAACACCAAGTAACGCATCAGAGATACGAAGTTTCTTGGGTTTGGCAGGTTATTACCGGAGGTTTATAAAAGATTTCTCAAATATTGCTTCTGTCTTGACTATCCTAACTCGGAAGAATGTGAAGTTTGTATGTACTGAAAAGCAAGAGTCAGCTTTCAGAACAATACAAAAGAAGTTGTGTGATGCTCATTCTTGCACTACCGGAAGGAACGAAAGACTTAGTCGTTTATAGTGACGCGTCAAAGATGGGTTGGGGGTGTGTGTTGATGCAGCATGGCAAAGTGATTGCTTACGCATCAAGACAACTCAAGGAACATGAAAAGAATTACCCTACCCATGATTTGGAACTGGAAGCAGTATTGTTTGCATTGAAATTGTGGCGACATTATCTGTATGGAACGAAGTGCACTCTTTTCACTGATCATAAGAGTTTGAAGCATGTCTTTGATCAGAAAGAGTTGAACATGAGGCATCGACGTTGGTTAGAACTACTGAAAGACTATGATTGTGAATTGCATTACCATCCTGGTAAAGCAAATGTTGTGGCTGATGCTTTAAGTAGAAAGGAATATAGTGGGTGCTTGAAACCAACTAACGCCAGAATTGATGTGACGTCAAGTCTGATTGAAAGAATCAAAGTGGCACAAGCTGAAGCATTATTGGAAGAAAATCTGAGAGAGGAAGTCATGTTTAGGATTAGATTAGCAAGTTGTTTTGATAAGTTCAATTTGTATATGTGAACCCTCATAGTTAATTCTACATTTATGTATAAAAGTTTGGATGAGTTTATGGTTATCTTTGAAAAATTTTAAGGTTTAAATTTGTCCTGGTTTTTGGATGCTTCAATTTTTTTTTATATATTTGTGTTTTTTATGTGAAAACGAAAATATATGAAATAGTTTAATAAGAATGAAAAAATTACATGAAACTACAAATATATGAAACAATTTCATCAAGAAATGAATGATATGAATCAATTTCATCAAAATAAACAGTTTCATAAAAAAATCATTAAAAAAACCTATGAAATCGATGGTTTACATGAAATGATGGTTTACAAAAGAAGGGGTATCTATGTATGTATGTGTATATATGTGTATACATATGTAGGCTCAGATTTAGGGGAAAACCTCAAAAAAATTGTAAAATTGGGAAACACCCTGGTAACCTTCATCTGGACGATATGCACTTGTGCATACAAGTAATTTGAAATATGCACACGTACATAATGCATAAGTGCATAAAAACCGAAAACAACTTAAATTACTTGAATGCACAAGTGCATACCATCCAGATGAACGACTATCACGGTGTTCATTCAGTTTCTACCAAACACCTAGAGAATATATGGCAAAAAAATAGCCATATGTTCGAATATGAGGCGGAATGGAAGAAATCATGCAACTTGTGGATCCCAGGTTAACAAGTGCAATATGATGAATCAACACAAATCGGTATAATGCCATAAATCTCACTTTGATTAGATAAACATAAAGTAGAATTCTGTAGCCGTACATACAAGGTAATTAGAATAATATGATTAGGTCATTAACCCTAATCAAAAAGCTAAGCCATCTATTTATACCCTAAAAGGGATATTTACAAGAAATAGCAAAATAAGTCCCTACACTTTAATTCAACCAACATGAGACCTAACACAACTGTAGGATTATAGGTTGCAGGGGTATGAAGGGAATCTTGATTGGAGCTTTACACTTTATACCCTTGTAAATTTTCATTTATTTTTTTACTTATTTTTTTATTTTATTCTTTTATCATATTTATACCATTAAGACACCAATTCAAAAGCAATGTTTGGATAACTTGAACGTGTTGACTAAATGATTATAATGGTGCAATTTATAGAAAAAAGAAACGCATTTCTAATATATTTTAATTAATTCATGATTATGTATGTTAAAACCTAAGAGAGATATTAAATAAATAACTATAAAATATAAAGTGCAAGTATTAAAATTATTTGAACAAAATTTATTTGATTTGAGACATTAATTAAATAGCTATAAAAGTATAAAGTGTAAATAAAATCTAGGGGTGTGCAAAACCCGAATAATCCGAAATCCGAACCCGAACCCGGACCGAAAATAAAGAATTTTTGCAATACCCGAATACCCCGAAATCCGAAAATCCGAAACCCGACTTTTGGCGGAATATTTGGGTTCGGGTCGGGTTTGATCTTTAGCCACCCGACCCGTCCGAAAACCCGAAATAATATACATATATATTTTAAAGGGAAATTAATTAAAATACCATAAGTCAAAGTCAAACTTACCAAAATGCCACAAAGGTATAAGGTAAAGTTTATAAATAAGTATAGGGGGTGAAAGTGTAAAATTTCATTTAAAAATCATGAAATACAAACAAAAGTGTCGATCGCGGGTATTTTTAGCGGTTTCCCCCGCGATCGCTGGGTAATAATATTACGAAAATGCCACTGCCGCGATCGCGGGCTCCCATCGCGGGTATTTGGGGTATTTTTGCAAATTGAGAGAGATTTGTGGCATTTTGGTAAGTTTGACTTTGACTTATGACATTTTAATTAATTTCCCTATTTTAAATATTATATAAATATATTTATTTATCTAATTATCTTTAGAAAATCGTAAATTATAGTCGGTAGAAATGTTTTTTAATTTTTAAACTTATTATCGATTTCATCAATCTCTCGTTTGATTGAATAAATTCTTAAAATCGATTGAATTTATATATACTTTTTGTATTATAATAATACCCGAACCCGACCGACATTAACCCGAAACCCGACCAACCCAAACCCGAAGAAATCCGAAATCCGAAACCTAAAGTTCGGGTCTTGATTTTCATATCCGAAATTCGATCGGGTTTTCGGTTTGTCCACCCGAACCGCCCTGACCCGCCCGATGCACACCCCTAATAAAATCACTTGTACAAAATTTATTTGATTATGAAATCTAATAATATGATTAACTGAAACATATTCGATATTGGGTTCATTTTGAATGTATTAACGAGATGATCATAATGGTGTGATTTATAAAAAAAGTACATCAAAATGGAACCAACTTTCACCTTATTTCTATTTTAGGAAACCAAGTTTCAAAATTGTCATTTAAGGGTTTGAATCAAACTTTTTGTTACTTTAGGATCTGGTTAACTTGTTGACCTGCTAATGCTAATGATGACATGGCCCAAATGTTTTGCCAACGGAGATTCCATGTCATTATTATGATTATAAATATAAATCGAAAATGCCACATGACACATATTTTTTAGAGTAAACTACAATTTTCGTCCCTGTGGTTTGGTGTCTATAACGATTTTCGTCCTTGTGGTTTAAAAAATGCTTTTATCATCCCTGTGGTTTGTATTTCATTTTGCTTTTCGTCCTTCATCCTAACAGCGTTAAATTAAGGATAATATGGTATTTTTATCATTTTTATATTTAAATAATATATTATTGACTAAACCAAAATGCTAGCCCAGTACGCAAACCCTAAAAGCCCCACCCCAAACCCATCTTTCTCCCTCAACCATGAACCATTTTTGTTCCCTCCCCTTTCCGGCAACCATTCTCCAAAACCACCCAGAAATGAAAATTGGCAGAATCTCATGGAAGAGATCTCGAACCTCAGTTGCAAAAGTTATCGAAGCATCGTTTACGAAAAGCCAAAATTCCTTACTTACTTCCAAGAACCTACACCACAGGTCGAGCTTAAACATCGTTAGCCATCCAAATAGAAAAAAGAAAAAATGCAGTAGGAATCGGAGATCTTCGAGCCAATCGAATGGGGTGTCTAGAAAACCGAAAGAGGTAATAGATGCTTCCTTTTTTTGTTGGGAATAGCCTGAACTTGAAGGAAATTTGTGTCAGAGTTGTTCATGCAGATGGAAGAATTAAAGAGCCTTCACTAGCCAGTTGACATTTCCTTTCTGGTTCGAGTTTGTTTCCCGGCTCGAAGCTTTTTCTCAAGAGCCTTCACTTGTTCTAAAGTTGTGTCTCCTTTTCTTCTCTCCCAGTTGAAATCCCTCGTCCTTCGACCTCTTACCGTCACCAACATGCATTCTTCACACCCTGCTTCCCTACCGGAATATGACATAGATCTCATCATCGATCAATGGCTCACCACGTGCATATATATATATATATATGTGTGTGTGTGTGTGTGTGTATACATATATATGTTCAAAACGATAAAAACAGGCCATATATACCAACTAAATATATATTTACAGTGAATTTTGTTTCAGTACATATTTGGATTTCATCAATGGTATATCACAAATTTTGTGAAAGTCGATGAAACAATATGTGAATGATGAAACAATGTTAGGCACTAAAGATTGAATGATGAAACCTATGTGCATGAAGATTCATCGTGGGAAAAAGTCATAACAAAATTGAAATAGGATGATGAAAGAAGATGATATGTATGGAAAAAGATAGAAGGATGAATGATGAAACATATGTGAATGATGATTCTTCGTGGGAAAAAATCATTAGAAATCAAGCTTTCGTTTTTTCATCTTGTTACTAAGCTCGTCACTTTCGACTATCCCATATTGCAAATTTGCAATTGATATGAAGCCGCCTAATCCGATCTTGGATCGGTTCAAAGACGAAGCTTTTAACGACGAAGCTGTACCTAAATTCTTACAACACTAGATCTTAACATCAATCAAAGTGCGATTTAGCAAGCAAACGAAAGTCTGCATTCCTCCAACGGTGATGTTCTTGCAGCCTTGAACCTCAAACTTAACCAATTTTGAACACCCTCTGGCGATCGCGATCACCCCATATCCGTCAAGTCGGCTACATTTCTGATCGATAAAGATTCGAGTCGTTGACACAAAGCAACCCCATCCAATTTCGATTCAACCGTCATCGAAATGCAATGGAAGTTGCCGAGCTTCAGAGACTCCAATTTGGGACATCTGGAGTTGAGAATCTCCATGGCAAGGGAAGTGTCCCTGATGTTATTACAAACATCTAGTGTGAGCTCCTCCATTATTAATGGAAGTCCAGAGAACGTCTCGATCAATGTATAGTAGCAACCGTGATGCTCGCATCATCTGGTGTAAATCCTTGGATGTTTGGATCCGTTCTAGCGTTTAACAAAGTTGATGGATCAGCGAGATGAAGAAATGATAATTTCATTTGGGGCAATTGATTGGAATCTCGTCTCCAACAAAAAAGTAGTTGTTGGTGCCACCGTTTCCAAAGAAAGTCCCATGGATCTCAGTCGACGCTGTGATTCCTCTCGCCCTAGCTCTGTCATCGACGTCGACTCCACCTACAAACCAAATTATTCCCTTCTTGTATCACCAATCAACACAAGAAACCCAATAACTACTTCTCCCTATCTAGATTCTCCTCATCTCCTCCGTATTCTAGTTGATTATTCAATCATAATCCACAGTGACTCCAGAAACAAACATCAACATTGTAAGTTGACCAACTAAAACTAATTCAATAACAATTAATAACGTGAATAATAACAAAATTCAACATCACATTTCTTTTAATGTAATTCAAACCATAAAAAAAGCTTCAATCTTTGTTTCCTGGGGTTAGATAGCTTCCTATGTTACTGTTTATTTGGCTTCTTGATGATATTACATGGACACCACCCAAATTAAGGGCATCTGAACACCATAGCAATGCAAATACCAACCATAAACACAAATTCAACTTAATAAATAAAAAAACGAATCGAATCGAATAGAAACAAATGATCTATCAAGAGTTCAAAGATTTATGAAAGATTCCTTAAAAATACATACAGATCGTTCACCAAAACAATTGATTTTATTCAATCCTTGTAAAACCCCTTTATCGAAAACAAAATACCAACAATAGCCCAGAAAACCTTGTAAAACCCCATTATCGAAAAAACAAGACCATGCATGAGGAGGAATGTTAATCTCATACCCGATGAACTGTGTCGGTGCCTACAGGCCTGCCTGAGAAGAGAACCGCCTGCCGGAAGAGAACGTCGACCTGAGCTGGTGACGGGTGACGGAGGGAAGGCAGAAGGCGGCGGCTACGGCTTGCGACGGAGTGAAGGAGAGAGTGGAGTAGCGGAGAATCAAGATTGGAGAGTCGACGGGAAAGAAGCGACTTTTGTTCTATCTCTCATATTGGGTAGGGGTTATTAGGGGTGTTTGGGATTGCTTATTTAAAACAACTTAGGCCATCCGTAGCGGTAGCGGGTACCGCATCGGGCTCGAAGGACGTGGCAAGTGGGTAGGGAGCGGGTAAGGCCATCCGTACCCGGTGCGGGATGGGCAGCGGGATGGCTTCGGGGTCATGCGGGGTGGGCTACGGGGCGAGCGGGATGAGCGGGAAGGGATGGAATCCGGGGATGGGATCCCGATCCATCCCGAAGGGTTTTTAAAAAAAAAATTTAATTAAATTTTTAAAAATAATGTCGTTCAACGGCTCTTTTACTAAAAAAAAATTATTTTTCTCAATTTAATCCCACTATATATTTAACCCTCAACCTCTTATTTCTCACACCTCTCAACCTCTTATTTTTCACACCTCTCAAATTCTCTCAACCTCTTATTTCTCACACCTCTCAAACTCTCTCAAACACTCTTCCATTCTCTATATTTTAAACAATATGGATTCGCCACAACCCGGTTCACCAACCGCATCATCATCATCCGTAGACACCGACGAGTTGTTGAATCTACAAAGGGAAATTTTTCAACATACTGCACAATCGCTGTATGGTAGCACCGCCTCATCGTCAACAAGAGAGAGGGCCGCAAACATTGAAAGAGGTCGAGTAACTGCAAACGAGCGGCTTATGCGGGACTACTTTGGCGTCAACCCGATTTATACACCGGATATGTTTAGGCGGCGGTTTAGGATGAGCAGACAACTATTCGAACGAATAGTTGAAGATTTAGAAGTAGGGTATCCGTATTTTAGACTTCGGTTTGACGGGTTAGGCAAACAAGGTTTTTCTCCGATACAAAAGTGTACTTCCGCTATTCGGCAATTGGCGTATGGAGTAGCTGCTGACGCACTTGACGAGTACATCCGTATGGGAGAGAAAACGTCACGAGATTGTCTGTACAAATTCTGCACAGGTATTATTGAATTGTATGGTCAAAAATATTTACGCAAGCCTACTTTTATTGATATTCAGAAGTTGTACGCCGCGCATGAAGCTAAACACGGATTTCCCGACATGCTCGGCAGCATAGACTGTACTCATTGGGCGTGGGCAAATTGTCCGAATGCATGGCGAGGTCAATTCATGAGAGGTGATCATGAGCACCCGACAATCATGCTAGAAGCAGTGGCCTCTCATGATCTATGGATCTGGCACGCATACTTTGGTGTTGCCGGTTCCAACAACGACATCAATGTTCTCAATCAGTCGCCCATCTTCATCGATGTATATGATGGAAAAGCACCCGAGTGCCCTTTTGAGGTGAATGGAGCCACCTACAAGCACGTATATTATCTAACGGATGGGATATATCCGGAATGGGCTACTTTCGTAAAATCATTTACGTGCCGACAAGACCTTAAACGACAAAAGTTCAAGTCCGCGCAAGAATCCGCACGTAAAGATGTTGAACGAGCTTTTGGCGTGCTTAAACAACGTTGGCATATACTTCATAACCCGGCACGCGGATGGGAACCAGAAATATTGAGAAACATTATGTACGCTTGTGTCATATTACACAATATGATACTCGAAGACGAAAACCATGCTATTTGTGGTGACGTGGAAAACGACTTTTTCACGAATGATATCGAAAGCCAAATCAGTGAGACACAACGCGCGACAAATGTTCAAGAAGTCATAAACCGGGACACTCATAATAACCTTCGGTCGGATTTGGTCGAACATATTTGGCGTATCCAAGTTCCCAACAATGACGACGAGTAGATTTTTAAATTTATTTTGTAATTTTTATTTTTAATGAATGATATGAATTTTAATTTTTATTATTTATCTTATTTTTATTTATTAAAAAATATATAAATATTTTTATTATGTTAAATAATTAAATGTATAAATAAAAGAATTAAAATAAATGAGGTGGCAAAAGGGTTTGAGGGAATGGGGTACGGGTGTTTAGGGATCGTTAGGGATCGAGTGAGGGATGGAAGAAAAACTGATGTGGCGCTGATGTGGAGTGAAATATTTGAAAGATTCCCTCCATGTGGTACTGATGGCCTAAGCGGGCTCGGGGTAGCGGGTTCAGGCGGGTACGGGGGAGCGGGTTCACCAACCCGATCAACCCGTTGTGATTTAATTTTTATTTTATTTTATTTTTTAAACAATACGGTTGTAAAACGGCTATTTTACAAATTTATTTATTTTTTAATTTTTTTTTCAAATTAATCACACTATATATATTAACCTATACCATCTTATTTTTTCACACCAAAACATACTTTCTTTCATTTCTCTCAAATTCAATACCTTCTTCCATTTATCTCAAATTTCATCATGAATCCAAACACCACACCTACATCCCGTCGAACGAGATAAGTTGGAACTCGAACGAGAAAAACGATATCAACAAGACTTCGAGTTTTTCATATCCCCGCATGATCACCTTTCGGGAGACGTTTTGAGGGCTACTTTAGCGAGAAAAGAGAAAATTAGAAAATATCATAATTTTTAGTGTTTTGTATTTTGTAATTTTTATTTTTTTAGTGTTTTGTATTTTGTAATTTTTAATTTTTTAATGAATGATATAAATTTTATTTTTATTATTTATCTTATTTTTATTTATTAAAAAATATATAAATATTTTTATTTTGTTAAATAATTAAATGTATAAATAAAAGAATTAAAAAAGATGAGGTGGCAAGTGGGTTCATTGGGTACTGGTACTCCACTTTTGGGTAAGGATTGGGTAAGGAGGGTAGGAAAGAGAAAAGCTGATGTGGCGCTGAGGTGGCAAGTGGGTTCATTGGGTACGGGTACTCATGGTCTTATGCTTATTTTCAAAAATTCTTATCAATTTATGTTGTGATAAAAAGAGTTGAGGGTAAAAATGTAATTTGAATAAATAAGTTATAACTAGTTTCAAATAAGTTAAAATGGATTAACTTATCAAAAACAACTTATTTGTGGTGAGAAAAAGTCATAAGCACTTTACTTTTTTTCAATCCAAACACTAAAAATAGTTTTTTTGCGGTAAGGAAATGCAATAAGCAAATAAGTCAAAAAATTAAGCAATCCCAAACACCCACTTAATCTTTTAAGTTTTTATTTATTTATCGATAAATGATGATATAGCAAAACAATATCCATGTATTTTTTTTAATTATAATGATGCCACATCATATCAAATTATTGGTTACATGCTTAACATATCAAAGTTAACTAGACCTTTAAATAAACAAAAAGTTTGACCCAATTTCTTAAATGATGGATTTAAAAGTTGGTTTCCCTTGGTTTTATTTTAATGCAACTTTCTCTTAAAAAACATATTTTTTTAATGTAATTTATTTAATATATTGTTATGTATATTAAAATGATAAAAGTATATAATGAAAAATTAAGAGATCTAAATAAATTAAACAACTAATTATAAAAAAAGAAAATGATTCAAATTTATTTTGCTTGAGTTTTCAAAAGTTAATTTTGATCCCTTCTAGACAGGAGTGTTCACGGAATGGGTTGATCGGGTTGGTCAAGTTGATCGGGTTTTTGAGCACCCCTACTTCTAGATCTTTTTAATTAACGTCGATTAAACTAATATTTATTTGAAAAATATTGATTTTTCATGGGGCCAAGCCAACACCAAACTTTTCTTTGTTTGTATCATAACACGTAAGAATTTCAATAATGATGTTTAAATAAAAACAAGTTTTTATCCATTTGTGGAAATTAGGCAACTAGGGTACGGAAGAAATGTCAAAGGCGTAACAAGAATGGTTGGTGGTTATATTTAAATAGAATTTCTTAATATGTTGACGACGCTAAAGAAAGTGGCAAAGCCGCCTATAAATTAATGAGACATAATTTCATGTCAAGTACCTTAAAAATCAACCAAACTCCAAAGATGGCCTCAAACACAAAATTTTCTTCGACCTCGAGAGAGCAAAGATGGGTCGATCAAATTAGCAAGAAATTCATTAGGGAAGTCACCATTGACATTTCTGATGAAAACCCTATATGTGTTTTCAATGTTCCAAAATCTATTACCATTTTCAAACCCGAGGCTTATATCCCTGAGGTGATTGCTTTAGATCCATATCATCACATGGATCCACGTTTATATCATATGGAAATGTATAAGATTGGTAGTGCCAAGTCGTTTTTCAATCAAATCCATCCTCAACAAGGAAACATCAAGTTTCAGGAACTATTGATCAATAGACTCAAAGAAATGGACCCCGTTGTCCGAGGTTGCTACCATAGCTACGTGGACTTAGATGATAATACATTATCCTGGATTATGGCCATAGATGGTTTGTTCTTGCTTAATCTTTTGCAAGATTATGTTGATCTTGATGGCAAAAAGATGGAAGCACGAGACTCCATTCTTTGTAGGGATCTAATGTTGTTTGAGAACCAAATCCCTTTTGTTCTATTGGCAGAAATTTTTATGATAATCAAATATAATTTGTTTGAAAAAGATGAAGGCAGAGCTGAGTTGCTATTTATGATGGAAAGTTTTTGTCGAGCGAACTCTCCTCTTAAATTGGCTTCTATTGCGTCATATTCATACCATGCAACAAGCCACTTACATTTGTTGGATCTCATGTACCATATGATAGTTAACAATGGTCTTTCTGATACTGAAGGAGCCCTTCAATATGAAGAAGAAGTAGAAATAGAAGACGAGTCAGAGGAAATAAAGGTTTTGAAGAGGATATGAATACCATTTTCTATAATATTGGTGAAATAACAAAAGTAGGACTGAAGTTTGGGATTGGTAGAAAAATATTGAGCCCGGTCCAGGTTATACAAGACATGCCATGGGATAAAATATCGACCATTTTTGGCCTAAAAAACAAGGATCTCGGCAAACATGAAGGTTCTGTGGTGGAGGAGATTATAATTCCATCTGTTTCTTCCCTTCATTACTATGCAGGGATCATATTTAGGTCCACAAGTGGGGGTATAAGGGACACGAAGTTCGTAGAAGAAGAAGCTACTCTGTACTTGCCTGTAATTACCTTAGATGTTAATTCAGAAGCAATATTGAGGAACTTGGTAGCTTATGAAATCGCTATGAACTACTCACATTATGGTCATTCATTTTCTGAATTCATTGATCTGATAAGTGGAATTATTGACGATGTTGTGGATGCAAGACTGCTTAAGCAAAAGGGAATCATTGAAGGCAGACTAACAAACAACCAGATTGTTAAGCTATTTAATGGGATGAACAAATCAACCAACAATTCTAGCAATAAGACAGTTTCAAGGTTTAATAACTATTACAAAAAGAGGGTGGTCGTAAAGGTATTTAAGTTCATGAAAAAGAGGTTGTATTCTTCATGGAAGTTGATTACTAGTCTTTCAACAGTGTTGTTGTTGATGTTGTTGGTATTGTACTCATTTTGCGAGTTTTATGGTTGTTCTAAGCTCTTTGGCAGCAATAACTAGGCATCAAGACTGTGAATATTTGTTTTTATAATGGTTTTAGTTCTTTCGTTCTTTAATTTGTTTAAATTGAGGTTCAAGTACTTAAACTAGCCAGGTGTATGTAGGATTTTCTCAAGTCGTGCTATTTGGTTTGTACTTAATGTATTGTTTATACTTTTTTGAATAAAGTAAAATTTACTATTTTATTTTAGAAGAAGTCCAAAAAACCCAATGGACTTTTTGGGTTTCAGTATACGTGAGGATTCTTAGAAGATGGTCATACGTCAAGATGCATTCCTCACTTGTACACAACAAGTGCATGACACATGTGGTTTATGGAAGCATAAAGAGCTTCCTAAGTCCAATCGTTTTGATAGATTTTTGGAAAGAATTCTTTGGCAGTGACTTGGTGATCAAGTCTGCCTGGATATGTTGCATTTCAATCTTTTGAAATGCTTGTTGTTCATGTGGAAATAACGAAAATGTGTTTAGCGGTATCCCCTTTGATTTAACTATTTTTTGTTAGATCGATAACATGGGTTTTATCCTCATAAATGACAACCGGTTCATCGGGATCATAAGTTAAACCACATCTACTTCGGATATGGCCAATACCTAGTCGAAGCAATACATACTCTCTAGTTGGCTCATTGATTGCAAGTAGCTCAGAGTGGTTTGCTGAAGTAGCAAGTAGAGTCTGTTTACAAGGCCTCCAAGATATCATCATCTTCCCAGTGGTAAAGACATAACCAGATTTGGAATGTCCCTTATGCAGGACTGATTGGTAACTTGCAACCAGTGTAGCAGAAAAGAATCAAGTTGTTGTTTCTGGTACCAACGAGGGTAGCCCCAATCAATGATCCAACGTAAAAACATCTTTGATGCCATTCCAAAGGCGGCGTTTTGGCACAGTGCTCTATCGAGCAAGATATTTCATAGCAAAGGAGATGTCCAATCTAGTACATTGGGCCAAGTACAATAATGTGCCAATTGCACTGAGATATGAACACTCATGGATCAATATCTCTTCATCGCCTTTATTTGGACGGAATGGGTCCTTCTTAATGTCTAGAGAAAGGATAACAGTTGGAGTAGAGGACGCCTTTTACGCCTGATAAGTGTGTATTTATATACACTTTTATACCCATTTAGGACTTTATTTTACCTTATTTTACATCTTTCCCAATTAGATATTGAGTCTTTTAGTCTTATTTTACACTTTTTCTTTAGAATGGAGCTAGGATGTAGTTTATGGAATAATCCTATCTTTTTGGTGAATTTTGTTGATTTCTATGTTGCTACAGCAGGGGATGCTACAGCAGTGATATTGGCAGGCATGGCTCAACCAAGTTGGATGGATATTTTGTTGAAGAAAGATCTCAGGCATCTTTTAGTACAATCTTGGGCAGAAGTCAACCCTGAAGATGCTCCTGTGGATGCTTCCTTAGATAGCTTTTTACTCTAGTTATATTGTACTTAGATGCTTGGTTATTACCCATTGGGTTTAGCCACTTTTGTACTTCTTAAGCATCTTTTGATTCCTTGCTTCTAGTATAAATAGTTTAGCTTGTCTTTCATTTGTATTCAGCTTCTACTGGAACACAGCTTGTCCTAAGCTTTGTTACCAAGTACTTTACATTTCAATTGCAATCTTTTAGTTACAAGTCATTTCGTTTCTGTCTGTTGCTATAGCAACCTTTACAGCTTTCTTTACTTTCTGCAGTTACATTAAGTCATTTACATACATGTCATTTACTTTTAAGCATTTACATTCCAGTATGGTAGGCTAAACACCATAGTGTAGGTGTAAGTGAAGGTTGGCAGATTAAGCCAAGTGTCTTTGGACATTTGTTTGCATTGGTATTTTGCTTTACTATTCATAAACGACTTGAATACTTCATCCAGTAGTCTTTGACAAATTGACAAGGGTTATTCTATTTAGATGAGTTGGACTCAAAATGGAGACAACGCAAGTGTTGATGTTGGTTATGTTATAGAGACTATAAAGAGTTGCTTCAATCCCTTGGGTTGAGAAACTATATGGAAAGAAAGGTAAGATCCGACTAGTAGGTTCTTGCTGCACTTACCAAGTGCCCACCCTACGTAAAAAGTCTAATCTGTACTTCCCTTGGAAGGCCATTCAATCTAGTAGTATTGCAGGAGTCTTTGCTGCAGCACTCTTGTGTTTGCTATAGCAATGCCCTGAGCGCTTTGTTAGCCCAAATCCAACCAGATCTTGCACCCATACTATCTTTAATTTCTTGTTATTATCTTCCAGTACTTTGCTTTCAGTTACTAAAAATCTTGTTACCAAAATCCTGCTTTGAGAATCAACTTGTTGTTACTCTTCTTGCTTTGAAAGTCCCTGAGGTACGATATCTGATATTACTTACCATTATTACTTGCTTTGGACGACACTAGTAAAACATGTATACTTGCATGGGTTGCTAGTTGCTGTAGCCTTTTTGGGGTTGCATTTAATCCACAACAACGCCCTAATGACTAAAGTGTCACCGTCCCTAAGTCCGGCCAATGTGCAATCGTGTAGTGTAATTATATCCCAGAACAAGTAATCAATCAGTGCAAACAATCAGATGGCCATCCATATATTCATCAAGAACAATCACCATGTACACAATGAGAATGTAGAGAGAAAGTGCAATGTGTGTGTACTAGTGTGTGTAAGAATGGATGACCTAATGTAAATCTAGAGGAAAATTACATTATATAGTTTGTAACTTAACATTTACACATTAGGTCCCTCTACTTGGTACAACTAGGTAATTAAGGCACTAACAATCTCCCCCTTTGTACCAATGTAGAGGCAAAGAGTTTAAACATCCACCGGGAACACATGCTTCTTCCGAATCCCAAAAATGATCTCGAACCTTCGCAATGCATTCCGGTACTCCTTCCGAAAGGTAATGGCATCCAGGGCTTGCTTGATCAGATCTTTCTCCTTCTCCTTCAGCTTCACCTCTTCGCTTGCATCCAATCGAAGTTTGCTCTCAAGGTTGATTTGAATTATCTTGAAAGTTCCATCGCTGAACTTGTTGGCTTCACATACTCTCATAAATCTTTTCTTTGAGTCTTGATTACAGTAAACAACACCAAGTTCAGGTTTCTTTAGAACAGTATATGCAGGAATACCTTGGATGTCTGACAGACGCCTGTTTGGTGCTCTGAGGTTTACTCTAGTTTGGTGTGATTCCAAGCCATTTAGAAATCCGTAAGGTAAGAAAATTTTAGGATATTCCGCATGAACCTCTTGACACTCTGAAATGCAGAAGACCATTCTATCTTCTTTTCAGGAGCCCGTGCCAGAATATCATATAGACTTTTGAGGTCATCAAGCTTTAGGCTCTTGAAGTCTGCTTCTGAGAAGACGTGTTCAGAGCCATCAGATCTTCTAACAGTGAACTGCGGGTACCAGACATTGAGAAGCTTGTTTGACTCTATCTTCAACACCTTTATAATGTCTTTATCAGATCTAACCACACCTGTGTCTAGAACTTTGTTGCCCATAACGTGTAGAAATTCAATCTTCTGAAGGCCAGATCTCAACGCCGTATACCTTTTTCTAGGTCGATCTTCTGGACGTCTTTCACAAACATATCTTTCCTGATGCTCTCTTGATAAGGAATCAAGATCCTTACTCTTTTACCTGTAGCCACATACCCTGGCTCAACATCTATCACCTCTTGATAAATTGTCAGTTCAGCTTCGAGTACTGGATCCCTGATCTTGCCATCGGCATTTACTTGAACTGCTGGAGCATTCGCTTGAACTACTGGAGCCTGAGGAGCGGAAGTACCTGTACCCTGATCAGTCTGTGTTTGCGGTTGAGTTGTGTCATCTGGAGTGTCATTGTCGGAATCCAAAGCAATCGCAAGAGCCCCGGTGATATCAAAAATGTCTTCTATTTCTTCTTTGATCTGGACCGTCATCGTCTCTGGTTCTTCCTCAGAGTCAATATATATGTAATCAACAATCAAAGCATCCGCCATCCGTTCATCATCTGTTCTATTGTCAACAACCAGAGGCTTTTCAACCCCAGTTATGACATCAGCTAGAACTTCTTCCTCAACCTGGACCACATCCGTACCTGATCCACTTGTACTTGTTGCCCCCTCATCTACTGTCTGATCTGATCCCCCAACGTTTTCAGTAGCAACAACAACACTCGATTCTCCAACCCTAGCTCTCTTCCCCCCCTTATGTTGATCAAGATCGTCCTGATCATCATGTCTTCTTTTCCGTTGGGGCTGAGCTTGAATCCCACACTTTTCTTCTACAACTTTAAGCCTATCAGTGATGGAAGTGAATCCTGACACCATGGCATTCGTCATTTCTGTCATATAGTCGGTGAGACGCTGGAAGTCGTTGTTGGATGGTAATTGGGTTTGAGGTTGGGTTTGTTGTCGGAGCAATCCTAGTAGATCTACTTCTTCGGTGGTGTTGGATTCTCCTTGGGCAAGTAGACGGGCTAACATCTCTGATTTGAGTTGATCGGTGGGAATCTAGTGTAAAGGAACTGATGGTGGTGGTTGTGTTTCGGTTTGAGCACTGGATGGTGGATTCTGAGGAGCAGATGATGATTCTGCTATACCTTTACCTTTGATGGCTCGACTCACTTTATTTGCAAGGCGGTCAACAGTTTCTTGCATAGCTCGACGGTGTTGCTTGTAGGCATTGTCGATAGAGCCTAAAGCAGACGCTAGTAGTGCTAGAGTGATATAATGCGGATGCGGGCCTAACATTCGCACAACCTACTCAGGTGGAATAGTGGGGAACATGGGTCTAACATCTGGACCACTTAGGTTATCGGTTAAAGTAGCGGTTGTAGCAACCGTACTGCCTGTGGTCATAGCTGGCATGGTGTTGACTATGACAGGACTTCCACCCGATCCTCGTGGGGCACCAACAAGTGGCGGCCGCACTCGGAGTGTTCCGGTTGGGGCACGAAAGCCCACAACTTGTTGAGATATCGACGCGCGTGGCCTAGGAAAGGATGTGTGTCCGAAAGTTTCTAGACTCAACGTGCGTGGAATGAAAGGCGGTGACCGGGACAGGAGCCTACAAGTTCAATACCGGCCAACACCGAGTGTGTTGCCGATAGTGTATGAGCTAAATCCCCTGTGTGAAGTGAAACATCGGCAAATTGAGATGCCGACGAGTAGCTGAGAGGGGCTGTGCTATGCATGGCTGGGTCCACGATGTCTTGTTCAATACGCAACGATGACGAACGCTCGTTGGTAGAAGATGTGGCTACCCGGCTTGTAACGGTTTGGGGAGGATCGGCAGTTAAAACTTTATCCGACCCTATCACATTCTCTCCTGTTTCTTTTCTCACCACTTCTCGGCTCACTATATCAATATTTTCTACTTCGACTCCCTCATCCCTCCTTATGTCACCGATATCGCCGAAGAATCCGACGTTCCAAGTGGAATCAGCATCGGAACTCTCTACAATAGGTTGTCTCCGACCCACATGTCTTGGAATAAGATCTGCATCGGGATCGTGGTCTGGATCGGAGTCGGAGTCAGAATTTCCATTGTCATCATGTCGGGGTTAGGTTGATGCTTCATCGTCAGATGAAGAAGCATCAGGGTCAAAATTAGGATCCTCCGCCGAATCCATAGATACGTCATCGATAAAGATTGGAATTCTTACAGCTTCGGAGGTTGATGCCTGACCAGCAGTCCTCGCCACCCCACCCACTCTCTTTCTTAATGTACGCCTCACCTCTCCTCGTTCAGGAACCCCATGTTCCTGAACCTGCTCAACATTCATATCCTCACCACCTAATAGGATTGCGCGTTGGGGAGGTCCCTCCTGTTCTGGCTGGACCATTAGTGCATTGTCTATCCTATACTGCCTAACTACCTCAGACTGCTGATCGCAAGTACGGGTTCTGGTATTACGGCGATGTGGGCGAAGTCGTCGTGATCGGGCATCTTCAGAAAATGCATCCACTGGGTCGGGCCTTGTACTGCATTTGGGCGTCCAGGGATTTCCTGGTTACCCTCCATAATTTAATGGATGATAATCTGGAAGAAACGTTGATAGGGCACAAAGTTCCGGTTCTTGATTGGACTTGTTTTGTCTTCGACTAACTCTTGTAGCTCGTTCCAGAGAAGGATTGCATAATCTATGCGGCGGTTGAAGGTAAAGGCGTGGAACATCTTGAGAATATCAAGGTTGTATTTATCAAGACCGGTGTGTTTGGATGTCATGCACCGGTTGAGGATGGAGCATAGGGTGTACCAGACTGGTGGTAGGTAGGGGTGTTCGCGGTCCGGTTTGGGCGGTTTAACCCCTCAAACCACAAACCAAACCACTAGTGGCGGTTTGGTAAATTTTCAAACCGAGCGGTTTGACATCAAGTGTCCAAACCGGTCAACCGGACCGCGGTTTAGGCGGTTTGGTCCGACCGGTTTAGGCGGTTTGGGCCTTTTATGGGCTTTAAAAGTTAAACTTAAAAAAACACATACAATTAGGAAACAAAACATAGTCTACAAGTCCTTAAAAAAACATAGTCCACATTCCACAAGTTCTTAAAAAACAAAACATAGTCCACAAGTCCTTGAAAAACAAAACATAGTCCACGAATAAATTAGCAAAGGCCACGGTTTGTTGTCTTCACTTCTTCTCTTTTCTTTCCTTTCCATCCAAATCTCCATCTTTTATCACCAACAATCTGGAAAAAATTTGACAATTATATAAATTATAAAGAAAAAATGACATTTTCAACATTTTATCACCTTAAATTGACAATTATATAATTACCTTAACAGCTTAACTTCAGATGTCTATTCAACACTCCCAACTTCAGATGGTGCTTCGGTGGATTTATCTACAAAATAAATTAGATTATTAGATAAACAACATAATTCAAAAAAAAGTAATCTAAAATTGAAGGAACGTAACATTAATTTAATTAATTTAAATTGATTACCTGATTCTTCAATCCCAAGAGATTCCATCTCTTCCAAGATTGAAGTCAAATCTAAAGGCAAATTCGTGGATCTCAACCAATTTTGGCTACAAATCAAACTTCGAAAGCTATCAAGAACTCTCCCTCCGGTGCTAATTTAGAAATAAACACATAACAGTTAAACACTTAAACTAAACTAATTAGTAATTACATTGATTCTAAGTTTCTAACATAGAAATAAATCCACAACATATTCTAATAAGCAAAACTACCACAAGTCCAAATCAGTTTAATTAAACACATTGGTTCTAACTTAGAGTTCTAACTTAGAGTTCTAACTTAGAAATAAATACAGATTCAGATTAAACTTCAGATTCAGTAATAAACCCAGATTCAGTAAACACAGACACAGATTACATAACAGTTTCAGATTCAGTAATAAACACAGATTCAGTAAAACAGTCACAAACACAGATTTAATAAGGATCATATTCAGATTACCGCGACGTGCGTGACAGCAGTGAGGTCGTGGCACTCGTGACAGCAGTGAAGTCGGTGGTGGTGGGCTGGTGGCGGAGTGGTGGTCGTGCGCTGTGTGGCGCTGTGTGCTGGTGGCGGACTATGTGGCGGAGTGGTGGTGGGCTGGTGGCGGACTGTGTGGCGGAGTGGCGGTCGCCGGTCGGTGACTCGGTGGTGGTGGCGGACTAAAGGTGAAACCGTGAAAGTAAGGGTGAAGTTGGTGGTGGTGGGCTGGTGGCGTCGTGTGACTAACTGACTATTAGGGTCTAGGGATTTAGGGATTTAGAATTTTAGATTTTAGGGTTTGTAACTTTGTATTTTCTAATTTCTATTTTGTAATCTGATTATTGGAAAAGTGATAAAATAAGACTTGTTATTTGGGCTTTGGGCTTGGGCTAACTTATTAACTATAAGTCTATAACTCTTAATAGTTATATATACAAAATAAAAATAATATATATATATATATAATTATATATATATGTGGCGGTCGGGTTGGTCCAAACCGCCCAAATTTTTTTCCAAACCGCAGACCGGACCGCCCGGTTTGGCAATTTTTCAAACCAGGTCGGACCGCCAGACCGCTCAAACCGCCAAAAACAGTCCGACTTGACTTGGTTCGACCGGTTTGAGCGGTCCGACGGTTTTTTTGAACACCCCTAGTGGTAGGTGTCTTCTTTGGAATTTAGAGGAGCTAGTAAGCACAGGGTTCCGTGAGTCTTGGTATCCTAAACTCCGGATATCAGCAAATAGTTGTGTTTCCGGAACCATGTCTTCGAAGTTCGGGTTGTGAGGTAGGTCTAAGGGTCGACGGAGTCGCCCAAGGGTAAGTCGAACATCAAAATGATCGACTTTGGCAGAAAAATGTGGACCCCGTCGGTCTATTGGATGAAAGCGTAGTGTGTGCCAGAACTGTTGTAAGTATATAAGTGGCACAGTGACTACCTTTGTAAGTGATGTACGGAGAGGATGGCCGCGAATTATCTCTAGTATAATGCGGTGGTCGAACGCCACGCTGAGGTCTAAATGATGGTTATTGTCGTGTAGGGCAAGATGGAGACTTCTCGGTAGAAGCTCCTCGTCTAGATCACGTGCGTTTACAGACATATGTGACGACCGGTGTGATGGAATAACCGTGTTGTCGTCGGAAGAATGACCGTCATTGTGTGCCATCTGAATAGTGACCAGTCAGTTCAGAGCCAAAAAGGATTTTTCATGAAAACATTTCCAAAAAATTTCCTAAGTGTTGGTGTTATCGCAACACACACAAATGTTTTATCGCAAGACAAGTGTTTATCGCAATGAAGGGCTTGCGAGGACAGGTTTTCGCAACACACTAGTTGCGACAAGAGGTTATCGCAACAAGAAGGTTGCGATAAGATGTTATCGCAACTAGTAGGTTGCGATAAGTATGAATGACAGAAGTTTGCGATGAGTATGAACATGAAGAACATACACAGTCGCGATAAACTTGAATATTAACTAAAACCTAAGTGTTTTAACCCAGATTTGACTTTTTCGCACTAAATCAAGTTTAAACCTACACTACGAGGCTCGCAACTAACACAGAAGTAAAGCCCTAACAAGTTTAGCATCTATCAAACCCACATACACAGATTACAACAAGAATACGAAGGGTTTCATATGGGTTTCGAATGATAAACCCTAAAATCGATTGTAAAACACGTATAAATGGATGGAAACGAGTAAAAGGTTGGAATTGTTTACCTAGAAGTGAATCTGAATAGAATGTGATTAACTTGAATTCCAAAGACTCGAGAAATCACAGATTCGAACTATGATAGTTGAGAGAAAGTTGGGATATTTGAAATGAGATAAAACTTCAAGCTCGCTTATTTATAGAGACTTGAGACTTTTGACACGTGGCATCAATGGATTGGTCCAACGTTTGACCAGCCACAGTGTCGAGTTATCGCAAGTAAGAGGTTGCGATGAACTCAGATGTTATCGCAAGAAATAGGCTACGACAACACCTACAGTGTTTAATCGCAACAGGGAGTTGCGATAAACACTGTTTATATCATTTTATTGCAATCAAGGGTTGCGATGATGGGAGTTTTATCGCAAGCAAAGGGTTGCGATGAAACCTCTTTCATGTTTAATCGCAACAGAGGGTTGCGATGAAACATTGTTCACTCTTTTATCGCAAGTAGTGGGTTGCGATAAAAGGAACACTTGGACATTTTTCAGTAAAATTTCAAAAAGATTTTATCACATTGGATAATGTCCAACTTCCAATTGATTAAGCACTTAAGGTTTTAAACACAGTTTCACTCCCCCTTAAATGATGCAAAGATTTGAAAAATTGTTTTCATCATTTAAGGGTTAGTGTTCAAAAACAAATTAGAAAACTTACCTTGTGTTCTCCAAAGCAACAGTCACAAGCCATCTAAACCTACAAGATTTGGCAGTTATGCACACTCCCCCTATTATTGTGCATAAGATATGTACTAAGCTCCCCCTGAAATCATGAACATACCTTGTGCAGATACCGATATCATAACAAATCACAGATAAGGCATTTAAAATAAGAGAAAGAAATAACAAGTTGAATAAACAATTGTAATACAACTAAGGTATGAAAATTTAAATAACATATATTGAGAATATAATATGATGAAAATTTGAGTGTATCAATCTAGATACAATATCTAGATTGAGATACAAATATTTCCATCTATTATATGATCAATAAAGGGAAGTTAAACTTTCATGTTCAACATGCCGAGCTTGGATACTAAGAAATTAAAGCGTTTTTCATCCAAGGCTTTTGTGAAAAGGTCGACAAGTTGATACTCAGTTGTAACAAAATATAATTCAATTTTCCTTTCTCAACGTGTTCTTTTATGAAATGATACCTGATGTCGATATGCTTGGTTTTGGTGTGTTGGACAGGATTAACAGATATGTCAATTGCGCTTTTACTGTCACAGTAGATGGGGATCTTCTCATATTTAAATCGATAGTCCATGAGTTGAGTCTTCATCCACAGTACTTGTGAACAACAGCTGGCCGCGGCAACGTATTCTGCCTCCGCCATTGATGTTGAAACACAATTCTGCTTCTTGGATGACCAGCTCACGAGCTTGTCCCCCAAAAACTGTACATGCCCCGAGGTGCTCTTTCTGTCCAACATGCTTCCTCCATGATCCGCGTCTGAATATGCGGTGAGTTCGTATCTGGTTCCCTTGGGATACCACAGTCCTAGATACGGTGTTCCCTTCAAGTTATGAAAGATTCTTTTGACAGCGCCAAGGTGTCATTCCTTAGGTTTGGCCTGAAATCTTGCACACAGACAAGTTGCAAACATTATATCTGGACGACTTGCGGTAAGATACATTAGTGACCCTATCATTCCTCTATAATTCTTTACATCAACATCAATACCGTCAGGATCTGGACCGATCTTAGATCCTGGAGCCATAGGCGTACCAATTGAAGTATAGTTTTCCATCTTGAATTTCTTCAAAATATCAAACACATACTTCGATTGATTGATGAAGATACCTGTAGAGAATTGTTTGACTTGTAATCCGAGAAAGAAATTAATCTCTTCCATCATACTCATTTGAAACCTGGTCATCATAATGTCGGAAAACCATGTGCATAGTCTAGGGTTAGTCGAACCAAAAATAATATCATCAACGTAAATCTGTACTAGAAAAATTTCACCTTCCTCTCGCAAAGTAAAAAGTGTTGTGTCAATTTTACCTTTTCCAAAGCCAGCTCCTAGTAGAAAGGTAGATAATACTTCATACCAGGCACGAGGGGCTTGTTTGAGACCATAAAGAGCTTTGTCAAGCATATACACGTAATCTGGTTTGTCTTTGTCCACAAAGCCTTCTGGTTGAGACACGTACACCTCCTCCTTCAGAACGCCGTTCAAGAATTCAGTCTTCACGTCCATTTGATAGACGGTGAAGTTCTTGTAGGCGGCAAAAGATAGGAACATCCGAATTGCCTCTAAACGAGCAACCGGTGCGTACGTCTCGTCGTAGTCTATACCCTCCTATTTCCTATACCCTTTTGCTACTAGTCTTTCTTTGTTTCGCACAATTATGCCGTCTTCGTCTTTCTTGTTTTTCAGGACCCACTTGGTACCAATAACTGTCTTACCCTTGGGTCCCGGAACTAATCTCCACACCTTCAGAGCTTCAAATTGAATCAGCTCTTCTTGCATCGCAATTAACCAATCTGGATCTTCTAAGGCTTGTTGAACTGTTGATGGCTCAACTTGACTTAGAAAGAGCACATATAATACTTCGTTTGGGGTTGCAGATCTGGTCTTTACTGGTTCAGACACATCACCAATCACCTGATCTACTAGTGTATGTGTGTCCACTTTTTGGAGTGTGGATGGAGAGAAATAGCATCTTTATTGGGGTCTACTAGGGTAGGATCTTTATCAAAGTTCAACTCGATCGTCAATGTTGGTTCTGGTTGTGAGGCGGGTTGTTTGTCAGAATTGACAATTGGCACTGCCTCAGGAACTGCTTCAGTTGATTTTTTAGAAACGTTATTAGTACCCTGAGCATTGACATTTGAAGTTGTACCAGATGAAGAAGCACCATTCGTAGATGTTTGTTGTCTTGCTTGCGTAGATGTCATGGTTGTGTTCCTTGGATAAGTTGCAGGAGTAGTTACATCAGTATTGGATGAAGTCAGCACCGGTGAAGGGCCTGACATTGTAGCTTGTACTGGTGGTGTAGCAACTTGATTCCTGTTGTATACAGATGAAGAAGATTTATCACTACCAAAGTAATCATCATAAAAATGTTCAAACAATATATCAAGTTCGTTAGGAGTAGAGTTAGAAGTGCAAGCTTGATCCTTGTTTGAGGTCCTAGTCATCATTGGACGGATTTATCCAGATGCTAGTATTCCGGATATTGCGGGTTCTGTACTGTTTTGCACATAAGCCATCTCTTCAGTTTCGTCGAATCTGACATTTATGCTTTCCATCACAGTTCTGGAAGACTTGAGATAGACTCTGTACGCTTTTGATGTGAGAGAGTATTCGATAAAAACACCCTCCTTTCCCTTAGGGCTGAATTTGTTCAAATTGTCTTTATTGTTCAACACGATACACTTGCATCCAAAGACACGAAAGTAGTGTATTACAGCTTTTCTATTATTAATCAATTCATATGGAGTTTTGCCAAACCGTTAATGGATAATTGAACGGTTTTGTGTATAGCATGCCATCGATACAGCTTCAGCTCACAGAAACAGAGGTAGATTAACATATGACAGCATCATTTTGGCCGCTTCAACTAGTGTACGGTTTCGTCTTTCAACGACTCCATTCTGCTGAGGTGTTCTGGCCGCAGAATATTGATGAGATATTCCTAATGACTTAAAGAAGTCATCAAGAGTCTTGTTTTTAAACTCTGTCCCTATATCTGATCTGATGGTCTGAACTGATTGTTGGAGATTCACTTGAAGTTGTTTGATTAATGTTAGATCTCCTTTTGTTAAATCCCCATAACCTTTAACTTGACCTTTGCTGTTATTGCCAAAGTTTACTGCTCCTCCAGCCTTTTCTGTGAAATTTGATAGAAAAGACTTCTGACCTGTCATGTGTCTTGAAGCTCCTGAATCTAAAAACCACACATGACAGCCCTGCAAAAACAATCAGTTAGTTTTAGGTACCCATTTTGGAATGGGTCCTTCTTTGTTAGCTTTGTTATCTGATTTAACAAAAGTGCCTTTTACTTTCCATTCAAAATCTTTCTTTAAACACCATTTTCCTTGAACTTTTATGAAGTCAGAACATTTTCTGTTCACAAACTTGTTCAATTTCTTCTTGAAAGTTTTAAATTTGGATGTTGAAGTGTTTTCAACTTTCTTTTCTTTCACATTAAGCTCTTTCTCATTCTTTCCTTTGATTTCAGTTTGAGGCTTCACCTTTTTTATCTTTTCTTTTCTCTGAGTTTGAGTAACAGAAACAGTTTTCTTTTCTGTATTCTGAATATCTTTTCTTATAAAAGAAACAGATGTTATTGTGATTGGACATTTCTGAGAATATTGAAAAGAATCACTACTACATTGAACAAAAATGAGATTTTTCTTTGCAAGTAACAACAGATCTGTACCATAAGTCTTTTCACTGTTATTGCTATTTTTCAAAGTACATGAGCATTTATTACAAAAACTATGTGCTTTTGGTACAGAAGCATAATTCAATCCAATCTTCTCAGAAACTCTTTTCAGATCATCTTTCCTTTTGCTTTTCTCTTTTTCTGAAAAATTCAACTTGTTTGTGTTAGAGGATGAAGTAGATGATTCACCTTTTTCATATGTACTTGATTCATTAAAGAATTTATCATTAACTTTTAGAGCATTAATCTTGAAAAGATCATATTCAGCTTTCAGTTTCTCAAGCTCTATTATTTTCTGAATAAAGACACTCTTTTCTTTTACAGCTTCTTCAAGTTTAAAATCCACTTCACAGTAATCATTTTCAAGTTCATCAAAAGAATTTCTTAAGTCCCCAAGTTCATGACTTACAAGATTAAATCTCTTTTCAAGTTCTAAAGAGTCTTCTGACTTTGTTTCAGAATATTTAGTTGACTCAGAATTCTGACTCTTTGAATCAGAATTCTGATTAACAGACTCAGACTTCTGACCTTCAGAATCAGAGATCTGACTTGAACAATCAGAATTCTGATTAGAAGATTCAGATTTCTGACTAACTGTTTCAGAAACCTTACTAGTATCAAATATACTTTCTATGTCAGAATGAGAAAAACTTTGTTGTTTATTTTGTAACTGACATTTAGAGAGTCATATTTGAATTTAGTGTCATTATATCTGGGTTTCTCTTCTGTTGGTTTAGAAATTTCTTTCTTAACCTTATCTTCTGAAACATCTGATTTTTCTGTTTTTGAATCAGAAACTGTTTCCTTTGTCTTTTTAGAATTTGATTTCTGCAAACTATCAGAACTTGTTATAGAACTTGCAGGTCTGATGAAAATTTCAACAATTTCTGGAATTTTTGGTTTAGGAACATGAAGCTTTTCAAAATCATACAAGTTGACTGGAGCTCTTTTCAAAACAACATTTTCTTCTAATCCCAATCCCTTCTTTGGATTATAAAATCCTGTATTTTAACATTGCTTGTTAAAAGATTTAATGTTTGCTGAGTCTGACCTCTTTTCAAGTTAAGATCTTCCAATTCTTTGATTTTGGTGTACAAATTCTTTCTTTCCTCAAATAGCATATCAAACTTTATTTGTAAATCACCCTTTTCATCTTTAACCTTTGAAAGCTCATTTTTTAATTCAGAAAGATTTTTCAACAATTCAGAATTTTCAGTTTTAACTTTCTGTTTCTCAACCTCAGATTCCTCATACTGTTCTCTTATTACTTCTTTTTCAATTATGAATTTGTTAACCAGACTTCTTTCTCCTTTTATCTGTTTTCTTTGTTTAACAAACTCAGTTTTCATGTCACCATTCTGTGTCATTAAATCAATTTCAAGTGGAGAATGTACCTCAGTGGATGACTCAGAATCAGCATCTTCAAAGTCAGAATCATCCTCATTCCTCATCTTTGCAATATAACTCTGCATCTGTGAAAAGTGAATGCAGTCATCTTCATCTGAAGTGTAATACAGCCAATTTTCCTGTTCAGCTAACATTGCCACTTCATCATCTCTTTTCTTGGCTAGCTGATCCTTTTTGGTGTAGTACTCATAATCCTTCACAATTTTACTTTGCAATCCTTTGCATAGTGACCAGACTTTCCACATTTGAAGCACAGATTATTTTCTTTTCTTTCTTCCTTCTCTTCTCTATTTTCTTCTCTTCTCTCTTCCTTCTTTTCATATTTACTCTCTCCTCTTTCTTCTCTTCTCTTGAAATCTGAATTTCCCTGCTCTCTTTTGTAATTTCCCTGAAATTTACCCTTTCCATACCTCTTGTTAAACGTGTTAGTCAACAAAGCTAACTTCTCAGCAATTATTTTGATATCTTCATCTTCTTCTGATCCCTCTTCCTTATCAGATTCCTCCAGCTTTGGTATCTCAGATAGATACGCAGTCTTCTTGGGTGCTTTAACAATTTTGGACTTTGACAGAAAAACTAACTGTTCTGCAACATTTTTCTTTTCTTCAACAACAATCTTAACAGAGTCTTCATGCTGATTAAGTACACAAAATAGATCATTGAGATCTTCTTCACACATATCCTTATTCATTTGTAGACTGATAGCAAACGATGACCATTCTGAATTTAGACTGTTCAGAAATTTGTAGTTTATTTCTGACTTTGTCTTTTTCAGCCCATTTCTTCTCAAATCATTCAGTATAGTGCAAAATTTAGTATACGTCTGAGTCAAACTTTCTAATTCTTTAGCCTTGAACCTTTCATAAGCATTTATGTTTTGATTTAACTTTGCTTGTATTGATCTGACAGTTCCTAACATTTGTCTTTCCAGTTCATCCCACATTTCCTTGGCATATGATCCACTGTCAATTCTGTTTAGAACTTCATTTGGGACGGCCAATGTCATCAATGTGATAGCTCTTTTGTCTATAGCACGCCTATTTTTCTGTTCAGCTGTGTATTGAGAGAAATTCTTCTTCACCCTTGTTGCAGGAATTTCTGGAGTTGTCTCTGTTGGTCCCGAAGGCCTATACAAGTTTGTAGAAGGGGGGGGGGGGGGGGTTGAATACAAACACACAGATTTTACTTTTCTAAATTGTTTATTGATAAATCATTAACAATTTACAGCTTGTTGCGGAAACAAGATTAAGGATAAACCTAAATCTAAACAAGTTGGAACACTAAGGTTTCTTGCACTAAGAGAGATAAGGAAATTACTAATAATAACCTATCTTGAGATAAGAGATTGAACTTGTCCAGAGTTAGCAAGTTACTTCAAATGAAGTGAGTTCATCTCTTTATATACTGCATGCATTTAATGCAAGTCAGTATATACTTTACACGTGTCATCAGCTGGTTGGTTGCATGTCATTGACCTTGGTTGACAACCTTAGTAGGTGTATGGATGAACAGTGTAGTATCAGAGTGGTTGTACGATTTCAGATATTCGGAGGTTCTTTTCTGACATTTCGTACGGAGTCGTGCAAGGGTGGATAAGACAAAAGTATTTTGTACGGAGGACTTCATGATCAGCTTTCGTTGATTCAGCGATCTATCATTTCATATCAACGAATGATAGAGTTCAGCGATAGCTGAAGTCTTGTACTTGATACTTCACGTTGAGTGGACAAATCTGAGTCTTCGCTGATCCGCATCAGTTCATTAGGAGACTTGTCGCTGGTTCTTGAGCTTGCTCTTCGACTTCAGCGTAGAACCTTTGTTGACGTGAAACTTGTCTTCAGGGATCATAAGTAAACAACTAACTTATCAGCGATCATCATAATGACTGAACAGACTCAGAGCATTTATGATGAACAGTTTCGCTGAATGTTTAACTTAAAGAGCGAGAGTTCCTATCAGCGGTACTGGAAGATCTTAGTACTTATCAGCGATAGTGAAACTCTGATACATATTGTTTACTTACAATTTTCACTAAGTATTTAAGAGAGGGTCATTATCAAATCACTGAGGGTTTGGATCAACAATCTCCCCCTATTTGATTATGACATAGCAACAGAGAAAATTGCTATTTAACGAAAAACATAAGGATAAAAAGAACTCATAAAATATTTGTCCCTTTTACTGTTTTCTGGGATCTTTTCAGTACTGATGGAGTAAAGTACATTCGCTGAAATCTTTCTTTAAAACTTTGAATCAGGATACAATGAAAATGAAAAGATTACAAGTACGAGCGAAATAAATTACAAGTACAGAAGAATAACTGATACAATAGAGAAAAGGCGATCATATCAGCTTATAAAGGTTCTTCCTTAATGAGAAGTTCATCAAGGGTCTTTTCAGTGGGGATCATCCAGTCAGGAACCGTTACACCTCGCTTTCTTTTGTTCAGCGCTTCTTCAAAAATCAAAGGTTTTAGGTGTCGTGCCTGAATGTCTTTTCTGAAGTCACACCAGTAGATGAGATCTCCGAGCTGTTCGATTGGAGTGATTGGAAGCTCAGCGATCCATTGAAAACATTTACGTCCGTCGTAGTCGAGAAAGAATATTCCATAAGGATTACTGATGACTTTACCAGGGACGAAAAGTTCACATGGTGGCAAAGAAATGTCAAGGGCATATAGATCAGGATCAGGACCAAGTACTTCAGCGCGAGAGAAACCAATTCCAGTTTCATTTCGTATGACAGGACCTGAGTTTGAATCTTGACGTTTCTTCTTTGGAGAGGCCCTTTTTCTTTTCAGCTTAAGATCAGGAAGAGGAGGAATGTCCACACAAGAAGATATCAAATCGATCTGTCTGTTTATCAGCTTTTCGAAATGATCCTTGTACTTAGATTGTGATTTTTGGATAGCTAACCTCATCTCCAGCCATTCAGAGAGACCATACCTTTTTACAGTGTCAGCGCGAAAGGTTTCGGATTGGCCATCTTCTCTGAAAAGTTTGATGTCAACAATAGGTACTCCGATAGAGGTTCTTCCAGAGATGAATACCTTGTTGATCTTTACTGGACGATATCTGAAGTGTATTTTCTCTTTACACCATATCAGGGTGGTCTGAGAAACTTCAGTTTTCTTTTCCACGATCTTCTGGGCTTCTTCCCAAAGCTTTCGTTGGACTTGAATGGGAACACGTTTCAGCTTGGGGTCTTTGACAGATTCTTGAGTAAGCTTGATGGCGTATTCTCTGTCTTTTTCTTCAGCTTCCTTTCTTTCAGTGATGAGGCGTTCAGCTCTGAGGTGTTCCTTGTATTCAGCTTTTGAAATTCTGAACTTTGGAGGAACTGAAGGCAGTTGATCACGCCTTAGAATGATTCGCTGATCCTCGAATCGCTTTATTATTTCCTCTCTTTTCTTCTGTTCTTCTTCTCTTAGCTTTTGAGGAGCTAAGGAAGGTCAGTGTCTGTGTGAGAGAGTCTGTTCTTCAGGTTCATCAGTCTCAGAGATCAAATCCAAGACTGGGAGTATTTCTTCAGCGGCAGCTGGTATTATTGGTGAAGTCGCAGTTGTGGAGCCTTCAGCGATATCCTCAAACAGGGGAGAGGACTAGCTGAAACACAGCGATCTTACGAGTAAGAACTTGGGTAGAATCAGATAGAGAGAATTGGTTCAAGTGTATAGGCTTGGATAAAGGAACTGATAGTGTATGATAGAGGAGGGATGGAGTAAGAGATGTTTAGTGTACTTGACAAACCGGCTTTTCAAGCAAGATCATCAGATTGTCATCTTCAGCGACGCTTTTGCCTTTGCCTTTCTCAGCTCCAGAGGCTGAGGGTTTTGTCTTTGTCCGCTCCCCTGAAGGTTCATTTATCGAGATTCCCTTAAGAGTTTTGATCTTCGGAGCAGGTTTGACGATAAAGAAGTCATCGTCATCTTCGTCATCATCATCATTCTTTAGAGAAGAAGATGGTTCATCATCAGGGATGTCGACGGCTTCATCATCTTCTGCTTCGGATTCTTCAGCGTCTTCTTCGAGTTGCTCCCCCTCAGATACAGAGGCGAGCTTCTCGGTTCCCTCAGGGTGTTCATCTCCCTGAGGTCCAGCGGCTGCTTCAGCTTCAATAGTCTTCTCACCCTCTTCAGTGAAGGTGAGGTCTTCGTTCTTCTCTCCCCTGATAGATTCATCATGGGAAAGGTCTTCAGCGCTCTTGGAAGGGTTTTCAGCGCTCTTCCCCCCTCTTTTTCATGATGACTGGGGAGGAATGGGTAGATTCAGCAGCGTTGGTAGGTTCTCTGTCTTCTTGGCCAGAGAGACATACACAAGCTTCAATCTTTGCTAATCTGTCTTCAAGGCCAGAAATAGCAGGATTGATCTTCCCGAGCTCAATGCGATCTGTCGCTGTAAAATGTTCAGGTTCAGGGACAGGGGCAGGAGCAGGAGTATTCGCCTTGTGCAGCAGCTGTTCGATCATAGTCTTCATCGAACCAACGTCAGTCTTTACAGAGCTTAAGTCAGTCGTCAGAGTGTTGACATTTGTCTTCACAGTAGACATATCTCCCTCTAGTGTTCCAACCGATGTCTTCAGCGTTGTAAATTCGCTGGACATGGACGAAACTGAGCTTTTGAGAGAGGTGTAGTCTGTGTAGATATCAGCGAGCACCTTGGCGAAGTCGCTGAGAGTCTTATCAAGTTGCTTCATGTCATCTGTGGAAGCCTTTTTCTCCACCACCGTTGTCAGCTTGTTCAGATTTTCTCCAACGTTTGTTACAGCTGAAGAGTTATTGGAGAGAGTAGTGGTGAGACCTGTCAGCTTTGTCTCCACGGACTTCAGAGAGGCGTTGATATCTCCCAAATTAGGACCTGTAACATATAAAAACTTGTGAACAGAGGAAAGCTCAGAAGTTTGGGGTTTAGTCACAGTGTTTATGGGTTGTTGATTACCTGCAGGAGGATTTGTGAATTCATCGAAATCACGGGTTCCTGAAAAAAGTTCCATGTCATCTTCAAAAGTACCCATGGATTGGTCTGCAGGTCCTGTCTTCATCATTTCTGGATTATCAGCTTTAGCTTCCGTAGAAATGATGGCATCTCCAGTGATAACTGGAGGAGAGACCAAATGAGTGGAGGGAGAAGCGAAGGATAAGATTGGAGGTTGGGTTCTGAGTTCAGCGTTGGAATCGCTGAGAAACACTTCATCAGTCTTTTGAGAGACCGAGGGAGGTTGGGAAGTTTCCAAGTCTGTAATCTCAACGTTTGGAGACGCTGAGATTGGGATTGAAGGGATGGCTTGTTCAGGTGTGGTAGAGCGTACCACTGAACGTTCCTTCAGCTCTGCAGAAGGAGCTGAGGAGTCTTCAGCATGAGATTGCTGGGGTTGCTCCTTTGTTTTCTTGATCCTTTTAGAATCAAGTGGGGTGTGAGAGTGTTTCCTTTTATGAGGAATGGAAGTAGCAACTGGGGTATCAGCGGTGGGTTTGTCCGCTGAAGGAGCTGCAGAAGTAGAAGAAGTATGAGGGTTAAGAAGAGTTAAGAGTGTAGAAAGACGTACCTCATTTACGGTTGGTTTAAAGTCGAGTATCTTTGGACCGACCTGAGAAAGTTTCAGGTCACCATCAGTTGGGTAGGTTTCCTTCAGGCCACATTGGAAGATGGCGCTGATGAAACATGGGTAAGGAACCCATGGAGGTCTGTCAGCGACGGTGTCCACTCGTAGAACCAGGTCATCATAGATGATCGATGCCCAGTCTATGTTGAGACCTTTCAGCAGTGCATAACCCATGGCTTGCTGAGGTTTAGCGGCTTGGTCGGAGGAGCCACTCTTTGCAGTCATGCAGCTTATCAGATGAGCGAAGATGAAATTCATCTCGCTGGGCATTTTCGATTTCTTGATGATCGTCAGCTTCTTCTCGGGCTTCATGTCTCTGCCAATTTCCCATACATAGCCCATTGCATCGAAGAATGCAATGATGGCTTCCCTGTCTGAGTTTTTCTTGGGGTCAGGGAGGGGAACAAAAGGTTTTTCCTTGGTAGCGATGGGAAGGCTGAGAGCTTTGCGAATAATGGCTGGGGTGATCTTTATGGTGCCATATTCAATATCGCAGAGGATGCAATCTATTATTTTGGAGGGATCTTTGGCTGAAGGTAATTGAGTGTGTCTCGCTGAGTACCAGAATTGTGAGAGAAAAAGCTGATGTGCAGGAGGTGTTATGGTCAGGGCTGTGGAGATGCAGCAATTCTTCAGAAAATTCACAGCATCATCTAGATGTGTGACTTGCTTTCGAGGAGGAAACTCGAGAAGCGCAGAGAGGTTGTTCACCTTAGTCCAATCCAGTTTGTCAAGTTCAAACTTGACTTGTGGAGCCTTGAGGATTTCCACTTCCTCAGAGTCAGCGGAGATGTTCTCAGCGGTAGCAGGAATGTCAGACGAGGCCATTTCTCTGTATTAACAGTTCAACCAAAGATGTTAAATAAGAATGATCTTAATGTGGAAAGAATTTCCAATAAGATGTTTCGAATTTTATCCATTTCATTCAGACACAAATGTCTTAATGAAGATTAGGGTTTTTCTAGATTTTTAAAATGAAATGTAAAACCCATTTTCTTGTTTTCCTGTTTTCTATGAAGAAATAGATTCTGGAAACGAATGAGGAACAAGTTTAAGATTTTGCATTTAAACTTGAAGAACAACCATGAAATGGTTGTGTTCATAAAACCACGAAAGAAAATGATTTCATTTTACGAAGTTCTTTTGTTTGATCTTGTTAAAACAATGAGAAGATCAGAAACAAGTTATACGCATTCGGTAATAAATAAGAACATATTAACCTTGATGTTTGATGAAGAAGATGATGAACAGTTCTTGAAGATTTTGAAATCACAAATGCAACAGTGAATTCTTTCTTGCGAATGAAGATTGATCGCGTAAAAGAAAAATATAAACAAGGAGTTTGTTTATATAGAGATTTCAGAAAGAGAAAATCTTGAGCGGGAAAAGATTTTCATCATGACACGGACACGTGTTTGCATTTGATTGGAAGTTTGAACGAGACGTGCAAACGTGTTTCAGGAAGAGAAAACGTGCCGGGGTTTATCCGTTGCAATGACGTCACAACTGTCCTTTCATATTCTTGGTTGTCTCTGAGGTTTTGAAAAACTCAGAGATACTTTTGAAAACATGAAGTACTGAATGAAAATATTCAGTGAAGGTTTTAAGAAATTTCAAAATATTGCTGTTAAGGAAAAGATATTCAGCGATGCATTTTGTTTTGAAATCTTGCATTTTCATGCGTTTGTCAGAGAGAGTAAACATACCTTGATATCAGTGAATCAAGTTTATTTAGAGAGAATATGATATAATGGGTTATACAAGTTGATTTTATCCTTTCGCTGATTAATGTGAACCGCTGAAGATTTTATCCTTCAAAGTTCAGCATTCCAAGCTCGCTGATGAGAAAGTTGAATCTTGTCTCATCAAGAGGTTTGGTAAATAAGTCAGCTAACTGATAATCAGTTGGGATAAAATGAAGTTCTATATCACCATTCATCACATGATCTCTGATAAAATGATATCTGGTTTCTATATGTTTGGTCTTTGAATGTAGTACTGGATTGTTTGCTATAGCGATGGCACTTATGCTGTCGCAATAGATTGGAATTTTGGAGAGCTGAAGATCATAGTCTAGTAGCTGATTTCTCATCCACAAGACTTGAGAACAACAGCTTCCAGCAGCTACATATTCAGCTTCAGCTGTGGAAGTGGACACTGAATTTTGCTTTTTACTTGTCCAACTTACCAGCTTTCCACCCAGGAGCTGACATCCTCTTGTGGTGCTTTTCCTATCCATTTTGCAACCTGCAAAATCACTATCTGAATATGCAGTTAGATCGAATCCTGAATCTTTGGGATACCAAAGACCTAGATTCGCTGTACCCTTAAGATATCGAAAGATTCGCTTTACAGCTTTCATATGAGATATCGTAGGTTCAGCTTGATATCGTGCACACAAGCATGTTGCAAACATAATATCGGGTCGGCTAGCTGTAAGATACAATAGTGAGCCGATCATCCCACGGTACAGCGTGACATTGACAGGAACACCCTTAGTGTCCTTATCAAGTGTCAGCGGTGGTGCCATAGGGGTTTTCATAGCTGAACTTTCAGTTAAGTCGAATTTCTTCAGCATATCTTTAACATATTTTCCCTGATTAATGAAAGTTCCTTTTTCAGTTTGCTTAATCTGAAGACCAAGGAAATATGTTAGTTCACCCATCATACTCATTTTATACTCATCTTTCATTCTATCAGCGAAACGAGTACAAAGCTCAGGGTTAGTAGAACCAAATATAATGTCATCAACATATATTTGAACTAGAATGATATGACCTTTCACTTTTCTAAAAAATAGCGTTTTATCAATCTTACCTCGCTCAAAATTTTCAATATGGAGATAAGTGGAAAGAGTGTCATACCATGCACGTGGAGCTTGCTTCAAGCCATAAAGTGCCTTATCCAGTTTATAAACATAATCTGGACGCTTAGGATCTGAGAATCCTGGAGGTTGTTCCACATACACTTCTTCATTCAGCTTTCCATTTAGAAACGCTGACTTGACATCCATCTGATGTACTTTGAAGTTCTTGTGTACATCATATGCTAAGAATAGACGAATAGATTCAAGTCTTGCTACAGGAGCAAATGTTTCGTCATAATCTATGCCTTCCTCTTGTCTGTATCCCTGAGCAACAAGACGAGCTTTGTTGCGGGTTACAGTACCATGTTCGTCCAACTTGTTTCGATAGACCCATTTAGTGCCTATCACAGTTTTGTCAGTTGGTCTTCGAACAAGTTTCCAAACTTTGTTTCTTTCAAATTCAGTCAGCTCTTCTTGCATGGCGCTGACCCAGTTTGGATCTTTGAGGGCATCATCTACTTTCTTTGGTTCAGTTAGTGAAATAAAATTTACAAATAAACAAATATTACCTGCACTTCGTCGAGTCTGAATCCCAGCGTTTGGATCACCAAGAATTTGATCAATTGGGTGATTTATAGTCCATCGCTGAGCCGGAGCGTGAGACGCTGACTCAACTTGAACTTGAGGAGCTGAAGATGAAGCTTCAGCGACGTCGGGAGTATCAGCCAAGGGAGGAATTGATGCAGTTGTCATTATATTCACTGATTGCTGAGAAGTAGATGGAAGGTCTGAGACATTTGGATCAACTGCAGGTATAGTGTTTATAGGAACAGCTGAGACCCATGACGTTTCAGCTTCACTATTCTGCATGTTTGGAATGATAGTGGGACTATCATCTTCTACTGGTTGAGCATGAGGAGTGGGAAAATCTTCTGAATCACCAAGATGAGAAAACATCCATTGATTCAGTTCTTCTGTATCAGCGTTCGGTTTAGAGTTCGCTGAACGGGATTCGTCAAACGTGACGTGAATAGTTTCTTCCACAGTTTGTCTTCTCCGATTGAAGACTCTGAAGGCTTTGGAAACTGAGGAGTATCCAAGAAAGATTCCATCATCAGCCTTAGGATCGAACTTTCCAAGAGCATCTCTATTGTTCAGTATGAAACACTGACAACCAAAGATGTGAAGAAAGCTGATTGAGGGCTTTCTCCCATGAAAAAGTTCATAGGCTGTTTTATTGAATCTTTTGACTATCAGCGACCTGTTTTGCGTAAAACAAGCAGTGTTGACAGCTTCTGCCCAAAACTGAGTAGGCAGGTGAGAATCGCTGAGCATTGAACGTGCAGCTTCAATAATTGTTCTATTTCTTCTTTCAGCGACTCCATTTTGTTGCGGTGTTCTCACTGAAGAAAAGTTGTGAGAAATACCCTTACTCTCAAAGAAGGAATCAAGAGAACTGTTTTTGAATTCAGTTCCATGATCACTCCTTATTGAGCGAACGGTCAGATTGTTCAGGGTTTCCATCTTCCGAACAATGGTGATGAGTTCTTCAGGGGTGTCACTCTTAGAACGGAGAAACATTACCCAAGTGAAGCGAGAGAATTCATCAACTATGACCAGCGTTTATTTCTTTCCAGCGATGGATTGTTTGTTAACAGGGCCAAACAAATCCATATGGAGTAGTTGTAGAGGAGATGACACTGAAGAAACTTGCTTTGATTTAAAGCTTGCTTTGGTCTGCTTCCCTTTTTCACACGCTGAACATAACGACTCTTTGGCGTATGAATGCTGAGGTAGACCAGTGACTAACTCTTTTGAAGAAAGAGTGTTCAGTGTCTTGAAATTTAGATGAGATAGCCTCTTATGCCATAGCCAGTTGACATCAGATGAGGCCTTTGAGAAGAAACAGGAGTTCTCAGTGGTTGTTGAGTCCATGTTTATTACATAAACATTTTCCAAACGATAACCGCTGAGAGCTATCTTCTCCTTTTTGTCAGAGACAAAGCAGGATTCCTTAGTAAAGATTACTTTGTTATCCATGTCGCAAAGCTGACTGATGCTTAGAATATTATGCTTCCGCCCTTCAACATATGCGACTCTTCTGAAGGAGGTTGTACCATTTGAAAGTACACCATACCCTCGGGTATGTCCTTTTCCATTTCCACCGAAAGACACAGAGGGACCCTTCTCTTCCTTGTATTCAGCGAGCAGGTTTTTCTTACCAGTCATGTGTCTAGAGCATCCGCTATCGAGATACCAGATACCCTTCTTAACCTGCAATACAAAGGAAGATTAGTTTTTCTTGGGTACCTACTTAACCATGTATACACGTTTGTCAGTGGAAGTGGTTGGAATGGAAGGTTCAGCAGTCTTCGCAGCATTTGAAGATTCAGCTTTGTCTTTCTTCACTTTGGTTAATTTCTTAACCTCAGTGGTAGAATTCACCTTGACCTGATTTGCACCAGGGTTGGTCTTCTTTGCCTTGGGGGCAATCTTCACCTTAGCTATGTTTTCAGCTTTGGTGGCTGTGGGGCACTTACTAGCAATATGATCAGTGAGTCCACAGTGATAACATTTCCTATAGCTGAAAGTAGTTCTAGGACCATTTGTATGCTGAGCTTTTAATTTAGAATTAGAAGTACCAGCACAAAGTAAGCTATTTGCTTTAGAAATGGGACGAACATTCAGTTCTTCAGATTTCTTACCAAGGACATCCAATCTGAGTCTAGGAGTAGATCGCTGAATAAATCCAGATATATGCTTCCTTGATCCAGAGGGATGAGCCACTGAAGCTTTAGAAGCATTCAGTTTTGGTACTAAGGTACCCTTCTGAGGATTCTGGTAAATAACAATTCCTTTACCTTTGTCTTTACAGACAGAGGTAGGTTTTGAATAAACCATTTTCTCCTTGCCTTTTGAGGAGGTAGGAGTTTCCTCAGGGATTGGTGTAATGGACGAGGAGCACTGAGAAGATGAAGTATCAGCGACTGAGGATACGAACGTTCCAAATTTAAGCATTGAACGTTCAGTGGTTGGTTTTGAAGTTTCATATTTGTTGTCAGGATCGATTCCAAACAAGAATAATTATACTTAGAAATCAGAATTAAAGAATCTTGCGGAATAGAACTTTAATTCAAACACACTCGATGAACAACTAATCAGAAAACACAATCTGTTTGTATTCAATACTTCAACTCACAAGTTTACAACCAAACCTCAATCTTGTTGAACAGGCTCAACAAGACGACTTCTACTTCTCTAGAAATAGGGTTCTATACCTTGAGGTTAATTCTCTCTAAAACAAAAACGAATTCTGAAATCTCTCGTGTACCGAATAGCTATCTATCAAAAACTATTTATACTGAATAATTACAAGATAACTATCAAAACAAAATTAATCTTCAGAATATTCTTTCATGCTTATCTTCAATCATTCCATCTTTATCTCCAACATTCTCGCATTCCATAATAATGATCACAAGCAGTATTAACAACGTTATGCACAAGCAGTACTAACATTGTTATGCACAAGCAGTACTAACATTGTTCCAGTAGCATTAACTTTTACTTGCAGTACTAACCTTGCTCTGGCAGTAGTATTGTTGTTCTGGCAGTACTAATGTTGTTCTGGCAGTACTAACGTTGTTCTGGCAGTACTAACCATACTTAGTAAATCTTCAGTTCCCAACAATCTCCCCCTAACTTGACTTTTTAGATTGAGAAGTCAAGTTCTTCAGATGATGCTTCCAAAACCTAATCATGAACACATAAATCAGGATTCAAACCTAGACTTTGATTGATAATCCTTCTCACCAAGTATCTTCCAATTTCAGAATCCTTGTTGCAAGCCAACTTAGCATGTAGCATTCCATTCAACCTTTTCATGCTGTGCTTGTATGCAACATCCACCAAATAATACTCATGATATGTATGGTCAAGTGTGATGACATACACTCCACATTTTTCAATGAGCATCCACTTGGTAATGGCTTGAAAATTTCTTTCTATCATATACTGAACTGCTTCTGGTTTGAACATTAGGCACAGGTATTCAAGAACCATTTTGGTGATAGACATCCCTTTCTCATTCAGCATATTTCCATACAGCTTCATTCCAACCTTGTACATCTCCTCTACGTCAGATCTAGAGCACATTCTGATAAGTTTTCCCCATGTAGAACAGACCTCAAACTTCCCATCTGCTCTTTTGAATCTAATGTACTCCTTTCTCTGATCTACCAAGGTATCCCAGAAGATGATCTCAGGAGGCATGGAAGATAATGGGTCAACTTTGATTGGATCAACCACAGTGATATACATATCACATTGAGCATTACTTGGTTGACCTGATGGAGTTGCTACTTCTTCTTCAGCAACCTTTGTATCATCTTTCTTTTCTGGAACATCCTCTTCTTTTTCTTCTTCTACCACTGGTTCTACCCTAGGTTTCTTGACAACTTTCCTCTTGGTAGCTATAGACTTGGTTCTTGTTCTTTTCAGTGACTCCAGCTTTTCACCCAGGGTTTCTTCTTGCTTTTTAGGAGTGTCATGTTTGGCTTTAATCAAAGCCTCTGCAACTTCAACTTCTTCCAAAGTAGGCTTTTTAGTTTCTGTTGCTTCCTTTGTTTCTGCTTCTTCCTTTGTAGATACTGCTTCTTGCATGGTTTCTGCTGCTTCTTTTGTTTCTGCTGTTGTTTCAGTTTCTGCTTCTTTCTGAATTTCAGCAGCATTAACCTTTTCTGCTGCGTGATCAGTTTCTGCTTCTTTTTGAATTTTAGCAGCATTAACCGTTTCTGCTGCTGGTTCAGTTTCTGCTTCTTTCTGAATTTCAGCAGCATTAACCTTTTCTGCTGCGTGATCAGTTTCTGCTTCTTTTTGAATTTCAGCAGCATTAACCGTTTCTGCTGCTGGTTCAGTTTCTGCTTCTTTCTGAATTTCAGCAGCATTAACCGTTTTTGCTACTGGTTCAGTTTCTGCTTCTTTCTCAATTTATTCAACACACTCATTCTCCCCCTTTTCCTGTGCACTCTCCATGTTGAGTTCAGCTTCTGACTCCCCCTTTTTGGGAGCATCATTGTTGCGGCTTCTTCTTTTAAGAACATACTGATCTTTCTTTTTCCTGTGCATCAACTTTGTAATCAGCTTCTTATGCTTCTCAAGCTGTGTTTGTTGATATAGGACTACTTTCTTGAGTCCATCTATCTCCTTTTGCTGACTTACAACATCTGTGTTGATATTGGCAATGGTTTCCATCAATTCCTCATATGTATATCTATCCTCACCTTGTTTAGGAGTTTTTTCCTCCTTTAAAGGATCACTGGAAATTTTAGTAGGTGTCTTTTGCCTAGCAAAAGCACTGCCTACCCCCTTGGTTTCTTGGCACCTGGGACCTCTGAATGATTTCTCATTCTGAGTTGCCGTGAGGAAGGTCTTAGTTATGTTACCACTGTCCTTCTCTGTGCTAGCAGAAGTAGTGGCAGCCTTGCTACTCACATGCTCAACCTTCTCCTTAGTGAGCACCTTCTTGGGGTTGGGAGACACCCCTGTGGTTTCCCTTTCGATATTCTCTGTTGGAGAATGCTCCAATAGAGGGCTTAAAGGCTTTGGGCTTGTAGGAGGTACATCAAGGGAAGGAGCCTTGTGTACCATTCTTCTTGTAAACTTTTTGGTTATTTGAGGAGTGGGTCTTTGAAGAATGGACTGAGGGATTTCTTTGGTGATTGAAGGTGGGGTTTGGCTATCAGTGGGTTGGTCTAATGAGGGCCTTGACCCTGATGCCATACCTTCTTTAGTGTGGGACACACCCATCATTGTAGAGAACAATGGAGTGTCAACTCCTTCCGAGTCCCTGGAAGTTCTTCTCATATTTGAGAAGACCTTTCCTTTAGGGGGTTTAGGTACATATACCTCATTAAATTGAGGCAAATCCGTCAATTCCTTAGTAATCACTGCTTGGACAAACCTTGGGTACATATAAAAACGCTTTTTGGATTCCAGGTTTGACACAAGATCATTGAAATTCATTTGTGAAAAATTAAACTTCCTGGCAGTGGCCAAGCAGACCAGGGCATAAGCAATGGTACTGCTAAACTCACTCCATCCAGTAGTTTTCTTTCAAATGCAATGCATTAAGGTATGAACAAAGAATCGCCATTGTGTAGAAAATTTAGACATGAAAAACTTAAAGATTCCAATGGGACCTTCATACCCCATTCTCGTTAAAGTTGAGTATAGATCGTCATTAGGAATAGACGTCATACCTGAGGCATCATCCAATCGAAGAGTGATGCGAATAATCTCCTCTGTAACATTCAAGGGTTTGTCACACACCCTTGTTTTGATGATTTTCTGCCCATCTTCAGACACCACGGTGGCATTTTCCCAGAACTTCTTCTGATGTTCGGTGTAGATTGTCGGGGTCACCGTTAGGGCATAGGATATATGCGTGGACTTGAGGAAATCCACAATGTCGTGAAAACCTGCGGATTGTTTTGGCTTCTGGAGCATGTCTATCTCGTTGTGTTCATCGATAAACTCCATTGTACCTGAGGATTCTTGACAGAAAACAGAGATTCTTGGGAGAGAATAGTTAGAAAGAGAGAGAGATGAATAGAATTCAAAGAGACGTTATGAACTTTGGCGGGCTAAAAGAGGTATTTATAGCAGTAGTAGCCCTAATTTTTCTTTTAAAGCAGTATTAACGACACATGCAGTATTAAGCACGAAACAGTATTAACTATGTACTGGCAGTAGTAACTATGCACTAGCAGTAGTAACTATGCACTGGCAGTAGTAACTATGCACTGGCAGTAGTAACTATCCACTGGCAGTAGTAACTATGCACTAGCAGTAGTAACTATCCACTGGCAGTAGTAACTATGCACTGGCAGTAGTAACTATCCACTGGCAGTAGTAACTATGCACTTTTCAGCACTTGTCAATCTGAGTCATACAGAAGATCCTGAGAAAAAGAGTTAGAGTACCAAATATAGAAGGAAATACAGGTATAAAAACTGAAAATCATGACTTTATTCAAGGTTGATCATGCCCACACTTGTTACCAAGAAAGTGAATCTACCCACATCAAAAGCTTTTGTGAATAGATCAACAAACTGGTCATTGGTATGAACTTTAGCAACTTGAATTAATTTCTTTTCATTACAATCTCGAATAAAGTGATACCTGATCTCTATGTGCTTTGTTTTTGAGTGTTTGACTGGATTGTTAACAATGCTAATAGCACTGTTGTTGTCAATGAAGATTGGAGTGTGAAGAAATGTTACCCCATAGTCCAACATCTGATTCTGTATCCATAGAACCTGAGAGCAGCAGCTTGCAGCAGCTATATACTCAGCTTCTGTGGTAGATAAGGACATTGTGGTTTGTTTCTTACACTGCCAAGATACTAGTCTTGCACCCAAAAACTGACATCCATCTGAAGTAGACTTCCTATCGATGTTAGCTCCACCCAAGTCACTATCTGAGTATGCAAGTAGATCAAAAGATGATTCATAAGGATACCAGAGACCTAATCTAGGTTGCCCTCTTAGGTATCTAAATATCCTCTTGACTGCATGAAGGTGTGATTGCTTTGGTGTAACTTGAAATCTGGCACATACACATACTGGAAACATAATATCTGGTCTAGAGGCTGTGAGATACATGAGTGATCCAATCATTGATCTGTAATGATGGACATCCACATCCTCCCCTCAAGATCAGCATTGATCTGTTTGTGTGTCTCCATTGGTGTGCTTGCTGTCTTTGAGTCTGATAATCCAAACTTATCCAGGATGTCTTTCACATATTTGGATTGGCATATGAAAATTCCATCATTCTTCTGTTTCACATGAAGCCCAAGGAAGAAAGTAAGTTCACCCATGGAACTCATCTTGAATCTCTTGTGCATTAACTCCTCAAAGTCTTTACACATGTGATCATTTGTGGATCCAAAGATGATGTCATCCACATAGATCTGAACAAGTAGGGTGTCCTTCTTTTTCCTTTTAATGAATAAGGTCTTATCAATGATTCCTCTTTCAAATTCATTTTCCAAGAGATAGGTAGACAGGGTGTCATACCATGCTCTTGGGGCTTGATGTAGACCATAAAGTGCCTTCTTTAACTTGTACACTCTGTCAGGATACAATGGATTCTCAAATCCAGGGGGTTGACAGACATACACTTCTTCATCTATAGTCCCATATAGAAAAGCACTTTTTACATCCATCTGGTAGACCTTGAACTTCATATATGAGGCATAGGCTAGAAACAACCTAATTGCCTCAATCCTTGCAACTGGAGCAAAGACTTCCTCATAGTCTATACCCTCTTCCTGAGTATACCCTTGTGCAACCAGCCTGGCTTTGTTCTTGATCACAATTCCTCTCTCATCCTTCTTATTTATGAAAATCCACTTGGTGCCAATTGCCCTATGACCTTTTGGAAGGTCCACCAAGTTCCAAACATTCTGTAGCTTGAACTGTAGCAGCTCCTCTTGCATTGCTTCTATCCAACTTGGATCTTTCATAGCATCATAAGCCTTTTTGGGCTCCATTTGGGATAGAAAGCAAGTGAGTACAGTATTAACTGTATTTTGCTGATCTTGTAGCTCTTGAAGTCTGCTTTGATTCCTAGTCATCATGGGAGAAGCAATGTCTCCAATTACCAACTCAGGAGGATGATTTTTCTGAGTTCTCGATGGATGACCAGATTCCTCTTGTAAGTTTACATCCAGATTGGACTCATTTAAGTCTGGATTTTCTTCAGCTTCTTCAGTCACTTCAGACTCTCTGGAATTTGGACTTGAAGGCTGATTTTCCTCTATTCTTCTCTCTTCTTCATTCTGAATGGGTTCAGCTTCCTTTTCTTGTTCACATAAGTCAACAGGATCAATGGTAGGGAGTGGAAATATCACAGACTGAATTTTGTGATCTGATGGTGGTGCATCCCTTTGTCCTGCATTTACATCACTACTGATACCCAAAGAATTAGTGAGTGAATCAATGTCAAATAGCCAATCAGGACCTGAACCAATAGGATTTGGTGTGTTCTCATTGCATTTGACATTGTCACTTTCTTCAATTATTCTAGAAGAGGTATTAAACACTCTGTAAGCCTTACTCTGAGATGAGTAACCAACAAGAAAACCATCATCTGCTTTGCTATCAAACTTACCTAAGTGAGATTTGGTATTGAGAATTGTACAAGGACACCCAAATGGTTTGAAAAATCCAATAAATGGTTTCTTTTTCTGAAAAAGCTCATAAGGTGTCTTGTTTTTAGGCTTTATTACTAAAACTCTGTTTTGGACATAACAAGCAGTATTAACTGCTTCTGCCCAAAAAGTAGTGGGTAATTTTGAATCAGCTAACAGAGATCTAGCAGCCTCAATCAGTGTCCTATTCCTTCTCTCAGCAACACCATTCTGTTGTGGAGTCCTAGGAGCACTGTATTGTCTCTCAATTCCTTTTTCCTCACAAAATGTGTTTAGATCAAAGTTTTTAAATTCAGTCCCATTATCTGATCTAATGACTTTCACTTTTTGATTTGATTGGTTTTCAATTCTAAGAATAAAAGATTTGATCAGTCCACTTGTCTCATCTTTAGTTCTCAGAAAATATACCCAAGTAAATCTAGAGTAATCATCAATAATAACTAAACAGTATGACTTCTTGCCAATGCTCATGACATTTGTAGGGCCAAACAGATCCATATGCAACAACTGAAGAGGATTTGAGATAGTGTTTATCTCTTTGGACTTATGAGAAGTTTTGTGTTGTTTGCCTTTGAGACAAGCAACACAATGATCATCACATGAATAAACTTTTGATGGTAAACCCCTAACAAGATTATGTTTAACAAGTTTATTCATTGTTTTTAAATTCATGTGACACATCCTTCTGTGCCAAAGTGAGGATTCATCCATTGAAGCTTTTGATACCAAACAGTTTAGGGATGAATCAGATGAAACACTTTCTAAATCTAAACAATACACATTATCCTTTCTAGGAGTTCTCAATAGTATCATGTTTTCATCAACTACTTTGAATCCAGGAGCAAGAATAATGCATTCAGAATCAGTAAATAATATACTATGTTTCTTGTCACAGACCTGTGATACACTTAACAGGTTGTATCTCAATTGCTCAACATAGTAAACATCCTCAAATGTCATCTTACCTTTTGATACATCACCTTTACCACTTATCTTACCTCTTGCAGGATTATTCCCAAAAGCAACATGTCCTCCATCAATTCTTTTGAAATTCTTGAGGCATGCCATGTTACCTGTCATGTGCCTGGAGCAACCACTATCAACATGCCATATGCTCTTCCCCTTGAGCTGTTGGTTGCCCTGCACATAAGATAAATCAATTAGTTTTTATTGGGAACCCAAGCCAAAGTGGTCTTGGGTCTCCCTTGCTCATCAAAGTACTTACATTCAGTTTGGATAAGTTTTTCAACCTGAGGAACTTCAGTACTGGAGTACTTTGTCAAGATAATTGGTCTAGCAGCACAAACACTAGAAGCAGTATTTTCTTTAGAAGAAGTACTAACAGTGTTAGCAGTACTAACACTGCTAGCATTAGTATTGCTTCTAGAAGAAGTACTAACAGTGTTAGAAGCACTAACACTGTTAGCAGCAGTACTATCTGAGGCATCAGTACTAACAGTAGTGCTTTTAGGAACCCACATTGTGACACATTCTTTTTCAGTCTTTTTCCTCATGTGGCTTTTGGATTTAGCTTGTTTCTTAGCCACATGGTTTCTTACAGGCTTCCTATAACCATTTGATTTTTGAAAAGTTCTTTGAAAATTTATCCTTTGGTTAATAGGATTGAAATAACAGTGTTTGGCAAGGTGATTCAATTTGCCACAGATAAAACAAGGTTTTGGTCTGTTAATCCTTTGTAGATCAACTCCTTGTTTTTTAGCCCACTGATTATTCCAGTTTCTTTGATTTCCCCTCTTTTTATCATGTTTTTGGGGCTCATTCTTTTGAGAATTCTTGCAAGAACAATGTTCACAAGTATTGGAATTCACAACAGTGGTCTGTGTATAATGAACTCCCTTTCCTTTTTCAGATCTTTTCATCTCATTGTTCTTATCCCTGGGACTTCCACCTTCCTCATTAGTCTTGATGTAATTCTCTAAGGGGATCTCACCACTGACATTCTTGTTCCTTTTCTTAGACTCTTCCTTTTCAGTTTTATCATCAACAACAACTTCATCTAATGGATCTACTTTAGTAGCTCCTTCAGGTAAGTCCTTCCTATCCTTGGTTTCTAACAGGTCTGACCTAGGAGGGATGTATGTGTTGTTGTAGGGTGGGGGTGTGGCATTGTACCCTATGCCTGGTTTCATCTTACTGTGGATTTGAGCATTAATTATGGTGTCCATGACTTTAGAAGTACATGAAAACTTTTCAACATCAAGTTTTACTTTCTCAAGTTCTCCTTTTAATTTCTCACATTCCTCCCTAGACTCTTTCAGTTGGAACTCCAGACCATTCTTTTCCCACTTCCAGTAGTTTGTATCATATGAGTGTTGAAGTTCATTGGCTTGAAAAGCCTTAATTTGTTCTTCAAACCTCTCAACAATCACTACATAATCTCTTCTATCCTTTTCTAATCTCTTAAGGTCATCACACATTCCCTGGTTGTGATCTCTATACCTTTTCACAGTGTCTATACAAGCTTGAGAACAGAGATTAGATTTTACCTCCGTAGGAAGATCTGAGACTTCTGCCATGAGTGCATGATTCTGAATTGCCTCTTCTGCTTGATCACTCCAATCAAATCCCATTCCTTGTTGAGAAACAAGGGCTTGAACAGAGTTTCTGTTCTGGTTGAAGCTTCCAGTCTGAGCTTGTTGATGGTTGTTTTGAGATACTCCACCTCTGCATTCTCTGGCAAAGTGTCCCATCTTATGACACTTGTAGCATTCCACCTTAGACTTGTCAAACCCAGCACCATCTTCTCTTCTTTGGGAAAAGTTGTTTCTCCCAGTCCTCTTTATAAACTTCTTCACCCTCATAGAAAGCATAGCCATCTGCCACTTGATATCCATCTCCTCAAGATCATCAGCATTAATCTGTTCTAAGTCATCATTAATTAATGAGGAGTTAACATGACTAGAAAAGAAAGCTTCTAGTACATAATCATTGGCCTTCTCCTGATTGACTCCACCAGCAGTACTAACTGATTCAGAGTTAGCAGTAGAATCAGTTGATGCTGATAGGAGTGCAGCATTATACACATATCCTGGGAGCTTCTTCTTGGCTTCAATCTCTACTTCAAATACCCTAAGATCATTGTAAAGATCATCAAGCTCTTTATCTTCTAACTGGTCATTCTGTCTGAAAGACACAGTATACATTGTCCATTCCTCACCTAATGATCTTAGAAACTTCCTGTTTACATCATCAGCCTCCATACGAACTCCAACTGTAGCCAATTCTCCAATCAACTTATTAAATCTATCAAAAGTTTGAGTCATAGACTCATTCTTTGTAGAAGTAAAGTTTTCATATTGTTGCTTGAGAATTGCCTTCTGGTTCCTCTTGGTGCTCTTGGTACCAGTGAATCTCTTTTCCAATGCATTCCATAAGATCTGAGCATCAGTGCAGTGATGAAATTGGTGCTGATACTCATTGGGAATAGCCAAAAGCAGAGTGCTTAAGGCTTTCATCTCTGTTTGTCTAACCTTTCTTTCTGCATCAGTCTTTGGAGGGGGTCTTTTGCCATCTGGTCCAACTTTTCCTTCAGCACATGGACCATTCTCTATAATATCCTAGATGGAATAATCAGTAAGCAAAATATACTGCTTGATTCTAATCTTCCACATGTCAAACTCATTAGGCCTGAGCATGGGAACCTTTGAAACAAGAGTACTGTTTGATTCAACTGTGTTGTCCATAATGATTGTAGATTTCTAAGAAACCTTGCTCTGATACCACTTGTCAGGATCGATTCCAAACAAGAATAATTATACTTAGAAATCAGAATTAAAGAATCTTGCGGAATAGAACTTTAATTCAAACACACTCGATGAACAACTAATCAGAAAACACAATCTGTTTGTATTCAATACTTCAACTCACAAGTTTACAACCAAACCTCAATCTTGTTGAACAGGCTCAACAAGACGACTTCTACTTCTCTAGAAATAGGGTTCTATACCTTGAGGTTAATTCTCTCTAAAACAAAAACGAATTCTGAAATCTCTCGTGTACCGAATAGCTATCTATCAAAAACTATTTATACTGAATAATTACAAGATAACTATCAAAACAAAATTGATCTTCAGAATATTCTTTCATGCTTATCTTCAATCATTCCATCTTTATCTCCAACATTCTCGCATTCCATAATAATGATCACAAGCAGTATTAACAACGTTATGCACAAGCAGTACTAACATTGTTATGCACAAGCAGTACTAACATTGTTCCAGCAGCATTAACTTTTACTTGCAGTACTAACCTTGCTCTGGCAGTAGTATTGTTGTTCTGGCAGTACTAATGTTGTTCTGGTAGTACTAACGTTGTTCTGGCAGTACTAATGTTGTTCTGGCAGTACTAACGTTGTTCTGGCAATACTAACCATACTTAGCAAATCTTCAGTTCCCAACATTTGTAACCCAAACCACGTTTATCACTCAGTGGAATTTGAGACTTTATTATCTCAGTGATCTTTGTTGAAGAATTACACCATCCTTCAACAGTAGCTTTTTCAGCCTTTAATGCAGCGATAGCTTCTGCTCGTTCGATTTTGACTAGCTGATTTAAATATACTTGATCTTTAAAATCTTCTTCAATTTTAGAAAGCTTTTCTATTTGAAGGTGACAGTTTTTAAGCTTTTCAGCGAGATCAAGATTTTGGTTTTCAACCACAGTTTTGCCGTTCATGGCTTCGTATAAACTTCTAGTCAAGAGATCGATCTTACGGAGACTATCAGCTTCATCAATATTTGCAATATTGGTAAAGAAAGAAAGTGATACCTGAATGGCAGATGTTGAAGTGGAGGGAATGTCTGAACTTTCTTCCTCTTCTTCAATCTTGGCCATGAGACATTGATTTTCTTCATCATCTTCAGAGTCAGATGATGATGCTTCTTCATCAGAAGCAGCCCAATCATAGTCAGCCATCAGGCCTTTGCCTTTCTTCTTAAAGCTTTTCAGCTTCGCATATTTTTCTTTCAGCTTTGAGTATTTGTCATCTTTATTCCTTGGAACAAAGGATTTCTTTGTAAAAGCTGAGGGTCTAGAAACTTTCTTAGACCTGCACTCGTTAGCAAAATGTCCTACTTTTTCGCAGTTAAAACAAGTAGCAGTAGCCTTATCAACAAAAACTGATGATTTAGGCTTGTCAGTTATGGAAAGAGGTTTGTTCTTTCTAAACATTTTCTTTTTGGCAAATCTCCTGAACTTCTTAGTTAGGAGAGCCAAAGATTCATCATCTGAAAAATCAGAATCTGATGACCTTTCAGAGTTACTCTCTAACTCACTGATAGTGACCGAGGGTCGCTGAGTAGAAGGTTCCTCTGAGATTAAAGCAACAGGGGTGCTTTTGGAATCTTTTACAAGATTCTTCTTAAGATGGCTTGATTGCTCATGATTCAGCAACGTGCCATATAAGGTAGCAAGGGTCATTGATTTTAGATCCTTTGACAGCTTGAGACACATAGAATAATTGTCCCAGCTTTCAGGTAAACATTCTAGAAACTTTGTCAGCACCTCAAAGTTAGAATATTCCTTACCAACAGTTTTCAGATCTATAATTAAACAATTAAACCGTTGGTGAACTTCAGAGAGAGTTTCATTCTTACCAGAAATGAAGCTTTCGTATTGTCTTACCAGGTTGATCTTTCTTGAGTCCTGGACTTCAGACGTTCCTTCATACTGAACACATATTGTGTCCCACATGGCTTTTGATGTTTTCAGGTTCATGACGGAATGGTAGACTTCGTCAGGAAGGGCCATGGATAGTATGGATCTGGCTTTTGTATCTATAGCCACTTTCTTCTTATCTTCGTCGGTCCACATGTGTATTTCCTTAGGAATCAGTCTTTCTGGAATAGCATGTCTATTTGCAGTGGCTGGAACTGAAGGATCAATTGTTACAGGGATGTATGGGCCGTTTTCATGATAGTAAGGCATAGTGGGGTCTACACCTTCTAAGAAGAGTGTCATCCTATTTTTCCATAAGTTGAAGTTGTCTCTGGAAAATCTAGGGGGTTTTGCAAGAGAACCATAGTCTATATAATTTGTGTTTGTGTTGGTGGCCATTTTCAGATAATAGCAAGGAAGAGAAATATCTTAGATTAGATCTTGTTTATGAGATTAAACAAATCCGCTCTGATACCACTTGTTGGTCCCGAAGGCCTATACAAGTTTGTAGAAGCGGGGGAGGGGTTGAATACAAACACACATATTTTACTTTTCTAAATTGTTTATTGATAAATCATTAACAATTTACAGCTTGTTGCGGAAACAAGATTAAGGATAAACCTAAATCTAAACAAGTTGGAACACTAAGGTTTCTTGCACTAAGAGAGATAAGGAAATTACTAATAATAACCTATCTTGAGATAAGAGATTGAACTTTTCCAGAGTTAGCAAGTTACTTCAAATGAAGTGAGTTCATCTCTTTATATACTGCATGCATTTAATGCAAGTCAGTATATACTTTACACGTGTCATCAGCTGGTTGGTTGCATGTCATTGACCTTGGTTGACAACCTTAGTAGCCGTATGGATGAACAGTGTAGTATCAGAGTGGTTGTACGATTTCAGATATTCGGAGGTTCTTTTCTGACATTTCGTACGGAGTCGTGCAAGGGTGGATAAGACAAAAGTATTTTGTACGGAGGACTTCATGATCAGCTTTCGTTGATTCAGCGATCTATCATTTCATATCAGCGAATGATAGAGTTCAGCGATAGCTGAAGTCTTGTACTTGATACTTCACGTTGAGTGGACAAATCTGAGTCTTCGCTGATCCGCATCAGTTCATTAGGAGACTTGTCGCTGGTTCTTGAGCTTGATCTTCGACTTCAACGTAGAACCTTTGTTGACGTGAAACTTGTCTTCAGGGATCATAAGTAAACAACTAACTTATCAGCGAACATCATAATGACTGAACAGACTTAGAGCATTTACGATGAACAGTTTCGCTGAATGTTTAACTTAAAGAGCGAGAGTTCCTATCAGCGGTACTGGAAGATCTTAGTACTTATCAGCGATAGTGAAACTCTGATACATATTGTTTACTTACAATTTTCACTAAGTATTTAAGAGAGGGTCATTATCAAATCACTGAGGGTTTGGATCAACAGTCTCTGTTTCAGGAGTTGCAGCCACATCGACATAGACTTCGATAGGACCTTCTCGGATAGAAACCATCATATTTTCATCTATGTTATCCAAGAATTGGATCATTCGGATTTTCCATTGCTGGTACTCTTCAGGTATGAGAACAGGTGGCTTTGTTTCAGATCCCATGGCTAGATACACTTTTGAAGACATGATTGTAAGGTATTTCAACAGAGAGACAAATTTGAATTTCTTGATTGAAAAACAACAATTAATTCAAGAATTGCTTAATAATTTAAGAATTATAACTAGCAGCGGAATCGATTTTTGAACGAATCAAGAAATCTTCAAGAAATTGATCAATAACCTTCGCGATCACGATCTTGAACAAATTTGTTTGTTGATTGGCTCTGATACCAATTGTAAGTCCAGGATTCACTCTTACAATCAATATATCAATGTATGAAACAGTAATTGAGAAGTAATATAATCAAGCCAACTTGTATTCAATGAAGAACAGATTTACAGATCTTAGAGAGAGAGTATCTCAAAGATTCTAAAAGATGAATACAAATATATGCGGGAAAGTCAGTTAGCGTAACAGTGCTAACCACTATATATACTGTAACGGAAATACTAAAGCTACAGTACAAATATGAAAGACTAATAGGAACAATACACGTGTCCTAATTAGTTAACTAAATACAAAGTAAGGCATCTAGTTATAAGTTCTGAACATGTTGTTCAGAACTTCTGAACATTATTCTGATTAGGCTTCTCAGAACTTCTGACTCTTCTTCTCAGACTTCTATACTTAGCCAACTTTCCGAGCAATACTTCTGAGTCTTCTTAGTCAGAACTCTGACTCTTCACTTCAGAACTTCTGAGCCCTCTAGTAAGAATTCAACACTTAGTTTATTGACAAAACTCAGATCTAACAATCTCCCCCTTTTTGTCAAATAAACTTGTACTTTGCATCATCAAATTCTTTCAAGGCAGGAACAATCTTCTGTAAAAGCACATTTCTCTGAGTAAGCCTCTTGTCAATTTTAACAATGATTTCTTGAATGGTTTCAACTTGCTGATTGATCACTTCTTGTGTCATGTTGGCTTGCTTCACCTTCAGCATCTTTTTTCTCCAAATTGTGCTTAATGATCCTTAAAGTTCCAGAACTATACTTTGCAGTTTCCTTTGCTCTGAAGAATATCTTTTCACTTTTGTTCTTCAGAAAGACTCCCAATTCTGGATGCTTAGATACACTTCCAGTCTTCAACACATTTTTCTGATCATGATCTGTGTTGGGATTTGAAAGATAGACACATGGCCTTTGTAGATACAGAGCTATTTGAAAATCTGTATAACAATGCCACCTTAAGATATAGAACATAACTTCAATCACCACACTTCTTGCCTTTCTTTCATTCTGGTCTTTGCTTGAATCTTTGAAGCACAAAAGACTATGTAATCTGTAGAAATCAACTACTGACAACTTCTCAAAGTCTGCATCAGTAAAATAGTACACTTTTCCATCCTCTCTCAAAACTTCAAAGGACAAGTACTCTTGCTTTCTGAATTGCTTAACCTTTAGTTCTCTGATCCCTGTTATTGAGAAATCTGAATACACAACTTGTTTTGATTTCCCACGACACCTTGACTTCTCTGCCAACCAGATCTGAGTCTCTTTTGGTCTGTCATAATATTCATCCAGAAATTGTATCTCTTTAGGCTTGAAAAACTTGGGTAGATCAAATTCAAGAAAATATCCATTCAAATCAATAGATATTTCATCTTCTTTTGGTTCAGATTGTTTAGCTTGATCAACACTTGTCATTTGAACATTCTAAGGAGTTATGTCTTGAACTTCTTCAACTTCATCTGAAAGTATTTCATTCACTTCATATTCAGCAGGAAATACAAAGTCACTGTGCAGCATCTTTTTGGGATTTACTTCTGATAACAACCATTCACCACAGCTTCTGATCTTACTTCTGAGATTTAATTTTCTTTCCACAGAATTCACACATCTTTTCTTTAGATTTTCTCTTTCAGTAGTAGCACTTCCTTTCATTTCACTTAGTAACCAACTCAAAGTTGCATTACTATACTTCACCAATTCCTTTAATTTGAATATTTCAAGTCTTCTTTGAACTGTATATGCAAATCCTTCAGTTTCCATTCCTTCATTTATAAATCCCATCAAATTCACACCAAACCCTGAAATCTTTGTTGGACAACTCAAGTTGCATTTTTCTTTTCTTCCTTCAATATCCAACTGAAAATCATACATATGCATATTTCTGACATAAATGCCCAGAAGTCTTCTGCATTCAATCTCTATCCAGGTCTCTTCAGTACTGGCAAAGAACTTAACTAGGAAGATCTGATCATCAAGAGTTAATCTGTGAAAATCAAAGCTGGACATGGAAACTTTTACACTTCTTTCTTTCAGTACTTCCAATCTTACATACATCAGACCATCAAACTCTTCTGTTTGAAACATCAACACTTTCTCAATCTTTTTCTAAATATGCAATCTTGAATCAGGAATTCTGAATCTGTTTGAAGCTTCTGCATAAGTCATTTGAGATCTCTCATCCATGAAACCATCAATATTGTTCTCCAAAACTACATAATCTCCTTCTGTGTGATAGAGATTCTCATATATTTCCTCTGGAAAAATATCATCATGAAACTGTCTAGCAAGTGGTACATCACTTAATTCCAGAACAAAATCACATAAAGGCTCCTCTAAAATTGGCAAGTCAATCTTAGGAATTTCAATTGACTTTCTGAATTGGTATTCTGAAGGCATAAAGTATTCTTCAACTCTATCATATTTTTCTGATTTGTCACCAAGATCATCAATATAGTTAAACTGAAACTCCTCTTGAAATTTCTGAGAGTAGTCAACAATACTATCTTCTTCTCCCATCAGATCAATAGGCCTTACAGTTTTCACAACTCTTTGAATATTCTGAACATTTAGAGCTCTGACTAATTCACTTTGCATCCTTCTGATCAATACCTCATTCAGTCTCCTTTCTTCTGACTCAGAGTCCACCAAACTAACTTTGACATAGGGAACAATGTCTGTACACCTGTTTTCAACAACTGAACTCTCAAATGTTTCCTCTGACCTTAACACAGGTTCCTCAATGGCTTCAGTTTGATCAGAATTTACTTCCATCTCCGTGTCTAAGTTCAATTCTTCTATTTTATCGGAATCAGCACCATCTGTACATTCAACCTCCATATCCTCTGTATTTGAACTGTTAATCTGAACTATCTGAGTATCCACTATCCTTACATTTTCATCTGTCTGAACTTCTGTGCTCTTTGTATTGGCTAACTGCATATCTGCTATTTCAAAATCTTCTATACCAATATCATCATCAGAACTCAACCTTTGCTTTTTCTCCCCCTTTTGATGATCAATAAACTCATTATCATCAAACTTCCTTTTGAGGTTCTGAACAGAAACACCTTCAGGTTCAGCTTCTGCTAGTGGAACAATATCAAGTGGTTTTGAAGTTGAAGCCAAAGATGTGCTTAGTGCTTTGAATACAGATTCTTGCATACTCTGCATTTGTTTAAACAAATCTTTTTGAAATTCAGACATGATATCCTTGATCTCCTTTTTATGAGATTCCAAGGATACCTTCACATCATCTATCTTTGTCTCAACAGATTTTATCTTTCCCTCCAACATATTTTTCAATTCCTTTACCTCATCATTCAGTCCATCCACCTTTCTCTCCAAATTTTCAACTTTATCCCCCATCACCTTGTTTTGATTCTGAATCTTTACAAATTCAGAAGAGTCTAACTGTGAACCTGAACCAACAGATGGTCCAGTTTTCATGTGCTCAGAGAGCTCATGGCCTGTAGATAACACTAAGTCATCTTGTACAACAGATGCACATTTGTATGAGGCTTTTGAGATGTTCACCTCACCAGGTCTTCCATCCAATCCTTGACATCCAAAATTAGGAGTGTCTATGAATGTTTTGTCAGGAATACGAAATTCCTAATTTGTGCAAGTGTTAGAAGGAATTTCAGGCTCAAATTGGATAGGACTGTGAGATCCAGACTCAATGTGATGAATAACAGGTTGGGATTTATCACCTCCCTCCAAATGACTTTGGGATGGTTCCCCTGATTTATGTGAAACAGTAGCATGTTGAAATGCTTCTGAGTGGGTATGGATGGGTTGTTCAAGTTCCACTACTAGGTCCATGGTGTTTGTTTCAATATTGGACACCAAGAATTGTGAACCAATAACAGATGTGGTTACCTGGTTAAGATTAGCTAGTGCAGAGGCATCTCTTTCTGTTTGAACCTCTGGTGACAATCTCTCATCCTCACCACCCTCATTCTGTTTTTCCTCACATATTCTAACCGAGCTCTCAGAATTTTGCCCTTCATTTCTCTCAGAATGTTCACCCATTTGAACATCCTCCCCCTCTCTAACTTGACTAGACCCCTCACCTCTCTCCTCAGGTTGGTCCTCTTGGGTAGGGATTTGAGGTTCTTCAATTCCCATAGAGGTGCAATATGCTTTTAAAATCTCACTCTCCCTTGGTATGTAATTCCTAAGTGATCTTGGCAAAATTTTATGATTAGGATAATGCTGGATTTTAGTAACAGAAGACATCTTACCCAAATAGAAAATAGGGCCATGCTGTTCATTCGATCTTCTAAGAATGGTTCTGTTTTCTTGCATTGCATACCAAATCACAAGTTGCAAATACCTTATGTAAGGTATGTATGACAAAGGTGTATCCTTTGTTTTCTTTTGAATAGCCTTCTGATTTTTCTCAAACGTGTTCTTCATGTCTTCCCAAAGTATAGTAGTGTAGTCATAATGCCTATTCTTTACTAAACCTTGAAAGATCTGAAGAATCTATTTTGAACCTTGATCTGCAGAGCTATTCTTCCCTGACAAACATTTATTCACCACATGAAAGAAACATGCCCAAATTGGTGGCAATTTGTTCCTTCTAAACAAACTAAGAGTCCTTAACTCTTCATTATATCCTAACTTCATAAACTCTGCAATTAATTCTTCAGTTAAAGGTGAGTCTTCAAAATCTGACCTTCTTTGTACATCATCTTTTTCTGGAAGATTTAGCATTTCTCTCAGTGCAGGAATTGATAAGGCAGAAGTTACTCCTCCAATTTCAGATATAAACTTGTTTCCTTCTAACCTAAGATATCTCCACCATTGTTGAATATATTGAACAGGGACTGTTTTGCACCTTGTAAACCATTTCCTGTAGGGATGATATTTGAATAACTCCATTATGATTCTGTGCTAAGGCTTAAATCTACTCTCCTCAAATAATAAGACACAATTGTTCTCTGACAATTTCAACCATTCGCCTTCAGGTATAACCCTTTCCACAAAGATTGGTCTATTTGACATTATCGACCCTGCAGCACTCTGTTCATGTTCAACATTCATGTTTCCCTCATCTGCATTTCCTTCTGATTCGGCCATCTGATCATCTTCTGCATTTATTTCATCATTCCTTATTACTACTTCTTCAACAACTCTATTTTGTACTTCATCATTATCAGAATCGGATGAATCCATTAAAGACTTAGCAGAATGCAGATATATTTGACTACTTCTTCGGAAACCAGACATGATTAAGAAGAAAACAAACTCAAAGAACTCTGGATTGATTCGTATCTCACTTTTCGCTCTGAAATTTGAAAGAATTTGAAAGAGGGATTTTAAGACCTATTTAAAATCCGCGAAGTTGAAGGGTTTGTCGAAAAAACGATGTCAAAGTTATAGCAGAGTCAACATATTTGAAATGCCACAGAGGATTTAAATGAAATACGTGGCATAATCAACCAAATATGAAGCTGACACGTGTTATTGGATAGAATATTGACACAAGTCAAAGATCTGAATAACACGCTCAGAAGATTGACTTTCCTTTATCATAGATCTGATTATTCTACTCAGAGTTCTGAGTCCTTGATTCAGAAGAATTTTGCCTTGTAACCAAATTTATTTAAAATCAACTTGTGACGAATGTAAAATCTTTTATTACTCAGAAGAGGTTTGAACAGATAGAAAAATATTTCATCATCATAATTCTGTTCAAATAATGATGATTTGAGATATAAAAAAAACATTTAAAATCTTACATCTGAATATGAATTTTTTTTGAAATTCATACATAGTTTGTACAAGTAATCAAAAACTTTTATAATCAAAAGCTTGTTCGTCTTAGAATGATCAGAGATAAGAAATGAAAACAAACCTTTTAAGCATTATGAAATGATTTCCAGAAGATATTAATGCTCCCCCTTGACTTTAGCATGTACTTAAACATATATGAGACATAGAGATGAGATAGAAAAATAATAGAAAGAAAATAATCCCCAAAATTGAAGTACTTGTATTTCTCAGAAATGAAAAAAAAATTTAAAGTTAGATTTCTGAAGTATTGACTCAGAATATCTGAACTCAAGACTCAGAAGTTCTGAACTCAAGAGTCAGAATTCTGAATAAAAGATTCAAAGTTCTGAGTAAACTACTCAGAAAATCTTACTTTAGAAAAAAAATTTCATTTCAAAAAAATATACTCAATTAGTTAGATTAAGCATTCCTATTTTACATATGAGAAAAGAGAACCTTTTGTGATCAAGAGGCTTTGTGAACAAGTCAGCCAATTGATACTTTGTATGCACAAAGTGCATCTCTATAGTTCCCTTTTCCACATAGTCCTTTATAAAATGATACCTCACATCTATGTGTTTAGTCTTTGAATGTTGAACAGGATTCTGAGTAATGGCAATTGCACTTTCTGAGTCACAGTAGATAGGAATTTTGTTGAGCTGATATCCATAATCCATGAGTTGTGTTCTCATCCACAAAGTTTGAGAGCATGAAGCAGCAGCAGCAACATACTCTGCCTCAGCAGTTGAAGTAGACACACAATTCTGCTTCTTTGACGCCCAACTCACTATTTTATCCCCCAAAAAGTGACAAGCACCAGAAGTACTTTTTCTGTCCAACCTACTTCCTGCATGATCAGCATCCGTGAAAGCAGTCAATTTAAAGTCAGTTTCTTTTGGATACCATAAACCTAGATCAGGTGACCTTTTGAGATATCTTAGAATCCTTTTGACAGCCAACATATGTGATTTTTTTTGGGTTAGACTGAAATCTAGCACAAAAACAAGTAAAAAACATGATATCTGGCCTACTTGCAGTTAGATAAATATCCAATCATGCCTCTATAGAGTTTGTTATCTACTGAAACTCCTTTGAGATCAGCATCTAACTTTATGTTAGTTGCCATAGGTGTTCTCATAGAAGCACAATCAGACATCTTGAACTTTTTCAGAATGTCTCTGACATATTTTCCTTGATTTATAAAAATACCATTTGGTAATTGTTTGACTTGAAGACCAAGGAAAAAATTCAGTTCACCCATCATGCTCATTTCAAATTCAGATTTCATGACTTTAGAAAAATCATCACATAATTCTGCACTAGTAGAGCCAAATATTATGTCATCAACATAAATCTGAATAAGAATTAAGTTCTCACCCTGTTTCTTTAAAAACAAAGTTGTGTCAATCTTACCTTTCTTGAACCCTGAAACTAACAAGTGTTGAGTAAGAGTGTCATACCAGGCTCTTGGTGCTTGTTTTATACCATATAAAGCTTTATCTAAAATATAAACATGGTCAGGAAATTCTGGATCAACAAAACCTTCAGGTTGATGAACATACACCTCTTCATTAAGTATACCATTCAGAAAGGCTGATTTGACATCCATTTCATATACTTTGAAATTTTTGTGTGCAGCATATGCCAAAAATATTCTGATTGCCTCTATTCTTGCCACTGGTGCAAATGTCTCATCATAATCAATTCCTTCTTGTTGACAGTATCCCTTAGCAACCAATCTTGCCTTGTTTATGACAACAACTCCTGACTCATCCTTTTTGTTTCTGAACACCCATTTAGTTCCAATGATAGATTTACCTTCAGGCCTTGGAATTAGTCTCCAGACTTTGTTTCTTTCAAATTGGAGCAATTCCTCTTGCATTGCTGAAATCCAATCTGGATCCTCTAGGGCTTCATTGGCTTTCTTAGGTTCAATCACACTTAAGAAACCAGCAAACATTGCTTCATTTGCTGTAGCTGATCTGGTTTTTACTCCTGCTGATGGATCACCTATCACTTGATGAATAGGATGATCTTTAGTCCACTTGTGTGAACTAGGAAGCACATCAATCTCTGAAAAATTGTTGTTTGTATCATTCTCATCAATGATGGCTTGCAATTCTGAACTATCCCCTTGTTCTGATATATGTGTAGGTGTCCCATCCAAGTTTGGATTCTGAGCAATGAAGTCAGAATTCTGATTGACTTGTTCAGAGTTCTGAATATAAGGTTCAAAATTCTGAGTACAAGGTTCAGAATTTTCATCACTTGTATTTATCAAATTTGGGCAATCCTCAGATGGACCTTTATCAGAAATTATAGTTGATTGAGCTACTTCTGGGGTTCTTCTTTTCATCTCTTTAACCATCTTTGGGTTTTCAAACTCTGCATATGAATCAGAAATTAGTTCTAGAAAAGCATCCTTAAACAATAAATTGAGTTCTGAACAAATAGGATTAGAATTTGTATCAGAAGTCATTTTTGTCTTGTTCTGCATGAGTTCTGAACTGTCTTGTTCAGAAGTCTTCATTCTGGCTTCATCAAATGTTACATTGATGCTTTCCATCATCCTCTTGGTTCTTCTGTTATAGATTTTGAATGCTTTGGAAGTTAATGAATAACCCACAAAGTATCCTTCATCTGCCTTTTTATCAAATTTACCAAGATTTTCTCTGTCTTTAAGAACATAGCATCTGCAACCAAAGACATGAAAGAATTTGATTAATGGTTTTCTTTTATTTATCAGTTCATAAACAGTCTTATTTAATCTTTTATTGATTAAAGTTCTGTTCTGTGTAAAGCAAGCAGTTGCAATTGCTTCAGCCCATAAGAAAGTTGGAAGATTTGAATAAGCCAGTATAGTTCTTGCAGCTTCAACTAGAGTCCTATTTTTTTCAACAACACCATTTTGTTGAGGAGTTTTGACTGCAGAGAAATTGTGAGAAATCCCAGAATTTTCTAAAAAAATCTGAAGAGTCTCATTTCTGAACTCTGTTTCATTATCACTTCTGATTTTCTGAACTGGAAGTTGTAAGAAAACTTGAATCCTTTTGATAAAATTTATCAAGATAGTAGCAGCTTCTGACTTAGCTCTTAAGAATTCAACCCATGTGTATCTGGAATATTCATCAACAATTACAAGCATATACTTCTTTCCTCCCATAGACTGAACTGAAATAGGACCACAAAGATCAGTATGAATCATTTCCAATGGTGCTTTGCAAGATGAGACCATTTTTAATTTGTAAGAGCTCTTTTTCATCTTGCCCATTTCACAAGCTGAGCATAATGATTCTTTTTCAAATTTAATCTTTGGTAAACCTTTAACTAGATGTTTTGCAACAAGATTATTCAGATCTTTGAAGTTTAAATGAGAACATCTTCTGTGCCACAACCAGCATTCATTTGCAGTTGAATTTGATAAAAGACAAACAGGATTTAATGGTTGTAATTTTGAAAAGTTAACCATAAATAAGTCCATATGTCTTTTGGCCCAGAAGACTTTAATATCATTCTCAGTTAAAATCATGCAACCTGTTATTTTGAACTTGATTTGACAAAGACTGTCTAAAAACTGACTTATGCTGAAAAGATTATGTTGTAATCCCTCAACATAGAAAACTTTTTGAATTGTCAGATCTTACAATCAATATATCAATGTATGAAACAGTAATTGAGAAGTAATATGATCAAGCCAACTTGTATTCAATGAAGAACAGGTTTACAGATCTTAGAGAGAGAGTATCTCAAAGATTACAAAAGATGAATACAAATATATGCGGGAAAGTCAGTTAGCGTAACAGTGCTAACCACTATATATACTGTAACGGAAATACTAAAGCTACAGTACAAATATGAAAGACTAATAGGAACAATACACGTGTCCTAATTAGTTAACTAAATACAAAGTAAAGCATCTAGTTATAAGTTCTGAACATGTTGTTCAGAACTTCGGAACATTATTCTGCTTAGGCTTCTCAGAACTTCTGACTCTTCTTCTCAGACTTCTATACTTAGCCAACTTTCCGAGCAATACTTCCGAGTCTTCTTAGTCAGAACTCTGACTCTTCAATTCAGAACTTCTGAGCCTTCTAGTCAGAATTCAACACTTAGTTTATTGACAAAACTCAGATCTAACAATTAATGAGATGATCAAGTCAGGTGTTTCATCTTTGGATCGTAGAAACTTCATCCATGTATATCTCGAATAATCATCGACGACGACTAACACATATCGTTTGGCATTTATGCTCTGAGTCTTCATCGGACCACAGAGATCCATATGAAGGATTTCAAAAACGTTTTGTGTGCTAGTCTCAGGTTTTGGTGGATGAGGAGCACGTTTCATCTTCCCCTTCTCACAAGCGGTACATAAGTTGTCTTTCTCAAACTTCAGCTCTGGTAGACCTATGACTAATTCTCCCAACGTTAGCTTTTGAATGTAACGAAAGTTGAGATGAGATAGTCGTCTATGCCACAACCAACTTTTCTCCAATGATGCTTTAGACATTAGACATACGTCATTCTTAGGCTTGAGATTTGATAGATTAATGGTGTAAAGATTGGACTTCCTAGAACCAACTAGAAGCTCATATCCTCCGTCGGTTAGAACTGCACACCGGGTCTTCTTGAAATGGACTTCTAGATCTTTATCACAAAATTGACCTATGCTAAACAAATTGTGTCTTTGACGATATCTCCATAACCCAGAATTGGAGAATACTGATCATTTCCAAACTTAACTCTACCACCATCCTTTTCCACATAGTTAACAAACAACTCCTTTCTTCAAGTCATGTGCTTTGAGCAGCCTGAATCTAAGTACCAGACATGACTGGGCTGCAAAATGGAAATTAGATGGTTTTAGGTACCCATTTCCAAATGGGTCCTTTCGGATTAGTAGGGTTGGACTTGACATTATGATATCTATAACCTGTGTTAAAGTAGTCGTTTGAATAAAACCAACGGTTATAATCAGATTTGCAGATAAAATCATCCACACCACAATAAGAACAACAAATTTGATCATGTGCTAAATTAATCAGTTGTCTCATTGAATAAAGCTTGTATGGGATTACAAGTTTTTGTCTATCGCCAACACCATGATCACTAACATTTGAAACAAAACTGTTTTTCTTGGAATTTAAAACAACGTGGGATGATTTTCTCTGGTCCACATCCTATGTGGACTCCCTTATTCTCCACTCGATACACGTATTGTTTCTCAAATAACGATCTGAAATACTAGAAAGATAGGAGTTATAAGCATTCGAATTCTGAGCTTGAAAAGAATTATTTTGCTTCTTTCTCTTTGTTTTTCTTTTCTTCTTTAGTAATGATTGTTTGGATTTAGATTTTGAATAGTAATCATTAACAGAAGGTTTTTCAACAGCTTTTGAAGATTCACCCTTAAAGAAATTCTTCTTAGGTGCTTCTTCCTCTTTGATTATAAAGTCTGAGTGATCTGGAAGCTTTGAGTTAAAGTCAAATTGTACAACCTTTTCTTGTGCTTGTTTATTCTTCCTGTCACAAACAATCTTGATATCACAATCAGACTGACTCTTCAATGGAAATTGAAAGATACCATGAGACATCGGATAGAGAAAATCATTTTGTTCTTTTCGAAATGCTTTATCTTCTTCTGTAGGGATATATATCTCAAGATCAAGTTGACTTTCCAAATCCCAAGATTCAAGATCATCTTGGTCATCAACTGTCATTTTCCTATTGATAGTATTTCCCATAAATGCTTTACACGAAGAAACATCTGACTCTGAAGAATGTTTTTCTTTCAAAAATTTCTCTTCAGATATTTCTTTATGTCTAGCTTCCATTTCTTTTAAGCTTTCTGAAAATACTGTGATCATAACTTCTTTTTCGATCTCAAAAGCAAGTTTCTCGTCATTTCTGACTTCCTGAATAGTACTTTTAATCTTGCTTTCGAGGTCCATGAGTTTTTGTTCAAGAACCATTGGTGGAAAATACCTTTTACCTTTAAAAACTGGTTTTTCATTAGTTTCTTTTTGAGTATTTTCCCTTTCCTCTGGTTATTCAATAACATAACTCTCAAAATAGTCATTTGGTAAGGTTTTCTTGTTTTCTAATGCCTTTGCATTATCAGGACCATATAAAAAAGGAAGCTTCATCTTAACAGTGGTTTTTCTTTTTACTTCTTCCTCAGCCTCATGGTCATCATCATCCATTTTAAGCCATTTGATTTGATAGCTAGGATGTGATGAAAAAATAAACCAATAAAATTCATAACGAGTGGGGGACTTTAATAAAGCATTCTTCAGGTAATGTGGATTGCCATACTCTATGCCCCACTTAGTATTGAAGTACCGAAACTTACTAGGCTTATTCATGTGAATTGTTTGTTCAGTTTGGCCTGCTTTGTACAATTTTTCTTCCAAACTCTTGACATTATCGCTCAGCTCAGTGTTCCTATATTTATAGGCTTGAAGAAGATTTTCAAACTCATTCTTCTTAGCTTCTGAACTCTCTAACATTTCTTACAATTCAGTTATTCTACTTTGAAAATACGCTTGACCCACATCAAACTCAGTCTTTTTCTTTTCTAGTTTTTCAATGTGACTCTCTTGTTCTATCAATCTTTCTCTTTGAAATGAAATTAGTTCATCTCCTTTTCTCAATTTGTTAGATCATCTAACTGCTTTTGTTGATATGCTTGTTGAGTAAAAAATTGATTATAAAGATCGGAATGTACCTCATTTGTCTCTGAAGTAGATTCTGACCCTTCTTCATCGGTGTTTCTCGTCATGAAGCACATCTTGGTTTGAGTAGCCGTCTTATCATCCGCTTCATCCACAGTTTGATCAAGCTAGTATTCCTCTTCAACCAGCAATGCTATTCCTGATTCCTTTTGCTCAGGAAGCAGCATCTTGTTCTTGTAATAGCTAGAATCTCTGACTTTTGGCTTCCAACATTCCTTGGCGAAATGTCCAGTCTTTCCACAGTTATAGCATTTTGGTTCTTCACCCCTTTTCTCAAACACCTTATTTTCATCAGTCCTCTTGTACTCATCCTTTTTCCCCTCAAACTTCTTTCTTGACTCGACACGCTCTTTGTGTTCAAAATTGGAGCCCGACGTATATCTCTGATTATTAGAACCAGGCCTTCTCACAAACTGTTGTTGAAAAGCTTTAGTAAGGAGTATCATTGCTTGTTTCAGGCTTTCAGCTTCTTCCATACCATCTCCTTCATACTGTTCTTCATCAGACTCATTACCAACATTCTTTGCATATTTCTTGGTGTATTTGTTGGTTATCAAGGCAAGAGGATCAATCTCTTCTTCCTTAACTTCTTTCTTCTCATCCTTCTTCTCTTTTTTCTTTTTTCTTATCTCTTTTCTGATCAGCATCATCCTCATCTTGTTTCAAAGTTTCATACATTTGCTGGAAAGGCAATTCAGCTAACCTAGCATTCTGTTTCATCCTGTGAGCATACTTCTTCCATTCAGGTTGAAGAACACTCAAGAATTTCACATTGTGCTCGATTATTGACTTGTCTATGTTGTACCTATTCAGATCATTCAGTATAGTAATAAAACGGTCGTATGTATGATCGAGTGCCTCACCTTCTTTTTGTTTAAAATTCTCGTACGTGTTGATAGCATTAGATATTTTCATATGATTTTCCACCTCAGATCCTTGATACAGTTTGACTAACTCATCAAACATAAATTTCCCAGAAATGTTTTTGCTATCCACCTTCTGATAAATATTATTAGTCAAGGCTTGCATGACTAATGATTTTGCCGCTTTGTTTGCATTGTAGCGTTTCTTTTGTTCAACATCATAATGTATTGGTTGAACTTCAACCCATTCTGTAACTGGTTCACCATCAGCAGCTAGTTCTCTTCTTCTCTGTACCCCCATAGGACCATTCTCAAGTGAATGAACAATGTAGTCTCCATTTTCTTAACGTTCAACGTAATCCATAAATCTGTCTCTTCATATTTTGAAATCCTTGGGAAAAAGGACAAGTGGTTTGTCCTTTGACCCAATAGTCAGTATGTCTCTAGCTGTCATTTTAGATTACTTGTTAATGATCGATAAGTACCCTTGTGCTCTGATTAGAGAATTGTTGTTCACACTGTTTGTCACAAGTCACTTTTTGTCTCAACCCAAGTATTGTCGCAAAACCAAGTTTATCTCAACCTAAGACCAAGAACTTATCGCAATACAAATTTTGTCTCAACCAACACTTTGTCTCAACCCAAGATTATCGCAAGAACAGAGTTTGTCGCAAGCAACTTTGTCGCAAAAGGATGTTTTGTCGCAACAAAGAGGTTGCGTGAAACTCAAAGTAGGATTTTATCACAATAAAGGGTCGTGATAAAGTACTGTTCACAAGTAACGAGTTGCGATGAAAACGGATTATCGCAAAGGGCAGTTGAGATATAATATTGTTCACTAATGAAAAGTTGCGATAAAATAGACTTGTTGCAAAGGTGGGTTGTGATGAAATATTGTTCACTATCGAATGTTGCGATAATGAAGAACACTCAAGGTTGCGATACTTATGAAGATTCAAACGATCTTAATTCAAATCCTAAAAAATGATCCAATTTGGCTGAAAATTGGTACGCAGGTTCGCAATGGGTTTCTGGACAACTGTAATACAACAAGTTTTGTCCAAAAACCAATAGAACAGTGAATTTCAATCCCAAACAGTGAGTATAAACAAAAAGTCCGAAAATGGTATTTTGCACAATCTGAGTCTAATCCTAGTGATTTTGCGGAATAAAACCACTCAGGAATTACCAACTAACACTCCTTGATCAATTCTAATTCATTTGAAGAACTCAAATGGCTAAAATCAACCAATAAGATGAAAAATGAAGAACACTCAATTTTTTGCAAAAAAACCTCAATATCTAATCTGATCAAAATGATGTACTGTGCTCTGATACCAATTGTGATCCCAGAACAAGTAATCAATCAGTGAAAACAATCAGATGGCCATCCATATATTAATCAAGAACAATCACCAAGTACACAATGAGAATGTAGAGAGAAAGTGCAACGTGTGTGTACTAGTGTGTGTGAGAATGGATGACCTAATGTAAATCTAGAGAAAAATTACATTATATAGTTTGTAACTTAACATTTACACATTAGGTCCCTCTACTTGGTACAACTAGGTAATTAAGGCACTAACAGTAATGCTTATATAAATACAACATACATCTCAATATATCATATTTCAATCATAAGCACATCATCACACTACCTACCACATATTTATACAGTATATATGTATTCCAGTTTGAAAATTATTAAAGTAAAACTCACCTGAAAGCAATAACGCAACTAACACCTTTTCTTGAAAACTTGCAAGAACCTTACTTTTTCACCAACTTCCCAAAATCTGAATTACACTAAATACATATAACTATTTACCACATAAAACTCAATGACGAGGCTAAGAATCCTAAATAAGCCTATCATACCCTTACCCAGAAAACACTCAATGACAGGCTAAGAATCCTAAATAATCCGGGAACTTATCCGGATAACTCGTCCGGAAATCCCTTATCCGAACCCAAATCTGGAACCCAAATCCAGGAACTTTTCCGGAAACAAACACCCGGAAAACGATTCGGAAATACTTTATCCGGAAACATGGTCCGGAAAACCTATCCGGGAAATTTATCCGGAAACCGCATCCGGACAATTCTCATCCGAAAAGTCTTATCCGGAAACTACCTCCGGAAAACCAACGAATCCGGATAAAATAACACATCCGGAAAACCAACGTATCCGAATAAAATAACACATCCGGATAAAAGTTCGAACCAGACTCGATTGATACTCACGAAATCAATAATTTGACAATTCTAAACCGGTAACGATCTACTATTACTTGATACAAATATAATTTGAAATGAAGTTATACATCTAATCGTCTCAATCGAACTTAATCTTCGGCCCTAATCGAACGGTACTTCTCCTTTCTTCTTTCGGCTCAACACACACACACACACACACACACACACAGAGAGAGAGAGAGAGAGACTATTATGAAACCGATTGAAAGAAACGGCACACTGGCTTATATACTAAACTAAAATTGCGAATAAGGACGCAACTATGTAGGAATGACGATAATACCTTATAATTGCAAAATTAACCCAAACTTACCCCAGATTAATAAACTTAAACTAGATAAATAAACTTAAACTAGATAAATAAAACAGAATCCAAAATAATAAATAACGAACTTACCCAAAACATTACAACTATTGATTAAAATCTCTTCTTTATGCTGCTCGATCTGTAAGCCGGGGATATAACGTGTCTTCTCAAGATCCTTCATCTAAAATCCCTTCTCTAAAATTTCAGTAGTTTCCAACAACTCTTTTGAGTTTCATATGAGATTCATATCATCTACACAGAGTCACAGACTGTGATATATAATTGCGAATTTAATAATTCATCTCACTTTAATCGAATTGACGAAAATTTTGTTAGTGATGCATGTGTAATATGAACTGATAACACCTAACGTAATATTAATCGAGTCTAGGGATTTTAACAATAATTTAATATCAATCATTATTTGTAGAATTAAGTAAATAAAAATCACTATCAAAAATAAATAAATAAATAAAGATCAAACCACCATGGTATTATATTTACAACAATTGGGTTCGATTTCAACTCCAAATATATATATATATATATATATATATATATATATATATATATATATATATGGGCTTAATCAAATAATAACTGTTTATTTTGTGGTAACCGTAAGAACCAATGTGAGCCACACATTTAAAATAACTAATATAAATTTTAAATAAATACAAAAGGGTGTTTTAGTAAATTTGTTTCCTAAATTTAATTAAATAATTAAATCCTAAAATATCTCTCTATATTCACTATTCAGTGTACGTCTCTCTCCTCTCCCTCACATTTTCTATCTCCCAAATAACAAAACCCTAAGAGCCTCCATACCTTCATCACAGCCGTCGCACACCCCATCCCCATCGGCGATCGTCTCTCTCACCTTCATCACAACCGTCGCACACCCCCTCCCCATCGGCGATCGTCTCTCTCCTTTCCCTCACTTGTTCTCCCTCACTGTCGTCGTTGGCGGCAATGGTGGTGGTGTTGTCGTTGGTGTTGCTTTTGATTGGTAGGAGTGTGGGTGGTTGGAGGTGGTGGTAGTGGTGGTGGTTTTGGGTGGTGAACCTATGGCATCACAGTTCGCTTTCTTGACGGGGATGACCTTGGTGCTTTCATGGTCCTCGTCGGCACCGTTTTGGTCTACAACACCACCGCCAATAGTTCTTTTACCACCGGCGACCATTCCCGCCCCCCTCCCTCGACCACCATCATCAACGGTATGTCAACCACGTCTCGTCCGCCTCTCTATCTCTACCCAGAAACAGATCTGGGTATCACAACGGGTATCACAACAACGTATAGTGGGTATCACATATGGTATAATAATAGAGTATCACACTGTATTTTCTTTTTTTACGAAGTGTATCACAAAATATCATGTGGTGTTGCTTTACTAAGTGTATCAAATTATGTTTTTTTCTTTAGTTTCGTTATGTTGTTAAGGGTATCACAGTATTTGAGGTTTGTTTGTTTTGTAGATCTATGTATTATGGAAATTTTCATGTATTATGCTCAAAGGTAACACATGGTTACAGTGGGTATCACATTGGTATCACAGATGTTCTTGGAGTATTACCAAAGTAATGAATGTGATGCTGATTGGAAGGCAATGGGTATCACAGTGGTATCACAAAAGTTCTTGTATGTATTTTCGGTATCACGATTGGCCGGAGAGAGAGGAGAGAGGAGAGAGGATATTTTACAATACCTAAAATGCCCTTTTATTTAAATTTCAAACAAAATTACCAAAATTAATAATTTCCTAATTTATAGCTTAATATGTGGCTCACATTGGTTTTCACAGTTACCACAAAATAACTAGTTCTCCCTTGAATGGCCCCATATATATATATATATATATATATATATATATATATATATATATATATGAGGCTTAATCAAATGAGAACTGTTTAGTTTGTGATAATCGTGAGATTCAATGTGAGCCACACATTTAAAATAACTAATATAAATTTTAAATAAATACAAAAGGGTGTTTTAGTAAATTTGTTTCCCAAATCTAATTAAATAATTAAATCCTAAAATATCTCCCTATATTCAGCATATATCTCTCTCCTCTCCCTCACTTTTTCTATCTACCAAAAACCTAAGAGCCTCCATACCTCCTTTCATTACAGACGCCGCACACCCCCTCCCCCTCGGCGATCGTCTAGATAAACTCATAGACTCAATTACCTGCATGACTCGACCACTAAATCATCGACTATGAGAACCTCTTTGCCACGAATAATATAGTTCACATCTCTAAGAAAAAGCCCTTTAGCTTTTATTGCGTTCAAGTGAAATGAGGCCCATTGTTCTCGAGGATCATATAGATCCTTTACTTCAAGAATTTCCTCAGCATCTGCATAACCCTATTCTGTGAGCAAAACATTTTTCTGCTTCTCATCAACCTGCCACAAATAGATTCATAAGAGTTTCACAGAATAGGAAAAACATGGTTTCTTATGTTAACGAAAACATTTTTTAATTTACTTCCTTACAGTGTAATGTATATCTCTTTCAAAAGCAGCAGCTATTTTAGGAGCTTTATAGTATTGTTCACTTGGTTTCTCAGCAGGTCCTGATATAATAAGAGGAGCTCTTGCTTCGTCGATAAGAATTCTTCGATTCTCAGATCTGGACCAGGATCCAAATCTTGCAACAAATCGTCGATCCCGTCCCTATGTGTGCAGAGCAGGGTGGAATAGTGTGCAGATCATCAGTTGAAAGCAGGAATGTTTATGGAATAATGGCGGAGGGTTTTATGGGGAAAATGGGCATGGCGGTGGGTATGGGGGTTTAGAAATGGATGAAGACGAAGGGGACTGACATTGGAGTTTTTTGGCATAAAAAGTGGTAGACTTTTATAATATTCCTTTCAAATCGTTTTGCTCCCTCCATTCCATGTGGTATCTGTTGGTCCCGAAAGGCCTATACAAGTTTGTAGAAGGGGGGGGGGGTTGAATACAAACACACTATTTTACTTTTCTAAATTGTTTATTGATAAATCATTAACAATTTACAGCTTGTTGCGGAAACAAGATTAAGGATAAACCTAAATCTAAACAAGTTGGAACACTAAGGTTTCTTGCACTAAGAAAGATAAGGAGATTACTAATAAAATCCTATCTTGAGAGAGATTTGAACTTGTCCAGAGTTAGCAAGTTACTTCAAATGAAGTGAGTTCATCTCTTTATATACTGCATGCATTTAATGCAATTCAGTATACACTTTACACGTGTCATCAGAGGATTGGTTGCATGTCATTGACCTTTGTTGACAACCTTAGTAGCCGCATGAATGAACAGTGTAGTATCAGAGTGGTTGTACGATCTCAGATTTTCGGAGGTTCTTTTCTGACATTTCGTACGGTGGCGTGCAAGGGAGGTTAAGACAAAAGTACTTTGTACGGAGGACTTCATGATCAGCTTTCGTTGATTCAGCGATTATCATTTACTATTCAGCGAATGATAAAGTTCAGCGATAGCTGAAGTCTTGTACTTGATACTTCACGTTGAGTGGACAAATCTGAGTCTTCGCTGATCCGCATCAGTTCATTAGTAGACTTGTCGCTGGTTCTTGAGCTTGATCTTCGACTTCAGCGTAGAACCTTTGTTGACGTGAAACTTGTCTTCAGGGATCATAAGTAAACAACTAACTTATCAGCGATCACCATAAGGACTGAACAGACTCATAGCATTTTGGTGAACAGTGTTCGCTGAGTGTTTAATTTAAAGAGCGAGAGTTCCTATCAGCGGTACTGTAAGATCTTAGTACTTATCAGCGATAGTGAAACTCTGATACATATTGTTTACTTACAATTTTCACTAAGTATTTAAGAGAGGGTCATTATCAAATCACTGAGGGTTTGGATCAACAATCTCCCCCTATTTGATTATGACATAGCAACAAGGAAAATTGCTATTAAATGAAAACATAAGGAGAAAAAGAACTCATAAAATATTTGTCCCTTTTACTGTTTTCTGGGATCTTTTCAGTACTGATGGAGTAAAGTACATTCGCTGAAATCTTTCTTTAAATCTTTGAATCAGGTTAGAATGAAGAACAGAAAGATTACAAGTACAAGCGAAATAAATTACAAGTACAGAAGGATAACTGATACAATAGAGAAAAAGGAGATTATATCAGTTTTCAAAAGGTTCTTCCTTAATGAGAAGTTCATCAAGGGTCGTCTTTTCAGTGGGAATCATCCAGTCAGGAACCGTTACACCTTGTTTTCTTTTCTTCAGCGCTTCTTGAAAGATCAAGGGTTTTAGGTGTCGTGCCTGAATGTCCTTTCTGAAGTCACACCAGTAGATAAGATCTCTGAGCTGTTCGATTGGAGTGATTGGGAGCTCAGCGATCCGTTGAAAGCATTTTCGTCCGTCGTAGTCAAGAAAGAATATTCCATAAGGATTACTGATGACTTTACCAGGGACGAAAAGTTCACATGGTGGCAAAGAGATGTCAAGGGCAGATAGATCAGGATCAGGACCAAGCACTTCAGCGCGAGAGAAACCAATTCCAGTTTCATTTCGTATGACAGGTCCTGAGTTTGAATCTTGAAGTTTCTTCCTTGGAGAACCTCTTTTTCTTTTCGGCTTTAGATCAGGAACAGGAGGAATATCCACACAAGAAGATATCAAGTCGATCTGTCTGTTTATCAGCTTTTCGAAATGATTCTTGTACTTAGATTGTGATGGTTGGATAGCTAACCTCATCTCCAGCCATTCAGAGAGACCATACCTTTTTACAGTGTCAGCGCGAAAAGTTTCAGATGTGCCATCTTCTCTGAACAGTTTGATGTCAACAATAGGTAGTCCGATAGATGTTCTTCCAGAGATGAATACCTTGTTGATCTTCGCTGGACGATATCTGAAGTGAATTTTCTCTTTACACCAGATCAAGGTGGTCTGAGAAACTTCAGTTTTCTTTTCCACGATCTTCTGGGCTTCTTCCCACAGCTTTCGTTGAATTTGAATGGGAACACGCTTCAGCTTGGGGTCTTTGACAGATTTTTGAGTGAGCTTGATGGCGTATTCTCTGTCTTTCTCTTCAGCTTCCTTTCTTTCAGCAATGAGGCGTTCAGCTCTAAGGTGGTCCTGATATTCAGCTTTTGAAATTCTGAACTTAGGAGGAACTGAAGGTAGTTGATCACGCCTTAGAATGATTCGCTGATCCTCGAATCGCTTTATTATTTCTTCTCTTCTCTTTTGATCCTCTTCACTCAGCCTTTGAGGAACTGAGGAAGGTCTCTTATTGTGCAAGAGAGGTTGTTCTTCTGGTTCATCAGTCTCAGAGATTAAATCCAAGACTGGGATTATTTCATCAGCAGCAGCTGGCTTTATTTGTGAAGTCGCAACAGTAGAACCTTCAGCGACATCCTCAAACAGGGGAGAGGACTAGCTGAAAAGCAGCGATCTTACAGATAAGAATTGGGTAGAAGAACTTGGGTAGAAAAGAAAGAAAAATAATGTGGATGTGTATATAGGTTTGTGGAGAACTTATTGAGTTGTTGAGAAGTTCAGGGAAGGAAAAAATAAAGTTTTAGTTTACCTGACAAACCGGCTTTTCAAAAAGAATCGCTAGATTTTCATCTTCAGCGAGGCCTTTGTCTTTGCTTTTCTCAGCGCCAGAGGCTGAGGGCTTTGTCTTTGTCTTCTCCCCTGATGGTTCTTTTACTGAGATTCCTTTAAGAGCTTTGATCCTTGGGGCAGGTTTGACGATAAAGAAATCATCGTCATCTTCATCATCATCATCATCCTTTCTTGGAGAGAAAGATGGTTTGTCGTCAGGGATGTCGATGTCTTCATCTTCTTCTGCTTCGGAATTTTCAGCATCTTCTTCGAGTTGCTCCCCCTCAGATACAGAGGCGAGCTTCTCGGTTCCCTCAGGGTTTTCATCTCCCTGAGGTCCAGCGGTTAGATCTTCATTACTCTCTCCCCTGATAGATTCATCATGGGAAAGGTCTTCAGTGCTTTTGTTGTTCAGATCTTCAGCGCTCTTCTCCTTTGAATGTTCAGCGCTCTTCTCCCCCTCTTTTTCATGATGACTGGGGGAGGAATGGGCAGACTCAGCATTGGTGTCATCTCTGTCTTCTGGGCCAGAGATTTTCACACAACCTTCAAGCTTTGCTATTCTGTCTTCTAGGCCAGAAATAGCAGGCGTGATTTTCCTCAGCTCTGTGCGATCCTCCTCTGTGAAAGATTCCTAAATAGGGACAGGGGCAGGAGCAGGAGCTGGACTGTTTGCCTTGTTTACCAGTGTCTCGATCATCGTCTTCATAGAGCTAACGTCGGTCTTTACAGAGCCTAAGTCAGTCTTGACCTCTGACATATCACCCTCGAGTTTTTCAACCGATGTCTTCAGCGTTGTTACTTCGCTGGACATGGTCGAAACTGATGTTTTGAGGCTTGTGTAGTCAGTGTAGATGTCACAGAGCACCTTGGCAAAATCGCTGAGTGTCTTATCAAGACTCTTGATGTCTTCAGTGGAAGCTTTCTTCTCCACCACCGTTGTCAGCTTTGTCAAGTTCTCTCCAGCGTTTGTTACAGCTGTTGAGTTGTTGGGGAGTGTGGTGGTGAGACTGGACAGCTTTGTTTCCACGGACTTCAGAGAGGCGCTGATGTCTCCCAAATTAGGACCTGTAACATATAAGTACTTGTGAACAAAGGAAAGCTCAGAAGTTTCAGGTTTAGTTACAGTGTTTAAGGTGGGATTTGTACCTGCAGGAGGATTGATGAACTCGTCGAAGTTGCAGGTTCCTGAGTAGTGTTCCATATCCTCTTCGAAAGTACGGTGAGGTATGGTGAACTCTGCAGGTCCTTTCTTCATCATTTGTTGAGAAGCATCAGCGGCGGCTTCTGGAATGATGGCATCTCCAGTGTTTGCTGGAGGAGTGTCCAAGTGAGTGGAGGGAGAAGCGAAGGTTAAGATTGGGGTTCGGGTTCTGAGTTCAGCGTTGGAATCGCTGACAATCACTTCATCAGTCTTTTGAGAGACCGAGGGAGGTTGGGTAGTTTCCAAGTTTCTAACCTCAGCGTTTGGAGACGCTGAAGTCTGGATTGGAGGGATGGCTTGCACGGGTGTGGCAGAGCGTACCACGGAACTTTCCTTCAGCTCTTCAGAATGAGCTGAGGAGTCTTCAGCATGGAATTGCTGGGGTTGCTCCTTGGTTTTCTTGATCCTTTTGGAATCAAGTTGGGTGTGTGAGGGTTTCCTTTTCTTAGAAGGAGAGGATTTTGTGGCCGGGGTATCAGCGATGGGTATTGTCGCTGAAGGAGCCACAGAAAGCGGAGAATTTAGAAGAGTGAGAAGAGTAGAGAGACGTACCTCATTGGCGACAGGCTTGAAGTCGAGAACCTTAGGGCCAATCTGAGAAAGTTTCAGATCACCCTCTTCAGGATAGCTGTCCTTCAGGCCATATTGAAAGATGGCGCTGATGAATCGTGGGTAAGGAACCCATGCTGGTCTGTCAGCGGCAGAGTCGACACGTTGAATCAGGTCTTCATAAATAATTGAGGCCCAGTCAATGTTTAGACCTTTCAGCAGTGCGTATCCCATGGACTGCTGAGGTTGGGCGGCTTGATCAGAAAATCCGGATTTCGCTGTCATGCAGCTGATCAGGTGAGCGAAGATGAAATTCATCTCGCTGGGCATCTTGGATTTCTTTATCAGCGTCAGTTTCTTCTCAGGCTTCTTGTCCCTTCCAATATCCCAGATATAACCCATTGCGTCAAGGAAAGCAATGATTGCTTCTCTGTCAGCATGCTTTTTATGGTCAGGGAATGGAATGAAAGGTTTTTCTTTGGTGGTATTTGGGAAGTTTAGGGCTTTGCAGATAATGGGGGGTGTGATCTTGATGGTGCCATACTCAGTATCGCTGAGTATGCAGTCTATGGTTTTGGATGGATCTTTGGCAGAGGGTAGCTCAGTGTGTCTGGCCGAGTACCAGAACTGGGATAAGAGCCGCTGACTGGCAGGAGGTGTTATGGTCAGGGCTGTGTAGATGGGGCTTTTTCATGATGACTGGGGGAGGAATGGGCAGACTCAGCATTGGTGTCATCTCTGTCTTCTGGGCCAGAGATTTTCACACAACCTTCAAGCTTTGCTATTCTGTCTTCTAGGCCAGAAATAGCAGGCGTGATTTTCCTCAGCTCTGTGCGATCCTCCTCTGTGAAAGATTCCTAAATAGGGACCGGGGCAGGAACAGGAGCTGGACTATTTGCCTTGTTTACCAGTGTCTCGATCATCGTCTTCATAGAGCTAACGTCGGTCTTTACAGAGCCTAAGTCAGTCTTGACCTCTGACATATCACCCTCGAGTTTTTCAACCGATGTCTTCAGCGTTGTTACTTCGCTGGACATGGTCGAAACTGATGTTTTGAGGCTTGTGTAGTCAGTGTAGATGTCACAGAGCACCTTGGCAAAATCGCTGAGTGTCTTATCAAGACTCTTGATGTCTTCAGTGGAAGCTTTCTTCTCCACCACCGTTGTCAGCTTTGTCAAGTTCTCTCCAGCGTTTGTTACAGCTGTTGAGACTGGACAGCTTTGTTTCCACGGACTTCAGAGAGGCGCTGATGTCTCCCAAATTAGGACCTGTAACATATAAGTACTTGTGAACAAATGAAAGCTCAGAAGTTTCAGGTTTAGTTACAGTGTTTAAGGTGGGATTTGTACCTGCAGGAGGATTGATGAACTCGTCGAAGTTGCAGGTTCCTGAGTAGTGTTCCATATCCTCTTCGAAAGTACGGTGAGGTATGGTGAACTCTGCAGGTCCTTTCTTCATCATTTGTTGAGAAGCATCAGCGGCGGCTTCTGGAATGATGGCATCTCCAGTGTTTGCTGGAGGAGTGTCCAAGTGAGTGGAGGGAGAAGCGAAGGTTAAGATTGGGGTTCGGGTTCTGAGTTCAGCGTTGGAATCGCTGACAATCACTTCATCAGTCTTTTGAGAGACTGAGGGAGGTTGGGTAGTTTCCAAGTTTCTAACCTCAGCGTTTGGAGACGCTGAAGTCTGGATTGGAGGGATGGCTTGCACGGGTGTGGCAGAGCGTACCACGGAACTTTCCTTCAGCTCTTCAGAAGAGTCTTCAGCATGGAATTGCTGGGGTTGCTCCTTGGTTTTCTTGATCCTTTTGGAATCAAGTTGGGTGTGTGAGGGTTTCTTTTTCTTAGAAGGAGAGGATTTTGTGGCCGGGGTATCAGCGATGGGTATTGTCGCTGAAGGAGCCACAGAAAGCGGAGAATTTAGAAGAGTGAGAAGAGTAGAGAGACGTACCTCATTGGCGACAGGCTTGAAGTCGAGAACCTTAGGGCCAATCTGAGAAAGTTTCAGATCACCCTCTTCAGGATAGCTGTCCTTCAGGCCATATTGAAAGATGGCGCTGATGAATCGTGGGTAAGGAACCCATGCTGGTCTGTCAGCGGCAGAGTCGACACGTTGAATCAGGTCTTCATAAATAATTGAGGCCCAGTCAATGTTTAGACCTTTCAGCAGTGCGTATCCCATGGACTGCTAAGGTTGGGCGGCTTGATCAGAAGATCCGGATTTCGCTGTCATGCAGCTGATCAGGTGAGCGAAGATGAAATTCATCTCGCTGGGCATCTTGGATTTCTTTATCAGCGTCAGTTTCTTCTCAGGCTTCTTGTCCCTTCCAATATCCCAGATATAACCCATTGCGTCAAGGAAAGCAATGATTGCTTCTCTGTCAGCATGCTTTTTATGGTCAGGGAATGGAATGAAAGGTTTTTCTTTGGTGGCATTTGGGAAGTTTAGGGCTTTGCGGATAATGGGGGGTGTGATCTTGATGGTGCCATACTCAGTATCGCTGAGTATGCAGTCTATGGTTTTGGATGGATCTTTGGCAGAGGGTAGCTCAGTGTGTCTGGCAGAGTACCAGAACTGGGATAAGAGCCGCGCATGAGGTGTTATGGTCAGGGCTGTGTAGATGGGGCTTTTTCATGATGACTGGGGGAGGAATGGGCAGACTCAGCATTGGTGTCATCAATGTCTTCTGGGCCAGAGATTTTCACACAACCTTCAAGCTTTGCTATTCTGTCTTCTAGGCCAGAAATAGCAGGCGTGATTTTCCTCAGCTCTGTGCGATCCTCCTCTGTGAAAGATTCCTAAATAGGGACAGGGGCAGGAGCAGGAGCTGGACTGTTTGCCTTGTTTACCAGTGTCTCGATCATCGTCTTCATAGAGCTAACATCGGTCTTTAGAGAGCCTAAGTCAGTCTTGACCTCTGACATATCACCCTCGAGTTTTTCAACCGATGTCTTCAGCGTTGTTACTTCGCTGGACATGGTCGAAACTGATGTTTTGAGGCTTGTGTAGTCAGTGTAGATGTCACAGAGCACCTTGGCAAAATCGCTGAGTGTCTTATCAAGACTCTTGATGTCTTCAGTGGAAGCTTTCTTCTCCACCACCGTTGTCAGCTTTGTCAAGTTCTCTCCAGCGTTTGTTACAGCTGTTGAGTTGTTGGAGAGTGTGGTGGTGAGACTGGACAGCTTTGTTTCCACGGACTTCAGAGAGGCGCTGATGTCTCCCAAATTAGGACCTGTAACATATAAGTACTTGTGAACAAAGGAAAGCTCAGAAGTTTCAGGTTTAGTTACAGTGTTTAAGGTGGGATTTGTACCTGCAGGAGGATTGATGAACTCGTCGAAGTTGCAGGTTCCTGAGTAGTGTTCCATATCCTCTTCGAAAGTACGGTGAGGTATGGTGAACTCTGCAGGTCCTTTCTTCATCATTTGTTGAGAAGCATCAGCGGCGGCTTCTGGAATGATGGCATCTCCAGTGTTTGCTGGAGGAGTGTCCAAGTGAGTGGAGGGAGAAGCGAAGGTTAAGATTGTGGTTCGGGTTCTGAGTTCAGCGTTGGAATCGCTGACAATCACTTCATCAGTCTTTTGAGAGACTGAGGGAGGTTGGGTAGTTTCCAAGTTTCTAACCTCAGCGTTTGGAGACGCTGAAGTCTGGATTGGAGGGATGGCTTGCACGGGTGTGGCAGAGCGTACCACGGAACTTTCCTTCAGCTCTTCAGAATGAGCTGAGGAGTCTTCAGCATGGAATTGCTGGGGTTGCTCCTTGGTTTTCTTGATCCTTTTGGAATCAAGTTGGGTGTGTGAGGGTTTCCTTTTCTTAGAAGGAGAGTATTTTGTGGCCGGGGTATCAGCGATGGGTATTGTCGCTGAAGGAGCCACAGAAAGCGGAGAATTTAGAAGAGTGAGAAGAGTAGAGAGACGTACCTCATTGGCGACAGGCTTGAAGTCGAGAACCTTAGGGCCAATCTGAGAAAGTTTCAGATCACCCTCTTCAGGATAGCTGTCCTTCAGGCCATATTGAAAGATGGCGCTGATGAATCGTGGGTAAGGAACCCATGCTAGTCTGTCAGCGGCAGAGTCGACACGTTGAATCAGGTCTTCATAAATAATTGAGGCCCATTCAATGTTTAGACCTTTCAGCAGTGCGTATCCCATGGACTGCTGAGGTTGGGCGGCTTGATCAGAAGATCCGGATTTCGCTGTCAGGCAGCTGATCAGGTGAGCGAAGATGAAATTCATCTCGCTGGGCATCTTGGATTTCTTAATCAGCGTCAGTTTCTTCTCAGGCTTCTTGTCCCTTCCAATATCCCAGATATAACCCATTGCGTCAAGGAAAGCAATGATTGCTTCTCTGTCAGCATGCTTTTTATGGTCAGGGAATGGAATGAAAGGTTTTTCTTTGGTGGTATTTGGGAAGTTTAGGGCTTTGCGGATAATGGGGGGTGTGATCTTGATGGTGCCATACTCAGTATCGCTGAGTATGCAGTCTATGGTTTTGGATGGATCTTTGGCAGAGGGTAGCTCAGTGTGTCTGGCAGAGTACCAGAACTGGGATAAGAGCCGCTGACTGGCAGGAGGTGTTATGGTCAGGGCTGTGTAGATGGGGCTTTTTCATGATGACTGGGGGAGGAATGGGCAGACTCAGCATTGGTGTCATCTCTGTCTTCTGGGCCAGAGATTTTCACACAACCTTCAAGCTTTGCTATTCTGTCTTCTAGGCCAGAAATAGCAGGCGTGATTTTCCTCAGCTCTGTGCGATCCTCCTCTGTGAAAGATTCCTAAATAGGGACAGGGGCAAGAGCAGGAGCTGGACTGTTTGCCTTGTTTACCAGTGTCTCGATCATCGTCTTCATAGAGCTAACGTCGGTCTTTACAGAGCCTAAGTCAGTCTTGACCTCTGACATATCACCCTCGAGTTTTTCAACCGATGTCTTCAGCGTTGTTACTTCGCTGGACATGGTCGAAACTGATGTTTTGAGGCTTGTGTAGTCAGTGTAGATGTCACAGAGCACCTTGGCAAAATCGCTGAGTGTCTTATCAAGACTCTTGATGTCTTCAGTGGAAGCTTTCTTCTCCACCACCGTTGTCAGCTTTGTCAAGTTCTCTCCAGCGTTTGTTACAGCTGTTGAGTTGTTGGGGAGTGTGGTGGTGAGACTGGACAGCTTTGTTTCAACGGACTTCAGAGAGGCGCTGATGTCTCCCAAATTAGGACCTGTAACATATAAGTACTTGTGAACAAAGGAAAGCTCAGAAGTTTCAGGTTTAGTTACAGTGTTTAAGGTGGGATTTGTACCTGCAGGAGGATTGATGAACTCGTCGAAGTTGCAGGTTCCTGAGTAGTGTTCCATATCCTCTTCGAAAGTACGGTGAGGTATGGTGAACTCTGCAGGTCCTTTCTTCATCATTTGTTGAGAAGCATCAGCGGCGGCTTCTGGAATGATGGCATCTCCAGTGTTTGCTGGAGGAGTGTCCAAGTGAGTGGAGGGAGAAGCGAAGGTTAAGATTGGGGTTCGGGTTCTGAGTTCAGCGTTGGAATCGCTGACAATCACTTCATCAGTCTTTTGAGAGACTGAGGGAGGTTGGGTAGTTTCCAAGTTTCTAACCTCAGCGTTTGGAGACGCTGAAGTCTGGATTGGAGGGATGGCTTGCACGGGTGTGGCAGAGCGTACCACGGAACTTTCCTTCAGCTCTTCAGAATGAGCTGAGGAGTCTTCAGCATGGAATTGCTGGGGTTGCTCCTTGGTTTTCTTGATCCTTTTGGAATCAAGTTGGGTGTGTGAGGGTTTCTTTTTCTTAGAAGGAGAGGATTTTGTGGCCGGGGTATCAGCGATGGGTATTGTCGCTGAAGGAGCCACAGAAAGCGGAGAATTTAGAAGAGTGAGAAGAGTATAGAGACGTACCTCATTGGCGACAGGCTTGAAGTCGAGAACCTTAGGGCCAATCTGAGAAAGTTTCAGATCACCCTCTTCAGGATAGCTGTCCTTCAGGCCATATTGAAAGATGGCGCTGATGAATCGTGGGTAAGGAACCCATGCTGGTCTGTCAGCGGCAGAGTCGACACGTTGAATCAGGTCTTCATAAATAATTGAGGCTCAGTCAATGTTTAGACCTTTCAGCAGTGCGTATCCCATGGACTGCTAAGGTTGGGCGGCTTGATCAGAAGATCCGGATTTCGCTGTCATGCAGCTGATCAGGTGAGCGAAGATGAAATTCATCTCGCTGGGCATCTTGGATTTCTTTATCAGCGTCAGTTTCTTCTCAGGCTTCTTGTCCCTTCCAATATCCCAGATATAACCCATTGCGTCAAGGAAAGCAATGATTGCTTCTCTGTCAGCATGCTTTTTATGGTCAGGGAATGGAATGAAAGGTTTTTCTTTGGTGGCATTTGGGAAGTTTAGGGCTTTGCGGATAATGGGGGGTGTGATCTTGATGGTGCCATACTCAGTATCGCTGAGTATGCAGTCTATGGTTTTGGATGGATCTTTGGCAGAGGGTAGCTCAGTGTGTCTGGCAGAGTACCAGAACTGGGATAAGAGCCGCTGACTGGCAGGAGGTGTTATGGTCAGGGCTGTGTAGATGGGGCTGTTCTTCAGAAAATTTACAGCATCGTCCATATGTGATACTTGCTTCCGAGGAGGAAACTCGAGAAGAGCTGAGAGGTTGTTGGCCTTAGTCCAATCGAGTTGATCCAGCTCGAATTCACCTGGGGGGCTTTGAAGATGTCCATTTCCTCAGAGTCAGTGGAGATGGACTCAGCGGTAACATTCAGCTTTGAAGATGCCATTTCACTGTATTATCAGTTCAACCAAAGATGTTAACAGATATGAATTATCTTAATGTGGAAAGAAATTTCCGTTAAGATTTTTCGAATCTTGGCCATTTCATTCAGACAAAAAATGTCTTAATGAAGATTAGGGTTTTTCTTGATTTTGAAAGAAAAGTAAAACCCATAAAATCTTGTATTCCAGTTTCTAAAAGAAAAATGGATACGAATAAAGAACAAGTTTAAGATTTAGATTTAAAACTTGAAGAACAACCATGAAATGGTTGTGTTCATAAAACCATGAAAGAAATGATTTTATTTTATAAAGGTCTTTTGTTTGATCTTGTTAAAACAAAGAGAAGATCGAAAACAAGTTATACGCATTTGATAAAAAATAAGAACATATTAACCTTGAAGTTTTGATGAAGAAGATGATGAACAGTTCTTGAGGTTTTTGAGAGCACAAATGCAACAGAGAATTCTTTTCTTGCGAAGAAAGATTGTTCGCGTAAAAGACAAATATAAACCAAGAGTTGTTTATATAGGGATTTTTAGAGAGAGAAAACCTTGAGCGGGAAAAGGTTTTCATCATGACACGGACACGTGTTTGCATTTGATTGGAAGTTTGAACAAAACATGCAAACGTGTGTCAGGAAGAAATCGTGCCGAGTGTAATTTGTTACAATGACGTCACAACTGTCCTTTCACATTCTTTTAGGATGTCTCTGAGGTTTTGAAAAAACTCAGGGACTCTTTTGAAAAACATGAAGCACTGGATAGAAATATCAGTGAAGGTTTAAGGAATTTTCAAAATATCGCTGTTAAGGAAGAGATATTCAGCGATGCAATTTATTTTGAAATCTTGCATTTACATGCGATTGTCAGAGAGAGAAAACATACCTGGATATCAGTTTAACCAAGTTTATTCAGAGAGAAGATGATGAAATGGATTATATAAGTTGATTTTATCCCGAAGCCTATACAAGAATGTATAAAAGTATCGCTGATTAAATGTGAACCGCTGAAGATTTTATCCTTCAAAGTTCAGCATTCCAAGCTCGCTGATGAGAAAGTTGAATCTTGTCTCATCAAGAGGTTTGGTAAACAAATCAGCTAACTGATAATCAATTGGGATAAAATGAAGTTCTATATCACCATTCATCACATGATCTCTGATAAAATGATATCTGATTTCTATGTGTTTTGTCTTTGAGTGTAGCACTGGATTGTTTGCTATAGCGATGACACTTGTGCTGTCACAATAGATTGGAATTTTGGAGAGCTGAAGATCATAGTCTAGTAGCTGATTTCTCATCCACAAGACTTGAGAACAGCAGCTTCCAGCGGCTACATACTCAGCTTCAGCTATGGAAGTGGACACTGAGTTTTGCTTTTTACTTGTCCAACTTACCAGCTTTCCACCCAGGAGCTGACATCCTCATGTGGTGCTTTTCCTATCCATTTTGCAACCTGCAAAATCACTGTCTGAATAGGCGGTTAGATCGAATCCTGAGTCTTTAGGATACCAAAGACCTAGATTCGCTGTACCCTTAAGATATCGAAAGATTCGCTTTACAGCTTTCATATGGGATATCTTAGGTTCAGCTTGATATCGTGCGCACAGAAATGTTGCAAACATAATATCGGGTCGGCTAGCTGTAAGATACAATAGTGAGCCGATCATCCCACGGTACAGCGTGACATTGACAGGAACACCCTTTGTGTCCTTATCAAGTATCAGCGGTGGTGCCATAGGGGTTTTCATAGCTGAACTTTCAGTTAAGTCGAATTTCTTCAGCATATCTTTAACATACTTTCCCTGATTTATAAAAGTTCCTTTTTCAGTTTGCTTAATCTGAAGACCAAGGAAATATGTTAGTTCACCCATCATACTCATTTTATACTCATCTTTCATTCTATCAGCGAAACGAGTACAAAGCTCAGGGTTAGTAGAACCAAATATAATGTCATCAACATATATTTGAACTAAATTGATATGACCTTTCACTTTTCTAAAAAACAAAGTTTGTCAATTTTACCTCGCTCAAATTTTTCAAAAATGAGATAAGTAGAGAGAGTATCATACCATGCACGTGGAGCATGCTTTAAGCCATAAAGTGCCTTGTCCAGTTTATAAACATAACCTGGACGCTTAGGATTTGAGAATCCTGGAGGTTGTTCCACATATACTTCTTCATTCAGCTTTCCATTTAGAAATGCTGACTTAACATCCATCTTATGTACAGTGAAGTTTGTGTGTACAACATATGCTAAGAAAAGACGAATAGATTCAAGTCTTGCTACTGGAGCAAAAGTTTCGTCATAATCTATGCCTTCCTCTTGTCTGTATCCCTGAGCAACAAGACGAGCTTTGTTGCGAGTTACAGTACCATGTTCGTCCAACTTGTTTCGATAGACCCATTTAGTGCCTATCACCGTTTTGTCAGTTGGTCTACGAACAAGTTTCCAAACTTTGTTTCTTTCGAATTCAGTCAGCTCTTCTTGCATAGCGCTGACCCAGTTTGGATCTTTGAGGGCATCATCTATTTTCTTTGGTTCAGTTAGAGAAATAAAGTTAACAAATAAACAAATATTACCTGCACTTCTACGAGTCTGAATACCAGCGTTGGGATCACCAAGAATTTGATCGATTGGGTGATTTACAGTCCATCGCTGAGCCGGAGCATGCGTCGCTGACTCAGTCTGAACTGGAGAAACTGAAGATGAGGCTTCAGCTACTTCTGGATTATCAGCTAAGAGAGGAATGTTTGCATTTGCCACTTCATTCACTGATTGCTGAGAAATAGATGGAATTTCTGAGACATTTGGATCAACTGCAGGTATAGTGTTTCTAGGAACAGCTGAGACCCAAGATGTTTCAGCTTCACTATTTTGTATATTTGGAATGATAGAAGGACCATCATTTTCTACGGTGTGAGCATGAGGAGTGGGAATATCTTCTGAATCACCAAGATAAGAAAAATCCATTGATTCAGTTCTTCTGTATCAGCGTTCTGTTTAGAGTTCGCTGAACGGGATTCGTCAAACGTGACGTGAATAGTTTCTTCTACAGTTTGTCTTCTTCGGTTGAAGACTCTGAAGGCTTTGGAAACTGAGGAGTATCCAAGAAAGATTCCATCATCAGCCTTAGGATCAAACTTTCCAAGGGCATATATGTTGTTCAGTATGAAACACTGACATCCAAAGATGTGAAGAAAGCTGATTGAAGGCTTTCTCCCATGAAAAAGTTCATAGGCTGTCTTTTTGAATCTTTTAACTATCAGCGACCTGTTTTGCGTAAAACAAGCAGTGTTGACAGCTTCTGCCCAAAACTGAGTAGGCAGGTGAGAATTGCTGAGCATTGAACGTGCAGCTTCAATAATTGTTCTATTTCTTCTTTCAGCGACTCCATTTTGTTGTGGTGTTCTCACTGACGAAAAGTTGTGAGAAATACCCTTACTCTCAAGGAAGGAATCAAGAGAACTGTTTTTGAATTCAGTTCCATGATCACTCCTTATTGAGTGAACAGTCATATTGTTCAGAGTTTCCATCTTCCGAACAAAGGTGATGAGTTCTTCAGGGGTGTCACTCTTAGAACGGAGAAACATTACCCATGTGTAACGAGAGAATTCATCAACTATGACCAGCGTATATTTATTTCCAGCGATGGATTGTTTGTTAACGGGGCCAAACAAATCCATATGGAGTAGTTGTAGAGGAGATGACACTGAGGAAACTTGCTTTGACTTAAAGCTTGCCTTGGTCTGCTTCCCTTTTTCACACGCTGAACATAAGGACTCTTTGGCGTATGAATGTTGAGGTAGACCAGTGACTAACTCTTTGGATGAAAGAGTATTCAGTGTCTTGAAGTTGAGATGTGAGAGCCTTTTGTGCCATAGCCAGTTAACATCAGAAGATGCTTTTGAGAAGAAACAGGAGTTCTCAGTGGTTGTTGAGTCCATGTTTATAACGTAAACATTTTCCAAACGATAACCGCTGAGAGCTATCTTCTCCTTTTTGTCAGAGACAAAGCAGGATTCCTTAGTGAAAATCACTTTGTTATCCATGTCGCAAAGCTGACTGATGCTTAGAAGATTATGCTTCAGCCCTTCAACATATGCGACTCTTCTGAAGGATGTTGTACCATTTGAAAGTACACCATACCCTCGGGTATGTCCTTTTCCATTTCCACCGAAAGTCACAGAGGGACCCTTCTCTTAGATTAGATCTTGTTTATGAGATTAAACAAATCTGCTCTGATACCATTTGTTGGTCCCGAAAGGCCTATACAAGTTTGTAGAAGGGGGGGTTGAATACAAACACACTATTTTACTTTTCTAAATTGTTTATTGATAAATCATTAACAATTTACAGCTTGTTGCAGAAACAAGATTAAGGATAAACCTAAATCTAAACAAGTTGGAACACTAAGGTTTCTTGCACTAAGAAAGATAAGGAGATTACTAATAAAATCCTATCTTGAGAGAGATTTGAACTTGTCCAGAGTTAGCAAGTTACTTCAAATGAAGTGAGTTCATCTCTTTATATACTACATGCATTTAATGCAATTCAGTATACACTTTACACGTGTCATCAGCGGATTGGTTGCATGTCATTGACCTTTGTTGACAACCTTAGTAGCCGCATGAATGAACAGTGTAGTATCAGAGTGATTGTACGATCTCAGATTTTCGGAGGTTCTTTTCTGACATTTCGTACGGTGGCGTGCAAGGGAGGTTAAGACAAAAGTACTTTGTACGGAGGACTTCATGATCAGCTTTCGTTGATTCAGCGATTATCATTTACTATTCAGCGAATGATAAAGTTCAGCGATAGCTGAAGTCTTGTACTTGATACTTCACGTTGAGTGGACAAATCTGAGTCTTCGCTGATCCGCATCAGTTCATTAGTAGACTTGTCGCTGGTTCTTGAGCTTGATCTTCGACTTCAGCGTAGAACCTTTGTTGACGTGAAACTTGTCTTCAGGGATCATAAGTAAACAACTAACTTATCAGCGATCACCATAAGGACTGAACAGACTCAGAGCATTATGGTGAACAGTGTTCGCTGAGTGTTTAATTTAAAGAGCGAGAGTTCCTATCAGCGGTACTGTAAGATCTTAGTACTTATCAGCAATAGTGAAACTCTGATACATATTGTTTACTTACAATTTTCACTAAGTATTTAAGAGAGGGTCATTATCAAATCACTGAGGGTTTGGATCAACAGTATCACAGTGGTATCACGAATCAAAGTGGTATCACATGTGGTATCACATTGATACCATGTGGTTGTTGTCTTATAGTATGGATCACATATACCATGTGGCTGTAACACAAAGGTATCACAGTGCATTTTCAAAGGGTATCACAGGCAAAGGGTATCACAGTGCATTTTCAAAGGCATCTTGGTGTCACCGGAGGCCGGAGGTATGAGACCTGAGGCAAGAGGCCGGAGAGAGGAGAGAGGAGAGAGGAGATAGGAGATTTTAAAATACCTAAAATGCCCTTTTATTTAAATTTCAAACAAAATTACCAAAATTAATAATTTCCTAATTTAATTTATAGCTTAATATGTGGCTCACATTGGATCTCACAGTTACCACAAAATAACTAGTTATCCCTTGAATGACCCCCATATATATATATATATATATATAGAGAGAGAGAGAGAGAGAGAGAGTCAGGTTCAGGGGAAAACCTCAAATAAACGAAAAACTAAGGAACACTCTGGTAGCCCTTCATCTGGACGGTATGTACTTGTGCATACCGGTAATTTGTAACATGCATTTGTGCATATGCACAAAGCCACAAATGCATAATGCACTTGTGCATAAAAACCAAAAAAATAACATAATTTACCTATATGCACAAGTGCATACCGTCCAGATGAAGGGTCATCAGGGTGTTCTTCAGTTTTCCGTTTTTTAAGGTTTTTCCCTTGAACCTCCCTCTCTTTCTCTCTCTCTCTCTCTATATATATATATATATATATATATGCTCCTTAAAATGCAAACGTTGCATTTGTTGCACACCTTACAAACCACAATGTGCATATGTGCAGAACTAGTGTGCATATACGAATTGTTAATGCCAAAAATCGTCCAGAAGGATAACTTAAGGTTGATTGTGGAGCTTAACAACTAAAGAAAGGAATCTTATGACAAAGTGTGCGATAAAGATAGAAAATCGTAAAGAGACAAGAATTTTGGTGACGCGGGAAAAACCTCAACGAGGAAAAAACCCGCGGACGACTGTGGAAGTCGTCGCTGCACTATGATTGCCAAACAGGGGCGATATCCTTTGTTTATGGTGTCGAGAGTACAATGATTACAATACAAATGACTTGAAATGTGAAAATAACAAGTGTATCGAATGTAAAACTAGTCTGTCGTGTGCTAAGACTGCTGGTCGAGAGTGTAAATCGATCGTTGAGAGCGATCACTTGAGAGGAAGTTTCTTTGCTTTGGATGTTCTTGAGTATGCAGTGTGATTCCAGAATTCGATGATCCAAATGATGGCTTTGTCTTCGTATTTACAGTCTTCGCATGCATTTAATGACTCCATGAATTCTTCTAGTAACGGTCGCAACGGTCTGTGTTGTTTAATGTTCATAACTGCTCTGTCGTTTTCGTCCGTTGGTCATAAATGTCTTTTGATCTCCATTAAATGAGGAAAACATAACAGAAGAGTCATACGTTAGTCGGTCGAGGTCGTGTGTTTCTACACGAAGGTCGAGTGTCGAGAGGTACTTTCGACTCTGGCTTTGGTCAGAAGACGGATTGTTTATGATTTGACTTTGTTACAAGAGAAGTGCAATAAACGTTCTCAATGTCCTGGTCATGGTCGAGACTGGTGAATTTTTACCCAAACAGTTTGCCCCCAAAATTTGAAAAAGTGGAGTGGCAACTTCAAATTTCAAAAGTTTTTTAAATTTTCCTAGTCGGACGTCTAGGGTCGTGACACGTGTAAAAAACCTTTTTAGTTACCTTGGAATTGGATCGGTCCAATTCTAACTGAAGAGGAAGTAGAAAAGGGGATAATGTCGTGACATCATGCTGACGCCCGATCGTGCATAACAGCTGTATTTGCCAGGTGTCGACGACCTGTCGAGCATTTGAAAAGATAGGGACACATGTTGATGATCAAGAGGCTCGACCTGACACGACCATTTGCATACATAAAGACCATTCGACGGATCTTTTATACTTTACGATTTCAAAGAGTTTTTAGAGAGAGATTTTCCTCGAGTTGCCTGTTGTTCTTCACCGAATCCTTTCCAAACTTGTGAGAGATCTTCGACCTGTTAGAGATTTCGCGGGCACCTTATAAGGTATGATTTCTTGGTTTTTCGTAAGTCGATTACTAGAAAACTCCGAGAAATGCATCAATTAAGTCTGTAGGTTTCTGCTGAAGATCTTGATGACCTTAAAAATCTAGTATTCCACTCCTCTTTAGCTGAGGTGTTTCCGCTTTAGTTTTAACATCGGCCCAGTTAACGCCCCGATTCTGGAGATTCTGGCCTCTTTTGTTTTTATGTTGATCACATAATGTTTCCCTTTAATACGTTTTTCAGGGGAATCGTAGATGAAGGTGCCAACTGGCTCTGCTAAGAGAGGGACACAACTTGAGATTGCTCGAAAAAGTAAAGACAAGGGATAAAATACCTCGACTGCCGTGTCTGGGTCTTTACTAAAGACGAGGATGAAAATTTTGAGAGAAACGTCTTCGAAGGTTGATGACTCATCGAGAGTCATTGTGTCTGAGAAGGTGAAGGCACCGATTGCGATTGACGCGACATTCGTGGACCATGCGTATCTGGCGACGATATCCCCTGCAGCCACGTCGATCCCTTGGTCAGCCGACTAGGCCAAAGGTGCAAAGACAGGAGAGGGTGAGGAGGAAGTCACGACGGTCGACATTACATTGTCGTCAGACCTCTTAGCTGACAATGTGCTTGACGGGACGAAATTGTTTCCGCATCTGGGGAAATATCAGCTCTCATCTTTCGGGGAGCGTTTTCGAGGGGTTTCCGTCGAAGAGACGGGATCTCATGTAGCCGGACTGGCGTTCTTGGTAAGTTTATTTTTCGAAGCTTATGTTTCAATGTTTTTTTGTTAACATATTTCTTCATATTTTTTCAGGCATTTCAATCTTCTCTCGCTCGATGTGCGAAGATAGAGAAGACTAAAGGTTTAGTGTTTTCCGCCCATGAGAGGGGGAACACCACGTTGGATCAGAAGCCGATTGTCAAGAGCTACAGAAAATATCATATTCCTTCTTCCAACCTTAACATTAATCTTAAGAGCCGCATTCTCAAAATACTGTGGACTCTTCTTCGTAACATGTCGTGGCGCATGGTATCGGGAAACAACTCCCAGCTTTGTCTCACATGCTTGTTTGATCCTGGCATAAGTTCTTCAACACTTTCTTGGACCAGAGGCTCCATCAACATTCAAGGGGGATCTGGTCGAGCACGATCTGACATCTGTTTAGGCAAGGATTCGCTTAGCTTTGCCGTCGAACGAACATGCCTTAGGTTGTGACCTCGGGTAAAGATGCGACAGATGCTATTCCTCATCCTTAGGATAGATTTGTTATTTATGCTCGATCGTTGGTGATCGAGTTATCTAATGTAATAGTTGATTCGATGAATGGAATTTTTATTTCACATATCTCTTTGTTTTACACGTCCTAAACGTAAACATAACGTTTAATTGCGAATTTTAATCGCGGGAGAAAACATGCGACTTAGGCATCCATTGTAACATAATGACTAAGATATAAGTCATACACTTGAATTGTATTAGCAAACATATGTAATCGATGTGTTCATCCAGAACATACAAATTTTTCTAAGTCTTAGAAACTTAGATCAAGTGAAATGTTGGATTAGATCGTACGTCGTTCCTGAATCGTGCGTCCCTGCGATAGAATAAGCAAGTCATAGACTTGAACATTTATATCATGCGACCTTGTGAGATTAAAGTCGTGTAATAGACTTATGTCGTGCGATCTGCGAATAAACGATGTCAGAGGTTGGTCGTTGGCTAGCCAACGACCCTCCGATGCTTAAGTTAGTAATCGTGGTGGTGAAAAATTGTGTGAGAAAAGGAAAGAGATTTAAAAGAAATACCTTTAAATGCGTTGCATTCCAGCTACGTGGGATATCTTGATTGTCGAGGGTTTGGAGCCGATAGGCACCTTTAACCACGACTTCTGAGATACGATAAGGACCTTCCCATTTAATGGAAAGCTTACCAGCGTTGAGCTCTTGAGTGCTTTGGAACACTCGTCTTAGGACATAGTCGCCTACTAGAAAAATATTAACTTTAACATTTTTGTTGAAGTGTCGTTCGACCACTTGCTTTTGTGATGCCATTTTGACCAATGCTGATTCTCTGAGTTCCTCTAGAACATCGAGGTCATAACTTAGGTCAACCAGATTGTGGTCGATAGAAGTATGTCTCGAGGTAGGGAGTTGAACCTCGACTGGTAGAACTGCTTCACAACCATAAACTAAAGAGAAAGGGGTTTGTCATGTGGATGTGCGAGGCGTCGTGCGATTTACCCACAGGACCGAAGGGAGTTCTTCGACCCACCTTCCCTTTGCGGCTTACAACCTCTTCTTAATTGAAGCGACGATGGTCTTATTGCTTGATTCAGCAAGTCCATTTGCCTGAGGATATCTGGGCGTCGAGGTCGTCAGCTTGATGTTGCGATCATCACAGAATTGTTGAGTCCTGTTGCTTATGAATTGGGACCCATTGTCGCAGACAATTTCGGATGGAATCCCAAACCTTTTGCCTAGGGGCAGGCGGTAGCTTGCCGACAATGTTCATACCCCACCTCATGAAGGGCCATGGGATAAGCGTCGAGTGTAAAGGTTCAGAAGGTTTACGAGTCATACCTGAATGTCGTTGACAGGGATCACAGTTTTGGACGTACCTGATGGCATCTTGTCGCAGCGTCGACCAAAAGTAGCCTTGTCGAGAGATACGATTAGCCAGACTGCGACCTCCGGAGTGATTGCCACACTCCCCATCGTGCATTTCTTGGAGGATCTTTTGAACTTGACTCTTACTGACGACGCATCTCAGGTTTAAACCGGTCGACGATCGTCGATAGAGTTTATCTCCGATCATGACGTACCTGGATGCCTTGAACCGGATCTTCTGAGCTTTCATCTTGTCTTCTGGGAGTTGGTCGTGTACAAGAAAATTCTGAATGTCGCATGACCAATCATCTTCTTGCTCTTCTATCTGGACGACATCGTCACTCTCGATGGACGACGTCGCTAGATGAATCAGAGGAATACTGTCGAATATTGGTTTGCCAAAGCGTCGGCTTGAGTATTCTGATCCCTCGGGATTTTTCAATGGAAAATGATTTGAATTTTTCCGATTTTTCTTTTGCTACCTTTAGGTACGACGTCATTTTTGAATCTTTGGCTGCGAATTCTCCATTCTTTTGGTTCACGACCAGAAGAGAATCGCTTCTTACATGTAGCGAGGTTGCCCCCGAGTCGTGGGGCATATCCATCCCTACGATCAGGGCTTCGTACTCAGCTTCGTTGTTGGTAGCTTTGAAATCGCATCGTACGGAATATACCATCTTGCCCTCCTGTGGCGACTTTAAGATGACGCCAAGTCCTGATCCCCTGACGTTCGATGATCCGTCGACGTGTAAGGTCTAAGGTACGCCGTCGTGAGTCGCCACAGTAGACACTTCGAGTTCTGCCTCTTTTCCCAATTCAGGACTAAAGTCGGCAATGAAATCAGCTAGTGCTTGCGACTTGATCGTTGTCCTGGGTTGGAAATCGATATCGTAACTGCTAAGATATATGCTCCATTTCGCCAATCGACCTGTCAACTCAGGTTTTCTCAAGACAGACTTGATGGGAGAGTTAGTAACGACAGTAATCAGGTGTGATTCGAAATAATGCCGTAATTTCTTTGCGGCTGTGACAAGCGACAAGAGCAGTTTTTCCATAGAGGAATACCTGGTTTCGGCGTCCAAGAGGGATTTACTTACATAGTAGATTGGCAGTTGCTGCTTTTCATCTTCCCGTGTCAGGACGACACTCACTGCATTTGGACTAACAGCTAAATATAGCTGCAAGGTCTCATGATCGTGAGGCTTCGACAGCAAGGGCGGTGACGTCATGTATTCTTTCAATTTTTGTAGCGCTTGCTTGTTTGGGCAAAAATTCACCAGTCTCGACCACGACCAAGTCACTAAGAACATTTATTACATTTCTCCCTAACACAAGTCAAATCATAAGCATTTTACTCTTTGACCAAAGCCAAAGTCGAACGTACATCTCGACCTCGATCGTCGTGTAGAAACACACGACCTCGACTAACTAACGTACGATTCTTCTGTTATGTTTTTCTCATTTAATGCAGGTCAAACGACATTTATGGCCAACGGACGAAACCGACAGAGCAATTATGAACATTAAAACAACAAAGACCGTTGCGACCGTTACTAGAAGAATTCATGGACTCATTAAATACGTTTCGAAGACTATAAATCTGAAGGCAAAGTCATCATTTGAAGACATGGAACTTGGAATCACACACTGCGTACTCAAGAACATCTGAAGCAAAGAAATCTCTCTCAAGTGATCGCTCTCGACGCACGAGTTATACTCTCGACCAGCGGTCTTCGCACACGACACACTAGTTTTACATTCGATACACTTGTTATTTTTACATTTCAAGTCATTTGTATTGTAATCACTGTATCCCCGACACCTGAAACAAAGGACATCGCCCCTGTTTGGCGATCATAGTGCAACGACGACTTCCACAGTCGTCCGCGGGTTTTTTCCTCGTTGAGGTTTTTTCCGCGTCACCAAAATCTTTGTCTCTTTTACATTTTTTCCCTTTGTCGCATAGCTTTGTCGCAAGATTCCTTTCTTTAGTTGTTAATGTTAGTGCATAAAAATGTATTCAAGATTTAATATGTAATTGTATTATTTGTAAGAGTCAAATGCAATAGTCAAAGTCAAAGATAGGGGTGTTGAGAGTCAAAGTCAACACACTTAGTGTGGTAGTCAAAGTATATAAATAGTGAGCTTGTAATAGAAGTCTTGAGGTTGTCATTGTAAAAGTCATTCATACGTACATAGAAAGAGAGGAGTGAGTAATTGAGAAATAGAGGGATGACTTTCTAGAGAGAGAAGTTAGAGAGAGAAAGTGGACCTCAATCCTAATCTTGTATTCTTTCTCTAATTCTAATGAAGATCATGGAGTTTTACATTGTTACTTGATTAGATCTGGGATCACAAGTGGTATCAGAGCTAAATCAGACCGAATTATGCACAAATCAGTCTAAATTTGAAGAAATTTTTGAAGAAAATTGAAGTTCTTGAGTTTTTGAGATTTTTCTTGAAAAATCTTCAAAAATTCGGAATTTGTGTGTGTTTTGAATTGTTTCTTTCTCACAGATTTACATCATTGATGATTTGAATAAATTTTCAAGTTAAATAATGGTTTTTCATCAACAATTCATAATGTTTGAGAAATTTTGAGCCGACAGTAGCCTCAACGATGTTCATCTCAAGGTTATAATTGATTCTTGATTTGATTTTCTTGTTTGAGTGTTGTGATTTCACAGACTAGTTCGTAAGGAGTTTTAGAACATATATCAAGTTTCAGATCTGAAAAAGAGGAAGAAATCAGCAGGTTTTGTGGTTAAAATTCGACTTCGCCGGAAAAACGTCCCTCGCCGGATTCTGGAATTTTTTCGCCGGAAAACTCATAATTGTTGGATGTTCATAACTGTCGCACACATTGTGTACGACTAGTTCATAACTCTCGTACACGTTTTATACGACTTGTTCTTCAAAACTCTCGTACAAGGCAATCACCATAACTGTCGTACAGATTGGTTGTCGTACGTTTTCTAATCGGACGATTTTGCTAGTCGTACAACATTCAAGTCGTACAGAACTGCAAGTCGGACAACCCTTTGTCCGATCAGATTTCGTAGTCGTACAGAACTTCAAGTCGGATAAAAACTGCTTGTCGGACAAATCCAAATCGGAAATATTTCTTGTCGGACAAAACTCAGTTTCACGAATTGATTTTTTTTTGCTTGCATGATTGTCTTTTCTTCACATAGATCGATTATACTTCGTTTAAAGGTTCCATTGAAACCAAAATCATCAATTTTGGTTGAGATTTGACAAAGATATCAATTTTAAAAATCATCAGGTTATCGTGATATTAGAGATGATGAATAGTAGTTAATCTTTAAGGTGTTAACAGCTTTGGTCCCTGTAGTTAAGTTTTCAGTTTGTGTCATTTTTAACCCCTGTAGTTTAACTTTAGCTTTTCGACATTTTTGGTCCTTTTACATAGTGTTTTAAATTTTGATAGTTTTAGTCCCTAAATTTTTAAGTGTTTTAGAATTTTTCATTTTTAGTCCTTTGAGTCTTAAGTCTTAGACTTTTGTCATTTTTAGTATATTTTCATTTCTCATTCGTTTTATCATTTTTTACTCTGCTTTTGCTCGAAACTGATATATTTTTCTTATCTTTTGCAGGTTTGTCGATTAAAAGTCCAATATTCCGCATTAATTTTTCGGAATTAATTTTTGACCGACAAATTTTATAATTTGTTATTCAAATTTTAATTTTGAAAATTTTTCTGACTTTAATCGATTTTTCTCTGATAATCGTGTGTGCATAATTCTACTTCTCACGAAGTATCTGACAACGATCATTTTTAATCTTTTACAGGTAACAATGTCTGAATTTCAAAGTTGGTGGTGTGATTCACAAAAGATATGCCATTTACAAAAGCAACATGAAGAACTCACACGACGTCTTAAGATGTTTGAAAGTGCTCTTACAACGTCTTACAATGATATTCAAAAACAGAAAATTCAAACATCTGAATGTTCTGTGAAACTTGACAAATCTGAGGAAAAAGCAAAGATCTTGGAAACTGAAAACATTGAGCTGAAAAAGAAACTATCTGATTTGTCATCACGAGATGATATCAAGGAGATTGAGGAAAAAACAAATTCTTTGGAAGCTGAAAACGCTAACCTAAAGAAAAAGCATAATGAGAGCGAACTTTCTTTGAAAAATATTACCTCTCAAAACACAGAATTTTTAGACAAAATTAAAGATTTGGAAAAGAAGCTTTATTTGAGAGGTCAAACTGAACAAACAATTTACATGAACAAACCAAGGTTAGTGAGTTCTGTTAACAAATTGGGGACTTGGTTACGAAAATCCAAAACATTTGGTCAAAGCTATCATTGCATTACCAACAATGTATAATTTTGAATGCTTGAGATATGCACGATATTGGCCCGATTTTGAAATTCATTGGACTGGTGACAAGGAAACACAAGAAGATGAAGAAAGAAAAAGATCATTAACATCTCATATACAACTTCCATTTTGTTATACTCTTGAGACGGAGAAGATTCTCAACAATCTAAATAAACCACTTCCAAACAATTATTTTGACATATGTGCTACAAATCCTATCACCAACCAAGTCTTTGAAACTAAGAAATATGTTCCTACATTGGTTCTAGAAGGGAAAATTGTTGAACTTGAAATCTCCCTTGCAGAACAAAGGATCAAATTTGAATATGAAAATGATCTCCTTTCAACTGTTTATTCAAATAGTTTTAAGGAAATATCTTCTAGTTTCAAAGATGAGGTGGAAAAGGAGACTATTAAAATTGAACATGCTTTGATCAAAAAGTTTTCTGTTTCATCAAAAGTCATTTTTGATGCTAAACAAAAGATTGATCATAAATGTCTCTGACTTTCAAAGAAAGTGGCAGATCTTGAAAGTATTCTTCTCTCCGAGCATACACAATTTGAGAATGAAAAGGTCAATTTCATGAATGAAACAAATTGTTTCGAAGAAAAGATTCGTGAACTCTCTCAAAAGATCATGATATTAGAATCTGAATTGGAAAATGAAAGAAATTCTTCCAATGAAGAAAGAAAAATATCTGATATTGAGAAAGTTTTAAATCTTGAACGCGAACAATTTGAAAACGAGAAAGTTGTATTTAAAAATGAAAGGCAATCTTTTGAAGAGAAGATGAGTGAACTTTCAAAGATAGTAATTGATTTAGAGATTGTCTTGGAAAATGAAAGAAAAGAATTTACTCTGAGAAAGTGGTTTAATCTTGAATGCTCTTCTTTTGAAAAGGATTTCAAAGTTCAACCTACCCCTGTTTGTAAAGAGAATTCAAAGCCTGAAGTTTGTGACAAAGGAACAACTTGTGAATTTAATGTCTCAAAGAAGCTTCCTGACCATAATGCTTTGATTATTGAAATGAGAGTTAATTTTGAGACGGAAAAGAAAGCTCTTGAACTTAAATGCATAAAACTTTCAAAACAAATCTATGATTTTGAGAAAGTTTTATTTCTTGAAAAGGAAAAGCTTGAGAAGGAAAGAGCTGATTTTGATATAGAAAGAAAAGCTTTTGAATCAAACAATGCCGAGCTTTCAAAGAAAATATATGACTTGGAAAAAGAAAGAAAAGATTTCACGGAAAAGAAAAATATCTTTGAAAAGGAAAGTAAAATCCTTAAAAAGAAAAATATGGAAACTTTCAAAGAGATAACTGATAAAAGAAAATTCTTGGAAAAATATTTTGAATTGGAACGCAAATATTTTGAAGATGCGATTCTTAATCTTACCAAAAGATTATCTGGTTTATCAGCTGACATTATGAAGGATCAATTGTTCAAATCGGATCTCCAAAAGAAATTTGATCTAATTTTTAAAGAGAAAAATGTTTTGATAAACAAAGTTAAAGAACTTGAAGACATCATTTTTAAAATTGATGTTTCAAAGCAGGTCAGTCCTGAAACCATCATTCAGACTCCATTTGTTGATTCAAATGATTCTGAATGCTCTTTTAAAACTGCTTCAAGTTCGAGTTTTAAAAACATTTCTTCTAAACAATGTAATAGATCAAATGAATTCTTTAAAGATCAGATTTGTTCTACAAATCTCTTCAATAATCCTCTGCTTGATAAATCATATAATAAACCAAAAGTGCCAAAAGTTAATACTTCCAATCTTAAAGACATTCCGGTCTTCAAGAAGGTGAAGATGGAATGGAGAGTTAAAGGTACAACACCTTCAAAGAATGATGTACCAAAATAATTTGCTTCCACATCAAATGCCAAGAAGAACAATGCTCCAAAACGTAAGTCTTCTGCTAAACCTAATCCTATTCATTCTACAAACCATCTGATTAGGTTGGCACATAAGAAAATTTGTTGTTCTTACTGTGGATCAAATGATTTTGTGCATAAAGATTATACTTCTTATTGGTACGGTACTTACAGTATTCCTTCAAAGAAATCTACACCTAACACACTAGGACCCAAGTCCCGTTGGGTACCAAAATCTACTTAATCTGTTTTACAGGTTCATCATGTGTTGTGCTGAATGTTACATATATATCACACACATGACTGAAAACAGAAGAGAAGCGGTGCAATTTTTTTGAAGGGTACATGTGCTATCAAGGGGGAGCACAAGAGATAATGGTTTCTAAACACCTCAGTTTAGAACCCGTACTTAAAAGACGATTGTTTCTAAACACCTCAGTTTAGAACCCGAGCATAAAAGAGACAATGGTTTCTAAACACATCAGTTTAGGACCCGTACTTCAAAGAAACAATGGCTTCTAAACATATCAGTTTAGGACCCGTACTTCAACGAGCTGGACTTCTAAACACATCGGTTTAGGACTCGTATTTCATTGTTTTTAGACTTTGTTTGTCAAACATACTAATTTTGTTTCACTAAGATCTTTTGCAGATTTTGAGGGGGAGCTTATCTGATTGTAAATCAGTCTATCATGATTTGAGGGGGAGCTTAAACATATCACTGTAAGTATCTTCTGAACTTAATCTGAGATTGTTTGAAAGAAGAACAACTTTAAAGCATGAAAAACATTTTGCTAAATGTTCAAACCACTTCTCGATTCTCAAACAGATTTTATGAATTTTAGAAGTACGATTTTAAATGTTTTTCATATATATGTATACATATATATATCTCGGATTCTTGTTACATCATTTCTGACTGTGTGTTTCTAAGAATTAATACTTGCGTATTATCTTTTCCATACTTTCAAGTATTCACACACACCGGTTCAGCTTCACATTGACTTTTGTTATTACCATGTCTCAAAACGAAACATTTTTCGATGGTAATACTCCCGTTTGATTTCAAATTTTTGATTGAGCATCATATTCATTTCAGCGTAAGACTTAAGCTTTCATTCAAAGATTGTCTATATTTGTTCATATAAACAAAATCCAATTCTTTGATACCCTAAACCTTACATGATTATCATTCATGTTATTTGATCTGATTGATACATTGTCAGATTCTCAAACAAGTCTTTCGATTTCATTTCATTCTTTCAATATTCTTGTTTTGAGAAATCTTCAAAGATCAAATGCTCAAATCTTCATGATATTATTGAAGAGCATACATTCTGATGGCAATGCTAATCAAATGCCGATATTCATAATTGTTCAAGCTAAACTATTGAACAACACATCATTTTAGGACAAAATTTCATGGGAATCAGTGTGAGATTTAAAAAAAACTTCTATGGATCCACGTTAACCAGTGTTTCCTACCCAAGAAGTTATCCTTTAGTGATTGAGGGGTGAGGGGTCGAAATCAAAGAGTGGGGGAGATTACTCATACGGTTGAGTATCTCATTGTGCTGAGGTAAAATGTAAATGAGAGTTTGGTTAGAAGTGAGCGGATTAAAAACAGAAAGAGGGTGTGAGAACAGAGTTAAAAGAATAAGAGAACTCTGCACAAGCCACTTTCTGAGCCGGGCAGACACTTTACTGATTGGTTCATATTCTTTGGTGACCATCATTGAAACAGGAAACTTGCCCATGCCAACTCTTGCATTAACAAAGAAATGTTTCATTTTTCTTGGGGACGCAACATATCATCTATCTGATCTTCACTCGGAAGGTCTAGATATTGAAAAAGAATGAAGTTTGCCCCACTTTCGTTCTTCATTCATGCACATTGAGTCCGTGGAAAACTTATTGATGTCTCAACAGTTTACACAGTTTGAGCCTAATTTTTAAGCATAAGTTGCTTCAATCATTTCTACACTTGCACGTACACACAAGGAATATGTTTTCTTGTCATAACGTTCATAGAATTTCCTTTGTGGTTTTTCGATGATTGAATGGAAGCCCTGGAGGAGTGAACATCAAAAAGCTCCTTTCCAAAGTGCATTCGTTGTACAAAGTGGCTCCGTGCAACTTACAGGAATTTTTACTGATTCATTAGTTGTTTCAGGGTTACCACTTTAATTTTGTCTGAATTTGAAAAGATTCGGATAAATATTTTTGAAATTGACGGTTATTCAGATCAAAAGGAGGAGATTGTTAATGGTGTATTCAAAGACTGTTGAAATTGAAAAGGGTTTTGATGATCATGATGCTCACAATCATCAAAAAGGGGGAGAAAGTAGGAAAGTTTCAATTTCAAAATAAGGAGAATTTTGTTAAAGTCAAGAAGCTCGAGATAAAAAGTCAAGATGTTTTGAGATGACTCAAGAGAGTTCAAAGTTCGAAGATTGTTATTTTTGAAGAAGTTAAGATACACAGTTCAAGATACTCAAAGTTACAAAGATTCAAGGTTCATTCAAGAATGTTTACAAAGCTCAAAACCCAATTAAAGCTCAAAGCATGTTCATATTCAAAGACTGAAGATATTTCTCAAAGATGCAAAGATCCGTGTTACGAAGATTCAAAGATTATTGTTTCAATGATTCCAAGTTGTGAAGATTTTGTTTGAAGACTTTGACCAACACTTCAAAGATATGAAGTTTGTGTTTCGAGACTTTGGTGACTATTTGATTTTGAAGATCCAGTTGAAGACTAAAGCAGTCAAATTGGATTTATGAAGACAATGCTTATTTGAAGATTCTTCAGAATTATCTTTCAAAGGTTGATCATCCTTCAAAGCGAAGAGGGAGATTGTTCAAAGTGCTGAAATGTTGAAGATCTGAAGATACAAAGAGCTGAAGACTATCGTCATCAATTTTTTAAATCTTGAATCCATAGGGGAAGATTGTTAGTGCATAAAAATGTATTCAAGATTTAATATGTAATTGTATTATTTGTAAGAGTCAAATGCAATAGTCAAAGTCAAAGATAGAGGTGTTGATAGTCAAAGTCAACACACTTAGTGTGGTAGTCAACGTATATAAATAGTGAGCTTGTAATAGAAGTCTTGAGGTTGTCATTGTAAAAGTCATTCATACGTACATAGAAAGAGAGGAGTGAGTAATTGAGAAATAGAGGGATGACTTTCTATTGAGAGAAGTTAGAGAGAGAAAGTGGATCTCAATCCTAATCTTGTATTCTTTCTCTAAGTGAGTAATTGAGAAATAGAGGGATGACTTTCTAGCGCGGGTATCAATAACCAAGACATCCCACATAGCTGGGATGCGACACATCAGAAAAGGTATGTCTTCTAAGTCCTTTTTTCTATTTATCATACGAATTTTTTCCACGATGATTACTAACTTAAGCATCGGAGGGTCGTTGGCTAGCCAACGACCAACCTCTGATATTGTTTCATAGCAAGATCGCACGATATTGGCTACTAAGTCTTCTATATGACTTTAGTCCCGCATGATCGAACGATATATATTACTAAACTTATCATACGACTTTAATCTCGCAGAGTCGCATGATATAAGTGCTCAAGTCTATGACTTGATTATTTTACCACAGGGGCTTACGACTCAAGTTTCGCCGTACGATCTAGTCGTACGATCGCCTGGTTTAGCGATCCATGATCTAAGTTTCTTAACTTAGACAAACTACATGTTTTGAATGAATGCTTTGATTGCATATACTTATGTTTTCCAATATAATCCTAAGGTATGAAAACCCTATGGCTTATGTGTTAGTCTTGGTAATTACAATGGATGCTTAAGTCGCACGATTCCCTGTTTGTTCCATACTTAACTAGTTTTCACAGCTGATATTATATCTATCTACGACATGTGTAAATCGACATCGTACGTAAGTTCGATGAAAAAGCAAAATTTCATTCATAAACGAACGATTACATCTAAAAATGACTCGACCACCAACGGTCGAACATTCACAAAAACAAACAAAATTCTATAAGGATTAGAAGGAGCGTCAGCAACATCCTTGCCCGAATCTTCGCCCTAGAGGCCCTCGACCGCAACCTCTTCTTCCTCAGCCTCCTTCTCATCCTCGGAGTCGAGATCCCTGTTGGTCCCGATCATGGCTAGGAAGAAGGCCATCTCCTCAGTCGCGGACACAAGGGGATTCTTCCCCGACAAGTGTTGCCGCATAATCGCCGCTCGAACTGTTAGACGAGCAAGGGCAAAGGTATACGCAGCCTCATCTTTGAGCTCCCTCACGTCCTTCTCCAAGACCGCCACCTTGGACTTGGACTCCTCGACCGCTTTCTCCTTCATGACCAAGGACACTTGCATCCTGTCCACCTCCTCACTCTGAATTGCAATCACAGAGAAGGACTCCTTCAGACGAGAATTCACGTCGTCCCTCGCGTGACTGAAGGCTTCTAGCTGGTCCAAGGCATCGTCAAGTTTTACCGACATTTCCTCGACGCGCGTCAGGGCGGACTTGTCCCTCGCCAACACTGCATCCTCTCTCTTAATGGCGGACGACACTAGACCCTCGATCTTCATCGTCTCGGTCTGCAGGGCCAATGAAGATTGAAACGTATGAAATACATATGAAAACTCGTTAGTAAAAACATACGACAACGACACCAACAACGACACAAACAACGACAACGACACCGACAATGATAACGACAATGACTCCAACAATGATAACAACAACGAGAAACAAAGTCTTGAAAGATAGACTTACCATAAACGCCATTCCGACGACATAAGCCCCCGAGCTCTCGATAGAACACCCGTTGCAACGCTCCCTGAAAGAGGGGAGCTGAAACTTGTCCAAATGGGGGAACAAGCTCGTTCCATCCAGGACGTTGTCTACCATGAAATCCGTCGGCAACGTAAAATTTACCGTCGTTTTCTCTCCAAAGCCCGTTTGCGTGCCCTTGCCCTTGTCGGCCGACGCGGGACCTGAAGCGGCAGCTGGAGATCCCGTCGATTTTGTCGGATGCGCAGGATCGACGGGTGTCGTGTCGACCATGTCAGAAGTCTCCTCGATGGAGGCGGTCGACACGTTCGCCTTCTTAGGCGAAACGACTCTCGATGAGCTGCCCGTCTTCAAAGACGGTTCCCTCCTGACGGACGTCCTCGTCGTCTTGAGGACTCCCGACCCAGTGGTCGGAGCCTCTTTTGTCTTAAGGACCCCGACCCAGCTGTCGGGGCTTCCTTCCTTCTTTCTCTCGCATGGCGAGCCAGTTCGGCCTGAGCCGCTCTCTTAGCCATCGCAGACGACATCTTCGGCTGTGGCTGTTGGGATTCTCCTGTGAAACAAAGAAAGAAGAACAATTAAGCGACTGAAACGAAGGGAGAAGCATGTCGAACAAAGTAAGGTACACTTACCAGTCATCTCCTCTTTCTTTTCTTCTTCCTCAGTCTCCTCGGTACCTTAGACTTGTCCTCCTCTTCTTTCTCTTTTTCTTCTTTCTCTCTCTCCTCTCGACCCAACTGTATCCTATCGCTCAAGAATACCATGTCATCATCTTCGTCTAATAGGTGACGTGTGATGAACGATCGGTCCTCAGGACTGATCTTCAAGAATTCCTCGATTTTCGCTTGAGAATCTTCGTTGGGCTCCACGCTATCAAAGTTGATGTCTGAAAGCACAGAGAAATAAGGTTATCCAAAAAGAAAAGTAACAGATATAACAAAGCAGATGCTCGACCACAGCTAAAACTCACCGGCCATGTTCCATCCGGACCTGATCCAATCACTGTCAGTGTCTAACGTCGCTACCCGTACGAAGACGTACCTGGTCTTCCACTTACGATCGTTGGCCGCAGTTCTTTGGACCAAAGTACGATCACCCTTATACCTCGAGAAGAGGTTGTAGCGACGGTACGTATCTTTCTTGACCTGATAGGCGGTCAAGAGGTGTTTCACATTCATCGGCGACCTGTATGACCCTCCAAAATTGGGGCATCAATTGTCCAGGGGAAAGATCAAACTCGCACATAAAAGACTTCGTCAGAGGAGAGTAGGGCCACTCAAAGCCTATTCTAAAGGGATACTCATATATCACGACATACCCCTCGGTACACATCTCCGGTCGAATATTACCGGCCTTACTCACAGTAATCCCTGCAGGGATTTTTGCTAAATCCCTAAAGTCGTCTAGAGCGTCCTGATCCTGGATGGTACTCCTATGCTCCGTCGACATCGCTAACCCCGTTAACAAGATTTGACGGTCAGAAAAGCCCCAAATATCCCAGTTCTTCCTAGGTTTCCTAGCAATCGACTTACGACGCATACAAAGACCGAGAATCGTACCTTATATAGGCGCTCTAAACCTCGAAATCTTTAAACAAGTCATAGATCTCTCGCAAGTTTGGAAAATATTCGGCGAACAACAGCAAGCAAATCAAAGAAAATCTCTCTTAAAAACTCTCTGAAATCGTAAAAGGAAAAGATCCGTCGAAGGTCTCTATTTATGCAAACAGTCGTGTCAGGTCGAGCCTCTCGATATTCGACATGTGTCCTCGCCTTTTCGAATGCTCGACTGATTGTCGACATCTGGCAAATACAGCTGTTACGCACGATCGCGCATCAGCATGACGTCACGACCTTATCCCCTTTTCGACTTCCCATTCAGTTAGAATTGGACCGATCCAGTTCCAAGGCAACTGAAAAGGTTTATTTACACGTGTCACGACCCTAGACGTCCGACTAGCAAAATTTAAAAAACTTTTGAAATTTGAATTTGCCACTCCACTTTTTTAAATTTTGGGGGCAAACTGTTTGGGCAAAATTTCACCAGTCTCGACCACGACTAAGTCACTAAGAACATTTATTACATTTCTCCCTAACACAAGTCAAATCATAAGCATTTTACTCTTTGACCAAAGCCAAAGTCGAACGTACCTCTCGACCTCGACCGTCGTGTAGAAACACACGACCTCGACTAACTAACGTACGATTCTTCTGTTATGTTTTCCTCAATTAATGTAGGTCAAACGACATTTATGGCCAACGGACGAAACCGACGGAGAAATTATGAACATTAAAACAACAAAGACCGTTACGACCGTTACTAGAAGAATTCATGGAGTCATTAAATACGTTTCGAAGACTATAAATCTGAAGGCAAAGTCATCATTTGAAGACATGGAACTTGAAATCACACACTGCGTACTCAAGAACATCTGAAGCAAAGAAATCTCTCTCAAGTGATCGCTCTCGACGCACGACTTATACTCTCGACCAACAGTCTTCGCACACGACACACTAGTTTTACATTCGATACACTTGTTATTTTTAAATTTCAAGTCATTTGTATTGTAATCACTGTATCCCCGACACCTGAACCAAAAGACATCGCCCCTGTTTGGCGATCATAGTGCAGCGACGACTTCCACAGTCGTTCGCGGGTTTTTTCCTCGTTGAGGTTTTTCCCGCGTCACCAAAATCTTTGTCTCTTTTACATTTTTTCCCTTTGTCGCAAGATTCCTTTCTTTAGTTGTTAAGCTCCACAATCAACCTTAAGCTATCCTTCTGGACGATTTTTGGCATTAACATTGCTCATGGTCGTTGGTCCAATCGAAGCCTTTGTTTTTCCTGAGGACATTGTAAAAAAAATGACATATGTCTGAGGATCGAGAGATAAACCTGTTCAAAGCTGCTACTCGACTAGTGAGCTTTTGGACCTCCTTGAAATTTCTCGGAGACTTAATCTCGATATTGGCTTTGATCTGGTCGAGATTGGCTTCGATTCCCCAACGAGTGACCACATAGCCTAAGAATTTCCCGGCACTGACGCCAAAGGAACACTTCGTCGGATTGAGCTTCATGTTGTACCTCCGAAGGATGTCGAACGACTGCCTCAGATGCTCGACGTGGTCGACAGCTTGCTTCGACTTGACGAGCATGTCGTCGATGTAAACTTCCATCGTGTCGCCGAGATGATCTTTGAACATCTTATTCACCAGACGTTGGTAGGTAGAACCTGCATTTTTTAGTCCGAAAGGCATAACTTTATAACAGTAAATACCTCGATCTGTCATGAATGCAGTTTTCTCCTGGTCATCGACGTGCATCAGGATCTGATTGTACCTAGAATAGGCATCCATGAATGTTAATAACTCATGCCCTGCTGTCGCGTCGACCATGGCGTCGATATGTGGCAATGGAAATGGATCTTTTGGACAAGCTTTGTTCAGATCTGTGAAGTCGATACAGATTCCCCACTTACCATTTTTCTTCGCCACGACCACGACATTAGCAAGCCAATCGGGATATTTTACTTCTCGAATTTTCCCCGTCTTGAGGAGGTTGTCGTTCTCGTCATTTATCACTTTATTCCTTTCAGGAGCAAATTTCCTGCGCTTTTGCTTAATAGGTTTGAACGATGGGTCGACATTGAGCTTATGGGAAATGACGCCAGGGTCTATACCGACCATATCATCGTGCGACCAGGCAAAGCAATCGGCATACTCCTGCAAGAAAGATATTATCTTGCCCTTTAGGCATGGATCGAGGGATGAGCCTACAAGGATTTTCTGGTTAGGCTTGCTCTGATCCAGGACGATTTCCTCCAGGCGATAATCATCCACTATCGCAGGAGAATCCTGCGCATTCTCAAGCTTCTCATGCATTTGGGCAGCGGTTTGATCTGGATTTCCGCTACCTTCCATTTTCCTGGAACAAAAAATAGGGGAAACTACAAGAAACCGTTAGTAAGACGCACGTTTGTCAAAGATTTTCTCTAGATGGGGCCCCACGGTGGGCGCCAAACTGTTAATGCCAAAAATCGTCCAGAAGGATAACTTAAGGTTGATTGTGGAGCTTAACAACTAAAGAAAGGAATCTTATGACAAAGCGTGCGATAAAGGTAGAAAATCGTAAAGAGACAAGGATTTTGGTGACGCGGGAAAAATCTCAACGAGGAAAAAACCCGCGAACGACTGTGGAAGTCGTCGCTGCACTATGATCGCCAAACAGGGGCGATATCCTTTGTTTCTGGTGTCGAAAGTACAATGATTACAATACAAATGACTTGAAATGTGAAAATAACAAGTGTATCGAATGTAAAACTAGTGTGTCGTATGCTAAGACTGCCGGTCGAGAGTATAAATCGAGCGTCGAGAGCGATCACTTGAGAGAAAGTTCTTTGCTTTGGATGTTCTTGAGTATGCAGTGTGATTCCAGAATTCGATGATCCAAATGATGGCTTTGTCTTCGTATTTATAGTTGTTAGCCCCAAGTATCTGTTATGTAAAAGTATTGAAAATATTATCAAGTCAGAAGACCAACAGAAGACTTGGAAGAAGACCAACAAGAAGACCAACAGAGCTCGACAGAGCTCTGGCAGAAGATCTTCCATTTTACAGAAGAACTGATTCACCAACAGAAGACCAACAGAGCTCTGGCATAAGAGCTCTGGTGACTGAAGACCTCTGTGAAGCCTAAGTCTCGTAAGAAATCCTAAGTGTCAGACACGTGTCCATAATTTCCATGTATGCCCTAAAGAAAGGAGACACATTTTCCACGTGTCATTCCAGGGTACGATAGTACACTGTCTACACTTTATCATGGCTATAAATAGTGAGGTAGTGGAACAAACGATTGTAAGCTTTTGGAAGAATAGTTTTCCACAATTGTTAGAGCACACACTGCAGTATTCCATAGCACTACCTCCGTACGATCTTGTTCCTTGGGAGATTTCGAATACACACACACTTGAACGTGTTCTTGGTGTTATTCATATTATCAATATACGAGCAGCTTATTATACTTGATCTTGTTATCATTATTACTGTTCTATACTTGATACTCACGGTTACAATATCTTTGCACAATCACTCACATCTTAATGGCTTTATATTTAATGCTTCCGTTGTCTATTTTATTACCATTAATGTGATGCAACGTGAATCTGGGAACCTACAGTTGGTATCAGAGCTTCTTTGATTTGCTTAAATCAAACGATCCAATCTACCAAGGTTGATTCACTGTTGTTGATTGTGTGTGTGTTTCAAAGCTTCCTAGTATACTCTGTTTTACAGTTTAAAGTTTAAAAGTTACTTTATCAATGTTTTAAACTTTACAGTCTAGTTTAAAGATCTTTTCTACCGTTTATTGCTGTTCCATTGGTTACTGTTCACTTACTTTCAGCTTATACTCTTTCAAAACCGTTTGAAACTGATATACTCTGTTTTTCTTCAAAATGGCTAATAACAACATTAACGCCATTTATACTGCTGGTTCTCTGACCAAGCCTCCTACTCTTCTGAGAGATGAATATCCTCAGTGGAAGATTAGGATGGTTAACTTCCTTGATGGAATGGACAGAGATTTAATGCGATTTGTCACGGATGGACCTTGCCAACCCATGGTTTTGGTTCCACGTGCGCCTGCAACAGTCGCTACTGCTGAGATTCCTGCTTATCTTAAACCTAAAACCACCGGGTTTACTGATGAAGAGAAGCTAAAAATGGAAAATGACCTTAAGGCAGTTAGACTTCTGATTATGGCCATTCCCAACGATATATTTCAAGAACTAGATTCATGTGTTACTGCTAAAGAAATCTGGGATCAACTTCTTAATCAACTTGAGGGTGGTATCAAGACCCAAAAGAACAGAAGGACCCAATGTATAAATGAATACAACGATTTCAAGGCACTTCCTGAGGAAACCTTACAACAAACCTACAACATATTTAATGTGTTGATGAACAAATGCAAAAAGTGTAGGGTTGTTAGGTCGAAGGAAGATAACAATGTTTTGTTCCTGAAAAGTTTGAATGATGAATGGTTAAATCTGTCCATGTCTTTACAAGCTAACCAAGATTTGGATGCATGGTCTCTCACTGATGTGTATGGCACTCTTGCTGCATAAGAGAAAGATGTTGTCAAACAAAAAGGCAAATCCACCATTGCAGGTCCAATAGCTTTGGTATCTGAATCAAAGAAAACCACTGAAGGAAAGTCCAACAGAGAGAGTTCTAGCAGAGATAAGAAGAAAGAGAAGAAGAAGGGTAAGAAGAGTTTGGTAGCAGAGAGTGATGCTGAAGAAAGTTCTTCAGAAGATGATGATATAAATGCTTTTGATAAATCTCTTGCCTTAATAACTCAAAAATTTAACAAGAGATTTGGTAGCAAAGTATTTGACAGAAGAGGTAGATACGAAAGAGAAGAGAAAGATGAGAAAAGAGGTTATGCTTCACCTCCACAACAGAACCACCAGAACAGAGCTCCACAAGAACAGAGACCACAACCTCAACAGAAGTATAATACTACAGTTCCACAAAAAACCAATGCTGCTCAACCCATCAACCAGAATGATGGACGTTGCTTTAGATGTGGCAAACCTGGCCATTTCTCTGCTAATTGTAAAGGTAAACTGGTAAAAAACCAGGATTATTACAAGAATAAATACAAGTACAATTACAGAGAGAGAAGCTACGTTGCTGAGATGGAAATTGGATCTCTGATTCGTCCTCTGATGACGAACCAGAGCAGGCCAATTTCTGTGGAGTTGTTGTGGATGATGAAAGTTTGGGAGAAATTGATTGGATGACTGGAGAAATTCCAGAGAGATCAATAGAGGAAGACTTGGCTCATGCATTTGCTCTTACTGTAACAGAGCCAGACAACAGAGCGATGGAGACCACCAGACCCAGTGCCAAGGTATGTTCTTCTGAATCAAAGTCTGACTCTGAGTTGGAAATGCATGTTTCTTTGCTAACAGAGGAGTTTCAACTCTTAAAACAAAAGCTCTCTGAAGAGAAAGAGTTAAGAAAGCTAGCTCAAAAGGATCTGTCCTTTTACAAGAGAGAGAAAACTCTCTTGGAACAAGAAAAGGAAGAAATATTTAAAGAAAAATCTGAGCTAGAAGTCTTACAACAAAAGAAGGAAAACTCTTTTTAAGAAAAAGTGAAGGAATATGAGGAAATTTTGAAACAAAAATCTGAAGAGGTTAAGAAGTCTGAAACTGAAAGACTTAACTCTGTTGCATTAAAATATTATTTTCAAAGAGAAAGGGAAATTTTACATCAATCCCTAGAGAGAAAAGAGATTATAATCAAAAAGTACCAGGATGCACAAGATGTGCACATCAAGATAAACTCACAGATGGATACACATGGTCTTGGTTTCTCTGACCTTGCTCCCTGGAATGGAAAGAAGAAGACATCTTTGTCCTCTACTTTCTGTGTCGTGAAAATCCAAGAGGATGTGATCTCTGGTACATCAGTTTTCAAAAGAATCAAAACTTCAGATATTTCAAGGACCAGAAGACTTAACTACAGGAACGTCATCTATGACTCCTTAAATCATGAAAAGGTTTTAAAACCATCTAAAAAGTTCATTCTTGTTCAAGGAAAAGCTAGAATCATTTTGCCTAATTCTGTTAAGAGTCTGGATCCCAAAGAGATTTTCAACTTTAACACTTTTATGGAACAGAAGTCTGTTACTTCTGTGGAAGAGTCCTCTGTTGATAAAACACAGAGCGAGCTCAACCCTGAAGCCCCAGTCTTCTCTCCTTCCTCTGAATCAATTCGAACATCATTTGAGGAGGATTTGAAAAGAGTTCTTGATGAGAATATCGCATCTGATGCTTTAAAACCCAAGTTGAGAAAGTTTAAGTCTGCTAAAACCAATATCTCTTTGATACCTCAAGAGTCTACCAGCAGAGCCACCAGAGACTTTAAGTGCTCTGAGAGTGACTCTGACTCCGAGGTAGATGAACAAATTTTTTATGGTCAAAAGAAAGTTTTGCATAAGCCTAAGCAGATACCGGTGGGATCTACGGATTTGAAAAAGGATGTCTCATTTTTTAAGAAACAATCAAGATTCTTACCAGTAACTGAGTTTGATAACAAAGGCTTCAGGATTCTTGCTTCTAATGTAGTAGAAGTAGAGAAAAGAGAGAATGCAAGAAATATTCAAAAGAACAACACCTTTGTTCCTCCAGCTTTTAAGCCAATCAGATTTACACCAGAGCAGAAGGGCAAATGGATAGTCAATGACAGACCTGCTCCTGCCTTCGTTGAAAATCAAAGAAGAAATTCTTTTTGGAAAAGTGAATCTGTTTCAAGGAAAAACAACAATTTCAGAAAGTCAAATCAGGAGAGTATGTATGGTCCTAGAGTTTTTCAGAATCAAGCACCATTCAAACAACAGCTTTTGAATAAAAATAGCAATGTGCATCATTTTTCTTCATGTTCTATCAATTGCAACTGCATACAACTATTGTTAAAACTGCAAAATCATATGAATGGTCCCCACTGTGTTCTGAATCAGTCACCTCAAAGGAAAAATTCCAAGACTGTTCAGAATGCACAGAGAAAACCCTCTGGCACATCATCAAAGGATGAAAAGCCAGCAAACAGAACTATTAACACACCCAAGTCTAACAAGAAAGGACCCATCATGCAATGGGTACCTAAAAAGAACTAATCTGTCTTGCAGAAGCCTCATGTGCAGATCTGGTATTTAGATTCTGGATGCTCCAGGCACATGACGGGCAATAAGGAGCTGCTAACTTCATTTAAAAACAAGAAGGGAAGTGCAGTAACCTTTGGAGGAGATAATGGTGGACAGATTAGAGGTTATGGTACTTTAGTTAATGGTGGTGTTTCAGTTTCTGAGGTTGCTTATGTTGAGGGATTAAATCATAATCTTCTCAGTATAAGTCAACTTTGTGATCATGGGTTCGATGTCAATTTTAGGAAGAAGTACTATTCTCTGTTGCTTTCCGAGTCTGGTCAAGAACTTTTAAGAGCCGACAGAAAGGGGAATCTTTATAAAATGAATTTCAATCCAAACCAAAACTCTACAACAGAGAAACTCGGTTTAGTGTCTTTGAAAAATGAAGATGCCTGGCTCTGGCATAAAAGATTTGCCCATTTGAATTTTTCAAATCTTGACAAACTCGTGAAGTTAAGCTTAGTGAAAGGACTACCTAATCTTAAATTTAACAAAGACCATCTCTGTTCTGCCTGTGAATTGGGTAAGATGAAAAGATCTTCACACAGAACGAAGAGTGATCACAATTGCCCCAGACCTTTGCATAGGCTTCATGTGGATCTTTGTGGTCCAAAATCTGTGCAAAGTCTGCCGGGTAAGAAGTATATTCTTCTGCTCATTGATGAATTTTCTAGATATACATGGATTGAGTTCATCAGTGTAAAAACTGATGTCCCAGAAATTCTGATAAGTTTGTTAAGAAGGATAAAGGTTCTGTTAGGACTCAGAGTTCAAAAGTTGAGAAGTGATAATGGGACAGAGTTTAAGAATGCCAGAATAGATGCCTATCTTTTAGAAAAAGGTATTTCCCAGAACTTCTCAGCTGCCAGAACTCCACAACAGAATGGTGTAGTGGAAAGAAAGAACAGAACTATGGTAGAAGCCGCCAGAACCATGTTAGCCGGTTCTATCCTTCCCATCAACTTCTGGGCAGAGGCAGACTCTACAGCCTGTTTTACCCAAAACAGAGCTGTGATAGTGAAAAGATTTAAGAAGACTCCCTATGAACTCATCAACAACAGAAGGCCAAATGTGAAGTATTTTCATGTTTTTGGCTGCAAGTGTTACATCTTGAATGACAGAAAACAGCTAGGTAAATTCGACAAGAAGGCGGACGAAGGAATCTTTATTGGTTCCTCCTTAACCTCTAAAGCTTACAGAGTCTACAATACCAGAACCCGTGTCATTCAAGAAATTGTAAATGTGTCCTTTGATGAAAGTACACCAAGTTCCTCTGATCGCAAATCAACAGAGGGGACACAGACAGAACAGAAGAAACCAAGTTCTTCAAAGTCAAGGGAAGAAGATATCAATCTCATATTCAGTGATTTCTTCGATGATGATGATTCCTCTGTCGACAACACCAGAGGAGATCAAGCTAAAAACTCAACAGAACAGAATCTGACAGGTACAACTCTTACTGGTCCTTCCAATACTTCACCATCTACTTCTCTGTCTACAGGTGTTATTCAGAGAAATGAGGACCCACAATCAGATGTAAGAGAACCTGAACAAGAGCCATCATCACCCCTGTTAACCAATATTGGGAGAGATTCCCTATTTGAAAGTTCACCTTCGCAGAGCCCTGTTGGTACTTCACAGAGCAATGAGGCCACACTCCAAAGTCGTGTGCCACAGAGCCCCGGTCCTAATCCACAGAGTTCTGATGTTAAAGTTCGTCTTTTCCCATCAGAAGCACAAACCCCACCTGTGTTCATGCTCCCATGACCAGATGGACAAAGGATCACCCTCATCATTTAATTATTGGTGCTGCTGAAGATGGTGTGAAGACAAGATCGGCCACAATCAATGAAGCTTTCTTTGTCAACTTTTTAAGCATGATTGAGACGAAGAAGATTTCTGAAGCCCTTGAAGATCCAAACTGGATAGAAGCAATGCAAGAGGAGCTTCTGGAGTTTGAAAGAAACAAAGTTTGGTCCTTGGTTCCACTTCCTCAAAATAAAACTGCCATTGGAACCAAGTGGGTGTTTAGAAATAAAAAGGATGAAGATGGGATTATCATAAGAAACAAAGCCCGTCTAGTTGCAAAGGGATATTGCCAAGAAGAAGGTATCAATTATGACGAAACCTTTGCTCCTGTGGCTAGGCTAGAAGCAATCAGAATCTTCTTAGCCTATGCTGCTCACAAAGGTTTCAAGGTCTATCAGATGGATGTGAAATCGGACTTTCTGAACGGCAAGCTACAAGAGGAAGTTTATGTCCAGCAACCACCTGGTTTTGAATGTCCAGAGTTTCCAGACCACGTTTACAAGTTAGACAAAGCTCTGTACGACCTTAAGCAAGCTCCCAGAGCCTGGTATGAAACTCTGTCAAACTTTCTGTTGACTAATCACTTCGAGAAAGGTTATGTCGATACAACTTTATTCTTTAGAAGGTACAACAATGATATACTTCTGGTGAAAATATATGTTGATGACATTATTTTTGGGTCTACACGGCAAGAGTACTGTGATAGGTTTGAGGATTTGATGAAAAGCGAATTTAAAATGAGCATGATGGGAGAACTTTCTTTCTTCCTTGGTTTACAAGTAAAACAATCCATCAGAGGGACTTTTATAAGTCAGTCCAAATACATCTCTGATATTTTGAAAAAATATAAGCTCAACAACTCAAATCCAATGAAAACTCCTATTTACACTGGAGTTAAACTTGACTCTGACCTTAATGGTGAACCTACAAATGTCAAGAACTACAGAGGCATGATAGGATCACTTATGTACTTAACTGCTAGCAGACCTGATATAATGTTTGCAACCTGTCTCTGTGCCAAATTTCAAGCAAATCCTAAAGAATCTCATTTGTCTGCTGTCAAGCGCATATTTAAATATCTGAAAGGGACTCAATTTTTGGGTCTCTGGTATCCTCTTAATTCTGGTTTCAAGCTTGTAGCATACACAGATTCAGATTATGGAGGATGCAAGAATGACAGAAAGAGTACTTCTGGTAGCTGCCAATTGCTTGGAGAAAAATTGGTGAGTTGGACATCCCAGAAACAGAATTGCGTATCAACTTCTACAGTAGAAGCAGAGTATGTTGCTGCTGCTAGTTGTTGCTCTCAAGTAATATGGATGAAAACCCAGCTCAAAGACTATAGCCTGGAGTATGGCAAGATCCCAATTCTGTGTGACTCCAAGAGTGCCATAGCAATAACAACTAATCCAGTTCAGCACTCCAAGACAAAACACATCGACATAAGGTACCACTTCATAAAGGATCATGTTGAAAAAGGGATGATTGAAATGTACTTTGTTTCAACCGACTTCCAACTTGCTGATCTGTTCACAAAAGCTCTTGATGAAAAAAGATTCAATTTCTTAATCAGCAAATTGGGTATGCTGAACATGTCCTCCTAACTCTGTTTAAAACTCAACAGAGCCTCTAACGATCATACCAGAACTGTTGATCCAAACCCTCAGTGATTTGATAATGACCCTCTATTAAACACTTAGTGAAAATTGTAAGTAAACAATATGTATCAGAGTTTCACTATCACTGATAAGTACTAAGACTTTACAGTACCGCTGATAGGGACTCTCACTCTTTAGATTAGATATTTAGCGAACACTGTTCATCATCTTATAGCTCTGAGCCTGTTCAGTCTATGAGATGATCGCTGATAAGTTAGTTGTTTACTTATGATTCTTGAAGACAAGTTTCACGTTAACCAAAGTTCTACGCTGAAGTCGAAGATCAAGCTCAAGAACCAGCGACAAGTCTACTCATGAACTGATGCGGATATCAGTGAAGCAAGACGTGTCCATTCAACGTGAAGTATCAAGTAGAAGACTTCAGCAATCGTTGAACTTTATCATTCGCTGATAAAGATCTGACTCAACGAAAGCTGATCATGAAGTCTCCCTGCATGTTACTATTGTCTTACCTCCCTTGCACGTCTCCGTACGAATTTTCAGAACGGACATCCCTTTTGTTTGTAATCGTACAACAACTCTGATTCTACATTGTGCACCATGCGGCTACTAAGTTTGTCTACAAAGGTCAATGACATGCAACCACTCAGCTGCTGCCACGTGTAAAGCCATACTGCCATGCATTAAATGCATGCAGTATATAAGAAGAACCTTACTTCAGTTTTGAAGTGTGCTCGGACCATCTTCTTATTTCTTATTGTTAAGTTATTATTCGTAATTTCTTTAACTCTTTCTAGTGCAAGAAACTTAGTGTTTCTCAAGACTTGTTTAGATTAGGTTTATCCTTAATCTTGTTCCACAATAAGTTGTAAATTGTCTTGATTTATCAATAAACAATTTCGAAAAGTAAAAACATGTGTTTGTATTCACCCCCCCTTCTACAAACTTGTATAGCCCTTCGGGACCAATGTTTGGGCAAAAACTCACGTCGCTCGACCGCGACCAGAACAGGTAAGACGTATGATTAGGGACTATATCTTGTATTAAAATAAGGTCTCGACAAAGACCTAGAAAACCATCGTCGTCCCTCATAAAAGATAACTCGAGAGTTCCTTACGACGCTCGACCATAGCGTCGCCCGATCCGCACGACTATTATATAAGGACGTGTGACCTCGACCAAAGCTAACGTTCACCATGGCCGTCTGTTAAGTGTTTAATGCAGGAATAAAAGTCATTAAGGAGCAACGACTATAGCCAACGCAATCATTAAACAACCGGCGACCGTAACGGACGAAGATCATTACTCCAGCGACCGTTTCCAACCGTTAAGGCCATTAAAGGAGCATTCATCGATGAAGCTAAGGACACGAAGACTATAAATATCAAGCTCAATCAACATTTCAATACATCGAATATCCGGCGATTAACAACCGAAGCAATATTCAAGAACACCTGAAGTGAAGAACCATTATTCTAAGTATCGCTCTCGACGCACGACAACAGCCCTCGACCAGCAGTTCACACTTTGTTTCGTACACGACAAACACCTATTTTTACATTCAAACACTTGTACTTTACATTTCGAAGCATTTTCTTCATCTGTATTGTAATCACTGTACGATCGACACCAGTATCCAAGGACATCGCCCCTGATTGGCGACCATAGTATAGCGACGACACCCACTGCCGTCCGCAGGTTTTTTCCTCGATTGAGGTTTTTCCTGCGTCATCAAATCCCTTGTTTCTTTATTTTATTTATCGTCGCACGCCTCGTCGAAAGATTCTTTCTTTAGTTGTTTAAGTCCACATCGACCTTAAGTTGTCCCTTTGGTGCGGTTTTTGGCATTAACAGTTTGGCGCCTGAGGTCCCGACCTGAGGTCCCGACCTGAGGTGGAGCATCATCGCATTATGGCCTGAGGTCCCGACCTGAGGATCATCATCTGCCATTTCACTCGTTCGACTTAGGGCTTGCAGTTCGTATTGAGCATCGAAAAGCTGAATAGCTAACTCATCGGCGCGTGCCAAAGCCAACCTCTCCCTCTCCAACGCCGCCTCCTTCCTTTTCAAAGCAGACGCCACCAACTCCTCGGCTTTCGACATCTCGGCGTACAATGCCAGAGACGATTGGAACGTCTAAAAATACACGAAAAGTGTTAAACAACGAACGACATCGAACGTTGAAACAAGTCATGAAAGATTGACACTTACTGAGAACGCCAGACTGGCAACCTGAGATCCTATCTCTCTGGTCGGAACCCCGTGAAAACACTCCCTGAAAGATGGAAGCAAACACCTCTCCAAGTGAGGAAACAACATCGTCCCGTCTAGGACACCATCCGCCATAAAGTCTGACGGCAATGAAAAATTAACCGTCGCGACTTCGGCCGACGACCCCTCGCACCTGACGACAGATGATGGGGTTGACATCTTGAACACCGGTCTCGTCATTGTCGCCGGAAGCGCCGAACTTGCCGGTGTCGCGTCCCTCACGCCAGGACGGCTGGATGACGCCTTCGCCTTTTAAGGCAGAACAACTCTCGATGAGTTATCAACCCTCGATGACGGTTCCCTCAGGAACGTCTTCCTGGTTCTCTTTTGGCTTGACCCAGCTGTCGAAACGTCTTCACCTCGAAGGGCACGCATGATCTGCTTCCCTCTCGCCTTAGAGACTGATTTCCTCTCAGTCGACACTAACCAGGAAATACATGAAACATCAGATGGAAAATATAAATAGTGAAAATCAACAATCGTAAAATGTTTACCGGTCGTTTCCTCTCGTTCAGCGTCCACCGCCACGTCCTCGTCTTCGGCCACTAATTGCCACGTAACGAAAGATCGTTCGTCAATGCTAAGACTCAATAACTTGTTGATCTTAGCCTGGGAATACGCAGTCGGTTTCACTTCGTCAAACTAAATCTCTGAGGATAACAGGAGAAGAATGGTAAGTAAAAGCCATAAAAATGAAACTCAGAAAATGGCGAAGCATACCTGTCTTATTCCAGCCTGACCGCATCCAATCGCTGCTGGAATTTAGTGAATCGGCAAGAACAAACACATACCTCGACTTCCACCCACGATCATTAACACCAGTTCCCAAAACCAAAGAACAATCACCCCTAAACTTAGAATAAAGACTATAACGCCAGTTCTTATCCTTTTTAACTTGATACGCCGCCAAGAAATCATTCATGATCATAGGAGACTCCCATTTTGCGGATGCTCGTTCAATAACCAGTAGAACTCGCCAAAGTTGGGGCATCAATTATCCCGGCGACACATCGAAATCCTGCATGAATGACTTAGATAAACCAGAAAATGGCCACTGAAACCCTATCTTAAAAGGATACTCATACAAAGCAATATATCCCTCGGGGCAGTCCATAGAATGAACAATCCCCGGACACCGCAACTCTATATTTGCCGAGATTTTTGCCAAACTCCTAAAAGCATCTAAGTCTACGTGATTCATGATAAGGCTAACAGGTTCCGTCGACATTGTGAATCGGAGGACAGAACAATATCTTATATAAACGTTCTAAACTGCTAGCCGAAGATTCGCAAAGATTCGAATAAGTTCGAGTGAAAATTGGTAAGAAATCAGAACAAAATCCATTCCCAAAAAACACTTTGAAAACGTATCAAGAAAAGATCCGTCGTGATCTCTATTTATGCAACCGATCATATCAGGACGAGTGTTTCGATAAATCAACACGCGTCCATGCCCTTTCGTATACCCACCCGGATCTTCGACACCTGTCCTCGACAGCTGGTAAGCATCATCGTGCGTCAGTATGATGTCACAACTTTTCAACTTCTCGTTCAGTTAAAGGCGAACCGGTCTAGTTCCACGACAACCAGGTAAGTCCCTCAACCCATGTCACAAGTCTAAGCGTTCGACAAGCAAAATTTAAAACTTAAATTTGACATTCAATTTTCAAATTTTGGGGGCAAACTGTTTGGGCAAAAAATCACGTCGCTCGACCGCGACCAGAACAGGTAAGACGTATGATTAGGGACTATATCTTGTATTAAGTTAAGGTCTCGACAAAGACCTAGAACACCATCGTCGTCCCTCATAAAAGATAAGTCGAGAGTTCCTTACGACGCTCGACCATAGCGTCGCCCGATCCGCACGACTATTATATAAGGACGTGCGACCTCGACCAAATCAACGTTCACCATGACCGTTTGTTAAGTGTTTAATGCAGGAATAAAAGTCATTAAGGAGCAACGACTATAACCGACGCAATCATTAAACAGCCGGCGACCGTAACGGACGAAGATCATTACTCCAGCGACCGTTTCCAACCGTTAAGGCCATTAAAGGAGCATTCATCGATGAAGCTAAGGACACGAAGACTATAAATATCAATCTCAATCAACATTTCAAGACATCGAATATCCGGCGATTAACAACCGAAGCAATATTCAAGAACACCTGAAGTGAAGAACCATTATTCTAAGTATCGCTCTCGACGCACGACAACAGCCCTCGACCAGTAGTTCACACTTTGTTTCGTACACGACAAACACCTATTTTTACATTCAAACACTTGTACTTTACATTTCGAAACATTTTCTTCATCTGTATTGTAATCACTGTACGATCGACACCAGTATCCAAGGACATCACCCCTGATTGGCGACCATAGTATAGCGACGACACCCACTGTCGTCCGCAGGTTTTTTCCTCGATTGAGGTTTTTCCTGCGTCATCAAATCCCTTGTTTCTTTATTTTATTTATCGTCGCACGCCTCGTCGAAAGATTCTTTCTTTAGTTGTTTAAGTCAACATCGACCTTAAGTTGTCCCTTTGGTGCGATTTTTGGCATTAACATCCAACAAGTGGTATCAGAGCGGATTTGTTTAATCTCATAAACAAGATCTGATCTATACTAAGATTTCTCTTCCTAGCTATTTCCTAAAATGGCTACCAACACAAACATAAACTATATTGACAACGGTTCTCTTGCAAAACCCCCTAGATTCTCCAGAGATAATTTTAATCTATGGAAAAATAGGATGATTCTCTTCTTAGAAGGTGTAGACCCTACTATGCCTTACTATCTTGAAAACGGCCCATATACTCCTGTAAGAATTGATGCTGCAGTTCCAGCCGCTGAGAATAGACCTGCCATTCCAGAAAGGCTAATTCCTAAGGAAATTCATATGTGGACTGATGAAGATAAGAAGAAAGTGGCTAACGACACCAAAGCCAGATCCATACTCTCCATGGCTCTTCCTGACGAAGTCTACCATTCCGTCATGAACCTGAAAACCTCAAAAGCCATGTGGGACACAATCTGTGTTCAGTATGAAGGTACTTCTGAAGTCCAGGACTCTCGAAATATCAACATGGTAAGACAGTATGAAAGCTTCATTTGTGGTAAGAATGAAACTCTCTCTGAAGTACACCAACGTTTTAACTGCTTAATTATAGATTTAAAAATTGTTGGTAAGGAATATTCTAACTTTGAAGTACTGACAAAGTTCTTAGAATGTTTACCTGAAAGCTGGGACAGTTATTCTATGTGTCTCAAGCTGTCAAAGGATCTAAAATCAATGACCCTTTCTACCTTATATGGCACGATGCTGAATCATGAGCAATCGAGTCATCTTAAGAAGAATCTTGTAAAAGATTCCAAAAGCACCCCTGTTGCTTTAATCTCAGAGTCACCATCCACTCAGCGATCGACTATCACTGTCACTGAGTTGGAAACTAACTCTGAAAGATCATCAGACTCTGACGTTTCAGATAATGATGAAACTCTGGCATTCCTGGCTAATAAGTTCAGGAGATTTGCTAGAAAGAGTAATTTCAAGAAGAATAAACATCTTGCTATTACTGACAAGCCAAGATCATCATCCCCTGTTGATAACGCTACTGTTACTTGCTATAACTGTGAAAAGATAGGACATTTTGCTAGCGAGTGCATGTCAAAGAAAGTCTCTAGACCCTCAGCTTTTCCCAAGAAAAACTTTATTCCCAGGAATAGAGATGAAAAATATAAAAAGCTGAAAGAAAGGTATGCAAAGCTGAAAACCTTTAAGAAGAAAGGCAAAGGCCTCATGGCTAACTATGATTGGGCTGCCTCTGACGAAGAAGAATCATCTGACTCTGAAGATGATGATGAAGCCAATCTATGTCTCATGGACAAACTTGAAGATGAGGAAGACAATTCTGACATTCCCTCTACTTCAACCTCGGCAACTCAGGTTTCACCTTCCTTCTTTACCAATATTACAAATATTGATGAAGCTGATAGTCTTCGAAAGATCGATCTCTTGACTAGAAGTTTATATGAAGCCATGAATGGCAAAACTGTAGTTGAAAATCAAAACCTTGATCTCGCTGAACAGCTTAAAAACTGTCACCTTCAAATAGAAAATCTTTCTAAAATTGAAGAAGATTTTAAAGATCAAGTTCACCTAAATCAGCTAGTCAAAATAGAGCGCGAAGAAGCTATCGATGCATTAAAATCTGAAAAAGCTACTGTTGATGGATGGTATAATTCCTCAACAAAGATCACTGAGATAATCAAGTCTCGGATCCATCTGAGTGACAAACATGGTCTTGGTTACAAAGCTGATACTCTAGAACCAACCACTGATCGTTCCATGCTCTTATTTGGAACTTTCGTATCTTCAGTCGCTGATACTTCATCCTCTCAGTGTTCCTCTTCTAAACCGCCTATCCTTGAGAAAATCTCTACCTTAAATTCTAAAGGTAAAGAAAAAGTTATTTATCCAAAACCTACCTCAGTCTTTAAAAACAAAGGTAAAAGAATTGCTTTTAACCAAAAATCCTCAGAAGGGTACCTCTGTACCAAAGTTGAACGCTTCTAAAGCTTCAGTGACTTATCCCTCTGATTCAAAGAATAAGATCTCTGGATTTATTCAGCGTGGATCTATTCAGCGATCTACCCCTAGAATCAAAGTGGAAATCATTGGTAAGAAATCCGAAGAACTAAATGTTCCTTCCATTTCAAAAGCCAATAGCTTACTTGGTGCTGGTCCTTCTAATTCAAAATCAAAAGCTCAGCATGCAAATGGTCCTAGAACTACTTTTGGTTATAGGAAATGTTATCATTGTGGACTTACAAATCATATTGCTAGTATGTGCCCCACAGCCACCCAAGCTGAAAAGATAGCTAAGGTGAAGATCATTGCCCCCAAGGCAAAGAAGACCACTAAGGTTAAGAAATTAACCAAAGTGAAGACTGACAAAGCTGAATCTTCAAATGCTGCGAAGACTGCTGAACCTTCCACCTCTTCTTCTACCCCCACTGACAAGTGTGTACACATGGTTAAGTGGGTACCCAAGAAAAACTAATCTTCTTTTTTAATGCAGGTTAAGAAAGGTATCTAGTATCTCGATAGCGGATTCTCTAGACACATGACTGGTATGAAGAACCTGCTCACTGAGTACAAAGAAGAGAATGGTCCCTCTGTAACTTTCGGTGGAAATGGAAAAGGACATACCCGAGGGTTTGGTGTACTATCTAATGGTACAACAACCTTCAGAAGAGTCGCATATGTTGAAGGGCTGAAGCATAATCTTCTAAGCATCAGTCAGCTTTGCGATAAGGATAACAAAGTAATCTTTACTAAGGAATCCTGCTTTATCGCTGACAAAAAGGAGAAGATAGCTCTCAGCGGTTATCGTTTGGAAAATGTTTATGTAATAAACATTGACTCAACAACCACTAAGAACTCATGTTTCTTCTCAAAATCCTCATCTGATGTCAACTGGCTATGGCATAAGAGGCTCTCTCATCTAAACTTCAAGACACTGAACACTCTTTCTTCAAAAGAGTTAGTCACTGGTCTACCTCAGCACTCATACGCCAAAGAGTCCTTATGTTCAGCGTGTGAGAAAGGCAAGCAGACCAAAGCAAGCTTTAAGTCAAAGCATGTTTCCTCAGTATCATCTCCTCTACAACTTCTCCATATGGATTTGTTTGGCCCTGTTAACAAACAATCCATCGCTGGAAAGAAATATACGCTGGTCATAGTTGATGAATTCTCTCGCTATATATGGGTTATGTTTCTCTGTTCTAAGAGTGACACCCCTGAAGAACTCATCACCTTTGTTCAGAATATGGAAACCCTGAACAACTTGACCGTTCGCTTAATAAGGAGTGATCATGGGATTGAATTCAAAAACAGTTCTCTTGATTTCTTCTATGAGAGTAAGGGTATTTCTCACAACTTTTCTTCAGTGAGAACACCGCAACAAAACAAAGTCGCTGAAAGAAGAAATAGAACTATTATTGAAGCTGCACGTTCAATGCTCAGCGATTCTCACCTGCCTACACAGTTTTGGGCAGAAGCTGTCAACACTGCTTGTTTTACGCAAAACAGGTCGCTGATAGTCAAAAGATTTAACAAAACAGCCTATGAACTTTTTCATGGGAGAAAGCCTTCAATTAGCTTTCTTCACATCTTTGGATGTCGGTGTTTCATACTGAACAACAGAGATGCCCTTGGAAAGTTTGATCCTAAGGCTGATGATGGAATCTTTCTTGGATATTCTTCAATATCCAAAGCCTTCAGAGTCTTCAATCGAAGAAGACAAACTGTTGAAGAAACTATTCACGTCACTTTTGATGAATCCCGTTCAGCGAATTCTCGACCTTCTGTTGATACTGAAGAACTGAATCAATGGATGTTTTCTCATCTTGGTGATTCAGAAAATATTCCCACTCCTCATACTCATACAGTTGAAGATGATAGTCCTATTATCATCCCAAACATGCATAATAGTAGTGAAGCTGAAACATCATGGGTCTCAGCAGTTCCTTTAAACACTATACCTGCTTCTGAACCAAGTGTCTCAGACATTCCATCTACTTCTCAGCAATCAGTGAATGTGATGACATCCACACCTACTCCTCTCTTGGCTGATATTCCAGTAGTTGCTGAAGCCTCATCTTCAGCTCCTCCAGTCAATTTGCGTCAGCGACTTATGCTCCTGCTCAGCGATGGACTGTAAATCACCCAATTGATCAAATTCTTGGTGATCCAAACGCTGGTGTTCAGACTCGACGAAGTGCATGTAATATTTGTTTATTTGTTAACTTTATTTCTCTGATTGAACCAAAGAAAATAGATGATGCCCTCAAAGATCCAAACTGGGTCAGCGGCATGCAAGAAGAGCTGACTGAATTCGAAAGAAACAAAGTTTGGAAACTTGTTCGAATACCAACTGACAAAACAGTGATAGGCACTAAATGGGTCTATCGAAACAAGTTGGACGAACATGGAACTGTAATCCGCAACAAGGCTCGTCTTGTTGCTCAGGGATACAGACAAGAGCAAGGCATAGATTACGACGAAACATTTGCTCCAGTAGCAAGACTATAATCTATTCGTCTATTCTTAGCATACGCTGTACACAAAGACTTCAAAGTATATCAGATGGATGTTAAGTCAGCGTTTCTAAATGGAAAGCTGAATGAAGAAGTCTATGTGGAACAACCTCCAGGATTCTCAGATCCTAAGCGTCCAGGTCATGTTTATAAACTGGATAAGGCACTTTATGGCTTAAAGCAAGCTCCACGTGCGTGGTATGACACTCTATCCTCTTATCTCCTAATTGAAAATTTTGAGCGAGGTAAAATCGACAAAACTCTATTTTTCAGAATAGTGAAAGGTCATATCATTCTTGTTCAGATATATGTTGATGACATTATATTTGGTTCTACTAACCCTGACCTTTGTACTCGTTTCGCTGATAGAATGAAAGAAGAGTATAAAATGAGTATGATGGGTGAGCTAACATATTTCCTTGGTCTTCAGATAAAGCAAAATGAAAAGGGAACCTTCATTAATCAGGGAAAGTATGTTAAAGATATGCTGAAGAAATTCGATTTAACTCAGAGTTCAGCTATGAAAACCCTTATGGCACCACCGCTGATACTAGACAAGGATTCAAATGGAATACCTGTTAATGTCACGCTGTACCGTGGGATGATCGGCTCTCTCTTGTATCTTACAGCTAGCCGACCCGATATTATGTACGCAACCTGTTTGTGTGCACGATATTAAGCTAAACCTAAGGAATCTCATATGATCGCTGTAAAGAGAATCTTTCGCTACCTTAAGGGTACTATGAACCTAGGTCTTTGGTATCCCAAACACTCAGGGTTTGATCTAATCGCCTATTCAGATAGTGATTTTGCAGGTTGCAAATTGTATAGGAAAAGCACCACAGGAGGCTGTCAGCTCCTGGGTGGAAAGCTGGTGAGTTGGACAAGTAAAAAGCAAAACTCAGTGTCTACCTCAACTACTGAAGCTTAGTATGTAGCCGCTGGAAGCTGTTGTTCTCAGGTCTTGTGGATGAGAAATCAACTACTAGACTATGACCTTCAGCTCTCGAAAATTCCAATCTATTGCGACAGCACAAGTGCCATCGCTATAGCCAACAATCCAGTGCTACACTCAAAGACAAAACACATCGAAATCAGGTATCATTTTATCAGAGATCATGTGATGAATGGTGATATAGAACTTCATTTTATCCCAACTGACTATCAGTTAGCTGATCTGTTCACCAAACCTCTTGATGAGACAAGATTCAACTTTCTCATCAGCGAGCTTGGAATGCTGAACCTTGAAGAATAAAATCTTCAGCGGTTCACATTTGATCAGCGATAGGATAAAATCCACTTGTATAACCCACTCTATCATTCTCTCTCTGAACATAATTGATTCGCTGATATCAAGGTATGTTTTCTCTCTTACTCGCTGACGTTCGCCTAGAACTCAAAGATTTCAAAACATCTTGAATCGCTGAATATCTCTTCCTTAACAGCGATACTTTGAAATTTCTTAAACCAACACTGATATTTCTATTCAGTGCTTCATATTTTCAAAAGTGTCCCTGAGCTTTCAAAACCTCAGAGACATCCTAAAATATGAAAGGACAGTTGTGACGTCATTGCAACGGATAAGCCCTGGCACGTTCTTTTTCTGACACACGATTGCATGTTTCGTTTACCATCCAATCAAATGCAAACCCGTGTCCGTGTCATGATGAAAATCTTTTCCCGCTCAAGATTTTCTCTCTCTCTCTCTCTACTCTCTCTATATAAACCATTTTGGGTTTATATTTTTCTCTTTACGCGAAAAACTTCTCCTCCAAGCAAGAAAAAGATTTACTGTTGCATTTTGAGCTCTCAAAATTTCCAGAAACTGTTCATCTTCTTCTTTGACTAACCAGGTTAATACACTTATTATTTACCTACATTACTTGTTTAGGATCTTATTCTTTGCTTTTAACAGATCAAACAAAAGAACTTTTATAAAATGAAATCATTTTCTGTTCATGATTTTATGAATACAACCTTCATGGTTGTTCTTCAAGTTTATATCAAAACTCGTAAACTTGTTCATCATATGTTTTTCCAAAATTCCTTTTTCAAATGAAAACTGGAAAACACATAATCTCTACGTTTTGTAACTCTTTCTCCAAACAAGAAAAACCCTAATCTTTCTCAAAGGAATTTTTGGCTAAATGAAATGGACAAAATTCAAAAATATCTTATTGGAAAATATTTCCACATTAAGACTATTTGTTTTGTTGATCTTTGGTTGAGCTGATTATAGAAATGGCCGCTCCTTCTACTGGTATTCCAACTGCTGAGAACACTCCTGCTGCTGAGGAACTTGAAATCACCAAGGCTCCTCAGGTCAAGTTCAAACTTGAGGATATCTCTTTTACAAAATCAACAACCTCCATGCGCTGTTCGATTTTCCTGCGAAGAAACAAGTCAAACATCTAGACGACGCTGTGAATTTTTTGAAAACCTGTTGCCTCTCTACAGCCTTGACCATAACACCCCCTGCTCATCTGTTACTATTATCTCAATTCTGGTAAACCGCCAGACACACTCAGCTACCATCATCCAAAGACCCTACCAAATTACTTGATATCATCCTCTGTGACACTGATTTTGGCACCATCAAAATCAAACCTGCTATCATTCGAAAAGCACTGAATCTCCCTGTTGCCACCAAAGATAAACCATTTGTTCCTTTTCCTGATCCCAAGAAACATGCTGATAGAGAAACACTCATTGCATTCTTTGATGCAATGAAGTACGTTTGGGATCAAGGGAGAGATGAAAAAGCCGAGAACAAACTGACTGCAATCAAGAAGTCAAAGACGCCCAGCGAGATGAACTTCATCTTCGTACACCTGATAAGCTGCATGACAGCGAAGAGTGGCTCCTCTGGTCAAGCTGCTCAACCTCAGCTAGCCATGGGCTATGCATTGCTGAAGGGTCTCCATGTTGACTGGGCCTCGATAATCTACAACGATCTTGCGCTCAAAGTAGATTTTGCTGATACACCATCATGGGTTCCATACCCAAGATTCCTCAGCGCCATCTTCCAAACCGGCCTTAAGGATAACTACCCAAAAGTAGGAGACCTGAAACTCTCTCAGGTTGGCCCTAAGGTGCTCGACTTCAAGCCCCTGCCAAGAGAGGTACGTCTCTCTACTATCTTATCTATTCTCAATCCTCCTTCTTCTACTTCTGTGGCTCATTCAGTGGAAATCCCCACCGCTGATACCCCAGCTGCAACCTCCACTCCTTCTAGAAAAAGGAAACAATCTACTACCCAACTTGGTTCCAAAAGAATCAAGAAAACCAAGGAGCAACCCCCCCCCCCCAGCATTTACATGCTGAAGACTCCTCAGCTCATCTTGAAGAGCTGATGGAAAGTTCAGTGGTACGCTCTGCCACAGCTGAACAAGCCACCCCTTCCATCCCAGCTTCAGCGTCTCTAAACGCTGAAGTTATAAACTTGGAAATGAACCCACCTCCTTCAGCCTCTCTACAGACTGAAGTGATTCTCAGTGGATCCAACGCTGAACCCCGCACCCAACCATCATTCTCATCCTCCATTCCTCTCACCTCTTCTTTGGTCACTCAATCTATTCCCCTATTCTCCTCAACAACCGTCATCCTCAGCGACACTACTGCGGAACATTTTCAGAGGATGATAGGACACACCACATGACCTGCAGGTACTTCCAGTCGTCTAGGAAATATTGAAGACGACTACGAAACTTTTTCAGAACATCGAGGTTTCGACAACTTCACCAACCCGCCTGCAGGTATACATAAAATCCCACACTTCTCTCTCTCAACCCCAAACTTCTAAGCTTTCCTCTGTTCATAAGTTTATAACTTTTTCAGGTCCTAATTTGGGGGATATCAACACCTCCCTGATGGCCCTAGAAACAAAGATGGAGTCTTTCAACAACACTCTAACTGCCAACTCTTCAGCGGTTACAAACGCTGGAGAGAACTTGAAGACTTTGACCACTGAGGTCGAAAAGAAAGCCTCCAAAGCTGATCTGGAGAAGGTGGATGGTAGCATTGCTAAATTTTCTACCACCCTCGCTGAAAACTCAACCGCCACAACCACTCTCTCAACAAACTTCACCTCTCTGTCCAATGAAGTCACATCATTGAAGACATAGGTTGGTTCTCTTAAGAGTGAAGTTTCCACGATCAAGACTGAAGTCTCTGCTGTCAAAAAGATTGTTCAGAAAGTGATTGATCGCCTGAACACCCCAACTTCTCATTTCACTCAGGCCGATAGAGATGATCTCAAAAAGAGCAGCCCTGCTATTACTGGCCTAGAAGGCAGAGTAGCAGCGATTGAAAACTGCATAAGAATTACTGGCCAAGAAGACAGTAATCCTATTGCAGCTGTTGCTGCTGAAAAGTCCGTTACCTCCCCCAACCATGATGTGGAAGACGGGGAGAAGCCTAAAGAAGACCTTCCCCATAATGATGAGGGGGAGAAGAAGAAAAATAAATAAGACCTTCCCCATGCTGAGTGGGGGGGTATTGAGACTGAAGCTGATGCTACTTCTTCAAAACCTCAGGGAGTTGAAAACCCTGAAGGAACCGAGAAACTTTCCTCTGTATCTGAGGGGGAGCAACTCGAAGAGCAGAACATTGAAGCTGCTGCTGATGTAACCTCACCCTACGCTGAAGAGGTTGAATCTAATGAAGACGAAGCTGAAGACGATGAAGCTGTCGACATCTCTGATGATGAACCATCTTCTTCTCCAAAGAATGGTGATGATGACGATGATGATGATGATGACTCCTTTATCGTCAATCCTGTTCAGAAGACTACAGCTCTCAAAGGGATTTCGATAAACGAACCTTCACGGGAGCAGACCAAGACAAAGCCTGCAGCGTCTGAAGCTGACAAAGGCAAAAACAAAGTCCTTGCTGCAGAAGACAATCTGATGATCTTGCTTCAAAAGCCAGTTTGTCAGGTACACTACCTCCTATTCCCTTACACTGCATCCCTCCTCTATCCCTTCTCAATCTCAATCCTTTTATCCATAAAATCTCTGTACACTTAAACCCCATTCTTTTTCTATCTCTTTCTTCCCTAACTCTTCTTACTTAAACGATCGCTGTGTTTCAGCTAGTCCTCTCCCCTGTTTGAGGATCCTGCTGAAGCTCCTTCGACTACACGAGGAATAATCCCAGCCACAAGAGCTGAAGAAATAATACCAGTCTTGGATTTAACCACTGAGACTGATGAACCTGAAGAACAGCTGCTCTCTCACCAAAACAGACCTTCCTTAGCTCCTCAAAAGCTGAGTGAAGAGGATCAAGAAAAGAGAGATGCAATGATCAAGAGATTCAAAGATCAGCGAATCATCCTGAAGCGTGATCAACTTCCTTCTATTCCTCCAAAGTTCAGAATTTCACAAAAGGAATACCTGGATCACCTCAGAGCTGAAAGGTTAATCGCTGAAAGAAGGGAAGCTGAAGAAAAAGACAGAGAACTCGCTATCCAGCTTGTCCAACAATCGATGAAAGACCCCGCGCTGAAAAGAACTCCCATTGATGTCCAACGTCAGCTATGGGATGATGCCCAAAGGATCGTTGAAGAAAAGACGAAAGTATCTGATACGACTTTGAAATGGTGTAAAGAAATGCTGAATTATCGATCTCGACCATCCAAAATCATCAAAGTAAACATCAGAGGAAAACTGTTCGTTTACGTTCCTGTTGTTGAAGTTGATGTATTCAGAGAAGACAAAACCAAGCAAACCTTCTATGCTGCTACTTTAGAGAAATTTGGTTTCTCTGAATGGTTGGAAGTGAAATTAGCCATTCAGGGATCACGCTCAAAGTTCAAGAGCCATGTCGAGAAAATTTTAAATACTCAGATCGACTTGGTTTCTTCTGCTGTGGATATTCCTCCTTCCACTCTTCTTCCTCCTCAACAAAGAAGAGTCTCTGCAAAGGAAAAGAAAGTCTCAGACTTAGGTCCTCCTATACGGAATGAAACATGTATTGGTTTCTCTCGTGCTGAAGTTCTTGGCCCTGATGCTGATCTCTCAGCGCTTGACACCTCCCTACCACCTAGAGAAACTTTCATTCCTGGCAAAGTTGTAAGTGATCCTTATGGTATATTCTTTCTAGACTACCAAGGAAATCATCACTTTCAACGCATCTCTGAGCTTCCAATAACTCCCATCGAACAACTCAGAGATCTCATATATTGGTGTGAAGTCAGATGCGGCATTAAAGCTAGACACCTGAAGCCCTTGATTTTTGAAGAAGCTCTGAACAAAAAGAATCAAGGAGTAGATGTCCCTGACTGGATGATTCCCACATCAAAGACCCTCGATGAACTTCTCATCAAGGAAGAACCTTTTGACGGATAGGATCACCTTGTAATTCTTTCTATCCTTATCTGTCTACATCTTTTGTACTTGTAAATTTTATTCGCTGTACTTGTAATTTTTCCACTTCCCTATGTAATCTTTACGAAGTTTAAAGAAAAAATTCAGCGAATGTACTTTACTCCATCAGTACTGAAAAGATCCCAGAAAACAGTAAAAGGGACAAATATTTTATGAGTTCTTTTTATCCTTATGTTTTCATTAAATAGCAATTTTCTCTGTTGCTATGTCATAATCAAATAGGGGGAGATTGTTGATCCAAATCCTCAGTGATTTGATAATGACCCTCTCTTAAACACTTAGTGACAATTGTAAGTAAACAATATGTATCAGAGTTTCACTATCGCTGATAAGTACTAAGACTTTACAGTACCGCTGATAGGAACTCCCACTCTTTAGATTAGATATTCAGCGAACATTGTTCTTCATCTTATAGCTCTGAGCCTGTTCAGTCTATGAGATGATCGCTGATAAGTTAGTTGTTTAATTATGATTCCTGAAGACAAGTTTCACGTCAACCAAAGTTCTACGCTGAAGTCGAAGATCAAGCTCAAGAACCAGCGACAAGTCTACTCATGAACTGATGCGGATATCAGCGAAGCAAGACCTGTCCATTCAACGTGAAGTATCAAGTAGAAGACTTCAGCAATCGCTGAACTTTATCATTCGCTGATAAAGATCTGACTCAACGAAAGCTGATCATGAAGTCTCCCTGCATGTTACTATTGTCTTACCTCCCTTGCACGTCTCCGTACGAATTGTCAGAACGGACATCCCTTTTGTTTGTAATCGTACAACAACTCTGATTCTACATTGTGCTCCATGCGGCTACTAAGGTTGTCTACAAAGGTCAATGACATGCAACCACTCAGCTGCTGCCACGTGTAAAGCCATACTGCCATGCATTAAATGCATGCAGTACATCAGAAGAACCTTACTTCAATTTTGAAGTGTGCTCGGACCATCTTCTTATTTCTTATTGTTAAGTTATTATTCGTAATTTCTTTAACTCTTTCTAGTGCAAGAAACTTAGGGTGCGTTTGGTTTACGGGAATGGATTGGAATGGATTGGATTTGGATTTCAAAGCCATTTCAATCCCACGTTTCAATTGAATTTGGAATTGGAGGGTTTTGAAATCCTTGGATTTTTTGTTGAAATCCCATGTCTGATGGATTTTGAAATCCTTTGGTGAAGGCTGGGATTTGAAATCCAATCTGGATTGGATTTCATGAATAGAATTTAGCTATTTATTTTACTTCCCATGTTTGATGATGATGATGAGGGAGAGCACGTGAGGCATGTTTGTGAAGTACTTATATGGTTTATTGAAATCCAATCCATTCCAATCCATTCCCGTAAACCAAACGCACCCTTAGTGTTTCTCAAGACTTGTTTAGATTATGTTTATCCTTAATCTTGTTCCGCAACAAGTTGTAAACTGTCTTGATTTATCAATAAAAAAAGTAAAAACGTGTGTTTGTATTCAACCCCCCCCCCCCCTTCTACAAACTTGTATAGCCCTTCGGGACCAACAAGAACTCTGTCAAATAGTTGGGTAGGATAGTTCAACAGAGCCTCTGATGTTCACCAGAACTCTGTCATGCATACTTTTCAACAAGCTTAGTGAATCTGTTTGTATATACTTTTCAAAATTTCTTGTTTGTAAATATTTTTTTGTATAAAGTTTTTTTAATCTTTCAAAAGGTTGAACAGAAAAATCTTTCAAAATAAGCTCATATTTCAAGGGGGATCTTAAAAAGGAAAATGTGCATGGTCGTAGGGGGAGCATGTCAAAATCAGATTTCCAAATCCAAAATGACTATGCTCTTCTGATCTCTAAAGAAAAATCTTTTTAAAGAAAGAGGGAAAACCTGTTCTGATAAAAATCTTTGATAATGTCAGGAACTTAACAGAACTCTGATATTTCACCAGAGCCTCTGTTGTATCTCACCAGATCTCTGTGAAACTTCTGAGTCAGTTCTGTCTTTGTTCTTTGACCACTTTTCACATCAGATACAGAATTTTAAATGATTTTTTGGGTAAAGGTGAAACATCTTGGGATACTTGAACGAAATGAAAAGGTTACTTAACAAAGACAAAATTGTGCTGAGCTCCACCAGAGCTCTGTCGGTTTTTTTGCCACGTCATCAGAAGCACGTCATCAGAGATGCAGGTCATTCTTTAAACGTCAACCACTTGTCACCCACACATCTCTAACCGTGACGGTTTGCTTGCCCAAAAGTTGTCAGAACCAAATCTTACGTGGCATTCTCTGATTGAAAGACAAACCAGTAGCTGTTTTCACGTTCTACTGTAGAGGCCGTTCCACTATCTGAAACTCGAGTGCCTACAGTACCTACGACGTTAATCCAACCACATGTTTAGCGTATAAATACCCACACTTTTGACCCATTTCATTTCTTACATTTTTCTTATCATTCTAAACCCTTCATCTTTCCCTCTCAAAGTTCAAAACCTTTGTGTTCTTCAAGAAACCCTAACCTGCAACAATGGTGGAACATCAAAACTCCGTTGAATCAAGTCGAATAGGACCGGTCGACCAAATCCTAATCCTACCTTACGAGTTTGCTGATAGTAACTATCGTTTCGATGCCAACCCTGCCAACTATCTGCCTATATACCATATATTTGTTGAGTTTTTCAGAAACTCATCCATTTTTCAAGCCCTTACCAGCTACGATGACAACCTTCCAGAACTCTATGTCAGACAATGGTGGTCTACATGTCAGTTCATTGAAAAACAAAAAGGAATCATCGGAAATGTTGATTCAGGAAACCAGGGAGGAGCAGGTACAGTACGCATTCGAGTCAATACCTTAAGAAGAATCTTTCAAATGCCAACCAAAAGGCAGTTGGGAATAGAAGCCTACGAGAAACCTCCCAAAGTAGCCGTTCTTCTTGATTTTATGAAGTTTCTAGGTTACAACAAGGATCTAAACAAAATAGGTGATTTCAGAAGAGGAAATCTACCCCCAGTGTGGAACTTCATGTTCTCCACACTTAACAAAACCCTAACCTGCAAATCAGGTAGCCAAGACCAAGCCAGCACAGATATTCTACAAATCATGTATGGTCTTTACTTCCAAAGAAATTTTGACTATGCCAAAATACTCTATAAGGATCTTCTTTCTGTTGTAAACACCAAGACCTCAACCATTGCAAGAGGAGGATTGTAGGTGTCCACAAGTCTCTTAAGACAATCAAATACCATAGATTCCTAAGTTTGGTCATCAGAGAAGCCTTCCCAATTTTGAATCTTACTCAACAAGGAAATCCTACTCCTGTTTGGGTTATGTCCAAATTCTTGGGAAAATCTTCTAGTGAATTCCCCATCGTATGCAGATTTCCAGGTACAATGCTATCTCTAATCACTCCAAACCATCTTTCTATCCAAAACTATAACACTGCTGCTCAACCTCAAGAACCTGAGGTGAGATCCCCAGCATACTTAGGTTCTGAGCCTATGTCAGAGTCTGAAAATGAGGTAAGAGTAGAAGAAGAGATAGAAAGACCAGAGGTAAGAGCACCCGAAGTGGGGTCTTCCTATGTACAAGAGTTGGAAGAGGAAGTAGAGAATAGAGCATCCCCTATGGAGGCTGTTCAAGAGGAAGAAAGGGAAACTACAGAGGAGGTGGCAGAGAGTTCGTCCTCCTCTGGTAGTAGTGAGGAAGAAGAACAGAGAGAAGAGAATCCTAAGAGTTCTATACCCGTAAGAACGGAGAGAAACGTGAGCATAGAAAAAGATGTTCGAGTGAACACACATGTGCGTTTTCTTACCCCAACTCCCAGTGCAAGCACTCAATCTGTCCATGAGGATCTAGCTCAAATGGACATTGAAACAGAGGTGCACACCTCGAACCTCAACCAGCCTATACCATCAGAGGCACCTCTTCATGCCTCTGGTATGCACTTAGCCGGGGAATCCATTTTTGGTAACGATGTCAATTTGCCCCAAGACATCAATAGGACAACTACACACGATGATGCCTATGTGGCTCATCTATCTAAGGAGGAACAACTTAGGTCCCTGGGTAATTTCTGTTTTACCCGTAGAGATTGCCTAACTCAGAGGCAATTTGACAGCTTAGTTTCACAAGGATTAACTTGTCTAGATCACAACGTTAACTCCCACGTTTACTTCAATCTCTCAGATTCTGAGGATGAGAGAGCTGAAGTAACCAGAACATCTGTAGATGTTTCCCCTGAAAAGGAGCATCAAGGATCGGGTGGAAGTCCTACAAGAGTCAACATTAACACAGCTCTTAACGTAGGCGCCTCTGAACTCGAGGTTCAATTGGATCCATGTGTTGGAAACAAGGTTACACCCGTTGACACTGTCACAAGAGCAGAGTTCGAAAGCTTATGTGATAGTATCAACACCTCCTTGAATCAGTATAAACTTATCAATGAACAGAAGGAGGAGCTGATCCGCAAGGAGAATGCTTCTCTTAAGGAAGAGTTGCAAAGAATCACAGAAAAACATGCAGAGGTAACACTGAAGTATACAAAAGCTGAGCGTAACAGAACAGAAGAGATGACAAAGCTGGCAACAGAACTAGCCGAACTGAAAAGAGTCAGAGCAGAGGAGTCGACAAAGATTTCGACAGAGCTTGCAGAGCTGAAGTGAGTTATGACAGAGAATCACACGGCATCGATGAACAGAACCTTGCCCATTCCTACACTTATTCTCTCAGAATAAAACGTCAAAACCTTGACAGAGCTCATCAATAACTCTGTTAAGGAATCCATTAAAGAAGCCACGACATCATCTGCTACTCCACTAAACATCTCCAGCCCAAACCCCAATGACTTACCCATGACAGTTGGCCAGATGGGTGATTTCCGCAAGTCTGTTCTTAGCAAGATGATGACCATCTCATCAAAGTTTGTCATGAAGGCACTAGCAAGAGAACGACATGTGCAGGCATCTCTTGACACTCACAAAGTTAACTTTGAGAGTAAAGTAGATGAGATCAGAACTGCTGCAACAGAGGTCGAAGATGCAATGAAAAAGGCAGTCATTAATTTCACAGATGCAATCTTACAGACTGCCACACACAAACGACCTGCAGAAGGAGCACCGGAAGGAGAACCATCGAGCAAAAGAGCCAAAGCCACTCCAATGTTTGTTGTTCCACCCTCACCCAAGGCCGCAATCGATTTTACTAATGATGATGACGACTTTGAAGATGCTCAAGAAGGTCATTCAGATAGTCAGATGGGTGAGTCCGCAGAACAACAAAAGGGGGAGAAGGAGAAAGAAAAAGAAAATGAGAAAGAGAAAGAAAAGGAGAAAGAGGCTGAGAAAGAAATTACAGAGGAGACAGAAAAGGGTAAAAGGAAAGGGAAAATGACAGAAGCAGAGATAGAAGCAGAAGGAAATAAGGGGATAACAGAAGAAGAGACGCCAGAAATGACTATGGTGGTATTCGACTACATGTTCAAGGATCGAGTTATCAGAACACCAGAACCTTCAAATCAACAACCACCAGAGATCATCATATTAGACACCCCTCCTACATCACCAAGAACCGAACCAGAGAGAACAGACCCATTATCTGCTGATGAACAAACAAACCGAACTCAAACCCAAGTTCAAAAAGAAACTGTCCAAGAGTCTGCTCAACACATTGGTATTCTTATGGCAGAAATCCACGATGACCCAAACCCAATGGTACCAGAACAGAACCCAGAACCATCTACCCAACACACCGATAAACCGGCCTTAGAAGAAGTTTTTGGTTTTCTCTATGCTGACAGAGATATAATCCCAATCAATGTCGTACCCATTAACCCATACCTCAATCTCATCAGGATAAACACAATCCAAGATGCAAGGCTAAAGTTCATACAAACCAAGTCTAATCTGAACAGAGCCATAAACACGAACTTTGGTATCCACAGAATCTTAGACATCAAGCATAGGAAATTCCAACATGACAGAGTTGTGTATCATGAGTACACTGTTGAATCAACAGAAGGCAAGAACGAATACTTCAACAACAACGGTCTTGTGCTTCTGAATCCATACGATCTGATCATGCTCCATGCCTATTTCTTGAACTTCTCAGACAGATACAAACCAGCAAGAACTGCTCTACCAGAAGTTCGATTCGCTATGCAAGAGCACATTAATCTCAGAATTCAGATTGATTTTCAGCTAGGCATAGAATTTAAAGTGGAGAAACTGGCGATTGCACCTCCGAATGAGAGTATTAAAGGTTATGGCCATTACAGGACTGGAATCGTTGTTGAAGATCCTCCAGTCTTCTTCTGCCGACAAAAGAAGATCAAAAAGGCCATCAGAGCATCTGAAACCCACAAGTACTCTAGTGAATCGCTGGTGTATCTCAAGAACATCATTCAGAATCTCCCAAGAGAGAAATGTCCAGAAAAGCAACTGGAACTCTACATCAACCAGATTGACCTTATGCTGGACTTCCGTGAGCTGATCAGAAGATTCGACAGAATTCTAAGGGGAGACAATTATGCATAAAAGTACTTATTCTTTTGTTCTGTATTGTAATATCTTAAAAGAATAGTACAAGGTTACAACAGAGGGAAATGTTCTCTGTTCTTTTGTTTAAAATCTCTGTCATTTCCAAATTTTTATTTTCAATACTTAGGGGGAGATTGTTAGCCCCAAGTATTTGTTTTGTAAAAGTATTGAAAATATTATCAAGTCAGAAGACCAACAGAGATCCGGCAGAAGACTTGGAAGAAGACCAACAGAGCTCGACAGAGCTCTAGTGAAATCAACAGATATCGACAGAGCTCTGGCAGAAGATCTTCCATTTTACAGAAGAACTGATTCACCAACAGAAGACCAACAGAGCTCTGGCATAAGAGCTCTGGTGACTGAAGACCTCTGTGAAGCCTAAGTCTCGTAAGAAATCCTAAGTGTCAGACACGTGTCCATACTTTCCACGTATGCCCTAAAGAAAGGAGACACACTTTCCACGTGTCATTCCAGGGTACGATAGTACACTGTCTACACTTTATCAAGGCTATAAATGGTGAGGTAGTGGAACAAATGATTGTAATCTTTTGGAAGAATAGTTTTCCACAATTGTTAGAGCACACATTGCAGTATTCCATAGCACTACCTCCGTACGATCTTGTTCCCTGTGAGATTTCGAATACACACACACTTGAACGTGTTCTTGGTGTTATTCATATTATCAATATACGAGCAGCATATTATTCTTGATCTTGTTATCATTATTACTGTTCTATACTTGATACTCACGGTTACAATATCTTTGCACAATCACTCACATCTTAATGGCTTTATATTTAATGCTTCCGCTGTCTATTTTATTACCATTAATGTGATGCAACGTGAATCTGGGAACCTACAATAGTCTTCGCATGCATTTAATGACTCCGTGAATTCTTCTAGTAACGGTCGCAACGGTCTCTGTTGTTTAATGTTCATAAGTGCTCTATCGGTTTCGTCCGTTGGTCATAAATGTCTTTTAACCTGCATTAAATGAGGAAAACATAACAGAAGAGTCATACGTTAGTCGGTCGAGGTCGTTTGTTTCTACACGACGGTCGAGTGTCGAGAGGTACTTTCGACTCTGGTTATGGTCAGAAGACGGATTGTTTATGATTTGACTTTGTTACAAGAGAAGTGCAATAAACGTTCTCAATGTCCTGGTCTTGGTCGATACTGGTGAATTTTTACCCAAACATGAACAATGTGCGTATGCATACGTGCAAGAATATATATATATAATGGACATACATTCATATGGGATAATGCATATATGTATATCTGATTATACATATACGCAAATTGGTTTGTAAGGGGTGCAACAAATACATGGTTTGTATTTGATTTGTACCCTATATATTTATATATATATAGAGAGAGAGAGAGAGAGAAAGGTTCAAACGAGGAGCGTAACAATTTACGAGAAACGCGAGGAGCACCGCCCATGTACAAAATCACATGTGATTCACATACAAAATCATATGTGATTAAAATTCGGACCCGCGCGGTTTGTCCTGCGGTTTGCAAAGCGCGCGGTTTGTCCCTCGGTTTGTACTGTGAATCACATGTGATTTTGTACATGGGCGGTGCTCCTCGCGTTTTCTTAAATTGTTACGCTCCTCGTTTGAACCCGCCTCTCTCTCTCTCTCTATATATATATATATATATATATATATATATAGGACGGATCATGCGAGAAGTTAAACGTTATGCAAGAATGCGAGAAGTGTTTAATCATATATATGATTACACTGCATGTGAGTGTGTTTAATCATATATGATTAAACGTCTATGTATTGCCAAAGTAACCTATTCTTAATCATATATGATTAAGTTTGTGTATCATATATGATTACACACTTCTCGCATTCTCGCATAAGGTTTAGTTTCTCGTTTGAACCTGCCCCTATATATATATATATATATATATATATATAGGGTTGGGTTCACGTGAAACCAACATGTTTTCGTGAGACCGTGAGACCACAAAATTAACATTAAACCTTCACATTGATTCATTGTGAAGGTAAGAAAAACAGCGAACCTTCACAGAAAAACACTGTGAAGGTTTACCATCACAGTCTTTTGTTGTGAAAGTTTAGTGTTAATTTTTTGGTCTCACGGTCTCACCGAAATTGTCTGGTCTCACATTATCTCAAGTCTATATGTATGTATGTATATATAGGGTTAGATTCACGTGAGACCAACATGTTTTCGTGAGACCACAAATTTAACACTAAACCTTCACAGTGATTCATTGTGAAAGTAAGAAAAACAACGAACCTTCACAGCAAAAACACTGTGAAGGTTTACTATCACAGTCTTTTGCTGTGAAGGTTTAGTGTTAATTTTTTGGTCTCACGGTTTCATGGAAATAGCATGGTCTCACATGATCTCAAGTCTATATATATATATATAGGGTTGAGTTCACGTGGGACCGTGAGACCAAACAATTTACACTAAACCTTCACGGTGATTCATTGTGAAAGTAAGAAAAATAGCAAACCTTCACAGCAAAACACTGTGAAGGTTTACCATCATAGTACCTTCACAGTCTTTTGCTGTGAAGGTTTAGGATTAATTTTTTGATCTCACGGTCTAATGAAAATAGTCTGGTCTCACATGATCTTAAGTCTATATATATATATATATATATATATATATATATATATATATATATATATATATATATATATTACTGTTTTCTTATCACTTGTTTTAAATTCATAACCATGTGGTTGTTAGAGAAATAAGAACAACTATGAACCGTTTAGATCAAAATCGATGGTCATATGTTGTCGAAATTAAGAGATGCATTTATAATTCATTTTCATTATAATAGAGGGATTAATTAGCCACTAATTCAAGCTACCAATTTTAAAAGTTGTAGAGCAGATTCATACCCAAGCAGTTGACTTTAAACATCCATGTGACTGAAGTTGACCAAGAGAAACCATTTAAAGTCAGTCACAAGGTTAAGCATGAATTATTGCATTCTTCGAATCCATTTGGGGAGTTTCAAATGGCTTTTATAAACCCATTTGTCGGTCCAAATTCCAGTGCCACACCATGGGTGGATCAGATCAGCAAAACCTTACAAACCCAGCTTAGAATCACAATAGATACACCTCCAGTTTCCATATTTGAAATCCCCAAAACCCTAAAAGCAGAAAAGCTTGGAGCATATACTCCACAATGGATAGAGCTTGGGCCATATCACCATTTTCAATCTGAGCTCTATCACAAGATGGAGCAGAGCAAACTCAGTGCACTGAAAAGGGTATTAAGGCCTCACCAAATTCACAACTGCCAACAACAAGTTGTAGAAAAAATAAGAGAGATTATCCCGATAATTTGTGGTAGCTATGATTTGTTTCTTGATACCGATGACTATACATTGGCATGGTTATTTTCTATAGATGGTCTCTTCTTGCTCGATCAACTCGATGCTTATTTTAATCAAGGGTTTGTAATAGAAGCAACAGATTTAATCATGTTAGAGAACCAAATTCCTATAATTGTGTTGAAGGAGATTCATAAGGCCGTGTGGGCCGAAAATGCTCTTGCTCAAGAAGACGATTTGGAATCCAAGTTTCTGTTTTTCTGTGAGTCCCATTCACCATTTATCTTCTCCAAGGAGAAAATCAATTTTATAGGGGTTAATCATCTACTTGATTATATGTACCATTCGATCGTAAACAATAAAACATCGATCTCATGCAAAATCAACTTCACAAACCCTAGAAGTGGTCCTTATGAACGTGACGCGAAACTAGAACTACTAGAAGCTGTTATCAAATTTTCAGGCTTGATACCAAGGGCTAAACCTTTTCTTCAGATCACCGAATTCAACAAGCAAAAGGAAAATACGTTCGTTGAAGAGATCAAGGTGCCTTCAGTTTCAGAACTTCACAATATTGCACGAGTAAAGTTTCGTTTATCACCTAGAAATGGAGGCATCAGAAACATAAAATTTGTCTTGGAAAAAGAATGGATTTGTTATCTTCCTCTTATCACCCTTAATATTGATTCAGATGTCATCTTGAGAAACTTGGTTGCTTACGAGCAATTAATGGCGAAGAATAGTTTTGTATCGAGGTATGGCCTTGAACTCACGGAATACGTAGATTTCTTGTGTCGGATCATCGACACAGTTAAGGATGTGAGGTTGCTACGTGAAGAGAATATTATAGAAGGTGATTTGGACGATGAGGAGGTAGTCGAACTTGTAATACCCCGGGTAAGTCCGTTAAATTTAGTTAACTAAGGGATTTTGATATTAAGGGGAAGTTTGAGATAAGTTATAAGATTTGGGGTGGGTTGGTCATTAGTGAGTAGTTTGTGCCAAAAATGTAAATGGAGATTAAAATATCTCTCACACTTCAGTTATCCCTTCAAAAACCTAAAAATAGAAAAACAGTGCGTGTGCGTGTTCGTGAGGCGAAAAAGGAGCAGAGGTGGAAAGGCTCGGTTTGAGCATCGATTGAACGGGTTTGAGTCGATTTTAAGGTATGTACCCTTTAGGTTTTATGTTTGTAATCACCAATAGACAGTTTCTATCGGATTAGAAAGTTTAAATCATAGCTGTATAGATTTGATTTGGGTTCTGGATTAGAAAAGCGATCGATTGTGTTCTTGAGAGTCCCGGGGAAGTCCCGGTAGACTCCCGGTATTGATTAACTCCCGGTAATGAGAAGTCCCGGTACCATGGAGTCCCGGTATTGCCGACTCCCGGTACTGGAGAGTCCCGGTACAGTGGAGTCCCGGTGCAGTGAGTCCCGGTAGTTTTGGTAGTGTCCGGTTATAGTTTCTGATTGTATATTTGGATTAAGTTGCTCTGAAAACTTCCTGGGGGCGGCCCCCAGACCCCTCAAGGGCGTTGCCCCTTGACCCCATCCGCTATCCGGGTAGCGGAACCCCCGTGATAAGTCGCTGAAGGGAGAACTGTTGAGGATAAGATTTTAGTAGGCTTTATGTGTTTGGCTAGTAAAGTGGTGTATGTATCTTAAATTGTTTCAGTTATTGTGGAGTCGAGGTGAAAGATAGAATCAAATTGAAAGAAGCTTGCGAACGTGTTTGATAAGCAAATCAGGTGAGTTTTGCTTTAAAACGTTTTGAACTGGGATACATATATATGTGTATATATATATGAGATGATTATGTGGTAGGAATATGATTATGTGTATATAAATGACAATATGATGTAATGAGATATATATTGTATTTATATAAGCTTTGCACTACACGAGTGCACTTGTTGTCGGGTTCCGGTGTGCGGACCGGTGTGTAGCCGGGTTCCGGTGTGCGGACCGGTGAGTAGTCGGGTTCCGGTGTGCGGACCGACGGGTAGCCGGGTTCCGGTGAGCGGACCGGTTGTTGATTTATTAGTTGGCTTGCTACCAACTAATATGGCCATTTGTGGAGGAATAAGGTGAATGAGATATACACGATGCATGAGTCTGGATTGGTATTTAAATACGTGTGGTATGTTTATATTTTACGAAAGGATTACCAAAGGTTTATCTCAACTATTTTGATACAAAGGATTTACATAAAAGGTTTTATAACGATTTTGGAAAGGACCGGGATTAACTCACTAGACCAGTTTGGTCTAACCCTCATTTTGTTTTCAAAAATATGTTTTCCAGGTCGAGGAATTGATAGCGGCAAAGGAAAGGATAAGGTGTAGTCTGCCTTCGTGGACCGATGTTGATTAGGAAGATGTTATGTATTTTCTAGTTTCAAGACTAATGAGACTGTACTTGGTTTGTTATGTAACTTTTGTTGTAAATCAATGATATGTATGCATGTTATGTTATATGATGTATGTTATGGGACTTGGGTTGTTACAAATGGTATCAGAGCCCTAGTTTAAGGGATTTAGGTATTTGTATCTGTACCTAGACTTAAACTGAATATGAAGTAGGATGTCCTTGAGATATTAGAACCTTGGGATGCTAAGTATAAAAGGTAGAAGGAACATCATGTAAGGTAATTTCAGATTATACCTGGCCAGTGTAATTGTGATATTACATGTGCATGTTTGGACTGGGATACCTTATTATATGGGGTATGTGCTTATGTGTATATTAATCTTGTCTGAATCTACAGAATGGCAAGCGGTACTAGAAATACGACTAGAGAGGGAGGAAGAAATCCTAATAGAACGAATCCAACAGTCGGGATAAGGGGAAGAGGAAAAGAAAGAGGTAGGGGCAGAACCGGAGGTAGAGTTCAGGGGCGAAGAACGGAGTTTATTACAAGAGGCGATTTGATGGCGGAGATGGGAAGACTTCAAGCAAATATCCAGGCTATGTTCGACCAAGCTCGTCATACTGAAACGCCAGATCCTGGTTTGGAAGACGAAATGCCCATTACACCTACGGTCCTACCAGTGTCAAGAAGGTGTGATTACAAGATGTTCTTAAACTGTAGACCTCCAACTTACTCAGGAGATAGAGACCCAGTGAAGGCGATGAGATGGTTAAAAGAAATAGAAGCCATCTTCAAGACCAGTAAGTGTGCGGATGAGGACAGAGTATTATACGGAACGGCGATGTTGAAGGCAGAAGCTTTGTGCTGGTGGGAAGCTCACATTGATTCCATAGGGTCGGATGTATACTCTTCTTTTACTTGGGACGAATTCGCAACAGCTTTCAAAGGACAGTTTTGTTCTCAAGCAGCAGTCAGACAATTGGAAGAGGAGTTCATGAACCTACACCAGCGAAGTTTATCTGTTAGGAATTACACCGCTCTCTTTCTGGAGAAGTCTCGCTTTGCAGAGTACTATGTTGCCACGGAGGCTCTAAAGATGGAAAGGTTTATTTTTGGGTTAAATGCAAAAATTAGAAAGCAAGTGACTGCAAAAGGACCCGATACCTTCTCAGCCGCAGTGGATGCCGTGGAAAATGTGGAACAGGATAACCAGAGAGACGTTGGTGATAAGAGTGCTGGGAAAAGAAAATTGGAAGAAACGATGTACGATTCGGAAGAATACGAATCCCCGAGGTTTGATAGTTATTCACCTTTCAGACAAGTTGAAAGACCATGTTCAAAATGCAACCGTGTACATCAAGGAAATTGTTATGTTGATCCTAGAAGTTGTTACAGATGTGGAAGAGCTGGACACGTCGCTAAGAATTGTCGCGCAAATCGATTCTGTTTCGTTTGCAACTCCCCTGATCATATTCAGTCAGACTGTCCACAAAGGAAAATACAACAGGGTAGTACGACGGGGAAACCAATAAGCGTCAGGACGGGAGAGATACAAGGGTCTGAGGAACCGAAAGCAAAGGGACGAGTATTCCAAATGACAACGCAAGATGAGGAGGAAATTCCGGATGAGGATACAGGTACAATTCTAATAAACTCTATACGTGCTAAGGTGTTATCTGACTTCGGTACGAAGTGGTTCTTGATATTTCTGTGCTTATATTACTGATCTGTGTTAGAGACATAGGTGGGTGTGGGGTGGCTATTCAGTTAGTTTCTATGGTTTTGATTGAGTTCGAGGTAGTAGTGATAAGTATTTGTATCTTTTCGCTTAACCGAATTCCGAGACATAATTCTTTTAAGGGGGAGATAATGTAATACCCCGAGGAAGTCCGTTAAATTTAGTTAACTAAGGGATTTTGATATTAAGGGGAAGTTTGAGATAAGTTATAAGATTTGGGGTGGGTTGGTCATTAGTGAGTAGTTTGTGCCAAAAATGTAAATGGAGATATAAATATCTCTCACACTTCAGTTATCCCTTCAAAAACCTAAAAATAGAAAAACAGTGTGCGTGTTCGTGAGGCGAAAAGGGAGCAGAGGTGGAAAGGCTCGGTTTGAGCATCGATTGAACGTGTTTGAGTCGATTTTAAGGTATGTACCCTTTAGGTTTTATGTTTGTAATCACCAATAGACAGTTTCTATCGGATTAGAAAGTTTAAATCATAGTTGTATAGATTTGATTTGGGTTCTGGATTAGAAAAGCCACCGACTGTGTTCTTGAGAGTCCCGGGGAAGTCCGGTAGACTCCCGGTATTGATTAACTCCCGGTACCATGGAGTCCCGGTACCATGGAGTCCCGGTATTGCCGACTCCCGGTACTGGAGAGTCCCGGTACAGTGGAATCCCGGTACAGTGGAGTCCCGGTGCAGTGAGTCCCGGTAGTTTTGGTAGTGTTCGGTTATAGTTTCTGATTATATTTTTGGATTAAGTTGCTCAGAAAACTTCCTGGGGGCGGCCCCCAGACCCCGCAAGGGCGTTGCCCCTTGACCCCATCCGCTATCTGGGTAGCGGAACCCCCGTGATAAGTTGCTGAAGGGAATACTGTTGAGGATAAGATTTTAGTAGGCTTTATGTGTTTGGCTAGTAAAGTGGTGTATGTATCTTAAATTGTTTCAGCTATTGTGGAGTCGAGGTGAAAGATAGAATCAAATTGAAAGAAGCTTGCGAGCTTGTTTGATAAGGAAATCAGGTGAGTTTTGCTTTAAAACGTTTTGAACTGGGATACATATATATGTGTATATATATATATATATGAGATGATTATGTGGTAGGAATATGATTATGTGTATATAAATGACAATATGATGTAATGAGATATATATTGTATTTGTATAAGCTTTGCACTACACGAGTGCACTTGTTGCCGGGTTCCGGTGTGCGGACCGGTGTGTAGCCGGGTTCCGGTGTGCGGACCGGTGAGTAGTCGGGTTCCGGTGTGCGGACCGACGGGTAGCCGGGTTCCGGTGAGCGGACCGGTTGTTGATTTATTAGTTGGCTTGCTACCAACTAATATGGCCATTTGTGGAGGAATAAGGTGAATGAGATGTACACGATGCACGAGTCTGGATTGGTATTTAAATACGTGTGGTATGTTTATATTTTACGAAAGGATTACCAAAGGTTTATCTCAACTATTTTGATACAAAGGATTTACATAAAAGGTTTTATAACGATTTTGGAAAGGACCGGGATTAACTCACTAGACCCGTTTGGTCTAACCCTCATTTTGTTTTCAAAAATATGTTTTCCAGGTCGAGGAATTGATAGCGGCAAAGGAAAGGATAAGGTGTAGGCTGCCTTCGTGGACCGATGTTGATTAGGAAGATGTTATGTATTTTCTAGTTTCAAGACTAATGAGACTGTACTTGGTTTGTTATGTAACTTTTGTTGTAAATCAATTATATGTATGCATGTTATGTTATATGATGTATGTTATGGGACTTGGGTTGTTACAGAACTCTTTAATGGGATCGGGAGATCTCATGGGAAAATGAGTGTGGAATCGGAGTTGGGGAAAACTGTGGCTCAAATAAACATGGTTTACGAAAGTATGCCAATAGTTTGTGTTCAAAGATTGGCTGAGAAGCAACTACGGGTTTCTGCAAATATTATCACGTTCCTCATTAGCATTTGGAGCATATTGATCTTGATTCGTGAGGTGTATTCAAGGGCTTGTGGTTTCAATCCAACTCATATGATGTTGCTGGTTCGTTTTCTTCAGACCAAATTGAGTCATTTTCGTAATTGATCCAGAAGGCTGTAGGTGTACTATATTCTTATTAATCATCAATGTTTAATTATTTTATATCCATCAACTTATTATTATATCAAATGTGGATCTAGCTAGTTATTGTAATAAGTGTGAAAATAATAATAATCGTGATAATACATGGAATGGTCGAAATCTAACGGACACAGGACTCCAACATTAATAATATAATTTTGGTTTCATCCTTTTTAATTTATTTCATTTATAAGTTATTAATAATGAGGATTGATGGGGTGGCGTGTAACTCAGTTGACAAAAGGGTGGGGTGACTTTGTCCAATACATAACAGGTCCTGGGTTCGATCCCAGACCCCTCCACTAGCCTCAGCCGTTGAGTGAGCCAAAAAATTCTCCCTCACATTGGTGTCCTTGGAGGCAGGTTTTGTGTGGGGCCGGTTAGGGTTGCCGGTAATCAACTTTTTGCCCAATAATGAGGATTGATGATTAGACCATCCGCACCCCTGCAAGACCAAACTTCTTTCTAAAGTGTCACATCAGCTTTGCAATAACACCTTCTGTTAATTCCAAAAATCACCCAAAGGATAACTTAAGGTTGATGTGGAACTTTTAACAACTAAAGAAAGGGATCTCAAGACAAACAACACAATCACGAAAAAAAAAGTAAATAAGACGAGAGAATTGGTGACGCGGAAAACCCAAACGAGAGAAAAAACCGTTGTCGACTTGTGAGAGTCGACGGTGCACTATGGTAGCCAAACAGGGGCGAAAATCCTTTGTTAACAAGTGTTTTGTGTACAACAGATTACAATAAGAGTAAAAGTAAACTTAATCGTAAGATAAAGTTGTGTGTCGTGCGTAAATCGTGCGAAATAAGTTGTTGTCGTGCGAATCGAACTGCTGTCGTGCGAAACTTGCGTTAGCGATGTGTGTTCGAATGCTTCTGATGTAAGAATGTTGAGAGTGTAGAAATGTAGAGTTTAGATGTTGAATGTTGCAATGCTCAGTTTCATTTGATGTGTGTAATTGTCTGATAGATGTGTTTTTCGGATGTGGAACAGGCATTTATATAGCTTTCGTCGGCAATAAATGCGTCTTGATGACTTGTTTTGTAACCGCTGTAGGGTCTTTAATGTCATTAAGAGCTCGCCCGTTACTGGCCATTGTACCATGATTACCATGATTGCTCGTGGACCTGCATTAATGAACAAAAGAAACGGATGTTGACTGTTTAACGGTTAGTGTAATTGTACGACCGTCCTGAGTCTTGGACATCGGTCGTATGGAACATATGACCAACATGGAAATGTACGACCGAATGTTCGTTTGTGAATATCCTGCAAGACCTTATCTTAATACAAGAGTGGTCTTACTTAAATGTCATATGAGTTATCTAACGTCGGTCGTGAGCTGTGAATTTTTGCCTAAACACCTTCCACACTCATGCAAGACCAAACTCCTTTCTAAAGTAATAAATTATAATATAAATAATGTAGATAATTATAATATAACTAATTAATTAATTAAATTAAACAAAAATGAATTTGTTTAATTTATATTTGTTTGTGAAAGGTCTTTCTAATTGTGAAAGGAGTTGCTACACTTGCAAGACCTTGCAAGCCACATGGCATGCCATGTCATCTTGCAAAGCCTTGTGTAAGACGTGTGTGGATGGTTTTATACCCTGAACTAATTATGAACCGTTGGGATCAAAATTATATGGTCAAGATATCTACTTTAAATAAGGTTCTCGAGTTTAATAACGTTGTTATAATTAGTTCATTCTTTCTTGCAAGAGTTAGAACAATAACATCACTAAAAAATTTGCACTACTAGAAAATTTGGAATTTTGACCAAAAATCACCGCCGATAAAACCGTCGATAATTTCCCCACGGATCAGCTAATGATTACTGATGGATTTCTGACGAACTAGTTAATTAAAGAAATATAAAATAATCGATAGTTAGTGACGGATTACTTAATTTTTTTTCAAAACTTAATATTTAAATAAATTAAAATTAAAGAGTCCGGATTACCGACGTAGTTTTTAAATTTTATTAAAACTAAAAAATTAAAGAAATATATTAGTTATATTTTTTAAATATCTTAAAATATATTTTTTCACGATATGTAAACACAAACCTATGATGAATTGTTTCAGTTATCACGAGTTTATAACAATTCTTTAGGGCTTTCATTTAATTACCGATGTACAGTTTGTTACCACACACGACAACGTTTTTTTGAAACGACAACCTGAATTTTTATTAAGACTAGCAAGAAGCTAGTAAACGAGGAACTTGAACGTTACAGGTTTTGGAAACAATTAGAAGGTTAGAGCCTCCACATGATCGGGTCTTTAACACTCCCTCTACACCTGTAATGATCGGGTAAGTTAATTGTTTATTAATTTATTTTATGCTCATTGGTTTAGGGGGAGTTGGGTCGGTTTATATGTTTAGGGGTGTTATTGTCATTTTGGTAAGTTGAAACCATTAATTGCAATTTTGGTCCTTATATATATAGTGAGTACCTCCTTAGATTTTATTTTCAGTCGGTTTCCATATGTATGTGTGTGTGTGTGTGTTGAGCCGAAAGAAGAAGGGAGAAAGTTCGTTCGATTAGCTTCTTTTCAAAATATGTCTTTATCAAGTTGTTCTAGATTTCTATCGGTTTATAATTGTCAAAATTTTGCTTCTGAGTTGGTGTAATTCAAATCTGGGGTTCGAACATTTGTCCGGATTCTTTAGTTTTCGGATTCGAATTACCCGAATTTCATTGTTTTCCGGGCAGGGTATTTTTGGGATGGTATACGGATTTGGTTACCGGATTCTCGTTGACCGGACCGGGAGTATATGGATTCTTTATAGTTTCCCGATTGGATGTATCCGGATTGTGTACCAGATTCTCTAGATTTTCCGAATGGGCTTTCGGGTGGGTTACCCGGATAAGTTCCTGGATTCTTTGTAGTTTCCGGATGAGATGTGTCTGAATTATATACCCGGATACTTTGTATTTCCCAGATGGTAATTTAATCATATACGGATTCTCTATCCGGAAAACCACACCCTCGTGGGAACCCCGTGCTAAGTCGCCGAAGAGGGACAATTGTGAGTGTTTTCTGGGTAAGGGTATGATAGGCTTATTTAGAATTCTTAGCCTGCTAAGGAGTCTTATGTGTTTGAATGGTAATGGATATTTGTATTCAATTTATTTCAGATTTTGTGACTTTTGGTGGAAGATCGAATCATCAGTTTATTTTAGAAAAGCATGGAAGTATTTTGATAGCAATCAAGTGAGTTTTACTTTAATCATTTGCAAACTGGAATACATATATATTGAATAAATATGTGGTAGGTAGTGTGACGATGTGCTTATAATTGAAATATGATATATTGAGATGTATGTTGTATTTATATAAGCATTACACTACACGATTGCACGTTGGCCGAACTTAGGGCCGATGAAGTTTGGCGGTACCGAGAGACATCAGAGTTGGTTGTATTTTAATGCAACCAAGTAAATTGATTAGTTGGGTTAGCGCAACCAACTAATATGGCCATGTGAAAGAGTTGTACACAGTGCATACGAGTCATGCTTGGTATTCTAATACTTGTTGTATATCTATATTTTAAAAAAATTATTACTAAGCTGACAGAGATTTTCTCACTTAGACCAATTGGTCTAAGCCTCATTTTGTTTTCAAAAATATGTATTTCAGGTCAAGGAGCGAGTAAGAGCAAAGGAAAGGATATATTGTGATATGGTTTTGAAGACTGTGTGTTTATGAAGTTTTCTTGAAGTGTTTTTGTATCAATAGTTTGTTGGTTGTAATGTAAATTATTAACGGAAAGTTTGTACTGAAACATGTATTGTACAGTTTTGAGACCAATGGACCGTATGTGATATAATATGTATTTATGTTCTTTTATGATGAAATGTATATTATGTTATATGATGTATGTTTAGGATGGGTTGTTACAACACCTAACCGAAATCCAGGTAAATGATTTCTCCACGATCTGATCGATGGCTAAATACATATTTTTAATAGCCAATGAAAACCATGTAGTCCCATACAGTTTGTTAAGAGTCATCGAAACTGATCAATGTTCAATATAGTTCATTAACAGTCACTGAAGCACATTAAGGCCCAATGGAGTTTAATAACAACAACCGACTCTAATACAACCTAGGGGTGAACATGGTATCGTATCATGTTTTTTTTCTCGATACTGTGTACTAACCAATTATAATTGGTACACAAAAATTTATATCGTGTACCAACCAACTTTAATTGGTACCAACTTAATTTGTATCAACTTTTTTTTGTTGGTACATGTTGGTACGTTTTTGTACCAACATCTCAAAAGTTGTACAAAACTTACAAACATATTGTCTAAAACCTATTGTCCGTAAAACTTTTAGTTGTAAAACAATAAAATGTCTAAGTTGAGTTCTTTGAGTTTGATGGTCGAGTAAAATTTTTATTCTTCTACAGTAATTGTAAGACAATAAAATATTAATTTAATAAATAATTAAATTTCTTTAAAAAAATCAGATCATCTCATCATTAGATACATAAAGTAATCAAAGATATTTCATTTGATTGATTTTTTATTTAATAAATAGTTAAAAATAATATATATGTATAAGTTGGTAAAGTACGGTATTACCATGATAGACAATTTTCTATATCACGTACTAACCAAGTTTGTGAAGTTGGTACGGCAGTACCAACCAATTTAATTTGTAACAATTTAGTTGATACCAATTGAATTGGTAAAGTTGATAATGAATTGGTTGGTTTGTCAGGATACAAATTTTACACCCCTAATACAACCTATTAGAGTTCTTAAATAGCCACTTCAACCCATGAAGACCCAATACATTTCATTAAGTGTCACGTAAACAACTAAAGGCCAATATAGTTCTTAACAACCACTGAGTCCTACACGACCCATCAAGGCCAGTGAGGTTCATTGACAATCACTGAGACAGATACAATCCATCAAGTCCTATAACAATTGATCTCAATTAAGTTGTTTAAGAGCCACTAAAACCAATGATGGCCCAATATAGTTAATTAATTAGTTCAACCGGTAAGGTAGTCGAACTAGTAAGCGCTACCAATTCGAGTTGAACATTGGTGTTATGAATTGAAGGTCAACCCATATAGGCGTAATACAACTCATTTACAATCACATAGTAAGATACGACCTATCGGGACCCATTTACTGTCATCTATCGGTGATTTGCGATGGATCACCGACGGTTCATGTCTATATATTTAGGTATGTTTTTGTGTCTATATATGTATGTAGGGGTAGGTTCAAACGAGAAGATAAACCTTATGCGAGAATGCGAGAAGTGTGATATCATATATTGTGATCCCAGAACAAGTAATCATATACTCAAAACGCTCATAATGCCATCCATATATTCATCAATGAAGATCTTCATGTACACCCAATATGATGTAGAGAGAAAGTGCAATATGTGTACTAGTGTGTGTGTAATGGATGACCTAATGTCAAATAGAATGAAAATAACAATATATAGTTTGTAACTTGACAATTACACAAAAGGTCCATCTACATGGTACAACTAGCTAATTAGAGCACTAACAATCTCCCCCTTTGTACCAATGTAGAGGCATCAGATATAGACGATCACCGGGAACACATGCTTCTTCCGGATTCCAAGGATGATCTCGAATCTCCTCAACGCGTTCCGGTATTCTCTTCTGTAGGTGATAGCATCCAAGACTTGCTTGATCAACTCCTTCTCCTTTTCTTTAAGCTTCACCTCTCCGCTTTCATCCACACGCAGTTTGCTCTCCAGATTGACCTATATCATCTTGAAGGTTCCGTCACAGTACTTGTTGGTTTCACATATTCTCGGGAATCTTTTCTTCATGTTTTGATTGAAGTAAATGACTCCGAGTTCGGGTTTCTTCAACACAGTGTACACGTGAATACCTTCGATGTCTGGCAGACGCCTGTTTGGCCCTCTAAGGTTTACTCTGGTTTGGTGAGCTTCCAAGGCCATTTGGAAATCTGTAAGGTAAGAAAATTTTAGGATATTCCACATAAACCTCTTGATGCTCTGATAGCAGGCAGACCAATCTATTTTCTTTTCAGGAGCCCGTGCCAGAATTTCATACAAACTTAGGAAGTCATCAAGCTTTAAGCTCTTGAAGTCTGCTTCTGAGAAGACGCATTCGGAGCCATCAGATCTTCTAATAGTGAACTGCGGGTACCAGACATTGAGAAGCTTATGTGAATCTATCTTCAGAACCTTCATAATGGCATCTGACCTTACCACATCTGTATCCAGATCTTTGTTGTTCATAATGTGTAGAAATTCGATCTTGTGAAGTGATGGCCAGTTCTCAATGTCGTATACCTTTTCTAAGTCGATCTTCTGGATGTCTTTTACATATAAGACTTTTCTGGAGATTTCTTGGAATGGAGTTAAGATTCTCACTCTTTCACCAGTTGCAACATACCCAGGTTCAACAACAATCAGATCATGATATATTCTGAGCTCAGCTTCTAAGACTGGATCTCGTATCCTGCCATCGGCATTCACTTGAACTACTAGAGCATTCGCTTAAACTACTGGAGCATTCACTTGAACTACTGGAGCCTGTTGAGCTGAAGAGCTTGTACCTTGATCGGCTTGTTGTTGCTGTTGAGGAGAGTCATCAGGAGTATCATTATCAGAATCCGAAGCAATCATTAGAGCCCCGGTGGTGTCAAATATGTCGTCTATTTCCTCTTTGATCTGAACAGTCATAGTCTCTGGCTCTTCCTCAGAGTCAATGTAGATATAATCAGTGACCATGTCATCTGTCATCCTCTCTTCTTCCGTTCTATTGTCAACAACTGGAGGCTTTTCAACCCCAGTTATGACATCATCTAGAACTACGTCATCATCAACTTGGACCGTATCAGTCTCTGGTCCACTTGCCCCTGTTGCCCCCTCATTTACTGCCTGATCTGATCCTCCGATGTTTTCAGTAGCTGCAGCATTCGATTCTCCAACCCTAGCTCTCTTCTCCCCCTCATGTTGATCAGGATCATCCTGATCATCATGCCTTCTTTTCCGTGAGTTCTGAGCTTGAATCCCACACTTTTCTTCCACAACCTTAAGTCTATCAGATAAGGAACTGAATCCTGACATCATGGCATTTGTCATGTCTTTCATGGAGTCGGTGAGACGCTGGAAGTCGGTGCTGAATGGTAATCGGGTTTGAGATTCAGATTGTTGACGGAGCAATCCAAGTAGATCTACTTCTTCGGTGGTGTTGGATTCTACTTGGGCTAATAAACAGGCTAACAACTCGGATTTGAGTTGATGGGTAGGAACCTAGTGTAAAGGAACTGATGGTGGTGGTTGTGGTTGGTTTGGATCACTAGATGGTGGAGCCTGAGGAGTTGATGAAGACTCCGCTATCCCTTTTCCTTTGATAACCCTGCTCACTTGATTTGCTAGTCGGTCAACGATCACCTGTATTGCCTGACGGTGGTTCTTCTAAGACGTGTTGAGCGAGGCTACCGCGGCACCTAGAAGTGGTAGAGTGATATAATGTAGGGGCGGGCCTAGCATGGCACGAACCTGTTCAATAGGCATATTGGGGAAAATAGATCTAACTCTCGGACCACTTAGGTTTTCGGTTAACATTGCAGTTGTAGCAACTGAATGGTCTGTGCTCATAGATGGCCTAGTGTAAGCTATGACAGGACTTCCACCCGGTCCTCGTGGGGTACCAACAAATGGCGACCGCAGTCTGTGTGTTCCGGTTGGGGCACGGAAGCCCGCAACTTGGTGAGTTTCCAACGCGCGTGGCCTAGGAAAGGTTGTTCGTTCAAAAGGCACTAGACTCAACGTGCTTGGAATGAAAGGCGGTGGCCGGGGCAGAAGCCTATCTTGTTCAATACCGGCAGACACCAATTGTGTTGCCAATAATGTATGTGCTGAATCCCCCGTGTAAAATGAAACATCGGCAAATTGAGATGCCGATGATTGGCTGAGAGGGGTTGTGCATTGCATGGATGGGTCCACCATGTCTGATTCAATACGCAACGGCGACGAACGCTCGTTGGTAGTGGATGTGGCTACCCGGCTAGTAACGGTTTGGGGAGGGTCACTAGTTATAACTTTGTGTGACCCTGTCTCAGCCTCTCACATCCTCTCGGCTCACAACATTTTCATTTTCTACTTCGACCCCCTCATCCCTCCTTGTGTCACCAATATCGCCTGAGAGTCCGATGTTCCAGGTGGAATCAGCATCGGAACTCTCTATATGTTGTCTCCGACCAACGTGTCTTGGAATAAGATCCGCATCAGGGTCATGGTCGAAGTCGGAGTCAGAGTTGCCATCATCATCGTTTCTGGGTTGGGTTGATGCTCCATCTTCAGATGATGAAGCGTTTGGTACATAGTCAGCATCGTCGGCCGAGTTCCATGAAATATCATCAGCGAATACTTGAACTCTTTCAGCTTGATTAGCTCCAGAAGTAGATGCCATACCAGCAGTCCTCTCCACAATCCCAACTCTCTTTCTTATCGTTCGCCTCACCTCTCCCTGTTCAGGAACCCCGTGTTCCTGAACCTGCTCGACATGGATACCCTCACCTCCTAATGGGTTTGCACCTTGGGCAGGTCCCTCCGGTTCTGGCTGGACCATTAGTGCATTGTCTAACCTATATTTCCTAACTACCTCAGACTGCTGGTTGGCATAAGCGAGTACGGCTTCGGGTATCACAGCAATATGGCCAAATTCAATCGGGTCGGGCATCTTCAGGAAGTGCATCCACTGGCTCGGGCCTTGGACTGCATTTGGGCGTCGTGGAATCTCTTGGTTGTTTTCCATGATCAGTTGAATAATGATCTGGAAGAAACGCTGGTAAGGCACGAAGTTTCGGTTCTTTTTCGTTCTGACTTTATCTTCTACTAGCTCTATCATCTCATTCCATATGAGTACGACATAGTCTATGCGTCGGTTGAAGGCGACATCATGGAACATCTTTAGCGTTGAAAGGTTGCACTTGTCGAGGCCGGTATGGTTCGAGGTCATACAACGATTGATGATGGAGCATAACATGTACCAGACTGGTGGTAGGAATCTTCGCTGGAATCTTGACGAGCTGGTAAGCATCGGGTTTCGTGGATCTTGATAACCCAGACTCAGGATGTCGGTGAATAGTTGTTCTTCTAGGAACATGTCTTCAAAATCCGCGCTGTAGGGTAGGTCTAAGGCTCGACGGAGTCACTTAAGGGTAATTCGAACATCGAAATGATCGACTTTTGCAGTAAAGTGCGGACCCCATCGGTGTACTGGATGAAAACGTAGTGTGTGCCAGAATTGTTGTAAGTAGATAAGTGGCACAGTGACTACCTTTGTTAGTGCTGTACGAAGAGGGTGGCCTCGGATGATCTCCAGGATGATACGGTGGTCGAATGCCACACTGAGATCAAGATGGTGGTTGTTATCCAATAGGGCAAAATGAAGGTTTCTCGGTAGAAGTTCCTCATTAAGGTCGCGTGCATTCACCGACGGATGCGATGACCGGTGCGATGGAATGACCGTGTTGTCATCAGAAGAATGACCGTCATTGTGTGCCATATGAATAGTGACCAGTCAGTACAGAGCCAAAAACGGATTTTTCATGAAAAAATTGTCAAAAATTGCCTAAGTCATGGGGTTATCGCAACTAACACAAGCACATAGTCGCAAAGATGATTTTAGCGCAAGGAAGGGGTTGCGAGGAATGGTTATCGCAACAACCGTATTGCGATAAACTGTTATCGCAACACGAAGGTTGCGATAAAAAGTTATCGCAACATGTAGGTTGCGATAATGATGAACTATAGTTGGTTGCAACTAAGATGATCATCAAGAACACTTTGAGTTGCGATAATCTTAAACACGAAACTAATCCTAAGTGTTTAAGCCCAGATCTCTAAGTTTTCGCACAAAATTGATTTTAGCCTATTCTAATGAGTTCGCGAAGTGACCAGAAGCATACCCTAACAATGTTATCACCTAACAAACACATATACATCGATATTAAGATAGAATGCGAAAAGTCCCATATGGGTTCGACCCTAATATACCAAAAATCGACTGTAAAGGCATGATTGATGGATAAATATGAATAACGATGATGAAAATCTTACCTCGAAGTGAACTGTAGTGAATGTATGCGATTTGAACTCGAAAATCTTGAAAAAATATCAGAACTTGTACACTGATACTTGAGAGAAGTTTAAACGAATTTGGAATGAGACAAAAATTCAAACTCAGTGTATTTATAGAGTTTTACGACACGTGACACATGGCAGCATAGGGTTGGTCCAACGTTTGACCTCCACAGTGTCAGGTTATCGCAAGAAGAAGGTTGCGATAACCCTTGGTGTTATCGCAAGGAACAGGCTGCGACAACAACTTCAGTGTTTAATCGCAACAGGGAGTTGCGATAAAACACTGTTCACACCACTTTATCGCAAGCAAGGGTTGCGATGAAAGGTGTTATCGCAAGCAACGGGTTGCGATAAGACCTCTTCCATGTTTAATCGCAACAGAAGGTTGCGATGAAACACTGTTCACATTGTTATCACAAGTAGTGTGTTGCGATAACATGAACACTTGGACATTTTTCAAAAAGATTTTTCAGGAAAAATGATTTTATCACATTGGAAGATGTCCAACTTCCAATTGATTAAGCACTCAAGGTTTTAAACACGGTTTTCACTCCCCTTAAATGATGCATGGATTTGAAAAATTGTTTTCATCATTTAAGAGTTAGTGTTCAAACAAATTAGAATACTTACCTTGTGATCTCCAAATAACAGTCACATGCCATCTAAACTTACATGATTTGGCAGTTATGCACACTCCCCCTATTTTTGTGCATATGATCTGTACTAAACTCCCCCTGAGACCATGAACACACCTTGTGCAGATACAGATATCATAACAAATCACAGATAAGGTATTTAAAAGAAAAGAAAATAACAAGTTGAATAAACATTTGCAATACAACTAAGATATGAAAATTTAAATAACATATATTGAGAATAGAATATGATGAAAATTTGAGTGTATCAATCTAGATACAATATCCAGATTGAGATACAAATATTTCCATCTATTATATGATCAATATAGGGAAGTTAAACTTTCATGTTCATCATGCCAACCTTGGATACTAAGAAATTAAAGCGTTTTTCATCCAAGGCTTTTGCGAAAAGATCGGCAAGCTGAAACTCAGTTGTAACAAAATATAATTCAATTGTTCCTTTCTCAACGTGATCTTTTATGAAATGATACCTGATGTCGATATGCTTGGTTTTGGTGTGTTGGACAGGATTAGCAGATATGGCAATCACGCTTTTACTGTCACAGTAGATGTGGATCTTCTCATATTTAAACTCGTAGTCCATGAGTTGGGCCTTCATCCACAGTACTTGTGAACAACAGCTGGCCGCAACAACATATTCTGCCTCCACCGTTGATGTTGAGAAACAATTTTGCTTCTTGGATGACCAGCTCACGAGCTTGTCTCCCAAAAACTGTACATGCCCCGAGGTGCTCTTTCTGTCCAGCATGCTTCCTCCATGATCCGCGTCTGAGTATGCGGTGAGTTCGTATCCGGTTCCCTTGGGATACCACAGTCCTAGATACGTTGTTCCCTTCAAGTAGATAAAGATTCTTTTGACAGCGCCGAGGTGTGATTCCTTAGGTTTGGCCTGAAATCTTGCACACATACAAGTTGCAAACATTAAATCTGGACGACTAGCGGTAAGATACATTAGTGACCCTATAATTCCTATATAATTCTTAACATCAACATCAATACCGTCAGGATCTGGACCTATCTTAGATCCTGGAGCCATAGGCGTGCCAATTGATGTACAGTTTTCCATCTTGAATTTCTTCAAGATATCAAACACGTACTTCGATTGATTGATGAAGATACCTGTCGAGAATTGTTTGACTTGTAATCCGAGAAAGAAATTAATCTCTCCCATCATACTCATTTCGAACCTGGTCATCATAATGTTAGAAAACCATGTGCATAGTCCAGGGTTAGTCGAACCAAAAATAATATCATCAACGTAAATCTGTACTAAAAGAATTTCACCTTCCTCGCGCAAAGTAAAAAGAGTTTTGTCAATTTTACCTTTTTCAAAGCCGGAACCTAGTAGAAAGGTAGATAAGACTTCATACCAGGCACGGGGGGCTTGTTTAAGACCATAAAGAGCTTTGTCAAGGATGTACACATAGTCTGGTTTATCTTTGTCCACAAAGCCTTATGGTTGAGACACGTACACCTCCTCCTTCAGAACACCATTCAAGAATGCAGTCTTCACGTCCATTTGATAGACGGTGAAGTTCTTGTAGGCGGCAAAGGATAGGAACATCCGAATTGCCTCTAAGCGAAAAACCGGTGCGTACGTCTCGTCGTAGTCGATACCCTCCTGTTGCCTATACCCTTTTGCTACTAGTCTTGCTTTGTTTCGCACAACTATGCCGTCTTCATCTTTCTTGTTTTTCAGGACCCACTTAGTACCAATGACTGTTTTACCCTTGGGTCTCGGAACTAATCTCCACACCTTCAGAGCTTCAAACTGATTCAGCTCTTCTTGCATCGCAATTAACCAATCCGGATCTTCTAAGGGTTGTTGAACTGTTGATGGCTCAACTTGACTTAGAAAGAGTGTGTATAAAACTTCATTTGCGGATGCAGATCTGGTCTTTACTGGTTCAGACACCTCACCAATCACCTGATCTATTGGGTGACTGCGAGTCCACTTTTTGGAGTGTGGATGGAGAGAAATAGCATCTTGATTGGGGTCTACTAGGGTAGGATCTTTATCAAAGTTCAACTCGATCGTCAATGTTGGTTCCAGACGTGAGGCAGGTTGGTTGCCAGCAGTGACAATTGGAACTGCCTCAGGAACTGCTTCGGTTGATTTTTCAGGAATGTTATCAGTACCCTGATCATTGACATTTGAAGTTGCACCAGATGAAGAAGCACCATTCATAGATACTTGTTGTCTTGCTTGCGTAGATGTCATGGTTGTGTTCCTTGGAGAAGTTGCAGGAGTAGTTGCACTAGTATTGGATGAAGTCAACACCGGTGAAGGCCCTGACATTGTAGCTTAAACTGAAGGTGTAGCAACTTGATTCCTGTTGTTTACAGATGATGAACATTTATTACTTCCAAAGAAATCATCATAAAAATGTTCAAACAATATATCAAGTTCGTTAGGAGTAGAGATAGAAGTGGAAGCTTGATCCTTGTTTGACGTCCTAGTCATCATTGGACGGATTTGTCCAGATGCTAGTATTCCGGATATTGCTGGTTCTGTACTGTTTTGTACAGAAGCCATTTCTTCAGTTTCGTCGAACTTGACATTTATGCTTTCCATCACAGTTCTGGAGGACTTGAGATAAACTCTGTACGCTTTTGATGTGAGCGAGTATCCGATAAAAACACCATCACTTCCCTTAGGGCTGAACTTGTTCAAATTGTCTTTATCGTTCAGCACGATACACCTGCACCCAAAGACACGAAAGTAGTGTATTACATGTTTTCTATTGTTAATCAATTCATATGGAGTTTTGCCAAACCGTCGATGGATAATTGAGCGGTTTTGTGTATAGCATGCCGTCGATACAGCTTCAGCTAACAGAAACAGAGGTAGATCAGCATATGACATCATCGTTCTGGCATCTTCAACTAGTGTACGTTTTCATCTTTCAACGACTCCGTTCTGCTGAGGTGTTCTGGCCGTAGAATATTGATGAGATATTCCTAATGACTTAAAGAAGTCATCAAGAGTCTTGTTTTTAAACTCTGTCCCGTTATCTGATCTAATGGTCAGAACTGATTGTTGAAGATTCACTTGAAGCTGTTTGACTAATGAGATGATCAAGTCAGGTGTTTCATCTTTTGATCGTAGAAACTTCACCCATGTATATATCGAATAATCATCGACGAAGACTAACACGTATCGTTTGGCACTTATGCTCCGAGTCTTCATCGGACCACAGAGATCCATATGAAGGATTTCCAAAACTTTCTGTGTGTTAGGCTCAGGTTTTGGTGGGTGAGGAGCTCGTTTCATCTTCCCCTTCTCACAAGCGGTACAGAAGTTGTCTTTTACAAATTTCAGCTCTTGTTGACCTAAGACTAAGTCTCCCAACATCAGTTTTTGAATGTAACAGAAGTTGAGATGAGATAGTCGTCTATGCCACAACCAACTTTTCTCCAATGATGCTTTAGACATTAGACATACGTCATTCTTAGGCTTGAGCTTTGATAGGTCAATGGTGTAAAGATTGGACTTCCTCGAACCGACTAGAAGCTCATCTCCTCCTTCGGTTAGAACTGCACACCGGGTCTTCTTGAAATGGACTTCTAGATATTTATCACAAAATTGACCTATGCTAAACAAGTTATGCCCCAAACCTTCAACATAGTTAACTTTGTTAATCCTAACGTTGTCTTTCACTATGTCTCCATAACCCAGAATTGGAGAATACCGATCATTTCCAAACTTGACTCTACCACCATATTTTTTCACAAAATTAACAAGCAACTCCTTTCTTCCAGTCATGTGCTTTGAGCAGCCTGAATCCAAATACCATACATGACTGGGTTGCAAAGGGAAATTAGATGGTTTTAGGTACCCATTTCCAAATGGGTCCTTTCGGATTAGTAGTTTTGGACTTGACATGATGATGTCTATAACCTGTGTTAAAGTAGTTATTTGAATAAAACCAACGGTTATAATCAGATGTGCAGATAAAATCATCCACACCACAAGAAGAACAGCAAATTTGATCATGTGCTAAATTAATCAGTTGTTGCATTGAATAAAGCTTGTATAGGATTACAAGTTTTTGTCTATTGCCAACATCATAATTACTAACAACTGAAACAAAATTGTTTTTCTTGGAATTTAAAGCAACGTGGGATGATTTTCTCTGGGCCACATCCTGTGTGGACTCCTTTATTCTCCACTCGAGATGCGTATTGTTTCTCAAATAACGATCTGAAATACCAAAAAGATAGGAGTTGTAAGCTTTGGAATTCTGAGCTTGAAAGGAATTATTTTGCTTCTTTCTTTTTGTTTTTCTTTTCTTTTTCTGTAATGATCGTTTGGATTTAGATTTTGAATAATAATTATTAGCAGAAGGGTTTTCAACAGATTTTGAAGATTCACCCTTAAAGAAATTCTTCTTAGGTGCTTCTTCTTTGATTATAAAATCAGAATGATCTGGAAGCTTTGAGTTAAAGTCAAATTGTACATCATTTTCTTGTGCTTGCTTACTCTTTCCGTCACAAAGAATCTCAATATCACAATCAGACTGACTATCCAATGAAGTATGAAAGATACCATAAGACTTCGGAAAGAGAAATTCATCTTGTTCTTTTCTAAGAGTTTTTTCCTCTTCTGTAGAAAAATACATCTCAGGAGGAGCTTTGACAAATTGACTTTCCAAATCCCAAGATTCAGAATCATCTTGGTCATCAACCATCGAGCTCCTAAAGACAGTATTTCCCATAAATGTTTTACATGAAGAAACATCTGACTCTGAAGAATGTTTTTCTTTTAAAAATTTCTCTTCAGACATTTCTTTATGTCTAGCTTCCATTTCTTTTAAGCTTTCTGAAAATACTGTAAGCATAACTTCCTTTTCGATCTCAAAAGCAAGTTTTTCGTCATTTCTGACTTCATGAATAGTACTTTTAATCTTGCTTTCGAGATCAATGAGTTTCTGTTCAAGAACCATTGGTGGAAAATACCTTTTACCCTCAAAAACTGGTTTTTCATTAGTTTTTTTTAGTATTCCGTCTCCTTTGGTTGTTCAACAACATAACTCTGAAAATAGTCATTAGGCAAGGTTTTATCGTTTTCTAATGCCTTCGCATTTTCAGAACCATACCAAAAAGGAAGCTGCATCTTGACAGTGGTTTTTCTTTTTACTTATTCCTCAGCCTCATAGTCATCTTCATCCATTTTAAGCCATTTGATTTTATAGCTAGGATGTAGTGATGGAGGAATAAACCAATCAAATTCATAAAGAGTGGGGGCTTTTAGTAAGACATTCTTTAGGTAATGTGGATTGTCATATCCTATGCCCCACATAGAATTGAAATACCGATATTGTAATAACCCGTAGTAAGTTTACCCTGTTATTTTATGTGAAGTTATTAGTTAAAGGTAGTATAGTTATTGTTACAAGTTTGAGGTCCTTATGTTCTATTAATGATAGTCTAAGGTCCTAAGTGTAAAGTTGCATATTTAAATAGGTGAGTCATAATGTTTGATGAGTCATTAGACTCATTTTTCCTGAAATTTCAAAGTGTGAAGTGTGTGTGTGTGTGTGTGTGTTGTGTGTCGTTCAAAAGAAAAGAGGGAGAGCAAAAGGGAAGCAAAAGAAGAAGAGGGTTAGGGTTTGTTCTCTTTTGGTGATTCAAGTTATTTCCTCAAGAAATCTTGCTGCAGGTATGATTCTTCTTTGGTTTCTTCTTTATCTTTATGATTGTCATCTTAGTTCTATATTAGGTTTGGGTATATTTTTCACCATGGTTGGATTATATGAGTTTGTTGTTAAGAAGAAGTTATTGATGCCTTTAAGTATAGCTTAAAGGTTTTACTAGTTTCAAAGCTCTCATCTCATAGTTGGTGTATGTCCAAGTCAAGTTTTGAAGCTTTTCCATGGTTCGTGAGATTGAGCTCCTTTCATGGATAGCCTTGATTACTCCTTTTAATGAGTTTAGATATGCATGTATAGAGTTGTATATGAGTTCCTCCATGTTATTTGATGTTAAAACCCTCATTTTTGATGCTAAAACCTCCATAGAATGAACCTAATGCAGTTGGGGTTGAGTTGGGGTGTTAAGGGGCTGAATCAGAGGCTGTTTGTTGTCCAACAGAGGTCCGCGCGACCTTTGGCACGGTTCTGGTCGCACCAAAGTCGCGCCAAGCACTGTTTCAGCATTTTCGATTTTTGTTTGTTGTGTACTCGTGTCGTTTCTGGGCGTAATATAGGGGTATGGGTACTCGTTTTGAGTGTACAATAGCATTTGAACATATTGGACATGTTATTTTGAGCATATCGCAAATCCAAGTCTTGTTTTTGACATCGGTTGTTCAGTTTCTAGCTCGGTTGCGATTTGGGGGCGTCCGGTGGGTTGTTAATGTTGTAAATTGTCGTAGTGAGTCTTATATAAATATAATTATGTGCATTTCATCAATGTATATATATTTCAGGCTCAGTTGCCCCACATTAGTGAAGTTTGATAGTGGTGTTCGGTTGTATCGTTTGCGTGTGTGTGGATTCAAACTATTAACCAAGTGAGTTTTCTTTTAACCATTTTCAACTGGAATACATATAAAATGAAATGGTTAACATGTGATATGTAATGTGATGATTGTGAGTTATATGAAATGTGATTATTAAGATGCAGTTCTATTTGTTTGAGCATTGAACTACACTAATGCACTTTTGTCGGACTTAGAGGCCGTATGGAGTTGGATGTACCTAAAGAGGCAGCGGAGTTGGTTGTACTTGAGGTACTTCGGAGTAAATTAATTAGTTGGATTAGCGCGGTCAACTAATATTGTTATGGCCATAATTTGTTTTGTTGGTGTTAAAGGCCAACGAAGAATTTTATGCACAGTGCATGAGAGTCAATGTGTGGCATATTGATAATGGTTTCATATCAATGTTTTCATAATATTGTTATTGAACTATCACAAATTTTCTCACTTAGACCAATTGGTCTAACCCTCATTGTTTTCCAAAATATGTATTCCAGGGCGGATGCAAATTGAAGATAAAGAAAATGAAAAGTTGTGGTTATGTGTTTAGGGCTCCTATACTTGCAAGATGAAGATGCTAAATGATAGTTGAATTGGTTAAGTGAGTATGTGAATCTTCAGTATGAAAAGACTATTAGCAAAAAGTTTGTAAGCTATTTCAAATAGTTGTGTAGATTTATAGGTTGGGACCCAATGTGTAACCTTAAAGTGATATGTTATCTATAATTTTTATGTTCTATGTTAGTTGGGAATCCGAGTTGTTACAGATGGTATTAGAGCCCGAGTTTAAGAGATTTAGGTATTCAGTTTGATGCCTAGACTTAAACTAGATGATTTTATGTTGAAATTAGGATGTCCTTGATATGTTTAGAACCCGCGGGGTATTAAATATAGTTGTGTAAAAGGAACGCCATGTAAGGTAAATTCAAATTACATTTGGCCAATGTAATTTTTTGCTTACAGGGACATGTTGGAACTGGAATACCTTATTATATTGGGTATGTGTTTACATGAATATCTATATATGTTTGTGAATTGATAGGATGGCTAGCCATTCTCGTTAGATTGGGAAAGGTGGATCATATAATCAGGATCGGGAAAATCCTAGAATGGGTAATATTAATGAAATGATCTCAAATGCTCGAGGTATGAGTCATACCCAAAGAAGGCGTTATAATAGAATTATTATTGATATGATTATGGGATTGTCATTATGGTTAGCAATGATTTGTCGGTTATTGGGGATTTCACCGGTTACTAATCCAGTATCGGTATAGTAGGCCTCCTTGGCCACTCCACTAGTGGCTCGGCTTCGTCTAGATGTGATGTGAAGTGAATTACAATGAATTTCCTTTGTGGAATAAACTTAAGTGAATTAGATGTTTAAGATTTTGTGTTTAGCATTTTATGTTAAGTTAGCGGTGTAAGAAATTGATGTGATAATGGGTTTCCCATTATGTTTAGTAATAGTTTTGGATTTAAGAAACTAAGTTGTGGTAAGACTATTTGAACGTGATGTTGATGTATTATTTAGTGCGCGAAAGCATCATCTATTAAATGTTTAAAGGATGTCATAAGGATTTTGCAATATGATTGTGTGGTACAGATTTCGAAATAGGTGTAGTATGCGATGATAGACATGCCAGACTTTGATTGGTTATAAAATTTCGCGATTATATAAAGTAATAGCATTAGATTATTTCATAAGTATTGTTGTGTGATGAGATTTATTTGGGATATTGGTGTTATGCTCTTGTTACTATAAGAATTGAAGGCTCGGGTGTTAATTTGTGACTTCTTAAGTGGGATATTATTTTTATTATTTGATTGTGTTGCATTTTGTTAAGTATGAGTTTATTTAGTTCCAATCGAATATTAATGAAAATGTCAAGATCTGGTTGATTAATGGTGTTTAGTATTTGTTTAAGAATTCCGACTTGAAATGTTGAAATAGTCCTTGTGCGTAAAGGCATGCATTTGGTTTGGTTAACCCCATTTGGAGATTGAGAAGTGCAATGTATTATATATCATTAAGTACTACTTGCAATGATATTAGGTGTTTAAATAGTTGATTATATTAATTATGGATTGTAGTGGAACCGTTTCTTTGGACTTAGTATAGTAAGCATATTGTGGTGTTGGTGCTTGATCTTGTTAAAACTTTTGATTAGGTAATGATGAGTGATCATCGGTAATTCGGTATGAGAAGATAAAGTTGATATATTGGAATAAGTGGTTATGATGAAAGTAAGAAATTGTCGGGCGATTGATTTAAAGTTTTCGATTGTTAGCAAATTTTATATTGGAAGTGTATGTTTTAGGTTTTAAGAAGGCTTAGTAAAAGTATAGGTTTGGAAGCATTTGGTGTGAAAAGAGGTTGGTTCTAAATTAGCAATAGTGCAACAAATATTTTGGGTGATATTGAAATTGGTATGTTTGTTTGTTAAGATATTGTTTGGGATAAATTTAAGTGGGAAAACAAGGATGATAGAAGGTGGAAAGTGAAGAGTGTTATTGTAAATGATTGGTAAGGAAAAGCTATTATTGATCGAAGCTGGAAAAAAAATTGAGTGATTGGTGAGTTTAATCAGACTTGCGCAACGAAAGCGTGTTAATCGATTATAGTTTGTGTTTGGATTTGAAAGATTGTTCAAAGTGGGAACAAAAGTTATATTATGAGAATCAAAGTGGTTGGTAGTTTAATTTTGGATGATTGATCTAACACTTGCAATTGTTAGCAACTTTCAAATTGAAGGTGCATGTTAGAGTTTTGGGAAGATATTGCGAAAGTGTAGAATGTGGCGTTGTGTATAGTTCAGTATTTCAAACGCTGGGTTATGCCTTCAAATGTTGAAGTTTATGTTATGAATAAAATTTCAAATGTGTTAGATGATATGTGATATATATTGTGTGCTGAAAGAGGCATGATGAGATATTTTGCGCTGACAGAGGCACGGTGAATATTGTGTGTTGAAAGAGGCACGATGACATATTTTATGCTGAAAGAGGCACGATGACATATTTTGTGCTGAAAGAGGCACGATGAGATATTTTGTGCTGAAAGAGGCACGAGGTGAAATAAAGATGTACTGATTTTGTTAATAAGATGTTTTATGGTTGTTATATTGATGGGGATGGGTGTATAGTGTGGATCCAATTTGTTTATTATCGTTTTGAAAGAAGATGTTAATGATATTTGAGATAGACTGGTTAGAAATAAAATTTAAGTTGATAATTTTTATGATAAAGAAATGAATCGAATTGATTTATTCAGTAAGGGTCAGCAGTGATATACCATGATAGTCGAGAAAGATAGTTGGGTTCAGAAACTATCAATATGGTCATGATTTAATTATGTTTTACATTAATTTAATGATAATCAAGACTTGTGACCATTGTGATGCTTACAACATCTATTTACATGATCCGATTGGCGAGACGAATTACGTGAATTCTCGAGAAATGCTAAAGGAGATAGAGTTAGAGTCCGATCTTAGGGACTTCACCATAATACCTCAGCAATGCATCATAGAGAAGAAGCACCCTTTGTTCTTTCTGTATTCACCAAAGCATCCATTACCCTTGAAGGTTTATAAATTGCTTATAATAACAGTTATTACAAGGGATAGGATGCTACCGGAGAACTGGATTTTGAAGTGAAAACAAAGTATCCCCAGTTGTTCGACCGATAGAATTCCGGGACGAAATTCCTTTAAGGGGGAGAGATTGTAATAAACCGTAGTAAGTTTACCTTGTTGTTTTATGTGAAGTTATTAGTTAAAGGTAGTATAGTTATTGTTACAAGTTTGAGGTCCTTATGTTCTATTAATGACAGTCTAAGGTCCTAAGTGTAAAGTTGCATATTTAAATAGGCGAGTCATAATGTTTGATGATTCATTAGACTCATTTTTCCTGAAATTTCAAAGTGTGAAGTGTGTGTGTGTGTGTGTGTGTGTGTTGTGTGTCGTTCAAAAGAAAAGAGGGAGAGCAAAAGGGAAGCAAAAGAAGAAGAGGGTTAGGGTTTGTTCTCTTTTGGCGATTCAAGTTATTTCCTCAAGAAATCTTGCTGCATGTATGATTCTTCTTTGGTTTCTTCTTTATCTTTATGATTGTCATCTTAGTTCTATATTAGGTTTGGGTATATTTTTCACCATGGTTGGATTATATGAGTTTGTTGTTAAGAAGATGTTATTGATGCCTTTAAGTATAGCTTAAAGGTTTTGCTAGTTTCAAAGCTCTCATCTCATAGTTGGTGTATGTCCAAGTCAAGTTTTGAAGCTTTTCCATGGTTCGTGAGATTGAGCTCCTTTCATGGATAGCCTTGATTACTCCTTTTAATGAGTTTAGATATGCATGTATAGAGTTGTATATGAGTTCCTCCATGTTATTTGATGTTAAAACCCTCATTTTTGATGCTAAAACCTCTATAGAAAGAACCTAATGCAGTTGGGGTTGAGTTGGGGTGTTAAGGGGCTGAATCAGGGGCTGTATGTTGTCCAACAAAGGTCCGCGCGACCTTTGTCGCGGTTCTGGTCGCACCAAAGTCACGCCAAGCATTGTTTCAGCATTTTCGATTTTTGTTTGTTGTGTACTCGTGTCGTTTCTGGACGTAATATAGGGGTATGGGTACTCGTTTTGAGTGTAGAATAGCATTTGAACATATTGGACATGTTATTTTGAGCATATCTCAACTCAAAGTCTTGTTTTTGACATCGGTTGTTCAGTTTCTAGCTCGGTTGCGATTCGGGGGCGTCCGGTGGGTTGTTAAGGTTGTAAATTGTCGTAGTGGGTCTTATATACATATAATTATGTGCATTTCATCAATGTGTATATATATATATATATTTCAGGCTCGATTGCCCCTCGTTAGTGAAGTTTGATAGTGGTGTTCGGTTGTATCGTTTGCGTATGTGTGGCTTCAAACTATTAACAAGGTGAGTTTTTTTTAACCATTTTCGAACTGGAATACATATAAAATGAAATGGTTAACATGTGATATGTAATGTGATGATTGTGAGTTATATGAAATGTGATTATTGAGATGCAGTTCTATTTGTTTGAGCATTGCACTACACTAATGCACTTTGGCCGGACTTAGAGGCCGGATGGAGTTGGTTGTACCTAAAGGGGCAGCGGAGTTGGTTGTACTTGAGGTACTTCGGAGTAAATTAGTTAGTTGGCTTAGCGCGGTCAACTAATATTGTTATGGCTATAATTTGTTTTGTTGGTGTTAAAGGCCAACGAAGAATTTTATGCACAGTGCATGAGAGTCAATGTGTGGCATATTGATAATGGTTTCATATCAATGTTTTCATAATCTTGTTATTGAACTATCCCAAATTATCTCACTTAGACCAATTGGTCTAACCCTCATTGTTTTCCAAAATATGTATTCCAGGGTGGACGCAAATTGAATATAAAGAAAATGAAAAGTTGTGGTTATGTGTTTAGGGCTGCTATACTTGCAAGATGAAGATGCTAAATGATAGTTGAATTGGTTAAGTAAGTATGTGAATCTTCTGTATGAAAAGTCTATTAGCAAAAAGTTTGTAAGCTATTTCAAATAATTGTATAGATTTATAGGTTGGGACCCAATGTCTAACCTTAAAGTGATATGTTATGTATAATTTTTATGTTCTATGTTAGTTGGGAATCCGGGTTGTTACAGAAATTTATTGGGCTTATTCATGTGAATTGGTTGTTTAGTTTGGCCTGCTTTGTACAATTTTTCTTCCAAACCTTTGACTTTATCGCTCAGCTCAGTGTTCCTATCTTTATAAGCATGAAGAAGATTTTCAAACTCATTCTTCTTTGCTTCTGAACTCTCTAACATTTCTGGTAATTCAGTTATTCTACTTTGAAAATATGTTTGACCCACATCAAATTCAGCCTTTTTTCTTTTCCAGTTTTTCAATGTGACTCTCTTGTTCTATTAATCTTTCTCTTTGAGAGGAAATTAGTTCATCTGCTTTTCTCAAGTTATCTGTTAGATCAGCTAATCTCTTTTGTAGATATGCTTGTTGAGTAAAAAATTGACTATAAGGATCGGAATGTACCTCATTTGTCTCTGAAGTAGATTTTGACTCTTCTTCATCGGTGTTTTTAGTCATGAAACACATTTTTGTTTGAGCTGTCATCTCATCATCCGCTTCATCATCAGTTTGATCAAGCCAATATTCCTCTTCAACCAACAATGCTATCCCTAATTCCTTTTGCTTAGCAAGCAGCATCTTGTTCTTATAATAACCAGAATCTCTGACTTTTGGCTTCCAGCATTCCTTGGCGAAGTGTCCAGTCTTCCCACAGTTATAGCACTTTGGTTCTTCATCCCTTTTCTCAAACACCTTCTTTTCATCAATCCTCTTGTCATCCCTCTTGTACTCATCCCTTTTCTCATCAAACTTCTTTCTTGACTCGACGCGATCTTTGTGCTCAAAATTCTTGGAGCCTGATGCATATCTCTGATTATTAGAACCAGGCCTTGTCACAAACTGTTTTTGAAAAGCTTTAGTAAGAAGTATCATTGCTTGTTTCAGGCTTTCAGCTTCGTCCAGTCCATCTCCTTCATACCGTTCTTCATCAGACTCATCACCAACATTCTTTGAATATTTCTTGGTGGATTTGTTAGATATTAAGGCAATTGGATCAATCTCTTCTTCCTTAATTTCTTTCTTCTTCTCTTTCTTCCTTTTCTTATCCCTTTTCTCATCAGCATCATCCTCATATTGTTTCAAAGTTTCATACATTTGCTGTAAAGGCAAGTTAGCTAACCTAGCATGTTGTTTCATCCTGTGAGCATATTTCTTCCATTCAGGTTGCAGAACGCTCAAGAATTTCACATTATGCTCGATTATCGTCTTGTTTATGTTGTACCTATTCAGCTCATTCGGTATTGTAATGAAACGGTCGTACGTATGATCAAGTGCCTCACCTTCTTTTTGTCTAAAATTTTCGTACGTGTTTATGGCATTGGAAACTCTCATATGATTTTCCACCTCGGATCCTTGATACAATTTGACTAACTCATCAAACATAGCTTTCCCAAAAATGTTTTTGCCGTCCACCTTTTGATAAATAACATTAGTCAAGGCTTGCATAACTAGTGATTTTGCCTCTTTGTCTGCATTGTAACGTTTCTTTTGTTCAACATCATAATGCAGTGGTTGAATTTCAACCCATTCTAGAGGTGGTTCACCATCAGCAGCTAGTCCTCTTCTTCTCACTACCCCCATGGGACCATTCTGAAGTGAACGAACAATGTAGTCCCCATTTTCTTGACGTTCAACGTAATCCGTAAATCTGTCTTTCCATATTTTGAACTCCTTAGGAAAAAGGACAAGTGGTTTGTTCTTTGACCCAATAGTCAGTATATCTTTAGCTATCATTTTTTATTACTTGTTAATGATCGGTAAGTACCCTTCTGATCTGATTAGTAAATAGTTGTTCACACGGTTTTGTCGCAAGTCACTTTTGTCTCAACCCAAGTCTTGTCTTAACAAAGAGTTTATCTCAACTCAAGAACTTATCGCAACACAAATCTTGTCTCAACCAACACTTTGTCTCAACCCAAGTTTATCGCAAGATCAGAGTATGTCGCAAGCTATTTTGTCGCAAAAGGAAATCTTGTCGCAACAAAGAAGTTGCGATAAAACCTAACGATGGTCCTTATCGCAATAGAAGGTTGCGATAAGTTACTGTTCAAGTGTCACGGGTTGCGATAAAACAGGCTTGTCGCAAAGGGTAGTTGCGATATAATATTGTTCACAATTGAAGTGTGCGATATTGAAGAACACCCAAAGTTGCGATAAAGATGAAGATTCAAACGATCTTAAGTCTAATCCTAAAAAATGATCCGATTGGGCTGAAAATTTGTACGCAGGTTCGCACTGTGATTCTGGACAACTTTAATACATCAAGTTTAGTCCAAAAACAAACAAAAAGATGATTTTCAATCCCAAAATAGTGTGTGCAAACTAAAATTCCGAAAATGGTGATTTTGCTCAATCTGAGTCTAATCCTAGTGATTTTGCGGAATTAAATCATTCTGGTATTACCAACAAACACTCCTTGATCAATTCTGATCCATTTGAAGAACTCAAATGGCCAAAATCAATCAATAAGATGAAAAATGAAGAACACTCAAACTTTTTGCAAAAAACCTAAAAAATGTCTGATCAAAATGATGTACTGATCTCTGATACCAATTGAGATCCCAGAACAAGTAATCATATACTCAATACGCTCATAATGCCATCCATATATTCATCAATGAAGATCTTCAAGTACACCCAATATGATGTAGAGAAAAAGTGCAATGTGTGTACTAGTGTGTGTAATGGATGACCTAATGTCAAATAGAATGAAAATAACAATATATAGTTTGTAACTTGACAATTACACAAAAGGTCCCTCTACATGGTACAACTAGCTAATTAGAGCACTAACATATATGATACACAAGCTTAATCATATATGATTAAACAGATGTTACATTGGTAATACATAGACGTTTAATCATATATGACTAAACACACCCGCAAACCGTGTAATCATATATGATATCACACTTCTCGCGTTCTCGCAAAATGTTTAACTTCTCGCATGATCATTCCTCTATGTGTGTATGTCTATATATGTAGGTAGAGGGATATCCTTTTGTAAACCATCATTTTCGTGTAAACCGTCGATTTCATAGGTTTTTTTGATGAATTTTTTTATGAAATTGTTTATTTTGATGAAATTGTTTCATATCATTCATTTCTTGATGAAATGAACGAAAAAGAAAATATATGACACAACAATGAAAAATATACATGAAAACGAAAATATATGACACAGTTTAACAAGAATGAAAAATATACATGAAACTACAAATATATGAAACAATTTCATCAAGAAATGAATGATATGAATTATTTTCATCAAAATAAACAATTTCATAAAAAAATTCATCAAAAAAAACTATGAAATCGACGGTTTACACGAAAATGATGGTTTACAAAAGAAGGGGCATGTATGTATGTGTATATATATGTATACATATGTAGGCTCAGATTCAAGGGAAAACCTCAAAAAATAGAAAATTGGGAAACACCCTGGTAACCTTCATCTGGACGATATGCAATTGTGCATACAAGTAATTTGTAATATGCACACGTACATAATGCACAAGTGCATAAAAACCGAAAACAGCTTAAATTAATTGAATACACAAGTGCATACCATCCAGATGAACGACTATCTCGGTGTTCCCCAGTTTTTTTTATATATTCATGAAGACCCGGTACATTCATTAAGTGTCACTGAGTCAAATACAACCCATTAAGTCTACTAATAATTCATCAAGAAATATTGAAACTAAATAAGGCCGAATCAAGTTTATTAATAGATATTAACTTTTTATTAAAAGTCATTAAAGCACATTAAACTTGTAATTTTTTAGTTATATTCAAATTTGACAGCCTTAGTATAATTTTAATAGGAAATCTTTCATCCCTTAATTTTAACGCATTTAATATAATCATTTATAGATGAAATTCAATGAATAAGTGGAAATATTGTTATTATAATAACAATTGGGGTGGGTTGAGTACCAAATGTATTTTCTTTTAACTAATTTAAATTATTAACCACGAGTTTGATAGAGGAATATGATGATTATGAACCATATATTTCTTTAAACAGCGTTGACCAAATTAAGCATATGAACCATTTAAAATAAAAAACTTATAGCGACGCCAAACCCTATTTTTGGAAGTATAGTATCAAATGGCTTCTTTAAACCCCTTCTCCGGTCCAAACTCCGGCGACAAATCATGGGTGGATCACATCAGCAAAACCCTAAAATCCCAACTTGCAGTTACCATTGATACACCTCCAGTTTCCATATTCGAAATTCCCAAAACCCTAAAAGCAGAAAAGCTCGAAGCATATACCCCACAACGAATAGGGCTTGGACCAAATCACCATTTTCAATCTGAACTCTATCAGAAAATGGAGCAAAACAAGCTATCTGCTGTCAAAAGGGTACTAAGCCCTCATCAAATTCATAATCATCAAGATCAAGTTGTAGAAAAAGTGAGAGAAATCATCCCTATAATTTGTGCTTGTTACGATTTGTACCTTGATCTTGATGACGATATATTGGCATGGTTATTTGCTATTGACGGTCTCTTCTTGCTTGATCACCTCGGTGTTTATTCAGATCATCCGTTTGGAATAGAAGCGAAAGATTTGATCATGTTAGAGAACCAAATTCCTCTAATTGTGTTGAAAGAAATCCAAAAGGTCATATCAGACGAATATGATCATGTTCATGAAGATTACTTGGAATCCAAACTTCACTTTTTCTGTAAGTCTCACTCGCCGTTTCTCATCTCCAAGAAGAAAGTTGATTTTAGTCGAGTTAACCATATTCTTGATTATATGTACCATTCCATTGTGAACAATGAACCATCAATCTCTAGAGAAGTCAACTTCACCAACCCTGAAAATGGTTCACCTGAAAAAAACGCCCTTTTAGAACTATTAGAATCTTTAATCCAAATGGCCGAAATGATACCGGGGGCTAAACCTTTTCAAGAGATTATCCAACCCATATGGAAAAAGTTTGTTAATAGCATGGAGAAAAAAGGGATGATTGAAGAGATCAAGGTGCCTTCAGTTTCAGAACTTGGCAATATTGCTAGAGTAAAGTTTCGTTTATCACCCGGAAATGAAGGCATTAGAAACATAAACTTTGTCAAGGAAAAAGAACGGTCTTGTTATCTCCCTCGTATCGCTCTTGATGTTAATTCGGAGGTCATACTGAGAAACTTGGTCGCTTACGAGCAATTAATGGCAAAGAATAGTTTTGCGGGTGGGTATGGGCTTGAACTCACGGAATACGTGGATTTCATGTGTGGGATTATCGACACGGCTAAGGACGTGAGGTTGCTACGCGAAGAGAAGGTCATTGAAGGCGATTTGGGTGATGAGGAGATCGTTAAATTGTTTAATGGGATAGGGAGATCGCTAGGGAAAATGAGTGTAGAATCGGAGTTAGGGAAGACTGTGGCTGAATTAAACAAGGTCTATGACAGCACGTTGAGTGTTTGGGCCCGGAGGACGGCTGAGAATCAAGTTCGGGGTTCAGCTAAGGCTATCACGTTCATGGTTAGCATTTCGAGCCGATTGATCTTGATTTATGAGGTTTATTCTAAGGTTTATGGTTCAAACCCACCCCACATGATGTTGATTCGTTTTCTTTCAAAGCAAATTGGGTCTTTTTCTTCATTGATTCGATAGGGATGAATTTATACAGCAAATTGTGACGACAAAATTCATCGCTAAAGATCAAAATTTCGTCGTTGTATGTCTACTGCGACGACTATCATCGCTAAGAGCTTTTGGCTGTTGAACCGTGGCTGTAGCTCCTTATAGCAACGACATTTCGTGGCTAAAAGATAAAATTTTAACTTTTAAAAACGATTTTAACGCTGGACGACTTTCAGTTATTGTTGTAGGTGTGTCGTCGCTATAGATGCAATTTCTTGTAAATTACCTGCTGTTCGTTCTTTCGTTAATTAATCTTTTTTGTTGTTTAATTATCATCCATTAGCTAATTATAAATTATAAAGTCGGATCCAACCACTAAATGCATGTGAAAATAAAATATTGTTGCAAGTGTAATCATAATTACAATTACAATATTTAGAGTAATGATATAATTTGATTATTTTAATTTTGAAGTTATGGTAATGTCAATTTTTTAAATTTCGAATAACTAATTATCACATTACGCTATAAATTCCAAAGAGAATGACACCAAACAATTGAATAATAGTAACGAATGGAGAGAGACTACAACTATGACCTACCGATGAAAGATATAAAATTAAGGGTGTCTTTGGTTCGCAGACGAAATAGAACAAAACGGGGTGGGAAAGGACAGAACAGAACAACTGTTCAGTGTTTGGTAGACAGAACTAGACAGAACAGAACAGATAACATTAGATAAAATATAATTAAAAAATGTAAAAAAAAATGAATAAAATATAAGATAGAACGTGTATATGATGTTTTAGAAAAGAATTAGATTTTATTTTGAGATTGTATTGGTTAAAAATCACTACTACAGAATGTTTAATGCAACCCTATAAATATAACCAGGAAAACCAGTAAACAGGGTACAAAAGTGTGTGTAGCAAATGTTACCCGGTTGTTTAGATGGAACCGGGTTCTATTTGAAAGAGTTTTTTCATGTTGAACATAGTACCCGGTGGTTTATAGAGAACCGGGTTTCATTTAAACACATGCTATCTGAACACAATGGGGTTCACTAATACTACTCGGCTTCTACAGAGAACCGGGTTTCATTTGGGTCTCAAAAATTATTTCCCTCCCGTTTCTAACCATTCCCGCCCATTTTTCCCCCTAAAATTGAATTTCCCTCTCTTTCGATCTATCTTCCTCTTTTTTCTCTCTAAATCCCAACTTTGCTGCTGCTTCATAATATCGATTTCCATCTCTGTTGGCCATCATTTCCATAATTTTGTTTCTACAATTGTGAAAAAACGTAAGTGATGCTGAAGTTTTTTGTTCTCCTTTGATAAATTTTACGTTTTTTTTTGTTTTTGCTTTTACATTTCTAGGTCTGTTTGGGATCCTATTGCTTGTTTCGTGGCTGTGGAATGGATATACTATTAGCGTTGTGAGGAGGGGATCGAATACAACGGACTTCGGTCTAATATCGCTACTTGCAGACGGTGTAATGGGGTCTGTTTGCCTCTCGCAAACAACTTCGTTTTGTTCCATGGGGTGGGGGTGGAACAGGCTTGTTCCACTTTGTTCTACTCTGTTTCTGTCTGTTCCACATAAAATTTTTCCCAAACATGGAACAATAATCCTTGTTCTGTTTTGTTCTATCATGTCCAGTGTACCAAACGCACTACAAAATAATATTATATTACCCACTAATTAAATATTATACGTTTAATGTTGAATATTGGACTACCACGTTGGTAAAGCCGAAAAACCAATATTTGAAAATGGTGTAAGCTTAACGATCAAAACACTTTCGTTCTTAATGAAATGAAAATTGTCGTCATCAAAAGATTCTTTAAAATAACGCATACGAAAAAAAATATATAAATAACATTTTCCAAAACAAAACATAGTATGAAATAATAACAGCAAAAAAAAAGTAAGTTTGCCAAAACTATCATTTTTGTTATATGTTCAGAACTCTTTTATGTTTAAAAAACTAATCGAAATAATTACCTATATTATGGACCCAGTTGAGTCCAATCACCTTTGGATCAATCTAGGCCGTATAAACTCACATCAACTTTCAATCAGGACCACTCAAATTCATTCAGCCACTAATAAGCTATTCATTAAGCCGATTCCCCCTCCTTCCTCATCGTCTGCAACCTCCCACTCTCACAAACCCCTCTCACGATCTCTCCCTGCACGCCCTAAATTTCTCACACGATCTCTCCCTTCGCGCCTGATTTCTCTTACACGTCCTCTCAAAACCGTCTCCACCTCAAACCTTAAATACGCCCCTTCTAAACCACCATCCCTAAATCAAACCCTAAAATCAAACCTTCTGCAAGATTGTTGCTGTTAAAAACGCGGCTGATTACACCCATAACTCCGACAAAAGCAGAACTAATCATCATCTCCTCGATTTTAAATTCACTGTTGTTCTTCTTGCCCAAAAATTCACTCACCATTCCCCTGATTCCAGAAACCGATTCAATTGCGAATACATTCATCGATTGATCCACGACAAATACACCCCTGGACCGAAAGAAACAGAGAATTTAGACAGAAATCGATAGAGAAAGTGGTTTACATATATATACAGAGAAACGAAGATGATGAAATGGAGACGAAGAAGTTGAAGAATAATAAGAGGAAAAGGTGGGTAGATGGCAAGGGCAGAGGTTAGTTATAATAATTATTCGAATAATGGAAGAGGAGGAGGAGGAGGAGGAACGCCCAAATGGTGTTCTTATAAGAGAATTACTGTTATCATATGTTCAATCAACATTGATGTTGCTCTCTACGTTTTCCACAATCTGTATACTTCCCTTTATTCTTACTCATATCAAGATTCACACAACGGTAATTACTAAAACCCTTTTTTTGGTTCAATTTGTTGTTTGAAAAACCCAGTTGTTAATTTGGTTGTTTGATAATTTTTTTTTTACAGATTAATATTTAATCAAGTTGTGAAGTTTGTTGATTTTTGATTTTTTTTTCATGGGTGTTTTGTTTGTTAATCTGCGATCCAATTGTGGGTTTTGTGTAAAACCCAAAACCCAATTGTGATTTTTGCCCTTTTTCCAAAATTGATGAGTGATTTTGCTTGTATGAATAGATCCCAATTGTAAATACATTGCTTTTTCAAATCTTGATTGATGTCTTTTTCTCATTTTTGCTTTATTGAGGGTTTTGTGGAAACCCCAATTTCATTTTTGCAAATTGATTAGTAATCTTTATGCACAGATAAATCACAATTGTGAAGTTCTCTTTAATGTTTTTTTTCTTTTTCTTTTACTATCCTCTTTATGCACAGCTGAATTCCTAATTTGGTTTGAGAATAAGTTGATTATGCCATTGGTTGAATTTTATGTATGATTGTTTGTAGCTGTTAGTTACACTCCAGATCAAATAAGAAATATGGAAGAATCAATGCGAATACGAACAGAATCTGAACCCATAAAGCTCATTGAAATGGTAAGATTCACACTTCATTTCGATTTTTGAATTGTTGATAATTTATCATTTGATCAAAGAAACTGTGCTAATTGGGTTTTCCAAATATTTTTTTAGGTTAAGGGGATCAAGAAACATTTTTATAGAGTGACTGGATTACCGCATTCATTGAAGCAGAAGTTAAGTGATGAGCTTCGTGAAGTGTTGAGAGTCGTGAACGCAAATGCTAACACAACTTTACAGCATGGCAGGTTTATCTTTAGTAATTTCTTTTCGTTTGTTTATACATGCTGGACCATAAATTCATAATTACCATTTAATAAATAGTATTGCCAATGTGTGTTGTCTTTTGGATTCTAGGATGCACGTGATCAATTCCCTTTTAAATCGCATTCATGGGAGGGTATTTGATTAAAAGTGATCTACCGGTTTAAAAGTACTTCTCACACTTCTCACCAGAAATAACACTTCTCACATGATCCCATGCCTTTGTAAGAAATATTTAAGTATGGTGTTTGTAAATTAATGGTGGTGTTTTTGAATGTTATGTTTGATTTTTTGTGTGCAAAAGTGCCTCTGGCATTCAGAACCGAACTCCAAGAAGCTGGTTGGGTGGTTGGAAGATCATCTGTGCATAGTTCTGTGGTTGCAGCTGATGGCACTATCAAGGTTAATGATCTTCATAACTTTTAAATCTTATTCAGTTAGAGTATGTTTGAATTTTGTAGAGTATTCACACTGTGAACCTGTTGAGAAGAAAGGCAGATCCCATGGTATTCAAAGATTAAAAAGGATAACATTTGCATTTTCCTTTTCCTAGATTTCAAATATAGAGTAATTCTTCTACAAATTCATGATCTTTAGTGTCCCGATTGGTGGAAACTGTTGGCATACCAGTATCAGACGATAAAGGTTCGGTTCGTCTTACAGCTTGTGTCTCATCTCAGGTAACAAAGATAACCCACCTCCAATGTTATAGTTCTTATTTGTTTAGGGGACATATGATTTTATTGTTCTTATTATGTAGTCGTCTAAATACTCTTTTATTGTTGATTACTCAGGTAGGCTGCCCCTTACGCTGCACATTTTGTGCTACTGGCAAAGGAGGCTTCTCCAGGAACCTTAAGGGGCATGAGATTGTGGAACAGCCGAACAGGTTTACCTAACATATCTTTTATGTTCAATCAAACTGTGTTTGTTCTTGAAAATAATATGTGGTTCTTATAAGGAAAAAAGTGGAATTATAAGTTACTACGAAAATAGAGTTATGACTTTGAGTTTTTGTAGAAAGAACCTCTAGACGAAACCGTTATGGTAGTTATATAATAATGGCATTTCCCTAATGTGATTACCATTTGAATAATATGGTAATAATGTGTGTGTAAATATATATATTTTATTATTTTTGGTAGTTTTTGGTCAAAAAATTAAAGCATTTGATATTGTTGTTTTGCAGTGTTCACTTCAGCTTCAAAAGTAGGTATTTGATAAGAGCATCGTGGAGTTTGAGAAAAAAGCAGCAGTAAATGGATCAGCAAGTGGTGGAAGAACTTGGAGATTTGGTCAAAGAAAGGGAAAGAACATGAGTAGCAACAGCAAGTAAATGCATTTTGCTAAAGTTATTACCTATGCTATGGACCCAGTGGAGTCCAACCACCACTGGGTCAATCTGGACCGTTTAAAATCCCTTCAAAAATTAATCCTGGCCGTCCTAAATAAATAAGCCACTTCATCAGCACGATTCAGCCATTCATTAAGCCCGATTTCCCCCTCCTCCTTCCTCGTGACCTCGTCTGCAACCTCCCACTCTCACAAACCGCTCTCCTCTCACACAAACTCTCCCTGTTTTTCTCTCCCACGTCTCCTCGTCTGTATATTTTGTTAGATGATGATAATTAATAGTTTGATCAAATGCAGTGGACCAAGAGAAGATGCAACGAGGATTGGTTCTGCTGGTGTTGTTAGGCGTCATGCTGTTGATATTTCTCCTCTGAGGAATATCAAGAAATCTGAGTCCCTGAAGCCCACATCAAGAAATCTGCTTTTCTCAAATGGGGTTTCTCGCTAAACCCTGATATTTCACACCTTTTTGTTCGTCATCTTCTCTTTCTGTATTTCAGTTTCCGAGATGGTTGCTGTATTGGAGATATGGGTACTTGCCATTGTTCTTGTGGTTTCTCTTCAAACCCAGGTTCTTGTGATTTCACAGAATCTGGCTTGCAATTCCGATGACCTCACAGGGTTAAGGGGTTTCATGGATCAATTGGAATCACCATCTTGCTGCAACTGGGTAGGCATCACTTGTAATTCCTCTACAGGTAGGATTGTTGGATTACAACTCCAAAAGAGAAGATTAACTGGCACTTTCTATGATTCAGTTTCCGAGATGGTTGCTGTATTGGAGATATGGGTACTTGCCATTGTTCTTGTGGTTTCTCTTCAAACCCAGATTGTTGCTTTTAATGCAGGGAATGAGGATTCTCCTAAGTGGTCGGAAGAGTTCACTTGCATTAGTTCTTGTGAGTTCCCCATTTATCTTTCGTTTAGTTAGTGTTTCAAATAATATTTGTTTTGAAGTATATAATGTTTATATACGGAAAATACTCAATTTACGTTCATGGAAACATCTTACTTCTTCCGGTTGGAGTTGTATCTTTTCTGACTAGCTACATACCAACATTATTGCGCTCATTACTTCTGGAGATGGGAATCGAGGAAGACTTGTACAATCCTGTATGTAAGATCTGGTATAACACTCATTTGATCAGCTTAAAATGGACCATTTTGTTGGTTGCATGCAAACAGTTCTATTTTGATGTTTATTCACAGTGCTATAAATAACAAGTTATGTTCCATTTTCACTTCTTTATGAAGAATTAATTCATGGTTACTTGTGTCTATTTTTACTATTTTCATTGCAATTCAAGTAGTTCTGCATAAACTTACAATATCTATATAAGAAATACATTTAACTCACTCGGATTTTACTTTTTGGCACTAGCAGGGAGCAACAATGAAAAAAATCATCCATCGGTCGATCAGGATAACATCAATGATGATTATAGCAGCAATAACAACAACAACAACAATAAATTCAAATTGGCTTGCAGCTAAGCTTATATAAAGAAGTGGGCTAGATCACTAATTGTAGATAACACTTACAAGGACAAAATATAGTTATATGCAAAACTGGAGCAATAAACTCAAAATCTTGAACCTATTTCTATAATTGGCAGCTTAAAAATCTGATTCACACACCATTTTTGGTAGTTAAAAGATGTCTTAGATATCAAAGGTGCATTGTGGCCCCTTTTATGATATTTTGGTTTTGCACTTCACTACAGGTGTGGTTCAGTAACGTTCCCCATGCTCAGCTTGCTGAATATAAGGGTGGGCAAAATTGGATTACCGTGGATAAATTTAAGTTTCCTGGAGGTGGTACACAGTTCATTCATGGGGCAGACCAGTACTTGGTCACAGGTATAATCTTAAAAGGAATTCCTGTAATGTTGCTTCTTTCTATTACGAAATTGACTTTAATTTTAATACCTTTTTCTTATGATGCTTGATTTGTGTTGGTAGATGATCCCTGACATTGCATTTGGACGCCATACCCGGGTTGCGTTAGATGTTGGGTGTGGTGTGGCATGTTTCGGTGCCTATCTATTTTCTCGGAATGTACTGACCATGTCTATTGCTCCAAAAGATGTTCATGAGAACCAGATTCAATTTGCACTAGAACGTGGTGTGCCTGCCATGGTGGCAGCTTTTGCAACAAGGCGATTATTATATCCGAGCCAGGCTTTTGACTTGATTCATTCGCGAATGTTGAAATAATTGACCAACCTATGATGTTTCCTTGTCTTTTGGTTTCTGAAGATGCCTACTAGGTTAATAGTTCAAAGTTTCATGAAAGATATCATCCAACTTTGTTTTTACATTTACTAGAATTTTACGTCATGTTGTATACCCGGTCACCGGACGGGTATAGCACTAGTTTATATATGAAACAATAGTGTATAATTAAACACTATATTAACATTATTTTAATAAATCAGAAAACGAGTAAAAAATATGAAATGTTAAAAGCATATAGAAGGTGAGAGTCTTTCGAAATTCTAGCTTGTATTTATTGTGATGTAGATGAAATGTAAATCGATTTATTATAAACTAGTGGGTGACACCGCGCGGTGACGAACTTTGCTTTACAAAATATGTAACTTTAAAATGAAATGTCGTTTGTTAAATGACAACTAATGAAATGCAATGCAATGCAAAGAAATATCACAGAATGTGACTTTTACCCCCAAAATTTACCTAGGAAAATTTTCGTCGTTGATTACCCAGGGATCAACCAGAAAATACCAATGGTTCGGTATTAATCCGATGTTTTTCGAGAAAATACCCATGGATCATCTAGAGAATCACTGAGTAATCTGTCATTGATTTGCATTACCCACCAAAAATTTACTCACCAACTTTTGTGATGGTTTTGTGACGAATCACCCTTTAGCGACAAATTTCCCAACGAAAATACATTTGTTTAGCAACTATATAATCGTCCATACCAAAAGCCAATCCATTCACAAAAATCTACTTTCAAGAACCAAGTCTTCTTTTTCTTCAAATATGGGGCCATCTATTCTTCAACAAATACAATACATCATAAAGCAATTTTATCGATTCAAAGTTATCACGCTGAATATATGATAAACATCCTCCAATTCAGCCTAGTGAGGAAAAAAATACACCAAATGAAAATCAACAATCAAGACAGATTAATGGTACAAAGCCAATTCAACATCTTTAACCCAATAATGAGATCCAAACTTGTAGCACCATTAAATAATTAGTGTTGCACGAACCTTTGCATTTGAATTAGAACACACCAGTGTCATCACATTGCATAAGCCAAGACCAAAATAACACAAATAACCAAACTATATCTCCTTTTGCTCCTCCATTAATGCATTATGTACATGTGTTTCAAAAGATACAAAAGCCTCCTTGACAACCTTTGCCTTTTTGTATACCTTGAATCATCCAATCTGCGGGATTTTGTGTTGCACCAGGTTCAAATAAACACCAACATACAAACAAATTAATCTGCACATCTAATGCAGCATAAGCCTTAGGAGCATCAAAACATGATTAGGGATAGAACTGAGGCAGGTAATTCATCCCTATCCTCGTCCCTAACCCCGATCCCGAGTAAAACCCGACGGGTTATAGATAATAACAAAACCGTAAAAACGAAAAAAACTAACAAAATAACATCTCAAATCTTATTGCATTAAACCATTGTACCTGTTCCGAAACAAAATTCGCTTTTCCGTATCTCCAGCCTATATATATATAGATGGTGATGATTGTGCATCAGAGGCACGCCTATTATGTGAGCCTTTTTCACCGAAATCACTGTACATAGAAGAGCTGTATCCATAACTAAAAGGATCATTCTTATAAGCCGGTCAAACTTCAAAAAAATGTAAACCGTTGAATATATTGTTTTTCAGTTATATGTTAGTAAAGTGACACTCACAACGGGCATACAGAATGCCTTCTACTGTTTTAGGATCAGTTCACATGGTTCTACACTCGATCTTGAAGCTTTATGAATGCATACAAATTTATCATTACATCACGACATCTAATCTATATATATATAAAAGGAAGATCCACCAAGAATGAGGTGGCACCTTCTTAGAGTAGTATTCATAGCTAGAAATTTTCTCCTTTTTTTGAATTTTTTATATAATAATTATGTTAAAGACTTCTATGCCCCTATATGAGCAAATGTATTTTTTATTGCAATTAGGTCATTTTGGTAATTCTACAACCACTTTCATTAACTTTTTACCTCCAAACCCTTCACTTTCCTCAAAGCCTTTTTACTTTCTCAACCAATTAATACATCCATAACCTCTAATCTTTTTATTCTATTCATTCCTTGATTTCTTCATTTTGATTCATGTTTTCTTTTTAAGTTTTTCACTTTGTTTATGGTTGTTTTTATTCTAAACGATCTCTCCATCCCTCAATCCATTTCTCTCTATTTCCTTACCAATTACCCCCATTGACAAAGAGAAGCATACATACACATGAGTTTAATCGGGTAAACCGGTACAACTCTCAATTTGTTCATCTACGACATATATACGTGTTTATCTATGTATAAGAAGGAATTGGAGTATGGATCCTTTGAGGCTTTACAATTTCGTGAGAATTTTGATTTACTTTTTATTTTTGTTGTTTTTATAGGTTGAGAGAATAAATATATATTGGAGTTCGAAAGAAAGTTGTCCGGTTCAAGTACGCTAAATGTGGATCCTCATCTCTGTTTTTTATGTTTTTTGTACTTTATCAAATTTATAAGCATCTCAATCCAAGTTTTCTTTGTGTCAATTTTTTACTTTTTTTATTGATGTATTTATCATCAAAACATCTTTTAATTAGACTATTCATTGTTGTTGGTTACACCCAATATTTTTTTTAATTCTTTTATTTGACATGACTATTTTTTATTGAATATATATATATATATATATATATATGCATATATAATTAAAATAATTATAAACTCTTTTACATAAATGAAATTACATAGATATATGTATATTTTTATTTACATACTTGAATATAATAAGTATATATGTTAATATTCACATGAGACTTGAATATAATAATATGTATATTTTTATTTTATTTTATCTGGATTTTGTTTTTTCTTGGTGTATTTATTAACAAACATTAAATTAATTAGACAATTTATCTTATTTAGTTACACTCAAACTTATTAATTTCTTTTATTTCACATGACTCTAATATTATAGTTATATAATATTGGTGAATATATATAATCGTTATATTTAAAAACTCATTTATATAAACGAAGTTCATGGTTAATATATATAATTCTATGTACAAGACACTTGAATATAATAATATATGTATTTGTATATGTATATATGAAAGGAAGATCCATCAAGAATGATATCTTCTTAGAGTAGGATTCTTATAATTGATTATAATTAATATAACTAATGGATAAAATAAAATGAAGATGACACTTATAATCTTCATGATGATTATCAATTATATTATTTACACAACATTCTTATATATATTATATTTATAAAACAATATATTTACTAAATCACTTCACGAGATTCAAAAAAATTCTTTAGTACAACATATATAAATTAATTAAATATCTGAAATCTCAATGAATATATAAAGTTAGAAAATATTATCATTTAAAATATTATTATTTTTACTATATAAATTAATATAAATGAAATTAGAAACAATATATATATATATATATAAATTAAGAATTAACATATAATTAAATATTAATTATTAACCAGTCATTAACAAATGAAACATTTAGTATGTTTAATATCACTAATTACATTTAATATATAATTAAATAATTATTATTAACCTTTCTTTAATAAATAGAATGCTTATTACATTTAATATTATTAACTAAAATCAATACACTAAAAAACAATTATAGAATTAATATATATAATTTTAGTTATAATAAAAAATGAAACTTATTAAAATTGATATAACAACATCTATATTAGAAGATGATAGAAGCAATATAAAAAGATTAAATTAGAACAACCAAACATATAAAATTAGAAAAGACAACTTACTACAATCATTGATATATGAATTCTTTCAGTTTCATTTTTCAATTTAAATTGAAATCAAACTATATATAAAAATAAAACTATAATCCGATATAATACTTCTCATTTTATATTGAATGGTTAAAACCTCTTTTTTAAGATTTTTTTACAAATCAGTCTCAAGTAGATCGAAATATTTCAAACACGTGAAATAAAAAAATAACAATTTAATTGGATTTGCTTATAATCGGTGATCACAAGACTAATAACAACTACTGTGACTCTTCCTGCAACCGTTGGTTTGGAAATGAATGATTTCGTGGAAAGTTTTTGGCTAAAGTTACAAACAAGTACATTACAACAAAAGTGAGCACACTATCCAAATGTCTCGCAATTATGCAAAACTAGGTAACAACACCCTATTTGCACGGTGTATTTATGGGATAAATCTATAATTAAGTATATTACGAGTTATGACAAAACAATCCATATTATAATCAGTAGTCTCAAATAATTCTTTTATCGTTTTAAGCCATTTACAAAATTTGATGAGTAAAACTTATATATGTATATATATCAAAATAAACAACTGAGAAATAGTTTCATATCAAGTATAATATCTATTAATATTATATTAATATCTGTTAATATTAGATTAATATCTGTTAATATTAGTTTAATATCTAATATGTAATCATCAACCCATTTAACTTCAATATTTTTTAGAAAGTATCGCCAGTACAATAATAAAATGAGTACCTAGTTCACATAATAATGATGATGATCAAAACATTGTAAGTTGCTAATAGCAAAACTTTTTCACTACAACATCTTTCCAAGCCTCATTAATTTCCAATAACCATTAAAGGTTGAACACAATAAAGATACCATCTCATACATGTTTTAAGTTCCCTCCGAACTAAGAAAACAACATATAAAGAAGAAAATTTTACATCACACCAAACTTCACCGTTAACATGGTTGAATATATCATAAGCAGTTTCAACACACTTCCACATAAGAGCAATAAGATGTTAAGCCCCCAAATGAGATCTACTTTCATCTATGAATCACTAAATCAAGACATTATTAGAATGGGGTTTTCCAACCAATTCTAGGGGTTGGGATAGTAATAGCACACATACAGTAGAAAGTTCGGAAGGCAATAATTTGAACTAAAAGCTATCTCATAATTTTGTAACATTATGGATTCAAGCTCGAGTACAAAACAAGCACTAAAAACTATACAAAAAAAACTGAACAACGGATCCAAAGATAATCAACATATCAATAAATCTCTATACCAACTTACCAATCAAACAAAAGAGATGTACCAACAAATCTTTGGAATGAAGGTTGAAAAAATGACGCCTAAAAACAAAATTGTACCAAAAAACTATATCTTTAAAATCAATAGCCATTGATTGTTCCTCATTTAACCTGTAAAACATACTGAAAATATATCAGACGTAAAAGAAAATCAGAAGAAACTAAAAAACCAATCGAACGATCGTTTTCGGAGAAAAAAAACGTAGATTATATCGATTTCCTGCCTCTCAATCAGAGATTTCTCAATGATGGCTACTCCAATGCCGACATGCTGTGAAAAAAGGAGAACATAGAATAGAAGTATAAAAACCAGAAATGTAGAAGAATAGAAGATCGAAGTTAAGAAACCTTAGGCAAACATATAGCCGAAATGACTTGATGCCCTTTCTCTTTTGTTGAAATTGAAGTTATGAAACGGAAAACCCCTCTCGATGATGGTTTCTCTCCATAGATCTCGAATCTCATCTAAAGCACCCACATGAGAGTACGAATGCCTCTGAAGCGGCCACGTAAGCAATCTAATATTCCACAAAATACCAACCACTAAAATTTCAATGAAATCACTGGATATCCTACAAACCAAACATGGGATTGATATGGAATTCAAATCCAAATCTATTCCAATTCCACAAAATCAACTTTTTGTTATGCTCCCGAAAGGGAAAAATTGGTCTCTGGTGACCTATACATATGCATTCATATCACATTTCCACCAAGCTTAAAACTTTTCCTGAGTTGCCATGTATACATTGCCACAATGAAAATTGATGATGATAAGTTTAGTACCTTGGTCGATGGATGTAAAATAGAAAGTAAGGGCAATATCTTGTCACCTGAAGACTTTCATCCACCTGTAAGGGTTGAGAAGACCATTTCTGATTCACAGATTGGAAAAACTGAATAAAGATTAGTGATCCAAATGCAACATAACATGATGATTGTGATTAATGATCCAAATGAAACAGAACCTGATGATTGTGATTGATGATCTAAATGCAACAAAACCTGATGATTTTCTCCACCGACGTTTTTCAATCGACTTTAGGAGCCGTTTGTTCATTGACGTTTGCTTCTCCATGGTATGGTTTATGTGTGTTGAAAGCCTCCGATATTGAATGAACAGGCTGAGAAGTCTGAGGGTTGGAATACAATTGGAGTTAAATTGTTCGGTGGGAGGAGGGGACACGAAAGGGTAGAGGTGAATTGATCGGTGGGAGGAGGGGAGACGAAAGGGTGAAGTTGAGCCCTAGATGGTAAAAAGAAAAATCGGAAAAATCAAAAAAAGGAGAAAAAGGGAAGTAGTGATTCTCAAATGTAGGAGCGCCACGTCAGCAACATTTGATTCTGCCTTATAATATATATATATAGATGCATCATCAAAGAAAACGTCTACCGAACTCGAAAGGGAGAAGAGGCCCAAAAACGGATCCGAAGTTTCGTCGGTTTCGTCAAAGTTTCGACATCAATATACGGTAATTAATAACCATGCACGTATTTCATGTTTTCATTCGATTTAATAGTTAAAAGTTAGCGATATCATCCATCACCATCGTCACGGACGAGTATGTATAGCACCTAATGTTGGAACCTGATTAGGTCATAAATCAAAGTCGTAGATGCAACATTATCAAACTTTGGAAAGCAGTCGAACTAGAATCAATGAGTATGAACGTTGACTCTTGTGATTAGCATGTGAAAGTTTCGAGACCATTTACCAACGCCAACCGAGTAAACGTTTAATTACCTTATAAGTTACCTTATCGGGTAATATTCTCGACTATATATTAAAATAACATAGTAAGATTGTTAGCAAGTGTCACTGTAACAACCCACACCCAAACAAGTATGCAAACTGTCTCAACTTTTAAAATAAACGTCAAAATGTCCCAACGACGTCACACTGTCAAAATTACAAAACTGGGTTTACGGAAATAACCCAACTACAGCTGAGAAACATAACTAAACAATAAAAAGGAAAGTCTTCTAATTCTACCAGCTGATAACGCCAATTTTTGGCGTTATTTTCAGTTCTCAAACCAATGAGATTGGCTTGTATTCAAGTAAAAAGGCGTGTATTTTACGGTTTATCTAGTGATTTATACAGGTTATCTAAAAGGCGGTAATCCTCGAGAAAAGAAGCTAAAAAGAGCCCAAAACGAGTCCATACGAAGCCTAACGGAAGCCCAAAAGTCAAGCCCAAGACCTGCAACCGAACCAGGACCCGATCCGCGAACCAGAAATCGACCCACGCAGCAAAAAGCATACGCGCGACTTGCCACGCGACTTGCAAGTCGCGTGGTAGGTCGCATAACCTACTGTTTGTCGCTTTTAAGCTGTTAATTTCGGGATTTAGGTCATTCATTCGATACGCAACTTTCACACGACGGCCAGAGCAGTTCCAGGGGCGATTTTCAGAGCCGAGTGACACCTTTTGGAGTGACGAGGGAGGATCATTCGAGGACACGTTCACGACGCAAGTAGATTCAATCACGGGAGAAGGGAGTTCATCACTACATCTTTCACATTCACCACGATCACAGTTATTATGTTTACATACGTTTTTGTTTCTCTTTCTCTTGTGTTTGAATCCCCCAACATCATGAACTAATCTTTAGATGTTGGGGGTTGGATTGAATTAGGATTGAACATATAGATGGATGACGAGTGACGTTTATCAGTTTTTCCGATTTAATGAATGCATGTGATTTTGCTCTTAATGCTATTGTGAATCTGGCCAATTTACGATTGATTTGTTGTTGCTAATTAAGTTTGAAAGAGTTAATTACTGAATAGAACTAGGGATCACACGCCTAAGGTAAGAAAGGATAGAGATATACCGAGTAAACCTTAGTCTCATTATAATCTTGTGCTTAAAGTGTTTTGAACTACATAGGTTGAGATCGAGAGAATTAACTTGTGTTGTCAAGATAAAACTCATGGTAGCTTGAGAAAGAACCGTGCTTTACGAATATAACCGTTGTAACTCGAGAGAGAACAATGGTTAGATCAAGATTGGGTATTCATCAACGGAATTAACTGGTATTGGTTTTAAGTCTGATGTTCATATGTGAAAACCTAAGGATTTCCAACCCTCAACTGTTTTCTCTATCTGAATTCCAAAGTTGTTCATTGTCTATCTTGTGGTTGATTTATTTTCTGCAATTAGTAGTTTAATACCAACCTCTCAATTTTCGATAGTTCAGTTAATAACAATTATAGTAATTGTGATATTTAGTTCCTAGTTCCCCGTGATTCGATACTCGTACTTCTCTAAGTACTATTACTTGACTTCGACCCGTACACTTGCGGTGAGATTTAGGTGGGGTGATACCTAGCCTTATCAAGTTTTTGGCGTCGTTGCCGAGGAACTAGTTGTAACTGATAGCACTACCATCTATAAGCGCTATTAGATTGAGCATTTTTTTTTATTAATTGCTTTATTCCATCACTTTCAGTTTTTGGATTACTGACTTTGCTTTCTTTCTTTTCAGGTACCACTTGGTTTATGCCAAGGACGACCCGAGGGAAAGAGATTGAAGAATTCGATCCGGTGATAGAAAGAACCGCCCGTCGTCTTCGCAAAGAAGCAAAGGCTAAAGAACAGATCAAGACAGAAATGGGCGACGAAGCGAGACGTCCTATGCGGTCATTTGCCGACCCGAATGTGGCAGTGGCACGCATAGGCATTCAAGCACCAACCACCGCGGCTAATTACTTTGAGATCAAGCCGAGTACCATCGTCATGGTACAACAGAACCAGTTCGGGGGAGCACCGACTGAAGATCCCCACGCATATCTACGGGCATTTGAACGGATCTGCAATACGTTCAAGATCAACGGGATAGAAGAGAACGCAATCAAGCTAAGACTTTTCAGTTTTTCCCTAAAGGGTAGAGTTGAAATCTGGATAGAGGGTCTACCATCAGATCGTATCACAACTTAGGTAGACTTGAAAGCTGCTTTCCTCCAAAAATTCTTTCCTCCGAGCAGAACTGCCCAACTAATGGCAGAGATCACCCACTTCGCGCAATGGGACCAAGAAACATTGTACGAGGCTTGGGAACGTTACAAGGAAATGATCAAGAAATGTCCTCATCATGGCTTGCAAGGTTGGGTCATCATCCAAACCTTCTACAGTGGACTCCACCCGCAATTTAAGAACGACATCACAGCTGCGGCGGGTGGAGCATTAATGGATAAGTCTTATGAGGAAGCATGTGAGCTGATCGAGAATCTGGCTGAACATAGTTTTACTACTCCACGATCCGATGTTAGAAGAGTAGAAAGTGTGCAGGAAAGTAGTGAGCTGAATGAACTGAAAGCTCAACTAGCCTTTATCACGAATCATCTGAATAGAGGTAATCCGGGAGAACCTGATCAGGTTCAGTTTGTGCAAAACCGGAACCAGTCGAGGAACGATCCTTTCTTGAACACCTATAATGAAGGGTGGAAAAAGCACCCTAATCTTTCATGGGGTCTACCTCAACAACAACCAGGTAATTCGTCTAACTCTTTTAATTCTTTTCATACTAACAATGCTTACCGTCCTCCAGGTTTCAACCAAAGGAACGAAGGACCATCCGGAGAGAAGAAGTCGGGACTTGAGGACATGATGATGAAGTTCATGACGAAGATGGAAAGCACGGTTGAGAGATTAGCGAGCACGGTGAGTACAGTCAAAGCTGCAACCGATCAGAATACGGCTTCAATTAAGATTCTCGAGAGGCAAGTGGGGCAGATTAGTGAAGCTCTACAAAACCGACCTCCCAGAACCTTTCCCAGTCAAACCGAAAGGACTAACCGGGAAACATGCAATGCCATTTATCTGAGAAATGGCAAGGAGCTGAATGGAGAGCCATTACGAGAGTCGTCACCAAGGGAGACCGGTCCGAAAGAGAAAGAGATCGAGAACATTAAAGTGACTGAACTAGAAGCTGATAAAGAGTGTGCAATAAAAGAGAACTCGGAGGGTGAAGAGAGCAAGCAGTGTGAAGAGAACAAGCTAAAGCAACCACCGGTCAAGCCGGAAATTCCGAGAGTGCCGTACCCGAATAGACTGAAAGCAAATAAGGATGATGTTAATTTTTCGAAATTTATTGATGTATTTAAAAAACTAACTATTAACATCCCTTTTGCAGATGCCTTAGCACAAATGCCCTCTTACATGAAGTTCATGAAAGAGATCTTATCCAAGAAGAGGGCAATCGACCACCAGTCTACAATTGCACTTACTGAGGAGTGCAGCGCGATCATTCGGAACAAGCTTCGCCCGAAGCTTAAAGATCCAGGGAGTTTTTCTATCCCTATTCAAATTGGGAAGTTTTCTTTTAATAAAGTTTTATGTGATTTAGGGGCAAGTATTAATCTGATGCCTCTTTCTGTTTTTAGGAAACTCGGACTGGGTGAAGTGCAGCCAACGTACATGACGCTAAAGCTCGCCGATCGATCAATCAGATACCCGTACGGAGTCGTAGAAGACGTGCTCATCAAGGTCGGTAAATTCTACTTCCCGGTGGACTTTGTAGTAATAGACATAGACGAAGACGAAGAAGTCCCATTGATATTGGGAAGGTCCTTCCTAGCCACGAGTAGAGCCTTGATTGATGTGGAGGAAGGAGAGGTGACCTTTAGAGTCGGTGGCGAGAGGGTGACTTTCAAGATGTTCGAGAAGATGAGAGGTCGGAGCGAAGAGGCATCCGGATCTGGTCATGGAAGGCCAATTGCGAGAGAAACCGCGGGAAATCGCAAGTGTGGGCGATTCGAGTTTGCGGATACCGAGCCGAGCTGAAACCACATAGTCGTGCCACGACTTTAAATACGACGCTGGGTGGGAGGAAACCCACCAATGTTTGTTGTCTTTATTAATTTTTATTTTTATTTTGAGTGTGTTTTTATTTCCGAAAAAAACCATAAAAATCGAAAAATTAAAAATAGCTGGAACATGGACATACGCGGCTTATGCCGCGGTTTACATACCGCGTGTCAAGCCGCGGGACTCCTCTGACTGTTTTTGAAACAGTGGGTTACGCGGGATGTGGCGCGGCCTGCAAGCCGCGCAGCAAACCGCGGGTGTCCCCTGTTCGTTTTTCGTGCAGTTTTTGTTTCCTTTCTTGCTTTGTGTGTTTCATCTTCCTGCATTTTGTCTTGTGCTTTGATTTCATTTGTTTTGCATGTTCTCCCTATCTCCTCCGATTGATGCTCAACCTTTCAAGAATCCTCCGTCATCTGGGCAAAACAGGTACGCTCTAAACTTTGCATAATAACGAGTGGTGTAAGATGTTTGTTCGTGTTAGTTAAACGAGATGCAACAAACCTAAGTTTCACTTAGGTTTGGGGTGCCTCATCTTTCACATCTACACACTCAATTCTTTAGACCCTGTGCAAACCTCGGTTTTACCGAGGTTTGGGGTTGGCTTTTATTGGCAAACCTAGGCCACGACCTAGGTTTGGGGTGCCCATTTTAGAAATTTGGGTTTTCTTTTGCTTGCTATGTAATGCCTTGCCCATCCTTTTTATACCTATAATAACTGCTCAATGATTCGAGTCGCATCACCTACGACTTTACTTGCATATTGGGGACAATGTGTGGGTAAGGCTTGGGGTTGCCCAATCGGGCCCAAGTTATGCACGTAGATTTCCTGCACTTCTGAGTGTCTAGATCATAATAGCTAAATTTTTTGTTTTGAATGATTGAGACCAACCATTGTGGGAAGAATCTTGTGATAGTGACGTGACCGTTAGGGAAGGACCGGGAAAGAACATGACTAGGGACATTAGTGGAGACCACCCGATAGTGAGTTTTGAGCCTAAAAGACGTTTTTCATTTCGAGGGATTCATACACCTAATTCTTATACACTTTTTCGAATTCCTTGTCGTGAATGTAGAATGATCTCGCTACATTATTGCATTGAGTAGCAAAGACGAACCTCGGGATATTGGGTAAGGGTATAGTAGACCATATCATGTGGACCTTAAGATATGATTCCAGGCATTATGTGTTTCGTTTTTAACCATTTTAGCTATTGATCCCTTTCACCCTTTTGTGTGTATCCATAGCCCTTTTGCATCCTAACACACACCTTACTCGTTTCTAAACCCACCAATACACCTTTAGCCATAAGCCTTAGCCAACCCTTATCCGAAAGCGTGTAAATCAAAGGCAGTGATGAACTACGAAAGATAGAGCAGAAAAGAATAGAACAGGCCAGTCATGAGAATAAAACGGGTCAATGTAACCCGAGAAATAGAAAAGATAGAAAAGAGGGCCAATGATGCCCCAAACAAATAAAGAGGACCAATGAAGTCCCAACTTAAAAAAAATACAGTTAGTCAGATAGTATTTATAGCAGCTGAATAAGAGAGTCAAAGCGACTCCAATAGTGACAAAGAGGGCCAAATGATAGAGGCTGAAGTAGAGAAGTTCGGAACTGCCAATGATTGACACGCCAAGGATCTTTGAACCATTTTACCCTTCGTTTCTCAGCCATAGCCCTAGCCCCATTACAACCCTTGTAAAGACCTGGATGATCTTTTGGAAGATGTGATTACGGTATACGACCACCCTCATCGATATTCCCTGTCTTGCTACTTGACTCCTTCTGAGATCAAATTTTTGGACAATTGTGCGTCTTTCCTTAGAGTTGTCATGTAATAATTTGAGTATTCTTGTACATAACCTCCTTAAACATGACAACACGAGCGATAACCTAGGTTCGAGTGCAAAGAGAGTATCCCGTGAGGTAGGGTCGAGGCGAAATATTTTCCCTAGTATGTTTGGACCTAGTCTAACCCGAACGTAATCGGAACAGTCACGAGTTCAACTCCCAATGGAAGGTCATAGATCAAACGAAATAAGAATGAGGTGAGAGTGAGATAGATATTCACGGGTATGGGAAATCACCGATGCACCACTTGGTACCGATTGGGAATTGTGCAGTTATTATTATTATTATTTCACTTATGTGTGCTTTATTTCAATTTTATCGCTAATTTGCTTGGGGACAAGCAACGCTCGGTTTGGGGTTGTTGATAACGCCAATTTTTGGCGTTATTTTCAGTTCTCAAACCAATGAGATTGACTTGTATTCAAGTAAAAAGGCGTGTATTTTACGGTTTATCTAGTGATTTATACAGGTTATCTAAAAGGCGGTAATCCTCGAGAAAAGAAGCTAAAAAGAGCCCAAAACGAGTCCAAACGAAGCCTAACGGAAGCCCAAAGGTCAAGCCCAAGACCCGCAACCGAACCAGGACCCGATCCGCGAACCAGAAATCGACCCACGCAGCAAAAAGCATACGCGCGACTTGCCACGCGACTTGCAAGTCGCGTGGTAGGTCGCGTAACCCACTGTTTGTCGATTTTAAGCTGTTAATTTCGGGATTTAGGTCATTCATTCGATACACAAATTTCACACGACGGCCAGAGCAGTTCCAGGGGTGATTTTCAGAGTCGAGTGACACCTTTTGGAGCGACGAGGGAGGATCAATCGAGGACACGTTCACGACGCAAGTAGATTCAATCACGGGAGAAGGGAGTTCATCACTACATCTTTCACATTCACCACGATCACAGTTATTATGTTTACATACGTTTTCGTTTCTCTTTCTCTGTGTTTGAATCCCCCAACATCATGAACTAATCTTTAGATGTTGGGGGTTGGATTGAATTAGGATTGAACATATAGATGGATGACGAGTGACGTTTATCAGTTTTTCCGATTTAATGAATGCATGTGATTTTGCTCTTAATGCTATTGTGAATCTGGCCAATTTACGATTGATTTGTTGTTGCTAATTAAGTTCGAAAGAGTTAATTACCGAATAGAACTAGGGATCACACGCCTAAGGTAAGAAAGGATAGAGATATACCGAGTAAACCTTAGTCTCATTATAATCTTGTGCTTAAAGTGTTTTGAACTACATAGGTTGAGATCGAGAGAATTAACTTGTGTTGTCAAGATAAAACTCATGGTAGCTTGAGAAAGAACCGTGCTTTACGAATATAACCGTTGTAACTCGAGAGAGAACAATGGTTAGATCAAGATTGGCTATTTAGTTCATAGTTCCCCGTGATTCCATACTCGTACTTCTCTAAGTACTATTACTTGACTTCGACCCGTACACTTGCGGTGAGATTTAGGTGGGGTGATACCTAGCCTTATCAAGTTTTTGCAAAAACTTGATAAGGCTAGGTATCACCCCACCTAAATCTCACCGCAAGTGTACGGGTCGAAGTCAAGTAATAGTACTTAGAGAAGTACGACTATAGAATCACGGGGAACTAGGAACTAAATATCACAATTATAATTGCTATTAACTGAACTATCGAAAATTGAGAGGTTGGTATTAAACTACTAATTGCAGAAAATAAATCAAACACAAGACATACCATGAACAACTTTGGAATTCAGATAGAGAAAACAGTTGAGGGTTGGAAATCCTTAGGTTTTCACATATGAACATCAAACTTAAAACCAATACCCCAATCTTGATCTAACCATTGTTCTCTCTCGAGTTACAACGGTTATATTCGTAAAGCACGGTTCTTTCTCAAGCTACCATGAGTTTTATCTTGACAACACAAGTTAATTCTCTCGATCTCAACCTATGTAGTTCAAAACACTTTAAGCACAAGATTATAATGAGACTAAGGTTTACTCGGTATATCTCTATCCTTTCTTACCTTAGGCGTGTGATCCCTAGTTCTATTCGGTAATTAACTCTTTCGAACTTAATTAGCAACAACAAATCAATCGTAAATTGGCCAGATTCACAATAGCATTAAGAGAAAAATCACATGCATTCATTAAATCAGAAAAACTGCTAAACGTCACTCGTCATCCATCTATATGTTCAATCCTAATTCAATCCAACCCCCAACATCTAAAGATTAGTTCATGATGTTGGGGGATTCAAACACAAGAGAAAGAGAAACGAAAACGTATGTAAACATAATAACTGTGATCGTGGTGAATGTGAAAGATGTAGTGATGAACTCCCTTCTCCCGTGATTGAATCTACTTGCGTCGTGAACGTGTCCTCGATTGATCCTCCCTCGTCGCTCCAAAAGGTGTCACTCGGCTCTGAAAATCACCCCTGGAACTGCTTTGGCCGTCGTGTGAAAGTTGCGTATCGAATGAATGACCTAAATCCCGAAATTAACAGCTTAAAATCGACAAACAGTGGGTTACGCGACCTACCACGCGACTTGCAAGTCGCGTGGCAAGTCGCGCGTATGCTTTTTGCTGCGTGGGTCGATTTCTGGTTCGCGGATCGGGTCCTGGTTCGGTTGCGGGTCTTGGGCTTGACTTTTGGGCTTCCGTTAGGCTTCGTTTGGACTCGTTCTGGGCTCTTTTTAGCTTATTTTCTCGAGGATTACCGCCTTTTAGATAACCTGTATAAATCACTAGATAAACCGTAAAATACACGCCTTTTTACTTGAATACAGGCCAATCTCATTGGTTTGAGAACTGAAAATAACGCCAAAAATTGGCGTTATCACCAGCTCCAGACACGCTCCCTCTAAGCAGGCTCCAACTCACACCTTGCCCTTGCCCTTAGACGAGCCCTCTAATACCTGCTTACCTGAAAATGTTTCAGTTTTGAAAACGAGGGTTAGACCATGAGGTCTAGTGAGATCCCTCTAGAAACCAACATCGCGCCACAACAACCACAAAATGAGTTTATAAGAGTTTATAACCAAATGCACCTTTATCAGTCAGTCAAACACAAACCACATATACTGATGACTCATGCTTTGGTCACGTACACACTTGTGACAATGTGTTAGGGAACACACCCGCCCTAAATAATTATATGAAACAAATTCATATATTCTGTATGGGACACACCCCCATATAATCATAATATGCCATCACGTGTCCCACCCCATACATACCCGCAATTAAAATAACACACTTTCATCATGCGTATTTGAAACATTGTAAAAACATGCAAAACAATATATATCAGTACAAGTATAAATTTTAAGTATCGACGGCTTCAGTTTAGAAAGACTCACCTGACGTCCACGTTATGCACTTTCACACTCGAACTAGGTATCCTCACTAACACACCTACATTTCAGCCAACACACGAGAGTGGATAAGTCACTCAACATCTCACTTGGTGCCAAGATTCTCGAGAAACTCTCTAACTACACCATGGCAACACATAAAGTCCCGGATACAATTCACTCGAATTCCGGATACGGCTTCCGGAGTCTTCCGGACACAACAATCCGGACGTATCCGGATTCCACGCTTTTCCGGTACTGACTTCCGGATCCTATCCGGATTCCTAAAGGTTTCCAGGTACACATCTTTTCTGGTACTGACTTCCGGATCCCATCATTTCCGGGTAAAAAATCCGGCAAATCGACTTCCAGAAGTTTTCCCTTTTCCGGATCGTGCGATTTCCGATCAAGGGTTTTTATCGAATAACTCCCTTCTCCTAAAACCTCGGTTAGACATGAAATTCGGCTCAGACGTCGATTTTAAGTTACTACAATATGGATGTGGTCTTTCTAACATTAATAGAAATCGGTCCCAATCCAAAACACAGTCTTAACTCACTGATTCCTTCAAATAAGACCCATTCATTTTCCTTATACCATATTTGAAGAGTTTCACGGAGAAAACATCATCAAACCCATAGTACACATTGTAATTTAAAGGAGAACGTGATTACCTCAAAGAAGATGAAGATTCACAATCCTTAGCTCCCAATTCCAAGCTCTTCCTCCACAATAACAAAGTTTCTCCACACCAAGTTTCACACACTAGCCACAATACTGATGAAAAGAAAATGAGGGATTTAGGGGGTTTTAATCCTATTTCTCTTTTTCTCACTAAGGCCACTAAAGTTTCATTCTTCACACCATACACACCACATGCTTTCTTATCGAAAATAAATCCGGTTATTACAGCATCCTCCCCTTAAAAGAATTCCGTCCCCGGAATTCCATCTTCGAACAGATAATGGTATTGAGACCTGATAGGCGGGTTTACACCCCCCTAAATCTACGGGTCGAAATCAAGTAATAGTACAAAAGTACGAGTATCGAAAACAGGGAACTAGGAACTAAGTATCACAATGACTATAAGCTCTATTAACTGAACGGTCGCAATTTTGAGTTGTTGGTAATAAACTAATCAATTGCAAATAATTAAATCAAACACGAGACAGTAGACACTTTGAGGAAACTGTGGATAGAGAAAACAGTTGAGGGTTGGAAATCCTAAGGCTTTCACATATAAACACTTGACTTAAAATAATTACCAGTTATTCCCCTTAATGAATACCCAATCTCAAAAATCACTGTTGTTCTCTCTCGAGCAACAACGGGTTTTATTTTGAAAGCACAAGTTTTATCTCTCGATCTCAACCTATGGAATTCAAAACACATTAAACTCAAGATTTCAACGGGACTAAGGCTTACTTGGTATATCTCTATCCAATTTCTCACCCTAGGCATGCAATTCTAGTTCTAGTTGTCAATTAACTCTCTCGAACTTAATTGATAACAAACAAAACAATTGAAAGTTGGCCAAACTCACAAAAGCATTAAAACCCAAATTACATGCTTCATTAAATAGAAAAAACTGATAAAAGTCTCAAATCACGTGTTCATAAGCTTAAACTAAATTCAAACCAATCCCCAACATCTAAAGATTAGTTCATGTTGGTGGTGGACAAAAACTCAAGAAAAAGAAGAGAAATACCATGTGCAAACATAGTGATCGTGAACGTGGTGAATGTAATGGTGAACTCCCTTCTCTCGGATCTCATCCGTTTCGCGTGGTGAATGTCTCCTCAACCGATCCTCTATCGTGGCTCCAAAGGACGTAAAAAGTCTCTGAAAATCGCCCCCAAGCAGCCTACCGTCGCACGTCGAGAAGTGATAACCTAAAATCCGGAAAACGCGAAATAAAGCAAACGACCAGAGACTTACGTGGTTTGTCTCGTGGCTTCACACCGCGCAACAAACCGCGCGGTTTCCTGATGTGTCCGGGTCAGGTTTTTGGGTCATGGTTTTGGCACGGGTCTCGGGCTTGGATCTTGGGCTTCCGTTGGGCTTCGTTTTGGCTCTAATTTGGACTCTTTTCCGCCTCTTTTCTCGATGAATGCCGTCTTTTGGATTACCTGTATATTTCACTCGATAAACCATAAAATTCCGTCTCTTTGCTCCAACACAAGCCAATCTCATTGGTTTGTAGGCTGAAAATAACGCCAAAAATTGGCGTTATCAACAACCCCAAACCGAGCGTTGCTTGTCCTCAAACAAATTAGCGATAAAATAGAATAAAAGCATATATCAGTGAAATAATAACTGCACAACTCTCAATCGGTACCACGTAAACCCAAATTACATGCTTCATTAAATAGGAAAAACTGATAAAAGTCTCAAATCACGTGTTCATAAGCTTAAACCAAATTCAAACCAACCCCCAACATCTAAAGATTAGTTCATGTTGGTGGTGGACAAAAACTCAAGAAAAAGAACAGAAATAGCATGTGCAAACATAGTGATCGTGAACGTGGTGAATGTAATGGTGAACTCCCTTCTCTCGGCTCTCATCCGTTTCGCGTGGTGAATGTCTCCTCAACCGATCCTATATCGTGGCTCCAAAGGACGTAAAAAGTCTCTGAAAATCGCCCCCAAGCAGCCTACCGTCGCACGTCGAGAAGTGATAACCTAAAATCCGGAAAACACGAATTATAGCAAACGACCAGAGACTTACATGGTTTGTCCCGTGGCTTCAAACCGCGCAACAAACTGCGCGGTATCCTGATGTGTCCGGGTCAGGTTTTTGGGTCATGGTTTTGGAACGGGTCTCGGGCTTGGATCTTGGGCTTCGTTTTGGCTCTAATTTGGACTCTTTTCCGCCTCTTTTCTCGATGAATGCCGTCTTTTGGATTACCTGTATATTTCACTCGATAAACCATAAAATTCCGCCTCTTTGCTCCAACACAAGCCAATCTCATTGGTTTGTAGGCTGAAAATAACGCCAAAAATTGGCGTTATCAAGACCTCATGTTCGACTCCACTTCCCAAGTTGCCTCCTGGCCCTTATGGAAGCGCCACTAAACCTTCACAAGAGCACTTTCTTTAGTTCTCAACTTTACGATCTTGCAATCCACGATCGCCAACGGTTCCTCAACATAATTCAACTTTTCATCCACGTGAATGTCTGTTAAAGGTACAACCATACTTGCCTCGGCCAAGCACTTCCTTAGATTTGACACGTGAAAGGTCGAATGAACGCCCCGAAGTTCTTCCGGCAACTCCAACTTATACGCCACTTCACCCACAAGCTCAGTGATGGAAAACAGCCCGACATACCTAGGCCTTAGCTTCCCTTTCTTTCCAAAGCGCATGACGCCTTTCCACGACGAGACCTTAAGCATCACTTTTTCACCCACTAGGAATTCAATCGGTTTCCTTCTTTTGTTCGCATACATCTTTTGGTGGTCTTGAGCCACCCTCAACTTCTCCCTGATAACACTAATCTATTAAACGGTCAACTGCACGATTTCTGGTCCTGCTAACTGCTTCTCCCCCACTTCATTCCAACACAACGGCTTTCTACACTTACGCCCATACAACGCCTCATAAGGTGATGCTTGAAGACTGGTGTGATAGCTGTTGTTGTACGAAAATTTGATCAACGACAAATGGGACTCCCAAGAGCCTTTAAAGTCAACCACACAAGCACGCAACATATCTTCCAATGTTTGTATAGTTCTCTCACTTTGCCCATCCGTTTGAGGATGGTAGGCGGTACTCATCAACAGTTGTGTGCCTAACTCCCTTTGTAGGCTCTTCCAAAAAGACTACGTGAAACGACTGTCGCGATCCGAGATTATGGACAACGACACTTCATGCGATGTCACTATCTCATCAACATACAGCTTCGCCAATTTCTCTAGCAAGTAATTCTCCCGGATAGGTAGAAAGTGAGCTGACTTGGTGAGGCGGTCCACTATCACCCATATGGCATCATACCCTTCGGGGTCCTTGGTAACTTCGTGACAAAATCCATCGCGATGCTATTCCACTTCCATACTGGTATCTCCAAGGGTTGCAATTCCCCATAAGGTCTTTGATGCTCCGCCTTGACCTTCAAACAAGTCATGCATCGCTCCACGAAATAAGCAACATCTTTCTTCATTCATGGCCACCAATACATTTTCCTCAGGTCTCGGTACATCTTATTGGTTCCTGGGTGTACTGAATATCGCGATCTATGAGCTTCCTCCAAAATACGCTCCCGCAAATTTCCCAATTTAGGAACCCACACTCGGTTTCCCAAACATTTCACGCCATCACTATTACTCTCCAAGGATGCCACATACCTACCGATCCTCTCACTATTCAATTTTTCCTCTGCTAGAGCTTCACTTTGAAACTTAATTTCTGCTAGGAGATTAGAGGTTGCATCAACCCGAAATGCTAACACTTTAGTTGGCTCTCTTCTTTCCTTCCGACTCAGAGCATCGGCCACGACGTTCACTTTACCAGGATGGTAAAGGATCTCACAGTCATAATCACTTAACAATTCCACCCAACGTCTCTGGCTCATATTCATATCCTTCTGATCAAATAAATACTTGAGACTCTTATGATTCAAGTAGATCTGACACTTAACCCCATAAAGACAGTGTCTCTATATTTTTAGTGCAGAAACTACCGCCGCCAACTCCATGTCATGAGTAGGATAGTTCTTCTCGTGCTCCTTCAATTGACAGGATGCATAAGCAATCACCTTCCCATCCTGCATGAGCACACACCCCAACTCCAACTTGGGTGCATCGTTGTAGATCACAAATCTCTCTGTCCCACTAGGCAAAGATAAAATCAGAGCGCTACTCAGTTTGTCCTTCAACTTGCTAAAAGCTGCTTCTTGAGCCTCCGACCACTCGAACTTAGCACTCTTCTTGGTCAAAGCGGTCAAAGGCGTATCTATCCGAGAAAAGTCCTGAATGAACTTCCGATAGTAGCCCGCCAAGCCAAGGAAACTTCTCACCTCAGATGGTGGTCTCGGTGAATCCCATCCTCTGGCCTCCACCTTGGCCGGGTCCACCTTGATGCCTTCTCCCAACACCAAATACCCCAAATGTTGGACTTCTCTTAGCCAAAACTCACACTTTGAGAATTTAGCGATTAACTTCTCTCGCCGCAACAGATCCAACACTAAACGAAGATGCTCTTCGTGCTCATTCTAAGATCGAGAATAGATAAGGATGTCATCTATGAACACGATCACACACTTGTCTAACAACGAACTACACACTCGATTCAACAGGTCCATGAATATTGCTGGAGCATTAGTCATACCAAAGGGCATGACTAAAAACTCGTAATGTTCATAACTCGTGCGAAAAGCCGTCTTAGGCACATCTTCTTCCCTCACCTTCAATTGATGATATACGGACCTCAAATCAATCTTCGAGAAGAAGCTCGCCCCTTGCAACTGGTCAAACAAATCGTCGATCCTCGGAAGCGGGTACTTGTTCTTGACGGTCACCTTATTAAGCTCTCGGTAATCTATGCACATCCGCATAGACCCATCCTTCTTCTTGAAAAAAGGTATTGGCGCTCCCCAGGGTGACGAACTAGGGCGTATAAATCCCTTATCCAACAACTCCTGTAATTGAGTCATCATCTCTTTCATTTTCTCCGGTGCCAACCGGTAAGGTGCATACACTATTGGTGCCGCTCCAGGCATCAAATCGATCCTAAACTCAACTTAACGATCCGGGGGTAAACCCGTTAAGTCATTCGGAAATACTTTCGGGAACTAATGCACCACGGGAACATCCTCTATTCCTTTCTTCTCCTTGTTAGCGTCAAATACATACGCTAGAAATCCCTGACATCCCTTTCCTAGACAATGCCTCGCCTTCATCATTGAGATAAGGTAGGACTTGCGCTCACGCCTATCACCATAAATCACCACCTCAGACTTGTCGGGTAAAGTGATACGAATCATCTTTTTAATACACACTATGCTAACACTATTACTAGTTAACCAATCCATCCCCACTACAACGTCAAACTCTCCCATACCCATTGGGTACAACCGCAAGGGGAAAGAGTGGCCCTCCACTTCAATGCTACACCCCTCATACACCTCCCCCACCAAGAGTCGACTGTCATCCGCAATCTCTACCTCAAACCCGTACTCTAACCGCTTAGGTTTAACATGTAGACACCGAGCAAAAATCGGTGATACAAACGAACAGTTTGCACCCGAGTCAAACAACACCTTAGTAAATTTTGAATTAACAAGAAAGGTACCTGTCCCCACATCCGATACATCAACCACCTTGTCAGTCGACATATGAAAAGGCCTTGCTTTTGCTCGCGCTGGCTCCACCTTCCTCTCTCCACCTCTTCCTTCTTGACCTCCACCAAAACCACCTCAAGACCCTTTTCTCAATTGCGGACACTCAGGTTTAATATGATCTGGAGAACCACATAGATACAAAGTTCTCGGGTTAGGGAATTCTCGCGCCATGTGCCTCAATTTTCCACACTTGAAAAACCATCAGATTTAAAGGAACACTCTCCACGATGCACCATGTTGCATTTCACGCATGGTTTCTCACCGAACCTCGTTCCCACCCGCAACTCGGGTTTCGAGACCTTAGAGCTTTTCACATCTCGCACTGATCCTTCCCACTTTCTCTTATCGACACTCCTTTCCACCATCTGTCGATTCTTTTCCTTCTCAGTTAGCTCCGCCACGTCGACCACCGCTTGAAAAGTCGTAGGGTCACGGTTTTGCACAAACTCTCTAACACTGCTCCTCAGCCCCCAGATATACCTCTCAATATGCCTTTTCTCAGTAGGCACATATACCTTAGACCTTTTCACATCTCGCACTGATCCTTCCCACTTTCTCTTATCGACACTCCTTTCCACCATCTGTCGATTCTTTTCCTTCTCAGTTAGCTCCGCCACGTCGACCACCGCTTGAAAAGTCGTAGGGTCACGGTTTTGCACAAACTCTCTCACACTGCTCCTCAGCCCCCAGATATACCTCTCAATATGCCTTTTCTCAGTAGGCACATATATACTTATGCAAAACGCGCCTTGGTAGTACCAGATCCGTGCAACGAACAATAATGAAATCAATAAGTAGAAACAAGTCGGAATGATTTCAACTGGTCATCCAATTTAGCTTTCAATTGAGAGAGTTTACAATAAGGAATAATGAAAGCAAATGAAAACTAGCCTGTTTTCTATGGCTAAGCAAACATTATATATGACAGGCCCGTGGTTAACAAGCCCACGGCCCGTTCACTAACTATGCTCAAAATAAACTATTACAATTAGCCCCTTGAACTTTAATTCAACATTAAATGACCCTAACAATCTCCCCCTTTGAATTGAAGTTCGAGTTCGCGCCAGTTTGCAACATATCTTTTACGGAGCGCAAAGTGTACCTTGAACATTCTGATAGCACGGCGATAGTCGATGCGTTCTTCAACCATTTCCAAAGCATTTCGAGCGCTTGTTTTATTCGGATTAGGAACATACGAATACTTTGGGTTTTCAGACTCGTGCTGGATGATCTTTTGAAGGGAATCTTGGACTTTGAAGAGCGTGCCGTCGCAGAATCTATCTACCTGACTGAAACGCATAAATCTTTTCTCTTTCTATTCGTTGATGTAGACTATCCCAAATTCAGGTTCCAGAAGCAGAGCGTTCTCGGGATACATCTTCAATTCAGGAGCTTTCAGATTCGGCTTTATCAGATTTACCTTCTTTGCCATGTTCTCGATTGCCATTTGGAAGTCCATGAGATAAGACATCATGATGGTACGGACCAGGAATCGACGAACAACTTCGAGCGCTTTGGTTACCGGAAGCGGTCGGATGGTTCTTGTACGGAGGTCCTTCAGAATAGCATAGAAGTCAAACGATCGGAGGTGCTGGAAGTCGGCTTCAGAAAATCTCCATTCATTCCCATCTTCGCATCTGACGGTGAATACAGGATAAACAACTTTCATAATACGGCCTGACTGGATGTTGAGCACTTCGGTGATCATATGTTTGGATCGAACTTGGCTAACTGGCAGACACCGCTTCATTGCGCTTATGTACCGGCATTGGTATTCGGGGTTGGAACTGTAAATACCAAGGCATAAAGTCGGCTCGATTGGGCGTAGCTTGTGGACGAACAACTTCTTCAGGGATTCCTCCAGGTGAGGAATGAATATTGTGATCTTCTCCCAATGGATTTGTTGCTGTTGAGGAGGAGGAAGATCAAAAGCTGTAGGTTGTTGTTGAGGAGATGTCGGAATATCGGCAGTTGTAGATTCGAGTCTTGTTGGAGTTTTTCGGCTTGAGCTGAGTGAACGGGAGTACCATACAAATTCTGGAGCAGAAAGCCAGAAACTGGTCGTAGTCAACGTTGTCATCTTCATCAGTAGGGAAGACCAAATTAACCTAGAGATTTGCGGCACTGGCGGCTTTTTCATACCATGCATCTTCGTCAGTAGGGAAGACCAAATTAACCTGGAGATTTGAGTCAAAAGTAACCAGTTCCTGTGTTGTTCCATCAGGCTTTTCAACCGTCGGGTCTTCAACATCGGAGATGTCCATATCTATTACCATCTTGGCTAAGGGCAACTCGGCTTAGGGTGCATCTTCGGTTGTAGTAGCCGCAGTTGAGGGTTTCGGATGAACCACAGTAGTCCTTTCAGTGAGGATCTGGGCGGTCTCGGTTAGCCTTTGTCTTTTCTCCCCCTCACGGTGATCAGGATCATCCTGGTCATCGTGCTTGCGCTTTAGACCGTCGGCTTGACTCTTGCAGGTAACTTCGAGTGAACGGACTCTCTCAGACAGCATTGTAAGCGCTTGTTGAACGTCCTTAAGAGTCGAGTCAAGGTTATCCATCCGAGTGGTGATCGATGACGAAGGAGCAGTGACCTGGGATTTCAGAACGGATAACAGGTCTGCTTCAGTTAAGGCGTCGGTTTCTGATTGTTGGAGCAGTTGGGCTAGAAGCATCGTCTTTAGGGTGTCCACCGAGTAGATAGGCTGAACGGGAGCCGGTGGAGGTGTAGGTGCGGTTTCGGCTTCAACGACCTTCTCTTTACCTTTGATTAAGCTCTTTATTTTGTCGAGCTCGGAGGTGGGCGCTGCTCCATTGCCTTACGGACAGCCTTGAGGGTGCTGTCCAGGGACCCTTGTGACACATAGTCTGGTAAAGTAACACCAGGATCACTTAGATTGCCCGTTGAAGCATCTACCACAGAGGCAGAGCCACCTACGTTCACGGTTTGCGCAGGGATAGCCGTGGTAGGATTTCCTTCCAATCCTCGTATTCCACTTAAAGGCGGAGATCCTACGGAAGTTCCGATTGAGTCACGAAGAGCATCGATTTGGTGAGTCTCATCTTGTGTCCTGTTGATCCAAACCCTCAGTGATTTGATAATGACCCTCTCTTTATACTTAGTGAAATTTGTAAGTAAACAATATGTATCAGAGTTTCACTATCGCTGATAAGTACTAAGATCTTACAGTACCGCTGATAGGAACTCTCGCTCTTTAGATTAAACATTCAGCGAACACTGTTCACCATAAATGCTCTGAGCCTGTTCAGTGATTATGGTGATCGCTGATAAGTTAGTTGTTTACTTATGATCTCTAAAGACAAGTTTCACGTCAACATAGGTTCTACGCTGAAGTCGAAGATCAAGCTCAAGAACCAGCGACAAGTCTCCTAATGAACTGATGCGGATCAGCGAAGACTCAGATTTGTCCACTCAACGTGAAGTATCAAGTACAAGACTTCAGCTATCGCTGAACTTTATCATTTGCTGATACAAAATGATAATGCTCTGAATCAATGAAAGCTGATCATGAAGTCCTCCGTACAAAGTACTTTTGTTTTAACCACCCTTGCACGTCTCCGTATGATATGTCAGAAAAGAATCTCCTTATTGTCTGAAATCGTACAACCACTCTGATACTACACTGTTCATTCATGCGGCTACTAAGGTTGTCTACAAAGGTCAATGACATGCACCCAATGAGCTGCTGCCACGTGTAAAGTGTATACTGACATGCATTAAATGCATGCAGTATATAAAGAGATGAACTCACTTCATTTGAAGTAACTTGCTAACTCTGGACAAGTTCATCTTCTTATCTCAAGATAGGTTATTATTAGTAATTTCCCTATCTTTCTTAGTGCAAGAAACTTAGTGTTCCAACTTGTTTAGATTTAGGTTTATCCTTAATCTTGTTTCCTCAACAAGCTGTAAATTGTTGATGATTTATCAATAAACAATTTAGAAAAGTAAAATCTGTGTGTTTGTATTCAACCCCCCCCCCCCCCCCCCCCCCTTCTACAAACTTGTATAGCCCTTCGGGACAACAAGTGGTATCAGAGCGGATTTGTTTAATCTCGTAAACAAGATCTAATCTATACTAAGATTTCTCTTCCTTGCTATTTCTGAAAATGGCTACAAACACAAACACAAACTATATAGACAATGGTTCTTTTGCTAAACCCCCTAGATTTTCCAGAGATAACTTTAATCTAGTGAAAAACAGGATGATTCTGTTCTTAGAAGGTGTAGACCCTACTATGACTTACTATCTTGAAAACGTCCCATATATTCCTATAAGAATTGACCCTGCAGTTCCAGCCGCTGAGAATAGACCTGCTATTCCAGAAAGGCTGATTCCTAAAGAAATACATATGTGGACTGACGAAGATAAGAAGAAAGTGGCTATCGACACAAAAGCCAGATCCATACTATCCATGGCTCTTCCTGACGAAGTTTACCATTCCAGCATGAACCTGAAAACCTCAAAAGCTATGTGGGACACAATATGTGTTCAGTATGAAGGTACTGCTAAAGTCCAGGACTCAAGAAAGATCAACCTGGTAAGACAGTATGAAAGCTTCATTTCTGGTAAGAATGAAACTCTCTCTGAAGTACATCAACGTTTCAACTGTTTAATTATAGATCTGAAAACTGTTGGTAAGGAATATTCAAACTTTGAAGTGCTGACAAGGTTTTTAGAATGTTTACCTGAAAGCTGGGACAGTTATTCTATGTGTCTCAAGCTATCAAAGGATCTAAAATCAATGACCTTTTCTACCTTATATGGCACGATGCTGAATCATGAGCAATCGAGTCATCTTAAGAAGAATCTTGTAAAAGATTCCAAAAGCACCCCTGTTGCTTTAATCTCAGAGGAACCTTCTACTCAGCGACCCTCGATCACTATCACTGAGTTAGAGAGTAACTCTGAAAGGTCATCAGATTCTGACTCTTCAGATGATGATGACTCTTTGGCTCTCCTAACTAAAAAGTTCAGGAGATTCGCCAAAAAGAAAATGTTCAGAAAGAACAAACCTTTTTCCATAACTGACAAGCCAAGATCATCAGCTCCTGTTGATAAGGCTACTGCTACTTGTTTTAACTGTGAAAAGACAGGACATTTCGCTAACGAGTGCAGGTCAAAGAAAGTTTCTAGACCCTCAGCTTTTCCAAAGAAAAACTTTATTCCCAGGAATAAAGATGACAAATACTCAAAGCTGAAAGAAAAGTATGCGAAGGTGAAAAGCTTTAAGAAGAAAAGCAAAGGCCTGATGGCTAACTATGATTGGGCTGCTTCTGATGAAGAAGAATCATCATCTGACTCTGAAGATGATGAAGCCAATCTATGTCTTATGGCAAAGATTGAAGATGAGGAAGAAAGTTCAGACATTCCCCCCACTTCAACCTCTGCAATTCAGGTATCACCTTCCTTCTTTACCAATATTGCAAATATTGATGAAGATGATAGTCTCCGTAAGATCGATCTCTTGACTAGAAGTTTATATGAAGCCATGAATGGCAAAACTGTGGTTGAAAATCAAAACCTTGATCTTACTGAACAGCTTAAAAACTGTCACCTTCAAATAGAAAAGCTTTCTAAAATTGAAGAAGATCTTAAAGATCAAGTGCACTTAAATCAGCTAGTCAAAATCGAACGAGCAGAAGTTATCGCTGCATTGAAAGCTGAAAAAGCTACTGTTGAAGGATGGTGTAATTCTTCAACAAAGATCACTGAGATAATTAAGTCTCAGATTCCCCTGAGTGATAAACGTGGTCTTGGTTACAAATATGAAACTCCAAAACCTACCACTGAGCGTTTAATGCTTAAATTTGGAACGTTCGTATCCTCAGTCGCTGACACTTCATCTTCTCAGTGCTCCTTGTCCCATACACCTATCCCTGAGGAAACTCCTACCTCAAAAGGTAAAGAGAAAATGGTTTATTCAAAACCTACCTCTGTCTTTAAAGATAAAGGTAAAGGAATTGTTTTTAACCAAAATCCTCAGAAGGGTACCTTAGTACCTAAGCTGAATGCTTCTAAAGCTTCAGTGACCTATCCCTCTGGATCAAGGAATCAGATCTCTGGATCTACTCAGCGTGGATCTATTCAGCGATCTACTGGATCTATTCAGCGATCTACTCCTAGACTCATAGTGGATGTCCTTGGTAAGAAATCCGAAGAACTGAACGGTCCTCCCATTTCTAAAGCCAATAGCTTACTTGGTGCTGGTACTTCTAATTCAAAATTAAAAGCTCAGCATTCAAATGGTCCTAGAACTACTTTTAGTTATAGGAAATGTTATCAATGTGGACTTACTGATCATATTGCTAGTAAGTGCCCCACAGCCACCAAAGCTGAAAAGTTAGCTAAGGTGAAGATCAATGCCCCCAAGGCAAAGAAGACCACTGAGGTTAAGAAATTAACCAAAGTGAAGAATGACAAAGTTGAATCTTCAAATGCTGCGAAGACTGCTGAACCTTCCATTCCAACTACTTCCACTAACAAATGTGTATACATGGTTAAGTGGGTACACAAGAAAAACTAATCTTCCTTTGTAATGCAGGTTAAGAAGGGTATCTGGTATCTCGATAGCGGATGCTCTAGACACATGACTGGAAAGAAAAGCCTGCTCGCTGAATACAAGGAAGAGAAGGGTCCCTTTGTGACTTTTGGTGGAAATGGAAAAGGACATACCCGAGGGTTTGGTGTACTCTCAAATGGTACAACCACCTTCATAAGAGTCGCATATGTTGAAGGGCTGAAGCATAATCTTCTAAGCATCAGTCAGCTTTGCGACAAGGATAACAAAGTAATCTATACTAAGGAATCCTGCTTTGTCACTGACAAAAAGTAGAAGATAGCTCTCAGCGGTTATCGTTTGGAAAATGTTTATGTAATAAACATAGACTCAACAACCACTGAGAACTCCTGTTTCTTCTCAAAGGCCTCATCTGATGTCAACTGGCTATGGCATAAGAGGCTCTCTCATCTGAATTTCAAGACACTGAATACTCTTTCTTCAAAAGAGTTAGTCACTGGTCTACCTCAACACTCATACGCCAAAGAGTCTTTATGTTCAGCGTGTAAAAAAGGGAAGCAAACCAAAGCAAGCTTTAAGTCAAAGCAAGTCTCCTCAGTGTCATCTCCTCTACAACTTCTCCATATGGATTTGTTTGGCCCTGTTAACAAACAATCCATCGCTGGAAAGAAATATACGCTGGTCATAGTTGATGAATTCTCTCGCTTTACATGGGTAATGTTTCTCCGTTCTAAGAGTGACACCTCTGAAGAACTCATCACCTTTGTTCGGAAGATGGAAACCCTGAACAACTTGACCGTTCGCTCAATAAGGAGTGATCATGGGACTGAATTCAAAAACAGTTTGTTAGGGTAGAATTTATGTTGATTTTAAGTTCAAGGGTTTATTTTGTAATAGTTTAAACTTAGTCCATAGTGAACGGGCCGTGGGCTTGTTACCACGGCCCAGCGTATTTAAAGTGCACTTAGCTTAGAAAATTAGCTAGTTGTCTCATTTAGCTTTTCTGCTTTACACTGTAATTCTCTCTAAATCAATAGCTAAGTGGGCAGCCTTTGTGAATCATATCAACTGTTCTTATTTGCTTATTCACAAACATAGTCGTTGCACGGATCTGGATTCTACAATTGGAATCAGAGCAGACGGACGGATTCGATTCAAAGTCTCAATCGTTGATTTCTGGTTAGTTTGACTATTTCACGTCTGACTTTTTCTTGATTCTTCAAATCTGTGATTCTGCTTAAGTTGTTCAAATTCGTTTGTTGGGTTGTGTTAGCATCATACTTATAAGTAATTCTGCAAATTTTCACAACTCAATTCGTTCGTTTGATTGGTTAATTTTGCAAATCAAGTTCAAAACTTTTTGTAGTGTTCTTAATCAAAAATCGAATTTTTGCAATCAAAAGGTGTTGTCTTTGCCCTAAAATCGATGGGGTTAGTGCTATTTTTGTGTTAGGCATTGCTACTAATCATTCAGGAACACTTTGGAGAAACCCTAATCGAAAATCAATCGATTTGGAGAAGACAGCCGAAGAGTCCGGGTAACTCAGCCGTGGTTTCCGGATAAGTCAAACTTGTCCGGACGTTTGTGTTAAAACTCATCCGGACTCCTCATCCTTTCCGGGTAAGTCTCCTTTCCGGGTAAGTCTCCTTTCTGGGTACGTCTCTTTTCCGGGTAAGTATTTCAAACTCAGTTTATCCGGGTAAATCTTGTTTCCGGAAACTCAAAGTTTCCGGTCATAATCTTTATCCGGAATCCTTGTTATCCGGACATCCTCGTTATCCGGAATCCTGAGTCATCCGGTAAGCATTCTCATCCGGAAACTCACGACATCCGGTTAGATTTGGTTTAATTCATCCGGACACTTTTGATATCCGGTAATCTCTGTTATCCGGAAAACTCAATCTGTCCGGACTCTCTATTTCTTTCCGGACTCTTTTGCATTTTTGAACTGATTACTATCTGATCCAATCTGGACACTTCCTGATCACAACCTTATTTGGATTCCTATCCAGTAAGACCATTTTAGTACAAATCACGGATATAGAACCTGCGTTAGTACTCCACTCGTAGTGCCTTGCGTTAGTTTTTCTCTTTGAATCAATCTACACGTCCGACGATCACTCCGTTGCAACTGAAGATGTCTACTTCTCGTGATGCTCTCGCAATTGGCACCGACACCAAGCCACCATGTCTCTACCCGAACGAGTACAGCCAATGGCGAGACAGGTTTATGATCTTCATAGAGTCCAAGGACAATTATGAGTACATCAAGGGAGCCCTGGACAATGGCCCGATTGACCCACCGATGAAGGTAATAGCTGCAACTGCAACTGCAGACGCTCGACGTTGGAAGAAGACTCTTGCTGAGATGACAGAATATGAAAGAGGCATGACCGAAGGAGAAAAGCATGCAAAGAGATATCTGATACAAGCCCTTCCTAATTCTATCTACACTGCAATAGACAGTTACAAAGACACGGCTAAGGGCATGTGGGACCAAGTAGCCAAAATGATGCGAGGGAGCGTTGTAGGAAATCAGCTAAAGATAAATAGTGCGATAACCAAGTTCGATGGGTTCAAGCAGCGCAACGGTGAATCTCTTACCCAGACCTATGAACGGTTTTCTCTACTTCTCAATGAACTGAACAAGAATAAAATTGTTCGTTCCAATACCGAGAATGCACTAAAATTCCTCAACAACTTGCTACCCGAATGGAAAGTGTATGCTTCTCATGTCAAGCACAACAACTTGATAGAGAACATAAGCATCAATGAACTGTATGAAACGCTTCTCCAAGATGAAGATGAAGTGAATGAGCTTATGGGAGAGAAGAAGAATGAGCCGAAACCATCTGCTGATCCGATTGCCCTAATGACCTCCAATCTAGGGAAATCTTCAAGCAATCACTCGAGACGCGGTCTAAAGCATAGCTCTTCCGAGTCAGAACCTGAGGACGAGAAAGACGATGATGATGATGATGAAGCATCAGAATTAATGAAAGCTATTGCCCTTCTGACTAAATCCTTTCAACAACAAAAGTTCTACAAGAATCCGTCCTCCAATAGTCAACGCTTCTCTACCGCCTCCAATAAGCGTCACGACTATAAGGATCGGTATGAAGGAAAGAAGAAGGTAGAAGAGCAAGAGAGATATGAGAAGAAGGAAAAGACAGAGAAAAGTGACCGCAAGAAGAGAGATGAACCTGTGAAATGCTACAACTGCGGGAAACTCGGTCATTTCGCTAAAGACTGCCGTCAGCCCACTGTGAAGAAGTCTCATTATTATGAGGCCAAACTTGCACTGGCCAGACAGAAGGAGGCTGGAGAGGTAATGTTCGCTGAAAATGAGTACTGGCTAGGCAGATCTGATGATGAGGAAGAGTATGAAGGTGCTGATGCTTTCATGGGATATCTATCGTCTACAGATGAAGACAAGGCAAAAGCAAATCAGGTATGTGAATCTTGCCTACAAACCTTCGTACTTCAATTGCAAACCATCACTGAAAAGGCAAACTCCCTCAATGCCACAAATGCAGAACAAAAGCTTGAAATTACCTCAATAACTGAAAAGCTTAATGTTCAAATGAAATTAACTGAGAAGTATAAGTCTGAAAATGCTGATTTAAAAGACAAATGCAAAAATCTTTCATTAGCACCTAAAGACTTAAGGGCCAGATTATTTGATCTTCAACGTCAGTTTGATCAGTGCTTGAATGAGAAAGAAGACATTACTTATCAATGCTCTTCTCTTCAAATTCAACACAAGGAGTACGTGGCTAAAATTCTAGATCTAGAAACCAAACTCCACAAACGGGGTCAAACTGATCAAACCATTTTTTTAAACAAACCCGAAGAGTTTACGTATTTTAACAAAGAATGGGGAATCGGATACGATAACCCACATTATTTGAAAAAGGGAAGATGACATACACCCACTTTGTATGATTTTGCTTGTTTTGGGTTAGATAAAAAATATCCAGAGTACGCAATTCAATGGACTGGTCCTCTTGAACCAGAAAAGGAGGAGGAAACCGAGGAACATAAACGCACACACAAACGAGGAATTCAACTTCCATTTTGTTATGAACCATTAAACTACTCGTATCAAAAGAACAAAAAATACCTTTCCAATGACTACTTCGACCCCTACAAGGTAGCTCCATCCAAGGATTCCTCCAAGAAGGATGAGGAAGTAGCACCTGCAACCAAGACTGAGACGGATGAGTTTAAACTCTATGTTCCCCCTCTCATCTTGGAAGCAAAGATAGTCGAGTTGGAAGAGTCACTCGAAAAGGAAAGGTTTGTTTTTCAAAATGAGAAGAAAGAGTTAATTAAGGATCTTGAAAAACTCAAATCTGAGAAAACCGACGGTGTGTCAGGTGAGGAAAAGGAAAAATTTCAGTGGGAAATCAATACACTCTCATCAAAACTGTCTGAAATGACAAGAGAAACGATGCAAGAGCACCTGAGAAACGTTGAACTTCAAGAACAGATTGACCTTCTCCAAGCTCAAAAGCAGAATTCCCCTGATCTTTCCTCCAACTCGTCTGACACATCCTCGTGTAAAGCTTTCATTGGAAATATCTCTAATCAAGAAAGTAACGTCTCTCAAGACGCATGTGCTCAACGGAATTTAAACTCTGATTTTTCAAACGCTTCCGCACCAAGTTCCCCTAAGCACACATACACAAAGTGTTCCTCGCCTTCCACACCTGCTTTCGTTCCTGATACTCACATGATAGATTTCTCAGCATACATGAACTCCGAAGGTAACTGTGATGAAGAGTTTGATTCGTTTCCATTCGACAAACCTCTTCCAAGTCACACTGATTTTTCTCCCATGGTCAATTCCCCGGTTAGTTCTTTAAAAGAAAGATGTTCTAAAACAAAGTCCTCAGCTGTGATCAAGATTTCCCAGTCAAAACCAACCTCGAAACATGTTCCCAAAAGGCAATCACAACCAAGGCAAGCTACCGGACCATTGACTGCCAACACTACTATTTCTCCAAGTCAACCTGATTTTTTGTCTCCAGTGGTTAATCGTCCGGTCAATTTTCTAAAGGGCGACTGTTCTCAACCTAAGACTCCGGTTGTGACCAAGATTCTTCAAAATGTTTCCAATTCTCAAAAACAGTCACAACCGAAGCAAAAGACCGAACGACCGACCACTAAGACTCCTATTTCCTCAAAAGTCACTGATCATTCTGTCCCTGCTGTTTCAGATAAACATGGTCGAGCTAATAAAGAAAAACCAAAGTGGCTAACGAGGGATTCTGTCAAGAAGGATGCGTCAAAGTCTTCCCCACCCGTTTTCATTTCTAGAATAGACAAAGACAATAATGCACGGAATAATTGGAACCATTTTGATGTTTCTTTTCCTGTTAAAGTTAACTCTCTTCATCAATTGATTCAGTTATCGCATGATTGTTTATGTTGTTCTAATTGTGGTTGGAATGATTTTGATGACATTCATAACAATGCTTGGTATGCGCCTTACTTTGTCGAAAACCTATTCCATAAACGCAAACCCCAAAATAAAAGGCAACCACATCATTTCCAACGGGGTTTCAATCACACGGTTAAACCACAGCGGGAGACCCGACCCATTCCTACACGGGCTGCTCCTACTGAAGTTAAACCGGCACCCAGGTGGAAATCTGTCCCAAAATCTGTTCCTCCAAAAGGTGTACATTCTGCACCCAAGCGGAAACAAGTGCCAAAACCAGTTCCCTCCAACGGTGTAAAATCTGCACCTAAAGGGAAGGCTGTGTCAAAGCAAATTTCCCCAGGCAGTGCCAACCCTAACCCCCAAGGACCCAAACAAATTAGGGTACCTAAACGTCACTAATCTTGTTTTGCAGAACGGTCATGTGTGGTAGTTAGACTCTGGATGCTCCAAGCACATGACCGGACGAAGGGAGCTTCTCACGAATTACAAGGAAGAATACTGCGGAGACGTGAGATTTGGAAATAACGAGAAGTCGCCGATCGTGGGCTACGGCGACATCGTACAAGACAAGATAACAATCAAGAAGGTATCCCACGTCGCAGGATTAGGACACAACCTCTTCAGCATCGGTCAATTCTGCGATAAGGATCTCGAGGTCAGCTTTAAAGCCACACGGTGTCGAATCCTCAACAACAACGGAGAAGAGCTACTGGTTGGGACTCGAAAGACCAATCTATACACCATCGACCTCGCGGCAATCAAAACCGACAAACCTGTCTGCCTCTTGTCTAAAGCCGATTCTGACCAAGTTTGGCTCTGGCATAGACGTCTTTCGCACCTCAACTTCAGAAGTATCAATCAACTGGTGCTAGGCAAACATGTCAGAGGCGTGCCCCAACATCCGTTTGTAAAGGACCGTCTATGTGGAGCCTGCGAAAAGGGAACGATGACTCGTGCATCACATCCGCCTAAGACAACTCCGAGCACGACCCGGACCCTCGAACTCATTCATATGGATTTGTGTGGTCCAATGCGTGTTCCAAGCATCAACAAACGCAAATACGCGCTCGTGATGGTGGACGACTACTCACGCTACACTTGGGTGATGTTCTTACGCTCGAAGGATGAAACTCCGGAGCTCATCATTGATCACCTGAAGACTGTCCAGCAGAACAAGCTTCAACACGTTCAGTCCATCAGAACTGACAACGGGACGGAGTTCAAGAATCAGAAGGTGGATGACTATCTGCGATCCATGGGAATCACACTCACTTTCTCTGCAGCACGCACTCCTCAACAAAACGGAGTGGTGGAAAGACGGACCCGTACCCTGGTTGAAGCTGCTCGAACAATGCTATCCCAGGCAAATCTACCGCTATATCTATGGGCTGAGGCGGTATCTACAGCTTGCTACACGCAAAACCGCTCTATCCTTCTCAAGCGGTTCAACAAGACACCGTACGAGATCATGAATAATCACCTTCCAACCGTCGGCTACTTCCATGCATTTGGATGCACTTGCTATGTACTAAACGACAAGGATGATCTCGAGAAATTCAGCCCCAAGGCGGATGAAGGAGTCTTTATTGGATACTCCATGCAAGCTAAGGCGTATCGCGTTTACAACAAACGGACCAAAACCGTTGTTGAAAGCATAAACGTGACATTCGACGAAGCCGCAGATTTGTCTTCTGAACAACTCAGTTCAGAACCCGGTTTAACTGGCGTGTTAGCTTCTGGACCTCCAAGTTCGGGATCTACACAAGCATTAGTAAATCCGAATCATGCATCTTCATCGAATGATAATCTTTCTGATTTAGATTTACTATTTGAATTCTTTTATGATGACACTGCTCACTCTTCCACACCTGTCTCAGCACACCCGCGAATTGAAGCTGCTCGCAATGCGGATTCAGACGACTTAACTAGTCCGCCACCGTCCACGAGTACGCCATCAGCATCTGTGAAGACAGCTCAACCATCCTCATCTGATACGAGTACACCTGGTAATCTAACCCCTCGGAGGAACCTATATACTCAGAGATCGCTCCTAATGATTCGTCTTCTGCCACATCCGATGTTCAACCTCTGAATTCCTCGGAACCAGAGGTTGTTCAACCATCGACGAATCCTCCCCCACTTCCTCCAAGAAACACGACTGCTACACTTGAACAAGTTCAAGACCTTCCATCTGGTGCATATGTGGATCCGGACGCATCTCACTCTACCCAACAGCCGCTTCCACACACCACCAAATGGACAAAGGCACATCCCCTGCATCAAATCATCGGTGATCCTTCCACTCCTGTACATACATGAGGCGCTTCCGCCAACTTCTGCCTATTTTCTGGATTCTTAAGCAAGATCGAGTCGACGAACGTTCGCGAAGTGCTCGACGATCCAGATTGGATCATAGCCATGTAGGAGGAGCTGAATCAATTCGAAGCTCTAAAGGTATGGCGCATGGTTCCACGTCCTACACACAAAACCGTGATAGGCACCAAATGGATTTTTAAGAATAAGCAGGACGAAGACGGCATTGTGGTTCGCAACAAGGCACGTCTCATGGCCAAAGGATACCGGCAACAAGAGGGGATCGAATATGATGAGACCTATGCTCCGGTCGCTCGCATCGAAGCAATCCGTATGTTTCTCGCTTATGCAGCACACAAGAACTTCACAGTCTTCCAGATGGATGTGAAGACAGCTTTTCTTTACGGTGATCTCCAAGAAGAAGTTTACGTGTCGCAACCCGACGGATTTGTGGATGACTCGAAGCCTGATCATGTCTACATCTTGGACAAAGCACTATACGGTTTAAAGCAGGCTCCGCGAGCATGGTACAACACCCTGTCAAAGTTCTTGTTAGAATCCGACTTCACACGAGGTACTATTGATTCTACTCTATTTATCAAGAACGAAAAGGGTCACATCATCTTAGTTCAAGTATATGTCGATGACATCATTTTTGGTTCTACTAATCCTTTATATGCAAAGAACTTTGCCAAACTCATGGGAAAAGTTTTTAAAATGACTATGCTGTGTGAGATGAACTTTTCCTTGGTATTCAAGTTAAACAACTGTCGACCGGAATCTTCATAAACCAGTCCAAATACATTAGGGATATTCTTCGGAAATTCCAATTGGACCAGTCCTCACCAATGAAAACTCCCATGGCAACCAATACAAAGCTAGACACCGATCCTAACGGAAAGGCTGTCAATGCCAAATTGTATCGGGGAATGATCGGTTCGTTAATGTACCTTACTGCCAGTAAACCAGACATAATTTTCTCGACATTTCTTTGCGCCCGTTATCAGTCCAACCCTAAAGAGTCTCATTACAATGATGTTAAACGTATTTTTCGTTATTTACGTGGTACTGCTGATCTTGGCCTCTGGTACCCGAAAGAGACAGGTTTTGGACTTTCCGCTTACTCGGATGCGGATCACGCGGGATGCATGTTGGACCGCAAGAGCACTTCGGGACACATTCAATTCTTGGGAGATAGCCTGGTAAGTTGGGCATCGAAGAAACAACAATGCGTGTCTACTTCCACTGCCGAAGTCGAGTACGTGGCCGCCGCGAGCTGTTGCTCTCAAGTCATCTGGATGAGGACACAACTCAAGGACTACGGGTTCACGTATGTCAAAGTCCCAATATATTGTGACTCCAAGAGCGTGTAATCCCACTTATAATCAAGTAACAATGCTAGAACCTCATGATCTTCATAGAATTAGAGAAAGAATACAATATTTGAGTGAGATCCCCTTTCTCTCTCTAAACTCTCTCTCTAACTAGTCATCCCTCTATCTATGCTCACCTCTCTACCAATTAACGTAATGGATTACAATTGTGAGACTTACACAAATACAGTTACAAGGTATGTATTTATACCTTTGACCATCACTTTAGTAACTTTGACTTTGACCTTTAAAGCCCTTACTTTGACTTTGACAAATACATTTGACTCTTTACAATTAATACAAATTCATATTAAATCTTGAATACATTTTATGCACTAACAGAGCGCCATTGCAATTTCAAGTAACCCGGTCCAACACACAAAGACGAAGCACATCGACGTTCGGTATCATTTCGTTAAAGATCACGTCGAAAGAGGTACCGTCGAGCTCTACTTCATCAATACAGAACATCAGTTAGCAGACCTCTTTACCAAAGCCTTGGACGAAAAACGCTTTAAAACTCTTGTGTTCAAGCTCGGTATGCTAAATCTGAAGACTTAGTCCGACTGTGTACCTTTACAAGTTCCATACCTCTACGAGTAACTGTCCACTCATCATCCGGAGTTAACACTCTTGATGATTGAGCATACACTTCCTCGCACTGGTATTCTACTTGTCTCGGTTACTTAGTTAGATTTAGTCTCTGTATTGTTTAGGTAGATTTCGTCTGTTTCTCTGGTTAACTCTTTCTTCGTGTGTTTCTTTTACTTCATACCATCGTTCGTTTTGATTACTTCATTATCTCTGTGCTTTCATCATTTACCATTATGTGCAGGGGGAGCACACTGCGACATCAGGTAGGTTTACTCATACTTTGAGGGGGAGCGTCACATACAATTTTTTCTTACGTATCAAAAGTTTTTGTGTGTGTGGGCACTCCTAAATTGGTCATCACTTGAGGGGGAGCGACACCGGTACTCTCTCAAAAGCTTAAAGTTTTTTGTGTCGGACCCCTCCACTGCACCCTACTACACGATTCGAGGGGGAGCAATGGCATTCCCATGCTCAGTTTGAGGGGGAGCGAGAGAAAGGTCGTTTGAAAAAAAAAGGTTCCGTTTTTCTGAAAATTCCCGAAAAGGGCCTCACCAGGGTTATCCGGACAGTATCCGGAATCTCCTGTTATCCGGACAGTATCCGGGTCGGGTGTATCCAGGTCGGACATGAACCCGGACAACACCTGGGTTATATAAGACACCCGGGCTCCTTATTTTTCCCCATCCGGACTTCTTGACCTAAACCCTAAACCCCACGCTCTCTCTCTCTCTCGCTCGGACAACTCACGCACTACCGATTTGCACTCGTTTTCACTCACTCCTTCAGGTATGTTGCTCGCACTTAACTGTTAGTTACATATACGCACATTTCTCACACATCGCACCATAAATCGAACCCTGGGAGGATCGATTTCTCAGTCCCGAACCCCAATGGGTTTTTTTCGACGGATTCGCGTAAACGGCAGGGATTCACGAGTTGTCCCCACTACTTTCAGCCCCTAGTCACCTCTGGGCATCCATTCCGCACCTTAACACAAGCATGAGATCCCCTGGTAATCCTTGTGGACAAATCAGTTTTCGTCCGGACACATTCATCATGTCCGGACACGTTCAACTTCATGCGAGTTTACCCGGACACCTTCAACAGACATGCATATCCATCCGGACAACATCATACTCCCGGAAACCTAGTTGTCCGGAAACCTTAGGGTTTCCGGTAAGTTCAACTACCGGGTAGTCTTGCGGGTCCGGACACCATCTTATCCGAAAAACCCTGTTGTATCCGGACACATGCAACTGCTTATCCGGACAACCCTGTTATCCGGACACATGCATATGCCCATCCGGACACCCCTGTTATCCGGACTCTTTGGAGTTATCCGGACAACATGTCTATTCATCCGGATTCCCCTGCTGTTGTGTCCATTCTGTACTTGTTTTCTCCCTAGCAGTCCTCGATCGGTCTCAGATTGAGCCATTCAACGCAAAGGTACACCCCGACACTTCTTCTTCTGGTTATGTTCCTAACTGTGTGCCATTTTGATAGATTTATACATGGCGGAACAACAAAATCCGGAAGACCAAATTCCTCAAGAGGAGGAAATCATCGACGAAGTAGCAGATGCTGCCTTGGTTGATCCTGACCATGGCATCGAGTTGGAGGCCAACAATCATTACTTGGACCCGACACTGTTCAGACCTAACCCGCAACATCAGGTCATTCTAGACATTCTGATGCACCATCCCATACGCGAGGCACTCACTCGCACCGCCGACGTTCCTTTGATCTACGTTTTACAAGTCTGGCTGACGGCACAAGTCCGTACGATTGGCAATACACAAACCATCACGGCGCAGATTGTCAACCACCCATTTACTCTGATGCCTGACTCCTTTCGCAGACTACTGTCTCTACCGGAAGCCACTGCCAACAACCATGAACGGTACGATCCTGCCGTTAACGATGCCACACTTTGCGCACAAATGCGTGCCCTCGGTTACAACTCCGACCTTCAAAGACCATCTGTCTTCAATCGCAAGTTCTTGGCGCCAATTTGGTACACGCTCTTCACCATACTCAACCGTTGCCTATCCGCCCGATGGAAAGGTATTGATCAATGTACCGGCGACTTTCTGCGACTTGTTCACGCCGTGTGCTACCACCGCCACGCCGACTTCGCCATGATAATCTGGCGTGAACTTGTGACCACCATTCGACACATCGGCGGCACCAAACAGAAGAAGTTCCTCCCATACCCGCGTTTCCTATCGCTTGCCGTTCGTCAGCACATGGATGCAAATCCAGCCATTCCAAGACGTATTACACATCCGGTATGCCCCATCAGACACCTCCAATTCATGGTGATCCGCAACCCATCCGATGCGGTCGCCTCGCCCATTCCTGCCGCCCTACTAGCCATCGCCGATCCCGCTGCACCAGGGGTAGTTGCTTATAGGGGAGAGTTAGGAATTCCCATGCTCCAGCCAGAGCCGGAGGGACCTGCCCAGGGAAATAGGCCTGAGGGACGTGAGGGTCCTAGGATGAGAGGAGGAAGGGCCCGACAAGCGGGTGCTGTCGGGCGGGGAACGTTAGTTGTGAGAGGAGGGGGACCGAGAGTAGGTGGTGCAGTGGAATCGCGACCCGGTTCCAGCTCAGCCCAAGCCGATCAATCCTCCAGACCAAATCTACATCACTCGACCGAGCCTTATATCACCGAACCCCCGTCACCATCTCATGATGTTGAAGACGTGGAATCTGACTCCACGGACTCCGATACCGACCGAAACATACGCCTGAGACAAATACCTCACGGTATCGGACCCAACCCTGATTTTACCATTGGCATCCCACTTGAATCACCTCCACATACTGGAACCGGACCTATCACTTGGACATCTGAGGGAGAAAACGTAGAGGAGTTAGATCATGCGAGACGGAGAGAACTGCGTTCAAAGTTGAACCAGGAAAGATCGAGCCGTAAAGATAACGAGGCTCCTGAGCGAATCCATCCACGTCATATCCGGGTAGCCACATTTGCTATCCCATCTCATTTGTTGGGACGGGGTATTGAAGAAGCCTCCGTGGACCCAGCAGAGCAATTGCACGACCCCCTCATCCACTCATCCGTCTCTCGACAGACGGATGTTTCAATATTACACGGGGAACAAGCACAACTTCCACCGGCCTCTCATTCGGAGAGTGTTGGTGTTGAAATAAGAGACCAGCAGCCCCCGGTCTCGCCTTCATTTCGTGCACCATCGAGTCTAGAGCCACTTGAAATAGATCAATCTTTGGCTAGGACACTTGAAGAGGTACAACACCAAGTCGAGGCTCTTAGTGACCCGACCGGAACGTCTATAGTGTCTCCGACTGACGGAACACGAGGATTGGACGGAAATCCTACCACAGTCAATATCTCGCCAGCTGTGAACGTAGGTGGCTCTGCCTCTAAGGTAGATGCCTCAACGGGTACTCTAAGTGAGCCCGACGTTAATTTACCCGACTTTGTGTCAAAAGGGTCTCTGGACAGCACCCTTGAGGCTGTCCGACAGGGTATGGAGCAACAAATGCAGGAAAATGTAGCCGCTGAACTTGCCAAAGCGATGCGTGCTATCAAAGGAAAGGGCCACCTCGTCGACACTGAAACCGCCTCTGTGCCTCCACCGACTCCACCACAACCTACTTATTCGGTGGACACCCTGAAGACGATGCTCTTAGCCCAACTGCTCCAGGAATCCGACTCCACCGCATCTACCGAAGCAGACCTGATCTTCGTTCTCCGATCACAGGTCACTGCTCCATCTTCGTCCATCACGTCACACCTTGACGCCATTGACTCGACCCTCAACGACTACAACAAAGCGCTTGCCACGCTGTCTGAGAGGGTCCGCTCACTAGAAGACACTTGTAAGAGTCAAGTCGGCGGTCTCAAACGCAAGCACGATGACCAGGATGATCCTGATCACCGTGAGGGGGAGAAGCATCTACGCCAAACCGAGACCGTCCAAATCGTGACTACCGAAACTACACCAGTGGTTCAACTGGAACCCCCAACTGCGGTAACTTCAACAGCAACACCCGAAGCCGAGTTGCCATTAGCACAGATGGTCATCGACATGGATATTTCAGATGACGAAGCCCCAACGGTTGAAAAGCCCGAGGGTACAACACAGGAATTGGTCGCACAAGAACCATCAGACATGCCAATGCTCACCATGATTGATCCTGCATGTGAAACCAACCCGGAAACCGAAGACGCATGGTACGAAAAAGATGCCAGAGCCGTAAACTTCGAGGTAAACTTGGTGTTTCCCACTGATGAAGACGACAACGTTGATTACGACCAGTTTCTGCTTCAGAATCTCTATGGTACGCCTCCCGTTCACTCGACTCAACCCGCTACGACTTCAAATCAACCCGAAAGCTCAAATGCATAAATCCCGACATCTCCTCAGCAAACGACAGCTCCTGATCTTCCTCCCCCATCTCAACAACAAAACCGTTGGGAGAAGATCAAGGTCCTCATTCCTCATCTGGAGGAATCTCTGAAGAAGCTGTTTGTTCACCGAATTTGCCCGATCGAGCCGACCTTTTGTCTTGGCATCTACAGTCCTGATCCTGCACGCCAACTCCGATACGTAGAAGCCATGAAGCGGTATCTCCCGAGAGACCAGGTTCGAACCAAACATAAAATTTCAGAGGTGCTAAAGATTCAGTCAAACCGAATTATGAAGATCGTCTTTCCCATGTTCACTGTTCGACGTGAAGACGGAAAAGAATGGATTTTTTCTGAAGCTGACTTTAAGCATCTCCATCCGTTCGACCTCCTGGTTATTCTGAGAGACCTTCGCACCAGAACCATCCGACCGATTGCTGTAACAAAGGCGCTCGAAGCGGTTCATCGATTCCTCCTCCGTTCTATTATGATCTCTTATCTTACGGACTTTCAAATGGCAATTGAGAACCGAGCGAAGAAGGTAAATCTGCTCAAACCGAATCTGAAAGCTCCTGAACTGTCAATGTATCCCGAGAATGCAATGCTGCTTCAACAGGAATTTGGGATCGTCTTCCTCAACGCTCAGAAAGAAAAGAAGTTTATGAGGTTCAGTCAGGTAGATCGATTTTGCGACGGCACACTGCTCAAAGTTCAAGACGCTCTTCGGAAGATCATCAAGCACGAATCCGAAAATCCAAAGGTATCCTATGTACCCATTCTGAATGAAAGAACTGCTCAGACTGCTTTGGATATGGTTGAAGAACGTCTCGACTACCGCCGCGCCATCAGATTCTTCGAGGTTCATTTCGCGTTGCGCAAACGATACGTATTCAACTGGCAAGAAATAGAGCGCGAACTCGAACTTCAAATCAAAGGGGGAGATTGTTAGGGTAGAATTTATGTTGATTTTAAGTTCAAGGGTTTATTTTGTAATAGTTTAAACTTAGTCCATAGTGAATGGGCCGTGGGCTTGTTACCACGGGCCCAGCGTATTTAAAGTGCAATTAGCTTAAAAAATTAGCTAGTTGTCTCATTTAGCTTTTCTGCTTTACACTGTAATTCTCTCTAAATCAATAGCTAAGTGGGCAGCCTTTGTGAATCATATCAACTGTTCTTATTTGCTTATTCACAAACATAATCGTTGCACGGATCTGAATTCTACACAGTTCTCTTGATTCCTTCTTTGAGAGTAAGGGTATTTCTCACAACTTTTCATCAGTGAGAACACCGCAACAAAATGGAGTCGCTGAAAGAAGAAATAGAACAATTATTGAAGCTGCACGTTCAATGCTCAGCGATTCTCACCTGCCTACTCAGTTTTGGGCAGAAGCTGTCAACACTGCTTGTTTTACGCAAAATAGGTCGCTGATAGTTAAAAGATTCAATAAAACATCCTATGAACTTTTTCATGGGAGAAAGCCTTCAATCAGCTTTCTTCACATCTTTGGATGTCAGTGTTTCATACTGAACAACAGAGATGCCCTTGGAAAGTTTGATCCTAAGGCTGATGATGGAATCTTTCTTGGATACTCCTCAGTCTCCAAAGCCTTCAGAGTCTTCAATCGAAGAAGACAAACTGTTGAAGAAACTATTCACGTCACGTTTGACGAATCCCGTTCAGCGAACTCTAAACCGTCCGGTGATACTGAAGAAATGAATCAATGGATGTTTTCTCATCTTGGTGATTCAGAAGATATTCCCACTCATACTCATACAGTAGAAGATGATAGTCCTACTATCATTCCAAACATGCAGAATAGTGAAGCTGAAACATCATGGGTCTCAGCTATTCCTTTAAACACTATACCTTCTCCTGAACCAAATATCTCAGACTTTCCATCTATTTTTCAGCAATCAGTGAATGAAATGACATATGCACCTACTCCTCTCTTAGCTGATACTCCAGAAGTTGCTGAAGCTTCATCTTCAGCTCCTCCAGTTCAGAATGAGTCAGCGACTTATGCTCCGGCTCAGCGATGGACTGTAAATCACCCAATTGATCAAATTCTTGGTGATCCAAACGCTGGAGTTCAGACTCGACGAAGTGCAGGTAACATTTGTTTATTTGTTAATTTTATTTCTCTAACTGAACCAAAGAAAATAGATGATGCCCTCAAAGATCCAAACTGGGTCAGCGCCATGCAAGAAGAGCTGACTGAATTCGAAAGAAACAAAGTTTGGAAACTTGTTCGAAGACCAACTGAGAAAATGGTGATAGGTACTAAATGGGTTTATCGAAACAAGTTGGACGAACATGGAACTGTAACCCGCAACAAGGCTCGTCTTGTTTCTCAGGGATACAGACAAGAGGAAGGCATAGATTATGATGAAACATTTACTCCAGTAGCAAGACTAGAATCTATTCGTCTATTCTTAGCATACTCTGGACACAAAGACTTCAAAGTATTTCAGATGGATGTTAAGTCAGCGTTTCTCAATGGAAAGCTGAATGAAGAAGTCTACGTGGAACAACCTCCAGGATTCTCAGATCCTAAGCGTCCAGGTTATGTTTATAAACTGGACAAGGCACTTTATGGCTTAAAGCAAGCTCCACGTGCATGGTATGACACTCTCTCTACTTATCTCCATATTGAAAAATTTGAGCGAGGTAAGATTGACAAAACTCTATTTTTTAGAATAGTGAAAGGTCATATCATTCTAGTTCAGATATATGTTGATGACATTATATTTGGTTCTACTAACCCTGATCTTTGTACTCGTTTCGTTGATAGAATGCAAGAAGAGTATAAAATGAGCATGGTGGGTGAGCTAACATATTTCCTTGGTCTTCAGATAAAGCAAAATGAAAAAGGAACTTTCATTAATCAGGGAAAGTATGTTAAAGATGTGCTGAAGAAATTCGACTTAACTCAAAGTTCAGCTATGAAAACCCCTATGGCACCACCGCTGACACTAAACAAGGATTCAAAGGGAATACCTGTTAATGTCACGCTGTACCGTGGGATGATCGTCTCTCTCTTGTATCTCACAGCTAGCCGACCCGATATTATGTTCGCAACCTGTTTGTGTGCACGATATCAAGCTGAACCTATGGAATCTCATATGACCGCTGTAAAGCGAATTTTTCGATACCTTAAGGGTGCTGCAAATCTAGGTCTTTGGTATCCCAAAGATTCAAGATTTGATCTAATCTCCTATTCAGATAGTGATTTTGCAGGTTGCAAATTGGATAGGAAAAGCACCATAGGAGGCTGTCAGCTCTTGGGTGGAAAGCTGGTAAGTTGGACAAGTAAAAAGCAAAACTCAGTGTCCACCTCCACAGCTGAAGCTGAGTATGTAGCCGCTGGAAGCTGTTGTTCTCAAGTCTTGTGGATGAGAAATCAACTACTAGACTATGACCTTCAGTTCTCAAAAATTCCAATCTATTGCGACAGCACAAGTGCCATCGCTATAGCCAACAATCCAGTGCTACACTCAAAGACAAAACACATCGAAATCAGATATCATTTTATCAGAGATCATGTGATGAATGGTGATATAGAACTTCACTTTATCCCAACCGATTATCAGTTAGCTGATTTATTCACCAAACCTCTTGATGAGACAAGATTCAACTTTCTCATCAGCGAGCTTGGAATGCTGAACTTTGAAGAGTAAAATCTTCAGCGGTTCACATTTGATCAGCGATACGATTATACAAACTTGTATAGTCCTCATGATAAAATCAACTTGTATAACCTATTCCATCATATTCTCTCTGAATAAACTTGATTCGCTGATATCAAGGTATGTTTTCCTTCTCTGACAATCGCATGTAAATGCAAGATTTCAAAACAATTCGCATCGCTGAACTTCTTTTTCCTTAATCAGCGATACTTTGAAATTTCTAAAACCATCACTGATATTTCTATTCAGTGCTTCATGTTTTCAAAAGTGTCCCTGAGTTTTTCAAAACCTCAGAGATATCCAAAAAGAATATGAAAGGACAGTTGTGACGTCATTGCAACAGATAAACCCCGACACGTTCTTTTTCTGACACACGTTTGCATGTTTCGTTCAAACTTCCAATCAAATGCAAACACGTGTCCGTGTCATGATGAAAATCTTTTCCCGCTCAAGATTTTCTCTCTCTAATCACACTATATAAACACATTCTTGGTTTATATTTTCCTTTTACGCGAACAACTTCTTCCTCAAGAAAAGAATTCACTGTTGCATTTTGCTCTCAAGTTTTTCCAGAACAACTGTTCATCTTCTTCTTCAAACATCAAAGGTTAATATGTTCTTATTATTTACCTGTTGTTATAACTTGTTAATGATCTTCTCATTGTTTTTACAAGATCAAACAAAAGAACTTTTTAAAAAATGAAATCATATCTTTCATGGTTTTATGAACACAACCTTTCATGGTTGTTCTTCAAGTTTAAACGCATAATCTTAAACTTGTTCATACATTCGTTTTTCCAGAATCCTAATCTTCATAAGAAACTGGAAAACAAGATTTTTTTTGGTTTTGCATTTCTTTTTCAAAATCAGGAAAAACCCTAATCTTCATTAAGACATTTTTGTCTGAATGAAATGGACAAAATTCGAACCATCTTATTGGAAAATCTTTCCACATTAAGATAATTCTTATTTGTTAATATATTTGGTTGAACTGATAAATACAGAAAATGGCATCTGCTGACATTCCTACCGCTGAGAACATTATTGCCGCAGATGCTGAGGAATTGGAAATAACAAAAGCTCCTCAGGTCAAGTTCACTCTCGAAGATTGGACTAAGTCAAATAACCTATATGCGCTTTTCGAGTTTCCTCCTCGTAAGCAAGTCACACATCTGAATGATGCTGTGAATTTCCTCAAGAACTGTTGCCTTTCAACAGCCCTGACCATAACACCTCCTGCACATCAGCTGATACTTTCTCAGTTCTGGTACTCTGCCAGACACTCTCAGCTACCATCAGCCAAAGATCCCTAAAAAACAATTAACTGCATCCTTTGTGATACTGAATATGGCACTTTCAAGATTACCCCTGCCATCATTCGCAAAGCCCTCAGCCTTCCCATTGCCTCAAAAGAAAAACCTTTTGTTCCTCTCCCTGACCACAAGAAACATTCAGACAGGGAAGCCATCATTGCATTCTTCGATGCATTGGGCTACATTTGGGAAACTGGAAGGGACAAGAAGCCTGAGAAGAAGTTGACCCTGATCAAGAAATCCAAAATGCCCAGCGAGATGAATTTCATCTTCGCTCATTTGATCAGCTGCATGACTGCAAAGACTGGCTCCTCTGACCAAGCCGCTCAACCTCAACAAGCAATGGGATACGCATTGCTGAAAGGTCTACACATTGACTGGGCTTCAATAATCTACGATGACCTTGTGCTCAGAGTAGATTCTGCCGCTGACCGACCATCATGGGTTCCTTATCCCAGATTCATCAGCGCCATCTTCCAAACTGGCCTGAAGGACACCTATCCACTAGATGGAGACCTGAAACTCTCTCAGGTTGGTCCAAAAGTTCTCGACTTCAAACCGGTGGAAAATGAGGTACGTCTTTCTACACTTTTAACTATTCTCAACCCTACTTCTTCTGCTTCTGCAGCTCCTTCAGCGATCACACCCCTCGCTGATACCCATGCTGCAAACCCCATTCCTTCTCTTAAAAGGAAACAATCAGCTACCCAACTTAGTTCCAAAAGGACTAAGGTAACCAAGGAGCAACCCCAGTAATCTCATGCTGAAGACTCCTCAGCTCATTCTGAAGAGCTGAAGGAACGTTCAGTGGTACGCTCTGCCACACCTGAACAAGCCACCCATTCCATCCCAACTTCAGCGTCTCTAAACGCTGAGGTTACAAACTTGGAATCTACCCAACCTCCTTCAGTCTCTCAAAAGACTGAAGAAGTACTTCTCAGCGAATCCAATGCTGAACTCCGCACCCAACCACAATTCTCAACCTTCGCTTCTCTCTCTACTCCATTGGTCTCAAATCCAGTTTTCACTGGAACAACTATCATTCCTCCTGAAGCTAAAGCTGATACTCAAGGAATGATGGCCACAGGACCTGCAGAACTGACCATGCGTACACGCACTCTCGATGACGACATGGAACTCTTCTCAGGGCACAGAAATTTAAACGATTTCACCAACCCTCCTGCAGGTACACACCAAACCATATACACTGTAACTGAAGCCGAAACTTCTGAGCTTTCCTTTGTTCACAAGTACTTATCTGTTACAGGTCCTAATTTGGGAGACATCAACGCCTCTCTGAAGAACTTGGAGACGAAGCTGACAGGTCTCACCACTACTCTCTTTGACAACTCTTCAGCTGTAACAAACGCTGGAGAGAATCTTACAAAGCTGACAACAGTGGTGGAAGGGAAAGCCTCCAAAGTTGACTTGGAGAAGGTTGATAAAAGTCTCAGCGACTTTGCAAAAGTGCTCACTGACATCTACACAGACTATCTCTCTATCAAAACTTCAGTTTCATCCATGTCCAGCGAAGTCACAACGCTAAAGACATCGGTTGGAAAACTCCCTCGAGTGTTCGGTGTAAAGACTGACGTTGGCTCTTTAAAGACTGACGTGAGCTTACTAAAGACTGATGTAAGCTCTGTAAAGACTGACGTTGGTTCCATGAAAATTATGTTGCAGCAGTTACTGAACAACACGACCACCCCTGCCCCTGCACCTGAAAATTTTTCTGCGGCGGATCGTACTGAGCTCTTGAAGATCAATCCTGCTATTTCTGGCCTAGAAGACAGATTAGCAGCGATTGAAGTTTGTGTGGGGATCCCTGGCCAAGAAGACAGGGAACCTACACCAGCTGCTGAGTCAACATATTCCTCCCCCATTCATCGTGAAGAAGGGGAGGAGAAGAAGAACACTGAAGACCTTCTCCACGATGAATATGTCGAGGAGGAGAAGACTGAAGACCTCACCCTCGCTGAGGAGAGTGAGAAGACAGCTGAAGAACCTGCTGTTGGACCTCAGGGAGTTGAAAACCCTGAGGGAACCGAGAAGCTTACCTCTGTATCTGAGGGGGAGCAACTCGAAGAAGAAGCTGAAGACGATGAAGTCGTCGACATCTCCGAAGATGAACCATCATCCAGTGATAAGGGTGATGATGACGATGATGATGATGATGACTCTTTTATTGTCAAGCCTGCTCAGAGAACTCAAGCTCTTAAAGGAATCGTGATAAAAGAATCCACAGGGGAGCGGACTAAGACAAAACCTTCAGCGTCCGAAGCAGACAAAGGCAAAAACAAAGGTCTCGCTGAAGAAGACAATATGTCAATCTTGCTTGAAAAGCCGGTTTGTCAGGTACACTAAATCTTGCTACATCCCTCCTCTATACACTTTATCAGTTCTACTATCCACAAGCCTATACACTTAAACCAATTTCCTTTCTCTGGTTCTACCCAAGTTCTTACTCGTAAGATCGCTGTGTTTCAGCTAGTCCACTCCCGTGTTTGAGGATATCGCTGAAGTTTCCACAACTGCGACTTCACCACCAACAATAATCCCAGCTGCTGCTGAAGAAATAATCCCAGTCTTGGATTTGATCTCTGAGGCTGATGAACCTGAAGAACAGATGCTCGCTCATACAAACAGACCTTCCTTGGTTCCTCAAAAACCAAGTGAAGAAGATCAGAGAAGAGAAGAAATAATAAAGAAGTTCGAGGCTCAGCGAATCATTCTGAAGCGTGATCAACTTACTTATGTTCCTCCAAAGTTCAAACTTACACAAAAGGAATACAAGGATCACCTCAGAGCTGAACGTTTGATCGCTGAAAGAAGAGAAGCTGAAGAAAAAGATAGAGAACTCGCCATCCAGCTTTCTCGACAATCAGTAAAAGACCCCAAGCTGAAAAGAGCTCCAATTGAAGTTCAACGTCAGCTATAGGAAGACGCAAAGAAGATTGTGGAAGAAAAGAGAACTGTGTCCAAGTCTACTTTGAACTGGTGCAGAGAAAAGGTTCATTTTAGACATCGAGCTTCCAGAATAATCAAGGTACTCAATACTGGAAGATCAACCCTCAAAGTTTCAATCGCTGAAATCGAGATATTCAAAGAGAATGATCAGTACGAAAAATTCTATGCTGAAGCTATCACGAAGTACGGTCTCTCTGAATGATTGGAGATCAGATTAGCCATACAGAAGTCTCAGTCTAAGTACAAAGAACATTTCGAAAAGCTGATAAACAAGCAGATCGACTTAGTCTATTCTTGTGTGGATATTCCTCCTCTTCCTCCTCTCGAAAGTCAGAAAAGAAAGGCCTCAGCAAAGAAGAAGTCTAAATCTTCAAATGATGGTCCTCGCATTCGAAACGAAATTGGTATTTGTTTTTCTCGTGCTGAAGTCCTTGGTCCTGACCCTGATCTCTCCAGACCTGACACAACACTTCCTGAAGGTGAGACTTTCATCCCTGGGAAAGTCATAAGCGAACCCTATGGGATATTCTTCATTGACTATGATGGAAGAAAGCGTTTTCAACGCATCTCTGAACTTCACATCACTCCCATCGAACAGCTGAAAGATCTTATCTACTGGTGTGACTTCAAGAATGACATTCAGGCACGACATCTGAAACCCTTGATCTTTGAAGAAGCACTGAACAAAAGAAAACAATGTATAACAGTTCCTGACTGGATGATTCCCACATCAATGACCCTTGATGAACTTCTCATTAAGGAAGAACCTTTATAAACTGATAGGATCGCCTAAATCTTCTATTGTATCAGTTATTCTTCTGTACTTGTAATTGTATTCGATGTACTTGTAATTTTTCCACTTCTCTCTGTAATCTTTACAAAGTTTAAAGAAAAATTCCAGCGAAGGTACTTTACTCCATCAGTACAGAAAAGATCCCAGAAAACAGTAAAAGGACAAATATTTTATGAGTTCTTTTTATCCTTGTGTTTTCATTAAATAGCAATTTTCTTTGTTGCTATGTCATAATCAAATAGGGGGAGATTGTTGATCCAAACCCTCAGTGATTTGATAATGACCCTCTCTTTATACTTAGTGAAAATTGTAAGTAAACAATATGTATCAGAGTTTCACTATCGCTGATATGTACTAAGATCTTACAGTACCGCTGATAGGAACTCTCGCTCTTTAGATTAAACATTCATTGAACACTGTTCACCATAAATGCTCTGAGCCTGTTCAGTGATTATGGTGATCGCTGATAAGTTAGTTGTTTACTTATGATCTTTGAAGACAAGTTTCACGTCAACATAGGTTCTACGCTGAAGTCGAAGATCAAGCTCAAGAACCAGCGACAAGTCTCCTAATGAACTGATGCGGATCAGCGAAGACTCAGATTTGTCCACTCAACGTGAAGTATCAAGTACAAAACTTCAGCAATCGCTGGACTTTATCATTTGCTGATACAAAATGATAATGCTCTGAATCAATGAAAGCTGATCATGAAGTCCTCCGTACAAAGTACTTTTGTCTTAACCACCCTTGCACGTCTCCGTACGATATGTCAGAAAAGAACCTCCTTATTGTCTGAAATCGTACAACTACTCTGATACTACACTGTTCATTCATGCGGATACTAAGGTTGTCTACAAAGGTCAATGACATGCAACCAATGAGCTGTTGCCACATGTAAAGTGTATACTGACATGCATTAAATGCATGCAGTATATAAAGAGATGAACTCACTTCATTTGAAGTAACTTGCTAACTCTGGACAAGTTCATCTTCTTATCTCAAGATAGGTTATTATTAGTAATTTCCTTATCTTTCTTAGTGCAAGAAACTTAGTGTTCCAACTTGTTTAGATTTAGGTTTATCCTTAATCTTGTTTCTGCAACAAGCTGTAAATTGTTAATGATTTATCAATAAACAATTTAGAAAAGTAAAATTTGTATGTTTGTATTCAACCCCCCCCCCCCTTCTACAAACTTGTATAGCCCTTCGGTACCAACATGTCCTAGCCGAAGAATGTTCAATAACAAGTGGCTCTAGACTCAATAGTTCACTCAAAGAAGTCGAGACCGGGGGAGGCTGGTCTCTTATTTCAATACCAGTACTCTCCGATTGAGAGACCGGTAGAAGTTGTGCTTGATCCCCGTGAGAAGTTGAAACACCCGTCTTTTGACAGACGGATGAGTGGCTGAGGAGGTTGTGCAATTGCGCCGCTCGGTCCACGCCGGCTTCTTCAATACCCCGTCCCAACGGATGAGACGAGATAGCAGATGTGGCAACCCGGATGACACTCAGTTGGGGTCGCTCAGAAGCCTCGTTATCTTTACGGCTCAATCTTTCTTGGTTTGCTTTCGACCTTAACTTTCTCCTTATCACATGGTCTAACTCTTCAACTAAATCTCCCTCAGGTCTCCTTGTAACTCCCATATCAGGCTGGGTAGTATGGGTTAGTGGTGGTGTGGGTGATTCGGAAGGGATTTCTTCGGTAAAGTCTGTGTTTGGTCCGATACCATGAGGGATTAATTTCAGGCGTATGTTACGGTCCGTATCGGATTCCGTGGAGTCAGATTCCACGTTCTCAACTTGTCGGCATGGTGAAGGGGGTTCGGAAAGATAAGGTTCGGTGTCGTGGTGGAGCATCGGTCGGGATGATGTTCCAGCTTGGGATTGGCTAGTACTGGGACGCGTTTCCACTGCACCGCTCACTCCAGTTCCCCTCCCACGAATTCTCAACACACCCCGCCCGGGAGCCCCAGCTGCCCGGGCCCTTCCACCTCTTGTCCTAGGACCCTCACGTCCCTCTGGTCTAAGTCCCTGGGCAGGTCCCTCCAGCGCTCCAGCGCTGGCTGGACCATGGGATTCCCTAACTCTTTCCTATAAGGTACCACACTCGGTGCAGCGGGATCCTCGTGAGCCAGAACGGCTTCAGGTATGGGAATGGCTATGGCGTTGGACGGGTTACGAATCACCATATATTGTAAGTGGTGAGGAGGACATACCGGATGATTAAGACATCGCGGTATCGCCGGATGTGGAAAGAGTCCGAACAAGAGAGAAGTCGCGAGAGGTTTAGGGTTTTTGTGAGTGTTTTCCGGATAAACGATACAATGGGAATCCGGACCTATTTTATATTGACCAAGGAATCCGGGTGTGGTTTTTGGGTTCCCAACCAATCCGGATGAGGACCCGGTCCGGAAACCTATCCGGAAAGATAGGGTTTCCGGATACCTGTCCGGAAACTCTGGATTTTCACAAAAAAATTCCCTGTCCTTGTAGATTTTGCAGAAATAGGACTATGTGGATTTTAAAAAACGAACATTCTCTCGCTCACCCTCAAACTGAGCATGGGGATGACTTTGCTCCCCCTCGAATAGTGCAATGGAGAGTCCGATTCAAAAAAAACTTTTATGCATTTCAAGAAAAACAAGTGTGTCGCTCCCCCTCAAAGGATGAACATAAGTTGAAAAACACACGGGTGTATCCACACACACAAAAAACTTTTCAACAGTTAAAAAAATTGTATGTGACGCTCCCCCTCAACAGTAGAGTAAACTTACCTGATAGCTGATCATGTTCCCCCTAAACACATGAGCAGCTCGTGAAAACACATGTATAGACAAACCTCACGTCTTTATAATATTGTTCCTTGTAGATCGTGAGCAGCTCCCTCCTTCCGGTCATGTGTGTGGAGCATCCAGGGTCTAAGTACGACACATGACCGTCCTGCAAAACAAGTTTAGCGGACCTTGGGTACCCATATTTGTCTGGGTCCCGGAGGGTTAGGTTTGACACCCTTCGTAGGAACTTGCTTTGACGCAGGTTGCCTCTTAGGTGTAGGTTTGACCTTAGCAGGAGTAACCCGTTTTGAAGTGGGTTTCCCATCTCGTTATGGTTTAACCTCTGATTGGGAGTCCCATTGTGAATGATGTTTCTTTTTGTTTTTACGGGGTTTACGTTTGGGTATATGATTATATATGTGATATGACCCAAACCAATCATTATTATTTATATCATCAAAGTCATTCCAAACACAACTAGAACAACACAAACAATCGTGCGATAATTAAATCAATTGTTGAATGGAGTAAATTTTCATCGGAAAATTAACATCTCTTTTAACAAAATCATTTCTATGATTCCAAGCACAATCGTTTGAGTTCATTCTAGGGTAAAACACTGTGTTGAAAGACTTTGATGCAGCATTCCTTATAGATTCCTTGGCTAGCCACTTTTGGTTATCCTTTTTAGCGCGACCGTTTTTATCTGAACCAACATGGACAGCATGGTCAGTGGCTTTTGAGGAAGCAGTATTTTTGGTAGGCAACCGCTCGGTCTTTTGCCTCGGTTGTGATTGGTTTTGAAAAACCAGTTGAGATTTAGAAATCTTAATCACAGTTGGGGCCTTTGTTTTAGAACAGCTACCCTTTAGAAAATTGACCGGTCGATTGACTACTGGAGACAACAAATCAGTATGACTCGGAAGAGGTTTGTCGAAAGGGAACGACTCAAACTCTTCTTCAGAATTGCCTTCGGAGTTCATATATTCAGAAAAATTGACATCCGGAATTATAAGACTTGGATCGGTCGAGGAAGGCGAGGAACACTTAGTGCTTGTGTGCTTTGGGGAATTTGGTGCGGAAGCTAACAAAAAATCAGAGTTCAAATTCCTTAAAACACTCTTATCTTGACAATCTTGATCATCTTATGTAGAAGATATTTTTCTAATGAAGGCATTACACGAAGACGTATCAGATGAGCTTGAGGAAAGTTCGGGTGATACCTGCTTTTCAGATTTGAGTTGGTCAATCTGCTCTTGTAGTTGACCATTTTTCGTATGCTCTTTCATCGCATCTGTTGCCAAAGCAGCCAATTTTGATGTGAGCTTAGTGATTTCACACCGAAGGATTTCCAGTCCTTCATTTGATACAGATTCGGTTTTGACCGATTTAAGATTCTCAAGTTCCTGGATTAGCGCTTGCTTTTCCTTTTGATAATTTGACCTTTCTTTCTCAAGTGACTCCTCCAACTCGACTATCTTTGCTTCCAAGATGAGAGGGGGAACATAGAGTTTAAACTCATCCGTCTCAGTCTTGGTTTCAGTTGCTTGTACCTCATCCTTTTTGGAAGAATCCTTGGGCGTTGCAACTTTATAGCAATCAAAGTAGTCATTCGAGAGGTATTTCTTGTTTTTCTGATAGGAATAATTTAAAGATCCATAACTGAATGGAAGTTGCATTTTGGATGTGCGTGTGCGCTTGTATTCCTCAGTTTCCTCTTCCTTTTCAGGTTCAAGAGGACCAGTCCATTTAATTGCATATTCCGGATAATCTTTGGCTATTCCAAGACAACTAAAATCATACAATATAGGTCTTTTGGCTATACCCTTTTTCAGGTAGTACGGGTTATCATATCCGATTCCCCAGTCCTTGTTGAAATACGTGAACTCCTTTGGTTTATTCATATGGATAGTCTGATCAGTTTGACCTCTTTTATGAAGTTTGGTTTCAAGATCAAGAATTTTAGCGACAAACTCCTTGTGCTGAATTTGAAGGGCAGAACATTGATAAACAATTTCTGCTTTCTCATTCATGCACTGATCAAACTATGACTGAAGTTCAGATAATTTGGCCCGTAAGTCCTTAGGTCCTATCGTAAGATTTTTTGCAATTTTCTTTTAAGATAGCATTTTCGGACTTATATTTTTCAGTTATCCTCTTTTGAACATCTAGGTTTTCAGATAGAGATCTGATCTCAAGCCGTTGTTCATTAGAGGTGGCCTTAAAGGAATCTTCCCGTTCAACAAATGATTGCATTTGATTCAAGAGATCTTGCTGGTTAGATTCACATACCTGACTTGTCTTTGCCTTTGACTGAGGTGAATAAGACATCTTATGTTGCACTGGAGTGATCGTCAGACAAAGTGTTCGATTCAAAGTGATAACCTAATGCAAGGCACTACGAGTAAAATCCTAACGCATGTTCTACGACTGATTTGTACTAGAAACATGTAAGAATTCAACAGGAATGAACTTACCGGATAGGAATCTGGATAAGATGTCTAATCTAGAAGTGTCCGGATCAAATTGATTGAAAACAGTTCAAACACACAGAAGAATCTGGATAAAACAAAGTGTCCGGACAAACTAGAGTTACCGGATAACAAAGGGTTACCGGAAGACAATAGTTTTCGGATGAAAATAATGAACACAAAACTTACCGGATGATAGGAGTTTCCGGATGAAATACTTTGTAACACCCCGCTTACCACGATACAATATTGTCCGCTTTGCCCCACTGGCTCACGGCTTTGTTCTTGGCGACCTGGCAAGGACTTCGCAAGGACTTCCCAGGAGGTCACCCATCCTGGTACTACTCCCACCCAAGCACGCTTAACCATAGAGTTCCCAAGGAACCCACATGCTTGTGGCCCCAAAACGCGTTGTGTCTGGTAAGGCCAAGGTTTACTAATATACCCAGCATCTCTCATGTCCACGGCCGATGTAAGGTGTTACACACACCCCCCCTTAGGGACTCATCGTCCTCGATGAGGTTTGCCCCACCATCCCGAACGGCACAGGAGTGGCTCTGATACCATTTGTAACACCCCGCTTACCACGACACAATATTGTCCGCTTTGCCCCACTGGCTCACGGCTTTGTTCTTGGCGACCTGGCAAGGACTTCGCAAGGACTTCCCAGGAGGTCACCCATCCTGGTACTACTCCCACCCAAGCACGCTTAACCACAGAGTTCCCAAGGAACCCGCATGCTTGTGGCCCCAAAACGCGTTGTGTCTGGTAAGGCCAAGGTTTACTAATATACCCAGCATCTCTCATGTCCACGGACGATGTGGGATATGCCTAAGGTGTTACATACTTACCGGGTGGAATGGGTTTCCGTATGATATGCTTTCCGGATAATAGAGTGTCCGGGAAGAATCAACTTAGCCAGAAACTTCGAGTTATCCGGATAAAATACGTTACCGGAAACTTTGAGTTGTTCGGACAAACTATTTTACCGGAAACTTTGGGTTTCCGGAACAAATCTACCCGGAAAGATTGAAATTAGAGACTTACCCGGAAAGTTGAATCGTGTCCGGAAAGAATTAGCGAAGTTCCGGAAAGTTGTGTATTGTCTGGAAACTGCTGGTGGTTTATCCGGAAACGACGGCTGGAATGTCAAAATCGATTGGGAATCGACTAGGGTTGCTCAAAAACGTTCCTGAAAGATTAGAAACTCGACCAAACGGCAAAATAACACTACCCAAATCGATTTTGAAGCAAAAACAACAAGTTTTGATTGTTAAAATTTCGATTTTTACCAAGAACACACCCAAAACTTTTGAACTTTAATTTGCTTACAAACCACTCAAACGATCGAATTAGAGTACGAAAACTTGCAGAATCACTAATAACAATGATACTAACAATACCCAATAAACGAAATCGATCAATTTTAGCATAATCAAAATATGGATTGACAACTTAGAACACAGCCGTGAAAAAGAGAAAACTTACCAGAATTCAATATGAACACCTTGAATCGATCTGTCCGTCTGCTCTGATACCAATTGATAGTTCCAGATCCGTGCAACGAACAATAATGAAATCAATAAGTAGAAACAAGTCGGAATGATTTCAACTGGTCATCCAATTTAGCTTTCAATTGAGAGAGTTTACAATAAGGAATAATGAAAGCAAATGAACAACTAGCCTATTTTCTAAGGCTAAGCAAACATTAAATATGACGGGCCCGTGGTTAACAAGCCCACGACCCATTCACTAACTATGCTCAAAATAAACTATTACAATTAGCCCCTTGAACTTTAATTCAACATTAAATGACCCTAACACGCCTTCTCAATGAACTTAGAAGTGTACTCTTGTACAGTCATCGATCCTTGCTCAAGCCCCAGAAATTACTCTTCCAACTTCTTAACTGCAGCCAACGGGCAAAACTGAGCCCTGAACCTCCTAGTAAACGACTCCCAGCTAGTCGCCTTTGCCACCTTGGAGCCCTTACCACCAATCTCTATATCCCACCAGAGAATGGCATCTGACTTCAACATAGACATAGTGAACAATACTTTATCTTCCTCAGCACACTTACTTGTGTCGAAAGCTAACTCCATCTCCCGGATCCACCTCAGAGCCAAGATCGGGTTGCGTTCCACACTGAATGATGGAGGCTTGCATGACACTAAAGTTTTAAAGGTACACTCTTTCACTGACTTTGATTCACCAGACACATACGGGGTAAACTGAGAGTGATCTCCCATTTCAGTTGCGGGCAGGCTAGACGCCTCGGCCCCCGTCTCATTTCCATTCTTAGTCCGCCCATCCGATGTAGACTTAGTTTGACGATCCAACAATGCTTGCAGTGTCTCTTGCAGTTTTCCCATCTCAGCAGTAAACTTCTCTTCAGTTACAAACACTTGGTTACGGTTTCTACTCCGACCTCTTGACTGACTTCCCCCTCTCACGGAGGCAGAACTCTCCTGTTGGGACGGCTCAAGCCCCTTAGGAGCCTCTGTACTCTTAGCCTGACGGGTAACCCGTGTCTTTTTCTTCCCTCGAGTCACTACACCAGTTACATCCGCCTGGGTGACAGCTCTTCGGGGTGCCCTTCCCCTTCCTTTTCCACGGCCTTCACCCCTCCCACGGGTGGCCGCCTGTCTTGGAGGATCTACCGGTCCATCCTTCATTACTTCTTCCACGAGGATTGCCTTCTTAACTGGTACTGCACCCTCGACTGGCACAGACCTGCTTCTCAGAGTTCTTCCTGACATCTTTGCTTACTGGAACATCACACATATTAAACAGCTTAAGGCAACAGTTCCAAAATAACAAAGAAAAACAAACACATACATGTACCTGTAAGTTGGCAATTACACTGGCCAGATGTAACTTCAAACCTACCTTACATATCAGTTCTCACTACCCCATTATTCGTGTCCTTGTTGAAGTCTCCCTAGGTCTTCCGACATTCTCAATTGTACCTCCTACTCCCACAGTTTAAGTCTAGGCCCGTCCGGTCACCTAAATCCCTTAAACTAATGCTCTAATACCAACTGTAACAACCCACACCCAAACAAGCATGCAAACAGTCTCGACTTTTAATATAAATGCCAAAATGTCCCAACGACATCACACTGTCAAAATTACAAAACTGGGTTTGCGGAAATAACGCTACTACAGTTGAGAAACATAACTATACAATAAAAGGGAAAGTCTTCTAATTATACCAGCTCTAGACATGCTCCCTCTAAGCAGGCTCCAACTCACACATTGCCATTGCCCTTAGACGAGACCTATAATACCTGCTTACCTGAAAGTGTTTTAGTTTTGAAAAGCGAGGGTTAGACCATGAGGTCTAGTGAGATCCCTCTAGAAACCAACTTCGCGCCACAACAACCACAAAATGAGCTTATTAGAGTTTGTAACCAAATGCACCTTTATCAGTCCCTCAAACACACACCGCATTCTGATGGCTCTGCTTTGGTCACATACACACTTGTGACAACGTGTTAGGGCACACACCCGACCTAAATAATTATATGAAACAAATTCATATATTCTGTATGGGACACACCCCCATATAATCATAATAAGCCATCGCGTGTCCCACCCCATACAAACCCGCAATTACAATAACACACTTTCATCATGTGTATTTGAAACATTGTAAAAACATGCAAAACAATATATATATCGGTACAAGTAGAAATTTCAAGTATCGACAACTTAAGTTTAGAAAGACTCACCTGACGTCCACACTATGCACTTTCACAGTCGAAATACGTATCCTTACTAGCACACCTACATTTCACCCAACACACGAGAGTGGATAAGTCACTCAACATCTCACTCGAAGCCAAGATTCTCGAGACACTCTCTAACTACACTATGCCAACACGTAAAGTCCCAGACACAGTTCACTCGGATTTCGGATACCACTTCCGGACTCTTTTGGAAACAATAATCCAGACGTATCCGGATTCAACGCTTTTCCGGTACTGACTTCTGGATCCCATTCGGATTCCCGAAGGTTTCCGGGTACACACCTTTTCCGGTACTAACTTCCGGATCCCATCATTTCCAGGTAAAATCATCCGGCAAATCGACTTTTGGAAGTTTTCCCTTTTCCGGATCTTGCGATTTCCGATCAAGGGTTTTTATCGAACAACACCCTTCTCCGAAAACTCGGTTAGACATGAATCTGGCTCAGACGTTGATTTTAAGTTACTACAATATGGATGTGGTCTTTCTAACATTAATAGAAATCGGTCCCAATCCAAAACACACTCTTAACTCACCGATTCCTTCAAATAAGACCCATTCATTTTCCTTATACAATATTTGAAGAGTTTCACAGAGAAAACATCATCAAACCCAGAGTAGACATAGGAATTTAATGGAGAACGTGATTACCTCAAAGAAGATGAAGATTCACAATCCTTAGCTACCAATTCCAAGCTATTCCTCCACAATAGCAAAGTTGCTCCACACCAAGTTTCACACACTAGCCGCACAATACTGATGAAAAGAAAATGAGAGATTTAGGGGTTTTGACCCTATTTCTCTTATTCTCACTAAGGCCACTAAAGTTTCATTCTTCACACCATACACACCACATACATTCTTAACGAAAATAAATCTGGTTATTACAGTCACCTACCTAGTAAGGGAAACTGGGTAAGAATCATCACTATCACAATATAACTCATATATTTCTCGGCCCTTGTAATACTTACCCGGTAATGTAAGTGACTTAATAACGCTAACTCGGTTGGCGTTTACCAAACGGCTGCTTACTATCTCGGTTGATTTAATCAACTTAAATCTTTATATAATGATTGGTATGACGCTACAAAACAAATGACTTTTACCCACAAATTTCCGTCGGTGATTACCCGGGATCACTTTCCGTCGGTGATTACCCAGGGATCACTTAGAAAATATCAATGGTTCGGTAGAATCCGACATTTTTCGAGAAAATACCCATGGATCACCCAGGAAATCCCTGGGTAATCAGTCACTGATTTGCATTACCGACCAAAAATTTACCAACCAACTTTTGAGACGGTTGTGTGATGAATCACTCATTAGCGACAAATTTCCCAACGAAAAGTTCGTAGGTAAAAGTCTTTCGTTTAGTTGTGTGAGTTGCACGTACATTGGTCCAAACAAGAATAGTATGAAAAAGTCCAACTATATATATATAGGGGTGGGTTCAAATGAAAACTCATTTTTTATTGTGCACGTGAGGACCAATCTTAGCCATTAATCAAAATTTAGAAAACTAATCAATGGTTAAAACATAATCAGATTAATTGAGAAGTGATTAGGGGAAAATATGGAACTTTGAATAAGCACCTACCTTATTTGGCTTTTTATTTTTTTTAATTAAAAAACTATTTCCCCTTAAAGTTTAAAATAAATTATCTTAAAAAATACTAATATTTTAATCAAACAAATTATATCAAAAAAACGAGAATTTCGTGCCCTTCGATATGACATCCATCTCGATATAGTTTTTTTCTTCATTTTAACCGTTTTTACGTGAAATGCTATATATGTGTTATATTCATTATGAATATGTATGCACGTCCCTAGATGTCCACATTCAGTCTGAATAACAAAAGTGAACGTTCATTCACTATTCAGGATGAATAATACACGAATTCATGATTCATGTATTATTCATCATGAATCGTGTATTATTCACCTTGAGTGCTATATTATTCATCCTGAATGATACATTATTCATGATGAATAATATATAAATGACCCGTAAAAGTGTGGACACATGGTGCACTCTCTTTTGTTCCTTGATTCCTAACCGAAACATGGTTTTATTCACTATGAATATGTATGCACATCCTCGGGTGTCCACATTCAGTATGAATAACAAAGGAGAGCGTTCATTCACTATTCATGATGAATAATACAGTATTCAGTATGAATTATACAACATTCAGGATGAATAATACACGAATTCATGAATCGTGTATTATTCACCCTGAATGATATAATTCATCCTGAATGGTATATTATTCATGATGAATAATACATGAATGACCCGTGAAAGTGTGAGACGTGGTGCACTCTCTTTTGTTCCCCGGTTCACAACCGAAACTCGATAGGTTATCGATTCGTCTTGATGAGTGTTGGGTTACGATGATGAAGAACGCGATGCCTTACGACGTTGAAAAAAGTGTTGAAGAAGGTGATATCGAGTTACAGACTTACGGTGTCGAGGTGTTGTACACACTTGAACGTACATAAATATTCATAATGAATATAACACATATATAGCATGTCACGTAAAAAAACGGTTAAAACAACAAAAATACTATATCGAGATGGATCTCATATCGAAGAGCACGAAATTCTCGTTTTTTATGTAACTTGTTTGATCAAAATATTAGTAATTATTAAGATAATTTATTTTAAACTTTAAGGGGGTAAAAGTTTTTAATTATAAAAGAAAAAAAAAATTTAAATATGGTAGGCGTGAGTTTAAATTATCTTCCCCTTTTACCCTAATCACCTTAATTAATAATTTTAATTAAAAATTCTATTTAATATGAGTTGTTTGATCAATAGACATGGAAGGGCCGAGATTTATCCTCACGTGCACAATGAAAACTGAGTTTTCATTTGAGTTTTCCTCTCTCTCTCTATATATATATATATATGTGTGTGTGTGTGTGTGTGTGTGTGTGTGTGTGTGCGCGCGCGCGCTAGAAACGTACTCGCGCAATGCAGCACGATACATCTCAATTTTAGTGTTTCGTTTTATTTTTTGTCCTTCTCGATTTTATAATACGGGTTTGTGTGTTTTTGAGAAAGCGGTAACTTTTTTAAATTTGTTTAATTTAATTTTTATTTTTATTTAGTTTAAGTTTATTAATGATGTAGTTCATTTTAGGTTTAATAATAATTAGGTATGTTGTTAGAATTCATAATTATCTTGATTATATTTTAAATTATTTATACTTAAAATGTGATGTTTATCTTGTATTTGATTATGTTTATCAGTTTGTTATGAAGTCAAACATCCAGCTTTAAAATTTTGTATACATGCATTATCTACTTGTAATCTTGAATTTTAAGTAATATGCAACAATAAACAGCACTATATAGTATAGATATAACTCGAAGCTTCATCTTCTGTCACATCTTGGGCTGAATTTTATTAAATGTTGGGCTTGTACCCTATGAGTTAGCAAGCACAATGGTGCAAACAAGAGTAGCATGAAAAAGTGCAACCATATATATATCTTAGATTGGACTTGTATCTATGTGGACCGAAGAAAGAAAAAACACTGAGCTGGGGCTTATAAAGGATCTTTAAACTGTATATTTATGTTATATCTTAGATTTGTTTTTCGATTTTTATATGTTTTTATAGCTTTTGTAAAGGTTACTTGATTTATGTAAGGTTACTGTTAAAGCTTTTGGGTCGCCAGACAAGCGCACTCTCCTCTGTGTTCAACAATGATCGAACACCTGAATCACATACTATTTTTAGTTTAAAATCATCTATGTGTATAGTTGTTTTTCGTGTTTTGTTATTGAAACCCAATATTTGTTTGAACCTCTCTCTCTCTCTCTCTTTCTCTCTAAATATATATATATATAGGGGTGTAATCAAATGAGAAATGCATAGTTTGTGATAACTATGAGATCTAATGTGAGGCACACATGCATTTAGGATAATTAATACAAAATTTAAATTAATACAAAAAGGTGTTTTAGTGAATTTGTTTTTACATCTAATTAAATTAAGAATTCCTAAATCTCTCATTTTTTTCTCTCATACGTATCCTCTATCTTTTTTCTCTACAATAAACCTAATTCCCAATTTTTCTCCTTTCTTTCTCCATATATAAAACTAACGGCATCTCCACCACTCCCACCCACCACCACCACTCCCACCCTCACTACCACCACAACCAGCACCGCTCTACCGTTACCACTAACGACACATCCACCACGAGTTGTCCCCTACAAAGGTGCTTTATTTGGACCGGTAACATCAACGGGGAGTAGTTTTCTCATGTGATTAAAAAAATCCAAAACACAAATCTTCAAAAAAAAAAGATATGATAATTCAAAGAGAGAAAACTTTGTTGTGTATTTCAATATAATGAGGAATACAAATATTTATAGGTACAAGATACAACAAACTACTCTTATAATGAGGGGAACAACTTATGATTATCTTAGCTAACAAATTTCCTACAAGTTAGGACTGATTCCAGCAGATAATTAACTCGATATATTCCAACACTCCCCCTCAAGCTGGCGTGTATATGTTGATCATGCCAAGCTTGCAAATAAGATCTTCGACTAACCTCCTGGTAAGTCCTTGTGTCAGAATGTCAGCTACTTGTTGTGTTGTGGGTAAGTAAACCATACACACTCTTCCGGAGTCAATCTTTTCTTTGATGAAATGCCGATCCACTTCCACGTGCTTCGTTCGGTCATGGTGAACAAGATGTGAGCTATACTTATTGCAGCTTTATTGTCACTGTATAGTTTCATAGGGAGTTTGACTGGTACATGCAGCTCCTCTATTAGTCGTTGTAGCCATACTCCTTCACACATACCATGTGCTACTGCTCTGAATTCTGACTCAATAGTGCTTCGAGACACAACATATTGTGTTTTACTTCTCCACGTCACAAGGTTCCCCCATACATAACTGCAATACCCACTTCTAGAACGTTTGTCGATGGCAGATCCTGCCCAGTCAGCATTCGTAAACACTTCAATGAACCTATTTTCTCATTTCTTGAAGTGCAGTCCTTTTCCAAGAGTCCCCTTTAAGTACCTCAAGACTCTATAGGCTGCTGTCATGTGTTTTTCCTTTGGGGAGTGCATGAATTGGTTGATAACACTCACGGAAAATGTGATGTCAGGCCTTGTGTGAGAGAGGTAGATGAGTTTCCCGACCAATCTTTGATACAACCTCTGGACTATCTTCATCGGCTCCTAGTTTCATGGGATCCATTGGAGTCCCATCGTTCCCATTTCTGATAGCAAATCAAGTACATACTTCCTTTGTGAAATGGAGATCCATTCTTGGCTTCTTGAAACTTCCATTCCAAGGATCTATTTGAGTGGTCTGATATCTTTCATTTCGAACTCCGAGCTAAGGTAGATCTTTAGTTTGTTGATTTCTTCCAAATCATCTCCTGTCATGATTATGTCATCAACATACACAATAACGACTGAGATCTTACCTTTTTTGAGTGCTTGAAGAACATAGTGTGGTCCGCCTGTCCTTGACTATATCCTTTACTTGTGACCGTTTGGGTGAATCGGCTAAACCATGCTCTCGGTGATTGTTTTAGCCCGTAAAGTGACTTCTTCAGTCTGCATACTTTCCCTTCGGGGTTTTCAAAACCAGACAGAAAATCCATATACACTTCCTCATTGAGGTCACCATTTAGGAACGCATTTTTAACATCCAATTGCATTAGAGGCCAATCGAGGTTAACTACCTAGGAGAGTAAAACTCGAATAGTATTGAGTTTTGCAACAGGGGAAAATGTCTCTTGGTAGTCAATGCCAAATGTTTGAGTGTAGACCTTAGATACAAGTCTTGCCTTGTACCGGTTTATGCTACCATCACTGTTGTACTTGGTGGTGAACAACCATTTACATCCCACAGTCTTCTTACTTGTTGGTAGATCACTTAGTTCCCATGTTCCATTGTTCTTCAAGGCCTCTAGTTCTTCTAAGACAACACTCTTCCATTTTGGGAGTTGAAGGGATTCGTATATGTTTTTTGGTGTTTCATCCTGATCCAAATGAGTAACAAACGCCCTATGTGTAGTAAACAACTTCTCATAGGACACAAAGTTGGAGATAGGATGTTTTGTACATGACCGGACTCCCTTTCGAAGGGAAATTGAAAGGTTTTCATGACCTGTTGCGTCCGAGATAGCAGCAGATTGTCGTTCATTTTCGGAACAGTTTTCGGGAACAACTTCTTGGAAATCCAAAGTCATTGATTTATCCACTCTGGTGGAGCGATGCCTCCTCGAATAAACAAGTAAATCAGGTCCATTCGATTCGGGAATTTGTGTGGTGTTTGGTAGTGGTTCTAGGAAGGGATTTTCTAGGATAGGACCTATTGGGGCATTACTTTTATTTTTAGCTCCTTCAACATTTAAGAGACCATTTAAGGACTCATCTTCATGCAGAGTCTCCCCCTGAAGATGAGGCCTGGGAAAATAGGGCCCAGATTCGAAAAAAGGTGACATCTTTAGAGACAAATATTCGTCTCAAGGTTGGGGAGAAACACTTATAGCCTTTTTGTGTTGATGAATAGCCAATAAAGACACATTTGTGAGACGAGGATTGAGTTTGGACTGATTTGGGTCATGAGATTGGACGAAGGTGGTACATCTAAAGACTTTCGGTGAAAAAGAGAAACTTGAAATAGTGGAAACGATTTCTTTAAGACATCGATTGGGGTTTGCAGGCTAAGGACTTTGGAGGGTAATCGGCTTATAAGATAATACGCAGTAAGGATAGCTTCCCCCCATAGATATTTTTGGATGTGCATGGTGAACACGTTCTGTATCGAGTAAGTGTCGTTCTTTCGTTAAGAGACACCATTTTTTGGGGTGTGTCTGGACATCATCTTTGGTGAATAATGCCATGATCGGATAGCAAGGTTCCTAGAGTAGTGTTGAAGTATTCCTTACCGTTATCAGTGCGGAGCGTGTAGATTGTTGTTAGAAACTGATTTTGAATCACGGTGTGAAAGGTTTGGAAGGTTTTTCGGGCTTCTGATTTGTCTTTCATGAGATAAACCCAACATAGGCGTGTATGGTCATCGATGAATGTGATGAACCATTTTGATCCAGAAACATTTTTTACACGGTTAGGTCCCAAATATCACTGTGAACTAAAGAAAATGGTTTAGAGGTAGTATAAGGTTTTAAGGAATAAGGAACACGAGTGTGCTTTGATAACTGGCAAAATCCACACATAAAAGAACTAACGTCATTATTTCGGAATAATTGAGGAAAGAAATGTTTAAGGTACTGAAAGTTTGGATGTCCTAGTCTATGGTGCCACATTAGAATAGTGTTGTTGTGGGAAGTAGAAACTATAGAACTTGAATATGGTTGTTTATTCTTGGATTCATTGCTTTTCTAGATGTAGAGTCCATCTTCGACTTTAGCATTGCCAATCGTCGTCCCCGATCCCTGATTCTGCACACGGCAATCAATAGAAGAGAATAGAGCCAAGTATTGGTTATCTTGGGTGAGCTTAAGAATAGATAGGAGATTACAAGTCAACTTTGGAACATGGAGAACATTAGTGAGTGTGATTTGGTATGTGAGACGAACAGAGCCAGTGCCTGCAAGCGGGGAGAAGGATCCATCAGCTATCCTTACTCTGGATTGGTTGTGGCATGGTCTATGAGTAAGAAATAGAGATGAGCTACCGGTCATGTAATCGGTAGCCCCTGAGTCGAAGATCCAATGGTGATTACCACTCGATTTAGACAGAACATTAAAGGCATTACCTTTGATAGGTTTGCTGAGTAGTTGGTGTAAAGTCTCTAACTGGGCTTTATTCAACTGGACCTTCATTACCGCATTTGAGGTATGTGGTTCTTCTGGTACTAGTGAGGCAGGGGTATGGTGTGCTTTAGGAGGGGTTTGATTTTTTCTTGCCCATGGATATCCATGAATCTTGTAACACTTGTTGCGTGTGTGGCCTGCCCTGTTGCAGTGAGTACACCATGGTCGATCCCCTTGTTTGTTTTGCCTAAAGTCTCTTCTTTCACGTGGCTTGAAGATGGGTGGTCCTTTTGAGACCAATGCAGAGGTCTCTATAGGACGATTCCCATTGTTAGAAACTGGTTTAGTTTCCCTTTGATCTCCGAGCATGGCACGTCGATGGTTTTCTTCACGACGAACCTCAGCAAATACTTCACCAATTGACGGTAACGGGGTTCGGCCCAAAATTCTCCCACGAACCTCGTCTAACTCACGATTTAGACCTGCTAGGAAATCATAGAGTCTTTCTTTCTCCAAGTGTGCCTTGAATTTTACATGCTCTTCGATGTTGTCCCAATCAGCTTCATAGAACATCTCTAGTTCCTACCATAAGACTTCCAAACAATTATAGTAGCTAGTTACTTCAGAAGTACCTTGACGAATCTTTTTCAACTTCATCTTGATCTTGAACACTTGAGATGCATTTCCCAAGTTTGAGTAGTTTTCATTGACTGCATCCCATATCTCTTTTGCAATTTTGAACAAGAGATATGTACGAATGATGTTGCTTTCCATCGAATTGATGTGCCATGCCATCACAATAGAGTTGTCGAGTTCCCAAGCATCATACTGTTTATCAGTAGCATTAGGGAGAGGGATGCTACCGTTGAGATATCCCAGCTTGCCTCTTCCTCGGATGACCATTATGACTGACTGAGACCACTTCAGGAAATTCTTCTCATCGAGCTTGTGACTAGTAATCACCAAAGGAGAGTTGTCGCTGTAGGTTTCCGTCTGAGTATTGGTAGAAGATTCAGATACCGTATCTTCTTTTGTAATGATGCTGGACAACACTGATGGAAGAAAAAAGATGGAACGATAGTGCAGACTTGCACATAAAAAGAGGAGTGAGAATCTGGACTATAGCCAGATAAAATACGAACTGGAACATCACAAGTATTAAAGCACAGAACCACATCCGAGATCTTTAAAGCTCTGATACCATATGATAATTCAAAGAGAGAAAACTCTGCTGTGTATTTCAATATAATGAGGAATACAAATATTTATAGGTACAAGATACACCAAACTAGTCCTATAATGAGGGGAACAACTTATGATTATCTTAGCTAACAAATTTCCTACATATTAGAACTGATTCCAACAGATAATTAACTGGTTCCAGCAGATAACTAACTCGATATATTCCAACAAGAGATTAAAAAACAAATCTTCCGTTAGGTTAACGATATAATCTTGTGGGCTAATAGATTGAAAAGGAAGACTCTTATTTTCAAAGTTGACTTCGATAAGGTGTTCGATAATCTAAATTGGGGAATTTTCATGGACGTGTGCGAGCAAATGGGTTTTGACCCTGTGTGGAGAGGATGGATAAGGGGATCCATCTCTTTGACGAGTATGTCGGTCTTTGTGAATGGATCACATACCGAAGAATTTAAAATGGCAAAAGGTGTGAGGCAACGTGACCCCTTGTCCCCTTATCTCTTTATTATAGCTATGGAAGGTTTGCTAATCGCATTAAAGGAAACAGGGGCTAAAGGTATTTTCAAAGGAGTTAGGCTTCCAAATAACGACCCTTGCATTACAAATCTTTACTACGCGGATGATGCAATAATCCTAGTAGAGTTGTAAAAATAAACTGGAAGAAAAATAAGGTGTTTCCATCTAGCTTCGGGTCTAAAAATAAACTGGGAGAAAATTAATGTTTCGGGTATTGGAGTCTCGTCCTCGAAGATGGCCAACATGTCTAGAAGAATGGATTGTAAATAAGGTAAGTTTCCTTTTAGTTATTTGGGCATGCCGATGGGTGTAAATATATCAAAGGCAGATAATTGGAAACCGTTGGTTGACAAATTTCTTAGCAAGCTCTCGTGTTGGAAACAAAAACCATTTGCAAGGCGATGTTGGGTAGCCTCAGGGTGTATCTATTCTCTCTGTTTAAGGTGCCTTCTTTAGTGTTAAAATAGCTTGAAAGTATAAGGAGGAAGTTCTTCTGGGGGAATGAAGTTCACGAAAAAAATAGCTTGGTATTGGAAGTTTAAAGGCACAAAATTTAGCACTTTTGAGGAAGTGGTGGTGGTTGTATTAGACTGAAGAGCAGGCTCTCTGGAAATCGGTCATAGCGGCTATACACGGATCATCGGGAAATTTTGGAAAAACTGTTGCTTCTAGTAGGATTAAGGGAGTTTGGAGAAAGATAGCAACTATCGATACGTCGTTTGATAAGATTAGTATACCCTTATAGAGTTTTTTCTCTAGAAAGGTCGGGAACGAAGAAAAAACCAAATTCTAGGATGACGCATGGTGGAGCACATTCAGTTTGGCGGAGATATACCTGAGATTGGCGGATTTAGATATGAACCAAAGTTGTACTGTAGCATCCAGAATTTCTTTAACGATGAATGGTTTGGTTTTTACTTGGGATTGGCGCAGACCAATCAGGGAAGGGCGGGAAAAATGAGAGATAGATGGGTTTGGGGACTGGATAGTCCTGAGGCCTTCTCCGTGTGTAACAACCCACTCCAAAAGATGCCAAAACAAGACATCATAAGTAAGATAAACTGCCAAACATGGCCCACAATTCACAATATCAACATTCAAAACTTGGGTTCGCGGAATAAACCCTAATTACAACTAAGAACATCTATTATTAACTGCAAAAGGGAAAGTCCTCTAGTGCCACTAGCATATGCCCACGCTCATAGCTTCTCTTTCCCACTAGCTGAGCTCACTCTATCCTGCTTACCTGAAAAGGATTTCAGTTTTGAAAATGCGAGGGTTAGACCACAAGGTCTAGTGAGATCCCTCAGTTAACTTTCACACCACAAATAATATTTGAAAGAGTTTGTGAAAACATTAAACAATAGTTAGTTTTGCAAATCCACATCCACACACATATACTGGCATTCCCTCCACCCGTGACCTGATCTAGAGCACACACCCGTCCTTAAGAAGAGACCAAGTCCGTTAAAATAATTCATATGGGACAGACCCCCCATGTACATCACACAATGCATAAATAAATCATATGCAACCACACAATAACAAGTATATATGCACAAGTAAATAACAAGTACCATCACGCTTTGGTTTAGAAAAACTCACCTGGAGTCCTTGCTAGGAATTCCTTACTCGCAACCAATTGTCTTTACTCGCACCTACATTTGGACCCAACACACATTACCCGGTAAGACTCTGACACGCTCGAATTATTACCACTTGAAAAGTCTCAGCCGGATAAATACTAGATCCTAAGTCTCGGACTCAAAAATCAAATTCTGGATCTATATTAATAAGGCCCAGATTCCGGATCTAATGGCCCAAACAAAGACTTCCGGATCCATTAACATGAATACCGAATCCTAAGCCCATACAAATTCCGGATCCTTATGGTTTTGACACCGGATCCCACGGCTCAAGAAATAAATGAATTCCGGATCCAATAAATGCTCCCGGATCTCCCGGCCCAAGAAATAAATGAATTCCAGATCCAATAAACAAATTCCGGAATTACAAATTTCGGCCCAATACCGGATCTACTCGGTCCAATTACACAAACTCCGGATCCATTGTGGAAATTTCGGATCCTTATGGTTCCGGATCTTTTTACACTCCGTGTCTCAACATATTCCGGATTCTTATGGTTCCGGATCTTAACACACTCCGGTTATACGAACTCTGAAACAGTTTTGATTTATCTCGACCTCTTTTCACGCAAATCTTTTTCGATGTTAACCAATAGCATAGGGAAGAGTTATTAATGATTACCTTATTATCTAACCCATTCAATTTCAACCCACACAAAAAGGAGAACACACACAGTCTCCTATTCCTTTCTTTCAAGATGAATAACTCAAATCAGATTCTCTCACATTAGACCCTAAGATTAGGATGTAGATGAGAAAGGATTGAAGATTACCTTGCTAGTTGATTCTTCACACGAGCTGGAGAATTTCGATCGTCTTCACTCTTGATGCAATCGCACTCACTAAAGCACCTCAGCCACTCACACACAGTTCCTGAGAGATTTAGAATCCCTAGGGTTTTCACACCATTTATACCCTTCCCAAAGCACAACAACTTTTCCTCATTTTTACACTTTTCACCCCAAAACTAGCATTTATTCTAAAAGGAACACGGTTATTACACCGTGGCCTCACTTCGAAAGGTTGTGGATGAAATGGGGCTCGAGTGTTGTGGACCTCCAACGATTTGGAATAACATTATTCCTAGCCAAGTACGGGTCTTTAGTTGGCATATCAGATTGGATCGAATTCCATCCAGAGAAAACCTACAGAGAAGATGGATTGACCTAGAGACTTACGGGTCTGCCTTCTGCAGTGAACAGGTGGAGTCCTCGAAACACGTGTATATTGAATGTTGTCTCACAGAAGCAGTTCGAAAAGCCTTCACTGTTTAATGGAACATAATATCGGACGAGTGCTCGGGAGTAGAGCAACTCTTTATTACCTCAAATGGCAACAATTCTAATTTGAAGTTGAGCCCGATCATAGATGCGGTGGTACGGGCTCAACTTCAGTTAGCCCCCTAAAGATTGCTAATGGAAATTAAATACACTGCTTTCTGTTGGGTTAGAAATCGGACCTCGTTCGGTAGAAAGCTTAGTTGGACCAATTGGTGCCTTGGCTTCGTGTTGCCTTGGCTTCGTGTTTGTAATCTAGCCGCTCGCTAGTTCTCAGTGTTTATATTAAACTTGTTGTTAAAAAAAACAAATCTTTGGAAAAAATCATCGGATTCTTCAATGCGACATGATTCTTTTTCCAAAGCAAGATCTTCTGAATAAATTCATCTTCCGGGGGGTTTCTATGCTTTTTCAAATATGGAGGGATTTGGCTAAAGCAATATCTATGGTAGAATCTTCACCTTCGAATAGTCCTCATTCAAGAGATGGGTTTGCAGAGAATAACAATAACAGTCTTTCTCAAGTCTAACCACGTATCTACTTTGAAACGTATATTGGTTTTATCACAATGTGTATCATTGTAGGTTTGATTTTGATTTTAGGGTTTGGGTATATCACAATGGGTTTGATTTTGGTTTTTTAGGGTTTGGGTGTATCACATGCAAGTAACATGGGTATCACAGTAGGTATCACAAATTCACAATGGGTATCATAAACGGGTATCATAGTGGGTATCGCAATGTGTATCACAATGGGTATCACAATTGGTGTCACAGTATAACACAATGTATATTGGGTGCCACAATTATAGTGATTATGATTTCATTTTTGTTATGGAGTTGGTCCTTTACTCTAACTTCACTAACCATTACTCCATTAAGTTAGGGTAAATATGATCGTTTTACTTTTCCTTTAAAAACATAAAATCAATATTGATTGGTCGTAAATTCCACTTTATGTTCTCGTCAACCATTCCTCTTAAATGCACTAAAATGGTAAAATCGAACAATATTGATGTGTTTTTATATTTTAATAGGTTCATAACACTTTGGAGAGAAAAACAACCAAAAGAATAATTTTTGAAAGATTTGTGCGACTGTGGCATTTCGATCATATCACACTCATCAAATCTTCGTTCAAGGAGATTCAAGATCCATTGGAAATCCGACATATAGGCATGCAATGGTCATGTTTTGAGTTTTTGCAAATTCAAGCTGAATCTGAGGTTGAAGTCGAGATAAACATGCTGGTCATCAGGTAATAAAAAGAATATATATATATATACAACCTGTACAACTGAAGCCTGAAGGTACAAACGACACGACTCTTGACTTCTTATTGGGTCTGAAAAATATAATATGTAAAAGAGGAGATTTGCTTGTTTGGGCAGATTAATTAGAAAAGATAGGGCCCTCATACTTTTAAAAAGAAGAAGCCATTAGTTGGACTAAAAATGAAAATAATTTAAGGTTATTTTTCTTAGGCTATAAAAATAACAGTCATGGGTTTACAAAAGGGGGCTCGTGAAAGAGGGAATTTATTAGTCCCATATACAAGAAATAATCAAGAATTACTCCGTTAAAGTAGAATAGAGATAGGCATGAAGAACAATGTTATTGAAGATCTCTATTCATATGTCATATGAATTACAATGGAAGGAGAACAAAATGTACAGTACTCTCAAGGTTTACTGATCTCACAAAGTCTCTCAAGTTTCTCAAATGACAAAACTAACCCGAGACACTTATTTATAGTGTCCAAATTACAAAGAATGGGCTCAAGCCCATTTACCTCCCAAAACCCAAAATGACTTAAAAAGCAAAATACAATTGACTTTGACTTTACATGGACTTTATAAAACATTCATTTAAATGGGGATTATAAGAACCAACAATCTCCCACTAAAGTTTTAAAAAGAAAGCATCTTCAAATCATGTTCGCCTTCATTTCTTTGAAAACTTTAGTGTTGCTCTCTTCATGCCATGCAAAAACTTCCAAGCTCGCCCTTGAATAAAGCTCTTACTCTTCAGTTTCAACTTTAAAATCACATCCGATGTGTAATAACCCCGACTGAATGCACTAAAAATTAGCTTCATCTGTAGAAACTCATCACATCCAATAAGCCCACAAGAAAGATGATGTGTGAGTTACGTGACAATCTAAAGTGCAATTTTCAGTTTGTAACAAATAATCCGTATTTGAAATTTGAGTTAAGTGATCTTTAAGCTCAAGAACTTGTTCCATTAAGATCAGAGGGAGTGTTTCAAAACACTTCAATATCACATCTTGGATCCTTGAATATCAGAAGAGAGAACACCTTTTAGAAGATGGCAGAATTTGCTTGAAATTCACAGCTTTCTGTCCTGCAGCTTTACACCGAGTTCAACACAGATTTTGACCCATCACCATACTGGTTTTGAGCAAACTCAAATCATCAAAATTGGGCATCTATGTCTTAGGATTCCAACGCATCTGGACTCGTCAAATTTGGAGCTTCGAGGAGGAAGTTATGAGCAAAATGCTACAGTTGCGCAAATGTGACAGCAAACTTCTGAATTCACTTGGCCGAAGTCTGGATACAAAGGGCCTAAAAATCTGATTGTACAAGACTGCTCTGAGAAAGGCCAAGTGTACTCTGGTAACTCTTGATCAAAAATTTGATAAAACTCGAATAAACTCTGAATAGCATCTATCCCTTAAATGTCTTAACTCTGAGAACAAATCTGGACAACTTAATCACAACCCTGAGTACATAGAGTTAAAACTATTACACTAAATTTTGGATGATTGACAGCAGCTTAGATCAATCTCTGGACAACTTTTGATGCTCTTTAAAGTCATCCATAGCTGCACACATTGTACTAGAACTCGGATGCACTTTGTACTATGTCCTAATTCGAACTATAAGATAATAAAAATCAAGATCTGGATTTTGAACAGCATGCCCTTTCTATTTTGATTATACACAACACATTTGCACACCATGAAACAGCCTCATACTCTTAATTGAACATAGCAGCTTATGCAATTCTCGAACACAAATTCAGCATTAACAGTAACCACATTTTGCTGCACTTTGATTGGACAGCAAGAACAACCACCATACTCTGAATTCTTACTTTTGGATCAATAATCGACAGCACAAATCTGAGACTCGAACAACAACTTTCTGTTTTGAACAAATATACAACTTTCGGTTTTAAACACTTTTTGTTGCATAAATTGAACACAAACATCAGCTACTTTCTGTTTGGCCCGAATGGCAGCACCTTTTTGTTCTGGACAACGCCTTAATCAAACTGTTATGGCTTCAAACAGCAACTACACATCTTTTTGCTGCAATATTCTGTTTTGTTTAACCCAACAACAACTTTCTGGTTTGAACCGAACAACAACTTTCAAGTATGACTTATAACTTGTTGTTTTGACAGCAACATGATCGATCAACGACTTTGATCAATTGTGTTTGTAATGTCCTCGAATCCCTTATGAATACTTGACATAAGACATAAACAATCAACACACACTAGTACAAAAATGGCTTTTTGTGACGGTTTTGAGAAAACATGTTTGTAACGATTTGGTAAAAACCGTTACAAAAAGTCACAGAAAAATTTAGACAATTGATTTAGTAACGGTTTCATAAAAAACGTTATCATCACCAAAAACCTAGAAACATAAAAGCAACGTTTTAGTCAAAAACGTTACTAAAGGGTCCTCTATGATAACGTTTTAGGACGATTTTGAAAAATCGTTATTTTATGTTGTGACGGTTTTTAAATATCGTTGCCATAGGGGACCTTTTAGTAACGCGTTTTTTCTAAACCGTTGTTTTATGTTGTAATGGTTTTAAAAAACCGTTACCAAAACAAAAAATATGTATATCAACGTTTATCTGAAAACCGTTTCCAAAAGTAAGCAAGTTCTATGTCAATGCTTTGCAAAATTCTCGTCACCAAAAGTTAGGTTTTGGCAACGGTTTTTGGGAAATTTACGTCACCATATGTCATGTTATGGTAACGGTTTTAAAATATTTACGTCAGCATATCTCAAGCTACACTGATGGTTTTGAATAACTTACGTCATCATATGTCATGTTATGGTGACGGTTTTGATTGTGTCATCAACTGTCATTCTATGGTAACAATTTTGAAAAATAAATATCATTGTATGTCATGTTACGGTGATAGTTTTGTATAATAAACGTCACCATGTGTCTTTCTATGGTAATGTTTGAATAATAGACGTCAACATACGTCATACTATGATGACGGTTTTGTATAATAAACGTTACCATATGTAATGTTAATGTTGATGGTTTTGAATACAATAAACGTCAATGAGCATAATGGAATGGTGACCATTTTAAGTAATAAACGTCATTGTATGTCATGTTATGCAGGTGATTGTTATGAAAAATAAAAGTTATAGTACCTCATGCTACGGTGACGCTTTTGCAATATAGACGTTGTCATACCTCATGCTTTGGTGACGGTTTCGGAAAATAAACGTCAATGCATATCAAGTTTCATTGACGGTTTTGAAAAATTTATGTCACCATGTCATGCTACAATGAAAGTTTTGAAAAATAAACGTCACCGTACGTCAAGCTACGATGACGGTTTCGAGAAATAAATGCCATGTTAAATATTATTTCAAATCAAAATGATGACAAGAATAGATCATCATTTTGGTGCATATATACTTCATTATTAATAAAGTCATATCAAATTTGCACAAGACTTAGGATAGGCATTCAGTAGACTTGAATACACTAGATGTATATCAACACAATATAGCATAATGTAAACTTTTCTTTTAAGCCATGAATAACAAAATAATACAAGTGCTCAGGCCCGTGCCAAGGTGTTCTACCGAACAGGGCCTCCGATCGTCGAGGGCCTTCGAATATTTTTTAACTTTTTATCTGTAGTAATATTACTATATAAATTGATTAATACAAGCATGTGAACAGTATTCTTTGTAGCGCAGTGGCAAGGCCATATTTTAATGCGCGTGTGGCTGTACCCGAAGTCTCTTGTTCGAATCTAGTGGGGCTCAATTTCTGTTTTTGTTTTACTACAATTTTTTTGGGACCCATTAATCCAAATTTTAACCACCTTTTAGTTCTTTTTTTAAAGATAATTTAAATACATAACTTTTTTAGCAACTTTTTTTAATAATTTACTTTTCCAGTTAAAATTCTAAAATTATTAATTCTTATTTTTTAGTATTATTTTCATCAATCTTTCATTAGATTTTCTTTCATTTGAAAGTTCTATTTTAAATATTTAGATCATCTCTAATTTTTAGTATACGTTAAAATTAAAGAAGAAAATAGAGAAAGCAGATGCTTTTAAAACTTAATTTTTAGCTTAGAGATATTTTGTCTTAATTGTTTCCACTAGTAAGGTTAAATGTGTTATGATTTTAGTAATATAACTAATGCCGAAATTAATAAAATAGAGTAATTGTTTGAGTTAATGTATTATTTATATAAGGGTTGCACCGGGTTGTAACATTTTACTAGGTTGCAAAATAAACCACCCATATGACTCAATATGACTAATTGTAACCCATTTGACCCAATACAATATAACATGGTTCGTTGTGACCAATATAACCCATTATATCTCAATATGACATAATGTGACCCAATATAAGATGACTAATTGTGACCATATGACCAATTGTAATCCATATAAAAATAAATATATGTCAATAACTCGTTTCGGTGATTATCGATGGATACTTTAATTTTAATTTATATTTTTATCTTTTTTTAGTATATAATATTTGAATATGACAAATGCAACAAGTTGTAACGTCTCAAAAATTACAAGGAATTTTAAAATTTTAAAGTAACAATTCATTAATAAAAACTCATTTAATAATTCAATCATTTCATTTGCAAACTCCTAATTAATATTCTCACGAACAATAAACAGCGGAATAAATGTCTAAAATTAAAATCATAAAAGTAATCAACTCTTCCCACGCGCCAGTGTGTACTCGTCACGCCTTGGAGCCACTCGCACCTGAAACCACAATTTATTGCGAAAGGGTAAGCACGAAGCTTAGTAAATTCAGACACCATAAATAACACAGTTATTCCCACACCACCTCTAAACAGATAATTGCACATAAACAGCATACAAGTCTACGAACAAATCATAAACATGCATACCTACACCATCCCACCCAAAGGCATAAGCTGGTCCACCCGACCACACGATAACCGTGCAAGCATTACCCGGCTCCCCCGGGTTCCTACGCCACCCGCGTATACAACCTTTGGTCCCACCGAGTTACTACGCCACCCGCGTATATAAACCTCGGCCCCACCGAGTTACTACGCCACCCGCGTATATAAACCTCGGCCCCACCGAACTCCTACGCCACCCGCGTAGTCATAACAATAAAGGTCCGACTAGATACCCCACTATTTAGTCCCGCATCACAAACAATTAAAACTACCACACACGTACAAATCGTAATGTAAAAATAACCGACATTAGTTATAGTGAGAGAACTCACCTCGTAAGCGCGCCTAGCTCACAAACAATAATTCAAGCTTCACAAATCCAAGATCACTTCCCAACACCTAAACAATCGTTACAATGTATTAACATGAGACCCGGACCCTAAAACACGACGCACCCTTAAATCGTCACTAAAACGACTTTTCGGTCTAACCAAACAGGTCTGTTCGGGACCTGTTCCGACCTCCATAAACCCAGAAAATCCTCAATTAAATTACATAACCAGAAAGTGCTTAGAGTTAGGGTTCCAAGGACATATTATACACCTCCTAACGATTTTTCTACAATTTAATACAGATTTTACAAAATTGGTTAACTGCACAGCGAAAAAACAGCACCTTTCGTTATAAAACAGTAGTTTGACACTAGCTACGGTCCGAACTGGTTTTTCCGCAAAACATAAGAAACTTACTAGACTCAGAATGGGAACTTTTGGCACTGGTTTCATCCCAATCCGACATTCCTAGCAGAAGTTATGCTCGATGCAAAACAGGGACAGAAACTGCAGTTTTTACATAAAATGATAACACGGTCTTTCGCTATACGATCAACGGTTTTACGACTAGAACTAGCGGTTTAGGGTTATGGCCAGAGGTGGTATTAGGGTTTAGGCCGCGGCACCACCCACTGCCACTTCCGGCAGTGGGGACACGGCGGCGGCAGCGGCGTTTCCCGGTGGCGTTCACACATACGCACACACGCACCACCCCACACCACCGTCCCTTTCTCTCGGCTGCCCAAACTCGCACACATTCGACCACGTCTGACCACGACCGCCCACATACGGCCATCACAGCGGCGGCGTACGGTGGTGGTTGCTTCGCCGGAAAAGAAAAGAAAACGGAAACGGAAACGAGGACTTACCTTGCGACGAAATCGACGACGTCCTCTAGTCCTCTCCTACTCTCGCCCTCCTACCTCGACTCTGGCGTAACTCCGGCGGCAGCAACAGTACCGGCAGTAGCGGCGGTGGTCGGTGTCCTTCCCTTCTCTGGCCGACGACAAGAGCAAAAGGGATGGGGGGGGGGGGGGGGTAGCGGCCGTAGGGTTTGCTCAAGCTCTCCTCTCGGTTTCTTTCTCACGACCCCAATACTACAAAACCAAATACCCTTTTCTTTTGCCTTTCCCCTCACGCCATCACTTCCACAACAACAAATGGGTCTCGACATTCTGCATGGGCCGAACCCATGAGAGGGTTTTGGCCTTTGTCACATAAAGCCCCTCAACTCACAAACCTCTCGCAACTAACCAAAAATCCCGAAACTTTAACGATTAGACCCAACTCGACTAACCCCGTTAACGGAAACCACGATAAATCAAACTTGTAAGAAAATAAATTAATAAAAGAAATTACATACCGGGATACGGGCTTTACAACTCTCCCCCACTTGGATTAGACTTCGTCCTCGAAGTCTATGCCCGTGCATAGCTAAAGATAGTTCTCCCACATCTCAACCCCAGGTTCCCAAGTTTACTTGAGACCCCTTCTGAAACTTCTCGAATACTTTCCTTACTAACGTACTCCTTATAGGATACTGAAATTATGATCGATAGAACACTTCACCAATTGGAATCATTCCTAGCCAAGCGACTTCGGTTGTCTCCCAACCTTAGATATTTCATACCTCCCGATTCAAATCTCAAGCTCTAAACATTCTCAAGTTGCTTACCAATATACCCAACTGGATACTCGGATCCGATCATTCCTACTATTAACTGTCGATTAACTCCTACGAGTTCTACTAGACCCCCACAATTTACCCTACATGAATCGTCAAACCAGTAAATTTAAAATCACTCACGAAGGTCACTCCACCATAACCATTCACCACAAGCAAACACCTCAGGATTACTACTACCATCAACATAATTTCCTTAAAATCGGCTACAATTCTCCAATTTCACTAAGGTGTTTGGCCTCAAGCCCAAAAATCGACACTTAGGTATACTATTTACCTCAAAAATTCTACGCATTTATCCTCTTTATTACAAAGGGTATCAATCCCTAACCGATACTATTCGGCCTACAGTACCCACACGCGTGGAATACCCAACCTTCCACCGTCGACGTATCTCCCACACTCGTTCTACGAAGCCTAGTTACACCGTATCAAGATACACCTTAACGTCTACTTCCCAGGTACGTGCTTAAGACTATATCCTCCTAGTGCCTACTGGAAAGTCAAATTCATAACACATGAATACCGGGGTCCCACCCCGAGATACCCAACCGACCGTTACCAACGACTGACTGACATGACCAAGGCTCCAATGCAAACAGTCTACCAACAACATGCCTATCCCGGAATGACTCACTCCCCCAAATATGTAAGTACTCAAACTGGCACATAACACTTAAAAAAACGCCTTTCCCAAAATTCTTCAACACAATCCAAATAAGAATTGGAAACACAAGAATTAGATAATGCAATTCTATTTTCAAACTCAAACTTTGTGCATGACTTAGTCGGTATTCTACGTCTCAACTCGTACAACTCCAAGTCTCTCCGATCCACTATCGTCATCCAGACATTTAAACCTCTAAGGGCAAGTTGGAATTCACGTCCAATTATCTTACGGTTTTTCCTTAAAACAAAGTCGGCTCAAAAGCCTAAAATTCTAGCTCAATCCTCAACCTCGACCCGAAACAGTCTACTTAAAGCACATATTACAACAACAACCTTGACCACAAGTGGACAGCCTAGCCATCCTATACTACGGCCCAACGCTCACTACAAGTGTGAGGCACGAAAAATAATGGGTAGTCCCGCTATCAAGTATCACTACAGCAGACACCGAGTTAACTAAGAACGCACTTAATCACACAGCTTAAGCAAAAAGCAATTATATACGATAATCAAAACAGAAAACAAGTGGCAAAATATACCTGTCACCACTTTAGGCGTAGCCTGTGCCTCCTCCACCGTCAGCTGGTGAACACTGCCTCGAACCGCTTCCGTCCCCGGCTGACCCGTTCGACCATCAGTAATACGCAATGGGGCATTCGCAGGCACCCCCTGTGCCCCACTCCCATCTGCTACCCTCGCACTAGGACAATTGGTCTTCGCATGGCCCGTCTGTTTGCAGTTAAAGCAGACCATTAACGGCACTCTACAGTCCCGGCTAAAGTGACCGGACTGTCCACACTTAAAACACCCTTCAGATCTTCTCATTCCGGTATCCCTGGGCTTTAACCCGCCACTCCTCGAACCCATGCGCGAATCAGTGAACTTCGACTTCTGTGGCACCGCAGAGATCGGCGTCACCGCCTGTGCCGCCTTCCTCTTCTTCGCTTGGGTTTCCAACTCGAGTTCCCTCCTCCGGGCCGCATCCATCATCGCAGATAAGGAAGCATACTGCGCTGTGCTCACGAATTCCCTAATCTCGGTACGCAACATGTCCTTGTACCGAGACATCTTCATATCCTCCGAGGCGGCATACTGGGGACAAAACAATGCCATCTCGGTGAACTTACGGTTCATTTCCTTCACCGTCTCTGTAGTTTGTGTGAGCTCCAGGAACTCCTTGGCGATCCGCTCCATCTCTACCGGAGGTACATATTCTGCGCGAAAGCGGACGACGAACTCCTCCCAAGTCAAAGTAGTGCGCTCAGCGAGCGTCAACGCTGTAGCACACCAATCCTTTGCTCCACCACGTAACAGGTTCACGGAAAAACGAACCTTCATATTATCCGGGCAACCACTGGTCAGAAACGCACACTCCATATCGGATATCCACCGCATGCTGATAATTGGACTCGGGTCTCCTTTAAACTCTGGCGGGGAGCAGGCAGAGAGATCTCGGTACTGGAACTCTCTAGCACGGGCCTGTCCCCCCGCAGGCGGTGGAATTGCTGCAATCCGTTCATCCATCAGGACCACCACCTCATCTCGGATGGCGGTGATAATTTCGGGGATCGCCTCCCCGATCGCGTAGGCTACCTCGGTAGCAATCATCTCCCTGATATGTTCCTCGCTGATCCCGACCCCAGCCCGCGGTTCAGCCGCGTTGTTCCTTCTAATGTTGACCATTCTAAGAAAAAGAAATTACAACGAGTCATTAGCACATAATGACTCACCCTACCACGCTCACGCTCGACTCCTTGAATTCCTCGCGACTTTCCCCGACTCGAACATTGATCCTGTGCTTCCGGTAGTAGGAGCTCTACTACTACCATCTACACCTATCACTGTCCGCTCCGAGTCCCATCCCGAGTATCCAAGTAGTTGCTCACCCAAACAAAAACCATACACGTATGTCCATACTGACGCATATATACACTCTTCCTAGCTCCCTAGGAATAAACATAATACCCCACTACCCTTGCTAGGGCGGAACCCCCACTAACCCTGACGAGTCGCCTCGTAAACGCACAGTCGTATACAGTGGAAACCAGATAGACATTCGAATATAAGATTCTATCCTACAACGGTTGGACTCAAACAAGAGCTGCGCAATAGAACTAAATCCAACATTCTAAGGCTATTCGGTTCCTACCGCATACAACCTATAGTGCATTCGCTTAACAACCTATCAAAGTTAGCATAAGTTCCTAATAGCAAGTAACAACCATACAATACAGTGTATTAATCACCAAGCCATCTAGCATACATACTCCTATGTTCTAGAAAGCAATGTTGCATACGTACTCATATGTAAACGCTATTCCCAGCTCACTAGGAATTTCATCTCATCCCACTACCCTTGCTACCACGGAATCCCTATTAGCCATAACGAGTTGCCTCACGAATACCCAGTCGCATGCAGCGTGAATCAAATAGACATTCGAATACAAAATTCTATCCTAGAACGGTTGGACTCAAACAAGAGCTGCGCAATAGAACTAAATCAAATATTCTAAGGCTATATGATTCTTACTGCATACAACCTATAGGGCCTTCACTTAACAACCTACTATAACTAGCATTGATTCCTACTAGCAAGCAATCATCATACAGCGTAGCGTCAACAACAGGCAATCTAGCATGCATACCCTATGATTTAGAAAGCAATACAACACTAAGTAATGTACCTTTCCCCCTTGGCTCCGGCTGACTGTACACACTGCGCCCTCGATCACCGTTCCTCAAACGGATTTTTCCTTCTTTTTATTTCCCAAAAACTTTAAAGAAAATTTTATAGCCGTAAACTTGAGATCAAACACACTGAAATGCGTTTGATTCACTCAAGCCGTGCTCTGATACCAAGTTGTAACGTCCCAAAAATTACAAGGAATTTTAAATTTTTAAAGTAACAATTCATTAATAAAAACTCATTTAATAATTCAATCATTTCATTTGCAAACTCCTAATTAATATTCTCACGAACAATAAACAGCGGAATAAATGTCTAAAATTAAAATCATAAAAGTAATCAACTCTTCCCACGCGCCAGTGTGTACTCGTCACGCCTTGGAGCCACTCGCACCTGAAACCACAATTTATTGCGAAAGGGTAAGCACGAAGCTTAGTAAATTCAGACACCATAAATAACACAGTTATTCCCACACCACCTCTAAACAGATAATTGCACATAAACAGCATACAAGTCTACGAACAAATCATAAACATGCATACCTACACCATCCCACCCAAAGGCATAAGCTGGTCCACCCGACCACACGATAACCGTGCAAGCATTACCCGGCTCCCCCGGGTTCCTACGCCACCCGCGTATACAACCTTCGGTCCCACCGAGTTACTACGCCACCCGCGTATATAAACCTCGGCCCCACCGAGTTACTACGCCACCCGCGTATATAAACCTCGGCCCCACCGAACTCCTACGCCACCCGCGTAGTCATAACAATAAAGGTCCGACTAGACACCCCACTATTTAGTCCCGCATCACAAACAATTAAAACTACCACACACGTACAAATCGTAATGTAAAAATAACCGACATTAGTTATAGTGAGAGAACTCACCTCGTAAGCGCGCCTAGCTCACAAACAATAATTCAAGCTTCACAAATCCAAGATCACTTCCCAACACCTAAACAATCGTTACAATGTATTAACACGAGACCCGGACCCTAAAACACGACGCACCCTTAAATCGTCACTAAAACGACTTTTCGGTCTAACCAATGTAAAGCCCGTGTCCCGGTATGTTTATTAATTAATTTTGATAATTTAAAATGTTTATCTTTAATTGTTTTGGTTAGTGGTTTGGTGTCAAAAAGGACCAAAATGTTAGCATTCGTGTCTTTTGGTGTAGATTGTGAGATAAGGTGTAGTTGAGGGGATAAGGGTGCAATTTATGGAACTTGTTGCTGAAATTTCCTTCTCGTTTTCTTCTTTCCTTATGAATCAAGCAACCCTAAAGTTGTTTCTTGTTTTTTTTTTCTCTCATGCTGCGCCGTGAAGCTTCCCCCCCCCCCCTCCCTCTCGTTTTCTTTTCACGCAGCAATCAAACCCCACGAACCATTTCATTCTTTCTCCTTCCTTTTGTGTGATGCGGCAACGAGAGAGAGAGAGGTAGCGAGAAGAGAGAGAGGAAGAGAACAAGAGAAACGAAGAGAGAGAGAGAGAGACGCCGGAGGATCGTCGCTGCTGTCGCCGGAGGTCGCCGCCAACACCACCTTTCGTCGGAGAAGTCGAGGGGAAGAGGGTAGACGTCGCTAGGTAAGTCGTTTCTTCGTTTCGTTTCGCTTTCCTTTCCTTTTCGTTTTTCCGGTGGAACAACCACCGCCGCACGCCGCCGCTGTGGTGGCCGTGGGTGGGCGGCGGGTTGTGTGGGTGTATGTGTCTTTCTTGCGTGGGATGATCGGGAGTGAGGAGAGCGGTGGTGTGAGGATGGAGTGGTGTGCGTGAGGGTGTGCGTGCGTGTGCGTGTATATAAGAGTCGCCGGAAATACCGCCGCCGCCGCCGGTGACCACCACGGCCGGAGGTGGCAGTGGGTGGTGCCGGGTGTTGTCCAGCTTTCGTAAACCATTGTTAGCTAGACCCTAACCCGTAACCATAATCGCGTAACCGTAATTGCAATCGCCATTTTGATGTGAAAATTAGTTTTCTGTCCAGTTTTCATGTAGCCATAACTTTTCTGTCGTAAGTCCGATTGAACTGAAACTGGCGCCCACGGTTCTAGTTCGGGGTCGGGCACGTTTTCCGTGTTTTAGCGGAAAACTGGTTCGGTCTCTAACTGGGCGAAAAAGTGGTCGCAAGTTCGGTGTTTCGTCATTTCATGTGAAAATTTCTGGAATCTGCCTTGATCTTGCGAAAATCATAACGTTCTGCTCGTAACTCGGTTTGGGGTGAAACTGGTGTCAAAAGTTCCCTTTTTGAGTCTATAAACTTTTCTGTGTTTTGTGCAAAACCCAGTTCGGGGCGTAGCATGGGTAGATTTGTCGTTTTATACTGAAAGGTGCTGAATTTCGCTGTTACGGAATCTGTTTTTGTAAAATCCGTAGTAAATTGTAGAAAAATCGTTAGGAGGCGTATAATATGTCCTTGGAACCCTAACTCATAGTACTTTCTGGTCATGAAATAATATTGGGAATTGTCTGGGTTTAAAGGGGTCGAAACAGGTCCCGAACAGACCTGTTTAGTGAGAACGGAAAATAGTTTTAGTGACGGTTTAAGCGTGTGTCGTGTCATAGGGTCCGGGTCTTGTATTGACACGTTTTAACATGCATTTAGGTGCTGGGAAGTGACCGTAATTGTGAAGCTTGAATTGTGTTATTAAGCTGGGCGCGCATTCGAGGTGAGTTCTCTCACTGTGTAGTTAGGGGTTGTATGCATGTCATAATAGTTTGTATGTACTATTGTCTTTGTGGTGTGAACTAGTTGTTTGTGGTGTGTAATATTTGATTGGTTTGAATGCTTGGTATAAATGTGTTACATTACAATTCGGTGGGACCGAGGCCTCGATGGTACTGAGGTGTTGGATACATTACAATTCGGTTGGACCGAGGCCTCGATGGTACTGAGGTGTTGGATACATTACAATTCGGTGGGACCGAGGCCTCGATGGTACTGAGGTGTTGGATACATAATTACTTGTAGATGTTTACTCGTTTTATGTAACTGTGATGTTGTTGCTTATGTGCGGATAGGGGTGATGTGTATATAATTCCTATCTGCGCATGTGTTGGAATTCACTAAGCTTCGTGCTTACTCTTTCCCAATAAACTGTGGTTTCAGGTCCGAGCGGCTCCAAGGCGTGACAAGTACACACTGGCGCGCGAGAAGAGCTGGTTGCTTTATGATTTTAATAATTAAACGTTTATTCCGCTGGTTTTATTTTATAAAGACATTAATTACGTGTTTGCAAACGAAACGTTGGGATCATTTATTGAGTTGTTATCAATGAATTGTTTATTTAAAAATTTAAATTTGCTTGTAATTTTTGGGACGTTACAACCAAACAGGTCTGTTCGGGACCTGTTCCGACCTCCATAAACCCAGAAAATCCTCAATTAAATTACATAACCAGAAAGTGCTCAGAGTTAGGGTTCCAAGGACATATTATACACCTCCTAACGATTTTTCTACAATTTAATACAGATTTTACAAAATTGGTTAACTGCACAGCGAAAAAACAGTACCTTTCGTTATAAAACAGTAGTTTGACACTAGCTACGGTACGAACTGGTTTTTCCGCAAAACATAAGAAACTTACTAGACTCAGAATGGGAACTTTTGGCACTGGTTTCATCCCAATCCGACATTCCTAACAGAAGTTATGCTCGATGCAAAACAGGGACAGAAACTGCAGTTTTTACATAAAATGATAACACGGTCTTTCGCTATACGATCAACGGTTTTACGACTAGAACTAGCGGTTTAGGGTTACGGCCAGAGGTGGTATTAGGGTTTAGGCCGCGGCACCACCCACTGCCACTTCCGGCAGTGGGGACACGGCGGCGGCAGCGGCGTTTCCCGGCGGCGTTCACACATACGCACACACGCACCACCCCACACCACCGTCCCTTTCTCTCGGCTGCCCAAACTCGCACACATTCGACCACGTCTGACCACGACCGCCCACATACGGCCATCACAGCGGCGGCGTACGGCGGTGGTTGCTTCGCCGGAAAAGAAAAGAAAACGGAAACGGAAACGAGGACTTACCTTGCGACGAAATCGACGACGTCCTCTAGTCCTCTCCTACTCTCGCCCTCCTTCCTCGACTCCGGCGTAACTTCGGCGGCAGCAACAGTACCGGCAGTAGCGGCGGTGGTCGGTGTCCTTCCCTTCTCCGGCCGACGACAAGAGCAAAAGGGATGGGGGGTAGCGGCCGTAGGGTTTGCTCAAGCTCTCCTCTCGGTTTCTTTCTCACGTGCACGTTCCCCGCACGGCGTGCACGTTTGCCCGCACACGACTTGCTTTCCCCGCACGGCGTGCAAGTTGGCCCGCACGACCCCAATACTACAAAACCAAATACCCTTTTCTTTTGCCTTTCCCCTCACACCATCACTTCCACAACAACAAATGGGTCTCGACATTCTGCATGGGCCGAACCCATGAGAGGGTTTTGGCCTTTGTCACATAAAGCCCCTCAACTCACAAACCTCTCGCAACTAACCAAAAATCCCGAAACTTTAACGATTAGACCCAACTCGACTAACCCCGTTAACGGAAACCACGATAAATCAAACTTGAAAGAAAATAAATTAATAAAAGAAATTACATACCGGGATACGGGCTTTACACAAATAAACTCACACCCTTCTCATTTTTAGTACGATTTAAACCCCTGACATCCTAGAAGGTCAAAGACTCACATACCGATAGGCCAAATGCCCTTTGGTTTGTATTTTTCACTTTGGGAGTTCAATGTTATTAAATTCGTCGGTAGTTTTCGACGAATATTTTAATTTTTCTTTTGTAGGTAATTATTTTGATATATGAATGTATGTATCATTTATGTAATTTAATATAAATTAATTTATTTTACTTTTTGTGTATGAAAGTGTGTGCATGTATGAGTGTATGCATTGTATAGACATTAATGTATGGAGTCACTGAAATCCATGAAGACCCAATACATTTCATTAAGTCTCACTTAAGCCCATGAAGGCCCAATCAAGTTCATTAAGATTTAAGAGCCATTGAAGCCCATGAACTCATATATAGTTCAGCAAGACATTATCAATTTTATCAAGAACCACTAAAGCCGATAAAGGCACATTAATGTTCATAAACAACCACTAAAGCCGAAAATTCGTCACATATGCAGAGGGAGTAACATGTATACATATATGTTTATGTTCATGTGTATAGCGAGTATTCTCATTCATTATTCATGTAATGTATTTAGTACTTTTGTTACTAGTATTCTCATTCATTATTCATGTAATGTATGTTATTACTATAATGTTCTTATATGTAATGTTAATTTTATGATTTTTATTGAGTTTTTAAAATTTATTTTTATTTTTAATCTTAAATAATAAAAAACCGTAACCAAAAGTAGCTTATAGCGACATTTTTAAAATTTAACGTCACGGTATGACATACTATGGTGACGGTTTTGAATCACCTTGGTATATTCTATGGTGACGAGTTTGATAAATAAACGTCATGGAATGTCATGCTATAATGATGATTTTCAAAAATAAACGTCATCGTATGTAATGCTTACGATAACGATTTTGAAAAATAAACGTAACCATATAACATGCTTACGGTGATGGTTTGATACAAACGTCACCATATGTCATGATACGATGATGGTTTTCAAAAATAAGCGTCACCATATGTCATGCTACAGTGACGATTTTCACAAATAAGGGTCACAATATGTCATCGTGCGGTGATGGTTTTCACATATAAACGTCATCGTATGTCATGATACGGTGACGATCTTCAACTACAAATGTCATCGTATGTCATGATGCGGTGACGGTTTTGAATATAAACGTCACCGTATGTCATCTTATGGTGACAATTTTGAAAAACAAACGTCATCGTATATCATACTACGGTGACAGTTTTAAAATCTAAACATCATCATATGTAATGCTCCGGTGACGGTTTTTGAATATAAACGTCAAAGCATGTCATGCTACGATGACGATTTTAAAATAATAGCGTTACCGTATGTTATGCTACGGTGACGGTTTTTTAAAATAAATGTCACTGTATGTTATGTTATGGTAACGGTTTTAGAAAAATAAACAATTTTTTTATACATTTAAGGTGACGGTTTTAACCTATGGTAACGATTTTTGATGTGATTTGGTAACGTTTTCTAAACGTAACCAAAAGTGTATCAAAAGTGACGGCAAGATAGGTGACGATTTTTATGTCCACGAAAACCGTTACCGTATACCTACGGTAACGGTTTTTAACCGTCACAAAAGACCTTTTTCGTACTAGTGACAAATTATTCTCTTAACTCCAATCTTATGCCGAAATCTTCGAAAGAATTTCCAGTATACACAGATCAATTGCCATCCAACTCTAGAATTGAAATTTATTTATCTAAGACCTTTGGAGATTAGAATACATAGAAAGAAAATCGTTTCTATAACAACATTCAGAATTGATTCATCAGTAACAGAATGTTTATGCCATGAACTTTCACCAACAAAATTTATTGTTCCCATGAATATAACCAAATGAAAGACTATCAACAAAAATTGATTTGAGAAATCCTCCATTTAAATGCTCACAATATTGATTCGATGTAGAAGAATGAATCGATCTCTTTAATACTTTTAGAACAAAGATTGTGAATAATCAAATTTCTGATTGATCAGATCAGAAAGTTGAATCTAAGCACTCAAAGATCTAAAATCTTTTCAGTTCTACCTTTATCCATGAAAACCAGAATCAAATCTCTTGTAGACATTTCCTCGAGCAATTGGAGTGCATAAACTTATTTAGAAGAGAATCAACACCAACTAACCTTTTCTCTTGAATTGAAGCATACGATTAAGAACAATCTTGACTCATCAAATCTTCAAATCTTGATTCAACGATTCGGCTCTGATACCGATTGTTACAACCATAATATGATTAGGTAACCATAGATTGAAACTCCATATTCATTGATCTTGAGAAAATTGTGTACACAATGGAATTTTGCACTTTCTCTCTCCAAGATGCTCAGAAGATTCTCTCACTTGAAGTACAATTGAATTTATTAGCTTAATTGTCACAAACAAAGCTATCTAACAAAGTTTTTGTACCTATCTACTACAAAGCTAATAAACCTTGACTATTTGACAATTACTAGTTTACAGGCTTGATCTCAACATTAAATCTTGAATACAATTCCTATCTAATTCTTATTTAACAATTTTTTTAAATATTGAATCAAAGGGGGAGATTGTTAGGATGAAAATATTGTATTCAAGATTTAAGTGTGGTCAAAGTTGCCAAAGTTATAGTCAATGTTTTAGTTAAAGTCAATGTAGTTTAAGTTTGTAGCTTTGTAATCTTAGGTATAAATAGATGTTTGTTAGCTTAGTTAAGTATTGTAATATAGACACACTTATTGTAATTCTAGAGAGAAAAACAAGAGATATTTTAGAGAGAGAAAGTGAACAACTCTAATGTATATCAATTCTCTCACGGATCAATGAAGAATATGTTTGATTTTATTGCTATTTGATTGATTATGGATGTATCAATTGACTGTCTCTATGGATCCGTCTTCCTTCATAATTTGGACTCCAAGTCTCTTGACTTCGCTCTCTATAATTGTCAGGATCGTATCTTAACAAGAATTAAACTTCTTAGAAACAAAATTTAGAGAATCTTGCGGAATAGAACTCTAAATCAATTAAAGAACAATCAACAGAATTCAACACACTGTATAAAACAAACTGTATTACTCACAAGTTTTACACCAAACCTCAATCTTGTTGAACAGGCTCAACAAGACGACTTCTACTTCTCTAGAAATAGGGTTCTTACACCTTGAGGTTAATTCTCTCTTGTGTATCGTCTTTCGTCTTCTTCTAATAGCTATCTGTCAATACTATTTATACAAAAGTAATTACAAGATAACTATCAAAAGTAAATTGATCTTCTGAATCTTCGTTAAACATATCTTGATCAATTCCTTCTTTGTCTCCAAAAGTATCGCATACCAAACTTATCACGTCAGCAGTATTAACAATGATTTGGCTCAGCAGCATTAACGAACCTTCAGCAGTATTAACCTTCACAGTCTTCAAGCAGTAGTAACTCAGCTCAGCAGTACTAACCATGTCTAGCAGTAGTAATTTGGTCTAGCAGTACTAACCGTGTCTAGCAGTAGTAACTTCTTCTAGCAGTAGTAACTTCGTCTAGCAGTAGTAACCTTGACTAGCAGTAGTAACGAAGAACTGGCAGTAGTAAAATTGTCTTGGCAGTACTAACCATACTTAGCATATCTTCAGTTCCCAACAATCTCCCCCTAACTTGACTTTTAGGAAAAGAAGTCAAGTTCTTCAGATGATGCTTCCAAAACCTAATCATACATGCCTAGATTAGGATTCAATCCCAGACTTTGATTGAGAATCCTTTTTACTAAGAATCTACCCATTGCTGAATCCTTGTTGCAGGTCAACTTAGCATGTAGCATTCCTTTCAGCCTCTTCATGCTGTGATTGTATATTTCATCCACCAGATAGTATTCTTGAGTCGCAGAGTCAAGGGAGATGACATATACTCCACAGTTTTCATAGAGCATCCAGTTGGTAATGGCTTGAAACTGTGTGTTTATCCTATGCTGAACCGCTTCAGGTTTGAACATTTGGCACAAGAATTCAAGTACCATTTTAGAGATTGACATCCCTTGCTCAGTCAGCATGTTTTCATATAGCCTCATCCCAACTTTGAACATCTCTTCTAAGTCTGATCTTGAGCAAGTTCTGACAATTTTTCCCCAAGTTGAAAAGACTTCAAATTTTCCATCTGCTCTTTTTATCCTAATGAACTCCTTTCTACCATCTTTCAAAGTGTCCCAAAAGATGATTTCAGGAGCCTTAGATGATATTGGTTCAGCCTGAATTGGAATTGGGTTAGAGTCAACACCAGTAATATACAAATCACATTGGGCATCAGTTTGTGATTGTACATTGCTTGATTGCCCTGATGGAGTTGCCACTTCTTCTTCAGCAACTTTTGGATCAGATTTTTCTTTCACTGTTTCCTCCTGGGCCTCTTCTGCAGTTGGCTCCACCCTTGGCTTCTTTTCATTTTTCTTCTGTGAAGTTATGGGCTTGGTGCTTGGTCTTTTCTTTGACATCATCTTGGTTCTTTTAAGAGTTTTAACAGCTTCAGGAGTTGGTTCAGCTGTTTTAAGTTTCTCAGCAGCAATAACCATTTCTGCTGCTATGGCTGTTACTGCTTCTCTTAGAACATGTAATGATGCTGCTTCAACACTGTTCTTCACAATCCAGTATATTTCTTCATCAATTTCAGCTTGAGATGTAGTTACTGCTTCCTGCTCAGTTTCTGCTGCTTTTTCTGTTTGGCCTTCAGCAGCATTAACTGTTTCTGCTGCTTGTTCAAACTCAGCAGTATTAACAGTTTCTGCTGCTGTGGTTTCTGCTGCTGTTGTAGTTTCTGCTTCTTTAACAAGCTCTTCCACCTTTTCTGTCTCCCCCTTATTCTGTGAACTGGACTCCCCCTTAAACTGTGCATTATCCCTTTCCATCTCAGTCTCCATCTGAACTGTCTCCCCCTCAGCTTGTAGACCCTTTTTATTCAGTTCTGCATTTGATTCTGACTCTGACTCCCCCTTTTTGGGAGCATCATCAGTTGGAATTCTTCTTCTCAGCACAAATCTTGCCTTTTTCTTTCTGTGCAACAACTTGGTGACCATCTTCTTGAGTTTCTCAATTTGAGTCTGTTGGTAGGTGACCACAGTCTTCAGTTGCTCAATCTCCTTCTTCTGTGCCATATCATCCAAGTTGACATTTCCAATGGTTTCCATCAATTCATCATAGTTATATCTATCCTCACCTTGTTTAGAAGTGTTTACCTTCTTTAAAGGATCACTGGAAGTTTTAGCAGAAGCCTTCTGCCTAGCAGAAGCACTAACTGCCCCCTTGGTTTCTTGGCACCTGGGTCCTCCTAATGATTTCTCATTTAGAGTTGCCATGGGGAAGGTCTTATTTATGTTACCACTGTCCTTCTCTGTGCTAGCAGAAGTAGTGGCAGCCTTAGCACCCATATGCTCATCCTTCTCCTTAGAGAGCACCTTCTTGGGGTTGGGAGACACCCCTGTGGTTTCCCTGTTTATATTCTCAATTGGAGAATGCTCCAACTGAGGGCTTAAAGGCTTAGGGCTCTGAGTAGGTACATCAAGGGAAGGAACCTTGTGCACTTTTCTTCTTTGAAACTTGTTGGATAAAGCAGGAGTGGGCTTTTGAAGTATGTGCTGAGGGATATTTATAGTGAGTGAAGGTGGGGTATGGTCATCAGTGGGATGATCTAATGAGGGCCTTGATCCTGATACCATACCTTCAGAGGGGTGGGACACAACCATCATTGTAGAGAACAATGGTGTGTCAACTCCTTCCGAGTCCCTAGGAAGTCTTTTCATATTTGAAAAAACCTTCCCTTTAGGGGATTTGGGTACATATACCTCAGTAAACTGAGGTAAGTCCATCAATTCCTTGTTAATAACTTCTTGCACAAATCTTGGATACATGTAAAAGCTCTTTTTGGATTCCAAGTTTGACACAAGATCATTAAAGATCATAGCTGAAAAATTGTACTTTCTGGCAGTGGATAAGCAGACCAAGGCATATGCAATGGGACTGCTGAACTCACTCCATCCAGTAGTTTTCTTGGAAATACAGTGCATCAGGGTATGAACAAGAAATCTCCATTGGTTGAAAAATTTTGACTTGTAGAATTTAAAAACACCAATGGGACCTTCATACCCCATTCTTTGTAAAGTCGAATATAAGTCATCAGAAGATAGAGAGGTTATCCCTGAGGCATCATCTAAGTGAAGAGAGATGCGAATAACCTCCTCTGTGACTTTCAAGGGTTTATCACAAACCCTTGTTCGAATGGTTTTCTGCCCTTCTTCAAAACTAACAGTGGCATTCTCCCAAAATTGCGTCTGATGTTCGATATAGATGGTTGGGCTCACCGTTAGGGCATAGGAGATGTGCGAGGATTTGAGAAAATCGACGATATCGTGGAATCCCGCAGCTTGTTTCGGCTTCTGAAGCATGGCTATTCCATTGTGCTCATCAACAAACTCCATGATTCCTGAGGATTCTTGAAAGAAAAACACAAAGATTCTGGGGAGACTAGGTTAGAACGAGAGAGAAGAAGTAAATGCGAAGAGTCGTTATGAACTTTGGCGGGCAAACAGGGGTATTTATATGCCCTAGATTATCAAAAGCAGTATTAACGACATAAGCAGTATTAACTACTGAGCAGTATTAACTGCAAGGCAGTATTAACTACACAACAGTATTAACTACCAAGCAGTATTAACTACCTAGCAGTATTAACTACCGAGCAGTATTAACTACCAAGCAGTATTAACTACCAAGCAGTATTAACTACCAAGCACTATTAACTACCTAGCAGTATTAACTACCTAGCAGTATTAACTGCACTAGCAGTATTAACTACTGAGCAGTATTAACTGTGCACTAGCAGTATTAACTACTGAGCAGTATCATCTTTAGTTCTCAGAAAATATACCCAAGTAAATCTAGAATAGTCATCAACAATAACTAAGCAGTATGATTTCTTGCCAATACTCATCACATTAGTAGGACCAAACAGATCCATATGTAACAGTTGAAGAGGATTTGAGATAGTGTTTATCTCTTTGGTCTTATGAGAAGTTTTGTGTTGTTTGCCTTTGAGGCAAGCAACACAATGATCATCACATGAATAGACTTTGGATGGCAAACCCCTTACAAGGTTATTCTTAAAAAGTTTATTCATTGTTTTAAAGTTCATGTGACACATCCTTCTGTGCCAAAGTGATGATTCATCCAAATAAGCTTTTGAAACTAAACAATTTAGGGATGAATCAGATTATACACTTTCCAAATCTAAACAATAAACATTATCCTTCCTAGGAGTTCTCAGAAGTATCATGTTTTCATCAACCACTTTGTATCCAGGAGCAAGGATAATACATTCAGAATCAGTAAACAATATGCTATGCTTTTTGTCACAAACCTGTGATACACTTAACAGGTTGTATCTCAATTGTTCAACATAGTACACATCTTCAAAGGTCATCTTACCCTTTGAAACATCACCCTTACCACTTATCTTTCCACCAGCAGGATTATCCCCAAATGCAACATGTCCTCCATCAATCTTTTTGAAATTTTTGAGGCAGGCCATGTTACCTGTCATGTGCCTGGAGCAACCACTATCAACATGCCAAATGCTCTTCCCCTTGAGCTGTTGGTTGCCCTGCACATCAAGATAAATCAGTTAGTTTTATTGGGAACCCAAGCCGAAGTGGTCTTGGGTCTCCCTTGCTCATCAAAGTACTTGCACTTGGTTTTGATGAGATTTTCAAATTTAGGTACTGCAGTACTGGAGTACTTTGTCAAAATTATTGGTGTAGCAGCAGTATTAACCTCAGAAGTACTAACAGTGCTAGCAGTACTAATACTGGAAGCAGCAGTACTGTTAGCAGCAGTATCAGCAGTACTAACAGAGGTAGCAGTATTAACAGAGTTAACACTGCTAGAAGCAGTATTAACAGAGTTAACACTGCTAGCAGCAGTATTATCTGAAGAAGAAGGACTAAAAGTATTAGCAGCACTAACATTGGACTGATTACTAGCAGTATTAACACTGCTAGCAGTACTAACTTTGGAATGATTACTAGCAGTATTAACACTGCTAGCAGCACTAACTTTTGAAGCAGTACTAACAGTGTTAGCAGTACTAACACTGCTAGCAGCAGTATTGTTTTTAGTGCCTTTTGGAACCCACATAGTACCACATTCCTTTTCAGTCGTTTTCTTTATGTGGCTTTTGGGTTTATCTTGTTTCTTTGCCACATTTTTCTTTGCAAGCTTTTTATAGCCACCATTCTTTCTGTAACCACTAGGTTTTTTAAAAGATCTTTGAGCATTAAACCTTTGGTTAACAGGATTGAAATAACAGTGTTTGGCTAAATGATTTAGCTTACCACAGATGAAACAAGGTTTTGGCCTGTTAATTCTGTTCAGATCAACTCCTTGTCTCATAGCCCACTGGTTATTCCAGTTCCTTTGATTTCCCCTCTGATTATCATGTTTTTGAGGCTTGTTGTCTTTAGATTTCCTGCAAGAACACTGTTTACAGGTATTGGAGTTCACAACTTTGGGCTGTGTGGAATGAACTCCCTTTTTCTCTTCAGTCCTTTTGATCTCATTGTTCTTGACACATGGACTTTCACATTCCTCATCAGAGTCTACTTTGTCAGTCTCATCCTCAACAACTACTGTTTCTTCACAAGGATCTATATTAATCTTTAATTCAGGATCCTTCCTATCCTTGGTCTCTAACAAATCAGACTTAGGAGGTATGTAGTTGTTATTGTAGGGTGGAGGTGTGGCATTGTACCCTATCCCTACTTTCATCTTGTCATGGATTTGAGCCTTAATGATGGTATCCATGGTTTTAGAAGCACAGGTAAACTTTTCAACATCAAGTTTAACCTTTTTAAGCTCTTCTTTTAATTTCTCATTCTCCTCCCCAGACACTTTCAGCTTAATCTCATACTCATTCTTCTCCCACTTCCAATAGTTAGTATCATAGGAGTGTTGAAGTTCATTAGCTTGAAAAGCTCTAATCTGTTCCTCAAACCTTTCTACAATCCTAACATAATCTTTTACATCTTTCTCTAGCCTCTTAAGGTTATCACACATACCCTGATTGTGATCCCTATATCTTTTAACAGCATCAATGCAAGCTTGAGAACAGAGTTTAGATTGTACCTCAGTGGGAATATCAGATACTTCTGCCATAAGAGCTTGATTCTGACAGGCTTCCTCAGCTTGATCACTCCAATCAAATCCCATTCCTTGTTGAGAAACAAGGGCTTGAGAGGAGCTTCTGTTTTGGTTTCCATTTGGAGCCTGTTGATTTGATCCTCCACTTCTGCATTCTCTGGCAAAGTGTCCCATCTTGTGACACTTATAACACTCAACCTTGGACTTGTCAAAGCCTGCACCATCTTCTCTTCTCTGGGAAAAGTTGTTTCTCCCAGTCCTTTTGATGAATTTCTTCACCCTCATTGATAGCATAGCCATCTGCCACTTGATGTCCATCTCTTCCAGATCATCAGCATTAATCTGCTCTAAATCATCATTGATTAGAGAAGAGTGAACATGACTAGAAAAGAATGCTTCTAGTACAGAATCTGTAGTCTTCTCTTGATTAGTTCCACCAGCAGCATTAACAGAACCTGCAGTATTAACAGAATCAGGGTTAGCAGCATTATCAGAGGATGAAGATAATAAAGCAGCATTATAAACAAATCCAGATGGCCTTTTCTTGGCTTCAACTTCATCCTCAAATACTCTCAGATCATTGTAGAGGTCATCTAGCTCTTTGTCCTCCAATTGGTCATTCTGTGTGAATGAGACTGTGTACATGGTCCATTCTTCTCCCAATGATCTAAGGAACTTTCTATTGACATCATCAGCATCCATGTGTACACCCACAGTTGCTAATTCTCCAATCAACTTGTTAAATATGTCAAAAGTTTGAGTCATAGACTCATTCTTTGCAGACATGAAGTTCTCATATTGTTGCCTGAGAATAGCCTTTTGATTTCTCTTTGTGCTCTTTGTGCCAGTAAATCTTTTCTCCAGAGCATTCCACAACATCTGTGCATCTGTGCAGTGTTGGAATTGATGTTGGTACTCATTAGGAATAGCCAAAAGCAGAGTGCTTAAGGCCTTCATCTCTGTTTGTCTGACTTTCTTTTCAGCATCTGTCTTGGGAGGAGGTCTCTTTCCATCTGCTCCAATCTTTCCTTCATTACATGGGCCATTTTCTATGATGTCCCATATTGCATAATCAGTAAGAAGAATGTACTGCTTGATTCTCAGTTTCCACATGTCAAATTCATTGGGTTTGAGCATGGGAACCTTTGAAACAAGAGTACTGTGAGTATCCATTGAATTGTCCATAGCTTCTAAGATACCAATGCTCTGATACCACTTGTCAGGATCGATTCTTAACAAGAATTAAACTTCTTAGAAACAAAATTTAGAGAATCTTGCGGAATAGAACTCTAAATCAATTAAAGAACAATCAACAGAATTCAACACACTGTATAAAACAAACTGTATTACTCACAAGTTTTACACCAAACCTCAATCTTGTTGAACAGGCTCAACAAGACGACTTCTACTTCTCTAGAAATAGGGTTTCTACACCTTGAGGTTAATTCTCTCTTGTGTATCGTCTTTCGTCTTCTTCTAATAGCTATCTATCAATACTATTTATACAAAAGTAATTACAAGATAACTATCAAAAGTAAATTGATCTTCTGAATCTTCGTTAAACATATCTTGATCAATTCCTTCTTTGTCTCCAAAAGTATCGCATACCAAACTTATCAAGTCAGCAGTATTAACAATGATTTGGCTCAGCAGCATTAACGAACCTTCAGCAGTATTAACCTTCACAGTCTTCAAGCAGTAGTAACTCAGCTCAGCAGTACTAACCATGTCTAGCAGTAGTAATTTGGTCTAGCAGTACTAACCGTATCTAGCAGTAGTAACTTCTTCTAGCAGTAGTAACTTCGTCTAGCAGTAGTAACCTTGACTAGCAGTAGTAACGAAGAACTGGCAGTAGTAAAATTGTCTTGGCAGTACTAACCATACTTAGCATATCTTCAGTTCCCAACAATAATAAATTTTGGGTGACCCATGTCGACAACGGATTAAACATCTGATCCTCTTATGTTTACGTTCAAAAATTGTAGATATGGTCTCGACTTTGGTGGTTTTGCTTTCGTTTCGACCGCGTTCAAGAAACTCGAGCCATTCTCGCGTCTCTCGTGTCCTCTTCGTACTCTTCCATTTTTGCTTCCATGACATGAAACCCGGCATTCTTTGGACAATCGTACTCGGTGCGGGCCATCACATATGAAACACTTCACCGACGACTTTGGTGATCCTTCAATATCTCTTCCTCCCACTTCTCCATAGAGGGATTCTTATTTCGTAGGTTCTATTCTTTCCCCCACCTCTTCCTTCGTACTTTTCTGTGTGCCTTGCTTCCTCGTGAATCTCGACCATTGACTCGACTTCCCCGATTTCACCAGAGAGGTCACGTACCCTGCGACCTTGGATCTCCAAATTTGCCCGAGAAGATAGCCCATACAAGAAGTAGAATAAGTCAACATCATCCGATAGATCCGGGATCTCAAGCGTGAGTGCATAGAATTCTTTCACATACGCAGAAATCGCTCCCATATGCTTGAGTCTTCAGAGTCGACTCTTCGCTTCCGGGTAGAATTGCCTCTTAAAATCGGAAATAAACTCATTAAAAGTTTGCATAGTACACGTACCTCTCTAGATGTCTCCATGTTGCGTGCGCCACCATAAAGTTGTGGTGTCCTTCAAGTACATCGTGGTGGTGTGAGTCTTTGCGTCTTCATCTTTAATCCCCATAGCTTCGAGGTATCTCGTAACCTCCCAAAGAAAATCATTGATCGCTCTACCTTCTATTTTGTCAAAAAAGGTTGTAGGTTTTGCGACTTCGAACCTTGGTGTACATGTATTAATGCTTAGCCCACACACCATGACTCGCTTGCAAATGCCCATGTCGGTCTGAACTTCTTCAATTTGGTTATGAGTTATGGATTTCTCTATTTTCACCCTTATGACTTGTGTGCAGAAGGTAGCTAACTCATTCTGAATGATGTCTCGAAGATCTTTTACTTCTCAACAAAACTCCAAGGATTTGGCATCTTCCCGAACTTCCGAGTCTTATGCTTCCAAGACTCCAAGTCGTTGTTGGACATCTTCAAGGTGATAATCAAGATCATCGATCATTTCTTTCAAATCTCCGGTGGACTTCTCCACATCAATGACTCTATCATTTAGGCTGGCCACTAACGCATTTGATTTCCCCTTACTCCTGTTTCGAGTATTGACTTCTTCATCACGAGAATCTTAGTGCCCTCGGGTCGCCTCCTCAAACATAACATTCAAGTCCATGTTGTTTTTCATCACCTTACCCTTCGGTCTGATACCACTTGTGTACGACCTTAGTTCTAAGACTAAGTCAACCATATTACAAGAATACTAAGCAATGATAAGCAAACGGAGAATGTTAAGAAGATTGGGAGAACTCTATGTTTCTATTACTCAAGTTGTGAAAATGTGGAGTGTGATTTAAAAATGAAAGACTACTACCCCTATTAACACTACTCAATGCATCTCTATAGACCTTTATCTAGACTGTTCTACTAGATATTACAAGGATATAGAGGCATAATCCTTTGAACGATATGGATCCTCTTTATCTTTTTTAACCATCCTTGATCCTTCTCCATACTTCCTCTAATCTCTTGACTGATCCGGAATATTCCAGATTTCCGTAGAACCTCTTAGCAGGACGGGACAATAAGCTAGATTTTTTTGAGCTTATAGGAAAATCTTTGATTGCCATAAGATACCTTATCGAACTTATACTAAAATACTACTTGGACTAGATCAATAGCTTTTTTCCACTTTGTTTCAAGTATACCGCTAATTAATATTAATATTAATGATTAGTAAATATATATTAGTTGTAAAGTATGAATTAAAGTATTTGGAGGGGAGGAGGTCAATCAAATTAATCTTTTAGTTTGTTTCTGCATTTCGTTTCGATCTTTTTGCGCCCATATGAAGATTATTTCTCTTAACGTGAGAGGTTTAGGATCGGTGGATAAAATCGAGTGGGTGAAAGAGATTTGCAAAACTGAACACCCATGTTTTATGGGTATTCAATAGAAATACTTTGGGCCTCGGAGAATGTCGTTTTTTCTCACGTTCCTTAAAAAGGAAATCCTCGGGATTCATATCAGTGTGGGATTCGAACGTATTCATAAAAGATCAACCTATAGGGGACGAAAATTTCCTAGCAGTGAAAAGGTCTTGGAAAGGTGTACATGGTGTTGTTAGTGTGATAAATGTGAATGGCCACATAGAAAAGACGAAAAAGTGGATTTTTGGAATCGTATAGTAGCAGTTATAAACAACTTTGAGGCGAAGTGGTGTATATTAGAGGACTTCAATGTGGTTAGAAACTACTCGGAAAGAAAGAACGATATTTTTAAAGTAAATGGAGCAAACACTTCCAAAAACTTCATCACACAATCTCAACTTTTTGAAGTTTAGTTGGGAGGGAAATATTTACTCAGATAAACATAGATGGTTTGAAGTTAAGTAAACTGCATGACTACTCGTTGTTTTTAAAAGACATGGATGTTAATTTTGTCCCTAAACCTTTCAGAATATTCCACTACCGGTAGGAGGAAGTGGATGTCCAAAATCTGATAAAAAGTACCTGGAAATCGTCGCAGGTCATGTCCCATAAAGCCTGTGTTGGAGTAATATTCATGATTTGTAATCGATAATGGAAATAAGATGGTAAGAAAACATACCCGATGATCCTGAGGATCCAGTGAAAGCATTGAACATATTTGCCATTGATTGTCGGGTTCCCAGAACGAGGTGATCGTATTATGATGGGATGATGATGATCGAGTTCTTGAATGAGAGAATCGACCGAAAGGGAGGCTGCACACGGCTGGAGTGTGATCAGCAATATGTCATTAGGGTTTTAAGAAAGATTAGGGTACTCTATTTATAATAAGAGTATCTTACACTTTCAACCCTTGGTGTTTATTATGTGCGATATAATCCCCATAGTTCCAATCACCTAATGGGAAACCCTATAGTATGTCAATAATAGTAAATATGCCCATCATATATTTACTAGACATAGGGATTTCAGTTATTGTCAATTATCATATCAGGAATGATAAACGATCAGTGACTGTTACTTTTGAGGTGGTTCCAACATTCTCCCACTTGACCAAGCGATCTTTTATCTATGAGTATCAATAAGTCCGGCCGGGATAATACTCATTTTGTTTTAAACTGAAATCATAGCTAATAAGTACAGCCGTAGAGAAGAATATCAACTCAGGACCCCCACTAGTCAAACTATGACTCAAATTTAAAACTGAATAAGCAATGATCAATTGACTGAGACAGATTTCGTTATAATAATGTCCATACACCATTATGAGCTCAAAGCGTAACTAATAGACAAACAAAATCTGAATATAGAGGAAAATTTTATTAAGATAATAGTAATGACCAATAAGTACAATATGCTATTAAATTAAGTCTTTTGTAAGCCCCATCTTCGACACGTGTCCTACGAAGACATTAGGAGGAAGACCTTTGGTCATCGGATCCGCTAGCATATTCTTTGTACTTATGTACTCGATACAAAGGACATTTTCCTCAACCCGTTCGTGCACAAACAGATACTTTGTATCAAGATACAGCCCAGCGCCAGTTGAACTGTTACTGTTCGAGAAAGTTACGGCAGCTGAGTTATCACAGTAAAGCTTCAATGGTCTAGACATGGAGTTGACGATTTTGAGTCCACTGACCAGGTTCCTTAACAACATCCCATGACAAGAGGCATTATAAACGGCAACGTATTCAGCCATCATGGTGGACGTTGTAGTCAGCTTCTGCTTATGACTCCGCCAGGAGATAGGTCCACCAGCTAACATAAATATATACCCATAAGTAGATTTCTTATCTTCCTTGCATTTAGCAAAGTCGGAATCAGAATATCCTACTACTTCTAAGTTGTCACTTCTTCTATAAGTCAATTTGTAGTCTTTGGTCCCTTGCAGATATCGAAGAACCTTTTTAGCCGCTTTCCAGTGTGTTATTCCGGGATTAGATAAGTAACGTCCCAGCATACCAGCGATATAAGCGATATCTGGTCGAGTACAGACCTGAGCATACATAATGCTCCCTACTACAGACGAATAAGGTATCATCCTCATTTCTTCCTTTTCAGTCTCAGTGCTCGGAGCTTGGAAGGAACCAAATACGTCCCCTTTAACTACTGGAGCTACAGTGGGTGTACATTTCTGCATGTTATAGCGTTTTAAGATACGCTCAATATATGCATTTTGAGAAAGACCCAAAACACCATTATGCCTATCTCGGTGTATTTCGATACCAATGACATAAGAGGCATCACCGAGATCTTTCATGTCGAAATTTTGCGAAAGCATCCGCTTCGACTCATGCAGCATATCCAAGTTGTTACTTGCTAGTAGGATGTCATCTACGTACAAGACAAGGATTATAAAGTTACTCCCACTGATCTTGAGATAGGTGCATTGATCCACTTGATTCTTTAGAAAATCTTGCCCTTTTACGATTTTATCGAACTTGAGATACCATTGTCGTGATGCCTGTTTCAACCCATAAATGGATTTCTTCAACTTGCAGACCATATGCTCTTTACCTTCTGGAATGAATTCTTCAGGTTGTCGCATGTATACGTCTTCTTGCAATTCTCCATTTAAGAATGCGGTCTTGACATCCATCTGATGTAACTCTAAATCATAATGAGCTACAAGTGCCATAACAATCCTTAAAGAATCTTTACGAGAGACAGGAGAGAAGGTCTCTTGATAATCGATTCCTTCCTTTTGAGTAAAGCCTTTTGCAACCAGTCTGGCCTTATAGCGTTCGATGTTTCCTTTCGGGTCTAATTTGGTTTTGAAGACCCATTTACAACCGATGGTTTTGGATCCTTCAGGGAGTTCAAACAAGTCCCAAACATCATTATGCTGCATGGAATTAAGCTCTTCAATCATGGCTTCATTCCACTGAGTGGCCTGATCACTATTAACGGCTTCTCGATAAGAGGTAGGATCATTAAGTTTTCCAATGTTCTCAACTTCAGTTAAAAAGGTTACGAAATCATCAAAATTTGTGGCCCTGCGAGTCCTAGATGATCTCCTTAGTTGATTTTCTGGTTCAGTAACTGGAGGAGTGGAATCAGTGATATTAGGATCAGCGTTCGGAAGCGATGATGATGTTCCCTCGGTATTTTGGTTAGGAGGAGCTGGATCAGTGATATTAGGAGCAGCGGTGGGTACAAGAGGAATTATCGGAGGAATAAAGATACCGGAAGAATGGTTTCCCCCCGCTTCTTGTACTTCTTGCAAATCTGAGTCAGGATTTGTCGTGCTCCCACTGATCTCTGAGTTCTCAAGAAATGTGGCATGCTGCGTGTCAATGATGCTCGTAGTGCGGGAAGGACAGTAAAACCGGTAACCTTTTGAGTTATCAGGATAACCGATAAAGAAACACGTAATGGTCTTAGGATCCAGTTTCTTTGAGTTAGGGTTATAGACTTTTGCTTCGGCAGGACAGCCCCATACTTTCATATATTTTAGACTCGGTTTCCTACCTGTCCAGATCTCATAAGGAGTTTTAGGGACAGATTTTGATGGAACCCTATTGAGTATATGAACAGCTGTTTTTAATGCCTCAGTCCAGAGGAAAGTAGGTAAGTTAGTGTTAGCAAGCATACTTCTCACCATGTCCATTAAGGTTCTGTTTCTCCTTTCAGCAACACCATTTTGTTGAGGAGAACCAGACATGGTGTATTGGTTAATTATGCCATGTTCCTTGCAAAAATTATAGAAAGGACCAGGAGCTTGACCAATATCAGTATGTCTACCATAATACTCACCTCCTCTATCTGATCTCACAACTTTTATTTTATGATCAAGTTGGTTTTCAACCAAAGTTTTAAAATCAATAAAAGTTTGTAAGGATTCAGATTTTTCCTTAATTAGATATAGGTGCAAATAACGCGAATAATCGTCAATGAATGTAATAAATGATGTATGTCCTGTGATTGATGCGGGATAGGGACCACTAATATCAGTGTGAATTATTTCCAACAAGTTGGAACTCCTAGTGGCTCCTTTCTTATTCCCTTTCGCCATTTTGCCTTTGAGGCACTTAATACATGTTTCAAAATCACTAAAATCAAGAGAATGTAAGATTCCATCCTTTACGAGTCGTGTCATTCGATCTCGTGAGATGTGGCCAAGACGTTTATGCCACAACATGAAGGAATTCTCTGATTGTTTAGGTGATTTTGTTGTCTTAGTTACGTCATCAATATTAAGAGACAACAAAGACTGTGAGAAATTCTGATCTAGTTCTAATTTATACAGTAATCCATCCAAGAAACCTCGACCAAGTAATTCATTATTATGAGTAATGGCAATCTTGCCGCAACCATGAATTATTACATAACCTTCAAGGTCTAGTCTAGATATGGATACAAGGTTCCGAGTAATTCTCGGTACATATAAGGTATCCACTAGTCTAATACACTTTCCGGTACTCATATGTAAATTTAAAGTTCCCATGGCTTCGACATCTAAGAGATCACCGCTTCCAACTCTAAGTTTTCTTTGGCCCTTTGGTAGCTTCTGGATTGTAAGGAATCCCTGCATTGAGTTTGTCACATGGACCATATAACCAGAGTCACCCCACCATGTATTAACAGGGACATCAGTAATAAAGGAATCAAATATTACATAAAGAATGTTACCTTTCTTAGCTAGCCATTCCTTGAACTTAGGGCAATCTTTCTGTCCGTGCCCTTTGGCACGACAGAATTTGCAGCTAGGTTTGTTAGACAAGGATTTAGAGCCAGAGGCAACGGCACCATGATTATTATCCTTTTGGACTTTATTTCCAGTCTGATTACTGTGGTTACCCTTCCTTTTCTTAGAATTACCAGTGGTTGTCAGGTGAACAGCTTCAGGTTGTACCAGCTTTAGGCGATCCTCCTCTTGCACACACATTGCAATCAGTTCACTTATCGACCATTTATCCTTCATAGCGTTGTAGTTAACTTTGAAGGTGTCGAACCGAGCAGGCAAAGAGGTCATTATGAAATGCACAAGAAAATTATCAGAGACTTCCATCTCAAGACTCTTAAGCTTATGAGCCATATCAATCATTTTCATAATGTGTTCACGGACACTGCTATTTCCTTCATATTTCAGAGTGAGCATCTTTAGCATTAAACTACTTGCATGAGCCTTAGACGATCCCTTGAAGTGATCCTCAACAGATTTGAGGTAGGTTCTGACTTTATCAGAGTCAGGGATAGCTCCTCGGATATTGAGGTTAATGGAGTTCTTGACCATCATTAGTGACAAGCGATTTGCCCTTTCCCACTTTTCAAAATCCGCTTTCTGAGCTGCAGTGGACGCAGCAGTAATAGCAGTGGGTTCATCATGGCGAACAGCATGGTCAAGGTCTAGCATCCCCAGAGTAAGAAGTAATTGATCCTTCCATGACGCAAAGTTCGCACCAGTAAGTGGCTCAATGCCAAAGTTAGGTACTGATTGGGAAATAAGGAGGATATAAGTTATAGAAGATTATTATAGTGACGTAGTTAGCTATAAAAGGCAGACAAAGTAATGTTTCTTAAAGTAATGGAATCAAAGTAATGTTAGAGTAAGCAGGCCTAACAGTGATATTCCTTAGAGTAATGAAACTATGACCATTTTAGTGATGAAGCTAGTGATGAGTATACCTATTGTAAACACCAAAACAATAAGTCAAAGTAAGGCTCTACTTAGATGTTACATCACCTTTGGGCAGAAATAACTAATATCTAAGTAAACATGAGCGTTAGGGTCATGCAACGCAATGCTTATCTTTTGGCCTTTGGGCACAAAATAGAGCATTGTGTGAATTATGCATGTAGAAAGTCCTTTTGACACACAGGTATATTAAATCACCTTTGGGCAGAATTAGTATACTCAGTGTTCATTATGCAAAAGGAAAAGAATGCATTATGAGAATCATATTTGACCTTTGGGCACAAATAATGAGACCATATATATTAGTGCAAGGGTTTTCGGTATGTACAGAAGTGAAAAGTAAGGTTTTCGCTATGTACAGAACCGAAAAGTAAGGTTTTCGCTATGTACAGTAGCGAAAAGTAAGGTTTTCGCTATGTACAGTTGCAAAAAGTAAGGTTTTCGCTATGTACAGTTGCGAAAAGTAAGGTTTTCGCTATGTTCAGTAGCGAAAAGTAAGGTTTTCGCTATGTTCAGTAGCGAAAAGTAAGGTTTTCGCTATGTTCAGTAGCGAAAAGTAAGGTTTTCGCTATGTACAGTAGCGAAAAGTAAGGTTTTCGCTATGTTCAGTAGCGAAAAGTAAGGTTTTCGCTATGTACAGTAGCGAAAAGTAAGGTTAACCGAAAAAAAAAAATTCCGATACAATGATCAATTCAGTGCAATTAACATTGATCAATTAACATGGCATAATTAGGGTTTAATGCAAATAATAATAAAAAATTTGCATTATAACAGCCGAAAAAATCCAGTATGCGGCGGCCAGAAAATTTTATTTTAGCGATTCAATATAAATTTCGAATTGAATCAATTGAATATGGCAGCCCGATGATTCAAAACAGAATGAAGTTTGCGGCGACATTCATAAATACGAAAGAAATCGATGAATTAAAGCCACCAAAACCAATACAAATCACGAATCACAATGAACCGTAGCTCTGATACCACATGTTGGAGTAATATTCATGATTTGTAATCGATAATGGAAATAAGATGGTAAGAAATCATACTCGATGATCCTGAGGATCCAGTGAAAGCATTGAACATATTTGCCATTGATTGTCGGGTTCCCAGAACGAGGTGATCGTATTATGATGGGATGATGATAATCGAGTTCTTGAATGAGAGAATCGACCGAAAGGGAGGCTGCACACGGCTGGAGTGTGATCATCAATATGTCATTAGGGTTTTAAGAAAGATTAGGGTACTCTATTTATAATAAGAGTATCTTACACTTTCAACCCTTGGTGTTTATTATGTGCGATATAATCCCCATAGTTCCAATCACCTAATGGGAAACCCTATAGTATGTCAATAATAGTAAATATGCCCATCATATATTTACTAGACATAGGGATTTCAGTTATTGTCAATTATCATATCAGGAATGATAAACGATCAGTGAGGGTCACTTTTGAGGTGGTTCCAACAGCCTGGCTATATTTTCCGAGATTGCCTTACCAACGTCAAAGCAGCTTTGAAGGCATGGTGCCAGACTAGAGCTAAAAATGTAGAAGGTGACAGAGAAATGTTAAAATCAGAGGCTACAAAATGGGAATCCTTAGTGGTATCAAGGGAAGTAGCAAAAGAAGATTTGTCAAAATTGATGGAGGCAAGAAAGCAATGGTTAGAGAAAGAAAGTAAAAGATCTGTAGTAGTGAAGCAAAAACCTAGATACATATGGGATATCGAAGGGGATGAAAACACTCGATTTTCCACACTTTGGTTTGTGGTATGAATAGTAAAAATTGTATTCGTAGTATGTTCGTTAATAGAAATTGGTGTGAGGACTCGGTGATTTTGAAAAAAGCCTTCTTAAATTATTTCAAATATATTTTATCATAAAAGTATTTTAACCGACCATCTTTTTCCAGCGATAAACTCTTGAGGCTATCGGAAGAAGACGCCGATTCCCTGGAAGTGGCATTTTCGGAGGAAGAAACTTGAAACCCCATAAAAGATTGTGCAAGTTCGAAAGCCCCGGGGCCTGAAGGTTTCACCTTCAAATTCATTAAAATGTTTTAGACTACCATAAAGGGAGAGCATCTAAATGCAATTAGTAGATTTTGAGAAAGCCCTTGATAGCATAAACTAGGATTTTCTCCTCGGTTAATGCGGTATGGGTTTTGGGGTAAAATGGTGTAATTGGGTGGAAGTGTGCTTACGATCAGCTTATATCTCCCTGGTCGTCTACGAGTCTCCCACAAAAGAATTTCAAATGACAAGAGGGGTAAGACAAGCGGACCCCTTATATTTTCGTTTCTATTTATTATTCCGGTGGAAGGCCATAATGCGGCATTGAAGGAAGTGGTGGCAAAATGCATTTTCAAAGGTGTTAAAGTGAGATAAAAGGAGGTTGAGATTTTGCATCTTCAATATGTCGATGACACCATATTCTTTGGGATTAGTCAAGGAAAATGCTATAAATCTGTTAGGCATATTAAACTGCTTTCAAATGACATCTAGTCTAAAAGAAAATCTCAAAAGTAGATTGTTTGGTGTTTGGGTGACAATGGAGAAGTCAATTATAAGGTCGCTTGGTTGGGATACATAGCCGGTTCACTCCCGTTATCATATTTGGGTCTGGCGGTTGGTGCAAAAATGAGATTTCTCGGGAACTGGCAACTTGGTTGTGGAAAAATTCAACAAGAGGTTGGTAGCCTAGAAAGCTAAAGCCTTGTCTTTCGGGGACTGGTTAAGCTTGATTAAATCGGTCATTGGAAGCCTTCCTTTATGCTTCTTTTCTTTGTTATGTGTGCCGACAAGTGTGATAACCTTTCTCAAGAGAGTGAGAAGAGAGTTCTTTTGGGGAGGCTCGGGAATGGGGAAATTGGCTTGGATTAAATAGAGTGTGTCTTTCTCTTCTCGTGAATCTAGAGGATTAGACATAGGGAGTTTTAAAGAAATTAACCTTGCTCTTTTAGGGAAGTAGTGGTGGATATTCATTTCTAAAATAAAATCTTTGTAGGTATAAGCAGTTTGTATGGGACGATGGGGGGTTTGCGGATGGGAAGAGGGCAGTAACTTGAGGTGTAAAGGGAGTACTTGGGGAAGTATCATCATGATGGGTCGTGACGTAGATTCTTATGAATTAAATTTTTCCTCTTCCTTCTATAAAAATCTTGGGGATGGGACATCAATTTCCTTTTGGTTTGATAAATGGGTCGGGAATTTTCGTTTGTGTGATCGCTTTTCGAGGTTATTCAACTAAGAAAAAGTAAGGGAGATAATACTGAGGTAGCGAGGTCGTTGGTAGGAGGGCCAATGGTACTGGGTTTGGGATTGGTGAAGAGCCCCGAGAGGTTGATGTGATCCCACAATGACAAGTAATAAGAGTAAATACACAAAATATATGAATCAAAGAAGTACACCTCTATATATGATTGAAGAACTTGCAGCTTACAACTTCACAGAAGGTTGAGAGGTTTACAAAGTGGAAGGAGGCTGCGAAGATAGAGGCGTGTGTATTTTGTATGTTGTATGTTATGTTATGACCTAAAAATACAGATAGTATACTATATATACTATTCAAAGTTTGACAACATGTCACATTTGGTCCCTCAACTATAATACTACATGGTACAAGATAATGTAACATTAACAATCTCCCCCTTTGTACCAATGTAGAGCCATAAGCTTTAGACATTCATTGGAACCACTTGTGTCTTCCGAAGCCCGAAAATCAACTCGAATCTTCTTAGCGCGTTCCGGTAGTCTACTCGATATTTGACGGCATCCATTACTTCCTTTATCAACGCCTTTTGTTTCTTCGACAGCTTCTCTTCTCCTTTAGCATCCAATCGTAATCTGCTCACTAGATGAATCTGAATCATCTTGAAAGTTCCGTCGCTGAATTTATTTGCATCAGTGACTCTCATGAATTTCTTCTCTGAGGCTGAGTCAATGAACACAACTCCAAGATCTGGTTTTCTCAGCACGGTGTAAGCTTGAACACTCTGAATATCTGCCAGATCTAGATTCGGAGGTCTGATGTTGACTCGTTCTTGACGCGCTTCCAAGGCCATTTGAAAATCCTTAAGATATGAAAACTTCAGGATGTTCTTCATGTACCTCTTCAGACTTTGATAAGCATCTGACCATTCTCCCTTCTTTTTAGGATCTCGAGACAGGATTTCATACAAGTTGCAAACGTCATTGAGCTGTAGTTTCTGAAAATCTGCCTCATTAAAGACTAGTTCTGAATCATCTGATCTCTGAACGGTAAATACTGGGTACCAAACCTTTGAAAGCTTTCGCGATTCTATCTTCAGTACTCTTCTGATCGGTTTGTCAGACTTTATTGCATTGGCGTTCAGAGATTCATATCTCATGAAATAGAGATATTCAGTTATGTGCTTTTCTGGCCAGTCTTCAATCCCGTAGACTTTTTCCCAAATGATTGGCTGCATGACCCTTACAAACATATTGCTTCGTAAGATTTCCTGAAAGGGAGTCATAATTATGACTCGTAGGCCAGTCGCCACAAATCCTGGTTCATTCTGGATAATGTCTTGGAGAAGTCTGATTTCTGCTTGAAGCGTTGGATCTCTGAGATGTTCAGCAGGTTGTAGGTTGATAACGATCGGAGCTTGCGGTTGAATTACTTGAGCTTGAGCTGGAGTTATTGAAGTATCTGTTTGTTGAATAGAAGATCCTGGAGCTTCAGTCTCTGAATCTAGAGCAACCATCATAGTATCAGAAGAATCAAACACATTTGCAATTTCTTGTTTGATCTGCACCGTTGTTCGTTCGGGCTCTTCATCTGAATCTATGATTATAACGTCTGTCGTCCAATCATCTTCTGTTCTATTGTCACTAGCCGAAGGCTTTTCAACCCCAGCTATGACATCAGCTAGAATATCGAGATTCTCTGAGTCAGTGGCTCCTTTACTTGTATCCTCGGACGCTTTACCGGATGATGTCTCAGTTTCTTTCTCTACTGCAGTGCTCTCAGAAGCAGCAACTGTACTTGTTCCAACACCTGTACCTGTACCTGTACTCTCCCCCTCATGGTGATCTGGATCATCCTGATCATCATGTCTTCTTTTCTGAGCGGTTTCAGCTTGAACACCACAAGCCAGTTCGACTACTTCGACCCTTTTGACAATCGAATGAAAGCCAGCCAAAAAGGAATCTGCCATGTTGGAGATTGAGGTATTTAGCTGCTCAAATTGGGGAACAAGCAGTGGATTGGTGGTTGATGAAACTTGAGGCGGTGGTGGAGGTGGAGGTGCGGTTTGTTGACGAAGCAAGCTAATAAGATCGACATCCTCGCCTGGTCTTGGATCGTGTTTGGCAAGAAGTCGTGCAAGCAGCTCTGACTTGAGTAGATCTTCAGGAGCAAGATTTAACGGGATCGATGTTGGATCTTATTGAACGGGTTCGGCTCTAGTCGGTTGAGGTTCAGATGTAGAAGATTCAGCCGGTCCTTTACCTTTCACCGCTCTGATTACATCATCACGTAATTTCTGAAACTCTGCTTTCATTTTGTCAGTATGAGCCTGATATGTGTTGTCGATAGATCTGACGAAATGCTTTAGTAGAGTAAGTGGCACGAATCTATTCGGAGGAGGGCCAACCAAACTAAACGCTCGTTCGAGTTCAGCACTAACACCCAGACCACTTAGGTTACTGGTTGAAGTATCGGTTGAAGCAACCGTACTGCCTGTGTTCAAAGCTGGCATAGTGTTAGCAATGACAGGACTTCCACCCGATCCTCGTGACGCACCAACAAAGGGTGGCACTCTGGGTGTTCCGGTTGGGGCACGAAAGCTCCCAACAAGGTGTTGTTCAAATAGCGGTGACCTAGGAAAAGAAGTTGTTCCAAAAGGCGCTAGACTCGATGTGCTCTAAAATGAAGTCATTGGCCGGGGCAGGGGCCTACCTGATTCAATACCAGCGAACACCGAATGTGTTGCCGATAGACTTTGTGCATATTCCCCTGTGCTGAATGAAACACCGGCCTGTTGAGAGACCGATGAGTGGCTTGGTGGGGGTGTGCACTGCATGGTTAGGCGGACCATGGCTGTTTCAATGCTCAACGGCGACGAACGCACGTTGGCAGAAGATGTGGTTGCCCGGCTTGGATCGGCTTGGGAAGAGTCGGTAGTTATAACTTTTTCCACATTTTCGCTCATTTCTTTTCTCCCTCTTGCCTCACCACTAAGTACGTTTTCTTCATCTACGTCTACTTCTTCATGTATAAGTGAAGTATCAACAGCAGCAACTGTAGAAGTAACCATAGGTTCTGGTTGTCTAGATGAACCTGCACCAGGTGTTTCAACTCGAGGCCTTTTTCTTGTTTGCCTTGGTAACAAGTTTGCATCTGGATCTGAGTCATATTCATAATCACCAAAATCAACTAGAGGACTGAATGGTTCTGTTCTTTGGCTTGAAGAAGATGTTGCTTGACCGCCAGAGCGTGAAGATGTAGCACGACCAGTACTTCGAGTCCTACCCCCCACTCTCTTTCTTGTAGTTCTTCTCACCACTCGTTGTTCAGGAACCCCTTGTTCCTGAACCCCCTCGACAATAGGACCCTCACCACCTACTGGGTTTGCATCTTGGGCAGGTCCAGCCGGATCTGGCTGGTCCATTAATGCGTTTTGCTCCCTATACTGAATCACTACCCAACTAGCCTGGTCGGCATAATTCAGTACCTCTGGTCGAATAACGGCGGTATGTACGAATGGTTCATGTGCTGGCGGTACAAGGCGGTGCATCCAGCTTGCTGGTCCTCGCTCAGCTTCCTCTCTTCTTGGGATTTCCGGTCGGTCTTGCATAGCCTGATGAATCAGGATTTGGAAGAACCGTTGAAATGGCACAAAGTTGCGTCTCATTTTGGGTTTGAGCTGATCTGCAACAATTTCCACCATTTCATTCCAGATAAGGACAGCATAGTCTATATTGCGGTTGAAGGCGAATGCATGAAACATCTTTAGGATCGCTAGATTCGTCTTATCTAGGCCAGTATGCTTAGATGTCATGCAGCGATTGAGGATTGAGCATAGGGTGTACCACACCGGCGGTAGATGTTGTCTTCTGAATTGTGATGAACCGGTGAGTACGGGGACTCTTGGATCTTGATATCCAAGGCTGCGGATATCAGTGAATAATTCTTCAGAAACAGCTGGATCTTCGAAGTTGTCGCATCTTGGAAGTTCGAGAGCACGACGTAAGCCTTGTAGTGTGATCCTTACTTCGAAATGGTCTATATTAGCATTGAATCGCTGTGGTCGAGCCGTAGGATTGAATCGGAGTGTGTGCCAAAATTGTTGTAAATAAATGGCAGCCACTCTCTCGACCCTTGTCAGTGCAGTGCGAATTGGATGACCACGGATGATCTCTAGAATTATCCGGTGAGAGAAGTTGCTTTCAAGATCCAGGTGATGATTGTTTTCACGGATTGCTAGAAAGCTGGCCCTCGGCATGATTTCTTCATCCAGGTCAACGGCATTGATGGACGGATGTGAAGAGCGTTGCGAGGCGATGATGGTGTTGTCATCGGATGCATATTCAGCAGGTTGTTCAGCCATCTGTAAGGTATTTTAACATGTTAGAACAGATTTAAGCAATTCAAACAGAAAGGTATTTTTCTTGAAAAAAAAATCCCAAAAAAATGCAAAGTGTAAGAAACCTCGCAATGCACGATTGCGAGGCTCGCAGTCAACAGATGTAGAAGATTGCGAGGCTCGCAAAACCTGGAAGGTTGCGAGGATCGCAGTCTTGAAGAGTATGTGTTGTGAGGCGTTTGAATGTCAGATGATTGCGAGGCTTATGAACATTAGCAGTAAAACCCATGTGATTTTCCAGATTTACGAAATAAGCATGTATAGATGTTAAAACTGATACTAGCATGCTCGGTTTTAGTTTGTGAGTAAACCCTAATCATTTAAAACATCTAACAAGCACCAATCAATCAAGTTTTAGCATGTGACAGAGACCTAACCTAAAACCCCTTAAACCCTAGATGCAAAATCGATTAAAATAGGAGTTTTATCGGATGAAATGTAATAAGAATCGAGAATACATACCTCTTAATCGAATGTAGTCGATTACACGGAATAGAATCAACAAATAATACTCCTTTGGTCGAATCACAATGTTCAGTATCGTGAGAAAAACGAGGGTTCTTTTATGGAGAGGTTTTGAAATAAAGACTAAGTCAAAGATCGCAAGTATATATAAACATTTGAAATCCGTGACACGTGTCACTACCTGATTTGCCCAAAATTAAAAAAAAACGGATCGCAATGAAAAATCCCAAACCTCGCAATATAAGATTGCGAGGGAATCTTTGGATCGCAGTTAACAATTGCGAGGGAATCTTTGGATAAAAGGAATCTTCGCATCGCAACAGTTTATTGCGATGGAATCTTTCCATCGCAGTCTTCTATTGCGAGGAATTTTGATTAATTTTGACATTTTGACATTTTTGATCTTTTTCCAAATTTTAGCCCACTGGAAGATGTCCAACTTCCAATTGTTTATTTAAACTAGGTAATTTCCAAGACTATTTTTCACTCCCCCTTAAATGATGCATAAGGGTTTGTAAAAAATACAAGTTAGAAGCACTTACCTTGTTATCTTCAAGCAGTAAGTATTTGGAAATACCTTTTACTTACTCTGTCATGTATGCACACTCCCCCTCTTTTTGTGCATTCTCCATTTCCTGTACTCCCCCTGAGACTATGAACAAGTCTTTTGCACACATAGATATCATCACAATTGAATCGTTACGATAAAATAAACTTTGAAACACAACAAATACATGAAATTGAAATATCTTATGTTGATAATAGAATGTGATGAAAATATGAGTGTATCAATTTAGATAGATTTATCTAGATTGAAAGATACATATTTCCATCCATTAAGTGATCAAATTAGATATTACACTTTCATGTTCAACATGCCAAGCTTGGATATTAAGAAATTAAAGCGTTTTTCATCCAAGGCTTTTGTAAACAAATCGGCAAGTTGATGCTCTGTTGGAACAAAATATAATTCAACCGTACCTTTTTCCACATTGTCTTTTATGAAGTGATACCTGACATCTATGTGTTTGGTCTTTGTGTGTTGAACCGGATTTGCTGTAATGGCAATTGCACTTTTGCTGTCACGGTTGATAGGGATCTTCTCGTATCTGAAGCCGTAGTCCTGCAATTGAGTCCTCATCCACAGAACTTGTGAACAACAACTGGCCGCAGCAACATACTCTGCCTCCGCAGTTGATGTAGAAACACAGTTCTGTTTCCTCGATGACCAACTGACCAACTTTTCCCCTAAAACTGAACATGACCAGAAGTGCTCTTCCGGTCTAGCAAGCTACCTCCATGATCTGCATCTGAGTATGCAGTGAGCTCGAATCCTGATCCCTTTGGGTACCAAAGTACAAGGTACGGTGTCCCTTTCAAATATCGAAAGATCCTTGTAACAGCACTTCGATGTGATTGTTTTGGTTGTGCCTGAAATCTTGCACATAAACATGTAGAGAACATTATATCTGGACGACTCACAGTGAGGTACATTAATGAACCTATCATCCCTCGGTAGTTCTTGACATCGACATCTACACCGTTTGGATCAGGACCAACTTTTGATTGGTGAGCCATAGGTGTACCAATCGAAGTACAGTTTTCCATTTTGTATTTCTTCAAAATGTCAAACACGTATTTTGATTGGTTGATGAAGATACCTGTCGAGAACTGCTTGACTTGTAATCCGAGAAAGAAATTAATCTCTCCCATCATACTCATCTGGAATCTGGTCATCATTAAACCCGAAAACCACGTGCATAATCCAGGATTAGTTGAACCAAAAATAATGTCATCGACGTAAATTTGTACCAAAAGAATATCACCTTCTTATTCCAGAGTAAAGAGAGTTGTGTCAATTTTACCTTTTCGAAAGCCAGCACCAAGTAAGTAGGTAGATAGGATTTCATACCAGGCGCGAGGGGCTTGCTTCAGACCATAGAGAGCTTTGTCAAGTATGTAGACATGATCTGGATAATCTGTGTCCACAAAACCCTCTGGTTGAGAAACGTATACTTCTTCTTTCAAAACGCCGTTCAAGAATGCTGTCTTCACGTCCATTTGATAAACAGTGAAGTTTCTGTAGGCAGCGTATGAAAGAAATATCCGTATTGCTTCTAAGCGAGCAACCGGTGCGTATGTCTCATCATAGTCTATTCCCTCCTGTTGCCTGTACCCTTTCGCTACAAGGCGTGCTTTGTTTCTTATCACAATCCCTTAATTGTCTTTCTTGTTCTTCAGGATCCATTTTGTACCAATGACCGTTTTACCCTTTGGTCTAGGAACAAGTCTCCATACTTTTAGAGCTTCAAATGAGTTCAGCTCATCTTGCATGGCAATTATCCAATCTGGATCTTCTAAGGCATGTTGAACAGATGTAGGTTCAACTTGACTAAGAAAGAGCGCAAATAGGACCTCGTTTGCCGTTGCCGATCTTGTTTTGACTGGTTCGTTGACTTGACCAATAACCTGAGTAATGGGGTGACTCTGCGTCCATTTCGTTGAGTGTGGGAGAGATGCAGCACCTACATTTGGATCCACCAAGGTAGGGTCTTTATCGAAGTTCAACTGTATTGTCAAGATAGGTTCCGGTGTTTTGACAGGTTCATTGACAGATGTGTCAACAGGAACTGCCTCCGGTTCTGCTTCAGAAGATGACTCTGGTATGTTTGCAGACCCATCATCATTGACATTTGAAGTTGTACCCGACGAAGAAGCACCATGTGTGGATTCACGTTGTCGTCTACTTCTCATGATGATTTCTTGTGTAGAAACCAAATGCCTGTCACTCGAAGATGTTGTCTGAGTCGTTGCATCTGTTGAGGGTGCCGATGAAGGACCCGACAACGAAGCCTGAGCTGGTGTTGCAACCTGACTCCTGTTATTTAAAGATGACGAAGAGTTATCATTATTAAAGTAGTCATCATAAAAGTATTCAAACAATAAATCAAGATCACTGGGCTTTGAGTTAGAAGTGGAAGCTTGATTCTTGTTTGATGTCCTAGTCACCATCGGACGTATTTGTCCGGATGCTAGGATCCCTGATATTGCGGGTTCTGTACTGTTATGGACAGAAGTCATTTCTTCAGATTCGTCGAATTTGACATTGACACTTTCTTTCACATTCTTTGAAGACTTGAGATAGATCCTGTAAGCCTTTGATGTGAGCGAGTATCCGATAAAGAAGCCCTCCAGCCCATTAGGACTGAATTTGTTCAATTTGTCCTTATCGTTCAGCACAACGCACCTGCAACCAAATACACGAAAGTAGTGTATTACAGGTTTTCTATTATTCATTAATTCATATGGTGTTTTGCCAAACCGTCGATGTATAATGGAACGGTTTTGTGTGTAGCATGCCGTTGCAACAGCTTCAGCCCACAGATACAGAGGTAGATCAGAATAAGACAGCATCGTTCTGGCCGCTTCAACGAGTGTTCGGTTTCGTCTTTCAACTACACCATTTTGCTGAGGTGTTCTGGCCGCAGAATGTTGATGTGAAATTCCTAATGACTGAAAGAAGTCATCAAGAGTTCTGTTTTTGAATTCTGTCCCGTTGTCTGATCTGATATTTTGAACTGATAGTTGTAGATTCACTTGAATCTGTTTGATTAACGAGATGATCAAGTCTGGAGTTTCGTCTTTTGAACGAAGAAACTTGACCCATGTATATCTTGAGAAATCATCAACAACAACTAACACATATCGTTTGGCATTGATACTCTGAGTCTTCATCGGACCACAGAGATCCATATGAAGAATTTCTAGTGCTTTGCTTGTGCTGGGTTCCGGCTTTGGTGGGTGAGGAGCATGCTTTATCTTCCCTGTTTCACATGCAGTACAGAAGTTGTCTTTCTCAAACTTCAGTTCTGGTAGACCAGTAACTAAATCACCTGTCTGCAAGTTGAGGTGAGATAGTCTTCGGTGCCATAACCAGCTTTTGTCAAACGACGCCTTTGACATCAGACACACATTCATCTTGGGGTTTAGCTTGGATAGGTCAATGGTGTAAAGATTTGAATTGCGCGACCCAACTAGAAGTTCATTTCCGTCATCGGTTAGAACTGCACACCGAGTCTTCTTGAAATGTACTTCTAGGTCTTTGTCACAGAATTGACCTATACTAAACAGGTTGTGTCCCAATCCTTCAACATAGTTAACCTTGGTTATTTTGACCTTGTCTGTTACTATGTCTCCATAACCTAAGATAGGAGAGTATTGATCATTTCCAAATTTGACTCTCCCTCCATCTCTTTCTACAAAGTTGCTCAATAGTTCCTTTCTTCCAGTCATGTGTTTTGAGCAACCAGAATCCAAGTACCACACATGACGGAGCTGCAAAAAGGAATTTAAACAGTTTTAGGTACCCATTGCCAATTGGGTCCTTTTGGGTTAGGAGTCTTTGTAGTTCTAGGTAGCCATTTCAAATTGGCAATGCTCTTTCTATTACCATTGTTAGAGTAATTAGGTGTATACAACCAACAGTTATAGTCAGATTTGCCAATGAAATCATCCACACCACATGAAGCACAACAGATTTTATCATGTGACAAGTTAATCAGTTGTTGCATTGTATAAATCTTGCAAGGTGTTACAAGTTTTCTATTGTCAACAGCATGATTAATTACATTCAAAAACAACTTGTCCTTCTTGTAATTTAAAACATTTAAAGGAACTTTGGATGATTTGATCTTTGTCACTTCTTGTGTGGATGCTTTTATCTTCCACTTAAGTTTCTTGTTGGTTCTTAAATTACGATCTGAAACACTAGACAAAGAAGAGTTGTGAGATTTTGAATATAGAGTTTGAGTAGATTTAGCATGCTTCTTCTGTTTTGGTTTTCTTTTCTTTTTCTGAAATGATTGTTTTGATTTAGATTTAGAATAGTAATCATTGACAGAAATTTTCTCTGAAGACTTGGAAGATTCCCCTTCCAAAATGATCTTTTTAGGTTCCTCTTCTTTTATCAAAAAAACAGTGTGATCTGGAAGTTTTGCACTGAAGTCAAATAGAACAGGCAATTCATTTTCAACTTTGCCTTTGCCTTTACCAACATCCATACTATCAATATCAGAATCACTTTCTGATGAAGCATAAAAGAAACCATAAGACTTAGGATAATGAAATTCATTAAATTCTGATGAAGCATGTTTAACAGATTTTTCCTTTAAATTCCAAAAATCATAACCATGAGATGTTGGTTTACTAAGAAAATCATCTATTTCTTTTTCTTGGTCATCTATTTTACAACCCTTCAAAACAGTTGTTCCCATGAAAGCTTTGCATGAAGAAAGATCTGAATCAGAAGAATGTGTTACGTTTGAAACCTTTTCATCAGATATTTCCTCAAGTTTTCTTTTCATATCAATTAAGTTTTCTAAAAGAACTGTGATCACAACTTCCTTTTCAATCTCAAAAACAAGTCTGTCGACATCGCGAATGTCTTCAATCTTGCTTTCGGATATTCTTTGTGAGAAAACGGTATTTTTAGATACAAGAGATTCTTTTTCGAACTTAAGTTTCTCTCTTTCTTTCCCTATTAGTTGTCTTTCAAGAAAAAGCGTTTTCTGAAAAGTAAATAGTTGATCTGAAAGATCCAAACATCTAAGTTCTAGAGATTTCTTTTCTTCAAAGCTTTCAGGTTCATCATTTATGCTATATGACAAAACAGTAAAGATAACTTCTTTTTCAATATAAAAAAGAAGTTGATCTTCGTTTCTGATTTCTTCAACATTAAAAATTATATTCCTTTCGAGCTCCATGAGTTTTTGTTCAAGAACCATTGGTGGAAAATACCTTTTTCCTTCCAAAACAGATTTTTCAGGATTATCCTTTTGAATATTTTCTTTTTCCTCTGGTTCTTTAACAATATAACTCTCAAAATAATCATTTGGTAAGGTTTTTTCATTATCTAATGCCTTGGCATTCTCTGGACCATACCAGAAAGGAAGTTGCATTCTAACAGTGATTTTTCTTTTTGTTTCTTCCTCAGCCTTTTGTTCTTCCTCATGAAGTTGTTTGATTTGATAGCAAGGATGTGTAACAGGCATAAACCATTCAAATTCATACTGAGTGGGACTTTTAGTTATGGCATTCCTTAGGTACTGAGGATTGTCATATCCAATACCCCACTTTGCGTTATAGTATCTGAATTTGTTTGGCTTATTCATTTGAATTGTTTGTTCTGTTTGACCTGCTTTGTACAATTTATTTTCCAGATCTTTGATATTTTCACTCAGCTCTTCATTTCTTTCTTTATAAGCATGTAAAATACTTTCAAACTCGCTATTCTTTATTTCTGAACTCATTAATTTTTCCGATAGTTCAGATACTCTATCTTGAAAGTACGCATGACCAATATCGAATTCAGTCTTTTTCTTTTTCAATTCAGTAATTTGACTGTCTTGTTCTATTAGTCTTTCCTTTTGAGTTGAAATTATTTCATTATCATTGTTCTCATCAGCTTTTAATTCTTCTAACCTTTGTGTTAAGCATGCTTGTTTAGAAATAAATTGATTATAGAAATCGAAATATACCTGTTCTGAAGTAGACTCTGCTCCTTCATCATCGGCTTCTTTGGTCATGAAGCACATCTTTGTTTGAGCAGTAGTCTCATTATTAGCTTCATCATCAGAATGATCAAGCCAGTAATCCTCTTCTACCTTTAGTGCAATACCCGATTGCTTCTTTTCAGCAAGCAACAACTTGTTTTTGTAGTAATTGGTATCTTTCACTATCTGCTTCCAGCACTCCTTCGCGAAATGACCAGGTTTCCCACAGTTGTAACAAGTCTGTGGTTCTTCCTTTTTCTCAAAAATCTTTTTCTCCTCTGGCCTCTTGTAATCATTTGGCTGTCTATACTCAGTAGGCCTTTTGTACTCTTCCGGCCTCCTGTATTCTGCTCTTTTGCTTGATTCAACATGCGCCCTATGCTCAAAGTTCTTTGAGCCCGACGCATACCTCTGATTATTAGAACCAGGACTTTTCCCAAATTTTCTCTGAAAAGAACTGGTAAGCAGAGCCAGAGAATCCTTCATTCTCTCTATTTCTTCTATCCCACTTGCTTCCTCCATTTCTCCTTCAGACTGGTTCTCCTCATCCTGGGAGTATCCTCTGCTTGAAATCAACGCAAGTGGATCTTGCTCTTCATCCTTCATCCCTCTTTTATCTTCATTCTTCACTTTCCTATTCTTCTTCACTTTCTTCGCTTCAGCATCATCTTCATCCTGCTTCAACGTTTCAAACATCTGTTGTAGAGGTAATTCTATAGCTTAGCATTCTGCTTCATTCGGTGAGCGTACTTCTTCCATTCTGGTTGAAGAACGGTCAGGAATTTTACGTTGTGCTCAATAACCTTCCTCTCTATTTTGAATCTGCTTAGCTCATTCAATATTGTGGTGAAGCGTACATAAGCAGAGTCAAGAGTCTCTCCTTCTTTCTGTTTGAAGCATTCGTATGAGTTGATGATGGTTGAGATTTTCATTTGATTCTCTACTTCAGATCCTTGAAATAACTTTATCAGTTCATCAAACATGGCTTTACCAGATTGATTTTTGCTGTCTACCCTCCGATAGACATTATCGGTCAAGGCCTGAATAATTAGAGATTTCGCCATTTTATCTCCTTGGTACAATTTCTTCTGTTCAACAGAGTAGTGAATCGGTAGAACAGTAACAATATCTGGAATTGGATCACCATCAATAGCAATCCCTCTTCTTGTTATAGGCTTCATTGGTCCATTATCTAGAGAATTGATAATGAATTCTCCGTTCTCTTGTCTATCTACCCAGTCTAGGAATCTGTCTTTCCAAATTTTGAATTCTGATGTAAAGAGAACTGGAGGTTTGTCTTTGGAACCAATGGATAGCACATCTCTTGTAGTCATTTTAATTACTTGTCTGATCGATTTATCTCTTGTTCAGTAGCTTTCTTTTTCAACAAACTCTTTCTGTCTCTGCCTTTGTATGGGTTGCGAGGCTACTGTTTGCGATGCAACAAAAAGTCTCAACAATCTGTTGCGAGGCAAACAAAGTATCGCAATGAAATTGGATCGCAGTGAACAATTGCGATCGAAGAGGCGACTGAGACATTAGATCATTTCATCGTCAGGTGTAATAAATCTTGAGGAATTTGGGGTCTGATTCGTAGATGGTGGGGAATCGATGCCGACTTCAGAAACTCAACGAAGGAGATATTTAATTCTCAAGGTCATTTTTCCTTCTCGTGTTGGTTGAGGAGCATTTGGTAAGCAACTATTTGAGCCACTTGCATTTTATTTAATCTTTGATTAACCAATGTATGTGTCCTATTGTATGTATATGTATATACTAGTGATGTACCCGCGCGTTGCAGCGGATTATCTTGATGTTGAAAACCGAGAACTCGAACCTTTAATTATGTTTGTTCTACTCTTTATCCTCCTCGATTTTACTTTTATGTTTTTCTTAAATTTTGAATTGCAAATAGACTAATATATAAATTCAAGATTAACATGTTTGAACGACTGAACATTTGGTAAGCGAAGCGTCTTACGGATGTTATCAAACCTAACTCGGAGGTTCTTAGGGATTGGAATAGTTGGCGAGCTTCCCTGCCTTGTTCTTTGCGGTCATTCTCGTTGCCCTTGCTTTTCTCACTATCAAATCTACACCTATTGCTCTTTCTCGATGGGGCGCTAGACCTCATTCTCTTTGAGACGCTTATTCGATTGATAATAGGGTGGTCTAGGTAAGTACTGACTGAAAATTTATTGTTTACTAAGTATTTTCTAGTAAATACTTACGAATACCATTGCAACTCTGTGTATAATTGGATGTTAATCAAAATATGATTGTTTATCTGATTAATTGTCGATGAAAAAACAATTTTCATACTTCAAAAAACTAAGGCATAAAATTATCACACATCAAACATTAATTATTACTTATTGGTATCATACATCAAAAATTAATTATTGATAACGATAAAAATCAACCTTTAATTATCAAACATCAAATAGAATTATTAATAAGTATAATAATTAATTTTGAATTGTAAACTTAGGGTGCGTTTGGTTCACAGAATGATTTCTGAAGGAATGGAATTGGAATCTGGGGGGAATTGGAATGGAATGTTATCAACTTTGACCAAGTGTTTGGTTGTCAGAAAATGGAATGTAATCTATTAAATGAATTTGGTTTACAAAGGAATTGGAATGGATTAGTGAAAAATGACAAAAATACCCTTTCTTTGATATATTTTTTAAATAGTTTTTAAATATAAATAACAATGAAATTGACATTTTAATGGAAAAAATATATATAAATTACTATTATTTTTATATTTTTTTTAGTTTAGTAATTAGATTATAAAAGATACCGTTTTTTTTGTTTTTAATTTTAGTAACTAAATTAATATTTAATTTGATAACTAAATTAATATTTAATTTTGGTAATTACCTTTTTCTTTTCATAAGCTGCTATTTTTTTGCTTTTCACGTTTTTGTTTTTTAATTCGTCATTAAAAAAGGGTTTTAGAAACCCAGAGAACACAAGAAGAACATCGATGGAGCAGAAAATGAAGAAGAAAAGTAGATGACTTAAAACGAAAATAACAACAACAGGTGAAGAAAATCGATGGAGCAGAACGATGAAGAAGAAAAGCAGATGACGAAAAACGGAAATAACAACTACAGGTGAAGAAAATCGATGAATAAGAAAACCAGAAGAAGCAAATCGGTTTAAGATCGATTTAAGGGACATCGATTCAAGAAGAAAATCGGTTAAAAGAAGAGCGATACCAAAGGAAGAAGAAAATCGATGAAGAAGAAGATTGGTGAAGATGAAAGGAAAAGAGAAGGACCACGTGAAGATAAATGGGGGTATTTTTGTCATATTCAAAATATGGGTTGGAATGGATTTCAATTCCATCACTTTTGTAAAGGAATGGTGAATTCCATTTGTAAAGGAATCTTTGGAATTCAATTCCATTCCATGGGTAACCAAACATGGCAATGGAATTTGGTCAATGGAATTGACCATTCCAATTCCGTCCAATTCCGTCGGAATCCAACGAACCAAACGCACCCTTAATAACCGTACAAATTGTCTTGTCAACCTTTTTTTTGGGAAGAGTGTCATAGGCTATGCCTAGACAAATCCCTTGGCAAATTTTGATTGTAAGTCATCAGCCCTGATTAAAACTCAGCGGCCACAATTGTTGCGTACGCCCGGATTAGAACTCTGAGCAGATGGGATATTCCACCACATCCCCCATGGCCTTAACCATTACGCCACAACCCTTGTGGTTTTGTCTTGTCAACCTTGACAAACGGAAACCTAAAATAATTAAGACAAATTGTACTCACAAGAACTTGAGGTCATTCGAAAACCATTACAACTATTCGGACTAAATTAGGGAGTTTAAGACCAATTTCAATGTTAACACCAATTTCGAATCAAAGAACTGCTAAATACAAGAGCACATTCTGTAACTCTTTAGCAGAGATGAGTCCATTCTTGGGTGCATCAAACACCTCAAAAGCACTACAAGGATCATTGTCATTATCATGTTCTTGAGCTTGAGCTTCATATTTTTAATTGTTTTCATAAGTTGATATATTTTTCCAACAGATAAAACATAAAATCTTACTATTAATATTATATCATTATTTTTCATGTCACTTCCTCTTTCTCGAAAACATTGAATCATCCACATCTAGACAACAAAAGAAATATAGTTATAACACATTGAGCTCTAACATCCAACATATTTTTTTGTGTTCCAAAAAACATCATTTGGCAACAAGTCAAGTAGGTAAACTTCAAAAGAAATAAACAGTTCAAGTATGGTGAAAGAGTACTCCATCTTCCTCCAGCCAACATAAAATCAAACCTAGCTTATAACTTAAAGTTAAAGAAGGGAAAAAAACTTTTTCTCCCAATATGTGAGATTCAACAGGGATTTTAAGAATAAAATACAAGAAGCAATCAAGATGCAAACTTTATAGGTTCCAACTTCTTATAATAAGTAAAACTAAAACTTAAAGTAAAACTAAAACTAAAACTAAAACTTATAATAAGTAAAACTAAAACTTATGATAAGTTTGTGAGTATAAATAAAAAATATGGGGAAAATCATACCTTAAATGTGGGATTTGTGTCAATCTATATATATACAGTGAATGCAATTAGCTTCATATATTAATTTTTCCCACTTGCTTCTCCTAAACTGATCTTGCTACTTGTTTGCTACTCTCACCCTCTCTCATATGTTGTAGGAGGGTATACGACTTCTTGCATAAGACTTTTTACCATAGGGTATCTTGATCATACCTTCATCAAGAAGCTTTCGTTCTTCTTCAGTGTTTCAAAGTTTTCTCTCGACAATGGCTGATTTCATCCAGACTCTCTCGGTTCCTCCACGTTCACGGACTTTAGTAAGAAGCAGTCGGGCTCTTTCTGGCTCTTTGTTTTCAAATTCGAGCTTAAACGCAGCAAGCCAGATCTCTTCGAAATTAGGAATAGCGGCATACGCCTCCTGAAGAATCGCTCTAGCCGCAGGAACGTCTCCAGCCAGCCATTTCTCTTTAGCACCGATTAGCCATAAGACCTCAGTTTGTGATCTGTATGTAACGGCTTTACGAAGTAAAGCATCAAGAGACTCCCGAGTGCCATGAGAGTTATCGTCCTTGATAACGCAAATGCCTTGGTACGAGCCTTTTGTTGTTTGTCACCGCTTATGGAAACAACCTTCCAACCCCTATAAAAAACACATACGATCGGTATTAAGACCTAAGATATCCATGTTTCTATAAGAACGAAATAATGAATGTATCTCATTCACTGTTAGTTCCATTCCAGTACAATCCCTAAAATGTTAAAGAACGTATGTAAGCAGGTGGAGGTAAAAAAAGGCACCTTCTTTGCAACATACTCTCAACTCGGGATGCTTCCTTCTTGTACAAAACGAAGACCAGGAGTCTGCACCTGAAAGATTCAAGCCACAAATAAAGTTCAAATTGTTCGTGTGAGAACAATATGGAAATACGTTTGCACCACAAAATAGAAAAAAAGGAAAGAAATTGAAAGGAAGTAATAAAAGCCAAAGTAAGAAAGAAAAACCTTCTTGATTTGTGGTATTTCTCGAACTAAAAAAGACACAACTTAGACAAGTATGATGACGTGAAGTAGAAACCAGTCAAATTCTAACCTGTAGAGTTAAACCCCTTTGAAATTAGCCTGTAATCACAAACCATGTAATCGAAACCACCAGTAGTTAGAAACTTGGGACAAAGAGGGTTGGAAGATTTAGTTTGCATGCCTTCATCTAATGTGTTAAACGCTGTTGTTGTTGTTGTTGTTGTTGTTGTTGTTGTTGTTGTTGTTGTTGTTGTTGTTGTTGTTCCTTTTCCATGGATAATTATGCTCTGAAAACCGTCAACATCTTGAACCCTCTAGAGAGCTCTGTAGACGTGGTGAGAGAATAGACTAAACTCTACACCTTTAAATTATACGCAACAATCAAGCCTCAATCCCAAAAATCAACCATTAACATATCACAGACACCCATTAATCGACAAAAGCTAAAAATCAAGGTAAATTACAAATAAAATAAGGGAATTGAAATTTACAGGAAAATCAAGAAACCTTGAAGAGAAATCAAGAGAGTACCATTTGGAAGCAACAACAAGAAGAACTTTCCCTTTGTAGATGCTCAGATCCACGTCGTTACCCTCACGTCGTTACCCTTGCTATCCTGCGTCATTTACACATTAAAGCACAAAATCCATGAAAAAATTGTGAAATTAGTGTGTGATTCTTGTCTATGTGAAATGAAATAAGACCTTGATGGTCAATCATGAATCGATTTCTCAGCGATTGATGAAGAAACACCCATCAGTATTGGGGATAAAGAACAACAAAAAAACAAATCCGAAGAAAAATTTAAATATAAAGGGACCAAAACGTACCTGAATGGAAGAAATCCAGAGTATTCTTGTAGGAGCAGAAGTTGGTATAATAACCTTGAGATCCCAGAACAAGTAATCAATCCATTAATGCAATCAGATGGCCATCCATATATATTAATCAATGAAGAACAATCACCAAGTACAATAGAGAGAATGTAGAGAGAATGGTACTTGTATGTGTACTGGTGTGTGTAGCATGAATGACCTAATAGAAAATCTAGAGTAAAGTTACCTTATATACTTTGTAACTTTACAATTACATAATTGGTCCCTCTACATGGTACAACATGGTAAATTAGGCACTAACATTCTTCCCCTTTGTACCAATGTAGAGGCAAAGAGTTTAAGCGTCCACCAGGTTCACGTACTTCTTCCGAATCCCGAAGATGATATCGAACCTCCGTAGTGCATTTCGGTACTCTTCCGGTATGTAATGGTATCCAGGGCTTGCTTGATCAGCTCCTTCTCCTTGTTTTTAAGCATCACCTCCCTGCTTGCATCCAGACGCAGTCTACTCTCAAGGTGGATCTGAATAAACTTGAACGTTCTGTCATTAAACTTGTTGGCTTCACAGGTTCTAAAAAATCTCTTCTTTGAGTCTTGATTGTTGTAAACCACCCCAAGCTCAGGTTTCTTCAGAACAGTGTATGCGGGGAATACTCTGAATGTCTGACAGACGCCGGTTCGGTGCTCTTAGGTTTACTCGGGCTTGGTGTGACTCCAAGGCCATTTGGAAATCCGTAAGATAAGAAAATTTTAGGATATTCAGCATGAACCTCTTGACACTTTGATAGGCGGAAGACCATTCCACATTCTTATCTGGGATGCAGGCTAGGGAATTGTAAAGGCTTAGGAGGTCATCTAGCTTTAAGCTTTTGAAATCTGCTTCGGAGAAGACACATTCAGTGCCATTGGATCTTCTAACCGTAAACTCTGGGTACCAGACATTAAGAAGCTTGTTTGACTCAATCTTCAGCACTTTCACAATCACACTATCTGATCTTACGACATATGTTTCTCGGTCTTTGTTGCCCATTACATGTAAGAACTCGATCTTTTGAAGTGACTGCCAATCCTCAATTTCAAATACCTTCTCTAGGTCGATCATTTGGACATCCTTAACGAACAAGTCTCTCCTTATGCTTTCTTGATAAGGAATCAGAATCCTAACTCGTTCACCCGTAGCCACATACCTTGGCTCAGCATCAATCACTTCCTGATAAATTTCTAGTTCAGCTTCGAGTACTGGATCCCTGATTCTGCCATCAGCTTGCACTTGAATTACCGGAGCATTTACTTGTACCACTGGAGCTGGAGGAGTGGAAGTACCTGCACTCTGATCAGTCAGCGTTTGTGGTTGAGTAGTATCATCTGGAGTATCGTTGTCGGAATCCGAAGCAACAATAATAACCCCGGTGATGTCGAATATATCTTATAATTCCTCTTTGATCTGGACAGTCGTTTTCTCAGGTTCTTCCTCAGAATCTATGTAGATGTAATCATTGACAAATGCATCTGCCATCCTTTCTTCATCTGTTCTATTGTCAACAACCGAAGGCTTTTCAACCCCAGTTATGACATCAGCTAGAAGTCCGGTGTCATCCACTTGAACCACATCAGTGTTCGATCCACCTGTCTCTGTTTCTCTTTCACTAGCTGGCTGATCTGATCCCCCAACATTTTCAGTAGCCGCACCACTAGATTCACCAACCTTTGCTCTCTTCTCCCCCTCATGTTGATCAGGATCATGCTGATCATCATGTCTTCGTTTCTGTGAGGCTTGAGCTTGAATCCCACACGCTTTCAACTACGGTGATCTGTGAGGATAATGATTGGTAGCCGACAATGATGGCTTTTGTCATCTCTTTCATGGAGTCGTTTAAAGCTTGATATTCAGCGCTTGTGGATGTTGAGGTTTGAGGTTGGGATTGTTGGCGTAGTAATCCAACAAGGTCTACCTCTTCAGCCGTATTAGAATCGCCTTGGGCTAAGAGTCGGGCTAACAGCTCTGATTTGAGCTAGTCGGTTGGGATTTGGTGTAATGAAACTGATGGCGGTGGGTGTGGGTCGGATTGAGTGTTGGACGGTTGATCCTGAGGAGTTGATGACGATTCAGCAATACCTTTTCCCTTAATGGCTCTGCTCACTTCATGTGCTAATCGGTCAACTGTACTTTGCATGGCCCGACGGTGTTGCTTGTAGGCATAATCGATAGTGCCTAAAACGGACGCCAGTAGTGGAAGAGTGATAAAGTGTGGATATGGGCCTAGCATTCGTACAACATGTTCAAGTAGAAAATTGGGAAATATAACCTCCGGACCACTTAGCTTACCGGTTGAAGTAGCGGTTGTAGCAACCGTACTGCCTGTGTTCATAGCTGGCGTAGTGTTGACTATGACAGGACTTCCACCCAGTCCTCGTGGGACACCAACAAATGGCGGCCGCACTCGGGGTGTTCCGGTTGGGGCACGAAAGCCCACAACTTGTTGTGATACCGACGCGTGTGGCCTAGTAAAAGATGTATGTCCAAGAGGCTCTAGACTCGACGTGCTCGGAATAAAAGGTGATGGCTGGGGCAGGAGCCTACCTTGTTCAATATCAGCAGACACCGAGTGTGTCGCCGATAGCATATGAGCTTTATCCCCTATGGAAAATGAAACGCCGGAAAATTGAGATGCCGACGAGTGGCTTAGAGGGGTTGTGCTTTGCATAGATGGGTCCACCATGTCTTGTTCAATACGCAACGACGACGTACGCGCGTTGGTAGTAGATGTGGCTACCCGGCTTGTCACAGTTTGGGAAGGAACGATAGTTAAAACTTTATCCGTTCCTGTCACGCTCTCTCTCCCATTTCTTTTCTAACCTCCCTCGGCTCACAATCATATTTTCTACTTCATCTCTCTCTTCCCGCCTTATGCCACCAATTTCACCGGAGAGTTTGAAGTTCCAGGCGGAATCAGCTTCGGAACTCTCAATGTGTTGACTCCGACCGATGTGTCTCGGAATAAGATCCGCATCAGGGTCATGAACAGGATCGGAGTCAGAATCATCATCAGCTCGTCCTGGTTGTTCAAATGCTTCATCGTCGGATGACGAAGCATCGGGATGAAAATCAGGGTCATCATCTGAATCCATCGACATGTCGTCGAGGATTGGAATTCTTACATCTCCGGATGTGGATGCCTGACTAGCAGTCCTCGTTACCCCACCCACTCTTTTTCTTAGCGTTCTCCTCACCTCTTCCCATTCAGGAACCCCAAGTTCCTGAACCTGCTCAACATGTATACCCTCACCGCCTAGTGGGATTGCACCTTGGGGAGGTCCCGCCGGTTCTGGCTGGACCACTAGTGCATTAGATATTCTATATTGCCTAACTACCTCAGACTGCTGGTCGGCATGGGCAAGAACAACTTCAGGTATAACTGCGATGTGGGCAAAGTCAATATGTTTCGGCATCTTTAGATAATGCATCCATTGGCTCGAGCCTTTGACTGCATTTTCTCGGCGAGGGATCTCTCGGTTGTCTTCCATGATCTGGTGGATTAAGATCTGAAAGAATCATTGGTAGGGCACGAAGTTGCGGTTCTTGTGTGGTCGGAATTTATCATCGACAAGCTCTATCAGCTCGTTCCACAAGATGACTGCGTAGTCGATGTTCCGATTGAACGCGACTGCATGAAATTTTTGGAGTGTCGGGATGTTGCACTTATCCGACCCGGTGTGCTTCGATGTCATACACCGGTTGATGATCGAACATAAGGTATACCAAATCCTCGGTAGGAATTGGCGTTGGAATTTGGATGATCCTCTCAGCATTGGATGTCGGGCGTCTTGATATCCGAGACTCTGGATATCAGCGAACAGTTGTGCCTCAGGAACAGGGTCTTCGAAGTTTTCGCTGTACGGTAGATCAAGTGCATGGCGAAGTCTTCTAATGGTAATGCGTGCATCAAAGTGATCGACTTTGGCACTGAAATGTGGACCCCGTCGGTGATTTGGGTGGTACTGTAGTATTGCCCAAAATTGTTGCAGGTAGATGACGGGTACGGTGACGACTTTTGTAAGCACGGTTCGTAGGGGATGGCCACGTAGAATCTCTATAATAATTTGGTAGTCGAAGGCCACATTTAGGTCAAGGTGATGGTTGTTGTCCTCCAACCTCAGATGTTGGTTCCTTGGTAGCAACTTGGCATCAAGATCCCGAGCATTCACCGAAGGGTTTGACGATCGGTGTGAGGGTATGACGGTGTTTTCGTTAGAGGAATTTCCATCACGGTGTGCCATCTCGATGTATTGCGAACACACTGAAATCGATTTGAATGCGAAAAATACTTGGAAGATTCGAAAGCAGATTGCAGTTTCTCGAAAGTAAGTTGAGAGGGGTTTGAGTGTGTGTGGAATGAGATAAAAGTTCAAACACTTCGTATTTAAAGTCTTGAGACAAAATGACACGTGGCACGAAGTGATTGATTCAACGGTTTGACCCCACAGTGTCAGCTTATCACAAGTATAAGGTTGCGATAAACTCAGATGTTATCGCAAGAAACTGGTTGCGATAACATATTCGACCTTATCGCAACAAAGAGTTGCGATAAGTTACTGTTCATTTGTGTTTTATCACAATGCAAGTTTGCGAGGATAATTCTTATCTCAACCAATGTGTTGCGATAAGACAACACTTATTTTAATCGCAACTGAAGGTTGCGATAAACTACTGTTCATCAGTTTATCGCAAGTGGTGAGTTGCAATATCAGTAACACATGGACATTTTTCAGATAAATTTTAAAAGATTTTATCACATTGGAAGATGTCCAACTTCCAATTGATTCAGTACTCAAGGTTTTAAACATAGTTTTCACTCCCCCTTAAATGATGCATGGATTTGAAAAACAAAATTCATCATTTAAGAGTTAGTGTTTAAAAAAAGTCAGAATACTTACCTTGTCTTCTCGGAAGCAACAGTCACAATGTATCTACACTTACATGATCTGGCAGTTATGCACACTCCCCCTAATTTTGTGCATATGATATGTACTAAACTCCCCCTGAAACCATGAACATACCTTTGTGCAGATACAGGTATCATAACAAATCATTGATAAGACAATTTAAAAGAAGAGAAAGAAAATAACAAGTTGAATAAACATTTGTAATACAACTAAGATATGAAAATTTAAATAACATATATTAAGAATAGAATATGATGAAAATTTGAGTGTATCAATCTAGACACGATGTCTAGATTGAGATACAAATATTTCCATCTATTATATGATCAATATACGGAAGTTAAACTTTCATATTCAGTATGCCAAGCTTGGATACTAGAAAATTGAAACGTTTTTCATCCAAGGATTTTGTAAAGAGATCGGCAAGCTGATACTCAGTTGTAACAAAATACAATTCAACAGTTCCTTTCTCAACATGATCTTTTATGAAATGATACCTTATGTCAATGTGTTTGGTTTTGGTGTGCTGGACATGGTTAGCAGATATAGCAATAGCACTCTTACTGTCGCAGTAGATGGGGATCTTCTCATATTTAAACCCATAGTCCATGAGCTGGGTCTTCATCCAAAGGACTTGTGAACAATAGCTCGTCGCGACAACATATTATGCTTCCGCGGTTGATGTTGAAACACAATTCTGCTTTTTAGACTGAACGTGCCCCGAGGTGCTCTTTCTATCCAGCATGCTTCCTCCGTGATCCGCGTCTGAATAGGCGGTTAATTCAAATCTGGTTCCCTTGGGATACCACAGTCCTAGGTACGGAGTGCCTTTCAAGTACCGAAAGATTCGTTTGACGGCGCCGAGATGTGATTCTTTGGGTTTGGCCTGATATCTAGCACAGAGACAAGTTGAAAACATTATATCTGGACGACTAGCGGTTAGATACATTAGTGACCCAATCATTCCTCTATAATTCTTTACATCGACATCAATACCGTCAGGATCTGGACCTATCTTAGATCCAGGAGCCATAGGCATACCGATCGAAGTACAATTTTCCATCTTGAATTTCTTCAAGATATCAAACACATACTTCGACTGGTTGATGAAGATACCAGTAGAGAATTGTTTGACTTGTAATCCGAGAAAGAAATTGATCTCTCCCATCATACTCATTTGGAACTGAGTCATCATAATGCCAGAAAACCAAGTACAAAGTCCAGGGTTAGTCAAACCAAAAATAATATCGTCAACATAAATCTGAACTAAAAGAATATCACCTTCCTCGCGCAGAGTAAACAGAGTTGTGTCGATTTTACCTTTCACAAAGCCAACTTTTAGTGGAAAGGTAGATATTACTTCATACCAGGCTCGAGGGGCTTATTTGAGACCATAGAGGGCTTTGTCAAGAATGTATACGTGATTTGGATAGTCCTTGTCCACAAAGCCTTTCGGTTGAGACACATACACTTCCTCCTTTAGGACGCCGTTCAAGAATGCGGTCTTCACGTCCATTTGATAGACGGTGAAGTTCTTGTAGGCAGCAAAGGAAAGGAACATCCGAATTGCCTCAAGACGAGAAACCGGTGCGTACGTCTCGTCGTAATCTATCCCCTCTTGTTGCCTATACCCTTTCGCTACTAATCTAGCTTTGTTTCGCTCAATTATATCGTCTTCGTCTTTCTTGTTCTTTAGAACCCACTTGGTACCAATAACTGTTTTACCTTTGGGTCATGGGACTAACCTCCACACCCTCAGAGCTTCAAAGTGATTCAGCTCTTCTTGCATCGCAAATAACCAGTCAGGGTCTTCTAAGACTTGTTGAACTGTTGAGGGCTCAACTTGACTTAAGAAGAGTGTATATAATACTTCATTTGCGGATGCAGATCTTGTCTTCACTGGTTCAGAAACATCACCAATCACCTGATCAATTGGGTGACTGCGTGTCCACTTCGTGGAATGTGGATGGAGAGAAATAGTATCTTCATTGGGGTCTACAAGGGTAGGGTCTTTATCGAAGTTCAACTCGATCGTCAGTGTTGGTTTCGGTTGTGAGGCGGGTTGTTTGTCAGAATTGACAATCGGCACGGCCTCAGGAACTGCTTCAGTAGATTTTTCAGGAATATTGTTGTTACCCTGATCACTGACATTCGAAGTTGTTCCAGATGAAGAAGCACCACTCGTATATTCTTGTTGTCGTGTTTGTGTAGATGCCACAGTTGTGTTCTTCGGAGAAGTTGCAAGAGTAGTTGCACCAGTATTTGATGAAGTCAGCACCGATGAAGGGCCTGACATAGTAGCTTGCACTAGTGGTGTTTCAACTTGAATCCTGTTATTGACAGATAAAGAAGATTTATCACTACCAAAATAGTAATCATAAAAATGTTCAAACAATAAATCAAGTTCGTTAGGAGTAGAGTTAGAAGTGGAAGTTTGATCCTTGTTTGAAGTTCTAGTCATCATTGAACGGATTTGTCCAGATGCTAGTATTCCGGATATCGCGGGTTCTGTACTGTTTTGCACAGAAGCCATTTCTTCAGATTCGTCGAATTTGACATTTATACTTTCAATCACAGTTCTGGAAGATTTGAAGTAGACTCTGTATGCTTTTGATGTGAGCGAGTATCCAATGAAAACAGCCTCACTTCCCTTCGAGCTGAATTTGTTCAAGTTGTCTTTGTCGTTCAACGCGATACACCTGCACCCAAAGACACGAAAGTAGTGTATAACCGGTTTTCTATTGTTAATCAATTCATATGGAGTCTTGCCAAACCGTCAATGGATAATTGAACGGTTTTGTGTGTAGCACGCCGTCGCAACAGCTTCAGTCCATAGAAACAGAGGTAGATCAGCATAAGAAAGCATTGTTCTGGAAGCTTCAACGAGTATACGGTTTCGTCTTTCAACGACTCCATTCTGCTGAGGTGTTCTAGCCGCAGAATATTGATGAGTTATTCCTACTGACTTAAAGAAGTCATCAAGAGTCTTGTTCTTTAACTCTGTCCCATTATCTGATCTGATCTGAACTGATTGTTGTAGATTAACTGGAAGTTGTTTGACTAACGAGATGATCAAGTCAGGTGTTTCATCCTTTGACCATAGAAACTTGACCCATGTATATCTCGAATAGTCATCGACGACGACTAACACGTATCGTTTGGCGCTTATGCTCTTAGTCTTCATCAGACCACATAGATCCATATGAAGGATTTCCAAAGCTTTGTGTGTGCTGGGCTCGGGTTTCGGTGGGTGAGGAGCTCGTTTCATCTTCCCCTTCTCACAAGTAGTACAGAAGTTGTCTTTTTTAAATTTCAGAATTGGTAGACCTATGACTAAGTCACCGAACGTCAGTTTTTGTATGTAACGGAAGTTGAGATGAGATAGCCGTCTATGCCATAACCAACTTTTCCCCAAAGACGCTTTAGACATCAGACATACGTCGTTTTTAGGCTTGAGCGTTGATAGGTCAATAGTGTACAGATTGGAATTCCTAGAACCAACAAGAAGCTCATCTCCTCCGTCTGTTAGAACTGCACAACGGGTCTTCTTGAAATGGACTTCTAGGTCTTTATCACAAAATTGACCTATACTAAACAAATTGTGTCCTAAGCCCTCGACGTAATTGACTTTTGTAATCCTCACATTATCTTTGACAATATCTCCGTAACCCAAAATTGGAGAATATTGATCGTTTCCAAACTTAACCCTACCACCATATTTCTCCACATAATTAGCAAGCAACTCCTTTCTTCCAGTCATGTGCTTTGAGCAGCCTGAATCTAAGTACCATACATGACTGGGCTGCAAAATGGAAATTAGATGGTTTTAGGTACCCATTTCCAAATGGGTCCTTTCTGATTAGTAGGTTTGGACTTGACATTATGTTTTCTATAATCAGTTTTAAAGTAATCATTTGAATAAAACCAACGGTTATAATCAGATTTGCAGATAAAATCATCCACACCACAAGAAGAACAACAAATTTGATCCCGTGCCAAATTAATCAGTTGTCGCATTGAATAAACCTTGTAAGGAATTACAATTTGGTCTTTTGCCAACATCATAATTGCAAACAATTGAAACAAAATTGTTTTTCTTGGAATTTAAAACAGCGTGGGATGATTTGATCTGGGCCACATCCTGTGTGGACTCCTTTATTCTCCACTCTAGACGCGTGTTGTTTCTCAAATAACGATCTGAAAAACTAGAAAGATAGGAGTTGTAAGCTTTGGAATTCTGAGCTTGAAAAGAATTATTTTGTTTCTTTCTTTTTGTTTTTCTTTTCTTTTTCTGTAATGATTGTTTTGATTTAGATTTAGAATAATAATCATTAGCGGAAGTTTTCTCAGCTGATTTAGAAGATTCTCCTTTTAAGAAAGTCTTTTCAGGTTTCTCTTCTTTTATTAGAAAGTCAGTATGATCTGGAAGTTTGGCACTAAAGTCAAAGTCAAATTGAACGACTGTTTCTTTCACTTCTTTACCTTTCCCATCACAATGAATCTCAATTTCACATTCAGACTCACTATCCATTGAATTGGGAAAGATACCATAAGACTTAGGAAAAAGAAAATCATTATATTCTTTGAAAAACATTATCTTCTTCCGTGGGAGGATATATTTCAGGACCAGCATTAACAAATTGATTTTCCAAATCCCAAGATTCAGAATCATCTTGGTCATCAACTGTCAAACTCCTAAAAACAGTATTTCCCATGAAAGCTTTGCATGAGGAAACATCTGAATCTGAAGAATGCTTTTCTTTTGAAACTTTTTCTTCATATATTTCCTCAAGTTTTGGTTTCATTTCATTCAAGCTTTCCGAAAACACTGTGATCACAACTTCCTTTTCGATCTCAAAAGCAAGCTTTTCGTCATTTCTGACTTCTTGAATAGTACTTTTGATCTTGCTTTCGAGGTCCATGAGTTTCTGTTCAAGAACCATTGGTAGAAAATACCTTTTACCTTCAAAAATTGGTTTTTCATTAGTATCCTTTTGAGTATTTTCCATTTCCTCTGGTTCTTTAACATCATAACTCTCAAAATAATCATTTGACAAGGTTCTTTCGTTATCTAATGCCTTTGCATTATCAGGACCATACCAAAAAGGAAGTTGCATCTTAACAGTGGTTTTTCTTCTTATTTCTTCCTCAGTCTCATAGTCTTCACCATCCATTTTAAGCCATTTGATTTGATAGCTAGGATGTGATGAAAGCATAAACCAATCAAACTCATAAAGAGTGGGGGATTTTATTAAGGCATTCCTCAGGTATTGTGGATTGTCATACCCTATACCCCACTTAGAATTGTAATACCAGAATTTACTAGGCTTATTCATGTGAATTGTTTGTTCAGTTTGGCCTGCTTTATATAATTTTTCTTCCAGACCTTTGACATTTTCACTCAGCTCATTATTCCTATCTTTATAAGCATGTAAAAGGTTTTCAAACTCATTATTCTTCGCTTCCGAACTCGCTAATAGTTCTGATAATTCAGTTATTCGACTATGAAAGTACGCTTGACCAATATCGAACTCAGTCTTTTTCTTTTCCAATTCTTTAATGTGACTGTCTTGTTCTATTAGTCTTTCTCTTTGAGTGGAAATTAATTCATCTGCTCTTTTCTGGTCAGCAGTTAAATCTTCTAACTTGTTTTGTAAATATGCTTGATGAGTAAAGAATTGATTATAAAGAGCGCAATGTACCTCATTTGACTCTGAAGTAGATTCTGACCCTTCATCGTCAGTATTTTTGATCATGAAGCACATCTTAGTCTGAGCAGCTGTCTCATCATCTGCTTCATCATCAGTTTGATCAAGACAGTATTCCTCTTCGACAAGCAGTGCTATCCCTGATTCCTTCTGTTCAGCAAGCAGCATCTTGTTCTTATAGTAACTGGAATCTTTGACTTTCGGCTTCCAACATTCCTTGGAGAAGTGACCAGCTTTCCCACAGTTGTAGCACTTCGGTGCTTCACCCTTTTTCTTAAATACGTTCTTCTCATCAGTCCTCTTATCATCTCTCTTATACTCATTCCTTTTCTCATCAAACTTCTCTTTCGATTCAACATGTGCTTTGTGTTCAAAGTTCTTGGTACCTAAAGCATATCTCTGATTGTTAGAACTGGGGCTTTTCCCAAACTGTTTTTGAAAGGCTCTAGAAAGAAGTATCATTGCAGGCTTCAGACTTTCAGCTTCATCCATCCCATCTGCTTCATAATGTTCCTCATCCGACTGATTACCCACATTCTTTGAGTATTTCTTGATGGTTTTGTTAGACATTAAAGCAAGTGGATCTATCTCTTCTTCTTTAACCTCTTTCTTCTCTTCCTTTTTCTCTTTCTTATTTGTCTTATCTCTCTTTTCATCAGCATCTTCCTCGTCTTGTTTCAAGGTTTCATACATTTCTTGCAGAGGCAAATCAGCCAACCTAGCATTCTGTTTCATTCGGTGAGCATACTTCTTCCATTCAGGTTGAAGAACACTCAAGAATTTCACATTGTGCTCGATTATTGACTTGTCTATTTCATTCAATATAGTAGTGAAATGGTCATACGTATAATCAAGTGCCTCCCCTTCCTTTTGTTTAAAGTTTTCGTACATATTGATGGCATTGGAGATTCTCATCTGGTTCTCCACTTCAGATCCTTGATACAGCTTAATCAACTCATCAAACATAGCCTTCCTAGAATAGTTTTTGCTATCTACCTTTCGATAAATATTATTGGTCAAGGCTTGTATAACTAGGGACTTTGCCTGTTTGTCTCCACAATGCCTTTTCTTTTGTTCAACGTCATAATGTATTGGAAGAACATCAACCCAATCTGGAATTGTTACACCATCAGTAGCCATTTCTCTTCTTCTTTGTAACCCCATAGGACCATTCTCAAGTGAATTAACAATGTAATCCTCATTCTCTTGTCGCTCAATATAATCCATGAGTCTGTCTTTCCATATCTTGAATTCCTTAGGAAAAAGAACACGCGATTTGTCCTTTGACCCAATAGTCAAGATGTCTCTCGTTGTCATATTTAGATTACTTGTTTATGATCGTTAAGTACCCCTTATGATCTGATTAGTAAAAAATTGGTTCACACTCTCTTGTCTCAACCCACTGATTGTCTCAACCCAAGTCTTCTCGCAACACACAGTTTATCTCAACCCAAATCTTATCTCAACTCAAGCCTTATCGCAACACAATTCTTGTCTCAACTCACTTCTTGTCGCAACCAAAATCTTGTCTCAACCAACAGCTTATCTTAAGAACCAAGTATATCGCAAGCAAGTTTATCGCAATAGAAAAATCTTGTCGCAACAAATAGGTTGCGATATATAAGCCAAAAAGATTCTTATCGCAACAGAGGGTTGCGATAAGTACTGTTCACTATGAAGTATGTTGCGATAAAAGAGTCTTATCGCAACAGGCAGTTGCGATGAAATAATGTTCACTTCGAAGGAATTGCGATAAAAACGGCTTGTCGCAACTGAGGGTTGCGATATAGTACTGTTCACTTATTGTGAGTTGTGATACTGAAGAACACTCAAGAACACATCGAGGTGCGATAGTTATGAATATTCAAATGATCTTAAGTCGATTCTTAAAAAATGATCCAATTTTTATGAAAGTTGGTACGCAGGTTCGCAATGATATTCTGGACAACTTTAATACTTCGAGTTTTGTCCAAAAACCACTAGAACAACGAATTTTGATTCAAAACAGTAAGTTTTTCTCAAAAGTCCGAAAACACTTGTTTTTCACAAATTGAGTCAAATCCTGGTGTAATTGCGGAATAAAAACACACAGGGATGAATAGCAAACACTCCTAGACCAATTCTAATCCATTTGAAGCACTCAAATGGCTAAAATCGAATAGAAATGAATGAAAAATGAAGAACACTCAAATTTTGCAAAAACCTTCAAAATCCTAATCTGATCTAAGTGATGTATTATGCTCTGATACCAATTGAGATCCCATAACAAGTAATCAATCCATTGATGCAATCAGATGGCCATCCATATATATTAATCAATGAAGAACAATCACCAAGTACAATAGAGAAGATGTAGAGAGAATGGTACTTGTGTGTGTACTGGTGTGTAGCATGAATGACCTAATAGAAAATCTAGAGTAAAGTTACCTTATATACTTTGTAACTTTACAATTACATAATTGGTCCCTCTACATGGTACAACATGGTAAATTAGGCACTAACAAACCTAACGAAATTGGAATAGTTTACGATGTTGGAAGACGAGAAGAAGCGACAGTAATCGAACCTAAGATAGCAAACCTACGTAGCCAGTTGCTTTCTTGGAACTTTTTCACTGACATCGCTTGGTTTGGGATTCTTTAGGTGTGAACGATCAATTGAAGGAGGTGTCGAAAGGAAATGAGGGGGGTGACTGGACTATATAGTCTAGAGAATTTAGGGGACGTGCGTTGAGGGAGTGATTGCATTGGTCGAAGGAATTGAGGGGAGTGGGGGGTTAATAGCTTTGACAGTTGTTAAAAACGTGGCCGGAGAAGTAGAACGGTTTTCAATCTTATGCTGCAAATGTTTGTATATTGTGTTAAAAAAATCAGAAAAACCGTGTGTTGAAAAAAAAACTATTTTATTTTTTTAATAAAGTAGTATATAGATAATAGATAAATATAAATAAGAGCGTAAAATGTACAAATTTAAAAAAATTTCAGTTCGTCATTCTTGAAAAATCTTGATACGTATTTATGATACTTCACAATATTATTAAGTTAAAAAAATATTCAATGATAAGTTTATTTTGAAATTATTGACGATAATATTGTAATATTATAATTTCTAAAAAATGCATTTATTAATATGTTTTAGTTAAACCATGATTATGTATTTTTAATATTATAAGAGTGTAAAATGAAAATGAATAATGTAAGAGATATAAAACAAATTAACTCGTACATGTTCATGATATTTAATATTATGATTAAATCCAAAAATATTCAATATTAGGCTCATTTCGAAGGTATTGACGAGACGATTACAATGATATATAATTTGTAAAAAAAGAAATGTAATTTTTTAATACATTCTTGTTCATATACGATTATTTATGTTAATTTGATAAGGGTGTAAAATAAAAAATGGAAAAGTAAGGGATTAAAAGTAAATTAGATAACTAATTCTAAGGCTGTAAAATGTAACTTAAAAATTGAAAATTTTGATTTTTAAGAGGAAACCGGGAGAGAGGGGATTTCGAGTTGTACATTGAGAGCTTAAAAAATAATACTATTTAAAATTCAACTTTAACCGCTTGATCACGCTTATATATATAGCAAGGTCTACACGAATTTATAATATAATGTGTACGAAAATATTTGAGATATGTGTATATGTATATATATATATATATATGATGGGAAATAGTTTATTAATAGAACAATAAGCCCTCGAATTCATACCAGTTTTAATTTTATAATGATAACAATTATTAAAATATGGGTGAAAATCGTTAAAAAATATACAAAACATTGCTTGGAAGTGGGAATCACGTGATGCCATTAAGACCAAAACCCCTCCGACCAACTGACCAAGTACTAAATTAACTAGAACATAAAACATCATAATTATATATAGAGATAAGAGAGCAGTTGCACCTAGTTGAAGAATAATATTCCCACAAGAAAAAAAAATCTTTCAAAAAAATAAAGGAGAATGTAATCCTGACTTTATTTATGCTCTCTCAAGCCTCAACACATAGGTGATCTCTGGGGAATGCCCTTTCTTCTACTGATCATGCTTGAGGCCATATCCTCTTCAGAATGAACCTTATTAGATCTTCCGCAGGTATAAAGTCCACTTCTCTTCTTCCTAACGAACTCGGTGCACATCATGCTTGTATTTTCGGAACCCGATGAACCTGAATACGAACTCATGGGATCCTCAAAATCCACAATCGTTGAATGTGGCGTCTCATTTGTCATGTCATCCTCTCCATTGTCATTTGGAATGAAGAAATCTGGACCGAGTTGTAAGGAATTGCATACCCTTAGGAATGGCGTGAGGTCTCTATAATGGTTGAGCACAAAATCCACCTAAAATAATTCAAGCTCAATTAAGTTCGCGTGTATATATATAGGCAATGTATCGTGTGAGAAGTTGAGTTAACGTAAGAAACGTGAAAAGTGAATCTAAACGATTGATCATTTTTAATGTGTGTGTGTGTGTATATATAGGGTTGATAACCACACACACACACACATATATATATATATATATATATATAGAGGAGGGTTCATGTGAGGAGCGCATCAAAACGTGAGAACGTGAGGAGCACCGTCCATGTACAAAATCACATGTGATTCACAACACAAGGACTAAAAATCATATGTGATTAACATTTTGGACACGCGCGGTTTGTTACGCGGTTTGCAAAAGCGCGCGGCTTGTCCCGCGGTTTGTGTTGTGAATCACATGTGATTTTGTACATGGACGGTGCTCCTCACGTTCTCACGTTTTGATGCGCTCCTCATTTGAACCCGACCCTATATATATATATATATATATATATAGGCTGGGTATCAAATACAAACCATGTATTTGTTGCACTCCTTACAAACCAATCTATATATGTGAACATTGTATGCATAATCTGAGATGCATATATGCATTATCTCATATGAATGTATGTCTATTATATGTTTATTGTTGCACGTATGCATATGCATATGTATATGCACATTGTTTACATATGCATACTCGTTGTTCAAAAATGCACACTGTGGTTTGTAAGATGTGCAACAAATGCAAGGTTTGCATTCTACGGAGCTTCTATATATATGTAGTTCAGTTTGCATGAGAAGTGGATCTCATACTAATATGCATCTAACGATTGATAACCACTTAGAAATCACTTTTAAGATAGGTTTGGTATATGACAAAATTTAAGAAGTTAATAAATACTCGTACATAGATTACATTGTTTATTAATTATTTTCTTAAAACCTACTTAATTACAAGTGCGGAGTGTTCACGAATATAATAATTTGTTTGGTTTAATTTAGATGGATTACATCGCTCTCTCCATTCCAATCAAAGAATATAATTTTGTTATTAACATCTTGCAAATTAATTACACCAAATTTCCTATTAAGCAACCAAAATCAAGTTGTTCATATAGGTTATTCATTTTTTATTTAACTTGCATCTTCAGAGAATAGGTTATTCATTTTTTATTCTCAAAAATAAGATCAATGATGATACCCTTGATCAAAATCAAGTTGTTCATATATATTTTGATAATTTAAAATAAAGGAAATGGGAATTGAATTACCTTACACCCTAGAGAGCAATGGATGAAGGGTTCTTGGAGACTCCTATCACAAGAAGTACAATAGTTTCCAGAGCCCTTAAATTGCCTGTTTTGAGGTCTCTTCTTGATGAACACCACTTTGGCACTATTAATTGTATAAGCCTGATAGAGTATAATTAGGCATGTTAGCAAATATTCGATCGAATTATGCTAAATGAAGACATGTAGAGGTACATATAACGAAACCTTTCAGGTTTAACGTAGAAAGTTTCTTCTTTTTTTGTTAAAAAAGGGTGCAACACGAGAATTTTCAGGGGATCACATATCCTATTACTACTCTCGCCTAAGCACGCTTAACTGCGGAAAGGTTTAATTCTTTTTATAGGAATTTTACCTGAACATTTGAGCAGTCAATAAGCCTTTCTAGGTCTTCCAGCCTCACAACATCATGGTATACATAACGGCGAACTTGAAGGAGCCTATGGAATCGATGAAAGTGCACACAGTGTGGACAGATGCTGATGCAACAATCCAAACAACATATATTCTTCTCATTTTTCTTTAAGTTCTCGTGAGTTGAACACGCGGTGAAGAATTTCTGCATGTAGAGAGCTTCTAACCAAGCTGGCTTTTGATTTCCCTACAAACATACAATATAAAAATGATAACTTTCATACAATGCTTGAATTATGTAAAGATAGAAACGCATATACACTTAAACTTAGAAGAATTGAGAAGAATATATATGATTCACACTTATACATAGCCATAATTAAGAATATACATATATATACCATGATCACATAAACTCTAGCTCTTGGAACAGTTATAGGTAGAATAGTGATAAGCGAGAGAGTGAAGGGATAGGAGGAAGAGTGTATTTATGGAGGATCACAATTCACAAGCCAAATAAACAAAAGGGTGTATATATGTCATATGTGCGTGTATGATCATAAAAAATTTATATTGTCGAGTGGCAAATTTGTCATATATAGCTAGTCTAGTATGAGTGTTTATGTTAGAATTTAGAACAAAAATGTGTGAACATCAAAAGAGTCATTTAGTGGTCATATTAGCTGTTTTGGATTTTCTGTGTTCCATAACACAAGGGTTGTGGCGTACTGGTTAAGACCTTGGGGATGTGATGAAATATCCTATCTACCCAGGGTTCGAATCCAGAAGTACATAACAATTATGGCCACTGAAGTTTATTCAGGACTAATGTTTTACCGTCATAATTTGCCAAATGATTAGCCTAGGACGCCCTTCCAAAAACAAAGTTACACATAAAATAAAACATATAATATATAATTTTACCCAACACGAAGGATGCAAAGATAAATTTGAGATTGATTGGGATCAAACGTATTTACTGAGTTGAGTAAAATTTAAGTTTAACCGAGGACAAAAGTAGCAGCCATTCTCTTCTTAAATAGAATAAAGAAAACCCTAGCATTGGATTTGGAAAGTAATTTAATTAAGAGAGTAAAATATGATAGGGAGAACGTGGGTGTTGTTCCCATGCCTCCCAATATTGGCTTGGTTTCTTAAACTTCATTTTATATTAATAAAAAATAATCTCATCGCCTTGGCTTAAGAGCTCTCTCTAACCCTAAACTAACCATATATATGCTTCTCTCCTTGAAACAGGTGCACTCTCTTTTTAATTTGATTAGTATATAAAAATTTCTTTGGTGAAATGGGTTGGAGCTAGCTGTATGCACTAGACTAAGGTGTCTTGGGCAAGGAGAAATATAGGAAATGAACGAGTGTGTGTGTGTGTGTGTTTTTTCGGTGTATATATAACAAATAATTTACTGGGTTTTTGCAAAAGGGTCAACTTGTGAGGGTTCTTGAGATAAATTTGGGAAAATAGGATTTACTAGAATTGAAGAAAACAAATTGAAGACTTTTTATAAGCTATGTATGTGTCTCACAGGACTAGAAGTAGAAGAGTTCTAATGACAATGATTGCTATACTTGTTAAGACTATATTTTTGGGTTAACTTAATTTCACTTCAAAAAACAAAGCAAAGATTTCTTTGACTCTTCTGCCTTTTAACAATATTTATTATCTTAAAAAAACAAAAAACAAAAACATGCAAAGCAAAGATTAGTTATTTGCAATAGGGTTTCTTGGGATATCTCGGTCAATTCCTACTAAATTGGTAAAGATAAGTTTTTTGCAAAGATTAGTTTGATCCTTTGTATTTTCCCTTTCTTTCCTTTTCTTATCAAAATATATTCGGTTAGGGTCTAATGAATTATCTATTTATGATGTAAGTTTCAAATACTATCTTTATATATATATATATATATATATAGGCTTAATCATTTGAGAATTTTAAAATTCGTGAGATTTATAAGAACTTATTCATCATTACGGTTTTGTTTCCCATCATTTTTTCTCATTTGACGGTAGTATTTAATATATTGATTAACATATATTTGTTTCACAATATGATTGTTTCATGTGTATTTGTTTTACTATATAAAACTTCTTTATGTGTACTTTTTATTTCACAAACACATAAAAATGTGCATATTGTGAACCAAGTACATGTGAAACAAATACAAGGTGAAACAAATATATATTAACTAATAATCTAAATCCTACTCTTAGATGCAAAAAAAAAAATCATATGAAATAGCACATGATGCACTAGTTCTCTAAGTTATCACAATTTTCCAAAAAAGATTGTTAACTATATAAACTATTGTTGACCAATTAGAATGTTGTTAGAATCATGGTTCACACACCAATACCCACTTAGTGTATAAGGGTAGAATAGGAAGTTTAATTTTTATCTTACCTTTAATGATTTTAATTAGCAGTTACAAAACATTTGAGTGATTTTAGCCATTGTTATGCTTTTCATTTTTAGTTCAAATTATTGAGTATCGTGGATTGTAGTCAAATTTTGAAAGAAAAAAATGGATAACAAGCATGAACATATTAATTGTCAAGAAATTAAATATATCGAATAGAAATATGAGTTCTAAGTTATTCAACGATATCAAGGGAGGAGTTGTGCAGTAGATAAATGTTCATCACTGAGATTAACAACAATAGATGTAGAGGTTGAATCACATGGCAATAACATTGAAGAGTTCAATAATGGGAATGGAAGCAGTGAGTCATGTAGAATGGGAACTCAAGAATCCAATGAAGAAGAGAGTCTTGGTAAGGATTTAGATTCCTAGGTTTTTTAAGGTTTGTGGATATGTGTTCATTCGATATTAATTTCAAGCAGATGTTTAGTTTACTATATTGGATGAAGTTATTTTTTAACATGAACACATTGTGTATATTGTTATATAAATCTGAACTGGTTAATGCGTTAGGTATTATGGTAGTATTATGATATTTGATGTATTTCATATATGAACATATACCTTTCCATTGATCCCAGAACAAGTAATCAATCCATATTTAACACTAAGATGGCCACCAATATATTCAATGAAGCAAAATCCCAAAGTACAAGATGAATAATCTAGAGAGCAATTGTGTGTGTGTACTTGGGTGTAATTGTGATTGATGACCTAATTAGAAAAGCTAGAAAGTGCAAACATTATATACCTAGGCTAAACTATGACCCTATTACATATATGTCCCTCTACTTAGTACAACTAGAATATTAGGCACTAACATTCTCCCCCTTTGTACAAGTAGAGGCAAAGAAATTAGACGTCCACCGGAGCCACATATCTTTTCCGAATTCCGAAGATGATCTCGAATCTTCTAAGCGCATTCCGGTACTCCATCCGGTTAGTTATGGCAGCTAGTATTTCTCCGATCAGCTCTTTCTCCTTATCTTTCAACTTTACTTCTCCGCTCGCGTCTAAGCGTAATCTGCTCTCCAGGTGGATCTTGATTAACTTGAAGGTACCATCACTGAACTTGTTAGCTTCGATGATTCTCATAAACCTTTTCTTTGAATCCCTATCAAAGTAAACAACTCCACGATCAGGTTTCTGTAACACGGTGTAGGCTGGAAATCCTTGAATGTCGGGAATACGTCAGTTCGGAGGTCTGATGTTGACATGGGTTTGGTGAGCTTCTAAAGCCATCTGAAAATCTTTCAAGTAAGAGAACTATAGGATATTTCGCATAAACCATTTAACACTCTTGTAAGCTGCAGACCACTCGACATCTTTGTTCGGTATACACCCAATGCAGTTGTAAAGGCTCAGAAGATCATCAAGATGTAGACTCTTGAAGTCAGCCTCGGAAAATTGACAAACTGTACCATTAGCCCTTTCTACTGTGAAGACCGGATACCCGACTTTTAAAAGTTTGTTGGACTCAATCTTCAAGACTTTCATGATCATGCGGTCAGATCTTACTGCATCTATCTCTTTGTCTTTGTTTCTCATGACATAAATGAATTCAATCCTCTGAGGTGTCAGCCAGTCTTCTATACCATACACTTTTTCAAGATTGATCCGTTGAATATCCCGCACAAACATATCTCTCCTGATGCTTTCCTGGTACGGAGACAAAATCCGCACACGTAGACCAGTAGCCACATATCCTGGCTCAGCATCTAATATCCTCTGATAGAAAGCAAGTTCAGCATCCAATATTCGATCCCCGATTCTGCCTTCGGCTTCGATTCGGACAATCGGAGCTATTACATGAGCAATCGGAGCTTTAGGAGCTTGTGGAGCTGGTGGAGCTTGATCGGCTTGAGTAGAAGTACCAACACTCTGATCAGTTGCCACTGGTGGTTCAGAATTCGGAGCCTCATTATCAGAATCCTGAGCAGACATAATGACTCCGGCAACATCAAAAACATCTTCTAGCTCCTTTTTAATTTGGACCAAATTTCTCTCCGGTTCCTCATCTGAGTCGATGTAGATGTAATCATTCACAAAATCATCTGCCATTCTCTCCTCATCTGTTCTATTGTCAATAACCGCAGGCTTTTCAACCCCAGTCATGACATCAGCTAGAACCTGTGTTTCTTCCACATTTTCCATAACCGTATCAGTACCTCCAGTTCTCGTTCCCTGTTCACCTGCTGGCTGATCTGAGCTCTCAATAATTTCAGTAGTTGTCCCACTCTATTCACCAACCCCCCTGCTGATCTCTTCTCCCCCTCATGTTGATCAAGCGGATCCTGATCATCATGTCTTCTTTTCTGAGAGACTTCATCTTGGATCCCACACTTCTCTTCAACTACTTTGAGTCTGTTACTGATGGAGGTGAATCCATTCATCAAAGCATTCGTCATATATGTCATAGAGTCGGTTAGCTTCTGAAGTTGTGATCCCAGAAGAAGTTGTGTATCTGTGGATGTTGAAGCTTGAGATTGGGTTTGAGGTTGGGTATGTTGACGAAGTAAGGAAATTAAGTCAACCTCTTTAGATGTACTAGATTCGCTTTTGGCTAGAAGGCGGGATAACAACTCAAATTTAAGCTGGTCTTTCGGTATAAGATGTAACGGTACTGGTGATGATGTATGTGTATTGGATTCATCACGGGTTGGTTGATTCAGATGAGCTGACGACGATTCAGCAACGTGTTTGCCTTTGATGGCTCTGCTCACTTCTTGTGCAATTGTGCGTTGCAAAGCATTACTGTGTTGATTTAGGGCAGTGTTGATTGAACTTAAGGCAGATGCAAGCACGGTAAAAGTGATGTAATGTGGAGGCGGTCCAAGCAAGCGTACTATCTGATCCTGTGGAATATTTGGGAACATGTGGGTAAGATCCGGACCACTTAGGTTACCGGTTATAGTAGCGGTTGTAGCAACCATACTGCCTGTGTTCATGGCTGGCATAGAGTTGACCATGACAGGACTTCCACCCTGTCCTCGCGAGGCACCAACGAATGGCGGCCTCACTCTGGGTGTTCCGGTTGGGGCACGGGAGCCCGCAACTTGGTGTTGTACCATCATTCGTGTCCTAGGAAAGGAAGTTGTACCAAGTGGTCCTAGACTCAATGTGCTTTGAATGAAAGGCGATGGCCGGGGCAGGAGCCTACCTGTTTCAATATCAGCAGACACCGAGTGTGTCGCCGATAGCAGTTGTGCTTTATCCCCTGTGGAAGATGAAACACCGGTCTGTTGAGAGACCGATGAGTGGATGAGTGGGGCTGTGCTATGCATGGCTAGGTCCACCATGTCTGTTTCAATGCGCAACGGCGACAGACGCACGTTGGCAGAAGATGTGGCTACCTGGCTTAGATCGGTGTGGGGAGAGTCAGTAGTTAAAACTTTATCTGACTCTATCACAGCTTCACTCAATTCTTTTCTCCCTCCATCCTCACCACTACCTAATTCTACGTCTGCTTATACTTCTTCGTTTACATCTTCATTCACATTTGAAGGACCGACGGCATCAGTAGCAGTGTCTAAAAGTTCTGTGTTCCGAGTGGAAACATCATCAGAACTCACGACACGTGGTCTCTTTCCCATATGCCTTGGAATCAAATGTACCATCTGGTCGTGACCTGAGTCATCATCATCATCAAACGGAGGAAAGAAAGGTTTTATGTCATCGTCTTGATTAACTGCATCATCATCAGAAGATGATGCAACAGCATAGGCTTCGTCCCATGAGACATCATCATCAAATATCTGGGGAGGAGGTCGAGGCGGTGGTTGAGCTAGTCTGGAAGAGGATGCTTGGCCAACAGTTCGTAATCTTCTCCCGACTCTCTTTCTTTTCGTTCTCCTCACCTCTCGATGTTCAAGAACCCCGTGTTCTTGAACCCCCTCGACATTCAGACCCTCACCTCTTAATGGGTTTGCATCATGGGGAGGTCCCTCCGGATTTGGCTGGACCATCAATGCATTGTCTAACTTATACTGCTGAACTACCCTGGACTGTTGGTCAGCAAAAGCAGGTAAGTCTTCACGGATAACGGCGATGTGAGCAAAGTTTATGCATGGGGGCATCCGTAAGTGATGCATGTACTGGCTCGGTCCTATTGGATGATCAACACATAGGGGTATTTGGTCGTTGTCAACCATTGCTTGATGAATCAATATCTGTAATAATCTCTGGAAGGGCACGAAGTTACGATTCTTTTTCAGGAGAGCCTGCTCTGCGACTAGCTCAATAAGATCATTCCATATTAGAACAGTGTAGTCGATGTTCCGGTTAAAAGTGCAGGCATGGAACATTCGTAGAGTAGGTAGATTCGTGTTATCAACACCTGTGTGTTTAGAGGTCATACAACGGTTAAAGGTAAAGCATAGGGTGTACAATACTCTCGGAAGATAGTTGCGTCTGAACTGAGATGAACCGGTAAGAACATGATTTTCTGGATGTTGATATCCAAGACTTTGGATATCGGCAAATAGTTGTTCTTCAGGGACCGGATCATCAAAGTTCTCGGAATAGGGAAGGTTAAGTGCACGTCTGATTCCTCGTAGAGTGAATGTGACATCAAAGTGGTCAACTTTGGCGGAAAAGTGTGGTCGTTGAGCGGTGGGATGGAACTGAAGTGTGCCCCAGAATTGTTAAAGATAGATAGCTGGTACGAGTTCAACTCTGGTAAGCGCAGTTCGTAGAGGATGACCGCGGATGATCTCTATGATAATCTGATAATCGAAGGGAACCGCGAGGTCGAGATGATGATTGTTATCAAAGAAACTTAGAAAGTTCTCCCTCGGAAAGATCTCTTCATCCAGGTCATGAGCATTTACAGACGGGAGGGATGAGCGATGCGAACGGATGATGGTGTTGTCATCCGAAGCATTGCCATCTTGATCACCCATCTGAACCACTTAACAGTTTAGTATAGTGCCAAAGTTGAAATCGCCTTGAAAAATATTTTCCAAAAACCCTAAGTCTTTGGCAAATCGCAAACCACACAAAAGATCATATCGCATGTATTGAGATATCGCAATGTGAAGTATGTGACAAGATGTTGTCGCAACTCAAGGTTGCGATTTGGTCTTGTCGCAACTCACAGTTGCGATATGGTTGAATGTTTGAATACAAGTTGGTTGCGATATGGTTGAACACTGAAAATAACCTAAGTGTTCAGGCCCAGATTATCTAGTTTTCGCACAAAACATGTTAAAATCTATATGACTAAGCTCGCAATACCTACGTGAGTAACCCTAAACAATTCTAACACCCTAAACACACAAGCAGATCGATTTTAAGCAGATAACAATGAATTCGAACCTAAAACCCTAAACAAATGACTGTAGCATGCGTTTGAAATGTTGAAATCGAGTAAGATACAGGAATACATACCACGATGAAGATCTGAGATGAATGCACGGAACGAAATCACTAAAAGATGTCTTGAAAATCGAAGTCGCAAAAGCAGTTTTGAGAGAGAAAGGGGTTTTGGTTTGAGATAAGTTGAAAAGTCAAAACCCTCTTATTTAAACGATTTTGAAACCAGGGACACGTGGCACAACACGATTGGTCCAAGGTTTGACCTGCCACGTGTCGTCATATCGCAAGGAGCAAGTTGCGACATGACGTTCAATCGTATCACAACAGACGGTTGCAACACTATATTGTTCACGCGTCCATATCGCAATGAACGGTTGCGATTTGGGAACCACTTGGTTTCATCGCAACTGAAGGTTGCGATATAACACTGTTCATAGAGATATCGCAAAAGAAGGTTGCTATATCACACTGTTCACTTGTGAAATTTGGACATTTTTCAGATAAAATTTGAAAAGAAAAGATTTTATCACATTGGAAGATGTCCAACTTCCAATTAATTCAGCACTCAAGTTTTTTTTTCTTTTTTTTTAACACAGTTTTCACTCCCCCTTAAATGATGCATAGATTTGAAAAATTGTTTTCATCATTTAAGAGTAAGTGTTTGAAAACAAATCAGAATACTTACCTTAACAGTCACAATGGAATAACACTTACATGATTTGGCAGCTATGCACACTACCCCTAAATTTGTGCATATGATCTGTTGTATAAGTCCCCCTGAAACCAAGAATATACCTTTATGCAAATACATGTATCATAACAAATCATAGATAAGACAATTAAAGAGAAGAGAAAGAAAGAACAAGTTGAAGAAATATATGTACTACAACTAAGATATGAAAATTTAAATAACAGATATTGAGAATATAATATGATGAAAATTTGAGTGTATCAATCTAGATACGAAGTCTAGATTGAGATACAAATATTTCCATCTATTATATGATCAATATATGGAAGCTAAACTTTCATATTCAGCATGCCGAGCTTGGATACTAGAAAATTGAAACGTTTTTCATCCAATGCTTTGGTAAAGAGATCGGCAAGCTGATACTGTTGGGATTTTATGTTCAAAACATGGGTTTTAAAAACTCATAAGAGATAAAAATTATTACGCAACGGAAGCAAAAATTTGAACAAAAACATAAAACCATTTTATTCCCACCAAGGATCTTGTTACATGTAAGAAAAGATAAATAAGAACACACCAAGATTGTTTAGACAATACAACCTTTGTAGTCCTTTGGTTCCTCATGGGAGGTTGGATATTGGTGATGAATGTAGAACCCAAAAGAGAGTTCCTCTAGTGGTATCCACCACAAGTAACGACACCTTGAATGCTAGTTCTTTCTTCTTGAATATGCAAAATGTTTGAGCTTCGTATCCAAGACTACAAGAGAATGGATAGCAAAATGAACACTAAAACCACCACCCTTGGTGGTTTCGGCCGAAAGGAGAAGAGAGGGAGAGTGAGAGTGCCAAAATGCAAGTATGTTTCTTTCTTAATAACTTCATGCTTTTTACTTGAAGTCAAGAGACAAGATGTACACATAAGGCTCCATCATTTGGCCAAAAATTGGTCCAATCATCTTTGAGCCTTCCATGCATAATTTCACTTTTAACCCTCCTAGTTTAAAATGGTTAAAATCACAATTTTAACTATTAAACTTTATCACTAAAGTCCCTCCTTTTAATTCTAGTTATATATGAACCAATCATATTAATTAATAAACTAGAATATTTCATTTGCATTTAATATTATGAATTATATTCAAAAAATATAATTAATAATATTTATCAAGAAATAATAATATTTATTAAGAATCAAATTCTTATAAATATTAATTTAGTGTCTACTTGTTGTTCGGTGTGACCCTATAGGATCATATATTACCGGCAATATTATTTTATAATCATTCTTGAGCATATAAAACCAACAATCTCCCACTTGTTCAAGATTGGATTATAGAATAATATAGACAGTGGTGGACGTCTAGCAACATCTCACTGCCCCCGGCAACGTATGACTGTAAGTGTCATTCAACAACATCCAATTCCCACGAGCTCATAGCTTCAATTGATGTATTAGGTGTGGTATCAGTTATCCCTTTGTTTAGACATCATGTTGAACATGAGACATGGATCACTATCATTCTCATCTATTGTTCAACTTTTGGTAAGGCGCCTTAGATGCCTCACTCTTAACATATTTAGAGAAACAAATCCCATCTTGATTACATACGCCTCTTATGCAGTTCATGCCATGCCCAATAATGGCCTTTATAGCTGCCTTTTTCAAGAACAACGGTTAACCACATCAAAACATAACAGTTCCTACACTTGAGTCCCAAATATGCATCTCAAGTCGAAGGATACAAAGATACTACCTTTTATTCAAGAATCACTTATGACGATGATCCATGAAGTGATCTTGAAGCGGGTCAGGTCCAATACTTGTTCCCTAACACGTACCTATGAACTTGGTTGCAACACTTTGCCACTTTTACTCTTAAAAGTCAACCAATCCAATTCATATTAGTCTTACTTCATAGTTGCTCCCACAACTATGATCGATTATGGACATTTTGAATAACTAATTTATTCAAGGATTTAAACATGCTAATATAGAACACAACGAGTATGAAAAGATCATATCCCATATATCTAACTAAATACTATACTTGTTGCTTAACCTGTTCCAATATCCAAATACTAAATTCAAATCAAATCCCATCACTAGAATAACGAAGTCCTAAAGCTCAAATATGACACTTCAAGTTTAGCTTATGAAAGGAACTTCGTGAATGGGTTTATCCAGAAACTTGATTTGAGTAAACTTTGTGAACACTAACATCTCCATCTTTAACTTTATTCCAAATATAGTTAAATGTTTGGAGTAGATGCTTGGTACTCTGATGTGAGATAGGGTCCTTTAGCTTGCGTAATGGCACCCACATTCTCACAAAAGATTTCTAGATGATCCTGAATGGGAGGCATCTACCTAGCTTTTCAATGAACTCTTTCATCCAAACATCTTTCTTTTGCGGCTTCTAAAGCGGCAGTGTGTTCTTATTTGTAGTGTATTATGCAATTTGACCTTCGCCTTGAACCTTTTCAAACGAACTAGTTCTTCATTCACAATGAAGACATTTCCCTTTTGTGATTGAGAACCTTCTCAATCTTTATGGAAGCTATCATTAGTGCAGCATTTTGCTATGATCTTCTTCCATCCCTCAGTTAAAGAACACTTCCTTGGTTCTTTGTAAGTACCTTAAATCGTTCTTTATAGTCATCCAATGACCTTCCCTCGTTTTTCGTTGGTATCGTTTTCTAATGCTCTAAAGCATTTTGATACGCTCGATCTAGTGCATGTCATGGCATATATGATAGATCCAATTGCCGAAGCATATGGAATACTAATCATTTTATCTAGCTCATCTTTTGTGCTAGAATATTGAGACATGCTCAAAATGATGCCATATCATATTTGCAAGAAACTACCTTTAGAGCCTTGCATCTTGAACCTTTCAAGATCATGTCAACATATGCATTTTGACTTAAACCTATAAGTCGTCTTGATCTAATCTCTAAAGATCTTTATTCCAAGAACAAAATTAGCCCTTTCTAAGTCTTTTATTGAGGATATACTGTCCGAGCCAAAACATGATGTTTTGCTGTGTCGGAAAGTTAATTTCCAAATACTAGTATGTCTTGCACATACAGGATTAGGAATTTTACTGCGCTCCCACTAGTTTTAGCAAATACATGAGTCATCTTTTATTTTGATGAAAATTAAACTTTTAATTTTCCTGTCAAAATGAAGACTTCTGCTTTGTGATACTTGTACTGATCCATGAACGGATTGTATCTAAGTGTTCATGACTCTAAGCCACTCACCAGATTCAGAATCTGACATAGCACTTTAGCAGTTGATGGGTTTACTAGAACCCAGTCATACATCATTCTTTATAAGAAATCGATATCTCTCGAATTTCTGAATGATTCTACTAGATTTGCGAACACTTGGTGTTTTTACTAAGTTTCTGATCAATCAAATTGCTCAGCTTCAACGACCTTTGTTTGATAACTAGTGCCAACCAATAAGTGCATTAGGTTATGAAGTTTTTGATTCCCTTCAAGTTCCTTAACACTCCCACTTGCCTTGCCCATTAAAAAACTTGCTTTTCTAAGAACTTGGCTTTGGAACAATAAACAATTTAATTGTTTGTGGGATTGTAGAATCGGTATATAAAACAATTTATAGTATATTCTACAATATATGCATTTGGTAGATATTGGGTCGAGTTTTACTTGAAGCTTATTGTCTTATATGAGCTTCATAAACCCACACCTTCAACTAAGACTAAGGATGAAAAGACTTTCATGCGAAATCTTATAAGGTGTCTTGTCTACCTTTTGGTTGGTGTCAAAAAGTACGGTTTACTTTAACTAGGGCAGAATTCCGAATTGATATAGGAATAGTACTTCTACTCATAGAGCAAACCATATTTAATAAGGTTCGGTTCATCCTTTCGGATGTACACAATTTCTATGATGATCCAAGAGTTCTTGGTTTAGTTACTATCCTCATATATTAGAAAAGACTCTAATGGTCCTGCTGAGTTGTTTTCTTAATCCTCACTTTAAAACAACTTGAATTACATCAAATGCTTCATCTTTATGTTCCATACACTTCAACAATTGAAATCGTCAGTGAAGGTATTATCTATCACCATATCTAGACTTGGTTTTGAGAGACCATATACATCAACATGTATCAATTCTAAAAAAACTTTTTCTCCTTCTCTATGAATTAGAGAAAAGAGCTATATTCAACTTTATCAAGATCGCATATTTCAAATGAAAATATTTATATTTAGTTTAAAAAATACCACAGTTTTGAAATTTAGATATGCGTTTAATATTTTTCTTGATTAAGTTGAATATTTCATGTGTAGATTTGATTCAAATCACATTTGAGTCTTATGGTGATTATATAGAACTATGTTTTAGAAGACTTTTGAGATTCACTTTATTATTCAATTAGGAGGACTAGTTCTCGAAATAGAATAATTCAATTTGAATATGAATATAATCGTTTCCAAAACGGTTAAGATCAATAAACATGTGACTGAAAAATAATAATTTAGTCAAACTAAATTTAAACCTTGTTCGAAACAAAACTTATTTAACAATGCAAGCCATATGGTTTTATAATAAAATCTCCTATAAGCTTGGTACGCAATCTTGCTTCCTTGCTTATATGGATCACCATATTGCTTGTCTTTCAGTCATTTACCTTTCTTGATTATCTGTAACATATTACAAGAGTGAGTTCTACACTTAGTATCAAATACACAAGTGTAAGATAGAAAGGTAAAAGTTCTATCTTAAAAATTGATACTTGAAGGACTTTTCTTCGTTAGAAAACATTTATTTCTCAGAAGGACAATCTCCTCTTCTATGACCAATGTTGCCTCATCTATCACTACATTCAGATTCTCGACAAAAACATCAAATGCGTTGGTCAGATATTTGAGGATCACATCTACGGCTCTCCCATTGGAATAAGGATAGCCAAGTCTATCCAAATAGTCAAGGTGTGTCCTCATTAGTTGAATATGAGGGCTTACGTTTTGGCCTTTGTCCAATTGTATCGAAGCGTTCACGGACCATATACATTTGGTAATATTTTGGTAATCGGTTTACTATGTCAAATGCCCTCAGTGGAAACGTTTCCATTCTTTCTAGTAAGGATGGAACCATGGTTTCAAGCATAAGACGTGATACATTGATTGGATCATCATTATGTTTCAATCAATTATCGTTAGCTTCTATGGAGGTAAGAGGAGGTTCTTGAGGAATAGGTACGAGGAGTACGTACAATTTGTTTTCACGTCTGAGAACGCGTCTCAATGTTTTGAAAACAAATTGGGAAGTTCTGAGTGGTTAACTTTTCTTCCAAAAGAAAAGGTCTTAGGGATGTGTTAATTGTAGTGTTTGCATTTTAGGCCATCTACAAAATTTAACAAAGTTAATATAGTATTTTCAATATTATTTTTTAGCACATTAATTACCCTTTAGTTTTCTAAAAACATTAATTTGCATAAAATCTAGGATCCAACGTTGCAAAACAAATGAAACGGTTAGGTGACATTTATCCCGTCCATTTAATCCAACAAGGTAGATAACGTTTATCGATTACATCGAATGTAATTCCTAGCGTTATGGGATCCTTAACAACTTGTTTGTTAATTGGCATGTTTGATCCCATCTATGCCTTGGGTTTCTAATGCTTAGGTGACCTTTATCACAAAAGATTCTCAATCAAGTCATCCTACTTGAAACAACGTGTGAAACTTACATCCATGCGGTTAGGTGACCTTTATCCCACAAAGACATAAGAATCACCTCATCCATTACAAGACAATCCAAGTGGTTAGGTGACCTTTATCCCACAAGGGTGTCATAGTGACGTATTGAGTGTTTCTCAAAAGGACGGCATATAACTTGCGTTTATAAAAAGTGATTTTAGATGTTTTACAATTCTAGTTTTGAAAACATTTTTTGTATCATGTGATTTTGCATGCAATTAATAATACATGGTATTTAATTAAAATCTTACTACTCATCAAATGGTTTCTTTTAGTTAAATAAAATCTCTATTTTATCAACTAATTATATATAATCATATGTTAATATTAACGTTTGAGTTTGATCATAATAAGAACCATTTATAGTCTTTTAAAAAACACTTTTATTATTAAGACTATGAGTTTGTAAGAGTTTGGAAAACTCCATTTTAAATTATTCTATAAAACTCAAAATCTCAATTTTTGTCTTAAAAACCATAGTACCATATTATTGCATGCATCCAATAAGCAAGGTAATCTTTTAAGAAAAATAAACTATTTCTCAAAAAGAATAAATTTAAAATCTCCATTTTAATTAATTTGGATCAATTAAAATCCATTTATTTAAATCAAGAGCATGTGCTCTCCTTTTTGCCACCTAATATGACCAATCAAAGGGAGGAAGACCATGCATATTTACCAAACAAACCCTTCTAGTTTTGAGATAGTTAAAATTTATTTCTAAATAAACAATTTTACATAAAACGTATTTGAACCAACTTGCATGTTATCAATTTTAAAATCTCCATTTTAAATATTGGTTGATATAAAATCTCTATTTTAAAACTTGGTTCATTTAAAATTTAATTTTAAAATTTCTCGCTTCAACTTTAAACAATTTTAAATAAGCGCATTTGAACCAATTTTATGTTCTTTACTAGCATGCAATATCCTATATTTTAACGCATAAAAAAGAACATAATCAACCATAAAACATGCAAAAGAATGTGCATAAAATAAAGCCATATCTAATGACATTTCTTGTGAGCCAAAACAAGAAATGCCAAGTCCATTCCTAAGGGACAAAAAAAAAATATAAAAAACTTCAAGCTCCCACTTGCTTTAGCATCTCCATGCAAACAAGAACATCAAGCTCCATCTTCAAGCTCCATGTTGGCCTTCTTCTTGTTACATTTTATAAAATAAAAAACTAGTTCTAACAACTAATCTAATACTTACAAAAAGAACAAGAGAACATTAAATAATAAAACCTATTTACTATTACAAACCAACATTAATAATAATAAAAATTATAACAAATTTAAAGAAAACAACACAACAACCAACATATTGGTCCATGACTTGTTTATGCACATTTTTATAAACAAAATAAAATAAAATAAAACAACACTTGTTTTTCTAAGGCAACCTTTATGTAACAAAAATGCATGTTAAAATTTTGTTACATAAAATATAAAAATTTCACAAACAAGTTGCCAAAGAAGCCATGCATGAACTTTTCATACCAAAATGAAATTTTATCCATGGCTTCCAAAAACCAAGTTTTACCCAAAAAAAACTTATTTACTAATCATGCATTATAACATAGGCTCTGATACCGCTTGTTGGGATTTTATGTTCAAAACATGGGTTTCAAAAACTCATAAGAGATAAAAATTATTACGCAACGGAAGCAAAAATTTGAACAAAAACATAAAACCATTTTATTCCCACCAAGGATCTTGTTACATGCAAGGAAAGATAAATAAGAACATACCAAGAGAGTTTAGACAATACAACCTTTGTAGTCCTTTGGTTCTGTTAGACAACCTAAGGGGGGGGGGGTAAGGTTGTATTTTAAATCTTTTACTTTCAAAAATTCTTTTATAAATAAATACAGTACGGAAACAGTAAAAATAAATCAGAGTATACAAATAATAAAGAAGAGTGTAAATATAAACAAATACACAGAGATTATATAAATAAATATAAATGCAAAGCAGTTTATATAAACAAATATAATAAAGCACAGCGGAATAAATAAAGAGATAAAGGTAAGAGATACTTGACACGGAGATTTACTGATTTACCACCAACTGTGATAAACCAGCAGCCGAGACACTTCTCGACACGATCCAATAAATGTATTCTTTACGGTAGAACACAAACCAAATACAAAGGAATTTGTAATAGTTTCTCAAGCCTCTGCTATGAGATAAACAGGATCACACACCCGTTATTCAAATACTTACAAGAGGAGTATAACTCACAATGGGTAATCACTCTTGTATAATAATCACTTGGATATTTATAAAAAAAGGTTTTATAAAATATATATATTAAATAGGTGAGAGAGCTGAGAAAAGGATGGAGTTGGTTGCTTGCTGTTGTTGTTTGTGTAGTCTTTTTTTTGTTCTTCTCCACCAGCATGCATGTATATATATCAGCTCTTCCAACGGTAACATGCAATCCGCGGTATACCGCCTAGCTCCACGCGGTATGCCGCCTGAAAAGGTGATCTGACACAAGAAACGTAAACCTGCAAGCTCCTGACACCAGACATCCAGCCGCGGTATACCGTGCAGAGGAAAAAGCACATCAAGATCAGAAAGTCAACTCTGCAAAAACCAACGGAAACAGTACCCGCGGTATACCGGCTGAACACCGCGGTATACCGCGCAGAAGAAAAGACTTCCAACCAATCAGAGATGCACACCGAGCTTGCCGCGGTATACCGGCTGAACACCCGCGGTATACCGGCCGTACCACCGCGGAATACCGGCTCTACCTTCGCGGTATACCTGCGTCAGAAAGTGGTTGCAGAAACAGTACGCATGGCAGATACTTCTAGAACCAAAATTTCTTATTTAAAATATTATTTAAAGGGTTTTTAGAAATATCCAAGTGGTATATTATTTTAGGGTGATTATCATTATAAATTATAACCACTAATGACAACGTAAAACTTCCGTCTTGAACTCTTCAGATAAAATCTTCGTGTTCTTCAAGAACTGTACACTTGGATTAGATTGTTAGATAAACAATAATACGGTGTGTTTGTAATCATCAAAATAAATATATATAAATATATAGAGATGTGGTACACTTGCACCAACAATCTCCCCCTTTTTGATGATGACAAACACAACCGCTAAGCATGAGCATATGCGGTTTCTCTCCCCCGTTTGTCGAAACAAAAAGGGTCAAGAAAGACGGTATGCTTCCCCTCGAGAGATGCTCCCCCTCAAAATATGCATATATTTGAGGTAGCATAAACTCATGGGTAAAGATAAAAAGCTCCCCCTCAAAAAAAATAACGATTTATAAAATTTGAGGGACAATAAAATATGCATAAAAAAGCATATAAATGACATGAAACAAAATAACCAAAAAGAAACACTTGCACCAAAAAGGATCTTAAGGCTTCGATTTTTCGGTTAATTTTATGTGAGCAAAAAATACCACGTATTATGACCTCGTCAGGGAACACGTATTATATCCTCGTCAGGAAACCACGTATTATAACCTCGGCAGGTAAGCACGTATTATAACCTCGGCAGGTAACCACGTATTATAACCTCGGCAGGTAACCACGTATTATAACCTCGGCAGGTAACCACGTATTATAACCTCGGCAGGTAACACGTATTATATCCTCGCCAGGAAACACGTACAAAAGGTAAAGAAAATTTTTCGTGGTACCCTTTTCTTATGGGTCCTTTTAACAGTTAGTATAAAACATAAACTGCAAAAAATATGTTGTCGACATAAAACAAACACGACAAACATACAAAGCCATATAAATGGTTTAAAACCATAAACGCATTCCACCCGGATTATCAACATTAAACATTCCTTTCGGAATCCATTTTCTAACCATTTTAATTTTGCGATTGTATTTATCATACACATAAAATGAAGCATTTATATTCGCATTATTTTTAGGTCTAGAAAAATTACCATTATACATACGAGCATGCGGTTTCCTTCCATAATTCACATTTTTCATTTTTGACATATATGGAGGTTTTCTCGTATCAATTTTAGGAGATGCAAAAAATCTTTTAATGGGTTTACACGAACATTTATCAACACATGTATCGGAACCAATTCCTTTACGACAATTTATACGATTAGGCATATTTAGCATTTTAAGCACTTTATCATTGCTACTATTAAAAGCATTTGCTAATAAGTCATTTTTCTCATGCGATTTACATTTTGCTTTTAAACAAGCAATTTCATCTTCAAGAATATTGCATTTACCACATACAACTTTTTCACATGTTATTTTCTCTAAACATGCAATTTTATCATTTAAGACAATGCAAGATTTGCAAACAATATTTTCGCATGCTTTCTTTTCTAAAGTGATAACTTTATCATTTAACTCATTTTTGATTTTATTATCACATGCAATGGTTTGTTTACAATTATTCAACTCATTTTGACATAATAATAATTCTTCTTTTAATTTAGCATTCTCATTTTTATAACTATTTACGAGAACAATCAATTTTTGAAAAGAGACATTTAGCATATCAATATCATCATCGTTATCACTACAACTAGAATAACTTGAGTATGAAGTACATACCTCTTTCTCGCAGTCGACGATGAGACAAGTTTCTTCATTTCTTTGATCTCGGGTTTCGTCTCTCTTTTCTTTTGAGTTTTCACCATAGGTGATGTTCAAGTTCTCCCAAATATCACGAGCAGTTTCAAAGAGATAAACACGCTCAATATCATCGTTAGTAAGAACCGAAAAGAGAAAATTTTTGGCTTCATAATTTAAACAACAATTATCCTTATCTTCGTCGGACCATTCCGAGCTAGGTTTTTCAACAACTTTGTTGTTTTGAAATTTTGTGGGTTTGAAATTTCCTTTAATAATAATATCCCAAATTTTTTGATTTATCCCACGAACATAACGTTCAAAAGAATTTGCCCAAAGATCAAAATTTTCGAAATCAATAAGAAGAGATTTAGAAAACCAAACATTTTGTTGAGCCATAACAAAAACGGATTTTAAAAAAAAAAATTAAATAGACGATTTTTGAAAGCCCTGCTCTGATACCAAATGTTAGACAACCTAAGGGGGGGTAAGGTTGTATTTTAAATCTTTTACTTTCAAAAATTCTTTTATAAATAAATACAGTACGGAAACAGTAAAAATAAATCAGAGTATACAAATAATAAAGAAGAGTGTAAATATAAACAAATACACAGAGATTATATAAATAAATATAAATGCAAAGCAGTTTATATAAACAAATATAATAAAGCACAGCGGAATAAATAAAGAGATAAAGGTAAGAGATACTTGACACGGAGATTTACTGATTTACCACCAACTGTGATAAACCAGCAGCCGAGACACTTCTCGACACGATCCAATAAATGTATTCTTTACGGTAGAACACAAACCAAATACAAAGGAATTTGTAATAGTTTCTCAAGCCTCTGCTATGAGATAAACAGGATCACACACCCGTTATTCAAATACTTACAAGAGGAGTATAACTCACAATGGGTAATCACTCTTGTATAATAATCACTTGGATATTTATAAAAAAAGGTTTTATAAAATATATATATTAAATAGGTGAGAGAGCTGAGAAAAGGATGGAGTTGGTTGCTTGCTGTTGTTGTTTGTGTAGTCTTTTTTTTTGTTCTTCTCCACCAGCATGCATGTATATATATCAGCTCTTCCAACGGTAACATGCAATCCGCGGTATACCGCCTAGCTCCACGCGGTATGCCGCCTGAAAAGGTGATCTGACACAAGAAACGTAAACCTGCAAGCTCCTGACACCAGACATCCAGCCGCGGTATACCGTGCAGAGGAAAAAGCACATCAAGATCAGAAAGTCAACTCTGCAAAAACCAACGGAAACAGTACCCGCGGTATACCAGCTGAACACCGCGGTATACCGCGCAGAAGAAAAGACTTCCAACCAATCAGAGATGCACACCGAGCTTGCCGCGGTATACCGGCTGAACACCCGCGGTATACCGGCCGTACCACCGCGGAATACCGGCTCTACCTTCGCGGTATACCTGCGTCAGAAAGTGGTTGCAGAAACAGTACGCATGGCAGATACTTCTAGAACCAAAATTTCTTATTTAAAATATTATTTAAAGGGTTTTTAGAAATATCCAAGTGGTATATTATTTTAGGGTGATTATCATTATAAATTATAACCACTAATGACAACGTAAAACTTCCGTCTTGAACTCTTCAGATAAAATCTTCGTGTTCTTCAAGAACTGTACACTTGGATTAGATTGTTAGATAAACAATAATACGGTGTGTTTGTAATCATCAAAATAAATATATATAAATATATAGAGATGTGGTACACTTGCACCAACAGGTTCCTCATGGGAGGTTGGATGTTGGTGATGAATGTAGAACCCAAAAGAGAGTTCCTCTAGCGGTATCCACCACAAGTAACGACACCTTGAATGCTAGTTCTTTCTTCTTGAATATGCAAAATGTTTGAGCTTCGTATCCAAGACTACAAGAGAATGGATAGCAAAATGAACACTAAAACCACCACCCTTGGTGGTTTCGGCCGAAAGGAGAAGAGAGGGAGAGTGAGAGTGCCAAAATGCAAGTATGTTTCTTTCTTAATAACTTCATGCTTTTTACTTGAAGTCAAGAGACAAGATGTACACATAAGGCTCCATCATTTGGCCAAAAATTGGTCCAATCATCTTTGAGCCTTCCATGCATAGTTTCACTTTTAACCCTCCTAGTTTAAAATGGTTAAAATCACAATTTTAACTATTAAACTTTATCACTAAAGTCCCTCCTTTTAATTCTAGTTATATATGAGCCAATCATATTAATTAATAAACTAGTATATTTCATTTGCATTTAATATTATGAATTATATTCAAAAAATATAATTAATAATATTTATCAAGAAATAATAATATTTATTAAGAATCAAATTCTTATAAATATTAATTTAGTGTCTACTTGTTGTTCGGTGTGACCCTATAGGATCATATATTACCGGCAATATTATTTTATAATCATTCTTGAGCATATAAAATCAACAGATACTCAGTTGTAACAAAATACAATTCGACAATTCCTTTCTCAACATGATCTTTTATGAAATGATACCTTATGTCGATGTGTTTGGTTTTGGTGTGCTGGACAGGATTAGCAGATATAGCAATAGCACTCTTACTGTCGCAGTAAATGGGGATCTTCTCGTATTTATACCCATAGTCCATGAGTTGGGTCTTCATCCAAAGGACTTGTGAACAACAGCTCGCCGCGGCAACGTACTCGGCTTCCGCGGTGATGTCAAACACACAATTCTGCTTCTTCGACGACCAACTCACAAGCTTGTCTCCCAAAAACTGGACGTGCCTAGAGGTGCTTTTTCTGTCCAACATGCTTCCTCCGTTATCAGCATCTGAATATTCAGTTAGTTCGAAGCCGGTTCTCTTGGGATACCACAGTCCAAGGTACGGAGTGCCTTTCAAGTACCGAAAGATCCTTTTGACGGCTCCGATGTGTGACTCTTTGGGATTAACCTGAAATCTAGCACAAAGACAAGTCGAAAACATTATATCTGGACGACTAGCGGTTAGGTACATTAGAGAACCAATCATTCCTCTATAAAGCTTGACATCAGCATCAATACCGTGTGGATCTGGACCTATCTTAGATCCAGGAGCCATAGGCGTACCGATCGACGAACAGTTTTCCATCTTGAATTTCTTCAAGATGTCAAACACATACTTCGACTGGTTGATGAAGATACCCGTAGAGAATTCTTTTACTTGTAATCCGAGAAAGAAATTAATCTCTCCCATCATACTCATTTGAAATTGAGTCATCATAATGTCCGAAAACCAAGTACAATGTCCAGGGTTAGTTGAACCAAAAATAATATCGTCAACGTAAATCTGAACTAAAAGAATATCACATTTGTCGCGTAAAGTAAACAAAGTTGTGTCGATTTTACCTTTCACAAAGCCAGCGTTTAGTAGAGAGGTAGATAACTTTCCATACCAGGCACGGGGGGCTTGCTTGAGACCGTATAGGGCTCTGTCAAGAATGTAGACGTGATTTGGATAATCTTTATCCACAAAGCCTTCCGGTTGTGACACATACACTTCTTCCTTAAGAACACCGTTCAAGAAAGCGGTCTTCACGTCCATTTGATAAACGGTGAAGTTCTTGAAAACGGCATACGAAAGGAACATCCGAATTGCCTCAAGACGAGCAACCGGCGCGTATGTCTCGTCATAATCTATCCCCTCTTGTTGCCTATACCCTTTTGCTACCAAATGAGCTTTGTTGCGCACAATTATTCTGTCTCCGTCTTTCTTGTTCTTTAGGACCCACTTGGTACCAATGACTGTCTTACCTTTGGGTCGCGGAACTAGTCTCCACACCTTCAAAGCTTCAAACTAATTCAGCTCTTCTTGCATCGCAACCAACCAATCAGGGTCTTCTAAGGCTTGTTGAACTGTTGAAGGCTCAACTTGACTTAGGAAGAGTGCATATAATACTTCGTTTGCGGTTGCGGATGCAGATCTTGTCTTTACTGGTTCAGATACATCACCAATCACCTGATCAATTGGGTGACTGCGTGTCCACCTTGTGGAGTGTGGATGGAGAGCTATAGCATTTTCATTTGGGTCTACAAGGGTAGGATCCTTATCAAAGTTCAACTCGATCGTCAGTGTCGGTTCCGGTTGTGAGACAAGTTGATTGGCAGAATTGACAATCGGCACAGCCTCAAGAACTGATTTGGTAGATTGTTCAGGAATGTTGGTATTTCCCTGATCACCGACATTCGAAGATGTTCCAGATGAAGAAGCACCACTTGTAGATGCATGTGATCTTGCTTGTGGAGATACCATCGTTGTGTTCCTTGGAGAAGTTACAGGAGTAGTTGCACCAGAATTTGATGAGGTCAGCACCGGTGAAGGGCCTGACACAGTAGCTTGTACTGGTGGTGGTTCAACCTGTATCCTGTTAATGACAGATGCAGAAGATTTATCAGGATTAAAATAGTCATCATAAAAGTGTTCAAACAAAACATCAAGTTCACTAGGAGTAGAGTTAGAAGTGGAAGCTTGATCCTTGTTTGAAGATATAGTCATCATTGGACGGATTTGTCCAGATGCTAGAATTCCTGATATTGCGGGTTCTGTACTATTTTGCACAGAAGCCATGTCTTCAGATTCGTCGAATGTGACATTGACACTTTCCATCACAGTTCTGGATGACTTGAGGTAGACTCTGTATGCTTTAGATGTGAGCGAGTATCCGATGAAGACGCCATCAATACCCTTAGGACTGAATTTGTTCAGGTTGTCCTTATCGTTCAGCACAACACACCTGCATCCAAAGACACGAAAATAGTGTATTACAGGTTTTCTTTTATTAACCAATTCATATGGAGTCTTGCCAAACCGTCGATGTATGATTGAACGGTTTTGTGTATAGCATGTCGTTGCAACAGCTTCAGCCCACAGAAACAGAGGTAGATCAGCATAAGACAACATCGTTCTGGCCGCTTCAACAAGTGTACGGTTACGTCTTTCAACGACACCGTTCTGCTGAGGTGTTCTGGCCGTAGAATATTGATGAGTAATACCTAATGACTTAAAGAAGTCATCAAGAGTTCGGTTTTTAAACTCTGTCCCGTTATCCTATCTAACGGTCTGAACTGTTTGTTGACGATTCACTTGAAGCTATTTGATTAACGAGATGATCAAGTCTGGAGTTTCATCTTTTGAGCGTAGAAACTTGACCCATGTGTATCTCGAGTAATCATCGACGACAACTAACACGTAACGTTTGGCACTAACACTCCGAGTCTTCATCGGACCACAAAGATCCATATGAAGGATTTCTAAAGCTTTGCTTGTGCCGGGCTCGAGTTTCGGTGGATGAGGAGCACGCTTCATCTTCCCTTTCTCACACGTGATACAGAAATTGTCGTTCTCAAACTTCAGAACTCGTAGACCTATGACTAATTCACCCAACGTTAACTTTTGAATATAACGGAAGTTGAGATGAGATAGTCGTCTATGCCATAACCAGCTTTTCTCCAAAGACGCTTTCGACATCAAACATACGTCATTCTTAGGCTTGAGGGTTGATAGGTCAATGGTGTACAAATTGGATTTCCTAGAACCAACAAGAAGCTCATCACCTCCGTCGGTAAGAACTGCACAACGGGTCTTCTTGAAATGGACTTTTAGGTCTTTATCACAAAATTGACCTATACTAAACAGATTGTGTCCTAAGCCCTCGACGTAATTGACTTTTGTTATTCTCACATTATCCTTTACAATATCTTCGTAACCCAAAATTGGAGAATATTGATCGTTTCCAAACTTTACTTTGCCAAGATCCTTTTCCACAAAATTAACCAGCAACTCCTTTCTTCCAGTCATGTGTTTTGAGCAGCCTGAATCTAAATACCTGACATGACTGGGCTGCAAAATGGAAATCAAACGGTTTTAGGTACCCATTGCCAATTGGGTCCTTTCTGATTAGTATTTTTGGATTTGCCATTTTGTTTTCTATAACCGGTTTTAAAATAATCATTTGAGTAAAACCAACGGTTATTGTCAGATTTGCAGATAAAACCATCCACACCACAAGAAGCACAACAAATTTGATCACGTGCCAAATTAATCAGTTGTTGCATTGCATAAACCTTGTATTGAACTACAAGTTTTCGTCCCTTGCCAACATCATAATTATTAACATTTGAAACAAAATTGTCTTTCTTGGAATTTAAAACATTTGAAGTAACGTGGGATGATTTGATCTGGGCCACATCCTGTGTGGACTCCTTTATTCTCCATTCAAGGCGCGTGTTGTTTCTCAAATAACGATCTGAAACACCAGACAAATAGGAGTCGTAAGCTTTTGAGTTTTGAGCTTGAGAAGAATTAACATGCATCTTTCTTTTTGTTTTTCTTTTCATTTTCTGTAATGATTGTTTTGATTTAGATTTAGAGTAATAATCATTAACAGAGATTTTCTCAGCTGATTTTGAAGATTCCCCTTCCAAGATAATCTTTTCAGGTTCCTCCTCTTTTATTAGAAAATCAGTGTGATCTGGAAGTTTGGCACTAAAATCAAATTGAACAGGCACTTCACATACAGCTTTACCTTTGTCCTTACTAACATTCTCACTATCACGATTAATCTGAATATCACATTCAGACTGACTGTCCAATGAAGTGTGAAAAATAACACGAGACTTCGGATACAGAAATTCATTTATTTCTTTTTCAATAGCTTTATCTTCTTCTGTATAAAAATACATTTCAGGTGGATCTTTGACAAATTGACTTTCCAAATCCCAACATTCAAAATCATCTTTGTCATCAACTGTCCAGTCCCTCAAGTTCCCATAAAAGCTTTGCATGAGGAAACATCTGAATCTGAAGAATGCTTTTCTTTGGAAACTTTTTTTTTCAGGCATTTCCTCAAGTTTTGTTTTCATTTCTTTTAAGTTTTCCGAAAACACTGTGATCATAACTTCCTTTTCGATCTCGAAAGCAAGCTTCTCGTCATTTCTGACTTCTTCAATAGTGATTTTGATCTTGCTTTCAAGGTCCACGAGTTTTTGTTTAAGAACCATTGGTGGAAAATACCTTTTTCCTTCCAAAATAGGTTTTTCAGAATTAACCTTTTGTGTATTTTCCGTTTCCTCCGGTTCTTTAACAATATAACTATCAAAGTAATCATTTGGTAGAGTTTTTTCGTTGTTTAATGCCTTTGCATTATCGGGACCATACCAAAAAGGAAGTTGCATTTTAACAGTGGTTTTTCTTTTTATATCTTCCTCAGCCTCATAGTCTTCACCATCCATTTTAAGCCATTTAATCTGATAGTTAGAATATACTGCAAGTTCAATCCATTCAAATTTATAAAGAGTGGGAGCTTTAGTTAAGGCATTCTCCAGGTACTGTGGATTGTCATACCCGATTCCCCACTTTGAATTGAAATATCTGAACTTACTTGGCTTATGCATATGAATTGTTTGTTCAGTTTGACCTGCTTTGTACAGTTTATTTTCCAAATCCTTGACATTTTCACACAGCTCTTCATTTCTATTTTTATAAGCATGTAAAATACTTTCAAACTCATTACTCTTGGTTTCCGAACTCGTTAATTTATTTGTTAGTTCAGTTATTTGATCTTGAAAATACGCATAACCAATATCGAACTCAGTCTTTTTCTTTTCTAATTCTTGAATTTGACTGTCTTGTTCAATTAGTTTATTTCTTAGAGTGGAGATTATTTCATCTGATGTGTCCCGGTCAATTGTTAGTTCTTCTAACTTCTTTTCTAAAAACGCTTGTTGAATAAAGAATTGATTATAGAGATCGAGATGTACCTCATTCGATGTAGACTCTGATCCTTCATCATCAGCATTTCTGGTCATGAGACACATCTTGTTCTGAGCTGGTTTCTCATCATCTGCTTCATCATCAGTCTGATCAAGCCAGTATTCTTCTTCAACCATCAGCACAATCCCTGATTCTTTCTTCTCAGCAAGCATCAGCTTATTCTTGTAGTAACTGGAATCCCTCACTTTCGGCTTCCAACATTCTTTTGAGAAATGACCAGTCTTCCCACAATTATAACACTTCGGGGCTTCATCCTTCTTCTCAAATACCCTTTTCTCATCTGGCCTCTTATACTCTTCAGGCCTTTTATATTCAGCTCTCTTTTCCTCAAACTTCTTACCCGATTCAACGTGTGCTTTATGCTCAAAGTTCTTGGAGCCAGAAGAATATCTTTGACTGTTAGAACTGGGGCTTTTCCCAAACTGTCTCTGAAAAGATCTGGTAAGGAGTATCAAAGAATTCTTCATACTTTCAATATCATCCATCGCACCTGTTTCATTCTGTTCCTCTTCAGACTGATTACCCCCATTCTTGGAGTAATTCATGTTTAGACAATAAAGCGAGTGGATAGAAATCTTCTTCCTTAACCTCTCTTTTCTCTTCCTTCTTCTCTTTCTTCTTTTTCTTGGCCCTCTTTGCATCTGCATCATCTTCATCCTGCTTCAAGGTTTCGTACATTTCTTGTAGAGGCAAATCAGCTAACTTAGCATTCTGTTTCATTCGGTGAGCATACTTCTTCCATTCCGGTTGAAGAACACTCAGGAATTTCACATTATGCTCGATTATAGATTTGTTGATACTGTACCTATTCAGATCATTCAGGATGGTAGTAAATCGGTCATAAGCAGAATCAAGAGCCTCTCCTTCCTCCTGTTTAAAATTTCCATACAAGTTGATAGCATTAGAGATTCTTGTGATCCCACAATGACAAGTAATAAGAGTAAATACACGATATATATGAATCAAAGAAGTACACCTCTATATATATGATTGAAGAACTTGCAGCTTACAACTTCACAGAAGGTTGAGAGGTTTACAAAGTGGAAGGAGGCTGCGAAGATAGAGGCGTGTGTATTTTGTATGTTGAATGTTCTATGTTGTGGTCTGACCTAAAAATACAGATAGTATACTATATATACTATTCCAAGTTTGACAACATGTCACATTTGGTCCCTCAACTATAATACTACATGGTACAAGATAATGTAACATTAACAATCTCCCCCTTTGTACCAATGTAGAGCCATAAGCTTTAGACATTCATTGGAACCACTTGTGTCTTCCGAAGCCCAAAAATCAACTCGAATCTTCTTAGCGCGTTCCGGTAGTCTACTCGATATTTGACGGCATCCATTACTTCCTTTATCAACGCCTTTTGTTTCTTCGACAGCTTCTCTTCTCCTTTAGCATCCAATCGTAATCTGCTCACTAGATGAATCTGAATCATCTTGAAAGTTCCGTCGCTGAATTTATTTGCATCAGTGACTCTCATGAATTTCTTCTCTGAGGCTGAGTCAATGAACACAACTCCAAGATCTGGTTTGCTCAGCACGGTGTAAGCTTGAACACTCTGAATATCTGCCAGATCTAGATTCGGAGGTCTGATGTTGACTCGTTCTTGACGCGCTTCCAAGGCCATTTGAAAATCCTTAAGATATGAAAACTTCAGGATGTTCTTCATGTACCTCTTCAGACTTTGATAAGCATCTGACCATTCTCCCTTCTTTTTAGGATCTCGAGACAGGATTTCATACAAGTTGCAAACGTCATTGAGCTGTAGTTTCTGAAAATCTGCCTCATTAAAGACTAGTTCTGAATCATCTGATCTCTGAACGGTAAATACTGGGTACCAAACCTTTGAAAGCTTTCGCGATTCTATCTTCAGTACTCTTCTGATCGGTTTGTCAGACTTTATTGCATTGGCGTTCAGCGATTCATATCTCATGAAATAGAGATATTCAGTTCTGTGCTTTTCTGGCCAGTCTTCAATCCCGTAGACTTTTTCCCAAGAGATTGGCTGCATGACCCTTACAAACATATTGCTTTGTAAGATTTCCTGAAAGGGAGTCATAATTCTGACTCGTAGGCCAGTCGCCACAAATCCTGGTTCATTCTGGATAATGTCTTGGAGAAGTCTGATTTCTGCTTGAAGCTTTGGATCTCTGAGATGTTCAGCAGGTTGTAGGTTGATAACGATCGGAGCTTGCGGTTGAATTACTTGAGCTTGAGCTGGAGTTATTGAAGTATCTGTTTGTTGAATAGAAGATCCTGGAGCTTCAGTCTCTGAATCTAGAGCAACCATCATAGTATCAGAAGAATCAAACACATTTGCAATTTCTTGCTTGATCTGCACCGTTGTTCGTTCGGGCTCTTCATCTGAATCTATGATTATAACGTCTGTCGTCCAATCATCTTCTGTTCTATTGTCACTAGCCGAAGGCTTTTCAACCCCAGCTATGACATCAGCTAGAATATCGAGATTCTCTGAGTCAGTGGCTCCTTTACTTGTATCCTCGGACGCTTTACCGGAAGATGTCTCAGTTTCTTTCTCTACTGCAGTGCTCTCAGAAGCAGCAACTGTACTTGTTCCAACACCTGTACCTGTACCTGTACCTGTACTCTCCCCCTCATGGTGATCTGGATCATCCTGATCATCATGTCTTCTTTTCTGAGCGGTTTCAGCTTGAACACCACAAGCCAGTTCGACTACTTCGACCCTTTTGACAATCGAATGAAAGCCAGCCAAAAAGGAATCTGCCATGTTGGAGATTGAGGTATTTAGCTGCTCAAATTGGGGAACAAGCAGTGGATTTGTGGTTGATGAAGCTTGAGGCGGTGGTGGAGGTGGAGGTGCGGTTTGTTGACGAAGCAAGCTAATAAGATCGACATCCTCGCCTGGTCTTGGATCGTGTTTGGCAAGAAGTCGTGCAAGCAGCTCTGACTTGAGTAGATCTTCAGGAGCAAGATTTAACGGGATCGATGTTGGATCTTGTTGAACGGGTTCGGCTCTAGTCAGTTGAGGTTCAGATGTAGAAGATTCAGCCGGTCCTTTACCTTTCACCGCTCTGATTACATCATCACTTAATTTCTGAAACTCTGCTTTCATTTTGTCAGTATGAGCCTGATATGTGTTGTCGATAGATCTGACAAAATGCTTTAGTAGAGTAAGTGGCACGAATCTATTCGGAGGAGGGCCAACCAAACTAAACGCTCGTTCGAGATCAGCACTAACACCCAGACCACTTAGGTTACTGGTTGAAGTATCGGTTGAAGCAACCGTACTGCCTGTGTTCAAAGCTGGCATAGAGTTAGCAATGACAGGACTTCCACCCGATCCTCGTGACGCACCAACAAAGGGTGGCACTCTGGGTGTTCCGGTTGGGGCACGAAAGCTCCCAACAAGGTGTTGTTCAAATAGCGGTGACCTAGGAAAAGAAGTTGTTCCAAAAGGCGCTAGACTCGATGTGCTCTGAAATGAAGTCGGTGGCCGGGGCAGGGGCCTACCTGTTTCAATACCAGCGAACACCGAATGTGTTGCCGATAGACTTTGTGCATATTCCCCTGTGCTGAATGAAACACCGGCCTGTTGAGAGACCGATGAGTGGCTTGGTGGGGGTGTGCACTGCATGGTTGGGCGGACCATGGCTGTTTCAATGCTCAACGGCGACGAACGCACGTTGGCAGAAGATGTGGTTGCCCGGCTTGGATCGGCTTGGGAAGAGTCGGTAGTTATAACTTTTTCCGACTCTTTCACATTTTTGCTCATTTCTTTTCTCCCTCTTGCCTCACCACTAAGTACATTTTCTTCATCTACGTCTACTTCTTCGTGTATAAGTGAAGTATCAACAGCAGCAACTGTAGAAGTAACCATAGGTTCTGGTTGTCTAGATGAACCTGCACCAGGTGTTTCAACTCGAGGCCTTTTTCTTGTTTGCCTTGGTAACAAGTTTACATCTGGATCTGAGTCATATTCATAATCACCAAAATCAACTAGAGGACTGAATGGTTCTGTTCTTTGGCTTGAAGAAGATGTTGCTCGATCGCCAGAGCGTGAAGATGTAGCACGACCAGTACTTCGAGTCCTACCCCCCACTCTCTTTCTTGTTGTTCTTCTCACCACTCGTTGTTCAGGAACCCCTTGTTCCTGAACCCCCTCGACAATAGGACCCTCACCACCTACTGGGTTTGCATCTTGGGCAGGTCCAACCGGATCTGGCTGGTCCATTAATGCGTTTTGCTCCCTATACTGAATCACTACCCAGCTAGCCTGGTCGGCATAATTCAGTACCTCTGGTCGAATAACGGCGGTATGTACGAATGGTTCATGTGCTGGCGGTACAAGGCGGTGCATCCAGCTTGCTGGTCCTCGCTCAGCTTCCTCTCTTCTTGGGATTTCCGGTCGGTCTTGCATAGCCTGATGAATCAGGATTTGGAAGAACCGTTGAAATGGCACAAAGTTGCGTCTCATTTTGGGTTTGAGCTGATCTGCAACAATTTCCACCATTTCATTCCAGATAAGGACAGCATAGTCTATATTGCGGTTGAAGGCGAATGCATGAAACATCTTTAGGATCGCTAGATTCGTCTTATCTAGGCCAGTATGCTTAGATGTCATGCAGCGATTGAGGATTGAGCATAGGGTGTACCACACCGGCGGTAGATGTTGTCTTCTGAATTGTGATGAACCGGTGAGTACGGGGACTCTTGGATCTTGATATCCAAGGCTGCGGATATCCGTGAATAATTCTTCAGAAACAGCTGGATCTTCGAAGTTGTCGCGTCTTGGAAGTTCGAGAGCACGACGTAAGCCTTGTAGTGTGATCCTTACTTCGAAATGGTCTATATTAGCATTGAATCGCTGTGGTCGAGCCGTAGGATTGAATCGGAGTGTGTGCCAAAATTGTTGTAAATAAATGGCAGGCACTCTCTCGACCCTTGTCAGTGCAGTGCGAATTGGATGACCACGGATGATCTCTAGAATTATCCGGTGAGAGAAGTTGCTTTCAAGATCCAGGTGATGATTATTTTCACGGATTGCTAGAAAGCTGGCCCTTGGCATGATTTCTTCATCCGGGTCAACGGCATTGACGGATGGATGTGAAGAGCGTTGCGAGGCGATGATGGTGTTGTCATCGGATGCATATTCAGCAGGTTGTTCAGCCATCTGTAAGGTATTTTAACATGTTAGAACAGATTTAAGCAATTCAAACAGAAAGGTATTTTTCTTGAAAAAATCCCAAAAACAAAAAAATTCACAAGGCCTTGAAACCTCGCAATACAAGCAATACAAGATTGCGAGGCTCGCAGTCAACGGAATTAGAAGATTGCGAGGCTCGCAAGACCTGGAAGGTTGCGAGGATCGCAGTCTTAAAGAGTATGAGTTGCGAGGGGTTTGAATGTCTGAGGATTGCGAGGTATATGAACATTAGCAGTAAAACCTATGTGATTTTCCAGATTTTCGAAATTAGCATGTATAGATGTTAAAATTGATACTAGCATGCTCGGTTTTGGTTCGTGAGTAAACCTTAATCATCTAAAACATCTAACAAGCACTAATCGATTGAATTTTAGCATGTTACAGTGACCAACCCTAAAACCCCTTAAACCTTAAATGCAAAATCGATTAAATCATGATTTTTAACGGATGAAATGTAATAAGAATCGAGAATACATACCTCTTAATCGAATGTAGTCGATTACACGGAGTAGAATCAACAAATAAAACTTCTTTGGTCGAATCGCAATGTTCAGTATCGAGAGAAAAAAAACGAGGGTTCTTTATGGAGAGGTTTTTGAAATAATGACTAAGTCAAAGATCGCAAGTATATAAACCAATTTGAAATCCGTGACACGTGTCACTCCCTGAATTTCTCAAAATTTAAAAAAATTCGGATCGCAATAAACAAAACCAAACCTCGCAATATAAGATTGCGAGGGAATCTTAGGATCGCAATAAACTACTGCGAGGGAATCTTTGAATGAAGGGTAACTTCGCATCGCAATAGAAGACTGCGATGGAAAGATTCCATCGCAATGAACTGCTGCGAGGGAATTGCGAGGAAATTTGATACTTTGACATTTTTGATCTCTTTTTTTTTTCAAATTTTAGCCCACTGGAAGATGTCCAACTTCCAATTGTTTATTTAAACTAGGTAATTTCCAAGACTATTTTTCACTCTCCCTTAAATGATGCATAAGGGTTTATAAAAAAATCAAGTTAGAAACACTTACCTTGTTATCTTCAAGTAGTAAGTATTTGGAAATACCTTTTACTTACTCTGTCATGTATGCACACTCCCCCTCTTTTTGTGCGTACTCCATTTCCTGTACTCCCCCTGAGACTATGAACAAGTCTTTTGCATACATAGATATCATCACAATTGTATCGTTACGATAAAATAAACTTTGAAACACAACAAATACATGAAATTGAAATATCTTATGTTGATAATAGAATGTGATGAAAATATGAGTGTATCAATTTAGATAGATTTATCTAGATTGAAAGATACATATTTCCATCCATTAAATGATCAAATTAGATATTACACTTTCATGTTCAACATGCCAAGCTTGGATATTAAGAAATTAAAGCGTTTTTCATCCAAGGCTTTTGTAAACAAATCGGCAAGTTGATGCTCTGTTGGAACAAAATATAATTCAACCGTACCTTTTTCCACATAGTCTTTTATGAAGTGATACCTGACATCTATGTGTTTGGTCTTTGTGTGCTGAACCGGATTTGCTGTAATGGCAATTGCACTTTTGCTGTCACAGTTGATAGGGATCTTCTCGTATCTGAAGCCGTAGTCCTGCAGTTGAGTCCTCATCCACAGAACTTGTGAACAACAACTGGCCGCAGCAACATACTCTGCCTCCGCAGTTGATGTAGAAACACAGTTCTGTTTCCTCGATGACCAACTGACCAACTTTTCCCCTAAAAACTGAACATGACCAGAAGTGCTCTTCCGGTCTAGCAAACTACCTCCATGATCTGCATCTGAGTATGCAGTGAGCTCGAATCCTGATCCCTTTGGGTACCAAAGTCCAAGGTACGGTGTCCCTTTCAAATATCGAAAGATCCTTGTAACAGCACTTCGATGTGATTGTTTTGGTTGTGCCTGAAATCTTGCACATAAACATGTAGAGAACATTATATCTGGACGACTCGCAGTGAGGTACATTAATGAACCTATCATCCCTCGGTAGTTCTTGACATCGACATCTACACCGTTTGGATCAGGACCAACTTTTGATTGGTGAGCCATAGGTGTACCAATCGAAGTACAGTTTTCCATTTTGTATTTCTTCAAAATGTCAAACACGTATTTTGATTGGTTGATGAAGATACCTGTCGAGAACTGCTTGACTTGTAATCCAAGAAAGAAATTAATCTCTCCCATCATACTCATCTGGAATCTGGTCATCATTAAACCTGAAAACCACGTGCATAATCCAGGGTTAGTTGAACCAAAAATAATGTCATCGACGTAAATTTGTACCAAAAGAATATCACCTTCTTGTTCCAGAGTAAAGAGAGTTGTGTCAATTTTACCTTTTCGAAAGCCAGCACCAAGTAAGTAGGTAGATAGGATTTCATACCAGGCGCGAGGGGCTTGCTTCAGACCATAGAGAGCTTTGTCAAGTATGTAGACATGATCTGGATAATCTGTGTCCACAAAACCCTCTGGTTGAGAAACGTATACTTCTTCTTTCAAAACGCCGTTCAAGAATGCTGTCTTCACGTCCATTTGATAAACAGTGAAGTTTCTGTAGGCAGCGTATGAAAGAAATATCCGTATTGCTTCTAAACGAGCAACCGGTGCGTATGTCTCATCATAGTCTATTCCCTCCTGTTGCCTGTACCCTTTCGCTACAAGGCGTGCTTTGTTTCTTATCACAATCCCTTCACTGTCTTTCTTGTTCTTCAGGATCCATTTTGTACCAATGACCGTTTTACCCTTTGGTCTAGGAACAAGTCTCCATACTTTTAGAGCTTCAAATGAGTTCAGCTCATCTTGCATGGCAATTATCCAATCTGGATCTTCTAAGGCATGTTGAACAGATGTAGGTTCAACTTGACTAAGAAAGAGCGCAAATAGGACCTCGTTTGCCGTTGCCGATCTAGTTTTGACTGGTTCGTTGACTTGACCAATAACCTGAGTAATGGGGTGACTCTGCGTCCATTTCGTTGAGTGTGGGAGAGATGCAGCACTTACATTTGGATCCACCAAGGTAGGGTCTTTATCGAAGTTCAACTGTATTGTCAAGATAGGTTCCGGTGTTTTGACAGGTTCATTGACAGATGTGTCAACAGGAACTGCCTCCGGTTCTGCTTCAGAAGATGACTCTGGTATGTTTGCAGACCCATCATCATTGACATTTGAAGTTGTACCCGACGAAGAAGCACCATGTGTGGATTCACGTTGTCGTCTACTTCTCATGATGATTTCTTGTGTAGAACCCAAATGCCTGTCACTTGAAGAAGTTATCTGAGTCGTTGCATCTGTTGAGGGTTCCGATGAAGGACCCGACAACGAAGCCTGAGCTGGTGTTGCAACCTGACTCCTGTTATTTAAAGATGACGAAGAGTTATCATTATTAAAGTAGTCATCATAAAAGTATTCAAACAATAAATCAAGATCACTGGGCTTTGAGTTAGAAGTGGAAGCTTGATTCTTGTTTGATGTCCTAGTCACCATCGGACGTATTTGTCCGGATGCTAGGATCCCTGATATTGCGGGTTCTGTACTGTTATGGACAGAAGCCATTTCTTCAGATTCGTCGAATTTGACATTGACACTTTCTTTCACATTCTTTGAAGACTTGAGATAGATCCTGTAAGCCTTTGATGTGAGCGAGTATCCGATAAAGAAGCCCTCCAGCCCTTTAGGACTGAATTTGTTCAATTTGTCCTTATCGTTCAGCACAACGCACCTGCAACCAAACACACGAAAGTAGTGTATTACAGGTTTTCTCTTATTCATTAATTCATATGGTGTTTTGCCAAACCGTCGATGTATAATTGAACGGTTTTGTGTGTAGCATGCCGTTGCAACAGCTTCAGCCCACAGATACAGAGGTAGATCAGAATAAGACAGCATCGTTCTGGCCGCTTCAACGAGTGTTCGGTTTCGTCTTTCAACTACACCATTTTGCTGAGGTGTTCTGGCCGCAGAATATTGATGTGAAATTCCTAATGACTGAAAGAAGTCATCAAGAGTTCTGTTTTTGAATTCTGTCCAGTTGTCTGATCTGATATTCTGAACTGATAGTTGTAGATTCACTTGAATCTGTTTGATTAACGAGATGATCAAGTCAGGAGTTTCGTCTTTTGAACGAAGAAACTTGACCCATGTATATCTTGAGAAATCATCAACAACAACTAACACATATCGTTTGGCATTGATACTCTGAGTCTTCATCGGACCACAGAGATCCATATGAAGAATTTCTAGTGCTTTGCTTGTGCTGGGTTCCGGCTTTGGTGGGTGAGGAGCATGCTTTATCTTCCCTGTTTCACATGCAGTACAGAAGTTGTCTTTCTCAAACTTCAGTTCTGGTAGACCAGTAACTAAATCACCTGTCTGCAGCTTTTGAATGTATCGAAAGTTGAGGTGAGATAGTCTTCGGTGCCATAACCAGCTTTTGTCAAACGACGCCTTTGACATCAGACACACATTCATCTTGGGGTTTAGCTTGGATAGGTCAATGGTGTAAAGATTTGAATTGCGCGACCCAACTAGAAGTTCATTTCCGTCATCGGTTAGAACTGCACACCGAGTCTTCTTGAAATGTACTTCTAGGTCTTTGTCACAGAATTGACCTATACTAAACAGGTTGTGTCCCAATCCTTCAACATAGTTAACCTTGGTTATTTTGACCTTGTCTGTTACTATGTCTCCATAACCTAAGATAGGAGAGTACTGATCATTTCCAAATTTGACTCTCCCTCCATCTCTTTCTACAAAGTTGCTCAAGAGTTCCTTTCTTCCAGTCATGTGTTTTGAGCAACCAGAATCCAAGTACCACACATGACGGAGCTGCAAAAAGGAATTTAAACAGTTTTAGGTACCCATTGCCAATTGGGTCCTTTTGGGTTAGGATTCTTTGTAGTTCTAGGTAGCCATTTCAAATTGGCAATGCTCTTTCTATTACCATTGTTAGAGTAATTAGGTGTATACAACCAACAGTTATAGTCAGATTTGCCAATGAAATCATCCACACCACATGAAGCACAACAGATTTTATCATGAGACAAGTTAATCAGTTGTTGCATTGTATAAATCTTGCAAGGTGTTACAAGTTTTCTATTGTCAACAGCATGATTAATTACATTCAAAAACAACTTGTCCTTCTTGAAATTTAAAACATTTAAAGGAACTTTGGATGATTTGATCTTTGTCACTTCTTGTGTGGATGCTTTTATCTTCCACTCAAGTTTCTTGTTGGTTCTTAAATTACGATCTGAAACACCAGACAAAGAAGAGTTGTGAGATTTTGAATATAGAGTTTGATTAGATTTAGCATGCTTCTTCTGTTTTGGTTTTCTTTTCTTTTTCTGAAATGATTGTTTTGATTTATATTTGGAATAGTAATCATTGACAGAAATTTTCTCTGAAGACTTGGAAGATTCCCCTTCCAAAATGATCTTTTTAGGTTCCTCTTCTTTTATCAAAAAATCAGTGTGATCTGGAAGTTTTGCACTGAAGTCAAATAGAACAGGAAATTCATTTTCAACTTTGCCTTTGCCTTTACCAACATCCATACTATCAATATCAGAATCACTTTCTGATGAAGCATAAAAGAAACCATAAGACTTAGGATAATGAAATTCATTAAATTCTGTTGAAGCATGTTTAACAGATTTTTCCTTTAAATTCCAAAAATCATAACCATGAGATGTTGGTTTACTAAGAAAATCATCTATTTCTTTTTCTTGGTCATCTATTTTACAACCCTTCAAAACAGTTGTTCCCATGAAAGCTTTGCATGAAGAAAGATCTGAATCAGAAGAATGTGTTACGTTTGAAACCTTTTCATCAGATATTTCCTCAAGTTTTCTTTTCATATCAATTAAGTTTTCTAAAAGAACTGTGATCACAACTTCCTTTTCAATCTCAAAAACAAGTCTGTTCTCTCTTTCTTTCCCTATTATTTGTCTTTCAAGAAAAAGCGTTTTCTGTAAAGTAAATAGTTGATCTGAAAGATCCAAACATCTAAGTTCTAGAGATTTCTTTTCTTCAAAGCTTTCAGGTTCATCATTTATGTTATATGACAAAACAGTAAAGATAACTTCTTTTTCAATATAAAAAAGAAGTTGATCTTCGTTTCTTATTTCTTCAACATTAAAAATTATATTCCTTTCGAGCTCCATGAGTTTTTGTTCAAGAACCATTGGTGGAAAATACCTTTTTCCTTCCAAAACAGATTTTTCAGGATTATCCTTTTGAGTATTTTCTTTTTCCTCTGGTTCTTTAACAATATAACTCTCAAAATAATCATTTGGTAAGGTTTTTTCATTATCTAATGCCTTGGCATTCTCTGGACCATACCAAAAAGGAAGTTGCATTCTAACAGTGATTTTTCTTTTTGTTTCTTCCTCAGCCTTTTGTTCTTCCTCATGAAGTTGTTTGATTTGATAGCAAGGATGTGTAACAGGCATAAACCATTCAAATTCATACTGAGTGGGAGTTTTAGTTATGGCATTCCTTAGGTACTGAGGATTGTCATATCCAATACCCCACTTTGCGTTATAGTATCTGAATTTGTTTGGCTTATTCATTTGAATTGTTTGTTCTGTTTGACCTGCTTTGTACAGTTTATCTTCCAGATCTTTGATATTTTCACTCAGCTCTTCATTTCTTTCTTTATAAGCATGTAAAAGACTTTCAAACTCGCTATTCTTTATTTCTGAACTCATTAATTTTTCCGATAGTTCAGATACTCTATCTTGAAAGTACGCATGACCAATATCGAATTCAGTCTTTTTCTTTTTCAATTCAGTAATTTGACTGTCTTGTTCTATTAGTCTTTCCTTTTGAGTTGAAATTATTTCATTAGCAATGTTCTCATCAGCTTTTAATTCTTCTAACCTTTGTGTTAAGCATGCTTGTTTAGAAATAAATTGATTATAGAAATCGAAATATACCTGTTCTGAAGTAGACTCTGTTCCTTCATCATTGGCTTCTTTGGTCATGAAGCACATCTTTGTTTGAGCAGTAGTCTCATTATTAGCTTCATCATCAGAATGATCAAGCCAGTAATCCTCTTCTACCTTTAGTGCAATACCCGATTGCTTCTTTTCAGCAAGCAACAACTTGTTTTTGTAGTAATTGGTATCTTTCACTATCTGCTTCCAGCACTCCTTCGCGAAATGACCAGGTTTCCCACAGTTGTAACAGGTCTGTAGTTCTTCCTTTTTCTCAAAAATCTTTTTCTCCTCTGGCCTCTTGTAATCATTTGGCCGTCTATACTCAGTAGGCCTTTTATACTCTTCCGGCCTCCTGTATTCTGCTCTTTTGCTTGATTCAACATGCGCCCTATGCTCAAAGTTCTTTGAGCCCGACGCATACCTCTGATTATTAGAACCAGGACTTTTCCCAAATTTTCTCTGAAAAGAACTGGTAAGCAGAGCCAGAGAATCCTTCATTCTCTCTATTTCTTCTATCCCACTTGCTTCCTCCATTTCTCCTTCAGACTGGTTCTCCTCATCCTGGGAGTATCCTCTGCTTGAAATCAACGCAAGTGGATCTTGCTCTTCATCCTTCATCCCTCTTTTATCTTCATTCTTCACTTTCCTATTCTTCTTCACTTTCTTCGCTTCAGCATCATCTTCATCCTGCTTCAACGTTTCAAACATCTGTTGTAGAGGTAATTCTGATAGCTTAGCATTCTGCTTCATTCGGTGAGCGTACTTCTTCCATTCTGGTTGAAGAACGGTCAGGAATTTTACGTTGTGCTCAATAACCTTCCTCTCTATTTTGAATCTGCTTAGCTCATTCAATATTGTGGTGAAGCGTACATAAGCAGAGTCAAGAGTCTCTCCTTCTTTCTATTTGAAGCATTCGTATGAGTTGATGATGGTTGAGATTTTCATTTGATTCTCTACTTCAGATCCTTGAAATAACTTTATCAGTTCATCAAACATGGCTTTACCAGATTGATTTTTGCTGTCTACCCTCCGATAGACATTATCGGTCAAGGCCTGAATAATTAGAGATTTCGCCATTTTATCTCCTTGGTACAATTTCTTCTGTTCAACAGAGTAGTGAATCGGTAGAACAGTAACAATATCTGGAATTGGATCACCATCAATAGCAATCCCTCTTCTTGTTATAGGCTTCATTGGTCCATTATCTAGAGAATTGATAATGAATTCTCCGTTCTCTTGTCTATCTACCCAGTCTAGGAATCTGTCTTTCCAAATTTTGAATTCTGATGTAAAGAGAACCGGAGGTTTGTCTTTGGAACCAATGGATAGCACATCTCTTGTAGTCATTTAATTACTTGTTTGATCGTTTTATCTCTTGTTCAGTAGCTTTCTTTTTCAACAAACTCTTTCTGTCTCTGCCTTTGTATGGGTTGCGAGGCTACTGTTTGCGATGCAACAAAAAGTCTCAACAATCTGTTGCGAGGCAAACAAAGTATCGCAATGAAATTGGATCGCAGTGAACAATTGTGATCGAAACTAAGTCTCGCAGTCAACAATTGCGAGGCAAACACCAAACCAACAAATCGCAATAACAGATTGGATTGCGAGGCAAGAAACAGATCGCAATTAAAAATTGCGAGGATCGCAGTCCAAAGATCCTGAAAGTTGCGAAGCTCGCAGTCCAGAATTTTAGAAGGTTGCGAGGCTCGCAGTCTTAATTTCTAGAAGATTGCGAGGGGTTTGAATCTTGCGAGAGATATGAATATTAGTTGGTTGCGATGGTTATGATGATTTTTAAGCAGATGTTCAAATGAACTCAAAAATGCTTGAAATTTTGAACGAGTGTTCCTGGGTAATTTCTGGGAACTTTTATAACCTTGAGTTTTGTCTAAAAACCACCCTAACCTTGATTTGATGAGCAAAACAGTGAGTTTTACTCAAAACAGAGACTTCGTGAAAAACAGAGAAGATGCACGTATTGATCTAATTTCCTGGTGATATGCGGAATTAAATACACAGGAAATTTCTATTTTCACTTCTTGATCGATTCCAACCACTAGAAGAACTCCAGAGACCAAAATCAACCAAAAAAATTGAACTTGAAGAATACAGATACGTACAACTTTTAAGAACAAATCTGAACAAAATGATATTAAGCTCTGATACCAATTGTGATCCCACAATGACAAGTAATAAGAGTAAATACACGATATATATGAATCAAAGAAGTACACCTCTATATATATGATTGAAGAACTTGCAGCTTACAACTTCACAGAAGGTTGAGAGGTTTACAAAGTGGAAGGAGGCTGCGAAGATAGAGGCGTGTGTATTTTGTATGTTGAATGTTCTATGTTGTGGTCTGACCTAAAAATACAGATAGTATACTATATATACTATTCCAAGTTTGACAACATGTCACATTTGGTCCCTCAACTATAATACTACATGGTACAAGATAATGTAACATTAACAATTCTCATCTGATTCTCTATTTCAGATCCTTGATACAGCTTTGTCAGTTCATCAAACATGGCCTTTCCGGAATAATTCTTGCTATCCACCTTTCGATAAATATCGTTGGTTAAGGCTTGAATAACAAGAGACTTTGTCATTTTGTCTCCATATGCTTTGCACTTTTGTTCAGGATTATAATGTAATGGAAGAACCTCAACCACGTCTGGAATAGGGTTACCATCAGTAATAAGTCCTCTTCTTGTTTGTTTCTCCATGGGACCATTCTTAAGAGAATTAGAAATGTATTCCCCGTTTTCTTGTCTCTCAACATAATCGATGAACCTGTCTTTCCAAATCTTAAACTCCTTGGGAAAAAAAACGGTGGTTTGTCCTTTGACCCAATGGTTAAAATATCTCTTGCTGTCATATTAGATTACGTGTTTGACCGTTAAGTATTCCTTAGATTCGATTAGTAGCAATTAACTTCAAACTAACTTGTCTCAACCCACTGATGTCTCAACCCACTAGATGTCGCAAAGAAATTCAGGTCACAAAGAAATTCAGGTCGCAAAGAAATTCATGTCGCAAAGGAATTCAAGTCGCAAAGAAATTCAAGTCGCAAAGGTTGCGATATGTTACTGTTCAAAACACCGATGATTGCGATATGAAGCAAGTCGCAACTGATGATTGCGATTTGAGCCTAGTCGCAAGTGACTCTTGCGATATGGTACTGTTCACGAAGACAAATTGCGATATCAACGGCTAGTCGCAACTAAAGGTTGCGATATAATACTGTTCAGAACAAGTGGATTGCGATTTGTATGAATCACTGAGTTGCGACAGTTATGAACATCATAGTTGCGATATTGTTGAAGATGCAAAGAATCAGAAGCTAATTCTTCAATAATGATCCAATTGATCTGAAAATTGGTACGAAGGGTCGCAACACTATTCTGGACAACGTTAAATCATCAAGTTTTGTCCAAAAACCACTAGAACAGTGATTTCTAAGCCAAAACAGTAGGATTTTTCAATAAAAGTCCGAAATTCTATTTTTGCACAAATAGAGGCAGATCCTGGTGTAATTATGGAATCAAAACACGTAAGAATGAATATCGAACACTCCTAGATCGATCATAATCCATTTGAAGAACTCAAATGATCAAAATCAATAAGAAATAAATGAAAACTTGAAGAACACTCAAAATGCAAAAACTCTCAAAAACTAATCTGATCTAGATGAAATACTATGCTCTGATACCAATTATGATCCCAGAACAGGTAATCAATCCATGTTTAACACTAAGATGGCCACCAATATATTCAATGAAGCAAAATCCCAAAGTACAAGATGAATAATCTAGAGAGCAATTGTGTGTGTGTACTTGGGTGTAATTGTGATTGATGACCTAATTAGAAAAGCTAGAAAGTGCAAACATTATATACCTAGGGTAAACTATGACCCTATTACATATAGGTCCCTCTACTTAGTACAACTAGAATATTAGGCACTAACAGGAGGTCGATTTCAATTTATGTAGGAGTAATTCCCGACCTGTTATATTTAGAATGGAATCTATATGATTTTTTTTACTAAAATAACCCTATTCAATAAGGTTCACATATAATATATATAAATTACCTTACGTGATCAATAAATTACATTCATGTCATGAGGAGTGATTTCAACCATCGATAAAGATTAATGGTGGTGATTGGTTCATAAAGTTAATACCAAATATTTGGTTAACAAATAAATTCAAACCCCTATTTCTCTCTCTCTCTCTCTCTATATATATATATATATATATACATACAGAGGCTCCGTAAAATGCAAACCTTTCATTTGTTACACACACCCTTACAAACCAGTGTGCATATATGCACAAACCAACGTGCATATGTGCATAAGGTGCATATCTATATGTATATGCATACGTGCAAAAATATACACTACAACAATTGTAATCTATTGCGACGACAAAAATCGTCGCTAAAGATAAATATTGATCTTTAGCGACAACAAAAGTCGTTAAAGATCAATATTGATCTTTAGCGACAAAAAAAGTCGTCGCAGTAGACTACATTTGTTGTAGTGTACATATAATTGACATACATTCATATAGAATAATGCATATATGCATCTCAGATTATGCATATATGCACCCTGGTTTGTAAGGGGGTGCAACAAATGCAAGGTTTACATTTGATTTGTATTCTACACACACACACACATATATATATATATATAGAGAGAGAGAGAGAGAGTGAGAGAGAGAGAGAGAGTTGGGTTCACGTGAGACCAACCTGTTTTCGAAACCGTGAGACCATAAAATAACACTAAAACTTCACAACAATTTATTGTGAAGGTAAGAAAAACAGCGAACCTTCACAGCAAAAACATTGTGAAGGTTTACCTTCAGATTACCTTCACAGTCTTTTGTTGTGAAGGTTTAGTGTCATTTTTGTGGTCTCACGAAAATTGCATGGTCTCACGTGATCTCAAGTCTATATATATATATACTATATTATAAAGCATTTGAAAAAAATACTTTTAAAAACAAAATTTTTTGCATCAAGTACTGTTTATTGATGCATATTACTTACAGTTCAAAATTACAAGTAATGATGCATTAATACAGCCGTTTAAAGATACATATTTGAATTCATAACTAACTGATAAACATAATCAAATAAAGGATAAACATTGTTAGTCCCATTATAACAAGGCAACGATTCATATATTGTAGATAGGTAACAAGAAGATAGAATAGACAAAGTAGTGTATTATTGATGAAGAACACCTAGAGAGAGAATGGATCTCTCTCTAGTTTACACACACAAACACCTTGGCCTACATTGTGAATCACACTTGTAAACCCTAATTACACACACTTATCTATAAATACCCCTTGTTACATAGTTAAGCCCAAGCCCTTATAACATAACCCAAGCCCATATTACTATTAATACCCCTTTACAAAACTATCTTATAATTAGTACATTTTGTGTCCGAACAATCTCCCTCTATAGTTTTGTAAAGGAATCACCCCTCTCGAAAGATCTTCAGTTCTTCTCCCCCTTGATTTCTATAGAAAACCGTAGTGATGCAATTCTTCAAATGTAGTCTAGGCTCCCCCTTGAAATAAGCTCTTACTATTTATATTTCAACCTTGACAAATCGGATTCAATGCCTCGACCGAGTGCACGAAAAACATCTTCATAAATGTGAAAACTCTAGCTCGGACCGATAAGCTCACAAGAAAGATAACGAGAGAGTTGTTGCGTGACAAACCAAATGCAATCTCAGTCTATAACACCAAATCCGTCGATAAGCCGCGAGTTGAATAGGAATTCAGCTTAAGAGCTTGATTCGGATTTGATCGAAGGAGGAAACATAATAAAGCATACACTATAAGGTAGGGTTTAGAAGAACTCCACAATTAACAGTGTTCACCAACCGTAGAAAAATGCTCATCCCCAAAATCTCAGAACACTGAATGATGAAAACTGGAACTTCAATCTTTAAGAAATAGCTGAATGATTATAAGCACTCAAGAGTCTGAATCACAACCAACGCACCAGAACAATGATTGCAAATGCTCACAATTATGATTGATCAGGTCAGAAGAATGATTAAAAGCACTCAACGGTCTAGCATCGTCAACAAAACTCCAGAATAATGATTGCAAATGCTCAAACGTGTAAACCAATTCAACCAAAGACTGAATTCCAACACCCACCTTCTGAAAATCTTGATAAACTTGAGCTCTTTTAAGCTTTGACAGTTGCTATATATGTATGTGACAACCTAAATATGGGAATGATGTCACACACGCTTTATGCTAAACACCATGAACAATGCCCCCCTCCTGAGACTAAGCATGGGGGATTACTTGGGCGAGGATACCATTTTGATCTCCAAAAACAGTCGTGATTACACATTTTTAACCCTTTGTCGCAACACAAACCATGTCGCAACCACACACTTGTCGCAACACAAATTATGTCGCAACCCAAGTAAGTCTCAACACAAGTCTTATCACAAAAACTGATGTCGCAAAACTGATATCGGAACAGCTTATGTCACAACAAGAAAAACTTGTCGTATCGCAACAAAAGGTTGCGATATGATACTGTTCAAACACTGAAGCTTGCGATATGGATCAAGTCGCAAGTGACCCTTGCGATATGGAACTGTTTACTATTGCGATATGGATCAAGTCGCAAGTGACCCTTGCGATATATTACTGTTCACGATTTGAAGATTGCGATATTTATGAATATATGCCACTTGCGATAAGGATGAACATGAAGAACACTTGCAGTTGCGACAGTTATGAACATTCAAATAATGTTAAGTCTAATCCTAAAAAATGAACTGTTTGGGCTGAAAATTGGTACGTAGATTCTCACGTTCATTCTGGACAACTTTAATACTTCGAGTTTTGTCCAAAAACCAACAGAAAAGTGTTTTTCAATCCCAAAACAGTGTGTGCAACAAAAAGTTCGAAAATATTACTGTTTCATACCAGATTGGGCTGTTGATGATGAATCGTTGCAGAATGATCGTATCGATGAATGATTCCTTCGATTTTGGCTCTGATACCAATTGAGAATGATTCAAGTAACAATGATTAATGCAATAAGAACTTGATTGAGAGAGAATTGTAGAAGATGATAATTTTGCCCTAATCCTCTCTCTTGGAGGCCATCTCTATATCTCACACACACACACCTCACGTATGCCTTTTCACAATGACCTCACTTCACAAAGCCCTAACAATTGGGTATTTATACCTTTGACCCTCACTAGCTATTTTGTTGACTTTGACTAATATTGACTAATTACAATTAGTCCTAAATCTTGGATACATTAGTGTACTAACAAACATCTAATTTTAAACCTAAAGAATTTAAAATATAATCAGGACAATTATTATATTCTAACAAAATAGTTAATTATTTTTTATTAAAAACATTATATTATTAAAGTTAAAATAATTCACACCACTATCAAACCTAAATTACATTAAAGTAAAAAATTAAACTAAACAAATATATTAAAAAAACATTATTGTTTTTCAAAATACACAAAACCGTCTTATTAAATTGACAAAGACAAAAAATAAAATGAAACATTAAAATCGAAATGTATCCAATTGCACGGCATTACGTGACTAGAATTATAGTATATATGTTATCTAATAATTGTCATTAATTTCTGGAAGTTTAATGTTTCGGTAAAGTTATCTAAATTAAAGTGTCAAAATCAAGATGGAAGTAAAGTTGGAATTATTGAAAGACATGTAGGAGGAAATCCGGTTCGGATGGAAACAAACATGGCAACAACATTAACAACAACTCCGTAATCAAAAATCGTGCTTAAATAATTTTTATTATGCTTTTCAGACAAGAACAACTCAATAGGCACTAAAATACATTGCCCTAATTCGCTTATTTTGTGGAACACTTTCTCATTATATTTACTCTAAACCTAATTATTCTTGGAGTTTGAAGCCCTGCAAACCTTGATGTACACTATTATTTATAGATCATGGGTGATATATAAAAATGGATCCTCGATAACTACGAGTTTTTTTTCAATATATTGTTTATATTATCAAATATAACACTGAATTAAAAAAATACTAATTTATATAAAAGCGTTTTTCCTTGTATTCCTAGCACAAGATCATTCAATAATTATTTATAAATTAATATTATTTATCATATTATTTTTACATAAGATCGTCAAGGTATTCCACCATCAAAGGCATATTATGATATATCTTTAATACATAGATAGAAATCATTTGAGATCACTATGTTGACCATTCAGAGTAACACTTTAAGTAAATCAACATAAATCAATTGAGTTTTCACATGTTACCCGATGTTAATGTTTTTCATCACCATTTTAAACTTTTTAAGCTGAAACAAACTTTTTAAGAATCATCAATCTTAAAATCAAAAGTCCATGTCTAGAGATAAGAGACTACCTAAGATTCATGCACTCAATATTAAATTCAAGGAGTCAATCATGTATGGAAAAAAGAAGATAGTTTTGAAATACTAAATATAGATATAAGTTGGGTTGTCTCATATAGTTGGTAATTGTTTCAAAAGGTAGGGGTTTTCTTAGTTAATAATAAATCTATTATATTCTAACACGAAAAATAAAATTTACGTGGATGAAATAATCAAAAGAGTATGTGGAAAATGAGTAATGGAATATATATATATATATATATATATATATATATATATATATATATATTTGTAACAACCCATACCAAACCAACAAGCCAAAAATCCATTAATTTAATTGAGAATGCCAAAATGGCCCAACATAGTCTCACTTTGAAAATTTCGAAACTGGGTTCGCGGAAATAACTCTAACTACAGCTGAGAAATGTATCTAAATATTAAAAGGAAGGTCTTCTAGTTCTCCTAGACGCAAGCTCCAGCTCACATCTTGTCCTTGCCCTTACTCGAGCCCTCGACTACCTGCTTACCTGAAAAGGTTTTACATTTTGAAAAGCGAGGGTTAGACCATAAGGTCTAGTGAGATCTCTCTAGATACAAATATCACACCACGCAAATCAACTAAAAAGATTTTATGAGAAGTTATAAATAGCTACACCTTTATCAGTTTAAGTATTCACACCACAGGCTGATAGCCCACGCTTCGGCCACAAGCACACTTGTAACACGTTTCAGGGCACACACTCGCCCTTAGTAATTATATGGAACGTATTCATTTATTCCGTATTGGACACACTCCCCATATAAATCATAATAATTTCTCTTTAACATGCGTATTTTAAGCTACGTAAAGACATGTAATTCAATATATAAATGCACGAGTAATAAAATCAAGTATCGCCAAAGCTTCGGTTTAGAAAGACTCACCTGCTGTCCTTGCTTAAACTTTCTCACCTATGCTTCTGATCCTTAACTGGCACACCTACTATTTAATTTAAAATGCGAGGGTGATCAGTCATTCGAACATCCCTTGGGATTTACTCTTAACTCTCACTTAAGGCCCCTTTAACCCATCTCCCAAATAACTTGAATTCTCTCCACAGATAGAACCGATAGAACTCAGAAACCCATTCCCAGATATCGCATTCGGGTTCCCTACTTCCGTAAAACCGTTACCGGACAACAACATATGGATCTCAATCCTTCGGATTCTGCTTCATCCGGATTTGCCCGTCCAAAAACCTCCTATCCGGATTCTCCCACAATCCGGATGCTATCGGATTTCGGCTCCCCGACCACAAGCTTATCTGGATACACGACTCACCCGGATACCAAACCCCCGAATACGACCACACCCGGATAAGGTTACATCCGGATTGCGACCCTTTTCCGGGTTTCGGCGATTTGTCCGAATAATCGCATTGTGCGATTGGGAAAACCCCAATAACATGATTAGTCCTAAACCAAACGGTTTCAAGCTTTTAAAATCGACAGGTTTTTATGGAAAACACTTATATAACAAAAACATGGCATCCTAAAACCCTTTTCCATCAAAACTCACCAATTGACAACCTCATAAGCTCTAAAACCCTTCAAGCATGAACTTCCACCAAAAATGGCAATAAGAGTTAAAGGTTTAGAGTTACCTTGAAGAAGAGAACACACCACACACACTTGATGGCCTTGAATGCTTCAATTCCTTGATGAACCTGGCAAGAGGTTTCCAATTATGTTTCTCCAGCTGCCTCCACAATACGCACAATAATGAGAAGTGAGGGTTTTAGGGGTTTTAACCCTCTTTTCCCTCATTTACACAAGGATCCTTCAAGTCTCACCTTTCACACCTTAGCCACCATCTTTACTTTATTCTTCACACTAACCACACCACTTCATTGTTTATTTCCAAAATAAGTTCCGATTATTACAGCATCCTCCCCTTAAAAGAATTCCGTCCCCGGAATTCCACCTTCGAATAAATGAGGGTATTGAGACCTCATGTCCGACTCCACTTCCCAAGTCGCCTCCTGACCCTTATGGAAACGCCACTGAACCTTCACAAGAGAAATCTCATTGGTTCTCAATTTTCTGATCTTGCGATCCACAATCGCCAACGGCTCCTCAACATAGTTCAACTTTTCATCCACGCGAATGTCTTCTAATGGTATGGCCATACTTGCCTCGGATAAACACTTCCTTAGGTTCGAAACGTGAAAGGTCGAATGAACTCCCTGAAGTTCCTCGGGCAAATCCAACTTGTATGCCACTTCACCCACACGCTCGGTGATGGCAAACGGCCCGATATACCTAGGCCTTAGCTTCTCTTTCTTTCGAAAACGCACGACGCCCTTCCACGACAAAACTTTAAGCATCACCTTGTCAGCCACTAGGAATTCAACCGGTTTCCTTCTATTGTTCGCATACATCTTTTGGCGGTCCTGAGCCGCCCTCAACTTCTCCCTAATCACACTAATCTTATCAGCGATCAACTGCACGATTTTCGGTCCCACCAACTGCTTCTCCCCTACTTCATTCCAACACAAAGGTGTTCTACACTTACACCCATACAACGCCTCATAAGGTGCTGCTTGAAGGCTGGCATGATAACTGTTGTTATACGAAAACTCAATCAACAGCTAATGGGATTCCTTAGAGCCTTTAAAGTCAATCACAGAAGCACGCAACATATCTTCCAAAGTTTGTATCGTTCTCTGACTCTGCCCATTCGTTTGAGGATGGTAAGCGGTACTCATCAAAAGTTGCGTACGTAACTCCCTTTGAAGGATCCTTCAAAACGACGACGTGAAACGACTGTCTCTGTCAGAGACTATGGACGACGACACTCCATGCTTTGTCACTATTTCATCAACGTACAACCTCGCCAATTTCTCTAGCGAATAATTTTTCCGGATAGGTAGAAAGTGAGCCGGCTTGGAGGCGGTCTACTATCACCCATATGGCATCATACCCTTTCGGGGTCCTTGGTAGCTTCGTGATAAAGTTCATCCTGATGCTATCCCACTTCCACACTAGTATCTCTAGAGGTTGCAAATCCCCATAAGGTCTTTGATGCTCCGCCTTGACTTTCAAACAGGTCATACATCGCTCAACGAAATAAGCAACGTCCTTCTTCAATCCCGGCCACCAATACATTTGCCTCAGATCTCGGTACATCTTATTGGTTCCCAGATGTACCGAATATCGCGACCAATGCGCTTCCTCCAAAATACGTTCTCGCAAATCTCCCAATTTAGGAACCCACACTCGGTTTCCCAAACATTTCACACCACTACTATTACACTCCAAGGATGCCACACAACCGACGATCCTCTCACTATTCAATTTCTCCTCCGCTAAAGCTTCACCTTGGAACTTCTTAATTTCAACTAAGAGATTGGATGTTGCCTCAATTCGAAATGCTAACACCGTAGTTGGCCCGTTTCTTTCCTTCCGACTCAAAGCGTCGGCCACGATGTTCAGTTTACCCAGATGGTAAGGGATCTCACAGTCATAATCACTTAACAATTCCACCCAATGTCTCTGCCTCATATTTAGATCCTTCTGATCGAATAAATGCTTGAGGCTCTTATGATCTGAGTAGATCTGACACTTAACCCCATAAAGATAGTGTCTTTATATTTTTAGTGCGAAAACCACCGCCGCCAACTCCATGTCATGAGTAGGATACTTCTTCTCGTGCTCTTTCAATTGACGGGATGCATAGGCAATCACCTTCCCACCCTGCATTAGTATACACCCTAACCCCAACTTGGAAGCATCGTTGTAGATTACAAATCCATTTGTCCCACTAGGCAATGTAACAACCCGCAAATCCAAATAACAAATAACATGGAATATTATATAAAATAAATCACATTGGGGTTACACATTGAGTCTCATTCTACAAATCTATACAACTCTCCGAAATAACAAACAAACTTTTTGCTAATAAAATCTTCATACGAAAGATCCACATAGCCAAATATAAAAATCAGACTTCAACCTTCTTCTCGATTATCTCCAACAAGATAAATCAAATAAGGGATCTCACATTATTAACTTTTCCTTTACATCCTACTCTCCGTAAATCCTGAAATGCACTATTTTGAAAACAAAATGAGCGTTAGACCAAAGTGTCTAGTGAGATAATCCCTGTCATTTCAAGACCGTTATAAAACTAATTTATATAAAACCATGTATTAAAACAGTTTATATAAAACCTTTGATTAATTTATCCAATCGTTGGCACTCATGCACAACTCAACAATTCACTCCGTTGGCCTTCAAGCACAACATCTCACAATACACTCTGTTGACCTTCAAGCACAACATCTCACAATATTGTTGGCGTTCTAGCACAGCGCAATAATAATGAAGCTGGCGTTCTAGCATAGCGCGATAGTGTTGCTGGCGTTCTAGCACAGCGCGATAAGTGTATATGGCGTTCTAGCACAGCGCGATAGTGCAATACCATAACATACTCATTTATAACAAAATCTCACATACCTATATCGTTCATATCATAAAATTAATCATTTTATAATACATGCATTTCAGTTCGAAAATGGTTAAAAGAAAACTCACCTCGGTACGACAAACGAGGATATAAATCTTAACTGATACGAAAGATCGAAACCGAACGCTAATCTGAATCAAAGTAACACATATCACAAATTAAGTAATCAAACCCAATCCATAATTCTAATAAACCTGTTAGCCTCTAAACGATACCCCGAAAGATCCCAAAACGTCTCGAATCAAATCGAAAAATGTAAAACCATATATAAAAATTTATAAAATATCATCTTTGAAATCCATATGAGAATCAAACCAATAAAATGAGTAAATTAAATGGATTAAATCCATTTTATTTCCTAACAACTTTTATAAACCAAAACCATTTTAAAACCCACGATTCATACCATAAAACTTGTAATGACCGGGTAAGTTAGTTATTTATTTATTTTTATAATTTAGGGTGAGTTGGATCGATTTATAATGTAACGTCCCAAAAGTTTCAAAGAATTTAAAATTTTAAAATAATGCATTTCATTATAGTCAAACCATAAATTAACAAATCCCATTACAAATAAAACTAAACGTCGTTAATTTAAACCGTTAAATAACATTCATGCAGCGGAAAAGTTATAAAATTAAACTCCAATATTTAAAAGTGAAACTTGAACAACCTTCGTCTTGCGCTGGTGTGTACCGTCACGCTCGACCGCTACTCGCACCTGAAATCATAAGATATTGGGAAGGGGTAAGCACGAAGCTTAGTGAATTCTACCACCTACGCAGGTAGCAATCACACATATATCACCCCTACTCGCAAGTAGGCAAACAACACCGCAATTACAAGTATAATAACATATCAAAGTTTAAACATGTAATCACATACCTCGGTCCCACCGAGCCCTCGGTCCCACCGAGTTCACAATATTTGATACCCGTACTAGCTCACTCCCACCGAGCCCTCGGTCCCACCGAGTTCACAATATTGGATACCCGTACTAGCTCAGTCCCACCGAGCCCTCGGTCCCACCGAGCCCCTCAGTCCCACCGAGGTGTACACAAACACATTCATTTCACATATTATAATAATTTACAACTAGTTATCACACCACAACTAGTTCACGTAAGCATACGATAACACGCCAACTAAACACAACATATATGTAACTCCTACTCTACGCAGTGAGAGAACTCACCTTAAAGCAATGCAAGCCTTCGAAATCAGCAACACCAACCGGGCAACTTCCCTCACCTTTTTCCACCTAGATACGTGTTATCAAACGTCAAAGGGAAGTCCCAACCCAAACCACAATTACTAGCTTACAAACTAAACATTCCATCTTTTAATCTAAAAACACAGGTCTGTTCGGGACCTATTTAACCCCTTTTAAACTGATAATTCCAGAAATCAAATTCCATAATCACAAAGTCCCACGTCTTAGGGTTCCAGGGTCATATCGCACGCGTTCTAACGATGTTCCTATCATCCTATATGAATTTTATAAAAGTGATTCGCAGAACAGCGAAAAATAGGACTTGTCAGTACAAAACGACGATTTGACACTAGCTATGGTCCGAAATGATTTTTCCACAAAACATATAAAAGTTACTAGACTCAAAATGGGAACTTTTGGCACTGGTTTCACCCCGATCCAATGTTCCTAGAATAAGTTACGGCTTTTACAAAACAGTGGCAGAAACTATACAATTCACATGAAATGACAACTATTGATTATTAATCCATTAAGTCATGACTTAATCCAAACAGACCCGGAAAGCCTAATAGCTTACTGGAATAAGGTCATACTAGGCTGTCAACAGCCGTGCACCACCCACTGCCGCCTCCGACGGTGGTGGTGGTTGGCGGCGGCGACGGTGGTTACGGTAACACCCTCCGGCGAAACCACCCACCATTACCCACTCCCGACTCACCCGCAACATCACACCCGCACACACACCCACACACACACACACGCACACCCTGCCGTCACCACAGCGGCGTGTAGCGGCGGCCCCACCGCCGGCAGCCATGGCTGCGGCGGTGGTGGTGGCGGTTTGCGGCGGTTTTTGACAATAACAACTACAAACGAGAAAACTACCGATATTACCTCAACGCCACGTTCTTCTCCTCTTTTCCGGCGAGAGCGGCTTCCTCTCTCTCTCTTCTCTTTCCGGCAGCCTCCTCTCTCTCTCTCTCTCTCCTCTCCTTGCAACAGCCGAACACCCCCTCTTTCCCTCTCGTTTTCTCTCTCTCTCTCGGCTGAACACACCAAAGGGGAGGGTAGTGTGCCTTAGGGTTGTCTACACAATTGGGAAGGGAAGAAGACGCACAAGGGGGAGGGGGTCGGTCCTTGGGGCCGTAACCCATGCACTATGGGCTTTGCCCTTAATTAGCCCCTTAACTAGACTTTATTTCGCAACCTACACCAAAGTACACAAAAGCTAACAGTTTAGTTCGACCCGCCTAACCCCGCTAACGGAACCCACATTAAACATAAAAGCTTTTCCAAAAGAAATAAACAAATAAGATACGTACCGGGATACGGGCTTTACAACTCTCCCCCGCTTGAGTTAGACTTCGTCCTCGAAGTCTTGACCGATGAAAAGCTCGGGGTAATTCTTGCGCATCTCCGCTTCGGGCTCCCATGTCCACTCTGAACCCTTCCGGTGCTGCCACTGAACTTTCACCAGTCCAATGATCTTGTTGCGCAGGTTTTTCGTCTTCCTCTCGATGATAGCTATCGGTTTCTCCACGTAGTTGAGCCTCTCGTCAATATGGATGTCCTCGAGAGGAATCACTGCAGACTCGTCCACTACACACTTCCGCAATTGGGAAACGTGAAAGGTGTTGTGAATCAAGCTCAGCTCATCTGGTAACTCTAAACGGTAAGCTACCTTCCCCACACGAGCGATAATCTTGTAAGGTCCGATGTAACGGGGTCCTAACTTTCCCCGCTTGCGGAACCGAATCACCCCTTTCCAGGGTGACACCTTCAGAAGAACATAATCCCCGACCTGAAACTCTAAATCCGACCGCCTCTTATCGGCGTAGCTCTTTTGCCGACTCTGGGCAGTAAATAACCTATCTCGTACCAACTGAATCATCTCAGTCGTCTTCAACACGACTTCGGTGCTCCCTAATACACGGTGACCAACCTCACCCCAGCAAATGGGCGTCCGACACTTCCTCCCATACAACATCTCGTACGGCGGCATGCCGATACTGGAATGGAAGCTGTTGTTGTAGGAGAACTCGGCTAACGGAAGATACTGATCCCAGCTACCCCCAAAGTCAATAACACATGCTCGCAGCATGTCCTCGAGTGTCTGAATAGTACGCTCACTCTGTCCATCAGTTTGTGGATGAAAAGCTGTGCTAAAATGCAATCGTGTGCCCATCTCACTCTGAAACCTCTCCCAAAACCGGGAAGTAAAACGAGTATCTCGATCCGAGACAATCGAGACTGGCACCCCGTGCTGTAATGCCCCGCTTACCACGACACAATATTGTCCGCTTTGCCCCACTGGCTCACGGCTTTGTTCTTGGCGACCTGGCAAGGACTTCGCAAGGACTTCCCAGGAGGTCACCCATCCTGGTACTACTCCCACCCAAGCACGCTTAACCACAGAGTTCCCAAGGAACCCGCATGCTTGTGGCCCCAAAACGCGTTGTGTCTGGTAAGGCCAAGGTTTACTAATATACCCAGCATCTCTCCTGTCCACGGCCGATGTGGGATATGCCTAAGGTGTTACACACACACCCCCTTAGGGACTCATCGTCCTCGATGAGGTTTGCCCCACCATCCCGAACGGCACAGGAGTGGCTCTGATACCATTTGTAACACCCCGCTTACCACGACACAATATTGTCCGCTTTGCCCCACTGGCTCACGGCTTTGTTCTTGGCGACCTGGGAAGTCCTTGCGAAGTCCTTGCCAGGTCGCCAAGAACAAAGCCGTGAGCCAGTGGGGCAAAGCGGACAATATTGTGTCGTGGTAAGCGGGGTGTTACACGTGCCTAGTCACAATCTCCCGGATAAAAATCTCCGCGAGCTTCTCCGCCGAGGAGCTCTCTCTGATCGCCAAGAAGTGAGCGCTCTTAGTCAGACGATCCACAATTACCCAGATAGCATCATTCCCTCGCTGAGTCCTGGGAAGTTTAGTGATGAAATCCATCGTGATCTGCTCCCACTTCCACACTGGAATTTCCAACGGTTGTAACTTCCCATGCGGTCGTTGATGTTCCGCCTTGACTTTCCGACAGGTCATGCATACCTCAACACAATTGGCAACATCCCGTTTCATGTCGGGCCACCAATAATCTTCTCGCAAGTCTCTGTACATCTTTGTAGCTCCCGGGTGAATCGAAAACTTGGACTTATGCGCCTCGTCCAATAGTATCTGTCGGTTCCCACCGGTGAATGGAACCCAAACTCTACCGTGCCGAGTCAACAACCCTCGACTATCACGGACAAAATTCGGGATTTCCCCCGAAACTCTTTCACGTTTTGAATGTTCCTCCAGAACGGCCACCTCCTGAGCGCTTCCTATCGACTCCAGGATAGGTGTAACCACTGTCAATCGCTGACACAAACCCCTCACTGGTTCGCCGACCGGATGTCGGCTAAGTGCGTCCGCGACCACATTTGCTTTACCCGGGTGGTAAAGTATCTCCAATCATAATCTTTAACCACATCGAGCCACCTTCGCTGACGCATATTGAGATTCTGCTAATCCATCAAGTACTTGAGGCTCTTATGATCAGTGTAGATCGTACACTTGACGCCATATAGATAGTGCCTCCAAATTTTTAGGACAAACACCACCGCTCCCAACTCCAGGTCATGAGTCGGGTAGTTCGCTTCATGAGGCTTCAACTGCCTCGAAGCGTAGGCTATGACCTTGTCGCGCTGCATAATCACGGCACCCAAACCTTGGTGTGAGGCATCACACTACACCACCAAATCCTCCATGCCCTCAGGCAAAGTTAACACAGGAGCCTCGCATAACCGTCTACCTAGTTCTTCAAAGGCCCTCTGTTGTTCTTCACCCCAACTGAAAGCCGCAGATTTTTTCGTCAGTCGTGTCATAGGCAACGCAATCTTGGAGAAATCTTGGATAAACCTTCGGTAATATCCCGCCAACCCTAGAAAACTTCGCACCTCGGTGGGAGTCTTCGGTACCTCCCACCGCATCACCGCTGAAATCTTTGCTGGGTCGACCATGATACCATCCTGATTCAAGACATGTCCTAAGAATTGGACCTCTCGTAACCAGAATTCGCACTTGGAAAACTTAGCGTACAACTTCTCTCGCCTCAAAACCTCCAAAACCTCTCGAAGATGCTTCTCGTGCTCTTCCTTGGACTTCGAATACACCAGGATATCGTCGATGAACACAATCACCGATCGGTCCAACATCGGACTACACACTCGGTTCATGAGGTCCATGAACGTTGCAGGTGCATTGGTGAGTCCAAAAGGCATCACCACAAACTCATAATGGCCATATCGCGTGCGGAAGGCCGTCTTCTCCGTATCCTCACTCCTTACCCGCATCTGATGGTATCCCGACCTCAAATCAATCTTAGAGAACCACGAGGCTCCCTGAAGCTGGTCGAACAAATCGTCAATCCTTGGCAAAGGATAGCGATTCTTTACCGTAAGCTTATTCAGCTCCCGATAGTCTATGCACATCCGCTGAGACCCGTCCTTCTTCTTCACGAATAAGATAGAAGCTCCCCACGGCGAACAGCTTGGTTTAATGAACTCCTTTTCGAGAAGTTCCTGCAACTGGGCGTACAGCTCTTTCATTTCCGGTGGAGCTAGGCGATAGGGCGCCTTGGCCACCGGAGCAGCACCCGGAATCAGATCGATTCGAAACTCTACCTGTCGCTCGGGAGGTATCCCCGGCAAATCATCGGGAAACACATCAGTAAACTCCTGCACGACTGGCACGTCTTCTACGGTCTCCTTCACTTCCCCAACCCGCGAGTCTATCACATATGCCAAGTACCTTGCCCACTGTGTTGTAGGTACCTTCGGGCCCTTGCGGCTGAACAAATTGCTGAACCCCGTCTAGGCGAATCTCCCTGCACCAACAGTTCTCCCCCGCTTGGGGTTCGAACTCGCACTTGTTTGTGACGACAAACAATCTCCGCGTCAAACACATCCATCCAATCCATGCCCATAATTACACACAGCTCGCGCATAGCAATCGGAATCAAGTCTATGGGAAACCTCACCCCCGAAATTTCCAATGTGCATCCCCGGTACACATCCGAAACCGTCAAGGTCCTGTCATCAGCAACCTCGACTACCAGAGGACACCCTAACCTCCCTACGACTCGGCCCAACCTCTCGCTAAAAGTGCGAGACACAAACGAATGAGTAGCCCCGCTATCAAACATCACTACTGCAGGCACCGAGTTAACTAGGAACGTACCTAACATACAATTTAACAGCATCAAAATACCTATGGCGTAGAAAGGAAAGACAAAAAGAAAAAGCAAAGGGATGTACCTGTCACCACCTTAGGCGTCGCCTGCGCCTCGTCCACCTTCAGCTGGTGAACTCGACCTCGAGCTGCTCTCGTCCCTGACTGACCCGTTCGACCATCAGTAATACGTAGTGGGGCATTCGTAGGCGTCCTCCACTCCCATCTGCTACTTTCGCACTAGGACAGTTGGCCCTCACGTGACCCGTCTGCTTGCAGTTGAAGCAGACCATTAACGGCACTTTACAATCCCGGCTAAAGTGACCGGACTGTCCACACTTAAAACACACTTCAGATCTCCTTACTCCGGTATCCCTGGGCTTAAACCCACCACTCCTCGAACTCGCGCACGAATCTGTGAACTTCGACCTCTTTGGCACCGCAGAAATTGGCGTCACCGCCTGTGCCGCCTTCCTCTTCTTCGCTTGGGTCTCCAACTCAAGTTCCCTCCTCTGGGCCGCGTCCATCATCGCAGATAATGAAGCATACTGCGCCGTGCTCACGAATTCCCTAATCTTGGTACGCAACATGTCCTTGTACTGAGACATCTTCATATCCTCCGAGGCGGCATACTGGGAACAAAACAATGCCATCTCGGTGAACTTCCGATTCATCTCCTTCACCGTCTCTGTTGTTTGCGTGAGCTCCAGGAACTCCTTAGCGATCCGCTCCATCTCTACCGGAGGTACATACTCGGCGCAAAAACGAGTAACAAACTCTTCCCAGGTCAAGGTAGTGCGTTCGGCAGGCGTCAACGCCGTAGCGCACCAAACCTTCGCTCCGTCACGAAGTAAGTTCACTGCAAAGCGAACCTTCAGATTGTCCGGGCAGCCACTAGTCAGAAAAGCACATTCCATGTCGGATATCCATCGCATGCTGATGATCGGATTCGGGTCTCCCTTGAACTCAGACGGAGAACAGGCAGAGAGGTCCCGATACTGGAACTCTCGAGCTCGGGGCTGTCCCCCCTACAGGCGGTGGAATCGCTGCAATTCGCTCCTCCATCAGAACCACCACCTCATCTCGGATGGCAGTGATAATCTCGGGGATCGCCTCCCCGATCGCGTGTGCTACCTCGGCATCAATCATCTCTCTAATCTGCTCCTCAGTGATCCCCGCCTCAGCCTGCGGCTCCGCCGCGTTGTTTCTTCTAGTGATGGCCATTCTAAGAAAAGAAATTACCACGAGTTATTAACACGAATAACTCACCCTACCACGCTCCCGCTCCACTCCTTGGATTCCTTGCGACTTTTCCCGACTTGAGCACGGATCCTGTGCTTCAGATAGTAGGAGCTCTACTACTACCCTTCACACCTATCCTTACTCGTTTCAAGTCCTGACCAGGAGTGTCCAAGTAGATTCTTACCAATAAATAAACCCATATGCCCGTACCAGCATATGCATACACTCTTCCTAGCTCCCTAGGAAAAATCATATCACCCCACTACCCTTGCTAGGACGGAATCCCCACTAACCCTGACGAGGCGCCTCGCGAATGCACAGTCGTATACAGTGTAAAACCAGGTAGACGTTCGAATAAGAGATTCTATCCTAGAACGGTTGGACTCAAACAAGAGTTGCGCAATAGAACTAAATCAAGCATTCTAAGGCTATTCGGTTCCTACTACATACAACCTATAGTGCATTCACGTAACAACCTATCATGGCTAGCATGAATTCCTATTAGCAAGCAACAAACATACAGTACCATGTAATCCACACCAGCAATCTAGCATGCATACTCTATGATCTAGAAAGCGAAAAAAACGCTAAGTACTGTACCTTCCCACTTAGCGTCGGCTGACTGTACACACTGCGCCCTCGATCACCGTTTCTCAAACGGGTTTTCCCCTTTTCTTTTATTTTAAAAGATTTTAGTAAAAGTATTTAAAAATTTCACAACCGCAACTTAAGACCAAACACACCGAGATGTGTTTGATTCACTCAAGCTGTGCTCTGATACCAAGTTGTAACGTCCCAAAAATTTCAAGGAATTTAAATTTTTAAAATAATGCATTTCATTATAGTCAAACCATAAATTAACAAATCCCATTACAAATAAAACTAAACGTCGTTAATTTAAACCGTTAAATAACATTCATGCAGCGGAAAAGTTATAAAATTAAACTCCAATATTTAAAAGTGAAACTTGAACAGCCTTCGCCTTGCGCTGGTGTGTACCGTCACACTCGACCGCTACTCGCACCTGAAATCATAAGATATTGGGAAGGGGTAAGCACGAAGCTTAGTGAATTCTACCACCTACGCAGGTAGCAATCACACATATATCACCCCTACTCGCAAGTAGGCAAACAACACCGCAATTACAAGTATAATAACATATCAAAGTTTAAACATGTAATCACATACCTCGGTCCCACCGAGCCCTCGGTCCCACCGAGTTCACAATATTTGATACCCGTACTAGCTCACTCCCACTGAGCCCTCGGTCCCACCGAGTTCACAATATTGGATACCCGTACTAGCTCAGTCCCACCGAGCCCTCGGTCCCACCGAGACCCTCAGTCCCACCGAGGTGTACACAAACACATTCATTTCACATATTATAATAATTTACAACTAGTTATCACACCACAACTAGTTCACGTAAGCATACGATAACACGCCAACTAAACACAACATATATGTAACTCCTACTCTACGCAGTGAGAGAACTCACCTTAAAGCAATGCAAGCCTTCGAAATCCGCAACACCAACCGGGCAACTTCCCTCACCTTTTTCCACCTAGATACGTGTTATCAAACGTCAAAGGGAAGTCCCAACCCAAACCACAATTACTAGCTTACAAACTAAACATTCCAGCTTTTAATCTAAAAACACAGGTCTGTTTGGGACCTGTTTAACCCCTTTTAAACTGATAATTCCAGAAATCAAATTCCATAATCACAAATTCCCATGTCTTAGGGTTCCAGGGACATACCGCACGTGTTCTAACGATGTTCCTATCATCCTATATGAATTTTACAAAAGTGATTCGCAGAACAGCGAAAAACAGGACTTGTCAGTACAAAACGACGATTTGACACTAGCTATGGTCCGAACTGATTTTTCCACAAAACATATAAAAGTTACTAGACTCAAAATGGGAACCTTTGGCACTGGTTTCACCCCGATCCAATGTTCCTAGAATAAGTTACGGCTTTTACAAAACAGTGGCAGAAACTATACAATTCAGATGAAATGACAACTATTGATTATTAATCCATTAAGTCATGGCTTAATCCAAACAGACCCGGAAAGCCTAATAGCTTACTGGAATAAGGTCATACTAGGCTGTCAACAGCCGTGCACCACCCACTGCCGCCTCCGACGGTGGTGGTGGTTGGCGGCGGCGACGGTGGTTACGGTAACACCCTCCGGCGAAACCACCCACCATTACCCACTCCCGACTCACCCGCAACATCACACCCGCACACACACCCACACACACACGCACACCCTGCCGTCACCACAGCGGCGTGCAGTGGAGGCCCCACCGCCGGCAGCCGTGGTTGCGGCGGCGGTGGTGGCGGTTTGCGGCGGTTTTTGACAATAACAACTACAAACGAGAAAACTACCGATATTACCTCAACGCCACGTTCTTCTCCTCTTTTCCGGCGAGAGCGGCTTCCTCTCTCTCTCTTCTCTTTCCGGCAGCCTCCTCTCTCTCTCTCTCCTCTCCTTGCAACAGCCGAACACCCCCTCTTTCCCTCTCGTTTTCTCTCTCACTCCCTCGGTTTCTCTCTCTCTCGGCTGAACACACCAAAGGGGAGGGGTAGTGTGCCTTAGGGTTGTCTACACAATTGGGAAGGGAAGAAGACGCATAAGGGGGAGGGGGTCGGTCCTTGGGGCCGTAACCCATGCACTATGGGCTTTGCCCTTAATTAGCCCCTCAACTAGACTTTATTTCGCAACCTACACCAAAGTACACAAAAGCTAACAGTTTAGTTCGACCCGCCTAACCCCGCTAACGGAACCCACGTTAAACATAAAAGCTTTTCCAAAAGAAATAAACAAATAAGATACGTACCGGGATACGGGCTTTACATATAAGTTTAAGGGTGTATCTGTCATTTTAGAATAAGTTGAGCCCTTATTTGCAATTTTGGCTTAGTATATAAAGCTTTCACCTCCTCCTTGTAATTCATTAAGTCGGTTTCATTCAGTGTGTGTGTGTGTGTTTTTTTGAGTCGAGAGGAAGCAGAAGAAGAGATCGATCGTTTAGGGCTCAAAGGGGTTTCAATTGAAGTCGTTTTTGAGGTAAATTCCTTTCTATTTTGTGTTTATAATCGATAGTAGTAGAGTTCTATCAGTTTAGATTTATCAATTTCATGATTTTAGTAGTTTCGATCGAATCTGGATTACGAACTGTTATTTGGATTTCGCACGAATTCCGGATGTATGTATCCGGATTCCTCGTGTTTTTCGGATATGAGTTTCCCGGAATTAAGTTTACCGAATGTGTTTCCCGGACCCAGATTCCCGGAATTAAGTTTTTCGGAATGGGTTTCCCGGATGGGATTCCGGATTTGGGTTTCCCGGATGGATTCCAGATTTGGCTTTCCCGGATATGTTTTTCGGATAGCTTTTTCGGATTTGGATTCCCGTGCTAAGTCGCCAAAGAGGGACATTTGTGGATAAGGGTATGATAGGTTTATCTAGAATTCTTAGCCTGCTAGCGAGTCTTATGTGTTTGATATGTAAATAGATATTGGTATTTAATTTATTTCAGATTCTGTGACTTTTGGTGAGAGATCGAATCATCGATTTATTTGAGGAAAGCTTGGAAATATTTTGATAGCAATCAGGTGAGTTTTACTTTAAACGTTTTCAAACAAGAATATATATATATATATATATATATATATATATATATATGTGTGTGTGTGTGTGGAATAAATATGTGGTAGGTAGTGTGATGATGTGCTTATGATTGAAATATGATATATTGAGATATATGTTGTATTTATATAAGCATTACACTACACGATTACACCTTGGCCGGACTTAGGGCCGGTGGAGTATTGGTTGTACGGAGGGACAACGAAGTTGGCTGTATTTTAGTGCAGCGGAGTAAATTGATTAGTTGGTTTAGCGCAACCAACTAATATGGCCATGGGGAAAGAGTTGTACACAGTGCATACGAGTCATGCTTGGTATTCTAATACTTGTTGTATATTTGTCTTTTACAAAAGGATTACTAAACTGACAGGGATGTTCTCACTTAGACCAATTGGTCTAACCATCATTTTGTTTTCAAAAATATGTATTCCATGTCGTGAAGCGAGTAAGAGACAAAAAAAGGATAACTTGTGATATAGTTTTGAAGGCAGTGCGTGTTTTAGAAGTTTTCCTGAAGTGTTTTCGTACCAACAGTTTGTTGATAGTAATGTAAATTATAGTAAAACGTTTGTACTGAATTATGTAATGTATAGTTTTGAGACTAAGGGACCGTATGTGATATAATACGCATCTTTTGTTGTATATGTTTGGCATGTAATTTGTATTATGTGGTACATGTTTGGGATGGGTCGTTACAAAACTTCTATTTATTTATTTATGGACAAAAAGCACCTTGTCAACATATAAACACCAATTCAAGAATTTACCAACAAGATTTCACATCCCACCAAAATGATAACTTCCAAGTAGATAAAAAATGGTGGAATGCCATACTTCAAGAAGTAATGGAGAAAACCAACACTCAAATCATGCGGTGAAAGAAATACAATAAAATTCACTTCCTATCAAATCAAATTAAACACAAAGATTCCACCATACTAATCTATTTCTGCAAAAGAAGAAATATGAGAAGAAATATTACCTTCAAATCTAAAACCTTTTCTCTTCTATCTTCTTCTCCTGATGACTCAACACACACACATACAATCAAAAGTAAACTTTATTTGCAAGAACAATTTCTTAAAATGAGATAAAGAGAAGGCGGTGGAGATGATGGGTTTTATATCCAAAAGTTTTAACCAAACCCCCTACTAATAATGAATGACTTAAAAGCCCCCCAAAATTTGATCAATTACTAAAATCACCCCCAAACATTTCATTTAACCAATAACTAAAGAAAAACATAATTTGGTGGGTTATTACATGCAAGGATAAAATCGGAGCGCTACTCAGCTTGTCCATCAACTTGTTAAAAGCTGCTTCTTGAACCTCCGTCCACTCGAACTTAACACTCTTCTTGGTCAAAGCGGTCAAAGGCATAACTATCCGAAAAAAATCCTGAATGAACTTCCGATAGTAGCCTGCCAAGACAAGGAAACTCTTCACCTCAAATGGTGATCTCGGTGGCCTTTAACCTTTAATGGCCTCCACCTTGGTCGTGTCTACCTTGATACCTTCTCCCGACACCACATGTCCCAAAAATTGGACCTCCCTTAGCCAAAACTAACACTTTGAGAATTTAGCAAACAACTTCTCTCGTCGCAACAGGTCCAACACTAAACGAAGATGCTCTTCGTGCTCACCCCGAGATCGAGAATAGATGAGGATTTCATCTATGAACACGATCACACGCTTATCTAACAGTGCACTACACACCCGATTCATCAAGTCCATGAACACCGTCGGAGCATTAGTCAGTCCAAAGGGCATGACTAGAAACTCGTAATGTCTGTACCTCGTACAAAAGGACGTCTTAGGAACATCCTCTTCCCTCAGCTTCAACTGGTGATAACCGGACCTCAAGTCTATCTTCGAGAAGAAGCTCGCCCCTTGCAACTGGTCAAACAAATCGTCGATTCTCAGAAGCGGGTACTTGTTCTTGACGGTCATCTTATTAAGCTAACGGTAATCTATGCACATCCACATAGACCCATCCTACTTCTTGACAAAAAGTACTGGCACTCCCCAGGGTGAAGAACTTGTCTAGCAGCTCTTGCAGTTGCGTTATCATCTCTTTCATTTCCATCGGTGCCAACTGGTAAGGTGCACGCGCTATTGGTGCCGCTCCAGGCATCAAATCAATCCTAAACTCGACTTGACGATCTGGGGTAAACCAGTTAAGTTATCCGAAAATACCTCCGGTATCTTACTCACCACTGGAACATCCTCTATTCCTTTCTTCTCTTTCTTAGAGTCTAACACATACACTATAAATCCTTGACACCCCTTCCCTAAACAACGCCTCGCCTTCATAATTGAGATAAGGCAGGACTTGCACTCACGCCTATCTCCATAAATCACCACCTCAGACTCGTCGGGTAAGGTGATACAAATCATCTTCTTATTACACACAATGCTAGCTCTATTACTAGCCAACCAATCCATCCCCACTACAACGTCAAACTATCCCATACCCATTGGGTACAACCGCAAGGGGAAAGAGTGACCCTCCACTACAATGCTACACCCCTCATACACCTCTCCCACCAAGACCCAACTATCATCCGTAATCTCTACCTCAAACCCACCCTCTAACCACTTAGGCTTAACATAAAGACACCGAGCAAAAATTTGCGATACAAACGAACGGTTTACACCCGAGTCAAACTACAATCTAGCAAGTTTTGAATTAAGAAGAAAGATACTTGTCACCACATCCGGTATCTCCACCGCCTCCTTGGCCGTCATATGAAAATCCCTTGCCTTTGCTTGCGCGGGCTCCACTTTTCTCTCCCCACCTCTTCCTCCTTGACATCCACCAAAACCACCCGTAGACCCCTTTCTCAATTGCGGACAATCAGGTTTAATATGATCCGGAGAACGACACATATAGTAAGCTCTTGGGTTAAGGCACTCTCGTGCTATATGCCCCAGCTTTCTACATTTGTAGCAACCATCAAGTTCAAAGGAACAATCCCCGCGATGCACTCTGTTGAATTTTCCACACGGTTTCTCACCGAATCTCGGCCCCACCTGTAACTCGGGTTTCGAGACATTAGGCCTTTTTCGCATCCCTCACAGATCCTTCCCATTTCCTCTTATCAACACTCATTTCCGACATTTGTCGGTTCTTTTCCTTATCAGTTAACTCTGCCACGTTGATCGCCGCTTGAAAGGTTACGGGGCCACAGTTTTGAACAAACTCTCTCAGACTGCTCTTCAGTGCCCATATGTACCTCTCGATACGCCTTTCCTCAGTAGGCATATATACTTCTGCAAAACGCACCTTCTTATTGAACTTAGAAGTGTACTCTTGTACAGTCATTGACCCTTGCTCAAGCCCTAGAATTTCCTCTTCCAGCTTCTTCACTGCTGCCAACGGACAAAACTGTGCCCTGAACCTCCTAGTGAACGACTCCCAAGTAGTCGTCTTTGCCACCTCCGAACCCTTTCCACCAGTCTCAACATCCCAGCAGAAGATGGCATCTGACTTCAGCATAGACATAGCAAACAATATTTTATCGCCCTCAGCACACTTACTGGTGTCAAAAGCCAACTCCATTTCCCATATCCACCTCAGAGCTAAGACCGGGTTGTACTCCCCGCTGAAAGATGGAGGCTTGCATGACACGAAAGTTTTAAAGGTACACCCTTTCACTGACTTTGATCCACTAGGCACATACGGGGTCGACTGAGGGTGATCCTCCACTTCAGTTGTTGGTAGGCTAGACGCCTCGATCCCCGTCTCATTTCCACTCTTAGTCTGCCCACCTGAGCAGACTTAGTCTGACGATCCAACAATACTTGCAGTGTCTCATGCAGTTTGCCCATCTCAGCAGTAAACTTTTCTTCGGTTACAAACGCTTGGTTACGGTTTCGCCTCCGACCTCCTGACTGGCTTCCCCCTCTCACGGAGGCAGTACTCTCCTGTTGAGACAGTTCTCGCTCCTTAGGTACCCCTGCACTCTTAGCCCGACGGGTAACCGGTGTCTTTTTCTTCCTGAGTCACCACACCAGTCCCACCCACCTGGGTGGCAGCTCGTCGGGGTGCCCTTCCCCTTCCTCTCCCACGGCCTCCACCCCTCCCATAGGTGGTTGCCTTCCTTGGAGGATCTAGCGGTCCATCCTCCAGAAATTCTTCCACGAGGATTGCCTCCTCCACCGGTACAGCACCATCAAGTTGTACAGACCTACTTCTCAGAGCTCTTCCTGACATCTTTGCTTACTGAAACATCACACAATTTAAACAACTGAAGGCAACCGCTCCGAAAATAACAAGGCAAGATAAACACATACATGTACCTGTAAATTCCCAATTACACTGGTCAGGTGTAACTTCGAACCTACCTTACATGACAGTTCTCACTATCTTATTATTCGTGTCCCTATTGAGGTCTCCCTAGGCCTTCCTACTTTCTCAGTTGTACCTCCTAATCCCACAGTTTAAGTTTAGGCCCGTCCGGTCACCTAAATCTCTTAAACTATCGCTCTGATACCAACTATAACAACCCATACCAAACCAACAAGCCACAAATCCATTAAGTTAATTAAGAATGCCAAAATGGCCCAACATAGTCACACTTTGAAAATTTCGAAACTGGGTTCGCGGAAATAACCCTAACTACAGCTGAGAAATGTATCTAAATATTAAAAGGAATGTCTTCTAGTTCTCCTAGACGCAAGCTCCAGCTCACATCTTGTCCTTGCCCTTACTTGAGCCCTCGACTACCTGCTTACCTGAAATGGTTTTACATTTTGTAAAGCGAGGGTTAGACCATGAGGTTTAGTGAGATCCCTCTAGATACAAATATCACACCACGCAAGTCAGCTAAAAAGAGTTTATGAGAAGTTATAAATAGCTACACCTTTATCAGTCTAAGTATTCACACCAAACGCTGATAGCCCACGCTTTGGCCACGAGCACACTTGTAACACGCTTCAGGGCACACACTCACCCTTAGTAATTATATGGAACGTATTCATTTATTCCGTATGGGACACACTCCCCATAAAAATCATAATAATACCTCTTTAACATGCATATTTTAAGCCACATAAAGATATGCAATTCAATATATAAATGCACGAGCAATAAAATCAAGTATCGTCAAAGCTTCGGTTTAGAAAGACTCACCTGCTGTCCTTGCTTAAACTTTCTCACCTACGCTTCTGATCCTTAACTTGCACACCTACGATTTAAGTTAAGATGCGAGGGTGATCAGTCATTCGAACATCCATTGGGATTTACTCTCAACTCGCACTTAAGGTCCTTTTCCATCTCGCATATAACTCGAATTCTCTCCAAAGATAGAACCGATAGAACTCAAAAACCCATTCCCGGATATCGCATTCGGGTTCCTTACTTCCGGAAAACCGTTATCGGACAACAACATACGGATCTCAATCTTCCGGATTCTGCTTCATCTGGATTTGCCCGCCCGGAAACCTCCTATCCAGATTCTCCCACAATCCGGTTGCTACGGGATTTCAGCTCCCCGACCACAAGCTTATCCAGATACGCGACTCATCCGGATACCAAACTCCCGAATACTACCACATCCAGATAAGGTTACATCCGGATTGCGACCCTTTTTCCGGGTTTCGACGATTTGTCCGGATAATCGCACTGTGGGATTGGGAAAACCCAATAACATGATTAGTCCTAAGCCAAACGGTTTCAAGCCTTTAAAATCGATAGGTTTTTATGGAATACACTTATATAACAAAAACTCAGCATCCAAAAACCCTTTTTCCATCAAAACTCACCAATTAACAACCTTATAAGCTCTAAAACCCTTTAAGCATGAACTTCCACCAAAAATGGAAATAAGAGTTAAAGGTTTAGAGTTACCTTGAAGAAGAGAACACACCACACACACTTGATGACCTTGAATGCTTCAATTCCTTGCATAACCTGGCAAGAGGTTTCTAATTGTTTTTCTCCAGCCGCCTCCACAATACACACAATAGTGAGAAGTGAGGGTTTTAGGGGTTTTAACTCTCTTTTCCCTCATTTACACAAGGATCCTTCAAGTCTCACCGTTCACACCTTAGCCACCATCTTTACTTTATTCTTCACACTAACCACACCACTTCATTATTTATTTTCAAAATAAGTTCCGGTTATTACAACATCAAAGTTTCACGCAAAAATAGTTTTTTGATATTAGTACTAGATAAAAAAACTTAGAGAAATAATAAACAATACTATAAAATGAAAGACCAATTAACTTTTTACAAATTTTATTGCCCAATGTAATTAATCAATACATATTTGGGTCTTAATATAATGCTAAATTTTTTTCGGTTCTATTATATACTGGTTTTTTGTCAGTTTTATTTACCATTTTTTTAACTACTACTATATAGCATATACTTATAAAATTTGGGCCCTTGTTTCCTTTGGGCCCTGGGCGTACGCTCGGCCCGCCGTCCCGTAGGGACGACCCTGTTAGTGTTAATATCTTATTTAATGTTGAATATCTATGAACATTGGCATGAGAATTTTAGAAAATAGGAAGCCTCATTACAACAAAATGGCCTTTTTTAGGACGCATGTTCATTTTTTACAACTAAATTGACTTAGGTTTTTTTTAACAACGAAGTCTTTATAAACTAGCAAGGAGCTAAAAAAACATTTACATAACAGAAAAAGTGAGAATGGGGTTTTGTAACCAACCCACCTAATTAATATTAAGCTTACTATTCCAATAAGTGACAAAAAAACGAACGAGTGACAATATTATCCCACAACACCGCCTTCTTTGGCTTAGAAGATCTAAACAAGGTCCCATTCTGGTGAGACCAGATAGTCTAGAGTGTCGTAAATATAACCGCCTCTAGGCAAGCTAATTACGCTTTTTTCAGCCTTAAAGAATCCATCCAAACACTCCAATCCGAAATTGCTTTTAAATCTGGTATATATCTAAACCCCACCATTGACCAATTTTCTTCCAAATATCTCGTTTCATTTGACAATCGAAGAACATATGGTCCACCGATTCGATTTCCAATCATAGAGCATGAATTATAGTGAGTGAACATCAATACCTCTTTTATCAAGATTGTCCATAGTTGGGATCTTGTTCAAGTCCAAGCGCCAAACAAACACATTAACCTTTATGGGTGCAAGTCTATTCCATCTAGTAGGGGAATGATCAATCACCAGAATTTTAGAATCAATGTACTTTAGAATCAATGTACTTACAAGCGGAAGCCTCTGAGAACTCACTCAAACCTTCAATGTACCAATACCATCTATCCCTTTGACCAGAGAGCATAACTTTCATGGAGCTCCTTAAGCGTCATCATCTGAGTCGTTTCCATCCCTCTTCTTGGCATCCTCTGCAAAACCGGGCCCCAATACCCTATGCCCATGCGGTCTTTAACAATAGCCAATTTATCGCAATCAAGCGCATGCACCCTCAGGAATTTCATTTTAGGAGGAGAATATCCCAATCACACATTTTCCTAAAAGGGGGTAGAGTTTTCGTCCCCTACTTTTTTCTTACATATCAATAAAAGATTGATACCATTATTTTTCACTTGTTGAACTACCTTTAAGATACCAACCCAAGTAGAATTTGTCTCTTATGAATCAAATGCAAGCCTATAAGACTACTAGGGCCATAAATCAACTTAATCACTTTAACCCATAATGCATTTTGTTCCACCTAAAACCGTCAAATCCATTTGAAAAGTAGAGCTCTACTAAAAGCAAAGAAGATTCCAATCCCCAACCCCCGTCCCTTCTACTAGCCAAACATTTTTTCCATTTCGCCCAAGTCATTTTCTTATCCTCAGTTTCACCTCCAATAAATAACCGATTCCGCAACGATTCCAACACATTTTCAACTGATCTAGGGGGTTTAAATATGGAAAGATAATAGGTAGGAAGGCTACCCAAAATGGATTTAAGAAGTGTGACTCGGCCCCCAACCGAAAAGGTCCAAGCTTTCCAATTAGAAATTTTACAAATAAATTTATCGATTACCCCTTTCCACCCAACAATTTTATTCGTATTGCATCCGACCGGCAACCTTAGATAAGGGAAAGGTAATTTATCACAACCACAACCCACCAGACTTGCCATATCTTCGAGATCCGTATAATCGACCCCAACACCGTACAATTTACTTATCTGGATATTAACTTTAAGTGCGGAATCCTATAGAAACATCGGAGGATACGCACAATATTTCTAGCATTGGAGTTGGAACAATCATCTACAAAGACTGCATCATCTGCATAAAAGATATGAGAAACAGACAGATTACCTTTGCCAATTGTTGCCCCATGAAAGACTCTCTTAATTTCCGATTCTCGAATAACTGCATGCAAGCCTTCCATAGGCAGAATAAAAAGTGTTGGTCCCGCAGGGGATATACAAGTATAACAGTTTGTAGAAGGGGTGGGGGTTGAATACAAACACAAGTTTTTGGTTTTCTAAATTTTGTATTGATAAATCAAACACAATTTACAGTTTGTTGCGAAATAAGATTAAGTAAACCTAATCTAAACAAACTTAAGAAGCACTAAGTGTTCTTGCACAAGAAACTAGAGAGAAAAGAAGATATAGAAAAACAAAGATTTTTCTATGCACTAAGTAGTTCACGGAAGACCATTCAAACTGAAGGGTATTCCTCCTATTTATACCCATTGCATTTAATGCATGGCAGGAGGACTTTACAAGTGTCAACATCTGATTGGGCGCATGCTTCTGACTTTAGCAAGACATGCTTTGGGCCATAATGTTGAATAGTGTAGTGGCAGAGTGGTTGTACGATCTTGGACAAAAGCATGTATCTTCTGACAATCCATACGATGTGTGCAAGGAGATAAGACAAACAAATCTTGAAGTAGAAGTTTCATGATCATCGATCGCTGAGTAGATCTTCCATCAGAGAAGAGCCGATGTAAGTCAGCTATCGCTGAAGTATTCTTCTTGATTTGTCGCGCGTATGGACTTGTCTTGGTTTCGCTGATGTCCGCATCATATCATTAATAGACTTGTCACTGGTTCATTAGCTTTGTCTTCGATGTCAGCAATGAACTCTTTGTCGCGAGGCTTGTCTTCAGGGATTACAATCAACATTGTTACATTTGAAATCATCAGCAATCATCAGCGATAATGAATAGACTCAGGTTATCGCTGATGATAAAACATTACATCTTATCGCTGATGGCGAAACATTAATACATACAGATGCTAATTGCAATTTTCACTAAGTTATTCTAAGGGTCGTCATTAAATCACTGAGAGAGTTTGGATCAACAAAAAGGAACTAAGATAACGGATCTTCCCGACGGAGGCCACGGTTAATCTCAAACTGCTTTGTTGGAGAGCCATTTAGTAGCACTGAGGCCGACAAATTTTCAAAGCATCATGCGATCCATCCTTTCCATTTTATGTCAAACCCCAGTTTTTCAAGAACTAAATCAAGGAAGTCCCAACGCAGGGAATCATACGCTTTTTCAAAATCTACTTTGAAAATCAAATTTTTTCTCGTTTGCTTCTTATACCACTCCATCACTTCATTCAAAATTAACGGCTCATCTAAAAATTTCCTCCCATTAATAAAAGTCGATTGCTCCATACTCACATAATATCCAATAACCAAACTGAGACGCTTAGCTAATAGCTTGCCAATATATTTATGTTGGCGCCCTATTAAACTTATGGGGCGGTAATATTTAACAAATTTCGGGTCATTTACTTTCGGAATCAAAGCAATAAAAGAGGGGTTACACCCTTTAGGAATATGGCTAGATTAAAAAAATCACACACTAATCTTACCACATCGTCTTCAACAATGCTCCAAAATCTCTTAATAATATCAAAAATGAAACCATCTGGATCCGGAGCCCTATCTCCACCACAGTCCCACACTGCACATTTAGTTCCTCCCTAGTAATCGATCATTCAAGAAATAAAGAATGTTCCACCGAGTGAGACTTTGGAAAAACCACATCTAGAGATGGTTGAGATTGTCCCACACGACCATAACGAAAGCTAAAATAATCATAGAATGCATTTTTAACCTGAATAGAATCCTCGATCCACATACCTTCCTTTATAATACCACGAATACCAAGATGTATCCTTTTCTGCTTAAGAACACCGTGAAAGAATTTAGTATTCTCATCCCCTTCAGCACCCCATTAGATTCTAGCTTTTTACGCTAAGTTCATTACTTTATTATGTTCCAACTCTCCCAACTCTTTCAAAGCCCGAAACCGCAACTCCATATCTTCTTTAAAGGCTTCCCCTTTATCAATTTGGAGGTCAATGACAGTAATGGTCTTTTGAAGGTTGTCATTAATTCATCTATCCCACAATCGGTTTCCCCCCTTCTAAGTACGAAGGACTTTTTTCATGTTTTGGAGCTTCTTTTTAAATGCCACCATCCCATGCGATTCATTCTTCCAAGTGTCAATAACTAGCCGATGAAACTCTTCCATCCTGAACCAAGAGTGAAATAACTTGAACGGGGTGGGTCCATAATAATTATGAGGAGTCTTACACATAATGATGTTAACATAAATTGTTAAGACGAAGTTAGACGGTCTAATAGGTTTTATTGAAAAATTTGAGCAATTTAATGAGATACAAGAAGTAAATCATCTTAATAGTTTAATAGGGGTAACACTTTTGAAAAGTGTTTTATTAGTCTTTTTTGTAAATACTTTTAAAACTGTAGTATAAAAAGATAAAAAGACAATTTATTTCTTGTGACTTTTTTGAATATTGTTCAACTTTTGCGATAGAACTTATTAGGTCGTTTAATTTTATTCTAATAATTCATTTGTGTCACCATTTTATAGGATGCACACGCACGTACAGCAATTTGTCCTAAAACATAAAGTTCTCGTTAAGTGCTTTAATAAACGTCCTAAAAACCATGTTATTTTTTTTGTTGTAGTAGTGTATGTATTTGCGTGTGTGTGAGAGAGAGAGCGATCGAGCATAATTTCATATTCAATTTATGCATTAAAACAAATAAATGTTTTTGAAGATTAATTTAATACAACATTTCTAATAATAACTAACTTGTGTTCTATGCACTAAAAATGGTATATTATTTAGAGTAAATTACGTTTTTTGTCCCTGTGGTTTGCTAAATTTTTTGAATTTCGTCCCTATGGTTTCAAAATATTGGTTTTCATCCCTATATTTTGCAATTCATTTCTATTTTCGTCCCTGAGGCCAAAACACTACTTCTATGTATGAAGGACTAAAATAGAAATGAATTGTAAAATATAAGGATGAAAATAGCAATAAAGTTTAAATCATAAGGTTGAAAAAGTGGTGAATTATAAACCATAAGGATGAAAATCGTAATTTTAAAATCATAAGGACGGAAATTGAAATTTTCAACAAACCACAGGGACTAAAAATGTAATTTACTCTATTATTTTATTGGTAATAAAGATTTCTACATTGGAAAAAGAGTGAATTGTGGATTTGGTCCAGCGCTCTAGTCTTTTCTTTGATTAAGGCCCCTATAAAATCATAATTTTTTTTTAATTTAGATAAACTCATCAAATAATAAAACCAGATCTTATTTTATTCGCTCTAAATATAATAAGATATGGTTTTATGATTTGATTTGTTTAAATTAAAATTTTAATTACATTAAAACCATATCTTTTCCATCATTACAATAAAACAATAAAATAAAATTATATTTAAAATAATTAATTATTTCAAAATTTTAAACAAATCAAATCCTACAATAGTATTCTATTTTATTTATTTTGATATCCTTATATATGTGTGTGTATATAAAAATATTGTTTTTACTTTTTTCGAAAGAAAAAAAGACAAAAGTTAGGCAAAATGGTCCTTGATTTAACGGAAGTGTTCGTCAGAGGGACCATGGTCAACACAAATTGAATATCACAGGAAACAAATCCACAATAAACATACCATAGAAACCCTAGTCAAAGAAAAGATCTCCACAATTCAGTCTTGGAAAAATGTCTGAAGAACATAATGTGTGGACATGATCATGATCACCAAAATCATTTTAATTTGTGGATTAATGATGATGTATAATAATACTTGGACAATGAAATGGAAAATTTGGTGTGCCAACCTCTCACGTGATCAAGTAATGGAAGTCACGTGCAATGAGGATCCAATGACCTGAGTTGTCTGACTCTTTCATTCATATATCCAATTTGTCCATCTCTTCATGAAAACCATCTTTCTTGGACTGACCAAATATTCCTCCTCCCTTTTCCATGTTCTTTAACTTGTTTTTTGTGTCCAATTTTCTATGTGTTTGTGTGGGAGACAGAATAACGGTTTTGATTTTAAATGTTAAACTTGTATCATCAAATTTATGATTATTATAATGTTTTTAATTACAACTTTAATTTTTATAAATAAGTTTTAAGTATTTCTAAAAATAATAATAAAATCTACAATTACACATTTGTGTATATGTGTGTCTATACAAAATTAAAAAAAGACGATATAGATATGACCTCTACCTTTAAGGGTGGAATGACCGTCTTGAAGCTCCGACTCATACAAACAAAATGTAAGCAAACAAGAAAAAGAAAAGGGAGAAAAAAAAATAGGATTAGCGCACATATCATGGGTTGGGTTCCGGTGAGAAGCGTGAGAAGTGGTTATCAATCGCTGGATAAGGAAATGAACGAATATTATGATGAGACGAACCGAGATAAGATGCACCGAGATACACCGTATCGATTCCCTTTAAACCGTAATTCATGGGAAAATATTTGATTAAAAGTATTTCTCACACTTCCCACAAAAAATGACGCTTCTGACATGATCCCATGCCATTAACTCATAGGATTTTGTTAACCAATCTCTCAACTCATTAATTAACTCATCATACCTACAGTCTATCTTATTCATATCGACCTTAGCTACAAGCCCTATCTTAAATCTACTAATATAGTTATGCATCTCCAATAGCTCCTATCAACAAAAAGAAACAAGTTGTTTTTGGAGAAAATACTAAAACCAACAAGTCACAACTCCCAATAGGTTAAAATTGACATCCGAGGTGCAAATCAAGGGACATTTTAAGATTTTTCAAACATTAGGGCACATTATACAAACATCTGAAAAATCTAAGGACATAAAGTAAAAAATGGATGCTGGTCAAAGGTCAAAGAAGGTCACAAGGGCGCACGAGGAATAGAATAAAAAATACAAAGAACAAACAGAATGGTCAGCGTGTGAGCCGCACGAGGGGCGATCGCAAGTTTCAGAAAGTGCACTCTGCACCCCTCATCTTTTCAATATTATAAAACCAACTTTTTTATCTTTTAAATTGACACCATAGAATAGAACATTTTAAAATTTGGATTTATTCTCCCCCACCATGTGCATTATATTATTTAAACTTCCCAATTACATGACTTACCTCTGTTTCTCTCTTTAACCTATGTGAAGTTGTGAATTGAACCCACTAAACCTTTTTTTATAACTTTTTATGAAAATACTGTACTTTTAAAATATTTACTTTTTAGGTCGGTTTGACATTAAAACATTAGATATAGCATGTTAACATGATTAAAACGATAGAAAATTGACTCAAAACTTTGACACGATTAGAAGAACAACATGATCTTGGCATTAGTTCTGATCGACCTACCCTAAATTTAGTGTGGCCCAACATTATACAGTCTGACCTATTTTTATATCGTCACTAATCCAGTTTTAGTTTTCTTATAAACCAAATGACATAATGCGTGATCAACTATTTCGTAAAACATGAATTCGATACAGACTTAACAATTGTGCACATTTCAACCGTACGATCTTCAAATTTCCATATACAAGACGTCAATGCTTTTCACGTAACATATGGCCTCAACATAATATCTATGAGTGCTTCCGATTCCACCACCCCAACATTTTAGGGTTTTTGTATACTTTTTATGATTTGAAATGCTTATTGGAACCATTTATATGTTGTTAAAAACTTGTTAGTATTTGGGTCTAGTTTTTATCTCTTAAGACAAACACCATAGAACTACCCATTACCCAACACTTGTATAGTTGTATATAGTTAGTTATAGGCCCAAAAGTTTAAGGCCCAAAAGAAATATGAAATGAAGCCTACTCAAACTCTACATGTGTATCAAGTGAAAGAGATCCATCTTTCAGTTTTCCTTTTGGTAGCACCATTTTACTGAGTAAATTTTTTAATTTTATAAAATTTGTTGATTTTTTAAATTTAAATTTGTATTAACCCAAATAATTTTCAGTCCCTCATACTAATACTAATATCTTATGTACACTATGACTATTTTGGCTTTAGTTTTTTGAGAACAAACTCACTCCACATCAAAATTCTTAACCCATTCCCAAACAGACTTCAACTTTGTTAAATTTTTAACCTAACCGTCTCAAATACAAATCCTGTAAGAGCATAACGCAAAAAATAAATTATCATCAAATTAAATCTTCCAACAAAAGAACTCATTGTGTTTTTGCATCTTTTGTGTGTAAGTAAACAAAAGCAACCAAAATCTAAGCAGCAAACTAAATTAGTGCTACATATATAGAAGCACAATTAAACCACCACCAACACTTGCACATTCACTCATGCTCCCTTGCTAGCTTTGCACCCATTTTTAGAAGGATCAAAACAAAAAGTGAGAGTTGGGTAAGATCAGAAAGCAAATTGATACACCAAAACATAAGACAAATACGTTTGTAAATTTGCACCTTGGTATATCGTAATTAAGCACTAGATCATATGTAGGAATATATCCAAACCCCGACTCGCAAACATCAGTTGCAAGCAACACAAGGACTTTCCCAGATTTGAATCTGCGAAGAGCAGATAGCCTTGAGGATTGTGATTTGAATGAATGCAATGCTACCACTTCATGATCAAGCTCTTCCATCAATAAAGCCAAAAGATGACAACTCCAACTGCTTAATGTGGTCAACATCTTGGTACACATAATTTTAAATAAAGATTAATTTTAAGCATCTACCATAAGATTTTTTGAAATTCTTATTGTGTACAAAGATATTGCTAAGGGATTAATTTGTATATGTGATAACACCAATTTTTGGTGTTATTTTCAGGCCACTTTCCAAGTTAAATTGTTTATTTCCAAGTAAATTTAGTGGTATTTTTATAGCTTAAAGCAAGTGTTTCAGGAATTGTTGATGTACCGAGATAGCCAATAATGCATGCAAAAACTAGAGTTTTCCGAGCAAAAATCGATCGAGAAGCATCACCAAGAACCAAGATCGAAGGATGTCCGTTTTGAAAAGTTAAAGTGCCAAAATGAGTGTACAAAGCAGTGTCTAAAGCAACTTTCAAGCAAGTTGTTGCAGTCAACTAACTTGACAACTGGCCAGAGGAGAAACAAGGGCGACTTACAAGCTAGTTAGCTGAGAGGAACTAGCTGTCAACTAGCTTTAAGGGTGCTGGACGAATTTTAAGCAATTTTCTGCTAGGGTTTTCATTATCATTGACCCTATCTTCACAAGGACGACCAAGGACGAACTTAGGGCGATTTTGGCAAAGGAGAAACACCGAATTGAAGCGAGGAAACACCGTGGGAAGCAATTTAAACACCGATTTCTTCCATATCTTCGTTGGTATTACACAATCAAGGGAGTTTTATTATACTAGAATTCTTGAAAGAACTTTTCTTTAGATCTATGAACACTTCTACTACTTTGTGTGTTAATACCCCCAACATGAACTAATCTTTAGATGTTGGGGGTTGGTTTGAATATGGTTTGAGCGTATGAACATATGATTTGAGACTTTTATCAGTTTTTCCTAATTTAATGAAGCATGTGATTTGGGTTTATTGCTTTTGTGAGTCTGATCAACTTACATCTGATTTGTTCGTTATCAATTAAGTTCAAGAGAGTTAATTGTTACTTAGACATAAAAATTACATGCCTAAGGTGAGAAATTGGATAGAGATGTACCAAGTAAACCTTAGTCCTGTTAAAATCTTGTTCCTAATGTGTTTTGACTTCATGGGTTTAGATCGAGAGATGAAATTCGTGCTTTCAAAATAAAACCCGTTGTTGCTTGAGAAAGAACAACGGTGATTTTAGTGATTGGGTATTCATTAAAAGGAAAAATTGGTAATTGTTCCAAGTAAGGTGTTCATTAGTGATAACCATAGGATTTCCAACCCTCAACTGTTTCTCCATAAAAGGTTTTCCCCAAACTGTGATTGTTCTGTTCTTGATTTATTTACTCGCCATTAATTCTTTTAACACCAACAACTCAAAATTTCGACCGTTCAGTTAATAGCAACTGTAGTCATTGTGCTACTCAGTTCCTAGTTCCCTTGGTTCGATACTCGTACTTTCCGTACTATTACTTGATTCGACCCGTACACTTGTGGTTAGAGTAGGGGGTGTAAACCCGCATATCAAGTTTTTGGCGCCGTTGCCGAGGAACTAGTTGCAACTGATAGCATTACCAGCTATAAGCGCTATTACATTGAATATTTTTTTTTACTTTTGTTATTTTGTTTTATTACTTTCGATTTCTGGATTACTCAATTTGAATTACCTTTCTTTTCAGGTATTAAATGGTTTATGCCAAGAACAACCAGGGGGAAAGACATAGAACCGATCGACCCAGAAATCAAAACAACCGCCCGTCTACTACGAAAAGCATCTAAAGCTAAAAGACAGCTGAAAATGGGCAATGAAGCTCCTCCGGAGAGACGTCCTATGCGGTCGTTTGCCAATCCGAATGTGGCAGCCGCACGTATAGGCATCCAACCTCCCACTACTGGGGCAAACTACATCGAAATCAAACCGAGTACTATCGTTATGGTACAACAAAACCAGTTTGGAGGAGCACCAACAGAAGATCCCTACGCACACCTCCGTGCATTTGAAAGGATATATGCAACACCTTCAAAATCAACGGGGTGAATGGTGATGCAATCAGGTTGGGCAGAGTAGAAACCTGGACCGAAATTGTACAACCGGATCTGTTCACCACTTGGGTAGAATTGAAAGCTGCCTTCCTCCAGAAATTCTTTCCACCGAGTAGGACCGCCCAGCTTATGGCCGAGATTACTCATTTTGCTCAGTGGGACCAAGAGACATTATATGAAGCATGGGAGAGGTACAAGGACATGTTAAAGAAATGCCCTCATCATGGGTTACACGGCTGGGTCGTCATCCATACGTTCTTTAGTGGACTTCATCCGCAGTTCAAAAATGATATTACGGCTGCAGCGGGTGGAGCTCTAATGGATAAGTCATATGAGGAAGCATGTGAGTTGATCGACAACCTGGTCGAACACAGCTATGCCACTCCAAGATCATTAGTTAGACGTATTGCTAGCGTACAAGATAATGAGGAGTTGAAAGCCATCAAGGCTCAGTTGGCCGGACTCACCAACCAATTGAAAGGGTATTCTATCCAGCCAACATTTATGGTAGAAGAAGGTATGCCGGAGATGGCTCCACGGGTGAACGAACCTGAACAAGTCCAATTCCTACAGAATCGGAACAACCGGCCACGAAACGACCCATTCTCCAATACATACAATGAAGGCTGGAAAAGACACCCAAATTTCTCGTGGAGTCAACCGCAAGGCCAACCGAAGGAAACCATGGCACAACAACAACAACAGCAATACGGTAATAATTCCAACTTTTCCAATTCTTCTCCATCTAACAATGTTTATCGTCCTCCATGTTACAACCAAAGGAAATCCGATGAAGGACAATCCGGGGAGAAGAAGTCGGGGCTAGAGGACATGATGATGAAATTCATGTCTAAGATGGATATCACGGTTGAGGGACTAGCCGATACGGTAAGTACGATCAAGGCGGCTACTGATCAGAATACGGCCTCTATAAAGCTTCTTGAAAGGCAAGTAGGGCAAATATCCGAGGCCCTACAAAATCGAGTTACCAGAAAGTTTCCTAGTCAACCCGAAAGGAAACCCCGGGAAGATTGCAAAGCCATTCATCTGAGAAATGGTAAGGAGCTGAGTGGAGATCCTACACAAAAGGTGTTGTCAAAAGAGAATGATCCCAAGGTAAAAGAAGTTGAGCCCATAGAAGTGGAGGAGATGGAAGCTGACGAAGAGATAGTGATAGAAGAGTCCATGAGTGAGGGGAATAAGAAAGAACAACCAAGTATTCCAAAGCAACCGCCGGTTAAGCCGATCACACCAAAAGTGCCATATCCGAACAGGCTCAAAGCCCAAAGGGATGATCTAAACTTTTCTAAATTTCTTGAAGTTTTTAAGAAATTGCATATTAACATCCCTTTTGCAGATGAATTGGCACAAATGCCCTCATACGTGAAGTTCTTGAAAGACATCCTCTCCAACAAGAGGAAGATTGAGAAGCATGCAACAGTTCCACTTACTGAGGAGTGCAGCGTGAACATCCAACATAAGCTTCCCCCGAAGCTTAAGGATCCAGGGAGTTTTACTATCCCCGTTCATATTGGAAACTCTGAATTTAGCAAAGCGTTATGTGATCTTGGAGCTAGCATTAACTTGATGCCTTTGTCTATTTTCAGGAAACTCGGACCTGGAGAAGTGCAGCCAACTAACGTGACATTGCAACTTGCCGAAAGATCGATCAAGTACCCTTACGGTGTGATTGAAGACACATTGATCAAGGTGGATAAGTTCTATTTTTCGGTTGACTTCGTGGTCCTCGATATGGATGAAGACAAAGAGATACCATTGATCCTTGGCCAACCATTCTTGGCCACGGGAGGAGCACTGATCGATGTAAAAGGGGGAAAGCTCACATTGAGAGTGGGCGACGAAGAAGCCGTTTTCAATGTTTTCCGGGCAGCCAAGCAAAGCATGTGACCTAATGAGTGTTATCGGGTAGAAGTAATGGAATCAATGCCTCAAGAGATGTACAACCATCAAGTATCAAACGATCATCTCATGAAGGCATTAGTGGGAATTGATACCAATCAAGAAAGTGAGCCGGTATTGCAACTCAATGCACTACCATCTTACAAAGGCCCGAGAAGACCCATCATTGAGGATTTGGGAGAACCAATTCCCAAGTCCGAACCTTCATCGAAGACACCGCCAAAGATTGAGCTCAAACCATTACCCGATCATCTCGAGTATGCATACTTGGGAGAAAAAGACACACTCCCAGTAATCATCTCGTCCAAGTTGAGTCCCGAAAATAAAGAGAAGCTACTACGGGTTCTTAGAGTGCATCAAACCGCTATTGGATGGACGATAGCTGATCTAAAGGGTTTAAGCCCAATGTTTTGCTCACATCGCATAAATCTTAAAGACGTGCACCGACCGGGTGTCCAACACCAACGCCGGTTAAACCCGAATATGAAAGAAGTGATCCGTAAGGAGGTATTGAAACTCCTTGATGCTGGAATTCTCTATCCAGTACCTGACAGTCCGTGGGTGAGCCCAATTCAAGTAGTACCCAAGAAGGGCGGCATCACAGTGATCCGGGATAACAACAACGAACTGATCCCTTCTCGGACAGTTACCGGTTGGAGGGTGTGTATAGACTATCGGAAGCTGAATGATGCAACCAATAAAGATCACTTTCCTCTTCCATTCATTGATCAGATATTGGAACGGTTGTCCGGACACGAGTATTACTGTTTCCTAGATGGCTATTCCGGGTACAACCAGATTCCTATCGCACCCGAGGACCAAGATAAGACGACATTCACTTGTCCGTACGGAACATTCGCATACCGCCGTATGCCTTTCGGTTTATGTAATGCTCCGACCACCTTTCAGCGATGCATGATGGCAATATTCTCGGACATGGTGGAACGGACCATCGAGATCTTCATGGACGACTTTTCAGTGTTTGGGCCTTCTTTCGACACGTGCTTAGAGCACTTGGAAGCCGTACTACAAAGGTGCAAAGAAACGAGTCTCATGTTGAATTGGGAGAAGTGTCACTTTATGCTGACCGAAGGGATTGTGCTCGGCCACAAAGTGTCAAAGGCGGGTATTGAGGTGGACAAAGCAAAGGTGGTGGTGATCGAGAATCTTCCATATCCGAATTCCATCAAGGGAGTCCTAAGCTTGTTGGGACATGCCGGGTTCTACCGGCGGTTTATAAAGGACTTTTCCAAAATTACTAAACCTTTGTGCTCTTTACTTCTTAAGGATGCTAAATTCGATTTCACTAACGATTGTATCTTTGCTTTTGACACGTTGAAAAAGGAATTGATTTCAGCACCTATCCTCACGGTCGCGGATTGGAGTCTTCCGTTTGTTCTTATGTGTGATGCGAGTGACACCGCTGTTGGAGCGGTGTTGGGCCAAAAGAAAGAGAAGCGGATGCATGTGATATACTATGACAGCAAGACGTTGGATGATGCTCAGATCAACTATGCGACTACCGAAAAAGAGCTACTAGCCACCGTCTATGCTTGTGAAAAGTTTCGTTCCTATCTAGTTGGGGCCAAGGTGATCGTGTACACCGACCATTCGGCGTTGAAATATCTAATGGCTAAGTAGGACGCAAAACCGAGACTCATCCGGTGGGTACTGTTGCTACAAGAATTTGATTTAGAGATTCTAGACAAGAAGGGGTTCGAGAATACCATGGCGGACCACCTCTTGAGACTTGAGGGAGGTGAATATCAAAGCAAAGACAATACCCTCATCAGCGATTCTTTTCTGGATGAGCAACTAGGGGTGTACAAAAAACCGTCAACCCACGAAACCCGCCCAACCCAACCCGATTAAACCTAACCCGCCAACCCGCAAACCGCCAACCCGCTAATTAGGAGGGTTGAAATTGGGGTAGCATAACTCAACCCAACCCAAACCGCCAACCCACCGCAAATATATTATTTGATAAAATATATATATATATATATATATATATATATATATATATCAAGGTTATAAATGACGTGAGGCGTGACGGTGAGGTCAAGTCTTACAAGTTATGGTGGCACACACACACACACACACACACATACACACACACACACACACACACACATATATATATATATATATATATATATAGGGGTGGTATCGGGTACAAACCAGTTAGTTTGTACAAACTCGTACAAACCATACCTAGCTTCATGATTTTGTAAATTTGGCTTCATGAATATATATATATATATATATATATATATATATATATATATATTGGCTTCATGAATATATAATTTGGCTTCATGAATATATCATTTGACATTTTTAACTAATTTTTTTACAAAAATAAGGGTATTTTAGGGTATTTTTGTAAAAAAATTAGTTAAAAATGCCAAATGATATATTCATGAAGCCAAATTATATATTCATGAATCCAAAATATATATATATATATATTCATGAAGCCAAATTTACAAAATCATGAAGCTAGGTATGGTTTGTACGAGTTTGTACAAACTAACTGGTTTGTATTTGATACCCAGCCTATATATATATATATATATATATATATATATATATCTACACACTGTTCTCTTGAATCTCTACTCACTACTATCTTTAATTCTCATAGTTCGCGTTCGCCCCTTCGTGTACAAGAATGAGAGTAAGTATTTACCAATTTAGGGTTTTTAGTTTTTAGGTTTCCTTATTATGAGTATTTAAGTCTTAGGTTTCGTGAACAATTATCATTTATTTTTCAAGTTATATTCTAAAAACAATCTTACAAATTACAAAACAATGCGTCAACGCATCGTAACGCGCCATAACGTGCCATAATGCGTTACAAAGCTAAGGGTTGTAAAAAAGAGAAACGTCAAATTTATGTATATTTCTAACCCGCCAACCCAACCCAACCCGCCCTAACCCGCAAGGGTTGGGTTGGGTTACACTTTTGAATGGGTTGGGTTGGGTTGAGAATTTTTAAACCGCCATAATTGGGTTGGGTTGTAAAAATGTCCAAAACCGCCCAACCCAACTCGCGTACACCCCTTTGAGCAACTCTTCAAGGTTAGTCACTCAGAACCTTGGTATGCCGGCTTGGTAAATTATTTGGTGAGAGGAGTAGTGCCTTATCAAATGAACTCCCACCGAAAGAAGAGATTATTCTTTGAAGCCAAAATATATTATTGAGATGAGCCGTATTTCTACAAGCTATGTGCCGACGGCATGATCCGGAGATGTGTACCGGACGAAGAGAAAGCTGATATCTTGACCCATTGTCACACTTTGGAGTGTGGCGGCCACTTCAGCATCGATAGAACCGTCGTAAAGGTACTACAATTAGGATTCTTTTGGCCATCTATGTTCAAAAAAGCTAGAGAGTTCATCTCCTGTTGTGATCGTTGTCAAAGGGCCGGGAAAATCACGAAAAGAGACGAGATGCCTATGAAGATCTTTATGGAAGTCGAGTTATTTGACGTATGGGGGATCGACTTCATGGGACCGTTCCCGAACTCATTCCGTAATGAGTACATATTGGTAGCGGTGGACTGTTTGTCTAAGTGGGTGGAAGCGATTGCAACCCCTGCTAATGATTCCAAGGTAGTAATCAATTTCTTGCGGAAGAACATCTTTGCACGGTTTGGAGTTCCACGAGCACTAATAAGCGATGGTGGGAGCCATTTCTGTAACCGATACTTAGAAGCGGTTCTGAAAAAGTATTTGGTAAAACATAAAGTCACCACACCATACCACCCACAGGCTAACGGGCTAGCTGAAGTGTCCAACCGGGAACTCAAGCAAATACTTGAGAAGACCGTGAGTGCATCCCGTAAGGATTGGTCATCTAAATTAGACGATGCACTTTAGGCCTACCGGACGACATTTAAGACGCCACTTGGAACCACGCCGTACCGACTTGTATTCGGAAAGTCATGCCATCTACCCGTTGAAATCGAGCATAAGGCCTATTGGGCAATCAAGCAATTGACCATGGACATGAAGGCGGCCGGACAACGTCGGTTATTACAACTAAATGAGCTAGAAGAGATCCGCCAAGACGCTTTCAAAAGTGCCGCCATTTACAAGGAGCGCACGAAAAGATTCCATGACAAGCGTATCAATCAAAAGGTAATCGTTCCTAATATGCATGTTTTACTATTTAACTCACGATTACGTCTTTTTCCAGGTAAGTTGAAGTCCAAATGGTCGGGGTCGTTCACAGTCAAAGAGGTATTTCCATATGGCACGGTCGAGCTACAAGGCAAGGACGGAACAACATTCAAGGTCAATGGACAACGAGTGAAGCCATACTACGGAGGAGAAACGGTGGTAGGGAACACCACGTTTCTACAAGAACCAACCGAGTAATCGTCGCAAAAGGTCGTGCCACGACCCTAACTAAGGCGTTGGGTGGGAGGCAACCCACCGGGTATGATTTATTTTTCGTGCTTAATATTTTTTGTTTTTATTTTTATTTTCGTTTTCGTAGTTTTTCTTTGATGGTGCTTTGTCAGGTCTTTTGTGCTTCTGGGATGCTCCTGCGTGTAGAAAAGGTAAGTTGGGATGTTTGGTTTCATTTAACGAGGGTAATGAGCTAGATTGTGTCACCAAAAGCCGGTTGTTGAGCCTTGCGGATTCCGGGTAAATTGGGAGAAAAAGAGAGTTGAGGAAGTTGTTTTTGTGTTTATTTTTATTTTAAGTGCATTTTAATTTCGTTTTTTTATAAAAGAAAAAAAATATTAAAAACATAAAAATATTTTTTTTAAGTTGGGACTTCATTGGTCTTCTTTATTTGATTGGGGCTGCATTGGCCCTCTTTTCTATTTATTTTCATGACTGGCCTGTATTCTTTTCTTTTCCGCTCTATCTATCGTACTTCAGTATCGCCTCTATTTGACACACTTTCGGATAAGGATAGGTCTGAAATGAACAAGGTGAGTGTTTTGGCTACAAAAAGGGTTATGGATACACAAAAATGGGTAAAAATATACGATAGCTAAACACGGGTTAACACTGCTCACAATGCCTGGAATCATCTCTTAAGGTCCACACGATATGGTCTACTACACCCTTACCCAATATCCCGGTGGTTGTCTTTGCTACTTAATGCAATAATATAGCGAGATCATTCTATATTCACGACAAGGAACTCGAAAAAGTGTATATGAATTAAGTGTTTAAATCCCTCGAAATGAAAAGACGTCTTTTAGGCTCAAATCTCACTAATGGATGGTCTCCACTAATGTCCTTTCCCAGTCCTTCTCTAATGGTCACGTTACTATCATAAGCTTCTTCCCACAATGGTTGGTCTCAATCATTCAAAACAAAAATTTTAGCTAATGCGATCTAAGCATGCAGAGGTGCGGGAAATCTACCTGCATAAACGTGGGCCCGATTGGGTAACCCCAAACCTTACCCACACATTGTCCCCAATGTGCAAGTGTCGGCGTAGGCAATACTAAAAACAAGTATCGTTGTGCGGTTATTACAGATATCAGACAGGCAAGGCATAACATTAAAGCACAACATCAAAGAGCCATCTCATTGAAATTTGGCCACCCCAAACCTAGGTCGTGGCCTAGGTTTGTCAACTAAGCCAACCCCAAACCTCGGTGAAACCGAGGTTTGCACAGGATTAAAAGTGAGTGTGTAGATGTTTGCAAAATGAGGAACCCCAAACCTAAATGAAACTTAGGTTTGTTGCATCTCGTTTAACTAATAAGAAAACAAAGCATCATACACCACTCGTTACATACAGATTAGGAACATACCTGGTTGCCCGGACGGAGGAGATTCTCTTGAAATTAGATCGCCCGGTTGGAACACATCGGAGAAGGCGGAGAAGGGAATTGCAAAAACAAAACAAACAAAGCAAAAGACGAGAGAAAGCAAGGAAAACTAAAACACAAAGCAAGATAAGGAAACACTGCACGAGAAACGACGAAAAGCACAGGAAGTCGCGCGGTTAGGCGCGCGGTTTGGAAACCGCGGCACAAACCGCGTAAGCTCCTGTTTAGAAATCCTCTAGAGACACCCGCGGTTTTCCGCGCGGTATGGAAGCCGCGGGCTATACCGCGTATGTCCCTGTTTCAGCAAAAAAAAATTATAAATAAAAACACACCAAAATCAGAAAATAAAGAAACACAAACCTTGGTGGGTTGCCTCCCACCCAGCGCCGTAGTTAAAGTCGTGGCACGACTGTGTGGTTCTCAACTTGGTTCGGTATCCGCGGAATTAATTCGCCCACACTTGCGATTCTCCGCGGATTCTTCCACATCTGGCTTTTCATGACCATCTCCGTCTCTACGCCTTCCACTCTCGAACATCTTGAACACTACTTTCTCGCCACCAACCCTCAGGGTTATTTCTCCTTCCTCCATATCTATCAGTGCTCTGCTCGTGGCCAGAAAGGATCTTCCCAATATCAGCGGTACTTCTTCATCTTCATCTATGTCGATCACCACGAAGTCCACCGGAAAGTAGAACTTGCCAACCTTGATCAATACGTCCTCTACCACTCCATACGGATATATTATCGATCTGTCCGCGAGCTTAAGGGTCATGTACGTTGGTTTCACCTCTCCCAAGCCAAGTTTCCTGAAAACAGATAAAGGCTTTAAGTTAATACTAGCTCCTAAATCACACAATACCTTATCAAAAGAAATATTCCCAATTTGAATAGGGATCGAAAAACTCCCTGGATCTTTGAGCTTCGGGGGAAGCTTGTTCTGAATGATTGAACTACACTCTTCAGTGAGTGTAATGGTAGACTGATGCTCGATTGCCCTCTTCTTTGATAGGATCTCCTTCATGAACTTCATGTATGAGGGCATTTGTACTAGCGCATCTGCAAAAAGGATGTTAATATGCAATTTCTTAAAAACTTCAAGAAATTTAGAAAAATTGAGATCCACCCTTTGGGCTTTAAGCCTATTTGGATATGGCACTCTCGGGACTACCGGCTTTACCGGTGTTTGCTTTAGGACCCTTGATTGCTCCTTCTTCTTCTCTTCATCCTCCGGGTTTTCCTCCATCTCAATATCTTCATCGGCCTCCAACTCATCCATGTCTACAGTCTCAACCTCTTTCTCTTTAGAATCGGTTTCCTTTGATGGCGGTTCTCGTGTAGGCTCTCCATTCAGCTCCTTGCCACTTCTCAGATAAATGGAATTACATTCTTCCCGGTTTTTCCTTTCGGTTTGACTCGGAAAGGTTCCGGGAGGTCGGTTTTGTAGGGCTTCCGAAATTTGCCCCACTTGTCTTTCGAGGATCTTGATGGATGCGGTGTTCTGGTCAGTAGCTGCCTTGACCGTGTTAACCGTGCTCGCTAGCTCTCCAACCGTGTTGTCCATCTTGGTCATGAACTTCATCATCATATCTTCTAACCCCGGTTTCTTCTCCATAGATGGTCCCTCATTGAAATTCCTTTGGTTAAAACATGGAGGACGATAAACATTGTTAGTATTGGAAGAATTAGAAAAGTTAGAAAAATTACCTTGCTGTTGTTGACCGGGTTGACTCCAAGAGAAGTTCGGTTGCTTCTTCCACCCCTCATTATAGGTATTCGAGAAAGGATCATTCCTCGGTTGGTTGTTCCGGTTTTGTAAAAATTGAACTTGTTCGAGTTCTTCTGGGCTACCTCTCTTCAAGTGGTTCGTGATGGCAGCTAGTTGAGCTTTGATTGCCTTCAGCTCCTCATTCTCTTGAACACTCGCTACCCGTTTGATGGAAGATCGCGGAGTGGCGTAGCTATGCTCGACTAAGTTCTCGATCAAGGCGACTGCTTCTTCATATGTCTTCTCCATTAGGGCTCCACCCGCTGCAGCAGTGATATCATTCTTGAACTGCGAGTGAAGGCCTCCAAAGAAGGTTTGGATGATTACCCAGCCTTGTAACCCGTGGTGAGGACACTTTTTCAACATATCCTTGTATCTCTCCCATGCCTCGTATAAGGTCTCTTGGTCCCATTGCGCGAAGTGAGTAATGTCGACCATTAGCTGAGCAGTTCTTCCCGGTGGGAAGAAGTTCTGGAGGAATGCGGCCTTCAAGTCAGCCCATGTAGTGATCTGATCCGCTGGTAGGCTCTCTATCCAAATTTCAGCTCTACCCTTGAGTGAGAAGCTGAACAGTCTTAGCTTGATGGCATCCTCGTTTACCCCATTGATTTTGAATGTGTTGCATATCCTCTCAAATGCACGGAGATGTGCATGAGGATCCTCTGTCGGGGCCCCTCCGAACTGATTCTGCTGTACCATGACAATGGTACTTGGTTTAATTTTGAAGTAGTTCGCCCCAGTAGTGGGCGGTTGGATGCCTATACGTGCGGCTGCCACGTTTGGATTGGCAAATGACCGCATCGGAACTCTCGCCGGAGGAGGTGGAGGTGGGTTGTTAACAGGTCTCTCGTCGCCCATCTTTAATTGCTTTTGGGCTTTGGATGCTTTACGTATCTGGCGGGCGGTTCTTTCGATCTCCGGATCAAGTGGTTCGATTTCCTTCCCTCGGGTCTTCCTTGGCATAAACCAATTAGTACCTGAAAAGAAAGTAAGCGAAGTTAGCAATCCAGAAATTGAAAGTGATGGAACAAAGTAAATAAATAAAAAAAATGTTCAATGTAATAGCGCTTATAGCTGGTAGTGCTATCAGTTGCAACTAGTTCCCCGTCAACGGCGCCAAAAACTTGATAGGCGGGTATCACCCCCCCCTAAATCTTACCGCAATTGTACGGGTCGAAATCAAGTAATAGTACTAGAAAGTACGAGTATCGAACACAGGGAACTAGGAACTAAGTATCACAATTACTATAAACTCTATTAACTGAACGATCGATATTTTGAGTTGTTGGTATAAACTAATTAATTGCAATCAAAATAAATCAAACACAAAACAGTAAACAACTTAAGAAACCTTGATAGAGAAAACAGTTGAGGGTTGGAAATCCTAAAGCTTTCACATATAAACAATTAACTCGAAACAGTTACCAGTTATTCCCTTTAATGAATACCCAATCTTAAAGTCACCGTTGTTCTTTCTCAAGCAACAACGGGTTTTATTTTAAAAGCATGGTTCTTTCTCAAGCAACCACGAGTTTTATCTTGAACACACAAGTTTTATCTCTCGATCTCAACCTATGGAGTTCAAAACATATTAAAATTAAGATTTCAACAGGACTAAGGCTTACTCGGTATATCTCTATCCCCTTTCTCACCTTAGGCATGCAATTTTCTAGTTCTAGTTGACAATTAATTCTCTCGAACTTAATTGAAAACAACACAACAATTGAAAGCTAGCTAAACTCACAAAAGCATTAAAAATCAAATCACATGCTTCATTAAATAAGAAAACTGATAAAAGTTCAAATCACATGTTCATATGCTATAAACCAAATTCATTCCAACCCCCAACATCTAGAAATTAGTTCATGTTGGTGGTGGATTCAAACACAAAGAAAGAAGATGGGAAAACGTGTGCAAACATAATGTATATGGAAACGATGAATGTAATGGTGACTCCCTTCTCGTGTGCTCGTATCTACTTTACGTGTTGAACGTGACTCCAATCGATCCTCTATCGTGGCCCCAAAAGCTCCGAAAAACCTCTGAAAATCGCCCCTTAACTGCTCCCGTTCGTCGTGTGAGAGCTGTATCGAGAATGACCTAAAATCCGGAAAAACGCCAAAGTTAAAGGCTGGAACAGGGGGTTAGGCGACTTGTGCCGCGACTTGCAAGTCGCGGCGCAAGTCGCGCGTGTTTTTGATGGCCTCCGGGTCAGATTCGGGTCCTGGTTCGGGTGCGGGTCTTGGGCTTCCGTTGTGCTTCGTTTTGGCTCTTTTTGGGCTCTTTTCAGCTTCTTTTCTCGATGATTACTGCCTTTTAAAATACCTGTACATTCCACTAGATAAACCATAAAATTCCGCTTCTTTGCTTAAATACAAGCCAATCTCATTGGTTTCAGGATCTAAAATAACGCCAAAAAGTGGCGTTATGTATCAAGTTTTTGGCGCCGTTGCCGGGGAACTAGTTGCAACTGATAGCACTACCAGCTATAAGCGCTATTACATTGAATATTTTTATTATTATTGTTAGTTTATTTCATCACTTTCAATTTCTGGATTGCTAACTTCGCCTACTTTCTTTTCAGGTACTAATTGGTTTATGCCAAGGAAGACCCGAGGGAAGGAAATCGAACCACTTGATCCGGAGATCGAAAGAACCGCCCGCCAGATACGTAAAGCATCCAAAGCCCAAAGGAAATTAAAGATGGGCGGCAAGAGACCTGTTAACAACCCACCTCCGCCTCCTCCGGCGAGAGTTCCGATGCGGTCATTTGCCAATCCAAACGTGGCAGCCACACGTATAGGCATCCAACCGCCCAGTACTGGGGCGAACTACTTCGAAATTAAACCAAGTACCATTGTCATGGTACAGCAGAATCAGTTCGGAGGGGCCCCGACAGAGGATCCTCATGCACATCTCCGTGCATTTGAGAGGATATGCAACACATTCAAAATCAATGGGGTAAACGAGGATGCCATCAAGCTAAGACTGTTCAGCTTCTCACTCAAGGGTAGAGCTGAAATTTGGATAGAGAGCCTACCAGCGGATCAGATCACTACATGGGCAGACTTGAAGGCCGCATTCCTCCAGAAATTCTTCCCACCGGGAAGAACTGCTCAGCTAATGGCCGACATTACTCACTTCGCACAATGGGACCAAGAGACCTTATACGAGGCATGGGAGAGATACAAGGATATGTTGAAAAAGTGTCCTCACCACGGGTTACACGGCTAGGTAATCATCCAAACCTTCTTTGGAGGCCTTCACCCGCAGTTCAAGAATGATATCACTGCTGCAGCGGGTGGAGCCCTAATGGAGAAGACATATGAAGAAGCAGTCGCCTTGATCGAGAACTTAGCCGAGCATAGCTACGCCGCTCCACGATCGTCTATCAAACGGGTAGCGAGTGTTCAAGAATCGGATGAGCTGAAGGAAATAAAAGCTCAAGTAGCTGCGATCACGAACCATCTGAAAGGAGGTAGTCCGCAAGAACCCGAGCAAGTCCAATTCTTACAAAACCGGAACAACCAACCGAGGAACGATCCTTTCTCGAATACCTACAATGAGGGGTGGAAGAAGCACCCGAACTTCTCTTGGAGTCAACCCGGTCAACAACAGCAAGGCAATTTTTCTAACTTTTCTAATTCTTCTAATACTAACAATATTTATCGTCCTCCAGGTTTTAACCAAAGGACATGACTAGGGACATTAGTGGAGACCACCCATTAGTGAGATTTGAGCCTAAAAGTCGTCTTTTCATTTTGAGGGATTTAAACACTTAATTCATATACACTTTTTTGAGTTCCTTGTCGTGAATATAGAATAATCTCGCTATATTATTGCATTAAGTAGCAAAGACAACCATCGGGATATTGGGTAAGGGTGCAGTAGACCATATCGTGTGGACCTTAAGAGATGATTCCAGGCATTGTGAGCAGTGTTAACCCGTGTTTAGCTATCGTATCTTTTTACCCATTTTTGTGTATCCATAACCCTTTTTGTAGCCAAAACACTCACCTTGTTAATTTCAGACCTACCATGAAACCCTAGCCAAAAGCCTTAGCCAACCCTTATCCGAAAGTGTGTCAAATAGAGGCGATAATGAAGTACGATAGATAGAGCGGAAAAGAAAAGAATATAGGCCAGTCATGAAAATAAATAGAAAAGAGGGCCAATGCAGCCCCAATCAAATAAAGAGGACCAATGAAGTCCCAACTTAAAATAAAACAGTTAGTTTAGATATTATCTATAGCAGAAAATAAGAGAGTCAAAGCGGCTCCATCAGTGACAAAGAGGGCCAAATGATAGAAAATAAAGCTAGGAGGTTCAGGATTGCTAAAGTTTGACACACCAAGGATCTTTGAACTGTTTTCCCCTTCGTTTCTTAACCATAACCCTAGACCCATTACAACCCTTGTAAAGACCTGGATGATCTTCTGGAAAACGTGATTAGAGTATACGACCAGCTTTGCCAATATTCCTTGTCTTGCTACTCGATTCCTTCTGAGATCAATTTTTGGACATTTGTGCGTCTTTCATTAGAGCTGTCATGTAATATTTGAGTATATTCTTGTACATAACTTCCTATACATGACAACACGTGCGATAACCTAGGTTCGAGCGAAATGAGAGAATCCCGTGAGGTAGGGTCGAGGCGAAATTTTTTCCCTAGTATGTCTGGACCTAGAACAACCTTAATGTAATCGGAGCAGTCACGAGTTCGACTTACAATGGAAGGCCATAGATTAATCAGAATAAGGATGAGGCGAGAGTGAGATAAGCATTCACGGGTATGGGAAATCACCAGTGCATTACATGGTACCAATTGGGAGTTGTGCAGTTTTTATATTTCACTGATATATGTTTTTATTCTATTTTATCGCTAATTTGCTTGGGGACAAGCAACACTCGGTTTGGGGTTGTTGATAACGCCACTTTTTGGCATTATTTTCGGTCCTGAAACCAATGAGATTGGCTTGTATTTAAGCAAAGAAGCGGAATTTTATGGTTTATCTAGTGGAATGTACAGGTATTTTAAAAGGCAGTAATCATCGAGAAAAGAAGCTAAAAAGAGCCCAAAAAGAGCCAAAACGAAGCCCAACGGAAGCCCGAGATCCAAGCCCAAGACCCGCACCCGAACCAAGACCCGAACGAGGACCCGAACCTGATCCAGACCATCTTAGAAAACCGGGCGACTTGTGCTGCAACTTGAAAGTCGCGGCACAAGTCGCGTAAGCCCCTGTTTCAGCCTATTAGTTTGGCGTTTTTCCAGATTTTAGGTCATTCTCGATACAGCTCTCACACGACGAACGGGATCAGTTAAGGGGCGATTTTTAGAGGTTTTTCGGAGCTTTTGGAGCCACGATAGAGGATCGATTGGAGTCACGTTCAACACGTAAAGTAGATACGAGCACACGAGAAGGGAGTCACCATTACATTCATCGTTTCCATATTCATTATGTTTGCACACGTTTTCCCATCTTCTTTCTTTGTGTTTGAATCCTCCACCAACATGAACTAATTTCTAGATGTTGGGGGTTGGAATGAATTTGGTTTATAGCATATGAACATGTGATTTGAACTTTTATCAGTTTTTTTATTTAATGAAGCATGTGATTTGGTTTTTAATGCTTTTATGAGTTTATCTAGCTTTCAATTGTTGTGTTGTTTTCAATTAAGTTCGAGAGAATTAATTGTCCACTAGAACTAGAAAATTGCATGCCTAAGGTGAGAAAGGGGATAGAGATATACCGAGTAAGCCTTAGTCCCATTACAATCTTGAGCTTAATGTGTTTTGAATTACATGGGTTGAGATCGAGAGATAAAACTTGTGTTATCAAGATAAAAACCGTGGTTGCTTGAGAAAGAACCATGCCTTTAAACTAAAACCCGTTGTTGCTTGAGAAAGAACAACGGTGATCTAAAGATTGGGTATTCATTAAAGAGAACGTCTGGTAGTTGTTTTGAGTCAGATGTTTATATGTGAGAACCATTGGATTTCCAACCCTCAACTGTTTTCTCTATCAAAGTTTCCTAAGTTGTTTACTGCCCCGTTTGTGATCTGTTTTCTTGCAATTAATTAGTTATAAACCACAACTCAAAATATCGATCGTTCAGTTAATAGAGTTTCTAGTAATTGTGATACTTAGTTCCTAGTTCTCTGTGTTCGATACTCATACTTTCTAGTACTATTACTTGATTTCGACCCGTACACTTGCGGTAAGATTTAGGGGGGGGTGATACCCGCCTATCAAGTTTTTGGTCCGTCTCACATGTTCTATGTCCCGGGGAAGGTCCCTCCAGCGCTGGCTGGACCATGGGATTCCCTAACTCTCGTCTATATGCTATCACACTCGGCGCATTGGGGTCCGCGTGTGCAGGTAGGGCTTCAAGTATATGCATAGCTGGGGTATCCGGTGGGTTACTTGTCGGGTAAGTGGCCGGAAACCCTCAATTTGGAAAAAATGAAAGATTTTCTGCTCCCCCTCAACCCTAGCACAGGTATTATCCTGCTCCCCCTCAAAACATACATGGGGATTGACTTGCTCCCCCTCGGAGTGAGAGTGTGATTTACTTGGGAGACATCAACACAAGGAAAAAACATTTAGACTTTTAAGAAAACAGTGTGACGCTCCCCCTCAAGTGATGAACATATTGATGTTGCTCCCCCTCAGAATATGCGCATCAAAGTAAAATACCCACGGGAGTATACACACACACACAGAAAAATGTTTCAGCAGTTAAAAAAAATTGTGTGTGACACTCCCCCTTAACAGTAGAATGAACTTACCTGATAGCTGATCATGCTCCCCCTAAACACATGAGCAGCTCGTGAAAACACATTTATAGACAAACCTCACGTCTTTGCAATATTGTTCCTTGTAGATCATGAGCAGCTCCCTCCTTCCGGTCATGTGTGTGGAGCATCCAGTGTCTAAGTACCACACATGACCGTCCTACAATACAAGTTTAGCGGACCTTGGGTACCCATATTTGCCTGGGTCCCGGAGGGTTAGGTTTGACATCCTTCGTAGGAACTTGCTTTAACGCAGGTTGCCTCTTAGGTGTAGGTTTGACCTCAGTAGGAGTAACCCGTTTTGAAGTGGGTTTCCTATCTCGCTGTGGTTTAATCTCTGATTGGGAACCCCATTGTAAATGATGTTTCTTTTTGTTTTTACGGGGTTTGCGTTTGGGTGTATGATTATATATATTATATGACTCAAACCAATCATTATTATTAATATCATCAAAGTCATTCCAACCACAACTAGAACAACACAAACAATCGTGCGATAATTGAATCAATTGCTGAATGGAGTAAATTTTCATCGGAAAATGAACATCTCTTTTAACAAAACCATTCCTATGATTCCAAGCACAGTCGTTTTTGTTCATTCTAGGGTAAAAAACAGTATTGAAAGACTTTGATGCAGCATCCTCGACAGATTCATTGGCTAGCCACTTTGGTTTTTCTTGTTTAGCGCGACCGGTTTTATCCGAAACAGCATGGACAGCATGGTCAGTGACTTTTGAAGAACCAGGATTTTTGATAGGCAATCGCTCGGTCTTTTGCCTTGGCTGTGATTGGTTTTGAGAAACAGGTTTAGATTTGGAAATCTTAATCACAGCTGGGGTCTTTGTGTTTGAACAAGCACCCTTTTCAAAGTTGACCGGTCGATTCACCACTGGTGATAGAAAATCAGTATGACTTGGAAGAGGTTTGTCGAAGGGGAACGAATCAAACTCTCCATCAGAATTACCTTCGGAGTTCATGTATTCTGAAAAATCTATCTCCGGAATATCAGGACTTGGATCAGTTGAGGAAGGCGAGGAACACTTTGTGCTTGTGTGCTTTGGGGAATTTGGTGTGGAAGCTAAGAAAAAAATCAGAGTTCATCTAGAGAATCTTGATCGTCTTGTGAAGTAGAAATCTTGCCTATGAAAGCTTTGCACGAAGACGTATCAGATGAAGATGAACTTGAGGAAAGTTCGGGTGAAATCTGCTTTTCAGATTGGAGTTGGTCAATCTGCTCTTGGAGCTGACCATTTCTCGTATACTCTTGCATCGCATCTGTTGCCAAGGCAGCCAGTTTTGATGTGAGTTTGGTGATTTCTCCCCGAAGAATTTCCTGTCATTCATCAGACACAACTTCGGTTTTGACCGGTTGTAGATTCTCAAGTTTCTCAATTAACGCTTGCTTTTCCATTTGAAAAACTAACCTTTCTTTCTCGAGTGACTCCTCCAACTCAACTATCTTTGCTTCCAATATGATAGGGGGAACATAGAGTTTAAACTCTTCTGTCTCAGGCTTGGTTTCGGTTGCTTGGACCTCATCCTTTTTGGAGGAATCCTTGGGCTTTGCAACCTTATAGCAATCGAAGTAGTCATTCGAGAGATACTTCTTGTTCTTTTGATAAGAATAATTTAAAGGTTCATAACAAAATGGAAGTTGTATTTTGGACGTGTGTGCGCGCTTGTATTCCTCGATTTCCTCTTCCATTTCAGGTTCAAGAGAACCCGTCGTATTACGGTATTTCTTGTTTAAACCAAGACATCCAAAGTCATACAGTGTAGGAGTTTTGTAAATACCATTTTTCAAATAGTGTGGGTTATCGTATCCGATTCCCTATACTTTGTTAAAGTACGTGAACTCCTTGGGTTTATTCATAAAGATGGTTTGATCAGTTTGACCCCTTTTGTAGAGTTTTGTTTCATGATCGGTGATTTTATTAACAAACTCCTTGTGCTGAATTTGAAGAGCAGAACATTGATAGACAATTTTTGCTTTCTCATTCAGACACTGATCAAACTGAGACTAAAGTTCAGATAACTTTGCCCTTAAGTCCTTAGGTGCTAATGAGAGATTTTTGCATTTGTCTTTTAGATTAGCATTTTTAGAATTATATTTTTCAGTTATTCTCTTTTGAACATCTAGCTTTTCGGTTAAAGATCTAATCTCAAGCAGTTGTTCTTTAGAGGTGGCCTTAAAGGAATCTGCCTGTTCGGTAAGAGATTGCATTTGATTCAAGAAATCTTGTTGGCTAGAATCACATACCTGACTTGTCTTTTCTTCATCGGCTGGAGAGTGATATCCCATGAAAGCATTAGCACCATCAGAATCGCTTCCATCATCAGAACGACCCAACCAGTAGTCGTTTTCCATAAGTGGAGCTTCTCCAGCTTCCTTCTGCTCAATCAGAGCGAGCTTAGCCTTGTAGTAATGAGAATTCTTTACCACATGCCTCTTACAATCTTTAGCGAAGTGACCAAGCTTTTCGCAGTTGTAACATGACACTGGTTCATCTTTCTTCTTACTTTCTACTTTCTCCATCTTCTCCTTCTTCTCTGACTTATCTTGCTCATCAACTTTCTTCTTCCCTTCATACTTGTCCTGATAATCGTGGCGCTTGTTGGAGGAGGTGGAGTAGCGCTGGTTATTGGACGAAGGCTTCTTATAGAACTTCTATTGTTGGAAAGATTTAGTGAGCAGAGCTATCGCTTTCTTGAAGTCAGATACTTCATCATTAGAATCACTGTCTTCCTTTTCTTCAGATTCGGAAGAGCTTTGCTTTTGAGCACGTTTGGAGTGACGACCCGAAGATTTCATTTGCTTGGAGGACATGAGTGCAATAGGATCAGCAGCTGGCTTTGATGCAGTCTTCTTCTCGCTCAGAAGTTCATTCACTTCATCTTCGTCTTGAAGAAGCGTCTCATAAAGTTCATTGATGCCAATGTTCTCTATTAAGTTGTTGTGCTTGACATGAGAAGCAAACACCTTCCATTCTGGCAGCAGATTGTTGAGAAACTTGAGCGCGTTTTCCGTGTTGGAGCGAGTGATCTTATTCTTGTTCAGTTCATTAAAAAGTAAGCAAAAACTTTCATAGGCCTGGGTGAGAGACTCGCCGGTGCGCTGCTTGAAACCATCGAACTTGGTTATTGCGCTGTTTATCTTCAGTTGATTTCCGACATCGCTCCCACGCATCATTCTGGCCACTTGATCCCACATACCCTTTGTTGTGTCTTTGTAACTATCGATCACAGTGTAGATCGTGTTAGGGAGGGCTTGAATATGATATCTCTTTGCATGCTTTTCTCCTTCAATCATGCCTCTTTCATCTTCGGTCATGTCGGTGAGAGTCTTTTCCTCACGACGAGCTTCAGCATTTGCAGTTGCTGCTATGGTCTTCATCGGCCAAGGGATTGGACCTTTTTCAAGAGCTCTCTTGATATACACATAGTTGTCCTTGGACTCTATGAAGATCATGAATCTGTCTCGCCACTGGCTATACTCACCTTGGTAGAGGCAAGGTGGTTTGGAATCGGTACAGATTGCGAGAGCGTCGCGTGAAGACATCTTTGGTTGCACTGGAGTGATCGTCAGACGAATTGATTGATTCAAAGTGTAAACCTAACGCAACGCACTATGAGTGGTATCCTAACGCAGGTTCTATGACAGATTTGAACTAGGAACAGGTAAGATTTCTACTGAAATGAACTTACCGGATAGGAATCCGGATAAGAAGTCTGATCTGGAAGTGTCCGGATCAGATTAAGTGAAGACAGTTCAAAAATGCAGAAGAGTCCGGATAAGATTGAAAGAATCCAGATGTACTAAGTTTCCGGATAACTCAATGGTTACAAGAAGACAATAGTTACCGGATAAAATTAATAAGAGTAACACTTACCGGATGCGAATAAAAACACAAAAACTTACCGGGTGAATGGAGATTCCGGATAAAATGCTTTCCCGGATACTTACAGTTGTCCGGATAAAAATCTTTACCGGATACCTAGAGTTGTCCGGATAAAAATCTTTACCGAATACCTAGAGTTGTCCGGATAAAAATCGTTACCGGAAACTTTGGGTTTCCAGAACACAATACCCGGAAAGATTAGAGTTTAGAAGGACTTACCCGGAAAGGTGAATGTACCCGGAAAGAATTAACACAAACGTCCGGAAACTTGGGAGTTGTCCGGAAAGAACGGCTGGTTTGTCCGGGAACTGCGGCTGGATTGTGGAAATCGATTGGGAAACAACTAGGGTTGCTAAAAATGTTCCTGAAAGATTAGAAACACTACCAAACACAAAAATAACACTACCCAAATCGATTTTGAAGCAAAAACAACAAGTTTTGATGGTAAAAAATATGATTTTTATCAAGAACACACTCAAAACTTTTGAACTTAATTTGCTTAATAAACCACTCAAACGATTGAATTAGAGTATGAAAATTTGCAGAATCACTAATAGCAATGATACTAACAAAACCCAATAAACGAAATCGATCAATTTAACCAGAATCAAAATTTTGATATTCAAGTATGAACACAAACGAGTAAAAGTGAAAAACTTACCAGAAATCAATATGAATACTTTGAATCAATTCTATCCGTCTGCTCTGATACCAATTGAGAGTCTCAGATCCGAGCAACTAACAATGAAATCAATAGATAAGAACAACGATTATGATTTCAACTGGTCATCCATATAATGCTTTCAATAGAGAGTGTTTACAATACAGAGAAGGAAAGCAAATGAATAACTTCGCCTCAAAAACAAAGACAAGCAAACTATATATATATAACGGGCCCGTGGTTAACAAGCCCACTGCCCGTTCACTAACTAAGCTCAAATTAAACAATTACAAAGTAAACCCTTAAACTTTAATACAACCAAATATTGACCCTAACAGAATCGTCGGTTTGAGAGGGTCGATATAACCCTATGTGGGAAAAATCGCATAGTGTGTTACTTTTCCGAAAGTAGTGAGTACCGGATCCCGGAAGGGGTGTCCGGAAGTGGCGAGTACCGGATCCCGGAAGGGGAGTCTGGGAGTGGCGAGTACCAGATCCCGGAAGGGGAGTCCGAAAGTGGCGAGTACCGGAATCCGGAAGAGGAGTCAAGAAGCAGATCCGGAATCCCAGTTCCTGTATTCGGAACTCCGTATTTGAGGGTATTTTAGAGAGGAATTCAGGGTGGGTCGGTAAGCTATGCAGTAGTTGGGTGACTTATGTACTCTCGTGTGATTTGGGTGAAATGTAGGTGCGGATAGAGGATAGCAATCTCACGTAAGGACTCTTAGCGTGGACGTCAGGTGAGTACTTTTAACCCAAAACTTTTATCAAGTGTGTTTATGTATGCTTATCCATATTTAAAACAATATGTTTTACTTGATGTTAAAAAGCATATTTATGGTGTGATTTATAAAGATGTGATTAGTCGATGGCGGGCATACGATGGCTTATGGTGTGAAGATGGGGGGATGTCCCATAACGTGTGATATAGATATATATGAATTTGTTTCATATAAATCATTACGGGCGGGTGTGTGCCCTAACGCGCGGTCACGGGTGTGTGTGACCAGAGCGTGGGCAATCGGTATGTGCCGTTGTGTGTGCTTAATTTATAAAGGTGTGATGTTTACAATTCTCTCTTATAAACCATTTGCGATTTATGTTGAATTGTATCGTGGAACGTTATTGAGGGAACTCAATAGACCTCATGGTCTAACCCTCGCTTTTCAAACTAAAACATTTTCAGGTAAGCAGGTAGCCGATAACTCGTTTAGAGGAAATGGCAAGACGTGAGTTAGATCTTGCGTATAAAAGGATTAGAAGACTTTCCCTTTTTATTTTGTAGTTATGTTCTCAGCTGTAGTAAGGGTTATTTCTGCGAACCCAATTTTGAAATCTTAATAGTGTGACTATGTTGGGCCATTTTGGCGTTTTGAATTAAAGAAGTAGCTTTTGCATGCTTGTTTGGTGTGAGTTGTTACAGGAAAGGACATATTTCCTTCTCACCTTTGATGAGGTTTGAACCCATGACCTCCTACAAGGCCAAAGGCCCTAATACCGTTAGGCTAAAGGCCCTATGAAAAAAATTAAATGTATAAAATTAAATGTTAATATGGTCAATTGGTCAATTTTTTTTGAAAAGATTCGTTTGATAGTGGAGTATTCAAACCCATGCATTTGAGCTTATTTTGAAGGTTTTGACATGACGATAATAATAATAATATTGATAAAAAATGCAAATTATAATGTATTTTAGTTAATCTATGATTATGTATTTTTAACATGATAAGGGTATAAAATAAAAAATGAAACCGTAAGAAATATAAAACAAACTAATTCGTATATATTCATGATATTTAATAAAATAATTGAATCCAAAAATATTCGATATTAGGCTCATTTCGAAAGTAGTGACGAGACGATTACAATGGTATAATTTGTAAAAAGAAGAAATGTACTTTTAATGCGTTTTAGTTCATATACAATTATTTATGTTCATAAGACAAGGAGAAAATGAAAAATGAAAAAGCAAGGTATTAAAAATAAACTAAATAACTAATTATAAGGTTATTAAATATAATTTAAAAATAAAAAAATTTAATTATGAGAGATTCATGGAAAGTGGGACTTCCAATGGGAGTAATTGTGCTTTATAAAGGATTGTAATTGTAATACAATTTTAATATAGTAGTATTAGATACGTATCCGTGCGCGATGCGGCGCGAAATATCTCGAATTTAAAACCGAGAATTCGAAAGAACAATCTCGTTTCATGTTCAGTTTTATTTTTTGTCACACGACGTCAATTTTATGGTTTGATGTGTTTTTAAATCGCATAACAGATGTATAAAATTAAATCTTAATATCGTCAATTGGTCAAAAATTTTTTGAAAAAGATTCGTTTGATAGTGGAGTCTTCAAACCCATGGCATTTGAGCCCATTTTGAAGGTTTTGACGAGACGATTATAATAATAGTATTTGTAAAAAAAAATGCATTTTATGATGTAATAGTTCATCTATGATTATGTATTTTTAATATGATAAGGGTGGAAAATGAAAAATTAATCCGTAAAAATATAAAACAAACTAATTCGTATATATTCATGATATTTAATATAATAATTGAATCCAAAAAAATTCAGTATTGGGCTCTTTTCAAAGGCAGTGACGAGACAATTACAATGATATAATTTGTAAAAAATGTATTTTTAATGCATTTTTGTTCATATACAATTATGTATGTTAATATGATAAAGATCGAAAATGAAAAATGAAAAAGTAAGAGATTAAAAGTAAACTAAATAACTAATTATAAAAGTATTAAATGTAACATATAAATTAAAAAAGATTGAATTATGAGAGATTCACGAAAAGCGTAACTTGAAGTGGGAGTAATTGTGCTTTAAAGAATTGTACGGACCGCTATTATCTTAAAAGTTTAAATTAACCTTAATACAAATTTAATTTAGTAGTATAGATAGATATCAATTTTATGACCCATCACTATTTATTTTATTTGAATTAATTTTTGACGGATTTTCGAGGTAATTTTATTTTCTTCTAAAGTTATTAAATTTGGTCGGTAATTCACCGAAAATTAATATAAATTCTAAAAAAATGTTTTACTTTAATAAATATTTTTTAAATATGAAATTATTTTCGATGGATTTTCGATAGAAATTAATTTTATTTTTATTTAATTAATTTTTGTCGGAAATTAGTTTAAATTCTAAAAAAAGTTTAACTTTAAAAAATGATCTTTTCAAATCAGATTAATTTTCGTCCGATTTCCACAAAAATAATTAAATAAAATTATTTTTCGTCGGAATTCTGCCGGAAATTAATCTGATTTTTCTATTTTAATTATTTAACTGCTAATTAGTTTAATTAATTATTTTTTTATTTTATTACTTAATTGCTATAATTAAGAAATTGAATTTTAATTTAACAAATATTTGTGACAGATATATGGCGGATTGGAATTCCGTCTCAAATCCGTCACAAATGTTCATGAGAATATATTTATTAAAAACGCTTTAGCGACGGATTTGTGGCGGATTTCCATCGGATTTACGGTGGTGTATACTTTTGTTGAATCCATCGAAAATTTGTCGGAGATATTTCTGACGGATTCAGTACCGAAAACGACCGTCGATGATGCTACTTTTCTTAGTAGTGTATACCTTTGCATTATTGGTGAATAAAAGTAAATAAAAAGAGGTATAGATTTTGAGACAAGAGAATTTTATTCCCATAAGTTTCCATGCACCATGGTCTATTTCTCTTCATATAAGGGCAAAGGCTCCACCTTTACATTATCACAGTCCATGGTTTATGTTAGTGAAAAGGTAACATCCCATGTGAGAAACAATGCAACAATAAGAGGTTCTTGTTTTAATGTTGCCTAATGAATTGTGGGGTGTGAATTAATAGATAGATGTTGAAAGTTTTCGTTTAATTTATGGCTTTTTTCAGTGTTACCATAGGTGTCAACCTTTGGAGTATTGAGTGATATATGTTAAAATTAAATAAGATTATCACTAGATTAAGAGATTTATGGAGAAAAAATGAGAGAAACTTGGAGAGTATGAAATACTTATGCAAATACTTATACAACATAATTTACTATTTATTTACATGGTTTAGATGGGTAATTGTTAAACAACTTGGATGTGGATTGGACATGAGAGTTGAAATTCTCATCCACAAGTTAAGCCCATACTCAAAATAATATTATTATAATAATATTACAATACTCCCCTTTGAATGATAATTTCAAATCGAAGTTCAACCATGAAGTATTGGCTCGTTAAAAACCTTGATAAAGAAAACTCATTGGGAAAAAACTTTAGCTAAGGGAAAAAGACTGCAACTGGTAGTTGACTCCCCCCCTGATGTTGACATCCACGGATCATCAAATGTTATGCGCATGTCGCATACCGATATTATGAACGTGTTTTTTGAAAATTGCAGTAGGTAGCGCCTTTGAAAATTACAGTAGGTAGCTCCTTTGTTTGAGGGAACTTCTGATCCTTCAATGAATGTCATGTATACTTTCAATTATCCTGCGCATCATTGTCGATCCTGAATGGCCTAATCTTTCATGCCATAAACTAAATATCGCAATTTTTCTTTAACTACCATATTTGTTTCAATCATATTTATATATGTATAATGTAAACCAGAATGAAGTATTGGTAGTTTCTCTAGTATACGGTTCTTATCAATAATATACATATATTTCTCATTCCCTAAGGTCACTGTTCGAGTATCATATCCATTAAGATATATGTCACTGAAAGTTAATAGATTGTTTTTCGATTTTGGAGAAAATAATGCATTATTTATAATGAACTTTGTACTATTCGGTAATAGGAAATGAGTTATTCATATTCCTTCAATCATGTATGCACGACCTGATATATTATGTATGGTTCTTTTGGTTGGTTTTAGTTTAGAAAAATATTTCTTAGCTTTCAGGATGGTGTGTGGTACCACTATCCGGTATACACAAGTCACCAACATTTGCTTGACATCGTGCTCCGATGAAATTCACATCAAACGTCAAATATAAAACAAACAAATGTGAGTTTATAATAATAATAATAATCGTAATAATAGAACAACGTTATTGTTGGGTCACCAAAGATTTGAAGACGACCTTCCGATTAACTCATTGTGATTTTACTTAGAACAATTTTTCTATGGTTCTTTGTAATAGCTTAGTCAAGGTATCAAATGTTCGATGAAGTCGAAGATCAACCAAAGAACAACCGAAATCAACCAGAAGTCAGTCTACTATTGCGGAATGAAGACTTACTTCTCATAATATCTAAGCTATTCTCACAAAATTTCCTCTATGGAAAATCGGTGAACCATCAGTTATTTCGGCATACATCTTGACCGATTTCATTGATGGACTCAAAGAAAGCTTGACCGATTTTCTATCTAAAATCGGTGAGCTTCTTTCTCTGAAGTTTGCAGTAGAGATCATTTATTGAGGAACAAAATCTAATGTCAGAGAAAAGGGACTATTTGTTGTTATTCCCTTTTTTAGATAATGTGTCAATCAAGCATGCTTATTCTTCCTGGTATTGAGAAAAAGGTTGAAAGAGACATATCAACTTTTTAGAGTAAACTCGTATCTTTGAAGCACCAGGGGACAAGTGTCCTTTGCATTAAATGCTTCCAGCACTATATAAAGGATGAAGACCTCTCCATGCAAACTGCGCATTCTTGAGGATTTCTCAGTGCACAAGACTCTCAGCTTTTCTTCTCTTTTGAACTTAATAGCTTTTAAATCTCTATATTTTTAGAAGTTGTGTTGTTTTAAGTTTTACTTTGTGAAGATTGTTAGAATATGTTTCATCTGTTCTTTCCACAACAATCTAAGTGTTCTATGTGTAACTCTTGATTTTATAAATCAATAAAGAATTAAATAGTGAAAAATATGTGTATTGTATTCAACCCCCCCCCCCCCCCCCTACAATACCTATTAGTGTTCTTATTAGCCATCTGGGACTAACAAGTGGTATCAGAGCAGGAAAGTTTAATCTCAATAAACTTGATCTACAATGGCTGCTTCCTCCTCAAACAATGAAGTTTCTGTTCAAAACAACTTTTCTGAAAATGGCTCTATTGCAAAATCTCCTAAGTATAACCCAAACAACTTCTCTTTGTGGAAAAGCAGAATGATGTTTTTCATGGAAGGAGTAGATAACAGATATCCCACTATTCTCAGTGAGGGACCCATTGTCCCTAGAGTTTGGGCTCGCTATGAAACTCAAAAATTCGTTAAAGAAAGTACAACTTAAGGTGATTCTGATGATTCATCCGATGAAGAAAAATCTGCTGCTACTGGTCGTTATATTCTTAAAAATCCCAAGAAATATACTGATTAAGAAAAACGCCTTGTTTCTCTTGATTCTAAAGTTAGGGCAATCATTGCACTTTCTCTTCCTGATGAAGTCTACCATTCTATAGTGAATTTCTCTATTGCTAAAGAAAGGTGGATTACTCTATGTGTCTTGTACGAAGGTATAGAAGAGGTCAAGAAAAGAAAGAAAAATTCTCTCATTAAAAACTACTAACTTTTTACTCATGAAAAGGGAGAATCTCTCCAACTACTATAACCGCTTTAACAACCTTCTTAATGACTTAAAGCTGTTAGGTAGAGTGTATGACAATGAGGAAGTCCTATGCAAATTTATGGACTGTCTTCCTGATTTATGGGAAAACATTTGTACTTGCATAAAGACAACCAAGAATCTTGAATACCTGCCTCTTACTGTACTTTATGGAACTTTGTTCAACTATGAACAAACTAAGATTCAAAGGAAGTATATCATAAATAAGATAAAAGGCTCCTCCGTAACCCTTGTCAGTGATACTTTCAAGAAAACTCAATGTGTGCCCAGAATCACCTATCCCTCATCAAAATCTGATAACTATAGTCAAGAGGAATCTATTCACCAAACGGAGGCATATCTGAGTGATGCCGATGATAAAGGTGAGGAAACCTCTATTGAACAGATAACTGATGAAATGGCTATGATGGTTGGGTACAAGAATAAACCTCGATTTTCGGGAAAATCTAGAACTTTCAGAAAATCTTCTTCTTTCTCCAAGAATTCCTCAGCTGACAAGTCAAATGAGGAATGTTATTATTGTGGTAAGAAAGGTCACTTTGCTTCTGAGTGCAGGAGCAAACGTGCTGAAAGGACTAAGATCACTTCCTCTGGCCGTTTTCCTTCCAAGAACGACAAATCAAAGAATAATTTCTCAAAACAGCCTTTTCCTAGAAAAAGTAATCAATCTTCCTCTTTTGAACATCTGGACCGTGCTGAAAAGTACAAAGCCAAATACAAAAGGGAGAAGGAAATAAATGAAGGACTTCTTCGAAAAGGAAAAGTACTTCTTGCTGAGACTCATGACTGGGCAGATGAGCCAACTTCTGAAAGTGGCAAGGACTCTCCAAACACGTGCTTCATGGCAAGAATTAATGAAGTTGAAAAATCTGAAAATATGGTCACATCTACTGCCCTAGTGTCAACTGAGTGCTCCTCATTCTCTCCTCAGGTACATCCCTTCAACTCCATGACTGAATATGAAAATATTGAAGCATACGATTCTCTAACGATTGATTTTTATAATGCTAAAGATGCAAAGAAAAGGCCTCTGCTCAGATAAAATCTCTTTCTTCACAACTTCATATTTGTTTTTCTCAACTAAAACACTTTGACTCAACTCAATAAAAGCTGAGCTAGAAAGTTTGAAAACCATAAACCACATTATTGCTAAAGAGAAAAACAAACTTTTCAAAAAGTTAAAAAGAGAGCAAGAGACTGTAAGAAAATGGACCAACTCCTCAAAAAATCTTGAGAAGATCTTTCAAGATCAGATTTCCCGTGATGACAAAACCGGTTTAGGCTTTGGAAAAATGGAAATTGATCAACCGTCAAAAACTCATGCTTCCACTTCCTGTGCTTCACATTCCTTGTATGAAACTCCCGAATCTAGTTCTATTGGCTCTGTGTCCATGAACTCTGCTGACTTGTCTGAAACATTAAAATTCGGTATGTTTATAAAGGCGAAAGATTCCATCTCTTTTCCAAATGAAGAAACTCAAGATTCAAATGGCTCTCATAAACCCATCCATGACCTTCTGAAAATCTTGACTTTAGATGACGCATCCTTCTCTGAACACATGCCCTCTAAAATACCTAAAAGAAATCTTTCAAACCCAAGTAAAAGATTTTATGTGTCTTAAAAGGGTAAAACCGTGCCAACTGACAATTCTCTAAAAAGAAAATCCCCAGATCTTTCAAAAACAATTTTTGAGAATACTTCCTCAGACTCTGTCCCAAGAAATGTTGGCCTCAAATCCAACAATGGAATTTTTGGTTTTCCTCCTCTAATGTCAAGCTTTGGGCCAAAATCTTTGAAGATAGATGTCAATGGAAAAAACAAAAAAAAAGGCCAAAACTCCAAAAAGATTTTCATTTATAGAAAATGTGATCCCAGAAACAAGTATGTAAAGACACAATCAATTTTCACAAGTCATCTCTCATTAACATCAAAGTGTATGGATACACTGTAGAGAGAAATACAAGTGAAGCTCTTTCAAGTAATGACCAAAGTTATGTTCTAAACAAGGATCTAGGCTATTTATACCTAGACATCGTATTTACACAAAAGACCCTCTAACTTGGATACAACATGCATTTCTTGCACTAACAATCTCCCCCTTTGGATCCAAGTTAAAAGAACAAAACATTTATACAAGCTGCTCCGGAGGTATGTACTTCTTCCGCATCCCAAAAATGATTTCAAACCGCCTTAGAGCATTTATGTACTCCAGTCTTTTCTCCATAGCTTCTAGAGCTCTCTTGATCAGTATCTTCTCTCTGTCAATTAGAGGAACCAACTTCTTCTCATCTAATCTGAGCTTTTCAGTCAGATGAATCTTCAATATCTTGAATGTACCATCACTGTACTTGTTTATGTTGGTCCCGAACGGGTTATACAAGTTTGTAGAAGGGGGGGTTGAATACAAACACACAAATTTTACTTTTCTAAATTGTTTATTGATATTTATCAAACAATTTATAACTTGTTGCGGAACAAGATTAAGGATTAAACCTAATCTAAACAAGTTATGAGAAACACTAAGTTTCTTGCACTAGAATTAAGTAAGAAAGGAGATAAGAATATTACGGATAATATCATAACACAAAGTAGTAGAGAGAAGAAGATGGCCGAGCACGTCATTTCTGAAGTAGGGGTCTTCTTATATACTGCATGCATTAAATGCATATTAGTACAACTTTACACGTGGCAGCAGCTGATTGGTTGCATGGTTTGACCTTTGTAGACAACCTAGTAGCCGCATGATGAACAATGTAGAATCAGAGTTGGTTGTATGATTCTGGACAAAGGGGATATCCTTTCTGACATTTTCGTACTGAGGCGTGCAAGGGGGTAAGACAAAAGTAACTTGTAGAGGAAACTTCATGATCAGCGTTCGCTGAATAGATCTTTATCAGCGAGTGATAAAGTTCAGCGTTCGCTGAAGTCTTCTACTTGAAATTTCACGTTGAGTGGACAAATCATGGCTTCGCTGATATCCGCATCAGTTCATTGGTAGACTTGTCGCTGGTTCTTTGGCTTGATCTTTGACTTCAACGTAGAACATTTGTTTACGTGAAACTTGTCTTCGGGGATCATCAGTAAACAACTAAAACTATCAGCGATCATCAACAAGACTGAACAGGCTCAGAGCTTTATTGATGAACAGTATCGCTGAATGTGTAACTTAAAGAGCCTGAGCAGCAGTACTGTAACATTCTTAGTACTTATCAGCGATAGTGAAACTCTAATACATATTGTCTACTTACAATTTTCACTAAGTGATTCTCAGAGAGTCATTATCAAATCATTGAGGGTTTGGATCAACAATCTCCCCCTATTTGATTATAACTTAGCTACAAAAAATTGCAAACTATGAAAACATAAGGATAAAAAGAACTCATAAAATATTTGTCCTTTTTACTGTTTTCTGGGATCTTTTAAGTACTGATGGAGTAAAGTACATTCGCTAAAATTTTTCTTTTAACTTCGTATAAGTTATAGAGGGAAGGGGAAAAATTACAAGTACAACAAATAAATTTACAAGTACACAAGATATAAGCTGATAAAGATAGAAGAATTACAATGAATCTTATCAGCTATACAGGTTCATCCTTAATGATAAGTTCATCGAGGGTCTTTATGGTAGGGATCATCCAGTCAGGGTCATTTTCACCAAGATCCCGTCTATTCTTTGCTTCTTTGAATATCAGGGGCTTCATGAAGTACCCGAGAAGATCATCTCTGAATCCGCACCAATAGATGAGATATCTGAGCTGTTCAATAGGAGTGATTGGTAGCTCAGAGATGCGTTGAAAGCATTATCGTCCATCATAGTCATTGAAGAATATACTATAAGGTTCGCTTAAGACTTTTCCAGGGATGAAGCATTCACCAGGGGGCAGGGAGATGTCAATAGCTGAGAGATCAGGTTCAGGACCAAGAACTTCAGCGTGTGAAAAACCAATACCGGTTTCATTTCGGATAGGAGGATCTAAGTCTGAAGTAGTTATCTTTTCCTTTTCAGCAGACCTTCTTCCCTTTTTAACTGGAGAAGGAGGAGGAAGAATATCCACAACAGATGTAACCAAGTCGATCTGTTGATTTAGAATTTTCTCGACATGGTCTTTAAATTGTAAGCGTGATTGCTGAATGGCTATCCTCATGTCCAACCACTCAGAGAGACCGTATTTTTTGATTGAAGAGACGTAGATGGTTTCCTTAGTACCATTTTCTCTAAATAAGGCGACCTCGACAACTGGAACTTTTATTGGCGTTCTTCCCCTGATGTACACTTTGTTGATTCTGGCTGCTCGATATCGATAGTGCAGTCTTTCTTTGCACCATTCCAAGGTAGAGTCAGATACCTTGGTCTTTTCTTCGATGATCTTCTTGGCGTCCTTCCACAGTTGACGTTGGACATCAATGGGAGTCTTCTTCAGATCAGGATCTTTCACCGAACGTTGAGCGAGCTCGATAGCATAAGCTTTATCTCTTTCTTCAGCTCTTCTTCATTCAGTGAGTTGTCTTTCAGCTTTATGGTGTTCAACGATCTCCTTTCTTGTGATTTTGTATCGAGGAAGGATGATTCGCTGATCTTCAAGCTGTTTTATCATTGTCTCTCTCGTTTTTAGTTCATCTTCACTTAGCGTTAGAGGAGCTAAGGAAGGTCTTTTGTTGTGAGAGAGCAGTTGTTCTTCAGGTTCATCAGTCTCAGTGAAATCCAAGACTGGGATTATTTCTTCAGCGATAGCAGCTGGATTTATTGTTGTAGTTGCAGTAGGAGGAACTTCAGCTGTATCATCAAGCAGGGGAGAGGACTAGCTGAAACGTAACGATCATTTAAGTAAGATCATTTGGGAGAAAGAGATAAAGAAAGAATGAGGTTAAGTGTATAGAGGTTTTATGGAGAGAAGAACTGAGGTTGAGAAGGGATAGAGGAGGGATGCAGTGTAAGGGAACAAAAGATATTGTACCTGACAAACTGGATTTCTTTGGAGGATAGTCAGATTGCCTTCTGCAACGAGGCCTTTGTTTTTGCCTTTGTCAGCTTCAGTCGCTGCAGGCTTTTTCGTTGTCCCCTCCCCTGGATTATCTCTGATGATTATCCCTTTTTAAGCTGGACGAAGAAGTCGACGTCATCATCATCGTCATCATCATCATTTTTAGGAGATGATGATGCTTCATCATCAGCGATATCAACGTCTTCATAGTCTTCTTCTTCTTCAGATTCGACCTCATCAGCATAAGGTTCGGTAACATTAGCTTCAGCTTCAGTTTCCTCATCGAGTTGCTCCCCCTCAAATTCAGAGGGAGGTTTCTCGGTTCCCTCAGGGTTTTCATCTCCCTAAGGTTTATCAGTTGCAGCATCATAAACAATACCTTCCCCCTCAGAATTATGAGGAAGGTCTTCTTGAGTTTTATTCTCCCCCTCAACATTATAGGGAAGGTCTTCAGTCTTCTCCCCCTCTTCCACATGATGGATGGGGGAGGTAACAGGAATTTCAGCAGCAGCAGCATCAGTATGCATTGGGTCACTGTCTTCCAGGCCAGTGATCCTAACGCAGGTTTCAATCGCAGCTAATCTGTTTTCCAGGCCAGATATAGCAGGACTGATCTTTTGAAGATCTTCTCGATCAGCCTGAGTGAAGTGAGATCGAGTACAAGTTGGAGCATTCGGGCGCTCGAGAATCTGCTGCAGGAGAGTCATCACAGTGCTTATGTCCGTTTTTACGGAAGACACCTCTCCCTGAAGATCTCCAACCACTGTCTTCAATGATGTGACTTCATTGGACAGGGCTGTAAAGTTGGTGGAGAGGGTGCTGTTGGTGGAGTTGAGATTGTTGATGAAAGTGGAGTTCTCAGCGAGAGTAGTAGCAAAATTTCCAATGCTACCTTCCACCTTTTCCAGATCAGTACTGGAGGCTTTGCCTTTGACCTCTCTGGTCAGCTTCTTGAGATCCTCTCCAGCGTTTGTAACCACTGAAGAGTTTGTAGATAGTGTGGTGGTGAGAGATTCCACCTTGTTGGATAGATCCGTGAGCGATGCGTTGATGTCGCCCAAATTAGGACCTGAAAAAGTTGAGAACTTGTGAACAAAAGAAAGCTAAGAAGTTTGGGATTTTGAGAGAGGAGTGTTTGGAGTTATGTGTATACCTGCAGGATGGTTTATGAAGTCCTCGAAGTCTCGATGACCTGTCAATGTTTCCATGTCATCTTCCACTGTACCTTTACACTGAGAAGTGCCCTCAGGTCCTATGTTTGTATCCATCATCCTCTGTAAATTTTCAGCCACTGTATCGTGGAGGATGACGTTTGATGAAGACAATGGAGGGAAAATAGGTGGAGTGTCCAAAGAGCAAGTGGGAGGAATGATGGTCGAGAAGAGGGATTGGGTAAGAGGTTCAGCGTTGGATCCACTGAGAATTACTTCCTTGGTACTTAGAGGTACTGAGGGAGGGAGGTTATATTCTAAGTTTATAACCTCATCGTTTAGAGACGCTAAAGTTGGTATGGAAGGGGTGGCTTTATCAGCTGTGGCAGAGCGTACCACTGAACTATCCAACGGCTCTTGTGAAGAGAGAACCGTGAAGTCTTCAGCCTGGAAAGGCTTGGGGGGTTGCTCCTTGGTTTTCTTGATCCTTTGAGCATCAAGAGAGGTGGAAGAGTGTTTTCTTTTTCGAGGAGTGGGAGTTGCAGCCTGGGTATCAGCGGTGGGGATTACCGCTGCCGAGATGGTAGCTGCAGAAGTAGAAGAAGTGGGGGATTTAGAAGAGATAAGAGTTTAGAAAGACGTACCTCGTTTGGCAGGGGCTTGAAGTCAAGAACTTTAGGGCCAACCTTTGAGAGCCTCAGGTCGCCCACCTTCGGGTATTTATCTTTCAGGCCTTGTTCGAAGAGAGCACTGACAAACCGGGGATATGGAACAGTTGTTGGTCTGTCAGCTGCATCCACCCTAAGCACCATATCACCGTAAATGATTTTTTCCCAATCAATGTGGAGACCTTTCAGCAGTGAGTACCCCATGGCCTGTTGGAGTTGTGATGCTTGGTAAGTTGACCCAGTTTTTGCTGTCATGCAGCTAATCAGATGAGCGTAGATGAAGTTCATCTCGCTGGGCATTTTGGACTTTTTGATGGCGGTCAGCTTCTTCTCAGGGAGTTCATCTCTCCCAGTTTCCCATACATACTTCATTGCATCAAAGAATGCAATCAGTGCTTCTCTGTCTGCTGGGTTTTGGGGATTTGGTAGAGGGATAAAGCGTGTTTCTTTTGTGCCAACAGGGAGGTTTAGGGCACACCTGATGTTACCAGGTGAAATCTTGGAGGTACCATGGTCGGTGTCAAAGAGGATGACATCGATTTTCTTCTCTGGGTCCTTGGTAGAGGTGATCTGAGCTCTTATGGCAGAATACCAGAACTGAACTAGTAGATTCCGATGAGCGGGAGGTGCAATGGTCAGAGCTATCGATAGAGGACATGTCTTGAGAAAGTTTATAGCGTCATCAAGGTGGGTGACCTGCTTCTTTTGAGGGAAATCGAAGAGAGCATATGGGTTGTTGCTTTGAAAGGTAACTTGCTCGAGTTTAAAAGCAACCTGAGGAGCTTTTGTGAGTACAGTAACCTCAGCAGCAGTGGGGGACTTAGCAGTAGGAGCTTCAGTAGTAGATGCCATTTCTGTTTATATATAAGAATGAAGAATATGAACAGAAGTTTCTTAAAATGGATAAAGTTCCAAAATAAGGGTTTTTAGGGATGTGTAATTTCTATTTAGAGTTAGAAAATAGAAATTAGGGTTTTTCTAGTTTTGACAAAAATTCAAAATCTAGTGAATGTCTTATTTTCCAGTTTCCTTTTAAAGAAAGGATTATGGAAAAACATATGAAGATACAAGTTTAAGATTTTTTTTTAAACTTGAAGAACAATCATGAAGATTGTGTTCATAAAATCATGAAGAGAAATGATTTTATTTTAAAAAGTTCTTTTGTTTGATCTTTTAGAAACAAGAATAAGATCAAAAACAAGTTTATTGGTTGCAAACATAAAAGACATATTACCCTGTGATGTTGAAGAGGATGAAGATGAACAGGTTCTTGAGTTAATATTTTGAATGCAACAGAGAGTTCTTGCTTTGAAGGAGATGATGTTTGCGTAAAAGGTAAAAATATAAACGCAAAGGGTTTATATAGTGAGAGTAGAGAGAGAAAAATTGTGAGCGAGAAAGTTTTTCATGATGACACGGACACATCCCTTGAATTTGATTGGACAAAGGAAGACGAAACGGACGAACGTGTCAGAGAAAAGCGTGCCAATGTTATCCGTTGTGATGATTTCACAAACGTCCTTTCATATTTTAGGATGTCTCTGAGGATTTGAAAAACTCAGGGATATTTTGAAAATATGAAGCACTGAATAGAAATATCAGTGAGATTTTAGAAAATTCAAAAGTATCACTGAAAGGAAGAGATATTCAGCGATGCAATTTATTTTTGAAATCTTGCATTTATAGGCGAACGTCAGCGAGTAAGAAAGAGCAAACCTTGATATCAGCGAATCAATTTTGTTCAGAGAGAATGTGATAGATAAGGTTATACAAGTTTGTTTTATCCCTGATCAAATGTGAACCGCTGAAGATTTTACTTTTCTAAGTTCAGCATTCCAAGCTCGCTGATGAGAAAGTTGAATCTTGTCTCATCAAGAGGTTTGGTGAACATATCAGCTAACTGAAACTCAGTTGGGATAAATGTAGTTCTCTATCACCATTCATCACATGATCTATGATAAAATGATACCTGATTTCGATGTGTTTGGTCTTTGAATGTAGCACTGGATTGTTTGCTATAGCGATGGCACTTGTGCTGTCGCAATAGATTGGAATTTTTGAGAGCTAAAGGTCATAGTCCAGTAGTTGATTTCTCATCCACAAGACCTGAGAACAACAGCTTCCAGCGGCTACGTATTTAGCTTCAGCGGTTGAGGTGGACACTGAGTTTTGCTTTTTACTTGTCCAACTCACCAGCTTTCCACCCAGGAGCTGACAGCCTCATGTGGTGCTTTTCCTATCCAATTTGCAACCTGCAAAATCACTATCTGAATAGGCGATTAGATCAAACCCTGAGTCTTTGGGATACCAAAGACCTATGTTAGGAGTACCCTTAAGGTAATGAAAGATTCGCTTTACAACGATCAAATGAGATTCCTTAGGTTTAGCTTGATATCGTGTACACAAACGTTGTGTACATAATATCAGGTCGGCTAGCTGTAAGATACAGAAGAGAGCCAATCATCCTACGGTACATCGTGACATTAACAGGTTTTCCAGAAGGATCCTTGTTTAGTGTCAGCGGTGGTGCCATAGGGGTTTTCATAGCTGAACTCTGAGTCAAATCAAATTTCTTCAGCACATCTTTAACATATTTTCCCTGATGAATGAAAGTTCCGTTTTTACTCTGTTTTATTTGAAGACCAAGGAAATATGTTAGTTCACCCATCATACTCATTTTATATTCTTCTTTCATTCTATCAGCGAAACGAGTACATAGATCAGGGTTAGTGGAACCAAATATAATATCATCGACATATATTTGAACAAGAATAATATGAGGAGAGAGTGTCACACCATGCACGAGGAGCTTGCTTTAAGCCATAGAGTGCCGTATCCAATTTATAAACATAACCTGGATGCTTAGGATCTGAGAATCCTGGAGGTTGTTCCACGTAGACTTCTTCATTCAGCTTTCCATTGAGGAACGCTGATTTAACATCCATCTATTAAACTTTGAAGTCTTTGTGTACAGCATAAACTAAGAATAGACGAATAGCTTAGAGTCTTGCCACTGGGGCAAATGTTTCGTCATAATCTATACCTTCCTCTTGTCTATATCCCTGAGCAACAAGACGAGCCTTGTTGCGGGTTACAGTTCCATGTTCATCCAACTTGTTTCGATAGACCCATTTAGTGCCTATCACTGACTTGTCGGATGGTCTTGGAACGAGATTCCAAACTTTGTTTCTTTCAAATTCTGTCAGCTCTTCTTGCATAGCGCTGACCCAGTTTGGATCTCTGAGGGCATCATCTGTTTTCTTTGGTTCAATCAGAGAAATAAAGTTAACAAATAAAAAAATATTACCTGCACTTCGTCGAGTTTGAACACCAGCGTTTGGATCACCAAGAATCTGATCAATAGGGTGATTTATAGTCCATCGCTGAGCCGGAGCATAAGTCGCTGACTCAACCTGAACTTCTAGAGGAGCTGAAGATGAGGCTTCAGCAACTTCTATTACTTCAGCCAAGAGAGGAAGAGGTTCAGATGTCATTTCGTTCACTGATTGCTGAGAGGTAGATGGTAAGTTTGAGATAGAAGGTTCAGAGGCAGGCATAGTGTTTAGAGGAACAACTGAGACCCATGATGTTTCAGCTTCACTAGTCTGCATGCTTGGGATGATAGTAGGATCATCATCTTCAGTGGGATGAGTATGAGATGGAGGAGTGGTAACATCTTCTGAATCACCAAGATGAGAAAACATCCATTGATTTAGTTCTTTAGTATCAGCAGAAGGTCTAGAGTTCGCTGAATGGGATACATCAAAAGTGACGTGAATTGTTTCTTCTACCGCCTGTCTTCTACGATTGAAGACTCTAAAGGCTTTGGAAACCGAAGAATATCCAAGAAAGATTCCATCATCAACCTTAGGATCAAACTTTCCAAGGGCATCTCTGTTGTTCAGTATGAAACACTGACATCCAAAGATGTGAAAAAAGCTAATTGAAGGCTTTCTCCCATGGAAGAGTTCATAGGCTGTCTTCTTGAATCTTTTGACAATCAGCGACCTGTGTTGCGTAAAACAAGCAGTGTTGACAGCTTCTGCCCAAAACTGAGTAGGTAGATGAGAATCGCTGGGCATTGAATGTGCAGCTTCGATGATAGTTTGATTTCTTCTTTCAGCGACTCTATTTTGTTGCGGTGTTATCACTGAGGAAAAGTTGTGAGAAATACCCTTACTTTCAAAGAAGGAATCAAGAGAACTGTTTTTGAATTTAGTCCCATGATCACTCCTTATTGAGCGAACGGTCATCTTGTTCAGGACTTCCATTTTCCTGACAAAAGTGATGGGTTCTTCAGGGGTGTCACTTTTAGAACGTAGAAACATTACCCAGGTGTAGCGAGAGAATTCATCAACTATGACCAATGTATATTTCTTTCCAGCGATGGATTGTTTGTTAACAGGGCCAAACAAATCCATATGGAGAAGTTGTAGAGGAGATGACACTGAGGAAACTTGCTTAGATTTGAAGCTTGCTTTGGTTTGTTTCCCTTTCTCACACGCTGAACATAGAGAATCCTTAGCGTATGATTGTTGAGGTAGACCAGTGACCAACTTCTTTGAAGAAAGAGTATTTAGTGTCTTGAAGTTGAGATGGGAGAGCCTCTTATGCCATAGCCAGTTGACATCAGATGAGGCTTTTGAGAAGAAACAGGAATTCTCAGTGGTTGTAGAGTCCATGTTTATAACATAAACATTTTCTATACGGTATCCGCTGAGAGCTATCTTCTCCTTTTTATCAGTGACAAAGTAGGATTCCTTAGTGAAAATCACTTTGTTATCCTTGTCACATAGCTGACTGATGCTAAGAAGATTATGCTTCAGTCCTTCAACATATGCGACTCTTCTGAAGGTTATTGTACCATTAGAGAGTACACCAAACCCTCGGGTATGGCCTTTTCCGTTTCCATCGAAGGTCACTGAGGGACCCTTCTCTTCCTTGTATTCAGTGAGCAGGCTTTTCTTTCCAGTCATGTGTCTAGAGCATCCGCTATCGAGATACCAGATACCCTTCTTAACCTATATAACAAAGGAAGATTAGTTTGACTTGGGCACCCATTTCACCATGGGCCCACACTTGTCAGTGGTGGTAGAGGAAGTGGAAGGTTCAGCAATCTTCGCAGTATTTGAAGATTCAGCTTCAGAATTATTCTTCACTTTGGTTAATTTCTTAACCTCAGTGGTCTTCTTTGCCTTGGGGCAGTAATCTTCACCTTAACTAAGTTTTCACCTTTGGTGGCTGTAGGGCACTTACTAGCAATATGATTGGTAAGGCCACAGTGATAACATTTCCTATAACTAAAAGTAGTTTTAGGACCATTTGCATGCTGAGCCGTTAATTTCAAATGAGCAGGGCAGCACCAAGTATACCTTTGGCATTGGAAATAGGAGGAACAATCAGTTCTTCAGATTTCTTTCCAATAATATCCACTCTGATTCTAGGAGTAGATCGCTGAATGAATCCAGAGATCTTGTTCTTAGAAGTAGAGGCATAAGTCACTGAAGCTTTAGAAGCATTCAGCTTAGGTACAAAGGTATACTTCTGAGGTTTTTGGTTGAAAACTTTTTCTTTACCCTTACCTTTAGAAATTAAGGTAGGTTTTTCCTCAGGGATGGGAGTTTTTGAAGAAGAACACTGAGATGAGGAAGTATTAGGGATAGAGGACACGAACATTCCAAACTTAAGCATGGAATGATCAGTGGTAGGTTCTAGAGTATCAGCTTTGTAACCAAGACCACGTTTGTCACTCAAGGAAATCTGAGACTTGATTATCTCAGTGATCGTTGTTGAGGATTTACACCATCCTTCAACAGTAGCCTTTTCAGCTTTTAATGCAGCGATAGCTTCTTCACGTTCGATTTTGACTAGCTGATTTATATGAACCTGGTCTTTTAAATCTTCTTCAATTTTAGAAAGCTTTTCTATTTGAAGGTGACAATTTTTAAGTTGTTCTGCGAGATCAAGATTTTGATTTTCAGCTACATCTTTGCCATTCATGGCATCATATAAGTTCATAGTCAAGAGATCGATTTTCCGAAGAATATCAGCTTCATCAATATCTGAAATATTAGTAAAGAAAGAAGTTGATACATTAGAGGTAGAAGTTGAAGTAGAGGGAATGCCAGAATTTTCTTCCTCTTCTTCAATTTTTGCCATGAGGCAGAGATTGGCCTCATCATCATCTTCAGAGTCAGATGATTCTTCAGTGTCAGATGCAGCCCAGTCGAAGTCAGCGACCAAGCCTTTGCCTTTCTTCTTAAAGCTCTTTAGCTTTGAATACTTTTCTTTCAGCTTTTTGTATTTGTCATCTCTAGCCCTGGGGTTAGAGGTTTTCTTAGGGAAAGTTGAGGGTTTATAGACTTTCTTTGACCTGCATTCACTAGGAAAGTGTCCTACTTTTTCACAGTTAAAGCAGGTAGTAGTAGACTTATCAACAGGGGTTGATGATCTAGGCTTGTCAGTGAGTGCAAGAGGTTTATTCCTTCTAAACTTACTCTTTCTAGCGAATCTCCTGAACTTATTAGGCAGGAGTGCCAGAGATTCATCAAGATCTGAAGAATCAGCATCTGATGAGCATTCAGAGTTAGTTTCCAACTCAGTGACAGTGATAGTATATCGCTGAGTGGAAGGTGACTCTGAGATTAAAGCAACAGGTGTGCTCTTGGAATCTTTTACAAGATTCTTCTTAAGATAACACGACTGCTCATGATTGAGCATAGTGCCATATAAGGTATAGAGAGTCATAGATTTTAGATCTTTTGATAGCTCGAGACACATTGAATAACTGTCCCAGCTTTCAGGTAAACATTCTAAGAACTTTGTCAGTATTTCAAAGTTAGAATATTCCTTACCAACGGGTTTCAGATCTATAATTAAACAGTTAAACCGCTGATGTACTTCAGAGAGAGTTTCATTCTTACCACAAATGAAGCTTTCATACTGTCTTACCAGGTTGATCTTTCTTGAGTCCTGGACTTCAGACGTACCTTCATATTGAACACAGATTGTGTCCCACATGGCTTTGGAGGTTTTCAGGTTCATGACGGAATGGTAGACTTCGTCAGGAAGAGCCATAGAGAGGATAGATCTGGCTTTAGTGTCGATAGCCACTTTCTTCTTATCTTCATCAGACCAATTGTGAGGTTCCTTAGGAATGATTCTTTCAGGAATGGAAGCTCTAGTAGTAGTGCCTGGAACTTCAGGATCAATCATAACAGGAATATATGGGCCATTTTCGATATAATAAGGCATAGTAGGGTCTACACCTTCTAAGAAGAGTATCATCCTATTTTTCCACAGATTAAAGTTATCTCTGGAAAATCTAGGGGGTTTTGCAAGAGAACCATTGTCAATATAGTTTGTGTTGGTAGCCATTTTGAGAAATAGCAAGGAAGAGAAAAGATTAGTATAAGTAAGATCTTGTTTATGAGTTTAAACAACCTTCTCTGATACCACTTGTTGGTCCCGAAAGGGTTATACAAGTTTGTAGAAGGGGGGGTTGAATACAAACACACATATTTTACTTTTCTAAATTGTTTATTGATATTTTATCAAACAATTTACAACTTGTTGCAGAACAAGATTAAGGATTAAATCTAAGATAAACAAGTTATGAGAAACACTAATTTTCTTGCACTAGAACTAAGTAAGAAAGGAGATAAGAATATTACGAATAATATCCTAACACAAAGTAGTAGAGAGAAGAAGATGGTCGAGCACTTCATTTCTGAAGTAGGGTTCTTCTTATATACTGCATGCATTAAATGCATATCAGTACAACTTTACACGTGGCATCAGCTGATTGGTTGCATGGTTTGACATTTGTAGACAACCTAGTAGCCGCATGATGAACATTGTAGAATCAAGGTTGGTTGTACGATTCTGGACAAAGGGGATGTCCTTTCTGAAATATTCATACGGAGGCGTGCAAGGGGGTAAGACGAAAGTAACTTGCAGAGGAAACTTCATGATCAGCGTTCGCTGAATAGATCTTTATCAGCGAGTGATAAAGTTCAGCGTTCACTGAAGTCTTCTACTTGAAACTTCACGTTAAGTGGACAAATCTTGGCTTCGCTGATATCCGCATCAGTTCATTAGTAGACTTGTCGCTGGTTCTTTGGCTTGATCTTTGACTTCAACGTAGAACATTTGTTGACGTGAAACTTGTCTTCAGGGATCATAAGTAAACAAATAAACTATCAGCGATCATCAACAAGACTGAACATGCTCAGAGCTTTATTGATGAACAGTATCGCTGAATGTGTAACTTAAAGAGCATGAGTTTCCTATCAGCGGTACTGTAACATTCTTAGTACTTATCAGCGATAGTGAAACTCTAATACATATTGTCTACTTACAATTTTCACTAAGTGATTCTCAGAGAGTCATTATCAAATCATTGAGGGTTTGGATCAACAGTTTACCTCGGTGAATCTCATGAACTTCTTTCTTTTCTGAGCATTGAAGTAAACTATCCCAAATTCTGGCTTTTCCAAAATCTTGCACACATGCATGCCTTGAGCATCAGGAAGTCTTCTATTTGGCTTTAACACATTTCCTCTGATTTGACCTACCTCCAACGCCATTTGAAAGTCAGGCAGGTAAGCAAACTTTACCAAATTCTTCATGAAGCGTTGCACGGATTGATACGCCTCAGACCATGTTTTATCTTTGTTGGGAAGCCTAACAAGAATGTTAGACAGTCGGAAAAAGTCTTCACAGTTGAGTGACTTAAAATCAGCTTTAGAAAACGACCATTCTTTGCCATCTGTTCGGTAGACTGTGAATCTTGGATACCAGACATTAAGTATCTTCTCGGATTCAATCTTTGTAATCCTTACAATCTCTTTATCTGTCTTTACCAACTTCAGATCTTTATCTTTGTTCTTCATCACATGCAAGTACTCTATCCGATGCTGGGATGGTAACTTCTCTATAGAATAAAGCTTCACCAGATCAATTGGTTGAACCCTTCTCACAAACAAATCTCTTATTACATCCTCCTGTGCCATCTTCTTTCTATCAAAGATTCTCGGTCAATCAATTGCTGGAATACCCTCATTTCTACTTCAGATACTGAATATTTGTAACGTCCCTCAGGAATTTCAGGAATAACTGGAACATCTAAGATTGGATCACTTTCCTATTGAACATTCTCCTCTTCAGAGTCTGATTCCACAGATTGTACAGTCACAGCATCAAATACATCATCAAGCTCCCTTTTAATCTTGATAACTGTATTTTCAGGTTCATCCTCAGAATCCACATATATGATATCCTGAATTAAATCATCAGCCATTCTCTCCTCCTCGGTCGTTTTATCACTTCCATCGGGCTTTTCAACCGTATGAATGATATCATCAAGAACTTCATGTACACCACTTTCTTGTACATTTCCACCAGAACTTGTACCAACATTAACATCCACTTTGGTTTCAACTCTTGTACCATAACCACTTGCTTCTCCTAATTTCTGTCTCTTACTCATCTCCTCCTCATGGTGATCAGGATCGGAATCTTGATCATCATGCTTTCTCTTATTGGTTTGGGCTTGAGTACCACAAGATTGCTCTAACACAGTTATACGGTCAGAAAGGGTTTTGAAACCAAAGGTAATGGCTTCAGTCATATCAGAAATAGATTGTTTTAGGGTTTCCATGCTTAGGTAGGTAACTGGTTTTGTATTTCGGTTTGTCTTCTCAATAAACCAACTAACTCCACTTCTTCTCCGGAGTTATGATCACCTTGATATAATAACCTGGCTAAAAGTTGGGATTTTAGGTATTGAATAGGTATGGTAGGTGTTGGTTGAATAGGTTGTTTAGATTTGGCTTTTGGATCGGGTTGAGGTGTAGTTTCAGGTTCAGTAACAAGTGTTTCAACCACAGATTTTCTCTTGACAGCTCGGCTTAATTCCTCAGATAGCTTGCTCACAATTTTTTTCATCTCCTCACACTTAGCTTTATATGAATTGTTCAGAGAACCAATAGCTAACTCCAATAGCTTCACCAAAACATAATTGTGTGGAGGAGGACCCATCAACGATCTGATTTGTTGTGCTTGAACATGACTAACACCCAGACCACTTAGGTTACTGGTTTGCATGACAGTTGAAGAAACTGCATGGCATGTGTTCAACGCTGGCATGGTGTTAACGTTGACAAGACTTCCACCTGGTCCTCGTAAAGCACCAATGAATGGCGACAATACTCTGGGCGTTCCGATTGGAGCTCGAAGTCCAATAGTTTGTGTCACCAACGGTGTTGTGACTATCGTTGATAGTGTCCTAGGAAAGGAAGTTGTACCAAAAGGCCCTAGACTCGATGTGCTCAGAATTGAAGTCGGTGGTCGGGGCAATTACCTACCTGCTTCAATACCAGCAAACACCGATTGTGTTTTCGATAGTGTTTGTGCTAATCCCCTGTGAGAAATTGAAACATCAACTTGTTGAGAAGTTGATGAGTGGCTGAGTGGGGTTGTGCAACGTATAGCTGGGTCCACTATGTTTTCTTCAATATCTAATGGCGACGAACGCACATTGACAGCAGATGTGGCTACCCGGATTGACACGGTTTAGATAGGATCATTAGTTTAAACTTTTGTTGATCCTTTCTCACTCTCACCATCTTTTTTTCTTTCCTTCTCACATAACCTCACTTCATTTTCTGTTTCAACTAATTCTCTCTCGAGTCTCCTTATATCTCCTCCAGAACCAGTATGGATCTCGATATTAACAACAACCTCAAAATCATTACCATCTTGATGATCATCATCATCACTATCAGAACTTTCAGTCTCAGCTTCATTATCTGCTTCATCAGAACTTGAATTAGTAGAATAAGCATTTGTTGGATCATCAATATCTTCAAATATGTCATTAGTATCCTCATCAAAATATGAAGAACCAATGCTTTCTTCATCATCAATTGCTCAGGACGACTGACCAAGAACACCCCCATCTCCAGTTCCCCTTACTATATTTTTACCTCTCAACTCACCCTGTTCAGATACCCCAGTATCTTGAACTCTCTCATCTAGGTCTATACCCTCACTCCTCTCACTTATTTGGTTTGCACGTTGGGAAGGTCCCTCCGGTTCTGGCCGGACCATTAGTGCATGTTCTTCTCTATACCCACTCACGAATGGTGACTCCTGGTGTTAGGTCTTATGTTAGTGGAATAGAAGTATAGGGACCATTTATAACATATATTGTAAATATCCTTTCTTGGGTATAAATAGTTGGCCTAAACCTAGATTAGGGTTTAATGATCATTATTACTAGTTTGCTTAACTTTTTCTTTGTACGGCTACATTGCTAAGCTTTCTGTTCATCTAATCAAAGTGAGATTTGTGACACTATTACTGATTTTTGTTGATTCTTGTTAATGCACTTGTTAATCTGGGATCCGCAATTGGTATCAGAGCAGAAAGACGATTGATTCAAAGGTAAATTCTTATTCTGGTCATTCAAAGTTTTAGTCGACTGTTTCATTGATAAAGATTTTTCTTTGCTTTGATTCAAGTGAAAAACACTTGAAATTGAGGCTTAAGAAATCATATTTGATGTGTTTCTAGAGTCATATCAAGTTTTGAGTTGTTTTGGTTAAGCATTAAATCTTCAATTTTGAGATTCTTGATTTCTGGGTTTACACTCTCTGTTCTTGACAAAAACTCAATTTTTGCATCAAAAGTGCTTGTTTAATCGATTTGGTCAGTTGTTTTTGCTTTCCCTACTTGCTTGTTTTGGTTCTAAAGTGATTGCAGAAAGTTTCCAAGTCAAAAGAGGTGCAGATTCGATTTCCAGGTAAGTTTTCGTGTTCCAGTGTTTGAATACGGGACTCCTTTTGAGTTCCGGTTCTTGTTAATTCCGGATCATATACATTCCGGATCTAAGCCCGATTCCAAACTCTTAACCCCGGATCCGGTACCCACTTAGTTCCGGAACACATATTCCGGTTCCTGTTCACCAAATCCGGTACTCATTCCGGATCCGGTCTACTGCACTCAGAATCTTGACTCCGGATCTCTTACATTCCGGATCCTTGTTCCGGTTCTGGATCTCACATACCGGATCCCATAATTCTGGAACTACTATTCCGGATCTTCCACTCCGGATCTACTCTGGACACTTATTGCTTTTTATCAGTTTCTGTTTGGTTCAATTTTCCTGTGTTCCTTTCTGCTTATTCTTGATCCGTTATAGGAATTGCGTTAGGTTACCACTCCTTTAGGATTTCGCGTTAGCTTTGCTTTAGTTTGTGCGTCAGATCACTCTTTATCTTTGAATCATGCTACTCGTCTTACGATCACACACAAGTGCTCACAATGAATGCTCAAGACGCATTAGCTATCGGATCGGAACTCAAACCTCCGATCTTGTACCGAGGAGAGTACAATGTCTGGAAGGATCGTTTTATGTGCTTCATCGAGACCAAGCCTTTATATGAAGAGATTCTCCGATCGCTGATGGACGGACCGACTATTCCACCCTTGATGGACGTTCCAGCACAAGAAGACGGGCCTCCAGCGAATAAGGTGCCCAAACCATATGACAAGCTATTGATTGATGAAAAGAGGAAAGTCGATGGAGATAAGATGGCGAAGACTTATCTAGTATACAGTCTTCCCAACAATATCTTCTGCAGCATCGACAGTCACAAGGACACAACTAAAGGTATGTGGGACCAGCTTGCGAAGATCATGCAAGGCAGTCGTGAGGGTAATCAGTTGAAGATAATCAACTGCCTCACCCTCTGGGAATCACTCACTGAAACCTACGAGCGTTTCTGCACACTCCTCAACGACCTGGACAAGAACAACATCTTCAAGACGAACCTCGAGTGCAACATCAAGTTCCTCAACAACCTTCAATCTGAATGGAAGGGATTTGTTCTCCACGTTCGTCATAACCGATCTTTAGAAAGTGTTCCGCTGCATGAGCTCTATGAGATGTTGCTCCAAGATGAAGATGATGTTCGTGAGCCGATGGGAGATCAGAAGTCGAATGAAAAGACAAAAGAAGACCTCTTAGCTCTCATGTCTCACAAGAAAGACAAGCAAGTCCAGCGTAATTCATATAGAGAGGAAGCTCAGAGTGAATCTGAGCATGAGGACGCAGAATCGGAAAGTGATTCCGATCCAGAGCTTGATAGTATAAAGAAGGTCGTTTCCTTACTGTCCCGGGAGTACGCTAGAAAGAAGTTTTTCAAGAAGCCAACCAACAACAACCAGCATTACTCCACCAATACACAGCGTCGGGACTACCGAGATAAGTACGAAGGGAAGCGCAAGTCTGATGAAGGAAGAATAAAGAACGATGAAGGAAAGCGATCTGAAGGAAAGTCTGATGACCGAGCTGATGATGAACCAGTGAAATGCTACAACTGCGGAAAGCGAGGTCACTTCGCCAAAGACTGCCGGAAACCTGTAGTACGCAATGCTGAGTACTACAAGAACAAAATGTTGTTGTCAAGGCAGAAAAAGCTGGTAAAGCGCTGCTGGTGGAAAATGATCACTGGCTCCAACTGACTGATGAAGAAGACAATGACGAGGAAGCTCACATGTGCTATACTGGGCTGAACCCGAAAGAATCTGATTCTGATGATGACTCTTCCGGAGAGAAGAAGGACAACCGCGAATTCCAGGTATGTAGTTCTTCTAATGCTGACTTAATTAATCAGATGCAAGTTATGGTGCGTACCTTAGATACCTTTAAACAAAAGATTAAAACCAAGGACGCCCAAATCTCTAAGCTAGAAGCCGATGCTAAGACTAAGTATGATACCATAGGCAAGCTAGCTATTGAAAAGGCCGAGGACAAATGTGTGATAGAAAACTATCAAACTGAATGCTCGGCCATTTCAAAAAGAGCTGAAATCCTCGAGACTCAAATATCTGAATATACACAAAAGTTAGAAAAGTCTCAGGAGGAGTATTCTAAGAGCATTTTAATTCAGGAAAAGTTCAAAAAGATAATGAGTTGTTGACCACTAAGCTTAAGGATCTTGAATCCAAACTTTACAAACTTGGTCAATCGGAACAAACCATCCACTTGAACAAACCCAAGGAATTTAAGTACTACAACTCACAATGGGGACTCAGATATGATAATCCGTGTTACCTAAAGAAAATCTTGTCTAAGGTTCCCACTCTTTATGAATTCAATTTCATGGGCCTAGATAAGAAATATCCAGAGTACAAGATCAAGTGGACTAAGCCATCTCCAGAAGATGAGGAGAAAGAGGATCTTAAACGAAAAAAGGTATTCCTCTACCAAAAATAGAGGCAAAACCTAAAACTGGTAATACTAATTCTGAAGATAACACAAAATCGGAAGATGAGCCGCCTAGGAAAAACATAAATGTACAAATACCTTTCGTGTACGAAACGCTAAATGCGTCATATTTAAAAAGCAAAACTCCTTATCTCTCCAACGATTACTTCGACATCTGTTCACTTGCCAAAATGGTGGAAACTCCGGTTCCCGTTACGGCAACACCCAATGTAGTTTCTAACGATAAATCAGAGTTCAAACGTTATGTTCCACCTCTGATTTTGAAAAATTTCATTTTTAAACTTGAAGAATCGATTGCGAGGGATAAGGTCATTTATGAAACCGAAAAGATTGTACTCTTATCCACTATCGATAAGCTCAAAAAGAACAATACCGAGTCACTATCCGACTCCGAGAGAGCGAGTTATAGAACCGAGATTGCTAAGCTGACTTCTCAACTGTCCGTTTTGGCGACAGAAGCTTTAACGCTGAGAATGGCTAAGGAAAATCCAGTGGATACTCCAATGAAGCCTGACACTCCTGAAACCATCTCGTTTGACTCGGCAACAATTTATTCGGATAGTTCCTCGTGTAAAGCTTTTCTAGGAGTGTCCAATGACAAAAATGATAAGGATTTGATCTTTAAGGATAAAGGTAAGGCGATTCAACCCGATTCTGTTCAAAATAATCTTTTTCCAGTTTTTGATAATCCCTTTGCGGATAACTCCTCGTCTGACTCTGATGGTGAAACCCCACTCGACTCTGCACCACAGTTTTCTAAGTTCATGAATTCATCGGTTTGTCATGATGATGAATTTTCTAAAATTGATTTTGCACCAAAGCTTGCTAGTCACACTCAATTTTTATAAAAAATGCCCACACCGGTTAATTTAAAAAAAAAGGTGAATGTTCTAAGTCTAAAACCATTTCTGAGACCATTTCAAAATCAAAATCTAAACGTCGGTCCAAGAAACGTGCTAAAACCGGTAAGAGTTCTAAAAGACAACCGTTTTACTCAAACTCCTCTGACAATAAATCTAATGTAATTTCAGATAGAACGGGTCGGGGGAAAGAAGTTTGAAAAGAGTGGGTAGAGAAGAAGGCTAAGTTACGACCAGAGAAGACAGAGTCATTTAATTCTTTTTCGCTTATTAGGACAAATAACATTAATCATGGTTTTGGTTTGAATAACTCTATTGAACATGGTTTTAAATTTCCAGTTAAGCTTGATAATGTTCAACAATTGATTAAAATTTCGCGTGATTGTGTTTGTTGTTCTTTATGTGGATTGAATGATTTGTATTTGTCTAAAAATGCATCTGATTGGTTTGGTACATATCATGTTTTTAATTCCAATGCTTCTCGTCAGTCTTCTAGGAAAAGACCCAGATCTAAACGGGTCTCAAGCAAAGGTTCTGCACCTAACACCCAAGGACCCATTTACAGATGGGTACCTAAACAACCTTAACTTTGTTTTGCAGCCCGGTCATGTGTGGTTTTTAGACTCCGGATGCTCCAAACACATGACTGGTAAACGGGAGCTGCTCACCAACTTCAAGGATAAGTATTGTGGTTACATTAGATTTGGAAATGACAACGTGGCCCCGATCATGGGCTATGGCGACATCGTTCAGGACAACCTCACCATCAAGCGTGTGTCCTACGTCGAAGGCCTCGGTCACAACCTCTTCAACATCGACCAATTCTGCGACAAGAATCTTGAAGTCAGATTCAAGGCGAAGCGGTGCAATATTCGTAACGACGATGGAACGGAGATTCTTGCCGGTACTCGAAGGACGAACCTCTACACCATCAATCGTGCAACCGTGAAGACCGATAAAGCCGTGTGCCTTCTTTCCAAAGCCACTAATCAACAGATATGGCTGTGGCATCGACAACTCTCACATTTAAACTTCAAGAATATCAACAAGCTGGTGCTGGGTGGCCTTGTCAAGGGTATGCCTGATCTAAAGTTTGAAAAAGAACATATATGCTCCGCATGCGAGATGGGTAAGATGAAGAAGGTTGCACACAAGCCGAAGCCGGTTCCTAGCACGTCCAGACCTCTAGAGCTGGTCCACATGGATCTCTGCGGCCCTATGCGCGTCCAAAGCATAAGCCATAAGAAGTACGTCCTGGTGATGGTGGACGACTACTCGCGATACACCTGGGTCAAGTTCCTCCGTTCAAAGGACGAGACACCAGGCGTCATAGTCAACCACCTGAAGGGAGTCCATAACAACTTGTAGCTAACCGTCATCTTGATTCGCACGGATAACGGAACTGAGTTCAATAATCGCATTATCAGTGGTTTTCTCACATCAGCTGGAATTTCACACAAATTCTCTGCTGCTAGGACTCCTCAACAGAATGGCGTGGTGGAACGACGCAACCGCACCTGGATGGAAGCGGAACACACCATGCTGACTCAGTACGGTCTTCCGATGTTCTTATGGGCCAAAGCTATCGCAACGGCGTGCTACACTCAGAATAGGTCCATCATTGACAAGCATTTCCACAAGACGTCGTACGAAGTCATCAACAAACGCACCCCCAATATCAGCTACTTTCATGCGTTCGGGTGCAAGTGCTTCGTGCTGAACGACAAAGATGATCTCGGCAAGCTCAAGCCAAAGGCGGACGAAGGGATTTTCATCAGCTATTCTACCTCTTCAAATGCATACCGAGTCTACAACAAGAGGACTAAGAGTGTTATTGAGAGCATAAATGTGACCTTCGACGAATTGGTCAATTTGGCTTCTGAACGTACCAGTTCAGAACCCGTGCTTACTGGAGTGCTGGCTTCTGATCACTCTAGATCGGAACCCAAGCACACGACAGTAGATCCTTCGACGTACAATACGTCGAAATCACATCCATCCGAGTTAGATCTACTGTTTGAAAATTTCTATAATGTTTTTTATCTTCCCCCTGTATCTACTGATGCTTCTGTGAATGCAGATGGAGCTGTAGTGGTGTCGACACACATCTCCGGTCCTCCACCATCCCCCAACACTACCTCATCGGAGGACTCGCCCTCTTCACCTATGATCGTGACGACGCCATCATCAAGTACAACAACGGTGACCGCGACTCCATCCCCAGTGGTTAAACCCACTACGTCTTACCTCGGAACAAGCAACGGTACTGACGCAACCTCCGAATCCTTGTCAACTACTGTTGTTACCCAACCTGCGGCCACTGTCCGGTTCCATCCTTAGAAGCGGTTCAAAACATACCCTTCGGGCACTACATTGATGCTGACAATTCTCAACCTCTGTAACACCCCAAATTCCATGATATTTTAATTAATATAAATGGGATCGAATTGTAAATTTAGTCTAAGTTTGTGGATTATTTGTATTCATAAACTCTAGGGTTGAAATTGTATTTTGACCAAAGATTTAAGTTAATATGGAAGATTAGAACTTGAAGGGTTGTTTTGTCATTTCTTGAAAGTGGAGTATACTTATCAATTGGGTAAACTAGATTGAGAAAATATCTCAATTCATTTTACACTAAGTCGGTCAAGAAAAGTAGAGAGAAAGAAAGAGAAAGAAGAAAGGTCAAAAGAAGAAGAAATGATGAATCGATTTATTGTGGTAAGATTTGAGTTTTCTTCTTTGAATTCTTAACTTGTTAGTAATAGCAATTTGGAATTATTGATTCAAAAGAGGTTGATTGAACCAGTGAAGGAAGTTTTCTGGTATACCTTTGTAACGACCCGGTTTCCCCAAAACATACAACAAATAACATATATTGCATAACATCGTTACATTCATAACAAAAGATACATAATAAATCATGTACGGTCCCATAGTCTCAAAACTATACAATACAAAACATAAGCATTTCCTAATCTTCGTCAGCTATCAACTGCATCCTACACTTTATCCTTCCCTTTGCTATTAAAAGTTCCTCGACCTGGAATACATATTTTTGAAAACAAAATGAGGGTTAGACCAAACGGTCTAGTGAGATAATCCCTGTCAGTTTAATAATCCTTTTGTAAAACAAAAATATACAACAAGTAATTAAATACCAAGCAAGATTCGTGCACTGTGTACCACTCCTCATTTCCCTTGGCCATATTAATTGGTTGCGAGCCAACTAATCAGTTTACTCCGCTGTACTAAAATTACAGCCAACACCGCTGTCCCTCCGTACAGCCAAAACTCCACTGGTCCTAAGCCCGGTCAACGTGCTCTCGTGTAGTGTAATGCTCATATAAATAAACATAATATACACCTCAACATATCATACTTTATTTATAAACACGTCGTCACATTCCTGTCACATATTCATCTTATATATATATATATATATATATATTTATATTCCAGTTTGAAAACAGTTTGAAGTAAAAACTCACCAGATTGCTTATCAAAAACCCTTCCAAGATTTTCTCCGAGCTATCTGATCTTTTACCCAAAATTCTCAGAATCTGAAACAACTTGCATACAAAAATCTATTTACCAAAAGAACTCATAAGACTTACTAACAGGCTAAGAACTCTAGATAAATCTATCTAACTCTTATCCTCAAAAGTGACCAAACAGCCAATGTTTCCGGATACCAAGAACTATTCGGACAACATGAACTTTTCGGACAATAAGACCAATCCGGACAACCCAACTTCCCAGATATCATCAACAATCCGGACATCATCCGGACACCAAAGTAATCCGGATGCCATCCGGTATCTAATTCATCCGGAAACCATAGAAAATAGAACTTACCGGATAATCGACTCGTCCGGATACCATCGAAAGGAACTACCGGACACTATCAACAAGACTACCGGACACCACCATAAATCATCCGGAAACCTCTGTCGGTTTACCCCATTTTAACCCATAATCGACAGATTTTAACACTAGACATGAAATTGATGATTCTACTCCGATAGAAACTACCTACTAGCAATTACAAACATAAAACACAAAGGAAACATACCTCAAATCACTTCCAAGTACACCAATTTGAAGCTTTAACCTTATGACACTTTCTTCTTCTTCTTTTGGTCTCAAAACACACACACACACACACATACTGATTTTGATTTCTGCTGAATGAAAATATCTGGAGTCCTAAAGGGTAATATCAAAAGCCTAATTTTACCAATTTGGACATAAACTATTCATTAATGACAAAAACACCCTTAACTTACAAATTAACCTAAACTTACCCTAAACATCCTATTTTAAAGTTAACTAAATTTAACGGAAAAGAAGTTAACTAACGAACTTACCCGGGGTATTACATCATCTCCCCCTTAAAAGAATTCCGTCTCGGAATTCGGTTAGGCAAAAAGGTATGAATACTTATCACTACTACTTCGAACTAAATCAAAGCCATAGAAACTAACTGAATAGACACCCCACACCCATCTATATCTCTAACACAGATAAGCAACAAAAGAACAGAAATATCAATGATCATTTTGCACCGAATTCAGATAACACTTTTGCACGTATAGAGTTTATTAGAAATGTACCTGTAATCTCATCCGGAATTTCCTATGCTTCTTGTGCTGTCATTTGGAAGGCTTGACCCTTTGCTTTCGGTATTTCAGGCCTTTGTATCCCTCCTGGCCTAACACCCGTTGGTCTCACTGTCATACTACCCTGCTGTGTTTTCCATTGTGGACAATCTGCCTGAATATGATCAGGGGAGTTACAAGAAAAACAGAATCGAGTTACCCGACAGTCTTTAGCAATGTGGCCAGTCTTTCCACACTTGTAACAATTTCGGGAATCCACATAACAGTTTCCTTGATGAACACGGTTGCATCTTGGACATGGTCTTTCAACTGGTCTGAAAAGTGAATGACTATCAAACCTCGGGGATTCGTACTCCTCCAAATCGTACGTCATTTCTTCCAATATTCTTTTTCCAAAATTTCTATCACCAGCATCCCTCCCTTGATCTCTTTCTACATTCTCGGCGGCATCTACAGCGGCTGAGAAAGTATCGGTTCCCTTCGCAGTAACTAAACCTCTGATTTTCGAATTTAATCCAAAAATAAACCTTTCCATTTTGAGTGCTTCGGTAGCCACATAGTATTCTGCAAAATGGGACTTCTCTAGAAAGCGCGCAGTGTAATCCCGAACTGATAGCTTACCCTGTTGCAAATTCATGAATTCTTCTTCCAACTGTCTTACGGCAGCTTGAGGACAGAACTGCCTTTTAAAAACGCTAGCAAATTCTTCCCACGAGAAAGTAGAATACACGTCCGGTCCTCTTGAAGTAATAAGAGCTTCCCACCAGTACAGCACATCGGCCTTCAACATCGCAGTTCCGTATAACACCCTATCTTCATTGGCACATTTGCTGGTCTTGAAGATAGCTTCTATTTCCTTTAGCCATCTCATCGCCTTCACTGAATCTCTTTCTCCTGAGTAGGTTGGAGGTTTGCAGCTTAAGAACATCTTGTAATCACACTTCCTTGGCACCGGTATGACAGTAGGTGTAATGGGCATCTCGTCTTCCAAACTAGGATCTGGTATTTCGGTTTCAGTATGACGGGTTCGGTCGAACATAGCTTGTATATTTGCTTGTAGTCTTCCCATTTCAGTCGTCAAGTCATTTCTTGTAACAAATTCATTACCTCACGACAGAACTCTGCCTCCAGTTCTGCCCCTGCCTCGTTCTCCCCCTCTTCCCCTTGTCCCGACTGTTGGATTCGTTCTATTAAGATTTCATTCTCCCTCTCTATTCGTACGTCGAGTACCACTTGCCATTCTGTAGGTTTCAACAAGGTTAATATACACGTAAGCACATACCCCATATAATAAGGTTTTCCAGTTCAAACATGTACCTGTAAGTTCACAATTACACTGGCCAGGTGTAATATGAAATTACCTTACATGACGTTCCTTCTACCTTTTATATTTAGCATCCCAAGGTTCTAAAATAATAGGGACATCCTACTTCACATGCAGTTTAAGTCTAGGTATGGATCCGAATACCTAAATCCCTTAAACTAGGGCTCTGATACCATCTGTAACGACCCAGTTTCCCCAAAACATACAACAAATAACATATATTGCATAACATCGTTACATTCATAACAAAAGATACATAATAAATCATGTACGGTCCCATAGTCTCAAAACTATACAATACAAAACATAAGCATTTTCTAATCTTCGTCAGCTATCAACTGCATCCTACACTTTATCCTTCCCTTTGCTATTAAAAGTTCCTCGACCTGGAATACATATTTTTGAAAACAAAATGAGGGTTAGACCAAATGGTCTAGTGACATAATCCCTGTCAGTTTAATAATCCTTTTGTAAAACACAAATATACAACAAGAAATTAAATACCAAGCAAGATTCGTGCACTATGTACCTCTCCTCATTTCCCTTGGCCATATTAATTGGTTGCGAGCCAACTAATCAGTTTACTCCGCTGTACTAAAATTACAGCCAACACCGTTGTCCCTCTGTACAGCCAAAACTCCACCGGTCCTAAGCCCGGTCAACGTGCTCTCGTGTAGTGTAATGCTCATATAAATAAACATAATATACACCTCAATATATCATACTTTATTTATAAACACGTCGTCACATTCCTACCACATATTCATCTCATATATATATATGTATTTATATTCCAGTTTGAAAACAGTTTGAAGTAAAAACTCACCTGATTGCTTATCAAAAACCCTTCCAAGATTTTCTCCGAGCTATCCGATCTTTTACCCAAAATTCTCATAATCTGAAACAATTTGCATACAAATATCTCTTTACCAAAAGAACTCATAAGACTTACTAACAGGCTAAGAACTCTAGATAAATCTATCTAACTCTTATCCTCAAAAGTGACCAAACAACCAATGTTTCCGGATACCAAGAACTATCCGGACAACATGAACTTTCCGGACAACAAGACCAATCCGAGGAACCCAACTTCCCGGACAACATCAACAATCCGGACATCATCCGGACACCAAAGTAATCCGGATGCCATCCGGTACCTAATTCATCCGGAAACCATAGAAAAGAGAACTTACCGGATAATCGGCTCGTCCGGATACCATCGAAAGGAACTACCGGACACTATCAACAAGACTTCCGGACACCACCATTAATCGTCCGAAAACCTCTGTCGGTTTACCCCATTTTAACCCAGAATCGACAAATTTTAACACTAGACATAAAATTTATGATTCTACTCCGATAGAAACTACCTACTAGCAATTACAAACATAAAACACAAAGGAAACATACCTCATATCACTTCCAAGTACACCAATTTGAAGCTTTAACCTTATGACACTTTCTTCTTCTTCTTTTGGTCACAAAACACACACACACACATACTGATTTTGATTTATGCTGAATGAAAATATCTGGAGTCCTAAAGGGTAATATCAAAAGCCTAATTTTACCAATTTGGACATAAACTATTCATTAATGACAAAAACACCCTTAACTTACAAATTAACCCAAACTTACCCTAAACATCCTATTTTAAAGTTAACTAAATTTAACGGAAAAGAATTTAACTAACGAACTTTCCCGGGGTATTACAACCTTGTGAAAATTTAAGGTTCAAATTGGCCCTGTTTTTAGGGTGTTACAATATGGTATCAGAGCTGTAGTTTAAGCGAACTAGGTATGATTATGAGATACCTAGACTTAAGCTGAGATGGATTAAGATATGATTTGTGAGATATGGGTAGAAGCACTAAGACGAGATGGTCTTAAGAGTTTACGGAAATACGGGAGTTGAGAATTGTAATGATGGTAACAAGGATTCTTATGTATAGTATGTTCATAATTTCAACTAGCTACTGTTATTATGAATATATTGTTATGTAAGCATACTTGTTTTAATTGTTTTGGCAATTAGAGGTGATTTCGATTTGTCAATGCGGTTGAACACAAAAGAATTTCAAGTACAGCACGACTAATTGTGTCACTCAGTTAACTCGATTGAGCCCTCCATAGGAGAATCTCTAGGACGATGTGTGTATGCTTGACGATGAATCGGTAACAAGTAGCAGATAAAGTGGATAGTCGGATCCAGTAATGATCTACTAGTTTTCAGTAGAGGTTGTGATTCAACCCGATTATGGACTAGTTTGTCTTTTGGTAACCGCATTTTAAGAGATAAGTTTAATTGGGAATCTCGATTTTTAAATTCCGATCAAGGAATAGATGTTGAACAAGTAGAGTTTTGATTTAATAACCAAAGGAGATTAATAGAATTTTTGTTGTTTCCAAGTTGGGGAGCGGGAAATGGTGAAGGTATCACCGTGGAAACATTATAGAAGTGATAAGATGGCTTGGGAAACTGAAGAGGAGATGAAGAACAAATATTCTCATCTATGTATCTAGTTTTGATTTCGGGGAAGAAATCATTTTCAAGTTGGGGAGATTTGTAACACCCCGAATTCCATGATATTTTAATTAATATAAATGGGATCGAATTGTAAATTTAGTCTAAGTTTGTGGATTATTTGTATTCATAAACTCTAGGGTTGAAATTGTATTTTGACCAAAGATTTAAGTTAATATGGAAGATTAGAACTTGAAGGGTTGTTTTGTCATTTCTTGAAAGTGGAGTATACTTATCAATTGGGTAAACTAGATTGAGAAAATATCTCAATTCATTTAACACTAAGTCGGTCAAGAAAAGCAGAGAGAAAGAAAGAGAAAGAAGAAAGGTCAGGAGAAGAAGAAATGAGGAATCAATTTATTGTGGTAAGATTTGAGTTTTCTTCTTTGAATTCTTAACTTGTTAGTAATAGCAATTTGGAATTATTGATTCAGAAGAGGTTGATTGAACCAGTGAAGGAAGTTTTCTGGTATACCTTGTCAAAATTTAAGGTTCAAATTGGCCCTGTTTTTAGGGTGTTACAACCTCTCACGGACCCGCTACCTCACACGCGGAAGTGGACTCGAGCGCACCCATCTGAGAAAATCATTGGAGATCCGTCTGCTCCCGTTCAAACTAGAGCAACGACGGAAACCGAAGACGACGCTGCCCTGGCACTTCTGAGTAACACTCAAAAATGGGCGGCTACGGGAAATGAGTGCCTCTTCTCCATTTTCCTACACGACCCGGACTGGATAATGTCCATGCAAGAAGAGCTGAACGAATTTGAAAGCCTCAAAGTATGGCGCCTGTTCCCTCGCCCGAAGAACAAGACCATTATCGGCACGAAATGGACCGTCAAGAATAAGAAGGACGAGAACGGGATCGTTGTATGGAACAAGGCTCGCTTGGTAGCGAAAGGGTATCGACAACAAGAGAGGATCGACTACGAAGATACGTTCGCACCAGTTTCCCGATTCGAAGCTATTCAGATATTACTCCCCTACACCGCTCACAAAAACTTCACCGTCTTTCAAATGGACGTGAAGACGGCGTTTCTAAACGGAAAACTCAAGGAGGAAGTCTACGTCTCCCAGCCGGAAGGCTTCGTCAGTCAAGATCACCCCAACCATGTGTATCACCTCGACAGAGCATTGTATGGACTCAAGCAAGCACCGAGAGCCTGGTATGATGAATTATCAACTTTTCTAACGAATTTCAGCTTCTCGAAAGGTAAGATCGACACAACCCTTTTCATCAAAAGGGAAGTTGAGGATATAATTTTAATTCAAGTCTATGTCGATGACATTATTTTCGGATCTACGAACCCACAATACTATTACAAATTTTCAGTCCTCATGAAAGCCCATTTTAGAATGAGTATGATGGGTCAGATGAATTTCTTTCTCGGTCTTCAAGTTAAAAAACTGTCGACCGAGATATTCATCAATCAATCTAAGTACATCGCGAATATTCTTTGGAAATTCAAGATGGAACAGTGTACGCCCATGAAAACTCCAATGTCACCGGGTATGAAGTTATACGCTGATCCTGACGGAAAGGACGTGAATACTACTACCTATAGAGGAATGATAGGTTCGTTGATGTATTTAAGGGCAAGTAGGCCGGGCAAAATGTTTTCAACCTTTTTGTGTGCTAGATTTCAATCTAAACCTAAAGAGTCCCACCTCATAGCAGTTAAGCGTATTCTTCAATATTTAAAAGGTACTGCTAATCTTGGCGTTTGGTACCCTAAGGACACAGGTTTTAAGCTCACAGCGTTTTCTGATGCTGATCATGCGGGGAGTATGCTCGACATAAAGAGCACTACGGGTCACGTCCAGTACCTTGGCGATAAGTTGGTTAGTTGGGTCTCCAAGAAGCAAACTTGCGTCTCCACCTCCACGGCGGAAGCGGAGTATGTGGTCGCGGCTAGTTGCTGCTCCCAAGTGATCTGGATGCGAATACAACTGAAGGACTACGGGTACAACTACTCGAACATCCCCATCTAATGCGACTCTAAGAGCGCCATCGCAATCACGAGCAATCCGGTTCAACATACGAAGACAAAGCATATTGACGTACGCTACCATTTTATTAAAGACCATGTGGAACGGGGTACGGTGGAACTCTACTTCGTAAATATAGAAAATCAACTAGCAGATCTGTTTACCAAGGCCTTGGACGAAAAACGGTTCAATAAACTTGTGTCCAAGTTGGGTATGCTTAATCTAAAAGTTTGAGTCATTGCTGTACTTGTCACACCTTTCCTTCACTACGAGATAAATGTACCTTATTCAGTTACACTTGTCTCGCAGCGTGGTTTTGGTGTTTATAGCACATCGGTGACATGTACTCTGTATTTTCGTTTTAGTGTTTCTTACGTTTTTCAGTTTCTTACGTTTTTCAGTTTTTCTGCATGCTTCTTTAATTTTATCAGTCTTGTCTTTGTTTTTCCATTTGTTTCCCATGCTATTAACCGTATGTTCTACAAGGTGTTACATCGAATGCCAAGCCCACAAGGTAAGTCCTTTGTCATTTGGTGTGGGGGAGTTGCATTTTTTGAGAAATTGAGGGGGAGAAGTGTCCATTTTGAAAAGTCGAGGGTGAGAGATGCAATTTTTGAAAAGTCGAGGGGGAGAGTTGTTATTTTGAAAAGTCGAGGGGGAGAATCTGTAACTTTTCATCCTGAGGGTCCAAAGTGAAAACATTTTAAAACTCGGGAAATTTTTGAAAGTTTTTCAAACTTCAGGGATTGTTTTCGTCAAGTTCCAAAAGTTAACACAAAGATGGAACCGAGAGAGTTAAGGCACCCGGTACCGGATTCACTTCCGATATCGACCAGTATAAATACCGTTTTTTCACTCATAATTGTCATAACTTCAAATTTTTCGCGCCATTTCTCTCCTAAACCAACTGTGTGCTCTGAACTTGGTTTCTTGCATCTTTCAGGCTCAGATATTCATCCGAAACTTCAGGTATGTCTCTAATCTAAGATTACTTGTTGTTTATGCTTACAATCGATCCATTCATGCTAACCTTTTCGATTGATTAGATCGATTTATGAAAGTCGGCACCATTAGGGTCTCAAACCCTTCGGTTCCCCATGGTTTGCCTCAAATCGATGTCATACACTTGAAATCGACACTAAACCGACTAGATTAATCGAGGTTCACCATCGATTTAGCCCCTATATCGATCAATTTTGAGTTTGGGTGACGATTGTGTCCCAATTGGATTCTGGTGTTCATACGTTCCGGAATGTGTTCCGGTCTCAGTTCCGGAAGTCGAAAGTTCAGGTATTAGTTCCGGTATTTGAATTCCGAATCCGGTCCCTTAGTTCCGGTATCTCGTCTTCTGGATCCAGTCCCTATTTGATTCCGAATTTTAAAGTTTTGGATCCGGTTACTATTTGCTTCTGGTATCTTGTATTCCGGATCCGTTCTCGAACAAGTTACGGAGTTCCTTTGGGTTCCGGTTCCTATTCCAATTCCGGATTCCCTTTGGGTTCTGGATCCCATACCGGATCTTAAGGGTTCCGGTATGCATTCTGGATCCGGATCCAATCGCATCCTGATGTACTGTTCCATTGTTTTTAAATTGTTGTTTGGTGATCTGTTTCCACATAAATGCATACACTCACTTCGGAATCGTCAAAATCCGAGTAGTGACCTGTTTCGGACGGTCACCGACTCTCGGTTTTCTAAAACCCGAGAATACGCGCCTCGGAACAAGCTTTTGGTGTCCTTTTGCCATGAACGCTCAACACCTTATGAACTTTAACAGGTACGATCATGGCACAACCGAATCCACCTCAAGGCGACGCCCCGCTACTTCCTGAAGGTCCGAATCTACCACTTGTTGCAAACAACTTTCACCTAGACACGCCAAATCTTATATGCCATTGTCCAGTCATAGTAGAAGTTCTGAAACGTCACACGCTAAATCGAGCATTGACGGCCACCGCTCCAGTTCCAGCGGTATATGTACACCAACTCTGGCGATCCTTCACACCTGTCGCACGCGGCCAACAATTCGTCCTCCAGGGCTGTATTGGAGACTCCCAGGTGCTACTTACACGCGATATCTTTCGCCAGATCCTTGAACTTCCCGAAGCGATAGCTATACCAGGACGAGTTGCCTACGACGCTCCGGTTACTGATGCAGTCCTCTGCAGGGATCTACGCGCCCTTGGATATGATGTCGCACTCAACCAACCTTCGCACTTCTGAAGAATACATCTACAGCGAGTATGGTACACCTTGTTCACGATCTTGAACAGGTGTTTATCATCGATCAATAAGGGAATAGATCAGACGACAGTCAACATGCTGAGACTATTCCACGACGTCGTTTATAGCCGCCACTTCGACTACACGTCAACTCTTTGGACTGAGCTGATCGAGAAAGTCCAGAAGAAGCAAGGAAGCAAACGCCTTACGTTCCTGCCGTTCCCGCGCTTTCTACAGCTGATCGTCGCTCACTTCATGGCGATAGACCCATCGATTCCTCGCCGCGTCGATCATGAGGTATTACTTTCGACCCGAAATGACTAGGATCCGGAACAAGCAGGTGATTCCAGACCTAGTACCTATGTTAATACCTATGACTTGCTAGCTATCGCAGACCAATCGGCACTGAGTGTGATAGAGTATAGGCGTGAACACAACATAGACGCTCCGATGGTCTGGCCAGATCCGGCAGGACCTACCCAAGGAGCGCGACCCGAGAGGCGTGAGGGTCCACGAACGAGAGGCGAAAGGGTCCGACGAGCAGGGGCTCCCGAACGGGGCGTGACGAGAGAAAATATTGTGAGGCGAACAGGCGTGGGCAGTGCCAGTAGGTCAACCCACGATGCTAGCTCGTCCAGACACCCACCCACTCCACCACGTGCACCTATGCCACCTAGAGACAATGATCCAGAGTTGCACGAAGTGGCAGTGGAAGACGTAACTCGAGAACAAGCCAAAGAAGAGGCAGCCCCCTCTTCCAGTTCCGAGTCAGGCTCCGGCTCAGGGTCGGGTTCCGAATCTGGTTCTGAATCAAGTTCGGCGTCCGGTTCAAGGTCCGGGTCCTCGGAATCCGGCTCCGACGATGAATCCACCGAGTCGGATGATAACGATGATGATGACACACCCCAAACCGAAGCCATAACTGGAGAGACAAGGAGAGCGGAGGGTGTTTTAGTTGAAAAAGAAAAAGAATGTGAGCATGTGCGTGAAAGGAGGAGTAAGAAAAAGAACGAGAGTGAAGGAGTGATGGAGCAATCTTCTCAGGTTGCTCCCAACCAGCCTCCACCTAGCCAGACAGCCACATCTACTACCCCGTTGCATCCGTTGCGACAGGGTATTGAGCAAGACGTCGTGGGCCTAGCGACGCATTTGCACACTCCTCCTAGCCATTCAGTTTCCTCTCAAAAGGAAACTGTTTCAACTTCGCACAAGGTCTTAGCACAACTGCCATCGGTCTCTCACTTGGAGAGTTCCGGTGTTGAAACAAGAGAACACCAGCCCTGGTTCTCGACTTCTTTCGATGCACATACGAGTCTAGATCCATTTGCAGAATTCATTCCTTTGGCTAGGACACCAGTCTCATCTACTGCTACCGTCGAGATTCTTCGTGACTCGACCGTAATGCCCAGAGTAAGCCTACCTTTTGGTAGCTTGCAAGGACAGGGCGGAAGACCTGCCACGGCTACCATCAAGCCAACCATGAGCGCAGGCGTTACTGCGGTGCAATCCACCATAGTCACTACAACTGGGAGGCTAAGTGCTCCAGGTGTTAGTACCCCGGAGTTCGTCTCCAAGTAAACCATGGACGGTGCCTTAAAGGCTGTCCAAACGGAGATTTTGAAGAAGCTATCAGATGAGATGGCGTTTATCAGAAGGGAAGTCATGGGAAAGGCAGTGGCTACAGAAACTCCCCCTACACAACCACAGATCCAAATGCCTCACCCAACCCCGAACCTGCAGAACATGAGCATCGAGGCGCTCAAAGCCGCACTCCTCGATAAGCTCTTGTCCCAATCCAACACTGACGCCTCATCTGTAGCCGGCCTAGTGAGTATACTACGCTCACAAACCTAACCACCACCCCCAGTCACTCCAACTGATCCACAAGCCCAACTCAACTCCAAGCTTGATACACTTACATCGACCTTAACCGTAGTCAAGAAAACCCTCGAAACTCTATCCGAGAGGGTTGCCAGCTTAGAAGACACGTGTAAGGGTCAGGCACAGGGCTCCAAATGACGACATGATGATCAGGAGAATCCTGACCAACATGAGAGGGGAAACGACTTAGACTGACCGAGCTGTCAACCTCAGAGATAGTACTACCATCCAAAACTACTCCAACTGAACCACAACATCAGCCAAAAGACTCAGAAATGGTTCAGGACATGGAGTTGTCAACACCGGTCAGAGATACAATGCCAGAGTCAGCAGACCCAACGTTTGAAAAGCCCGAGGGTCAAACCGAAGAGAATTTAGTGTTGACGGTTTCGGAAAGGCCAGTCCTATAATTGATTGATGAGGACTCTACTGGCGATCCGAAACAAGAAAGAGAATGGAGAGAGAAAGCCATGCTATCCATTCAATCCGAGACTGATGCTTTGTGGAACTTTTCTGATGAAGATGAGTTCATGAATGATGACGACTACGACCAGTTCCTCCTTCAGAGCGAACATGTATCTATATCTCAGCATGATGTACACGATACTGCAGGTACTTCAGAGCTTTCAACTCCAGACCCGGAACTGGCTCCACCTCAACATGCTCAACCAGCTCGTTAGGAAAGAGTCCTGATCTTGGTTTCATACCTGAAGGAATCACAGAAGAAGATATTCGCTCACTGAATCAGGCCTCTCTACCCGGTCATGTGCCATGCGGTCTCATTTTTGAAAGATTCAGTTCGCGCACAGTATTTGGAAGTAATGAAGAGAAGCAGAATGGTCTACCAAGTCCGAACGCGTAACAGAATTACAGAAATTGTGGAGATCATGTCTGACAAAGTTCTTAGCGTATGGTTCTCGGTTTTCACAGTTAAAAGGGATGATGGAAAAGAATGGGTATTCTCGGAAGCCTACTTCAGACATCTGAACCTGAACGACTTCCCCATGCTACTGAAAGAGTTGAAGACCCGCACCATCCGACCGTTACCGTACACCAAAGCCCTCGAGACGATAAAGAGGTTTATGAAGTGCACTATCACCCTCGCCTACATCAACGACTTCCAGTTGGGTTTAGAAAGAAATCAGAAGAAGATCAACATTCTGAAGCCCAATCTGAATCTTCCCGAAGACGTACAGGTACATACTATTCTATCCAAACCAGAAACAGGGATTGTGTATCTGAACAACAAAGGGGAGAAACGGTTCATGAGGATCAGCGAGGTGCACAAGTTCAGTGAGGGAACTTCGATGAACATACAGAACGTGCTGAAGAAGATCATAGAAGAAGAGAAAGAGTCGTCAGAGAACTATGCGAACATCAGAAAGTATCTAGCAGGAGAGCTTCTCAGAGCAATTGAAGAACGACTAGAGTTCAAGAAATCCATTCGGCACTTTGAGATATTATTCACTATTCGAAAGCGATATGTCCCTAACTGGCATGAGATCGAACTTCAATTCCAAGGGGGAGATTGTTAGGTCTTATGTTAGTGGAATAGAAGTATAGGGACCATTTATGACATATCTTGTAAATATCCTTTCTTGGGTATAAATAGTTTGCCTAAACCCAGATTAGGGTTTAATGATCATTATTACTAGTTTGCTTAAGTTTTCCTTTGTACGGCTACATTGCTAAGCTTTCTGTTCATCTAATCAAAGTGAGATTTGTGACACTATTACTGATTTGTGTTGATTCTTGTTAGTGCACTTGTTAATCTGGGATCCACACCTGGTCAGCGTAAGCAAGTACAACCTCGAGTATTACCATGATGTTGTTAAAGTGTAGATTCGTTGGAATTCTGATATAGTGCATCCACTGGCCTATACCAAGTACTGCTCCTTGTCGTCTCAGAATCTCCTGATTTGAATCCATTATGCTCAGAATAATGATCTGTAGAAATCTTTAGAATGGTATAAACTTTCTGGATTTCGATGGTTGAGCTTTATCTGTAACCACTTCAATAAGTTCACTCCATATCAGTACTGCAAAATCTATCTTCCTGTCATACGCGATAGCATGGAACATCCTGAGAACTGAGATGCTAAATCTATCAAGACCCGTATGCTTGGAGGTCATACATCTGTTAATGAGTTGAATAGAGTATACCATATCGGTGACATATACTTTCTCTTAAAATTCGAAGCTCGTACAAGATCACCATCAACTGGATCATTATACCCCAGAGCCATAATATCACAACACAGATCTTCTTCATATATTGAATCTTCAAAATTGTTTTACATTGGCAGATCCAAAACTCTTCTAAGTCGCTTCATTGTAATCTTTGAATCAAAATGATCAATATTGAGTGTAAAGACAGGAACAAATCAAATTTTAAACCAGGCTTGTTCTAGATAAATCAAAGGCACCGACTCAGTCTTTTCCACAGTTGTTCGTAGAGGATGACCTTTCAGAATTTCCACTATGATATGATAGTCCATTCTCACATTCATATAAAAAGTGAAATTATTATGTTGAATCTTCTTACGGTCCTCAGGTTTGAACAGTTCGTCATCCAAGTTACGAGCATTGACTGAAGGATGGGATGGAATGACAGTGTTCTCATCAGGCGAATTACCATCACCATGCTCATGAACGTGTGCCATTTGATCTGTTTTGGAACATGTTAGATCACCGGGATAAATTTGCCAAGTTTCTAGTTTTCAGAAAATTCTCAAAAATTCCTATGCCTAGGAAGTTATCGCACAAAACAGAAACTAGTCGCATGACACGTCTGATTCGCACAAAGCTTATGCAATCAAAAAGGTTATCGCATAAAGCTTATGCGATCAAGATGAATATTAGTACTGAGCGACAACTATGAATATTTGAATACAAGGTTTGTGCGACAACGTTGAATACTTGGAAACTAACTTAAGTATTCAACCCAGATTCTAAGATTGTGAATAAAATCGCATAAAAACAATATCCCTAGTGTCGATTTGCTAGCAGAAAACCTAGCTTAACATCTTTTAATCGAAACACTAAAACATTAAATGAATGAAATCGAGAATATGAAAAGTCTCGATATTTTTGACTTTAAAATCATCAAATCAACAAGTTTAACATATAAACTGAATGAAAAACTTCATTCGAATAACCCTTTGAATACTTATCAGATACAAGAGCCACTGGTTCGGGAACAACTTTCTCAGCTTTCTTCTTCTTTCTATTCAACTTTTTTCTTATCTCATCCACCTCTTCCTCGTCTTGTTGTAAAGTCTCAAATAACTCGTGCAAAGGTATGGTTGATAATCTCGGGTTTTGCTTCATCCAGCGGCTTACGTTTTTCCATTCTGGCTAAAGAATGCTTAGAAACTTTACATTGTTTTCAATAACATTCTTGTAAATCTTATTTTTGCTTAACTCATTCAGTAGAGAAACAAATCTATCATAAGTCTACGCCAATGCCTCATCTTCTTTTGCCTTGAATTCTTCATATCGATTTATGCACAGAGTCATTTTCATCTGATTACCAATCTGGGAACCTTGCATCATCTTATCCACGTGGTCCCACATCATCTTTGTAGTCTCTTTGAAACTATCAATCTTATTGTAAATCTCATTAGGTACCCCATTAAGATCGTGCTTTTTTGTCATCTTCTAGTCTTAGGGTTTCTTCCGGTGTATATTCATCATAAGGCTTAAGATCTTCATAAGCTTGTTGTCCTTGTTGAGCAGAAAATATCACTTTCAGTGGTTCCATTGGTCCTTGTTTCAATGAACTCAACAAATTCTTTCCATTGGAATTTCTCTCCAAAAAGTCTAAGAATCGATCTTTCCATTGTTCGTATTCTCCTTCGAATAGAACAGGAGGACGGGTATCGGAACCAAGAGCTAGCATCAACTCATTCTTCGTCATCTTTACAAAAATTCTTGTTTATGATCTTTAAACAGAAAAACAAACAAATTCACGCAAGTCAGTAAGGTTATCGCACAAAACTTATGTGATGAACAAAAGTAGTTGCACAACACTTATGCGATGAGGAATATGAACATTGGTTATCGGTCAGGTCCTGTGCGACCAGAGAAGTTATCAGTTAATATTGTGTGCGATGAGAAAAGTTGTTGGTCAAAAAATTATGCGAGGAGGGAAGTTGTCGGTCAACACTTGAGCGATGAACAGGAGTTGTTGGTCAAGTCTTATGCGATCAAGAAGTATGAACAATACTTCTCGGTGAAGGCTTATGCGACTAAAATTCTAATCGCTCAACCTTTGTGCAATGAAGATGAATGTCTTCTTCGTGCGACAACTTTGAATGTTTGAAGATCTTCTTCGTGCGATCAGGATGAACTTCGATCAAAAATTTGTTATAAGTCTAGAAATTACTCAAATCCACTCCAATTGATTCCAAATTTGGTACGAAAGTTCACAATACAGTTCTAAACAACTTTTGTGAAGCAACAAACACCAAAACTAACAAAAATCAGGCTTTTCGATTCAAAACAGTAAGTTCACGAAAAACTCTAAAAATCCATCAAATCCAACTGTAAATCGTTCCTTTGCTAAAACAAACTGCACAGATCACTTCACCTCATCAAATCGAAATCCTCTATATCAAAAATCAATCACAAAACATCGTAAAAAAACAAATTCGATCTTAGGTTCGAAAGTTCAAAAATATCCAAAACAATCCTCAAATCTGCTCGAAATTTGCTTGATTCTACATGCTCTGATACCACTTGTGATCCCATAAACAAGTATGTAAAGACACAATCAAATATCACAAGTCATCTCTCATTAACATCAAAGTGTATGGATACAATGTAGAGAGAAATACAAGTGATGCTCTTTCAAGTAATGACCAAAGTTATGTTTTAAACAAGGATCTAGGCTATTTATATCTAGACATCATATGTACACAAAAGACCCTCTAACTTGGATACAACATGCATCTCTTACACTAACAGAAAATGATACAACTGTGGAGATACCTTTCATCTTGCCAAGGACTCTCCTAAAGATAGAAGTGACCGAACTGAAACTAAGAGTTCTTCTTCTTCTAACCCTAAAGGACCCACTACCAAATCCGTACCAAGAAACTAATCTCTCTGTGACTGCAGGTTTATGAGCATTATTAAATATGGTATTTGGATAGTGCATGCTCACGTCACATGACCGGAAACAAATCTCTTCTCATATGCTATGTGTCTGAAAAGGGTCCATCAGTAACTGTTATCCCAAATAACAAGTATTCACAATCAAGATGTGTGCAAATCTCTGGTCATCTCTCATTAGAATCAATATCCATGAACAAAGGTGTGAAGTGAAAATACAGAGAGTTTCCAAGATATTCTATCAAAAATGTTATTGAGAAATGAGCTAAACTAGGCTATTTATACCTAGACTCAATAGTTAAAAAATAACCCCTCAACTTGAATACAACATATAAAATTGACACTAACATTCTCCCCTTTGTATTCAAGTGAGCCAGGTAAGCTTTAACCATAAAGTTCTTCCGACGGAATGTATCTCTTTCTTATCCCAAAGATAATCTCAAACCTTCTTAGTGAATTCCGGTAATCTATTCGGTCTTGTATCGCTTTCAAGGCATTGTTGATCAAGACAATCTCCTTCTCTTTCAGAGGCACCTTTCTTTGTTCATCCACTCTTAGCCTTTCATTCAGCAGAATCTTGATCATATAGAGTGTTCCATCAGAATACAGGTTGACTTCAATAAACCTCAAGAACTTTTTCTTCTTTTGCCCATTATGATAAACAACACCAAACTCTGGTTTCTCTAACACGATATACAGAGGAATACCTTGCATGTCGGGTAAGCCTTTGTTTGGCCTTTGTTTGTTGACTTTTATTTGATTACTTTCCAAAGCCATCTGAAAATCAGTTAGGTATGAAAGCTTGATCAGGTTCTACATGAAACGTTTTAAGGCTTGTTAGGCTTCAGAGTAGGTAATATCTTTGTTCGGCATCCGGGCAAGAATGTCATACAGCCTGAAGAAGTCTGCACAGGTTAGAGATTTGAAGTCGGCTTCACATAAATTCCACTCTTTTCCATCTGATCTGTTGACATAGAATCTCGGATAAAACACATTCAAGATCTTCTCTGATTCTATCTTCACAAGCTTAACAATTTCTTTATCAGTTCTGACTGCACTGAGCTTTTGATCTTTGTCACCCAACATATACAAATATTCAATCTGCTTCTTTCGTGGAAGTTTATCAATTGAATAGAGCTTTACCTTGTCAATTGGCTGAATCTTTTTCACAAACAAATCACTCCTTATATCTTCTTGGAATGGAGTAATGATTCTTGTTCGGTGAGCACGTCGGACAATCAAAGCTTCTCTATCAATTAACATCTGTAGATTACGTAATTCTACCTTGGAGACTGCATCTCTGATTTTTCCTTCAGGTAGATCAGGTATTACCGGAATTTGTATCACTGGATCAGGTAGATTACTTTCTTTCTCGGAATCAGAATCAGGTTGAACATTTCCACCATCAAATACATCATCCATCTCCTCTTTAATCTATACCACAGTTTGATCTTCATCTGAATTAATATAAATCAAATCCTGTAAGAACTCATCAGCCATTATTTCCTCATCAGTTCTGTTATCACATCCTTGAGGCTTTTCAACCGTAGAATTGATATCATCCAGAACACCAACATCAGCACTTTGAATCCCTTGTGTACCACCAACATTACCGGTACCCGATTCCACATTTGTTTCCACATTCTCAGTAGCATGAACACCCGAACCACTACCTTGCTCAACCCTTTGTCTTACACTTCTCTCCCCCTCATGGTGATCATCATCGTGATCTTGATCATCATGTTTCCGTTTGGTGGTTTGGGCTTGAATCCAACACTTGTCTTCCACCGCTTTGATTCGGTTTGATAGGGATGTGAAACCAGAAGATATAGGTTCGGTTAGGTTGGATATGGATCGTTGTAGGGTATTTAGTGAATCTGGTAAAGTGGCTTGTATTTCGGTTTGGCGTCTAAGTAGACCAAGAATGTCTACTTCTTCTTGAGTATTAGCATCGCCTTGTTCTAGTAAACGGGTAAGTAACTGGGATTTCAATTCATGTAAAGGTAAAGTATGATGTACCTCTGGGTTCGGCTGAGATTCTGGTTGAGTGTCGGATGGTGCGGATGAAGAATCAGCAACAGACTATCCTTTAACAAACTTGTGTACTTCGGCAGATAAATTCTTAACAATATCTTTCAATTCGGACATCTGAGCTTTTTGAGTGTTAGAGAGAGACTGGATGGCACATTCGAGCAACTTCTTTGATACATAGTTGTGAGGAGGAGGACCCACCAAAGACTGAATATCACGCGCTTGTTCCAAGGTAACTGTAACACCCGTAATTTCGGATAAGTACAACTTCGATTTAGTGAGGAATCGATCTTTTAAGAAAATTGTGGAAAATAGGATTTGGAGTTAAATCCTAGATTTGATAGTCTTGTTGGATGGAGAATTCAAATACGAGTCCAACGGGCCATTCCGGAGCAAAAACGGAGCTAAAACGAAGAAGTTATGACCAAAACAACTTTCGGTACAATCTCGGCTAAAGTGACCAGCGAAAGTGACACTTGTGTCACTCTCGCCGTGTCACTTTCACTGGTTTTGTACCGAGGGTTTTTTTGAGGTTCAGCGAGTATGACACTCGCGAGAGTGACATGGTCACTCTCGCCGTGTCACTTTCGCCGTCGGACTCCAGAAGGTTTTAAAACCCTTTTTCTTCTTTCTTCTTCCTCATTTTTCACTCCCACTCTCAAACCCTCTCGGCTCTCTCTCTAAAAAATTGCCCCTCTCACCAAATCGGTTTCTCTCCCCAAGTTAACCACAAATCCTCCCATCTCCTCTTCATCCTCTCCACTTGAACCAACCCACTCCACCATTGATGTTCATTTTTGGAGCTTAGAGCCGTTGGAAGTTTTGGAGCTCTCTTTTGGAGGATTCAAGTGATTAAGGTAATTTCTAGTTAGATTATCGTTATATTTCACCTTATGTCCTTATTGTAGTGTTATGGGTCGATTTTGGTGGTGATTGATTGGGAAAATCGTTATCCCATTCATGTATAAAACTAGGGTTTGGTATGAAATGGGTATTTTGGTATGTTACGGATGGATGATGATACCTTATGGTAGGATTGTGATATTGATGGTTGGGGTTTCATAAATCTAGGTTTTGGAAGTTTTGGCTTGAGGATGCAAACTTCATCTAAGGAGCTTACGTTGGAGAAACTCTAGATTTAGCTAAATCTAGCAAGGTGAGTTCAAGTTACTTTGTGAAAACTTTGTACATGCCAAAATGTTATTTTTTCCAAGCAATTATGTGTTATACCTGAAAATTATTAATGTTGAGTTATTTGGTGGATTTTACCTTTTGAGGTATTAATTGTGGTAAACATTGTAAAACGCTACTTTTAGATATTTTGGAAAAATGTGATAGATAAATCTTATATGAAAATGGGTTATTGATTTATATGAAATATGAAGTCTAATTGTTATGAAAATGCATTTTTTTGGTATTTAGAAATATTCATATAGTACATCATGAGATGTTTTGAAATGTAAAGGTTGAGTCCTTTTTGGAAATGAGGGTTATCCCGATCCAAGGTTTTATTTCGGGTTTCATGAATTTGAAGTATTTACTGACAACCGATGTGTGTTGTTATATTTAATGTCCTTTATGACTTTTATGAACTATCTTTTGAGTTAGTTGAGTTTGTGGATCGGTGTTGAACTTTATCACGTTTTGGGAACATTTGTCCAGTTTTGATAGCTCAAGTGAGTTTTGAACATGATTTATGTTATTGGGGATTTGCATGTCTTGAATGCATTTGTTTATTCAATTGAGGTCGTATGTTGTTTAGACCTTGTTAGCCATGGATCCATAGGCATTGTGTTTTCCTGAGTCTCGCGGGCAAGAGGTCGGTTATTATTGAGCTCAGTTTACGAGACGTTAGTTATTTTGTAGCACGGGATAGGCATCGGGATCCGTGATAAGTAAGGCGTGGACCTATATGGTCGGGCGTCGTCTCATGGGCAGTAAGGTGTAATCCCTAAAGTGCTGTTGTGGATTTGGAGTGACCCAATGTATAGACCTGGAGTGGTTGAAGTTGGGGGCTCCCTATTCTCGCGGGCAATAGATCTGGAGTGATTGAGCTCAGTTTACGAGAGTAATCCACGTGTGTGTTTTATTGCATAGTAAGTGACCCACTTTAGTGTTCCGTCACGTGCGATGTATACGGGTCTCCCCCGTCACCGAAAGGTGTTGTTTTGGGTAATTGTTACTACTCATGTTTTCGGTGACGTGTTATATTTATATGGATTGTTTTCCATGGTGTGCAAGTTGTAGTTTATATTTCATCCGTGTGCGATGTTTTGGGTAGTTGTGTTTATCCACTTTTGGTAACATACCATATTTATGAGAATTGTTTTATTTTCACATTATATGAGTTGTGAATCATGTTTCATCCATGTTTTGGGATGTTTGGAATTATGACGAATTATTTATGTATTTAATCGCTTTAAGAATCAAATGCTATCTCACCTTTCGGATACGGGTCTTCCCGCTTATGGTATTTGGATTTTTATACATCTTACGTTGACGTGTGTTTTGCTTAGTATTATGTTTCCAATGAATGTTTATATTTAAATGGATGGTTTCCATGTTTTACGGGTTGTGTACGTATTGTCAACCGTATTTGAAAGTTTTGCCTAAAACAAAATTTATTCACGTATTCGAGTGAGTTGGGGTTAGTAACTCATTTTGGAAAACGCTTTGCACTTTCGGGAATGTTTCCCATGGATTTTGGGTGCGTTGGAAAATAAGTCGTTTATACCCGTTTGGGAAACCTTTGGAAAAGATAATCTTTGTCGCAAACTTTCAATGAAAGATTTTATCTAAGTCATGACTATAACTACTAACTTCCGATTTACGATTTTATATGGTCATGATAAAATGCTCGAACTCACTAGGCGTAAGCCTAACCCTTTTTATTTGTCGGCATGTGCAACAGGCTCAGGTTGGGGGTAACTCTAGCTACATTGTGAAGTGACGAGTACTAGTAAGTGCACGAGAGGTGATTTGTTTAGTGAAGTCTTCCGCAATAGTTGGGACTAGCAACTTGTATCGTGAAGTGACACCCGATTAAGTTATTTCCTTGTAGATATTGTGTTGTTTTAATTCCAAGGTATTTTGATGAAGGAATTGTAGAATTGATTGTATCTATTGTGGTTAATTTATTGAATTTTAAAGTTAGTTGCTCGTTTCAAATTTGAGGGTGTTACAAGTTGGTATCAGAGCATAAGTTTGAGAGATTTAGGTGTTGATTTTGGATACCTAGACTCAAACTAGCGTTTGTTTAAGTAAATGAGAGTGAAATTCACCTTTAGGAACTTTAAGATAGGATGTTTCGAGGTCAATAGATGTTGTTAGAAACGGGGATCACGTCGAGAGTAACAAGGATAATCATGTGCGGTGCGTTCATAGTGACACCTGGCCAGTGTCGTGGTGAACCTACTAGTACACGTGCATACTTGAATTACTTTAATGTGGTGATCGTCGGGGTAGTGAAGGAGGTTCTAAGCTAGTAGTCGTTGGAATAGATGGATGGTTCTAGTATTAGTCACTTGGAGTGACGATACGTATGATATTTGCTTTAAGTAGACCGTCTCGGGTCGAGATTGATGGTGGGATTAGAATCATAGGCTTTTTGAGCCAAACTTTGATTTGAGGAAAAACCGTAAAGTTAATTGATGTGTTTCCCAACTTGCCTTAAGAGGTTAAAGTATCCGGGTGAAAATAGTGGACCGGAGGATTTGGAGGAGTAAGAGTTGAGACGTTGAATGTCGACTAAGTCATGCACAAAGTTTATTTTGAAAGCAAATTGCACCAACTAATTCTTGTGTTTCAGATCCTTATATGGATTGTATTTTGAATTTTGAGAAATGATTAGCGCACACACAAGATTTCGAATCGTGGTTTTGAACGTGCTTGAAACTATTTTCTGGCGGGAGTTGCAAACTCCGCCGAGATATGTTTTGTGTTATTTCTTTGTTGTTCAACATTTGTTTTGAATATAATGACAATCATATTTTATGATGTTTAAGATGTTGGGCAATAACTACGGCTTGTGACTTTAACATTGGATCTCCTCCACATATGTTAGAGTTTGGACGGTAAGTTATCTTCCATTATGTCTATGTAAAGTTATTTTGAGGAATTTGTTTAATGTGGGTTGTTGAACAATGTTGTTTATACGGTATTATCCTAGAAGGGGATTTTTGGGATTTTGGCGTCTCATTCATGAGTTTGCTTTTAGCAATTTGGCTTTGGAAGCATAATGCTAGTGTTGTTTTATTGACTTGAGGTCATTGAGTCTGTTAAAGTTCATGGAGTTTTGTTTTACGACATGTTAAGTCGTGTGAGTACAATTTTACAATGTGCATACTCTAATTGCTGATGTGAAAAGTTTACGAGTTTTGGCTGGGCATTTGGTCCCGCTCGAGTTTTGTTGAGAAAAGTTAATTTTATGCCATAAGGCGACTAAGAAGAGATGAGTTTGGAACTCTAGCGTCGCGTAACTTTTCCTTAAAGAGTTGGTGTTATTAAGCATTTTGTTGCAAATAGTTCAATGTATGGATTGATTTATACATGACTTAAGTGATGCATGAAAGAACATTTTGGTGACATTTCATAATGATTTACTTAGTGCGCCTTTGGTCAGTTAAATGTTTATTATCATTTTATGTAAAATGTGTTATATCGACTTCGGGGTATGCATAGCTTGGTAACCATTGTCTCGCATCACTTTGTTAAAAGAATCGTGAGTGACTACTAACTCATTGTATAAATGATGACCATTTGGTCAAAGGGTGTTTTGGTGTTGTAGATATCATGCATAGTTCGCAGTATTTTTCATTCTGAAACCACAAAGGTATGAGTCGTTCACCTCGGTCAATTTTGATTTACCGAGTGTTTTGGAAAATTGAAAATCTTATTGGTTTGGAAGAAATGTGTGTTTTGAGTATTTGGACAAATACATTTTAAGCAATTACGTTTTGACGTGTTGTGTCCCAAGTACGAAACCTTGAGAAAATGCTTCGTGAGGAAGATTTTAGAAAATATTTGTATAAAATTATAGTACGTGGGATTTCTTATGTTTTGGACATTGATACGCACCGTTGGTGCAATTTGGGATTTGAAAATAGGTTGGAACCCTTTTTGGTGCCAACAATTATTAACATTTAATTCCTTGTATGTTTTGGAAAACGCACGGTTGAGTGCAAGTTTGCCGAGAGCGTCTTATTCAAATGGCATTATAGGACCGGACGAGAAATTTTGAGAAATTGATTTAAATAGTTTCCTCTTTTGGGAAAATTGGTTGCGAACTATTTGATGCATGTAATTTCGTTTCAAGGAAAATTGTAATGGTAATGTTACAAACTTGCATGTCTACCCCAATGTGAAGTGGTATAATGTTTTAGTTGATATTTTCGAGTGATGGAAAAGTATGGGTTTTTGTATTAACTAAGGATTTTGCACAAGTCATTTTGTGTTTTGGCTAAGAGTATTGTTAAACCGTTCCATCGTTTTGTGTAATAAACTGACGCGCGCAAAATTTTGTTGATGAACCTTGCCTCATGCCGTTTTATGGTTGGCAAGGAAATGTTGGGGTCGAATGTCGTTTGGAACGCTTCTAAAATACGTACACACTTTGTGTTGCACCCCGTTTAAGGTCGAGCAATCACTTTACATGCATGTCATTAGTCAATCCATACTAGAACTGTAGCGGTTCCTACTAGAAAATTTGTTTGTTACGCTTTTGCGTTTTGTGGGTAAACGGAACTGCAATGAAATGATTTTTTCAACATGATTTTCACAGGTGGGACGAGTGTGTCCAGTTTTACATTACTACCTGATAGTAGTAGTTTTGTGCGTACGGGTATTTGAGATGAAGATCTTGGTGTTGAAAATGTTTTACAAATGATTTTGATTATTGGCATATTTATTGAGTAACGCACTTGAACATCTTGAACTCGTTAGGACCTTGGAAAGGGTATGTAACCTAGTTAAAGGTAAGTGCGTGTAACACTTCGACTGTGGAAGGTTGAGTATTCCACGCGTGTTGGTATTAAGGGTCGAATGATATCGGTAGCAAGGTAAATGTATTGGTGGTAATTGGAGGGCAGACTTGCGGTAACGCTTTTCGAGGTTGGTATAACCGTTTTGATGACGACATTAATTTTGTGGAAACCCTCGGTAAACGGAACTCATGTGTTCCGAGTTTGGTGATATAATTAGGTGTCGACTTTTGGGCATGAGACAAAGCACCTTTAGTGTACTCGGGGGATTGTAGCCTGATTTTTAAAGGAATGAGGGCAATGGTAGTAGTAACCTTAAGATGCTCAATTATGATGAGTGGTTTTGATGGAATGACCTTCGGGTGTGATTAATGAACCTGTCAGATAATGATTCATGTGAGATGAATTTTGGATTCTAATAGAACTCGTTGGAGTTAATCGGCAGTTAATGGTAGGAATGATCGAAATTGATGATTCAGTTGGGTGCGTTAGTGAACAAACCTTGGGATGAATTAGAGTCGAAAACTGAAACCGGGAAGTATGGAACATCCTAAGGTTGGGAGACGACCGAAATCGTTTGGTTGGGAGTTTCCCGATGGTGGGAATGTTTATCCGAACATAAGTACAGTGTACTTGAAGGGGTTTTGTTGGTAAGAAATTATTCGAGGGATTGCCTTTATAAGACTGTGTGGGGGAACTTAGATTCCGGATAGGAATTGATTAATTATGGTCAACAGTAAGTCGGTTGGTTTTGGATTGTAAAGGATGTAGATTTCGAGGACGAAATCATCCTAAGGTTGGGAGGATTGTAACACCCGTAATTTCGGATAAGTACAACTTCAATTTAGTGAGGAATCGATCTTTTAAGAAAATTGTGGAAAATAGGATTTGGAGTTAAATCCTAGATTTGATAGTCTTGTTGGATGGAGAATTCAAATACGAGTCCAACGGGCCTTTCCGGAGCAAAAACGGAGCTAAAACGAAGAAGTTATGACCAAAACAACTTTCGGTACAATCTCGGCTAAAGTGACCAGCGAAAGTGACACTTGTGTCACTCTCGCCGTGTCACTTTCGCTGGTTTTGTACCGAGGGTTTTTTTGAGGTTCAGCGAGTATGACACTCGCGAGAGTGACATGGTCACTCTCGCCGTGTCACTTTCGCCGTCGGACTTCAGAAGGTTTTAAAACCCTTTTTCTTCTTTCTTCTTCCTCATTTTTCACTCTCACTCTCAAACCCTCTCGGCTCTCTCTCTAAAAAATTGCCCCTCTCACCAAATCGGTTTCTCTCCCCATGTTAACCACAAATCCTCCCATCTCCTCTTCATCCTCTCCACTTGAACCAACCCACTCCACCATTGATGTTCATTTTTGGAGCTTAGAGCCGTTGAAAGTTTTGGAGCTCTCTTTTGGAGGATTCAAGTGATTAAGGTAATTTCTAGTTAGATTATCGTTATATTTCACCTTATGTCCTTATTGTAGTGTTATGGGTCGATTTTGGTGGTGATTGATTGGGAAAATCGTTATCCCTTTCATGTATAAAACTAGGGTTTGGTATGAAATGGGTATTTTGGTATGTTACGGATGGATGATGATACCTTATGGTAGGATTGTGATATTGATGGTTGGGGTTTCATAAATCTAGGTTTTGGAAGTTTTGGCTTGAGGATGCAAACTTCATCTAAGGAGCTTACGTTGGAGAAACTCTAGATTTAGCTAAATCTAGCAAGGTGAGTTCAAGTTACTTTGTGAAAACTTTGTACATGCCAAAATGTTATTTTTTCCAAGCAATTATGTGTTATACCTGAAAATTATTAATGTTGAGTTATTTGGTGGATTTTACCTTTTGAGGTATTAATTGTGGTAAACATTGTAAAACGCTACTTTTAGATATTTTGGAAAAATGTGATAGATAAATCTTATATGAAAATGGGTTATTGATTTATATGAAATATGAAGTCTAATTGTTATGAAAATGCATTTTTTTTGGTATTTAGAAATATTCATATAGTACATCATGAGATGTTTTGAAATGTAAAGGTTGAGTCCTTTTTGGAAATGAGGGTTATCCCGATCCAAGGTTTTATTTCGGGTTTCATGAATTTGAAGTATTTACTGACAACCGATGTGTGTTGTTATATTTAATGTCATTTATGACTTTTATGAACTATCTTTTGAGTTAGTTGAGTTTGTGGATCGGTGTTGAACTTTATCACGTTTTGGGAACATTTGTCCAGTTTTGATAGATCAAGTGAGTTTTGAACATGATTTATGTTATTGGGGATTTGCATGTCTTGAATGCATTTGTTTATTCAATTGAGGTCGTATGTTGTTTAGACCTTGTTAGCCATGGATCCATAGGCATTGTGTTTTCCTGAGTCTCGCGGGCAAGAGGTCGGTACTGATTGAGCTCAGTTTACGAGACGTTAGTTATTTTGTAGCACGGGATAGGCATCGGGATCCGTGATAAGTAAGGCGTGGACCTATATGGTCGGGCGTCGTCTCATGGGCAGTAAGGTGTAATCCCTAAAGTGCTGTTGTGGATTTGGAGTGACCCAATGTATAGACCTGGAGTGGTTGAAGTTGGGGGCTCCCTAGTCTCGCGGGCAATAGATCTGGAGTGATTGAGCTCAGTTTACGAGAGTAATCCACGTGTGTGTTTTATTGCATAGTAAGTGACCCACTTTAGTGTTCCGTCACGTGCGATGTATACGGGTCTCCCCCGTCACCGAAAGGTGTTGTTTTGGGTAATTGTTACTACTCATGTTTTCGGTGACGTGTTATATTTATATGGATTGTTTTCCATGGTGTGCAAGTTGTAGTTTATATTTCATCCGTGTGCGATGTTTTGGGTAGTTGTGTTTATCCACTTTTGGTAACATACCATATTTATGAGAATTGTTTTATTTTCACATTATATGAGTTGTGAATCATGTTTCATCCATGTTTTGGGATGTTTGGAATTATGACGAATTATTTATGTATTTAATCGCTTTAAGAATCAAATTCTATCTCACCTTTCGGATACGGGTCTTCCCACTTATGGTATTTGGATTTTTATACATCTTACGTTGACGTGTGTTTTGCTTAGTATTATGTTTCTAATGAATGTTTATATTTAAATGGATGGTTTCCATGTTTTACGGGTTGTGTACGTATTGTCAACCGTATTTGAAAGTTTTGCCTAAAACAAAATTTATTCACGTATTCGAGTGAGTTGGGGTTAGTAACTCATTTTGGAAAACGCTTTGCACTTTCGGGAATGTTTCCCATGGATTTTGGGTGCGTTGGAAAATAAGTCATTTATACCCGTTTGGGAAACCTTTGGAAAAGATAATCTTTGTCGCAAACTTTCAATGAAAGATTTTATCTAAGTCATGACTATAACTACTAACTTCCGATTTACGATTTTATATGGTCATGATAAAATGCTCGAACTCACTAGGCGTAAGCCTAACCCTTTTTATTTGTCGGCATGTGCAACAGGCTCAGGTTGGGGGTAACTCTAGCTACATTGTGAAGTGACGAGTACTAGTAAGTACACGAGAGGTGATTTGTTTAGTGAAGTCTTCCGCAATAGTTGGGACTAGCAACTTGTATCGTGAAGTGACACCCGATTAAGTTATTTCCTTGTAGATATTGTGTTGTTTTAATTCCAAGGTATTTTGATGAAGGAATTGTAGAATTTATTGTATCTATTGTGGTTAATTTATTGAATTTTAAAGTTAGTTGCTCGTTCCAAATTTGAGGGTGTTACAGTAACACCCAGACCACTAAGGGTACTGGTTGACATAGCAGTCATAGAGACTGTATGGCCTACGTTCAACGCTGGCATAATGTTAACGTTGGTAGGACTTCCGCCCGGTCCTCGTGAAGCACCAACAAATGGCGGCAACACTCGGGGCGTTCCGGTTGGGTCACGCATAACACCAACGTTTTGTGTCACCATAGATGAAGTGATGAACGGTCTCCGTGTCCTAGGAAAGGATGTAAAATTGAAAGGTTCTAGACTCGATCTGTTAACAAATGAAGGTGGTGGTCGGGGCAGTTGCCATCCTGTTTCAATACCAGTCGACACCGAGTGTGTTGCCGATAGTGTTTGTGCTAATCCCCTGTGAGAAGATGAAACATCAACTTGTGAAGAAGTTGATGAGTGGATGAGTGGGGTTGTGCATTGCATAGTTGGGTCCACTATGGCTTCTTCAATGTCTCGTGGCGATGGACGCTCACTGACAGTAGATGTGGCTACCCGGCTAGACACGGTTTGGTTAGGATCATTAGTTAAAACTTTTGTTGATCCTGTCTCACACTCACCATCTTTTTTTCTTTCCTTCTCACTCAACCTCACTTGTTTTTCTGTTTCAACTAATACTCCCTCATTTCCCCTTATCACTCCTCCATCACCACCAGAAGTAGTAGTGACGACCTTTTCAATTACAGTATCAAGATTCTCCACGATTTGATCATTGTTGTTATCATCATTGTTATCATCATTGTCATCATCAGAACTATCATCCTCTTTTCATCATCAGCATTCACATCATCATCATCATTTGAACTATATACAAGATTAGCAGGATCATCAATATCCGCATCAATATCCTCAGATTCTTCCTCAGTATCATCGGAACCAAGATCTTCCTCATCATCGTCCTCAAAGATCTGAATCTTCTTTTTAGATTTGGACGACTGACCAAGAGCACCCCCAACTCCTTTTCCCCTTACATCGCTTTTACCTCTCAACACACCCTGTTCAGGTACCCCAGTATCCTGAACTCTCTTTCTAACTCTAGAACCCTCACCACGCTCACCTAATTGGTTGGCACCGTGGGTAGGCCCTACCGGTCCTGGCCGGGCCATCAGTCCGTTCTCTTCTCTATATTCACTCAAAAATGGTGAATCTTGGTCAGCGTAAGCGAGTAATGCTTCAGGTAAAATCATGATAGTAGGAAAAACTAAACCTGTTGGAAGTCGGAGATATTTCATGTAAGTAGTAGGACCAAGAACTGCTTTCTCGCGTCTCGGAATCTGATCATTAGAATCCATGATAGAACGGATAATAATCTGAAGATATCTTTGAAATGGTACAAACGTTCTGTCTTTTGATGGCTTTGCTTTGTCAGTGACAACCTCAACTAGATCATTCCAGATAAGAATAGCAAAGTCAATCTTCCGGTCAAAAACGATAGCATGGAACATACATATAACAGAAATGCTGGCCGTGTCGACTCCCGTGTGTTTAGAAGTCATACATCTATTCACAATGCTGAATATAGTGTAATAGATCGGCGGTAAGTAATTTCGTTTCAGCTTTGACGTACTGGTCAGCACTCTATAATTCTGACGTGGATCATTATAACCCATTTGCATGATATCCTGGCACAAATCTGCTTCAGACACCATATCTTCAAAGTTTGGAGAATAAGGAAGATCAAGAACTGTCCGCAACCTTTTCAGAGTCAGCTTGGCATCAAAGTGATCTACTTTCAGAGTGAAGTAGTTGTTATTTGGTACGTATTAGATGTTACGCCATACTTGTTGTAGATAAATCTCCGGAACTTGTATTGTCTTCTCAAGAGCAGTGCGAAGTAGATGGTTTTTTAGAATCTCCATTATAAGCTGATAATCCATTCTGACGTGGAAATCTAGAGTATAGTTGTTCGGTTTCAATTCCTTCTTGTCTCTTGGAAGAATAAGTTCAGCATCTAGATCTCGAGCGTTCACCGATGGATGTGATGAACGATGAGATAGGAATACCGTGTTCTCGTCAGAAGAATTACCATCACCATGCTCTTGCAAATGTGCCATGGTCTATAATTGACAATTTAAGACCATTTGGATATTAATGCTTTTTCGCCAAAAACTTTTTCAAAAATTTCCTAAGTATGGGCTACTGTCGTACAACACACCAAGTCGCATGACACTAACTATCGGATGAAACTGCACAACTAAAAGTTGTCGGACACGTCTCGTATAACAGTTATGAACATCTGTTTTATGCGACAGTTTTGAATGTGAAGAACATAATGTTTTTCGACAGTTATGAGTATTCGAACAAACTTGAATACTCAAACCCAGATCTAAGAGTTTCGAAATGGTAGCATGCAAAAACAAGTACCCTAAGTTCATTTTGCTAACAGAGATGCTATCCTATCATCTTTTCTTATTAACTCTAACATACAAATCAGAATCTGAAGGGTTTACTAAAACCCCTTTTTGACTTTTCTAACAAACCCACATAGACAATGATAATGATGATGAAATGCGATGTAAACAAGTAGATGATGATACCTGAATCGATATGAATCCACAGAAATGAAGAAAACAGCGACAACGATCCAATATCGATTTGTACTATGTGAGAGAATCGGGTTTCAAATAGGTCGTATAAAGAAGAACACTTTTGAAATCGCACTATATATAGAATTCAGGTGTGTGGACACGTGTCAAAAAATGATTGGTCCAAGGTTTGACCAACACGTGTCAGGTAGTCGTACGAAGCGATGCACGAGTACCTCATCTTAGTCGTAGGATGAAGGTGCGACTAAGGTGGAATTTATGAACAGTAACTGTCATACGATGCTTGTACGACTAGGATTGCTAGTCGGACAAAGCATCTACGACTTGACAATATGAACAGTGACTGTCGTACAAAGCATGTACGACTAGGATTGCTAGTCAGACAAGGCTTGTGCGACTGTCGTGTGGGAATAGTAACTCTCGTTCAAGAGATGTACGACTGTCGTGCTAGAGCAGTAACTTTCGTACAAGGCGTGTACGACTAGGATTGCTAGTCGTATAAGACTTGTGCGACTACTTTCCAGACTTGGAAAATTTTTCAAAATTTGAACTTTGAACTTTTCAAAATTTTGAACTTTTCAGATTTAAAGTAGTTCAGTGTTCTTTGAAAATATTTTGCTCCCCCTACAAAGATGCATAAGTCTTGATAAAATCATTTTCATCAAGTAGGGTTTGCGAAAATCGTTTGAGATAGAACACTTACCTTTGTTGTTTCGATCAAATACCTCTTCTTTGTTGAACGTTCCCCCTTAAAACATGATCACAAATATTTATAACTCCCCCTAAACACACGAACCACACATAAAATTGCACAAGTAATATCAATTGAAGTACATACGGTAAAAAAAATTGAAATCTACTTTGTAAAATACTGAAAGAAATCTAAATTTGAGCAAATCATAATGGATATTCAATGTTATGAAAATAAGTATTCTTCACTCAAATTTATCAAATTTGAATGACTAAGGATTATTTTCAAAAAGTTGAATACAAATTATGATTAATCAAACTTTCAAATTCAACATGCCTAGCTTTGAGACAAGAAAGTTGAAACGTTTCTCATCTAAAGCCTTGGTAAACAAGTCGGCGAGTAGAAATTCAGTAGAAACAAAATAGAGTTCAATGGTACCTTTTTCGACGTGATCTTTAATAAAATGATACCGTACGTCTATGTGCTTGGTTTTCGTGTGTTGAACCGGATTGACAGATATAGCAATTGCGGACTTACTATCACAATAAATTGGGATCTTTTCATACTTACACGCGAAGTCCATCAGTTGGTTTTCATCCAAATGACTTGTGAGCAACAACTAGCGGACGCAACATATTTTGCCTCCGCCGTAGAAGTTGACACGCAGTTCTGTTTCTTAGACGCCCAATTTACCAACTTATCACCCAAGAATTGGATATGTCCGGAAGTGCTTTTCTGGTCCAATAGGCTACCACCGTGATCCACATCGGAGTAGGCTGTAAGCTCGAATCCCGTGCCTTTGGGATACCATAAACCAAGGTAGGGAGTTCCTTTGAGATAGCGGAAGATGCGCTTGACGGCTCCTACATGATATTCCTTAGGATTCGCCTGAAATCTCGCACAAAGACAAGTAGCGAACATAATATCTGGGCGACTAGCAATTAAGTACATTAAAGATCCGACCATACCTCGATAGTGTCGTATATCAGTTTCCTTACCATGAGGATCTGGACCGATCTTTGATTGTGTTGCCATCGGTGTTCCAATGGAAGTACAATTTTCCATTTTGAATTTCTTCAAAATGTCAAATATATACTTTGACTGATTGATGAATATCCCCGTGGAAAATTGTTTCACTTGCAATCCTAGGAAGAAATTAATCTCCCCCATCATGCTCATCTGAAATCTAGTAGTCATAAGATCAGAAAACCATGAACATAAACCAGGGTTAGATGCACCGAATATAATATCATCTACATAAACCGTCTTCACGCTTGACAAACAAAGTCGTATCAATCTTACCTTTTTCAAAGCCGGAGACGAGTAGAAATTTAGATAAAACATCGTACCATGCTCGCGGGGATTGTTTCAACCCATATAAGGCTTTATCCAATATGTAAACGTGGTTTGGATTCTCCTTGTCTACAAAGCCTTCGGGTTGTGAGACATATACCTCCTCTTTTAGAATTCCATTAAAAAATGTCGTCTTTACGTCCATTTGATAGACCGTAAAGTTCTTATATGCCGCATACGCCAAAAACATTCTGATTGCTTCAATGCGTGCGACTGGAGCGTAAGTCTCATCTTAATCTATCCCCTCTTGCTGACGATAGCCTTTCGCTACAAGTCTCGCTTTGTTACGAACTATGATGCTATCTTCATCTTTCTTATTCTTGAACACCCACTTTGTTCCAATGATACATTTATCAACCGGTCTTGGAATGAGCCTCCACACTTTCAATGCTTCAAATTGATTTAGCTCTTCTTGCATAGCTACAATCCAATTCGGATCATTCAACGCTTCTTTGACTGTGAGTGGTTCAATGTTGCTTAAAAACAATGAAAATAAGCACTCATTCACGGTAGCACTCGAGCGAGTCTGAACTGGTGAACTTGGATCACCGATTATTTGGTGAATCGGATGAGCCTTCATCCACTTGGTTGTATGAGGGTGAGGAGCATAGGATTCTTGAACATTTTCAAGAGTAGCATTCATTTCTTCTTCGGTTGGAGAAACAATTGGTTCAGCATTTGGAACTTCTGTAGGAATGCTAGAAGATTCCGGTTGTGACTGAGGAATGGTTGGTTCAGGAACCGAAGAACTAGGATTTTGTGTTGATCCTTCCACAGTAGTTGTAGTCTCTTGTTGTGGAATAACAACTTCTGGTACTTGAACATTCTGAACAGGAGTGGAAACATCAACCGATGTTGAGTTTGATGCACCATTTTGAGTAGTTGTCGCAACGGAAATTATTGTAGGTGCTTGTACCATCCTGTTAGAATTGGTAGAATTATTGTATGTACCATAAAATTCATCATAGAATTCATCAAATAGTAAATCAAGATCAGTTAATTGAGATTTTGAGGTAGAAGGTTGATCCTGATTAGAAGTTGAAGCAGGTTCTGAACTGAGATGTCCAGAAGCTAATATTCTAGTTATAACGGGTCCTGAACTGTTTTGGTCAGAAGCCATTTCATGATGTTCGTCGAATTTGACATTGACACTCTCCATTATATTCCTTGATTGTTTCAGATATATCCTATATGATGCCGATGAAAAAGAGTATCCAACGAAGATACCATCAATCGCCTTTGGACTGAACTTGTTCCTTTGTTCTTTGTTGTTCAAGACATAACACCTACAACCAAATACACGAAAATGTTTTATGTTAGGTTTTCGGTTATTCATGATTTCATAAGGAGTTTTATTAAACCGGCGGTGTATGACAGAACGATTTTGTGTGTAACATGCGGTTGCCACAGCTTCGGCCCATAAGAAGAGAGGTTGCTATGAGTATGCCAACACTGTTCTCGCAGACTCGACTAACGTCATGTTATGTCGTTCTACAACACCGTTTTGTTCAGGAGTTGTGGCGGCAGAAAATTGTTGCATAATCCCATTTGATTCATAAAAATCACCTAGGACTCTGTTCTTGAATTCTGTACCATTATCCGAACGCACGATTTTTACTGAGATCTGCATGTTGTTCTGAGCTGCCTTGATAACACCAATGAGAAGTTCTGAAGTTTCATCTTTTGATCTTAGAAACTTAACCCATGTGTATCTTGAGAAATCATCGACTATTACCAAGACGTATTTCCTCCCACTTATGCTTTCCGTTTTCATTGGACCGCACAAATCCACATGTAACAGCTCAAGTATACTCTTCGTTGTCGGTTCCGGTTTAGGCTTGTGAGGAACCCTCTTCATCTTTCCTTTCTCACACGCATCACATAGATTTTCAGCATTGAATTTCAAAGTTGGAAGCCCCCGAACTGAATCTCCTAAAACCAGCTTTTGAATGTACCGGAAATTCAGATGCGATAATCTTCGGTGCCATAACCAACTTTGTTCTTCGGAAGCTTTTGATAAAAGACACACTTCATTGGTCGGTTGATATTTGACAAGTTGATTGTGTACAGGTTTGATTTACGAGTTCCAACAAAAAGTTATGTTCCTTTCTCGGTTTTGACACAACATCTTGTCTTCTTGAAGTTCACCTCCAAATCCTTATCACAAAACTGTCCTATACTGAAAAGGTTGTGCTCCAATCCTTCAACATAGTTGACCTTCTTTATCGTAAGATTGTCTTGAATGATATCTCCAAAACCTTTGATAGGAGCAATCTGATTGTTTCCAAATCTGACACGACCAAGATCTTTTTCCACAAAATTGTTTAGCATGTGTCGTTGACCTGTCATATGCTTCGAACATCCCGAATCTGAGTACCATAACTTATGTTTCTGCATCAATCAAATTGAAACAGTTTTAGGTACCCATTGAATATTGGGTCCTTTTTGGTTAGCTTGAGAAGACGTGATTTTAGATTTTTGTATCTTCTTCTTTTTCTTCAAATTTGACTTTCTTTTACCACTTGGGATAAAGTAAGAATTATCCCAACAACAAGAACCATGCATAGCAAACGCACATTCATAACCACAAACAGAGCAAAAACATTCACCATTTTTAAAATCCAACAATTGGTCTTTGGAGTAACTTTTGTAAGGATTTACAAAAGATTGTTTATTTCCGGTACCAAATTGTTCATTATTCGAAAAACTACTGTTTTTAACACTCTGTTTGGTTGAATCAGTCGTTGTTTGCTTTACCCGCCATTCTTGCGCTTTCTTCTCCGAATTCACAAAATTATCTAAAAGAACAGAAGATTTAGAGTTAGAATCTTTAGAACTCTGAACTTGAGATTTCTTTGACATTTTATCCTTCTTTCTTTCCTCTAAAGGTGGTTTCTTTGTGTTTGAACACTCACCTTTATAGAAAGTACTCGAAGATTTTTCTTTGTTTATATAAGAAACAAATGTTATTAAAATTGGACTTTTCTGAGATGATTGAAATGAAAGACTACCACATTGAACACATTCGAGATTCTTTCTTGCAAGAGTCAATAGATCTGAACCATAAGTCTTTTCACTTTTATTGCATTTTATACAAGAACTATTGACTTTAGGTTAAGAAGTAGTATTCAACTCAATCTTCTTAGAATTCCTTTTCAGATCATCATTCCTTTTTCTTTCCTCTTTTTCTTCAGAAATAATAAAATCAGTATGGTCCGGAAGTTTCTTTGAGAAATCAAATTCACAAGCTTTTCCTTTTTCATTTTCTATTGGTTTTGACTTGGTTTCAAAAACTTTCTCATTTGGTTCAAAATCACAATCCGAATCAGAATCGGCGTTGTGAACTTCAAAATCCTTGGTGGACTCAGGTGAATTCCAATTTTTGAAAGTATTTTCTTTTCTTTCTTTTGCTAATTCCTTTTCTAACTCTTCCACCTCTTGAGAAAGCTCAATTATTCTCATTTCATAAGAATGTTTCTCAATTTCAAACTGTGCTCTTTCAAGATTGAAAGAATCTTCAAAATCAGACATTAAATTAGGTTTTTCTTCTTTCAAATATTTTTCTAATGTCATCACTTTTTGAGAAAGTTCACAGTTTTGTTCTTTAAGAAAGTTGTTTTCTTCTAGATTGAACCAGTTTTTCAAAGCAAATTCTTTTCTTTCGTTTTCTAACACAATCTCTAATTCAGCTTTTGTCTTTAGCAAATCAGTCAACTTCTTTTCAAATGAATTGATTTCGTTTACAAAGTTGACTTTCTCATTTTCCAAATTGGTATGCTCAGAAAAAAGAATATTCTCAAGATCTACCACTTTCTTTGAAAGTTTGATACATTTGCGATCAATCTTTTGTTTTGAATCAAAAATACTCTTTGTTGATTCTGAAAACTTTTTAATCAAACCGTGTTCAATTCTACCAGTTTCCTTTTTCACCTCGTCATTGAAACTAGAAGATATTTCCTTAAAAATAGTTGAAAGGAGATCATTTTCATAATCATATTTGATCTTTTGTTCAGCAAGAGGGATTTCCAATTCAACAATTTTCCCTTCAAGAACTAATGTAGGAACATATTTCTTTGTTTCAACAACTTGATTATTAGTAACTGGCGTTGTAGCATTTATGTCAAAATAATTGTTTAGAAGTGGTTTATCTAGATTGTTGAGAATCTTCAACGTCTCATTAGTATAGCAAAATGGAAGTTGGATAGGAGTTGTTAAAGATCTTTTTCTTTGTTCCTCTAGTTGTGTTTCCTTTTCATCAGTCCAATGAATTTCAAAATCGGGCCAATATCGTGCATACCTTAAACATTCGAAATTATACACTGTCGGTACTGCAATGATAGCTTTGGCTCCATATTTTGGACATTCGTAACCAAGTCCCCAATATTTATTGACATTGTTTACATGTCTTGGCTTGTTCATGAAAATTGTTTGATCAGTTTGACCTCTCAAATAAAGCTTCTTTTCCAAACTTTCAATTTTGTTTAAAAAATCTGAATTCTTTTCTGAAAGATTTGTCAAAGAAAAATCACTTTCTTTATTCTTTGATTCTAAATCTTTGATTTTCTTGTTCAATTCTGATAATTTAGAATCAAGAACTAACTTTTCTGATTCAAATTGATCATGTTGAGCTTTGAGATTTTTGATTTAAGAACATTTGTCTTTTATCTCAAATTCAGCATTACCAACCTGTTGTTTCAACTCACTATTTTTCTTTCTTTCGTTTTGTAGAGTTTTTGTTAACTCTTCAACACATGGTTCCATTACTTCAAATTCACGAAATAAACTAGCATACCCTTCTTCAGAACATGCTAATTTATTTAGTGTGTCATTCAGTTCATTACGCAGATTTATGACTTCTTGATTTACTGATTCGGGTAAAGGAAAAGAATTTACCTGTGAGGAAGTGTCAGACTTATCCTCATCGTCAGAATCGAATTCTGCTTGGCACATATTTGCATGCTCTTCATTTTCTCCCTCGTCATCAGAATACTCAAGAAAATACTCTTCCTCCACCATAAGAGCTTTTCCATCTTCCTTTTGTTGTGCAAGAAGCAACTTTTGTTTGTAGTAATCCGTGTTCTTTACTACCTTCTTTCGAAAATCTCTTGCATAGTGACCCGGAGTTCCACAGTTGTAGCACTTTTGAATCTCCACAACTTTCCTATCTTCGAACTTTTTCTCCATGTTCTCATACACCTTCTTTCCTTCAGCTTTCTCCGATCTTTGCTCAAATCTTTTATCAGTATTCTCAACTCTTTGCTCCCCAGAAGGTTTCCTTTCATAATTGTTGTTCTCAAACTTTCTCGAACAAGATGTATACCTCAGATTGTTGTTTGATGACGGAAATTTGTAAAACTTCTTTTGAAAGTGTCTTGTGAGAAGAACCAAAGTTTGATGTAATTCAACACCATCATCAGAAATATTTCCCCTGAAACCTGTATCAAACATTCAAGATTCATCAGATGTAAAACTGTTCGGTTGTACCTCAGCTTGTAGTGCAATCGGTTCTTGAGAGAAATCTTTCTTCTTTTTCTTATTCTTCTCCTCTCTTATCTCATCTATTTCTTCCTCATCTTGCAAGATAGTCTCATACAGTTCATGTAATGGCATAGTGGAGAGTCTCGGATTTTGTTTCATCTTTCTAGCCACACTATTCCACTCGGGTTGTAGTGAGGTGAGAAATTTGACATTTAATTCAATTAGATCCTTTTTGACTTTGTTTTTACTTAGCTCATTAAGTAAAATTATGAATCTGTCGTATGTGTCGTGAAGTGACTCATCTTCCTTAGCCTTAAATTCTTCATACCTATTGATGCACATAGTAATTTTCATCTGATTTCCAATTTGAGACCCTTGTAACATCTTTTCCAACTGCATCCACATATTGTGTGCTGTATCTTTGTAGCTATCAATCTTGTTGAACACCTCATTCGGAATCCCCATAATCACATATGATCTTGCCTTCTTGTCAGCATCGTATCTTGCTTTTTGATCAACATTGTACTCGGAAAGAAGAACCAATCTCATATCTGCGTCTGGTGCACCCTGAACACGATAATCCTTAAGAACAGGTTTCATTAGACCATTATGAAGAGAATCTATCAAGTGATCACCATTTCATTGTCGTTCAAGGAAATCTTCAAACCTTTCTTTCCATTGTTCATACTCTTTTTCGATCAAAATCGGAGGTCTAGTATCACTTCCAAAAGAGTTCATTATGTCGTTTCTATTCATCTTGAAAAATTACTTGTATTGATCTTTACACAGAAAAGTGAAATTGTGAAAATTTGACAAACTGTCGGGCAACAGTGTACGACTGTCGTATAGAACGTGAAGTGAACAGTAACTGTCGTATAGAACGTATACGACTTGGGCTTTGAAACAGTAACTATCGTACAACAAGTGTGCGACTTGGACCAACTCTCGTATGAAACTTGTACGACTTGGTTAAGTGAACAGTAACTGTCGTATGGGTCTTGTACGACAAAGTCTCGTGTACAGTAACTCTCGTACAATACTTGTACGACTAAAACTGTAGTCGGGCAAGAATCGTGCGACAGTTATGATACTAAGTATCGTGCGACAGTTATGAACACCAAGAACATATACACGTACGACAGTTATGAGTTTTAACGAGAAAAATTTCTAAGTGCTCAAAAATCCTCAAATCAACTCCAATTGATTTGAAACTTCGTAGGGTTGGTCGCGAACACAGTCTGAGCAACTTTTGTTCAGCACAAATCACCAAGAAACCAACAGAAGTCCATCAATCGATCTGAATAGTAAACTTTTTCGAAAAACTCAAATCTGCCAAATCCTTCGATTTTGTTGTTTTGAGTCTGAATCCTTGCATGAATTGATTCAGATAATCAATTCTAACAAGTCTGTGCCTATAGCTCGATCCAAAACAGCCTCAAATCGTAGAATCCATGTAAAACCCGCAAATGACAAAAAAATGCCCAAAAACTTCAAATTTCTTCACAAATTCGATCTGCTTGGCTCTGATACCACTTGTTATCCAAAATAACAAGTAATCACAATCAAGATGTGTGCAAATCTCTGGTCATCTCTCATTAGAATCAATATCCATGAACAAAGGTGTAGAGAGAAAATACATAGAGTTTCAAAGATATTCTATCAAAAATGTTATTGAGAAATGAGCTAAACTAGGCTATTTATACCTAGACTCAATAGTTACAAAATAACCCCTCAACTTGAATACAACATATAAAATTGACACTAACGTTACTTTCGGAGACAATTCCACAGGTTACACTAAGGGATATGGAACTCTCACAAATGAGTCGGTTACTTTTAACAAAGTAGAATTTGTTGAAGGATTGATGCATAATCTTTTGAGTATTAGTCAGCTATGTGATTTGGGTTACAAATTTATCTTTGAACTTTGTGTATGTACCATTGTTGGTAAAAGTATGCAGGTTGTGCTGTGTGGGAAGAGAAAGGAGAATGTCTATGTCATTGACATGTGACAAAATCACAGTACAACCAGTGTCTGATGACTCAGACAAACGAAATTGGCTGTGGCACAAACGTTTGTCTCATCTGAACTTTAAAACTCTGAACATCCTCTCCAATAAAGAATTGGTGACTGGCATGCCAAAACTGAATTTTGTGAAAGAAAAGCTGTGTGATGCTAGTGAAAAAGGAAAACTCGCCAAATCCTCTTTCAAATCCAAGCAATGTTTTTCCATCACTCTTTCTCTCCAAATGTTGCATATAGATCTATGTGGGCCAGTATTCTTAGGTACAAAAGTGATTCTACTGAAGAAATCATTAAGTTCGTCAAGAAGTGTGAAGTTCTTAATGGTCAACTGTTAGATCAATAAGAAGTGACAACGATACCGAATTCAAAAAAAGTGCCTTAGAAGACTTATTCAATGATAAAGCAATTTCCCAAAATTTCATTGCAGTCAGAACTCCTCAACAAAATGGAGTAGTAGAAAGAAAGAACCGAACTCTGTGTAAAGCTGCCAGATCAATGTTAAGTGAATCAAATCATCCTACCTATTTTTGAGCAAAAGTAATTCATATTGCTTGCTTCACTAAAAACAGATATGTGATTGTGAAAAGACAGGGTAAAACTCCTTATGAGGTTTCTATGGCCAAAAACCAAACATAGGTTTTCTCCATGTTTTTGGTTGTGTGTGTTTCATTCTAAATGATAGGGACTATCTAGGGAAATTTGATCGTAAGGCTGATGAAGGAATATTTGTAGGATATTCTTTGTCATCAAAGGCATATCGTGTGTACAATCTAAGAATAAAATGCATTGATGAATCCATTCATGTGAAGTTTGATGACTTCAGATCCCCGTCTCTCTCAAATGATGATGATGAACTAAATAGGTGGATTTCATCCTGCATTGGTGATGTTCCAAGATCATCCTCTACCGATTCAGTTTCTATTCCCTTCACCCAAAAACTTCCTTCACAAAATAATGCTCCTGATTCTGATCAACCAAATCATACACCTCCTATTCTGGTTGATCCACCTTCCACCGAAAATCTCTCCATCAATCCCATAACACCCTCTACTGAAATTATACCTCAAACCACCTCAAATCATCCATCTCCTCCATCATCAAGCCCTCCACCCACTCTACTTGCCTACCACTAAAGGGACCAAATATCACTCTATTGACCAAATAATTGGTGATCAACAAGCCGGGGTCCAGACTAGAAGAAGAATTGGAAATATGTGCCTCTATGTGAATTTTCTTTCTCTTATAGAACCAAAGAAAATTGAGGAAGCACTAGCTGATCCATGTTGGATCACTGTCAAGCAAGAAGAACTTTCTCAATTCACAAGTGAAACACCTTAAAATTTTCAAAAAATTTAAACCTTAACTTTACAAGGTTTACAACAATCTCTTCCAAAACTTTCATTCATATATGGAGAATTAGTGACGAAGATTCATAATTACAAATGAAATATCATAAACAACCTACTAATCTAATCCAAAACAAACAATATCATATTACAAGGGTTGTCTATGTGATCTCCCAAAATATCTTCGATATATTTAATCTCTCCATTAAACCTTCAAAAGCTATGACTCAAGAGTCACTCTCCGCTCATCCCTTCATGTCCCTTCCCGTTCTAGCACCTGGTAAGAAAATTTAATTTGGAAACATTAGGCTTGCGCCTAGTGAGAACGTCCAGTTCAAAATCAAAACATATAAAGCTTTGAAAACCAAATTGTAAACAAAGCATATAAAATAACCTCTTCGCAATTTCCATAATGTACACATAACATCTTTCGATGACGGGAATTATACCCGATTCCATGAGTATGACGAACACCAAGTAAGTCATTGTATCATGTTTAAGAGCAACACTATGAATCACTGAGGGTCCTAGATTTCAGTTCATACCCAAGAAATTACAATTAAACCATGCCTATTTCGTGGTGTGGAAGTGGCGATTACAATTAAACCATGCCTATCCCTTAACTCCCAATAGAAAACGGGAATTACAATTATACCTTGCCTATTCCACGTTTTCATGTCACAATATGAATTTCGAATTTCAATTATACCTTGCATATTCTTCATTTCTAAAAAGAAAACGGGAATAACAATTATAACTTGCCTATTCCACGTTTATCAAATAATGCTAGTGCCTATGGATCCATTACACTTACTAGCATACGTGCGTACTAAATCAAAAACATATATCAAATCGTATCATAACCGAATTTGGGTTATCATTGCGTTCGTAAAATTCAACTACTACAGTTATGATCAAAATGATCAAGGAATATCACATGTCAGAAAGTTACCGAAAACAATCTTTCCCGGATAATACCGGACAGTCATTATTTTATTTGGACCTTACCGGAACTTAGTTTTTACCGGATTGTACCGGTAATTAAGGGTTACCGGATACTATCGGAAATTCGGATACTTCCAGGAAACATAGTTTACCGGGTACTTCTGGCAAACATAGTTTACCGGGTACTTCTAGGAAACATAGTCTGGTACTTCCCGAATTCGTTCGATATCCTTACCTGTTTTCCACAATTTACACCCTATTCCATAAAATCGTTCACATCAATTCTTTTAAACATATTAGTAAATCTATGAGACCATTTCAATTCAAGTTACCAACTCTTGAAAACATATAACCACAATTTTACACAGTAAGATGAACTCACATTGTTTGAATACAGAGTCGAAGAGCTAAGACCAACCAGACCTTAAATTTCTTTTTCCACCAAATTGATTCAACCTAATTGAAAGTAGTAATACAATTGAGAATACCAATCCTTAAAATTGATCAATAAAAGGATTAACCCCTTACCAATTAACCATAGAACTAGATTTTTCTCTTCCTGCAAAATGAAACCGAATTCAATTCCCCAAATTCAGATATTTCTTTAAAAAGGAGTGATTCTCATAACTCATACCTTAGACTTTCATTAACTGACAAAGCTAACCCCAAGTTTCACATTTTACAATTAGTCCAAATACTTTGGCTAATTACTCTTTTGGCCATTTGACATCGAATTGTAACATAGCTTTCAAAATTAGCACAACTCACAAGAAATTAACATCCTCCATAATAATGTACTTGAATCATGGAAAATTCGAGGTGTTACAAATTTCCCCAACTTGAAAATGATTTCGTCCTCGAAATCAAAGTTAGGTAAATAATGAGGATATCTATTCTTCATATCCTCTTCAGCTTCCCAAGTGACGTTGGCACCTCTATGATGTTTCCACTGTACTTTAATCATAACACCTTCTTTATGACATAACTTCTTAGTCGTTCTTTCTGAAATTGCTTCCGGTTCCTCAACACAACGACTTTTCTCATATACTTTTATTTCAGAAAATGGTATAACATTTTCTTCTTCTGCCAGGCATCTCCGAAGATAGCAAATATGGAAGGTATTATGGATTCCTTCCAATTCGGCTGGAAGCTCTAACTGATAAGCTTGAAGTCCTACTCTCTTAGTTATTGTTGAAAGGTCAAAATAAACGAGGACTCAGTTTTCCACGCTTCCCAAATCTTATAATGCCTCTCCACGGGGATACCTTTAACATCACCCGCTCCCCAACTTGAAATTTTGTAGGTCTCCTTTTCTGATCGGCGTAACTCTTTTGTCGATCTTGAGCCACCTTCAAGTGCTTACGAATCTCCTTAACCTTATCAGACGTTTGTTGCACAATTTTGGGACCAACAAATTGCTTTTCTCCAACTTCCAACCAACATATCGGAGTTCTACACTTTCGCCCATACAAAGCTTCGAAAGGTGCCCTTCCGATACTGGAATGATAACTATTATTATACGCAAACTCCACTAAGGGTAAATGCGTTACACAAGATCTTAGCATGTCTTCTATAGTTTGAATTGTTCTTTCACTTTGCCCATTCGTTTGTGGATGATATGCGATACTTAGATTTACTCTCGTACCCAATTCTTCTTGTAGTGACTGCCAAAATCTTGAAGTAAATCGACTATCACGGTATGATACTATAGATACAGGTATGCCATGTCTTGATACCACTTCATGAATGTATAACTTGGCTAGCTTATTTATTGGTGAAGCTTCTTTCATTGGTAAAAAGTGAGCACTTTTAGTTAAGCGATCCACGATTACCCAAATGGTATCATTACCTTTTAAGGTCTTCGGTAACTTAGTCACAAAATCCATGGTAATCTTATCCCACTTCCACTCAAGAATTTCCAAAGATTGTAGGCTCCCATAAGGTCGTTGATGTTCGGCCTTTACCAATGAACACGTTACACATTTCTCTACACATTGTGCCACATCTAACTTCATAGTCGGCCACCAATAGTGCAGTTTTAAATCTCTATACATCTTAGTACTTCTAGGATGCATATAATATTTAGATTTGTGAGCGTCTTCAAGAAGTAACTCCCAATTTCCCCCAATATTTGGTACCCATATACGGCCTTGAAAGAGTTTGACTCCTCGACCATCTTCAGTCAGTTTAAGACGTTGCTTAACCATAACTTCATCTTTAAGATTTTGCTTCTAATAAAGCTTCCGTTTGTGTCGTCTTGATCTTTTCAACTAGACTTGACATCACATCAATTATGGCGTTAGTCGCTTTCAAACATCCACTGTATTCTTTTCTACTCAAGGCATCATCTACTATATTTGCTTTACCAGGATGGTAATGCAATTCACAATCATAATCCTTAAGTAATTCTAACCAACGTCGTTGTCTCATATTCAGCTTTTTTTGATCAAAAACATGTTTCAAACTTTTATGATCAATAAAAAGAGTGCACTTTGTTCCATACAAGTAATGCCGCCATAGCTTTAAAGCAAACACTACCGCTGCCAGTTCTAAATCATGGGTAGGATAATTCTTTTCCTGCTCTTTGAGTTGTCTTGATGCATAAGCAATCACTTTGCCACGTTGCATCAATACACATCCCAAACCCATCTTTGACGCATCACTATATACTACAAATATTCTGTTCCTTCTGGTAGTGCAAGAACAGGGGCTTCACATAATTTCTTTTGTAAGGTTCTAAAAGCTGACTCTTGCTTTTCAGTCCATACAAACTTTACATTCTTCCGTGTTAGAACTATCAGGGAAGAGGCAATCTTAGCTGAATCTTGCTTTTCACTTTGCCATGTTGCATCAATACACATCCCAAACCCATCTTTGACGCATCACTATATACTACCAAATATTCTGTTCCTTCTGGTAGTGCAAGAACAGGGGCTTCACATAATTTCTTTTGTAAGGTTCTAAAAGCTGACTCTTGCTTTTCAGTCCATACAAACTTTACATTCTTCCGTGTTAGAACTATCAGGGAAGAGGCAATCTTAGAAAAGTCCTTTATGAATCTTCTATAATAACCTGCCAAACCCAAGAAACTCCGAATCTCCGATGAGTTCTTCGATGTTTCCCAATTCATCATTTCTTCTATTTTCGCCGGATCCACTTTGACTCCTTCAGAAGTGATCACATGACCGAGAAATTGTATCTCCTTTAACCAAAATTCACATTTTGAGAATTTACGTAGAATTTCTCTTTTCTTAGAACATCTAAGACTTAACGATGGTGGCATTCATGGTCGGCTTCATTCTTTGAATAAACAAGTATGTCATCTATGAACACAATGAATGACTTGTCTAGTAAAGGTCGACACACCCTGTTCATTAAATCCATGAACAAAACAGGAGCATTTGTCAAACCAAAAGGCATCACGAGGAATTCATAATGCCCATACCTTGTTCTAAATGTCGTATTGGGAACATCTTCATCCCTCACCCTTACTTGATGATAGCCAGACTTTAGATCAATCTTTGAAAAACAACATGCACCTTGTAGTTAATCGAATAGGTCGTCAATCCTTGGGAGTGGATACTTATTCTTAATAGTCACTTTGTTCAATTCTCTGTAGTCAATGCACATCCTCATGGTGCCATCCTTCTTCTTGACGAATAACACTAGGGCTCCCCAAGGTGACGAACTTCGTCTGACAAAACCCTTTTCAAATAGTTCTTGGAGTTGGGACATCATCTCCTTTATTTTAGCCGGTGCTAATCGGTACGGTGCACGTGCTATCGGTGCCGCTCCTGGAACAAGATCAATCTTGAAATCTACTTGTCGTTCTGGTGGTAAGCCTGGAAGATCATCAGGAAATACATCTGGAAATTCACATATCACCTTTATATCCTCAATTCGCTTCTTTTCTACTTTAGCATCCAGTACATATGCTAGATATGATGGACATCGTTTTATTAAACACTTGCGCGCTTTGGCTATCGAAATCAACGGAACATCCCCTTTTCTCTTTTCCCCATAAATGAGTACAACATCATTTTCGGGCATATGGGATTCGAATTAATTTCTTAACACAGAGAATTTCTGCCTGATTACTCACCAACCAATCCATCCCAACAACTATATCAAATCCACCTATTTCCATTAGAATCAAATCAATTGGAAATTCCTTTCTTTCTACCATAAGGGTGCAGCCTTTAAGTCTTTCCCGAACTAAGACTTGACCCCCATTAGCTATTTCAACTACTAAGGCATCTTCCAAGGTAGTGACAGGCATACTAACTTTTGATAAAATGATCGCGATATAAAAGACATGTTGGCACCACAATCAAATAGTACACGTGCAGGTATAGAATTAACAAGGAATGTACCAGAAACTACATCCGCCGATTCTTTAGCTTCTTCCGCCGTCATGTGAAACGCTCGGCCCGTTGGTCTTGGGGTATTGGGTTTCCCCTCTTGATTTCCACTATTCTTTAGCTATTGGCAATCCCTTCGTTAATGGTCGGGCTTTTTACATTCAAAGCAGGTTGGCCCTTGAATGGGACATTTCCCAATTTGATGACCACTCTTTCCGCATTTAAAGCATTCGTTTGAAACCACCCGACGCGGCCCAAAATGTTTGCTCCTACATTTCTGACACCAATTCGGTTCTCGTCGAGGCTCAAAACGAGGATTCTTGACAAAAGGCCTGGATTTCTGAGAAGATTCTGATCGACCTTCCCATTTTCTTTTCTCCCCCACTTGTGCCTTCTCCACTTTATCCTTGGCGTAAACTTCCTCTATTATTTTGGCTTCCTCAATCGTTCTCAGAGTCAAAGCTTTGTAATTTCGGACTCTTGACATCATATCCGCTGGCAAGCCTTTCAAATAAGCCTTGATCTTTTCTTTTTCAGTTGGAGCCACATGCCCCACTAAGTTCAGCTTCACCAGGAAGATTCGAGTATAATCCCTTACAGACGAATTACCCTTCTTAAGCGTTCGAAACTCTTCTTCAATGCGATCCATTTCATTTTAGTTGCAATATTCTTCCAATATTTTCTTTTTGAGCGATTCCCAAGTCATTTCTACCAAAACCGGTGCCGCCACAGTTGATGTCACAATGTTCCACCATGTCAAAGCATTTCCTCGTAACATTTGGGATCCGAATCTGACCTTTGACTCTTCGTCACATTCACATGCTCTAAATGTGTGTTCCATTTCTCTAATCCAATTCATGCACCCAATTGGATTATCTGAACCGGTGGCTTGCAACTTAAAAATGTCTTATATGAACAAACTTTCTCCATCCTTCTATTAGCATTCATTATTGGGTTGTCTAGTGAAGTTACATTGTCAGTACCCATCTCTAGTCTCTGTGACTCAGCATTTCTGTCATTCAATAGCTTTATAAACATCTCTTGTTGTTGAGTCATTGCAGCATTCATGACTCGCATCATGTTTTCCATCATACGAGACTCCATATTAGATTCTGTCACCCCCGGATTAGAAGTACCAATATTAGGTCGATGAGTTTGACTTCCTCCTTCCCCTAGTATAGGTGGCCTTGGTGGACTTGTATTAGCTCCACCCCTTTCAGGTTGATTTTCTGCAAATTCATTTGCCACACGATCCTCTGAAGAAGTATAAGATCTATTTGGTGTATTAACCATCATATTTTGCTGAAGCAAATAAAGATAACCATTACGAAGAGTCATATAACTCGAACACAAGAAAACGTACTTTAACATTCGTTAATCGCCATAAATATCAGAAACAAGTACGCTTACGTAACAATATATTCATAATAACAGTAGCTAATTGAAATTATGAACATACTATACAGACGAATTCTCGTTACCATCATCACAGTTCTTAATTCACGTATTTCCGTCGACTCTAAGACCATCCTGTCTTAGTATTTCTACCCAATCTCACAAATTATAACTTAATCAACTCAGCTTAAGTCTAGGTATCTTACGATCATACCTAGTTCACTTAAACTACAGTCTCTAATACCAAACGGAAATACCTTAAAATTTTCAATAAATTTAAACCTTAACTTTACAAGGTTAACAACAATCTCTTCGAAAACGTTCATTCATAAATGGAGAATTAGTGACGAAGATTCATAATTACAAATGAAATATCATAAACAACCTACTAATCTAATCCATAACAAACAAGATCATATTATAAGGGTTGTCTATGTGATCTCCCAAAATATCTTCGATATAAACTAATCTCTCCATTAAACCTTCAAAAGCTATGACTCAAGAGTCACTCTCCGCTCATCCATTCATATCCCTTCACGTGCTAGCACCTGGTAAGAAAATTTAATTTGGAAACATTAGGCTTGCGCCTAGTGAGAACATCTAGTTTAAAATCAAAACATTTATAAGCTTTGAAAACTAAATTGTAAACAAAGCATATAAAATAACCTCTTCGCAATTTCCATAACGTACACATAACATCTTTCGATGACGGGAATTATACCTTATTCCATGAGTATGACGAACACCAAGTAAGTCATTGTATCATGTTTAAGAGCAACACTACGAATCACTGAGGATCCAAGATTTCAGCTCATACCCAATAAATTACAATTAAACCATGCCTATTTCTTGGTGTGGATGTGGCGATTACAATTAAACCATGCCTATCCCTTATCTCCCAATAGAAAACGGGAATTACAATTATACCTTGCCTATTCCACGTTTTCACGTCACAATATGAAATGGGAATTTCAATTATACCTTGCCTATTCCTAAATTCCAAATAGAAAATGGGAATAGCAATTATACCTTGCCTATTCCACATTTATCAAATAATGCTAGTGCCTATGGATCCATTACACTTACTAGCATACGTGCGTACCAAATCAAAAACATATATCAAATCGTATCATAACCGAAGTTGGGTTATCATTGCGTTCGTAAAATTCAACTACTACAGTTATGATCAAAATGATCAAGGAATATCACATGTCAGAAAGTTACCGAAAACAATCTTTCCCGGATAATACCGGAGAGTCATTATTTTATCTGGACCTTACCGAAACTTAGTGTTTACTGGATTGTACCGGTAATTAAGGGTTACCGGATACTATTGGAAATTCGGATACTTCCAGGAAACATAGTTTACCGTGTACTTCCGGCAAACATAGTTTACCGGGTACTTCCAGGAAACATAGTCTGGTACTTCCCGAATTCGTTCGATATCCTTACCTATTTTCCACAATTTACACCCTATTCCACAAAATCGTTCACATCAATTCTCTCAAACATATTAGTAAATCTATGAGACCGTTTCAATTCAAGTTACCAACTCCTAAAAACATATAACCATAATTTTACACAGTAAGATGAACTCACAGTGTTTGAATACAGAGTCGAAGAGCTAAGACCAACCAGACTTCAAATTTCTTTTTCCACCAAATTGATTCAACCTAATTGAAAGGAGTAATACGGTAGAGAATACCAATCCTTAAAATTGATCAATAAAAAGATTAAACCCTTACCAATTAATCCTAGAACTCGATTTTTCTCTTCCTACGATACGAAACCGACTTAATTTTCCCAAATTCAGATATTTCTTTAAAAAGGAGCGATTCTCATAACTTATACCTCAAACTTTCATTAAATGACAAAACTAACCCCAAGTTTCACATTTTACAATTAGTCCAAACACTTTGGCCAATTACTCTTTTGGCCCTTTGATATCGATTTATAATATAGCTTCCAAAATTAACACAACTCAGAAGAAATTAACATCCTCCATCATAATGTACTTTAATCATGGAAAATTCGAAGTGTTACAACAAGGAACAAGGTTTGGAGATTGGTTCCCCGTCATCCAAAGAAAACAATTATTGGAACCAAGTGGTCTTCAAAAACAAAATGGATGAAAAATGTAATGTGATCAGAAACAAGGCCAGACTTGTTGCTCAAGGATACATACGGAAAGAAGGAATTGATTATGATTAAACATTTGCACCTGTTGCTAGACTTGAAGCTATAAGGATCTTCTTGGCGCATGTTTCTTACCAAAATTTCAGAGTCTTCCAGATAGATGTTAAAAGTGCATTCCTCAATGGAGAATTGGCTGAAGAAGTCTATGTGAAACAACCATCTGAATTTGAAGATTCCACACATCCTGACTATGTGTACCGATTGAACAAAGCTCTCCATGGTCTCAAATAGGTAGACCTGGCAAAAACTGACCCGACACGCTAACCCGACACGAAATAAACGGGTCTGGGTAATACATTTCAACCCGTTTACTTAAACGGGTTGACACGACACGACACGAAAATTAAACGGGTAAGGTCAGGGTCAAAAATTTCAACTCGAAAATGACCCGAATAACCCGTTTATATATATATATATTATAATTCTTTTTAATGCTTTGGATTTTTAATGTTTTGGATTTTTAATGTTTTGGATTTGGTTAGAACTTATAAGTTAGAACTATAAAATTTAGATTTCTAATGCTTTCATTTGAATTTTGGATTTGTAATTTTTTTTGTGTATTTTCGATATTTAATTTTTAGTTTTATAAATGTTAAACGGGTTAGGCGGGTCGTGGCGGGTTAGGGTTGGAATTTTCTGACCCGTTTATTAAACGGGTCGGGTTAGGGTCAGGCACTCTCAACCCGTTTAACTTTGAATCCGACACGACACGTTTGCTAGGTCTACAAACAGGCTCCTCGTGCCTGGTATGATACTCTTGCTGACTTCCTTCTGAATAATGCTTACTCTAGAGGAAATATTGACAATACCTTGTTTATCAAACAAACTTCATGTAATATTATCCTTGTTCAAATCTATGTGGATGACATCATCTTTGGTGCCACCGATGAATCACTTTGTGATGAGTTTGCTTCTCTCATGAAAAGTCAATATGAGATGAGCATGATGGGAGAGCTCACATTTTTCTTAGGCCTTCAAGTCAAACAAACTTCTGAAGGGATTTTCATAAATCAAAGCAAATATATTCGTGACCTTGTCAAAAAGTTTAAGTTTGAAAATTGCTCTCCCATGAAAACTCCTATGGCACCACCCTTGAAAATTCATGTTGATCCGGATGGTAAATCTGTTGATGTAACGAATTATCGAGGGATGATTGGGTCCCTTCTCTATCTTACTGCTAGCAGACCCGATATTATGTTTGCTACCTGTCTTTGTACGCGTTATCAGGCCAACCCTAAAGAATCTCATCTGGCTGCTGTTAAACGCATTTTCCAGTACCTGAAAGATACCTTGCATTTGGATCTTTGGTATCCCAAAGACACAGGTTTTGATCTATTTGGGTATTCAGATTCTGCCTATACGGGTTCTAAAGTTGATACAAAAAGCACCACAGGTGGTTGACAACTTCTTGGTGGCAAGCTGGTCAATTGGTCCAGTAAGAAATAAAACTCAGTTTCAACCTCTACTGCTTAAGCTGAATATGTAGTTGTTGGAAACTTTTGTGCTCAAATCTTGTGGATGAAAAACCAACTAAGGGACTACAATCAAATCTTCTCACAAGTACCCATACTCTGCGACAACTCAAGTGCAATTGCTATTGCCAATAATCATGTTCTCCACTCCAGATCTAAACATATAAATATCATATATCACTTCATCAGGTATCACATCTCCAAAGGTGACATAGAGCTGCATTTCATTCCTACTGATCTTCAGCTGGAAGATTTGTTCACCAAACCCTTCTGTTAGTGTTCAAATTATAAGTTGTATTCATGTTGAGGGACTCATTTTGTAACTTTCCAATCTAAGTATAAATAGCTTAGATATGCTTACATTTCTAGATAACACTTACAATTCCAGTATCATTCCACTGTAAACTCTCTCTACTTTGTATCTCATACTTTTGGAAGATCAATGAGAGATGCATTGATTGCATTCTAGTTCTTGATTATATTACTTGTGTCTGGGATCACACCTTGGATGAAGCAAGATTCAATTTTCTGATTGGAGAACTTGGAATCTTATATTTAGATCTTTAGTTAAAAAAATTCCTAGGTCACCAAAATCTTATATTTTGGGTGCACATCGGAGGTCATCCCCTTTCTCCGAAAAAGCGTGTCTCACCGAAACCCCTTTTCTCCGAAAATGCATCTCACCGACATCAAAACTTTTCTTCGAAGCCTTCCACACCTCCCTCCGAAGTCATCCGATTCACCGATCTAATCCTCCGTTCTCTTCTTCTCCGAAGCATTACATTTCGGTCGCATCTATCTTAAAGTCACCGATCTCTTAGATCGTTTCGGTGACTCAACCCAAATCGGTGCCCATCTATCGAAGCCACCACCGAATCAGTGAGATCAACAAAATCACTGAACTTTTTCATCTCGCCAATTTCAAATAAGCCTCTGATTATCTCTTCTTTAGTCAAATCGGTAAGACCAGTTCTCCGATAATACTGTACCTCCGAATTTTTTTCACTGATTCCTTCTTCTTATCCTTCACAAAAATATATGCTTACATCACACCTATTCGACTGTGTAAGTTAGTGTTGATCTTTCCCATACACTTTTTCATGAAAATCTTTTCTTCGGCCGCCTCATCTTTATTTGCCATCATTAACTCTTCAATTAACCTTTTTTTAAATCATAGAAACTGTTCCTATTCTCAACCGTCCCGCCCCTTCGTATTCTCACCCTATTTAAACCCGTCATCTCCTTAACTCTTCCTTTTCACGACCTGCAACCATTTTCTCTTATCGTTCTCTCTCACTATTAACCTGCAAATCTCTTTTTCTTAATGGCTTCATCCACATCCTCCAAGCTCCCCAAGATTCACAAAACCTCGAAGGGTGTTCCAACCTGCTTCGATGTAACATCTCGATTTTTGTATAAAGTATTAAGATAGGTTTTATTAATAAATTATGATTTGATATGTGATAGATTAATTTTAGAGTTTAACCCCGATTAAGTTACGTTATTTGTTTACGGAGTTATAAGTTAAGGGGTAAACTTTAATTTTAATTTAGAAGCTTGAGGGTATGTTTTTCCAATCATTAGATGTGTGGGGTTTGTTTGGTGAGATTGGTGAAACTTAATCCACCCACCGCCTTAGTTTAACTAAAAGAGATAAAATGGATGAGATATTTTCATTTGGTATCTTGTTGTGTGTGTATGGGTTTTCACGACAAGAGAGAAGAGAGAGAGAGAGAACCGAAAAAGAAAAAAGAAAGAAGAAGAAGAAGAAGAAGAAGAAGAAGAAACGGATTACTTCAGCTGGAAAGATTAAGAACAATCTGTGGAAACAAAGGTATTCATCTTGCTTGAATTCTTCATTTTATTTTGATAAGTTTTCTATGGGTTTAGAAATGGGTTTTGATGTTTTTGAAGATTATGAGAAATTTGGGATGATGATTATGTTTTGATAGTAGTCTTAATCATATTTGGAAATTTACAGAATTTATCATGACTTAAAAGTGTTAGTTTTGGCTTAAATACACTTTTTAGTTGGTTGAGACAGTTATGAATATCGCAGCAGTTAGTTGCGATAGTTATGAATGTCGCAACCTTGGGTGGCGACAAGTAGGTTGTATCGCAACAGTTGGTTGCGATGAGATGTGTATCGCAGCAGTTGGTTGCGATAATAAGAAGATGTCGCAACAGTGGGTTGCGACAAGTACCGTGTGTTGCGACAAGGGTTATCACAGCTAGTGGGTTGCGATAAGAGTCGAGAATTTAGGATTCTTAGTCTTTAAGGGTCATGTACATTATATTAATACCAGTACAATATGTATTTGGGTATTTCAGATCTTTGTGCACTTGGTGACGGAATTCCTTACAACTTTAAGAAAGAAAAGTAAGAGTGACGCGACTAGTATCAGGTGAGTTCATTCTTACCTTACCCTTTTATAACGTTTTTGAATTATGGTAAGGTGTATTTTTATAATGAACTGTTTTGAATGGATTTTGGAAGAATGATTTTATGAAGTAAAATCGATTATCTTAAATTTAGAGTATTGCTTAAATTCATTAATGTTATTTGAAAATGAATTAGATTAAGCAATAACCTGCACGGGTACAAATAAGAGTAATGGATCCATAGGCACTAGTTGTTATAATCACATGTAATAGGCGTGGATTAATCGTAATTCCAGTATGTGTGAGAAATCGTGGAATAGGCGTGGATTAATCGTAATTCCCGATTTCTAAGGAAGAGAAGGGATTGGCATGTGTAATTGTAATCTCTACTTCCTTTCTAAGAAATGGGCATGTGTAATTGCGATTTCTTGGATATGAGTATTAATCTAGAATCTGTGGAGATTCATGGTGTGGACTCAGGAATATGATACAATGACTGACTTGGTGTCAGTCATAATCATGGAATCGGGTATAACCCCGTCATCGAAAGATGTTTACGCGTGTGGTAAGAAAAAGGGTAAACCAGGTTTTTTATGCCTTGTTTACAATGATTTTAAAAGTATTATTTTGAAACTGAATGTTCTCACTAGGCGTTAGCCTAATCGTTTCAAATTATATTTTCTTACCAGGTACTAGCTCAGGAAAATAAAGGGACGTGGGACGAGAGCTTTTGGATTAGCGGAGAAGTAATGAACACTGAGGTTTTTGATAGATTGTTTAGATAACCTAGTTAATCTGATTATAGTAAAATGATTAGATTAATAGGTTATTTGAAAAATTCTATATTTGTAAATATGACCCTCATAGTTAATTCTCTGCTTATATTTATGAAGTTTAGAAAGTTTATGTTTAAATCTTGTTATAAATTGAGGTTTAAATTAGCCCTGATTTTAGGGTGTTACAATATGGTATCAGAGCATTAGTTTAAGTGAACTAGGTATGCTAGTGAGATACCTAGACTTAAGCTGAGATGAATTAAGTTATGATTCGTGAGATATGGGTAGAAATACTAAGACGGGAAAGTCTTAGAGTCGACGGAAATACGTGAAATTAGTATTGTAACAATGGTAACGAGGATTCCGATGTATAATATGTTCACAATTCCAAATAGCTATTGTTATTATGAATATATTGTTACGCAAGCATACTTGTATCTAAAATGTTACAGTGACTAATGATCGGTAAAGTACGTTTCGTGTGTTTAGATATGTGTAACCATTTCTTATGGTTATTTCTTTGTGTTATATCAGAACAATGGTGAATACACCACCAAGGTCCTCTAATTCTTCGGAGGACGGAGCAGTAACTGATTGGGGGTTGGAGGGACAACCTGGAACGGGCGGAACTCATGAAAGTCCGCCGAGGTTACATTTTACGGGAGGAGCGGATAGTCAGGTACACAGAACGAGTACCAGTACCGCCAACCAGGAAACGCCTGAATCGACATTGGAGTCTCGCATTGTTAGCCCCAAGTATCTCTTATGTAAAAGTATTGAAAATATTACAAGTCAGAAGACCACCAGATAATCCAGCAGAAGACTTAGAAGAAATCCAACAAGAAGACCATCAGAGCTCGACAGAGCTCTGGCGGAACCAACAGAGCTCAGCAGAGCTCTGGCGGAACCAACAGAGCTCAGCAGAGCTCTGACAGAAGACTTCTTCTAATCAACAGAAGAACTGCTCACACAAGAAGACCAACAGAGCTCTGGCGTAAGAGCTCTGGTGACATGAAGACCTCTGTGAAGCCTAAGTCTCGTAGAAATCTCTAAGTGTTAAACACGTGTCTGTACTTTCCACGTAAGCCCTAAAAGGACGGAGACACACTTTTCACGTGTCATTCCATGGTTAGATAGTACACTGTCTTTCACTTTATTAGGCTATAAATAGAGTGGTTGTAACGTCCCAAAAATTACAAGCAAATTTAAATTTTTAAATAAACAATTTATTTATAACAACTCATTAATTGATACCAACGTTTCGTTTGCAAACACATAATTAATATCCTTATAAATTAAAATCAGCGGAATAAACGTTTAATTATTATAATCATAAAACAACCAGCTCTTCTCGCGCGCCAGTGTGTACTCGTCACGCCTTGGAGCCGCTCGGACCTGAAACCACAGTTCATGGGAAAGGGTAAGCACGAAGCTTAGTGAATTCAAGCACATGCGCAGATAGGAATTATATACACATCACCCCTATCCGCACATAAGCAACAACATCACAGTTACATAAAACGAGTAAACGTCTACAAGTAGTTATGTATCCAACACCTCAGTACCATCGAGGCCTCGGTCCCACCGAATTGTAATGTATCCAACACCTCAGTACCATCGAGGCCTCGGTCCCACCGAATTGTAATGTAACCAACACCTCAGTACCATCGAGGCCTCGGTCCCACCGAATTGTAATGTAACCAACACCTCAGTACCATCGAGGCCTCGGTCCCACCGAATTGTAATGTAACACATTTATACCAAGCATTCAAACCAATCAAATATTACACACCACAAACAACTAGTTCACACCACAAAGACAGTAGTACACACAAACTATTATGACATGCATACAACCCCTAACTACACAGTGAGAGAACTCACCTCGAATGCGCGCCCAGCTTAACAACACAATTCAAGCTCCACAATTACGGTCACTTCCCAGCACCCAAACGCATGTTAAAACGTGTCAATACGAGACCCGGACCCTATGGCACGACACACGCTTAAACCGTCACTAAAACTAAATTCCGTTCACCCAAAACAGGTCTGTTCGGGACCTGTTTCGACCCCTATAAACCCAGAAAAATCCCAATATTATTTCATGACCAGAAAGTACTCTGAGTTAGGGTTCCGAGGACATATTATACGCCTCCTAACGATTTTTCTACAATTTACTACGGATTTTACAAAAACAGTTTCCGGAACAGCGAAATTCAGCACCTTTCAGTATAAAACGACAAAACGACCCATGCTACGTCCCGAACTGGGTTTTGCACACAACACAGAAAAGTTTCTAGACTCAAAAAGGGAACTTTTGACACCGGTTTCACCCCAAACCGAGTTACGAGCAGAAAGTTATGGTCTACGCAAAACAGTGGCAGATTCCAGAATTTTGCACATAAAATGACGAAACACCGAACTTACGACCACTTTTTCGCCCAGCTAGAGACCGAACCAGTTTTCCGCTAAAACACGGAAAACGTGCCCGACCCTGAACTTGAACCATGGGCGCCAGTTTCGGCTCAAACGGAGTTACGACGGAAAAGTTATAGCCGTCGTAAAAACAGTGGCTGCACCATTTTCCACATGAAACGAAGATTATAAAAACGACGGTTTTAACGAAACGGCTCAAACGATTAAGTCAAGGCTTAACGGATTCTACGGTGATTATTAATAAGACATGGCCACGCACTACCCTCTGCCCTCCGGCAGTGGTGGTCGTCGACGGCGGCCGGCGGCGGTTCATCGACGAGGAAATAAAACAACCCGCAAACCACCGCGAGACCACTACCCTCTCGATCACCCTACCGCGTGCACCAACGACTCACACCACCACCGCCACCCGACACCCAGCCACCACAGTGGTGGCGTGGCAGCGGCAGCGGCGGCCGGCGGTGGTCCTCCGGTGACGAAAACGAAAAGAAAAGAAACGTCGAGTGAAACCTTACCTCGATGACGACACAACTACGAAACCCGACACCTTCACTCTTCTTCTCCGGCGGACACGACAACGACGACGGCGACCTCCACACTTTCCGGCGAACTCCCTCTCTCTCTCTTCTCGCCGCTCTATCTCTCTCGGTTTCTCTCCTCCTCTCTCACTTCTCGTTTTTCTTCTCCGGCCGACCATAAGACAAATAGGGTTAAATGATTTGTTTGGTATACTTGGCTTACAAGAAAAAAGAGGAACGAAATAAGAATTCGGCCACCAATAAAATATTGATCTTAGCATTTTGGCTTATAAGATTTTCCTAAATGTGCACCTATGGTCCCTTGAAAATCCAAGACTTTTCACCATCCACCATTAATATATTGATCTTAGCATTTTGGTCCTCTTTAACACCAATCCACTAACCAAGAATAATTAAAGGCAACAATTTAAAATGGTTTAAAGATTTATTACGCATTTGGTCAAACTTGCTAACCCCGTTAGTAAAGATTCGCTAAAAGAACGATATTAAAGCAATTAATTAAAATATATATAAACATACCGGGACACGGGCTTTACAGTGGTAGTGGAACACACAATTGTAAGCTTTTGGAAGAATAGTTTTCCACAATTGTTAGAGCACACACTGCAACATTCCACATCACTACCACTGTACGATTTGTTTCCCGAGAGAGATTTCAGAATACACACACTTGAAAGTGTTCTTAGTGTTATTCAAATATCAATATACGAGCAGCTTATTTACTTGATCTTGTTATCATTTATTGTTCGTTATTGATTCTCTCATTGTTACAATATCGTTTACACAATCACTCAAATTTTAATATCTTTATATAATGCTTCCGCTATCTGATTTATGCTATATATGTGATACAACGTGAATCTGGGAACCTGCAGTTGGTATCAGAGCAGATTGATTTGCTCAAATCAAACGATCCAATCTATCTAGGTTGATTCATTGTTGTTGATTGTGTCTGTGTGTTTTAAACCTTCATAGTTTACTCTGTTTTTACTGTTTAAAGTTTAACGCAAGTTTTCAGAGTTCATTTAATACTGTTTAAAGCTTTCTAGTTTAGTCTAAATATCTTCTCTACTCAAAGTTACTGTTCCATTGGTTACTGTTCATCCATTTTCAGTTTAAACTCTTTCAAAATCTTTTGAAAAGTTCATACTCTGTTTTTCTTCAAAATGTCTAATAACAACATTAATGCCATCTATACTACTGGTTCTCTGACCAAACCTCCTACTCTTCTGAGAGATGAATATCCTCAGTGGAAGATTAGGATGGTTAATTTCTTTGATGGAATGGATAGAGATTTGATGCGTTCTGTCACGGACGGACCAGTCCAACCCATGGTTTTGGTTCCACGTGTACCCGCAACAGAAACTACTGCTGAGATTTCTGCTTACTTCAAAGCTAAAACCACTGGGTTTACTGAATATGAGAAGCTTAAAATGGAAAATGACCTTAAGGCAGTTAGACTTCTGATTATGGCCATTCCAAACGATATTTTCCAAGAACTTGATTCATGTGTTACTGCCAAAGAAATCTGGGATCAGCTTCTTAATCAACTTGAGGGTGGTATCAAAACCCAAAAGAACAGAAGGACCCAATGTATTAACGAATACAATGATTTCAAGGCACTTCCTGAGGAAACCCTACAACAAACCTACAATAGATTTAATGTTTTGATAAACAAATGTAAAAAGTGTGGGGTTGTTAGGTCGAAGGAAGATAACAATGTTCTGTTCCTGAAAAGTTTGAATGATGAATGGTTAAATCTGTCCATGTCTTTACAAGCTAATCAAGATTTGGATGCATGGTCTCTAACTGATGTGTTTGGCACTCTTGCTGCACAAGAGAAAGATGTTGTCAAACAAAAAGGAAAATCCACCATTGTAGGTCCAATTGCTTTGATTTCGGATTCAAAGAATCCCACTAAAGGAAAGTCCAACAGAGAAAGCTCCAGCAGAGAGAAAAAGAAAGAGAATGTTGTGAAAAAGAAAGGAAAGAAGAGTCTGGTCGCTGAAAGTGATGCTGAAGAAAGTTCATCAGATGAAGATGATGATATAAATGCTTTTGCTAAATCTCTTGCCTTAATAACTCAAAAATTTAACAAGAGGTTTGGTAACAAAGTATTTGACAGAAGAGGAAGGTACGAGAGAGAAGAGAAAGATGAGAAAAGAGGTTACGCTGCACCTCACCAATAGAACAGAGCTCCACAAGAGCAAAGACCTCAACAGAAGTATAATCCTCCAGCACATCAGAAAACCGATGCTGCCCAACCCATCAACCAAAACGATGGACGCTGTTTTAGATGTGGCAAACCCGACCATTTCTCTGCTAATTGTAGAGGTAAACTGGTAAAAGACCAGGATTACTACAAAAATAAATACAAGTACAATTACAGAGACAGAAGCTACGTTGCTGAGATGGAAAATTGGATCTCTGATTCGTCCTCTGATGACGAACCAGAGCACGCCAATTTTTGCGGGGTTACTGTGTACGATGAAAGTCTAGAAGATGTAGCAGATTGGATGACTGGAGAGATACCTGAGAGAACAACAGAGGATGATCTGTCTCATAATGCATTTGCTCTTACTGTAACAAAACCAAATGAAAGAGCGTTGGAGATCACCAGACCCAGTGCCAAGGTATGTACAACTTCTGAATCAAATTCTGACTCTGAGTTGGAAATGCATGTTTCGTTGTTAACAGAGGAATTTCAACTTTTAAAACAAAAGCTTTCAGAGGAAAAGGAGTTAAGAAAGCTAGCTCAGAAAGATCTGTCCTTCTACAAGAGAGAGAAAACTCTCTTGGAACAAGAGAAGGAAGAGATAGCCAAAGAAAAATCTGAGCTGGAATTTTTGCAAAAACAAAAAGAAAACACCTTTTCTGAAAAAGTTAAAGAGTTTGAGGAAGTTTTGAAGCAAAAGACTGAAGAGGTTAAGAAGTCAAAAACAGAAAGACTTAACTCTGTTGCTTTAAAAGATTATTTTCAAAGAGAAAGGGAGGTTTTGCATCAATCCTTGCAAAGAAAAGAGATTTTAATCAAAAAGTACCAGGATGCACAAGATGTGCATATCAAGATAAACTCTCAAATGGATACACAAGGTCTTGGTTTCAGTGACCTTGCTCCCTATAATGAAAGAAAGAATATATCCTTGTCTTCTGCCTTCTGTGTTGGGAAAATCCATGAAGATGTGATCTCTGGTTCTGCAGTTTTCAAAAGAATCAAAACCTCAGATATTTCAAGGACCAGAAGACTCAATTTCAAGAATGTCAGCTATGACTCCTTGGATCAATAAAAGGTAACAAAACCATCTTCAAAGTTCATTCTTGATCAAGGAAGAGCTAGAATCATACTTCCTGATTCTGGTAAAAGTCTGGATCCTAAAGAGATTTTCAACTTTAACTCTTTTAAGGGACAGAAGTCTGTTACTTCTGTGGTTGAATCCTCTGATGTTAAACCACAGAGCGAGCTCAACCCTGAAGCACCAGTCTTCTCCCCTTCCTCTGAATCAATCAGAACATCATTTAAAGAGGATTTAAAAAGAGTTCTTGAGGAGAATATTGCATATGATGCTTTAAAACCCAAGTTAAGGAAGTTTAAGTATGCTAAAGCTAATATCTCAGTGATGCCCAATGAGCCTAACACCTCCACCAGAGCCACCAGAGACTTTTTAAGCTCTGACAGTGACTCTGATTCTGAGGTGGATGAGCAATTTTTCTGTGCTCAAGAGACTGTTTTACACAAACCTGTTTTACCAAAGCAAGCAACTGATGAATCTGGAGCTTTGAAAAATGTGTCTTTCTTTAAGAAACAATCCAGATTCATACCAGTCCCTAATTTTCAAAACAAGGGTATCAACATTCTTTCTTCTGATGAGATAGAAGACAAGAGAAGAGAGAAAGCTAAAAGTGTTTCTGTAAATCAAACTTCAGTTCCCTTTGTCTACAAACCAATCAGATTTACACCAGAGCAGAAGGGCAAATGGAAAGTGAATGACCAACCCATTCCTGCCTCTGCTGTAAATCAAAGAGGAAACTCTTTTTGGCCAATTGAATCTATTCCAAGGAAAACAAAAATTTCAAGAAGCCAAACCAGGACAGAATGTATGTGAAGACATATAGTCCTAAGGTTTTTCAAAATCAAGCACCATTCAACCAACAGTTTTTAAACAATAACAGCAATATGCATCAAACTTCATGTTCTATCAACTGCAATTGCATTCAACTGTTGTTAAAATTGCAGAATCACCTTAATGGTCCACATTGTGTTCTGAATCAGTCATTTAAAAGGAAGAATCCCAAGACTGTTCAGAATACACAGAGAAAATCCTCTGGCACACCATCACAGAATGGAAAGCCAGCAGGTAAACCTGTTAACACCCCAAGCCTAACAAGAAAGGACCCATTATGCAATGGGTACCTAAGATTTCATTTATAACAACTCATTAAATGATCTCAACGTTTCGTTTGCAAACTCATAATTAATATCTTCATAATAAAAACCAGCGGAATAAACGTTTAATTATTAAAAAACATAAAGCAACCAGCTCTCCTCGCGCGCCAGTGTGTACCCGTCACGCCTTAGAGCCACTCGTACCTGAAACCACAATTTATTGGGAAAGGGTAAGCACGAAGCTTAGTGAATTCAAACACCATAAATAACACAGTTATTCCACACTACCCCTAAAACAGATAGTGACACATAAACGATCATACAGGTCTACGAACAAATCATAAACATGTATATCCACACCCACCCACCTGAAAGGCACAAGTCGGTCCCACCGACCACATGATAACATCTCCGGCCCCGCCGAATCCCCGGTCCCACCGAGTCTCTACGCCACCCGCGTATAAAATCTCCGGCCCCGCCGGACCCTCGGTCCCACCGAGTCTCTACGCCACCCGCGTATAAAATCTCCGGCCCCGCCGGACCCTCGGTCCCACCGAGTTAACATGACAACATAGTATCAACTAGACACCCCACTATCTATTTCCACAACACAATCACATAAAGCTACCACACACGTACTACAGCAATGATAAAACAACCGTTATTAGATATAGTGAGAGAACTCACCTCGAATGCGCGCCTAGCTTAACAATACAATTCAAGCTTCACAATTACGGTCACTTCCCAGCACCTAAACGCATGTTAAAACGTGTCAATACGAGACCCGGACCCTACGACACGACACACGCTTAAACCGTCACTAAAACTATTTTCCGTTCTCGCCAAACAGGTCTGTTCGGGACCTGTTTCGACCCCTTTAAACCCAGAAAATTCCCAATATTATTTCATGATTAGAAAGTACTCTGAGATAGGATTTCGAGGACATATTATACGCCTCCTAACGATTTTTCTACAATTTATTACGAATTAAATACGAACGACCACAAAAACTGTCCGTTTTCGGACCAGCCGCGCCAACATCCCAAAACAGCCTAGCTACGGGCTTAATCAGACTTTCGGCAAAACACGAAAAACCTCCCCAACTCAAATTGGGAACTTTGGGCACCAATTTCCCGTCAAAACGAGTTACGAGTGAAACGTTAAGGCTTTCGCAAGATCAAGGCAGATTCCAGAAATTTTCACATGAAATGACGAATCACCGAACTTGCGACCACTTTTTCGCCCAGCTAGAGACCGAACCAGTTTTCCGCTAAAACACGGAAAACGTGCCCGACCCCGAACTTGAACCGTGGACGCCAGTTTCGGCTCAAACGGAGTTACAACAGAAAAGTTACGGGCGAAATACGAACTGGACAGATTTAGCCAAATCACATAAAATGACGATTTATAAAAACGGTTTATCCGATTCGGGTTACGGTTACTATGGGCTGGACTCAACCGCGCACCATCCACTGCCATCTCCGGCAGCGGTGGTCGCCGCCGGCGGCGGCGATGGTGGTGGTTTTCCGGTGACCAAAAATAGCAAAACGAAGAGGCAAAGGAAAGAGAGATTTACCTCACGACGACGACGCCGCAGCAGCAGCCCCTCGGAGGTCCGATCACCGCTGCTCCTCCTCCTTCTCGCTACTCCCTCTCTCTCCCGCTGCTCTCTCTCTCCCGCTGCTCTCTCTCTCTCTCTCCCGCTGCTCTCACTCTCGCCGGCGGCTCTCTCTCGCCGCTGCTCTCTCTCTCGCCGGCGGCTCTCTCTCTCTCACTCTCTCGCTGCACTTCTCTTTCTCCGGCAAACACAGCGGCGGCACGTCGGCGGTTCTGGTGGTTGCACTGCGGCAGCAAGGGGGCGGGGGGAAGAATCTCGGTCGTGACCACGAGAGGGACGAAAAATAGCGTAGGGTTTTTGGTGTCGTTTGCTATGGGCGTAAAACGTGAATTTAGAAGGAGAAAGAGAGGGGTCGGCCCATATGGCCGATCCCATGCACACACTATCACATACTTGTCACTTATGGTCCCTGGGTTTTAAGGTTTATCCAATTTCCCCTCCTATCTTAGGATTTAACAATTGACCATTTATCCGCACAGAATAAATCGTTTTAGGTCCTTGACTCCTAACCCCGTTAAATAAATTCGCTAAAAAAAACATCATAAATAATTAAATAGAATGCGTACCGGGACACGGGCTTTACAACTCTCCCCCACTTGGATTAGACTTCGTCCTCGAAGTCTCGACCGGCAAATAACTCGAGATAGTTCTCGTGCATCTCCATTTCGGGTTCTCACGTCCACTCGAACCCCTTCGGTGCTGCCACTGGACTTTCCTCAACTAGAATCTAAATTTCCCACCCCGTTTAGAATTTCTCGAATACTTTTCTTACTAACAAAACCCTTCAAGGACACTGAATTTATGATCGGAAGAACATTCCAACACTGGAATCATTCCTAGTAAAACGACTTCGATTGCCTCCCAACCTTATATGTTCCATACATCCCGTTTCAAATTTCAAGCTCTAACCATTCTAAAGTTACTCCCCAATATACCCTACAGGATACTCGAATTCGATCATTCCTATCATTAACCGTCGATTAACTTCCACGAGTTCTAAAAGACTCCCAAAATTTAGTTCACACGGATCATCAAACCAGTAAACTTATAATCACCCACGAAGGTCATTCCACCATAACCATTCATCACAATTAAGCATCTCAGGGTTACTACTACCATCATCATACTTATTTTAAAAATCGGCTACAGATCTCCGATTACACTAAAGGTGTTTGGCCTCAAGCCCAAAAGTCGACACCTAAATATACTACTTACCTCAAAAAGGTTACTGCGCATTTATTCTCTTAAATACAAAGGGCATCATTCCCTTAACCGATACTATTCGGCCTACAGTACCAACACACGTGGAATACTCAACCTTCTACCGTCTACTTATCCTCCACACCCGCTCTACGAAGCCTAGTTACACCGCATCAAGATACACCTTAACGCCTACCTCCCAGGTACGACTCAAGGCCCGGCACATCGGAACTACCTCCCAGGTAAGTGCCCAAGACTAAATCCTCCTACTGCCTACTGGAAAGTCAAGGTCATAACACATGGATACCGGGGTCCCACCCCGAGATACCCAACCGACCACTACCAGCGACTGACTAACGTGCCTAAGGATCCAAAGTAAAACATCCTACCCACAAGTACCTATCTCGGATTGTCTCCCTCACCCAAACGTGTAAATACTCGACGTGCAATGAATGCCAAACGGTGCGACAAAACAATTCATCAACAAGACTCCACCTCGAGTCATTAAAACCGGGCAATTAGCCCATGACTAACTCCAAGTCAAAACCGAGCAAAATGCCCCACGCTTGCTAGACCCATAAGTCGGTCAAAAACGCGTTTAAATAAGTCTAAGCAAGCAATACTCTAAAATCAACATTAGTCACACACTCAACACGGGTTAAACAAAAGAGTTTTCCAAAAGGACTCACACCCTTAAAATTCTCAAAATGACACATACACTTAAAAAAACGGATTTCCCAAATGATTTACAAAATCATTTACAAAATGTTTTCAACGTCAAGATTTTTTTTCATTTCGAAAAGACCGTAAGAAATAAAACCACTATTACCAGGTCGGTAGTTACGCAAAAATGGACACGTTCGTCCCACATATGAAAATCATGTTGAAAATCATTTCATTGCGGCTTAGTTTACTCACAAACGTAAAGCGAAATAAATAATTTCTTTGAAAATGAACCGTCACGGTTCTAGTATGAATTGAGCCATGACATGTATTTAAAGTAACCGCTCGACCTTACACCGGGTGCGACAAAAGTGTGCACATAATTTCAAAGTCAGTTCCACGACGCTTGACCCCAAAATTTCTCTTTTTAAACATAAAATGTCGTGGCACAGGGTTTACCGACAAATTTTTCGCGCGTCGGCTAGTCATACAAGACGATGAAATGACTTACAAATATATTTTTGTCAAAACACAACCGTCTCGTCTAAGTTTCAAACTTAAGGATAAAAACCAATCCGTTTCCATCATTTGAAAATATCGACTAAAACCTCATAAAATCTCAAAAGGTGGGGTTCTTTAAATTGATTTCCAAGATTTCCCCAAAAGGTCACATAACCAAATAAGATATGCACCTCGTGAAATTAAACTCACACGACTCAACACGCCGTAAAACAAAACTTATTTTAACGAAATCATTCGAAAAGCTTTATACAGACATCGTGGAATGTAACTTTCCGCCTCAACTCTAACATATGTGGAGGAGTTCCAATGTTAAAGTCACAAGCCGTAGCCACTTGCCCGACATTTTAAACACCACAAAACACGGATATCATCTTACCCGAAAGAACCGTTGGAAAAATAACGAAATGAGACAAATTCTAACAAAGTTTGCACTCCCGTGATAAAACGATTTCATACACATTCAAAACCATATTCCCAAATCTTGTGTGTGTGCTGAACATTTCCCAAAATTCTAAAACACCATCCATAAAATGATTTGAAACACAAGAATTTGTTAATGCAATCTATTTCAAAATCAAACTTTGTGCATGACTCAGTCGGCATTCTACGCCTCGACTCCTACTCCTCCAAATCTCTCCGATCCACTAACGTCATCCGGACATTTAAACCTCTTAGGCAAGATGGGAAATTACGTCAGATAATCCCTACGATTTTTCCTCAAATCAAAGTCGACTCTATAAGCCTATGATTCTAGCACAATCATCCATCTTGGCCCGAAACAACATCATCCTCATCGTCACTCCAAATGACTATTACTAGAATCGTCCTTTTATTCCAACGACTACTAAATTATAACCTTCGACCCTACCCCAACGATCATCCCATCAAAGCAAAACAAGTACACACCTGTACTAGTAGGTTTACTATAGTTGTTCCTCCTTGTGACGGCTATTCCGGGTAGATATTACAACGAGTTATTAGCACATAATAATTCACACTAACAACGCTCACGCTCAACTCCTTGGATTCCTCGTGACTTTCCCCGACTCGAGCATTGATCTTGTGTTTCCGATAGTAGGAGCTCTACTACTACCTTCCACACCTATCATCACTCGTTCCGAGTTCCATCCGACGGGTCCAAGTAGTTTCTCGCCGATAACTACACATATATGCCCGCACCGGCATATGTACACGCTCTTCCTAGCTCCCTAGGAATAATCATAATACCCCACTACCCTTGCTAGGGCGGAACCCCACTAACCCTGACGAGTCGCCTCGTAAACACACAGTCGTATACAGTGGAAACCAGATAGACATTCAAATATAAGATTCTATCCTACAACGGTTGGACTCAAACAAGAGCTGCGCAATAGAACTAAATCCAACATTCGAAGGCTATTCGGTTCCTACCGCATACAACCTATAGTGCATTCGCTTAACAACCTATCAAAGTTAGCATAAGTCCCTAATAGCAAGTAATAACCATACAATACATTGTATTAAGCACCAAGCAATCTAGCATACATACTCCTATGTTCTAGAAAGCAATTTTGCATACGTACTCATATGTAAACGCTATTCCCAGCTCACTAGGAATTTCATCCCATCCCACTACCCTTGCTACCACGGAATCCCTGTTAGCCATAACGAGTTGCCTCGCGAATACCCAGTCGCATGCAGCGTGAATCAAATAGACATTCGAATACAAGATTCTATCCTAGAACGGTTGGACTCAAACAAGAGCTGCGCAATAGAACTAAATCAAATATTCTAAGGCTATATGATTCTTACTGCATACAACCTATAGGGCCTTCACTTAACAACCCACTATAACTAGCATTGATTCCTACTAGCAAGCAGTCATCATACAGCATAGTGTCAACAACAGGCAATCTAGCACGCATACCCTATGCCTAGAAAGCAATAATTACACTAAGTACCGTACCTTTCCCCTTTGGCTCCGGCTGACTGTACACACTGCGCCCTCGATCACCGTTTCTCCAACGGGTTTTTCCCCTTCTTTTTATTTTCCAAAAACTTTAAAGAAAATTTTATAGCCGCACACTTGAGATCAAACACACCGAAATGCGTTTGATTCACTCAAGCCGTGCTCTGATACCAAGTTGTAACGTCCCAAAAATTACAAGCAAATTTAAATTTTTAAATAAACATTTCATTTATAACAACTCATTAAATGATCTCAACGTTTCGTTTGCAAACTCATAATTAATATCTTCATAATAAAAACCAGCGGAATAAACGTTTAATTATTAAAAACCATAAAGCAACCAGCTCTCCTCGCGCGCCAGTGTGTACCCGTCACGCCTTAGAGCCACTCGTACCTGAAACCACAATTTATTGGGAAAGGGTAAGCATGAAGCTTAGTGAATTCAAACACCATAAATAACACAGTTATTCCACACTACCCCTAAAACAGATAGTGACACATAAACGATCATACAGGTCTACGAACAAATCATAAACATGTATATCCACACCCACCCACCTGAAAGGCACAAGTCGGTCCCACCGACCACATGATAACATCTCCGGCCCCGCCGAATCCCCGGTCCCACCGAGTCTCTACGCCACCCGCGTATAAAATCTCCGGCCCCGCCGGACCCTCGGTCCCACCGAGTCTCTACGCCACCCGCGTATAAAATCTCCGGCCCCGCCGGACCCTCGGTCCCACCGAGTTAACATGACAACATAGTATCAACTAGACACCCCACTATCTATTTCCACAACACAATCACATAAAGCTACCACACACGTACTACAGCAATGATAAAACAACCGTTATTAGATATAGTGAGAGAACTCACCTCGAATGTGCGCCTAGCTTAACAATACAATTCAAGATTCACAATTACGGTCACTTCCCAGCACCTACACGCATGTTAAAACGTGTCAATACGAGACCCGGACCCTACGACACGACACACGCTTAAACCGTCACTAAAACTATTTTCCGTTCTCGCCAAACAGGTCTGTTCGGGACCTGTTTCGACCGCTTTAAACCCAGAAAATTCCCAATATTATTTCATGATTAGAAAGTACTCTGAGATAGGATTTCGAGGACATATTATACGCCTCCTAACGATTTTTCTACAATTTATTACGAATTAAATACGAACGACCACAAAAACTGTCCGTTTCGGACCAGCCGCGCCAACAGCCCAAAACCGCCTAGCTACGGGCTTAATCAGACTTTCGGCAAAACATGAAAAACCTCCCCAACTCAAATTGGGAACCTGGGAACCTGCAGTTGGTATATATGTGATACAACGTGAATGATCTCAATGGGTACCTGGGAACCTGGGAACCTGCAATGGGTACCTAAGATTTCATTTATAACAACTCATTAAATGATCTCAACGTTTCGTTTGCAAACTCATAATTAATATCTTCATAATAAAAACCAGCGGAATAAACGTTTAATTATTAAAAAACATAAAGCAACCAGCTCTCCTCGCGCGCCAGTGTGTACCTGTCACGCCTTAGAGCCACTCGTACCTGAAACCACAATTTATTGGGAAAGGGTAAGCACGAAGCTTAGTGAATTCAAACACCATAAATAACACAGTTATTCCACACTACCCCTAAAACAGATAGTGACACATAAACGATCATACAGGTCTACGAACAAATCATAAACATGTATATCCACACCCACCCACCTGAAAGGCACAAGTCGGTCCCACCGACCACATGATAACATCTCCGGCCCCGCCGAATCCCCGGTCCCACCGAGTCTCTACGCCACCCGCGTATAAAATCTCCGGCCCCGCCGGACCCTCGGTCCCACCGAGTCTCTACGCCACCCGCGTATAAAATCTCCGGCCCCGCCGGACCCTCGGTCCCACCGAGTTAACATGACAACATAGTATCAACTAGACACCCCACTATCTATTTCCACAACACAATCACATAAAGCTACCACACACGTACTACAGCAATGATAAAACAACCGTTATTAGATATAGTGAGAGAACTCACCTCGAATGCGCGCCTAGCTTAACAATACAATTCAAGCTTCACAATTACGGTCACTTCCCAGCACCTAAACGCATGTTAAAACGTGTCAATACGAGACCCGGACCCTACGACACGACACACGCTTAAACCGTCACTAAAACTATTTTCCGTTCTCGCCAAACAGGTCTGTTCGGGACCTGTTTCGACCCCTTTAAACCCAGAAAATTCCCAATATTATTTCATGATTAGAAAGTACTCTGAGATAGGATTTCGAGGACATATTATACGCCTCCTAACGATTTTTCTACAATTTATTACGAATTAAATACGAACGACCACAAAAACTGTCCGTTTTCGGACCAGCCGCGCCAACATCCCAAAACAGCCTAGCTACGGGCTTAATCAGACTTTCGGCAAAACACGAAAAACCTCCCCAACTCAAATTGGGAACTTTGGGCACCAATTTCCCGTCAAAACGAGTTACGAGTGAAACGTTAAGGCTTTCGCAAGATCAAGGCAGATTCCAGAAATTTTCACATGAAATGACGAATCACCGAACTTGCGACCACTTTTTCGCCCAGCTAGAGACCGAACCAGTTTTCCGCTAAAACACGGAAAACGTGCCCGACCCCGAACTTGAACCGTGGACGCCAGTTTCGGCTCAAACGGAGTTACAACGGAAAAGTTACGGGCGAAATACGAACTGGACAGATTTAGCCAAATCACATAAAATGACGATTTATAAAAACGGTTTATCCGATTCGGGTTACGGTTACTATGGGCTGGACTCAACCGCGCACCATCCACTGCCATCTCCGGCAGCGGTGGTCGCCGGCGGCAGCGGCGATGGTGGTGGTTTTCCGGTGACCAAAAATAGCAAAACGAAGAGGCAAAGGAAAGAGAGATTTACCTCACGACGACGACGACGACGACGCCGCAGCAACCGCCCCTCGGAGGTCCGATCACCGCTGCTCCTCCTCCTTCTCGCTACTCCCTCTCTCTCCCGCTGCTCTCTCTCTCTCCCGCTGCTCTCACTCTCGCCGGCAGCTCTCTCTCTCACCGCTGCTCTCTCTCTCGCCGGCGGCTCTCTCTCTCTCACTCTCTCGCTGCACTTCTCTTTCTCCGGCAAACACAGCGGCGGCACGTCGGCGGTTCTGGTGGTTGCACTGCGGCAGCAAGGGGGCGGGGGGAAGAATCTCGGCCGTGACCACGAGAGGGACGAAAAATAGCGTAGGTTTTTGGTGTCGTTTGCTATGGGCGTAAAACGTGAATTTAGAAGGAGAAAGAGAGGGGTCGGCCCATATGGCCGATCCCATGCACACACTATCACATACTTGTCACTTATGGTCCCTGGGTTTTAAGGTTTATCCAATTTCCCCTCCTATCTTAGGATTTAACAATTGACCATTTATCCGCACAGAATAAATCGTTTTAGGTCCTTGACTCCTAACCCCGTTAAATAAATTCGCTAAAAAAAACATCATAAATAATTAAATAGAATGCGTACCGGGACACGGGCTTTACACTTGTTCACAAAAGCCCTTGATGAATGGAGATTTAACTTCTTAATCAGCAAGATGGGTATGCTGAACATGTCCTCCTAACTCAGTTTAAAATTCACCAGAGCCTCTGACGATCATACCAGAGCTCTGTCATATAGTTGGGTAGGATAGCTCACCAGAGCCTCTGATGTTCTCACCAGAGCTCTGCCAGCATACTTTTTCAATGTTTTCCTCTTGTGAATTTCTTGTTTGTATATTATTTTTTTGTTTTGTACATAAGTTTTTATCTTTCAAAAAGCTGAAAAGAAAAATCTATCTATTAAGCTCACCATTTTAGGGGGAGCTTAAGAGAAAAATAAGCATGATTTTAGGGGGAGCAAGTCAACTCTGTTTCAAATCTAAATGACTTTGCTCTTTGAACTTTAAAGGAAATCTTTTTGAGGAAGGGAAAACCTGGTCTAATGAAAACCTTTTTGATAATGTCAAGACCTTACCAGAACTCTGATATTTCACCAGAGCCTCTGATGATTTCTCACCAGAACTCTGTGAAATTTCTGAGTTAGTTCTGTTCTAGTTCTTTGACTACTTTCACATCAGAAACATGATTTTTAAATGATTTTGGGTAAAAGGTGAAACATCTTGGGTTACTTGAAAAGAATGAAAAAGGTCACTCAATAGAGGCAAAACTGTGCTAAGCTCCACCAGAGCTCTGTCAGTTTTCTGCCACATCATCAGAAGCGCTGTCATCAGAGATGCGGGTTATTTCTTAAGCGTCAACCACATGTCACCCACACATCTCTAACCGTGACGGTTTGCTTGCCCAAAAGTTATCAGAACCAAATCCACGTGGCACTCTCTGATTGAGAAACCAACCGTTAGCTGTTCCCACGTTCCACTGTTGAGGCCACTCCACTATCTGACAATCGAGTGCCTACAGTACCTACGATGGTCATCCAGCCACATGATTCGAGTATAAATATCCATACCCACGACCCATTTTATTCCTTACGTTTTACTGATCATTCAAAACCCTTAATCTTTCCCTCCTTCGTTCAAATCCTTTGAGTTCTTCGAAAAACCCTAAACCTGCAACAATGGCTGAAAGACAAAACTCCGCTGAATCAAGCCGCATAGGACCCGTCGACGAAATCGTAATCCAACCTTACTAGTTCGCAGACAATAACTACCGTTTTGATGCCAATCCAGGCAACAATCTACCTATTTATCACATTTTTGTTGAGTTTTTTAGAAACTCAGAACTCTTTAGAGCCCTCACAATGTTCGACGATGATCTCCCTGAACTTTATGTGCAACAATGGTGGACTACTTGTCAGTTCATCCCAGAACAAAAGGGGATTATTGGCAACGTTGATGCTGGAAGAAATGCAGGAGGAGGATCAATACGCATCTGTGACAAGATGTTTAGGAGAATATTTGGGATGCAAACAAGAAGACAGCTAGGAATTCAAGCTTATGAGAAACCCCCAAAAGTTGATGTTCTTCTTGACTTCGTAAAGTTCCTAGGTTACAACAACACTCTGAACAAGATAGGCGAGTTCAGAAGAGGAAATTTACCCCCAGTGTAGAATTTCATGTTTTCCACACTGAATCGAACCCTAACCTGCAAATCTGGTAGCCAAGACCAGACCAGCACAGAAATTCTCCAGATAATGTATGGCCTATACTTCAAGAGGAACTTCGACTACGCCAAAATTCTATACAAAGACCTCTTATCAGCTATTAATATCAAGACCACAGCCCTGGCAAAAGGAGGACAAGTAGGAGTCCACAGAAGTCTGAAATCCATCAGATACCCACGGTTTATAAGTCTGGTAATCAGAGTAGCCTTCCCATTACTGGAATTAACTCAACAGGGAAATCCCACACCTGTTTGGGTTATGTCCAAGTTCTTGCCCACAACCACAGGTGAATACCCGAACGTAAGAAGGGTCCCACGAACAATGCTCTCATTAATAGACCGAACTCACATTTCTATCCAAAACTATAATCATGTTGCTCAACCTCAAGAACCTGAGGTGAGAACCCCAACATACATAGGTCCTGAGCCTTCATTGGAGAGTATGAGTGAGGTAAGAGGAGAAGGTGAGGTAAACAGACCAGAGGCAAGAGTACCCGAAGTGGGGTCTTCCTCTGCCCATATGATGGAGGAGGAAGTAGTGGACAGAGCATCCCCTATGGAGGTTGTCCAAGAGGGAGAAAGGGAAGCTACAAAGGAGGTGGCAGAGAGTTTGCCCTCCTCTGGTAGTGGTGAGGAAGAACAGAGAGAAGAGAGTAAATATGAGAGTTCTTCATCCCTAGGAACCGAGAGAACAGAGAGATTAGAAGAAGATGTTCAAGTTATGAACACACATGTGAGATTCCGCAGCCCAACTGTAATAACCAGGTATTTTTATTTAATTTAAAATATGAAAATTTTATAAGTTTATGTGGGTATTTTAAGGAGTGAGAAGTTAAGGGGTAAGTTTTAATTTTTATAATAGAAGTTAGGGGTATGTTTTGGCAAGTGGAACAAGTTTAGGGTTTATTGGTAACTTATTTTGACACCTCATATGGTCAAACCGACTTTTCTTTCTAAATAGGGTGAGGTGTCCAAATGAAGTAAATATCTCAAAGTGTAAGTGTGTGTATGTGGGATATTTCGGTAGAAAGAGAGAGAGATCGAGAGAATTGAAGAAGAAGAAGGAATTGCTGCTGTGATTTTTACCAAATTGAAGTAATCAAGGTAAACAATCCATACCTTTTTGTGTAATCATTTCCTCAAAGTGTTCTTGAAAGGTTGCTAGTTAAGTGTTCAAATGGGTTTTGTTAAAAACGGATGTTTTGGGAAATTTAAGCATATGGTTAGGTTGTGATAATGGTCTTAAGCATTTCTGCATCTTTATAGCATCATGCATAGTATAAAACTGCAAAAATCTGGGTTTAGGATGAAACAGTAGACTGAGACATTCATCGGAGTCGCAATAGACGACTGCGACATTCAACGAAGTCGCAACAGTTGGTTGCGACTTGGCATTGAAGTCGCAATGGTCGTTTGCGACTTGGCTTGGAATCGCAGTAGTTGGTTGCGATTCGGGTTTGAAATCGCAATAGTGGGTTGCGATTCCAGGGTGGAATCGCAATAGTGGGTTGCGACTCCAGGGTGAAATCGCAATTGGGGGTTGCGACTCCAGGGTGGAATCGCAATATTAGACTGCGACTTAGGTACTGTTCATTGCGATTTCATGTTATTTTGGGTTGCGACTTGGGTACTATTCATTGCGATTTGATTTGAGAATTTTGTAAGTTTAAGTGTTAAAAGAGATATTTGGTATTTTATCTGATTTCAGATTCTGTGAAGAAGCAACATACGTGAATTATTCTTGAAAGAGTTTTGTGATAAACGCACGAGGTGAGTTTTACTTTAAAAAGTAATTTTTACTAGAATACAATATATGAATAACAAATTGTGATTTGTGTATGAATATGTCATACGTGGGTAATTATAATGAGATATTATAATTACGTGAGTATTATATGAAAATATAATACGTGGTCGGGCTTTGGACCGGTGTGTTAAATTGGCTCGCAACCAATTGATATTGGCCATTGGTGGAGGGATAAGGGGAATGAGACAGGTATGTTGTGTAAATTGTATTTGGTACTAATTTACGTGTGATGTATGTGTATTTATATAAAGAGTGTTTATATAAATGAATTTTTAATAATTTAAAAATGTCAGGGTTTTACTCACTAGACCCTTAGGTCTAACCCTCATTTTCTGTTTTAAAATTTTGTATTCCAGGTGACGCAATGAATAAGAGCAAGTGAATAGGATCTTTGATGGATGTTTTTGTACTTTAAGTTTTATTATTATTACTATGTAATCTAAAGTGAATTAAGTTTGTGTTGAAATTTTTATATTATTCAGACTTTGGGGACCGAATGTGAATTATGAAGTACTCTGTTGTAAACATGTTATGAATTATATGATATATGTATGTTTTGTTTTGCGGGATGTTACAGATGGTATCAGAGCCAGGTTTAAGGGATTTAGGTATTAGTATATGTACCTAGACTTAAACTGCATGTGAAGTAGGATGTCCCTATTAAATTAGAACCTGGGGATATTAAGTATAAAAGGTAGAAGGAACATCATGTAAGGTATTTTCAAATTACACCAGGCCAGTGTAATTATGATTTTACAGGTACATGTTTGAACTGGAATATCTTATTATATGGGGTATGTGCTTATGTGTATATTAACCTTGTTTAAATCCACAGAATGGCGAGTGGCACCAGACAAGGGAATCGGGGAAGGGGAAGGAATTCCAGTGGAGAAAATCCACCATTAGGAACAGGGGGAAGAGGAGGAGATCGTGGTAGAGGTAGAACTGGAAGGGGAACAGGAGGCCGAACTGGAGGTAGAACACAACAGCAGGGCACAGAGTTTGTTACACGAGATGATCTGACTGCTGAAATGGGGAGATTACAGGATAGCATACAAGCCATGTTCGAACGTAATCGTCTTAATGAAACTGAAAGACCAGATCCGGAACATGAAGTGGAGATACCACTTACCTCTACTGTTCTACCAGCGATGAAAAAGTGCGACTATAAAATGTTTCTTAGTTGTAAGCCCCCTACATATTCGGGAGATCGGGATCCCGTAAAGGTGATGAGATGGCTGAAAAAAATAGAGGCCATCTTCAAGACGTGTAAATGTGCTGAAGAAGACAAAGTGCTTTATGGAGCTGCGATGCTGAAAGGGGATGCTCTGTATTGGTGGGAGGCTCATACAGAATCAAGAGGAACGGACGTTTATACTACTTTTGCATGGGAGGAATTTGTATTAGCTTTCACGACGCACTTCTGTCCACAAGCCGCTGTCAGACAGTTAGAAGAAGAATTCATGAATCTACAACAAGGAAATCTGTCGGTTAGAGATTATACTGCACGATTTTTGGAGAAGTCTCGTTTTGCAGGATATTATGTTGCTACAGATAAGATGAAGATGGAGAGGTTTATTTATGGGTTGACTTCCGAGGTTCGAAGGTTGGTGACTGCCACAGGGCCAAATACTTTTACAGCTGCGGTGGATGCTGCCGAGAATGTGGAAAGAGATAATAAAAGAGATACTGGTGATAAAAGCTTAGGGAAAAGAAAATGGGAAGGACCACCACAGGATTCGAGGAAACCTAGATTTCAGAGGTTTGACAACCGTCCGTCATTTCGACCAACAGAAAGACCATGTCCAAGGTGCAATCGTTACCATCAGGGAAATTGCCAAGTAGAGTCACGGGTTTGTTTTAAATGTGGGAAAACTGGGCATGTTGTAAAGGATTGTCGAGTAACACGATTTTGCTTTTTGTGCAATTCTCCGGATCACCTCCAATCAGATTGTCCGTGGGGTAGAATACAATCCGGGGGTACATCGGGGAAACCAGCCATTACTAGACCAGTGGTCCCAAGAATAGAACCGCCGAGAACGAGGGGTCGTACGTTCCAAATGTCAGCTAAAGAGGCGGAAGAAACGCCGGATGTGGTCACAGGTACATTTTTCATAAACTCCACGCGTGCTAAAGTGTTATTTGATTCCGGTGCAAACCGATCTTTTGTGTCTCCCTCCTTTGCTGCTCACATGCATTTAGAGCCTAAAATGTTAAAACATGCTTTATTAGTAGACACTGCAAATGATAACCAAGTGGCAGTTAAAGAGGTTTTTGATCGTTGCATGATAAATATAGAGGGATGTGGAGTACCGATACAACTGTTCCCAATAGCTTTGATTGAATTTGATGTGGTAGTAGGAATGGATTGGTTAGCTGAGAATCAGGCTAACATAGTTTGTGATAAGAAAATAATCAATGTTGTTTTACCTGATAAGAGATCAGTAGTGATATATGGAGATCGAAAGAATCATCAGTCTAGTCTTATATCTATGATAAAAGCCCGTAAATGTGTCAATAAGGGTTGCTCTAGTTATCTAGCCTATGTGATAGATAGTAGGCCTGAAAAGTGTAAGTTGAAAGATATTTCCATTGTTAGTGAATACCCAGAAGTTTTTCTTGAAGACTTGAATAGTCTTCCTCCTGTTAGGCAAGTAGAATTTGGAATAGACCTAGTACCTGGAGCCAATCCCATCGCTCGTGCGCCGTACAGGTTAGCACCACCAGAAATGAAAGAAATGATGTCACAACTTCAAGATTTATATGATAAGGGTTTCATCAGACCCAGCTCATCGCCTTGGGGCGCACCAGTTTTATTTGTGAAGAAGAAAGACGGTTCAATGAGAATGTGTATCGATTATCGGGAGTTGAACAAGCACACGATCAAGAACAAGTATCCACTCCCAAGAATTGATGACCTTTTTGATCAATTAGTTGGAGCTTGTTATTTCTCCAAGATTGATCTTAGATCTGGCTACCATCATTTGAAGGTTAAGGAAGAGGATATTTTAAAGACTGCATTTCGCACGAGATACGGTCACTATGAATTTTTGGTAATGCCTTTCGGATTGACGAACGCTCCAGCCGCTTTTATGGATCTAATGAATCGGGTATGTAAGCCTTATCTCGATAAATTTGTCATTGTGTTTATCGATGACATACTTATTTATTCCCGATCCAAATAGGATCATGCGCAACATCTTCGTTTGATATTGGAGTTATTAAAGAAAGAAAAGTTATACGCTAAGTTCTCTAAATGTGAATTCTGGTTGCGGGAAGTTCAGTTTTTGGGTCATGTAGTTTCAGAGAAGGGTATACAAGTTGACCCAGCAAAAGTGGAAGCAATTGAAAGATGGGAATCGCCGAAGACAGCAACCGAAGTACGCAGTTTTCTGGGTCTAGCTGGATATTACCGAAAATTTATAAAAGACTTTTCTCGAATCGCGACACCATTGACCAAGCTAACACGGAAAAATTTAAAGTTTGAATGGAAGGCAGAGCAGGACGAGGCATTCAGAATATTGAAGGAGAAACTCTGCAGCGCGCCGATATTAGCATTGCCAGAAGGTTCCGAAGATTTCGTGGTTTACAGTGATGCTTCTAAATTAGGATTGGGATGTGTACTCATGCAACGTGGAAAGGTGATTGCTTATGCTTCTCGTCAATTAAAGGATCACGAAAGGCAGTATCATACCCATGATATGGAGCTTGCAGCAGTTGTCTTCGCATTAAAGATTTGGAGGCATTATCTTTATGGTTCTAAATGTCAAATTTTCACGGACCATAAAAGTCTTCAACATCTTTTTGATCAGAAGGAATTGAATATGAGGCAAAGAAGATGGTTAGAATTAGTGAATGATTATGATTGTGAAATTCTTTATCACCCAGGGAAAGCGAACGTGGTGGCAGATGCGTTAAGTCGTCAAGAAAGAAGCGGAACAATAAAAGCTATATCGTTACGAGCTGAACTCCTTCCTAATATCTTTGATGAATTGTTGAAATGCCAAATAGATGCTTATCAAGAAGAAAGTTTGAAGTCAGAACGGTTGGTTGGGATATCAGCATTGCTTGGGAAAGATGACCGTGGGTTGTTGTGTATGGGAAACAGAATTTGGGTACCTCGTTTGGGTGGATTACGGGATCGTGTACTACAAGAAGCTCATCAATCTCGATTTTCTATTCATCCAGGTACAAATAAAATGTATAGAGATTTGAAACAATTCTATTGGTGGCCGGGAATGAAGAGAAGTGTTGCTAAGTATGTAGAGGATTGTACTACCTGTAAGAAAGTAAAGATTGAGCATCAGAAACCGTTTGGTCAGTTACAACGACTAGATATACCAATGTGGAAATGGGATCAGATCACTACTGATTTCATTACCAAATTGCCAAGAACTTCAAAGGGATTCGATTCTATTTGGGTGATTGTGGATAGGTTGACGAAGTCTGCTCATTTCTTGCCGATAAAAGAAACGGATTCTTTGGAACGTTTAGCTAAGTTGTACATTAATGAAATAGTAACTCGACATGGAGTTCCAATCTCGATTATTTCTGATCGAGATAGTCGTTTTACTTCTAGGTTTTGGAGAAGCTTTCAAAAGGAGATGGGAACGCAGATAAAGTTGAGCACAGCATATCATCCACAGACTGACGGGCAGAGTGAAAGAACAATTCAGACTTTAGAAGATATGCTTCGGGCTTGTATAGTTGATTTTGGGGGATCGTGGGATAAACATCTGCCTTTGATAGAGTTTGCCTACAACAATAGTTATCATTCTAGCATTCAAGCGGCACCGTTTGAAGTATTATATGGTAGAAAATGCCGAACGCCTCTGTGTTGGAATGAAGTAGGGGAGAAACAGTTAGCAGGGCCAGAAATAGTACAGTTAACGGCGGAAAAGATTACTCAGATTCGGGATATATTGAAAACAGCACAAGACAGGCAGAAAAGCTATGCCGATCGACGTCGGAAACCGCTAGAATTTCAGGTTGGGGATTTTGTGATGTTGAAAGTTTCGCCCTGGAAAGGAGTCATACGTTTTGGGAAGCAAGATAAACTCAGTCCGCGTTATATTGGTCCATTTGAAATTACAGAAAGGATCGGTGAAGTAGCTTACAGATTGGATCTTCCGTTGGAGTTAAGCAGGATTCATAACGCGTTCCATGTGTCGAATTTTCGGAAATGTTTAGTTGCACCAGACCAAGCAGTCTCACTACCAGATATTCACGTGGATGAAAAGTTAAACTATGTGGAGGAACCGGAAGCAATAGTTGATCACAAGGTTAAAGTATTAAGGAATAAGGAGATCAGGCAAGTAAAGGTCCAGTGGAAACATCATAGGGGTCAGGATGCAACATGGGAATCGGAGGCGGAGATGAGAACCAAATACCCTCATCTGTTCTCTTAACCGAATTCCGGGACGGAATTCTTTTAAGGGGGAGATGTTGTAATAACCAGGTATTTTTATTTAATTTAAAATATGAAAATTTTATAAGTTTATGTGGGTATTTTAAGGAGTGAGAAGTTAAGGGGTAAGTTTTAATTTTTATAATAGAAGTTAGGGGTATGTTTTGGCAAGTGGAACAAGTTTAGGGTTTATTGGTAACTTATTTTGACACCTCATATGGTCAAACCGACTTTTCTTTCTAAATAGGGTGAGGTGTCCAAATGAAGTAAATATCTCAAAGTGTAAGTGTGTGTATGTGGGATATTTCGGTAGAAAGAGAGAGAGATCGAAAGAATTGAAGAAGAAGAAGGAATTGCTGCTGTGATTTTTACCAAATTGAAGTAATCAAGGTAAACAATCCATACCTATTTGTGTAATCATTTCCTCAAAGTGTTCTTGAAAGGTTCCTAGTTAAGTGTTCAAATGGGTTTTGTTAAAAACGGATGTTTTGGGAAATTTAAGCATATGGTTAGGTTGTGATAATGGTATTAAGCATTTCTGCATCTTTATAGCATCATGCATAGTATAAAACTGCAAAAATCTGGGTTTAGGATGAAACAGTAGACTGAGACATTCATCGGAGTCGCAATAGACGACTGCGACATTCAACGAAGTCGCAACAGTTGGTTGCGACTTGGCATTGAAGTCGCAATGGTCGTTTGCGACTTGGCTTGGAATCGCAGTAGTTGGTTGCGATTCGGGTTTGAAATCGCAATAGTGGGTTGCGATTCCAGGGTGGAATCGCAATAGTGGGTTGCGACTCCAGGGTGAAATCGCAATTGGGGGTTGCGACTCCAGGGTGGAATCGCAATATTAGACTGCGACTTAGGTACTGTTCATTGCGATTTCATGTTATTTTGGGTTGCGACTTGGGTACTATTCATTGCGATTTGATTTGAGAATTTTGTAAGTTTAAGTGTTAAAAGAGATATTTGGTATTTTATCTGATTTCAGATTCTGTGAAGAAGCAACATACGTGAATTATTCTTGAAAGAGTTTTGTGATAAACGCACGAGGTGAGTTTTACTTTAAAAAGTAATTTTTACTAGAATACAATATATGAATAACAAATTGTGATTTGTGTATGAATATGTCATACGTGGGTAATTATGATGAGATATTATAATTACGTGAGTATTATATGAAAATATAATACGTGGCCGGGCTTTGGACCGGTGTGTTAAATTGGCTCGCAACCAATTGATATTGGCCATTGGTGGAGGGATAAGGGGAATGAGACAGGTATGTTGTGTAAATTGTATTTGGTACTAATTTACGTGTGATGTATGTGTATTTATATAAAGAGTGTTTATATAAATGAATTTTTAATAATTTAAAAATGTCAGGGTTTTACTCACTAGACCCTTAGGTCTAACCCTCATTTTCTGTTTTAAAATTTTGTATTCCTGGTGACGCAATGAATAAGAGCAAGTGAATAGGATCTTTGATGGATGTTTTTGTACTTTAAGTTTTATTATTATTACTATGTAATCTAAAGTGAATTAAGTTTGTGTTGAAATTTTTATATTATTCAGACTTTGGGGACCGAATGTGAATTATGAAGTACTCTGTTGTAAACATGTTATGAATTATATGATATATGTATGTTTTGTTTTGCGGGATGTTACACCAACTCCCAGTGCAACCACACAACCTATCTCTGGTGATCAAGACCAGAGGGATATTGAAACAGAGGAGCACACCTCGAACCTTAACCAGACAGAACCACCAGAGGCAACTCTTCACGCCTCTGGTATGCATGCAACCGGGGAATCCATCTTTGGTAATGATGTTCAATTGCCCCAGAACATCAATAGGTCACCACCACACGATGATACCTCTGTGGGTCATATAGAATTGACACAAAATAGTCTTGAAATCTTTCGTATCTCACGTACTCTATGTCCGACTCAGGGACAATGGGATGACCTAGTTTCACAAGGGAAGACTTTGCTTGATCCAAGTTCTTCTCGTCACATCAGATTTCCTTCTTTAGAACCTGAGCTGGAAGAGGAAACTCTGGTCAGAACACCTGTAGATATATCCCCTCCAAAGGAACATCAAGGATCAGGTGGAAGTCCTCCAAGAGCCAACCTAAAAACAACTCTTGAGGGAGGCGCCTCTGGACTCGAGGCTGAATTGGATCCATCTATTGGAGCCAAGGTTACCCCTGCTGAGACTGTTACAAGAGAAGAGTTCACAAGCTTCTGTGATAGTCATAGCAACTCCTTGAATGAGTATAAACTTATCAATGAATCCAAAGAGGAGCTAATCCGCAAGGAGAATGCTTCTCTCAGAGAAGAGCTGCAACAGATTTCAGCTAAATATGTAGAGACAACTCAGAAGTATGCAAATGCTGAAAGGGTCAGAGCAGAGGAGACAACAAAGATATCTTCAGAGCTCGCTGAACTGAAAAGAGTCATGGCAGAGAACCACACCGCGGCAATGAACAGAACGTTGCCCATGCCTTCTATTCTTTTATCAGACTCCAATGTCCGAACCTTGACAGAGTTAATCAACGACTCTGTTAAGAATGCAATCAAAGAAGCCACGACATCTTCTGCCACTCCGGTCAACATATCTGGTCCAAGCCCCAATGATTTACCTATGACAGTTGGCCACATGGGAGAGTTCAGCAGATCTGTTTTAAGCAAGATGATGTCTATATCATCCAAGTTCGTCATGAAGGCACAAGCGACAGAACGACATATACAATCATCTCTTGACACTCACAAAGTCAACTTTGAGAGTCAAGTTGATGAAATCCGAACTACTGCAACAGATGTCGAAGACGCATTGAAAGCAGCAGTCACTACTTTCACATATGAGATCAAAAAGACTGCTACACTCAAAAGACCTGCAGAAGGACCCCCAGAAGGAGAACCTTCAAGCAAGAAGGGTAAGTTTGTTGTTCCGGCCTCACCCAATGCAGGAATTGCAGATTCTGATGATGATGATGATGATGACTTCCAAGATGCTCCAGAGGGAAATTCCGATAATCAGACGGGTGAGTCCACAGAACAACAAAAGGGGGAGAAGGAGAAAGAGAAAGAACAAGAGAAAGAGAAAGAGAAGGAAAAAGAGAAACAGACAGAAACAGAAATGAATAAGGGGAAAGAGAAAGTAACAGAGGCAGAGGCAGAGAGGGAAGAAGATACACAAGGAGACAAGGGGATGACAGAAGAAGACATTACACCAGAGATGACTATGGTAGTGTTTGACTATATGTTCAAAGACAGAATCATCAGAACACCATAAGAGTCAACTCAGCAACCACCAGAGATCATCATACATGACACCCCTCCTCCATCTCCAAGAACTGAACCAGAGAGATCAAACCCAATCTCTGCTGATGAACAAATAAGCCAAGCTCAACCCCAAATCCAACCCCAAATTCAAACCCAAACTATACAAGAGCCCGGACGCCATGTTGATATTCTTATGGCCGAAACCCATGAAGATCAGAACCCAATTCAACCAGAGCAGAACCCAGAAACATCAACCCGACACACCGAGAACCCGTCCTTAGAAGAACTATTTTCCTATCTCTATGCTGACAGAGATATTATCCCTGTCAATGCCAGACCCATCAACCCATATCTTAACCCTGACAGAATAGGAAATCTCTCAGATGCTAGGCGAAGGTTCATAGAAACAAAGTCAAATCTGAACAAAGCCGTAAACTCGAACTTTGGAATCCGCAGAATCATAAACATCAAGCATAGAAAATTTTCATATGACAGAGTCGTGTACCATGAGTACACTATTGAATCAACAGAAGGCAAGATCGAACACTTCAACGACAATGATCTTGTGCTTCCGAATCCATATGATTTAGTTACTCTTCACAGCTATTGCTTGAACTTCAACGAAAGATACAAAATAGCAAGAACAGCTCTATCCAAGGTTCGATACGCTATGCAAGAGCACGTCAATCTCAGAACACAGATCGACTTTCAGCTAGGCATAGAGTTCGAAGTTGAGAGACTGGCGATTGCACCTCCAAATGAAAACCTTGAGGGTTATGGCCATTACAGAACTGGAACCGTGGTTGGAGATCCTCCAATCTTCATCTGCCGACAGAAGGGCACCAAGAAGGCCATCAGAGCTGCTGAAACCCACAAGTACTCAAGTGAGTCGCTGCAGTATCTCAAGAACGTGATATAGAATCTCCCAACAGAAAAGTGTCCAGAAGAGCAACTGAGGCTCTACATCAACCAGATTGACCTCATGTTCGACTTCCGAGAGCTAATCAGAAAATTCGACAGAATGCTAAGGGGAGACTTTTTTGGTTAAGTGTACTTATTCTTTTGCATTGTACTGTAATCATCCTTAAAAGAAAAGTGCAAATTTTCACAGAGGTAAAAATTCTCTGTCTGTTGTTTATATCTCGGTAATTTCCAATTTTTTATTTTCAATACTTAGGGGGAGATTGTTAGCCCCAAGTATCTCTTATGTAAAAGTATTGAAAATATTACAAGTCAGAAGACCACCAGAGAATCCAGCAGAAGACTTAGAAGAAATCCAACAAGAAGACCATCAGAGCTCGACAGAGCTCTGGCGGAACCAACAGAGCTCAGCAGAGCTCTGGCAGAAGACTTCTTCTAATCAACAGAAGCACTGCTCACACAAGAAGACCAACAGAGATCTGGCATAAGAGCTCTGGTGACATGAAGACCTCTGTGAAGCCTAAGTCTCGTAGAAATCTATAAGTGTTAGACACGTGTCCGTACTTTCCACGTAAGCCCTAAAAGGACGGAGACACACTTTCCACGTGTTATTCCATGGTTAGATAGTACACTGTCTTTCACTTTATTAGGCTATAAATAGAGTGGTAGTGGAACACACAATTGTAAGCTTTTGGAAGAATAGTTTTCCATAATTGTTAGAGCACACACTGCAACATTCCATAGCACTACCACTGTACGATTTGTTTCCCGAGAGAGATTTCAGAATACACACAATTGAACGTGTTCTTGGTGTTATTCAAATATCAATATACGAGCAGCTTATTTACTTGATCTTGTTATCATTTATTGTTCGTTATTGATTCTCTCATTGTTACAATATCGTTTACACAATCACTCGCATTTTAATAGCTTTATATAATGCTTCCGCTATCTGATTTATGCTATATATGTGATACAACGTGAATCTGGGAACCTACACGTATGATGGAGAATATGACTCGAATGATGAATAAGGCAATGGAACTTCAAACAGAGATGTTTATGAAAGCGCTGAATGATAGAAGTGCGGAGTTATGGCAAACAGAGACTGATATTGGGGTAATAAATCCAATTCGTAACCCCGTGATAGAGGCAGAAAGGAGGTTGGAAAGAGTCTGCTCGTATAAAAAATTTCTAAGTTGTAAACCGCCAGAGTTTACCGGAGCAGACAATCCTATGGCAAGCATGAATTGGCTCAGGGAAATGGAACAAGTTTTCCGAGCTTGTGAATGTGATGAAAAGTCAAAGGCCAGGTTTGCGTCTCAAATGTTAAAAGGTAATGCGCTGACTTGGTGGAATGTAGTGACGGCTACAATCTCTGCTCCCGTTTTGACTGCTATGACTTGGGAGTCATTCAAGAAAAAGGTTATGGAAGAATACTGCAATGAAAACGAGATGGATAGGATTGAAGAAGAGTTTCGGACTCTTAAGAAAGGCACTTCATCTGTTAGGAAGTATACCGAATCCTTCATGAAGAAGCTGAACTTAGTGGAGCATGTGGCTCCGACTGAGAAAGTAAAGATTAAAGCTTATTTAAAGGCTTTGCCAGCGGACATGAATTCCCGTGTACGAAATGCTAAAGTTTCAACATTGAGGGAGACAATTGAAGAAGTTAAAGTTATGGAAGAAGTCTATGCTAAAGATAAGGAAGAAAAGACTCAAGTAGGAGAGAAACGAAAATAGGATGGCCGGTCAGAGTCTTCTCAGAAGTCAAAAGCATCTGGTAAAAGTGCTCATTATGAATCTCGTCGTGAGCCGAGTTGGTGTCCGAAGTGTAGGAGTAAGCACTATGGACCGTGTCGGGTGACAACGTTGGAATGTTATAAGTGTGGTAAAAGTGGGCATATTATTAATAATTGTCCTGTACAAGGATCAACGTGCTATGAGTGTAAACAATCAAGTCACTTCCTTCGGGATTGCCCAAAGTTGAAAAAGGGTGGAGACCAAAGCAAGAAACCAAATGTTCCAAAGCCAACGGGTCGAGCATTCCATATGACAGTTGATGAGGCCAAAGAATCGAAAGACGTCGTTTCAGGTACATTCCTCGTTAATTCCCTTCCTGCGCGCATTTTATTTGACTGTGGTGCAAATTTGTCGTTTGTGTCCATGACATTCTATCACAAGTTAGCTATGCCTGTCACTACCTTGGAAGATGCCTTAGTAGTCGATATAGCTAACGGGGGTCAAGTCTTGGTTCGTGAAAGACTTAAGGATTGTTTAATTTCAGTAGGGGAAACGAAATTTCCGATCGACTTGTTGTTGATGGAAATTGGGGGATTCGATGTGATTGTGGGTATGGACTGGCTGACAGTCAACCATGCAGAAATACTTTGTGCAAGGAAATTTATCCGGATTCCGATGGCTGATAAGGGTGATGTACTCATCTTCAGGGAAAAGTGAAAAGGGGAAGTTCCGTTAATTTCTGTTGTAAAAGCACGTAAATGCTTGATGAAAGGATGTTCATCCTATCTAGCGTATGTTTTAGATGTAAAGTCAGAAAAGAAACAAGTGGAAGATATTAAGGTGGTACGTGAATTCCCGGAAGTATTTCCCGATGATCTTCCAGGCCTACCGACTGAATGGCAGGTGGAGTTTCGTATTGACCTTATCCCTGGATCGGCACCAATAGCGCGTGCACCGTATCGCCTAGCGCCGGCCGAAATGAAAGAGATTATGACTCAACTTCAGGAGTTGTTGGATAAGGGTTTCGTTAGACCGAGTTCTTCACCTTGGGGAGCTCCGATTTTGTTTGTTAAGAAGAAAGATGGCACCATGAGGATGTGCATTGATTACCGAGAGTTGAATAAGGTGACTATTAAGAACAAATATCCTCTTCCAAGAATTGATGATCTATTCGATCAACTCCAAGGTGCAAGATGTTTTTCAAAGATTGATTTAAGGTCAGGGTATCATCAAGTTCGGGTAAGAGATGAAGACATCCCTAAGACAGCGTTTAGAACAAGGTATGGGCATTATGAATTTCTTGTAATGCCATTTGGGTTGACAAATGCTCCAGCTATGTACATGGATCTGATGAACAGAGTATGTCGACCATTCTTTGACAAGTTTGTCATTGTATTCATTGATGACATACTTGTTTATTCGAAAACTGAAGTAGATCATGAACATCATCTTCGTGAAGTCTTAGAAGTGTTGAGAAGGGAGAAATTGTACGCGAAGTTCTCAAAATGTGAATTCTGGTTAAAAGAGGTACAATTTCTAGGCCATGTAATCACTTCGGATGGAGTCAAGGTAGACCCAGCAAAGATAGAAGCAATGACGAATTGGGAAACACCAAAATGCGCGTCTGAAATAAGGAGTTTCTTAGGCCTAGCCGGTTACTACCGAAGGTTTATTAAAAACTTCTCAATGATTGTTTCTGCTTTGACTATATTGACTCGAAAGAATCTGAAGTTTGTTTGGACGGAAAAACAAGAATCGGCTTTCAAAACTTTACGTTAAAAGTTATGTGAAGCTCCTATTCTTGCTCTACCAGAAGGAACGAAAGATTTAGTTGTATATAGCGACGCGTCAAAGATGGGTCTAGGATGTGTATTGATGCAACGAGGCAAAGTGATTGCTTACGCATCAAGACAACTTAAAGAGCACGAGAAGAATTATCCTACTCATGATTTGGAATTAGCAGCGGTTGTATTTGCATTGAAGTTGTGGCGACATTATTTGTATGGAATGAATTGTACTCTTTATACTAATTACAAGAGCTTGAAACATGTCTTTGATCAGAAAGAGTTGAACATGAGACAACGGCACTGGTTAGAGTTACTTAAAGATTATGATTGCGAATTGCATTACCATCCTGGTAAACCAAATGTCGTAGCTGATGCTTTAAGTAGAAAAGAATATAGTGGGTGTTTGAAAGCCACCAACGCCAGAATTGATGTAACATCAAGCTTAATTGAAAGGATAAAGGAGGCACAAGCGAAGGCCTTACTAGAAGAGAATTTGAAAGATGAAGTCATGAGCAAGCAACATCTTCAACTGACTGAAGATAGCCGTGGAATTAAACTATTCCAAGGCCGTGTTTGGGTGCCAAAAGTGGGAGGGAATCGGGAGTTAATTCTCGAAGACGCCCATAAACCTAAATATTTTATACATCCTGGAAGTACTAAGATGTATAGGGATTTGAAGTTGCATTATTGGTGGCCGGCTATGAAAGTCGATGTGGCACAAATAGTAGAGAAGTGTAGGACATGTTCATTAGTAAAAGCAGAACATCAAAAGCCTTACGGAAGTTTTCAGTCTTTGGAGATTCCGGAATGGAAGTGGGAAAAGATTACCATGGATTTTGTGACGAAGTTACCAAAGACGCAAAAGGGTAACGACACTATATGGGTAATCGTGGATCGACTAACTAAGAGTGCTCATTTTTTGGCTATGAAAGAAGCGTCACCAATAGATAAATTGCTGAAGCTGTATATTGACGAAGTGGTGTCAAGTCATGGTATACAGGTGTCTATAGTGTCGGATCGTGATAGTTGGTTTACCTCAAGATTTTGGCAATCACTACAAGAAGAATTGGGTACGAGGGTTAATTTGAGCACTGCTTATCATCCACAAACTGACGGGCAAAGCAAAAGAACCATTCAAACTTTGGAAGATATGCTCCGGTCATGTGTGTTAGATTTTGGAGGTAACTGGGATGCGCATTTACCTTTAGTGGATTTTTTATATAACAATAGTTATCATTCCAGTATTGGAAGAGCACCTTTCGAGGCTTTGTATGGTCGGAAATGTAGAACCCCGGTGTGTTGGTTAGAAGCCGGAGAAAAGCAGTTTGCTCGTCCGGAACTTGTGCAACAAACGGTGGATAAAGTGAAAGAAATTCGGAAGCATATGAAAGCAGCTCAAGATCGACAAAAGAGTTATGCTAATCCGAAAAGAAGACCAAAAGAATTCCAAGTTAGGGAGCGCGTGATGCTTAAAGTGTCTCCATGGAAAGGTGTGATAAGGTTTGGTAAACGTGGGAAGTTGAGTCCTCATTTTCTAGGACCTTTCACCATCACTAAGAGAGTTGGATTGCAAGTATATCATTTGGATCTCCCACCTGAATTGGAAGGAATCCACAATACTTTTCATGTTTGCTATCTTCGGAAATGTTTAGCCGAAGAGGACTATGTGATTCCACTTACTGACGTAAGAGTGGATGAAAAGAGTCGTTGTGTGGAAGAACCGGAAGCAATTTTGGAAAGATCGGTTAGGAAGTTACGTAATAATAAGGAAGTAGTTATGTTAAAGGTACAATGGAAACACCATCGAGGTGCTAATGTGACTTTAGAGTCGGAAGAGGATATGAAGATTAGATATCCTCATTTGTTTACCTAGCCTTGATTTCGAGGACGAAATCATTTTCAAGTTGGGGAGTATTGTAACATCTCGATTTTTGTATAAAGTATTAAGATGGGTTTTATTGATAAATTATGACTTATTATGTGATAGATTAATTTTAGAGTTTAACCCCGATTAAGTTACGTTATTTGTTTTACGGAGTTATAAGTTAAGGGGTAAACTTTAATTTTAATTTAGAAGTTTGAGGGTATGTTTTGCCAATCTTTAGATGTGTGGGGTTTGTTTGGTGAGATTGGTGAAACTTAATCCACCCACCGCCTTAGTTTAAAGAGATAAAATGGATGAGATATTTTCATTCGGTATCTTGTTGTGTGTGCGTGGGTTTTCATGGCAAGAGAGAAGAGAGAGAGAGAGAACCGAAAAAGAAAAAAGAAAGAAGAAGAAGAAACAGATTACTTCAGCTGGAAAGATTAAGAACAATCTATGGAAACAAAGGTATTCATCTTGCTTGAATTCTTCATTTTATTTAGATAAGTTTTCTATGGGTTTAGAAATGGGTTTTGATGTTTTTGAAGATTATGAGAAATCTGGGCTGATGATTATGTTCTGATAGTAGTCTTAATCATATTTGGAAATTTACAGAATTTATTATGGCTTAAAAGTGTTAGTTTTGGCTTAAATACACTTTTTAGTTGGTTGAGACAGTTATGAATATCGCAGCAGTTAGTTGCGATAGTTATGAGGAGTTGCAATAGTTATGAATGTCGCAACCTTGGGTTGCGACAAGTAGGTTGTATCGCAACAGTTGGTTGCGATAAGAAGAAGATGTCGCAACAGTGGGTTGCGACAAGTACTGTGTGTTGCGACAAGGGTTATCGCAGCTAGTGGGTTGCGATAAGAGTCGAGAATTTAGGATTCTTAGTCTTTAAGGGTCCTGTACATTAGATTAATACCAGTACAATATGTATTTGGGTATTTCAGATCTTTGTGCAGTTGGTGACGGAATTGCTTACAACTTTAAGAAAGAAAAGTAAGAGTGACGCGACTACTATCAGGTGAGTTCATTCTTACCTTACCCTTTTATAACGTTTTTGAATTATGGTAAGGTGTATTTTTATAATGAACTGTTTGAATGGATTTTGGAAGAATGATTTTATGAAGTAAAATCGATTATCTTAAATTGAGAGTTTTGCTTAAATTCATTAATGTTATTTGAAAATGAATTAGATTAAGCAATAACCTGCACGGGTACAAATAAGTGTAATGGATCCATAGGCACTAGTTGTTATAATCACATGGAATAGGCGTGGATTAATCGTAATTCCAGTGTGTGTGTGAGAAATCATGGAATAGGCGTGGATTAATCGTAATTCCCGATTTCTAAGGAAGAGAAGGGATTGGCATGTGTAATTGTAATCTCTACTTCCTTTCTAAGAAATGGGCATGTGTAATTGCGATTTCTTGGATATGAGTGTTAATCTAGAATCCTTGGAGATTCGTGGTGTGGGCTCAGGAATATGATACAATGACTGACTTGGTATCAGTCATAATCATGGAATCGGGTATAACCCCGTCATCGAAAGATGTTTACGCGTGTGGTAAGAAAAAGGGTAAACTAGGTTTGTTATGCCTTGTTTACAATGATTTTAAACGTATTATTTTGAAACTGAATGTTCTCACTAGGCGTTAGCCTAATCGTTTCAAATGGTATTTTCTTACCAGGTACTAGCTCGGGAAAATAAAGGGATGTGGGACGAGAGCTTTTGGATTAGCGGAGAGGTAAATGAACACTGAGGTTTTTGATAGATTGCTTAGATAACCTAGTTAATCTGAGTATAGTAAAATGATTAGATTAATAGGTTATTTGAAGAATTCTATATTTGTAAATATGACCCTCATAGTTAATTCTCTGCTTATATTTATAAAGTTTAGAAAGTTTATGTTTAAATCTTGTTATAAATTGAGGTTTAAATTAGCCCTGATTTTAGGGTGTTACATTCGATGATCTGAAGTTCAACCCATGTTACCACGTCGCTCGATTTGAAGTTGATCCTACCCATAAAAAATTTACGACCGTCTCCAAGTTCCTTTTTCGATCACCCCTTCTTAATGCATTCACATGCAGCCCCAAGATGATCAAAGTGTTCATTGAACAATTTTGTCTCACGTATGTATATGATCCATTAAATGACTCCATCAACGCCTCCATTTTATCTGACGATGAAGACCACGACCTCGCCTTTGGGGTCGAGGATGTTCGTGATGCTCTACGACTCCCCTCCTTCCCAGAATATGAAGAGTTCCATATTGGAACTGAACACGAAGACGTGGTAAAAACTCTAAACTACACTCCTGAATCTTCTACTAAAGGCCCAAGTACCCTTCTCCGCAAATACATGGGTGGCGTGTGGAACTTCTTCTCTACACACGTCATCTATTGTTTATCTAGAAAAACAAGTAGTCAAGACCAATCTCCTTCGTACATCACATCTCTGGCTCATGCCCTCATTTTCCAAAGAAAATTTGACATCGCTCAATATTTTTTACTGAACTTGCAAACGTGATCACCCCACCGAAACGATGCCACGTGGCTTTTCCCCGATTCATCTCCATGATCATCCATCACAAGATGTCCAGTGTCCTTGCTACCGATCGGAAGTCTGATCTCTGAAGCTCACCTACGACTGGTCTGCTCTCGTCATCGGCAAAACAGTTCTGGATGTGGATCCCCTCGCCACCGATTTGCCTCTCCGACCAGGTATGATTACTTTCGTTCATTCTCGCGAATTGTAAAGGGGAGATGCTGAAATCCTTGGTTTTGTCCATCCAGAGATTCCTTCGGACTCTTCTATGCCCATGTCCCTTCTACCCGAGTGAAATTGGGGGTCACGAAAAAGAAGTCTAGGGCCCCCGATACCTCCGTCTCTGCTTCTGCGACTATGCCACCAAAATCACCTTCCGTGGCTACCCAGGTCCACACCTCCTCTAAACGGAGGCACTCAAAATCCCCCCGTAAGTCTACTCTAAAGAGGCTTAGGAAACTTTCGGCCAAGACTCCCACACCAATCATCGATTCTCAAAAGTCGGTGCATGTTGAAATTGTCCCAGAAGGGCCAAGAGAATCTGTTATCCCACTTACCACCTCCTCCGTTGTCTCTCAACAAACTACGGTTGTACATTTGGGGTCCCCTCACACTCCTACTTCTTTAGGTGATGTAGATGACTTGGAAGTCTCCCCACTCCAAGGCTCTGCCTTCGCACTGCACAACCCATCACCCGACCACTTTGTGGTCGATGAATCTACACAACCCCGTGAAGGGTCGGTCGAACCAACGGTCGGTCCTGAGGCTTTGGACTCTCTTGATTTTTTTCTATAGGATACTCACCCCCGATTGGCTACCCTTCATCGACAAGATCCTTCTCCAGTTTATGTATCACCAATTGCTTCTCAATCAAACGTAGCCTCCTTACCGAAAAATAACTCTCCACCGAAAGCAAGATCCCCACCGAAATCTCCCCCACCACCGATCCCCTCACCAACGAAATCTCCCCTACCGAAAGCTCCTTCACTACCAGAGAAAACCTCACTGAAGGACCAATCTCACCGATCCTCCTATTACGCCTCCCCCATCTGACCTCACCGATCACCCCAATGATCATCCTCGGGGGATAGCTCACCCATCTCCCTCACCTAGACGAATCCTCTTCCCCGATCCACTCTCTGATAAGCTCTCATCCTCCACAATTTTGGATTCCAGATCTCTTCCACATCACCCATTATGTGATCCCAGATACAAGTAATATAATCAAAAACTAGAATGCAATCAATCCATCTCTCATTGATCTTCCAAATATGAATTACAAGGTAGAGAGAAAATATAAAGGATTGATATTGGAATTGTAAGTGTTCACTTGAAATGTAAGCAAATCTAAGCTATTTATACTTAGATTGAAAAGGTACAAAATGAGTCCCTCAACTTGAATACAACATAGAATTTGAACACTAACATTCTCCCCCTTTGTATTCAAGTGAGCCAAATAAACTTCATCTTCTGAGCAGCTCCGGTGGAATGTACCTTTTTCTGATTCCAAATATGATCTCAAATCTCCTGAGTGCATGCTTGTATTCCAGTCTATCTTCAATTGCTTTCAGTGCCTTGTTGATCATTACTTTCTCTTTTTCTTTCAAAATTACCAACTTCTGTTCATCCAGTCTGATTCTTTCATCCAGCCTTATCTTAATCATATTGAGTGTGCCATCACAATACTTGTTCACTTCAATAAATCTGAGGAACTTCTTTTTCTTTTGACCATTGTGATAGACAACACCAAATTCTGGTTTTTCTAGCACAATATAGAGTGGAATACCTTATATATCTGGCAAGTTTCTGTTTGGTCTTCTAGTATTCACTCTTATCTGATTTCCTTCCAATGCCATTTGAAAATCTGTTAGATATGCCAGTTTGACCAAGTTTTTCATGAATCTTTTGACTGCTTGATAAGCTTCAGAGTATGTAATATTCTTGTTTGGCATTCGTGCAAGAATATCATATAACCGGAAGAAATCTTCACAGGTTAATGATTTGAAGTCGGCTTCACTGAAGTTCCATTCCTTTATCAGTTCTGAAAACATAGAATCTCGGATAGAAAACATTTAGAATCTTTTCAGATTCTATCTTGTTGATCTTCACTATTTCTTTATCTATTCTCACACATTCAAGTTCACGATCTTTGTTGCCTATCATGTGTAGATATTCAATCTGGAGAGGTCTGGAAAGCTTATCAATGGAATACAGTTTTACCTTATCAATTGGCTGAATGACTCTCACGAATAGATCACTCCGGATATCTTCTTGAAATGAAGTAATAATGCCGATTATGTGTCCTCTTCTTTCAATCAAGGCCTCTCTATCAACTAACATTTGAAGATTTCTCATTTCAGCCTCAGACACTGGATCTTTTATTTTTCCTTCAGGCAAGTCAGGAATCACAGGTACGTCAATTACTGGATCAGGTACTTGAGCAGCATTCTCATTTTCATTTTCTGAATCTGAACCCGGTTGCACATTTACCCCATCAAACACATCATCCAATTCTTCTTTGATCTTTACAACTGTTACCTCCGGGTCATCTTCAGAGTCAACATATACAACATCTTGAATAAAATCATCTGCCATTCTTTCCTCAAACGTCCTGTTGTCACATCCATCAGGCTTTTCAACCGTAGGATTAACAACATCCAGGAATCCCAAATCCTCACTCTCATTCACTTGAGTACCACCAACATTACCAGTACCCGTTTCAACATTAGTTTCCACATTTTCAGGCATTTGAGTACCCGAGCCACTAGCTTCACCAACTTGTTCAAATTTTGATTCTTTGTTCTAGAATGGAGATTTCAAGTTCACAAATTCTCCCTTCTAGAACCAACGTTGGAACATATCTTTTAGCTTCAAAAACTTGTTCAGTGTTTGGCTTTGTAGCATAGATATCAAAATCATTGTTTGAAAGTGTTCCATTTGGATTGTTTAGAGTTTTCTCAGTCTCTCAAGTATAACAAAATGGAAGTTGTATACTCTTTGTTGTTGACCTTTTTATCGATTCCTCTTCTAAAATTTCCTTTTCATTTGTCCAAGGAATTTCAAACTCGGGCCAATATCTAGCATATCTTAGACATTTGAAATCATACAATGTTGGTAATGTAAAGATTGCTTTGGCCAAATGTTTGGGGTTTTCGTAACCAAGTCCCCAGTATTTATTGACAGAACTTACAAGTCTTGGTTTGTTCAAATGAATTGTTTGGTCAGTTTGGCCTCTCAAATACATCTTCTTTTCCAAATCTTCAATTTTGTTCAAAAACTCCGTATTTTGATTTGAAAGATTTGTCAAAGAGAATTCACTTTCTTTATTCCTTGCTTCTAACTCTTTGATTTGTTTGTTCAATTCAGATAATTGAGAATCAAGGATTGTCTTTTCTGTTTCAAATTGATTATGTTGAAATTTGAGAGTTTTAATTTCTGAACATTTTTCTTCTTTCTCAAGTTCAACATCATCAATCTTTTCCTTTAAGTCATTATTTTTCTTCTTTTCTTGTTCTAGATTTTCTCTTAATTCTTGAACACATGGTACCATGTTCTCGATTTCACGTAATAAACTAGCATTTTCATTTTCTGAAAACACTAATTTATTTCGTAAATCAGACAATTCACTACGCAAAGTAGTTACTTCATGATCTTCCGATTCAGGTAAGGGAAAAGAATTTACCTGTGTTGTAGTGTCAGAATTATCCTCATCATCAGAATTAAATTCTGCTTGACACATGTTGGCATGTTCTTCCTTTTCTGCCTCATCATCTGTCTGGTCAAGCCAATATTCTTCTTCAACCAGAAGTGCTATTCCATCTTCCTTCTGTTTGGCCAACAGCATCTTCTGCTTGTAGTAATCAGAATTCCTGACAACTTTCTTCCGGCAATCCTTAGCATAGTGACCGGGCGTTCCACAGTTATAACACTTTTGAGCCTCAACCAACTTCTTTTCTTCAAACCTTTTCTCCGCATTCTCAAACATCTTCTTTCCCTCAGCTTTCTCTGATCTCTTATCCACATTCTCAAACCTTTGTTCTCCAAAAGGTTTCCTCTCATAACTGTTATTCTCAATTCTTCTTGAACCAGAAATGTATCTTAGGTTGTTTGAAGAAGGATTTTTGTAGAACCTTTTCTGAAAATGCCTAGTCAATAATATCATTGCTTGCTCTAATTCGGCACCATCATCGGAATCTATACCCTTGTAACTCGTGTCAAATATCCCCGAATCATCAGACATAAAACTGCTTGTTTGCATTTCAGCTTGAAGTGCAATTGGTTCTGGAGAGATCTCTTTCTACTTCTTCTTACTCTTTTTCTCTTTCTTCTCATCTATCTCCTCTTCATCTTGTTGCATGGTCTCATATAGTTCGTGTAATGGCATGGTAGAAAGTCTAGGGTTTTGTTTCATTTTCGTAGAAACACTCTTCCACTCTGGTTGTAAGATGCTAAGAAAGTTGACATTTATCTCTATCAAATTCTTGTTGATCTTGTTCATGCTAAGATCATTGAGTAAAATTATGAATCTATCATAAGTCTGATAAAGTGTTTCATCCTCCTTAGCTCTAAACTCTTCATATCTGTTTATGCACAAAGTGGTTTTCATTTGATTGCCGATCTGAGACCCTTGCAACATTTTCTCCAAATGATCCCACATGCTTTTTGCATTATCTTTAAAGCTATCGATCTTGTTGAAAACTTCATTCAGTATCCCATGATTAGATAGGATCTAGCCTTTTTATCTGCATCATATCTAGCCTTCTGTTCAATGGTATACTCATATATAGGAATCAATTTAGGAGCAGTGTTTTGTGTATTCGGAGCTTGAACAGTTGCATACATAGGTTTCATCGGACCATTTCTTAGCGAATCTAACAAGTTCAACCCATTTTGTTGTCGCTCTAAAAAATCCTCAAATCTTTCCTTCCACTGTTCATATTCTCTTTCAATTAATATTGGAGGTCTCGAATCCGTTCCCAAAGAGTTCATGATATCATTTCTCATCATCTTGAAAAATTACTTGTTTGATCTTTAAACAGATAAGCAAAATGTGAAGACTGTCAACTTGTCGGGCAGAGTGTAATCGAACAACTGTCGGATGTAAAGTGTACGACTAGCAGTGTGAACAGTAGTAGTCGGACAAACTGTGTACGACAAGAAATGTATACAGTAACTGTCGGACAATACGGTGTACGACTTTGACCAACTGTCGTATGAGGCTTGTACGACTTGAGCTTATGAACAGTAAATGTCGGACGCGTCTTATCCGACAAAAAATGTAAAGTCGGTCAAAAATTGTACGATAGTTATGAGTGCTAGTTTTGTACGACAGTTATGAACACAAGAACACAACTTCGTACGACAGTTATGAATGTCGAATATCAAAAATCTTCTAAGTACCCTAACTCACTCAAATCAAATCCAAATGACTTGAAACTTCGTAGGTAGGTTCGCACAGAGAATCTGAACACCTTTTGTTTAGGAAGAATCACCAAGAAAACACTAGAAATGCCATTTACGATCTGAGACAGTAAACTTTGAAAAACCTTCGAAAATTCACTGAATTCCTTCAAATCACATAAATCGATCCAATCTTCTTGTATGAATTGATTCAGAACACTAAAACGAGCAACTCTGTGATAGATTTCACGAACTAAATACACTCAAATCCACAGAATTCAATAATGTCCGAAACTTTCCAAAATACTCAAATTTCTTCAAATTTTCTTCACAAATCGTTGAATCTGCTTGCTCTGATACCACTTGTGATCCCAGATACAAGTAATATAATCAAAAACTAGAATGCAATCAATCCATCTCTCATTGATCTTCCAAATATGAATTACAAGGTAGAGAGAGAAAATACAAAGGATTGATATTGGAATTGTAAGTGTTCACTTGAAATGTAAGCAAATCTAAGCTATTTATACTTAGATTGAAAAGTTACAAAATGAGTCCCTCAACTTGAATACAACATAGAATTTGAACACTAACACATTATCTACAACAACCCCAAGATTTTACCTTTCGGATCACCAACGTGCTGCAACAAGTTCCAATCCTTACTTTCTCACCGATCTGTTGGCTGAAATTCAGGATGGGGCTCGTCAAAGCCATCTCGTGGGAAGCCAATTTGAGGCTTTCCAACAGGCCTTAATCTCACTTATCTCTCAGACTGCTGACAGGGTAAGGGTTTTGGAAGATCAATCCTCTCATCCTCCCTTTGAGGCACCACTTCGGGCATTGCTTCAGCCCATCATCGACGCTATGAATGTTTTTGGCATAAAGTTAGAGGATTTAACCACCTCTTACTCTCATCTGTCCATTTTTATGGGAGCTTTGAATTCAGCTTCTGATGCTTGGGATGTGGAGCTCCACCCATTGCGGGACCGGGATAATCAGCAACAGGATCTCAACTCCAAGCTATTGGACTCCTTGGCCTCTCTACATAAAAAGATGGATGTTTTCACCGATTCTCTAGCTTGGGATCTCGATCTGGGTGATGTTTTTTTATACCACCGATGGGAGGTCCTTTATCGGGTGGCTCGGAGGGTCGATCGGGTTTCCGATTCTTTAGGTGTGTCTTCCCCGTCGGCCGCTGAGGGGGAGAAAAGTCCAAAGAGGGTTCCCCGAAAGCTCTTAATTCGCCATGCATCTAGTGCCTAACTACCGAGTGACACACCGACCATCAAATTTTCTATAAAGCCGAAAAACTCTGAAATACCCATGGAACCTTTGAAATCGGTGGAGTCTGAAAAACAAAAATCGGTGGAACAATCTTTTGACAAATCGGTGGAGGGAACCGGCGTACCACCTGAGGGGGAGAAACCCGGTCCAGGCGAAGGCCTAAAAGACAAAAAGAAGGGAAAACTTTCAGCTGAGGAAGAAGCCTTGGCCGAAAAGAAAAGGAAAGAAGAAGCAAAGTATGGCTCCAGACCAGCAGGGGCCGAAACCCTCAAACTTAAACCTCCTTCCCAAGGAAATCTTAACCCTCAAACTTAAACCTCCTTCCCAAAGAAATTGAGGAGGCCCTCCGTGCTAAAAAATCTTGGATGCTGATAAGGCTTTATCCTTAAAGGTGGCAAAAGAAGAAGCAGTCAAAGCTAAATCCACCGATCCAATAGAGGCCCAAAAATCAGAGTTGGGTTCTTTTGAGGATTCGGTGAAAAAGGCTGAGGAACTCAGGGGGAGGGAAATCCAATGGTACAAGAAATCAATGACTTGTCGAACAAATAAGTCAAAGATTACAGGAGTAAAAATTGCTACTTCCAAATCCACTCCATCTGATGTTCGGCTGATAATTGACAGAAAATATGGGTCTTCAAGGAGTATTAGAGATCATCATTTGAAACAATTCAGGCTCTCCGAATGGCTTGAGTTGTCAAAACTTCTTATCAACTACTCCAATCCTAAGAAAGACATCTTCATTGACTACTTGAGTGGACTGATGGCACGGATGAAGGAGATCAAAAAGAAGTATCAAGTTGATCTTTCTACCGAAGAGGCCGCTCATGTTCGAAGCCTCAAAGAAGAATTAAGGCTTCCCAACACCAAAACGAAATCGGTGAAGGACATTGTGTTTAAAGACTTAGCTTCAAAAGGGGGAATCCCATATGTTGAAAATCTTGAATTATCAATTCCAACTATGATGAAGTATCCCTCTACTGCTCTGGCCCTCTCAACATCGCAGGACTGTTCTTCAATGATGTTTTCGATCGGCGAAGATTCTTCCGATTTGATCAAATCCACCTAGCTGATATCATCTTTCTTGAAGCCCTTCTCAAACTCATGCCCAACTTTCCCGAAGCTGCTCCCTTCTACCAAAACATCGTCGCCGAAATCAAACGAAGAAAAGGAATCAAGTGATATGTTTTCATCTTTTTCTAGTACTTGTAACTTTCCTACCGATGTAATGCTTACAAATTAATGCAAGTACTCCTTTTTATCCATAACTTAGATTCTTTAAATTTCATTCATTTGTTGTAAAAAAAATCTGTAAATGTTGGATACAATTAACAAATCCATAAAAGATAAAAAGGACCAAAAAGAACAAAAAGAATGGTCTATGTGAAAAGAACCCAAAAAGATTAAGAAGGGTCAAAATGCACTACATGTTCAGATACTCTTAAAACATTTCTAAGTATAAAGCTCAACTTCAAATACGGGGAGATTGTTGGGTCACCAAAGATTTGAAGATGACCTTCCAATTAACTCATTGTGATTTTACATAGAATATTTTTTCTATGGTTCTTTGTAATAGCTTAGTCAAGATATCAAATGTTCGATGAAGTCAAAGATCAACCGAAATCAACCAGAAGTCAGCCTACTATTGTGTAATGAAGACTTACTTCTCGTAATATCTAAGTTATTCTCACCGAATTTCCTCTATGGAAAATCGGTGAGCCATGAGGTATTGCGGCAAACATCTTGACCGATTTCTTTGATGGACTCAAAGAAAGCTTGACCGATTTTCTATCTAAAATCGGTGAGCTTCTTTCTCTGAAGTTTGTAGTGGAGATCATTTATTGAGGAACAAAATCTAATGTCAGAGAAAAGAGAGTATTTGTCTTATTCCCTTTTTTAGATAATGTCTCAATCAAGCATGATTATTCTTCCTGGTACTGAGATAAAGGGTGAAAGAGACATATCAACTTTTTAGAGTCAACTCCTATCTTTGAAGCACCAGGTGACAAGTGTCCTTCGCATTAAATGCTTCCAGCACTAGTATAAAGGATGAAGACCTCTTCATTCAAACTGCGCATTCTTGAAGATTTCTCAGTGCACAAGACTCTCAGCTTTTCTTCTCTTTTGAACTTAATAGCTTTTAGATCTCTGTGTTTTTTGAAGTTGTGTTGTTTTCAGTTTTACTTTGTGAAGATTGTTAGAATAGGTTTCATCTGTTCTTTCCGCAACAATCTAAGTGTTCTATGTGTAATTCTTGATTTTATAAATCAATAAAGAATTAAATAGTAAAACATTTGTGTATTGTATTCAAGACCCTCCCCCCCCCCCCCCCTCTCTACAATACCTGTTAGTGTTCTTATTAGCCATCTGGGACTAACAGTTATTATAGAAATATTTTATATGAAAAGATATATATATATATATATAGTTATGGAACTTAAAGACATAGTATTTAAAATAAAAGATCATCAAATTCATATAGTCGAGAAAAAGGAATACATAGTTACGAAAATGAAACACATATTTATAAAAATAAAAAGACTATTAACATTCATATAAATTAAATGTCGATATTGTTAAGGAAATCGGAAACGTTTAGATCAGTATTGGACAACTCCAAGTTGTCCATATGGTTTACTTCTTTCTCTTTTCCTTTAAGATATTCTTTATAGAGCTGATCGAGATGTGGAGGTATACGGCACGTCCTTGACCAGTGGTATGTGCTACCACATCTGTAGCAAGAACCTTCAGGATTCTGAGAATGACTTGTTCCGGCATCATGTTTTATCATCCTGAGCTTATTTTGTGGTTGGGTCCTATATCCTTGTGGAGCATCACGGTTATTTTCTCTTTGCCCACGACCACGCTTAAAACTACAACCACGTCTGTAAGGGTGGTCTCGGCCAAAATTGTAGTTTCGATCATGAAAATGATTTTAACCAAAATGACCACGTCCCTGTCCCCGTCCACGGAAATTATTTTTTGGACTTTAATTATTAATGGCATTTGCTTCAGGAAATGCTAATGAGCCTGTTGGACGGGATTAATGATTTTTCATCAAAAGCTCACTGTTTAGTTCAGGAACAAGTAAACATGAATCAAACTCAGAATATCTTGTGAATTTTTGCATCCAAAGTAATGTTTGATGCATGGAAAGTGAAGTAGTTTTTCTCCAACATATCCACATCAGTAACACTTTGTCCATAAAACTGAAGTTGTGAACATATTCTAAACAATGTAGGGCTATAGTCATTCACTTTTTTTAGAATCTTGAAATCTTAAAGTTCTCCACTCATCTCTTGCAGCTGGAAGTAAAACTTCCTTTTGGTGATCAAATCTATCTTTAAGGTCTTTCCACAGAATGCTTGGATCACTGATGTTGAGGTATTCAAATTTTAACATATCGTCAACATGTTTCCGAAGAAAAATGTTGGCCTTTGCTTTGTCTTGCGACGAGCATTCATTGTTTTCTTCTAAAGTGTCTAAAATGCCCATAGATTCAAGGTGCATTTTGACATCCATAATCTAGGACATATAGTTCGTGCCATTCACATCAAGAGCATCAAACTCAATCTTTGCAAGGTTCGACATATTGTGACTATCAATCAACAAAGAAAAATTGGATCCATTAATATTGAAATGCAAATAAGTGGAAGAACCAAAAGTACAAACATGCTTAAGAAAAAATAGAACTCATCAGGTAGAAAATTACTAACATGAATGATTAGTAATATAGGTATTACAATGACGAGAATTAGGACGGGATGAAGCATCTTCGGAAAAATCTTGTTGATTATATGAACTTGCAAAAGAAGAGTTAAGTATGCTGAGAAAGAACTTAACGGTTAATTTATAGTGTAAAGTGTAGCCATTGGAGATGTTTATTACCGTTATATATATATATATATATATAGCCGTTGTAGATGACTTTGTAAATAAAAATGATAAATAATACATAAATCAATAAAGATTATAATATCAGTGATGGTAGATATAAAATATAATTAGTGATATAAAATAAGAAATGTAAATAAATGTTAGTATACTTAGATAAAAATTAGCAAGAGAATAAACATGCGCATAAATAAATGTTGAAAGATTAGTATGACAATAATTTAAGTATGCATAAATAAAATTTAGTATAAGCATGAAAGCATAAATAAGATTAGTATATGCATAAATAAAAGTTAGAATTGTTAGTAGTCATAATAGAAATGTTTGTAGTCATAATGTATTGGTGTTTTACCTTCTTAACATATATGATTAAGGAAATACATACCTTGATTAGAGCTCTCGTGCTGATAACTGTTATAAATTATTAAGATTACCACTAGATTAGCAACAGACTAAGATAATTATGGAGAAAGAATGAGAGAAACTTGGAGAGTATGAAATACTTATGCAAGTATATTGATGTTTATTTTTACATTTACATAAAGGGGTATTTATACTACATAATTTATTATTCGTCTACATTGTTGAGATGGGTAATTATTAAGCAACTTGGATGTGGATTAGACATGAGAGTTGAAATTCTCATTCACAAGTTAAGCCCATACTCAATATAATATTATTTCAATAATATTACAATAATATTTACATTTTTATGCTTCTCATATGAATTCTTTCTTTCTTTTGAGTTGATGGTGAAAGAAGCTAGGTGATATGGGTTCCTATACTACTAGAAATCTAAGCATGCATCATCGACGGGTTTCATAGAGGATCAAATACGCTAGAGATTAGCGAAGGATCACCGAGAAACCCTTTTATTTGATTTTTTATAATGGTTTGCATAACTATCAGCGATGTAAACAAGCACCGATGGATTACCGAATGATCTGGAAAACACAACTTAAAAAAGAATTAAACAAAAAAAGTAAATAACTCGTAGGTAATTATCCAAGGATGTGAGAATAAATGAAAAACAAACTTTCAGAAGGCTGTTAATAATTCGTCGATGATAACCAAAGGAATACCGACAAAATTAGAGAAAACACCAAATGAAAAATATCTTGATTTGCCTTGCGATTATGCTCGTTCAACATGTTGATGTGATGTCGAACAACTTCTAACTCTGTGTACATATGTGCCATTGCATTGTGGTTATATCCTCGACGAGCCATAGTCCTGCAAGTAACAAAAACTTCACGAAAAATCGTTAGTAGGACGTGTGTTTCTTGAAGATGTTCTCTAGTTGGGGCCCTACGGTGGGCACGAAACTGTTGATGCCAAAAATTACCCTTAAGACAATTTAAGGTCGGTGTGGAGGTTTCACAACTAAATACGGTATCCTTCGATAAAAACACGACAAATGCAAGAAATAAGAGACACAAAGATTTGGTGACCCCTGTCGAGGGTATAAACCGTGGACGACGGTACAATTGGTTACGATATGACTGTAAATAAAAGAAGTTGTGAGATTGACTGAACGTGTCGTGAGATTCCTTAAGCGAATTGCTTGTGTATTGCTGATGATTGTTTAAGTTCTGATGTTGAACTGATGCTCTTTCAGGTGACCCGGGCTTCGTTTATATAGGTTTCTTTGTCATTAATTGAGTCTTTTATGTGCCTTGATGTCGGCAACGGTCTTCGTATTTAATTCTCTTGATGGCACTCTTCAGTTATGACCGTTGGTCATTAATAAAAGATGACATGCATTAAAGAAACACAAAATACAGCTTTTTCGTGAGTTAGTAACGAAAAACTTGCGTCGTTAAATATTGGCGATTGTCGCTACTTAGTGTCGATTGAGGGTACATGTGTCTTCAATCGTAAGTCGTACGTCGAGAATAACTTACGATTGTCATCAAAAGTGACAACCGTTAGTCTTATGGTACTTGGTCGTTAAGACCTATACTCAATGTATGTTTGGTCGTATGAATCTTACATCGGTCGTGGGTTTGATATTTTTTTACCAAAACATCGTGTAAGGCTTGAGGCTTGACCTCGTCGAAGCGCCCCGCCTTACGCCGTTTAGAACCTTATAGTTTTGAGCGATATTGGAAATTACGACCTAATGGGTTTCCCTAGGGTTCAATCGGTTGTAATCGGTTCTAATCGAACTCTATTGGTTCTAACGTGCATTAATATGGGTCTCTAATTGACTTTTACTAATTCTAACATGTATTAATGGGTTATCATAGATTTAATAGGCCTTAATGGGCTTCCAACGATGTTGGGCTTTAGCAGTTCAATGATACGAGTAGAGAGAGGATGAGAGATGGGATAAATGAATAGGCCAAGATCATGAGCGTCAACTTGAATTATAGGCGAGAAATGAATGTGCACTAAGAAAGGAGAAATTAGTTGGTTCAATATTTTTCGTCTTTATAACATAATCTGGATTTCTAGTTTTTTACTCATACAAGTAAGGGCAGAGGGGAAATGAGGTATACAAATGGTAAGGGCAAATGATTGACGATCAAGCAAATCAGACATATTTTATCATTCAAATGCGTTAAAAATCTTCCAAACATGTCAATGTCTGACTGAATCAGACACTTACCTCTGAGTGACATCATTAAGTGGTAAACAAACAATAACATAAAGGGACATTCAAGGAACATATTTTGTTTAAGTGGGTCAGAAATTAGAGTGAGTCTTAGTAGGCTATAAAGGATCATATTTAATCTAAGCAAAGAACAATATATCTTAGACTTAGTGGGCCTTAACGGATCATATTTGGTCCAAGTGAGTTACATAGAGTTTTAATGCTCCCTGATGGGTCATATAAGATATAGGTGAGTCACAATACGTATTATTAATTGGCTAGGCCTTAATGGGCCATTGATGTAGAGCGCCTAGCAACTCGATACGAAGAACAAATGGACCAAGCGAAAAGAAACCGAAACAGAGACTTACGCGGTTTAGCGCACGACTTGCAAACCGCGGCATAAACCGCGCAACCCTCTGGAGGATTAAACGAACAGTGACTTACGCGGGTTTCCCCGCGACATGCAACCCGCGGCCTAAACCGCGCGGGTCCTCCAGAACGCACTATCAGCTATTCTTAATTATTTATTGCTTTCTAGTTATGTTTCCTAATAATGATTCTTTTCCTTATGGATTAGTCTCAACATAGTTTCCTTAATTAGTCTAGCTAGCTTAGTGTAAATAGGCTTATTAGGTTTCTTTGTTTCTCAATTCAACTATTATTCAATACAGGCATTAGTTCTTGATATTCAAGTCCTTCTCATTATTTTATCAGTTTACGTTGGTAAACCGATCCCCTTTTGGGTCCGACGCTAGTCGATCCGTTCCACGCACGATCCTACTGAGTCAGTTGGTATCAGAGCACAGACTTACCTGTCTCTTCACCTTCACGATGGCAAACCAACCACTACCGCCACCACCCGTTACGAGAGCCGAGTTCGAGGGGTTAGCAGTGGCCGTTACCGCACTGACAACCGCAGTCAACAGCCAGCTCAACGTTAACAACAACAACCGCCCAGGACGAGACAGGTACGAGGGCCGTCATCGACCCCGACACGGTGGCCGCCGCCACCCGATCACCAGTTCCAGCTCCGACTCCGAATCCGACGGAGATGTGGAACCACCACGAAGAGACCCCGACTACCGAATGAAGGCCGACATTCCCTACTTCTATGGGAATATGGGCGTTGAAGAATTCTTGGATTGGCAAATCGAAGTCGACCGTTTCTTCGATATCATGGAAATCCCCGAACACAAGCAAGTCAAGATGGTAGCTTTCCGCCTAAAGAGCACCGCAGCCGTATGGTGGGATAAGTTGATCTCCCAGCGACAACGGCAACGGAAAGGCCCGATACGATCATGGAGAAGGGCAAAACCACTTATGTCCGAACGATTCTTACCGGAGGACTACGAGCAAATCTTGTACAAGATGTACTTGGATTGCTCCCAAGGATCGAGAACCATAGCCGAATACACCACTGATTTCATTCGCCTCTCCGAACGGAATGAAATCGGCAAAACCGAAGGCCAAAGAGTTGCACGCTACATTAATGGCCTCAAAAGTTCGATACAAGATAAAATCGGACTCCAAACCGTTTGGACAGTCACGGAAGCATCGAGTTTGGCCATGAAGGCCGAGCTAATGGAGAAAACCACTCGAGCCTCCTCCTATCGCCGTTACACCACACCGACCCCCACCGAAACCACCAATTCCGCAGCTGATAAAGGAAAAAGTATCGCATCAAGCTCATCCGTTCGCGACACCAATCCACCACGAAACTCTATCGGGTCCCAAAGCAAACCCAAAACACCAAAACCATCCAACCTCTATGCCCGACCAACGGGATCTAAATGCTACCGTTGTGGCCAACCGGGCCATAGGTCCAACGAGTGCACCAACCGAAGGACAGTCGGCCTCGTGGCTGAAAACGAAAGCGAAGAGGAAGACGAGTATAAAGGAGTTGACTTTGCGGAAGAAGAGTCCGAAGAAAGGGTAAACATCGTGCTCCAAAGGGTCATTCTCTCTCCGAAAGAAGAAGGACAAAGAAAGAACCTTTTTCGCACCTATTGCTCCATCAACAAGAAAGTGTGCAACCTGATCGTGGACAACGGAAGCTGCGAAAATCTGGTATCCAAAAAGTTAGTAGATTACCTTAATCTACCAACCCAGCCGCACGACGCCCCTTATTCCCTTGGATGGGTAAAGAAAGGACCGCAAGCTCGTGTAACCCAAGCCTGTAAGGTTCCCCTCTCTATAGGCAAATACTACAAAGAAGATGTCCTCTGCGACGTCCTCGACATGGACGCTTGCCACATCTTACTCGGCCGGCCATGGCAATACGACAACGACGTGACCTATAAAGGAAGGGACAACGTGATGATATTTCGCTGGGGCGACCGTAAAATCGCCATGACACCCGTGACTAGCTTTCACAAGGTCCTGGAAAAGAAAGGTGAGAACGTCCTAATCATCACCTCCGACGAACAAATCCTCGAGAACGACTTCAAGGAGACCCAACTCTTCTGTCCCATAGTCGTGAAAGGTTTAATGAGCGCCGAAAAGGTCCACGAAGAAATCCCGGAAGAAGTCAATGAGATACTTAAAGACTTCACGGAGTTAATCTCCGACGACCTACCACCGGAACTACCGCCTATGAGGGATATCCAGCACCAAATAGACCTAATCCCGGGCGCGAACCTACCAAACCTCCCTCACTACCGTATGAGCCCCAAAGAAAACGAGATATTGCGGGAACAAGTTGAAGACCTACTAAGGAAAGGGTTTATCCGAGAAAGCCTAAGTCCTTGTGCAGTCCCCGTCCTTCTCGTGCCAAAGAAAGGTAACCAATGGAGGATGTGTATTGACAGTCGCGCCATCAACAAAATCACCATCAAGTACCGGTTCCCCATCCCCCGCTTGGAAGACATGCTAGATGAACTAGCCGGCTCAAAGTTATTTTCAAAAATCGGCCTTCGTAGCGGCTATCATCAAATCCGAATCCGACCCGGCGACGAGTGGAAAACCGCATTCAAAACACCATTCGGGCTTTACGAATGGTTAGTTATGTCGTTCGGTACTTCCAACGCCCCTAGCACGTTCATGAGGACAATGAACCAAGTCCTCCGCCCGTTCATCGGGTCGTTCGTAGTAGTATATTTCGACGATATACTTATCTATAGCCGAAACAAAACAGATCACCTCGCCCATCTCCGCCAAATCTTGACCGTGCTCCAAGAAAACAAGCTATATGTCAACCTCAAGAAGTGTTCCTTCTGCACCAACAAGCTCTTATTTCTGGGATTCATTGTCGGAGAATCCGGCATAGAGGTAGACGAAGACAAAGTCCGTGCAATAAAGGAATGGCCAACTCCCAAAACCGTATCCGATGTCCGAAGCTTCCACGGCTTAGCCACTTTCTATCGGTGGTTCGTACGGGATTTCAGCACCATTACCGCACCTATGACCGAATGCCTAAAGAAAGGAAAATTCCAATGGGGGCCCGGTCAAGACAAAAGCTTCGCCGAGATCAAACGCAAGCTAAGCTCCACCCCAGTACTCGCCCTACCCGACTTCGATAAAGTCTTCGAAGTTGAATGTGATGCAAGCGGCATAGGAGTGGGAGTTGTCCTCTCCCAAGAGAAGCGTCCCATCGCTTTCTTCAGCGAGAAACTAAGCGATGCCCGTCAAAAGTGGAGCACCTATGATCAAGAGTTCTACGCCGTGTTCTGAGCCTTGAAACAATGGGAGTATTACCTCGTGCACAAAGAGTTCGTACTCTTTACCGACCATCAAGCCCTCAAGTTCATCAATAGCCAAAAAACGGTAAACAAAATGCATGCACGTTGGGTAAGTTACCTCCAGAAATTCCCATTCGTCGTCAAGCATAAATCCGGAGTCCTCAATCGCGTGGCCGATGCTTTGAGTAGACGCGCCACACTAATGATCACACTAGCCCATGAGATCGTCGGATTTGAGGCCTTAAAAGATCAATACGAAGAAGATGACGATTTCCAGGAAATTTGGAACAAATGCAACATGGGCACACCGATGGAAGACTACTACATCAACGACGGCTACCTCTTCAAAGGTAACCAACTTTGCATCCCTGATTCTTCTCTTCGTGAAAAACTAATCCGAGACTTACATGGAGGAGGATTAGGCGGCCATCTTGGCCGTGATAAAACCATCACTAGTGTCCTCGACCGCTATCATTGGCCATACCTAAAGCGCGATGTGGGGGCAATTGTTCGCAAATGCTATGTTTGTCAAGTGGCTAAAGGCCAATCTCAAAATACCGGTCTCTACTTACCATTACCGGTTCCCGATGATATATGGCAAGACCTATCGATGGATTTCGTTTTGGGGCTGCCTCGCACACAACGAGAGGTCGACTCTATTTTTGTAGTCGTCGACCGTTTCTCCAAAATGACACACTTTATTGCTTGCAAAAAGACAGCCGACGCAAGCAACATTGCCAAACTCTTCTTCAAAAAAATAGTCCGTCTACATGGGGTTCCGAAGACCATTACTTCCGATCGTGACACCAAGTTCTTAAGCCACTTCTGGATTACTCTTTGGCGCCTATTCGGAACCACACTCAACAAAAGCAGCACCGCTCACCCCCAATCGGATGGCCAAACCGAGGTAACTAATCGCACCTTAGGCAACATGCTTCGAAGTGTTTGTGGAGACAAGCCTAAACAATGGGACCTTGCTCTCCCACAAATCGAATTCGCCTATAACAGTGCTTCTCACACGGCAACGGGCTGCTCGCCATTTTCATTAGTCTATACATCGATTCCCAAACACGTCGTCGACTTGGTCAAACTCCCACAACTCCCAGGTACTAGCATCGCCGCCAAAAATATGGCTAAGGACGTCCAAGCAGTTAAAGAAGAGGTCAAAGCCAGACTTGAATTCACCGGAGCAAAGAACAAAACCGCCGCCGACATGCACCGACGCCGCAAAACGTTCAAAGTAGGAAATGACGTAATGGTATTTTTAAGAAAAGAGCGTTTTCCCATTGGCACCTACAACAAGCTACAACCACGAAAGTATGGTCCGTTCAAAGTCTCACGGAAAATAAATGACAATGCCTATGTGGTCACACTACCCAACTCCCTCCACATATCAAACACCTTCAACGTCGCGGATATTTACGATTATCACCCGGACGATGCTTCTTTTTCTGATGAGAACTCGGGGTCGAGTTCTTCGGAGGTGGAGGAGACTGATGTAGAGCGCCTAGCAACTCGATACGAATAACAAATGGACCAAGCGAAAAGAAACCGAAACAGAGACTTACGCGGTTTAGCGCGCGACTTGCAAACCGCGGCATAAACCGCGCAACCCTCTAGAGGATTAAATGAACAGTGACTTACGCGGGTTTCCCCGCGACATGCAACCCGCGGCCTAAACCGCGCGGGTCCTCCAGAACGCACTATCAGCTATTCTTAATTATTTATTGCTTTCTAGTTATGTTTCCTAATAATGATTCTTTTCCTTATGGATTAGTCTCAACATAGTTTCCTTAATTAGTCTAGCTAGCTTAGTATAAATAGGCTTATTAGGTTTCTTTGTTTCTCAATTCAACTATTATTCAATACAAGCATTAGTTCTTGATATTCAAGTCCTTCTCATTACTTTATCTGTTTACGTTGGTAAACCGATCCCCTTTTGGGTCCGACGCTAGTCGATCCGTTCCACGCACGATCCTACTGCTTCAGCCATATTGGATTTAAGTGTGTTTTAATGCGTCTAAATTCTAAATGTGTCTTAATAGGTCTCAATAAGCCTTAATGGATCATATTAAGTTATAATTATCCTTACTAGGTCTAAATAGGTTAGTGCATTTCAATGGATATGTAAACCGCCATATTAGATATTTTATAAGACACTAATTGAAAAAAATGTACTAGTCCTATTAAAAGATACATTTATAGAACACTTTCTCAAAATTGTCATACAAAATAGCTAATGTGATGCTTTGCAGGGGTGAGAAAAGAGGATATCTGTCTTTGGAATCGGAACCGCGCTGGAACTGTCGGTTCTAAAACCGGAACCGACATGATTGATTCCAGTTCCTAAAGTATGGAACCGACCAGGACTGGTTCCGGTTCTCATTTTCTTGCAACCATTAACATCTGGGTACCCGTTGGGATCGGTCCCGCTGGTTACCCAAAGCTGGAACTGACGGGAACCCATTATTTTTTCTGATAAAAGTTTTTTTATATATATAATAAACTACCTTTTAGGGTTAGTTTTAGAATGTTCGACACTTCAAACTTACAGTACGATTGTTTTTTGCCTGCTTCCTTCACAACTTACTTTTTCAAGGCTTTGGTGAATCTTTCACGGCCTCTTCGAACTTAGGTAAATCATTCACAGATTTACGATTAATGATCGATTATGACTTATCCAAGTTAGATATTTCGATTGCTGATTTATCTATGTTCGATTTATGGGTTACCCATGTTAGTCTACTAGTTACTTCAATTATTGATTTCTCCATGTTCGATGTATGGGTTATCCATGTCAGTTTGATAGATACTTCAGTTACCGATTCCTCCATGTTCGATTTATGGGATTAGTTTTTCACGTTTTATTAGTTTTTGTTAGATATTTATGATGGTTTAGTTTTTATCGGATTAGTTTCATGTTTGTAGTATTTGTTTTTTCAAGTTGTGACTTTGTAATAGACTAATAATTACTTTTTTATAGTATGAATGATAAAATTAAAAACAAATTAGACACCGAGTACTCTGTAATGGAACCTGAACCGACGGTTCCGGGACTGGACTGGTTCCTAAATATAAAGAATCGGTGTAACCTGTTTCGTTTCCTTCATTCTAGGAACCGCTTTCCGGGACCTGTTCCAGAAATTTTGGTCACGTACCTGCCTTTGCTCACCCCAAACGCTTTGTATTAAATATGTCATAAAAAACTTGGTAAGATGCCCAAAAGTGTCCTATAACCTTATAATAATGCCTTTAGATAAGACATTTAGTTTTTGGTTCAAAAAGTAAAAATTTATAAGGCAATTTATTATGACGTATAGAATTGTTGGCATCTTAGCATCTCCAACAACTATGATATATATATATATATATATATATATATATATATATATATATATATATATATATATATATATATATATATAGAGAGAGAGAGAGAGAGAGAGAGGTAGGTTCAAATGAAAACTCATTTTTCATTGTGCACATGAGGACAAATCATAATCATTGATCAAAATTTAGAAAACTAATCAATGGTTAAAACATAATAAGATTAATTGAGAAGTGATTAAGGACAAAATTGGAAATTTGAATCAGCGCCTACATTATTTGACTTTTTATTTTCTTTTTTAAGTAAAAACTTTTACCCCTTTAAAGTTTAATATAAATTATCCTAAAATTACTAATATTTTAGTTAAACAAATTACATCAAAAAAACGAGAATTCCATGCTCTTCGATATGACATCCATCTCGATATAGTTTTTTTGTTGTTTAAATCATTTTTACGTGAAATATTCATTATGAATATGTATGCACGTTCTCGTGTGTCCACATTCAGTATGAATAACAAAGGTGAACGTTCATTCACTATTCATGATGAATAATACAGTATTCAGGATGAATAATACATGAATGACCCGTGAAGGTGTAGACACATTGCGCTCTCTTTGGTTCCCCCATTCAAAACGGAAACTTGGTTTTATTCATTATGAATATGTATGCACATCCTCCGGTGTCCACGTTCAGTATTAATAACAAAAGTGAACGGTCATTCATTATTCATGATGAATAATACAATATTCAAAATGAATTATACAACATTCATGATGAATATAACGAATTCATGAATCGTGTACTATTCACCTTGAATATTGTATTATTAATAATTTTAATCAAAAACTTTATTTAATACGAGTTGTTGGATCAATATAGATGGAGGGGCCGAAATTCGTCCTCATGTGCACAGTGAAAATTGAGTTTTCATTTAAACTTTTCTCTATATAAATCACAAGGGTTGTGGCGTACTAGTTAAGGCCCTGGGGGATGTGGCGGAATATCCCATCTGCCCAGGGTTAGAATCCATGCGTACATAACTTGTGGCCACTGAGGTTTAATCAGCGCTGATATCTTATAGTTATAATTTGCCAAGAGATTAGTCTAGGCATAGCCTATGACACCCTTTCAAAAAAAACTTTCTTCTCTCTCTCTCTCTCTCTCTCTCTATATATATATATATATATATATATATATAGAGAGAGAGAGAGAGAGAGGTGGGTTCAAACGAGGACGCTAACTATTTACGAGAAGCACGAGAACGGTCGCCCATGTACAAAATCACATGTGATTCACAGTACAAAATCACATGTGATCCGCACGACAAGCCGCGCGACTTGCAAACCGCGGGCCAAACCGTGCGGGTCCAGAATTTTAATCACATATGATTTTGTATGTGAATCACATGTGATTTTGTACATGGGCGACCGTCCTCGTGCTTCTCGGAAATAGTTAGTGTTCTCGTTTGAACCTTCTCTCTCTCTCTCTCTCTCTCTCTCTATATATATATATATATATATATATATATGTTTTTTCAAAAATAGAGTATCAAAAATTAAAATCTCTAAAAAATCATTTTCAACTCTAATAACCATATATTCTATTTTAAATATTGTAGCATTGATTATATCATTAAAATAATCTATGCATGTTGTAGGATAAATGTGTCATCGTCTAAAGGATATGACGATAGAGATAGGGATAGAGATAGATTAGAATTGAAATATCTTTTAGTTATCTACTTGTAACTCATCCCTATATAAAGGGCTTATGATTAATGAGAATTATGATTCATTCTGTCCATTCTATTGTGTTGTATTTCTCTTTTCCTTTAACACGTTATCAGCACGTAGCTCGGTCAATTGGATTAGTTCGCCGCTGCTGAAAATTTGTTTCTCCGATATCACAAATCAAGTAAGCACCCTGTTGCATAATATACTTATTCTTTTTCTCTTGCTCATGATTAAATCGGCTTTTGGTGATTTTTTTTATGTTATGTTTATTGCTAAAAGTATTATTATTTGTGTGCATACCTCCCTTGGCTGATTTATGTTGTTATAACCCATACGATTTTATTTTTTTGTTGAACAACAAATGAATTGTTTACTCGATGTTTTTTTTCCTTGGGAATTCCTATATTCAAACAAAAAAAAATCTTCGAATCCAGAAACATAGTTTCAAAACCCTCATTGAAAAATAAGGGAGAGATAACACATAGAAATCAAAATTGGATTATAGATGTTTTTTTTTCTTCATTATATAAACAAATCGAGTAGACATCAAGATAAACCTAATCCCAAATCATTCTTTTTGAAGTTCTTTTTCTCTATTTCTTCAACCCTTGAATCGACATGTTAATTTGATGAAACGTGTCGAGTTTTGAAGTCGGTTGCTTTCTCACCATCTATGGCCTCATCGTAAATATGACAGAACATTCGTGAAATCCACCTGTAGGTAAATCGATATAACATACCTGCTCATGCTCTTCATGTTTATCGGAAATTCGGAATATAGGCGGTAGAAAAGGAAAAGAATATGTATCGAGTTTTTTTTTAGGTTTTTTGGTTTTGAGGTTTCATGAGTTTTCCTATTTAATAATAATTGGTTGGAGTTCAAATTTTCCACTAAAGTGTCAAATCCCAGTAAGACCATCGTGTTCTTTTTTTTCGCAAGTTTTTCAAGTTTGACAAGTCCAAACCCTCAACTTTGAATCATGTCGTTTAAACCCTTTAGTTTTTTCTTTCTAAGGCCATGAGTACCGCAAGCCCTCAATCCCTCAAGCCCTCAATGTCACATCAGCGCCACATCAGCTTTTCTCCTAACCCTCTCCTCAAGCCCTAAAGACCCGTAGCGCTACCCTCAAGCCCTCTTGCCACCTCATTTTTTTAATTCTTTTATTTATACATTTAATTAATTATTTAACAACATAAAAATATTTATATATTTTTTAATAAATAAAAATAAGATAAATAATAAAAATAAAAATTCATATCATTATTTAAAAATAAAAATTACAAAATACAAAACACTATCAATTATGAAATTTTTTAATTTGCTCTTTTCTCGCTAAAGTAACCCTCAAAACGTCTCCCGTAAGGTGATCATGCTGGGTTATGAAAAACTCGAAGTCTTTTTCAAATCGTTTTTCTCGTTCGATTTCTCGTTCGTGTTCCAACCTATCTCGTTCGAGTTCGAGTTTTTTCATTTTGTACTCCATTGTATCATCAATCTTCTCGTTGAACGTCGTGAACAACTGAGTAACACTTTCGTTCGTATTCGACCCGCTCGTATTACTCATTGATGTTTTTTTGCCTTGTTTCTCCCGATGGGTCGTTGAAGTTGCTCGATGAAGTTGTCGTCATCGTCATCATCGGAAGGTTTGGAACGTTTTGAACCCCGCGATGAAGTTGTCGTCATCGTTGGAACGGCTCCCCATTTTGGACATTTTTTAGGACTTCCCAAGCTTGTTCTTGAGTGAAAGCAAACCCTTGTTGTGCTTGGTACCGTTCGTGTGCCGTTCGTGAAATGTCGGCCTCACTCATTCCACTTGATCTATTAGTGACCAAGTTGTTGTAGATGCCGCCAAAAACATTTATTTTTTTATTGAGGTCGTTGAACTTGGTGTTGAGTTGATTAGTTGTTCTATAATTGGCGCGACCCATCAAACTAAAGAACACTTGCCCGATTCGGGTCCAAAAACTTTCTACATTTATGTAAATTCAAGTATAAGAATATTAACAAGAATAATAATAATATTAATAATATTAATAATATTAATAATAATAATAATAATAACAATAATAATAATAATAATAATAATAATAATAATAAAAATATTACCACCGGTTTGTGCGTTACCGATAACGGGGTCCTCCGAAACGTCAACCCACGCCGACACTAACGCGAGTTCCTCCTCTTTACTCCACATCTGTTTGGGGGCTCTATTTTCATATTGTTTGTTTTTTCCTTTTCTCGTTGGTCTCGGGTTTGATGGTTGTGTGTAGATGGATTGTGGTGTGTGCGGGCTAGAATGTTGGGTTTCCGGAACAATGTCGTCGGCGAGATTGATTGCGGGTGAAGGAATATTGTAGTTGGCCGGAGTAAAACCTTGTTCAATCATACCGGGACGTGTAAGTTGGTAAGGAATTTGTTGCGGATATTGTTGGCGAAATTGTTGCGGATATTGTTGCGAAAATTGTGGCGGATTTTGTGGCGAAAATTGCGGATGATAACCTTGTTGTGCAAACGCTTGAAAACCAAGCTCCGAGTCTTCTTGCGGTTGCGGTGTATCCGGTCGGTTACGAAGGGATGTAGGTGTTTTGTTTGGATTCATGATGAAATTTGAGAGAGTTTGAGAGAATTTGAGAGAGTTTGAGAGAATTTGAGAGATTTTGGTGTGAAAAAATAAAGAGGTTTGGATTAATATATATAGTGGGATTAAATTGGAATTTTTTTTTTATAAAAGTAGCCGTTGCAACGGCTTTATTTTTAATTTATTTATAAAAAAATTAAAAAAAAAACAAATAAGACTCGGGTTTTCAAACCCGCTACCCGAGCCCGAGCCTCAAGCCCGCTCGCCCCATACCACAACCCTGCAGAGCCCGAGTCCGAGCGTATACCCGCAGCGTTACGCATGGCCTAATCAGTTTAAAGGCTATCATTATAGATTTGAGTACTTTAGTTGTTTGTTAAATTTTATTATTTAAATACGTTGTGACTATTTGAATTGTTTTGTCCACGTAAATAATCACATCTCTTTTGATTAACTTAATTCATAATTACTTATTTCAAATGTTTGTCATAAATCATACGTTATCATTTCTTTTATTTTAATTATTTTAAGCATGATCAATATTAATTAATGGTATATTTCTCTCTTTTAAATTGTTGCATTCAATTTAATTATCTTGAATATGCTATTTCTCTCAATAAATTGTTTATCTAGCTTTATTCATAGTGATTTGTTAATCCTTGTTAGTCTAGTTATAGCCCTATTATTTTGAATTAATAGCTTACATAATATACATAAGTTCATACTCATTAATTTCAATCTTATAAATAACTTTTGGAAGTTACATTTCCAACCCCCTTATATTTGGTATTTTACCAAAAGCTCTAAATATACAATAAGATGTTATAAGTTTGAATTTGACTTTATGTCAAAACCAATATTTATTTGTCTAAAGATAATCTCATAAAATACTATTAAGGTATTAAAACATTGAAATTGGCTTCATAAGCCAAACTCATATTCAGGGCCGTGCCAATGGTTTTGGATGCCCTGGGCGAATTGCAAAAAATATGCCCCTAATATAATAATTAATAAACTAAGAACACGATTTTTTTAAAGGGGTTTGGAACCTAGTCAAGCTAGGCGGCTCATCCCCATGCCGATTATTATTAAAAAAAAGAAAGTTACAACGAGGGGGACATAAACCAAAACCCCGAACAACAAAACAAATACAATATCACCTAAATCGTTGTCTTCGTGCATGTCGTGAAGCAAAATCATCAATTAATCTATCATAGTCAACATTTGCTAAAAACTTACTTTCGATGCTCAAAATTGTTAATCCGTTAAGCCTCTCTTGACTCATGGTACTCCGCAAATATGACTTCAATAGCTTTAATTTTGAAAAACTTCTTTCGGCGAATGTTACCGTGACTGGTACGATCAACAATATCTTGTAGGCAACCAACCACTTACGATCATGGCAATCACCATTTCCTAGCTTACGAATATAATGCGAACAAGAAAAATGTATGTTTTGTTCATCTTTTGGAAAATCGATATTAGTTTCTCTAAAAGGCCCTTTTTCTTTAAGCAAATCTTTCATTTTTGAATTCAAATTATCCTAAACACTTGGCTCAAAAATATTCAAAGGTGGCTCAACAACATGTGGCTCATCAACAAGTGGTTCATCAACATTAGGCTCATCAACACGTGGCTCATCAAGTGGTTCATCAACATTAGGCTCATTAACATTTTCATTAGAACGAGGAATTTCAATGGGCTTTTCTTGCCTAACAAGAAATTTATTTAACGATCCTTGTAAAGATTGTGCAAATTCGTCTTGTTTTTTCTTTCTTTTTCTATTTTGAGCACCCGACGGTTGTGATCTAGGAAACATTTTTTAACCACTTATCAAGTAACACATGTACCAAATGAAATAGGCAAATAACATATTCTCATAAATCAGCAAATAACAACTCAGATTATGCAAATAACAATTAGTCAATTAACAACTATCAAGTACCAAATAGACAAATATGAAATAACAACTCACTGAACTCAGATTATGCACAATTGCACATTTTTAACCTAACATTCTAACAATTACCAAATATGCAAATAACATCAAATATTCAAAATCAAATTGAAATAGACAAATAGTAATCAATGAGAAGTGAGAACTAGAAGGAAAACACCTGATTTGTAGCAAAATCTGAAAAGCAAATGAAACCCACTTCCCTGCTGCCCCTGCACTGCTGCACAATCGAGAGAAACGGTCAGAACCGCAGAAAGAAGTTTGATTGACGACTACGAGCCCACTGCCCCTGCACAATCGAGAGAGAAACCGGCGTCCGGCGGTCTGAATATCTGATTTCTGAAGTCTGATCGAGAGATGAGAGAAGCCGAGAAGGAGATAGGCAGCGGCTACAATTTTTTTTAAAAAAAAGGGTATAAACTGAACCTAGTATGGACTAAAGGGATGTTGGGCTTTGATGCCCTCTTGGGCTTTGCTGCCCTGGGCCACCGCCCACTTTGCCCAGCACCAAACACGGCCCTGCTCATATTCATTTTGGCATCTTGCCAAAAGCTCTATAATTAACAATGTTATATTCAGATTAATTAAATCACAAGATATCGATTTGGGTTTTGTCAAACGGGTGTAAATAACCCTAAGGTTTGTAGGGACTTAAGAAATCCACGTGATTCCCCTACTACCTGGAGATCCAATAGATTGAGTGGTTTTTATTCGCAAATTGAAATATTGATGAAGTATTATCAACAAAATGTAAGAATACAAAAATCCAATATTATTATAATGAAATTTCATGCATGACATAATAAGTATAAACCATAATTCACTATTTTAGAAAATAATATGTTCTCCATTTTCTACGAAATCTTTGAATCAAAAGTACTTGATTACCATAAGATAGGTTCGGAAAAACACAAGAAAATACACAAAAGGCATCGAACCATTTTGACCCTAAAAGAAAAAAACACTAGATGTTAAGATACAATTAAATACTTTAAAATTTTTGAGACGATACATCAGTCACAACCTTTAGAGAGAATAACTAGAAACCCCCAAGAACCGTGGGTAGTCCCAAAAAGGAAATTCGGGAATATTCAGTACCATATACTTCTCAAACTAATCATACAGTGGAAAGAAACCTACTTACTTGATTACAAGAAGGTAACTGATTTTGACAAAGAAATGTCATGTCTCAAAATGCATCTCAATCTTTGTGGCAAGGAACTCACAAAAGATTATGCGAATCATAACATCTTTTCATCTTTCCTATATCACCAATCATACTAATGAAACAGTATAAGCTGCAATATAACCTTTAACAAACTCATTAACTTAATGCAAGTGGTTAAGAGTTGTAGCAATGTTTTTTTAACAACGCTAGACATACCCGGATAAAGAAAATTCTTGGGGTTAATAAGGCAAGCGTTGGAGGTGGAAAGAACTCCAAAGGATAGTGAGTTGAACATCTTAATCCACACACATACGCTAAATATGTACCATATGGACAAGGTTGTGGAAAGGGTCAAATTCATTGAAAGAGTCGGGAACGAACTCCTAATAGAAAATGGAACAAATTAACTATGTCATATATAAGATTGATTAAGTATAAGTTTATTTGAATACACTTTAACTATCAAATTAATCGCATTTGGGTATATATACACATGCGTTTATAACCATTAGAGATGTAAATGAACACATAAAAGAACAAATGCAAAACTCTCAATGTTCTTCGTTCCATGTAGGAATGTATCGAGGAGAACTTGATTGTTTTTGTGACATATCATACAATCATAAGAAATAGATTGTTATTCATTGAATTAATAATTTTTAATTCCTCCAAATACGTAGACGATGGACTGTCATTTTCTTGTTTATACAAGATTAATAGTTACCAATGCACTATATTAATAAGAACCTTGTTAAGATATTTGTACTAATGTGAAATTATATTATAAGAATGGAAATGGGTATATCAACTCTAAGGATATGAAAGCAACATACGTTAGAGAAATTAATGGATTATCTATGTCGTTAAAACATATTTTGTCACCAATAAAGAACTTTGGGACAATGACACATATATGTTTCTGCATGACCACATGGGACACCATGGTCATGACATAGTGATCTATGTATTGGAAAATACACATAGGCACATTCTCTTTCAAGTGAAAGACAAAACGAAGGAATTAACCAAATTGCAACTGTTGACTTCTACTTCACAAGAAGCAACACCACCATCATAATATGCCATCTCCAATACCTCGAACTTTTGTATACCCTGATTCTTAGCCAAGACAGGAATGAGACCATCCTAAAGCTAAGGACATAATACCAATAAATTCCATTCTTACAACAAATACAAAGTGATATTTATAGACAATAACATCCAGAATGCGGACCATTAAAGTACTTTATGGTTCTGGTTTTGACACGATGAACACGTGTAATATTATTGTCCACATGAAATGTTGCACTCTTAGCACTAGTTATACATTTAAGGACTCACCACCCTGATTTTCTCATCAAGTCTGCATGACTTATAATGCTGGAGAATTTACATCTTAAGGATTTGATGATTATTGCATGTGTATAGAGATTAATGTAGAGTTACCTATACCCCATGTGTATACATAATGGTCTCGTAGAATGATAAAAGTTTTCATCAACAGAATATAGATGGTAGCTAGGGCATTGGTTATGCGCACCAAATTTATCCAAATCTACATGGGGGTGTGCAATATTACATGCAACTTTACTTATTCGTTTTTAGACCCACAACCAACCAACCAACCTTATGCGTACCATTTGGTAACTGGATATAAGCCTGATGTTTAACATTTACGTATGTTTGGTTGTGTAGTATATGTGCCAATTGCGCCCCTACGGCGCACCAAAATGGGTCCTTAAAAACGATTAAGTATATATGTTGGATATGAATCTCCAACAATTATCCGCTATTTAGAACCTTTGACGGGTGATCCTAATATCGCATGATTTGTGGATCGTCACTTTGATGACAGTCTTCCTGTCGTTAGGGGGAGATAGGAAAAAGTATTTTTCAAGGGAACGACAGGAACTGTCATGGAATGTTCCCACTTTAGTCCCCAAACTTCACAACATAAAGTTGAAGTCAAACGAATCAGACTCGATACCTGATACGTTTAATATTATCTAGAAGTGACAAAATCACATATACGAGCTGCAAATATACTCGCAAGGTCAAAAGTCCCCAAACAAGGGCACAACGTCACTGGAAGTACGTTGCAATCACACATGGTGGAGGTGTGGTTGAGGTCGTAGCTCCCAAAAGGAAATGGGGGAAGCTACTTGGTTCGATAGATACTCATCTAAAGGAAGAGAAGAGTAAGCCACAACCATATATCATCAATACATGAGATTATCTCTGATTAAATCTATGTCTATGAATCATTACTGGAGGACGCTCCGAAGTTATACTGATTCCAGAGATCAAAGAAATCTCAAATGAATATGAGTCGATAGACAGATCATAAATACTAAATGATGATATATTTGCATATATCGTTGCTTATGAGATAATAGAGCACGATGTCATCGAACCATGCTCAGCTGAAGAATGTCAACAAAGAGCAAATTGGCCTAAATGAAAAGAAGCAATCCAGGATAATTATTTGACAAATGAACAGGTATTTGGTTCGGTAGTGCTAACCGACCAAGTGTAAAGCCTGTAGGACATAGATAAATCATTTGTCAGGGAAGCGTAATGAGAATAATTAAGTCATAATATGTAAGGCTCCCCTTTGGCGCAAGGTTTCTCACAACGCACTGGATTGACCACAATAAGACTAACTCTCTCGTGATGGACAACGTTCTGCTAATTAAATTAGCCAGGTAGTTTCCGAAGGACTGGAAATTGCAGCTCAACAATGTAGTTACTACATATCTCTATGGGGATCTAAATTCAGAGATATAAAAGTGCTTGATGGCATTATACCAATATCAAGTAACTTTAAACTATGAAATGCGATTACAATAAATATGAAACACTCACTTTATAGATTAAAGCAATCTATGCGGATGTGGTATACCCGCCTGAGTGAATACTTGATTGGGAAACGATAAATAAGAACGATGAACTGTGCCCTTACGTATTTATATAAGAAAACAAGTCCCAAATTTTCATAGTAGTTCTATATGTCGATGTTATGAACATAATAGACACTCTTGATGAAATAAGAGAAAACACAAGCTACTTGAAATCTGAATTTGAGATGAAAGATCGTGGGAAAACTTGGTTTTGTCTAGATACTTGAACTACGACACCGAGTTTGTGGAATATTAATCCACCGATCCGCATATGTCTAGAAAATGATCAGGTGACCAAATATGGACAAAGCGCATCCGATTAGCACTCCCATGATCGGTCAAAGTGTTGGATATAAGAAAAAATCCATTTCGTCTAAAGGATGAGGACGAAGAGGTGTTAGGAGCTGGAATTCCATACCTAAGTACAATAGGCGCATTATTGTACTCAACATAATACACTTGACCGTATATTATACTTCTCACTGAACTTGTCAGCTAGATTTAGCTCAGCGCCAACGCAACGTCATTGGAATGATTTCAAATTAATCTTTTGGCACCATTGATGTGGGCTTATAATTTCCCTACGGAGAAAATGGATTGATAATGTAACTTCAATACCTACTTAGATTGTGAGCGGCAAAAGTACTGGCTCTTATAGAAAAACACCAAACAATGCCTTGGTATATATTTGCTAATATTAAGTATATGTTTGACTCATATAAATGTTGTTCCCAAACTGGATAAAGAATTATCATATGGAACATGCCGATTGCTTGGAAGTAAACTAAGCAAACCCTTAATAGCTATCTTCTTATATTATCAACAATCTTACTCTCCATGAGACTATTGAAGAGTGTATATGGTTAAGGACTATCATTACACATATAAGAGGAACTGGTAATTTTGAGTTTAACCACTATACAACTTGCATATATGAAAATAATGCATCATGTATCGAAGAAATGAAAGTAAGATATATCAAGGTTATAACACAAAGCATACTTTGCTTAAGTTTCCGTATAATCAATTATCCTCAAGATTCAAGTGAACTGAATACGATGCGAGGAAAATGTGACATGTTTGTTTACCAAATCAATACATAAAACCATATTTGGGAAACATGTAGAAAATATTAAAATGGAAATGTTTTAAACCTCCTTTGATTAATGCACGAATCAGGGGGAGTAGTAGACAAAAGGGGGAGTCTACTATATATGTAATATTGGTATATTGTGCTCTTTCCTTCAACCAAGGTTTTATTTTTCCCATTGGGTTTTGTTCCTTGGTGTAAGGTTTTAGTGAGGCAACGGTTTATATACCATCATGTTTTCTTAACTCTCATGATTAATGTACGAATCTAAGAGAGGATTAGACTAAAGTAAAAGTCTATGTATTGGAAATAAGCTAGTGCGTTGTACTCTTTCCTTCGTCATATTTTTATTTTTTCCCACTGGGTTTTTATTTTGGCGTAAGGTTTTAACGAGGCAACAATTGTGCACCTTCACTCCTTTGACTCGGCACAAGGGGGAGTGTTGTAGGATAAATGTGTCATCGTCTAAAGGATATGACGATAGAGATATGGATAGAGATAGATTAGAATTGAAATATCTTGTAGTTATCTACTTGTAACTCATCCCTATATAAAAGGGCTTATGATTAATGAGAATTACGATTCATTATGTCCATTATATTGTGTTGTATTTCTCTTTTCCTTTAACAATACATTAATAAAATATTATTTATTTATTTAGGGGAAGGCTAATGGCACCCCTATACATTGCTAATGACACCCCTATATAGTGAATTCCTTCTCACATACATCAATATCAAAATCCTCTTTTTTACATTCCCAATACATGAAATGCCCCTATTCTGACATAAAAGAAGGTGCCAATAGCATTGCCCTTTATTTATTATAAACATTTTACTTCAATGCCTACTATTAGTACAAAAAATAAAATATTATTTCTACTTTTTAAAAAGTGAGTTTAGAGATTTTTTCAAGTTTGGATATTTTTATCTTTTTCGTATTTTATCATACAAAATATCATATTTATTGAAGTACAAAATTTGTTAAAATCTTCTTTTTTATCATTTTATTTTATTATTGTTATTAGGGATACTCTTAGAAACCTTATTTTAAAATTAGTCGAATGAATAGATGTCTTGATTCTTTAAGTAATAAATTCAAAGAATGTGCAACAAAGATGCATCATAAAAAGCGTCTAGAGAGGTTTTGGAAGGTTTAAGGATAGGTGTTTGTAAGGCCATCCGCAGCGCCCACGGGCTCGGGTTCGGGCTCACTGCGGGCTCGTGCGGGCAGCGGTGCGGGGTACGCGGGCTTGGTCCTCGGGCTCGGCCAGCGGGTTTTCAAACCCGAGGAACCCGAAAGCTATTTGGCATTTTTTTTAAAATCTTGAATATTTTTTTAGCCTGCAATCTTGAATATTTTTTTAAATAAAAGAGTTAAAAAAATGAGGTGACAAGAGGGCTTTTAGTTATGCGCTGCGGGTCTTTAGGGCTTGAGGGCTTAGCTGATATGGCGCTGATGTGGCATTGAGGGCTTGAGGGTTTTTATCTATACGTTGTGGATGGCCTAACTCTAAAGATTTATTTTCTCCTTTTTTATATATGAATAATTTATTCTCTCATCTGTTCTCAAGTTTGGAGGATATTTTTAGAACCAAATTCTATTAAAAAAAAAGAAAAAACAATAAAAATTTCAATTTTTTTTGAAAGATTTTGTTATAAATTCTGTTAAATAAGAATTATTCACTAATTCTTTTTATGTACGTAGGTTCTAATCTCTTCAAGGTTAAGCTTTTTTATCTGTTCTTAATAACTAGACTTGCGCAATGCAGCGTGATATATCTAATGTTCTAATTTATTTTAATGTGTGGTTTTGAAAAACAGCCATGTTTTTTATTAAATTTGTTTATAAATGATGTTTTTTAAGAAGTTCATGACTTGAGTATTTGAAAGTGATTAGAGATAAACATTAATTAATAAGAGTCCATGTTTTTAAAGATTTGAGGGTTGTTAGAAATAAGTATTAATCAAGTAATTAGCATTAAAAGCGGTATATAAAGTTTCATTAGTTGTTTTTAAGAAATTTCAAGTAATTTACATTAAATAGCGGTACATGAAGTTTTAAGAGTTGTTTTTAATAGCTTTTTTCATAAATACTTTATAAGGCCATGAGTACCGCAAGCCCTCAAGCCCTCAATGCTACGTCAGCGCCACATCAGCTTTTCTCCTAACCATCTCCTCAAGCCCTCAAGCCCTAAATACCCGTAGCGCTACCCTCAAGCCCTCTTGCCACCTCATTTTTTTAATTCTTTTATTTATACATTTAATTATTTAACAACATAAAAATATTTATATATTTTTTAATAAATAAAAATAAGATAAATAATAAAAATAAAAAATCATATCATTATTTAAAAATAAAAATTACAAAATACAAAACACTACCAATTATGAAATTTTTTAATTTGCTCTTTTCTCGCTAAAGTAACCCTCAAAACGTCTCCCGTAAGGTGATCATGCGGGGTTATGAAAAACTCGAAGTCTTTTTCAAATCGTTTTTCTCGTTCGATTTCTCGTTCGTGTTCCAACCTATCTCGTTCGAGTTCGAGTTTTTTCATTTTGTACTCCATTGTATCATCAATCTTCTCGTTGAACGTCGTGAACAACTGAGTAACACTTTCGTTCGTATTCGACCCACTCGTATTACTCATTGATGTTTTTTTTTGCCTTGTTTCTCCCGATGGGTCGTTGAAGTTGCTCGATGAAGTTGTCGTCATTGTCATCATCGGAAGGTTTGGAACGTTTTGAACCCCGCGATGAAGTTGTCGTCATCGTTGGAACGGCTTCCCATTTTGGACATTTTTTAGGACTTCCCAAACTTGTTCTTGAGTGAAAGCAAACCCTTGTTGTGCTTGGTACCGTTCGTGTGCCGTTCGTGAAATGTCGGCCTCACTCATTCCGCTTGATCTATTAGTGACCAAGTTGTTGTAGATGCCGCCAAAAACATTTATTTTTTTATTGAGGTCGTTGAACTTGGTGTTGAGTTGATTAGTTGTTCTATAATTGGCGCGACCCATCAAACTAAAGAACACTTGCCCGATTCGGGTCCAAAAACTTTCTACATTTATGTAAATTCAAGTATAAGAATATTAACAAAAATAATAATAATATTAATAATATTAATAATATTAATAATAACAATAATAATAAGAATAATAAGAATAAAAATATTACCACCGGTTTGTGCGTTACCGATAACGGGGTCCTCCGAAACGTCAACCCACGCCGACACTAACGCGTGTTCCTCCTCTTTACGCCACATCTGTTTGGGGGCTTTATTTTCATATTGTTTGTTTTTTCCTTTTCTCGTTGGTCTCGGGTTTGATGGTTCCGGGTTTGATGGTTGTGTGTAGATGGATTGTGGTGTGTGCGGGCTAGAATGTTGGGTTTCCGGAACAATGTCGTCGGCGAGATTGATTGCGGGTGAAGGAATATTGTAGTTGGCCGGAGTAAAACCTTGTTCAATCATACCGGGCCGTGTAAGTTGGTAAGGAATTTGTTGCGGATATTGTTGGCGAAATTGTTGCGAAAATTGTTGCGGATATTGTTGCGAAAATTGTTGCGAAAATTGTGGCGGATTTTGTGGTGAAAATTGTTGCGAAAATTGTGGCGGAATTGGTTGCGAAAAGTGCGGATGATAACCTTGTTGTGCAAACGCTTGAAAACCAAGCTCCGGGTCTTCTTGCGGTTGCGGTGTATCCGGTCGGTTACGACGGGATGTAGGTGTTTTGTTTGGATTCATGATGAAATTTGAGAGAGTTTGAGAGAATTTGAGAGATTTTGGTGTGAAAAAATAAAGAGGTTTGGATTAATATATATAGTGGGATAAAATTGGATTTTTTTTATAAAAGTAGCCGTTGCAACGGCTTTATTTTTAATTTATTTATAAAAAAATTAAAAAAAAACAAATAAGACTCGGGTTTCTCGGGTTTTCAAACCCGCTACCCGAGCCCGAGCCTCAAGCCCGCTCGCCCCGTACCACAACCCTGCGGAGCCCGAGCCCGAGCCCGAGCCCGAGCGTATACCCGCAGCGTTACGCATGGCCTAATATAGTATAGATATATCCTCTTGAGCTTATTTTAGAAAATGATGGATAAAAAAATTATTTGATATATATTTTATCGCTTAATATATATATATATATATATTAATAAAAATGCTTAAAATAATTGAAACTCATAGTAGAAAGACAATATTTATACATGTGTCTATTTGTTTACAAAATCCCCAACATAGGGGTGTGACTTGTTAACTGCCACGTCACTTTTGCCAATCGTACCCTCCACGTCTGCTGACGGCGACTGCGTACCATCTTTTGTCGCCGTCACATTAATACTACATGCCTCCTGCCACGTGATCATAGGCCCCACTACGTGGTACCTAATTTAACTTTTGTCTTAACTTCGGTTTAACTCTATGTTTCACATTAATTGTTTTTGAATACCATTATAGTATTAGACCATGCGCATCGGTGGCTGGTTGGCCGCTGGATGGAGCTAGAACACTATCGCTAAGGAGCTTGTTGGAGCTGGTTGACAAACCAGTGCTGGTTGTTGTTTGTGGGTTATAATTTGAGATTAAAAATAAATAAAAGATGGGATGGTAGTGTGGAATGGATGTGGGGGTTTGTGGGTTAGAATAGGTTGGAAGGGAAAAATGATGTGGCACTGATGTGGCAGTGAAAAAGTATGGGTTAATGAGGGATGTATGCTGATAGCCTTACATCATAATATACGACTCCAATGTGTATCATTAAGAGGATGTCTAACATTCTTATTTTGAAAAAAATGAAGAATATAAAAATTTTAAATTATAATTTTGTTCCAACAATTTTCCTAAAACTATTTTCAAAATAAAAAAAGTAAGATAAAGACGAAGTTTTTCTCCAAATATTGAGATAACCCCAAATATGATTACTAGATGAGAGCAACAATAGAAATCTTTGAAAATAAATATTTAGAGAGATAAATAATATTTTAATAAATGAATGAAATATTTTAATATTATAATCAATTTGTGTTTCTCCAAAATAAGGAATCTGTTTAAGATGAATGTAATTTTTTTTTTTTGGAAAAAGTCTGAAAAAACTCAACGAACTATCCGATTTTGAATGGTTAAGTCCTTAAACTATTTTTTTGAATGAAAAAACTCTTAAACTTTCTAAAACCGGTTAAATACATCCTTGAGACCTGTAAAAACAGGTTAATGTTATACAACTTTGGTAAAAGTCTAAAAAACCCAACAAACTATTTGATTTTGAACGATTAAGTCCTTGAATTTTTTAACAAATAAAATCTTTACACTTTTTCCTAAAAAGTTAACAAATAAAATCTTTACACTTTTTCCTAAAAAAATTAACAAATAAACCTTTAAACTTTTTCCTAAGTGTTTTTTAACAAATAAGTTTTTGGATTTTTTTTGAACAAATAATTAAACATTTTTGAATAAACAAAATAATGAACTTAATTTTGAAAAAATAAATTTGAAATTTTTTTTGAATAAAAAATTTACAATTTCTCTCATCAACAACAGAGTAAAATGAAGCAGTTAAACAAAGAATTGGTAATGAAAATGGTATAATTTTTCTCTGTTTAATTTGTTCATTTTATTTGTTGTCAGTATAGGATTAGTTTGTTTTTTGTTCAAAAAAAGGTTTCGGATTTATTTGTTTAAAATTAAGTTCATAAATTTGTTTTTCATAAAAGTTTGGAATTTATTTGTTACAAAAATTCAAGAATATATTTGGTAAAAAAATAGAAAAAAGCTTAGAAATTATTTTGTTAAAACAATTCAGGGACTTAATCATTCAAAATCAAATAGTTTGTTGGGTTTTTCTAGACTTTTCCCAAATTTGTATATCAGTAACGTATTTTTATAGGTCACAATGATGTATTTAACATGTTTTAGAAAGTTTAAGGGTTTTTTCATTCAAAAAAATAGTTTAAAAACTTAATCATTCAATATCGAATAGTTTGTTGGGTTTTTTTTTCCAGACTTTTCCCTTTTTTTAATATTTTAACTTTTTTTTTGAAAAACGGTTGAAAATGCTCTAAAACAACAACATAGAGAAAATAGTATACCCCTCAACTTATATACCAAGTTAAATTGATGGGGATGAGATTAGTGACGGAATAAGGATTTTTTATAGTGATATCTTAAAATAGTTATTGTCATATAAATTACTCAAAGATTAATTATAAAGTTATTATATAAACTTTGTTTTTGGCTATTTGTGTTAGTGCCTTAATTATCTAATTGTACCAAGTAGAGGGACCTAATGTGTAAATGCTAAGTTACAAACTATATAATGTAATTTTCCTCTAGATTAGCATTATGTCATCCATTCTTACACACACTAGTACACACATTTGCACTTTCTCTCTACATTCTCATTGTGTACTTGGTGATTGTTCTTATTGAATATATGGATGGCTGTATGAGATTATTCACTGATTGATTACTTGTTCTGGGATCACAATTGGTATTAGAGCACAGTACATCATTTTGATCAGATTAGTTTTAGAGGTTTTTGCAAATGTTCGAGTGTTCTTCACCTTTTTCATCTAATTGATTGATTTTGGCCATTTGAGTACTTTAAAAAGATTAGAATCGATCAAGGAGTGTTTGCTGGTAATCCCTGAGTGATTTGATTCCACAATTTCACTAGGATTAGACTCAGATTGTGCAAATTCATCATTTTCGGACGTTTTGTTAAAAAACTCACTGTTTGGGATTAAAAATCAATGTTCTGTTGATTTTTAGACGAAACTTGAAGTATTAAAGTTGTCCAGAACATCAGTGCGAACCTGCGTACCAAGTTTCAGCCAAATTGGATCATTTTTTAGGATTAGACTTACAATCGTTTGAATCTTCATCATAATCGCAACCTTGGATCGTTTGAATATTCATAAGTATCGCAACCTTGGTTGTTCTTCATTATCGCAACATTCATTCGTGAACAGTATTTCATCGCAACTGCTCTTTGCGATAAGACTATTTTATCGCAATTTTTCAAAAGTGAACAGTAAAATATCGCAACTGCCCTTTGCGATAATATGTTTTTATCGCAACTCTTTAAGTGTGAACAGTTCTTTATCGTGACTCTCTATTGCGATAAAATCTATTTGTGAGTTCATCGCAACCTCTTTGTTGCGATAAAACTTTCTTTTGTGACAAAGTTGCTTGCGACAAACTCTGTTCTTGCGATAATCTTGGGTTGAGACAAAGTGTTGCGATAAGACTTGAGTTGAGATAAACTTGGTGTTGCGACAATACTTCGGTTTAGACAAAAAGTGACTTGCGACAAACAGTGTGAACAACAATTCTCTAATCAGATCAAAAGGGTACTTATCAATCATTAACAAGTAATCTAAAAATGACAGCTAGAGACATATTGACTATTGGGTCAAAGGACAAACCACCTGTCCTTTTTCCCAAAGAGTTCAAAATATGGAGAGACAGATTTATGGATTGCGTTGAACGTCAAGAAAATGGGGACTACATTGTTCATTCACTTGAGAATGGTTCTATGGGGGTACAAAGAAGAAGAGGACTAGCTGTTGATGGTGAGCCAATTCCAGAATGGGTTGAAGTTCAACCAATACATTATGATGTTGAACAAAAGAAACGTTACAATGCAGACAAAGCGGCAAAATCATTAGTTATGCAAGCCTTGACTAATGATATTTATCAGAAGGTGGACAGTAAGAACATTTCTGGGAAAGCTATGTTTGATGAGTTAATTAAGCTGTATCAAGGATCTGAGGTGGAAAATCAGATGAGAGTCTCCAATGCCATAAACAAGTACGAGAATTTTAAACAAAAAGATGGTGAGACACTTGATCATACGTACGACCGTTTCATCACAATACTGAATGAGCTGAATAGGTACTACATAGACAAGTCAATAATCGAGCACAATGTGAAATTCTTGAGTGTTCTTCAACCTGAATGGAAGAAATATGCTCACAGGTTGAAACAGAATGCTAGGTTAGCTGATTTGCCTTTACAGGAAATGTGTGAAACTTTGAAACAAGATGAGGATGATGCTGATGCGAAAAAGGATAAGAAAAAGAAGAAAGAGAAGAAAGAGAAGAAGGATGAGAAGAAAGAAGTCAAGGAAGAAGAGATATTCAAAGAATGTTGATAATGAGTCTGATGAAGAACAGTATGAAGGAGATGGATTGGAAGAAGCTGAAAGCCTAAAACAAGCAATGATACTCCTTACCAAAGCCTTTCAGAAACAGTTTGTGAGAAGGCCTGGTTCTAATAATCAGAGATATGCATCAGGTTTCAAGAATTTTGAGCACAAAGATCGTGTTGAGTCAAGAAAGAAGTTTGATGAGAAAAAGGATGAGTACAAGAGGGAAGACAAGAGGACTGATGAAAAGAAGGTGTTTGAGAAAAGGGGTGAAGAACCAAAGAGCTATAACTGTGGGAAGACTGGACATTTCTCCAAGGAATGTTGGAAGCCAAAAGTCAGAGATTCTGATTATTATAAGAACAAGATGCTGCTTGCTAAGCAAAAGGAATCGGGGATATCATTGCTGGTTGAAGAGGAATATTGGCTTGATCAAACTGATGATGAAGCGGATGATGAGACAGCTGCTCAAACCAAGATGTTCTTCATGACGAGGAACACCGATGAGGAAGAGTCAGAATCTACTTCTGAGACAAATGAGGTACATTCCTATCTTTATAATCAATTCTTTACTCAACAAGCATATTTACAAACGCAATTAGAGGATCTAACAAATAGATTGAGAAAAGCAGATGAACTAATTTCCACTCAAAGAAAAAGACTGATAGAACAAGAGAGTCACATTGAAAAACTCGAAAAGAAAAAGCCTGAGTTTGATGTAGGTCTAGCGTATTTTCAAAGTAGAATAACTGAATTATCAGAACTGTTAGAGAGTTCGGAAGCAAAGAAGAATGAGTTTGAAAATCTTCTTCATGCCTATAAGGATAGGAACACTGAGCTGAGTGATAATGTCAAAGGTTTGGAAGAAAAATTGTATAAAGCAGGCCAAACTGAACAAACAATTCACATGAATAAGCCAAGTAAGTTTCGGTATTTCAATTCTAAGTGGGGCATAGGGTATGACAATCCACATTACCTGAGGAATGCCTTAATAAAATCCCCCACTCTTTATGAATTTGATTGGTTTATTCTTTCATCACATCCTAGCTATCAAATCAAATGGCTTAAAATGGATGATGATGACTATGAGGCTAAGGAAGAACTAAAAAGAAAAACCACTGTCAAGATGCAACTTCCTTTTTGGTATGGTCCTGACAATGCAAAGGCATTAGAAAACGAGAAAACCTTGCCAAATGACTATTTTGAGAGTTATGTTGTTGAACAACCAGAGGACATGGAAAATACTCAAAAAGAAACTAATGAAAACCTAGTTTTTGAGGGTAAAAGGTATTTTCCACCAATGATTCTTGAACAGAAACTCATGGACCTCGAAAGCAAGATTAAAAGTACTATTCAAGAAGTCCGAAATGACGAAAAACTTGCTTTTGAGATCGAAAAGGAAGCTATGATCACAGTGTTTTCAGAAAGTTTAAGGAAATGAAAACAAAACTTGAGGAAATATCTGAAGAAAAAGTTCCAAAAGAAAAGCAATCTTCAGATTCAGATGTTTCCTCATGCAAAGCTTTCATGGGAAATACAGTTTTTAGGAGTTTGACAGTTGATGACCAAGATGATTTCGAATTATGGGATTTGGAAAGTCAATATGTCAAAGCTCCTCACGAGATGTATTTTTCTACAGATAAGGAAAAAGCTCTTAGAAAAGAAAGACATGAATTTCTTTTTCCAAAGTATTATGGTATCTTTCATACTTCATGTGAGAGTCAATCTGATTGTGATGTTGAGATTGTTTGTGACGGGAAGAATAAACAAGCACAAGAAACTGCTGTACAATTTGACTTTAACGCAAGGCTTCCAGATCACACTGATTTTATAATCAAAGAAGAAGCACCTAAGAAGAATTTATTTAAGGGCGAACCTTCAAAATCTGTTGAAAAACCTTCTGCTAATGATTATTAGGCAGTATAGGAACGCACTAGTGGTCCAGCCAGAACCGGCGGGACCTCCCCAAGGTGCAATCCCATTAAGCGGTGAGGGTTAGAATGTTTAGAAGGTTCAGGAACTTGGGGTTCCTGGACGGGGAGAGGTGAGGCGTATATTAAGACAGAGAGTGGGTGGGGTGGCGAGGACTGCTGGTCAGGCATCTACATCCGGAGCTGCAAGAGTTCAAATATTTGCCGATGACGTATCTATGGATTCGGAGGAGGATCCTGATTTTGACCCTGATGCTTCTTCATCAGAAGATGAAGCATCAACCCAACCCCGACATGACGACGATGGAAACTCCGATTCCAACTCCGACCCAGATCATGACCCTGACGCTGATTTGATTCCATGACATGTCAGACGGAGACCTATTATAGAGAGCTCCGAAGCTGATTCCACCTAGAACTTCGGACTCTCCGGTGATATCGGTGACCTAAGGAGGGAAGAGGGAGATGATATAGAAAATACTGAAATTGTGAGTCGTGTGGAGGTGAGAAAAGAAATGGGAGAGACTGTGACAGGATTGGATAAAGTTTTAACTACCGATCCTTCCTAAACCGTTACAAGCCGGGTAGACACATCTACTACCAATGAGCGTTCGTCGCCGTTGCGTATTATACAAGCCATGGTGGACCCAACCATGCATAGCACAGCCCCTCTTAGCCACTCATCGGCATCTCAATTTGCCGGTGTTTCATTTCACACAAGGGATTTAGCTCATACACTATCGGCGACACACTCGGTGTTTGCCGGTATTGAACAAGGTAGGCTCCTGCCCCGGCAACTGCCTTTCATTCCACGCACGTTGAGTTTAGAGCCATTTGGACATACATCTTTTCCTAGGCCACGCGCGTCGGTATCTCACCAAGTTGTGGGCTTTCGTGCCCCAATCGGAACACCCCGAGTGCGGCCGCCATTTATTGGTGCCCCACGAGGACTGGGTGGAAGTTCTGGCATAGTCAATACCATGCCAGCTATGAACACAGGCAGTACGGTTGCTACAACCGCTACTTTAACCGGTAACTTAAGTGGTCCGGATGTTAGTATCATGTTTCCCACTTTCCACACGAGCAGGTAGTGCGAATGTTAGGCCCGTATTCGCATTATATCACACTTCCACTACTTGCGTCTGCTTTAGGCTCTATTGACAATGCCTACAAACAACATCACAGGGCCATGCAACAAACGGTTGAACGACTCACAAATGAGGTCAGTAGAGCAATAAAAGTGTTACGTGCGAAATATGTGTTTTAATCGCAGTGGGTTGCAAACTGTCCACAGCGGGAAGTGCAAGTGTACACTGTCCACTATGATCGTCACAGCAAGTAATAGTTGGTAAAATACCAGAATCGAATCCACAGGGACTGGACAATCAAGACAATATGGTTCTCATAAGCTCCTTTTACAAGTTTCAATTAGAGAAGAAAATAATACTTTGGTTTGGTTTGGTGAAATAGCTACTTTAACGATTTTACTAAGGTTTTAAAAAGGAGGAATGTAGGTTGGATTTTCCCTAGATTTTATCTCAAATACTCGGTCCTTAGAAGTGATCCTCGTATTCGTGGTGGACATTTTCGCTAGAAAAGCCCGGTTACAAAATACTCACACCGTTAGATAAAAATCCCATACTCTTAGTACTTGTTGTTTTGCCAATGGTAATCTCTAAATGGACCTTTTCAGGCCTCGATGGAATGTGTAGAGACAAATACTCTAAGTGTTTTTAATACACAAATTAGCTTGCCTACTACTCCAGTGGGCAGAGATTAGCTCACTATGCCGACCTCAATCTCGTAAGTGTCATAAGAATTCTTTCGAATCCCCTAGCATCATTCAAGCTCGTGTCACTGCGTTCTACTCATTTCTAAGTTAAGAACTAGACTTTAGATCCTTGCAAGTGATCGGCTTGTTCGCATCTTTGGGTAAATATCGATAATGAATGACCAAAATAACAAATATTCTAAGTATAAAGATTACTCAAGCATTTTTAATAAAATCCAGGTACTTCTCCTTCCTACATCCCAAAGGATGTTTAGCCTAACATTTCCGAGGTAAAGAAAACAAAAGATGAAGACTTGCACATAATAAAACTGAAAGTGGATTGAATAGACTGCTCACAGTGGGGAACGAGAAGTCGTCCCTGCACTGTGTAGTTCGAATTACAATTAAACTAAGAAAATAAAGTGCAGAAAATAAATGTTAACTACTGCAGAGAAATTAAAGAGCTAAAACTTAATGAAGTAAGAGAATTGCAAGGAGAAAATGTAGTTAAGAATGCTTGCAATAAATGAGACTAACACCCCTATTTATACTAAGGAGAGGTGTTGGTCTTTACACAAAAAGGGTTTCTTCAAGGTGTAAGGACTGCAGAATATTGTAAAAATCAGCTCAATGGTCCATACTTCAACCTTCCATGTAAAGCTCTTTTACCCAATGGTCTTCTAGAAGTCAACTCTATTCAAGTACAAAGGTACAAGCTTTATGTCATCTTTAAGGAAACCTTTCAGCCACCACATTTCAGATTTTTCTGCCAAAGGATCCTTCCAACTCCAGGTTTTTATATTTCCAGCCCATGGTTTTCTTTTGTTTTCTGATCTGCTCGAAGAGTGGGGAACCGGAGTGGGCACAACAGTGGTCACTGCAGGATAAAACGTGAAAAACACCCAAATTCCACCAAATAATTCATTAAAGACTATGGTTCACTCCTTTTGCTCATTTTCGAGAATTATAACAAGAATGAGGGTTTTTAGAAGTGAAATGGCTAAATTTGACGAAATAAAATGGAAAATAAAAGGGAATAATAACTCTAAAAATAGAGTTATCACAACCTCAAACTTAAACCATTACTTGTCCCCAAGTAATAAAAAGAAAGAAATAAAATGAACAAAATGCACTAGAACTTTTAGGGACTTACATACTTCTTGACTTGAATGGGTGTTGATCTCCTTCCTTCGATACTTCCTTTGGTTCCAAACTTGAAAATTTCACTTTTGTGTTTTACGAAATCTTTCCCTTGTTTTCCATTAATCAATAGGGCTTTCTTGGGTTCGACGGGTTTATGGCTTTGAATATTTTCCCAAGGGTTTTTGGCAAGTATTTCCAAACATGGACCGAAAATCTCGCTTGGAGATTTTTATTTCAAGAAGTGGGTGTTTTGTATTTTGCAAGGGTAAGCACGTACACTTTCAGGCTTTATTTGGGTATGGCTATTTTTTTCTGATGGTCCAGAATAGGCACACCATCTTTTTCTGGGAGTGAGCACTTTGACGGTCCAGAAAAGGCACACCATCAATTTTTGCGTAGTGACACTCCGATTTTCTTCTGTTTTTGGGGTTTTTGTGTTTTTTTGGAGGTGGGTATGGCTTACCCACCTCAAACTTAGACTTCACAGTGTCCCCACTGTGGGCAAAATGTAAGTTCCCACCTCAAACTTAAAATCTCACAGTGTCCCCACTGTGACATTGAATTAACGAACAAAGGTGGTGGTTTGGGGTACAAAAAGGATCGTGTTTGGATGCGAAAAACGGCCTATATCATTTCATGGTATCAAGTTGAGATTCGTACTTACAAAAGGGACCTTTTTAAGTCGGAAGCCGAAAGTTGTACCTTAAGATGGAAACGAGATCAAACAAGCAATCAAACAACAAATACGTTAGTACCCAAAAGTACCTACCCAGTGGTAGGATTTTCATGCATCAAAACGCAAAAAATAAATATGTAGCAAACATTGTCAAAGCCTAGCCATAGGCACAAAATATAAAACAAACCGAAAATTAAAATTGTTTTAGGAGCAAACGAGATAAACCATTGTTTTAACAAACCATTCAGTGGGTTGGGGTTGCATCTGGTGAACTGGCGGCGTCATCCTCTTCAAACTCGTCATCACTGGCATTGGTTGGGCAAATATCCTCAGGAAAATCTGGGAGCTGAGCAGCTAGCATCGGGTTGGCCTCTTTCATCATCAGGCCCGTCACCTCATCCCATTCTCTTGTATACATCCAAAATTTCTGCGTGGCCCGGTTCTGATATTGCTGCTCACTTTCCAGCAACTCGATCCTGTATGTGAGCTTCTTCAAAGCTGCCAAAATCTCTCCCATTTGGTTGCTTGACGATCCGGCCTCGGTTGAATGGAGTGGTGTACGCGGCGTTCTCACAACATGCTCCTCAGCAATGGTCACTGTGGGGTGAACAGTCCCCATTGTGGGGATATCTTCTGCTGGTTCAGCTGGAGGAGTGGCGACGTACCTTCCCATCTTGCGGATGGTTTGTGCGCTGATGTTGCTCGTGGAGTCAAACCACTGATCCTCCACCGTCGAGGGTACATCTGCGTCTATCATTAGTAACGTAATGAGGCAAGGAAGGGGCAAGACTACCTTCTTTCTGTTCCGAGCTTGATCTATGGCCACATGCATAACAATCCCGACGTTGATCTTTCTTCCAGTGAGGAGGCAGTACAACAAAGCACATTTATGCATAGACAATGTGGTATCGTGCGATGTTGGGGACACAGAGGCCCGGAGAAATTGGAACCAAACAGCGGCCTCGGTAGTGAGGGAGCTAGCATTTAGGCACCTTCTCTGGCCGTCTTTATTCCACGGCTTCCCCTCGACTGCTATTTCGCGCAAGACGAGATCTTCGTCCGCCGGGGTCATTTTCTTTAAAAACTGGGCAAACTCACACACAGCCGGGCTCCTTCTTCCTAATACCCGGTTAATCGCTCCTGGAGTATAGCTTACTTGCTTTCCCCGAACTACCACAGTGGGATCCTTTGCTTGAGAGGCCTCGGCGTAAAATTCACGCACTAACGAGGCATTCGCGCGTCGATTGGCTTCGGCCAAAATCGACCAGTCTTGCACTACAATCCTATTCTTAACAAATGGGTTGGCCTCAACAAACTCAGGGTCGAAACCCCTCTCTAACTTCAGTTTCTGTGTAGCAATGCACTCATAGTGGGCAGCCACCTCCGGAGTGGTGAACTGCCTGGGCACCCCACTGGGGGCATGCGCAGTGCCCACTGTGGATTGATGTGGGTTTTGGGTTTGAACTTGGTCATCCCCAACATCAATCTCAACAGAAGATGAACTTAAAGAGGGCTGAAGATTTGTACCTTTCTTTGACGGTTGTTTTGCCGGCCTTTTTGTCGGTTTTTTCAGAGCTTTGGTCACCGCAGACCGGGTGACCACGCCTTTCCTTCTTGTGGCCCACAGAATTAGGTTCTCCCCACTGTGGGCAGTCATCCTCACTGTCTCTCTTTCAACACTATCCCCAAGCTTGCGGTATTGTTCCTGATAGTCATCATCAACCTTCCTCTGAAACTCCACTTCTTCAGCAAAAATCTCTGCCTCAGCCCTTTTCCTTTCTTCCTCAAAAATCCTTTCCTTCTCAGCCTTCAGCCTTTCTTCTTCCATTCGCTTTTCCTCTTCTTCCTTTATGATTCTTTCTTCTTCCTCTCGACGCCTCCTCTCGACCTCTTCTTTTATTTTTCTAATGGCTTCCATTTTCTGTTTGAACTCCTCTGCTAACCGCCTCTCTTCTTCTTCGGCTAGAAGTGTCTCGGTCTCGAAATGGGCGATACTGTTGTCTGAGACTTGCGAGAATGTAGTAGCCTTTGGGCTTTAGTGCTTTGAAGAACCCTCGTCGACCGCACCGGAGATGATCGGGTTTTCGCCGGAGACCGGCGGCGGTTCGTTCAGGTCACTGGTGACGGGTTCCGGTGGTTGTTCCTCGGCGGTCCTGCGGCGGACGGCCGCACGTGTCAGTGCATCAGGGTTGGTGTTCATTCTCTTGGTTCTTGCCATTTTTAGGGTTTTAGGAAGGTTTCAGATTGGTGGGTTTTCTTGGAGAGAAATGGAGAAGAAAAAGTGTTTTTGAATGTTTTGGAAGTGAAAGTAGTTTTTGAGAGGTTAAGATGGTTTTTGGAATTTTGGAAAAAAGTTTAGGGTAAACCGTCGGTTTCTAGGAGAGAGAGAGAAGGATTATGATGGTTTTTCTTGGAAAATGGTGAACTATGACAACATGGCATAAAGGTAGACTTGTTGGCAGAAAAAGGTGAAAGCTTGTCAGCCTTGGGCCCCAAAAATGGTCCCATCTTCCGTCAGATTTAAGAGTGGGGAGTGTAGTGACCTGCGCGTTCCCCACTGCGAAGCATTTTCCATGATTTTTCTTCAAAAAGTGGCACGTTCTTCTACACACATTAAAACAACTATCATGCAGACTTAAAAAGACCAGAAATAATAAAAAGACAGCAAATAACTGAAAATAAAATATTTACAAGTGGTCCCGATGTTTCTTAATCAAGGTGGGGTGAGGAGTGGGATGGAATGTGGGCACTCTCGTTCAGAAAATGCTTCACCCTTTGCCCATTGACTTTGAACGTTTGACCAGATTGTGGGGACTTCAGCTCCACTGTTCCAAAGGGACTTACCTTGACAATGGTATATGGTCCCGTCCAACGAGATTTTAGCTTACCCGGAAAGAGTTTGAGACGGGAGTTGAACAATAATACCTGTTGTCCTTCCATGAATTCCCTATGGTTAATTCGACGATCATGCCACATCTTGGTCTTCTCCTTATACAACTTTGCGTTTTCATAAGAGTGGTAACGCAACTCTTCTAACTCATGCAACTGTAGAGTTCTTTTGATTCCCGCATCACCCTCACTCATGTTAAGCTCTTTAAGGGCCCAAAATGCCTTGTGCTCCAATTCAATCGGTAGATGGCAAGCTTTGCCAAAAACTAACTTAAATGGAGACATTCCCAAAGGAGTTTTATAGGCCGTTCGGTAGGCCCAAAGAGCATCATCGAGTTTGGTTGACCAATCTTTTCGGTGCGGTTTAACAACTTTTTCTAAAATTCCTTTGATCTCACGGTTTGAAAGTTCGGCCAAACCGTTGGTTTGTGGGTGGTATGCGGTGGCCACTCTATGATGTATGTCATATTTAGCAAGAACCGAGGCCATGACTTTGTTTATAAAATGGGTGCCTTCGTCACCAAATAATGCCCGTGGTGTTCCAAATCGAGTGAAAATATTTTTATGTAAAAATTTCACCACGGTGTTGGCATCATTAGAGTGACATGCAACGGCTTCCACCCATTTCGAAACATAGTCTACCGCAACCAAGATATAAAAATTATTGTTGGAATTTGGAAAAGGTCCCATGAAATCGATTCCCCAAACATCAAAAAGTTCAACCTCTAAAATGTTGTTAAGAGGCATTTCATTTCTTTGCGAAATATTCCCGGTGCGTTGACATTGCTCACAATTTTTCACAAATTCATATGAGTCTTTAAAAACAGTGGGCCAAAAGAATCCACTTTGCAAGATTTTTGCAGCGGTACGGTTTCCACCGAAGTGGCCACCGTAGTGGGATGTGTGACAACCATGGAGTATTTGATGTTGCTCACTCCCATGGACACAACGCCTCAATATTTGGTCCGCCCCTATCTTGTACAAGAAAGGATCGTCCCAAACGTATTGTCGTGTGTCGTATAAAAACTTCTTAAATGGTTGTCCACTCATCCCGTGGAGCTTAAGTCCACTTGCTAAAGAGTTCGCAATATCAGCATACCAAGGAATATTATTTTCATGATGTTGAGCGGATAACAACTGTTCATCGGGAAAATTTTCTCTTACCGGAGTGGGATCAACAGTGCCCACTATCTTCTCGAGCCTGGACAAATGGTCGACTACTTGATTGCTTGTTCCTTTCCTGTCGACGGTTTCAAGGTCAAATTCTTGTAGCAATAAAACCCATCTAATTAACCGAGGCTTAGAATCAGCTTTGGTAATTAAGTATTTTATTGCTGCATGATCAGTGTGCACTATGACCTTCGTCCCTATTAAGTATGACCTGAAACGATCAAAAGCAAACACCACCGCAAGTAATTCTTTTTCAGTAACAGTGTAATTAATCTGAGCTTCAATCAGTGTTTTACTTGCATAATAAATGGGGTGAAAAACTTGGTTCTTTTTCTGTCCGAGAACAGCCCCCACGGCCCAATCGCTGGCATCACACATCACTTCGAATGGGAGTGACCAGTCAGGAGTGGTCACTATGGGTGCTGTGACTAAAGCTTCCTTGATTTTTTCAAAAGCATCTCGGCATTCTTTTGTAAAAATGAAGTCTTTTTCATGCTGCAACAGGGTACATAGGGGTTTTGTTATTTTTGAAAAATCCTTGATGAACCTCCTATAAAAACCCGCGTGACCCAAAAAACTTCGAATACCTTTCACCGTTGTAGGTTCGGGAAGTTGTGCCACTACCTCAAGCTTGGCTTTGTCAACTTCCAACCCTCTTTTTGAGACAAGGTGTCCTAAAACAATACCCTCTTCGACCATAAAATGACATTTTTCCCAATTTAAGACTAGGTCGTGGGTCTCACATCTCACTAGGCTTTTCTCTAAATTTCCCAAACAATTGTCAAATGATGTCCCTATCACAGAAAAATCGTCCATAAAAACTTCTATGGTATCTTCTATCATGTCGGTAAAAATGGCCATCATACAACGTTGAAAAGTGGCGGGGGCATTACACAATCCAAATGGCATTCTCCGGAATGCAAAAGTGCCGTAGGGACAAGTAAAGGTGGTCTTTTCTTGGTCCTCGGGTGTAATGTGGATTTGGTTGTATCCGGAGTATCCATCTAGAAAACAATAAAATTCCTTTCCCGTTAACCTATCAAGCATTTGATCGATGAAAGGTAAGGGAAAGTGGTCTTTCTTAGTAGCCAAGTTGAGTTGTCTATAGTCCATGCATATCCTCCATCCCGTGACAGTCCTAGTGGGAATGAGCTCGTTCTTTTCGTTCTTCACTACAGTCGTCCCTCCCTTTTTAGGGACACATTGGACGGGGCTCACCCAACTACTACTAGCAATGGGATAGATAATACCGGCATCTAACCACTTCAAGACTTCTTTCTTAACTACCTCCTTCATGATGGGGTTCAACCTTCTTTGAGGTTGGACTTTCCCCGGGTGGTCACTCTCCAAATTAATCTTATGTTGACATAACGAGGGGCTTATTCCTCGAATGTCCGCTATGGTCCAACCAATGGCCTTCTTATGCTTTATCAACAAATCGATCAGGAGTTGTTCTTGTTTCTCACTAAGTTTGGAAGAGATAATAACGGGAAGTTTATTATCTTTAGCGAGATAAGCATATTTTAAATGGGAAGGCAATGGTTTAAGCTCTAACTCGGGAGGTTGTTCTATTGAAGGGGGTTGAGCATTTATATCCTTAAAGTCCAGAGGTTCAAAAGCTGCAACCATTTCGTTACAATCATCCTCAAAAGTGTCATCACTCTCAGATTCAGAGTGCTCACTGTCATTCCCCACTGTGGGAACTGTATTCCCTACTGTGGGCAGTGTGTCAAGACTGTGGGTTCCATAAATCGAACTCAAGGCAAAACAATCTTCGGTATCTATATATTTAAGAGACTTAAAAACATTGAATGTCACCTCTTGGTCATTAACTTTCATCGTGAGTTCCCCTTTGTGCACATCAATCAAAGTACGTCCGGTTGCAAGAAACGGACGCCCTAAGATGATTGGGATTTCTTTATCGGCCTCATAATCTAGCACTAGAAAATCGGCGGGGAAGATAAATTTATCCACTTGGACCAAAACATCTTCTATTTTTCCCTTGGGATAGGCAATGGACCGGTCGGCTAGTTGTAATGTCACGGTTGTGGGTCTAGCCTCTCCAATACCCAACTTGTTAAAAATGGACAGCGGCATCAAGTTGACACTAGCTCCTAGATCACAGAGTGCTTGACCTACTTCTTGTCCTCCTATTGTGCATGGAATGGTGAAACTACCTGGGTCTTTCAACTTAGGTGGAATCTTGCTAGTAAGGAGTGCACTACATTCCTCGGTCAAAGCCACAGTTTCAAACTCACCCAATCTTTTCTTTTTGTTCAAAATATCCTTTAAAAATTTAACATAGCTTGGAATTTGCTCGAGAGCTTCTACCAAAGGTATGCTAATGTGAAGTTGTTTAAAAATGTCTAAGAATTTTTTAAATTGAACATCGACATTTTTCGGCTTCATTCTTTCAGGAAAAGGAATATTTCGTGGGTCGATTTGAGTTTGCTGTGGTGTTGGCTTTGGAATAGTAGGCTTTGGGACAGGTCCAAGAGTGAGAAGGTCAGGGATGTCGGTCCCCACTGTAGGGATCACAGTGACCTGAGGAGTGCCCACTGTGGTGCTCACAGTGGGTTTTTGAGGCGAATCATCAGACTCAAAAACGATATCTTTCAGATCCTTTCCACTCCTCAGAGTTATGGACTTGACATGTTCTGGTCCTTTTCCTATCACCCTAGCTTGCTCGGTATCACTAGGTAACGTTCCTGGTGGTCTATTCTTAACTTCAACGGCTAGTTGTCCTACTTGGGTCTCTATATTCCTAATGGCTGCTTGAGTTTGATTCATAAAACCCTTGAGAATTGATTCAATCGATTGTTGAACCTCAGCTGGTTGGTTGGATCGTGGTTGGTATGGTTGTGAGGACTGCCCTTGGTGAAAGTTCTGTGGGTGCTGCCCACTGTGATGTGATTGGAATCCAGGGGGTTGTGTGGTCTTTGCTGGATATGACTCGGCCCTTGGGGTTGGAGTCCTTGATTACCAGACCAAGAGAAATTCGGATGATTTCTCCAACCTGGATTATAAGTCTGCGAATAAGGGTTGTTCCTCGGGTTGGTTCCTATGACATTAACAGATTCGGGATTTGCTGGACAAAAATAAAAAACATGCTCCTCTCCACAGAGGGAGCAGTTTTCAAGGAGATGCGTTGCGGAATTGACTTGGCCTCTATTTTGATTTAAAACGATTTTGGTCAAGGCCACTAATTGCGCATTCATGGTTTTAAGTGCTTCGGAATCGATGGTGTTGGTCTTTGACATGGATGCTCTCGGATTTGACCATTCGGTGTTGTTGTTGGATACTTTTCTAAGATTTGATATCCTTCGTTGTAAGTCATACTCGTAAATGTTCCACCGGCTGTTGCATCTAAGATGATTTTAGCTGCATTGGAAAGACCATTGTAAAAGGTCTCCAATTGGATGCAATGTGGGATGCCATGATGTGGGCATTTTCGAAGTAAATCTTTAAATCGTTCCCATGCATCCGAAACAGCCTCATCTTCCTCTTGCCTAAACAAAATTATATCATTTCGAAACCTTACATTCCTTGTTGGAGGAAAGTATTTTTGCAAAAATTTATCGGCAAGCTCTTGCCAAGTGGTTATCGAGTGAGGTGCATGTGCGTTCAGCCAAGACTTCGCCTTGTCCCTTAATGAAAAAGGGAAAAGCCTTAGTCTTAATGCCTCATCACTAACACCTTGCAACTGAAAGGGATCGGTCATTTCTAAAAAAGATTTTAAGTGCGAGTGCGGATCCTCAGATGGCGATCCTCCAAATTGACCCATGGCTTGGATCATTTGAAACATCACCGGTTTGAGTTCAAAATGCGTTGTTTCAAAGACGGGCCTTCGAATCCCGGAGCCTAAATCACTAACTCCGGAAGTAGCATAGTCCCGTATTTTTCGATCTTTGTTATCGGCAATCGTGATTGTGGTCTCCACTACAGGTGGCGGTATTGCAGCCATGTTCACAGTGGGGATCACAGGGGGTTGTCGATTTCTGTTTCTGCGTCTTCTTCGAAAAGTTTTCTCTATTTCAAGATCGATTGGTAACAAAGGTTCGTGTTGTTGCCTTGGCATGCAACACGAAAAGCTTAGAAAAACGAGTTACTCGGGCTCGAACAAAAACTAATGTCTTGAGATTTAAAATCACGCCAGTCCCCGACAACGGCGCCAAAAACTTGTTACGTGCGAAATATGTGTTTTAATCGCAGTGGGTTGCAAACTGTCCACAGCGGGAAGTGCAAGTGTACACTGTCCACTATGATCGTCACAGCAAGTAATAGTTGGTAAAATAGCATAATCGAATCCACAGGGACTGGACAATCAAGACAATATGGTTCTCATAAGCTCCTTTTACAAGTTTCAATTAGAGAAGAAAATAATACTTTGGTTTGGTTTGGTGAAATAGCTACTTTAACGATTTTACTAAGGTTTTAAAAAGGAGGAATGTAGGTTGGATTTTCCCTAGATTTTATCTCAAATACTCGGTCCTTAGAAGTGATCCTCGTATTCGTGGTGGACATTTTCGCTAGAAAAGCCCGGTTACAAAATACTCACACCGTTAGATAAAAATCCCATACTCTTAGTACTTGTTGTTTTGCCAATGGTAATCTCTAAATGGACCTTTTCAGGCCTCGATGGAATGTGTAGAGACAAATACTCTAAGTGTTTTTAATACACAAATTAGCTTGCCTACTACTCCAGTGGGCAGAGATTAACTCACTATGCCGACCTCACTCTCGTAAGTGTCATAAGAATTCTTTCGAATCCCCTAGCATCATTCAAGCTCGTGTCACTGCGTTCTACTCATTTCTAAGTTAAGAACTAGACTTTAGATCCTTGCAAGTGATCGGCTTGTTCGCATCTTTGGGTAAATATCGAGAATGAATGACCAAAATAACAAATATTCTAAGTATAAAGATTACTCAAGCATTTTTAATAAAATCCAGGTACTTCTCCTTCCTACATCCCAAAGGATGTTTAGCCTAACATTTCCGAGGTAAAGAAAACAAAAGATGAAGACTTGCACATAATAAAACTGAAAGTGGATTGAATAGACTGCTCACAGTGGGGAACGAGAAGTCGTCCCTGCACTGTGTAGTTCGAATTACAATTAAACTAAGAAAATAAAGTGCAGAAAATGAATGTTAACTACTGCAGAGAAATTAAAGAGCTAAAACTTAATGAAGTAAGAGAATTGCAAGGAGAAAATGTAGTTAAGAATGCTTGCAATAAATGAGACTAACACCCCTATTTATACTAAGGAGAGGTGTTGGTCTTTACACAAAAAGGGTTTCTTCAAGGTGTAAGGACTGCAGAATATTGTAAAAATCAGCTCAATGGTCCATACTTCAACCTTCCATGTAAAGCTCTTTTACCCAATGGTCTTCTAGAAGTCAACTCTATTCAAGTACAAAGGTACAAGCTTTATGTCATCTTTAAGGAAACCTTTCAGCCACCACATTTCAGATTTTTCTGCCAACGGATCCTTCCAACTCCAGGTTTTTATATTTCCAGCCCATGGTTTTCTTTTGTTTTCTGATCTGCTCGAAGAGTGGGGAACCGGAGTGGGCACAACAGTGGTCACTGCAGGATAAAACGTGAAAAACACCCAAATTCCACCAAATAATTCATTAAAGACTATGGTTCACTCCTTTTGCTCATTTTCGAGAGTTATAACAAGAATGGGGGTTTTTAGAAGTGAAAAGGCTAAATTTGACGAAATAAAATGGAAAATAAAAGGGAATAATAACTCTAAAAATAGAGTTATCAAAAAGGAAAAGCTATTGCTGAATCATCATCAACTCCTTAGGATCCACCATCCAGCGCTCAAACTGAAACACAACCACCACCATCAGTTCCTTTACACCAAACCGATCAACTCAAATCTGAGTTGTTAGCCCGGTTATTAGCACAAGGAGATTCAAATACGACCGAAGAAGAAGTTGACCTTGTTGGATTACTCCGACAACAAACCCAACCTCAAGCCCAACTGCCCACCAGCACTGACTTCCAAACCTTGAACAACATTATGAAAGAAATGACCCAAGCCATGCTTTCGGGATACCAAGAATTATCCAAAAGATTAGTTGTGGTAGAACAGGCGTGTGGAGTTCAGGCTCAAGCTTCCAACAAACGAAGACATGATGATCAGGAGGATCCTGATCAACATGAGGGAGAGAAGAGAGCCAGGGTTGGTGAATCAAGTGGTATAGTTGCGGAAAATGTTGGCGGTTCAACAAACGAGGGGGAAACGAGAGCAGGTGGACCGGGTACTGATATGGTCCAGGTTGATGACACTGTAGTTCTAGCTGATGTCATAACTGGGGTTAAAAATCCTCCGGTTGTTGACAATAGAACAAATGAAGAAAGGATGACAGATGCTTTGATCGTTGATTACATCTACATAGATTCTGAGGAAGAGCCTGATAGAATGACGGTCCAGATCAAAGAAGAGATAGAAGATGTATTTGATACCGTCGGGGCTCTTATGATTGCTTCGGATTCCGATAATGATACTCCAGACGATACAACTCAACCGCAAACACAGAATGATCAGGGTGCAAGTACTTCCGCTCCTCAGGCTCCAGTAGTTCAAGCGGATGCTCCAGCAGTTCAAGTGAATGCCGATGGCAGGATCAGAGATCCAGTACTCGAAGCTGAACTGGCACTTTATCAGGAGGTGATAGATGCTGAGCCAAGGTATGTGGCTACAGGTGAAAGGGTAAGGATCTTGATTCCTTTTCCAGAGAGCATCAGGAAAGATATGTTTGTGAAAGACGTCCAGAAGATCGACCTAGAAAAGGTATACGGCGTTGAGAATTGGCCATCTGTGATCCCACACTGACAAGTAATAAGAGTAAATACACAAGATATATGAATCAAAGAAGTACACCTCTATATATGAAAGATGAACTTGCAGCTTACAACTTCACAGAAGGTTGAGAGGTTTACAAAGTGGAAGGAGGCTGCGAATATAGAGGCGTGTGTATTTTGTATGTTGTATGTTGTGACCTAAAAATACAGATAGTATACTATATATACTATTCAAAGTTTGACAACATGTCATATTTGGTCCCTCAACTATAATACTACATGGTACAAGATAATGTAACATTAACAATCTCCCCCTTTGTACCAATGTAGAGCCATAAGCTTTAGACATTCATTGGAACCACTTGTGTCTTCCGAAGCCCGAAAATCAACTCGAATCTTCTTAGCGCGTTCCGGTAGTCTACTCGATATTTGACGGCATCCATTACTTCCTTTATCAACGCCTTTTGTTTCTTCGACAGCTTCTCTTCTCCTTTAGCATCCAATCGTAATCTGCTCACTAGATGAATCTGAATCATCTTGAAAGTTCCGTCGCTGAATTTATTTGCATCAGTGACTCTCATGAATTTCTTCTCTGAGGCCGAGTCAATGAACACAACTCCAAGATCTGGTTTGCTCAGCACGGTGTAAGCTTGAACACTCTGAATGTCTGCCAGATCTAGATTCGGAGGTCTGATGTTGACTCGTTCTTGACGCGCTTCCAAGGCCATTTGAAAATCCTTAAGATATGAAAACTTCAGGATGTTCTTCATGTACCTCTTCAGACTTTGATAAGCATCTGACCATTCTCCCTTCTTTTTAGGATCTCGAGACAGGATTTCATACAAGTTGCAAACGTCATTGAGCTGTAGTTTCTGAAAATCTGCCTCATTAAAGACTAGTTCTGAATCATCTGATCTCTGAACGGTAAACACTGGGTACCAAACCTTTGAAAGCTTTCGCGATTCTATCTTCAGTACTCTTCTGATTGGTTTGTCAGACTTTATTGCATTGGCGTTCAGAGATTCATATCTCATGAAATAGAGATATTCAGTTCTGTGCTTTTCTGGCCAGTCTTCAATCCCGTAGACTTTTTCCCAAGTGATTGGCTGCATGACCCTTACAAACATATTGCTTCGTAAGATTTCCTGAAAGGGAGTCATAATTCTGACTCGTAGGCCAGTCGCCACAAATCCTGGTTCATTCTGGATAATGTCTTGGAGAAGTCTGATTTCTGCTTGAAGCGTTGGATCTCTGAGATGTTCAGCAGGTTGTAGGTTGATAACGATCGGAGCTTGCGGTTGAATTACTTGAGTTTGAGCTGGAGTTTCTGAAGTATCTGCTTGTTGAATAGAAGATCCTGGAGCTTCAGTCTCTGAATCTAGAGCAGCCATCATAGTATCAGAAGAATCAAACACATTTGCAATTTCTTGTTTGATCTGCACCGTTGTTCGTTCGGGCTCTTCATCTGAATCTATGATTATAACGTCTGTCGTCCAATTATCTTCTGTTCTATTGTCACTAGCCGAAGGCTTTTCAACCCCAGCTATGACATCAACTAGAATATCGAGATTCTCTGAGTCAGTGGCTCCTTTACTTGTATCCTCGGACGCTTTACCGGATGATGTCTCAGTTTCTTTCTCTACTGCAGTGCTCTCAGAAGCAGCAACTGTACTTGTTCCAACACCTGTACCTGTACCTGTACTCCCCCCCCTCATGGTGATCTGGATCATCCTGATCATCATGTCTTCTTTTCTGAGCGGTTTCAGCTTGAACACCACAAGCCAGTTCGACTACTTCGACCCTTTTGACAATCGAATGAAAGCCAGCCAAAAAGGAATCTGCCATGTTGGAGATTGAGTTATTTAGCTGCTCAAATTGGGGAACAAGCAGTGGATTGGTGGTTGATGAAGCTTGAGGCGGTGGTGGAGGTGGAGGTGCGGTTTGTTGACGAAGCAAGCTAATAAGATCGACATCCTCGCCTGGTCTTGGATCGTGTTTGGCAAGAAGTCGTGCAAGCAGCTCTGACTTGAGTAGATCTTCAGAAGCAAGATTTAACGGGATCGATGTTGGATCTTGTTGAACGGGTTCGGCTCTAGTCGGTTGAGGTTCAGATGTAGATGATTCAGCCGGTCCTTTACCTTTCACCGCTCTGATTACATCATCACGTAATTTCTGAAACTCTGCTTTCATTTTGTCAGTATGAGCCTGATATGTGTTGTCGATAGATCTGACGAAATGCTTTAGTAGAGTAAGTGGCACGAATCTATTCGGAGGAGGGCCAACCAAACTAAACGCTCGTTCGAGTTCAGCACTAACACCCAGACCACTTAGGTTACTGGTTGAAGTATCGGTTGAAGCAACCGTACTGCCTGTGTTCAAAGCTGGCATAGTGTTAGCAATGACAGGACTTCCACCCGATCCTCGTGACGCACCAACAAAGGGTGGCACTCTGGGTGTTCCGGTTGGGGCACGAAAGCTCCCAACAAGGTGTTGTTCAAATAGCGGTGACCTAGGAAAAGAAGTTGTTCCAAAAGGCGCTAGACTCGATGTGCTCTGAAATGAAGTCGGTGGCCGGGGCAGGGGCCTACCTGTTTCAATACCAGCGAACACCGAATGTGTTGCCGATAGACTTTGTGCATATTCCCCTGTGCTGAATGAAACACCGGCCTGTTGAGAGACCGATGAGTGGCTTGGTGGGGGTGTGCACTGCATGGTTGGGCGGACCATGGCTGTTTCAATGCTCAACGGCGACGAACGCACGTTGGCAGAAGATGTGGTTGCCCGGCTTGGATCGGCTTGGGAAGAGTCGGTAGTTATAACTTTTTCCGACTCTTTCACAATTTCGCTCATTTCTTTTCTCCCTCTTTCCTTACTACTAGACACGTTTTCATCATCTACGTCTACTTCTTCTTGTATAAGTGTAGTATCAACAGCAGCAACTGTAGAAGTAACCATAGGTTCTGGTTGACTAGATGAACCTGCACCAGGTGTTTCAATGCGAGGCCTTTTTCTTGTTTGCCTTGGTAACAAGTTTGCATCTGGATCTGAGTCATATTCATAATCACCAAAATCAACAAGAGGATGAAATGGTTCTGTTCTTTGGCTTGAAGAAGATGTTGCTTGACCGCCAGAGCGTGAAGATGTAGCACGACCAGTACTTCGAGTCCTACCCCCCACTCTCTTTCTTGTTGTTCTTCTCACCACTCGTTGTTCAGGAACCCCTTGTTCCTGAACCCCCTCGACAATAGGACCCTCACCACCTACTGGGTTTGCATTTTGGGCAGGTCCAGCCGGATCTGGCTGGTCCATTAATGCGTTTTGCTCCCTATACTGAATCACTACCCAACTATCCTGGTCGGCATAATTTAGTACCTCTGGTCGAATAACGGCGGTATGCACGAATGGTTCATGTGCTGGCGGTACAAGGCGGTGCATCCAGCTTGCTGGTCCTCGCTCAGCTTCCTCTCTTCTTGGGATTTCCGGTCGGTCTTGCATAGCCTGATGAATCAGGATTTGGAAGAACCGTTGAAATGGCACAAAGTTGCGTCTCATTTTGGGTTTGAGCTGATCTGCAACAATTTCCACCATTTCATTCCAGATAAGGACAGCATAGTCTATATTGCGGTTGAAGGCGAATGCATGAAACATCTTTAGGATCGCTAGATTCGTCTTATCTAGGCCAGTATGCTTAGATGTCATGCAGCGATTGAGGATTGAGCATAGGGTGTACCACACCGGTGGTAGATGTTGTCTTCTGAATTGTGATGAACCGGTGAGTACGGGGACTCTTGGATCTTGATATCCAAGGCTGCGGATATCAGTGAATAATTCTTCAGAAACAGCTGGATCTTCGAAGTTGTCGCGTCTTGGAAGTTCGAGAGCACGACGTAAGCCTTGTAGTGTGATCCTTACTTCGAAATGGTCTATATTAGCATTGAATCGTTGTGGTCGAGCCGTAGGATTGAATCGGAGTGTGTGCCAAAATTGTTGTAAATAAATGGCAGGCACTCTCTCGACCCTTGTCAGTGCAGTGCGAATTGGATGACCACGGATGATCTCTAGAATTATCCGGTGAGAGAAGTTGCTTTCAAGATCCAGGTGATGATTATTTTCACGGATTGCTAGAAAGCTGGCCTTTGGCATGATTTCTTCATCCGGGTCAACGACATTGACGGACGGATGTGAAGAGCGTTGCGAGGCGATGATGGTGTTGTCATCGGATGCATATTCAGCAGGTTGTTCAGCCATCTGTAAGGTATTTTAACATGTTAGAACAGATTTAAGCAATTCAAACAGAAAGGTATTTTTCTTGAAAAAATATCCCAAAAAAAATTTCACAAGGCCTTGAAACCTCGCAATACAAGATTGCGAGGCTCGCAGTCAATAGATATAGAAGATTGCGAGGCTCGCAAGACCTGGAAGGTTGCGAGGATCGCAGTCTTAAAGACTATGAATTGCGAGGGGTTTGAATGTCATAGGATTGCGAGGTTTATGAACCTCAACAGTAAAACTCATGTGATTTTCCAGATTTTCGAAATTAGCATGTATAGATGTTAAAATTGATACTAGCATCCTCGGTTTTGGTTCGTGAGTAAACCTTAATCATCTAAAACATCTAACAAGCACCAATCCATTGAATTTTAGCATGTAACAGTGACCGACCCTAAAACCCCTTAAACCCTAGATGCAAAATCGATTAAATCAGGACTTTTAACGGATGAAATGTAATAAGAATCGAGAATACATACCTCTTAATCGAATGTAGTCGATTACACGGAATAGAATCAACAAATAAAACTTCTTTGGTCGAATCGCAATGTTCAGAACGAGAGAAAAAAAACGAGGGTTTCAAATGGAGAGGTTTTTGAAAATAATGACCAAGTCAAAGTTCGCAATGTATATAAACCAATTTGAAATCCGTGACACGTGTCACTCCCTGAATTTCCCAAAGTTTTTAAAAAAACGGATCGCAATAAACAAAACCAAAACCTCGCAATATAAGATTGCGAGGGAATCTTAGGATCACAATTAACTATTGCGAGGGAATTGCGAGGAAAGGAATCTTCGCATCGCAATAGAAGACTGCGATGGAAAGATTCCATCGCAATGAACTGTTGCGAGGGAATTGCGAGGAATTTGACACTGACATTTTTGATTTTTTTTTTTTTTTAATTTTAGCCCACTGGAAGATGTCCAACTTCCAATTGTTTATTTAAACTAGGTAAATTCCAAGACTATTTTTCACTCCCCCTTAAATGATGCATAAGGGTTTGTAAAAAATACAAGTTAGAAACACTTACCTTGTTATCTTCAAGCAGTAAGTATTTGGAAATACCTTTTGCTTACTCGGTCATGTATGCACACTCCCCCTCTTTTTGTGCATTCTCCATTTCCTGTACTCCCCCTGAGACTATGAACAAGTCTTTTGCACACATAGATATAATCACAATTGAATCGTTACGATAAAATAAACTTTGAAACACAACAAATACATGAAATTGAAATATCTTATGTTGATAATAGAGTGTGATGAAAATATGAGTGTATCAATTTAAATAGATTTATCTAGATTGAAAGATACATATTTCCATCCATTAAATGATCAACTTAGATATTACACTTTCATGTTCAACATGCCAAGCTTGGATATTAAGAAATTAAAGCGTTTTTCATCCAAGGCTTTTGTAAACAAATCGGCAAGTTGATGCTCTGTTGGAACAAAATATAATTCAACCGTACCTTTTTCCACATAGTCTTTTATGAAGTGATACCTGACATCTATGTGTTTGGTCTTTGTGTGCTGAACCGGATTTGCTGTAATGACAATTGCACTTTTGCTGTCACAGTTGATAGGGATCTTCTCGTATCTGAAGCCGTAGTCCTGCAGTTGAGTCCTCATCCACAGAACTTGTGAACAGCAACTGGCCGCAACAACATACTCTGCCTCCGCAGTTGATGTAGAAACACAGTTCTGTTTCCTCGATGACCAACTGACCAACTTTTCCCCTAAAAACTGAACATGACCAGAAGTGCTCTTCCGGTCTAGCAAACTACCTCCATGATCTGCATCTGAGAATGCAGTGAGCTCGAATCCTGATCCTTTTGGGTACCAAAGTCCAAGGTACGGTGTCCCTTTCAAATATCGAAAGATCCGTGTAACAGCACTTCGATGTGATTGTTTTGGTTGTGCCTGAAATCTTGCACATAAACATGTAGAGAACATTATATCTGGACGACTCGCAGTGAGGTACATTAATGAACCTATCATCCCACGGTAGTTCTTGACATCGACATCTACACCGTTTGGATCAGGACCAACTTTTGATTGGTGAGCCATAGGTGTACCAATCGCAGTACAGTTTTCCATTTTGTATTTTTTCAAAATGTCAAACACGTATTTTGATTGGTTGATGAAGATACCTGTCGAGAACTGCTTGACTTGTAATCCGAGAAAGAAATTAATCTCTCCCATCATACTCATCTGGAATCTGGTCATCATTAAACCCGAAAACCACGTGCATAATCCAGGGTTAGTTGAACCAAAAATAATGTCATCGACGTAAATTTGTACCAAAAGAATATCACCTTCTTGTTCCAGAGTAAAGAGAGTTGTGTCAATCTTACCTTTTCGAAAGCCAGCACCAAGTAAGTAGGTAGATAGGATTTCATACCAGGCGCGAGGGGCTTGCTTCAGACCATAGAGAGCTTTGTCAAGTATGTAGACATGATCTGGATAATCTGTGTCCACAAAACCCTCTAGTTGAGAAACGTATACTTCTTCTTTCAAAACGCCGTTCAAGAATGCTGTCTTCACGTCCATTTGATAAACAGTGAAGTTTCTGTAGGCAGCGTATGAAAGAAATATCCGTATTGCTTCTAAGCGAGCAACCGGTGCGTATGTCTCATCATAGTCTATTCCCTCCTGTTGCCTGTACCCTTTCGCTACTAGGCGTGCTTTGTTCCTTATCACAATCCCTTCACTGTCTTTCTTGTTCTTCAGGATCCATTTTGTACCAATGACCGTTTTACCCTTTGGTCTAGGAACAAGTCTCCATACTTTTAGAGCTTCAAATGAGTTCAGCTCATCTTGCATGGCAATTATCCAATCTGGATCTTCTAAGGCATGTTGAACAGATGTAGGTTCAACTTGACTAAGAAAGAGCGCAAATAGGACCTCGTTTGCCGTTGCCGATCTTGTTTTGACTGGTTCGTTGACTTGACCAATAACCTGAGTAATGGGGTGACTCTGCGTCCATTTCGTTGAGTGTGGGAGAGATGCAGCACCTACATTTGGATCCACCAAGGTAGGGTCTTTATCGAAGTTCAACTGTATTGTCAAGATAGGTTCCGGTGTTTTGACAGGTTCATTGACAGATGTGTCAACAGGAACTGCCTCCGGTTCTGCTTCAGAAGATGACTCTGGTATGTTTGCAGACCCATCATCATTGACATTTGAAGTTGTACCCGACGAAGAAGCACCATGTGTGGATTCACGTTGTCGTCTACTTCTCATGATGATTTCTTGTGTAGAAACCAAATGCCTGTCACTCGAAGATGTTGTCTGAGTCGTTGCATCTGTTGAGGGTGCCGATGAAGGACCCGACAACGAAGCCTGAGCTGGTGTTGCAACCTGACTCCTGTTATTTAAAGATGACGAAGAGTTATCATTATTAAAGTAGTCGTCATAAAAGTATTCAAACAATAAATCAAGATCACTGGGCTTTGAGTTAGAAGTGGAAGCTTGATTCTTGTTTGATGTCCTAGTCACCATCAGACGTATTTGTCCGGATGCTAGGATCCCTGATATTGCGGGTTCTGTACTGTTATGGACAGAAGCCATTTCTTCAGATTCGTCGAATTTGACATTGACACTTTCTTTCACATTCTTTGAAGACTTGAGATAGATCCTGTAAGCCTTTGATGTGAGCGAGTATCCGATAAAGAAGCCCTCCAGCACAACGCACCTGCAACCAAACACACGAAAGTAGTGTATTACAGGTTTTCTATTATTCATTAATTCATATGGTGTTTTGCCAAACCGTCGATGTATAATGGAACGGTTTTGTGTGTAGCATGCCGTTGCAACAGCTTCAGCCCACAGATACAGAGGTAGATCAGAATAAGACAGCATCGTTCTGGCCGCTTCAACGAGTGTTCGGTTTCGTCTTTCAACTACACCATTTTACTGAGGTGTTCTGGCCGCAGAATGTTGATGTGAAATTCCTAATGACTGAAAGAAGTCATCAAGAGTTCTGTTTTTGAATTCTGTCCCGTTGTCTATTCTGATATTCTGAACTGATAGTTGTAGATTCACTTGAATCTGTTTGATTAACGAGATGATCAAGTCTGGAGTTTCGTCTTTTGAACGAAGAAACTTGACCCATGTATATCTTGAGAAATCATCAACAACAACTAACACATATCGTTTGGCATTGATACTCTGAGTCTTCATCGGACCACAAAGATCCATATGAAGAATTTCTAGTGCTTTGCTTGTGCTGGGTTCCGGCTTTGGTGGGTGAGGAGCATGCTTTATCTTCCCTGTTTCACATGCAGTACAAAAGTTGTCTTTCTCAAACTTCAGTTCTGGTAGACCAGTAACTAAATCACCTGTCTGCAGCTTTTGAATGTATCGAAAGTTGAGGTGAGATAGTCTTCGGTGCCATAACCAGCTTTTGTCAAACGACGCCTTTGACATCAGACACACATTCATCTTGGGGTTTAGCTTGGATAGGTCAATGGTGTAAAGATTTGAATTGCGCGACCCAACTAGAAGTTCATTTCCGTCATCGGTTAGAACTGCACACCGAGTCTTCTTGAAATGTACTTCTAGGTCTTTGTCACAGAATTGACCTATACTAAACAGGTTGTGTCCCAATCCTTCAACATAGTTAACCTTGGTTATTTTGACCTTGTCTGTTACTATGTCTCCATAACCTAAGATAGGAGAGTACTGATCATTTCCAAATTTGACTCTCCCTCCATCTCTTTCTACAAAGTTGCTCAAGAGTTCCTTTCTTCCAGTCATGTGTTTTGAGCAACCAGAATCCAAGTACCACACATGACGGAGCTGCAAAAAGGAATTTAAACAGTTTTAGGTACCCATTGCCAATTGGGTCCTTTTGGGTTAGGAGTCTTTGTAGTTCTAGGTAGCCATTTCAAATTGGCAATGCTCTTTCTATTACCATTGTTAGAGTAATTAGGTGTATACAACCAACAGTTATAGTCAGATTTGCCAATGAAATCATCCACACCACATGAAGCACAACATATTTTATCATGAGACAAGTTAATCAGTTGTTGCATTGTATAAATCTTGCAAGGTGTTACAAGTTTTCTATTGTCAACAGCATGATTAATTACATTCAAAAACAACTTGTCCTTCTTGAAATTTAAAACATTTAAAGGAACTTTGGATGATTTGATCTTTGTCACTTCTTGTGTGGATGCTTTTATCTTCCACTCAAGTTTCTTGTTGGTTCTTAAATTACGATCTGAAACACCAGACAAAGAAGAGTTGTGAGATTTTGAATATAGAGTTTGAGTAGATTTAGCATGCTTCTTCTGTTTTGGTTTTCTTTTCTTTTTCTGAAATGATTGTTTTGATTTAGATTTAGAATAGTAATCATTGACAGAAATTTTCTCTGAAGACTTGGAAGATTCCCCTTCCAAAATGATCTTTTTAGGTTCCTCTTCTTTTATCAAAAAAACAGTGTGATCTGGAAGTTTTGCACTGAAGTCAAATAGAACAGGCAATTCATTTTCAACTTTGCCTTTGCCTTTACCAACATCCATACTATCAATATCAGAATCACTTTCTGATGAAGCATAAAAGAAACCATAAGACTTAGGATAATGAAATTCATTAAATTCTGATGAAGCATGTTTAACAGATTTTTCCTTTAAATTCCAAAAATCATAACCATGAGATGTTGGTTTACTAAGAAAATCATCTATTTCTTTTTCTTGGTCATCTATTTTACAACCCTTCAAAACAGTTGTTCCCATGAAAGCTTTGCATGAAGAAAGATCTGAATCAGAAGAATGTGTTACGTTTGAAACCTTTTCATCAGATATTTCCTCAAGTTTTCTTTTCATATCAATTAAGTTTTCTAAAAGAACTGTGATCACAACTTCCTTTTCAATCTCAAAAACAAGTCTGTCGACATCGCGAATGTCTTCAATCTTGCTTTCGGATATTCTTTGTGAGAAAACGGTATTTTTAGATACAAGAGATTCTTTTTCGAACTTAAGTTTCTCTCTTTCTTTCCCTATTAGTTGTCTTTCAAGAAAAAGCGTTTTCTGAAAAGTAAATAGTTGATCTGAAAGATCCAAACATCTAAGTTCTAGAGATTTCTTTTCTTCAAAGCTTTCAGGTTCATCATTTATGCTATATGACAAAACAGTAAAGATAACTTCTTTTTCAATATAAAAAAGAAGTTGATCTTCGTTTCTGATTTCTTCAACATTAAAAATTATATTCCTTTCGAGCTCCATGAGTTTTTGTTCAAGAACCATTGGTGGAAAATACCTTTTTCCTTCCAAAACAGATTTTTCAGGATTATCCTTTTGAGTATTTTCTTTTTCCTCTGGTTCTTTAACAATATAACTCTCAAAATAATCATTTGGTAAGGTTTTTTCATTATCTAATGCCTTGGCATTCTCTGGACCATACCAAAAAGGAAGTTGCATTCTAACAGTGATTTTTCTTTTTGTTTCTTCCTCAGCCTTTTGTTCTTCCTCATGAAGTTGTTTGATTTGATAGCAAGGATGTGTAACAGGCATAAACCATTCAAATTCATACTGAGTGGGAGTTTTAGTTATGGCATTCCTTAGGTACTGAGGATTGTCATATCCAATACCCCACTTTGCGTTATAGTATCTGAATTTGTTTGGCTTATTCATTTGAATTGTTTGTTCTGTTTGACCTGCTTTGTACAGTTTATTTTCCAGATCTTTGATATTTTCACTCAGCTCTTCATTTCTTTCTTTATAAGCATGTAAAAGACTTTCAAACTCGTTATTCTTTATTTCTGAACTCATTAATTTTTCCGATAGTTCAGATACTCTATCTTGAAAGTACGCATGACCAATATCGAATTCAGTCTTTTTCTTTTTCAATTCAGTAATTTGACTGTCTTGTTCTATTAGTCTTTCCTTTTGAGTTGAAATTATTTCATTAGCAATGTTCTCATCAGCTTTTAATTCTTCTAACCTTTGTGTTAAGCATGCTTGTTTAGAAATAAATTGATTATAGAAATCGAAATATACCTGTTCTGAAGTAGACTCTGCTCCTTCATCATCAGCTTCTTTGGTCATGAAGCACATCTTTGTTTGAGCAGTAGTCTCATTATTAGCTTCATCATCAGAATGATCAAGCCAGTAATCCTCTTCTACCTTTAGTGCAATACCCGATTGCTTCTTTTCAGCAAGCAACAACTTGTTTTTGTAATAATTGGTATCTTTCACTATCTGCTTCCAGCACTCCTTCGCGAAATGACCAGGTTTCCCACAGTTGTAACAAGTCTGTGGTTCTTCCTTTTTCTCAAAAATCTTTTTCTCCTCTGGCCTCTTGTAATCATTTGGCCGTCTATACTCAGTAGGCCTTTTGTACTCTTCCGGCCTCCTGTATTCTGCTCTTTTGCTTGATTCAACATGCGCCCTATGCTCAAAGTTCTTTGAGCCCGACGCATACCTCTGATTATTAGAACCAGGACTTTTCCCAAATTTTCTCTGAAAAGAACTGGTAAGCAGAGCCAGAGAATCCTTCATTCTCTCTATTTCTTCTATCCCACTTGCTTCCTCCATTTCTCCTTCAGACTGGTTCTCCTCATCCTGGGAGTATCCTCTGCTTGAAATCAACGCAAGTGGATCTTGCTCTTCATCCTTCATCCCTCTTTTATCTTCATTCTTCACTTTCCTATTCTTCTTCACTTTCTTCGCTTCAGCATCATCTTCATCCTGCTTCAACGTTTCAAACATCTGTTGTAGAGGTAATTCTGATAGCTTAGCATTCTGCTTCATTCGGTGAGCGTACTTCTTCCATTCTGGTTGAAGAACGGTCAGGAATTTTACGTTGTGCTCAATAACCTTCCTCTCTATTTTGAATCTGCTTAGCTCATTCAATATTGTGGTGAAGCGTACATAAGCAGAGTCAAGAGTCTCTCCTTCTTTCTGTTTGAAGCATTCGTATGAGTTGATGATGGTTGAGATTTTCATTTGATTCTCTACTTCAGATCCTTGAAATAACTTTATCAGTTCATCAAACATGGCTTTACCAGATTGATTTTTGCTGTCTACCCTCCGATAGACATTATCGGTCAAGGCCTGAATAATTAGAGATTTCGCCATTTTATCTCCTTGGTACAATTTCTTCTTATCAACAGAGTAGTGAATCGGTAGAACAGTAACAATATCTGGAATTGGATCACCATCAATAGCAATCCCTCTTCTTGTTATAGGCTTCATTGGTCCATTATCTAGAGAATTGATAATGAATTCTCCGTTCTCTTGTCTATCTACCCAGTCTAGGAATCTGTCTTTCCAAATTTTGAATTCTGATGTAAAGAGAACCGGAGGTTTGTCTTTGGAACCAATGGATAGCACATCTCTTGTAGTCATTTAATTACTTGTCTGATCGTTTTATCTCTTGTTCAGTAGCTTTCTTTTTCAACAATCTCTTTCTGTCTCTGCCTTTGTATGGGTTGCGAGGCTACTGTTTGTGATGCAACAAAAAGTCTCAACAATCTGTTGCGAGGCAAACAAAGTATCGCAATGAAATAGGATCGCAGTGAACAATTGCGATGGAAACTAAGTCTCGCAGTCAACAATTGCGAGGCAAACACCAAACCAACAAATCGCAATAACAGATTGCGAGGCAAGAAACAGATCGCAATTGAAAATTGCGAGGATCGCAGTCCATAGATCCTGAAAGTTGCGAAGCTCGCAGTCCAGAATTTTAGAAGGTTGCGAGGCTCGCAGTCTTAATTTCTAGAAGATTGCGAGGGGTTTGAATCTTGCGAGAGATATGAATATTAGTTGGTTGCGATGGTTATGATGATTTTTAAGCAGATGTTCAAATGAACTCAAAAATGCTTGAAATTTTGAACGAGTGTTCCTGGGTAATTTCTGGGCACTTTTATAACCTTGAGTTTTGTCTAAAAACCAACCTAACCTTGATTTGATGAGCAAAACAGTGAGTTTTACTCAAAACAGAGACTTCGTGAAAAACAGAGAAGATGCACGTATTGATCTAATTTCCTGGTGATATGCGGAATTAAATACACAGGAAATTTCTATTTTCACTTCTTGATCGATTCCAACCACTAGAAGAACTCCAGAGACCAAAATCAACCAAAAAAAATTGAACTTGAAGAATACAGATACGTACAACTTTTAAGAACAAATCTGAACAAAATGATATTAAGCTCTGATACCAATTGTGATCCCACACTGACAAGTAATAAGAGTAAATACACAAGATATATGAATCAAAGAAGTACACCTCTATATATGAAAGATGAACTTGCAGCTTACAACTTCACAGAAGGTTGAGAGGTTTACAAAGTGGAAGGAGGCTGCGAAGATAGAGGCGTGTGTATTTTGTATGTTGTATGTTGTGACCTAAAAATACAGATAGTATACTATATATACTATTCAAAGTTTGACAACATGTCACATTTGGTCCCTCAACTATAATACTACATGGTACAAGATAATGTAACATTAACACCATCACTTCAAAAGATTGAATTTCTACACGTAATGGGCAACAAAGATCTAGAGACAGACATGGTTAGATCTGATAAAGCCATTATGAAGGTGTTAAAGATAGATTCAAACAAGCTTCTCAATGTCTGGTACCCGCAGTTCACTGTAAGAAGATCTGATGGCTCCAAATACGTCTTTTCAGAAGCAAACTTCAAGAGCCTAAAGCTTGACGATCTCATAAGTCTGTATGACATTCTGGCACGGGCTCCTGAAAAGAAAGTAAAATGGTCTGCCGCATATCAGAGTGTCAAGAGGTTCATGCGGAATATCCTAAAATTTTCTTATCTTACGGATTTCCAAATGGCCTTGGAATCACACCAAACCAGGGTAAACCTCAGAGCACCAAACCGGCGACTGTCAGACATCCAAGGTATTCCCGCGTATACTGTTCTCAAGAAACCTGAACTTGGAGTTGTTTACTGTAATCAAGACTCAAAGAAGAGATTTATGAGAGTATGTGAAGCCAACAAGTTCAGTGATGGAACTTTCAAGATAATTCAGATCAACCTTGAGAGCAAACTTCGATTGGATGCAAGCGTGGAGGCGAAGCTTAAAGACAAGGAGAAGGAGCTGATCAAGCAAGCCCTGGATGCCATTACCTATCGGAAGGAGTACCGGAATGCACTGCGGAGGTTCGAGATCATTTTTGAGATTCAGAAGAAGCACGTGTTCCCGGTGGATGCTTAAATTCTTTGCCTCTACATTGTTACAAAGGGGGAGATTGTTAGTGCCTTAATTATCTAATTGTACCAAGTAGAGGGACCTAATGTGTAAATGCTAAGTTACAAACTATATAATGTAATTTTCTTCTAGATTAGCATTAGGTCATCCATTCTTACACACACTAGTACACACATTTGCACTTTCTCTCTACATTCTCATTGTGTACTTGGTGATTGTTCTTATTGAATATATGGATGGCTGTATGAGATTATTCACTGATTGATTACTTGTTCTAGGATCACAATTTGGATCCACTAAATATACATTAAGTATTTAAATAGTTTTAAAAAAATGGTATACTAGTTTAGTTTTAAAAAAATTATCTCTTATAACTTTAAAACCAATTGATTGTTGGTGCATTTCCAGCTTTCCACTTGTTGATCTATAGGATGGATTTGAAATACAACATAGTAGCTTCAAATATAAACAAGATAATACCAAAATTAAAAAAGTTAACTCCAAATATATAAACAAATTAATCTACAAAGCTAGTCCTTAATTAACAAAAAACCCTAAAGTTTATAAATTAAGTCAAAATAACTTTAAACAAATAACCTCAAAGTCTACAAAGATGAACAAATATATCAAAGTAACCCTAAAGAGTTGGTTAACTGTTACTGTGTTAACACTATATATTACATAAGTATAAACATATTAACCCAAACCAAAAAACGCTATTAAAATTTTGTATTTACATTAAATTTTATAAAAAATTCAAGAACAATCAACAACAAACATTGAGACAAATGTACGTGTATTTAGTGATGATTAAATATTGCATTTATTATATATACACGCATTCCATCTTTTTTAATTTGTGTTAACGTTAAAAATATTCAATATCGGGTTTATTTCGGCAACACACTCTTCACTCAAAACTAACGAATGTCACGTCGGGGCTTTTGCGTCGAAAATATCGACGAGACATTTCTAAGAATGTAATTTATAAAAGATACGTATTTTTAATATATTTTAGATAATAATTAATTGATTAATTAATTAATATCGGTATAAAATGTAAAAAAAGAAAAGAAAAAGAGGTAATTAAAATTTTTGAGGGCGTGTTTGGTACACAGGACAGTACAGGACATGACATGACATGACAGAACATAACAGAACAGGGATCACTATTCCATGTTTGGCAGAACTTTTATGTGGAATAGACAGGAACAAAGTGAAACACGCCTGTTCCACCCTACCCCATGGAACAAGCTGGAACAAGGTGGAACAAACCTATGTTTTACCAATATAACCTCAAAACAAAACCTAATTCTATTCTAAAACATCAAATACACGTTCTATTTTATATTTCACTCATTCTTTAAATTTTATTTATTTTATTTCATCTAATGTTATCTGTTCTGTCCTGTCCATTCCTGTCTACCAAATGCTGAACAACTGTTCTGTCCTACTCTACCCTGTCTGCGTACCAAACGCACCCTGAACGAACCGTAACTTATCATCGTCCTCTTCTTGCAGCAAGTGGAGTTTTATTTATTATTTTTCATATAAAACTTCTAAAATTTTGAAGTATATAAGTTTATCCAAAAAAATCTTATGGTTTCATTTCATCCCAAAACACATTATGATTTCGTATGCTAAGGATCTTTAAAAAAATTACAATAAACCCTTAAAATCTTGTGGTTTCACAAACAATCACACCTTCAAAGGTAGATCCATACTAATTAATTAAGAAGGGGAGTCATAAAACACATTGGTAGATCCTAAACTTCCAATAACTGAGATCGAGGGTGAATCCATACTAATTTAAAACCCTAATAAATTGTTCCCTAACTAAGTGGAATATTGACCAACCAATCATCTTATTCTCAAGTACCTAAGTATGGGTCTAATATTCTGTTTTCTTTTTCCGGGAAAAAGTATGGTTCATACAAGGACCACATATACTTTTATATAATCATGTCCATAAGATTTGATATTCATTAAAAATGAGTAGGCAATCGAGTATATGAGGACTAATTTTTTTTCAAAAAAATTAATGTGAATTAATATATTCAATTGCATGGTCTGTTGTTGAGTAATCAACACTGAGAAAATATAATTTTAGGAATTAGGATTATTTTTTCTAGAGGAATATGATTTTTAGGACTTATGAGATTAATAATATGATTTCATTCCTTTAATTTGAGATGGATTCCCAATATTTTAATTAATATGATAAGATGGAGAGTTTATAAGTCAACAGCCAAGCGGGATTCTTCATTGATAAATGTCTTGAGTTTACTGGAAATTGTAAATTGGTTTTGAGTTGGGAAACACCCTACCAAATTCAATCTTGGATTACAAAGATATATATATATATATATATGTATATATATATAACTCTCATTGGACAAGAAGAAAAGTGAAACGAAGAAGTATTAATTAAAAGCTTCTTTTGATGGAGGAGATCGATGTGAAAAAGAGAGGACACTGATAGACAAGAACTAGCTTGGCATGTTTGTGTGTGTGTGTGTTTTAGTGTGTGGTCAATAATTAAAGAAATCTAATCTGTAATTGGGAAACCTTATATATGTGTGTTTTAGTGTGTGAATTATAAAGAAATCTAAACTGGAATCAGGAAACCTCTTTAAGGGGACATCATACTTGATGAAGTCATGTAGATGACCCCTAAAAGTTCATTCCATCCCTGTTTTCTCTCTCTGTATTCATCTTCTAACTATTGCGTTTGTTGGTCAAAAAGGAGGGACAAATATATAGTTTCAAGACAATGGAAACCCAAACTTTTTGTGTGGACAGTTTTGTCCCCTCCTTCCACGATAACCTTTTCATTGAAGCCCCCAATTCATTTAATATTAAGATATCAAAATGCACTTAAAGAAAACAATTACAAAAGCAATTAAAGAAATGGGAAAAATGTATAGAAACCCTACCTGATGTGGGTTCCCTACCACAATACCACATATATATATACATATGCATATACATATATCTATATATATATATAAGCGCTGGGATACCGCATATCTTACACACATTCACGATTTCTCGCTTGCCTTGTTTATGTTCCTAGAGAGAGAGAGAGATAGAGAGAGAGAGAGAGAATTTGTTGCTCAAATTGGGTATACTTCACAAGTATGAAGCTTTATCTAATGTTCACCATTTTGGTTTTGTCAAGTCTCCTAACCTATAAAGCTCAAGGTATTTTTACTATGCCAAATATGTCAATCTTTCTATCATATCCCTAATATAAGATCAAATTTCTATGTATATTTCCAAAGAAAGTTGATTCTCATGGGGATCTCTTTCTAATTTAAATGTTTCTGTTGATTTTTATGAAGGTATAAGGTTGGAAAAAGTAAGTTCATCACCTAGCAACCATGAAGACATCATCAAGGTCGGTGTTTCATTCATGAATTTATGTAAAAATAAGGCCTTAATTTCTTTCAATTTAGTATGGGTTATCTCATGATCTTTTGTTTAATTATAATTTGGTATAGATTTCATTGGTAAAAGGAAGTAGCCAAGGTGATAAATCTGTATCAAAGACGACTGCAGATATTTCATCAGGTAACACAATAATTCAAGAAAACTCTCATAATGACCAAGGGTTCTATATGGAGAAAAGGAATCATTTTTTGTAGTTACTTTGATTAATTTGATTTGAGATAAATTTGCTTCATTGTAGAAAAATCCTTCCTTGATGATATGAATTCCTTTTCCTAATCTTGCGTTTTTCTCATATCTTTTTTCTATGTTTTGCAGGAACAAATAGAAAGCTTATGACAAAGGTTATATCCTCTAAAACTACCACCACCATTACCAAGGTTGGTTTTTCTTAATCACCTAAACTATCATTATTTAGGAGCAATAATGATTTAAAAACTGATGAAACAAAAGATTTCTTGTTTTTAACTATGTAAAGCTATTTTCATGCACAGAAGAATGATGGAAATAAACATGTCCAATCTACACATGGACTAGTAGGAAAGCAAGAGACTTCCTCGTTCAATTCGCTGGAAAACTCAGAACACTGGAAGACGGAGGTTAGCACCGAGCACTACCCGGATGATATAGACATTGCTGGAATGGATTATACTCCTGCTAGGAAAAAGTCTCCAGTACATAACTAAATTAGAAGCAAAACTCAGGAATACTTATTCAAAGCATATGATACACAGTTTTGAGAATAATAGAATGAAATGGCATTTGAAGTTATAAAAACATTGCAGAAATGCTGCAAGTTTCTAGGCTTAGTAGAATGAGTAAGTACATAGATTTATTAAGAGTTTAGGTTAATTTGTGGTTAGTAAATTTATGATTTTGATGATCATCCATTGTGAGCTTTGCAGGGTTTTGTATGGTGCATGAATAAATATACTCCAAGTTACAATTTTTTGCTAATCAAGTTTTATGTCATAAATTTGGTACCAATGATTGACTATTGTTAGATATATAATCAGTCCAAAAAAGACAATTATATAAGGGGTAGACGCCAAACAAGAAAACAAAATGTTGTGAGAAAGTAAGAAAAAATTAACGAAACATTCATATGTGAATCATTGAACATAATTCATTTGAAGATGCATATAGCTAGGTAGCATGCATGTGAATAATTGTAACCTTGGTTCACATAGGCATCTTTGAATATATTTTTTATACTTTTCGGTGGATTCACATATGAACCTTTATATATAGGGTCCCCTTCTTTTGTTAACCTTCAAATTAGTGTTAACCGTGTTAACCAATCAGGACCATTAAATCTGAAAATCAATGGCTAAGATTGAAACAGATTTTTAGTCAGTAATTAAATAATAAACACGTTTGATTAATATAAATGCATATACGCACAGGGGTAAGTATGTCAATTACCAAATCTCTTGTAACTAATAGATAAGGACAATCCCTTATCTCACAGAACATCCAAAACAAAATCAAGTCACTGTCTATTCCCTATGACTACTATCACTGCAACCACTATCAATAAAAAATCTTTAAAAAAAATTGTTTGAATCGTATATATGCCAATGGTTTGAATATGTGTACATGAATAGATGTGCATATATGCAATTTGGTAACAAAACATGCATTTTTTTAACAAAACGTATGTACATGAATAGATGTGCATATATGCAGTTTGGTAACAAAACATGCACATTTTAACAAAACATGTGTATATGAATAGATGTCTATATGCAGTTTGGTAACAAAACATGCACTTTATCTGAATATGTGTACATGAATAGATGTGCATATATGCACATGCATATATGCACGTTTGGTAACAAAACATGTGCATATATGCACTTTTTCAGATGAATATATGCACATGCAATATATCGCACATCATAACTAACAAAAACGAACACTAAAACACGAAACCCTAACTCAAAAAACGCCTAACAAAACCAATAATTCGATTACAATATCAAAAAACGAACCTACAGAAACTCATCGTTCATTATCTCTACGACGTTACTGCACGATGTCGGGTTACAATCATCCACAAACTGAAAAGAAACATCTTCAACCCCCACGGGACTGCACATGGGTACTAATTTGCGTATAAACATCATCAAAAGGTTGAATACTATCTTTCACCAAAGTTTGTTCTTCGATAACTTCGGAATAATCATTCTGATCGACAACGGAAGACGGAAAAATTGAGGCAACACGTTTGTAACACCCGTAATTTTTGGATAAGTACAATTTCGAATCAATGTAGAATCGATCTTCTAAGATAAATATGAAAAATAGGATTTTTGGATTAAATCATAGATTTTATGTTCTTGTTGGATAGGGATTCGAATACGAGCCCAACGGTTTTTTCTGGAGCAAAAACGGAGCAAAAACGAAGAAGTTATGGCCAAAACAGTGTTTAGGAAGAAACCGGACGACTAGTGTCTCGCGCGGGTTGTGGCGTTAGTGTACCCACGCGGAGCACCTGATCAGCATAAAACACGATTTTCAACCCCCAAACTTCATTTCTTCATATCTCTCTCATTTCAACTCCGATTTTAGTGATTCAAATTGCTATGGTTTTGTTTTTGAGAGCTCTTTAAGGATCTATAAAGAGTATTGAAGTTTATTGAAAGATTCAAGAGCATTTGGTGGTGGTAAGTTTCTCATTTCTCACTCCCAAACTCCATCTATTTTCTCCCAAATCATTTCCTCTTCTTCCCCCTCAAACCCTAACTGATTTTAGGGCTTTTTCATGGAGATTAAAGTGTTCCTTCTCCATCAAATGTTAGTGGTTTCATCTATTGATGCAAGAGCAAGTTTTCATCTCCAACACTAGAGATTTTTGGGGTTTTCTAGGTTTTCATCAAAACCTAAGTGGTAAGTTCATTTCCTCCATTTACAAGCTTCATTATGAGTTATAAATGTTCCATTGATGATCTCCTAGTGTTTTGTTTCTCCAATTTTGGTTTGGATGATTTTGAGAAAAGTTAGGTCAAATTGGAGTTTTGGGTATAAATGGAGATTTTGATGGATGATGTTTGGGGAACAATTCTAAATGGTTAAATATGGTTATTGATGGTTGGAAACTCATGGATCTAGGTTTTTAGAAGGTTTGACTTGAAGATTCAAGTTTTTTCAAAGGAGCTCAATTTAGGGAAAATCTAGATTTAGCTTAAATCTAGCAAGGTGAGTTCAAGTTGATTGTGAAAACGTTGTACATGTCAAAAATGTTAATTTTCCAAGTATTTATGAGTTTTACATTAAATTATCAATTGTCAAATTATTTGGTGGATCTTGATTATTTGAAGTATTTAACATTATAAACATTTTAAAATACCCATATTTGGGATTTTTGGGTAATTTGATAAATGAAGCATAAATGAAAATGTTTTGATGAATTATTGCATAAATGTAAGTTATTTGGTAAAGATGCATTTCGGTGTTTGTTGGAAATATGCATAGTTTGTGTTATGGTACACTTTGAAAATACGATCGTGTGAGTCATTGGATTTTGGTCATTCCCGACCTTGCGAACATTTTGGAAATTCTAAACCTTTTGGTTTTGAGGAAAAGATGTACTTTGAGTATTTTGATGATCTTAGGTATTGATATATTTTAATGATTTGTCTTACGTATATAAATCTTTTGGTATAAATGCACCTTAATGGGTGTTTTGGAAAATGATTTGTATTAACCTAAAGTTGTGTGGAGTCATTTACATTTATGGAACATGTTTCACATACACGTGGGGTATTTACGTTTAATTTCATTTTATGACTTTTAACAAATGGTCTTTTGAATTGTTGAGTTTGTGGATCGGTATTTGATTATGTTGGGTTTTGGGGACAATTGTCCAGTTGATAGCTCAACGTAGAGTTTTTGTCATGATTTATATGTATATGAGAGTTACATGTTTTGAATGTGCTAGTTCATTCGTTTGGAGTCATGTAATGTTTTAGGCCTTATTCGCTATGGATCCATAGACACTTCAGTTTTTACGTTCAATGGTGAGATGCTAGTTTCTCCCATTGTAGCACGGAATGGGCATCGATGGTAAGGTGTAAGACCTATGTGCTAATATATTGATTCAGGTATTATGCCAATGATGGGACGCTAGTTTCCATATTGAGGCACGGTTAGGCATCGACGGTATGGTATAAGACCTACGCGCTATTACGTTCTTGAATGTCGGAATTTTCATGGGTGTGTGTTTTAAGTAGCCACACTCGGCATCCAATACTTGAATCTCAATAACATCGATAAGTGACCTAACTTTGTGTGCCCGTCACATTCGATGGAGCCGAGTCTCCCCCATCACCGAAAGGTGTTGTTTTGGGTATTTGTCTTTATAATTGTATGGATTGTTTTCCACGATATATGAGTTGTGGGTTATGCTTCATCCGAGTTTGGGATGTTTTGAATAATAGCGATTTATTCATGATTTCGATCATTTTGGAAATCAAATACTATTACACTTTTCAAGTAAGTTTTGGGATGAGTCCATTATGAGAATTGTTTTATGTTTGAGCTTTCATCATGTGATTTGTGGGCGTTTGAAAATGGGTGGTTTGCATCTAAAGTAAATTCTTCTTGAAATCATGATTTAAATTGCATCTCTCTCGTTTTACGAATTATATAATTATGATAAAACTATTGAACTCACTAGGCGTTAGCCTAACCTTTTTATTTGTCGGCATGTGCAACAGGTTCCGGTTGGAAAGTAGTGTAACGACCCAGACCTTTTTCGAAGTGTTTTGCGTTTGGTGTGGAGTTTTAATAAAAGCAGAAGTTGAGGGGCTAGTTGGTAAAGAGAGTTTAGGGTATTTGAGAAGGTTTCATTAATGCTGAAAGTTGAGGGGGGCCTTAGTGTAAATAAGGAAAATGTGGTTTATGACCCAATCATTAGGCACAATGCCCTAGGAGTGCCTTCATCCTTGTGTTGGCGACTGAATTGAGAGAAAGAGGGATAGAAGAGTTTTGGAGCTTTGGAGCATGGAGAAGAGAAGAACCATCATCATCCTTTGAAATCAACAAGAAGTGTGTGTTAGGATTCGTTTCCTGCAAGGAATCCACAGGTAACTTCTTAATCTATAACCCATTTAAGATATGTTGGATGAGTATTGGATGGTTTAAGAGTTTATTGATAAAGTCATTTTAAGACCCTTAAAGGAGATTTAAACACCCTTTTAAATCGAGATTATTCAGTAAAGTTAATGGGAATTGTTTTAAGATGTTTAAGTAAGTGATTTGTTGCATTATCCCACTGTTTTCGAAGTGTTCAGTAAGATTTCGGACCATAAAACCCTTCCAGCTTTCGTCCGGAAACCTTCAAGTATGAAGGTGTCCGGGTGAGTGTCCGGGAAACTTCTTGGTCGGGTTGTAGCAGGTGTCCGGATATTGTGTTGTCCGGATAAGTTTAGTCATCCGGATAAGTGAGCCATCCGGATAGGTATATCGTCCGGAAAATAGAAGTTGTCCGGTAGTTTCAATGTGTCCGGATAGGAGAGTCATCCGGAAAAGCGTTGTTGTCCGGAAAAGTAGTGATGTCCGGAAAGTGTGGTTTACCCGTTAGCCTGTCCGGAAAAGTTGTGTGCCAGGTGAGAAGTGTCCGGATAGTCCTAGTCAGCTTATAAATCTGTCCCCTCGTTCAGGTAGACATTTTGGAAGTAAAGAGCAGAGTAGGGAAAAGCAAGCAAACGTATCAGGTGAGTTTTCTAAACTAAAACATGTGGCTTTTAATAAGTTTTCTGAAGCGATTGTATGATGAGAAATGCCATGTTTATATATATATGCTTTCAAATGCAAGAATGTTGTTTAAAAATTATATGTGGGATGTATGCATACATAGATTGTGGTGTGAATTGGCCAAGTCGGGAAGTGTGATCATGCCGGGGGGTGTGTCCCGTTTATGCCAGGGGAGTACTACCCTATACGGCAGCATGAGGCTGACTCGTTGTCATCTACGGGTGTCTTCAGGGTGTCGATTTACGAGGAGTGGACTTTATTCCGTGAATGATTTTGAATGATCAGTTTTATAAATGATATTATTGAAATTGATAAACTGTTTTTAAGTGCTTTGATAACTGTTAGGAGGGACTCACTAGACCTTATGGTCTAACCCTCGCATTTTTCAAACAAAACCTTTTCAGGAAAGCAGGTATCGAAAGGCTCTAGCAAGTAAGCAGGGCGTTAGCAAGAGGAAGATGAATAGTGTAGAGGCACTATAGTACTAGTTAGTCTATTTCTCAGTTGTGTAGGTTGTTTCCGCCAACAAATTTTGTTATGATGTAAGTAAATATTGGGACTCGTTTTTGGGATATTCTATTTTATGAATTGAAATGTTTAAATTTTGTTTGGGTTGTTATAGTTGGTATCAGAGCCATAGTTTAAGGGATTTAGGTGACCGGATGGGCCTAAACTTAAACTTGGGAGTAGAAATCAAAACTGAGAATCAGGAAATGCGTTAGGAGGGCACTATTGTAGATACAGGGAATGCGTTAGGAGGACACTATTATAGAGATATGACTAATAGGGTACTGAGGACTGTCATGTAAGGTAAGTTTGAGATTCCACCTGACCAGTGTAATTGCGAATTTACAGGTACATGTATGTGCTTAACCTGCCTTATTGTTCCGAATTGGTAGTCAGAAGCTAGTGTTTATGTCGTGTTCTAGTACTTTAGAATGTCAGCAAGATCCCTGAGGGGTAGACTGAGACCCCTTGTTGGGGAAGTTTCATGAGAAGTCATGGTGATGTGATGTACGTATACATCGTAGAGAAGAAATGTTGTATAGAGTATTACGAGTCGTCTAAAGGTAGCTTTTCGTGGATTCGGAGAGGAAGAATGCTTGAGTTTGAGTAAGACTCCTGCTTCGGGAGAGTCCCAATTCTAGAAATCATGGGATAGATCAGTCAGGATGGCAAGGAAAGTCAGTGTCAAAACCTTGAAGGTATCAATGGAGCCCTGGGTTCTTGGTCGAGCTTTCCATTAGCAGGATAAATGAAACAAGATACCTATAGTGAAATGAAACCATGTAGAAATGGAAAGTGAGATAGTTGGTCAAAACGAAATAGTATGAAATGGTTGAGTAAGTGGACCGTTGAATGTATGTATAGCAAATCGTTGCAAGGCCGAGAGGGCGACCACTGGTCGAAGTAGAGTGTCAATGATAAGTTGCGTGAGTAAAGCGATTGACCTTGTTTGAGTGAGTAGCCTTCAATTGCGAGTAGAGTTTCATGCATTGAGTTCGTATATGTGTACATGAGATTTTTCATAGGAAAAGTATAAACGTGTAAATATCAAATTTGATCGGATATTAGTCGGCGTGTGCAAGCGTATGTTTAAAGAAAAATACAAATCCATTTACATCGTACAATGAAGTCTTGAGGTTTACGATTTGCAAAATATTTCACTCTTTTCATGATAAGCCAAGAAAACGTTTGAATGCACAACTTTTATAACCAAAATGGGTATTGACATGTCGAAGTTATATAAATGAGTGTGAGGACCGACTAGTTTACTTCGTGTCGGTAAATTTCTTTAAAATTTTGTCGTATGGGAAGATTTTCATCCAATATTTATTTCTGTCGTAACAACATATTTCTGGTTGAGTAAGATTAAGTTTTATGGAAAGATTTCATGCAAACGATCCTCAAGATCGTTGTGCAGGGCATTGGAGTTATGAGAATGTTGGGGTCGTGTGTACCCAAGTTGTTTTCAAGTGTTGTTTCTTTAAAATGATCAAAGTGTGAAATGATTCATTTATCGCGTTGTCAGGCATGAAGGATATGAACTCAATAGGTCGTAGAGTATTACATTTTAAGCTAAGGAAGAACTCCTAGAGTGGAGAGGTGTTGGAGAAATCAGGGGAGAATGTTTGCAGTTTTGGTAATTGCTTTCTAGAGGAGAGGTGAGCAATGGAAGAGTCGTAAGTGGACTTTAATGTCGGTTGCATGAGGGCCTGTACTCTCGTGCGGTGACCGGATATATAGTTGCCGAGTGACGAATGTGTTCAGAGGAAGGACTAGAAGTCATCAAGGTGTTGGTATTGGCAACTCGTTATGAGTAGTGTGGTGAGGTAGGTATGAAATATCCTCGGCGCCGAATAAGAGTTTTAAAGTGATCTTGTATTATTGACGTTTCACGAGTGAGTTTGAAATGAGGACGACGGGATGTGATTTTGATTATGATATGTTGGAAGGATTAGGTTCAGTAAGGGACCCTTGTTGAAGAATAGGTTAAGGAAGTATCAACAGGTCAACTATTGACGTTAAAGTCGGCAGTCGTGTAAGGTGTATGAGACCGAAGTCTTGAATCAGAAGGTTGAAAGTTGAAGGACCACTTTGTAGGGGTGTTAAGATAGTGAAAGACTGCTGTTTTAGATAAGCGTTTTACCTACGAGATGGATGGTTCGTAAAGAATGAAGTATTTAGCACAAACGAAGTGAGAGTATAGATTATGTCGATTTGTGAGGAATGGTTTGGTATTGCAAAAAGCTAGCAAGAAACGAGTATGTTAGAATTAATCAGAAACTCGGGTGTTGTGGTTCAACTAGAGCTGGGGAGAGACAATGTAGTGAGATAGACTCGGTTATTTATGCGTGAGGTCTTGAAGATAAGTTTGAGTTGTGTATGAATGGCCAAGAGAGTTTTGGTCTGCAGTGTGATGTTATGAGTGAGGAATGTACAGTTATGTAGTGGAAATAATTGCCAAGTTAAATGTGCCAGCTAGCGTCGTAGTGATGTGGTGTTAGAAAAAGATGAAACATCAGATATAAGCCTTTTGGGGGTTTCGGATGAGGTGTTCGAGTGTTAACCAGGTTGTTGGAGCACGTAGGGTGTAAGTTGACGTGGTAATATGATTATGTTCGGGATAGCATCACGGAGTGGTGGTGGGTAGTTACCCAAAGGAGAAACCAAGTGTTTTTAGTTGTAAGAGTCGCTAAGTAAGCATATTTTGGGATCATTGGAAGTTTAAAGAAGATGATGGATGTATTAGTCAAAATGTGGTGGAATAGATGTGAAATCCTTAAAGAATGTGAGTTGTTGCTTATGTGTGAACGAATTGTCTGAGAAAGTAAAAGCTGGAGTTTAAAGAATGTATAGTGACGTCGAACTCTGGTGTCAGTTCGAGGTGATTTAGTCGAAAGCCTTAAGTTAGAATTTTAGTGCAACCGTTTGGTTATGTATAGTAATGAGACATCATTTGCAGCTTGAGAACTGTCGGAAGAGAGGGGCGAGTAATGTTGGTGGGCAGTGCTCCACGCAAACGTGGGGAGGTGAAGACAATATGTTTGAATAAGTAAGTAAATCGGAAGTAGTAAACTTGACAGTAATGCCGATAGGCGCAGTGTTGTGTAGATTGTCCTTGATAAGTGTGCGAACTTTTGGAAGGAGTATTGAGGAAGGAAATTGTGTGTGATTTTGTGCAGGAAAGAAGTGGATAAGACAACTGAATGAGTTAAGTTAGTGACTTTGTGAGAAACGTCCAAACGAATTGATCGTTCAGTGTAAGCTATTGAGGATAGTAGGGTGTGATCGTGGTTACCCCTCCTAGTTGAGTGGGAGTAACCGAAGTTATGTTATATGACTGGACGCTTGTGGCAAGCAGCGAGAAATTTATGAGCCTTCAGGATAAGTGCATTTTGGATAGGTGAGTACTCCAATAAGGAATTAGAGAGGTTTCCTACTATTAGACACGTTAAGTGTGAAATGATGAAGTGGTGAGAACGTACGAATTAGTTATCGAGTTGTAGCCGATGTGATTTGGGAAAGGAGTATGATCTGCATAGACGAATGTCGGTTGGATGAAGTAACCTAGAAATTTCAGGTATACCGAGAAGGGGATTCCTGGGGGTGAGCTTGTCGGAATATACAAGGTTGGCCTTGTGCCAAGTTGTCAGTGAGGGAGTTTTCCTGGTGGAAGATTCTCGTTGTTGTGGCGGGAATTCCCGCCAAGTTCTTTCTCTTAAGGAAGTATAAATGTATGAGAGACCTCATTTAGACGTGTTTAAAACCGTGAGTCCCGATGTCTGGACGGAGGCGAGCAAATGGAGGCGCGATTGGCCTTGGTTTTATCAGGTAGTTTGAAGCGAGTATAGTGATCGAAGAGGGTATAAGTAAGTAGTGCAAGATGGCACGATATAGAAAGTGGTGTCTCGCCGAGGGCGGTTTCAAAGTATGGGGTACGGTTATGTTTCCCATCTGAACGGTCTGAGGCAACCAAGTAGAACTGAGTGGTTGGATTGAAAAACACAAGGATTTGAGCCTTGAAGTTTGAGAGATAGGTAAGGTGGACTAAGTCTGTGGATTCGTTGAAGCATGAAAGTTGAATAGATAGTGCGCGATCTTGAGGTACTCGATGTTAATTATGGGAAGAAATTCATAGGGTGATGCACGTCTCTTTTGTGGAGAGCCGATGTGAGAAGTGAGATGATGGCGACCTTGCAAGAGATGCAGGCGATAAGAAGTTGACCTTGTCATTAAGGAGTGAGTTAGAGCAGTAGCATACAAGTTAGACTGGCCAGAAGAATTAAAGAGTGTTCATCCGACATTTCATGTCTCAGACTTAAAGAAGTGTTTGTCAGCGGTCGTTGTGGCTGTTCCTTTGAGGGGACGTCAGTATAGATGAGAGGTTGACTTACGTAGAAGTTGAATAGATAGTGCGCGATCTTGAGGTACTCGATGTGAATTTGGGAAGAAATTCATAGGGTGATGCACGTCTCTTTTGTGGAGAGCCGATGTGAGAAGTGAGATGATGGCGACCTTGCAAGAGATGCATGCGATAAGAAGTTGACCTTGTCATTAAGGAGTGAGTTAGAGCAGTAGCATACAAGTTAGACTGGCCAGAAGAATTAAAGAGTGTTCATCCGACATTTCATGTCTCAGACTTAAAGAAGTGTTTGTCAGCGGTCGTTGTGGATGTTCCTTTGAGGGGACGTCAGTATAGATGAGAGGTTGACTTACGTAGAAGAACCGATAGAAATCATGAGCGATAAGGTTTGCTAAACGAGGAACATAGAAGTTTGACTAGTAAAAGTTCAGTGGAGATCACATAAGGGACGAGAGACAACGTGGGAAGTAGAATCAGATATGATGTCCAGATACCCACACCTTTTCGAAAACGGAATTCCGTGGACGGAATTATTTTGAGGGGGGGAGTGTTGTAACGACCCAGGCCTTTTTCGAAGTGTTTTGCATTTGGTGTGGAGTTTTAATAAAAGCAGAAGTTGAGGGGCTAGTTGGTAAAGAGAGTTTAGGGTATTTGAGAAGGTTTCATTAATGCTGAAAGTTGAGGGGGGCCTTAGTGTAAATAAGGAAAATGTGGTTTATGACCCAATCATTAGGGCACAATGCCCTAGGAGTGCCTTCATCCTTGTGTTGGCGGCTGAATTGAGAGAAAGAGGGATAGAAGAGTTTTGGAGCTTTGGAGCATGGAGAAGAGAAGAACCATCATCATCCTTTGAAATCAACAAGAAGTGTGTGTTAGGATTCGTTTCCTGCAAGGAATCCACAGGTAACTTCTTAATCTATAACCCATTTAAGATCTGTTAGATGAGTATTGGATGGTTTAAGAGTTTATTGATAAAGTCATTTTAAGACCCTTAAAGGAGATTTAAACACCCTTTTAAATCGAGATTATTCAGTAAAGTTAATGGGAATTGTTTTAAGATGTTTAAGTAAGTGATTTGTTGCATTATCCCACTGTTTCGAAGTGTTCAGTAAGATTTCGGACCATAAAACCCTTCCAGCGTTCGTCCGGAAACCTTCAAGTATGAAGGTGTCCGGGTGAGTGTCCGGGAAACTTCTTGGTCGGGTTGTAGAAGGTGTCCGGATATTGTGTTGTCCGGATAAGTTTAGTCGTCCGGATAAGTGAGCCATCCGGATAGGTATATCGTCCAGAAAATAGAAGTTGTTCGGTAGTTTCAATGTGTCCGGATAGGAGAGTCATCCGGAAAAGCGTTGTTGTCCGGAAAAGTAGTGATGTCCGGAAAGTGTGGTTTACCCGGTAGCCTGTCCGGAAAAGTTGTGTGCCAGGTGAGAAGGGTCCGGATAGTCCTAGTCAGCTTATAAATCTGTCCCCTCGTTCAGGTAGACATTTTGGAAGTAAAGAGCAGAGTAGGGAAAAGCAAGCAAACGTATCAGGTGAGTTTTCTAAACTAAAACATGTGGCTTTTAATAAGTTTTTTGAAGCGATTGTATGATGAGAAATGCCATGTTTATATATATATATGCTTTCAAATGCAAGAATGTTGTTTAAAAATTATATGTGGGATGTATGCATACATAGATTGTGGTGTGAATTGGCCAAGTCGGGAAGTGTGACCCGCCAGATCATGCCGGGGTGTGTGTCCCGTTTATGCCAGGGGAGTACTACCCTATACGGCAGCATGAGACTGACTCGTTGTCATCTACGGGTGACTTCAGGGTGCCGATTTACGAGGAGTGGACTTTATTCCGTGAATGATTTTGAATGATCAGTTTTATAAATGATATTACTGAAATTGATAAACTGTTTTTAAGTGCTTTGATAACTGTTAGGAGGGACTCACTAGACCTTATGGTCTAACCCTCGCATTTTTCAAACAAAACCTTTTCAGGAAAGCAGGTATCGAAAGGCTCTAGCAAGTAAGCAGGGCGTTAGCAAGAGGAAGATGAATAGTGTAGAGGCACTATAGTACTAGTTAGTCTATTTCTCAGTTGTGTAGGTTGTTTCCGCCAACAAATTTTGTTACGATGTAAGTAAATATTAGGACTCGTTTTTGGGATATTCTATTTTATGAATTGAAATGTTTAAATTTTGTTTGGGTTGTTATAAGTAGTTCTAGTGACACTATGAAGAGAGGAGAGCTAGATATGTGTACAAGGAGTAAGTGAATTGGTGAAGCCTTCCGCGTTGTGGAAATAGCGACTTTGGTTTGGGTTGAGTAACACCCGACTTCTGTAGTCACTTAGGTTATGGATAATGTTGAAGTTATTACGTTTTAAATCTTGAGGTAATCCCATTAATGGTTTGTAGAATGAATTTTATCCTTAAGTGGTCATTTTATTGAAAATTTTATTTAGTTGCTCTTTTCAAATTTGAGGGTGTTACAACGTTCGTCTTCAGTGAAATGCATCATCGATTACAAGAAAAAAATCGTGATTTTTTTTTTGATATGATAAGATTAAGAGATAATAATATGAAGATTAACATTAATATTAAAAAAATATATAATAACAACTACCAAAAATTGAGAGGCGTGAAATTAGGAAAGTAGATTTACTTAAAATAATAAAAATATTAAACTTCAACTACCCCTGAAGAAACCGACCTCTTACTACTAAAACCAAACAATTATCTTAATTCCTATTGGTCTAAAAAAGATAACAAGGTTAACACCAAATGATTGGTTAACAAAAGGACACAAACACACTCTCTCTCTCTCTCTCTCTCTCTCTATATATATATATATATATATATATATATATATATATATATATATATATATATATATATATATATATATTGTGATCTCAGAACAAGCATTCATCAAACAATAAGTATCAATTGGTCATCCCTCTATTAAGAACAAATCTTCAAGTACACAATGATGATGAATATGGAGAGAAAGTGCAACAATGTACTTGAGAGGAAATGGAATGACATTCTGCAAAATATAAAGGGCAAAACCTTAAATAGGTTGCAAATATTAAAGTTTCAATATGGCCCCTCTACTTGGTACAAGGTGCTAAATAGAGCACTAACAATTCCCCCATTTGTACCAAAGTAGAGGCAATAGATTTAAGCATTGACGGGAGCCACATGCTTCTTCCGAATTCCAAGGATGATCTCGAATCTTCTTAGCGCATTCTGGTACTCTTCTCTGTAAATAAGGGCATCCCGGACTTGTCTTACCAGCCGCTTCTCCTTATCCTTTAACTTGACCTCTCCACTTCCATCAAGTCTGAGTCTGCTCTCTAGATGGATCTGAATCATCTTGAAGGTTCCATCGCTGTATTTGTTAGCCTTACAGACTCTCAGGAATCTCTTCTTCTTATCATGATTGAAATAGACGACCCCGAGTTCTGGTTTATCAAGCACAAAGTAAGCAGGAATACCTTGGATGTCAGCAATACTTTTGTTGGGTCTTCGGAGATTTACTCTGGACTGATGTGCTTCTAAGGCCATTTGAAAATCTGTTAGATAAGAAAATTTCAACATATTTCTCATGAATCTTTTAACACTCTGATAAGCCGCAAACCATTCAATTGGCTTATTCAGAATAACGACAAGGATATCGTAGAAGCTAAGGAAATCATCTAGCTTTAGGCTCTTGAAGTCGGCTTCTGAAAAAACGCATTCAGTGTCATCTGACCTCTTAACAGTAAACTGCGGATACCAAACATTGAGCAGCCTATGTGACTCTATCTTCACAATCTTCATAATCATTTTTCCAGACGTTACATGATCCATCTTCAGGTCTTTTTTGTTCATTACGTGCAAAAACTCTATTCTATGAAGAGATGACCACTTCTCAAGTCCATATACTTTTACCAGGTCAATCCTCTGAACGTCTTTTACAAACAAATCCTTCCTTATACTCTTTCTCCAGTCAAGACATAGTTTGGTTCAGCATCAATCACCATCTGATAGTATCTAAGCTCAGCATCTAGGATTGGATCTCTTATCTTTCCATCAGTATTTACAGGAATATTTTGAGCTGGACTACTTGTACCTTGATCATTCGGTTGTTGCGCTTGAGGAATATCGTCATCGGAATCAGATCCAACCATATGAGCTCCGGTGGTATCAAACACATCATCAATTTCTTATTTAATCTGAACAGTGGTTCTCTCTAGTTCCTCTTCCGAATCAATGTAGATATAATCATTCAGCAAATCATCTGCCATCCTTTCTTCCCCGGTTCTATTGTCAACAACATGAGGCTTTTCAACCCTAGTTATGACATCAGCTAGAATAGGATTATCATCAACCTGAACCACTATAGTTTCCTGTCCACCTGCCCCTTCTGCCCCCTCAGTTACTGCCTGACCTGATCCTCCAACGTTTTCAGCATTTACACCACTGGATTCTCCAACTCTGGCTCTCTTCTCCCCCTCATGTTGTTCAGCATCATCCTGATCATCATGTATTCGTTTGCTGGAACCTTGAGCTTGAGTACGACAAGGTTGCTCTAACACTGTGATTCTGTCAGATAGGGATTTATAACCAGCAACCATGGCTTGTGTCATCTCTTTGATAGAGGCTTGGAGGTTTTGAAAATCAGCACTAGTGGGTAATTGGTTTTGGGTTTCAGACTGTCTTCGGAGTAAACCAACCAATTCTACCTCTTCGTTGGTATTGGTATCTCCTTGAGCAAGTAACCTGGCTAGAAGCTCAGATTTGAGCATATGAGTGGGAATGGTATGTAAGGGTTGTGATGGTGGAGGTTGAGATCTGGGTTGAGCATCGGATGGTTGAGATTCAGGAACCGACGGAGATTCTACTACCCCTTTCCCTTTAACTACTCTGCTAACTTCATTTGCAAGTCTGTCAACAGTCTCTTGCATTGCCTTAAGGTGAAGCTTGTAGAAATTGTTAATAGATGCAAGAGAAGCTTTCAGGAAGCCGAGAATTACATAATGCGGGGGCGGGCCTAGCATATCTATCATCTGATCAAGATTGAAAGTGGGAAAATTGGATCTAACACCCGAACCACTTAGATTTTCGGTTGACGTAGCAGTGATAGCAACTGTACGGCCTGTGATCATAGCTGGCATGGTGTTAGCTATGACAGGACTTCCACCCAATCCTCGCAAGGCACCAACGAATGGCGGCCTTACTCTGGGTGTTCCGGTTGGGGCACGGAATCCTCCAACTTGGTGATATATCGGCGCTCGTGTCCTAGGAAAGGTTGTTCGTCCAAAAGGCACTAGAATCGAGGTGCCCGGAATAAAGTTCGGTGGCCGGGGCAGGAGCCTACCTTGTTCAATATCGGCAAACACCGAATGTGTTCCCAATAGAAGTTATGCTTGATCCCATGTGCTGAATGAAACATCGGCTTGTCGAGAAGCCGATGAGTGTCTTTGTGGGGTTGTTTACTGCATGGCTGGGTCCACCAAGGCTATTTCAATGCGCAACGACAACGAACGCTCGTTGGCAGTGGATGTCGCTACCCGGCTTAGATCGGTTTGGGAGGGTCACTAGTTAAAACTTTGTGTGACCATGTCTTAGTCTTTCCCAATTCTTGTCTCACCTCCTCTCGTCTCACATGTTCAATATTTTCTACTTCAACACCCTCATCCCTCCTTATGATACCAGTTTCGCCTGAGAGTCCGACGTTCCAGGTGGAATCGGCATCAGAACCCTCTATTCGTTGTCTCAGACCCATATGCCATGGTATCAAATGTGCATCGGGGTTGTGATCTGAATCAGAATATGAGTCAGCAGTATTAACAGCATCATGTCTGGGTTGGGTAGTGGCTTCATCATCAGAAGAAGCAAATATAACGTAATCAGAATCGTCTTCTGAATCCAATGACACATCATTATAAAAAAATTGGACTCTTGCATCTTTTGATGTAGATGCCTGACCAGCAGTCCTCGCCACATTACCCCCTCTCTTTCTTTCTCTTCTCCTCACCTCTCCTTGTTCAAGAACCCCACGTTCCAGAACCTGCTCGACTTGTTGACCCTCATCGCCTAATTAGTTGGCACTGTGGGTAGGTCCCTCCGGTTCTGGCTGGACCATCAGTGCATTATCTATTCTATATTGTCTAACTACCTCGGACTGCTGGCCGGCATAGGCTAGCACGTCTTCCGGTATGACTGCGATGTGGGCAAAATTGATTGGAGCGGGCATCTTTAGGAAGTGCATCCATTGGCTCGGGCCTTGGACTACATTGGGTCGTCTGGGTATCTCCTGATTGCTTTCCATGATTTGGTGAATAATAATCTGCAGAAACCTCTGATATGGCACGCAATAGCGATTCTTGATAGGCTTTGACTTGTCACCGACTATCTCTATGAGTTCATTCCATATAATGATAGCAAAGTCGATGCGACGATTGAATGCAACAACATGGAATGGCCTGAGAGTGGCTATGTTGCATTTGTCAAGACCTGTCTGTTTCGATGTCATACATCGGTTAATGATTGAAAATAAAGTATACCAGACCTTTGGGAGAAACTTCCGCTTGAAGTTTGAAGAACGTGTAAGGATTGAGTTGTTCGGGGTTTGATATCCTAAGCTGCGAATATCTGCAAACAGTTGTTCCTCGGGAACCATGTCTTCGAAGTCATTGCTATATGGTAGATCCAAGGCTCACAGGAGTCGTTTCAGGGTAAGACGAACATCGAAATGATCGACCTTTGCAGTGAAATGTTGACCACGTTTGTGAGTTGGGTGAAATTGCAGTGTATGCCAGAATTGCTGAAGGTAGATCACCGGTACGGTGACGAACTTGGTCAATGCAGTGCGAAGTGGATGACCGTGGATGATTTCCAGAATAATGCGGTACTCGAAATCCACACTAAGATCCAGATGGTGGTTGTTGTCTAGTAGAGACCGATGGGAACCCCTTGGCAATAATTCCTCGTCTAAGTCACGGGCATTCACCGATGGATGCGAGGATCGGTGAGACGGAATAATATTGTTTTCGTCTGAGGAGTGACCATCATTATGTGCCATCTTGTTAGGACCATAAATGTCCTACATATGAGAAAGATATATAAATAATTATATAGAGCTTAATTAGATTAATTATTTATTGTAAAAGCCTTAATTGCATTAAATGGGCTTAATTGCTTAATGGGCTTAGGCCTTGTTTGTCTAAAGGCCTAGGTATATAAGGTTAGATAATCTTTAGTTTTAGGTTAGCCCTTCATTAGCAATTGATAGAGATTCATTAGTGAACTTAATTGTTTTAGAGAGAGATAATTGAGATTTTCATTCAAACCTTTGTAACTACCTTGAATCATGAATATGAGAGGGATGCCAAGTTGAAATCATCAATTGTTCGTGTTATTTCTTATTGATTTATTGTTACCTGATCAATCTGGGATTCACAATTGGTATCAGAGCAGAATCGGTGATTTGAAGAAAGAAAAGAAATCAAGCAAGAAAAAGGAAAAAAAATCGTAGTGAATTTTTCTGGAAAACGCAGCGAGCTGTTTTGCCTATTCCCGGAGATTGAACCGTCGGATTGTCACGATTTTTGGACAGTAGCTCCAAGACATTCCGTTTTACATTCTGAACGGTTGGATTAATCGTTTGAGGTCAAGAAGGCATTCAGATTAATTTCGACAGACTGCAGCTTTTTTCTTGAGGAAAATCGTTCATCAATCGAGTTTGCAAAGTTCTTTCGTTGATTTATTAATTCGTTTGTTTGATCTCGATTGTTTACTCGCGTTTATCTGCTGTTTATCTGCGTTTACATCAAGTCTCAAAGGTATTAAATTTTCACCTAAAAAAAAATCAATTCTTGAGTTTTTGGTGTTCTTAAATTTTTGTGGTGGTTATTGAAAAATAGGATATATTTTGCTTAGAAATCGATTTGGGTATGTTTGTTTTTGTGTTTTTGGTCAAAATCTAACCCTACAGGAATGAAATCAAGCAACCCCATCGAAACCTGATCCGATTTTTCTCAACCAACCGCAGTTTTCGGGTAAGTTTCCTAATTTCTCATCACTTTCCGGACAAAAATCTATTTTACCCGGACAAACTTAGTTCTCCGGATAAAATCTTCTCTTTCCGGACAAAACAAAGTTTTCCGGATACATTTTCTTTTGGAATCAAGTTTCCGGTCAAACACATCTTTCCGGTCAAATTCCGGACAAAACCAACTTTCCGGCTAACAATCACATAACAGCAACAGGCCAACAGCCCCCTTTGTTGACTCTTGATTTCATGGTTGACTCAAGTTTTTAATATATATATAAGTTGCTGATTTTTTTTGCTTGCAAACATACATATTTCCTACGCACATACATACATATATATTTTGTTGATTTTTTTTTGTGTGTTTGTTTTGTTTTGTTTGTTTTTAATTTTTGCTTGGTTTGTTTTTCATCCGGTAAACAAGGTTCATCCGGTAAGATTAATTTGTCATCCGGTAAGCATTCACATCCGGTAAGTGTTCTTTTATCCGGAAAACTTCTTCACGGCCGGTAACTCCATTTGTCTGGAAACTCCATTTTTCCGGTAAACCATTTCCATCCGGTAAGTGTCTGTTTGTGCGGAAAGTGCCTTATCCGGTAAACCAACCTTCGTCCGGTAAGTTCACTTGATTTTATTCATCCGGAAACCTCATCCGGTAAGTGCTAATTTTTGCGAGAACTTCATCACCCGGTAAGTATATTCATCCGGTAAGGTCTCACATCACCCGGTAAGTTTTGATTGGTAAGTTCTAGTCGGTACCCGAGTTACCGCACGTCTCGTGATTAAAGTTTTTTAACGAAAGTTGCGATTTTTCTTAACGATCGTTTTGCAATTTTTTTTGTGACGCTTGAGATTGTTTGCGACGATTTGCTATTATTAGCGACTATTATCATTTTATGTGATTTTAGTTGTCGTTCTTGATCTAACTTGGTTTGTTTATCTTGCAGATTTCACTCTCGAAGAGTGATTTCGTTCGAATTCGATAATAATCAGATCTTAATTTTTGAAAACGAATTTAATTTTAGATTTGTTTTTCAAATTTAATTTTTGATTTTTCTTCCGCAAATTTTTTCTTCAAAATAACACCGATCAACGATCAAATTTTCAGGTAACAATGTCGTACTGCTACCATCCGTATTGTATCGAAAGTGAAAAACTTTATGAAAAGAATATCAAGCAGAAAGATGATTTGATCAGCAAGTACGTCAAAGAACTGAAGGAACTGAAATCTCAAATCTGGAATAGTTCTGAGAAGCTGGTTGAAGAAGAAGAGAAAGGTAAACTCCTGAACTGTGAAAACCTTGAGCTTAAAAGTAAACTATCTACTTTTGAAAAGGCTTTTGAAAAGGAGAAAGAAAGTTTTGAAAAAGAAAAACAAATGGTTATAAAGCAATCTGATTCTTCAAACAAATCTCTTGATGAGAAGAAGAGTCTTGAGCTTAGATGTCTAAAACTTTCAACACAAATCTCCGACTTTGAAAAGGTTTTGATTTTAGAAAGAGAAAAGTTTGAAACTGAACGCAAATCCTTTTCTAAAAAGAATGGAGAACTTTCTTTGAAAATATCCGATTTGGAGAAAGAATTAGACATTCTAAGCAAAGAGACTGAGAAGAAGAAGGTTGAAGATTTTAAAGCAAAAAGTTTGAAAGATGATTTTACATACGAAAGAAAGATCTTTCAGACTGAGATTTCCAAGCTTACAAAGCAATTATCTGTTTTGTCATCCGATATTATGATAGAGAAGAGGCTAAAATCTGATCTCCAAAATAAGCTAGATATAATGCTTGAAAAGAAAAATGTTCTGTTTAACAATGACAAGGAACTTGAAAGCGAAAACTCTGATGTTGAATCACCCATTCTTGCTAGTCCAGATACTGTTAATCAGTCTCGTTACGGTGATTCAGCTAATTCAACTTGCTTTTCTAATATTGCTTCAAGTTCTATTCACATAAATTTTTCTTCAAAGACCTGCATTAGATCAAATAGCTCTTCAAAGGATCGGATCTGTCCCTCTAATATGTTTTATAAACCTATCATTGACAAATCAGATAATAAATCTTTCAAGAAAGTAAACATGGTGTGGAGAGTTAAATGATCTGCTCCTGCCCCAAAGTCATTCGTCTCTGTTAAGAGTGACAAGAACAACACAACTTTCCACGCTAAACCTTTTGTGAAAACTGACCGAGTTTACTATGTTAACAAACTGATCATCTTATCTACACAGAAGCTGTGTTGCTCTTATTGTGGAACAAGTGACTTTGTGAAGAAAGACCATGCAAAGTATTGGTATGGTACTTATAGTATCCCAGGTCCTCATAGGGCATTTAACCAACAAGGATCCATCAAAAGATGGATACCAAAATCCTACTAATCTGTTTTGCAAGAATGTCATGTGCATTTAAATTAGAAGATTCTTTTCACATGACGAACATTCAAAGGTTATGCCAATTTTGAGGGGGGGGGGGGGGGTACTATCTTATGCAAGGTATGTGAACTTTAACTGAATTCAAAAACCGTGGTAATCCATTCTGAATAACTCACTTGTGTTTGTTATTCTCTAATTTTAACTTCCATGATTACCACGTGTTATGTTTCATTGTCTTAGCTATTTCCATGTCTCACATTTGTTGATTTTTCGATGGAAATACACTCGTTTGAATTCCTAGTTGTTTTCCAAGTTCGCTATTTCTTGTAAATGATTCAATTCTTATCTGATATAATAATTGTGACTTGTTCTTCACAATTAAACATTCTGATCATTGTTTCATTCTTGAACATAATGTGCTTATTGAGTCAATCTGTTTAGCGCTTGATTTTGTTTCTTGAAATTCTGTTATTTCAAACTACGACTTCTGATTAACTCAGATCAGAACTCGGACTTAAGTCTTATGACTTCTGATCATCTCAGATCAGGACTCGTACTTCACTATTTTACTAATCTGTTCTACTCATTGCATGAATGTGTGTTAGGAATTTCATCGTTTCTATGGTCTATCCAGAATCGGAAGGACCTACCCAAGAAACACATCCCTTATAGACTACAGTGAGGGGTCTAGCTTGATAGATGAGTTTGGAGAGAAAAGAATATGGTGAGGCTGTGACAGGACTTAAAAGAATTATTGGTCCTTACCAAACCGAGTCAGTTATCCGGGTAACCATACAATCTACTCATTCTCGTTCTTTGGAGATGAATATTGAAACAAACATGGACCCAGTGTCGATAACTCGTATCACCCCACCCAGCCACTCAAGTATCTCACAAAAGATGCTTGTTTCATAAATGCACGTAGATTTAGCACATAATCTATCTATTCCTCACTCGGAGGTATTAGATATTGAAAAAGGAAGACATCAGCTCCGGTCTCCGAACTTCATATTTAATCACCGTGTCAATTGATTTTTAACTTATGTCCCAAGTTAAATCAAATTTTGAGCCTAACAGATATAATTTATTTATTTCACACATGCACGACTCTTTGTGACTCCAATTGCATATCTTTGTGATATTGCCGGAACAGTTTGAGAAGTAATTTTTAAATTTTACTTCAGTGATAACTGGAAGTCCTATCAGAGATACCCCTTTGCCAACTCTAAACATAGGCCACACAATTTTTTAAAATTGTTGTGATAACAGTTACTAACGTGTTTCTGTGTTAGTTGATTACCCCAGTCTGGTTCCTAACGTTTTATCTAAAATTTTTGCTACTCGTCACTATTGACCGTGCATGATGCTCCGGATGCTCCTACTCATCATGAGGGGGAGAAAGGGTACAGATTCAAAGACACCGAATATCAAGTTGATGGGGAGTTAGCAAAAGCCGAGGGGGAGTAAAGAAGTCCCTATGCAAAAGCCAAGGGAGAGTAACAGTTCTGTTCCGAGATCCAAAGATTCCAAAGTGCATACAAGTGATCAAAGTGCTTACAAGTAATCAATTCTTCTCATTCCTTATCAAGTGGTGTTCGCTTCAAATTATTTCCTCCATCGAGCATACTGGTTCTACAAGTTCTTAAAGTTGAAGATATGAAGATCAAGAGCTTTATTCAAGGGGAAGCGTCGAAAGACATGAAGACAAGCAACATCATTGCATTTCAAAGATTCTAAAGGAAGAGAAGATCAAGACCTGAAGGTTTCAAGACCAATTTTTATTTATATATCTTTAGGGAGAGATTGTTAGGACCATAAATGTCCTACATATTAGAAAGATATATAAATAATTATATAGAGCTTAATTAGATTAATTATTTATTGTAAAAGCCTTAATTGCATTAAATGGGCTTAATTGCTTAATGAGCTTAGGCCTTGTTTGTCTAAAGGCCTAGGTATATAAGGTTAGATAACCTTTAGTTTTAGGTTAGCCCTTCATTAGCAATTGATAGAGATTCATTAGTGAGTTTAATTGTTTTAGAGAGAGATAATTGAGATTTTCATTCAAACCTTTGTAACTATCTTGAATCATGAATATGAGAGGGATGACAAGTTGAAATCATCAATTGTTCGTGTTATTTCTTATTGATTTATTGTTACCTGATCAATCTGGGATTCACACATCTGGATATGGTAACATCAGTACAGTGCCAAAAATTGGATTTTTGTGAAAAGTTGTCAAAAGTATCCTAAGTCCTGTTTTTATCGCAAGGCACATCAAGATGTCGCAAGTGAGGTTTTATCGCAAGACATAGGATGCGATAAACTTTTATCGCAACCAAAGGCTTGCGATAAAGATGAACTGAAGACAGTTGCGACAACGATGAACACCAAGAACACAGTGTCTTTGCGATAACGTTGAACACGTTGATAAACCTTAAGTGTTCAAGCCCAGAACACTAATTTTCGCACAAAATGCAGTTTAATACTATCCTACTAGGTTCACAACTTACACAGGAACAAAACCCTAGCAATTATGACCACAAAAAAACACATATACAGCGATTTTAAGCAAGAATATGAAAGGACTCGCATTGGTATCGACTGAACAGTCCTAAAAACGACTCTAGACAAAGATTTAGTGGATAAAACATTGAAATAAAGACATGAATCTAACCTCGGAGTGATCCTGAATGCAACGAAATCAATTGGAACACAAAGATCTTCGAAAGTCGCAGAAATCAAACTTGATACTTGAGAGAGTTTTGAGAGTGTGGAAAAAGACAAATGTTTCAAAAACCATCGTATTTATAGGGATTTGAGACAAGTGACACATGGAAGCAAATGAGTGGTCCAACAGTTGACCTGCCACAGTGTTCGGTTATCGCAAGAAAGAGGTTGCGATGAACCCATTTGTTATCGCAAGAGGCAAGGTGCGACAACAATATCAAGAGTTTAATCGCAACAAGGTGTTGCTGTATAAAACACTGTTCACGCCTGTTATCGCAAGCTAAGGTTGTGATAAACCAGTTATCGCAATAAGCATGTTGCAATAAAAGTTAAAGGTATTTTATCGCAAGTAGCTTGATGCGATAAAACCTTTTATCGCAAGCCCCTAGGTGCGATAACTTCAACACTTAGATATTTTTCAAAATATTTTTCAAGAAATTGCAAAAAGAATTTATCACATTGAAAGATGTCCAACTTTCAATTGATTAAGCACTTAAGGTTTAAAACAAGGTGTTCACTCCCCCTTAAATGATGCATAGATTTGGAAAATGGGTTTTCATCATTTAAGAGTTAGTTGAAAAACAGATTACAATACATACCTTGTGTTCTCCAAGTAACAGTCACATGTCATCTAAACTTACAAAATATGTCAGATATGCACACTCCCCTTATTCTTGTGCATAAAATATGTACTAAACTCCCCCTGAGACCATGAACACACCTTATGCAGGCACATGTAACATATATAATCTTAAATACAGCATTAAAGGAAAAGAAACTAACAAGTTGAACAAACATTTGAAAAACAACAAAGTCATGAAAATTTAAATGACATATATTGAGAATAGAATATGATGAAAATTTTAGTGTATCAATCTAGATACAATATCTAGATTGAGATACAAATATTTCCATCTATTATATGATCAATATAAGAAAGTTAAACTTTCATGTTTAACATGCCAAACTTGGATACAAAGAAATTAAAGCGTTTTTCATCCAAGGCTTTTGTGAAAAGATCGGCAAGTTGATACTCAGTTGTAACAAAGTATAATTCAATTGTTCCTTTCTCAACATGATCTTTAATAAAATGATACCTGATGTCGATATATTTAGTCTTGGTGTGTTGGATAGGATTAGCAGATATGGCAATCGCGCTTTTACTGTCACAGTATATGGGGATCTTCTCATATTTGAACCCGTAGTCCATGAGTTGGGTCTTCATCCACAGTACTTGTGAACAACAACTGGGCGCTGCCACATACTCTGCCTTTGCAGTTGATGTTGACACACAGTTCTGCTTCTTAGATGACCAGCTCACGAGCTTGTCTCCCCAAAACTGTACATGTCCCGATGTGCTCTTCTTGTCTAGCATGCTTCCTCCATGATCCGCGTCTGAGTATGCGGTGAGTTCGTATCTCGTTCCTTTTGGAGATCACAGTCCAAGATACAGTGTACCCTTCAAATAGCGAAAGATTCTCTTGACAGCGCCGAGGTGTGATTCCTTAGGTTTAGCCTGAAATCTTGCACACAGACAAGTTGCGAACATAATATCTGGTCGACTTGAAGTTAGATACATTAGTGACCCTATCATTCCTCTATAATTCTTAACATCAACATCATTGCCATTAGGATCTCGACCGATCTTAGATCCTGGAACCATAGGAGTACCAATTGATGTACAGTTTTCCATCTTGAATTTATTCAACATATCAAACACGTACTTCGATTGACTGATGAAGATCCCTGTCGAGAATTGCTTGACTTGTAATCCGAGAAAGAAGTTAATCTCTCCCATCATACTCATCTGAAATTTGGTCATCATAATGTTAGAAGACCATGTACATAGTGCAGGGTTAGTCGACCAAAAATAATGTCATCAACTTAAATCTGTACTAAAAGAATTTCACCTTCCTCATGGAAAGTAAAGAGAGTCGTGTCAATCTTACCTTTTTCAAAGCCGGATCCTAGTAGAAAGGTAGATAAAACTTTGTACCAGGCACGCGGGGCTTGTTTGAGACCATAGAGGTCTTTGTCAAGGATGTACACATAGTCTGGTTTATCTTTGTCCACAAAGCCTTCTGGTTGAGACACGTACATTTCCTCCTTCAGAACACCGTTCAAGAATGCAGTCTTCACGTCCATTTGATAAACAATGAAGTTCTTGTAGGCGGCAAAAGATAGGAACATCTGAATTGACTCTAAGCGAGCAACCGGTGCGTACGTCTCATCGTAGTCTATACCCTCCTGTTACCTGTACCCTTTTGCTACTAGCCGTTCTTTGTTTCTCACAATTATGCCGTCTTCATCTTTCTTATTTTTCAGGACCCACTTAGTACCAATGACTATTTTACCTTTGGGTCTTGGAACTAATCTCCACACTTTCAGAGCTTCAAATTGATTCAGCTCTTCTTGCATCGCAATTAACCAATCCGGATCTTCCAAGGCTTGTTGAACTGTTGATGGCTCAACTTGACTTAGAAAGAGCGCGAATAGAACTTCATTTGCGGTTGCAGATCTGGTCTTTACTTGTTCAGACACCTCACCAATCACTTGATCTATTGGGTGACTGCATGTCCACTTCTTTGAGTGTGGATGGAGAGAAATAGCATCTTGATTGGGATCTACTAGGGTAGGATCTTTATCGAAGTTCAACTCAATCATCAATGTCGGTTCCGAATGTTAGGCTGGTTGGTTGTCAGAAGAGACAACTAGAACTGCCTCGGGAACTGCTTCAGTGGATTCCTCCGGTATGTTAGCAGTACTCTGATCATTAACATTTGAAGTTGTACCCGATAAAGAAGAACCATTTGTAGATACTTGTTGTATTGCTTGTGTAGATGTCATGATAGTGTTGCTTGGAGAAGATACATGAGTTGTTGCACCAGTATTGGACGATGTCGGTACCGTTGAAGGACCTGACAATGTAGCTTGTATTGGATTTTGAGCAACCTGATTCCTGTCATTAACATACGAAGATGAGTTATTGTTTCCAAAGAAATCATCATAAAAATTTTCAAACAAAATATCAAGTTCATCAGGAGTAGAATTTGAAGTTGAAGCTTGATCTTTGTTTGACTTGGTGGACGTTGGACGGATTTGTCCAGATGCCAGTACTCAAGATATTACGGGTTCTGTACTGTTTTGCACATAAGCCATTTCCCTAGTCTCATCGAATTTAACGTTAATGCTTTCCATCACAGTTCTAAAAGATTTGAAATAGACTCTGTACGCCTTTGAGGTTGACGAGTATCCGATGAAAATGCCCTCTTTTGCCTTAGGACTAAATTTGTTCAAATTGTCCTTGTCGTTTAGCACGATACACCTGCACCCAAAGACAAGAAAGTAGTGTATTACAGGTTTTCTATTGTTAATAAGTTCATATGGAGTTTTGCCAAACCGTCGATGTATAATTGAACGATTTTGTGTATAGCATGACATTGACACAGCTTCGGCTCACAGAAACAATGGTAGATCAGCATAGGACAACATCGTTCTGGCAACTTCAACAAGGGTACTGTTTCGTCTTCAACGACCCCGTTCTGCCGAGGTGTTCTTGCTGCAGAGTATTGATGTGAAATTCCTAATGACTTAAGGAAGTCATCTAGAGTCTTGTTTTTAAACTCTATCCCATTGTCTGATCTGATTGTCTGAACCGTTTGTTGAAGATTCACTTGAAGCTGTTTGATTAACGAGATAATCAATTCAGGTGTTTCATCTTTGGATCGTAGAAATTTCACCCATGTGTATCTCAAATAATCATCGATGACAACCAACACATATCTCTTGGCACTTATACTCTGAGTCTTCATCGGCCCACAGAGATCCATATGAAGAATTTCCAAAACTTTATGTGTACTAGGTTTAGGTTTTGGCGGATGAGGAACTTGTTTCATCTTCCCCTTCTCACAGGCAGTACATAAGTTGTCTTTCTCAAACTTCAGAACTGGTAGACCTAAGACTAAATCACCTATCATCAGTTTCTGAATATAACGGAAATTGAGATGAGATAGTCGTCTATGCCACAACCAGTTTTTATCTAGTGATGCTTTCGATAATAGACACACGTCATTCTTTGGTTTGATCTTTGACAAATAAATGGTGTAAAGACTGGACTTCCTCGTACCAACTAGAAGCTCATCTCCTCCTTCGTTCGAACTGAACACCGGGTCTTCTTGAAATTGACTTCTAGATCTTTATCACAAAATTGACCTATGTTAAACAAATTATTTCCCAAACCTTCAACATAGTTAACTTTGGTAATCCTGACGTTGTCTTTTACCATGTCTCCGTAACCCAGAATCGGAGAGTACTGATCATTTCCAAACTTGACTCTTCCACCATACTTTTCCAAAAAATTATTGAGCAACTCTTTTTTTCCAGTCATGTGTTTTGTGCAGCCCGAATCTAAATACCACACATGACTGGGTTGCAAAAGGGAAATCAAGTGGTTTTAGGTACCCATTTAAGAATGGGTCCTTTTGGGTTAGGAATTTCAACAGGTTTGGATTTAGCAGTTTTCCTTTTAAAACCTCTATTAAAATTTCCATATGTATAAAATCGTTTAGGACCATAGAAATTTTAACCAAACCAATGAGAATAATCAGACTTGCAAATAAAATCATCCACACCACAAGACGAACAACAAGTTTGATCATGTGCTAAATTAATCAGTTGTTGCATTGAATAAAGCTTGTATGGGATAACAAGTTTTTGTTTATTGAAAACACCATGATTACTAACATAAGAAGCAAAATTGTTTTTCTTGGAATTAAAAGTAACGTGGGATGATTTTCTCTGGGCCACATCCTGTGTGGACTCCTTTATTCTCCACTCGAGTCTCGTATTGTTTCTCAAATAACGATCTGAAATACCAGAAAGATAAGAGTTGTAAGCATTAGAATGCTGAGCTTGAAAGGTATTGCTTTGCTTATTCCTTTTTGATTTTCTTTTACTCTTCTGTGATGATCTTTTGGATTTAAACTTTGCATAATAATCATTAGCAGAAGGTTTTTCAACAGATGTTGAAGATTCACCCTTGAAGAAATTCTTCTTAGGTTCTTCTTCTTTGATTATAAATTCAGAATGATCTGGAAGTTTTGAATTGAAATCAAATTGAACAGGCACTTCACTTATACCTTTACCTTTGTCCTCACAAACATTCCCACTATCACAATCAGACTGACTATCCAATGAAGTGTGAAAGATACCATAAGACTTCGGATAGAGAAATTCATTTCGTTCTTCTCTAAGAGCTTTTTCGTTCTTCTGTAGGAAAATACCTCTCAGGAGTAGCTTTAACAGATTGACTTTCCAAGTCCCAAGATTCAGAATCTTCTTGGTCATCAACAGTCATGCCTCTGAAGAATATTTTTCTTTTAAAAATTTCTCTTCAAACATTTCCTTATGTTTTGCTTTCAAATCATTTAAGCCATTTGAAAATACTGTATGCAAAACTTCCTTCTCGATCTCGAAAGCAATTTTGTCATCATTTCTGACTTCCTCAATTGTACTCTTAATCTTGCTTTCTAGATCAATGAATTTTTGTTCAAGAACCATTGGTGGAAAATACCTTTTTGCCTCAAAAACAGGTCAGTTTCTTTTTTATCATTTTCCTTAACCTTTGGTTGTTCAACAACATAACTCTGAAAATAGTAATTAGGTAAAGTTTTCTTGTTTTCTAATGCCTTCCTATTTTCAACACCATAATAAAAGGGAAGTTGCATCTTAACAATTGTTTTTCTTTTAACATCTTCTTCAGCCTCATGGTCCTTTTGGTTAAGCCATCTGATTTGATAACAAGGATGTAGTGAAGTATGAACAAGCCAATCAAATTTATACAGAGTAGGGGCCTTTTTCAAAGCAGTGTTCAAATACTGAGGATTATGTTGGTCCCGAAGGGCTATACAAGTTTGTAGAAGGGGGGGGGGGGGGGGGGGGTGAATACAAACACACAGATTTTACTTTTCTAAATTGTTTATTGATAAATCATTAACAATTTACAGCTTGTTGCGGAACAAGATTAAGGATAAACATAAATCTAAACAAGTTGGAACACTAAGTTTCTTGCACTAAGAAAGAGAAGGAAATTACTAATAATAACCTATCTCAAGATAAGAAAGATGACTTGTCCAGAGTTAGCAAGTGCTTCAAAAATGAAGCTGGAGTCCTTCTTATATACTGCATGCATTTAATGCATTGCAGTTTACACTTTACACGCGGCAACAGCTGGTTGGTTGCATGTCATTGACCTTTGTAGACAACCTTAGTAGCCGCATGTTTGAACAGTGTAGTATCAGAGTGGTTGTACGATTTCAGACAATAAGGAGGTTCTTTTCTGACATATCGTACGGAGTCGTGCAAGGGTGGTTAAGACAAAAGTACTTTGTACGGAGGACTTCATGATCAGCTTTCGTTGATTCAGTGCTTTACCATTGTTTATCAGCGAACGATAAAGTTCAGCGATAAATGAAGTCTTGTACTTGATACTTCACGTTGAGTGGACAAATCTGAGTCTTCGCTGATCCGCATCAGTTCATTAGGAGACTTGTCGCTGGTTCTTGAGCTTGATCTTCGACTTCATCGTAGAACCTATGTTGACGTGAAACTTGTCTTCAGGGATCATAAGTAAACAACTAACTTATCATCGATCACCATAAGGACTGAACAGACTCAGTGCATTATTTGTGAATAGTGTTCGCTGAATGTTTAATCTAAAGAGCGAGAGTTCCTATCAGCGGTACTGTAAGATCTTAGTACTTATCAGCGATAGTAAAACTCTGATACATATTGTTTACTTACAATTTTCACTAAGTATTTAAGAGAGGGTCATTATCAAATCACTAAGGGTTTGGATCAACAATCTCCCCCTATTTGATTATGACATAGCAACAGAGAAAATTGCTATTTAATGAAAACATAAGGATAAAAAGAACTCATAAAATATTTGTCCCTTTTGCTGTTTTCTGGGATCTTTTCTATACTGATAGAGTAAAGTACTTTCGCTGAAATCTTTCTTTAAAACTTCGTATCAGATTACAAAGGGAAGTGGAAAGATTACAAGTACAAGCGAAATAAATTACAAGTACAAAAGAATAACTGATAAAATAGAAGAATAAGGCGATCCTATCAGTTTATAGAGGTTCTTCCTTAATGAGAAGTTCATCAAGGGTCTTTGATGTGGGAATCATCCAGTCAGGGACATTTACTCCTTGATTCCTTTTGTTCAGAGCTTCTTCAAAAATCAAGTTTTAAGATGCCGTGCCTGAATGTCGCATTTGAAATCACACCAGTAGATGAGATCTTTCAGCTGTTCGATGGGAGTGATGGGAAGCTCAAAGATACGTTGAAAACGTTTTCGTCCATCATAGTCAATAAAGAATATCCCATAGGGTTTGCTTATGACTTTCCCAGGGATGAAAGTCTCACCAGGAGGAAGAGATGTGTCAAGTGCAGAAAGGTCAGGTTCTGGACCAAGGACTTCAGCAAGAGAAAAACCAATACCTGTTTCGTTCCGTATACGAGGACCTGAGTCTGAAGGTTTAGACTTTTTCTTTGCAGAGGCCCTTCTTTTCTGATTTGTGAGAGGAGGGGGAGGAGGAATATCCACACAAGAAGAGACTAAGTCTATCTGTTTATTTATCAGCTTTTCGACATGATCCTTGTACTTAGATTGAGACTTCTGGATGGCTAATCTGATCTCCAACCATTCAGAGAGACCGTACTTCGTGATGGCTTCAGCATAGAATTTTTCGTACTGTCCGTTCTCTCTGAATATCTCGATTTCGGCGATTGAAACTTTGAGGGTTGATCTTCCAGAGATGAGTACCTTGTTGATTCTGGAAGGTCGATATCTGAAGTGTACCTTTTCTTTGCACCAGATTAAAGTAGATTGAGACACAGTTCTCTTTTCTTCAACAATCTTCTTGGCGTCTTCCCATAGCTGACGTTGAACTTCGATTGGAGTTCTTTTCTGCTTGGGGTCTTTCACCGATTGTTGAGTAAGCTGGATGGCGAGTTCTCTGTCTTTTTCTTCAGCTTCCCTTCTTTCAGCGATTAACCTTTCAGCTCTGAGGTGATCCTGGTATTCCTTTTGTGAAAGTCTGAACTTTGGAGGAATAGAAGGAAGTTGATCACGCTTCAGGATGATTCGCTGATCTTCGAATCTCTTTATCATTGCATCTCTCTTTTTCTGATCCTCTTCACTCAGCTTTTGAGGAGCCAAGGAAGGTCTGTTTTTGTGAGAGAGTAGCTGTTCTTCAGGTTCATCAGTCTCAGAGATCAAATCCAAGACCGGGATTATTTCTTCAGCATTGGGAGCGGGGATTATTTCTTCAGCAACAACTGGTTGTACTTCAGAATCCTCAAGCAGGGGAGAGGTAGCTGAAACACAGCGATCTTACGCATAAGAACTTGTGTAGAACAGAGATAGAAAAAGAATGGGGTTAAGTGTATAGAGGTTTTATGGAGAGTAGAGCTGATAATGTGTATAGATAGAGGAGGGATGCAGTGTAAGGAAATAAGAGATAGTGTACCTGATGAACTGGCTTTCGAAGCAAGATCATCAGATTTTCATCGTCTTCAGCGACACTTTTTCCTTTGCCCTTGTCAGCTTCAGACGCTGAAGGCTTTGTCTTGGTTCGCTCCCCTGAAGGTTCGTTTATCAAGATCCCTTTAAGAGCTGTAGTCTTATGAGCAGGCTTGACGATAAAGGAGTCATCATCATCATCATCGTCATCATCATCATTCTTTGAAGAAGAGGATGGTTCATCATCAGATAAGTCGATGGATTCTTTATCTTCAGCTTCAGATTTAGATTCTTCAGCATCTTCTTCGAGTTGCTCCCCCTCAGATACAGAGGTAAGCTTCTCAGTTCCCTCAGGGTTTTCATCTCCCTGAGGTCCAGCAGTAACCTCTTCAGTTGTCTTCTCACCCTCTTCAGTAAGGGTAAGGTTTTCAGTCTTCTCCCCCTTAATAGATTCATCATGGGGAAGGTCTTCAGAGTTCTTCTCCCCCCTTCCTCACGATGAGTGGGGGAGGAAGGCGATGACTCAGCAGTTGGTTTTGGTTCCATGTCTTCTTGGCCAGGGATCCCCATATAATTTTCAATCGCTGCTACTCTGTCTTCTAGGCCAGTAATAGCAGGAGTGATCTTCAAAAGTTCAGCACGATCCGCCGTAGTAAAATGCGAAGGTGCAAGAGCAGGGGCGGTCATGTTATTTAGGATCTGCTGCATCATTGTCTTCATTGAATTTACGTCAGTCTTTACTGAATTCATGTCGGTCTTTACTGAACTCATGTCAGTCTTTACAGCAGTCATCTCTCCCTGAAGATTTCCAACCGATGTCTTCAACGTTGTGAATTCGCTGGACATGGATTGAACTGTTGTTTTGAGAGAGGTGTAGTCTGTGTAGATGTCAGCAAGAACTTTATCAAAGTCACCAAGAGTTCCATCAACCTTCTCCAAATCAACTTTGTAGGCTTTCTATTCAACCACTGTTGTCAGCTTGTTGAGATTCTCTCCAGCGTTTGTTACAGCTGAAGAGTTATCTGAGAGAGTAGTGGTGAGACCTGTCAGCTTCGTATCCAAGTTCTTCAGAGAGGCATTGATGTCTCCCAATTTAGGACCTATAACATATAAGTACTTATGAACAGAGGAAAGCTCAGAAGTTTGGGGTTCAGTTATAGTATATATAGGTTGGTGTATACCTGCAGGAGGATTGGTGAATTCGTCAAAACCTCTGTGTCCTGAGAAAAGTTCCATGTCGTCAGCTAGAGTGCGTGTACGCATAGACATTCCTGCAGGTCCTGCATCCATCATTCCTTGAAGAGTATCAGCTTTATCTTCTGGAAGAATGATGGTTGCTCCAGTGATCGTGGTGAAAACTGGATTTGAGTCCAATGGAGCAGAGAGAGAAGCGAAGGTTGAGAAAGTTGGTTGGGTGCAGGGTTCAGCGTTGGATCCGCTGAGAATCACTTCTTCAGTCTGTAGAGAGACTGAAGGAGGTTGGGTCGATTCCAAGTTTATAACTTCAGCGTTTAGAGACGCTGAAGCTGGGATGGAATGGGTGGCTTGTTCAGCTGTGGCAGAGCTTACCACTGAACTTTCCTTCAGCTCTTCAAGATGAGCTGAGGAGTCTTCAGCATGAGATTGTTGGGGTTGCTCCTTGGTTTTCTTAGTTCTTTTGGAACCAAGATGGGTAGATGAGTGTTTCCTTTTACGAGGAATGGAGGTTGCAGCTGGGGTATCAGCGGTGGGTTTGTCCACTGAAGGAGCTGCAGAAGTCGAAGAAGGAGGATTTAGAAGAGTTAAGAGTGTAGAGAGACGTACCTCGTTTTCCACTGGCTTGAAGTCGAGTACCTTAGGGCCAACCTGAGAGAGTTTTAGGTCACCCTTTTGTGGGTAGTTGTCCTTCAGGCCTGTTTGGAAGATAGCGCTGAGAAATCTTGGGTATGGAACCCATGGTGGTCGGTCAGCGGCAGAGTCTACTCTGAGTATAAGATCATCGTAGATTATCGATGCCCAGTCTATATGAAGACCTTTCAGCAATGCATATCCCATTGCTTGCTGAGGTTGAGCGGCTTGGTCATAGGAGCCGGTCTTTGCAGTCATGCAGCTTATCAAGTGTGCGAAGATGAAGTTCATCTCGTTGTGCATTTTTGACTTCTTGATGAGGGTCAACTTCTTCTCAGGCTTCTCTTCCATTCCAGTTTCCCATACATAACCCATTGCATCAAAGAATGCAGTGATGGCTTCCTTATCAGCATGTTTCTTGTGGTCAGGGAGAAGAACAAAAGGTTTTTCTTTAGTGGCGATGGCAAGGCTCAGTGCTTTTCGGATAATGGCAGTGGTGATTTTTATGGTGCCAAAATTAGTGTCACAGAGGATGCAATCGATTTTCTTCGATGGGTCTTTGGTCGATGAGAGCTGAGAGTGTCTGGCAGAATACCAGAACTGAGATAGTAGTAGCTGATGTGCAGGAGGTGTTATGGTCAGGGCTGTAGAGAGGCAACAGTTTTTGAGGAAGTTCACAGCATCATTCAGATGCGTGACTTGCTTTCGAGGAGGAAACTCGAAAAGCGCATAAAGGTTGTTTGTTTTTGTCCAATCAAAGTATCGCTGATTAAGGAAGATATATTCAGCGATGCAGTTTGTCTTGAAATCTTGCATTTTCATGCGATTGTCAGCGAAAGAAAAACATACCTTGATATCAGCGAATCAAGTTTATTCAGAGAGAAAATGATAGAATGGGTTATACAAGTTGATTTTATCATATCGCTGATCAAATGTGAACCGCTGAAGATTTTACTCTTCAAAGTTCAACATTCCAAGCACGCTGATGAGAAAGTTGAATCTTGTCTCATCAAGAGGTTTGGTGAACATATCAGCTAACTGATAATCAGTTGGGATAAAGTGAAGTTCTATATCACCATTCATCACATGATCTCTGATAAAATGATACCTGATTTCGATGTGTTTTGTCTTTGAGTGTAGCAATGGATTGTTGGCTATAGCGATGGCACTTGTGCTATCACAATAGATTGGAATTTTTGAGAGCTGAAGGTCATAGTCTAGTAGTTGATTTCTCATCCACAAGACCTGAGAACAACAGCTTCCAGCGGCTACATACTCAGCTTTAGCTGTGGAGGTGGACACTGAGTTTTGCTTTTTACTTGTCCAACTCACCAGCTTTCCACCCAGGAGCTGACAGCCTCCTGTGGTGCTTTTCCTATCCAATTTGCAACCTGCAAAATCACTATCTGAGCAGGCGATTAGATCGAATCCCGAGTCTTTGGGATACCAAAGACCTAGGTTCACATTACCCTTAAGGTATCGAAAAATTCGCTTTACAGCGGTCATATGAGATTCTTTAGGTTCAGCTTGATATTGTGCACACAAACAGGTTGTGTACATAATATCGGGTCGGCTAGCTGTAAGATACAAAAGAGAGCCGATCATCCCACGGTACATCGTGACATTAACAGGTATTCCATTTGAATCCTTGTTTAGTGTCAACGGAGGTGCCATAGGGGTTTTCATAGCTGAACTCTGAGTTAAATCGAATTTCTTCAGCATATCTTTAACATACTTTCCCTAATTGATGAAAGTTCCTTTTTCATTTTGCTTTATCTGAAGACCAAGGAAATATGTTAGCTCACCCATCATGCTCATTTTATACTCATCTTTCATTCTATCAGCGAAACGAGTACAAAGATCAGGGTTAGTAGAACCAAATATAATGTCATCAACATATATCTGAACAAGAATGATATGACCTTTCACTATTCTAAAAAATAGAGTTTTGTCGATTTTACCTCGCTCAAATTTTTCAATATGGAGATAAGTAGAGAGAGTGTCATACCATGCACGAGGAGCTTGCTTTAAGCCATAAAGTGCCTTATCCAGTTTATAAACATAACCTGGACGCTTAGGATCTGAGAATCCTGGAGGTTGTTCCACATAGACTTCTTCATTCAGCTTTCCATTTAGAAACACTGACTTAACATCCATCTGATATACTTTGAAGTCTTTGTGTACATCGTATGCTAAGAATAGACGAATAGATTCAAGTCTTGCTACTGGAGCAAATGTTTCGTCGTAATCTATGCCTTCCTCTTGTCTGTATCCCTGAGCAACAAGTCGAGCCTTGTTGCGGCTTACAGTTCCATGCTCGTCCAACTTGTTTCGATAGACCCATTTAGTGCCTATCACTGTTTTTTCAGTTGGTTTTCGAACAAGTTTCCAAACTTTATTTCTTTCGAATTCAGTCAGCTCTTCTTGCATGGCGCTGACCCAGTTTGGATCTTTGAGGGCATCATCTACTTTATTTGGTTCAACCAGAGAAATAAAGTTAACAAATAAACAAATATTACCTGCACTTCGTCGAGTCTGAACACCAGCGTTTGGATCACCAAGAATTTGGTCAATTGGGTGATTTACAGTCCATCGCTGAGCCGGAGCATGAGACGCTGACTCAAACTGAACTGGAGGAGCTGAAGATGACGCTTCAGCGACTTCTGGAATATCAGCCAAGAGAGGAGTAGGTGCAGATGTCATTTCATTCACTGATTGCTGAGAAGTAGATGGAATGTCTGAGACATTTGGTTTAGAAGCAGGTATAGTGTTTAAAGGAACAACTGAGACCTATGATGTTTCAGCTTCACTATTCTGCATGTTTGGGATGATAGTAGGACTATCATCTTCAACTGTATGAGTATGAGGAGTGGGAATATCTTCTGAATCACCAAGATGAGAAAACATCCATTGATTCAGTTCTTCAGTATCAGCGGACGGTTTAGAGTTTGCTGAACGGGATTCGTCAAACGTGACGTGAATAGTTTCTTCTACAATTTGTCTTCTTCGATTGAAGACTCTGAAGGCTTTGGAGATTGAAGAATATCCAAGAAAGATTCCAGCATCAGCCTTAGGATCAAACTTTCCAAGGGCATCTCTGTTGTTCAGTATGAAACACTGACATCCAAAGATGCGAAGAAAGCTGATTGAAGGCTTTCTCCCATGAAAACGTTCATAGGCTGTCTTATTGAATCTTTTGACTATCAGCGACCTGTTTTGCGTAAAACAAGCAGTGTTGACAGCTTCTGCCCAAAACTGAGTAGGCAGGTGAGAATCGCTGAGCATTGAACGTGCAACTTCAATAATTGTTCTATTTCTTCTTTCAGCGACTCCATTTTGTTGCGGTGTTCTCACTGACGAAAAGCTGTGAGAAATACCCTTACTCTCAAAGAAGGAATCAAGAGAACTGTTTTTGAATTCAGTCCCATGATCACTCCTTATTGAGCGAACGATCAAGTTGTTCAGGGTTTCCATCTTCCGAACAAAGGTGATGAGTTCTTCACGGGTGTCACTCTTAGAACGGAGAAACATAACCCATGTATAGCGAGAGAATTCATCAACTATGACCAGTGTATATTTCTTTCCAGCGATGGATTGTTTGTTAACAGGGCCAAACAAATCCATATGGAGAAGTTGTAGAGGAGATGACACTGAGGAGACTTGCTTTGACTTAAAGCTTGCTTTGGTCATCTTGCCTTTTTCACACGTTGAACATAAGCACTCTTTGGCGTATGAGTGTTGAGGTAGACCAGTGATTAACTCTTTTGAAGAAAGAGTGTTCAGTGTCTTGAAATTCAGATGAGAGAGCCTCTTATGCCATAGCCAGTTGACATCAGATGAGGCTTTTGAGAAGAAACAGGAGTTCTCAGTGGTTGTTGAGTCCATGTTTATTACATAAACATTTTCCAAACGATAACCGCTGAGAGCTATCTTCTTCTTTTTGTCAGCGACAAAGCAGGATTCCTTAGTAAAGATTACTTTGTTATCCTTGTCGCAAAGCTGACTGATGCTTAGAAGATTATGCTTCAGCCCTTCAACATATGCGACTCTTCTGAAGGTTGTTGTACCATTAGATAGTACACCAAACCCTGGGGTATGTCCTTTTCCATTTCCACCGAAAGTCACAGAGGGACCCTTCTCTTCCTTGTATTCAACGAGCAGGCTTTTCTTTCCAGTCATGTGTCTAGAGCATCCGCTATCGAGATACCAGATACCCTTCTTAACCTGCATTACAAAGGAAGATTAGTTTTTCTTGGGTACCCACTTAACCATGTGTACACGTTTGTCAGTGGAAGTAGTTGGAATGGAAGGTTCAGCAATCTTCGCAGCATTTGAAGATTCAGCTTTGTCAGTCTTCACTTTGGTTAATTTCTTAACCTCAGTGGTCTTCTTTTCCTTGGGGGCAATGATCTTTACCTTAGCTATCTTTTCAGCTTGGGTGGCTGTGGGGCACTTACTAGCAATATGATTTGTAAGTCCACAATGATAACATTTCCTATAACTAAAAATAGTTCTAGGACCATTTGAATGTTGAGCTTTAGATCTTGAAATAGAAGTACCAGCACCAAGCAAGCTATTGGCTTTTGAAATGGGAGGAACATTCAGTTTTTCGGATTTCTTACCAGAGACATCCACTCTGATTCTAGGAGTAGATCGCTGAATAGATCCACGCTGAGTAGATCCAGAGATCTGATTCCTTGATCCAGAGGGATGAATCACCAAAGCTTTAGAAGCATTCAGCTTAGGTACTAAGGTACCCTTCTGAGGATTTTGGTTTAAAGCAATTCCTTTACCTTTATCTTTAAAGACAGAGGTAGGTTTTGGATAAACCATTTTCTCTTTACCTTCTGAAGAAGTAGAAATTTCCTCAGGGATAGGCGGTCTAGAAGAGGAACACTGAGGGGATGAAGTATCAGCGACTGAGAATACGAAAGTTCCAAATAAGAGCATGGAACGATCAGTGGTTGGTTCTTGAGTATCAGCTTTGTAACCAAGACCACGTTTATCACTCTAGGGAATCTGAGACTTAATTATCTTAGTGATCTTTGTTGAGGAATTATACCATCCATCAACAGTAGCTTTTTCAGCTTTCAATGCAGCGATAGCTTCTTCTCGTTCGATTTTGACTAGCTGATTTAGGTGAACTTGATCTTTAAAATCTTCTTCAATTTTAGAAAGATTTTCTATTTGAAGGTGACAGTTTTTAAGCTGTTCAGCGAGATCAAGGTTTTGATTTTCAACTACAGTTTTGCTATTCATGGCTTCTGTTGGGAACTGAAGATATGCTAAGTATGGTTAGTACTGCCAGAACAACATTACTACTGCCAGTTCAAGGTTAGTACTGCTAGTTCAATGTTAGTGCTGCCAGAACAAAGTTAGTACTGCTAGTTCAATGTTAGTGCTGCCAGAACAAAGTTAGTACTGCTAGTTCAATGTTAGTGCTGCCAGAACAAAGTTACTACTGCTGGAATATTATTAATGCTGCTTCTGTGAGGTTAGTACTGCTTGTCTAAGTTACTACTGCAAGTCAAGGTTAGTACTGCTGGTATCGAATATCTGTTAGTACTGCTGGTATCGAATATCTGTTAGTACTGCTCGTGACTTAATACTGCTGGAGGTTGTTAGTACTGCTCATGAAGAATGAAGGTTAATACTGCTGAGTTTGTTAAGATTGGTATGCGATACTTTTGGAGACAAAGAAGGAATTGATCAAGATATGTTTAACGAAGATTTAGAAGATCAAGTTACTCTTTGATAGTTATCTTGTAATTATTCTTGTATAAATAGTATTGATAGATAGCTATTAGACATACACAGATGATATACGTGTGAAAAAGAATTCGATATCGTTTTCAGAGAGATTTAACCTCAAGGTGTAAGAACCCTATTTCTAGAGAAGTAGATGTCGTCTTGTTGAGCCTGTTCAACAAGATTGAGGTTTGGTTGTAATCTTGTGAGTCGATTTAGTGAATACACAAAGTGGTGAATTTTCTGTTACATTGTTCTTGATTGTGAGAATTAAAGTTCTTTTCCGCAGATTCTTTAATTCTGAATTCTAAGTGTTAATTATCTTGTTAAGATTCGATCCTGACAAGTGGTATCAGAGCAAGTGTTTCTTAGAATTCTACAGTCATTATGGAAAATTCTTTTGAATCAAACAGTACTCTTGTATCTAAAGTTCCCATGCTCAGACCCAATGAATTTGACATGTGGAAAATTAGAATCAAGCAGTACATTCTGCTTACTGATTATTCCATCTGGGATATCATTGAGAATGGTCCATGTGCTAAAGGAAGAACTGGACCAGATGGCAAAAGACCTCCTCCTAAGACTGATGCAGAGAGGAAAGTCAGACAGACAGAGATGAAGGCCTTAAGCACCCTGCTTTTGGCTATTCCCAATGAGTATCAGCATCAATTCCATCACTGCACTGATGCTCAGATTCTATGGAATGCTTTGGAGAAAAGATTCACTGGCACCAAAAGCACAAAGAGAAATCAAAAGGCAATTCTCAAGCAGCAGTATGAAAACTTTACTTCTACCAAGAATGAGTCCATGACTCAAACGTTTGATAGATTTAATAAGCTGATTGGAGAATTAGCCACTGTAGGAGTCAAGATGGAGGCTGATGATGTCAACAGGAAGTTCTTAAGATCATTGGGTGAAGAATGGACAATGTACACTGTGTCCTTCAGACAGAATGATCAACTGGAAGATAAGGAACTTGATGATCTGTACAATGATCTTAGAGTATTTGAATCAGAGGTTGAAGCCAAAAAGAAGCCCTCTGGATATGTTCATAATGCTGCACTTCTTTCAGCATCACCTGATTCTACTGCTAACCATGAATCAGTTAGTACTACTGGTTCAGTTAGTGCTGCTGGTTCAGTCAATCAGGAAAAGTCCAAAGATACAGTACTAGAAGCTTTCTTTTCCAGTCATATAAATTCCTCTTTGATTAATGATGATTTAGAACAGGTTAATGCTGATGATCTTGAAGAGATGGATATAAAGTGGCAGATGGCTATGCTGTCTATGAGAGTGAAGAGATTCATTAAGAGGACAGGGAGAAACAATTTTTCCCAAAGAAGAGAGGATGGTGCTGGATTTGACAAATCCAAAGTTGAATGCTACAAGTGTCACAAGATGGGACACTTTGCCAGGGAATGCAGAGGAGGAACATCTTACAACAGCCATCAATAAACACAGGCTGGAAGTTCCAATCAAAACAGAAGCTCCATTCAAGCTCTTGTTTCTCAACAAGGAATGGGATTTGACTGGAGTGACCAAGCAGAAGAAGCCATCCAAAATCAAGCACTTATGGCTGAAGTTTCAGATCTTCCCACTGAGGTAAAATCTAATCTCTGTACTCAAGCTTGTATAGATACTGTTAAAAGGTATAGAGATCACAACCAGGGTATGTGTGATGATCTTAAAAGATTAGAAAAGGATATAAGAGACTATGTGTTGATTGTTGAGAGGTTTGAAGAACAGATTAGGGCCTTTCAAGCCAATGAACTTCAACACTCATATGATACTAACTACTGGAAGTGGGAAAAAGGTGGTCTGGAGTTCCAACTGAAAGAGTCTAGGGAAGAGTGTGAGAAATTAAAAGAAGAACTTAAGACAGTTAAAGCTGATGTTGAAAAGTTTTCAAAAGCTTCTAAAGCCATGGACACAATAATAAATGCTCAAGTCCATGGTAAGATGAAAACAGGCCTAGGGTATAATGCCACTCCCCCACCCTACAACAACAACTACATCCCTCCTAAGTCAGACCTATTAGAAACCAAGGATAGGAAGGACTTACCTAAAGGAGCCACTGAAGTAGATCCATTAGATAAAGTAGTTGTTGAGGATGAGACTGACAAAGTAGGATCTGATGAGGAATGTGAAAGTCCATGTGTTAAGAACAATGAGATGAAAAGGACTGACAAGGGAAAGGGAGTTCATTATACACAGACCACTGTTGTGAACTCTAAAACTTGTGAACAGTGTTCTTGCAGGAAATCTCAAGAGTATAAGCCCCAAAATCATGATAATAAGAGGGGAAATCAAAGGAACTGGAATAACCAGTGGGCACTAAGGCAAGGAGTTGATCTGCAAAAGATTAACAGACCAAAACCTTGCTTTATTTGTGGCAAACTGAATGATCTTGCCAAATACTGTTTCTTCAATCCTATTAACCAAAAGAGAAGTTTTCAAAGAAGTTATCAAAAACCTTCTGGCTATAGGAAGCCTACAAGAACAAATGTGGCTATGAAACAAGCTGAACCAAAAAGCCACATGAAGAAAAAGCCTGAAAAGGAATGTGTTACAATGTGGGTTACAAAAGGCACTAAAAATAATACTGCTGCTAGCAGTGTTAGTACTGCTAACACTGTTAGTACTTCTTCAAGAATTAGTGCTGCTAGCAGTGTTAATACTGCTAGAGATTCTTCAAAAGTTACTGCTGCTAGCAGTGTTAGTACTGCTAACACTGTTAGTACTTCTTCAAGAGTTAGTGCTGCTAGCAGTGTTAATACTGCTGGTAATTCTTCAAAAGTTAGTGCTGTTAGCAGTATTAGTGCTGCTAACACTGTTAGTACTTCCTATTCAGATAATACTGCTTCTAGCAGTGTTAACTCTGTTAATACTGCTAACTCTGTTAGTACTGCTGATACTGCTGCTAGTACTGATAGTGCTGCTAACGATACTGCTGCTCCCAGTGTTAGTACTGCTAGCATTGTTAGTACTTCTGAGGTTAATACTGCTTCTAGTGCTGCTAAACCAATCATATTGACGAAGTACTCCAGTACTGCAGTACCTAAGGTTGAAAATCTCATCAAAACCAAGTGCAAGTACTTTGATGAGCAAGGGAGACCCAAGACCACTTCGGCTTGGGTTCCCAATAAAACTAACTGATTTATCTTAATGTGCAGGGCAACCAACAGCTCAAGGGGAAGAGCATTTGGCATGTTGATAGTGGTTGCTCCAGGCACATGACAGGTAACATGGCCTGCCTCAAAAATTTCAAAAAGATTGATGGAGGACATGTTGCATTTGGGAATAATCCTGCTGGTGGAAAGATAAGTGGTAAGGGTGATGTTTCAAAAGGTAAGATGACCTTTGAAGAAGTGTACTATGTTGAGCAATTGAGATACAACCTGTTAAGTGTATCACAGGTTTGTGACAAGAAGCATAGCATATTGTTTACTGATTCTGAATGTATTATCCTTGCTCCTGGATACAAAGTGGTTGATGAAAACATGATACTTCTGAGAACTCCTAGGAAGGATAATGTATATTGTTTAGATTTGGAAAGTGTGTCATCTGATTCATCCCTAAATTGTTTAGTTTCAAAAGCTTCTTTGGATGAATCATCACTTTGGCACAGAAGGATGTGTCACATGAACTTTAAAACAATGAATAAACTTGTTAAGAATAACCTTGTAAGGGGTTTGCCATCCAAAGTCTATTCATGTGATGATCATTGTGTTGCTTGTCTCAAAGGCAAACAACACAAAACTTCTCATAAGACCAAAGAGATAAACACTATCTCAAATCCTCTTCAACTGTTACATATGGATCTGTTTGGTCCTACTAATGTGATGAGTATTGGCAAGAAATCATACTGCTTAGTTATTGTTGATGATTATTCTAGATTTACTTGGGTATACTTTCTGAGAACTAAAGATGAAACAAGTGGACTGATCAAATCTTTTATTCTCAAAATTGAAAACCAATCAAATCAAAGAGTGAAAGTCATTAGATCAGATAATGGAACTGAGTTTAAAAATTTTGATCTAAACACCTTTTGTGAAGAAAAAGGAATTGAGAGACAATACAGTGCTCCTAGGACTCCACAACAAAATGGTGTTGCTGAGAGAAGGAATAGGACACTGATTGAGGCTGCTAGATCTCTGTTAGCTGATTCAAAGTTACCAATTACTTTTTGGGCAGAAGCAGTTAATACTGCCTGCTATGTTCAAAACAGAGTTTTAGTTGTAAAGCCTAAAAACAAGACACCTTATGAGCTTTTCCATAAAAAGAAACCATATATTGGATTTTTCAAACCATTTAGATGTCCTTGTACTATTCTCAATACCAAATCTCACTTAGGTAAGTTTGATAGCAAAGCAGATGATGGTTTTCTTGTTGGGTATTCATCTCAAAGTAAGGCCTACAGAGTTTTTAATACCTCTTCTAGAATAATTGAAGAAAGTGACAATGTCAAATGCAATGAGAACACACCAAATCCTATTGGTTCAGGTCCTAATTGGCTATTTGACATTGATTCACTCACTAATTCTTTGGGTTTCAGTAGTGATGTATATGCAGGACAAAGGGATACACCAACATCAGAACACAGAATTCAATCTGTGATATTTCCACTCCCTTCCATTGATCCTGTTGAATTCTGTGAACAACAAGAGGAGGCTGAACCTATTCAGAATGAAGAAGAGAGGAGAGCAGAGGAAAATCAGTCTTCAGGTCCAAATTCCAGAGAATCTGAGGTGACTGAAGAAGCAGAAACAAATCCAGAATTAAATGAGTCAAATCTAGATGAGAACATACAAGAGGAAGCTGGTCATCCAACAAGAACTCAGAAAAATCATCCTCCTGAGTTGGTGATTGGAGATATTGCATCTCCCATGATGACTAGAAAGCAAAGCAGACTCCAAGAGTTGCAAGAGCAGCAAAATACAGTTAACACTGTTCTTACTTGCTTTCTGTCCCAGATTGAGCCCAAAAAGGCTTATGATGCTATGAAAGACCCAAGCTGGATAGAGGCAATGCAAGAGGAGCTGCTACAGTTCAAATTACAGGATGTTTGGGACTTGGTAGACCTTCCAAAAGGTCATAGAGCAATTGGCACCAAGTGGATTTTCAGGAACAAGAAGGATGACAGAGGGATTGTGATCAGAAACAAAGCTAGACTAGTTGCACAAGGGTACACTCAGGAAGAAGGAATAGATTATGAGGAAGTCTTTGCTCCTGTGGCAAGGATTGAAGCAATCAGGTTATTTCTAGCCTATGCCTCATACATGAAGTTCAAAGTGTACCAAATGGATGTCAAAAGTGCATTTCTGTATGGAAGTATTGAGGAAGAAGTATATGTCTGTCAACCCCCTGGATTTGAGAATCCATTGCACCCTGACAGAGTATACAAGTTGAAGAAGGCTCTTTATGGTTTGCATCAAGCCCCAAGAGCATGGTATGACACCCTGTCTACCTATCTCTTGACAAATGACTTTGAAAGAGGAGTAATTGACAAAACCCTGTTTATCAAGAGGAGAAAGAAAGACACATTACTTGTTCAGATCTATGTGGATGACATCATCTTTGGATCCACCAATGATCAAATGTGTAAAGAGTTTGAGGAGTTAATGCACAAAAGCTTCAAGATGAGTTCCATGGGAGAACTTACTTTCTTTCTTGGGCTTCAGGTAAAACAAAGGAAAGATGGGATTTTTATTAGCCAATCCAAGTATGTGAAAGACATCCTGGACAAGTTTGGTTTATCAGACTCAAAGCCAGCAAGCACACCTATGGAGACACACAAACAGCTCACTGCTGATCTTGAGGGGGAGGATATGGATGTCCATCATTACAGATCAATGATTGGATCTCTCATGTATCTCACAGCCTCTAGACCAGATATTATGTTTTCAGTTTGTGTTTGTGCCAGATTTCAAGTTACACCAAAGCAATCTCATCTTCATGCAGTCAAGAGAATTTTCAGATACCTAAGAGGGCAACCTAGACTAGGTTTCTGGTATCCTTATGAATCATCTTTTGACTTGCTTGCATACTCAGATAGTGACTTGGGTGGAGCTAACATGGATAGGAAGTCTACTTCAGGTGGATGTCAGTTTTTGGGTACAAGACTAGTATCTAGGCAGTGTAAGAAACAAACCACAGTGTCCTTATCTACCACAGAGGCTGAGTACATAGCTGCTGCAAGCTGCTGCTCTCAGGTTCTATGGATTCAGAATCAGATGTTGGACTATGGGGTAACATTTCTTCACACTCCAATCTTCATTGATAACAACAGTGCTATTAGCATTGTTAATAATCCAGTCAAACACTCAAAAACAAAGCATATAGAGATAAGGTATCACTTTATAAGAGATTGCAATGAAAAGAAATTAATTCAGGTTGCTAAAGTTCATACAAATGACCAGTTTGCTGATCTATTCACAAAAGCTTTTGATGTGGGTAGATTCACCTTTTTGGTAACAAGTGTGGGCATGATCAACCTAGAATAAATTCATGACTTTCTGTTTTTATACCTGTATTTCTTCACATATTTGGTGCTACTAACTCTCTTTCTCAGAATCCTCTGTTTCCCTCAGATTACCAAGTGCAGAAAAGTGTAAGTGTAGTTACTACTGCCTGTGTTGAGTTACTACTGCCAGTGCAGAGTTACTACTGCTAGTGCAGAGTTACTACTGCCAGTGTAGAGTTTCTACTGCTAGTACATATTTTCTACTGCCAATGAGTAGTTAATACTGCTCAGTAGTTAATACTGCTTTGCAGTTAATACTGCTCAGTAGTTAATACTGCTAGTGCACAGTTAATACTGCTTAGCAGTTAATACTGCTTGTGTAGTTAATACTGCTCAGTCGTTAATACTGCTTCAGTAGTTAATACTGCTTGTGTAGTTAATACTGCTCAGTCGTTAATACTGCTTCAGTAGTTAATACTGCTTGTGTAGTTAATACTGCTCAGTCGTTAATACTGCTTATGTCGTTAATACTGCTTTTGAAAATCTAGGGCAAATACTGCTATAAATACCCCTGTTTTCCCGCCAAAGTTCATAACGACTCTTCGCATTAACTTCTTCTCTCTCGTTCTAACCTAGTCTCCCTAGAATCTCTGTGTTTTCTTTACAAATCCTCAGGAAGCACAACGATTATGGAGTTCGTCGACGAGCATAATGAGATTGCAATGCTTCAGAAGCCGAAGCAGGCCGACGGATTTCATGAAATTGTGGATTTTCTCAAGTCCACTCATATTTCATATGCCCTATGGTGAATCCAACAATATACATCGAGCATCAGACGCAATTCTGGGCCAATGCCACCGTGGAATCCGAAGATGGGCATAAAGTCATTCAAACAAGGGTATGTGACAAACCCTTGAAAGTTTCAGAAGAACTTCTTCGCATCACTCTTCGATTGGATGATGCCTCAGGTATAACTTCTATTTCCAATGAAGAACTATACTCAACTTTACAAAGAATGGGGTATGAAGGTCCCATTGGAGTTTTTAAATTCTACAAGTCGAAGTTTTTTACTCAATGGAGATTCTTTGTTCATACCCTAATGCATTGTATTTCAAAGAAAACTACTGGATGGAGTGAGTTCAGCAGTACTATTGCTTATGCTCTAGTCTGCTTAGCCACTAACAGGAAGTTTAATTTTTCTCAAATGATTTTCAATGATCTTGTGGCAAACCTGGAATCCAAAAAGCGTTTCTATATGTATCCAAGGTTTGTTCAGGAAGTAATTACCAAGGAATTGACGGATATGCCTCAATTTGATGAGGTATATGTGCCAAAATCCCCTAAAGGGAAGGTTTTTTCAAATATGAAAAGACTTCCTAGGGACTCGGAAGGAGTTGACACACCATTGTTCTCTACAATGATGGTTGTGTCCCACACAAATGAAGGTATGGCATCAGGGTCAAGGCCCTCATTAGACACACCCAATGATGACCAATCCCAACCTTCCATCACAAAAGACATCCCTCAGTCCATTCTTGAAAGACCCACTCCCACAATAACCAAAAGGTTTGAAAGAAGAAAGGTACACAAGGTTCCTTCCCTTGATGTATCTCCTAAGAGCCCGAAGCCTTTAAGCCCTCTGTTGGAGCATTCTCCAATGGAGAATATCGAAAGGGAAACCACAGGGGTGTCTCCCAACCCCAAGAAGGTGCTCACTAAGGAGAAGGTTGAGCATGTGAGTCGCAAGGCTGCCACTACTTCTGCTATCAAAGAGAAGGCCAGTGGTAAAATAACTAAGCCCTTCCTCACGGCAACTCAGGGTGAGAAATCATCCAGAGGTCCCAGGTGCCAAGAAACCAAGGGGGTAGGTAGTGCTTTTGCTAGGCAAGAGACACCTGCTAAAACTTCCAATGATCCTTTAAGGGAGGTAAAAACTCCTAAACAGGGTGAGGATAGATATACGTACGAGGAATTGATGGAAACTATTGCAAATATCAACATTGAGGTCATGGATCAGAAAAAGGAGATTGATGAACTCAAGAAAGTGGTCCTCTTTCAAAAGTCACAGCTTGAGAAGCAAAGGAAGATGATCACTAAGTTGATGCACAGAAAGAAGAGAGCTCAATTTGTCCTTAGGAGAAGAAACCCTACCAATGATGCTTCCAAAAAGGGGGAGTCAGACTCAGATCTAAACATGGAGGATGCAAACATTGAGGGGGAGTATGAGTATAAGGTTGAGGGGGAGACTGAGGAGGCTGCAGATAGTACAAAGGAAGCAGAAACAGAAACAGCAGCAGAAACCGTTACTGCTGCTGATATTACAAAAGAAGCAGAAACAGAAACAGCAGCAGAAACCGTTACTGCTGCTGATATTACAAAGGAAGCAGAAACAGAACCAGCAGCAGAAACGGTTACTGCTGCTGAGGTTGCAAAAGAAGTAGAAACAGATAATGCTGCTGAAAAACAAAAGGCAGCAGAAACTGTTAGTGCTGCTAAGAGCCACAAAGAAGAAACAGCTGAAACCACTCCTGAAGCTGTTATATCCTTCAAAAGAACAAAGAGGCCAAAAACAAAGTCAATAGCCTCAAAGAAGAAAGATATAAAGAAGCCAAGGGTGGATCCAACTGTAGAAGAAGCACAGGAGGAAGCAGTTAAAGAGAAATCTAATCCAAAAGTTGCTGAAGAAGAAGTGGCAACTTCATCAGGTCAACCAAGCAATGTACAATCACAATCAAATGCTCAATGTGATTTGTATATTACTGTGGTTGATACTAATCCAATCAAGACTACACCATTGTCTTCCATGCCTCCTGAGATCATCTTCTGGGACACATTGAAAGATGGAAGAAAGGAGTTCATCAGAATCAAAAGGGCAGATGGAAAGTTTGAAGTTTGTCCTACTTGGGGAAAACTTATCAGAACATGCTCTAGATCTGACCTGGAAGAGATGTTCAAGGTGGGAATGAGGCTATATGGAAACATGCTGACAGAGCAAGGTATGTCTATCACAAAGATGGTTCTTGAATACTTGTGCTTAATGTTCAAACCAGAAGCAGTTCATCATTTGATGGCAAGGAATTTTCAAGTCATTTCCAACTGGATGCTCATTGAGAATTGTGGAGTGTATGTCATCTCTCTTGACAATACATTTCATGAATATTATTTGGTGGATGTTGTATACAAGCACAGCATGAAAAAGTTGAAAGGAATGCTGCATGCTAAGTTGGTGAGTGACAAAGACTCTAAAATGGCAAGATACCTTGTAAAAAGGATCCTCAATCAAAGTCTGGGATTGGATCCAAATCTATGCGTTGATGACTAGGTTTTGGAAGCATCATCTGAAGAACTTAACTTCTCATCCTGAAAAGTCAAGTTAGGGGGAGATTGTTGGGAACTGAAGATATGCTAAGTATGGTTAGTACTGCCAGAACAACATTACTACTGCCAGAACAAAGTTAGTACTGCTAGTTCAATGTTAGTGCTGCCAGAACAAAGTTAGTACTGCTAGTTCAATGTTAGTGCTGCCAGAACAAAGTTACTACTGCTGGAATATTATTAATGCTGCTTCTGTGAGGTTAGTACTGCTTGTCTAAGTTACTACTGCAAGTCAAGGTTAGTACTGCTGGTATCGAATATCTGTTAGTACTGCTGGTATCGAATATCTGTTAGTACTGCTCGTGACTTAATACTGCTGGAGGTTGTTAGTACTGCTCATGAAGAATGAAGGTTAATACTGCTGAGTTTGTTAAGATTGGTATGCGAAACTTTTGGAGACAAAGAAGGAATTGATCAAGATATGTTTAACGAAGATTTAGAAGATCAAGTTACTCTTTGATAGTTATCTTGTAATTATTCTTGTATAAATAGTATTGATAGATAGCTATTAGACATACACAGATGATATACGTGTGAAAAAGAATTCGATATCGTTTTCAGAGAGATTTAACCTCAAGGTGTAAGAACCCTATTTCTAGAGAAGTAGAAGTCGTCTTGTTGAGCCTGTCCAACAAGATTGAGGTTTGGTTGTAATCTTGTGAGTCGATTTAGTGAATACACAAAGTGGTGAATTTTCTGTTACATTGTTCTTGATTGTGAGAATTAAAGTTCTTTTCCGCAGATTCTTTAATTCTGAATTCTAAGTGTTAATTATCTTGTTAAGATTCGATCCTGACAAGTTATAGGGTGGGGGTGTGGACTTCTTCTCAAGTATTAGGATTAAGAACCTTGGGGCTCATGCACACACATCTACACGTTTTTGTTTAAACGTGGGTTTCAAGAACGTCTAATTCTATATCTCTAGGTTTCTTTATATACTAGAAACCTAGATAAACTAGAAACTAGATAAATACCAATCCTAGATAAACTAGGAATCCTAGATAAACTAGAATTTACAAGGATAACTATAAAATAAACATATTACAATTCGAACCCTTGTAAGTTGAAGTTTTGACACATCAAATCTATATGAAATATTCCTAACAATCTTCCCCTATTTGATGATGACAAAACTTAGCATCAGAATCTTCAAGTAGCTCTTCCCCTTTTTGACATAATCAAATCCAAAACTTATCAAACTTGAATCTTCCCCTTGAATGATCAACACTTCTTCTTCCCCTGAATTTATGCTAACCATCCTTGTGTCTTCGAGGTTATATCAATTACGTTGTAAAGAAAATCAACCATTATCTATTTGAAGTTGAAGTAAAAAACCAAACCTTGAGTCTTATATCCCGTAGAAACCAAGTGAACAACAACGTCATTCTCATGAATGAGGGGATCCCTGTCCTTCGACCAATCTTCTTCTCTAAGATTTCGTCAAATTGAAGTCACATTCTTCGAACAATTACGTTAATAATCTTCATAATATCACGGGTTATCTTTAACAGGTGAAGGATACCTTTAAAGATATGATAAGAACACAAACTCTAACTTTCACTTCTTCTTCAAACAAACTCTAATTAATCTTCCTTTTTGTAATCAACTGATGACGATCAAAGGGTAGTCATTTAAGCATTCTTCCTCTATCGTTCATCAAACCTTCATACCTTGTGTGTGTGAATTTTCTTGAAACAAACAAAAATCATCCTCCTTTTGTCGAGCATGATCCTAACATGTTGTGTGACATGTATTCTCCATTGCATCGCGGCTTTGATTTCATGGCTTTGAGGAATTCTGAGTGAAGAACAATTTTTATCAAGAAAAAAAACTGCTGGATTTCGAGAATTTCTGGGAGCGTTCTGGACGTCGTACGGCCAATCCAACCAGACATAACGTTAAACAATGTGTCCCGAAGCTGCTGTCTAAAAATCGCGACGATCCGACGGTTCAATCTCCGGGAATAGGCGAAACGGCCGGCTGTGATTTTCCAGAAAATTTCTGCGAAAAATCTGATTTTTCTTTCTTTCGTTCGTCTTTTTTTGTCTCTTCAAATCTTCCATTAAACCTTGTTTTTCTTCCAGATCAGAGAGCACCATGTGCTCTGATACCACCTGATAGAATTTATATAAACCCTAAACCGGATCTTTAAGCTCAAGAATGATTAGTTCTAGATCATAGAATAAACATATACAAATCACAACATGAACAGCGGAATTAAACGACAGATTTGTATAGCTAACAAGGTTCATTAATTTAAACATACTGATTACATACTCACGCCCCAATTTGTTGACCTAAGTTATCAACAAACGAATACTTCTTCTCAAGTATTAGGATTAAGAACCTTGGGGCTCATGCACACACATCTACACGTTTTTGTTTAAACGTGGGTTTCAAGAACGTCTAATTCTATATCTCTAGGTTTCTTTATATACTAGAAACCTAGATAAACTAGAAACTAGATAAATACCAATCATAGATAAACTAGGAATCCTAGATAAACTAGAATTTACAAGGATAACTATAAAATAAACATATTACAATTCGAACCCTTGTAAGTTGAAGTTTTGACACATCAAATCTATATGAAATATTCCTAACAGCTTCATATAAACTTCTAGTCAAGAGATCGATCTTTCAAAGACTATCAGCTTCATCAATATTTGCAATATTGGTAAAGAAGGAAGGTGATACCTGAGTTGCAGAGGTTGAAGTAGAGGGAATGTCAGAGTTGTCTTCCTCATCTTCAAGTTTGGCCATAAGATAGAGATTGGCTCCATCATCTTCAGAGTCAGATGTTTCTTCCTCATCAGAGTTAGCCCAATCATAGTCAGCCATCAGGCCTTTGCCTTTCTTCTTAAAGCTTTTCAGCTTTGCATACCTTTCTTTCAGCTTGGCGTATTTGTCATCTCTATTCCTGGGAATAAAGGATTTCTTGGGAAACGTTGAGTTTCTCAAAACTTTCTTTGACTTGTACTCGTTAGCGAAATGTCCTATCTTTTCGCAGTTAAAACAAGTAGCAGTAGCCTTATCAACAGGAGCTGATGATCTTGGCTTGTCAGTAATGGAAAGAGGTTTATTTTTTCTGAACATTTTCTTTTTGGCGAATCTCCTGAACTTTTTAGTGAGGAGAGCCAAAGATTCATCATCTGAAGAGTCAGAATCTGATGACCTTTCAGAGTTACTCTCCAACTCAGTGATAGTGACCGAGGGTCGCTGAGTGGAAGGTTCCTCTGAGATTAAAGCAACCGAGGTGCTTTTGGAATCTTTTACAAGATTCTTCTTAAGATGACTCGATTGCTCATGATTCAACATCGTGCCATATAAGGTAGAAAGGGTCATTGATTTTAGATCCTTTGACATCTTGAGACCCATAGAATAACTGTCCCAGCTTTCAGGTAAACATTCTAAAAACTTTGTCAGCACTTCAAAGTTAGAATATTCCTTACCAACAATTTTCAGATCTATTATTAAACAGTTAAAACGTTGGTGTACTTCAGAGAGAGTTTCATTCTTACCACAAATGAAGCTTTCATACTGTCTTACCAGGTTGATCTTTCGAGAGTCCTGGACTTCAGAAGTACCTTCATACTGAACACAGATTGTGTCCCACATAGCTTTTGAGGTTTTCAGGTTCATGACGGAATGGTAGACTTCGTCAGGAAGAGCCATGGAGAGTATGGATCTGGCTTTGGTGTCGATAGCCACTTTCTTCTTATCTTCATCAGTCCACATATGAACTTCCTTAGGAATCAGCCTTTCTGGAATAGCAGGTCTATTCTCAGTGGCTGGAACTGCAGCATCAATTCTTACAGGAATATATGGGCCGTTTTCAAGATAATAAGGCATAGTAGGGTCTACACCTTCTAAGAAGAGAATCATCCTATTTTTCCATAGATTAAAATTATCTATGGAGAATCTAGGGGTTTTTGCAAGAGAACCATTGTCAATATAGTTTGTGTTTGTGTTGGTAGCCATTTTCAGAAATGGCAAGGAAGAGAAATCTTAGTATAGATCAGATCTTGTTTATGAGATTAAACAAATCTGCTCTGATACCACTTGTTGGTCCCGAAGGGCTATACAAGTTTGTAGAAGGGGAGGGGGGTGAATACCAACACACAGATTTTACTTTTCTAAATTGTTTATTGATAAATCATTAACAATTTACAGCTTGTTGCGGAACAAGATTAAGGATAAACCTAAATCTAAACAAGTTGGAACACTAGGTTTCTTGCACTAAGAAAGAGAAGGAAATTATTAATAATAACCTATCTCAATATAAGAAAGATGACTTGTCCAGAGGTAGCAAGTTCTTCAAAAATGAAGCTGGAGTCCTTCTTATATACTGCATGCATTTAATGCATTACAGTTTACACTTTACACGTGGCAGCAGCTGGTTGGTTGCATGTCATTAACCTTTGTAGACAACCTTAGTAGCCGTATGTTTTAACAGTGTAGTATCAGAGTGGTTGTACGATTTCAGACAATAAGGAGGTTCTTTTCTGACATATAGTACGGAGTCGTGTAAGGGTAGTTAAGACAAAAGTACTTTGTACGGAGGACTTTATGATCAGCTTTCGTTGATTCAGTGCTTTACCATTGTTTATCAGCGAATGATAAAGTTCAGCGATAGCTGGAGTCTTGTACTTGATACTTCACGTTGAGTGGACAAATCTGAGTCTTCGCTGATCCGCATCAGTTCATTAGGAGACTTGTCGCTGGTTCTTGAGCTTGATCTTCGACTTCAGCGTAGAACCTATGTTGACGTGAAACTTGTCTTCAGGGATCATAAGTAAACAACTAACTTATCAGCGATCACCATAAGGACTGAACATACTCAGAGCATTATGGTGAACAGTGTTCACTGAATGTTTAATCTAAAGAGCGAGAGTTCCTATCAGCGGTACTGTAAGATCTTAGTACTTATCAGCGATAGTGAAACTCTGATACATTTTGTTTACTTACAATTTTCACTAAGTATTTAAGAGAGGGTCATTATCAAATCACTGAGGGTTTGGATCAACAGATTATCATATCCTAAGCCCCATTTGGAGTTGAAATACCGAAATTCACTTGGCTTGTTCATGTGAATTGTTTGTTCCGTTTGACCAATTTTATACAGTTTTTCTTCCAAATATTTGACTTTATTATTCAGCTCAGTGTTCCTATCTTTATAAACATGTAGAAGAATTTCAAACTCATTCTTCTTCGCTTCTGAACTCTCTAGTCTCTCTGACAATTCAGTCATTCTTTGTAAAAAATATGCTTGACCCTCATCAAATTCGGTCTTTTTCTTTTTCAAATTATCAATGAGAATCTCTTGCTCTCTCAATTTATCACTTTGATAAGCAATTGATTCTTTTGATTTTCTCAATTTATCCGTCAAATCATCTATTTTATTTTGTTGAAGGTTTTGCATTTTAATAAATCTAATAAAAGGGTCGGGATGTACCTCATTTGTCTCTGACTAAGATTCTGGCTTTTCTTCCTCAGTGTTCCTAGTCATGAAACACATCTTTGCTAGGGCTGCCGAATCATCATCCTCCTCCTCATCGGTTTGATCTAGCCAATATTCCTCCTCAACCAGCAAAGCTTTCCCAAACTCCTTTTTCTTGGCAAGAAGCATCTTGTTCTTGTAGTAATTCGAGTCTCTGATCTTTGGCTTCCAGCACTCCATAGCAAAATGGCCAGTTTTCCTACATTTATAGCATTTTGGTTCTTCTTCCCGTTTCTCAACTGTCTTCTTCTCTTCGACCTTCTTATCATCCCTTTTGAACTCATCCTTTTTCTCACCAAGTCTTCTCTTTGACTCAATACGATCTATGTGTTCAAAATTCTTGGTACCTAACGCATAACGTTGATTGTTATAACCGGTCTTCTTCACATACTGTTTCTGAAAGTCCTTAGTAAGAAGAATCATTGCTTGTCTCAGACTCTCGGCTTCATCTAGCCCATCACTTTCATACTCTTCATTATCTTCGTCAGACCCAATGCATTCTTTCTTTGAACATCGCTTTGCAGACTTGCTAGACATCAAGGCGATTGGATCAATCTCTTCTTCTATTCCTTTCATCTCCTCCTTCTCTTCCTTTTTCTCTTTCTTCTCCTTCTTTTTCTTTTTATCCCGTTTTTTCTCAGCTTCATCCCCATCCTGTTTTAGCGTCTCATACATCTGTTGTAAGGGCAACACATATAACTTGGAGTGTTGTTTCATCCTATGACCATATTTCTTCCATTCCGGTTGAAGAACACTAAAAAATTTCACATTGTGCTCTATTACTTTCTTTTCAATCTTATGCCTGTTCAACTCATTGAGTATGGTAGTAAATCTGTCATAGGTTTGATCAAGTGCCTCGCCCTCATTTTGTTTGAAATTCTCTTACGTATTGATAGCATTGGAGATTCTCATCTGGTTTTCCACCTCAGAACCTTGATAAAGTTTGACTAATTCATCAAACATCACCTTTTCGGATATATTTTGACTGTCGACCTTCTGATAAATGTTATTTGTCAAGGCTTGCATTACCAGTGATCTGGCTGCTTTATCTGCATTGTATTGCTTTGTTTGTTCAACTTCATATAAATGAAGTGGAACTTCAACCAATTGCGGAGGTGGTCCACCTTTCACAACTTGTCCTAGTCTTTTAACTTTCTCCATGGGGCCTTCCCTTATGGATTTCACTATGTAGTCCCCATTTTCTTGTCGTTCAATATAGTCCATAAAACGGTCTTTCCATATTTTAAAAACCTTAGGAAAGAGGACAGGAGGTTTGTCCTTTGAGCCTATTACCAACATATCCCTCGTAGTCATCGTAAGAATACTCGTTAACGATCGTTTAGCAACCTTCTGATCTGAGTACAAAAATACCCTTCAAACACTGATTTTTATCGCAACCCACTAATTGTCGCAAATCTAAGCTTTGTCGCAAAAAAAACACTTTTGTCGCAAGAACAAACTTTGTCGCCAGAAAACACTTTTTTCGCAAGCAAACAATGAAAGATTATTGCAACTAAGAGAATGCGATAAAAACAAATCGGGTTTAATCGCAATAGGGAGTTGCGATAAAACACTGTTCAAAACCTTTGGGATGCGATAAAACTCTTTTATCGCAAATAATACTTGCGATATAAAAACTTGCGATAACGATGAATTTGAATGGTGCGATAACAATGAACACACAATGTTGCGATAACTATGAAGATCTAAATAATCCTAAGTCCAATTCGCAGAACAACACCAAATAGGCTGAAAATTCGTACGAAGGTTCGCGAGATGATTATGGACAACTTTAATACTATCACTTTTGTCCAAAAACCAACAGAAATAGGAGATTCGACCCCAAAACAGTATTTAAGGTCCTTTTCTCGAAATTAAGCTAAGCAATCAATTCTGGACTGATTTGAGAGTAAATGCGGAATATTATCAACCAGAAACAATCACCAATCTAATCCTAATCAATTCTGATCCATTTGAAGAACTCAAATGATCAAAATCAATCAAAATGGTGAGAAAATGTAGAACACTCAAAATAGCTCAAAATCTCAAAAATAAAACCTGGATCAGAATGAATTGCTGTGCTCTGATACCAATTGTGATCCCAGAACAAGCATTCAATCAAACAATAAGTATCAATTGGTCATCCCTCTATTAAGAACAAATCTTCAAGTACACAATGATGATGAATATGGAGAGAAAGTGCAACAATGTACTTGAGAGGAAATGGAATGACATTCTGCAAAATATAAAGGGCAAAACCTTAAATAGGTTGCAAATATTAAAGTTTCAATATGGCCCCTCTACTTGGTACAAGGTGCTAAATAGAGCACTAACAATTCCCCCATTTGTACCAAAGTAGAGGCAATAGATTTAAGCATTGACGGGAGCCACATGCTTCTTCCGAATTCCAAGGATGATCTCGAATCTTCTTAGCGCATTCTGGTACTCTTCTCTGTAAATAAGGGCATCCCGGACTTGTCTTACCAGCCGCTTCTCCTTATCCTTTAACTTGACCTCTCCACTTCCATCAAGTCTGAGTCTGCTCTCTAGATGGATCTGAATCATCTTGAAGGTTCCATCGCTGTATTTGTTAGCCTTACAGACTCTCAGGAATCTCTTCTTCTTATCATGATTGAAATAGACGACCCCGAGTTCTGGTTTATCAAGCACAAAGTAAGCAGGAATACCTTGGATGTCAGCAATACTTTTGTTGGGTCTTCGGAGATTTACTCTGGACTGATGTGCTTCTAAGGCCATTTGAAAATAACGAGAACAACTATTTAAGAAAATAAGAAAACAACCGTTGTGTACAAAATCATATATGATGCAAGTACAAAATCATATATGATTACACGACTTTTCCCGCTACTTTAAGTCGCGGCCAAAGTCGCGCGTGTCCAGTTTTTGCAATTAATGTAAAATCACATGTGATTTTGCACATGATTTTCTGTTTTCTTAAATAGTTAGCGTTCTCGTTTGAACCTTCCTTTCTCTCTCTCTCTCTCTATATATATATATACATACACACACACACACATATATATATATATATAGAGAGAGAGGGGGGGGGGGATGAGTTCAAACAAGAACGTTAAGTATTTAAGAAAACACGAGAACGGTCGTTAATGTACAAAACTATACATGATTCACGTACAAAATCATATATGATCACGCGATTTGCCCAACGACTTTTAAGTCGCAGCCAAAGTCGCCTGCGTCCAATTTTTTGCAGTTAGTGTAAGAGCACATATGATTTTGTACATGAGCGGCCGTTTTCGTGTTTTCTTAAATAGTTAGCGTTTTCGTTTGAACCTTCCTTTATATATATATAGGCTCCTTTATTTGCAAACCTTCTAAAATTTACAAACAAGACAAACCAGGGTATTTCTGTCTTTTTACGAAATTCGTATTTTTAGTAACAATCAACTTCCTTAATAATTAATTTGAATTATCTATTTTTGGTTATAATCTCTCTATATTTGTTCTCAATTATCTCCATCTCTCTCTCTCTCTCTCTCTCTCTCTCTCTCTCTTTGTCTCTCTCATGATCCACCATCACCAAACAGTTCCGGAGACCTCTTCCTAATGATGACGTCCTCCTACTCCGGCGAACTAGGATACGACTTTGTTTCATAGTTTCACAACTGTGAAGTCTGATTATTCATATGGGAGAAAAATATGAAACTTAAATTTTTTGAATTGAAAATATATGATTAGTTAAAAATCTGAATCATATGGGAGAAAAGTATATGAAATTTCGAAAATCTGAATATTCATATGGAAGAAAAATATATGATTACTTCGAAAGAAAATCTGATTATTCATATGGGAGAAACTATATAAAACCATTTATGAAACTTGAAGATTAAAAATCCAACAAACAAATAATGAAACCATATATGAAACTTGAAAAAATTTCAAAAAAACAACTTCCGAAATTTTAAAATCTTAAAAATTACGAAAAAACAATTTATAAACTCGAACAAACAGTTTATGAACTTGAAATTTCGAAAGTTTATGGAAGATGAAAATTTCATATAGTCAATAAATAAATAAAAAATCTATAGACTCGCCGGATTTGGGGAGGTCACCAGATAGGGACGAGACCGGGAGGAGCGTCGGAATTGGATGGTGATGGTGATGGTGGATCGTGAGAGAGAGAGAGAGAGAGAGAGAGAGAGATGGAGATACACTACTAAACGAAAAACGTTTGCCAATGAACTTTTCCCTGAAAATCTGTCGCTAGAGGGTGATTCGTCACAAAACCGTCACAAAAGTTGGTGGGTAAATTTTTGGTGGGTAATGCAAATTAGTGACAGATTACCTAGGGATTCTCTGGGTGATCCATGGATATATATTTCTCGAAACGAAATCTGATTCTACCGAACCATTGATATTTTATGGGTAATCACGGACGGAAATTTCTCCAGGTGAATTTTGTGGGTAAAGTAATTTGTTTTGTAGTGATAATTGAGAAAAATATGGAGAGATTATAATAAAAAATAGATACTTCAAATTAATTATTAAAATTAAATTTAAAATATTTAAAACCTATTCTCAAACAACCATTTACTTATTTCTTTAATAAATTTAAATCCAAAAATTTCTCAATCGTTGATCAAAAAATCGGATGGCCTAAATGGTTCGTACAAGTTGTAACATTTAGAAATTTTGCAAATGATTACTCCTCTATTTATATATACACGCTGAGACTAAAAACAAAAAAATTTGCCTAGATGAAAACATATGTGATTATTTAGATTGATAAAGTTTAGTTTATAAAGGTTTGATTTTCAAGAGATGCAATACAAGATCCATTTGCCTGTACATCCTATCCAAGTGAACCACTACAACAAAATTCGGTTTTTTATACAAAGGGGGGGCATCCGATCAAGAAAAAAAAGACAAATTTGGATTTTTTTAAATTTTTTGACAGGTAAATAAAACCAAGGCAACACTTGGGTGGAAGAGGAGAGAAAAGAGAGAAGATAGAGAGAGAGAGAGAGAGAGAAAGAGAGAGAGAGAGAGAGAGAGAGAGAGAAAACCAACCTTTAGGGAAGGTTCCATACATGTCTAGCATGGGCAACATTGGTAGAAGGCTTTAGAGTGAAGCTGAGAAGCCTGGATCGAACATCATCCGACACTGTCTTAACCACCGTATAATGTGATCTTCTCTTATTCTTGAAAATACGGTTATTTTTTCATTCCATAAGTGGTAGACAGTCCCAGCCAACACTAATCTGCGAATGATAGACCATATGGTCTTGCCTTTGGTGGCCGGCAGAAGAGTTTTGATAATGTTCATCCAGGTGTTCGGGACATTAGGAAGGTTCAAGCTTAGGCTTGCGGCCAAGCCACACCTGCTTAGGAAAGGGACACTCGAAGAAGAGATGATTATGGGAGTCAGATGCTAAAAATATGCGAGTGTCCTTTTTTTGGACAAGAAAATGAATGAGTATATTGCAACTAAGAACTAGCAAGGTGCTAGAAGGTACTTGTTGTGAACATAGGTTACAGAGGAATTCATCCAAACTTCCCAACCGATAACACACCCAACTTTAGATCTAGATTTGATCCAGTAGAAGGAAAAATATTGGATAAGATTTTCAATCTCCTTTTCCCCTTCCATATTGCCTCCATGTCTGTTCGATAAGTGCCATCACCATTTCCTTAGCATAGCTAGATTAAGCGCTTTTAGGCTGTCAATTCCTAGCCCTCATTTTTCTTTGCAGTTGAGCACTTTTTCCAATGCAACCAAAATATATTATTTTTATCTTCAATTCCTCACTAGAAAAAAATGACCTTCGATACTCTCAAGGGTGCAGGTGACTTTGTTGGGGGCCTTGAAGAGTGAGAAGAAGTACATACCGAAGATTCCTAACACCGACTTACAAAGACAAAGTCTTCCCCCAGTTGAGATGTTTATAGCTTCCAAGTAGAAACTTTGTTCATCTTACCACCCACCGACATCCCTCAGTAGTTGAAAGCAAACGCTCCCTCATTGTAGTGTACCCATATCACCATGCTTTTGATACATTCACAACTTGCATTTACTCCCATGACTTCGCTTTTCACCAAGTTGACTTTGAGGCCCAAACAGACTTGAAAACACTTTAGAATCCAAGTTAAGTTAAATGCGTTCCTTCACAACATTCCCCCAAGAAAATGACACATTTGCATATTGAAGAATTGAAATATCTTCCCCATGATTATCAACACGAACCCCTTTGAACAACCCCTTATTACGCGCTTCTTTCATCGCCACATTTAGACCTTTCACTGCTCAAACGAAAAGGAATAGAGCTAACAAGGCCCCTTGCCTCACCCCTTTCTCCATCCAGAATTCTCTAGAGAGGGATCCATTGAATAAGACCGAAACCCTTGCTGATGTGATGCACCCCATATCTAAGTTCTCCGTTTCTCAACGAATCCCATTTGATCTAAAATGTCGTCTAGATAGCCCCATTTAATAGAGTCAAACACTTTCTCCAAGTCCACCTTGAAGATAAGCGACTTTTGCTTTTTCTTTTTCGCCCAACTTGTAATCTCGCTTATAATTAGCGGTCCATCTAAGATACTCCGTCCCTTGATAAAGGCAGTTTTCACGTTGCTCACCAGTTTCCCTAACACTACTTTAAGCCTCTTCGCAAGCAACTTTGAGATGATCTTGCACACACACCTAGTTAGATTAATTAGACGGTATTCTAAAAGTGTAAGATGGTTATTTACCTTTGGGATGAGAGTGATGAATGAGGTGTTGCTATCGGGGTTGATCATCAGACGTGTCTTGAAAATTTTGATCGCTTCATAGACGTCTATACCAATCTTGTTCCAAAACTTTTTTTATGAATTCAAAAGAGAATCCATCTTAGTCCCGGGGTTTTGTTGTTACCACAATTCCACATCACAATCTTCACTTATTCTAACTCAAATGGGACCTCAAGAATTATCTTTTATCAACCGACTACCTTTTAAAGAGGCCACTACGCAACTTCGGTCGAATGGGATGATCTTCCTTGAACTTGTTTTCTTATAAAAAGAGTGTGATTCATATTATTCTATCCAGATTTGAGATCAAACCCCATTAATGTTTAGACCGTGAATTCTTAAATTCATGAATTTTGATTTATCACCCTGCGAAAAAATTAAGAATTTTCATCGCCCTCTAGAGTCCATCTTAACTTCGTGTTTTTGCTTTAAGTCATCGATTCTTGCAACCATTATTTTAGTAATTTTATCATTAAGTTCACCCTTTCTTTTATTGTTTCCTCATCTAGGTCCAAGGCTTCCACCATGGTGTCTATAGCAACGAGTTTGTGCTTAAGTTGATCCAATTCCTTGCCCTTATGTTTTCCGAGCTCGTATCACTAACTTTTGATTCCCACTTTAAAATTCCTAAACGAACGTGACAACTTTTCAACCTTTGAGAAGACATGAATTTTATGTCCAACAATCACCCAATCGTTGTTGAAAACCATCTACAAATCTAGTTTAATAAGCCATGAATTAAAAAACTTAAAGGGGACAGGTCCAATGTCTGGGCACACCGTTTACACTAGAATTGGACAATGATAAGAGTAAAGTCTAGAAAGAGCAAACAAACTCACCTTTGGCCAAATTTCAAGAAATCAATCATTCACCACAAAATGGTCTAATTTTCTGAGCTTAGAGCCACTCGCTTTCATCCAAGTGAAATCCCTACCGCCATATTTATATCTTTTAGCCTCGGTGAAGTGATACGAAGATTGAACGATTGCGCACTTGTGGTATCGAAGGAAAAACCCTCTAGCCAGCTGATCGGACTTCATTGAAGTCACCTCATATGACCCAAGTTTTATTCGGTTCCCCCTACATTACCATTGGATATTCTCCCATAAATGTTTCTTGCCCCGTCCCTGCAAAGGTGCATACACGTTGATCACCCCATATTTAGCCTTGTTGGCCTTCCATTCACCTAAAATCGCAACGAAACTAGTATTATTAGTAACACCATTCAACTTGAAAATATTTGATTCCCATACCGTGAGGATGCTCGCCGAACTTCCAATGGAGTCCAAAGTCGCATATTCAGGTTTGCTTCCTCCTATATAGCTTGAATCTGCCACCTCTAAATAACTTTCAATTTTGTTTCTTGGATACATAAGAAACTAGCCTTTTTCTCTTGGACCTCATTTTCACCTAGTTTCTTTTAACCTTCTTCCACAATCCATTAATGTTCCACGATATGATTTATAACATATAATCTCCCGACCCCTTTTATCTTTCAAGGCTTCTTCAATTAAATCAACTCGCCTATCAACCTCAAAAACCACTATTGTACCCACCTAAGTAGTCTTTTCAATTTCTTTCTTCAAGTTTTTACTTGTAGAGGATTCCTCAATCAACGAACTTGCTGCCTCTCCGACTTAATTTCCATAACCCAACTTCTACAACTTGTGATTCAATCTTCTAATTAAAGATTATGAGTGTGAGGAAGAGGTATTACCTGATCTATGAAGTACCATCGCGAAGCCGGTCATTTCTCCTATCCATATGTCATGTTCACACTACTTCATTTTATTCTTCATAGCACAATAGTTGGGACTAAAAGTTTTTTCACTTTTAATCCCTCTTCTTCGGTTTGCTTTACAATCCTCATCTCTTTTGGCCTTACTTCCTTCTTCATCAATGTTTGTCCAAATGCAATGTTCTCCGTCTCCTTCGCGGTCACACATAGGCGCCTAGAAATTGGGAACTGGATTCCTTCTTGTTCCTTTTCCTACTAGGCTCTAACACCGGTTGGGATTTGGACTCCAATCATTCCCTACCCCACTGGGCTCTAATGTTGGCCCAATATTTTACTTCGAGGCTTGGCCTCTGATGAGCAAAAGTTATGGTCTTCCTTTTCCCCTAAGTCAAGGTCCACCAGGATTTCTACGTACCCCTTAGTTTAGAGATTTTCCATACATCTTAATGTTGAAAGTGTCAAGGATCCACTCCTCCTTGCTGGTGTTAATCCCCACATAACCCACTTCCATGTTTAGCCTTCTCGAATTGCAGTCATATTCGAGACCACGTCATCCTATACCCTCTCAATTTCGGCAATTGCATTTGAGCACCATGCGAATAAAGGTAGCCTTCAAATTTCCATCCTCTCCAACATTTGTCGAATCACTACATATGGGTTCTACCTTGACAAGGACTTGAACCATCCTTTCCACGATGCTTCCGCATTGCTCATGAAGATAAGAACGTCTTTATCTAAATTGAACTCGAGTTGGACCATGAGATCCCCTACGTATGATATTGTAACATCTTTTACAGATCCGTGAATGCCTAGAGATGCAAATGAATTCAATTCCCCTAGTAGGACCCTTTCCATTCTAACTCACATATCTTCTGGCGGCATATGGTGAGACAAACATTCTCCTTCACTATCTTCTTTCTTTTTCTAAGAGAGCCTCGATTGCCTGTTACTACCTCCATGTAAGATCTACATGTTTCCCTTACCTTAATTCATCACCATTCCTCACATGTCATTAAGTTTGCCGCCTTTCTACCATTGTTGCTTACCATCTCTGTCCTGATATTCATTAGAGATTGAATCGACTTGTTTCTACCGTATCTAGCCACATTTGTCCCCAACTTATGTGTTCCAATCCACATGTTGTTGAGCTTATACTCTAGAATCCTTAGCTCTTAAACTCCCAAGCATCTAGCAAGCCCGAACCCCTTCCCGAATGCATTTCTTTTCTCGCGACATATACATCCACAATCTCACCATGCTTCTTGAAAATCTTCCATAACTCCTTCTCATTAATTTCTTCAGGGAAGTTTGTGAAGAAGAAACTAAAACCTCTTCCTCCAATGTTATCACTTCCCAGGGGAGAGAAGCTCAACCTCTTCACCATCGCTGAATGAGTGTCCTAATAAACTACTTTATAGGACTTATGTTTATAGGACCAAACACTTGTGTATCCTATCTAATGATATTATAATAAGTTTATATGACACTTTAGGGCGTCTTAAAATGCTTTATAATTTTTTTTTTGAAACAAAATGTCCTATAGTCCTTGTCATAGGATACTATTTGAAAAGAAGTATCATGAAAACAAGAATTCTATAAAAAACATGTGTTTATAGGACACTTCTTAAAAGTGCCTGTTGGTCCCGAAGGCCTATACAAGTTTGTAGAAGGGGGGGTTGAATACAAACACACAGATTTTACTTTTCTAAATTGTTTATTGATAAATCATTAACAATTTATAGCTTGTTGCGGAAACAAGATTAAGGATAAACCTAAATCTAAACAAGTTGGAACACTAAGATTTCTTGCACTAAGAAAGATAAGGAGATTACTAATAAAATCCTATCTTGAGAGAGATTTGAACTTGTCCAGAGTTAGCAAGTTACTTCAAAAGAAGTGAGTTCATCTCTTTATATACTGCATGCATTTAATGCAAGTCAGTATACACTTTACATGTGTCATCAGCTGGTTGGTTGCATGTCATTGACCTTGGTTGACAACCTTAGTAGCCGTAAGGATGAACAGTGTAGTATCAGAGTGGTTGTACGATTTCAGATATTCGGAGGTTCTTTTCTGACATTTCATACGGTGGAGTGCAAGGGTGGTTAAGACAAAAGTACTTTGTACGGAGGACTTCATGATCAGCTTTCGTTGATTCAGCGATTATCATTTACTATTCAGCAGATGATAAAGTTCAGCGATAGCTGAAGTCTTGTACTTGATACTTCACGTTGAGTGGACAAATCTGAGTCTTCGCTGATCCGCATCAGTTCATTAGGAGACTTGTCGCTGGTTCTTGAGCTTGATCTTCGACTTCAGCGTAGAACCTTTGTTGACGTGAAACTTGTCTTCAGGGATCATAAGTAAACAACTAACTTATCAGCGATCATCATAATGACTGAACGGACTCAAAGCATTTATGGTGTACAGTGTTCGCTGAATGTTTAATCTAAAAAAGCGAGAGTTTCTATCAGCGGTACTGGAAGATATTAGTACTTATCAGCGATAGTGAAACTCTGATACATATTGTTTACTTACAATTTTCACTAAGTATAAGAGAGGGTCATTATCAAATCACTGAGGGTTTGGATCAACAATCTCCCCCTATTTGATTATGACATAGCAACAAAGATAATTGCTATTTAATGAAAACATAAGGATAAAAAGAACTCATAAAATATTTGTCCCTTTTACTGTTTTCTGGGATCTTTTCAGTACTGATGGAGTAAAGTACATTCGCTGAAATCTTTCTTTAAATCTTTGAATCAGGTTACAATGAAGAACAAAAAGATTACAAGTACAAGCGAAATAAATTACAAGTACAGAAGGATAACTGATACAATAGAGAAAAAGGAGATTATATCAGTTTTCAAAAGGTTCTTCCTTAATGAGAAGTTCATCAAGGGTCGTCTTTTCAGTGGGGATCATCCAGTCAGGAACCGTTACACCTCGTTTTCTTTTGTTCAGCGCTTCTTGAAAGATCAAGGGTTTTAGGTGTCGTGCCTGAGTGTCCTTTCTGAAGTCACACCAGTAGATGAGATCTCTGAGCTATTCGATTGGAGTGATTGGAAGCTCAGCGATCCGTTGAAAGCATTTACGTCCGTCGTAGTCAAGAAAGAATATTCCATAAGGATTACTGATGACTTTACCAGGGACGAAAAGTTCACATGGTGGCAAAGAGATGTCAAGGGCAGATAGATCAGGATCAGGACCAAGCACTTCAGCGCGAGAGAAACCAATTCCAGTTTCATTTCGTATGACAGGTCCTGAGTTTGAATCTTGACGTTTCTTCTTTGGAGAGCCCCTTTTTCTTTTCAGCTTTAGATCAGGAACAGGAGGAATATCCACACAAGAAGATATCAAGTCGATCTGTCTGTTTATCAGCTTTTCGAAATGATCCTTGTACTTAGATTGTGACGATTGGATAGCTAACCTCATCTCCAGCCATTCAGAGAGACCATACCTTTTTACAGCGTCAGCGCGAAAGGTTTCAGATTTGCCATCTTCTCTGAACAGTTTGATGTCAACAATAGGTACTCCGATAGAGGTTCTTCCAGAGATGAATACCTTGTTGATCTTCGCTGGACGATATCTGAAGTGAATTTTCTCTTTACACCAGATCAGGGTGGTCTGAGAAACTTCAGTTTTCTTTTCCACGATCTTCTGGGCTTCTTCCCACAGCTTTTGTTGGATTTGAATGGGAACACGCTTCATCTTGGGGTCTTTGACAGATTCTTGAGTGAGCTTGATGGCGTATTCTCTGTCTTTCTCTTCAGCTTCCTTCCTTTCAGCAATGAGGCGTTCAGCTCTGAGGTGTTCCTGGTATTCAGCTTTTGAAATTCTGAACTTAGGAGGAACTGAAGGCAGTTGATCACGCCTTAGAATGATTCGCTGATCCTCGAATCGCTTTATCATTTCTTCTCTTCTCTTTTGATCCTCTTCACTCAGCTTTTGAGGAGCTGAGGAAGGTCTGTTTCTGTGCGAGAGAGGTTGTTCTTCTGGTTCATCAGTCTCAGAGATTAAATCCAAGACTGGGATTATTTCTTCAGCGGCAGCTGGAATTATTGGTGAAGTCGCAATTGTGGAGCCTTCAGCGATATCCTCAAACAGGGGAGAGGACTAGCTGAAACGCAACGATCTTACAAATAAGAACTGGGTAGAAGTACTTGGGTAGAAAAGATAGAAAAAGAATGTGGATGTGTAGAGAGGTTGTTGAATAGAGAACTGATTGTGTATTGAGATGTTCAGGGAAGGAAAATAAGTAAAGTTTAGTGTACCTGACAAACCGGCTTTTCAAGCAAGATCGCCAGGTTTTCAAATTCAGCGAGGCCTTTGCCTTTGCTTTTCTCAGCGCCAGAGGCTGAGGGCTTTGTCTTTGTCTTCTCCCCTGAAGGTTCTTTTATTGAGATTCCCTTAAGAGCTTTGATCCTTGAGGCAGGTTTGACGATAAAGAAATCATCGTCATCTTCATCATCATCATCATCATCATCCTTTCTTGGAGAGAAGGATGGTTCATCTTCAGGGATGTCGATGTCTTCATCTTCTTCTGCGTCGGATTCCTCAGCATCTTCTTCGAGTTGCTCCCCCTCAGATACAAAGGCGAGCTTCTCCGTTCCCTCAGGGTTTTCATCACCCTGAGGTCCAGCGGTTAGATCTTCATTCCTCTCTCCCCTGATAGATTCATCATGGGAAAGGTCTTCAGCGCTTTTGTTTAGATCTTCAGCGCTCTTCTCCCCCTCTTTCTCATGATTGGGGGAGGAATGAGTAGACTCAGCATTGGTGTTATCTCTGTCTTCTGGGCCAGAGATTTTCACACAACCTTCAAGCTTTGCTATTCTGTCTTCTAGGCCAGAAATAGTAGGCGTGATTTTCTTCAGCTCTGTGCGATCTGCCGCTGTGAAAGATTCCAAAATAGGGGCAGGAGCAGGAGCTGGATTATTTGCCTTGATGACCAGCGTCTCGATCATCGTCTTCATAGAACTAACGTCGGTCTTTACAGAGCCTAAGTCAGTCTTGACTGCTGACATATCACCCTCGAGTTTTCCAACCGATGTCTTCAGCGTTGTTACTTCGCTGGACACGGTCGAAACTGAGCTTTTGAGGCTGGTGTAGTCAGTGTAGATGTCAGAGAGCACCTTGGCAAAATCGGCGAGAGTTTTATCAAGTCCCTTGATGTCTTCAGTGGAAGCTTTCTTCTCCACCACCGTTGTCAGCTTTGTCAAATTCTCTCCAGCGTTTGTTACAGCTGTTGAGTTGTTGGAGAGTGTGGTGGTGAGACTGGTCAGCTTTGTTTCCACGGACTTCAGAGAAGCGTTGATGTCTCCCAAATTAGGACCTGTAACATATAAGTACTTGTGAACAAAGGAAAGCTCAGAAGTTTCAGGTATAGTTACAGTGTTTAAGGTGGGATTTGTACCTGCAGGAGGATTGATGAACTCGTCAAAGTTGCAAGTTCCTGAATAATGTTCCATATCATCTTCGAAAGTACGGTGAGGTATGGTGATCTCTGCAGGTCCTTTCTTCATCATTTGTTGAGAAGCATCATCGGTGGCTTCTGGAATGATGGCATCTCCAGTGATTTTTGGAGGAGTGTCCAAGTGAGTGGAGGGAGAAGCGAAGGTTAAGATTGGGGTTCGGGTTCTGAGTTCAGCGTTGGAATCGCTGACAATCACTTCATCAGTCTTTTGAGAGACTGATGGAGGTTGGGTAGTTTCCAAGTTTCTAACCTCAGCGTTTAGAGACGCTGAAGTCTGGATTGGAGGGATGGCTTGCACGGGTGTGGCAGAGCGTACCACGGAACTTTCCTTCAGCTCTTCAGAATGAGCTGAGGAGTCTTCAGCATGGAATTGCTGGGGTTGCTCCTTGGTTTTCTTGATCCTTTTGGAATCAAGTTGGGTGTGAGAGAGTTTCCTTTTCTTAGAAGGAGAGGATTTTGTGGCCGGGGTATCAGCGATGGGTATTGTCGCTGAAGGAGCCACAGAAAGCGGAGAATTTAAAAGAGTGAGAAGAGTAGAGAGACGTACCTCATTGGCGACAGGCTTGAAGTCGAGAACTTTAGGGCCAATCTGAGAAAGTTTCAGATCACCCTCTTCAGGATAGATGTCCTTTAGGCCATATTGAAAGATGACGCTGATGAATAGTGGGTAAGGAACCCATGCTGGTCTGTCAGCGGCAGAATCGACACGTTGAATCAGGTCATCATAAATAATGGAGGCCCAGTCAATGTTTAGACCTTTCAGCAGTGCGTATCCCATGGACTGCTGAGGTTGGGCGGCTTGATCAGAAGAGCCGGACTTCGCTGTCATGCAGCTGATCAGATGTGAGAAGATGAAGTTCATATCGCTGGGCATCTTGGATTTCTTTATCAGCGTCAGCTTCTTCTCAGGCTTCTTGTCCCTTCCGGTTTCCCAGATGTAACCCATTGCATCGAGAAAAGCAATTATTTCTTCTCTGTCAGCATGCTTCTTATGGTCAGGGAATGGAACGAAGGGTTTTTCTTTGGTGGCATTTGGGAAGTTCAGGGCTTTTCGGATTATGGCAGGGGTTATCTTGATGGTGCCATACTCAGTATCGCTGAGTATGCAGTCGATGGTTATGGATGCATCTTTGGCAGAGGGTAGCTCAGTGTGTCTGGCAGAGTACCAGAACTGGGATAAGAGCCGCTGACTGGCAGGAGGTGTTATGGTCAGGGCTGTGTAGATGGGGCTGTTCTTCAGAAAACTCACAGCATCGTCCATATGTGATACTTGCTTCCGAGGAGGAAACTCGAGAAGAGCTGAGAGATTGTTGGCCTTGGTCCAATCTAGTTGATCCAGCTCGAACTTAACCTGAGGGGCTTTGACGATGTCCACTTCCTCAGAGTCAGTGGAGATGGACTCAGCGGTGACATTGATTTTTGAAGATGCCATTTCTCTGTATTATCAGTTCAACCAAAGATGTTAACAAATAAGAATTATCTTAATGTGGAAATAATTTTCCATTAAGATTTTTCGAATTTTGTCCATTTCATTCAGACAAAAATGTCTTAATGAAGATTAGGGTTTTTCTTGATTTTTGAAAAGAAATGTAAAACCCATAAAGTCTTGTATTCCAGTTTCTAAAAGAAAACTGGATACGAATGAAGAACAAGTTTAAGATTTAGATTTAAAACTTGAAGAACAACCATGAAATGGTTGTGTTCATAAAACCATGAAAGAAATGATTTTATTTTACAAAGTTCTTTTGTTTGATCTTGTTAAAACAATGAGAAGATCGAAAACAAGTTATACGCATTTGATAAAAGATAAGAACATATTAACCTTGAAGTTTTGATGAAGAAGATGATGAACAGTTCTTGAGGTTTTTGAGAGCACAAATGCAACAGAGGATTCTTTTCTTGTGGAGAAAGATTGTTCGCGTAAAAGACAAATATAAACCAAGAGTTGTTTATATAGAGATTTTTAGAGAGAGAAAACCTTGAGCGGGAAAAGGTTTTCATCATGACACGGACACGTGTTTGCATTTAATTGGAAGTTTGAACGAAACGTGCAAACGTGTGTCAGAAAGAAATCGTGCCTGGTGTTATCCGTTGCAATGACGTCACAACTGTCCTTTCACATTCTTTTAGGATGTCTCTGAGGTTTTGAAAGCTCAGGGACTCTTTTGAAAAACATGAAGCACTGAATAGAAAATATCAGTGAAGGTTTAAAGAACTTTCAAAATATCGCTGTTAAGGAAGAGATATTCAGTGATGCAATTTATTTTGAAATCTTGCATTTACATGCGATTGTCAGAGAGAGAAAACATACCTGGATATCAGTTTAACCAAGTTTATTCAGAGAGAAGATGATGAAATGGATTATACAAGTTGATTTTATCCCGAAGGTTATACAAGATTGTATAAACGTATCGCTGATCAAATGTGAACCGCTGAAGATTTTACCCTTCAAAGTTCAGCATTCCAAGCTCGCTGATGAGAAAGTTGAATCTTGTCTCATCAAGAGGTTTGGTAAACAAATCAGCTAACTGATAATCAGCTGGGATAAAATGAAGTTCTATATCACCATTCATCACATGATCTCTGATAAAATGATATCTGATTTCTATGTGTTTTGTCTTTGAGTGTAGCACTGGATTGTTTGCTATAGCGATGGCACTTGTGCTGTCGCAATAGATTGGAATTTTGGAGAGCTGAAGATCATAGTCTAGTAGCTGATTTCTCATCCACAAGACCTGAGAACAACAGCTTCCAGCGGCTACATATTCAGCTTCAGCTGTGGAAGTGGACACTGAGTTTTGCTTCTTACTTGTCCAACTTACCAGCTTTCCACCCAGGAGCTGACATCCTCCTGTGGTGCTTTTCCTATCCATTTTGCAACCTGCAAAATCACTGTCTGAATAGGCGGTTAGGTCGAATCCTGAGTCTTTGGGATACCAAAGACCTAGATTCGCTGTACCCTTAAGATATCGAATGATTCGCTTTACAACTTTCATATGGGATATCTTAGGTTCAGCTTGATATCGTGCGCACAGACATGTTGCAAACATAATATCGGGTCGGCTAGCTGTAAGATATAATAGTGAGCCGATCATCCCACGGTTCAGCGTGACATTGACAGGAACACCCTTTGTGTCCTTGTCAAGTGTCAGCGGTGGTGCCATAGGGGTTTTCATAGCTGAACTTTCAGTTAAGTCGAATTTCTTCAGCATATCTTTAACATATTTTCCCTGATTAATGAAAGTTCCTTTTTCAGTTTGCTTAATCTGAAGACCAAGGAAATATGTTAGTTCACCCATCATGCTCATTTTATACTCATCTTTCATTCTATCAGCGAAACGAGTACAAAGCTCAGGGTTAGTAGAACCAAATATAATGTCATCAACATATATTTGAACTAAAATGATATGACCTTTCACTTTTCTAAAAAATAAAGTTTTGTCAATCTTTCCTCTCTCAAATTTTTCAATATGGAGATAAGTAGAGAGAGTATCATACCATGCACGAGGAGCTTGCTTTAAGCCATAAAGTGCCTTGTCCAGTTTATAAACGTAACCTGGACGCTTAGGATCTGAGAATCCTGGAGGTTGTTCCACATACACTTCTTCATTCAGCTTTCCATTTAGAAACGCTGACTTAACATCCATCTGATGTACAGTGAAGTTTTTGTGTACAGCATATGCTAAGAAAAGACGAATAGATTCAAGTCTTGCTACTGGAGCAAAAGTTTCGTCATAATCTATGCCTTCCTCTTGTCTGTATCCCTGAGCAACAAGACGAGCTTTGTTGCGAGTTACAGTACCATGTTCGTCCAACTTGTTTCGATAGACCCATTTAGTGCCTATCACCGTTTTGTCAGTTGGTCTCCGAACAAGTTTCCACACTTTGTTTCTTTCGAATTCAGTCAGCTCTTCTTGCATAGTGTTGACCCAGTTTGGATCTCTGAGGGCATCATCTATTTTCTTTGGTTCAGTTAGAGAAATAAAGTTAACAAATAAACAAATATTACCTGCACTTCTACGAGTCTGAATACCAGCGTTGGGATCACCAAGAATTTGATCGATTGGGTGATTTACAGTCCATCGCTGAGCCGGAGCATTCGTCGCTGACTCAGTCTGAACTGGAGAAACTGAAGATGAGGCTTCAGCTACTTCTGGATTATCAGCTAAGAGAGGAATGTTTGCATTTGTCACTTCATTCACTGATTGCTGAGAAATAGACGGAATTTCTGAGGCATTTGGATCAACTGCAGGTATAGTGTTTATAGGAATAGCTGAGACCCATGATGTTTCAGCTTCACTGTTCTGCATGTTTGGAATGATAGTGGGACTATCATTTTCTACTGGATGAGCATGAGGAGTGGGAACTTTTTCTGAATCACCAAGATGAGAAAACATCCATTGATTCAGTTCTTCAATATCAGCGTTCGGTTTAGAGTTCGCTGAACGGGATTCGTCAAACGTGACGTGAATAGTTTCTTCTACAGTTTGTCTTCTACGGTTGAAGACTCTGAAGGCTTTGGAGACTGAGGAGTATCCAAGAAAGATTCCATCATCAGCCTAAGGATCAAACTTTCCAAGGGCATCTCTGTTGTTCAGTATGAAACACTGACATCCAAAGATGTGAAGAAAGCTGATTGAAGGCTTTCTCCCATGAAAAAGTTCATAGGCTGTCTTTTTGAATCTTTTAACTATCAGCGACCCGTTTTGCGTAAAACAAGCGGTGTTGACAGCTTCTGCCCAAAACTGAGTAGGCAGGTGAGAATCGCTGAGCATTGAACGTGCAGCTTCAATAATTGTTCTATTTCTTCTTTCAGCGACTCCATTTTGTTGCGGTGTTCTCACTGACGAAAAGTTGTGAGAAATACCCTTACTCTCAAGGAAGGAATCAAGATAACTGTTTTTGAATTCAGTTCCATGATCACTCCTTATTGAGCGAACAGTCATATTGTTCAGAGTTTCCATCTTCCGAACAAAGGTGATGAGTTCTTCAGGGGTGTCACTCTTAGAACGGAGAAACATTACCCATGTGTAAGGAGAGAATTCATCAACTATGACCAGCGTATATTTCTTTCCAGCGATGGATTGTTTGTTAACGGGGCCAAACAAATCCATATGGAGTAGTTGTAGAGGAGATGACACTGAGGAGACTTGCTTTGACTTGAAGCTTGCCTTGGTCTGCTTCCCTTTTTCACACGCTGAACATAAAGACTCTTTGGCGTATGAATGCTGAGGTAGACCAGTGACTAACTCTTTGGAGGAAAGAGTATTCAGTGTCTTGAAATTTAGATGTGAGAGCCTCTTGTGCCATAGCCAGTTGACATCAGAAGATGCCTTTGAGAAGAAACATGAGTTCTCAGTGGTTGTTGAGTCCATGTTTATTACATAAACATTTTCCAAATGATAATCGCTGAGAGCTATCTTCTCCTTTTTGTCAGAGACAAAGCAGGATTCCTTAGTGAAAATCACTTTGTTATCCATGTCGCAAAGCTGACTGATGCTCAGAAGATTATGCTTCAGCCCTTCAACATATGCGACTCTTCTGAAGGATGTTGTACCATTTGAAAGTACACCATACCCTCGGGTGTTTCCTTTCCATTTCCACCGAAAGTCACAGAGGGACCCTTCTCTTCCTTGTATTCAGCGAGCAGGCTTTTCTTTCCAGTCATGTGTCTAGAGCATCCGCTATCGAGATACCAGATACCCTTCTTAACCTGAATTTACAAAGGAAGATTAGTTTTGCTTGGGTACCCACTTAACCATGTATACACGTTTGTCAGTGGAAGTAGTTGGAATGGAAGGTTCAGCGGTCTTCGCAGCATTTGAAGATTCAGCTTTGTCTTTCTTCACTTTGGTTAATTTCTTAACCTCAGTGGTAGGAGTCACCTTGACCTGATTTGCACCAGGGTTGGTCTTCTTTGCCTTGGGGGCAATCTTCACCTTAGCTATCTTTTCAGCTTTGGTGGCTGTGGGGCACTTACTTGCAATATGATCGGTAAGTCCACAGTGATAACATTTCCTAAAACTAAAATTAGTTCTAGGACCACTTGTATGCTGAGCTTTTAATTTAGAATTAGAAGTGCCAGCACCAAGTAAACTATTGGCTTTAGAAATGGGACGAACATTCAGTTCTTCAGATTTCTTACCAAGGATATCCACTCTGAGTCTAGGAGTAGATCGTTGAATAGATCCAGAGATCAGCTTTCTAGATCCAGAGGGGTAGGTCACTGAGGCTTTAGAAGCATTCAGCTTTGGTACTATGGTACCCTTCTGAGGATTTTGGTAAATAACAATTCCTTTACCTTTGTCTTTAGAGACAGAGGTAGGTTTTGAATGAACCATTTTCTCCTTACCTTTTGAGGAGGTAGGAGTTTCCTCAGGGATTGGTGTAATGGACGAGGAGCACTGAGATGATGAAGTGTCAGCGACTGAGGATACGAACGTTCCAAATTTAAGCATTGAACGTTCAGTGGTTGGTTTTGGAGTATCATATTTATAACCCAGACCACGTTTATCACTCAGAGGAATCTGAGCCTTAATTATCTCAGTGATCTTTGTTGAAGAATTACACCATCCTTCAACAGTAGCTTGTTCAGCTTTTAATGCAGCGATAGCTTCTGCTCGTTCGATTTTGACTAGCTGAGTTAAATAGACTTGATCTTTAAAATCATCTTCAATTTTAGAAAGCTTTTCTATTTGAAGGTGGCAGTTTTTAAGCTTTTCAGCGAGATCAAGATTTTGGTTTTCAACCACAGCTTTGCCGTTCATGGCTTCGTATAAACTTCTAGTCAATAGATCGATTTTACGGAGACTATCAGCTTCATCAATATTTGCAATATTGGTAAAGAAAGAAGGTGATACCTGAATGGCAGATGTTGAAGTGGAGGGAATGTCTGAACTTTCTTCCTCTTCTTCAATCTTGGCCATGAGACATTGATTTGCTTCATCATCTTCAGAATCAGATGATGAGGCTTCTTCATCAGAAGCAGCCCAATCATAGTCAGCCATCAGGCCTTTTCCTTTCTTTTTAAAGCTTTTCAGCTTTGCATACTTCTCCTTCAGCTTTGAGTATTTGTCATCTTTATTCCTTGGAACAAAGGATTTCTTTGTAAAAGCTGAAGGTCTCATGATTTTCTTTGACCTGCACTCGTTAGCGAAATGACCTGTCTTTTAGCAGTTGAAACAAGTAGCAGTAGCCTTATCAACAAAAGCTGATGACTTAGGCTTGTCAGCTATGGAAAGAGTTTTGTTCTTTCTAAACATTTTCTTCTTGGCGAATCTCCTGAACTTTTTAGTTTGGAGAGCCAAGGATTCATCATCATCTGAAGAATCAGAGTCTGATGACCTTTCAGAGTTAATCTCTAACTCAGTGATAGTGACCGAGGGTCGCTGAGTAGAAGGTTCCTCTGAGATTAAAGCAACAGGGGTGCTTTTGGAATCTTTTACAAGATTCTTCTTAAGATGGCTAGATTGCTCATGATTCAGCAATGTACCATATAAGGTAGCAAGGGTCATTGATCTTAGATCCTTTGACAGCTTGAGACACATGGAATAATTGTCCCAGCTTTCAGGTAAACATTCTAGAAACTTTGTCAGTACTTCAAAGTTAGAATATTCCTTACCAACAGTTTTCAGATCTATAATTAGACAATTAAAACGTTGGTGAACTTCAGAGAGAGTTTCATTTTTACCAGAAATGAAGCTTTCGTATTGTCTTACCAGGTTGATCTTTCTTGAGTCCTGGACTTCAGACGTTCCTTCATACTGAACACATATTGTGTCCCACATGGCTTTTGATGATTTCAGGTTCATGACGGAATGGTAGACTTCGTCAGGAAGGGCCACGGATAGTATGGATCTGGCTTTTGTATCTATAGCCACTTTCTTCTTATCTTCGTCGATCCACTGATGGATTTCTTTAGGAATCAGCCTTTCTGGAATAGCAGCTCTAGTTGCAGTGGCTGGAACTAAAGGATCAATTGTTACAGGGATGTGTGGGCCGTTCTCAAGATAGTAAGGTATAGTAGGGTCTACACCTTCTAAGAAGAGTGTCATCCTATTTTTCCACAAGTTGAAGTTGTCTCTGGAAAATCTAGGGGTTTTGCAAGAGAACCATTGTCTATATAATTTGTGTTTGTGTGGGAGGCCATTTTCAGATAATAGCAAGGAAGAGAAATATCTTAGATTAGATCTTGTTTATGAGATTAAACAAATCTGCTCTGATACCACTTGTTGGTCCCGAAGGCCTATACAAGTTTGTAGAAGGGGGGGGGGGGGGGGTTGAATACAAACACACAGATTTTACTTTTCTAAATTGTTTATTGATAAATCATTAACAATTTACAGCTTGTTGCGGAAACAAGATTAAGGATAAACCTAAATCTAAACAAGTTGGAACACTAAGATTCTTGCACTAAGAAAGATAAGGAGATTACTAATAAAATCCTATCTTGAGAGAGATTTGAACTTGTCCAGAGTTAGCAAGTTACTTCAAAAGAAGTGAGTTCATCTCTTTATATACTGCATGCATTTATTGCAAGTCAGTATACACTTTACACGTGTCATCAGCTGGTTGGTTGCATGTCATTGACCTTGGTTGACAACCTTAGTAGCCGTAAGGATGAACAGTGTAGTATCAGAGTGGTTGTAAGATTTCAGATATTCGGAGGTTCTTTTCTGATATTTCGTACGGTGGCGTGCAAGGGTGGTTAAGACAAAAGTACTTTGTACGGAGGACTTCATGATCAGCTTTCGTTGATTCAGCGATTATCATTTACTATTCAGCAGATGATAAAGTTCAGCGATAGCTGAAGTCTTGTACTTGATACTTCACGTTGAGTGGACAAATCCGAGTCTTCGCTGATCCGCATCAGTTCATTAGGAGACTTGTCGTTGGTTCTTGAGCTTGATCTTCGACTTCAGCGTAGAACCTTTGTTGACGTGAAACTTGTCTTTAGGGATCATAAGTAAACAACTAACTTATCAGCGATCATCATAATGACTGAACGGACTCAGAGCATTTATGGTGAACAGTGTTCGCTGAATGTTTAATCTAAAAAAGCGAGAGTTCCTATCAGCGGTACTGGAAGATCTTAGTACTTATCAGCGATAGTGAAACTCTGATACATATTGTTTACTTACAATTTTCACTAAGTATAAGAGAGGGTCATTATCAAATCACTGAGGGTTTGGATCAACAGTGCCCAAACGGCTATAATAGGCATTTTGTTTCAAAAGTGTTCTAAAATCTTTGTTAGACGACCAAAAACGTTCTATAAACTTACACCAACACTTTTATACAAGACATAAAAGTTTGGTCCTATAAACCTAAGTAATTTAAAATAGTCTAGTAGGACATTTAAACACTTTTGGCATCTCAAACACTCAACTTTGTTTTACTGAATGTTATATGTGTTCCATATCTGATTAAAGAAAACATATTAGTTGGTTCCATTACGATTGTAAGCGATGCACATGTAAACGTTATTGACGCAGTAGGAATACGTGAAACGGATCGACAAACGTCTAAATCCAAAAGGATCGAGTCTACAATCCTAGAAACTGGAAAATAAAAGAAACTCTTAAACTAGAGATAAAACTTTAAAAGATAACTTTATTGATCAGTAATAAACCGATTAACAAAGAAAATAATAAACTCTATTCATGGATAAACTAATCAAAAGATAACTATGGAAATAAATCTATGCTAATTCTAAACCAACTAGGAAATCAAATAAAATATTAACTAAGGATAAATTCTAAAATTAAAAGGAAACTAAATAATAATCATAATCTAACTGTACTGCAAATAAATAATAATTAAAACAAACAAATAATTATATTAAGTTAAGTAGGAAACAAAATTATGAAATAAATAGATAAAAGCAATCCGTGCAAGACGACATAGGACACACACGCGTCTTTGAATGTGACTTAAGTCGCGGGATAAGTTGCGCTGGAAACTGTGGTCTGGTTTTTGATCCGGGTATTTGGCTTTCTTTCAAACTCGTTTTCTTCTTTTCCAAATACCAATGGAAAACCTTATTAACTCTTGAATTCTCCGTACATCAGACACCCTCACTTGAAAAGAAATCGACCTCGAGTTCGCTTGAAGAACCACTTCATCCGACTCCATAGGACTTGTATGTTCGGAATGTAATTTTAGGAGGTGACGACATATTAAAAGTATCTTTTGCAAGCACCCATTCGAACTTTTGCAATAGTGGTTTGACTTGAATCAAGCTCACCAATAGGGGCGTTTCGGGAGTGTCTTCGGAATCATCGTTTTCAAATTCTCACACCACTGGTTTGACTTGTATTGAGCCCTCAAATAGTGGGTTTTGGGAGTGTCTTCGGTGGCTGGTCCGAGATTTGGTTCGGACACTTTGGTCTCGATAAAGATTCCTTGTTGTGATTCTGACATAAAGACGAAGGCCTTACCTTTGACATTGTCGGGCAAGACGTCGTCTTTTTCTTGCGGTTCCCCAAGAATGGGTGGTTGTTTGTCTTGAAAAAGAAACGAATCCATAATATAGTTAAAGTTGTTGCTGTGCGAAACCTTGACCGAGTCCTCGTGTTTGTCTCTTCTTCGACAATTGCGATTGTTGGCGTTGATTTGATTGGCGAATATTGTTGTCATAGTGGTGAGGGTTGCGGTAAAGCCGCTATGACCCTGTCAAGATCTGCTTGGATGAGAGGTGGGTGTGGTGATTGATTTACCATCTTGAAGGTGAAGAGACATAAAAGTCTGTGCTCTAATACCAACTATCACAGTAGGAATACGTGGAACGGATCAACAAACATCTAAATCCAAAAGGATATCGAGTCTACTATCGTAGAACCGAAAAACAAGAGAAAACTATTAAACTAGAGACAAAACTCTAAAAGACAACTTTAGTGATCAATAATAAACTATGTAATAAAGAAAACAATAGACCCTATTTATAGCTAAAATAATTAAGAGATAACTATGAAAATAAATCTATCCTAATTCTAAGCCAACTAGGAATAATATTAATTATTAACTAAGAATAAATCCTAAAACTAATAGGAAACTAAATAGTAATCCTAATGTAATTATAAAGAAAATAAATAATAATTAAAGCTAACAAATAATTATCCTAACTTAATTATGAAACAAAATAATTAAATAAATAGATAAAGGCAATCCGTGCAAGACGGCTTAGGATACGCACACGACTTTGAACGCGGCTTAAGTCGCAGGATAAGTCACGTTGATGACTTTGGTCTAGCTTTTGATCTAGGTATTTGGCCTTCTCTTGAACTCGTTTTCTTCTTTTTCAAACACCAATAGAAAACCTTATTAAGTCTTGAATTCTCCCTACATCAGTTATCCCTCTCAGAATTCATCTATTATAGTCATTCATCATCACATTTAGATATTTTGATATAAAATATAAGAGCATCTCCAACAGCTTCTCCCAAATGGGGAAAATGGAGAAAATAAGGATTTTGGGCTAATATTTTGCTCCAACAGGTTCCCCAAAACTATCCCCAAAAAACCGATCATAAAGAGTAGTTATTGGAAGACAAGTGATCGATTAACTAACCTGAATCTATTCTGAATGGAATCGACAAGAAAACAACAACAATGATGAAGATTGAAAAGAATTTCTCGAGAGCAGTTAGGGTTTCAACGGTGGTTATTGGAAAAAATAAAAGGTTTGAATGAACGATCTATATATAGAACTCAGGGTTATGGGACATGCGGCATCAAAGGATTGGTCCAAACGTTGGACCTGCCATGTGTCAACTTGTCGCCTGAAAGATGGGCGATAAGTTCATCTTCATCGCATGACACTTATGCGATGAAGGCATTCAAAGTTCTCGAATAAAGCTTGTGCGATGAGCACTGTTCATTTCATCTTATCGCATTACACTTATGTGATGAGGAATTCTTATCGACCAAAGGTTGGGCGATAAGTACTGTTCATGAGTTCTTATCGCTCAACACTTAAGCGATAAGAAAAGTTCTCGGTCAAGGCTTAGGCGATAAGAAACTGTTATCGCTTAAGACTTGTGCAATAACCCTTGTACTTAGATTTTTTCATGAAAAATAAAAATTTTCAACGTTTGCACATTTTTCAAAAAATTATTTTCCAAGTTAAAATATGTCTAACTTTTAACTGGTATTCCACGATGATTTTGAAAACCCAGCTTGCTCCCTCTAGGATGATGTAAAGAATTTATAAAGTTGAGTTTTTATCATCTAGAGATTGCATTAAATTCAGATTAGAAAACTTACAATCATCTGCTTTGATCTTACACACATACATGTACGTTTTATCATACCCCCCCTGGAAGAATGCATAGTCTTGAAGAGTGTTAACTCCAGATTCAACTGCAATGACAAATATACCTTGGTACTCATTGAACATGAGTCCTGAATTGTTAGATGTATCACTCATAGAAAAAATATACTCCCCCTCAAATATACAGTATAAATAGACAAACACACATACTCCCCCTCAATGTGATGAAGAAAATTATTGTTATGCAGATGTGTTCAACATACCGAGCTTGCTGATTAGAAAATTAAACCTTTTCTCATCTAAAGGTTTGGTGAAAAGATCAACAAGTTCAAGTTCTGTTGGCACAAAATGCATCTCAATGGTTCCCTTTTCCACATGATCTTTAATAAAATGATACCTGACGTCTATGTGTTTGGTCTTAGACTGTTGAACCGGATTTGCTGTAATTACAATTGCACTCTTTGAATCACAGTAAATAGGGATCTTGTTCATTGTGTAACCATAGTCTTTGAGTTGTGTATTCATCCATAATACTTGTGAACAACAGCTAGCCGCAATGACGTATTCCGCCTCAGCAGTGAAAGTTGATATGCAATTTTGCTTCTTTGAAGACCAACTAACCAACTTGTCCCCTAAAAACAGACATGCACCCAAAGTGCTTTTTCGGTCAAGTCTATTTCCAGCATTATCTTCATCTATAAATGTTGTTAGTTCAAACCCTGAATCCTTTTGGATACCAAAGGCCCAAGTTCTTTGTGCCTTTGAGATACCGAAGGATCCGCTTAATTGCAATAAAGTGAGATTTCTTTGGATTAGCTTGAAATCTAGCACAAAAAGATGTTGCAAACAATATATCGGGTCTGCTAGCAGTTAGATATAATAAAGAACCTATCATGATACGCTAGGTCTTTTAATCTACTGATCTACCGATTTACCAGATAAATCAGCATCCAAAAGTCTACAGTAGCCATTGGTGTTTTCATGGTGGAGGTTGATGTCAAATCGAACTTCTTTAACATATCAGCTATATATTTTGATTGATTTATAAAAATTCCTTCCGGTGATTGTTTAACTTGTAAACCAAGGAAAAATTTAGTTCCCCCATCATGCTCATTTGAAATCTACTTTTCATGGTGTTTTCAAAATCAAGACACATTTCAGGATTAGTAGACCCAAATATAATATCGTCAACATAAATTTGTACCAGAATTAAATCAGCACCTTGTTTTATGAGGAAAAGAGTTGTGTTGATAGTACCTTTTGTGAAGCTAGACTCAGTAAGATAAGTTATTAGTGTTTCATACCATGCCCTGGGTACTTGTTTTAAGCCATAGAGTCCCTTATCCAAGACATAGATATGATCAGGGTGCTTCGGATCAAGAAAGCCTTTTGGTTGACTTACATATACTTCTTATTGTAGTACCCTGTTGAGAAGCGCTGACTTGACGTCCATTTGGAATACCTTTAACTTTTTGTGAGTCACGTAAGCCAAAAAGATACAAATAGCTTCAATACGAGTTACTGGCGCGTAGGTTTCATCACAATCGATTCCTTCTTGTTGATTATAACCTTTGGCGACCAGTCGTGCTTTATTTCTAACAATTATCCCAACTTGGTCTTTTTTATTCCTAAAGACCCATTTGGTTCCGATAATCATTTTATCTTTAGGTCTCTTCACTAAACGCCACACCTCATTTCGTTTGAACTCAGGAAGTTCGTCTTGAATAGCGTTTATCCAATCTGGATCTTGTAGCGCCTCTGATGCTTTCTTGGGTTCAATGCAACTCAGAAAGTTCACATATAAGCATTCATTCGTTGTCGTAGATCTTGTCTTAACTTCGTCTGTGGCATCACCAATTATATTGGAAGGAGGATGTGCTCTCGTACATTTGTGAGTACTCGGGAGAGTTGGAATTTCCATTTGAGTGTTAAACTCATCATTTTTATCCATAATTGCAGGTATGTCTATTTTTAACTCTTCTGGAATAGTTGTAGCAGGTACCGGTTGCTCAACGTCAGATAGTTGTACATTGGATGTAGAATCTTCAGCAATTGCGTCTTCTGAAATCGTATTAGTTTGTGGAATGACTGGTTCAGAGACACCTTCGGGTGTAGAAGATTCAGGAATTACATTTGTTATGCTTGTTGAGAGGACACACACTTCTTCAGAAGGGTCGGGCAGTTCAGCGCTAGTCTGTGGTGTGTCAGCATTATTGGATATGATAGGATCTTCCATATCTGCACAAAAATCCATAAATGCGTCATATAATAAAAGATTGAGTTCTGAATTATTTTTAGATTTATTTAATTCAGAAGTCTTAGACTAGTTTGGTTTAGGTTCCACTCCGGATTGAGTAGAAGCTTCAAGACGAAGTCCGAGTCCTGAACTGGATTGTCTAGAAGTCAACACGACATTCTCATCAAAAGACACATTGATGCTTTTAATGACTGATCTCATTCTTTTGTTGTAAATTATGTATGATTTCGATGTTAGCGAGTAGACAATGAAGACTCCCTCGTCTGCTTTCGTTTAAAACTTTGTAAGAGATTCTATATCTTTCAGTACAAAGCATCTACATCCAAAAACACGTAAAAGTTTTACATTAGGTTTACGGTTATTGATAATCTCATAAGCAGTTTTATTTAAGAGTTTATTAATAGTGGTCATGTTTTTGTAAAACACGTTGTTGCCACTGATTCATCCCAAAGACTTCGAGGTAAACCAGAATAAGCCAACATCGTTCTAGCCGCTTCTACAAGTGTTTTTTTCTTGCGTTCCACTACTCCATTTTGTTGATGAGTCATTGGCGCAAAAAAGTTGTGTGAAATGCCAACAGATTGAAGAAAAGATTGAAGCTTGTCATTCTTAAACTCCGTTCCATTGTCACTTCGAAGAATCTGAATAGGTCGTTATAGAAGTACTTGAATCTTCTTGAAGAACTTGATAATTAGTTCCGGCGCGTCTGATCTCAGAAATTCCAACCAAGTGTAACGTGAGTACTCATCTATCGTAACCCGAATATATTTCTTCCCGTCCATACATTGAGTCTGCATCAGGCCGCACAAATCCATGTGAATAAGTTCTATAGAAGCTTTACAATCTAATACAGTATATGACTTGTGTGGACTCCGTTTCATCTTCCCCATTTCACATGCTGGACATAATGAAACTTTATCAATCTTTAGCTCCGGTAGACCTCGAACTAATCCACTGGTTCTTAACTTGTTGATATCTTGAAAGTTTTGACGAGACAATATTCTGTGCCATAGCCAACACTCTTCAACTGACGCCTTTGACACTAAAAGAAAGGTTTAGACGCCAATAAAGTCGGGAAATTAGCGATGTACAGATCACCAAAACGAGCAGCTTTGAAGATTTCAACCCCATTTGGATCAACAATGTAGCAGAATCTTTTGTCAAAACTAATTTTGCAGTCCTTGTCGCAAAATTGGTTTATACTCTAGGTTCGTTCCCCAGCAGAGTCGCCATAGGTTATGACCTAATCCTTCCACATATAGAACTTTTTCAATAGAGATCGTGCCGTTTTTCAGAATTCCATGTCCTCTGATGTACTGTATAATCATGCAAAAGGTGCTTCCTGTCATGTGTCTAGATGCACCAGAATCTACGACCCACACATGACAGTCCTGAAAAGTCAATTATCTCAACTTAGGTACCCATATTAGTATGGGTTCTTTCTTGTTAGTACGCATAAACTTATTCAGATCAGTTGAAGAACCTTTAATTTTTCCTTCTAATTTTGGTTCTTTTTGAGAAGTTTGTGTTTTAGATTTATCTTTTGGAATCCATGTCCACACAAAGTTTACCTCAATTGATTGAACAACCTTTTTCTTAGATTTTCTTTTTAAACCAAATCTGAACATTCGAGTTGATTGATTAAAGGAAGACTTGGAAAAAGAATTATCAGTGTTAAAGCTCTTCTTTTTGCTATTCATCGAGGATTTATGATTTAACGAAAAAGAATTGTTCCAACAGTGAGCACAATGTGTTCGTTGTTTATCTTGTGTCAACAGTTTAGAATCAGAAAGAGACACATCTTTATTGACACTTCGTTTGCAAACATTACACGAATGATTACAACGAGTTTTATTTAAAGGAATACATTGTTCACTGTTAGAATTACTGTTCTTATCACTATCACATCTCCTCTTCACAACCATGAACTTTTTACCATCCACTTCTGAAACATAAGAGGAATTAGTGTCACAAGATGATTTTAAATGATATTTAGGACTTGAAAATTCATCAAAAGATGAGTCAGATTTAGTTTCAGATGATTCTCCTATTTCAAAAATATTGTACTCCTTTTGAATTTTAGGTAAAGATGGTTCATCAGATGAACTTTCAAAACCCACAAATTTGTAATTTATAGGAGTATTTATATCAAAATATTCAGAGTCAATGTTTTCAGAAAAAACTTGACTATGTCAACCAACAATTGAGAAGATTTATTCTGATCTTTAGATTCTAACCGATTGTTAAAACATTTTTCATTCGAGTTAGAAAATTTAGATTTTAAAAATTCAAATAATTGGGTTTCAAGACGTCGAAACTCAATCTGAAGTTCAAGATTAACTTTTTGACTATGATCCAACTCATCCCGATGTTATCATTTTCATCTTCTAAGCTTTCAATAAATGTCTTTAACTCAAAATATGTTTTTCCAAATCAACAATTTGTAAAAGAGCAGAATCTAGATCAGATTTTTCAGAAATGGACTCATCAACAGACTTTTCTTAAACTGAATCTTTCGGTATTTCTATCTTTGTTAGAAGCTGAGTTACTTGAATCAGGATCTTTTTCATTTGATTTAGAAATAGCAGTGTCAAATTCCTTTGAAACAAAAAATTAAATTCAGTTAGTTCGATCTTTTTAGACTTATAACTGGAATTCAATTAATCATATTTGAAATTTGTAGTATTAAAACGAGGTTTTTCAGAATCTTTATCATTTTCTTTAGATCCTTCCTCTTTATTCTCTTTTTCTTTTTAGGAACAGAAGATATAATACTTTCAGATTTAGCAAAAACTTGTGAGATTGTAAAATGGTTTCTTGCAAACCTTCACTCAATTTATCATGTTTATATAAATTTTCGGGTGCCTTTTTTAGTACCTCAACCTCAGAAAGACCTAGACCCATTTTATGATTATAAAACCGAGTATCTTTTGGGTTAGTAGTCAATAATTTTAAAGTCTGCTCTGTTTGTCCTCTTTTAAAATTTAAATCTTCCAATTGTTTAATCTTGACATAAGCCTCAGTTCTTTCTTCAAACAAAACCTGAAACTTCAAATTTAGATCAATGTTTTCATCCTTAACAACTCTAAGTTCCTTTTTCAGAAATTTTGGTTTCAAGCTCCTGATTTTTAACTTTAACAACTTCTTTTTCTTTTTCTTTGTCTTCAGCTAAACATTTGTAAAGAATTGCATCATCCTAATATCTTAAAAGTGAACTCTTTTCGTTGTTAAAATTTATTTTCATCTTTTCAAACTCTTCTTTTCATCAAATTGAGTTCAGATATCAGATTGAGCATTTCTTCATCTTCAGAACCATCAAAACGTGTAGATATATCAGAAAGATCGGAAAGAGAATGTACCGTAGATTCCAGGTCATCTTCGTTTACGTTGGCCATCGGGTTGTATTTTACTTCCGTAAAGTGAGATTCCTCCTCATCTGAAGAGTCCTTTAGCCAGATTTCTTCTTCAGCAACCATACACTTTCCTTAGCTTTTACCAACTGCGCCTTCCGTTGGTAATACTCGTAATTCTTCACCTTCTTAGCTTTGCAATCCCTTGCATAGTATCCTGACTTTCCGCAATTAAAACATTTATCGTTCTCTTTCTTCTCCTCTTTCTCTTCCTTCTACTCTTCTTTCTCCTCCTTTCTCTTCTCATAACTCTTGTATTTGTCAGCCTTGTACGAGTTTGGTTTAGACTTAGAGCAGAACTTTTTCTTTCCAAACCTCTTGTTAAATCTGTTTGTTAACAAGACCAACTTCTCAGCAAAGTCACACAGCTCATCACTCGATTCTCTCTCTTCATCTTTAGAACTCTTTTCATATTCCACAAAATCAGAAATCAGTCCCTTCGGTTTACTTAACCCAGTCTTCTTATGCTCAGTGATTAATGCTAAGGACTCGTCCATTTCTTCTGTTTGTCCTTAATCTCCTTAACCTTATCCTCATGCTGATGAAGAATGTTAAAGATGTCATTCAACTTCTCATCGTCTATGTCCCTTGACATCTATAGCTGCACTGAGTAAGCATCCCATTTAGCCAACAAATTCTTTACAAACTTGTAGTTTATCTATGATTATGTTTTGATAACTCCGTTTCATCGTAGGTCGTTGAGAATGATGTTGTACCGGTTGTACGAATCTTATAGGGTTTCACCATCTCTAGCCTTAAATCCTTCATAGGCGTTGATACTCTGATTTCTCTTTGTCCGTAAAGATTTCTGTGACCCCTCCAACTCTTCCAAGATTTCTTTAGTCGAATCCCTACTATCTACACGATTGTAGATGTCATTAGGAATTGCCATAGTCAGAAAAGTTAATGCTTGCTCATCAATCGCAATCTGTAGTTTATCTTGATCCTTGAAATGGCGATATTCCTTGTACACAATTCTTTAGGGAACGAATGGAGTTGTTTCAGTGGTGGCTACAGAATCAGCAACAATGTGTGGCCTACGAGGACCTTTTATTATTGAAGTCATCAGATATTTGTTCTGGTTATTACGAAATTGAGTCATCCGCTTTTTCCATTGCGGATACTAATCAATTTGGAGAATCGGAGGCTTTGACTTGGATCCCATGCTGAGCATTTCTCTTGACATTTTGTTTTTTTACTTGTTATAGATCTTTACACAAATCAACAACACAATATTACTTTACACACAGTGAACTTCTCGCACAAAGGTTATGCGATCAGGAATGATGAACAATAGTTCTAGGTCAAAATGTGTGCGATTACAAAAGTTATCGGTCAAGGGTTGTGCGATCAAATCAAGTTATCGGTCAAAACATATGCGATCAGGAAAGTTGTCCGTCAATACTTAGGCGATGTGGAAAGTTGTTGCCTAAAGCCTGTGCGATCAAATCAAGTTCTCGGTCAACGTTTGTCTGATCAAGTATCCTGACAAATCTTATCGCTCAAGTGTTGGGCAATAAGGATGAATTTTCTTGCTGTGCGACAACTATGAAGATTTGAAGATCCTTGCTATGCGATAACTATGAACTTCGAACACGAAAATTTCCTAAGTCGAAAATTCCAATCAAAACATATCCAAATGATCTCAAACTTTACAGAAATGGTCGCACACTGATTCTGAACACTTTTAACTAAGATACTAGCACCAAAACTAACAGAATCTATGATTTTGATCCCAAAACAGTAGGTGACTATTTCGAACCTAACAAGTCCAAAAATCCTCTAAAGTCGATCCAAAATCGTAGTTAAGGCCAAATTGATTGCACATAATCTGTTCCCACACTAATTCGCACCAATCCGTGTCACAAAATCCCCGAAAAACACACTAACTCACCAAATCTAGATCCATGTCCGAAAATAGCAAAAAGTCCAAAATTTTGTCAAAAAATCACTGAATTGTTCGATCTCTGTGTTGATTTGTTTGGCTCTGATAGCAATTGTTACCCCAAAAACATTCCAAAGAATCAAGATTGAGCTCCAAATGTCATCTCTATATTGATAGGAAGTCAAAAGTACATAGAGAGAGTTACAATGAGATCTAAGAAAATGTTAACTACAAAAGACTTAGACTAGGCTATTTATACCTAGCACCGTATTTTCACAAATAGCCCTTCAACTTTGATACAACACATAAAAAATACCCTAACATAAACATTAGTTCTACTCAACATGGTTGGCACTACTAAATTAATGAAAAACTTTTACTTACGGACGTTTCGATTGGAAATCTGTCGCAAAAGTTAATTCGTCACAAAACAGTCACAAAAGTTGGTGGGTAAATTGTTGGCGGGTAATTCAAATCAATGACATATTACCCAGGAAATCCTTGGGTGATCCATTGGTATTTTCTCGAAAAACATCCAAATTTCCCTAGATAAATTTTGTAAGTAAAAGTCATTTGTTTGTAGCGTGGTTATTTACATATATCCGACATTTGTTTCTCTCTAAGTTTCTAATTAACATACATATATACATTGAGTACTATGGTATATATATATATATATATATTAAAAGAATCATATATATTATGATTTACAACTCATTTAATATTGAGCCAACTTTACAGATTTCATTTCAGCACTCAACATTTAGTGGTTGAGAAGATACCGCATTGAATGATGTTTTCATCAATAAATTATAAATCCATCTATCTAATTCACTTTGCCTTATACATGACAAAACATGTCGTCAATAAGTCAATAAATAATGTTAAAAACCTCTATGCGTTCGGGCCTACAGGGTTATATGACCAACCCATAAGTCCCCGATGCATGCACCATGGTCTCTTGATACAAGGCCAAAGTTTAAGCCTTGCACTATCACAATCCAGATCATGTTATTAAATGACCAGTGCCGTTCCTGGGGGAGGGGTCAGGTCAGGCGCACGCCCAGGGCCCAAAAGAAATAGGGCTCAAAATTTTAAGAGTATACTACATGGTAATAGTTAAAAAAAATATAAATAAAAAAGACAAAAAAATTAGTATATAATACGACCTAACAAGAATTTAACATTATATTAAGGGCCCATATTAATTATTTAAATTGGACAATAAAATTTGTAAAAAATTAATTGGTCTTTTAGTTGATAATATTGTTTATTATTTCTCCAAGTTTTTTTATCTAATACTAATCTCTAAAACTATTTTTGCCTAAAAACCTTGATATATACTCCATTATTCATCTTTCACATACTTTTTTTTATCATTCCATCCACATGAATTTTGTTTTTGTGTTAGAATATAATAGATTTCTTATATCTATATTTAGAATTTCAAAACTATCTTCTTCTATTTTATACATTGTTGACTCATTATGTAATATTGAGTGCATGGATATTAAGTACTTTCTTATCTCTAAAACAAGAATAAGATCTGAAACAATAACCAACATGAACTTTTGATTCTAAGATTGATTGTTCTTAAAAAGTTAGTTTCAACTATAAAAGTTTAAAATGGTGATGAAAATCATTAACATCCGGCAATATGTGATCACTCAACTGATTTATGTTGATTACTTAAAGTGTTACTCCGAATGATCAACATAGTGACCTCAAATGATTTCAATCTATATATTAAAAATGATATTATAGATAATATTAATTTATATATAATTATTGATTGATATTGCGCTAGGAATACCTTGAAAAACGATTTTATATAATATTAAAACCCATAAGTCCCCGATGCATGCACCATGGTCTCTTGATACAAGGCCAAAGTTTCAGCCTTGCACTATCACAATCCAGATCATGTTATTAAATGACAGAGGCAAAGGGTAACACCCCATGTGAATGAAAATACGCTAGAATGAGACGGGTTCAACCGTTCAACATGTCGATCAACCTTCTTTCCTTCTTTTTTTTTGGTAGTTTTTATTTATTATTTTAGAGAATACTCGACTCATATGAAATAGAACGTAAAGATAGTTAAAAAAAATGTACTCGTATTTTTTATGACTTTCTTACACGTTTTCTTTTTTCGTAACAAAACTGTGTAAAATGGTTCAAATACTTTTTCACACGGTTGTTTCCAAAACTGTGCAAGTATTTTATCTAGTTATTTGAGAAAACCCGTTTGAAAAGGTCTCGAAACATTTATCCACGGTTTTGGAAAACGAACCATGTAAAAAGGCTTGGAGTCTTTTTACACGGTTTTTTTCTTCAAAAACCGTGGAAAAATCCTATTTAACGGTTATATATATATTTTTACACAGTTTTAAACATTTTAACAAGGGTTCAGACCTTTTTATACGTTTGCTCATCAAAAAGTGTGAAAAACATATATACTATATATATACATATATGTATATATATGTATATTTTTATAGGGTCCCCTTCTTTTGTTAACCAATCTATTGGTACTAACCATGCTAACCAATCACAACCATAGATTAATCAGATCAACGATTATAATTAAATAATGGGTTTTAATATTATTCAAAATTAAAAAAGAGACGGTTGGTGTTTGTGCATAGAGGCAGAGGGGCATTTTTGTCCAAAACAACAAAACTTAAAATGGGAATTATCTAAATATCAGGAAAGAAATCGATAGGAGATGCAATGTCACACATCTTCAAAAACATCACCAAATCACGACATTTTCGAACAAAATACCAAATCGGATCTTCTATCACGACATTTTCGAAGAAAATCAAAGGGATAATTGAACCTAAGCAGCAATCGACAATCATGGCGAACATCCAAGGCGGGAACAATTTGATCAGAGATAAGTTCGAATATTGTATAAATCGACTACAATGCTCTGATAACGACTACTTCGAGATGATTTTCAAGAAATTGACTACAATGCTCCGTTAAACATAGCGACTACAATGCTCTGTTAGGGTTAATACGTCATTTATTGGTATTTTTGGTTTTCAACAAGTCGAGCATTGTATAAATAGACTACAAATCTCTGTTAGGGTTCAATGGTATTTTTGGTATATTTGGTTTTCAAGAAATTGAAGATTGTATAAATCGACTAGAATTAGGGTTCATTCGTATTTTGGGTTTGTGCAGAACGAAAACCTAGCGAGAGGATTTTCAAGAAATCAGGGTTATCCAAGTTTAAAAACAGCATGGATAACCCAGTAGACATCGATTCAGAAGGAAATCCCTACATCTCTGAAGTAGTTAATAAGGTGGTTCAAAGTGCAGGGCTATCGACTACGACTACTACTATCCAAGGAGAAGAAGGTACATATCAACACCCAACATTCTTTTTATAAACTGTAACACCCTGATTTTTATCCCAATTGAAGAAATGTTGAACTAGGGGAATGAGTAAAGGAAGAACCAATTATGGAGTATGGCTATAGTGCCATGCAGTTGTGACATATGTCACAATAGCACCAGGTATTGAAGGTATGGTAGTCTCGGCTATAGTGCCATGTGATTGTGACATATGTCAGAATAACAATGGCATTGCCGAGTGGTTGGTCGTCCCAACGAATGTGCCATGTAATTATGACAATGGGGTAGCACCCGAAATTTTTAGGTACACACAATTTCAAGTTAGTGTAGAAATCGATATTTTAAGGGAGAGGAAATAGGATTATGATCTTAAATCCTAGATTTTATGGTCTTGTTGGATGAAGAATTCAATTACGAGTCCAACGGTTCTTTCCGGAGCAAAAACGGAGCTAAAACGAAGAAGTTTTGGTCAAAACAGTGTTCGGTATATTCTGTGCTATAGTGCCATGCGATTGTGACACTGTCACTATAGCATGTCACAATAGCCAGATGCCAAAAACTCTCGGTACAACTTGTGCGATTGTGCCATGCGATTGTGACACTGTCACTATAGCATGTCACAATAGCATGAACGTACCAGAGCCTTAAAAATACGATTTTTCAGCCATTTCTCTCATTTCTCACTTCTAATCTCTTCATTTCTCTCCCAAGTCGACCTACCGCCCTCTCATATGAACCCTAACTCATTTTGGGGATAAGTTCTTGTAAATCAAAGTGTTCTTTCATCATCTATGCAAGTGGTTTCATCTATTGGTGCAAGATTCATGTGTTCATCTCCATTCCTTGAGATTTCTAGGTTTTTCCACCAAAACCTAAGTGGTGAGTTCATCCTCCTAGTTTCTAAACTTTATTATGAGTTATAAATGATATATTAATGACTTCCTAGTGTTTTGATGTCTTAAATTTCGATTTGGATGATTTTGGGGAAATTAGGGCAAAATTAGGGTTTTTGGTTAACGCGAAGCTTTTGAGATAAAATGTTTGGGGAACGATTCTAAATGATTGGATGTGAATATTTATGGTTGGAAACTCATGGATCTAGGTTTTTGGAAGATTTGACTTGAGGATTCAAGTTCATTCAAAGAAGCTCATGTTTGGAGAAAATCTAGATTTAGCCTAAATCTAGCAAGGTGAGTTCAAGTTGATTTGTGAAAACTTTGTACATGCCAAAATGTTATTTTCCAAATGTTTGTGTGTTTTACTTGAAAGTATCAATTGTTGTGTTATCCGGTTAGTTTAACTCTTTTGAAGTATTTATCTTCGTAGATGTGTAAAACACCCATATTTGGGATTGTGGATATTTGAAGTGTAGAAATCTTAAATATATGCTTAAAAGATTTATTGCTCAAAATGAAGTTATTTTGATGGTTTAATCATATTGGTATATTTGATTTTAGAAACCATTTGGGAAAAATGCACTTTTAGTGTCATGGGTCATTTTTGAGAATCATAAGGGTGTGAGTCCTTTTGGGGAAAAACCATTTTGTTTAACCCGTGTTGAGTTTTGGGTTAATAAGGATTTGGTGGTACTTGTTTACTCGGTTGATGTTTAAATGCATTTTATGCGATGATGACCATTATATATGGGTCCAACGAGTTTTGAGCATTTTGCTCGGTTTAATAAGCTCTATGTGGGCTTGGGGTTTGAAGTGTATGAATTACATTATATTTGATGATTACATGAATTGAATGCATTGGTTATTCTTTGAGGTCATGTATATATGTTTAAGTTGAGTAAGCTTGTTTCGGATGGCGGGATGGGCTAAAGACCTAGTTTTGGTTGATGACGGAGATGGACTAAAGACCTAGTTTTGGTTGATGTCTAAGATGTGCTAAAGACCTAGTTTTGGTTGATGTCGGAGATGTACTAAAGACCTAGTTTTGGTTGATGTCTAAGAGGGGCTAAAGACCTAGCATGGTTGATGCCGAAGATGGACTAAAGACCTAGTATGGTTGATGTCTAAGATTGACTAAAGACCTAGTATGGTTGATGTCATGTATGTCCCCATCCAAGAAGCTTACTTGCGTTTATTAATGGTGGTTTAATTTATGTGTTGCCACATTCGATGAAATCGGGTCTCCCCCGTCACCGAAGGGTGTTGATTTCGAGTATTTTGTTATCCGCGTTATTGATGTCATATTGTACGCGTATGGATTGTTTTTCCATTATTGATGGACGAGTTTTATGTTTCATTCCTGTTTGGATGTTTTATCTATTAGAGTATTATTCGCAATGGCGATTTATTGAGAAATTATTATTTAAATAACTCTTGATGTGAGATTTGGATTTGAGTCCATTGCAGAGAAATGATTTTCATTGGAAGTTTTCCTCACAGAAATTGTGTGCGTTTGGAAATTGGGTTGTCGACGTCTTTTATACAAACCCTTTTTGGGAAATCATAAATTAAATCGAATCTTTTGGTCTATCAAATGATTTACTCATTGTTAATGCTACTTTTATGTTGTAATCAAGGCTTATTATGTAATGCTTTTGTAATAAGTGTAGTTTGACTTTGTCTAGTCAAGGGGTATATAAACCCTTGTGTTAAGCTTTTGTATAGAACAGTTCACATATTGAGAGTAATAGATGACGTACTTCTCTCTCTAGATTTCTATCTCTATTCTTGTTTGATCTTGGATTAACAATTGGTATCAGAGCACGTTATTGAAGATCTGCTGAAGAATTTACACAAATTCATCTATCAAATTTGTGAATTTGAAGAAAAATTGATCGATTTTCTTGATTTTTTTCAAGAAAGTCTCATTTTCTTGATTTTCTACAAATTTGTGTGAATTTGATCTTGTTCTTGGGCTCGTTGAATTCGTTTTTGATAGAGGAACAAATCTTACTCAAGGATCGAGAGCTAATTTCAAAGATTTGAGGTTCAATTTGAAGATTTTTTCAGTATTTTTGTTCGGTTCGTCAAAAACAGTCTGTTCGATCATTCAGATTTCGATTCAGCGTTTTTCAGCGAAATTGATTCACATCATCGTGTTAGAAACTTGTTTTCTAACATATCTGCAAATTTTGGTTGGTTAATTCGAAGATTTGATGGATATTTGAAAGGATTTTGAGATTGATCATGTTTTGCACCAGATTCATGAATTGCGCCAGTTCATATGAGTATTGCGCCACCCATTGTTGCTGAATTGCGCCACCCATTGAAGCCACTTTGAGCCACCTACATGCTTGCTTCGATATCGTCAATTAATTAGTTTCACCTACTTGCTTGCTTGCTTAATTAGTTTAAGCTACTTGCTTGCTTGCTTAATTAGTTTAAGCTACTTGCTTGCTTGATTCTTACAGAATTACCATCTGATTTGATTTTGCTCCATACTTTGCGCTAGCATCAGTGAAGAGGTTTAGAGTTCGAATTTTTCTAAGTTCAGATTGTGCCACCTTCTTTGGCGCATTTTCCACTTTGCGCCACCCTCATTGGCGCATTTCATACTTTGCGCGACAGTCTTTGGCGCATTTTGAGCTTTGCGCCACTGCCTGTGGAGAGTTTCAGACTTAGAAATTTTTTCGAGTTTTACTAATTGTTAATTGTTTGAATTTTTCAGATTAAATTTTCAATCATGAATCTACCTCCGGTGCTGATCAAAGACTCCGCTTTTGAACAATGGACTGTTGCGTTCATCGACTTTATTTCAAGTAGAGAAAATGGTGAAAATATGATAAAATCTTTCTCCGAAGGTCCAATGAGAAGAAACAAAATGGAGAATAATTTTACAGAAGAAGAGATTAAAAGAATGAAAACCGACAAGGAAGCTTCATCCAACTTGATCTTTGCAATTCACAAACTTCCGCAACACATCTACAACCGTGTTGAATGTTTCAAAAACAACCCAATGCAGATGTGGAACGAATTAACAAAGCAAATGCTTGGATCTGAAGTTGCTTTTAAGAGAAAGAAAGAAGAAAAGAAAGTCGAAAAAAGGGACACGGAACAGAACATGTCAGAAGCTGAAAATAAAGATCTTAAGGAAAAGGTCATTGAGCTTACAAAGAAGTTGTCTGACATGGAAAAGCTGCTTAAAGTAGAAAGAGAGGATTTCAGAAAAGAAAGAGCTAATCGGTTAAATGACAAAAATTGCTATGAAAAGCAAATTCTTTCTCTTTCTCAAAAAGTTTCTGAACTTGAAAAGACTTCAATTTCTGAGAAGAAAGAAAATGAAGAAAAGAAAGCTCTTGAACTCAAATGCAGAAAACTTTCCAAACAAAATTCAGATTTTGAGAAAGTTTTATTTCTTGAAAAAGAGAAATTGGAGAAGGAAAGATTTTGCTTGAAAAACATGTCTACTTTCACTGAGTTGAATTTTATTTGTTCGGTGTTCAAACATTTTATAGTTAGTAGTTATGTTATATAATTTAATGTAATTCAGTTTCCATAACTGATGTTTTACGTGAAATGTTTCATACTGTGATGTGTGGAGTTATACTGTGTGTGATTTTGAGGGGGAGCGATTTCAAAAGATAAGCAAATTTTGAGGGGGAGAGAGTTCATGGATTAATATCTTGAAGGGAAGAAATATCATAAGTTCTCTATATTGAGCAGGTATGGGTTTCTTATATTTTCTTTAGGAAAGTTCTCCAAATGCTGTTTTAATCTGAGGTTATCTAATGCATTTGTGTAGGGGGAGTGAAAGAAGTCTAAAATGAGAAAACTCATTTTTTTTGAAAAATCCAAAAATATTTCAAGTCTAATTTGCGCTACCCTTAGTGGCGCAAATCAAGATTTGCGCGACCTTAGGTGGCGCAAATTCCTTAAATTCAGTATTTTTGAATTTTTTTATTAAAAATCGGTTTTCAAAGGGTTTATAAAAGGGTTTTGACCATTTGTTGACTTTCACTTCATTCTTTCACTTGCGATTTCTCTCTGGCATTTCTCTCGACTCCTATTCGATTCAATTTCTGAGATTACGTACTGTTCATCGATTCAGGTATGTCTTTCAAATCTCTCATCTTAGTTATTTCATTATTTCAGAATCGATTCAATCTGGTATTGCATTTCTTTCAATCGATTTTTGAAAATTAGACAATTTTCTGTGCGAACTACTCTGTCAGATTTATCGATTTTAGGATTCACATGAAATTAGGGTTACTAAGTGTTGGTTTAGGGTCGTTTGATGCTTTCAATGTGTTTAATTTTTGATTCGATGCCTATAAACTCTTCTAGATTGCCTAATTTTTAGATTTGGTTCGATCTGATGTCTATCGCGTTTTTCGTATCTGTCATCAAGTGTGAATTGCGCCATAGCCGGTAGCGCAATTCATACTTTGCGCCACAGCTGGTAGCGCAATTCATGCTTTGCTGCACAGCCTATGGCGTTTTTCTTCTGTCTTTTTGTCTATCTCTGATTTGCGCTACAGCCTATGGCGCATTTCATGCTTTGCGCCACAGACTATGGCACATTTTAGACTTTGATTTTTTTTTATTTCACAATTGTTTTTTCTATTTTCTTTCATAGTATTTCTTGCTTATGTTTTATACCTTGTTTGTCTATGTCTTAGGGGATACATGGATTCAAATGACAATCCAGATGATCAGGTTCACGAGGATGAGAATCAACCATCTGATCATGCTTCTCGAGATCGACCTCTTCCTTCTTTTCCTTATTCGGGTGCTGATTTGTCTGCCAGAAGGAGTTCTCCGGAAGATGTTTTTCCACGCGGAATGTATGTCTTGCCTTACAAGCCAAACAATCACTATGTCAATCTTGACAGAGTGGGAATCCATCCGATTATTCTTTCCATTCTTCGAGGTCATCCAATCAGTTATGCGTTAACGGCACGTCATGGAATTCCTGAAGTTTATCTGCAACAAGCCTGGCACTCGATCAGAAAGATAGATGATGCTTCACTACCTCGATTCTCAATTCAGATAGATCAGTTTGAGACTTTTCTGGATTATCGTCGTCTTCGTTTAATACTTCGTCTTCCAGAAGCTGATTCGAGACCGGGACGCACAGATTTTGATGATTATCCTCCGGAAGAAGAGATTTTAGCTGGGATTCGAGATTTAGGGTATGTTGGCACTTTGACCATGGTTAGTCAATTCGAGAAAGCACGTCTTCCACCAGTCTGGTATGCGTTGTGCTCAGTCATCAACATATGTTTGACTTCCAAACATTCTGGTACAGATAACGCCAGTCTTCACTACTTACGTCTTTTTCATGCTATTATACATGATTTGCATGTGGATTATGCTCTTATCTTTTGGACCGAGTTGTGTGAACTTGTACATTCTAAAGGCACGTTCAAGGAACGGAAGTTTATACCATTTATTCGGTTTATGGAGCTAATTGTCTGGAGCATGCTAAGGAGTAATAGAGACATTCCAAGAATACATAACTGGGCTCAAGCTCCTGATTTTGAAATGAGTTATATCAACAGGCAGAAACGTTCTTTTGATCATTTTATGCCTATTCCACCGGAGCTTATTCAGACATATGCAGATCCAGAAGATGAAGAGGTTATTGAATACTGTGAACAACATGGGATAGAACTTCAAGTGCAAGATGTTCAAGCAGAATCTGAACAAGAAGAACAACAACGTCAAAGTGAAGAAAATGCTGTCTCCAGTAGTTCTGAAAGTGATGATGATGATGACGAAGCAGATGATGAAGATGTTGATGATGATGATAATGGTGGAAATGGTGGAGATATGGATTTTGGTGAATCTGTCTTTCGAGAATCTACAGTTGAGGTCACACATGTTTCTGGAACATGTTTATCGGAAGGCAATACGGTTGACACGACAGATACCGTTCCGATAAATACAAATGTGGCAAATTTTGAGGTAGATAAACTTGATCTTCGAGCTACTAGAGCATCTGATAGAAATATCACAGGTCAAGAAGCAACTATGATAGTTCAAGGAACGTCGGGTACAATGTCACTTGATGAGTTATTGAAGACGATGAATGACCGAATGGATGCCGAAAAGAATGAGCAGTTACTCAAAATGAAGGCAATGCTGAAGGGTAAAGGGAAAGTATCAGATATTCCTGAGATTCCAGTTGATATTCCGTTTAGACGACCGACGGGTGTTGTTATTCGGGAGCCTTCAAGTCGACCAGTTTCTAAACCGCCATCTCAACCGCCAATTCAGCCTTCAGTTCAAGCTCCACCTACATCGCAACAGGGCATTCAGGATATTCCGATTTCAGAACTTTCTGATATGCTCTACGCGCGATTATTATCTATGTCTTCTCCGGAGCATCAATATAAAGATCTTCTTTCTCTGCTTCGAAATTTTCAACCAACACCGCCTCCGCTTTCTACTCCTACCCCGGTGCCAGTTTCTGATCCTCACGTATCTACATTAGTGAACGAGTTCCAATCTTTCAGAACTGAGGTTAAAGTTGGTTTTACTGAAATTCAGAAGGGCTTAAAGTTGATGACATATGCCCTTTCTACGCTTTCTGAAAGAGTGGCTTTACATGAAGAAACTTGCCAATCTGCTGCTGGTTCATCTCTTAAGCGTAGACATGACCAAGATGATCCGGGTCATCAAGCTCATGAGGGGGAGAATTCTAAGAGACGAAGAGTTGAAGAAAGTGTGATTGAAGAGACAACTGAAAATGTTATTGAAGAAAGGGTGAATGAGGAAAGAGATGAAGAAGTTGATCCGGGAAATCTAGTTGATGAGTTATTAAATGAAGTTGATTTGATGGCTATGGCTTCAGATATCAACTATGTTGAGCCTGTGAACATAAATAATCTGCAACTAGTTGTTTATGTTGATCCAGATTCTGCACCTGTTTCAACTGGATGTCATGAGACTTCAAACGTGCATGAGTTTGAAGACTTTGATGATATGCGTAATTTCTTCTCTAACTATGTTGAGATTGATTCTGATGATGATGTTCAAAGGAAATTTGACAAGTTTTGGAAGATTAAAGAAGAAGATCAAGATGATATCATAGTTATATCTGATACAGAAGTTGATGTTGAAGTTGATGAGAAAGATAGTGATGTTGTCAACATGCTTTATGAAGATTTATCAGACAATGAAGATTTTGGTCACCAATCTCCTTTAGCACATTCTCCAGTTCAAGATCAAGAAATTCCAGTTCAACCAAGTTCCCCGGTTGTTCCTGTTGTTCCAGCTCCGACCACCACTACTTCAGAAAGAACATTTATTCAGGGTGAGTCGTCTAGAGCTAACTCAGAAATTCCTGATCAATCTCTAAATGTTCCACCTAGCATTCTTCAACCAGGTCCCGCATTGAATATACAACAATGAATGCAAAGACTTGAAGAAAGATACCAAGTAACTAGAATGAGGTCTGCTTTTCTTGAAGACACTGAACGGAATTTTTATGTCAAAAAAAGAAGAAGAGTGAATATTCATGCAATTCTGGGTATTGAAAAGGAGCCTGATTGGAATCAGTACGAATATCTGATGTTCATCAAGTGTATTCGTCAAGGAAGACTTCTGGTGTTCTCGAAGCATGGAATCGTAGGGGTACTTAAGGTGGAGATAGCTAACTTTATCAGAATTTGGTATCCAATATTTTATGTTGAACGTCAAGATTGTCAAAGATATCGGTTTTCTGAAGCAGACTTTAATGATCTATCTATTGATGACTTTTAGGTAATTTATCATCAATTTCGAGACATGACTATTCGTACTGATGATATCCTCAGGGTTCTGGAAGCAGTCAAGCGTTTCTTACGCCGTCAAGTCAGATTCTATAGATGCTTTGACTTCTAGCTTGCTGTTGAAAGCTTCCAGCCAGTAGTCAATGTGAAAAGACCTGATATAGATTTGCCGAACATTGACAGCTATCCTCTCTTTTCTATTGTAGAAAACCCTTATGGGATTGTGTATAGAGATCAATCAGGTGTCAGACGTTTTCTTAGATTTGAAGAAATTGGTAAGTATTCTGATGGAACTTTGAAGATCATCCGATTACAGTTAGATCACAGACTGAAAGAAGTTATAAAAAAGTTCATGGAAACATAAAGAAATTCTTACCAGGTTGATAATGCTGAGATCAGACTTTTGAGGAGAACTATAGAAACAATCGACACAAGGCTGAACTTTCGGAAAACTCTAAGACGCTTGGAAATTTTGATTGGCAAGAATCGCCAACACAGAAGATTCGAGCGCCCTTGATTACAAAGGGGGAGATTGTTAATGCTACTTTTATGTTGTAATCAAGGCTTATTATGTAATGCTTTTGTAATAAGTGTAGTTTGACTTTGTCTAGTCAAGGGGTATATAAACCCTTGTGTTAAGCTTTTGTATAGAACAGTTCACATATTGAGAGTAATAGATGACGTACTTCTCTCTCTAGATTTCTATCTCTATTCTTGTTTGATCTTGGATTAACACTCATGATGTAAACTCTTGAACTCACTAGGCGTTAGCCTAACTTTTTTATTTGTCGGCATGTGCAACAGGTTCATTTCAGGTTGGGAGTGACTTTAGCTACACTGTGAAGGAACGAGTGCTAGTAGAGTGCACGAGAAGAGATTTCGTTTAGTGAAGTCTTCCGCACTTAATTAGGATTAGCAACTTGTATTGTGTTAAGTAACATCCGTCTTGAGTTGTTAATTGTAGAAGTTTCGAGGTTTAACTTTTGAGGTATTTTCAAGGATGGTTTGTAGAAAGGATTTTATCCTATTTTGGTTATTTTATTGAAATTGAAGTTAGTTGCTCTTTCTAAATTTGAGGGTGTTACAAGTTGGTATCAGAGCATAAGTTTTAGAGAATTAGGTGTCGATTGTTGAATACCTAGACTCAAACTAGCGTTGTTTTAAGTAAATGAGAGCGAGATTGCACCATTAGGCACTCTAAGATAGGATATTCGGAAGTTGTTGGGGTCACTAGAAATGAGAAGTCACGTCAAGAGTAGCAAGGATGATCATGTACAGTATGTTCATAATTGCACCTGGCCAGTGTTGTGGTGAACCTACCAGTCACATGAGAGCACTTGGACGACTCTAGCGTGATGACCGTTGGGGTAGTGAAGGAGTTCTAAGTGAATAGTCGTTAGAAGAGGTTAACGACTTTAGCATTTGCCATTGGGAGTGGCGGTGAGCATGTTGATTGCATTAAGTGAACCGTTCAGGTCGAAATTGATAGTTGGATTGGAGCGTTAGGCTTATTGAATTGACCTTGATTCGAGGAGAAATGTGGGGTTAGTCGATGTGACTTTCCATTTTACGTTAAGATGCGAGAGTACCCGGATGACAATAGTGTGATCGGAGTAATTGAAGGAATGTGGCCTGGACGTTGAATGCCGACAAACTGCATGCACGGAATTTATTTTTCTTTTAAAATAAATTGCATCAATTATTTCTTGTGTTTCAAATCGTTGTATGGATGGCATTGCGAAATTTTGGGAAACGTTTGACACACACAAGATTTTAAACCATGATTTTGGAACATGTATGAGATTATTTTACGACAGGCAGTTGTGAACCTGGTCGAGATCTATTTTATTCCTTGTAGTCGTCCACTATTACTTTCGGATATTGTGATGTCCATGTTTTAATGTCGTTTATGGATTTGGATAAGTAACCGCGACTACGATTTTAACATTGGATCTCCTCCACATATGTTAAGGTTGGACGGAGAGTTACCTTCCCTTGTTTTATTGTTGATCTTTAATGGGAATTTCGATTTTGCGAGCCTTGACGAAAGGGTGTCGTTTTATTTTGTGTTGCAACAAGAAGAAGGTTTTATGATTTGGATGATTTGATCATAGCGCTGTTTTATGCGAGTTGTTTATTGAAAACGAAAACTTTGACACCATTTACTTAGTTAGATGTTGTTGAGTTCCATCGAGTTTGATGGAAGTATGGTGAAGTACGATGGGATTTCGTTTTACGACATTTTGCGGTGCATGGATGACACTTTGCCATGTGCATACTTGAATGATTGCGTGCGTTAATGTATAGGTTGAGTGATCATTGCATCTCATGCGAATTTGTTGAAAATTGTGCTTTATGTCGTATTGCATCAAAAGGAGTGGTTTTGGAATTTTAATGCCACATGGCTTCTCCTTCGAGAATCGTGGTAGCATATTTGTTACAACTTGCTAAGTGTGCGAAATGATTTATATATGGCGTGCGTAATGCATATAGGAACATCATGATAGTACATCTCTAATTTTCTGTTTATGCACTCTCATTTACTGACATCTGATGTTCTTACTCGTAAATGCACTATATTGATTTATTGACATGAATAGTTTTGTAGCCACTATTATGGGGCGTGAGTGTGCATCGCTTGTGGGGTTTGAGGTTTGAAGTCGACTTAAATTATTTTATGTGTCAATCAAATTATGTGCATGTATGGTTTTCCGAAGTTTTGAGAAAACACATTGAGGTGTGCGAGACTGGTCAAAGGATTTTATTTACTTGTCATTATACGACTGAATGAGAAGTTTTAAATTTAAGTTAATGAATTTCTACTTTGAAAATTTAGTATTGACTATCCGGTATGTGCTATACCATTTCAGAGCGACTACTAAGAAAGTGTTACAGATCGGCATGAAATTTTTTGGAATCGAGATTCTTTTTCGATGATTAAACTGATACTTCCAAAAGATGAAAATATTTTGTTATTCGATTTAAAACTGGGAGATGACCCAAATTTTGTCATGTTTTAACCAAGGTGTGTATATGAATTGCATCGTTTCTCGGCGAACAAACTGACACATGCGAAGTTGTTAATGAGTTACAGTTCATGTTGTTTATGGTTAAAAAGAGATTTTAAGAATTGATGTCGTGTAAATCCTTCTTTTGATGTTCGTACAAACACGCTGTAGAACGCTATTTTAATGTAGGAAATTACTTTGCATGTTTAGCACAAGTAAATCCGTGATGGGACCCCAAGCGGTTCATTTTAAAAGTTGTCAAGTACGTTTTTACGTTTCTTTAGTAAACTGGGTTGCGATGAAATGGTTTTCAAAAATGATTTTTTTTATACGTGGGACGAGTGTGTCCATGCTTGTGCATCTACCGGCTAGGTAGTGGTAAGTTTTTGTACGTATGTTATGTTGGTATAAAAACCTTCGTGTCGAAAAATCTAGTGAAAACTTTATTGGCATATTTATTGAGTTTGTCACTTAAAAACCTTGAACTCTTTAGGCTTGGTGAGGTGGAGCAACCCCAGTTAGGGGTGAGGGCATGTGGAACCTTTCAGTGAAGGAGTGGGTTTCTAACGCGTGTTATGGCCGTGAGCCGTTTGGTGTCGTTTGCGGAATCAAATTCCTTGTGGGCAACTGAAAAGTAGGACCCGCGGTATTTTCTGGTAATGCTTATGGTAACCGTTTACGTCGGTAACCTTGTTGCTAGTTGTTGGGTTTGTATAAAGGTCGCGTAGGACCCTTTAGACTGTGGGGGAATGGCATTGGAATCGTGGAGATGTTCGAGGGATGAAACTCGTGTGTGGAGCCCTATGATGGGTCGAGTTTAGTGGTGTGACTAGGTGTCAACTTTAGAGGTTCGAGGTCAATAACCACTGGTGTGATTGGAAAATGTAGTCCAAATGTTAATAGTTGTGGGATCGGTTGTGATGATCCTAGGAGGTTCGATTGTGATATATAGTTATCGCGGGAGGACCCTCCTCATGTGGTAAAAGAATCTGTCGATTCGATGATTGATAGTTAGACGTGTTTTGGAAGTCGTGTAATTGATGAATCAGTGACGACCGTCGATGTTGGAGTCTAATGGGACTCGTTAGGGGTAAACGTCAATTCAGCAGCGGAAACCTTAGATGTGGAGGTTCGTTGGTTTTAGATGTAATCAAACCTTGGACGAACTGGAGAAATTTAAGAGTGTGCGAACACGGATTGATTTAGAGTAGGGATCCGTCGTCGGGGAAGTATGGGTCACCTAAGGTTGGGAGGCACCGGATTCGTACGGTTAGAAACTACTCTAGCGAAACTAGGTATTCACTATAAGTATGAGTATAAGGTATCGAAATAGATTTTGGTAATTATTTAAAGTCGTTTAAGACTGGAATGGATTAAAGATGTGCCTTTAAAGAAAGAAATGTCGTGTTGGTGGAAACAATGTTATTTGAGGCTTATATCATTAGAATGTTATATTTTGGGAAGAGTAGATTACAAGACAAGATTCGAACTGGTGCTCCGTGTTGAGTAGTGTTTTTGGACAATCTCATGTATCTCATTCAGTTTAAGTGTTGTGTAGTATTAAATGTTTTATGTATGAACAAGATTTCGAGGACGAAATCTCTTTTAAGGTTGGGAGGATTGTAACACCCTGATTTTTATCCCAATTGAATAAATGTTGAACTAGGGGAATGAGTAAAGGAAGAACCAATTATGGAGTATGGCTATAGTGCCATGCAGTTGTGACATATGTCACAATAGCACCAGTGGTATTGAAGGTATGGTAGTCTCGGCTATAGTGCCATGTGATTGTGACATATGTCACAATAACAATGGCATTGCCGAGTGGTTGGTCGTCCCAACGAATGTGCCATGTAATTATGACAATGGGGTAGCACCCGAAATTTTTGGGTACACACAATTTCAAGTTAGTGCAGAAATCGAACTTTTAAGAGAGATAGAGGAAATAGGATTTTGATCTTAAATCCTAGATTTTATGGTCTTGTTGGATGAAGAATTTAAATACGAGTCCAACGGTTCTTTCCGGAGCAAAAAACGGAGCCAAAACGAAGAAGTTATGGTCAAAACAGTTTTTGGTATATTCTGTGCTATAGTGCCATGCGATTGTGACACTGTCACTATAGCATGTCACAATAGCCAGATGCCAAAAACTCTCGGTACAACTTGTGTGATTGTGCCATGCGATTGTGACACTGTCACTATAGCATGTCACAATAGCATGAACGTACCAGAGCCTTAAAAATACGATTTTTCAGCCATTTCTCTCATTTCTCACTTCTAATCTCTTCATTTCTCTCCCAAGTCGACCTACCGCCCTCTCATATGAACCCTAACTCATTTTGGGGATAAGTTCTTGTAAATCAAAGTGTTCTTTCATCATCTATGCAAGTGGTTTCATCTATTGGTGCAAGATTCATGTGTTCATCTCCATTCCTTGAGATTTCTAGGTTTTTCCACCAAAACCTAAGTGGTGAGTTCATCCTCCTAGTTTCTAAACTTTATTATGAGTTATAAATGATCTATTAATGACTTCTTAGTGTTTTGATGTCTTAAATTTCGATTTGGATGATTTTGGGGAAATTAGGGCAAAATTAGGGTTTTTGGTTAACGCGAAGTTTTTGAGATAAAATGTTTGGGGAACGATTCTAAATGATTGGATGTGAATATTTATGGTTGGAAACTCATGGATCTAGGTTTTTGGAATATTTGACTTGAGGATTCAAGTTCATTCAAAGAAGCTCATGTTTGGAGAAAATCTAGATTTAGCCTAAATCTAGCAAAGTGAGTTCAAGTGGATTTGTGAAAACTTTGTACATGCCAAAATGTTATTTTCCAAATGTTTGTGTGTTTTACTTGAAAGTATCAATTGTTGGGTTATCTGGTTAGTTTAACTCTTTTGAAGTATTTATCTTCGTAGATGTGTAAAACACCCATATTTGGGATTGTGGATATTTGAAGTGTAGAAATCTTAAATATATGCTTAAAAGATTTATTGCTCAAAATGAAGTTATTTTGATGGTTTAATCATATTGGTATATTTGATTTTAGAAACCATTTGGGAAAAATGCACTTTTAGTGTCATGGGTCATTATTGATAATCATAAGGGTGTGAGTCCTTTTGGGGAAAAACCCTTTTGTTTAACCCGTGTTGAGTTTTGGGTTAACAAGGATTTGGTGGTACTTGTTTACTCGGTTGATGTTTAAATGCATTTTATGCGGTGATGACCATTATATATGGGTCTAGCGAGTATTGAGCATTTTGCTCGGTTTAATAAGCTCGACGTGGGCTTGGGGTTTGAAGTGCATGAATTACATTATATTTGATGATTACATGAATTGAATGCATTGGTTATTCTTTGAGGTCATGTATATATGTTTAAGTTGAGTAAGCTTGTTTTCGGATGGCGAGATGGGCTAAAGACCTAGTTTTGGTTGATGTCTAAGATGGGCTAAAGACCTAGTTTTGGTTGATGCCGGAGATGTACTAAAGACCTAGTTTTGGTTGATGTCTAAGAGGGGCTAAAGACCTAGTATGGTTGATGTCGAAGATGGACTAAAGACCTAGTATGGTTGATGTCTAAGATTGACTAAAGACCTAGTATGGTTGATGTCATGTATGTCCCCATCCAAGAAGCTTACTTGCGTTTATTAATGGTGGTTTAATTTATGTGTTGCCACATTCGATGAAATCGGGTCTCCCCCGTCACCGAAGGGTGTTGATTTCGAGTATTTTGTTATCTGCGTTATTGATGTCATATTGTACGCGTATGGATTGTTTTTCCATGATTGATGGACGAGTTTTATGTTTCATTCCTGTTTGGATGTTTTATCTATTTGAGTATTATTCGCAATGGCTATTTATTGAGAAATTATTATTTAAATAACTCTTGATGTGAGATTTGGATTTGAGTCCATTACAGAGAAATGATTTTCATTGGAAGTTTTCCTCACAGAAATTGTGTGCGTCTGGAAATTGGGTTGTCGACGTCTTTTATACAAACCCTTTTTGGGAAATCATAAATTAAACCGAATCTTTTGGTCTATCAAATGATTTACTCATGATGTAAACTCTTGAACTCACTAGGCGTTAGCCTAACCTTTTTATTTGTCGGCATGTGCAACAGGTTCAGTTCAGGTTGGGAGTGACTTTAGCTACACTGTGAAGGAACGAGTGCTAGTAGTGTGCACGAGAAGTGATTTCGTTTAGTGAAGTCTTCCGCACTTAATTAGGATTAGCAACTTGTATTGTGTTAAGTAACATCCGTCTTGAGTTGTTAATTGTAGAAGTTTCGAGGTTTAACTTTTGAGGTATTTTCAAGGATGGTTTGTAGAAAGGATTTTATCCTATTTTGGTTATTTTATTGAAATTGAAGTTAGTTGCACTTTCTAAATTTGAGGGTGTTACATAAACCCACATTAATTTTAATAATGTAGTGATTTAGAGCAATGAAGATTGACAAAGAGATGTTTAGGGTAAAAGTTGCAGTTTAGAAAACATGTATATGTGCATATATGCACATATAAAATAATAATGAGTTCAAATTAGTTTAAAATTGGCAGAATTAGCAACACCCTTAACATGCCTGATGGGTGTAAAACATGCGTTCTTCTCGACATCTGGCATGTGGTTTGACCCGTACTTCTAAAGGGTCAATGGAGACTTTTCTTTTATAACATGATCATTTGAAGCATTTAATTCCGAGGAATTGGTTGACTTGAGTGGGACCATTGTGTCGGAACAATCTTTCACTACAGAAACCACAACTTTGTTACTACACGATTCATTAATGTCATGGGAATGAACTGCGTCAGTAGATGTAGAGGCATGATCAACATTCTCAAGTACTGATTTTGGTGAAGTATTGATAAGTTTGGATCCAAAGACGGCTTATATGTTTCCATAAAGTTTGAAAACCAAGATGTGCATTGTCTTGCATAAAAGAGAATATTTGCCTCTTCTGAAAGCACACAAGCTTCAGAAACACTTGTAACCTATTAAATGATGTAAATTTTAAAGTCAAGTTTCCAGATTACGAATTTTAAGACCATCACAGATATGCACTGATCCATTAAGAAGGTTACCTTTGAGTCATCAAACTTGTACCAAGTATCAGGTGCAAAACGAATAAGTGCATAGGTGCACATATCAAGTATTTGTTATTGAAATTCTTTATACTTGATAAATATGTGCATTTATGCAATAACTGATAAAGGTAATGGAAAAACGTTAGAGTATGGTTCTGTTCTTTATATGTGTATGCTATGACTTCTTAAAAACCCAATTGGTCTTGGTGTAAATAAGATAGTTACAATACTAGATAAACCGATTTGGATTCTATTTTTATTAAAAAGGGAGTATTTTTTGCTAGAAGATGCAAGGCATAAGTAGATGGAGATAAAGTAAGTATGTTTTTTGATAGTGACTTGGATAAGGTAATTAAGGGGCCGTTTACAAAACGCTTACCCAGGTAAGTGCTTACCAAGCCACATTAGCTTACCGGATGAATATGGCAAGGACTAAGAATCTTACCCGGTAAGAGCGGAAGCAAGAACCGAGAGTCGAAAACAAGGACCGAGAGTCTTACCCGGTAAGTGAGTGTGACGGCTCTTACCACGGTTAGCGCTTATCGGCTAAATTGTTGCATACGATACCATTTTGGTGGACTAAAATCTTACCCGAGAAGTAAGTGATAGTATTGAATTTTACCGGTAAGCACTTACCCGGGTAAGTGACTAAGTAAACGGCCCCTAAGTTTGATTATGTTAACAATATAGTAGTTATGTTCGTTTGATCTCATTTCTTTATAGTATATTTCATCCTTTTTGTGAAACTGTGGTTACACATTTAACTGTTAAATGTCAACATTATTACCATCACCTCCAAGCTAAATGATTGCCAACTAAGTTTAAATCAATTTCATATGCGCACATGTGCAATGGCATTAACAAGACTATGTTTATAATAAACCTGCTTAAGTTCATCTTTTAGATTTAAAATAAATGGTTACGTGCATATATGCAATGATTATGAAAGTCTAATAAAAGTGCATAGGTGCACATATCAAGTATTTGTTATGCAAATTCTTTATACTAGATAAATATGTGCACTTATGCAATTGGATTCAAAATATGATGCTTAAATAAGTTAAAATGTGCATGATTAACCAAAGGGTGATTAAGTAACTATATGTGCATGTATGCACATATGGATATTATTGAAATTTTAACACTTGTTTGTTATGTCCACATGTGAATATGGAATAACAAAATTACAAACCCAAGAAATTCTATATTACTTCAAAAAAGGAAACGCCCAAAGAAACAAAAAAGGGTTTTGACAACGGAACCGATGATCCGAGAATGAAACTCTGAAAGACAAGCAACAAAAGGTAAGTCTTTGTTAAATAAGTAAAGCATTATATTAATTGAAATATGAAGCATACTTTTACACTCACAGGTACCGAAAAGGTAGATGGAAAAGCAACGGATGGCGCACGTGTACTGATATCATCCCGTGCAAAAAATACTAAAAAGGTTAGAACACCGTCAGCATCCGAAAAAGAAGGTAAAAGTCTATTTGGAATATTACTAAATCTATCCAAGTAACTATATATATATTCGTTAAACAGGGTTATCATCAGACAGTGATTTCGAGAAGCAACCAACTGTCAACTTGGGAGAAAACGAGGATGACGGTAATAAAAAACACAAAGATAAAGCGGTTAGGAAGAAGAAAGTTCAACAACAAAGAGATCCAAGGGGACCACCTGGAATACGGACTAGAACATCACCAAAAACGTTGTACGAAACGGTTAAAGCCTTAAACAGAGATCAAAGAAAGTCTGTGAAGTAACTAGGTATGGAATCGTTGCTAGATATCACGATTGATAGAGTTCCATCCAAACTAGGATACTATGTTGTAGAAAATTTGAATACGACACAAATGCATATAAAGGTGAGGCATGGTGTAATTCCGGTTACAATTGAGTCAATACATACTATCCTAGGGTTGCCAAAAGGAGATATTGATCTACTTACATCTGAACCATTTAAGGGGGATGAAAATTTGTGTTATTCTAGAGGAAACAGATCATCAAGGAGAGAGTGACACCGCAAGATATCCTAGCAGAAATTAGAAGAACGAAAGAAGCATGTATAAAGTTCATGCTCAACTTCTTAGTGATTGTAGTAAACACACTAGCAAAATGTAGTCGTACAACGTAATGTTGATTTTTTGTCAAAGATAAGTGGTGTAGACATGATAACACAGATCAACTGGTGCAAAAATGTATACGATTGTATACCCGGCAACAAGCATACTTGGAAGAGAGAAAGCTCGAAAGCATTTTATTCTGGGTCGTTGACGTATCTGACGGTAAACAATATATGAAACCAATCAATTTATTTTATACTTGTATTTCATGTTTGTTCTACTAATTACATATTTATAATTCTTTTGTTTAATAGTTATTATACGTTGAATCAACACATGTCCCGGGCTTCAAATAAAACACAAGGAAAACACAATAAGCAAATGGACACTAGATAATTTACGAAGTAGACATGTTATGGATTTAGAAGGTGGAGGATTTGGGTACACTCCAGTTATAAGCACTCAAATGGATGCAGAAGTACAAAATGATGTGGCTCGCACTTCAAATTCAGATGAAGCTAAGGAGCGAGATAGACAACATTGAAAGAAGGTAATATATTTTGTCCATGATTATTCTTATGGTATACACTCTATTTGTTTATGTACATATGTGCACATAAACTGTCCTACCTGACTAATATTCATTTACATGTTTATACAATCTAACAAATATGCAACCGTAATAAACCAATACGGCCAGTCCATGTATTAGATTGTTTACAATGTTAAGACATATATGGAATTGAAAATTGTTGAGTCATTTTTAGATAATATATTAAAGTTAGAAAAACAAGAGATCCAATTCAATATATGTGCATATGTCCACATAAACTGTTGCCGTAATAAACCAATACGGCAAGCAGTGAATTTAAGATTATGTGCATATGTTCACATAAAATGTTACACTTGACTAATACGAATTTACAATGTTTATACAACTTAACATGGTGTGAATATGATGGAATGAGAGTGGTTGTCTGCTTGATTGATGTTGTGGATAAATGTTGATTTAATTGCAATGATAATTTTAAATTATAGGTTATCATGAAAAAGCTAGATGATAGGATATTGGACATTAATTATTCAAGATGGGAAGCAGATGCAAAACTAACGGCAGCAATTGCTGAATTTCTGGGGGATACAGGCTTCAACAAGTTCAAGCTGGACTTAGCAAGCATATTCAAGGGTAGCAAATGGGAAGTAGTTGGTGACACACATGAATAAGAGAACCACCAACCATCGACCATAATCTCTCCAGCCATGGTGCAAACAAAACATCCTTCACCCATGAATCGAACAGAGAATATCGAAAGAGCCATGATTGTTCTGTCACAACCCGAAGGAACTTAATAACAATGCAACAATTTGATATACCACTGTCACCATACTGAGAGGACCCGGTTTTACATGCAAAGGTTGATATGGCGTCAAACGAGAAACGTGAGAAAGACAAAGAGGATGATGAAACGATGCGAGAAGATAAGGACGGAAAAAGGTACTCAAGGTAAGAAATGTAATTTGTTTCCGATTGTTAACGTAGATGAACAAAGTTGTTTGAATAACGCAATATACGAAATGTAACATTTGACATATTTATTTGGTAGGGAAATGATTCAAACCATCAAAGGGAAGTCGGTACAAGGAGATACAACAACGAATTCAAATAAAGTTGGATTCGATGACTTTGCAGCCCCGTCCTTTGACCTAGGAATAAGCACACCAAATCCACAACTGGGAGACACAAAGTATTATAACATCGAAGAAGGTGAAAAGGATGTTGAAAATGATAAAGTGACAAAGAGAACAAAGAAGTTGAGTCCTTTATTCCGATCACCTTATGTGAAACGTTCTGTGAGCTTTGACGTGATAAAAGATGAGGTAAATATAAGAGACTGGGTGTAGGATGGCTTAGGAGTCTGCAAGTAAGCTTTTATATATATTCATTTAAACCTTATTTCTTATGCTTAGAAAATAATGCACAATAATAACATTGGGAATGTACGTTACACGAAAAATGTGTTTCTAGATAATATGGGTATGACAGTTGAGCGTAGGGATATGCAGTTTCTTGCTGGAGAAATAGATATTCCAAGGATAATAATTGACGGATGGGTGAAAGTCCTCAATTATGATGAGAGGTTGCGCAACAATGATTCACCAATCAGATTTTTCTTCACAACTGATGTTGCGGTAAGCAAGTTTGCATGTGCACATATACACATACGCAAATGCATATAATACCTTTATTCGAATATGTGCACATATTTAAAATGTTTGTACGTTCATATATGCACATAACGTACTTACATTACCAAAACTATACTTGCACATATTTGGAATATTTATATTTGAACATATTTTAAATGTTTATATGTGCACGTATGCACATATGCAAGTGCACATATGCACATATTATATTTGTGCACTTATTTGGATATTTATATGTGAACATATTTTAAATGTTTATATGTGCACATATGCACATACGCAAGTGCACATATGCACAGATTATATTTATAGACAATATAACCATATCTGAAATATTTATACGTGCATATGCAGTGCACATATGCACAGATTATATTTGAAAAAAATGCGAACAGATTTGAAATGTTTATACGTGAAGATATGAACATATGCAAGTGCATATATGCACAAATTATATTTGAACAAAAATGCGCCCATGTTTGAAATGTTTATACATGCAGATATGCACATACACAAGTGCATATGTGTACACATATGGTATAGTAAACTAATACTATTTACAAGTAATGTGTAAACAACTAGATTAAGAGGCCACGGATCCGTAACTACCGGCGGCAAGGAGGTAGGAAGTATTTGGAAAACATGTAGAGAAGTGGGGAAAATATTATCCTAAGGTGATAACAATGAAGAATCTGGATTTGGTATGATAAACTTGTAATAAAATTTAACTACTCTTATGTCCTTATTATTGCAGTTAAATTTGGTTACAAATTAGTAATTAAAAACCATCTTTGCAGATCTTTTTCCCATATGTAGATGGCCTACACTTTTACTTCTTTTTCTTCAATTTAAAAAGGCCATCAGTTACAATAATAGATAGTGAGGAGACCTCGGTAATTTTGAGGATTTGTACGGATTTCAGACAGACGCGTTGTTACGTATTAGATTGCCATAAATTAATAATAAATTTTTGTATAATACAATAACTAACTATTACTTTTAACTGTTGTTTACCAGTAAACAATGATGAGGCATCATCTCCATATACATAATCATACGTACTGGAAAGCGTTTGAAGACATTGGGACAAACGTGTTAAAGTTGAGATGGAGGGTGAAAGAGAATAAATTTGACAAGGGTGTCATCATGATGATTAACTTGGAGATGTACTACGGAGAATAGGATACCAAGTGGTATACCGGTCTATACAAGGAAAGTCCGAAACAAAAGAATCAACTAAAGAGTCTACGTGTCAAGTACGTAATGAAGATGCTAACCCATGACGTTAACATAAGGAAACATTCGATCCCTTTAAGTGTTCAAAGGTTTCTTGCAACCGAGAAAAATTTGAAGGCAAGGATGAGTCGAGTAAAAGCATCTTAAATGAATGTCGAATAAATTGGTGTTTTGGGGACTTTTGATATCCGTTGTTGCTTTGTTTTTACTAGGTCTTTATTAAAGTAGACTTGACTCACATAAAGTATGACAATATTGTCTTGAAAGATTTCCTAATTTCCGAGATTATCTTTATGTTTAGTATTGCCTTTACATATGTTCTATATCTTTATGTTTAATATTGCCTTTACATAATTTCCAAGATTGATTATCCGAGATTGATAATATTGACATTGACTGTACCAAATTCGTCAATTATTCAAAATATTTAATATGTGCACTTGTGAAAATAAACATATAAATATAAATGAAATTTGTATATCACGGATGTAAACATTTTAAAAAACCATAGAAAAGTAAAAACTTCATTAATATTAAAATACAAACTTGATTACTAAATACGAGACAACACCTTAACATACGAACGTAAACACATCATAAACATATGTGCACTTATGCACATATGCAATTGCACATATGCACGGATTATATTTGAAGACAATATAACCATATTTGAAATATTTATACGTGAAGATATGCATATATGCAAGTGGACATATGCACAGATTATATTTGAAAAAAATGCGAACAGATTTGAAATGTTTATACGTGAAGATATGCACATATGCAAGTGCATATATGCACAAATTATATTTGAACAAAAATGCGCCCATATTTGATATGTTTATACGTGCAGATATGCACATACACACGTGCATATGTGTACAGATTATATTTGGAAAAAATTGTGCACATATTTGAAATGTTTATACGTTCATATATGCACATATGCAGGTGCATATATGCACAGAATATAGTTGAACAAAAATGTGCACATGTTTGAAATGTTTATACATGTAGATATGCACATACACAAGTGCAACATCTTAACCATCATCCTGGAAGACTAATTTTAATAGAAATCAATTGAATATATACATCAATCAATTGATCCAGACAAAAAAAAAACAATTCATACATGCACATTCGGACAGTAACATAAAAATCTAGAAAAAAAACATGCATATTATTCTCGACCATTGTTGCTAAACATAAAAATCTTAAAATTATGGAACCACATTTCAAGAACGATGGACTAACGGACAGTTACGTGAATCGTGTCCAGTGCACTGACCACAATTTTGACATTTACGTTTTGCCTTTTTACTCTTCTCCTGGATCCTCTCGGAGACTCCAACCAAACGCTTACCGGTACCACATCCCTTGTTCCTCAGACCCCTAGGGGCGTGTATGTCAACATCTTCGAGGACCGGAACACCAAAATACTCATTCATAGCATCCATCCTGTGCTTGTTTGGATCTTCAAAGGGTAATTGACTGTCTACTTCGGCTTTGAATGTTTCAAGGATATGATAGAGCTTATGTAAACGCGTTTTATCATTCCGAATGCCACTAATGATTTCATCAATCTAACGACCCTCACCATTTATTAATTTCTCTTTCTCAGCATCGACCTCCCCATATCCTACATTGGCAGATTGAAATTGTACAGGTACCAACTCCTGAGTCCATCTACGAACAACAAACTGATCAGGTATGAAATCAACTTTCTCGTTTGTCATAACCGTCAACGCATGTTGACATAGGTACCCATTCCATACAAAGAAATTGCATTCGCACTCAACCGTGTTATTTATAGAACTACGAACAACCTACAAACAATGGTAAATATAAATGTGTGTTAAAAGCAAATCAATATATTTTTAATTATTTAAAAAGAAACGTGAACATTACCTTGTACATTGCCTTTGTCCTTGAAAACATGTTGTTATGGTTAATGGTATACGTCTTCAAATCACCGAATACTTCAACCGCCTCATTCCCGCAAGCAATAATAGCCTTCTTTAACTCTTTTTGGAAATCAAAAAAAATATATTTCTTGTGTACAACTTAGCCGCATGTTTCTCAATTGGATACGAGCTTACCAATTACGGATACATGGTCCTAGTTATGTTCTCATTAACATCTTGTTTCTCACGTTGCCTCTCAATTGTAGCATCGTAGTTACTAAGAAAGAAGACAAGGTCAAAATGCCATTCTATATATATATTGAAAAAGGCGTTCGCACTTTCAGATCTTGATGTCATTTTCATAAGTCCCGACATCGGAGTATCTTCATAAAACGCAGGAATCCAAGAATGGCGAATGCCATACATATCATTGAACCATGAGTCACGAACACGGTTGTATTTGACAATCATTTTGTGCCACTCACTCTCAAAATCCTCAAGACTGATATGTACATTCCATACTAGTTTGTTTATAGCACGATTGAACTCGGGATCCTGATTTAATGCGACGCTAACCTAAAACGCAAAAACAAAATTTAAACTAATATATATCAAAAAAGATAACAAAAATTAAACATAAATATTTATATATTACAATATGAAAAAACCTTGGACGGAACTTTCTTCATTATGTGCCACATACATAAACTATGCCTGGATTCGGGGAACACGAATGGCACCGCTTGTTTCATAGTGGAAAATTGATCAGTAATGACAACCGCTGACTGTTTATCATAACATCTCATAAAATCCTTTAACATCCATTTAAAATTTGCAATCGTCTCTCCAGCAATCAACGCCGACCCAACCACAACCGAACATTTGTCATTATCAACTGCCAAAAGTGGTACAAAGGCCAACACGTGCCTACAAATAAAAACAACATTATAATTAAATAAAATTAAATAAAATGTTACAAGGAACATTTAAATTATTTAATCGAAAGACTCACTCATTTGTCTTATACGTTGTATCAAATGAAATTACTTCTCAAAACTCTAAATAATTAAGACGAGCAACATCATCGGCCCAAAATATAGCTTGCAACTCTCGTTCATGACACATATACTAAAAAAATCGCCTTTAATCTTCTTTCTGTTTGTCAACTTATTAATAAACATCTTGGCATCAAAACTATCAACATCTCTCTTATAATTCTGGTATTCAACCACAGTGCATCAGTTATGTTCGACTCCACCCTTCAAGGCAGATTGTATTCGATGGGCCCTTGTTGCACCGACCTTATATTGAGAGCTATTCAAAACATTCCTACGGTCAGTGTATAGCATTTTCTATTCTTTCGTGAAAAAACGAAGGTCATTTCTATTAAACAACACATGATTATGCTCTTTAACAAACTCGTAAACCTCATATCCAGACTTCTCCTTTAACAAATGTATCTTCACACAAGCATGGCACCCGGACCGTTTTACATTGGAGTTCCGTACACGTCGATCACCTGGACGAATCTCGAGCGAGTCAAAATTCTTCTTCTTGGTATAACTCTCTTTGCTATAAACAAACCAACGCGTCTGAATCGAGCCATTCTTGTTTGTCTTCTTCGCATCTGTTAATGCCAAAAATCGCACCAAAGGGACAACTTAAGGTCGATGTGGACATAATCAACTAAAGAAAGGATCTTTCGACGAGACGTGTGACGAGGGAAAAAATAAACGAGACAAGGGATTTGATGACGCAGGAAAAACCTCAATCGAGGAAAAAACCTGCGGACGACAAGGGGTGTCGTCGCTGCACTATGGTCGCCAATCAGGGGCGACGTCCTTGGTACTGGCGTCGGTCGTACGATGATTACAATACAAATGAAGGAAATACTTCGAAATGTAAAGTACAAGTGTTTGAATGTAAAAAACAGGTGTTTGTCGTGTGTGAATACAAAGTGTGAACTTCTGATCGAGGGATATTTGTCGTGCGTCGGGAGCGATACTTGAGCTTTCCTTCGAGTGTTCTTGAGTTTGCAGTAGGGTTCTGGCTTTTAGTACTTGATCTCCAGAGTTTGAATGTTCTTTGCTATGAGTTTGGATGATTTTCTCTACTGTTTGGTGATGTTCGCTGATGTATACCGGATGTTAACTGATGTCCCTTGAAATGAGGCTGTAGCTTGTCTTTTATAGTCATCGCGTCATTAATTAGCTCCATTAATGATTTGATCAACGGCTACAACGGCTGGAAACGGTCGCGGGAGTGATTATCCATAATGCTCTTCGTCCGTTACGACTACTTGCTGTTAATGGATTTGACTCCTGCATTAAATACTTAACAAACGTAACAGACGAGGTTAACGTTAGCTTTGGTCGAGGTCGCATGGTTCTATGCGACGGTCGTACGGGACGGGCGATGCTATGGTCGAGCGTCATGGGAGACGTACGACTTACCTTTTACGGGAGACGACGTATGTTTTCTAGGTTCTTGTCGAGACCTTATCTTAATACAAGATTTGGATTATAACGGGTGTCTTACCTGCTCTGGTCGTGGTCGTACGACGTGATTTTTTTCCCAAACAGTTTGCCCCCAAAATTTGAAAATTGAATGTCAAATTTAAGTTTTAAATTTTGCTTGTCAAACGCTTAGGCTCGTGATCTGGGTTGAGGGACTTACCTGGTTGTCGTGGAACTAGACTAGTCTGCTTCTAACTGAATGAGAAGTTGAAAAGGGAACGAGGTCGTGACGTCATACTGACACACGATAATGCTTACCAGCTATCGATGCCAGGTGTCGGTGATTTACTGGGGCATATGAAAGTCGGGGATGCGTGTCGATCTTTTGAAGGGCTCGACCTGTCACGATTTCCGACATAAATAGAGATCAAAATGGATTGTTTTCTTCAAGCTTTCGAAAAAGTCATCTTTTCCAGAATCTCGACTTTTTCGAAATCTTTGGTGACCGATGATCTACCGTGGGCGATGATTCCCAAATCGATGACGATGTTGGTTGCGATAGACGCGATGTCCGTGGATTCCGCGCATCTGGCGACGATGTTTTCTGCTACCACGTCGACCCTTTTGTCAGCCGACAGGGGCGAGGGTGTAAAGACGGGAGAGAATGATGGGGATTTTATGGAGATCAACTTTGCGTTGTCTTCATCCCTCTTGACTGACTATGTCCTCGTCAGGACGAAGTCGCTTCCGCTTATGGGGAAATATCAGCTCTTATATTTCAAGGAGCATTTTCCAGGGATCTCTATCGAAGAGATTGGGCTGTGTTTAGCCGTACTGGCGTCTTTCGTAAGTTTTTCTTTCGAAACTTGTGTTATCGATGTTTATTCCTTCGATGAGAGTTTTGCTAATACGTTCCTTTTGTAATTGTGCAGATGTTTTTGTTTTCCTTCACTAAACACGTGAGGAAACTGGAGGTCGATTGTCGGAGAGAAGATATTCCTTCCTCCAACCTTAACATTAATCTTAAGAGCCACATTCTCAGAATGCCATGGCGCGAAAGGTTGGTAGACAACTCTGACGATACTCGTTTGATCCTTGCATTAGTTCTTCAGGATTGTCAGGATTCCGAAGGATGAGTTTTCTTTGGGCAGAGTTTGTGATTGCTATGTTTCCTTAGATCTTAGCATAGTTTCTTTTTTTTGCTGAACTCGTGTTTTTAATTACATATGTCGTGGATGAATGTAATATTGTTCATAAAAGTATGAAATAAACGGAGGATCGTGCGACTTAGGCTCTTATTGCAATATAACGGTTGAAACATAAATCATGTATTTGGACTGTAATAATAAACACAAATATATATCATCGATGTGTTAGAACATACAAAGTTTTTCTAAGTTCCAGAAACTTAGATCGAGGGATAGTTTAGACGTGACATGTGACTATATCGTATGATGAAACTTTAGAATATATGCCCCTGTGATCAAACAATCGAGTCATGTACTTGGATACTCATGTCGTGCGTTCCTGCGATAAAGTTCGTTAGAGGTTGGTTGTGGTTTTACCATAGATTTTGCGATGCTTACCGTCGTGCTGAAAACTTTGTACGATAGGAAGGCGATTTTAAAAGAAATATTTTTTCAAATGCGTCGCATTCCAACTTCGTGGGATTTCCTGATTGTTGAGGGTTCGAAGTCGATAGGCTCCTTTACCCACGACTTCGGAGATACGATAGGGACCTTCCCACTTGGTAGAAAGTTTACCTGCGTTGAGCTCCTGGGTATTCGGGAATACTCAACGGAGGACGTAATCGCCTTCTTGAAATATTTTAACTTTGACGTGCTTATTGAAATGTCGCTCGACTGCCTGCTTCTGTGACACCATTCTGATCTAGGCCAATTCTCTGAGCTCTTCAAGGGCGTCGAGGTCATAACTCAAATCAACCAAGTTGTGGTCGACGGATGTGTGCCTCGAAGTTGGGAGATGAACTTCGATCGGTAGGACGGCTTCGCAACCATAGACGAGAGAGAAGGGGGTTTGCCTAGTGGACGTGCGTGGCGTCGTGCGATTTGCCCATAGGACCGAAGGGAGTTCTTCAACCCACCTTCCCTTTGCAGCTTTTAATCGTTTCTTGATCGAAGCTATAATAGTCTTATTGCTTGACTCGGCAAGTCCATTAGCTTGGGGATATCTGGGAGTCGAGGTTGTTAGTCTGATATTCCTGTCATCGCAGAACTATTGGGTCCTGTCGCTTATGAATTGGGATCCATTGTCGCAGACAATTTCGGATGGAATCCCAAACCTGCATATGATGTTAGTCTGGATAAAGGAGATAACTTCTTTATCCCTAATTTGGGAGAAGGCAGCCGCTTCGACCCATTTAGAAAAGTAATCCGTGAGTACGAGGAGGAATACTTTTTGCCCCGGAGCAGGTGGTAGTTTGCCGACAATATCCATTCCCCACCTCATGAAAGGCCATGGGACAAGCGTTGAGTGCAAAGGCTCCGAGGGTTTATGAGACATACCTGAGTGTCGTTGAAAGGGGTCACAATTTTGGACGTACTTGACAGCGTCTTGTCGCAGTGTCGGCCAAAAATACCCTTGGCGGGAGATACGATTAGCCAAGCTACGACCTCCTGAGTGATTACCACATTCGCCGTCGTGCATCTCTTGGAGGATTTTCTGGGCTTGATTTTTCCTGATGACGCACCTTAAATTTAAGCCCGTCGATGATCGCCGATAAATCTTATTTTCGATCATGACGTACTTAGATGCTTTGAATCTAATCTTTCGAGCCTCCATTTTGTCTTCGGGGAGTTGGTCGTGCACAAGGAAATTTCGAATGTCGCGTGACCAATCATCTTCTTCGTCTTCGATCTGGATGACGTCTGTTTTTCCAATGGACGGCGTTGCCAGGTGAATCATAGGAATAACATCAAATATTGGTTCAACTAAAGCTGACCCAAGGTTCGCCAATGCGTCGGCTTGACTGTTCTGGTCTCGCGGAATCTGTTCAATAGAAAAAGATTTAAATTTTTTGGAATTTTCTTTTGCCACGCTTAGATATGCTGTCATTTTTGAATCCTTGGCTGCGAATTCTCCATTGATTTGATTTACTACCAGCAGGGAATCACTCTTGACATGCAGTGCGGTTGCCCCCGAGTCGTGGGCCATATTCATTCCCACGATCAGGGCTTCATATTTGGCTTCGTTGTTGGTGGCCTTGAAGTCGCATCGGACCGAGTATACCATCTTACCCCCCTGTGGCGACTTTAAGACGACACCCAGTCCAGAGCCTCTAATGTTGGATGATCCATCGACATGTAGGATCCAAGGCACGTCGCCGTGAGTCGCCACAGTGGACACTTCGAGCTCTGCTTCTTTCTCCAACTCAGGGCTGAAATCGGCGATAAAGTCTGCCAAGGCTTGTGATTTGATCGCGGTCCTGGGTTTGAAATCAATGTCGTAACTGCTGAGATATATGCTCCACTTTTCTAAGCGACCCGTCAACTCAGGTTTCCTTAAAACAGACTTAAGAGGAAAGTTACTTACGACAGTAATAGGATGCGATTCGAAGTAGTGTCGTAATTTTTTAGCAGTTGTGACTAGCGACAAAAGCAGTTTTTCCATGGAAGAATACCTGGTTTCCGCGTCCAAGAGAGATTTACTTATGTAGTAGATTGGTAATTGTTGTTTTTCGTCCTCTCGTGTGAGTACGACGCTTACCGCATTTGGACTGACAGCTAAATGCAATTGTAAGACCTCATGATCGTGAGGCTTTGACAACAGAGGAGGCGACGCCATATATTCCTTGAGTTTTTGCAATGCTTGCTCATGATCGTTGGTCCAGTTGAAACCTTTATTTTTGCTAAGGACGTTATAAAACAGATGACATCTATCTGAAGATCGGGAAATAAACCTGTTTAGGGCCGCTACTCGACCAGCAAGCCTTTGGACCTCCTTGAAATTTCGAGGAGATTTGATGTCGATGATGGCTTTGATTTTGTCGGGGCTAGCTTCGATTCCTCGGCGAGTGACCATGTGGCCTAAGAACTTTCCAGCACTGACTCCGAAGGAACATTTGGTAGGGTTGAGCTTCATGCTATACTCCCGAAGGATGTTGAACGATTGTCTTAGATGCTCGACATGATCGACCGCTTGCTTTGACTTGACGAGCATGTCATCAATATATACCTCCATTGTGTCGCCGAGATGGTCTTTGAACATTTTATTCACTAGACGTTGATAGGTGGATCCTGCATTTTTTAGTCCGAAAGGCATAACTTTATAACAGCAAATACCTCGGTCCGTCATAAAAGCGGTTTTCTCCTGGTCCTCGACGTGCATTAAGATTTGGTTATACCCTGAATTGGCATCCATGAAGGTCAATAGTTCATGTCATGCGGTTGCGTCGACCATGGCGTCGATATGCGGTAATGGGAAAGGATCTTTCGGGCAAGCCTTATTGAGATCGGTGAAGTCGATACAGACCCTCCATTTTCCATTCTTCTTAGCCACGACCACGACATTAGCAAGCCAGTCGGGATAATTTACTTCTCGGATCTTTCCGGTCTTGAGGAGGTTATCGACCTCATCGTTTATTACCTTATTTCTCTCAGGAGCGAATTTACGGCGCTTTTGCTTGACGGGTTTAAACGATGGATCGATATTGAGCTTATGAGAAATGATGTTAGGGTCAATGCCAACCATATCTTCATGCGACCAGGCGAAGCAGTCAGCATATTCCGGCAAGAAAGATATTATCCTTTGCCTAAGGTGGGGATCGAGAGATGATCCTATCAAGACTTTTTGCTCGGGCTTGCTTAGGTCTAAGATAACTTCTTCTAGGCAATAATCACCGATGGCTTTAGGAGCATCTTGCACATTTTCAAGCTTTCCATGCGCTGGGTCAGCGGTTCGCTCTGAGTTTCCGCCATCTGCCATTTTCCTGTGATAGAGAACAGAAGGAACTCCAAGAAACTATTAGTAGAATGCACGTTCGTCGAGGATTTTCTCTAGATGTAGTCCCACGGATGGCGCCAAACTGTTAATGCCAAAAATCGCACCAAAGGGACAACTTAAGGTCGATGTGGACTTAATCAACTAAAGAAAGGATCTTTCGACGAGACGTGCGACGAGGGAAAAAATAAACGAGACAAGGGATTTGATGACGCAGGAAAAACCTCAATCGAGGAAAAAACCTGCAGACGACAAGGGGTGTCGTCGCTGCACTATGGTCGCCAATCAGGGGCGACGTCCTATGTACTGGCGTCGGTCGTACGATGATTACAATACAAATGAAGGAAATACTTCGAAATGTAAAGTACAAGTGTTTGAATGTAAAAAATAGGTGTTTGTCGTGTGTGAATACAAAGTGTGAACTTCTGATCGAGGGCTGTTTGTCGTGCGTCGGGAGCGATACTTGAGCTTTCCTTCGAGTGTTCTTGAGTTCGCAGTAGGGTTCTGGCTTTCAGTACTTGATCTCCAGAGTTTGAATGTTCTTTGCTATGAGTTTGGATGATTTTCTCTGCTGTTTGGTGATGTTCGCTGATGTATACTGGATGTTAACTGATGTCCCTTGAAATGAGGCTGTAGCTTGTCTTTTATAGTCATCGCGTCATTAATTAGCTCCATTAATGATTTGATCAACGGCTACAACGGCTGGAAACGGTCGCCGGAGTGATTATCCATAATGCTCTTCGTCCGTTACGACTACTTGCTGTTAATGGCTTTGACTCCTGCATTAAATACTTAACAAACGTAACAGACGAGGTTAACGTTTGCTTTGGTCGAGGTCGCATGGTTTTATGCGACGGTCGTACGGGACGGGCGATGCTATGGTCGAGCGTCATGGGAGACGTACGACTTACCTTTTACGGGAGACGACGGATGTTTTCTGGGTTCTTGTCGAGACCTTATCTTAATACAAGATTTGGATTATAACGCGCATCTTACCTGCTCTGGTCGTGGTCGTACGACGTGATTTTTTGCCCAAACAGCATCCAACCTAACATCAAACCCCGCCTTATACGCATAATTTCTGTACATCGACTCAGCAACATCAATAGTCGAAAAATGATCATTCAACATTGGTTTAGGATCATCAGAAACCTTAGGTTCCATTTCTTCTCTCCAGATAGAGACTCGACAACATCGTATTGCAAATCATCCACAACAAAAAAACAAATATATAATGTGAACATCACACATCAAACAGATCCAATTTGAATGTTGTGCATATGTGCACAATTTTTCACAAAAGTTAAAACAGCTATTAATGCAGTTTAAAATCCAATATGTCAATGAACGTTACTTAATATCAAGAACACCGTTCAAGATTAACCAAATGTACATAGTTTCAAAACAAAAAACACTATATAATGTGAGTTTGAATATTTTTTAATCAGTTAAAATAGAAAATAAAATAATTGAACAAAAATGCAGTTTGAAATGTGTTTTAATAAATAATGTGAACATGACACATCTAACAGATCTAATACGAAAGGTGTGCATATGTGCACAATTTTTCTCAAAAGTTAAAACAACTATTATTGAAGTTTAAAATCGAATATGTCAATGAACGTTAATTAATATCAAGAACTCCGTTCAAGATTAATCAACTGTACATATTTTCACAACCAAAGACACTATAAAAACTTACCGTTATGAATATGGACATTAGGTTCATGCATAAACAAACTAGATGATTGACGATATTAAAATCGTCTGCAAATATGTCATCTAATCCATTATCAATAACAAAATTGTTCGTTAGCCCTGTATTATCGGTTTGAACTGGGTCAATCTCGTCACTTGTAGGGTAAACTGTTAGGGTAAACCTGTTCTTCGACTATGGTAGATGTTAGTGCTCTATTTAGCACCTTGTACCAAGTAGAGGGGCCATTTTAGAACTTTAATATTTTCAAACTATAAATGGTTTTTCCCTTTGTAATTTCATTAATGTCATTCCATTCCACATACACAAGTACACATTATTGCACTCTCTATTCTCTACATCATTTTGTACTGCGAGGATCTTATTATGAATAGAGGGATGAGATCTTGAGCATATTGATTATTGAATGATTGTTCTGGGATCACAATTGGTATCAGAGCATAGCAATTCATTCTGATCCAGTGATTAGTTTTTGAGTTTTTGAGGTTTTTGAGTGTTCTTCATTTTTTCATCTTTTTTGATTGATTTTGGCCATTTGAGTTCTTCAAATAGATCAGAATTGATCAAGGAGTGTTCATTAGTTATCCCTATGTGAATTTCTTCCGTAAATTCACTGCGATTTGACTCAGATTCGAGAAAACTCAGTATTTTCGAGAAAACGTTTATACACACTGTTTTTGGATCGAAATCCCATTTTCTGATTGTTGGAAAAAAGTAGTAGTATTAAAGTTGTCCAGAATCACCTTGCGAACCACCGTACCAATTTTCAGCTTAATTCGATATGTTCTGTGGATTGGACTTAGGATCATTCGAATCTTCATAGTTATCGCAACTAGAAGTGTTCATCATTATCGCACCTTTCAGATAGTAAACAGTAGATTATCGCACGTGCTTGTTGCGATAGCACGAGTTTATCGCATCATACTATTGGTGAACAGTATTTTATCGCAAGTGTCTATTGCGATAAAACTCAGTTTTGTCTTTCATCGCAACCTCTCTTTTGCGACAAAATTTCCTTTGCGATAAAGTGAGTTGTGACAAAGTGTGGAGTTGCGACATAATTCGAGTTGCGATAAAGTGTGCGGTTGCGACAAGGTTTGTGTTGCGATAAAGGGTTACTTGCGATAATATTGGGTTGCGATAAAAACAGTGTGGGTACCAAATTTTAATCAGATCAGAAGGTTGCTTAACGATCAGTAACAAGTATTCATCATGACAGCAAGGGATATACTAGTGATAGGTTCAAAGGATAAACCACCTGTGTTGTTCCTAAAAGATTTTAAAATCTGGAAAGATAGGTTTATCGATGTTGGTCCCGAAAGGCCTATACAAGTTTGTAGAAGGGGGGGGGGGGTTGAATACAAACACGCTATTTTACTTTTCTAAATTGTTTATTGATAAATCATTAACAATTTACAGCTTGTTGCGGAAACAAGATTAAGGATAAACCTAAATCTAAACAAGTTGGAACACTAAGGTTTCTTGCACTAAGAAAGATATGGAGATTACTAATAAAATCCTATCTTGAGAGAGATTTGAACTTGTCCAGAGTTAGCAAGTTACTTCAAATGAAGTGAGTTCATCTCTTTATATACTGCATGCATTTAATGCAATTCAGTATACGCTTTACACGTGTCATCAGCGGATTGGTTGCATGTCATTGACCTTTGTTGACAACCTTAGTAGCCGCATGAATGAACAGTGTAGTATCAGAGTGGTTGTACGATCTCAGATTTTCGGAGGTTCTTTTCTGACATTTCGTACGGTGGCGTGCAAGGGAGGTTAAGACAAAAGTACTTTGTACAGAGGACTTCATGATCAGCTTTCGTTGATTCAGCGATTATCATTTACTATTCAGCGAATGATAAAGTTCAGCGATAGCTGAAGTCTTGTACTTGATACTTCACGTTGAGTGGACAAATCTGAGTCTTCGCTGATCCGCATCAGTTCATTAGTAGACTTGTCGCTGGTTCTTGAGCTTGATCTTCGACTTCAGCGTAGAACCTTTGTTGACGTGAAACTTGTCTTCAGGGATTATAAGTAAACAACTAACTTATCAGCGATCACCATAAGGACTGAACAGACTCAGCGCATTATGGTGAACAGTGTTCGCTGAATGTTTAATTTAAAGAGCGAGAGTTCCTATCAGCGGTACTGTAAGATCTTAGTACTTATCAACGATAGTGAAACTCTGATACATATTGTTTACATACAATTTTCACTAAGTATTTAAGAGAGGGTCATTATCAAATCACTGAGGGTTTGGATCAACAATCTCCCCCTATTTGATTATGACATAGCAACAAAGAAAATTGCTATTTAATGAAAACATAAGGATAAAAAGAACTCATAAAATATTTGTCCCTTTTACTGTTTTCTGGGATCTTTTCAGTACTGATGGAGTAAAGTACATTCGCTGAAATCTTTCTTTAAATCTTTGAATCAGGTTACAATGAAGAACAGAAAGATTACAAGTACAAGCGAAATAAATTACAAGTACAGAAGGATAACTGATACAATAGAGAAAAAGGAGATTATATCAGTTTTCAAAAGGTTCTTCCTTAATGAGAAGTTCATCAAGGGTCGTCTTTTCAGTGGGAATCATCCAGTCAGGAACCGTTACACCTTGTTTTCTTTTCTTCAGCGCTTCTTGAAAGATCAAGGGTTTTAGGTGTCGTGCCTGAATGTCCTTTCTGAAGTCACACCAGTAGATAAGATCTCTGAGCTGTTCGATTGGAGTGATTGGGAGCTCAGCGATCCGTTGAAAGCATTTTCGTCTGTCGTAGTCAAGAAAGAATATTCCATAAGGATTACTGATGACTTTACCAGGGACGAAAAGTTCACATGGTGGCAGAGAGATGTCAAGGGCAGATAGATCAGGATCAGGACCAAGTACTTCAGCGCGAGAGAAACCAATTCCAGTTTCATTTCGTATGACAGGTCCTGAATTTGAATCTTGACGTTTCTTCCTTGGAGAACCTCTTTTTCTTTTTGGCTTTAGATCAGGAACAGGAGGAATATCCACACAGGAAGATATCAAGTCGATCTGTCTGTTTATCAGCTTTTCGAAATGATTCTTGTACTTTGATTGTGATGGTTGGATAGCTAACCTCATCTCCAGCCATTCAGAGAGACCATACCTTTTTACAGTGTCAGCACGAAAGGTTTCAGATGTGCCATCTTCTCTGAACAGTTTGATGTCAACAATAGGTACTCCGATAGATGTTCTTCCAGAGATGAATACCTTGTTGATCTTCGCTGGACGATATCTGAAGTGAATTTTCTCTTTACACCAGATCAAGGTGGTCTGAGAAACTTCAGTTTTCTTTTCCACGATCTTCTGGGCTTCTTCCCACAGCTTTCGTTGGATTTGAATGGGAACACGCTTCAGTTTGGGGTCTTTGACAGATTCTTGAGTGAGCTTGATGGCGTATTCTCTGTCTTTCTCTTCAGCTTCCTTTCTTTCAGCAATGAGGCGTTCAGCTCTAAGGTGGTCCTGATATTCAGCTTTTGAAATTCTGAACTTAGGAGGAACTGAAGGCAGTTGATCAGGCCTTAGAATAATTCGCTGATCCTCGAATCGCTTTATTATTTCTTCTCTTCTCTTTTGATCCTCTTCACTCAGCTTTTGAGGAACTGAGGAAGGTCTCTTATTGTGCGAGAGAGGTTGTTCTTCTGGTTCATCAGTCTCATAGATTAAGTCCAAGACCGGGATTATTTCATCAGCAGCAGTTGGCTTTATTTGTGAAGTCGCAACAGTAGAACCTTCAGCGACATCCTCAAACAGGGGAGAGGACTAGCTGAAAAGCAGCGATCTTACAGATAAGAATTGGGTAGAAGAACTTGGGTAGAAAAGATAGAAAAATAATGTGGATGTGTATAGGTTTGGAGAACTTAGTGAGCTGTTGAGAAGTTCAGGGAAGGAAAAAGTAAAGTTTTAGTTTACCTGACAAACCGGCTTTTCAAAGAGAATCGCTAGATTTTCATCTTCAGCGAGGCCTTTGTCTTTGCTTTTCTCAGCGCCAGAGGCTGAGGGCTTTGTCTTTGTCTTCTCCCCTGATGGTTCTTTTATTGAGATTCCTTTAAGAGCTTTGATCCTTGGGGCAGGTTTGACGATAAAGAAATCATCGTCATCTTCATCATCATCATCATCCTTTCTTGGAGAGAAGGATGGTTTGTCGTCAGGGATGTCGATGTCTTCATCTTCTTCTGCTTCGGAATTCTCAGCATCTTCTTCGAGTTGCTCCCCCTCAGATACAGAGGCGAGCTTCTCGGTTCCCTCAGGGTTTTCATCTCCCTGAGGTCCAGTGGTCAGATCTTCATTCCTCTCTCCCCTGATAGATTCATCATGGGAAAGGTCTTCAGCGCTTTTGTTGTTCAGATCTTCAGCGCTTTTCTCCTTGGAATGTTCAGCGCTCTTCTCCCCCTCTTTTTAATGATGACTGGGGGAGGAATGGGCAGACTCAGCATTGGTGTTATCTCTGTCTTCTGGGCCAGGGAGTTTCACACAACCTTCAAGCTTTGCTATTCTGTCTTCTAGGCCAGAGATAGCAGGCGTGATTTTCCTCAGCTCTGTGCGATCCTCCTCTGTGAAAGATTCCAGAATAGGGACAGGGGCAGGAGCAGGAGCTGGACTATTTGCCTTGTTTACCAGTGTCTCGATCATCGTCTTCATAGAGCTAACTTCGGTCTTTACAGAGCCTAAGTCAGTCTTGACCTCTGACATATCACCCTCGAGTTTTTCAACCGATGTCTTCAGCGTTGTTACTTCGCTGGACATGGTCGAAACTGATGTTTTGAGGCTTGTGTAGTCAGTGTAGATGTCACAGAGCACCTTGGAAAAATCGCTGAGCGTCTTATCAAGACTCTTGATGTCTTCAGTGGAAGCTTTCTTCTCCACCACCGTTGTCAGCTTTGTCAAGTTCTCTCCAGCGTTTGTTACAGCTGTTGAGTTGTTGGAGAGTGTGGTGGTGAGACTGGACAGCTTTGTTTCCACGGACTTCAGCGAGGCGTTGATGTCTCCCAAATTAGGACATGTAACATATAAGTACTTGTGAACAAAGGAAAGCTCAGAAGTTTCAGGTTTAGTTACAGTGTTTAAGGTGGGATTAGTACCTGCAGGAGGATTGATGAACTCGTCGAAGTTGCAAGTTCCTGAATAGTGTTCCATATCCTCTTCGAAAGTACGGTGAGGTATGGTGAACTCTGCAGGTCCTTTCTTCATCATTTGTTGAGAAGCATTAGCGGCGGCTTCTGGAATGATGGCATCTCCAGTGTTTGCTGGAGGAGTGTCCAAGTGAGTGGAGGGAGAAGCGAAGGTTAAGATTGGGGTTCGGGTTCTGAGTTCAGCGTTGGAATCGCTGACAATCACTTCATCAGTCTTTTGAGAGACTGATGGAGGTTGGGTAGTTTCCAAGTTTCTAACCTCAGCGTTTGGAGACGCTGAAGTCTGGATTGGAGGGATGGCTTGCACGGGTGTGGCAGAGCGTACCACGGAACTTTCCTTCAGCTCTTCAGAACGAGCTGAGGAGTCTTCAGCATGGAATTGCTGGGGTTGCTCCTTGGTTTTCTTGATCCTTTTGGAATCAAGTTGGGTGTGTGAGGGTTTCCTTTTCTTATAAGGAGAGGATGTTGTGGCCGGGGTATCAGCGATTGGTATTGTCGCTGAAGGAGCCACAGAAAGCGGAGAATTTAGAAGAGAGAGAAGAGTAGAGAGACGTACCTCATTGGCGACAGGCTTGAAGTCGAGAACCTTAGGGCCAATCTGAGAAAGTTTCAGATCACCCTCTTCAGGATAGCTGTCATTCAGGCCATATTGAAAGATGGCGCTGATGAATCGTGGGTAAGGAACCCATGCTGGTCTGTCAGCGGCAGAATCGACACGTTGAATCAGGTCTTCATAAATAATGGAGGCCCAGTCAATATTTAGACCTTTCAGTAGTGCGTATCCCATGGACTGCTGAGGTTGGGCGGCTTGATCAGAAGATCCGGATTTCGCTGTCATGCAGCTGATCAGGTGAGCAAAGATGAAATTCATCTCGCTGGGCATTTTGGATTTCTTTATCAGCGTCAGTTTCTTCTCAGGCTTCTTGTCCCTTCCAATATCCCAGATATAACCCATTGCGTCAAGGAAAGCAATGATTGCTTCTCTGTCAGCATGCTTTTTGTGGTCAGGGAATGGAATGAAGGGTTTTTCTTTGGAGGCATTTGGGATGTTTAGGGCTTTGCGGATAATTGCGGGTGTGATCTTGATGGTGCCATACTCAGTATCGCTGAGTATGCAGTCTATGGTTTTGGATGGATCTTTGGCAGAAGGTAGCTCAGTGTGTCTGGCAGAGTACCAGAACTGGGATAAGAGCCGCTGACTGGCAGGAGGTGTTATGGTCAGGGCTGTGTAGATGGGGTTGTTCTTCAGAAAACTTACAGCATCGTCCAGATGTGATACTTGCTTCCGAGGAGGAAACTCGAGAAGAGCTGAGAGGTTGTTGGCCTTAGTCCAATCGAGTTGATCCAGCTCGAACTTCACCTGGGGGGCTTTGAAGATTTCCATTTCCTCAGAGTCAGTGGAGATGGATTCAGCGGTAACATTCAGCTTTGAAGATGCCATATCACTGTATTATCAGTTCAACCAAAGATGTTAACAGATAAGAATTATCTTAATGTGGAAAGAAATTTCCGTTAAGATTTTTCGAATCTTGTCCATTTCATTCAGACAAAAAATGTCTTAATGAAGATTAGGGTTTTTCTTGATTTTAAAAGAAACCCATAAAATCTTGTATTCCAGTTTCTAAAAGAAAAATGGATACGAATGAAGAACAAGTTTAAGATTTAGATTTAAAACTTGAAGAACAACCATGAAATGGTTGTGTTCATAAAACCATGAAAGAAATGATTTTATTTTAAAAAAAAAATCTTTTGTTTGATCTTGTTAAAACAAAGAGAAGATCGAAAACAAGTTATACGCATTTGATAAAAAATAAGAACATATTAACCTTGAAGTTTTGATGAAGAAGATGATGAACAGTTCTTGAGGTTTTTGAGAGCACAAATGCAACAGAGAATTCTTTTCTTGCGGAGAAAGATTGTTCGCGTAAAAGACAAATATAAACCAAGAGTTGTTTATATAGGGATTTTTAGAGAGAGAAAACCTTGAGCGGGAAAAGGTTTTCATCATGACACGGACACGTGTTTGCATTTGATTGGAAGTTTGAACAAAACGTGCAAACGTGTGTCAGAAAGAAATCGTGCCGAGTGTTATCCGTTGCAATGACGTCACAACTGTCCTTTCACATTCTTTTAGGATGTCTCTGAGGTTTTGAAAAACTCAGGGACTCTTTTGAAAAACATGAAGCACTGAATAGAAATATCAGTGAAGGTTTAAGGAATTTTCAAAATATCGCTGTTAAGGAAGAGATATTCAGCGATGCAATTTATTTTGAAATCTTGCATTTACATGCGATTGTCAGAGAGAGAAAACATACCTGGATATCAGTTTAACCAAGTTTATTCAGAGAGAAGATGATGAAATGGATTATAAAAGTTGATTTTATCCCGAAGCCTATACAAGAATGTATAAACGTATCGCTGATAAATGTGAACCGCTGAAGATTTTATCCTTCAAAGTTCAGCATTCCAAGCTCGCTGATGAGAAAGTTGAATCTTGTCTCATCAAGTGGTTTGGTAAACAAATCAGCTAACTGATAATCAGTTGGGATAAAATGAAGTTCTATATCACCATTCATCACATGATCTCTGATAAAATGATATCTGATTTCTATGTGTTTTGTCTTTGAGTGTAGCACTGGATTGTTTGCTATAGCGATGGCACTTGTGCTGTCGCAATAGATTGGAATTTTGGAGAGCTGAAGATCATAGTCTAGTAGCTGATTTCTCATCCACAAGACTTGAGAACAGCAGCTTCCAGCGGCTACATACTCAGCTTCAGCTGTGGAAGTGGACACTGAGTTTTGCTTCTTACTTGTCCAACTTACCAGCTTTCCACCCAGGAGCTGACATCCTCCTGTGGTGCTTTTCCTATCCATTTTGCAACCTGCAAAATCACTGTCTGAATAGGCGGTTAGATCGAATCCTGAGTCTTTGGGATACCAAAGACCTAGATTCGCTGTACCCTTAAGATATCGAAAGATTCGCTTTACAGCTTTCATATGGGATATCTTAGGTTCAGCTTGATATCGTGCACACAGACATGTTGCAAACATAATATCGGGTCGGCTAGCTGTAAGATACAATAGTGAGCCGATCATCCCACGGTACAGCGTGACATTGACCGGAACACCCTTTGTGTCCTTATCAAGTATCAGCGGTGGTGCCATAGGGGTTTTCATAGCTGAACTTTCAGTTAAGTCGAATTTCTTCAGCATATCTTTAACATACTTTCCCTGATTTATAAAAGTTCCTTTTTCAGTTTGCTTAATCTGAAGACCAAGGAAATATGTTAGTTCACCCATCATACTCATTTTATACTCATCTTTCATTCTATCAGCGAAACGAGTACAAAGCTCAGGGTTAGTAGAACCAAATATAATGTCATCAACATATATTTGAACTAAAATGATATGACCTTTTACTTTTCTAAAAAAACAAAGTTTTGTCAATCTTACCTCGCTCAAATTTTTCAATATGGAGATAAGTAGAGAGAGTATCATACCATGCACGTGGAGCTTGCTTTAAGCCATAAAGTGCCTTGTCCAGTTTATAGACATAACCTGGACGCTTAGGATCTGAGAATCCTGGAGGTTGTTCCACATATACTTCTTCATTCAGCTTTCCATTTAGAAACGCTGACTTAACATCCATCTGATGTACAGTGAAGTTTTTGTGTACAGCATATGCTAAGAAAAGACGAATAGATTCAAGTGTTGCTACTGGAGCAAAAGTTTCGTCATAATCTATGCCTTCCTCTTGTCTGTATCCCTGTGCAACAAGACGAGCTTTGTTGCGAATTACAGTACCATGTTCGTCCAACTTGTTTCTATAGACCCATTTAGTGCCTATCACCGTTTTGTCAGTTGGTCTACGAACAAGTTTCCAAACTTTGTTTCTTTCGAATTCAGTCAGCTCTTCTTGCATAGCGCTGACCCAGTTTGGATCTCTGAGGGCATCATCTATTTTCTTTGGTTCAGTTAGAGAAATAAAGTTAACAAATAAACAAATATTACCTGCACTTCTACGAGTCTGAATACCAGCGTTGGGATCACCAAGAATTTGATCGATTGGGTGATTTACAGTCCATCGCTGAGCCGGAGCATGCGTCGCTGACTCAGTCTGAACTGGAGAAACTGAAGATGAGGCTTCAGCTACTTCTGGATTATCAGCTAAGAGAGGAATGTTTGCGTTTGCCACTTCATTCACTGATTGCTGAGAAATAGATGGAATTTCTGAGACATTTGGATCAACTGCAGGTATAGTGTTTATAGGAACAGCTGAGACCCAAGATGTTTCAGCTTCACTATTTTGCATATTTGGAATGATAGAAGGACCATCATTTTCTACTGTGTGAGCATGAGGAGTGGGAACATCTTCTGAATCACCAAGATGAGAAAACATCCATTGATTCAGTTCTTCTGTATCAGCGTTCGGTTTAGAGTTCGCTGAACGGGATTCGTCAAACGTGACGTGAATAGTTTCTTCTACAGTTTGTCTTCTTCGGTTGAAGACTCTGAAGGCTTTGGAAACTGAGGAGTATCCAAGAAAGATTCCACCATCAGCCTTAGGATCAAACTTTCCAAGGGCATCTCTGTTGTTCAGTATGAAACACTGACATCCAAAGATGTGAAGAAAGCTGATTGAAGGCTTTCTCCCATGAAAGAGTTCGTAGGCTGTCTTTTTGAATCTTTTAACTATCAGCGACCTGTTTTGCGTAAAACAAGCAGTGTTGACAGCTTCTGCCCAAAACTGAGTAGGCAGGTGAGAATCGCTGAGCATTGAATGTGCAGCTTCAATAATTGTTCTATTTCTTCTTTCAGCGACTCCGTTTTGTTGTGGTGTTCTCACTGACGAAAAGTTGTGAGAAATACCCTTGCTCTCAAGGAAGGAATCAAGAGAACTGTTTTTGAATTCAGTTCCATGATCACTCCTTATTGAGCGAACAGTCATATTGTTCAGAGTTTCCATCTTCCGAACAAAGGTGATGAGTTCTTCAGGGGTGTCACTCTTAGAACGGAGAAACATTACCCATGTGTAACGAGAGAATTCATCAACTATGACCAGCGTATATTTCTTTCCAGCGATGGATTGTTTGTTAACGGGGCCAAACAAATCCATATGGAGTAGTTGTAGAGGAGATGACACTGAGGAAACTTGCTTTGACTTAAAGCTTGTCTTGGTCTGCTTCCCTTTTTCACACGCTGAACATAAGGACTCTTTGGCGTATGAATGTTGAGGTAGACCAGTGACTAACTCTTTGGATGAGAGAGTATTCAGTGTCTTGAAGTTTAGATGTGAGTGCCTTTTGTGCCATAGCCAGTTAACATCAGAAGATGCTTTTGAGAAGAAACAGGAGTTCTCAGTGGTTGTTGAGTCCATGTTTATAACGTAAACATTTTCCAAACGATAACCGCTGAGAGCTATCTTCTCCTTTTTGTCAGAGACAAAGCAGGATTCCTTAGTGAAAATCACTTTGTTATCCATGTCGCAAACCTGACTGATGCTTAGAAGATTATGCTTCAGCCCTTCAACATATGCGACTCTTCTGAAGGATGTTGTACCATTTGAAAGTACACCATACCCTCGGGTATGTCCTTTTCCATTTCCACCGAAAGTCACAGAGGGACCCTTCTCTTCCTTGTATTCAGCGAGCAGGTTTTTCTTTCCAGTCATGTGTCTAGAGCATCCGCTATCGATATACCAGATACCCTTCTTAACCTGCAATACAAAGGAAGATTAGTTTTGCTTGGGTACCCACTTCACCATGCATACGCGTTTGTCAGTGGAAGTAGTTGGAATGGGTTCAGCAGTCTTCGCAGCATTTGAAGATTCAGCTTTGTCTTTCTTCACTTTGGTCAATTTCTTGACCTCAGCGGTAGGAGTCACCTTGACCTGAATTGCAACTGGTTTGGTCTTCTTGGGTGCTATCTTCACCTTAGCTATCTTATCAGCTTTGGTGGTTGTGGGACACTTACTTGCAATATGATCGGTAAGTCCACAGTGATAACATTTCCTATAAATAAATTAGTTCTAGGACCACTTGAGTGCTGAGCTTTTAATTTGGAATTAGAAGTGCCAGCACCAAGTACACTATTGGTTTTTGAAATAGGACGAACATTCAGTTCTTCAGATTTCTTACCAAGGATATCTACTCTGAGTCTAGGAGTAGGTCGCTGAACTGATCCAGAGGTCTGATTTCTAGAACTAGATGAATGAATCACTAAGGCTTTGGAAGCATTCAGCTTAGGTACTAAGGTACCCTTCTGAGGAATTTGATAAATAACAATTCCTTTACCTTTGTCTTTAGAGACAGAGGTAGGTTTTGAATAAACCATTTTCTCCTTACCTTTTGAGGAGGTAGGAGTTTCCTCAGGGATTGGTGTAACTGACGAGGAGTACTGAGATGAAGAAGTGTCAGCTACTGAGGATACGAACGTTCCAAATTTAAGCATTGAACATTCAGTGGTTGGTATTGGAGTATCATATTTATAACCCAGACCACGTTTATCACTCAGAGGAATCTGAGCCTTAATTATCTCAGTGATCTTTGTTGAAGAATTACACCATCCTTCAACAGTAGCTTGTTCAGCTTTTAATGCAGCGATAGCTTCCGCTCGTTCGATTTTGACTAGCTGATTTAAATGGACTTGATCTTTAAAATCTTCTTCAAATTTAGAAAGCTTTTCTATTTGAAGGTGGCAGTTTTTAAGCTTTTCAGCGAGATCAAGATTTTGGTTTTCAACCACAGCTTTGCCGTTCATGGCTTCGTATAAACTTCTAGTCAGCAGTTCGATTTTACGGAGACTATCAGCTTCATCAATATTTGCAATATTGGTAAAGAAGGAAGGTGATACCTGAATGGCAGATGTTGAAGTGGAGGGAATGTCTGAACTTTCTTCCTCTTCTTCAATCTTGGCCATGAGACATTGATTTGCTTCATCATCTTCAGAATCAGATGATGAGGCTTCTTCATCATAAGCAGCCCAATCATAGTCAGCCATCAGGCCTTTTCCTTTCTTCTTAAAGCTTTTCAGCTTTGCATACTTTTCCTTCAGCTTTGTGTATTTGTCATCTTTATTCCTTGGAACAAAGGATTTCTTTGTAAAAGTTGAAGGTCTCATGATTTTCTTTGACCTGCACTCGTTAGCGAAATGACCTGTCTTTTCGCAGTTGAAACAAGTAGCAGTAGCCTTATCAACAAAAGCTGATGACTTAGGCTTGTCAGCTATAGAAAGAGTTTTGTTCTTTCTAAACATTTTCTTCTTGGCGAATCTCCTGAACTTTTTAGTTAGGAGAGCCAAGGATTCATCATCATCTGAAGAATAAGAATCTGATGACCTTTCAGAGTTACTTTCTAACTCAGTGATAGTGACCACGGGTCGCTGAGTAGAAGGTTCCTCTGAGATTAAAGCAATAGGGGTGCTTTTGGAATCTTTTACAAGATTCTTCTTAAGATGGCTAGATTGCTCATGATTCAGCAATGTGCCATATAAGGTAGCGAGTGTCAATGATCTTAGATCTTTTGACAGCTTGAGACACATGGAATAATTGTCCCAGCTTTCAGGTAAACATTCTAAAAACTTTGTCAGCACTTCAAAGTTAGAATATTCCTTACCAACCGTTTTAAGATCTATAATTAAGCAATTAAAACGTTGATGAACTTCAGAGAGAGTTTCATTCTTACCAGAAATGAAGCTTTCGTATTGTCTTACCAGGTTGATCTTTCTTGAATCCTGGACTTCAGACGTTCCTTCATACTGAACACATATTGTGTCCCACATGGCTTTTGAGGATTTCAGGTTCATGACGGAATGGTAGACTTCGTCAGGAAGGGCCATGGATAGTATGGATCTGGCTTTTGTATCAATAGCCACTTTCTTCTTGTCTTCATCGGTCCACATGTGTATTTCCTTTGGAATCAGCCTTTCAGGAATAGCAGCTCGAGTTGCAGTGGCTGGAACTAAAGGATCAATAGTTACAGGGATGTGTGGGCCGTTTTCAAGATAGTAGGTCATAGTAGGGTCTACACCTTCTAGGAAGAGCATCATCCTATTTTTCCATAAGTTGAAGTTGCAAGAGAACCATTGTCTATATAATTTGTGTTTGTGTGGGAGGCCATTTTCAGATAATAGCAAGGAAGAGAAATATCTTAGATTAGATCTTGTTTATGAGATTAAACAAATCCGCTCTGATACCACTTGTTGGTCCCGAAAGGCCTATACAAGTTTGTAGAAGGGGGGGGGGGGGGGGGGGTTGAATACAAACACGCTATTTTACTTTTCTAAATTGTTTATTGATAAATCATTAACAATTTACAGCTTGTTGCGGAAACAAGATTAAGGATAAACCTAAATCTAAACAAGTTGGAACACTAAGGTTTCTTGCACTAAGAAAGATATGGAGATTACTAATAAAATCCTATCTTGAGAGAGATTTGAACTTGTCCAGAGTTAGCAAGTTACTTCAAATGAAGTGAGTTCATCTCTTTATATACTGCATGCATTTAATGCAATTCAGTATACGCTTTACACGTGTCATCAGCGGATTGGTTGCATGTCATTGACCTTTGTTGACAACCTTAGTAGCCGCATGAATGAACAGTGTAGTATCAGAGTGGTTGTACGATCTTAGATTTTCGGAGGTTCTTTTCTGACATTTCGTACGGTGGCGTGCAAGGGAGGTTAAGACAAAAGTACTTTGTACGGAGGACTTCATGATCAGCTTTCGTTGATTCAGCGATTATCATTTACTATTCTGCGAATGATAAAGTTCAGCGATAGCTGAAGTCTTGTACTTGATACTTCACGTTGAGTGGACAAATCTGAGTCTTCGCTGATCCGCATCAGTTCATTAGTAGACTTGTCGCTGGTTCTTGAGCTTGATCTTCGACTTCAGCGTAGAACCTTTGTTGACGTGAAACTTGTCTTCAGGGATTATAAGTAAACAACTAACTTATCAGCGATCACCATAAGGACTGAACAGACTCAGCGCATTATGGTGAACAGTGTTCGCTGAATGTTTAATTTAAAGAGCGAGAGTTCCTATCAGCGGTACTGTAAGATCTTAGTACTTATCAGCGATAGTGAAACTCTGATACATATTGTTTACATACAATTTTCACTAAGTATTTAAGAGAGGGTCATTATCAAATCACTGAGGGTTTGGATCAACAATCGATTATGTCGAAAGGCAAGAGAATGATGACTACATTCATACCTCCTTGAAAGAAGGAGTAATGGATCCTGTGCTCACAGTAAAACCAGGTGAAGTTGAACTAACTCATGTTGCACTTGAGAACTACTCGAGTAAAGAGCTTAAAAGATATTAGGCTGATAAAACATCAAGGTCATTGGTTATGCAAGTGTTGACCAATGATATCTACCAGAAAGTTGATAGTTTCAATGAAACCGGGAAGGGCATGTTCGATGAGCTGATCAAACTTTATCAGGGTTCACAAGTGCAAAACCAAATGAGGATTTCAAATGTGATTAATAAATATGAGAATTTTAAACAGAAGGGGAGAGAGACTCTGGATAATACATATGACCGCTTCACAACCATCCTGAATGAGCTGAATAGATATAGCATAAAGAAAACCATAATTGAGAACAATGTGGAGTTCTTAAGTGTACTTCATCCTGAATGGAAGAAGTATGCTCACCGCATGAAACAGCATTCAAGATTGGCTTCTCTACAGCTACAAGAGATGTTTGAGACGCTTAAACAGGATGAGGATGACGCGGAAGAAAAGAGAGAAAAGAAGAAGAAGAAAGATAAGAAAGAGAAGAAAGTGGAAGTGGTAGAGAAGAAAGAGGATGAATTTGAAAGTGAACTAATTGCTTTAATGTCAAGTAAATCTAGGAAGTATACTGATAAAGGCAAGAATGTTGAGATAGAGGGAGATGGTATTGATAGTGATGACCTAGATGAAGCTGAGAGTTTAAGGCATGCTATGATTCTTCTGACCAAAGCCTTTCAGAAGAAATATGTTAAGAAATCGGATCAAACAACCAACGATACTCATCAGGATCTCGAAACTTTGAGCATAAAGATCAGATTGAGTCAAAGAAATGGTTTGATGATCTGAGGAGGTTAAGAGAACTGAGGATAAGAAATTTGCTGATAAGAAAGGGGAAGAACAGAAGTGTTATAACTGTGGAAAATCTGCCCACTTTGCCAAGGAGTGCTGGAAACCTAAGGTACGGGATTCAGACTACTACAAAAACAAGATGTTGCTGGAAAAGCAGAAAGAGTCCGGGAAAGCACTGCTGGTGGAGGAGGAATACTGGTTGGATCAAACAGATGATGAGGATGAAGAGGAAACTACTACTTTGGCCAAGATGTGCCTGATGAGCAAAGATGGTGAGGATTCCGAAGCTGATGCGGTGCTTGAGACATATGAGGTAGAATCCTATACCATTAATTATTTTGCGAAACATCTAGAAGGTTTACAATTAAAAGCAGATGATTTAAATAAAAAATCTTAATAAAGCATATAAAGTAATAGAATCACATAAACAACTAATCATTGAACATAACAAGTTGAGTGATGGGTTGAAAAAGAGCCAAGCTGGATTCGAGGAAACTAAAGCTTGTTTTCGAAATAGAATGGATGAAATGGCAGAGAAGCTAAGACCTTCAGAAGATAGGAAGATTGAGCTTGAAAAATTATTGCATTCTTACAAAGATATTAATACTGAGTTTACTGAGAAGGCTAGTTATCTGGAAGAAAAGTTGTACAAGTTAGGTCAAACTGAACAAACTATTCATCTTAACACAACAAAGAATTTCAGATACTATAATTCAAAATGGGGCTTGGGATATGATAATCCTCGTTATTTGGAAAATGCTTTGAAAAAGTCTCCAACTCTTTAAAAATTTGAATGGCTTAGTCTTCCGTCTAGGGATCCAAAATATAAGATTGATTGGCTTAAAATGGATGGTGATGACTATGAGGCTGAAGAAGAGACTAAAAGAAAAACAGCTGTTAAGATGCAACTTCCTTTCATCTATGACTGGGATAATCATAAGGCTTTGTCTTGGAATTGGAAACAAACCTTGTCTAATGATTATTTCCAAAGTTATGCAATAGAAAAAACAAAAACCACAAGGGTTGTGGCGTACTGGTTAAAGCCCTGGGGATGTGGTTAAAACCCTGGGGTTGTGGGTTCGAATCCAGGCGTACACAACAATTGTGGCCACTGAGGTTTAATCAGGGTTGATGTCTTACAGTCATAATTTGCCAAGGGATTAGTCTAGGCATAGCCTAGGACACCCTTCCCAAAAAATAACCAAAGGAGTGTGAAAACCTGTTTTTGAAGGAAAAGTTTATTATCCTCCTTTGGTACTTGAGCAAAAGCTTGTAGACCTCAAAAGCAAGATCAAAAGCAAAATTGAGGAAGTCAGAAATGATGACCAGCTCGCTTTCGATATTGAAAAGAAAGTTATGCTTACAGTAATTTCAAATGGCTTAAAAGAAATGAAAGCTAAACATAAAGAAATATCGGAAAAGAAATCTTTACAAGAAAAACATTCTTCAGATTCAGATGTTTCTTCGTGTAAGGAACTTATGGGAAATACTATCTTCAGAGGCATGACTATTGATGACCAAGAAGGTTCTGAATCTTGGGAATTGGAAAATCAATCGGTTGATGCTTCTCATGAGAACTATTTTCCTACTAAAGAAGATAAAGCTTTTAGAAAGGAACAAAATGAATTTCTATATCCGAAGTCTTATGGTATCTTTCACACTTCATTGGATAGTCAGTCTGATCATGATATTGAAAATCCTTGTGATGTGAAGGGTAAGGAAGTAAAAGAAACAATTGTTCAATTTGATTTTAGCGCCAAACTTCCAGATCACTCTGACTTCTTAATCAAAGAAGAGGAACCTAAGAAGACTTTCTTCAAAGGTGAATCTTCAAAATCGGTTGAGAAAATTCCTGATAATGATTATTATTCCAAATCCAAATCTAAACAATCATTTCAGAAAAAGAAAAAAAAAGAAAAATAATCACAAATCTAAGTCTTTTCAAGCTCGAATTTCCAAAGCTTATGATTCTTATTTTGCTGGCATTTCAGATCGTTATATAAGAAACAACTCGAGACTCGAATGGAGAATAAAGGAGTCCACACAGAATGTGACCCAGAAAAAATAATCCCATGTTGCTTTTAATTCCATGAAAAACAATTTTGCTTCTGTTGTTAGATATCAAGATGTTTGCAATAAACAAAAACTTGTTGTTCCGTACAAGCTTTATTCAATGCAACAATTGATTAATTTAGCACATGATCACATTTGTTGTTCATCTTGTGGTGTGGATGATTTTATCTGCAAATCTGATTATTCTTATTGGTTCGGTTATAATATCCATGGGTCAAAAGGTTTTTATTCAAATGGATACTACAACAGACAATATAAAAAGAAGAATGCAAAGTCCAAACATACTTCAACTCCTAACCCAAAAGGACCCATTCTCAAATGGGTACCTAAAACCACTTGATTTCCTTTTTCAGCCCAGTCATGTATGGTATTTAGATTCAGGCTGCTCAAAACACATGACTGGAAGAAAGGAGTTGCTCAATAATTTTGTGGAAAAGTATGGTGGTAGAGTCAAGTTTGGAAATGATCAATATTCTCCGATTCTGGGTTACGGTGATATAGTAAAGACAATGTCAGGATTACAAAAGTTAACTATATGGAAGGTTTGAGACATAATTTGTTTAGCATAGGTCAATTTTGTGATAAAGATCTAGAAGTCAATTTCAAGAAGACCCGGTGTTCAGTTCGAACCGAAGGAGGAGATGAGCTTCTAGTTGGTACGAGGAAGTCCAATCTTTACACCATTGACCTGTCAAAGATCAAACCAAAGAATGACGTGTGTCTATTGTCGAAAGCATCACTAGAGAAAAGCTGGTTGTGGCATAGACGACTATCTCATCTCAATTTTCGTTATATTCAAAAATTAATGATAGGTGATTTAGTTTTAGGTCTACCAGTTCTAAAGTTTGAGAAAGACAACTTCTGTACCGCCTGTGAGAAGGGGAAGATGAAACGAGCTCCTCATTCGCCAAAACCTGAGCTGAGCACACACAAAGTCATGGAGATTCTTCATATGGATCTCTGTGGGCCAATGAAGACTCAGAGTATAAGTGCCAAGCGGTATGTGTTGGTTGTCGTCGACGATTATTCGAGATACACATAGGTGAAATTTCTACGATCCAAAGATGAAACACCTGAGTTGATTATCTCGTTAATCAAACAGCTTCAAGTGAATCTTCAACAAACGGTCCAGACAATCAGATCAGACAATGGGACAGAGTTTAAAAACAAGAATCTTGATGACTTCTTAGGAATATCACATCAATACTCTACAGCAAGAACACCTCAGCAGAACGAGGATGTTGAAAGACGAAATCGTACTCTTGTTGAAGCTGCCAGAATGATGCTGTCCTATGCTGATCTACCGTTGTTTCTGTGGGCCAAAGTTGTGTCAACGGTTTTTTTTGGCAAAACTTTATATAAAATTATTAACAATAGAAAACCTGTAATACACTACTTTCGTGTCTTTAGGTGCAGGTTTATCGTGCTAAAAGACAAGGACAATTTGAACAAATTTAGTCCTAAGGGAAAAGAGGGTGTTTTCATCGGATACTCGTCAACCTCAAAGGCGTACAGAGTCTATGTCAAATCCTCTAGAACTGTGATAGAAAACATTAACGTCAAATTCGATGAGACTAAGGAGATGGCTTATGTGCAAATAGTACAGAACCCGCAACGTCTACCAAGTCAAACAAAGATCAAGCTTCAACTTCTAACTCTACTCCTAATGAACTTGATATTTTGTTTGAAATTTTTTATGATGATTTCTTTGGAAACAATAACTCATCTTCTCGTGCTAATAACAGGAATCAAGTTGATGCACATCCAGTACAAGCTACAATGTCAGGGCCTTCATCGGTACCGACATCATCCAATACTTGTGCAACAACTACCGTATCCTCTCCAAGTAATTCAAACGTGACATCTATGCAAGCAATGCAACAAGTATCTACGAATGGTGCTTCTTCATCGGGTACAACTTTAAATGTTAATGATCAGAGTACTGCCAACATACCGGAGGAATCCACTGAAGCAGTTCCCGAGGCAGTTCCAGTTGTCTCTTCTGACAACCAACCAGCCTCACATCCGGAACCGACATTGACGATAGAGTTGAACTTCGATAAAGACCCTACCTTAGTAGACCCCAATCAAGATGCTATTTCTCTCCATCCACACTCAAAGAAGTGGACACGAAGTCACCCATTAGATCAAGTGATTGGTGAGGTGTCTAAACCAGTGAATACCAGATCTGCAACCGCAAATGAAGTTTTATACGCGCTCTTTCTAAGTCAAGTTGAGCCATCAACAGTTCAATAAGCCTTGGAAGATCCGGATTGGTTAATTGCGATGCAAGAAGAACTGAATCAATTTGAAGCTCTGAAAGTGTGGAGATTAGTTCCAAGACCCAAGGGTAAAACAGTCATTTGTACTAAGTGGGTCCTGAAAAATAAGAAAGATGAAGACGGAATAATTGTGTGAAACAAAGCACGGCTAGTAGCAAAAGGGTATAGGCAACAAGAGGGTATAGACTACGATGAGACGTATGCACCGGTTGCTCTCTTAGAGGCAATTCGGATGTTCCTATCTTTTGCCGCCTACAAGAACTTCACTGTTTATCAAATGAATGTGAAGATTGCATTCTTGAACGGTGTTTTGAAGGAGGAAGTGTACGTGTCTCAACCAGAAGGCTTTGTGGACAAAGATAAACTAGACTATGTGTACATCCTTGACAAAGCCCTCTATGGTCTCAAACAAGCCCCACGTGCCTAGTACGAAGTTTTATCTACCTTTCTACTAGGATCCGACTTTGAAAAAGGTAAGATTGACACAATTCTCTTTACTTTGCATGAGGAAGGTGAAATTCTTTTAGTACATATTTATGTTGATGACATTATTTTTGGTTTGACTAACCCTGCACTATGTACATGGTTTTCTAACATTACGATGACCAGATTTCAGATGAGTATGATGGGAGAGATTAACTTCTTTCTCGAATTACAAGTCAAGAAATTCTCGACATGGATCTTCATCAATCAATCGAAGTACGTGTTTGATATCTTGAAGAAATTCAAGATGGAGAACTGTACATCAATTGGTACTCCTATGGCTCCAGGATCTAAGATCGGTCCAGATCCTGAGGGTAATGATGTTGATGTTAAGAAATATAGAGGAATGATAGGGTCACTAATGTATCTAACTGCAAGTCGACCATATATTATGTTCGCAACTTGTCTGTGTGCAAGATTTCAGGCCAAACCTAAGGAATGACACCTCGGCGGTGTCAAGAGAATCTTTCGCTATTTGAAGGGAACACCGTATCTCGGACTGTGGTATCCCAAGGGAACCAGATACGAACTCACCGCATACTCAGACGCGGATCATAGAGGAAGCATGCTGGACAGGAAGAGCACATCGGGGCATGCATAGTTTTTGGGAGACAAGCTAGTGAGTTGGTCATCTAAGAAACATAATTGTGTGTCAACATCAACTGCGGAGGCGGAGTATGTAGTCGCGGCCATCTGTTGTTCACAAGTACTGTGGATGAAGACCCAACTCATGGACTACGGGTTCAAATATGAGAAGATCCCCATATACTGTGACAGTAAAAGCACGATTGCCATATCTGCTAACCCTGTCCAACACACCAAGGCTAAACATATCAACATCAGGTATAATTTTAGTAAAGATCATGTTGAGAAAAGAACAATTGAATTATACTTTGTTACAACTGAGTATCAACTTGCCGATCTTTTCACAAAAGCCTTGGATGAAAAACACTTTAATTTCATAGTATCCAAGCTTGGCATGTTGAACATGAAAGTTTAACTTTCTTATATTGATCATATAATAGATGGAAATATTTGTATCTCAATCTAGACATTGTATCTAGATTGATACACTCAAATTTTCATCATATTCTATTCTCAATACATGTTATTTAAATTTTCATGACTTAGTTGTTTTTCAAATGTTTGTTCAACTTGTTATTTTTTCTTTTCCTTTAATGCTGTATTTGAGATTTTACATGTTATCTGTGTCTGCATAAGGTGTGTTCATGGTCTCAGGGGGAGTTTAGTACAGATTCTATGCACAAGAATAGGAGGAGTGTGCATAACTGACATATCTTGTAAGTTTAGATAGCATGTGATTGCTAGTTGGAGAATACAAGGTAAGTATTCTAATATGTTTTTACACTAACTCTTAAATCCATGCATCATTTAAGGGGGAGGGAAAACCTTGTTTTGAGTGCTTAATCAATTGGAAGTTGGACATCTTCCAAAGTGAAAAAATCTTTTTGAAATTTCTTGAAAAACATTTTGAAAAATGTCCATGTGATTGAAGTTATCGCACCTAGAGGCTTGTGATAAAAGGTTTTATCACATCAAGCTACTTGCGATAAAATACCTTTAGGTTTTATCGCAACATGCTTCTTTCGATAACTGGTTTTATCTCAACCTTAGCTTGCGATAACTTTGTGTGAACAGTACTTTATCGCAACACTTTGTTGCGATGAAATTTGGTGATGTTATCGCACCTTGTCTCTTACGATAACTTGAGGGTTTATCGCATTCTTCTTCTTGCGATAACCTGACACTGTGGCTGGTCAAACGTTGGACCAATCATTTGCTGCCGCCTATCACTTATCTCAAAACCCTATAAATACGAACGGTTTTTGAATCATTTGTCTCATTCCAAACCCTCAAATCTCTCTAAAACCTCCAGTTCGATTTCTGCGTTTTTTCAAGATTCTCGAGTTCACATTGATTCCATTACGTTCATATCATCATCGAGGTTAGTATCATGTGCTTATTTCAAAGTTTTATCCGTTAAATCTTTGTCTAAAGTTGCTTTTAGGGTTTGTATATCGATACTCTTATCTGTCTTTTCATATTCTGTCGATTTTTCATTGCATATGTGTTTGTTACTTGTTAGAAATGCTAGGGTTTTATTCCTATGTACATTGCGAACCTAGTAGGATAGGTTGAAAGTTGTTTTGTGCGAAAAATAGATTTCTGGGCTTGAACACTTAGGATTTATCATCGTGTTCAAGTTTATCGCAAGACATAGTGTTCTTCATGTTCATCATTATCGCAACCCATTGTTGTTCATCTTTTTCGCAACATATGACTTGCGATAACTTTTTATCGCAACATATGTCTTGCGATAACCTTTCATCGCAACCTTTACCTTGCGACAAAGTGTGTCTTGCGATACCATCTTGATGTGTCTTGCGATAAAACTAGTACTTAGGAATTTTTTGACAAATTTTCATGAAAATCCATGTTTTGGCATTGTACTGATGTTACCATATCCAGATGGCACATAATGATGGTCACACTTCTGATGAGAACACTGTCATACCGTCTCACCGATCCTCGCATCCATCGGTGAACGCACGTAACTTAGACGAAGAACTGTTACCAAGTAGTCTCCATCTTGCACTCCTAGACAACATCTACCATTTGGATCTTAGTGTGGATTTTGAGTACCGCATCATCCTGGAGATTATCCACGGTCATCCACTTCGCACAGCTCTTACGAAGTTTGTCACTGTACCAGTAATCTACCTGCAGCAATTCTGGCATACACTACAGTTTCATCCAGTACACAGACGAGGCCAGCATTTCACCGCAAAGGTCGATTATTTCGACGTTCGCCTAACCCTGAGAAGACTTCGACTAGCCTTAGACCTACCTTATAGCGCTAACTTTGAAGACATGACTCCCGAGGAACAACTCTTTGCCGACATTCGTAGTTTGGGATATCAAGCCCCTAACAACTCAGTTCTTACAAGTTCTTCCAAATTCAAGCGGAAGTTTCTTCCAAGAGTCTGGTATACTCTATTCTCCGTGATCAACCGCTGCATGACATCGAAACATACCGGTCTTGATAAGTGCAATATAGCCACTCTCAGGCTATTCCACGCCGTTGCTTTCAACCGCCAAATCGACTTCGCTATAATTATCTGGAACGAACTCATCGAGATAGTCGGTGACAAGTCTAAGCCGATCAAGAAGCGTAACTTTGTGCCTTACCAGAGATTCCTTCAAATCATTATTCATCAGATTATGGAAGACAACCAGAAGATACCTAGACGACCAAATGCAGTCCAAGGCCCGAGCCAATGGATGCACTTTCTAAAGATGCCCGACCCAATCGACTTTGCCCACATTGCCGTTATACCCCAAAGTTGTTCTAGCATATGCCGACTAGCAGTCTACGGTAGTTAGACAGTATAGGATAGATAATGTACTGGTGGTCTAGCCAGAACCGAAGGGACCTACCCATAGTGCCACCCAATTAGGCGGTGGGTCAACAAATCGAGCAGGTAGGGAGAGGTGAGGAGAACAGTAAGAAAGAGAGTGGGAAATGTGGCGAGGACTGCTGGTCAGGCAACAACTTCCAAAACTGCAAGAGTTCAAATCTTAGATGATGATGTGTCATGGAACTCCGAAGACGATCCTGATTATGTTATATCTGGTTCTTCATCTGAGGATGAAGCATCTACCCTACCAAGACATAGTGATGTTAATGCCGCTGACTCAGATTCCTATTCAGATCATGACCCCGATGCGCATTTAATACCGAGACATGTTGGTCTATGCCAGCGAATAGAGAGTTCTGATGCTGATTCCAATTGGAACGTCGGACTCTCCGGAGATATTGGAGTCATAAGGCGGGAAGAGGGAGATGTAGTTGAAAAGAATGATGATTTGAGCCAAGAGAAGGGGAGAAAAAAAAGAAGATACTGAGAAAGGGTCACACAAAGTTGTAACTAGTGACCCTCCCCAAACTGATCTAATCCGGGTAGCCACATCCACTGCCAATGAGCGTTCGTCACCGTTGCGCATTGAAACAGCCATGGTGGACCCAGCCATGCAGTGCACAAACCCACTAAGCCACTCATCGGCTTCTCGACAAGCCGATGTTTCATTCAACACAAGGGATCAAGCACAACTTCTATTGGGAACACATTCGGTGTTTGCCGATATTGAACAAGGTAGGCTCCTGCCTAGGCCACCGAACTTTATTCCGCGCACCTCGAGTCCAGTGCCTTTTGGACGTACTACCTTTCCTAGGACACGAGCACCGGTATCACACCAAGTTGTGGGCTTTTGTGCCCCAACCGGAACACCCAGAGTAAGGCCGCCATTCGTTGGTGCCTTGCGAGGACAGGGTGGAAGTCATGTCATAGCTAACACCATGCCAGCTATGAGCACATGCCATTCAGTTGCTTCAACTGCAATGCAAACCGAAAACCTAAGTGGTTCGGGTGATAGATCCATTTTTTCCCACTTTCAATCTTGATCAGATGATGGAAATGCTAGGACTGCCCCCGCATTATGTATCTCTGGACTTCCTAAGAGCTTCTCTTTCATCCATCAACAATTCTTACAAGCTTCACCGTAAGTCAATGCAAGAGACTGTTGACAGACTTGCAAATGAAGTTTGCAGAGCACTTAAAGGGAAAGGGGTAGCAGAATCTCCGTCGGTTCCTGAATCTCAACCATCTGAAGCTTAACCCAGATCTCAACCTCCACCATCACAACCGTTACATACCATTCCCACTCACATGCTCAAATCTGAGCTCATTGCCGGGTTACTTGCCCAAGAAGATACCAATACCACTGAAGAGGTAGAATTGGTAGGTTTACTCCTAAGACAATCTGAAGCCCAACACCAATTACCCACTAGTTTTGACTTTCAAAACCTCCAAGCCTCTCAAAGAGATTACACAAGCCATGGTTGCATGTTATAAATCTTTATCTGACAGAATCACCGTGTTAGAGCAACCTTGTGGTACTCAAGCTCAAGGTTCCATCAAACGAAGAAATGATGATTAGGATGATCCTGATCAACATGAGGGGGAGAAGAGAGCCAGAGTTGGAGAATCCAATGGTGTAAACGCTGAAAATGTTGGTGGATCAGAGCAGGCAGAAGTAACTGAGGGGGTAGAGGGGGCAAGTGGACAGGAAACTGATGTGGTCCCGGTTGATGATGATACAGTTCTAGCTGATGTCATAACTAGGGTTGAAAAGTCTCAAGTTGTTGACAATAGAACAGAAGAGGAGAGGATGGCTGATAATATGCTGAATGATTATATTTATATTGATTTTGAAGAAGAGCTGGAGACAACAACCGTTCATATCAAAGAAGAGATTAATGACATTTTTGACACCACCGGGGCTCAAACAATTGAATCTGATTCTGATGATAATACTTCTCAACCGCATCAACAAAATGATCAAGGTACAGGCTCTTCAGCTCAACATGTTCCAGTAAATACCGATGGCAGGATAAGAGATCCAATCCTAGAAGCAGAGCTTAGAATATATCAGAATGTGATTGATAATGAACCACGGTATGTCGCGACTGGAGAAATGGTGAGAATTTTAATTCCATTCCAAGAAAACATAAAGAAAGACTTGTTTGTAAAGTACGTTCGGAGGATCAACTTGGAAAAGGTGTACGGAATTGAGAATTGGTCGTCTCTTCACAAAATCAAATTTCTGCATGTAATGAACAACAAAGACTTGAAGACAGGTGTTGTAAGGTCTGACAAAGTAATTGTGAAGGTTTTGAAGATAGAGTCATACCGGCTACTCAATGTTTGGTACCCTCAATTCACTGTTAAAAGATTTGATGTCACTGAATGCGTCTTTTCAGAAGCCGACTTCAAGAGCCTAAAGCTGGATGATTTCCTTAGCCTCTACAATTCCATTGCTAGCATTCCTGATAAGCCACTTGAATGGTTTGCCACTTATCAGAGTGTCAAAAGGTTCATGCGGAATATACTAAAATTTTCTTACCTTTCAGATTTCCAAATGGCCATAGAAGCTCACCAATCCAGAGTTCTCAGAAGACCCAACAAGTGAATGCTAGATATTCAAGGTATCCCTGTTTACTCTGTGCTCGATAAGCCTGAACTCGGAGTTGTATACTTCAATCAAGAGATGAAGAAAATATTCCTGAGAATCTTCAAAGTAAACAAATACAGTGACGGAACTTTCAAGTTGATCCAGGTAATCTAGAGAGCAAGCTGAGACTGGATGGAAGTGGGGAGGTAAAGCTTAAAGAAAAGGAGAAGTGGCTGATAAAACAAGTCTTGGATGCTATCACCTACAGAAGAGAGTACCGGAACGCGTTGAGAAGATTCAAGATCATCTTTGGAATCCGGAAGAAACATGTGAACCCGGTGAACGCTTAGATCTGAGGCCTCTACTTTGGTACAAAGGGGGAGATTGTTAGTGCTCTATTTAGCATCTTGTACCAAGTAGAGGGGCCATTTTAGAACTTTAATATTTGCAAACTATAAATAGTTTTTCCCTTTTGTAATTTCATTAATGTCATTCCATTCCACACACATAAGTACACAGTATTGCACTCTCTCTTCTCTACATCATTTTGTACTTGGAGGATCTTATTATGAATAGAGGGATGACATCTTGAGCATATTGATTATTGAATGCTTGTTCTGGGATCACAGTAGACCCAACAACAGACGCTTTATCAACATCGAAAGGAGAAACTTCATCGCTCATTGTGAACAATCGGCCAAAACAAAAACTGAAACTGTTATCCAAGAAATTGGGGAAATCGTGTGAGTCTAAATGTTTTTTAATCAGTTAAAATAAAAATATCCAATAGGTGTTTGTAGACATCTTGGACTTAAGGTAATATTCTTGCAATCCTTCATATATTTGTTTTCAAAATTAAATTTCATTCGCATGGTGATTAATTTTATTATGAAACCATGGTGGTAGAAAAATCAGGATGTGGATTTTTTATACTTAAGTGTTTCTTTACGACTTAATCGTGAAGCCATTATGCTAAAATTGCAATATGGAATAAGCCAAGACTACTCACTTGTTCCCCATGAAGCCACTCCAAACAGATTAATACCAGAATTCATAAGAAAAAAAAATCCCTCCCTCCCTCCCTCTCCCTCAAACCCATTGGTCTCATGTGCCACAAACAGAGAGATTTACCTAGACAGACGACTTAACACATATAGAGCTTAATGTAAAATAAAGTAAAAAACCCCCAAGTGTCATAAAAAAACTTACCCCAAGTCAGGCTTCCAGATACATGGTTTGCTGCCCCATTTACGACTTCTGCCTCGTTACTGTCTTTTGCTTTCGACTGTTTCTGACTTGTTGGAATAAAACTACCAACAATCATCTGCATGCAAACACCAACAAAATGCTATCACAACTGTCTATAATGTATGTTACTCGTGTTAAAAATTAGGGTGTACTACTATATGAAGTAGAATTTACTTGTAAATAATTCATATCAAAACAAAGTTTCATGCTACTTAAATCTTTCGACAAAACAATCCTTTAATCAGCGGTCCTTTCCATTTCAAGAATTCATTTTTTTCCCATCAAGTCCATGTATTGTTTTAAATTCTAAAACCGTCAAGCCATCGAATTGTTTATCGGTCGTAAGGTAAAAAAAATTGGTTTATGAAAGGTGCAACCATATTATTTTTAAAGTGCATCCGTATCTTGTAATCAACCAAAAACTAAAAAAAGAACTCTTGAAGTCAACCAAAAACTTAAAAAAAACTCTTGAAATAAACCAAAAGCCCCGAAAAAAAAAATCTTGAAATCACCCAAAAAAACCCGAAAAAACTCTCGAAATGAAGTAAAAACTTAAAAAATCCCTCGAAATGGTGGAATTAGGCTAACAACACATCGGACGATATTGAACATCGATAAAAACCGTATGAAAAAATATAGTGTCACTGTATGAAAAAGTTCTTGGGTCCGTCCCTGACTCCCTGGTTGGTTAGTTGGTAATTTGGTATTAGACTTGCATCCTCAACTTTCCAGAATCACATACACACGTATGAAACACTCATATTCAACACTCATATGCCTTGCAACATTGGTAAATTTGACTAAAGGAACATCACTTCAGAAAATCAAATAGGTAAAGATCAAAACAAGAATCAAGGGACCATGGATGAGGTGATAGAATGTCACAAAATAGTCATAAGCTCACCAAGTACCCTGTTAGCTAGCATGCAGATATAAGCCAACAGACAATGAGTTCTTGAGCAAGATTCAAATGTTTTTTTTTTCGCATAATCGCAAAGGTTATACAAAATAATTGGTTGCACCCATCTATATTGGGTACAAATAAAGGCATTTTGATTTAAGAAACAAGCAATCGTAAGTTTAATAGTATATATGCAAAAAGTGCACATAATGGAACATACCAATGGGCTTTCCACCAATATCAACATCAGAATAAACCTTGTGGGTAACTTCATCTAGATCCCATTTTGTTCTCTCTACCTATCAAGCAATCATTAATGCACATGTATCACTAAGCTATAAAAATCTTACCTGGTTTGAAGAAACCGTATAAAGAATAGGAAATGACAGAACTTGGTCCGTGTGCAAATTGATCCGAAATCGTAACTTACAAAGAAACCCAAATCGGTTTGAGAGAGTATGGTGATGGTGAAAGAAACCTAAAAAGCTACATCAAAAACCTAAAAACCTATAACAGAGAATACAAGACTCAAAATTAACACATCTTAAAAACCTAATAAACATCCAACTATTGAATCATTTGTGACAATAAGAATCACTTGGTACAAATGAAGAGGGGGAGAGGGCATCGGATATTCGGTACACCGTATGAAAATGATTTGCAACCATGTTTCAAACATTAAACCTCCATTTCCTCAAATTTTCTCAAATATTGGTTAGCACCAGTTGCTCAAAATTCAGAACTTCAAAGCAATTTACTTCTAGATATAGTGAGTCCCATTCATCGAGATTATAATACTTCCAAACCTTGTAGTGTTTGTTCTCAGCAGCCAAACATTAACACATCAAGTTGGAGAAGAAGATGAAACCTACAAATGGTTCTATAATTAGTGAGAGCTTGTAGGATGGCAGAGCAGGAAGACGTAATCAGATGTTAGTAGAATTTTATCATATTTAAGTTAAAAAATCAATAAATTTACCTGATTTGTGACGGAGAGGGAGGAACGACGGTGGAGGAGAAATGATTCGATTCATCTCTTGGAGAGCGAGACGTGGTGTTTGACGAAGCAGACAAAGAGCGTGATAGTTGTTTGACAGAAATTTTGAATTTGAAAATCGAATACCTCCAATCCTTTTGCAGGTGGAGTCCTTTAGCCGAAAAAGGTAGTAAACTCTGAATCTAAAAAAAAGAAACCTGAAGTTCATGCTTCGATTTGATTCGTGTAATGGAACCAGTCCCATGAAGGGAAAGAGTACTATTCAAAGTTAAAAAGTAAACTTGAACATACCAAAATCGGCTTTGAAGGTGGAATGCATCATCAACTTGTACTTCATGCATGTCTAGTTGCAATTTAGAGTTTTTCAAATTTCATGCATAAATTGGTTGTACATTATGCTTGAAGACTTGTAATTAAGACATTGATCAAAACCAATATTAAAGTAGTATATATATATATATATATATATATATATATATATATATATATATATATATATATATATAGGGTCCCTTTCTTTTGCTAACCAACCCATTGGTACTAATCGTGCTAACCAACCATTGACCAATCAAATTGGTCCTTTTATTTTGGTTTAGGTGCACGCCAACAAGGGTAAAATGGGTATATCCAATTTCTTTCATATTTATCTCACATTTAATAACTGATTCTACATTCCATATTTATCCAATCCATGATTTTCGAAATTATATTAATTCAGAATATATTTTTAATATCAAACAAGATATCGAAATTATATTAATTCAGAATATATTTTCGGAATTATATTAACTCCATTAATACATTTTTTTCTATAAATCAGTTCTTTGAGACATTGTGCATATAGGCAGGTGTGCATATATGCAGATGAGACATTGTGCATATATGCAGATGTGCATATGTGCACATATGCATATATGTGCAGATGTGCGTATGTGCACATATGCATATGTGCAAAAGCCATTTCAGACTAAATCATATGCACAGTTTTTGTGCACATATGCATATAAGCATCATCATCATCGCCTTCTGTGATCTCAGAATAAATCATATGCACAGTTTATGTGCACATATGCACATAAGCATCATCATCATCGCCTTCTGTGATCTCAGACTAAATCATATGCACAGTTTATGTGCACATATGCACATAAGCATCATCATCATCATCAACACAACAATGGATCCAAATCCGAAAAACCATGTTTGCAGAGTGACGAGATGAACGTGAAAGAAACCGTTCATCATATCAACTTGGATTCGTTGCAGAATCATTCTCAGCAGTTTTTCAAGAAACCCGAAACAGAAAATTGTAACGATCCACGATTATTCAAGAAGGTAAAAACCGATGATTCCCAAAACTTTACGAAGATTCTTGGAGTCTCCATTATCGATTATGACTCCAAAGTCGAAGAAAATGGTGGGAAAAACTGCATTTCGAACGTTAGAAATCAGATCGATTTAAACTTGTCTCTTGATGAAGAAGATGATCCGTTTCCAGAATCCATTGTCAAGATTGCTACAATGGAGATCGATTTAGAGGCTCCAACGGTTCTTGAATCCGAACTGGATTCTCAAGAGACGGATCCTGAAGGTAGAGGCGGCGGAGGTGGGAGGCGGAAGGCGGAGGTGGTGGGAGGAAGGCGGAGGCGGCGGTGGGAGGAAGGCATAGGCGACGATGGGAGGAAGGCAGAGGTGGTGAGAGAATTTTTTAGAGAGAGAAAGAGAGTGGATAAATTTAGATGGATGAGTGATTCCTTCAAAATCACACTGTTACCGTGTATAGAGGAATTGCCATGTTTAAGTTTAATTTGGTTTGACAAAAATGCCCTTGTGCTCATATGCACAAAGGTCCAACGCATGCCAATTAATTTTAAATAATATTAAAATCCAGTATTAATTATAACCGTTGATCTGATGCATCTATGGTTGTGATCGGTTAGCACGGTTAGTACCAATGGGTCGGTTAGCAAAAGAAGGGCCCTATATATATATATCCTCTTTTTTTGCTAACCAACCTATTAGTACTAACCATGCTAACCAATCACAACCATAGATCAATCAGATCAACGGTTATAATTAATAATGAATTTTTATATTATCCAAAATTAAAAAACAAATGCTTGATCTTTGTGCATATGGTCACATGGGCATTTTTGTCAAAATCAACAAAACTTAAATATGGCATTATCTACATAGATGGCAACAATTCCGATTTTGATGCAATCACATGCATCTTCAAAAGAATCAACAACATCACCAAAATCGTATTTTCAACATGGAGGCATCTGAAATGATTAAATGTGGACATATTTGAAATGTTATAGCGTGCACCTATGCACATATTCACATCTGGAAGTGCATATATGCCCACATTATATTTGGAAAAATTATGCACGTATGCACATATTCACATCTGGAAGTGCATATATGCACATATTATTTTTGGAAAAATTGTGCACGTATGCACATCTGGAAGTGCATACATGCACACATTATTTTTGGAAAACATTGTGCACATATACATCATTATTAACATCAAAAGGTAATTATTTTTCCTTCATTATAAAAAGTCGAAATTTTAAACTTCTTCTCCAAACTCAGAAAACTGAATGCTTTATTTGTTGTTGATGAACCAGACGTATGATAATTATTAAAGGAAAAAAAGATACATATGATCTTTACATAAAATAAGATAAAGATTGTTTAAATAATTTACATTATTAAATAATCAATTGTAATTAAGAGATAAACACAAAAGAAAACTACCAAATTTAAATGAGAGAAAATTATGGAAAGGAATGTGAGAGAAATATGGAAATGAAGGCGTGGGTTCAAATTTGAATTAAAATCCCAATTTTACCCTTAATACCTATGGAAGGTGTAGAAATTGGTCAAGATTGATACTGAATTGTGATTGGTTGGATAGTGGTTAGCATGGTTAGTACTAATGAGTTGGTTAGCAAATGAATGAGACTCTCTCTCTATATATATAGGGAGAGGTTCAAAAGAGAAGTGCAAATATTTTGAGAAATAGAGAAGTGATCTTGGCCATTTATTCGGTCAAGATCGGCGGCTTTGACCGAGAAGCAGCGGATAATTTCTCGCATGGTCTGCGCGTGGTCTGCACAAGATAGAGGGGTAGTTTCGTAAAAAATACACGGGACGAGTTCATATATGAATCTGTGTGATTCATATATGAACCTTTGTATTCATATATGAACCTTTGTAATTCACATATAAACTCTTTTTAACTAATTCATATATGAACCTTTGTGATTCATATATGAATCAGTTAATTTGTTCATATGAGAAATAGTTAAAAAAATCATATATGAATCAGAAAGATTTATATATGAACACAAAGGTTCATATATGAATTAGTTAAAAAAATTCATATATGAATCACAAAGGTTCATATATGAACACAAAGATTCATATATGAATCAGTTAATTGGTTCAACTGATTCATATATGAACCTATGGTTAATTAGTTTCATATATGAAATACAAAGGTTCATATATGAATCACAAGATTCATATATGAATTCGTTATAAAGAGTTCATATGTGAATTACAAAGGTTCATATATGAACGTATATTTCATATGTGAATCACACAGATTCATATATGAACCCAGCCCGTGTTTTTTGTAAAAGTTACGAAATTGCCCTTCTATTTTTGGAACACCCGCAACTTTTGACCAATCAAAGCCGCAACTTTTGACCAATTATAACCGATCTTGACCGAATAAATGGCCAAGATCAATATATATATATATATATATAGCCATAGGTTCAAAAGAGAAGTGCAAATATTTTGAGAAATAGAGAAGTGATCTTGGCCATTTATTCGGTCAAGATCGGTTATAATTTGTCAAAAGTTGCGGCTTTAACCGGTCAAAAGTTGCGGCTGTTCCAAAAATAGAAGGGCAATTTCGTAACTTTTACAAAAAACACGGGCTGAATTCATATATGAATCTGTGTGACTCACATATGAACTATACGTTCATATATGAACCTTTGTAATTCACATATGAACTCTTTATAACTAATTCATATATGAACCTTTGTGTTTCATATATGAAACTAATTAACTGTAGGTTCGTATATGAATCAGTTGAACCAATTAACTGATTCATATATGAATCTTTGTGTTCATATATGAACCTTTGTAATTTACATATAAACTTTTTTTAACTAATTCATATATGAACCTTTATGTTCATATATGAACCTTTGTGATTTATATATAATTTTTTTTAACTAATTCTCATATGAACAAATTAACTGATTCATATATGAATCACAAAGATTCATATATGAATCACAAAGGTTCATATATGAATTAGTTAAAAATATTTTATATGTGAATTACAAAGGTTCATACATGAATCACACAAATTCATATATGAACCTGTCCCGCGTTTTTTTTACGAAACTACCCCTCTATCTTGTGCAGACCACGCGCAGACCACGTGAGGAATTATCCTCTGCTTCTCGGTCAAAGTCGCCGATCTTGACCGAATGCATGGTCAAGATCACTTCTCTATTTCTCTAAATATTTGGACTTCTCTATTGAACCATTCCCTATATATATATAGGGGAGGTTTCTTTTGCAAACCACCCATTTCTAAGAAACTATGCAAACCACCTTATAGCCAATCGATTTAATTATTTTCAGTTTATTATTCTTTTTATTTAATTTAATCCGGAAGGGCTTAATTGTAATTGTGTAATTAATTTTTTTTCTCTTTTTTTGTTAATTACAGCTTAATTATAGCAACTAAGCATATTTGTAGGGATTTTGATCATGATGAATATCCTCCAAAATCACGATTTATTTTATCATTATCCTTCTAAAATTTGGTTTAGCAAAATCACGATTTATTTTATCATTATCCTTCTAAAAGTTGGTTTAGCATCATCATCATCAGTCTACAATTTTGTTTAGCATCATCCATCTCAAAGTCGTATATCTTAAACTCACGATTCAAGCATGGAAGAATCATGTCCCGTTAACGAGATTTACGTCAATGATGTGTTTTCGTAGGAAGACATTCTCCATCATGAAGGCAATGTCGATACTATTGGTGATATGGAGTCGAATGATGAAGAAACATATGCAAATTCCGAACCAGAAAACTTTGATTCTTGTGGTGTTCAACATGAGCGAGGTAATCCTCTTTATCATTGTAATGGCGTTTTTTATTTGATTTTTCATGTCGTTTTTTTTTTTGCTTTTTTCATGTTGTTTTTACTACTATTCGATTGTGTATCATTCTATTCATTCGATGTGTTTTTCATAATTTTATGCACCTTTTCGGTCGTTTGTATGTAACTCCATGATTCTATAGTTGCTTAGTTATTCATCTCAGTTGCTAAAAAAATGGATCTCAAAATCAAGTGCCATGATTGTTAACAAATCATGATAGTTTGATTTGGAGTTATAAGCCTTCTTCTAGCATCCCCATGCATAAACATGTCCTAATAAAGCATAACATAGAATTAAGCCTAAGGTCAAGTTCCAGCTTATCATCTTTTTTTTATACCAATGGAATTCCATTCATGAATTATAAATCATGTTTCCGTATTCATTAATTATAAATAAAGTTCCATATTAATTAATCATAATTCACCAATCAGAACATATTTGAAACAAAAAACACCATTCATGTATGTTTGTTTACCAAGTTTATGAATTACAAATCACCATTCATAACATTTTTTGCAAACCAGAAATAAATAACTGTGTGTTGGTAAATACGGTTGATATGAATTCATGATTTGTAAAACATGATAACTTGTTTTGGATAGCTTTCACAACCTTCTAAAATTTAAAGAAGGATAGTTTACAGAACAATGCACTTCAATTTTGTTTCTGCCCATTCCATCTTCAATAAGAAGATGCAACTTTGTCTGCATTAAGAATATGATTTTGTTTAAAATATTAATCCATATTTCCTAAATATGTTAATTAGAAAAAAAAATTATAACAACAATTTTCTTGAATTAATGGTTATCGTCTATAATAATTGTCAGGATCGATTCTTAACAAGAATTAAACTTCTTAGAAACAGAATTTAGAGAATCTTGCGGAATAGAACTCTAAATTAATTAAAGAACAATCAATAGAATTCAACACACTGTATATATCAAACTGTATTACTCACAAGCTTTACACCAAACCTCAATCTTGTTGAACAGGCTCAACAAGACGACTTCTACTTCTCTAGAAATAGGGTTCTTACACCTTGAGGTTAATTCACTCCTGAATCAATATAGAATTCTGTATATTATCTATCTTCTATCGTATATCTTCTGTCTTTTCTAATAGCTATCTATCAATACTATATATACAAAAGTAATTACAAGATAACTATCAAAAGTAAATTGATCTTCTGAATCTTCGTTAAACATATCTTGATCAATTCCTTCTTTGTCTCCAAAAGTATCGCATCCCAAACTTATCAAGTCAGCAGTATTAACAATGATTTGGCTCAGCAGCATTAACGACCTTTCAGCAGTATTAACCTTCACAGTCTTCAAGCAGTAGTAACTCAGCTCAGCAGCACTAACCATGTCTAGCAGTAGTAATTTGGTCTAGCAGTACTAACAGTGTCTAGCAGTAGTAACTTCGTCTAGCAGTAGTAACCTTGACTAGCAGTAGTAACGAAGAACTGGCAGTAGTAACATTGTCTTGGCAGTACTAACCATACTTAGCATATCTTCAGTTCCCAACAATCTCCCCCTAACTTGACTTTTAGGAAAAGAAGTCAAGTTCTTCAGATGATGCTTCCAAAACTTAGTCATCATATACGCACAGATTAGGACTTAAACCTAGACTCTGATTGAGAATCCTTTTTACCAAGAATCTACCCATTGCTGAATCCTTGTTGCAGGTCAACTTAGCATTTAGCATTCCTTTCAGTCTCTCCATGCTGTGATTGTATATTTCATCCACCAGATAGTATTCTTGCGTTGCAGAGTCAAGGGAGATGACATATACTCCACAGTTTTCATAGAGCATCCAGTTGGTAATGGCTTGAAACTGTGTGTTTATCCTATGCTGAACTGCTTCAGGTTTGAACATTTGGCACAAGAATTCAAGTACCATTTTAGAGATTGACATCCCTTGCTCAGTCAGCATGTTTTCATATATCCTCATCCCAACTTTGAACATCTCTTCTAAGTCTGATCTTGAGCAAGTTCTGACAATTTTTCCCCAAGTTGAAAAGACTTCAAATTTTCCATCTGCTCTTTTTATCCTAATGAACTCCTTTCTACCATCTTTCAAAGTGTCCCAAAAGATGATTTCAGGAGCCTTAGATGATATTGGTTCAGCCTGAATTGGAATTGGGTTAGAGTCAACACTAGTAATGTACAAATCACATTGGGCATCAGTTTGTGATTGTACATTGCTTGATTGCCCTGATGGAGTTGCCACTTCTTCTTCAGCAACTTCTGAGGTTAATTTTTCTTTCACTGTTTCCTCCTGGGCCTCTTCTGCAGTTGACTCCACCCTTGGCTTCTTTTCATTTTTCTTCTGTGAAGTTATGGGCTTGGTGCTTGGTCTTTTCTTTGACATCATCTTGGTTCTTTTAAGAGTTTTAACAGCTGCAGGAGTTGGTTCAGCTGTTTTAAGTTTCTCAGCAGCAATAACCATTTCAGCTGCTATGGCTGTTACTGCTTCTCTTAGAACATGTAATGATGCTGCTTCAACACTGTTCTTCACAATCCAGTATATTTCTTCATCAATTTCAGCTTGAGTTGTAGTTACTGCTTCCTGCTCAGTTTCTGCTGCTTTTTCTGTTTGGCCTTCAGCAGCATTAACTGTTTCTGCTGCTTGTTCAAACTCAGCAGTATTAACAGTTTCTGCTGCTGTGGTTTCTGCTGCTGTTGTAGTTTCTGCTTCTTTAATAAGCTCTTCCACCTTTTCTGTCTCCCCCTTATTCTGTGCACTGGACTCCCCCTTAAACTGTGCATCCTCAATTTCCATTTCAGTCTCCATCTGAACTGTCTCCCCCTCAACTTGTAGACCCTTTTTATTCAGTTCTGCTTCTGATTCTGACTCTGACTCCCCCTTTTTGGGAGCATCATCAGCTGGAATTCTTTTTCTCAGCACAAATCTTGCCTTTTTCCTTCTGTGCAACAACTTGGTGACCATCTTCTTGAGCTTCTCAATTTGAGACTGTTGGTAGGTGACCACAGTCTTCAGTTGCTCAATCTCCTTCTTCTGTGCCATAACATCCAAGTTGACATTCCCTATGGTTTCCATCAATTCCTCATAGTTATATCTATCCTCACCCTTTTTAGAAGTTTTTACTTTCTTTAAGGGATCCTTGGAAGGTTTAGCAGAAGCCTTCTGCCTAGCAGAAGCACTACCTGCCCCCTTGGTTTCTTGGCACCTGGGTCCTCCTAATGATTTCTCATTTAGAGTTGCCATGGGGAAGGTCTTATTTATGTTACCACTGTCCTTCTCTGTGCTAGCAGAAGTAGTGGCAGCCTTAGCACCCATATGCTCATCCTTCTCCTTAGAGAGCACCTTCTTGGGGTTGGGAGACACCCCTGTGGTTTCCCTGTTGATATTCTCAATTGGAGAATGCTCCAACTGAGGGCTTAAAGGCTTAGGGCTCTGAGTAGGTACATCAAGGGAAGGAACCTTGTGCACCTTTCTTCTTTGAAACCTTTTGGTGATTGTGGGAGTGGGTTGTTCAAGAATGGACTGAGGGATGTCTTTTGAGATGGAAGGTTGGGATTGGTCATCAGTGGGTGTGTCTAATGAGGGCCTTGACCCTGATGCCATACCTTCAAATGTGTGGGACACAACCATCATTGTAGAGAACAATGGTGTGTCAACTCCTTCCGAGTCCCTAGGAAGTCTTTTCATATTTGAAAAAACCTCCCCTTTAGGGGATTTTGGTACATATACCTCATCAAACTGAGGTAAGTCCATCAATTCCTTGTTAATAACTTCTTGCACAAACCTTGGATACATGTAAAAGCTCTTTTTGGATTCCAAGTTTGATACAAGATCATTAAAGATCATAGCTGAAAAATTGTACTTTCTGGCAGTGGATAAGCAGACCAAGGCATATGCAATGGGACTGCTGAACTCACTCCATCCAGTAGTTTTCTTGGAAATACAGTGCATCAGGGTATGAACAAGAAATCTCCATTGGTTGAAAATTTTTGACTTGTAGAATTTAAAAACACCAATGGGACCTTCATACCCCATTCTTTGTAAAGTCGAATATAAGTCATCAGAAGATAGAGAGGTTATACCTGAGGCATCATTCAAGTGAAGAGAGATGCGAATAACCTCCTCTGTGACTTTCAAGGGTTTATCACAAACCCTTGTTCGAATGGTTTTCTGCCCTTCTTCGAAACTAACAGTGGCATTCTCCCAAAATTGCGTCTGATGTTCGATATAGATGGTTGGGCTCACCGTTAGGGCATAGGAGATGTGCGAGGATTTAAGAAAATCGACGATATCGTGGAATCCCGCAGCTTGTTTCGGCTTCTGAAGCATGGCTATTTCATTGTGCTCATCCACAAACTCCATGATTCCTGAGGATTCTTGAAAGAAAACACAAAGATTCTGGGGAGACTAGGTTAGAACGAGAGAGAAGAAGTAAATGTGAAGAGTCGTTATGAACTTTGGCGGGCACACAGGGGTATTTATATGCCCTAGATTATCAAAAGCAGTATTAACAACGTAAGCAGTATTAACTACTGAGCAGTATTAACTGCAAGGCAGTATTAACTACACAGCAGTAGTAACTACCAAGCAGTATTAACTACCTAGCAGTATTAACTACCGAGCAGTATTAACTACCAAGCAGTATTAACTACCTAGCAGTATTAACTGCACTAGCAGTATTAACTACTGAGCAGTATTAACTGTGTACTAGCAGTATTAACTGTGCACTAGCAGTATTAACTACTGAGCAGTATTAACTGTGCACTAGCAGTATTAACTGCAAAGCAGTATTAACTACACAAGCAGTATTAACTACTGAGCAGTATTAACTACCGAGCAGTATTAACTGCACAAGCAGTATTAACTACTAGAACACAGGCAGTATTAACTCTGCACTAGCAGTAGTAACGCTGCACGGGCAGTTGTAACTACACTTACACTTTTCTGCACTTGGTAATCTGAGGGAAACAGAGAATCCTGAGAAAGAAAGTTAGTAGCACCAAATATATGAAGAAATACAGGTATAAAAACAGAAAGTCATAAATTTATTCTAGGTTGATCATTCCCACACTTGTTACCAAAAAGGTGAATCTACCCACATCAAAAGCTTTTGTGAATAGATCAGCAAACTTGTCATTTGTATGAACTTTAGCAACCTGAATTAATTTCTTTTCATTGCAATCTCTTATAAAGTGATACCTTATCTCTATATGCTTTGTTTTTGAGTGTTTGACTGGATTATTAACAATGCTGATAGCACTGTTATTATCAATGAAGATTGGAGTGTGAAGAAATGTTACCCCATAGTCCAACATCTGATTTTGAATCCATAGAACCTGAGAGCAGCAGCTTGCAGCAGCTATGTACTCAGCCTCTGTGGTAGATAAGGACACTGTGGTTTGTTTCTTACACTGCCATGATACTAGTCTTGTACCCAAAAACTGACATCCACCTGAAGTAGACTTCCTATCCATGTTGGCTCCACCCAAATCACTATCTGAATATGCAAGCAAGTCAAAAGAGGATTCATGAGGATACCAGAGACCTAATCTAGGTTGCCCTTTTAAGTATCTGAATATTCTCTTGACAGCATGAAGGTGTGATTGCTTAGGAGAAACCTGAAATCTGGCACAAACACAGACTGAAAACATAATGTCAGGTCTAGAGGCTGTGAGATACATGAGAGATCCAATCATTGATCTGTAATGATGGACATCCACATCCTCCCCCTCAAGATCTGCAGTGATCTGTTTATGTGTTTCCATTGGTGTGCTTGCTGGCTTTGAGTCTGATAAACCAAACTTGTCCAGGATGTCTTTCACATACTTGGATTGGCTAATAAAAATCCCATCTTTCCTCTGTTTTACCTGAAGCCCAAGAAAGAATGTAAGTTCTCCCATGGAACTCATCTTGAAGCTTTTGTGCATCAATTCTTCAAACTCTTTACACATTTGATCATTGGTGGATCCAAAGATGATGTCATCCACATAGATCTGAACAAGTAGTGTACCTCTCTTTCTCCTCTTGATAAACAGGGTCTTGTCAATTACTCCTCTTTCAAAGTCATTTTTCAAGAGATAGGTAGACAGAGTGTCATACCATGCTCTTGGAGCTTGATGCAAACCATAAAGAGCCTTCTTCAGCTTGTATACTCTGTCAGGGTGCAATAGATTCTCAAATCCAGGGGGTTGACAGACATATACTTCTTCCTCAATACTTCCATACAGAAATGCACTTTTGACATCCATTTGGTACACTTTGAACTTCATGTATGAGGCATAGGCTAGAAATAACCTGATTGCTTCAATCCTTGCCACAGGAGCAAAGACTTCCTCATAATCTATTCCTTCTTCCTGAGTGTACCCATGTGCAACCAGTCTAGCTTTGTTTCTGATCACAATCCCTCTGTCATCCTTCTTGTTCATGAAAATCCACTTGGTGCCAATTGCTCTATGACCTTTTGGAAGGTCTACCAAGTCCCAAACATCCTGTAATTTGAACTGTAGCAGCTCCTCTTGCATTGCCTCTATCCAGCTTGGGTCTTTCATAGCATCATAAGCCTTTTTGGGCTCAATCTGGGACAGAAAGCAAGTAAGAACAGTATTAATTGTATTTTGCTGCTCTTGCAATTCTTGGAGTCTGCTTTGCTTTCTAGTCATCATGGGAGATGCAATATCTCCAATCACCAACTCAAGAGGATGATTTTTCTGAGTTCTTGTTGGATGACCAGCTTCCTCTTGAATGTTCTCATCCAGATTTGATTCATTTAATTCTGGATTTGTTTCTGCTTCTTCAGTCACCTCAGCTTCTCTGGAATTTTGACCTGAAGACTGATTTTCCTCTGCTCTCCTCTCTTCTTCATTCTGAATAGGTTCAGTCTCCTCTTGGTGTTCACAGAATTCAACAGGATCAATGGAAGGGAGTGGAAATATCACAGATTGAATTCTGTGTTCTGATGATGGTGTATCCCTTTGTCCTGCATATTCATCACTACTGAAACCCAAAGAATTAGTGAGTGAATCAATGTCAAATAGCCAATTAGGACCTGAACCAATAGGATTTGGTGTGTTCTCATTGCATTTGACATTATCACTTTCTTCAATTAGTATAGAAGAGATATTAAAAACTCTGTAGGCCTTACTTTGAGATGAATACCCAACAAGAAAACCATCATCTGCTTTGCTATCAAACTTGCCTAAGTGAGATTTGGTATTGAGAATAGTACAAGGACATCCAAATGGTTTAAAAAATCCAATATATGGTTTCCTTTTATGGAAAAGCTCATAAGGTGTCTTGTTTTTAGGCTTTACAACTAAAACTCTGTTTTGAACATAGCAGGCAGTATTAACTGCTTCTGCCCAAAAAGTAATTGGTAACTTTGAATCAGCTAACAGAGATCTAGCAGCCTCAATCAGTGTCCTATTCCTTCTCTCAGCAACACCATTTTGTTGTGGAGTCCTAGGAGCACTGTATTGTCTCTCAATTCCTTTTTCTTCACAAAAGGTGTTTAGATCAAAATTTTTAAACTCAGTTCCATTATCTGATCTAATGACTTTCACTCTTTGATTTGATTGGTTTTCAATTTTGAGAATAAAAGATTTGATCAGTCCACTTGTCTCATCTTTAGTTCTCAGAAAATATACCCAAGTAAATCTAGAATAATCATCAACAATAACTAAGCAGTATGATTTCTTGCCAATACTCATCACATTGGTAGGACCAAACAGATCCATATGTAACATTTGAAGAGGATTTGAGATAGTGTCTATCTCTTTGGTCTTATGAGAAGTTTTATGTTGTTTGCCTTTGAGACAAGCAACACAATGATCATCACATGAATAGACTTTGGATGGCAAACCCCTTACAAGGTTATTCTTAACAAGTTTATTCATTGTTTTAAAGTTCATGTGACACATCCTTCTGTGCCAAAGTGATGATTCATCTAAAGAAGCTTTTGAAACTAAACACTTTAGAGATGAATCAGATGAAACACTTTCCAAATCTAAACAATAAACATTATCCTTCCTAGGAGTTCTCAGAAGTATCATGTTTTCATCAACCACTTTGTATCCAGGAGCAAGGATAATACATTCAGAATCAGTAAACAATATGCTATGCTTCTTGTCACAAACCTGTGATACACTTAACAGGTTGTATCTCAATTGTTCAACATAGTACACATCTTCAAAGGTCATCTTACCCTTTGAAACATCACCCTTACCACTTATCTTTCCACCAGCAGGATTATCCCCAAATGCAACATGTCCTCCATCAATCTTTTTGAAATTTTTAAGGCAGGCCATGTTACCTGTCATGTGCCTGGAGCAACCACTATCAACATGCCAAATGCTCTTCCCCTTGAGCTGTTGGTTGCCCTGCACATCAAGATAAATCAGTTAGTTTTATTGGGAACCCAAGCCGAAGTGGTCTTGGGTCTCCCTTGCTCATCAAAGTACTTACACTTGGTTTTGATGAGATTTTCAAATTTAGGTACTGCAGTGCTGGAGTACTTTGTCAAAATTATTGGTGTAGCAGCACTAGAAGCAGTATTAACCTCAGAAGTACTAACAGTGCTAGCAGTACTAATACTGGAAGCAGCAGTACTGTTAGCAGCAGTATCAGCAGTACTAACAGAGGTAGAGGTATTAACAGAGTTAACACTGCTAGAAGCAGTATTAACAGAGTTAATACTGCTAGCAGTACTAACTTTGGAATGATTACTTGCAGTATTAACACTGCTAGCAGCACTAACTTTTGAAGCAGTACTAACAGTGTTAGCAGTAATAACACTGCTAGCAGCAGTATTGTTTTTAGTGCCTTTTGGAACCCACATAGTACCACATTCCTTTTCAGTCGTTTTCTTTATGTGGCTTTTGGGTTTATCTTGTTTCTTTGCCACATTTTTATTTGCAAGCTTTTTATAGTCACCATTCTTTCTGTAACCACCAGGTTTTTGAAAAGATCTTTGAGCATTAAACCTTTGGTTAACAGGATTGAAATAACAGTGTTTGGCTAAATGATTTAGCTTACCACAGATGAAACAAGGTTTTGGCCTGTTAATTCTGTTCAGATCAACTCCTTGTCTCATAGCCCACTGGTTATTCCAGTTCCTTTGATTTCCCCTCTGATTATCATGTTTTTGAGGCTTGTTCTCTTTAGATTTCCTGCAAGAACACTGTTTACAGATATTGGAGTTCACAACTTTGGGCTGTGTGTAATGTACTCCCTTTTTCTCTTCAGTCCTTTTGATCTCAGTGTTCTTGACACATGGACTTTCACATTCCTCATCAGAGTCTACTTTGTCAGTCTCATCCTCAACAACTATTTCTTTTTCACAAGGATCTATATTAATCTTTAATTCAGGTTCCTTCCTATCCTTGGTCTCTAACAAATCAGACTTAGGAGGTATGTAGTTGTTATTGTAGGGTGGAGGTGTGGTATTGTACCCTATCCCTACTTTCATCTTGTCATGGATTTGAGCTTTAATGATGGTGTCCATGGTTTTAGAAGCACAGGTAAACTTTTCAACATCAAGTTTAACCTTTTTAAGCTCTTCTTTTAACTTCTCATTCTCCTCCCCAGACACTTTCAGCTTAATCTCATACTCATTCTTCTCCCACTTCCAATAGTTAGTATCATAGGAGTGTTGAAGTTCATTAGCTTGAAAAGCTCTAATTTGTTCCTCAAACCTTTCTACAATCCTAACATAATCTTTCACATCTTTCTCTAGCCTCTTAAGGTTATCACACATACCCTGATTGTGATCCCTATATCTTTTAACAGCATCAATGCAAGCTTGAGAACATAGTTTAGATTGTACCTCAGTAGGAATATCAGATACTTCTGCCATAAGAGCTTGATTCTGACAGGCTTCCTCAGCTTGATCACTCCAATCAAATCCCATTCCTTGTTGAGAAACAAGGGCTTGAGAGGAGCTTCTGTTTTGGTTTCCATTTGGAGCCTGTTGATTTGATCCTCCACTTCTGCATTCTCTGGCAAAGTGTCCCATCTTGTGACACTTATAACACTCAACCTTGGACTTGTCAAAGCCTGCACCATCTTCTCTTCTCTGGGAAAAGTTGTTTCTCCCAGTCCTTTTGATGAATTTCTTCACCCTCATTGATAGCATAGCCATCTGCCATTTGATGTCCATCTCTTCCAGATCATCAGCATTAATCTGCTCTAAATCATCATTGATTAGAGAAGAGTGAACATGACTAGAAAAGAATGCTTCTAGTACAGAATCTGTAGTCTTCTCTTGATTAGTTCCACCAGCAGCATTAACAGAACCTGCAGTATTAACAGAATCAGGATTAGCAGCATTATCAGAGGATGAAGATAATAAAGCAGCATTATAAACAAATCCAGATGGCCTTTTCTTGGCTTCAACTTCAGCCTCAAATACTCTCAGATCATTGTAGAGGTCATCTAGCTCTTTGTCCTCCAATTGGTCATTCTGTCTGAATGAGACTGTGTACATGGTCCATTCTTCTCCCAATGATCTAAGGAACTTTCTATTGACATCATCAGCATCCATGTGTACACCCACAGTTGCTAATTCTCCAATCAACTTGTTAAATCTGTCAAAAGTTTGAGTCATAGACTCATTCTTTGCAGACATGAAGTTCTCATATTGTTGCCTGAGAATAGCCTTTTGATTTCTCTTTGTGCTCTTTGTGCCAGTAAATCTTTTCTCCAGAGCATTCCACAACATCTGTGCATCTGTGCAGTGTTGAAATTGATGTTGGTACTCATTAGGAATAGCCAAAAGCAGAGTGCTTAAGGCCTTCATCTCTGTTTGTCTGACTTTCTTTTCAGCATCTGTCTTGGGAGGAGGTCTCTTTCCATCTGCTCCAATCTTTCCTTCATTACATGGGCCATTTTCTATGATGTCCCATATTGCATAATCAGTAAGAAGAATGTACTGCTTGATTCTCAGTTTCCACATGTCAAACTCATTGGGTTTGAGCATGGGAACCTTTGAAACAAGAGTACTGTGAGAATCCATTGAATTGTCCATAGCTTCTAAGATACCAATGCTCTGATACCACTTGTCAGGATCGATTCTTAACAAGAATTAAACTTCTTAGAAACAGAATTTAGAGAATCTTGCGGAATAGAACTCTAAATTAATTAAAGAACAATCAATAGAATTCAACACACTGTATATATCAAACTGTATTACTCACAAGCTTTACACCAAACCTCAATCTTGTTTAACAGGCTCAACAAGACGACTTCTACTTCTCTAGAAATAGGGTTCTTACACCTTGAGGTTAATTCACTCTTGAATCAATATAGAATTCTGTATATTATCTATCTTCTATCGTATATCTTCTGTCTTTTCTAATAGCTATCTATCAATACTATATATACAAAAGTAATTACAAGATAACTATCAAAAGTAAATTGATATTCTGAATCTTCGTTAAACATATCTTGATCAATTCCTTCTTTGTCTCCAAAAGTATCGCATCCCAAACTTATCAAGTCAGCAGTATTAACAATGATTTGGCTCAGCAGCATTAACGACCTTTCAGCAGTATTAACCTTCACAGTCTTCAAGCAGTAGTAACTCAGCTCAGCAGCACTAACCATGTCTAGCAGTAGTAATTTGGTCTAGCAGTACTAACAGTGTCTAGCAGTAGTAACTTCGTCTAGCAGTAGTAACCTTGACTAGCAGTAGTAACGAAGAACTGGCAGTAGTAACATTGTCTTGGCAGTACTAACCATACTTAGCATATCTTCAGTTCCCAACAATAATGTTGTGTGACAAATATTTTCATGCATTACATTTTTAGGGTTAATTGACATTTAATTTCTCAATGAATCCATACTGAATGTGTTTGTTTAGAATATATGTTTTTTGACGTTGATTCATGAATTGTGTAGACCGTATCAATCATGATATGAAAGAAGGTTCTAATGGCAAAAAGTATTGGAGGCCAAGGGTGCCACTGGAATGTACCCCTAAGATTGGTGATTTTTTCCTCAATATTGACAATGCTGAAGTTTTTTATAGGAAATATGGACAACAATTTGGATTTGATATTAGGTTGTCCAACAAAAAAAGAATAAGTCAGGACTATTACAAATAGGTACTTTTATTGTAGCAAGGAGGGGATTCCTACACCTAAGTCGTTTGACACTATAGATGTTGTCACCGGTGTCCAGAAGAGGCGTAATACTAATCTAAAAAGGACTGGGTGTAAAGCATTTCTTAAGATTCATTTTGTAAAGGAGCGTAATAGGTATGAGGTTTATAAATTCATTGAATGGCATAACCATGTTTTATTAGATCAGAATGAGATGATTTTTTTACGATCAAATAGGCAACTTAGTTATGCCGAGCAAAAGAGTGTGTTTCATTCATGTAGTAGAAGGTTGGTGTTATCAAGGGTCTTAGGATTCGTAATTCGTTGAATGGAGGATGTCGTAAATCAGGTAGAATGAAGAGAGATTACCATAACTACCGTCGTGATATGAGTACCTTTGTAGGGAATAAGGATGCCCAAATGTTGATTAACACAATGGCTAGTCGTCAGAAGATATGTCCAGGGTATTTTTTTTGAGTACATGGTACACGATAGCGAGCTGCATCTTATTTTTTGGGCTGATGAAACCGCTCGTCTGAATTATACTGAATTTGGTGACGTGATTTCCTTTGATGCTACATTTCGGACCAAAAAGTAAGTTTTATTGTGTTTATTTGTTTTTATTAAGTTTCTTTGTTGATTACTTATTCACTATTAATCATTTAATTTTAACATCTTACAGACATGCCATGAGTTTTGTGCCATTTGTCGCAATTGGCAACTATAAAAGTACGGTTGTTGTTCGTGCCGCATTGATAGCCGGTGAAACTGTTCAAAATTACAAATGGATTCTGAAGGCTTTTTTGAAGGCTCATGGCCGGCAATCTAAATTTGAAATTACTGACCAGTGTGCTGCCATGAAGCAAGCCATACCAGCTATTTTTTGATGTTTTTGTTTATTTTGTTTGTATATGATCAATGTTAGAATGTCTACATCAGTTTGTATTATGATTCACTGTTGTTTTCTGTAGATTGGTGTGAACCTTAAACATAAAACCTCCTTTGTGCCTGATTTTAATAGCCTGGTATGGGATGTGAATCTGGATCCTTCTGTTTTGAGGTAAAATGGAATCAGATGATGGAAAAGTATGGTTTGGACCGAGATTCATGGTTTCTGGAGATGTATGAAATTAGGGATTCGTGGATTCCCGCCTACTTTAAGGATGCACCAATGTCTGTCCTTATGAAAACCACATCCAGGTCTGAGAGTATTAATGCTTTTTTAATGTGTTCCATGCATTTTTCCATGATCTTGTGTTGTTTCTTCGTTCATTTGACAATGCGATTGAAACTCAAACAGCCGACAATGCGGCGGATCAAGTTAAAACCAAATCTACCGTACCACGAATGCTTACTCGTAGCGGACTTGAGGAACATGCAGCATTAGTATACACTCGCGACGTTTCATTTGAATTCCAAAATGAGTTGTGTGAAGGTATGTATTCTTGTGTGTGGGAAGCTTGTTGCGAGGTTGGTGGCAATAAGGTGGTTACAGTTACAGAAGAAGACAATTACGGTCAGGTGTTATCTAGACACATTGTAAGTAATTTTATATATAATATTGATATATAGAAAGTTAGTAATAATTTTTTTAGTATTATAAATGAATGATCTTTAAAGTGTTTGTTTTGTTTTTAATTTACTACAAGTTGTTCGTGACGTGAAGCTTGGTACATTTGAGTGTAGTTGCAACTTTTTTGTCCGTAATGGTATATTATGTCTCCATGCGTTAAAGGTTTTGGTTAATGCAAAGGCAAGGTTTATTCCTGATATCTACATTCTTAGGCGTTGGCGTCGTGATCTGGTCCCGGTCGAGTGGTTACCTGCCAAAGTTAGGTACGGTGAGATTGACGTTGAAGCTGAAAAAATGATTGGTAATGCACATTTATTGTTTGAGGGTATTTTGAAGAGTGTGAGGAATGATAAGGATTCAATAGTAGACTTTTTGTCCGTGTTTGAGAGCTATAAGGCTGAGAAACTGACTGAGGCGCCGCGACGTAGTAATCGCGAAAAGAGAAATGATAATATTCAAGAATTCATGGGCGTTAGAGATGTTGATAATGTGGAAGTATTGCCGCCATACGGGATCCGTAACAAGGGTCGTGGTACGGGTAAAAGACTCATTGGTGTACGTGAGAAAGCCACACAAAAGTCGAAGAAGCGAGTTTGCAGGAAGTATGGTGAATTGGCAAAGCATGATTCACACAATTGTCCCAATTCTTGATATGGTTTTTTTATAAACAGTGTTCTAGATTTATTTTGAGATTCTTATTTGTTTTTAGTTTATTTGAGTTGCTGGAACTATAATTTTGTTTATTTAAATATTGGATTGTTTGTTGCTAACTGGAGTTTTGTATTCATTTTTATTTTGGTTTATGAGATTAATAAATTACCAAGTTAGCATCACGTGTTTTTTTTTAAATATTATAGTCCATTTTAGTTGATATACTTGAAGATCGATATCTCGTGTAATCTTCATAGCCGACCGAAATCATCATGGTGCATTGGTTATTGTGCTAACTTGTACCTCTAACCCTCCATTATATACCCACTACCATTCATTTTTTCTTCACATTTTATCCACCTCTAAACAAGAAACCCAGAAAACCCTAGTTTTACAAAAATGTCTCTTAATCCCGATTCCTCTTCAACATTCGACGAATCTGTTTGCCCTAGTTCCTTCATCCAGCTGCTTGATCGACACCATCTTTGTCTGCTTCGAGACATCCATGACTTGGAGAAGGAGTTGAAACAACTACGAAGGGTGCACAAAGATGTATTCGAAAAGTATGAGAAATCTGTGGAAGACAACATGAAGTATTTCGTCGAGATTCAATCCCTCAAAGCTACTGTGAGGGGAATATCGGATGCATGCACTTGTAGGGTCGTCGATATGTTCGAAATCCCTTAGATGTTGCTCCAGTCGGTGTAACCCTTTAATATACTTTGGTATTATATGTAGTTTGTCTCAACCCCACGTTCTGAATCTTTGGCTTTTTTGTTTTAATGGTGTTCAATGCCCAAGTTTATATATATAGGGCTTTTTTTTGGTGGGTTGGGAGGGTCTGTTAATATAGGGTTTCACCGAATCCATATGGTAATGTATATGATTATCATGTTTATATTATCGTTTGTTTAGTATTAATTAATGGTTACAGTTTGTGTTAATGCCAAAAATCGTCTAGAAGGATAACTTAAGGTTGATTGTGGAGCTTAACAGCTAAAGATAGGAATCGTTCGACAAAGCAATGCGATAAAGACAAAAATGTAAATGAGACGCAAGATTTTGGTGACGCGGGAAAAACCTCAACGAGGAAAAAACCCACGGACGACAGTGATGATGTCGTCGCTGCACTATGGTCGCCAAACAGGGGCGATGTCCTTACATTTCAGGTGTCGAGAATACAATAGTTACAATACAAGTGATAGAAAGACTTGAAATGTAAAGTAAGAAGTGTATCGAATGTAAAAACAAGTGCGTCGTGTGTAAAAACAATGTGTCGTGCGTCGGATTCGTGCGTCAAGAGCGATCTTTCGAGGGAGAGTTCTTTGCTTCAAATGCTGTAGTGAGTGTTCTTGAGAGTACAGATCAGTTCAGTTGTTCGCAAATGAGGCTGGAACCTTTGTATTTGTAGTCTTCGAATACTTTATTGATTCCATAAAAGCTTCCTATAACGGTCGTAACTGTCGCTGAAGTTATTGCTCATAATGATCTTCGTCGGTTATAGCCGTTGGTCATTAATGGTGTTGACCCTGCATTAAACAGTGAGAACATAACAGTAATATCGTATGTTAGACGGTTGAGGTCGTAAGGTTCCTTACGAGGGTCGAGTGTCGTGAGTAACTTTCGATTAAAACTTTGGTCAGACGATAAAATGCTTATGATTTGATCTCATTATAAAAAAGTGTAATAAATGTTTTCCCTGTTTTGGTCGTGGTCGAGACTGGTGAAATTTTACCCAAACAGTTTGCCCCCAAAATTTAAAAATAGAGTGGCAAATTAAAATTTTAAAATTTTGTTAGTCGGACGTCTAGGGTCATGACACGTGTCGAAATTCGTTGGCTAGGCAACTGAATCGGTTTGATTTGAACTATGGAAGTTGAGAAGGTGATAAGATCATGACGTCACCCTGGCGTGCGATCATGCCTAACAGTTGTAGACGCCAGGTGTCGACGATCCGTTCGTGCATTCGAGGAGACATGGACACATGTCGATCATCCAGTGACTCGATCTGACACGATCAATTGCATAAATAGCGACCCACAGTGGATCTTTTCCATTTTACATTTTTAGAGAGTTTAGAGAGATATTTCTTGCCATTTCTCATTGAATCCTTTCCAAACCTGCAAAAATCTTCGAATCGATTAGGCATACCGAGGTTTAGAGTGCCTATATAAGGTACGACTCTCACCCCTTTGTATGCGTCGTAAGTCTATTGCGAGAAAACCTAGGAAAAACTGGGACACTTGGGGTTTTTCAGACCGACAAACTTGGTTAACAGGATTAGCAATGTCGATAGAACCTAGAAGTACCATTCGAGATCAAGATGATTGTTGATCCAAACCCTCAGTGATTTGATAATGACCCTATCTTAAATACTTAGTGAAAATTGTAAGTAAACAATATGTATCAGAGTTTCACTATCGCTGATAAGTACTAAGATCTTACAGTACTGCTGATAGGAACTCTCGCACTTTTAGATTAAACATTCAGCGAACACTGTTCACCATATCGCTGAGTCTGTTCAGTCCTTATGGTGATCGCTGATAAGTTAGTTGTTTACTTATGATCTCTGAAGACAAGTTTCACCTCAACATAGGTTCTACGCTGAAGTCGAAGATCAAGCCCAAGAACCAGCGACAAGACTCCTAATGAACTGATGCGGATCAGCGAAGACTCAAATTTGTCCACTCAACGTGAAGTATCAAGTACAAGACTTCAGCTATCGCTGAACTTTATCATCTGCTGAATAGTAAATGATAATCGCTGAATCAACGAAAGCTGATCATGAAGTCCTCCGTACAAAGTACTTTTGTCTTAACCTCCCTTGCACGCCACCGTACGAAATGTCAGAAAAGAACCTCCGAAAATCTGAAATCGTACAACCACTCTGATACTACACTGTTCATTCATGCGGCTACTAAGGTTGTCATCAAAGGTCAATGACATGCAACCAATCCGCTAATGACACGTGTAAAGTATATACTGGATTGCATTAAATGCATGCAGTATATAAAGAGATGAACTCACTTCATTTGAAGTAACTTGCTAACTCTGGACAAGTTCAAATCTCTCAAGATAGGATTTTATTAGTAATCTCCTTATCTTTCTTAGTGCAAGAAAACCTTAGTGTTCCAACTTGTTTAGATTTAGGTTTATCCTTAATCTTGTTTCCGCAACAAGCTGTAAATTGTTAATGATTTATCAATAAACAATTTAGAAAAGTAAAATAGTGTGTTTGTATTCAACCCCCCCCCCCCCTTCTACAAACTTGTTTAAACCTTTCGGGACCAACAAGTGGTATCAGAGCAGATTTGTTTAATCTCATAAACAAGATCTAATCTAAGATATTTTCTCTTCCTTGCTATTATCTGAAAATGGCCAACTCAAACACAAACACTCACTATATCGACAATGGTTCTCTTGCAAAACCCCCTAGATTTTCCAGAGACTACTTCAACTTATGGAAAAATAGGATGACACTCTTCTTAGAAGGTGTAGACCCTACTATACCTTACTATCTTGAAAACGGTCCACACATCCCTGTAACGATTGATCCTGCCGTTCCAGCCACTGCAACTAGAGCTGCTATTCCAGAAAGGATGATTCCAAAGGAAATCCATCATTGGACCGATGAAGACAAGAAGAAAGTGGCTATAGATACAAAAGCCAGATCCATACTATCCATGGCCCTTCCTGACGAAGTCTACCATTCCGTCATGAACCTGAAATCCTCGAAGGCCATGTGGGACACAATATGTGTTCAGTATGAAGGAACGTCTGAAGTCCAGGATTCAAGAAAGATCAACCTGGTAAGACAATACGAAAGTTTCATCTCTGGTAAGAATGAAACTCTCTCTGAAGTACATCAACGTTTTAACTGCTTAATTATAGATCTTAAAACGGTTGGTAAGGAATATTCTAACTTTGAAGTTCTGACAAAGTTTTTAGAATGTTTACCTGAAAGCTGGGACAATTATTCCATGTGTCTCAAGCTGTCAAAAGATCTAAGATCAATGACACTCGCTACCTTATATGGCACATTGCTGAATCATGAGCAATCTAGCCATCTTAAGAAGAATCTTGTAAAAGATTCCAAAAGCACCCCTGTTGCTTTAATCTCAGAGGAACCTTCTACTCAGCGACCCGTGGTCACTATCACTGAGTTAGAAAGTAACTCTGAAAGATCATCAGATTCTGATTCTTCAGATGATGAATCCTTGGCTCTCCTAACTAAAAAGTTCAGGAGATTCGCCAAGAAGAAAATGTTTAGAAAGAACAAAACTCTTTCTATAGCTGACAAGCCTAAGTCATCAGCTTTTGTTGATAAGGCTACTGCTACTTGTTTTAACTGCGAAAAGACAGGTCATTTCGCTAACGAGTGCAGGTCAAAGAAAATCATGAGACCTTCAGCCTTTACAAAGAAATCCTTTGTTCCAAGGAATAAAGACGACAAATACTTAAAGCTGAAGGAGAAGTATGCAAAGCTGAAAAGCTTTAAGAAGAAGGGAAAAAGGCCTAATGGCTGACTATGATTGGGCTGCTTCTGATGAAGAAGCCTCATCATCTGATTCTGAAGATGATGAAGCAAATCAATGTCTCATGGCCAAGATTGAAGAAGAGGAAGAAAGTTCAGACATACCCTCCACTTCAACATCTGCCATTCAGGTATCACCTTCCTTCATTACCAATATTGTAAATATTGATGAAGCTGATAGTCTCCGTAAAATCGAACTACTGACTAGAAGCTTATACGAAGCCATGAACGGCAAAGCTGTGGTTGAAAACCAAAATCTTGATCTCGCTGAAAAGCTTAAAAATTGCCACCTTCAAATAGAAAAGCTTTCTAAATTTGAAGAAGATTTTAAAGATCAAGTCCATTTAAATCAGCTAGTCAAAATTGAACGAGCGGAAGCTATCGCTGCATTAAAAGCTGAACAAGCTACTGTTGAAGGATGGTGTAATTCTTCAACAAATATCACTGAGATAATTAAGGCTCAGATTCCTATGAGTGATAAACGTGGTCTGGGTTATAAATATGATACTCCAATACCAACCACTGAACGTTCAATGCTTAAATTTGGAACGTTCGTATCCTCAGTAGCTGACACTTCTTCATCTCAGTACTCCTCGTCGATTACACCAATCCCTGAGGAAACTCCTACCTCCTCAAAAGGTAAGGAGAAAATGGTTTATTCAAAACCTACCTCTGTCTCTAAAGATAAAGGTAAAGGAATTGTAATTTATCAAAATCCTCAGAAGGGTACTTTAGTACCTAAGCTGAATGCTTCCAAAGCCTTAGTAATTCATTCATCTGGTTCTAGAAATCAGACCTCTGGATCAGTTCAGCGACCTACTCCTAGACTCAGAGTAGATGTCCTTGGTAAGAAATCTGAAGAACTGAATGTTCGTCCTATTTCAAAAACCAATAGTGTACTTGGTGCTGGCACTTCTAATTCCAAATTAAAAGCTCAGCACACAAGTGGTCCTAGAACTAATTTTAGTTATAGGAAATGTTATCACTGTGGACTTACCGATCATATTGCAAGTAAGTGTCCCACAGCTACCAAAGCTGATAAGATAGCTAAGGTGAAGATAGCACCAAAGAAGACCAAACCAGTTGCAAGTCAGGTCAAGGTGACTCATACCGCTGAGGTCAAGAAATTGACCAAAGTGAAGAAAGACAAAGCTGAATCTTCAAATGCTGCGAAGACTGCTGAACCCATTCCAACCACTTCCACTGACAAACGCGTATACATGGTGAAGTGGGTACCCAAGCAAAACTAATCTTCCTTTGTATTGCAGGTTAAGAAGGGTATCTGGTATCTCGATAGCGGATGCTCTAGACACATGACTGGAAAGAAAAGCCTGCTCGCTGAATACAAGGAAGAGAAGGGTCCCTCTGTAACTTTCGGTGGAAATGGAAAAGGACACACCCGAGGGTATGGTGTACTTTCAAATGGTACAACATCCTTCAGAAGAGTCGCATATGTTGAAGGGCTGAAGCATAATCTTCTGAGCATCAGTCAGCTTTGCGACATGGATAACAAAGTGATTTTCACCAAGGAATCCTGCTTTGTCTCTGACAAAAAGGAGAAGATAGCTCTCAGCGGTTATCGTTTGGAAAATGTTTACGTTATAAACATGGACTCAACAACCACTGAGAACTCCTGTTTCTTCTCAAAGGCATCTTCTGATGTCAACTGGCTATGGCACAAGAGACTCTCACATCTCAACTTCAAGACACTGAATACTCTTTCATCCAAAGAGTTAGTCACTGGTCTACCTCAACATTCATACGCCAAAGAATCCTTATGTTCAGCGTGTGAAAAAGGGAAGCAGACCAAGGCAAGCTTTAAGTCCAAGCAAGTTTCCTCAGTGTCATCTCCTCTTCAACTACTCCATATGGATTTGTTTGGCCCCGTTAACAAACAATCCATCGCTGGAAAGAAATATACGCTGGTCATAGTTGATGAATACTCTCGTTATACATGGGTAATGTTTCTCCGTTCTAAGAGTGACACCCCTGAAGAACTCATCACCTTTGTTCGGAAGATGGAAACTCTGAACAATATGACTGTTCGCTCAATAAGGAGTGATCATGGAACTGAATTCAAAAACAGTTCTCTTGATTCCTTCCTTGAGAGCAAGGGTATTTCTCATAACTTTTCGTCAGTGAGAACACCACAACAAAACGGAGTCGCTGAAAGAAGAAATAGAACAATTATTGAAGCTGCACGTTCAATGCTCAGCGATTCTCACCTGCCTACTCAGTTTTGGGCAGAAGCTGTCAACACGGCTTGTTTTACGCAAAACAGGTCGCTGATAGTCAAAAGATTCAAAAAGACAGCCTATGAACTCTTTCATGGGAGAAAGCCTTCAATCAGCTTTCTTCACATCTTTGGTTGTCAGTGTTTCATACTGAACAACAGAGATGCCCTTGGAAAGTTTGATCCTAAGGCTGATGATGGAATCTTTCTTGGATACTCCTCAGTTTCCAAAGCCTTCAGAGTCTTCAACCGAAGAAGACAAACTGTAGAAGAAACTATTCACGTCACGTTTGACGAATCCCGTTCAGCGAACTCTAAACCGAACGCTGATACAGAAGAACTGAATCAATGGATGTTTTCTCATCTTGGTGATTCAGAAGATGTTCCCACTACTCATACTCATACAACTGAAAATGATGGTCCTACTATCATTCCCAATATGCAGAATAGTGAAGCTGAAACATCTTGGGTCTCAGCTGTTCCTATAAATACTATACCCGCAGTTGATCCAAATGTCTCAGAAATTCCATCTATTTCTCAGCAATCAGTGAATGAAGTGACAAATGCAAGCATTCCTCTCTTAGCTGATTATCCAGAAGTAGCTGAAGCCTCATCTTCAGTTTCTCCAGTTCAGACTGCGTCAGCGACGCATGCTCCGGCTCAGCGATGGACTGTAAATCACCCAATCGATCAAATTCTTGGTGATCCCAACGCTGGTATTCAGACTCGTAGAAGTGCAGGTAATATTTGTTTATTTGTTAACTTTATTTCTCTAACTGAACCAAAGAAAATAGATGATGCCCTCAGAGATCCAAACTGGGTCAGCGCTATGCAAGAAGAGCTGACTGAATTCGAAAGAAACAAAGTTTGGAAACTTGTTCGGAGACCAACTGACAAAACAGTGATAGGCACTAAGTGGGTCTATCGAAACAAGTTGGACGAACATGGTACTGTAACTCGCAACAAAGCTCGTCTTGTTGCTCAGGGATACAGACAAGAGGAAGGTATAGATTATGACGAAACCTTTGCTCCTGTAGCAAGACTTGAATCTATTCGTCTTTTCTTAGCATATGCTGTACACAAAAACTTCACTGTACATCAAATGGATGTTAAGTCAGCGTTTCTAAATGGAAAGCTGAATGAAGAAGTTTATGTGGAACAACCTCCAGGATTCTCAGATCCTAAGCGTCCAGGTTATGTTTATAAGCTGGATAAGGCACTTTATGGCTTGAAGCAAGCTCCTCGTGCATGGTATGACACTCTTTCTACGTATCTCCACCTTGAAAAATTTGAGAGAGGTAAGATTGACAAAACTTTGTTTTTTAGAAAAATAAAAGGTCATATCATTTTAGTTCAAATATATGTTGATGACATTATATTTGGTTCTACTAACCCTGAGCTTTGTACTCGTTTCGCTGATAGAATGAAAGATGAGTATAAAATGAGTATGATGGGTGAACTAACATATTTCCTTGGTCTTCAGATTAAGCAAACTGAAAAAGGAACTTTTATAAATCAGGGAAAGTATGTTAAAGATATGCTGAAAAAATTCGACTTAACTGAAAGTTCAGCTATGAAAACCCCTATGGCACCACCGCTGATACTTGATAAGGACACAAAGGGTGTTCCTGTCAATGTCACGCTGTACCGTGGGATGATCGGCTCACTACTGTATCTTACAGCTAGCCGACCCGATATTATGTTTGCAACATGTCTGTGCGCACGATATCAAGCTGAACCTAAGATATCTCATATGAAAGCTGTAAAGCGAATCTTTCGATATCTTAAGGGTACAGCGAATCTAGGTCTTTGGTATCCCAAAGATTCAGGATTCGATCTAACCGCCTATTCAGACAGTGATTTTGCAGGTTGCAAAATGGATAGGAAAAGCACCACAGGAGGATGTCAGCTCCTGGGTGGAAAGCTGGTAAGTTGGACAAGTAAAAAGCAAAACTCGGTGTCCACTTCCATAGCTGAAGCTGAGTATGTAGCCGCTGGAAGCTGCTGTTCTCAAGTCTTGTGGATGAGAAATCAACTACTAGACTATGATCTTCAGCTCTCCAAAATTCCAATCTATTGCGACAGCACAAGTGCCATCGCTATAGCAAACAATCCAGTGCTACACTCAAAGACAAAACACATAGAAATCAGATATCATTTTATCAGAGATCATGTGATGAATGGTGAAATAGAACTTCATTTTATCCCAACTGATTATCAGTTAGCTGATTTGTTTACCAAACCTCTTGATGAGACAAGATTCAACTTTCTCATCAGCGAGCTTGGAATGCTGAACTTTGAAGGATAAATCTTCAGCGGTTCACATTTAATCAGCGATACGTTTATACATTCTTGTATAGGCTCTGGATAAAATAAACTAGTACAATCCATTTCATCATCTTCTCTCTGAATAAATTGGGTTAAACTGATATCAAGGTATGTTTTCTCTGACAAAACGCATGAAAATGCAAGATTTCAAATTCATTCATCGCTGAATAATATTTTGAAATTTCTTAAAACCCTCACTGATATTTCTATTCAGTGCTTCATTTTTTCCAAAGAGTCCCTGAGTTTTTCTTTCAAAACCTCAGAGACAACGAAAGAATGTGAAAGGACAGTTGTGACGTCATTGCAACGGATAACACCAGGCACGTTTCTTTTTCTGACACACGTTTGCACGTTTCGTTGTCTATCCAATCAAATGCAAACACGTGTCCGTGTCATGATGAAAAACTTTCCCGCTCAATTTTTTCTCTCTCTACTCTCTTCCTATATAAACTCTCTCAAAGTTTATATTTGTCTTTTATGCGAATCAATCTTTCTCCGCAAGAAAAGAACACTGTTGCATTTTGTGCTCTCGATCTTCAAGAACTGTTCATCATCTTCTTCATCAAACTCAAGGTCAATATATTCTTATCTTTTATCAAATGCAAATAACTTGTTTTCGATCTTATCATTGTTTTACACAAGATCAAACAAAAGAACTCAAAAATAAAATCATTTTCTTTCATGGTTTTATAAACACAACCATTTCATGGTTGTTCTTCAAGTTTTAAATCTAAAATCTTAAACTTGTTCTTCTTTCGTATCCATTTTTTTTAAAAAACTGGAATACAAGGCTTATAGGTGTTATATTCGTTTTTTTTAAAAACAAGAAAAACCCTAATCTTCATTAAGACTTTTTTTTTGTCTGAATGAAATGGACAAAATTCGAAAAATCTTAATGGAAATTCTCTTTCCACATTAAGATATTTCTTATTTGTTAACATCTTTGGTTGAACTGATAATACAGTGAAATGGCAACTTCAAAGCTGAATGTTACCGCTGAGTCCATCTCCAGTGATTCTGAGGAACTGGAAATCACCAAAGCTCCTCAGGTTAAGTTTGAGCTGGATCAACTAGACTGGACAAAGGCAAACAACCTTTCAGCGCTTCTCGAGTTTCCTCCTCGGAAGCAGGTATCCCATCTAGACGACGCTGTGATTTTTTTGAAGAATAGCCCCATGTACACAGCACTGACAATCACACCTCCTGCCAGTCAGCGTCTATTATCCCAATTCTGGTACTCTGCCAGACACACCAACCTACCCTCAGCCAAAGATCCATCTAAAACCATCGACTGCATACTCAGCGATACTGAGTATGGCACCATCAAGATAACCCCCGCAATAATCCGTAAAGCTCTGAAATTCCCTAACGCTACCTCAGAAAATCCTTTCATTCCATTTCCTGACCACAAGAAGCACGCTGACAGGGAAGAAATCATTGCTTTCCTTGATGCGATGGGTTACATCTGGGAGACTGGAAGAGACAAGCTACCTGAGAAGAAGCTGACGCTGATAAAGAAATCCAAGATGCCCAGCGAGATGAACTTCATCTTCGCTCACCTGATCAGCTGCATGACAGCGAAATCCGGATCTTCTGATCAAGCCGCTCAACCTCAGCAGGCCATGGGTTACGCACTGCTGAAAGGTCTCAACATTGACTGGGCCTCCATCATCTATGAAGACCTCATTCAACGTGTTGATTCTGCCGCTGACCGACCAGCATGGGTTCCTTACCCGCGATTCATCAGCGCCATCTTTCAATATGGCCTGAAGGACAGCTATCCTGAGGAGGGTGATCTGAAACTCTCTCAGATTGGCCCTAAAGTTCTCGACTTCAAGCCTGTCGCCAACGAGGTACGTCTCTCTACTCTTCTAACTCTTCTTAATTCTCCGCTTTCTGTGGCTCCTTCAGCGACAATACCCATCGCTGATACCCCGGCCACAAAATCCATTCCTTCTAAGAAAAGGAAACAATCTCTTACCCCTCTTGATTCCAAAAGGATCAAGAAAACCAAGGAGCAACCCCAGCAGTTGCATGCTGAAGACTCCTCAACTCATTCTGAAGAGCTGAAGGAAAGTTCCGTGGTACGCTCTGCCACACCAATTCAAGCCATCCCTTCTAAACCTACTTCAGCGTCCCTAAACGCTGAGGTTAGAACTTTGGAATCTACCCAACCTTCGTCAGTCTCTCAAAAGACTGATGAAGTACTTCTCAGCGAATCCAATGCTGAACTTGAACCCCAACCCCAATTCTTATCCTTCGCTCCTCCCTCTACTTCTTTGGACACTCCTCCAGTCAAAACTGGAGATGCCATCATTCAAGAAGCCGTTGAAGTTTCTCAGCGAATGACGAAGAAAGGACCTGCAGAGATCTCCATTCCTCACGGAACTTTTGAGGGAGATATGGAACACTATGGAGGGACTCGAAACTTTGATGAGTTCGTCAACGCTCCTGCAGGTACAGATCCCACCTTAAACACTGTAACTAAACCTGAAACTTCTGAGCTTTCCTTTGTTCACAAGTACTTATATGTTACAGGTCCTTTTTTGGGAGACATCAACCAGTCTCTGAAGTCTATGGAGATGAAACTTACGGATCTCACCACCGGTCTATCAAATAACTCTACAGCTGTAACAAACGCTGGAGAGAATCTGACGAAGCTGACTACTGTGGTGGAAAAGAAGGCCTCCTCTGATGACATCAAAGATCTTGATAAAACTCTTGCCGACTTTGCCAAAGTGCTCTCCGACATCTACACTGACTACACCAACCTCAAATCATCAGTTTCCACCATTTCCAGCGAAGTTACAACGCTGAAGAAATCGGTTGGTACACTGGAAGGTGATATGTCAGTGGTCAAGACCGACTTGGGCTCAGTGAAGAAAGACCTTGGTTCCGTCAAGACAATGATCGAGACGCTGGTGAACAAGGCAAATAATCCAGCTCCTGCTCCGGCCCCTGCACCTGTTTTGGACTCATTCACCGCAGAGGATCGCCAAGAGCTGAAGAAAATCACGCCTGCTATTTCTGGCCTAGAAGACAGAATAGCTAAACTTGAAGGTTGTGTGAAAATCTCTGGCCCAGAAGACAGAGACAACACCAATGCTGAATCTACCCATTCCTCCCCCGCCCATCATGAGAAAGAGGGGGAGAAGAGCGCTGAACAGGAGAAGAGCGCTGAAGACCTTTCCCATGATGAATCTATCAGGGGAGAGGGTAATGAAGATCGGATTACTGGACCTCAGGGAGATGAAAACCCTGAGGGAACCGAGAACCTCGCCTCTATATCTGAGGGGGAGCAACTCGATGAAGAAGCTGAGGAATCTGAAGCAGAAGAAGACGAAGACTTCGACATCCCTGAAGCTGAACCATCCTCCTCTCCAAGGAACGATGATGATGATGATGATGAAGATGACGATGATTTCTTTGTTGTCAAACCTGCTCCTCGAACCAAAGCTCTTAAAGGTATTTCAATAAAAGAACCTTCAGGGGAGAAGACAAAGACAAAGCACTCAGCCTCTGGCGCTGAGAAAAGCAAAGACAAAGGCATCGCTGAAGATGATAATCTGGCGATCCTACTTGCAAAGCCGATTTGTCAGGTACACTAAACTTATTTTTCCTTCCCTGATCATCTATGAAAAATCAGTTATCTATTCCACAAACACCATACACATCCACATTTTTTTTCTATCTTTTCTACCCAAGTTCTTCTACCCAGTTCTTATTTGTAAGATCGTTGCGTTTCAGCTAGTCCTCTCCCCTGTTTGAGGATATCGCTGAAAGATCTGTTGCGACTTCACCAATAATTCCAGCTAACGCTGAAGACATAATCCCAGTCTTAGATTTAATCTCTGAGACTGATGAACCAGAAGAACAACCTCTCTCGCACAGAAACAGACCTTCCTCAGTTGATCAAAAGAGGAGAGAAGAAATGATAAAGCGATTCGAGGATCAGCGAATCATCCTAAGGCGCGATCAACTACCTTCAGTTCCTCCTAAGTTCAGAATTTCAAAAGCTGAATACCAAGATCATCTCAGAGCTGAACGCCTCATCGCTGAAAGGAAGGAAGCTGAAGATAAAGACAGAGAATACGCCATCAAGCTCACTCAAGAATCTGTCAAAGACCCCAAGCTGAAGCGTATTCCCATCCAAATCCAACGAAAGCTTTGGGAACAAGCCCAGAAGATCGTGGAAAAGAAAGCTGAAGTTTCTCAGACCACCCTGATCTGGTGTAAAGAGAAAATCCACTTCAGATATCGTCCAGCGAAGATCAACAAGGTATTCATCTCTGGAAGAACCTCCGTCGGAGTACCTATTGTTGACATCAAACTGTTCAGAGAAGATGACTCATCTGAAACCTTTCGTGCTGACACTGTAAAAAGGTATGGTCTCTCTGAATGGCTGGAGATGAGGTTAGCTATCCAACCGTCAAAATCTAAGTACAAGGATCATTTCGAAAAGCTGATAAACAGACAGATCGATTTGATATCTTCTTGTGTGGATATTCCTCCTGTTCCTGATCTAAAGCCGAAAAGAAAAAAGGACTCTCCAAGGAAGAAACGTCAAGATTCAAACTCAGGTCCTGTCATACGAAATGAAACTGGAATTGGTTTCTCTCGCGCTGAAGTACTTGGTCCTGATCCTGATCTATCTGCCCTTGATGTCTCTTTGCCACCATGTGAACTTTTCGTCCCTGGTAAAGTCATCAGTAATCCTTATGGAATATTCTTTCTTGACTACGACGGACGTAAATGCTTTCAACGGATCGCTGAGCTTCCAATCACTCCAATCGAACAGCTCAAAGATCTCATCTACTGGTGCGACTTCAGAAAAGACATTCAGGCACGACACCTAAAACCCTTGATTTTTGAAGCTGCTCTGAAGCTAAAGAATAAAGGAGAAAAGGTTCCTGACTGGATGATTCCAACTGAAAAGACAACCCTTGATGAACTTCTCATTAAGGAAGAACCCTTTGAAGGCTGACAACAATCACCATTTTCTCTATTGTATCAGTCATCCTTCAGTACTTGTAATTTATTTCGCTTGTACTTGTAATCTTTCTTATTCATATTGTAACCTGATTCAAAGATTTAAAGAAAGATTTCAGCGAATGTACTTTACTCCATCAGTACTGAAAAGATCCCAGAAAACAGTAAAAGGGACAAATATTTTATGAGTTCTTTTTATCCTTATGTTTTCATTAAATAGCAATTTTCTCTGTTGCTATGTCATAATCAAATAGGGGGAGATTGTTGATCCAAACCCTCAGTGATTTGATAATGACCCTATCTTAAATACTTAGTGAAAATTGTAAGTAAACAATATGTATCAGAGTTTCACTATCGCTGATAAGTACTAAGATCTTACAGTACTGCTGATAGGAACTCTCGCACTTTTAGATTAAACATTCAGCGAACACTGTTCACCATATCGCTGAGTCTGTTCAGTCCTTATGGTGATCGCTGATAAGTTAGTTGTTTACTTATGATCTCTGAAGACAAGTTTCACGTCAACATAGGTTCTACGCTGAAGTCGAAGATCAAGCCCAAGAACCAGCGACAAGACTCCTAATGAACTGATGCGGATCAGCGAAGACTCAGATTTGTCCACTCAACGTGAAGTATCAAGTACAAGACTTCAGCTATCGCTGAACTTTATCATCTGCTGAATAGTAAATGATAATCGCTGAATCAACGAAAGCTGATCATGAAGTCCTCCGTACAAAGTACTTTTGTCTTAACCTCCCTTGCACGCCACCGTACGAAATGTCAGAAAAGAACCTCCGAAAATCTGAAATCGTACAACCACTCTGATACTACACTGTTCATTCATGCGGCTACTAAGGTTGTCATCAAAGGTCAATGATATGCAACCAATCCGCTAATGACACGTGTAAAGTATATACTGGATTGCATTAAATGCATGCAGTATATAAAGAGATGAACTCACTTCATTTGAAGTAACTTGCTAACTCTGGACAAGTTCAAATCTCTCAAGATAGGATTTTATTAGTAATCTCCTTATCTTTCTTAGTGCAAGAAAACCTTAGTGTTCCAACTTGTTTAGATTTAGGTTTATCCTTAATCTTGTTTCCGCAACAAGCTGTAAATTGTTAATGATTTATCAATAAACAATTTAGAAAAGTAAAATAGTGTGTTTGTATTCAACCCCCCCCTTCTACAAACTTGTTTAAACCTTTCGGGACCAACAATGATCTCGACGACCTTAGGAGTTTAGCAAAATTCCTGCAGGGATTACCTTGAGTAAAGCCGGTCAGATTCGACCGGAGATGTGTCCTGATGGGTACGTCGTGATATACGAGTACCCATTTAAGATAGGTTTCCACTGGCCCTATTCCCCTTTGGACAAGGCTTGCATGTGCGAGTTCGATCTCTCGCCAGGGCAACTGATGCCCCAGTTTTGGCGAGTTATCCAGGTCATCGAGCGACTTACCAGAAACTGGGAGTCGCCAATGAATGTTATGGACCTCTTGACGGCTTATCAGGTAAAGATGGATACATACCATCTCTACAGTTTATTTTCTAAACACAAGGGCGATCGTACCTTGGTTCTAAAAACTGCGGTCAACGACCGCAAATGGAAGACCAGGTACGCATTCGTGCGGGTAGCGACGCTGGACCCCGACAGTTACTGGATCAGGTCCGGTTGGAACATGACGGGTGAATTTTAGCTTTCGGTCGAGCGTTTTTATTGTACTTATTTATTTTCTTTTCAACTAATCTTCTCCCTTATGTGAGTTTAGACATCAACTTCAACAAGGTGAAGCCCAACGACGACTCCAATGCTAAGATCGAGAAGTTTCTGGAGATCAGTACCGACGACCGATCTTTCGTCGCGCGAACACCTGGTAGACGAGGACGACGATTTGGTCTTCTTGGGTGAAAATCAACAAGGGAGTCGAGAAGAAGAAGAGGAGGAAGAGAAGACAGAGGAAGAAGAAAAAGAGGAGTCGAGAGAAGAAGAAGAGGTAGAGATGACTGGTAAGTGTACCCTACTCTACGCGACTTACTATTTTCGTTATTCCAGTCGATTAATCGTTCTTCCTTTTTTACTTTACAGGAGAATCCTAGCCGAAAGCGTCGCCTGCGATGTCTAAGAGGGCGGCTTAAGCCGAAATGGCTCGCAAGGCGAGAGAAAAGATGAAAGAGGCCCCCACAACTGGGTCGGGAGTCCTGAAGAGGACAAAGATGTCAGTCCCAAGGGAACCGTCTTCGAAGACGGGTGGATCATCGAGATTCGTCACGCCTGAGAAGGCGAAGGTGTCGATTGCATTCGCTGAGAAGACGAGGACGTCTTCTGATGCGATCGACGCAACACCTGTCAATTCTGTGCCTCCGGCAAAATTGACTGCGTCTCCTACTGCCACGTCGACCCCTTCGTCAGGCGACAAGGGCAAGGGTCCTGAGACGGGAGAGGCTGAGGTCATGACGGTCAACTTTACGTTGCCGTCAGACTTCATGGCGGATAACGTCCTGGATGGGACGAAGTTGTTTCCCAATCTGGGGAAATACCAGCTCAGCTCTTTCAGGGAGCGCTTTCGGGGAGTCTCAGTCGAGGAGACGGGGTCCCATGTTGCCGGACTGGCGTTCATAGTCTTTGTTTCTAGACTTGTTTTATTTTGTCGTTGTTAACTTCGTCGAGTGTCCACTGATAATACTCTTTGTATTTTACAGGCGTTCCAGTCTTCCTTGGCCCTGCACGCCAAAACTGCGAAGATAGAGGGTCTAGTGTCCTCTGCTCTCGTAAGGGAAAATGCGGCATTAGAGAGGGAGAAGTCCGCTCTGGCACGTGCCGAGGGGATGTCTGTGCAGCTCGACGATGCCCTAAACGAGTTGGAGGCCATCGGACGTGCGAAGGATGAGGCGAACCACCGCCTGAAGCAGTCCCTGTCCTTGATTGCCGACCAAAGGAGGAGCTGCGGATTCCAAGTATAGGGTAGTGGAGCTGGAAAAGGAGGTGAAGGAACTCAAGGACGAGGCTAAGTCCGTCTTTGCCTTGGCTCGATTGACCGCTCGGGCGACGATCATGCAGCAGCACCTGTTGGGGAAGAATCCCCTCGCCTCAGCGTCGGATGAACTGATGTTCTTCTTGTCGACTGCCGGGACTGAGAGGGATCTCGACTCAGACGATGAGAAGGAGGCCGATGAGGAAGAGGTGGACGAAGTTTCGAAGGGTGAGGCCTCTGGCAAAGACGCGACTGACGTTCCTCAGACTTAGGAAAAAATTTCTTTAGCTTTTGTTTTTACCGCTTGACCGTTGGTGGTCGAGCCATTTGGATGTAATTGACCGATCATTCGATGAATGAAACTTACATTTCTTGTTGAACTTATGTCTTATACATTTTGTGAACAATATCAATTGTGAAATTCACTAAGTATAAAATGAACAAGAAGATATGCGACTTGGGCATCCATCATAACGCAACAATTAGAACATAAGTCGTAAGATTTTTATATTTTTAAATCGTGTAAGCAAACATAAGTGCATGCGATCAAAGCATTCATTCGGAACATGAAATTCTTCTAAGTTAAGAAATTAGATCATGGGGTCGTTAGATCTTATGATCATACGATTAAATCATGCGATGAACTTGAGTCGTACGTTCCTGCGAAAATTTACTGAAGTCGTACAATAGACTGGGTAACGTATGTCGTGCGATCCTGCGATAAAACAAGGTCAGATGTTGGTCCTTGGCTAACCAACGAACTTACAATGCTTAAGTTAGTACTCGTCGTGATAAATAAAAATCGTATAAGAAAAAAGGGTTTAGAAGAAATACCTTTTCAAATGTGTTGCATTCCAGCTATGTGGGACATCTTGATTGTCGAGGGTTTGGAGCTGATAGGCACCTTTACCCACGACTTCGGAGATACGATAAGGACCTTCCCACTTGGTGGAAAGCTTACCTACATTGAGCTCTTGAGTGCTTTGGAACACTCGACGGAGGACGTAGTCGCCTTCTTGAAAGACTTTAGCTTTGACATTTTTGTTGAAGTGCCGCTCGACTGTTTGCTTTTGTGATGCCATTCTGATCAATGCTGGTTCTCTAAGCTCTTCAAGGGCGCCGAGGTCATAATTTAAATCTACTAGGTTATGGTCGACGGAAGTATGCCTCGAGGTTGGGAGCTGGACCTCGACTGGAAAAACTGCTTCACAACCATAGACCAAAGAGAAAGGGGTTTGTCCTGTGGACGTGCGAGGCGTCGTGCGATTCGCCCATAGGACTGAAGGGAGTTCTTCGACCCACTTTCCCTTGGCAGTTTTTAACCTTTTCTTGATCGAAGCAATGATGGTTTTATTGCTCGACTCAACAAGTCCATTTGCCTGGGGATACCTGGGGGTCGAGGTCGTCAGCTTGATATTACGATCTTCACAGAACTGTCGAGTCCTGTTGCTTATGAACTGGGATCCATTGTCGCAGACAATTTCGGATGGAATCCTAAACCTGCATATGATGTTAGTTTGGATAAAAGAGACGACTTCCTTGTCCCAAACTTGGGAAAAGGCAGCTGCTTCTATCCACTTAGAAAAATAATCTGTAGGTACGAGAAGGAATACCTTTTGCCCTGGGGCAGGTGGTAGCTTGCCGACAATATCCATTCCCCACCTCATGAAGGGCCATGGGATAAGTGTCGAGTGTAAAGGTTCAGAAGGTTTATGGGACGTACCTGAATGTCGTTGACAGGGATCACAGTTCTGGACATACCTGATGGCATCCTGTCGCAGTGTTGGCAAAAATATCCTTGTCGAGAGATACGATTGGCCAGACTGCGACCTCCTGAGTGATTGCCAGACTCTTCATCGTGGATCTCTTGAAGGATCTTCTGAACTTGGCTTTTGCTGATGACGCATCTTAGGTTTAAGCCTATCGATGATCGTTGATAGAGTCTATCTCCGATCACGACATACCTGGATGCTTTGAATTTGATCTTCCGAGCGTCCATCTTGTCTTCTGGGAGTTGGTCGTGCACACGGAAATTTCTGATGTCGCACGACCAATAATCTTCTTGGTCTTCGATTTGGACGACATCGTGATTTTCGATGGACGACGTCGCCATATGGATCATAGGAATGTTATTTAATATTGGTTCGACCAATGCAGACCCAAGGTTTGCTAAAGCGTCGGCTTGAGTGTTCTGGTCCCTTGGAATCTGTTCAATAGGAAAAGATTTAAATTTTTCGGATTTTTCTTTTGCTACGTTAAGGTACGCTATCGTTTTTGAATCTTTAGCTGCGAATTCCCCATTCATCTGGTTCATGACCAAGAGAGAATCGCTTTTGACATGTAGCGAGGTTGCCCCCGAGTCGTGGGCCATATTCATTCCCACGATCAGGGCCTCGTAATCAGCTTCGTTGTTAGTGGTTTTGAAGTCGCATCGAACTGAATACACCGTCTTGCCCCCTGTGGCGACTTTAAGACGACGCCTAGCCTTGAACCTCTAGTGTTGGATGAACCGTCGACATACAGAGTCCAGTGTACGTCGTCGTGAGTCGCCACATTAGACACTTCGAGCTCTGATTCTTTTTCCAGCTCAGGGCTGAAATCAGTGATGAAATCCGCCAAGGCTTGCGATTTGATCGCGGTCCTGGGCTTGAAGTCGATGTCGTAACTTCTGAGATATATGCTCCATTTTTCCAAGCGATCTGCCAACTCAGGTTTCCGCAAGACAGACTTAAGAGGAAAATTAGTCACGACAGTAATAGGATGCGATTCAAAATAATGTTGCAATTTTTTAGCACCGGTGACTAGCGACAAACGAAATTTTTCCATAGAGGAATACCTGGTTTCTGCGTCCAAGAGAGATTTACTTACATAGTAGATCGGCAATTGCTGCTTTTCATCTTCTCGTGTCAGGACGGCACTTACTGCGTTAGGGCTAACAGCAAAATATAGCTGCAAGACCTCATGGTCTTGAGGCTTTGACAGCAAAGGAGGCGACACCATATATTCTTTCAATTTTTGCAATGCTTTCTCATGATCGTCGGTCCAATCGAAGCCTCTATTTTTCCTGAGGACGTTATAGAATAAATGACATCTATCTGAGGATCGAGAGATAAACCTGTTTAGAGCTGCCACCCGACTAGTGAGCCTTTGGACCTCTTTGAAATTTCTTGGAGATTTGATCTCGATAATGGCGTTGATCTGGTCGGGGTTGGCTTCGATTCCTCGTCGAGTGACCATGTAACCCAAGAATTTCCCGGCATTGACACCAAAGGAACACTTCGTCGGGTTAAGCTTCATGCTATATTTCCGAAGGATGTTGAACGACTGCCTCAAATGATCGACGTGGTCGATTGCTTGCTTTGACTTGACGAGCATGTCATCGATATACACTTCCATTGTGTCGCCAAGATGATCTTTGAACATTTTGTTCACCAGATGCTGGTAGGTGGAACCTGCATTTTTTAGACCGAACGGCATAACTTTATTACAATAAATACCTCGATCCGTCATGAATGCAGTCTTTTCTTGGTCCTCGACGTGCATCAGGATCTGATTGTATCCAGAATAAGCATCCATGAACGTTAATAGTTCATGTCCTGCAGTCGCGTCGACCATGGCATCGATATGTGGCAATGGAAAAGGATCATTTGGAAAAGCTTTGTTGAGATCTGTGAAGTCGATACAGACCCTCCATTTGCCATTTTTCTTCGCCACGACCACGACATTAGCAAGCCAGTCAGGATACTTTACTTCTCGAATCTTCCTCGTCTTCAGGAGGTTGTCGACCTCGTCATTTATCACCTTATTCCTTTCAGGAGCAAATTTCCGTCGCTTTTGTTTGATAGGCTTAAATGATGGGTCGACATGGAGCTTGTGGGAAATGACGCTAGGGTCTACGCCGACCATATCTTCGTGCGACCAGGCAAAACAGTCGGCGTGTTCCTGCAAAAAAGATATCAATTTGTCTTTAAGGCAGGGATCGAGGGACGAACCTATAAAGACCTTCTGGCCAGGCTTGCTCTGGTCCAGGACTACTTCCTCTAGGCGATAGTCGTCGGCTGTCCCAAGAGCATCCTAGACCTGTAATTACTAGATGGCCTACTTCTTTGGTTTCAGAGTGGTCTTATAGCAGTCGCAGGCGACTTTCGGCTCACTTTTGATCTCCTGGATTCCCCACGGCGTAGGGAACTTCATGGTCTGATGATACATCGAGGGAACAACTTTCATATCATGGATCCATGGTCGACCTAAGATGATGTTATAGGCCGACGCACGGTCGATGACGTTGAACTTGGTCTGCTTGTTGATTCCTCCGGCATAGACAGGCAGGGTGATCTCTCCAAAGGTACTCGTCGGGTCTCCATTGAAACCGACCAAGGTTGTCGAGCGTCGGGTGATTTCCGATCGATCGATTCTCATGGCCTTTATGGTATCAAGGAAGATGACGTTTGCTGAACTGCCTCCGTCAACCAAGACTCGTCGGGTCAGACAGTTACCAATCGTGAGTTGAATGATCAACCCGTCATGATGTTTCCGATACGAATCGCCGAGGTCGTCTTGGTCGAATGAAATCTTCATGACTTCTAACTCCAGATCTCCTTTGGGTCTTGATGAACGAGGAACGGGTCGATCGTTAGGTGCTTGACTGGCGTGACGTTTGGCTGCGGAATACGTCAGGCCACACACGTCGGAGCCACCAGTGATGCAATTGACGACCTTTGCATGATTGGGAGTCGGCGGTCGAACGTCGTTACCTGGAGTAACGACGTCGTCGATGATACTCTTGAGATTGCCCTTCGGGACGTGATATGCTATCTCTTTTTTTAGAGCTATGCAGTTGTACGTCAGGTGACCGTGGTCGACATGGAAGTCGCACCACTTTGATTTATCCTTCTTAGCGTCGTCTTTATCGGACTTCTTCGGCCACCGGATTGTCGCCTGGACGGTTTTCAGGGCCTCGACCAAGTCCTTAGTAGTCCCTTTGAATCCATAAGAGTATATCTTAGGGAACTGAGGAAATTTGGTCGCGATCGCGGTCTTGGACTCCGCTTTCGTCTTGAATTAGACGTTCGAGATTTGTCGTGCATGCTCTGACTTGGATACTGCCTTCGTCTTAAAATCTGGCTTCTTTACACCTAGCGACCTCTTGTCGTCGGTGTGCTTCTGACGAAAAGCAGCGTCGTCTTCCACCCTCATATAGGCAAGGGTTCTGGCACGGACATCTTCGAAATTCTCTGGAGGATACTAGGTCAAGTCAGTGTACAGACCCGAACTGTCGTCTAGACCATGTTTATAGGCGTCGATCGCGGTCTTGACGTCGCAGTTACCAACACTGATCATTTCCGCGTTGAATCTGTTGAAATAACTCCGGATGGATTCACTGGTCTTCTGAATGACATAATACAGATCGCTTGTCTGCTTCTCCATTTTGCGACTACTGGCGAATTACTGGGAGAACTGGTTGACTAACTCAGCAAACAACCCGATGGATTTGGGCCTGAGGTTAATCAACTACTGAAGGGCAGGACCCGTGTGGGTCGCCCCAAAAATTTTGCACATGCAAACCTCTTGATACATGTGCGGGATCGAAACCGTCCACATCAGCTGCTTATACTGGGCGATGTGCTCCGTTGGATCGGTTATCCCCGAATATTTGGGCGTGAAGGCGGGGATATTATACTTCTTCGGGACGTCGACTGTCGCGATTGTATCGACGAAAGGCGACACCTGAAATCCTGAGTGAGGCTCGACGTCGACGGGCATGGCTGCCTCCGACAGCTTGGCGAGCAAAGACAGGACACGCTCATTCTGGTCATCCAGCATCTTCAACCGCTGAGCGACGGGGTCGTTAGGATCAGGATTCGCACCGGTTGGATGGTTAATCCCCGAACTGGTACCATTTCCATACGACGAGCCATTGGCGTCCCCATTGAAAGGGACAAAGTATGGCTGGGATCCATTGTTCATGGGTGGAGGTCTCAGATGCTGAGGAGGAACTGGACCGAACTGGGGATTTAGGATGAACGATCCCGGCTGTTGGTTCTGACCAAACGTAACTTGCTGCTGACTCTGGCCGAATGGTCCTGGACGCGGATTCTGAACGAATGGACCCGAACCTGGATTCTGGACGAAGGGAGCGGATCCAGGATTCTGACCGAACGGACCTGGACTCGGATTTTGGACGAATGGTCTTGGACCGTTCTGCAATCCGAATGGTCAACTCGGATTTTGATTCCTCAGCCACGCGATTTCATCAGTTTCCCTTCGACTTTGATCAGCAAGGACGTTGATTTGATTTCGCGCAACTTCCAGCTCATGATACATCTGGGCAATGAGCTGCTCTTGATTTCCATGGGCTGCCATTTTCCTGAAACAGAAAGAAGAGGAAACTCCAAGAAACCGTTAGTAAGACGCACGTTTGTCGAATATTTTCTCGAGATGGGGCCCCACCGTGGGCGCCAAACTGTTAATGCCAAAAATCGTCCAGAAGGAAAACTTAAGGTTGATTGTGAAGCTTAACAACTAAAGATAGGAATCGTTCGACAAAGCAATGCGATAAAGACAAAAATGTAAATGAGACGCAAGGTTTTGGTGACGCAGGAAAAACCTCAACGAGGAAAAAACCCGCGGACGACAGTGATGATGTCGTCGCTGCACTACGGTCGCCAAACAGGGGCGATGTCCTTACGTTTCAGGTGTCGATAATACAATAGTTACAATACAAATGAAAGAAAGACTTGAAATGTAAAGTAAGAAGTGTATCGAATGTAAAAACAAGTACGTCGTGTGTAAAAACAATGTGTCGTGCATCGGATTCGTGCGTCGAGAGCGATCTTTCGAGGGAGAGTTCTTTGCTTCAAATACTGTAGTGAGTGTTCTTGAGAGTTCAGATCAGTTCAGTTGTTCGCAAATGAGGCTGGAACCCTTGTATTTGTAGTCTTCGAATACTTTATTGATTCCATAAAAGCTTCCTATAACGGTCGTAACGGTCGCTGAAGTTATTGCTCATAATGATCTTCGTCGGTTATAGCCGTTGGTCATTAATGGTGTTGACCCTGCATTAAACAGTGAGAACATAACAGTAATATCGTATGTTAGACGGTCGAGGTCGTAAGATTCCTTACGACGGTCGAGTGTCGTGAGTAACTTTCGATTAAAACTTTGGTCAGACGATAAAGTGCTTATGATTTAATCTCATTATAAAAAAGTGTAATAAATGTTTTCCCTTTTTTTTGTCGTGGTCGAGACTGGTGAAATTTTACCCAAACAGTTTGTTTACTTGTTTTACTAATTTCATCTCATTTAATGTGAATCCACTATTTAATGTGATTATCACCTTTTTATTTTGCTTTATGTGAATCCACTATTTAAGGTGATTCTCTACGTAAATGTTTTACTAATTTCATCTAATTTAAAGAATGTTAATGATTTTTGTGTTGTTTATCAGTTTTCCAAATATTTAAATTTAATGAACATTATGATTTAGAAAATATGTTTTCCAAAAACCCTATATTCACTATATTAATACATTTAAAAAATATGATTTATGAATTTATGAATCTTTTGGCTAGTTTAGTATGTTAGTCATTATAGTTGTGTTTTTTTGTTAATTACTTGTTTTACAAATTTTATCTCAATTAATGTGATCCACTATTTAATGTGATTATCACTTTTTTATTTTGCTTTATGTGAATCCACTATTTAAGGTGATTCTCTAGGTAAATGTTTTACTAATTTCATCTAATTTAAAGAATGTTAATGATTTTTGTGTTGTATATCAGTTTTCCAAATATTTAAATTTAATGAACATTATGATTTAGAAAGTATGTCTTCCAAAAACCCTAGATTCACTGCATTAATACATTTAAAAAATATGATTTATGAATTTGTGAATCTTTAGGCTAGTTTAGTATGTTAGTCATTATAGTTGTGTTTTTTTTGTTAATCAGTTTATGATATGAGTGATTAAGTTGTTTAATTGTTTAGTTACTGTTAAGTTGTATGGTTGATTTAATTTTTTTGGTTAATCAGTTTATGAATCTTAACTAAACTCGTACAAATGGTGTATTATGTTTTTGAATCAGTGCAATGTTTAGACAATGGTGTGTGTTTTCTTGCATTCATGAATTTAAATTTCTTTGCTTCATGAGGCAGATCTTTACAATGCATGAATATTCCAAGCATTCAATGGAGACACTCCAGATGTCCATAAATCCACAAATTAAATAGCATCATCATTATATATAGCAGAACCAACCATGATTTTCAATATCCGAATATCCTTGTAGATAATTTAAATCCAAAAGTATCATAGCAAACTGTTTGGGCAAAAAATCACGTCGTATGACCACGACCAGAGCAGGTAACACGCACGTCATAATCCAAATCTTGTATTAAGATAAGGTCTCGACAAGAACCCATAAAACATTCGTCGTCTCCCGTAAAAGGTAAGTCGTACGTCTCCCATGACGCACGACCATAGCATCGCCCGTCCCGTACGACCACCGCGTAAGATCATTGTACCTTCGACCAAAGCTAACGTTAACCCTGACTGTTACGTTTGTTAAGTATTTAATGCAGGAGTCAAAGCCATTAACAGCAAGCAGCCGTAACGGACGAAGAGCATTATGGATAATCACTCCGGCGACCGTTTCCAGCCGTTGTAGCCGTTGATCAAAGCATTAATGGAGCTAATTAATGACGCAAAGACTATAAATACCAAGCTTAGTCTTCACATCAAGGGACATCAGTTAACATTCAGTATACATCAGCGAACATCACCAAACAGCAGAGAAAATCATCCAAATTCATAGCAAAGAACATTCAAACTCTGGAGATCAAGTACTGAAAGCCAGAACCCTACTGCGAACTCAAGAACACTCGAAGGAAAGCTCAAGTATCGCTCCCGATGCACGACAAATAGCCCTCGATCAGAAGTTCACGCTTTGTATTCACACACGACAAACACCTGTTTTTACATTCAAACACTTGTACTTTACATTTCGAAGTATTTCCTTCATTTGTATTGTAATCATCGTATGACCGACGTCAGTACCAAGGACGTCGCCCCTGATTGGCGACCATAGTGCAGCGATGACACCCACTGTCGTCCGCAGGTTTTTTCCTCGATTGAGGTTTTTCTTGCGTCATTAAATCCCTTGTCTCGTTTATTTTTTCCCTCGTCGCACGTCTCGTCGAAAGATCCTTTCTTTAGTTGATTAAGTCCACATCGACCTTAAGTTGTCCCTTTGGTGCGATTTTTGGCATTAACAGTTTGGCGCCATCCGTGGGACCTCATCTAGAGAAAATCCTCGACGAACGTGCACCCTACTAACAGTTTCTTGGAGTTTTTTTTCTGCTCTCTATTACAGGAATAATGGCAGCCCCTGGAAATCCGCAGCAAGTTGTTGCTCAGATGTATCAGGAGCTCGAAGTCGTCAGGAATCAGCTCAATGCAATGGCAGAGCAGAATCGCAGAGCAGCTGAGGAGATCGCGCGGTTAAGAAATCCTCTTGGGCCTCAAAATGGTCCTAGGCCGTTCGTGCAGAACCTAATTCCAAGATCGTTCGACCAGAATGGCCCTAGACCATTTGTCCCGAATCCAGGTTCATCCGCGCAGAATCAGCATCCAGGCCCGTTCATGCAGAATCAACAGCCAGGGACGTTCAACCCAAATCCTCAGTTTGGGAAAGTTCCTCCTCAGCACATAAGGCCACCACCCGTGAATAATGGGTCTCAGCCATTACAAGGGTCGCAGCCTTTCCAGCAGGGGTCGCAACCATTTCAGCAGCCATTTCAGAATGGACCTCAAGGTGGATCTCAGCCACTCCACGATGGATCGCAGCCTTTCCAGCAAGGATCGCAGCTGTTTCGGAATGGACCGCAACAATTCCACTATGGGTCGCAGCCATATTTTGTCCCGTTCAACGGGGACACCAATGGTTCATCGCATGGTAATCGCACTAGTCCAGGGACCAATCCCTCGATAGGGGCAAATCCTGATCTTAACGATCCCGTCGCCCAGCGTTTGAAGATGTTAGAAGACCAAATTGAGCGCGTCCTGTCCTTGCTCGCCAAGTTGCCTGGGGCAGCCGTACCTGTTGACGTCAAGCCTCGCTCGGGGTATTAGGCGTCGCCCTTCATCGACGAGATTGCCACCGTCGAGGTCCCAAAGAAGTATAACATTCCTGCCTTCTCTCCCAAATATTCTGGTGTGACTGATCCGACTGAGCACGTCGCGCAGTACAAGCAGCTCATGTGGACAATCTTGATCCCATTTATGTACCAGGAAGTATGCATGTGCAAGAGTTTCGGAGCGACTCTCACTGGTCCAGCTCTCCAGTGGTTGATCAACCTCAAACCCAAATCCATCGGGTCGTTCGCTGAGTTGGTCAACCAATTCTCCCGGCAATTCGCCAGCAGTCGTAAGATGGAGAAGCAGACCAACGACCTATATTACATCGTGCAGAAAGCTAATGAGTCTATTCGAAGTTATTTCAATAGATTCAATGCCGAAATGATCAGCATCCGCAATTGCGACGTAAAAACCGCGATCGAAACTTATAAGCGTGGTCTGGACGATAGTTTAGGTCTATATATCGATCTGACCAAGTATCCCCCAGAGACTTTCGAAGACGTCCGAGCTCGAACCTTAGCATATATGAGGGTCGAAGACGATGCAGCCTGTCGTCGCAAACACACTGACTACAAGAAATCGTTAGGCGTCAGGAAACCAGAGTTCAAGACAAAGGCTGTTTCCAGAATAGAGCCAGCGCGCCAAATTTCAAATGTTCGTTTCAAGACGAAAGCAGAGGCCAAGACCGCGACTAAGTTCACTCAGTACCCTAAGATATCCTCTTACGGATTCAAAGGATCTACAAAGGACCTAGTCGAAGCTCTGAAAATTTCCAAGCTACCATTCGATGGCCAAAGAAGTCTGACCTGGACGATGCTAAGAAAGACAAATCAAAGTGGTGCGACTTCCATGCCGATCATGGTCATGCGACAGACGACTGTATCGCATTGAAGAAGGAACTAGCATATCATTTCCCGAAAGGAAATCTCAAGGACATCATCGACGATGTCGCTGTTTCAGCTAATGGCCATCGACCGTCGACCCCGAGCATGCGAAGGTCGTCAATTGCATCACCGGTGGTTCAGATGTGTGTGGTCTGACGTATTCAGCGGCCAAGCGTCATGCCAGTCAGGCGCCCGATGATCGGCCTATTCCTCGCTCGTCTAGACCCAAAGGAGATTTGGAGCTAGAAGCTATGAAGATTGTGTTCGACCACGTCGACCTGGGCGACTCGTATCAGAAGCATCATGATGGGTTAATCATTCAGCTCACAGTCGGTAACTGCTTAACGCGTCGAGTCTTAATCGACGGGGGCAGCTCAGCAAATGTCATTTTTCTCAACACTATCAAAGCCATGGGAATTGATCGCTCGGAAATCACCCGACGTTCGACGACTTTGGTCGGTTTCAATGGAGAAGCGACGAGCACCTTCGGAGAGATAATCTTGCCTGTCTACGCCGGAGGAGTCAACAAGCAGACCAAGTTCAGTGTCATCGATTGTGCGTCGGCCTATAACACCATCTTAGGTCGACCATGGATCCATGATATGAAAGCTGTTCCTTCGACGTATCATCAAATGTTGAAATTCCCGACGCCATGGGGAATCCAACAGATCAAGAGTGAGCTAAAAGTCGCTCGTGAATGCTACAAGTCTTCCTTGAAGCCGATAAAAAAACTGAAGTCGCAAGATCAAGCTCTCGACAGGTTCGTTCTTCTATCCCTAAATTAATATCTTTTCCACAGGGATAAATCTACTATGGTGCCTCATCGCACGACAACATAGTCGACCGCAGGACAATATTTCTCTGTGTCATTCTGTCATTTAAAACCTATACGATAATAAATGACAGGGGGCAAATAGAGAGAGTCTGAAATGGTACGTTCTCTAACTCTTTTTCATACGATTTTTTCTCACAAAACGTTTACTGACTTAAGCATCAGAGGGTCGTTGGCTAGCCAACAACCAACCCCCGACATCGTTTTATCGCAGAATCACACGACAGATTATCGCAGAATCGCACGACAATAAGCATTAAGTCTACTAGATGACTTTAAATTCGCAGAATCGCACGACATAAACAATCAGGATTTTCTTCCACGATCATCCCTCCACAAGGGCATATGATGCAAATTCCTCGTACGATCTCGTCGTACAATCATAAAGCCTAAATAACTTATATCTAAGTTTCTTAGCTTTTATACCCTGAATGGATGCTTTAATCGCGTGTTCTTATATGTGTTTTACGTTATTCTCATCGTATTACAATAAAGGCCTTAGTCGCATGATTTCCTATGTATCTTACATTCCATCGATGTGATATTTACTTACCAAGTATATGAAAACACAAATTCAAACACAAAAAGTGAATTTACTGAAAAGATCGTCAGGTACATGCTGGACCATCAACAGTCGAGCAGCAAAGCAAAAAAAAAAATTCTAAATTAAAGGAGGAAAATCCGTCGCATTCATGCCCGAAGTCCCGTCCGGAAGGCTTTCGCTTGCCACCTCCTCCTCAGCGTCCTTCTCATCATCCAAGTAGAGATCCCTCTCGGTCCCGACTCTCTCATAAAGAGACGCAACTCATCCGACGCTGAAGCCAAAGGATCCTTGCCCTGCAGGTGACGTCGCATAACTGCCGCACGTGCAGTAAGTCGAGCATAAGAAAAGAAAGACTTATTTTCGTCCTTCAACTCATCAGACTCCTTCTTCAAATTTATCACTTTACCCTTGATTCCCTCGACTTCCTTCCTCTTCGCGGTTATGGATTTCTTCATCCCCTCCAGCTCCTCTATCTGGTCGCGCATCAAAATCAGGGACTCCTTCAAACGCGAGTTTATCTCGTCTCTTTTATGACTGAGGGCATCCAATTCGTCCAGAGCATGGTCAAGGCGCACTGACATCGCTTCTTCCTGCTCCAAAGCAGCTTTCTCTTTAGCTAACGCTGCATCTTCATCTTTTGTAACAGAAGCCGTTGAAAACTCTATATTCGTCGTTTCGGCATGTAATGCCACGGAAGCTTGGAACGCCTGAAGAATCATAATATGAGCGGCATTAGTAAACAACGAAAACGACAACGACAAAGGACAAGTCTTGAAAGAAAGGCTTACCAAGAATAAGAGTCCAGCTGTATGGAACTCTTTCCTCTCGAAAGAAAACCCGTCAAAACGCTCCCTGAAAGACGGAAGCAAATATTTTTCCAAATGGGGGAACAACTTCGTCTCGTCCAAGACATTGTCGTCCAGAAAACCCGACGCCAACGTAAAGTTGACCGTCGTTTCCCCTAAAGGTCCCTTCTACGCGCCTTTGCCCCTGTCGGCCGATGAAGGGCCGGATAGGACGACGGGAGACATCGTCGCCAGTTGCGCAGTATCCACAGATTTCGCTCCAGTCGCAACCGACTCCTTCGCCTTCTTGGACAAGGCAACCCTCGATGGGTTACTCGTCTTCAAAGACGGTTCCCTCAGAACGGACACCTTTGTCCTCTTTAAGAGGCCTGACCCGGCTGTCGGGACCTCTTTTCTCTTCAGGACTCCTGACCCAGTCGTCGAAACATCCTTCTCCCTTGCCTCGCGAGCTACTTCGACTTGGGCCATCTTCCTAGCAATAGAAGACGTCGCATGTGCTTGAGATTCACCTGTACATGAAATTAGACGATTCAGAACAGAGAAAGACCAGGTCAAGCGAAAAGAAGACAAAAGGATACTTACCAATTATCTCTACCTCTGGTTCTTCGTTCTTCTCTTCCTCCTCAGTCTTCTCAGAGTCTTCTTCTTCTTCTTTCTCCTCTCGACCCATCCTCATTATGTCGCTCAAGAAAACGGTGTCATCATCCTCGTCTATCAAATGACGCGTGACGTACGACCGGACTTCAGTACTAAATTCCAAGAACTTTTCGATCTTAGCCCGAGAAGCATCATCCGGCTTTACCTTATCGAAATCAATATCTACGTATAAAAAAGAAGATCAGTCAAAAAAACAATCGAGCAACAGAATAACATGAAAACGTATAGTCAAAGGCTCACCCGTCATATTCCAACCCTCCCTAATCCAGTCACTACCAATGTCCAGCGTCGACACCCGTACGAATACGTACCTCTTCTTCCATCCACAGTCGTTGACCGCAGTATTTTAAACCAGGGTACGATCACCCTTGCACCTTGAAAACAAACTATAGCGACGGTACCGGTCATTTTTGACCTTATACGCCGTCAGAAGGTCCCTCACATTCATCGGTGGATTCCAGTTGGAGGTAAGTCATTCGATGATCAAGATAACTCGCCAGAACTGGGGCATCAATTGCCCCGGCGAAAGATCAAATTCACACAGGAACTCTTTGACTAAAGGCGAATATGGCCAGTGAAAGCCTATCTTGAACGGGTATTCGTATATAACAACGTACCCCTCGGGGCACATTTCTGGTCGAACCTTGCCAACCTTGCTTACAGTAATCCCCATGGGAATCCTCGCTGGACTTCTAAAGTCGTCGAGATCTTCTTCATTTTTAATGGTGCTTCTAGGTTCTGTCGACATTGCCAGCCCCGTTAAATTGATTTGCACTTCTGAGAGGCCACAGATATCCCAGTTTTTTCTAGGCTTTCTAGCAATAGACTTGCGACGCATACGCAAACTGGAGGGTCGTATCTTATATGATCTCAGAAAAACTTAAGTTAGGTCAAAGATCCTTGCAAGTTCTAATCGAACGGAAATCGCCAAGAAAAGATCCATTGTAATCTTTATTTATGCAGTCGATCATGTCAGGTCGAGCCCTTTGATGATCGCCGCGCATCCCCGTCGTTTCGTATGACCACAGGGATCGTCGACACCTGTCATCGACAGCTAGTAAGCATCATCGTGTGTCAGTATGATCTTACGACCTCGTTCCCTTTTCATCTTCTCGTTCAGTTAGAAATGGACCAGTCTAGCTCCAAGGCGATTGAGGTAATTTCTAACTCTTGTCTTATTTCCTATGCGTCTGATTGACAAAATTTAAAACTTAAATTTGACATTTAATTTTCAAATTTTGGGGGCAAACTGTTTGGGCAAAAAATCACGTCGTACGACCACGACCAGAGCAGGTAAGACGCACGTCATAGTCCAAATCTTGTATTAAGATAAGGTCTCGACAAGAACCCATAAAACATCCGTCGTCTCTCATAAAAGGTAAGTCATACGTCTCCCATGACGTACGACCATAGCATCGCCCGTCCCGTACGACCACCGCGTAAGATCAGTGTACCTTCGACCAAAGCTAACGTTAACCCTGACTGTTACGTTTGTTAAGTATTTAATGCAGGAGTCAAAGCCATTAACAGCAAGCAGCCGTAACGGACGAAGAGCATTATGGATAATCACTCCGGCGACCGTTTCCAGCCGTTGTAGCCGTTGATCAAATCATTAATGGAGTTAATTAATGACGCAAAGACTATAAATACCAAGCTAAGTCTTCACATCAAGGGACATCAGTTAACATCCAGTATACATCAGCGAACATCACCAAACAGCTGAGAAAATCATCCAAATTCATAGCAAAGAACATTCAAACTCTGGAGATCAAGTACTGAAAGCCAGAACCCTACTGCGAACTCAAGAACACTTGAAGGAAAGCTCAAGTATCGCTCCCGACGTACGACAAACATCCCTCGATCAGAAGTTCACGCTTTATATTCACACACGACAAACACCTGTTTTTACATTCAAACACTTGTACTTTACATTTCGAAGTATTTCCTTCATTTATATTGTAATCATCGTACGACCGACGCCAGTACCAAGGACGTCGCCCCTGATTGGCGACCATAGTGCAGCGACGACACCCACTGTCGTCCGCAGGTTTTTTCCTCTATTGAGGTTTTTCCTGCGTCATCAAATCCCTTTTCTCGTTTATTTTTTCCCTCGTCGCACGTCTCGTCGAAAGATCCTTTCTTTAGTTGATTAAGTCCACATTGACCTTAAGTTGTCCCTTTGGTGCGATTTTTGGCATTAACACAAACCAAAAAAACAAATCCATAATAGTAGACCGTAATTCAAATTAATTCATCAAGCTAAAACATCAAGACATCAAAAGTATAATAGCATGCATTTAAAGTATATCATCAAACGAAGAAACGTGATCAAAGTCGTTCCCAACGACTATCGACTGCCTGCCGAATGAGCTCTTTCTTGATATCGGCATCCATGTCTGTGATTCTTGTGACCTCCTTAAGAATAGCATCCCTTTTTAGATTTTGGCCATGTTTTGCGATTTTGGTTGTGTACTTTTTCCGCAGATCAGCCAACTGATTTGTTTGTCGTTGACCTTCTTCCATGAAATCAGGCTTCCAACACCTTACATCTCCCATAAAGGTCTCCATGCTCCGTATCGTGAACACTCCACTGTCATGAGTGTTGTGACTTGTTTGCCAATCCATCTCTAACCGTTCATGTTTTACCGCGAGAAGTTGTTGTGCAGATCCTTGACCAACAGTGTACAAGTGCTTCACCATCATTCTTTGCGGCAATGTTTCAGTATCAACCCAATCATTAAATCATTCATGTTTGAACAATAAACCAACCTTAAAACTTTTACAAGATCATTTAATATTACCAATATGTCTGTAATTCCAACGTATCTTTTTTTACCGCTTCTCCTTTGTATTGTTTCCATTTCCTATTGTCTAGTATGATAAACGATGGTGCTTTTAGGTTAATTACCACAAGATAATAGTATGCACCATCCAACATGGGGAAGAAGGCCTGTGAATAAGTGGTTAAGTTATATATGTTAAGTTCGATCAAGTATAATTCATGATTATATCAGTACAATCAACATTATACTTACCAGATCTATATCATTTAACTTGTATATATGACCTTGGGAATGCCTTGTTGTTGAAGCTAATGCCTGCTTGAAAACATTGTACTGCTAGTCAATGTTGTAGCATCGTGTCCGCAGCATATGATCCATCTGTCATACAAACTTATTAACAGCATATTTTGTAAGTGAATGCATTTAAAATGAAATAATCTAGTTACCATTATGTCTATTCTGAAAAAATAGCGTCTTGGTGAGTTCCTGCTTCTCAGTCGCTCCTCAAAGTTCAGTATCGATGTCCACCCGTTGATCACCGATGTGTCAATAGACATGTTACCCACCGTCAATGACTCCATTCCTGTCCTGGTTATGTTAGTGCAGTTAATTGCACTAAACACTGCGTCACTTACATACACAATTTGTTAGTGATTATATATTAATAAGATTAATCTATTTGTGAACAGATTCATGATAATATAATATTATTATTCTTGTATTGTTTCAGAGTCATGAGTATATATTATTAAGATTCATGGATGGTGTTCAGATTCATGGATGTGGTCAGATTCATGATTGTGTTTTATAATAACCAAATGCATGATTCCCTGTAAATATGTTACAGATTCATGGATATACTTTCTAAATGCATGAGTACATAAATTTTTCAGGTTCATTCATTTTTCAAGAATCATGTTATCAAATCCCAAGATATTGACCTCATATATTGTGTATTCATGGATTGTTTTTAGAATAGTGTTTTCATAACATAATGTATGAGAACATATCTCAACTGATCTAACATGACTTTCATTTATAATCTTGTTATCATATCACAGCGTATGCTTACATATATTACATTGTTATGCATTCATTTTATTATTGGTATGTTATGTATAAAAGAGGTCATTACTCCATATTTATTATTAAAGATATTTATTTTAATGAATATACTAATTAAGTTTGAATAATACTTACAACTTGCTTCCAAACATTGCGACTTCCCAATCATTTACTTTATCGTCTTCCGTCATCACGTTGAAGTCGACTACGCGAACCGCGTACGGTGATTTCAGGTGGTCCCCTGGTCTGATGGTTCTTTTCGAAGCTCTGGCCATCATGTTGTTATCCTCATGTTTTGGTATGTACGAAAAACCATAGTCATCCCTCATTAACTCTTTGCACTATTTCTTTGGTTCTATAACATTATCTTTGCCCTTAGCGTCAGATGGTATCGTTGCTATCCTAACAGCCTTATCCATACTTAGTGGAACTGTGTGCTTAACTGGACTGGTTCCCAGGTCAAAATCAAATGGATCTATGTCCTTTGTATTTTTCTGTGTCTTACCTTCATTACTTTTCGCTACCAAAACCGATGCATCATTACTTGAACTAACGAACATTCCCGCCCCCACACTTTTTGGTGGTGTAACCTCATCATCAAAATTAGGAGGTTTCATAGTGTCCAGTGATTTCTTACAATTAGATCTCTCCATAGATAACCTCACTGACTCGTCAACTTCCCTTAGGAATGTTGGACTGTCCCACATCTTTTCATACAGTTCATTTTCCTTTTGGCTTAATACAAGCCAAGCCGCTGTTGGAGTCATGGGTGAACAGTGTACTGACCTCTATTTTTAGTGAAATGAATTTTGCATCATCTTTGTATTTTGCCAGCGCATTCCCTATATCAAAGTCCACGCCAACCTTAAGTGCTATTATTCTTGATATCTTATCTTGTATCTCCTTTATCAATTCCTAAAAATAAATGGACAATTAAGTTTTAAACCATTTTATATAAATATCTAATGAAATCAGTTTTTTACCTTTTTTATGGAGCAGTTGTCTTTTCACTTTCCATGTTGGACTCAGATAAGTTGACCTCTGCCAAGTTTGAGCCATCGTGCATGGTGGCATCAATTGCCGATACATCGTTATTATCTTTCGTTGTCTTTGATGAATCTGCTCCATTCCCTCCCAAGTTTACATCGTTCGTTTTCAAAGAATTATTCTCAGCTTCATTTCCTAAATTCCCATTATCCTTTAATGGCAGCAACCCGAATCCACCGTCTCGTAATTCTATCCTCTCCCTTTTCTTAAGCATCCCCATATTCCAAACACATATTTCCAGGCCCTTTTTGTCAACGTCATCCCTTGGACTCAAAGTTGAGTCCACGTATAGTAGCTTCAAGAATAAAAGAATTGTCATCATAGTTTGTGGTGTAAATTCATTAAATTGAAATTTCAAATTAAATATTACAACTAACCGCGAGGTATGTCAATGGTCCTGAGTAGAAACATAACAAATTATCTCTTCGCCGTCTTTGCTTGCTTGTCTTCACTTTCTCATACATAAACTTGCACCAATTCACCTTTCCAATCATGGCTTCGCTCTTTATTTTAGATAGAAAATTCAAGTTCACAGTTCCCATACTATTACATTTAATCATCAAGTTTACAAACAGTACCAGCAAATTGATTTTGAAATGGAAACCAGAATCTTCAGTTTCGCTGATTAGGTCGACGACATGCTTCGGTCTTATCTTAGGGACCTTGAATTGTTTTTTCCAGACCAAAATAAGGTTTTGATCATTGGGCACATCATTTTCAGCGAGTAAATCTATCCCTCCTATTGGTAATCCTGCTAACTTGTGAATTGACTCTACCGTAACAGGAATAAGTCCATTAGTTACTCTAATTCCCATTTATGTGGTGTCAAGATTATCTACAAGGAAGAACCCAAGCTTTGATGGCACCCCATCGATGTCCATATCCAGTAATGACCCTAATCCCATATTGGTAACTGTCTCCCGTTGGGTACTGCTTAACGCAACAATATTGTCACTCAAAGCCTTTAGTGATGTCCTTGTCCTTAGTACTTCCAAACCTCGTCTCAGTCGGGAACTTGAATTCTGGTGAATCTGCTTCATATTTAATTTCCCTTTTTTATGCTGACTTGATCTCTATAGTTTTGTTTTTATCCTGCTACTCCTTGTTGATCTTTGATGTCCTGTTTAATCATTTATTTTGCATTATAATTCACTCTTTAAACATTAGTCATGTAAATTGCTAGTAAAAAAAACTTGTAATAAGTACAAAACTACAGCGTACTTGTTTTTCCGTTTGATTCCTCAGCTTGAACATCAGGGTTTTCCTTTGTTTGTGGTGTATTATTACGCATCATCCCCCTTGTATGGCTCCTGGTTCTTCTCGAGCTACTTGCAGGATCAACTTTCCGGTCTGACAAAAAGATGTGATTAGTAACATTTCACATATACTAAGTTTTCTTTTTAATCCATAATAACTAAAGTTGGTTTTGTTATTAGTTAACAAATGCATAGTTAAAGAGTCAGTCTGAATGTACGTTTGCGTTTGTTCAGATCAGAATCATGTTCTTGGTCCACACTTTTTGCAGATTCTGTTCCTTCACAAATAAGTTGGTTAAATCAATTTCCCTATGTTATAATGAGACTACATAATGTGGTAGATTAGCAGTAACTTTAATAAAAATTTACTGGTAATATGTGTTTTGGTTCTCTCCTTCTTTTTCCGTGACTTCCAAATCTTCCATCAGTAACTCAACCCCCGACACGTTCATGTATTCTGAATCGATTTTGGAATCTACCCAATAAAAATATCGTCATCAATTCGTTAGTAAATATACTGTTTGGGTAAAAAATCACACCTCACGACTAACGATAGAAAACTCAAATAACATTTGCATAAGACCACTCTTGTACTAAGATAAGGCCTTACAAGTTATGTACAGACGAACGCTTGGTCGTACATTTTTCTGATGGTCGTATGTCCCGTACGACCGACGTCCAAGACTTAAGACGGTCGTACGATTACACTAACCGTTAACAGTCAATACCCGTTTCTTTTGTTCATTAATGCAGGTCCACGAGCATTCATGGTACAACGGTCAGTAACGGGCGACCTATTAATGGCATTAAAGACCCGATAACCGTTACAAAATAAGCCATCAAGACACATTTAATGACCAACGGAAGCTATATAAAGACCTGCTCTACAACCAAAAAAGACATCTGTTACCACAATATTACACATCGCAAACACCACAGTAATCTACGAAGAATTCGAACAAATATCACTAACGCAACTTCCGCACGACAGCAGTTCGAATCGCACGGCAATAGTTCATTTCATACGTTTTACACACGATGCACGACTTTTACATACGATTAAGTTCATTTTTTTCTCATATTGTAATATGTTGTACACAAAACACCTGTTACAAAAGGACTTTCGCCCCGGTTTGGCGACTATAGTGCACCGTCTCCTATAAGTCGACCGCGATTGTTTCCCACGTTTTGGGGTTTTCCGCGTCACCAATTCCCTTGTCTTATTTTTTTTTTTTGCGATTGTGTTGATGGGTCTTGAGATCCATTTCTTTAATTGTTAAAGTCCACATCAACCTTAAGTTATCCTTTCGGGTGATTTTTGGCGTTAACAGTTTGGCGCCATCCGTGGGACCCTATCTAGAGAAAATATCAAGCCAACGCATATATCGCTTTAACGGTCTTGTAAAGATTTTTGTTATTTTCAGGTAAATGGAAAATTACCAGGATCTCATGGTTCAACTTCAATTAGAATTGAACGCGGCTCAAAGTCAAATTCAATCCCTGCACGAGCAGAACTAGAAGGCAGCCGCAGAGATCCCTTCACAGAGGAATTCGGCAATCGGTAACTCCTTTGGACCTCAGAACGGTCCCCGACCTATGGGGGCACCTTTCCTAAGGCCACCATTCCATGCAGGTACAGGGCCTTTTGTCAGCAATCCTCCTTTCGGACAACTTCCTTCGCAGCATCTGAGACCTCCACCACTGTACAATGGAGCCATACCTTATCATATCCCAATGTACGTTCCCTTTACCGGAGAATCCAACGGGTCGTCGCACGGAAATGGTTCCCACCCGACAGTTGGCGCAGTAGCCCAGAACTCAGAAGTCATTCCTCCACAGGTTCGATCCCTGATCCTAACGACCCCGTCGCTCAGCGACTCAGGTTATTGGAAGATCAGAACGAAAAAATGTTGTCGCTACTTTCGAAATTACCCAGCGTCGAGGTTCCTGTCGACGTCGAACCTCTCACAGGATTTCAAGATTCGCCTTTCATCGACACGATAGCAAGTGTTGACGTTCCGAAGAAGTAAAACATTCCTGCCTTTACGCCTAAATATTCAGGAATTACCGATCCAACGGAGCATATCGCACAATATAAACAGCTGATGTTGATAGTATCAATCCCACATCAATATCAAGAGGTGTGCATGTGCAAAAGCTTTGGCGCGACTCTTATAGGTCCTGCTCTCCAGTGGTTGATCAACCTTAAACCCAAGTCCATCAGCAACTTCGCAGAGTTGGTCAACCAGTTTTCGCAACAATTCGCCAGCAGTCGCAAGATGGAGAAGCAGACCAGCGACCTGTACTACGTCGTCCAGAAAACCGGAGAGTCCATCCATGGTTATCTCAATCGCTTAAACGCAGAAATGATCAACATTCGTAATTGTGACGTCAAGACCGCCATCGAGGCCTACAAGCGTGGTCTAGACGACAACACTACTGGATTGTACGTCGATCTTACGAAATATCCAACATAGAATTTTGAAGACGCCCGAGCTAGGACTTTGGCTTACATGAGGGTCGAAAATGACCTAGCCTTCCGTCGTAAGCATTCCACCGACAAAATGTCGCTTGGGATCAAGAAACCAGATTTCAAATCCAAGCCGAGCGTCAAGACGGAGCCAGCGTGCCAGATATAGAACATTCGATTCGATAAGAAAAAGAGCAATCCTACGCCCCGATTCCCTCAATATCCTAAGATCTCCTCTTACGGATTCAAGGGGACATCAAAAGAATTGGTCAAAGCTCTTAAAAACATTCAGTCGTCCGTTCGATGGTCCAAGAAAAGCGATAAAGATGACGACAAGAGGGACAAGACCAAATGGTGCGACTTCCATAGTGACCATGGTCATACGACAGATGACTGCCTTGCTTTGTAGAAGAAGTTAGCCTGGATCGTCCCCAAGGGTCATCTACAAGGCTTGATTGATAAAGAACCTACGCCCGTAGATAGCGTAAGACCAGAATCCCCCGTACATGAAAAAGTCGTCAACTGTATGACGGGTGAATCAGACGTCTGTGGCTTAACCTATTCGGCAGCCAAGCAGCACGCCAGTCAATCGTCGGGAGAATACCCCATTCATCAGTCGTCCCGAGCAAAACAAGAATTGGAACTGGAGGCGATGCCAATAACGTTCGACCAGGACGACCTCCAGGACAGTTGGCAAAAACATCACGATGGCTTGATTATCCAACTCACTATTGGTTGATGGGGGAAGTTCGGCCAACATCATTTTCCTAAGCACTATCAAAGCTATGGGCATTCATCTTATTCACTAATGTATGTTCTTTGTTAAATCATAACCCTTGTTTTCATAGATTGATGAATATATGAAATAACTTCTTAAAAAACACAACGATTTCATGTTATAGAAATCATTATTGTTTTCCAGTAAACAAAATATACACAAGTTGAAACAAGATTCCCAAATAGAAACTCATATCTAATCAAAGTGTCGTACCTTCTGATGTGTGTGTGTGTGTGTCGATTTCGACTTCCTTTTGCACTGATTCTTGATTTTCAAGTTGGTCCATGTCGACTAACACCGAATTATCTGGTGTGTTCTTCAAATTAGAGAATGAATACTTTATTCGGATTCTTTCACTTAGTCGTCTCACTGCGAATGAAAAAAAAAACCCTAGAATCAGGGAATTGACGAATGCAATATATATTGTTCAAATGAATCTACGATTTTTACCTCTGTTTGGATGCATGTATCCCTCCATTGAAATGATTTATTTTGTATATTCTAATCGATTTTCCTTCCGAACCTGTATGAGTATGAATCGGCGATGTATTCGGGGAAGTGTATCCCGTGATTTTTGGGGATGATTATCGAAGACGACGAGGCATGATGTTTTGACGAATATACCCCTACGCGCGTCTTTTCTTTATGAAATTAATTGTAGAAAGCTCTCTAATTACACAAATTGCCACCGGATGAATCTTGTACGTCGATCTCTTTAATGGATGGTGATTAGGAGGGTTTTATAGTTTCTAACAATGGGATGGTTTGCATAAAATACCACCCCTATATATATATATAGATACATAGAGAGAGAGAGAGAGGGGTTCAGGGGGAAACCTCAAAAAAACGAAAAGGTGAAGAACACTCTGGTGGCCTTTCATTTAGATGGTATGCACTTGTGCATACCGGTAAATTATGTTTTTTTTAATGCACAAGTGCATTATGCAGTTATGCATGTTATAAATTACTTGCATACACAAGTGCATACCGTCCAGATAAAGGGCTATCAGGGTGTTCTTCAGTTTTCTTTTTTTTTAGATTATTACTTGAACCTGACCCTATATATATATATATATGTGATATTAAATCATTGATACACAAGTACATACAACAAACGAATAAATTGTGCTTCTAGAAGATGAAAATATATTTATATACCAACACTCATTTCTTGTGTCTTCACCCAACCAAGATATATATATAATCGCTACCTCAAAATGCCACTTAGACAACAAACAAAAAATGTTGCCTAAGAGCGGTTTATGTGTTGCCTAAGGCTTAGGCAACAAGCCTATGTTGCCTAAGCTGGTTTGCCTTCTCAATGTTACATAAGAACTTATGAAACAACGACAAACATCATATGTTGCCTAAGTTGACTTCTTAGGCAACACGTAAAAAAGTTATCTTGCCTATGGAAAAAACATATGTTGCTTCAGACAAACTCTAAGGCAACATTCGGTTTATGCACGTGTTGCCTAAGGTATCGTCTTAGACAACATACTCTATTTGCATATGTTGTGTAATAACCCGTAGTAAGTGCCTTATTATTTTTATTGGTGTATCTTATTTTAAAGAGTAAATTAGGTTATGTTATTTGGATTAGTTTTATAGAGTTATAAGTTAAGGGATAAACCTTAATTTTAATTTGGAAGTTTAAGGGGGGTGTTTTGCTATTTATTAGAAGTTTGGGGTTTGTTTGGTAAATGTGATTTATTAAATCACCATAGATCGCCACCTTGCACTGAGAATTGTGAGGTGTCTTCATTTTAGAGAATACTTAATAAACTAAAGTGAGGGTGTGTGTATTGGTTTTATTCACGGCAAAGAGAAAGAGAGAAAGAGAGAAACCAAGTGAGTTAGATATTTTCATTTAGTAGATGTGTGTGTGTGTGTGTGTGTGTGTGTGTGTTTTCGACTAAAACAAGAGAGAAAGGGAGAAAACGTAAGAGAAGGAAGCTGGAAATTTAGCAAAGGATTTAGTACATCAACTCAAGAAATCAAAGGTAACAATCTTACATAAATTCTTCCTTTTATGTTTATTAGTTTTCTAAAAGGTTTTAGAAATGGGTTTTGATGTTCTTGGATGAGATATGTGAGTTTTATTTGGTTGATTATAATTAGATAAAGTCTTGAAGTATCTCACGGTGAAATCATGTATTAATTATGTTCTTGTATTAGAATTCATAAACTAGAAGATTGGTATCACAAATGGGAAAAGGAATGAAACCATTGAAATGGGTTTGAGCTCCATGAATTGATGCTCACAAGGTGATTGATGAAATGTCTTAAAGAAATTATCAATTCTGTTGAGTTTCAGTTTTCTGTCCAGATATTAAAAAATTCGTATAAAATCAACAGTTAATCTAAATAAGCTCAAATTTTGCAGTTAGCAAGATCTTTCAGTCCTGTGCAACTTTGTAGTTTTCACCGAGACCAAATTATGACTTTAAGCAGCTCCAAACAGTGAATTACAGAAGCTGGTCCTGTGAAAAACGGGATCTGCACACTGTTTGTATAAAATTCATATATAATTGGTCGTTGCTCTAATCGAGGTGAGTCCAAAACGATATGAAGCTTAAGAGATGTAAGTACGTGTTTGTTTTATACATGATCAACTAGTTTGGCTTCTAAGTATGGTAATTAAGCCAAAAACAGAGGTGTAACTAGTTTTGGTGGTTTTGTTTATTTAACTTTAATGTTAACCTTTAACTTTGTGTTTTGTTGACTCTTGGATAGAGTATGAATGAGGACTGGAAATACCGTGGACTCAATTTAAGTTCGGGTTTGGGGGAAACATTTGAGGATAAGAGTTAGATAGAATTATCTGGAGTTCTTAGCCTGCTAATAAGCCTTATGAGTTCATTTGGTAAAGAGATAATTGTATTTAATCTATTTCTGATTATGTGAATTTTGGGTGAAAGATCGAATTGCTTTGGGAAAGGCTCGGAAGGGTTTGATAAGCAATCAGGTGAGTTTTACTTTAAAACGTTTTCAAACTGGAATACATATATATATATATATATATATATATATATATGTATATATATATATATATATATATGTATATATATATATATATATATATATATATAGGACGGTAATCAAATGAGAACCACAAAAAGGTTAAGAACCGTGAGGAGTGATCTAAGCCTTAATTTGGTTTTGATCCTAATGTTTTAATTAAAAGTTGTTTTTAGTTAAAAAAAGGGCATAATCGTCATTTTGGTAACAAGATTCATCAGATGAAACATACAACTTCAGATTCACCATATGAAACATAATGATTTTCCAGCCGAAACACAATCCAAATGAAAATCACATATTCACCATATGAAACACATAGATTCACCATATGAAATACACAATTCACCATATGAAATGCACCATGTGAAATACACAATTCATCGTATGAAATGCACAATTCACCGGGTGAAACAGTTTCATCAGGTGAAACACAAATTCTTCATCAGGTGAAACACGGATTCTTCATCAGGTGAAACATAAATTCATCACGTGAAACATACTTCACCATATGAAACACAAACTCACATGTTATTTCATCAATATGTCGTTTCACCGGATGAAACCCATGTATTCACTAGATGAAACATACATATTCACCTGATGAAACACATCGATTCACTAGATGAAACATGCATATTCACTAGATGAAACATGCATATTCACTAGATGAAACATGCATATTCACCAGATGAAACATACATATTCACCAGATGAAACAAATGAAACACATCGGTTCATTATATGAAACGTAGAGATTCACCAAATGAAACACATAGATTCACCTAAAGAAACACACAAATTCATCATATGAAACACACAAATTTACCAGATCTGAAAAATCAAACACAAAAACCCCAATCTGGAAACATACTTCCAATCTTGAAAAAAAAACCCTAAAAACAAGAATTTGATATTAATCAACTAAAAAACTTTATTGTTATCGCTAACAATCTTCTTTGTAATATAGAGAAAATCAAAAATCGAGAAGAGATTGCTAGATTGACTTTTAATTCGATGAAGAACATATGTTATTCTCTCACCATATGAGGTTTAGAGAGAGAAATCAAAGTTTTTGTGATGAAATTGATGAATGATTTGGGGAGTTTTCAGTCAGAGACGGTGGATGTGATCTTTCGTGTTTCAAAAAAAATTGAAACCCAGATCGAGAAAGCATTCATTCATCGATCCTTTGTGGTAGTCTGCAACTCTGCCATTACAGTTAGTTTACCTTTTCACCACTCACCGGAGTTCCATCTTTGGCGTCGTCTTGATCTTTTACTTGGAGATACAACCTCCGATTATTTCTCCGGCGATAAGCCCTTCTCCACATAAAAAGGTTCAATCTCCTGCTCTGAAATCCATATCGTCTTCCTCACCAAGCTCCTCCATCAATTGTTGGTAACACCGGTAGATCAATGGCGGCGCCACCGACGTCAGACGATGGTTATGGAAAAGAAGATGTGTGGTCTGTCGTGAAACCTAGTGTGCCATAAGAAAAGTGGAAGGAGGCGATGTGAAAGAAAAAGTTGCAGGTGATGTAAAAGAGAAGTGCAATTTGTAATTATTAAATTAATGTCTATTATACCCTTGAATGCCCTTTTAAATTCTCAAAACTACCCTTGTGTTTTGCTTTAATTATAAAAATGTTTTTTGTTTGATAACCCTTGATATATTCTAATCAATGGATTAGATTAGTTCTTAAGTCCTTAACATTTTGTTGGTCCTCACTAGATTTTACCCCTATCTATACTACATATATAAGCATTTAGACTCAATGTCTTAAAAACAAGTATTTAAGCATGAAGTACCTCTCTTTAAAGCATAAAACTTAAAAAACTCTTAATTACCATTTTTAATGCATAATGTACAAGTTTTTAATTCATATCAATTAGATATCACTTTTATCAGATTATTATGGGCCTTTCACTGTTCAAAGTCATTCCTTCTTTATCGACCTGCTCCACGCATCCATCCCTTATACCGCCCCCTTCTACCATCAGACCATACCGAGAGAGTAGTGGTTGTACTTTTCACGTCTTGTCCCATACCGAGAGTACGCAGCAACCATACTTTCTTCCTTCTAATGCGAGATTTCTTCACTGAGGTTTTGATTTTACAGTTACTTCAAAACCCTAGAGATCTCTCCCAATATCGATTTTGATTCAGATTTCCCTTTCAATTTTAATTTCTGGTATGCTCTTCCAAACCTATTGATTTCCATTTCAATTTTGATTTGCAGCTAAATAACAAACCTGTTTCAAACGTGATTTGGATTTCTCCATTGATTTCTCCGTTGCTTTCATACGAGGCATACCGAGTCCATTGATTTCTCCAATTCAATAAGTATTTGTAGCTAAGTAGCAATTTGGTAAGTAGCTCGGACAGTTTTCATCAATTTTCTATATGAATCACTTCTGATGTTATGAAATGAGTAATTTAATTTATGGGTTGCATTTGTTAGTCTTAATGTTGTTTTTTCAGTCCTGGATGGTTCAGCTTGAATTCGTTGGAATTATGTTTCAAATTGTGTTTCTGTTTCAGATTTGGGTCCAGCTGCTGTTTAGTTATGCTCATATCAGTTTGGATTTGGGGCTAGCTACGGTTTTGTTAAGCCCAGATCAGTTTGGTTATCAATTATTGTGGCCGCTATTTAGTATCAATGGTTACTCTTTTTTAGGCTCATGATCTTAATTTTGCAATGGTCTATGGCCATTTTCAAAACAAATTAATGATCCCTTGGATGACCTTTTTGGATGTCGTTTGTGGTCTTTGTTTAGTCCCAGTGTTGTACAAAATATCCATACTACTAATCCTCTCTGGTTCTTGATTGGATTCTTTGGCATTATCAAGTTTTTAATAAGAAGTGTGGTTTTGGTAGAATTTGGATTCTTTTTGAAAGTAACAGTGCAAGACAAGTAGTATTTAATAAGAAGAGTGGTTTTGGGTAGAATTAGTTTTTTTTGTTGGACTAGATTCTTGTACAATGTTGCTTTTGTTCTTGTTGGTTTTGTAGTCTAAATGACTGAATTCCACCAAAATGATTTCTTTTGAAATATGAATTATCATTTTTGGATTTGTTAGCTTTGTGGTTTAAATAAATTTTCATGGCAGACTTAAAAGACAAGATAAAGAAGTTGAGAATGGTTGATTGAAATGAGTTTTTAATATTTTTATGTGTTTGAAAGAAAAAGACACTTATTTTTTTTTGCAGTAGATCAAGTATGGAATTTGACAACAAAATTTATTGGAGAAAATTGATATTAAACCATGTTAGTTGAAATCTCGGAACCCAACCAGACCCCACCTGAACCCGGAGAAGAAACATGAATTTTTGGTATGAGGATGCTAATCGAAACGCGTTCAGGTTTGGTAACAAGGGGCGGATTCATGGATCTCAAGTTACTAAATTTTGTGGCCTTTCGATATAGAGTCCAAAATTTGTATTAACTTGGTATCCATACAGATGCAGATTAACTTTATCAAGTAAGATGTGTAAGTCTCCTGTAGGTCCCTTAATAAATATTATTTATTGTTTTGGCTATGCTTGATCTATGTAGAGGCTACAAATGGATTTAAGTATGAGTGTTATTTGGGATGACATTCGTCCTGCCTATGTTTGTGCTTTGTTTTTGGAACATCTGATAATTTTAGAACATGGTTAATAATTTTCTTTGCTTTGTGGATATGTTTGATTTATGTTGAGGTTGTAAACAACAGCATCATGTCTATCAACAGTAGCAGCAGGGTGGAAGAACCAACAACAACTAAGGGGTCGTTTACCAAATGCTTACCCGGTAACCGCTTACCGATAAAATTCAACACTATCACTTACTGGGTAAGATTTAGTCCACCAAAACGGTATTGTATGCAACAAATTATCTGGTAAGTTGTAACCGTGGTAAGATTTCTCACCATCATTTACGGGATAAGACTCTCGCTCCTTGCCTTAGCTCTTACCGGGTAAGATTTTTGGTCCTTGCCATATTCATCCGATATGGTAATGTGACTTGGTAAGCGCTTACCCGAGTAAGCATTTGGTAAACGACCCCTAAGCAAAGTTTTCTCAACAAACATGTAAAAACAGAAGCAACACAATGATATGTGGCTGCCAAGCGTAGCTGTTTTACAACAGCCAATTAGTTGTTTTCCAAACAATTCAATTACCATTAAGAGTTTGGGTTGGTCATTAGGATTTGGCAACATTATTGGATTTTGCAATGTGTTCTGTTTTGATCATTTTATTGTGTAATGTGCAGTTAATTCTTGGATTGGTTACCTTGCTTCTGTTACGTTTCATATCATCAAGATTATTCTTACTTTTAAACCTTAGTGGAAGGGGACATTGTAATCTCTACAAAGTATGATCTTCTGCAAGAATTAGCTAGGTGTAAACCAATTTTGGTCTTGTAGGCTAGCATCTTGTGTAAGCTAGGTGTAAGCAATTCAATTAACATCTTTTAGGCTAGCAAATTGTATAAGCTGAAATATATTTCGTAATATGGCCTCTGGGTATCCTACATTCCTACTTCATGTTTCTAAACTTTTCCCCCTCTAACATATAAAAAATTACCAAAAACAAGGAAGTAGACACACCAATTCAAACTAATATGCAGACTTGACAAATGGCAACACAATAAGGTTGGCTTAGGAGCCTTTACCCAACACTTACCTGGTAAGGGTTTACCGGTAATAATAAATATTTTAACTTAACTTATCGGATAAGATTTTAGTCCATTAAAACGACATTGTATCTAACATTTTTATCCAGTAAACATTAACCGGGTAAAAGTCGTCACTCTCACTTATTGGATAAGACTCTCAGTCTTTGTCATTGCTTTTAGCGGGTAAAATTTTCAGCCATTGTCATGTTCATCTAAGAAGATAAAGTGAGACGGTAAGCAACTAAGCATTTACCATGTAAACATTTAGTAAAGAGCCCTTTAGTCTTCAAAAGTTGTCTGCATGCGTCCAATAATCTTATCATGTATACTATCTATAAATGTGTTCCTACTTATGCCATACATGATTTCATTATTCCATTAGTCTTGCAAATGTCGTATTTGAAAGTGAAAGCCTTGTTTTAGTTTCGTGTGGTTGCTTTAGTACCATATCTCAAGGAAATAACATTTGGTATTTATATTTTCGTTATTATTTCTAAAAACAATTATATTATATTTATCATTAGGATAAACTTTAACAATAATTTAAGAAACAACTATTAGCCGCCACTGCTTCAATTTTATTTATTAGTTAACTTGTAACTAAATCACAAACTCATCACATAAAATCGAGAGATATGGAAAAAAACGATTGGGTGTTAAATTAATGTTTAAGTTGTTTTTTCTTTTTCTACAAAGGAATGAGCACCAAAATAGTATAGAGTATATTTGCAGGCTCTTTACTTTTCATGATTAAGGAGAAGGTTGTTAACTTCTTCAATATTATTGTTAACTAACAAACCCAATCCCTTTTAAATAAAAATGTTGGTTTTTCCCCTCGTATACATACATATTATATACATATAGACGTGTGCTTTGTATTAAATTTTCATTGTCTATTTATAATTGCATCTTATTATGTCGGGTAAGAATTGTGATCTTCTCATCTTACTTGGTTAGCCTATCATATGAAAATCATAACACACTCTTACCGGTTAAAATTCTCGGCCTTTGTCATGTTTTTCACGAGCTACGGTCCAATGTTTGCCACTGTAAGGTAATTGAATAGTTAAACATTTTGGCATTTTGTATATAAAAATGTAATAAACCTGGAGTTAGGGAATGTCCGATTGTGGCTTAATGGTAAGACTCTCCATCGATCCTACCGAGTAGGATTCATGACCCTTGCCAAGTTCATCCGGTAAAGTAAATGACCTGGGTAAGCGTTTAGTAAACGATCCCTAGGCGTAATTCATATCATCGTTAAAATCTCCTATAACAAAACTACTAAAGCTTTAAAATCGTTTATATTTATGGCTCCCGCCGCATTGCGCGGGTACACTGCTAGTATATATATATATATATATATATATATATATATGAGATGTATATGTGTGGATTTGGGAATGTGATAGATGGTATGATTATGTATTTATGTTGTGATGGATATGTGGTTGGAATGTGATGACGTGTTTATAAATGAAAATATGATATATTGAGATATATATTTTATTTATATGAGCATTACACTACACGAGTGCACGTTGGTCGGGCTTAGGACCGGTGGAGTTGGCTGTACGGAGGGACAGCAGTGTTGGCTGTAATTTTCGTACAGCGGAGATAATTTATTAGTTGGCTTGCAACCAACTAATATGGCCATGGGAATGAGGAGTTGTACACAATGCACGAGTCTGGATTGGTATTTAATTACTGGTGGTATATGTGTGTTTTTATAAAGGTTTTATATAAAATGTTTTAATACATGGTTTTATATAAATTGGTGTTATAAGGATTTTGAAATGACAGGGATTATCTCATTAGACCGTTTGGTCTAACCCTCATTTTGTTTTCAAAAATATGTATTCCAGGTCGAGGAATTTATAGCGGCAAAGGAAAGGATAAAGTGTAGGATGCTTTTGATGACTGATGTTGATTAGGAAGTTCTTATGTATTTTATAGTTTCGAGACTAAAGGGACCGTACGTGATTTATTATGTATTTTGTTATGAATGTAACTATGTTATGCAATATATGTTATTTGACGCATGTTTGGGAAACCGGGTCGTTACAAATGGTATCAGAGCTTTAGTTTAAGGGGTTTAGGTATTCGGATCCATACCTAGAGTTAACCTGCATGCGAAGTAGGATGTCCCTGATATTTTAGAACCTTTGGGATATTACATATAAAAAGGTCGAAGGAATATCATGTAAGGTAATTTTAAAATTTACACTTGGTCAGTGTAATTATGAAATTACAGGTACATGTTGGAACTGGAATACCTTATTATATTGGGTATGTGTTTACATGAATATATATATATATATATATATATATATATATATATATATATATATATATATATGTGTGTGTGTGTGTGTGTGTGTGTGTGTGTGTGTGTGTGTTTGTGAATTGATAGGATGGCTAGCCGTTCTCGATAGATTGGGAAAGGTGGATTATATAATCAGGATCGGGAAAGATCCTAGAATGGGTACTATTAATAAAATGATCTCAAATGCTCGAGGTATGAGTCATACCCACAGAAGGAGTTATAATAGAGTTATTATTGATATGATCATGGGATTGTCATTATGGTTAGTAATGATTTGTCGGCTATGTGATGTGAAGTGAATGATGATGAACCTTCTTTGTGGAAGAATTTAAGTGAGTTAGATGTTTAGTATTTTGTATTTAGCATTTTATGTTAAGTTGTAAGAAATTGATGTGATGATGGGTTGCCATTATGTTGGTAATAGTTTTGGATTTAAGAAACTAAGTTGTGGTAAGTCTATTTGAACGTAATGTCGATGTATTATTTGGTGTGCGAGAAGCATCATCTATTAAATGTTTAAAGGATGTCATAAGGATTTTGCAATACGATTGTGTGGTACAGATTTCGAAAAAGGTGTAATATGCCATCGTAGATATGTAAGTCTTTGATTGGTTATCAAATTTCGCGATTGTATAAAGTTATAGCATTAGATTATTTCATAAGTATTGTTGTGTGATGAGATTTATTTGGGATATTGGAGTTATGCTCTTGTTACTATAAGAATTGAAGGCTCGGGTGTTAATTTGTGACTTCTTAAGTGGGATATTCTTTTTATTATTTGATCGTGTTGCATTTTGATAAGTATGAGTTTATTTAGTTCCAATCGAATATTGACGAAAATGTCAAGATCTAATTGATTAATGGTGTTTAGTATTTGTTTAAGAATTCTGACTTGAAATGTTGAAATAGTCCTTGAGTGTAAAGGCATGCATTTGGTTTGGTTAACTCCATTTGGATATTGAGAAGTGCAATGAATTATATATCATTAAGTACTGCTTGTAATGATTTTGGGTGTTTAAATAGTCGATTATATTAATTATGGATTGTAGTGGAACCGTTTGTTTAGACTTAGTATAGTAAGCATATTGTGGTGTTGGAGCTTGAGCTTGCTCTGTTTTAGCATTTTCTGATTTTTGTTTCTTGCGTACCGGTGTCGTTTTAGAGCGTAATATAGGCGTATGGGTACTCGTTTTGAGTGTAAGATAGCATTTGAACACTTTGAACATGTTAGTATGGGCATATAACAACTCCAAGTATTGTTTTTAATGTCGATTGTTCGGTTTCTAGCTCGGTTGCGATTCGGGGGTGTCCGGTGAGTTGTTAAGGTTGTCAATTGTCGTAGTGGGTCTTGTATACACATAAGTATATGGATTTCATCAATGTGTATATTAACCCGGTGAAAATTCACAGAATGGCAAATGGTATTCGACGTATGGATAGAGATGAAGATAGGTATATTTCTATAAACTTTACACGTGCTAATGTGTTATTTGAATTCGGTACAAACCGATCAATTGTGTCTACATTCTATTGTTGCTTATCTGCATTAGAAAAGTTGATATATTGGAATAAGTGATTATGATGAAAGTAAGAAATTGTCGGGTGATTGATTTAAAGTTTTCGATTGTTAGCAATTTTTATTGCAAGTGTATGTTTTATTTTTGAGAAGGTTTAGTAAAAGTGTAGGTTTGGAAGCATTTGGTGTGAAAAGAGGTTGGTTCTAAATTAGCAATAGTGTAACAAATATTTTGGGTGATATTGAAATTGGTACGTTTGTACATTAAGATATTGTTTGGGATAAATTTAAGTGAGAAAACAAAGATGATCGAAGCTGGAAAGTGAAGAGTGTTATTGTGAATGATTGGTAAGGAAAAGCTATTATTGATCGAAGGTCGAAAATTTGGGTAATTGGTGAGTTTAATTGGAGTTGTGCAGCGAAAGCGTGATAACCGTTATCATTTGTGTTTGGATTTGAAGGATTGTTCAAGTGATAACAAAAGTTATATTATGAGAACAAAAAGTGGTTGGTAGTTTAATTTGGAATGATTGATCTAACGCTTGCAATTGTTAGCAAGTTTCATATTGAAAGTGTATGTTAGAATTTCGGGAAGGTATAGTGAAAGTGTAGAATGTGGCATTGTGTATAATTTCAAATATATAGATCTAATGCTAGATTATGCCTGGAATTGATGCTTATGGGTAAAATTTCAATTAATCAAAGGAATTGTGATATAGATATTTTGTGCTGAAATAGGCAAGATGAGATTTTTGGTGTTGAAAGAGGTACGTTGAGATATTTGTGCTGAAAGAGGCACAAAGTGAAATAAAGACGTACTGATATTAATTTTTGTTAATAAGATATTTTTGGATGGTTGTTATATAGATGTGGGTGGGTGTATAGTAACGATCCGATTGGTAGAATTCCGGGACGAAATTCCTTTGAGGGGGAGAGCTTGTAATAACCCGTAGTAAGTGCCTTATTATTTTTATGGGTGTATCTTATTTTAAAGAGTAAATTAAGTTATGTTATTTGGATTAGTTTTATAGAGTTATAAGTTAAGGGATAAACCTTAATTTTAATTTGGAAGTTTAAGGGGGGTGTTTTGCTATTTATTAGAAGTTTGGGGTTTGTTTGGTAAATGTGATTTATTAAATCACCATAGATCGCCACCTTGCACTGAGAATTGTGAGGTGTCTTCGTTTTAGAGAATACTTAATAAACTAAAGTGAGGGTGTGTGTATTGGTTTTATTCACGGCAAATAGAAAGAGAGAAAGAGAGAGACCAAGTGAGTTAGATATTTTCATTTACTAGATGTGTGTGTGTGTGTGTGTGTTTTCGGCTAAAACAAGAGAGAAAGGGAGAAAACGTAAGAGAAGAGGAAGAACGAAAGCTGGAAATTTAGCAAAGGATTTAGTACATCAACTCAAGAAATCAAAGGTAACAATCTTACATAAGTTCTTCCTTTTATGTTTATTAGTTTTCTAAAAGGTTTTAGAAATGGGTTTTTATGTTCTTGGATGAGATATGTGAGTTTTAGTTGGTTGATTATAATTAGATAAAGTCTTGAAGTATCTCATGGTGAAATCATGTATTAATTATGTTCTTGTATTAGAATTCATAAACTAAAATATTGGTATCAAAAATGGGAAAAGGAATGAAACCATTGAAATGGGTTTGAGCTCCATGAATTGATGCTCACAAGGTGATTGATGAAATGTCTTAAAGAAATTATCAATTCTGTTGAGTTTAAGTTTTCTGTCCAGATATTAAAAAATTCGTATAAAACCAACCGTTAGTCTAAATAAGCTCAAATTTTGCAGTTAGCAAGATCTTTCAGTCTTGTGAAACTTTGTAGTTTTCACCGAGACCAAATTATGACTTTAAGCAGCTCCAAACAGTGAATTATAGAAGTTGGTCCTATGAAAAACGGGATCTGCACACTGTTTGTATAAAATTCATATATAATTGGTCGTTGCTCTAATCGAGGTGAGTCCAAAACGATATGAAGCTTAAGAGATGTAAGTACGTTTTTGTTTTAGACATGATCAACTAGTTTGGCTTCTAAGTATGGTAATTAAGACAAAAACAGAGGTGTAACTGTGTTGTCCTGTGCATCCCAGTTTTGGTGGTTTTGTTTATTTAACTTTAATGTTAACCTCTAACTTTGTGTTTTGTTGACTCTTGGATAGAGTATGAATGAGGACTGGAAATATTGTGGACTCAATTTAAGTTCGGGTTTGGGGGAAACGTTTGAGGATAAGAGTTAGATAGAATTATCTGGAGTTCTTAGCCTGCTAATAAGTCTTATGAGTTCATTTGGTAAAGAGATAATTGTATTTAATCTATTTCTGATTCTGTGAATTTTGGGTGAAAGATCGAATTGCTTTGGGAAAGGCTCGGAAGGGTTTGATAAGCAATCAGGTGAGTTTTACTTTAAAACGTTTTCAAACTGGAATACATATATATATATATATATATATATATGAGATGTATATGTGTGGATTTGGGAATGTGATAGATGGTATGATTATGTGTTTATGTTGAGATGGATATGTGGTTGGAATGCGATGACGTGTTTATAAATGAAAATATGATATATTGAGATATATATTTTATTTATATGAGCATTACACTACACGAGTGCACGTTGGCCGGGCTTATGACCGGTGGAGTTGGCTGTACGGAGGGACAGCGGTGTTGGCTGTAATTTTCGTACAGTGGAGATAATTTATTAGTTGGCTTGCAACCAACTAATACAGCCATGGGAATGAGGAGTTGTACACAATGCACGAGTCTTGATTGGTATTTAATTACTGGTGGTATATGTGTGTTTTTATAAAGGTTTTATATAAAATGTTTTAATACATGGTTTTATATAAATTGGTGTTATAACGATTTTGAAATGACAGGGATTATCTCACTAGACCGTTTGGTCTAACCCTCATTTTGTTTTCAAAAATATGTATTCCAGGTCGAGGAATTTATAGCTGCAAAGGAAAGGATAAAGTGTAGGATGCTTTTGATGACTGATGTTGATTAGGAAGTTCTTATGTATTTTATAGTTTCGAGACTAAAGGGACCGTACGTGATTTATTATGTATTTTGTTATGAATGTAACGATGTTATGCAATATATGTTATTTGACGCATGTTTGGGAAACCGGGTCGTTACATGTTGTCTTACACGCACTTAAGACAAGTTAAGCTATTTAGATATCACTACATAACTGACCACTATTAGCGACAGATTCGTCGCTGATCCGTCTGATCTGTCGCTATATTTGGTATTTTTTAAATATTTATTTTAGAGTGAATTATGGATTTGGTCCATGTGCTTTGATGGTTTTTGTGACTAAAGTCGCTATACTATGTTTATTGTGGATTTGGTCCTTGTGGTATTCAGTTTTTCGTGGCCATGGTCCCTCGACTAACGTTTTCGTTAACTTCGTTAAGTTAAGGACCATTTTAGCCATTTTTTCTAAATATTGTCTTTCTACTATAAAAAAGTAAAACAATATTTTGATACACACTCAAATATATACATATATAACTATAGACACAAATATATATATATATATATATAGGGGTGGGTTCAAATAAATACCAAATTTCAGTTGTAAACGTGAGGACAAACCACAGCCCTTGATTAAAAAATCGGAGATCAGATCAATGAATAAAAAACACGGTGGCAATTTTGTAAATAACTTGAAAACTATGTCCGTGGCTTAGTGAATTTTTAGCGCGCAGGGGTAAAATTGGAATCAGCCCTATTTTGTTGACTTTTTATTTTCTTTTTTAATTAAAAAACTTTTACCCCCTTAAATTTTAAAATAAATTATCTCAAAAACTACTAACATTTTAATCAAACAAATTACATAAAAAAAAAACGAGAATTTCGTGCTCTTCGATATGACATCCATCATGATATAGTTTTTTTTCGATTTAACCGTTTTTTAAGTGAAATCGTGTATATATGTTATATTCAGACTGAATATAACACATATTCAGACTGAATATAACACATATTCAAACTGATGTATTTATATCAAACTGAATATGTCTCACATTATTATCACCTGCTAATTCCTACATTAATAGTAATATCTCAAATGGTATAATCGATCAACAAAATCAAAACATGATGATGAGAAATGATCAAGAAACTTGTTCATCATCTCACAACCATCAAAATCCTAAACTAGGATCGATTAATAGACAAACAAGATATTCAGGCTGCTGTTGATCATCAAGCATCAACCCCAACATCTTGCAACAACAACGCCGACTCAGGTGATCATGAAGATAAGATCAGTGGTGAAGAAAATGAGAATAAGAGTAATAATAATGTTGAAATTGTTCCATTACTAGAATCTGATGAGTTTTGGAACATGCTGGATGACATAGAATTAGATGATCAGTCCCAACCATTAATGATCACCGATGATGATGATGATGAAAATGGATCACAGATGGAAGTTGACAAGTTGAGAGAGAGAGAGAGGGAGGTTCAAAGAAAAACCTCAAAAAACGAAAAACTGAAGAACACATATAAATACATCAGTCTGAATATGTGTTATATTCAGTCTGAATATGTGTTATATTCAGACTGAATATGTGTTATATTCAGTCTGAATATGTGTTATATTCAGACTGAATAAAGGTAGATATTCAAAACGAATAAATGTTTAAATTTTGTACCTTTATTCAGTCTGAATAACTCTATATATTCAGACTGAATAAAGGTAAATATTCAAAACTGAATAAATGTACCTTTATTCACTCTGAATATAACACATATACACGATTTCACGTAAAACGGTTAAAACGAAAAAAAAAACTATATCATGATGGATGTCATATCGAAGAGCACGAAATTCTCGTTTTTTTGATGTAATTTGTTTGATTAAAATGTTAGTAATTTTTGAGATAATTTATTTTAAAATTTAAGGGGGTAAAAGTTTTTTAATTTAAAAAGAAAATAAAAAGTCTATAAAGGATGCGCTCATTCTAATTTGACGAAAATACCCCTAAAGCTGAATTTTAGGAATGGCTTAAATATGGCTGCGATCAATGGACGAGATTTGTCCTCATGTTTACAATTGAATTTGAGTTTTCATTTGAACTTTCCTCTATATATATATATATATATATAATTATACACAAATATATGTATATGTAACACCCTCAAATTTGGAACGAGCAACTGAATAAAATTTCAATAAAATACCCAACAAGATAAAACCATTTCTACAATTCATTCCTTAAAATACCTCAAAAACTTAAAACGTTAAAATTCTCCCAATGAAATAACTTAAACAGGTGTTACTTAACACCACACAAGTTGCTAAATCCAAATACGTGCGGAAGACTTCACTAATTCAAATCACCTCGCGAGCACTCTACTAGCACACGACCTTTCACACGTGTCACTATAACTACTCCCAACCTGAGACCTGTTGCACATGCCGACAAATAAAAAGGGTTAGGCTAACGCCTAGTGAGTTCAAGCATTTTATCTTGACTATATAAATTCATAATTCGAGAGGAGTGTGGCTTTTTAGTCATGATTTCAAAAGAGTTTACTTTAAATGTAGAGTACCCATTTTCCAAATCCCACAATTCCCATAAATGAAATCTTTAATGCAATATGATTTCCAAAATAGAGTCATTCCCAAAATCCACGTGATAGGGTGAAATACCATTTGATACTCAAAATAATTAAATCCATAATTCAATTTGTCATTATTCCAAAAACATCCCAAACGCGGGTAAAACATAATCCATAACTCATATAACATGAAAATGCAATTCTCATAAATGTGATACATTACCGAAAACATGGATAAACACAAATGCCCAAAACCTCACACATGGATGAGATATAAACCACAACTTGCATACCGTGGAAAACAATCCATATAAATATAACACGTCACCGAAAACATGAGTAGCAACAAATACCCAAAACAACACCTTTCGGTGACGGGGGAGACTCGTATACATCGCACGTGATAGAACACTAAAGTGGGTCACTTACTATGCAATAAAACACACACGTGGATTACTCTCGTAAACTGAGCTCAATCACTCCAGATCTATTGCCCGCGAGACTAGGGAGTTCTTAACTTCGACCACTCCAGGTCTATACATTGGGTCACTCCAAATCCACAATAGCACATTAGGGATTACACCTTACTGCCCATGATACGACGCCCGACCATCTAGGCCCACGCCTTACTTATCATGGAACCCGATGCCTATCCCGTGCTAAGCACATATATGGAATTACACCTTACTGCCCATGAGACGACGCCCGACCATCTAGGTCCACGCCTTACTTATCATGGAACCCGATGCCTATTCCGTGCTACAAAATAAACTAACATCTCGTAACACTGAGCTCAGTCAATTCCGACCTCTTGCCCGCGAGATTAAGGGAAACTCAAATGCCTATGGATCCATAGCTATCAAGGTCTAAATATTACACGACCCCAAATAAATACACACATGCATTCAAAACATGCAATTCCCCAATAACATAATTCGTTATCAAAACTCAATCTTGAGTTACTAAAACTGGACAAACGTCCCCAAGACTTAATAAAAAAATCAATACCGAGCCACAAGCTCAACTCACTCAAAAGATAGATTATGAAAAGTCACGAAATGACACCAAATATAGCAACACACACCATTGCCGGTTAATACCTCAATTCTATGAAAACCTGAATTAAACCTTGGATCGGGTTAACCCTCATGTCCAAAGAGGACACACATCCTTAATGTTCTCAAAATGACCCATAATAGTAAAAGTGCATTTCCCAAATGGTTTATTAAAATCATTTACACACATATGATTAAACCATCAAATAGACATCATTTTGAGCTATTAATCTTTTAAAGACAAATTATGGTTTCTAACCATCCAATTATCCAAAAGCCCAAATGTGGGTGTTTTACACAATTATTAAGATAAACACTTCAAAAGAGTTAAACTATCCAAATAACTCAACCACATATATTTTTAAGTAAAACACACAAATATTTGGAAAATACTATTTTTGGCATGTACAAAGTTTTCGCAAAGTAACTTGAACTCACCTTGCTAGATTTAAGCTAAATCTAGAGTTCTCCAAACGTAAGCTCCTTTGATGAAGTTTGCATTCTCAAGCCAAAACTTCCAAATACTAGATTTATGAATTTCCAACCATCAATAACACAGTCCAACCATGTAGAATCATTCCCTAAACACTTAGAATCATTTCTCCCAACATATTATACCCAAAATAACCAATACATCCAAACCTTAACTTCCAAAATGAAGAGAAAGACGATTACCTCAACCATCACGTGAATCCACCAACCAAACACTTCTAGTGTTACCAAAGTGAGCTTCATTCTTCATTTTATCTAAGGAAAGGAAAGGAAAGGTTTAGGAGAGGGTTGGTTAAAACCCTAGAAAGTGTAGAAATCTTACCAAAACGAAAGTGAGAAGAAGGGTTCTAACCTCCATCCATAATCCCTTGTTAAGAACAGAGAGAGAAGCTTTGATTTGCAATATTTTTGGCTTCAAAAGTTCCAAAAACGATTTAGAGGGTTAGGGTTTGGTTTGGGAGAGTTTAGAGAGAAATGGGTTGAATAGAAAATGAAAGGGAGCTGAAGTCGTGGGTTTAAAACACCCTGGAGCCCGACGGCGAGAGTGACAGACGATATTGCCACTATCACTCTCGCGGGGCACTCTCGCCCGCTACCCGAAATGCCCACGGTACATTTTCGGCGAAAGTGACACTGCGAAAGTGACCATGTCACTCTCGCGAGTGTCATACTAGCTGGACTTGTACCGAGCCCCAAACTTGGCCAATTTCTCGAGAGATCCAATTAGAATTACGTGTCCCACATTCCAATGCAACACCTTGTCCTTCTAATAAATCTAAATGGACTATTTACAATTTGAGTTAGGATTTTCGGGGTGTTACAATCCTCCCAACCTTAAAGAGATTTCGTCCTCGAAATCTAGTCCTCACGCAACTAATGGCCACCGCGCCCAACACATTCCAAATTCCCTCGGTTTCAACCCGGTTCAAATTTATTTCCCACATAATTGTCCACATCGGCTTCTTGGTGTTACTCACAACGATTCCCCGTTTAGGCATAAAACACTCACATTCAATTGAAGGCCTAAGCTGTTAGAGTGGCTTTCGACCACCATATTTAAGTTGTCTCCCAACCTTAAGTGACCCATACTTTCCCATCGACGGATTTGAACTTCCCAATTATTCCACATTCACATGTTCTTAAATTTACTCTCCAAGCCAACCCAACGTTTAATCACTACCAACATCAATCAAAACTTCAGAATCTCCAAACAATTCCGCTACTGAACTAGCATTTCCTCTCAACGGAATCCACCCATTCCAGCATTAACGGTCATTACTGACTCATCAATTACATAATCCCAACGATATGCCTAATTATCAATCATCCGATCAGCAGATTCTCTTGCCACACGAGGCAAGTCATTACACTAAATCCTCTTATCACAAATGAGCATCTTAAGGATACTACTGCCATTACCATCATTCCTTTAAAATCGGACTACAATCCCCCGGTTACACTAACGGTGTTTGGCCTCAAGCCCAAAAGTCGACACCTAAATATACCACCTACCTCAATATAGGTTACTGAATTTATCCTCTTAATTACAAAAGGGCATCATCCCCTCAACCGATACCATTCGGCTTACCGTACTATCACGCGTGAAATACCCAACCTTCCACTGCCGAAGTGCTACACGCACTTATCCTTAACTGGGTTACTTACCCTTTCCAAGGTCCTAATGAGTTCAAGGTTTACAAGTGCATTATTCGATAAAATGCCAATCAACAAAACCTTTCACAAAAAATTTCAACACCAAGATTTTTCATATCCAAATAATCGTACGCGTAAAAACTACTACTATCAATTTGGTAGTTGCGCAAAAATGGACACACTCGTCCCACATATGAAAATCATGTTGAAAATTATTTCTTTGCAGTTCAGATTATTCACACAACGCAAAAGCGTAATAAACAACTTCTTTAAAATTAACCGCCATGGTCCTAGTATGGATTGACTCATGACATGCACGTAAGGTAACTGCCCGACTTTAGACAGGATGCAACAAAAGGCATGCACGTATTTCAAAAGAAGTCCAAACGACATTTGACTCCAAAATTTCCCTTCTAACCATAAAATGGCATGGAACAAGGTTCACCAACAAAATTTTGCGCACGTCAGTTTATAATACAAAGCGGTGAAACGGTTTACAAATACACCTTAGTCAAACACAAAATGACTTGTGCAATTCCCATATTTAAAACAAAACCCATTCGTTTCCATCACTTGAAAATATCGACTAAAACATCATAAAACCTCACATTGGGGTAGGCATGCAAACTTGTAACACTTCTTAGAAATTTCTTGTAATGACACACATGCACCAAATAACTCACGCCAAAATTTCAAGAGATGAAATCCTTTAAATTGATTTCCCAAGATTTCTCATCCGGTCCTATAATGACATTTGAATAAAACGTTTTTGGCAAACTAGCACACAACAATGCGGTTTTCCAAAACATACAAGGAAATAAGTGTTAATAATTTATTCACACCAAAAAGGGTTAAAACCTATTTTCAGATTCCAAATTGCACCAACGGTGCGCATCAATGTTCAAAACATAAGAATTCCACGCATCATAATTTTATACAAACAATTTTTCTAAAATCTTTATCACGAATCACTTTCCTCAGAATTCCGTACTTGGAACATAAAACGTCGAAACGTTTGCTTAAAATGTATTTGTCAAAATATTTAAAATACACATTTCCTCCAACCCAAAAGGTTTTCAATTTTCCACAAATATTCGACAAATCAAAGTTGACCAATGTCAACGACTCATACATTTGTGTTTTTCAAATATCACGTATTGTAAACCATCCGTGATCCTCACACCTCTAAAACATGCTTTGACCAAATGGTCTCTCATTTAAACAAGGAGTTAATAAAACATTTTCATGCACGTCTCGTTTAGTCAAGTGTCGAGAAAACAATGTTTACCAAGATATGCATACTCCTAAGTCGATATACGCATTTACATGGAGATAATACTAAAACACTTAACTGACCGAAAGCGCACCAAACAAATTATTATGAATGTTACCAAAAATGTTCTTTCATGCATTACTTAAGCCACATATAAATCAATCCATACCCTGAACTATTTGCAACAAAATACTTAATAACACAAACACTTGAAAGAAAAGTTACGCGACACTAGAGTTCCAAACGCATCTTTTCTTAGTCGCCTTATGGCATAAAATTAACTTTTCTCAACAAAACTCGAGTGGGACCAATTGCCCAACATAACTCGTAAACTTTTCACATAAGCAAATAGAGTATGCACATTGTAAAATTGTACCTACACGACACAACACGCCATAAAACAAAACTCCATGAACTTTAATGGACTCAATGACCTCAAGTCAATAAAACGACCCTAGCATCATGCTTCCAAAGCCACATTGCTAAAAACAAAATCATGAATAAGACGCCAAAATCCCAAAATCCCTTTCCATGGTAATACCACATAAACAATATTGTTTAACAACTCACATTAAACAAATTCTCCAAAGTAACTGTACATAGACATAATGGAGAATAACTTCCCGTCCAAACTTTAACATATGTGGAGGAGATCCAACGTTAAAGTCACAAGCTGTAGTTATTGACCAACATCTTAAACATCATAAAATATGATTGTCATTATATCCAAAACAAATGTTGAACAACAAAAATAAAGCAAAGCATATCCCGGCGGAATATGCAACTCCCGGAATAAAATGGTTTCGTGCACGTTCAAAACCATGATTCGAAATCTTGTGTGTGTGCTAAACATTTCTCAAAATTCATAATACAATCCATATAAGGATTGGAAACACAAGAAATAGTTGATGCAATTTACTTTCAAAATAAACTTTGTGTATGACTTAGTCGGCATTCAACGTCTCAACTCATACTCCTCCATAATTCTCCGGTCCACTATTATCATCCGGATATTCAACCTCTTAAGGCAAGTTGGGAATTACATCAATTAATCCTTACGGTTTTTCCTCAAATCAAAGTCGGCTCCATAAGCCTATCGTTCTAGTCCAACCATCAATCTTGACCCGAAACGGTCTACTTAAAGCAATTATCATGCTTATCGTCACTCCAAGTGACTAATACTAGAATCGTCCATCTATTCCAACGACTACTAGCTTAAAATCTCCTTCACTACCCCAATGATCATCACATTAAAGTAATTCAAGCATGTACATGTACTAGTAGGCTCACCATGACACTGGCCAGGTGTCACTATGAACGCACCGTACATGATTATCCTTGCTACTCTCGACGTGATTCTCGTTTCTAACAACATCCATTGACCTCGAAACATCCTATCTTAAAGTGCCTAAAGGTGAATTTCACTCTCATTTACTTAAACAAACGCTAGTTTGAGTCTAGGTATCCAAAATCAACACCTAAATCTCTCAAACTTATGCTCTGATACCAACTTGTAACACCCTCAAATTTGGAACGAGCAGCTGAATAAAATTTCAATAAAATACCAAACAAGATAAAACCATTTCTACAATTCATTCCTTAAAATACCTCGAAATTTAAAACGTTAAAATTCTCCCAATGAAATAACTTAAACAGGTGTTACTTAACACCACACAAGTTGCTAATTCCAGATACATGCGGAAGACTTCACTAATTCAAATCACCTCGCAAGCACTCTACTAGCACACGACCTTTCACACGTGTCACTATAACTACTCCCAACCTGAGACCTGTTGCACATGCCGACAAATAAAAAGGGTTAGGCTAACGCCTAGTGAGTTCAAGCATTTTATCATGACTATATAAATTCACAATTCGAGATGAGTGTGGCTTTTTAGTCATGATTTCAAAAGAGTTTACTTTAAATGTAGAGTACCCATTTTCCAAATCCCACAATTCTCATAAATGAAATCTTTAATGCAATATGATTTCCAAAATAGAGTCATTCCCAAAATCCACGTGATAGGGTGAAATACCATTTGATACTCAAAATAATTAAATCCATAATTCAATTTGTCATTATTCCAAAAACATCCCAAACGCGGGTAAATCATAATCCATAACTCATATACCTTGAAAATGCAATTCTCATAAGTGTGATACATTACCGAAAACATGGATAAACACAAATGCCCAAAACCTCACACACGGATGAGATATAAACCACAACTTGCATACCGTGGAAAACAATCCATATAAATATAACACGTCACCGAAAACATGAGTAGCAACAAATACCCAAAACAACACCTTTCGGTGACGGGGGAGACCCGTATACATTGCACGTGACGGAACACTAAAGTGGGTCACTTACTATGCAATAAAACACACACGTGGATTACTCTCGTAAACTGAGCTCAATCACTCCAGATCTATTGCCCGCGAGACTAGGGAGTTCCCAACTTCAACCACTCCAGGTCTATACATTGGGTCACTCCAAATCCACAACAGCACATTAGGGATTACACCTTACTGCCCATGAGACGACGCCCGACCATCTAGGCGCACGCCTTACTTATCATGGAACCCGATCCCTATCCCGTGCTAAGCACATATATGGAATTACACCTTACTGCCCATGAGACGACGCCCGACCATCTAGGTCCACGCCTTACTTATCATGGAACCCGATGCCTATTCCGTGCTACAAAATAAACTAACGTCTCGTAACACCGAGCTCAGTCAATTCCGACCACTTGCCCGCGAGATTAAGGGAAACTCAAATGCCTATGGATCCATAGCTATCAAGGTCTAAATATTACACGACCCCAAATAAATACACACATGCATTCAAAACATGCAATTCCCCAATAACATAATTCGTTATCAAAACTCAATCTTGAGTTACCAAAACTGGACAAATGTCCCCAAGACTTAATAAAAAAATCAATACTGAGCCACAAGCTCAACTCACTCAAAAGATAGATTATGAAAAGTCACGAAATTACACAAAATATAGCAACACACACCATTTGCCGGTTAATACCTCAATTCTATGAAAACCCGAATTAAACCTTGGATCGGGTTAACCCTCATCTCCAAAGAGGGCTCACACCCTTAATATTCTCAAAATGACCCATAATACTAAAAGTGCTTTTCCCAAATGGTTTATTAAAATCATTTACACACATATGATTAAACCATCAAATAGACATCATTTTGAGCAATTAATCTTTTAAAGACAAATTATGGTTTCTAACCATCCAATTATCCAAAAGCCCCAAATATGGGTGTTTTACACAATTATTAAGATAAACACTTCAAAAGAGTTAAACTATCCAAATAACTCAACCACAGATATTTGTAAGTAAAACACACAAATATTTGGAAAATGCTATTTTTGGCATGTTCAAAGTTTTCGCAAAGTAACTTGAACTCACCTTGCTATATTTAAGCTAAATCTAGAGTTCTCCAAACGTAAGCTCCTTTGATGAAGTTTGCATCCTCAAGCCAAAACTTCCAAAACCTAGATTTATGAATTTCCAACCATCAATAACACAATCCAACCATGTAGAATCATCCCCTAAACACTTAAAATCATTTCTCCCAACATATTATATCCAAAATAACCAATACATCGAAACCCTAACTTCCAAAATGAAGAGAAAGAAGATTACCTCAACCATCACGTGAATCCACCAACCAAACACCTCTAGTGTTACCAAAGTGAGCTTCATTCTTCATTTTATCTAAGGAAAGGAAAGGAAAGGTTTAGGAGAGGGTTGGTTAAAACCCTAGAAAGTGTAGAAATCTTACCAAAACGAAAGTGAGAAGAAGGGTTCTAACCTCTATCCATAATCCCTTGTTAAGAACAGAGAGAGAAGCTTTGATTTGCAAGATTTTTGGCTTCAAAAGTTCCAAAAACGATTTAGAGGGTTAGGGTTTGGTTTGGTAGAGTTTAGAGAGAAATGGGTGGAATAGCAAATGAAAGGGAGATGAAGTCGTGGGTTTAAAACACCCTGGAGCCCGACGGCGAGAGTGACAGACGAGATTGCCATTGTCACTCTCGCGGGGCACTCTTGCCCGCTACCCGAAATGCCCACGGTACATTTTCGGCGAAAGTGACATTGCGAAAGTGACCATGTCACTCTCGCGAGTGTCATACTCGCTGGACTTGTACCGAGCCCCAAACTTGGCCAATTTCTCGAGAGATCCAATTAGCATTACGTGTCCCACCTTCCAATGCAACACCTTGTCCTTCTAATAAATCTAAATGGACTATTTACAATTTGAGTTAGGATTTTCGGGGTGTTACAGTATATATATACATAACGATATATAACAATTTAATTTTATCATTTTATTGTAATGGTGGAAAAGGATATGGTTTTATTGTTATAATGTAATTAAAATTTTGATTTAAACAAATCGAATCATAAAATTGTATCTTATTTTATTTAGAGCGAAAAAATAAGATATTGTTTTATGATTTGATTTATTTAAATTAAAACATTAATTATGTTAAAGACGATTTAATTTTATTGTTCTTTTATTTTCATTGTAACAAACAAGCTTATTATCGATATTTTAACACCAAATTATTGAAAACCACTGAGAAATGAACTCCAATTTTATCATTCTAAAATTAGGAGTTTCAATTTTAATATTGTTTTTAAAATTCAATAGACAATTAGCATTACGTGTCCCACCTTCCAATGCAACACCTTGTCACTAACAATTCAATAGTCATGTTATGAGACAAGAGATTAGATGATTACCTAATGATAAGCATGGAAGCAGATTGGAAGCAGATTGCAGCAAGGAGAGACCTAAAAACAATTGTTGGTGTAAACATGAGATAGAAAACAGCAAATGTAAACATAAGTTGTGAGTCAGTTTAGATGATGGATATGTAAATCTTTAGATGCATCTTAAGTTATTTCTATCCTAATTATTTAAAGAACAGATGACAACCCTTGAAGAAAGTATACAAATTAATAAAGAAGGACAATTACTTTAGATAATTTGAGGCAACATACAATTATTTATACGTTGTCTAAAATCACACTTAGGCAACATAGAACCACAATTTGTTTAAGAGGAAACTTAGACAACGTATAATAGACTTTGTTGCCTATGCTTATCTCAGGCAACATAGACAATTAACATTTGTTGTCTAAAACCACATTTGGTGTAGTGAATATATTTATTAATTATTTAATTATATATACATATTTATATAAATATATTTTTTTTGTTTTAAACATTTGTATGTATAACATAATCAATTTCTTTTGATAATACTGAGTTTACTGACCAAGAAGATAAAAATGATGAACGAACAATGGGATAAAACTATAGAAGTATGAAGAAAATAGGACTCAAACTAGGTTAATATAAATAATTTTTTTTATTATATCATCAAATTGACGCTTTTTATCGGAACCTACCCCATATAAATAAAATGTTATCAAAATTATATAATAATCACAAAAGCTTATTTTTAATATGTTTTAACTTTAAAAGTATAATTAAATTTAAAGTACTAAAGTTAATTCATTAATATTATTAGGGTATAAAAAATAGGGAAATTAATTAAAATACCCAAAGTCAAACCAACTGTTACCAAAATACCCTAAAATTTTTCAACTTTGCAAAAATGCCCAAAATACCCGCGATGGGGTCCCGCGATCGCGAGATACGCTGACGTGGCACGTATTTTGGGGCCAAATGCCCCGCGAAGCCCCTCAACTTTGGCCGCGGTGCACTTTTGGTCCCTGCCCGCGATCGCAGCCCGCGATGGCCCGCGATGGCCCAAAAAATTACACTTTTGGTCCCTGAAATTTTACACTTTTGGTCCCTGAAAATTTACACTTTCAGCCCCTATACTTAGACGAGTTTTGCATGCTTTTACTGTTTTTTTCCACAATTATTGCAATTTAAAGACCGATTTGTGGTTGAAATTCATTTGCATGTTTCAATCAATGTTAAATCAATAGTTTTGGAATACCAGTTTGTGGATGAAATGAGAGATTGGTTTTCTGATATGTTGGTTGTTTCATTGATAAATAGACGTAAAATTCAGGCCATAATCCCCACACAACGATTTCATTGTTGGAATATTTCTTTCTGCAATATTTTGTGTTTGAGATACTACTGAAAAAATGAGTTCATCTGTTGCAAAAGCTAAGCTATATTTCTGTTTTGATGGTGAATGGGTGCAAGATAACAATGAGTGGAATTTTGCTTATAAATCTAAGCATGGTGTAAAAGTGTCAGTAAACTACACTTATCAGAAGTTTGTTGCATACGCCATGCAAAAATGTGGAATCAACTCTTCTGATATTTGCAAGTTAGTATTTAAAAATGGCGATGGGTCATTTGTGGATTTATCCAACGATGGGGATATCTCTACTTTTCTGCACCTTGCAGTCGATTCAGAAAGACCCCCATTACTCTTTGTGTATCCCGACGTATCCGACGGTGACGACGACGGTGACGAGGAGGGTGATTCTCAACAAATAGAGCATCCTGATTCTCAACAAATAGAGCAGCCTGATTCTCAACAACAACAACCACCACAACCACACGAATGGCGTACTGCTGGAGTTGCTGATGACGAAACCCACGTTTTCAGAACGGGTAATTCTGAAATAGACAGATCAGACACCGATAATGATGATCACGAAGAATATACCCCTAGTAGAAAATCATGTAGTCAGATAAATGACTTTTTTGATATGCCCCCTATTCTTCCAGACTCCCATACCCAGACACAAAGCTACGAACCTACACCTTATATTCGCAGTGAAAGTTTAACAGCAGGTCAGATATTCGATTCGAAGGATCTCTTAGCAAGTCAGATCGGACTCAAGTTCTTGGAAGAGGGTTTCCAAAGTCGCGTGCGGGCATCTGACAAAAGCAAATACGTAGTTGAATGTGCTAGAGAAAAGTGTGAGTGGAGGTTGTACGCGATTCACACGGGTCCCAAAGGAGGGGCGATAATGATTAGAAAGTTGCACGACGTACACACTTGTACGAGGACGCAACTTAATCCCCACCACAAACAAGCCGGCAAAAAGACTTTGGGTGCGATCCTGAAAAACAAATTTCTTGATGTTAGCAGGTCATTGCGTCCAAAGGACATCGTCCACGACGTTCACCGGCAGTTCGGCGTCACGATTGATTACCACCAAGCGTGGCGTGCGCGCTGCCATGCACTGTTTATGGTGAGAGGCACGTTCGAGGAGTCGTATGAACGACTCCCGACATATTTATATAATTTGCAGCTGCAGAACCCTGGTACTGTCACGCAGCTACGGACCGATTCACGTAGACGGTTTGAGATGTGCTTCGTGGCCCTTGGACCCGCGGTACGTATTTTAACACGTCATATGTTTACACATTATAAACTATAACATTTACACATTATAAACTATAACATTTTAACCTATGTTTTTGCAGATCCGCACATTTCTGGAAAATCTACGTCGTGTCCTGATAATAGACGCAGCCCATTTAAAGGGCCGTTACTTGGGTATGATGTTCCTGGCGATTGCCATGGACGGGGATAACTCCATCGTTCCAGTAGCTTTCGGCGTAGGCAAGTCCGAAACCGGGGACGAGTGGACTTGGTTTTTGTCCATGTTGAGACAAGCTATCGAAGACCCGCAAGGGTTGGTGTTTATGTCTGACAGGGCTCCTTCCATAAGCGCCGCAATCTCAGCCATGTACCCAAACGCCCCTCACGCCATATGCTGTCGACATTTGGAGATGAACGTCAAATCCAAGGACAAACGTATTACCACCTACAAGGATGTCTATTGGGCGGCATGCAGAGCATATACGGATCGGGAGTTTAACAAGTACATGAATATGCTACGATACAGTGTCAAGGAAGCAGCCAAAGTCTTTGACGATGCTGGACCGGAGAGGTGGTCCGCGGCCCATTTTCCTGGACAACGGTATGACATTCTGACCTCGAATAGTGCAGAGTCTGTGAATGCACTCTCCCGTTTTACGCGTAGATGTCCGATTGTTAATCTTATGGACTACTTTCGGGCCTTTCAACAAGAGTGGTACCAAATTCGACGCCTAAAAGGAGCTAAGATACAAAATGCACTCACACCAACGGCGGAGAATATCGTTCAGTACAGGGCGCGTCGTGCGGCGACATGGCCGGTAAGAGCAATCGGGTATGGGAAGTACGAGGTGCATGATGACTATATTAACGCGATTGTGAATATGGAAGACCACCTTTGTTCGTGTCGCGAATGGGATAAATCTGGGTTACCGTGCGGCCATGCCATCGCTGCAGCAACATATATCTGGGTTACCGTGCGGCCAATGCGTAGGACACACTCGTGGAGAGTGTCCAAATCCCGCCCCTTCAACCGTGCCAAGGAGACATTCTGTCAGTCACACCCCGGGCCCGTCACAGCTTGAACCATATGGAACAAACACATATGATACTGTTGATACTTTTGATCTAAACACTGATTTGTAAATGATATATATACACACATACATATGCTTCTAAATGAACATTGATAACACAGCTAGTTTGTAAATGATATATATATTCGTATTATATATTTACACACATAAAGAAAATAGGAGTTTGATATGATAAGCGAAAGAAAGAAGAAAGGTTGATTGTTACCATGGCAGTGAATGTTAACTCTGAGTACACATGTCTGTTTATATAGCAAGAAAGATTAGTAGCAAGAATGGAAGCAGGTTTCTAGCTTTATATATATATATATATATATATATTATATGTATATATGAAGAAGAAGAAGACTTAAAAAAGGAGACCTTTATCTGTAAGATATGGAAATGATCATTTCTTGACATTTTTGTTGGAACAAACACATATGATACTGTTGATCTAAACACTGATTTGTAAATGATATATATACACACATACATATGCTTTTAAATGAACATTGATAACACATATAGTTTGTAAATGATAAATATATTCATATTAGATACGTTTTAATTTTAATAAATTACACCATTATAATCGTCTCTTCGATACGTTCGAAATGAGCCCAATCTTGAATTTTTGTTAGGATTTATATATTTTAATATATATCATATACAGTTATACATTAAAATTCATAAATTCTTAAATGAGAAGAATATTAAATGGGGTTTTGACAAGTTGGTATCACTGGACTCATTTAAGAATTGTGAAAATGGGTATTTGGCGAATGATGATTCATGTGTGTTTAAAACACTTCAGCTCCAAACACACATGAATCATCATTCGTCAAATACCCATTTTCACAATTCTTAAATGAGTCCAGTGATACCAACTTGTCAAAACCCCATTTCATATTATATATATACACACATACATATGCTTCTAAATGAACATTGATAACACAGCTAGTTTGTATTCCATCCAACAAGCTCTTCATCTTCAATCTTTCTGACCCTTCTTCAACGGCTTCTGCTTTTGCAACCACGTATGGCCATTGTGTACCACAACCCGCACACACTTTAGCAAATGAGTTGAGGGTTGTCATATATTCTACAAGAGGAGTAGGCCCACGAATGAGGTAACCTCTGACTTGACCTTGCATGATGTATCCAACCTAACCGTGGTTCAGCGGCTTAAAAACTACTTTTCAGAGAAATTAACAACAACAAAAAATACAAAACAACAACACAGTAAAAAAAATACAAAACAAGAAAAAAAAATACAAAACAACTAAAACAACCACCACCTACTTAAAAATTGATTTAGTTTCATCAATCCAAGCTTGCTTCTCGTTTACCTTCGCTTGAATAATTGCGAAGTCTTGCAGAATATGGTGAATTGCTTCTTGTTCTCGACGAACACGAGCCTCCCTAGCTTTTATATCCCCTTTCATCCTTTTGATCTCCCTGTCTTCCTCTTCGATCTTTCTCATATGGACTGCCTTCCTGTCCATAATTTTTTCCACTCTTCTGTTAGTTCATCTATCTCCTTTTTCTTTTTTGCTATGGCGACCTCGATTTGAGGTGGCATTTTTTCAGGAGTAGCCTTAGGGTTTGATGACGATGCCATTTGTGGATTAAATGAGAGAATAGAAATCAAGAGAGAAAACAATTCAAAGAAACAAAGCAAGAGAGAAATCAAGAAAGAAAGCAAGAGGAAGTGTGAATTGTGAATTGCATCTTACTGGTATTTATGGATGAAATCTCAAACATGCAAATGAATTTCAACCACAAATCGGTCTTCAATGTACAATAATTGTGGAAAAAAACAGTAAAAGCATGCAAGATTCGTCTAAGTATAGGGGCTGAAAGTGTAAATTTTCAGGGACCAAAAGTGTAAAATTTCAGGGACCAAAACTGTAATTTTTTGGGCCATCGCAGGCTGCGATCGCGGGCAGGGACCAAAAGTGCACCGCGGCCAAAGTTGAGGGGCTTCGCGGGGCATTTGGCCCCAAAGTATGTGCCACGTCAACCTAGCCCGCGATCGCGGGACCCCATCGCGGGTATTTTGGGCATTTTTGCAAAGTTGAAAAAATTTAGGGTATTTCGGTAACAGTTGGTCAAACTTGGGGTATTTTAATTAATTTCCCTAAAAAATAATATAAAAAAGTAAAGAGATAGAAAAATATCAAAAGGATTAAACAATAATAAATCAAAAAGGAAATATATGGGTGAAAATAAATTTTTGAGTTAAGAATGAAAATAAAATTGCATTGTTTTTAATGTCTTTTTGTATTTTAGTGTATGGTGTATTGAAAAGGGTATGTTTGTATGATGAGGCTAACACGTTCAATCGCATGGGAGTAACGCAGACAGCTACTTTAAGAGAAGAAATTGCAATACAATTAATACAAAATGGATATTGATTTTAGTTGTTATGAAACTTTGTTCATGTTTTGTATTTAATTTGAATGAATTGCGTATTTAATTGAATTTTTGAATGTGTTAAAAATGGATGGTAGTATCATTTGATTAAAATGAATAGATGCTTTTATAAATTCAACAATATAACATTCTGAAAGATAAAATATATAATTATACATATTCAAACGTTTGTTAGCAGACAAAAACAAATAGTCTAACTGATTAAGATTTCAAACTTCAGCACCACCTCTTAAAAATCAGAAGTGAAATCAGACTTCAGACTTCAGCATCTCTTAAAAATCAGACTTCAGACTTCGGCACCTCTTAAAAAACAAACGCCACCTTAGACTTACCTATTTAAAATTTTAATAATAAATATGCTAAAACATTATATATATATATATATATATATATATATATATCAATAATGCACATAAATGTTTAATTTTTACTAATATTTCTATTTTACTATTTTTTGTAAACAATAAAAATTGTAAGCCTAAGGGGCTGTTTGATTCACGGAATTGGAAGGAATTTGAAGGAATTGGAATGAGCAATTCCATTGACCAATTCCATGACCCTGTTTGGTTCACGGAATGTTTACCACGGAATCCCTCAAATTCCAACAAAATCCTTACCTTACTAAATTCCCCATTCCTCAGGTTATTCCACGGATTTCATTTCAATTGGACGAAATCTTTCCCTAATCCAAATCAACTTGTGCGGCTCTGTCGATCTCCTCTCGTCGATTTCTCTCGTCGATCTCCTCCGGTCAATCTGCAATCCCCGATCTGGTATGCTCTCTCTCTCTCTCTCTCTCTCGCTTACTCCATCTCTGGATTTCTCATCTCCATTATCGATATCTCGTATCGATCTTCTCTGCATCACTTGCTTTCTCATATCTATCTTCTGTGCATTAATCTCGATCGAACGTTTGTCTCTGAATAACATCGATCGAATTTTTCCATGCCACAAACGTATGTGATAAGCATATGGTTCTTTTTACATGTTTGTGTTAGGTTTTTTTCATCGATTGTTGTTTATGTTTCTCTGTTAATTATGTTTTTTTCATCGATTGTTGTTATGTTTCTCTATTAGGTTTCATTCAATATTCATACCTAGATTCCAATACAAATTTGAGAAACAAAATTGTGCTATAGTGTACACCAATTTTCAGCAATTTGAATATGTATCTCATTTTTCCACATTATGCACTTACGTGTTTAGGCAACTGTGCTGAATGACCATAATCAGCTTGAGCACAACTGAAAGCATATTGCAATGCCACCTTGCCCCCCAAAGAATGCCCAATAACAACATCAAGCCAACCCACATTAAGAGATTTAAAAAGATTGGCCACATCTCTAACAACATTTGATAAACCTTCTCTATCAACAGAACTTCCATGGTTCCTCAAATCCACAACAACCATCCTCCAATCTGCTCACAAGTTAAAAACTGTTCCTTATAATTGTACTGAAACATAAAATCATATAGGACTCTACTAAGTTAATCGTGATTCAGCTTAATGTACTTATCAGAATCGCATCTAAAGTTTTTAAAACATATCAAATCTTGATTTAACCAAGTTTTGCCTCAATTTATGGGAATTTTTCTTCTATTGAGATACAGATGAACGATTTAGCAAAAGGGGTTCATAAATCATTGAGATCACAAACCGAAGAAATATAAAAAGCCTTTAAGCACAACCGATAGTAGAGACCAGAATTATGCATGCTTTGTATACCAAAATTCTTTCTTGTTTGATGAAATAATTGTTCTATAATCGTCTTCATGTGTACATTTTGGCAGATATAATTTTTCCAAAATATGATTTGTAGATAGCTTCCTTAATTATTAACTCCCAAATTGTGAATATGCATTGCATTTATGTAACACCCTCGAATTGGAAAAGAGAAACTAAATAAAATTTTCGATAATACAACCAAAATAATAGGATTTCTCCCTATAATTCAATACGGGAAATACCTCCATCAATACATATAACTCTAGTCTTAAATACAAAGGCTAAGTTCACGTCGGGTGTTACTTAACTCAAGTACAATTTCTACTCCCAAAACTTAATGCGGAAGACTTCACTACCAATTCACCTCCCGAGCACACTACTAGCACTCGACCTTTCACAGTGTCTCTAGAAATACTCTCAACCTGAACCTGTTGCACATGCCGACAAATAAAAAGTTTAGGCTAACGCCTAGTGAGTTCAAGAGTTTATAACATGATTTATATAATTTGTAGAATGAAAGTTTGCGACATAAATCATGATTTCCAAAAGGGTTTATGAAAGGATGTAAACGACTCATTTTCCAACGTACACAAATCTATGAGAAAAGTTCCCAGAATGTATAAGGCGTTTTCCAAAATGAATTCCAACTCCAGGTCACTCAAAACGTGCTTGGACGTTAAATATCCCAAGAAATATAAACGTGGACAAAACTCCAATATTTAAAAATCCAAATAGGATGAGGCAAAGAACTCTGCCAATAAACCATGAAGACATTTCATATAAATAAAGAGCGTCACCAAAAATATGGATAAAAGTAACTACCAAAAAACAACACCTTTCGGTAACGGGGGAGACCCGATTCCATCGAAAGTGACGGGCACATAAAGTTAGGCCACTTATGATGTTACTGGATTACACCTCAAGTCCTGGTCTTAGTTCCCATGCCATAAAGACATCACAACCTCAAACCTTTCCCATGCCTTTATTGCCTACTCCGTCGACTTATACCTCAAGGACTTATGGGACCATATTGCCTATCCAGTCTAGACGAGTTACACCTCAAGGACTTCAATGTCCCTTATTGCCTACTCGCTAGTGGCCCCACGGCCTAACGCATATAACCATGCGTCCCAATAGTCCACTCCTCGTGCACAAAGAGATAGACCATCAAATAAAGACTGACTTACGTGCCTATGGATCCAATGCAACACAGTCTACAAAAACATGACCATCCCGAAATGACTAAAGCACCCGAGCATGTAAATATCAAAAATATGCAACAAAATGCATCAAGGTGCAATAAATGCAAACCATAAATAAGACTCCATATTGAGCCATCAAAACCGGACAAAATGTCCCCAAGACTTCCTTAAAGTCAAAACCGAGCAAAATGCTCAAAACTTATTAGACCCATAAATAACGGTCATCATAGCATAAAATGCATTTAAACATTGTTTAGGTAAACATGTACCACAAAATCATCATTAACCCAAAACTCGACAAGAGTTAAAACAAAGGGTTTTCCCAATTGGACGCATGCCCCTTATAATTCTCAAAATGACTCATGACACTAAAATGTGGTTTTTCCCAAATGGTTTATAAAATCAATCACCCAACATGAATAAACCATTGAATGAATTTTATTTGAGCAGTAAATCATTTGAAGACATATTTATGATTTCTACACATCAAAATATTCTAAAATCCCAAATATGGGTGTTTTACAATCTTTATAAAGTTAAACACTTAAAAGAGTCAACTTACCAAATAACTCAACAGTTGATAAATATAAGTAAAACACACAAATACATGGAAAATAACATTTTTGGCATGCACAACGTTTTCGCAAATCAACTTGAACTCACCTTGCTAGATTTAGGCTAAATCTAGATTTTTCCCCAAACATAAGCTCTTTTGAAGAAACTAGAATCCTCAAGCCAAAGCTTCCAAAAACCTAGATCCATAAGTTTCTAACCATCAATAACCACATTTAACCATTTAGAATTGTTCCTCAAACATCAACCATCAAAATCTCTATTTATACCTAAAACCCCAGTTTGTCCTAACTTTTCTCAAAATCATCCAAACCGAAAATGGAGGAACAAAACACTAGGAGATCATCAATGGAACATTTATAACTCATAATGAAGCTTGTAAATGGAGGAAATGAACTTACCACTTAGGTTTTGATGAAAACCTAGAAACTCCAAAAATCTTTAGTGTCGGAGATGAAAACTTGCTCTTGCATCAAAAGATAAAACTACTAACATATGATGGAGAAGGAACACTTTAATCTCCATGAAAAGCCCCAAAATCAGTTATGGTTTGAGGGGGAAGAAGAGGAAATGATCTGGGAGAGAAGAGTAGCGTTTGGGAGTGAGAAATGAGAGACTTACCACCACCAAACACCCTTGAATCATCCAATAAACTTCCAAACTCTTTCTAGATCCTTGAAGAGCTCTAAAAAACGGAACCATAGCAACATGAATCACCAAAATCGGAGTTGAAATGAGAGAGATATGAAGAAATGAAGTTTGGGGGGTGAAATTCGCGTTTTATGCTGATCAGGTGCTCCGCGCGGTGCTCCGTGCGGGTGAACTAGCGCCACAATGCGCGTCGGGCACGGGTCGCCCGATTTTCTCTTAAACACTGTTTTGGCCATAACTTCTTCGTTTTAGCTCCGTTTTCGCTCCGGAAAGAACCGTTGGACTCGTATTCAAATTCCCCATCCAACAAGACCATAAAATCTAGGATTTAATCCAAAATCCTATTTTTCTTAAAAGATCGATTCCACACTGATTTGAAATTGTACTTATCCGAAAATTACGGGTGTTACAATTTATGTCTGGGTCTGTGGTGTATACCAAAAAAATACTTTTGTAGATAGATGTTATTCTTGTCCCATTATATAAACAAACATAACTCTACGATATAATAGTTTGTTTAACCATAAATTGTGTTATTTTCATCAAAATTGAAGTGTTTGTAAGCATGTTTCACTAGATGACTCCCAATTGATCACTATATTATATAGTCATTGTCACAAGTCACAACATGACCACATGAAATCTCTAAACCTTTGACCATTTTTTACATATATATTTTGCACAACCTGAAGATGATAAAACTCAAAGATTAGTTTCTGTGTTGGTGGCAACATGCATGTTTATATAAAATGGAGGATTTTAATTAAGTACCGGATGCTTCAACATGTTTGTGGTGGATGTGGAAAACTTAATTGGTTTGATGTTTGGTTCTGCATAAGGACTTTTCTTTAGTTATATCAATAAACGTTTTTTTTCTTTATATTTATTAATTTGATAGAATATCATCAACCTCCCCATCTTTCAGTTTGGGTATGTAGGTTCCTGTTTTGCTTAACAATGATGTTTATATCTAATAGTTCAAATAAGATGTAATGCGGAAGCGTATTTGACGAACTAAACATATATAATATGGTAGAATAACACACAATATCAAATACAAGTAATGTAAATAAGACAGATAAATAGCTTAATGATTCACTGTATTTGATATATTAAGAACACCAAGAACACCGAAAGGTTTAACAAGAATTTGTTCTAATGGTGTGTGTGTTTTTTCAAAGCTTAAATAGAAGAGCTCACATGAGCCTTCTATTTATACTACTTCTAAAGGGGACAATAAGGACTGAAGGTACAAAGACACTGTTTGAGGAATAGCAGCTGGAAGGTACAGAATACTTTTCTGGAACTGTTGCAGATACGACGTTCATTAAATGCTCCGTATTCAGCTTTAGGCGGAAACCTATCATAGTTTGACACGTGGAGTTGTCAGGTCACGCCTTTGTACGATTGATCTTTAGAACCTTCGAATGACAGATATTGTAAGAAGCATGTTCATCCTTGTTAAGATCTTTTGCGTAGATCTTCTTTTTACCACAGAAGCTCTGTCAAGTATGACAGAAGCTCTGTGGCCTTGTCTGCTTAGAAGTGTCTTCTGTTGCTTCTTTACTTCGGTCTTCTTGGTTATCCCGACAGAGCCTCTGTCGAAGACTTCTGTCTTCTCGGTTACTCGGCTACTCGGCAGAGCCTCTGTTGTACACTTCTATACTTAGCCTATTTTTCAATACTTCTACTTACAGAAAGATTGGAGCTAACAATCTCCCCCTAAGTATTGAAAAATAAAAAATTGAAAAGTGCAGATATTTAGGCTAAGTACATAACAAGAGGTGAAACATTATACCTCAAAAGATTTTACATTTCTTTCATACATAAAATATGCCAGGGCACTTACATTGATTACATTATGAAAGGAAATGTTTGCAGAGGTTGATATTGGATTTCAGACGTTGGCGTTTGTGAAGTCGTTGAACCTTCTGTTGTCGAATCCCAATTCTTTGAACTCGTGATAGAAACTGATGCAGAGTTTTCGGAAGTTGATTGTTGAGTCGATAACTTCTATCAGTCTATCGGCAGAGGCTGTGTCCATCAGTTCTGATCCTCTGTGCTCCACGAGGCTTGCTCTGAACTCTATCAAAGTATTTATTGCGTACTTCTGACAGTCCATCTCTACGAATAGTCTTGATTTCCCAGCAGGATCTTGATAGACTAACCCAAACCTTGGAGATGTTATGATTGAGTTTGGAATGACAGAGTATGGGCAGTCATTTTATGGTGGTCGGAGAGCGAGGTTTCTTACTCCGAGATCTCGTGCTAACTGGAAGTCAATTAAGTTATACAACAGAAGCTTCTCACGCATGGCTTTCCTTATTACCCTGTATGCCCTTCGATGTGCATCTGTAGTGAAGTTCTCTTTTGTCCAGAGAAGAAGGTCGGGTAGGTCGTAGGGATTTAGATTTCTCAGATCAGCATCTGAGAATTGATTCTCTTTTCTGTTCTCCCTTTTGACCTTGTATATATTCTAGGAAACCTTAGGTGGGGTTCTGGTTTGAGAAAACTTACAATATATGACTTTGTCGATTTTGGACTCTGAGAAGACTTCGTGTTTAGGCTTGGGTTTTGTTCTTGTGAAGGTGTTCTCGAGGTTAGCACGAATTTCGGGATCTTGGACCATTGGTGGCATTGGATCTCTGGCCGTTCTGTTGTAGAGATACCTGTACACCACTTCTTCCATCTGTTGAGGAGGTGCACCTGGTGGAGGCATGGGCCTTTGCAGAGCATCCATTTTCTTCTTAATCTCTGCCACTCGATCTTCTGAGACTTTTGCCTTTGGATCCAGAAAAGGTATTTTTGACAGAGGGGTAACACCGAAAGCCCAGTCTTCTTCTTCTGGCTTTGGTGTTACATGTGCGTCGAAGGCACTCTTCATCAGCTTCTCAGAGGGTTGATGCTTTGGTTTCTTCTTTTTGGGTTCCTCTGTCATTATCCCCTTGCCTTTGTCTTTTGCCTTCGGCTGAAGATCTTCTTGTAGAGATGGGGTTGCCTCTATGGGTTTTACCATTTGGATTTCTGAGGGTGCTTCTGTTGTTCTAGTGGTTGCCTCTGTGGTTTTTGGCACTTGAGTTCCTGAGGACTTAGATGGTGATGTGGGTTTGGTCAGAGGTTTGGTTGGAGAGGCTTCTGCTGATTTGCTCAGATATTTTCGTTTTTGAGCAATGGTTTTGGTTCTGGTTTTGGGTGTGGGAGATAGAGGTTTTATGGTTGCAGCTTCTGGTGTAGGGGATGGTATTTTGGTTTCTTATGGTGTTGGAGAGGGGAGTTCTTTTGGTGATATAGGTTTTGGTGATTGGGATGGTTGATCTTCTTCGGAGGATGTGATGATTTGAAATTCTTCACGCATTGTTGCAACTTCTCCGAATACAGAGGTGTATTCCACAGAGGTGGGTATTGCCTTTGTGGTCTGTTGTTGGTTTTCAGTGGTTTGGGGTTTTTGGGTTTCATCTGGGGTTTCTTCATGGGTTGTATCTACAGAGGTGGTTATTGCCTCTGTGGTCTGTTGTTGTCTTCCTTGGGTTTGAGTTGGGGGAACTTGGTTTATAGGTTCTGCGGATACCGGTGGAGCTGGTAGACCTCTGCTTGCAGCTTCGTCCCTTTGTTTCTCCCCCTCGGGATGATCTGATAAATCGTCAGAATCATCATCAGAGTCATCCTGACCCTTATCTGTTGTACCCTCTGCCCTGCAAGATGTATCTGGCTTTTCGGAGGAGTTGCACCTGCGGCTATTAGTTTTGCGCATACATCATCACAGAGTCCAAGAAGAGTTTGGAGCTCTGCTTCTGTGTTATAGCGCATTTTGCCGATGCTTTCTCTGAAGTCTTTCACGTAATTTGCGTTGGCAGCAGTGAAAGCTCTGATCATTTCTGTTACCTGATCGATCACGCTTTGGCTAAGTTCTGTGAGCTGAGCTTTGGTCATATAATCTGAGGGCTTCATGGCCAGAGTTGCTTCTGTTGTTTGCTCTTGAACTTGGTCGAGGGCCTTCTTTAAATCTTCAGGAGTAAGGCCCTTGGGGTGGAGGCTTGGTCTTTGAGTTGAGCCAAGAGATATTTGACAGAAGTTTGGAAGGCAGAGGTTGTGGCCTTCTCAAACTCAGCAGCAGAGGTGGCAGAGGTCGTAGCATTTGTCTGCATCTGGGCTAAGGCTTTTTGCACCTCTGTGGACAAGTTGTCCATTTTGGTGTTTAGATTTGTGATTGCTCTGGATGTAGTATCTGCAAAAGAATTAAAAGAGCTTTGCAACTCTTTCAATGTATTGTCCACAGAGGTGACAAGGGTTTGGAACTCATCCTTTGATACATGTGGTCGTTGTGTAACCTCTGGGGGAACACATTCGTCCCTAGAGTGAGTTCCCGTTCCTGAACACCTTCTTTCACCCCTGTTTGTATGTTGAGGATGGAAGGATTTCTTTCTGATCCTTGATCTGAGGGTTTTGAGGCCTCATGAACTACAGAAGTTCTGTTAAGAACAATGTCTTGATCCACTCCAGAGGTGGGTACAAGAGTATCCTTAAGTTGACTTGGGGATTTGTCTAGAATCCCTTCGTCTATGTGCACTCTAGGCTCCTCTGAAGAGCCGATGGGTCCTAATGTAGTGTGCGTGTCAGAGGAAACAAATTCCTCTGTTGGGATTTCTGGTGTGATCTGGGGCAATTGATCACTTACTAAGGACAAGTCCTTCAGAGAGGACTCCCTGGAATGGATTCCCCGGGAATGATTGGCACAGAGGATGAAGGAGTGTCCTCTGCCTGGTTGGTTTGGGGTTGGTTCGAGCTGTGCGACTCTAGTTCAATATTACCTTCTGCCACTAGACTGACGGTAATAGGTACGTGGGTTGCACTGGGAGTTGGTTGTTGTTGAGAGCCTCTATTATTCCAGGCTTCCGTTCTAGTTTCTCCCTCTGTTAGGCGTCCAAGCACTACTTCACCATCTATAGTTTCAATCTCTGTCGCTACCCTATGGCTTGGTGCTTCTTCCCTAACTTCTGTTGCAGCTTCTGTCCTAATGAATAGAGAGTCGTACATTAGATGTGATCCAAATAACTGTTGTACGTGGGGATGATAAAGACCTTTTCTTATTTGGTCAGCTTCCTCTACATCAGAATCCACTTCTGAGACTTCTACCCTAGTCTCCCTAGTTTCAACCATCTCCTCTGTTGGACCTCCTAACATGGTGTCCATGTGATGGTCTTCTGTGGCTACTTCTGCCTCTGGGCTTGCCCTTAACACATCAAAACCTGTTTGAAGAAAGGGGTTCTGTAGTACCTCTGGTGTCTTACTCTGAGCGTCCCTTGGAGTTTGGTCATCCTCATCCAAGTCGGAATAGATTTTGAAGTCTGTTTCTTCTGTTGAGTGACCGGAGAGGGCTTCTGCGTTCCAGCCAGAGGTATCCAGAGTATCGGCTATTTCAGGATTCTCAAGGAAGGAGTTGAAGTCACCCTGATGGTCTGCATAGTTGATAGGTGAGGGCGATTGCAGAGGTTGGTCCTGGGGTTCTTCGATCAATTCAGCTTCCTCTGCAATGGTTCGCAGAGGAGTGTGAGGTTTCTTGGATTTCTTCTTGCTCCTCATTTTCTTTGGTTTGGGGGCTCCCTCCTCAGAAGACTTATGTTTTCTTTTCTTCTTTTCTTTTGGAGGAGGGGGAGGTACAGAAGATCCAACCTCTGTTGCATGAGGAGGGGAAGGTTGAACAGCAGATGTAGAGGTGTCCACATTAGTTTTCTTCTGGGCTTTCTTCTTCTTCTTCTTGGGAAAGGTGGCAGAGGATTTTCTCTTTTTAGCAGGGGAGAGAATTGCTTCCCTCTGAGCGTGAAAGTTGGCCTGTACAAGCTCATGTTTGGCCAAAGCTGCAGCCCATTGCTCATCTGTCATCTTTTCTACAACCCTAGATCCTAATGGGGCTCCTAGACGCGGGGGTGTCATAAGACTCGGTTCTGGAGTCCTATGATTGCGTATGTATTCTAACTTAAGGGTTTCGTCGGTATCATAGTCCAGAAGTAGCTTTGGCAGAGGTCTGCAGAATGGGTATTCAACTTCGTGCTCTGTTGGGGTGTTTTTGTTCAAGGGATATAGTCTGGCCGTCGGTCCATCCATTGGCCATTTTTGTAGACGTAGCAGAGGCTCTAGTAGGACACCCAGGATTCGCTGATATTGCAGAGGAGGTAGAGCATCTTTCGATCTTCCCTTGGCCTTCTGAGAAGAGATTTTTCTGTCAATGGTATTGACCATTTCCTGCATCATGATGGTGGAGTAGTCCAGAGGTAGATCATAATATACCCCGTACATTATGGTCAAGATTTGGTGAGAGGTTTGGTCTGGACTGCCCACTTTCCCTGTTAGGCATCTGTTAAGAATTGAGAAGAGGGTATTCCACAGAGGGGGAAGTCGATTTCTTCTGAAACTGTTCCTTTTTCTTAGGGTTGTGTTATACCCCAACATTTCAACAAAACGGCAGAGCTCTTCGTCTGTTGGTTCCTCTGCATATGCCTTTATCCCAAGTAGACCTCTGGTGGGTAGACTGAACTCCAATGAGAACATTGTTCTGTTGAATTTGAGTTCAAGATGCTCGGATTTGTCGGGTTTGGAGATGTAGCCTTTGATTTGTCTATCTTCGGGATCAAATCTGCTGCTTTGCCAGAATTGATTCAGGTATCTCGCCGGGATTTTGTTGACTGTTTTGGATAAAAGGGGGTAAAGGTAGTGGTTTTCCAGCATGTTAAGAAGGATGGCATGTGCTTTTCCAAATGCGGTTTTTGAGGGTACCAGATAGTAGTTATTGGGTTTGAGGGGAAGAACACTTTCAAAGTGTTCATGAGCGATGAAGTTTTTCTCGTGGGTGGTGGGCGAGAAAGCTACTGTGTCGCCGGAGTTATCTTGTTGTAAGTTTCTGGCTATTTCTTGGTTTTGGGAATGCTCAGAATGAGATGGAGAGTTCACCGGAGCGTTGGAGGTGGAAGCCATTTGAGATTTCTTGCTGAATGGAGTAAAATGGAGAAGTTGCATGTTATTGCAAGGTTCGCAGGAGAAGATAAACAGAGTAAGTTCGTAAACTTTTAGAGGTTGTGGTAAGTTTGGTTTTATACTGAAGAGAATGGTAGAATCTGAAAGGGTAAATATATGAAAGTGAATAAAATTTGGGATCCATAATTGAGTATATACGGCTGGTTCAACTTTCCAGGAGAAATGTGTGCCACACACGTCCAATGGGAGAATGCCACGTCAGTAGTGTCAGAGCACGATTAGATGGCGTGTGCGGCCCATTAATGCTAGGCGCGTGGGTTTTTCCTCTTCCAGGGTTCTGTCACTCGCAGTAAATATCCCGCATTGTTATAGAATTTTCATAAAAAGGTCAAGTGTCAGAGTCAACAGAAGCTCTGTAGTGGAGTGAGCTTTGTGATCTGAAATTTGTCCTTTTGTCTCCTCTGTTGCTTGCACCTTTACCAAAAGTGTGAAAAATACATTGGAGAGGATCGAGAGAACTTTAGTTCAGAATTTTGTACCCACAGAGGTTTTGGAGCTATGTTGAAGCCAGCAGAAGCTCTATGAGTCCAAATTTCTAATAACTAGAGATTCGTAAAACATTTTGATCATCCAAAGTTTTAATTGTTTTAAACACTGTTTTTAGGATTTATTTGGAAATTTGTGTTCTTGAAAACTGTTTTGGAAATTGATTTTGTGCGAGACATTTACTTTTGGATTGTCTTGATTTGGTAACCGAGACTCTTTGGTGGAACGAGCTCTTCGACCAACAGACTTTCTTCCAGTATCTCTGTGTGTGCAATTTGTACGTACGAATCTTTTAAAGAAGACATTTGAAGTTGATCGATAGAGGTCCAGTATGAAATTTGTAGTCATAGAGGATTCGACTTACAGAGGCTCTGTTGGGCTCAACAGAAGCTCTATGAACTTAAATTTCTCATAAAGGAAGACTCGAAAATATTTTTGATAATTTCTTGATTGGTATGTCTTAAACAATGTTTCTAGGACGTTTTTGGAAGTTGGTGTCCTAGAAAAATGTTTCCAAAAAGGATTTGTACGAGATACTTACCTTTTGGTTCTCCCTTGTTCGGTAACCAATCTTCACTTCTGTGGTTTATTATTGATTATATCTCTTCTTTGGCTCCCCCTTGAATGATCAACCTCTGTAGATCAGTTCAAGGTCTCCTTCTGCTCCCCCTTGACTGATCAACCTCTGTAGATCAGTTCAAGGTCTCCTTCTGTTCCCCTTGACCTATGCTTGGTTCAAATGAGATAAGTAGTGCACAGAACATAGGTCAAGTTCAGCAGAGGTTCTGTGAAGAATTGTCCGAGTTCCTGAACAATCCCACAGAAGCTCTGTTGGTCATAGAACTTTTGGTGATTTAAGAATTTACATTCAGAAGTTTGATTATATATATATATATATATATATATATATATATATATATTTACAGGAAAATCAAATCTTACTTACAGAGGATTTAACTCATGTTAATCATTCCCAACTTACCCACCAAGAAAAGAAATCTTTTCTCATCAAGTGCCTTGGTGAATAAGTCTGCAAGCTGATATTCTGTGGATACAAAGTGCATTTCGATTGTGCCATATTCAACATGATGCTTCAGAAAGTGGTACTTTATGTCGATATGCTTTGTTTTTGAGTGCTGTACTGGATTGGCAGAGATGGTAATGGCGCTTTTTGAATCACAGAAGATGGGTATCTTGTATATGTTGTGACCATAGTCCTTTAGCTGAGTTTTCATCCACAGAACTTGGGAGCAACAGCTAGCAGCAGCAACATATTCAGCTTCTGCTGTAGATGTGGACACACAATTCTGCTTCTTTGAAGTCCAGCTGACTAGTTTACCTCTTAGGAATTGACAACTCCCAGAGGTACTCTTTCGATCAAGCTTGCATCCTCCATAATCTGAATCTGTGTAAGCCTTAAGACCATAACCAGAGTTATTTGGATACCAGAGTCCAAGATTTTTGGTCCCTTTAAGGTATCTGATGATCCTCTTTACAGCAATATAGTGGGATTCTTTTGGGTTAGCTTGATATCTTGCACAGAGGCATGTGGCAAACATTATATCAGGCCTACTAGCGGTTAAGTATAACAGAGACCCAATCATTCCTCTGTAGAGCTTGCACTCCACAGATATGCCATTTGGATCTGCGTCTAACTTATTTCCAGTTGCCATTGGGGTCTTCATTACAGAGGCATCAGAGAGACTGTATTTTGAAAGTATGTCAGTGACATATTTGGCTTGGAGTCCAAGGAAGAAAGTTAATTCTCTCTGATGATTGTTTTACTTGGAGTCCAAGGAAGAAAGTTAATTCTCCCATCATACTCATTTCAAATTCACTCTGCATGAGTTTTTCGAAATCTTTGCACTGTTGTGCATTTGTAGACCCAAAAATAATGTCATCCACATAGATCTGTACAAGCAGAATTTCATCACCTTTTCGTTTGTAAAACAAAGTAGTATCGGTGGTACCTCTGTCGAATTCATTATTGAGAAGAAAGGTTGAAAGTCTTTCGTACCATGCGCTTGGAGCCTGTTTCAGTCCATATAGAGCTTTGTCAAGGAAGTACACGTATTTTGGGTACTTGGAACTTTCAAACCCTGGTGGCTGCTGGACATATACTTCTTCTTGGATTTCACCATTCAGAAAAGCAGATTTTACATCCATTTGAAAAACTTTGAATCCTCTGTGAGCTGCGAAGGCTAAGAAGATTCTTATTGCTTCGAGTCGTGCGACAGGGGCAAAAGTCTCATCGTAATCTATGCCTTCTTCTTGGCGATATCCCTTGGCCACCAATCTTTCTTTGTTTCTGATGACCACCCCATCCTCGTCCTTTTTGTTTCTGAAGACCCATTTTGTCCGTATGGCTTGTTTCCCTCGTGGCAGAGGTACTAGATTCCATACCTTGTTTATTTCAAACTGCAGAAGTTCTTCTTGCATAGCATCTACCCAGTTTGGATCATCTAAGGCTTCAGAAATTCTTTTTGGCTCGATCATACTGATAAATTTTGTAAAGAAACAAAAATTGGCAGTGGCTGGTCTTGTCTTGACCTTTTCAGAAGGGTCGCCGATTATAAGGCTTGGAGGATGGCTTTTCGTCCACCGTGTTGTTCTTGGAAGATGGTCATTTGAGTCATCTAGTTGAACTTCTGTGGGTGCACCCTGTGGTTCTTGTACACCCTCTGTAGTAGATGGCACTGCAGAGCTTGAACTTGGCTCTTCAGCTTGTGGAAGGATTGGAATGAGAGTTGGAATTTGTTCCTCTGAGGAAGTAGAGACTGAGTCTACGTTTTCCTCTTGTATTGATTCCTCTGTAGTTGCTGGAGTAGGTTTTTCAGGAGCCTCTGTTGTTGGGTCTTTGGTCGTTTCATCTTCTGTTGGCTCCCCTTCAACAAGTGCATCTGTATGATTCACAGAAGAGGATGAAGTATTTAATGGACCAGTTAGAGATATACCTGACTCAGTCTGGCCTGCAGAAGATGTTTCTCCAGAGGCTCTGACAGCTCTGGCAGAGGGATCAATATCGTCGTGGAATATCTCTTCAAATAGCAGATTTAGGTCTGCTTCTCTTGTTTTTGAGATGTCAGAGGATTCCTTCTTTAGACCGAGTTCTGAACTGACTTGTTCAGAAGTCTTTTGAAAGGAATCGTCAAAAGATACATTGATGCTTTCTACGATGGATCGAGACTTCAGAAGGTACACTCTGTAAGCTTTTGAAGTGGCAGAGTATCCTATGAACTTTCCTTCATCTACTTTCACTTCAAACTTTCCTCTTGCTTCTCTATCATTTAAGACGAAGCACTTGCATTCGAATACATGAAAGAACTTGATATTTGGTCGCCTTTTGTTGATCAAGTGATATGTTGTTTTGATGTGTCTCTTTACAATGGTTGATCGATTTTGGGTGTAGCAAGCGGTTGATACTGCTTCTGCCCAAAAGTCATTGGTAATCCAGATGCTGTTAGCATAGTTCTTGTAGCCTCCATAAGCGTGCGGTTCTTTCGTTCTACCATGCCATTCTGTTGTGGGGTGCGTGCAGCAGAGGAGTTTTGTGATATGCCTTCTTCTGTAAGATAGGATTCAATGACGGAGTTTTTGAATTCTGTGCCATTGTCGCTCCTTAGCTTCTGAATCATGCACTCATACAGAACTTGGATTCTTTTCATTAAATTTATCAGAATGTTTGGAACATCTGATTTCTTTCTGACAAATTCAACCCATGTAAATCTTGAATTGAATCTTAAGAACAGGACCCTACCCTATTCTTGTTTCATCGATTAAAACAAGTATATATTTCTTGCAACCTAGCATGTACAGAGGCCTAGGGCAAGACACACCAGTCTTGCCTTTATGGGAAGCTCTTTTGAGTTTTCCCATTTCACAAGCAGAGCACAAATGATCTTTATTAAATTTAACATTTGGCAGACCTTTGACTAGATCAAGTTTGACAAGCTTTTCTAGAGTATGAAAGTTTAGATGGCAGAACCTGTTATGCCATAACCAGGTTTCTTCGCTTTTGCTGGCAACAAGGCATAGTTTGTCTTCCTTGTTCTTTGCACAGAAGTTCATGAGGTAAAGATCGCCTCTTCGTTCGGCTCGCAGAAGTTCGACTCCTGTGTCCTCACCTTGTAGAGAGTAGAAGGTTCTTTTGAACATAACGTCGAATCCCGTATCGCAGAGTTGGCTAACACTGAGAAGATTGTGCTTAAGGCCATCCACATATGCAACTTTGCATACAGTTATGTTTTCCTTCTTGATGACTCCATAGCCTTTTATATACCCCTTCTTGTTGTCACCAAAGGTCACAGATCCTCCATCGAGTTTATCTTTATAGGAGGATAGTTGACCTCTGTCGCCAGTCATGTGCCTCGAGCATCCGGAGTCAAGATACCAGATTTTCACATACTGCTTCTGCAAAACAATCAGAGAGTTTTAGGTACCCATATCCAAATGGGTCCAGTTTTGTTAGGGGTCTTCAAGTTTGCCTTAGCATTCTTGGGTTTGGTTTTTGCTTCAGTTGAAGAGTCATTTTGTTTCTTCTTACCCTTGAATTTAGCATTATTTTTGGGTATTGAGAGGGAACAGTGAGTACTTGAGAAATGTTGGCTTAGTTGATGCATAAGATCAAAGCAATGACAATAATTAATGTGCGAAGAGATTTGCTTGAACTTTTTATTGAAAACATTAAATGGGGGCACAGAGGCATTACATTCTATCCTAACATTTGACTTCCTATTACAAGAAGACCTATGTAGGCTAGATTGTTGTTTGCAAAATCCTTTGTTGAGAGCAGCCTTCTGTGGACCCCTTATGTGGTTAACATCTGCAGGTTTCACTGTCACAGAAGAAAAAGTTTTGTTATTGTCAATCCACTTTCCCTTCTGTTGCCATGTTAGTTGTTCTTTTATAGGCTTTGAGGGTTTTGAAAACTTTGAGCTTTTTGGATTTTGAGAGGACATTTCTTTTTGCTGTTTAATTTTCTCAAGCTCAAGAGAGGTTTTGCCTTGTATACACATGTCCAAAAAATCTGGACAGATAGGAACTCTTGTGATTTTCTCCATGGGAGGAATAGTTCTGTTAAGAACACCAGAGGGTAGTTTAAAATCTTCTGTGTCACAAGGTACTATTTCTGACTTAGAGTCAGTCTTTGATTCGTCAGAGGATGAATCGTCCTCATATACAGAGGTTGAGTCACATGGTTCTCTTTCGACAGAGGCTAGACTTTCAGAGCATGTGCTATACTTACTTTCATCCTTTTCTTGATTATTTTCTAAATCAACAGAGGTGTTGGTCATGGTTTCCTTAGAGAGATTTTGACTAATATTTGAAGTACTGGAGTTTTCATTAAAGTTGTTTTCACCGATTTCCAATAGTTTCTTTTCCGAAATATGAGTTGGTTTTTCTTCTGTGGAGGCAGGCAAGAACTCAGGTGCCTCTGCCGATAGTTTCTTTTCAGAATCTATAGTGCATATAAAGGCAACCTGGGATTGAGTCTCGGGTTTACCAAACTTAAAGATTCCAATCTGATCTTGAGTTTTCAGATACTTCTTAGGTTTGGAAACTCTTTTGACAGAGGCTGAAGATGATAAATTTATGTTTTCAAACCACACATTTATCATTTTTGCAAGGGTTGTCTTTTGACAGAGACTTTTCGCCTTTTGCTAACAGAGAGTAGATTTGGAAAACCAGGTTTTCTTGTACTTCCAGTGAGAAATAGACATGACAGAGATTTGTTTCTTTTGTTTTCCGGTGTATGGATCTATATCACAGAAGTCAATTCCCCGTCTCCCTATTTGTGTATTAATTTTCTCGTACACCTTCTGTGCATCTTGATATTTCTTTATTAACAAATCTCTTCTGAGTAAATCTTGATAGAGGACTTCTCTTTCTTTTTGAAAATAATGTTTAAGAGCTAGAATGTTCATTCTGTCGGTCTCAACGTCCATAAGCTCTTTAGATTTTGTTTTTAATGCAGAGTTAAGTTCAGAAATCTTTTCTTTCAAAGGATTTAGGTGTTTGTTCCAGTTTGTTTCAATTTCTTCCTTTTCTTGAAAGATTTTAGCCTTTTCTTGAGTGAGAAGTCTAGCTTCTCTCTCAAAGAAGGTAAGCTTCTTTTGGACACTTTCGCAAGTCCTTTTAAGTTCTGTGTATTCAATGTTTAGTTTAAGCAAATCAGCTTCTGCTTGACTAGAGTTAGAGTTAGAAGTGGATACCTCACTATCGGAGTCGGATGAGCTGACCTCTGCCATTCCACAGAACAAGGCGTTTTTGTCGCCTTCATCAGATGATTCGTCTGACAGCCAGTTCTCCTGATTCACCATAAGCGACTTCTGAGCATAAAATTCCGCTTTCTTTTTGTAGTAAGCAGAGTCCCTCTGAGGGCGGTTTGATTTGCTCCTGCAGTCGGCGGCATAATGGCCTGGCTTGCCACAGTTAAAACATCCTTGGTTCTGGGAACCGTTGCCAGCTCTGTCGTCCGACCTCTGTCGGTCACCACCTCTTTCATTTCTGCATTCATTGGAGTAGTGGCATGGCTTACCACGTACCGGGAGGACGAGGAACCAATGACCAAGTGCTATGATGGAGAGCATGCATTTCGGAGCGCATGACATCATACCATTTGGAATCAAGCATGGCATCAGAGTAGGAGGTGGGATCCCGAGTAGTTAAAAGTGCCGATAAGAGACTACGGTCTTGAAAATGAGATAAATCAGCCCGATAGCGTGGTTTAAATATGCCCGCCCTGGCCCGAGTAACCATGGGGTGCCGGTTTTGAGATGGTGTCGAATCCGGCGGTAGTGTGGCATCGGGTTCATCAACCGGGGAATCCGGTTGTGGCGTGACATCGGTTTCATTAACCGGGGAATCCGGTGGTAGCGCGGCATCGGTTTCATTAACCGGGGGATCCGGTGGTGGCGTGGCATCGGTTTCATTAACCAGGGGATCCGGTGGTGGCGTGTCATCGCAAAAATCATAAGCAGGTGGTGATGATGGCGTTGATGAAAGAACGGGTGACGGGGAAGCGACCGGTGGAAGTGGAATGTCCGCCAAAAAAGAGTGCAAAGGTAAGGTGGTGAGGGGTGCATCCTTGGTAGAAGCGCTAAACGGAAAACACGACTCATCAAACCGGGCATGGCGAGTGATAAAGATTCGAGATGACACCGGATCAAGGCATTGATAGCCTTTGTATTGGGAGTTGTACCCGATAAAAACACACGGAATGCTCCGTGGAGATAACTTATGCTCCGAGGAATTACGTAAATATGGGTATACTCGACACCCAAAAGGTCGAAAATTGTCATAGGATGGCACCCGTGCAAACAGAACCTCAAATGGGGACTTCATGGAGAGTACTTTTGTGGGAAGGCGATTAATGATGTGAACCGCGGAGCTGAAAGCATGAACCCAATAAGAGGCAGGAATGTGTCCATGAAACATCATGGCAAGCCCGGTTTCAACAATATGTCGATGCTTGCGCTCAACCCGCCCATTTTGTTGCGGGGTATATGGGCAAGAAATTTGATGAAAAATGCCATGCTTGATTAATAATGTCTTGACATTGTGATTTAAAAATTCCGTACCCCCATCACTTTGAAAAACCTTAATTTTGGAGGAAAATTGATTCTGCACAAACGTAATAAACATGGAAAAAATAACATGGAAATCGGACTTGGACTTGAGCGGGTATAGCCATGTGAATCGAGAAAAATCATCCACAAATGTCACATAATATCGATAGGAGTCAACCGACGAGACCGGTGACGGGCCCCAAAGGTCACAATGGACCAAATCCAACACATGTAAGGCACGTTTGTTATTATCATCAAATGGCAACCGGTGTGATTTAGCAAGTTGACAAGGTGAGCAAGTAACCGGTTTTGGTAAAATAGAAGAAACCAACAAATGTCCAAGTTTATTCAAAACAGAAATAGTGTCAAACGACACATGCCCCAATCTAGAGTGCCAAAGTTCAAACGACGCCTTGGATTTGGTCCTAGCAAAAAACGCATAAGCCTTCGGTGAGGAGGATAGCACATAGAGTCCACGATCACATTTTCCTTGAGCTAGAACTCGCTTCGTTAGATGATCCTGAATAGAACAATAAGATTTGGAGAATAGCACATCCACATCATTATCATATGTTAGTTTGCTAATAGACAACAAATTTTTGGTAGGGTGCGGGACCACCAAAACATCACGCAGGCGGATACCATTTGCAAGTGTGGAAGTCCCAATAGAAGAAATAGGGAGAGAATTACCATTTCCAAATTGAACCGAGCCATCACCAACAAATGGCTCGGGTTGCGAAACCGAACCTGCGGAAGAGGCCATATGATCGGAGGCACCGGAATCAACATACCAATCCGGACCGGAAGTATTCACGTGACACTTTGCAAGAAACGCCTTGGCAAGATCAGTTTCATTTGCGGGAGATGGTGACGTGAAAGTGGTAAGTTGAGGACACACATTCGCATAATGGCCATTTTGACGACACAGTTGGCAATGGGGAGGGCGACGGCCACGACCACGACCACCGCGAAAGCTCCGACTACCACCACCGCCCCGACCACGACCACCGAGAGATGGCTGCGTCGAGGCAATTTCAGCCGAGAAAGCTACGGTGTTGGTGGTTGTTCCATGGATTGAGCGAAGAAACAATTCATGCCCCTCGGCTTGTGCAAGTAAATCACGGAATGCATGAGGGGTACGGGAGGCACGAATGGCCGTCGAAAAAGTTTCAAAAGAACCCCCAAGACCACATAGGAACCAATGAGTTTTGTCGGATTCAACAACCGCATGACCAATGGCCGCAAGTTGGTCACAAATAGCCTTAAATTTACGACCAAACTCCGAAACACTTGAGGTACCTTTAGAGAGAAGACGAAGTTGGTCACGAAGATTCTGAACACGCTCCATAGAAGAATTTCCATAGGCGGCTTCAAGGGCCAACCAAATATCACGAGCGGTGGAGAGACCCACAATCTCCGAGAAGGCCTCCTCGGTTAACGAAGCTTGGAGGAGGATGACAGCACGTTGATCAGCGGCGAGCCACACCGCATGAGCCGGATTCACGGTCGGCTTGGCATCAACCAAAAGTTGGGATGGCGGGGCTTGAGAGGAACCGTCAACATGATCAAGAAGAAGTTGATAATGGAGAAGTGGCATCATTTGGTTCTTCCACAGCAGGTAATTTGTGGAGGAGAGGCGAATGGTGATAAGATGAAGGATGGTGTTCATGGGAAGAGTGTTGTCTTGGGAGGAGGATGAGGCAGCCATGGAGGTGGCCGGTGATCAAGAGAAGACGAGAGGGGAGGGAGAGGAAGGGATGATACAGTTCAGTTATTGAGGGAGAGGAAGGGAAGGGGTCAAGGCTCTAATACCATATTGAATAAAATAATCTCAACTGATTACAAAGCAACTAAAGAGAACAATATATAGGGGAACAAGTTACAAATACACCCCTTAAATAATAAAGAATGACTAACAACATTAATTAAATTAGTCTAATAGTAACATACTTGGTTCTGTGGAGTGTTGCCAGTTTTATCTTCTGACCTCTGTCAGTCACCACCTCTGTCATTCGACCTCTGTTGGTCGCTACCTCTGTCATTCGACCTCTGTTGGTCGATACCTCTGCCGTTCCTTTCATTTGACCCTTCTCTTCTTCGATCATCTCTTCCATAGCGTTCATTACCAGACCTCTTCTGGTAACCTCTGCTGAATTCCCTTGTTAAAAGGGCTAACGATTTAGCAATAGAGGCCATTGATGTTTCCTCTGTAGTTTTCGCCTTTGGCTTCTCTTAAGCTTATGTGGTCTTACCGACCAGTGCAAGAGGTGCACTGATTTGTGCTTTTGCTTGTGCGATTTGTGGTTCTTGTGCTGCCAATGTTCCATAGAGGTCTGATAGAGTCCAGGAGTCTAAGTCTTGATTTGTTTGCAGAGACATAGACAACTGGAGCCATTCATCATTGAGACTTTTTAGGAACATGACCTTATTTTCCTCAGAAGTTCTGTGGATTCCGAACTTCTTGCACTTGTTGATTATAGAGTTGAACCGATCATATGTTGTCTGCAGAGGTTCTGTCGGTAGAGCTTTGAATGAGTAATATTCATTGATACATTGGGCGCTGCGATTTTTCTGAGTTTTAGCCCCTCCTTCCAATTGTTTCTCCAGTTCCTCCATAGATCGTGTGCAGATTCACATGCATCCAAGGATTGGAAAAGGTCATTGGGGATGGCCATTATCAGAAGTCGTTTTGCCTTCTGTGCCAATTCGTATTTTGCCCAGTCAGTATCAGACCATTTAGCTTTTGTCTTTGGTTTCTCGTGCGCAGGAATCTCTGGAGTGTCATCTGTTTGAGGTACACGTGGTACAGATAGCATAGGAACGAAAGGAGGATTGTTGATATAGTGAAAAGCTTCTTTGTCAGTACCCTCGAAAAAATGAGTCATTCGTATTTTCCACTGAGGGTACTCATCTCTGAGTAGAGTGGGTGGTTTTGTTAAAGAACCGGCAGAAAAGTAGTTGTTTGAGTTTGTCATTTTGAGAGAGTGATAAATCCAGAAAATAGGGTATGCATAGTAAGCTTTCTGAAGATGAAGTTTGTACTTCGAATAGTGTTTATGAGCTTTTGAGCAGTGTACTAAAATGGAGTTTTAACCGAAGTAACAGGTTCTATAGTTTTACCAAAGTCGAACAGGTCGAGAGTGGCAGAAAAACAGTAGCTGTTTTGAAGAATGAATAATAGGTTAAAATCAGTCCAAGTTTCTACCAAAAATCATTGTAAGAGAGGATCACTTTGATATAGAAAATCAAAGTTCGCTCTGATACCAATTGTTGGTTCCTGTTTTGCTTAACAATGATGTTTATATCTAATAGTTCATATAAGATGTAATGCGGAAGCGTATTTGACGAAATAAACAGATATAATATGGTAGAATAACACACAATATCAAATACAAGTAATGTAAATAAGATAGATAAATAGCTTAATGATTCACTGTATTTGATATATTAAGAACACCAAGAACACCGAAAGGTTTAACAAGAATATGTTCTAATGGTGTGTGTGTTTTTTCAAAGCTTAAATAGAAGAGCTCACATGAGCCTTCTATTTATACTACTTCTAAAGGGGACAATAAGGACTGAAGGTACAAAGACACTGTTTGAGGAATAGCAGCTGGAAGGTACAAAATACTATTCTGGAACTGTTGCAGATACAACGTTCATTAAATGCTCCGTATTCAGCTTTAGGCGGAAACCTATCAGAGTTTGACACGTGGAGTTGTCAGGTCACGCCTTTGTACGATTGATCTTTGGAACCTTCGAATGGCATATATTGTAAGAAGCATGTTCATCCTTGTTAAGATCTTTTGCGTAGATCTTCTTTTTACCACAGAAGCTCTGTCAAGTATGACAGAAGCTCTGTGGCCTTGTCTGCTTAGAAGTGTTTTCTGTTGCTTCTTTACTTTGGTCTTCTTGGTTATCCCGGCAGAGCCTCTGTCGAAGTCTTCTGTCTTCTCGGTTACTCGGCTACTCGGCAGAGCCTCTGTCGTACACTTCTATACTTAGCCTATTTTTCAATACTTCTATTTACAGAAAGATTGGAGCTAACAGGGTATGTTTGTATTTGCTATGTAACTTCATGATCAGTTTTGTTCGTAGTGTTTTATACCCTATTTTCGGATTCGTAGGATTTTAAATTAATTTCTATGTATGTATTTGATTTTATCTTCATGTGGGAATGTTTGTATTCTTTTGGTTCCTATAAGACAATTTACCAAAATTCCACCTGAAATGCTAAAGCAAAAGTTCAAACATTATAAAACCATTTGTATGTCTTTGAACACGAAATTGCCCGACTTAGTTTCAGAATACGCAGACGTATGCTTATGAGACTGTTTTTGCACAAAGCTATGACCATTATTATTTGGTTTTTCATTACGGTTTGCACTTTAATAGCCGACTATGAAAGGGATAGACCACGTATTCGATACTCTTTGTCATATGTGGATCAAGTTGCAATATTGCATAGGTATGCTTATGAGAGTGACAATATGTACATATCACAACTTAGGATGAACAGGGGTGTTTCCAAAAGTTATGTAATATGTTGGGAACAATAGGCGAATTACGAGCAAGTATGAATATGGGTATTGATGAACAAGTTGCCATTTTCCTTCACATTATGGCTCATAATGTTAAAGTTCGATAAATTACATGTCGTTTTCATCGTTCGGGAGAAACAATTAGTAGACTATTTACTCGAGTTTGCAACACGATGATAAGATTGCATTCACATTTGCTTAAAACCCCGAACCCGTTCGAGCGGATTCTACCAATGGAAGATGAAAGTGGTTCAAGGTATACACAATATCTATTTTTTTGGTATTCACATGTAAGTAACTTAAAGTGTGTAATGGCCATTTTTTTTCTTGGTTTTAGAATTGCATAGGAGCTTTAGATGAAACATACATAAGGTGTTTAGTGCCACTTGAAGAGAAGGCTCGATATAGAACAAGAAAGAATGATATTGCCACAAACGTATTAGGGGTATGTTCTCAAGATATGCAATTTATTTATGTCTTACCTAGATGGGAGGGGTCAATGGCTGATGGTAGAGTGCTTCGAGATGCTCTTCTTTGGCCACATGGGTTAAGGGTACCGAGGCCATATTATTACCTTGTAGATGCTGGATACACAAATGGCGAGGGTTTCCTCACCCCATATAGAGGTGAGAGATATCACTTGAATGACTGGGGGGATGGATACCAACCAACCACACCAAAAGAACTTTTTAACATGAGACATTCCTCTGCAAGAAATGTCATAGAGATGTTTTGGCATTTTGAAAGCAAGGTGGGGAATTTTAATAGACAACTCGTACTATCATGCTGAACTAAAAAACAAGATCATAATGGCATGTTGTCTACTTCATAATCATATCAGACGAGAAAGACCAAATGACCCGTTTAAGAATGATGGGTTGGACGAAACAACCGAAAACGATGGAGATGAAGATGTGGATAATGTCAGTTCTGTTGGGACATCAACCGAGTGGACTACATTTAGAAATAATTTGACACAACATATGTTTGAGGCTTGGAATGCTACACATTGACTTTTATGATTTGTAATGCTAGAAATTTATCTTTATGGTTTGTAATGAATTTGAGATCTATGTTGCATACCATTATGATTTCTAATGCTACAACTTGATTTTTATGATTACATGTTTATGTATGTTTACATGTTTATGTTTACATGTTGTTTTTTTATTATTTAATTTGTCTAACAATAGGTATGGCAGATCAAAGTCGTAATAGAAACTATCGAAATTGGACAACTAATGAAGATGCCAAACTTGTGGAGGCTTTGATTAACATGGTTAACACTAGAGGATTTTAAGCTGATAACGGCTTTAAATATGGATATCTACAATATCTCGAGCAAGTGATGAAAGATTCAGTTCCTGATTCCGGTATATTGGGTAAACCACATATTGAGTCAAGAATTAAAACAATGAAAAGAGATTGGCAAGTTGTACATGACATGGTGAATGGGACATATACGAGTGGGTTTGGTTATGATAGTTTGAAACAATGTGTAATTGCTGAAGCACCAGTTTGAAACAATTTGTAGTTATTATTTGTTACTTTGCTAATTAATTTTTATGACATGAAATAGGCACATAAAGAGGCGGCGAAATGGAAAAACAAGAAATTTCCACATTTTGAAGATTTGTCTATTGTTTTTGGAAAAGACAGAGCACAAGGAAGTAGAGCTAGGGATGTTGTTGAGATGGAGGAGCAAGTTAATCTAGAAGAACAAGAACAACAATCTAAAGACACGAAAAGTAGCCACAATGTACATAATGCTACAGATATGCGAAATGAAGAAGGTTCAAGTCGAGGTAGTAAAAAGAGGAAAACCCGACTTGAGACTCTTGTTGACGGAATGCATAGTGAAACTCTCTTACTTGGGGAGAAATTTGAAAATGCATTGAAGGGTATCGTAGATATGGAAATGGATATACGACAGAAGACTTCCATGGTGAAATCTGAACTTGCCAAAACTCAATCACTTTCGAGAGTGGAAAGGTTCATAGCAATCAAGAAGATAACAAGTGAGCCAGGTAACGTGTTAATTTTTTGGAGTTTGGAAGAAACGGAGCGAGAGAGGAGTGGGTGAGGTTTATGTTGGGAAGTTGATTTTGGTTATGATTTGAAAACTTCAATTTGGTTTTGGAAGTACGGTAACGTAGTTAACAATTTCGGATGTTATTAGATATTACGTCGTGAATAATTTCGGATGTTAGTAACGTAAAGAATGTAGTAACGGTTTCAGATTTTAGCGGATGTTAGTAATGCAATTTGGTTTATGATTATTTAGTTTGCACAATTGTATACTTATTTAATTTAATTCAATGATAATTTTTCTTTTTTTACTTAATGAACGGTAATTTAAATAATTGAACATATTTATAATTTAAAAATAATAATAGAAAAATCATAATATAACATTTGTTGATATTTAACTCGAATTCCAATTCCAAAATTGAATTCCGTGAACCAAACAAAAAGATTCCAATTTCTTTAACAATTCCATCCAACCAAACGCGACTAAAATGCGTTGTCAAATTCCATCAAATTTCATTCCAATTCCTTCAAAGTCAAATTCTTTGATGAGTTCCAATTCCATTCCACGAACCAAACGCCCCCTAAGAGTCAGGAAATTCGTATTACTTTTTTCATATGAACTTATCAAATTTTGCAAACTCACATATTCAACACAAGTTTTTTAAACGTTAATTATTTTAAATAGTTTATATTTTCCTCTCTAAATTGATACGTATACTTGTCTTTCAAATTTTAACGTAATTTTTAAAATCTCAATAATTAGTATATTCACGTGTACGTATATATTATAACATACGTACTGCTTCTTTATTGTAATGGGTTTCTTTTTGCCTCTAGCGCCTTGCTAGTATTGCTCTAATAAAATTTGCCGTTCAAAGGTAAACATGTTTAAATATAAGACAAAGTTGAGACCTACTAATACGAAAAAATACATAATAAAATGGGTAACCAACAAATATTCTCTCGCTTTTCAAGAAGTAAACAAGTTCATAAAATAAAATCAAGAGAGATGAAATTGAGGTGTAATATGCCGCATTGCACGAATACACTTCTAGTATTATGAGTTTTTGTTGTTAAAAATGTTTTTTTAAGGGAAAAAAGATTTGTTAATTAAGTTTTATACAAGAAAAATATTTATCTTCAAAAATAATATAACATTTATTTACAAAAAGTTAACTTGATTTGTTATTAAACAAATATATTGAATCAATTATAATTTTCTAAATTATCCACTAACATTTTATAAAAATGATGTATTTTATGAATAAGGGAAATAATAAGTAACTTTTCTTATAAATAAAGTATTATTTTGAAAAAAAACATATTTGTTTAAACGTATGATATTCTACAATATTTAAGTTGCATACAATTTAATAAGAGGGAAATTTATTTTGAAGTGATTTTTAAATGAGAGGGATGAAAAACATAACACTCGTGAGATATGAATGATCAGAAATGAAAGTGATCGACGAAAATAAAAATATTTGAAAGGTTTTTTTTTGTGATAACGGTGGGTTTTCAGGCCAGCTTACGCGCACCGACTAATCAAAATAGAATAGTATATAAACGTTGTAACAATCTACACCAAAACAAGCATGCAAACAGCCTCAATTCTTAATATAAACGCCAAAATGGCTCAAACATAGTCACACTGTCAAAATTACAAAAATGAGTTCGCGGAAATAAACCTAACTACAGCTGAGAAATATAACTAAATAATAAAAGGAAAATCTTCTAGCTCTACCAGCTCCAGACAGGCTCCCTCTAAGCAGGCTCCAACTAACACTTTGTCCTTGCCCTTAGACGAGCCCTCTAATACCTGCTTACCTGAAAAGGTTCTAGTTTTGACAAGGAGGGTTAGACCATGAGGTCTAGTGAGATCCCTCTAGAAACCAACATCGCACCACAAGCCCACACCATCCACAAAAATGAGTTTATAAACAAATGCACCTTTAATTATCAGTCAGTTAAACACACACCACATGCTGATGGCCCACGCCTTGGTCACGTACATACTTGTGACAATGTGTTATGGCAAACACCCGCCCATAATAATTATATGAAACAAATTCATATATTTTGTATGGGACACACCCCCCATATAATCATAATAAGCCATTGCATATCTCACCTCGTACATACCCGCAATTACAATAACACACATTCATCATGCATATTTAAAACATCGTAAACATGCAAAACAATATATATCGGTACAAGTAGTAAATTCAAGTATCGGTAGCTTCAGTTTAGAAAGACTCATCTGGTGTCCACGCTAAATCGTTTCTCCCTCGCAACTGTTAATCTCAAACCGCACACCTACATAATCACCCAACACACAAGAGTGATAAGTCACTCAACATCCCATAAAGTTGACTATCCCATCTTTCGAGACACTTCCCGACTTACTTAAGGCACTCTCTACTCAGCACACAAAAGAATCCCAAAGGATTCCCGACATAGTCCCAAACAGTGAAGTTTTCCGGACACCCACATCCGACACTAACGAAATCCGGATACATCCGGACATCAGATTTCCAGACCTTTTTCCGGACAACTATCCGTACTTGACCGGACTCCCATGTTTTCCGGGTAAAAGTCCGACTTCCGAACTTCATCAATTATCCAGGCGACACGTTTCTGACTCTCCCTCTATCGGAAAAACCCAAATAGACCTGTTAACTTTTCCAGACTCTACTCTTTTTCCTAGTAATCCTCCCTCGATGAAAAACCCATTACAACCATGGACGACTCATCCGGATGCTCACGAATTCACCAAAAACCCCACAAACCTTGTCATCAGACATTAGAGATGAAATTTGAGCCTTAAAAGGTTAAACCAACATCCCTAATCGAAACCCACACCGTGAAGAGTAGGAAATAACACACAGACCACATTTAATTCCTTCTTAGGAGTTATCGATCCCAATCAGTCCCTACTACCACAATACAAAGCTTCCAAAAGATAAGGAGATTAAGAAATGAGGAGATTACCTTGATGAAGACGTAGATTCACAACCTTCAGCCCTCAATTTCCAAGCTCTTCTTTAAAATGACAAAGTTGCTCCACACACACTAGCCGCTCAGTACTAAATGATAGGAAATGAGGGATTTAGGGGTTTTAACCCTATTTCCTCTCTTCACACAAAAACCACCAAACTTTTTTCTTTTCACACTAGACACACCACTTCCTCATTATTTCCCAAAATAATATGATTATTACAAACGTTGAGTCTTATTAATACGACATTATATTCCATGATATTGATAACCAATTAATGACTTTTCCCCTCAAAAACACATAAAACCAAGGAAAAAATAATAAGATAGACGGATAATAGAAAAAAAAACATGAAGTGTGATCAAAGGCTTGAATTTCCAAAATCTAAATCGAGATTGGATCGTGTTACATTATACGTGCATACTTATAATGTTTTATAAGACAATGAAGTTGTATCGATGTAATAATAACTAAGAAAAAATTGAATTAAAGGATCTTTCAAACATGTCCTATCTTGAAAATAGATATATGTCTATGTTGTTTGACTTGGCTTAGACATGATAAGACATGTTTTGAAAGGTGTATAAATAAAGTTTTAGGGCATCCGCAATGGTCAAGTATTTCAAAGACTTGATCTATTTGTCACGTCACCAAAAAGTCATTTTCAAATAACTACTCCAATGGTCAAGTCTTCCAAAAGCTTTTTTTTTTTGCATTTTTAATTCATTTTTAATATATATACATAAACTATCCTCATTTATTTGAAATGTTTTATAAAACTCCTTCCATTATTTGTCGTTATTTAAAGCACAAATACGTTTTTTAAAACAAATATTATACAACAATAACATAAAATTTAATAAAAGTATTACAAAACGATAACACCGAAAGACCTTGCTTACCGGTTGCATCTTTCCTCAATTTGAAATAATCTGAATGGTTGGACAACGAGTTTACAATTCGGATGAATAGTTCTTTATTCATACGAAACCTTCGTCTAAAGATGTACGGTGGAAAAACGGGTTGATCTGAAAAATAATCTGCAACAAGACGATTGTGTCCCTCTTCACGACCTCGTTGAATATATCTTTTCTTCCTTTGAAATTTTTTCTCCACAAGCTTCAACATCTTTTCATGGGTATCATCTTCCAATTCATCGATGATGAATTCACTTACATCTACAAAAAGTTGTTCAATGATCTCATCAGAATCAGACATGGTGGAAGTGAAAATATGAGATTTGAAAATTAGGATGTGAGAATGAGATGATGATATAAGAATAAGATATGAGTGTGTATATATATAGGGAGATTGAGAGGGTGAGAGTTGGCACTTTTCAATATAAAACAAAAGTTTTTAAAAATAATATGTAGTTTTTTTTATAAATATAAACTATATATAATTAAAACTATGATTTCTAAAAAACAAAAGTATTTAATTTTTGTGTTTTTTAATTTTCGATATTGGTGTCATTTTGAACGTATTTACGAAAGCGTTCCAATAATGTATTTTGTTAAAAATCATAATAATAATATTTTATATATTTAATAAATGAATTATTATTGAATGAAAGTGTAAAATTAAAAATGTAAACCTGTGATTGTTGAATGATCAAATATAAACATTTTATAAATTCTCAAACACTTGACATCTATTGGATGTCAAGCCATTCTTTAAGTTTTAAGTCCAATAGTGAAATTTGGCATCAAGTCTTCATCAAGTCATTCATCAAATTATTAAATTTACCATTGAAGATGCTCTTATAGATCATGTAAAAATTAAGCTTAAGTTGTTTAATTTGATCCACGCATTATGGTTTAGGGCTCAGACCAACCCACGAGTCCCCCCATGCACCATGGTGCGTGATCATGTTTTCTAATTGTCAAAGACAAAGGACACCAACCCATGTGAATATATAAATACCGAAATACGAATGAACGAGAGCTGAGGGGTTTGACTTATATAGTCGATTTGAGTGTGGAAGTCAAGATTAGGACTACATGACTATATGGTTAACCATGTACGTTTTTTTATGGATTTTTTTTTATTTTGAGTAGTTGAGTTAACTTTGTATACATCCCAATTAATTTTATAAGATCATGAAAAAGAGCCAAGAAAATAAAGTGGTTTTGAAGAGACTCAGATGGTTGATCTACAAGGAAAAACTTTAAATACTCAAGTCTTATTTGGGCAAAAGGTTGACTACCGGCAACCCTAACCAACCCCACATGGAACCTGCCTCCAAGGACACCAATATGAGGGGGCATTGTTGTAACAACCCAGTCCAAAATAAAACATAATATAGCATGAATATAAATCCTTTCAATACTGGGTCCAAAAATTTCAATACATCAGTCTCAAAACTTAGGTTGGCCGAAGCAACCTATACACAACTGAGAATATTACTATAGTCTATAAGTAGAAATGAAACATTATCTCTAGAAGCGTCCGTCCTCTAATCCTGATCTTTTCTCTTACTGGAGCTTCCTACTATTTGCTTACCTGAAAGGGTTTAGTTTGGAAAATGCGAGGGTTAGACCATGAGGTCTAGTGAGCTCCCTCATCAGTTTGATAACATGCATATAAAACAGTTTATAACTTTCTAACATAACATCTTTAAACAAAACTTTCTGTTAGGGTCAAAATCAGGTTGAATAGAAGTTCAAGGGTTAAATTGTTATTATTCATTTTGAGCCTTTAATGAGTAACGGGCCATGGGTTTGAATGATGTGGGCCCATGGTATATAATGTTTGTTAGCCTTAGAAAATTAGGCTAGTTGCCATATTCCACTTTCAAAGTCGTATTGTAATTCTCTTTGTTGAATGACCAATTGAAATTATATTGTTTGTTCACATCTATTGATTTCTACTGTTCGTTTGCACTAATCTGGAACTCACAATTGGTATTAGAGCAAACGGACGATTTGATTCAAGGTGATTCATAGTTTCTGGTAAGTTTCTGTTCAGTCGACTGTTCTTGTTGATCACTTTGTTCAGATTTTGATTCAGTGAAAATTGCGTGTTTTCGATTATTGCATTCTGTTAGTATCATCATTATAATCGATTCTGCAATTTTTCATTGTCCAATTCGATCATCTTAGTTGTTTTTAAGCAAAATCAAATTCACAACGTTTTGGTCTCTGTTCTTGCAAAAATCAAAATTTTCCTATCAAAACTTGTTATTTTGCTTCAGATTCGATTCGGGTATTGTTAGTATTGTGTTTTTATTGATTTTCTAAAATTTCAGGAACGATTCTAAGAATCCGTAGTCAAACTCCATCGAATTTGGAAACACAATCGTGGTTACCGGATCCCATCATATTGTTACCGGGTAAGTTTCCTTATATCTCTCTTGTTACCGGGTAACTCAAAGTTACCGGGTAACACTTCCACTTACCGGCTAATTTCATCTTTCCGGACAACTATCCGGATCATACCCGGATACTGGACGTCGCACCCGATAAGCTTCATATACCGGACACGTCCCGGTAACTGATTACCGATAAACGCATCCGGTAAGTGTATTGAATCCGGACAAGTTCCCGGTAAGTGTATACGGTGACCACATCCGGTAACTGCCATTTCACCCGGTCAATTCGCTTCATCCGGTAAGTCCTCCCACTCGGTAAGCTAGTTATTTGTTTTTATTTTTTATCGGTAAGTTATTGCTTTAGTTGATTCATCCGGTAAGCTTGTCATCCGGTAACATCCAATTATCCGGTAAGCTTGTCATCCGGTAAGATTATAATCTGCTAATTGATCTGTTTTTCACAATCTGATCCGGACACTTCCAGATCAGACATCCTTTATCCGGATTCCTATCCGGTATGTTCAGTCTAGTCAATTTCTTACCTGTTTTAGCATAAACACTCTTAGAACCTGCGTTAGGACACCACTCTTAGTGCCTTGCGTTAGGATCTCACTTTGGATCGAACCCATCGTCTGACGATCATATTAGTGCAACTTTAAGATGACGTCACGTGACGCTCTTGCTATTGGAACCGACTCCAAGCCGCCATGTCTCTACCAAGGTGAATACAGCCAATGGCGAAACAGATTTCTGATCTTTATTGAGTCAAAGGATAACTTCGAGTTCATCTGGAGAGCTCTAACTGAAGGGCCAATTCCTAAACCCGTGAAGACTATACCAAAAACTGAAGAAGGTGGTCAAGTTCATTATGAGGACAAGACATACGCAGAAATGACTGCGGACGAAAGAGGCATGATTGAGCGTGAAAAGCATACCAAGAGGTACCTTGTTCAGGCTCTACCTAACACGATCTACACAGCCATAGACATCTATAAAAAGACAGCAAATGGCATGTGGGATCAGGTGGATAAAATGATGCGCGGGAGCAGAGTCGGGAACCAACTAAAAATCAACAGCTGCATAACCAAGTTTGATGGGTTTAAGCAACTCACCGACGAATCCCTCTCCCAGACCTATGAACGTTTTTGTCTCCTTCTCAACGAGCTTCACAAAAACCAAATCACTCGATCAAACACGGAAAATGCGCTCAAGTTCCTCAAAAATCTCTTGCCTGAATGGAAAGTATTCGCATCTCACGTTAAGCACAACCACTTGATGGAGAACGTGGGCATACACGAACTCTATGAGATGCTTCTTCAGGACGAAGATGAAGTGATGGAGATTCTGAGCGAAAAGAAGTCTGCGTCCAAGTCACCTGCTAATCCACTAGATTTTATGTCTTCAAAATGAGGCAAATCTACCGGCCGTCGTTCCAAACGCGCCCAAGAGCCAAGTGAGTCTGAGGAAGAAGAGGACAATGATTCTGATCCTGAATTAACAGCAGTGAAGAAAGCAATGGCTCTACTCTCCAGATCCTTCCAACAACAGAAGTTCTAAAGAGAAGCCCACATCCAATAATCAGCGCTACTCCACTTCCTCCAACAAGCGCCATGATTATCAGGATAAATACGAAGGCAAGAAGAAGTCCGATGAGCACAACCAGTCTGATAAGAAGAAGAAGACTGAGAAAGATGACCGCAAGCCTGAAATAAAGAAGAAAGACGAACCCGTGACATGCTATAATTACGGGAAGCTAGGTCCTTTTGCGAAGGATTGTAGGAAGCCTGTTGTAAAGAACGCTCACTACTACAAGGCAAAGCTCGCACTGGCAGAACAAAAGGAAGTGGGCGAAGCTCTATTTGTTGAAGATGACTACTGGCTGGGTCGTTCTGATGATGAAAACGAATCTGAGGATGCCGACGCTTTCATGGGCTACCACTCTCCTCCAGAAGAAAAGACAAAGTTGTGTCAGGTATGTAAACCTATCTATCAAGATCTTTATAACCGAACACAACCTCTTGTTGAACGGATAGATTCCTATAAGGCCACCGCTAATGAACATCTGCTTGAAATTGAGTCCTTATCTGAAAAGCTCGATGTTCAAAAGCGGATAACTGAGAAACACAAGTCCGAAAATGCTAACTTAAAAGACAAATGCAAAAATCTTTCAATAGCACCTAAGGACTTAAGGGCCAAAATATATGAACTACAGTATCTGCTAGATCAGTGTGAGAATGAGAAAGCCGAAATTTTTTATCAATGCTCTGCTCTTCAAATTCAACACAAGGAGTTTGTTACTAAAATAACTGATCTTGAAACCAAACTCCACAAAAGAGGCCAAACTGACCAGACCATTCACATGAATAAACCCAAGGAATTCACATATTTTAACAAGGAATGGGGAATCGGATACGATAACCCATAGTACTTGAAAAAAGGTATATTCCAAAGACCGACACTTTATGACTTTGGTTGTCTCGGTATAGAAAAAAAGTATCCAGAATATGGGATAAAATGGACTGGTCCTCTTGAACCTGAGAAAGAAGATGAAACTGAGGAATACAAGCGCAAACACACGACCAAAATGCAACTTCCTTTTTGTTATGAGCCTACGAATTATTATTATTCGAAAAATCCAAAGAAATACCTCTCGAATGACTACTTTGACTACTATAATGTTGTGACGCCCAAGGATTCCTCCAAAAAGGATGAGGTCCAAGCAACCGAACCCAAAACTGAGACGGATGAGTTCAAACTCTATGTTCCCCCTCTCGTCTTTGAAGAAAAAATAGTCGAGTTAGAGGAGTCACTCGAGAAGGAAAGGTCATGTTTTCTAAAGGAAAAGAAAGCGCTTATCACAGAACTTGAGAATCTCAAATCCGTGAAAACCGAATCTGTGTCAGATGAAGGACAGGAAATCCTTCGGTGTGAAATCAATCGGCTCACATCAAAACTATCTGCCTTGGAGACAAAAGCGATGAAAGAGCATGTGAGAAATGGTCAACATCAAGAGAAGATTGACCTACTCCAAGAAGAAAAGACGATTTCGCCGAATTTTCCTCGGATTCATCTGACACATCCTCGTGTAAAGCTTTCATTGGCAAAACATCTTCTTCAAACGGTAAAGGGTCTCAAGATGAGTGTGTTTTAAAGAATCTGAACTCTGACTTTTTCTTAGCTTCCGCACCAGATTCACCTAAGCACACCGACACAAAGTGTTCCTCACCTCCCTCGACCAATCCTAGTCCATCAATCCCCGATGTTGATTTTTCTAAAATCATGAATTCCGAGGGTAGTTCTGATGAGGAGTTTGAAGCGTTTCCATTTGATAAACCTCTTCCCAGTCATACCGACTTTCTTTCAAAAGCGGTAAATCGCCCGGTCAATTTTCAAAAATGCGAATGTTCTACAAAACCGAAGACCCCGACTGTGAATAAGGTTTCTAAAACTGAGCCTTGTTCTAAAAAACAATCACAGCCGAGGCAAAAGACCGGTCGATCGACTGATAAACGTCCTTCCCTCTCAAACTCTACTGGTCACACCTTTAGTGGTAATTCAGATATTAATGGCCGGAGAAAAAGGTTCAAACAAGTTTGGGTGGTGAAAAAGTCAAAAGAAAGCAAAGCGAACACAAATTCATTTAAGCCAGTTTCGCATGTTAGGACATACAATCATAATCATGATGCTTTTAATTCTCGAACTTCTGTTGAACAAAGTGTGAAGTTTCCTTTAAAACTATATTCAATTCAACAGTTGCTTCAACTCTCGCATGGTTGTATTTGTTGTTCTACATGTGGTCCGAATGAGTTTGTTGATCGGAAATACGCATCTCATTGGTACGGTTCTTATAGCATCCCTGGTCCTCATAAGGCATCTAACCATCAAGGATCCATCAATGAATGGATACCAAAATCTTACTAATCTGTTTTGCAGGAACGTCATGTGCGCTCAGTTCATAACATTCTTTTCACATGACTGCATTCAAAGGCTATGCCAATTATGAGGAGGAGTGTTATCTCATGAAAGGTAAGTGAACATCTAAGTGAATTCAAAGACAATGGCAATTCATTCTGAATAACTTCCTTGCATTTGTTATTATCTAAGTTTAACTTCCATGATTGCCATGTCCAAAACTTTCTTGATTGAGTTATTTCCATGTCTCAAATGTTTGTTGATTTTTCGATGGAAATACACTCGTTTTGAATTCCACTTTGTGTTCATAGTTCATCATTTCATATTAATGATTCAATTCTTATCTGATATAATAAATTTGACATGTTCCTCACAATTAAACATTCTGATCATTGTCTCATTTCTTGCAAAATACTGTGCTTACTAAGTCATTCTGTTTTGCGCTTGATTTTGTTTCTTGAAATTCCGTTATCTCAAACTATGACTTCTGAATAATTCAGTTCAGAACTCGTTCTTTAATGCAATGACTTCTAAACATTTCAGTTTAGAACTCGTTCTTCACTGTTTTACTAAACTGTTCTACTCGATGCATGAAAGGAGTGTTAGGAAATACATCGTTTCTATGGTCTATCCAGAACCGGAAGGACCTACCCAAGAAACACATCCCTTATAGACATCAGTGAGGGGTCTAGATTGATAGATGAGTTCGGAGTGAAAAGAATATATGGCGAGGATGTGACAGGACTTAAAAGCATTAGTGGTCCTTACCAAACCAAGTCAGTTATCCGGGTAACTGTTTGGGCAAAAAATCACGTCGCTCGACCGCGACCAGAACAGGTAAGACATATGATTAGGGACTATATCGTGTATTAAGATAAGGTCTCGACAAAGACCTAGAACACCATCGTCGTCCCTCATAAAAGATAAGTCGAGAGTTCCTTACGACGCTCGACCATAGCGTCGCCCGATCCGCACGACTATTATATAAGGACGTGCGACCTCGACCAAAGCTAACGTTCACCATGACCGTTTGTTAAGTGTTTAATGCAGGAATAAAAGTCATTAAGGAGCAACGACTATAACCGACGCAATCATTAAACAACCGGCGACCGTAACGGACGAAGATCATTACTCCGGAGACCGTTTCCAACCGTTAAGGCCATTAAAGGAGCATTCATGGATGAAGCTAAGGACTCAAAGACTATAAATATCAAGCTCAATCAACATTTCAAGACATCGAATATCCGGCGATTAACAACCAAAGCAATATTCAAGAACACCTGAAGTGAAGAGCCATTATTCTAAGTATCGCTCTCGACGCACGACAACAGCCCTCGACCAGCAGTTCACACTTTGTTTCGTACACGACAAACACCTATTTTTACATTCAAACACTTGTACTTTACATTTCGAAACATTTCCTTCATTTGTATTGTAATCTCTGTATGATCGACACCAGTATCCAAGGACATCGCCCCTGATTGGCGACCATAGTATAGCGACGACACCTACTGTCATCCACAGGTTTTTTCCTCGTTTGAGGTTTTTCCTGCATCATCAAATCCCTTGTTTCTTTATTTTACTTATCGTCGCACGTCTCGTCGAAAGATTCTTTCTTTAGTTGTTTAAGTCCACATCGACCTTAAGTTGTGCCTTTGGTGAGATTTTTGGCATTAACAGTTTGGCGCCATCCGTGGAACTACATCTAGAGAAAATCCTCGACGAACGTGCATTCTACTAATAGTTTCTTGGAGTTTCTTCTATTTTTTGGTGCAGGAAAATGGCAGCCCCTGGAAATCCGCAGCAAGCCGTCGCTCAGATGTATCAGGAGCTCGAGGTTGCCAGGAATCAACTCAATGCAATGGCAGAGAAGAATCGCAGAGCAGCTGAAGAGATCGCGCAGCTAAGGAATCCTTTTGGACCCCAGAATGGTCCTAGACCATTCATCCAGAATCCAGGTCCGGGACCAGGCCCGTCCGCACAGAATCAGCATCCAGGTCCATTCATGCAGAATCAGCAGCCGGGTCCGTTCATTCCGAATCCTCAGTCTGGGAAGATTCCTCCTCAGCACATCCGACCACCACCCTTGAACAATGGATCCCAACCATTGCAAGGTGGTGCCCAGCCGTTTCAGAAAGGATCGCAACCTTTCCAGCAAGGATCGCAACATTTCCAGCAAGGATCGCAATCTTTCCAGCAGAGATCGCAGCCATTTCAGCAGGGACCACAATCGTTTCAGAATGGACCGCAGCAATTCCACTATGGGTCGCAGCCATATTTTGTCCCGTTCAATGGGGACACCAATGGTTCATCGCATGGTAATGGCACTAGTCCAGGGACTAATCCCTCGACAGGGGCAAATCCTGATCTTAACGATCCCGTCGCCTAGCGTTTGAAGATGTTAGAAGACCAAAATAAGCGCGTCCTGTCCTTGCTCGCCAAGTTTCCTGGGGCAGCCGTGCCTATCGACGTCGAGCCTCGCTCGGCGTATCAGGCGTCGCCCTTCATCGACGAGATCGCCACCATCGAGGTCCCAAAGAAGTATAACATTCCTGCCTTCACTCCCAAGTATTCAGGTGTGACCGATCCAACCGAGCATGTCGCGCAGTATAAGCAACTCATGTGGACAATCTCGATTCCACACATGTACCAGGAAGTATGCATGTGCAAGAGTTTCAGGGCGACTCTCACTGGCCCAGCTCTCTAGTGGTTGATCAATCTTAAACCCAAATCTATCGGGTCGTTCGCCGAATTGGTCAACCAATTCTCCCGGCAATTCGCCAGCAGTCGTAAGATGGAAAAGCAGACTAGTCGTGCAGAAGACCAATGAGTCTATTCGAAGTTATTTCAATAGATTCAATGCCGAAATGATCAGTATCCGCGATTGTGATATCAAAACTGCGATCGAAGCTTAGAAGCATGGTATAGACGATAGTTCAGGTCTATATATCGATCTGACCAAGTATCCCCCAGAGACTTTCGAAGACATCCGAGCTCGAACCTTAGCATATATGAGGGTCAGAGACGACACAGCCTTTCATCTCAAACACTCTGACGACAAGAAGCCGTTAGGTGTCAAGAAGCCAGAATTCAAGCTGAAAGCCATATCCAGAATAGAGCCAGCGCGTCAGATTTCAAACGTTCGTTTCAAGACGAAGGCAGAAGCTAAAACCGCGACTAAATTCCCCGTGTACCCCAAGATCTCCTCTTATGGGTTCCAAGGGTCAGCTAAAGACTTAGTCGAAGCTCTGAAGACCACCCAAGCAACCATCCGGTGGCCGAAGAAGTCAGACTTGGACGATGCTAAGAAGGATAAATCAAAGTGGTGCGACTTCCACGTCGACCATGGTCATGCGACAGATGACTGTATCGCACTCAAGAAGGAATTGGCATATCATGTTCCACAAGGTAATCTCAAAGATATTATTGATGATGTCGTTCTTCCAGCTAATAGCCACCGATCGTCAGTGCCCAAGCTTGCAAAGATCATCAATTGCATCACTGGTGGTTCAGACATGTGTGGTCTGACGTACTCCGCAGCTAAGCGTCATGCCAGTCAAGCGCCCGACGACCGGCCTATTACTCGTTCATCCAGACCCAAAGGAGATTTGGAACTAGAAGCCATGAAGACCGTGTTCGACCAAGTCGACCTCGGCGACTCGTACCAAAAGCATCACGACGGGTTGATCATTCAACTCACGGTCGAAAACTGTTTGACGCGTCGAGTATTGGTAGACGGGGGCAGTTCCGCAAACGTCATTTTTCTCAACACTATCAAAGCCATGGGAATTGATCGCTCAGAAATCACCTGACGTTCGACAACTTTGGTCAGCTTCAATGGAGAAGCGACGAGCACCTTTGGAGAGATAATTTTGCCCGTCTATGCCGGAGGAGTCAATAAGCAGACTAAGTTCAGTGTTATCGACTGTGCGTCAGCCTATAACATCATCTTAGGTCGACCATGGATTCATGAAATGAAAGTCGTTCCCTCGACATATCATCAAATCATGAAATTCCCTACGCCGTGGGGAATCCAAGAGATCAGAAGCGAGCAAAAAGTCGCTCGAGATTGCTATAAAGCCACCTTGAAGCCGCGAAAATAGGCCGTCAAGAACATCACTCCAACCCAAGGCAAAACACGATCATAAGCGTCACGACAGATCTAGCATATCGTCTCAAAGCCACCACAAGGGGGCAAGATGATACAATATATCCAGAGGCCCAACATGAAAACCAAAAATTCAAAGTATTTCAGAACACTCGACAAGAAGGTACGTTCCTTACCCTTTTTCATTTTTTACATATGATTATTTACCAAGACAATTACTGACTTAAGCATCGGAGGGTCGTTGGTTAGCCAACGACCAAACCCCCGACATCGCTTTATCACAGGATCGCACGACATAGATGATCAGGTCCATGACTTGATCACGCCTCATAGCTCGTCGAACGACTTAATCGCACGATCTTATAGTCTAAACAACTTTGCAGTCTGAGTTTCTTAACTTAGAAAAACTTCGCGTTTTAAATGTATGCCTTAGTCGCATGTATTTATGTTTGTCAGCGTAATAAAAAGCCTTACGATTTATTTGTCAATAGGTGCTTTAATCGCATGCTCTCATATTACGCTCTTACTCTTGCTCTAACAATAGGCGACGTAGTTGCATGACCTATCATGTATTCCACAATCAGTTACATAACTAACAACATTTATGTGACGAGATTGTCAATTCGATAAAATTGACCACCAACGGCTAGCAAAAACAAAGGAAGTAAAAATTCCTAAACTGCAGGAGGAACATCCATCACATTATTGCCTGAGGTCCCGACCTGAGGATCATCATCTGCCATTTCCATCGTTTGACTTAGGGCTTGCAGTTCGTACTGAGCATCGAAAAGCTGAATAGCTAACTCATCGGGGCCTGCCAATGCCAACCTCTCCCTCTCCAACGCCGCCTCCTCCCTTTTCAAAGTAGACGCCACCAACTCCTCGACTTTCGACATCTTGGCGTACAATGCCAGAGACGATTGGAACGTCTAAAAATACACGAAAAAGTGTTAGACAACGAACGACATCGAACGTTGAAACAAGTCATGAAAGATTGACACTTACTGAGAATGGCAGACTGGCAACCTGAGATCCTATCTCTCCGACCGGAACCCCGTGAAAACGCTCCCTGAAAGATGGAAGCAAACACCTCTCCAAGTGAGGAAACAATGTCGTCCCGTCTAGGACACCATCCGCCATAAAGTCCGACGGCAATGAAAAATTAACCGTCGCGACTTCGGCCGACGACCCCTCGCCCCTGACGGCAGATGATGGGGTTGACATCTTGAACACCGGTCTCGTCATTGTCGCCGGAAGCGCCGAACTTGCCGGTGTCGCGTCCATCACGCCAGGACGGCTGGATGACGCCTTCGCCTTTTTAGGCAGAACAACTCTCGATGAGTTATCAACCCTCGATGACGGTTCCCTCAGGAACGTCTTCCTGGTTCTATTTTGGCTCGACCCAGCTGTCAAAACGTCTTCACCTCGAAGGGCACGCATGATCTGCTTCCCTCTCGCCTTAGAGACTCATTTCCTCTCAGTCGACACGAACCAGGAAATACATGAAACATCAGATGGAAAATATAAATGGTGAAAATCAACAATCGTAAAATGTTTACCGGTCGTTTCCTCTCGTTCAGCGTCCACCGCCACGTCCTCGTCTTCGGCCACCAATTGCCACGTAATGAAATATCGTTCGTCAACGCTAAGACTCAAGAACTTGTTGATCTTAGCCTGGGAATCCGCAGTCGGTTTAACTTCGTCAAACTGAATCTCTGAGGATAACATGAGAAGAATGGTAAGTAAAAGCCATAAAAATGAAACTCAGAAAATGGCGAAGCATACCTGTCTTATTCCATCCTGACCGCATCCAATCGCTGCTGGAATCCAGTGAATCGGCAAGAACAAACACATACCTCGACTTCCACCCACGATCATTAATACCAGTTCCCAAAACCAAAGAACGATCACCCCTGAACTTAGGATAAGGACTATAACGCCAGTTCTTATCCTTTTTAACTTGATACGCCGCCAAGAAATCATTCATGATCATATGAGGCTCCCATTTTTGGACGCTCGCTCAATAACCAGTAGAACTCGCCAAAGTTGGGGCATCAATTGTCCCGGCGACACATCGAAATCCTGCATGAATGACTTAGATAAACCAAAAAACGGCCACTGAAACCCTATCTTAAAAGGATACTCATACAAAGCAATATATCCCTCGGGGCAGTCCATAGAACGAACAATCCCCGGACATCGCAACTCTATATTTGCCGAGATTTTTGCCAAACTCCTAAAAGCATCTAAGTCTACGTAATTCATGATAAGGCTAACAGGTTCCGTCGACATTGTTAATCGGAGGACAGAACAAGATCTTATATAAACGCTCTAAACTGCTAGCCGAAGATTCGCAAAGATTCAAATAAGTTCGAGTGAAAATTGGTAAGAAATCAGAACAAAATCCCTTCCCAAAAAACACTTTGAAATTGTATCAAGAAAAGATCCGTCCTGATCTCTATTTATGCAACCGATCATATCAGGACGAGTGTTTCGATAAATCAACACGCGTCCATGCCCTTTCGTATACCCACCCGGATCTTCGACACCTGTCCTCGACAGCTGGTAAGCATCATCGCGCGTCAGTATGACGTCACAACTTTTCAACTTCTCGTTTAGTTAAAGGCGAACCGGTCTAGTTCCATGACAACCAGGTAAGTCCCTCAACCCAGGTCACAAGTCTAAGCGTTCGACAAGCAAAATTTAAAACTTAAATTTGACATTCAATTTTCAAATTTTAGGGGCAAACTGTTTGGGCAAAAAATCACGTCGCTCGACCGCGACCAGAACAGGTAAGGCGTATGATTAGGGACTATATCTTGTATTAAGATAAGGTCTCGACAAAGACCTAGAACACCATCGTCGTCCCTCATAAAAGATAAGTCGAGAGTTCCTTACGACGCTCGACCATAGCGTCGCCCGATCCGCACGACTATTATATAAGGACGTGCGACCTCGACCAAAGCTAACGTTCACCTTGACCATTTGTTAAGTGTTTAATGCAGGAATAAAAGTCATTAAGGAGCAACGACTATAACCGACGCAATCATTAAACAGTCGGCGACCGTAACGGACGAAGATCATTACTCCGACGACCGTTTCCAACCGTTAAGGCCATTAAAGGAGCATTCATGGATGAAGCTAAGGACACGAAGACTATAAATATCAAGCTCAATCAACATTTCAAGACATCGAATATCCGGCGATTAACAACCGAAGCAATATTCAAGAACACCTGAAGTGAAGAACCATTATTCTAAGTATCGCTCTCGACGCACGACAACAGCCCTCGACCAGCAGTTCACACTTTGTATCGTACACGACAAACACCTATTTTTACATTCAAACACTTGTACTTTACATTTCGAAGCATTTCCTTCATTTGTATTGTAATCTCTGTATGATCGACACCAGTATCCAAGGACATCGCCCCTGATTGGCGACCATAGTATAGCGACGACACCCACTGTCGTCCGCAGGTTTTTTCCTCGTTTGAGGTTTTTCCTGCGTCATCAAATCCCTTGTTTCTTTATTTTACTTATCGTCGCGCGTCTCGTCGAAAGATTCTTTCTTTAGTTGTTTAAGTCCACATCGACCTTAAGTTGTCCATTTGGTGCGATTTTTGGCATTAACAGTAACCACACAATCTATTCATTCTCGTTCTTTGGAGATGAATATTGAAATAGACATGGACCCAGTGTCGATAACTTGTGTCACCCCACCTAGCCACTCAAGCTTCTCACAAAAGATGCTAGTTTCATATATTCACGGAGAATTCGCACATAATCTATCTATTTCTCACTCGGAGGTCTTAGATATTGAAAAGGGAAGACATCAGCTCCGGTCTCCGAACTTCACATTCTATTCACTGTGTCAATTGATCTTAACTTGCGTCCTAAGTTAAATCAATTTTTGAGCCTAACAGATAAAATTTATTTCTTTCACACATGCACAAGTCTTTGTGATTCTATTTGCATATCTTCGTGATATTGTCGGAACAGTTTGAGAAGTAATTTTCAAAATTTTACTTCAGTGATAACTGGAAGTCCTATCAGAGATACCCTAATGCCAACTCTGAACTTAGGCCACACAATTTTTTAAATTATTGTGATAACAGTTACTTTTGTGTTTCTGTGTTAGATATTTACCCCATTCTGGTTACTTAATGTTTTGATCAGGAATTTTTGCTACTCGTCACTATTGTATTTGAACGTACATGATGCTCCGGATACTCCTACTCATCATGAGGGGGAGAAATGGCACAAATTCAAAGACACCGGATATCAAGTTGAGGGGGAGTTAGCAAAAGCCAAGGGGGAGTAACTGTTGTTTGGTCAGTTTTGGTCAGTTAGCAAAATCCGAGGGGGAGTAACTGAAGGTTGTTCAGACGCAGAGTGTGAGTCATTCCCGTTTAACAAACCTCTTCCATGTCATACCGATTTCCTTTCGCCAGCAGTAAATCGCCCGGTCAATTTTCAAAAAGGCAAATGTTCTAAAAACCCGGCTGTGAACAAGTCTTCTAAAACTAATCCCTGTTCTCAAAATCAATCACAGCCACGGCAAAAGACCGGTCGATCAACTGATAGAAATCCTGTTTCTTCAAAACCCACTAACCATGATGTCAATGTTGTTTCAGATAAAACCGGTCGGGCTAAACAGGACAAACAAAAGTGGCTAGCTAAGGAATCTATCGAGAAAGAGGCGTCGAAGTCATTTAATACTGTTTTCTATCCTAGAATGAACATGCATGATTGTGCTTTGAACCATAAGAATGATTTTGTTGAACAAGATGTTAATTTTCCGATTAAACTTTATTCTATTCAGCAATTAATTCAGTTATCGCATGATTGCCTGTGTTGTTCTAGTTGTGGTTGGAATGACTTCGACGACATTAGAAATTCACCTGATTGGTTTGGTTCTTACCATGTATTTAACTCAAAACCAAATCTCAAACCCCGTAAAAACAAAAAGAAACAACATACAAAACGGGGTTCCCAATCAAAGGTTAAACCCAATCCAGAAAGGAAACCCATTTCAAAACGGGTTCCTCCTACTGAGGGTAAACCTACACCCAAGAGGAAACCGGCCTCAAAACATGCTCCTCCAACAGGTGTAAAACCTAACCCTCTAGGACCCATTTTGAAATGGGTACCTAAAGTCCGCTAAACTTGTTTTTGCAGGACGATCATGTGTGATACTTAGATTCTGGATGCTCCAAGCACATGACTGAAAGGAGGGAGCTGCTCACGAACTACAAGGAAAAATATTGCGGAGACGTGAGATTCGGAAACGATGACAAGGCGCCAATTCTGGGCTACGGTGACATTGTCCAAGACAAGATCACGATAAAGAAAGTCTCATACGTCGCGGGATTGGGACACAACTTGTTCAGCATCGGCCAATTCTGCGATAAAGATCTTGAGGTCAGATTCAAATTCAAAAGGTGTAGCGTCTGCACTGACAACGGAACCGAACTGCTGGTTGGAACGCGAAAGACCAACCTCTACACCATCGACCTCTCAGCCCTGAAGACCGATGACTCTGTCTGCCTGATGTCAAAGGCCAATTCCTAGCAAGCGTGGATTTGGTATCGACGTCTCTCTCACCTGAACTTCAGGAATATCAACAAACTGGTGCTTGGCGGACACGTGAAAGGCATGCCCGACCTTCAATTCCTGAAGGACCGACTCTGCGGGGCATACGAAATGGGAAAGATTAAGAGAGCGACGCACAAGCCGAAGGCCGCTCCGAGCACGTCCCGGTCCCTTGAACTTATCCATAAGGATTTGTGTGGACCGATGCATGTTCAGAGCATCAACAAACGCAAGTACGTCCTGGTGATGGTGGATGATTTCTCACGCTATACTTGGGTCAAGTTTCTACGCTCGAAGGACGAAACCCCGGAGCTGATTATCAACCATCTGAAGAATATCCAACTGAACCTTCGACAACAAGTTCAGATCATCAGGACCGACAACGGGACGGAGTTTAAAAATCAAACGATGAATGAATACCTCACTTCAGTCAGTATCTCACAAACCTTCTCGACCGCACGCACTCCTTAACAAAACGGAGTGGTGGAAAGACGCAACCGTACCCTAGTCGAAGCCGCTCGCACAATGCTGTCTCAGTCCAAGCTGGCTTTATTTCTCTAGGCCGAAGCGGTGTCAATTGCACGCTACACGCAAAACCGCTCTATCATCAACAAGCGGTTCAACAAGACACCGTACGAGATCATCAACAACCGTATCCCGAACATCAAGTACTTCCACGCGTTCGGATGCACGTGGTACGTCCTCAATGACAAAGATGATCTCGGCAAATTCAGTCCGAAGGCAGATGCAGGAGTTTTCATAGGATACTCCATGCAGGCTAAGGCGTATCGCGTTTACAACAAACGGACCAAAACCGTTACTGAGAGTGTAAACGTGACATTCGACGAAGCCGCGGACTTGGCTTCTAAACATATCGGTTCAGAACCCGGTTTAACTGGTGTGCTGGCTTCCGAACTTTCACGTTCGGGATCTGCACAAACGACAGTAAATCCGAATCACGCATCTACGTCGAATGCTAATCTTTCTGATTTAGATTTACTGTTTCAATACTTTTATGATGATATGTTTAACGCTTCTACCCCTCGTGTCTCAGCGCAACCAAGACTTGAAGCTGCTCAAATCGAGGATTTGGCGAATCTCTCCGGTCTGCCGCCTTCGACCAACACTCCAACACTCACTGTGGAGATACCTCAACCTTCATCACCAACATCATCTGATACAACCATCCCCCGGAGGAACCAGTACAAAACCCAGAGATCGCTCCTGAAGATTCGTCCTCTACTACAATCATTGATCAGCCTCTGCCTTCCTCGGAACCAGAAGTTGCTCAACCTTCGACGAATCCACCCAATTCTCCTCCGAGAAACCAATCCGCTACACTTGAAGCTGTTCAAGACCTTCCAACTGGTGGATACGTAGATCCGGATACATCACACTCAACTCAGCAGCCGCTTCCACATTCCACCAAATGGACAAGAGCTCATCCCCTGCACCAGATTATCGGTGATCCCTCCACACCAGTTCAAACAAGAGGCGCATCGGCCAACTTTTGCCTCTTCTCTGGATTCCTGAGTAAGATCGAACCTACAACCGTTTCCGAGGCCTTAGAAGATCCGGACTGGGTCATGGCCATGCAAGAGGAACTCAATCAATTTGAGGCCTTCAAAGTCTGGCGACTTGTCCCACGTCCAAAGCACAAGACGGTGATCGGAACTAAATGGATCTTCAAGAACACGAAGGACGAGGATGGCATCATCGTTCGAAACAAGGCACGTCTCGTGGCCAAGGGATACCGGAAACAAGAATAGATCGACTATGATGAGACATACGCTTTGGTGGCAAGAATCGAAGCAATACGTATGTTCCTTGCATACGCCGTGCACAAAAACTTCACGGTCTTCCAAATGGATGTGAAGACTGCATTCCTCGAAGGCGAGCTCAAGGAGGAGGTGTACGTATCGCAACCGGACGGGTTCGTGGACGAGAAGAAGCCTAATCATATCTACATTCTAAACAAGGCGCTTTACGGTTTGAAGCAAGCTCTACGGGCCTGGTATGATACGTTATCTAAGTTTTTAATAAAATTGGGTTTTTCACGAGGTAAAATCGATACAACTCTCTTTATTAAAAACAAAAAAGGTCACATAGTGTTAGTTCAAGTGTATGTTGATGACATAATTTTCGGTTCTACTAATTCACTATATTGTAAGAACTTTGCCACTTTAATGGGAATTTTTTTTAAAATGAGTATGTTGTGTGAGATGAATTTTTTCCTCGGTCTTCAAGTTAGGCAAATGTTGACCGGGATATTCATAAATCAGGCCAAGTACATCCGGGATATTCTTGAGGAATTCAAGATGGAAGAGTCCTCATCGATGAAAACTCCTATGGCACCCGGTACAAAGTTACACGCCGATCCTAACGGAAAGGATGTGGACACTAAAACGTACCGGGCTATTATTGGTTCTTTAATGTACCTAACTGCTAGTAGATCGGACATCATGTTTTCAACATTTCTTTGCGCCCGGTTTCAGTCAAAACCTAAGGAGTCTCACTTGATTGCTGTTAAACGAATATTTCGTTATTTGAGAGGTACTGCTGATCTTGGCTTATGGTACCCGAAAGAGACAGGTTTTGAACTCTCGGCATATTCTGATGCGGACCACGCGAGCAACATGATGGATCGGAAGAGCACATCAAATCATGTGCAGTTCTTGGGCGACAGTCTAGTGAGTTGGGCATCCAAGAAGCAGCAGTGCGTCTCTACGTCGACTGCCGAGGCGGAATACGTGGCCGCCGCAAGCTGCTGTTCACAAGTGATATGGATGCGCACACAACTCAAGGATTACGGTTTCACTTACACCAAGGTGCCCATCTACTGCGACTCGAAGAGCGCTATTGCAATATCCAGCAATCCGGTCCAACATACCAAGACGAAGCACATAGACGTTCGGTACCATTTTATCAAGGATCACGTCGAAAGAGGTACAGTCGAACTCTACTTTGTGAATACAGAACATCAATTAGCAGACCTGTTTACAAAACCCCTGGACAAAAAACGCTTTAATTATCTTGTGTCTAGGTTAGGTATGCTAAATCTGAAGACTTGATCTGATTGTGTGCCCGATACAAGTTCCATACATCTACGAGAAACTGTCTAATCCTCATCTGTTGTTCACACTCCATATGATAGAGTTTACACTTTCTCGCATCTGTATTCTACTTGTATCAGTTACATTGTTAGGTTAAGTCTCTGTATTAATTAGGTAGATTTCGTTTGATTGTTTTCTTTTCACGTGTGTTTCCTTCTATTTAATACTGTCGTATGATTTATTTGGTGTATATATGTGCTTTCACGAGTTGTTCATGTGTTCAGGGGGAGCACGAACAAGTTTCATGTACGTAACTTCTATTGTTGAGGGGGAATGTCACACACAATTTTTTTAACTGCCATAATTTTTTTTGTATGTGTGGACATTCCTGAGTGTTATTCACATCACACTACGTGCATATTCCGAGGGGGAGTAAAACCTTAGTAGTTCATCATTTGAGGGGGAGCGTCTAACTGTTTTCTTTAAAAGTATCACATTTTTTTTGTTTTGTCGACGTCTCCCAAATCAATCTCATGCACACTCCGAGGGGTAGCAGGGACATACCCATGCTAAGGTCGAGGGGGAGCAAGAGTTTTTTTTTTTCCTTCCAAGGTCAGGGGCATTGCTGGCCAATTTTAAAACTGTCCGGACACTTACCCGGTAAGTTACCGGGTAACCACAGTTACTGGGTACCACTTACCGGACCGGGTAAACAACCGGGTACCACTTATCCGGTAAGTGGTCGACTATATAAGACATCCGGACACCACTCTCTTCACTTTACCTGGAAAGCACATCAAAACCTCCCCTAAACTCTCTCGCGCACGCTCTCTCTCAGACTATCCTCATTCGTGCTCATTTCATCGATTTCGCACTTCACCCAACAAGTATGTGGTTACTATTGCTTCTCGAAAACCATCGTACACACGCACGATCAAATCGATGGTCAAATCGTATCCCAAACCCACCGTTGGGGTGTCGGCCTCGGCCCTAGGGTCGGTTCACATTCTGACCGATCTGAGCCCTCTCTGCGCCGGTTGAACGTCACCTATAGCTTATCTTTGTGCATCGACACACCTAGACCGCATAAATCTAGGATTGAGACTATAGTTAAGTTGATTTGAGTGAAACCCATTTCGTCCGGTAACCGACAAGTTACCCGGTAACCCTCTTGTTACCCGGTAAGTGTCATATCAACCGGTAAGTGTTAATTTCCAAATTTTCCGGACACTTTGATTCCCGGTAACCCATATCGACGGACACTTCCAAATTTTCCGGACACTTTGATTCCCGGTAACCCATGTCCGGATACCTTATTATCCGGTAAGTTCGACAATCCGGTAAGGTCAATGTCCGGTAACCTTTGTGTATCCGATAACGTTTTATTAACCCCGTATCCTCATGTTACCCGGTAACCATATTTCATCCGGTAAGTACATCTTATCCGGTATCCCACTCTTATCCGGTAACCTCGCCTTTTTATCCGGTAAGTCCTATCTGTCCGGAAACCCTGTTTATCCGGACACTGCTTGAGTCCGGTGCCTCTGCATTTTTTCAACATTGGCATTCCTAATGTCATGTTCCAGCTTCCAGTCCTAATCAACCGCTGATTGAGCCATTCAAAATGCTAACGTACACATTAATATTGGTTTTATCCCGTCCAAGATCTGACACTGTGTTTTACAGGTATACTTATGGCGGATCAACAACAGCCGAACATTCCTCCTCCAGAGGAATTTATTGACGAAACGGCCGACAATGCTTTGGTTCCCGATGACCATGGCATTGAGATCTCACCGAACAATCACCATATCGACGCCTCTGAATTCCGACCCACCCACCGAGTGGTCGTTGACATCATGCTCGGCCACCCGCTTCGTCGAGCTCTCACCGCCACCACCGATGTCCCGGTACTATACGTCTACCAAGTGTGGCGCACGGCCAGAGTTGTCACTGCCAACAACACTCAGACCGTTTTGGCACGCATCGACAATTACCCGTTCACCCTCACACCGGAGTCATTCCGCCGACTTCTGACCCTTCCAGAACCTACTGCCGGAGGCAATTCCTCATACGCCCCCGCTGTCGATGACGTAACACTCTGCGCTCAAATCCGCGCTCTTGGATATCATCATGAGCTCAACCGCCCCTTAGCCTTCAACTGCAAATACATCGCGCCCGTCTGGTACACGATGTTCACCATCTTGAACAGATGCTTATCCTCCACATGGAAGGGGATCGACCAATGCACAGTCGACTTCCTACACTTATTTCACGCCGTGTGCTACAACCGTCATATCGAGTTCGCCGCAATCATCTGGCGGAAACTCGTGCAAGCAATTCGACAAGTCGGAGGATCTAAAGAAAAGAAGTTTCTACCATTTCCGCGTTTCCTTTCCCTGGCCATCCGACAACACATGGAGGAGAATCTAGTCATCCCAAGGCGTATCAATCACCCGGTATGTCCTCCTTTCAACTTACAATATCTAGGGATTCGCAACCCAACGACTACCCCAGCCATGCCTATCCCAGAACACCTACTGGCACACGCGGACCCCAATGCACCGAGTGTGATAGAGTACAGGCAAGAGTTAGGGAATCCCATGGTCCAGCCAGAGCCGGAGGGACCTCCCCAGGGACATAGACCTGAGCGACGTGCGGGTCCACAGACGAGAGGAGGTAGAGTCCGGGTAGCTGGGGCTCTCAGACGGGGTGTTTTGAGAGTACATGGGAGGGGAACAGGCGCGGGCGGTGCATTAGATACGCATGCCGGTACTACCCAATCCAGTCAACCCGGAACAAGCCAACAACCACCTGTACAAACCACCCATCCTACTGATGAGGCCGGACCGTCGACTAGATTACACGAGGTCCCGGTCATTTCTGCCATCCCATTGCTCGAGGAAGACCCCGGTACGGACACGACAGAGCCGATATCTCCGTCCATCCAGGTCGAAAATGTCGAATCCAACAGCACGAATCCCTGATTCCACATCGTATCGGCCGTCACCCTCCGTTGATCGAAAGATCCCCATCTGACTCACCAACACCCCCCTCATCCCTACTACTCAGCCCGCTATGGGAGATATAAGGAGAGTGGAGGGAGTATTAGTTGAAAATCAAGAAACGGTGAGACAGAGTGAAGTTAGATCGAAAAAGAATCATGAGAGAGAAAGCCGTAAAAATAAAGAGGCTTTAGAGCGAACCCAGCCCAGTGTCGCCCATGTAGCCGCATCTGCTACTTCGTCTCATTTGTTGGGACGAGGTATTGAAGAAGATGCCGTGGACCTAGCGGCGCAATTGCACACCCCCAAGCCACTCACCCATCTCTCAACAGAGGGGTGTTTCATTTAAACACGGGGATTTAGCACATAATCTACCATTCTCTCAATCAGAGAGTTTACGTATTGAAAATAGAGAGCAACTGCCCCCACTCTTTACTTCTTTGGAAGAACGTTCGAATATAGAGCCACTTGATATAATACATTCTTCGGCTAGGACACAGGACGAGACTATACAAATCGGTGCTCTTCGTGACCCTATCGGAACTTCCGTAGTGTCTCTGCTTTCGAGCGGAACGCGAGGATCAGAAGGAAATCCTACCACGACCACACCTTTGCCATCCGTGAACGTAGGTGGATCTACCTCCAAGGTAGATACCTCAACAGGTGCTCTAAGTGACCCTGGTGTTACATTACCCGACTTTGTGTCAAGGGAGTATCTGGACGACGCCCTAAAGGTTGTCCGAGAGAAACTGACGGAGGAGTTCCGGACCGAGCTCGACAAGGTAAAAAGTCTACTAAAGGGAAAGGAAAAGATGGTAGAACCCCAAACCGCACCGATCACTCCACCGACACCCGCACAACCCACTTTCTCGGTGGATACCTTGAAGACCATGCTCCTAGCCCAACTTCTACAGACTACAGATACCGACTCCTCGACTGAAGCAGATCTTATCTCCGTTCTTCGATCACAATCATCTGCTCAGTCGTCTTCCATCAACACTCGTATGGATCAGCTTGACGCGACTCTCAAGGAAGTTCAACAATCCCTAACCATTTTATCTGAAAGAGTTGCCTCCATGGAAGAAACCTGCAAAAGTCAAGGCGGCGGACTAAAGCGAAGGCACGATGATCAGGATGATCCTGATCACTGTGAGGGGGAGAATAAAAGACAGCGATTAGCCGAGTCTGCCCCAATCCTTACTGATACTACTACAACGGTTCAACAGGAACCGTCAGTTGTGGCCAGAACAGAAGATGAATCAGAAGCCCAGCTGAGTCTCGCTGAGATGGTTATCGACATGGATATGTCAGACGACGAAGACCCAACGGTTGAAAAGCCCGAGGGAGAATCACAGGAATTGGTCACTTATTCTGCATCAGAAAGGCCTGCACTTGATCTGATTGATCCAGATTCCGAGATCGACCACGAGACTACGAAAAAGCCGCAAGTGCAATAAATCTCCAGGTAGATTTGATCTTTCCTACTGATGAAGACGACAATGTTGATTATGACCAGTTTCTACTACAAAATCTGTATGGTACACCTGCCCACACTACACAGGCGAGACATCTACTATTCCACCGACATCTCCTCAACAACCAACAGCTTCAGATCATCCTCCTCCTCCACAACAACAAATCTGATGGGAGAAGATCATGATCCTTATTCCTCACATGGAGGAATCACTGAAGAAGCTATATGTTCACAGATTACGCCCCATAGAGCCAACATTCTGCCTTGGGATTTCCCATTTCGACAAGGAATACAAAAGCCAATACATAAATGCCATGAAGCGGTGTCTGCCAGTTAGCAAGTCCGAACCAAGCACAAAATCTCTGAAGTGCTCAACATCCAAACATGCCGAATCCTTAGAGTCATGTTTCCAGTATTCACCGTCCGATGCGAAGTTGGTAATGAATAGAGATTTTCCGAAGCTGACTTTAAGAACCTCAGACTGTTCGACTTCTACGCTATACTGAAAGACCTTCGAACCAGAACCGTCCAACCACTTCATGTTACTAAAGCGCTTGAGGCTGTCCGTCGATTCCTGATTCACACAATCATGATGTCCTACCTCACACACTTTCAAATGGGAATCGAGAACAGAGCAAGAAGGTAAACCTGCTGAAACCGAACCTAAAAGCACCCGAGCTGAAGATGTATCCCGAGAACGCACTGCTTCTAGAACCAGAATTTGGGATTGTATACCTCAATGACCAGAAAGAAAATAGGTTTCTCCGCTTCAGTCAGGTCGACAGATTTTGCGATGGCACACTCCTTAAAGTCAGAGATGCTCTTCGTAACATTATCACTTTTGAATCCGAAAATCGAAAGTCTTCATTTGTTCCCAATTCAAACGAGATAACCGCTCAAAAAGCCTTAGCAGGGATTGAAGACCGCATCGACTATCGCCGAGCCATTCGAATGTTCGAGATCCACTTTGCGTTCCGAAAGAGATTCGTCGAGAACTGGCGCAAACTCAAACTTCAATTCAAAGGGGGAGATTGTTAGGGTCAAAATTAGGTTGAATAGAAGTTCAAGGGTTAAATTGTTATTATTCATTTTGAGCCTTTAATGAGTAACGGGCCATGGGCTTGAATGATGTGGGACCATGGTAAATAATGTTTGTTAGCCTTAGAAAATTAGGCTAGTTGTCATATTCCACTTTCAAAGTCGTATTGTAATTCTCTCTGTTGAATGAAAGTTAATTGGATGACCAATTGAAATCATACTGTTTGTTCACATCTATTGATTTCTACTGTTCATTTGCACTAATCTGGAACTCACACTTTCAAATAACTTCACACTCGTAAATGGCACACTGAAGTCACTCGGAAGTGACAACGTGTCAGTCTCACACTGCCTTACTGGGTCACTCCTCCCATGGCATAAACGGGTCACTCCTCCCAGTATGAGTACTGGCGGGCCACACCCCCCGACTTAGCCAATTTATGTGTAACCACAATGTATGCATACATCTCAAATAAAATTTCACACATGCATTTCATGCAAATAAAACATCGTATTTCTTCTCATTTACTTACTTCAGAAAAACACGTATTTTTAGTTAGGAAAAACTCACCTGATGCGTCGGTTCGGATTTGACTATCACTCTGGACCTTTAAAGGGAATACCTGAGTACAAGGATGGGAAATATGAGCTAATCGGGTACCGAACTTCCCGGACACTACTCCGGATTCTACACTGTTCGAAACCTACTTGACAAACTACCCGGACACAACTATCCGGACACACCCACTGGACACTATGCTTTCCGGACATCACGCTTTTCGGACATCACGCTTTCTGGGCAACTCTATACGGTAACCCTAAATTCGGACATAATATCCGGAAATGCCCGAAGACGTCTATCCGGGAACTTTTACCCGGTTTCTCCACTTTTTGGACATTAAGTCGTCCGAAAACCTCTACTAACCGGGAACTTACCCGGAGACCTGCGATCAGGTGCGATTTTGGGAACCGACGGATCCCAGGCTCTGATTCCTTGGACCAAGATTTTTAAGACTAAAAGACAACAAGATTTCCAAGGGAGAAACACACCAACAACCAACACTAATCTCAATAAGCAACCTTCTAAATCTTAAAAACCCCCAAATTGTTGATTTGATTTATTACATTCAAGAGTTACCAGACTCACATATCTAACCACTGTTCAAACATCCAAACTCTTCTAATAACCAGACTTAAAATAAGGAAACATCAGGGAGTACCTGGAATTGATCTGTGAAGAGCCTCTCCTTCTCAGAAATTGTCAAATGCAAACTTCTCTTCTTTCCATGCTCTAGCCGCACCAGGAGGTAGAAATGTGGTTTCTAGGGTTTTGTGCCCACAACAAGGTTTTTATACCTTTTCTCCATTTACACTTTGGCCCCTTCAAGACTCTAGTTTTCAATTTCTTCCACCTAACTTGCACCTCTTTTAAAAAATAAAAACTTGGTTATTACAATATCTCCCCCTCAAAAGAATTTTGTCCCCGGAATTCCATTGGCAAAAAGCTGAGGGTACTTGGACCTCATGTCCGCTTCTACCTCCCAAGTAGCTTCTTGTCCTTTATGATACCTCCACTGAACCTTTACTAGTCTGATCTCTTTATTCCTTAACTTCCGGACCTTGGTATCCACAATCTCAACTGGTTCCTCTACGTACGACAGTCTTTCATCGACACTGATATCTTCCAATGGATTGGCCACATCAAACTCGGCCAAGCATTTTTTTTTATTCGAAACATGAAACGTTGGATGAACTCCCTTTAATTCTTCTGGCAAGTCTAATTTGTAAGCCATTGCTCCAACTTGCTCAATGATGACCAAAGGCCCCACATATCTTGGTCTCAACTTTCCTTTCTTCCCGAAGCGTACTATTCCCTTCCAAGGCGAGACCTTCAGCATCACTTTGTCTCCCACTTCAAACTCGATAGGTTTCCTCCTTTTGTTCGCATATTTCCTTTGCCGATCTTGTGCGATCCTCATTTTCTCACGGATCAGCTCTATCTTATCTGCCGTTAATTGCAAAAAATTTGGACCTGCTAACTGCCTTTCTCCCACTTCATCCCAATCTAACGGCGTCCGACACTTTCGTCCGTATAAGGCTTCAAATGGTGCTGTCTGGATACTCGCATGGTAACTGTTGTTAAATGAGAATTCTATCAAGGGTAGGTGTACTTCCCAAGAACCCTTGAAATCAATCACACAGGCTCGGAGCATATCCTCTAACGTTTGAATAGTCCTTTCGCTTTGGCCATCCGTTTGTGGATGATAAGCTGTGCCCAGCTTCACTCGCGAACCCAACTCTTGCTGAAGACTTCTCCAAAATGACGACGTGAACCGGCTATCACGATCGGACACGATAGACCGTGGCACCTCGTGCCTTGATACGATCTCATTAATGTACAATCGAGATAACTTCTCCAATGTATCCGACTCCCTGATTGGTAGAAAATGCGCTGACTTGGTGAGACTATCCACAATCACGCAAATTGCATCATTACCCTTCGGAGTCTTGGTAACTTCGTAACAAAGTCCTTGGTGATGTTATCCCATTTCCACACCGGTATCCCCGTAGACTGAAGTTCACCATATGGTCGCTGATGCTCTGGTTTAACCTTCAGACACGTCACACAACGTTCTACAAAGTGAGCGATGTCCTTTTTCATTCCTGGCCACCAGTAAACTGTCTTAAGTCTCGATACATCTTATTCGTCCCCGGGTGCATAGAATATCGCGACTTATGCGCTTCTTCCAGAATGATCACTCTCAAGTTTCCCAACATGGTAACCCACACCCGGTCCTTCATACACCTTAACCCACCGCTGTTGACACTGAGCAATAATGTAATCCCAACGACCCTTTCATTCTTTAGATTCTATTCTAACAACGCCTGCTCTTGAGACTTCTTGACTTCGTCCAGGAGACTCGAAGTCGCCTCGACTATGAAGGCCACCACTTTGGTCAGTTCTCCTTGCTCTTTCCGACTCAACGCGTCCGCTACCACATTTGCTTTACCCGGGTGGTAAAGGATTTCGCAGTCGTAGTCGTTCAGTAATTCCATTCATATCCTCTATCTCATGTTCATTACTTCATATCAAAAAGATGCTTAAGACTCTTATGATCGGTGTAGATTTGACACTTCACTCCATACAGGTAATGTCGCCATATCTTTAAAGCGAACACCACCGCGGCTAGTTCCATGTCGTGGGTAGGGTAGTTTTTCTCGTGGTCTTTCAACTGACGAGATGCGTACGCAATTACCTATCCGTTCTGCATTAGCACACACCCTAACCCCATCTTGAAAGCATTGCTGTAGATTACAAAACCTTCTGATCCATCCGGTAACGACAGAATTGGAGCGTTGCTCATACTCTCTTTCAACCTCTCAAATGCGACCTCTTGAGCTTTGGTCCAAACGAACTTGACGTTCTTACTCGTCAACGCGGTCAACGGTGTGGCGATACGAGAGAAGTCTTGGATGAACTTCCTATAATAGTCCGCTAGTCGAAGAAAACTTCTTACTTCCGATAGCGACTTTGGCGGCTCCCAATCCTTAATTGCTTCGATCTTAGCGGGGTCCACTTTGATACCGTCCGTCGACACCACGTGACCCAAAAACTGAACTTCCCTTAACCACAACTCGCACTTTGAGAACTTTGTGTACAACTTCTCGCGTTTCAGCAATTCCAATGCTGCCCGAAGATGCTCTCCTGATCCTTACGGGTACGAGAGTAGATCATGATATCGTCGATGAAGACGATCACACACTTGTCTAGCAACGAGCTACACACCTTGTTCATCAAATCCATGAACATTGTTGGGGCATTAGTCAAGCCAAAGGTCATGACTAAGAATTTGTATTGTCCGTATCTTGTACGAAAGGCTGTCTTGGGCACGTCTTCCTCTCTCACCTTTAGCTGATCGTACCCTGACCTCAAATCTATCTTCGAGAAGTAGCTCGCACCTTGCAACTGGTCCAAGAGGTCATCAATTCTCGGAAGCGGGTACTTTTTCTTCACTGTTACCTTGTTGAGCTCACGATAATCTATGCACATCCGCATAGATCCGTCCTTCTTCTTCACAAAAAGTACTGGCGCTCCCCAAGGTGATGAGCTCGGAGGAATGAAACCCTTGTCTAGTAACTCTTGCAGTTGTGTCATCATCTCCTTCATTTCTGCTGGTGCCAGACGATAGGGCGCATGTGCGATCGGTGCCGCCCCAGGCATCAAATCTATTCTGAACTCTACTTGACGATCTGGGGGCAGACTCGTCAAGTCATTCGGAAACACTTTCGGGTACTCGCTGACTATAGGCACATCCCCTACTTCTTTCTTCTCTTTCTTAGAATCTAGCACATAAGCTAAATACCCCAAACATCCCTTCCCCAGACATCACCTAGCTTTCAACATAGAAATCATACACGACTTCCTATCTCGACGATCCCCATAAATTACTACTTCCTTCTTATCAGGCAAGGCGATACGAATCAATTTCTTATTACACGCTATGCTAGCGTCGTTCTCCGCTAACCAATGCATTCCTAGAACCACATCAAACTCCCCCATTCCCATAGGGTACAAACGCAAAGGAAACGAGTGACCGTCTACGTCTATGCTACACCCCTCGTAGACCTCTTTCACCCAGACTCGACTATCATCTGCCACTTCTACCTCAAACCCAAAGTTCAACCTCTTGGTTTCACTTGTAATTTTCGAATAAAATTAGGCGACACAAACGAACGATTGGCGCCCGAATCAAACAATACTTTAGCTAAAGTCGAGTCAATGAGGAAGGTACCTGTCACCACATCAGGCGTGTTCACTGCCTCCTCTGCCGATATGTGGAAATCCCTCGCCTTCGCGCAAGCAGGCTCCACCTTTCTATCTCCATCTCTTCCTCCACCACTACTACCATAACCCCTAGCATATCCTCTTCTTAACTGCGGACATTCCATCTTGACATGATCTGGCGAACCACACTGATAACATGACCTCGACCTGCGGCAGTCTCGAGCCATATGCCATGTTTTCCCGCATTTGAAACATCCTTCCTTATCTGCCAAACACTCCCCCTTATGCATCCGGTTACACTTGCTACAAGGTTTCTCTCCTGATCTGAATCCCGTCCTCAACTCGGGTTTAGGCGCACTCGGCCTCTTAACGTCGCGATTCGGTCTGTAACACCCTCAAATTTGGGAAGAACAACTAATTAAATTTTTTGATATTACATCCGAAATAATAGAATTTCTTCCTATAATCAAATAGGTAAGATTCCTCAAATTAGAAACTATGATTATCCTCAAACAATACACATAAAACAAGTCTCATTACTAAGGCTAAACTCACTTCGGGTATCACTTAAATCAAAACACAAGTGCTGCTCCCAAGGGTAAATGCGGAAACGTCACTTAGGCTATTCACCTCTCGAGCACATTACTAGCACACGACCTTTCCCACGTGTCACTAGAACTAATCCCAACCTGAGACCTGTTGCACATGCCGACAAATAAAAAGGGTTAGGCTAACTCCTAGTGAGTTCAAGAGTTTATAGCATGATTTAAATAATTCATTAATGAAAGTTTGCGACATAGATTTTCATTTCCAAAAGAGTTTCCCAAAAGGATATAAATGACTCATTTTCCAACGCACCCAAAATCCATGGGGAAAGTTCCCGAAAGGTATAAAGTGTTTTTCAAAATGAGTTACGATCCCAACTTACTCAAATACGAAAATAAATCTAGTTTAGGCAAAACCTTCAAATACGGTTGACGACAAAATACTCAACCCATAAATCATGGAAAACCATCCATTTAATTATAACCCTTCATTGAAAACATAATAGGAAGTAATACTCACACGAACGTAAAATGTAATGAAGTCCAAATACCATAAACGGGGGAGACCTGTATCCGTTGAAGGTGGAGGAAACACATAAGTATACCACCCATACAACGTTAATCGTACAACCCTCGTGACTGAACCATCCACGAGTTCCTACGACTTCTCAACAAGTTCCACCTCAAGAGATGGTTGACCTTTGTTTCCGTCTCCAAGACTCCACCTCAAGGCCCAGCACATTTAGGACCGCCTCCAAGGCATACTCCACAAGCGGCGTGGGTCCTGGCGCCTACCTCCAAGGTAGCACCTCTGGACTCAACCCTCCTAGTGTCCACTTGAAAAGTTTAGGTCATAAAACATGGGTACCGAGGTCCAACCCTGAGATACCCAATCGACCATTACGAACGACTGACCTACATGCCTATGGATCCAATGCAACATTGTCTAAAACAACATGCCTATCCCGGAATGACTAACGCACCCAAGCATGTAAATATCAACAATGTGCAATAATATGCAATACGGTGCAATAAAAGCAACCCATAAGTATCACTCCACATCGAGCCATTTAAAACCGGACAAATGTCCCTAAAACTTTCCCAAAGTCAAACCCGAGCAAAATGCTCCAAACTCGCTAGACCCTTATATAACGGTCATCGTCGCATAAAATGCGTTTAAACATTAGTTAGGTAAATAAGTACAACAAAATCGTTATTAACCCAAAACCCGACACGGTTAAACAAAAGGGTTTTCCCAAAAGGACTCACACCTTTACGATCCTCAAAATGGTGATTGACACTAAAACGTGCATTCTCCCAAATGGTTTATAAAATCATTTATACATATACGACTAAACCATCAAATAGACTCCATTTTGAGTAATAAATCTTTTAAGGATACATTTATGATTTCTACACATCAAATATCCGAAAATCCCAAATATGGGTGTTTTACAATATTTATGAAGATAAACACTTCAAAAGAGTTAGACACATCAAATAACTCAACAATTGATATTTTCAAGTAAAACACACAAACATTTGGAAAATAACATTTTTGGCATGTACAAAGTTTTCACAAATCAACTTGAACTCGCCTTGCTAGATTTAAGCTAAATCTAGAATTTCCCAAACGTAAGCTCCTTTGAAGTCTCTTGCAAATTCAAGCTAACATCTCCAAAAACCTAGATCCATAAGTTCCAACCATGAATATTCAGATCTAACCATAAGGAATCATCCTCCAACCATTTACACCAAAATACCCATTTTTATCAAAAACCATAACCTCATGAATGAATAGATTAGAAGATCATTTAATCCAATATCATCAAAATCACCCAAAATACCCTATCATGGAAGAGAAGGTGAAAACAACAACAATAAAACTTTTGGGTAGGGAGAGATTACCTTTACCACTTGAACCCTCCAAAAGAAAGTTCCTAGATTCCCAAAAAGCTCCAAGCTCCCAAATGCTCAACAATGGTGGAAGTGGGTTGGTTTGAGTGGAGAAGATGAAGAGGAGGAGGAAGGATTTGAGGTTGTTTTGGGAATGAATCGATTTAGTGAGAGGGAGAAAGAGAGAGCAGAAGTTGGGGTTTGAAATGAAAATGAGAAAGAGAGAGAGAAGGGTTTCTTTTAACACAAGAATATCTCAGAAACTTCGCGGACGTCCGCATGGTCACTCGCGGACGTCCGGCTCCAGCTGAACTGAACCCTCAATTTCTCTGTTGCTTCCGCGGATGACCCGCAGTTGTCCGCCCCTCGCGGACGTCCGGCCTTGTGCCTCGCGGACGTCCGTGAACCCAAAGTTTTGTTCTCCAATTTTTGGGGTGTTACACGGTCCTTCCTATTTCAGCTTGTCTCGATCTCTCTCTGTCATCTGCCTATTCTTTTCTTTTTCTGTGAGCTCCGCAGTATCTACCGCAGCCTGAAAAGTAATTGGACCTTTCACCTGCACCAATTCCCTCACGCTACTCATCAACCCCCATATGTATCTCTCAATGTGCCTCTCCTCAGTTGGCACATACAGTTCAGCAAACTGGGCTTTCTCAATAAACTTTGACGTATATTCTTGGACCGACATCGTCCCTTGCTCTAATCCCATAAATTCTTCCTCGATCTTCTTTACGGCCGCCACTGGATAGAACTGAGCTTTGAATATCTTTGTGAACAATTCCCAGGTAATTATCTTTGGGATCTCCGAACCCTTACCTCCCGTCTCGACATCCCACCAGAAAATGGCATATGCTTTCAGCATAGACATGGCAAACAACACTTTGTCTTCCTCGGCACACTTGCTCGTGTCGAAAGCTAACTCCATCTCCCGTATCCACCTCAGAACTAAAACTGGGTTGCGCTCTCCGCCGAAAGTCAGAGGCTTACACGATGCAAACGTCTTAAAGGTACATCCCTTCGCTGTCTTCGATTCATTAGCCACAACTGGAGTTGATAAAGAATGATCGCCCACCACAGTCGGAGGTAGGCTAGACGCCTCAGTCCTCGTCTCGTTCCCACTTCTAGTTCGTCCCTCGGACGTAGTCTTGATCTGATTTTCCAACAACGCTTGCAGGGTCTCATGTAATTTACCAATCTCAGCCGTAAACTTCTCCTCCGTCACAAAAGCTTGGTCCCGGTCTCCCCCCAGGCTGTCTGACTGGCTTCCTCCGCCTACCAAAGCGGTACTTTCTTGGTGCAAAGGTCCACGCAATTCAGGCGCTCCCACGATCTTAGCTCGACGGGTGGTTGGCATCTTTTTCCTTCCTCGGGTTGCCACACCAGCCCCAACCGCCTGTGAGGCAGCTCGCAACGGTGGTCTGCCTCGTCCTCTTCCCCGGCCTCCTACCCTTCCGCGAGTGGCCGCTCGACTTGGAGGATCCACCGGTCCCTCCTCAAAGTTCTCCTCCACTCGAATCTCCCCCACAACTGGAGTTGTACCCACCACGGGCACAGATCTACTCCTCAAGCTTCTTTCAGACATTCTGGAATACTGAAACAAGCCATGATAAATTACTTAAGACTACTGCTCAAATATAATAAGGCAATTTAAGCACATACATGTACCTGTAAATTCGCAATTACACTGGCCAGGTGTAATCCCGAACTTACCTTATATGACCGTCCTCGCTACCCTATTAGTCTATACTTGTAATAGTATCATCCTAACGCATTCTTGATTCTCAGTTGTGATTTCTACCTCCACAGTTTAAGTCTAAGCCCGTCCGGTCACCTAGATCCCTTAAACTACGACTCTGATACCAATTGTAACAACCCAGTCCAAAATAAAATATAATATAGCATGAATATAAACCCTTTTAATAATGGGTCCCAAAATTTCAATACATCAGTCTCAAAACCTAGGTTGGCGGAACCATCCTATACAGAACTGAGAATATTACTATAGTTTATAAGTAGAAATGAAACACTATCTCTAGAAGCGTCCGTCCTCTAATCCTGATATTTTCTCTTACTGGAGCTTCTACTATCTGCTTACCTGAAAAGGGTTTAGTTTGGAAAATGCGAGGGTTAGACCATGAGGTCTAGTGAGCTCCCTCATCAGTTTGATAACATGCATATAAAATAGTTTATAACTTTCAAATATAACATCTTTAAACAAAACATTCAAATAACTTCACAATCGTAAATGGCACACTGAAGTCACTCGGAAGTGACAACGTGTCAGTCTCACACTGCCTTACTAGGTCACTCCTCCCATGGCATAAACGGGTCACTCCTCCCGGTATGAGCACTGTCGGTCCTCACCCCCCGACTTATCCAATTTACGTGTAACCACAATGTATGCATAAATCTCAAATAAACTTTCACACATGCATTTCATGTAAATAAAATATCGTATTTCTTCTCATTTACTTACTTCGGAAAAACACGTTTTAAAACACGTATTTTTAGTTAGGAAAAACTCACCTGATGCGTCGGTTCGGATCTGACTATCACTCTGGACCTTTAAAGGGAATACCTGAGTACAAGGATGGGAAATATGAGCTAATCGGGTACCGAACTTCCCGGACACTACTCCGGATTCTACACTGTCCGGAACCTACTTGCCAAAATACCCGGACACAACTATCCGGACTCACCCACTGGACACTATGCTTTTCCGACATCACACTTTCCGGACATCACGCTTTCCGGGCAACTCTATCCGGTAACCCTAAATTCAGACATACGATCCAGAAATGCCCGGAGACGTCTATCCGGGAACTTTTACCCGGTTTCTCCACTTTCCGGACATTAAGCCGCCCGGAAACCTCTACTAACCGGGAACTTACCCGGAGACCTGCGATCAGGTGCGATTTTGGGAACCGACGGATCCCAGGCTCTGATTCCTTGGACCAAGATTTTTAAGACTAAAATAAAACAAGATTTCCAAGGGAGAAACACACCAACACCCAACACTAATCTCAATAAGAACCTTCTAAATCTTAAAACCCCCAAATTGTTGATTTGATTTATTACATTCAGGAGTTACCAGACTCACATATCTAACCACTGTTCAAACATCCAAACTCTTCTAATAACCAGACTTAAAATAAGGAAACATCGAATTGAACAGTGAAGAGTCTCTTCTTCTCCGAAATTGTCAAATGCAAACTTCTCTTCTTTACTTGCTCTAGCCACACCAGGAGGTAGAAATGAGGTTTCAAGGGTTTTGTGCCCACAACAAGGTTTTTATACCTTCTCTCCATTTACACTTTGGCCTCTTCAAGACTCTAGTTTTCAATTTCTTCCACCTAACTTGCACCTCTTTAAAAAAAAACTTGGTTATTACAATATCTCCCCCTCAAAAGAATTCCGTCCCCGGAATTCCATTGACAAAAAGCTGAGGATACTTGGACCTCATGTCCGCTTCTACCTCCCAAGTAGCTTCTTGTCCTTTATGATACTGCCACTGAACCTTTACTAGTCTGATCTTTTTATTCCTTAACTTCCGGACCTTGGTATCCACAATCTCAACTGGTTCCTCTACGTACGACAGTCATTCATCGACACTGATATCATCCAATGGAATGGACACATCTAACTCGGCCAAGCATTTCTTTAGATTCGAAACATGAAACGTTGGATGAACTCCCTTTAATTCTTCTGGCAAGTCTAATTTGTAAGCCATTGCTCCAACTCGGTCAATGATGACAAAAGGCCCCACATATCTTGGTCTCAACTTTCCTTTCTTCTCAAATCGTACTACTCCCTTCCAAGGCGAGACCTTCAGCATCACTTTGTCTCCCACTTGAAACTCGATAGGTTTCCTCCTTCTGTTCGCATATTTCCTTTGCCGATCTTGTGCGATCCTCATTTTCTCACGGATCAGCTCTATCTTATCCGCCGTTAATTGAACAATTTATGGACCTTCTAACTGCCTTTCTCCCACTTCGTTCCAACACAACGGCGTCCGACACTTCCGTCCGTATAAGGCTTCAAATGGTGCTGCCTGGATACTCGCATGGTAACTGTTGTTATATGAGAATTCTATCAAGGGTAGGTGTACGTCCCAAGAACCCTTGAAATCAATCACACAGGCTCGGAGCATATCCTCTAACGTTTGAATAGTCCTTTCGCTCTGGCCATCCGTTTGGGGATGATAAGCTGTGCCCAGCTTCACTCGCGAACCCAACTCTCGCTGAAGACTTCTCCAAAATGACGACGTGAACCGGCCTTGATACGATCTCATTAATGTACAATCGCGCTAACTTCTCCAATGTATCTGACTACCTGATTGGTAGAAAATGCGCTAACTTGGTGAGACTATCCACAATCACCCAAATCGCATCGTTACCCTTCGGAGTCTTGGTAACTTTGTAACAAAGTCCATGGTGATGTTATCCCATTTCCACACCGGTATCTCCGTAGACTGAATTTCACCATACGGTCGTTGATGCTCTGCTTTAACCTTCAGACACGTCACACAACGTTCTACAAAGTGGGCGATGTCCTTCTTCATTCCCGGCCACCAGTAAAACTGTCTTAAGTATCGATACATTTTATTCGTCCCTGGGTGCATAGAATATCGCGACTTATGCGTTTCTTCCAGAATGCTCACTCTCAAGTTCTCCAACTTGGGAACCCACACCCGGTCCTTCATACACCTTAACCCACCGTTGTTGACACTGAGCAATGATGTAATCCCAACGAGCCTTTAATTCTTTAGATTCACTTTTAACAATGCCTCCTTTTGAGACTTATTGACGTCGTCTAGGAGACTCGAAGTCGCCTCGACTATGGAGGCCCCCACTTTGGTCAGTTCTCCTTGCTCTTTCCGACTCAACGCGTTCGCCACCACATTTGCTTTACCCGGGTGGTAAAGGATTTCGCAGTCGTAGTCGTTCAGTAATTCCATCCATCTCCTCTATCTCATGTTCAGTTCCTTCATATCAAAAAGATGCTTAAGACTCTTATGATCGGTGTAGATCTGACACTTCACTACATACAGGTAATGTCGCCATATCTTTAAAGCGAACACCACCGCCGCTAGTTCCATGTCGTAGGTAGGGTAGTTTTTCTCATGGTCTTTCAACTGACGAGATGCGTACGCAATTACCTTTCCATTCTGCATTAGCACACACCCTAATCCCAGCTTGGAAGCATCGTTGTAGATTACAAAGCCTTCTGATCCATCCGGTAACGACAGAATTGGAGCGCTGCTCAGACTCTCTTTCAACCTCTCAAATGCGACCTCTTAAGCTTTGGTCCAAACGAACTTGACGTTCTTCCTCGTCATCGCGGTCAACGGTGTGGCTATACGAGAGAAGTCCTGGATGAACTTCCTATAATAGCCCGCTAGGAAAGTATGGACACTTGTCTAACACTAGGAAAGTGTGTCTCCTATTTTTAGGGCATACGTGGAAAGTATGGACACTTGTCTAACACTAGGAAAGTGTGTCTCCTATTTTTAGGGCATACGTGGAAAGTATGGACACTTGTCTAACACTTGGGATTTCCTACGAGACTTAGGCTGACATAGGTCTTCACTTCACCAGAGCTCTTTCGCAAGAGCTCTGTTGGTCTTCTGTTAAACACTTGTTCTTCTGTTGGAAGTCTTCGACAGAGCTATGTTGAGCTCTGTTGGTCTTCTGACTTGAACTTCTTCCGAATCTTCTGTCTGATCTCTGTTGGTCTTCTGACTTGAACTATTTTCAATACTTTTACATAACAGATATTTGGGGCCAACAAAGAGTCATCGTCATCATCATTATCAATATCCTCTCCTTTGCGATAGCTAGGAAGTGAGTTCTTCTACACTTACTAGCACTAAGAGACGGATCAAGAAATGTTTGAAGCTGAACGATCACATTATTAAAAAGTTTCCCAAACTTCTTGGTTCGCCTTTCAGTGACATATAATGGTTGTTTGTCATCTTGTGTGAACAAAAAGGAAGGTTCTGCAGCGGTGACCGGTTGAGATAGTTTTAGAATGATGGCATGAGAAATTTCCGTTTGAGCATCCGAAGTAGTTCTTTGATATCTACAATGATTCGATGATGTTGCAAGTCTTTGTACCTGTCCTTGTACACTCCTCATGGATCGATCGATGAGCTAATAATATCATTGACAATTAACCAATGATTTATTAGATTGATTAATAGTTATTAATTCTATCACTCAGTCTTTAAAGATTCTCAGAAGAAGGGATGAGTAGGTCCACAATGCTCCTTTGATACTTCATCCCATCATATCCTTGACGTTCTTCCTCGTCATCGCGGTCATCGATGGCGACTTTGGCGGCTCCCAATCCTTAATTGCTTCGATCTTAGCGGGGTCCACTTTGATACCGTCCGTCGACACCACGTGATCCAGAAACTGAACCTCCCTTAACCAGAACTCGCACTTTAGAACTTTGCATACAACTTCTCGCGTTTCAGCAATTCTAACGCTGCCCGAAGATGCTCCTCATGATCCTTACGGGTACGAGAGTAGATCAGGATATCGTCGATGAAGACGATCACACACTTGTCTAGCAACGAGCTACACACCCTGTTCATCAAATCCATGAACATTGCTGGGGCATTAGTCAAGCCAAAGGGCATGACTAAGAATTCGTAGTGTCCGTATCTTGTACGAAAGGCTGTCTTGGGCACGTCTTCCTCTCTCACCTTTAGCTGATGGTACCCTGACCTCAAATCTATCATCGAGAAGTAGCTCGCACATTGCAACTGGTCGAAGAGGTTATCAATCCTCGGAAGCGGGTACTTGTTCTTCACTGTTACCTTGTTGAGCTCACGGTAATCTATGCACATCCGTATAGATCTGTCCTTCTTCTTCACAAAAAGTACTGGCGCTCCCCAAGGCGATGAGCTCGGACGAATGAAACCCTTGTCTAGTAACTCTTGCAGTTGTGTCATCATCTCCTTCATTTCTGCTGGTGCTAGACGATAGGGCACACGTGCGATCGATGCCGCCCCAGGCATCAAATCTATTCTGAACTCTACTTGACGATAGGGTCGAACCCAGACCTGTTATGTATTTGGACAAAGTCACCCCACTCATTTGTCAACTAAACTACACGCTAGAGGCAAAAACTCAAGTCTTATTGTTCATTGAATTAAACACTAATGGTTACATAAACAATGAAAACAGAGATTTCTTACCCCTTGGTTGATACTTGAATTCAACCTAAAACAAATTAAATGTTAGAAATTTTTAAAAGAAAAACTTTAGTTACTTTGTTTAAAATATATAATAGAGATTTGCTTGTACCTACATTAAATGAAGCAGTTTAATTATCGCACTTAATATTTATACATTAAACCAATATTTATAATGTGATGATTAATAACTTAAACACCAATTATCAAACTGAAATATTTTTTTAGCATGCCTCAAAAGAAAATTGGCGAAGATACTTATCATCACATTTTTATTAATTTAAAATTTATGTTGTATTATAGGTTAATAGAATATGTTTTTTTCTTCATGATTTGTCGAGTGTTAAATAATTCTATCAACGTTATCACTATAAATTTTTCATCATCGTAAAGACGTGAAAAGAAGTCGATACAAATTTACGTATTCATTCATTAGTAACCATTACTAGGGGTGAACATGGTATGATACCATTTTTTTTTCTCTACCATGTACCAACCAATTATAATTGATACGCAAAAATTATATCGTGTGTTAATGCCAAAAATTACCTCAAAAGATAGCCTAACGTCGATGAGGAGCTAACCAACAAAAGAATAAGGATCTTCGACAAAGCACATGACAAGCGATAAAAAAATAAAAGAGACGCAAGAATTTGGTGATGCGAAAAACCCAATCGAAGGTAAAAACCGCGGACGACATCTAGGTCGTCAGTGCAATATAGACGTCAAATTGGGACGTCATTCTTTAGAAACAGTGATAGAAAGTAAAAATAGTTACAATGAAACAGAAAAGTAAACTAATCGTAAGATTCTTCGTGCGCCGTGAGTCTGATCGAGGCATCGTAGGATTCTTCAGGAGGAAATACAGTTCTATGTTGTAATATTTGCTTGAGCTCACGATTGCTTGATGTCTGAATTGTGACCTTGATCTTCGTTTATATAGTGTTGATGGCCAAAAATGAGCCTCATTATTGTGAGTAACGGTCCACATAATCAAAGATCTTGATGGTTGTCTTCAGTTATAGCCGTTGAATCATTGATGACTTGATACATGCATTTAAGAGCCAAAAAGAAACGCTCGTCGTACATTTACACTACAAAACAACTAGCTTTTACCTACAAAATTCAGCCAGGGAAATTTCCGTAGGTGATTAGCCAGGGATCACCCAGGAAATATCAATGGTTCGGTAGACTCCGATGTTTTTCGAGAAAATACCCATGGATCACTGATAGGCGGGTTTACACCCCCCCTAAATCTAACCGCAAGTGTACTGATCGAATCAAGTAATAGTACTGAAAGTACGAGTATCGAACACAGGGAACTAGGAACTAAGTATCACAATGATTATAAGATCTATTAACTGAACGGTCGCAAATTTGAGTTGTTGGTATTAACTAATTAATTGCAAATAAATCAAGAACAAGACAGTAGACAACTTAAGGAACTTCTGATAGAGAAAGCAGTTGAGGGTTGGAAATCCCAAGGTCTTCACGTATAAACACCTGACTCAAAACAATTACCAGCTATTCCCTTTAATGAATACCCAATCTCTAAAATCGTCGCTGTTCTTTCTCAAGCAACGACGGGTTTTATTTTGAAAGTATAAGTTTTATCTCTCGATCTCAACCTATATGATTCAAAACACATTAAACTCCAGATTTTAATAGGACTAAGGCTTACTTGGTATATCTCTATCCAATTTCACACCTTAGGCATGCAATTTCTAATTCTAGTTAACAATTAATTCTCTCGAACTTAACTGAAAACAAACAGAACAATTGGAAGTTGGCCAAACTCATAAAAGCATTAAAATTCAAATCACATGCTTCATTAAATAGGAAAAACTGATAAAAGTCTCAAATCATCTGTTCATATGCTTAAACCAAATTCAAACCAACCCCCAACATCTAAAGATTAGTTCATGTTGGTGGTGGATAAAAACATAAGAGAAGGAATAGGAATAGTGTGTGTAAACATAATGATTGTGAACGTGTAGAATGTACGATGAACTCCCTTCTCTCGGCTCTAATCCGCTTCGCGTAGTAAACTCTCCTCAACCGATCCTCTATCGTGGCTCAAAAGTCTGTGAAAAACCTCTGAAAATCGCCCCCAAGCAGCCTACCATCGCACGTCGAGAAGTTATAATGACCTAAAATCCGGAAAACACCAAATATGAAGCTGGAACAGAGGGGTGCGCGGTTTAGGCCGCGACTTGTAAACCGCAGGATAAACCGCGCGGTTTTCTAAAGTGCTCCGGGTCAGGTTCGGTTCATGGTTTAGGCACGGGTCTTGGGCTTCGTTTTGTACTCGTTTTGGGCATTTTTCCGCTTCTTTTTCTCGATGTTTATCTTCTTTCGGATAACCTGCACATTTCACTAGATAAACCATAAAGTTCCGCCTTTTTGATAGAACACAAGCCAATCTGATTGATTTGAGGATCGAAAATAACGCCAAAAAGTGGCGTTATCAACAACCCCAAACCGAGCGTTGCTTGTCCTCAAGAAAATTAGCGATAACATAGAATAAAAGCACACATCAGTGAAATAATAATTGCACGACTCCCAATCGGTACCACGTAATGCACTGGTGATTTCCCATACTCGTGAATGCCTATCTCACTCTCGCCTCATCCTTATTATGTTTGATCTATGGCCTTCCATTGTGAGTTGAACTCGTGACTGTTCCGATTACAATAAGGTCGTACTAGGTCCAAACATACTAGGAAAAACATTTCGCCTCGACCCTACCTCACGGGATACTCTCATTTCACTCGAACCTAGGATGTCGCACATGTTGTCCTGTATAGGAAGTTATGTACAAGAATACTCGAAAATCACATGACAACTCTAATGAAAGACGCACAAATGTCCAAAAAGTCGATCTCAGAAAGGACTTAAGTAGCAAGACAGGGAATATTGGTAATGGTAGTCGTATACTCTAATCACGTTTTCCAGAAGATCATCCAGGTCTTTACAAGGGTTGTAACGGGGCTAGGGTTATGGTTAAGAACGAAGGGTAAGCGGATCAAAAATCCTTGGTGTGTCAATCTTCAACAGCTCTGAACTTTTCTAGCTTCGAGTTCTATCATTTGGCCCTCTTTTCCACTACCGGAGTCGCTTTGACTCTCTTATTTGGTTGCTGTAGATACCATCTAACTAACTGTATTTATTTTTCTTTCTTTTTTTATTTTTTTGTGTGTGTGGAGCATGATTGGCCTTCTTTATTTGATTGGGGCTGCATTGGCCCTCTTTATTGGATTGGGGCTGCATCGGCCGTCTTTATTTGATTGGGGTTGCAGCAACCCTCTTTTCTATCTATTTTTCATGACTGGCCTGTACTGCTTCTGATTGACACACTTCCGGATAAGGGTTGGCTACGGTCTTTGGCTAGGGTTTAATGGTGGGTTTGAATTAAACAAGGTGGGTGTTTGGCTACAAAAGGTGTTTTGGGTACACAAATAATAGGTCAAAAGAACGATAGCTAACAATGGGTTAAACATACACACAATGCCTGGAATCGTCTCTTAAGGTCCACACGATATGGTCTACTATACCCTTACCCAATATCCCGATGGTCGTCTTTGCTACTCAATGCAATATTATAGCGAGATCATTCTATAATCGCGACAAGGAATTCGAAAAAGTGTATACGAATTAGGTGTTTGAATCCCTCGAAATGAAAGGCGTCATTTAGGCTCAAATCTCTCTATTGGGTGGTCTCCACTAATGTCCCTAGTCATGTCTTTTCCCCGTCCTTCCCTAATGGTCACATTACTATCATAAGATTCTTCCCACAATGGTTGGTCTCGATCATCCAAAACAAAATTTTAGCTAATGTGATCTAAACATTCAGAATTGTAGGAAATCTACGTGCATAAATGTGGGCAACCCCAAACCTTACCTACACATTGTCCCCCATGTGCAAGTGTCGGTGCAGGCGATACACAAGTGTGACACGTATCATTGTGCAGTTATTACAGTCATCAAGCAGGAAGGACAACGCATCAATACAAAAACATCAAAGAGCGGGCCCAAAGTTATTCATAAATGGCCACCCCAAACCTAGGTCGTGGCCTAGGTTTGACAACTAAAGCCAACCCCAAACCTCGATAAAACCGAGGTTTGCACATGATTAAAAGTGAGTGTGTGGATGTTGAAAGGTGAGGCACCCCAAACCTAAGTGAAACTTAGGTTTATTGCATCTCATTTAACTAATAAGGAAACACAACATCATACACCACTCGTTAACATACAGATTTAGAACATACCTGTTTGCCCGGACGGAATCGATTCTCTTGAAAGATTCGAGCGGGATAGTTGAGAGACGTTGGAGATGAGGGAGGGAGAGAGCGGAGAAACAAAAGACATGAAAACAAAAGAAGAAAGAAAGCAAAGAAATGAAATGACACAAAGCAGAAAAAGAAAAACACCGAACGAAAAACAGCCAGACGCAACAGGGGAGCCGCGCGGTTTGGGCCGCGGCCTAATCCCGCATGGCATCCCGCGTAAGTCTCTGTTTCGCAGAATCAATCAGAGACACCCGCGGTTTGGCGCGCGGCTTGAAGCCGCAGCCAAAACCGCGTAAGTCTCTGTTCCAATTTTTTTTTTGTACATAAAATCACTCAAAAACATAGATTAAAAGGAACGCAAACCTCGGTGGGTTGCCTCCCACCCAGCGCCTTGGTTTCGGTCGTGGCTCGACCTTCCTTTTGATCACTCCTTCGGCTTTCCGTGGTTACCCGATTCCTCTTCAATTTGATCTCTTCCACTCTCGAACATCTTGAACACTGCTTTTTCACCACCAACCCTTAAGGTCATCTCGCCTTCTTCCATGTCGATCAGCGCTTTGCTCGTGGCCAGAAATGGTCTCCCCAATATCTATGGGACCTCTATGTCTTCATAAATATCCAGCACTACGAAATCCACCGGAAAGTAGAACTTGTCAACCTTGATGAGCACATCCTCTATCACTCCATATGGATACACTATCGATCTATCTGTGAGTTGAAGTGTCATGTATGTTGGCTTCACTTCTACCAAGCCAAGTTTCCTGAAAACAGATAAGGGCATTAAGTTAGTACTTGCTCCTAGATCACATAACACCATATCAAAATTAAGATTCCCAATTTGAATAGGGATCGAAAAACTCCCTGGATCCTTAAGCTTCGGGGGAAGCAGGTTCTGAATGATCACGCTGCACTCCTCAATAAGTGCAACTGTCGCGTGCTCCTCAATCTTCCTTTTGTTAGAAAGGATATCTTTCAAGAATTTTGCATATGAGGGAATTTGTGCCAAAGCATCTGCAAAGGAATGTTAATATGTAACTTTTTAAATACATCAAGAAATTTAGAAAAATTAACATCATCTTTATGCGCTTTAAGTCTGTTCGGATAGGGCACTTTTGGTGTTGTCGGCTTGACCGGTGATTGCGTTGGCTTCTTTTCTTCACTCTTCGAGTTCTCCTTAAAAACAATACCTTCATTGGCTTCCAACTCATCCATATCTACGATCTCTACCTCTTGCGTTTTGGACTCGGTTTCCTTTGATGACGGTTCTCGTGTAGGCTCATTGATCAGCTCCTTGCCACTTCTCAGATAAATGGCTTTGCACTCTTCTCGGGTTTTCCTTTCGGTTTGACTCGAAAAGGTTCCGGGAGCTCGGTTTTGTAGGGCTTCAGATATTTGCCCCACTTGCCTTTCAAGGAGTTTGATGGAGGCGGTATTCTGATTAGTAGTTGCTTTCACTGTACTCACCGTGCTTGCTAACCCTTCAACAGTACTATCCATCTTTTTCATAAACTTCATCATCATATCCTCTAACCCCGGGTTCTTCTCCACGGATGGTCCTTCGTCGAATTTCCTTTGATTGAAATCTGGAGGACGGTAAACATTATTACATTGAGATGAATTAGAATGGTTAGAAGAATTACCGTATTGTTGCTGGACGGGTTGACTCCATGAAAAGTTAGGGTGTTTCTTCCACCCCTCATTATATGTGTTCGAAAACGGGTCGTTCCTCGGCTGGTTGTTGCGGTTTTGTAAGAACTGAACCTGTTCAGGTTCTTGAGAAGAGGGGAGCACTTCTAGGTTGCCTCCCTTCAAATGATTCGTGATAGCAACTAATTCAGCTTCTATCACCTTCAACTCGTCTGACTCTTGAACACTAGCTACCCGTCTGATAGAAGATCGTGGAGTGGCATAGCTATGCTCGATCAAGAAGACTGCTTCCTCATATGTCTTATTCATGAACGCTGCACCTGCTGCAGCAGTGATGTCATTCTTGAACTGCGGGTGAAGGCCTCCAAAGAACGTTTGGATAATCACCCAGTCGTGTAACCCATGATGTGGACACTTTTTTAACATGTCTTTATATCGCTCCCATGCCTCGTATAGAGTCTATTGGTCCGATTGAGCGAAGTGGGTAATGTCGGCCATCAGTTGAGCGGTTCTTCCCGGTGGGAAGAATTTATGGAGGAACGTAGCTTTCAGGCCTGCCCATGTAGTGATCTGATCCGATGGGAGGCCCTCTATCTAAATTTCAGCTCTACCCTTGAGTGAAAAACTGAACAATCTTAGCTTGATGGCGTCCTCGTTCACCCCATTGATCTTGAAAGTGTTGCATATCCTCTCAAATGCACGGAGATGTGCATGAGGGTCTTCTGTTAGGGCCCCTCCAAACTGATTCTGCTGTACCACGATAATGGTATTCGGTTTAATCTCGAAGTAGTTCGCCCCAGTCGTGGGTGGTTGGACGCCTATCCGTGCGGCTGCCACATTAGGATTGGCAAACGACCGCATAGGACGTCTCTCGGGAAGTGGTGGAGGTGGGTCATTGCGAGGAGGTCTCTCGTCACCCATCTTCAAATGTCTTTGAGCTTTGGACGCTTTTTGTATCTGACGGGCGGTTGTTTCGATTTCTGGATCGAGTGGTTTGATTTCTTCCCCTCTGGTTTTCCTTGGCATAAACCAATTAGTACCTGAAACGGAAAGTAAACAAAATTAGCAATCCAAAAATTGAAAGTGATGAAATAAAATAACAAAAGAAAAAAATTGTGAAATGTAATAGCGCTTATAGCTGGTAGTGCTATCAGTTGCAACTAGTTCCCCGGCAACGGCGCCAAAAACTTGATAGGTGGGTTTACACCCCCCTCTCCCTAAATCTAACCGCAAGTGTACATGTCGAATCAAGTAATAGTACTGAAAGTACGAGTATCAAACACAGGGAACTAGGAACTAAGTATAACAATGACTATAAGATCTATTAACTGAACGGTCGCAAATTTGAGTTGTTGGTATTAACTAATTAATTGCAAATAAATCAAGAACAAGACATTAGACAACTTAAGGTACTTCTGATAGAGAAAGCAGTCGAGGGTTGGAAATCCTAAGGTCTTCACATATAAACACCTGACTCAAAACAATTACCAGCTATTCCCTTTAATGAATACCCAATCTCTAAAATCACCGTTGTTCTTTCTCAAGCAACGACGGGTTGTATTTTGAAAGTATACATTTTATCTCTCGATCTCAACCTATATGATTCAAAACACATTAAACTCCAGATTTTAATAGGACTAAGGCTTACTTGGTATATCTCTATCCAATTTCTCACCTTAGGCATGCAATTTCGAATTCTAGTTAACAATTAATACTCTCGAACTTAACTGAAAACAAACAGAACAATTGGAAGTTGGCCAAACTCACAAAAGCATTAAAATTCAAATCACATGCTTCATTAAATTGGAAAAACTGATAAAGTCTCAAATCATCTGTTCATATGCTTAAACCAAATTCAAACCAACCCCCAACATCTAAAGATTAGTTCATGTTGGTGGTGGATAAAAACATAAGAGAAGGAATAGGAATAGTGTGTGTAAACATAATGATTGTGAACGTGTAGAATGTACGATGAACTCCCTTCTCTCGGCTCTAATCCGCTTCGCGTGGTGAACTCTCCTCAACCGATCCTCTATCGTGGCTCAAAAGTCTGTGAAAAACCTCTGAAAATCGCCCCCAAGCAGCCTACCATCGCACGTCGAGAAGTGATAATGACCTAAAATCCGGAAAACACCAAATATGAAGCTGGAACAGAGGGGTGCGCGGTTTAGGCCGCGACTTGTAAACCACAGGATAAATCGTGCGGTTTTCTAAAGTGCTCCGGGTCAGGTTCGGTTCATGGTTTAGGCACGGGTCTTGGGCTTCGTTTTGTACTCGTTTTGGGCTCTTTTCTGCTTCTTTTTCTCGATGTTTATCTTCTTTCGGATAACCTGCACATTTCACTAGATAAACCATAAAGTTCCGCCTTTTTGCTAGAACACAAGCCAATCTCATTGATTTGAGGATCGAAAATAACTCCAAAAATTGGCGTTATCAACAACCCCAAACCGAGCGTTGCTTGTCCTCAAGAAAATTAGCGATAACATAGAATAAAAGCACACATCAGTGAAATAATAATTGCACGACTCCCAATCGGTACCACGTAATGCACTGGTGATTTCCCATACTCGTGAATGCCTATCTTACTCTCGCCTCATCCTTATTATGTTTGATCTATGGCCTTCCATTGTGAGTTGAACTCGTGACTGTTCCGATTACACTAAGGTCGTACTAGGTCCAAACATACTAAGAAAAACATTTCACCTCGACCCTACCTCACGGGATACTCTCATTTCACTCGAACCTAGGATGTCGCACATGTTGTCCTGTATAGGAAGTTATGTACAAGAATACTCGAAAATCACATGACAACTCTAATGAAAGACGCACAAATGTCCAAAAAGTCGATCTCAGAAAGGACTTAAGTAGCAAGACAGGGAATATTGGTAATGGTAGTCGTATACTCTAATCACGTTTTCCAGAAGATCATCCAGGTCTTTACAAGGGTTGTAACAGGGCTAGGGTTATGGTTAAGAACGAAGGGTAAGCGGATCAAAAATCCTTGGTGTGTCAATCTTCAACAGCTCTGAACTTTTCTAGCTTCGAGTTCTATCATTTGGCCATCTTTTCCACTACCGGAGTCGCTTTGACTCTCTTATTTGGTTGATGTAGATACCATCTAACTAACTGTATTTATTTTTCTTTTTTTTTCTTTTTTTGTGTGTGTGGAGCATGATTGGCCTTCTTTATTTGATTGGGGCTGCATTGGCCCTCTTTATTGGATTGGGGCTGCATCGGCCGTCTTTATTTGATTGGGGTTGCAGCGACCCTCTTTTCTATCTATTTTTCATGACTGGCCTGTACTGCTTCTGATTGACACACTTCCGGATAAGGGTTGGCTACGGTCTTTGGCTAGGGTTTAATGGTGGGTTTGAATTAAACAAGGTGGGTGTTTGGCTACAAAAGGTGTTTTGGGTACACAAATAATGGGTCAAAAGAATGATAGCTAACAATGGGTTAAACATACACACAATGCCTGGAATCGTCTCTTAAGGTCCACACGATATGGTTTACTATACCCTTACCCAATATCCCGATGGTCGTCTTTGCTACTCAATGCAATATTATAGCGAGATCATTCTATAATCGCGACAAGGAATTCGAAAAAGTGTATACGAATTAGGTGTTTGAATCCCTCGAAATGAAAGGCGTCATTTAGGCTCAAATCTCTCTATTGGGTGGTCTCTACTAATGTCCCTAGTCATGTCTTTTCCCCGTCCTTCCCTAATGGTCACATTACTATCACAAGATTCTTCCCACAATGGTTGGTCTCGATCATCCAAAACAAAAATTTAGCTAATGTGATCTAAACATTCAGAATTGCAGGAAATCTACGTGCATAAATGTGGGCAACCCCAAACCATACCTACACATTGTCCCCAATGTGCAAGTGTCGGTGCAGGCGATACACAAGTGTGACACGTATCATTGTGCAGTTATTACAGTCATCAAGCAGGAAGGACAACGCATCAATACAAAAACATCAAAGAGCGGGCCCAGAGTTATTCATAAATGGCCACCCCAAACCTAGGTCGTGGCCTAGGTTTGACAACTAAAGCCAACCCCAAACCTCGATAAAACCGAGGTTTGCACATGATTAAAAGTGAGTGTGTGGATGTTGAAAGGTGAGGCACCCCGAACCTAAGTGAAACTTAGGTTTATTGCATCTCATTTAACTAATAAGGAAACACAACATCATACACCACTCGTTAACATACAGATTTAGAACATACCTGTTTGCCCGGACGGAATCGATTCTCTTGAAAGATTCGAGTGGGATAGTTGAGAGACGTTGGAGACGAGGGAGGGAGAGAGCGCAGAAACAAAAGACATGAAAACAAAAGAAGAAAGAAAGCAAAGAAATGAAATGACACAAAGCAGAAAAAGAAAAACACCGAACGAAAAACAGCCAGACGCAACAGGGGAGCCGCGCGGTTTGGGCCGCGGCCTAATCCCGCATGGCATCCCGCGTAAGTCTCTGTTTCGCAGAATCAATCAGAGACACGCGGTTTGGCGCGCGGCTTGAAGCCGCAACCAAAACCGCGTAAGTCTCTGTTCCAATTTTTTTTTTGTACATAAAATCACTCAAAAACATAGATTAAAAGGAACGCAAACCTCGGTGGGTTGCCTCCCACCCAGCGCCTTGGTTTTGGTCGTGGCTCGACCTTCCTTTTGATCACTCCTTCGGCTTTCCGTGGTTACCCGATTCCTCTTCAACTTGATCTCTTCCACTCTCGAACATCTTGAACACTGCTTTTTCACCACCAACCCTTAAGGTCATCTCGCCTTCTTCCATGTCGATCAGCGCTTTGCTCGTGGCCAGAAATGGTCTCCCCAATATCTATGGGACCTCTATATCTTCATAAATATCCAGCACTACGAAATCCACCGGAAAGTAGAACTTGTCAACCTTGATGAGCACATCCTCTATCACTCCATATGGATACACTATCGATCTATCTGCGAGTTGAAGTGTCATGTATGTTGGCTTCACTTCTACCAAGCCAAGTTTCCTGAAAACAGATAAGGGCATTAAGTTAGTACTTGCTCCTAGATCACATAACACCTTTTCAAAATTAAGATTCCCAATTTGAATAGGGATCGAAAAACTCCCTGGATCCTTAAGCTTCGGGGGAAGCATGTTCTGAATGATCACGCTGCACTCCTCAGTAAGTGCAACTGTCGCGTGCTCCTCAATCTTCCTTTTGTTAGAAAGGATATCTTTCAAGAATTTTGCATATGAGGGAATTTGTGCCAAAGCATCTGCAAAGGAATGTTAATATGTAACTTTTTAAATACATCAAGAAATTTAGAAAAATTAACATCATCTTTATGCGCTTTAAGTCTGTTCGGATAGGGCACTTTTGGTGTTGTCGGCTTGACCGGTGATTGCGTTGGCTTCTTTTCTTCACTCTTCGAGTTCTCCTTAAAAACAATACCTTCATTGGCCTCCAACTCATCCATATCTACGATCTCTACCTCTTGCGTTTTGGACTCGGTTTCCTTTTATGACGGTTCTCGTGTAGGCTCATTGATCAGCTCCTTGCCACTTCTCAGATAAATGGCTTTGCACTCTTCTCGGGTTTTCCTTTCGGTTTGACTCGAAAAGGTTCCGGGAGCTCGGTTTTGTAGGGCTTCAGATATTTGCCCCACTTGCCTTTCAAGGAGTTTGATGGAGGCGGTATTCTGATCAGTAGTTGCTTTCACTGTACTCACCGTGCTTGCTAACCCTTCAACAGTACTATCCATCTTTTTCATAAACTTCATCATCATATCCTCTAACCCCGGGTTCTTCTCCACGGATGGTCCTTCGTCGAATTTCCTTTGATTGAAGTCTGGAGGACGGTAAACATTATTACATTGAGATGAATTAGAATGGTTAGAAGAATTACCGTATTGTTGCTGGACGGGTTGACTCCATGAAAAGTTAGGGTGTTTCTTCCACCCCTCATTATATGTGTTCGAAAAAGGGTCGTTCCTCGGCTGGTTGTTGCGGCTTTGTAAGAACTGAACCTGTTCAGGTTCTTGAGAAGAGGGGAGCACTTCTAGGTTGCCTCCCTTCAAATGATTCGTGATAGCAACTAATTCGGCTTTTATCACCTTCAACTCGTCTGACTCTTGAACACTAGCTACCCGTCTGATAGAAGATCGTGGAGTGGCATAGCTATGCTCGATCAAGAAGACTGCTTCCTCATATGTCTTATTCATGAACGCTCCACCTGCTGCAGCAGTGATGTCATTCTTGAACTGCGGGTGAAGGCCTCCAAAGAACGTTTGGATAATCACCCAGTCGTGTAACCCATGATGTGGACACTTTTTTAACATGTCTTTATATCGCTCCCATGCCTCGTATAGAGTCTCTTGGTCCGATTGAGCGAAGAGGGTAATGTCGGCCATCAGTTGAGCGGTTCTTCACGGTGGGAAGAATTTATGGAGGAACGTAGCTTTCAGGCCTGCCCATGTAGTGATCTGATCCGATGGGAGGCCCTCTATCTAAATTTCAGCTCTACCCTTGAGTGAAAAACTGAACAATCTTAGCTTGATGGCGTCCTCGTTCACCCCATTGATCTTGAAAGTGTTGCATATCCTCTCAAATACACGGAGATGTGCATGAGGGTCTTCTGTTAGGGCCCCTCCGAACTGATTCTGTTGTACCACGATAATGGTATTCGGTTTAATCTTGAAGTAGTTCGCCCCAGTCGTGGGTGGTTGGACGCCTATCCGTGCGGCTGCCACATTAGGATTGGCAAACGACCGCATAGGACGTCTCTCGGGAAGTGGTGGAGGTGGGTCATTGCGAGGAGGTCTCTCGTCACCCATCTTCAATTGTCTTTGAGCTTTGGACGCTTTTTGTATCTGATGGGCGGTTGTTTCGATTTCTGGATCGAGTGGTTCGATTTCTTCCCCTCGGGTTTTCCTTGGCATAAACCAATTAGTACCTGAAACGGAAAGTAAACAAAATTAGCAATCCAAAAATTGAAAGTGATGAAATAAAATAACAAAAGAAAAAAATTGTGAAATGTAATAGCGCTTATAGCTGGTAGTGCTATCAGTTGCAACTAGTTCCCCGGCAACGGCGCCAAAAACTTGATAGGCGGGTTTACACCCCCCTCTCCCTAAATCTAACCGCAAGTGTACATGTCGAATCAAGTAATAGTACTGAAAGTACGAGTATCAAACACAGGGAACTAGGAACTAAGTATAACAATGACTATAAGATCTATTAACTGAACGGTCGCAAATTTGAGTTGTTGGTATTAACTAATTAATTACAAATAAATCAAGAACAAGACAGTAGACAACTTAAGGAACTTCTGATAGAGAAAGCAGTCGAGGGTTGGATACCCAATCTCTAAAATCACATATAAACACCTGACTCAAAACAATTACCAGCTATTCCCTTTAATGAATACCCAATCTCTAAAATCACCGTTGTTCTTCATTAAATTGGAAAAACTGATAAAGTATCAAATCATCTGTTCTTATGCTTAAACCAAATTCAAACCAACCCCCAACATCTAAAGATTAGTTCATGTTGGTGGTGGATAAAAACATAAGAGAAGGAATAGGAATAGTGTGTGTAAACATAATGATTGTGAACGTGTAGAATGTACGATGAACTCCCTTCTCTCGGCTCTAATCCGCTTCGCGTTGTGAACTCTCCTCAACCGATCCTCTATCGTGGCTCAAAAGTCTGTGAAAAACCTCTGAAAATCGCCCCCAAGCAGCCTACCATCGCACGTCGAGAAGTGATAATGACCTAAAATCCGGAAAACACCAAATATGAAGCTGGAACAGAGGGGTGCGCGGTTTAGGCCGCGACTTGTAAACCACAGGATAAATCGTGCGGTTTTCTAAATGCTCCGGGTCAGGTTCGGTTCATGGTTTAGGCACGGGTCTTGGGCTTCGTTTTGTACTCGTTTTAGGCTCTTTTCCGCTTCTTTTTCTCGATGTTTATCTTCTTTCGGATAACCTGCACATTTCACTAGATAAACCATAAAGTTCCGCCTTTTTGCTAGAACACAAGCCAATCGCATTGATTTGAGGATCGAAAATAACGCCAAAAAGTGGCGTTATCAACAACCCCAAACCGAGCGTTGCTTGTCCTCAAGCAAATTAGCGATAACATAGAATAAAAGCACACATCAGTGAAATAATAACTGCACGACTCCCAATCGGTACCACGTAATGCACTGGTGATTTTCCATACCCGTGAATGCCTATCTCACTCTCGCCTCATCCTTATTATGTTTGATCTATGGCCTTCCATTGTGAGTTGAACTCGTGACTGTTCCGATTACACTAAGGTCGTACTAGGTCCAAACATACTAGGGAAAACATTTCGCCTCGACCCTACCTCACGGGATACTCTCTTTTCACTCGAACCTAGGATGTCGCACATGTTGTCATGTATAGGAAGTTATGTACAAGAATACTCGAAAATCACATGACAACTCTAATGAAAGACGCACAAATGTCCAAAAAGTCGATCTCAGAAATGACTTAAGTAGCCAGACAGGGAATATTGGTAATGGTAGTCGTATACTCTAATCACGTTTTCCAGAAGATCATCCAGGTCTTTACAAGGGTTGTAACGGGGCTAGGGTTATGGTTAAGAACGAAGGGTAAGCGGATCAAAAATCCTTGGTGTGTCAATCTTCAACAGCTCTGAACTTTTCTAGCTTCGAGTTCTATCATTTGGCCCTCTTTTCCACTACCGGAGTCGCTTTGACTCTCTTATTTGGTTGTTGTAGATACCATCTAACTAACTGTATTTATTTTTCATTTTTTTCTTTTTGTGTGTGTGTGGAGCATGATTGGCCTTCTTTATTTGATTGGGGATGCATTGGCCCTCTTTATTGGATTGGGGCTGCATCGGTCGTCTTTATTTGATTGGGGTTGCAGCGACCCTCTTTTCTATCTATTTTTCATGACTGGCCTGTACTGCTTCTGATTGACACACTTTCGGATAAGGGTTGGCTACGGTCTTTGGCTAGGGTTTAATGGTGGGTTTGAATTGAACAAGGTGGGTGTTTGGCTACAAAAGGTGTTTTGGGTACACAAATAATGGGTCAAAAGAACGATAGCTAACAATGGGTTAAACAGACATACAATGCCTGGAATCATCTCTTAAGGTCCACACGATATGGTCTACTATACCCTTACCCAATATCCCGATGGTCGTCTTTGCTACTCAATGCAATATTATAGCGAGATCATTCTATAATCGCGACAAGGAATTCGAAAAAGTGTATACGAATTAGGTGTTTGAATCCCTCGAAATGAAAGGCGTCATTTAGGCTCAAATCTCTCTATTGGGTGGTCTCCACTAATGTCCCTAGTCATGTCTTTTCCCCGTCCTTCCCTAATGGTCACATTACTATCACAAGATTTATCCCACAATGGTTGGTCTCGATCATCCAAAACAAAAATTTAGCTAATGTGATCTAAACATTCAGAATTGTAGGAAATCTACGGGCATAAATGTGGGCCCAATTGGGCAACCCCAAACCTTACCTACACATTGTCCCCAATGTGCAAGTGTCGGTGTAGGCGATACACAGGTGTGACACGTATCATTGTGCAGTTATTACAGTCATCAAGCAGGAAGGACAAAGCATCAATACAAAAACATCAAAGAGCGGGCCCGGAGTTATTCATAAATGGCCACCCCAAACCTAGGTCGTGGCCTAGGTTTGACAATTAAAGCCAACCTCAAACCTCGATAAAACTGAGGTTTGCACATGATTAAAAGTGAGTGTGTGGATGTTGAAAGGTGAGGCACCCCAAACCTAAGTGAAACTTAGGTTTATTGCATCTCGTTTAACTAATAAGGAAACACAACATCATACACCACTTGTTAACATACAGATTTAGAACATACCTGTTTGACCGGATGGAAGAGATTCTCTTGAAAGATTCGAGCGGGATAGTTGAGAGACGTTGGAGACGAGGGAGGGAGAGAGCGCAGAAACAAAAGACATGAAAACAAAAGAAGAAAGAAAGCAAAGAAATGAAATGACACAAAGCAGAAAAAGAAAAACACTGAACGAGAAACAGCCAGACGCAACAGGGGAGCCGCGCGGTTTGGGCCGCGGCCTAATCCCGCGTAAGTCTCTGTTTCGCAGAATCAATCAGAGACACCCGCGGTTTGGGGCGCGGCTTGAAGCCGCAGCCAAAACCGCGTAAGTCTTTGTTCCAAAAAAAATTTGTACATAAAATCACTCAAAAACATAGATTAAAAGGAACGCAAACCTCGGTGGGTTGCCTCCCACCCACCGCCTTGGTTTCGGTCGTGGCTCGACCTTCCTTTTGATCACTCCTTCAGCTTTCCGTGGTTACCCGATTCCTCTTCAACTTGATCTCTTCCACTCTCGAACATCTTGAACACTGCTTTTTCACCACCAACCCTTAAGGTCATCTCGCCTTCTTCCATGTCGATCAGCGCTTTGCTCGTGGCCAGAAATGGTCTCCCCAATATCTATGGGACCTCTATATCTTCATAAATATCCAGCACTACGAAATCCACCGGAAAGTATAACTTGTCAACCTTGATGAGCACATCCTCTATCACTCCATATGGATACACTATCGATCTATCTGCGAGCTGAAGTGTCATGTATGTTGGCTTCACTTCTCTCAAGCCAAGTTTCCTGAAAATAGATAAGGGCATTAAGTTAGTACTTGCTCCTAGATCACATAACACCTTATCAAAATTAAGATTCCCAATTTGAATAGGGATCGAAAAACTCCCTGGATCCTTAAGCTTCGGGGGAAGCATGTTCTGAATGATCGCGCTGCACTCCTCAGTAAGTGCAACTGTCGCGTGCTCCTCAATCTTCCTTTTGTTAGAAAGGATATCTTTCAAGAATTTTGCATATGAGGGAATTTGTGCCAAAGCATCTGCAAAGGAATGTTAATATGTAACTTTTTAAATACATCAAGAAATTTAGAAAAATTAACATCATCTTTATGCGCTTTAAGTCTGTTCGGATAGGGCACTTTTGGTGTTGTCGGCTTGACCGGTGATTGCGTTGGCTTCTTTTCTTCACTCTTCGAGTTCTCCTTAAAAACAATACCTTCATTGGCTTCCAACTCATCCATATCTACGATCTCTACCTCTTGCGTTTTGTACTCGGTTTCCTTTTATGACGGTTCTCGTGTAGGCTCATTGATCAGCTCCTTGCCACTTCTCAGATAAATGGCTTTGCACTCTTCTCGGGTTTTCCTTTCGGTTTGACTCGAAAAGGTTCCGGGAGCTCGGTTTTGTAGGGCTTCAGATATTTTCCCCACTTGCCTTTCAAGGAGTTTGATGGAGGCGGTATTCTGATCAGTAGTTGCTTTCACTGTACTCACCGTGCTTGCTAACCCTTCAACAGTACTATCCATCTTTTTCATAAACTTCATCATCATATCCTCTAACCCCGGGTTCTTCTCCACGGATGGTCCTTCGTCGAATTTCCTTTGATTGAAACCTGGAGGATGGTAAACATTGTTACATTGAGATGAATTAGAATGGTTAGAAGAATTACCGTATTGTTGCTGGCCGGGTTGACTCCATGAAAAGTTAGGGTGTTTCTTCCACCCCTCATTATATGTGTTCGAAAAAGGGTCGTTCCTCGGCTGGTTGTTGCGGTTTTGTAAGAACTGAACCTGTTCAGGTTCTTGAGAAGAGGGGAGCACTTCTAGGTTGCGTCCCTTCAAATGATTCGTGATAGCAACTAATTCGGCTTTTATCACCTTCAACTCGTCTGACTCTTGAACACTAGCTACCCGTCTGATAGAAGATCGTGGAGTGGCATAGCTATGCTCGATCAAGTCGACTGCTTCCTCATATGTCTTATTCATGAGCGCTCCACCTGCTGCGGCAGTGATGTCATTCTTGAACTGCGGGTGAAGGCCTCCAAAGAACGTTTGGATAATCACCCAGTCGTGTAACCCATGATGTGGACACTTTTTTAACATGTCTTTATATCGCTCCCATGCCTCGTATAGAGTCTCTTGGTCCCATTGAGCGAAGTGGGTAATGTCGGCCATCAGTTGAGCGGTTCTTCCCTGTGGGAAGAATTTATGGAGGAACGTAGCTTTCAGGCCTGCCCATGTAGTGATCTGATCCGATGGGAGGCCCTCTATTAAATTTCAGCTCTACCCTTGAGTGAAAAACTGAACAATCTTAGCTTGATGGCGTCCTCGTTCACCCCATTGATCTTGAAAGTGTTGCATATCCTCTCAAATGCACGTAGATGTGCATGAGGGTCTTCTGTTAGGGCCCCTCCGAACTGATTCTGCTGTACCACGATAATGGTATTCGGTTTAATCTCGAAGTAGTTCGCCCCAGTCGTGGGTGTTTGGACGCCTATCCGTGCGGCTGCCACATTAGGATTGGCAAACGACCGCATAGGACGTCTCTCGGGAGGTGGTGGAGGTGGGTCATTGCGAGGAGGTCTCTCGTCACCCATCTTCAATTGTCTTTGAGCTTTGGACGCTTTTTGTATCTGACGGGCGGTTGTTTCGATTTCTGGATCGAGTGGTTCGATTTCTTCCCTCGGATTTTCCTTGGCATAAACCAATTAGTACCTGAAACGGAAAGTAAACAAAATTAGCAATCCAAAAATTGAAAGTGATGAAATAAAATAACAAAAGAAAAAAATTGTGCAATGTAATAGCGCTTATAGCTAGTAGTGCTATCAGTTGCAACTTGTTCCCCGGCAACGGCGCCAAAAACTTGATAGGCGGGTTTACACCCCCCCCCCCTAAATCTAACCGCAAGTGTACAGGTCGAATCAAGTAATAGTACTGAAAGTACGAGTATCAAACATAGAGAACTAGGAACTAAGTATAACAATGACTATAAGATCTATTAACTGAACGGTCGCAAATTTGAGTTGTTGGTATTAACTAATTAATTGAAAATAAATCAAGAACAAGACAGTAGACAACTTAAGGAACTTCTGATAGAGAAAGTAGTCGAGGGTTGGAAATCCTAAGGTCTTCACATATAAACACCTGACTCAAAACAATTATCAGCTATTCCCTTTAATGAATACCCAATCTCTAAAATCACCGTTGTTCTTTCTCAAGCAACGACGGGTTGTATTTTGAAAGTATACGTTTTATCTCTCGATCTCAACCTATATGATTCAAAACACATTATACTCCAGATTTTAATAGGACTAAGGCTTACTTGGTATATCTCTATCCAATTTCTCACCTTAGGCATGCAATTTCGAATTCTAGTTAACAATTAATACTCTCGAACTTAACTGAAAACAAACAGAACAATTGGAAGTTGGCCAAACTCACAAAAGCATTAAAATTCAAATCACATGCTTCATTAAATTGGAAAAACTGATAAAGTCTCAAATCATCTGTTCATATGCTTAAACCAAATTTAAACCAACCCCCACAATCTAAAGATTAGTTCATGTTAGCGGTGGATAAAAACATAAGAGAAGGAATAGGACTAGTGTGTGTAAACATAATGATTGTGAACGTGTAGAATGTACGATGAACTCCCTTCTCTCGGCTCTAATTCGCTTCGCGTGGTGAACTCTCCTCAACCGATCCTCTATCGTGGCTCAAAAGTCTGTGAAAAACCTCTGAAAATCGCCCACAAGCAGCCTACCATCGCACGTCGAGAAGTGATAATGACCTAAAATCCGAAAAACACCAAATATGAAGCTGGAACAGAGGGGTGCGCGGTGTAGGCCGCGACTTGTAAACCGCGGGATAAACCGCGTGGTTTTCTAAAGTGCTCCGGGTCAGGTTCGGTTCATGGTTTAGGCACGGGTCTTGGGCTTGGATCTCGGGCTTCCGTTGGGCTTCGTTTTGTACTCGTTTTGGGCTCTTTTCCGCTTCTTTTTCTCGATGTTTATCTTCTTTCCGATAACCTGCATATTTCACTAGATAAACCATAAAATTCCGCCTTTTTGCTAGAACACAAGCCAATCTCATTGATTTGAGGACCGAAAATAACGCCAAAAAGTGGCGTTATCAATCACCCAGAGAATACCTGGGTAATCTGTCACTTATTTGCATTACCCACCAAAAATTTACCCACCAACTTTTATGACGGTTTTGTGATGAATCACCCTTTAGCGAAAGATGTTCCAGAGAAAGGTTCGTAGGTAAAAGTCTTTCGTTTAGTAGTGTAATAATCTGGCTGAAACACCCTAATATTTCGAATAAATTTAAACCTTAAATTTCACAAGGTTTACAACTACATCTTACAAAAACTTTCATTCACAAATGGAGAATTAGTGACGAAGATTCATAATTACAAATGGAATATCATAAACAACCTACTAATCTAATCATTTCCAAACGAGATCAGATTATAAAGTTGTCTATGGGATCTCGCAAAATATCTTCGATATAAACTAATCTCTCCATTAAACCTTTAAAAGCAATGATTCATGAGTCACTCTTCGCTCATCCCTTCAAATCCCTTCCCGTGCTAGCACCTGGTAAGAAAATTTATTTTGGAAACATTAGGCTTGAGCCTAGTGAGAACATCTAGTTTAAAATCAAAACATTTAAAATCTTTGAAAACCAAATCTGTAAACAAAGCATATAAAAGTAACTTCTTCTCCAATTCCATAACGTACACATAACATCTTTCGATGACGGGAATCATACCCGATTCCATGAGTATAACGAACACTGAGTAAGTCATAGTATCATGTTTAAGAGCACCACTACGAATCACTGAGGATCCTAGATTTCAGCTCATACCCAAGAAATTACAATTAATCCATGTCTATTTCTTGGTGTGGAAATGGGGATTACAATTAAACCATGCCTATCCCTTATTTCCTAACTTCGTATCCTTTATTAAAATCACAACTTAGGTCCTGATTTAGAAATTACATTCCAAAGTTGGGTTTAACCTTACATCTTAAAATTTACCGAATATTATAACTGAATCTAGGATTTATCCGGAACCCCAAATGCCCGGACCTACCCGGTAAGTTCCCATATCCGATCCCATCCAGAAAGTCGAGTGTCCGGATTCACCTGGTGATACCGGTATCCGGATCTACCCGGAAAACAACCATATCCGAATTTACCCGGAAAACAACCATATCCGGATTTACCCGAAAAATCATCATATCCGGATTTACCCAGAAAACAACCATATCCGGATTTACCCAGAAAACAACCATATCCGGATTTACCCGGAAAACAATCATCCAGATTTACTCAGGAATTTAACCGGAAAACACGTATCCGGGTCTATCCGGTAAACATCTCAATCCGGATCTACCCGGAAAACACTCATGTCTGGAAGACGTACCTATTGTTCAACGATTTACACGATATTCCAATAACTCTTTAAAAACAAATTTCTTAATCATACAAATGAGTCTTATGAAACCATTAGAAGTTCCAATCATATTCTATAAATGTATAGACTTGAAATTTTAAATAGAGAAGATGAACTCACCTTAATTTCAAAGTCGAGAACGATAACAAAATAACTCTGCCTTAAATCTTTTGTACCAACTAGTTCAGAATCAAATTCACTGAGAACTCAATTTCTCTTTTCATGGCTTAAACCTGATTATATACCTCAGGTTTCCACTTTAACCATTAGCCCAAAACTCTTTAGCTATTTACACTTTTTACCCTTAGTCATCAACAATAATAACATATCTTCTAAAATAACACGCCAAAATTTTAAATGTTCTTCCATAATAAATGTACAGTAAATATGGAAATTTCGAGGTGTTACAAATCTCCCCAACTTGAAAATGATTCCGTCCTCGAAATCAAAACTATACAAACAAGTGAGGATACCTATTTTTCATATCCTCTGCTGCTTCCCAGGTTACATTGGCACCTCTATGATGTTTCCATTGTACTTTGACCATGAAAACATCCTTATGTCTTAAATTCTTAGTCGTTCTTTCCAAAACTGCTTCAGGTTCCTCGACACAATGACTTTTCTCATCCACTTTTATTTCAGAAATTGGTATAACATTCTCATCCTCTGCTAAACATTTCCGAAGATAGCAAACACGGAAAGTCTTATGGATTCCTTCCAATTCTGGTGGAAGTTCTAACTTGATAAGCTTGAAGTCCTACTCTCTTGGTTATAGTGAAAGGTCCAAGAAAACGAGGACTCAGTTTTCCACGCTTCCCAAATCTTATTATGCCTTTCTACGGGGATACCTTTAACATCACCCGCTCCCCAACTTGAAATTTTTTGGGTCTCCTTTTTTGATCGGCGTAACTCCTTTGTCGAACTTGAGCCGCCTTCAAGTGTTTCCGAATCTCCTTAACTTTATCAGCCGTTTGTTGCACAATTTCGGGACCATAAATTTCTTTTCTCCAGCTTCCAACCAACATATTGGAGTCCTACACTTTCGCCCATATAAAGCTTCGAAAGGTGCCCTCCTGATACTTGAATGATAACTATTATTATACGCAAATTCCACTAATGGTAAATGCGTATCCCAGTTACCTCCAAAATCAATGCACAAGATCTTAGCATGTCTTCTAAAGTCTGAATTGTTCTTTCACTTTTCCTATCCGTTTGTAGATGGTATGTGGTACTCATATTTAATCTCGTACCCAATTCTTCTTGTAGTGACTACCAAAATCTTGAAGTAAACCGACTATCACGGTCTGATACTATAGATACAGGTATCTCATGTCTTGATACCACTGCATCAATGTATAATTTGGCTAATTTATCTATTGGTGAAGCTTCTCGCATTGGTAAAAAGTGAGCGCTCTTAGTTAACCGATCTACGATTACCCAAATGGTATCGTTACCTCTTGACGTCTTCGGTAACTTAGTCACAAAATCCATGGTAATCTTAACCCACTTCCAATCAGGAATTTCCAAGGATTGTAAACTCCCATGAGGTCGTTGATGTTCGGCCTTTAACATCAAACATGTTACACATTTCTCTACACATCGTGCCACATCTAACTTCATAGTCGGCCACCAATAGTGTAGTTTTAAATCTCTATACATCTTGGTACTTCCAGGATACATAGAATATTTGGACTTGTGAGCGTCTTGAATAAGTAACTCCCGATTTCCGCCAATCTTTGGCACCCATATATGACCTTGAAAGAGTTTGATTCCTCGACCATCTTCAGTCAGTTGAAGATGTTGCTTAACCATAACTTCATCTTTAAGATTTTCTTCTAATAAAGCTTCCGTTTGTGCTACTTTGATCTTTTCGATCAGACTTGACATCACATCAATTCTGGCGTTAGTCGTTTTCAAACATCAACTATATTCTTTTCTACTTAAGGCATCAACTACTACATTTGCTTTACCAGGATGGTAATGCAATTCACAATCATATTCCTTAAGTAGTTATAACCAACGCCGTTGTCTCATATTCAGCCCTTTCTGGTCAAAAACATGTTTCAGAGTTATGATCAGTTAAAAGAGTGCACTTCATTCCATACAAGTAATGCCACCATAATTTCAAAGCGAACACTACCGCTGCTAGTTCTAGATCATGGGTAGGATAGTTCTTTTCGTGCCCTTTGAGTTGTCTTGATGCATAAACAATCACTTTGCCGCATTGCATCAATACACACCCCAAACCCATCTTTGATGCATCACTATATACTACCAAATCTTCTATGGATCAGACTTGACATCACATCAATTCTGGCGTTAGTCGTTTTCAAACATCAACTATATTCTTTTCTACTTAAGGCATCAACTACTACATTTGCTTTTCCAGGATGGTAATGTAATTCACAATCATATTCCTTAAGTAGTTATAACCAACGTCGTTGTCTCATATTCAGCTCTTTCTGGTCAAAAACATGTTTCAGAGTTTTATGATCAGTAAAAAGAGTGCACTTCGTTTCATACAAGTAATGCCGCCATAATTTCAAAGCGAACACTACCGCTGGCAGTTCTAGATCATGGGTAGGATAGTTCTTTTCGTGCTCTTTGAATTGTCTTGATGCATAAACAATCACTTTGCCGTGTTACATCAATACACACCCCAAACCCATTTTTGATGCATCACTATATACTACCAAATCTTCTATTCCTTCTGGTAGTGCAAGGATAGGGGCTTCGCATAATTTCTTTTGTAAAGTTCTAAAGGCTGGCTCTTTCTTTTCAGTCCATACAAACTTTACATTCTTCCGTGTCAAAATTGTCAAGGCAGAAGTGATCTTAGACAATTCCTTTATAAATCTCCGGTAATAGCCTGCTAGGCCCAAAAAGCTTCGAATCTCCAATGAGTTCTTCGGTGGTTCCCAATTCATCATTGCTTCTATATTTGCCAGATCCACCTTGACTCCTTCAGAAGTGATTACGAGACCGAGAAATTGTACCTCCTTTAACCAAAATTCACATTTTGAGAAATTGGCGTACAATTTCTCTTTTCTTAGAACATCTAAAACTTCACGAAGGTGACATTCATGGTCGGCTTCATTCTTTGAATAAACAAGTATGTCATCTATAAACACGATGACTGACTTGTATAAGAAAGGTCGACACACCCTATTCATTAAATCAATGAGCACAACAGGAGCATTTGTCAACTCAAAAGACATCACGAGGAATTCATAATATCCATAGTGTTCTAAACGTTGTCTTGGGAATATCTTCCTCCCTTACCCTTACTTGATGATAACCCGATCTTATATCGATCTTTGAAAAACATCCTGCACCTTGAAGTTGATCAAATAAGTCGTCAATCCTTGGGAGTGGATATTTATTCTTAATGGTCACCTTATTCAATTCTCTATAATCAATGCACATTCTCATAGTGCCATCTTTCTTTTTAACAAATAGCACTGGAGCTCCCAGGGTGACGAACTTAGCCTGACAAAACCCTTTTCAAGCACGTGCTATTTGGTACGGTGCACGTGCTATTGGTGCCACTCCTGGAACAAGGTCAATCTTTAATTCCACTTGTCATTCTGGTGGTAAGCGTGGAAGATCATCAGGAAATACATCTGGATATTCACATACCACCTTTATATCCTCAATTCATTTTTTTCTACTTTAGCATCTAGTACATATGCTAAATATGAAGAACATCCTTTTACTATACACTTACGTGCTTTAGCTATCGAAATCAACGGAATATCCCCTTTTCTCGTTTCCCCATAAATGAGTACATCATAATTTTCGGGCATAGGGATCCGAATTAATTTCTTAGCACAAAGAATTTATGCCTGATTGCTCACCAACCAATCCATACCAACAACTATATCAAACCCACCTATTTCCATTAGAATCAAATCAATTGGGAATTCCTTTCCTTCAACCATAAATGTACAACCCTCAAGTCTTTCCCGAACTAAGACTTGACCCCCATTAGCTATTTCAACTACTAAGACATCTTCCAAGGTATTGACATGCATAGCTAACTTTTGATAAAACGATTGCGATACAAAAGACATGTTTGCACCACAATCAAATAGTACACTTGCAGGTATAGAATTAACAAGGAATGTACCAGAAACTACATCCGTCGATTCTTTAGCTTCTTCCATTGTCATGTGAAACGCCTGGCCCGTTGGTCTTGGGGTATTGGGTTTCCTTTCTTGATTTCCACTATTCTTTAGCTTTGGGCAATCTTTTGGGTAATGATAGGGCTTCTTACATTCAAAACAGGTTGGTCCTTGAATGGGACGGTTCCCAATTTGATGACCACTCTTTCCACATTTAAACCATTCATTTGAAACCACCCGACACGGGCCAAAATGTTTGCTTCTGCATTTCTGGCACCAGTTCAGTTCTCGTCGAGGCTCAAAACGAGGATTCTTGACAAAAGGCCTGAATTTCTGAGAAGATCTTGATCGACCTTCCTATTTTCTATTCTCCCCTACTTGTGCTTTCTCAACTTCATCTCTGGCGTAAACTTCTTCTATTATTTTGGCTTCCTCAATCGCTTCACTCAGAGTCAAAGCTTTAGAATTTCGGACTCTTGACATCATATCAGCCGGCAAACCTTTCAAATAAGCTTTGATCTTTTCTTTTTCGGTTGGAGCCACATGCCCCACTAAGTTCAGCTTTTCCAAGAAAATTCGAGTATATTCCCTTACGGACGAATTACCCTTCTTAAGCGTTTCGAAATTCTTCTTCAATGCGATCCATTTCGTTCTCGTTGCAATATTCTTCCAATATTTTCTTTTTGAACAATTCCCAAGTCAGTGCTGCCAAAACCAGGGATTACAATTAAACCATGCTTATCCTTTTTTTCCCAATAGAAAACGGGAATTATAATTATACCTTGCCTATTCCATGTTTTCACGTCACAATATGAAATGAGAATTACAATTAAACATGCCTATTCCTCATTTCACTTCAACGGGAATTACAATTAAGACATGCCTATTCCACGTTTTCAAATAATGCTAGTGCATATGGATCCATTACACCTATATACGTACGTGCAACATAAACTGAATATCATCATCATAGGTGTCACCATAATAAGACTCGTTAATCAGATTAACAGAAAACTTTTAAAAATTTAAGCATCCCTTCGTAACCTTTATTAAAATCACAACTTGGGTCCTGATTTAGAAATTACATTCCAAATTTGGGTTTAACCTTCCATCTTAAAATTTACCGAATATTATGACCGAATCTAGGATTTATCCGGAACCCCCAAATGCCCGAACCTACCCGGTAAGTTCCCATATCCGGTCCCATCCAGAAAGTCGAGTGTCCGGATTCACCCGGTAATACCGGTATACGGATCTACCCGGAAAACAACCATATCCGGATTTACCCGGAAAACAACCATATCCAAATTTACCCAAAAAACAACCATATCCGGATTTACCAGGAAAACAATCATCCGAATTTACTCGGGAATTTCTTATCTGGATTTAACCGGAAAACACATATCCAGGTCTATCCGATAAACATCTCTATCCAGATCTACCCGGAAAACACTCATGTCCGGAAGACGTACCTGTTGCTCAACGATTTACACGATATTCCAATAACTCTTTAAAACAAATTTCTTAATCATACAAATGAGTCTTATGAAACCACTAGAAGTTCCAATCATCAATTCTATAGATGTATAGACTTGAAATTTTAAATAGAGAAGATGAACTTACCTTAATTTCAATGTCCAGAACGATAACAAAATAACTCTGCCTCAAATCCTTTGTACCAACTAGTTCAGAATCAAATTCCCCGAGAACTCAATTTCTCTTTTCGTGGCTTAAACACACTTTAGAGGATCAACTCAGATATTTTGCTACAAGAATTGAATTCTCGTGATTATATACCTCAGGTTTCCACTTTAACATTTAGCCCAAAACTCTTTGACTAATTACACTTTTTACACTTAGTCATCAAAAATAATAACAAGTCTTCTAAAATAACACGCCCAAATTTTAAATGTTCTTCCATAATAAATGTACAGTAATTAAGGAAATTTTGATGTGTTACACAGGCGTCGTAAGGAAACTTACGACACTCGCATATATTAATTACTGAAGGAGGGTCTGGACATCCTTGGTTGCTATCTACGAGTCGTGGTGAACATACGGTTATCATTAAAAGTGTCAATTGTGGGTCTAGAAACCTATAGTTGTTGAGACCTTATCTTAACACAAGGTTGGTAGCATGGATCTTACGTCAGTCGTGACTTTGAATTTTTTACCCCAACACAGTGTACCTGTTGGATAAGCTTCGAACACAGCTTGCAGCCCAAGATATCTCTAACAAGTCGGTTAGGATAAGATAGGCTTAAGATATTCCCAATAGAATTAGGAGTTATCTAGTTCTAATAGAAATAGGAATAGCAAAGATGTGCTAGTACTATATATATCATTGTTGAGTTGTGACAATGATAACCAGATTTGAGAGTGTTTAGTTTTGAGATATTTTCTAAACATTAATAAGAGAGTTATTCTTATTCAAACCCTAAAACGTGTGATACGCTTTACTTTATTTGGTATCAGAGCATAAGGCGAATCGATCAACTCAAAGACGCGATCACGGAACTTTACCAACAAGTCGGCGTAACCAAGTCATGGGAGACGATAGACCACTTTCTCGCCCGAAGGAATTAGACAAGACGATCTCGATCCAATGTCCCATGCTAACCTCTACAAACTATACGGTATGGGCTATGAGGATGAAAGTATTGCTGCGAATTCATAAGGTGTGGGAAATAATTGAACCCGGAACAGTTGTATTCGACAAGAAAGATGTCGCAATAGCATTACTCTTTCAATCCATCCCGGAGGCTCTTATTTTGCAAGTAGGCGAACAAGATTCCCCAAAAGAGATATGGGAAGCAATCAAAGCTCGACACCTAGGCGCCGATCGTGTCAAAGAAGCGCGACTGCAAACCCTAATGTCTGAATTTGAAAAGGTCAAGATGAAGGACTCGAACACAATAGATAACTTTGCGGGAAAGTTATCGGAGCTAGCAACAAAGGTGGCCTCTCTTGGAGAAACAATTGAGGAACCTAAACTCGTAAAGAAATTTCTCAATAGTTTACCAAGAAGCAAATACATCCATATCATAGTCTCCCTCGAGCAAGTTCTAGATCTGAAAACGACGGGTTTTGAGGATATTATAGGAAGACTCAAGGCTTATGAAGAACGAATTCTCGATGAGGAGAATCACAGAGAAACACAAGGCAAGTTGTTATTCGCAAATTCAGATCAACAAAGCTTTGTTGCTTCACGAGGGAGAGGACGTGGAAGAGGAGGCAGAGGATACAGAGGACGAGGCAGAGGAAGATTCAACTCACAAGAACGAACAACAAATCAAATTGATCAAAACCAGACAAGAGAAAAGAATGATAGATCAAAATTAATGTGCTACCGCTGTGACAAACCCGGCCACTTCGCTTCTACATGCCCTGAAAGAACACAAAAGATACAAGAAGCAAATAAAGCGGAGACAGAAGAAGATGATCCATCCCTTTATATGCATGAAGTCGTGTTCTTAAACGAAGAGAATATCATACCAAAGAACTACGAAACCAAGGAAAAGGAAGAAGAAGTTTGGTATCTCGATAATGGAGCAAGTAATCACATGACCGGCAACAAGACATACTTCTCTGAACTCAACGAAAACATAAAAGGCAAGGTAAAATTCGGGGATGGATCTTGTGTTGAAATAGGAGGGAAAGGGTCAATCCTTTTTCAAAGCAAAACGGATGAACAAAACGTTGTCACCGATATCTACTATATTCCCGAACTTAAAAGCAATATTCTGAGTTTAGGACAAGCCACGGAAGTCGGGTGTGATGTTAGGATGAGACAAGATTACTTGACACTCCATGATCCAAGTGGAAGACTTTTGGAAAAAGTCATACGTTCACCCAATAGACTTTACAAAATAAGTCTAAAGATTGGAAAACCGATATGCCTACACACAAGAATAGAAGACGATACTTGGAGGTGGCACGCAAGGTTAGGACATATAAGCCATAAAACAATCAAAGCTATGTCCCAACAAGAGATGGTTCACGGCCTACCGGAAATAAGAGAGGAAAAGAAGCTGTGCGAGTCGTGTTTAGTCGGGAAACAAACTCGTCAAGCTTTTCCAAAGGCATCTATGTTTCGAGCTTCCAAACCCCTAGAACCCCTTCACACAGACTTGTGTGGTCCGCTAACACCACCAACCATAGCTCATAACAAATATATATTTGTTATCATAGACGGTTTTTCGAGATACATGTGGTCGATCTTGATAAAAGAAAAGAGTGAAGCTTTTGGTAAATTCAAGGCGTTTAAAAGTCTAGTAGAGAAGGATCTTGAGAAAACGATCATGACTCTTAGAACTGATAGAGGAGGAGAGTTCACCTCAAAGGAGTTCAGTGAATTTTGTGAGATAAGCGGGATCAAGAGACATCTCACGGCCCCCTACACACCGCAACAAAACGGTGTGGTAGAAAGAAGAAATAGGACGTTGATGGAGATGACAAGGAGTATTCTCAAGGCAATGAAGGTACCAAACTATTTATGGGGAGAAGCAGTTCGCCACGCTACCTATGTAATTAATAGGGTACCCACAAGAGCCCTTGAGAACATGACCTCTTACGAATGCTTGTGAAAGAAGAAACCGAACCTATATCACTTAAAGGTCTTCGGTTGTCTAGCATACGCGAAGGTGGAAGCAACAAACCTCAAGAAACTGGACGATAGATCACAATCACTAGTGCATATTGGGATCGAGCCGGGATCCAAGGCCTATATATTGTATAACCCAACGACACGAAGAATAGTTGTGAGTCGTGACGTGGTATTTGACGAAAAAACAAGTTGGAGCTGGAGTGAAACAAGAGACGGACCAAGAAGGGATCCAGGAATGTTTCACATGAGATGGGGTGAGGTTGTAGATGTTGGAGAAGGACCCGTGGTGATCGACAATGATCAACACCAAGATCATGACGAAACCGAAAGCGTTGAGTCCAATGACTCCGAGCATCATGATCATGAACATGGAGACGACAACAACACGGATGATCACAGTCATAACAATCACGATAATGAAAGTGACACAGCCCAAGAAGAGCAACCACTAAGAAGATCGACTCGTCAAATAAGTCAACCAAGTTATCTTGATGATTATGTCCTTCAATCCTCTGTAGAATGTGAGAGACTTCTACTTTCAATACATAATGAGCCAAGTTGCTATAAAGAAGCAAAGGGTTTGTTAAAGTGGAGACAAGCATGTAAAGAAGAGATTGATTATATCAACAAAAACAAGACATGGTTTCTAGTTGATAAACCAAGTGAGGTAAAAGTTATTGGTCTCAAGTGGATTTTCAAAATTAAGAAGAATGCGGATGGTACTATCAACAAGTACAAGGCGCGGCTTGTAGCTAAGGGATATGTACAAGAATCCGGCATAGATTTTGATGAATTTTTTGCACCAGTTGCTCGTATTGAAACCATACGATTGTTGATTGCATTGGCAGCATCACATGGATGGGAAATTCATCACTTAGATGTGAAAACAGCATTCTTACATGAAGAATTAAAAGAAGATGTTTATGTTGATCAACCCGAAGGCTTTGAAGTAAAAGGTGAAGAACACAAGGTGTATAAGCTTTCAAAAGCCTTGTACGGTCTGAGACAAGCTCCACGAGCTTGGAACACAAAGTTGGATCAAATTCTGAAAGGGATGAGATTCAAAAGGTGTTCGAAAGAAACTTATGTGTATCGCAAAGAAGAGGGAGGAACTCTTCTCATTGTTGCTATTTACGTAGATGACTTGTTTGTAACCGACAACACACTCAAAGTCATAAGTGAATTCAAGGTTGGGATGTCATCTAAGTTTGAGATGTCGGATCTCGGAAGACTCACTTATTATCTCGGTATTGAAGTACATCAATGAGAAGATGGAATCGAGATTAAACAAGAAGGTTATGCACGAAGAATTTTGAGAGAAGCTGGTTTGGAAAGTTGTAATCCGACTCAAGTACCCATAGAGTTTGGACTGAAAGCTTCAAAGGCACAAGAAGAAACAGAGATAGATCCTACGAACTATAGAAGGAACGTCGGGTGCTTAAGGTATTTATTACACACACGCCCAGACTTAGCCTTCTCTGTTGGAGTTGCTAGCAGGTATATGCAAAGCCCTCGCAAATCACATGGTGAAATAATGAAGCAAATACTACGGTATCTAAAGGGAACGGTTGCATTTGGTTTGAAGTTTAATCGTGAGAGATCAAAGAAGATCATTGGGTACAGTGATAGTAGTCACAATATTGATCAAGATGATGGAAGAAGCACTACGGGTCATATGTTCTACTTTGGATCTTCACCGATTACTTGGTGTTCACAAAAACAGGACACGGTTGCCCTCTCATCGTGTGAGGTCGAGTTCATGGCAGCAACAGAGGCGGGTAGACAAGCCATATGGCTTCAAGACCTTTTAAGCGAGATCACGGGTTGGAAGACCGAGCAAATCCTCATCAAGATTGACAACAAGTCTGCAATAGCGCTCACCAAAAACCCTGTATTTCATGGTAAAAGCAAACACATACATAAACGCTACCATTTTATACGAGAGTGCATTGAGAGGGAGCTTGTCTATGTGGAACACGTACCGGGAGTTGAACAAAAGGCGGATATCTTAACTAAAGCTTTGGCGCGGATCAAGTTTAGTGAGATGAGAAGCTTGATAGGAGTTCAAGACATGTCCAAGACCAAGTCGAAGCTTACGAGGGAGAATGTTGGATAAGCTTCGAAGACAGCTTGCAGCCCAAGATATCTCTAACAAGTCGGTTAGGATAAGACAGGCTTAAGATATTCCCAATAGAATTAGGAGTTATCTAGCTCTAATAGAAATAGGAATAGCAAAGATGTGCTAGTACTATATATATCATTGTTGAGTTGTGACAATGATAACCAGATTTGAGAGTGTTTAGTTTTGAGCTATTTTCTAAACATTAATAAGAGAGTTATTCAAACCCTAAAACGTGTGATACGCTTTACTTTAGTACCAACCAACTCTAATTGGTACCAACTTTTTTCGGTTGGTACATGTTGGTATGGTTTTGCACCCACATCTCAACAGTTTACAAAGTTTACAAACCTGTTGTCTGAAACATGTTGTCCGTAAAACCTTTAGTTGTAAAAAATTAAAATGCATAATTTGAGTTCTTTGAGTTTGACGGACGAGTAAACCTTCTAGTCTTTTACTTTAAACTGTAAAACAATAAAATGTTAATGTACTAAATAGTTAAATCTATTTAAAAAACAATCAGGTCATCTTATCATCATATGCATAAATAGTACATTAGTAATCAAATATATTTTATTTAATTGATTTTTTATTTAATATATAGTTAAAATTAATGTACATATAAGTCGATACGGTATTACCGTGATACACGATTTTTAATAACACATGCCAACCATGTCTGTAAAATTGGTACAGTCGTACTAACCAATTTAACTAGTATCAATTTAGTTAGTACCAATTGAATTGATATGATTAATAATTAATTAATTTGTTTGTCATGGTACACATTTAACACCCTTAACCATTACAACATATTTGTGATATTTACTCTCGATTCTTAATTTTATACTTATAAGTTATATATTATTAAAAGATATTTTAAATATGTAATTATTAGTCAAAGTTTATTTTATGTTCATGCAAATCAAGTATTGATTTTTTTACAAGATGATGTAATTCCTCTTTATTATATAATATTATATATATATATATAACTTAATACGAGCAGTTTCTTTTTCTATTGAAATTCAATACATGAATAATGGCTTTTAGACATTATTTTTTTATATATTTAAAAACTTGAAAAGCTTCTCTAATTATTTTAGAGAAGCTTTTCATTTCCGTGAAAGTTTTAGGAAGGGTTTTCGTAGGGTTACGATAGTCTTTAGAGAAACTTTTTTAGACTTTAGATACGTTTTATAAATCCTAAATATCAAGTGCAGTAATGATAATCAAACAAACAATCACAAAAGAAATTCTCAAAACCTGGTTATATGATTGATAGATTGAATACATAGAGTTTTACAATGAAAACGATAAATGCGAATGACTCTCTTAGGGTTAAACCCTAATTACAAAACATTATATACCTTTTAGGGTATTTACACTTTTGGCACTAAACTTTAATTTGATTTCACCCCAACAATCTCCCCCTTTGGATTAAAGTTGAAATTGACGCCATTCTGGAACATATCGTCTTCTGATAGCAAATATGATCTCGAACCGTCGAAGTGCGGTTCTGTACTCCAGTCTTTCAATGATCTCCTCCAAAGCTCTTTCAACCAGTGATCTTTCCTTAGGTTCGAGTTTCTTCGATCCTTTATCGTCTAACACTAACTTGCTCCGCAATTGATTTTTGAGTTGCATCAGTGTACCATCACAGTAGCGAGCAATCTCACTGAACCACATAAATCTTTTGTCACGCTGGTTGTTCAGGTAGATCATGCCAAACTCAAGAACTTCAAGGATCAAAGCGGTTGCTAGATTTTCTATGTTGGGCAATCTTTGATTCGACTTTAGCATGTTGACTTTAGGTTGGTTGCTTTCGATACCCATCTGAAAGTCTTACACGTATGACAGTGTGATCGCACTTTTCATGTATCTCTTGACAACTTCAAGTGTAGAAATGACTTCCCCAGGTCTGATGGTCCTGGTCTTTAAGTCCCTTAAGATAAACTCAAAGTCTTGCAGTTCTAGGTTTTCAAATGGGCTTCTGTGAAGGTCCGTTCGTTGCCATCATTCCTCAACACTGTAAAATCTAGGTACCATACCTTGAGCAAGCGTTTGGAGGAAGTTTCTTTTATCTCGATAATTTGGTGTTTAGTTCTGACATTACTGCTCGGTTGACCTTTAGTTTTTCTCATGTTGACATACTCGATTTGTCTTCTCTTTTGCTTTATGAACTCTACACCATAGACACTGACTGGGTTGTACGGTTGGATCCAGTAGGCGAAAATCTTCTTTTCTGATTCTTCGAGATATAGAGTCGATATCCTGACTCTTTCCCATTTAAGTGGAGGATTCGGTTCGACCTGAGCATTATTTTAGAGGTAGAAAAGAAAATTATTTCAAAGAGAAAACTAAAAAATGAAAAAAGATAGAAAAAAAGAATAAAAGATGTTTCTGGAAAAAAGTGAAGAACATGAAAAGGCTATGGCTGAAAAGGAAAAGAAACGAAAGGCCTCTAAAAGCGATAGACTAAACTATGTGGCATTGAAAAACTTATTTCAGGAGGAGATAGAGGTTTTACATCAAAGTCTTTTATCAAAAGATATCTTAATAAAGAAATATCAAGATGCACAAGATGTGCATATCAAAATTAGCTCTTAAATGGATAAGGCAAGTGATAGTCTCAACCATCGAATTTGTACATAATACATACATACATCCAAAGTTCAAACAGTTAGAAATAAATTCTCTTATTTGTCAACAAAAATACGTCCAATCCAATGTATACTTCAACCATCGGATTAGACACCCAATAAGGTTTAAATCTGATATCTTCTCATAAAGGAAACAAACTCAAAAACCATCGGATTTACAACCATCGGATTGAATGCTTTTGAATAAAGATCATAATCCGATGAAAGCTCTGTAACACCCTCAAAATTGTAAAGAGCAACTAAATAAAATTTTAGATAAATTAACCAAATGTTGATCCAAATCCTCAGTGATTTGATAATGACCCTCTCTTAAACACTTAGTGAAAATTGTAAGTAAACAATATGTATTAGAGTTTCACTATCGCTGATAAGTACTAAGACTTTACAGTACCGCTGATAGGAACTCTCGCTCTTTGAATTAGACATTCAGCGAACACTGTTCACCACAATGCTTTGAGCCTGTTCAGTCCTTATGGTAATCGCTGATAGTTAGTTGTTTACTTATGATCCCTGGAGACAAGTTTCACGTCAACATATGTTCTACGCTGAAGTCGAAGATCAAGCTCAAGAACCAGCGACAAGTCTACAAATGAACTGATGCGGATATCAGCGAAGTCAATATTTGTCCATTCAACGTGAAGTATCAAGTAGAAGACTTCAGCAATCGCTGAACTTTATCATTCGCTGATAAAGATCTGACTCAACGAAAGCTGATCATGAAGTCTCCCTACATGTTACTATTGTCTTACCTCCCTTGCACGTCTCCGTACGAATTGTCAGAACGGACATCCCTTTTGTCTGAAATCGTACAACAACTCTGATTCTACATTGTGCACCATGCGGCTACTAAGGTTGTCTATAAAGGTCAATGACATGCAACCACTCAGCTGCTGCCACGAGTAAAGCCATACTGCAATGCATTAAATGCATGCAGTATATAAGAAGAACCCTACTTCAGTTTTGAAGTATGCTCGGACCATCTTCTTATCTCTCTCTTATTGTTAAGTTATTATTCGTAATTTCTTTAACTCTTTCTAGTGCAAGAAACTTAGTGTTTCTCAAGACTTGTTTAGATTAGGTTTATCCTTAATCTTGTTCCGCAATAAGTTGTAAATTGTCTTGATTTATCAATAAACAATTTAGAAAAGTAAAATTGTTGCTTTAACTGTGAAAAGATAGGTCATTTTGCTAGTGAGTGCAGGTCAAAGAAAATCTCTAGATCCTCAGCTTTTCCCAAGAAAAACTTTATTCCCAGGAATAGAGATGAAAAATATAAAAAGCTGAAAGAAAGGTATGCAAAACTGAAAACCTTTAAGAAGAAAGGCAAAGGCCTTATGGCTGACTATGATTGGGTTGCATCTGACGAAGAAGATTCATCTGACTCTGAAGATGATGAAGCAAATCTATATCTCATGGCCAAACTTGAAGATGAGGAAGACAACTCTGACATTCCCTCTACTTCAACCTCTGCTACTAAGGTAACACCTTCCTTCTTTACCAATATTGCAAATATTGATGAAGCTGATAGTCTTCGAAAAATCGATCTCTTGACTAGAAGTTTATATGAAGACATGAATGGCAAAACTGTGGTTGAAAATCAAAACCTTGATCTCGCTGAACAGCTTAAAAACTGTCACCTTCAAATAGAAAATCTTTCTAAAATTGAAGAAGATTTTAAAGATCAAGTTCACCTAAATCAGCTAGTCAAAATCGAGCGCGAAGAAGCTATCGCTGCATTAAAAGCTGAAAAAGCTACTGTTGATGGATGGTATAATTCCTCAACAAAGATCACTGAGATAATCAAGTCTCATATCCCTCTGAGTGACAAACGTGGTCTTGGTTACAAAGCTGATACTCTAGAACCAACCACTGATCGTTCCATGCTCTTATTTGGAACTTCCGTGTCCTCGGTCGCTGATACTTCGTCCTCTCAGTGTTCCTCTTCTAAACCGCCTATACCTGAGGAAATCTATACCCTAACTTCTAAAGGTAAAGAAAAAGTTATTTATCCAAAACCTACCTCAGTCTTTAAAAACAAAGGTAAAGGAATTGCTTTTAACCAAAATCCTCAGAAGGGTACCTCTGTACCAAAGCTGAACGCTTCTAAAGCTTCAGTGACTTATCCCTCTGATTCAAAGAATAAGATCTCTGGATTTATTCAGCGTGGATCTATTCAGCGATCTACTACTAGAATCAAAGTGGAAATTATTGGTAAGAAATCCGAAGAACTGAATGTTCCTCCCATTTCAAAAGCCAATAGCTTACTTGGTGTTGGTCCTTCTAATTCAAAATCAAAAGCTCAGCATTCAAATGGTCCTAGAACTACTTTTAGTTATAGGAAATGTTATCACTGTGGACTTACTGATCATATTGCTAGTAAGTGCCCTACAGCCACCAAAGCTGAAAAGATAGCTAAGGTGAAGATCATTGCCCCCAAGGCAAAGAAGCCCACTGAGGTTAAGAATTTAACCAAAGTGAAGACTGATAAAGTTGAATCTTCAAATGTTGCGAAGACTGCTGAACCTTCCACCTCCTCTTCTACCCCCACTGACAAGTGTGTACACATGGTTAAGTGGGTACCCAAGACAAACTAATCTTCCTTTGTGATGCAGGTTAAGATGGGTATCTGGTATCTCGATAGCGGATGCTCAAGACACATGACTGGAAAGAAAAGCCTGCTCTCTGAATACAAGGAAGAGAAGGGTCCCACTGTAACTTTCGATGGAAACGGAAAAGGACATACCCGAGGGTTTGGTGTACTCTCTAATGGTACAACAACCTTCATAAGAGTCGCATATGTTGAAGGGATGAAGCACAATCTTCTAAGCGTCAATCAGCTTTGCGACATGGATAACAAAGTAATCTTTACTAAGGAATCCTGCTTCGTCGCTGACAAAAAGGAGAAGATAGCTCTTAGCGGTTATCGTTTGGAAAATTTTTATGTAATAAACATGGACTCAACAACCACTGAGAACTCATGTTTCTTCTCTAAAGCCTCTTCTGATGTCAACTGGTTATGGCTAAAAGGCTCTCTCATCTCAACTTCAAGACACTGAATACTCTCTCTTCAAAAGAGTTAGTCACTGGTCTACCTCAGCACTCATACGCCAAAGAGTCCTTATGTTCAGCGTGTGAGAAAGGAAAGCAGACCAAAGCAAGCTTTAAGTCAAAGCAAGTTTCCTCAGTGTCATCTCCTCTACAACTTCTCCATATGGATTTGTTTGGCCCTGTTAACAAACAATCCATCGCTGGAGAGAAATATACGCTGGTCATAGTTGATGAATTCTCTAGATATACATGGGTAATGTTTCTCCGTTCTAAGAGTGACACCCCTGAAGAACTCATCACTTTTGTCAGGAAGATGGAAGTCCTGAACAACATGACCGTTTGCTCAATAAGGAGTGATCATGGGACTGAATTCAAAAACAGTTCTCTTGATTCCTTCTTTGAGAGTAAGGGTATATCTCACAACTTTTCTTCAGTGAGAACACCGCAACAAAACGGAGTCGCTGAAAGAAGAAATAGAACTATTATTGAAGCTGCAAGTTCAATGCTCAGCGATTCTCACCTGCCTACTCAGTTTTGGGCGGAAGCTGTCAACACTGCTTGTTTTACGCAAAACAGGTCGCTGATAGTCAAAAGATTCAATAAGACAACCTATGAACTTTTTCATGGGAGAAATCCTTCAATTAGCTTTCTTCACATCTTTGGATGTCAGTGTTTCATACTGAACAACAGAGATGCCCTTGGAAAGTTTGATCCTAAGGCTGATGATGGAATCTTTCTTGGATACTCTTCAATCTCCAAAGCCTTCAGAGTCTTCAATCGAAGAAGACAAACTGTTGAAGAAACTATTCACGTCACCTTTGACGAATCCCGTTCAGCAAACTCTAAACCGTCTGCTGATACTGAAGAACTGAATCAATGAATGTTTTCACATCTTAGTGATTCAGAAGATATTCCCACTCCTCATACTCATACCGTTGAAGATGATATTCCTACTATCATCCCAAACATGCAGAATAGTGAAGCTGAAACTTCATGGGTCTCAGCTGTTCCTTTGAACACTATGCCTGCTTCTGAACCGTCTACCTTAGACATTCCATCTACTTCTCAACAATCAGTGAATATAATGACATCTGCACCTACTCCTCTCTTGGCTGATATTCCAGAAATCGCTGAAGCCTCATCTTCAGTCCCTCCAGTTCAGGTTGAGTCAGCGTCTCACGCTCCGGCTCAGCGATAGACTGTAAATCACCCCATCGATCAAATTCTTGGTGATCCAAACGCTGGTGTTCAGACTCGACGAAGTGCAGGTAATATTTGTTTATTTGTTAACTTTATTTCTCTAATTGAACCAAAGAAAATAGATGATGCCCTCAAAGATCCAAACTGGGCCAGCGCCATGCAAGAAGAGCTGACTGAATTCGAAAGAAACAAAGTTTGGAAACTTGTTCGAAGACCAACTGACAAAACAGTGATAGGCACTAAATGGGTCTATCGAAACAAGTTGGACGAACATGGAACTGTAACCCGCAACAAGGCTAGTCTTGTTTCTCAGGGATACAGACAAGAGGAAGGCATAGACTACGACGAACCTTTTGCTCCAGTAGCAAGACTAGAATCTATTCGTCTATTCTTAGCATACGCTGTACACAAAGACTACAAAGTATATCAGATGGATGTTAAGTCAGCGTTTCTAAATGGAAAGCTGAATGAAGAAGTCTATGTGGAACAACCTCCATGATTCTCAGATCCTAAGCGTCTAGGTTATGTTTATAAATTGGATAAGGCACTTTATGGCTTAAAGCAAGCTCCACGTGCATGGTATGACACTCTATCCTCTTATCTCCTAATTGAAAATTTTGAGCGAGGTAAAATCGACAAAACTCTATTTTTCAAAATAGTGAAAGGTCATATCATTCTTTTTCAGACATATGTTGTGGACATTATATTTGGTTCTACTAACCCTGATCTTTGTACTCGTTTCGCTGATAGAATGAAAGAAGAATATAAAATGAGTATGATGGGTGAGCTAACATATTTCCTTGGTCTTCAGATAAAGCAAAATGAAAAAGGAACTTTCATTAATCAGGGAAAGTATGTTAGAGATATGCTGAAGAAATTCGATTTAACTCAGAGTTCAGCTATGAAAACCCCTATGGCACCACCGCTGACACTAAACAAGGATTCAAATGGAATACCTGTTAATGTCACGCTATACCGTGGGATGATCGGCTCTCTCTTGTATCTTACAGCTAGCCGACCTGATATTATGTATGTTACTTGTTTGTGTGCACGATATCAAGCTGAACCTAAGGAATCTCATATGATCGATGTAAAGCGAATCTTTCGTTACCTTAAGGGTACTTCCAACCTAGGTCTTTGGTATCCCAAAGACTCAGGGTTTGATTTAATCGCCTATTCAGATAGTGATTTTGCAGGTTGCAAATTAGATAGGAAAAGCACCACAGGAGGCTGTCAGCTCCTTGGTGGAAAGCTGGTGAGTTGGACAAGTAAAAAAAATTCAGTGTCCACCTCAACTGATGAAGCTGAGTATGTAGCCGCTGGAAGCTGTTGTTCTCAGGTCTTGTTGATGAGAAATCAACTACTGGACTATGACCTTCAGCTCTCAAAAATTCTAATCTATTGCGACAGCACAAGTGCCATCGCTATAGCCAACAATCCAGTGCTACACTCAAAGACAAAACACATCGAAATCATGTATCATTTTATCAGAGATCATGTGATGAATGTTGATATAGAACTTCATTTTATCCCAACTGACTATCAGTTAGCTGATCTGTTCACCAAACCTCTTGATGAGACAAGATTCAACTTTCTCATCAGCGAGCTTGGAATGCTGAACTTTGAAGAATAAAATCTTCAGCGGTTCACATTTGATCAGCGATAGGATAAAGTCAACTTGTATAACACACTCTATCATTCTCTCTCTGAACATAATTGATTCGCTGATATCAAGGTATGTTTTCTCTCTTACTCGCTGACGTTCGCCTAGAACTCAAAGATTTCAAAACATCTTGCATCGCTGAATATCTCTTCCTTAACAGTGATACTTTGAAATTTCTTAAACCAACACTGGTATTTCTATTCAGTGCTTCATATTTTCAAAAGTGTCCCTGAGCCCTCAAAGCCTCAGAGACATCCTAAAATATGAAAGGACAGTTGTGACGTCATCGCAACGGATAAGCCCTGGCACGTTCTTTTTCTGACACACGTTTGCACGTTTCGTTTACCTTCCAATCAAATGCAAACACGTGTCCGTGTCATGATGAAAATCTTTTCCCGCTCAAGATTTTCTCTCTCTCTACTCTCTCTATATAAACCATTTTGGGTTTATATTTTTCTCTTTACGCGAAAAACTTCTCCTCCAAGCAAGAAAAAGATTTACTGATGCATTTTGAGCTCTCAAAATTTCCAGAAACTGTTCATCTTCTTCCTTGACGAACCAGGTTAATACTCTTATTATTTACCTACATTACTTGTTTATGATCTTATTCTTTGCTTTTAACAAGATCAAACAAAAGAACTTTTATAAAATGAAATCATTTTCTGTTCATGATTTTATGAATACAACCTTCATGGTTGTTCTTCAAGTTTATATCAAAACTCGTAAACTTGTTCTTCATATGTTTTTCCAGAATTCCTTCTTCAAATGAAAACTGGAAAACACATAATCTCTACGTTTTGTAACTCTTTCTCAAAACAAGAAAAGAACCCTAATCTTTCTCAAAGGGATTTTTGGCTGAATGAAATGGACAAAATTCAAAAACATCTTATTGGAAAATCTTTCCACAATAAGACTGTATTCTTTATCTATGTTCATGTTTAACAAAAATGGCATCTTCTACTGGCATTCCAACTGCTGAGAACACTCCTGCTGTTGAGGAACTTGAAATCACCAAGGCTCCTCAGGTCAAGTTCAAACATGAGGATGTCTCCTTTACAAAATCAAACAACCTCCATGCGCTGTTCGATTTTCCTCCGAAAAAGCAAGTCAAGCATCTAGACGATGCTGTGAATTTTCTGAAAACCTGTTGCCTCTCTACAGCCTTGACCATAACACCCCCTGCTCATCAGTTACTATTATCTCAATTCTGGTATACCGCCAGACACACTCAGCTACCATCATCCAAAGACCCTACCAAACTACTTGATGTCATCCTCAGTGACACTGATTTTGGAACCATCAAAATCAACCCAGCTATCATTCGAAAAGCACTGAATCTCCCTGTTGCCACCAAAGATAAACAATTTGTTCCTTTTCCTAACCCCAAAAGACATGCTGATATAGAAACACTCATTGCATTCTTTGATGCAATGAAGTACGTTTGGGATCAAGGGAGAGATGAAAAGGCCGAGAAGAAACTGACTGCAATCAAGAAGTCAAAGATGCCCAGCGAGATGAACTTCATATTCGCACACCTGATAAGTTGCATGACAGCGAAGAGTGGCTCCTCTGATCAAGCTGCTCAACCTCAGCAAGCCATGGGCTATGCATTGCTGAAGGGTCTCCATGTTGACTGGGCCTCGATAATCTACGACGATCTTGCGCTCAGAGTAGATTTTGCTGATAGACCATCATGGGTTCCATACCCAAGATTCCTCAGCGCCATCTTCCAAACCGGCCTTAAGGATAAATACCCAAAAGTAGGAGACCTAAAACTCTCTCAGGTTGGCCCTAAGGTGTTCGACTTCAAGCCCCTGCCAAACGAGGTACGTCTCTCTACTCTCTTATCTATTCTCAATCCTCCTTCTTCTATTTCTGCGGCTCATTCAGTGGAAATCCCCACCGCTGATACCCTAGCTGCAACCTCCACTCCTTCTAGAAAAAGGAAACACTCATCTTCCCAACTTAGCTCCGAAAGGACCAAGAAAACCAAGGAGCAACCCGCAAAGCATTTCCATGCTAAACACTCCTCAGCTCATCTTGAAGAGCTGATGGATAGTTCCGTGGTACGCTCTGCCACAGCTGAACAAGCCACCCCTTCCATCCCAGCTTCAGCGTCTCTAAACGCTGAAGTTATAAACTTGGAAAAGAACCCACCTCCTTCAGTCCCCTTTGAGACTGAAGTGATTTTCAGCGGATCCAACGCTGAACCCCGTACCATCCAACATTCTCATCCTCCATTCCTCTCACCTCTTCTTTGGTCACTCAATCTATTCCCCTATTCTCCTCAACAACCGTCATCCTCAGCGACACTACTGCTGAACATTTTCAGAGGATGATAGGACACACCACAGGACCTGCAGGTACTTCCAGTCGTCTAGGAAATATTGAAGATGACTACGAAACTTTTTCAGGACATCGAAGTTTCGACAACTTCGCCATCCCGCCTGCAGGTATACACAAATTCCCACACACTTCTCTCTCTCAACCCCAAACTTCTGAGCTTTCCTCTGTTGATAACTTTTTCAGGTCCTAATTTGGGAGATATCAACACCTCCCTGACGGCCCTGGAAACAAAGATGGAGTCTTTCAACAACACTCTAACTTCCAACTCTTCAGCGGTTACAAACGCTGGAGAGAACTTGAAGACTTTGACCACTGAGGTCGAAAAGAAAACCTCCAAAGCTGATCTGCAGAAGGTGGATGGTAGCATTGCTAAATTTGCTACCACCCTCGCTGAAAACTCAACCGCCACAACCACTCTCTCAACAAACTTCACCTCTCTGTCCAATGAAGTCACATCATTGAAGACAGAGGTTGGTTCTCTTAAGAGTGAAGTTTCCACGATCAAGACTGAAGTCTCTGCGGTCAAAGAGATTGTTCAGAAAGTGCTCGATCGCCTGAACACCGCAACTTCTCACTTCACTCAGGCCGATCGAGATGATCTCAAAAAGATCAGTCCTGCTATTACTGGCCTAGAAGACAGAGTAGCAGCGATTGAAAACTGCATAAGAATTACTGGCCAAGAAGACAGTAATCCTATGGCTGCTGCTGGCGCTGAAAAGTCCGTTACCTCCCCCAACCATGATGTGGAAGAGGGGGAGAAGCCTAAAGAAGACCTTCCCCATAATGATGTGGGGGAGAAGAAAAATAAAGAAGACCTTCCCCATGCTGAGTGGGAGGGTATTGAGACTGAAGCTGATGCTACTTCTTCAAAACCTTAGGGAGTTGAAAACCCTGAGGAAACCGAGAACCCTCCCTCTGAATCTGAGGGGGAGCAACTCGAAGAGCACAACATTGAAGCTGCTGCTGATGTAACCTCACCCTACGCTAAAGAGGTTGAATCTGATGAAGACGAAGCTGAAGACGATGAAGCTGTCGACATCTCTGATGATGAACCATCTTCTTCTCCAAAGAATGATGATGATGACGATGATGATGATGACTCCTTTATCGTCAAGCCTGTTCAGAAGACTACAGCTCTCAAAGGGATTTCGATAAACGAACCTTCAGGGGAGCGGACCAAGACAAAGCCTGCAGCGTCTGAAGCTGACAAAGGCAAAAACAAAGGCCTTGCTGCAGAAGACAATCTAATTATCTTGCTTCAAAAGCCAGTTTCTCAGGTACACTACCTCCTATTCCCTTACACTGCATCCCTCCTCTATCCCTTCTCAATCTCAATCCTTCTATCCATAAAACCTCTATACACTTGAACAACCCATTCTTTCTCTATCTCTTTCTTCCCCAACTCTTCTTACTTAAACGATCGATGTGTTTCAGCTAGTCCTCTCCCCTGCTTGAGGATCCAGCTGAAGTCTCTACAGCTTCACCAACAATAATCCCAGCTCCCAACGTTGAAGAAATAATCCCGGTCTTGGATTTAATCACTGAGGCCGATGAACCTGAGAACCAACTCTCTCTCACAAAAACAGACCTTCCTTGGCTCCTCAAAAGCTAAAGTGAAGAGGATCAGAAAAAGAGAGAGGAAGTAATCAAGAGATTCGAAGATCAGCGAATCATCCTGAAGCGTGATACTAGGAATACCAGGATCACCTCAGAGCTGAAAAGTTAATCGCTGAAAGAAGGGAAGCTGAAGAAAAAGATAGAGAACTCGCCATCCAGCTTACGCAACAATCAGTGAAGGACCCCTCACTGAATAGAACTCCCATCGAAGTCCAACGTCAGCTCTGGGAAGACGCCAAGAAGATCGTTGAAGAAAAAGCCAAGGTTTCTCAATCTACCTTGAACTGGTGCAAAGAAAAGGTTCACTTCAGATATCGACCTGCCATAATCAACAAGGTACATATCACTGGAAGATCGACCCTAAGAATTTCAATCGCTGAAATCAAGATATTCAGAGAGAACGGACAGTACGAAAAATTCTATGCTGAAGTTATCATGAAGTACGGTCTCTCTGAATGGTTGGAGATCATATTAGCCATCCAGAAGTCACAATCTAAGTACAAGGATCATGTCGAGAAGCTTATAAATCAACAGATCGACTTAGTTTCTTCTGTCATGGATATTCCTCCTCCTCCTCCTCTCTCGAATCAGAAAAGAAGGGCCTCTGCAAAGAAAAAGTCTAAAACTTCAGACTCAGGTCCTCCTATACGGAACGACACATGTATTGGTTTCTCTCGAGCTGAAGTACTTGGTCCTGATCCTGATCTATCAGCGCTCGACACATCTCTGCCACCTGGTGAACGCTTTATCCCTGGAAAAGTCATAAGCGAACCTTATGGTATTTTCTTTTACGACTATGATAAGGGACAACGCTTTCAACGCATCTCTGAGCTTCCCATCACTCCTCTCGAACAGCTAAGGGATCTTGTCTATTGGTGTGAATTCTGATGCGATCTTCAGGCAAGGTATCTCAAAGCCTTAATCTTCACTGAAGCTCAAGAAAGAAGAAATCAGGGAGAAACTGTCCCTGACTGGATGATTCCTACAACCAAGACCCTTGATGAACTTCTCATTAAGGAAGAACCCTTCGATAGATGATAGGATCTCCTTGTAATTTTATCAAAAGATATCTTAATAAAGAATATCAAGATGCACAAGATGTGCATATCAAAATTAGCTCTTAAATGGATAAGGCAAGTGATAGTCTCAACCATCGAATTTGTACATAATACATACATACATCCAAAGTTCAAACAGTTAGAAATAAATTCTCTTATTTGTCAACAAAAATACGTCCAATCCAATGTATACTTCAACCATCGGATTAGACACCCAATAAGGTTTAAATCTGATATCTTCTCATAAAGGAAACAAACTCAAAAACCATCGGATTTACAACCATCGGATTGAATGCTTTTGAATAAAGATCATAATCCGATGAAAGCTCTGTAACACCCTCAAAATTGTAAAGAGCAACTAAATAAAATTTTCGATAAAATAACCAAATGTTGATCCAAATCCTCAGTGATTTGATAATGACCCTCTCTTAAACACTTAGTGAAAATTGTAAGTAAACAATATGTATTAGAGTTTCACTATCGCTGATAAGTACTAAGACTTTACAGTACCGCTGATAGGAACTCTCGCTCTTTGAATTAGACATTCAGCGAACACTGTTCACCACAATGCTCTGAGCCTGTTCAGTCCTTATGGTAATCGCTGATAGTTAGTTGTTTACTTATGATCCCTGAAGACAAGTTTCACGTCAACATACGTTCTACGCTGAAGTCGAAGATCAAGCTCAAGAACCAGCGACAAGTCTACAAATGAACTGATGCGGATATCAGCGAAGTCAATATTTGTCCATTCAACGTGAAGTATCAAGTAGAAGACTTCAGCAATCGCTGAACTTTATCATTCGCTGATAAAGATCTGACTCAACGAAAGCTGATCATGAAGTCTCCCTACATGTTACTATTGTCTTACCTCCCCTGCACGTCTACGTACGAATTGTCAGAACGAACATCCCTTTTGTCTGAAATCGTACAACAACTCTGATTCTACATTGTGCACCAAGCGGCTACTAAGGTTGTCTATAAAGGTCAATGACATGCAACCACTCAGCTGCTGCCACGTGTAAAGCCATACTGCAATGCATTAAATGCATGCAGTATATAAGAAGAACCCTACTTCAGTTTTGAAGTGTTCTCGGACCATCTTCTTATCTCTCTCTTATTGTTAAGTTATTATTCGTAATTTCTTTAACTCTTTCTAGTGCAAGAAATTTAGTGTTTCTCAAGACTTGTTTAGATTAGGTTTATCCTTAATCTTGTTCCGCAAAAAGTTGTAAATTGTCTTGATTTATCAATAAACAATTTAGAAAAGTAAAACCGTGTGTTTGTATTCAACCCCCCCCCCCCCCCCCCCCCCCCTTCTACAAACTTGTATAGCCCTTCGGGACCAACACCAAATAAGGATACAATTCCTTCTACAAACCATCCTTGGAATTACTTAAATATTAAACACATAATAACTTCAACATTCAAAACCTAAGTCATAGGCCAAGGCTACAAAAGGTCGGGTGTTACTCAACCCAATATCAAGTTGCTATTCCCAAATGCGGAAGATTTCACCAAGCCAATTACTTCTTGAGCACACAACTAGCTCTCCACTCTTTATAGTGTCACCAGAACTATATCCCAACCGGAACCTATTGCACATGCCGACAAATAAAAAGGTTAGGCTAACGCCTAGTGAGTTCATGAGTTTTTTTTATCATGGTTATATAATTCGTAAGACAAGAAAGGTGCAATTTAAATCATGAGTTCCAAAAAGGATTTACTTTAAATGCAAACCACCCATTTTCCAACGCACACAAATCCCGTGACGAAAGCTACAATATAAAACGATTCTCAAAAATGGACTCAACCCAAACTCACTTGAAAAGTGAACCAGTATTTGATTTCCAAAACCATAAAAACATGAATAAATCTCTATTATTCAAAACATCCCAAATACGGATGAGGCATAAGACACAACCCATAAAATATGGAAAGCAATCCATATAAATATAATATGTCACAGAAAACATGGATAAAAATAAATACCCAAACAACACCTTTCGGTGACGGAGGAGACCCGATTCCATTATTTGTGGCGGAACACAAAGTTAAGTCGCATAACTAAGTTATTAAACTACACCTCAGATCGTGACTCTATTGTCTGCTTTAATAAGCTCCAACTCAAGTTAGACTTTATTGCCTGCTATAAAAATTACACCTCAAGTCCCACACCCAGCAACGGGTGGCACCACCATATCCTTTATTGCCTGATGTGCCCAGCTACACCTCAAGGATACACGATCCTATTGCCTTTTCATTCTCTAGTAAGTTACACCTCAAGTTTTCATTGAACCTTTATTGCCTACTTACTAGCATTCAAGAATTGGAGCCTCGACTCCTTACTTGATAACTCGAGATGTTCAACCCTCGTGCACAAGTGTTAGAACACCAAACCATAAACCCAAAATACCGGAGTACAACCCAGTACGGTTCCTCTCCATAACGCCGGGACACAAAATGGCATACTTCCTATATAAATATGACCGATTCCTATGCCTATTGATCTAATGCATTACGGCTTAACAGTGCATGACTCCACATGAATGACACACTGACTAAATAGAATACAACTGACGACCAAAGCTCCACATTCAAATGTTAAAACCCGGACAAATGTTCTCAAGACTTAATAAAGTCATAAACCGAGTCATAAGTTCAACCAAAATCATTTAACTCATAAAAGTCAAATAATGCACTAAAACGTATATAACTCACGTTTATGTGAAACATGCTCCATAAACACGAATAACTCGACACAACTCTTAAATTAAGACACGTCATTTCCAAAGTACCCATCAAAGTGCATTTATACCAAAAAATTAACAAACGTAAGGGAACTAATTTAAAATAACAACACTTAAGATTCATTCACCAAAAATACCTAATTGCATCTTCTCAACACGAAAAAGTTTACAACTTCTAAAATGTTCACAAGGTCGGAGATGACCAGAAATCCAATGACCCACATGTTCGTATTTTCACAATGTACCACAACATAAATTATGCATATTTCCAAAAAAACACTAAAAGTGTATTTTTACTAGATAACCTTCAATTATGCATTAAATATCAAAACACTTCCATTCATACTTATTTTATCAAGTTATCCAAAAATCCCAAAAATGGTTATTTTGCAAGAGTTATAAAATCAAATATTCCAAGTAATCAAAATCCTCCAAATAACTCAACAATGAATATTTTCAGGTAAAACATACAAACACTTTAAAATGAACATTTTTGCATGTATAACGTTTTCACAAATCAACTTGAACCCACCTTGCTAGATTTAGGCTAAATCTAGATTTTTCCCCAATTTGAGCTCCTTTGAAGAAACTTGAATCTTCAAGCCAAATCATCCAAAAACCTAGATCCACAAGTTCCAACCATCAATATTCATTCCCAAACACGTAGCAACGTTTCCCCCAAACATATTACATCAAAATCATCAATAAATCGAAACCCTAATTTCTTTTGAGGAGAGAAGAGAAGATTACCTTTACCACCACTTGTATCCACCATCAAAACACTTCTAGGTTTTACTCCAAAATGAGAGTCTCATTTGGTGATGACTTGCAATCTTCAAGGGGTTTTTTCTAGATATTAGATCCAACACACCCAAGAGGTTTCCCTTAGCCACAAAGCTACAAAAATCACACCAATAGATGAAGGATGTAAGGAGAAGAGTCAAAAACATCAAACCCTAACTTAAAATCGAGAGAGATGAAGAGCTTACCACCACCAAATACCAAGGTTCTAAATGACGTGAGGCGTGGCGTGGCGGTGAGGTCAAGCCTCAAGACTTACAACTTACGGCGAGGCCACGGCGTTTTTCAAAGCGTGCCTTAAGGCGGCATATATATACGTATACACATAGATACACACTTGTGTGCTAGTGTATAGAATAATAACGTAGAACAAAACAAATTAATGTAAAGTAATAAAAAAAGACATTTGATACCAAATCTATAGAGCTTATGGAAAATTATATCAAGAGTGTAAAATCAGGTGTAATTTCTTGAATCTCTACTCACTACCTTCTTCAATTTTCCAAGAATTCACGTTCGACTCTTCGTGTACGAGAATGGAAGTAAGTATTTACCAATTTTGGGTTTTTAGTTTCAAGTTTCCTTTAAATGTGTATTTAAGTCTTAGGTTGCATAAATAATTATCATTTGTTTATATATTAAAAATAATCTCACACCTTACAAAATGTTGTGTCGTAATGCATTGTAACGCATCATAATGCGTTACAATGCAAGCCAAGCCTTAAGGTGGAGCCACATGGGTTAACGTGGCGGCGACCCCAAGCCTTGACGCCATAACGTCCCATAACGAGGCCATAACGAGTTATTTAGAACCATGCCAAATACTCTTAGATCCTCCAATAAACTTCAATAGTCTAACTAGATCCTTGAAGAGTTCTCAAAAACGAAACCATAGCAACTTGAATCACTAAAATCGGAGTTGTGTTGAAGAAGTTATGAAGAAATGAAGAAAATGGCTCAAAAATCGCGACTTTATGCTCCAGATGGTTCCCGTGGATTTTCATGTGGCTTCAAGTCGCATGAGAATAGAAGTGCTTCATAAATCTGAACTCTAGAGACTTACGCGGCGTGGGTCGCGGCCCAGGGTCGCGCATCAGCAACCCTTCTTTTGGCCATAACTTCTTCGTTTTAATTCCGTTTTCGCTCCGGAAATAACCGTTGGATTCGTATTTGAATTCTACATCAAATAAGACTATAAAATATAGGATTCAATCCAAAATACTATTTCTTATATTTCTCTTGAAAGATCGATATCTACACTAACTTGAAATTATACTTACTCGAAAATTACGAGTGTTACAATCCTCCCAACCTTAGAAAGATTTTGTGCTCGAAATATAGCTCCCAAAAACCCAATGGTTACTAAACTCAACACTTTCCAGGATCCCTCGGTTTTCAACTGAAATTCGAATTTCTTTCTTAACAGAACTGTTATGACAAACTTCATGGTGATACTCACAACTAATGTCCACATAGGTACATTACTCTTACACTCGAGCGAGCGTTTAACTTGCTAGAGTGACTCCAATCCGCAAGACTTCGGTTGCCTCCCAACCTCAAGAGAGCCATACTTACACAACATTAGATCCCGAACTCCAATCAGTCCAGATCTACACGCCTTTAACTTTTTCTTCAACCATCCCAAGGTACGATCACTACCGAAACCATCAAAATCTCTGAATCTAATTGGTCCCGCTACTGAACTGTCATTTAACTTTAACGTGTACCCTTAGTCTCCAAAACGGAAGGTCGTCGTCGACCAAACGATTATACAACTCCAACAATACGTCCGATTACCATACATCTAATTGACTGATTCTCTTGCCATTCAAGGAAAGTCGTTCAACTATAACAACTTATCACAATTAGAACTTCTTAAAACCACTATAACCGCTACAAACATCTCTTAAGATTGAACTACCACACTCCAAATACACCAACAGTTCATGGCTTCCAAATGCAAAAGTTGACACCTAGCCATACCACCAAGATTCGAACCACTGTAGAACTCCATACACGAGTTTCATTCGTCGAGCATACCCACAAAACCAAGGATCTCAGCACGGTGTCTAAAGGGTTCTAAACATCACTTATGCAAAAACTGACCAAAACCCAAGCAAGGTTGCCGAAATGAATGGTTACCACCAACATTAACAGAAGGTACCACGAACATCACCCTGTAGTTACCAAAACAAGATACGTCGACCTCGCAACCGATACCACTCGGCTTACGGTCCACTGACAAGATTCTATACGCCCTTACCCTCAATCGGGGTTGCTTAACCTTCCCAAGCCAAATGAGTTCAAGGTTTTTAAATGACGAACTCAACATTTATGCCAATCAAAATTTATATAAGATTTTCCAACAAGAATGTTCTACACAATAAATCGTACTTATAAAGTCTACTACCGCTTATCCAGTAGTTGTAAAATATGGACACACTCGTCCCACTTATGAAAAGTCATTTTCAAAATTACTTGATCACCACTCGTGTGATTAACGAAATGCAAAAGTATGCTCAATAAACTTTTGAAACGAACCACTATGGTCGTTGTTAAGGCCAAAAATCGCACCAAAGGGACAACTTAAGGTCGATGTGGACTTTAACAACTAAAGAAAGGAATCGTTCGACAAAGGCGTGCGACAAAGAAAAAAATGTAAATGAGACAGAGGATTTGATGACGCAGGAAAAACCTCAACGAGGAAAAAACCTGCGGACGACAGTGGATGTCGTCGCTGCACTATGGTCGCCAATCAGGGGCGATGTCCTTGGTGTTCCGGGTGTCGATCGTACAGAGATTACAATACAAATGAAGGGAAAGACTTCGAAATGTAAAGTACAAGTGTTTGAAATGTAAAAACAGTGTGCGTCGTGTGTGAAAACAATGTGTAAACTGTTGGTCGAGAGTGAAAGTCGTGCGTCGAGAGCGATCTTCTATGAATGATCTCTTTGCTTCGAATGAATATTCTTCGAGTGTTTGCGTTTGCTTCTGTTGTTCGATGTTCGGTCTTCAGTCTCCGGTCCCTGGAACTGAAGTTTAACTTGATCTTTTATAACCTTCGGGTGCTTTGATTAGCTCATTGATTGCTTTGATAACAGCCATAACGGTCGCCAGTTGTAACTCTTCATAATTGCTCTTCGTCGGTTATGACCGTTGCCCATTAATGACTTTGACTCCTGCATTAATCATTGAACAAACGTAACAGTCGTATATTGAGCTAGTCAAGATCGTACGATCTTGTGCGACGGTCGTGCGGAACGGGCGACGTCGAGGTCGAGTGTCGTGAGGAACTCTCGACTTACCTTTTAGGAGGGACGACGGAGGTTTTTTTGGGTCTTTGTAGGGGTCTTATCTTAATATAAGATATAGTTCATAACATATGTCTTACCTTTTCTGGTCGTGGTCGATACCTGTGAAATTTTTCCCAAACAGTTTGCCCCCAAATTTTGAAAGTAGGATGGCAAATTCGAATTTTAAATTTTGCTTGTCGGGTGTTCAGGGTTTTGTGTTGAAAAATACCTTGGTTGTTTTGGAACTGAATCGGTTCAATTCAAACTAGAGAGGGAAATCGAAGAGAGGATAAAGTCGTGACGTCATACCGACGCACGATGGTGCTTACCAGCTGCCTTTGACAGGTGTCGACGATCCATGTGGTCATACGAAAAGACGGGGACGCGTGGCATCATCAAGGGATTCAATCGTTTGAATAAATAGAGACCTTAATGGGTCTACTATGTTTTACGATTTCAAAGAGTCTTAAGCGAAGATTTCCTCTTGATATTCTTGCTGTTCTTCTTCGAATCCCTTCCAAATTTGTGAGAGACTATAGCGATTCAAGGCTTAGAGTGCCTATATAAGGCATTACTTTCTCACCTTCATCTTTATTGCTCCTCTCTTTTCTTGGACACACAATGTCGTCTGAAAAGAGTTCTATCACGAGTCGGGAAGACTTAAATACCTTTAGGTGTTTAGCGAAAATACCTGCAGAGATAGAACTGATATGTCCAGGGAGTATACGTCCTGAGAGTTGTCCTGAAGGATACTTTGTACTATATGAGTATCCTTTCAAAATAGGGTTTGAATGGCCATTTTCAGCTTTATCCAAGGCTTTTATGCATTATTTCAGCTTGTCGCTAGGACAATTAATGCCCCAACTCTGGCGAATTTTCCTAGTTGTTGAGCGAGTATCCGCAAAGTGGGAGTCACCTATGATCATGAATGATTTTTTGTTGGCTTACCAAGTCAAAAGGGATAAGAACTGGCGTTATAGTCCTTATTCCAAGTATAAGGGTGATCGTACTCTGGTTTTGAGAACTGGGGTCAACGATCGTGGGTGGAAATCTATGTACGTATTTGTTCGTACTGACTCACTCGATTCTGATAGCAGCTGGATTCGTCCAGATTGGAATAAGACGAGTATGTTCGTTGTTCTGAATATTTGTCATTGTGTAGTTTTTATGATCTCCACTTAACCTTCTTCTTTTGTCGCCTTCAGAGATCCAATTCGATGTCGCGAAGCCTAACGAGGATTCCCAAGCCAAGATCGACAGATTCTTGAGTCTAGGGATCGATGATCGATCTTTCTTCGTAGGACAACCGGCGGTCGCGGATGAGGACGTGGTGAACATTGGAAACTCTGAAGAAAAAGAGGACAAACAGGAAGAGATGGCTGGTAAGTGTACTATGGTTTTGGTTTTCGCCGTTTTATTTTGTCTGTGTAATACTTCATGTATTTCCTTACTAGTGCCGACTGAGAGGAAATCGGTATCCAGGAAGAGAGGGGTGCAGATTATGCTTGCCCTTCGAGGCGAAAGAGAGAATGTCTCGACAGCTGGGTCGAGGATTCCAAAGAAAACCAGGAAGACAGTCCTGAGGGAACCGTCTTCGAGGACTGATGACTCATCCAGAGTTGTTACGCTTAAGAAGGCGAAGGCGTCATCCATCCTTCGCGGTGCGATGGATGCGACACCGGCAAGTTCGGCGCCTCTGGCGACAGTGACGAAATCGGTGTCTAAGGTGTCGACCCAATCGTCTGCCGACAAGGGCGAGGGGTCGTCGGCCGAAGTTACGACAGTTAACCTTACGTTACCGTCCAACTTTATGGCGGATAGTGTCCTAGACGGGACGACGTTGTTTCCTCACTTGGGGAAATATTTGCTCCCATCTTTTAAGGAACGTTTTCAGAGAGCTCCGATCAGGGAAGCGGGATCTCAGGTTGCCGGTTTGGCGTTCTCGGTAAGTCTTTCTTTCAAGACTTGGTTCATTTGTCGTTGTCATCGTATGATATTTAATGAACTTCCTACTTTTTACAGACATTTCAGTCTTCTTTGGCGTTATACGCTGAGATGTCGAGAGTCGAAGATCTGGTGGCGTCTGCCCTTGAAAGAGAAGATGCGGCGTTAGAAAGGGAGAGGGTGGCTTTGGAAAGAGAGAGATCGGCCTTGGCGCGTGCCGATGAGTTGGCCATTCAGCTTTATGACTCTATGCACGAGCTAAAGACCGTTAGTTGCGCGAAGGAGGAGGATGATTCTCCTAAGCCCTAGGAAACTTTTAATCTTTCCTTGCTTTTGTTTTTACCGATCGGCCGTTTGTGGTCGAATTCCTGGATGTAAATAACAGTTTATTTACTGAATGAAACTTGGGCTTCTTTTGAATTCATACTTTGCATATTTCATGAACAAGCATAATGTCAATTGTAGAATTTACTGAGTGAAAAATAACCAAGAAATCGTGCGACTTAGGCATCATTGTATCACAATAACTAGCACGCGAAACTTTTAAATCGTGTATACAAACGTAAGCACATGCGATCAAAGCATTTATTCAGAGTATGAAATTTTCTAAGTTTAAGAAACTTAAAATGAAAAGGTCGTGTAGACTTTGCTATCATACGACTAAGCCGTGCGATTAATTCGAATCGTGTGCCCCTGTAGAAGGATGATCAAGTCATAGACCTGATCGTTTATGTCGTGCGACCTTGCGAAACTAGAGTCGTTTGATTATTGTCGTGCGATTCTATGGAATAAACAATGTCAGGGGTTGGTCGTTGGCTAACCAACGACCCTCCGATGCAAGTCAGTAACCGTCGTTGTTAAAAAATCGTATGAAAAAATAGAAAAGGGTTTAGAAGGCGTTATTTTTCTGACGCGTCGTGCCCAACTACGTGGGACGTCTTGATTATTGCTACCATCTTGCCCCCTTGTGGCGATTTTAAGACGATACACTAAATGTCGTCGTGAATCGTCACAATAGAAGGTCTATTTTCGCGGCTTCAGAGTGGTTTTATAGCAATCACGAGCGACTTTCGGCTCACTTTTTATCTCCTGGATTCCCCACGGCGTAGGGAACTTCAGAGTCTGATGCTACATCGAGGGAACAGCCTTCATCTCATGGATCCATGGTCGGCCTAAGATGATATTATAGGCCGACGCACAGTCGATGACGCTGAACTTGGTCTGCTTATTGATTCCTCCGGCGTAGACTGGCAAGATGATATCTCCATAGGTGCTCGTCGCTTATCCATTGAAACTGACCAAAGTTGTCGAACGTCGGGTGATTTCCGAACGATCGACTCCCATGGCCTTGATGGTGTCAAAGAAAATGACGTTCGCTGAGCTGCCCCCATCGACCAAGACTCGTCGAGTTAAACAATTACCAACCGTGAGTTGAATGATCAACCCGTCATGATGTTTCTGGTACGAGTCACCGAGGTCGTCTTGGTCAAATACGATCTTCATAGCTTCCAACTCCAAATCTCCTTTAGGCCTTGATGAACGCGGAATAGGCCGATCGCCAGGCGCTTGACTGGCGTGACGTTTGGCCGCAGAGTACGTCAGAACCACCGGTGATACAATTGACGACTTTCGCATGCTCGGGGGTTGACGGTCGATGGTCGATAGTTGGAGTAACGACGTCATCGATGATATCTTTGAGATTTCCTTTCGGGACATGATACGCTAGTTCCTTTTTGAGAGCTATGCAATCATCCGTCACATGACCATTGTCGACATGAAATTCGCACCACTTATATTTGTCTTTCTTAGCGTCGTCCTGATCGGACTTCTTTGGCCATCGAATAGTCGCCTGGGTGGTTTTCAGAGCTTCGACCAAATCTTTAGTGGATCCTTTGAATCCATAAGAGGATATATTGGGGTACTGAGAAAACTTGGTCGCGGTCTTAGCCTCTGCTTTCGTCTTGAATCGGACGTTCGAGATCTGGCGCGCGGGCTCTATTTTGGAAATTGCTTTTGTCTTGAACTCTGGCTTCCTTACACCTAACGACCTCTTGTCGTCGGTATGTTTGCGACGAAAGGAAGCGTCGTTCTCTACTCTCATGTACGCTAGGGTTCGAGCTCGGACGTCTTCAAAATTCTCCGGAGGATACTTGGTCAGGTAAGTGTATAAACCTGAGCTGTCTTCCAGAACATGCTTATAAGCTTCAATTGCAGTCTTGACGTCACAATTGCGAATGCTGATCATCTCCGCATTGAATCGATTGAAATAACTGCGGATAGACTCACTGGTCTTCTGCACGACGTAATACAGGTCACTGGTCTGCTTCTCCATCTTGCGAATGCTGGCGAATTGCTGGGAGAATTGGTTGACCAATTCAGCGAACGACCCGATGGACTTAGGTTTGAGATTGATCAACCATTGGAGAATAGGACCGGTGAGAGTCGCACCGAAGCTTTTGCACATACAGACCTCCTGATACATGTGTGGGATCGAGATCGTCCACATGAGCTGCTTATACTGTGCGACGTGCTCTGTTGGATCGGTCACTCCCGAATACTTGGGCGTGAAGGCGGGGACGTTGTACTTCTTCGGGACCTCGACACTCGCGATCTCATCGATGAAGGGTGACGCCTGAAATCCTGATCGAGGTTCGACATCAACGGGCACGGCTGCCCCAGGTAGCTTGGCGAGCAAAGATAGGACGCGCTCGTTCTGATCTTCTAGCATTTTCAATCGCTGGGCGACGGGGTCATTGGGGTCGAGATTTTCCCCTGCTTGCGGATTGATTCCTGAACTGGTGCCATTGCCATGCGACGAGCCATTGGCGTCTCCGTTGAAAGGAACAAAATGCGGCTACGACCCGTTCTGAAATGGCTGCGACCCATTCTGAAATGGCTGCGATCCATTCTGCATGGGTGGTGGCCTTATGTGCTGAGGAGGAACCGTCCCAAACTGGGGATTTGGATTGAACGGTCCCGGCTGTTGGTTCTGCATGAACGGACCTGGATGCTGATTCTGAGCTAACGGACCTGATCCTGGACCTGGATTATGCGCGAATGGTCGAGGACCATTCTGACCGAACGATCCTTGGCCTGGATTCTGAACGATCCTTGGCCTGGATCCAGAGGGATTCCTTAGTCGTGCGATCTCCTCAGCTGCTCTACGGCTTTGCTCCGCCATGGCTTTAATTTGATTCCGAGCGACTTCAAGCTCCTGGTACATCTGGGCAATGACATGCTGCTGATTTCCAGGGGCTGCCATTTTCCTGAAACAGAAAACAAAGAAAACTCCAAGAAACCGTTAGTAAAACGCACGTTTGTCGAAGATTTTCTCTAGATGAGGTCCCACGGATGGCGCCAAACTGTTAATGCCAAAAATCGCACCAAAGGGACAACTTAAGGTCGATGTGGATTTAACAACTAAATAAAGGAATCGTTCGACAAAGGCGTGCGACAAAGACAAAAATGTAAATTAGACAGAGGATTTGATGACGCAGGAAAAACCTCAACGAGGAAAAAACCTGCAGACGACAGTGGATGTCATCGCTGCACTATGGTCGCCAATCAGGGGCGATGTCCTTGGTGTTCCGGGTGTCGATCGTACAGAGATTACAATACAAATGAAGCGAAAGACTTCAAAATGTAAAGTACAAGTGTTTGAAATGTAAAAACAGTGTGCGTCGTGTATGAAAACAATGTGTAAACTGTTGGTCGAGAGTGAAAGTCGTGCGTTGAGAGCGATCTTCTATGAATGATCTCTTTGCTTTGAATGAATATTCTTCGAGTGTTTGCGTTTGCTTCTGTTGTTCGATGTTCGGTCTTCAGTCTCCGGTCCCTGGAACTGAAGTTTAACTTGATCTTTTATAACCTTCGGGTGCTTTGATTAGCTCATTGATTGGTTTGATAACATCCATAACGGTCGCCAGTTGTAACTCTTCATAATTGCTCTTCGTCGGTTATGACCGTTGCCCATTAATGACTTTGACTCCTGCATTAATTATTGAACAAACGTAACAGTCGTATATTGAGTTAGTCAAGGTCGTACGATCTTGTGCGACGGTCGTGCAGAACGGGCGACGTCGAGGTCGAGTGTCGTGAGGAACTCTCGACTTACCTTTTAGGAGGGACGACGGAGGTTTTTTTGGGTCTTTGTCGGGGCCTTATCTTAATACAAGATATAGTTCATAACATATGTCTTACCTTTTCTGGTCGTGGTCGAGACCTGTGAAATTTTTCCCAAACAGTCGTAGCATGGATTTATTTATGTCATATACGTAAAGTAATTTCCTGCATTAAAATAGTGTGCAACAAGATGTTTGTACGGAGCTTCGAAAAAGAAACTTGAACGACATCAAACTCCAAAATTTCTCTCTTTAACCATTAAACGGCGAGGAATACAATTCACCAACAAACCTCGCATGTGTCAGTTCATTTCGCAAAAAGGTGAAACGATCTATATATAAATACTTTTGTTAAAATATGAAATGATTTGCGTCGGTTTCAAGTTTAAAGCAGACTAACAATATCTTTCGTCATTCGAAAATATCGGCTAAAAATATCGTGAAGAAATCTCAAATCAGAATATGCATACAAACTTGTAACACTCTCCTAGTAGTTTTTCCTGAAATGAAACGACATGTAACAGTAAGTGCATGTAATTTGGTTGACACTTAAAAGAATTTAAATCGACTTCAAATTTCGAATCGTACACGATGCGCATTAATGCAACAAAAATAGTGGCTATAATTCTATGCATACCAATAAATCAATAAAATTCATTTGCGTGAAATGATAACAAAAGAACCAATTAACCGAACGTGCATAAAGCAAAACATTAAGATAAACTATCATGACACTCTTATATACATTACTCACGCCACGTATAAATCAATTTGTACACTATAGAAGGTGTAACTAAACACGCTAGCATAAGTCTCGAAAGAGAAAACCAAGCGACACCAAAATTTCAAAAATACTCTTTTCGGTTGCCTTACGACATAAAATAACATTTTTCTCAACAAAACTCGCATGAGACAAAATGCTTAATGAAACCCATAAATTGACACACGTAATAATTTAAAGTATACACATTTCAAAGTTGTACTCTCACGACACAAAATGTCGTAAAACAAAACTCCATAAAACTCAATGAAGCTTAATGGCATCCGATCAATCAAATGGTGCCAAGATTTTCGTTTCCAATAATCAAATCGCATAAAGCGAAACTATGACTAAAATATCATAATTCCAAAAATACCTCTTTTATCGTAATATAATATAAAGAAACACCCTTCAATAAAACTCGCATAAAATAATTCCCAATAAAGTTCAACACCAAAAATAATGGAAGACAACTCTCCATCCAAACAACCACAAGGGTTGTGGCGTACTAGTTAAGGCCCTGGGGGATGTGGTGGAATATCCCATCTGCCCAGGGTTCTAAGCCATGCGTACACAACAATTGTAGCCACTGAGGTTTAATCAGAGCTGATCTCTTACAGTCATAATTTACCAAGGGATTAGTCTAGGTATAGCTTAGGACACCCTTCCCTAAAAAAACTCTCCATCCAAACCTTACCATACGTGGAGGAGATCCAATGTTAAAGTCACAAGTCGAAGTTACTTGTCCAAGACTCTAAACAACATTAAAACATGGATACCACAGTAATCCGAAAACAGCATCGGACAATCACGAAAATAAATAAAGTCTCGGCAAAGATTGCAATTACCTACAATAAAATAACTTCATGAATGTTTGGGAACATGAGAAATAATTGATACAATTTATTTCAAAAATAAATTGTGTGCATGAGGTTAGTCGGCACTCAACGTCTCAATACCATCCTTCTCAAATTTCTCCGGTCACATTATCGTCATCCGGATACTTAAACATCTTTAGGGGATAATTGAAAATTTCATCGGTTCACCTTAGAATTTCTCCTCGAATAAGATTGATTCCACAAGCCTATGGTTCTAATCCAACCAATAATCTCGACCCGAAACAGTCCACTTAATGCAATTATCATGCTTACTGTCACTCCAAGCGACAAATGCTAAAATCATCAACCTCTTCTAACGGCTACTTGCTTAGAAACTTCTTCACGACTCCAACGGTCATCACATCAAAGTAGTCCAAGTATACACATGTCACTTGCAGGTTCACGATAACACTAGCAAGGTGCAATTACGAACGTATTGTACATGATTATCCTTGCTACTCTCGACGCGATTCCCGTTTCTAGTGACTCCATCAACCTCAAGACATCCTATCTTAGAGTGCCTAATGGTGAAATTTCACTCTCATTCACTAAAAGAACCCTAGTTTGAGTCTATGTATCCAAAATCAACACCTAAATCTCTCAAACTTCAGCTCTGATGCCAACTTAAAACACCCTCAAAATTGGAAAGAGCAACTAAATAAAATTTTCGATAAAATAACCAAATAAGGATAAAATTCCTTCTACAAACCATCCTTGGAATTACTTCAATATTAAACACATAATAACTTCAACATTCAAAACCTAAGTCATACGCCAATGCTACAAAAGGTCGGGTGTTACTCAACCCAATATCATGTTGTTATTCCCAAAATGCGGAAGACTTCACCAGCCACTTACTTCTTGAGCACACAACTAGCTCTCCACTCTTTACAGTGTCACTAGAACTATATTCCAACCGGAACCTGTTGCACATGCCGACAAATAAAAAGGTTAGGCTAACGCCTAGTGAGTTCAAGAGTTTTTTTTATCACGGTTATATAATTTGTAAGACAATAAAGGTGCAATTTAAATCATGAGTTCCAAAAAGGATTTACTTTAAATGCAAACCACCCATTTTCCAACGCACACAAATCTCGTGACGAAAGCACCAATATAAAACGATTCTCAAAATGCACTCAACCCAAACTCACTTGAAAAGTGAATCAGTATTAGATTTCCAAAATCATAAAAACATGAATAAATCTCTAGTATTCAAAACATCCCAAATATGGATACATAAGACACAACCCATAAAATATGGAAAGCAATCCATATTAATATAATACGTCACCGAAAACATGGATAAAAATAAATACCCAAACAACACCTTTCGGTGACGGGGGAGACCCGATTCCATTGTATGTGGTGGAACACAAAGTTAATCTACATAACTATGTAATTAAACTACACCTCAGATTGTGACTCTATTGTCTGCTTTAATAAGCTCTAACTCGAGTCGGACTTTATTGCCTGCTATAAAAGCTACACCTCAAGTCCCACACCCAGCAACGGGTGGCACCACCATATCCTTTATTGTGTGTTGTGACCAGCTACACCTCAATGATACACGATCTTATTGCCTCTTCATTCCCTAGTAAGTTACACCTCAAGCTTCCATTGAACTTTTATTGCCTACTTACTAGCATTCAAGAATTGGAGCCTCGACTCCTTACTTTATAACTCAAGATGTTCAACCCTCGTGCACAAGTGTTAGAACACCAAACCATAAACCCAAAATACTGGAATACAACCCAATACGGTTCCTCTCTACAACGCCGGGACACAAAATAGCAAATACTTCGCAAAGTGAGAATACCAAGACTCTCCACTATATAAATATGACCGACTCTTATGCCCATGGATCCAATGCATTATGGCCTAATAGTGCATGACTCCACATGAACGACACACGCACTGAACACATGTACTAAGTAAAATGCAATAAATGAGACGGACGACCAAAGCTCCACATTCAAATGTTAAAACCCAGACAAATGTCCTCAAGACTCAATAAAGACATAAACCGAGTCATAAGCTCAACCAAAATCAATTAACCACTCATAAAAGTCAAATAATGCACTAAATTATAACCCACGTTTATGTGAAACATGCTCCATAAACACGAATAACTCAACACACCTCTAAAATTAAGACACGTCATTTTCCAAAGTACCCATCAAAGTGCATTTATACCAAAAAATTTACAAACGAAAGGTAACACATTTAAAATAACAACACTTAAGATTCATTCACCAAAATACCTAAATTGCATCTTCTCAAACGAAAAGGTTTACATCTTCTAAAATGTTCACATGTCGGAGATGACCAGAAATCCAATGACCCACATGTTCGTATTTTCACAACGTACCACAACATAAATTATGCATATTTCCAACAAAACACTAAAAGTGTATTTTTACTAAATAACCTCCAATTATGCATTAAATATCAAAACAATTCCATTCATACTTATTTAATCAAGTTATCCAAAAATCCTAAAAATTGGTTATTTTGCAAGATTTATAAAAACAAATATTCCAAGTAATCAAAATCATCCAAATAACTCAACAATGAATATTTTCATGTACAACACATAAACACTTTAAAATGAAAATTTTGGCATGTACAATGTTTTCACAAATCAACTTGAATTCACATTGCTAGATTTAGGCTAAATCTAGATTTTTCCCCAATTTGAGCTCATTTGAAGAAACTTTAATCTTCAAACCAAATCTTCCAAAAACCTAGATCCACACGTTCCAACCATCAATATTCATCCCCAAACACTTAGCATCGTTTCCCCCAAACATATTACATCAAAATCATCAATAAACCGAAACCCTAATTTCTTGTGTGGAGAGAAGAGAAGATTACCTTTACCACCACTTGTATCGACCATCAAAACACTTCTAGGTTTTACTCCAAAATAAGAGCCTCATTTGATGATGACTTGCAATCTTCAAGGGTTTTTTTCTAGATATTAGATCCAACACTCCCAAGAGGTTTCCCTTTGCCACGAAGCTACCAAAATCACACCAATAGATGAAGGACGTAAGGAGAAGAGTCAGAAACATCAAACCGTAGCTTAAAATCGAGAGAGATGAGGAACCTACCACCACCAAATACTCTTTGATCCTACAATAAACTTCTATACTCTTACTAGAACCTTGAAGATCTATCAAAAATGAAACTATAGCAACTTGAATCACTAAAATCGTAGTTGTGGTGAAGAGGTTATGAAGAAATGAAGGAAATGGCTCAAAAATCGCTACCTTATGCTCCAGATGGTTCCTGTCGCTTCAAGTCGCGTGAGAAGCCGCGTGCTTCATAAATCTGAACTCCAGAGACTTACGCGGCTTGGGCCGCGGCTCAGGGTCGCGCACCAGCCCGCACAACCCTTCTTTTGGCCATAACTTCTTCGTTTTAGCTCCATTTTCGCTCTGGAAAGAACCGTTGGATCCGTATTTGAATTCTCCATATAACAACACTATAAAATATAGGATTCAATCCAAAATACTATTTCTTCTATTTCTCTTGAAAGATCGATATCTACACTAACATGAAATTATATTTACTCGAAAATTACGGGTGTTACAAGCTCCTAAGTAATCATCGCATTCTCATACTCCTTTGAATTATTCCATGCATTTAATATCCGACAAAAATATTTTTCATAAATATCTATAACTGGTAACTGTTGTATAACTTATACTTCAGAATGGATAAATAGGATTTTAACTTGTAAAAGTTTGTTACTATCTATATTTTTCCAAGAGTAAAAAGCCTTCAGCAAAATCGAAGATTAGTTAAAGAGTGGTCAGATTGTCACCAAAGGGGATAGGTTTGTCATCTAGTCAAAAGACGATCAATACAAAATACATTTAGTATGTAGTTTGACCAATACTACTACTAGCAAGCCGAATTTGAAGTGCAAACTTGGCCAACAAGTTTGGTTCACCATGCCAACTCTTCCTCACACTCATCGTAAGTACATGAACATGCAAAAGTGTGTTAGTATTAAGTATGTTCCAAAGTATTATTTAAATACTTTTCATACTTATTGTTCCCTCTGCACAAAAAAGGATGGGAAGGGTTAACACTTGTCTACATCAACACAAATGGCTGAAGTGAAAAGTATAAGCATGAAAAGATCATCAAATCTGACGGAGACAAGTGTTAAAGTTGAAGGAGTGCATTTAATGCAATGAAGGATTAAAAGGACTTCATTGTGTTAACTTGAAAATTACCCATTTTGAAAAGAATTTCTCAGTGAAAGCTTTAAAGTAAATTTGACGTCAATATTTGAAAGATATCTTTATCTCTCAGACCTGAAAGAGAAACCTTCTTCTTTTCTCTTTCAGTATGTGTAAATTTGTCATCCTCAAATAGTTTAGGATCAAAGTCTTGCCTCCTAGTTTCTCCAACATATATGTAATTTTATGTTTGAAATAAACTAAAATTAGAAAGAGCAACGTTATTGTGTTTGTATTCAAACCCCTCTTCTATAAACACCTTATGCGTGAGTCATTGTGGTCTAGGACCAATAGAAAGGATTAGGATTCAATTATATTGATCCATATATTAGGAAAAAGAAAACTAATCTATGTTCAACTTTTCACATTAGATATGTCAAGAAGCTTGACTTCCCATCTCTGAGAGATCCTTCTGCATTTAAAAGAACGAAAACCTCTAAATGAACTCTAATTTAAATATATATATATATATATATATATATATATATATATAAACACCTCATATGATAGTGTTTTGGAAAATCTAAAACTATTAAAGAATTAGAAAACCAAGTTTTATGTTCTGATTCTTTAGTACATAATTCAAAACAAGTCCCAGAACACAGATTTGAACAAAATTTTCAACTTCAAAGTCTTCACTTCAAAATTTTCACTTCAGATAATAGTGGTTCCAAAGTCTTCACTTCAACTTGGCTTTCCACATAGCATTTGTCAAACTATCTGACTTATCTGTCTTCTGATCTTGTTTCGGACATATGATAACTCAAATCTACTTCGATGTTTATCTAACTTCTCATCAACTAGTCTTCGATTTTGTTGAAAGCGTTTTACTTGATCAGATACATATTACAAAATAGGACTTACAAAAGAAATCATATATAACAGGATGATTGGGTATCTGAAATACAAGGTATACTTCGGATACACCAAAGACACATCCTTTATCAAGTTAAAACGTCGGATGCTACAATAACTTAGAATAAAACACGACTTCTTGAGAATCAAGATTGATTGACCTATGAAGATAAGTCAATCGGATTCTTGCATTTGGATGGAGACTTCTCACATTTTACTTTAGCTACAAATCTGATGATGACTACGATCCGAAACCTGAAGCTAATAATTTTCTTTGTTGAGCATGGTTCAGATGTTAGTCCTTTGTGTCATATCTAATACATAACATATATTGGATAAAACACTTGTATATATCTGATGGGTAATGTATATCGGATATAAACACTTGTGTTATATTATCCCTATTTGTAAAGTAGCTCTAATCCTATTTAGGGTGTGAAGGCTAAGAATGGCTTGATAGATAATGTATATCGGATATAAACACTTGTGTTATATCTGATGGATAATGTATATCGGATATTAATGCTTGTGTTATATCCGATGGATAATGTATATCGGATATTAATGCTTGTGTTATATCCGATGGATAATTTATATCGGATATGACCATTACAAGACAAGTATATAAGAATTTTTTCTAAGTGTTGAATCAGATGTTAGATGTATTATTTACAAATCTGATGGTTGAGACCAATAATACACACACATACATACTATTATATATAACATATATATGTATATGTATAATACACACATGTATACCATACATATACATATACATATACACATACACATACACACATGCATACATATATATATATATACACATACACACATGCATAAATATACATATACACATATAGACATAACTAATTATATAAAATCAATCAAATTAAAACTTTACGGATAACAAAGACTTGAAAAACACAAAATTCGATATGGCCGTCTATGATCCGTCGCTAATCATCGACAGATTGCCGACACATTGCCCAAATCTGTCGGTAAGTAGCGGTGGATTACCAAAGACCATATCGAAATTTCATTTGAAAAAATTAAAACTAAAAATGCTTTAAAATTCGTTGGTAATTTTATTTATCACCGACGGATTCTAAATTTTTATTTTTTTTAACAAAATTCCATGTATCCGACGGATGACCGATGAATTTTAAATTTCTCGGGAAAAATATCCTTCGTGAGCCATCCGTCGATGTTTCGTCGTTGTTCCTTCGGTAATTACCAACAACAAATTTTGTCGGTAATAATCCATTTCCTAATAGTGATATATATATATATATATAGGGAGGTTCAAGGAAAAAACTCAAATAATTAGAAAACTAAAGAACATCTTTATAGACCTATGATAAGATAAATCAAGGGTTAATATTCTCAATGGCAATTTTGTAAATAAAAGCAAAGTTAAGGGTATATCATATACTTAAGCTAGAATTAGGGTAAAATTGGCAAAAAAAAATTAATGGGTCAGATACAAATAACAAGAAAACCCTACGTATCATTCTCACACCCTCAAACCCTACCCTCTCTTCTCTCTTCTCTCTGTCGCCGTCGCCACCGTCGACCGCCACCACCTCCGACCGCCACCACCTCCGACCTACCCTCTCTCTCTCTGCCGCCGCCACCACCACCGCTGACTGCCACCACCTCCGACCGCCACCAGAAAGTGATTTATTAAGTTTTAAAGGAAGACCTGCAGTCTTCCATATAAACCGGCCGGCAGCTTTTCACCGGCAATCTACACAATAACATCGTCAATCCTCCTTCCATTTCCACCGCCATCTCACCGGAGTTTTCACTTTCATTAAAACCTCACTTTTCAACCATATCATTTCATAAAACAACTCCAAAATGGTCGATAACAAGCGGAAACGAGGTCGTAATCCTAAATCTGGAGTACCAGAAACCCTAGATCTTAAATCCTCCAAAGCCACCACCTCTTCTCCCTCCGTTGACACCGTAGATCTCACCGTCAATAACGACACCTCCAACTCCAATCACCACTACCACCTCCGACCGCCATCAATGACGACACCTCCGCCGTCCAATTTCAGATCTACGCTGCCGGTTACATAAGCCTCAGACGACACCTCCGCCGTCCAAGTCATTGGAGCTGCAGCCTGGTTACGCCCCTGCGTATAACAATTTAGGTCTTGTATTTGTTGCGAAAAGGCGATGGAAGAAGCGAAATTCTGCTTCAACAAGGCGCTTCAGGCTGATCCGCTCCTGGATGCGACTAAATCTAACATGATATGCACAAGTGCATATATATGCATTTGCGCATATCTACAAGCTTTCGCCGGCTAAACTGGTGGTTGCGGTGGTTGAAGTGTAGACGCTCGTACGGCTAAACCGGTAGTTGCGGTGGTTGAATCGCCGGCGGCCGTGGAGACATCGGCAGTAATATGCACAAGTGCATTATATGCATTTGTGCATATCTACAAGTTTTCACCGGAATCTGCAAGTTTTTGCCGGAATCTGCTACTTTTCGCTGGCGAACCGTCAATTAGCCGGAATCTGCAACTTTTCGCCAGAAAACTGTGATCTCCATATTTATAGGGAAACGATTTGTGCCTTTGTTGTATTTTCCATATCTGATATAGTGCTCAAATTACCTTAATACCCTTTTCAATTATTATAATTAGTTTAATTACTGATTTTTAATATCTTTTGGATTATGTTGAATCAATGTTTATAAGGGTGTTTTTTAGTTTTCTAATTATTTGAGGTTTTTCCCTAAACCTAACCCTATATATATATATATATATATATGGGAATTTAATTAAAATACCCAAAGTTTGACTTTGACTTGCCAAAATACCCATTTTGTTTTTTGAATTTGCCAAAATACCCAAAAATCCCGCGATGGGTCCCGCGATCACGGGATGAGGCCCACGTGTCCCGCGGTTTTGGCCAAAACGTCCCGCGGAGCCCCCCAACTATGCTCGCGGTGACACTTTTGGTCCCTCCCCGCGATCAACCCAGCGATCAGCCAAAAAATTGCAATTTTGGTCCTTTTTGCACGAATCTTTCCATCTTTTTACTGTTTTTTTCCACAATTATTGTACTTTGAAGACCAATTTGTGGTTGCCATTCATCTGGAAGAATATCCTGACTAAATGATTTATTACTAGGGGTATATTCTTCATCCTCATCACTATCGGTATCTGATCTGTCTATATCAGCATTACCCATTTTGAAAACATAGGTTTCGTCATCAGCAACTCCAGCACAGCGTCTTTCTTGTGGTTGTTGCGTCTCCGGAACATAATCAGGATAACAGTCGTTAAGACCATATGCATGATCCAAATAAATTGTTGGGCCGTAGGACGCCTGAAATTGACAATCAGGCTGCTCCATTTGAAGGTCTTCGTCATCAGCGTCGTCATCACCTTCGTCGTCACCGTCGTCGTCACCTTCGTCATCGTCTTCGTTGCACGCCGAGGATTCAGCATACACATAAAGTAATGGAGATCTTTCTGATTCGGCTACAAAGTGCATAAAACCAGAGATATCCCCATCGTTGGATAACTCCACAAATGACCCATCATCATTCTTGAACACTAACTTGCAAACAGCCGAAGGGTCGATTTCATATTTTTGCATGGCGTATGCAACAAACTTCTGATAAGAAAAGTTTACTGGCAATTTTACACCATGCTTAGATTTATAAGCAAAATACCACTCATTGTTTTCTTCCACCCATTCACCATCGTAACAGAAATATAGCCTAGCTTTTGCAACAGATGAACTCATTTTTTCAGTGGTATCTCAAAAACAAAATACTGAAGAAAGAAAGCAAGAAAGAAGGATGGAATGGGTGTGATTTATGGATTGCATTCTACTGATATTTATGGATGAAATCTCATTGAGGAAGATGAATTGCAACCACAAATTGGTCGTCCAAGTACAATGATTCAACATTGATGAAACATGCCAGTGAATTTCAACCACAATTTGGTCTTCCAAGTACAATAATTGTGGAAAAAACAGTAAAAAGATGCAAAAATTCGTTCAAAACGGACCAAAATTGTAACTTTTTTTGCCTGATCGCGGGGTTGGTCGCGGGGAGGGACCAAAAGTGTCACCGCGAGCATAGTTGGGGGGGCTCCGCGGGACGTTTTGGCCAAAACCGCGGGACACGTGGGCCTCATCCCGCGATCGCGAAACCCATCGCGGGAATTTTGGGTATTTTGGCAAATTCGAAAAAAAAATGGGTATTTTGGCAAGTCAAAGTCAAACTTTGGGTATTTTAATTAAATTCCCTATATATATATATAGAGAGAGAGAGAGAGAGAGAAAGGTTCAAACGAGAACGCTAACTATTTACGAGAAGCACGAGATCGGCCGCCCATGTACAAAATCACATGTGATTCACATACAAAATCATATGTGATTAAAATTCTGGATCCGCGCGGTTTGGCTCGCGGTTTGCAAGTCGCGCGGCTTGTTGCGCGGATCACATGTGATTTTGTACTGTGAATCACATGTGATTTTGTACATGGGCGGCCGTTCTCGTGCTTCTCGTAAATAGTTAGCGTCCTCGTTTGAATCCACCTCTCTCTCTCTCTCTATATATATATATATATATATATATATATATTACACGTTGTAGTTAAACTAATATAGTATGGACATTGGACATTGCGAAACCTCATTAAGGCCATCCACAGCGCATAGATAAAAGCCCTCAAGCCCTCAACGCCACATCAGCACCACATCAGCTAAGCCCTCAAGCCCTAAACACCCCCAGCGCATAACTAAAAGCCCTCAATGCCACATCAGCGCCACATCATTTTTTTAATTTTTTTATTTATACATTTAATTATTTAACAAAATAAAAATATTTATATATTTTTGAATAAATAAAAATAAGATAAATAATAAAAATAAAAATTCATATCATTCATTAAAAAATTAAAAATTACAAAATAAATTTAAAAATTACAAAATAAATTTAAAAAGCTACTCGTCGTCATTGTTGGGAACTTGGATACGCCAAATATGTTCGACCAAATCCGACCGAAGGTTATTATGAGTGGCCCGGTTTTGGACTTCTCGAACATTTGCCGCGCGTTGTTCCTCACTGATTTGTGTTTCGTTATCATCCGTGAAAAGGCCGTGGTCAACGCCACCACAAATAGCATGGTATTCGTCTTCGAGTATCATATTGTGTAATATGACACAAGCGTACATAATGTTTCTCAATCTTGTCGGTTCCCATCCGCGTGCCAAAGTAGTCCTGCATAAGCCGCTCGTTTGCAGCTACTCGACCTCTTTCTATGTTCGCGGCCCTCTCTGTTGTTGACGACGAGGCGGTGCTACCATAAATCCATTGTGCAGTATGTCGAAAAACTTCTCTTTGTAGATTCAACAACTCGTCGGTGTCTACGGATGATGATGATGCGGTCGGTGAACCGGGTTGTGGCGAATCCATATTGTTTAAAATATAGAGAATGGAGGAGAATGAGAGAGTTTGAGAGATTGTTGGTGTGAAAAAATAAGAGGTTGAGGGTTAATATATATAGTGGGATTAAATTGAAAAAAAAATATTTTTTTTTATAAAAGTAGCCGTTTGGGAGAATTTATTTTGAAGATTTAAAAAAAATAGTCGTTGGAGATGCTCGGGTTCATCGGGTTTGAAAGCCCGACCTCCGAGCCCGAGCCCCAAGCCCGAGCCACCCCCACCGCTACCCGATGGAGCCCGCAGCGAGCCCGCGGGCGCTGCGGAAGGCCTAAGGGGACATCATACCCTAAAAAAGTAATGAAGTCTTGTAGATGCTAGATAGATGACCTGTACAACTCTCTTTCCAATATCTTTTTTAAATGAACAAAAATAGCCATGTTTTGTTAGTGACGACTGACGAGCTTAAAAACTCATGAGCGTTGTTTCAAAGAGACACTACACAGTAGAATTAGTTAGTAGGGAAATTAATTAAAATACCCCAAGTTTGACCAACTGTTACCGAAATACCCTAAAATTTTTCCATTTTGCAAAAATACCCTAAATACCCGCGATGGATCCCGCGATCGCGGGCTAGGGCTGACGTGGCACGTACTTTGGGTACAAATGCCCCGCGAAGCCCCTCAACTTTGGTCGTGGTGCACTTTTGGTCCCTGCCCGCGATCGCATATGGCGTGAGGGGCGTTTGGGTACATGGCAGAGATTACGGCGCTTATGGAAGGAGCCCTGTCAGACATAAACACCAACCCTTGCGGGTCTCCGATAGCTTGTCTCAACAAGGACATAAACCAAGTCCACTCGTCCCCGGTTTCAGACTTGCCTACGCCGAAAGCTACTGGAACGATGGAGTTATCCCCGTCCATGGCAACCGCCAGGAACATCATACCCAAGTAACGGCCCTTTAAATGGGCTGCGTCTATTATCAGGACACGACGTAGATTTTCCAGAAATGTGCGGATCTGCAAAAACATAGGTTAAAATGTTATAGTTTATAATGTGTAAATGTTATAGTTTATAATGTGTAAACATATGACGTGTTAAAATACGTACCGCGGGTCCAAGGGCCACGAAGCACATCTCAAACCGTCCACGTGAATCGGTCCGTAGCTGCGTGACAGTACCAGGGTTCTGCAGCTGCAAATTATATAAATATGTCGGGAGTCGTTCATACGACTCCTCGAACGTGCCTCTCACCATAAACAGTGCATGGCAGCGCGCACGCCATGCTTGGTGGTAATCAATCGTGACGCCGAACTGTCGGTGAACGTCGTGGACGATGTCCTTTGGACGCAATGACCTGCTAACATCAAGAAATTTGTTTTTCAGGATCGCACCCAAAGTCTTTTTGCCGGCTTGTTTGTGGTGGGGATTAAGTTGCGTCCTCGTACAAGTGTGTACATCGTGCAACTTTCTAATCATTATCGCCCCTCCTTTGGGACCCGTGTGAATCGCGTACAACCTCCACTCACACTTTTCTCTAGCACATTCAACTATGTATTTGCTTTTGTCAGATGCCCGCACGCGACTTTGGAAACCCTCTTCCAAGAACTTGAGTCCGATCTGACTTGCTAAGAGATCCTTCGAATCGAATATCTGACCTGCTGTTAAACTTTCACTGCGAATATAAGGTGTAGGTTCGTAGCTTTGTGTCTGGGTATGGGAGTCTGGAAGAATAGGGGGCATATCAAAAAAGTCATTTATCTGACTACATAATTTTCTACTAGGGGTATATTCTTCGTGATCATCATTATCGGTGTCTGATCTATCTATTTCAGAATTACCCGTTCTGAAAACGTGGGTTTCGTCATCAGCAACTCCAGCAGTACGCCATTCGTGTGGTTGTGGTGGTTGTTGTTGTTGAGAATCAGGCTGCTCTATTTGGAGGTCTTCGTCGTCGTCACCCTCCTCGTCACCGTCGTCGTCCCCGTCGTCGTCACCGTCGGATACGCCGGGATACACAAAGAGTAATGGGGGTCTTTCTGAATCGACTGCAAGGTGCAGAAAAGTAGAGATATCCCCATCGTTGGATAAATCCACAAATGACCCATCGCCATTTTTAAACACTAACTTGCAAACATCAGAAGAGTTGATTCCACATTTTTGCATGGCGTATGCAACAAACTTCTGATAAGTATAGTTTACTGACACTTTTACACCATGCTTAAATTTATAAGCAAAATTCCACTCATTGTTATCTTGCACCCATTCACCATCAAAACACAAATATAGCTTAGCTTTTGCAACAGATGAACTCATTTTTTCAGTAGTATCTCAAACACAAAATATTGCAGAAAGAAATATTGCAACAATGAAATCGTTGTGTGGGGATTATGGCTTGCATTTTACGTCTATTTATCAATGGAACAACCAACATATCAGAAAACCAATCTCTCATTTCATCCACAAACTGGTATTCCAAAAACATTGATTTAACATTGATTCAAACATGCAAATGAATTTCAACCACAAATCGGTCTTTAAAGTGCAATAATTGTGGAAAAAAACAGTAAAAACATGCAAAATTCGTCTAAGTTTAGGGGTTGAAAGTGTAAATTTTCAGGGGCTGAAAGTGTAAATTTCAGGGACCAAAAGTGTAAAATTCGGGCCATCGCGGGCTGCGATCGCGAGCAGGGACCAAAAGTGCACCGCGGCCAAAGTTGAGGGGCTTCGCAGGGCATTTGGGGCCAAAATACGTGCCACGTCACCGTATCCCGCGATCGCGGGACCTCATCGCGGGTATTTTGGGTATTTTTGCAAAATTGAAAAATTTTAGGGTATTTTAGTAACTCAATGTTTGACTTAGGGTATTTTAATTAATTTCCCTAGTTAGTATATCAAGAACAAAACACATTAAAATATAACAAAAAGTGTTTTTATATCTTATTTAGTATAACGAGAAAAATAAATCTCAATTATTATAATAAGCTTTCAAATCTTCCTATTTTGCATCTATATATAAATTTAACTTTTTAAGTGATCTCACAATTACGAGATGGAAAATAAAATACATTGAAATTCAACTAAACAAAAAACGGATGTTAAGTAATATTTTATTTAATAATTAAGTAAATTGTTATCAAAATAAAATACATTTTGAAATTTTACTACATAACTTTAAAATTTCATTACACTAAATAAAAATAAAAATAAAAATAAAATACTTTTAATTAAAATTTACAATGAATTATATTTTTGGTCCTCATGAAGACCTGCTTTTTGATTTTCGTCTGTCGACTTATCATTTACACCAATGGTCCAAAAATCGTGTTCTTAACACAAATCAATTCTTTCCGTTAACGTTGTTAGAAAGAGGCCATGTTAAGTCCATCATTTGTCTCTCAAGTGACGGGCAATTTAGTATTTCTGCCCTTATTCATTTTCGTTTAAAAATTGTATTAATATTTTATAACATAAAATAACTACAAAATATAAAAAAACCGCCGTTTCTCCGAGAAACCTTCCCCACACCCAAAACTACAACATCCGGTGAAATCGTCCCTCACCTCCTAAAACCTTCTCCTTCTTCATCGAGAGTCTGACAACGCAACAGGTCAACACAAAAAACGTGAAAAATCATTGTCACTAACACCACCACCTGCATCTTCACCATCACCTACAGATTCATGTATGGAACTCGAATGGAAACAAAAAAATTGATGCAGAAACTACAAGATTCAGAATTTGAAAGGAAACGAAAGATTGATGCAAATCCAAATTCTTGAATGGAAGTCGAAGGTTTTCCAACAAACCCCACCCGCTCTGTGAAACCCCTTTCTTCTCGAAAACCCATTCCAGACGTTCTATGAAAACTCTTTTAAACGCAAATGAACCCTACACGAATGAATTCGAGAAGATGATTGAGAATTTTTTGAAATAGACGAATCAAGAACATGAAGTTGATTCGTTTGTGTTAGTAAATCAGGGGTGGACCCAACAAGTCTTTCATATGGTGGCACCATATAAAATAGACAAAAAATAATTACAAAAAACAGGGTTTGTATTGACGTGTCTTCATCTTTTTACCGACGTTCAATATTGTCTGATGTGCTTTAGCCTAATTGTGACAACCCATCCCAAACATGTACCATATAATATAAATAACATGCTGTAACAACCCTCCTCAAAAGGACAAGGTAAACAATACGATATCTCAAGCATAAAGTAAACAAATGCCAAAACGGCCCTCATATATTATTGTCTTACAAAACTTAATCCAACAGTTTGCGGAAACAACCGTATTATAGGTGAGAATAATAAAACTATAACTATAACTATTTGAACGTCTAACAAAATCATCCCAGGCTACGCTCCACAAGATGCCAAGCCACGAGCTCACACCTTGCATGTACCCTTATCTAACTGCTTACCTGAAAAGGGTTTAGTTTTGAAAAGCGAGGGTTAGACCATGAGGTCTAGTGAGTTCCCTCAAAAGCGCACCAGAACCACAATTCACATATTTACAATATATACAAAAATGCAAATCAACACACCTTTAACGTGATATGCACACAATTATACATGTTGATGGCCCACGCTATGGTCACACACACACCCGTGACAGCGTGTTAGGGCACACACCCACTCTTGATACATTATATGAAACAAATTCATATATATATATAATACAGTCTTTATGGGACACACCCCCCATATACACACCTAAGACATCGCATCTCCACACACAAGTAATCACATCTTTAAATCACATTATCATGCATGACCAACAGTGTTAAGCAAAATATACGGTTTAAACAGTATTTGCATACATAAACACATTTGGTAAAGTTGTTGGGTTAGGGAGACTCACCTGGCGTCCACGATAAACTCCTTCAACGGAAACCACCACACTTAGAACTGCACACCTAACAATTTAGATCCCAAGAAGATAGTGTGGGTCGTTCCTACAATCCTCTCAACTAAAGTCTTAAATCTCACACAGCAACGCCCAAAATCTCACACTAAGAAAACACTCACCAAACACCATTCAGCTTTCCGGACCCATGAGTCCGGATAATATTTACCGAAAAAATCTCGGTTTCCGGATTATGTTGCTTTCCGGAAGTGTCCGGATCCCACTACTAATCCGGATTCCAATTGTCCGGATCCTTCCGGATTCCTAGGACTTCCGGACAACTATCTGAATTCCGGACTCCCGACTCTTCCGAACTCCCGACACTTCCGGACTCCCGACACCTCCGGACTCCCGACTCTTCCGGACTCCTAACTTTTCCGGATACCACTGTCCGGAGTCCGACTCTTCGGGCAAGTGCGACTTTCCCCCAAAATCCACATCTTCTCACTAACCATATAATTAAACCAAAATTAGGAGTTGGATTTAAGTCATCAGAGAATAACTTGACATCTCTAACCCAGTTCTTGTCCGCTTTAGGTTACCACTTCACACGCAGATTGTCTCTCATCACTTAGGTTATCGAAGGAAGAAATTCTCAATCAAACTCTTGAAATTTCCATTAGAGAAGAGGTTAAAGAAAAGAATATTACCTTGAAGAATGATTGAGATGCACCCCTTGAGTTTCCAATTCCAAGCTTTGGCATCCACAAATCGATTATGCGTTCTTCCCCAAATTGCACACACACACACACACACAATTTGTAGCCGCTATCAATTAGTTTAAGAGATTACCTCCAATTTAGGGTTTTTGACCCCTTTTATACCCTCTCACTCCCCCAAACTTTCCTTTATTCTCACGTTTACCACCAATTTTCTATTTAGTTCTCAATTGGTACATGTTATTACAACATCCATCCCTCAAAAGAATTCCGTCCTCGGATTTCCATCTTCGAACAAGTTATTGGGACCTCATGTCCGATTCTAACTCCCAAGTTGCTTCTTGACCCTTGTGGTATTGCCACTGGACCTTTACTAAGATTGTCTCTTTGTTCCTCAGTTTTCTAACCTTACGATCTATTATCGCCAATGGTTCCTCCACGTAATTTAACCTTTCGTCCACCCGTATATCTTCTAGTGGTACAACCATACTTTCCTCTGCCAATCACTTTCTTAGGTTAGACACATGAAAAGTAGAATGGATTCCCCGAAGCTCCTCGGGCAACTCTAATTTATATGCCACCTCATCCGCACACTTGGTTATGGCAAACGGCCCGATATACTTAGGCCTTAGCCTTCCTTTCTTCCAACACGGATAACGCCCTTCCAGGGCGGGACTTTAAGCATCACGCTGTCTCCTACTTGGAATTCCATTGGTTTCTTTCTTTTGTCGTATACATCCTTTGGTGGTCTTGAGCCACCATTAACTTTCCGCGAATCTGATTGATTTTATCGGCGGTCAACCGCGCGACCTCCTGTCCCACCAACTTCCTCTCTCCTACGACACTTCTTCACTCTTGGAAGATTCTCATATAACTGTCGACCCCTTGGCTTCTCTATAAGGATTCTTTTGCTCCCACTTTGCATAACCCTTCAACCACATGGCGTATACCAACAAATTATCACACTTTTGGTTAACTACAACCCTAGATAATCCGCGTAATATGACACCTCAGGCCAATCGTACACAATACCGTCCACATACCTGGATTCACGGTTTTAAAACGCAACACATTAAGAGTTTCACACACAATTTCACTTCCGAAAAAGAACGAATTAACAGAGGTTAACGCCACATCAACATGAATTCCTTAATAACGAACACTCAATTCACCAACTTAATACAAGGTCAACCTTGAATATCACCTTAACTTATAGTTATGAATCTTCTTCATCAAATAACACACAATTCTACAATCACTTTCCCCAACACGATATATGTCAATGCAGACACTTTCTTTCCTGAATTGCATTGACTACAATTCATCAATGTTAATTCAATTCATACGTTCTCACCTCACCATCATCCCACACTATACTTAGCTAAAAGTAGGAAACTTCCACACTCCAACATTTAAAGCAGCCACCAAACCAAGTCGAACCAATCCTGAAGACACACATTCAAATTCTCACTGCATCCAACAATCGCCCATCCACATATGAAATAAATCAAGCTTCACCCACTCAACAGGAAGGAGCGACCACGCTCACACAAAACTATCCCCAATAGCCTAACATCGGACGACCAGCTTATTAGGAATATTTCCCACACTATTACCCAGTTTAATCCAATGGTCCTTCATTCCAAGCACTACATTCGACAACCGTCTTCCACTCTCTCCTCAAAACATAAAACATGTTTTCAAAGAACGGCTCACTAGAGGGTGCACACTTTTGACCAACCATACAAGCTAGCTTCCCTCGACCCTTAAACCATCACGTGCACGCAAATCCTCTTTCTTATACTCCCACTTGGAGTTCATGTATCCAACAATGACACTCTGATAGCGTTGCTTCCCATCTTCTGTATCGCTTACCAAACTTCCTACTTCCAGTTTACTCACTTATTTCAACATACCATCCCCACTTCCTCAGGCTAGTATGGAACATTGCCCGTCCAACACTGACCACTCCATACATGCAATTTCAACGGTTACTGTGCCTAACCAACGGTTTCACCACATCTCACACGAGAAAATTCAATCAAGTCATTCCAAAATAACATCCAGTGCTCGAAGTCACCACCCACTTCTCGTTTCCCAAACGAGGTTTACCCACTCCTTTGAATTTCCTTTACATACAAGGATTAGCTCAACATTCCTAAAGATTTCGTATCTACTACGAAACATCACAAACTAACCAATCCAACATCTTCACCAATATTTAATGACACAAGACAAACTCACTCATCAACTCATCGCAACCAAAGAGCACACAATTTTCTCCTTTAGGCATCCACCAACTACTACTCCACTCTTGTATTCTAAAACTAGCAATACAATAACACCAACCAAACATCCATGCATCTCATCACACATATATATGCCACATTTGAATAACTTACAGCAATCTTCGAGCAAGGATTCCAACTTACGCTTATCCCATATCAACAACGCCAACCCATCACTCAACCTCACAACAACTCATTACCACCAATAACTTGCATGTCCACTTTGTATAAGCTACCACTAACGTATCCACACCACAACATTATACTAGAGGCACATCCTCACGATCAATTGTACACACAATAGGCCTTGCCTTCTCCAGGACAACCATAACATATATTTGAAATAAAGTTATCTCGCGACCTGGTCTTTTCTCAAACCTAGATGAACCACAACTTATGATCGTCTACTTCACCCGATCAAGTCTTTGTCCCCAGACGGCTCTTCGGAATCCACACGAAACACGCTCAACTAAACCAAACGATAAGACACTCCCTTGCAGACCACATAATCCACGTGTCCCACCTAAGTTGTGCTAACTACTTCATTCATAAACGAAACATCAACCGCATAGAAAAATCACCTATCCAACTAGCGATTCTCCACTTTCATAACACTCACATAAGGCGGTCCAACATCCTGTCCGATACCCACCTTTCCCCAACCGACCTCTTATATCCGCGTATAAACCTGACAAAATAATCACACGAGGGTTACCTTTTCTAATTCCAATCTCCTGACAACGATCTCAACAACCGTCGTTGACTTCAACATCAACACCCGACATGAAGATGATGTTTCAATGGTGCCTCTGACAAAGAGAATTCCCAACGAAATCTAATTCTTCCCACGCATCGCAACTAACTTTGTGACCCATAGTCCTCACATGTTTGAGCCACAAGACTTACCCGACAAATAGCCTAAATACAAGGCCACCTCAAACTTCGGCTCTACGCCGATAACATTTCATCATCATACTACATCGCTACTTATTAACAAGCTACTTTTAGAAGTATCTTGCCCACTTTGAAATTCATCCGGGACACACACCCCCGCCGCCAACCACGCCTCAAATTACTGAACAAGAGCACAGGCTACCCTAATACAAGCATCACTAAAGTCAAAGACTGAGACTTCTGATATTCGTCGCCCTCCCAAAAAGGGACACCAAGGTCACGAATCGACCATCGACGACTCAACCACACACCTCCACTCTTGAAACCCATCCTCATCCTTAAATACGGTATCTCCCATTACCTAGCGAGTTCATAGACTTCATGCATGACGACACGATGATTTAAATCGTTTTGCACATTTGAAAGTACGCCATGAAACAAGGTTAGATATGCATGACATGACACCGCCATAAAAATAGCCACACACACATCGATCTCAAGGATCGCTCACACGCAACTCATGATATCTCACAACCTTGTCTAACAACCGAAATTTGCATTTACTAAAACTCTTTTCGTGCAATTTTTTTTTAAAATACGGCAAAATCACCCACACTAAGCGAGTCGGTCGACTCTCGCACTTATTGATATGACAGCAACGTGTCTATACCAATTTCGCTTATAAACCATTTGATCAAATATTGTCATGATCCCCACTACAAAAGTTAACTCGCTCATAAAAGAGGTGAAATAATTCACCATTTCCCCAAGTTCCAAAATTTATCACACGACGTAAATAAATTTGTCTTTTCCTTCAAACAAACGCTTGCACGCGCCAACTCATTTTCAAAACAAGACACTCACAAGGCACACACACGCACACACGTATATCTTTTGACATGAAATCCTCATGCGACTTGTTTGAAAACACAATGCATGACTCACTTTACATTGAAGGTTATTCTCTCTAGGAAGGTCAACCGTTTATAGTTACAACAAATTTATCACCGACGCCCTCCTTCCGACCACACAATCAAGTTTCTCCCATTTGCCACAACCTTTGGTACCGGTACTTCCCAACATACTGGTATATCCCAACTACACAGTTACCACCTTGACTACTGATTTACGAAATACGCGGCTTCACTTCAATCCCAAATAGGTTAACCAACAATAGCCCCCTTTTTCATCGTATCCTTGCCTCATATTACCAATCAACACGGCTATCATTTCTCAACCACCCTGGCCACCCTTCCACTGACTAGAGAGTCAAAAGCTCATCCCCACTACTCGATTCTTGAGTTGAAGTTCTCAAGATCCAATTGATCGACATCACAAACTCCCAGAATGGAGACTCACTAGAAACTAGGAGCTCACCTTCAATCAGTCATTCTTCCCTAGAAAAACCCAAGAGGTTCTACTTCATTTCGGACCACGAACACTCAAACAATATTTCTTCAAGAAGGTGTCATCATATACACCTTGAACGATCTCGCACAACACACTAAACCATTGCTATCATTGCAAGGTTAGAACTCTCTACACACTACCACCACTCTCTACATGCTACCACCTCCATCGGTCATCTGAACAACAATAATCAAGCATACCCATTCACCTGTAAACTAATAATGACATTGGCCAGATGTGATTTGAATTTACCTTACATGAGAATCTTCACTACCATCGTCCTGAATTCTTGGTGATCAAGGTCTTCCCTAAAGGCTTTCTTTATCTCAGGTGTTTCCTCCTACTTTATAGTTTACGTTTAGACCCATCCGGTCACCTAAATTTCTTAAACTAGGGCTCTGATACCAACTATAACAACCCACCTCAAAAGGACAAGGTAAACAATACGATATCTCAAGCATAAAGTAAACAAATGCCAAAACGGCCCTCATATATTCTTGTCTTACAAAACTTAATCAAATGGTTTGCGGAAACAACCGGATTACAGGTGAGAATAATAAAACTATAACTATAACTATTTGAACGTCTAACAAAATCATCCCAAGCTACGCTCCACAAGATGCCAAGCCACGAGCTCACACCTTGCCTGTACCCTTATCTAATTGCTTACCTGAAAATGGTTTAGTTTTGAAAAGCGAGGGTTAGACCATGAGGTCTAGTGATTTCCCTCAAAAGCGCATCAGACCCATAATTCACATATTTTCAAGATATACAAAAATGCAAATCAACACACCTTTAACGTGATATGCACACAATTATACATGTTGATGGCCCACGCTATGGTCACACACACACACCCGTGACAGCATGTTAGGGCACACACCCGCCCTTGATACATTATATGAAACAAATTCATATATATAATAGATTCTTTATAGGAAACACCCCCCCCCCCCCCCCCATATACACATTAAGCCATCGCATGCCCATACACAAGTAATCACACCTTTAAATCACACTATCATGCATGACCAACAGTGTTAAGCAAAATATACGGTTTAAATAGTATTTGCATACATAAACACATTTGGTAAAGTTGTTGGGTTAGGGAGACTCACCTGGCGTCCACGATAAACTCCTTCAACGGAAACCACCACACTTAGAACTGCACACCTAACAATTTAAATCCCAAGAAGATAGTGAGGGTCGTTCCTACAATCCTCTCAACTAAAGTCTTAAATCTCACACAGCAACGCCCAACATCTCACACTAAGAAAACACTCACCAAACACCATTCAGCTTTCCAGACCCATGAGTCCGGATAATATTTACCGGACAAATCCCTGTTTCCGGATTATGTTGCTTTCCGAAAGTGTCCAGATCCCACTACTAATCCGGATTCCAATTGTCCGGATCCTTCCGGATTCCTAGGACTTCCGGACAACTATCCGACTTCCGGACTCCCGACTCTTCCGGACTCCCGACACTTCTGGACTCTCGACACTTCCGGACTCCTAACTTTTCCAGATACCACTGTCCGGAGTCCGACTCTTCGGGCAAGTGTGGCTTTCCCCTAAAATCCACATATTCTCACTAACCATATAACTAAACCAAAAATAGGAGTTGGATTTAAGTCATCAGAGAATAACTTGACATCTCTAACCCATTTCTTGTCCGCTTTAGGTTACCACTTCACACGCAAATTGTCTCTCATCACTTAGGTTATCGAAGGCAGAAATTCTCAATCAACTCTAGAAATTTCCATTAGAGAAGAGGTTAAAGAAGAGAATATTACCTTAAAGAATGATTGAGATGCACGCCTTGAGTTTCCAATTCCAAGCTTTTGCCTCCATAAATCGATTATGCGTTCTTCCCCAAATCGCACGCGCGCGCACACACACACACACACACACACTTTGTAGCCGCTATCAATTTGTTTAAGAGATTACCTCCAATTTAGGGTTTTTGACCCCTTTTATACCCTCTCACTACTCCCCCCAACTTTCCTTTATTCGCACTTTTACCACCAATTTTCCATTTAGTTCTCAATTGGTACGGGTTATTACACATGCCAAACATATACAACAAAAGATACATATTATATCACATACGGTCACATAGTCTCAAAATTATACAATACATAATTCAGGACAAACGTTGTGCTATAATTTACATTACTATTAACAAACTATTGGTACGAAAACACTTCAGGAAAACACCAAAAACATGCATTCCCTTCAAAACTATATCATAAGTTATCCTTTCTTTTGCTCTTACTCGCTTCACGACCTGGAATACATATTTTTGAAAACAAAATGAGAGTTAGACCAATTGGTCTCTGTGAGAAAATCCCTGTCAGTTTAGTAATCATTTTGTAACACACAGATATACAACAAGTATTAGAATACCAAGCATGACTCGTATGCACTGTGTACAACTCATTCCCATGGCCAGATTAGTTGGTTGCGCTAAACCAACTAATATATTTACTCCGCTGCACTAAAATACAGCCAACACCGTTGTCCCTCGATACAACCAATACTCCACTGGCCTAAGTCCGGCCAAGGTGCAATCGTTTAGTGTAATGCTTATATAAATATAACATACATCTCAATATATCATATTTCAATCACAAGCACATCATCACACTACCTACCGCATATTTATCCAGTATATATGTATTCCAGTTTGAAAATGTTTAAAGTAAAACTCACCAGAAAGAAATAACGCAATATCACTTTCTCTTGAAAACTTGCAAGAACCTTACTTTTCCACAAACTTCACGAAATCTAAATTACACAAAATACATATAATTATTTACCACATAAAACTCAATGACACGCTAAGAATCCTAAATAAGTCTATCTTACCCTTACTCAGAAACACTCACAAATGTCCCTCTTCGGCGACTTAGCACGGGGGTCCCGCAACCCGGTTAGCGGCTGGGTCAAGGGGCAATGCCCCGAGAAATTTTTTAAAAAATCTTTTCCAGGTAACTCATCCGAAACCATATCCGGAAACCCATAATCCAGAATCCAAATCCGGAACTATCCGGGAAACTCAAATCCGGAACTATCCAGGAAACAAACACCCGAAAAAACATCCGGAAATACTTTATCCGTAAACATGGTCCGGACAACCTATCCGGGAAAACCCATCTGGAAAATACAAAATCGGATAAATAATACATCCAGAAACTAGAAGAATATGGACGCATCGACTCCAACCCAGAATCGATCGAACACAAAATAAGAATCACAATTGAAGATTCTAAACCGATGGAAATCTACTACTATCGATTATAAACACAAATTGAAAAGAAATTATACCTCAAAAACTTCTCAATCGAACTTAATCTTCGGCCCTAATCGAACAACACTTTATTCCTTCTTCATTCGGCTCAACACACACACACACACACACACTATTATGGAAACCGACTTAATGAAATAAAGAGGAGGTAAGTCTTATTTATAGTAAGTCAAAATTGCAATTGATGGTTCAAACTTTACTAAAACGACGGATACACCCTTAAACTTATAAATCAATCCAACTCACCCTAAATTAATACACAAACTTACCGGAGACATTACACTAATTCCACCGTTTCGGTGGATTTATAAAACTTTTTGCTTGATTTCAAGGGATTTTTAATTTTCTTTATCGATTTCGAGGAATTTTTTGGCTTTTTTGGTTAATTTCAATAGTTTTTTTTCGGTTTTTTGTACGGTTGCACCTTCTTGAAGTTTCCAAAATAATAAGGTAGAACCTTCCCAAATGATACGGTTTCATCTTTCACGAACCTAAATATTTTTACCCTTCGCCGGATAAATAATACGGTGGCACGTGCCACCATATCCATCATGCTAGGTCCGCCTATGTAGTAAATCCATAACCGCTTTTTGAATCTTTGTGGCTTTGTTCCTAGACGAGGAACCCCATATTCGTTTATGTGTTTCAGCTTTTGGGATTTTGACTTTAGGTATTTCTGTTTAGGGTTTTTATTTTACAAACTTGGTGATGTTCTTAACTGAGTTATGTATATAGCGTTTTTTTAAATTTAGGGATTTCAATTGCATAAACTTCTTGTCGATATTCTTGAGTTTTGTGTTTTTTATCTCTGATTAGTTTAGGGTTTGATTATAAACGATGTTCAAAAATTTAATTGAGCTGTGGTGGTGGGTGGCGGTTGAATTGTTGTTAAATCTGGGTTTGATCATATTAGGGTGCTTGAATTAATGAGTAAAAAGACCAAAATGCCCCTCACGTGATGGGCTTATGTCACCCCTAACGACATCAATTTGGATGGCGCTAATGGGAAGGACTAATTTAGGCTAAAAACACGATTTTTGGATCACCAATATACTTAATGAATTCGAGGGACGAAAACCAAAAAACAGGTATCGAACATAAAATGTAATTCACTATAATTTATTTACCCTTCCATCATATACGAGTAACATGTTCTAATATCTTTCAACAATTTGTATTGACCGAGAGGATAGGAATCATAGGGTTCATGAAAATGGAAACCCTACTTTTTTGCGTGGACAGTTTTGTCCCCTCCTTCCACAATTCCTAACCCCCCAACTCATTTTAATATCCAATTAATGGGATCACAAAACTTGTAACCCATTAATTAAGAAATAGGAATCCGACGTGGGTCCCTGACCTTGTCTGTACGTATATGTGTATATATATAAGTTGGCACGGTACCCATCTTGCAAACCATCCTTCAATTGCTAGACCCTCTTCATACTTCAGATTTTAGAGAGTGAAAATTAAACCCAATAATTTGTTACTGAAATTGGGTTTTCAAAATCTGTCGACTACGTACGTTTTGCTTCCTGCTTCTTTTAGTTTGCTTCAGAAGTATGAAGTTCTATCTGATGTTCATCGTCTTTCTTCTGTCATTAAGCCTGCATAATTTTGAAGCTCAAGGTAGGTTTGCTATAGAAACCGTTTTTCGACACTATTTTGGCACTGTTCAATCTATCTTCAGTTCATCTTAATGCATTAATTCTGGATTGAAATATATAGGATTAATTGCCTTTGTTATTTCGGTCAATTCATGAATTAATATGCTTCTTGTTGATCATCATATGAAGGTATACCCATCAAGAAACCATCAAGGTAGGTATCTTAAATCATGATTGTATTTGTATATATTTGTCTCTACAACAAAAAAGAGTTTATAGGGTGCCTAAATAAATAAGCGTCTCAATAGAGTGTTTTATAAGAACTTAAGCGTCGTGACAAGGTTTTTCGGACATTTTCAAAATAAACTATCGTATTAGCTTAAGTTTATAGGACGCTTTTGAGAAATGTTCTATAAACCTATCTTCTTAGAGGACACTTGTTTTAAATAGTGTCCTATAAAATAGTTAATATGACGCTTTATTTGAAAAATGCTCTAATTAACTTGTTATGACACCCAAAAACGTCCTATAAACTTTTTGTAACACTTTTAAATAAGAAGCTTTTTTGCTTGGTCCTATAAATTACTCTATTATGACGTTTATTTATTTTATGTGTCTTGTAAACTCCATTTTATTGTAGTGTACCATCAATATGGACATTTTTTCATGGGTAATATGTGATTATAGCTCATGGTCTTAAATTTGCTCATGTGTTACAGATTTCATCGATAAATCGAAGCAATCAAGATCAAGGATCCCTAGCAAAAACTGTTGATGAACTTTCATCAGGTACCACAATAAAGAAGAGAAGATTATCTTCGTCTAGAGTAGTAACCAAGAGCTCTCATCACGACCATTGGCTACCAAAGATTCATGAAGACTACTACGGCCCCAAACATCACCGACCTAGGCACCATTGAGATCATATTCGACCATTGATGATCGTTTTTCAAGAAAACATTTGTCACAACAATTGCACAAGCTCATACGTGATATCACTTATCACAAACAGACCTCGTGTTAAAATCGTTGGCTAACACATTTCTCTCAAATTCTTAATTTTTTTTCGATCCTACAACGTATGTAAGTATGTTATTTGGATGACCTAATACAACTATTGTAATAGATCAAACACCGACGCAATAGAATTCAGAGTTGATCAAATGATTTTAAACCCTAATTCGATATCCAAAAAAGATTATTTTTTGTTAACGCCATGACTCACCTTTGTTAGTTTTAACGGTCTTGAACTCATTAGCACTGGTTCAAGTGATTCAGATATGACTAGTTGGACAAAGTCCAAATTATCTTGTATGTTAATGACATAATATTCTTGAACTAATTATCTAGTGTATTTATTATTGCTTTTTAAGGGAATTTAATTAAAATACCCAAATTTTGACTTTAACTTACCAAAATACCCATTTTCTCTCTTATTTAACCAAAATACCCATTTTTCAGCGATGGGGTCCGCGATCGCGGACAGGGACCAATTTTGAAAAAAATTTATTTCATATTTACACTTTCAATCCCTGTCCGCGATGGGTCCTGCGATGGTATGTGAATATTTACACTTTCAATCCCTGTCCGCGGACTCCTCCCTCGATCGCGGGTGAATTTTTTTCAAAATTGGTCCCTGTCCGCGATCGTGGACCCCCATCGCGAAAAAATGGGTATTTTAATAAAATAAGAGAGAAAATGGGTATTTTGGTAAGTAAAACACAAACTTTGGGTATTTTAATTAAATCCTCTTTTTTTAAACTTATTTGCAGGAATAAATAGAAAACTTATGACTAAAATTTCAACTTCCGGAACTACCAACACCATTTCTAAGGTTGGATTTTTTTTCATCCAAACCCATCTTTAATTTATCTTAACAAAAAATTGAGTTTACAGGACGTTTAAAATAAATAGATTGTTTTATAGGATCAAAGTTTACAAGACCAAACAAAAAAACGTCCTACCTAAAAGTGTTACAAAAAGTTTATAGGACGTCTTTGAGCGTCATAACAAGTTTTTTAGAACAGTTTTCAAATAAAGCGTTCTAAGAGCTGTTTTATAGAACACTACTTGAAAAAATGTTCTATAAATACGAGTGTTCTCTAAAAATATGGGGTTATAAGACACTTTTCAAAAGCGTCGTATAAAATCAGCTAATACGACATTTTATTTTGAAAGTGTTCTAAAAACCTTGTACGACGCTCAAAGGCGTCCCATAAACTTATTGTAACACTTTTTAAATAAGATGTTTTTTTGTTTGATCCTATAAACTAATGTTCTATAGAACACTTTATAAGAACGCTTATTTATTTTCGGCGTTCGATAAACTCAAATTTATTGTATTGTATCTCAGAGGAATATAAATTTAAGATTTAATGAAATAAGAAATTTCTTTCTTTTAATCTATAAATTTATTTTGTTCATCGTGTACAGAATGACAAGAATGATGGGAACAAAAATGACCTGAAACCAGAGATCAAATTCACTCATGAACCAGTAAGCGACGAAGATAATTTCTTCTATAATTTGTCGTCTGAGAATTCGAAAACTGGGGAGGAGGTCGCCAACGACACAGACATTGCGGGAATGGATTATACTCCGGCTAGGAAGAAGTCTCCCATACATAACTAAACTTAAAATAAAAATTAAAGAAAAAATAATTAAAATACATACTCATAAGTCATAACTAAATTCCAATTGGACAGCATTGCCATAAAGCCAGAAATGGTGCAGGTTTTCTGGATTAAGGAACAAAATTATGTACTAATTAGCATTATGTTTTTAAGATTAATTTCTTATTATTTTTTTGATAATCCCCTTCATGGGCTTTACCATTTTATAATAAACTAGGTTCCAACCGTGTATTACACGGGGTAATTTAAAAAATTAAATCATACCAGAAAACTTATCAACTATTAAGAAAGATTAATTTAATGTGAAATTGACGGGAAGCATAACAATTTGACTTTGATCGTTAACTAACCATTTGTTGATAATTGATATTATGTAGTTCAATTAAAATTAGAGGAAATAATATAATCATGATTAAGAAAGTATAAATAATTAAATATACTAAACTAAAATATTTGCATAATTCGAAGTTGCGATCGGATCTATTCATTAAAAAGAACCGATGCAATACATTTCTATATTTTTGAAAAAGGTTCGAACTCATAATCCAAAAGTCAGTTGATAAGTGATATTTTTTTTCAAGTAATTAAAGCTCTTATGATAATTCTAAGGGTGTTTCGTTGATAAAATGGAATTTGATAGAAAAGGAATTCGACTTTGAAATAAAAATTGGTATGAAGTTGCAAAAAGAAAATCACGACAATTTAGTGATTATTTGTATCAAATCCATACTAATTTCAACAAATCTCATACTAATCACGACACATTAATTCGTATATATTTATGATATTTAATAATATAATTAAATTCAAAAATATTCAATATTAGGCTCGTTTCGAAGATATTGACGAAGCAATTACAATGGTATAATTTGTAAAAAATAGAAATGTTTTTTTAATGCATTTTAGTTCATATACATTATTTATGTTAATATGATAAGAGTCTAAAATGAAAAATAAAAAGTAAGGGATTAAAAGTAAACTGCATAACTAATTATAAGGGTAGTAAATGTAACGTATAAATTAAAAAACTTGAATTAAAGAGAGATTTAAGGAGAAGTGAATGTGGGTGTGCTAATTGAACTTATAATGTAAACTGCGTCCAGATACATGTTTAGGCGGGAAAATACTGAAGTCGGCACACCAGAAGACGACATGTGGCATGCTAGTTACTTATTTATTATATGTATAGATATAAGAGTGAATTACACCGGTGGTCCCTGTGGTTTACCTAAATTTTGGATTTGGTCCCTAAAATATATTATCTACAATGGTGGTCCCAAACGTTTTGATTTACTTTCACTCATGGTCCTTCTATGTTAAAAATATAGGAGGATCATGGGTGAAGGTAAATTAAACATAGAAGGACCATGAGTGAAAGTAAATTAAATAAAGGAGGACCATGAGTGAAAATAAATTAAAAAATTAAGGACCACCACCGTAGATAGTGTAATTTAGGGACCAAATCTAAAATTTGAATAAACCACAGGGACTATCGGTGTAATTCACTCTAAATCAATCAATATCAATATATATATATATATATATATATATATATATATATATTAAATTTACTGTTTTGGTCCCAAAGGTATGCCAAAATTACGAAACTGGTCCTTTAACTTCAAAAATTACCGTTTTGGTACCTCAGGTATCCACTTTGTTACGAAATTGGTCCCTCAAGCTAACGATCGTCTATTTCCTCCGTTAAGCTCGAGGGTAAAATGGTCTTTTAACATTTTTAATTTATTTTTTGTTTAAATGTTCATCTTCTCCATGAAGATTATGATAACACCATCAAGAACACCAATAATACCATCTTCTCCAAGAAGATCATGATGAACACTATGAAGAACACCAATAATACCATCATGAACACCAAGAAGAAAAAAATCAAACCCTAAATCCAAATCTAATATCAAAACATCTAACAAATACAACATACAAAACCTAATCTAATATCAGTTTCATTGGGCAAATTTCTGAGGTTTTTTTTTAACAACAAGAAATACCATAAATTACCAAACAAACCAAAATTACAATACAGGAACCACAATACCAAAACAAACAGCACACAACAAACAAAATCAAAATATGCAAAAAATGTTCATGAGAGAAGACCCACAATCGAGAAGGATCAGATTGCACCACCAATCGAGAGGATCTGAGGTCAACGAAAAGCAGACCCACAATCAAAACCTTTAAAAATCGAGAGGATATCTGAGAGATCGAGAGGAGATCTGGTTCCTTTGAACAAATCTGAGGTCAACCGGCCGACCAACCACCGGCCACCGTCAACGTCGACCCAGATCAGTTGTGGGTCTGAGATTTCAACGTCTGCAACCTCTTCTCCGACGACTTCCTCTTCTTCGTCGGTTTCGACAGTTATGGGTCTGGGATTTCAACGTCTGCAACCCAGATCGTCTTCTCCGGCGACTCGATCTCTCTCTCCGACGACTCGATCTCTCTCTCTTCTCTCGATTCTCATATCTCTCTCTCTCTCTCTCTCTCTCCTATCATATCTCTTCTCTCCCTCTTTTCTCTCTTTTCTTTTAATTCTAACTTTGTTTATATTTTTATGTGTGATACTGATTTAATGTAAAAAATAAGTCTGATATTATATTAGGTTTTTTTAGATCTAGGTTTGATTTAGTTTTTAAATTTTGGATTCTATTTAGATTGTTAACTTACTCTTATTATGTTCTTGGTGTTCTTGATTTAGGGTTCATGTATCTTTGGAGAAGATGAACATTCAAACAAAACATAAATTAAAAATGTTAAAAGAAATAAAAATATAAAAAGACCATTTTACCCTCGAGCTAACGGAGGAAATAGACGGCCGTCAGCTCGAGGGACCAATTTTGTAACAAAGTGCATACCCGAGGTACCAAAACAATAATTTTTGAAGTTAAAGGACCAGTTTCGAAATTTTTGACATCCCTTTTTTCATTTTTCTTTTTCATCCTCCTATTAATTCTTTTTTCCTTAATTTCTTACATTAATTTAAGAGTAAATTACATGAATGGTCCCTGTGTTATGGTCATATTTTGGATATAGTCCCTAAAACGAAGAAATTACACTGGGCGTCCCTGTGGTATGCCAAAACGCACGCAGAGGGTCCCTCCCTCTAACGGAATCTGTTAACCTAGTTAACCCAAGGGCTATTTTTGTCTTTCTACACCCGTTTTTGTCTTTTTCCTAATAAAAAAATAAAGATGAGACCCACTCCTTACCTCCTACAACCCTCAACACCCACCCACCCACCCCACTCCCACCCCCACCTTCGTCTTCTTCCTCAAACCACAGCTTCTTTCAACTTTCTCGTCTTCTTCCCCTCTAAAACAGACTATGATGTATTTGTAAGTGTGGTTCATCGTCAAATCAGCAAATCTGGGTCGCAAGCAACAACAAATAAACAAATCGATTTGATAAACGTTTATGGTTTCTCAGAAGGTGAGGACTTTGCTGAAATTATTGAAGTGATTGCACAAACAGGTTGTCTTGGGCTCGTCAACCATGGAATTTCCGACGAACTTTTATCTTCTGTCTCTGATTCTGGAGCTGGAGTATTCAAATTGCCACCGGAGAAGAAATCCGTTGTTTCAAGGTCTGCCGAGAGGTTATACAATTTCGTTGAGTTTCATGTAGATGAGAAGGAATTGAGTGAAGAATTCGTTTGGTGTAGAGACGATTCATTGAAATCGGAGATGGAGGAGGTTTGGCCAATTCAGTATTCAAATTTCAGGTAATTCGATTCATAATCTCATCAAATTTCTTCTACTAATCACGAAACAAATCTCGATTACATTGAATTTTTGCATTGAAAAAATCGACAACCTTATGTCTGAGATAGAAAACATATCCGAACCCCTACTGAAGTTGGTCCTCGATGGCACAACTCCAAAATCGAGATTCGATGATGAAAGAGAGAGAGAAATTGTTGGATCTATATGTTACCTCTACAAACACTGTCAGAATACCGATTCAGAATCAAACGACGATCTGTATATGAACTCGTTAAGATATGATGTGATTCGAATGTAGATTATAGGATCTGACACTCCCACACACTCTGCTTTCACGTTTGCAAAGGAAGGCGATTTTGGGTTTAGAATTGGTGGCTTCGAGACGGGATTTAGGTTTAGAATTGTTATACAATTTGAAAGCAAATCGAGGGAAGACAGACAGTATTATTATTAACCCTATATTATTAACCCTAGGAAGTCAAGATCTCTGAGTTGGTGGTTTGAGGAAGAAGACGAAGGTGGGGGTGGGAGTGGGGTGGGTGGGTGGGTGTTGAGGGTTGTAGGAGGTAAGGGGTGGGTCCCATATTTATTCTTTTTTATTTTTTATTAGGAAAAAGACAAAAACAGGTGTAGAAAGACAAAAATACCCTTTGGGTTAACTGGGTTAACAGATTCCGTTAGAGGGAGGGATCCTCTGCGTGCGTTTTGGCATACCACAGGGACGCCCAGTGTAATTTCTGCGTTTTAGGGACTATATCCAAAATATGACCATAACACATGGACCATTCATGTAATTTACTCTTAATTTAATTTACATGAACATTGATTATACATTATGTTTGCATTTAACATTCTTCTCTTCATTTTCCCTAACTCCTCTTTATCTCCCAATCTATATATCTATATAAACCACCACCACAAGGAATGAGGTGGAAGCTCTAAACATGATAATCACTCATTTCTTTTTTCTCAATCTATGGTATTTTTCCCATTTTTATCATTCTATGTTGTTTACCAATATGTATTTATAACTCTACATGTCCTTTCAAATGTCATCGTAAGTTGATTTACTTACTCTATGATAATAAGTTCAATATGTATTTACTTTCTATTATCGAGTTATGATTTGATTATTGGAGTTGTAGAATTATAATAAATTGAGCTTTCAATTACTATTATAGAGTTATCCTACTATTGGATTGTAATTATTATTGTCTATGATAATTATCTTTTGGGTGCATGTTGAAATTATCCCCTTATATATTAACGTATAGTTATCTCTGTGGATGCATGTTGAAATTAAATGGATTCGAATTACAAAGTCGAAGCCAAAGATCTTTGCTAGAGAAGAATGGTATTTGATGTTGTTATTCTTAGTTACTTTTGTATATCATGTGTATGTTTTTAGATATAATATTTCATGACTTTGGTTTTGTCTATTCTTTGGAGGGAGGGGAGTTGATAATTATTGGATGGTGGAAAATGAGAAGGTTAATTGCAATTTTGTATGTATATTATGGAGATGAACCACCAACAATGACGTTGTCTCTTCTAAATATCTAAATCCCAAATTTCTATTTTCTCAATTTTACCATTATCAAACATTTAAGTAATTAGATCATTCATCTTCTTCATTACACCCAAATTTATTTATTTCTTTTATTTCACATGACTACTTTTTATTTACTTAACAATTAATGATATATATAATCAATATATTTAAAAACTCATTACATAAATAAAATTACGATCAATATGTAAATTTTGATTTACGTGATACTTAATATAATATATAGACATAATAATAAACGGATTATAATGAATATAAAAAAGGAAGATAACACTTATTCAGGTCAATAAAATATCTTTTAGTTTACGTGTAAAAAAATCTTATTGCAATCAATATACATAAATGAAATATTTACTATAATTAAATGCAATATAACTAAATTATCATATATTAATGTACCGCATTAATTGATCTAATGTTTTATATTCTTCTCTTAATTATTATCAACCAATATGTATACATGAAATAGTTATCAAAACTTATTACATTTTAATATGATATTTTTACTATTCATGTTTTATTTAAACAATAAGAAATAGATTATTACAAAAACGCTAAACGGATGTATGTTGAAATTTTGAGTGTTTGAATTATTGTTTTTATTATTTATCCATTTTTTAGTTTTTTAAGCCTATACATTGATATCTCATTAATTGATTAAATATTTCTTGTGTTTTTGTAATTATTGTATATCAATAAACCTCATTAGTTGACCTAACTTTTCATATACTTCTTTTAATATATGAAATACTTATGACAATTTAATACATTTCAATATACAAAATATAAGAAATTAATGAGAATGTTCAATTACATTTATATTTTTTTTGTCAATTTATCTTATTTTTAATGTAAACTCACATTAATTTCTAAACCTTTCATTTTTCATTTTTTATCATTTAACAATAAAAAAATCATTTTTATTATCTTTTATTTCGGTGACAAATATGTAACCAAAACTACTATATTGTGTTGAAACACATTTTAGAGTATTTCTCTTATTAATTGAAGAAACATATCATTATTTCAATAAAACATTTCTTTGCTAATCAATATATCTATCTATATCTATATCTTTATATATATATATATATATATAAGAAAAACCCACGAGAAATGACATGACACATTGTGGATTGAGAATTCTAGAATGTTGAATTGTGATTAACTTTGACCATCTCACAATAATAAAAAGATGAAATGTTGGAACATGAAGTTGATTATACAAAGAGAAGGATACCAACTAATTTTACATGATTTACGACCTGCTTTAATCCATTTTGAATGAAAGAGTTAATTTTAGTTACAAATTTATTCATGTTGAATAGATATTACATTTTGTATTACAATTAATAAGATACATTTATTTCATTTAATGTTATTTATTTTTATATATTTCCTCTTTATATACATAAAAGTAAGACCCAAGAGAAATGACATGTCAAAATGTAGATAAGAATTCTAAAATATTGAGAAGGGAGTGGAAGAAAGGCGGCGTCTAATAGTAGTCTCAGCCTTTGACTGTAGAAATGCTTGTGTGATGGTGGTCCTTGCACTTGTTTGGTAAGTTGACGTGTGGCTGGCACCGGGGGGGAGGGGGGGAGGGGGGGGGGAAGTGTCTCGGGTGATTTCGAAGTAGGCAAGGTATTTCGAAAGGTAGCGTTGTGGTATGTGGATGAAACGGTATCGGCGTGGAGCCGGAGTTGAGGTGGACTTGTAGTTAAGCTATTTGTCGGGTAAGTCTGGTGGCTCAAACATATGAGGACTGTGGGGCACAACGTTAGGTACGATGTGTGGGAAGAATTAGAATTCGGTGGAAGTCCCCGTTGTCGGAGGCATCGTTGGAGCCTCATCTTCATGTCGGGTGTGGATGTAGAAGTCAACGACGGTTGTTGAGAGCGTTGTCGGGAGAATGGGTAGTTGGATAGGTGATTTTTCCTATGTGTTTGATATGTCGTTTACGAATGAAGTAGTTAGCACAACTCATGTGGGACACGTGGACTATGTTGGTTTGCAAGGGAGCGCCTTATCGTTTGATTTATTTGAGCGCGTCTCAGGTGGATTCCGAAGAGTCGGTTGGGGATAAAGACTCGATCGAGTGAAGTAGACGATCATAATTTGTAGTTCATCTAGATTGGAGAAAGGCAAAGATGTGGGTTTTCTAAATCAAGGCTTGATGGTACTTGTTTGTTTACTTGTACATGTGTACTTATTATTATGTGATTCCATATGGTTTATTTATGCATAAATCTCAAGTTGTTGGTGTGATATACATGGGGGTGTGTCCCATATGGATTATTCGAACGGATTTGGTCTGTTCCCAAGGGCGGGTGTGTGCCCTAGATCAGGTCACAGGTGTGTAGTGACCAGACAGGAATTCCAGTATACGTGTGTGGATGTTGACTTGCAAAACTAATTATTGCATAATGTTTTCGCAAACTCTTTCAAATTTATGTTGTGTTTGGCGTGGAGAAAGCATGGACTAGTGTACGCACAAATGATCGTGAGGATTGAACCTCTATTGTGTGGGTGTTGTGTGGATAAGATGGTGGTAACTTATGCTTAGTGAGCATGCGAGACATGGTGGTAATGAGTTGCTGTAAGGTTAAGTGGTGGACTAGTGTTGATATGGGATGAGCGTATGTGGAGACCTTTGCTCGGGATTTGCTTATGAGTTGTTCAAATGTGGCAAAATTATGTGTGGAGATGCATGGATGTCTAAGTGGCGTGTGGTATTGTTATTTGAGAATAAAAGAATGGGGTGGCAGTTGGTGGCTAGTTAAGAAGGAAATTGCGTGCTCTTGGATTGGTTAGTTTATGATGTTTCGTAGTAGATACGAAATCATTGGAAATGTTGAGCTAATCCTTGTACGTAAAGGAAATGCAAAGGAGTGGGTTAATATCATTTGGGATGTGAGAAGTGTGTGGTTCCTTCGAGCATTGGGTATTGTTTCAGATTGACTTGGGTGAATTTCTCGTATGAGGTGTGGTGAAACTGTTGGTTAGGTATAATAATCGTTGAAATTGTGTGTATGAAGTGGCCAATGTTGGACGAGAAATGTTCCATACTAGCCTGAGGTAATTGGGACGTAGGTTGGAATACGTGAGTAAACGGGAAGTAGAAAGTGTGGCAAGTGGCACGGAAAGTGGGAAGCAATGTTTTCAGAACGTCACCGTCAGGTGCATGAACTTCTAGTGGGAGTATGAGAAAGAGGAGTGGTGTATATCTGATCGGCTTAAGAGTTGAGGAAAGGTAGCTTGTGTGACTGGTCAAGAGTGTGCATCTTCTAGTAAGCCGTTCTTTGGAAACGTGTTTTATGTTGAGAAGGGAGTGGAAGAAAGTGGTCGAATGTAGTGCTCGGGGTGAAAGACCATTGGATTGGACTTGGTAGTAGTGTGGGAGTGTCGTTGTGGTAAAAGCGTGTGAATCGATTATTATCAATGGATTGTGGTCAGCATAATTAATGTGAGAAAGTGTTATCTGCCTTAGACGTATTTTGTGTTTGGAAAGTGATTGTAGAATTGTGTGTAATCAGTTGAAGAGAATCTTAACTGTGGGATAAGATGATATTCAAGGTTGATCTTGTGATCAGTTGGCGAATTGAGCGTCGTTATTTTATTAAGGGATTCATGTTGTCGTGACGATAACTTCGGTAGAATCCGTTCTTTTAAGAAGGTGGAATTGTGTGTGAAACCCTTAATTTGTCGCGTTTTTAAAACCGTGAGTCTAGATGTGTGGAGGATATTGGTACGATTGGCTTGAGACGTTTACTCCTTATGTTACGCGAATTTTCTGGGGTAAGAGTTGCAGTTAAGCCGAAAGTGTGATAATTCGTTGGTATACGCCCTTTCGCTAAAGGGTTATGCATGGTAGGAGTGATAGAATTCTTAGAGAAGCAAAGAGATTGACGTGTGCAATTAGCTGTGAATCTTCCAAGAATAAAGAGGTATCGTGGGAAAGAGGCATTGGGTGAGACCGGAGGTCAGACGGTGAATCACCGATAGGTCGAACGTTTTCGCGAGAAGTTAAGCGTGGCTCAAGACCACCACAGGGTTATGTGAGCAGAAGGAGGAGATTAATCGGATTCTATGAAGGAGACAGTGTGATGCTTATAGTTTCGTCGAGGAAAGACGTTGTGCAATGGAAAGAAAGGGGAACCAAGACCCAGGTATGACGAGTCGTTTGCCATCACCGAGCGTGTAGTTGAGGTGGCAAATAAGCTGAAGTCGCCAGAGGAACTTCGGGAAGTTCATTCGACATTTACCGTGTCGAATCTTAGGAAATGTTGGGTCGAGGAAGGCATGGTCGTTTTGTTAGAAGACACTCGTGTGGACAAAAGTTGTAGTATGTGGGGGAACTGTTGGCGATTATACTTCGCAAGGTTGGAAAGCTGAGGAACCGTTTTCCTCGTTTGCTCGAAGATGGAATTCCGGGGACGGAATTCTTTTAAGGGGAGGATGATGTAATAATCGTGTTCATTTTAAGAATAAATGTTAGTTTTAAGGTGAAAAGTGTGAAAAGGAGAAGTTTGGCGGGTTTGTGGAAGAGTATAAAATAGGTGATAAAACCTAGAAATCCCATTCTTCTCTCAAAGAAACTATGTGTGCGGCTGAGGTGCGTTCATGAGTGCGATTGCATCAAGACTGATGACGATTGGAATTCTCCAGTTGTGTGAAGATTCAGCTAGCAAGGTAACCTCCAATCCTTTCTCCACTACAATCTAATCTTAAGGTCGAATGTGAGAGAATCTGATTTGAGTTATTCAACTTGAAAGAAAGAAATAGGAGACTGTGTGTGTTCTCCTTTTGTGTGGGTTGAAATTGAATGGGTTAGATGCTAAGATAATCGTTAATAGCTCTTCCCTATGCTAATGGTTAACATCGAGAAAGATTTGCATGAAAAGAGGTCGAGTTAAATCGAAATCGTTCCAGAATTCGCAGGAACCGGAATGTGTTAAGGATCCGGAATATATTGAGACCCAGAGTGTGAAAGGATCCGGAACCTTAAGGATCCGGAATTTCACAACGGATCCGGAATGTACAAAGGATCCGGAACCCATTTGGGAACCGGAATGGTATTGGGCTTTAAATATAAAAGATCCGGTATCAAAATTTAAGGATCTGGTATTGTTTAGTTTTGGGCCTAAGAACCGGACCCCGTATGATGGATCCGGAATGTAGTGGTGTGGACTAAGTGAAAGAAAACCGAAAGTGGGCCTAAGAAAAAAAGAACCGGAATTGGACTTATCATTGGATCCGGAATCTGGGCCTATTAACATTGAATCCGGATTTAATTGTTAGAGTGGGTTAGTGGATCAGGTATTCCCATGGACCCGGAAGTATAGTGTGCACTGATCCGGAATCCATGGATCCAGTATTGGGCCGAAGTTAGTAAACCCAGTACTTAATTAATTGATTTGGTGTTATTTTTGGGCCGTAGTAATTGGAGTCCAAAGGGGGATCCGGTATGGTGTTGGAGATCCGGAATTCGTGTCTCGGATTGGGCCGAATCGGAGTGTGAGCCCAAGAGGGTTTATGGAGAGTCGGGTTGTGTAGAAAAACTGTTCAGGGTGAGTTAAGATGAACTTAAGGTTCACTATTAATATTCTTTTAATATCGTAGGTGTTCGCCTTAAAATCTGAAGTTTTGTGAGAAGGGCTTTGCTAAAGCTCCAGGTGAGTCTTTCTAAACCTAAATCTTTTACAAGTGTGGTTGATGGTATATTTATCTAACTGCGTGCATTTCAACTGCTTTTATTCACGATGCGAAAAGTGTGTGTGTGTGGTGAAATGAATGATTTAAATGTGTGTGAACATGCTATGGCTAAGGTGTGGAATGGGGGGGTATCCCATTATATCTATATATATGAATTCGTTTCATATATTGGCGATGTGTGCCCTTTAACGCTGTCACGGTGTGTGTGACCTTAGCGTGTGTGAGCCATTAGCATGTGTCAAGGTGTGCATATCATGATAAGTGTGCTCGTTATGATTTTGTATAAACTCTTTCATAACTGATTTATGAATTTTGATATTTATGGTGTGGCCTGGTGTGGAGGGAACTCACTAGACCTCATGGTCTAACCCTCGCTTTTCAAAACTAAAACCTTTTCAGGTAAGCAGGTAGACAAGGGCTTGTTTAGAGGTTTGACAAGACGAGAGTCGGAGCTTACGTTAGAAGGATTAGAAGAACTTCCTTTTATTGCCTAGTTAGTTTTCTCAGCTGTATTTAGGGTTATTTCCGCAAACCCAGTGTTGTAAATCTTTGGCAGTGTGACTATGTTGAGCCATATTGGCGTTTTAAATTAAAGAAGTAGCTTTTAGCATGACAGTTTGGTGTGGGTTGTTACAGTTGATATCAGAGCACTAGTTTAAGGGATTTAGGTGACCGGATGGGCCTAAACTTAAACTGTGGAGTAGGAGGACACAACTGAGATATAGGAAGCCTTTAGGGAAGACCATAATCATCGGGAATTTAGGACGATGGTAGTAAGGACCCTCATGTAAGGTAAATTCAAATCACATCTGGACAATGTCATTATGAATTTACAGGTGCATGGGTGTGCTTGATCACCGTTGTTCTGATGGTCATGGAGGTGGTAGTGTGTAGAGTATGGTGACTAATGTGTGGAGTGTGGTGGTTAGTGTGGAGAATAATGGTGGTGTGTGGAAAGCGGTGGTAGTGTAGAAACTGATGGTAGTGTGTAAAGTTTTAATCTTGTCATGATGGCAACGGTTTAGTGTGTTGTGCAGATTATTGATGGTGTGATTGATGACACCATCTAGAAGGAGTATTGTCTGAATGTTTGGTGTGAGTATTCGTGTGAAGTAGAATCTTTAGGGTTCTTAAGGAAAATAATTGGTTGGAGGTGAGCTCTTAATCCCTGATGAGTCTTTATTCTGGGAGGTCCCAATGTCGGTGAATTGAGATCCTGAGAGTTTTAACCCAAGGATCGGATAATGGAGATGTGCTTCCTCTCTGGTTAGTGGAAGAGTGACAAGGGTGGTTGAGAAATGATATATGCATGGATTGGTAACGCTAGTGTTGGTTAACCTATTTAGGGTCGAGGTGAAGCCGTAAATTTTACTAATTAGTAGTCAGGTGATAACTGTGAGGTTGGACCATCCAAGTGTGTGGGGAAGTACCGGTACCGAAGGTTGTTTCAAATGTAAAGAACCTGATGGGTTGGTTGGAAGTAGGGTGTTGGAGTTGATTTGTTGTAACTGCGAACGGTTGACCTTGCTTGAGCGAATAGCCTTCAATGTAAAGTGAGTCATGCATTGCGTTTTCAAACAAGTACATAAGTCCTTCATGTCAAAATGTGTGAGGGGGTGATAACGCCACTTTTTGGCGTTATTTTCGGTCCTCAAACCAATGAGATTGACTTGTGTTCTAGCAAAAAGGCGGAATTTTTTGTTTCATCGAGTGAAATGTGCAGGTGATCTAAAAGACGACAATCATCGAGAAAAGAAGCTAAAAAGAGTCCAAAAGAGAGCCAAAACGAAGCCCAACGGAAGCCCGAGATCCAAGCCCAAGACCCGTGCCCGAACCAGGACCCGAACCTGACCCGAAGCTCCTCAGGAAACCGCGCGGTTTCCAGCGCGGTTTACAAACCGCGGCATAAACCGCGGGTATCCTTGTTCCAGCTTTTATATTTTGGCGTTTTTCCGGATTTTAGGTTATCATCGAATCATTCACACACGGACGACGGCAGACGGCTGGAGGGCGATTTTTAGAGGATTTTCGGAGACTTTTGAGCCACGATAGAGGATCGATCGAGGAGGAGTTCACGAAGATAATCGGATTAGAGCCGAGAGAAGGGAGTCCATCATTACATTCATCACGTCCACAATCATTATGTTTGCACACACTAGTTTCCTTCCTTTTCTTATGTTTTTATCCACCACCAACATGAACTAATCTTTAGATGTTGAGGGTTGGAATGAATTTGGTTTAAGCTTATGAACATGTGATTGGAACCTTTTATCAGTTTTTCCTATTTTAATGAAGCATGTGATTTGATCTTTAATGCCTTTGTGAGTTTGGCCAACTTTCAATTGTTTTGTGTGTTTTCAATTAAGTTCGAGATAATTAATTGTTAACTAGAACTAGGAATTGCATGCCTAAGGTGAGAAATTGGATAGAGATATACCAAGTAAGCCTTAGTCCCATTGAAATCTTGAATTTAATGTGTTTTGAGTTCCATAGGTTGAGATCGAGAGATAAAACTTATGCTTTCAAAATAAAACCCGTTGTTGTTCGAGAGAGAACAACGGTGATTTTAGAGATTGGGTATTCATTAAGAGAATAACTGGTAATTGTTTTAAGTCAAGTGTTTGTACGTGAAAACCTTAGGATTTCCAACCCTCAACTGTTTTCTCTATCCGAAGTTTTTAAGATGTCTACTGTCTTGTTCTTGATTTATTTGCAATTGAATAGTTTAAAACCAACAACTCAAAATTGCGACCGTTCAGTTAATAGAGTTTATAGTCATTGTGATACTTAGTTCCTAGTTCCCTGTGTTCGATACTCGTACTTTTGTACTATTACTTGATTTCGACCCGTACACTTGCGGTTAGATTTAGGGGGGGTGTAAACACGCCTATCAGTGGGTGCCTTGTAAGTTTCTGATTTTGAAAATGAGCTGGCGTGTGCAGGTGTGTGCTTGAAGGAAAAGATAAATTTATTTACATGGTGTGATAAATTTCGAACTTAGAGAAATAGTTAATTATTTCACTTCTTTTACGAGTGAGTAGAACTTTGTTGTAAAAATCATAATAATATTTTGATCGCATGGTTTTATGGGTGAAAACGATATGAACACGTTGTTGACATATCAGCGAGTGTAAGAGTCGGTCAACTATCACAGTGTGGGTGATTTTGCTGTATTTTCAAAAAATTTCACGAAGAGAGTTTTAGTGAATGCACTTTCAATTGATGGACAAGGTTGCGTGGGAGTGATCCTTGAGATCGGTGTGTGTGTGGTTGTTCATTATGGAGGTGTTGTGTCATGCATATCAAACCATGTTTGTGGGATACTTCGAGTGTGTAAAACAATTTAAATCATTATGTTGTCATGCATGAAGGCTATGAACTCGCTAGGTGGTAAGAGATATCGCGCTTAAGAATGTGCAAAGTTCTGAGGGTGGAAAATGCGGTTGAGACGTCGATGGTCGATTCGTGACCTTGGTGTTACAGTTTAGGAAAGGCAGCGTCTAACTGTAGTCTCAGCCTTAGACTGTAGAAATGCTTGTGTGATGGTAGTCCTTTCTCTTTTTTGGTAAGTTGACGTATGGCTGGCAGCGGGGGGGGGGGGGGGGGGGAGTGTCCCGGGTGATTCAAAGTAGGCAAGGTATTTCGAAAGGTAGTGTTGTGGTATGTGGATGAAACGGTATCGGCGTGGAGCCGGAGTTGAGGTGGACTTGTAGTTAAGCTATTTGTCGGGTAAGTCTGGTGGCTCAAACATTTGAGGACTGTGGGGCACAAAGTTAGGTACGATGTGTGGGAAGAATTAGAATTCGGTGGAAGTCCCCGTTGTCGGAGGCACCGTTGGTGCGTCATCTTCATGTCGGCCGTGGATGTTGAAGTCAACGACGGTTGTTGAGAGCGTTGTCGGGAGAATTGGTAGTTGGATATGTGATTTTTCCTATGTGATTGATATGTCGTTTACGAATGAAGTAGTTAGCACAACTCATGTGGGACACGTGGACTATGTTGGTTTAAAAGGGAGCGCCTTATCGTTTGATTTATTTGATCGCGTCTCAGGTGGATTCTGAAGAGTCGGTTGGGGATAAAGACTCGATCGAGTGAAGTAGACGGTCATAATTTGTAGTTCATCTAGATTGGAGAAAAGGCAAAGATGTGGGTTTTCTAAATCAAGGCTTGATGGTACTTGTTTGTTTACTTGTACATGCGTACTTATTATTATGTAATTGCATATGGTTTATTTATGCATAAATCTCAAGTTGTTGGTGTGATATACATGGGGGTGTCCCATATGGATTATTCGAACGGACTTAGTATGTTCCCAAGGTCGGGTGTGTGCCCTAGATCAGGTCACAGGTGTGTAGTGACCAGACAGGAATTCCAGTTATACGTGTGTGGATGTTGACTTGCAAAACTAATTATTGCATAATGTTTTCGCAAACTCTTTCAAATATATGTTGTGTTTGGCGTGGAGAAAGCATGGCCTAGTGTGCGCAAAAATGATCGTGAGGATTGAACCTCTAGTGTGTGGGGGTTGTGTGGAAGATGGTGGTAACTTATGCTTAGTGAGCATGCGAGAAATAGTGGTAATGAGTTGATGTGAGGTTAAGTGGTGGACTAGTGTTGATATGGGATGGGCGTAGGTGGAGACCTTTGCTTGGGATTTGCTTATGAGTTGTTCAAATGTGGCAAAATTATGTGTGGAGATGCATGGATGTCTAAGTGGCGTGTGGTATTGTTATCCAAGAATAAAAGAATGGGGTGGCAGTTGGTGGCTAGCTAAGAAGGAAATTGCGTGCTCTTGGATTGGTTAGTTTATGATGTTTCGTAGTAGATACGAAATCTTTGGAAATGTTGAGCTAATCCTTGTACGTAAAGGAAATGCAAAGGAGTAGGTTAATATCATTTGGGAAGTGAGAAGTGTGTGGTTGCTTCGAGCATTGTGTATTGTTTCAGATTGACTTGGATGAATTTCTCGTATGAGGTGTGGTGAAACTGTTGGTTAGGTATAATAATCGTTGAAATTGTGTGTATGAAGTGGCCAATGTTGGACGAGAAATGTTCCATACTAGCCTGAGGTAATTGGGACGGTAGGTTGGAATAAGTAAGTAAACAGGAAGTAGAAAGTGTGGCAAGTGGCACGGAAAGTGGGAAGCAATGTTTTCATAACGTCATCGTCGGGTGCATGAACTTCTAGTGGGAGTATGAGAAAGAGGAGTGGTGTGTATGTGATCGGCTTAAGAGTTGAGGAAAGGTAGCTTGTATGATTGGTCAAGAGTGTGCATCTTCTAGTAAGCCGTTCTTTGGAAACGTGTTTTATGTTGAGAAGGGAATGGAAGAAAGTAGTCGAATGTAGTGCTCGGGGTGAAGAACCATTGGATTGGACTTGGTAGTAGTGTGGGAGTGACGTGGTGGTAAAAGCGTGTGAATCGATTGTTATCAATGGATTGTGGTCAGCATAATTAATGTGAGAAAGTGTTATCTGCCTTAGATGTATTTTGTGTTGGGAAAGTGATTGTAGAATTGTGTGTAATCAGTTGAAGAGAATCTTAACTGCGGGATCAGATGATATTCAAGGTTAATCTTGTGATCAGTTGGCGAATTGAGCGTCGTTATTTTATTAAGGGATTCATGTTGTCGTGACGATAACTTCGGTAGAATCCGTTCTTTTAAGAAGGTGGAATTGTGTGTGAAACCCTTATTTGTCGCTTTTTTAAAACCGTGAGTCTAGATGTGTGGATGATATTGGTACGTTTGGCTTGAGACGTTTACTTCTTATGTTACGCGAATTTTCTGGGGTAAGAGTTGCAGTTAAGCCGAAAGTGTGATAATTCGTTGGTATACGCCCTTTCGCTAAAGGGTTATGCATGGTAGGAGTGATAGAATTCTTAGAGAAGCAAAGAGATTGACGTGTGCAATTAGCTGTGAATCTTCCAAGAATAAAGAGGTATCGTGGGAAAGAGGCATTGGGTGAGACCGGAGGTCACGCAGTTGATCACCGATAGGTCGAACGTTTTCGCGAGAAGTTAAGCGTGGCTCAAGACCACCACAGGGTTATGTGAGCAGAAGGAGGAGATTAATCAGATTCTATGAAGGAGACAGTGTGATGCTTATAGTTTCGTCGAGGAAAGACGTTGTGCGATGGAAAGAAAGGGGAACTAAGACCCAGGTATGACAAGTCGTTCGCCATCACCGAGCGTGTAGTTGAGGTGGAGAATAAGCTGAAGTCGCCAGAGGAACTTCGGGAAGTTCATTCGACATTTCCCGTGTCGAATCTTAGGAAGTGCTGGGCCGAGGAAGGCATGGTCGTTTTGTTAGAAGACACTCGTGTGGACGAAAGTTGGAGTATCTGGGGGAACCGTTGGCGATTATATATCGCAAGGTTGGAAAGCTGAGGAACCGTTTTCCTCCATTGCTCGAAGATGGAATTCTAGGGACGAAATTCTTTTGAGGGGAGGATGATGTAATAACCGTGTTCATTTTAAGAATAAATGTTAGTTTTAGGGTGAAAATTGTGAAAAGCCGAAGTTTGGTGTGTTTGTGGAAGAGTATAAAATAGGTGATAAACCCTAGAAATCCCATTCTTCTCTCAAAGAAACTGTATGTGCGGCTGAGGTGCGTTTGTGAGTGCGATTGCATCAAGAGTGATGACAATTGGAATTCTCTAGTTGTGTGAAGATTCAGCTAGCCAGGTAATCTCCAATCCTTTCTCCACTACAATATAATCTTAAGGTCGAATGTGAGAGAATCTGATTTGAGTTATTAAACATGAAAGAAAGAAATAGGAGACTGTGTGTGTGTTCTCCTTTTGTGCGGGTTGAAATTGAATGGGTTAGATGCTAAGATCCCTATGCTAATGGTTAACATCGAGAGAGATTTGCATGAAAAGAGGTCGAGTTAAATCGAAATCGTTCCAGAGTTCGCAGGAACCGGAATGTGTTAAGGATCCGGAATATATTGAGACCCGGAGTGTGAAAGGATCCAGAACCTTAAGGATCCGGAATTTCACAACGAATCCGGAATGTCCAAAGGATCCGGAACCCATTTGGGAACCGGAATGGTATTGGGCTTTAAATATAAAAGATCCGGTATCAAAATTCAAGGATCCGATATTGTTAATTTTGGGCCTAAGAACCGGACCCCATATGATGGATCCGGAATGTAGTGGTGTGGCCTAAGTGAAAGAAAACCGGAAGTGGGCCTAAGTAAAAGAGAACCGAACTTGGACTTATCATTGGATCCGGAATCTGGGCCTATTAACATTGAATCCGGAATTAATTGTTAGAGTGGGTTAGTGGATCCGGTATTCCCATGGACCCGGAAGTATAGTGTGGACCGATCCGGAATCCATGGATCCGGTATTGGGCCGAAGTTAGTAAACCCGATACTCAATTAATTGATCCGGTGTTATTTTTGGGCCGTAGTAACCGGAGTCCAATGGGGGATCCGGTATGGTGTTGGAGATCTGGAATTCGTGTCTCGGATTGGGCCGAATCGGAGTGTGAGCCCAAGAGGGTTTATGGAGAGTCAGGTTGTGTAGAAAAACTGTTCAGGGTGAGTTAAGATGAACTCAAGGCTCACTATTAATATTCTTTTAATATCGTAGGTGTTCGCCTTAAAATATGAAGTTTTGTGACAAGGGCTTTGCTAAAGCGCCAGGTGACTCTTTCTAAACCTAAATATTTTACAAGTGTGGTTGATGGTATATTTATCTAACTGCGTGCATTTCAACTGCTTTTATTCACGATGCGAAAAGTGTGTGCGTGTGGAGAAATGAATGATTTAAATGTGTGTGAACATGCTATGGCTAAGGTGTGGAATGGGGGTGTGTCCCATTATATCTATATATATGAATTCGTTTCATATATGGGCGGTGTGTGCCCTTTTACGCTGTCACGGTGTGTGTGATCTTAGAATGTGTGAGCCATTAGCACGTGTCAAGGTGTGCATATCATGATAAGTGTGCTCGTTAAAATTTTGTATAAACTCTTTCATAATTGATTTATGAATTGTGATAGTTATGGTGTGGTGTGGTCTGGTGTGGAGGGAACTCACTAGAACTCATGGTCTAACCCTTGCTTTTCAAAACTAAAACCTTTTCAGGTAAGCAGGTAGCCAAGGGCTCGTTTAGAGGTTTGATAACTCTATTTTTAGAGTATTATTTCCTTTTATTTTTATATTATTTTGTCAAATTTTAGCCATTTCACTTCTCAAAACCCCCATTCTTGGTAATATTTATGAAAATGAGCAAAAAGAGTGAACCATAGTTTTTATAAATCATTTTGTGGAGTTTTGTTGTTTTTTCACGAAATATCCGCAGTGACTTGCGCATCCCACTCCGGACCCCACTATCGAGCAGAGAAGAAGACAAAAGAGAATCAAATCTTAGCTTGAAAGTAAAAATCTGGAGAATAGAAGGTTCAATTGGCAGAGGCATGGGATTGAGAAGTACAAGCATGTTCCCAAAAGCATGGCAAGATGAATTGTTTAATAAAACTCATGGTACTTGAAGTGGACTTTTGGAAAAAGTGAAGGAACCTATGGGTAAAAGAGCTACAAGCTTGTGGATAGAGGAGTTACTCAAAGGAGCTGATTTTTATGCCTTCTATCTTCAGTCTTTATTCTCTAGTTTGAACCCATCTTTTGTAAAATCCAACCTTTCCTCTTAGTATATAAAGAGGTGTTGGGTTTCATTTAATTCATCTTGCATATCTCATCTACCACATTAAGTGCTAGTGTAGTTCTAGTTGTTAAGCTCTCATTTACTGCAATAGTTCTTTAAATTTCTGTATTTTTGATTCCTAGTGTAATTGTAGTTTTCAAGTAATTAGTGGCAGTGACGTACCCTCCTTCCCCACTGCGGTTTTAGTACAAGTCACTTTCAGTTTACTTATGTGCATCTTCTCATCTTTTGTTTTCTTTACTTCAGTAATTATGGGCTTAACATCCTTTGGGATGTAGGAAAGAGAAGTACCTGGATTTTAGAGAAAATGCTTGAGTAATCTTTATACTTGGAATATTTGTTGTTTTGGTCATTCACTCTCGATTATTGCCCAATGATGCAAACAAGCCGATCACTTGTAAGTATCTAAAGTCTAGTTCTTAACTCAGAAATGAGTAGAACGCAGTGACACGAGCTTGGATGATGCTAGGGGATTCGAAAGAATTCTTATGACACTTACGAAAGTGTGGTCGGCACAGTGAGCTAATCCCAACCCACTGGAGTAGTAGGCAAGCTAGTTGGTGTATTGTAAAAACACTTAGAGTATTTGTCTCTACACATTCCATCGAGACCTGAAAAGGTCCATTTTGAGATTACCATTAACAAAACGATAAATACTAAGAGTATGGGATTTTTGCTTAAAGGTGTGAGTATTTTGTAACCGGGCTTTTCTAACGAAAATGCCCACTTCGAATACAAGGATCACTTTTGGGATCAGGTATTTAATATAAAATCTAGTGAAAATCTAACCTACATTCCTCCTTTTAAATCTTAAGTAAAACCGTTAAAGTAGCATTTCACCGAACCAACCAAAATATTGCTTCTTCTGTAATTGAAACCTGTAAAAGGAGCTCATGAGAACCGTATTGTCTTGATTGCCCAGTCCATGTGAATTCGATTCTGGTATTTTACCAACTATTACTTGCTGTGACGATCATAGTGGTCAGTGTACACTTGCACTTCCCACTGTGGACAGTTTGCAACCCACTGCGATTAATTCACATATTTTGCACGTACCAAGTTTTTGGCGCCGTTGCCGGGGACTGGCATGATTTTAAATCTCAAGACATTAGTTTTTATTCGAGCCCGAATAACTTGTTTTTCTAAGCTTTTTCGTGTTGCATGCCAAGGAAACAACACGGACTACTTGTGCCAATCGATCTTGAAATAGAAAAAACCTTTCGAAGAAGACGTAAAAATAAGAACACAAATCGACAACCCACTGTGAACCCCACTGTGAACATGGCAGGTGTGGGAGGTGAAAGACCTGTTAACCAGCCCGTAGTGGTGACCACAGTGACGATTGCCGATAGTAAAGATCGAAAAATACGGGATTATGCTACTCCGGGACTAAATAATTTAAGCCCTGGGATTCTAAGGCCCAACATTATAGCACAACACTTTGAACTCAAACCGGTGATGTTTCAAATGATCCAAGCTATGGGTCAACTTGGAGGATTACCGTATGAGGATCCACACTCGCACTTAAGATCTTTTTTTGGAAATGTCGGACTCTTTTCAACTTCAAGATGTGTCCGATGAGGCCTTAAGGCTGAAACTCTTCCCTTTTACATTGAGGGATAGAGCCAGAGCTTGGCTAAATTCACAACCACCAAATTCAATAATTACATGGGCAAACCTTGCTGAAAAGTTTTTACAAAAATACTTTCCTCCTACGAGGAATGTCAAGTTTCGAAATGATATCATTTTATTTCAGCAAGGTGAGGATGAGGCAGTTTCTGATGCATGGGAACGTTTTAAGGAACTTTTACGAAAGTGCCCACATCACGGCATCCCACATTGCATCCAATTGGAGACCTTTTACAATGGTCTTTCCAATGATGCCAAGATCATCCTAGATGCCACAGCTGGTGGAGCTTTTACAGCTAAAACCTACAATGAAGGGTATCAAATCCTAGAGAAAGTGTCCAACAACAACACCGAATGGTCAAATCCTAGGGCAAACATACCAAAAAACAACTCCATTGACTCAGATGCACTTAAAGCCATTAATGCACAACTAGTAGCCTTAACTAAACTAGTTTTAAATGGAAATAAAGGACATGTCAATTCGGCGGTGGCCACTCCACATCTCCCTGAGAGTTGTTCTTTTTGTGGAGAGTAGCATACTTTTGACTACTGTCCTGGAAACCCTGAGGCTGTTAATTTGATGGGAACTCAATCTAGAAATAGTCCATTTTCACAAACTTACAATCCCAATTGGAGAAATCACCCTAACTTTTCCTGGACTTTGAATCAAGGACTCCAACCCCCTAGGGTGAGTCAAGGACAAAACAGGCCACAAAATCCACCTGGATTTCACCAGCCTAGTCATTTTCACAGTGGGCAGTCCCCACAAAATTTTCACAGTGGGCAGTCCCCACAACAATTTCAACAAAGACAACAACACGCACTTGATGCACCATCTTCACTCGAATCATTACTGAAAGGTTTCATGAATCAAACTTAAGCAGCCATGAGAAATTTTGAGACTCAACTAGGACAATTAGCCGCCGAAGTTAAGAATAGACCACCAGGTAAATTGCCTAGCGACACTGAGCACCCTAAGGGACTAGGAATGGAACAAATCAAGTCCATAACGCTTAGGAGTGGAAAGGGTTTGAATGATGTCATTCTTGACTCTGAAGATCTGCCTCAAATACCCATTGCCCCTAAAATCGCAGTGCCCACTCCTAAAGTCACTGACAAACCCACAGTGAGGACCGATGTCCCTGAGCTCCCCGCTTTTGAGACCATACCAAAACCCACTGTTCCAAAGCCAACACGACAACAAACTCAAATTGACCCACGAAGTGTACCTTTTCCTGAAAGAATGAAGAGTAAAAATGTCGATGTTCAATTTAAAAAATTCTTAGACATTTTTAAACAACTTCACATTAACATACCCTTGGTAGAGGCTCTCGAGCAAATGCCAAGCTATGTTAAATTTTTGAAAGACATTTTGAACAAAAAAAGAAAGTTGGGTGAGTTTGAGACTGTGGCTTTGACCAAGGAATGTAGTGCCCTCCTTACTAGCAAGATTCCACCTAAGTTGAAAGACCCGGGTAGTTTCACCATTCCATGCACAATAGGAGGACAAGAAGTGGGCCAAGCACTCTGTGATTTGGGAGCAAGTATAAACTTAATGTCGTTGTCCATTTTCAACAAGTTAGGTATTGGAGAGGCTAGACCCACAACCGTGACATTACAACTAGCCGACCGATCCATTGCCTACCCCAAAGGAAAAATATAAGACATTTTGGTCCAAGTGGATAAATTTATCTTCCCCGCCGATTTTCTAATTCTAGATTATGAGGCCGATAAAGATATCCCGATCATCTTAGGGCGTCCGTTTCTTGCAACCGGACGTACTTTGATCGATGTGCACAAAGGGGAACTCACTATGAGAGTCCATGACCAAGAGGTAACATTCAATGTCTTCAAATCCCTTAAGTTTATAGAAACCGAAGACTGTTTTGCTTTGAGTTCGATTAGTGGTACCCAAAGTTTTGACACAGTGGGCAGTGAGAGTGAGCACTCCGACTCTAAAAATGATGACACTTTTGAGGATGAGTGTAACGAAATTTTGGCAGCTTTTGAGCAGCTAGATTTCAAGGAGAGACATGTCAAACTACCATCTAAATATCCCCCTGACTTGAATTTGAAGTCATTGCCTTCCCACTTAAAATATGCCTACCTCAATGAGTTAGAAGAACTCTGTCACCGCTCCTACAAAAATGCAAAAACCAACAACGAGAAGATCAAGAGGTGGCCTGACCAAAAAATCACTCATGAAAAGTTTGTGGAGGGACAAAAAGTGCTACTTTTTAATTCAAGGTTAAGGGTGTTTCCGAAAAAGTTACAATCACGATGGAAAGAGCCTTACACTGTGGTCAAGGTAAGTCCTTTTGGAACTCTGGACTTAATGGCTCCTCAATCCGGACAAATCTTTAAAGTCAATGGGCAGAGAGTGAAGCACTTTCTGAGCGACAGTGCCCACGCTCCATCCCACTCTCCATCCCACTCTGGATAAGAAAAGTCCGAATCATTTGTAAATATTTTATTTCAGTTATTTGTTGTCTTTTTATTATTTTTTGTATTTTTAATTCCTTGTGGTAGTTTATTTTGAATGTGTGTAGGATGGATTGCCAATTTTTTAAGAAAAAGTCAACAAATGCTTCGCAGTGACATCGACCATGTCACTGCGCGTCCCACTGCTTGCCTGACGATTGGATAGGACGGTTTGGGGGCCCAAGAACTGATTTTCCATCAACTTTATCTTACACAACCATCACCTTTCCCTGCCACCTCACCCTAAAACCCTCATTTCCAAGAAAAATAATCATAACCCCTCATTTCTCTCTCAATAACCGTTCCATCCTAAAAGATACTACCTAGAAAATACCTCTTTTCCTAACTAAAAACCCAAAGATACCTTTTCATCTCAGAATTCAAAAAAAAATACTTTCATCTTTCCTATTTTCTCTCTCAAAAACCAGAAAAAATACAATCCTCTTCAATGGCGAGAAGTAAGAAACCGGTCCCAGAAGGTATCTGTCCCTCCAATGATAGTGAAGATGGTCTCAGTAGAGACTCCGCAGAAGGTTCACCGCCGGCAACTCCTACCCACTAAATGGTTTGTTGGGACTGTGGTTCCCACTCTAATTGCTCTCAAAAACAATTTTAATTTTCTGTTTGTTTGGTATTTTGCCTATGGCTTGGCACTTGACACTTTGCTACTATGTTATTTTTGGTTAAATGATGCATGAATACTTGCTGTCCAGCAGGTACTTTTGGGTACTAACATAATTCTTGTTTTAATGCTTTTTGATGATTTTCCATTTCAAGGTGCAACTCTCGGCTTCCAACTTAAAAAGTCACTATTGTAAGTACGATTCTCAACTTGTCACGTTGAAATGATAAAGGCCATTTTCGCATCCAAACTCGACCTTTTTGATACCCCAAATAACTCTTTGAACCCACTTTCCAAGTCACAGTGAGGACACTGTGCAATCTTTAGTTTGAGGTTGGGGACTTCCAGAGTGACTTCCAGTCTTTCCACAGTGGGGACACTGTGAGGTGGGTAAGCTATACTCCCCTCCTAAAAAACACAAAAACAGAAGAAAATCGGAGTGTCACTACAAAAGATTGATGGTGTGCCTTTTCTGGACCATCAAAGTGCTCACTCCCAGAAAAAGACGGTGTGCCTATTCTGGACCATCAGAATACCCACTCTCACAAAAAATAGCCATACCCAAATAAAAGCCTGAAGTGTACGATCTTACCTGTACAAAATACAAAACACTCACTTCTTGAAATAAAAATCTCAAAGCGAGATTCTCGGTCCATGTTGGGAATTGTTTGATGCAAAACCCTTGGGAAAATATTCAAAGCCATAAACCCTTCGAACCCAAGAAAGTCCTATTGATCAAATGTGAACAAGGGAAAGATTTCGTCGAGTACAAAAGTGAAGCTTTAATTTTGGAACCGAAAGAATCATCCATGGAGGGAGATCAACATGCATTCAGAGTGAGAAGTCGGTAAGTCCCTGAAAGTTCAAAAGTGCATAATTCTATTTTTTTATTTCTTTTTATTACTTGGGGACAAGTAATGGTTTAAGTTTGAGGTTGTGATAACTCTATTTTTAGAGTTATTATTTCCTTTTATTTTTATTTTATTTTGTCATATTTTAACCATTTCACTTCTCAAAACCTCCATTCTTGGTAATATTTATGAAAATGAGCAAAAAGAGTGAACCATGGTTTTTATAAATCATTTGGTGGAGTTTTGTTGCTTTTTCACGAAATATCTGCAGTGACTTGCGCATCCCACTCCGGACCCCACTATCGAGCAGAGAAGAAGACAAAAGAAAATCAAATCTTAGCTTGAAAGTAAAAATCTAGAGAATAGAAGGTTCAATTGGCAGAGGCATGGGATTGAGAAGTACAAGCATGTTCCCAAAAGCATGGCAAGATGAATTGTTTAATAAAACTCATGGTACTTGAAATGGATTTTTTGGAAAAAGTGAAGGAACCTATGGGTAAAAGAGCTACAAGCTTGTGGATAGAGGAGTTACTCAAAGGAGCTGATTTTTATGCCTTCTATCTTCAGTCTTTATTCTCTAGTTTGAACCCATCTTTTGTAAAATCCAACCTTTCCTCTTAGTATATAAAGAGGTGTTGGGTTTCATTTAATTCATCTTGCATATCTCATCTACCACATTAAGTGCTAGTGTAGTTCTAGTTGTTAAGCTCTCATTTACTGCAATAGTTCTTTAAATTTCTGTATTTTCGATTCCTAGTGTAATTGTAGTTTTCAAGTAATTAGTGGCAGTGACGTACCCTCGTTCCCCACTGCGCTTTTAATACAAGTCACTTTCAGTTTACTTATGTGCATCTTCTCATCTTTTGTTTTCTTTACTTCAGTAATTATGGGCTAAACATCCTTTGGGATGTAGGAAAGAGAAGTACCTGGATTTTAGAGAAAATGCTTGAGTAATCTTTATACTTGGAATATTTGTTGTTTTGGTCATTAACTCTCGATTATTGCCCAATGATGCAAACAAGCCGATCACTTGTAAGGATCTAAAGTCTAGTTCTAAACTCAGAAATTAGTAGAACGCAGTGACACGAGCTTGGATGATGCTAGGGGATTCGAAAGAATTCTTATGACACTTACGAAAGTGAGATCGGCACAGTGAGCTAATCCCAACCCACTGGAGTAGTAGGCAAGCTAGTTGGTGTATTGTAAAAACACTTAGAGTATTTGTATCTACACATTCCATCGAGACTTGAAAAGGTCCATTTTGAGATTACCATTGACAAAACGATAAATACTAAGAGTATGGGATTTTTGCTTAAAGGTGTAAGTATTTTGTAACTGGGCTTTTCTAACGAAAATGCCCACTTTGAATACAAGGATCACTTTTGGGATCAGGTATTTAATATAAAATCTAAGGAAAATCTAACCTACATTCCTCCTTTTAAATCTTAAGTAAAACCGTTAAAGTAGCATTTCACCGAACCAACCAAAATATTGCTTCTTCTGTAATTGAAACCTATAAAAGGAGCTCATGAGAACCGTATTGTCTTGATTGCCCAGTCCCTGTGGATTCGATTCTGGTATTTTACCAACTATTACTTGTTGTGACGATCATAGTGGTCAGTGTACACTTGCACTTCCCACTGTGGACAGTTTGCAACCCACTGCGATTAATTCACATATTTCGCACGTACCAAGGTTTGACAAGACGAGAGTCGGAGCTTACGTTAGAAGGATTAGAAGAACTTCCTTTTATTGCCTAGTTAGTTTTCTCAGCTGTATTTAGGGTTATTTACGCAAACCCAGTGTTGTAAATCCTTGGCAGTGTGACTATGTTGAGCCATATTGGCGTTTTAAATTAAAGAAGTAGCTTTTACCATGATAGTTTGGTGTGGGTTGTTACATTCTCTACCGCATTAAGTCATCCATCTATACAGGTTATCATAATGACCGATTGTAATTGATATTCATGGCTTATAACTTCTTCACGACTTTGGAACCCAAGGCGGCACAAGGGCTTCTAAACCATGGTTTGATGACGGCAGGGAAGACCTGAATCTCCAGGTGTACAAGATGCCGCTCAATTGGCTCATCATAAGAGGAAAGAAAAAAAATTAAGGGCTTTGAACGGGCACCTACTTTAAATTGATGTGTACTCCTTGATTTAACAAAAAATAGTTACAACTTAGATGTAGTGTCATTACATGTGATATTATATGTTACAACTTTAACTACATGGGTTGCAGAGTAGTATAAAGCCTTTGGGGAAATGTAGTGGAAATCTCATCTACCAAGGGTTCAACCAAGCGCTGCCAAAGCCTTTGTGGCCATGGAGGGTCACTTGCGATAACTCTAGGCCATTCGTGGTCGCTCGGGGATTATTCGGTGCGCGTAAGCTGCCCCGAAAAAACGGTCACAAAAATATAGATATATATATGTTACAAGTTTAAATCCTTTGGCTATTTTTTCTGGTAACAAGAGTAGAAAAAAAGACCGTCTAAATATTACAAAAAAAACCTTACATATCATCTATATTTATATATAAACTAGAATCATTGAAAGGCAACGTGACATATTGAGAAGCTTGATTCATACTTTCATAGTATTCTATATGTTTTTGAATTATTTTTTTAAATAAAATTTGCTATTAAATCATTGAAAGGCCATGAGCAAACATTTTATTTTTCTCTCTAAGTTTTGAATATTTTTAAATATTAAATGATATCACTCTTATTTATTGACAACTTTTTTATGGAAAATATAGAGAAAACTAGAGAATGAATGAGCAAAACTTTCATTTTTTTATTTATATAAATAAAGATAAAAATAAGGGAAATTAATTAAAATACCCTAAGTTTGATTTTTTTTTACAAAACTACTCTTTCTCTCTCCTATGTTGCAACAATACCCCACAAACCCGCGATTTGGGCCGTGATCCACACATTTTTCCTCGATTTTTAATTTTTTTAGTTTTTAATTTTTTATTTTACACTTTTATTATATTAACACATATAATCGTATATTAACTAAAATACGTTAAAAAAATATTTTTCTAATTTTAACAAGTTACACTATTATAATCGTCTCGTCGATACATTCGAAATGAGCCCAATATAGAATATTTTTTGATTTAATTATATTATACTTATTTAGTTAATTTACTTTATACGTTTTAGTGTTTTATTTTTCATTTTACACTTTCATGAGCCCAATATCGAATTGTTTTTACTTTATTTCAAATCAATAACTTTACTTTATTTTAAATCAAATTATTAAACGAATGACGTTCGATATATATATATATATATATATATATATCGGGTACAAACCAACTAGTTTGTACAAACCCGTACAAACTCAATCTACCTTCATGAATTTGCAATTTTTTTTAATTTGGCTTCATGAATCTATATTTTGGCTTCATGAATATAAAATTTGGCTTCATGAATATATAATTTGGCTCCATAACTTCTTTTTTATTTATTTATAAGGGTATTTTAGGGCTCCACCGAAAAATATAGATTCATGAAGCCAAATTATATATTCATGAAGCCAAATTTTATATTCATGAAGCCAAAATATAGATTCATAAAGCCAAATTAAAAAAATTGCAAATTCATGAAGGTAGATTGAGTTTGTACGGGTTTGTACAAACTAGTTGGTTTGTATTTGATACCCAGCTATATATATATATATATATATATATATATATATATATATCGAATTTCTTAACATATTTTAACGTAATTATGTATGTTAATGTGATATGTTAAAACATATTTTTAACATATTTTAGTTAATATAAGATTATTATGTTAATGTGATAAGAGTGTAAAACGAAAATTGAAAAAGTAAAAGATGTACCATAAATTAAATAATTAACTATAAGGGTATGAATTGTAAATATTAAAAATATATTTATGTAGTATATATGATATATAATTAAATATTTAAATCAAAAAATATTCTATATTTGGCTCATTTCGAAGGTATCGACGAGACGATTATAATGGTGTAACTTGTTGAAATTAAAAAGTATTTTTAACGGATTTTAGTTAATATACGATTATATGTGTTAATATAATAAAAGTGTGAAATAAAAAATAGAAAACTAAAAGGTATAAAAAAATTAACTAAATAAGTATAAATGTGTGAAATGTAACATTTAAATCAAAAAACATACAAAGAATTATGGAACAAAATTCTTGTAAGATCAAATATGTTATATGTTTAATATATATTTCCTGAATCTCGACCTTTTAGTATATATATATATATAGATCAAATATGGTATATGTTTCTTGTAATTTAATATATATTTCCTGAATCTTGGGCTTTTTGTCAAGATCAAGTAGATTGTATGTTATTCATAGTTATAATATCTGGGTCATCAATTTACTTGATATTTTATTTAATTTATATGCGAATGCCCATTATACTAGAGATAATTAGTTAAATGACCTTAAATGAGGTCTTAATTAAGTCTATAGCCTTCTAAAATTTAAAACTAACTCGGTAACCTTAATAAATATGTTATCCCAAAATTACCCTTAATGAATATCTTCCTCTTCCCCAGGTTAGACCCCAACCTTCTTCTTCTTCATTGGTTCCAAACCTAATATGCTCTCGTCGGGCTTGCCGGACGGTGGTGACTGGTGGTGGTGGTCGAGGTACATAGCAAAGACGAAGACCCCCTGCCTTCTTCTTCTTCTTCATCGGTTGTTCTTCCCAACCTCTCCCCAAATCATCTGCCCCCTACCTTTTCTTCGTCGGACTTTGCCGTACGGTGGTGGTGGTCGGAGTGCATAGCTTGGTCGGAACCAGATCGGTGTGGAGGTGGTCGGAACCAGATCGGCCTCCTCCTCCTTCGTCGGATGGTGGTGGTGTTCGGAGCAGATCATCGGACGGTGGTGGTGGTCGGAGCAGACGATGGTCGGCCATGAAAGCTAGGATTCTGCCATGAAACCTGCTTCTGTTAATATTAGGGTAATATAGTCTTTTATTTGTTAAGGGATAAAAGGAGGTCATTTTGCAAAACTACGTTATGAAGAAGGTTATATACCAAAATCACCCCATTATACTAATAGGTGGTGTAATTCTTTAGTGTCGTTATCGTGTTACACTACTATGATACTATCAAACCTTGGAGCACCCCTCTAATTGACAATTCAAATATTATAGAATGTTTTTTATAACTTCAAATTATTATAAAAGTTAAATTTAATTTTGAAACTCTTTATATTTTCTTTTCTTTCATATCATTGTTTACATGTCACGTCAGAAGAGAGAATGAAAGAGACACAAAATAGGTGGGTCACAACATCGGATGATGGAATAAAAATTGCAAGAGAAAAATGAGTAGAATATACGAAAGGGCCAACAGTGAAACACGCATACGTTTCTTGAATCTCAATCTATTGGTTAAAAACAAATGTAATACCTGTTTTTATCAGTATAATACTTGTTATGTGGGTCATCGACCTACTCCTAGATTGGTAATGTAACTCTTCATGCACTATCTTAAGTCTTAACTACTACTGCTACAGCTTACACTACCCCTCTAATTTTCACTTGAATATTATAGATTTTCTTTTTGCATAAATCCAAATGAGACTTCAATCAATTTTGTTACAAAACTAAAATCGTGAGTTTGTCACCTTAAATGAGACTTCAATCAAGTTTGTTACAAAATTAAAATCGTGAGTTTGTCACCTTAAATGAGATTTCAATTACAATTGTGACTTCTAATTAAACAAACAACTAACATTAGTTAAACATTTGTAGAATAATTTGCATGATTGTTATGGAGCATATTTAGGGTGCGTTTGGTACACTGGACAGGACAGGACAGAACAGAACATGGATCACTGTTCCATGTTTGGCAGGACTTTTATGTGGAACATACAGGAACAGAGTGGAACATGCATGTTCCACCCCTACCCCATGGAACAAGCTGAAACAAGGTGGAACAGGCTTATGTTTTACCAATATAACTTTAAAATAAAATTTAATTTTATCCTAAAACATCAAATACACGTTCTATTTTATATCTCATTTTTTAAATTTTATTGATTTTATTTCATCTAATGTTATCTATTATGTTCTGTCCAGTCATGTCTATCAAACGCTGAACAACTGTTTTATCATGTTCTGTTCTGTTCTGTTCTGTCATGTCATGTCTTGTGTGCGTACCAAACGCACCCTTAAAGAACATAAATTGACATACAGTTTAAGGTTGTTGCCAACTTCTCTTAAAAAGTTTAATTGTTAATGATTAGTTGTCGCACAAATTTACCTAAATTTTGTTTAGACTAAGGGTCTCAAGTCTCTAACATTACTCTTGAAGATAATATGATTTTTGGATTCTGAATTCAACAATAAGAATAAGAAAGGTAATTTTTGATGATTCTTACAAGAAAGTAATATCGTTAGATTCTAATAACATAAAAAAAATTATCGTGCATTTTAAACTATATTATTAACAAAAGTTATTATCAATACATATAAATTAACCAATTATGAATATATTTTATTGTTTTACATTACATTCTTTAAAAACAAAGCGAGAGGATTATACGAAGGTATTAAAGTAGGCGAAGACATGACGGTATCACATTTACAATATGCGGACGATGTGATTTTTTTCGGAAGGTGGAATATTAACAACTTAAAAAACCTGCTGAAAATTCTCAAGTGTTTTCAGTCTCTCTCGGGGCTGAAAATAAACGTGCGAAAGAGTAAAATTTTTGGAGTGGGTGTACCGGAAGCGGAGGTTCAAACATGGGCCAATGGATTGGGATGTGGCTTCGAGTCGCTACCATTTATATACTTGGGTCTTCCTGTGGGAGCATCGATGAAAAGAATGGACCATTGGAAGCCGGTGGTGGAGAAGGTAAGGAATAGATTGGCATCGTGGAAGGCAAAATTAATATCATTCGGCGGTAGATGGACACTAACGAGATCGGTTCTTGGAAGCTTGTCACTATATTACCTTTCGTTATTCCGGGCCCCGAAAGGGGTTCTAAAAACATTAGAAAGAGAGAGGAGTCGATTCTTTTGGGGAGGTAGGGGGGATGGATCCTTCGGTAAAAAATACTTGGCATGGGTAAATTGGTCCAAAACGCTGGGCGACTTTGGAAAGGGAGGGCTGAACATAGGAAGTTTGTCAAGTTCTAATTTGGGCCTCTTAGGCAAATGGTGGTGGAGGTTCAATAAAGAAAAAAATGCGATGTTGGTAAAGGTGATAGAAAGTGTCTACGGGAGGGAAGGGGGATTGTGTAAAGCCCGTATCCCGGTATGTATTTTCTTTTGTTAATTCTTTTCGTTTAAGTTTAATTTAACGTGGTTTCCGTTAGCGGGGTTAGACGTTTTGGGTCTAATAGTTAATTATGTCCATCGTGGGTTAGAGTGCGAGATGGAGTTAGTTGAGGGGCCAAAAGTGTTAAAGGGCCAAAATTATTGATTTCGGCCCATGCATTTTTCTTAACCAAAACCAATATTACCTTTTGTTTGGTGTCGTGGTTTAGCAGAAAAGAAGAAAGAAGATTTAAAAGAAAAAAACAAACTAAACTAAAACTAAACCCTACGCCTTTTTCTTTTCCCCATCCCCTCTCGTTTTCCTTGCGTCACCACCAAACCGGCGGCACCACCAGCGTCGTTTTCGTCCGTCGGCGAGATCGGAGAGCCGAGAGAGAGAGAGCAGCGGTGAGAGAGGGAGTGAGAGAGAGCAGCCGGTGTCATCGACTGCCGGATAGAGAAGGAGAGCGAGAAAGAGAGTAGTGCCGGAGAACCACCGCAGCCGGCGCCACCGCCATTTTCGCCGGCGAAAGGGTGAGGTTCAGCGAGAGAGAGAGAGTCGTTAGCGGCAGCCGGGACGTGAAGGTCGGGATCTCTCGTGGTTTTCTGCTGAGTGGTAAGGTTTCGTTTCCTTTACGTTTTCTTTTCTTCGTCTATCGCAAACCACCACCGCCGCCGCCGCCGACCACCACTGCCGATGGTGGCAGTGGGTGGTGCTTGGTGTCTGTCCAGCCTTCGTAAACCCTAAATATCTGAACCGTAACCCGAATTGAATAACCTTGGACCGTTTTATAAAATCGTCATTTTATGTGTGGAAATATGAATCTGTCACTGTTTTGCGACGGCCATAACTTTTCCGTTGTAACTCCGTTTGTGCCGAAACGGGTGCCCATGGTTCAAGCTCGGGGTCGGGCACGTTTTCCGTGTTTTAGCGGAAAACTGGTTCGGCCTCTAGCTAGGTGGAAAAGTGGTCGTAAGTTCAGTGATTCGTCATTTCATGTGAAAAATTCTGGAATCTGCCATTGTCTTGGGAAAACCATAACTTTTTGCTAGTAACTCGTATCTAGGTGAGACCAGCGCCAAAAGTTCCCTTTTTGAGTCTATAAACTTTTCTGTGTTTTGTGCGAAGCCCAGTTCGGGACGTAGCATTGGTCAAAATGTCATTTTATACTGAAAGGTGCTGATTTTCGCTGTTCGGGGAACTGTTTTTGTAAAATACATAATAAAATGTAGAAAAATCGTTAGGAGGTGTATAATACGTCCTTGGAACCCTATCTCATAGTACTTTCTGACCATGTAATAATATTGAGGATTTACTGGGTTTAAGGAGGTCGAAACAGGTCCCGAACAGACCTGTTTGGCGAGACCGGGAAGTAGTTTTAGTAACAGTTTAAGCGGGTGTCGTTTCGTAGGGTCCGGGTCTCGTATTGATACGTTTTAACGTTCGTTTAGGTGCTGGGAAGTGACCGTAATTGGGAAGCTTGAAATTGTATTGTTGAGCTAGGCGCGCATTCGAGGTGAGTTCTCTCACTATAACTAATGTCGGTTATTTTTACATTACGTTTTGTATGTATGTGGTAGTTATATTTGCTTTTGATGCGGGGTTAGATAGTGGGGTGTCTAGTCGGACCATTATTGTTGTCACTACGCGGGTGGCGTAGGAGTTCGGCGGGGCCGAGGGTCACATACGCGGGTGGCGTAGTAATTCGGTGGGACCGAAGGTTGTATACGCGGGTGGCGTAGTAATTCGGTGGGACCGAAGGTTGTATACGCGGGTGGCGTATGAACCCGGGGGTGCCGGGTTGCGTTTGAACGATTGTCGTGTGGTCGGTGGGACCGACGTATGCCTATTAGGTGGGGTGGTGTGAGTATGCATGTTTATGATTTGTTCGTAGACTTGTATGATGTTTATGTGCAATTATCTGTTTATGGTGGTGTGGAAATAACTGTGTTACTTATGGTGTTGAATTCACTAAGCTTCGTGCTTACCCTTTCCCAATAAACTGTGGTTTCAGGTACGGGCGGCTCCAAGGCGTGACGAGTACACACTGGCGCGCGAGGAGAGCTGGTTGCTTTATGGTTTTTAATAATTAAACGTTTATTCCGCTGGTTTTTATTATGAAGATATTAATTATGAGTTTGCAAACGAAACGTTGGGATCATTTAATGAGTTGTTATAAATGAAATGTTTATTTAAAAATTTAAATTTGCTTGTAATTTTTGGGACGTTACAGATTGAGAGGTGTGATCCCACAATGACAAGTAATAAGAGTAAATACACGATATATATGAATCAAAGAAGTACACCTCTATATATATGATTGAAGAACTTGCAGCTTACAACTTCACAGAAGGTTGAGAGGTTTACAAAGTGGAAGGAGGCTGCGAAGATAGAGGCGTGTGTATTTTGTATGTTGAATGTTCTATGTTGTGGTCTGACCTAAAAATACAGATAGTATACTATATATACTATTCCAAGTTTGACAACATGTCACATTTGGTCCCTCAACTATAATACTACATGGTACAAGATAATGTAACATTAACAATCTCCCCCTTTGTACCAATGTAGAGCCATAAGCTTTAGACATTCATTGGAACCACTTGTGTCTTCCGAAGCCCGAAAATCAACTCGAATCTTCTTAGCGCGTTCCGGTAGTCTACTCGATATTTGACGGCATCCATTACTTCCTTTATCAACGCCTTTTGTTTCTTCGACAGCTTCTCTTCTCCTTTAGCATCCAATCGTAATCTGCTCACTAGATGAATCTGAATCATCTTGAAAGTTCCGTCGCTGAATTTATTTGCATCAGTGACTCTCATGAATTTCTTCTCTGAGGCTGAGTCAATGAACACAACTCCAAGATCTGGTTTGCTCAGCACGGTGTAAGCTTGAACACTCTGAATATCTGCCAGATCTAGATTCGGAGGTCTGATGTTGACTCGTTCTTGACGCGCTTCCAAGGCCATTTGAAAATCCTTAAGATATGAAAACTTCAGGATGTTCTTCATGTACCTCTTCAGACTTTGATAAGCATCTGACCATTCTCCCTTCTTTTTAGGATCTCGAGACAGGATTTCATACAAGTTGCAAACGTCATTGAGCTGTAGTTTCTGAAAATCTGCCTCATTAAAGACTAGTTCTGAATCATCTGATCTCTGAACGGTAAATACTGGGTACCAAACCTTTGAAAGCTTTCGCGATTCTATCTTCAGTACTCTTCTGATCGGTTTGTCAGACTTTATTGCATTGGCGTTCAGCGATTCATATCTCATGAAATAGAGATATTCAGTTATGTGCTTTTCTGGCCAGTCTTCAATCCCGTAGACTTTTTCCCAAGAGATTGGCTGCATGACCCTTACAAACATATTGCTTCGTAAGATTTCCTGAAAGGGAGTCATAATTCTGACTCGTAGGCCAGTCGCCACAAATCCTAGTTCATTCTGGATAATGTCTTGGAGAAGTCTGATTTCTGCTTGAAGCTTTGGATCTCTGAGATGTTCAGCAGGTTGTAGGTTGATAACGATCGGAGCTTGCGGTTGAATTACTTGATCTTGAGCTGGAGTTATTGAAGTATCTGTTTGTTGAATAGAAGATCCTGGAGCTTCAGTCTCTGTATCTAGAGCAACCATCATAGTATCAGAAGAATCAAACACATTTGCAATTTCTTGCTTGATCTGCACCGTTGTTCGTTCGGGCTCTTCATCTGAATCTATGATTATAACGTCTGTCGTCCAATCATCTTCTGTTCTATTGTCACTAGCCGAAGGCTTTTCAACCCCAGCTATGACATCAGCTAGAATATCGAGATTCTCTTAGTCAGTGGCTCCTTTACTTGTATCCTCGGACGCTTTACCGGAAGATGTCTCAGTTTCTTTCTCTACTGCAGTGCTCTCAGAAGCAGCAACTGTACTTGTTCCAACACCTGTACCTGTACCTGTACCTGTACTCTCCCCCTCATGGTGATCTGGATCATCCTGATCATCATGTCTTCTTTTCTGAGCGGTTTCAGCTTGAACACCACAAGCCAGTTCGACTACTTCGACCCTTTTGACAATCGAATGAAAGCCAGCCAAAAAGGAATCTGCCATGTTGGAGATTGAGGTATTTAGCTGCTCAAATTGGGGAACAAGCAGTGGATTTGTGGTTGATGAAGCTTGAGGCGGTGGTGGAGGTGGAGGTGCGGTTTGTTGACGAAGCAAGCTAATAAGATCGACATCCTCGCCTGGTCTTGGATCGTGTTTGGCAAGAAGTCGTGCAAGCAGCTCTGACTTGAGTAGATCTTCAGGAGCAAGATTTAACGGGATCGATGTTGGATCTTGTTGAACGGGTTCGGCTCTAGTCAGTTGAGGTTCAGATGTAGAAGATTCAGCCGGTCCTTTACCTTTCACCGCTCTGATTACATCATCACTTAATTTCTGAAACTCTGCTTTCATTTTGTCAGTATGAGCCTGATATGTGTTGTCGATAGATCTGACAAAATGCTTTAGTAGAGTAAGTGGCACGAATCTATTCGGAGGAGGGCCAACCAAACTAAACGCTCGTTCGAGATCAGCACTAACACCCAGACCACTTAGGTTACTGGTTGAAGTATCGGTTGAAGCAACCGTACTGCCTGTGTTCAAAGCTGGCATAGAGTTAGCAATGACAGGACTTCCACCCGATCCTCGTGACGCACCAACAAAGGGTGGCACTCTGGGTGTTCCGGTTGGGGCACGAAAGCTCCCAACAAGGTGTTGTTCAAATAGCGGTGACCTAGGAAAAGAAGTTGTTCCAAAAGGCGCTAGACTCGATGTGCTCTGAAATGAAGTCGGTGGCCGGGGCAGGGGCCTACCTGTTTCAATACCAGCGAACACCGAATGTGTTGCCGATAGACTTTGTGCATATTCCCCTGTGCTGAATGAAACACCGGCCTGTTGAGAGACCGATGAGTGGCTTGGTGGGGGTGTGCACTGCATGGTTGGGCGGACCATGGCTGTTTCAATGCTCAACGGCGACGAACGCACGTTGGCAGAAGATGTGGTTGCCCGGCTTGGATCGGCTTGGGAAGAGTCGGTAGTTATAACTTTTTCCGACTCTTTCACATTTTTGCTCATTTCTTTTCTCCCTCTTGCCTCACCACTAAGTACATTTTCTTCATCTACGTCTACTTCTTCGTGTATAAGTGAAGTATCAACAGCAGCAACTGTAGAAGTAACCATAGGTTCTGGTTGTCTAGATGAACCTGCACCAGGTGTTTCAACTCGAGGCCTTTTTCTTGTTTGCCTTGGTAACAAGTTTACATCTGGATCTGAGTCATATTCATAATCACCAAAATCAACTAGAGGACTGAATGGTTCTGTTCTTTGGCTTGAAGAAGATGTTGCTCGATCGCCAGAGCGTGAAGATGTAGCACGACCAGTACTTCGAGTCCTACCCCCCACTCTCTTTCTTGTTGTTCTTCTCACCACTCGTTGTTCAGGAAGCCCTTGTTCCTGAACCCCCTCGACAATAGGACCCTCACCACCTACTGGGTTTGCATCTTGGGCAGGTCCAACCGGATCTGGCTGGTCCATTAATGCGTTTTGCTCCCTATACTGAATCACTACCCAGCTAGCCTGGTCGGCATAATTCAGTACCTCTGGTCGAATAACGGCGGTATGTACGAATGGTTCATGTGCTGGCGGTACAAGGCGGTGCATCCAGCTTGCTGGTCCTCGCTCAGCTTCCTCTCTTCTTGGGATTTCCGGTCGGTCTTGCATAGCCTGATGAATCAGGATTTGGAAGAACCGTTGAAATGGCACAAAGTTGCGTCTCATTTTGGGTTTGAGCTGATCTGCAACAATTTCCACCATTTCATTCCAGATAAGGACAGCATAGTCTATATTGCGGTTGAAGGCGAATGCATGAAACATCTTTAGGATCGCTAGATTCGTCTTATCTAGGCCAGTATGCTTAGATGTCATGCAGCGATTGAGGATTGAGCATAGGGTGTACCACACCGGCGGTAGATGTTGTCTTCTGAATTGTGATGAACCGGTGAGTACGGGGACTCTTGGATCTTGATATCCAAGGCTGCGGATATCCGTGAATAATTCTTCAGAAACAGCTGGATCTTCGAAGTTGTCGCGTCTTGGAAGTTCGAGAGCACGACGTAAGCCTTGTAGTGTGATCCTTACTTCGAAATGGTCTATATTAGCATTGAATCGCTGTGGTCGAGCCGTAGGATTGAATCGGAGTGTGTGCCAAAATTGTTGTAAATAAATGGCAGGCACTCTCTCGACCCTTGTCAGTGCAGTGCGAATTGGATGACCACGGATGATCTCTAGAATTATCCGGTGAGAGAAGTTGCTTTCAAGATCCAGGTGATGATTATTTTCACGGATTGCTAGAAAGCTGGCCCTTGGCATGATTTCTTCATCCGGGTCAACGGCATTGACGGATGGATGTGAAGAGCGTTGCGAGGCGATGATGGTGTTGTCATCGGATGCATATTCAGCAGGTTGTTCAGCCATCTGTAAGGTATTTTAACATGTTAGAACAGATTTAAGCAATTCAAACAGAAAGGTATTTTTCTTGAAAAAAATCCCAAAAACAAAAAAAATTCACAAGGCCTTGAAACCTCGCAATACAAGCAATACAAGATTGCGAGGCTCGCAGTCAACGGAATTAGAAGATTGCGAGGCTCGCAAGACCTGGAAGGTTGCGAGGATCGCAGTCTTAAAGAGTATGAGTTGCGAGGGGTTTGAATGTCTGAGGATTGCGAGGTATATGAACATTAGCAGTAAAACCTATGTGATTTTCCAGATTTTCGAAATTAGCATGTATAGATGTTAAAATTGATACTAGCATGCTCGGTTTTGGTTCGTGAGTAAACCTTAATCATCTAAAACATCTAACAAGCACTAATCGATTGAATTTTAGCATGTTACAGTGACCAACCCTAAAACCCCTTAAACCTTAAATGCAAAATCGATTAAATCATGATTTTTAACGGATGAAATGTAATAAGAATCGAGAATACATACCTCTTAATCGAATGTAGTCGATTACACGGAGTAGAATCAACAAATAAAACTTCTTTGGTCGAATCGCAATGTTCAGTATCGAGAGAAAAAAAAACGAGGGTTCTTTATGGAGAGGTTTTTGAAATAATGACTAAGTCAAAGATCGCAAGTATATAAACCAATTTGAAATCCGTGACACGTGTCACTCCCTGAATTTCTCAAAATTTAAAAAAATTCGGATCGCAATAAACAAAACCAAACCTCGCAATATAAGATTGCGAGGGAATCTTAGGATCGCAATAAACTACTGCGAGGGAATCTTTGAATGAAGGGAAACTTCGCATCGCAATAGAAGACTGCGATGGAAAGATTCCATCGCAATGAACTGCTGCGAGGGAATTGCGAGGAAATTTGATACTTTGACATTTTTGATCTCTTTTTTTTTTCAAATTTTAGCCCACTGGAAGATGTCCAACTTCCAATTGTTTATTTAAACTAGGTAATTTCCAAGACTATTTTTCCCTCTCCCTTAAATGATGCATAAGGGTTTATAAAAAAATCAAGTTAGAAACACTTACCTTGTTATCTTCAAGTAGTAAGTATTTGGAAATACCTTTTACTTACTCTGTCATGTATGCACACTCCCCCTCTTTTTGTGCGTACTCCATTTCCTGTACTCCCCCTGAGACTATGAACAAGTCTTTTGCATACATAGATATCATCACAATTGTATCGTTACGATAAAATAAACTTTGAAACACAACAAATACATGAAATTGAAATATCTTATGTTGATAATAGAATGTGATGAAAATATGAGTGTATCAATTTAGATAGATTTATCTAGATTGAAAGATACATATTTCCATCCATTAAATGATCAAATTAGATATTACACTTTCATGTTCAACATGCCAAGCTTGGATATTAAGAAATTAAAGCGTTTTTCATCCAAGGCTTTTGTAAACAAATCGGCAAGTTGATGCTCTGTTGGAACAAAATATAATTCAACCGTACCTTTTTCCACATAGTCTTTTATGAAGTGATACCTGACATCTATGTGTTTGGTCTTTGTGTGTTGAACCGGATTTGCTGTAATGGCAATTGCACTTTTGCTGTCACAGTTGATAGGGATCTTCTCGTATCTGAAGCCGTAGTCCTGCAGTTGAGTCCTCATCCACAGAACTTGTGAACAACAACTGGCCGCAGCAACATACTCTGCCTCCGCAGTTGATGTAGAAACACAGTTCTGTTTCCTCGATGACCAACTGACCAACTTTTCCCCTAAAAACTGAACATGACCAGAAGTGCTCTTCCGGTCTAGCAAACTACCTCCATGATCTGCATCTGAGTATGCAGTGAGCTCGAATCCTGATCCCTTTGGGTACCAAAGTCCAAGGTACGGTGTCCCTTTCAAATATCGAAAGATCCTTGTAACAGCACTTCGATGTGATTGTTTTGGTTGTGCCTGAAATCTTGCACATAAACATGTAGAGAACATTATATCTGGACGACTCGCAGTGAGGTACATTAATGAACCTATCATCCCTCGGTAGTTCTTGACATCGACATCTACACCGTTTGGATCAGGACCAACTTTTGATTGGTGAGCCATAGGTGTACCAATCGAAGTACAGTTTTCCATTTTGTATTTCTTCAAAATGTCAAACACGTATTTTGATTGGTTGATGACGATACCTGTCGAGAACTGCTTGACTTGTAATCCAAGAAAGAAATTAATCTCTCCCATCATACTCATCTGGAATCTGGTCATCATTAAACCCGAAAACCACGTGCATAATCCAGGGTTAGTTGAACCAAAAATAATGTCATCGACGTAAATTTGTACCAAAAGAATATCACCTTCTTGTTCCAGAGTAAAGAGAGTTGTGTCAATTTTACCTTTTCGAAAGCCAGCACCAAGTAAGTAGGTAGATAGGATTTCATACCAGGCGCGAGGGGCTTGCTTCAGACCATAGAGAGCTTTGTCAAGTATGTAGACATGATCTGGATAATCTGTGTCCACAAAACCCTCTGGTTGAGAAACGTATACTTCTTCTTTCAAAACGCCGTTCAAGAATGCTGTCTTCACGTCCATTTGATAAACAGTGAAGTTTCTGTAGGCAGCGTATGAAAGAAATATCCGTATTGCTTCTAAACGAGCAACCGGTGCGTATGTCTCATCATAGTCTATTCCCTCCTGTTGCCTGTACCCTTTCGCTACAAGGCGTGCTTTGTTTCTTATCACAATCCCTTCACTGTCTTTCTTGTTCTTCAGGATCCATTTTGTACCAATGACCGTTTTACCCTTTGGTCTAGGAACAAGTCTCCATACTTTTAGAGCTTCAAATGAGTTCAGCTCATCTTGCATGGCAATTATCCAATCTGGATCTTCTAAGGCATGTTGAACAGATGTAGGTTCAACTTGACTAAGAAAGAGCGCAAATAGGACCTCGTTTGCCGTTGCCGATCTAGTTTTGACTGGTTCGTTGACTTGACCAATAACCTGAGTAATGGGGTGACTCTGCGTCCATTTCGTTGAGTGTGGGAGAGATGCAGCACTTACATTTGGATCCACCAAGGTAGGGTCTTTATCGAAGTTCAACTGTATTGTCAAGATAGGTTCCGGTGTTTTGACAGGTTCATTGACAGATGTGTCAACAGGAACTGCCTCCGGTTCTGCTTCAGAAGATGACTCTGGTATGTTTGCAGACCCTTCATCATTGACATTTGAAGTTGTACCCGACGAAGAAGCACCATGTGTGGATTCACGTTGTCGTCTACTTCTCATGATGATTTCTTGTGTAGAACCCAAATGCCTGTCACTTGAAGAAGTTATCTGAGTCGTTGCATCTGTTGAGGGTTCCGATGAAGGACCCGACAACGAAGCCTGAGCTGGTGTTGCAACCTGACTCCTGTTATTTAAAGATGACGAAGAGTTATCATTATTAAAGTAGTCATCATAAAAGTATTCAAACAATAAATCAAGATCACTGGGCTTTGAGTTAGAAGTGGAAGCTTGATTCTTGTTTGATGTCCTAGTCACCATCGGACGTATTTGTCCGGATGCTAGGATCCCTGATATTGCGGGTTCTGTACTGTTATGGACAGAAGCCATTTCTTCAGATTCGTCGAATTTGACATTGACACTTTCTTTCACATTCTTTGAAGACTTGAGATAGATCCTGTAAGCCTTTGATGTGAGCGAGTATCCGATAAAGAAGCCCTCCAGCCCTTTAGGACTGAATTTGTTCAATTTGTCCTTATCGTTCAGCACAACGCACCTGCAACCAAACACACGAAAGTAGTGTATTACAGGTTTTCTCTTATTCATTAATTCATATGGTGTTTTGTCAAACCGTCGATGTATAATTGAACGGTTTTGTGTGTAGCATGCCGTTGCAACAGCTTCAGCCCACAGATACAGAGGTAGATCAGAATAAGACAGCATCGTTCTGGCCGCTTCAACGAGTGTTCGGTTTCGTCTTTCAACTACACCATTTTGCTGAGGTGTTCTGGCCGCAGAATATTGATGTGAAATTCCTAATGACTGAAAGAAGTCATCAAGAGTTCTGTTTTTGAATTCTGTCCCGTTGTCTGATCTGATATTCTGAACTGATAGTTGTAGATTCACTTGAATCTGTTTGATTAACGAGATGATCAAGTCAGGAGTTTCGTCTTTTGAACGAAGAAACTTGACCCATGTATATCTTGAGAAATCATCAACAACAACTAACACATATCGTTTGGCATTGATACTCTGAGTCTTCATCGGACCACAGAGATCCATATGAAGAATTTCTAGTGCTTTGCTTGTGCTGGGTTCCGGCTTTGGTGGGTGAGGAGCATGCTTTATCTTCCCTGTTTCACATGCAGTACAGAAGTTGTCTTTCTCAAACTTCAGTTCTGGTAGACCAGTAACTAAATCACCTGTCTGCAGCTTTTGAATGTATCGAAAGTTGAGGTGAGATAGTCTTCGGTGCCATAACCAGCTTTTGTCAAACGACGCCTTTGACATCAGACACACATTCATCTTGGGGTTTAGCTTGGATAGGTCAATGGTGTAAAGATTTGAATTGCGCGACCCAACTAGAAGTTCATTTCCGTCATCGGTTAGAACTGCACACCGAGTCTTCTTGAAATGTACTTCTAGGTCTTTGTCACAGAATTGACCTATACTAAACAGGTTGTATCCCAATCCTTCAACATAGTTAACCTTGGTTATTTTGACCTTGTCTGTTACTATGTCTCCATAACCTAAGATAGGAGAGTACTGATCATTTCCAAATTTGACTCTCCCTCCATCTCTTTCTACAAAGTTGCTCAAGAGTTCCTTTCTTCCAGTCATGTGTTTTGAGCAACCAGAATCCAAGTACCACACATGACGGAGCTGCAAAAAGGAATTTAAACAGTTTTAGGTACCCATTGCCAATTGGGTCCTTTTGGGTTAGGATTCTTTGTAGTTCTAGGTAGCCATTTCAAATTGGCAATGCTCTTTCTATTACCATTGTTAGAGTAATTAGGTGTATACAACCAACAGTTATAGTCAGATTTGCCAATGAAATCATCCACACCACATGAAGCACAACAGATTTTATCATGAGACAAGTTAATCAGTTGTTGCATTGTATAAATCTTGCAAGGTGTTACAAGTTTTCTATTGTCAACAGCATGATTAATTACATTCAAAAACAACTTGTCCTTCTTGAAATTTAAAACATTTAAAGGAACTTTGGATGATTTGATCTTTGTCACTTCTTGTGTGGATGCTTTTATCTTCCACTCAAGTTTCTTGTTGGTTCTTAAATTACGATCCGAAACACCAGACAAAGAAGAGTTGTGAGATTTTGAATATAGAGTTTGAGTAGATTTAGCATGCTTCTTCTGTTTTGGTTTTCTTTTCTTTTTCTGAAATGATTGTTTTGATTTATATTTGGAATAGTAATCATTGACAGAAATTTTCTCTGAAGACTTGGAAGATTCCCCTTCCAAAATGATCTTTTTAGGTTCCTCTTCTTTTATCAAAAAATCAGTGTGATCTGGAAGTTTTGCACTGAAGTCAAATAGAACAGGCAATTCATTTTCAACTTTGCCTTTGCCTTTACCAACATCCATACTATCAATATCAGAATCACTTTCTGATGAAGCATAAAAGAAACCATAAGACTTAGGATAATGAAATTCATTAAATTCTGTTGAAGCATGTTTAACAGATTTTTCCTTTAAATTCCAAAAATCATAACCATGAGATGTTGGTTTACTAAGAAAATCATCTATTTCTTTTTCTTGGTCATCTATTTTACAACCCTTCAAAACAGTTGTTCCCATGAAAGCTTTGCATGAAGAAAGATCTGAATCAGAAGAATGTGTTACGTTTGAAACCTTTTCATCAGATATTTCCTCAAGTTTTCTTTTCATATCAGTTAAGTTTTCTAAAAGAACTGTGATCACAACTTCCTTTTCAATCTCAAAAACAAGTCTGTTCTCTCTTTCTTTCCCTATTATTTGTCTTTCAAGAAAAAGCGTTTTCTGAAAAGTAAATAGTTGATCTGAAAGATCCAAACATCTAAGTTCTAGAGATTTCTTTTCTTCAAAGCTTTCAGGTTCATCATTTATGCTATATGACAAAACAGTAAAGATAACTTCTTTTTCAATATAAAAAAGAAGTTGATCTTCGTTTCTGATTTCTTCAACATTAAAAATTATATTCCTTTCGAGCTCCATGAGTTTTTGTTCAAGAACCATTGGTGGAAAATACCTTTTTCCTTCCAAAACAGATTTTACAGGATTATCCTTTTGAGTATTTTCTTTTTCCTCTGGTTCTTTAACAATATAACTCTCAAAATAATCATTTGGTAAGGTTTTTTCATTATCTAATGCCTTGGCATTCTCTGGACCATACCAAAAAGGAAGTTGCATTCTAACAGTGATTTTTCTTTTTGTTTCTTCCTCAGCCTTTTGTTCTTCCTCATGAAGTTGTTTGATTTGATAGCAAGGATGTGTAACAGGCATAAACCATTCAAATTCATACTGAGTGGGAGTTTTAGTTATGGCATTCCTTAGGTACTGAGGATTGTCATATCCAATACCCCACTTTGCGTTATAGTATCTGAATTTGTTTGGCTTATTCATTTGAATTGTTTGTTCTGTTTGACCTGCTTTGTACAGTTTATCTTCCAGATCTTTGATATTTTCACTCAGCTCTTCATTTCTTTCTTTATAAGCATGTAAAAGACTTTCAAACTCGCTATTCTTTATTTCTGAACTCATTAATTTTTCCGATAGTTCAGATACTCTATCTTGAAAGTACGCATGACCAATATCGAATTCAGTCTTTTTCTTTTTCAATTCAGTAATTTGACTGTCTTGTTCTATTAGTCTTTCCTTTTGAGTTGAAATTATTTCATTAGCAATGTTCTCATCAGCTTTTAATTCTTCTAACCTTTGTGTTAAGCATGCTTGTTTAGAAATAAATTGATTATAGAAATCGAAATATACCTGTTCTGAAGTAGACTCTGCTCCTTCATCATTGGCTTCTTTGGTCATGAAGCACATCTTTGTTTGAGCAGTAGTCTCATTATTAGCTTCATCATCAGAATGATCAAGCCAGTAATCCTCTTCTACCTTTAGTGCAATACCCGATTGCTTCTTTTCAGCAAGCAACAACTTGTTTTTGTAGTAATTGGTATCTTTCACTATCTGCTTCCAGCACTCCTTCGCGAAATGACCAGGTTTCCCACAGTTGTAACAGGTCTGTGGTTCTTCCTTTTTCTCAAAAATCTTTTTCTCCTCTGGCCTCTTGTAATCATTTGGCCGTCTATACTCAGTAGGCCTTTTGTACTCTTCCGGCCTCCTGTATTCTGCTCTTTTGCTTGATTCAACATGCGCCCTATGCTCAAAGTTCTTTGAGCCCGACGCATACCTCTGATTATTAGAACCAGGACTTTTCCCAAATTTTCTCTGAAAAGAACTGGTAAGCAGAGCCAGAGAATCCTTCATTCTCTCTATTTCTTCTATCCCACTTGCTTCCTCCATTTCTCCTTCAGACTGGTTCTCCTCATCCTGGGAGTATCCTCTGCTTGAAATCAACGCAAGTGGATCTTGCTCTTCATCCTTCATCCCTCTTTTATCTTCATTCTTCACTTTCCTATTCTTCTTCACTTTCTTCGCTTCAGCATCATCTTCATCCTGCTTCAACGTTTCAAACATCTGTTGTAGAGGTAATTCTGATAGCTTAGCATTCTGCTTCATTCGGTGAGCGTACTTCTTCCATTCTGGTTGAAGAACGGTCAGGAATTTTACGTTGTGCTCAATAACCTTCCTCTCTATTTTGAATCTGCTTAGCTCATTCAATATTGTGGTGAAGCGTACATAAGCAGAGTCAAGAGTCTCTCCTTCTTTCTGTTTGAAGCATTCGTATGAGTTGATGATTGTTGAGATTTTCATTTGATTCTCTACTTCAGATCCTTGAAATAACTTTATCAGTTCATCAAACATGGCTTTACCAGATTGATTTTTGCTGTCTACCCTCCGATAGACATTATCGGTCAAGGCCTGAATAATTAGAGATTTCGCCATTTTATCTCCTTGGTACAATTTCTTCTGTTCAACAGAGTAGTGAATCGGTAGAACAGTAACAATATCTGGAATTGGATCACCATCAATAGCAATCCCTCTTCTTGTTATAGGCTTCATTGGTCCATTATCTAGAGAATTGATAATGAATTCTCCGTTCTCTTGTCTATCTACCCAGTCTAGGAATCTGTCTTTCCAAATTTTGAATTCTGATGTAAAGAGAACCGGAGGTTTGTCTTTGGAACCAATGGATAGCACATCTCTTGTAGTCATTTAATTACTTGTCTGATCGTTTTATCTCTTGTTCAGTAGCTTTCTTTTTCAACAAACTCTTTCTGTCTCTGCCTTTGTATGGGTTGCGAGGCTACTGTTTGCGATGCAACAAAAAGTCTCAACAATCTGTTGCGAGGCAAACAAAGTATCGCAATGAAATTGGATCGCAGTGAACAATTGCGATCGAAACTAAGTCTCGCAGTCAACAATTGCGAGGCAAACACCAAACCAACAAATCGCAATAACAGATTGGATTGCGAGGCAAGAAACAGATCGCAATTAAAAATTGCGAGGATCGCAGTCCAAAGATCCTGAAAGTTGCGAAGCTCGCAGTCCAGAATTTTAGAAGGTTGCGAGGCTCGCAGTCTTAATTTCTAGAAGATTGCGAGGGGTTTGAATCTTGCGAGAGATATGAATATTAGTTGGTTGCGATGGTTATGATGATTTTTAAGCAGATGTTCAAATGAACTCAAAAATGCTTGAAATTTTGAACGAGTGTTCCTGGGTAATTTCTGGGCACTTTTATAACCTTGAGTTTTGTCTAAAAACCAACCTAACCTTGATTTGATGAGCAAAACAGTGAGTTTTACTCAAAACAGAGACTTCGTGAAAAACAGAGAAGATGCACGTATTGATCTAATTTCCTGGTGATATGCGGAATTAAATACACAGGAAATTTCTATTTTCACTTCTTGATCGATTCCAACCACTAGAAGAACTCCAGAGACCAAAATCAACCAAAAAAATTGAACTTGAAGAATACAGATACGTACAACTTTTAAGAACAAATCTGAACAAAATGATATTAAGCTCTGATACCAATTGTGATCCCACAATGACAAGTAATAAGAGTAAATACACGATATATATGAATCAAAGAAGTACACCTCTATATATATGATTGAAGAACTTGCAGCTTACAACTTCACAGAAGGTTGAGAGGTTTACAAAGTGGAAGGAGGCTGCGAAGATAGAGGCGTGTGTATTTTGTATGTTGAATGTTCTATGTTGTGGTCTGACCTAAAAATACAGATAGTATACTATATATACTATTCCAAGTTTGACAACATGTCACATTTGGTCCCTCAACTATAATACTACATGGTACAAGATAATGTAACATTAACAAGAGGACCTTTAGTTGGCGGGAATAGGATTATAAGAGCGGGGAGGGAGGTGAACGAAGTAGGGGTGGAGTTCACTAATTCCTTTCGGAAAAGAGTGGGGGAAGGTCGGGACACAAATTTTTGGAGTGAGATTTGGTTGGGGAGTCTTAATTTCAAATCGGCTTATCCAAGGTTATTCCAACTCGAAACTGTAAAGGATAGTTCGATTTGGGAGAAAGGTGTATGGGCAGGGGAGAACTGGGAGTGGAAATGGTCATGGAGGAGAGAACTGAGAGGTAGGGATAGAGGTGAATGGGAATCATTACTTGCAAGTCTAGGCGAGTGGAAACCAACAAAGGATAGGAAAGACGATGTAGTGTGGGCCTTGGATTCAAGAGGAGTATTTTCGGTCAAATCGTTGCGGAATCTAATATGCGATAAAGAACATGTGGCTGCAGATACAACTCCGATCACGCTATGGAGCAAAGCGATACCGAAAAAGGTAGGAATATTCATTTGGCGGACAAGATTGGGACGAATCCCATGTCGTTCGGTCTTAGACTCAATGGGCATAGACTTACACTCAACACTATGCCCAAGATGCGAGCGTGAGGTCGAATCGGTGGAACATGCGTTGATGCGGTGCGACGATGTGAGCAATATTTGGAAAAGCATGGGTAGATGGTGGAGTATTAACCTCGAGGCGTCAAGATCTATAGATGATTTATTGGCAGCGGGAAATCGTTTCGGAGAAGGTACAAGTAAAGCAAATCTGTGGATGGATGTGGTAAGTTCCTTTCTGTATTTTATATGGTCGAGTCGGAACAACCTCATCTACCGAGAAGATAAACGGAACATTCTTGGTCAATTTTTTGAATTTCAACGGAAGGCATTTGAATGGATTTCGAAAAGATATCGTAAAATCAAGCAAGATTGGGCTGCTTGGTTGACATCTCCTCTTAGCTGTTGTGTTGCGTAACTATGCTAAGTAGGAAAGTGGTCGAATTCAGTGCAGTAGGTGCATGGTATAGGTGATCGTTTTTGTTTTGTGCAGTTGGCAATAGTATCAGACTTCCTTTCTTTTGATGGGTTTGGTTGAGTGGTTTGTAACTGGCAATCCATGACCACGTCTGTACTACACTTTTGGGCAAAATTTCCTTTGCCTATGTATTGTAATAATCCTTGGTTATAATATATCATTGAGCTGCCTTTCAAAAAAAATAACGTGCGATGAGAAACACTAGTTTTTAATAAATAATAGTTTTTATACTAACTAATATCTATTTATATTAAGGGGTTGTTTGGCAGTTGCTGAATGGTTTGGTGCAAAATGATTTAAGTGGTCTGAATGATTAAGAGACTCTTATGATATAGTGCGAAATGAAATATGGTTGTTTGTAATTGTCAAGAATGAAATTAGGGCGCTGAATGGTTAAGAGAGACCCAAGATACAAAATCATTCAGAGGGTTTTAGAACCATTAAGTGACCCACTTTTTTTTACCAAACAAGATTCATCTCTTAACGATTCAGATGTTGTCTCTTAATGAAACTATTAAGAGGTAAACACAGCCCCTAAATCAATTATTGCTTCAGAATATGTTTTGGTCCGCCACAGGATAACGGAGTCATGAGTCATGACTCATGTCATGACCATGGTCAAGATCAACCACGATGGTTAGGGTCCAAGCATATACATAACGTACCATTGGGCCTTCGTACAAGTCCAATAAGAGTAATTGGGCCTTCTTATAAGTCTAACTAGAGCTATTGGGCCTATGTTGGGAGTTATACTAACTAGAGATGGCTAAATGGGCCCGGTCCCGAAAAAGCCCGGTGGGGGACCGAAGCCCAGCCCGCCTAAAGCCCGGGCCCGGCCCGGTCCTAGCCCGTCAGGCCCTACCAGGCCTTGATTTCACGTTTTTTCTCGGACCGGCCCGACCCGATCCAAAGCCCGGTTTAGGCCCGGCCCGGTTCATTCAAAAAATCTATCCGTTTTATAGCCGTTTCTAGCCGATTTTTTTGTGTTTTTTTGCCTCCAAAACACTATAAATAGGTAGTGGGTGTATGAGGTTTGACACCAAGTTACAAAAACGCAAAAAACGCAATTCTCGCTTACAATTCTCGATTTCTCGCTTTCTCGTGTTCGTTTCGTGCAACTTCTCGTTCTTTCAATTTTTCCATCCTTCAATCAAAATGGCCGGCGGTAGTTCATCAAACGATCAAATTAAAGAAGTTATTATCGAACACGGACGAAAATCCGAAGTTTGGAATGATTTCAATATGGTGGTTCTCACCGACGGGAAAAAAAAGGCACAATGCAAAAGGTGTGGAGCTCTCCTTGCGATCTCGGGAAACTCGACCTTAAAGAGGCACACCGATAACGCATGCAAGTCACGAGGTGGTTCAAGTCAACCCATACTTGACAACCAAGGTCAAATATGGTCGTACGATAACATGTTGGCCCGGGAATTAACAACAAAATGTGTTATTCAAATGGGGTTGCCGTTCGGACATTTCCACAATCCGCATATGACGAAAATGATCCAAAAATGTCTACAACCTCGCTACACTCCGGTAAGCCGTCAAACTCTTAGACGTGATGCATTAAAAATGTGGAAAAATGCTAAAAATGAAATGAAAAACATGTTTGAACAAATGTCTAACAACATTTCTTTAACTTGTGATGTGTGGAGCGCACCACACGGATTGCCACATTCTTATATATGTATAACGGCACATTTGATGGAGTCGTGGCAAATGGTCAAACGTATAATAGCGTTTGAAACGTTTGGTTCGCCAGATTCGGGTGAACGTCAATTTTCAATTATAAAAAAACACTTGTTTTTTATAATATTTCAAATAAAATCGTTAGCATTTCATTTGATAACGCTAGTAATAATACTGCATGTGTGGATAAATTAAAATGTGCTTTAACTCCTATGTTGGACGGTGAAATATTTCATACACGTTGTGTTGGCCACATTATTAATTTAGTCGTTCAAGACGGTTTAGGACAATGCAGTGACACACTAAATAAATTTAGACTTATGTTACGGAGAATTTTTAATAAAGGTAAATCAATGCATGCGTCTTTTATAAAATATTGCATGGATTGTGGATTTAGAGCTTTGGGACCGGCTCATGATTTGGTTGTTCGATGGAATTCGACATATTATATGATCGAAAATTTGTGTGCACAAAGAGTTTATATACATGCATTTTATAATATTCATTACCTACGGAATAATATTGTAGAGTGGGATTGGGTCGTGCTTGAGGGATTATACGATCTTTTGGGTGATTTTAAAAACGCAACAACTTACTTATCTGGTGTTTATTATCCAACAAGCCCTCTAGTTTTAAATCAAATATATATTTTAGCAAACAAAATTAGAGAGTACGAGGAGAGAGACGACCATTGGTCGAATATGATTGTTACAATGAAAGCAAAATTGTTAAAATATTTTAGAAAAAATCCCTTTTTATTTTCTTTGTGTCGCGGCGTTAAACCCGTGGCTAAAGGTTACCGGTGTTGAGGTTTTAATTACTGGAATAAGTCAAGCTTTTGGTTTAGATACGTCCACAAATTCTACTTTTTCAACGAAAAGAAAAACATCATTTAATAACAATTTTTTAGAATTATTTGAAATTTATAAAGTCCGACATGGGGGCGCACACCAACAACCCTCCCAACAACCACTATTTACGTCGGGTGCCTCTAGTAGTGGTCATCGCCAAAGCCGGAAAGACTTAATGACCTCTTTAATGAATGAGGTGCAAAATGAATCAAGTAAAAAAATCCCGATATGACAGTAATCTCAATGAATTACAAATTTACATGAATACTAATTTCTCTTGGAATCAAGTTGATAGTTTTGAAGAATTAAACATATTAGCCTTTTGGCAAGAAAGAGAACAAGCATTTTCGGTTTTGGCATTAATGGCCCGTAATATACTAACAGTCCAAGCTAGTACCGTAGCTTCGAAGTCCGCTTTTTCTCTTAGTGGCAGGATCATTTCGGCCCGTCGGACAAGATTAAACCCAGAGTCAGTAGAAGCTTGCGTTTGTTTGAAGGACTACTTAGATAGTCTTGAAAGAATTCAAGACCAAACGGACCTAGAGACGGAGCTTGAGGGAGTGGAAGCAAATCTCGAAGAAAACGAATATACTGGCCCACTAAGTACCCCCGCCAAGTACCGATTGTGAAAGTAATGTATCACATTACGACGACGATGAGACCGACCCTGAAGAACAACTCGATGTTGATGAACTCGATGATCCTACGGCTCTTACTAGACTTAAAACGACCGGAACTCTTGCATATTATCCACCATACAAGGACGAGGATTAAGAGTGTTTTTCTTTATAATTCAATAAATGTAGTTATTTAAATGTATTTTTCTTTATAATTCAATAAATGTACTTCTTTAAATGTATTTTTCTTTATAACGTATTTTTCTTTATATATGAAATTCTAATATAACGTATTTTTAAGTATGTTTGAGTGACCCAATTAAATATTTTATAGTGGATACGAATAATATTTACTAAAAATGGAATATATTTTTTTACAAAGCCCGATTTAGGCCCGGTTTTGGTCCCGGTCTTTGAAAAGTCTTAACGGACTCAGCCCTCAACCCCAAAGCCCGGCCCGGGCCCGCCCAAAGTCCGGTCCGGGCTAGCTCGGCCCCCCAATATGGACACCTCTAATACTAACTCCATATTTCACGAGCAGCTTTAGACCTCATTTACAATTTATAAATTTAAGGGTATTATTTTCTTTAAAAAAAAATAAGGTGACCGTTGGATATATTCTAAAGTAATCTGATAGAACTGAAATATTGAATTTATTTGATCAAATTTTATTGATTTGTTTGGTTCATTCTCTTGAAAGAAGGAAACTTCACCAAATTTCACAAATAAAAAATTTCAACATTCATCCACAATAAGTTGGGATTTTAATCGAATGAAATGTTATATTTTCAAAATCCAAAATATATACCTTTTAACCCAAATATAATCTAATTAATTTAGTTTAAATAAATTTTTATTTAATTTAATTTAATATTTTTTTTGAATTATATTTTATTTATTTTTCTGAAATACTTAATATTTTACTTTTCATTTATTTATTTTATTTTATTTATTTTATATTATTTTTTCAAAGCATTTTTAGTTTTAACAAAATTAAAATTTTTAACAAATGACATTTTGTTCATTTACAATATCTCATTCAAATTCTAAAATTACATTCTTTGAACCAAACAGAAATATTTCAATTGCTTAATGGATTCAATTTCAATGTCTGTCAATCAAACAGGTGATCAAACTTAACAACATTTCATTTCAATTTCTTTAAAGTCAAATTCTTTTGACATTTTTTTCATCCTAAGATATTATGCGAACCAACGGCGGTAATATGGTTTAACAATTATACAATATTTGTTTTTTTCTTAATTTTTAAATAATTGGTGACGATGACTTAATTGAATTAGTTATCATGTTTGTTATTCATATTAATCAATTTTATTAATAAAAAAGAACTCCAAATTTAACATCCAACAAAATCGGGACGATATCAAGAAGACTAACATTATGTCTCTAAGGATGATATCATCTCATTAGCTTGTAACTTATAATTATGATCCATTTACAAATTTTAAATTGTGGATTGATAATGATTTTTAAGTTGATTTTATTGATTATGTCTTGTTACACCCCATTTTCCTATGATGTGACTAAATTAAGCCAACAATAAAATAAAATGAAACATATATATCTTACAAACATTCGCAGAGGAAAGCACTGTAAAATGCATTTAAACTCTGCACATCTTGCATGCGTGCAAAAGAAAACAACTCAAAACACATGATATCTTAAATGAAATGGCGTAGGGTGAGGGTCAACTATCTCATCTGACTTAACCATGTGCAATGATCGCACTATGTACTAGATATAAATAGCTCTTTTGCACGAACCATGTACAGAGGCACCATCACGGTACATGTACTTTCTTTTCAAACCAACAGTACAAAGGTACCTTTGCGATACTTGTATTTTTCTCCCGGACGAACCATGTATAGAGGCACCCTTATGGTACTTATACCTTCTACAAACTTACACACTTGCTTGACTCAACATAAATAACTCAACACTCAACATATATACATAATCATTATGCGTAACATACGGTCACCCTTGACCTTTTATACTCAACACTACTTGAAGATACAATAAAAACGAGCTTAACCACATATAAATCATCAAATATGTTAAGAATTTACCTTGAATTCATCTCTTTATTCTTATACGAACTATAATTCATTCCTCGATCAAATTCTCTTTCAAATCTCGATCATTTCACACATTGCCAACATGGTTTTGCTTGGAACAAATAAAAGAACTAAATGGCATATTGCTCAAACCATGCTTAAATTGAAAAAAAGTACACAATGTCGTATTTTGGGAGGTGAAGTCGTTTTTATATAGTTGTACAATATTATTGATAACTAACTTGATAATATTTAAATTTTAAATTCATTTTTACGACGTATAAGTTTATTCCTATAATTGGCACTTCTTTTCTATGTGTAGCATTTAAATCTTGACAACCACATAAATAACCGTATTTGTCAGAAATACATGATACTTGTTTAATTTGTATTTGTATGTTCAAAAGGAAAACCGTTTTTTCTATGAAGCTACGAACATTTATAACTTGTGGAATATGTTTTATGTTTGTTATCGTTAATTGATTTGATCTAAATATACATTTTCAATATTTTTCAAAAAATTCATTAACATATAAAATAAAAGTTGTTAAATAAGAATCTTAATATATATGTATGTATGTATATGTGTGTGTGATTTTTCATCTTAAATTTATCACTAGATATTACACTTCTAATGAAAAAAATTTGATCAGTGATTTATTTTAAATTCTAAACAATCGATTAAATTTTTTATTAAAACGTGAATAAGAAAATATTTCAATAATACATACACACAAAGCTGGAATAGCTCAGTTGGTTAGAGCGTGTGGCTGTTAACCACAAGGTCGGAGGTTCAACCCCTCCTTCTAGCGGTAAATTTCTTATGTATTTTTTTAAAATTAAATAATGGCATGTAGAGAGTAGAGACTTCAAATCCTCACGTTTTTTTTGTGGTCATTATAGAAAATAATAAAAAAATATTTTTGGGGCTCAATTATTTTTTCTTTTTTTGCTTTTTAATTAAGAAAAATCAGCTTTGTTTAAGTAATAGAATTTCCTTTCTATTAATAAATCAGTTGTTTTTATTCAGATGGAATGTAATTTTATAAATGAAAATCTTTTTTTTGAAAGGAATATTCCAGGCAAATATTATAAAAACGAGGAAAAAACAATGAAACAAAACCGAGTCTAGGCACAAGGCCGAAAACCACACCACCACACTCGCTTGGGAACCGCACAATACCAAGCCACATACAACCAGAACCGACACAACTCACACGAGATCAACCGCATACAAAAGAAAATAAAACCACACCAAAACCAAAACAACCACCCTCAAATCAAACAACAACGAGACACATCACGTAATACCACCATTGGAAGACACATGACGGGACCGACCTTGCAACGCCACACGCATATGAACCACCACTTTTATGCTCTTGACCACTTGGTCAACCGATCTTTTCTTACCTTGGTAAAGCCTTCCATTTCTTTCGCGCCATATGAAATAGATAGCCGCTCCATGGGCCAATTTCGCCATAAACTTTATAGGTCTATCACTGGACATAGTTTGAACAATGTCCTCCCACCGGTTCGGCCAAACATCACCATTGAACTCTCTTTTGATTCGAGTCCAAACGTCCAAAGAGAACCTGCAAAGAAAAAAGAGATGGTTGTGTGAATCCATGCCATCTTCGCATAGGGGACACGTCCAAGCAGCATCCTCCGGCTCCATACCGCTAACCGATCTTGAGTCAGAAGCCGAGTGTAGCAAGCCACTCAAACATAAAACGCATATTTTGGGATATGACCCAAAAACCAAACACAGTTATGCCAAGGAATAGTCGGATAGGGCCCCTCCAACGATTGCCAAGCTGCAGACACCGAGAACTCCACAAGATTATTATTCAGATCAACCCAACTCGGTTTGTCCGAACTGCTAGGCTCAAGGATCGGCAATATGTAATTAGAAAGGGACGGGAATCTGAGAACCCATCTCGACGGCCATACCCCCCCCCCCCCCCTAAACGCTCCACCACCTCACGGATTGTAGCAGAAGGCGAGAATCCAGCATAAATGATAAACCGATAAGAAAGAACCGAAGCTAGCGGCTCACCCGACGCCCATCGGTCTTCCCACGCATTAGTACTATTCCCATTTCCCACACGTATCATAATGTGAGGACGCACCATAGGACGCAAATCCATCAATTTGCAAAGAATCCAAAACCATCTCGAGCTTTTCTAAACCAACCAAAAGTGTGTTGAAGATAGACAATGAAGGTAAACCCATCTTACCCATAACGATTGCCTGCGAGTTAGAATGTCCCAAAGATGTTTAGAAAAGAGCGCCCGATTCCATCCCGCCAATCGTTTAAAACCAAGACCTCCACACGAAATAGGCCGACAAATTTTCTCCCACGAAATTTTACATTTACCACACGAGCTATGATCTTGTGACAATAAAAAGTCACGAAACAAAGCTTCCAATTCATGGATCACGCCCGCCGGAAGAAGAAAAGTGGACATCCAATATAATTGGAGCGATTGAAGAACCGACCGAATGAGTTGGCGCCTACCCCCAAAAGATAAGAATTTTGCCTTCCAATTTTGAATACGCATCTTAACTTTATCAATGATTATACCAAAATCTGCCACTTTGAGATGAACTGGAGAAAGAGGAACGCCCAAATATCGAATAGGGAACGTACCTTGGCGGAACGGGAGGCAATCAAGAATGGTCATCTTCGTGCCTTCCGGAACATTCCCAAAAAAACCTCACTATTTTGAAGGCTAGGCGAGAGGTCCGACTTAACTTTAAACAAAAGTAAAGCTCTCTTTAGAACCTCTACCGAGTGAACATCGCATCGGGTGAAGACAAAGAGATCGTCAGCAAAGCAAAGGTGAGTGAGCTCCAAAGAATGTCAATCTTTATGATACCCAAAAGAAGTGGCCTCGTCAATACACTTCTTAAAAATCATCGAGAAGCCTTCCATAAAAATTGTAAATAGGTAGGGGGATAGCGGGTCCCCTTGCCTAATACCTCTACCACCCTTAAAGAAGCCCTCAGCATCACCAGTTATAGCCAACGAAAAGGATGGAGTACAAACCATCTCCTTTATCCACTTAATCAAAACAAGATGAAAGCCAAGCCCCGCAAGCATATTGAGGAGAAAATTCCAATCAACCGTATCATAAGCCTTTTGGATATCAATCTTAAAAGCACACCTTAGCGGACCCGTTTCTTTTTTATACCCACAAACCAACTCATGCGCCATAAGAATATTATCCGAGATTCGGCGACCCGGAATAAACGTCGATTGAGTTGGACTAATCAATGCATCCAACTTAGATTTCATACGCTCCACAATAATTTGCTAATCCCCTTATACAAGACCGAGCAACAAGAAATTAGGCGAAAATCTGTTACCTTTGAAGCGTTTGGAACTTTGGGAATCAAGCAAAAAAGTGTGTGGTTTAATTCTCTATCAAGACGGCCATTATAGAAAAATTTATGGATAGCTATCTCCACATCCGTACCAATGATAGGCCAAGCCGATTTGAAAAACCTCAACGAGAATCCATCCGAACTGGGGGCTTTGTCGTTACCAATACAAAAGATCGCCGCCCTAATCTCCTTACTTGTGATTGGCCGAATCATGTGATTAGCTTCCCCTAAATTGAGTTTTTAGTAAACAACGCCTCCAGCATATTCGACGAGAACATCTGCATCACCAAGAATGGACCTAAAATGATCCACAAAAATACCCGCAACATCATCACCATAATAGAACGTACCACTTGAATCACAAACCGAATGGATATGATGAGAGTGGCGCTTTTCCTTGACCACATTATGAAAATACTTTGTATTCACGTCCCCCTCATTTAACCATTTAACTTTCGCCGTTGTCTTAAAGCCGACTTTTCATCAGTACGAGCTTGATGATACGCCGCCCTTAGAAAGCTAAGATCTTCCCGCAAGACCGTGTTAAAAGGATCCACATCACACGCTTCTTGGATAAGATCTAGCTCCCGCTTTAGGATGCCAACACGTTCCGCCAAGTTTCCATAGGAAGCTCTAAGCCGTCGGAGAGGAGCTTTGAGCTTTTTCAATATCGACGTCACTTTAAACATAAACGAACCATGGACTGGGATCGACCAACCATCCTTTATAATCTGCAAACATAAAGGGTGATCCACCATAAAGTTATCGAACTTAAAACCCCAAACCTTTCTCCGTGTCCCACCCTTGAAAGTGAATAACATCGGGGATTGATCAGAAATTCCCTTCGGAAAGAAATGAACGGAGGCGTCCCCAAACCGAGAGGTTTGCTCTATGTCTGCCATCACCCTATCCAATTTCCGGCAAACGCCCCTTTCTTCATTCGGTTTTTGGCACCAAGTATATTGTATGCCCGAGTACCGAACATCAAACACTTCGACATCCTCAACGCATGCATGGAACTCCATCATATCCATATTCCTTCTCGAGGAGCCGCCCAAACCATCATGAGGGAATAAGATTGCGTTAAAATATCCCATGATGGCCCACGGCCTCGCCCCTAAAATGGCCTGAAACTTCCTACGCCCCGACCAAAGTTGTCGTCGCTCAATTGTGTTATTTGATCCATACACAACGGAGAGAAACAACGGGCATGCCTCCCCATTAACGCGTACCTCACAATGCATAAATTGATTATGCGATTCAAGAACCATAACATCCATGACACGAACATCCCATGCAAGAATAATTCGGGTTCCCACATCCGAGTGCGCTTGTTAGAACTCCAATTCCATCTGCCAAACGTACGTAAGCAAACATCATTTAAATAGTCATTTCTAACATGGGATTCCACAATGCCACAAAAATTCACATTATTACTATGGAGGAAAGCTTTCACTTCCCGCTGCTTCATCGAGGAGTTTAATCCTCAGATATTCCACATAGCAAAACTAACCCTTTAACCATTAATTGTGATACCCTTCATCTCCCATGGCCCTTCACGGCTTTCCTCTCCTTTCTTCACGATCCAAGTCTTCCTCACCACTCGAGTTGCTATCCGAAAGAGTTTCAAAGTGGAGGTCCTACGCCGAGTCCTAACCGTGACGTTTGCATGCAGTAACGACGTATGCATGGGAGAAGGTGTCGCTCCCTCTCCTAGCCGTACGCCTTTAGACTCCTTATGATGTGATCTCGCCTGACAAGGTATGGGTTTGAACACGCGTTGCCCGATCGTTCTAATGGTTGCTAAGATAGTTGTGGTGGAAACCGCGACCCATTGCCTATAAAGAGGCAAGAACCTTGGTATAAGTGCACGCCACAATCAACCCACCAAGTTGACTGATAAGTGTTGAACGCCACAAGCTACATAATAACTTGATAAGTTCTAAAGTTCATAAAGAACTAAAAGAGTTTAAAACTCACAGTCTCATTCAAAACAAAGGTTATCTTCAAAAGATTACACTGAACCTCTATTTATAGGATACAAAAGACAAATCAAAAGACTCACCTAATGCTATGCATTTAAGTAACCAATCACCTTAAATTCAATGAATTAAAGACATGACTTTAATTCATTAATCTAGACATATTCTTTTATTTATTAATTTATCTTAAAAGACCTTTGGCAACCTAATCTTTATTATAGGACTAAAAAACGAAACGGACTTCTAAATGCTTCCAAAGGTGACTTGAATAAAAAGGAATACTCAGTTTTGGGTTGCCGAAATTATTATCCACGAAATGCTTCCTTAAATAGGCCCAAAATATGGCAATCTTCATGAAATTGGCTCTTTAAATGCTCCATGATTGGCCCAAGTTCTTCTCTTTGTCAATTAAGCCCACTTAAGTTTCATTTGCTCCTTGTACTTGAATACGATTCATGAGGGATCATATCATTTAGCTACCTATCTTTTACCCACATCCCCACCGCTTGTTTGTACGTCAATGGTCTTGTTCCCGTCCACACCGACCTCCGATCTCATTTCCCTTCTATTTGCGTTCTCATTTCCATCCCCCCCCCGAAGGCCATCACCCACTTGGATATTTTGCTTCCCCTTCACACCACCCGACGAAGAAGGGTCACTACTTCGCGGTTTGGAAGTTTGGTTTGCTTTTGAGTCTTTTCGTTTCCATTGTTTCTTTTCAACACGAACGAACCCATCCACATCCACATTACCGGTTCGTTCATTCGGGGCTTGTTTCCCAGTCACAACCTCTTTCACGCACGAAGAAACTTTATGCCCAAACACTTGGCAATGGAAACATTGAGAAGGTTCCCAAATGTATTCCACCTGAACCTCTATTTTCTCATCTGATCCACCCTTGAGGTTTGGTACCACAACCTCAATTTCTCTCTTTAAATCTCCTACGGCCCAAACGTCGACAAGAACTTTTGCAAATCCCGGCCATCCCCAAAGTTTATCACACATGGATGCCATGCACGCATCCATTTGTTTAGGAATACCCAAAGCACTAGCGATCCGACTCACACCCTCACGGTTGAAGGCCACGAGCGAAATGTTATGTAGTTTGACCCATAAAGGGCACGACGAATGCTCCGGGCGATGCAAGCCTTTAGTCGGGTCCCACGGAAATACAAACAAAGGCACCCCTCTAATCATTAGTATGCCTTCTTCCACCACTTGATTACAACCTCCTTCATCATTGAAACGAAAAAAGAAGAACCCGTTCTCATTCATCGTCGCGTCCTGAAAACCGTACTTACCCCAAGCCTACTTTACTACCCTTTGAACAATCGGGAAGTGAACACGTGGTCCCAAGAAGTAACCATAAAGGGTAGTATGAAAAGATTTACTTACTTCTTCCGCCAATTCAATCGGTATAGCCACAGACGAGTCCTTCTTGTCCGGGAGGGGAAAGAAGCCCAGTTTGTTCTCAACCGCCTTCCCCACAACCTCAGCAAAATTCCTTTTGATCTTCAAAATTTCCACTTCCCCGTACCGTAATTCAGCCCCATTACTTGTCTTCCCTGAAACTGAAGACGATTGGGAGGCTGAAACCTTTTTAGACGACGCATGCATGGGAAGCTCCTCCGCAGCCCTATCGCCATGCACGAGTTTATCACCAATCCCACTCGACTCCTTCAAAGCCCTACTGTCACTAGCATCATCCTTCACGCCTACCTCAACCATCGCTATGATGTCCACCCTCAAAACCTGCCACCATCGTGAAGCTAGGGTGCTACAAACCCTAACCGGCCGGAACCTTACGGAGTTACGAAGACCACACGGATGTGGTGTCGCACCTTCGCAAGGAGGCCCGAGAGAATCTACGAAGACCCTATAAACACACGACTAAACAGAATCGAGAGCGAGAAGCAAAAAAACTAGACAAAATCGTGGAAAAAACCTCACAGTCGAAACCACCGCTGTCGTCCACCGTGAGCCCCACCACGAAACCAGTTCCGCCCCAAAACCGAAATCGAATTACCAAACAGCACCACCACGCACCTGAAATTGCAAGTCGCCGGTCACTTTTCCGATTAGTCGCTGACATGCTCCGAAACCCTAGGAGTCGTCGTTGCCATTTAAATGAAAATCTTTGAAGATTAATGTCTTAAGTTTTTATTTTTCTTTATTTATTTAAATTTAATTTACAAATATTAGTGATAGTTATAAATTTTTACGTAATTGGTGTGGGTAGCTATATTATTCCCACTTGTAAATTAAGAATTTAAGCTATGACATTAAACAAAACTATGAAGGTTCGTACGGATATTGTTTATTTTAGTTTTAAATTTTGTTATAAATTATGGATTAAATTAGTGATAAATTAGACTATCTATACTCCTTTATAAAAAGAATAAGAAAACCGTTTTTCAACAATTTCACTTTCTAAACTAGCAGTTAGTAGACGGTTTATTTCAAGATTTCTCAGCCACGTTCTCTTCTCCCCTCTTCTTCTCCCCACGTCCTCTCCAAACTTCTCCTTCTCCCCCATTTTCTGCAAGCTCCAACCTCCATCTCACGATTCACGTCTTGCAACCTCCAAGCTTTTTCTCTCACGACTACCCCTATAAATACATGGAGTTTCAAACCCTTGATGCTTGCTCTGCTTGAAACCCCTAGATGGATGAGATTGATGAGATTCCAACACCTGCAATCTAGGGTTTCGCAAATCCCTCACGTCTATACTACTCTCTTCTTATCAACACTTCTCAAGTGTATAATTTTATTTCCCCCTTTCAAGTTTGCCTAGATTTGACTAAATCCAAACCCTCGCCCGATTTAATCTGTTTCTTTGTTGTTTTTTAGGTTTTTGTAACGATCATGATTCCGGTTCTCTGATGGATAACGAATCGCTTTGCCTGCGTGCACTCCTGAGGAAGAGAGAAGGATTGTCAAGGAATGGTGTTTCATCTATATTGAGGTTGATGTCTTTTCTTCCAACCACATTACTTTAAACTAAATCCTGGTTTTCAGCTATTTCTTTTTCTATCGATTTTGGTTTTGTACAAATCGGTTTTGGTTTAATCGATGTTTCTTCCTCTTTTCTTTTACAATTTTAGGTTTAATCGATTTTACTTGTACAAATCTGATATCGAGTCTCCATTTATTTAATTTTAATTCTTCTGTTTGTCGTGGGACTATTGGTGATATTATCAGTTGTATGAAGTTGGCCATTGACGGTATTCACGCTGTTTTAGTTGTATTCTCAGTTTGCAATCGGTTTTTTGAAGAGGAAAAAGCTGCAATAAGTAGTTTGCAGATGTTGTTTAGAAAACATATTTGTGATTACATGATAGTTGTTTTCAGTGGTGGTGATGAACTAGAGGAAGATGGCAAGACCTTTGAAGATTTCTTATGTAACCGTCCACAAGCTTTGAAGGTGAGCTCATGTTTGCATTCATTTTATGGCACTTAATCTTGTTTTAATATATACAAATGTTATTTTCCATTAACACATCGGTTTACAAAAACAAACAGGCTTATTGATTTAGTTTTCAGACTTCAGCGCAATCTTTTAAAAAATGGAAGTGAAACCAAATTATTTTTTCAGGATATTCTATGTATGTGTGGCAATCGTTTTGTTCTTTTTGATAACAAGGCGAATGATGAAACTAAGAAAGCAAGTCAAGTGTAGACACTTCTTTCTCGTGTAAACATAGTGTTAGAAGAAAAAGAATGGTGGTCAGCCATATGCCAATGAAATATTTACTGAAGAAATGAAGGTAAAACGAACTGATCATTACCAAGTTATTGCAATTTTAAATGACTTGGTCTTATAATTAACGACAAGACATTGTGATCCTTGATATAGTATCGATATTTAATGGACAGAAATGGACCAAGGAACTTCAAGAACCAACAGAAGCAATTCAAGTCTTGAAAATGACTGAGAGGTACTCTCAACAGGAGATGTTAGGACTGATGGAGAAGATTCGTGTTGAGCATTTGAATCCCAAAATCGAAATGGTATATTTTCATTTTTTTTGTTTTCTTTGGTATTCCGTGTATATAGTCGGCCATTTGTTTATCATGGAAACCTTTTGCTATGTATAGAAATGTAAACAAATGCAGAAGTATGGAAGCTACTATGAAAAATTTCACAATATCAGATTGGTGAAGTCTACGATTCTTCACTTTCAGGTTTAGACCACTATCTTTTTATTCTGGTTGGGATCTTCAAATCATGTTTCTTTATTTGTTGTTTGGCTCAGTAACAATTTGAAATAATCTACATGGGTGTTTAATCGATCATGCATATTTTATACAATTAAGGAACCTGGTTTGGGCTACTTCGAAACATGATGTATATCTCATGTCTAACTACTCAATCATGAATTAGTCATCATTATCATACAACTAGACCGAAATGTGGGGAAGAATGATTTATTACACATTTTAGGAACCACATGTAAATTCACCTTTACTGCCCTTTGTCCTTCAAGATTTGCCCTTCACCCTAAGAACACTTATTTGTATATCAAAATGTTGGTAAGAAGACTCCCACTTGATTTTATTATTGTTTTGCATTTCCTTTTTATTGTTTATTTTGACTTCTCTCCTGGAGTTTATTTTCTGTTTTCCATCAAGGTTATTTAAGAGTTAAAACTTCTCTTCGCTGTCATCAAGCAGGAACTTGAGTTTTCCAGAAGTTGGATAGTGGAACTTTCCTATAAGGTTTATATGAACCCATGAACGACTTCCAGAAGCTAACATCAAGCATCCCAGATAGCAGCCAGTTCTCCCTATTTTGATCCTTTTGCGACATATAAACATGTAAGATGTTCACTCATACCCCATTTTAATGGAATTGTTGGTATATTCTTACTAACTTGTATATGTAATGTCGATGCTTAGATGGATCAAGTAAGAGTTTGATGAAACAAATGTTAGATATTTATGTTTTGATAAAGGAGGTGAAGGTTGTTGAAGTTCTATAGATTTTCTTCTACCAAAATTCTTTTTTTGTATGTTGTCAATGTTAATTTTGAAGTTGGATGATGAATCTAAAAAAGTATGAAAGTTTAACGAAACAGCAAAGATGTGTGTATATCATCTTTCGACAGATATCGAGCTTTGTGTTGTAACGTTATCTTGTGACATGATTTAGTTTTTGTTTGAATTGTTTGGAATGGAGTCAAACTTTACAGGACATGGGTTATAGACATCCACAGATTTAGGCCGTAAGGATAAGACATTTCTTATGTTCATGTGGTTGGTTTGAAGGATTCACATGATAGTAAGGGCTGTTTATCAAACATTACCCGGTAAACGCTTACCGGTAGAAATCACCACCCTCATTATCGTTATCGGGTAAGATTTTCTGTTATCAAAATAGATCGTTGGTAAATATCGTTTACCCAATAAACTCTTTTATGGTTGGAGCATAGGTTATTTTGTTAGCTCCACTTGTTGGTTTTGCCCCCATGAGCTTCCATTGTGATTACTTTTTGAGTCTATTGTGATTACCTTTTAGAGTAGATTTTTGTTCCTGATTGATGTCGATCATATTTGGTTATTTGAAGAACTTGGAGACTGACATTAATGGAAGCCTTCATTTTTATCATAATGGTATATCATGTTTTTCATTTATCATTCTAAGTTATTTTATTTAGTAATTTTAGTTAAAACCGTTTCTTTTACACAACAATCGAACAATAATTTATCAAAAATCATTATATATACACCATATACATATATACCATGACATCAACATTATATATTGATGATATAGAGACAAATTATCTGTCGTGGTTTGGTGCACGAGACACTCTTGGTGAACTGTTGCGGGGGCTACAGATGGGTTGCGGCTTCGTTCTTGGTTGGTTGGGTTAGTATTTTCGGTGTCATGGGCGCGGTGTATTCTATTTTAAGATTGATGTATTGCTTTGATTTGGTTTGGTAACGAAAGTCTGCATTTGCTTTTCAATTTTATTTTATCCAATTCAGGTAAGGAAAATTGCTTTGAGGAGCAATATATTTGAGTTTATCCATAATTTAGTCATTATGTTCTAGAAATTATCACCGGGTGTTTTTGTGCTCATTAATATATTAAAATGGTGTATTAATCGGTAATGAGTTACAGTGAAATAATGTGAAAATGGATATAAAAAATAGGATTTAAATAATGTTGGGTTGGATAACAACAATTTATTTTGCACAACATAACAACAATTATTAGCACTTCCTTTATCCCACATTAATCGTCCTTGAACAATTGAAAGCCAAAAAAAAATATATCCACTTTACAACAAACTAGCAAGAGTAGCTAGAACAAACTATCAATTTTATACTATAATGATGACATGAGAAATTAGATTTATGTTTTACTTGTGAAAGTACCAAATATTTCAAAGCTATTTTGAAAAGAATTTGATATTTAAAAATGAAATGTATCTTGATAGAACATTTGCATCCCGCTGCATCGCGCGGGTATATTACTAGTAATATGAAATATAATTAAGCCATGAACCATGAGGTTTGGTGGTACCATCAAGTATGGCCCAAGTTACTGGGTAGGTCCGTTTTGACCCAAGTTACTGTTTTCGATCAAGCCCATTTATACCTGGGTATTTTTTGAGTATATGATTAAGTTAACATAAACTACCTTATATGTCAATAAACTTATGAGGAGGTTTTTGTCGGTTTTTTCAATTATAACTCTCATTAATATTTATTACTATTAACTATAAATAACTATTAATTATTATTAATATTAATAAATGTTAACTATTACTAATATTAATAAATATTAGTTAATGGTAATTGGAAATTAGGGTGAGTTCAAATAAAAACTCATTTTTCATTGTGCACATAAGAACAAGTCACATCCATTGATCAAAATTTGGAAAACTAATCAATGGTTAAAACAAAATAAGATTAATTAAGGAGTAATTAGAGACAAAATTGGAAATTTGAATATGTTCGTACCTTATTTGACTTTTTATTTTCTTTTTTAATTAAAAACTTTTATCCCCTTAAATTTTAAATAAATTATCTTAAATATTACTAATATTTTAATCAAACAAATTACATCAAAAAAACGAGAATTTTGTGCTCTTCGATATGACATCCATCTTGATATAGTTTTTTTAACCGTTTTTACGTGAAATGTCATATATGTGTTATATTCATTATGAATATATATGCACGTCATCGGGTGTCCACATTCAATATTAATAACAAAGGTGAACACTCATTCACTATTCATGATGAATAATATAGTATTCAGAATGAATAATACAACATTCGGTATGAATAAAACACGAATTCATGAATCGTGTATTATTCACCTTGAATGTTGTACTATTCATCCTGAATGATACATTCATGATGAATAATACATGAATGACACGTGAAAGTGTGGACACGTGACGCACCCTCTTTTGTTCCCCGATCCACAACCGAAACTCGATGGGTGTTGGGTTACGGTAATGAATAATACCTTACGACGTTGAAAAAAGTGTTGAAAAGGTGATGTCGAGTTACGGTTTCATGATGTCGAGGTGTGACACACATTTGAACTTACATTAATATTCATAATGAATATAGAACATATATACCATTTTATGTAAAACACGGTTAAAACAAAAAAAACTATAACGAGATGGATGTCGTATCAAAGAACACGAATTTCTCGTTTTTTTAAGTAATTTGTTTGATTAAAATATTAATAATTTTTAAGATAATTTATTCTAAAGTTTAAGGGGTAAAAGTTTTAAATTAAAAATAAATAAAAAGTCAAATATGGTAGGCGTGAGATTGAAATTATCTTTCTTTTTTACCCCTAATCACCTTAATTAATAGTTTCAATTAAAAACTCTGTTTAATATGAGTCATTGGATCAGTAGAGTTGGAAGGGCCAAGATCGCTCCTCATGTACACAATGTAAAATGAGTATTCATTTGAACTTTCCTCTTAAAATATATTAGTTAACTTTAATTATACATTAACATTAATTTGTTTTATAGATAATGAACATGTGTTAAATGATTTTAATAAAAAAATTAATTTAACTTTTAATTATAATTTTGAAAAAATTATTAATTAATTAGCGTATGTGAGGTTGACCAATTTTATTTTATTCATATTATATGTAATGGTTTTTTAAAATCATATATTGATGTATATTTTTTCTAAAAAAATTTATAATATACAAGTACAAATTAATCAATTAAATTCTTTTAATTAAATACTATAATATTTATTTATTTTTATTATATTTTTGTTAACATATTGTATTATTAAAAAATAATTTTAATTATATTATTAGAAATTTGTTTTTAATTATATTTTGAAATATTTTAGTTCATCATCTTTTTAAGATGTCTTTATTTGTCATTTTACATGTTTATCAACTAGTTTTTGCCAAATATATTCATCAGTTACCTTATAAGCTACCAGGTAGCTTATCAATCATCAACTAGCTTATAAGTTACTGGATATCTTCTCTATTAAATGTGATTTAAAAACACGAGTTAGATGTAAATGAAGCGAACAATATTTGGTATTATTGACCTGAGATGTTACAAATGACATCAGAGTCAGGAACTAGAATAGTGTGTTAGTCAGGCCGACCCTGAATCACATGTTTTGTACAAATCATTAATTTTAGAGTAAATTACATTTTTAGTCCCTGTGGTTTGTTGAAATTTTTTATTTTCGTTCTTATGCTTTTAAAATTGCGATTTTCATCCCTATGGTTTATAATTCATTACCTTTTTTGTCCTTATGGTTTAAATTCTATTGCTATTTTCATCCCTATGGTTTGTAATATTTTTCTATTTTAGTCCTTCATACTTAAAATTAGTATTTTGGACTTAGGGACCAAAATAGAAATGAATTGCAAACCATAGGGACGAAAAGCAAAATTTTGAAACCATAGGTATGAAATCCGTAATTTTTAGCAAACCATAGGGACAAAAAACGTAATTTACTCTTAATTTTATCATTTCATAGTTTAAAACCCATAAGGCTATCAACATCCATCCCTCACTAACCCACACTTTTTCACTATCACATCAGCGCCACATCATTTTTCCCTTCTAAGGCCATCCGTATCACAACCCTCAAGCCCTCAAGCGCCACATCAGCACCACATCAGCTTTTCTCCTAACCCTCTCCTCAAACCCTCAAGCCCTAAAGTGGCGTACCCGTACCCGATGCTATAAGGAACCCGCAACCCCACCCCACCCTCACCCTCCTCTCACACAACCCTCGGGTTTCTCGGGTTTTCAAGCCCGCATGCCAAGCCCGAGCCCCCCGTATCACTACCCGCTAGAGCCCTCTGAACCCGCATGCGAGCCCGAGCCGGAGCCCGTGAGGGATACGGATGGCCTAACCCATTCTAACCCACAAACCCCCACATCCATCACATCTTTTATTTATTTTTATTTTTATTTTTGTTACAAGTATATTAATTTAAATATTTTAAATTTTATAAATAATTTATAATTTAATATAAGATAAAACAATTTATAAAATATTTCATAAATTGAAACTACAATTTTAACCTTACATAACCAAATTAGAAACATAAAAAAATACATAATTTCAAATTAAAAAACTACAAATTTCACCAACCATATAGTTGTCGAAGCAACTCTTTGTGGGCTAAAACCGCATTTAACTCGCTACCCGTGAGATGATCATGTGGTTTGATGTAAAACTTGAGATCTTTCCGCATTTCTCTTTGTTTCAAAGCTTCCGCTTTTGTCTTTGCCGCCTCGGCTTTGTCCCTCGCGGTTTTCAACTTTTCCTCCTCCACGGTTAGTATTTTGTTATTTGCAACGTTGAACTTCTCGACATACTCCATAAGTCCTTCAACACCTCGTCCTTTTCCGCCGTCTTTGTGGAGGATGACGCAGCACGTTTACCTTTATCTCTCCCCGTCGGTCATGTCGGTTCTTGTACGAGGACATCCTCCTCCTCATGGCTTTCTTCGTTAAGGTTGAACCGAACACATGCGTCAGAAGACGTCGTGTTTGGGTTTGAATCCTACGTGGACTTGCTCCGTTTTGAGGGCCTCGGGTTATCGTCCATGAAATGTACAATCTTCCACTTAGGGGGGTCTTTCACAATTCTCCAAGCCGCCTCGTGGGAGAAAGGCATTTGTTTATTATCTGCCCGATACATCGTGTGTGCCCTCTCCATGAACTCCGCGTCACCCTATCCGGATTTATATTGGGCCCTTAGATTATTGTAGATCACGTTAAACTTCATCATTTTTTTGTTCATGTCAAGCCATTTGTAGTTTACTTGGTCTTTATTGCGATGATATTGGCGACTTGAGTTGAAGTAATCGAATACTTTTCCTCAAAAACGTCTTACAAAAATAAATATATATATGAATACGTATATATAATAAAGATAAATACATTAATAAATTTATATGAAAATGTATATATAATAAAGATAAATACATTAATAAATATATATACCCGATTTTTGTGCGTTTCCAACGATGCTATCTTCGGAGACGTAAAGCCATGCATTTGCCAACAAAACCTATTCTTCGGAAGTCCACAAAACCGCTTTCGTTCTATTTGCAAATTTCTTTTTCCCTTGTGTCGTGGTTCCCGCATCGAGTTGTGTTTCGGGAACCAAATCGGGTGGGGTTTCGGGAACCGTATCTTCGACCTCAACGTCCTCCGAATATGTTTTTTGTTGTAGTAGTTGTTGTAATTGCCCACCTTGATTATATTGTTGAAAGCCACCTTGCATAAATGGTTGAAAGGCGCCTTGATTAAATTGTTGGAATCCACCCGAATTAAATTGTTGGAACCCAACCGGGATGGTGTTGGGTGAATACATAGGGTATTGTTGTATGCTTCCATGGTAGGCGGATGGTGGTGTTGAAAGATTGAAAATATTTTCCGTCGGGGACGGTTGCGAGCTCGTGCCTCGCGATTTGGAACCTCGTCGTGGTGTTGTAAACCCTTGTGTTTCTTTATCCATTATGAATTTGTTGAAGAAAGAAATAATATTGAGAGAGTAGAATGAAGTGGGGAAGATGGGAGAGATTGAGAGAAAATTTGTTTGTGTGAAAAAATAAGTGGGTTAAGATAAGTATTTATAGGATAGAAAAAATAAAAATAAAATTTAAAAACTTTGCAACGTCTAGATTTCAAAAAAGAAAAGAAAAAAAAATTAATGTGAACCAGCCACTGGTTTGCAAACCAGTGTTGGCTCGGACCAGCTGCAACCCGCGTGGGTGCGATGGTGTTCCAGCATCGACCAGCGCGAACCAGCGCCAACCCACACCACCGATGCGGATGGTCTTAATAAGTGTGTGATGTGCATATCAGTCAAATCATATAATGTTTTTGTATTTAGTTCTTACAAGTTTAATTTATATTTTGATGGATGATTGAAATTGAATCTAAAGTTGACCTAATTAGGAAATTTAGGGGTCGTTTACAAAATGTTTATCCGGGTAAGTGTTTACCAAGTCACGTTAGCTTACCGGATGAATATGGCAAGGACCAAGAATCTTACCCGGTAAGAGCGGAAGAAATGATCGAGAGTCGAAAGCAAGGATCGAGAGTCTTACCTGGTAAGTGAGTGCAACGACTCTTACCACGGTAAGCGTTTAGCGGCTAAATTGTTGCATACGATGCCATTTTGGGGGACTAAAATCTTACCCGGAAAGTAAGTGATAGTCTTGAATTTACCGGTAAGCACTTACCCGGGTAAGTGATTAGGTAAACGGTCCCTTAGTCTTCTTTCCAGCTGTATGTAAAAGACTTCATTCATCATGAAATGCATTATTCTTTTTACCATGTACAACACGTTATGAGTTACTATTTTGTTTTGTGCAATGCAACGAAGTACATCTCTATTTCGTCTCTCTCTATTTTATTTTATGGATTTGTATTCTTTCGAGAGAGCAAAAGTCTTTTGTTGGTTATTGGTTTTATGGAGTATTTAGTGGTATTCGTAGGACTCAATGCTTATATTGTATTTGAATTAACATGTTTATCGTTTAGTTATGAATAAAGTTCAAACATATTAATAGGTTGTAAATATTGTATGAATATACATGCATGTGAATACATTGATAATTTTTTTGATAAATTAGGTTAAAATTTTAAAAAATATATATATGTATTAATATTAATATTAATATCAAATTAAAGAGAATAAATTATTTGTTAGCTTAAATATAATTTGTTTAATCAGAAAATTAAATATAATTAAGATTTTTTTAGATTTTTCTTAAACTAAGATAAAAATTTGTAAAAATTATAATATAATATTTCAAAAAACTTCAAGTTTCCAGTTTTATTATTTTTATAAAATGGATACAATTGGAATGTTATAAAAAAATTAAAATTTTATATACATTATTGATTCACACATAACACTTCTATTTTTTAAAAATAAGAATTTTTTAAATAAATATAACCTGAATATATTTTTTAATATAATATAAATATATAGGTAAGAATAGGGGTGGCAATTTTGTACCAAATCAAACCAGCCAACATGTGAATCAGCCGTACCAATTAAATCGGTACCAAATTAATCGGTACCAATTATAATTGGCTGGTTGTACCGTTCCAAGTGTTTGAACTTGGTTGGTACACGGTATTGAATGTTATGTACCACGGTAGTACCGTAGTACCGACATATTTAATAATTTAATTAATTATTAATTATTTAAGGGTCAAAAGTTGTGGATCCTTTTAGAGCTTCGTTGACACCCAAAACAGTTGAGGCACTCGTTTGCACAAGTGACTGGTTAAGGGCATCTACCACAAATTTCAACTTATATGAAGATCCTACGGAAGAAGCCTTGGAGATATACCATGACTTGGAGGAGCTTGAGAGAGGTAATATATTATTTTAAAATTTTAATACAAGAGTTGTCATTTGTTTGTTATTTATTGTTGACAAAAATGTGTGTTTTGTTTGTAGAGAATGCTTATAATCAAGGGTGTTAGGCAACAAGTAATGCGCCGATGTCTAATGTCTAGAATCAAACCACTTCATTTTTGTTTGGTACTTTGTGTGAAGATCCCACGGATGAAGAAACGCTCCCTTATTTTGAACTAGTTCATATATTGAAACTAAACATTGTTACATTCAACTATTTTGTTTGATCATTTGGGAATTGTGAATTAATTTTTTGTTTGTTTCGTATATGTAACTTGATATTGGTACAAACCATTACCAACATGTACCAACCGAAAAAAGTCGGTACCAAATACAATTGGTTGATACGTGGTATGAAATTTTGCATACCAATTATAATTGGTTGGTACACAATATTGGCAAAAACAAGTCGGTACCGTACCAAGTCCACCCCTAGGTAAGAAGGAAGAAACTAAAATCAATCTCAATTTGGAGTCAGATTGTAATTGGTGTACAATTTACAAGTCAACTTAAAAATCATATAAATAACATGAAAATTTTTGATGAAAACTCACGTACCGCATGTGGATACGTAGAAATTACGTCTAAGGGGCTGTTTGTTTACCTCTAATGGTTCCATTAAGAGGCAACCTTTGAATAGTTCAGATGTGAATCTTGTTTGACAAAAAAAATCTGTCTCTTAGAGCATCCACACACGCCTTGCAAGAGCTCTTGCAAGATGACATGGCATGCCATGTGTCTTGCAAGGTCTTGCAAAACCACCCCCATCTTGCTAAACTTGCAAGACCTTTCAACAAATTAAATATATTAAACAAACACATTTTTTTAATTTAATTAGTTTGTTTGTTTGTTTAAACATTAATTATTATTAATATGTTTATTAAATTTAATTCATTTATTAGTTTATTTGAACATTGTTTTTTTTAATATTTTTATTAAAATTTCTTACCCACGCTTTATTTTAAAAAAATGATATTTTTATGCAATATTTTTATTTAAACTGCTAAATTATATTTACACAAAATATAATAAAAGAAAACAAAAGTAAAATTTTAGTTATCTATATTTTATAATTAATTTATTAGTTATATTATAATTATCTATATTATCTATATTATAATTATTTATATTATAATTTATTAGTTTAGAAAGGAGTTTGGTCTTGCATGTGTGTGGAAGGTGCTATTGCAAAGCCGATGTGGCACTTGTGAAAGGAGTAAGGTCTTGCAGGTGTGTGGATGGTTTTAATGTTCTAAAACTCTCTGAATGATTTAGCATCATGGGTCTCTCTTAACCATTCATCACCCTGATTTCATTCTAAACAATTACCAAAAACCATATTTCATTTTGCACTATATCATAAAAGCCTCTTAATCATTCTGCACCAAACCATTCAGCAACTGCCAAACAACCCTAAGTTGCGTAGAATATATTTTATAATTTAATTTGAATTTTAATAACATTTTTGATTGGTTTTACATGTGATTAAAATATAATAAAAAGCAATTGGAGTTTTGTTTTATTTACAGTATTAACGGTCGGACAAAGTTGTTCGAAAACCCTAAGAATCTGGAAGAATCTGGAAGAATCTGGAAGAATCTGGAAGAATCCGGATAATTGGCATCCGGACACCTCCGGAAATATGGCAGTACCCGAAAAAAGGGTTACCTGGTAATCGTTGTCCGGACTCTTGGGTCCGGGAAGCTGCGGTTGGTGGTTTGTGGGTGTTCTCTTATGGTGTGACATTGAGCGTTACTGCGTGAGATTAAAGATCCACACGGGAGGATTGTAGGAACGACCCTCGCTATCTTCTTGGGATTATTTTATGTTAGGTGTGCAGTATTAGGTGTGGTGTTTTCAATTGAAGGAGTTTATTGTGGACGTCAGGTGAGTCTCCCTAACCCAATATCTTTACCAAATGTTATATATATATATATATATTATATATATATATATATGCAAATACCGTTTAAACTGCATATTTTACTTAACGATGTTAGACATGCATGATAGTGTGATTTAAATGTGTGATTACTTGTATGTGGGCATGCGATGGCTTAGGTGTGTATATGGGGGGGTGTGTCCCATAAAGAATGTGTTTATATATATATATGAATTTGTTTCATATAATTTATCAAGAGCGGGTGTGTGCTCTAACACGCTGTCACGGGTGTGTGTGACCATAGCGTGGGCCATCAATGCATGTCGTTTGTGTGCATATCCTGAAATAAAGGTGTAATGTTCATGATCCCTTACATCTTGTCTTTTATTTTGTATTCGTGGTATGGAGCTGTTTTGAGGGAAGTCACTAAACCTCATGGTCTAACCCTCGCTTTCAAAACTAAAAACCTTTCAGATAAGCAGGTAGATAAGGGTAAGGGCAAGATATGAACTCGGGGCAGGCTGGAGGAGTGTGGATATGAAGATTTTGTTAAACGTCGTAGTAGTTATTTTTATGAAAATTCTCAGCTGTAAACCCGGTTGTTCCGCCAACCGTTGAACTTAGCTTTTGTAAGACTTAAATTTTGGGGCTGTTTGGCATTGATCATTTTATGCATTTGTTATTCCGTGTTTGGTTGATCCTTTAAGGTGGGTTGTTACAAGAGGGGAATCTCGTTTGGCAAAAAAAAAAGTCTGCCTCTTAATGTTCTAAAACGCTCTAAATGATTTAGCATCATGGGTCTCTCTAAACCATTCATCACCCTGATTTTATTCTAAACAACTACCAAATAATCATATTTCATTTTGCATTATATCATAAAAGTCTCTTAATCATTCTGAACCAAACCATTCCGTAACTGCCAAACAGCCACCCTAAGTTGCGTAGAATATATTTTATAATTTAATTTGAATTTTAATATCAACATTTTTATTGGTTTTACATGTGATTAAAATATAATAAAAAGCAATTGGAGTTTTGTTTTATTTACATTAATTATTAACAGTTTTGGTAATCGATAATAAATATTTTTTCTAAGCAATGAATAATCAAACTTCTGATTGAAAGGTATATAATAATAATAGACTTACTTTTCATATATTTTGTCGATCAAATATCAAATATTATGATTATTTAAATTAAAAACAATAATAATGCATTTGGTACGTATGTATTAGATAGAGATTATTTAAGTTGAATAAATCAAGAGTCAATAGTGTGATACAAAAACAAATAATTAAACACAAAACAATTCGTAAACATCTTTTGAAAAACGTGTTAGTATTAATATATATAAGTTGAAAAGCACATAGCAATTATTGTATCTTCATTTTATATAATGTATATATCACGATTATCTTGTAACCCAGTAAAATTTACAATCTTATGTAATCTTCATCGAAACCATTCATTTACCTCATTGAATTTGGATTTATATTGATTTTTCGTCGAATTTCTGCAGCAGATGTCGATGCATATAGCAGTTCATGTGAGATGTCCGATGAATGTGGTACTTTTATGAAACATTATGCATTCCATGTTAGTGTATGCATTTAAAGAAATATTATGCATGAAACCAGTAATCATTGATGCAATCCATTAATCAATCTAGTGTCTACATAATAAATGGGATAAATGAATGGTTTTGATGAGGATTACACGGAGTTGTAACATTTTACGGGATTACAAAATAAATCGCAATATATATATGGGAGGGGGGGGGGGGGGAATGGAAGTTTAAACATCGTCTACCTTATTTGATTTTTTATATGAAAAACTTTTACCCACTTAATTTTTAAACTAAATTATTTTAAATATAAATAATGTTTTAATCAACCAAATTACATAAAAAAAGAGCATTCAATTCTCTTCGATTTGACATCCATTTCGATATAGTTTTTTTTTACGTTTTTTATGTGAAATGATATATTTATGTAATGATCAAAGATTTCATCCAGGCAAGTTCCACTATAGTTGGGAAAGGAACGGACAACACGTACAACATCAACGCCTCCACCTAACACCTCCGTAAGGCCTACCATTACCGTTACTTATCTCTCTTTCTGACTGATTGATAGATACGTCGAGATATTCATCATGAATATTTATGCACGTTCATATGTTCACAACAACTCTTAAATATTCATATATTAATATGATATTCATCATGAACATACAACTTGGTATATTCATCATCAATAATATGTTTTCACGTGTATTCGATCAACAAATCTTCGGTATTCATACATCACTATAACATTCATCATTAATATTTATTTTTATTAAAATATTTGCCGTTACTGAAAACCTATTGAATAAGTTTCACAAATGAGTTTCATAGAAGAAGGTATAAGTTTGGTTCACTATACATAATCTCTACTGTTGGTTCATTAATGACATTTTTGTTTCACTTATGAAATATGTTGTTTAGTCATGGAAAATGAATGGTTCAGTTTTGAATTAGTTTTGCAGATGAACAAGGTTTGAGTTTAATTGATTGAATGATTCTTCATGGATAAACATGTTATGAGTTTTCATACTTGAATAGTTTGCTTGAAATAACTTCATCTTTGAAATAGTCTATGTTTCACATTTCAGCCATAGTACTTATGGTTCATGTAACAACCCAACCCAACAAATAAAGCATAAACAAAAATAATCAAATAACTCGCCGGAACGACCTTAAAATATCATCTCAATACAACGAGTACATCACAAGGTTTGCGAAAACAACCTATTACACAGCCGAGATCACTAAAGAACTATGCTTGGCATGCTAGAAAAATGACATATTTCTAGTCTGAACTTCCCGCTCACACCTCCTCCCTTGCCCTTACTAGAACCTTCTACTAAGTGCCTACCTGAAAAGGGTTTAGTTTTGGAAAAGCGAGGGTTAGACCATAAGGTCTAGTGAGTTCCCTCTAGAATCACTTTCTTACAATAAAACAATTTAAAGCAGTTTATGAACATCCGTACACAATTTAATGCTATAAAACAATAATCTTCCAACAGTAAGACAACAACACATGAAATGGCACACTGAAGTCCCGTACACCGGTGACAACGTGTCAGTCTCACACTGCCGGGACACATCCCCGACTTAGTCGTATCATGTCCACTTTCAGATATATGCATACACACACATGCATGTAGATGGCACACACTATGGTCACGCACACCTGTGACAACGTATTGCGGGCTCACACTTGCCCTCCACCAAATCACACAAAACGGACTCGTACATTCAAATGGGTCACACCTCCCATAAAGCCATCACAACTCTCACCTCCAAATGCATGCAGTTGAAACCCACACCCGCAGTTTAATAGAAGCGTTATAATACATGCATTTCAAATATAATCAGTGCTTTTAAAACATTCAAAAGATTAGCGTAGTAAGAAAACTCATATGTCGTCCACGCTAAAATCTACCAAGCTCGAACTATAACTTCCCGAACCGAACACCTAGGTATACACAACATCAAGGGTATAAGGTTACTAGGTTTCCCAAATACAGTTCGGGCATCAAGCTCCCGGACACACTATCCGAACCATGTATCCGGATGAACTTTCCAGATAAACTGTCCGAATCCAACTTTCTGGATAAACTGTCCGGATCCAATCCTCCGGGAAGTATCCGGACTCTACTCTCCGTAAACCACTTATCTGAACACCACAAACCCGGACACTTGTCCGAACACCCATCACCCGGACACCACGAACTGTACGACAATTGGACATAAGGATTCCCACATTAGCCCCACACTATTTGGTTTTAGACTCATAACTTGTTGGGTTTTAGGTACCAACGTCCCATAGCATTTTTCATCAATAAAACTCACACAAAAGCGCCCAAATCTAAGGAACAGATTAAACAATCGATTTCCTCTCCCAATCCCAATCCCAATCCCAATCCCACATCAGACCTTGATTTGACCCAAACTCAACACTAGATTAAAGATTAGAGGTTACCTTGGTTGTGTGATGATGAATCCTTCCCAAATTCGCACTTTTCTCTTCCAATTTAAGGGATTTGCCTATTGTCTTCCTCCTAGCTTTCTCTCTGGATCGCTGCCACAAAGAAAAATGGAATAAGGGTTTTGGGTAAGAAAAGAGGGTTTTATTCCCTTTATCCACAAAATGCAATTCAGCCCCCTGAAGTTTTGATACTCGGCAAAATGAAATTCCACTTCCTTTTTCTTTCAAATCTTAACAGAAAATGGGTTATTACATTATCCTCCCCTCAAAAGAATTATGTCCCCGAAATTCCATCGTCAAACAAGTACGGTTATTCAGACCTCGTGTCCGCTTCCACTTCTCAAGTTGCCTCTTGGCCCCTATGACAAAGGTCAACTTCTTATCGCTTGCATTCTTTGTAGAGTTATCGTCACCCCAACTTCCAACAATCGCTCTCTATACTAGAGGCGTGAAACACATTATGAATTCTCCAAAGTCTCATCGAGCACAACCAGATCATACGCTAACCCTCCAACTCTTTCCATAATTTCGACGGATCCAAAGAAGAACGTGTACCAATTCCACTTTTCACTCGAATACACCACCCCAAATCTATGGGGACGTCTTCCACATCGACCGCCCCCTTCCCAAACTCAAGGCTCAGGTGTCTTATACTTTTAAGCTCAACCAACCTAGCTCCATTTAACTGTCCAAACCATTCCGATTGAAATCATAGCTGAACCCGATCCTTTGGCACTGCCCCTCAATTAACCACTAGTTTCTTACGACGAGTTATTTCGTATGACATACTTGCAACCTCTCCGATCGATTATACCATTTGTAACATCCCAGACCAACTGTACCAAAATATTGTCCGCTTTGTCCACACACCTAGACTCACAGATTTAAAACGCGTCTAATCGAGGTTTCCTCGTACAACTCCACTTCCTTAAAAGAAGGAACTTTTCCGAAATCCCCGCCACATTTACATGAATCCTTTACAAAATATATAGCTATCCAACTTGCCAACTTAGCACGACGTCACTTGAATATCCCAATAAACTCAGTCAAGAGTTCCTTCATCGGATAACATGCAATTCTAGATTACTTTCCCAATACGACTTACGTCTCACGCAATTAGTACTTTCTTTCTCAAATCACATCGACTACGAATCATCGATGTTAACCAAATATTCATACGCTCCCACCACGTTAACACCCCACACTTACACATAGTGAATAGTAGGAAACCTCCACAATCCATTATCTGAAGTGCCCGCCAATCCACGTTGAACCAAACCTGAAGACACATACAAATTCTCACTGCATCCGACAACCGTCCAACCATATATGAAATAAAATTAAGTTTCGTTCTCTCAACAAGAATGAGTTACTAAGTTCAAGCATAACTACTCCCATGGGCTTAACACTGAACAACAAACTCATTTGGAATTTTTCCCACGACCATACCACGCTTAAATCAATGGTCCTCCCTTCCAAGCAGCACATTCCACTACTTTTCCCCATTTCTTCTTGAAAACATAAATCGTGCCTCCAAAGGACGGCTCACTAGTAGGTGCACACTTTTGACCAACCACATGAGTTAGCTCTCCACAACCCTTGAACCATAAGATACACACGAGTCCTCTTTCTCATATTCTCACTAGGAGTTTATGTACCCGACGATGACCATTTGTAAACGTTGCTTCACATATTCGGTGTCACTTGCCAAACTTCCTACTTCCAGTTTACTCACATATTTCAACATACCACCTCTACCAATTCCGGTTAGTATGGAACATTGTCCACTCCATTTTCCGACCATTCCAAATGCGATGATAGCACATATACATTGCTATGTCTAACCAAACGGTTTCATCACCAATCTCGCTCAAAAAAATTAACCAAGTCATCCTGACATGATCACCCAATGCTCAAAGCCACCACTCACTTCTTGTTCTGAAAGTATCCAGGTCATAACGCCAACTTACAATCCATGCATCCTAACAACATGTTTAACACTTCGTATAACTCTCCGAAAAGGACTTCCATCTGTACTTATCCTCTTTCAAGAGCTTCAAAGAAACAACACACTACAACAGCTGCAATGCTCAACATTCTGAAGACCAGAGTAGCAAAGCAAACCTCAGCAGAAGATTCAACAGCAGAACCCACACCAATCAAACCCCCATCACCTATCAAACAAACAGAAGATTCTTCAACCCAACCACCATCTAAACCAACAGAGGCAACCCTGCCAAAACCAACAGAGGCAACCAAACCAACAGAAGCAACCGAAGCAAATCAGCCTAAGGCAAAGGACAAGGGAAAGTCCATTCTCACAAAGGAACCGAAGTCCAAAAAGCCAAAACCTCAAGTCACAGAGAAATTGCTAAAAAGCTCTTTCGACGCGTTCATAACTCCCAAACCAGAAGAGAAAGACTGGGCTTATGGGATTCCTCTGTCAGCAAAATCTGTCAACCCCACAGCCAAGCCATCAGGTGATAGAGTGGCCCAAGTGATCATAGACATGGAAGCTCTGCAGAAACCCATGCCTCCACCCTCTGTGCCTCAACGTCAAATGGAAGAGGTGGTATACAAGTACCTCTACAGCAGAGCCATCAATGACCCTCTGCTACCTCCTACTCTGAAATGTGACATGCTTCAGCAGATAAGAGATGACTTCTTCAGAGATAAAGCCAAACCTGTCCATCAAGTCTTCTCTGATTTCAAGATCACTCAAGTTCTAAGTTGCAAGCTCTCACATACCAAAGGCGGAAACTTCTATTACAACCTCTACCACGTCAAAAGGGCAGACATATCAGAGACAAAGTTCTCCGATGCAGACCTAAGGAACCTTATCCCTTATGATCTACCTGGCCTCCTAAGTTAGACAAGAAAGAATTACAACGAAAGCTTGAGCACAGAAGCGCCTATGAAGAGATCAAGAAGGCAATGAGAGAAAAGCTTCTGCTCTACAGCATGACAGACTTCCAAGTTGCACTTGATCTTGGAGTAAAGAAAATCAGCCTCCTACCTCCAGATGACCACTGCCCCTCCTTTGCTGACATTAAGCCGAATACCATCATCAGCAACCCAAAGGTTGGGTATGTCTTTCTTGATCCACAAGGAAAAATGAAGCTATTCTTGGAAGATACTTCTCAAGTTCAGGTCCAATCTTTTGAATCACAGAGGACCTGAGTTCATGGACCTAAACTTCGCCAACAGGTTGATTCAGGTCATTGATTCGGTCATCAGCTTCAGAGACCTCTGCATCTCTATGTACCGAGAACTCAAGGATGGAGGACTCACCAGGTCAATCAATGACTTCCCAAATGCAAAAAATTGACCTCTGCAACCATCTTATTTTTGCTTACTTTTCATGTTCTGCACTTCAATTTAAATATGTAAATGCCTCTAGCACAATAGTGAATGAAAAGTTAATTCCTTACAGAGGTCAAATGTTTCACCTCTAGTTCTTCTTAGCCTTAGAATTCATGCAACTTTCAATTCTTTATTTTTCAATACTTAGGGGGAGATTGTTAGCTCCAACTTCTGTTCTAAGAAGTATTGAAAAATAGGCTAAGGGAAGATCACTGACAGAGCCTCTATCGGACACCAAGAGCACAGAACCACGAGCAATCTTCACTAGTCATCAACCAGAAGAACATCAGTGGACAAGGCCACAGAGCCTCTGTGGTATGAAGACTCAGAAGCTTGAAGATACTTGAAGACCAAGACAAAGACAAGCATGCCTCTCACGTGCCTCTGTTGTACGAAGATCATGAAGATCAAATAGTACAAGGCGTGCCCAACCACTTTCCACGTGTCATCTTCTGAAGGGTCACAGCTTTTGCAGAAGGTGGTGTTGATCCAAACCCTCAGTGATTTGATAATGACTCTCTCTTAAACACTTAGTGAAAATTGTAAGTAAACAATATGTATTAGAGTTTCACTATCGCTGATAAGTACTAGGACTTTATAGTACCGCTGATAGGAACTCTCTCTCTTTAGATTAGACATTCAGCGAAAACTGTTCTTCCAGTAGCTCTGAGCCTGTTCAGTCTCTGTGATGATCGCTGATAAGTTATAGTTGTTTACTTATGATCCCTGAAGACAAGTCTCACGTCAACAAAGGTTCTACGCTGAAGTTGAAGATCAAGCCCAATAATCAGCGACAAGTCTACTAATGAACTGATGCGGATATCAGCGAAACAAGACCTGTCCATTCAACGTGAAGTATCAAGTAGAAGACTTCAGCAATCGCTGAGCTTTATCACTCGCTGATAAAGTACTGTTCAACGAACGCTGATCATGAAGTCTTCCTCTACAAGTTACTTTTGTCTTACCCCCTTGCAGGTCTCCGTACGAAATGTCAGAACGGACCTCCCTTCTGTCTAGAATCGTACAACAAACTCTGATTCTACACTGTACACCATGCGGCTACTAAGGTTGTCTACAAAGGTCAAAACATGCAACCACTCAGCTGCTGCCACGTGTAAAGTAACACTGACATGCATTAAATGCATGCAGTATATAAAGAAGAACCCTACTTCAGAATTGAAGTGCTCGACCATCTTCTTCTTTCTATCTTAGTGTTAGAATATTATTCGTAATATTCTTATCTCCTTTCTGTCTTATTTCTAGTGCAAGAAACTTAGTGTTCTTAACTTGTTTAGATTAGGTTAATCCTTAATCTTGTTCCGCAACAAGTTGTAAATTGTTTGATTATATCAATAAACAATTTAGAAAGTAAAAATCGTGTGTTTGTATTCAACCCCCCCCCCCCCTTCTACAAACATGTATAACCCTTCGGGACCAACAAGTGGTATCAGAGCAGATTTGTTTAATCTCATAAACAAGATCTTATCTATACTAATCTCTTCTTCATTGCTATTTTTTAAAATGGCTACCAACACAAACACTAACTATATTGACAACGGTTCTCTTGCAAAACCCCCTAGATTCTCCAGAGATAACTTTAATCTGTGGAAAAATAGGATGATTCTCTTCTTAGAAGGTGTAGACCCTACTATGCCTTATTATCTTGAAAACGGCCCATATATTCCTGTTAGAATTGATCCTGAAGTTCCAGCCGCTGAGAATAGAGCTGCTATTCCAGAAAGGTTGGTTCCCAAGGAAATTCATATGTGGACTGATGAAGATAAGAAGAAAGTGGCTATCGACACTAAAGCCAGATCCATTCTTTCCATGGCTCTTCCTGACGAAGTCTACCATTCCGTCATGAACCTGAAAACCTCCAAAGCCATGTGGGACACAATCTGTGTTCAGTATGAAGGTACATCTGAAGTCCAGGACTCACGTAAGATCAACCTGGTAAGACAGTACGAAAGCTTCATTTGTGGTAAGAATGAATCTCTCTCTGAAGTACACCAACGTTTTAACTGCTTAATAATAGATCTAAAAACTGTTGGTAAGGAATATTCTAACTTTGAAGTACTGACAAAGTTCTTAGAATGTTTACCTGAAAGCTGGGACAGTTATTCAATGTGTCTCAAGCTATCAAAGGATCTAAAATCCATGACTCTTTCTACCTTATATGGCACGATGCTTAATCATGAGCAATCGAGTCATCTTAAGAAGAATCTTGTAAAATATTCCGAAAGCACCCCTATTGCTTTAATCTCAGAGTCGCCTACCACTCAGCGATCGACTATCACTATCACTGAGTTGGAGACTAACTCTGAATGTTCATCAGATCCTGACTCTTCAGATCTTGATGAATCTATGGCTCTCCTTTCTAATAAATTCAGGAGATTCGCCAATAAGAAAAATTTCAGAAAGAACAAACCTCTTGCTATTACTGATAAGCCAAGATCATCAACTCCTGTTGATAAGGCTACTGCTACTTGCTATAACTGTGAAAAGATAGGACATTTTGCTAGCGAGTGCAGGTCAAAGAAAGTGTCTAGATCCTCAGCTTTTCCCAAGAAAAACTTTACTCCCAGGACTAGAGATGAAAAATACAAAAAGCTGAAAGAAAGGTATTCAAAGCTGAAAACCTTTAAGAAGAAAGGCAAAGGCCTGATGGCTGACTATGATTGGGCTGCCTCTGACGAAGAAGAATCATCTGACTCTGAAGATGATGATGAAGCCAATCTCTGTCTCATGGACAAACTTGAAGATGAGGAAGAAAAGTCTGACATTTCCTCTACTTCAACTTCTGCTACTAAGGTATCACCTTCCTTCTTTACCAATATTTTAAATATTGATGAAGCTGATAGTCTTTGAAAAATCGATCTGCTGACTAGAAGTTTATATGAAGCCATGAATGGAAAAACTGTTATTGAAAATCAAAACCTTGATCTCGCTGAACAGCTTAAAAACTGTCACCTTCAAATAGAAAAGCTTTCTAAAATTGAAGAAGATTTTAAAGATCAAGTTCATATCAATCAGCTAGTCAAAATCGAGCGCGAAGAAACTATCGCTGCATTAAAAGCTGAAAAAGCTACTGTTGATGGATGGTATAAATCCTTCAACAACGATCACTGAGATAATTAAGTCTCAGATTCCCTTGAGTGATAAACGTGGTCTTGGTTACAAAGATGAAACTCTAGAACCAACCACTGACCGTTCCATGCTTAAGTTTGGAATGTTCGTATCCTCTATCCCTGACACTTTCTCTTATCAGTGTTCCTCTTCAAAACCTCCCATCCCTGAGGAAATCTCTACCTTAACTTCTAAAGGTAAAGAGAAAATTGTTTATCCAAAACCTACCTCAGTCTCTAAAGACAAAGGTAAAGGAATTGCTTTTAACCAAAAACCTCATAAGGGTACTTGTGTACCTAAGCTGAATGCTTCTAAAGCTTCAGTGGCTTATCCCTCTACTTCTAAGAACAAGATCCCTGGATTTATTCAGCGATCTACTCCTAGACTTAAAGTGGATATAATTGGTAAGAAATCTGAAGAACTGATAGTTCCTCTCATTTCCAATGCCAAAGGTATACTTTGTGCTAGCCATGCTCATTTAAAACTAACGGCTAAGCATGCAAATGTTCCTAAGACTACTTTTAGTTATAGAAAATGTTATCACTGTGGACTTACAAATCATATTGCTAGTAAGTGCCCTACAGCCACCAAAGCTGAAAAGATAGCTAAGGTGAAGATTATTGCCCCCAAGGCAAAGAAGACCATTGAGGTTAAGAAATTAACCAAAGTAAAGACTGACAAAGCTGAATCTTCAAATGCTGCGAAGACTGCTGAACCTCCATTCCATCTACCTCCACTGACAAGTGTGTACACATGATGAAATAGGTGCCCAAGTCAAACTAATCTTCCTTTGTTTGCAGGTTAAGAAGGGTATACGGTATCTCGATAGCGGATGCTCAAGACACGTGACTGGTAAGAAGAACCTGCTCACTGAGTATAAGGAAGAGAAGGGTCCCTCTGTGACTTTCGGTGGAAACGGAAAAGGACATACCCGAGGGTTTGGTGTACTCTCTAATGGTACAACAACCTTCAGAAGAGTCGCATATGTTGAAGGGCTGAAGCATAATCTTCTAAGCATCAGTCAGCTTTGCGACATGGATAACAAAGTAATCTTTACTAAGGAATCCTGCTTTGTCGCTGACAAAAAGGAGAAGATAGCTCTCAGCGATTATCGTTTGGAAAATGTTTATGTAATAAACATGGACTCAACAACCACTGAGAACTCATGTTTCTTCTCAAAAGCCTCATCTGATGTCAACTGGCTATGGCATAAGAGGCTCTCTCATCTCAACTTCAAGACACTGAATACTCTATCTTCTAAAGAGTTGGTTACTGGTCTACCTCAACACTCATACGCCAAAGAGTCCTTATGTTCAGCGTGTGAGAAAGGCAAGCAGACCAAAGCAAGCTTCAAATCTAAGCAAGTTTCCTCAGTGTCATCTCCTCTACAACTTCTCCATATGGATTTGTTTGGCCCTGTTAACAAACAATCCATTGCTGGAAAGAAATATACGCTGGTCATAGTTGATGAATTCTCTCGCTATATCTGGGTAATGTTTCTCCGTTCTAAGAGTGACACCCCTGAAGAACTCATCACCTTTGTCAGGAAAATGGAAGTCCTGAACAATATGACTGTTCGCTCAATAAGGAGTGATCATGGGACTAAATTCAAAAATAGTTCTCTTGATTCCTTCTTTAAGAGTAAGGGTATTTCTCACAACTTCTCTTCAGTGAGAACACCGCAACAAAATGGAGTCGCTTAAAGAAGAAATAGAACTATCATTGAAGCTGCACGTTCAATGCTCAGCGATTCTCACCTGCCTACTCAGTTTTGGGCAGAAGCTGTCAACACTGCTTGTTTTACGCAAAATAGGTCGCTGATAGTCAAAAGATTCAAAAAGACAGCCTATGAACTTTTTCATGGGAGAAAGCCTTCAGTTAGCTTTCTTCACATCTTTGGATGTCAGTGTTTCATACTGAACAACAGAGATGCCCTTGGAAAGTTTGATCCCAAGGCTGATGATGGAATCTTTCTTGGATATTCTTCAATCTCCAAAGCCTTCAGGGTCTTCAATCGTAGAAGACAGACTGTAGAAGAAACAATTCACGTCACCTTTGACGAATCCCGTTCAGCGAATTCTAGACCTTCTGCTGATACTGAAGAACTGAATCAATGGATGTTTTCTCATCTTGGTGATTCAGAAGACATTCCCACTCCTCATACTCATACCGTTGAAGATGATGTCCTACTATCATCCCAAACATGCAGACTAGTGAAGCTGAAACTTCATGGGTCTCAGCTGTTCCTCTAAACACTATGCCTGCTTCTGAACCAAATGTCTCAGACATTCCATCTACTTCTCAGCAATCAGTAAATGTAATGACATCTGCACCTACTCCTTTCTTGGCTGATATACCAGAAGTTGCTGAAGCCTCATCTTCAGCCCCTCAAGTTCAGGTTGAGTCAGCGACTCATGCTCTGGCTCAGCGATGGACTATTAATCACCCTATTGAACAAATTATTGGTGATCCAAACGCTGGTGTTCAGACTCGACGAAGTACAGGTAACATTTGTTTATTCGTTAACTTTATTTCTCTGATTGAACAAAAGAAAATAGATGATGCCCTCCAAGATCCAAACTGGGTCAGTGCTATGCAAGAAGAGCTGACTGAATTTGAAAGAAAAAAAGTTTGGAAGCTTGTTCCTCGTCCATATGGCAAGTCAGTGATAGGCACTAAATGGGTCTATCGAAACAAGTTGGATGAACATGGAACTGTAACCCGCAACAAGGCTCGACTCGTTGCTCAGGGATACAGACAAGAGGAAGGTATAGATTACGACGAAACCTTTGCTCCAGTGGCAAGACTAGAAGCCATTCGTCTATTCTTAGCTTACGTTGTACACAAAGACTTCAAAGTGTATCAAATGGATGTTAAGTCAGCATTCCTAAATGGAAAACTGAATGAAGAAGTCTACGTGGAACAACCTCCAGGATTCTCAGATCCTAAGCATCCAAGTTATGTTTATAAACTGGATAAGGCACTCTATGGCTTAAAGCAAGCTCCTCGTGCATGGTATGACACTCTCTCTACTTATCTCCATATTGAAAAATTTGAGCGTGGTAAAATCGATAAGACTCTATTTTTCAGGAAAGTAAAAGGTCATATTATTCTTGTTCAGATATATGTTGATGACATTATATTTGGTTCTACTAACCCTGACCTTTGTACTCGTTTCTCTGAAAGGATGAAAGCAGAGTATAAAATGAGTATGATGGGTGAGCTAACATATTTCCTTGGTCTTCAGATAAAACAAAATGAAAAAGGAACTTTCATTAATCAGGGAAAGTATGTTAAAGATATGCTGAAGAAATTTGATTTAACTCAGAGTTCAGCTATGAAAACCCCTATGGCACCACCGCTGACACTAAATAAGGATACTTCTAGAATACCGGTTAATGTCACGACGTACCGTGGGATGATCGGCTCTCTTCTGTATCTTACAGCTAGCCGACCTGATATTATGTACGCAACATGTTTGTGTGCACGATATCAAGCTGAACCTAAGGAATCTCATATGATCGCTGTAAAGCGAATCTTTCGTTACCTTAAGGGTACTCCTAACCTAGGTCTTTGGTATCCCAAAGACTCAGGGTTTGATCTAATCGCCTATTCAGATAGTGATTTTAAAGGTTGTAAGATGGATAGGAAAAGCACCACAGGAGGCTGTCAGCTCCTGGGTGGAAAGCTGGTGAGTTAGACAAGCAAGAAGCAAAACTCAGTGTCTACCTCAACCGCTGAAGCTGAATATGTAGTTGCTGGAAGTTGTTGTTCTCAGGTCTTGTGGATGAGAAATCAACTACTGGACTATGACCTTCAGCTCTCGAAAATTCCAATCTATTGCGACAGCACAAGTGCCATCGCTATAGCCAACAATCCAGTGCTACACTCAAAGACTAAACACATCAAAATCAGGTATCATTTCATCAGAGATCATGTGATGAATGGTGATATAGAACTTCACTTTATCCCAACTGATTTTCAGTTAGCTGATCTTTTCACCAAACCTCTTGATGAGACAAGATTTAACTTTCTCATCAGCGAGCTTGGAATGCTGAACTTTGAAGAATAAAATCTTCAGCGGTTCGCATTTGATCAGCGACAGAATAAAACCAACTTGTATAACCCATTCTATCATCTTCTCTCTGAACAAACTTGATTCGCTGATGTTAAGGTATGATCTCTCTTTACTCGCTAACGTTCGTAAATGAATGCAAGATTTCAAAACAAATTATATCGCTGAATATCTCTTCCTTATCAGCGATACTTTGAAATTTCTAAAACCTAACACTGATATTTCTATTAAGTGCTTCATGTTTTCAAAATGTCCCTGAGTATTTCAAAAACCTCAGAGACATCCTAAAAAGTGAAAGGACGTTTGTGACGTAATCAAACGGATAAACCCTGGCACGTTCTTTTTCTGACACACGTTTGCACGTTTCGTTTTCTCATCCAATCAAATGCAAACACGTGTCCGTGTCATGATGAAAAACTTTCCCGCTCTAGTTTTTTTCTCTCTCTACTCTCACTATATAAACACTTTCAAGTTTATATTTTTCCTTTACGCGAACAACTTCTTCTTCAAGAAAAGAATTACTGTTGCATCTCGAACTCTTGTTTCAAGAACTGTTCATCTTCTTCAAACTTCGAAAGGTTAATATTCTTCTTATTTACCTATTGTTAACTTGTTTTTGATCTTATCCTTGTTTTTAACAGATCAAACAAAAGAAACCTTTTAAAATAAAATCATTTTCTATTCGTGATTTTATGAACACAACCTTCATGGTTGTTCTTCAAGTTTTAAACAAAACTCTTAAACTTGTTATTCATATGTTTTTCCAGAATCTCTTCTTCAAATAGAAACTGAAAAACACATATTCTCCTTGTTTTGTATCTCTTTTTCAAAACAAAGAAAAACCCTAATCTTCATTAAGACATCTTTGGTCTGAATGAAATGTACAAAACTCAACATCTTATTGGAAAATCTTTCCACATTAAGACATTGTTCTTTATCTCTTCTTCATGTTTATATGTGATTAACAGAAATGGCATCTACTACTGATTCTCCTGCTGATAAGACCTCCACTGCTGCTGAGGTCACTGAACTCATTAAGGCTCCTCAGGTTAAGTTCGATCTCAAGAAGGTTACTTATCAACATAATAATCCTTATGCTCTCTTCGACCTCCCTGAAAACAAACCTGTCACACATCTTGATGATGCTGTGAACTTTCTTAAAAATTGCCCCATTTCATACGCTCTCACCATTGCACCCCCTGCTCATCGTTCTCTACTAGCTCAGTTCTGGTATACTGCCAGACGAGCTCAGGTTCCTTCACCCAAAGACCCAAAGAAAATGGTCGATGTCATTCTCTGTGACACAGACCATGGTACTTCCAATATCACCCCAACCATATCATACGTGCTCTAAAACTTCCAGCCAGTACCAAAGAAAACTGTTTTGTCCCTCTACCAGATCCCAAAAAGAACCCTACTGATAGAGCAACCCTGATTGCATTCTTTGATGCAATGGGTTACGCATGGGACACAGGGAGAGACAAAAACCCTGACAAAAAGCTAACTGTCATCAAGAAGTCGATGATGCCCAGCGAGATGAATTTCATCTACGCTCATCTGATCAGCTGTCTAACAGCTAAATTCGGGTCAACTGACCAAGCATCCCAACCCCAACAGGCCATGGGATATGCTCTTCTGAAGGGACTCCATATTGATTGGGCGTCAATCATCTACGATGACTTGATGTTCAGGGTGAACATGGCTGGAAGACCAACTTGCGTTCCATATCCAAGGTTTATCAGCGCCGTTTTTCAACACGGACTTGGGGATGAATACCCAAAGGTAGGAGACCTGAGACTCTCTCAGGTTGGCGCTAAAGTTCTAGATTTCAAGCCCCTGCCAAACGAGGTACGTCGCTCTGCACTCTTATCTTTTTTTAATCCTCTTTCTTCTACTTCTGCGGCTACTTCAGTGGTAATCCCAACCGCTGATACCCGGGCTGCACCCTCCACTCCTTCTCGTAAAAGGAAACACTCAACTTCCCAACTTTATTCCAAAAGTATCAAGAAAACCAAGGAGCAACCCTCCAAGCCATCAACGGCTGAAGACTCCACGACTCATCTTATACAAGAGTCGCTGGATAGTTTCGTGGTACGCTCTGCCACAGCTGCTCAAGCCACCCCTTCCATCCCAACCTCAGCGTCTCTAAACGTTGATGTTATAAACTTGGAACTGAACCCACCTCCTTCAGCCTCTCTACAGACTGAAGTGATTGTCAGCGGATCCAACACTGAACTCCGCACCCAACCAATCTTCTCATCCTTCACTCCTCCCACTCTTTCTTTGGACTCTCCACCAATTTTCCCACCGTTCTCAGGAACCAACGTCATCGTTCATGATTCAGCTGCTGATAGTCTACATGCGATGATGGAAATAAACTTAGGATCTGCAGGCACCTCCATGCGCCAAGGCACTCTCGAAGGCGACATGGAATACCATTCAGGGTTACAAGGCTTCGACAACTTCGCCAACCCGCCTGCAGGTATACACATAACTCAACCTACTCTTCTCTCAAAACCCCAAACTTCTGAGCTTTCCTCTGTTCATAAGTTAATAACTGTTTCAGGTCCTAATTTAGGGGATATCAACACCTCCCTGAAGGCCCTGGAAACAAAGGTGGAATCCCTCACCACAACTCTCTCAGCAAATTCTTCAGCGGTTACAAACGCTGGAGAGAACCTCAAAAAGTTGACCGAGGTTGTTGATAAGAAAGCCTCCAATGCTGATATGGAGAAGGTAGATGGTAGCATTGCTCAGTTTGCTACCACTCTAGTCAACAACTCCACAATTGTCAACGATCTCAACCTCTTCAACACCACCCTCGCAACAAACTTCACTACTCTATCCAGTGAAGTCACAACACTGAAGACAGAGATGGTAACTCTTAAGGGTGAGGTCTCCACGGTCAAGGATCTACTACAGCAAGTCCTCGATCGCCTGAATGCTGCCACTTGTGCTCCTTCTCACTTTACTCAGGTAGATCGATAAGATCTTCAAAGACTCAATCCTGCTATATCTGGCTTAGAAGACAGATTAAGCAAGATTGAAAACTGTGTTGGGATCTCTGGCCTGGAAGACAGGGACCCAATGCATGCTGTTGTTGATGCTGAGAATATCATATCCTCCCCCATCCATCATGTGGAAGAGGGGGAGAAGGATCAAGACCTTCCCCATAATGTTGAGGGGGAGAAGAAAACTCTTGAAGACCTTCCCCTAGCTGAGGGGGAGACGAGTTCTACTACTGCTGCTGTTGGACAACCTCAGGGAGATAAAAACCCTGAGGGAACCGAGAAAACCCCCTCTGCTCTTAAGGGGGAGCAACTCGATGAGGAAACTGAAGCTACTGCTGACGTAACGGAACCTTACGCTGATGATGTCGAGTCTGAAGAAGAAGCTAAAGACGATGAAGCTATCGACATCTCTGACGAAGAACCATCATCATCCCATAAAAACAATGATGATGATGATGACGATGAGGATGATGATTTATTCTTCGTTCAGCCCAAGAAGGTCCCTGCTCTAAAAGGGATTTCAATAAAAGAACCATCAGGGGAGACGACCAAGACAAAGCCTGCAGCATCTAAAGCTGACAAAGGCAAAAATAAAGGCCTCGCTGCAGAAGGAAATCTGGCCATCCTTCAGATAAAGCCAGTTTGTCAGGTACAATATCTTCTCTTCCCTTACACTACATCCCTTCTCTATCCCTTCACAATCTCAGTTCTCCTCTCCATAAAACCTCTATACACTTAACCATATTCTTTTCTCTATCTCTTTCTTCCCCAACTCTTCTTACTTAAACAATCATTGCTTTTCAGCTAGTCCTCTCCCCTGCTTGAGGATCCAGCTGAAGTCCCCACTACTGCACCAACAATAATCCCAGCCACAAGAGCTGAAGAAATAATCCCGGTCTTGGATTTAATCACTGAGACCGATGAACCTGAAGAACAACTTCTCTTTCACAAAAACATACCTTCCTTAGCTCCTCAAAAGCTAAGTGAAGAGGATCAGAAAAGGAGAGAAGAGATAATCAAGAAGTTCGAAGATCAGTGAATCATCCTCCCTTGCTCCAAAGTCACTCATGTTCCCACAAAGTTCAGGTTGTCAAAGAAAGAGTTCGCTGATCACCTAAAAGCCAAAAGATTACTCGCCGAAAAGAAGGAAGCTGAAGAAAAAGATAAGGCCCTCGCCATCCAGCTTGCCCAAGAATCGGTGAATGGCCCCGCACTGAAAAGGACTCCCATTAAAGTCCAACGTCAGTTGTGGGAAGACGCCCAGAAGATCCGTAATACCCCGGGTAAGTTCGTTAGTTAAAATCCCTTTTCCGTTAAGTTTAGTCAACTTTAAAGTTAGATGTTTAGGGTATGTTTGGGTAAATTATAAGTTAAGAGTATTTGGGTTATTATTAAGAAGTTCAAGGACCAAAGTGGTAAATTAAGTTTGATATTATCATCTTAGACTTCAGATATTATTTCACAACTCAGAAACAACAGATATTTTAGTGTGTGTAAGTGTGTGTGTTTGGGAGCAAAAGCAAGAAGGAGAAAGGAAGGAAAGCTAGGTTAAGGCTCCAATTGATGTGCTTTGGAAGTGAATTAAGGTATGTTCCTTTGTATTTTGTGTTTGTAATTGCTTTTGGAAGGGTTCTATCGGAGTAGAATAGTCGAAATCACTTATGGTAATAATTCAGTCGGTTTTCTGGGTAAAAAGGACCAAACCGACAGAGGTTTCCGGACACAGTATGAATGTGTCCATGTAGTTTCTTTGGTGGTGTCCGGGTGGTTGTATTGTTAGTGTCCGGACGATTTGTGGATGATTTCCGGATGATTTAGATACCGGATGGCATCCGGATTCCTTTGGTGTCCGGATTCCTCATGTTGTCCGGATTCTTTGTGTTGTCCGGAAAGTTGTCCGGATACTTTTGTGGTTTTCGGATAATTTGGCTGTTTGGTCAATTTTTGAGGATAAGAGTTATGTAGATGTATATAGAGTCCATAGCCTGCTAGTAAGTCTTATACATAAGTTGGTAAGGAGATATTTGTATGTAAATGGTTTCAGATTCTGAGAATTTTGGATAAAAGATCGGATAGCTCGGAGAAAGGCTTGGAAGCGTATTTTAAGCATTCAAGGTGAGTCTTACTTTAAAACGTTTTCAACTAGAATATATATATATATATATCTGTGTTTATATATATATATGAGATGGATATATGTGGAATGGATATACGATCAAGGTGTGAATATTTTGTGTTTATAATATAGTAAGATACTATATTTATTGGTGCATTACACTACACAAGTGCACAGTAGCCGGGTTTCGGTGTGCATACCGGTGAGTAGCCGGGTTCCGGTATGCGGACCGGTGAGTAGTCGGGTTCCGGTGTGCGGACCGACGGGTAGCCGGGTTCCGGTGTGCGGACCGGTTGTTGATTTATTAGTTGGCTTGCTACCAACTAATATGGCCATTTGTGGAGGAATAAGGTGAATGAGATGTACACGATGCACGAGTCTGGATTGGTATTTAAATACGTGTGGTATGTTTATATTTTACGAAAGGATTACCAAAGGTTTATCTAAACTATTTTGATACAAAGGATTTAGATAAAGGTTTTATAATGATTTTGGAAAGGACCGGGATTAACTCACTAGACCCGTTTGGTCTAACCCTCATTTTGTTTTCAAAAATATGTTTTCCAGGTCGAGGAATTGATAGCGGCAAAGGAAAGAATAAGGTGTAGGCTGTCTCCGTTGATCGATGATGTTTAAGAAGCTTTTATATATTTTGTAGTGTCAAGACTAATGAGACCGTACTTGGTTTGTTATGTAACTTTTGTTGTAAATCAATGATATGTATGCATGTTATGTATTATGATGTATGTTATGGGATCTGGGTTGTTACAAATGGTATCAGAGCCCTAGTTTAAGGGATTTAGGTATTTGTACCCGTACCTAGACTTAAACTGCATGTGAAGTAGGATGTCCTGTGTATATTAGAACCTTGGGATGCTAAGTATAAAAGGTAGAAGGAACATCATGTAAGGTAATTTCAGATTACACCTGGCCAGTGTAATTATGATCTTACAGGTGCATGTTTGGACTGGGATACCTTATTATATGGGGTATGTGCTTATGTGTATATTAATCTTGTCTGAATCTACAGAATGGCAAGCGGTACTAGAAATACGATTAGAGAGGGAGGAAGAAATCCTAATAGAACGAATCCAATAGTCGGGACAAGGGGAAGAGGAAGAGAAAGAGGTAGGGGCAGAACTGGAGGCAGAGTTCAGGGGCGAGGTACTGAATTTATTACAAGAAATGACTTAATGGCTGAAATGGGAAGACTACGAACCAGTATACAAGCAATGTTTGACCGAAATCGTCACGACGAAGCTGAAACACCAGACCCTGGACTCGAAGACGAAATACCAATCATACCGACTGTTATACCAGTACCAAGGAGGTGCGACTACAAAATGTTTTTAAGCTGTAAACCTCCGACCTACTCAAGAGACAGGGACCCCGTGAAAGCGATGAGGTGGTTGAAGGAGATTGAAGCTATCTTCAAAACTAGTAAGTGTGCTGACGAAGATAGAGTACTATATGGAACCGCAATGCTAAAAGTTGATGCCCTATTCTGGTGGGAAGCTCACATTGATTCCCTAGGGTCGGATGTATACTCTACTTTTACTTGGGACGAATTCACAACAGCATTCAAAGGACAGTTTTTGTTCTCAAGCAGTAGTTAGACAATTGGAAGAGGAGTTCATGAACCTACACCAGCGAAGTTTATCGGTTAGGGATTACACCGCTCTCTTTCTGGAGAAGTCTCGCTTTGCAGAGTACTATGTTGCCACGGAGGCTCTAAAGATGGAAAGGTTTATTTTTGGGTTAAATACAGAAATTAGAAAGTTAGTGACTGCAAAAGGACCCGATACCTTCTCAGCTGCAGTGGATGCCGCGGAAAATGTGGAACAGGATAATCGGAGAGACATTGGTTGTTGGGTCATCAAGATTTGAATATGACCTCATGATCTCCTTTTATACTTTGAAAAACATTTTATACTTAGAGAAATTTTGGATGCATGGTTCTTTGTAATGGCTTGTACAAGATAGCAAATGTTTGGTGAAGTCAAAGATCAACCAAAGTCAAGATTAAAGATTCTCTCATTGTGGAAGTGAAAGATCCTTTCTCAACACATACAAGTCATTGTCCACCGATGGTGTTCTCACACATCGGTGGACACATCTCCACCGAAATTACTCTCTGTTTCGGCCAAAGAATCCCACCGATGGAAGTCCAATTTCGGTTGGATCTCAAAGAAGTCTCAAAGATGTTTTTCCTCCAAAGATGATGTCACATATCCCAAAGATGATGTCACATATCTCAAAGATGTGTCACATATCACAAGGCTATCATCGGTGGGATCTCAAAGAAGTTTCAAAGATGCTTTCTCCAAAGATGTGTCACATATCCCAAGCTTCCTTCGGTGGTGCAATCTTTAGAAGACAAATTGAGAAGAGATTTTCTACATGGATAAAGTGACATTTTGTCTTATTATCCATTTCCATGCAAAGCTCTTTTCTCATGCATGGGCTCTTCTGACTGTACCTTGTGAAAGGTGACAAGGACTTCACAACTCTCCAGAAGTCAACATCCTCAGCAAGTGTGAAGATGACATGTGTCCCAAGCATTCAATGCTTACACACTCCTTGTCACTATAAAAGGAAGACCTCTCCATGCAGAAAATACACACATCTTGAGAGACTTGAAGATTACTGTGTGCTCTTGATATTCTACGCAAACTGGAAGATTTCTCTAAGTGCAAGAATTTCCAGTTTGCTTGAAAAACTTTATAGCTTTGTTCTAAGTGTTCTTAGTTATTTTGTTAGTATACTTTGTGTAAGATTGTTAGAATAGTTTATCTGTTCTTTTCCGCAACAGTCTTAAGTTTTCTATGTGTAATTCTTGTTGAAAGATTTTCAATAATAGAATTAAAATTGTGAAAATTTTGAGTATTGTATTCAACCCCCCCCCCTTCTACAATACTTGTTATAGCCATATGGGACTAACAAGTGGTATCAGAGCAGAAAGTTTAATTCCATAAACTTGATCTGCGATGGCTGCCTCCTCTTTCTCTACTGTTGAAAACTCTTTTCAAAATAATTTTTCTGAAAATGGGTCCATTTCAAAACCTCCTAAGTTTAATGCTAACAACTTCTCTTTGTGGAAAAGCCGCATGATGTTGTTCATGGAAGGAGTGGATACTAGATATCCAACCATTCTCAAAGAGGGACCCATCATCCCCAGAGTTTGGGCTCGCTATGAAACGCAGAGGCCTGGTAAAGAAACCATGGAAAAAGATAATTCTGATGATTCCTCTGATGAAGAAAAATCTGCTGCTACTGGTCGTTACATTCTTAAAAATCCTAAGAAATATACTGATGAGGAAAAACGACTTGTGTCTCTTGATTCTAAAGTTAGAACTATCATTGCTCTCTCTCTTCCTGATGAAGTGTACCACTCTCTGGTAAATCTCTCTACTGCCAAAGAGATGTGGTCCACTCTGTGTGTTTTGTACGAAGGTACAAATGAAGTTAAAAAAAGCAGAAAGATTGCTCTTGTTAGAAATTATGAACTCTTTGCTTTTGAAAAAGGAGAATCTCTTCCTAGCTTCTATAACCGTTTCAACTCTCTTTTAAATGATCTTAAGTTGTTGGGCAGAGTCTATGATAATGAGGAAGTCTTGTGCAAGTTCATGGATTGTCTCCCAGATTTTTGGGAAAATATATGTACTTGCATCAAAACTACCAAAGACCTTGAGTTCATGCCCTTAACTGTTCTTTATGGAACTCTTTTCAACTATGAGCAGACGAAACTGCATAGGTTTTCAAAGAACTCTTCTCTTGATCTCCTAAGTGACTCTTCCAAAAAGACTAAGTGTTTACCAAAAATCACCTACCCATCTGACTCTGACCATGATAGTCAAGAAGATCCCAATGATCATTCAAAGGCATATCTTAGTGATGCTAAGGAAGAATGTGAGAAAACTTCTGTTGATAAATTATCTGATGAAATGGTCATGTTGGATGGGCACTCTAAATCCAAATCTCATCTCTCTTCTGGAAAATCTAAGTTTGGTAGAAAATCATCCACTTCTCTCTCCAAACACTCTTGTTTGGACAAATCTAATGAGGAATGTTTTAACTGTGGTAAAAAGGGTCATTTTGCTTCTGAGTGTAAAAGTAAACATTTTGAAAGACCCAGAACTGCTTCCTTAGGCCGATTTTCCTCAAAATCGAAAGGATCCAAATTTGATTCCCAAAAGTTCAGCCAACAACTCTCTTCGGCACATTCTGACCGGGCTGAAAGATACAAGGAAAAATACAAGAGAGAAAAGGAAAGAAATGACAGACTTGTCAGAAATGCAAAGGGTATGCCTGCTAAAACTCATGATTTGGCAGATGAACCCACATCTGAAAGCGAATGACACCTCAAATGTCTGTTTCATGGCCAAGATAAATAACATGGATGATTCAGAAGGCCACACCTCCTCAACTGCTCTTGTATCAGATAAGTGTCTCCCCACCTCATCACAGGTACATCCGTTTCTATCTCTCTCTGATGCTGAAAAGATTGAAGCATTTAATTCCTTATCTATTGTCTTTAGATGATGCATCCTTCTCTTCCAACTCATGCAAAATATTTTCTATCTCTGAAAAAGGAAAGTATCTGGGTGCCAATTTTTTTTATTAAAAAGAAATCCTTCACTTTTTCTAAAAATACCTATGTGTCTTCTTCTACCGATTTTATTCACAGTTCTGTGTATCTCAAAATGTCCTTTTCAAAGGAAAAGATTTTGGTCCTCCCAAAATTTGAAAAAGGAATTTTAGGTGTTGCACCCCAAATCTTTGATTCCTCATCAAATTCTTTGAGGACATTTCTTTTAAAAGGAAAAATAAGGAAAAATATCACAATTCTAAAAGGATCTTTCTTTATAGAAAATGATATCTGTGGTGATGTTTCTCATTTTGCCAAAGACTGTCTGAAAGAAAGAATTGATCTAAGTGACTCCAATTCTTTTCCTTCTAACCCAAAAGGACCCACCATAAAATGGGTACCTAGAAAATAAATTCTTTGTGATTGCAGATTTTGAGATGGACAGATGGATCTATGTGAACAAGTGAGAAAGTTGACAAAACCTTAGAATTCTTTACTCTCATGACATCATAAGCATGATGATGTCATTCTCATGACATCACCATCTCCAATCTCTTAAAATTCCATTTCTTTTCTAAACCTCACCACCGAAATTTTCCTTAACCACCGAACCAAAAATTCATCATCTTCCACCAAATATTCTTTTTCACCACCTTTTCTCTCTCCTCCATCAATCACTCCAAGACAATAACAATCCATCTTTTTGTGATGACACCCATCTCCACCGAAATCCCAAACCATGCAATCACCACCTCCTCTTTTCTATATTTTTCTTCCACAATTTCTCTATCTTGCTGCCGGCACAAACCAAAACCATATCCCACCATACTTTACTTCCCATCATATGTTTTGCCTCCTCGATCGGTGGTACCCCTCAAATCCCACCACCGAATCCCCACCGATCTCTCCTCCTCAATAAGAATCTTTTTGACTCATGCTACCTACAGAAATTTCAGAGTCTTTCAAATGAATGTCAAAAGTGCCTTCCTCAATGAGGAACTTGCAGAGGAAGTCTATGTGAAACAACCTCCTGGCTTTGAAGACCCAACTCATCCAGACTATGTGTACCGACTAGACAAAGCTCTCTATGGTCTCAAGCAAGCTCTACGTGCTTGGTATGACACTCTTGCCAATTTTCTCTTAAAGAATGGATATTCCAGAGGAAGCTGCCAACTTCTTGGTGGCAAATTGGTAAGTTGGTCCAGCAAGAAACAAAACTCTGTGTCAACCTCTACTGCTGAGGCTGAATATGTAGCTGCTGGCGGCTGTTGTGCTCAGATCCTATGGATGAGAAACCAACTCAGGGACTACAATCAATTCTTTTCTAAAATCCCAATTCTGTGTGATAATTCCAGTGCAATAGCTATTGCAAACAATCCAGTTCTTCATTCCAGATCAAAGCACATAGATATCAGATATCATTATCAGATATCATTTCATCAGGGACCACATCTCCAAAGGTGACATTGAGCTACACTTCATTCCTACAGATCTTCAGTTTGCCGACTTGTTCACCAAACCTCTAGATGAAACCAAGTTTAATTTCCTCATAAATGAACTTGGCATGTGTAATCTTCAATAACTATGTGTCCTAAGTTTCCACCGAATTCTCATCGGTGGACACTATTCTTCTCTCACAAATCTCCTCTCCTATCTAGAAACATAGGAAAGAACCCCTCCAAATGATGTCATCCCATGCATGGTAGACACCTTTTTCTTTTAATGATGTCATCACCATGATCTCATCTCACCAAAGTTGTAGACCTCTACCATTTCCTCTACCGATTCTCTCCCCACCAATTTTATCTAGCTTCTCATATACTCTCCCTCTCACCTAACCCAACTTCCTATGTGTCATCTCCTCATCCCATCCCTTTTTCCATCTTTTTCACTCTTGGTTTGCAACCCATCTCTCCTTTCACAAAATCCACCCACTACAAACTCTTCTGCAGATGTCACACCAAATCCTAAATCTCAATCTCTTTGGGTCATCAAAAATTGGAAGATGAAATTCCAATCTCTCCTCCATTTTGAAGATTTTCTACATAATGCCTTAGAAGACTTTCTCCACTCTCTGCTGAAGATATCTTAGAAGATTTCCCTCAACCTCTTCAAGAATTTCCACCGAATTTTTGTCTAATTCTTGCAAATTTTCGGTGGGCATGTTTTTTTCAAAAAAAAAATAAAAATTCTCACCGATTTTCTACCGAAATTTCTACCGAAAATAACCAATTTTCGGTGGAATTTCCTTCTTTTTCGGTGGGAAAGCAAAAAAAAAAATCGTTTTGGTTCTGGCCGATCTTTTCATTTTCTCTTGGTGTTTTTCCTACGTCGGCCGCTGAGGGGGAGAATTCATCTGAGGGGGAGCAACATAAACCCTCAGTACTCATATACAGCGACCAACTTGAAAAAAAAATGAGGAAATCGGGCGGACCGGTCAAGGGGGAGCATATCAGTCCAGACGGATCAAACTAAGGGGGAGAAACACAAAGACCGGCTGATCCAACTGAGGGGGAGCAAATCAAAGACACATGATAATGATGCCAAAGATGCCAAGAAAAAGATAGAAAATGCTACAGATTGGCAGAAGCATCCTGAGGCTTATTCACTTAATCTCAAACCTCCCTCAAAGATTCTCACCATAATGGGTTTGTCTCTTTCCAGAAACCACAGACTCATTTGGCTGAAATCTTTTGGAGCAAGTGAATGGCTTGAAGATTTGAAACATCTGAAGAAAAGCAAAAGTGCCTGAAAGATAAAGTTCTCCAACAAATCAACAGGCTGCTGATCAAAATGAAGAATCCTCAAGTCAGACATAAGTTTCAACTCTCCTCTCCAATGATACAAGTAACATCTGCTTTGTTCATATTGTTTATACTTCTTTCCATTTTTTCATTCATTTGTACAGCTATACCTTTTTATTTTATCTTATATGTAAATATCATATATACATACACACACACAAAAAAAAATGGACTGTGTGAAAAAGAACCCAAAAGAGTAAAGAAGGGTCAACATGCATTATTCACTGTCTTACTCATGTTTTTCTAAGTATGGATGTCATCATCAAATAGGGGGAGATTGTTGGTTCATCAAGATTTGAAGATGACCTCATGATCTCCTTTTATACTTTGAAAAACATTTTATACTTAGAGAAATTTTGGATGCATGGTTCTTTGTAATGGCTTGTACAAGATAGCAAATGTTTGGTGAAGTCAAAGATCAACCAAAGTCAAGATTAAAGATTCTCTCATTGTGGAAGTGAAAGATCCTTTCTCAACACATACAAGTCATTGTCCACCGATGGTGTTCTCACACATCGGTGGACACATCTCCACCGAAATTACTCTCTGTTTCGGCCAAAGAATCCCACCGATGGAAGTCCAACTTCGGTGGGATCTCAAAGAAGTCTCAAAGATGTTTTTCCTCCAAATATGATGTCACATATCCCAAAGATGATGTCACATATCTCAAAGATGTGTCACATATCACAAGGCTATCATCGGTGGGATCTCAAAGAAGTTTCAAAGATGCTTTCTCCAAAGATGTGTCACATATCCCAAGCTTCCTTCGGTGGTGCAATCTTTAGAAGACAAATTGAGAAGAGATTTTCTACATGGATAAAGTGACATTTTGTCTTATTATCCATTTCCATGCAAAGCTCTTTTCTCATGCATGGGCTCTTCTGACTGTACCTTGTGAAAGGTGACAAGGACTTCACAACTCTCCAGAAGTCAACATCCTCAGCAAGTGTGAAGATGACATGTGTCCCAAGCATTCAATGTTTACACACTCCTTGTCACTATAAAAGGAAGACCTCTCCATGCAGAAAATACACACATCTTGAGAGACTTGAAGATTACTTTGTGCTCTTGATATTCTACGCAAACTGGAAGATTTCTCTAAGTGCAAGAATTTCCAGTTTGCTTGAAAAACTTTATAGCTTTGTTCTAAGTGTTCTTAGTTATTTTGTTAGTATACTTTGTGTAAGATTGTTAGAATAGTTTATCTGTTCTTTTCCGCAACAGTCTTAAGTTTTCTATGTGTAATTCTTGTTGAAAGATTTTCAATAATAGAATTAAAATTGTGAAAATTTTGAGTATTGTATTCAACCCCCCCCCCCTTCTACAATACTTGTTATAGCCATCTGGGACTAACATTGGTGATAAGAGTCCTGGGAAAAGAAAACTGGAAGAAACGATGTACGATTCGGAAGAATACGAATCCCCGAGGTTTGATAGTTATTCACCTTTCAGACCAGTTGAAAGACCATGCCCAAAATGCAATCGTGTTCATCAAGGAAATTGTTATGTGGATTCCCGATGTTGTTACAAATGTGGAAAGACTGGTCACATTGTTAGAGACTGTCGGGTAACTCGATTCTGTTTCGTTTGCAATTCCCCGGATCATATTCAGTCAGATTGTCCGCCATGGAAAGCACAACAGGGTAGTATGGCGGTGAGACCAACGGGTGTTAGGCCGGGAGAGGAACAAGGGCCTGGGGTATCGAAAGCAAAGGGCCGTGTTTTTCAGATGACAAAACAAGAGGTGGAAGAAAGTCCTGATGAGGTTATAGGTATATTTCTATAAACTCTATACGTGCTAAGGTGTTATCTGACTTCGGTGCAAAATGGTTATTGGTATTTCCGTGCTTTTGTTACTTATCTGTGTTAGAGATATAGGTGGGTGTGGGGTGGCTATTCAGTTAGTTTCTATGGTTTTGATTGAGTTCGAAGTAGTAGTGATAAGTATTCATACCTTTTCGCTTAACCGAATTCCGGGACGGAATTCTTTTAAGGGGGAGATAATGTAATACCCCGGGTAAGTTCGTTAGTTAAAATCCCTTTTCCGTTAAGTTTAGTCAACTTTAAAGTTAGATGTTTAGGGTATGTTTGGGTAAATTATAAGTTAAGAGTGTTTGGGTTATTATTAAGAAGTTTAAGGACCAAAGTGGTAAATTAAGTTTGATATTATCATCTTAGACTTCAGATATTATTTCACAACTCAGAAACAGCTGATATTTTAGTGTGTGTAAGTGTGTGTGTTTGGGAGCAAAAGCAAGAAGGAGAAAGGAAGGAAAGCTAGGTTAAGGCTCCAATTGATGTGCTTTGGAAGTGAATTAAGGTATGTTCCTTTGTATTTTGTGTTTGTAATTGCTTTTGGAAGGGTTCTATCGGAGTAGAATAGTCGAAATCACTTCTGGCAATAATTCAGTCGGTTTTCTGGGTAAAAAGGACCAAACCGACAGAGGTTTCCGGACACAGTATGAATGTGTCCGGGTAGTTTCTTTGGTGGTGTCTGGGTGGTTGTATTGTTAGTGTCCGGACGATTTGTGGATGATTTCCGGATGATTTAGATACCGGATGGCATCCGGATTCCTTTGGTGTCCGGATTCCTCATGTTGTCCGGATTCTTTGTGTTGTCCGGAAAGTTGTCCGGATACTTTTGTGGTTTCCGATAATTTGGCTGTTTGGTCAATTTTTGAGGATAAGAGTTATGTAGATGTATCTAGAGTCCATAGCCTGCTAGTAAGTCTTATACATAAGTTGGTAAGGAGATATTTGTATGTAAATGGTTTCAGATTCTGAGAATTTTGGATAAAAGATCGGATAGCTCGGAGAAAGGCTTGGAAGCGTATTTTAAGCATTCAAGGTGAGTTTTACTTTAAAACTTTTTCAACTGGAATATATATATATATATATATATATATATATATATATATATCTGTGTTTATATATATATGAGATGGATATGTGTGGAATGGATATACGATCAAGGTGTGAATATTTTATGTTTATAATATAGTATGATATTATATTTATTGGTGCATTACACTACACAAGTGCACAGTAGCCGGGTTCCGGTGTGCGGATCGGTGAGTAGTCGGGTTCCGGTGTGCGGACCGGTTGTTGATTTATTAGTTGGCTTGCTACCAACTAATATGGCCATTTGTGGAGGAATAAGGTGAATGAGATGTACATGATGCACGAGTCTGGATTGGTATTTAAATACGTGTGGTATGTTTATATTTTACGAAAGGATTACCAAAGGTTTATCTAAACTATTTTGATACAAAGGATTTAGATAAAAGGTTTTATAATGATTTTGGAAAGGACCGGGATTAACTCACTAGACCCGTTTGGTCTAACCCTCATTTTGTTTTCAAAAATATGTTTTCCAGGTCGAGGAATTGATAGCGGCAAAGGAAAGAATAAGGTGTAGGCTGCCTCCGTTGATCGATGATGTTTAAGAAGCTTTTATATATTTTGTAGTGTCAAGACTAATGAGACCGTACTTGGTTTGTTATGTAACTTTTGTTGTAAATCAATGATATGTATGCATGTTATGTATTATGATGTATGTTATGGGATCTGGGTTGTTACAAGATCATCGAAGAAAAGACCAAGGTATCTCAATCTACCTTGAAATGGTGTAAAGAGAAAGTACACTTTCGATATCGGGCTGCCAGAATTAACAAAGTTCACATTACTGGAAGATCGACCATCAAAGTTCCAATTGTTGAGGTCGAGATATTCAGAGAAAACGATACCACTGAATCCTTCTACACTTATGCTATCACGAAGTATGGTCTCTCTGAATGGTTGGAGATCAGAATAGCCATTCAGAAGTCACGTTCTAAATACAAGGATCATGTCGAGAAACTTATAAATCGACAGATCGACTTGGTGTTTTCTGTTGTGGATATTCCTCCTCCCACTCCTCTTGCGACTCAACAAAGAAGGGCCTCTACAAAGAAAAAGTCCAAACCATCAGATTCTAGTCCTCCTATCCGGAACGAAACAGGTATTGATTTTTCACGTGCTGAAGTACTTGGTCCTGATCCTGATCTCTCAGCGCTGGATACCTCTCTGCCACCTGGTGAACGTTTCGTCCCTGGTAAAGTCATAAGCAATCCTTATGGTATCTTCTTTCTCGACTACGATGAAGGACAATGTTTTCAACGTGTCTCTGAGCTTCCCATCACTCCCATTGAACATCTTAGGGATCTCATCTATTGGTGTGAATTCAGACGCGATCTTTAGGCACGATATCTCAAGCCCCTGATCTTCAAAGAAGCACAAGAAAGAAGAAATCAAGGAAAAACTGTCCCTGACTGGATGATCCCTACAACAAAGACCCTTGATGAACTTCTCGTTAAGGAAGAACCTTTTGAAGGCTGATAGGATTTCCTTGTAATCTTTCTATCTTTATCAGCTTACCTCTTTTGTACTTGTAAATTTATTTGTTGTACTTGTAATTTTTCCACTTCCCTTTGTAACCTTATACGAAGTTAAAAGAAAAATTTCAGCGAATGTACTTTACTCCATCAGTACTTAAAAGATCCCAGAAAACAGTAAAAGGGACAAATATTTTATGAGTTCTTTTTATCCTTATGTTTTCATACTTAGCAATTTTCTTTGTTGCTATGTCATAATCAAATTGGGGGAGATTGTTGATCCAAACCCTCAGTGATTTGATAATGACTCTCTCTTAAACACTTAGTGAAAATTGTAAGTAAACAATATGTATTAGAGTTTCACTATCGCTGATAAGTACTAGGACTTTACAGTACCGCTGATAGGAACTCTCGCTCTTTAGATTAGACATTCAGCGAAAACTGTTCATCCAGTAGCTCTGAGCCTGTTCAGTCTCTGTGATGATCGCTGATAAGTTATAGTTGTTTACTTATGATCCCTGAAGACAAGTCTCACGTCAACAAAGGTTCTACGCTGAAGTCGAAGATCAAGCCCAAGAACCAGCGACAAGTCTACTAATGAACTGATGCGGATATCAGCGAAGCAAGACCTGTCCATTCAACGTGAAGTATCAAGTAGAAGACTTCAGCAATCGCTGAGCTTTATCACTCGCTGATAAAGTACTGTTCAACGAACGCTGATCATGAAGTCTTCCTCTACAAGTTACTTTTGTCTTACCCCCTTGCACGTCTCCGTACGGAATGTCAGAACGGACCTCCCTTCTGTCTAGAATCGTACAACAAACTCTGATTCTACACTGTACACCATGCGGCTACTAAGGTTGTCTACAAAGGTCAAAACATGCAACCACTCAGCTGCTGCCACGTGTAAAGTAACACTGTCATGCATTAAATGCATGCAGTATATAAAGAAGAACCCTACTTCAGAATTGAAGTGCTCTGCCATCTTCTTCTTTCTATCTTAGTGTTAGAATATTATTCGTAATATTCTTATCTCATTTCTGTCTTATTTCTAGTGCAAGAAACTTAGTGTTCTTAACTTATTTAGATTAGGTTAATCCTTAATCTTGTTCTGCAACAAGTTGTAAATTGTTTGATTATATCAATAAACAATTTAGAAAGTAAAAATCGTGTGTTTGTATTCAACCCCCCCCCCCCCCCCTCTCTTCTACAAACTTGTATAACCCTTCGGGACCAACAGGTGGCACACTACATCAACGTGTACCAGATTCAGTCCCACGACCTTGTCTCTTGTACCTTTGTACTTCTTGTCTACTGTTTGTCCCCTGTAGACTAGTATAAATAGAAGGCCTCTACCAGACCTTTTCTGGTAACTCTTGCACTACACACATACACCAGATTAGAGAAGTATATTCCTGTATCACACACTTAACGATGTTCTTGGTGTAACTTTTGAAGAATCAAATTGTTTTATTATTGTTTTCTTTGTTTGATTCTGTGTGTGTCATCTACCAGATTTATTTAACTCTTTAGTTCTATCAAACGCTTCCGCACACAACTCTTTTTGAACTATTGTAGTTAATATCATTGTTGAGTCTTAAAGTGGGATCAACACTATGGGAAGGTAAGAGATAGGCATAAAGTAAATTGTAATCTCTACTTCCACTCCAAGAAATAGGCATAAAGTAAATTGTAATTTCTTGGGTGTGAGCAATGATCTAGAATCTGTGGTGATTCGTAGTAGGCTCTCGAACGTGATGATATGACTTACTGAGTGTTAGTCATATTCATAGAATCGGGTATGTTCCCGTCATCGCAAGATGAGTATGTGTATGGTAAGAATGGTGGCAAACCAGGTTTGTTTATATGCTTTGTTTACATTGGTTTCCAAAGCTTATAAAGTTTTAATTTGAAATTGGATGTTCTCACTAGGCGTAAGCCTAATCGTTTCAAATTAATTTTTTTTTACCAGGTACGAGCTCGGGGAAGTAACGGGAAGAGGGACGAGGGATTTCTGGTATTCAACTTTTGGTGATAAGTGGAGAAATTAGCATATACGAGGATGTTTTGGAGAATGGTCTAAACAACTAGAATAATCTGATCTTATTGTTCAGGATTAGATTAGTAGGTTGTTTTGATAAGCTCAATTTGTATATATGTGAACCCTCATAGCTAATTATCCATTTATGTATAAAAGTTTGGATGAAAGGATGGATAACCTTGATAAATTTTAAGGTTTAAATTTATCCTGGTTTTTGGATGTTTCATATTACCTCAACCACAACATAAATCCACCAACAAAACACCTCTAGGTTACCAACAATGAACCTCAAGTTCCAAATCCTCAAAATGGACAAAATGGTTGGATGAAACCCTAGAAAACTTGGTGAAGAAGATGAAGAGGAGAGGGTTCTAGCTTTAGCTTCCCATAGCCATGAAAGATGAAGAAAATCACTTGAAACATCGGATCTTGGGGTTCAAAAGCTCAAAATCGGCTTTGGAGACTTAGGGTTTCGGTTTGGGAGAGAAAAGGGGTGAAATGGGAGAAGTGGGAAGTGAAATGGGCCTGAAAATCGCATTTTTAAGGCCCTGGTACCCGTATGCGATTGTGACACTGTCACAATCGCACAGGTTATACCGCGAGTTTTTGGCATCCGGCGATTGTGACATGCTATAGTGACAGTGTCACAATCGCGGACACTATAGCACAAATTGTACCGAAAATTGTTTTGGCCATAACTTCTTCGTTTTAACTTCGATTTTGCTCCGGAAAGAACCGTTGGACTCGTATTTGGATTCTTCATGCAACAAGACTATAAAATCTAAGATTTAATCCAAAATCCTATTTTTCATATTTATTTTAAAATATCGATACATTCCACAGATCGGGATGTTACATTAGTTAGGCGGTTTATTGATCAAACGTTGATCAAAAGGTAATTCACAATGTATTCAGAAGCTTCTGAAGAGAAGTCGGAGGCTTCTGAATGTGAAGTCAGAGCTTCTGAACTCATAAACTTCTTGCCTTCTGAAATTCACTTTAGACCAACTAAGGGCGCTGCCCCTAGGACCACTTAGGACCAACTAAGGTGATAGATGCGATATTTTTGAGTGTGCATTTTGCATCTCCTTACTCGCTTTATGTTTACCTTATCACTAATCGATCCTATGTAGATCACAACTATACTAAAACACTTGATGACCCCAAATTCATCAGTAAGAACCTTAAAAGTGTTATAAACTCGTGAGAAACAATCTCAAGATAATTCTTTTTCATGATTCGTTTTTCACTAAAAGTATGATTTAAGTATTTCTGATCTATTTGTGTTCACATTATTATATAAGATATGTAAAACGTTTTTTGTTCGTAGTATAAAACGAAAAATACACATTAAAAATTTTCAAATATCAAGATAAAATTCTAAGTAGAAAGTTAAAAATAATTATCTAGAAGGCTAAAATATTATTTTTACACCCATGATAAATAGATTTGAGAGTTCCGTAAATTTAAAGAATTTTAGATTCGTCAAAAAACAATTGTTAAAATAATCATTTTTATTTTATTTTTGTTTATTCTTCAGAATTCGTTCAAGATGCTCTTTGATTATCTGATAGATGTAGGGGCGAACATGGTACACAATATCTTATACCATGTACCAACCAATTATACTTGGTACCAACTTTTTTTGGTTGGTACATGTTGGTACAGTTTTGTACCAACATCTCAAAAATTGAATTATGAATTAATTAGATTTCCATCTTTACCAACTAGATCTAGATGCACTAAACACGTCGAGCACTAATAATTGTTGATAGCCTATGGCGTGTAGCTCAGTTGGCAATGGGGCGAGAAGACTTGCCCAATAACTAACAGGTCATAGGTTCGAACCCAGGCCCCCCGTTAGCCACAGCAGCTAAGTGAGCCTCAAAATGCCCCCTCATACGGATGCCCGAGTAGGCAGGGTCAGGTATGGACCGGTCAGGGTTGCCGGTATCAACTTTTTGCCCAATTAATAATTGTTGATATGCGTTGTACCATTTATCATTACCTATACAAACATTTAAATAATCTTCATATAACACAAACATTCACTAATAGTCTAATACAAGCGATAATAAAGAGCAAGAATGGACCATGAAAAGTGGAGGTGTAGGCAAGTTATCAAAGTTATTAAGGATAACAAATGAATTCAATCAAGTTCTATATATCAATTTCTATTATAATTTAACAAAATGTAAAACAAGATAATTTAAAATTTTATAAATCAAAATATGTTGTATTATTGATTAAACTTTAATCAATAAATATTTAAAAAAATAAATCGGTACGATACGGTATTATCATGATACACGACTTCTAATACCACGTATCAATCAAGTTTAAATAGTTGGTAACCAACCAATTAGGTCGGTACCACCACCGTCTTCATCTCTACCCTCCTCTCTCTCTCTCTCTCTCCCTAAAGAAATTCTTGGACTATAATCGAACACTTTCTTGATCCGCTCTCAAATTTCTTCAGAAATACATTTCTTGATCCAATCTTCATCTCTTTGTGTATGTTTTTGGGTGTTCTAAAAGTAATTCTGCTTACAAACTGAAACCAAATTCAACCATTAATATGTGTGTACACGACGCAGTGAAGGATAATCTGGGCCTTTCACCAGACGATACCACCGCTCAGCTTGCTTCCGATCAGATCAATCTTTCAACATCTTTTCCGGTGAACACTATATTCCTTTCTTCACTATATTGCCTACAACCTGTTTGATGATATGCTTTTCTTTAATTTTGACCCTCTTGCTTCTAATTCTTTTGTGCCTCCTTTTAGTCTTGATGATTTTAAGTGGGTTTTGTTTATTTTGATTCTAATAATTATGCAAGTGCTGAATTTTCGTTTTAACGTCAATTGATCTTGAGATGAGTAGCTTGCCGATATTTCTCCTTGTGTTCAGATTGTGTTATAAAGCTTTGATCCTTTTGTGAGGAACATTTCAATTTTCATGTTTGTTATTATGTTTTGGGTGAAGTTAAATCGATTGCAGTTGGAATTGATTGACTTAGGGGTTGTTTGGCTGTTACTGAATGGTTTGGTGTAGAATGGTTAAGTGGTCAGAATGACTAAGAGGCTCTTATGATATAGATATAGTGTAAAATGAAATATGGTTGTTTGGTAATTGTCAAGAATGAAATTAGGGCGCTGAATGGTTAAGGGAGACCCAAGATACAAAAATTATTAAGAGGGTTTTAGAACCATTAAGAGGCCGACTTTTTTTCTGCCAGACAAGAGTTACCTCTTAATAGAACTATTAAGAGGTAAACAAACAACCCCTTAGGGATTTTCATGATTTTGTGAATAAATATGATGGATTTGGTTTGGAAGTGTTCAAGTCCCACATTGGGCAGCTACAATTGGACCATTTCTTTTATGGGAAATCTACAGAAATAGCCAATCTCCTAAAGGTTTCACTTTTTAGCCTGGACCCAAATTCATAAACTTATTGCATAGGTTTTCGGCAAAAAAATAATAATAAAAATAATAGGATCCTTACATAGAAAGAGGATTTTCTGTTTAAGGATCCTCTTTCACCGTAACGATCCTCTTATTTATTTTTTTTATTTTTTTTGCTGAAAACCAATTCTTGCACATATGCATATTCTTTCTGCGTAAGGATTGACTATTTAGTGAATTTGGGTCCTGAGATGGAAAGTGAATTGATTGGGGTATATTGGCTATATGTTGGGAATTGGCCTTTTTTAGAAAGTAATCTAATGTGTTGCAACATATTCACATGGTATCATATTATCATAGTCAAGATCTACCAACTTTAGCCTTTAGGGACTCGACACTCTATACCAATGTAGCCCCCTCTCGACTAGCCTTTGTTGGAGAGGGCGTGTTGGAATTTCAAGTTGACTAAATTTAGATCCTTTTTCCTTAATATATGTTGGACTTCCTTCTCTACTTAACTGCTCTTTTGAAAAATAATCTAATTGGGTTTCACATATAAAAGTTGAAGTTGAAGCCTAATCAATTATATATATATATAGGGATGAGATCGAGAGAACCCTAAAAAATAAAAGAACTGAAGAACTCATCTAAACCGTTAGATTGAGATGATTCAAGGGATGAGATTAAAATGGTGGTTATAACCACTTTTTCCAAAAATATAAAAACATGTCCTAATTTTTAAAACCGATAATCAACAAAAACAACAAAAATTGGAGCGAAACAAATTACACCAAAAAAATGATCACATTATTATCTTTAATTTGACATCTATTTTGATATATTTTTTCATCCGTTCTTTCTTGGTTCTCCGGTTCTTTTATTTTTCAGGGTTCTTCCTTGATCTTTTCCATATATATATATAAGTTGTATAACAAGGCAGGCGTCATTTTCATCAGATGGATAGCATTGGCGAGACTGCAGTTGTTACATATGAGAAACAGAATGATTTCGTACCCGTTCTTCGTTCTGGAGACTGTTCTGATATCGGAAAGCGAGCATACATGGAGGATACTCACATATGCATTCCAAATTTAGCTCAGAATTTCAGTGATAAACTTGTTAGCAAAGAAACTGTCTCATTTTATGGAGTGAGTTCTTAATTTCACCTCGCTTTTATTAATGTTATTTATATATAACGAATGTTCGTTTGAAAGTTGGAACTAACTAACGATCATCTTTTGGGGGAAAGGTGTTTGATGGGCATGGAGGAAAAGGAGCATCACATTTTGTTCGAGATCATTTACCAAGAATCATCGTTGAGGATGCTAATTTCCCATTAGAGCTCGAGAAAGTCGTCATGAGGTCATTCATGGAGACGGATGCTGCATTTGCCAAGTCATGTTCCACGGAACGCTCTCTTTCTTCTGGCACAACTGCACTTACTGCAATGATCTTCGGGAGGTTAGTAACTCATTTTCTTAATAAGAACGTTTGCGTTTGTTATGTTGGACAGAATGAGATAGGGCAATACAAAAACTTGTTGTCCCATGTTTGGCGCGACAATAGGTCAGGACAGTAGGACAAAGATGCATTTTTTTCTGTACCACCAAAATAGGTGAAACAGATGTCTGGGTTATAGGGTAAATTACCTAACTACCCATGTCACATTAAAATCCTAAAGGGAAATTGAGTCAAATAGCTATTTTAACAATTAAAATTGGTGCCTAGCCACTTCTCTCCTGGTTTTGCATAAATGTCACGACTTCCGCAATATATAGGTCCGTAAATGTAATTGTGGACCTAACTCAAAAACACACATGCAAAAAAACGAATCTGAACGATTATACTTAAAAAAAAGACCCATATCCGCAATTGCAGACCCAGGTCTGCAATATACAAAAAAAAATCGGTCAGATTTGTATTTTTGAGCTAGGTCCTTGCGGACCTATATATTGCGGTATTGCAGAAGTAGTGATATTTTGGTAAAAATAGAAGAGAAATGGCTGGGAAACTAATTTTGTTGGTAAATTGGCTATTTGAGTCAATTTCCAATCCTAAAACTCTCCAAAATTCTTTCACGCATATCTCACTCTCGCCCATCCAGTCAGTCCACGTACCAAACACAATGGTCTAAATTGTCCTATTAGACAAAATACTATCATCGTGTAAGATAATTCGCAGTTCAACGATTAACACTAACTAAAATCTGGTCAGATCTCTACTTGTGGCAAATGCTGGAGATTGTAGGGCGGTTCTTTCTCGAAATGGACTAGCTTTCGAGATGTCAAAAGATCACAGGCCGTGCTGCCACAAAGAAAGGGTTCGGGTCGAATCTTTAGGTGGGTTCGTGGAAGATGGCTACTTAAACGGTCAATTAGGTGTGACTCGAGCCATAGGTAACTGGCACATCAAAGGCCTGAAAGAAAGTGGCGATCAGGTTGGCCCTTTGAGTGCCGAACCTGAGCTTAAACTGGTCACACTAACTCAAGAAGACGAGTTCTTGATCATAGGAAGCGATGGGATTTGGGATGTTTTCAGGAACCAAAACGCTGTGGATTTTATCAGGCGGCAGCTGCAGGATCACAACGATGTCAAGCGTTGCTGCAAGGAAATGGTGGAGGAAGCAATGAAGAGAGGAGCCATTGATAATTTAACGGTGGTGGTTGTGTGCTTTCAGGCAGAGCCACCGCCACCTGTGGTGGTGCAAAGAGGTAGAGTTCGGAGGAGCATTTCTGCAGAAGGGTTGCTTAATCTTAAATTCCATCTTCAAGGGTAAAAAGAGCTTTTTACCTTTTTGCCCTCTTTACTGAATTACCGATGATGACAATAGCGGCAGAGCAGCAGTTGATGGTGGTTGCCGCTTGTTAATGAACTGTTTGTAGCTGTTGTATATATATTCATGTAGAACAAGAGAAACTATTTGTAAAAATTATACATATTATGTATCTATCCATGAATTTACTCTGAATCCGTATACAAATTATCATCTTTCGATCTATACATGAAAAAATACACAAAAAATAAAATACATCTTAAATTGCTTCAAAAAGGGCCTCCAAATATGGTATGAATAAACAAACCTATGAGGGTAGCCTCAATTGAAAAATAAATGTTGGATAAGTCGTCTCTGGTTGGGATTTTTCTGGCTATTATCTTTAGGATCCCATCAAAATGCATGCAAGTTGGACCAGACACCCACGGTTACAAAAAATATACAGTTGGCGGTCAACTCTTGGTCAATGTGCAATTGCACTAAACTGAAGCCATTTTCCCTCGTTTACTTTACCTTTAATCTCAGTTCTAACAACCCGAATCAATAACAAACCAGCAATCGATAAAGATAATATAAGCATAAAGAAGACACTATTCCATCCTCTTGTTGATATATATCCGGCTAAAAGTGGACCAAGGGCGGCACCAACCGAACCAGTACCATCTATGATTGCACTCACTGTGGCTAACGCTCGAGAATTACCTTTAATTGAGCTTTGTGTACCAAGATCAGCTGCAACGGCTGTTGTAATTAGAGCGTATGGCCCGTTCACGAGTAACCCAGAAAGGAACATCAAGAAAACATTGCTAAACATAGAAAGGCTTCCATATAAACGGTAGAAAATAAGTGCAGGAACTGATAGCGTTAAGAATACGATTGAAGTGACTGCCCGAGCTTCGATTAGATCGGATATATATCCAGCCAAAATCCCGCCAATGACTCCTCCAATATCGAATACCGTGGAGAGTATTCCAGCAGTTTTGTGAGATAAATGCACACCAGCAACAGCTTCATACACAAAAATGAATTATGATCATATCAAGAAATCTTGAAATTATGATATTGGGGTCGAAACTTGAATATAAGAGTATCTCCAACAGATTCTCCAAAATTTCTTTAAAATGGAGAACCAAAAGTCAAAATCTTCAAAATTACATCCATCTCCGATAGATTCCCCATTTTCGAGATAAATCATTGGTTATAATATTAAAATAATCTATATATTTAATAAAATAATATTTCTCTCACCTAAACATTTCATTTCAAGGTTTCTCATTGGTGGGATATAACAAAAAACCATTTCTCTCTTGGTAATCATTTTTTTGGATATCTCCAAATTTAGGGAAAATTGCATTATCTCTCCTATTTTCTCCATTTTGGAGAAAGTTTTAGAAAAGTTGTTGGAGCAAAAAAATTGCCCAAAATCTCCATTTTGGAGAAGCTAGTGGAGATGCTCTAAGCCAATGGGAGCATTATAGGAATTAATTATAGATCATGAAACCTAGAAATGATGATAATGACATTAAGAACCCATGATTCATTTCAAGAAATCTTGAAATGATGATATTTAGATCTAAACATGAATATAAGCCCATGGGTAAAACGTTATATGAATTGAATTAACAGATGATAAGATCAAGAAACCTGCAAATAAATGAAGATAACAATAATAATAATATACCTGTGTGCCTTATGTAAAAGGGTAACCAATACAAGAAAGTATACGCAACGAGCTTCGAAAAGAAGAGGCAAAACGCAAATGGCGCAACCCCCGGCAACCTCCACGCCTCCAAGAACCCGATTGCAGCCCCGTTTGAAGAAAAAGATTCATCCAATCGTTCTTCGGATTCAACATTCTGCAACATTTCCACCCCTTCTTCTTCATCTTCTTCATCCAACTCAAGCCCAATAGTTTCAGGATTCACAACAAGAAACAAAAAAACAATAGCAGCCACAATGACAATACCAATTGCAGGCAACACAAATGCCCAACCCCAACCAAACCCTAGAACTGAAGATCCAACAATAGATCCAATAATATTACCAACAGAAGTATGTGAATTCCAAACCCCCATAATCAATCCTCTTTTTGATTTACCAAACCAATTCCCCATTACAGCCACCACACAAGGCCAACCAATCGACTGAAAAACCCCACAACAAATCTGAATCATGAAAAAATAACCTAACGAATGAACATCAAACCAAAACCCTAATCCGAAAAGTAGCGTAAAAACTCCGCTACCAATCATCCCAATCGTTAAGAAAACCCTAAGATCGATTCGATCGCCAACGTGGCCGGAAAAGTACATACCGATGGCGTAAGCGGAAAGGAATGCGAGATCGAGTTCGCCGAGACGGTGGGCGCCGCGTGCGGAGTTGAACGGCGGCCATCCGGTGGTCGAGTTTGATTGATTTGGGTTCGGGTCGGGTCCGAGGACGGATTTGACGATGCTGGGGGGTTTTCGGGAGGCGTGGAAGGCGGCGTAGGCGATGAATGTGATGAGAAGGGTGGAGATTTTGTGGAAATTTAGGGTTTTTTGTGGGGGGTTGAGGGATGGAAAGAGGGAGAAGCCTGGTGGTGGATCTGGTGGCAGGGTTGTTGGATCTTTCATTAAAATGGGTTAAGATAATGAAAGGGTAAGATTTGCAGAGAAATGCAAAGGAAGAAGAAGGATAATGGTGGTGGTTGGGGTGAGATTTCAAGTTTCTGGTATAGAGGAGGGGAGGGAAAAAGAGTGTTTGTTTGTTTCAAGCTTCTGAAGATTTCTTAGAATGTAAGGTTTGACTTTTATTCCACAAACTTTGACTTTATTTCAATGACAAATCACATTTTAACAAAGTAAACAACTTTTCCATCCAGAAAATCATTCGATCCAATTTAAATCGACCGATTCAATTAGAATGATTGATTATGATCGAATGTTTAATTGTAATCGGATCCAGTATTTCAACATTTAAATCGAATCGGTCAGTTTTTGAATGGTAGCTTAGAATCCAATAAAAACAACCCAATCCAATCCAATAGTCATTGTTGGACCCAATTATTTGGATTTGATGATACCACATAAATGGCATCCGATCATACACTCATAATGTTTTAGGATTTTATGTTATTGCCTATTATCTAGAATAAAAAGAGGATCTGATTTGTATAGGATCCGACAGTTCGGGATCCAAAACTGAGGACCTGATTTTGGTACATATTCGAAATACACCTTGTAATTCAGATACTCAGTCATCCTTGTAAATAGGATTTTCATTATATGTCGTATTTTATAATTTGTTATCTGATTAAGCAAAACGTCTTCAGCAAATCGAAGACTAATTGAAGTTAAATTAGACAAATACCAAAGCAGATTAGATTTATCATCTAGCTTATAGAAGATCGGAAGACAGATAATTCATATAGTTTGACAAATAATCTGGCAAGCCGATTTTAAAAAATACTTGAAACCAAGTTTCTTTTACCAACTCTAAGTCCTAGTGTGGGAATATGTTCAACATGTCAGACTAAGCAAATAATATTTACTTATTTTATTGTTCACTATGCACACAAAAACATGGATGGAGACTTGATAAGAAAACTAAGTTCAAAAGTATTATTTTATTTAGTATCACGTTTCTTTTATTGTTCACTCTGTATACAAAAAGAATAGTTGAAACAACAATGTCTACAGCATATCTAATAGCTTTTTTTTGGAGGGTGTCCTAGGCTTTTGCCTAGACTAATCCCTTGACAAATTATGACTGTAATACATCAGCCATGATTAAATCTCAGTGGTCACAAGTTGTGTACGTCTGGATTCGAACCCTGGACAGATGAGATATTTCGCCACATCCCCCAAGGCTTTAACCAGTACGCCACAGCGCTTGTGGTTCATATCTTATAGCTTCCACAACAACTTTGTAATTCTTTATGTTTTGAATAAACAAGCAGAATTGAAAAGTGAAAATTTATTATGTTATTCAACCATCTTCTACAAAATCCAACATTCACGGGATGATTGGATTGAATTGGATTTGCCTAAATAAATTGGATTTCAACCAATGAACATCGCTTGTTAACAGATAGATTGTGATATCATAGAGTTTAAAAACTTGATTAGAAAAACAAATTATCCGTGTTTTTGAAAGAGAAAGAAAAAGAAGAGAACAAAATAATTTTTTCCCAAAAGAAAGTTCAAGTTAACCTTCATTTTTTTCGAACCGTTGATTAAGGGGCCGTTTAAAAAACAAAATGCATCATCACATTTGTTTAAACCGTTGATTAAGGGGCCGTTTAAAAAACGCTTACCCGGGTAAGTGCTTACCATGTCACATTAGCTTACCATGTGAATATGGCAAGAACCAAGAATCTCACCCGGTAAAAGCGGAAGCAAGGACCAAGAGTCGAAAGCAAGAACCGAGAGTCTTACCCGGTAAGTGAGTGCGACGACTCTTACCACGGTTAACACTTACCAGCTAAATTGTTGCATACGATGTCATTTTGGTAGACTAAAATCTTACCCGGGAAATAGGTGATAGTGTTGAATTTTACCGGTAAGTGATCAAGTAAACGGCCCCTAATTCTAAAAAGTTGAAGTTGCTCCAATTCAAAAAGAAGATAATGTTTTCATATGATATGGGCAAGTACAACACTAACAACCGAAAAATAGAACCTTAAAATCAACAACAAATGTACTACAAAAACCATTCCTCATACGAAAAATATTTAATCCACCGTTCACCCATTACCGCAATCAATTTGAATCCTTTCACCGTACCATACTCTCAACTCGTGAGCAGCTAGATTCATCACTTCAGATCGATCTTGACCAATTGTACATGTCGTTTTTGTACAATGATAGCTAGTGTTATAGGAGAACTACAAACAAATTTAAGGTCCTTTTGGTAAATGACACGATGTTGACTGCAACCACTAGATCATCTGCTGGTGGAGATCGGCCGCCTGTTGGGCAAGCTCCACCACCATAGCCTCGTCAAAGAACTTATTGATGCTCACATCCTCACTCATTCCCTAAATACAAAAAGAAAAAAAATCAGCGATTTATCCACAGGGAAGCACGTCAATTAAACTACAGAGTACTAAATCTGCCTACTTCCCAATTATATCCTTAATTATGAGATAGACAACTTCATTACTCCGCCTATTATCAAGGGTAAAATTGTCATTTAGTTAATGAAAAGTGTAATAATTACATATTTAGGGAAGGAAGGAGTACTAGATATAAAAAGAAAATGTTGGTCCAACAAAATGGTCAGATGCTGTAGGTCATCCTTTGCTTTTAGATGGGGGTTAATAACTTCTATACAACTGGAAATTAATAACAAAATGTGGGCAATAATATTAGATAGGGGTTAATAACTTCTATACAACTGGAAATTAATAACATATTGACATGCTACCTAATGGAAATACTTGAAATCAAAAGAAAATAGATAAAAAAAGGCAAGAAAGTAAAAATATGGCATACCTTCCTACGTCTTGTTTTAACCATAAATTCACGTGCAAGGTACTGAATTGGTGCGGGCTCCAGCGGCCGTAAAACAATGCTTTTGTCCAATGGATCACCAGGAACAATAGCCCAGTGATCAAAAGCCGAGAGGGCAAATGCCTGCCCCTGGGTATGATACCGTAAGTCTGTCTCAAAACCGAATGATTCAATCACAGGTAGAAATGCCTGAAAATTCATAAAAAAAGATTCAACAAAATTACAGTAGTCTGAATTCAGTAAATAAAATACCAAACATACATATTCCAACCCCATTTTCTTAACAAAACAAAAGTCCGGGCTTTGGGTGTGAAAATAGGCCCAATTGGTTTTTTCGAGCTTTTGAAAAAATAATGGGCTGATCAGGCTTTTAGGCCTTGTTGGGCCTGAACTCCTAACACGGGATATTTTGGGCTTCGGTTTCAGGAAATCAACATAAGATTAGAAACTAACCTTGACTATATAGGCTGGAGTTCCTGGTTGAGGAACATCAGCCGTTATATGTCCACGTCTTCGTGATAACACCGTGTAAATAGCAGAAACACAATCTATAGGTGTTTGTATCTGAAAATATAAATATACAATTTGTTAGCTATTAATAACTTTTCAAAGAGTTTTTAAGGATTGACAAAACATGCAATCTATTGAAGTAGCGAGGGTAATTTAGTAATTACCTCCACATAATATACAGGCTCCATAAGTCGTGGTGTCGCCATAAGAAAAGCAGAATAAGCGACCCGTCGGGCCGTTGGAATGATTTGACCGGTTCCACGATGTAATGGCTCTGGTGCAATTCTTGCATCTACTATTTTAAACTTAACATTACGGATGGGCTCGTCACAAAGTGGACCCTCACGTGCACCCCACTGAAATCTGTTAAGTTTATGTTAGCACTAAATCACAATAAGGGTAACAATGGAAATATGAAAATAAAAGCTCAATACATTGAGGACACTTAATGCTAAACGTAGCTAACAAATAAAATGACCTACTTACCCTTGAACAATGGAATCCTTCACAGCATTCAACAAGCTTTTATCGACTTCACTTGAGAGGGTGTCATCCAATAATATATTAGGTCCCTGCAAGTTAATTAAATGTAATTTAGAACAACGAATATAAAATAAATGATGATATACAATTTTAAAATTTATTATACCTGCTTGTCCGGTCCAAAGGCCCATATAGATCTTGCAGCAAGCAGATCCCAATCATATTTGGTTTGAAAAAAGTCCCCTAGTTTCTTTCTAGGCCAATCCACACTTACAACACCATTCTCAATATCCTCCGCAAGTCCTCTCTCCAATGGTTCAGCAATCTAAGCGACAATACAATATAAAATATATTTTTTGTTATCACAAAAAAAGATCATTCCGGAAAGCACTTTAAAAACAAAAGGTAATGGTATCACTTTTATACCATGGTAATTTTATTTTTCTTGTTAGGCGTTTCAGCAAAGCATTTCATCGACGAAGACTCCACCACTGTTTCACAGAACGAAACAACTGGATCCGCCACCTGTTTGATACAACACAAGCAGAATTAATATCCATAAATATATCTAAAAGAAAGAATATAATGAAAACAATTACAGCACCTTGACTTCGACTTCTGAATACAGTTCCCTAAGATCTTTCATAATAGAATCCAGATACAGTTCTCCAGTACCTAAAATAGTGTGTTCTCCAGACTCCTCAACTTTAGTGATAGCTAAAGGATAACTCTTACTGATCTTCCTAAGACCCTCGACCATTTTCGGCAACTCGCTCGGATTCAACGGCTCGGTTGCCGTTTTCACCACCGGAAGAGTGTTGAACTGAAGAGGCCTAAATATGTAAACATCCTCATCGTATTCCGAGTTACAAAGCGTTGCAGTTTTCATAATCGAAGCATCAACACCTTCAATAAGAACCCAAGAACCAGGAGGAGCCTTATTAACAGGTATCCTATAACGAGATTGATAAACCCAAAGTTTCGTTACTTCTTTTACAGTCATATCTTCCTCATCATCCGGCGAATAACCTTCTCCGAGCACACGAACAGTCTGCCCTGTACGAATTTCACCGCTATAAACCCTTCCAAATGCATCAAAAACGCTGCAATCGGATTTAGGATACAACTTCGTAATATTAACCATAAGCGGCCCAGAAGGATCACAATCTTCCATGGAACTGTAAATTCCGGAATCTTTAGGTCCCGTGTAAATATGATCAACTTTCCGCGATGCAGCCTCTTTGGCGGAAGGGATGTGGTGGACCAACATGTCGGTAAAGCCGGTGGCTGAACCAAAAACTGAGCTACAAGCCAACCTAAGCAAAGGTCTCACATTCAACTTGTAAGCGGCATTACTCAAAGTGACACCGAGTTCCGCTAGAGTTGTCTCGACGCTCTTTTTATGTTCTCCAATTACTTGGCTGTATATCTTGTAGAGAGGTTCAAGGATGAACTGCACAAATGACCTTTCTACCCCACTTGAAGGTGGTTTCTTCTTAAAAGCTCTAGTGGCTGGATCGTAATAATTATCTCCCCAAAGTCTAGTCGCAAACTTGTTAGCGTCAAAAGGGATTCCGTGAAGCTTAACGTATAATTTGGCAAACGATTGGAGAGTGAAGCACCATCCTGCACTGCCACTAGCAAAACATATGTTTCCGGCAGCTGGGTCAATAATTTGAACGTTGCCAGCTGTTGAAGAGACTGCAGTTATGTGGTTATTGAGGACTTCAATGGTATGCCTCAACTTATGATAGGCATCTTTAGGAGGTAATTTAAGCTCGGTTATTAATCTGTCAACCTACATGAACAGGTAGAACTGAAACTTCAGTAAAGCACGATTACAAAAAAATCTAAATATATATATATATATGTATATATATATATATATATTCTTAGTACATTTGTTTTACATACAAAACTTCCTGACTGCTTTGAGCGGTACCAGTCTACCAGGTAAAGATGAAATACCTTGTTTATCACAACTACAATAGGTAGGCGCTCTTGAACAGCATGCCGGATAGCCCTCTCTGTGTTCACCTGTTCATGAGTCGATGTCATGTAAAGTTACATTATTACCCATTACAAGTGAATTACATTGTTCCTTATATAAAGCAGCTAAGCAAGACAATTACTAAAACCTAATGTGAGAGGGAAGAAAACTCCAATTCAATATGGTACATAATCCATATATAGATTTATGTTCTACTATAAGAGACCAGCAACTTGGTGTCACCATACACTAAAGAGATGTTAAAAATTTGTTTCATAGGTAACATTATTTGGCGCTGATTTAGTCAAAAAATAACAACGTCAAAACATTACATTTCAGCACACAGCCACACATATATGCAACAAAAAGAATTATTTGGATCACACAACTATTTGTATGTATACATATTCATTGAAGCACAATATGAAAAAGAAGTGGCCAAAAAACTCATGTTAATGGATATACAGATTTATACTTTTATGTTAAGATCAAGGAAATGTTGTAGCACATACCATGACTCCTTCAGCAGCATCTACGATCAAAACTGCCCCATCAGCAAGCCTAAGGGCAGCGGTCATTTCATCAGAAAAATTAACATGACCAGGTGTATCCATGATATTACACATATACGATTTCGAATTGCTGTCCTCGAGAACAAGTGACATAGGAACTGCCTTAATCGATATCCTTCTCTCTTGCTCATCTACCCTTGTATCAGTATATCTCATATGCTTCTCGCTGTTTTGATCAAAAGTCGAAATATGGTGAGTTTGCTCAACCAACATATCCATAAACACCGTTTTCCCATGCTGCAAGTGTCCAACCAAAGCAACATTCCTAACCAAAGTAGGATTCGATGAAAGACCCAAAAGAAATTGGGTCGAGACATATGTGGATGAATCTTTAACACCCACTTCAAATTTAATATCCCTAACTGGTTTAATTATGGGTAGCTCAAGGGGCTGTTCGTCTTCATCCATTACTAGTGTTTCCACCTCTTCGCCATAAACCTCTTCTGCAGTAGGGTAATACTTTTTATCCTCTGCAAGAACAATCTGATTTTCCATATCAACATCATCAGTAGTAGTTATCCACCCGTTGGGTCCAGCACCCGCATTCTCTTCATCAGATTCGGCCCTATCATCCTCAGGCTTTTCTGGGAGATCTTCATCTTCATCCTCTCGATCACTCTCCTGATCAGACTCGATTTCAGGTCCAATGTAGTTTCCAAACTCATCATACAAGCTGTCATCCATCCTGCTATCACCAAAACCCTAAAATTTTCATGCTACATTATAATCCATAAGAAAATTCCATTCTTTTTCTGAATTGTTTTAACCAAAACATTAACATTGCTTCCTATGCTTGGACTCCTTCCATTCCAAAATAATAATAATAAGTCATTTAGACTAAAACAAGTGTTTTCCATTTCAAAAGATTATTACAAATTGAACACATACATTCTTTATTATTCCTCAAAATTCCATCAATTCCAATCCATTTCATATGTGAGGTTGAATACTAATCTGTTACACCTCCGTAACCCTATCCTTCGGACCGAGTCAGTAAAATCTTTCAACTAAAACTACACCAGATTTCACAACTCAAAACGGAGCGTTAGCAGAGAAAATGCAGAGAAAAGAAGATGTAATAATAACTATGCTATCAATCAAGTTCACAAATTTTAGGTTTTCTGTTTTCGACGCATATAGAGAAGAATCAATTACATAAGGTTATCAATCAATAGAAAATGTATTTAAGCATCAAGGTATGAAGAAAGCTAACCTGAAGCGTTTGCCGGAGAAAATGACGGTGGATGACCGGAGGAAGGGTTTCGGTGGTTAACGAGAGAAGGGTTTAAGCACTGTGCGTGAGTGTGTGGGAGATGTTCTCAGATTCGGCCTTTGCTCCAAATACTGAAGGCGGTGTATTGTAATTTGATAGGTTTCAGCTTTACCACCTCATGTTTCAAGTAATTACACTTTAAACCCTAAACTTTGTTTACCTTTTACTTTGGAAAAAGTGATTTGTTTTCATAGTAAGATATTTATGAAGACACATTTTTCCTACTACGGTTGATAAATAATCAAAATGATTTTATAAAAACTAATAATAATACTATATAATTGGACAAATAGATTAAACAAATGTGTTTATCTATGTTTTTAAATTTTTTTAAATGTAAACGGAGTCGTGAAATAAAAACATCAAACTTAGGCCATCCGTAACCCAGCGGGGATGGGCTCGGGATGGAGGACGGTATGGTGCGGGATGGGGTACGCCTCATGCGGTATCAGCGGGAAGGGATGGAATGCGGGATCCCCACCCCGTTTCATCCCGAAGCATTTAAAAAAAAAGGTTTGGTCCAATAAGAAGTCAACACGTGGATTAGATAAATGAAATAAGAATTAAAATAAATGAGGTGGCAAAAGGGTTTGAGGGAATGGGGTACGGGTGTTTAGGGATCGTTAGGGATCGAGTGAGGGATGGAAGAAAAGCTGATGTGGCGCTGATGTGGAGTGGAATATTTGAAAGATTCCCTCCATGGGGTACTGATGGCCTTAGAACATCTTTGTACAAAAAGCAGAAGGTCTTGGGTTCGAACCCAAGACACCCCCATAGCCACAACCGCTGAGTGACTCAAGTATGTCCCCCACATTATGGATAGGCAGCCGGTTGTGGGTCGGTTGGGGTTGCCGGTATCAACCTTTTGTACAAAAACTTAGAGCATTTTCAATAGTTATATTAAAATAGAAAAAGTGTGATTTTAACTATTTTTTGCTCCAACGGCTATGTCATCTTGTATGCTAAAATAAAGAAAAAAATAGAAATAATATTTTAATATTTCCACTAATAAGAGACGTTGAGTAAAATATTTAGTAAAGAGAAATAATATTTTATTAATGTGTTGATTATTTTAATAATTTAATCAATGCTACAAGCTTTAAAATAGAATAATTGTTAGAGTTGAAAGCGAATTTTATAGAGATTTTGATTTTTTAATACTTTATTTAATATATATATATATATATATATAGGCTGGGTATCAAATATAAATCAACTAGTTTGTACAAACTCGTACAAACTCAATCTACCTTCATGAATTTGCAATTTTTTTAATTTGGCTTCATGAATCTATATTTTGGTTTCATGAATATAAAATTTGGCTTCATGAATATATAATTTGGCTTCATGAATCTATATTTTCCGGTGAAGCCCTAAAATACCCTTATAAATAAATAAAAAAGAAGTTATGGAGCCAAATTATATATTCATGAAGCCAAATTTTATATTCATGAAGCCAAAATATAGATTCATGAAGCCAAATTAAAAAAATTGCACATTCATGAAGGTAGATTGAGTTTGTACGGGTTTGTACAAACTAGTTGGTTTGTACCCGATACCACCCCTATATATATATATATGTGTGTGTTACGTAAACAAAATTTGTGATTTCTTTTATAAAAAAATCCAAATAATTATTGTAATATTGTTTCTTTACTTCCTCTATATAAAATGTGTGCATATAATAATTTTCCTCAAAACCTATTCCATATGGAAATATTACTCTACGTGTTTTGGTTTGGTAGAATAAAACTATTTCTTTTTCGAAAAAAAAACAAAAAAAAAACAAATGAGTCATATCTTTACAATATATAAATGTCATTTAACAAATCTGATAAATCGGTCTTTGAAAAAAAATACTTATGTTTCCTATTTGGTTTTAAAATTTTAAATATAAAAACAAAAACAAAATATTAGCAGACAATTGTAACACCTTGATATTTATCCCAATTGAAGAAATCAGTAAAGGAAGAACCAATTATGGAGTATGGCTATAGTGTCATGCAGTTGTGACATCTGTCACAATAGCACCAATGGTACTGAAAGTATGGTAGTCTCGGCTATAGTGCTATGTGATTGTGACATATGTCACAATAGCAACGGCGTTACCGAGTGGTTGATCGTCCCAACGAATGTGTCATGTAATTATGACAATTGGGTAGCACCCGTACTTTTTGGGTAAGCACAATTTCAAGTTAGTGTAGAAATCGATCTTTTAAGAGAGATAAAGGAAATAAGATTTTGGGCATAAATCCTACATTTTATGGTCTTGTTGGATGAAGAATTCAAATACGAGTCCAGCAGTTCTTTCTAGAGCAAAAACGAAGCTAAAACGAAGAAGTTATGGTCAAAACAGTGTTCGGTACATTCTGTGTTATAGTGCCCGAGATTGTGACACTGTCACTATAGCATGTCACAATAGCCGGATGCCAAAAACTCTCGGTACGACTTGTGCGATTGTGCCAGAGCGATTGTGACACTGTCATAATCGCATGTCACAATAGCATGAACGTACCAGAGCCTTAAAAATACGATTTTTCAGCCATTTCTCTCATTTCTCACTTCTAATCTCTTCCTTTCTCTCCCAAGTCGACCTACCACCCTCTCATATGAACCCTAACTCATTTTGGGGCTAAGTTCTTGTAAATCAAAGTGTTCCTTCATCATCTATGCAAGTGGTTTCATCTATTGGTGCAAGATTCAAGTGTTCATCTCCATTCCTTGAGATTTCTTGGTTTTTTCACCAAAACCTAAGTGGTGAGTTCATCCTCCTAGTTTCTAAACTTTATTATGAGTTATAAATGATCTATTAATGAATTCCTAGTGTTTTAATGTCTTAAATTTCGGTTTGGATGATTTTGGGGAAATTAGGGCAAAATTAGGGTTTTTGGTCAAAGTGGAGATTTTGAGATAAGATGTTTGAGGAATGATTCTAAGCCCTTGAATACGTATATTTATGGTTGGAAAATTTGTGAATCTAGGTTTTTGGAAGAATTGCTTGTGGATTCAAGTTTCTTCAAGGAGCCCGTATTGGGGTAAAATCTAGATTTAGCTTAAATCTAGCAAGGTGAGTTCAAGTTGATTTGTGAAAACGTTGTACATGTCAAAAATGTCTATTTTAATATATTTATGTGTTTTACATGAAATTATCAAATATTGAGATATTTGAAGGGTTTTGATTATTTAAAGTGTTTGACTTTATAAATCTTGTAAAACACCCACATTTGGTATTTTTGAGTATTTTGGTAGATAATCATAAAGGAAGTGATGATTTATTTTATAAATGGAGGTTATTTGATAAAATGCACTTTTAGTGTGTGTTTTGGGAATGTGCATAAATTGTGTTATGGAACGTTTAGAAAGTATAAACGTGTGAGTTATTGGTCATTCTCGACCTTGGAAACATTTTAGAAATTGTAAACCTTTTTGATTTTGGGCCGAAAGCCAATGGTGATTTAATAGACAAAGATTTTGGGAAAAGAAGCATTTTGGTTTATGTAACCATATTGGCTTACATATTTAGCCAAACGTTTATTATGCCTTTTTGGCTTGATTTATATTCAAATGAGTGTTTGGGGTATTTGCCCAGTTTTATTAGCTCGATAAGGAGCCTTGAATGTGTGATACTTTTAAATTGCATCTTGATGGAAATTACATGTTATAAATGCGCCAGTTCATTTATTTGGAGTCATGTAATGTTTTAGACTGTAATACATTGGATCCATAGGTAGGGCTGTAAATGAACCGAACGTTCAGCGAACCGTTCGTGAACTGTTCGGCGGGAAGTTCGTTTATGTTCGTTTATTTAATAAATGAACGAACATGAACACGTTTTTTTGTTCGTTTAGTTAAATGAACGAACATGAACAATGGTCTCGTTCGTTCATTTATGTTCGTGAACGTTCGTTCATTTATGTTCGTTAATGTTCGTTCGTTTATGTTCGTTTACGTTCGTTTATGTTCGTTTATGCTTGTTTATACATAAACATATTTATATAATATGAAATTAATGTGTAAAATCATCAAGTAAATTGATCTTTTAGAATTTATTTTTCATACCTCCTAAGTTAACCCAGATTTTCATTTTGTTAAGGTATTTTTTACGAACGGAATGATGAGTATGGTGGTTTTTTTTGTTCATTTGGGTTCGTTCGTTTATGTTCATTTAAGTTCGTTCGTTTATGTTCATTTAAAGTCGTTCGTTTACGTTCGTTTATGTTCGTTTAAGTTCGTTCGTTTACGTTCGATTATGTTCATTTAAGTTCGTTCGTTTACGTTCGTTTAACTCTTAATGAACGAACATAAACGAACACGAACAAACAAAAATTCTTAACGAACGAACATGAACACAAAAAATCCCGTTCGTTTACCGTTCGTGTTCGTTCGTTTGTTCGGTTAAGTTAAACGAACGAACATGAACAAGCCTTCGTTCGTGTTCGTTCGGTTCGTTTACAGCCCTATCCATAGGCATATGAGTCGGTCATATTTGTATAGTGGAGAGTCGTGGTATTCTCACTTTGGGAAGTATGTCGTTTGGCATTGTTGTGTCCCGGTGTTGTGGAGAAGAACCTTATTGGGTTGTACTCCAGATTTTTTTTGGTTTGTGGTTTGATGTTCTAACACTTGTGCACGAGGGTTGAACATCTTGAGTTATCAAGTAAGGAGTCAAGACTCTAGTTCTTGAATGCTAGTAAGTAGGCACTAGATACTGAACAGGCAATAAGATCGTGTATCCTTGAGGTGTAGCTGGGCACAGCAGACAATGGGGGATACGGTGGTGTCACCCGTTGTTGGGTGGTGGACTTGAGGTGTAGCTTAGCTAACAGGCAATAAAGTCCGACTCGAGTTGGAGCTTATTAAAGCGGACAATAGAGTCACGATTTGAGGTGTAGTTCAATAACATTGTTATGCGGCTTAACTTTGTGTTCCGCCACGTATAATGGAAGCGGGTCTCCCCCGTCACCGAAAGGTGTTGTTTGGGTATTTATTTTTATCCATGTTTTCGGTGATGTACTATATATATACGGATTATTGTCCATGATTATGGGTTGAGTGTTATGCCCCATCCGTGTTTTGGATGTTTCGGGATATAAAGTTTTATCTACATTTTCATAAATTGGGAGTTCATTTACTATTCACATTTTGGGTGAATTTTGAGATGAGTTTACTTTACGAACGAATGTTTTGTATCGGGGCTCTCGTCTTCAAAATTGTGTGTGTTAGGAAACGTTTATTTTGGTGTTCCATCACCTAAAATACATGTTATTGGAAAACGGGTCGTTTTCATATTTAAAGTAAATCATTTTGAAAATCATGATTTAAGTTGTACCCTCTCTTTTAACGATTTATATAATCATGATGAAAACTCTTGAACTCACTAGGCGTTAGCCTAACCTTTTTATTTGTCGGCATATGCATCAGGTACTGATACGCGGGTTTACACCCCCTCGGCTGACCGCAAGTGTACGATATCGTCTCAAGTAATATATACTGAAGTACGAGTATCGAATCAAAGGAACAAGGTGTTAAGTACCACTATAACTGTATCAATTATTAACTGAACGATCGAAAATGGTTTGATTTGATTTTTGTAAAACTGGAATTGAAAAGCACACAAACACGTAAGAACAAGACTGGTTAATTTGATTCGAAAAGAGAAAAGATGGAGGGTTGGAGTTTGAATGAATCAAACACCATGAAATCTAAGCGACTCATATATATATGGTTTCAACAATCAATGAATTGTATCACTCGAGATCCATTATACTCTTCCGAGCTACAATGAAATTAACTTAAAAGAACTGTTTATCTCTCGATCTTACAATTGTTTTAAAGTTAAGAAAATGAGATTAAACCAACAACACCGAGGGAATTGGTATATCTCTATCCAATTCCTATCGGTGGCAAATTGTAAAGCCCGTATCCCGGTACGTTTTATTTTGCTAAATTATTTATTTAAATTGTGTTACCTATAAACGTTTTTTTTGTTAACGGGGTTAGACGCCTAAGACCTAAAACGTTTTAATCTTGACACTTAGGGACTAATTGTTAAATCCTTGCTAATTTGGAGAAGAATGGTCATACCCTAAAAACCCATGGACCAAAAGTGGCAAGTGGGTGAAATTGGTTTGGCCCCGTCGTTTTCTTTTTTTTTCTTTCTTGTTTCACGACTAAACAACAAACCAAAAACCCTACGATCTATTTCTTCCTTGTTCCTTGTATTGCCGCCGAGAAGAGAGTAAGAGAGATCGCAAGAGAGAGAGAGAGGGAAGACCGGTTGGAAGTCGCCGTTGCCGGAGGTTCCCGCCGCCGCTACCTGCTGTTCGCCGGAGTTTCGAGAGAGGGAGGATCGAGTGCGGTTACGTGGCATCGTCGCAAGGTAATCCGTAACCCTCGTTTCGTTTCTTCTTGTCCTAGTCGCCGATAACCCAACGCCACCGCCGCTGCCGCCGCATGCGGCCTTGGCCGCTGCAGGCGGTGGCTGCCGGAGACCACCACCGGCGGTGGTGGTGTGGAAGTGGCAGTGGGTGGTGCATGGTCTTGCCCAGCCCTCGATACCTAAGACCCTGATCGGGTGAAACCGAGTTGCAAACCCGAATCGTTTATACCGTTTTTATAAATCGTGATTTTATGTAGATTCTAAGTGTGCTGTCCAGTTTTCGTTTGATCACAACTTTCCCGTCGTAACTCGGATTGAGCCGAAACTGGTGCCCACGGTTCACGTTCTGGGTCGGGCACAGTTTCCGTGTTTTAGCGGAGATCTGGTTCGGCCTCTAGCTAGGTGAAAAAGTGGTCGTTTTTACAGCAGTTAGTCATTTCATGTAAAACAATTCAGTAATCTGCCTCTGTCTTGCGTAAGCCATATCTTTCTGCTCGTAACTCGTTTTGAGGTGAAATTGGTGCCCAGAGTTCCCTAATCGAGTTGGGAAGGTTTTTCGTGTTTTGACGAAAGTCTGATTAAGCCCGTAGCTAGGCTGTTTTGGGCTGTTTGTACAGGCTGAACCGGAAACTGGCAGTTTTGGTAGGCGTTCGTATTTAATTCATAATAAATTGTAGAAAAATAGTTAGAAGACGTATAATATGTCCTTGGAACCCTAGCTCAGAGGACTTTCTGGTCATAAATTAATATTGGGATTTTTCTGGTTTTAAAGGGGTCGAAACAGGTCCCGAACAGACCTGTTTTGTTTGAGCGGAAATTAGTTTTAGTGACGGTTTAAGCGTATGTCGAGTCATAGGGTCCGGGTCTCGTATTGACACGTTTTAACATGCGTTTAGGTGCCGGGAAGTGACCGTATTTGTGAAGCTTGAACTGTGTTATTAAGCTGGGCGCGCATTCGAGGTGAGTTCTCTCACTGTGTAGTTAGGGGTGGTATGCATGTCATAATAGTTTGTATGTACTACTGTCTTTGTGGTGTGAACTAGTTGTTTGTGGTGTGTAATATTTGATTGGTTTGAATGCTTGGTATAAATGGTTACATTACAATTCGGTGGGACCGAGGCCTCGATGGTACTGAGGTGTTGGTTACATTACAATTCGGTGGGACCGAGGCCTCGATGGTACTGAGGTGTTGGTTACATTACAATTCGGTGGGACCGAGGCCTCGATGGTACTGAGGTGTTGGTTACATTACAATTCGGTGGGACCGGGGCCTCGATGGTACTGAGGTGTTGGTTACATTACAATTCGGGGGGGGGGGGGGACCGAGGCCTCGATGGTACTGAGGTGTTGGTTACATTACAATTCGGTGGGACCGAGGCCTCGATGGTACTGAGGTGTTGGTTACATTACAATTCGGGGGGGGGAACCGAGGCCTCGATGGTACTGAGGTGTTGGTTACATTACAATTCGGTGGGACCGAGGCCTCGATGGTACTGAGGTGTTGGTTACATTACAATTCGGTGGGACCGAGGTGTTGGATACATAATTACTTGTAGATGTTTACTCGTTTTATGTAACTGTGATGTTGTTGCTTATGTGCGGATAGGGGTGATGTGTATATAATTCCTATCTGCGCATGTGTTGGAATTCACTAAGCTTCGTGCTTACCCTTTCCCAATAAACTGTGGTTTCAGGTCCGAGCGGCTCCAAGGCGTGACAAGTACACACTGGCGCGCGAGGAGAGCTGGTTGTTTTATGGTTTTATTAATTAAACGTTTATTCCGCTGTATTTTTATTATAAAGTTAAGAATTATGAGTTTGCAAACGAAACGTTGGGATTCATTTAATGAGTTGTTATAAATGAGTTGTTTATTTAAAAATTTAAATTGCTTGTAATTTTTGGGACGTTACACAAATGAATACGGCCTAAATCTGGAACTTTTCTCAAAGGAACCCAAGATTAGTGAAATCGTATAACAATTGATCAAGTTATTAAACGCATTAAACATAAATTCAAATGCTTCATTCATCTATCAAAACCAACAAAAACATAAATCACATGGAATCCATAGTGTAAGACCCAACCATCATCCAACCCCCCAACATGAAGGTTTAGCTCATGATGGGGGTACTAGAAAACAACTGAAAAGCTATAAGGGATGGGAAAACCACCATTGTTAAAGACAAAACTAAGAAAGATAATCAATCACTCCTTGAGAAGAATTCCTCCACTCTCACGTACTCGTTCGTCTTCGATCTCTAGCTCCAATCCATTTCCTTCGTGTTACTCCTCTCAAATTCTCTAGTCGGCTCTCCAAAATCGCCTCCCTGTCAGTCGTTTTCGTCAAAAACCAGAAGTCGTCTAAACACCTAGCTGCAGGAATGTTTTAAACAAACTGGATATCGGGGCCAGCGCTGGCGCGGATCAACTGGCGCGGGGACTGGCGCCAAGCATTGTTGGTTTAACTTGGGGCGGATCATGGTGCGGATCCACTGGCGCGAGGACTGGCACCAGACATTGTTTGGCCAAATTTCACCAATTTCTTGTTTTTAGCTCCGGAACTCGAATCTGCCCCTTTTAGTGAAAAATACCTGAACCTGCACTTTCTTGCCTAAAACCCGTTAAAAACTACTATTTTACTTAAAGACACGCGAAAACCACCAAATTTGAGATATAAATAATGTCGAAAACCGACATTATCAACAACCCCAAACCAAGCGTTGCTTATCCCCAAGCAAAATAGCGACCAAAAAATAATCAACCAAAATCTTACCAGAATTCGCACATTTGGGCAGTCAGCGGTGTCATTTATGATCTCTAAACATCTCAGTAAACAAAATGAATTGCAATTCGGGATGAATTATCAATTGACGGAACTTCAGTTTGTAGAGTTTGAGACACTAACTCTTTGAGAATAGAACTGATAGGGACCACACCACATTAAGTTAGACATAAAATTATGCATGCTCAGGAAGGATTTCGGTTTGACCCTACCTCACTGGATTCTCAAATCACTCGAACCCTAGGTTGTCACACATGTCGTCATGCATTTGGAAGTTATGTGCAATAATTCTCAAGATAAAAGCATGAACAACTCATCATGAAAGACGCACCAATGTACAAAGAAACGATCTCGGAAGGAATCAACTAACAAGACTAGGGCTATTGGTGCAGCTCTATCTATCTTCTTATACTTCCCAAAAGATCATCCAGGTCTTTACAAGGGTTGTAATGGGGCTAGGCTATTGGGTAAGAAACGAAAGGTATGGTAGATCAAAATTCTCAAAGTGTCAGTGTACGAACCAACAGTTCTCATTTCCCTTCTCTCTCTTGCCTTTTTCACTATGTCATCACCCACAATCCCTTGGTTGAGTTTGTCAACCTTATTTCCCTTCTACTTAATTGAATATTCTTTTTTTTTCTTGCAGTGAATTGGCCCATTGGCCTTATTTCTCTATGACTGCCACTCAAATATTCTGTATTTTTGTGTTTTTTTTTTTCAAAGTTGACCCTTTTGGTCATGTCTATCTTCTCGTACCCCACTATGATTCACTTCTCTCTCTCCCTCCCCTTTTAGGCTCAAATTCCCGCCTCGTCGTTCATAACCGACACTTCTTCGGAAAAGTAGGCTATAATATAGGTTAGGGTTTAATAACTGGGTTCAGTATCGAAAGAATTAGTGTTTGGCTTCAACGTGGCTAAGGTACACTAAAAAAGAAAGAAACGCAAGATAAAATCACTATGCTACTCACCATGCCTGTAATCGTCTCTTAAGGTCCATACTTAGATAAGATGTGAGCTTCACTAGATATTCCTATGGACGTCTTTGCTAATTGATGCAACTTATAGTGAGATCAATTATAACCACGACAAAGGATTAAAGAAAAGTGTATCGATTTAATGTATTCAGCCTTTCAGAATCGAAGCTATAGTGCATGGCTCAATGTCTCACGGGTGGTCTCCACTAATTTCCCTAATTCATAGACTCCTTAAAGTCTCCCTCAATGCTATATTATCCCTTACAGATTCACTCCTCAAAACCTGGTGCTCCACTTACTACTGAAGATAAGATCAGAAGAATAGTTCGGTCCTAAAAGCAACTCAATCATTTCTGAGATACAAGAGGTCAACAAAAATGATACTGTAACATCTCGATTTTTTATAAAGTGTTACGTTTGGTTTTGTTGATAATTTGAGTATAATTATTTGATAGATTAATTTTAGAGTTTATCCCCGAATAAGTTACGTTATGTGTTTTATTGGAATTGTAAGTTAAGGGGCAAACTTTAATTTTAATTTATAAGTTGGAGGGTGGAAATTGCCAATTAATGAAAGTAGAGGGGCTGTTTTGGTCAAGTGGTGAAACCACTTAAACCCCACCGCCTCATTTATGCATTTAGGTGGATGTGAGGCTATTGTTGATTTTTGAAGAACTTTTGTGTGTGTGTGTATTTTCGGCAAAGAGAGCGAGAGAAAGAAGTAGAGAACGAGAAAGGAAAGAAGGAGAAGAAGAAATTATGCTGTGAACTAAGAGTACAAATTGGTGAAAAACAAAGGTATGTTCTTCACTATAATTGTTCCTACTAAGTTTATGTAACTTTCTATGGGTTTAGAAATTGGGTTTTGATGTTTTTGAATGTTATGAGAAATCTGGGTTTATGAATATGTTCTATTTGTAGTCTTAAGCATATCTGCAAATTTATAGGTTCATGCATGGCTTAAAAGTATCAGTTTTGACTTAAATACGTTTTCTGAAGTTGAGACAAAGATGAACATTAGTTAGTTGCGATAAAGATGAGAGTTGCGATAAAGATGATTGTCGCAACAGTGAGTTGCGATAAAGTGAGTGTATCGCAACCAGTTGGTTGCGATAAGGATTATGTCGCAACAGTTGGTTGCGATAAGATGTTATGTCGCAACAATTGGTTGTGATAAGAGGGGGATATCGCAACAATGGGTTGCGATAAGCGTGATGTTGCAAGTAGTGGGTTGCGATAAGTGACGAGATTTTGGGTTATTTAGGATTTTTCAAGAGTCCTAATAAGTAGATTAATACAAGAACAATATGTATTTGGGTATTTCAGACTTCGTGAAGTTTGGTGACGGAAATCCTTACAACTTTAAGAAGTAAAGTAAGAGTGACGCTATTGCAGTCAGGTGAGTTCATTCTTACCTTACCCTTTTTATAAACGTATTTCAATTTATGGTAAGGTATATTTTATAATGAATGTTTCCTGAATGAGTTTTGATACAAAGCAAAATTGGTTATCTTGAAATTAATGGTTTTTGCTTAACTTCATTAACATATTAAATAGGATTTGCTCATACTGAATGATATGAGAGATCTATAAAGGAGATTTGCTCATACTGAATGATATGAGGAATCTCTGAGGTATAAATGTGATTTGCTCATATTGAATGATACGAGGAATCTATATTAAGCAATAACCTGCACAAGTACGGTTAAGTGTAATGGATCCATGGGCACTAGTTTTTATGAACACATGGAATAGGCGTGGACTAATCGTAATTCCAGTGTGTATGATAAACGTGGAATAGGCGTGGACTAATCGTAATTCCCGTTTAGGTGAAATGAGGAATAGGCGTGGACTAATCGTAATTTCCATTTCACATTGATGAGAAATCGTGGGATAGGCGTGGATTAATTGTAATTCCCGATTTCTAAGGAAGGAAAGAGGTAGGTATGACTTAATTGTAATCTCTACTTCCTTTCCAAGAAATTGACATGGATAATTGTGATTTCTTGGATATGAGCATTAATCTAGAATCCGTGGAGATTCGTAGTGGGCTCTTGAATATGATATCATGACTGACTTGGTGTCAGTCATATTCATAGAAACCGAATGTTCTCACTAGGCGTTAGTCTAATCGTTTCAAATTATATTTTCTTATCAGGTACTAGCTTCGGGAAATAAAGGGATGTGGGACGAGAGCTTTTGAGATAGCGGAGAAGTTAATTAACAATGAGGCTTTCAGATGGAATGCTTAGATAACCTAGTTAATCTGATTATAGAGACATGATTAAATTAATAGGTTATTTGGAGAATTCAGTATTTGTAAATATGACCCTCATAGTTAAAATCTCTGATTATGTATAAAGTTTAGAAGATTTTATGTTTAATCTTGTTACAAATTAAGGTTTAAATTAGCCCTGATTTTTAGGGTGTTACATATACCGATGACTTACCACCCCAAATCTAAGATACACATTGTCCCCAATGTGCATACTAATTCTATTACAGTCATCTAACTAAATTTGCGAATTTAAGTACAGTCATCCAACAAAAAGAGCAAATCAATACAAATGGGAAAACAAACCCGTCTTCATTCATCGCGGTTCCAGCGGCGAGAGAAAGATGCACCACCCGGTTTCCGTCTCCTAACATGACGAGCCGACTGTGGGTCAGAAGGGCCTGCCTCATTTGCAGCTGGACCGCTTGTGATAAGCCGTCGTAGATCGGCAAATCCGGTCCTCATCTCTATCTGCATCAGCCCAAAGTGGTGATCGAAATTTCTCGCTAAGCTCTAGATGTCCGTCGGTATGGGGGCATCACCCTCGTCTCATCTAGGGCCGGATCATACGTCACATACTTTGCGTCCACATCATCTACGCCCTCGGGGATGTTCATCTCCTCTCTTGCAGCCGCCTCTTGGGCGTCCAATTTTCGTGCGACTGTCAATTGGGCTCGGTCAAAGGGTGGTGGAGGTGCTAGAGTACCCCCAATAGCTATACCTGCATCCATGCAAAATTTAGTAATAAGGCATGGAAAGGGGAGGATACCCATATTACGCTCGGCGGCATCCATCATATGCAGCTTGATGATATGGCCGATGTCGAGAGCCATGTTGTGCTGGATGCAATAGAGAATGCGAGCCACGTATGGATCAACATTGGTGTAATGCGTCGACGGGGCTAGGCTCCCCTTTATGAATCTCATCCAAACTCCTATCTCGGGATACAACTCGCTCCTTTTGATTTCATCTTCTCGGACCACCCAATCTCGCGTCAATTATGCCGCAATGCCGATGCAATGATGGAACTATGTGTTTCCTCTTGACCCACACCCGGAATGGGCGGGATGCCGTAAGTTACGTCAAGATTTTGAGGGCGTGGCACACCGTAATGTGCACAAATATCGTCCATCGAGAGACGCACCACCCGACGCTGGACAATGACGGTGTGGAACTCGTTGAACGTTGGTGGAACCATGGATGCATAGAATTCCAACACCAATGTTGGATCATAGGGCTCCGACTCCCGTACGTAATCGACCCATCCTCTTTCTAATGCAATTTCCCGAACCCGCTGGTTGGGAATCTCATCAATATTCAACCCTCTTTTCGGATGGACCGGCCTATCAGCAAATCTCACCATCTTATCGTGGAAGTGGAGGTGTTGTGAGCGCCTACGTTCTTCCCGTACATTAGGTCTAAGCTGGTGGTAACGGAACCACCTACCGGTTGTATCAGGATTTGTGCGCACCATTTTTTCCTGCAAATGGAACTCAATTAGAACACAACTTACTTATCTATGCCACCCCAAATCTAATCCTTAGATTAGGTTTTATCACACAACTTGGAATTCCACCATGGCAACAATTATAACACACCCCAACTCTTAGTAAAACCTAGGTTTCAAATAGGGTGTTGTGTGGATGATTAAAAATGGGCACCCCAAACCTAGGTTTGGTTAGCCCTTTAACACAATGAAGAAAGCATCCCACACAACAACATATTAACACATAACATTTTCCTAATCAAATTCCCATCAAAGATTCGCATTAAGCACATTTCCACATCAAAGAATCATGAAGAACATCCATTCAACCCAAAAACTTGCATCACTCAATAATTACACAAATACTCCCAATTGTGATATGAAGAAAAGCAAAGAACCCCAAACCTTGGTGAAACCTAGGTTTGGGTGATTCTTGAAGACAACAAAGCACAAAAATCACATATACAAGCGGAATCAAATCACCAACAAGCAACATTTTGAAATTTCTTAGAGAAATAAGGAAGACAACTCATAAGCATTCATGAAATTCCAAAAATTCTGCCCTAAATGGAAATTTTGCCAATAAAATCACAACAAGGTAGTCACATAATATCAAACTCATGAATATCATGCATAATCATCTTTACATGAGAAAAATGTGGAAGAAAATTGAATGTACCTTTGATTTCGTGTGTAGAAACCCAACAAGTGTGAAATTAGGGCAAAGAAAGAGTACTTGATGCTTTGTGGAAGAGATGTAACCGAAATTAGGAGGAAATCGGGGTTGTGGTGGTCGATATGGGCGCAAAATGGGGCTTAGGGGTGGTTGTCGGCGATTAGGAAGAGTATGGTTTTTAAAATGACAAAGAAAATCCGAAACCCCATTTTTATACCAACCTGCACGATCCGCGCGAGGAACCGCGCCATCCTCTGATCTCTTTGTTTGTCCAGTGTTGCGCGTGGTTCATGGCGCTAGTTGACCCGCACCAAGGGTCGCGCCGAACACTGCTTCCTTTGACCCTTTTTAACCCGCGCGGTTTGTGGCGCTAGTTGACCCGCACCAAGGGTCGCGCCGAACACTACCTTCGAAAAAAATTCCACCCCGTGCGGTTATTGGCGCGAGTTGAGCCGCACCAGGACTGGCGCCAGACACTGTTTAATGTGTTCGCCTTCTTTTGCCCTCTCGCTCGAACTGTCACTTACTAAACGATTTGAAGGAAAACTTCCTAGGAACAAAACCAACACAAAAATTCAAAGTAAAACTTAACTAAAGCAATCAAAAAATTAACTAACCTACGGTGGGTTGCCTCCCACCCAGCGCCGTATTTAACGTCGTGGCAAGACTTCTCGGTCGATCACTCTTTAGGCTCATCGAGATATATGCTTGAGACACTCATGAACGCCTCCCGTGTATGGTGTTTCACACGTTGACCATTTACCTTGAATCTTTGACCGTCAGCTCCTTCAAGCTCCACTAATCCGTAGGGAAATACCTCCACTACCTTGAATGGGCCTGACCACTTAGTTTTCAATTTGCCTGGAAACAAACGCAAACGAGAGTTAAACAACAAAACCTGCATACCTGGGCTAATTACCTTTGTCCACAATCGTTGATCGTGGAATTTCTTCGTTCGCTCTTTGTAGATGGCAACACTCTCATATGCATCTTGCCGAATGACTTCCAACTCGTTGAGCTGCAACAAACGCTTTTGCCCGGCTTTTCCCAAGTCCATGTTCAACTTCTTGATTGCCCAATACACCCTGTGCTCCAACTCGACCGGTAAGTGAAACGATTTACCGAATACCAAACGGTATGGTGTAGTCCCAATAAGAGTCTTGAAGGCTGTTCGATATGCCCATAAGGCATCGTCTAACTTTTGTGACCAATCTCTCCTTGACGCGTTCACGGTCTTCTCGAGGATTTTCTTAAGTTCCCGGTTGCAGACTTCCGCTAATCCGTTAGCTTGTGAGTGATATGGAGTCGTCACCCGATGCTTGACCCCATATTTCTTCAGCAACGCGTCCAAGTAACGGTTGCAAAAATGGATGCCTACGTCACTGGTTAAATCTCCTGGTACTTCAAACCTCGTGAATACATTCTTCTTAAGAAACTGGACTAATATGTCGACAACGACTAATATGTACTCATTCCAAAATGACGGTTGGAAGGGGCCCATGAAGTCGATGCCCCATACGTCGAACAACTCGACCTCCATAAAAATTTGCATTGGCATCTCGTCTTTCTTGAATACGTTCCCACTCCGTTGGCATCAATCACATTTGGAGATGAAGTGCCATGCATCTTTGAACATGGTTGGCCAGAAAATCCCGAATGCAACACCTTTGCAACCGTACGATCTGTGCTGAAATGGCTTCCACATTCTAAAGCACGACAGAATGTGAGGATGCCTTCTTTCTCTTCATCTGGTACACATCGCCTTATCATCTCGTCATCGTATCTCTTGTATAGGAATGGTTCATCCTAGTAGTGCCTCTTTATGTCGGCGAAAAACTTCTGCCGTTGATGCGAGTTCAATCCATACGGATTCACACCACCTGCAAGATAGTTAACCAAGTCAGCAAACCATGGATCAACAGAACTTACCGCAAAAAGTTGCTCATCGGGAACAGAGTCATTGATGGGCTTGCTATCTAGTGGCTTAGACGGCTCTTCTCCAAGTCTGGATAGATGATCGGCCACCGTGTTTTCCGATCCTTTCTTATCGCGGATTTCGATGTCAAATTCCTAGAGAAGGAGAACCCATCTGATGAGTCTCGGTTTCACATCTTTCTTTGCCATCAAGTATTTCAGAGCCGAGTGGTCGGTATAGATGATGATCTTCGATCCCACCAAATATGATCTAAACTTCTCGCACGCGTACACCACTGCTAGAAGCTCCTTCTTGGTAGTCGCATAGTTTACTTGGGCCTCGTCTAAGGTTTTACTGGCGTAATAGATAACGTGCAATCTCTTGTCTTTCCTTTGGCCCAGAACAGCCCCAACTACTGTGTCACTTGCATCGCACATCAATTCGAAGGGAAGACTCCAATCGGGTGCAATCAGGATCGAAGCCGAAATGAGTTCCTTCTTTAACGAGAAATCTTTAATAAAGCGCCGGTAGAACCCGGCGTGTCCCAAAAAGCTCCGCACTCCTTTCACTGTTGTCAGATATGGAAGGTTCTCTATCAACGCCACCTTTGCTTTGTCCACTTCTATGCCATATTTGGAGATCTTATGCCCCAAAACTATCCCCTAGGTTACCATGAAATTACATTTCTCCCAGTTCAGAACTAAGCTCGTCTCCTGGCATCTCTTCAATACTGCTTCCAAATGATCAAGAAAAGTATCAAACGAATCACCAAAGACCGAGAAATCGTCCATGAAAATCTCAATCGTATTTTCTACCATATCGGAGAAGATGGCCATCACGCACCGCTGAAAAGTGGGTGGAGCGTTGCACAACCCAAATGGCATCCTCCGGTATGCAAATGTGGCATATGGACATGTGAAGGTGGTTTTGTCCTGATCTTCATGAGCGACCGGGATCTGATTATATCTCGAATAACCGTCGAGGAAACAATAATATGCATGCCCGGATAACCTCTCTAACATCTGATCAATAAAGGGAAGTGGGAAGTGGTCTTTCTTTGTAGCATTGTTCAGCTTCCGGTAATCGATGCATACCGCCATCCGGTCACTGTTCGTGAGGGAATGAGCTCGTTGTTGTTGTTCTTTACCACGGTAACACCTCCTTTCTTAGGTACTACTTATACCGGACTTACCCACGGGCTGTCGGCCACCGCATATATGATACCCGCGTCAAGAAGCTTTAGTACCTCCTTCCGAACCACTTCCTTCATGTTTGGGTTCAACCGGCGTTGGTGCTGAACCGTTGGCTTGTGTCCCTCTTTCAAGTTAATTCTGTGCATACAAAACGTTGGACTCAGCCCCTTCAAATCTGCTATGGTCCACCCAATAGCTGACTGGTGAGCTCTCAAGACTCGGATCAACCTTTCTTTTTCTACCGCCGTGAGATTTGCAGCTATAATCACTGGTAAGGTTGAGTTATTGCCCAAGTAGGCATACTCTAGATGTGCCGGTAGTTGCTTCAGCTCTAGTTGTGGTGGTACCTTTGAAGTTGGTTGAGACTTGGCAATGGGTTCACCCAAGTCTTCCTTCATTGGTCTTCTCGGACCTCGATATTCCGACAATGCATTCAGTTGCATTACACTCTCGCTTTCTCTGTCTCTACAAACTCCTGTCAGTGCATCCCCCAATTGATCATCACCCTGGTTATGGAGAAAAGCTTCCTTGGAAAGCTCTTCTATGGCATCTACTCGGTAGCAGGTTCTCCTTTCCACCCCATTCTGTGCTGTTTGGAATACATTGAAAACCGTTTTCTCGTCCCCTACTTGTAGAGTGAATTTCCTTCCTTGCACGTCGATCAATGCACATCCGGTGGCCAAAAATGGCCGGCCCAAATTAGTGGAACCTCCTTATCTTCATCCATATCAAGAATAACAAAATCTACGGGGAAGTAGAATTTGTCCACCTTTACCATAACGTCTTCAATCACCCGTACGGATACTTGATGGATCTATCCGCCAACTGAAGTGTCACATTGGTCGGTTGCACTTCTCCCAATCCAAGCTTCCTGAAAATGGACAAGGGCATCAAGTTAATACTCACACCTAAATCACAAAGTGCCTTACCAAAATCAAAACCTCCTATTTGAACAGAAATAGTAAAACTCCCTGGATCCTTCAACTTTTGAGGAAGTTTGTGCTGAATTATGGCACTGCACTCCTCAGTAAGTGCAACGGTGGCGTGTTCCTCGATCTTCATCTTGTTAGAGAGGATGTCCTTCCGAAACTTCACATATGATGGCATTTGAGTTAAAACATCTGCAAAAGGAGTGTTAATGTGCAGTTTCTTAAAAACTTCTAAAAATTTAGCGAATTGAACCTCTTCCTTTTGTGACTTAACCGGCTTGGATATGGAATCTTTGGTGTTACCGTCTTCGATGCCACTTCAATACCTCTTCGGTGGATGCCCTCTTTTCCATGCTCTTACCTTCCATCTCGATCTCGTCATCCACCTTCTCTTCATTATCTTCCTCCATCGTCTGACCAATGGTCTCTTTCACCACTTCACTTGATTCACGACTTGGATCCTTCATGAACTCTTTCCCACTTCTCAGCTAAATTTCCTTGCAATCTTCTCGTGTTTTCTTCTCAGATTGGCTCGGGAATTGTCATTGGTTTCGTGCATTCAACGCATCAGTTATTTGTCCCATCTGACCCTCGAGAATTCAGATTGATGCGGTATTCTGATCCATCGCAGATTTAATAGTCCCAACCGAAGTCACCAATGTCCCAACGGATGATGCCAACTCTCCAACCGTGCTATCCATCTTCGAGACCAGCTTCATCATCATCTCTTCCAATCCGGACCTTTTCTCCCCTCTTTGTCTTCTTTGGTTAAAACCTAGAGGACGATAAACATTATTAGATTGAATAGAAGAGTTAGAAGTATTACCGAGTTGATTTTGTTGCTGCTGGAACATGGTCTATTTCTGTGCGTTTTGTGGTTGGCTCCATGAAAAGTTAGGATGTCACTTCCATCTTTCATTGTAAGTATTGGAGAATGGATCGTCCTCGGTCGGTTGTTTCAATTTTGCATAAACTGCACTTGCTCTGGTGGTGGGCACTCTTGAGGTGAACCAAATAGGTCTTGGCCACCCATCTCTCCTTGGAATGACGGCTGGATCATGGTCCCTTTTAGTTGATTCGTTATGGCTGCCAATTGTGCCTTAATTGCCTTCAGTTCATCTGTCTCTTGTACACTTGCCACCCTTCTAGTGGATGTTCGAGGTGTAGCGTAGCTATGTTCAGCAAGGTTCTCGATGAGCTCATATGCCTCCTCGAACGATTTGTTCATTAATGCATCACCTGCAGCGGTTGTGATAGCGTTTTTGAATTGGGGATGTAATCCCTCATAGAAAGTCTGTATGATCATCCACTCATGCAGCCCATGGTGAGGACACTTTTTGAGCATCCCCTTATATCTCTCCCAAGCTTCATACAGTGACTCTTGATCCCACTGAGAAAAGTGGGTGATATCGGCAAGTAACTGAGCCGTTCACCCCGTTGGAAAGAATTTATTGAGGAAGACTATCACCATATCATTCCAAGTACGAATTTGTCCGACGGGCAAACCGTCTTCCCAAGTAGACGCCCGATCCCTCAGTGAAAATGGGAACAAGCACAACTTGATGGCATCAGGATGAACGCCATTCATCTTGAATGTGTTGCATATTTTCTCGAATGTTCTCATGTGACTGTGTGGATCTTCCGCTGCTGACCCCCCAAACATGTTTGCATGTACCAATTGGATGGTACCCGTCTTGATTTCAAAGTTGTTTGCTGCTATCGAAGGCACATACATTCCGCGTTGTACGTTTGCCACGTTTGGGTTGGCAAAGGCTCTCATCGGCACTCGTGGTGGTGGTAGTGAGTTGTTGATAGGGATTTCGCCAAGGTTCTAAATGACGTGAGGCGTGGCGTGGCGGTGAGGTCAAGCCTCAAGACTTACAACTTACGGCGAGGCCACGACATTTTTCAAGACGTGCCTTAAGGCGGCATATATATACGTATACACATAGATACACACTTGTGTGCTAGTGTGTAGAATAATAACGTAGAACAAAACAAATTAATGTAAAGTAATAAAAAAAGACAATTGATACCAAATCTATAGAGCTTATGGAAAATTATATCAAGAGTGTAAAATCGGGTGTAATTTCTTGAATCTCTACTCACTACCTTCTTTAATTTTCCAAGAATTCACGTTCGACTCTTCGTGTACGAGAATGGAAGTAAGTATTTACCAATTTTGGGTTTTTAGTTTCAAGTTTCCTTTAAATGTGTATTTAAGTCTTAGGTTGCATAAACAATTATCATTTGTTTATATATTAAAAATAATCTCACACCTTACAAAATGTTGTGTCGTAACGCATTGTAACGCATCATAACGCGTTACAATGCAAGCCAAGCCTTAAGGTGGAGCCACATGGGTTAACATGGCGGCGACCCCAAGCCTTGACGCCATAACGCGCCATAACGAGGCCATAACGAGTTATTTAGAACCATGGATTTCGCCATTGATATTCTGGTTAAGTGGGATTCCATTGTTGACCGGAAACTCGTTGTTGATATTCTGGTTATTAACCGAAATCTCGTTGTTGATATTCCGATTGACTAGAATTTCTCGATTGACCGGGATTTCCTGATTGATTGGGATTTCGTTGTTACCAGGTATTTCCCCAATCTCGTTGTTGGCGCCTTCCATCCCTTGTAGTCATTTGATTCTTGCCTGTCTCCTTAAACTTCTTGCAGTTCTTTCGATCTCTGGATCAAATGGTATCAGTTCCCCAACTTGTCTCCTCCTTGGCATAAACCAGAAGTGACCTACAATAAAGAAGAAGTGAAATATTTAGACCTAGCAATAGTAAAGTCGCAAGAATTTTGAACAAAAATTGAATTAAAAATACAAATACAAATAAAATGTTCAATGAAATAACTGCTACAGCTGGTAGCGATATCAACACAAAAACAAGTTCCCCGGCAACGGCGCCAAAAACTTGATAAGCGGGTTTATACCCTCCTCGACTGACCGCAAGTGTACGGTATTGTCTCAAGTAATATGTACGGAAGTACGAGTATCGAACCAAAGTAACACTAAGGCCCCAACTGTGATTGAGATTCCCAAATCTAAACCTGTTCCCCAAAACCAATCACAGCCGAGGCAAAAGACCGAACGATTGCCTACCAAAAATCCTGTTTCCTTAAAAGTCACTGACCAAGCTGTCAATGTGGGTTCAGATAAAACCGACCGTCCTAATCAAGATAAATCAAAGAGGCTAGCTAAGGAATCCATTCCGAAAGAGGCATCGAAGTCATTTAACACTGTTTTCCATCCTAGGATGAATAAGCATGATTGCGCATGGAATCATAGGAATAATTTTGTTAAACGAGATGTTAATTTTCCAATTAAACTCTACTCAATTCAGCAATTGATTCAATTATCGCATGATTGCTTATGCTGTTCTAGTTGTGGTTGAAATGACTTTGATGATATCAATAACAATGATTGGTTTGGGTCATATCACATGTATAATCATACACCCAAACGCAAACCCCGTAATAACAAGAGAAAATATCATAAACAACGGGGTCCTCAAACAGAGGTTAAACCACAGCGGGAGACCAAACCCATTCCAAAACGGGCTTCTCCCACTGAGGTTAGACCGGCACTCAAGAGGCAACCTGCTACAAAACCTGTTCCTCCAAAAGGTGTAAATTCTACACTTAAGAGGCAACATGTGCCAAAACAAGTTACTCCAAACGGTGTAAATTCTACACCCAGGAGGAATACTGTCTCAAAGCAGGTTCCTCCGAAAGGTGTCAAACCTAACCCTCCCGGACCCAGGCAAATCTGGGTACCAAAGGTCCGCTAATCTTGTTTTGAAGGACGGTCATGTGTGGTTCTTACACTCTGGATGCTCCACGCACATGACCGGAAGGAGGGAGCTGCTCACGATCTACAAGGAACTATATTACGAAGACGTGAGGTTTGTCTATACCTGTGCTTTCACGACCTGCTCATGTGTTTAGGGGGAGCATGATCAGCCATCAGGTAAGTTTACTCTACTATTGAGGGGGAGTGTCACACACGTTTTTCTTTAAATGTTCGAAAAAGTTTTTTGTGTGTGGACATTCCCGTGTGCATTTCCTCTACGCGCACATTCTGAGGGGGAGCAAAGTCATCCCTATGCTCAGTTTGAGGGGGAGCTAGAGAAGGTTCATTTTTAAATCCAAACAGTCCTATTTTGGCAAAATCTACAAGACCAGAGAAATTTTTGTGAAAATCCCAAAGTATCCGGACAGTCCTATTTTTGTCGGGAATGCTCCTCGTTATCCGGAAACTATCTTGCCATCCGGAAACTGTTGCTGTCCGGACACCTTTTGTTCGGATACAATGGCTTGTCCGGAAACTGTTGTTTTCTATTATGTTGTCCGGACACCTCTGTGTTTGTCAGTCCAGTACTTGTTTCATCACTGCCAGTCCTCAATCTGTCTCAGATTGATCAATTTACAGCAAAGGTACGCGCCGGAACTTGTTTATCCGTCTTGTTTACTAACTTTGGGTCTCTTACAGATATTCCATGGCAGATCAACAATCTCTCACTCCGAGGGGGAGCAAGTCAATCCCCATGCATGTTTTGAGGGGCAGCAGGATAATATCCGTGCTAGAGTTGAGGGGGAGCATAAAATCTTTCATTTTTTTTGTCATATACCTGAAACCCTACCTGCACCGAGTGTGCCATCGTATAGACGAGAGTTAGGGAATCCCATGGTCCAGCCAGCGCCGGAGGGACCTTCCCCGGGACATAGAACATGTGAGACGGAGGGAATTGAGGTCGAAAGCGAACCAAGAAAGATTGAGCCGTAAAGATAAATAGGCTTCTGAGCGACCCAAACGAGTGTAATCCGGGTAGCCACATCCACTATCCCGTCTCATTTGTTGGGACGGGGTATTGAAGAAGCCTCCGTGGACCCAGCGGAGCAATTGCACGGCCCCCTTATCCACTCCTCCGTCTCTCAAAAGACGGATGTTTCAACTTCACACGGGGATATAGCACAACTTCCACCGGCCTCTCACTCAGAGAGTGCTGGTGTTGAAACAAGCGACCAGCAGCCCCCGATCGCGACTTCATTTCGTGCACAATCGAGTCTAGAGCCATTTGCTATTGAATATCCTTTGGCTAGGACACAAGAGGAGCAACACCAAGTCGATATTCTTCGTGACTCGACCGGAACCACCGTAGTGTCGTCACCTTTAGGTGGCACGCGAGGATCGGAGGGAAATCCTACCACAGCTACCGACATGTCAGCTGTGAACGTAGGTGGCTCTGCCTCTCAGGTAGACGCCTCAACGGGTAATCTAAGTGATCCCGATGTTACTCACCCTGACTTTGTGTCGCAAGGGTCCCTGGACAGCACCCTCAAGGCTGTCTGAGAGGCAATGGAGCAACATGTCGCCGCCGAGCTCGCCAAACTAATCAAAGGCAAAGCATAGATCGTCGAAGCTGAAACCGCACCTACAGCTCCACCGACATTCGTTCAGCCAATCTATTTGGTGGATACTCTGAAGACGATGCTTTTGGCTCAGCTACTCCAGCAATCTGAATCCGACGCCTCAACTGAAGCAGACCTGATCTCCGTTCTGAAAACTCAGGTCACTGCTCCTTCATCATCTATTATCACTCGCCTGGATGCAATTGACTCGACTCTCAAGGACTACAATAAAGCGCTCACAATGCTGTCCGAGAGAGTCCGTTCCCTCGAAGATACCTGTAAGAGTCAAGCAGGCGGTCTAAAGTGCAAGCACGATGACCAGGATGATCCTGATCACCGTGAGGGGGAGAAACGACAACGACTAAACGAGACCGCCCAGATCCTCACTGCTGAAACTACAACTGTGGTTCAACTGGAACCAGCAACTGCGGCAACAACAATCGACGCTCAACCTGAAGCCGAGTTGCCATTAGCCGAGATGGTAACAGACATGGAAATTTCGGATGATGAAGGCCCGACGGTTGAAAAACCCGAGGGTTCAACACAGGAACTGGTCGACTTTGACTCATCAGACAGACCATTACTGGATATGATCGATCCAGACTGCGAAGCCAACCCGGAGACCGAAGATGCATGGTATGAAAAAGCCGCCAGTGCCGCAAATCTCCAGCTTAACTTGGTTTTCCCTACTGATGCCGATGACAATATTGATTATGATCAGTTCCTGCTACAGAATTTTTATGGTACTTCTCCCGTTCACTATGCTCAACCCACCGGAACTTCAACAAGACCTGAAACTACTACTGCCGACATTCCAACATCCCCTCTTCAACAACAGACATCTTCTGATCTTCTCCTCCACCTCAGCAACAAATCCGTTGGGAGAAGATCGCCGTACTTATCCCTCATCTGGAGGAAACCCTGAAGAAGTTGTTTGTTCACAAGATACGCACGATCGAGCCGACCTTTTGCCTTGGTATTTACAACTACAACCCCGAATACCAACGGCGATACATCTGTGCAATGAAGCGGTGTCTTCCAGTTAGCCAAGTCAGAACCAAGCATCATATCTCAGAGGTAATCAATATCCAGTCAAGCCGTATGACAAAAATTGTCTATCCTGTATTCACTGTCCGACGTGAGGATGGGAACGAATGGAAATGTTCTGAAGCCGACTTCCAGAACCTCCGACCGTTTGACTTCCTGGCGATTCTGAAAGACATACGTTCAAGAACTATCCAACCGCTTCCCGTTACAAAGGCGCTCGAAGCTGTTCGTCGATTCCTGGTCCGCACAATTATGATGTCTTATCTAACGGACTTCCAAATGGCTGTCGAGAACAGGGCGAAGAAGGTAAATCTGATAAAGCCGAATCTGCAAGCTCCTGAGTTGAATATGTATCCCGAGAACGCTATGCTTCTAGAACCAGAATTTGGGATCGTCTTCATTAATGAACAGAAAGAGAAAAGATTTATGCGGTTCAGTCAGGTAGAAAGATTCTGCGACGACACGCTCTACAAAGTTCGAGATGCTCTTCGAAAGATCATTCAGCACGAGTCTGAAAATCCAAGGGTTTCGTATGTTCCTAATCCGAATGAAATAACTGCTCGGAATGCCCTGGAAATGGTTGAAGAACGCATCGACTATCGTCGTGCTATCAGATGGTTCGAGATTCAATTCGCGCTTCGAAAAAGATATGTCGAGAACTGGCGCCAAATCGAACTTCAAATCAAAGGGGGAGATTGTTAGGGTCAATTTATGTTGATTTAAAGTTCAGGGTTTAAATTGTAATTGTTTAAATTTGAGCCTTATTAGTAAACGGGCCGTGGGCTTGTTAACCACGGGCCCGACATATATAAAGCAATCTAGTCTTAGAAAAATAGGCTAGTTGTCTCATTTGCTTTCCTACACTTTTATTGTAATCCTTTCAATATTGAAAGCTAATACAGAGATGACCAGTTGAAATCGTAAACATATTGTTATATTCTATTGATTTCATTGTTCGTTGCACGGATCTTAGACTAACAGACTGTATCAATTATTAACTGAACGATCGAAAATGGTTTGATTTGATTTTTTAAAACATGAATTGTAACACATACGAACACGTAAGAACAAGACTGGTTAATTTGATTCGAAAAGAGAAAAGATGGAGGGTTGGAGTTTGAATGGATCAAACACCATGAAATCTAAGTGGCTTATATATATATGGTTTCAACAATCAATGAATTGTATCACTCGAGATCCATTATACTCTTCCGAGCTACAATGAAATTAACTTAAAAGAACTGTTTATCTCTCGATCTTACAATTGATTTAAAGTTAAGAAAATGAGATTAAACCAACAACACCGAGGGATTTGGTATATCTCTATCCAATTCCTATCGGTGGCAAATGAATCCGACCTAAACCTGGAACTTTTCTCAAAGAAACCCAAGATTAGTGAAATCGTTTAACAATTGATCAACGCATTAAACATAAATTCAAATGCTTCATTCATCTATCAAAACCAACAAAAACATAAATCACTTGGAATCCATAGTCTAAGACCCAACCATCATCCAACCCCCCCCCCCCCCCCAACATGAAGGTTTAGCTCATGTTGGGGGTACTAGAAAACTACTGAAAAGCTATAAGGGATGGGGAAACCACCATTGTTAGAGACAAAACTAAGAAAGATAATCAATCACTCCCTGAGAAAAATTCCTCCACTCTCACGTACTCGCTCATCTTCGATCTCTAGCTCCAATCCGTTTCCTTCGCGTTACTCCTCTCAAATTCTCTAGTCGGCTCTCCAAAACTCTCAAATTCTCTAGTCGACTTTCCAAAATCCGTTTTCGTCAAAAATCAGAAGTCGTCTAAAAACCTAGCTGCAGGAATGTTTTAAACAAACTGGACGTCAGGGCCAGCGAGGCGCATATCAACTGGCGCGGGGACTGGCACCAGACACTGTTTGGCCAAATTTCACCAATTTCTCGTTTTAGCTCCGGAACTCGAATCTGCTCCTTTTTAGTGAAAAATACTTGAACCTGCACTTTCTTGCCAAAAACCCGTTAAAAACTACTATTTACTTGAAGACACGTGAAAACCACCAAATTTGAGATCTAAAATAATGTCGAAAACCGACATTATCAGGTACCGGTTGTAAATGGTACTAGCGATACTGTGGAGAGATGAGTTCTAGTGGTATGCACGAGAAAAGATTAGCTCGATGAAGTCTTCCGCACTTTGGGAATAGAAACTAGTATTGGGTTTAGTAACACCCGGCCTATTTATTTGGTATTTGTATAAGACTTAAAGTGGGTAATGTTGAGGTTAATTATAGAACTTATTTTGAGGTATTACAAGTATCGAATTGTAGAAGGAGGTTTTACCCTTCATTTGATGTAATATTGAAAGTTTTAAATTAGTTGCTCATTCCAATTTTGAGGGTGTTACAAGTTGGTATCGGAGCTTAAGTTTGAGAGAATTAGGTGTTGAATTCGGATACCTAGACTTAAACTAACGTTTTCTAAGTGAAAATGAGTGAGATTGCACAATTAGACACTTTAAGATAAGATATTTTGAGGTCGATAAAGTCATTAGAAACGGAGATCACGACTAGGGTAGCAAGGATGATCTTATACGATACGTTCATAATTGCACCTGTCTAGTATTATGGTGAACTTACAGGTTACATGTGTATGCTTAAACTGCTTTGATGTGATGGCTGTTAGGGTAGTGAAGAAGTTTCTAAGTGGGTAGCCGTTAGGAGAGATTAATGTTTATGGCATTATGTGGATCCCAGATTAGTGCATACAATTAGAAATCAACAGAATATATCAACAATCAGTATGATTTCCATTCGTCATCCATGTAATATTCATAAACAATTCAGAGTGTTTCCAATATGTTTTGCAAATAAGAATAATGACGATTAAAACAATTAACCTGATTTCTAAGGTTTAATGAACTATTTATACTTAGGCCTAATCTAATAAGGCTTCAAGCCCATTACACAATTTAAGCCCAAATACACATTTACAATTTATTCCCTTGAACTTCCATTCAATCTGATTTATTCCCAACAATCTCCCCATTTGAATCGAAGTTCAATCTCGCGCCAGTTTGAAACATATCTCATCCGGAGTGCAAAAAGAATCTCGAAGCTTCGGATGGCTTTACGAAACTCAATGCGGTCTTCAACAATTTCCAAGGCTTCTCGGGCGATTGTTTCATTTGAATTTGCAGCAAACGAAATCCTGAGATCTTTTTCCTTGGTTATGATGTCTCTTAAAGTATCTCTGACCTTTAGCAGAGTTCCGTCGCAGAATCTTTCAACTTGACTGAAGCGGAGAAACCTTTTCTCGTTCTGTTCGTTGAGATAAACGATTCCAAATTCTGGTTGAAGCAACAACGAGTTGACAGGATACATTTTCAGCTCTGGAGCTTTCTGATCGGGTTTCAACAGATTTATCTTCTTCGAGCGGTGTTCGATTCCCATCTAAAAGTCGGTAATATAAGACATTAATACCTTGTATTTCAGGAATCTCTTGACAACTTCGAGTGCTTTAGTGACATGGAGCGGTCAGATCATTCGGGTTCGGAGGTCTTTGAGTAAGGCGTGAAAGTCATTCAGTCGGAGGTTCTTGAAGTCGGCCTCGGAGAATTTCCATTCCTTTCCATCTTCACGTTTAACCGTAAAGATTGGGTACCAGATCTTCAAGATTCGGCCAGATTGGATGTTCACAACTTCGGTGATCTTGTGCTTTATTCTGACTTGACTGATTGGCAAACACCTCTTCATTACCTCTAAATACTGTTTCTGATATTCTTTGTCGAACTTGGATAATCCTAGGCAGAATGTCGGCTCGATTGGTTGTAATATGTGAACAAATAACCTTTTCAGGGAGTCCTCTAGGTAGGGAATGAGAATGATGATTTTCTCCCATCTGATAGGTTGTGGTGGTTAATCAGAAGCGGTTTGTTGCTGAGGAGATGTCGGATGTGATGTTGTAGAAGTCTCAGGAATCTGATTAGCGTAAAGTGGAGTACTCTGAAGGTTTTGAAGCAGGAACTGGTCGTAATCTATTTCATCGTCGGCATCGGTAGGAAAGATCAGGTTTACCTCGAAGTTTATCGCACTGGCGGCTTTTTGATACCATGCGTTTTTGGTCTCCGGGTCGATCTCAGAATCAAGATCTATCAAATCAATTGCGGGCCTTTTCGGTGCAGTATATATGATCAGTGCCTGGGATTCTCCCTCGGGCTTTTCAACCGTTGGGTCTTCATCGTATGAGATGTCCATATCGATGACCATCTCAGCTAGACTCACCTGGGCTTCAGGTTGATCTTCGGATTGTGCCACAGCTGATGGTTTCGGTTGAACCATTGGAGTTGTTTCGGGGTTGATTGGTTCGAACTCTGTCAGTCTTTGCCGTTTGTTCTCCCCCTTACAGTGATCAGGATCATCCTGGTCATCGTGTCGTCGTTTGAGTCCGCCAGCTTGACTCTTGCAGGTATTCTCGAGAGAGGCGACTCTGTCGGACAGAGTTGTAAGGGCGTTCTGAACGTCCTTCAGAGTCGTGTCAAGCTGGACCAATCGGGTTGTTACGGATGACGGATGAGCAGAAGCTTGTGATCGGAGTACTGAGATGAGATCTGCTTCAGTCGAGGAGTCAGTATCAGTATGTTGGAGCAGTTGGGCGAGGAGCATGGTCTTCAGATCGTCCACCGAAGAGGATTGCTGAGCAGGTGCCGGTGGAGGTGTTGGTGCGGTTTCAGCTACCACCACTTTCTCCTTCCCTTTTAGTAGTGTCTTGACTTTATCGAGCTTCTTTCTGAACTCCATTTCCAATGCTTTGCGAATAGCCTTTAAGGCGCCGTCCAAATATTTCCATGACACAATGTCGGGTAAATCACCGCCGGGATCACTTAGATTACCCGTTGAGGTTACGACTGTTGATTCAACAGAAGTACCACCTACGTTCATAGCTGGTGTGATGTTGGCTATGGTAGGATTTCCATCCGATCCTCATATTCCGATCAGGGGCAAACATACTACGGATGTTCCGATCGAGTCACTAAGAGCACCGATGTTAGCAGTCTCGATCTGTGTCCTAGCCAAAGAAGATGTAATAATATCATAGGGCTCTAGACTCAATGGTGCACAGAAAGAAGTCGAGAACGGGGGAGGCGGTTCTCCTGTTTCAATATCGAGACTCTCCGAGTGAGAGACCGATAGACTTTGTGTTTTGTCCCCGTGAGAAAACGAAACAACCAACTGTTGAGAGCTGGTTGAGTGTCTAGGGAGGTCGTGCATTTGCGTCGCTAGGTCCACGACGTCTTCTTCAATGTCTCATCCCAACGGATGAGACGAGGCAGCAGATGTGGCTACCTGGGCGACACGGGCTCGGGTTCGCTCATTCTCCGCTCTATTTTGTACGCTCGCCCTCTCATGATTCTTTTTCGATCTCCATTCTCTCCGCCTCACTTGTTCTAAATTTTCAACTAAGACTCCCTCCTCTCTCCTTATGTCTCCTGTAATAGGCTACGTTGTAGGGATTTCGGAGGGTGTGGGTGAGTCGGATGGAGATGCTTCAGTCATCGGCGATTGACGTTCGAACGGGCTGGTATCATCGATAGACGGAAAGCGCGTTCCGTATCGGAGTCGGTGGTTTCGTAATCCAGGACCTTGGTTTGAGTGTATGGCGAAATCGGTTCAGTGGTGTCCGTTCTGGGGTCTCGATCAAGCATAGGGGGGCAGTGACGACCGGGACCTCGTGTAGAGTAGTCGACGGTCTGGCGTCATCGGTTGTACGGGAAGGTTGGCTCGAGCTGGCTTGGTTAGGGTGGCTTGTACCGGCACACGTATCCAATGCACCGCCCGCTTCATGTCCCCTCCCTGAGTGTACTCTCAACACGCCCTGTTCGGGAGCCCCAGCTACCCGGACTCTACCTTCTCGTGTCCTCGAACCCTCACGTCGCTCGGGTCTAACTCCTTGGGGAGGTCCCTCCGGCTCTGGCTGGATCACAGGAGCACCTACACCTATCGCTCTTCTATACTCTATCACACTCGGTGCATTGGGATCCGCGTATGCCAGTAGGGCGTCGGGTATATGCATGGCTTGTTTGTTGGTTGGGTTACAGATCACTAAGTAATGCAAGCTGAAAGGAGGACATACCGGATGGTTGATACGGCGTGGAATGGCCGAGTTTGCGTCCATGTGTTGACGGACGGCCAAAGACAGAAATCTTGGGTATAGAAGGAATTTGGGGTCCTTAATTTTTTTAGCCTTTTTACCAAAACCAACTACAAAAATAGCCTACTTTTAAAATAATTCAAAAATAGCCAACCACTTTTCCTCAAGCATTGCTTGGGGAGAAGTGGCCCACGATTTGGCCATTTTTCCAATTAATTAAATAACAATTAAATTAAAATTAGACTGATGTGACACAAGATTCTTGGAAATGATGTAAGTTTCTTGGAAATGATGTAAGATTCTTAAAAATTGGTAAGTGTGTTGTCAAAAAACTGGTAAGTGTGTTGTTACTTTTTAAAGAAATTAATTTATTTTTAAAAAGCAAACAAAAATATTGGTCAATGCCGGTCAACGGCCGGTTCGCGCCGCCGACGGAGGGTAGCGCCGGCCGGCGCGAACTGGGTGCTTCTCGTGGTGTTTTTTTGTGATAAGTGTGTTGTCAAATCAGTTACCTCATGGAATCTTACATCATTTCAAAGAATCTTTTGTCAAATCAAGGAATCTTACATCATTTTAAAGAATCTTATGTCAAATCAAGGAATCTCACATCATTTCAAGGAATCTTGTGTCACATATGTCTAATTTTAATTGTTATTTAATTAATTGGAAAAATGGTCAAATCGTGGGCCACTTCTTCCCAAGCAATGTTTGAGGAGAAGTGGTTGGCTATTTTTGATTTTTTTTAATGTAGGCTATTTTTGTAGTTGGTTTTGGTAAAAAAAACTAAAAAAATTAAGGACCCAAGGAATTTGCGTTCCTTGGTGCCGCCGATCGCACGGATGGTGTTGACGAGTTCATGCCAGATGATAGCGGAGAAGTCTACATGACGATCGTAAATGACCACATGAACAAGTCTTATGCACTGGTCGATTCCCTTCCACCGAGAGGATAGGCACTTGTTCAATATGGTGAATAGTGTATACCAGACAGGCGCCAAGCATTTGCGATTGAAGGCAGATGGGCGATTGAGTGCGTGGTTGTATCCGATTGCACGGATTTCAGCACAAAGAGTTGCATCATCTGTGGCAGGGTCGAATGCAGCTCGGCCACCGGCAGTGGCCTCTAGTAGTGAGAGTAGGCGTCGGAAGGTGTCTTGTTGTAAGTGTGAACGGTTGGTGATCGATCCTTGCATGAATAGTCTGGGAGTTTTGAGCGGTGTAAATTCTGATGGTGTTCCAGACTTGTTGTACGTATATGACGGGCACGTCGGTGGTTGCCGTGAGTGCGTAGTTGAGAGGATGACCGAGTAGGACGTCCACGACCACACGGTGTTGTGGTCGGAACTCAGCAGTGTCGAGGTGGTGGTTGTTCCCCTCGATTTCAGAGATATGGTCTGGGCCGAGGATTGCGTTATCAGCCTCCTCATTAATGAATTCCTCTTGAGGAGGATTCTCTTGGGGTTGTTGTTGATCCGCCATTTGATTACCTGAAATACACGGTGTTAGATAACAGGTGGATGCATAATTGTCGGTGTGTACCTTTGTGAAGATCGGCTCAATCTGGAACAAATTGAGGAATGGCAGAGGAACAGGGCATTTGGAATGACAGAGTGTCCGGACAGAGTGAGTATCCGATAAGATAGAGTGTCCGGATATACTGAGAGTTACCGGACAACTGAAACTTACCGGACAAAATGAAGTTACCGGACAAACATGAACCTTCCGGATAGTTGAACTTACCGGAAACCATAAGGTTTCCGGACAACTAGGGTTACCGGATGATCAAGGTTACCGGACAAGCATGGCCATTCCGGATAGTTGAACTTACCGGAAACCATAAAGGTTTTCGGACAACTTGGGTTACCGGATGACATGGTTTCCGGATAATTGTGGTTTCCAGATGAGATAGGTTACCGGACAAAATATCTTACACGTTTGAATGTATCCGGGTAACTTGAATGTGTCCGGATAAATTCAAACTATTTGGACGACATCCGGTTTGATTTAAAACAAGGTAAATCCAACCCAAAGAAATCTAGGTAATGTAACCAAGTTTAATCGACGAAAATAGCAACAAACCAACGAGAAACATGCAAAGAACACCCTTGAATGGTTAAAATTCAAACCGACAGAAAGTCGGGGTCGAACGACCCCAATCGATCCACAAATCGATTGATTCGACGGTCAAAATTGGTGTATGTGTGCGGAAATCATGAGAGATCGGAGATAGATGTACATACCTGTGAGTTTGTGGAGAAATCGATCGAAATGACCAAAAATCGTGAGTAACCGAGAGTTTAGCAAACGAGAGGGTTTTAGATGTTAAAGTTTCCGGAAAATGAAACAATGAGGAGTCCGAATGTATTTATAGGGCCAAGGTATCCGGATGGGTTGTCCGGATACCTATCCAGATAGGATAGTTTTCGGATACCCTTTTCGGATACCTTTCCGGACACTAATGGAAACTTTAAAAAATACCCTGGGAATATCTATTTTGACTTTTCTGACCCAAAATCATTTATGAAAAACACGCTCCCCCCTCAAATTTTGCACAGTAAAGAGAAATGATCCCCCTCGGATTGTGCAGGTGGTTCTTTTAAGAAAAATTTGGAATGTCCACACACAAAAAAACATTGAGATTAAAAAAAATGTGTGACACTCCCCCTGAAACGTAGAACAGACTTACCTGAAGAAGATAAGCTGATATGCTCCCCCTGAACACATGAACATAGTTTTGAAACGCACAGATGTATTGAAGATAAAAGTAGACGATAGTAATTGGACATGAAAGGAAAAAAAACACACACGAAATGAAAGCAAACAAACAAAATCTACCTAATTAATACAGATATTTAACAGAAACGTGTATACGATACAAGTAAAATATAGATGCGAGGAAGTGTGTACTCGATCATCTGGAGTTTAGACAACAGATGATGCATAGGCAGTTCCTCGTAGGTGTATGGAACTTGTATCGGGCGCACGATTTGGTCAAATCTTCAGATTTAGCATACCAAGCTTGGACACAAGATAGTTAAAACGTTTTTCGTCCAAGGGTTTTGTAAATAGGTCTGCTAACTGATGTTACATATTAACAAAATAGAGTTCGATTGTACCTCTTTCGACATGATCCTTCATAAAATGATACCGAATGTCTATGTGCTTCGTCTTCGTGTGTTGGACTGGATTGCTGGAAATGGCAATTGCGCTCTTCGAGTCATAGTAGATGGGCACTTGAGAGTTGGTGAAGTCGTAGTCCTTGAGTTGTGTGCGTATCCATATGACTTGAGAATAGCAGCTTGCAGCGGCCACGTATTCCGCCTCGGCAGTCGATGTGGAGACGCACTGCTGCTTCTTGGATGCCCATCTGACTAAGCTGTCACCCAGGAACTGCACGTGTCCCGATGTGCTCTTCCGATCCAGCATGCTTCCCGCGTGGTCCGCGTCTGAGTACGTCGTGAGCTGAAAACCTGTCCCTTTCGGGTACCACAAGCCAAGATCAGCAGTACCTTTTAAGTAACAAAAAATTCGTTTTACCGCAATTAAGTGAGACTCTTTGGGTTTTGACTGAAAACGGGCGCATAGAAATGTAGAAAACATGATATCCGGTCTACTCGCCGTCAAGTACATCAAAGAACCTATCATTCCTCGGTATGTTTTGGTATCCACCCCATTTCCGTTAGGATCGACGTGTAACCTTGTACCGGGGGTCATGGGAGTTTTCAAAGGTGAGGACTGTTCCATCTGGTATTTCTGAAGAATATCCCGAATGTACTTAGCCTGGTTTATGAATATCCTGGCCGACCGTTGTTTAACTTGAAGACCAAGGAAGAAATTTATCTCACATAACATACTCATTTGAAAATACTCTCCTATGAGGACAGAAAAATTCTTACAGTATTGAGGATTAGTTGAACCGAAAATGATGTCATCTACATAGACTTGGACTAAAATTATATGACCTTTTTCATTCTTAATAAACAGGGTTGTGTCGATTTTACCTTTGGAAAAACCCGATTTGATTAAGAATTTAGATAGAGCGTCATACCAGGCACGTGGAGCTTGCTTGAGACCGTATAATGCCTTGCCGAGGATATATACGTGGTTTGGCTTGGAGTCATCCACGAACCTGTCCGGTTGCGACACGTACACCTCTTCCTTTATAACGTCGTTGAGAAAGGCGGTCTTTACATCCATCTGGAAGACCATGAAGTTCTTGTGCGCGGCGTATGCAAGAAACATACGAATCGCCTCGATTCTGGCTACCGGAGCGTATGTCTCATCGTAGTCAATTACCTCTTGCTGGTGGTATCCTTTGTCTACGAGGCGAGCCTTGTTGCGAACAATGATGCCATCTTCGTCTTTCTTGTTCTTGAAAATCCACTTCGTGCCGATGACCGTCTTGTGAGTTGGACGTGGGACAAGTCGCCATACCTTGAGGGCCTCAAATTGGTTGAGTTCCTCTTGCATCGCCATGACCCAGTCCGGATCATTGAGTGCTTCAGAGACGGTGTTTGGCTCGATCTTGCTGAGAAAGTCGGAGAACAAGCAGAAGTTGGTCGATGCACCTCGCGTCCGAACCGAAGTGGAAGGATCGCCTATGATCTGGTGTAGAGGGTGTGCTTTGGTCCATTTGGTGGTGTGTGGAAGCGGCTGTTGAGTCGCGTGAGAATTGTCTGGATCCACATACTCACCGGCAGGAAGGTCTTAAACTGCTTCAAGTGAAGTCGGACGGTTCCTTGGAGGAGACTTAGCAGGATTCGTCGTTGGTTGAGCAACTTTCGGTTCCGGGGAATTCAGAGGTTGATCCTTGTGAGTTGTTGAGGACGAATCTTTAGGAGCGATCTCCGGAATTGGTATAGGTTCCTCCGAGGGATTAGCCGTATCAGTCGTTGTGTCTGTCAAACTTTGAGGGGATTCCAGTGTAATGGCTGGAGTGCTCGTCGAAGGCAACGGACCGGAGAGATTCGCCGAGTTCTCGATTTTAGCACCTTCATTCCTAGGTTGCACAATCACACGAGGGTTAGGCATAGTAAAGAATTCATCGTAAAAGTGCTGAAATAGTAAATCTAAATCAGAAAGATGTGATTTTGACGTAGATGCATGATTTGGATTTACTAGGGTTTGTGCAGATCCGAACGTGAGAGTTCGGAAGCTAACACGCCAGTTAAAGCGGGTTCTGAACCGATTTGTTCAGAAGCCAAATATGCGGCTTCGTCAAAAGTCACGTTTACGCTTTCGACGACAGATTTGGTCCGTTTGTTGTAAACGCGATAAGCCTTAGCCTGCATCGAGTATCCGATGAATACTCCTTCGTCTGCTTTTGGGCCGAACTTCCCGAGGTTATCCTTGTCATTTAAGACGTAGCACGTGCACCCGAATGCGTGGAAGTACTTGATATTCGGGATGCGGTTGTTGATGATCTCGTACGGAGTTTTGTTGAACCGCTTGTTGATGATGGGGCGGTTTTGTGTGTAACAGGCAGTTGCGACCGCTTCGGCCTAGAGAAAAAGTGGCAACTTTGATTGTGACAGCATTGTGCGAGCAGCCTCGACTAGGGTACGGTTCCGCCGTTCTACCACTCCGTTTTGCTGAGGAGTCCTCGCGGTAGAAAAGTTTTGCGAGATACCGACGGATGTCAGGTATTCGTTCACCGTTTGGTTCTTGAACTCCGTCCCATTGTCCGTCCTGATTGTCTGAACTTGCTGTCGGAGGTTCAGGTGAATGGTCTTCAGATGGGTGATTATGAGTTCCGGGGTTTTGTCTTTGGAGTGCAGGAACTTCACCCTTGTGTAGCGCGAGAAATCGTCGACCATCACCAGGACGTATTTCTTCTTGTTGATACTCTGAACACGCATCGGTCCGCACAAATCCATATGGATGAGTTGGAGGGACCGGGACGTGCTCAGAGCGACCTTCGGCTTGTGGGTCGCTCGCTTCATTTTCCCCATCTCGCATGCGCTGCAGAGTTTGTCTTTCTCGAACTTGAGCTCGGGAATGCCTTTCACGTGTCCGCCTAGCACCAGCTTGTTGCTATTCTTGAAGTTGAGGTGCGAGAGTCGTCGATTCCATATCCACGCTTGTTGAGAGTTGGACTTCGACATAAGGCAGACAGAATCATCGGTCTTTAGGGCAGAGAGGTCGATGGTGTAGAGGTTGGTCTTCCGAGTTCCAACAAGCAGCTCCTTTCCGTCTTCAGTGCGGACGCTACACCGTTTAGCCTTGAAATTGACCTCGAGATCTTTATCGCAGAACTGGCTGATGCTGAACAGATTGTGTCCCAATCCCGCGACGTATGATACTTTCTTGATCGTGATCTTATCTTGGACAATGTCGTCGTAGCCCATAATTGGCGCCTTGTTAACGTTCCCAAACCTCACGTCTCCGCAGTATTTCTCTGTGAAGTTCGTGAGTAGCTCCCTCCTTGTTGTCATGTGCTTGGAGCATCCTGAGTCTAAGTACCACACATGACCGTCCTGCAAAAACGAGATTAAGGATTCTTAGGTACCCATTTAAAAATGGGTCCTGGAGGGTTAGGTTTAACACCTGACTGGGGAACCCGTTTTGAAATGGGGTTCCTTTGGTTTACGAGATTTGCGTTTAGGCTTTGAATTATAAACGTGATAAGACCCAAACCAGTCAGATGCATATCTATTATCATCGAAATCATTCAATCCACAGTTAGAACAACACAAACAATCATGGGATAATTGAATCAAATGCTGAATTGAATAAAGTCTAATCGGAAAATTAACACTTTGTTCAACAAAATTGTTCGAATGATTCAAATCACAATCATTAATGTTATTCCCGGAATTGAAAGCAGACCTAAATGACTTCGACTCCGATTTGTTCTTGATAGATCCTTTGGCTACCCACTGTTGGTTGACTTGTTTGGCCCGACCAATTTTATCTGAAAAGTCATTAACGGCATGGTCAGCAGAGTTTGAGTAGACATGAATTTTATCATTTGATCGACCGGTCTTTTGCCGCGGCTGTGAATGGTTTTGTGAAAGAGAATCAGTTTTAGAAACTTTGTTCACAGCCGGGGTCTTGAGTTTTGAAGAACTCTCACCTTTAAGAACTTTGACCGGACGATTTACCGCTTTAGAAAGAAAGTTGGTGTGATTCGGAAGAGGTTTGTCAAACTTAAACTTAGTAGACTCTTCGTCTGAACTATCATCGGAATTCATGTATGCAGAAAAGTCAATATCAGGGACAATTGGACTAGGATTAGTTGAGGGAGGTGAGGAACACTTTGTGTCTGTGTTTTTAGAAGAATCTGGTGCGGAAGCTTTAAAAAATTCAGAGTTTAGATCCTTTTTAACACAGTCTACTTGAGACTCTTTTCCTTTTCGTAAAGAGGTTTTTCCAATAAACGCTTTTCACGAAGATGTATCGGACGAGTCCGAGGAAGGTTCGGGTGAAATCATCTTTTCGTTTTGGAGTTGGTCAAGTTTCTCTTGAAGTTGAAACTTGCTCACTTGCTCTTGCATCACTTCTGTTGCCAAAGCAGACAATTTTGATGTGAGCCAATTGATTTCATTCCGAAGGATTTCCTGTCCCTCACCCGACACAGATTCAGTTTTAACGGATTTGAGTTTCTCAAGTTCATTTAAAAACGCTTGCTTTTCCTTTTGAAAAACATTCCTTTCCTTTTCGAGTGTCTCCTCTAACTCGACTATTTTCGATTCCAAAATGAGAGGAGGAACATAGAGTTTAAACTCGTCCGTCTCAGTTTTGGGTTCAGGTGCTGGGGCCTCATCCTTTTTGGAGGAATCCTTGGGCTTCACAACCTTATAGCCATCAAAGTAGTCATTCAAAAGGTACTTGTAACACCCGTAATTTTCGGATAAGTACGACTTCGAATCAATGTGGAATCGATCTTTTAAGAAAAATATGAAAATAGAATTTTGGGTTAAATCTTAGATTTTATGGTCTTGTTGGATAAGGAATTCGAATACGAGTCCAACGGTTCTTCCCGGAGCAAAAACGGAGCTATAACGGAGAAGTTATGGCCAAAACAGTTTCGGTACCGCAGAGCTACAATGACCAGCGACAATGACCGTGTCATTGTCATGTGTCATTGTCGCGCCAAGGGTACAACCTTCAGTACACCACCAGCGACAATGACCAGCGACAATGACCGTGTCATTGTCGCGGACGGGTACCTGGTTGCTGTCAAATACGAATTTCACAACCCAAGCTTCATTTCTTCATATCTCTCTCGTTTCAACTCCGATTTTGGCGATTCAAGTGGCAATGGTTTCGTTTTTGAGACCTCTTCAAGGATATAGAAAGAGTTTGGAAGATCATTGGAAGATTCAAGGGTGTTTGGTGGTGGTAAGTCTCGAATCTCCTTCCTTTTCTCTCCCAAATCGATTCCCCTTTTCTCCCTCACAAAACCCTAACCAATTTTGGGATTTCTCTTGGAGATTGATGCGTTCCTTACCCATTTTATACTATTGATTTCATCTATAGATGCAAGAGCAAGTTCCATCCACAACATCTTAAGAGATTTTTGAGGTTTTCTAGGTTTTCATCAAAACCTAAGTGGTGAGTTCATCCTCCTAGCTTCTATACTTTCATATGGGTTATAAATGTTTCATTGATGATCTCCTAGTGCTTTGTTTCTCCAATTTCAATTTGGATGATTTTGGAGAAGTTAGGTTAATATTGGGATTTTGGTCAAAATGGAGATTTTGATATAAGATGTTTGGGATTGGTTTTTTTAAGTGGTTGAATATGAATATTCATGGTAGGAATTTATGAATTTAGGTTTTTGGAAGATTTGGACTTGAAGGTTCGGACTTCTTCAAAGGAGCTTACATTTGGGAAAAATCTAGATTTAGCCTAATCTAGCAAGGTGAGTTCAAGTTACTTTGTGAAAACTTTGTACATGCCAAAATGAGTATTTTACGAATATGTGTGTGTTTTACTTGAAAAGATATGTGGTTGAGTTATTTGGATAGTTTAACTCTTTTGGAAATATTTATCTTCATAAATGTGCAAAACACCTATAATTGGGGCTGTTGAATATTTGGATGGTTAGAAACCATATTTTGTCTTTAAAATGTTAATTGCTCAAAGAGAGGCTTATTTGACAAGTACATCATGTTAGTGTAATTGATTTTATAAACCATTTGGGAAATATCCGATTTAGCGTCAAGAGTTATTTTGAGAATTGTAAAGGTGCGAGTCCTTTTGGGAAAACCCTTTTGCTTAACCGTGTCAGGTTTTGGGTTAATAGTGGTTTTGTGGTACTTGTTTACCTAACGGATGTTTAAATGCATTTTATTGCACATTATCGATATTTACATGCTTGGGTGTTTTGTCATTCCGGGTTGAGCATGTTTTGGTAGACTGTGTTGCATTGGATCCATAGGCAAGTGAGTCAGTCTTTATTTGATGGTCTATCTCTTTGTGCACGAGGAGTGGACTGTAGGGACGCATGGTTATATGCGTAGGCCATGGGGCCACTAGCGAGTATGCACTATGGTCCCCGTGTATGTAAGTCCTTGAGGTGTAACCCTACGGGGTATGCAATAAAGGCAATCTATTTATGGCTTGAGGTTGTGATGTCTTTATGGCATGGGAACTAAGGTTGGGGCTTGAGGTGTAACTCGTCTAGGCTGGATATGCAATAAGGTCGCCTGTAAGTCCTTGAGGTGTAACTCTACGGGGTATGCAATAAAGGCAATCTATTTATGGCTTGAGGTTGTGATGTCTTTATGGCATGGGAACTAAGGTCGGGGCTTGAGGTGTAATCCAGTAACATCACGAGTGACTTAACTTTGTGTGCCCGTCACTTTCGATGGAATCGGGTCTCCCCCGTCACCGAAAGACGTGGTTTTGGGTATATGTTTTTATCCATATTTTCGGTGACGTACTTTATTTATACAAATTGTATTCATGGTTATTGGCAGGGTTCTATGCTTCATACTTATCGGGTGTTTTGGAATATTGGAGTTTTGTCCACGTTTGTATTCCTTGGGTTATTTATGCCCAAATATGTTTTGAGTGAGTTGGAGTCGTAACTCATTTTGGAAAACGCTTTACACTTTTCGGGAATGGTTTCCATGGATTTTGGGTACGTTGGAAAAATGAGTCATGTATGCCCGTTTGGGAAAACCTTTGGAAATAATAATCTTGGTCGCAAACTTTCAATAAAGATTTATCTAAATCATGACTAAAACTACAACCTTCCGATTTATGATTTCTTTTATGTAGTCATGATAAAATGCTTGAACTCACTAGGCGTAAGCCTAACCCTTTTTATTTGTCGGCATGTGCAACAGGCTCAGGTTGGGGTAGCTCTAGCTACATTATGAAGTGGCGAGTGCTAGTAGTGTGCACGAGATGTGAATCGTTTAGTGAAGTCTTCCGTATTTATTTTGGGATTAGCAACTTGTGTCGTGTTAAGTGACACCCGTTTAAGTTATTTTATTTGGGGAACTATAATGTTTTAAATTATGAGGTATTTTAAGGTATGAATTGTAGAAATGATTTTATCTTGTTGGGTATTTTATCGAAATTTTATTGAGTTGCTCTTTCCAAATTCGAGGGTGTTACAGTACTTGGATTTGTTTTTCTTGTACGAATAGTTAAGAGGTCCATACACAAAAGGTAACTGCATTTTACTAGTGTGTGTGCGTTTGTATTCCTCAGTTTCCTCTACCTATTCCTTTTCAAGAGGTCTAGTCCAATCGATTTTGTACTCGGGATACTTTTTGTCGAGACCAAGAAAATTAAAGTGATAAAGAGTAGGTCTCTTTGACAAAATCTTTTTCAAATATTGTGGGTTATCATACCCAATTCTCCATTCCTTGTTAAAGTACGTGAATTCCTTAGGTTTGTTCATGTGAATTGTCTGATCAGTTTGACCTCTTTTGTGAAGTTTAGTTTCAAGATCAGTTATTTTCGAAACAAACTCTTTGTGTTGGATTTAGAGAGAGGAGCACTGATAAATAATCTCTGCTTTCTCATCCTCACACTGATCAGGCTTTAAATTCAATTCAGATATCTTGGCCCTTAAGTCCTTTGGTGCTATTGAAAGATTTGTGCATTTTTCTTTTAGATTAGCATTATCGGACTTGTATTTTTCAGTGATACGCTTTTGAACATCTAGCTTTTCTTTTAACGAATTACTTTCAATCAGTTGTTCATTAGTGGATGCCTTATAGGATTCTATTCGTTGAATAAGAGGTTGCATCTGTTCGATTAAGCTTTGATGAATAGGGTCACATACCTGACAAAGATTTGCCTTTTCTGACGGAGTAGAATGATTGCCCATGAAAGCATCAGCATCTTCAGAATCGCTGTCAGTGTCGGAGTGATTTAACCAGTGATCGTCTTCGACTAGGAGTGCCTTTCCTGCAGCTTTCTGTTAGGCCAATAGAAGTTTTGCCTTGTAGTAGTGTACGTTTTTCTCTACTGGCTTTCTACAGTCCTTGGCAAAATGACCCAATTTGCCGCAGTTGTAGCATGTGACGGGCTCGTCCTTGTTCTTTGACTCGGGCTTGCGATCGTTCTTCTCATTCTTCTCCTTGTGGTCAGATTGCTTGTGCTCTTCAGTCTTCTTCTTTCCTTCATATTTGTCTTTATAATCATGGCGCTTGTTGGGGGTAGTGGAGTAGCGCTGATTATTGGACGAAGGTTTCTTGTAGAACTTGGTTCTCTGAAATGACTTGGTGATGAGGGCCATAACTTTCTTTATTTGAGTCAGCTCAGGGTCAGGGTCGCTTTCCTCTTATTCTTTAGATTCTGGTTCTGATTCGCTGGACTCTTGGGTTCTCTTAGAGTGACAGCTGGAAGATTTGCCGCTTTTGGAAGATACAAGAGCGAGTGGATCGGCATGTGACTTGGACGAGGACTTCTGACTGCTCATTAATTCCATGACTTCATCCTCGTCCTGCATGAGCATCTCGTAGAGTTCATGGATTGGAACGTTCTCAAACAGATTGTTGTGCTTGATGTGAGAAGCGAACATTTTCCATTATGACAGGAGATTGTTCAGGAACTTGAGGGCATTTTCTGTGTTAGATCGAGTGATCTTGTTCTCGTGGAGCTCGTTCAACAAAGGAAGAAACGTTCATATGCCTGAGTGATAGATTCGCCCTTGCGCTGCTTGAAACCGTCGAATTTGGTAATGCAGCTGCTAATCTTCAATTCGTTTCCCACTTTGCTCCCGCTCATCATCTTTTCTACTTGATCCCACATGCCTTTGGAGGTTTCCTTGTAGCCGTCTATGGCCGTGTAGATCTGGTTGGGTAGACTCTGGACCAGATATCTCTTAGCATGCTTTTCACCATCAAATCTGCTCTTTTCCTCATCATCCATCTGTAAGTATGTCTTGGGTTCTGGTCGAGCTGCAACACCTTCTTCTTGAGCTGGAACAGAAATCATAGGAGGATCTTGTGGGCCTTCAGTGAGAGCTCGCCAGATGTAGTCGAATTTGTCTTTAGATTCGATGAAGATGATAAATCTATCTCGCCATCGACTGTATTCGCCCTGATAGAGGGTCGGTGGCTTGGCGTCGGTACCGATAGCTAGCGCGTCACGAGACATATTTGATGTTTGCAATAAAGTGATCGTCAGACGGTATGTTCGATTCAAAGTGAAATCCTAACGCAAGGCACTACGAGTGAAAGTCCTAACGCAGGTTCTAAGAGTGAAACTAATTAAGGTACTGGTATGAGATTAAACACACAACTTACCGGATAGGAATCCGGAAGACAGAAGTGTCCGGATCTGGTAGTGACCGGATCCGGGTGTGTGAAGTGTCTGGATAGCAAAGTAACCGGATAAAACTGAAGTTACCGGATAACACAAAGTTACCGGATAAAACAGACTTACCGGATAAACTAAAGAGTTACCGAATAGAATAAAACTTACCGAAAACAAAGAGTATCCGAATGAAGATCCGGGAAGTGAGACTTATCGGGAACTTACTGATGGGTTTCGGAAAGTTTGATGTGTCGGAATAGAGTATCCGGAAATATTACCGGATAGCTTAACAAACCGGATATGTACCGGATAGTTGAGACTTTCCGGGAAAGACAATCGTCCGGATAGAAGTTCCGGATAGTCGATTACCGGTAAGTTTAAACAACCCGGGTAGACTTTATCCGGAAAGTAACGAGATTTGGAAACTTACCCGGAAACAAGCTGATAGCGTCCGGTAATTGCGGCTGTGTTCAACAAAACTGACTCGGATGCGATTAGGGTTGCCCAATATTGTTCCTGAAAGATTAGAAAACTACCAAAAGCACAAAAACAACAAACCCTAATCGATTTAGAGCAAACTAACAATATTTTTGATGAAAATTTTGATTTTTAACACGAACAGAGACAAAAACTTGTAGATGAGATTTTGCTAAAAAAACTCTTCAAACGATCGAATTAGACTGTGGAAACTTGCAGAAACCCTAATGACAACAATGCTAATCGAATGGAATAACCAATAACAATTAATTTTGTTAGAATCAAAAGATGATAATTATGAAATTAAGAACACAGTCGACAGAACCAAAAAGAATTTTACCAGAAACCTTTGAATGCTTTGAATCGAATCGTCTGTATGCTCTGATACCAATTATGGATCCCAAATTAGTGCATACAATGAGAAATAAACAGAATATATCAATAATCAGTATGATTTCCATTCGTCATCCATGTAACATTCATAAACAATTCAATGTGTTTACAATATGTTTTGTAAATAAGAATAATGACGATTAAAACGATTAACCTGATTTCTAAGGTTTAATGAACTATTTATACTTAGGCCTAATCTAATAAGGCTTCAAGCCCATTACACAATTTAAGCCCAAATACACATTTACAATTTATTCCCTTGAACTTCCATTCAATCTGATTTATTCCCAACACATTATCACTTGGAGTGACAGTAAACTTAATGATTTCATTAAGTTGATTGTTTCGGGTCGGAGTTATTGGTTGGATTATGTTAGAATCCAAGCGCTTACCACTACGCCAAAAGCAATTGCTGGCGGAGAAGGCGCAACTTATTTCCATATAGCGTAGCAGCCAGCGACACGTTTCGATTTAGGAAGATGTTGGTCAATGACCCAACAATCCCCCCCAGCATCTGCCATCACTAACGAGAGCTTTGCTAGAAGTCAATGGCTTCACAGCATGCCTTTGGCATTTTTTAAATGCACTCCATGGGATTCGAACCCGTGACCTGCTCTGATACCACATGTTAGGATCCAAGCGCTTACCACTACGCCAAAAGCAATTGCTGGTGGAGAAGGCACAACTTATTTCCATATAGCGTAGCAGCCAGCGACACGTTTCGATTTAGGAAGATGCTGGTCAATGACCCAACATATTAGAACCATAGACTTATTAGATCGACCTTAGTTCAAGGATAAATAATAAGATTAATCGATTTAGTCGCAATTATTACTTTGAGATGTTTAAGCATTCGAATAACGGTAGTGTGATTTGGGAAATTGAGGCGTGTAGTTTTGGGACGTTGAGTGCCAACCAAATTCATGCACGAAGTTTATCTCTAAAAAAATTGCATCAGTTATTTTGATGTTCCCAAATCTTCATGTGGGTTGTATTACGAGATATTGGAAATATTTTAGCGCGCACAAAACTTTAAACCATGATTTTAAACATGCATAAAGTTGTTTCATTGCATACGATTGCAAGCTTTATCGAGATTTCTTTTATTCCCATTGTTACCAAATGATATTTTCGGATATTGTGATATCCATATGTTGATTACGGTCTTGTACAAGTAACTACGACTCATGACTTTGATATTGGATCTCCTCCACGTGTGTCAAGGCTTGAATGAAGAGCTACTTCCATTGTTTTGGTGTTTGAGTTGTATGGAGGATTTTATTTCATGCGGGTCCTGCTGAGAAGTGTTACTTTATATCGTATTGCAAAAAAAGGGAAATTTTTGGAGTTGTGACATTTTAGTCATAACTTTGTCTTATGTGATTTAATTATTGGAAACGAAAATTTTGGCACCATTTGACGGTTTGAATGCCATTGAGTTTCACTGAGTTTTGTGGGAGTTTTATTGAGTCTTATGAAACTTTATTTTACGAAGCGTTGCGATGCATGGATGAACTTTGAAATGCGTAGGCGTGAATTTTGGCGTGTGTTAATTTATGGATTTTATTAAGCGTTTTGTCTCATGCAAATTTCGTTGAGAAGTGTACTTTATGTCATAATGCAACTAAAACGGGGTAGTTTCGGAATTTTGATATCGTATATTATTCTCTTTTGGGTTTTATACTAGTATATTTCGTTGCACACTACTTAATATTTGAATTGATTTATATTCTTGGCGTGAGTAAGCATATGAAGGATCTACGATGGTTCTTGTTAAACTTTTGCTTTATATATTTTTCTACTGACGATTTTGTCGTTATCGTTTCACGCAATGCATTATATTGATTTGTTGGTATGCATGACATTATAGCCACTATTTTAGAACAAACATGTGTATAGTTTGTACGGCTTGAAATTTGAAATCGATTTAAATTATTTTACGTATCAACCAAATTGCATGCACTTATCGTTTTCTTAAGTTCTGAGAAATACATTAACGTATGCGAGTCTTGTCAGAAAATTTTATTCCATATCATTAGATGACTAAATAAGAAAATTTTGGAATTTGATTTAGTGAATTTCCTCTTTTGAGGTTTCGTATAAACCATCTGTTGCATTCTATTTTATTTCAGGAAAACTATTATGGGTGCGTGGCATAAATAAATACATGCTAGTACTATTGTGGTTCATTTTAAAAGTTTATTGAGCATACTTTTGTGTTTCGTTAGTAACTCGAGTAGTGATCGAGTAATTTTCAAAATGAGTTTTCATATGTGAGACGAGTGTGTCCATTTTACACAACTACCGGGTAAGTGGTAGAAGATTTTTACGCGTACGATAAATTGTTATAAAAACTTTCGTGTTGAAAAATCTTATGAAATTTTCAATTGGCATAATTGTTGAGTCTGTCACTTGAAAACCTTGAACTCATTAGGACTTTGGAAGGTTAAGCAACCCGGTTAAGGGTGAGGGCGTATAGAACCTTGTCAGTGGAAGGTTGGGTATTCCGATGCGTGATAGTACCGTAGGCCGAGTGGTATCGTTTGCAAGGTCGATGTATTTTTGTAATTGAAGAGTGAGGCTCGCGGTATCTTCTGTTAATGCTTGTGGTAAACCGTTTGTTTTGGAGTCTAATGGTACTCGTTAAAGTTAAATGATAGATCCATAATGGGAACAGTTGGATTGAAAAACTGGTGGATATTTGGTGATCGTATCTTGTGGCAGTTGAAGTATAATTTCATAAGCATGTAGGTCTGAAGTGACCTATTTAGTAGGAAAGTTCGTCGAGAAAAGGAAGACGAGTCCTTATAATGATGAATATTGGGAAATTTGGTAAAAATGTCGAGATAGACTTTAGGTGGAAATCTACTGTTGAATAAACCTTGATTTCTCGAGACTAAGTTGTCGGCGTGTTAGCGAGTGAGTTCGATTGCATCCGAATAAGCTTTCGAGAAAAATCTTCGGGATAAGGAATGCTAATGAGAAGAGTATTACAGTTGATAGAGGTTGTTAAGAATATTTAATAGTGAATTCATTTGAAGCATCAGTGATGGATTCATGTGGTTGAAGTTGTAAGTTACCGTTGAGATAGTATGGGTCACCTAAGGTTGGGAGGCACCGAAGTCGTGCGATTAGAAACTACTCTAGCGAAACTAGATGTTCACTATAAGTATGAGTATAAGGTATCAAAATAGATTTTGCGAAGTGAAAGTTAGCCCAGAAGTCGACATGGCAGTTTTGTAGGGTAATTATTTAATGTCGTTTAAGACTGAAATGGATTAAAGATGTGCATTTAAAGAAAGAAATGTCGTGTTGGTGGAAACAATGTTATTTGAGGCTTATATCATTAGAATGTTACCTTTTGGAATGAGTAGATGACAAGACAAGATTCGGACTGGTGCTCCGTGTTGAGTAGTGTTTTTGGACAATCTCATGTCTCTCACTTAGTTTAAGTGTTGTGTAGTATTAAAATTTTTATGTATGAACTAGATTTCGAGGAAAAAATCTCTTTTAAGGTCAGGAGAATTGTAACACCCTGATATTTATCCCAATTGAAGAAATGTTGAACTGGGGGAAATAAGTAAAGGAAGAACCAATTATGGAGTATGGTTATAGTGCCATGCAGTTGTGACATCTGTCACAATAGCACCAATGGTACTGAAGGTATGGTAATCTCGGCTATAGTGCCATATGATTGTGACATATGTCACAATAGCAACGACGTTACCGAGTGGTTGGTCTTCCCAACGAATGTGCCATGTAATTATGACAATGGGGTAGCACCCGTATTTTTTGGGTAAGCACAATTTCAAGTTAGTGTAGAAATCGATCTTTTAAGAGAGATAGTGGAAATAGGATTTTGGGCTTAAATCCTATATTTTATGGTCTTGTTGGATGAATAATTCAAATACGAGTCCAACGGTTCTTTCCGGAACAAAAACGGAGCTAAAACGAAGAAGTTATGGCCAAAACAGTGTTCGGTACATTCTGTGCTATAGTGCCCGCGATTGTGACACTGTCACTATAGCATGTCATAATAGCCAGATGCCAAAAACTCTCGGTACGACTTGTGCGATTGTGCCAGCGATTGTGACACTGTCACAATCGCATGTCACAATAGCATGAACGTACTAGAACCTTAAAAATACGATTTTCAGCCATTTATCTCATTTCTCACTTCTAATCTCTTCCTTTCTCTCCCAAGTCGACCTACCACCCTATCATATGAACCCTAACTCATTTTAGGGCTACTTTCTTGTAAATCAAAGTATTCCTTCATCATCTATGCAAGTGGTTTCATCTATTGGTGCAAGATTCAAGTGTTCATCTCCATTCCTTGAGATTTCTAGGTTTTTCCACCAAAACCTAATTAGTGAGTTCATCCTTCTAGTTTCTAAACTTTATTATGAGTTATAAATGATCTATTAATGACTTCCTAGTGTTCTAATGTCTTCAATTTCTGTTTGGATAATTTTGGGGAAATTAGGGCAAAATTAGGGTTTTTGGTCAAATTGGAGATTTTGAGATAAGATGTTTGAGGAATGATTCTAAGCACTTGAATACGTATATTTATGGTTGGAAAATTTGTGAATCTAGGTTTTTGGTAGAATTGCTTGTGGATTCAAGTTTCTTCAAAGAGAGCTCGTATTGGGGTAAAATCTAGATTTAGCCTAAATCTAGCAAGGTGAGTTCAAGTTGATTTGTGAAAACGTTGTACATGCCAAAAATGTATATTTTAAGATATTTATGTGTTTTACATGAAATTATCAAATATTGAGATATTTGAAGGGTTTTGATTATTTAAAGTGTTTGACTTTATAAATCCTGTAAAAAACCCACATTTGGGATTTTTGAGTATTTTGGTAGATAATCATAAAGGAAGTGATGATTTATTTTATAAATGGAGGTTATTTGATAAAATGCCCTTTTAGTGTGTGTTTTGGAAATGTGCATAAATTGTATTATGGAATGTTTTGAAAGTATAAACGTGTGAGTTATTGGATTTTGGTCATTCTCGACCTTGGGAACATTTTACAAATTGTAAACCCTTTTGATTTTGGGCCGAAAGCCAATGGTGATTTAATATACAAAGATTTTGGGAAAAGAAGCATTTTGGTTTATGTAACCATACTGGCTCACATATTTAGCCAAACATTTATTATGTTTTTTGGGCTTGATTTATACTCAAATGAGTGTTTCGGGTATTTGCCCAGTTTTATTAGCTCGATAAGGATCCTTAATGTATGATGCTTTTAAATTGCATCTTGATGGAAATTACGTGTTATAAATGTGCTAGTTCATTTATTTGGAGTCATGTAATGTTTTAGACTGTAATGTATTGGATCAATAGGCATATGAGTCAGCCATATTTGCATAGTGGAGAGTCGTGGTATTCTCACTTTGGGAAGTATGTCGTTTTGGCATTGTTGTGTCCAGGTGTTGTGGAAAGGAACCTAATTGGGTTGTACTCCGGATTTTTTTTGGTTTGTGGTTTGATGTTCTAACACTTGTGCACGAGGGTTGAACATCTTGAGTTATCAAGTAAGGAGTCAAGACTCCAGTTCTTGAATGCTAGTTAGTAGGCAATATGGGTCCAATGGAGACCTTAAGGTGTAACTTACTAGATACTGAACATGCAATAAGATCGTGTATCCTTGAGGTGTACCTGCGCACAGCAGGCAATGGGGGATACGGTGGTGCCACCCGTTGTTGGGTGGTGGACTTGAGGTGTAGCTTAGCTAACATGCAATAAAGTCTGACTCGAGTTGAAGCTTATTAAAGCAGACAATAGAGTCACGATCTGAGGTGTAGTTCAATAACATTGTTATGCGGCTTAACTTTGTGTTCCGCCACGTATAATGGAAGCGGGTCTCCCCCATCACCTAAAGGTGTTGTTTGGGTATTTATTGTTATCCATGTTTTCGGTGACGTACTATATATATACGGATTGTTATCCATGATTTATGGGTTGAGTGTTATGCCTCATCCGTGTTTTGGATGTTTCGCGATATAAAGTTTTATCCACATTTTCATAAATTGGGAGTTCATTTACTATTCACATTTTGGGTGAGTTTTGAGTTGAATTTACTTTAGGAACGAATGTTTTGTATCAGGGCTCTCGTCTCCAAAATTGTGTGTGTTGGCAAACGTCTATTTTGGTGTTCCATCACCTAAAATACATGTTATTGGAAAACGGGTCGTTTTCATATTTAAAGTAAATCATTTTGGAAATCATGATTTAAGTTGTACCCTCTCTTTTAACGATTTATATAATCATGATGAAAACTCTTGAACTCACTAGGCGTTAGCCTAACCTTTTTATTTGTCGGCATATGCATCAGGTACCGGTTGGGAAATGGTACTACCGACACTGTGGAGAGATGAGTGCTAGTGGTATGCACGAGAAAAGATTAGCTCGATGAAGTCTTTCGCACTTTGGGAATAACAACTTGTATTGGGTTTAGTAACACCCGGCCTATTTATTTGGTATTTGTATTAGACTTAAAGTGGGTAATGTTGAGGTTAGTTATAGAACTTATTTTGAGGTATTACAAGTGTCGAATTGTTGGAGGTTTTACCCTTCTTTTGATGTAATATTGAAAGTTTTAAATTAGTTGTTGTTTCCAATTTTGAGGGTGTTACAACAATGTTTAGGTTCTTATCTGTTTGTCCACTTACATGACTCTTAAAGGCCGTTTACCAAATACTTACTCGGGTACGCGCTTAGCAAGTCACATTACCTACCGGATTGATATGGCAAGGACCAAAAATCTTACCCGATAAGAGAGAAAGAGCGAATGCAATGACCGAGAGTCTTACCTCGGTAAGTTAGGGCGACGACTCTTACCACGGTTAGCGCTTACCGGGTGAATTGTTGCGTACGAAACCGATTTGGCGGACTAAATCTTACTTGATAAGTAAGTGATAGCGTAAATTTAACTGGTAAGTGCTTACTCGGGTAAGCGTTTGGTAAACGGCCCCTTAGTCCCTCAATATTTCCCTCATTAGGTTGTTTTTTAGCCTTAACCTCCGTTACGTTTTTCTACCACAATTTTATAAACACCGTGTAATTCATCAATTTTGATATACTTTCTTGTGTACATAACCAAGAGGATTAAAGTTATTTTCGTTTGTCTATAAGTGTAATTTGGACAGTCTGAGATTCCACACATGTATAATTCAAACTTAAAATTAAATATATTAGATATGTAATGATATCAATCATTTATTTCACACACACATATAATAATTATATGTTTATTATAGCATTAGTACATAACTCGTTAATATATGTTACAATACATCATAAATCCTCAAATAACACCACACACACCAAAAAAGAGAGAACTAGAACATGATCCAAATAACATATATGCTATGAACGAGTGAATCTCTTTAGTGGTGTTTATGCGGTGGTGGAGGGTGGTGGACGACTGGAGGTGGAGAGTGGTGAACCACGGGTGGTGGACCACAGGTGGTGAAGGGTGGTGAACAACGACGACGGGTGGTGGAGGGTGATGTGGTGGTGGTGTGTGGTGGTGGCTTGATGGTGGGGTTGGTTTGGTCATTTTGTTTGTGTTATCTAATTCTTGTTCTTGTGATAGAAGGGAGAAAGAGGGATGGTGTGTGAATTTATAATGGTGATGCTTAATCATTAAGGCAATAAGTCGTTGGTTAGGTAGCTTTCAGGCCCCATGTATTTGTCATAAAGAAATAGAAAAGATTATTATATTTTATATTATTTTAAAATACGACTATTTTTATGGTATCAAGTTTTTAAAATAACAGAAATTTCGTCGTAAAATTTGAAACAAGGTTGACTTTTAATGATGTTAAAATTTAGGGAATTTAATTAAAATACCCAAAGTTTGACTTTGACTTACCAAAATACCCATTTTTTTCAACTTTTGCAAAAATACCCAAAAATCCCGCGATATGTCCCGCGATCGCGGGATAGGGTTCATTTTGAAACATTTGATCCCGCTATAGGGGGTGAAAGTGTAAAATTGTGAGTGTGTCGCGGGGACTCATCCCGCTATAGCGGGATCAAATGTTTTAAAATGAACCCTATCCCGCGATCGCAGGACATATTGCGAGATTTTTGTGTATTTTTGCAAAAGTTGAAAAAATGGGTATTTTGGTAAGTCAAAGTCAAACTTTGGGCATTTTAGTTAAATTCTCTAAAATTTATATTTACATAGTATATGATCCATCAAAGTTATATATTTACACCATTATTTGTAACATTTTCAAATATGAAAATAGCGACTAATTTAGAATTTTGGATAATTCATCAAATAAAGAATAATTCATTTTTAAATGTCAACACTTGATTACATATAATAACAATCTAATATTTAGCATTAACAATAAATAATGTAGTCCTTACAAATATTCTAAATTAAGGACCGGTGTTACTAAACTCCAACAATAGTCGTTATCTCCAAATGCGGAAGACGTCTCCAATTTGCTAATTACTTCTCGTGCCTATAACTAGCACTCAATTTTTCATAGCGTCACTAGTACCATTCCCCAACGATGATGCACATGCCGACAAATAAAAATGGTTAGGCTTAACGTATAGTGAGTTCAAGAGTTTTCATCATTTATATAAAACAGTAGACTGAAATGATGTTATTTAAATAACGATTTTTAAAGTGGAAAATACAAAATATAAATGCAACATTTTTCCCCAAACTCACCATTTTCGTTATGAAAACTTCAATACAAAACATTAATTCAAGGGTGAATTCGAAACTCAATACGCACCCAAAACGTGAATAATGATTAAAGCTCAAATACTGAAATTCGGACAAAACTTTATTATCCAAAATATGAGTAATGCGCAACACCCGAATCATAACGAAAAACATGGATAAAACTCAATACCCAAAACAATACATTTGGGTGACGGGGAAGACCCAATTCCATGGTTAGTGGTGGAACACAAAAGTAGGCCACCGTTACATGTTATAGAGCTCATCCTCAAGATAAATGGCTCCAATCGGATCAATTATTCGCGATTCATAGTCGAGCACCCCCCCCCCCCCTCCCGATGATCCTATATATACTCAATCACTAGAAATTACATTATGTGGCCATGGCTAGTATCCGACTCCCATAAAACCTTACCAAGTGCCCCCAATGACCTAAGCCTATTTCCAACTACAAAATGGGAATAATCATTCCATAAACACTAACTCAGAAATTACACCTTGTGGTCAATGGCAGATGTTCGACTACAAGAGCCCGCACAATAGTGCCCCCATGACCCGATGCCTATTCTTGGCCACAACATGGGAACAATCATCCCATTTAAAACAATAAATATTGACTCCTATGCCTATGGATCCATTGCATTACAGTCTAAATTTACATGTGTAATACCCTCGAAATTTGGATAGAGCAACTAATTTAAATTTTGAATAATACAACAAATAAAGGATAAAAGTCCTTTCTACAAATCGATACTTGAATTATCTCGAAGAGGATTCTAGATTCATCCTTAATAATTAATAGACCAAGACTTATATGAAGACTATATAAGGGTCGGGTGTTACTAAAACCCATTACAATCGCTATCTCCGAATGCAGAAGACATCGTCGAATAACTAGATCCTTCACGTGCATCTAACTAACACTCAATTCTTCATGGTGTCGCTAGTATCATTCCCCCAATAAGGACCTGATACACATACCGACAAATAAAAATTGTTAGGCTAATGCCTTGTGAGTTCAAGAGTTATCATCTCAAATGTAAAATGGTAAAACGGAAAGAATTTTATTTAAATCATAATTTTCAATATGAAAAGTATTTAGAATAAAAAGTGATATCTTTCTCAAAACCCCATTTTCGTGATAAAACACTTGAATAAAAATACCCCACAATCATGGAACCAAACCCAATACTCGTACGTAGTACAAATAGGATTAAAATCCAAATACCGAAAACATGAAAATAACTCTTTTATCCAAAACCTTAATATATGGAGGGAATCCAATATATCAAAACCATAAATTTGATCACTTGCAAAGACCCAAATAATATTAATGTGTGGATATTACACTATCCAAAAATAACGCTTAGCCACAATGGGGAAGACCGGTATCCGTTGAGAGTGAACGTTAATCGCATAACAATTCATGAATTAAAGCCCAAGTGTCCCTACAACTCCTTAACAAGTTTCACCTCAAGAGTCGGCTCCTTAGTGTCTATTCCCACTAATTTCACCTCAAGACCCGACACACTTAAGGACTACCTCCAAGGCATTACCTCAAGTGGTGGAGGTCCTAGTGCCTACCTCCAAGGTAGCACTTCTAGACTCAACCCTTCTAGTGCGTACTTGAAAAGTTTAAGGTCATGAAACATGAGTCCCGGAGTCCAACCCCGCAATACCCATTCAACCATTTATATAAGAATGAATCACATGCCTATAGATCCAATGCATCATAGTCTAAATTACATGACTCCAAAAGAATTTCCAACATCCTCAAAACATTTAATTTACAAATAAATATGCCTCAAATGTAACACCCTCAAAAATGGAAAGAGCAACTACTAAAAACTTCGATAAAATAACCAAATGAGGATAAAAATCCCTTCTACAAACCATCCTTGGAAACACCTCAAAATTTAAAAGGTAAAAACTCCCACAATTAATAACTCAAGTCATACAACATGACCAAATAAAGTCGGGTGTTGCTTAACCCAAATACAAGTTGTTATTCCCAAAATAAATGCGGAAGACTTCACTAAGCAATTCATCTCTCGAGCACACTACTAGCACTCATCTCTTCACAGTGTCACTAGAACTATTCCCAACCTGAACATGTTGCACATGCCGACAAATAAAAATGTTAGGCTAACGCTTAGTGAGTTCAAGAGTTTACATCATGATTAAATAATTCGTTAGACAAAAGGATGCAACTTAAATCATGATTTCCAAAAAGGGACTTGTATTAAATATACCAACAACCCATTTTCCAAACGCACACAAATTTCGTGATGAAAGCTCTAATGAAAATCATTTCTCAACAATGGACTCAATTCCAAAACTCACTCAAGACGTGAATAAATGTTAAATTTCCAAATAATATCAACACGAATAAAGCTCCAATAATTGAAACATCCAAACACGGATGAGGCATAATACGCCGCCCACAAATCATGGAAAATAATCCATATAAATATAAAACGTCACCGAAAACATGGATAAAGATAAATACACAAAACAACACCTTTCGGTGACGGGGGAGACCCGGTTCTATCGAATGTGGCGGGTACACAAAGTTAAGCCACTTATCAACGTTCTTGGATTATAATCATAAGGCATCTCAAGCTCAGCACCTTTAAGCGTACACTTGTGGAGTATCAACTTCAACCCCTCTAGGTCTGTACATTGAGTTATCCAAATCCAAGGGAATATATTAGCACATAGGTCTTACACCTTACCTCGATTCCTAAATGTGACTCAATGTGGAAAACTAGCGTCCCATCATTGGCATAATACCCAAGTGAAAGGACATCAAGTTCAACCACCCATGATCTATACCTCTAGTCCTTCGCAAAGGGTCTTTCGGTCTACGAGTTCAACCACCCACGGTTTATACCTCGCTCCCGCTAACCAAAACTGTTTCCAATTCTAAAACAGGGATAAAGTTCCCATTAAACAAAATGACTGACTCATATGCCTATGGATCCAATGCATTACAGTCTAAAATGTTATATGACTCCAAATGAATGAACAAATGCATTCAAAACATGTAATTCTCAATTAAATATAAATCATGACCAAAGCTCTACTTTGAGCCATCAAAACCGGACAAATGTCCCCAAGACTTAACAAAATAAATTACCGAGCCATAAGCTCGACTAACTCAAAAGACCAATTGTTAAAAGTCATAAAATGAAATTAAACGTAACAACACACACTTTTGTCAACAAATATTTCAAATCCCTGAAAGACTCAAAACAAGACATTGGGTTGGGACAACCCTCTTTTCCAAAGAATTCACACCGTTACATTTTTAAATCGTCCCATAATGTACGATATGCATATTTTCAAAGTACACGATAAAAGAGCATTTATACCGGTCTCCATTTATAGGACAAAACGTCAAAAATACTTTCATGCATGTTTCATTTATTCAAAGCCTAAAATCTCACACGTTCGTATTTTCAAAATGTACGATAACGTAAACCATGCGTATTTCCAACAAACAAAAGAATGTGCATGTTTACCAAATAATCTCCATTTATGCAATAAATCGTAAAAGTAATTTCATTCATGCCTCATTTATCAAATTACCCAAAAATCCCAAATATGAGTGTTTTACAAGATTTATAAAGTCATACACTTCAACTAATCAAAACCCAACATATAACCCAATATTTGATAATTTCATGTAAAACACATAAACACTTTAAAATGAACATTTTTGGCATGTACAACGTTTTCACAAATCAACTTGAACTCACCTTGCTAGATTTAGGTTAAATCTAGATTTTTCCCAAATATGAACTCCTTTGAAAAATTGAATCCTCAAGCCAAATCTTTCAAAAACCTAGATCCATGAGTTTACAACCATCAATAATCATATTCAACCATACAAAATCGTTCTCCAAACATTATCATCAATAATCTCACTTATACCAAAATCCTAATTTCCATTAACAAAGATAGGAGGAGATTACCTCAACCACCACATGAATCCACCAACCAAACATCTGTAGGGTTACCAATATGAGGTTCATTCTTCATTTCATCCAAAGAAAGGGAAGGGTTTGGGCGAGGGTTGGGTAAAACCCTAAAAGTGTAGAAATCTTACCAAAATGGAAGTGAGATGAAGAATTACAACCTTCATCCATAAATCCTTGCTAAGAGTGAGGGAGAGACTTTGAATCACATGATTTATGGCTTTAAGGGCTCTAAAACGGATTAGAAGGTTAGGGTTCGATTTGGGAGAGTTTAGAGAGAGAGAGAGTGAGAGAGAGGGGTGGAATAGAAATGAGAGAAAGCTGAAAATCGTGAATTTAAAACCCTCTGGAGCCCGATGGCAAGAGTGACATGCAAGATTGCCACTGTCACTCTCGCGGTGCATTATCGCCCGCGTTGTACCGCGCCCAAACACCAACTCGCGATTGTGCCACGGCGAGAGTGACCATGTCACAATCGCAGGGCACTCTCGCCCAATTTGTACCAAGAGGGGGGGGGGGGGTATTTTCCCTCCGACTTTGACACGGCGATTATGCCTTGTGGCATAGTCGCCAGGCATACTCGCCCAGAAACCCCGAATTTCCAAAGATTCGTCTTTTGCGCACTACTCCGGTCACGAGAGGCCACTACGACCAAGACTGAATTTTCCAGGTTTTACATCAAATACATATAATTCCAAAAAAATGTCCAACACTCTCAAATCGTATAACTAACAAATAAATATGCCTCAAATGCATATATCTTCAAAAGCCTATCATAGACCAAAATAAACCGGACTAATGTTCCCAAGACTCTTTTTAGTCAAAATCGAGCCAAAAGCTCAAAACTCAATTGACCATCAAATAAAGGTCATCAAAACAATAAAACACATTTAACCGGCGTTTATGCAAACACATGTCTCAAAGATATGATTAACTCAAAAACTCATCATTGATTGAGCCGTTGAGGCAAACCATTTTCCAAATGAAATCATATTTTTATATTTCCAAAATGCCTCATAACTCAATAACGTGCAGTCTCCAAACAGTTTATAAAACCAAATACACCAAAAATGTATTAATCATCAAATAAACTCCATTTGTACAATAAATCACCAAAAGAACACATTCTTGATATTTACTCATCAAAACATTCAAAAACCCAAATATAGGCATTTACTAGATTTATCAATCCAAATTTCCCGAATACAAAAACCTCATCAAATACTCAACACATTTGATATATATCAAGTAAAACACATTATTTACTTCAAAATACACATTTTGGCATGTGCATAGTTTTCACAAAGCAACTTGAACTCACCTTGTTAGGTTAAGTTAAGTTTAAGAGGTGAGTTCAAGTTTAAGTGAAAAAATATAGGGAATTTAATTAAAATACCCAAAGTTTGACCCTGACTTACCAAAATACCCAAAATCGCGGGCCCACACCCACGTGTCACGATTCTATGGCCAAAAGTCCCGCAGAGCCCCCCAACTATGCCCGCGGTACGCTTTTGGTCCCTGCCCGCGGAGCCCCCCAGCTATGCCCACGGTACGCTTTTGGTCCTTGCCCGCGAGGTACCCCGCGGTGGTCCCGCGGTAAGTTGAAATTACGATTTTGGCCCCTCAAGTTTGGGGCAAAAAAATTACATTTTTGGTCCCTGTAGTTTTTAGGTTATCATTTTATGTAGTTGAGGTTTTTAATGTATTGTTTCCTTTCCATTTTAATGTATTTAATATAGAACTTAATTAAAGAAAATGTTTTCCCCATTTTAAGTTATTTAATAAGCAAATTAATTAAAAGATCAGTTATTGCAAATCATTTCCCAACCGAAACGGATACAGTGCAGTTAAACAAAGAAATCTATGACTGGAATGCGTCCTGGATTCCGGTGATGAAGTCAACCTTTTCCTTGATGACGTCCTCCATTCCCGTGTAGTCGTCTTCGATTTCTTGTAGTTCCTCTTCTACTTCCTTAACTTGTCGTTGCACCTCCCGAACGTGAGCCCTAGCCATGGCTAGTTCTCGTTTCTTCTCCGCTAGATACTCCATTTTCCCCTGCTGAATCCCCCTGTTATGGTTCCACATACCTTTTACCTTTTCGATATCGGCATTCGCCTTATCAATGGATTTTTTCACTAAGGGAGTAATTCGTTGACTTTGTGGAAATCCCGTCGGCAGGGTACAATGATACATTGGTGGGCTTTTCCTGTCATTATCGAAGTGGTAATTCTCCCATGCCATCTCCCAGTCTTCTGCCTCCTCAACCGTGAATGGATAATCTGCCGCAGTTCGCCCATGGTTTCTCCACTCCCCGTCTGTTTCCGGTACCTTCCAGGTACTCCGACGAGCTCCATCGTTCAGTGGTTGGTAGGTTGCCGAACGTGAAGTTCCAGCCCCATTCGCCGACCTGTTCCCCCTTGATCTTGAACCTCCAGCCATAATGTTAAGAAAAGCGAGAGAATGTTTGTAAACGGTGTAAAAGAATGTATAAAAAATAGATAGCAAGTTGTGAATTACTACTTCATCATGCCATCTACTTATAGCCGTGAAAATGTATGTTCTTCATCAGGGATGTGGATATGGTCAAATATTTCGTCTGAAAAGTTGCCTGCATGATTCGTCTGAATAGTTCACTGCAAGATTCGTCTGAAAAGAGCCTGTAAGATTCGACTGAAAAAGTAACTACAATATATAACAATTCTTAGGGAACGGGCCTACCAAATATTATCAGTTTCATCAACATTTTATTTTCCAACTTTTTTGAATTGAAGCTAAACATAACTAATTAATGAGAATTTAGATCAGATTTATATGGAACTATCAAATGCAAGTTTCTATAATATAGATAATGTTCTACATTACATAATACCAATTTTTGCATCATATGAATCACTTCCTGACAACAAGAACCAATACAGTACTAGTTACAAAGAAAACTCGGCTTCGACAATAAGACTTCCATTTAACAAAAACCCCTTCGCCGGTTCATTGAGTTCACTCAGTAGCATGAAACATGGATCATCCAGTTCCATTGGGGTCAATTCCTAATCTCCTTGACCACCTTTGGATGCGGTCACATTATTGAACTTTCTCACTGTTTGTTGTATATGACTGTAACAGGAATTCTGCTCTTGAATAAAGGTCTTTCATTAGGCTGAAAATTAGTCTTTAAGTAGTCTAAGGATTAATGCACATGTGAAGCAAGAAATAAATGCTTGTTCATCCAATAATCTCTGTATTAGGATTACCGTAAGTTTCATAAACCTACTTACTAGGTGTTGGAAAATTTTAGTAAACATATGGGTTTTACTAAACTTTGGACATATTTAAATATATATATATATATATATATATATATATATATATATGTGTGTTATATATAACTAACTCTTAGTAGGTTTATGTTCTCCTATATGAGAGCTTCGAAACGATATATAATGCGTCCAAAACGGAGTATGTGTGAATGAGATATCGATCACAATAATAAGTTAACACTAAAAATAACAATTATTTAATGTTACATAAACAACCTAATGTTGCTGTGTTTGACAATGCGCATAAATGGACTCCGCCAAATGTACGCGAAATTCCCTGGCCTCATCTTCGGTGCGGTTAGGGTGTAAATCTACCACATCGTTATTAATCAACATGCTGGCATTACGGCATACACAGACACCGCAATCCGCATTCATCCCTTTCTGCTGTGGTGCATTCTTGGCTAACCTATGACGGAAGTTCACTGACCATTCGCGACGGCGCACATCCCCGATCCGGCTAAAGAATTCCGTCAGCACAACTTTAAATCTGGCAAGCTGCTCATCCATAGCGTCTTTGAAGAGATTGGCAGCGTCGCTGTCATATATGGTCATCACCATAGTTGGAAGATCAAACACTCCGAGCAGCCAATGTTTAGGATGAATGCATATAGGGATGTACACCTGAAATACTACAATATTAGACAACTTAGTTAGCAACCAAACAACTTAAATAAAATAAGAGTAAAACGATTTACATACAATATCGAGGAACTGCCAATTCACCCCTTCAATGCCATTGCATGAGTTAGCCACGGAGGCGGGACCTTGATGTTCAAGCACCATGAACTGAAAGAAAGTAGTGTGCATCACAATTAAACCAAAACTACCAAAATAACTTACAGTCTACGTGTAAGCTGGCGGTGTGACGTACGACGACCCCGACATTTCCGGCCTGTAATAGTCTGCGTCCGATAGGCCAAGGAAGTCCATGAACGACGACCCCCCTGCACCCGACATCCCGACCTGCGTGACATTGATCATTATTAGTCCCACAAATTTAGGAACTAACATATAACTATAATGGTTACTCAGTGTGACTTACACTCTCCGGGATTGACGAATAGGATGTGGTGACAAACGGTGGCATTTGGGATGTGTATCCCCCTGCCCCCGACATCCCGACCTGCGTAGCATTGATCATTATTAGTCCCACAAATTTAGGAACTAACATATAACTATAATGGTTACTCAGTGTGACTTACACTCTTCGGGATTGACGAATAGGATGTGGTGCCAAACGGTGGCATTTAGGATGTGTATCCACCTGCCCTCGACATCCCGACCTGCGTGACATTGATCATTATTAGTCCCACAAATTTAGGAACTAACATATAACTATAATGGTTACTCAGTGTGACTTACACTCTCCGGGATTGACGAATAGGATGTGGTGCCAAACAGTGGCATTTGGGATGTGTATCCCCCTGCCCCCGACATCCCGACCTGCGTGACATTGATCATTATTAGTCCCACAAATTTAGGAACTAACATATAACTATAATGGTTACTCAGTGTGACTTACACTCTCCGGGATTGACGAATAGGATGTGGTGCCAAACATCGCCTGTGCCCCCTGTCCGAACGGAGTGGGGATCGGCGTCGTACTCGACAGCTAAAAACAAATTTAGAACGTAATATTAATATACAAACTAAAAGATCGTGGCCGACAAATTAAGTTAAACACTAACATGAACAGCGCGAAACTGTCTAACGAATGCCTCCAGATAGTTTAAACGTGTGTCTTGGGGCCCGTGGACGTGGTCCCATAGATCATCATGACTGCCCCGAACTGGCCCGTAGACGTGTGTCGGATCTTGATGGGAGTAGGAAGGGGCCGCCTCATATGGATCGAAAGGGGGCGGTTGATATCGATCGGAAGGGGGCGGCTGGTATCGATCGGAAGGGGGCCTCGCGTCGTCTTCCTCATCTTCGTCAGATGAGAAACCAGACCCAGATGGGGAAGGAGAGGGACGTCGAACCCTTGCCGCCTCTCTGTCAATAAAGGCCACGCTGTTTATGTACCAAGGCGTGTCCCTCTCGTAGGCAGTAGGAACAAGGACCTCGAAAGGCGTAAGCGGCGGCTAAATATACGGTAAAACACAAAAAAAATTAATAAGCGGGACTAACGTATGCAACATTGTAAACATAGTAAAAGAACTTACATGTCTAGATTGGCTGAAGAACTCAAGCCAAGTCTGCCTATTTAGGGAAAGACCCCGGTCCCAACGGGTTCCCCTATGTAATCTGTCGGTGCGCTTGTTGAAATATTGAACGGCTGCGGGAAACATCTCCAAGATCCATATCTGGAATTACACAAGAAGAGCAAGTACGTAAAAAGGAAAGCCAAACAGTTTGTATGTATTATTATTTATTTTATACTACGTATCTAACCTTTAAGGCGTATGTAAATCCATAAAGATTCGTCTTGGCAAGTCGATCGGAGCGTCTGGCAATGGCTCGGTGCAAAATAGTGTAGCTATGTGTCCAGATGTGGCTACCCCACGGGTACCTGTTAAACAAATCCAAGTCCTCGACGACCCTAAGGACCGTCTCGGAAGCAGTCTGGCTTAACTCACGACCCATGAAGCCCATATCCACGATCGCTACCAAGCATACACGGACAACATCCTGGTCGCTTAGGGCCTAAGGCCCTGTTTCATCGTCTCCACGACTGTCTTCAACTTCAAACGAGATGCTGACACACCCCAAACCCTACCAACGAAGGAAATGTCTGCTAAGGGAGGAAGGGGGGGAGCCTCTCCAAAAAGTAGTCGTGTAATTAGACAGAACTCACGACGCCCAAACCGCAATTGATGCCCGAAGAAATCAAAATACATCTCCTCCGGATCACCATTGGAGACCTCGACCTCCAACTGTAGAAACATGTGGACTAGTGTGGGGTCGCCACCAGGGTAAGTCAGATCCATCCATGGATCGAAAGGTGTCCCTCTAAAGATGTCCTTAAGGGTAGCTGCACGATCACCTAATTCCACGAAGCGGTCTCTCAACTCCACCATGTAGCCAACGCGGCACTTTAACGTCAAGTCGATGTGAAAGAAATCCCTCTACATAGTCATTCACGGATGTTATAGTTAGTGTTATATATAGATGTTTTTGCTTGTTTGGTTTATTGTGTTGATAATTATTCGTTTCTTTTAGTTTTAGAAAAGAAACCACTCAATCTATTGGACTTCCAGGTAGCACGGGAATCACAAGGATTGCTTAAATCCCCACATACCTTAGGGCTATTTACACCCGTTTGACAAAATCCAAATAGATATGTTGCGGTTTATTTTATTTCAATATATAATAGTGTTATATATAGATGCTTTTGCTTGTTTGGTTTATTGTGTTGATAATTATTCGCCTGTTTTAGTTTTAGAAAAGAAACCACTCAATCTATTGGACTTCCAGGTAGCAGGGGAATCACAAGGATTGCTTAAGTCCCCACATACCTTAGGGCTATTTACACCCGTTTGACAAAATCCAAATAGATATATTGCGGTTTTTTTCCAATATATAATAGTGTTATATATAGATGCTTTTGGCAAGAGGCCAAAATGAATTTGAGTGTGGCATGTGAAGCAAATTTAATTGTTTTTATATATTCATACCATTTATTTACAGAAATTTATTTATGACTAGGAAACTCAAAAGAAAGATAAACAATTAAATAATTTAGCAAAGTTTAGGTGCCTAAGTTGTCATTCACCAAAGTTTAGGGCCCTAAGTTGTCATTCACCAAAGTTTAGGGGCCTAAGTTGTCATTCACCAAAGTTTAGGGGACCTAAGTTATCATCCACCAAAGTTTAGGGACCTAAGTTGTCATCCACCAAAGTTTAGGGACCTAAGTTGTCATCCACCAAGGTTTAGGGACCTAAGTTGTCATTCACCAAAGTTAGGGGACCTAAGTTGTCTTTCACCAAAGTTAGGGGACCTAAGTTGTCTTTCACCAAAGTTATAAAAAAAAACACTAACATCTTTTTTTATAAAAAACACTCTAACATTTATTTTTATAAAAAACACTCTTAACATTTATTTTTATAAAAAACACTCATCTTTTTATAAAAAAAAACACTAACATCTTTTTTTATAAAAAACACTCTTAACATTTTTTTTATAAAAAACACTCTTAACATCTTATTTTATAAAAAACACTCATCTTTTTATAAAAAAAACTCGTCTTTTTATAAAAAAAAACACTCATCTTTTTATAAAAAAACACTCATTTTTTAATAAAAAAATCACTAACATCTTTTTTTTTTATAAAAACACTCTTAACATCTTTTTTTATAAAAAACACTTTTAACATTTATTTTTATAAAAAACACTCATCTTTTTATAAAAAAAACTCATCTTTTTATAAAAACACACTCATTTTTTTATAAAAAAAACACTAACATCTTTTTTTATAAAAAACACTCTTAACATCTTTTTATATAAAAAACACTCTTAACATTTATTTTTATAAAAAAACTCATCTTTTTATAAAAAAAAACACTAACATTTTTTTTTATAAAAACACTCTTAACATTTATTTTTATAAAAAACACTCATCTTTTTATAAAAAAACACTAACATATGTTTTTATAAAAAACACTCTAACATTTAAAAAAAAACCACTATAACATCTTTTTAAAAAAAACTTTAACATCTATAATAAAGACAACATTATAACATACAAATAACACATTCAAACATACAACAAACTTAAAAACACTCTAACAACATACATAACATATATTTTAAAATTTAAAATAACAACATACAAGAAAAGTACAAGAAACTAAAAAAAACATACCAAACGAGTAACACGAGCCATCTTCAAACAAACCGAGCGCGTATTCCACACGACAAAATTGAGAGAGTTTGAGATAGGAGAGGAGAGATTTTTTAATTGAGAAGTGGTGGCCGAAAGGTCCCCCCACCCTTTCTCTTATTATAGCGGCCGAATATTAGGGTTGGGGGGGGGGGGGGGGTTGGTTGAGGCATTAAAGAATTAGGGTTTCACCCTATGTCGACGCGTGGCACCTCATCCCGCGATCGCGGGATACCTCCGCGGGCAGGGACCAAAAGCGTACTGCGGGCATAGTTGGGGGCTCCGCGGGACTTTTGGCCAAAGAATCGTGACTCGTGGGCGTGGGCCCGCGATCGCGGGGCCCACCGCGGAAAATTTGGGTATTTTGGTAAACTCATCGAGATTTTGGGTATTTTGGTAAGTCAAAGTCAAACTTTGGTTATTTTAATTAAATTCCCAAAAATATATTAATTATAATAAAATAACTTTTGTCGGCGAGTTAGTAAAATTCGTTGGTGAAAATGTCATTTAAAATTTTAAAGATACTTTTACCGGCGGTTTAGAAAATTTGTCATCAAGGTAACTTTTACTAGTAGATTATATGAAATTCGTCGGCAAAAATGCATGTATGACGGTCGTCGCAATAGATCTATAGCAACGATATTTGCAGCATTAGCGACGACTTTTGTCGTCGCAATAGAGTAGATTTGTTGTAGTAAATGACCATTAAATAATAGTAATTAACTAATTGTAGGGTAAATAGAGAGCCTTGGCTCATCTCGTTATCACATCATATTCATGGTTTGTACATGCATGACATGCATGCATAGATGGTAGGCTAACAAAGCCACTTTCTTTTCTTTTTGTCCATCAAATTCTGTGGCCTTGCCTCTCCTTTCCTTGTTCACTTCAATTTCTTTCTCTTTTTCTTTCTACCAGTGTCAGTCACACACACACACACACACACACACACACACACACACACACACACACACACACACACACACACACACACACACACACCACCACCACCACCATTAACTATTGTTGCTATCATTCTCGCCGTATTGAACCAAGGCATAAATCAACGATTTATGTCCCTCGCTTGTTCGGGGAACTCGAGGCTGATCAACCCCTCTCTTATCCGTACCCAATATCGTCGTCCATCGTCTTATAATACTTTATCATCTAGTGCTTTTTTAAAAGCAAATATATATATATATATATATATATCATTATTATAAGTTGTCATTAAAAAGAAAAATCCGAGATTTATGTTTCAGTGCTAATTTGAAGATCCATTAAAAGAACCTTATATCAATATTGACGTTAACTTAAAGATTGTAAAATTTTCGTTATTTGGCCGTCATTAATTTTTATTAAATCAAAATTTTTATTATAATCTAGATAGTTTAATTAGGCTAAAAAATAAAGATGTAATCTATTTTAGTTACAACGATAAAATATTTTTTTTGCGTAAAACAATAGATGAAGTACTTTTTTTGTTTGGACAAAAAAAACATAAATATCGTATTAGTAAAACTCAATAATTACTTGTGTTTGAATATGTTTATTAACTACCAAATCCGTTAAAGTTCAGGACATAAAGTTTTTGTTTCCTTCCATTTTTCAAGATTTTAACATTTTTAATGAGTAAGCTTTACTTTTGGTCCCTAATGTTTGTCAATTTTATCAGATATCGTCCTAACCTAACAAAACGGTGATTTGGTCCCTCACGTTTGTCATTTCACTTTGGTTTTGGTCTCTCCCACTAACGGTCGTTAGCTGTTTCCCCTCATTTAATTGGACGTAGCAGAAAAGTTAACGGTTGTTAGCGGAAGGGACCAAAACTGAAGTGAAATGACAAACACGAGGGACTAAATATGAGTTTCGTTAGTTAAAATTGACAAACGTTAGGGGACCAAAAGTGAAACTTACTCTTTTTTAATTATCTGTTTTGAATCGGGAGATAAAATAAATATATTAAAACTCGGAGGGCCAAAAATTTAAAGCATATATTATGTTTAATATTTTATATATAATATACACACATACAATTACATTAACAATGATCGTACCGACCACCCTATGCATTTTTTTTGTTACAGTTCTCCATCACCTCCGACCACCTTACTCCACCGTGGTAGCTTTATCCCTCAGGCATCAACACTTTATCCTCCCCCACCACGATCCACCACCCACCTCCAAGTGGCTCCCATAACCCCATTTTGTTACCGTTCTCTCTCTCTCTCTCTCTCACACACACACACACATACACATTGTATCGTTGAGGAGGGAAGGTCGAGGTGGTGGAACTGGAGGTATACGGAGATTACAACATTTATGTGTTTACCGTAAGAAGAAGGAGATCACATTGTCTGTGTGCTCGGAGGTTGACATTGGTAGTCGTCTCTGTGTGTTGTTGGTGTTGTGTGTATGCGTTTCACCCGAGGATTGATGTCGAAGATAGACATAATTTGAAAATACATAAATTTACTTCAGAAATGGAGAGAAATATAAAAAAGACAAAAATACCCTTAATGTTGGATGACTATTTGGTCAAGGAACCAAATCCAACAAAAAAATACACACCACAAAGATTAAATCCGTAATAAATAAAGTTTGAAAACCAATTTTATAAAAATGATCATACCATAGGGACCAAATCTATAAGGGAAATTAATTAAAATACCCTAAGTTTAAAAACCAGTTGCAGTTATACCCCATTTCTCTTCCACTTTACCAAAATACCCAAAAAAAACCCTGTGAAAAAGCCCTCGATCGCGGACCCAGGGAAAAAAATTCATTTTTAACCCTAGGGTCCGCGATTTTTGCCTGCAATGGACCCTGAAAATGTGAAGTTTACAACTTTGGTCCCTGATCCGCGGTAAATATTTACACTTTTGACCCCAGGCCTCGATCGTGGACTTGCCGCACCGAAATTAATTAAAATACCCTAAGTTTAAAAACCAGTTGCAGTTATACCCCATTTCTCTTCCACTTTACCAAAATACCCAAAAAAAACCCTGTGAAAAAGCCCTCGATCGCGGACCCAGGGAAAAAAATTCATTTTTAACCCTAGGGTCCGCGATTTTTGCCTGCAATGGACCCTGAAAATGTGAAGTTTACAACTTTGGTCCCTGATCCGCGGTAAATATTTACACTTTTGACCCCAGGCCTCGATCGTGGACTTGCCGCACCGAAATTAATTAAAATACCCTAAGTTTAAAAACCAGTTGCAGTTATACCCCATTTCTCTTCCACTTTACCAAAATACCCAAAAAAACCCTATGAAAAAGCCCTCGATCGCGGACCCAGGGAAAAAAATTCATTTTTAACCCTAGGGTCCGCGATTTTTGCCTGCAATGGACCCTGAAAATGTGAAGTTTACAACTTTGGTCCCTGATCGTAAATATTTACACTTTTGACCCCAGGCCTCGATCGTGGACTTGCCGCACCACGTGTTGGCCTTGGGTGAAACCCTAATTTTAAATGAAGGCCAACCACCCCACCAACCCTAACCTCGATCGCGGGGTTATAACCCCCCCCCCCCCCTCTTGGACCACAAACCGACCACCATTTCCTTTCTCAAATTTTCTCTACTCTCTCAAAGATATCGTGCAACCTACGCGCTCGGATCTCGACTCGGTTCGTGAGTATTTTTAGAAGTCGGACATGGCTCATCAGGCTGGTCTGGTAAGTTTTCATAACCCCGTTGTAGTTTTATATTTTTTAAAATACATGTTGTTATATATGTGTTTATTTTAGACTACGTGTTTGTTTGGAAAAAATTTAGAGTATGTGTTTCTCTTAGAATATTGTGTTAATTTTAGAGTATTATGTTTATTTCGAAAATATTTTAGAGCATTGTGTTTATTTCGAGTATTGTGTTAATTTTAGAGTATTGCGTTTATTTCAAAAATATTTTAGAGTATTGTGTTAAATTTAGAGTATCGTGTTTTTTAGAAAATATTTTAGAGTGTTGTGTTAAATTTAGAGTATCGTGTTTTTTTAAATAATATTTTAAAGTGTTGTGTTAAATTTAGAGTATCGTGTTTTTTTAGAGTATTGTGTTTATTTCGAAAATATTTTAGAGTATGTGTTTATTTTAGAGTATTGTGTTAAATTTAGAGTATCATGTTTTTTTAAATAATATTTTATAGCGTTGTGTTAAATTTAGAGTATCGTGAGTATTGCGTTTATTTCGAAAATATTTTAGAGTATGCGTTTATTTTAGAGTATTGTGTTAAATTTAGAGTATCGTGTTTTTTAGAAAATATTTTAGAGTGTTGTGTTAAATTTAGGTGCTGTTTGTTTTTCACCTTTCAGCACTTATTTGCCACTTACCACTTATTCGGTCAGACGTTTTAAAATAAGCGCGTTTGTTTTTACTTTCACTTAAAACCCACTTATCACTTAAAATGGTCTGTAACAAAAAGGAGAAACCTAATCACTTTTTCTCCACTTATTTTCTTATCAGCTTCACAGCCGCACGAGAGTTCATCCAAACTGAATTTCAGCATCCCCAAAATCATTCTCGAAGCACCATGATATCCAAAATCGTTCTCCAAGCAATCGTTCTGCCTTCTGCAAGATCGTTCTCCAAGCAGACTGTTCTCCAAGCTCGATCCATGTTTAAATCGCTTCCATCCCTTCTCTCTCCGAAAAATATCAACTAAGGGGTTAGGATGATGTTTAGTTGGGTACTTGGGTTTGTTAGAAGGATTCTTTGGTATCTCGTAATCTTGAACTTTGATATCTCGTAATCTTGAAATATGGTATTTTGATTCATTTGGGAACTTTTCTTTTTTTAATTTTTAGCATAAATATACAGAGGTTTTTTGTTGTGTATGTATAACTTCATGATTTTCTGGTTTGTATATATGTATGTATATATAGCTAAAGATTTATGTTGTGTATATATGACTTCACGATTTTCTGGTTTCTTTATATTTGTTAAGATTTGGTTTGTATATATGGCTAGAGAAACAACCCTTGATTAGATGGAAATTTGTTGTTGTTATATTAATTCCTTGGTTCGATTTTTGGTTTCGATTTCTTCAAACTCTTTCTATTTCTCTTATCCCAAAAGAAATCGAAAGTGTTGGTTTCCATCTCCAAAGTGTTGGTTCGATTTTTGATTTCGATTTCTTCAAAGTATTGGTTCGATTTTTTTGGTTTAGATTCGTAGGAAGACAACTGGAGTGTGAAGGCGATTTGTAGGAAGACTACTAGAACTGGACGTATGAGGTATCTTCGACATGTGCCTCGTAGATTCAAGAGCAACTTCAGAGAAGGTGATATTTGCTGTAATACTCGATCAGTGGAGTATGATTTCGTATATAGGTCGTTTGATTTTGTTGATTGTTCTTGACTTGACAATCGTGATGATTTCAGATGTTTTCAGTTTATATTCGGATGTTTTCAGTTTATAAAAACAAACAATCTTGTTTATTCAGTTTTCAGACTTCAACAACACCACTTAAAAGTCAGAAATGAAATCAGACTTCAGACTTCAGCACCACTTAAAAAACAAACGTCACCTTAGAGTATTGTGTTTTTTTCCAATCGTTAAATATTCAATTGTAAAGATAGTTTAGTAAAAATAATAATTACATAAACAGATAGTTCAAACAGATACTTTGCATAATTACAACTTAAATCCCTTAACTTTGCTAAATTACAACTTAGGTCCCTTAACTTTGCTAAATTACAAGGTAGGTCCCTTAACTTTGCTAAATTACAAGTTAGGTCCCTTAACTTTGCTAAATTACAAGTTAGGTCCCTTAACTTTGTTAAGTTACAACTTAGGTACTTTAACTTAGCATAATTACAACTTAGTTCCCTTAAGTTTACTAAATTACAACATAGGTCCCCAAACTTTGCATAACCCCAACTTAGGTCCCTTATCTTTGCTAAATTACAACTTAGATCCCCAAACTTTTCTGTAAATGTTTATTTAAATGCTTATCTTGATTGTGAGATCCTATTCATAAATTTAAACTTTATAGTTAATGTTTATTTAAATGCTTATCTTGTCAAACAGGTGTAAATAGCCCTAAGGTTTGTGGGGACTTAACAAATCCTTGTGATTCCCCTATTACCTGGAAGTCCAATAGATTGAGTGGTTTCTTTTCGAAAATTAAAAAGACGAAGAATTATCAACAATATGTAACCATCCAAGGAAAAACCCAATAAGCTTATATTCAAATTAAATAAATCGCAACATATCGATTTGGATTTTGTCAAACGGGTGTAAATAGCCCTAAGGTTTGTGCGGACTTAAGAAATCCTTGTGATTCCCCTACTACCTGGAAGTCCAATAGATTGAGTGGTTTCTTTTCGAAAATTAAAATAGACGAAGAATTATCAACAAAATGTAAGCATACAAGAAAAAACCCAATAAGGTTATATTCAATTTAAATAAATCGCAACATATCGATTTGGATTTTGTCAAACGGGTGTAAATAGCCCTAAGGTTTGTAGGAACTTAAGAAATCCATGTGATTCCCCTACTACCTGAAAGTCCAATATATTGAGTGATAATGAAATTTCATACATAAAATAATAACTATAACCATAATCTATTGTCTTAACAAACAACTATATATTATACCTTAGTTAAAAGTTAGGTGCGTTGACAACATCTCTGCATTACTATGTAGGATGATTTTTATTACACGGACTTGACGCTCAAATGCCGCCTTGGCTTCGCGTCGAAGATTAGAAATGCTTTTGCAGAGTGTCCACCTAAACGGGAACAAAATTTACTCGAACTATTTAGACGGACACCTTTCGGTCATGGCTAGACGTTACCAATACTGGTGGCGACCCCGTGCTAGTTTACATGTTTCTACAGACGGAGGTCGATGCCGACAATGCAGATCCGGAGGAGCTGTATTTTGATGTGTTTGGGCATGCTATGCGCTTTGGGCGTTTTGAGTTATGTCGTATTATAGGACTCTGTTTCAGACCAACACCCTCCCTTCCTCCCTTACCGGCATCGTCCTACGTTAGTAGGGTTTGGTCCGACCATTCACCGGGGAATTTGAAGCTTAGAATCGTCGTTAAGACGGTGAAAGATGACATGCGAGACCTATCCGACGAGGATGCTGTCCGTGTGTATTTAGTGGTGATGGTTGAGATGATGTTTATGGGCCGTGAGTTGAGTCAGCTTGTTACCGACACAGTCCTTAGGGCCCTCGAGGACTTAAATGCATTTAGCAGCTATCCGTGGGGTAGCCACATCTGGGGACATACATACAAACAAATGCACCGTGCCATCGCCAGCCGCGCCGACAAGCTTAGCAAGATGACGACGTGTGGGTTTACATACGCTTTCAAGGTTAGATAAGTAGTATAACATAAATAATAACTCGTCTCTGTTTGTCTTTCTTTTTTACGTACCTGTTTTTGTTGGTGTAATTCCAGATATGGATCTTGGAGATGTTTCCCATCTGTCCTTAGAATTTCACCCTGTGCACCGACAGGTTCATTAGGGGAACCCGTTGGGACCCGGGTGTTGGACTAAATAATAAGAGTTGTGTTGGTTCCTGTTTTGCTTAACAATGATGATTCTATCTATTACTTCAAACACGATATAATGCGGAAGCGTTTTTAACGAACTAAAAGATATAATAAGGTAGAAGAACACACAATATCAAATACGTGAAGTGTAAATAACACAAGTTCTAACTCAATAACCCACTGTATATTGATATAAATAGAACACCAAGAACACCGATGATATAACAAGAATTCTGTTCTAATGGTGTGTATGTTGTACAAAGCTTAATAGAAGAACTCAACATGAGTCTTATATTTATACTACTTCTAAAGGGGACAAGTTCTAGACAACAAGGACTGAAGGTACTAAAACACTATTCTGGTACTGTTGTTAATACAGCGTTAATTAAATGCGCCGACTACTGCTAAGGCTGAGACCCATCAGAGTTTGACACGTGAAGTTGTCAGGTCACGCCTTGTACGAATGATCTTTAGAATCTCCGTACAACAGAAATCATGAGAAGCACGATTGTCCTTGGTGACTCGGCAAAGCCTCTGTTGAATACTTCTATACTTAGCCTATTTTTCAATACTTTTATAAACATAAAGATTGGAGCTAACAATCTCCCCCTAAGTATTGAAAAATAAAAAATTAAAAAGTGCAAGGTTTTCTAGGCTAAGTACATGACAAGAGGTGAAACAATGTACCTCAAAAGATTTTACTTTTCTTTCATACAAAAATATGCCAGAGGCACTTACACTTGTTTACATTATGAAAGGAAAGGTTTGCAGAGGTTGGTATAGGATATCAGATGTTGGCGTCTTTGAAGTCGTTGAAACTTCTGTTGTCGAATCCTAATTCTTTAAGCTCGTAATAGAATCTGATGCAGAGGGTTCTGAAGTTGATTGTTGAGTCGATGACCTCTATCAGTCTATTTGCAAGAGCTTGATTCACGAGCTCCGTTCCTCTGTGCTCCATGAGGATAGCTCTAAGCTCTATCAAAGTACTTGTTGCATACTTTTGACAGTCCATCTCTACGAACAGTCTTGACTTCCCAGCAGGATCTTGATAGACTATCCCAACTCTTGGAGATGTAATGATCGAGTTTGGTATTGCAGAGGATGGGCAGTCATCTTCTGGTGGTTTTAGACTTAGGTTTCTTACTCCAAGATCTCGTCCTAATTGGAAGTCGACAAGGCTGTATAGCAGAAGTTTCTCACGCATGGCTTTCCTTATTACCCTGTATGCCCTTCGTTTTTGCATCTGTTGTGTAGTTCTCTTTCGTCCAGTTGAGAAGGTCGGGTAGGTTGTAGGGATTTAGATTTCTCAGATCAGCATCTGAGAATTGGTTCATGGTTCTGTCATCCCTTTTGACCTTATATATGTTGTAGGAAACCTTAGGTGCGGTTCTGGTTTTAGAAAACTTATAGTATATGACCTTGTCGATTTTGGAGGTTGAGAAGACTTGGTGTTTTGGCTTGGGTGTTGTTCTTGTGAAGATATTTTCGAGGCCAGCACGAAAGTCTGGATCTTGAATGGATGGTGGCAGAGGATCTCTGGTAGTTATGTTGTACAGATATCTCTACACCACCTCTTCCATCTGTCGTGGAGGTGCACCGGGTGGAGGCATGGGCCTGCGCAGAGCATCCATTTGTTTCTTAATTTGGGCCACTCGATCCTCTATGAGTTTTGCCTTTGGATCCAGAACAGGTATATTTGACAGAGGGGTAGCACCGAAAGCCAAGTCTCCTTCTTCTGGCTTTGGTTTCACATAGGCGTCGAAGGAGCTTTTCATCAATTTCTCTGCTGGTTGATGCTTTGGCTTCTTCTTCTTGGGTTCCCCTGTCATTATCCCCTTGCCTTTGACTTTTGCCTTCGGCTGTAGATCTTCTTGTAGAGATGGGGTTGCCTCTGTGGGTTTTGTCTTTTGGGGTTCTGAGGGCTTTGAAGGAGGTACTTCTGAAGTTTTGGGGGTTGCCTCTGATGGTTTTGTCACTTGTGTTTCTGAGGACTTGGTTAGTGAGATTGGTTTGTTCAGAGGTTTAGTTGGTGACGCTTCTGCAGATTTGCTCAGATATTTTCTATGTTTGCGAGCAATCGACATGGTTCTGGTTTTGGGTGTGGGTGATGGAGATTTTGTCTTCTCGGCTTCTGGTGTTGGAGATGGAAGTTTGGGTTCTTCAGGTGTTGTTGGTGTTGGTGAAGTTGGTTTGTCTTCTGTTGGTTTAGGAGTAGGGGTTGGTTGGTCTTCTTCGGAGGATGTCAAGATTTGAAATTGTTCACGGGTTGGCACATCTTCTCCGAATACAGAGATTGTTTCCATAGAGGTGGGTATTGCCTCTGTGGATTCAGGTACTTGGGTTTGGGTTGGAATTTCTTTAGGTTTGTTTCCACAGAGGTGGTTGTAGCCTCTGTGGACTGTTGTTGTCTTTGTTGAGTTTCAGATTGGGATTCCTTGAGATATAGGTTCTGCGGATATTGGCGTTGGTGCAGGTAAACCTCTGTTTGAAGCTTTATCCCTTGTCTTCACCCCCTCAGGATGATCTGATGAATCGTCAGAGTCATCATCAGAGTCATCCTGACCCTTATCTTTCGTACCCTCTGCGCTGCACGAAGCTTCTTGCTTTTTGGGCGGTACAGCACCTGCAACAATCATCTTTGCGCATAAGTCACCACAGAGGCCATAAAGAGTTGCGAGTTCTGCCTCTGTGTTGAAGCGCATTCTGCCGACGCTCTTCTGAAAATCTTTAACGTAGTTGTGATTTGCGGTTGTAAAGGCTTTGATGAAGTCTCTCATTTGATCGAGAATCCCCTGTCCGAGCTCTATAAGCTGTGCTCTTGTCATATAGTCGGAGGGCTTTATGGCTTTAGTTTCTCGGGTTGTATGCTCTTGGACTTGCTCTAAGGCTTTCTTTAGGTCTTCTAGTGTAAGGCCCTTTGAGGTAGATGATTGCTCTTTCAGCTTTTCCAGTAAGTCTTTGACAGAGCTTTGGAAGGCAGAGGTTATGGCTTTCTCATATTCAGAAGCGGTGGCGGCAGCAGAGGTTGATGCAGTTTCTTTCATTTGAGCATAGGCCTGTTTCACCTCTGTGGATAGGTTATCTACTTTGGTGGTCAGTTCAGAAATGGCCTTCCTTGTTGATTCTGCAAGAGCATCAATAGAGCTTTTCAACTCTCCCAACGTAGTGGTCACAGAGGTGACAAGGGTTTGGAACTCATCCCTTGCGACATGTGAGCCTGGTGTAACCTCTGGGGGAACACATTCTTCCCCAGAGTGAGTCCCTGTTCCTTGGACACCTTCTTTCGCCCTTGTTTGTACGTTGGGGGCGGAAGGATTTCCTTCTGATCCTTGAGTAGAGGTTTTTGAGGCCTCATTCTCTACAGAAGTTCTGATAAGGACATTGTCTTGATCCACTCCAGAGGTGGGTATAAGAGTATCCTTATGTTGACTCGGAGACTTGTCTAGAGTCTCTTCGTCTTTGTGTACTCTAAGCTCCTCTGAAGAGCCTTTTGGATCTATGTGTGTGTGCGTGTCAGAGGAAACAAATTCCTCTGTTGGGATGTCTGTTGTGATCTGGGGCAATTGATCACCAACTAAGGGTAAGTCCTTTTGAGAGGAATCCCCTGGAATGGTTTCCCCGGCTAATGTTGGCACAGAGGTAGAAAGAGTTACCTCTGCCCGGTCAGTTTGGGTTGGGGTCGAGCTGTGCTGCTCTTTTTCAATAACATCTTCTGCCAATAGACTGGCGATGTTAGAAGTATGGGTTGCACTGGGAGTTGGTTGGGGATGTGTACCTCTTCTAACTACGGCATCTTTTCTAGATTCCTCCTCTGTTGAGCATCCTACCACTACTTCACCATCTATTGTCTCAGCCTCTATCTCTGCTCTATAGCCCACGACTTCTACCCTAACTTCTGGGCTTTTTCTTAGCAAATCATAGCATGGACGAGTCCCAATTAATGCTTGTACGTGAGGGTGATAAAGACCTTCTTTTAATTGGTCATCTTCCTCTTCAGCATTTTCCACCATATCCTCTGTAGCACCCGCTTCTTCTGGACTTCTTCTTAGAACATCATATCCGGGTTGGGTGAATGGGTTATGAAGTACTTCTGGAGTCGCAGACTGAATATTCTGTGGGGTTTGGTCATCCTCATCCAAGTCAGAAGAGATTCTGAAATCTGGTGCTTCTGTTGAATGATGAGATAGGGCTTCTGCGTTCCATCCAGAAGGGTCTAAAGAGTCTGCAATTCCGGGTTGTTGGAGGAATGCAGAAAAGTCACCCTGATCTTCTGCATAATGGATTGGAGTTGGGGATTGCAGAGGCTGTTCTTGGGCTTCTTCTGCTAATTCAGCTTCCTCTGGAATTGGCCGCATGGGTGTGAGAGGCTTTTTCGATTTTTCGATTTTTCTTGCTCTTTTTCCTCTTGGGTTTGGAGGCACCCTCCTCAGAAGACTTGTGTTTTCTTTTCTTTTTCTTGTCTTTAGGGGGAGAGGGAGGAGCAGAGGATCCAACTTCTGTTGCATGAGGAGGGGACTGTTGGGTTTGGGCAGCACTGGTGGAGGTGCCCTCTGTCGTTTTCTTCTTGTGGGCTTTCTTCTTTTCTTGGCAGAGGATTTGCTCTTTGAAGCAGGGGAGAGACTTGTGTTTCTCAGAGTATGAAACTTCTCTTGTACTTGTTCATGCTTAGCCAAGTCCACTGCCCATTCTTCGTCCGACATTCTATCTACAACCCTAGATCCTAAGGGGACTCCTAGACGCGGGGGTGTCACAGGACTCGGTTCTGGAGTCCTATGGTCGCGTATGTATTCTAACTTAAGGGTCTCATCAGTTGCATATCCCAGAAGTGCGGCTGGCAGAGGTATGTAGAAAGGGTATTTGTCTTCGTGCTCTATTGGGGTGTTTTTGGTCATGGGATACATTCTGGCAGTTGGTCCCTCCATTGGCCATTTCTCTAGTTGGAGCAGAGACTCTAGAAGGACACCCCGAATTCGTTGATATTGTAGAGGAGGTAGAGCTTCGGTCGATCGTCCTTTGGCCTTCTGGGTGGAGATTCTGCGGTCAATGGTGTTAACCATTTCCTGCATCATGAGGGTGGCGTAGTCCAGAGGTAGATCGTAGTACACCCTGTACATAATTGCCAAGATTTGGTGAGAAGATTGGTCTAGACTACCTACTTTCCCAGTTAGACACCTGTTGAGAATGGAGAAGAGAGTATTCCATAGAGGGGGAAGTCGATTTCTTCTGAAATCATTTCTTTTCCTTAGGGTTGTGTTGTATCCCAACATTTCAACAAATCTGCAGAGCTCGGTGTCTGTGGGTTCCTCTGCGTATCCCTTTATCCCTAGAAGACCTCTTGTGGGTAGACTGAACTCAAGTGAGAACATGGTTCTGTTGAACTTGAGTTCAAGGTGCTCGGATTTTGTCTGGTTTTGAGATGTAGCTCTTTATTTGTCTATCTTCTGGGTCAAATCTGCTGCTTTGCCAGAATTGATTGAGATATCTGGCAGAGATTTTGTGGACAGTTTTGGTTAATAGGGGGTAAAGATAATGATTTTCCAAATGCGGTTTTTGAGGGAACCAGGTAGTAGTTATTGGGTTTTAAGGGAAGAACACTTTCAAAGTGTTCATGAGCGATGAAGTTTAGAAGGTGGGTTGTCGGAGCAAAATCTGCTGTGTCACCGGAGTTGTCATATTCTAGGTTTTCGGCTATTTCTGGGTTCTGAGAATGCTCAGAATGGGATGGGGAGTTCACCGGAGCGTTGGAGGTGGATGCCATTGGAGATTTCTTGGAGAATAGAGTAGAGTGGGGAAGTTGCAGGTATTTGCACAGTTCACCGGAGAAGATGAGGGAGATAAATTTGTAAAAGGTTTAAGAAAGAATGGGAACGGGGTTATATAGAGGGTAGAAACGGATAGAATTCCGTGGTAAAAGTGAATTCAATAAATATTTGGGGTCCACACTCGAGTTTTACAGCTGGGGAAACGTTTCAGAAGGATCGTGTGACACGCACGTCCAATGAAGATCTGACACGTCAGATGTGTCAGAGCACGATTAGACGTTGTGCGCCCATAAATGCTAGGCGCGCGGGCAATCCTTCTGTTTGGGGTCTGTCACTCGCAGTAAATGTCTTGCTTTTACAGAATTGCCACAAAGAGTCAAGTGTCAGAATCAACAGAGGCTCTGTAGTGGAGTGAGCTCTGTGATCTGAAACTTGTCTTTTTGTCTCCTTTTAGCTTGCACCTTTACCAAAAAAATGTTTGAAAATTCATTGGAGAGGATCAATAGAGTCTTTAGCACAAAATTTTCATCCACTGAGGCTTTGGGGCTCTGTCAAAGCCAACAGAGGCTCTATGAGTGAAAATTTCTAATAACTAAAGATTCATAAAAGTTTTTTTGATCATCCAAGTTTTTCACTGTCTTAAGCACTGTTTTTAGGACATATTTGAAAGTTGGTGTCCGGTAAAACTATTTTGGAAAAAGGTTTTGTGCGAGACATTCTCCTTTTTACTAATCTTTGCTCGGTCAACATAAGTTCTTTGATGGATAAAACTCTGTGACTAGAAACCTTCTTTCAGTATCTCAGTGCTTGTACTTGTACAAAAGAATCTTTGAAAGACATTGAAGTTGATCAATAGAGTTTCAGTATGGAATTTGCAGTCATAGAGATTCTGACTTACAGAGGCTCTGCGGGGCTCAGCAGAGGCTCTATGGCCTTAAATTTCTAATATCGGAGAGCTCAAAAATCTTTTTGATCATTAGATGTTTGGAATGTCTTAAGCAGAGTTTCTAGGACATATATGGAAATTTGTGTCTTAGAGAAACTATTTTCAAAGATGGTTTGTACGAGATACTCACCTTTTGGTTCTCCTTTGCTCGGCAAAAATCTTTACTTCTGTGGATTTGGCTGACCACTACTCTTCTTTCGCTCCCCCATGAATTAGCAACTTCTGTAGTCTAATTCAAGGTCTCCTTCTGCTCCCCTTAACCTATGCTTGGATCAAAATAGATAAGCAATACATAGAGCATAGGTCAAACTCACCAGAGGTTCTGTGGACATTGTCAGAAGATCTGAGTGATCCTACAGAAGCTCTGTCGGGTATAGAAGTTCGACTCCTGTGTCCCCACCTTGTAGAGAGCAGAAGGTTCTTTTGAACATTACGTCGACACCCGTATCGCAGAGTTGGCTAACACTGAGAAGATTGTGCTTAAGGCCATCCACATATGCAACTTTGCATACGGTTATGTTTTCCTTCTTGATGACTCCGTAGCCTTTTATATACCTCTTCTTGTTGTCACCAAAGGTCACATATCCTCCATCGAGTTTATCTTTGTAGGAGGATAGTAGACCTCTGTCGCCAGTCATGTGCCGCGAGCATCTGGAGTCAAGATACCAGATTGGCACATACTGCTTCTGCAAGACAATCAGAGAGTTTTAGGTACCCATATCCAAATGGGTCCAGCTTTGTTAGGGGTCTTCAAGTTTGCCTTACCATTCTTGGGTTTGGTTTTAGCATCTTTTGAAAAACCATTTTGTTTCTTCTTACCCTTGAATTTAGTATTCTTTTTGGGTGCAGAGAGGAAACAGTGTGGACTTGAGAAGTGTTGGTTTAATTTATGCATGAGATCAAAGCAATGACAATAATGAATGTGCGAAGAGATTTGCTTGAACTTTTCATTGAAAACATTAAATGGGGGCACATAGGCATTACATTCTATCCTAACATTTGACTTCCTGTTAGCTCCAATCTTACTGTTTATAGAAGTATTGAAAAATAGGCTAAGTATAGAAGTCTTCGACAGAGGCTCTGCCGAGTCACCGAGAAGACCGAAGCATAGAAGTCTTCTACAGAGGCTCTGACCGAGTAACCGAGAAGACCGAAGTAAAGAATCACCAGAAGACTCTTCAATGCGGACAAGGCCACAGAGCCTATGTCATACTTGACAGAGCCTCTGTGGTATAAAAGACTAGAGCTCTATACAAGGACAATCGTGCTTCTCACGATTTCTGCTGTACGAAGATCCTGAAGATCATTCGTACAAGGCATGACCTGAAAACTCCACGTGTCAAACTCTGATGGCTCTTAGCCTTAGTAGAAGCCGGCGCATTTAATTAACGTTGTACTAACAACAGTACCAGAATAGTGTTTTAGTACCTTCAGTCCTTGTTGTCCAGAACTTGTCCCCTTTAGAAGTAGTATAAATAGAAGACTCATGTTGAGTTCTTCTATTAAGCTTTGCACAACACACACACCATTAGAACAGAATTCTTGTTATATCATCGGTGTTCTTGGTGTTCTTATTTATATAAAATACAGTGAATCATTGAGTTATTTATATGTGTTATTTACACTTCACGTATTTGATATTGCGTGTTCTTCTACCTTATTATATCTTTTAGTTCGTTAAAAACGCTTCCGCATTATATATTGTTTGAACTATTAGATAAAATCATCATTGTTAAGCAAAACAGGAACCAACAATTGGTATCAGAGCGGTTCTTGATTTTCTATATCAAGAGATCCTCACTTACAATGATTTTTGGTAGAAACCTGGAGTAATTTTAACCTGTTCTTCACTTATTTCAAAACAGCCTATGTTTTTCTGCCATTCTCGACCTGTTCGACTTTGGTAAACCTACAGTCTGTTACTACGGTTAAATCTCCTTTTTAGTGCATTGTTCAAAGGTTTTAAGCTTATAAACACCATTCAAAACATACACTTCATCCTCTGAAAGTTTACCGTTCATACCCTATTTTCTGGATTTCTCATCCTCTTTCAAAATGACAAACACAAACAACTTCTTCACCGCTGGTTCCTTAACCAAGCCACCTACACTACTCAGAGATGAGTACCCTCAGTGGAAGATACGAATGATTCACTTCTTCGAGGGTACTGACAAAGAACTCGTCTACTATATCAACAATCCTCCTTTCGTACCAATGATCACAGTACCCCGTGTACCTGCCATAGACGACACTCCAGAAATCCTTGAGCACGAGAAACCAAAGACCAAAAACAAGTGGTCAGATCCTGATTGGGCAAAATATGAAGTTGCTCAGAAGACTAAGAGACTTATGATCATGGCCATACCCAATGACCTTTTCCAATCCCTAGATGCGTGTGAATCTGCATACGATATGTGGAAGGAACTGGAAAAACAACTGGAGGGTGGGGCCAAAACTCAGAAGAACCGAAGAGCCCAATGCATCAACGAGTACTACGCATTCAAAGCTCTGCCGACAGAATCTCTACAGTCAACATATGATCGGTTCAACTCTCTAATCAACAAGTGCAAGAAGTTCGGAATCCACAGAACTTCTGAGGAGAATAATGTCATGTTCCTAAAGAGTCTCAATGAAGAATGGCTCCAGTTGTCTATGTCTCTGCAAACAAATCAGGACTTAGACTCCTGGACTCTGTCAGATCTTTATGGAACGTTGGCAGCCCAAGAGCCTCAGATTGCACAACCAAAAGCTCAAATCAGTGCACCTCTTGCGCTGGTTGGTAAGGCTACAGAAGCTAAAGAGAAGCCGAAGAAGGAGAAAGCTGTGGAAGAAAAGAAGGAGAAGAAGAAGAAGATCTTAATCATTGATACTGAAGAGGAGGAGGTGGTGGAAGAAGAGGAGGCAACTATGGCCTCTATAGCTAAATCGTTAGCTCTTTTGACAAGGGAATTCAACAGAGGATATCAGAAGAAGTCTGGTAATGAACGCTACGGAAGAGAAGGGTCAAATGACAAGAACGACAGAGGTGTCGACCAACAGAGGTCGAATGACAGGAATGACAGAGGTGGTGACCGGCAGAGGTCAGACTACAAAGCTGGCAACGCTCCACAGAACCAAGGATGTTACAATTGTGGTAAGCCAGACCACTACGCCAATGACTGCAGGAGCAAATCAAACCGCCTTCAGAGGGATTCTGATTTCTACAAAAAGAAAGCAGAATATTATGCTCAGAAGTCACTTATGGTGAATCAAGAAAACTGGCAGTCAGATACATCCTCTGACGAAGGAGAAAAGAAGAACGCCCTGTTCTGTGGCATGGCAGAGGTCAGCTCCGACTCCGATAGTGAGGTATCCACTTCTGACTCTTACTCTAATCAAGTAGAAGCTAATTTGCTTAAACTGAACATTGAATACACAGAACTTAAAAAGACCTGCGAAAGTATTCAGAAGAAGCTTACCTTCTTTGAGAGAGAAGCTAGACTTCTCACTCAAGAAAAGGCTAAAATCTTTCAAGAAAAGGAGGAAATTGAAACAAACTGGAGCAAACACCTAAATCCTTTGAAAGAAAAGATTTCTGAACTTAACTCTGCCTTAAAAACAAAATCTAAAGAACTTATGGACGTTGAGAGCGACAGAATGAATATTCTAGCTCTTAAAAATTATTTTCAAATGGAAAGAGAAGTCCTCTGTCAAGATTTACTCAGAAGAGATCTGTTAATTAAGAAATATCAAGATGCACAGAAGGTGTATGAGAAAATTAATACACAAATAGGGAGACGGGGAATTGGCTTCTGTGATATAGATCCATACACCGGAAACAAAAGAAACAAGTCTCTGTCGTCTCTATTTCATATTGGAAGTACAAGAAAACCCGATTTTCCAAATTTACTCTCTGTAAGCAAAAGGTGAAAAGTATCCGGTGAACCTCACATAAGGAAACCTCTGAAGATGGTAAATGTGTGGTTTGAAAACACAGATCTATCATCATCAGCCTCTGTCAAAAGAGCCTCCAAACCTAAGAAATATCTGAAAACACAAGATCAGATAAGAATCTTTAAGTTTGGTGAACCCGAGACTCAATCCCAGGTTGCCTTTGTCTGCACAATAGATTCTGAGAAGAAACTATCGGCAGAGGCACCTGAGTTCTTGTCTGCTTCAACAGAAGAAAAACTGACTTATGTTTCTGAAAAGGAATTATTGGAAATCGGTGAAAACAACTTTTATGAATGCCCCAGTACTCTCAATAATGGCCAAAATCTCTTTGATGAAACCTCGATAAAAACTTCTGTTGACTTAGAAGATATCCCTGAAAGAAAGGAAGAAAGCGAGTATGGCACATGCTCTGAAAGTACAGCCTCTGTCGAAAGAGAACTAAGTGACTCAACCTCTGTATATGAGGATGATTCATCCTCTGACGAATCTGAGACTGACTCTAAGTCAGAGATAGTACCTTGTGACTCAGAGGATTTTAAACTACCCTCTGGAGTTCTTAACAGAACTATTCCTCCCAAGGAGAAAATCACAAGAGTTCCTATCTGTCCAGATTTTTTGGACATGTGTATACAAGCCAAAACCTCTCTTGAGCTTGAGAAAATCAAACAACAAAAGAAAACGTCCTCTCAAAATTCAACAACTTCAAAGACTTCAAAACCCTTAAGGCCTATTAAAGAAAAACTAACATGGCAACAGAAGGGTAAATGGGCTGAAAATAACAAATCTTTTTCTTCTGTGACAGTGAAACCTGCAGAAGTTCAACACAGAAGGGGTCCACAGAAGGCTACTCTCAACAAAGGATTTTGCAAACAACAATCTAGCCTACATAGGTCTTCTTGTAATAGGAAGTCAAATGTTAGGATAGAATGTAATGCCTCTGTGCCCCCATTTAATGTTTTCAATGAAAAGTTCAAGCAAATCTCTTCGCACATTCATTATTGTCATTGTTTTGATCTCATGTATCGATTAAATCAACTCTTCTCAAGTCCACAATGTTTCATCTATGTACCAAAAAAGAATGCTAAATTCAAGGGTAAGAAGAAACAAAATGGCTCTTCAAAAGAAGCTAAAACCAAACCCAAGAATGCTAAGGCAAACTTGAAGACCCCTAACAAAGCTGGACCTATTTGGATATGGGTACCTAAAATCTCTGATTGTCTTGCAGAAGCAGTATGTGTCAATCGGGTATCTTGACTCCGGATGCTCGCGGCACATGACTGGCGACAGAGGTCTACTATCCTCCTACAAAGATAAATTCGATGGAGGATCTGTGACCTTCGGTGACAATAAGAAGGGGTATATAAAAGGCTACGGAGTCATCAAGAAGGAAAACATAACCGTATGCAAAGTTGCATATGTGGATGGCCTAAAGCACAATCTTCTCAGTGTTAGCCAACTCTGCGATACGGGTTTCGACGTAATGTTCAAAAGAACCTTCTGCTCTCTACAAGGTGAGGACACAGGAGTCGAACTTCTGCGAGCCGAACGAAGAGGCGATCTTTACCTCATGAACTTCTGTGCCAAGAACAAGGAAGACAAGCTCTGCCTTGTTGCTTGTAAAAGCGAAGAAGCCTGGTTATGGCATAACAGGTTCTGCCACCTAAACTTTCATACTCTAGATAAGATTGTTAAACTTGATCTAGTCAAAGGTCTGCCAAATGTTAAATTTAATAAAGATCATTTGTGCACTGCTTGCAAAATGGGAAAACTCAAAAGAGCTTCCCATAAATGCAAGATTGATGTATCTTACCCTAGGCCTCTGTACATGCTTCATGTTGACCTCTGCGGTCCAATCGCTACACAGAGCCTAGGTGGCAAGAAATATATACTTGTTTTAATCGATGAATATTCAAGATTTACATGGGTTGAATTTGTCAGAAAGAAATCAGATGTTCCAAACATTCTGATAAATTTAATGAAAAGAATCCAAGTTCTGTATGAGTGCAGGATTCAGAAACTAAGAAGCGACAATGGCACAGAATTCAAAAACTCTGTCATTGAAGCCTATCTTACAGAAGAAGTCATATCACAGAACTTCTCTGCTGCACGCACCCCACAACAGAATGGCGTGGTTGAACGAAAGAACCGCACGCTTGTGGAGGCTGCAAGAACTATGCTGACAGCATCTGGATTACCAATGTCTTTTTGGGCAGAAGCAGTATCAACCGCTTGCTACACCCAAAATCGATCAACCATAGTAAAGAGGCACATCAAGACACCGTATCATTTGATCAACAAAAGGCGACCTAACATCAAGTTCTTTCATGTATTTGGATGCAAGTGCTTTGTCTTAAATGATAGAGAAGCAAGAGGAAAGTTTGAGGTAAAAGCAGATGAAGGAAAGTTCATTGGGTACTCTGCCACCTCTAAGGCCTACAGAGTTTATCTTCTGCGGTCACGAACCATTGTAGAAAGCATCAATGTGTCTTTTGACGATTCCTTTCAAAAGACTTCTGAACAAATCAGTTCAGAATTCGGTCTAAAAAAGGAATCTCTTGCATCCCAAAGACAAGAGCAGAAGACTTAAATCTTCTATTTGAAGAGATGTTCCATGATGATATTGATCCCTCTGCTGGAGCCGTCAGAGCCTCTGGAGAAACATCTTCTGCCAACCAGACTGAGTCAGGTATATCTCTAACTGGTCCATTAAATACTTCATCCTCTTCTGTGAATCATACAGATGCACGTGGTGAGGGGGAGCGAACAGAAGCTGAAGATAATACGACCAAGGACTCAACCACAGAGGCTCCTGAAATACCTACTCCAGTGACTACAGAGGAATCAATACCAGAGGAAAACAAAGACTCTGTCTCCACTTCCTCAGAGGATCAAATTCCAACTTCAATCCCTATAGTCCCACAAGCTGAAATACCAAGCACAAGCACATAAGTGCCATCTACTATAGAAGGTGTACCAGAATCACAGGGTGCACCTACAGAAGTTCATCTTGATGACTCAAATGACCATCTTCCAAGAACAACACAGTGGACGAAAAGCCATCCTCCAAGCCTTATAATCGGCGACCCTTCTGAAAAGGTCAAGACAAGATCATCCACTGCTAATTTTTGTTTCTTTACAAATTTCATCAGTGTGATCGAGCCAAAAAGAATCTCTGAAGCCCTAGATGATCCAAACTGGGTAGATGTTATGCAAGAAGAGCTTCTACAGTTTGTAAGAAACAAGGTATGGACCCTAGTACCTCTGCCACGAGGAAAACAAGCAATAGGGACAAAATGGGTCTTCAGAAACAAGAAGGACGAGGATGGGGTGGTCATTAGAAACAAAGTGAGATTGGTGGCCAAGGGATATCGCCAAGAAGAAGACATTGATTACGATGAAAATTTTGCCCCTGTCGCACGACTCGAAGCAATAAGAATATTCTTAGCCTTCGCAGCCCACAGAGGCTTCAAAGTTTTTCAAATGGATGTAAAATATGCTTTTCTGAATGGTGAAATCCAAGAAGAAGTATATGTCCAGCAGCCACCAGGGTTTGAAAGTTCCAAGTACCCAAAATACGTGTACTACCTCAACAAAGCTCTGTATGGACTGAAACAAGCTCCAAGAGCATGGTACGAAAGACTTTCAACCTTTCTTCTCAATAATGAATTCGACAGAGGTACAACCGATACTACTTTGTTTTACAAACGAAAAGATGACGAGATTCTGCTTGTACAGATTTATGTGGATGACATTATTTTTGGGTCTACAAATGCACAACAATGCAAAGATTTTGAAAAACTCATGCAGAGTGAGTTTGAAATGAGTATGATGGGAGAATTAAACTTCTTCCTCGGACTCCAAGTAAAACAATCATCAGAGGGAATTTTTATAAATCAAGCTAAATATGTCTCCAACATACTTTCAAAATTCAGTCTCTCTGATGCCTCTGTAATGAAGACCCCAATGTCCACTGGAAATAAATTATTCTCAGACCCAAATGGCACATCTGTAGAGTGCAAGCTCTACAGAGGTATGATTGGGACTCTGTTATACTTAACCGCAAGTAGGCCTGATATAATGTATGCCACATGCCTCTGTGCAAGATATCAAGTTAACCCAAAGGAATCCCACTATATCGCTGTAAAGAGGATCTTCAGATACCTTAAAGGAACCAAAAATCTTGGGCTCTGGTATCCGAAGAATCCTGGCGTTGGTCTTAAGGCATACACAGATTCCGATTATGGAGGATGCAAACTTGATCAAAAAAAGAACCTCTGGGAGTTGCCAATTCCTGGGAGGTAAACTAGTCAGCTGGACTTCGAAGAAGCAGAACTGTGTGTCCACATCTACAGCAGAAGCTGAATATGTTGCTGCTGCTAGCTGTTGCTCCCAAGTTCTGTGGATGAAAACTCAGCTAAAGGACTATGGCCACAACATATATAAGATACCCATCTTTTGTGATTCAAAAAGTGCCATAGCCATCTCTGCCAATCCAGTTCAGCACTCAAAAACAAAGCATATCGATATTCGTTACCACTTTCTGACGCATCATGTTGAACATGGCACAATCAAAATGCAATTTGTGTCCACTGAATATCAGCTTGCAGACTTATTCACCAAGGCGCTAGAAGAGAAAATATTTCTTTTCCTGGTGGGTAAGTTGGGAATGATTAACATGAGTTGAATCCTCTGTAAGTAAGATTTGATCTTCGTGTAAATATGTATATATTTAAACTCTTCTGCATGTAAATTCTTAATCACCAAAAGTTCTATACCCGACAGAGCTTCTGTGGGATCACTCAGATCTTCTGACAATGTCCACAGAACCTCTGGTAAGTTTGACCTATGCTCTATGCATTGCTTAACTATTTTGATCCAAGCATAGGTCAAGGGGGAGCAGAAGGAGACCTTGAATTAGACTACAGAAGTTGCTAATTCAAGGGGGAGCCAAAGAAGAGTAATGGTAAGCCAAATCCATAGAAGTAAAGGTTTTTTGCCGAGCAAAGGAGAACCAAAAGGTGAGTATCTCGTACAAACCATCTTTGAAAACAGTTTCTCTAGGACACAAATTTCCATATATGTCCTAGAAACTCCGCTTAAGACATTCCAAACATTTAATGATCAAAAAGATTTTTGAGCTCTCAGATATTAGAAATTTAAGGCCATAAAGCCTCTGCTGAGCCCCACAGAGCTTTTGTAAGTCAGAATCTCTATAACTGCAAATTTCATACGGAAACTCTATTGATCAACTTCACAAAGATTCTTTTGTACAAGTACAAGCACTGAGACACTGAAAGAAGGTTTCTAGTCACAGAGTTTTATCCATCAAAGAACTTATGTTGACCGAGCAAAGATTAGCCAAAAGGAGAAATGTCTCGCACAAAACCTTTTTCAAAACAGTTTTTTCGGACACAAACTTTCAAATATGTCCTAAAAACAATGTTTAAAACAACTAAAACTTTGGATGATCAAAATGTATCATGAATCTTTAGTTATGAGAAATTTTCACTCTCAGGGCCTCTGCTGGCTTTGACAGAGCCCCAAAGCCTCTGTGGATAAAAAACTTTGTACTAAAGATTCCATCGATCCTCTCCAATGAATTTTCAAACGTTTTTGGTAAAGATGCAAGCACAGAGGAGACATTAAAGGTAGGTTTCAGAATCACAGAGCTCACTCCACTACAGAGCCTCTGTTGATTCTGACACTTTACTCTTTATAGAAATTCTGTAAAAGGGAGTCATTTACCGCGAGTGACAGACCCCACACAGAAGAAATGCCCACGCGCCTAGCATTAATGGGCCGCGCACGACGTCTAATTGTGCTCTGACACATCTGACGTGGCAGAATTTCATTGGACGTGCGTGCCACACGATCCTTCTGAAACGTTTCCCCAGCCGTAAAACTCGAGTGCGGACCCTAAATGTTTATTGAATTCACTTTTACCACGGAATTCTATCTGTTTCTACCCTCACTATATAAACCCGTTCCCATTCTTTCTTAAACCTTTTACGAATTTATCTCCATAATCTTCTCCGGCGAACCTTGCAATAACCTGCAACTTCCATTATCTACTCTCCTTCTTCAAGTTTATCGCAATGGCATCCACCTCCAATGCTCTGGTGAACTCCCCAACCCATTCTGAGCATTCCCAGAATCCCGAAACAGCAAGAAACCTAGAACAAGACAACTCCGGTGAGTCAGCAGATTTTACTCCGACAACCCACCTTCAAAACTTCATCGCACATGAACACTTTGAACGTATTCTTCCCTTAAAACCCAATAACCAATATCTGGTTCCCTCCAAAACCGCATTTAGGGAAGCAAATGCCATCCTTCTTCACATTCTGGAAAATCACTACCTCTACCCCTATTAACCAAAACTGTCCACAAAATCCCTGCCAGATACCTCAATCAATTCTGGCAAAGCAGTAGATTTGACCAAGAAGACAGACAAATAAAGGGCTACATCTCAAAACCAGACAAATCCGAGTACCTTGAACTCAAGTTCAACAGAACCATGTTCTCACTTGAGTTCATTTTACCCACAAGAGGTCTTCTAGGGATAAAGGGATACGCAGAGGAACCCACAGACACCGAGCTCTGCCGTTTTGTTGAAATGTTGGGGTACAACACAACCCTAAGGAAAAGGAATGATTTCAGAAGAAATCGACTTCCCCCTCTATGGAATACTCTCTTCTCCATTCTCAACAGGTGTCTAACTGGGAAAGTGGGTAGTCCAGACCAATCTTCTCACCAAATCTTGGCAATTATGTACGGGGTGTACTACAATCTACCTCTGGACTACGCCACCCTCATGATGCAGGAAATGGTTAACACCATTGACCGCAGAATCTCCACCTAGAAGGCCAAAGGACGATCGACTGAAGCTCTACCTCCTCTACAATATCAACGAGTTCTGGGTGTCCTTCTAGAGCCTATGCTCCTTCTACAAAAATGGCCAATGGAGGGACCAACGGCCATAATGTATCCTATGACAAAGAACTCTCCAACAAAGTACGAAGACAAGTACCCTTTCTGCAGACCTCTGCCAACCAAACTTCTGGGATACACTACAGACGAGACCCTTAAGCTAGATTACATACGCGATCATAGGACTCCAGAACCGAGTCCTGTGACACCCCCGCGTCTAGGAGCCTCTATAGGAGATCAGGTAGTTGAGCGAATGGCAGATGGGGAATGGGCAGTGGCCTTGGCTAAGCATCAATAAGTACAAGAGAAGTTTCATACTCTGAGAAACACCATACTGTCCCCTGCTCCAAAAAGCAAACCCTCTGCAAAGAAGAAGAAGAAAGCTCACAAGAAAAAGAAAACGACAGAGGGAACCTCTACCAGTTCTGTTCAAACCCAACAGTCTCCTCCTCATGCAATAGAAGTCGGATCCTCTGCACCTCCCCCTCCTCCAAAAGACAAAAAGAAGAGAAAACATAAGTCTTCTGAGGAGGGTGCCCCCAAACCGAAGAAAAGGAGGAGCAAGAAGAAATCCAAGAAACCTCACACTCCTCTGCAGACTATCACAGAGGAAACTGATATGCTCGAAGAAACCCATGAGCAACCTCTACAATCCCCTTCACCTATCAACTATGCAGAAGATCAGGGTGATTTTTCTGTCTTCCTCCAACAACCCGGGATTGCACACTCTTTAGACCCTTCTGGATGGACCGCGAAAGCTCTATCTCATCATTCAACAGAAGCTCCAGACTTCAGAATCTCTTCTGATGTTAGGACATTTAAGTTGTCCTAAATAATTAGAAAGTTTTGTAAAGTAATGGATTAGGGCCTAATGGGCTTAGACATGTAAATGGGCTTGGGCTTAAATGATGTAACAAGGGAAGGGGGCTATAAATAGGGCTTGTATTGTAAGTTTGTCATTAACAATTCATAATTCACAATGTAGCTCTTAAACTCTCATATTGTTCTCTCTAGATTAGGTTTACATTTCTAGTGAATAAATAGTCTTCTCCTACATTATCTTGTTACAATTACTTGAAGTGTTGAAGAATATGGACTTTCAATTGGTATCAGAGCCAAATCGATGAACTTTTCTCGATACGATCATCGGATCTCGACATTTCAAGTTAATTTTGCCCGATCTACATGTAAGTGTGCTCAAATCTCTTATGCTCTTGAAGATTTGATCGTTATTCGATTCCAGATCATCTCCAATTTTTAGAATCGAATTTCGACAAGTTTTGACGATTTTCAAAATTTCGAGAGTTTTTCGGTGTTCTTCGCGAGAATTCTCAAGATCCGGAAGGTTTTCGGTGCATGTTTTGATTCTATCCACTCAGATCTGTTAGTTTTTGATTTTCGAGCACTCTACATCTTTTAGAATCGAAAATCAACAAGAAATGAGTTAGATCTCAGATCTGAAAGTCAACAGTGCATGTTCTTCATTATTTCATGTGATCTTCTTATTTTCTTCGTGAAATTTGTTTCTAATTGCACAAAACAGCTCAAATGAGTTCATTGTTATCTGTGGAGTGGTTAATGACACTCATATTCGAAAAAGGACGATGAAGTTAAGATTTTTGGATCAGATATGAGGTTACAGATTGTTTCACGAGGAAGTTCATAGTTGATGATCGATCTTAGATTTTGTTATGATTTGATCGATGTTTATTCCACAGATGTTTTATTTTTTGATTTCAATCAGAATGCAACTTACAGATTTGAAAAGTATTAAGAAATCAGTAAGTTTTAGATTCAAATCGTCGACAGCATGTTTGCCGCCGGAAAAACGTTCATGGCCGGAGTTAGACGGAAAAATCGTGTGCTCAGATGTGGTTATTTGGCAAATTCGATCAGTTTGCAGAATTCATAATCGAAATCCAGCAAGAAATCTCATTTTTTAAGAATTGTTGGAAGATCTCGTTGCTCGCCGGAAAAATCTGCTGTCATCGGAAAACCGGGATCGCCGGAAACTCTCGCCGGAATTACAACAGTTTGTAATTTGCGTTCTTATTGTTGATGCTGCAAAAGACTGTAACAGATCTCAGCAGATTGCAATTTTTTGAACGTGAAAATTAGAAGAAAATCAGATCTGAGTTACAAATCGCCGGAAATTGTTTGTTACTCGCCGGAAATTCAACTGATTGTTGTTGAAGCTGCATGATATCAATTCTGTTGATACTATACATTTCTGGATGTTCAATGAAGACTAAGAAATGATTTGGAAGCACTTTTGATCGTGAAAATAGAAAGAAAAATGGTAGTATAACATGCAGCACGTGAAATGGGTGTTGGTGGTGACAATGAATAGTGATTTAACTATTCAGTTAGTGACCAGTTAGTTTTCTAACAATTTTGGTCCAAATTCCGTTAGTTTCATTAAATTCCGATGTTTTTGCTAACGGAGCTCGTGTGGCATCATTCCTACATTTCGTTTGTCACACTTACATCTCCACGACATCGATTTGTGTTCGATTCCTCGAAATCCCTACCGAGTAGCACGTGTTTTTACCGTTCCTCCTTCGAGCAAATTCGGATCAAGCTCTTAAGCCGAATTCCTACTCAACTCGTGATAAAACGACGGATTCCTTGTTTTACACTAAGAATGCATTTGGTTTTTCATTCAAAACTCACTCGTTATCATTCTTGTGGGCTTATCGGAACGAGCTCGAGTTTCTACATTTTGGAGATGTTGTTCGTGCACTTAGTGGAGTACATTGGATCTAAGTTTACTCAAGGTTGAAAATATGATGAATAAGAGCAACATTCAAGGGGGAGCCAAGCCTACATTTGAAGAATTCTACCGCTAAAGTTTTTCAAGAAAATCAAGGGGTAGAGGAGTTAAAGACTTCAAGATGATTTTACTTTCCAAAACTTTAGGGGGAGAATGTTAGGACATTTAAGTTGTCCTAAATAATTAGAAAGTTTTGTAAAGTAATGGATTAGGGCCTAATGGGCTTAGACATGTAAATGGGTTTGGGCTTAAATGATGTAACAAGGGAAGGGGGCTATAAATAGGGCTTGTATTGTAAGTTTGTCATTAACAATTCATAATTCACAATGTAGCTCTTAAACTCTCATATTGTTCTCTCTAGATTAGGTTTACATTTCTAGTGAATAAATAGTCTTCTCCTACATTATCTTGTTACAATTACTTGAAGTGTTGAAGAATATGGACTTTCATCTGACTTAGATGAAGCTGGCCAAACCCCACAGAATATTCAGTCTATGACTCCAGAAGTACTACAGAACCCCTTCACACAACCTGGTTTGATGTGCTAAGAGCAAGCCCAGAAGATCTGGTTAAAACTACCACCAAAACCCCGCCAGTCTTAGTCTCAGAAGTAGATTCTGATGAAGAAGAAGAAAAACAAGTAAACGAAGGACCTCTGCATCCCCATGTACGGCAATTAATTGGCTCTCATCCAATGTACGACTCTTTAGTCACTGGGGCAGAAGCCGCAACAGAGGTTAGGGTAGAAGCAGCGGGCCGTAGGATAGAAAGAGAGGTTGAGACAATAGATGGTGACGTAGTGATAGGATGCCCAACAGAGCAAGAATCCAGAACAGATGCCTGGAATAGAAGAGGCACACAATCCTAACCAACTCCCAGTGCAACCCACGCTTCTATTACCGCCAGTCTAGTGGGAAAAGGTAATATTGAACAAGAGCAGCACAGCTCGAACCCACCCCAAACTGACCAGGAAGAGGAAATTCCTTCCACCTATGTGCCACTAATAGCCGGGGAAACCATTCCAGGGGAGTCCTCTCAAAAGGACTTACCCTTAGTTCGTGATCCATCGCCCCTGATCACAACAGAAATCCCTACAGAGGAATTTGTTTCCTCTGACACGCACACACTTATAGGTCCAACAGGCTCTTCAGAGGAGCTTAGAGTGCACAAAGACGGAGAGACTCTAGACAAGTCTCCGAGTCAACATAAGGATACTCTTCTACCCACCTCTGGAGTGGATCAAGACAATGTCCTTAACAGAACCTCTATAGAGTCTGAGGCTGATAAAGCCTCTGCTCGAGGATTAGAGGGAAATCCTTTCGTCCTCAACATCAAAACAGGGACGAAAGAAGGTGTCCAAGGAACAGGGACTCACTCTGGGGATGAATGTGTTCCCCCAGAGGTTACACCAAGTCCACATGTATCAAGGGATGTGTTCCAAACTCTTGTCACCTCTGTGGACAATACATTGAAAGAGTTGAAAAGCTCTTTTGATTCTTTTGCAGCTGTTACCACAAGGGCTATCACCAATATGAACACCAAAATGGACAACCTCTCCACAGAGGTACAAAATGCTCTAGCCCAGATGATAACAGCTGCGACAACCTCTGCCACCTCTGCTGCTGCTAACTTCGAGAAAGCTACTACCTCTGCTTTCCAAAGCTCTGTAAAAGCCCTACTTGAACAACTGAAGACAGCTCAAACGCCAACTTCTGCGGGCATTACTCCTGAAGATTTAAAGAAGGCCCTTGAGCTTGTTCAAGAACAAACAACTAGACGAACTCTGGCCATGCAGCCATCCGACTACATGACCAGAGCACAGCTCACAGAACTTGGGCAAGGGATACTTGATCAAGTCACCGAGTTCATCAGAGCCTTCACTGCTGCCAACGCTAATTACGTCTAATACTTTCAGAGAAGCGTCGGCAAAACGCGCTTCAACACAGAGGCAGAGGTCCATACCCTACTTGGCCTCTGTGACGACCTATGCGCAAAGATGATCGCTGCAGATGCCACACCGCCCAAAATGCCAGAAGCTTCGTGCAGAGCAGAAGGCACTAAAGATAAGGGTCAGGATGACTCTGATGATGACTCTGATGATTCATCAGATCATCCTGAGGGGGAGAAACAAAGGGAAAAAGCTGCAAGCAGAGGTCTAACAGCTCCACCGGTATCAACAGAACCGCTAAACCAAGTTCCCCCAACTCAAACCCAAGGAGGAAACCAACAACAGACCACAGAGGCAACAACCACCTTTGTGGAAATACCCTCTGAAGAAACCCCAATCACAACCCAATTACCTGAAACCAATCAAGATCAACAACAGAAGTCCACATAGGCAACACCCACCTCTGTAGAAATAACCTATGTATTCGGAGAAGATGTGCCAACCTGTGAACAATTTCAAATCCTGACATCCTCCGAAGAAGATCAACCATCCCAATCACCAAAACCAAAATCACCAGAGGAAACACTCCCCTCTCCAACACCAAAAACACCAGAAGAACCAAATCCTCCATCTCCCACACCCAAAACCAGAACCAAATCGATTGCTCACAAAAGAAAATACTTGAGCAAGTCTACAGAAGCCTCACCAACATCCTCACCATCCAAGACCTAAAAAACACAAGTGTCTAAACCAACATAGGCAACCCCCACAAAACCTACGGAAGCACCAACAATAAAGCCCTCAGAACCCCAAAAGACAAAACCCACAGAGGTAACCCCATATCTACAAGAAGATCTACAGCCGAAGGCAAGGGGATAATGACAGAGGAACCTAAGAAGAAGAAGCCAAAGCATCAACCAGCAGAGAAATTGATGAAAAGCTCCTTCGACGCATATGTGACACCAAAGCCAGAAGAAGAAGACTGGGCTTTCTGTGCTACCCCTCTGTCAAAAATACCTGTTCTGGATCCAAAGAAAAAACTCACAGAGGATCGAGTGGCCCAAATAAAGAAACAATTGGATGCTCTGCGCAGGCCCATGCCTCCACAACAGATGGAAGAGGTGGTGTACAGATATCTGTACAACAGAACTGCCAGAGATCCTCTGCCACCATCCATTCAAGATCCAGACTTTCGTGCTGACCTCGAAAATATCTTCACAAGAACAACACCCAAGCCAAAACACCAAGTCTTCTCAACCTCCAAAATCGACAAGGTCATATACTATAAGTTTTCTAAAACCAGAAACGTACCTAAGGTTTCCTACAACATATATAAGGTCAAAAGGGAGGACAGAATCGTAAACCAATTCTCAGATGCTGATCTGAGAAATCTAAATCCCTATGACCTACCTGACCTTATCAACTGGACGAAAGAGAACTACACAACAGATGCACATCGAAGGGCATACAGGGTAATAAGGAAAGCCATGCGTGAGAAACTTCTGCTATACAGCCTTGTCTACTTCCAATTAGGACGAGATCTTGGAGTAAGAAACCTAAGTCTAAAACCACCAGAAGATGACTGCCCATCCTCTGCCATACCAAACTCGATCATTACATCTCCAAGAGTTGGGTTAGTCTATCAAGATCCTGCTGGGAAGTCAAGACTGTTCGTAGAGATGGACTGTCAAAAGTATGCAACAAGTACTTTGACAGAGCTTAGAGCTATCCTCATGGAGCACATAGGAATAAAGCTCATGAATCAAGCTCTTGCAAATAGACTGATAGGGGTCATCGACTCAACAATCAACTTCAGAACCATCTGCATCAGATTCTATCACGAGCTTAAAGAATTAGGATTCGACAACAGAAGTTTCAATGACTTCAAAGACGCCAACGTCTGATATCCTCTACCAACCTCTGCAAATCTTTCCTTTCATAATGTAATCAAGTGTAAGTGCCTTTGGCATAATTTTGTATGAATGAAAAGTAAAAACTTTTGAGGTACATTGTTACACCTCTTATCATGTACTTAGCCTAGAAAACCTTGCACTTTTCAATTTTTTATTTTTCAATACTTAGGGGGAGATTGTTAGCTCCAATCTTATTGTTTATAGAAGTATTGAAAAATAGGCTAAGTATAGAAGTCTTCGACAGAGGCTCTGCCGAGTCACCAAGAAGACCGAAGCATAGAAGTCTTCTACAGAGGCTCTGACCGAGTAACCGAGAAGACCGAAGTAAAGAATCACCAGAAGACTCTTCAATGCGGACAAGGCCACAGAGCCTCTGTCATACTTGACAGAGCGTCTGTGGTATAAAAGACTAGAGCTCTATACAAGGACAATCGTGCTTCTCACGATTTCTGCTGTACGAAGATCCTGAAGATCATTCGTACAAGGCATGGCCTGACAACTCCACGTGTCAAACTTTGATGGGTCTTAGCCTTAGTAGAAGCCGACACATTTAATTAACGTTGTACTAACAACAGTACCAGAATAGTGTTTTAGTACCTTCAGTCCTTGTTGTCCAGAACTTGTCCCCTTTAGAAGTAGTATAAATAGAAGACTCATGTTGAGTTCTTCTATTAAGCTTTGCACAACACACACACCATTAGAACAGAATTCTTGTTATATCATCGGTGTTCTTGGTGTTCTTATTTATATAAAATACAGTGAATCATTGAGTTATTTATATGTGTTATTTACACTTCACGTATTTGATATTGCGTGTTCTTCTACCTTATTATATCTTTTAGTTCGTTAAAAACGCTTCCGCATTATATATTGTTTGAACTATTAGATAGAATCATCATTGTTAAGTAAAACAGGAACCAACACTTCCTATTACAAGAAGACTTATGTATGCTAGATTGTTGTTTGCAAAATCCTTTGTTGATAGTAGCCTTCTGTGGACCCCTTCTGTGGTGAACTTCTGCAGGTTTCACTGTCACAGAAGAAAAAGATTTGTTATTTTCAGCCCATTTACCCTTCTGTTGCCATGTTAGTTTTTCTTCAATAGGCTTTAAGGGTTTTGAAGTCTTTGAACTTGTTGGATTTTGAGAGGACATTTTCTTTTGTTGTTTGATTTTCTCAAGCTCAAGGGAGGTTTTGGCTTGTATACACATGTCCAAAAAATCTGGACAGATAGGAACTCTTGTGATTTTCTCCTTGGGAGGAATAGTTCTGTTAAGAACTCCAGAGGGTAGTTTAAAATCCTTTGAGTCACAAGGTACTATCTCTGACTTAGAGTCAGTCTCCGATTCGTCAAAGGATGAATCGTCCTCATATATAGAGGTTGAGTCACTTAGTTCTCTTTCGACAGAGGCTGGATTTCCAGAGCATGTGCCATACTCGCTTTCATCCTTTTCGTTGAGATTATTTTCCAAGTCAACAGAAGTATCTATTAAGGTTTCATCAGAGAGATTTTGATCGATAGAGGGTGTACAACAGTTTTCATAAAAGTTATTTTTCCCGATTTCCATCAACTCTTTTTCAGAGATATCTTTAAGTTTTTCTTCTGAAACGTTAGGCTTGAACTCAGGTGCCTCTGCCGATAATTTCTTTTCAGAGTTTATCATGCAGACAAAGGCAAACTGTGTTTGAGTCTCGGGGTCACCAAACTTGAAGATACCTATCTGATCTTGAGTTTTCAGATATTTCTTAGGTTTGGATTCTCTTTTGACAGAGATTGAAGGTGACAAATCTGTGTTTTCAAACCACACATTTATCATCTTCAGAGGTTTCCCATAGACTTTTTGCCTTTTGCTCACAGAGAGTAAGTTTGGAAATCCAGGTTTTCTTGTACTTCCCATATGAAATAGAGAGGGCAGAGACTTGTTTCTTTTGTTTCCGGTGTATGGATCTATATCACAGAAGCCAATTCCCCGTCTCCCTATTTGTGTATTAATTTTCTCGTACACCTTCTGTGCATCTTGATATTTCTTAATTAAAAGATCTATTCTGAGTAAATCTTGACAAAGGACTTCTCTTTCCTTTTGAAAATAATGTTTAAGAGCTAGGATATTCATTCTGTCGCTCTCAATGTCCATAAGTTCTTTAGATTGTGCTTTTAAGGCTGAGTTAAGTCCATAAATCTTTTCTTTCAAAGGATTTAGGTGTTTGTTCCAGCTTGTTTCAATTTCTTCTTTTTCTTGAAAGATTTTAGCCCTTTCTTGAGTGAGAAGTCTAGCTTCTCTCTCAAAGAAGGTAAGCTTCTTATGAACACTTTCGCAGGTCTTTTTAAGTTCTGTGTATTCAATGTTCAGTTTAAGCAAATAAGCTTCTGCTTGATTAGAGTAAGAGTCAGAAGTGGATACCTCACTATCGGAGTCGGAGCTGACCTATGCCATGCCATAGAACAGGGCGTTCTTCTTTTCTCCTTCATCAGAGGATGTATCTGACTGCCAGTTTTATTGATTCACCATAAGTGACTTCTGAGCATAATATTCTGCTTTCTTTTTGTAGAAAGCAGAATCCCTCTGAGGGAGGTTTGATTTGCTCTTGCATTCATTGGCATAGTGGCATGGCTTACCACAATTGTAACATCCTTGGTTTTGTGGAGCGTTGCCAGCTTTGTCGTCTGACCTCTGTCGGTCACCACCTCTGTCATTCCTGTCATTCGACCTCTGTTGGTCGACACCTCTGTCGTTCTTGTCATTTGACCCTTCTCTTCCGTAGCGTTCATCACCAGACTTCTTCTGATATCCTCTGCTGAATTAGCTATAGAGGCCATAGTTGCCTCCTCTTCTTCCACCACCTCCTCCTCTTCACTATCAACGATCAAGATCTTCTTCTTCTTCTCCTTCTTTTCTTCCACAGCTTTCTCCTTCTTTGGCTTCTCTTTAGCTTCTGTAGCCTTACCAACCAGCACAAGAGGTGCACTAATTTGAGCTTTTGCTTGTGCAATCTGAGGCTCTTGGGCGGCCAACATTCCATAGAGGTCTGACAAAGTCCAGGAGTCTAAGTTCTGATTTGTTTGCAGAGACATAGACAACTGGAGCCATTCTTCATTGAGACAATTTAGGAACATGACATTGTTTTCCTCAGAAGTTCCGTGGATTCCGAACTTCTTGCACTTGTTGATTAGAGAGTTGAACCGATCATATGTTGATTGTAGAGATTCTATCGGCAGAGCTTTGAATGCGTAGTACTCGTTGATGCATTGGGCTCTGCGGTTCTTCTGAGTTTTGGCCCCACCCTCCAGTTGTTTTTCTAGTTCCGTCCACAGATCGTATGCAGATTCACACGCATCTAGGGATTGGAAGAGGTCATTTGGGATGGCAATAATCAGAAGTCTCTTAGTCTTCTGAGTTGTTTCATATTTTGCCCAATCAGGGTCTGACCAGTTATCCTTGGTCTTTGGTTTCTCGTGCTCAGGGATTTCTGGAGTGTCGTCTGTGGCAGGTACACGGGGTACTGTGATCATTGGTACGAAAGAAGGGTTGTTGATATAGTAGACGAGTTCTTTGTCAGTACCCTCGAAGAAGTGAATCATTCGTATCTTCCACTGAGGGTACTCATCTCTGAGTAGTGTGGGTGGTTTGGTTAAAGAACCAGCGGTGAAGAAGTTGTTTGTGTTTGTCATTTTGAAACAGGTTGAGAAATCCAGAAAATAGGGTATGAACAGTAAACTTTCAGAAGATGAAGTGTATGTTTCGAATGGTGTTTATAAACTTAGAAACTTTGAACAATGCACTAAAATGGAGATTTAACCGAAGTAACAGACTGTAGGTTTACCAAAGTCGAACAGGTCGAGAATGGCAGAAAAACATAGGCTGTTTTGAAATAAGTGAAGAACAGGTTAAAATTACTCCAGGTTTCTACCAAAAATCATTGCAAGAGAGGATCGCTTGATATAGAAAATCAAGGATGGCTCTGATACCAATTGTTGGTTCCTGTTTTGCTTAACAATGATGATTCTATCTAATAGTTCAAACAATATATAATTTGGAAGCGTTTTTAACGAACTAAAAGATATAATAAGGTAGAAGAACATACAATATCAAATACGTGAAGTGTAAATAACACAAGTTCTAACTAATTAACCCACTGTATATTGATATAAATAGAACACCAAGAACACCGATGATATAACAAGAATTCTGTTCTAATGGTGTGTATGTTGTGCAAAGCTTAATTGAAGAACTCAACATGAGTCTTCTATTTATACTACTTCTAAAGGGGACAAGTTCTAGACAACAAGGACTGAAGGTACTAAAACACTATTCTGGTACTGTTGTTAGTACAACGTTAATTAAATGCGCCGAATACTGCTAAGGCTGAGACCCATCAGAGTTTGACACATGGAGTTGTCAGGTCACGCCTTGTACGAATGATCTTCAGAATCTTCGTACAACAGAAATCGTGAGAAGCACGATTGTCCTTGTATAGATCTTTAGTCTTTATACCACATAGGCTCTGTCAAGTATGACAGAGGCTCTGTGGCCTTGTCCGCTGAGAAGAGACTTCTGGCGATTCTTCAATTCGGTCTTCTCGGTGACTCGGCAGAGCCTCTGTCGAAGACTTCTATACTTAGCCTATTTTTCAATACTTTTATAAACATAAAGATTGGAGCTAACAAGTTGCCTCGCTATTTTCAACTCAGCTAGAAATGTAAGTTACTTTACTATCTTTCTAATTAGAATAATTAAACAATATTGACTAAGTTAGTCCTGCATATTAAATGTGATATGTTTTACAATATATTTAGACGAGGTTTGAGCCTCTCGGGCGCCTTGTGCCTACGGATGCCAAGGGGCAGACCAATTGGTTTCGAGACAGCGTCGTCTTTTTTGAAGGAGAGGCGGACTGGTGACCGACTAGGAGGTCCCAACGGTCCTCTCCTTCCCCATCTGGCTCCAGTTCCTCAGCCGACGACGATGAGGAATATGACAAAGATGGCGCGAGACATGACCATTCTTTCGGGGCTATCGATCGATATGAGGCGCCCCCTCGCTCCTCCCATCATGGTATGTCGCCTCCCGACCCATGTCAAGAAGTGGGACTACATGGAGTCGCTGCACACGTACTTACACGTGGATATGGAGAAACGCATAAAAGCTCTCGAGGACCTCAACGAGCAGTTTCACGCTGTTCAGGTTAGTGTTTAACTTAATTTGTCGCCCACGATGTTTTAGTTTGTGCATTGATATTACGTTCTATACTTGTATTAGGTGTCGAGTATGATTACGATCCCATCTGTGTTCGGACACACGTAGGCCGCACCGGCGACGTTCGCCACTACATCCACCCCATCATTTCCGTAAAGTGTAAGTCACGACGAGTACTCATTATAGTACGTTCTATTTTTGTTATTAAGTTTGAAAATCTTATAATGACCAATGTCACCCAGTTTGGGATGTCTGAGGCAGAGTGTTACAGACCCCAAATGACGACGACCTACGATATGGCGGGGCCGTCATACATCACACCGCCAGCCTACAGTATGTCAGGGCTGTTGTACGTCACACCGCTAGCGTACATGCAAAATGTAAGTTTTTTGGTAGTTTTGGTTTAATTGTGAACATGATGAAATTGTACCTAAAATATACACTCTTGATTTTCAGATGGCATCTCCTTATGACGTCGGGCAAGATGCAGCGTCGACCTTCCTTTCCGATGTCATGGACGAGTTTTTTTCCATCTGCCATCGGTCTTCGAGGTTCGCAACCTTCCAGTCGATGGGGTCGAGGATTGACATCATCCAGACGCAGGCTAGCAGTCCGATGAGGCCATGTGGTAGTGACGTCATTGGAGACCACTTCAGTGAGCCGAAAGATGATGAAGATGACCCGATGGATGTGGCAGCACCAGCGACGAAGGTGGCAGCACCTGTTAGGGAGAAACGAATTTCTATTTGGGGGAAATGGTTTCGTACCCCATATACAAAACAACCGCCAACCACACTCGTCCCTCCGAAAAAGACGAAGGCAAGGGTGAATGCAAAGGGAAAGGGAAAGGGAAAGAGAAAGAGAAAGAGTAAGATGACTTCATCGGTGCTCTTGACACGCGTTTCGGCGTCTGATATCATTGAACGATGCCACAATCGTCAACTCCCCCCGCTGTTATATCTATTATTTGTCAAACTGCCCTTGGAATACAGGTTTTTTGGAATACTGCTGGCGCTCGAGGCCGACGGAGAACTGGAGGATCTGGTTAGTATTGAAGTTTAACATTTAAATATAGTCATATAATCAAATATATTTCTAACTACAGGTCTAACAATCTATGTTTTGTGTATAGCATGTCGACTGTTGGGTCAAAATGATCCAAGACTCCCGCCCTACACACGCGAGGTGGGGGGTGATGATAAGTAATTTTTTTGATATGCTAGTCCGGCAGGGGCAAGGTGCGTCATCATTTTCAGGCTACTTTTTTAGACTTTTTCAGACGAATCTTATAGACCCTTCCAATAATTGTTTTTATGTTGATGTGGAATGAACTTTACGTATTCTATCTCTTTATGTTTAGGAAATCATAAAAACCCAAAATCCTTTATTCATTAGCAAACTACAACATGAAACATCAACATAGAAACTCTAGGTACGAAACAACAACATAGAAACTGGAAAGTACAAAACAACAACATAGAAACTGGAAAGTACAAAACAACATAGAAACTGGAAAGTACAAAACAACAACATAGAAACAACAAACTACGAAACCAACACCCCTAGCACCACCTAAGGATAAAGTGCCTTACATTGATCAATCCAGGTTTGCTTCTCGGTTACCTTCGCTTGAAGAACTGCGAACTCTTGTACAACGTTGTGGACTTCTAAGTTTTCTCGACGAATACAGAACTCCTTATCTTTTATTTCCCTCTTCAACCTTTTTATCTCTTTTTCTTCCTCTTCGATCCTTTTCAGGTGTCCTTCCTTCCTGGCCATCATTTGTTTCCACTCTTCAGTGAGTTGCTCGATCTCCGCTTCACTTTTTTCTATCGATTTTTTTAGTCTCGACGGCAATATTTGTCAAGACGGTGGGTTTGAAGATGATGCATTTCAAGCCATGTGTTTGGTGAAGGACGAGACTAATATGATATCAAAATGTTGTATGGATGTTGTGACTTTTACAGTTGGTATTAACACGGGTATTTATAGCCACAAGGAGAAATTGGCTCAACAGAAACCTTCAGCTTTTCAGGCGAATCTTGCAGGCCTTTGCAGGGGAATCCTTCAGCTTTTCAGGCGAATCTTGCAGGCCTTTGCAGGGGAATCTGACAACCTTTTTCAGGCGAATCTTGCAGAACTTTGCAGACGAATCTGGCAGGAACTTTTCAGACGAATCTTTTGACGATATCCATATCCGCGATCACAAACCTACCTTTTCACGACTATAAGTAGATGGTCTGATGAAGTAGTAATTCACAACTTCCTATCTATCCTTTCTACCCTCTACAACGTTTACAAACATTCTCTACCTTTTTCGTAACACTATGGCTGGAGGTTCACGCTCTAAGGGGAAAAGGTCGGCGAATGGGGCTGGCACTTCACGCTCCACCGACAACTAACCATTGAATGTCGGAACTTTCCAAAGTATCTGGACGGTACCAGAAACAACAGAGGAGTGGGCACAGTTTGGGCGAACTGCGGCCGATTGGCCATTCACGCCTGAGGAGGAAGAACAATGGAACTGTGCATGGGAGCAATACTACATTGATCATGGATTGAATGAACCACCAATGAGCCGGAAGGCCTTCCAATGTCTCAAAACTACCTTCCAGATTGAAAAACTCTATTGATGAGGCGAACGCGGAGATCGAAAAGATAAAAGGGATGTGGCAAAACAACATGTCGATTCAGCAAGGCAAAGAGGAGTGTCCAGAGGAGAAGAAACAAGACCTGGCACAAAGGAAGCGGGATCTTCGGGATGTGCAACGACATATTGACGAACTAGAAGAAAAAAATAAGATAAATCAAAGAAAGCTACACGGGAATGGAGGACGTGATCAGGGAAAAGGTTGTTTGGATCATCAAAATACAGAAAATCTACCCGTAGTAGATTTCTCCAAGGGTGGTTGTTGGCTTTCTTTAGATTTCCTCCACCGTATCAGTTTCCATGCTTTCTTCGTCTCAATAAAATGATGCTCTAATGTTTACTTTATTTTACACACAAGAACACTTAACAAACACGATAAAGTAGATTAAAACAACAGTGAACATAAAAACAAGAGCACTTAGCATACAAGATTTAGTCGTTAAAATCAAGGGAAATCAATGTTCAGGTCAATGCTATCATATCTTAGAGTTCCATGTGGTTCTAGCTCCGATGGGCCCTGCGAGCGACTTAATTGAATACCTGAACCTCTACTCCTAGGCACGCTTGAAGAGGCCAGAGTTGAACCTTCTCCACGAGTATGTCCTACTGCTCCACACCTACCACATTTTCTCTGTATCGGACCTTCACCACGAGATGGACGTCGATTATTCTTTCTTTGTCTCCCGGCTCTTCTCTTAGTTATTAACGGTGGATAGCATGGTGAAAGGGGGACGTGTGGAGACACAAATGATTCAGGGGGTCCAACTGGATTGATTACCTCCTGATATGTTGTCCGGTAAGTTTCGGATGTGTAGTAACTTATAGCCAAATTGCTGCAATCTCTATGACCCATATGCCTTGCACAACGATGGCATGACCGTACGGTAACCCAGAATACTTTCGTTGCAGACATGAACAAACATGGTTGGTCATATCGACAATAGCGTCAAAACGGTTATCCCGAACCTGGTACTTCTCATATCCAATTCCACTTACCGTCCATGTTGCAGACTTTCCTGTCCTTCTGAGAATTATCTTCTCCGCCCCTGGTGTGTAAGTCTATTACGCATTTGATCTACAAATATGTGTTAATTGTGTTACGATTTATAAAGAACAAGAAAAAGAAACTAATATATAAGTTCAAATTTTCATAGTTTATCAACCTCCCTTTCGCCGTCGAAGTAGGTACCACTCTTGTTGAAGGGTTCGGAAGTACTCCATAAGTTGTACAATCGGTAATCTACGAGCAAAACGGGAGAGTGCATTCACCGACTCTGCACTATTGGAGGTCATAATGTTATACCGTTGTGCAGGAAAATGGGTCTTCGACCACCTCTCCTTACCAGCATCGTCCATAACTTGTTCTTCACGATCTACACTAACTCGTAGTGCATTCATGTATCGGTCAAACTCTCGAACCGTATACGCTTTGCATGCCTTCTGGTAGGTCGTGTGGTATGTTGTAATACGTTTGTCCGCGCTTTTCACGTTCATCTCTAAATGTCGACAACATAGGGCGTGAGGGGTCGTTGGGTACATGGCAGAAATTGCGGCGCTTATGGAAGGAGCCCTATTGAACATAAACACCAACCCTGTCGGGTCTCCGATACATTCTTTTAACATGGATAGAAACCAACCCCACTCCTCCCTGGTCTCGGACTTGCCTACTCTGAAAGCTATGGGCACAATGTTGTTATTTTCGTCCATGGCAACCACCAAGAACATCATACCCAAGTAACGTCCCTTTAACTGGGCAGCTTCTATTACAAGGACACGACGCAGATTTGTCAAAAATGTGCGGATCTGCAAAAACGTAGGTGGTTTCCTTTTATAAATGTTATAATTTATAATGTGTAAACATATGACGTATTAATATACGTACCGCACATCCAAGGGCCGCGAAACACAACTCAAAACGTCGTTTGAATCCGTCCTTATCCAGGTGCGTGTACCTGGATTATGCAGCTCCAAATTATACAAATACGTAGGGAGTCGTTCATACGACTCCTCGGGAGTGCCTCTCACCATTAGTAGTGCCCTGCATCGCGCACGCCAATCTTGGTGGTAACCAATTATAATCCCGTACTGCAGGTTTATATCGTTGACGATGTCCTTTGGCCGAAATGCCCTGCTAGCATCAAGAAATTGTCTTTCAGTATGTGGCCCAAAGTCCTTTTGTTGGCTTGTCGGTGATTGGGATTCAGTTGCGTCCTCGAACAAGTGTGTACGTCGTGCAACTTTGTTACGGTAAACATCCCTCCTTTAGGGACCACGAACTTCGTCGTCATACGCCAATTACAATTTTCTCTCCCACATACAACCTCGTACCTGAGTTTGTCGGATTTCTTCGTTGTAAACACGAAACCCTCTTCCATGAACTTAAATCCGAGTTGTATGGCCATTTCATTCTTTGTATCAAATATCTGACCTTCATGTATCCTTGAACTGCGATTATAAGGTGCGGGTTCGTAGGTTGATATATAGGTCTCCAGGGTTGGAAGGGGATGAGGCATATCAAAATAATCATTTAACTCGCCGAATGATTTATTACTAGGGGTACGTTTCTACTTCTTCGTCCTCATCATTATTGGTATCTGATCTGTCTATATCAGATATACCTATTGTGAAAACATGGGTTTCGTTATCAGGAACTCCAGCAAACCGTCTTTCTTGGTCTTCTTCTTCTTCTTCTTCTGGTTGCGTCTCTGTAAAGCCCGTGTCCCGGTACAGCTATTTTGTGTATTTAAGTATTTATTTTTATTTTTAGTTTCTTTATTCCTTAAATGTTGTTCCCTTAACGGTTTCGCTAACGAGGTTAGGAATTTAGGACATATGTTAAATAATATCGGTTAGGGGAAATTTCGTACGCAACTCGGTAACCTAGGGATCTTTTGTGTCAATTTTGAAAGTGCATGGGCTGGCCCACTGCCATAACCCATGCCCAGCGTTTTCTTGTTTTGGTTTTATACGGCTTTCACGATCGAATTGGTCATCTCTACGTTAGCCGTACACCATCACCTTCATTAGGAAACCCTACGCGATACTTTCATCCTCCTTGGTTCCTAGTGTGTGCCGTGATCAACCATACCCCCCCACCCCTCGTCGATTGCTATAGAACACCATCACCATCACCATCTGCTTTGTGTCGCCGTCGGAAGAGAGAGAGAAGGACATCGCCGGAGCGCTGCCCGCCGGAGAAGAGAGAGAAGGCGGCGATGTGCAGCGGGAGAGAGAGAGAGAGAGCGCGAGAGGGGGAGGAATCGTCGTCGTCGTCAAGAGGTAAGGTTCTTGCTTAGTTTTTCTTTTCTCGCCGTGAACCGCCGTGACCCCTGTTGCCGCCGCCGTCAGCCTTGGCTGCCGGCGGTGTGGCCACCGGCGTACACCACCAGTTCGGGTGGTGGTCGGTGCATGGTCAGGACTGAAAGTTTGTGCGAGGTTGTAGAGAGATCGGGTTAGTTGCGGGTCGTTTTATTTTGTCTCGTCGGATAATTTCTTAACCGCCATCGCCGGCGGTGGCTGCCGCCGCCGCCTACCACCCCTGCCGGAGGCGGCAGTGGGTGGTGTTTGGTGTCTGGCTAGTGTTCGTTAATATGTGATAGTTAAACCGTAACCCGAATCGTTAAACCGTTTTATAATCGTCATTTTATGTGAAATCAGCTTTGCTGCCCTGTTTTGCGTCGGGCATAACTTTCTCGTCGTAACTCGGATTGAGGCGAATCCAGTGCCCACGCTTCACATGTTGTGTCGGGCATACCTTTCGTGTTTTAGCGAAAGTCCGGTTCGGCATCTAGCTAGGCGAAAAACTGCTGTGTTCACAGCAGGTCGGACTTCCGACAGCTTTGTGTTCCGATCTTTGAAAATTCGTATAAAATTGTAGAAAAATCGTTAGAATGCGTAGAATATGTCCCTGAAACCGTAAGAGATAGAACTCTGTATTTATGGAAAAATAATCTGGTTTTAGCAGGCCTAGAGAGGTCGGAACAGATCCCGAACAGACCTGTTTGGTTAGACCGAAAAGTCGTTTTAGCGACAGTTTAATCGTGCGTTACGTTTTAGGGTCCGGGCCTCGTGTTAATACGTTTTAACGTTCGTCTAGGTGTCGGGAAGTGATCTTGGATTTGTGGAGCTTGAATTATTATTTGTGAGCTAGGCGCGCTTACGAGGTGAGTTCCCTCACTATATTTAATATCGGTTATTTTTACATTACGGTAGCACGTGTGTGGTAGCTTTATTTATTTGTGATGTGGGGCTAGATAGTGGGGTGTCTAGTTGGACCTTTATTGTCATGTTTCCTCGGTGGGACCGGGGATCCGGCGGGGCCGAAGATTTTATACGCGGGTGGCGTAGGAACTCGGTGGCACCGGGGATCCGGCGGGGCCGAAGATTTTATACGCGGGTGGCGTAGGAACTCGGTGGGACCGGGGATCCGGCGGGGCCGAAGATTTTATACGCGGGTGGCGTAGGAACTCGGTGGGACCGGGTAATGCTTGCGCGTTTATCGTGTGGTCGGTGGGACCGACGTATGCCTTTTAGGTGGGATGGTGTAGGTATGCATGTTTATGATTTGTTCGTAGACTTGTATGCTTATTTATGTGCAACTATCTGTTTTAGGTGTAGTGTGGAATAACTGTGTTATTTATGGTGGTTGAATTCACTAAGCTTCGTGCTTACCCTTTCCCAATAATTTGTGGTTTCAGGTACGAGTGGCTCCAAGGCGTGACGAGTACACACTGGCGCACGTGAAGAGCTGATTACTTTTACGACTTTTAATTTAAAACATTTATTCCGCTGTTTACTGTTCTAGAGAATATTAATGATTGGGTTACAAGCGAAACGTTTGAATTATTTAATGAGTTTTTATTAATGAAATGTTATTCTAAAAATTTAATTTCCTTGTAATTTTTGGGACGTTACAACTTGGTATCAGAGCACAGCTTGAGTGAATCAAACGCATCTCGGTGTGTTTGATCTCAAGTTGCGGCTATAAATAACTTCTTTTAAAATTTATGAAAACGAATGAAAGGGGAAAAACCCGTTGGAGAAACGGTGATCGAGGGCGCAGTGTGTACAGTCAGCCGGAGCCAAAGGAAAAGGTACAGTGCTTAGTGTTTTATTGCTTTCTAGATCATAAGGTATGCATGCTAGATTGCCTGTTGTTGACACTATGCTGTATGTTGTACTGCTTGCTATATGGGATTTATACTAGTTATAATAGGTTACTAAGTGAATGACCTCCAGGTTGTATGCAGTAAGAAATTTATAGCCTTAGAATATTCGATTTAGTTCTATTGCGCAGCTCTTGTTTGAGTCCAACCGTTCTAGGATAGAATATAATATTCGAATGTCTATTTGTTTCGCACTGCATATGATCGGGTATTCGCGAGGCAATACATTATGACTAGTAGGGATTCAGTGGTAGCAAGGGTAGCGTTTTGGGATGGGATTCCTAGAGAGCTAGGAAGAGTGTGTTGTTTATACTGTACTGTAGAAGGATTGCTTGTTAGTAGGAATTAATGCTGGTTATAATAGGTTATTAAGTGAATGCCCTATAAGTTGTATGCGGTAAGAAATTTATAGCCTTAGAATATTCGATTTAGTTCTAATGCGCAGCTCTTGTTTGAGTCCAACCGTTTTAGGATAGAATCTTGTATTCGAATGTCTATTTGTTTCGCGCTGCATGCGACTGGGTATTCGCGAGATAACTCATTATGGCTAGTAGAGGTTCAGTGGTAGCAAGGGTAGTGCTTTGGGGATGGAATTCCTAGGGAGCTAGGAAGAGTGTGTACATATGCCGGTGCGGGCATATGTGTATAGTTTTTCGGCGAGAAACTACTTGGACCCTTGGGATGGGACTCGGAACGGGTGATGATAGGTGTGGATGGTAGTAGTAGAGCTCCTACTACCGGAAGCACAGGATCAATGCTCGAGTCGGGGAAAGTCACAAGAAATCCAAGGAGTTGAGTGTGAATGTTGTAGTGTAAGTTATTATGTGCTAATAACTCGTTGTAAGTTCTACCTCAGAATGGTCAACACCAGGAGAAACAACACTGCTGAGCCAGAGACTGGCGCTGGGATCACTGTTGAGCAGATTAGAGAGATGATTGCTGTGGAGGTGACACACGCGATCGGGGAGGCGATCCCCGAGATTATCACTGCCATCCGCGACGAGGTGGTAGTACTGATGGAGGAACGCATAACGGCGATTCCACCACCGGCGGGCGGACAGCCGCGTGCGAGGGAGTTCCAGTATCGGGACCTCTCTGCTTGTTCTCCGCCTGAGTTCAAGGGAGACCCGAATCCGATTATCAGCATGCGGTGGATATCGGATATGGAGTGCGCATTTCTGACTTGTGGCTGCCCCGACAACCTGAAGGTTCGCTTTGCGGTGAACTTACTTCGTGACGGGGCGAAGGATTGGTGTGCTACGGCGTTGACGTTGGCTGAGCGTGCTACTTTGACTTGGGAGGAGTTCGTCATTCGATTCCGTACAGAATACGTACCTCCGGTAGAGATAGAGTGGATTGCTAAGGAGTTTCTAGAGCTCACACAGACGACGGAGACGGTGAAGGAGATGATCCGGAAGTTCACCGAGTTGGCGTTGTTCTGCCCTCAGTATGCGGCTTCTGAGGACATGAAGATGTCTCGGTACAAGGATATGTTACGTACCGAGATTAGAGAGTTTGTGAGCACAACGCAGTATGCTTCTCTTACTGCAATGATGGAGGCTGCCCATAGACGGGAACTTGAGTTGGAAACACAGGCGAAGAAGAGAAAGGCGGCACAGGCGGTGACGCCAATCTCTGCGGTACCGAAGAAGTCAAGGTTCACGGATTCACGCGATAGTTCAAGGAGCGGTGGGTTTATGCCCAGGGAGACTAGTGGGAAGAGGACCGATGGATGTTTCAAGTGTGGGCAGTCCGGTCATTTCAGCAGGGATTGTAAGATGCCATTTATGGTCTGCTTTAACTGCCAGCAGACGGGCCATGTGAAGGCCAATTGCCCGAGCCCGAGGGTAGCTGATGAGAATGTGGCACAGAGGACTACTACGACTGCCCCTTTGCGTATTACTGATGGTCGAATAGGTCAGGCTGGAACCGAAGCAGCCCGAGGTAGAGTTCATCAGCTGACGGTGGAGGAAGGACAGACTACGCCTAAAGTGGTGGCAGGTATAATTCGTCACTTGTTCCTTTTATTGGTCGTTGTATGTTGTTGCATATTTGGATTAAAGTGTGTGATTAAGTATGTTCTTAGTTAACTCGGTGCCTGCTTTAGTGATATCTGATAACGGGGATAATTTATTCTTTGGTGCCTCACACTTTTAATTAACGTTTGGACCGTAGTGTAGGACGGTTAGGGTCTCCACTTGTAGTTGAGGTGGCTGATGTTAAGGCCTCGACGGTCTCGGATGTGAATCAGGGATGCACATTGGAAATCTCGGGTGTGGGATTTCCCATCGACTTGATTCGAATTGAGTTGTGAAGAAGCGGGATGGGTCTCAGCAGATGTGTAAAGACTATAGTGAGTTGAATAAACTTACGGTGAAGAATCGTTATCCTCTGCCAAGGATTGACGATCTTTTCGACCAACTTCAGGGAGTCTCGTAGTACTCTAAGTTTGATTGAGATTGAGATATCATCAGATGCGGGTAAGGAGTGAGGATACGGAGAAGACGACTTTTTGAACGCGTTATGGTCACTATGAAATTGTGGTGATGCCTTTCGGGCTCACCAATGCATCAATAGCGTTCATGGATCCTATGAACAAGGTGTGTAGGTGATGCTGGATTGGTCGGTGATTGTATTCGTCGACGATATTTTTGTGTATTCGAAGTCGAAGGAAGAGCACGAGACGCATTGGTGAGAAGTTTCAGAGAATTTGAGGCGGGAGAATTATCCGGAGCTTTTCGCAGGCGTAGACTTCGAGGACGAAGTCTAATTCAAGCGGGGGAGAGTTGTAAAGCCCCTGTCCCGGTACAACTATTTTGTGTATTTAAGTATTTATTTTTATTTTTAGTTTCTTTATTCCTTAAATGTTGTTCCCTTAACGGTTTCGCTAACGAGGTTAGGAATTTAGGACATATGTTAAATAATATTGTAAAGCCCGTGTCCCGGTACGTATATATATATATATAAATATATATATATATATATATATATATATATATATATATTTTCCTTTAAATCTTCCTCGTTGCTTATTAAGTATTTTTGTCTTTGATTTGCTTCCGGGATCGTTTTAATTATCGAGAGTTAACATCGTTGACCCTAAGTGTGATTTTTCTGGTAGGGTGTTTAAAGGGCCTTGGGAGTTGTCGAGGGGCCAAAGTTGTCTAGTGGCCAAAGTTGTCTAGCTAGGGGGTCGGCCCATGCAGTGAAACCGAACCCCCCATTTTGCCTTTCGTTTTTTTTTTTGGGTTTGGTGGTTAGCAAGAGATGAGAAGTAAATAGGATAGAAAACCCTAAGACCCCCCCCCCCTCTCGTTTCTCTCAGCCGTAACCCCCCCCCCCCCCCCCCCCCTCCCTCGTTGTTATCAGCTGCTGCCGCCGGAAAAGTGCAGCACCGCAGCTGCTGTTTGGCCGGCGAGAGAGAGAGAGAGAGAGAGAGAGAGAGAGAGAGAGAGAGAGAGAGAGAGAGAGAGAGAGAGCGAGAGAGTTCGCCGGAAAGAAGGAGGAGTCGCCGTCGTTTCTGCCGGAAAGAGTGGAGGAGAAGTCACGTCGAGGTAATCCCGTGTTCCCTTCGTTTTCGTTGTAGTTTCGTCGTCGGAACGCCGTAAACCGCCACCACCACCGCCGTAGCCACGGCTGCCGGCGGTGGGGCCGCCGCTGCACGCCGCCGTGGTGGCGGCAGAGGGGTGGGTGCAGGTGTGTGAAGGTGTGCGGGTGTGTGTGCGGCGGTGTGGTTGCGGGTGAGTCGGGATGGGCGATGTTGGAAGGTTCCGCCGGGAGGTGTTACCGTAACCACCGTCGCCGCCGCCAACCACCACCACCGCCGGAGGCGGCAGTGAGTAGTGCACGGCTGTCGACCAGCCTAGTATGACCTTTTCCAGTAAGCTTGTAGGCTTTCCGGGTCTGTTTGAATTAAGCCATGACTTAATGAGTTAATTAGCTATAGTTGTCATTTTATGTGAAAACGTTTTTCTGTCCCTGTTTTGCGACGGCCATAACTTTTCCTTCGTAGCTCGGATTGAGGCGAATCTGGTGCCCACGGTTCACATTATGTGCCGGGCACACTTTTCGTGTTTTAGCGGAAGTCTGGTTCGGCCTCTAACTAGACGTAAATTGGCTGTTTTCACAGCAGGTCTGCACGTGACAGATTCGTGTCCTGTTTTTAGAAAATTCATAGTAAATTGTAGAAAAATCGTTAGAACGCGTACGATATGTCCCTGGAACCCTAAGACATAGAACTAACTGATTATGGAATAATATTTCTTGATTTATCAGTTTTTAAGGGGTTAAACAGGTCCCGAACAGACCTGTGTTTTTAGAGTAAAAGCTGGAAAATTTACATGTTTGGGCTCATAGAGTCATAGTTGTGACTTTGGGTTAGGACTTCGCTTGACGTTTGATATCACTTATTTAGGTAGGAAAAGGTGAGTGAAGTTGGCCGGCTTGTGTTGCGGTTGCGGATACTTTCGTTGCTTTAAGGTGAGTTCTCTCACTGTGTAGTTAGGGGGTTGTATGCATGTCATAGTAGTTTGTATGTACTACTGTTTTTGTGGTGTGAACTAGTTGTTTGTGGTGTGTAATATTTGATTGGTTTAAATGCTTAGTATAAATGTGTTACATTACAACTCGGTGGGACCGAGGAAGTGGAAAGAAACGTTGTGGGAACTCGGTGTGACGAGTGTGTTACATTACAACTCGGTGGGACCGAGGGCTCGGTGGGACCGAGGAAGTGGATAGAAACGTTGTGGGAACTCGGTGTGACGAGTGTGTTACATTACAACTCGGTGGGACCGAGGGCTCGGTGGGACCGAGGTGTTGGATACATAATTACTTGTAGATGTTTTACTCGTTTTATGTAACTGTGGTGTTGTTGCTTATGTGCGGATAGGGGTGATGTGTATATAATTCCTATTTGCGCATGTGATGGAATTCACTAAGCTTCGTGCTTACCCCTTCCCAATATCTTATGATTTCAGGTGCGAGTAGCAGTCGGGCATGACGGTACACACGGGCGCAAGGCGAAGATTGTTTAAATTGATTTTTAGTAAATGGGGACTTAATTATATTACTTTCCGCTGCTTAAACTTTGTTGACGGTTTTAAATAACGACGTTTATTCTTATTGTAATGGGATTTGTTAACTTTTGGTTTGATTATAATGAAATGTATTACTTTTAAAAATTTTAAATTCCTTGTAATTTTTGGGACGTTACAACTTGGTATCAGAGCATAGCTTGAGTGAATCAAACACAGCACGGTGTGTTTGGTCTCAAGTTGCGGCTAGGGAATTACAAATTCTTTTACTAAAATCTTTTTGAATAAAAGAAAAAAAAGGAAAACCCGTTTGGGAAACGGTGATTGAGGGCGCAGTGTGTACAGTCAGCCGACGCTAAGTAGGAAGGTACAGTACTTAGTGTATTTATCGCTTTCTAGATCATAGGGTATGCACGCTAGACTGCTTATGTGGTTTACACTGTACTGTATGTTGATTGCTTGCTAGTAGGAATCAATGTTAGTTATAGTAGGTTGTTAAGTGAAGGCCCTATAGGTTGTATGCAGTAAGAATCATATAGCCTTAGAATATTCGATTTAGTTCTATTGCGCAGCTCTTGTTTGAGTCCAACCGTTCTAGGATAGAATCTTGTATTCGAATGTCTATTTGATTCACGCTGCATGCGACTGGGTATTCGCGAGGCAACTCGTTATGGCTAATAGGGATTCCGTGGTAGCAAGGGTAGTGGGATGAGATGAAATTCCTAGTGAGCTGGGAAGAGTATTTACATATGAGTATGTATGCTAGATTGCTTTCTAGAACATAGGAGTATGTGTGCTGGATTGTTTGGTGCTTATTACACTGTACTGCATGTTTGTTGTTTGCTAATAGGAGTTCATGCTAGCCTTGATAAGTTGTTAAGTGAATGCACTATAGGTTGTATGCGGTAGGAACCAAATAGCCTTAGAATGTCGGATTTAGTTCTATTGTGCAGCTCTTGTTTGAGTCCAACCGTTGTAGGATAGAATCTTATATTCGAATGTCTATCTGGTTTTACACTGTGTGCGACTGTGCATTCGCGAGGCGACTCGTCATGACTAGTGGGGATTTCGTCATAGCAAGGGTAGTGAAGTTGGGTGGAATTCCTAGGGAGCTAGGAAAAGTGTGTACATATGCCGGTGCGGGCATATGTGTGTAGTTATCGGCGAGAAACTACTTGGACCCATCGGATGGAACTCGGAACGAGTGATGATAGGTGTGGAAGGTAGTAGTAGAGCTCCTACTATCGAAAACACAGGATCAATGCTCGAGTCGGGGAAAGTCACGAGGAATCCAAGGAGTTGAGCGTGAGCGTTGTTAGTATGAATTATTATGTGCTAATAACTCGTTGTAATATCTACCCAGAATAGCCATCGCAAGGAGGAACGACTATAGTAAACCTACTAGTACAGGTATGTACTTGATTTGCTTTGATGGGATGATCGTTGGGGTAGTGTCGAAGGTTATAAATTAGTAGTCGTTGGAATAAAAGGACAATTCTAGTATTAATCACTTGGAGTGACGATAAGGATGATGTTTGTTTCGGGCCAAGATGGATGATTGTGCTAGAATCATAGGCTTATAGCGCTGACTTTGGTTTGAGGAAAAATCGTAGGGATTATTTGACGTAATTTCCCAACTTGCCTAAGAGGTTTAAATGTCCGGATGACGTTAGTGGACCAGAGAGATTTGGAGGAGTAGGAGTCGAGGCGTAGAATGCCGACTAAGTCATGCACAAAGTTTGATTTTGAAATAGATTGCATTAACAAATTCTTGTGTTTCAAATCCTTTTATGGTTGGTGTTTTGGAATTTTGGGAAATGTTCAGCACACACACAAGATTTTGAATTATGGTTTTGAAAGTGCATGAAATCGTTTTATCACGGGAGTTGCAAACTTTGTTAGAATTTGTCTCATTTCGTTATTTTCCAACGATTCTTTCGGGTAAGACGATATCTGTGTTTTGTGGTGTTTAAAATGTTGGGCAAGTGACTACGGCTTGTGACTTTAACATTGGAACTCCTCCACATATGTTAGAGTTGAGACGGAAAGTTACATTCCACGATGTCTGTATAAAACTATTTGAGTGATTTGGTTAAAATAAGTTTTGTTTTACGGCATGTTGAGTCGTGTGGGTTTAATTTCACGAGGTGCATATCTCATTTGTTTATGTGACCATTTGGGGAAATCTTGGAAATCAATTTAAAGAACCCCACCTTTTGAGATTTTATGAGATTTTAGTCGATATTTTCAAATGATGGAAACGGATTGGTTTTTAACTTTAAGTTGAAACTTACACGAGACAGTCGTGTTTTAACAAAAATATATTTGTAAACCGTTTCATCGTTTTGTATGACTAGCCGACGCGCATAAGATTTGTTGGTGAACCCTGTGCCACGACATTTTATGTTGAAAAAGAGAAATTTTGGGGTCAAATGTCGTGGAACTGATTTTGAAATTATGTGCACTCTTTTGTCGCACCCGGTATAGGGTCGAGCGGTTACTTTAAATACATGTCATGAGTCAATTCATACTAGAACCATGACGGTTCATTTTCAAAGAAATTATTTATTTTGCTTTACGTTTTGTAAGATAAGCTGCAATGAAATGATTTTCAACATGATTTTCATATGTGGGACGAGCGTGTCCATTTTTGCGTAACTACCGACCTGGTAATAGTAGTTTTATTGCATACGATCTTTTTGAGATGAAAAATCTTGACGTTGAAAATATTTTGTAAATGATTTTGTAAACCATTTGGGAAATGCGCTTATAAGTGTTATGTGTCATTTTGAGAACTTTAAGGGTGTGAGTCCTTTTGGAAAACTCTTTTGATTAACCCGTGTCGAGTTTGGGACTAATGTTGATTTTAGAGTATTGCTTGCTTAAACTTTATTTAAACGCGTTTTGACCAACTTATGGGTCTAGCAAGCGTGGAGCATTTTGCTCGGTTTTGACTTTGAGATAGTCATGGGTCAATTGCACAGTTTTTTTTTAATGGCTCGATGTGGAGTTTTATCGATGGGTTGTTTTGTTGCACAGTTTTGCACTTATTGCACGTTGAGTATGTACATGTTGGGGGAATGAATCATTTCGGGATAGGCATGTTGTTGGTAGACCGTTTACATTAGATCCTTAGACACGTTAGTCAGTCGTTAGTAATGGTCGGTGGGACATCACGGGGTGGGACCCCGGTATTCATGTGTTATGACCTTGACTTCCCAGTAGGCACTGGGAGGATATAGTCTTGGGCACTTACCTGGGAGGTAGTTCCGATGTGTCGGGCCTTGAGATGTACCTGGGAGGTAGACGTTAAGGTGTATCTTGATACAGTGTAACTAGGCTTCGTAGAGCGAGTATGGAGGATAAGTAGACGGTGGAAGATTGGGTATCCCATGCGTGTTGGTACTGTAGGCCGGATAGTATCAGTTAAGAGAATGATGCCCTTTGTAATTAAGAGCATAAATGCGCAGTAACCTTTTGAGGTAAGTAGTATATTTTGGTGTCGACTTTTGGGCTTGAGGCCAAACACCTTTAGTGCAATCGGGGATTTGTAGTCGATTTTAAGGTAATTGTGGTGATGGCAGTAGTAACCCTGAGATGCTTACTTGTGATGAATGGTTATAGTGGAATGACCTTCGTGGGTGATTATAAATTTACTGGTTTGATGATTCGTGTAAGGTAAATTTTGGGAGTCTATTAGAACTCGTGGAGGTTAATCGACAGTTAATGGTAAGTATGATCGAATTCGAGTATCCTGTAGGGTATATTGGTGAGCACCTTTAGAATAGTTAGAGCTCGAAATTTGAATCGGGATGTATGGATTATCTATGGTTGGGAGACAACCGAAGTCGGTTGACTAGGAATGAATCCAGTTGTTGGAGCGTTCTTCCGATCATAATTTCAGTGTCCTTGAAAGAGTTTTGTTAGTAAGAAAAGTATTCGAGAAATTCTAGACGGGGTGAGAAATTTAGATTCTAGTTGAGGAAAGTCCAGTGGCAACACAGAAAGGGCACCGAGTGGACTTGGGAACCCGAGGTTGAGATGTGGTAAAACTATCCAGAGCTGTTTGCGGACGTAGACTTCGAGGACGAAGTCTAATTCAAGTGGGGGAGAGTTGTAAAGCCCGTGTCCCGGTACGTATATATATATATATTTTTTTTTTCCTTTAAATCTTCCTCGTTGCTTATTAAGTATTTTTGTCTTTGATTTGCTTCCGGGATCGTTTTAATTATCGAGAGTTAACATCGTTGACCCTAAGTGTGATTTTTCTTGTAGGGTGTTTAAAGGGCCTTGGGAGTTGTCGAGGGGCCAAAGTTGTCTAGTGGCCAAAGTTGTCTAGCTAGGGGGTCGGCCCATGCAGTGAAACCGAACCCCCCATTTTGCCTTTCGTTTTTTTTGGGTTTGGTGGTTAGCAAGAGATGAGAAGTAAATAGGATAGAAAACCCTAAGACCCCCCCCCCCCCCCTTCTCGTTTCTCTCAGCCGTAACCCCCCCCCCCCCCTCGTTGTTATCAGCTGCTGCCGCCGGAAAAGTGCAGCACCGCCGCTGCTGTTTGGCCGGCGAGAGAGAGAGAGAGAGAGAGAGAGAGAGAGCGAGAGAGTTCGCCGGAAAGAAGGAGGAGTCGCCGTCGTTTCTGCCGGAAAGAGTGGAGGAGAAGTCACGTCGAGGTAATCCCGTGTTCCCTTCGTTTTTGTTGTAGTTTCGTTGTCGGAACGCCGTAAACCGCCACCACCACCGCCGTAGACACGGCTGCCGGCGGTGGGGCCGCCGCTGTACGCCGCCGTGGTGGCGGCAGAGGGGTGGGTGCAGGTGTGTGAAGGTGTGCGGGTGTGTGTGCGGCGGTGTGGTTGCGGGTGAGTCGGGATGGGCGATGTTGGAAGGTTCCGCCGGGAGGTGTTACCGTAACCACCGTCGCCGCCGCCAACCACCACCACCGCCGGAGGCGGCAGTGAGTAGTGCACGGCTGTCGACCAGCCTAGTATGACCTTTTCCAGTAAGCTTGTAGGCTTTCCGGGTCTGTTTGAATTAAGCCATGACTTAATGAGTTAATTAGCTATAGTTGTCATTTTATGTGAAAACGTTTTTCTGTCCCTGTTTTGCGACGGCCATAACGTTTCCTTCGTAGCTCGGATTGAGGCAAATCCGGTGCCCACGGTTCACATTATGTGCCGGGCACACTTTTCGTGTTTTAGCGGAAGTCTGGTTCGGCCTCTAACTAGACGTAAATTGGCTGTTTTCACAGAAGGTCTGCACGTGACAGATTCGTGTCCTGTTTTTAGAAAATTCATAGTAAATTGTAGGAAAATCGTTAGAACGCGTACGATATGTCCCTGGAACCCTAAGACATAGAACTAACTGATTATGGAATAATATTTCTGGATTTATCAGTTTTTAAGGGGTTAAACAGGTCCCGAACAGACCTGTGTTTTTAGAGTAAAAGCTGGAAAATTTACATGTTTGGGCTCATAGAGTCATAGTTGTGACTTTGGGTTAGGACTTCGCTTGACGTTTGATATCACTTATTTAGGTAGGAAAAGGTGAGTGAAGTTGGCCGGCTTGTGTTGCGGTTGCGGATACTTTCGTTGCTTTAAGGTGAGTTCTCTCACTGTGTAGTTAGGGGTTGTATGCATGTCATAGTAGTTTGTATGTACTACTGTTTTTGTGGTGTGAACTAGTTGTTTGTGGTGTGTAATATTTGATTGGTTTAAATGCTTAGTATAAATGTGTTACATTACAACTCGGTGGGACCGAGGAAGTGGAAAGAAACGTTGTGGGAACTCGGTGTGACGAGTGTGTTACATTACAACTCGGTGGGACCGAGGGCTCGGTGGGACCGAGGAAGTGGATAGAAACGTTGTGGGAACTCGGTGTGACGAGTGTGTTACATTACAACTCGGTGGGACCGAGGGCTCGGTGGGACCGAGGTGTTGGATACATAATTACTTGTAGATGTTTTACTCGTTTTATGTAACTGTGGTGTTGTTGCTTATGTGCGGATAGGGGTGATGTGTATATAATTCCTATTTGCGCATGTGATGGAATTCACTAAGCTTCGTGCTTACCCCTTCCCAATATCTTATGATTTCAGGTGCGAGTAGCAGTCGGGCATGACGGTACACACGGGCGCAAGGCGAAGATTGTTTAAATTGATTTTTAGTAAATGGGGACTTAATTATATTACTTTCCGCTGCTTAAACTTTGTTGACGGTTTTAAATAACGGCGTTTATTCTTATTGTAATGGGATTTGTTAACTTTTGGTTTGATTATAATGAAATGTATTACTTTTAAAAATTTTAAATTCCTTGTAATTTTTGGGACGTTACAAATATCGGTTAGGGGAAATTTCGTACGCAACTCGGTAACCTAGGGATCTTTTGTGTCAATTTTGAAAGTGCATGGGCTGGCCCACTGCCATAACCCATGCCCAGCGTTTTCTTGTTTTGGTTTTATACGGCTTTCACGATCGAATTGGTCATCTCTACGTTAGCCGTACACCATCACCTTCATTAGGAAACCCTACGCGATACTTTCATCCTCCTTGGTTCCTAGTGGGCGCCGTGATCAACCATACCCCCCCCCCACCCCTCGTCGATTGCTATAGAACACCATCACCATCTGCTTTGTGTCGCCGTCGGAAGAGAGAGAGAAGGACAGCGCCGGAGCGCTGCCCGCCGGAGAAGAGAGAGAAGGCGGCGAAGTGCAGCGGGAGAGAGAGAGAGAGAGCGCGAGAGGGGGAGGAGTCGTCGTCGTCAAGAGGTAAGGTTCTTGCTTAGTTTTTCTTTTCTCGCCGTGAACCGCCGTGACCCCTGTTGCCGCCGCCGTCAGCCTTGGCTGCCGGCGGTGTGGCCACCGGCGTACACCACCAGTTCGGGTGGTGGTCGGTGCATGGTCAGGACTGAAAGTTTGTGCGAGGTTGTAGAGAGATCGGGTTAGTTGCGGGTCGTTTTATTTTGTCTCGTCGGATAATTTCTTAACCGCCATCGCCGGCGGTGGCTGCCGCCGCCGCCTACCACCATTGCCGGAGGCGGCAGTGGGTGGTGTTTGGTGTCTGGCTAGTGTTCGTTAATATGTGATAGTTAAACCGTAACCCGAATCGTTAAACCGTTTTATAATCGTCATTTTATGTGAAATCAGCTTTGCTGCCCTGTTTTGCGTCGGGCATAACTTTCTCGTCGTAACTCGGATTGAGGCGAATCCGGTGCCCACGCTTCACATGTTGTGTCGGACATATCTTTCGTGTTTTAGCGAAAGTCAGGTTCGGCCTCTAGCTAGGCGAAAAACTGCTGTTTTCACAGCAGGTCGGACTTCCGACAGCTTTGTGTTCCGATCTTTGAAAATTCGTATAAAATTGTAGAAAAATCGTTAGAACGCGTATAATATGTCCCTGAAACCGTAAGAGATAGAACTCTGTATTTATGGAAAAATAATCTGGTTTTAGCAGGCCTAGAGAGGTCGGAACAGATCCCGAACAGACCTGTTTGGTTAGACCGAAAAGTCGTTTTAGCGAAAGTTTAATCGTGCGTTACGTTTTAGGGTCCGGGCCTCGTGTTAATACGTTTTAATGTTCGTCTAGGTGTCGGGAAGTGATCTTGGATTTGTGGAGCTTGAATTATTATTTGTGAGCTAGGCGCGCTTACGAGGTGAGTTCCCTCACTATATTTAATATCGGTTATTTTTACATTACGGTAGCACGTGTGTGGTAGCTTTATTTATTTGTGATGTGGGGCTAGATAGTGGGGTGTCTAGTTGGACCTTTATTGTCATGTTTCCTCGGTGGGACCGGGGATCCGGCGGGGCCGAAGATTTTATACGCGGGTGGCGTAGGAACTCGGTGGCACCGGGGATCCGGCGGGGCCGAAGATTTTGGGTGGCGTAGGAACTCGGTGGGACCGGGGATCCGGCGGGGCCGAAGATTTTATACGCGGGTGGCGTAGGAACTCGGTGGGACCGGGTAATGCTTGCACGGTTATCGTGTGGTCGGTGGGACCGACGTATGCCTTTTAGGTGGGATGGTGTAGGTATGCATGTTTATGATTTGTTCGTAGACTTGTATGCTTATTTATGTGCAACTATCTGTTTTAGGTGTAGTGTGGAATAACTGTGTTATTTATGGTGGTTGAATTCACTAAGCTTCGTGCTTACCCTTTCCCAATAATTTGTGGTTTCAGGTACGAGTGGCTCCAAGGCGTGACGAGTACACACTGGCGCACGTGAAGAGCTGATTACTTTTACGACTTTTAATTTAAAACATTTATTCCGCTGTTTACTGTTCTAGAGAATATTAATGATTGGGTTACAAGCGAAACGTTTGAATTATTTAATGAGCTTTTATTAATGAAATGTTATTCTAACAATTTAATTTCCTTGTAATTTTTGGGACGTTACAGTCTTCTTCTTCTTCTTCTTCTGGTTGCGTCTCTGGAACAAAATCGGGATAACAGTCGTTAAGACCATATGTATGATCCGAATAAAATGTTGGGTCGTAGGACGCCTGTAATTGAGAAGCAGGCTCCAGTTGATTACCACCAACATGGGTTTCTTCATCACCTTTGTCATAACCTTCGTCGCACATCGATGAATCGACATACACAAAAAGTGTTGGAGGTCTTTCTGACTGGGCTGCAAATTGCATAAAACCAGAGACATCTCCATCGCCGGTTAACTCCAAGAACAAGCCATCATCATTCTTGTACACTAACTTGCAAACAACAAAAGGTTCGATTCCACATCTTTGCATGGCGTAAGTAAGAAACTTCTTATGTGTAATGTTTACTGTCAATTTTACACCATGCTTAGATTTATAAGCAAAATCCCACTCATTGTTGTCTTGCACCCATTCACCATCGTAACAGGAATATAGCTTAGCTTTTTCAACAACTGGACTCATTTTTTCAGTAGTATCTCAGAAAGAAAATATTGAAATGATGAAGAAAGAAAGCAAGAAAGAACAATGGAATGGATGTAATGAACGATTATGGAATGCATTTTACTGATCTTTATAGATGAAATTTCAGTGGGGAAGATGAATTGCAACCACAAATTCAATGACAATAGTACAATAATTGAACAATCTCAGACAAAAGTGTTGAAAAAAACAGTAAAAGCATGCAAAAAAAAACGTGAAAAACTCATAAAACATGAAATCATAGGTCAAAATCGCGAACCCTAATAAAAATCGCGGACTCAGGGACCAAAGTTGTAAACTTGACAATTTTGGGGGAAAATCGCGGACAAAAGTGTTAATCGCGGACTCATATCACGGACTCCAGGGGTTAAAATGAATTTTTATGGGGTCCGCGATCGAGGGCTTCTTCACGGGTATTTTAGGTATTTTTGTAAGATTGGAGAGAGATGGGGTATTTTTGTAACCGATTTTTCAACTTAGGGTAAAATAATTAATTTCCCAATCTATAATTTACTTTAGAGTTTATTAGTGGGAGAAAAAAGACTCCTCTTATGAAAGCTAGTGCTCTTGTTTAATTGGTTTTCATTTCTTATAAAAAACAGGAACCATCTCCACTTTACACTGTTGGTGATAATTTTGGATTTATAAAAACAAAACTTTTAATTATCCACTTAAACGAATAGATTTATCGATCTAATAATTGAAGTAAATTATACGTGGTTTATTCAAACTCCACTACTTTCAAATTACGCCGAACCCTATCTTTTCGACATGTTTATTTGTTCTGGTCCTTAAGGTAGCATTTTGTATGGAAACATGATAAGATAATGTAAGAATAGGCTTGAAAGTTGAAAGGGATATGACAGGACTTGACAAGATAAGTGTTTGTTTGATAGAACTAGATAGGATATAACTAGACAAGTTCCCTCCAAAAGTTATTTGATGATTCTATATCTCATATAATAGTTATGAATGATACAAATTAAATATTTAAATAATTTAATTTATAAACATTTTAACAGAATTTTCATATACATAAATACATACATATATAATAGTACAAAAATCGAATGATAAATTTGATATAATTGACGGTAGTTCGAAAAAACCCCGATAAGTACAAAAGAAAAAACTAAGTTTTATTCGGTTTGGAAGATCCTTATCAAATGGTGGAGGGATTGTGAATAGTGTTGCAAGATGATGGTTATGAAGGTAGAGGCAATGGTAGTTGGTGGACGGTGGTGGTTGTGGAGGACTTGAAGATGGTGGATAGTGGTGGTGGTGGCGGTCGACAACGTGGAGGAGGTAGTTCTGGCCGATGTGGTGGAGGTAGTTGTGATTGGCAGTGGTAACCAATGGTGGTGGTGGTGGTTATGGTGGAGGTGGAGGTGGTGATGGCCGACGATACAAGTGGTTGTGGTCGGTAGACGACGATGGTTATGGAGGTAGAGGCAGTGGTGGTTGGTTGATATAGAGCGCCTAGCAACCCACTTCGAAGAACAAATGGACTAAGCCAAAAGGAACCGAAACAGAGGCTTACGCGACCTGAAGCCGCGCAATCCTCTGGATGCAAACCGAACAGAAGCCTGCGCGGCTAGCCACGCGGCCTGAAGCTGCGAGCCAAACCGCACGCCCCCTGGTCCTTCAGCTCTCTTTCTCGTTTCTGATTTGCTTTAAGAGTTAGTTTCTTTTTACAATAAGGATTTATCTTTAGTTTAATTTATTAATTATTAGTTCTAAAGTTGGATTAGGATTAGGATTAGTTTGAATTATTTCCATAGTTATCTTTAATTAGTTTAGCTTATAAATAGGTTTTCCTTTTCATTGTTTTGAACATCTGAATTATCATTGACCAATAAATCTTTTAGAGTTTTATCTCTAAGTTTGAGAGTTTTCTCATTATTTCCGGGTTCTACGCTTGTAGACTCTTCATTATTTGGATTTGACGCTTGTCGATCTGTTCCACGCAATTCCTACTGCATCAGTTGGTATCAGAGCATAGCCTTACCTGTCTCTTCACCTTCGAGATGGCAGAACAACCACCACCACCACCACCACCTCTTACGCGAGCAGATCTTGATGGGCTAACAGCGGCTTTCACCGCGTCCCTCAACACGCTGACAACCGCAATCACCAACCACATCAACGCCAACAACAACGACCGAGGAAGACGAGATACGCACGAAGGTCATCATCGACCCCAACATGGTGACCGACGCCACCCGATCACCAGTTCCAGTTCCGACTCCGAATCCGACGGAGATGTGGAACCACCCCGGAGAGACCCCGTTTACCGAATGAAGGCTGACATTCCCTACTTCTATGGGAACATGGGTGTTGAAGAGTTTCTAGACTGGCAAATCAAGGTCGACCATTTTTTCGGCATTATGGAAATCTCGGAGCACAAACAAGCAAAGATGATTGATTTTCGCCTAAAAAGCATCGCCGCCATATGGTGGGACAAACTCATAGCCCAACGACAAAGGCAGCGAAAAGGCCCAGTACGTTCGTGGAGAAGAGCGAAGTAGTTAATGACCGAGCGATTCCTACCGGAAGACTATGAGCAGATCCTCTACAAGATGTATTTGGATTGTTCGCAAGGATCGAGAACCGTGACCGAGTACACCACAGAGTTCATCCGCCTCTCTGAGCGAAACGAAATTGGCGAAACGGAGGGACAAAGGGTTGCCCGGTACATCAACGGGCTCAAAGGGTCGATACAAGACAAGATCGGGCTCCAAACTGTGTGGACTGTAACAGAAGCATCGAGCTTGGCCATGAAAGCGGAGCTAATGGAGAGACCACCTCGCGTTTCATCTTCTTCCCAAAACAAGGTTGAGACTGAGGGAGTGACGAACAACACAGGTAAAGTTTCTTCCTTAAATGCAGGGAACAATGGCAGTCAAGATCATCATCCACTGCCAAGAAACGTGGGTAACCCCAACGAGAAAACACCCCCACAGAAAACAGCCAACCCGTATGCAAGGCCAACGGGACTCAAGTGTTATCGTTGTGGGCAGCCGGGCCATAGGTCCAATGAATGCACCTCTCGAAGAACCGTTGGATTAGTGGAAGGAGGAGAATACGAAGAGAATGATGATTACGAAGGAGCCAAATTCGCTGAAGAAGATCTCTAAAAAAAGATTAACATTGTACTCCAGCGGGTCTTGCTATCATCAAAAGAGGACGGACAACACCATAATCTTTTCAGATCCCACTGTTTTGTCGACAACAATGTATGTGATCTAATTGTGGATAATGGGAGTTGTGAGAACTTGGTGTCACAAAAATTGGTGAAGCACTTGAAGCTACCGACACAACCTCTTGACATGCCTTATTCTCTTGGTTGGGTAAAAAGAGGCCCACAAGTCCAAGTAACACGAACTTGCAAGGTGCCTATCTCTATTGGAAAGCACTATAAGGAAGATGTAAGTTGTGATGTGCTTGATATGAATACTTGTCACATCCTACTTGGCCGATCGTGGCAATATGACAACGATGTCATGTATAAAGGAAAAGATAATGTGATGTTATTTCGCTGGGGTGAGCATAAGATTGCCATGACACCTGTTTTGCACCCTTCAAGAGACGTGAAGAAGGAAAAATAGAACTTCTTGGTCGTTGCCATGAACAGTCCTCTAGATCAAAGGGTCAAACCAGGTTCAACAAGCACAAGAGAAGTTATCACTCGCAACAAACCGACGCCTTCCAAGCATGGGCCATCCCAGGTTACGTGTGAACATCGAACGAATGCAAACAAGGCTCAAGCTTTTAAAGAGAACTCGGGGTCAAGTTCTTCAGAGGTGGGGGAGACTGATATAGAGCGCCTAGCAACCCACTTCGAAGAACAAATGAACAAAGTCAAAAGGAACTGAAACAGAGGCTTACGCGACCTGAGCCGCTACCTGAAGCCGCGCACCAAGACGCGCAATCCTCTGGATGCAAACCTAACAGAAGCCTGCGCGACTAGCCACGCGGCCTGAAGCCGCGAGCCAAACCGCGCCCCCTGGTCCTTCAGCTCTCTTTCTCGTTTTTGATTTGCTTTAAGAGTTAGTTTCTTTTTACAATAAGGATTTATCTTTAGTTTAATTTATTAATTATTAGTTCTAAAGTTGGATTAGGATTAGGATTAGGATTAGTTTGAATTATTTCCATAGTTATCTTTAATTAGTTTAGCTTATAAATAGGTTTTCCTTTTCATTTTTTTGAACATCTGAATTATCATTGATCAATAAATCTTTTAGAGTTTTATCTCTAAGTTTGAGAGTTTTCTCATTATTTTCGGGTTCTACGCTTGTAGACTCTTCATTATTTGGATTTGACGCTTGTTGATCCATTCCACGCAATTCCTACTGCGTCATTGGTGGACGATGGTAGTTGTGGAAGATTTGAAGATGGTGGATAGTGGTGGTGGTAGTTGTGACCAATGCGATGGAAGAAGAAATGTTGGTGGTGGGAAATGTAGTGGTAGAAAATGATGGTGGTGGTGTTGTTTATGGTAGATGTAGAGGTAGCCTATATGGTCGGTGGTGGTCTGTGGCCGACGATGGTTGTAGAAGTGGTGGTTGTGGAGGTAATGGAGGAGGTTGTTGTAGTAGAAGAGGAGGTGGAGGTAGCCGATGGTAGTAGCAGTGACTGTGAGTTAAGGTTATATATCAAACGAGGATAGATTAGTAGTATCTTAGTTTTTGTCATATTCTTGTCCCATCTTGTTCCATTTATTTTGGTTGAACAAGAAAAAACCGTTTTTGTCCCATGTTGTCCTAGTTCTTGTCCATGTCTCATGTCACATCAAATGTGGAACAATGAGTTCTTGTTCTGTCCCATGTCGTACCAAACGTAGGACAATGAGTTTTGTCTCGTCTTGTATAGTCATGTCCCATGTAGGGTGAAGGTAGGTTGGGCTGACCGGTTTAAAGATATTTGAACAACCTAATCCAGTGTTTACTATTTAAAAAATTTCAACCAAAATAAATGTATAATCAGCCCAAACCCAAAATCGGGCAGGTTTGGTTAGGTTAGGTAGGGTTCAAAATCCAAGATATTCATGTTGTTGTTATCCCTTAAATAAACTCATCCACATACAATATTTTCATTTATAGATCGTTAATTTTTGTTATTCAGTCATTTCCCCAATTGCATACCCATGGTCACTTGTTTTTCCTATATGGATATTCAAAGATTTTAAGAAATCCCAGCAAAAAATTTAGACCCCGCTTGGTTTGGGGATTTGCTAGGACATGGAAGGATTCGGAATTGAATTCCATTGAAATCTTATGTTTGGTTATAAGGATAGCATGGATTTCAAATATAGGGATTTCATCGAAATCCTACAAACAAGGGATTTAGAAATCCCATGAAGTAGTTGATATTTCGTAGGATTTTATAGTATTTGTTTGTAATAATGCTTTAAGCAATGTTAGTAACATTTGTTTTGTAACAATCAATTAATAAAAAATATAATTTAAGTATTTTTATAGTTTTTTTTATAATCCTTTTATATTAATTATATTTAATGAATGGAATTCAATTTCATTCCAAATCTTACAAACCAACCACACCAAAGTTCCAAATCCTTCCAATTCCAAATACCTCTAATTTCAAATCCTTCAGCGAAATGCAAATCCGTCAAAAATATTTCATCAAACCAGATGGGCTCTGAGGGTTTTTGAATTTTAAAGGGTAGTGCGGGTTGATCGGGTTGGGTGGAACTATTTGAAGACATTCGAACAACTCACCTTGATGTTTGTGGTTTGAAAATGTTGGTGGATTTGTACCATATCTCTATATATTTTTATATATTTGTTTTGAGAATTACAAACAACAGAAATGTTTGATGAATTAACAATTCTACTTGATATGCATATTTAAGATATACTCAAAATCAATTTAAGAATTGTGTTTACTCAATTGTCTTTGAGAAACATGCCATATTGCCTCAAGATCCATGCGAAAAGGTGAAAGTCGAAGATTGCATTGGAACATGTGTCGTCAAATATCTGAAGATTAAATCTGAGCCAATGCGAAGTTGTCATCTGAATTCTACATGATATTGAGTAGTATATAACATAATCTCGACTTGGAAGAATTATTTTTTAAATTGAGGTGTTAGAAATAAATCTAAAATAAATTTTATAAAATGTGTTTTTATACAATAAATATGTATGTTCTATCGTGAGATATTTCATAAAATGTGTTTTTATAAAACCGAGACAAATTTTATGAAAATGTTGATCCTTAAAGAGTAAAAACGTTTTTTGAATTTTTTGAATTCAAATTTATAAAAAATAATAATATTAAATGTTCCTTTTTTTTGAAATCAGAAAAATAAAAGGCTATGAAAAGTGCCGCAAATTTCCGCAAATATATGCGAAAGGCTTTCGTGGATCTTGTTTGACTTTTTTGAAAATATACTTCTCAACGGTTGGATTTCAGAGTGGTTAGAAAAGTGGTCCGCTAATCACTTTTGCCGACATTTGCGAATGGCATCTGCGGAGATCCGCGAGTATTTTTTTTCAAAATTCTCAGATCTCTTTTATAGGGCATTGAGCTTCATTTTGAATACTTCTCTTGAACATAGAAGACGGAAAACCTCTGAAAAACTTTGTCAACAACATCTTGAATGTTCTTCAAGTTTATGCTTTTCTTTCATATCATTCTAGAGAGATTGATCTTCACACACTTTTGCTTCAACCTCAATCATCCAAGTAAGTTTGTGTGTGTGCACTTCCTAGTTCCAAACCGACAATTTGGATCCTTCATCATTTTCTAAGTATTTCGAGTGAAGTGCTTTGAATCAAGGTTTGAGTTTATCTCCCTTGATTTCTTGGTGTAACAAAGGTTTAAATGCACAAATGCATAAAACCCAAAAAACAGCATAATTTAGTTATATGCACAAGTGCATACCGTCCAGATGAAGGGCTCCTAGGGTGTTCTTCAGTTTTCCCTTTTTTGAGGTTTTCCCTTGAACCTCTCTCTCTCTCTCTCTCTCTCTCTCTCTCTATATATATATATATATATATATATATATATATATATATATATATATATATATATATATATATATATATAGAGAGAGAGAGAGAGAGAGAGAGAGAGGTTCAAGGGAAAACCTCAAAAAATTGGAAAACTAATGGAACACCTTGGTAGCCTTTCATCTGAACGATATGCATTTGTGCATATAACTAAATTATGTTGTTTTTTGGGTTTTATGCATTTGTGCATATGCACGTGTGCATGTTCCAATTTACTTGCATGCACAAATGCATACCTTCTGTTAGAATTTGGAAACAGAAATAAAGTGAATTGCTGATTTTATTGATCTCTTAATCAAAAAAATGCATACATAAACAGAAAAAGAACGTCCTATTTATAGCCTAAAAACATAACAGAAAAAAGCTAAAAACCAGGGACACTACTCCACTATCAGCAGTCTACCACTAACCCAAGAATATCGCTCAAATCCCTTCAAATCAGGTCTTCTAGGAGCTGACCCATTCAACCAGCTGAGTTTGAATTAATAACCGACACTCCCCCTTGATTCAAACTTGCACACTCCAAGTATCTCACGGAGATAAACAATTTTTTCAACAGGTAACGCCTTCGTTAATATATCAGCAAGTTGCATATGAGTGCTGCAATACTTGACTGAGATTTCCCCTTCATTGATCAAATCGCGAATGAAATGGAAGCGAGTGTCAATATGCTTCGTGCGACTATGAAGAGCTGGATTTTTTGTTAAGAAAATTGCCGACTTGTTATCACAGTATATTTCCGTTGCTTCCTGCAGCTCTTGCTCCAATTCCTTCAGAATTCTTCTCATCCACAGCCCTTGACATGCTGCAGATGTTACGGCTATATACTCGGCCTCTGTGCTTGACAAAGTTGTACTATTCTGTTTTTTGGAACTCCATGTTACTGCACTTGTTCCCAACGTGAACACACTTGCGGAAACACTTTTCCGGTCATCTGCACAACCGGCCCAGTCACTATCTGAAAAACCACACAACTTGACTTCTGATGCTTGAGCATACCATATACCAAAATCAAAAGTACCGGCAATGTATCGTAGGATTCTTTTTGCCGCACCAAAGTGAATTCTTGACGGTTGATGCATGAATCTTGATACAACTCCTACTGCGAATGCTATATCAGGCCGTGTGTGCGTCAAATAAATCAATCCTCCTACCAAACTTTTGAATTTCGTTGCATCTATCTTCTCTTCACCATCATCAAGTGTTAACTTCTCGTTAGAATTCATTGGTGTTTTAGATGTTGTGCAATTTGCCATTTCCATTTTGTTCAGCAAGTCTTTAGCATACTTGGTTTGGCTTAAGAAAATCCCATCAGCACCTTGATAGACTTCTAACCCAAGGAAATAATGCAGCAACCCCATATCACTCATCTCAAACTCCCCCATCATTTGAGATTTGAATTCAGAAATCAGTTCAAGTGAGGAGCTTGTGTATATAATATCATCAACATACATGCAAACAATGATGAAATCATGCAAACCTGGCTTTTTCATGTAGAGAGTAGGCTCATTCTCGCTTCTTTTAAACCCATTCTTTCGGAAGTAGTCATCAATTTTGCTGTACCAGGCTCTCGGTGCCTGTTTCAGCCCGTAGAGAGCCTTTTTTAACTTGTAAACCTTTCCTTCATTGCCTTCCGAGATGAAGCCTTCTGGTTGTTCAACGTATACTTCTTCTGTCAACTCACCGTTCAGAAAGGCCGACTTCACATCAAGCTGGTACACATCCCATCTTCGTTGAGCTGCCAATGCGAGTATCATTCGTACCGTTTCGAATCTGGCCACCGGTGCGAACGTTTCTTCAAAGTCCACACCATGTTGTTGTGCATAACCCTTAGCGACGATCCGTGCTTTATATTTTTGTACTTTTCCATCTGCTCCAAACTTTGTTTTGAAGACCCATTTCAGACCTAATGCATTCTTTCCTTGAGGCAAGTCTTGAAGCTGCCATGTATCGTTCTTCTTTATCGAAGCCATCTCTTCAGCCATGGCTTTTTGCCATTCCTCTTTAACAGATGCATCCTTATAACTTATAGGATCAGCGGCAACTAAAGCGAATTGGCATGATGCATATATATCAGCTATGGATTTGAACTTTCTCGGAGGAGTATAGTCTGATAGTTCAAGTCCTGAAAGTGGACTTGGAAAAGCATCAGTAGCAGATGTGTCACCTGAGTTTGTCACCTGAGTAGGTGTGACTGGAGAATTGGGGGTGTCACATGAGTTTGTCGGAGAGCGTTGTACTGGTGAACCAACCTCGGGTGAAATGACCGGGTTTTCAAGTGCTGCTGCATCAGTGAAGGGTGGTTCATCTGGTGAAGCATTCAGAGGAACCATTTCTCCCTGTTCGATTTCCTTCCCTGTACTCCAATTCCACTGTTCATTTTCATTAAAAATTACATCTCTCCTTGTTAATATATTTCCATTTTGTGGGTTATAGAGCCGATAGGCTTTGGCATGTGTTGAGTACCCAATAAAAATACATTTGAGAGATTTCTCATCTAACTTTTGTCATGAGTGAGATGGAATTAAAGCATATGCGATTGAACCAAAAACTCGTAAGTGACTTACTGATGGTTTAATTCCAGTCCAAGCCTCAAACGGGGTCTGATTCATCACAGCCTTGGTAGGAGAAAGATTTAGCAGGTACACTGATGTAGCAACAGCCTCTGCCCAGAATTCATTTGGCAGATTCTTTCCTTTTAGCATGCTTCGAGCCATTTCTACCACCGTCCTGTTTTTTCGCTCAGCCACTCCGTTCTGCTCCGGTGTGGTTAAGGCTCGGTGAATTCCATTTTCGTCACAAAAATGGTTGAATTCTTCAGACACAAACTCTCCACCATTGTCAGTCCTGAGAGTCTTGATTTTAAGTCCACTTTGATTTTCTGCTTTAACTTTGAATAACTTGAACTGAGCAAAGACCTCTCTTTTGTTCTCCAAGAAGTATACCCAGGACATATGTGTGTAGTCATCCGTTATCAATAAGAAGTATTTGTTGCCTCCAAGAGATGCGGTTTGCATAGGTCCGCACACATCCGCATGGATCAATTCAAGTGGGTGTGAATCTCTCCAGGCCCCACTCGAAGGAAACGACTTTCGGTGTTGTTTACCGTAGATACACCCTTCACACAGATCTATTGACTCTATTTCTGGCAAGCCATAGACCATACCTTTTGAATTTAGTAACTTCAATCCTTGTTGATGTAGATGTCCGTATCTCAAGTGCCACAACCATGATGCACTCTTTTCAATGGTAACAAGTGCAAGGCTTCCAACAGTCGAGAGATCAAGAGGAAACAGCCTGTTCGGTGCCATCTTGGTCGAAATTACTATTTGTTGTCCTTTACGAATAACACACGTTTCATTTTCAGGCTCAAAGTGAACTGAGTATCCGGCTGCTAACATTTGCCCAACACTTAAAAGACTATAACCCAAGTCAGGAATATACTCCACTTCTTCTAGAAAACGTTCTATATTCACAGTGCCTTTTCCTTCTCCCTGTAGCGCCTTGCCATTGCCAAGTTGAACCGTCATCTTCTTCGTTTCATCCAGATCACAGAACGCGTGCCTTTGTCCGGTCATGTGGTTTGAACAACCACTATCAATGAACCATACCTCATGTTTTTTCTGAACATCTCCTGCACACATCATGAATAATTTCGCATCCTCATCATATCCAGCTTCATTTTCTTCAGCAACATAACTGACCTGTTGATCCTTAAACCAACAATCATTTCTTGTATGGCCAAAACGCTTACAATGGTTGCATTGGACACTATTTCTTCCACGTCCTCTGCTAAATCCTCGACCGCCACGGAACCTGCCTCTAAAGCTTCCACGTCCACGCCCACTGTTTGATAGTGTATCATGAACCTGGAAAGCTTTTTCTTCAGTCTTTTCGGTCGATCGCTTAATTCTCGCCTCATGGGATTGTAGAGATCCCATAAGTTGATTGAAGGAGAATTCAGACAGGTCCTTTGACTCTTCTATCGATGCCACGACATGATCGAACTTCTGTGGTAGACTCCGTAACACCTTCTCAACAACGGTTTGATCGCTTACTTGTTCACCATATGCTCTCATCTGACTTACTAAGTTCATGCTTCTGGAGAGAAAATCAACAACAGCTTCATCGTCCTTCATGAGCAGGTTTTCAAATTCTCGCCTTAGAGCTTGAAGTCTGACCACAGCCACCTTCGACTCTCCATGGAATTCTTCTCGAAGTACCGCCCGTGCCTCTTTAGCGGTACTTACTGCTGCGATCCTTGAAAACATGTTGTCATGCACAGCCTGGCCAATGCCTTGGCATCTTTTCTCCTGTTTTCTTTCATCTTTCCCTTTTCATCTTCAGTCGAGTAGCCTTGTTCAACTAGCTCCCATAAGTCTTGTGACTTGAGTAATGTCTTTAGCATTATGCTCCAATATTTGTAGCCTTCCCCTTTGAACATCGGTATCAAAGGTTGTGCGGAGCTCATCGCGTTTCCGGTGCTTCCATTTCCGGTGTTTGCCATCTGCAAAATTCAAAGTTTGAACCTTGTTGCTCTGATACCAGAATGTTAGAATTTGGAAACAGAAATAAAGTGAACTGCTGGTTTTATTGATCTCTTAATCAGAAAAATGCATACATAAACAGAAGAAAGAACGTCCTATTTATAGCCTAAAAACATAACAGAAAAAAGCTAAAAACCAGGGACACTACTCCACTCTCAGCAGTCTACCACTAACCCAAGAATATCGCTCAAATCCCTTCAAATCATGTCTTCTAGGAGCTGACCCATTCAACCAGCTGAGTTTGAATTAATAACCGACACATTCCAGATGAAGGGCTACTAAAGTGTTCTTCAGTTTTTCGTTTTTTTGAGGTTTCCCCCTGAAACTGACCCTATATATATATATGTATATATGTATATATATATATATATAAAAGAAAGTGGGAAAGGAGAGAGGGAGGATATATACTATAATTTTTTTTGAGAAATATATAAAATTAATTATATATTCATAACAGAAACTGTAATTGTTTTTAAACTTTTCCACCGGAGGCACTACATCAAGAGTGGGTATAAAGGCAATAATGTGTTTTTAAACTGTTGAAGAATGTCGTAAGTATATACGAGTTATAAATTATATGGATAATAATGCCCTTATGGAAGATACCTTTAACTATTAAAACTTAACGGTGTTAATGACGAGGGACCTTAGTCATAATAAATTGCATACCACAAGGACTATATCCATAATAAACATAGAATGAAAACCATGGCCAAAGAAAACACCAAACCACGTGGACCAAATCCACAATTCACTCTTTTATTTTTATTGTTTGTAAATACTTGGACATAAGCTTTGCATACTTATACATTAAGGTAGTGTTTGGTAAAAATAAGCTAACTTAAACTGACTTATTTTTTGAATACATGTTTACATAGACATAAGTTAGCTTATTGATAAACTACTTAGAATAGTTTGTGAAGATTTTTTCGTGACTTTTTCCAGTTCTACCCTTATTAATATTAATTTATATTTATTAACTATTTATTATAAATAAATATTAATTATAAAAATATTAATTATTACTAATATTAATTAAAAGTGATAAATTAAATTTTAATATACATTAAAGTTAACTTTTAATTATTAGAACTATTTTTAATGATCATATCAATTAGTTTTACATTGTTATTTTATAGTATTAGCAATATTTGAGTTATCAATTACTATTATTCTTTTAATTATTTAATTTTATTCGTAATGATTATTTAAAATCACAAGTTAATGTAGATTTTTTTTTAAATTTTGTTTTAACAAATTCAAAACTTATAGTATATATGATAATAAATTTTAAAATTTTTAATTAATGTATTATATTTTGTTTACTATCTTATTTATATTAATTATCATATTATATTACTATAAATTTATTTTAATTATATTATGAAATAGTGTAATTGATTTTTTTTAAGATGTCTTTTTCAAAACCAAGATGGGAATTTGTGGAGATTGAGCAAACCACATGAACGGTTGGTGTGGTTTACTTAACATATGTGTTTTCTACTTGTATCACTCTCATAAATAAAAACTACTAATACAATAATTATAAGAACAAACTATAAATTTTGAGTATTTGGTGCATTGGTTTGACATAAATTACAGATTTAGATTTTTCAAACACAAATTTACAAGGGTTGTTGCTATGGCTTCTATTTATTACAGATTGTGACCCTTTTGCTAACTTCGTCAAAAAAGTTCTATTAAATGAAGGACATTTGAGTCTTTTTATTCATCACATAAAAATCTTAAAAAAAATCCAATTAGATGTTGCAACGTGTCGTAACTTTCCTTTGCCTCCCTCCTTAACCACTGCCGACCACAACTACCACTAGCCCACCAATAAATAGCTTCGTAATTGGGGGAAGGAGAAGGGTTCCAACGACAACATATGTGATTTACGCAAATGCAAGAACACTTATAATCCCACCATTTTGTTTTTTAATTCGCAGTTTTAGAAAGATTGAACGAGCAGTCTAATATTAAATAAATATTTACCTTTTTTTAGGAATATCGAAGGCATGTAGGGGTAAAATAGGAAAAAAGATCTGCATAATGAACAGACAAGGCCATTGATTTTGGACATGATCATCATCGGTTTTCGATTTATCACAACTTTACTTACAAAAAATCACATTATTATTACATCAATATCAAATCATAAGAAGTCTTCATTGAACACTTATAAGCCCACCAATTTGTTTTTTAAGTCGCAATTTAGAAAGATTGAGTCAGCAGTAAAATATTAAATAAATATTTACCTTTCTTAGGAATATCGAAGGCATGTAGGGGTAAAATAGGAAAAAGATTTGCATAATGAACAGACAAGACCGTTGATTTTGGTCATGATCATCATCGGTTTTCGATTTATCACAACTTTACCATAACAAAATCACATTATTATCACATCATAAAAAGTCTTCATTTATCAAAAATTATCACATCATTTATCACATAGAGACGCATCAACATAAGAAGTCTTCAATGCTTTTGGCAACATCTAAGGGATATAGAGAAATCTATGATAACTATAAATTATTGATAAATACTAATTTATTATTACTTATTATAATTTTTATTATGTGTTAATTAATCTGGAGGCATATTAGTGTTCTAGCATGTTCGTAAAACATGAGCATTTTCATTTGAATCCCGCCTATATGTATATATTTGATTACACATGATTTTTTAATAGAAAATGAGAAAATAAAAATAAAATGATTCAAAATACCCTTGAATTAACAAAATGTAGATTACAACTACGACCCTTGTAATCTGGTCTATAAATTTCATCAAAGAACAAAATTTGTAATTTACTCTAATAATAATAGCAGTCGTAAAACTATTTTGTACACTACAAAACACTACAATTCTTTTTTAAAGCATACCTAGTCCACATTCATTTATCCTTTAGAACGTTTTTCTATGACTTTAATCATTTGTTGTCTCTCAATTTCCATCATGATACTTGCATAAGTTTGGTTTTGAAAAAAAAAGCCTATTAACAAAATATTTTATATAAATTGTTACTAAAAACTAGTTTATAATTGTTATTTCTTGAGTACATTCTTCTACCTTTAGACATTGTTATCAATATACTAACATAAAATACAACATACTCACCAAAAGTTACAAATAGATCAATTAGAACCCAAAACGTTTGTTCTACAACAAGGGCAATGTGCATGACTCTCTAACCAAGGTAACAAACACACAGAATGAAACCGATGTGCGCAAGGCAAACGAGCTAGCTTCTCCCCAACTTTGAATTTATCCAAACAAACGACACACTCGTCTTGATCCAATGATTTCCAATTCAACGCTATTTTCCCCCAATTAAACCTCTTTGATCCACTCTTTTTCAAACCAAAAACCTCCATTTGCAAATCTCCCACCACCATAGAAGTAGTAGTTGGCTTTCTCCCAATCTCTTCCACAAGATTTATCCCCCTCAATCTTTCTTGGCTATTTTGGATACAAAATCAGTTATAAAGATTAAAACCATATCAGAAAATGGAAAATGATAATCAAAGATGACAAAGGATGTCATTAGCGCATGTTAGCAAGAGATTGATTGGTTTGCTAACATGCTCCTTGACAATTCAGATTAGTACCTACTTAGGATTAAAAACTAGTTATAAAGATGAAAACCCATATCAGAAAATGGAAAATGGTAATTAAATATGACAACTTTTTAGTGGAAATAAGGATGTCACCGGTGCATGTTAGTAAGGGATGGATGGATTTGCTAACATGCTCCTTGACAATTCAGGTTAGTAACTACTTAGGGTTAAAAATTAGTTATAAAGATGAAAACCCATATCAGAGAATGGAAAACGGTTATCAAAGATGACAACTTTTTAGTGTAAATGCGGATGTCACCAGCGCATGTTAGTAAGAGATGTATGGACTTGCTAACATGCTCCTTGAACAATTAGAGAACTGTACCTATTAGATTCTGATTTCCAGTGACCTCTGAGCCTCCCCTCCAGTCTTTCTTTGGCTTTTCTGGCCACACCTCCTAGCTTCCCATCTTCATCTGACTGGCTCACCATACTTCTATGCTGTTTCTCAAACAATTTAAACTAATCAATTGATAGAATATCAGATCAAACACAACATAGATCAATCTAGCAAGAATTGCAGAGCCGGAATAACCGTAAATTGTGTTAGGGTTGTTTGGCAGTTGCTGAATGGTTTAGTGCAGGATGGTAAAATTGTCACAATGATTAAGAGACCCTTATGATATAGTGCAAAATGAAATATGGTGGTTTGGTAATTGTTAAGAATACAAACTCATTCAGAAGGTTTTAGAGTCATTAAGAGGCACACTTTTTTTTTTTGCAAAACAAGATTCACCTCTTAACGATTCAGAGGTTGCCTCTTAATGAAACAATTAACAGTAAACAAACAGCTCCTTAATCTTTTACCAAGAAGGAAGTGGAATTGAGATGGGTATCGTAAGAAAGTCTTCTGGTAGACCCAAAAGCAGAATTGACGATAAACGAAGAATAATCAGACCACCCATTACTACTCCCACGGAACCTCCTCCTCCGAGCAGTTTCAACTCCGGGAATCGTGCCAGCCATTCGACGAAATGCCACAGAGAAAATACCTGAACACTCTCAAAAGAATCTCCTCAACCTATTCCTATTCGATGCCTGGCTTTTAACTTAAGCCCAATAATTCATTATATCGGATCAGAAAATCGCATTCGATGAAATCCAAGTTTCAACAAAAGCTTTATAATGGGATATTATAGTACTGGCCGACAAAAAGTGAGACCCACTGATAAAAATAAATCAAAATTATTTGACCCAAATCATAATTTGTTCCATTATTGATATGAATAAATCGGATATGATTTGAAATGAAATAGATATTTGTAGCGAATACAAAGACGAAATGCAAATGGAAGGAAATTTCGTGGGTTGCTATCAAACTGATTGGACGAGGACAAGGAGCATAGGAATGGTCGAGTGGGGGAACAGAGAGAGGTTGAGGGATAAGAGACAAAAGGGGGGATTTTGCGTTCCCAGGTCAGCCACGTCATCATCCTACCATTTAACGCCGGCACGGGATTCCGATCGGATCAGACCATCCATAGTTTTAAGAGCATTCCAATGGCAGTGGTCGACTCACTTATATTTTTGCCAAATCATTAATCATTTTCAAATAAAACTAATGTTTTTCACCGGACGTCGAGCCGGTGATCAAAATCTGTTTTAAAATGTATTATTAATAATAATGAAATTGGGTGTATATTTTTTCAAGTTAGCTTTTAAAGAGTGGCTTCAAAATTATTTGATTTGGATATGCACATTCCAAACAATATATCTTAATTGATTTTTTCGTGGAAGGATCGGAACAACCTTTATCCCTCTCGTATGGATCCCTTACCGTTCAGTAATATGTCAGTTAATTAGGATATATTGTATACTATAATATGCCTTGAAAAGTTACATGTAACATTTGATATATAGAGATTTTTTATAAATACATAATAGAAGTACTTTGAAAAAAATGTCATTTTAACATATTCGAAGAAGTTACCGCAAGTTGTTCGAAGCAATATAGTTTCAAACATGATTCAAAATCATAGATACGTTTTCTTAAAACCTTGATTTCTCAAATGAAACACAAAAAACATATATTTAATAAATATCAAATCAAGAAGCGAAGCTAATAAATGTGGATGAGTTCGCGAGTAACAATGTTATATTATAATAAATAATACGCAAATGTTCTGTTAGCGTTGTGGATGACTTGTTTGAAATAAATGCTTGCAAAAAGTCAGAATATTATATTGAGATAGGAGAATTATATAACATGACTTATATGTAATAATATATATGTAGTTTGACTATGAGCTTTCATGTTGTTGGACATATTTCGAGAATTTCACAATTTATTTAGACAGTAAATTGTTTTTAATTTTAATTCTAATTGTATCATATGTACAAAAATAAGTGTAAAAAGTCAACATAACACTAAATATTTTAACGGTAAGCAAAAATTCACTACTTAAAATAATCATTTGGAAAGAAATTTAGTAAGAGAAAATCAAATCTAGTAAGATAAAAATATATCATTTATATAGTGATATAATAGATAAAAATTAATGGTCATAACTATTTCATTTATACATATTGACTGTGATATTAGTAATATGTTTTAATTGATTTATTTTATCATTTATACTAAAATGTATTAAACTTCTCATTAAATATTTCATTTATATACATTGATTCATAATAATTAAAAGAAAATAAGTATGAAAACTTAGATCAATTAATGAGTTATATTGATTTATAATAAATCAAAAAAATGTAAAGTATTTTGACCGGTTAATGTAAGATATTGATTAAAAATAGTAAAAGTTATTATCAAACGCTTCTAAAAATGTCAACATATATTCTTTTAAACATTTTTGTAATGATATACTGATGTTAATATATTAATTGTTATGTAAATAAAAAAAATAAAGGTAATTAAAGTTGGTTGTAAAATACATACATACATACATATATATATATATATATATATATATATATATATATATATATATATATATATATATATATATGTTGTAACACCTCAAAAATTTGAATAATAATATATCTCTAGTCATTTTTGGCATGTTATTGTGTTATTGTCGATCTACGTTGAATATTGGCTTAATTGGGATCAGATTAAGGACTGTAAGAGGAGCCAGTTGGGGCTCGGTACCTGGGCGATAGTGCCCGACGAGAGTGCCATGGCACTATCGCATGTGTCACACTCGCGCGGAATGTACCGCGGGGTCTTGGGTAGCGGGCGAGTATGCCTGGTGATACTGACCAGTGTCACTATCGCGTGTCACTATCGCACGACGCGCCTGGGGGTTTAAAAACGAGGTGCAGTCGGGTTTTAGATAAATCATCTCATTTCTAGGGTTTGCAAGACTCGTTTTCTCCCCTCCATTTGGTAAGTTCACTCCACCTACTTCCTTCCACCATAAATGTAATACCCTAAAAATCAGGGCAAATTTAAACCTGAGTTAAAAGGGTTTACATAACTAATATCCATAAATAAACATTCTTAACAAGTGAAAATAGTGACTAGAGTCAATTTACATCAAACTTGTCGTCACCATAAACTCTTCACTCATCCCATTACTTCCCTGTTCATACATGGTAAGAAAATGTAATTTGAAACGATTAGGCTAACGCCTAGTGAGAACATTCAGTTTCAAAATAATACTTTTAAATCAATGTAAACAAGGTTTATCAAACTTGACTTACACTCGTTCTTACCATACTCGTACTCATCTCATAATAACAGAATCATACTCAATCCCATGAGTATGACTCTCATTCAAAAAGTCATAACACCATATTCAATAGCCTACTACGAATCATCACGGATTCTAGTTTATCGATCAAGCCGAAAGACTTACCTTCAATCACCATACCTTCTCCTTGGAATAGAAGCAGAAATAGCACTTATATATTGCCTATTTCTAATCCGTCGAAAACACAGGAAAACAACACTTACACTTCGTCTAATTCATGTTTCCACATCTCAAATACGAATAGCAACTATACTTTGCCTATTCCCTCATTTATACATGAATAGAAATTCTATGTTGCCTATTCATTCATTCATAGTCAACGGGAATATAAATATGACTAACACTAAGTCATTCATGATATCACATTCAAGAGCCCACTACGAATCTCCACGGATTCTAGATTAATGCTCATATCCAAGAAATCACAATTACACATGTCCATTTCTTGGAAAGGAAGTAGGGATTACAATTAAGCCATGCCTATCTCTTTCCTTCCTATAGAAATCGGGAATTACGATTAGTCCACGCCTATCCCATGATTTCTCATCAATCATAAATGGGAATTACGATTAGTCTACGCCTATTCCGCATTTCACCTAAACGGGAATTACGATTAGTCCACGCCTATTCCATGTGATTACAAAACACTAGTGCCTATGGATCCATTACACTTATTTGTACTCGTGCAGGTTATTGCTTAATATGAATTCCTCATAGCATTCAGTATGAGCAAATCATATTTAATATCACATAGATTCCTCATAGCATTCAGTATGAGCAAATCATATTTAATATCACATAGATTCCTCATAGCATTCAGTATGAGCAAATCATATTTAATATCACATAGATTCTCATAGCATTCAGTATGAGCAAATCATATTTAATATCACATAGATTCCTCATAGCATTCAGTATGAGCAAATCATATTTAATATATCAATTTCTCATAACATTAGTCTAACAATTAATAACAACACTCACGGGTCATTGATATAACTTTATATACCCAATTGCCCATTAAAACTAGTTAAAACTTGTATAATCGTTGTTTGGGCAAAATTTCACCAGTCTCGACCACGACCAAGGTAAGGAAAACACTTATTCCTTTTTCTTATAACGAAGATAAAATCGAAAGTCTTTTACCTCACGACACTCGACCTCGACGTCGCCTAGTTCACACGACCGTCGCATAAAACCATGTAACCTCGACCAACTAACGCGCTATACGACTGTTATGTTTGTCCAATGTTTAATGCAGGAGTCAACACCATTAATGGACAACAACTATAACCGACGAAGTCAGTTAAGAACATCTAATCCCGCATTAAAGACGACGACCGTTACGGCAGTTACCAAAGTCCTTAATGATCCAATTAAAGTGCCCGAAGACTATAAATATCAAGGAGAATCATCATTTCAAAAGACGGAACACAGATACAACATAGAACATCAGACACAAGCACTCGAACTCTGAAGAACATTTGAAGCACAGAAATCGCTCACAGAAGAATCGCTCTCGACGCACGACATCAGCACACGACACTTCACTTTTACACACGACGCACACTGTTTTACATTAGAAAACACTTGTTACTTTACATTTTCGAAGTCTTTCCTTCATTTGTATTGTAATATCTGTACGATCGACACCAGAAACACAAGGACATCGCCCCTGTTTGGCGACCATAGTGCAGCGACGACTTCCACAGTCGTCCGCGGGTTTTTTTCCTCGTTGAGGTTTTTCCCGCGTCACCAAAATCTCTGTCTCATTTATATTTTCGTCTTTGTCGCACGCTTTTGTCGAATGATTCCTTTCTTTAGTTGTTAAAGTCCACATCGACCTTAAGTTGTACTTTGGTGCGATTTTTGGCATTAACAGTTTGGCGCCATCCGTGGGACCTCATCTAGAGAAAATCTTCGACGAACGTGCGTCTTACTAACGGTTTCTTATAGCCCTTTTGTTCTCTGTTTCAGGAAAATGGCGAATAGTGGAAACCCAGAACCAACCGCCATCCCATCGCCTGAGGGGCTCGAAAATGCACAAGATGCTCCTATAGCAGTCAACGATTATCGCCTGGAGGAAGTCATCCTCGATCAAAGCAAGCCTGAGCAAAAAATCTTTATCGGATCATCCCCCGGTCCCTGTCTCAGGGAAAAGTTAATATCTTTTTTGCAGGAATATGCTGACTGTTTTGTCTGGTCGCATGAAGATATGGTTGGCATATATCCTGATGTCATCTCCCACAAGCTCAACGTCGACCCATCGTTCAAGCATGTCAAACAGAAGAGAAGGAAGTTTGCTCCTGAAAGGAATAAGGTGATAAACGACGAAGTCGACAACCTTCTCAAAACAGGGTAGATTCGAGAAGTGAAGTACCCCGATTGGCTGGCTAACGTCGTGGTTGTCGCGAAGAAAAATGGCAAATGGAGAGTCTGTATCGACTTCACAGACCTCAATAAAGCTTGTCCAAAAGATCCCTTTCCACTACCTCACATCGATGCCATGGTCGATGCGACAGCGGGGCATGTTTTACTGACGTTCATGGATGCCTATTCCGGATATAATCAAATCCTAATGCACGCCGAGGACCAAGAAAAAACCGCATTTATGACAAACCGAGGTATTTATTGTTATAAGGTTATGCCTTTCGGACTAAAAAATGCAGGATCTACTTACTAGCGCCTGGTGAACAAGATGTTCAAAGACCGTCTTGGCGACATGATGGAGGTATATATCGACGATATGTTGGTCAAACCGAAGCAAGCCATCGACCACGTCGAGCATCTGAGGCAATCGTTCGACATCCTTCGGGAATACAGCATGAAGCTTAACCCGACGAAATGTTCCTTCGGTGTCAGCGCTGGGAAGTTCCTGGGCTACATGGTCACTTGTCGAGGAATCGAGGCTAATCCAGACCAGATAAAAGCGATTATCGAAATAAAATCTCCTAGAAATTTCAAGGAGGTCCAGAAGCTCACTGGTCGAGTAGCAGCGCTGAACAGGTTTATCTCTCGATCCTCAGATAAATGTCACCTGTTTTACAATGTCCTCAGGAAAAATAGAGGCTTCGACTGGACCGACGGCCATGAGAGGGCCTTGCAAAAACTTAAAGAGTACATGACGTCGCCTCCCTTATTGTCGAAACCTCGCGATCATGAAGTCTTGCAACTATATCTGGCTATTAGTCCAAACGCGGTAAGTGTCGTCCTAACATGAGAAGATGAAAATCAACAACTGCCAATCTACTATGTAAGTAAATCTCTTCTGGACGCAGAAACCAGGTATTCTTCTATGGAAAAATTGCTCTTGTCGCTAGTCACAGCTGCTAAAAAACTGCGACATTATTTTGAATCGCATCCTATTACTGTCGTAACTAACTTTCCTCTTAAGTCTGTCTTAAGAAAACCTGAGTTGACAGGTCGCCTAGCGAAATGGAGTATATATCTCAGCAGTTACGACATCGATTTCAAACCCAGGACCGCGATCAAATCACAAGCCTTGGCAGACTTCATCGCTGATTTCAGCCCTGAACTGGAGAGAGAAGCAGAACTCGAAGTGTCAGTTGTGGCGGCTCACGACGACACACCTTGGATCTTACATGCCGACGGTTCATCCAACGTTAGAGGTGCAGGACTAGGCGTCGTCTTGAAGTCGCCATAGGGGGGCAAGATGGTATATTCGATCCGGTGCGATTTCAAAACCACCAATAACGAAGCTGAATACGAGGCCCTGATCATAGGAATGAATATGGCCTACGAATCGGGGGCAACCGCATTACACGTCAAAAGCGATTCTCTCCTGGTGATAAACCAGATCAATGGAGAATTCACAGCCAAAGATTCAAAAATGACAGCGTACTTAAAGGTAGCAAAAGAAAAATCCGAAAAATTTAAATCCTTTTCTATCGAACAAATCCCGAGAGACCAGAATACTCAGGCCGACGCTTTAGCAAATCTCGGGTCTGCTTTGGTCGAACCTATATTCGACGCTATTCCCATGATCCATCTAGCGACATCGTCCATCGAAAACATCGATGTCACCCAAATCGAAGAGGAAGAAGAAGATTGGTCGTGCGACATCCGAAATTTCCTCGCGCACGACCAACTTCCAGAAGACAAGATGGAAGCCCGGAAGATCAGATTCAAGTCATCTAAATATGTCATAGTTGGGGATAAGCTCTATCGACGATCATCGACAGGTTTAAACCTAAGATGCGTCATTAGCAAGAGACAGGCCCAGAAAATCCTTCAAGAGATGCACGACGGCGAATGTGGCAATCATTCAGGCGGTCGCAGTTTGGATAATCGTATCTCTCGACAAGGGTATTTTTGGCCAACACTGCGGCAAGACGCCGTCCAGTATGTCCAGAACTGTGATCCTTGTCAACGACACTCAAGTATGTCACATAAACCCTCTGAACCCTTGCACTCGATGCTTATCCCATGGCCCTTCATGAGACGGGGAATGGATATTGTCCGCAAGCTACCCCCGGCCCCGGGACAAAAGGTATTCCTCCTTGTACTCACCGATTATTTTTCCAAATGGGTTGAGGCGGCTGCTTTTTCCCAAGTAAGGGACAAAGAAGTCATCGCTTTTATCCAAACTAACATCATATGCAGATTTGGGATTCCATCTGAAATCGTCTGTGACAACGGATCCCAATTCATAAGCGACAGGACCCAACAATTATGCGAAGACAGGAGCATCAAGCTGACGACCTCGACCCCCAGATATCCTCAAGCCAACGGACTCGCCGAGTCAAGCAATAAGACCATTGTAGCTTCGATCAAGAAAAGGCTAAAAGCTGCAAAGGGAAGATGGGTCGAAGAACTCCCTTCAGTCCTGTGGGCAAATCGCACGACGCCACACACGTCCACAGGTCAAACCCCTTTCTCTCTCGTCTATGGTTGCGAAGCAGTCTTGCCGATCGAAGTCCATCTCCCAACCTCGAGGCATACTTCCGTCGACCATAACCTGGTTGATTTAAGTTATGACCTCGACGCCCTCGAAGAGCTCAGAGAATCAGCCTTGATCAGAATGGCGTCACAGAAACAAGCAGTCGAGCGACATTTCAATAAACACGTCAAAGCCAAAATCTTTCAAGAAGGCGACTACGTCCTCCGTCGAGTGTTCCAAAACACTCAAGAGCTCAATGCAGGGAAGCTTTCCATTAAATGGGAAGGTCCTTACCGCATCTCCGAAATCGTTGGTAAGGGAGCCTATCGGCTCCAGACCCTAGACAATCAAGAAATTCCGCGTAGTTGGAATGCAACACACCTAAAAAAGTATTTCTTTTGAACTCACTTTCCTCTTATACAAATTTCTATTCATCTCGATAAATTACTGACTTAAACATCGGAGGGTCGTTGATTAGCCAAACGACCGAACTTTGACAAAATTCTATCGCAGGAACATACGACATAAGTGCCCAAGTATAGGACTTGATCGTTTTATCACAGGGGCACATGATCCAAGTTTCAGCGTACGATCTAGTTACACGATCACAAGGTCTAAACGGCCCCTCAACCTAAGTTTCTGAACTTAGAAAACTTTGTACACATCGATGACGTATATTCGAGTTTATCAATGAAATTCAAATAATTTATGTTTTCATCGCAATGAATGCCTAAGTCGCATGATTCTTCGCTCATTATATACTTGGCGAATTTTACATTTATCTACGGCATATGTAAATAAAGATAAAAGCGAGAGTTCAACAAAAGGATGAACTTCATTTACGAAACAAACGGTTACATACGAACGACCGACGGTCGAGTATTCGAAAACAAAAACACAGTCAAGACTCATTACATGCCAATAACTCGACCACCAACGGGCGAGCATGAAAAACATAGTTCGTAAAACCGAAAATAGGGAAGTGTGTCGATCGCATACTCAGCCCGAAGTCTCGACCCTTGAACCCTCGCCGCACGTTAAGGAGTTTATGTAAGGATCAAACGAGTATGACAGGGCTGTCTCCCAACATTTTGCCGCGACATGTGATAAAGAAGAGTCCACAGTATTTTGAGAATGTGACTCTTAAGATTAATGTTAAAGGTTGAGGAAGGAATATGACGCTCTCGACGATCGACTTCCAGTCCAACGACTTCTCTGTCTTCGCATATCGAATGAGCAGAGATCGAAGCATCTGTAAAAACGAGTATGTCAAACTAAGAAAACCATCGAAAACATGATTTTGAAAGAAAAACTTACAACGAACGCCTGTATGGCCATATGCAGTCCCGTTTTTACGACGGAGACCCCTTGAAAACGCTCCTCGAAAGATAGGAGCTGATATTTCCCCGGATGCGGAAGTGACTCCGTCCCGACAAGGACACAGTCAATCAGGAAGACCGACGGCAGCATAGAGCTGATCGTTATAACGTCTTCCTCACCCTCTCCCGTCTTTTCACCCTTGCCCTCGTCGGTTGATGAAGGGGTTGACGTGGCTACAGAGGACATCGTCGCCAGTTGCGCAGGATCCACGAATGTCGCGTCTATCGCAATCAATACCTTCACCAACTCATACAGAATAACTCTCAATGGGTCATCGACCTTTGGAGACTTGAGAAAGATTGAAAAACTATATCTTATATAGACGCTCAAAAGTTTCGAAAGATTTTCAGCAAGTTAGAAATCCTAGCAATTTTGGAAAATATTGAGCAAAGAACAACAAGAAATCTCGCTTTAGAAACTTTTCGAAGGCCGCAAAAGAAAATGATCCATTCTGATCTCTATTTATGCAAAAGATCATGTCAGGACGAGTCTCTTGATAACCAGCACGCGTTCCCTCGTCCCTTAGATCGTCGACACCTGGCAGCGACAGCTAGTAAGCAACATCGTGCGTCAGTATGACGTCACGATCCCGTTTCCTTTTCGACTCCTCGTTCAGTTAGAATTGGACTAATCCAATTCTAAGATAATTCTCAACACGTGTCACGATCCCGAGCACCCGACAAGAAAAATTTAAAATTCGAATTTGCCATCCTACTTTCAAATTTTGGGGGCAAATTGTTTGAGCAAAATTTCACCAGTCTCGACCACGACCAAGGTAAGGAAAACACTTATTCCTTTTTCTTATAACGAAGATAAAATCGAAAGTCTTTTACCTCACGACACTCGACCTCGACGTCGCCTAGTTCACACGACCGTCGCATAAAACCATGCGACCTCGACCAACTAACGCGTTATACGACTGTTATGTTTGTCCAATGTTTAATGCAGGAGTCAACACCATTAATGGACAATGGCTATAACCGACGAAGTCAGTTAAGAACATCTAATCCCGCATTAAAGACGACGACCGTTACGGCAGTTACCAAAGTCCTTAATGATCCAATTAAAGTGCCCGAAGACTACAAATATCAAGGAGAATCATCATTTCAAAAGACGGAACACAGATACAACATAAAACATCAGACACAAGCACTCGAACTCTGAAGAACATTTGAAGCACAAAAATCGCTCACAGAAGAATCGCTCTCGACGCACGACATCAGCACACGACACTTCACTTTTACACACGACGCACACTGTTTTACATTAGAAAACACTTGTTACTTTACATTTTCGAAGTCTTTCCTTCATTTGTATTGTAATCTCTATACGATCGACACCAGAAACACAAGGACATCGCCCCTGTTTGGCAACCATAGTGCAGCGACGACTTCCACAGTCGTTCGCGGGTTTTTTTCCACGTTGAGGTTTTTCCCGCGTCACCAAAATCTCTGTCTCATTTATATTTTCTCCTTTGTCGCATGCTTTTGTCGAATGATTCCTTTCTTTAGTTGTTAAAGTCCACATCGATTTTAAGTTGTACTTTGGTGCGATTCTTGGCATTAACAATCGTCTATCCCAAAATTCATTCAGTAAACATCTCTTTATAAAAAATACCTTACCGTAATTTAAATACGTTATAAAAAGGGTAAGGTAAGAATGAACTCACCTGATAACAGTAGCGTCACTCTTACTTTACTTTTTGTAAGGAATTCCGTCACCAAACTTCACCAAGTCTGAAATACCCAAATACAGATGGTATTTATATTAATCTATTAAATAGGACTCTTAAAAGACTAAGAATCCTAAATAACACAACATTCTCGTCACTTATCGCAACCCACTAATTGCGATAACACTTGTCGCAACCTACTACTTGCGACACAGTACTTGTCGCAACCTACTGTTGCGATATCTCCTACTTGTCGCAACCAACTGTTGCGACATAGCATCTTATCGCAACCCACTGTTGCGATACCATGACTTATCGCAACCAACTGTTTGCGATACACTATATTGTCGCAACCCAAAGCTTGCGACATTCATAACTATCGCAACTATCAACAATATCGCAACTAACTGTTGCGGTGTTCATAAATGTCTCAACTAACTGAAAAACGTATTTAAGCCAGAATCTATACTTTTAAGCCATGTATGATCCTATAAATTTCCAGATATGTTTAAGACTATCAATAGAACATAATCATAAACCCATATTTCTCATATCATTCAAAAACATCATAACCCAATTTCTAAACCCATAGAAAACTTTAACTTCATGAGAGAACTTAATTCAAGTGAAGATCATACCTTTGTTACACCAGTTTGTACTCTTAATTTCTGTTGAATCTGTTTCCTTCTTCTCCTTCTTTCTTTTCGTGGTTCTCTCTCTCTCTCTCTCTCTCTCTCTCTCTTGGACACCGTAAAACACACACATGCACAAACTAAGAAATGAGATAATATCTCCTTTCCACATATGTCTATACATGAGGCGGTGGTGGAGATACAATTGTCACCACTTAACCAAACAGTCCCCCCAACTTTCATCACTTGACAATTAACACCCTTAATCTTATAAATTAAAATTAAAGCTTACCCCTTAACTTATAACTCCGTAAATCAAATAACGTAACTTATTCGGGGTCAAACTCTAAAATTAATCTATCACATAATAAATCAATAATTTATCAATAAAATCCATCTTAACACTTTATACAAAAATCGAGATGTTACAATACTCCCCAACTTGAAAATGATTTCGTCCTCGAAATCAAAGCTAGGTAAACAAGTGAGGATATCAAATCTTCATATCCTCTTCCGACTCTAACGTCACGTTAGCACCTCGATGATGTTTCCATTGTACATTTAACATAACTACTTCCTTATTATTACGTAACTTTCTAACCGATCTTTCCAAAATCGCCTCAGGTTCTTCTACACCACGGCTCTTTTCATCCACTTCTTACTTCAGTAAGTGGAATTACATCATACCAACATGAAATATGTCGTGTGTCCCTTCAATTCCAGTATTACATACTTAATCGTATTTAAAAGTCCAGAAAAATAAGGACTCAACTTTCCATATTTTCTTAATCTTATATCCTTCAACATTACCCGCTCCCCAACTTAAAACTTTGCATATCTCCTTAGGGTAACTATACAATCATCAAATCTTTATCCAACTATAACTTGATATTATTTTAACCCTTAAAGCATCTTTCAAAATAACAACCGGTATAACTAACTTTTACTACAGATTGAAATACAAAAGACAAGTTAGCACCATAATCACATAATATAAATCCATGTATAAAGTTAACAAGGACTGTATCATAACTACATCCATCCATTCCTTAGCGTCTTCCATCATTATGTGAAATATTCAACCCGTTGATGTTGGGGTGTTGGGTTTCTTATCTTTCAACCTTGGGCAATCTCTCCGATAATGACCAAGCTTCTTACATTCATAGCAAGTCGGTCCTTGGATGGAACAATTCTCTATTTGATGACCACTCTTTCCACATTTAAAACATTCCCTTGATATCCTATTGGGTTCTCGACGGAACTCAAGACGATTATTCTTCGAAAAAGTTTCCAATTTCTGGGAAAATTCTGACCGATCTTCCCACTTTCTTTTCTCCCCCACTTGAGTTATTTCAGCTTTATTTCTAGTATAAACTCCATCAATTCTATTCTTAGCATTCAATACTGGATTAACAGGTGGAGTTACGGTACCAGTACTCACCTCTAGTCTTTGTGCCTCGAAAATACGGTCATTCAACATTTTTATAAACATCTCCTGTTATTGAGTCAGTGCCGCATTCATGACCCGCATCATGTTTTCCATTATACGAGACTCCATAATAGATTCCGTCATCACCGGATCAGACGTTCTGACATTAGGTCGATGAGTTTGACTTCCTTCCTCTCCCAAATTAGGTAGCCTTGATGGATTTTCATTAACTTCACCTTTTTCAGAATGACCTTCCACAATTTCATTTGCCACACGACTCTCCGAAGAAGTAGAAGACCTATTTGGTGTATTAACCATCGTATTCTGATAGCACAACAGATAATCATAAGAAATGGTTATTCACAACCCAAACACAAAGAAATGTACTTTAACGTTGGTTAATCACTATAATAATTATAACAAGTATGCTTACGTAACAATATATTCATCATACCAGTAGCTAATTGCAATTATGAACATACTGTACATAAGAATCCTTGTTACTATCATCATAGTTCTTAATTCACGTATTTTCATCGACTCTAAGATTATCCCATCTTAGTATTTCTACCCAATCTCACAAATCATAACTTAATTCATCTCAGCTTAAGTCTAGGCATCTCACTAGCATACCTAGTTCACTTAAACTAATGCTCTGATACCATATTGTAACACCCTAAAAATCAGGGCAAATTTAAACCTGAGTTAAAAGGGTTTACATAACTAATATCCATAAATAAACATTCTTAACAAGTGAAAATAGTGACTAGAGTCAATTTACATCAAACTTGTCGTCACCATAAACTCTTCACTCATCCCATTACTTCCCTGGTTATACCTGGTAAGAAAATATAATTTGAAACGATTAGGCTAACGCCTAGTGAGAACATTCAGTTTCAAAATAATACTTTTAAATCAATGTAAACAAGGTTTATCAAACTTGACTTACACTCATTCTTACCATACTCGTACTCATCTCATAATAATAGAATCATACTCAATCCCATGAGTATGACTCTCATTCAAAAAGTCATAACACCATATTCAATAGCCTACTACGAATTATCACGGATTCTAGTTTATCGATCAAGCCTAAAGATTTACCTTCAATCACCATACCTTCTCCTTGGAATAGAAGCAGAAATAGCACTTATATATTGCCTATTTCTAATCCGTCGAAAACACAGGAAAACAACACTTACACTTCGTCTAATTCATGTTTCCACATCTCAAATACGAATAGCAACTATACTTTGCCTATTTCCTCATTTATACATGAATAGCAATTCTATGTTGCCTATTCATTCATTCCTAGTCAACGGGAATATAAACATGACTAACACTAAGTCAGTCATGATATCACATTCAAGAGCCCACTACGAATCTCCACGGATTTTAGATTAATGCTCATATCCAAGAAATCACAATTACACATGTCCATTTCTTGGAAAGGAAGTAGAGATTACAATTAAGCCATGCCTATCTCTTTCCTTCCTATATAAATCGGGAATTACGATTAGCCCACGCCTATCCCACGACTTGTCATCAATGTGAAATGGGAATTACGATTAGTCCACGCCTATTCCTCATTTCACCTAAACGAGAATTACGATTAGTCCACGCCTATTCCACGTTTATCACACACACTGGAATTACGATTAGCGTCACGCCTATTCCATGTGATTACAAAACACTAGTGCCTATGGATCCATTACACTTATTTGTACTCGTGCAGGTTATTGCTTAATATGGATTCCTCATAGCATTCAGTATGAGCAAATCATATTTAGTATCACATAGATTCCTCATAGCATTCAGTATGAGCAAATCATATTTAATATCACATAGATTCCTCATAGCATTCAGTATGAGCAAATCATATTTAATATCACATAGATTCCTCATAGCATTCAGTATGAGCAAATCATATTTAATATCACATAGATTCCTCATAGCATTCAGTATGAGCAAATCATATTTAATATCACATAGATTCCTCATAGCATTCAGTATGAGCAAATCATATTTAATATATCAATTTCTCATAACATAAGTCTAACAATTAATATCATCACTCACGGGTCATTGATATAACTTTATATACCCAATTGCCCATTAAAACAAGTAGTTAAAACTTGTATAATCGTCTATCCCAAAATTCATTCAGTAAACATCTCTTTATAAAAAATACCTTACCGTAATTTAAATACGTTATAAAAAGGGTAAGGTAAGAATGAACTCACCTGATAACAGTAGCGTCACTCTTACTTTACTTTTTGTAAGGAATTCCGTCACCAAACTTCACCAAGTCTGAAATACCCAAATACAGATGGTATTTATATTAATCTATTAAATAGGACTCTTAAAAGACTAAGAATCCTAAATAACCCAACATTCTCGTCACTTATCGCAACCCACTAATTGCGATAACACTTGTCGCAACCTACTACTTGCGACACAGTACTTGTCGCAACCTACTGTTGCGATATCTCCTACTTGTCGCAACCAACTGTTGCAACATAGCATCTTATCGCAACCCAATGTTGCGATACCATGACTTATCGCAACCAACTATTTGTGATACACTATATTGTCGCAACCCAAAGCTTGCGACATTCATAACTATCGCAACTATCAACAATATCGCAACTTACTGTTGTGGTGTTCATAAATGTCTCAACTAACTGAAAAACGTATTTAAGCCAGAATCTATACTTTTAAGCCATGTATGATCCTATAAATTTCTAGATATGTTTAAGACTATCAATAGAACATAATCATAAACCCAGATTTCTCATATCATTCAAAAACATCATAACCCAATTTCTAAACCCATAGAAAACTTTAACTTCATGAGAGAACTTAATTCAAGTGAAGATCATACCTTTGTTACACCAGTTTGTACTCTTAATTTCTGCTGAATCTGTTTCCTTCTTCTCCTTTCTTTTCTTGGTTCTCTCTCTCTCTCTTTTGGACACCGTAAACACACACATGCACAAACTAAGAAATGAGATAATATCTCCTTTCCACATATGTCTATACATGAGGCGGTGGTGGAGATACAATTGTCACCACTTAACCAAACAGTCCCCCCAACTTTCATCACTTGACAATTAACACCCTTAATCTTATAAATTAAAATTAAAGCTTACCCCTTAACTTATAACTCCGTAAATCAAATAACGTAACTTATTTGGGGTCAAACTCTAAAATTAATCTATCACATAATAAATCAATAATTTATCAATAAAATCCATCTTAACACTTTATACAAAAATCGAGATGTTACAATAAATGCTCCAAGTTACATCTTTAATGTTCATTAATGGGCATTTGTAGGTCATCAAGTGGTGCTAGTCTTCAAGGGTTGCTCCATTTCAAGAGATTCTTCCATTCTCATTTTAGGGTTTTGTCTAATAACCCACTAAGGTGAGTTTCCTTTCAACTCACAACTAAATATTCATTGTAACTACGATTTTAACTTGCTTGCACCTTCTTGTTCACTACTTTATGATATTCACCTTTGGACCCAAAAAGGGATTTTGAGAAATCTTAAGGTTGTGTTGAACTAAATGGATTGTAAAGGTGAAATGCATGATAACTCTTGTTTTACCTAAGATTAATGTCTTGAATCCGCAATTTCACTTCATAAAACGTTTTGACCATTTTTAGGTCAAAATTAGGGTTTTGATAAATATTGGAATTTTGATGTAAATAGTATGGAATGGAGTTCTAATGTTGGAAAAGGGAGGATTGTCAACTTTAGGATTCATGGATTTTAATACCTCATATTTCTTCTTCATGAATGGATTTTATGTTGGATATGTGTTTATTAATATTCGTAGTCGTGAGCTTATTCATGTGGTATTAATGTTATTGGCTTACATGGGAGTCATGAGTATGTTATTTGAGTGTAATGGATCCATATGCATTAGAGTCGTAGCACGGAATAGGCATCGAGATCCATGATAAGTAAAATGTGGGCCTATATGGTCGGGCATCATCTCATGGGCGGTAAAGTGTAATTCCAAAGTGTTTGTTTGTGGATTTAGAGTGAACCAATGTATAGACCTGGAGTGGTTGAAATTGGGGGCTCACAAGTTATAGACTCCTCGGGTTGCGCTTGTTTCCAACATATTCTTGATATGTGATTATTGATTCTAACGATTAAATGATTACCTTGTCTTATGCAATTACTTCTACTTATCAAGTTTCCATCAACAGTTGAAGCATTGGATATCAATGACCTCCACCATGGGGTTCATTATGTTTCTATTGTACCTCAATTTATTCTTATTATTATAAATTGTTAGGTTCTTACTCTCATCGTGTTAGACTAACACTTCTTCTCTTGGATGTGTGCTTAGGGCATTCAAGCGGTGGGGCTCATCGGGCTTGAGTGAAGAGACGTGATGGGGATAGCATTTTTGGAAGTACATAGAGGCGTACATGATAGAGTTTCATTGTGGATTTTTGGTAGCAATTAGACAACACCCGAACCTAATCTAAGTCTTGTTGGTTTAGATTATTAGGTTGTTGGACCGTGATTTTCTCATTCCTATACTTTGTAAACGCCATACTTTATTTCCCCATTTATTGGGTGATTTGTCTATGTTAGCCATATACTTTCCGAAATTCCGCAGGTTTAAATTATATATATAGGGTCAGGTTCAGGGGAAAACCTCAAATAAAGGGAAAACTAAGGAACACTCTGGTAGCTCTCTATCTGGACGTTATGCACTTGTGCATACGAGTAATTTGTAACATGCATACGTGCATATGCACAAATGCATAATGCACAAGTGCATAAAAACCAAAAAAAACAACTTCATTTACCTGTATATACAAATGCATACCGTCCAGATGAAAGGCTAACAATGTGTTCCTTACTTTTCCATTTTTTTGAGGTTTTTTCTTGAACCTCCCTCTATATATATAGGGTTAGGTTCAGGGGAAAACCTCAAAAAACGGAAAACTAAGGAACACTTTGGTAGCCCTCCATCTAGACGGTATGCACTTATACATACAGGTAATTTGTAGCATGCACACGTGCATATATGCACAAATGCATGATGCACTTGTGCATAAAGCCAAAAAAACAACTTAACTATCTTGTATGCACAAGTGCATACCGTGTAGATGAAGGGTTATTAGGGTGTTCTTCAATTTTTCATTTTTTTGAGGTTTTTCCTTGAACCTCCCTCTATATATAAAAGCTAGTTATTGCCAAATGTGACTTTTTAACGACTAGCTAGTGAATTTTTTAACGACTAGCTTATCGGCTCTTTTACCAAACATAGGCTAATCTATATATATATATATATAAGCAAAACTTGAAGTTGCTTAGGTGACATCATGAAAAGCCTCCATTCACCTTTTTCTATTTTATCATAATTTTGAATTTTTTTTCATTAATAAACCACTAATTACTCTCAAATAACCTCTTGACTTCCTCTTCCCTGACTCGCAATCTCCCTAACAATTAATAATTAATTTACTCTTCAATAAATACATTCGGTTAGAGACAATCTCCATATAATATTTTTCTACCATGGAATTGAGAGTTACATCATAAATCTATATTCTTCTGCATGACTAGAATTGGAGAGCCGACGAAGGAGGTAGTCGTGTGGAGGGAGAGTTGCATCACAAAGGAGTTCGATTAAGAGGTAAAAAATCAAAATCATGACTGAAACATTGAGAGAAATTTCTTCGGTTTGATAAGGAAGGTTTTTTATACTTATGTCTTCTAGGTTTTTTCCGTCCATGTTCCCTCTTTTCTCATAATTGTTTTTCTCTTCTAAGCTAATATTGGAATAGTGATTTACGGATATTCTTTCGAAGTCACTCCCAATACAGAGAAATCTCTTTGCGAGCGATTGATGAACTAAACACAACCGATTTCAGAGTGTCTCATAGTCACTCCTTCCAGGTCACTGATTTTTGGTTTGTTTCACACATTCTTTTTCGTTGTGTGCAATAACTTATGTGGGTAAAAGATCCTTCTAGGAGGAGATGCTTGTGGTAATGTTCCTTAAAACAGTTAGTTATAATGTGTGTGTTTTGTTTTTTTGTTTTTTGTTATTATAATCTATGAAATACATATGGTAAAACAGTTAGATGCTTTTGGTACTTTGTATTTCTTAATGGTTATTTAATTGACAAATTCCGTTTATCTTAAATTAGTTACGTAATTTCTAAAAAAAATGCATCAATACATATGGTACATATATTAAAGTAAGAACTAATACATGGTTTAATGAGAAACTTTCAATCATTTTTATTATTTTTTCTTTGTTTTGCTTTATTTTTAATATAAAATCAACCCCAACCCTATTCTTTTCTTGTTTTTTTATTTAAAAATTAGTATCAATATATATATATATATATATATGTAAAATACCAAAAATGAAATCCTAAAAAAATAATCAATTACAATATTTAATAATACAATTAAAATAAATTTATAGTAATATAATATGTTGATTTAACAAATAAGGCATTAAATAATATAGTATGTTAATTAAAAGAATTTGAAATTTATTATTATATAGGTAATACATTTTGAATTTGTTAAAACAATTTTTAGAAAATCTACATTAACTTATGGTTTGAAATAACCGTTACATATAATATGAAAATATATGCAACACCACTTCTCCGTGCAGCCTGAGACGGGAGGTGTACAATCCGGTAGCCGGATCAAAACTCAAAAAACACCACCATTCAAACCTGTACTAAACTTCCCAAAAATAACGGTTAACTTAAAACGAAACTTAAACATAATTGCAAACCCAAAATGATATCGTCTGAAGTGATCCCAAACGATTATACAATTCGATATACAAAAGTTAATCTTAAGTTATTTTTACTTCCATTGATCTCGATCTTTGAACCCATCTCTGGAGTAGAACCTAAACCTGCCGAAGAAACAGAAAACACCTCGGCTGAGCAAAATCGCTCAGTGGGCAGATAATGTGCACAACGGTGTGAACATAATATAAATCCAAATAAAAGTTAACGTAAAACAACTGTAGTGAAACCATTCTGAACATGAATAAAAAATGTAGAAATCATGTTTTCTTAAAAAATATTAATAAGTCGCCCGTATTGCAATAATACGTTGTCTAATCGGATGATCAGTCCAATCAGACTTGGAATGTCAATGTCGGGCACAACACCACCCATTCCTCGGTAACCAGTTTAGTTATGGTATTCGACTTTATTCTGTAATCGGTTCTATTCGCTAACCAGACATTTTCTAGTATTCGGCTCTTTGATGCATCCTATGTCCCCTATTTGGCTTGGCCTTAGCCTTTACGAGAACGCCATGATCATTAATAACCACCACGGAAGGCATCTCAACACCCGTGGCCCAAGTGGTGAGTCTAATTCAAAATCAAGGAAATTTGTGTCGTTAAATCTAGGGGTGAGTATCGGAACTGGATACCCGCCTTTGGAACCGGAACCGAAACCGATGTGATTGGTTCCGGTTCCTAAAATACGGAACCGATTAGCACCAGTTCCGGTTCCGGTTCTCATTTTTTGGAACCGTTACCCGCTGGGTACCCGCCGGAACCGGTTTCGGGACCGGGTACCCAGACCCGCCGGGTACCCAGAACCGGAACCAACGAGTACCTGTTATTTTTTAATAAAAATTATTTATATATTTATTATATTTAAATATTTAATGATCTGTTATTGGTTTTATAATTTATTAGGTGTTTTATTCATTTTGATCAAAAACGTTTTATTTGTTAGGTCTTGACGTAAGGATATTATGTGTTGTGTAAGTCGTTTTGTTGATGTCAAGACTCAATACTGTGGATTTTCCAGTTTATTTATGTAATAATTAGTTTTTATCTGATTATTTCTCATCATTTGTTGTGTTTATTTCTTTAAGTTGGTAGTTTGTTGTTTGCAATAGACTTAAAATTACATTTTTATTGTATGAAATGTTAAAAAAATGGGAAATTAATTAAAATACCCCAAGTTTGACCAAGTGTTACCAAAATACCACAAATCTCTCCCACTTTGCAAAAATACCCCTTTTTTCCGCGATGGGAGCCCGCGATCGCGGGCCAGGGACCATTTCTGACACTTTTTTAAACTTGCAGGGACCATTTTTGAAAAATGGAATCCCGCGATCGCGGGCTCATCCCGCGATGGGATTGTTTTTGTGACTTTTCAATTGCAAGGGACCATTTTTGAAAAATTCCAGGGACCATTTTTGAAAATTTGACCCGCGTAGACACTGTTCACCCCCGTGTAGTCCACTGTAGCACCCCGCGTTCTTCCAATTTGATGAATTTGATTTGGAATGTTACACTTTCAACCCCTATACTTATTTACTAAATTTACTTTATACCTTTTACTTTCATTATTTTAATTTTACATTTAACACATATAATCGTTTATTAACTAAAATACGTTAAAAAAATACGTTTTAATTTTAACAAATTACACCATTATAATCGTCTCTTCGATACGTTCGAAATGAGCCCAATCTTGATTTTTTTTGGATTTATATATTTTAATATATATCATATACAATACACTACATAAAAAAAATATTTTTTATATTTAAAATTCATACCCTTATAGTTAATTATTTAATTTATGGTACATCTCTTATTTTTTTTTCAATTTTTTTTACACTCCTATCGCATTAACATAATAATCATATATTAACTAATTCATTAAATCGTTTTAAATTATTATTATTTGAATGTGTTTATAGATATCGTGAATGGCAATAGGAGAAGGTTTCACGAGAAGAATATGAAATGGGGTTTTGACAAGTTGATATCACTGGACTCATTTAAGAATTGTGAAAATGGGTATTTGACGAATGATGATTCATGTGTGTTTGGAGCTGAAGTATTTGCAGTTACAGAGTATGCACAAAAGAATCGATGTATTTCCAACGTAACTTAGATTAAAACTATCTCCTTCAGTTTAGTCCCGTTCCGTCCCATCCAGTTCAGTCTCGTCCAGTTCCGTCCCGTCCCATCTAGTATGCGTACCAAACGCTACCTAAGAGTACCATAAATTAAATAATTAACTATAAGGGTATGAATTTTAAATATAAAATATTTTTTATGTAGTGTATATGATATATATTAAAATATATAAATCAAAAAAATTCAAGATTGGACTCATTTCGAACGTATCGAAGAGACGATTATAATGGTGTAACTTGTTAAAATTAAAACGTATTTTTTTAACGTATTTTTGTTGATAAACGATTATATGTGTTAAATGTAAAATTAAATTATGAAAGTAAAAGGTATAAAGTAAAGTTAGTAAATAAGTATAGGGGTTGAAAGTGTAAATTTCAATTCGAAATTGTGATTTTGATTTGGAATGTTACACTTTCAACCCCTATACTTATTTACTAAATTTACTTTATACCTTTTACTTTCATTATTTTAATTTTACATTTAACACATATAATCGTTTATGAACTAAAATACGTTAAAAAATACGTTTTAATTTTAACAAATTACACCATTACAATCGTCTCTTCGATACGTTCGAAATGAGTCCAATCTTGAATTTTTTTGATTTATATATTTTAATATATATCATATACACTACATAAAAAATATTTTATTATTAAAATTCATACCCTTATAGTTAATTATTTAATTTATGGTACTCTTAGGTAGCGTTTGGTACGCATATTAGATGGGACGTGACGGAACTGGACGAGACTGAACTGGATGGGACGGGACGGGACTAAACTGAAGGAGATAATTTTAATCTAAGTTACGTTGGAAATACATCGATTCTTTTGTGCATACTCTGTAACTGCAAATACTTCAGCTCCAAACACACATGAATCATCATTCGTCAAATACCCATTTTCACAATTCTTAAATGAGTCCAGTGATACCAACTTGTCAAAACCCCATTTCATATTCTTCTCGTGAAACCTTCTCCTATTGCCATTCACGATATCTATAAACACATTCAAATAATAATAATTTAAAACGATTTAATGAATTAGTTAATATATGATTATTATGTTAATGCGATAGGAGTGTAAAACAAAATTGAAAAAAAAAGAGATGTACCATAAATTAAATAATTAACTATAAGGGTATGAATTTTAAATATAAAAAATATTTTTTTTATGTAGTGTATAACTGTATATGATATATATTAAAATATATAAATCCAAAAAAATTCAAGATTGGGCTCATTTCGAACGTATCGAAGAGACGATTATAATGGTGTAATTTGTTAAAATTAAAACGTATTTTTTAACGTATTTTAGTTAATAAACGATTATATGTGTTAAATGTAAAATTAAAATAATGAAAGTAAAAGGTATAAAGTAAATTTAGTAATTAAGTATAGGGGTTGAAAGTGTAACATTTCAAATCAAATTCATCAAATTGGAAGAACGCGCGTGCTACAGTGGACTACGCGGGGGTGAACAGTGTCTACGCGGGTCAAATTTTCAAAAATGGTCCCTGAAATTTTTCAAAAATGGTCTCTTGCAATTGAAAAGTCACAAAAACAATCCCATCGCGGGATTCCATTTTTCAAAAATGGTCCCTGCAAGTTTAAAAAAGTGTCAGAAATGGTCCCTGGCCCGCGATCGCGGGCTCCCATCGCGGAAAAAGGGGTATTTTTGCAAAGTGGGAGAGATTTGTGGTATTTTGGTAACACTTGGTTTGACTTAGGGTATTTTAATTAATTTCCCTAAAAATATTGATAGCGGGTACCTGGAACCGGAACCGCCGGTTCCGGTTTCGGTTCCGATTTCATGAAATTTTGTCGGGTACCCGGTTATGGTCACCCCTAGTTAAATCAATGGTTCAATCAATTTAAAACCAAATCTAAAATTTCATATTAATCAATTCAATCGATAATAGATCACACCAAAATATTCAAAACAATGAAAATTATTTAGAGAGTATTTGTCAAATCAACCGAAAACAGATCGTAATTTAAAAAATAAATTTATTTAGAAATCATGCAAATTACGTTTAACATGAAGTCGTAAAGCATAAAAGTAGATTCTTTCGATAACATGCTCAAATCTTGAAACAAATTCAATATAATAGCATAAACCAAAATCTTGAAACAAAAACAAAGTTTCTTATAAAGTAATCGGAACCGTTAGGCTCGGAATCACATCTATCAACATGGATGGGATTTCCGGAATGTAACCGGTTACCCTCTGTAACAACCCAAAATCTAATAAAATTACGATTAAACATTTCAATAAAAAATAACGGTCCCAAAGTCTACAACACATCAAATTTACTCTAAACTCGCAGCGGGAACCACCTTCACAACTGAGATACTACAGGAAGCCCGACGATACACTACAAGTCTTCACTACCTCCCGCTCTTTTACCACGACCCGACCTTCCATCCTCATAAGATGAAACTCCATACACGATTAATACCTGAAAATGGTTTTTATTTTTGAAAAGCGAGGGTTAGACCATGAGGTCTAGTGAATTCCCTCCTAAAAACGCGACCATAAAACATTTTAAGAAACACGTTTCCTTGCAAACAGTACGTAACAAGTTTGAGCTCAAACAAGGGTGTACACAGTGGCATGGACCAATAACACCTTACAAAGCCATGCACGGCAACTCGACACCTTACAAAGCCAGGCACGGCAACTCGACACCTTACAAAGCCAGGCACGGCAACTCGACACCTTACAAAGCCAGGCACGGCAACTCAAAGGGTCCTCCACTGTGCAACCCGACTCTACCACATGCATAAACCTTAAAACATGCTTTAAAAACATACTCGAGGATAATCCTCCTTCCACTTGTAAATTAACACCTTTCTTGCATGAGAAACATAAGTTCATGATGATCAAGTAAACCAACTTTCAGTCATATCAATTCTTCGCAATTCATTTTAAAAGGTAGAAATAATGCATAAGGGAACTCACCTGATACTCGGCTAAACGACACTCTAATCGGAGCTCACTTAAACACCAAACGATCACCTGAATTGGGGTTAACAAAGGACGTATTAGACTCCCTAATTATACTCTAAAACATTCCCTATAATGTCATAAGACAATCCCCTAAACCAAGCCTCGAATCCAAGCCCGAACGACAACCGAAGCAAAAACGTGAAATTGCCCAACAGGGACTTACGCGGTTTGCTACGCGGTTTGCAAACCGCGTGAAAAGCCGCGTAAGTCTCTGGACGAACATTCTCAGTTCTACGTAACAGGGTCAGCTCGAAAACTCACTTAGATCCTTCAAAACTGATTCCAATTGATTGGTAACTTCCCCAAACAAACTCTAAAACTATTTATACATTAAAGGGACAATTCTCACCTCTTAAATCATTCAATTCCTCAACCAAATCCTCATGGAATACTCTTTTGAAAACATAAACCCCTTTAAAAAGAACCAAATCTATGAACCTCCATTGGAAAGGTGAAATATCACCAAGAGCTCAACAACTCCACAAGGGAATCATCCAACTCACCTTCCCAATGGGTTTTGCTTCAAAACACTTAAAGAAGAAGAGAATACATTAAGGATTGAACACCAAGGCTCCATTTCAGACACAAAACTAAGAGATGAAGGTGGAGGTATACCTTAGTAGCAACTTCTTCAACCTCTAGCTGAAACACCTTCCCCAAGCCTTCAATGGAAGAATTTCTTAAGCTCCTTCTCCTCTCCAATTCCTCTCAGCCGTCAAATGCAGAAATTAGGGGTTTTTGGAGGGTTTTATCTTATTTAGCTTTTCCTTTTCACAACTTAGCCACAGAACTTTGAGTTTTTCACAAAAGACCCCAGAAGTCCTTATTTATCTACGAAAGCCACAAGAGTTGAAATATGGGGTGTTACACCCTCGAGTCAAAGGAATTGGATATCTGTACCTTAATTATCTCTTTCGTTACTTCCAGTCACCTACGATCTTTTAATAAGCACTTAGCTAATGCTTAACACAATCATTAAGATCATAGGCAACATTTCCAAAATCTCAATTTTGACTTCAAACCAGAAATTGACAGCCCATATATGCCATAAGTTACGAGATGTTTCTTCCATTTAGAAGCCAAATTGGACACTATCATATAAATAAAAGTTGTACTTTGAATCTTAGGGTTCTACAGAAACTGCATTCATGCAATTTGGAGCTACGAGCAGATCGGTACAACCTTTACCAAAACAGTGTGCAGGTTATTGTGTACATTGTGAGCTGATTCAAAACCTCAGTGTTTTGACACATTTAAACTCATAATTAGGACTTTCACTCTTCATAAAAGTTTTTAAGCACATTCTAAGATTCCAAGGGTATATCGTACACCTCATTTGGACCAGCGATTGATTTTATATGATTTTTTTAATAACAGGACAACAACTTTAAAACTACAAATGACTCTCAATCATTTTATCAAACAATTGTTGTGCATCCTAACTTTGAAGCTCAAATCCGTTTTTAATGGTTTCATTCCTTAATGACCTTATTAATGTATTCTAACCACAATTTAATAACACCAAATATGTTCATTACCAATTATACACCATATAGTTCAAAACCATAACTTCCAACATAATTGAACTTAACCTCTATTGCATGAAGAATGTTTACCTCAATTAACCAAAATCTCTTCAATTTGATTGCTTCAAGCTCTAGTAGGACTTACCCAACCCCTACACATCCTAATACCAAAGATTTAACATAAGATTAAGAGTAAATTACAGATTTGGTCCCTGTGGTTCTTTAAAAATTTGGATTGGGTCCCTCTAATGAATTAATTACAGTCATGGTCATCGTGGTTTAAGTTTTGTTGCGAATTAGGTCCCTCAGTAACTCCGTTTAATTAACTGCCGTTAACCCTTCCTCACATGCCCCTCACGTGAGGGGCATTTATGTCATTTTAAAAAAACCTATTTTTCTAATAATTTTTAATTTGTTTACGTCATCCATTCTTAAGCGTACAACCCCAGACCAATAGTCAAAAGTGATTCCTTTTATTTCAATCATCTCCTTCTTCCCCCCTCTCCTCAAGGAATTTCCCATCGACGCCAACTTCTTTCGTTTTTCTTCATCTTTTTTCCCTCTAATAAGGTAAGGTTCTAACTAGAGTTTGGAAAATGAAATTGGTTATTTGACCTAATCAGGTTGCATCTAATTTCTGAACAGTGTGGCAAGAACTTGAAACATCCAGGCAAGAACTTGAAGCATCAGTCAGAGCCATGAAGAAAAAATTTCGTACATGGAAGATTATTATGTGTTTCAGTTGGATGTTCTTTATCATTTCAGTGTTTATTTGTTGACCTAAAATTGTTTAATAGGTTAAGTCGAGACTCTTCGTGATTCGACCGGAACCACCGTAGTGTCTCCGCCTTTAGGTGGAACGCAAGGATCGGAGGGAAATCCTACCACAGCTACCGACATGCCAACTGTGAACGTAGGTGGCTCTGCCTTTCAGGTAGACGCCTCAACGGGTAATCTAAATGATCCCGGAGTTATCTTACACGACTTTGTGTCACCAGGGTCCCTAGACAGCACCCTTAAGGCTGTCCGCGAGGCAATGGAGCAGCACGTTGCCGCCCAGATCGACACCGTTAAGCGCCTAATCAAAGGTAAAGATAAGATCGTCGACGCTGACACCACACCTACACCTCCACCGGCTCCTACTCAGCCCACATACTCGGTGGACACCCTCAAGACGATGCTTCTAGCCTAGCTGCTCCAGCAATCTGAATCTGACGCCTCAACTGAAGCAAAACTGATATATGTTCTGAAATCCCAGGTCACTGCTCCTATATCATCCATTACCACTCGCTTAGACACCATTGACTCGACTCTCAAGGATTACAACCAAGTGCTCACAACGCTGTCCGAGAGAGTCCGCTCACTCGAAGATACCTGTAAGAGTCAAGCAGGCGGCCTGAAGCGCAAGCACGATGACCAGGATGATCCTGATCACCGTGAAGGGGAGAAACGACTAAGACCTACCGAGACCACCCCTATCCTCACAGAATCTACAACTGTGGTTCATCTGGAACCAGCAACTGCTGCAACAACAACCGACGCCGAACCTGAAGCCGAGTTGCCATTAGCCGAGATGGTAATAGATATGGACATCTCAGATGATGAAGACCCGACGGTTGAAAAGCCCGAGGGTTCAACACAGGAACTGGTCGACTTTGACTCATCAGACAGACCATTACTAGATATGACCGATACAGACTGCGAAGCCAACCTGGAGACCGAAGATGCATGGTACGAAAAAGCTGCCAGTGCCGTAAATCTCTAGTTAAACTTGGTTTTCCCGACTGATGAAGACGACAACATCGACTATGATCAATTCCTGCTACAGAATTTTTATGCCACTTCTCCCGTTCACTCAAGCAAAGCCGCCGAAACTTCTGAAAGACCCCAATCTGCAACTGACAATCCTACGACATCTCCTCTACAACAACAGACAGCATCTGATCTTCCTCCTCCACCTCAGCAACAAATCTGTTGGGAGAAGATCACCGTACTTATCCCTCATCTGGAGGAAACCTTGAAGAAGTTGTTTGTACACAAGCTACGCCAGATTGAGCCAACCTTTTGCCTTGGTATTTACAACTACAGCCCTGAATACCAACGCCGATACATCTGCGCAATGAAACGGTGTCTACCAGTCAGCCAAGTCAGAATCAAGCATCAGATCACAGAGGTACTCATCATACAGTCCAACCGCATCATGAAAATTGTATATCCAGTATTCACCGTCCACCGAGAAGATGGTAATGAATGGAAATTTTCTGAAGCCGACTTCCAGAACCTCCGACCGTTTGACTTCCTGGCTCTTCTGAAAGACCTTCACACTAGAACCATCCGACCGCTTACCGTTACAAAGGCGCTCGAAGCTGTTCGTCGATTCCTGGTCCGTACAATTATGATGTCTTATCTAACGGACTTCCAAATAGCTATCGAGAACAGGGCGAAGAAGGTAAATCTGATAAAGCCGAATCTGCAAGCTCCTGAGTTGAATATGTATCTCGAGAACGCTATGCTTCTAGAACCAGAATTGGGGATCGTCTTCATCAATGAACAGAAAGAGAAAAGATTTATGCGGTTCAGTCAGGTAGAAAGATTCTGCGACGGCATGCTCTACAAAGTTCGAGATGCTCTTTGAAAGATCATTCAGCACGAGTCTAAAAATCAAAGGCTTTCGTATCTTCCCAATCCAAATGAAACAAATGCTCGGAATGCCTTGGAGATGGTTGAAGAACGCATCGACTATCGCCGTGCTATCAGATGGTTCGAGATTCACTTCGCGCTTCGCAAAAGATATGTCTACAACTGGCGAGAGCTAGAGCGTGAACTCGAACTTCAAATCAAAGGGGGAGATTGTTAGGGTCAGTTTATGTTGATTTAAAGTTCAGGGTTTAAATTGTAATTCTTTAATTTGAGCCTTGTAGTGAACGGGCCGTGGGCTTGTTAACCACGGGCCCACCATATATAATGTTGATTAGCCTTAGAAAATTAGGATAGTTGTCTCATTTGCTTTCATCACTCTTTATTGTAATTCTCTCTAATATTGAAAGCTTAATCAGAGATGACCAGTTGAAATCGTTACATACATTGTTTATCTATTTGATTTCATTATTGTTGCACGGATCTAAGACACACAACCTGTTCACTTCTTCCATCACATTGCTATTTTGGTTCAGTAGATCTTTCACCATAAACATCAAATCAGTAGCTCCCACACTCTTCCCCTTTCTGTTGCATAGCCTTGTGACTGCCTTCATGTCTATTTCCCATTTTTCTCTCTGTTCCTTGACAATGAGGTCATCATTGTATTGAGGAACTCCAGCCTGTACCAACAACTTGGTGAGCATCCCTGGAAAGTAAAGCTTGCCTCTGGTCCTTGTTGCACATTCCCTTATGCTCCTTAGCATTATTCTTCTAAGGTTCACACTCCTACCTGTAATAAGACAATAGAGTAGAAACATTCTATCCACATAAATTATGTTGTCATGTGTGGTAGGTGAGATAGAATGCATCACAAAATTAATCCACACATTGGAGTTGGCCGTGAGGTTAAGTGCCTTAAATGTTCTTAGCATAAGGTTGGGATGGGGCTCCCATTCTGATTTTGGTTTACCAAGAACAACAACAGCATCTACTAAGTCACTTGGGCTAGAATTGTTCATCATCTTGTGGTACTCTGTCCTTTTAGGTGGTGAGAGATCAAAAAACTCATTAATTTTCTTTGCAGTGAGCTTGATGGTCACACTCCTAATCTGAATTCTAGGAGTAGAAGTGACAGAGACCTCACAGTAGAACTCTCTCATCAAGGTGAGGTTGTATGAAGAGTGAAACTCACAAACTTTGTCTAATCCTTGGGTGTTAACAACATCTCTAAAAAAATGGAATTCTCTCAAACTCTGTGCATCAAAGCCTTTATCAGGCAATCCCACTCTAGTGTTATGCTTAGGCCATACCTTAGCAGCTGCTTTTGAACTAGATTCCTTGTGTGGGGGTTCAGGTCTGTCAATGAATACAACAACCTCTTTGGCTTTCTTACCCTTCTTCCTCACAGACTGCTCATGCTGCAAGGGTGCTGCAACATAGCAGTTGGTCTCCACAGGGTTGTTACCAGATCGTTCTGCTTCCTCTAAGGTCCTCTTAACCCTCTTCCTAGGTTGTGGTTTGGCTTTAGTCTTGGATGCATAGGTCTTTCCTAGAGTTTTTCTTTTTCTAGTTTTAGGGGCTTCCACATTAACCTCCTCGTCTGAATAGAACAACCTTTCATTAAGATCAGGGAGTTTTTCACCAACATGAACCTCATCATGATGCATACCTTCCCATGTTTCCACAGTTTCTTCAGGTTCATCATTGGGGATGGTGGTATGGGTGGTTTCAATTCCCACAAAAAAAGAACTGCGTGGTTCATCTGGGTTTGGAAAAAATTGGTTACTGACTTTGGTGGATGAGATGGGTTTGGATTGTTCATCCTCTGAACAAGAGTTGGTTTGCCCATCCACCAAAACATTGAGAGAAGGAGAAGTTACCTGTGATTTTTCAATGTGTCTGGTCTTGGAAAGAGTTGATTTTAGGTCTGAGTAGATGACGATGGCCAGATTATTTGGTGATGGTGGTGGTTTGGTGGTGGTTTTGACTCCAGAGGCTTCACCCACAGTTGCACTCTCTTTCTTTTTCAGCATTTCTTCTCGTCGCACAGGAGGAGTCGACTCATCTTCAAGGACGATTGTTTCTGGTGGTTGATTGGTTGTGGCCGGAAGTCGAACCACCGCCTGGTTCCTGCCACTCCGGCGAACCACTCAATTTTCATCGACATTAGGGTTCCTTGGGGTGGTTCTCTTCACTCTTGCCATTGAAATCAAAGGTATGAATTATCTCAGGGACGTTTTTGGTTCTTGGTGATTTTCGTGGGTTTGCAGAGAGAAGCAGAGAGAATGGGAGAGATGTGAGGGAACGGTTGGGAGAGTGGAGAAAGGAGGGGAAGTTAAAAGGATAGTTAGACTTGATGTTGTCCTTATCTGATTAAGGAAAGGTGTTTTACAGCTGTATAAATGAGGGTAAAGCGAGTAACCATGGGTTAAAGGCAAAAAGAAGTACAAAAGAAGCATCTTAGTGTACTTGTTTTAAGGATTTTTACCATCATAACCTAAAAGTGGACATGATGGTTTCTTTTTAATGAAAAGAGCCTGATGCTACCCTTGTACTCTTCTTAAAACTAATTTGAAATTACTATTCCAGATTTCCCCCAAAATACATCTGATTTCCTTTTGAAAATCCAGGGTTTCTGATGTTGCAGCATTGATCCAGCATCGCCTAGTTGTCCTATTTTTCCCTCTTCAGCTGCAAACTAGCAAACACATTAAACATATCTAATAGAAAAGACATAACAAAAAGCTTAAAAATAGCATTTACAAGGATTGTTGGAACTTTGAGATAGTTCCCATCTTTGATTTAAGCTTTTTAGCACAGAGAAATCACCTCCACAGGGTTATGCTGTGGAGATGCTGCAGCATCATGGTATAACTTCACTCTCTGTCCATTTACCTTGAACACACTATTGTCCTCCGGGTTAACTAAGTCTACTGCCCCATATGTATAAACTTTGTGAATGAGGAATGGGCCTGACCATCTAGACTTAAGTTTACCTAGAAACAATTTCAACCTAGAATTGAATAAAAGACATTTTTGGCCAGCTTTCAACTCCCTATGCCTGATTCTATTGTCATGCCATTTCTTTGTTTTCTCTTTATAGAGCTTGGCATTCTCATAGGACATGTTCCTATGCTCTTCTAGCTCACAGAGTTGCAATTTTCTTTTGTTACCAACCTCATCTAAGTTCATGTTCAATTCCTTTATAGCCCAGTATGCTTTGTGTTCAAGTTCTAAAGGGAGGTGACAAGCCTTTTCAAAGAGTAACTATATGGGGACATACCTAAAGGTGTTTTGAAAGCAGTCATGTATGCCCATAAAGCATCATCTAGTTTGAAAGCCCAGTCTTTTCTATTTGGCTTGACAACTTTATCTATAATCCCTTTAATTTCCCTGTTTGAGAGTTCAGCCAATCCATTTGTTTGTGGGTGGTAAGCAGTGGCAACTCTGTGTTTCACATTATATTTTTCAAGCTCAACAAATTGTTCATAAAATGGGTACCCTCATCACTGATTAGTGCACGGGGGGTACCAAACCTTGTAAAAATTTGTTTTTGTAAAAACTTAACAACAGTTTTTGCATCATTTGAAACACATGCCATTGCTACCCATTTTGATACATAATCAACAGCAACTAGAATGTACTGGCAGTTGTTTGATGGGGAAATGGTCCTATGAAATCAATTCCCCAAATATCAAACAACTCAACTTCCAAGATCCCATTCAAAGGCATTTCATTTCTTTGAGAAATGGAACCACTTCTCTGGAATTCATTACACCTTTGAGCAAAGTTGTGGGCATCCATGAAGAGAGTTGGCCAATAGAAACTAGATTGTAGAACCTTAGTTGTTGTTCTTTGGTCTCCAAAATGTCCCCCATAAGCTGACTGATAGCAATGCTGCAGGATTGCTGCCACTTCAGTTTCTGGGATGCACCTTCTCAGCAATTGATCTGTACCAAGTTTAAACAGAAAAGGATCATCCCATATGTAGAATTTACTATCAGGGAGAAATTTTTTCAGCATATGGTGAGTATAATCAGAAGGTTTGATGGCACAAGCTAAATATGTATGTAACACCTTAGGCATATCCCACATCGGCCGTGGACAGGAGAGATGCTGGGTATATTAGTAAACATTGGCCTTACCAGACACAACGCGTTTTGGGGCCACAAGCATGCGGGTTCCTTGGGAACTCTGTGGTTAAGCGTGCTTGGGTGGGAGTAGTACCAGGATGGGTGACCTCCTGGGAAGTCCTTGCGAAGTCCTTGCCAGGTCGCCAAGAACAAAGCCGTGAGCCAGTGGGGCAAAGCGGACAATATTGTGTCGTGGTAAGCGGGGTGTTACAAATGGTATCAGAGCCACTCCTGTGCCGTTCGGGATGGTGGGGCAAACCTCATCGAGGACGATGAGTCCCTAAGGGGGTGTGTGTGTAACACCTTAGGCATATCCCACATCGGCCGTGGACAGGAGAGATGCTGGGTATATTAGTAAACCTTGGCCTTACCAGACACAACGCGTTTTGGGGCCACAAGCATGCGGGTTCCTTGGGAACTCTGTGGTTAAGCGTGCTTGGGTGGGAGTAGTACCAGGATGGGTGACCTCCTGGGAAGTCCTTGCGAAGTCCTTGCCAGGTCGCCAAGAACAAAGCCGTGAGCCAGTGGGGCAAAGCGGACAATATTGTGTCGTGGTAAGCGGGGTGTTACAATGTAACACCCCTAAATTTTAAAGAATTGCGATTTTTGGGCTTGCGGACGTCCGCATAGGGACAAGGACGGACATCCGTGTCCAGCCGGAAGCCGGAAGTCCGCAGGTCGTCAGCGGAAGCAGGAGAAAATGTTTGGGTTCATATCTGATCAAGGGCCGGACGTCCGCATAGTGGCTAGCCGGACGTCCGCGTAGGGCCTGGTGAGATATTTTGTTTGTTTTAAGACCTTTTTCCCTCTCTCTTCCCTCACTTCATTTCACAACCCTAAATCAGATTTCTCTCCCTCTCTCAAACCGATTTCCTCCCCAAGAAACCTCAAAACCCTTCCTCCTCTTCTTCACTCAAACCAAACCCATTCCCACCATTTTTTAAGATATGGAAGCTTGAAGCTTTTGTGGAGACTAGGAGCTTTTGCTTGGAGGATTCAAGTAATGAAGGTAATTTCTCTCTCTCTCTCTTTCTCTACCAAAAGCTAGGTTGTTGTTGTTTTCACCTTCTCTTCCATTTTGGGGTATTATTGGGTGATTTTTGTTATGTTTGGTTAATGTAATCTTCTCCTTCTTCATCTATGAAAATTTGGGTTTTGACATAAGTTGAGATCTTGATGTAAAATGTTTGGGGAATGATTCTACATACTTGGATCTGAATATTTATGGTTGGAAACGTATGGATCTAGGTTTTTGGAAGATATAGGCTTGAAGGATCGTGTTCTTCAAAGGAGCTTACGTTTGGGGAAAATCTAGATTTAGCCTATATCTAGCAAGGTGAGTTCAAGTTGATTTGTGAAAACGTTGTACATGCCAAAAATGTTATTTTCCAAGTATTTGTGTGTTTTACTTATAATTATCAACTGTTGAGTTATTTGGTGAGTTTGACTCTTTTAAGTGTTTAACTTTATAAAGATTGTAAAACACCATATTTGGGATTTTGGAATATTTTGATGTGTAGAAATCATAAATATGTCCTTAAATGATTTATTGCTCAAATGGAGCTTATTCAATGGTTTAATCATGTGGGTATAATTGATTTTATAAACCATTTGGGAAAATGCACATTTTCATGAGTCGTTTTGAGAATTATAAGAGCATGAGTTCATTTTGGGAACCCATTTGTATTAATCCGTGACGAGTTTTGGGTTAATGATTATTTTGTGGTATACGTTTACCTAAACGATGTTTAAATGCATTTTATACTATGAGGATCGTTATTTATGGGTCTAATGGGTTTTGAGCATTTTGCTCGGTTTGACTTTAAGGGAGTCTTGGGGACATTTTGTCCGATTTTAATGGCTCAATGTGGAGTCCTATTAATGGTTTGCATTTATTGCAACTTATTGCATTTTATTGCATATTATTGATATTTACATGCTCGGGTGCTTTAGTCATTCTGGGATGGGCATGTAATTGTAGACTGTGTTGCATTGGATCCATAGGCACGTAAATCAGTCTTTATTTGATGGTCTACTAGGTGTTGCGGGATTTTACCGGGCCCCATGTTTTATGACCTTTACTTTTCAAGGGTACACTAGGAGGGTTGAGTCTGGTTGAGCTATCAGGTTGATTGATGGGCGTTTATGACCTTCGCCATGTCAGGGCAATGCCATGGTTGTAACCCCGCTTGTGTCGAGCCTTTGGTGGTATTCATGTTAATATTCCGCTAAGGTCAGTTGTCTCTTTGGGTGTGTCTTGAAAGGAGTCGTAGGGACACTTGGGCTTTTATGTCGTGAAGTGTCATATGATTAACATTGTATGAGTGACATACTTCTGTGTTCCTCCACTCTCAATGGATACGGGTCTCCCCCGTCGTCGACCAACATTACTTTGGATATATTAATGTCCTTGTTTTATTATTGTTGGTCTTGTGCGATTGACTGCACTTGATGACTATAATATTGGATTTCCCTCCATGTATATTAAAGTTTGAATGAAGCAACTCATTTCCATATTTATGGTATTTGGACTTCATTACATTTTACGTTCGTGTGAGTATTGGTTCGTATCATGTTTTCGGTGAAGTATTATATTTATATGGACTGTTCTTCCATGTTTTATGGGTTGAGTATTATGTCATCAACCGTATTTGAAGGTTTCACATAATATAAATTTATTCACATTTTGAGTAAGTTGGGATTGGAATTCATTTTGGAAAACGCTTTATACATTTTTGGGAACTTTTCTCATAGATTTTGTGTGCGTTAAAAAATGAGTCGTTTACATCCTTTCATAAACTCTTTTGGAAATCATAATTTATGTCGCAAACTTTCATTCAACGAATTATTTAAATCATGTATTAAACTCTTGAACTCACTAGGCGTTAGTCTAACCTTTTTATTTGTCGACATGTGCAACAGGTTCAGGTTGGGAGTAGTTCTAGTGACACTGCGAAAGGTCGAGTGCTAGTAGTGTGCTCGAGAGTTGAATTGGTTAAGTGAAGTCTTTCGCGATGACTTTTAGGAATTGCATTTTGTACTTGAGTTAAGTAACACCCGATGTGAACTTAGCCTTGTAATAAGACTTGGGTTAAAAATTGTTTGATGTGTTTCTCGTATTGGTTTATAGGAAGAAATTCTATTAGTTTGGATGTATTATCGAAAATTTTATTTAGTTGCTCTTTCCCAATTTGAGGGTGTTACAAAATAATTATCTATGTCAGCAAACCATGGAAGTTGTGATTGCACCATAAGAATCTTTTCATCAGGGAAGGCCTCTACAATGTCTCATCCTTCCTTACTTTCAACAAGCTTTTCTAACCTAGATAAATGATCAACCACTTGGTTTTCTACCCCTTCCTGTCAACAATTTCTAGGTCAAACTCTTGCAATAACAAAACCCATCTTATGACTTTTGCTCCCATCAAGTATGATCTAAATTTATCAAATGCAAACACTACTACTAATAATTTCTTTTCAGTTGTTGTGTAATTAATTTGAGCTTCATTTAGGGTTTTGCTTGCATAGTAGATGGAATGAAAAATCTTTCCTTTTCTTTGACCTAAAACTGCACCAACAACCCAATCACTTGCATCACACATGATTTCAAAAGGTTTGTCCCATTCAGGAACAACAATCACTGAAGCAGTTACCAAAGCTTTCTTTAAAGTGAGGAATGCATTTATGCAATCTTCATCGAAATCAAATTTTTGGTCTTGCTGTAATAATAGACATAAAGGTTTTGAAATCTTTGAAAAATCTTTTATAAACGTCTATAAAATTCAGCATGGCCAAGAAAGCTTCTGATTCCTTTAACAATGGTTGGTTCAGGTAGTTTTTCAATAACTTCAAGTTTAGCTTTATCTACCTCAACTCCTCTTTTAGAAATTAAATGACCAAGGACAATTCCTTCTTTAACCATGAATGAAATTTTTCCCAGTTACGGACCAAGTCAGTTTCTTCACACCTTTGAAGACTTTGTTTTAAGTTTTCCAAACAATGATCAAAAGATGAACCATAAAAAAAAATCATCCATAGATATTTCAATGGATTTTTCAAGCATGTTAGAAAATATGGACATCATGCATCTTTGGAAAGTAGCAGGTGCATTGCAAAGTCCAAAAGGAATTCTCCTAAATGCAAAAGTGCCAAAAGGAAAAGTGAAAATAGTCTTCTTTTGGTCTTCCGGTGCTATGGCTATCTGATTGTATCCTGAGTATCCATCCATGAAGCAGTAAAACTCTTTTTCAGCCAACCTGTCCAACATTTGATCAACAAAAGGTAAAGGAAAATGGTCATTTTGAGTAGCATTGTTTAGTTACGGTAGTCCATGCAAATTCTCCATCCGGAGACTATTCTTGTGGGGATGAGTTCATTCTTGTCATTGGAAATGACAGTGATCCCTTCCTTCTTTGGAACACATTGGACTGGACTAACCCAAGAACTACTGGTTATTGGGAAAATAATTCTTGCATCTAACCATTTTAAGATTTCCTTTTTCACTACCTCTTTCATGACAGGGTTCAGCCATTTGAGGTTCTATGGATTTGAAGTTCTTTTCTTCTAAGATGATCTTATGTTGACAAATAGAAAGACTAATCCCTCTAAGGTCAGCAATGGTCCATCCTATGACTTTGGTGTGCAACTTTAACATATCTACTAACTTCTTTTCTTGATGCAATTCTATGGTAGCTGAAATGATGAAAATCAATTTGTCTTCTTCTCCTAGAAAGGCATACTTCAGATGGGTTGGGAGTTGTTTCAACTCCAAGTCAGGTGGTGAGACTATGGAAGGAGTAACTGATTTTTGCTCATTATTTTCCAGCAGTTCAAATGCTGCAACATCCAAAGGAACAGTCTCTTCTTTTCTCAAGGCAGAGTCCCTATCATCATCCTCTTCTCCTCAGGTCAGGTCTTCCTCATTCTCATCTTCTATCCTACATGTCTATTTGACTCCCTATTCATGACACAATGACTCAATGGTACCTAAGCTTGAGTAGTCTTCCATATCACTAGGGTATTTTAAAGAATTGAAAACATTGAATGTGACTTTTTGGTCTTGAAGTCTCATGGTCAATTCTCTTTTCTGGACATCTATCAAAGTTCTACCAGTGGCTAAGAAAGGTCTACCTAAAAGAACAAGGATATCTTTATCAACCTTAAAGTCTAAAATGATAAAATTAGCTGGAAAGATGAATTTATCAACCTGGACTAACACATCTTCAATCCTACCCTTTGGATAGGCAATGGTCTTATCAGCTAAGATGAGTGTGGCTGTGGTAGGTCTGGCTTCTCCTATGCCTAAGCTTTGGATGATTGATAAGGGCATGAGATTGACACTGACATCTAAATCACACAAGGCTTGTCCAACTTCTTTTCCACCTATGGAACAAGGAATGGTAAAACTTCCTGGGTCTTTTTGCTTATGAGGTATTTTGTTGGAAAACAGAGCACTGCAACCTTCAGTGAGGGAAACAGTCTCATATTCAGCCAACTTCTTTTTCTTACTCAAGATGTCTTTAAGGAACTTGACATAGTCGGGCATCTACTCAATTGCCTCAACAAGAGGTATGTTGATGTGCAATTGTTTGAAAACATCTAAAAACATTTTAAATTGTAATTCCTCCTTCTCATTCCTTAACCTTTGGGGGAAAGGTATGTAAGGGGGAACTGGTTTGATGACAACTTTCTTTGATTGTTTTGAGCAAGATGGGTCCAATATGCTTTTGGTCTTGGTTTCAGTCAGAGGTGGACTTGAACTTGTAATCTTAGGGTATCAGTCTTCTATTTGACTTGGTGGTTTTGGAATAACCTGAATCTCTGGAGTAGGACTGGCTTTGAACATTTTATCAAAATCTGTTTTGGTTAAAGGGCCAAGTTCCTTTTCCACAGCTTCAGGTAATTCTTTCCCACTCCTAAGAGTTACAACTTTCACATGTTCCTTTCCTGGGGCCTTTGGGACTTCTGTGTTACTAGGCAAATTACCTGTGGCCCTATTGATCTGGTTGAGTGCCAACTGACTGATTTGGGTTTCTAAGTTCCTCAAGTGTGTGCTATGCTGATTAAAAAGAGATTGATTTTGAGGTTGTTGTGCTTGTGAGTTGTGACTGTGCCATGTAATTCTTGATCAGTGTCTCCAAAGAGACATTTGGATCATCTTGTGGAGGTGAATGGTTTTGGTTTTGAAAAGGTGGTTGAGTGTTTTGAAAACCTTGGTTACGATTATTCTAGTGATGGTTGTTTTGATTATTTCCCTTGAAATGGTTTTGGCAACTGCTTGCTTGATTTTGAAAATTGGAGTTCCCTTGCTGCTTTTGAATTGGTGGGTTTAAACAAGAACCGGTCCAAGAAAAGTTTGGGTGCTGCTTCCAACTGGCATTGTATTTGTTGGAGTGAGGGTTAGGTTTATTTTGAACATAGTTTACTGATTCAGAATTATGAGGACAATGTTCGTAAGAATGTTCCTCACCACAACAGACACATTGACATAAAGGACAGGTGCAGGAGGGGTAGTGACAGGTGGATGTGTTCCTTGACCAGAAGTGATATTTTTAAGCATATTAGTCATGGAAGCAAGCTGAGCTGTCAATGCAGTGTATGCATCTACCTCATGCATTCCAATAGTCTTCTTTTGAGTTTGAGTTTGAGCCCTTGGATCACCCATTGTCCATTGTTTGCTAAAAGTTTTTCAAGAATTTCATACCCGGTATTGTAGGTGTTAAAGGTAAAGGCCCCTCCTGAAGTCGCATCGAGCATTTGTTTTGCATTGGAATCAAGCCCATTGTAAAATATCTCGAGTTGAAATACAGTAGGGAATGCCATGGTGAGGGCATTTCCTTAATAACTCTTTAAACCTTTCCCAAGCATCAGGAATTGCTTTATCGTCCATTAAACATGCAAATTTCATTTCGAGACTTAGCATTTCGGGTAGGTGGAAAATCTTTTCGCAAAAAAATTTCAGCCACATCACTCCAAGATGGTAAAGAACCTGGTACTAATTAATTGAACCATACTCTTGCCTTATCCCTTAAAGAAAATGGAAATAAAGTGAGCCTTAAGGCTTCAGAAGATACTCTAGGGATTAGAAAAACATCGGTGGTCTCCATAAAAGATTTTAAATACGAATGGGGATCCTCCGATGGTAATCCGGGAAATTGACCATTGGCTTGCAACATATGAAACATGATGGGGTTTGGTTCAAAATGTAAAGTTTCTAACTGTGGCCTAACAATCTCTGAATTTAATTACTCAAAATTAGGGATTGCATAGTCCATAAGTTTTCCATCTTTTGAGTTTGTAAGATCAATGATGTTAAGGGGTTCAATATTACCAACAGATCTCGCATCATTCTCATCCTCATTATTATTATGAAGTGGTGGATTATGTTGAAAGGGATGAAGTGGTGGATTCCCAAAAAGTGGTGGATTATTTACAAAGATTGACGGAGGCCTGATTGGATTTTCTAAAGGTGGTCCCATTTGATTTTCCAAAGGTGGTCGGACTTGGTTTTCTAAAAGTGGTGGTCTTGGTGGTCTATTTTCAAAACCTGGTGGGGGTTCATCCATATTGAGAGAGTTTGATGTTCGTTGAATTCTTCTTCTTTGACGAAAAGTTTTCTCAATATCCGGATCTAATTCGAAAAATTCCCCACGTTGTATTCTTGGCATACACCACTTTCCAAAAATCTTTAAAATTCCCAACGGTGTTAGAAAAAACAAATCTTTTAAAATACTATTATAGACTTTTAGCTTACCAATCCCCGACAACAGCGCCAAAAACTTGACAGTGCTTAGAATGCACCTACATACGTATGCTAATTAAACCTCAAAGCAAGTATACAATGAGATCTAATGTTGTCTTTCAAGTAATAAAAGTGGTAAAGATACCAGTATCGTCCCACAGAGATTGGAGTTAAAACTGCAGTAAGAGTATAATGAAAGATGTGATTTCAGATGGCGATTTGGAAGAAAATATTTTGATTGGTTGGTTTGATGATTATCACAGAGCTAAATGAACAATATTAAAAGAGAAACAAGCGTGTAAGACTTGTGATGATTTGTTAAACCAAATTCCAGCAGACTAATGCTACAGAAATGCTACAGCATAATGCTATAGGAATGTTGCAGCATGATGGTGACAATAACTATTTTCCTTATCTATTTCAAGACACGTTCCTCTCGGACTCTCACCATCCCATTATTCCATAAGCTATAAACAATCTCATCTCTGAGCAAAGTTCAAGATAAAGAAATGATGGGAGTGGAGTTCTCAAAATATATGGCAAAACAAATTCTATTTGTTAAAAGTTACTCTCTCGATATAACCCCCGTACCTCCCAAGTTGTTGTAATCCAAGTAGCTTATCTCTAAGTCTACTCCATTTTAACCCTTTGAAAAAGTGACAACTTATCAAGAATGAATCATTTTGAAAAACACAAGTGACAACTCTTGTTGCAAGTAACTCTCTCGATATTACCTCCTATGTCATTCAAATTGACGTGATATTCAATGCCTATCTCTAGGTCCATGACACTTTAACACTATCAAAGTGATCAATTTGTCAAGGGATTGTATTATCTTGATAAAACTTGGGTTGGAATAATAAAACATCATTATTGCCACACAAATGTCTACTTTCTTTTAGTTAACATGATCATCATTTGCCTCACACCCAAGCTAATATGATTAGCTACTCATTACAATAACCAAAGTAAAGCAAATGTAAAAGACTTGGAAAGTAAACATGATGATTAGAAATGTAAATGACTTTAAAAGTAAATGACTATAATTAAAATAACAAGAAATGAAATTACAAGGAAGTAATTGACAAGAATGTAAAGTACTGAATTAGAGTGCATAAAAATAAAGACGTAAGGTAAATAGGAAAGCTAGATATGCAAGATGAACTTAAAGAGAACAAAGTAAAATTTTACTGCCCGGTGCTGCAGAGATGCTACAAGCATTCATACACAAAGGATGAAGATTAAAGAAGAAATGCAAGCATTAAATGAAGAACTTGAAGAACTAAAAGATTACTGAAATTTAGAGGAATTGGAGCTGGTTAAGATCAGCTAGAAGTGAGTACAATAGATGTCTAATAAATGCACCCAAGACCCTCTATTTATAGTAGTAGAGAGGGACCAAAAGTGTAAGTTTGAAACTAAATCTATTTGGAAATCAACCACTAGTTTAAGCAACTAACTAGAAAGTACAAAAGATAATTAAATTACAACTAGCAAGTTCAAATCAGCTGGTTCACGACTTTATCCGTTGGGTAACAAAAAGGCTAGTTTTAATCCCATTTAATCAACTTCCAATTCCTCCATGCAAAAGCCCTCAGGTCCAGTGCTCCAGCGATGCTGCAGCATGACCTATTCCACAAAGAGATTTTCCAAAGCATGTTAAAATTAGCCTAAACACCCCATGAAAACAAGTAAATCACCATCCTAAGCTCCAAATCAAGAAAGTGGAAAATAATGAAATAAATGACTCAAATAGGGATAGAAGGGCAAAATCCTACCTAAAAGATTAAATAAATAAGTGCTTAAGTACTCAAAATTGAGCACTTATCAGTTTTAAATAAGCAATCCCAAACACCCCTTAAGTTTTCCGAATACACTCAACATACATGTTATCTATCCCAAAGAATTTATCATTGTATAATTCAAATAATCAGCTTGTTTTGTAAGTTATATTAGATTTATTTTCATATCATTGTCAACTCAACAAGTCCTAATTGATATTAGCTTGTTTTGTTATTCTCTGCTAAGTAATTATCGATCTCGTCATGATAATTATATTACGAGAGTTTCAACCAATTATAAATCCATGTCTGGAAACACAATTCCATGTTTGCCCATCAATTATTTGATGAAATGTTTCAATCATAGCCTCAACCTTGATTTCAATTTTCCCTGTTGATTGGTGATATTTTGTCGATCTAATCATTATTCAACCACGTTTTGTTTCATCGGTGAAATAGGTTCAGTTGATCTTCCTTTGAACATTTTATATTATGGGTGTCTGGGTAAGCTTGAGCTCACCTCGACTAATACCATGGGTATATAAAGATAACAACCAAGAAAATTCTCAATAGCATTGGAGAGACTCGAACCAGTGACCTTTAAGAATTAATAATGGCCTAAGCTTTATTGCGAGTGAACTAACCCTGCTTTTCGATTTGAATCTATTCTAATAATCATCAATCGATTTTGCCATTTGAATCTATGGGTTTCTATGACACACTCGTAAATGGGCTAATTGTACAAGATTGGGTAATCTTTATTTGTTGTGCCTATACATCATGAGTAGAGTCTATAGATACAAGCCCAATGAACCAAGCTTATACAAGTTGAGATGTGAGCCGAGTCTCAACTCTAAACCTATTGAAATCTTAGGGGTTGTTTGGCAGTTGCTGAATGGTTTGGTGCATGATGATTAAGTGGTCAGAATGATTAAGAGGCTCCTATGATATAGTATAAAATGAAATATGGTTGTTTGGTAATTGTTCATAATGAAATTAGGGTGCTAAATGATTAAAGAAGGCCCAAGATACAAAATCATTCAGAGGGTTTTAGAACCATTAAGAAGCAGACTTTTCTTTTGCCAAACAAGATTCACCTCTTAGCGATTCAGAGGCTGCATCTTAATGGAACTATTAAGAGCTAAACAAACAGCCCCTTAATGAACCTAGTGAATTGGGGTTGGACTATTAGGATATTTTCAAGCGTTAGTATAAATTGACAATAAAAAATAAGTCTAATTTTTTTTTCATAAAAAACATTATCAATTTGTTCTTCAGTTCTTTGCCTTTGCAAGGAGAGTTCTCGTAGTCGACCCTTCTTATTGTTTTTCTTCCAAAACTTTTAAAATAAAAGGTGAAAAATAAATAAAATTTTCAAATGCAATAACAAATACTTTTTGGCAGTTCCAATCACTTTGGAGGCCCTGTTACATCTATATTGACACTATTGCTCGATATATAAGTAGTAAATAAAACAATATTAAAAGTATCACATATTAAAATAGCAAAAATGAAGTAACATACTGAATTCATTTAAATAAAATGAGTCTTCTAACGTTTTTCGAAACAAAATCTTCAATCAAATCTTTGTAATCAACTTTCTCCAAGAAACCATTTTCAAACGCTATCAAGGCTAGTCCGTTAAGTCTTTCTTATGTCATTGTCGAGCGCAAATAGTTCTTCAACAACTTCAACTTTGAGAAACTTCTTTCTGCAGATGCAACAGTTACGGGAATAGTCAACAAGACTCTATAAGCAATAATAGCATTAGGAAAGCAGTCTACATGTTTCAAATACTCTAAAATATCAATAGGGCCCATCTTTTCATGTGGTAAAACCTCTTGGAGTAATTTTAATTCCACATAAAGTCATTTCTATCAATATCAGATTGATCTTGATTCTTAAGTGCAATTTCAAAGTTAATACAAGAAGACTTTAAACATGCATTATCCAAAGAACGCAACTTATCAGAAGTAAATAAAAACCCAAACACATTTTCATATTCTTGGTATTGTTCAAATCTTCTTTTTAACGAAACAATTGCATGATCATCGACACCTAAGAAATAATTAACTCTAAATGACTCTTCCGCAGATTGTGAAGTAATTTCAGATGCATCACTCGGATTTTCATCAAAATGTCTTTTCCTTCGAATTTCACGTTTTCTAGGAAATAATGGATCAATATCCAATTCAGTGGCAATTTTCTTTGCCGATTATATAGCATCTAACCCGTTTCTCTATATCCCTCAAAAAAAAGAAATTAGTCATTTGATTTGTCTAATAGCAACATCAATTATTGATTGTAAATGTTTACTAACCAAATTCACAGCACATAGAATTTCATACCAAACCACTATTGACACTGGAAACTCAAAATCACCAAGCTCGTTTTGTGCTAAAGATTTCGTTTCACTTCAAATTTTTGAATCATTATCAATTTCAGCTACTTGAAGTAAGCTTCTCTTATATCAAACACTTGAAATCTTATGGCTTTTACGCTATCAATACGACTCTCCCAACGAGTCGTTGACAACGATTTAACTGTCCATCCTTTTACATGGCCGTTTGAAGTCTTAAATCGAAGAGACGAACAAAATTAGTCGTTACATTAGCAAATCTTACTAGGGATCTTGTTGTAGTAGCCATTGGAAGAAAAAGCGAGGAAGACGAGAAAGGAATTTAGGAAACTGAATCGTCGATTGGAAAAAACGAGGGAGATGATATCGTTGCTTTGTTCTTGTGAAGAATGTCGCGATATCAATTGTTCGATTATTGATTGAGCCCTAAATTAAAACCTAATAAAATTGATTGGCCTAAAAATAAATACTATATATATAGAACTAGTTAAAATTTTGGGCCCCATACATTTTGGGGGCCCTATTCACTAGAAGCTAATGAAGCATGTGTTGCACGGGCCTGCTTTTTGGAATTAAATATGATAACGAAAACAAGATTATTACAATAAGACTATCCACAACAATGAAATTGCAACACAATTTCTAAAGTGTCAAATCAGTTGCAATTATCTTTAAATCATCCCATACTACAATGATTTTCAACCACATTCTAAAGTGACATCTCATCATAAAACACAATATTCTAATCAAATAACAACAAACCTACAATTAAATATTCTTTACTATAACTTAATACGAACTGTTTTATTAATTAAATCATTTTAATAAAATAAATTTAAGTAATTAAATAAAATATTTAATTTATAAAACATTAAAATAAAATACAAAGTAAAAATATTACATTAATCGTCATTTTCTTATTCTCTAAATCTTTAACAAATCTCTTCAACCAAATCTGATTGTAAACAATGATTCATTGATCTATTACGTACTTGTATGTGATTTTGGAGATAGTTTTCGTACTCATGAAATATGCTATAAGAGATTTGAGGTATAATTATAGTAAAATGGAGAAATGGAGATAGTCAACAAGGTTTCTCAAAAGGACATCAACTTCAAGAACTTCAACTTCAAAAACTTCTAAACGAACAATTATGTAATTTTATGTGTTAAGTTTGTATTTTTATTATGTAATTTATTTTATTCTATTTTTATATAAATTATATTTTGCATTTTTTAGTATTCGTTATATTAACAAAAAAAATTATTCATACAATTGTTTAATAAACATACCTTACAAAACATCACAAAACATAATGTGACATAAAACAATTTATAATTTAGAAATTATTCCCTATAATTTCTTATACTATTCATCGCCACATAATCAAAAATACTGATTCTTGCAATTACCAAAAATCAATTTCTCTACAATTTCTTATACTATTCTCTGTCACATCAGCAAAAGGTACTGATAATTTAGAAATCATACTAACAAGCATCATAATTGTTAAAATAGAAATCCTACGTGACGCATTTGTAATTCATTTCTAATCCAATTGAAATTACCGTTATGGATGGTCTACCAATCTATATTTTTTAGTAGAACGATTTAGAAGGTTGTACATAATTCAATACACGTTGAATAGTTTTTTATTTGTTTTCTTTACCTAATTTTATTTTATTTTATTTGATTTGACAATTTAAAGTAAAATATAACTCAAAAATCGACAAATTTTACCTGTAAATAAATGGATCAAAATTGTCGCATCTTAAAAGTTTTAGATTTATTAATGGGAAATTAATTAAAATACCCCAAGTTTGACTTTGCTTTACCAAAATACCACAAATCTTGTTCACTTTACCGAAATGCCACAAATTCCCGCGGTGGGGCCCGCGATCGCGGGCCCCAACCCACGTGTCATACTCTTTTGCCCAAATTGCCCGCGTAGGTCCCTCAAGGATGCCTGCGATCGCGGGCTAAGCCGCTACGTGTCAGTATGGGGTTAACCCTAAAAATTTTTGATGGACACAAACCCTAATTTATTCTCATCGCCACAACTATATAAGAGAGGGTGGGGGGACCAAACCGGCTACACAAGAATTTTTTAATCAAATCCTCTCCCAAACTCTCTCAATTTTGTCGTGTGGAATACGCGCTCGGGTTTTTTGAAGATGACTCGTATTACTCAGTTGGTAAGTTTTTCTTAAGTTTTTTGTTCTTTTTTTATATGTTGTTATTTTAAGTTAAGATATATGATATGTATGTTGTTAGAGTGTTTATAACTTGTTATATGTTTGAATATGATATTTGTTCTATGTTTAAATTTTAAAATATATGATATGTATGTTTTTATGTTGGAATGTGATATTTGTATGTTATAATGTGTATGTTGTTATAGATGTTAGAGTATTTTTAAAAAAAATGTTAAGAGTGTGTTTTTATAAAAAAAATGTTAAGAGTTTTTTTATAAAAATAATTCTTAAGAGTGTGTTTTTATAAAAAAAAAGATATTAAAGTGTTTTTTATAAAAATAAATGTTAGAATTTTTTTTATAAAAATAATTTTTAAGAGTGTTTTTTTATAAAAAAAAAGATGTTAAAGTGTTTTTTATAAAAATAAATGTTAGAATTGTTTTTATAAAAAAAAGATGTTAAAGTGTTTGTTATAAAAATAAATGTTAAAGTGTTTTATATAAAAATAATTCTTAAGAGCGTGTTTTTTTATAAAAAAAAGATGTTAAAGTGTTTGTTATAACAATAAATGTTAAAGTGTTTTTTATAAAAAATGTTATGAATGACAACTTTGGTCCCTAGGGTTTTAAGAATGACAACTTAGGTCCCTAAACTTTTAAGAATGACAATTTAGGTCCCTAAACTTTTAAGAATGACAACTTAGGTCCTTAAACTTTGGTGAATCATAACTAAGGTCCCTAAACTTTTAAGAATGACAATTAGGTCCCTAAACTTTTAAGAATGACAACTAGGGTCCCTAAACTTTTAAGAATGACAATTAGGTCCCTAAACTTTTAAGAATGACAATTAGGTCCCTAAACTTAGGTCTATATATAACACTATTATATGTTGAAATAAAATAAACCGCAACATATCTATATATAACACTATTATATGTTGAAATAAAATAAACCGTAACATATCTATTTGGATTTTGTCAAACGGGTGTAAATAGCCCTAAGGTATGTCGGGATTTAAGCAATCCTTGTGATTCCCCTGCTACCTGGAAGTCCAATAGATTGAGTGGTTTCTTTTCTAAAACTAAAACAAACGAATAATTATCAACACAATAAACCAAACAAGCAAAAGCATCTATATATAACACTAACTATAACATCTGTGAATGTGTAACATCCCAAAATTTCAAGAAAATTAAAATTTTTAATTAAACACTTCATATATAAAAACCCATTAAATAACCCCAACATATTACTTGCAAAATCATAAATATTGTTCAAGTAATCAGAAACCAGCGGAATCAAAGTTCAATAAATAAAACTAAGATCAGCCAGCTCATCCCGCGCGTCAGTGTGTACCCGTCACGCCTTAGAGCCACTCGTACCTGAAACCACAGTTTATTGGGAAAGGGTAAGCACGAAGCTTAGTGAATTCAAACACCATAAATAATACAGTTATTCCACACTAGCCCTAAAACAGATAGTGACACATAAACGATCATACAGGTCTACGAACAAATCATAAACACGTATATCCACAACCACCCGCCTAAAAGGCACCAGTCGGTCCCACCGACCACATGATAACATCTTCGGCCCCGCCGAATCCTCGGTCCCACCGAGTCTCTACGCCCCGCGTATAAAACCTCCGGCCCCGCCGGATCCCCGGTCCCACCGAGTCTCTACGCCCCGCGTATAAAACCTCCGGCCCCGCCGGACCCTCGGTCCCACCGAGTTAACATGGCAACATAGTATCAACTAGACACCCCACTATCTAGTTCCACAACACAATCACATAAAGCTACCACACACGTACTACAGCAATGATAAAACAACCGTTATTAGATATAGTGAGAGAACTCACCTCAAATGCGCGCCTAGCTTAATCAACACAAATCAAGCTTCACAATTACAGTCACTTTCCAGCACCTAAACGCATGTTAAAACGTGTCAATACGAGACTCGGACCCTATGACACGACACACGCTTAAACCGTCACTAAAACTAATTTCCGTTCTCACAAAACAGGTCTGTTCGGGACCTGTTTCGACCCCTTTAAACCCATAAAATTCCCAATATTATTTCATGACCAGAAACTCCTCTGAGTTAGGGTTCCAAGGACATATTATACGCCTCCTAACGATTTTTCTACAATTTATAAAGAATTAAATACGAACGGTTACTAAAACTGCCAGTTTTCGGTCCAGCCTGCACAAACAGCCCAATACAGCCTAGCTACGGGCTTAATCAGACTTTTGGCAAAACACCAAAAACCTTCCCAACTCGATTAGGGAACTTTGGGCACCAATTTCACCCAAAAACGAGTTACGAGCAGAAAGTTATGGTCTACACAAAACAGTGGCAGATTCCAGAATTTTTCACATAAAATGACGAATCACCGAACTTGCGACCACTTTTTCGCCCAGTTAGAGACCGAACCAGTTTTACGCTAAAACACAGAAAACGTGCCCGACCTCGAACTTGAACCGTGGGCGCCAGTTTCGGCTCAAACGGAGTTACGACGGAAAAGTTATGGTCACACGAAAACTGGACGGCACACTTAGAATTTCATAAAAACACGATTTATAAAAACGGTTTGTACGATTCGGCTTAAACGATTAAGTCACGGGTTAAGGGCTCTATAGAGACAATGGTCTGGTCACACCACGCGCCACCCACTACCATCTCCGGCAGTGGCGGTCGCCGGTGGCGACCGGCGGCGGCTCTCCGGCAATGACTACACAACACACTCCGCACCCTCTCGCACCTCCGACCTCTCTCTTTCTCGATCGTCTTACTGCAACCCCACAAAGCTCGCCACTACATCACCATCTCCGGTGGTGATACCACAGTCGCCGCCTACAGCGGCCAAGGCCGCCGCGACGCGGCTGTCACGGGGGAAGACCGACGAGGAAGACAAAGAAAACAAGAACGAGAGAACGGAACTTACCTTCGACGACAAAACGGTGGCGGCAGTGGCTGCGCTCCTCCTCCGGCGTCCTTCCCTCCGGCGATCAGTCTCCCGACTCCCTTCTTCTCGCCGCCGATTCTCTCTCTCTCTCTAACCCTCTCTCGGTTTCTTCTCTATCTCTCTCTCTTCTCGTTCCCTGCCCACAATCGTATAACACAAGACCAAAGGCATTAGGGTTATCGAAAGTTTTGGGTTTTGCTTGGCTATCAAGAAAAGAAGAAACGGGAATGGGAAACCGGCCATGGGCCGTGACCCATGCAATTCTTTCCAAAAGTTTCACTTTAGCCCCCCCAACTACACCTATCTTACAAACTCCACTAAACGACATGAATTCTAACATTTTGGTCCTTTTTGACACCAAACCAATAACCAAAAACAATTAAAGGTAAACAATTAAGTTATTAAAATAAATTAATAAACGTACCGGGACACGGGCTTTACAACTCTCCCCCGCTTGAATTAGACTTCGTCCCCGAAGTCCACGCCCGCAAACAGCTCCGGGTAATTCTCCCGCATCTCGGTCTCTGGTTCCCACGTCCATTCCGACCCCTTTCGGTGCTGCCACTGGACCTTCACCAACCCAATGACTTTGTTCCGTAGAGTCTTCGTCTTCCTCTCGACGATGGCTACTGGCTTCTCCACATAGTTGAGTCGCTCGTCAATCTGAATATCTTCGAGGGGAACTACTGCAGACTCATCCATCACACACTTCCGCAACTGAGAGACATGGAACGTGTTGTGGATCAGGCTCAGCTCTTCTGGTAGCTCCAATCGGTAAGCTACTTTCCCCACACGCGCGATGACCTTGTACGGTCCGATATATCGGGGACCCAACTTTCCCCGCTTGCGAAAACGGATTACCCCTTTCCAGGGTGACACTTTCAAAAGAACGTAATCCCCGACTTGGAACTCCAAGTCCGATCGTCTCTTATCGGCGTAACTCTTTTGTCGACTCTGAGCAGTGACTAACCGATCCCGCACCATCTGGATCATTTCCGTCGTCTTTAGCACAACATCGGTGCTCCCCAGCACTCTGTGACCAACCTCGCCCCAGCAAATGGGCGTCCGACACTTCCTGCCATACAACACTTCGTACGGCGCTCTACCGATGCTAGCGTGATAGCTGTTATTATAGGAGAACTCAGCTAGTGGAAGATACTGATCCCAACTACCACCAAAGTCAATCACACATGCTCGCAGCATGTCCTCAAGTGTCTGAATAGTACGCTCACTCTGCCCGTCGGTCAGAGGATGAAATGCTGTACTGAAATGCAACCGCGTACCCATTTCATTCTGAAACTTCTCCCAAAACCGGGAGGTGAAACGAGTATCCCGATCCGAGACAATCGAGACTGGCACCCCGTGCCTAGTTACAATCTCTCGGATGAAAACCTCCGCGAGCTTATCCGCCGAGAAGCTCTCTTTAATCGCCAAGAAGTGAGCGCTCTTAGTCAGACGATCCACAATTACCCATATGGTATCGTTCCCTCGCTGAGTTTTGGGAAGCTTCGTGATGAAATCCATCGTAATCTGCTCCCACTTCCACACCGGAATCTCCAAAGGCTGCAATTTCCCGTGCGGTCGCTGGTGCTCCGCCTTGACCTTCCGACAGGTCAAACATACCTCCACACATTTGGCTACATCCCGCTTCATGCCGGGCCACCAATAGCCTTCCCGTAAGTCTCTGTACATTTTGGTAGCTCCCGGATGAATCGAAAACTTGGACTTATGCGCCTCGTCCAATAGTATCTGTCGGTTCCCACCGGTGAATGGGACCCAAACTCTACCATATCGGGTCAATAATCCTCGACTATCCCGTACTAATTTCGGAATTTCTCCCGAAACTCTCTCACGTTTTGCATTTTCCGCCAACACGGCCACCTCCTGAGCGACACCTATCGACTCCAAAAGAGGTGCAACCACTGTCAACCGCTGACACAGACCCTTCAGCGGTCCCCCAACCGGATGTCGGCTAAGTGCTTCCGCAACTACATTCGCTTTACCCGGGTGGTAAAGTATCTCGCAGTCGTAATCCTTGACCACATCAAGCCATCTTCGTTGTCGCATATTAAGATTTTGCTGATCCATCAGGTATTTAAGGCTCTTATGATCAGTGTAGATTGTACACTTGACACCATAAAGATAGTGTCTCCAAATCTTCAGAGCAAACACCATTGCTCCCAACTCCAAGTCATGAGTCGGGTAGTTCGCTTCGTGAGGCTTCAGCTGCCTCGAAGCGTAAGCTATGACCTTGCCGCGTTGCATAAGCACGGCACCCAACCCCTGATATGAAGCATCACAATAAACCACCAAGTCCTCCATACCCTCGGGCAAAGTTAACACAGGAGCCTCGCATAAACGTCGGCGTAGCTCCTCAAATGCCTTCTGCTGCTCTCCACCCCAACTGAAACCTGCAGTTTTCTTCGTCAGTCGAGTCATAGGCAAGGCAATCTTGGAGAAATCTTGGATAAATCTCCGATAGTACCCTGCTAACCCGAGAAAACTCCGCACCTCGGTAGGAGTTTTCGGCACTTCCCACCGCATTACCGCTGAGATCTTGGCCGGATCGACCATGATTCCGTTCTGATTTACGACATGTCCTAGGAATTGGACCTCTCGTAACCAGAATTCACACTTAGAGAACTTAGCATAAAGCTTCTCCCGTCTCAAAACATCCAAAACTTCCCGCAAATGCACCTCGTGCTCCTCTTTCGTCTTCGAATATACGAGGATATCGTCGATGAACACGATCACCGAGCGATCCAGCATCGGGCTGCATACCCTGTTCACGAGGTCCATGAATGCTGCTGGTGCGTTGGTGAGACCGAAAGGCATCACCACGAACTCGTAATGGCCATACCGCGTACGGAAGGCGGTTTTCTCCGTATCCTCACTTCGTACCCGCATCTGGTGATACCCGGATCTCAGGTCAATCTTAGAGAACCACGAGGCTCCCTGCAACTGATCAAACAAGTCGTCAATCTTGGGCAGAGGATAACGATTCTTTACCGTAAGCTTATTCAGCTCCCGGTAATCAATACACATTCGTTGAGATCCATCCTTCTTCTTCACGAACAAGATCGGAGCTCCCCACGGTGAACAACTCGGCTTAATGAACTCTTTCTCGAGAAGTTCCTGCAACTGATCATACAGCTCCTTCATTTCCGGTGGAGCCAGGCGATAGGGTGCCTTGGCCACCGGAGCAGCACCCGGAATCAGATCGATTCGAAACTCTACCTGTCGTTCGAGAGGTATCCCCGGTAACTCGTCGGGAAACACATCGGCAAACTCCCTCACGACTGGCACATCTACGGCAGTCTTCTTCGCCTTGTCAACATGCGTATCTAACACATACGCCAAGTACCCCTGACCACTATGCTGAAGGTGTCTCCAAGCCCTCGCCGCGGAACATATTGCCGTAGTCCGTCTGGGCGAGTCTCCCTGAATCAATAACTCTCCCCCGCTTGGGGTTCGAACCCGTACTTGTTTGTGGCGACAAACAATTTCCGCATCAAACGCGTCCATCCAATCCATGCCCACAATCACACAAAGCTCTCGCATAGCTATCGGAATCAAATCAATGGGAAACCTCACACCCGAGATTTCCAACGTGCATCCCCGATACACATCCGTAACCGTCAAGGTTCGATCGTCGGCAACCTCGACTACCAAAGGACATCCTAACCGTCCCACCACTCGGCCCAAACTCTCGCTAAAGGTGCGAGACACAAATGAATGAGTAGCCCCGCTATCAAACATTACAACCGCAGGCACCGAGTTAACTAGAAACGTACCTAACATACAATTAACAACATATAAAAAAAACAAGGCATGAAAAGGAAGGACGAAAAGAAAGAGGGTGATAAAACATACCTGTCACCACCTTAGGCGTCGCCTGCGCCTCTTCCACCTTCAGCTGGTGGACTCTACCTCGGGCTGCCTCTGTCCCCGGCTGACCCGTACGACCGTCAGTGATGTGCAGTGGGGCATTTGTAGGAGCCCTCTGTGCACCACCCCCATCAGCTGCTCTCAAGTTCGGACAATTGGCCCTCACGTGACCCGTCTGCTTGCAGCTAAAGCAGATCATCAAAGGCGACTTGCAATCCCGGCTGAGATGACCGGACTGCCCACACTTGAAACACCCGCCGGTCTTCTTCCCACTAGAATCCCTGGGTTTAAACCCACCACTCCTCGAACTTCCGCGCGAATCAGAAAACTTTGACTTCTTTTGCACCGCAGAGATTGGCGTCACCGCCTGTGCTGCCTTTCTCTTTCTGGCTTGGGTCTCTAACTCCAGCTCCCTTCTCCGGGCTGCATCCATCATTGCTGACAAAGAAGCGTACGGTACCGTGCTCACGAATTCCCTGATCTCGGTACGTAACATATCCTTATACCGAGCCATCTTCATTTCCTCCGAGGCGGCATATTGAGGACAAAACAGCGCCATCTCAGTAAATTTCTTGTTCATTTCTTTAAAAGTCTCCGTGGTCTGGGTTAGTTCCAAGAACTCCTTCGCTATCCGCTCCATCTCTACCGGAGGCACGTATTCGGCACGAAACCGAGTAACGAACTCCTCCCAAGTAAGGGTAGTACGCTCGGCAAGAGTCAGCGCTGTGGCGCACCAATCCTTCGCCCCATCGCGAAGCAAGTTCACAGCAAAACGGACCTTCAGATTATCCGGGCAGCCGCAGGTCAAGAAGGCACACTCCATATCAGAAATCCAACGCATGCTAATAATTGGGTTCGGGTCTCCCTTTGAAACATCCCAAAATTTCAAGGAAATTTAAAATTTTAATTAAACGCTTTATATATAAAAACTCATTAAATAATTCCAACATATTAATTGCAAAATCATAAATGTCGTTCAAGTAATCAGAAACCAGCGGAAACAATGTTCAATAAATAAAACTCATATCAGCCAGCTCATCCCGCGCGCCAGTGTGTACCCGTCACGCCTTAGAGCCACTCGTACCTGAAACCACAGTTTATTGGGAAAAGGGTAAGCACGAAGCTTAGTGAATTCAAACACATGCGCAGGTAGGAATTATATACACATCACCCCTACCCGCACATAAGCAACAACATCACAGATACACAAAACGAGAAAACATCTACAGGTAATTATGTATCCAACCACCTCAGTACCATCGAGGCCTCGGTCCCACCGAATTGTATCATAATCAGCACCTCAGTACCATCGAGGCCTCGGTCTCACCGAATTGTAACATAACCAACACCTCAGTACCATCGAGGCCTCGGTCCCACCGAATTGTAATATAACCAACACCTCAGTACCATCGAGGCCTCGGTCCCACCGAATTGTAATATAACCAACACCTCAGTACCATCGAGGCCTCGGTCCCACCGAAACGTAAGGTAACACATTTATACAAGCATTCAAACCAATCAAATATTATACGCCACAACAACTAGTTCACACCACAAAGACAGTAGTACATGCAAACTATTATGACATGCATACAACCCCTAACTACACAGTGATAGAACTTACCTCAAATGCGCGCCTAGCTTAATCAACACGAATCAAGCTTCACAATTACGGTCACTTTCCAACACCTAAACGCATGATAAAACGTGTCAATACGAGACCCGGACCCTATGACACGACACACGCCTAAACCGTCACTAAAACTAATTTCCGTTCACACAAAACAGGTCTGTTCGGGACCTGTTTCGACCCCCTTAAATCCAGAAAAGTCCCAATATTATTTCATGGCTAGAAATTCCTATGAGTTAGGGTTCCAAGGACATATTATACGCCTCCTAACGATTTTTCTACAATTTATTATGAATTAAAAACGAACGGTTACCAAAACTGCCAGTTTCGGTCCAGCCTTCGTAAACAGTCCAAAACAGCCTAGCTACGGGTTTAATCAGACTTTCGGCAAAACACGAAAAACCTTCCCAACTCGAATAGGGAACTCTGGGCACCAATTTCACCCCAAAACGAGTTACGAGCAGAAAGTTACGGCTTTCGCAAAATCGAGACAGATTCCAGAATTTTCACATGAAATGACGAACCGCAGAACTTGCGACCACTTTTTCTCTCAACTCGAGGCCGAACCAGTTTTCCGCTAAAACACAGAAAACGTGCCCGGTCCCGAGCTCGAAGCGTGGGCGCCAGTTTCGGATCAAACAGAATTACGACGGAAAAGTTATTGCCGTCACAAAACAGGGGCTGAACCATATTTTCGCATAAAAAGATAACTTTTAACAACAATTTGAACGATTCGACTTAATTGAATAAGTCACGGGTTAAGGGCTCTATAGAGACTAAGGTCTGGTCACGGCCACGCGCCACCCACTGCCATCTCCGGCAGTGGCGGTCGCCGGTGGCGACCGGCGGCGGCTCTCCGGCGATGATTACACAACCCTCCGCGTCCCTCTCGCACCACCGACCCTCTCTTTCTCGATTGCCTTACTGCACCCTACAAGGCTCGCCACCACCACCACCATCTCCGGTGGTGATACAGCAACCACCGCCTACAGCGGCCAAGGCCGCCGCGTCGCGGCTGCCACGGGAGGAGACCGACGAGAGACAAGGAACGAAACTTAAAAAAAACGAAAGGATGAAACATACTTACGAGGATGCTACGTAGGTGCGCCCGGTCCTCTCCTTCACGAACTCCGGCGAACAGCGGCTCCGGCAAAACGGCAGACTCCGGCAGCAGCAAGCTCCGGCAGCAGTAGGTGGCTCCGGCGCCTCTCTCTCTCTCTTGCCGCAGGTCGCTCTCTCTCGTCTTTTTCTTGCTGCCGCACCACACCACAAAGAAAAACAAGTAGGGTTGAGGAACAAAACGTTTTGTGTCTTGCTTGCTTGCCTTTCACGAAAAAGAAACGAGGATGGGAACACGGCCATGGGCCGTGACCCATGCAACTTCCTCCAACTTTTCACTTAGCCCCCCTTAAACTACTCCTGATTTACAATCTTCACTAAAAACGTGGATTTTAACATTTATGGTCCTTTTTGACATCAAACCCCAAACCAAAACAATTAACGGTACACACTTTAATTAATTAAATAAATAAACAAAAACGTACCGGGACACGGGCTTTACAACTCTCCCCCGCTTGGATTAGACTTCGTCCCCGAAGTCCACGCCCGCAAACAGCTCCGGGTAATTCTCCCGCATCTCGGCTTCTGGTTCCCACGTCCATTCCGAACCTTTCCGGTGCTGCCACTGGACCTTCACCAATCCAATGACTTTGTTCCGCAGAGTCTTCGTCTTCCTCTCGACTATAGCTATTGGCTTCTCCACATAGTTGAGTCGCTCGTCAATCTGAATATCTTCAAGGGGAACTACTGCAGACTCATCCATCACACACTTCCGCAATTGAGAAACATGGAACGTGTTGTGGATCAGGCTCAGGTCCTCCGGTAGCTCCAATCGGTAAGCTACTTTCCCCACACGCGCGATAACCTTGTATGGTCCAATATATCGGGGACCCAACTTTCCCCGTTTGCGAAAACGGATTACCCCTTTCCAGGGTGACACTTTCAGAAGAACGTAATCCCCGACTTGGAACTCCAAGTCCGATCGTCTTTTATCGGCGTAACTCTTTTGTCGACTCTGCGCAGTGACTAACCGATCCCGCACCATCTGAATCATCTCCGTCGTCTTTAGCACAACATCGGTGCTCCCCAGCACCCTGTGACCAACCTCGCCCCAGCAAATGGGCGCCCGACACTTCCTGCCATACAATACTTCGTACGGCGCCCTACCGATGCTAGCGTGATAGCTGTTATTATAGGAGAACTCAGCTAGTGGAAGATACTGATCCCAACTACCCCCGAAGTCAATCACACATGCTCGCAGCATGTCCTCAAGTGTCTGAATAGTACGCTCACTCTGCCCGTCGGTCTGAGGATGAAATGCTGTACTGAAATGCAACCGCGTACCCATCTCATTCTGAAACTTCTCCCAAAACCGGGAGGTGAAACGAGTATCCCGATCCGAGACAATCGAGACTGGCACTCCGTGCCTAGTTACAATCTCTCGGATGAAAACCTCCGCGAGCTTATCCGCCGAAAAGCTCTCTTTAATCGCCAAGAAGTGAGCGCTCTTAGTCAGACGATCCACAATTACCCAGATGGTATCATTCCCTCGCTGAGTTTTGGGAAGCTTCATGATGAAATCCATCGTAATCTGCTCCCACTTCCACACCGGAATCTCCAAAGGCTGCAATTTCCCGTGCGGTCGCTGGTACTCCGCCTTGACCTTCCGACAGGTCAAACATACCTCCATACACTTGGCTACATCCCGCTTCATGCCGGGCCACCAATAGCCTTCCCGTAAGTCCCTGTACATTTTGGTAGCTCCCGGATGAATCGAAAACTTGGACTTATGCGCCTCGTCCAATAGTGTCTGACGGTTCCCACCGGTGAATGGGACCCAAACTCTACCATAACGGGTCAATAATCCTCGACTATCCCGTATTAATTTCGGGATCTCTCCCGAAACCCTCTCACGCTTTGCATTTTCCGCCAACACGGCCACCTCCTGAGCGACACCTATCGCCTCCAAAAGAGGTGCAACTACTGTCAAACGTTGACACAGACCCTTCAGCGGTCCCCCGACCGGATGTCGGCTAAGCGCGTCCGCGACTACGTTCGCTTTACCCGGGTGGTAAAGTATTTCGCAGTCGTAATCCTTGACCACATCAAGCCATCTTCGCTGACGCATATTAAGATTTTGCTGACCCATCAGGTATTTAAAGCTCTTATGATCAGTGTAGATTGTACACTTGACACCATAAAGATAGTGTCTCCAAATCTTCAGAGCAAACACCACTGCTCCCAACTCCAAGTCATGAGTCGGGTAGTTCGCTTCGTGAGGCTTCAGCTGCCTCGAAGCGTAAGCTATGACCTTGCCGCGCTGCATAAGCACAGCACCCAACCCCTGATATGAAGCATCACAATAAACCACCAAATCCTCCATACCCTCGGGCAAGGTTAACACAGGAGCCTCACATAAACGTCTGCGTAGCTCCTCAAATGCCTTCTGCTGCTCTTCGCCCCAACTGAAAGCTGCAGTTTTCTTCGTCAGTCGAGTCATAGGCAAGGCAATCTTGGAGAAATCTTGGATAAATCTCCGATAGTACCCTGCTAACCCGAGAAAACTCCGCACCTCGGTAGGAGTTTTCGGCACCTCCCACCGCATTACCGCTGAGATCTTGGCCGGATCGACCGTGATACCGTTCTGATTCACGACATGTCCTAAGAATTGGACCTCTCGTAACCAGAATTCACACTTGGAGAACTTAGCGTAAAGCTTTTCCCGTCTCAAAACATCCAAAACTTCTCGCAAATGCACCTCGTGCTCCTCTTTCGTCTTCGAATATACGAGAATATCATCGATGAACACGATCACCGAGCGATCCAACATCGGGCTGCATACCCTGTTCATGAGGTCCATGAACGCTGCTGGTGCGTTGGTGAGCCCGAAAGGCATCACCACGAACTCGTAATGGCCATACCGCGTACGGAAGGCCGTTTTCTCCGTATCCTCACCTCGTACCCGCATCTGATGATACCCGGATCTCAGGTCAATCTTAGAGAACCACGAGGCTCCCTGCAACTGGTCAAACAAGTCGTCAATCCTTGGCAGAGGATAACGATTCTTTACCGTAAGCTTATTCAGCTCCCGGTAATCAATACACATTCGTTGAGATCCATCCTTCTTCTTCACGAACAATATCGGAGCTCCCCACGGTGAACAACTCGGCTTAATGAACTCTTTCTCGAGAAGTTCCTGCAACTGATCATACAATTCCTTCATTTCCGGTGGAGCCAGGCGATAGGGTGCCTTGGCCACCGGAGCAGCACCCGGAATCAGATCGATTCGAAACTCCACCTGTCGTTCGGGAGGTATCCCCGGTAACTCGTCGGGAAACACATCGGCAAACTCCCTCACGACTGGCACATCTTCGGCAGTCTTCTTCGCCTCGTCAATACGCGTATCAATCACATACGCCAAGTACCCCTGACCACTATGCTGAAGGTGTCTCCGAGCCCTCGCCGCGGAACATATTGCTGTAGTCCGCCTGGGCGAGTCTCCCTGAATCAACAACTCTCCCCCGCTTGGGGTTCGAACCCGCACTTGTTTGTGGCGACAAACAATTTCTGCATCAAACGCGTCCATCCAATCCATGCCCACAATCACACAAAGCTCTCGCATAGCTATCGGAATCAAATCTATGGGAAACCTCACACCCGAGATTTCCAACGTGCATCCCCGATACACATCCGTAACCGTCAAGGTTCGATCATCGGCAACCTCGACTACCAAAGGACATCCTAACCGTCCCACCACTCGGCCCAAACTCTCGCTAAAAGTGCGAGACACAAATGAATGAGTAGCCCCGCTATCAAACATTACAACCGCAGGCACCGAGTTAACTAGAAACGTACCTAACATACAATTAACAACATATAAAAACGAGGCATGAAAAGGAAAGACGAAAAGAAAGAGGGTGATAAAACATACCTGTCACCACCTTAGGCGTCGCCTGTGCCTCTTCCACCTTCAGCTGGTGGACTCTACCTCGGGCTGCCTCTGTCCCCGGCTGACCCGTACGACCGTCAGTGATGCGCAGTGGGGCATTCGCAGGAGCCCTCTGTGCACCACCCCCATCAGCTGCTCTCGCGTTCGGACAATTGGCCCTCACGTGACCCGTCTGCTTGCAGCTAAAGCAGATCATCAAAGGCGACTTGCAATCCCGGCTGTGATGACCGGACTGCCCACATTTGAAACACCCGCCAGTCTTCTTCCCACCAGAATCCCTGGGTTTAAACCCACCACTCCTCGAACTTCCGCGCGAATCAGAAAACTTTGACTTCTTTTGCACCGCAGAGATTGGCGTCACAGCCTGTGCTTCCTTTCTCTTTTTGGCTTGGGTCTCTAACTCCAGCTCCCTTCTCCGGGCTGCATCCATCATTGCTGACAAAGAAACGTACGGCACCGTACTAACGAATTCTCTGATCTCGGTACGTAGCATATCCTTATACCGAGCCATCTTCATTTCCTCCGAAGCAGCATATTGAGGACAAAACAGCGCCATCTCAGTAAATTTCTTGTTCATCTCTTTAACAGTCTCCGTGGTCTGGGTTAGTTCTAAGAACTCCTTCGCTATCCTCTCCATCTCCACCGGAGGCACGTACTCGGCACGGAACCGAGTAACGAACTCCTCCCACGAAAGGGTAGTACGCTCAGTAAGAGTCAGCGCTGAGGCGCACCAATCCTTCGCCCCATCGCGAAGCAAATTCACAGCAAAACGGACCTTCAGATTATCCGGGCAGCCGCAGGTCAAGAAGGCACACTCCATATCAGAAACCCAACGCATGCTAACAATTGGGTTCGAGTCTCCCCTGAACTCCGGGGGAGAACAGGCAGAGAGATCCCGGTACTGGAACTCTCGATTACGGGGCTGTCCCCCAGCAGGCGGCGGAATCGCTGCAATGCGCTCCTCTAGCAGAACCGTCACCTGATCTTGTATGGCGGTGATAATCTCGGGGATTGCCTCCCCGACCGCATGCGCTACCTCCGCTGCAATCATCTCTCGGATCTGCTCCTCCGTGATTCCCACCTCAGTTCGCGGCTCAGTCGCGTTGCTCCTCCTAGTGATGGCCATTCTATAAAGAAGAAACATACAACGAGTTATTAGTACCTAATAACTCACATCAACAACACTCACGCTCAGCTCCTTGGAATCCTCGCGACTTTCCCGACTCGAGCACTGATCCTGTGCTTCCGGTAGTAGGAGCTCTACTACTACCTTCCACACCTATCATCGCTCGTTCCGAGTCCCATCCCGAGGGGTCCAAGTAGCTTCTCGCCGCAACTACACACATATGCCCGCACCGGCATATATACTCACTCTTCCTAGCTTCCTAGGAATTTCCATCCCAATCACTACCCTTGCTACTAATGAATCCTCACTAATCATAAAAAGTGGCCTCGCGAATACCCGATTACATGCAGTGCAAAACAAATAGACAGTCGAATACAAGATTCTATCCTAGAACGGTTGGACTCAAACAAGAGCTGCGCAATAGAACTAAATCGAATATTCTAAGGCTATAAGTCTCTTACTGCATACAACCTAGAGGGCATTCACTTAGTAACCTATCATAATTAGCATAAATTCCTAATAGCAAGCAGTCCACATACCGCATAGTGTCAACAACAGGCAATCTAGCATGCATACCCTATGATCTAGAAAGCAATAAAACACTAAGCATTGTACCTTTCCCTTCGGCTCCGGCTGACTGTACACATTGCGCCCTCGATCACCGTTCCTCGAACGGGTTTTTACTTTTTCTTTTTATTTCCAAAAAGATTTAATAAAGAGTTTGAAAATTTCCCAGCCGCAACTTGAGACCAAACACACCGAGGTGCGTTTGATTCACTCAAGCTGTGCTCTGATACCAAGTTGAAACATCCCAAAATTTCAAGGAAATTTAAAAAAACTAATTAAATAATTCCAACATATTAATTGCAAAATCATAAATGTCGTTCAAGTAATCAGAAACCAGCGGAAACAATGTTCAATAAATAAAACTCATATCAGCCAGCTCATCCCGCGCGCCAGTGTGTACCCGTCACGCCTTAGAGCCACTCGTACCTGAAACCACAGTTTATTGGGAAAAGGGTAAGCATGAAGCTTAGTGAATTCAAACACATGCGCAGGTAGGAATTATATACACATCACCCCTACCCGCACATAAGCAACAACATCACAGATACACAAAACGAGAAAACATCTACAGGAAATTATGTATCCAACCACCTCAGTACCATCGAGGCCTCGGTCCCACCGAATTGTATCATAATGATGCACCTCAGTACCATCGAGGCCTCGGTCTCACCGAATTGTAACATAACCAACACCTCAGTACCATCGAGGCCTCGGTCCCACCGAATTGTAATATAACCAACACCTCAGTACCATTGAGGCCTCGGTCCCACCGAATTGTAATATAACCAACACCTCAGTACCATCGAGGCCTCGGTCCCACCGAAACGTAAGGTAACACATTTATACAAGCATTCAAACCAATCAAATATTATACGCCACAACAACTAGTTCACACCACAAAGACAGTAGTACATGCAAACTATTATGACATGCATACAACCCCTAACTACACAGTGAGAGAACTCACCTCAAATGCGCGCCTAGCTTAATCAACACGAATCAAGCTTCACAATTACGGTCACTTTCCAGCACCTAAACGCATGATAAAACGTGTCAATACGAGACCCGGACCCTATGACACGACACACGCCTAAACCGTCACTAAAACTAATTTCCGTTCACACAAAACAGGTCTGTTCGGGACCTGTTTCGACCCCCTTAAATCCAGAAAAGTCCCAATATTATTTCATGGCTAGAAAGTCCTCTGAGTTAGGGTTCCAAGGACATATTATACGCCTCCTAACGATTTTTCTACAATTTATTATGAATTAAAAACGAACGGTTACCAAAACTGCCAGTTTCGGTCCAGCCTTCGTAAACAGTCCAAAACAGCCTAGCTACGGGTTTAATCAGACTTTCGGCAAAACACGAAAAACCTTCCCAACTCGAATAGGGAACTCTGGGCACCAATTTCACCCCAAAACGAGTTACGAGCAGAAAGTTACGGCTTTCGCAAAATCGAGACAGATTCCAGAATTTTCACATGAAATGACGAACCGCAGAACTTGCGACCACTTTTTCTATCAACTCGAGGCCGAACCAGTTTTCCGCTAAAACACAGAAAACGTGCCCGGTCCCGAGCTCGAAGCGTGGGCGCCAGTTTCGGCTCAAACGGAATTACGACGGAAAAGTTATTGCCGTCACAAAACAGGGGCTGAACCATATTTTCGCATAAAAAGATAACTTTTAACAACAATTTGAACGATTCGACTTAATTGAATAAGTCACGGGTTAAGGGCTCTATAGAGACTAAGGTCTGGTCACGGCCACGCGCCACCCACTGCCATCTCCGGCAGTGGCGGTCGCCGGTGGCGACCGGCGGCGGCTCTCCGGCGATGATTACACAACCCTCCGCGTCCCTCTCGCACCACCGACCCCTCTCTTTCTCGATTGCCTTACTGCACCCTACAAGGCTCGCCACCACCACCACCATCTCCGGTGGTGATACAGCAGCCACCGCCTACAGCGGCCAAATCCGCCGCGTCGCGGCTGCCACGGGAGGAGACCGACGAGAGACAAGGAACGAAACTTAAAAAAAACGAAAGGATGAAACATACTTACGAGGATGCTACGTAGGTGCGCCCGGTCCTCTCCTTCACGAACTCCGGCGAACAGCGGCTCCAGCAAAACGGCAGACTCCGGCAGTAGTAGGTGGCTCCGGCGCCTCTCTCTCTCTTGCCGCAGGTCGCTCTCTCTCGTCTTTTTCTTGCTGCCGCACCACACCACAAAGAAAAACAAGTAGGGTTGAGGAACAAAACGTTTTGTGTCTTGCTTGCTTGGCTTTCACGAAAAAGAAACGAGGATGGGAACACGGCCATGGGCCGTGACCCATGCAACTTCCTCCAACTTTTCACTTAGCCCCCCTTAAACTACTCCTGATTTACAATCTTCACTAAAAACGTGGATTTTAACATTTATGGTCCTTTTTGACATCAAACCCCAAACCAAAACAATTAACGGTACACACTTTAATTAATTAAATAAATAAACAAAAACGTACCGGGACACGGGCTTTACACCCTTAAACTCCGGGGGAGAACAGGCAGAGAGATCCCGATACTGGAACTCTCGATTACGGGGCTGTCCCCCAGCAGGTGGCGGAATCGCTGCAATGCGCTCCTCTAATAGAACCGTCACCTGATCTTGTATGGCGGTGATAATCTCGGGGATTGCCTCCCCGACCGCATGCGCTACCTCCGATGCAATCATCTCTCGGATCTGCTCCTCCGTGATCCCCGCCTCAGTTCGCGGCTCAGTCGCGTTGTTCCTCCTAGTGATGGCCATTCTATAAAGAAGAAACATGCAACGAGTTATTAGTACCTAATAACTCACATCAACAACACTCACGCTCAGCTCCTTGGAATCCTCGCGACTTTCCCGACTCGAGCACTGATCCTGTGCTTCCGGTAGTAGGAGCTCTACTACTACCTTCCACACCTATCATCGCTCGTTCCGAGTCCCATCCCGAGGGTCCAGGTAGCTTCTCGCCGCAACTACACACATATGCCCGCACCGGCATATATACTCGCTCTTCCTAGCTCCCTAGGAATTCCATCCCAATCATTACCCTTGCTACTACCGAATCCCCACTAATCATAAAGAGTGGCCTCGCGAATACCCGATTACATGCAGTGCAAAACAAATAGACAGTCGAATACCAGATTCTATCCTAGAACGGTTGGACTCAAACAAGAGCTGCGCAATAGAACTAAATCGAATATTCTAAGGCTATAAGTCTCTTACTGCATACAACCTAGATGGCATTCACTTAGTAACCTATCATAATTAGCATAAATTCCTAATAGCAAGCAGTTCAACATACCGCATAGTGTCAACAACAGGCAATCTAGCATGCATACTATATGATCTAGAAAGCAATAAAACACTAAGCATTGTACCTTTCCCTTCGGCTCCGGCTGACTGTACACATTGCGCCCTCGATCACCGCTCCTCGAACGGGTTTTTACTTTTTCTTTTATTTCCAAAAAGGTTTAATAAAGAATTTAAAATTTTCCCAGCCGCAACTTGTGACCAAACACACCGAGGTGCGTTTGATTCACTCAAGCTGTGCTCTGATACCAAGTTGTAACATCCCAAAATTTCAAGAAAATTAAAATTTTTAATTAAACACTTCATATATAAAAACCCATTAAATAACCCCAACATATTACTTGCAAAATCATAAATATTGTTCAAGTAATCAGAAACCAGCGGAATCAAAGTTCAATAAATAAAACTAAGATCAGCCAGCTCATCCCGCGCGTCAGTGTGTACCCGTCACGCCTTAGAGCCACTCGTACCTGAAACCACAGTTTATTGGGAAAGGGTAAGCACGAAGCTTAGTGAATTCAAACACCATAAATAATACAGTTATTCCACACTACCCCTAAAACAGATAGTGACACATAAACGATCATACAGGTCTACGAACAAATCATAAACACGTATATCCACAACCACCCGCCTAAAAGGCACCAGTCGGTCCCACCGACCACATGATAACATCTTCGGCCCCGCCGAATCCTCGGTCCCACCGAGTCTCTACGCCCCGCGTATAAAACCTCCGGCCCCGCCGGATCCCCGGTCCCACCGAGTCTCTACGCCCCGCGTATAAAACCTCCGGCCCCGCCGGACCCTCGGTCCCACCGAGTTAACATGGCAACATAGTATCAACTAGACACCCCACTATCTAGTTCCACAACACAATCACATAAAGCTACCACACACGTACTACAGCAATGATAAAACAACCGTTATTAGATATAGTGAGAGAACTCACCTCAAATGCGCGCCTAGCTTAATCAACACAAATCAAGCTTCACAATTACAGTCACTTTCCAGCACCTAAACGCATGTTAAAACGTGTCAATACGAGACTCGGACCCTATGACACGACACACGCTTAAACCGTCACTAAAACTAATTTCCGTTCTCACAAAACAGGTCTGTTCGGGACCTGTTTCGACCCCTTTAAACCCATAAAATTCCCAATATTATTTCATGACCAGAAACTCCTCTGAGTTAGGGTTCCAAGGACATATTATACGCCTCCTAACGATTTTTCTACAATTTATAAAGAATTAAATACGAACGGTTACTAAAACTGCCAGTTTTCGGTCCAGCCTACACAAACAGCCCAATACAGCCTAGCTACGGGCTTAATCGGACTTTTGACAAAACACGAAAAACCTTCCCAACTCGATTAGGGAACTTTGGGCACCAATTTCACCCCAAAACGAGTTACGAGCAGAAAGTTATGGTCTACACAAAACAGTGGCAGATTCCAGAATTTTTCACATAAAATGACGAATCACCGAACTTGCGACCACTTTTTCGCCCAGTTAGAGACCGAACCAGTTTTCCGCTAAAACACAGAAAACGTGCCCGACCTCGAACTTGAACCGTGGGCGTCAGTTTCGGCTCAAACGGAGTTACGACGGAAAAGTTATGGTCACACGAAAACTGGACGGCACACTTAGAATTTCATAAAAACACGATTTATAAAAACGGTTTGTACGATTCGGCTTAAACGATTAAGTCACGGGTTAAGGGCTCTATAGAGACAATGGTCTGGTCACACCACGCGCCACCCACTGCCATCTCCGGCAGTGGCGGTCGCCGGTGGCGACCGGCGGCGGCTCTCCGACGATGACTACACAACACACTCCGCACCCTCTCGCACCTCCGACCTCTCTCTTTCTCGATCGTCTTACTGCAACCCCACAAAGCTCGCCACTACATCACCATCTCCGGTGGTGATACCACAGTCGCCGCCTACAGCGGCCAAGGCCGCCGCGACGCGGCTGTCACGGGGGAAGACCGACGAGGAAGACAAAGAAAACAAGAACGAGAGAACGGAACTTACCTTCGACGACAAAACGGTGGCGGTAGTGGCTGCGCTCCTCCTCCGGCGTCCTTCCCTCCGGCGATCAGTCTCCCGACTCCCTTCTTCTCGCCGCCGATTCTCTCTCTCTCTCTAACCCTCTCTCGGTTTCTTCTCTATCTCTCTCTTCTCGTTCCCTACCCACAATCGTATAACACAAGACCAAAGGCATTAGGGTTATCGAAAGTTTTGGGTTTTGCTTGGCTATCAAGAAAAGAAGAAACGGGAATGGGAAACCGGCCATGGGCCGTGACCCATGCAATTCTTTCCAAAAGTTTCACTTTAGCCCCCCCAACTACACCTATCTTACAAACTTCACTAAACGACATGAATTCTAACATTTTGGTCCTTTTTGACACCAAACCAATAACCAAAAACAATTAAAGGTAAACAATTAAGTTATTAAAATAAATTAATAAACGTACCGGGACACAGGCTTTACAGAATGACTATGTAGAGGGATTTCTTTAACATTGACTTGACGCTAAAGTGTAAAGTTGGCTACATGGAGGAGTTAAGAGAGCGCTTTAGGGGATTAGGTGATCGTGCAGATACCGTTGAGGCCATCTTTAGAGGGACACCTTTCGGGCCATGGATGGATGTGTCTTACTCTGGTGGCGACGCTACGCTAGTGCACATGTTTCTACAGTTGGAGGTCGAGGACTCCAACGCTGAGCCGGATGAGATGCATTTTGATTTCTTCGGCCATCGATTGCATTTTGGGCGTCGCGAGTTCTGTCTAATTACAGGACTACGTTTTGGAGAGGCTCCCCCCTTCCTCCCTTAGCAGACTGCTCCTTCGTTCCTAGGGTTTGGGGCATTTCAGCATCTCGTTTGAAGCTGAAGGCAGCCCGGGACATGATGAAACAGGTCCTTAGTGCCCTAAGCGACGCCGATGATGTCCGTGTATGCTTGGTGGTGATCGTGGATATGGGCTTCATGGGCCGTGAGTATAGCCAGACTTCTTCCGAGACGGTCATTAGGGCCGTCGAGGAGTTTGATGTGTTTAACAGGTACCCGTGGGGTAGCCATATCTGGACACATTGCTACTCTATTCTGCACCGAGCCATAGCCAGACGCGCCGATCGACATGCCAAGATGAATATTTGTGGTTTTACATACGCCTTCAAGGTTAGATACGTAGTATAACATAAATAATAATACATACAAACTGTTTGGCTTTACTTTTTACGTACTTGCTCTTCTTGTGTAATTCCAGATATGGATCTTGGAGATGTTTCCCGCAGCCGTCCATTATTTTGTCAAGCGCGACGACAAATTACTTAGGGGAACCCGTTGGGACAAGAATCTTTCCCTAAATAGGGCGCTTTGGCTTCAGTTCTTCAGTCAATCTAGACATGTAAGTTCTTTTACTATGTTTACAATGTTGCATACGTTAGTCCCGCTTATTAATTTTTTTTATATTTTATCATATATTTAGCTGCCGCTTGCGCCTTTCGCTCACCTTGTGCCTACTGCCAACGAGAGGGACACGCATTGGTACAGAAACAGCGTGGACTTTATTGACGCAGAGGCGGCAAGGGCTCGACGTCCCTCTCCTTCCACATCTGACGAAGATAAGGAAGACGACGCGAGGCCCCCTTCCGGTGGATATCAGCCGCCACCTTCCTCCTCCTATCAGCCGCCCCCTTCCGGTGGATATCAGCCGCCCCCTTCCTTCTCCCATCGAGGTCCGACTTCCACCGAGCCACCTCGTGGCACTTTAGACCAGCTGTGGGACCACGTTTTTGGGGAAGTACACACGCGTCTTGATGATCTGGAGGCATTCAACAGACAGTTTTGCGCTGTAAATGTTAGTGTGTAACTTAATTTGTCGGCCACGATCTTTTTGTTTGTATACTAATATTACGTTCTAAATTTTTTTTAGCTGTCGAGTACGACGCCGATCCCCGCGTCGTTCGGACAGGGGGCACATCAGACGTTTGGCACCACATCCTATCCGTCATTCCCTGAGAATGTAAGTCACACTGAGTAACCTAAGTTTGTAACTCTTTTAATGATCAATGTCACGCAGGCCGGGATGTCGGGGGCATACACCTCGCAGATGCCGCCGTACAACACGACATCCTATTCTACTATCCCGGAGATTGTAAGCCACATTGAGTAACCATTATAGTAATATGTTAGTTATAGTTATATGTTAGTTCCTAAGTTTGTAACTCTTTTAATGATCAATGTCACGCAGGCCGGGATGTCGGGGGCATACACCTCGCAGATGCCGCCGTACAGCACGACATCCTATTCTACTATCCCGGAGACTGTAAGTCACATTGAGTAACCATTATAGTTATATGTTAGTTATAGTTATATGTTAGTTCCTAATTTTGTAACTCTTATAATGATCAATGTCACGCAGGCCGGGATGTCGAGTGCAGGGGGTTACACATCCCAAATGGTGCCGTTTGGCACCACATCTTATTCTACTATCCCAGAGAGTGTAAGTGACACTGAGTAACCATTATACTTATATGTTAGTAACTAATTTTGTAACTCTTATAATGATCAATGTCACGCAGGCCAGGATGTCGAGTGCAGGGGGTTATTCAGACCCAAATACGACGTTCGCCACCACAGCATTCACGGACATCTTTGGCGGTTCGGCCGGAGAGTATTGTAGGCCGGAAATGTCGGGGTCATCGTACGTCACCCCGCCACCTTCCATGCATACTGTAAGTTATTTTGGTAGTTTTGGTTTAATTGTGAACATTTCCTAAATTCTACTTAAAACATCTAATAACTTAATTTGCAGGCGAAGGGGTCTTCTATTCTCGAGGAGCACTTCTCGGAGCCGGAAGATGACCGATGGATGTTGTAGATCCACAGGGGACACCGCTCCCTGAAAAGCGGGAGCCGAAACGTTCAAAATTTTTTCGTTACCCGTGGACAAAACAAAAATCTACGACACCACTGTCCCGTGAAAAGCAAGCGGGAAAGAAAGCGGGGGGAAACAAGGGAGGAAAGAAGGCGGGAAAGATAAAGGGAAAGGTGGCTTCACCGGAGCGTCTACCAGCATCCGATATATTGAGGAAGTGCCGAACTGGTGACCTCCCCCCGATGATATTCATCCCTTACTTGAGCCTGGAAATCACCCCCTGGTTTTTCAAAGTATTGCTGGCGGATGACCCTTTGGAGTCTTACTTACAGGATGTGATTAGTATGAAGTTTAACTATAGTCATATAATCAAATATATTTATATTACATGTCTAACCATCTAATTTTTATGTATAGCACATGGATTGTTGGGTCTCGCTGTTGCAAAAATGTCTAACCATCTAATTTTTATGTATGCACAGTATTTTCTTTCACTACATGGTGCTTGAACATCAAGGTCCCGCCTCCGTGGCTAACTCATGCAATGGCGTGGAAGGGGTTTCTTGGGCTCTCCTCGATGTGGTATGTAAATCGTTTTACTCTTATTTTATTTAAGTTGTTTTGTTGCTAACTAAGTTGTCTAATATTGTAATATTTCAGGTGTACATCCCTATATGCATTCATCCCAAACATTGGCTGCTTGGAGTGTTTGAGCTTGACGCTATGACCATGACCATATATGACAGCGACAGTGCCAGTCTCTTCAGAGACCAATTGGAAGACCAGATGAGAAGGTTTAAAGTTGTGCTATTTGACATCTTTTGCCGGGTCAAGGACACGAGGCGTCGCGATAGGTCAGAGCTCTTTCGCCATAAGTTCGCCAAGAATACACCCCAGCAGTCCGGGATGAATGCGGATTGCGGTGTCTGGGTATGCCGTAATGCCAGCATGTTGATAAATAACGATGTGGTATTTGTACACCCTGACCACACCGAGGCCGAGGCCAATAAATTTCGCAATCATATGGCGGAGTCCATTTATGAGCATTGTCAAATAATGCAACGTTAGGTTGTTTATGTAACATTAAATAATTGTTATTTTTAGTATTAACTTATTTTGTTAATGTATTGTGATTGACTTAGTGTTTACTTCATTTGGTTTTTGCTAATTTCATCCAATTACTCAACTTTGAGTATCGATATCTCTTTCACACATACTCCATTTTGGACGCATTATATATCGTTTCGAAGCTCTCATATAGGAGAACATAAACCTATTAAAAGTTAGTTATATATAACACACAGATATATATATATATATATATATATATATATATATATATTTAAATGTGTCCAAAGTTTAGTAAAACCCATATTTTGACTAAAATTTTCTAACACCTAGTAAGTAGGTTTATGAAACTTGCGATAATCCTAATACATAGATTATTGGATGAACAAGCATTTATTTCTTGATTCACATGTGCATTAATCCTTAGACTACTTAAAGACTAATTTTCATGCTACTGAGTGAACTCAATGAACCGGCGAAGGGTTTTTTGTTAAATGGAAGTCTTATTGTCTAAGCCGAGTTTTCTTTGGTTGGAATGCTTAAAAATTTCATCTGAAAATTGGTGTATTGGTTCTTGTTGTCTGGAAGTGATTCATATGATGCAAAAATTGGTATTATGTAATGTAGAACAATATCTATATTATAGAAACTTGCATTTGACAGTACCATATAAATCTGATCTAAATTCTCATTAATTAGCTATGTTTGACTACTTAAAGACTAATTTTCAGCCTAATGAAAGACCTTTATTCAAGAGCAGACGAATATTGTGTTAAATCCAGATCCGTGCAACAATATGAAATCGAATATGATAAGCAATAAGAATTATGATTTCAACTGGTCATCCCTTTCATTAACTTTCAGAGAGAATTTTACAATACGAATAGAAAGCTAAAGAGATGATTAGCTTGTTTTTCCAAGCTAATCACACATTAAATACATCGGGCCCGTGGTTAACAAGCCCACGGCCCATTCACTAATAAGCTCTAATTTAAACAAATACAATTCAACCCTTGAACTTTAAATTAACTATAAAACCTGCCCTAGCAATCTCCCCCTTTGATTTGAAGTTCGAGTTGGCGCTCTAGATCTCTCCAGTTGAAGACATATCTTTTGCGGAGCGCGAAGTGTACCTCGAACAATCTGATGGCGTGGAGATAGTCGATGCGATCTTCAATCATTTCCAAGGCATTCCGAGCAGTTACTTCATTCGGATTCGGAACATAAGAATACCTTGGATTTTCAGACTCGTGCTGAATAATCTTTCGAAGAGCATCTCTGGCCTTTAGAAGCGTGCCGTCACAAAATATGTCTACCTGACTGAAATGGATGAATTTCTTCTCCTTTTGCTCATTGAGGTAAACAATCCCGAATTCTGGTTCCAGAAGTATAGCGTTCTCGGGATACATGTTTAACTCAGGTGCTTTCAGATTCGGCTTGATCAGATTTACCTTTTTTGCCTTGTTCTCGATAGCCATTTGGAATTCCGTTAGATAAGACATCATGATGGTGCGGACCAGGTATCGACGAACAGCTTCGAGCGCCTTTGTAATCTCTAGCGGTCGGATGGTTCTTGTACGTAAGTCTTTCAGAATAACTAGAAAGTCGAGCGGTCGGAGGTTCTTGAAGTCAGCTTCTGAAAATTTCCATTCGTTCCCATCTTCACGTCGAACAATGAAAACTGGGTAGACGATCCTCATAATTCGTCTTGAATAGAAACTGATTACCTCTGTGATTCGAAGTTTGGTTCTGACCTAGTTTACTGGAAGACACCGCTGCATTGTGCTGATATATCGGCGTTGAAATTCTGGATCAAGGTTGTAAATACCCAGACAGAAGGTCGGCTCGATCGGGCGAAGCTTGTGTACGAACAACTTCTTCAAAGATTCCTCCAAGTGAGGGATAAGTACCATGATCTTCTCCCAACGGATGTGTTGCTGTTGAGGAGGGGAAGGAAGATCAGAAGCTGTCGTGGGAGGAGCAGTTGTCGAAAGATCGGAAGTAGTAGAGTCGGGTCTTGTTGATGATGTTCCGGCGGGTTGAGCATAGTGAACGGGGGATGTTCCATACAAATTTTGGAGCAGGAACTGATCATAATCAATGTTGTCGTCCTCATCAGTGGGGAAGACCAAGTTTACCTGGAGATTTATGGCACTGGTAGCTTTTTCGTACCATGCATCTTCGGTCTCCGGGTTGGCTTCACAATCTGGATCTATCATGTCCAGTATCGGTTTGTCTGACGAGTCAAAATCGACCAGTTCCTGTGTTGAACCCTCGGGCTTTTCAACCGTCGGGTCTTCTTCATCTGATATCTCCATATCTATTACCATATCTGCTAATGGCAACTAGGCTTCAGGTGCTTCTGATGTAGCAGCCGCAGTTGGGGGTTACTGTTAAACCACTGTTGTAGTTTCAGCAGTCAGGATTTGGGCGGTCTCGGTTTGGCGTTGTCGCTTCTCCCCCTCACGGTGACCAGGATCATCCTGGTCATCGTGCTTACGTTTCAGACCGCCGACTTGACTCTTACATGTGTCTTCGAGTGAGCGGACCCTCTCAGACAGCGTGGTGAGCGCTTTGTTGTAGTCTGTGAGGGTCGAGTCAATAGAGTCTAAGAGAATGGTAATAGATGAAGATGGAGCAGTGACCGGTGATCGGAGAACTGAGATCAGGTCTGCTTCGGCAGATGCGGTTGTGTTGGATTCCTGGAGCAATTGGGCCAAGAGCATTGTCTTCAGGTTGTCCACCGAATAGATAGGTTGCGGTTGAATCGGTGGAGGTACAGAGGCGGTTTCAGTTTCGACGAGGTGGCCTTTACCTTTGATAGCGCGCATCGCTTTGGCAAGTTCAGCGGCTACATGTTGCTGCATATGTTGCTCCATATCCTGGCAGACAGCCTTAAGGGTGTTGTCTAGGGACCCTTGTGACACAAAGTCTGGGTTACTAACACCGGGACCACTTAGGTTACCCGTTGAGGCATCTACCGCGGGGGTAGAGCCACCTACGTTCACAGTTGGCGTGATAATAGCTGTGGTAGGATTTCCGTCCGATCCTCGTGTTCCGGCAGACGAAGACACTACAGACGTTCCGATCGGGTCACTAAGAGCCGCGACGTGGTGTTGTTCCGCATCAAGTGTCCTAGTCAAAGAATCTTCAATAACAAGTTTATATAGACTCGATGGTGCACTGAAAGAAGTCGAGACCGGGGGTTGCTGGTCTCTTGTTTCAACACCAGTACTCTCCGAGTGAGAGACCGGTGGAAGTTGTGCTATATCCCCGTGATGTACTAAAACATCCGTCTTTTGAGAGACGGATGAGGGGATGAGGAGGTTGTGCAATTGCTCCGCTGGGTCTACAAAGGCTTCTTCAATATCCCGTCCCAACATATGAGGCGGGATAGCAGATGTGGCTACCCGGATATCACGTGGCTGGGTTCGCTCATGAGCCTCTTTATCTTTACGGCTCGATCTTTCTTGGTTCGTTTTCGACCTTACCTCCCTCCTTCTCACATGTTCTATGTCCCGGGGAAGGTCCCTCCGGCGCTGGCTGGACCATGGGATTCCCTAACTCTCATCTATATGCTATCTCAGGTAGGGTTTCGGGCATATGCATAGCACGGATATTATCCTGCTCCCCCTCAAAACATACATGGGGATTGACATGCTCCCCCTCGGCGTGAGAGTGATATCAACACAAGAAAAAATATTTAGACTTTGTAAGAAAAACAGTGTGACGCTTCCCCTCGGATTGAGGTTGTTGATCCACCATGGAATGTCTGTAAAAAGACAAAGCACAATTAGTAACTGAGACGGATGAACAAGTGTCGGTGCGTACCTTTGCATTAATAGGCTCAATTTGAGACAAATTGAGGACTGGCAGTGATGAAACAGGTACAGGACTGAAAATAGCAGGGGCGTCCGGACATAATAATGAAATTGCAAGACATTCCGGACAACACAGGTATCCGAACAAAAAGGGTCCGGACAAAAGAGCATACTGGAGAGGATGAAAGTTTCCGGATAGAATAAGCAATCCGGACAAACGAGAATCCGGATGACATTTAAGAGAGACCAAGAGTCCGGATATGGTACCCGGGTTCCCTTCCAATCCGGATAAGGACCCGGTCCGAAAACCTATCCGGAAAGATAGGGTTTCCGGATACCTATCCGGATACTTTTGGAATTTTCAAGAATTTCCCTGATTCTTGATATTTTGCAAAAATAAAGCTATATGAATTTCAAAAACGATCCTTCTCTCGCTCCGCCTCAAACGGAGCATGGGGAAGAATTTGCTCTCCCTCGGATAGTGCAATGGAGAGTCCGACACACATAAAAACTTTTAGGCATTGAAAGAAAAAACACTGTGTCGCTCCCCATCAAATGATGAGCATTAGATGACATGCTCCCCTTAGAATGTGCGCGTAGAGTGAAGTGCACACGGGAGTATCCACACACAAAAAAAACTTGTTAACATATTTAAGAAAAAAATGTGTGTGACGCTCCCCCTAAACAGTAGAATAACATACCTGATAGCTGATTATGCTCCCCCTAAACACATGAGCAGCTTGTTAAAGCACAGGTATAGACAAACCTCACGTCTTCTTAATATTGTTCCTTGTAGAACGTGAGCAGCTCCCTCCTTGCGGTCATGTGTGTGGAGCATCCAGTGTCTAAGGACCACACATGACCGTCCTGCAAAACAAGTTTAGCGGACCTTCGGTACCCAGATTTGCCTGGGTCCGGGAGGGTTAGGTTTGGCACCGTTTGGGGAAGCTTGCTTTGTCCCAGCTTTCCCTTTAGGTGTAGGATTTACACCGGTGGAGGGAACTGGTTTTGGCACTTCTTTCCTCTTTGGTGCAGAATTTACACCTTTAGGAGGAACAGATTTTGTAGTAGCTTTCCACCTGGGTGTCGGTCTAACCTCAGTGGGAGAAGCCCGTTTTGGAATGGGGTTGGTCTCCCGCTGTGGTTTAACCTCTGTTTGAGAACCCCGTTGTTTATGATATTTTCTCTTGTTATTACTGGGTTTGCGTTTGGGTGAATGATTGTACATGTGATATGACCCAAACCAATCATTGTTATTGATATCATCAAAGTCATTCCAACCACAACTAGAACAGCATAAGCAATCATGCGATAATTGAATCAATTGCTGAATGGAGTAGAGCTTAATTGGAAAATTAACATCTCGTTTAACAAAATTATTCCTATGATTCCATTCGCAATCATGCTTATGCATCCTAGGATAGAAGACAGTGTTAAATGACTTTGATGCCTCTTTCTCAATAGATTCCCTACCTAGCCTCTTTGGTTTATCTTGTTTAGGGTGGTCGGTTTTATTTGATCCTATATTGACAGCATGGTTAGTGACCTTTGAAGGAGCATGATTTTTGGTGGGCAATCGCTCGGTCTTTTGCCTCGGCTGTGATTGGTTTTGAGAAACAGGTTTAGATTTGGAAATTTTAATCACAGTTGGGGTCTTTGTGTTTGAACAAGCACCCTTTTCAAAGTTGACCGGTCGATTCACCACTGGTGACAAAAAGTCAGAATGACTCGGAAGAGGTTTGTCGAAGGGGAACGACTCGAACTCTTCTTCACAGTTACCCTCGGAGTTCATGTACTCAGAAAAATTTATCTTGGGAAGTACTGGACTAGGATCAGGTGGGGAAGGCGAGGAACTCTCGGTGCTTGTGTGCTTTGGGGAATTTGGTGCGGAAGCTAAGAAAAATTCAGAGTTCAAATTCCTTAAAACACTCTCGTCTTGAGAATCTTGACCGTCTTGTGTACTAGAAATCTTGCCTAAGAAGGCTTTACACGAAGATGTGTCGGATGAATTTGAGGAAGGTTCGGGTGAAATCTTCTTGTCTGATAGCAGTTGGTCAATTTGCTCTTGAAGCTGACCATTTCTCGTGTACTCTTCCATCTTTTCTGTTGCCAAGGCAGACAGTTGTGATGTGAGTTGATTGATTTCACTCCGAAGGATTTCCTGTCCTTCACCAGACACAACTTCGGTTTTGGCCGGTTGTAGATTCTCAAGCTTTGTGAGTAAGACTTGTCTTTCCATTTGAAACCTTGACCTTTCTTTCTCAATGGACTCCTCCAACTCGACTATCTTTGCTTCCAAGATGAGAGGGGGAACATAGAGTTTAAACTCATCCGTCTCAGTCTTGGGTGCAGGTGCTAGGTCCTCATCCTTTTTGGAGGAATCCTTGGGACTAGCTACCTTGTAGGGTTCGAAGTAGTCATTGGAAAGGTACTTTTTGTCCTTTTTATACAAGAAGTTTAAAGGTTCATAACAAAATGGAAGTTGAATTCCTCGTTTGTGTGTGCGCTTATGTTCCTCGGTGTCCTCCTCTTTTTCGGGTTCAAGAGGACCAGTCCATTGAATTGCATATTCTGGATACTTTTTATCTAGTCCAAAACAAGCAAAATGTAACACCTTAGGCATATCCCACATCGGCCGTGGACAGGAGAGATGCTGGGTATATTAGTAAACCTTGGCCTTACCAGACACAACGCGTTTTGGGGCCACAAGCATGCGGGTTCCTTGGGAACTCTGTGGTTAAGCGTGCTTGGGTGGGAGTAGTACCAGGATGGGTGACCTCCTGGGAAGTCCTTGCGAAGTCCTTGCCAGGTCGCCAAGAACAAAGACGTGAGCCAGTGGGGCAAAGCGGACAATATTGTGTCGTGGTAAGCGGGGTGTTACAAATGGTATCAGAGCCACTCCTGTGCCGTTCAGGATGGTGGGGCAAACCTCATCGAGGACGATGAGTCCCTAAGGGGGTGTGTGTAACACCTTAGGCATATCCTACATCGGCCGTTGACAGGAGAGATGCTGGGTATATTAGTAAACCTTGGCCTTACCAGACACAACGCGTTTTGGGGCCACAAGCATGCGGGTTCCTTGGGAACTCTGTGGTTAAGCGTGCTTGGGTGGGAGTAGTACCAGGATGGGTGACCTCCTGGGAAGTCCTTGCGAAGTCCTTGCCAGGTCGCCAAGAACAAAGACGTGAGCCAGTGGGGCAAAGCGAACAATATTGTGTCGTGGTAAGCGGGGTGTTACACAAAATCATACAGAGTGGGTACATGCCATCTTCCCTTTTTCAAATAGTGTGGGTTATCATATCCGATTCCCCACTCTTTGTTAAAGTATGTGAACTCGTTAGGTTTATTCAGAAAGATGGTTTGATCAGTTTGACCCCTTTTGTGGAGTTTGTTTTCAAGATCAAGGATTTTAGTCACAAACTCCTTGTGTTGAATTTGAAGAGAAGAACATTGATAAACAATTTCTTCTTTGTCCTTCAAGCACTTATCAAACTGAGACTGAAGATCAGATAACTTGGCCCTTAAGTCCTTAGGTGCTAATGAAAGATTTTTGCATTTGTCTTTTAGATTAGCATTTTCAGACTTATATTTTTCAGTTATTCTCCTTTGAACATCTAGGTTTTCAGATAGTGATCTAATCTCAAGCAGTTGTTCATTAGAGGTGGCCTTAAATGAATCTACCCGTTCAGCAAGAGGTTTCATTCGGTCATAAAGTTCTGAAAAAATAGGTTCATATACCTGACACGGCTTTGACATGTCTTCTTCAGCAGGTGACATCTTCAGTTGCACTGGAGTGATCGTCAGACGATTGTTCGATTCAAAGTGGAATAGTATCAAAGATACTTAAATGTCCCCCTCCTGCGACTTAGCACTGGAGTGATGGACTTACTGGGTAGTAAGAGATTCCGGATAAAGGCTTTCCTGGAAACTTAATGTTGTCCGGATAAAAATTCTTTACCGGATACTCAGAGTTGTCCGGATAAAAGTTCTTTACCGGAAACTTTGGGTTTCCGGAAGGAAATACCCGGAAAGAGTGGAAATTAAACAACTTACCCGGAAGGAATACTTACCCGGACGACTTACCCGGAAAAGTGACAAATCCGGATGGAATAACACAAACGTCCGGACACCTTGAAGTTATCCGGAAACGACGGCTGGTTTATCCGGAAAAGTCGGCTGTTTGCTCAAATCGATCGAATTTTCGATTAGGGTTGCCCAAAATCGATCCTGGAAGATTAGTAACAATGCCAAACACAAAAATAGCACTAATCCAATCGATTTCAATGCAAAAACAACAAGTTTTGATGGTTAAAAATCGGATTTTTTTTATCAAGAACACTACCAAAAACTTTTGATCTTAAATTGCTCAATTAAACCCTCAAACGATCGAATTGGAATGCGAAAATTTGCAGAATTACTCACAAGTATAATGCTAACACAACCCAATAAACAGAATTGAACAATTTAGCCAGAATCAAGATTTCGAAAAAGTCAAGATGAACACATACGGGAAAAGTCAAAATCTTACCGGAAATCACTAGAGAGGCTTTGAATCGAATCCGTCTGTCTGCTCTGATACCAATTGTTAAATCCAGATCCGTGCAACAATATGAAATCGAATATGATAAGCAATAAGAATTATGATTTCAACTGGTCATCCCTTTCATTAACTTTCAGAGAGAATTTTACAATACGAATAGAAAGCTAAAGAGATGATTAGCTTGTTTTTCCAAGCTAATCACACATTAAATACATCGGGCCCGTGGTTAACAAGCCCACGGCCCGTTCACTAATAAGCTCTAATTTAAACAAATACAATTCAATCCTTGAACTTTAAATCAACTATAAAACCTGCCCTAACATATTGCAAGTTACTTTTTCAGTCGAATCTTACAGGGTCTTTTGCAGACGAATATTGCAGTTACTTTTTCAGTCGAATCTTACAGGCTCTTTTCAAACGAATCTTGCAGTGAACTATTCAGACGAATCATGCAGGCAACTTTTCAGACGAAATCTTTGACCATATCCACATCCCTGATGAAGAACATACATTTTCACGGCTATAAGTAGATGGCATGATGAAGTGGTAATTCACAACTTGCTATATATCTTTTATACATTCTCTCATCACCGTTTACAAACATTCTCTCGCTTTTCTTAACACCATGGCTGGAGGTTCAAGATTAAGGGGAACAGGTCGGCGAATGTGGCTGGAACTTCACGTTCGGGAGCCTACCAACCACTGAACGATGGAGCTCGCCGGAGTACCTGGAAGGTACCGGAAACAGACGAGGAGTGGAGAAACTGTGGGCGAACTGCGGCCGATTTTCCATTCACGTCTGAGGAGGAAGCAGACTGGGAGATGGCATGCGACAATTACCACTTCGATAATGGCATGAGAACCCCACCAATGTATCATTGTACCCAGCCGACGGGTATTCCACAAAGTCAACGAATTACTCCCGCAGTGCAAAAAGCCATTGATGAGGCGAACGCCGATATCGAAAAGGTAAAGGGTATGTGGAACCATAACAAGGGGATTCAGCAGGGGAAAATGGAGTATCTAGCGGAGAAGAAACGAGAACTGGCCATGACTAGGGCTCACGTTCGGCAGCTGCAACGAGAGATTAAGGAAGCTGAAGAGGAACTAGAAGAACTCGAATCGGACTACATGGGAATGGAGGACGTGATCAAGGAAAAGGTTAACTTGATCACTGGACTCCAGGACGCCTTCCAGTAATAGATTTCTTTGTTTACCTGCACTGTATCCGTTTCGGTTGGGAAGATGATTTGCAATAATTTCTAGATGAACTTGTTAATTAATTTCCTTGTTAAATAACTTAAAATGGGGAAAACATTTCTTAAGTTAATTTCTATATTAAAAACATTAAAATAGAAAGGAAACAATACATTAAAAACCACATAAAATGATAACCTAAAAACTATAGGGACCATTAATGTATTTTTAAATTTGCCAAAACTTCAGGGGCCAAAACTGTAATTTTGGAATATCGCGGGACCACCGCAGGGTACCCTCGCGGGACAGGGGCCAAAAGTGTAAACGCGGGCATTCTTGAGTGGCCAAACCTGTACCGCGGGCATTCTTGAGGGACCTCCGCGGGACTTTTTGGCCAAAATCGTATGACACGTGGGCTGGGGCCCGCGATCGCGGGGCCCACCGTGGAAAATTGTGGCATTTTGGTAAAGTGAACGAGATTTGTGGTATTTTGGTAAAGCAAAGTCAAACTTGGGGTATTTTAATTAATTTCCCTTTAAAGAATTCAGATACTCGTCTTTTTCTGCCCGTGGGACGTAAAGATAAAAATGATATATTATTTTCGAAATAAATAAATATAATAATTAGGTGTATGTTTTTTGTCAAAAGTTAATTACCGGCAACCCTAACTGGCCCCACACGGAATCTGCTTCCAAGGACACCAATGTGAGGGGACATTTTTTAGCTCACTCAGCGGCTCAGGCTAGTGGAGTGGCATGGGATCGAACCCATGACCTGTTATGTATTTAGGCAAAGTCATCTCATCCCTTTACCAACTGAGTTACACGCCTGAGGCATAATTAGGCGTATGTTGTAAGACAATTTTTTTTCTCTTTTTTTTGGTAAATTGAACATTATAGTAGAGGTCACTTGAAGTGGTACATTACGTATTAGGCATTGCTAAGATGTCATGCTTCTTAGATCATTTCGTGTTCTTTTTTACAATCTTTTTATATGAAAACTAAAAAAAAAAATAAGACAAATTTAACTATAACAACGCTTAAAGGTACTATTCAAACCCAATAATTTGTGCAATATTTTATGAAACTCATATCTCAAAATCATAAATTTGGTATCTTATTTTGATCATGGAGATATCGTTATTTCGTATATCAATTAAGGGTCGTTTACTAAGCGCTTACCAGTAAAATTAACACTATCATTTACTTACCGGGTATGATTTTAGTCCACCAATACGATATCGTATGCAACAATTTTTCCGGTAAGCGCTAACCGTGGTAAGAGTCCTCACAATCACTTATCGGGGTAAGACTCTCGGTCCTTGCCTTAGCTCTTACTGGGTGAGATTCTTGGTCCTTGTCATATTCATCCATAAGGTAATGTGACTTGGTGAGTGCTTACCCGAGTAAGAATTTGGTAAACGACCCCTGAAACTATATGATAATAAAATACCCATTTCAATTATAAAATCAGAAAAATATAATAATCAAAAGAAATTAAATTAAATAAACAAGAGTTTATGATTTTAAAACTGAAAATCATGAAGCATTGGATCTTTGATTATTGATAAGATGATAACATCATGAAGTAGAATTCATGATTAAAGAGTAGTACTTGATTGCTATATATGAAATGAAAACTTTTACTTGTTGCTTGGTGCAAAACACTTGTTAAAATTTAAACCTCCTTGACTTGACCATCCTTGGCCACATCGACCGCTTCGGCGTCTTTCTTCACATCCTCGATCTCAAAAGCAGACACTGGAAAGGTCCTGTAAAGGCCAGAAGGGGCCTTGAAAGTGATCTTCCCGGTGGGTGGATCGGCGACTGATATGTCACTCAATGTGACATACATTAAAAGCTCCTTTGTTTTAACGCTTGTCAGTTTCTTGATTCTGAACTTCTCGATGATCGCAGTTACCTCGATTCCATACGATGTCAGCCTCCCAATCTTTTCGAACTTGTGTTTCTTCTCTTTCTTTTGTTTAAGCCACACAAAGCCAGTGTCTTTAACATACCCACATTCCTCAATGTCTTCTAAAGGCAAGAGGCCATTGGGTAGCCCCATTTCAGTGAGCAAGAACTTTGACTTTTGTTGACAAATTGCGTCCCCATGGTAAACTTCTGATGCACTTACCCTAATTTCTTCGGTCACAAGAGACATTTTTGGTTTGTTTTGAATTGGGATTTTTTGTTTATATAGATAATGGTTTGTTTTTGTGGGGTGCATGGGATGAATGAACCATGGAGATGGGTTATGCTACTTATATAATTCACTAGAGATAGAAATGGTCTTGATTCTTGTTGTAATTACCAAAATGCCATTTTCAAGTGTTGATATTTATGTTTTAATAATTTTTTTTATATATATCTAGTTAGTTGTTAACACAAAGATATATTGAATGCAAATCATGGTTATTACAAGATATTCTAAAATATTTATATCAAAATCTTGATAAATCTAGAAAATCAATTTTGTCATCATTGTGCATATAAGTCATTTAAATATTGTAATATACGAATATATTTTCCAAAAAATAAAATAAAAAAGTAGCTTCTTACAAAGTTATAACCAACAAACTTCTAATTTTAGTAACTTTCTGAAAATACAATAGTATATACTTTCGGAATCGTTGCCACTTTCTCGACGACTTGGGACAGAAGCCTGGAATGCAGCGGCTTCAATGTTTGGTCTTTATTGCAGTGATAGACCTTTGTTGTTCATCTTCAGCAACGAGGTGATACGCCGTCCCCAAAGTGGGTGTGGGATTCATTGAGAGGATCTGGGTCCTTATGGTTGAGAAATTGTTGTCTAGTCCCATAAACAAATTCATACAATCGTTCCTTTTCTTTGGACTCATTCAGTTTTCTTCCGATGTCACACGTGCAGTTTCCACACGTACATCGGGGTAATGGTGATACAGACTGAATTTCGTCCCACATGCTTCGTAGTTTGGTGTAGTAGGCTGAGATTGAGGCTCCGTCTTGTTGAGTGGCTGTGAGAGACTGTTTCAATTCATATGCTCTCGTGTGCTTTCTTTGTCGAATCTTTCTTCGAGATCTGACCAAATCTCTGTCGCGGTTTTGGCGCACTTCACGCTGGTTCTAATGTCCTTTTCCATCGTCGTCGTTAACCATCCCTTTATTATGGCGTCGCAGCGCATCCATGGCATGTATCTTGGCGATTTTTCTTCGGGTTTCTTGATTGTGCCATCGGTAAATCCTATCATGTTTTTGGCTGTTAGAGTTATTGTTGTTATCGTACATGTGTAAAGTACAAGGGCTAGTTATGTAATTAGCTGTAACTTATCTTATATATATATAGGTTGTTTATGTCTCATAATTAGGTTAATCATTCTTTGTAATCGCCTTCTCAATATATGAAAAGTTGCTGCCGTTCCAGCCACATCTCTCTCAATTCTCTCATCTGTTCATCGATTGATTCATTCATCAATTCTAACATGGTATCAGAGCTTTAGGTATGTCTCATCTATCCTTCTGATTGCTCGTTATTTTTCTTTGTTTCTCCATTGTTCGATTTTTGTTCGATTTCTATTTCGTGTTTGTCGGATCGCTAAATCCGGATACCCTAATCCGGAATCGTTCAAACTCCGGATCCTCTCGATTCTGGTTCTCACAAATTCCGGAACCTCCTAATTCCGGTTCCACACAAATTCCGGATCCTCTCGGTTCCGGATCCGTTTCCTATTCCGGTTCTCAAATTCCGGAACCCACAATTCCGGTTCTCAATTCCGGAACCCACAATTCCGGTTCTTGTTTATTTTTTACTCCGGATCTTCCCCATTTCCGGTTCCCAATTCCGGTTACAAATTACGGACTCTAATTCTGGATCCTCTTTTCCGGTATCTACTTCCTGATCTACATCTGGATCCTTTAATTCCGGATCCCTACTACCGGATCTCCAATATCGGATCTCTAATTCCGGATCTCAAAGCAGAATCTTCTTTCTGGAAACTCCTCATCAGTCAGATGGCTCTCAATTCTAGTCACTCCAATCCTATCTCGGTTATTCTCAATGGGAATAACTACATTCTTTGGCATCATCAGATGACTATTCTTCTCAATTCTCATGGTCTGCATACCTACGTTACGGGTGCCACTCAAATTCCTGTTCAAAACGAAAATGAAAGTGCGGTTGATTTTGCAAAACGCATGAATGATTGGGATATCATGAACGCTCGCATCCTGGGATTCATAAACGCATCCACAACTGCAGAGATCAATCAGCAATTCCTTGGATATACAACAACAAAAGGACTGTGGGATTTTCTTGCAAAAAGATACACTTCTACAGGCCTCTCACATCAGTATCAGTTGTGGACTACTTTTCAGAACAAAAGACAGCTACCCGATCAGTCCATTAACTCGTACATCTCTGAGATGCAAGCTCTTAGAGATCACTTGAGCTTGGGCGCACCCCAAATCTTTGATGACACAGCTCGGAAGTTTACAGCCTATTTCAGCCAACTGCATCTGATCACTATACTGATGGGACTCACTGATCGCTTTGAGAATATTCGAGCCTCGCTACTACACTGGCATCCATTGCCTACTCTTGAAGAGGCCATCACGGAACTGCTGAGTGAAGAAACCCGCCTCCAACAGCGTTTTCCTCTGTCCTCGGATACTGTGCTCTATACTACTAACTCAGGAAAGTCAAAAGGTAAATGGAACAATGAATAGTCAAAATCTGCAAAAAAGGTGAACAATAATGAATGCACGTTCTCTCACTCTACATCTCATCTTCTCCTCAACTGCCCAGTTCGAAAATGTCGTTGGTGTGGGATCACACATCCGCGACATTATGGGTCTGACTGTCCAAGCATCCAAGGAACTCAGGCAATAAGAGGCAACAGCTCCGAACTCAATCAGTTGCTGGATCAATCACTCAGGATACCCCTACGCCTGCAGTTCAGGCACCGCACAACAACAACTCATCGCCTGATCTTATGGAACTCATACGCCGAAACCAAGAGCTTATGGAGCAACTCATGACAGGTTCTATGGGTATGAATTCTCAGTGCAACACCTCTGCATCAGGTAACCCTTGGCTATTTGACTCTGGATGTTGTAATCACATGACACCTAAGGCTGACGGGTTTGTCTCTAAGCAAACTTCTAGAATCTTCTCATTAGTCTGTACTGCTGATGATACACGCTTGCCTGTATCCTTCAGTGGAACTGTATCTACTCCTAATATACAATTACCTGATGTGCTACATATCCCTAACCTATCTTTGAGCCTGATATCCAACACTCAGCTTATGGAATCCGGTCTAATTGTTCTTTTTCATCCCTCTGGTTGTGTTGTGTAGGATCCAATCACCAAGCTGATCCTTGGAGTAGGCCGTAAAGTTGGTCGGATGATTGAAGTGGTCTACCTCCGTCTTCCCTTACATTCATCAAATTTTGTTGCTTCTGTTTCCAGTACCCCTTCGTTTGAATTATGGCATGCGCGCCTAGGACATTTATCATTAGCTAGAATAAAATTGTTAGCTAGTTTAGGATTGCTAGGAAACACTACTTCTGAAAACGTTTCTTGTTTATCTTGTCAACTTAGCAAAGATCATGCTTTACCTTTTCAAATAAATGAATTTAAATCTGCCTCTCCTTTTGATCTTATTCACTCTGATGTGTGGGGACCAGCCCCGCACCCATCCATGGGAGGTGCTCTCTATTTTGTTATATTTATCGATGATCACACACGCTTTACATGGATATATCTCATGAAACACCGCTCAGAGCTACCTCAAATATATATTACCTTTGCCCGTATGATTTTAACCCAGTTTTCCAAGCCCATAAAGAATCTTCAAGCAGATAATGCTATGGAATACAAAGAATCTTCTCTCCTCTTGTTTCTTCAATCTCAAGGTACTCTTTCTCAGTACTCCTGTCCCGACACCTCCCAGCAAAATGGTCGTACAGAACGTAAACATCGACACATCCTTGATACTGTTCGTACTCTATTAATCTCAGCCAAGTGTCCAGAATGTTTTTGGGGTGAAGTTGCCTTCACGGCTGTCTACACCATCAATCGACACCCGACTCCCATTCTTAATCAAAAGTCTCCCTATGAAGTACTCTATGGGGTCTCCCCTGCATATGAACTCCTAAAGGTGTGGGGTTGTGCATGCTTTATTCAGTTGCAATCTCATGAACACACCAAACTCGAATCTCGTTCTCGATTATGCTGTTTTCTTGGCTATGGAATTGAACACAAAGGTTATCGTTGTTGGGATCCACTCACTAGGAGACTTCGTATATCCCGTCATGTCACATTTTTGGAACATCTCCCCTTCTCAATAGTGTCCAAATTTCAGGAAACACCCACCCCCTCTGCTTCTTATTTCACTGATATCTCTATCTCATTGGACTCACTCTAATTAGATCCTATACTCACCCCTCCATCTGGTCCACCTCCATCTGTTTCAACTCAATCTGTACCCTCTTCCGACTCACCCTCATATGTGCCCTCTGATTAGAATCAATCATCTGCATCATCTCTAAGGACTACCTCTGAGCCATCTGCTAAGTCTATGGACCCTAGCTCTTCTCAACCACAGGGAGTACGACGCTCAAACCGGGTAAGATAAGTTCCTTCTTACCTTCGTGATTATCATTGTTATGCTACATTGTTGTCCAATCATGAACCCACTTCCTACAATGAAGCTTCCTCTAACCCTGTTTGGCAGCAAGCAATGACTGAGGAACTACAGGCCCTTGACAAAGTAAATACATGGGAGTTTGTACATCTCCCATCGGGCAAGTCACCTATTGGTTCCAAATGGGTCTTCAAAATCAAGACAAAGTCTGATGGATCTATTGATCTATACAAAGCACGTCTTGTGGCAAAAAGGTTTCAATCAAGAATATGGTATTGATTACGAGGAGACATTTGCTCATGTGGCTCGTATAACCTCGGTTCGTAGTATACTCGCCATAGCTGCCACCAAAAGATGGCCACTTCACCAGATGGATGTCAAGAATGCGTTTTTAAATGGTGATCTTTCATAGGAAGTCTACATGAAACCCCCTCTAGGAGTAACATTCCCACAAGGTCATGTATGCCGACTTCGAAAATCCCTCTATGGTCTCAAACAAGCTCTGCGTGCTTGGTTTGAGAAATTCAACACTACTGTTATTTCATTGGGTTTCTCTCCGAGTAATTATGACTCTGGCTTGTTTACTCGCACCACCGATGCCGGCACCATTCTACTCTTATTATATGTTGATGATATGATCATCACAAGCAGTGACTCTACAAGTATCGCCCACCTCAAACATTCTCTCAGCTCATGTTTTGAGATGAAAGACCTTGGTACGCTCCACTATTTCCTTGGCCTTGAAGTTCTATCAGACTCTTCCGGCACCTATCTCTGTCAGGCCAAGTATATTTCAGATCTATTATCAAAAGCTGTTATTACTGACAACAAAGTCGCATCTACACCTCTTGAGAAAAATCTACATCTGGCTCCGAATGCCAGCACCCCCCTGCGGGACCCTACACTGTATCGTCAGCTAGTTGGATCTCTGGTCTACCTGACTGTTACTCGGCCGGATCTCGCATATGCGGTTCATACAGTTGGTCAGATCATGTCTGCTCCGTGCTTCGATCATTATGCCGCTGTTCTGCGTATCCTTCGGTATCTAAAAGGGACAATATTTCATGGACTTCACTTCTCATCCACCTCGTCATTAACACTTCGTGGATTATCAGATGCTGACTGGGATGGAGATATAACAGATCGTCGCTCTACCACCGAATATTGTTTCTTCCTTGGGGACTCTCTTATTTCTTGGCGCAGCAAGAAACAATCTCTGACCGCTCGGTCTGGTACTGAAGTCGAGTATCGAGCATTTGCTGACACTACGCAAGAACTTGTATGGCTACGTTGGTTACTATCTGATACGGGTACTCCTCAGACTTCTCCGACACCATTGTGGTGTGATAACAATAGTGCCATTCAGATTGCTCACAATGATGTTATTCATGAGCGTACTAAGCACATTGAGATTGACTGTCATTTCATCCGTCAACATGTTGTTCGCAAGACGGTTCAACTTCTTCCAATCTCAACCATTGACCAGACAGCGGACATCTTCACCAAAGCTCATCTTCCGGGGCATTTTCGGGATCTTGTTTCCAAACTCAACTTGGCTCATTCTTCCCCTACTTGAGTTTGAGGGGGGGTGTTAGAGTTATTGTTGTTATCGTACATGTGTAAAGTACAAGCGCTAGTTATGTAATTAGCTGTAACTTATCTTGTATTTATAGGTTGTTTATGTCTCATAATTAGGTTAATCATTCTTTGTAATCGCCTTCTCAATTTATGAAAAGCTGCTGCCGTTCCAGCCACATCTCTCTCAATTCTCTCATGTGTTCATCGATTGATTCATTCATCAATTCTAACATTGGCAAACACGAAGTTTTTCATCTTTTGTACCCAGTCGCTGTAGTTACTGTCGGTTAGGATGTCGTTTACGTGCATCTGCCTTGGATAATCTGAGGCATGGATGTAGTAAGGGGAGTTGCAGTCGGGAACGCCTCCATCATCATTTGGTTCTGCTGTTTTGTCTTCGGTCATGGCTGTGGTCGTCGACTGGGTTTCTTTGGTCGTAGGTTTAAGAAACTCTCTCTGATACCATAAAGAATTATATGGTCGAATGTTTACTTGATTTCATTCAACGAAAGGATATAAATACAAGGAAAATACAACAACCTTCCTAAAGGATAGAAGGTGATAAAGGAAATAACAGCTACAACCAAAAATACAGGCTGAGATAAAGGCTAAAATACAGAGCTAAAATACAGGAGGTGATAGGCACCAAGAAGGAAACAGATAATTTCCTTTAGGATCAAGGGCAATAAAGTCCTGTTAAATAATATAAGTTGTTGTAGTAACACACAGGGTCAACACTCAGACTCTACCTTATAGGTATTAGGGTTTATTTCAGTTAAAGGGGAAAACGACGACGAAGATAAAGACGTAAAAGAACCTATTTCTTTTGCTATTTCGGTAGTTATTCACTCGATTTTGCCTATTTGTGGGAGGAATTTGATGCGAATTGGTCCAATTTGAATTCTACGGATCTCTTCTCTATCAAGCAAGGTAAGTTCTTCACATTACAAGATTGTACAATAAATTGACGAGAAACAGCTGCTATATACCGATTAAATTGATTTATTAAACGTTGAATTGGTTGTAGAAAAGACCGGTGGAGAGCGTCGGTGGAAGACTGGTGGAAAGCGCCGGTGGAGAAGCCAACGATGGGGAGGTTTTCGTGTGAGGGAGGGTAGGAGGCGAGTTGAAGACTGAAGAGTGGTAGGGTTTTGTGGGAGGGAACCTTATGTTTTAATGAGAGGGGTAAAATGGGGAAGTTCATGTCTGACCAAATAAACCTTCACCCTTTCATCTTATTCGCTAAGTCATCATTTTTTTCATTCAACCACTACCAAACACCTCTAAATGGCTGACCGAATAAGCCATACATCTCATTAGGCTCATTACGTAAAAAACAAACAGGCCCTAAGTAATTATCCATCTCCTATTGTGAGAGTTTCAACCAATTATAAATACATGTCGGGAAACACAATTCAATGTTTGAACAAACACTTAAAACATCTTCAACACATTCTCCAAATTTCTCTAAAATAGAGAACTAAAAGTCAAAATCTCTAAAAAATTACGATCATCTCCACCAAATTCCCCATTTTGGAGAATCAAACATTAATTATTATTATTATAAAATATTTCATTTATCTATTAAAATATTATATATATTTATTTTCAAAATTTTCTATTGGTACTTTCATTTGATAATCACTTTTTTGGGTGATCTCCATATTTGGAGGAAAAAACTATTTTATCTCCTATTTTCTTCATTTTGAAGATAGTTTTGAAGAAGCTGTTGGAGCAAAATATTAGCTCAAAATCCCCATTTGCTCCATTTTGGAGAAGCTGTTGGAGATGCTCTTAATCTGTTTGATGAGATGCTTCAATCATAGCGTCAACCTTGATTTGTTGGGGATATTTTGTCGATCTAATCATTATTCAACCGCGTTTTGTCTCACCAGTTGGTCTTCCCTAGAACATCCATATTATGGGTGTCAGGGTAAACTTAAGCTCACCTTGACTTAATCCCATGAGGATATAAAGATAACAACCAAGAAAAATCTCAATAGCATTGGAGGGGGCTCGAACCAATAACCTATAAGGATTCATAATGGCCCAAGCTTAATTTATCGCGAGTGAACTGGCCCTCTTTTTCGATTTGAATCTATTCGAATAATCATCAATAGATTTTGAAATTTGAATCTATGGATTTTCTATGACACACTGGTAAATCATAAATTGGCTAACTGTACAAGATTGGGTTATCTTTGTTTGACACCGCTATAAATGAGTAGAGCCTATAGATACAAGCCAAATGAACCAATCTTAGACAAGTTGAGATGTGAGCCGTGTCTATTCCTATTTAGATCTTAATGAACCTAGTGAATCGGGGCTGGACTATTCTAATATTTTTAAGAGGTAGAACAATTTGACGATAAAAAATAAATCTATAATTTTTTTATCAATTTGTTCTTCGGTTCTTTGCCTTTGCAAGGAGAGTTCTCGTGTTCGGCCCTTCTTAGTGTTTTTTATTCCAAAACTTTTAAATTAAAAGGTAAAAAATAAATAAAATTTTCAAATGCAATAACAAATGCTTTTTTGAAATTAAATATGATAACGAAAACAAGATTATCACAATAAGAATCAATTATTTTAATAGAACGACTTTAGAAGGTTGTGTATAGTTCAATGCACTTTGAATAGTTGTTTATTTGTTTTCTTTTTAGTTAATTTTATTTTATTTGCCGACTAAAAATAAAATATAACTCAAAAATCGAACAATTTTACCTATACATAAATGGATCAAAACTGTCACATCTTAGCTATGTTTGGCAAACTAACTGATAAGCTAGTTGATAACTTAAAAACTAGCTGGTAGCTGATAAGTTAACTGTTGACTGATAAGCTAGCTGATGAAAAAGTTACGTTTGACAAAAACTAGCTTATAAACATATAAAATGACCAAAATGGACATCTTCAAAAAATTATCAATTACAATATTTAATTATATAATTAAAATTAATTTATAGCAATATAATATGTTAACTAATACAACCAATGTAGTAAAAAAAATATAATATGTTAATTAAAATAATTTAAACTTTATTATTACATATATACTATAAATTTTGAATTTGTTAAAACAAGTTTTAGAAAAAATACTTATTAGCTTATGATTTTAAATAACCGTTACAAATAATACGAAAAACAATCAAATAATAATTAAAAAGATAATAGCAATTGATAATTAAAATATATTGATAAATATTAAAAAATATATAAAAATAATTTATATGATTAACAATAACTTTAAATAATTGAAAAGTAATATCTTTGTAAAATTAAAATTAAAATTAATAATTTTCAGTTAATATTAATTAATATTTATTAATTGATAATAATTAAATTTAAAAAATTAATATGTATTTATAATATTAGTTGATAAATAAAAATTAATATTAATGAGGGCATACTCCAAATAACTTATCAAAAAGCTAGTTTATGGTCATCTAAACATGTACCAAAAAACTAAGGTAGCTCATAAGCTAATTCTTTTTGCCAAACGATGCCTTAAGGGTGCGTTTGGTATGCAGACTATGTGGGACGGGACGAAACGAGACAAAAAAAATAGACCCATATTTGGTATGCCATGGAACAAAAATAAGATAGGACAACATGGGACAAAACCTTGATTCCATGGGATAAAACTTAAAATATTTTGTTCCACCAAAATAGGTGGAACAACATGGGACTAAATAACAAATGGCAATATTAACCCTTTTTTACACAACTAACTAATTCAATCGACACCCATCTTCTTCAACCCTGGTTCATCGCCTCCTTTTCTTCCAGATTCATCTTCTCCCCTCTTTGAGTTCTTCCTCATCCCCTTCATTCTGTTAACCTTCATCTCCCAATATGTTATTGAACCCTGTTTTTTTCTCTCGATATTGGAGGAGGGTCCACTATTGATAATAATCGGAAGAACACGATTTTAGGTTTTGGAAGCTTTGAGAGACGATTTGTTTCCATTTTTAGAGATTTTAATCGGTACACAAGCAGAGAGGACGAATTTGTACCAAGGGAGGGGTGGATTGAAGAACAAAGGACCATCGAAGGCAAACAAAAGCAATCTGAAGTTTGCAAGCCATGTGATGAAGGAGGTGAGAAATGAAAAGAGGTAAGGAGGAGAGGGAGGTAGATGAATATGCAGAAAACATGAGGTACCTGGTGCATCTTCAAGAAAAAAATTTAAAGGAAAAATTTTGTCATCTACTCTAATTTATTATATATTTGCTATATTTTATCATATATATATATATATAGGGGTTAAATCATGTGAGGACCAAAAAAAGATTGAGAACCTTGAGGACTAATCTAATCTATAAATTAGATTAAATCAATGGTCACTAAAGAAAGAAACCTATTTGAAATAAGATAGTGAAATAAGGGTATTTTTGTCAAATTAGAAGTAAATTGAAAGGATATCCTGGCCATTGTAGTTTAAAATCAAATTAAAACATATTGATGCACACCAAATCGTTTTCATATCTGATTAGGAATGGATCCAGATCAAACACCAAGCATGAAGAGACCTTGATTTCTAGTAGCTTCCACGGTAGTTGCTTAAGCTACAACCTCCATTACTGGATCCAAAACTTCTAACCAGGTAATAAATCAATCCTAAATTAAATACGCTTGAAAGTCGTCTATGTTTCAGAATCAAATCAAACAAATGGTGTTCTCGATCTTTGCTCATATATTGGAATATTTTTCTTCGATCTTGATTTCTATTACTCCAAATCAATGTTCAAGTAATTAATCGAGGAAAAGAGAAGTTGTTACAGATACTTCGCCAAAGAAGAGGAATTGTTGCTCAGTTTGCATCGAGGTTTGACAGATTGTAATAACCAGGACTCTAAGTGAGAAGATAGAGAATATCGTGTGAAAAGTTAAGTTTCTATAACCTTGGGGATTGATTTGTAATTCTTGGGAGAGGGTATAAAACCCTTATTTTGGCACAAAACCCTAGATGTTTGCTATCTTCTTTTAGCGGCTGAGTGAGAGAGAGAGCTAGAGTAAGGAAATAAATTGGCTGCCATTGGCGAGTTGGAAGAAATCAAGGAAGATGTTGATTGGGAATACTTCAAAACCTAAGTCTCCAAGGTAAGCTACCAGTCTTGATTCCTCTTATTGCACCTGGATGTATTTCTTTCTCAACATAAATTGTTTAGATACTTTTGGGGAATTAATGGAAGGGTTTTGATGAAAAGAAGGTTGTTGGTTATTTAATCTTGTTGTAATAAACTTTGATGTTCATTTTTGGGTGTCGAAAAGAGAACCATTGGGGTTGGGAGTTAAAATCGATTGATTCGGGGTCGTAGCAGACACACCCAGTTTTGGCACGTATCCGGGTGAGGGTTTCCGGACCGGCTGGTTTCCGGATAAGTTCCAGATGAAACCAGAGTGTGGGTGTCCGGATGACACTTGGTTCCCGGATAGGACCCCGAATACCGAAGTTTGAGCAAATTTTGGGACCCCTTTGGGCTGGTTGATTTATATTTAATGTTATGTTTTATATCTTTTGTTTATGATGTTACAGTTGGTATCAGAGCCATAGTTTAAGAGATTTAGGTGACCGGACGGGCCTAGACTTAAATTGTGGGCGTAGAAGTCACAACTGAGAATTATTAAAACGCTAGGAGAGTACTATATCAGGAATAAGACTAGTAGGGTAGCGAGGACAGTCATGTAAGGTAGGTACGGGGTTACACCTGGACAGTGTAATTTCGAATTTACAGGTACATGTATGTGCTTAATATGCCTTATTATTCTGGAACTGTTGTCTTAAGTTGTCTATTTTGGCGTGTTTCAGTAATCAAGAATGTCTGAGAGAACTTTGAGAAGTAGGTGTGTGTCGGTTGTGGGTACGATCCCGATCACGGGGGAGATTCGCGTGGAGGAAATTATGGAGGAGGGACCAGTGGATCCTCCGAGGCGGGCGGCCACCCGCGGGAGGAGCGGAGGCCGAGGAAGAGGACGGGGAAGACCGCCACTGCGAGCTACCTCCCAAGCGGAGGGAGTGGGTGTGACAACTCGAGGAGGGAAAAAGGAGCCGACTACTCGTCGGACAAAGAGTGTGGGGGCACCTGTAGTGCGTGAGCCATTCCACCAGGAAAGTACCGCCTCAGTAGGAGGAGGAAGTCAGTCGAAGAGTCCGAGGCGAAACCGGAACCAAGCGTTTGTGACTGAGGAAACGTTTACTGCTGAAATGGGCAAAGTGCAAGAGACTCTGCAAGCATTGTTGGAAAATCAGGTTAAGACTACGTCGGAGGGACGAACTAAGAGTGGGAACGAGATGAAGACCGAAGCGTCTAGTTTACCTCCGACTGTGGTGGGAGATCATTCGCAGTCAATGTAACACCCTAAAAATAGGGGTAAACAAAAACTTTCATAATACGAAAGAGCGGTATAATATAAATGAGCCATCCCAAAAAGGGGAATATCAAGTACATTGGCAAAGTTACAATTGTGCATAAAAGATAGATTATAACAACCAACTAATCTAGTTCCTAAAAGGAGGTAAAATTACAAAAGGGGTTGTCACATCTATTCGTATAAATCTTCTATGGTTAGCGACCAAAAGTATCCCCACGACTCACTCGCTCCGTCTACTCTTTCTTGGAAACGGCTCCACTAGAACCTGAGATCCAAGTCAACATTCAAACAAGTGTCAAGACAAGGCTTGGTGAGTAATTCCAATTAAGCACATAATATTCATAGCATGTTAGAGTAAGATTCATCATAGAGTTTCCCACAATTATTTTTGAAGTCAATGGGGGAGACCCATAACACTAAGAAGTTCCACCCAAAGAGTCGAGATACCTTAGTGCCATCCGCATTAAAGCGACACCAAAGGCCCGGCACACCGAGGATACAATGAAGGCATTGCCCCATGGTGGCGAGGGTCTAGGCACATACCCGAAAGGTGGTGCCCAAGACTATGTCCTCCTAGTGAACACTTAACTTGATTCATTCAAAGCCCAAATAGCCATATATAATATCCATATGCTCAATAAATGCAAGAGCTTCCAATCCATGGAGCATAATTCACCATCTAGTAATACATGTACCATGCATATACGGATATGCATAAACCATGTAAGGTCATATATGCACAATGAACCACATAGCTAAATAGCTTAATCATTAAGACATGCCTAAAAATCAATAAATCAACTTGTAGCATTTATGCATGAAACCTCTGACTTACCAAAACCAAACATAATAGTGTTGACACATAGAGTCCAACAATAATTCTATAACCCAAGAACATTCTCATAAGGCTAACTACCCACACATCCCAAAATTAGTGTTTTCAACAAGATGATGAGACAGACAAGATAACAAGTAAATAACCATGAATCTAGTGTAAGGAAGGTTAGAAAACTCACTATCTAGGTTTTTAGACCAAAACATAGAATATGGATGTAACCCTAGCTTTGGAGGAAATGCAAGTGAGACTTGGACTTGTAGGTGACAAATCTCTTGGAGGAATCTTCAATGGATGCTCTCAATAGACTCAAGATGAACCATAAATGTACTCAAATCTTGTGGGGGATTAAATGAAGAGAGAGGATGGATTTAAGAGTGAAAATCGCCCCTTGAAAGAGAGAAAACATTTTGGGAGAGTTTTGGTAAAGTGAGTGAGAGATAGGTGGGAAAAGAGAGATAAGGGCAAAAAAATTCGTCAGACCAGTCGCGGACGTCCGCCAAGTGACCTTGCGGACGTCCGGCCTTCCCTTAGCCGGACTTCTCCCAAAAAGGTTCTGTTGTTTCCGCGGATGCTATGCGGACGTCCACACGACATGGACGTCTGACCCTAAGCCTCACGGATGTCCGCCTACCCTAAACTCCAAAATCCAACACTTTGCAAGTTTTCGGACGACTCATGCACAATTATCACATTTAGGAATGCAGATAACAAATAATATCACATATGATTAAATCTAATATAAACGAGGATCTAAAAGATTTAAAATGTTGTTAGCATTTAAGTTACCTACCGAATGAAACCCGAGGTGTTACAATCCTCCCCACCTTGGAAGGATTTCGTCCCCAAAATCGCATCTTTACACAAAAAGGTTGGGATAGCGTTTCTTCATGACCTCCTCGGGCTCCCAAGTCACATTTGCACCGCGATGGTGTTTCCCTTGAACCTTTACCATTGTCACTTCCTTGTGACGAAGTTTCTTAGTTTTTGATTCGAGTATAGCCTCGGCTCTTCGACACAACGATTTCTATTGTCAACCCAGATTTCCGTCAATGGGATCACGTTCTCCTCCTCGGCCAAACACTTTCGTAGGTAGCACACGTGGAAAGTGGGATGAATCCCATCCATCTCTGGCGGTAGATCTAGCTTATAAGCTTGTAGTCCGACTTTCTCCAAGATTGCGAAGGGTCCAAGGAAACGTGGACTAAGTTTCCCTCGCTTTCCGAACCGAATAATGCCCTTCCATGGAGATACCTTCAACATCACCCGGTCTCCCACTTGAAATTCGATTGGCCGGCTTTTCTTGTCCGCATAGCTCTTTTGTCGGTTTTGTGCCGCCTTTAAACGTCCCGAATTTCCTTTACTTTGTCTGCGGTTTCTTACACAATTTCCGGTCCCGCAAATTGATTCTCCCCCGCTTCAAGCCAACAAACGGGAGTTCTACATCTACTACCATACAAGGGTTCAAACGGTGAGGCCTTAAGGCTCGAGTGATAACTGTTGTTGTACGCGAATTCCACCAAAGGTAAATGTGTGTCCCAACTTCCACCAAAATCTATGACGCACGATCGAAGCATGTCTTCGAGGGTTTGAATCGTGCGTTCGATTTGTCCATCCGTTTGGGGATGGTAGGACATACTTAGCTTCACCTTCGTCCCCAATTCCCTTTGGAAGCTAGCCCAAAAATTCGAAGTGAATCGGAGATCTCTATCGGACACAATGGATAATGGCACTCCATGCCTCGACACGATCTCATTGATGTAAAGTCTTGCTAGCTTATCCAACAGCAACGTCTCCCTCATTGCCAAAAAGTGAGCGCTTTTAGTCAAACGGTCCACTATCACCCAAATGGTGTCATGACCCCGTAAGGTCTTTGGTAGCTTTGTCACGAAATCCATGGTGACATTGTCCCACTTCCATTCCAGAATCTTCAAGGATTGTAAACTTCTGTACGGTTTTTGATGTTGTGCTTTGACTCGGAGGCATGTAACACAAGATTCCACGTATTTAGCCACATCGAGCTTCATTACCGGCCACCAATAATTTAACTTCAAATCCCTATACATCTTTGTACTCCTGGGATGTATAGAATATCGGGACTTGTGTGCTTCCTCAAGAAGTAACTCACGATTACCGCCGATCTTCGACACCCAAATCCGGCCTTAGAAGAGTTTGAGGCCGCGACTATCTTCCGTTAGTAGTTCCCGTTGCTTTACCATAATTTCGGCCTTAAGGTTTTCTTCCCGAAGTGCCTCCAATTGACTTGCCTTGATGCTTGCCATCAAACTCGATATCACATCGATTCGGTGGAGGTTTAGCTTAATATCACCCCCGTGGTCCCTTCGACTAAAGGCATCCGCCACCACGTTAGCCTTCTCGGGGTGGTAAAGTAGTTCACAATCGTAATCCTTCAAAAGTTCAAGCCACCTCCGTTGTCGCATGTTTAGTTCCTTTTGGTTGAAGATATATTTGAGACTTTTGTGATCGGTATAAAGGGTGCACTTCGTCCCATACAAATAGTGTCGCCACAACTTCAAAGCAAAGACCACCGCCGCCAACTCCAAATCATGAGTCGGGTAATTCTTCTCGTGGTCCTTTAGTTGTCATGACGCATAAGCTATTACCTTCCCTCTTTGCATCAATACACAACCGAGTCCCATTTTTGAAGCGTCGCTATAAACCACAAAGTTTTTTGATCCTTCGGGTAAGAATAATATGGTGCTTCACACAATTTCTTTTTGAGCGTTTCGAAAGCTTGCTCTTGAACGGTTGTCCACACAAATTTGACGTTCTTCCTTGTCAAAGAAGTAAGCGGCGTAACAATCTTTGAGAAGTCTTGAATAAACCATCGGTAATAACCGGCTAGACCCAAGAAGCTTCGGATTTCCGTTGGGCTCGTGGGCGATTTCCAATTTGTCATGGCTTCAACCTTCACCCCGTCTTGAGACACCACATGTCCCAAGAATTGGACTTCCCGTAACCAAAATTTGCATTTGGAGAATTTAGCATATAATCTTTCCTTCCGAAGAACCTCCAACACCGCTCGTAAATGTTGACTATGCTCGGCCTCGTCAATAGAGTAGATCAAGATATCGTCGATGAAGACTATCACCGACTTATCCAAGAATGGATGGCACACACGGTTCATTAGGTCCATAAACACGGCCGGTGCGTTTGTCAAACCGAATGGCATCACCAAAAAATCATAGTGCCCATACCGCTTCCGAAAAGCCGTCTTCGAAATGTCGCTCTCTTTCACTCTCACTTGGTGGTATCCGGACCTCAAATCGATTTTGGAGAAACAACTCGCCCCTTGTAGTTGGTCGAAGAGGTCATCAATAGGAGGAAGTGGTACTTATTCTTTACCGTCACCTTGTTCAATTCCCGATAATCAATGCACATTCGCATCAATCCATCCTTCTTTTTCACAAACAATACCGGAGCTCCCCAAGGCGACGAGCTCGGACAAATAAACCCCTTCTCTAACAATTCTTGTAGTTGCGACATCATTTCTGGCATTTCGATTGGAGCCAATCAGTAAGGAGCACGTGCAATCGGAGCCGCCCGAGAGTAAGGTCTATATGAAGTTCCACTTGTCGATCCGGTGGTAAACCGGGTAAATCCTCCGGAAAAACATCCGGGTACCACACTCACATCCTCCAGTTTCTTCTTCTCTAACTTCGTGTCTATAATGTAGGCTGTTAGCCCCAAGTATCACTTATGTAAAAAGTATTGAAAATATTACAAGTCAGAAGACCACCAGAGATCAGACAGAAGACTTAGAAGAAGTTCAACAAGAAGACCAACAGAGCTCGACAGAGCTCTGGCGGAACCAACAGAGCTCAACAGAGCTCTGACAGAAGATCTCTTCCATTCTACAGAAGAACTGTTTACCAACAGAAGACCATCAGAGCTCTGGTGTAAGAGCTCTGGTGACTGAAGACCTCTGTGAAGCCTAAGTCTTGTAAGAAATCTATAAGTGATAGACACGTGTCCGTACTTTCCACGTAAGCCCTAAAAGGACAAGACACACTTTCCACGTGTCATTCCAGGGTTAGATAGTACACTATCTAATGATTTATCAGGCTATAAATAGAGAGGTAGTGGGACAAAAATTGTAAGATTTTGGAAGAATAGTTTTCCACAATTGTTAGAGCACACACTGCAGTATTCCATAGCACTACCTCCGTACGATCTTGTTCCCTGTGAGATTTCGAATACACACACTTGAACGTGTTCTTAGTGTTATTCATTATCAATATACGAGCAGCTTATTATACTTGATCTTGTTATCATTATTATTGTTCTATATTTGATTCTCATGGTTACATTATCTTTGCACAATCACTCACAGTTTAATGGCTTTATATTTAAATGCTTCCGCTGTCTATTTTATTACCATTAATGTGATGCAACGTGAATCTGGGAACCTACAGTTGGTATTAGAGCTCTTTTGATTTGCTTAAATCAAACGATCCAATCTACCAAGGTTGATTCATAGTTGTTGATTGTTGTGTGTCTCTTAAAAGCTTCATAGTATACTCTGTTTTTACTGTTTAAAGTTTAAAACAAGTTTTCAGAGTTCATTTATTACTGTTCAAACGCTTTCCAGTTCAGTTTAAAGATCTTCTCTAACTCAAGTTACTGTTCTATTGGTTAGTGTTCACTCACTTTCAGTTTGAAACTCTTTTGAAACCGTTATACTCTGTTTTCTTCAAAATGGCTAATAACAACATTAACGCCATTTATACTGCTGGTTCTCTGACCAAGCCTCCTACTCTTCTGACAGATGAATATCCTCAGTGGCAGATTAGGATGGTTAACTTCCTTGATGGAATGGACAGAGATTTAATGCGATCTGTCACGGATGGACCTTGCCAACCCATGGTTTTGGTTCCACGTGTGCCTGCAACAGAAACTATTGCTGAGATTCCTGCTTATCTTAAACCTAAAACCACCGGGTTTACTGATGAAGAGAAGCTAAAAATGCAAAATGATCTTAAGGCAGTTAGACTTCTGATTATGGCCATTCCCAACGATATATTTCAAGAACTAGACTCATGTGTTACTGCTAAAGAAATCTGGGATCAACTTCTTAATCAACTTGAGGGTGGTATCAAGACCCAAAAGAACAGAAGGACCCAATGTATAAATGAATACAACGATTTCAAGGCACTTCCTGAGGAAACCTTACAACAAACCTACAACAGATTTAATGTGTTGATAAACAAATGCAAAATGTGTGGGGTTGTTAGGTCGAAGGAAGATAACAATGTTTTGTTCCTGAAAAGTTTGAATGATAAATGGTTAAATCTGTCCATGTCTTTACAAGCTAACCAAGATTTGGATGCATGGTCTCTTACTGATGTGTATGGCACTCTTGCTGCACAAGAGAAGGATGTTGTCAAACAAAAGGGCAAATCCACCATTGCAGGCCCAATAGCTTTTGTATCTGAATCAAAGAAAACCATTAAAGGAAAGTCCAACAGAGAGAGTTCTGGCAGAGATAAAAAGAAAGAAAAGAAGAAGGGTAAGAAGAGTCTGGTAGCAGAAAGTGATGCTGAAGAAAGTTCATCAGAAGAAGAAGGATAAGAAGAGTCTCTTGCATTAATAACTCAAAAATTTAACAAGAGATTTGGTAGCAAAGTATTTGACAGAAGAGGTAGATACGAAAGAGAAGAGAAAGATGAGAAAAGAGGTTATGCTGCACCTCCACAACAGAACCACCAGAACAGAGCTCCACAAGAACAGAGACCGCAACCACAACAAAAGTATAATGCTCCAGCACCTCAGAAAACCGATGCTGCTCAACCCATCAACCAGAATGATGAACGTTGCTTTAGATGTGGCAAACCTGGCCATTTCTCTACTAATTGTAGAGGTAAACTGGTAAAAGACCAGGATTACTACAAGAACAAATACAAGTACAATTATCGAGAGAGAAGCTATGTTGCTGAGATGGAGAATTGGATCTCTGATTCATCCTTTGATGATGAACCAGAGCAAGCCAATTTCTGCGGAGTTGCTGTGGATGATGAGAGTTTGGGAGAAGAGGTTGATTGGATGACTGGAGAAACGAGAACGACAGAACAAGATATGAATCAGAATGCATTTGCTCTTACAGTAACAGAGCCAGACAACAGAGCACTAGAGACCACCAGACCCAGTGCCAAGGTATGTTCTTCTGAATCAAAGTCTGACTCTGAGTTGGAAATGCATGTTTCTTTGCTAACAGAGGAGTTTCAACTCTTAAAACAAAAGCTCTCTGAAAAGAAAGAGTTAAGAAAGCTAGCTCAAAAGGATCTGTCCTTTTACAAGAGAGAGAAAACTCTCTTGGAACAAGAAAAGGAAGAAATCTTTAAATAAAAATCTGAGCTAGAAGTCTTACAACAAAAGAAGGAAAACTCTTTTTCAGAAAAAGTAAAGGAATATGAGGAAATTTTGAAACAAAAATCTGAAGAGGTTAAGAAGTCTGAAACTGAAAGACTTAACTCTGTTGCATTAAAAATTATTTTCAAAGAGAAAGGGAAGTTTTACATCAATCCCTACAGAGAAAAGAGATTTTAATCAAGAAGTACCAGGATGCACAAGATGTGCACATCAAGATAAACTCACAGATGGATACACAAGGTCTTGGTTTCTCTGACCTTGCTCCCTGGAATGGAAAGAAGAAGACATCTCTGTCCTCTACTTTCTGTGTCGGGAAAATCTAAGAGGATGTGATCTCTGGTACAGCAGTTTTCAAAAGAATCAAAACTTCAGATATTTCAAGGACCAGAAGACTTAACTACAGGAACGTCAGCTATGACTCCTTGAATCATGAAAAGGTTTTAAAACCATCTGAAAAGTTCATTCTTGATTAAGGAAAAGCTAGAATCATTTTGCCTAATTCTGTTAAGAGTCTGGATCCCAAAGAGATTTTCAACTTTAACTCTTTTAAGGAACAGAAGTCTGTTACTTCTGTGGAAGAGTCCTCTGTTGATAAAACACAGAACGAGCTCAACCCTGAAGCCCCAGTCTTCTCTCCTTCCTCTGAATCAATTCGAACATCATTTGAGGAGGATTTGAAAAGAGTTCTTGATGAGAATATCGCCTCTGATGCTTTAAAACCCAAATTGAGAAAGTTCAAGTCTGCTAAAACCGATATCTCTTTGATACCTCAAGAGTCTACCACCAGAGCCACCAGAGACTTTTAGTGCTCTGAAAGTGACTCTAACTCTGAGGTAGATGAACAAATCTTTTGTGGTCAAAAGAAAGTTTTGCATAAACCTAAGCAGATACCGGTGGGATCTATCAATTTGAAAAAAGATGTCTCATTTTTTAAGAAACAATCAAGATTCATACCAGTAACTAAGTTTGATAACAAAGGCTTCAGGATTCTTGCTTCTAATGTAGTAGAAGAAGAGAAAAGAGAGAATGCCAGAAATATTCCAGTGAACAACACCTCTATTCCCTTTGCTTTCAAACCAATCAGATTTACACCATAGCAGAAGGGCAAATGGATAGTCAATGACAGACCTATTCCTACCTCTGCTGAAAATCAAAGAAAAAACTCCTTTTGGCAAAGTGAATATGTTTCAAAGAAAAACAACAGTTTCAAAGAATCAAGCACCATTCAAACAACGGTTTTTGAATAAAAACAACAATGTGCATCAATTATCTTCATGTTCTATCAATTGCAACTGCATTCAACTATTGTTAAAACTGCAAAATCATATGAATGGTCCCCACTGTGTTCTGAATCAGTCACCTCAAAGGAAAAATCCCAAGACCGTTCAGAATGCATAGAAAATGACCTCTGGCACACCATCACAGAATGGAAAGCCAGTAGGTAAGACAAACACCCCTAAGTCTAACAAGAAAGGACCCATTATGCAATGGGTACCTAAAAAGAACTAATCTGTCTTGCAGAATCCTCATGTGCAGATCTGGTACCTAGATTCAGGATGTTCCAGACACATGACGGGCAATAAGGAGCTGCTGACTTCATTTAAAAACAAGAAAGGGAGTGCAGTGACCTTTGGAGGAGACAATGGTGAACAGATTAGAGGTTATGGTACTTTAGTTAATGGTGGTGTTTCAGTTTCTGAAGTTGCTTATGTTGAAGGATTGAACCATAATCTTTTCAGTATAAGTCAACTTTGTGATCATGGGTTCGATGTCAATTTTAGGAAGAAGTACTGTTCTCTGTTGCTTTCCGAGTCTGGTCAAGAACTTTTAAGAGCCGACAGAAAAGGCAATCTTTATAAAATGAATTTCAATCCAAACCAAAACTCTACAACAGAGAAACTCTGTTTAGTGTCTTTGAAAAATGAAGATGCCTGGCTCTGGCATAAAAGATTTGCCCATTTGAATTTTTCAAATCTTGACAAACTCGTGAAGTTAAGCTTAGTGAAAGGTTTGCCTTCTATTAAATTTGACAAAGACCATCTCTGTTCTGCCTGTGAGTTGGGTAAGATGAAAAGATCTTCACACAGAACAAAGAGTGATCACAATTGCCCCAGACCTTTGCATATGCTTCATGTGGATCTTTGTGGTCCAATTTCTGTGCACAGTCTGTCGGGTAAGAAGTATATTCTTGTCTTAATAGATTAATTTTCTAGATATACTTGGATTGAGTTCATCAGAGTAAAATCTGATGTCCCGGAAATTTTGATAAGTTTGTTGAGAAGGATACAGGTTCTGTTAGGTCTCAAAATCCAAAAGTTGAGAAGTGATAATGGGACATAATTTAAAAACGCCAGAATAGATGCCTACCTTTCAGAGGAAGGAATTTCCTAGAACTTCTCAGCTGCCAGAACTCTACAACAGAATGGTGTGGTGGAGAGAAAGAACAGAACTCTGGTAGAAGCCGCCAGAACCATGTTGGCCGGTTCTATTCTTCCCATTAACTTCTGGGCAGAGGCAGTCTCAACAGCATGTTTTACCCATAACAGATCTATAATAGTGAAAAGATTTAAGAAGACTCCCTATGAACTCATCAACAACAGAAGGCCAAATGTGAAGTATTTTCATGTTTTTGGCTGCAAGTGTTACATCTTGAATGACAGAGAACAACTGGGAAAATTCAACAAGAAGGCGGACGAAGGAATATTTACTGGTTATTCCTTAACCTCTAAAGCTTACAGAGTCTACAATACCAGAACCCGTGTCATTCAAGAAAGCGTTAATGTGTCCTTTGATGAAAGTACATCAAGTTCCTCTGATCGCAAATCAACAGAGGGGACACAGATAGAACACAAGAAGCCGAGTTCTTCAAAAACAAGAGAAGAAGATATCAATCTTGTGTTCAATGATTTCTTCGATGATGATGATTCCTCTGTCGACAACACCAGAGGAGATCAGGCTCAAAACTCAACAGAACAGAATCTGACAGGTACAACTCTTACTGGTCCTTCCAATACTTCATCATCTACTTCTCTGTCTACAGGTGTTATTCAGAGAAATGAGGACCCACAATCAAATGTAAGAGAACCTGAACAAGAGCCACCATCACCCCTGTTAACCAATATTAGGAGAGATTCCCTGTTTGAAAGCTCACCATCTCAGAGCCCTACTGGAACTTCACAGAGCAATGAAGCCACTCTTCAGAGTTGTGTGCTACAGAGCCCTTGTGCCAATCCACAGAGCTCTGATGCTGAAGTTCGTCTTTTCCCATCAGAAGCACAAACCCTACCTGTTGTCCATGCTCCCATGACAAGATGGACAAAGGATCACCCCCGTCATCTAATTATTGGTGCTGCTGAAGATGGTGTGAAGACAAGATCGGCCACAATCAATGAAGCTTTCTTTGTCAATTTTCTAAGCATGATTGAGCCGAAGAAAATTTCTGAAGCCCTGGAGGACCCAAAGAAACAATGTTTGGTCCTTGGTTCCACTCCCTGTAGGCAAAGCTGCCATTGGAACCAAGTGGGTGTTTAGAAATAAGAAGGATGAAGATGGGGTTATTATCAGAAACAAAGCTCGACTGGTTGCAAAGGGATATTGCCAAGAAGAAGATATCGATTATGACGAAACCTTTGCTATTGTGGCTAGGCTAGAAGCAATCAGAATCTTCTTAGCCTATGCTGCTCACAAGGGTTTCAAGGTCTATCAGATGGATGTGAAATCGGCCTTTTTGAATGGCAAACTAAAAGAGGAAGTTTATGTCCAGCAACCACCTGGTTTTGAAAGTCCAGAGTTTCCAGACCACGTTTACAAGCTAGACAAAGCTCTGTACGGCCTTAAGCAAGCTCCCAGAGCCTAGTATGAAACTCTGTCAAACTTTCTGTTGACTAATCACTTTGAGAAAGGTACTGTCGATACAACTTTATTCTTTAGAAGGTACAAAAATGATATACTTCTGGTGCAAATATATGTTGATGACATTATTTTTTGGTCTACACGGAAGGAGTACTGTGATAAGTTTGAGGAATTGATGAAAAGCGAATTTAAAATGAGCATGATGGGAGAACTTTCTTTCTTCCTTGGCTTACAAGTAAAACAATCCATCAGAGGGACTTTTATAAGTCAGTCCAAATACATCTCTGATATTTTGAAAAAATATAAGCTCAAAAATTCAAATCCAATGAAAACTCCTATTGCCACTGGAGTTAAATTTGACTCTGACCTTAATGGTGAACCTGTAGATGTCAAGAACTACAGAGGCATGATAGGATCACTTCTGTACTTAACTGCTAGCAGACCTGATATAATGTTTGCAACCTGTCTCTGTGCCAGATTTCAAGGAAATCCTAAAGAATCCCATTTCTCTGCTGTCAAGCGCATATTTAAATATCTGAAAGGGACTCAATTTTTGGGTCTCTGGTATCCTCTTAATTATGGTTTCGAGCTTGTAGCATATACAGATTCAGATTATGGAGGATGCAAGAATGACAAAAAGAGTACTTCTGGTAGCTGCCAATTGCTTGGAGATAAATTGGTGAGTTGGACATCCAAGAAACAGAACTGTGTCTCAACTTCTACACTAGAAGCAGAGTATGTTGATGCTACTAGTTGTTGCTCTCAAGTGATTTGGATGAAAACTCAACTCAAAGATTATGGCATGGAGTACAACAAAATCCCAATCCTATGCGACTCCAAAAGTGCCATAGCAATCACAGCTAATCCAGTTCAGTACTCCAAGACAAAGCATATCGACATAAGGTACCATTTTATAAAGGATCATGTTGAAAAATGGACAATTGAAATGTACTTTGTTTCAACTGACTTCCAACTTGCTGATCTGTTCACAAAAGCCCTTGATGAAAGGAGGTTTAACTTCTTAATCAGCAAGATGGGTATGCTGAACATGTCCTCCTAACTCTGTTTTAAAAATCAACAGATCCTCTGATGTTCCTACCAGATCTCTGTCAAACAATTGGGTAGGATAGTTCACCAGAGCCTTTGATGTCATCACCAGAGTTCTGCCAGCATATTTTTTTTCAATTTTTTTTGTAAATTTCTTGTTCGTAAATACTTTTGTTTTCCTTGTAAATATTTGTTGCAAGAAAATAGAAAAGCTAAAAGAAATATATAAATTAAGCTCACTGTTTTAGGGGGAGCTTAAGAAAAAGGATGCATGGTTTTAGGGGGAGCAAGTCAACTCAGTTTTTCAAATCTAAATGACTTTGCTTTTTGAACTTTAAAGAAAAATCTTTGTTGGAAAACCTGGTCTGATGAAAATCTTTTGATAAAGTCAAGAACTTACCAGAACTCTGATATTTCACCAGAGTCTCCGATGACTTATCACAGAACTTTGTGAAATTTCTAAGTCAGTTATGTTCTCGTTCTTTGACTACTTTCACATCAGAACAGAATTTTTTAAATGATTTTGGGTAAAGGTGAAACATCCTGGGGTACTTGGAAAGAAATGAAAACGGTCACTCATCAGAGGCAAAACTATGCAAGGCTCCACCAGAGCTCTGTTAGTTTTTTTCCACGTCATCAGAAGTACTGTCACCAGAAGTGCGGCTTATTTCTAAACGTCAATCACATGTCACCCACCCATTTCTAACCGTGTCGGTTTACTCTCCCAAAAGATGTTAGAACCAAATCCACGTGGCAATCTCTGATTGAAAAACCAACTGTTAGTTGTTCCCACGTTCCACTGTAGAGGCCGTTCCACTATCTGACACTCAAGTGCCTACAGTACCTACGACGTTCGTCCAGCCACAAGTTTCTAATATAAATACCCACTCTTTCGACCCATTTCATTTCTTACGTTTTTCTGATCATTCAAAACCCTTCATCTTTCCCTCTAAAGGTTCAAAATCCTTAAGTTCTTCAAGAAACCCTAACCTGCAACAATGGCGGAACATCAAAACTCCGCTGATTCAAGCCGAATAAGACCTGTCGACCAAATCGTAATCCTACCTTATGAGTTTGTTGACAGTCTCTATCGTTTCGATGCCAACCCTGCCAACTATCTGCCTATATACCATATAGTTGTTGAGTTTTTCAGAAACTCACCCATTTCTCAAGCCCTTACCAGCTACGATGACAACCTTCCAGAACTCTATGTCAGACAATGGTGGTCTACATGTCAGTTCATTGAAGAACAAAAAGGAATCATCGGAAATGTTGATTCAGGAAACTAGGAAGGAGCAGGTACAGAACGCATTCGAGTCAATACCTTAAGAAGAATCTTTTAAATGCCAACCAAAAGGCAGTTGGGAATAGAAGCCTACGAGAAACCCCCCAAAGTAGCCGTTCTTCTTGATTTTATGAAGTTTCTAGGTTACAACAAGGATCTGAACAAAATAGGTGAGTTCAGAAGAGGAAATCTACTCCCAGTGTGGAACTTCATGTTCTACACACTGAACAGAACCCTAACCTGCAAATCAGGTAGCCAAGACCAAGCCAACACAGTGATTCTACAAATCATGTATGGTCTTTACTTCCAAAGAAATTTTGACTATGCCAAAATACTCTATAAGGATCTTCTTTCTACTGTAAACACCAAGACCTCAACCATTGCAAGAGGAGGAGTTATAGGTGTCCACAAGTCTCTGAAGACAGTCAAATACCAGAGATTCCTAAGTTTGGTCATCAGAGAAGCCTTCCCAATTTTGAATCTTACTCAACAAGGCAATCCTACACCTGTTTGGGTTATGTCCAAATTCTTGGGAAAATCTTCTGGTGAATTCCCCATCGTACGCAGATTTCCAGGTACAATGCTATCTCTAATCACTCCAAACCACCTTTCTATCCAAAACTATAACACTGCTGCTCAACCTCAAAAACCTGAGGTGAGATCCCCAGCATACTTAGGTCTTGAGCCTATGTCAGAGTCTGAAAGTGAGGTAAGAGTAGAAGAAGAGATAGAAAGACCAGAGGTAAGAGCACCCGAAGTGGGGTCTTCCTATGTACAAGAGTTGGAAGAGGAAGTAGAGAACAGAGCATCCCCTATGGAGGCTGTTCAAGAGGAAGAAAGGGAAACTACAGAGGAGGTGGCAGAGAGTTCGTCCTCCTCTGGTAGTAGTGAGGAAGAAGAACAGAGAGAAGAGAATCCTGAGAGTTCTATACCCGTAAGAACCGAGAGAAACGTGAGCATAGAAAAAGATGTTCGAGTGAACACACATGTGCGTTTTCTTACCCCAACTCCCAGTGCAAGCACTCAATCTGTCCATGAGGATCTAGCTCAAATGGACATTGAAACAGAGGTGCACACCTCGAACCTCAACTAGCCTATACCATCAGAGGCACCTCTTCATGCCTCTGGTATGCACTTAGCCGGGGAATCCATTTTTGGTAACGATGTCAATTTGCCCCAAGACATCAATAGGACAACTACACACGATGATGCCTATGTGGCTCATCTATCTAAGGAGGAACAACTTAGGTCCCTGGGTAATTTCCGATTTACCCGTAGAGATTGCCTAACTCAGAGGCAATTTGATAGCTTAGTTTCACAAGGATTAACTTGTCTAGATCACAACGTTAACTCCCACGTTTACTTCAATCTCTCAGATTCTGAGGATGAGAGAGCTGAAGTAACCAGAACATCTGTAGATGTTTCCCCTGAAAAGGAGCATCAAGGATCGGATGGAAGTCCTACAAAAGCCAACCTCAAAACAATTCTTAATGTAGGCGCCTCTGAACTCGAGGATGAATTGGCTCCATGTGTTGGAACCAAGATTACCCCTATTGACACTGTCACAATAGCAGAGTTCGAAAGCTTCTGTGATAGTATCAACAACTCCTTGAATGAGTATAAACTTATCAATGAACAGAAGGAGGAGCTGATCCGTAAGGAGAATGCTTCTCTCAAAGAAGAGCTGCAATAGTTCACGAACAAATATGTAGAAACCCAACAGAAGGTTGTTGATTTGGAAAGTACCAGAACAGAGGAGATACAGAAGATTACAACAGAGCTAGCCGATCTAAAGAATCTAATGACAGAGAATCATACGGCTGCAATGAACAGAACGCTGCCAATTCCTTCTGTCCTCCTATCAGATTCCAACGTCAGAACCCTGACAGAGTTAATCAATACCTTTGTCAAGGATGCCATAAAAGAAGCTACCGCACCAACTGCTCCAGTGCCATTTCCCAACAACCAACCCATCGACAGAGCTTACATGAGCGGTTTCAGCAAATCTATCCTGAGCCGAATGATGTCGATTTCTTCCAAGTTTGTCATGAAGGAACAAGCAACAGAACGACACGTGCAGACATCTCTTGACACTCACAAAGTCAACTTTGAGAATCAAGTTGATGAAATCCGAACTGCTGCAACAGAAGTCGAGGATGCAATGAAAAAGGCAATCTCAAATTTCACTGATACTATCTTACAGACTGCTACACAGAAAAGACCTACAGAAGGAGCACCTGAAGGAGAACCCTCGAGCAAAAGAACTAAAGTTGCTCAAAAGTTTGTTGTTTCGGACTCATCAAATGACGACATTGCAAAGTCTGATGATGAAGATGATTTCCATGATGCTCCAGAAGGGAACTCAGACAATCAGGTGGCTGAGTCCGCAGAACAATAAAATGGGGAGAAAGAACAAGAGCAGGAAAAAGAGGCCGAGAAAGCAAAGGAGGTCGAGAAAGAGAAAGAGGTCGGGAATGAGGCCGAAAAAGAAACCCAAGGGGAGAAGGAGACAGAGGAAACCACGACAGAAACTGGGATGGTTGTATTTGAATATATCTTCAAAGATAGAACAATCAAAGCACCAGAAGCGTCGACATCTCAACAGCCACCAGTGGTAATTATACTCGATACCCCTCCTCCATCTCCAACAACTGAACCAGAGAGATCAAACCCAATCTCTGCTGATGAAAAAATACACCAAGAACAACCCCAAGTCCAAACCCAACAAGAACCCAGATGCCATGCTGGTCATCTAATGGCCGAAACCCACGATGACCAGAACCCACCTCAAAACCTTGCAGAACAGAACCCTGAAACCCGACACTCTGACAATCGTGCAATTGAAACCATATTCGCATTCCTCTACGCTGACATAGACATAATCCCTATGAATGTAATACCCATTAACCCATACTTAAACCCGATCAATGCTAGCAGACTCACAGATGCAAGGTGGAAGTTCATCCAAACCAGATCCAATATGAACAAAGTGTAACACCCAAAAAATCAGGGCCAATTTAAACCTTAAGTTTATCAAGGCTAACTATAGAATCATCCATCTTTCATATATATTTAAAGAATTAACTATGAGGTTTAATACATACAATTCAAATTCTCCAAAACAACTTATTAATCCAATCTTGTTCACTATGAAAAGATTAAACGGATTGTCTAAGTCATTCATCAAAACATTCTCATATCAGCCAACTTCTCTTCTTAATATCAACAAGTTGAATCCCCATAAGCACCTGTCCCTCTTCCCTTTACTTTCTCTGAGCTAGTACCTGGTAAGAAAAGTTGATTTGAAACGATTAGGCTTACGCCTAGTGAGAACATCCAATTTAAATTAACACATTAACAGCATCGGAATCTTAGATAATCAACGCATATATTCAAACTCGCTTTATCACCATTCTTACCATGCTCATACTTGTCTCATGATGACATAACCATACTCAAACCCACGAGTATAACTACCATTCATAAAGTCATATCACCATGTCCAATAACCTACTACTAATCCTTACGGATTCTAGTTTATCAATCAATCTTACAGAATTACATTCAAACATCATACTTTCTCTTTGAAATGGAATACAGAAATAGCACTTATATATATATACATTGCCTATTTCCAATCCGTCAAACAACACTTACACTTCACTAATTCACACTCCCACATCTCAATTATCAATAGCAACTCTCTTTGCCCATTAACTCATTCAACCTGAATAGCAATTATACTATGCCTATTCAACATTCCGTATGAATAACAATTCTACTTTGTCTATTCAAACATACATACATATAACAATTCTACCTTGTCTATTCAATCATACACATGAATAACAATTCTACCTTGTCTATTCAATCATACACATGAATAACAATTCTACCTTGTCTATTCAATTATACACATGAATAACAATTCTACCTTGTCTATTCATCAATCAATGTGAATAGCAATTGTACTTTGCCTATTCAAACGTTTCCAAGGATACACGGGAATAGCAATTATACCTCGCCTATTCCTCATTTTCAACAAGAATATCAACTATACTTTGCATATTCTATTATTGTAATATGAATAGTAATTCTACTTTACCTATTCAATCATTTCAACGTGGATAGCAATTCTACTTTGCCTATTCCACCATTTCAACATGAATAGCAATTCTACTTTGCCTATCCATTACATTCCTCTATAAACAGGAATAGCAATTATACTTTGCCTATCCTACGTTATCCAATGTAACTAGTGTTTACAAATCCGTTACACCTTATTAACGTATATACATAACAACATATCATGCCACTCTCGTATCATATTCTCAATTCTAAGAATATTAAATAACCTATCGCGTCCTCATCCTCAATTATTTCCCCTTCTGCAACTTGACACGGGGGTTCCGCTACCCGGTTAGCGGATGGGGTCAAGGGACAACGCCCTTGCGGGGTCTGGGGGCAGCGCCCCTAGAAATTATTTTTAGAACTAAGCCAGATAGCACATCCAGAACTGTATCCAGCCATCAGAACCTAGCCTTTCTCAGTTTCTCAAAAGTGTCCGGACAACAGGAGTTTTCCGGACAACAGGGGTTTTCCGGGTAACAGGGGTTTTCCGGGCAACTAAACCATCCGGATACTTTTCTAATCCGGACGCCATCCGGATACTAAAATCATTCGGAAAACTAAAGCAATTCGAACTTACCCGGTATCTTGCTGCATCCGGACACATTCATCATCGGAGGTATCCGAATACGAGGTTTTATCCGGACACCTTCGACCTGCAGCTTAAATTTCGATCTAGATACATATCTGTTCGATTCAGCCCATTCCAGACCATTCCATACAGTTCATAACCAGTTTATACATGTGTCTTAACATTTAATTTGACAGAAAGCATGTATTTAATCAAAAGTGAATGAACTCACCTTATGAATGAAAAACCCACTTCACTGCACACTTTGATTCCAGATTAAAACAACACCTATACGAATTCAGATTTAAGATATAGGTACCTTCTTACTAATGGAATCAAACTACAAAATTTCTTTGTACACATACCAAGAACTTTTGCTTAATCCCTTCTTTTCTCTTCTTTTCTCTTCTTTTCTTCTTCTTCTTTCTTCTGTGTATCTTCCTTTCTCTCTCTTGATTTTTTTGACCGACTCCAGCAAAAGAGAATGAGATATTTCTCATATTCAGCCCCTTATCCATACACACTATTGCTAAATGACCCAATACACCTCCAAGTTTCTAACTTCACATAAAAACATCAAACTTTGGTCACTAACTTTTTAACCCCAAAAGTTTATATAATTACTAGGTAGCACAAAACTTAAACCCAATTACAAAACAACTTCAATTATATTAAAACATAATTGTAACGAAAATTCGGGATGTTACAATACTCCCCAACTTGAAAATGATTTCGTCCTCGAAATCAAGATCAGGTAAACAGATGGGGATATCTATCCTGCATACTTTCTTCCGACTCTAAAGTCACATTGGCACCTCGATGGTGTTTCCACTGTACTTTTAACATAACTACTTCCTTGCCATTACGTAGCTTCCTAACCGACCTTTCCAAAATTGCTTCTGGTTCTTCCACACATCGACTCTTTTCATCTACCCTTACATCAGCAAGTGGAATCACATCTTCCTCTTCGGCTAGACATTTCCGAAGATAACACACATGAAACGTTTTATGGATCCCTTCCAACTCCGGTGGAAGGTCCAACTGATAAGCCTGCAATCATATCCTTTTCGTTCTCACTATACGTGTAACTCTATTCCATTACACTATTTCATCCAATACCATGAATAAGGCTGACCATAATTCTATCAGCATATCATGCCTCAGAGCCACACTACGAATCTTTAATGATTCTAGATTAATGCTCTTATCCAATAAATCGCAATTACACATGCCCATTTATCGGAAAGGAAGTAGAGATCACAAGCACTTATGTCAATCTCATTTTCTCCCTTAGAAATTGGGAATAACGATTATTACCCAATTCCATGAATATGCCTGACCCACTCCCCAACATGAAATTTTGCGAATCCCTTCGGGGTAACTATACACTTTATCAAATCTTTTATCCAACTAAACTTAATCTTATTTTAACTCAAACATTAAAACATCATTGAACCACAACAGCTAATACAGCTAATTTTCGTTACCGACCAAAATACCAAAGATAAGTTAGCATCATTTACATACTACACATACACCTATGTGTGGAATAAACAAGGACAATATTAAAAAACGTATCCATCCATCCCTTAACGTCCTTTATCATCACGTGAAATTTCAATCCTTTGTTGTTGAGATGTTGGGTTTCTTCCCTTTACTCCCGCTATCTTTCAGCATTGGGCAATCCCTTCGATAATGACCAGGCTTCTTACATTCATAGCAAGTTGGTCCTTGGATGGGACAACTCTCTATTTGATGACCACTCTTTCCACACTTAAAACATTCTCTTGATATCTCCCGACACGACCCAAAATATTTACTCTTACATTTCTGACACCAATTAGAAAAGGGCCAATTTAAACCTTAAGTTTATCAAGGCTAACTATAGAATCATCCATCTTTCATATATATTTAAAGAATTAACTATGAGGTTTAATACATACAATTCAAATTCTCCAAAACAACTTATTAATCCAATCTTGTTCACTATGAAAAGATTAAACGGATTGTCTAAGTCATTCATCAAAACATTCTCATATCAGCCAACTTCTCTTCTTAATATCAACAAGTTGAATCCCCATAAGCACCTGTCCCTCTTCCCTTTACTTTCTCTGAGCTAGTACCTAGTAAGAAAAGTTGATTTGAAACGATTAGGCTTACGCCTAGTGAGAACATCCAATTTAAATTAACACATTAACAGCATCGGAATCTTAGATAATCAACGCATATATTCAAACTCGCTTTATCACCATTCTTACCATGCTCATACTTGTCTCATGATGACATAACCATACTCAAACCCACGAGTATAACTACCATTCATAAAGTCGTATCACCATGTCCAATAACCTACTACTAATCCTTACGGATTCTAGTTTATCAATCAATCTTACAGAATTACATTCAAACATCATACTTTCTCTTTGAAATGGAATACAGAAATAGAACTTATATATATACATTGCCTATTTCCAATCCGTCAAACAACACTTACACTTCATCTAATTCACACTCCCACATCTCAATTATCAATAGCAACTCTCTTTGCCCATTAACTCATTCAACCTGAATAGCAATTATACTATGCCTATTCAACATTCCGTATGAATAACAATTCTACTTTGTCTATTCAAACATACATACGAATAACAATTCTACCTTGTCTATTCAATCATACACATGAATAACAATTCTACCTTGTCTATTCAATCATACACATGAATAACAATTCTACCTTGTCTATTCAATCATACACATGAATAACAATCCTACCTTGTCTATTCATCAATCAATGTGAATAGCAATTGTACTTTGCCTATTCAAACATTTCCAAGGATACACGGGAATAGCAATTATACCTCGCCTATTCCTCCTTTTCAACAAGAATATCAACAATACTTTGCATATTCTATTATTGTAATATGAATAGTAATTCTACTTTACCTATTCAATCATTTCAACGTGGATAGCAATTCTACTTTGCCTATTCCACCATTTCAACATGAATAGCAATTCTACTTTGCCTATCTATTACATTCCTCTATAAACATGAATAGCAATTATACTTTGCATATCCTACGTTATCCAATGTAACTAGTGTTTACAAATCCGTTACACCTTATTAAGGTATATACATAACAACATATCATGCCACTCTCGTATCATATTCTCAATTCTAAGAATATTAAATAACCTATCGCGTCCTCATCCTCAATTATTTCCCCTTCTGCAACTTGACACGGGGGTTCCGCTACCCGGTTAGCGGATGGGGTCAAGGGACAACGCTCTTGCGGGGTCTGGGGGCAGCGCCCCTAGAAATTATTTTTAGAACTAAGTCAGATAGCACATCCAGAACTGTATCCAGCCATCAGAACCTAGCCTTTCTCAGTTTCTCAAAAGTGTCCGGACAACAGGGGTTTTCCGGACAACAGGGGTTTTCCGGGTAACAGGGGTTTTCCGGGCAACTAAACCATCCGGATACTTTTCTAATCCGGACGCCATCCGGATACTAAAATCATTCGGAAAACTAAAGCAATTCGAACTTACCCGGTATCTTGCTTCATCCGGACACATTCATCATCGGAGGTATCCGGATACGAGGTTTTATCCGGACACCTTCGACCTGCAGCTTAAAATTCGATCTAGATACATATCTGTTCGATTCAGCCCATTCCAGACCATTCCATACAGTTCATAACCAGTTTATACATGTGTCTTAACATTTAATTTGACAGAAAACATGTATTTAATCAAAAGTGAATGAACTCACCTTATGAATGAAAAACCCACTTCACTGCACACTTTGATTCCAGATTAAAACAACATCTATACGAATTCAGATTTAAGATATAGGTACCTTGTTACTACTGGAATCAAACTACAAAATTTCTTTGTACACATACCAAGAAGTTTTGCTTAATCCCTTCGTTTCTCTTCTTTTCTTCTTCTTCTTTCTTCTTTGTATCTTCCTTTCTCTCTCTTGATTTTTTTGACCGACTCCAGCAAAAGAGAATGAGATATTTCTCATATTCAGCCCCTTATCCATACACACTATTGCTAAATGACCCAATACACCTCCAAGTTTCTAACTTCACATAAAAATATCAAACTTTGGTCACTAACTTTTTAACCCCAAAAGTTTATATAATTACTAGGTAGCACAAAACTTAAACCCAATTACAAAACAACTTCAATTATATTAAAACATAATTGTAACGAAAATTCGGGATGTTACACAAAGCCATAGACTCAAACTTCACATTCGAATTTATTCTGAATGTTGAACAGAAGAAGTTCTTTGGCGACAAAGTCTTGTACCACGTCTACACTGTGAGGACAAAAGAGAACAAGATCGAAAAATTCAATGACAATGATCTTGTGCTCTTAAATCCTTATAATCTGTTAACACTTCATGCCTACTGCCTAAACTTCATCGACAGATACAGAGGCACAGGAACCGCAATGAGGGAAGTCCAGTTTGCAATGCAAGAACATGTAAATCTCATAACGCAAGTCGATTTTCAACTAGGCATGGAATTCGAGATTGAAAAGATAGCGATTGGACCTCCAAATGAGAGTATTGAAGGTCTTGAGGAGCACAGATCCGGACTGGTTATTGGTGATCCACCAATACTTATCTGCCGACAGAAGGGTATCAGGAAAGCACTCAGAGTTGAAGAAGCTCACAAGTACTCGAGTGAATCGCTGCTCTACCTCAAGAGAATCATTCTGGAGCTTCCAATAGAAAAATGTCCAGAAGAATGTATGAGAAGCTTCGTTGATCAGATAGACCGTATGTTAGAATTCAGGAACCTAATCAGAAGATTTGACAAAATTCTAAGAGGGATCTATTATGAATAAATGTACTTGTTCTTTTGCTTCGTATTGTAATACCTTAAAAGGATAGTGCAAAATCTCACAGGGGTAAATGTTCTCTGTTCTTTTGTTTATATCTCTGTATTCTGTAAATTTTTATTTTCAATACTTAGGGGGAGATTGTTAGCCCCAAGTATCACTTATGTAAAAAGTATTGAAAATATTACAAGTCAGAAGACCACCAGAGATTAGACAGAAGACTTAGAAGAAGTTCAACAAGAAGACCAACAGAGCTTGACAGAGCTCTGGCGGAACCAACAGAGCTCAACAGAGCTCTTACAGAAGATCTCTTCCATTCTACAGAAGAACTGTTTACCAACAGAAGACCATCAGAGCTCTGGTGTAAGAGCTCTGGTGACTGAAGACCTCTGTGAAGCCTAAGTCTCGTAAGAAATCTCTAAGTGATAGACACGTGTCTGTACTTTCCACGTAAGCCCTAAAAGGACAAGACACACTTTCCACGTGTCATTCCAAGGTTAGATAGTACAATGTCTAATGCTTTATCAGGCTATAAATAGAGAGGTAGTGGGACAAAAATTGTAAGCTTTTGGAAGAATAGTTTTCCACAATTGTTAGAGCACACACTGCAGTATTCCATAGCACTACCTCCGTACGATCTTGTTCCCTGTGAGATTTCGAATACACACACTTGAACGTGTTCTTAGTGTTATTCATTATCAATATACGAGCAGCTTATTATACTTGATCTTGTTATCATTATTATTGTTCTATATTTGATTCTCATGGTTACATTATCTTTGCACAATCACTCACAGTTTAATGGCTTTATATTTAAATGCTTCCGCTGTCTATTTTATTACCATTAATGTGATGCAACGTGAATCTGGGAACCTACATAGGCTAAGTATGACGAGTACCCCTTGGTAACAAACTTCTGCGCCTTAAGTGAAGAGATTAACGAACTGCTCCTTCCCATTTTCTCTCCATACACTGTTACTACCTTCCCATTTGCCGTCGGAATTCGGATCATCTTATTCGCACAGAAGATTTCGGCCTTATTCTCGGTCAACCAATCCATACCCATAACCACATCAAAACTCCCGATCGCCATAGGCAACAGATTCTCCTCAAAAGTTTCCCCATCTATCTATAAGAGACACTTGCTAAAACATTCCCGGACCAAGACTTGCTCCCCATTACCTACCTTTACTATTAGGGCATCCGGGAGGGTGCTAATCGGAATAGTAAATTGCTTGCAAAAGGATTTTGACACAAAAGAAAGGTTCACTCCTGAATCAAACAATATACGAGCAACGTACCCGTCAAAACATCGGTGGTCTCCCTCGCCTCCGCGGCGGTCATCTGGAAAGCTCGGCTCGGCGCCCTCGGTAGATCCTCCTTCCTGGTCAGCACCCCACTTGGTGCAACACGGTTCCCTCCCGACAACTTCGGGCAATCCATCTTGATATGACCCGGTTCTCGGCACTCGAAGCAAACCGGCCCTCGGATAGGGCAATCTCGGACAACATGGTCTCTCTTTCCACTCTTAGCACATTCGGTTGGGTTGTGACGTGGCCTAGAGTTTCACGGGCCACTATGCTTGCTTTTACACTTATGGCACCACCTCACCTCTGGCCGAGGATCACCGTTTCTTCCCCCATTAAACGGTCTAAACTGTCGAGCGGGTCCGGTCGACCCTTCCCATTTCCTCTTTTCACCAACAACTACCTTCTCTTCATTCCCCTTTGCATAAACGGTCTCCATCAATTTTGCCTCTTCTATCGTCTCCCACAATGTAACCGCTTTAGAATTGCGGACCATGGCCATCATGTCCGCCGGTAACCCCTTGAGGTATGCTTTAATCCTTTCCTTCTCGGTCGGGGCTACATGCCCCACCAAATTGAGCTTTTCCATAAATAGACGAGTGTACTCTCTCACAGTCGAGTCCCCTTTCTTGAGTGATCGGAATTCCTCCTCTATCCGGTCCATTTCTTGTTCATTGCAGTACTCCTCTAAAACCTTCTTCTTGAACGTCTCCCATTTCATCTTGGCCAAAACTGAGGCCTCCAGAGTAGATGTGAAGACGTTCCACCATGCGAGGGCCGCACCCCTCAACATCTGAGAACGAAACTTTACCTTTTGTCTTTCCCCACAATCACAAGCCCGGAAGGCCTGCTCAATCTCTCGGATCCAGTTCATACAAGCTACTGGATCATCGAAACCTGCAAACTCAGGAGGTTTACAACAGAGAAACGTCTTGTAGGAACAACCTTTTTCCCTCATCTCTTCTTCGGTGACCATGCGGTCATCGGTGTCCACAACGTGTACAACCCCACCTGAACCAAGTAGGGCGTTTTCTGCAACCGCTTCATTCCTTCGGTGACTGACATCTCGGTCCTCTAACAGCTTTAGAAACCATTCATCGCGTTTGTCCATGGCAAAGTTCATCATCTGCAGAAAACTTGCCATCATGACGGATTGTGGGTCGGCATTTTCCAAGACCGGCTCCTCCTCTACGATGATGTTTTGGGGAACATGGTCGACGATGCCCCTTAACATTTGGGTAATCGGAGGAGTATGGGGATTACCTCCCGCATTTGGTTGTGTAGGGTTCTCCCGTGCTGTAACACTGTTTTCTTGACCTGCTTCACGATTTGCCACATGGCTCCTCGTGTTTACCATGGTAACTGCCACACATGTTAAACACCATACCGGTTAATTCTTTAAAATATTAACGGTGTGTAACGTACTACTACAATCATTAAGCATTATAATAACAAATTCAAGCATGCTCACGTATGAATATATTCACCATAACACGGGCCCTATGAAATTTTGAATATATCACACATAAGGATTCTTTTCATCATCACTACAAGTATTAACAATTGCAATTCCGTTAACCCTATACTCTCCCCACCTATGGTTTCTACCCATAGTCACGGAATTTCATAAAGGCAATTCAGTTTAAGTCTAGGTATGTTAAGGTCAACACCTAGTTCACTTAAACCAATGCTCTGATACCAACTTGTAACACCCTAAAAATAGGGGTAAACAAAAACTTTCATAATACAAAAAAGCGGTATAATATAAATGAGCCATCCCAAAAAGGGGAATATCAAGTACATTGGAAAAGTTACAATTGTGCATAAAAGATAGATTATAACAACCAACTAATCTAGTTCCTAAAAGGAGGTAAGATTACAAAAGGGGTTGTCACATCTATTCGTATAAATCTTCTATGGTTAGCGACCAAAAGTATCCCCACGGCTCACTCGCTCCGTCTACTCTTTCTTGGAAACGACTCCACTAGAACCTGAGATCCAAGTCAACATTCAAACAAGTGTCAAGACAAGGCTTGGTGAGTAATTCCAATTAAGCACATAATATTCATAGCATGTTAGAGTAAGATTCATCATAGAGTTTCCCACAATTATTTTTGAAGTCAATGGGGGAGACCCATAACACTAAGAAGTTCCACCCAAAGAGTCAAGATACCTTAGTGTCATCCGCATTAAAGCGACACCAAAGGCCCGGCACACCGGGGATACAATGAAGGCATTGCCCCATGGTGGCGAGGGTCTAGGCACATACCCGAAAGGTGGTGCCCAAGACTATGTCCTCCTAGTGAACACTTAACTTGATTCATTCAAAACCCAAATATCCATATATAATATCCATATGCTCAATAAATGCAAGAGCTTCCAAGTGCATAATTCACCATCTAGTAATACATGTACCATACATATACGGATATGCATAACCCATGTAAGGTCATATATGCACAATGAACCACATAACCAAATAGCTTAATCATTAAGACATGCCTACAAATCAATAAAGCAACTTGTAGCATTTATGCATGAAACCTCCGACTTACTAAAACCACACATAATAGTGTTGACACATAGAGTCCAACAATACTTCTATAACCCAAGAACATTCTCATAGGATAACTACCCACACATCCCAAAATTAGGGTTTTCAACAAGATGATGAGACAGCTAAGATAACAAGTAAATAACCATGAATCTAGTGTAAGGAAGGTTAGAACGCTCAGTATTTAGGTTTTTAGACCAAAACCTAGAAAATGGATGAAACCCTAGCTTTGGAGGAAATGCAAGTGAGACTTGGAGTTGTAGGTGACAAATCTCTTGGAGGAATCTTCAATGGATGCTCTCAATAGACTCAAGATGAACCATAAATGTACTCAAATCTTGTGGGGGATTAAATGAAGAGAGAGGATGGATTTAAGGGTGAAAATCGCCCCTTGAAAGAGAGAAAACGTTTTGGGAGAGTTTTGGTAAAGTGAGTGAGAAATAGGTCGGAAAAGAGAGATAAGGGCAAAAAAATTCGTCAGACCAGTCGCGGACGTCCGCCAAGTGACCTTGCGGATGTCCAGCCTTCCCTTAGCCAGACTTCTCCCAAAAAGGTTATGTTGCTTCCGCGGATGCTATGCGGATGTCCACACGACACGGACGTTCGACCCTAAGCCTCACGGACGTCCGCCTACCCTAAACTCCAAAATCCAACACTTTGCAAGTTTTCGGACGACTCATGCACAATTATCACAATTAGGAATGCAGATAGCAAATAATATCTCATATGATTAAATCTAATATAAACGAGGATCTACAAGATTTAAAATTATGTTAGCATTTAAGTTACCTACCGAATGAAACCCGGGGTGTTACAGTCGACTCCGTTTGTGGATAATGAACCTAAGACAACAAAAGGATGTACATTCAAGACTTTTGCGTCGTGCAAACCTCCATCTTTCAGCGGGGAGCGCAATCCAATCTTGGCTCTGAGATGGATTCGTGAGATGGAACTAGCTTTCGACACGAGTAAGTGTGCTGAGGAAGATAAGGTGTTATTTGCTATGTCTATGCTAAAGGCAGATGCCATCGTTTGGTAGGATGTCGAGACTGGTGGTAAGGGTTCAGAGATAGCAAAGGCAACTACCTGGGAGTTGTTCACTAAGAGGTTCAAGGCTCAGTTTTGCCCGGTAGCGGCAGTTAAGAAGCTTGAGGAGGAATTTCTGGGGTTGGAACAAGGGACGATGTCAGTGCAGGAGTATACATCTAAATTTATCAAGAAAGCGCGGTTCGCGGAATTGTATGTGCCTACTGAGGAGAGGCGCATAGAGAGGTATATTTGGGGATTGAAGAGCAGTATGAGAGAGCTGGTTCAGGTAAAGGATCCCGCTACTTTTTAAGCTGTGGTAGATACTGGAACTCACGGAGAAAGAGAAGAACATGAAGATGACTGAGAAAGTTGGAGATAAGCGGAAGTGGGAAGGGCCAAATCGCGAGGTCAAGAGGCCGAATGCTCTTAGACCCAAGATGCGGGTGGGGCCTAGAACAGGAGAGAAACCGTGTGGGAAATATAACCGGATGCATAGAGGAGAATGTTTGGAAGATAAGGAAGTATGCTACAAATGTGGGAAGACAGGACACATGGCACAAGATTGCCGTAGTCCGAGGTCATGTTATCAATGTGGTTAACCAGATCACGTCAAGATGGACTGTCCACAGCTAAGGAGAGGATTTGCCGAGGGCTATGGTGGTAATAATAGTGGTAAAGACGGAGATAGAAAGGTGAAGCCTGCTCGCGCGAAGGCGAGGGCATTCCACATATCGGCGGAGGAAGCGGTGAATACGCCGGATGTGGTGACAGGTATTATCCCTATTGACTCGACTTTTGCTAAAGTACGGTTTGATTCAGGCGTGAATCGTTCTTTTATGTCGTCGAACTTTATTCGGAATTTGCAAGTGAAACCCAAGAGGTTGAACTTTGGGTTTGAGGTAGAGGTAGCGGATGATAGTCGATTTTGGGTGAAGGAGGTCTATCAAGGGTGTAATATCGATATAGATGGTCGTTTATTTCCGTTATGTTTATACCCGATGGGTATGGGGGAGTTTCATGTGACAATAGGAATGGATTGGTTAGCCGATAACAACGCTAACATCGTATGTAATAAGAAGTTGATTCGTATCGCCTTATTTGATAAGAAGGAAGTCGTAATTTATGGGGATCGTCGGGATAGGAAGTCGTGTATGATATCTATGATGAAAGATAGACGATGTTAGGGGATGGGATGTCCTGGGTATTTAGCATATGTGCTAGATGCTAAGAAAGAGAAAAGGGGGTGGAGGATGTGTCTATAGTAAGTGAGTTGTAACACCCCAAGTCCTTGAAATTTTAACCTTTTGGAAATCTTGGGGCTAAAGTGTGAAGTGTGTAACTTTAAGGATTTAGTGGCAAATCTGAATATATATATATATATATATCTATACTACATATATAAGAATTTACATCAAATGTCTTAAAGGCAAATTTTAAAGCACAATGTACCACTATTTTATGCATGAAATTGGAAAAACTCTTAAAGACAACTTCTTATGCATGATGTACAAGTGAAAACCCCTTTTTTCTGCACAGCAGGACTGGCCCATACCTAGAGTACGCAACCATGCCTTCTGACCTCCCCTTTTGCCCCTCACGCTTCATGCCATACCTTTCTTCTTGTCATATGCTCCATTTCTATCCATTTTGATCAACAGACCAAATATGCTATAAAGCTCTCCCCCAAATGAAGATTCACAACCTAGCTTGGATTCAAAATGTTCTCCAAAAGCTGTAAGTTCACGGCCTCGATGCCTGACCTCTATTTGACAAATGTTATTTGCTTTATGAGAGATTGAGCAAATGTGTGTTTCAAATAATCCTGATCTGCTAATCCATTCGTATCACAAACACAAATCAGGTCAATTTCTTTCATGTTCAATTTTGTTAGCACAATCGGAGGAAGATGTTTGGAATTGTACCTTTTTCTTCATCTATTTGTCAATGCCCCCAATCACGAAATTCTATCAATTAAACCTACTGTTTTTATGCTAGATTTTGTAGATTTAAGGAAAACCGGTGTTTCAACCTATCAGATGTTGGTAACTTGTGAAATGAAGATCTTTGATTAATTAACTTGAGCATGAAATTATCATGTGGAGGAACTTGATTATCCAGGTACCTTGTCATGTTTTTTTGGTTTCTGTTACTAGCATCTTGATATAGCTTCTGAAAACATTTGTTACACATTCATTGTCACAGGATTTTGGTAATTTCTTAACTTGGAGGATCTGTTTTATCATCGTCACCTCATTTTGTTTACATGTAGGATGGATGTCCTCTTGTGTCGCTCTGTTTATGCAAATAAGTTGGTCAACTCTTATTGGCGTTTATGGAGACTTCGGAGATGGGAACAGTGCTGTATATGTAAGAACCATAGTGAGGTTCAAGTAATTTTTGAATGGGAATTAAGCTTTATTTACTGTTTGAGTTCATACTGTTGTTTTTCTTGCTTAATATATATGAACGGGCTCCATAATGGTTTTATATTCTGAATTAGCGGGTTATCTTTCATGTAAATATAAAAAGTTCTGTTTATAACTTTGTAACCAGTTGGTGGTGCTGAATATTGGGTTAATGGCATGGAAAGTTTATCTGTGTAGTTGCATCAGGATGTTTATATATGGTTTAATAATGCAGATTTGCCGATAGCTACAAAAGGAAATTTATAGAGCATGTAGGATCATTATAGCATTCTTTTTTGCCTTGAATGTGGATTATTATCTTTATTCAAACAAATTTCGAATATTTTCTGTTTCAATAATGTCACTGGTTTTTTTTTGTATGTTTAGGTGTGTGTTCAGTGGTATGTTTCCTACTCCAATTTCAAATCCATCCATGGCGGAACAACATCAACCGCTGATTAAATTATTACACTCATTATCTGTAAAATTGTGAACAGAAAGAGGGCCATACAAAGCGAAGAATTTACTGCCATCGGCCATTTTTTTGGGTTATCAAGCTTGGGGCTCTCTTCCTTCAGAGACCATACAAAAAGTTCAATATGAGAAAAAGGTGAATATTGCAGTAATCACATTCTTCTCTTATGTTTGAAAATACGAAAGTATTTTCTGCTAAGATCATTTTCATTTGATGCAAAAACTTGAAAAGCTAACTGCAACATTGCATTCGCTTGATTCTCAACCATCAAACAGACATTTATACTATGCTGAAGATAGTTCTGAACCTCATGAGCTTCATCTTTTTTTTATAGGTGTATACTAGAATTTAGTTGATAATACTTATTCTGGTACGAATAAATATAGTTTTGATATCAAGTTAATTTCTGGTGAATGTCCAATGTTGTCTTAAATATATTCATGGTTAAATATTAAATCTTCTACAGGGAGGATGCTAAGAGAATTCTATCAGTGCTTTCCAAATCGATTTTCGCAGTGACTTGGAAGTTTGAGTTTTAGTTTTCATTGTCATAATTCTTTTCGGTTTTCTGTTTTCTGTTTTCTATTTTAAATACATATTTTGTATGGTTCTCTTGCATTTCTATTTAAATGCGGGTATTGATGCCATAATCTTTTCAGGTTCAAGTTCTGAGGTGAAGAAAGAGGATGAGAGTACCTAATGGTATTGTTTTCTTTTTAATTAATGTCACACATATGTTGTGCTAATCAATCCAAACAAACACTCAACAAACACTCAGGTCTCTTAATATGGGAACCTAATCCCACACTCACCCCCTTAATAGATCCAGTTGTTGTTTGTCGATCTCAGACTCGATGCCAGACATTTGTTGATTTGTTTAGATGTTTACAGTTTATCGATCCTGGATCTGTTGTTGAGTTGTGTTTGTGTTGTTTATAGAATCTTAAGTTCCAAGTTTTTCTCTCAATTTGTATCTGCACTATTTTCTCTTTTGTCACTGGAACAGAAAGATTAATTTTTTCTCAACTTGTTGCTTACAGTCCTTTCTTGCTTATGGTTCCTTCTAGATTGATTGTTTGGTTTTTTTAACATGTTCCTTCTAGATTGATTGTTTGGTTTTTTAACATGGTTCCTTCTCGATTGATTGTTTGGTTTTTTAACATGGTTCCTTCTCGATTGATTGTTTTGTTTTTTTAGCAGATTGAGTTATAGTTGTCTGTTACATATAGTTTTCAGTTTTCTACTGCTATTTACTATTACTTCCAGATGATAAATTGTGGATTCATTTTGTTCCTTCCAATTAGTATTGTGTTATAAGATTTGGGTATTTAGTTGTGAGTAAATCAAGTTAATTTGTTCTTTGTTTTATTGACTAATTTAATGAAAATCCTTGTAATTTAAGCCACTTACTTACCTACTTGCTCCATGGGTACTTTGGTGTTTTTGTTTTAAAAGAAATAACCTAAAGTTGGATGAAGAATAATCCATGTCAGGAATAAGTCAGTTATGCATTCTTGAGAAGGAGGTCACCTCCGGTTGGACTGAGGGGTTGAATTTAGTCCACTTGCTTCTATTTTCCCCGTCTTTTTTTGCTTCTCTTATGAGTTTTTTTTGCTGCTATTATATGGATCAAATGTTGTTTTTTGCATGTGTATCAGGTGTTGCTTGTGTTTTTTTGCTGTTGTATTTAATTCTCATGTTGCTGATGTTGAATAAATAAGTTTTATGTATTATTTTTTATGTTGTTTAGCACTTTTTACAAATGCATGAAAACACCCAATAGAGTTGCACATTTGCTAATATTTTAATTAATTTGGATTACACATTAGAAAACATTAGAAAGTGATAATGTTGTGTTTCCTAGTCTGGTAAAGATATCACAATCAGAATGTTATTTTCTTAATTTGTGAAGGGAGTAAAGTCAAAATGGGCATGGTCTTACCAGATTAGTGAAGACACACTTTCTTGATGGCAGAACACCATGTGAGCAGACCATAAAGAAACAATTTTTCAATGCAAGAATCCTTAAAACAATAATTTTGCCATGTTTCAATCCAAGCATTCACCCCCCAATTACACAAATGAAGCTATATGAGAAAACTTGGTTGATCTTTGTTTTCCACAAATCCTATCTTCAAGCTGAGAACCCAAAAGTTCCATGATGGATATGGATTTGGTTTTTTTACCTATATTTTTTTGTCGTTGTGAATTTGGTTGCATTATAAAACTGAAATAATAGTATGTCTTGGTTACCATTCATTTATACTAAATTTGCATAATTTAAACTCTTGCGTTATAAAACTAATAGCATTTTTTAAATTGTCATCATTCATTTTAACTATGTTTGCATTTTCCAAATTGAATGAATAGGACTTCTATGGATAATGAGCTATTCCCATTTGCTTTTCCAGATCTTCTGTTGTAGGTGGAAGGTAGTATATGTTTCAAAGAAATGAGGATGGCAAAGGGTTTTGCTAAGAAAGTGATGACGTGATTTTTTTTTATTCGGGGTTTTAACCAAAATTGTAATACAAGAGCAATTGGATCTGAAGATTTTCCTAAGATGGTGTTTTCGATTGAAATATCATCTGTGTTGTTGTAGTTACGGTGTGTGAGCTTTTTACACATCCCTGGATTATGCATAAGATATGAAACTTACATTCCAGTCATTTGACCGTGAAGCTACTTGATTCACTCCATTCCTTTAATTTTTTTGGTTCATTGGCAAGTGGTTAATTGCCTCAAAGTGGCTGAATCTTTCAATCGGGCATTACCTATTATTTTGGTTAAGCTAATGCAGAAGTACTTTCATTGTTATATGAGCTAGGTTTATATTAAAGTTGATGTCCTTTTATCACTTGCAATAGGTAACTAAGGTGATGGCTAGGGTGGCCTATGTAGATATTATGTGTGTTGGTTCTAAATAAGAGATGTTGAAGGCCATATATGTTGCAACTAAATAGGCTTATTGGATTAGAGGCAAATGCTTATGCAACTTAAGTACTTAACTAAAATTTATATACTTTTGTGGCGCTTGATACTAGCCGGTCAATAATATATTGACGGTTGTTTACTCAATGCTTACCGAGCAAGAGTCGTTCTCACTCACTGGGTAAGACTTTCGGTCCTGTCATATTCATTCGATAAGGTAGGCTGACCGTTGACCTGGTAAACACTTACGGATAAGCGTATAGTTAACGTTCCCTATATGGCTCTTATCCTCTTCTTTTTGTTCTCAATAGTTTCTATAATAGGGAGGTTTTTATGGGCTTTGAGGTTTTGCAACATGTACTTGTGGCTATCTCATTTTCTATGGTCCCATGTGTGGTGGCTAAATATTATTTTTCTAGGCTGTGTAAGGATAGACATTCTTTTTTATGTTCATGGGGTTGGTTTTAAGGGTTCAAATGGCGAGTAAAGGGTCGTTTACCAAATATTTGTTGGGTAAACACTTATTAGTAAGAATCACCACTCTTACTTACATTATTGAGTAACACCTAAATTTATCTTGATAGAACTTTTGTATCCCGCCGCATTGCGCGGGTACACAACTAGTATATATATATATATATATATATATATATATATATATATATATATATATATATATATATATATATGTATGTGTGTGTGTGTGTGTGTGTGTGTGTGTGTGTGTGTGTGTGTGTGTGTGTGTGTGTATGTGTGTAAAATGGGGTAAAACCCTATTTTGTTTTCATTCTTCTTCAATGGTGGCTGAGAAATGAGAAGAGGTGAAGAGAAAGAATTCAATCACTGTGGGAGATAAGGAAGAAGGAAATGCATCAAGGAATCTAAATCTTCATCATCTTGAAGGTATGACTTCTATACCTTCTTCCTCATGCTTGGTTGGGTTAATCTTGTAATTGGGGTTTTATTTGATAATCCATCTTGATAGATTGATTCATGCTTAATAAGAAAATGAGTTGGTATCATTTTTCCCTCATGGGTCTTGATAAATGATTGAGAATTTCATCATTTTTGCTTAGAAATCTTTGATAATGCATTAATGGGGTTTTTGAGTTTTTGGGTTTGAAATTATGAACCAATGGATGGTTTTGAATGGGTTTCATGGATTTAAATGATGATTTAATGTTTGGAAGTTGTGGGGAAAGGTTTAGAACATCAATTACCTCATGTTGGAGGCTCAAAAATCGACTTGGGTTGAGTTAGGAGTGAGAAAGAGCCATTTTCGGCTGAAAAATCGGGTGCAGGTGCTCCGTGCTAGTTGTGGCGCTAGTTAGCTAGCATGGGAAGTGGCGCCAAAGGCTGTCCAGTGCCCCGCGCCCTTTGTGGCGCGAGTTGGCTAGCGTGGGCAGTAGCGCCACGCTCTGTTTCGCGTATTCGGCTCTTGTTTCGCGTACTGTTTGAGGATATGTTTGTGGTATCATCTAAGGGTTGTTTTGGGGTTTATTAAGGATGTTTTGGGATGTAATTAGATGGGTTAACACCACTATTATGACGTCCAATTCAGGTGTTCGGTTTGAGCTAAAGTGTGTCTCGGAGCATGTGTCGATTTGCTAAAGCTCAGGTGACTTCCCTTAACTCTTTTAGGCAAATGAAATGTTTTGCTAATGTTTTTATAACTGAATATGGTTTTGAGCATGATGGCATGATTAAACATTTTGAAAGGCTTTATTATTACATGATGTGGAAACGTTTATTAATGCATGAAAGTTGTTTATACGTTCATTTCTACGTAAGAGTTGATTGCATGTTCTTGTGAGTTGTTGCTATGTGTGGAGTCGGGTTGCACAGTGATGTGTTGGACCATGGATTGTTGAGAATCCTTAGTGAATAGTTTAGACCGTGTGCCTCGAATCTGTTTCGCGTGCACACGGATATGACATCTACTGGGGGCCATGGGGATCTACTGTGGGGGCCCCGAGTGTGGACATCACATGAGGTGATGGGAGTTGAGACCACTGTGCAATACACTTATGTGGAGTCGAGCATTTAAACTGAATTTCCGTTTATTATTATAACGGTTGAATGTTTTAAACTACTATTTGTGTGGAACTGTTTTAAAGAGGGAATTCACTAGACCTCATGGTCTAACCCTCGTTTTTCAAAATTTAAAACCATTTTCAGGTTATAGCCTATCATTTGGGGATTTCGTCTTTCCAGATGGAAAGTTGTAGCGCAATAGAAGAGGTAACTTCTAGAGAGGACTTGTAGATTACTGTCGGGCTTCCTGTAGCATCTCAGTTGTGGAGGTGATCCGCTGCGAACCTAAAATAGTGTGGTTGTAAATTGTAGACTCTGGGACCATTTTTTGTTGTAATGTTATAATTTATACTTTATGAAGTTTGGGTTGTTACAAATGGTCTCAGAGCCATAGTTTAAGGGATTTAGGTGACCGTATGGGCCTAAACTTAAACTTTGGAGTAGAGGGGGACATAACTGAGATATAGGAAGCCATTAGGAAGGACCTTAATCATAGGATGTCTTGACAATGGTTGTGAGAACCCTCGTGTAAGGTAAATGCAAAATCGCATCTGGCCAATGCTATTATGAACTTACAGGTACATGGGTGTACTCAGCCTCCATTGTTGGGACGATTGGTGAGAGTGACAGTATGTAGAAAGTTATAACCTTGCAATTGATAGCAAAAGGCTGGTGTGTAATGGGTGATCACTTATAATGTGATGCTTTTACCTTCTAGAAGAAGTGTTGTTCGGTATGTCAGTAAACCGACTAGGTGTATAATTCTTGGGATTCAGAGAGATGAATGGTTGGTTAAGGGAAAACTTCTAGCTTCTAGTGAGTCCCTGTCCTTGGGTTTGAGGTGTCGATCAGTTGAGATAGAAAGTGAGGACAATATGGGAATCTTGAAAGCTTCAATTCAAGATCGAGTGGGGGAAATCTAGCCTTTGACTGTTTAGTTAAGCGGTTTAGTGGCAAGATTAATGAAGGAAAGATATCAGTGTTGTATTGAAGTATGCATAAGAGTAGAAGGTGAGATAATTGGTCAATTTGTAAACCATGTTGAGTGGTCGATCAGGTGGGTTGTGAAGCACTTGTACAACAAGTTGTAGCAAGGGTAAGAAAGCGGTTGTTGGTCATAGTATGGTGTCAATGATGAGTTGAGGTGAGTACAACGGTTGACCTGATTAGAGCGAATAGCCTTCAATTGCATATTGAGTTGCATGCATTATGTCATTAAAAGTGTTACACGAGTTCTTTCATGTTAAAAGCATGTACGTGCATACCAAATTTTCTTGTTTTGGGAAATAAGTTGACGCGCGCAAGTGTGTGTTTTTTAAAGTAAAAGACAAACTTGTTTTCACTATACGATAAAGCTTTGACCTTAGTGATCTACGAATTATTTCCCGCTTTTCTTGTGGAGAGAATCTTCGTTACGAAAATATTGGAAACGTTTTATTGCGAGGTTTTGTTTCATAAACAAAATGAGTATTGACACGCTATTATCATATAAACGAGCGTTGGAGTTGACTGACCCAGTTTGGGTAAGTGATTTCGTTCGAAACTTTCCTAGTCGCATTGAAAAAGTTTCAGCGGATAAATTTTGTTGTGCCAAGATCAATTCGGTTGGACAAGGTTGTGAATCATCGTGGGATTGCATGTGAGCGATCCTTGCGGTCGCCGTGTTTTACTACTCAACCTGAGAGGTGTTGTGTCATGCATACTCAAGCTTGTTTTATGATGCATCTTGAATTTTCAAATGTGCAAAATGATTTCAATCGTTGTTTTGTCATGCATGAAGGCTATGAACTCGTTAGGTCGGGAAGGATATTACAAATGAGGTTAAGAAAAGGCTTGGGGAGTTGAATATGTCGATTGAGCAAATTGTGTTCGTATTATTATATTCGTGTTTCCGTTAGAAGAGGGTGGTGAATAGTAAGAGTCTAGGACAATGAACTCGGAAATGTTAATATGATCGTAGTTTAAACCCTTGTTTGGTTAGGTGAGAATGGTTATATTCGCGGTGAAATTCAAAATGGTCAAAGTGTTTCTGTTGGTATAATGGTAATAAGTAGCGTTACGGTACTCGATGAAATGTTATCGGCTTTGAGCCTGAGTGCGGAGATGGTCTTGTAATTAGATTTTGCACTAAGAAAATGTTTTGTTTTCCTCAAGTGAGGACGGTGGGGTATAAAGTTGGTTATGATGTGTTAGATGAAGCGGGTTACGTTAGGAATCCTGGTTGTCGGGAAATTATGGAATCATCATCACGTTGTCTGTTGATATAGAGGTTTGCGACTGTTTGATATATCCCAAGTTGGGGGTATTGTCAGGAGATTGAAACTCGAGAAATAAATCGGTTGCGTGTGGATGTGTGAGGTCGTTCGAGAAGGTGTAAATAAAATGGTGTTGGACCACCTAGTGTGGGCATTAGGAGAACGGAAGATCACCAATGTGGATGTGATTTCCAATGAAGTTTTGGTGATTCGTTTATGCGTGAAGCGTTTAGCACAACAGAGATAGATCGCGGGGAGTTGACGAGAAATGAGAACCTGTTTGAGGAGTTAGGAAAAGTAGATTCCTTCAGGAATCCTTGCATGTCGTGAGGTGGTTGGGCATTAGCATGTCGATTGTCGATGTTGAAATCAACGACCTTGTTGAGGCCATTATCAAAAGGTTGGAATTGGAGAAGTAACTCTAGCGTGGTCAGGTTATTAAGGTTGTACAAGGGTGTAGGAGATCTGTCGAGATAAACGTGTGTGCACCTGGTCTGATGTTGGACCGCCTTGTGTGAGTGAATTGGACAATCATGATTTTATGATCCATCTGAATTAAAGAAAGACAAAGTCACGGTATAGCTTTAGTTCAAATGTAATTGTGTTATAGGTGGTATAAAGGAAGTAATATCTTTTGTGTCTGTAAAGGCATCATGAATAGCTTGTTTGCAATGTGGTCTCGTGGTGCGATGGTGGTGTGAGAAAGTTAGTAGCACTTTGTACCGAAGGAATGTGTAAGTCATAGATGTAATGATGGTTTGCCGTGTTATTGAAGTATTGTTGTGTTGTAATATGGGTCAAGAGTAGGTGTAAAACCTAGTTTGGAGATTACTTAGGGAAGTATTCAAAGGTGGCGAGTATGCTCGATTGAGGTGTATGGATTTTCAGGCGGTGTACGTTAATGCTATTTTTGAGATTAGGAGATTGAGTTGCGGTTGGTGACTGGCTAAGGGAAGAACCCTTGTTATTCTCAATCCCATTGGATTTTTGGGTGAGTTTATCATACTCCACTTGAATGTCGAAGAGGATGTTGTATCCGTTAAGCTGTGATGCCTTGTTATGAGTTTAACTGGGAGCGTTGAAGCATTCTGTGGGTGTAAAGAAATACAATTAGTAGATCGACTGTTTTGAAGAGTCAGAAATTCGTGGTAGTTCTCAGTGTTAAGTATTTTGTGAGCACTAGGCTAAAAGTCTTGACTGAGGTTTATGGTGAAACCGTTCGTTCGAGCACGTAGGCTTGCAGTAAGAAGATGTCATGAGACACTGCAAAGTGGGACTATGATTAAAGAACTGTTATTTGAAGGGCATAAGAAAAGGGATCGTTATGTATGTCATGGTTAAAGAGTTGAGAAATCTAAGTTCGTACAACCGGTCTAAAACTGGCACATGTTAGCGAGTCATTCTTTTAAAGCATCTTTAATGTTTTCAAGTTGGAATGGAAACAGGTGGTCGAATGTGGTGCCCTGGTTGAGAGACCTCTGGATTAGATTCGGTATTTTCGGGGAAAAATGTTTCACGTGAGCGTAACGTTCAGTATTCGATCAATTGGAATAGTTTGAGTTAGGTTGGTCACTCCTCCTTGTGAGAGGGCAAGTGAATTTTGGAGGTAATTTCTAACTAGTGGAATCATATGATGGATGTTGTGAGAAATATAAATGTGCGTCCGTAAGGTTGGATCAGCTTGAGTGAGCGGATTATGCAGATGTTAAGCTGTGCAAGTCTTCCCCATATAATCATGTATGGGAACGGGTTATGGCGTGATGATTGATATGTGTAGGATCACTGATTGGTAACTATTGTTGCATGTGTGATCAGTTTGGATTCAGGGAAATGCTATTTGTGCCAGACGAACGTTGTATTGGCGGGATTGCGATTTTTCTTTTTGAAATAAATGTTATTCGGTGGTGAGAATAAGGTAACGATATAAGGACAATCTTGTGTGATGTCGACGAAGGGAGTGGTTAGTCTATGTTTAGAGGTTCGGGTTGTTGTGGCATTGACTCCAGTAGAGTTTCTTTCTTTTAAGAGAGTATTTTGGTGTGTGAAACCCTTAATTTAGGCACGTTTAAATGACTGTGAGCCCAAGTGTGGGCGAAGTGGACAATACCTGGTACGGTTGGCCTGGTGTGATTAGTATAGTTGACCGAGGAGATCGCAAGTGTGTATGTTTTGCATGTTATCGACCTAAGAACGTTGCAGTTGGCCGAGGAGCGATTTCAAAGAATGTCGTACGTTGTCGGTTCTGATCAGAAATGTATGGATAAGTGAATGGGACTAAGATGATTGGATTGAAAAGTATGAGTATTTTCAATCTCAAGTCAGGGGAACAGCTGGATGGGAAAACGTTCCCATGGAATGGAGTAGTGTGTTTTAAGAGGAAAGTGAGTTGGGCCACATTGTAATGGATTAATGGCAGTTACCGAAAGAATTGGGGAAATGAATGAATTAAAGATACTCGGGGAAGTTATGGAACATTCATGGTGTGTTTCAATCCTTATTGTAGAGAGTGTTGGTTGGAAGGCAGTATGGTGTATCTTTGCAAACAATGCGAATGATTGAGGAATCGGATTTTGTTGTATCGTTGGAAACAATCATTGGGCTGGATGGTCGAGAATTTGAAAAGCAAAGAAGTTGGTCTTGTAGAGATGTAATTGCAACTCCTTAAGAGTTACTAGGCAATTGAGAATTGGAATCAGAAGCTAACTCCAATTTCAGCATGTGTCCTGCAATGGAAGTTTGGGTTGTTACATGAGTACCCGGAAGTGTTTCCGGATGACTTGACAAGTCTGCCTCCAGATCGTCAAGTAGAGTTTAGAATAGATTTGATGCCTGGGGCGGCACCGATTGCACGTGAGCCTATCGTCTGGCACTAGGGGAAATGAAGGAGATGATGATGCAGTTGCAGGAGTTGCTCGACAAGGGCTTCATTCGCCCGAGCACATCGCCTTGGGGAGCGCCAGTACTATTTGTTAAGAAGAAGGATGGGTCTATGCGGATGTGTATAGACTATCGAGAACTCAATAAGGTGACAGTTAAGAACAAGTACCCGCTTCCGAGAACTGATGACCTCTTCGACCAGTTGCATGGAGCGAGCTACTTCTTGAAGATAGATTTAAGGTCGGGATATCACCAGTTGAAAGTGAGGGAGGAAGACGTACCTAAGACGGCCTTTCTCACCAGATATGGACACTACGAGTTCCTAGTTATGCCATTTGGACTAACTAACGCCCCAACAGTATTCATGGACTTGATGAATCGAGTGTGTGGCTCGTTATTGAACAAATGTGTAATCGACTTAATTGATGACATTCTGATCTATTCCCGATCCCGGCGTGATCACGAGGAACACCTCCGGACGGTGTTAGAACTATTGAAGCGTGAGAAATTGTATGCTAAATTCTCAAAGTGCGAGCTAGTTGAGAGAAGTCCAGTTTCTAGGTCATGTGGTGTCGGCCTACGGTATCAAAGTGGACCCTGCTAAAATTGAAGCAATTAAAGATTGGGAACCACCGAAGTCGCCATCGGAAGTAAGAAGTTTTCTTGGGTTGGCGGGCTACTACCGAAAGTTCATTCAGGACTTCTCTCGAATAGCCACACCGTTGACCACTTTGACGAGGAAAAACGTTAAATTTGTTTGGACCGAGACTCAGGAAGTCGCTTTTGATAATATGAAAGAAAGTCTGTGTAGCGCTCTGATTTTGTCGTTACCCGACGGATCTGAGGGGTTTGTAATTTACAGTGATCCATCCAAGCTTGGGTTAGGGTGTGTATTGATGCAAAATGGAAAGGTGATCGCCTACGCATCTCGGCAATTGAAAGATCACGAGAAGAATTAACCTACGCATGATATGGAATTAGCGGTGGTAGTGTTTGCTTTAAAGATTTGGCGACACTACCTATATGGGGTTAAGTGTCAGATCTACACCGATCACAAGTCTTAAGCATCTCTTCGACCAGAGGGAGTTGAACATGAGACAGAGAAGATGGATGAAACTGTTGAATGATTATGATTGTGAAATCCTTTACCACTCGGGTAAAGCGAATGTGGTTGCCGACACGGTGAGCCAGAAGAAGTGAGGGGAATCGACCAAAATAGTGGTCTTCAGGGTTGAGGCGACTTCAGGTCTCCTGGATGAGGTCAATAAGTGTCAAGATAGGCGTTGCTAGAAGAAAATGTAAAGAGTGATAGAATCATTGAAGTTACGCCCGTGTTTAGGGTAAACAGTAGTGGTTTGAGGTGCTTGGAGAACCGGGTGTGGGTTCCTAAGTTGGGGAACTTGAGGGTAGGCATTCTGGAAGAAGCGCATAGGTCGCGATATTCGGTACACCCAGGGACGAATAAGATGTATCGGGACTTAAGGCAGGTTTACTGGTGGCCAGGAATGAAGAAGGATATCGCTCACTTTATGGAACGATGTGTGACATGTTTGAAGGTTAAAGCCGAACATCAACGACCATATGGGGAACCTCAATATTTGGATATACTAGTGTGGAAATGGGATGTAACAACCCAAATCCCATATACACAACAATTCACATAATGTAACATAACATTCATATAACAAAAGAAACATCATATTACAAGTTCGGTCCCGCAGTCTTTTACAAATAAAAGAAACCATTCTACTACAAACTTTGTACTATTTACATACATCATATTTAATATTGTGGTACAACTGCTAAACAAGCCAAAATCTTCATCTTATAATCCTTCACAAAAGCCATCCATTGATTACTCTACTTACTTGTTCTTACTTGATCTACCACCTGGAATACATATTTTAAAACAAAATGAGGGTTAGACCTGATGGTCTAAGTGAGAAATCCCTGTTAGTTTGAAAACCATTTATATAACTTCATTCACATAAATCACGCAACACAATTACATATATCCAATTAAGCTCACATATCATGTACCTTCCCTTCTCATTCCTCCTGGCTATATTAGTGGTAGCAAGCCAACTAATAATATACAACGCTGCACAACATCTACAGCCAAACAACGCTATACGGATTCTATAGCCAAACACACCGGTCCTAGACCCGGCCAACGTATTATAACACATTATAATACTCATGTAAATATAATACCTCACTCTATTATAATTCACATATAAACACATAGTCATCAACTATTTCATTCCCAATCCACACATATACGTATTCCAGTTAAAAACGTTTTTAAAGTAAAACTCACCTGATTGCTTATCAACACGTTTCCAAGCCTTCTAAACAGGTTCAGTCCTTTACCCAGAATTCACAGGATCTGTAACACATAGATACAGATATCTCTTTACCACATAAAACACATAAGTCTTACTAAGGCTAAGAACTCTAAAGAACTCAAATCCTCAAATGTTCCTCAAATTTTCAGAAAACCTTATCCAGTCCTCATTCAAAAACTAGTTAAAAATAACCAAACAGCTAAAGTATCCGGATACCACAAGTTACCCGGACAACAATACTTTTCCGGACAACATGACTTTTCCGGACAACATGACTTTTCCGGACAACCTATACAATCCGGACGTCATCCGGACACCAAGGTAATCCAGATACCATCCGGTATCCAATTCTATCCGGAAATCATAGGAAAAAGGAACTTACCTGGATAAAAGACTCGTCCGGACTCCAACAAAGAACTACCCGGATACCATCAAAGGACTACCCGGACACCTTCAACAAAGCTACCCGGACACATTCAACTTGTCCGGATACCTCTGATGTTCATCCCAATTTCTACCCAGAATTCGGCTGAGGTTTGCACCAGTTCGATTTTGCTGATTCTAAACCGACAGAAACAATCTAATTGCAATTATAAACATAATTTGTAAAGACACATACCTTAATTTCACTTCCAAATAGAGTCAAATGATGCCTTAAACCTTTCTATCTTCTTTTGCTTCTTTTCTCTCCAAAAACACACACTACACACACTGAAAATCTGATCCTTTTTGAAATATTTGAAATGCCTTAAGATATTATCTACTAAATTTTTACCCTTTTAACCCTCAATCTATTCTTTAATAACCATAACCCCCTTTAACTTATAAATTTACTTAACTTACCTAAAATAGAAACTTTTAGATTAAATAAATTTAACGGACTAGGATTTTAACTAACAAACTTACCCGGGGTATTACATGGGATAACATAACCATGGATTTTGTCATGAAATTACCAAGGACTCCAAAGGGTCACGATGCAATATGGGTGATCGTGGATAGTCTCACCAAGTCAGCGCATTTCCTACCAATTAGAGAATCGGATCCGCTGGAAAAGTTAGCAGGTTATATATTAATAAGATCGTGTCTAGGCACGGGGTGCCACGATCTATTGTGTCCGATCGTGATAGTCGGTTTACATCGTCGTTCTGGAGAAGCCTTCAGCGAGAGTTAGGCTCGCAAGTGAAGTTGAGTACAACTTACCATCCTCAGACCGATGGTCAGAGTGAGAGAACCATCCAAACATTAGAAGATATGCTCCGAGCCTGTGTGATAGATTTCAAAGGATCGTAGGAAGTGCACTTGCCCCTGATAGAGTTTTCGTATAATAACAGTTACCATGCGAGTATCCAAGTGGCACTATTTGAGGCATTGTACGGACAAAAGTGTCGGACGCCGTTGTGCTGGAACGAAGTGGGGGAAAGACAACTAGCAGGTCCAGAAATTGTGCAAATGACTGCGGATAAGATAGAACTAATCCGCGAGAAAATAAGGATTGTGCAGGATCGGCAAAGGAAGTATGCAAACAAAATGTAAAGACCCAAACAAAAAAATTTAACATGCACTTCAACAATATGGACTATCCCAAAATCGGAGTCTCAAAATTTCATTACAAAGGTCAAAGAAATAGATTTGCGGAACCACCTACACAACTGAGAAATAACTAAGATAAGCTAAAGTGTCACTACACTATTCATTCTTCATCGTGCTAACGCCTTCTTATTTGCTAGAGCCTTTATGTACCTGCTTACCTGAAAAGGTTTTAAAATTGAAAATGCGAGGGTTAGACCATGAGGTCTAGTGAGTCCCTCCTAACAGTTATCAAGCATTTAAAACAAAATATCTTTTCAGCATAAAACATATAAAATCTGATCATGTAAAACATCCACAGAACAAGGTCCGCCTCTCGTAAATTGGCACCCTGAAGTCACCCTATAGTGACAACGAGTCAGCCTCATGCTGCCTTACGGGGTCGCGCCTCCCCTGGCATAAAGGGTCTACTCTCCCACACGAGCGCTGGCGGGTCTACTCTCCCGTCTTAGCCATTTTACGTCTAACAATGTATGCATACATCTCATATGAAACTTTAAACATCTTTCATGTAATTAAAAGCATAGTAATAAATCATGGCATTTCTCATCATGAAAACACTTTGAAGAGCACATATTTTAGTTAGAAAACTCACCTGGCGCACGACAATATCTTCTCGTCCCAAAACTTCTTACTTACTCTCCCGACCTCTAGATAGAATACCTAAGATGTAGGAGATTTAGCTCATAAATCTAACTATAAAATTATTAAGCTTTCTCTCTATTTTAAATCCTAATTCTTTTTTATTACTCCTATCTATACTATTTCCTATAATGAAAATCCTATATATAGGATTCCCCCCCTTAAATACTTACGGCCCAACCAAGGAAACCACAAGGAACAAATGAATGCTGCACACGACCCAAGGAGCATGAATGCTCACGGCCCAATGCAACCAAAAACCAAATTGATTTCCTTCATACCGGGACTTCCTAAAAAAAACAAGTACCGGGAGTTCAAAAGCATGTACCGGGAGTTTTACAAAAACGTGTACCGGGAGTTTTACAAAAAGCGGGTACCGAGAGTTTTACAAAAAGCGGGTACCGGGAGTTTTACAAACTAAATGTACCGGGACTTCGCCAAAATATACGGCGGAACTCGTATATCCCTAGTTTCTGAACTGACCCAAAAGACGATCAAAATTGGATTTCTTGGAGTTATTGCAGAAGATCCAATTTAGATTTAACCATTTAATTTATCTCTTAAGTGAGACCTAACCATTCGATTAACAGCGCATTTCAATCCGCTTTACCACAAACCTTCAAATTCCTTCTATGAACCCTAAGTTATCTTTAACCCAAAAAGCATAAGGTAAAACAAAAGGGTTCAGATCATTACCTGAGTTAATTTTTGCTAGAAATTTCTTCTTCCTTTCTCCCAGTAAGTCGAAATCGCCAACTCTCCTCCTCTGTGTTCTTTCTCAGCCGTCACCCACTCCAAAATTAGCAATAGCATGAATCTCCTAGGGTTTAGTGCCTTTAAATACCATATCCCTTAATCACTAATCAGCCCCTCAACTTTCATAAATTTTAAAACTTAATCAAACATAAAAATCCTATTCAGTTTTAGAACCGGTCGTTACACAAAAGAAGGAAACCTATCGAGTTCCAAGTGGGTGACAAGGTGATGCTAAAAGTCTCTCCTTGGAAAGGAATAGTTCGCTTCGGAAAGAGGGGAAAGTTGAGGCCGAGATATGTGGGGCCTTTCGTCATTATTAAACGAGTTGGAGCAGTAGCCTACAAGTTGGACTTGCCGGAAGAATTAATGGGAGTTCATCCAACGTTTCATGTTTCGAACCTAAAGAAGTGTTTAGCTGAGACAGATTTGGCTGTTTCATTGGAGGATATCAGTGTCGATGAGAGGCTAACGTACGTAGAGGAACCAGTAGAGATTGTGGACAGTAAGATTCAAAAGTTAAGGAACAAGGAGATCAGATTGGTAAAGGTCCAGTGGCGGTTTCATAAGGGCCAAGAGGCAACTTGGGAGGTAGAGGCAGACATGAGGGCCAAGCACCCTTATCTCTTCGACCTAGGAATTCCGAGGACGGAATTCTTTTAAGGGGGAGTATTGTAATAACCGGGACTCTAAGTGAGAAGATAGAGAATATCGTGGGAAAAGTTAAGTTTCTATAAACTTGGGGGTTGATTTGTAATTCTTGGGAGAGGGTATAAAACCCTTATTTTGGCACAAAACCCTAGATGTTTGCTATCTTCTTTTAGCGGCTGAATGAGAAAGAGAGCTAGAGTAGGAAAGAAATTGGCTGCCATTGGCGAGTTGGAAGAAATCAATGAAGGTGCTGATTGGGAATACTTCAAAACCTAAGTCTCCAATGTAAGCTACCAGTCTTGATTCCTCTTATTGCACTTGGATGTATTTCTTTCTCAACATAAATTGTTTAGATACTTTTGGGGCATTAATGGAAGGGTTTTGATGAAAAGAAGGTTGTTGGTTATTTAATCTTGTTGTAATAAACTTTGATGTTCATTTTTGGGTGTCAAAAAGAGAACCATTGGGGTTGGGAGGTAAAATCGATTGATTCGGGGTCGTAGCAGACGCACCTAGTTTTGGCACGTATCCGGGCGAGGGTTTCTGGACCGGCTGGTTTCTGGATAAGTTCCGGATGAAACCGGAGTGTGGGTGTCCGGACGACACTTGGTTCCCGGATAGGACCCCGGAACCGAAGTTTCCAGATAGGACCCCGGATACCGAAGTTTCCGGATGGAGCATCCGAGGGAGGTTACCAGATACGTCCGGATAAATGTGACTACCGGATACGTCCGGATAATTGTTCGAGTGAAGTCCCGGATAGGTCTGGACAGTTGGGTCCTGTTTGTTCAACCCGGGTAGAAGAGGGGGTGTCGACTGAGGTCAGAGAATGGTTTAGTAGATGGGAAAAGGTCTGGTTAAGTAACTCATCTCGCTCGTTTCCATTTCTTTTCGCCTAGGTTGTCATATCAAAGACTTGAAAAGTAAGTAAGGGCCCCGAGCAAGAACAGGTGAGTTTTTCTAACTAAATACGTGTTTTAACGTAGTTTCAAAAGTAAGGAATGAATATGAAATGATTGATTTATGTTGTATGATGTTGTGTTTGGAAAGTTAGTTTAAAGTGTATGCATACATTGTCGATAGATGTGAGATGGCCAAGTCAGGGGTGTGTCCCGCCAGTGCTCATACCGGGGGGTGTGTCCCGTTTATGCCATGGGAGGTGTGACCCAATAAGGCAGTGTGGGACTGACACGTTGTCACTACCGAGTGACTTCAGTGTGCCACTTACATGCGCAGTTTACGTGAAAGTTTATTGTTTACATTTGTTGATTATAATTGTTATGAAATATTTTTAAATATTTGATGATGAAACTGTTGCCACTAGAAGGAGCTCACTAGAACTCATGGTCTAACCCTCGCTTTTCCAAAACTAAACCTTTTCAGGGAAGCCGTTATTAGGAAGCTCTGGGAAGGGCAAGGAGAAGAGTTAAGGCGCGGATGCTTTTAGACGATAACTATTTTTTTCTGTTAATTTTAGACCTTTAGTTTATATTCTCGGTTGTGTATAGGTTGTTTCCACAAACCTAGTTTTGAGACAGTTGTGTTTGAGCAAATTTTGGGACCCCTTTGGGCTGGTTGATTTATATTTAATGTTATGATTTATATCTTTTGTTTGGGATGTTACACAGATTGAGGTTTTATAGAAAAAATTTATAACTGTTCATCAATGAAACTTTCACGAGGTTTAAAGGATTGGGGTTTCGATTGTTTTGACACAAGGAAGATCACAACCACTGTTTCCGACTGAAAACCTCTTAATCATTCATCGATTTCAACTCAGACATCAAGAATTACACAATTTCATCCATATAAACTCCTACAGTTGAAATCGAAGGCACGCATGATGAGTTTAAGAAGATGTTGACGATTTTGCTTAGTTAATCAATATCATAATTCTTGTTTTTAGGGTTTTTTCAAGATTGGAAGTATGTTCATAGATTTAGGGGTTTTTGTGTTTGATTTCCCATATATGGTGAATATGTGTGTTTCATGTGGTGAATCTGTATGTTTTTTAATATGTGTGTTTCATGTGGTGAATCTGTGTGTTTCATGTGGTGAATCAAAGTGTTTCATGTAGTGAATCGGTGTTTCATCTAGTGAATCAGAGTGTTTCATTTAGGGAATTTGTATGTTTCATATGGTGAATCTATATATTTCATCTAGTGAATCTATATGTTTCATTTGATTCATCTTGTGAATCTGTGTTTCATCTGGTGAAATAACATATAGATGAAACACTGTTACTATTACCCTTATAAAAAATAATAATTTTTATTATGATTCAATTGGTGGGCATGTGTTTCATATGATGAATCTTTATTAACAAAATGACAATTGTGTCCTTTTCATGTGGTGAAACAGTTTTCAGTTAAAACCATATGATCAAAACCAAATTACGGCTTAGATCAATTCTCATGGTCTACAATTTTTTTGTGGTTCTCATTTGATTATCGTCTTATATATATATATATATATATACACACACACACAACTATTACATGATAAAAAAAATATGTTAAATATAATTTTAGGGGTAATCTAGTCATTTTAACAGTTTTGTCCAATCTTATTCTAGTTGTACCAAACGCATGATAGACAATTAGGGGTGTTTACTAACAGCTTAATAGGCTGAATAGTATGTCTAGCTTATTCGCACAGCTGTTTTAAGTTGTTTACTTGGAGCTTAATAAAAAATAATGGAGCTTATTCGCACAAATGGAATAGCTAACTTGTCCAGAGTCAGACATCCAAAATTACATCCCCTACCCCTCATCAAAACACGCTCCATATTAAAACAACAAAACCTAGCGTGGCTCCCTTGCAATCTCAGATTTCTTGTCACCCTTTTTGCTTGAAGATTGTGATTGGGTTTCTTCTTCCTCCAACGATGGTGACTTGGGTCTCTTCTCTTATCATCAGTTCATCACCAGCCATTTTTCACCTTCCATGGTTACCTTTAACCATTTCCAAGAATGTCGTCTAAGTAACAGTTCGACAGCTCCGAGTCCAAAATCATCGCTAGAGTACGTAAGTTCCGACAGCTCCGCTGGATCTTCTCTCGTCCCCATCCGTGACCGTCCCAACTCCAAATCATCCCCAATCACAATTGCTACTGCACTATTTTTTATCCCTCTTCAATTTTAAGGGTTTATCTCTCCGATGCCCCTGGGTTCTTCAACAAGAGAGTTTGAAGAGGGTGTTTGTTGGTTATTGATTATAGCTTTTTGATTGTGGTTATCCACCAAATACTCCTGCTTTTGGTTAATGGATTCACAATATTGTACTTGATTTCTTGATTGATTTTTGTATTCTTGGTTTATGTGAATGATGTTGGGTTTAGGTTTGATGTGTTCCCAAAGGATAATGGAATCAAGCTTTTTTCCAGTAATCGAAAGGGTTCTTAATCAATTTTTTATCTTTTAGAAATAGAAATGATGTATTTCATATCAGGGGTGAAATAGTAATTTATGTTATTCAAACTATTGATTCAAAAAAAAAAAAGTAAAAAAACTATATAAATTTATTTGGACAGACAAATTTATCCAGAAAGACAAATTTATCTATAAAGGTCTTAATAAAAAATTTGGTAAACAACCCCTTAGTCTTATCCAGTTCCATCTAGTCTGCATACCAAACGCTAAAAGTTTTAGATATAAAGGATTTGGATACTCGTCTTTTTCAGCCCACGGGGCATTACATAGATGAAAATGATGTATTAGTTTCAAAATAAATAAAAATAATTAGGTCACTTTAAGGGCCTGTTTGTTAGCAGCTTAATGGAACTCATAGCTTATTCAGTCAGCTATACATGGCTGTTTGGTAGTGACTTAATGATATCGAAATTAATGACGTATTTATTAAGCTTTTAGGAGGGAGCTTTATGCAGAAAGCCAAGTTTGTCCAAACCAGTCTCTCCCGATTAAAAAACACGGTCATTCCATCTATGAAAACACCATCTCAAACAAAAACTTCCAACCTATAGAGATAGATTAATCCACACAGACAACTTTATTCATACAGGACTTAATGGAAAACCAACCAAACAGCCCGTAAGTTATACATTTCGTATTAGGCATTGCTAAGATAAGATATCATGCTTCTTAGATCATTTCGTGTTCTTTTTTCGAATCTTTTTATATGAAAACTAAAAAAATTGAGACGAATTTAACTATAACAACCCTTAAGGGTACTATTAAAACCATTAATTTGTACAATACTTGATGAAACTCATATCTCAAAATCATAAATTTGGTATCTTATTTTGATCATGCAGATATCGTTATTTCGTATATCAATTAAAACTAGATGATAATAAAATACCCATTTCAATTACAAAATCAGAAGAATATAATAATAATAATAAAAAGAAATTAAATTAAATTAAATAAACAAGAGTTTATGATTTTAAAACTGAAAATCATGAAGCATTGGATCTTTGATTATTGATAAGATGATAACATGATCATGAAGTAGAATTCATGATTAAAGAGTAGTACTTGATTGCTATATATGAAATGAAAACTTTTACTTGTTGGTTGTTGCAAAACACTTCTTTAAAATTTAAACCTCCTTGACTTGACCCTCCTTGGCCACATCGACCGCTCCGGTGTCTTTCTTCACATCCTCGATCTCAAAAGCCGACACCGGGAAGGTCCTGTAAAGGCCAGAAGTGGCCTTGAAAGTGACCTTCCCGGTGGGTGGATCGTCGACTGATATGTCACTCAATGTGACCCACACTAAAAGCTCCTTTGTTTTAACGCCAGTCAGTTTCTTGATTCTGAACTTCTCGATGATCGCAGTTACCTCGGTTCCGTATGTAACAAGCTTCCCAATCTTTTCGAACTTGTGTTTCTTCTCTTTCTTTTGTTTAAGCCACACAAAGCCAGTGTCTTTAACATACCCACATTCCTCAATGTCTTCTAAAGGCAAGAGGCCATTGGGCAGCCCCATTTCAGTGAGCAAGAACTTTGACTTTTCTTGACAAATTGCATCCCCATGGTAAACTTCTGATGCACTTGCCCTAATTTCTTCAGTCACAAGAGACATTTTTTGTTTGCTTTGAATTGGGATTTTTTTTGTTTTTATAGATAATGGTTTGTTTTTTGGGGTGGGATGAATGAACCATGGAGATGGGTTATGCTACTTATATAATTCACTAGAGATAGAAATGGTCTTGATTCTTGTTGTAATTACCAAAATGCCATTTTCAAGTTTTGATATTTATGTTATAATAAAATATTTAATTTTTTTTATATATCTAGTTTGTTGTTAACACAAAGGTATATTGAATGCAAATCATGGTTATTACAAGATATTCTAAAATATTATATCAAAATCTAGAAAATCAATTTTGTCATCATTGTGCATATAAGAATCTCTTTTAAATATTGTAATATACGAATATAATTTCCAAAAAATAAAATAAAATAAAAAAGTTGCTTCTCACAAAGTTATAAGTTATAACCAACAATCTTCTAATTTTATTAACTTTCTTAAAATACAATATTATAAACTAAGAATAGAAATAGAAATAGAAATAGAAATACCGGGTATTGTCACTTTCTACACTTTTTCTCTCAATAATCCAAATTCAACACCAAAATTGTTGACGGTTTTGTTTGCTTTAAAATAAAGGGCAAAATGTATAAAAAAAGCAACTAACTGGTAATTTATTTCTTTATTATATATTGTATTTTCATTTTTTTTATTACAGCAATGTACTTTTAATTTATTTTTTATTAGGGCATTGTACTTTAAAGAATTTACCCATTATAGCATTGGGTAACCTGTTACCTTTAAAACCAGTTTTCTTTTGCTGATGTGTCATTTTAAAGTGACGTGGCTGTCTACATGGCATTAAAAAATATTTAAAAGTTCATTTAAACCCTTTCAAAAATACGACTCCCACTTCACGATTTCAAACCTCTTCATCTCCCTCACGATTTCAAACCTCTCTTCATCTCCCTCACGATTTCAAGTGCGGCTCCATCTTCAATCGTTCATCTCCATTGTGTGGCTCCATCGTAAATCGTTCATTTCCTCTTGTGTAAGTCGATTTTGGTTTTGATTTTGATAGGGTTTGAGGCTGTTTTTGCTGTTTTTTCGCAGTTTTTAGCAGTTATTTTGCCGTTTTTTAGCTGTATTGCCGTTTTTTTACTATTTTTAACTGTTCTAGCTGTTTTTTACCTGTTTTGAGGCTGTTTTTGCTGTTTTGAGGCTGTTTTGAAGCTGTTTTGAGGCTGTTTTTTTTCTTGCTGTTGTAATGAGAAATGCCGCGTCAGCACCATAGTACACGTGGATAGCCTATGTGGACAATGAGGTAGCATGAAAACCTGGTGTAGTAGCTAAATTTAAACCATAATGCTATAATGGGTAAATTATTTAAAGTACAATGCCCTAATAAAAATAAATTGAAAGTACATTGCTGTAATAAGAAAAAGTGAAAGTACAATGCTATAATAAAAAAATAAATGAAAGTAGGTTGCTATTTTGTGCATTTTGCCCTGAAATAAATGTTCATCGTCTTTAAACAAGGGTTTATATTTCTATTTATATTTATTGCAAATAACGGAACGGATTCAATGATCGATAAAATTTTCAAATATATTGTTAACTAATGCACAAATATTTAAAAGTCATAAAGAGAGATGAAGTAGATAAGAGTAAAATTTTCATTGGTTAACTAAAAAATAAATAATTATCAGTATCTAAAACTGTATCTCGTTTTAATTATAAAATACTTATTTGAGAAAGAAGGAAATATGATATTTTATTTTTCAAAAAAGCATTAATATTAATTATTCACTCCACTTATATTGTTATATTATAATGAATGTTATAATCTTCTAAAATAAATATTTTTAATATGATAATAAATATTCTTCTAAAATAAAATAAAAAACTGTCATAGTTTGAATGTATTTTTTTTAAACTTAACTCTTATTTCTGAATTTTACAGAAATAACAATATAATAAATATATATACTTACACTACAATAAAATTGAGTTTACAAGACGCCAAAAGTACTTTCTAAACATTCTAAAAAACCGTTTATATGACTTAATTTATAAAACCAAAAGATAAAGCGTTTTGGCTAAAGACGTTGTAACAAGTTAATAGAATGTTTTCTAGCGTCGTAACAAATTTTTTAGGACACTTTTATAAAAAAAAAACATTGTATTACATATTTTATAACATACTATTTGAAAAATGTCTTCTAAGAACAAGTGTCCTATAAAAGATGGTTTATAGAACATTTTTTCAAAAGTGTGATATAAAATAGTTAATGCGAAGCTTTGTGTTATAAGTGTCCTAAAAAACTTGTTAAGACGTATAAAAACGTTCTATAAACTTATTACAACATCTTTATATATGACGCTTTATTTTCGGGTTCTATCTCTGATAAACTCAGTTTTTTTTACTGATTTCAATACTAATTTCTTGTTGTTCATAGAATTTGGGAAAAATAAAAGAAACTAAAAAAGGGTAGATGAGTAAATGAAAATACAGTTGAGATCAATAAAGCCATAAATTTAAGAGTTAGGCAAGTAGAGGTACAGGAGGCAACAAACAACCCCCCAATGGCCCCTATCATTCAATGTAGTTGGGAAGGTCAACAATTTAATGTTATTATGCATTCATTTATCTTCAAAAATTGTTACAAACGCTTTACTTTTATTTAGTTATAGCTTTGAGTATCTTTATAAATAAATATAATTATGATCAAAACAGATCTAACATTATTTATAGTGAAAAGTCTAAAAAAATTCAAAGAATTATCTGATTTTGAATTGTTAAGTCTTTAAACTATTTTTTTGAATAAACTCTTAAACTTTTTAAAATCAATTAAATACGTCCATCCTTGTAACCTCTAAAAACAGATTAATGTGATACAAATATAGGAAACGTTTAGAAAAACCCAATAAACTATCAGATTTTTAATGATTAAGTCCGTGAAATTTTTTTAACAAATAAATTTATAAACTCTTTTTAAAAAATTTCTACCAAATATTTTCTTAAATGTTTTTAACAAATAAATCTCGAACTTTTTTTGAAAAAACAAAATCATATACTTAATTTTGAACAAAAAAATGCAAAACTTTTTTCTGAATAAAAAATATACAAATTCTCACCGACAACAAAATAAAATGGACAAATTAAACGGAAAAAATTATACTATTTCCATTACTAATCTGTAAAGAGATGGACGTTTTTTTGGATATTTTGTGAAAGAGCGTTTTTTTAGTATATCTTGTGAAATAATTAGTATAATTTGTATGTATCTATTTATGTTTTAGACATAATTTTTGAATGTTTCATAATTAGTAATTAAATGGTATAATTTTTCTTTGTTTAATTAGTTCATTTTACTTGTTGTTCGTGAGAGGACTTGTATATTTTTTGTTCATGATTGTGTTTAACAAACAAAATTAAGTTCATTAATTATTTAGTTTTTTACAAAAACTTTGAGATTTATTTGTTTAAAAAAAGTTCAAATTTTATTTGGTAAAATACCAAATAAACCTAATAAATTATATAAATATATAAATCAATTTTTATGTGTTGTTTCATATATAAAACAATAAGTTTAAAAATTAATATAGTGCTTATATAGTGTTATTTTATATATGAAATATTCAAGGCTATTTTTCCACACACAAAACATGAAAAATACATGAAAACTGGCTTGTAAGTATTATATAAACAATGCATATTAAAAACATATAAAAATTGATTTATAAGTTTGTATAAATTATTAGATTTATAAAAAAGGAGGACTCGTGTTATGTAAGTCTTAGGCCATCCACAGCGCATAGATAAAAGCCCTCAATGCCACATCAGTGTCACATCAGCTAAGCCCTCAAGCCCTAAACACCCCCAGCGCATAACTAAAAGCCCTCAAACCCTCAATGTCACATCAGCGCCACATCATTTTTTTAATTTTTTTATTTATACATTTAATTATTTAACAAAATAAAAATATTTATATATTTTTGAATAAATAAAAATAAGATAAATAATAAAAATAAAAATTCATATCATTCATTAAAAATAAAAATTACAAAATACAAAACACTATCAATTATGAAATTTTTTAATTTACTCTTTTCTCTTTAAAGTAACCCTCAAAACGTCTCCCGTAAGGTGATCATGCGAGGTCATGAAAAACTCGAAGTCTTTCTCAAATCGTTTTGAGCGTTCGATTTCGAGTTCTTGTTCCAACCTATCTCGTTCGAGTTTTGAGCGTTCGATTTCGAGATCGAGTTTTTTCATTTTGTATTCCATTGTATCATCAATCTTGTCGTTGAACGTCGTCAACAACTGAGTAACACTTTCGTTCGTATTCGACCCGTACGTATTACTCGTTGATGTTTTTTTTGCCTTGTTTCTCCCGATGGGTCGTTGAAGTTGCTCGATGGTGTTGTCGTCATCGTCATCATTGGAAGAGTTGGTACGTTTTGAACCCCGCGATGAAGTTGTCGTCATCGTTGGAACGGCTCCCCATTTTGGACATTTTTTGAGGACTTCCCAAGCTTGTTCTTTAGAGAAAGCAAACCCTTGTTGTGCTTGGTACCGTTCGTGTGCCACTCGTGAAATGTCGGCATCACTCATTCCGCTTGATCTATTATTGACCAAGTTGTTGTAGATGCCGCCAAAGAGCAATTTTTTTATTCAGGTCGTTGAACTTGGTGTTGAGTTGATGCGTTGTTCTATAATTGGCGCGACCCATCAAACTATAGAACACTTCCCCGATTCGGGTCCAAAAACCTTCTACATTTATGTGAATTCAAGTATAAGAATATTAACAAGAATAATAATAATAATAATAATAATATTAATAATAACAATAATAATAATAATAATAACAATAAAAATATTACCATGGGTTTGTGCGTTACCGATAATGGGGTCCTCCGAAACGTCAACCCACGCTGACACTAACGCGAGTTCCTCCTCGTTAGTCCACATCTGTTTGGGGGCTCTATTTTCATATTGTTTGCTTTTTCCTTTTCTCGATGGTCTCGGGTTTGATGGTTCCGGGTTAGATGGTTGTGTGTAGATGGATTGTGGTGTGTGCGGGCTAGTATGTTGGGTTTCCGGAACAATGTCGTCGGCGAGATTGATTGCGGGTGAAGGAATATTGTAGTTGGCCGGAGTAAAACCTTGTTCAATCAAACCGGGACGTGTAAATTGGTAAGGAAATTGTTGGTGAAATTGTTGGGGAAATTGTTACGACCATTGTAGCGGATATTGTTGCGGAATTTGTGGCGGAATTTGTTGCGGACGATAACCTGGTTGTGTAAACGCTTGGAAACCAAGCTCCGGGTCTTCTTGCGGTTGCGGTGTATGTGGTCGATTACGACGGGATGTAGGTGTTTTGTTTGGATTCATGATGAAATTTGAGAGAGTTTTATAGAATTTGAGAGAGTTTGAGAGAGTTTGAGAGATTGTTGGTGTGAAAAAATAAGAGGTTGAGAGTTAATATATATAGTGTGATTAAATTGAAAAAATAAAAATAAATAAAAAGTAGCCGTTTGAAAGAACCGTTTCAAACCCGCACCCCGAGCCCGCAGCCGAAGCCCGAGCCCCCCCACAGCGCTACCCGCACGAGCCCGCAGCGAGCCCGTGGCCGAGCCCGCGGGCGCTGCGGAGGGCCTTATAATGTGATATGTAATATGTTCACTTACTAGACGGCGAGTTCAAGTTTTAAGCCTTACGAGTTATGGAGAAGTCATGGCGTCTTACAAGACGTGGCTTAAGGCAACAAATCTCTCTCTCTCTCTCTCTCTCTCTCGCTATATATATATATATATAGAGAGAGAGGCGGGTTCAAACGAGGAGCGTAATAATTTAAGAAAACACGAGAAGCACCGCCCATGTACTGAATCACATGTGATTCACGTACAAAATCACATGTGATTCACACCTGATCGGGGGGCTTCCGCCCATGTGATCGAAATTTATACTTAAACATTTAACTTAAATCGTGAAATTTTTTCATGTTTCATAAAAGAACGTCATGCATGAGACTCTACTTGCAATTTGGAGGCTATTTACCCTAACAAGGCCAACCGTTGTACTTACGCAACTTATCCTTGACAATCCACCTACGACCCATGGTCGCCCCTTCGGTCAAGCAATAACTTGTTGAACACGCTTTCCACATCTTACCTACTCAACCACTTCCTACTATTTCGTTTTGATCAACTAACTCACTTTCTACTTCTACCTGCTTTCATCTCACTATAGGTATCTTATTTCATTAACCCTGCCATTGAATGGCTCGATTAAAAAAAATTAGAGTTCCATAACACTTTTAAGATTTCGACACTGTCCTTACTTACCATCCCGCCTGATCTATCTCATGATTTCTAGAACTGGGACTCTCCCGAAAAAGGAGTCTTACTCAACTCAATCATTCATCCTCTTCGAGTCTACGAAGAGCTACCTCTAGACAAACCATAACACTCTATGCAGTATTTCTCCTCTATGATGTATACATACATCACATCATAGGTGACTTCTCACGAAACTTCCCTAACAAGGGTCTCAGTCTACCCCTCGGGGATCTTGCTGACATTCTAAAGGACTGGCACACGACATAAACACTAGCTTTTGACTACCACTTCGGAATAATAAGGCAGGTTAAGCACATACATGTACCTATAAGTTCGCAATTACACTGGTCAGGTGGAATTTCAAACTTACCTTACATGACAGTCCTCAGTATCCTATTAGTCCTATTTCTATAACAGTGTCCTCCTAACGCATTTCCTGATTCTCAGTTGTGATTTCTACTCCCAAGTTTAAGTTTAGGCCCGTCCGGTAACCTAAATCTCTTAAACTATGACTCTGATACCAACTGTAACAACCCACTCTAAATAAAGCATACATAGCACTAATATTAAATAATTACAAAACTGGGTCCATAAAATTTCATTACATCTGTCTACATAACTTAGGTTGGCGGAAACAACCTATACACAACTGAGTATAACTACAACTAAAAGTATGAGTGACACTGTCTCTATCTGCATCTGTCCTCTATCATGCTCTTGCTCACTTACCTGAGCCTCCCACAATCTGCTTACCTGAAAAGGTTTAGTTTGGAAAATGCGAGGGTTAGACCATGAGGTCTAGTGAGTCCCTCCTGACAGTTCTTAAAATCATTTTAAAAACTTTTCACAACTTTCAGATATATAAACTTTCAATGTAAATCATTCATAAAAGTATGATGATAAAAATCATCCACGGATAAAGGTCCGCCCCTCGTAATTTGACACCCTAAAGCCACCCTAAGGTGACAACGAGTCAGTCTCATGCTGCCTTATATCGGGGCCACACTACCCCTGGCATAAAGGGTCTACTCTCCCGCACAAGCACTGGCGGGTCTACTCTCCCGTGTTGGCCAGTTTACGTCTAACACAATGTATGCATACATCTCATATAAAACTTTAAACATCTTTCATGCAATTAAAAGCATAATAACAATCATGGCATTTCTCATCATGAAATCACTTTAAAATCACTTTAAAAAGGGCACGTATTTTAGTTAGAAAACTTACCTGGCTTGCTTGCTCCAAAGCTCCTCACTTACACTTCCGATCTCTAGGTGGAACACCTATTATATTAATAACGTATGTCATAATCCGTTCATTTATTACTCGAGTTAAATCCCGAACTCAACCCAAACTTATCTAAGTTGGTAGATTACACTTCTAGTCCGAAAATCATAATTAGTGGTCTTTACTTACTCATCCATTTGAAAATGCTACCGGATCCAATAATTTACCCGACTCTAGGTTCCCAACATAAAATTATAACATTGGATCCTAATTATCGAAACTGGATCATGTTACCAATAATATGACCCAAATTAAATAAATAGACTATCAATTACGTACTAGGCCCCTTTAAAAATAATTATAGACTTTAATCATAAACTAAGCCCAATTAAACTTTCGACCCACAAACTAAATCGGCCCAACACATAGACTTCCAGATCTTAAATAAGTACCGGGTCTCGTACTACATTAAATATCGAACTTTGGTCCAATATAAAAGGAAATATGGATCACTAAAACCATTAAACTCTAATTAAAGTTATAGGTACCGGCCCATAATAAAAATGGAGTTCGGTCCATGAAACATTTCTTTCTAAGACATCTCGGCCCACAACTAACCGATCTTCCGGTCAATTGACTAGCCCTCGCGGTTCCGGATCGACTACAAATCTCACGACCCAAGGGAAGATTTGTTATTCTTGGGAGAGAATCGTGGGAAAAAACGCAAGGGAGAAGAGGGGGAAGAAGAAGAAGAGTCGATAGAAGAAAGAGAGATGACTGGTAAGCGTACCTTCTTGATTTTTTCTTGAATTTTCTTATCTTATACCCTTCCTTTTCTGGTTTCCAGAATAATCACGACCCAAGGTGTCGAATGTTTCTGCTAAAAGAGCGGCTGAGCTTGAGCTCGCTCGTCAGGGCAGGGAGCAGAGGTTAAAAGCCATGTTTGCTGGTCCTGAAGTCTCGAAGAAGACGGGGACGACGATTCCGAGGAAATCGTCTTCGGGAGTTCACGACTCGTCTAGGGTCGCTACACCTAAGAAGATAGGGGTCGCATCGCTCAAGAAGTCGACTTCCGATGTGATTGATGCGACACCTATCAGTTCTGCGTCTCCGGCGAAAACGGCGAAGTCCCCATCAGCCACGTCGGATCCTTTGTCGGCCGACAGGGGCAAGGACCAGTCGACGGGAGGGGCTAAGGTCACGACGGTTAATTTTACATTACCGTCGGATTTTATGACCAGTTGTGTCCTGGACGGGACGAACTTATTTCCACATCTGGGGAAATATCTGCTCCCTTCTTTCATGGAGCGTTTCGTGGGGTTTCCTATCGAGGAGACGGGAGCTCATGTCGTCGGGCTGACATTTATGGTAAGTCTTTCTTTCAAGACTTAGTTTGTTTGTCGTCGTTTTTTGTCCGTTGTTCGTTGTCATTGTCGTTGTACGTTGTGTTTACCATCAATGCTCGTTTTCCGATTTTGTAGGCGTTTCAGGCTTCCCTAGCTTTGCGGGGTGAGACGATGAAGATAAAAGATCTAATGTCTGCTGCGCAGGAGAGGGAGAACGCAGCGTCGGATAGGGCGAAGGTCGCTGCCGAGCGTGAAGAGGTTTTGTTAAAACGTCTCGATGACGCCAAGAAACATTTAGAGGTCATCGGTCGTGCGAAGGACGATCTTAATCATCGCCTGACGCAGTCCTTGCTCTAGATTGCCGATCAGAGGGAAGAGATGGAAAAGATTAAGGAATCCTTGGCTATAGCTACAAAGGAAGCTGAGGATTCCAAGTCCAGGGTAGAGGGTCTGAAGAAAGAAGTGCAAGCTGCTAAGGACGAGGGTAAGTCTGTTTTTGCCATAGCTCATCTGACTGCTAGGGCAGGGATTATGAGACGACATCTACTGGGGAAAGACCCTCTCGCTTCGGCGAAGGAGGAGTTGGACGTCTATTTGAATGGCGTCGGGTCTGAAAGGGATCTTGATTCAGACGATGAGAAGGATGCTGAGGAGGAGGTGGTAGGTGAAGATCCTCAGGACAGGACCTCGGGCAAGGATGCGACGGATGGTCCTCCTTTAGTTTAAGAAATTTTCTTTCGTTGTTTTATCGTTCGACCGTTGGTGGTTGAGTTCTTTTGAATGTAATCGACTGTTCGTTAATGAAACATTGAACTTTTGTTTGAACTTTATGCTCTGTATATTTGGTAAATACCACGACAATTGTGAAACACAGGAAATTATACGACTGAGGTATAACAACTGAGAACGTAATACACAATGATTTTGTCATGCATTACAGTAGATACGTGCGACAAAGGCCTTAAAAGAAGAATAGCTAAAACACGAATTATGCAAGTAAACATGTATTCGTGCGATCAAAGCGTACATTCAGAGTATCAAATTTTTCTAAGTTAGGAAACTTAGACTGTAAAGTCGCTTAGATTTTGCGGTCGTACGACTGAGTCGTGCGACGAACTTGAATTGTGTGCCCCTGTAGAATGATAGTCAAGTTATAGACACGATCGTTTGTGTTGTGCGACTTAGAGTCATTTGTCGTGCGATTCTGCGGAAAAGACAATGTCAGAGGTTGGTCGTTGGCTGACCAACGACCCTCCGATGCTTAAGTCAGTAGTCGTTCGTGATGATAAATCGTATGAAAGAAAAAAGGAATTTAGAAAACATACCTGTTTGAATTCTTCTTTTCTTGGTATTTGCCCCCCGTCATTTATTATTATTTTTTCAGGAAAAACAGATTATGAATGACGGATTGATACAGAGATCTTGGGAAGTATCTTTTACGTCTGGGTCGACCGTGTTTTCGCACGACAAGGCAAGACGGTCGTTTTATTCCTGTAGGACAGGCATAAGTTTGTGCTCAAGGATAGAAGGACAGACCTGTCGAGACCTTAATGTCGTGTCGCGTCTGCTGGATAGTTCATTTTCGCGGCTTCAAGGTAGACTTGTAGCATTCTCGAGCGACTTTCGGCTCACTTCTGATTTCTTGGATTCCCCATGGCGTAGGGAATTTCAGAGTCTGATGATACGTCGAAGGAATGGCTTTCATCTCATGGATCCATGGTCGTCCTAAGATGATGTTATAGGCCGACGCACAATCGATGACGCTGAACTTGGTCTGCTTATTGATTCCTCCGGCATAGACGAGCAAGATAATATCTCCATAGGTGCTTGTCGCTTCTCCATTGAAACCGACCAAAGTTGTCGAGCATCGGGTGACTTTCGAACGATCGACTCCCATGGCCTTGAGGGTGTTGAGAAAGATAACATTCGTTGAACTGCCCCCATCGACCAAGACTCGTCGGGTCAGACAGTTACCAATCGTGAGTTGAATGATCAACCCATCATGATGCTTCTGATATGAGTCGCCGAGGTCGTCTTGTACGAATACGATCTTCATAGCTTCCAACTCCAAATCTCCTTTGGGTCTTGATGAACGCGGAATAGGTCGATCGTCAGGCGCTTGACTGGCGTGACGCTTAGCTGCGGAATACGTTAGACCACATACGTCGGAGCCACCAGTGATGCAATTGACGACCTTAGCATGCTCGGGGGTTGACGGTCGATGGTCGGTAGCTGAGGTCACGTCGTCGATGACATCTTTGAGATTGCCCTTCGGGACGTGATATGCTAGCTCCTTTTTGAGAGCTATACAATCATCTGTCGTATGACCGTGGTCGACATGGAAGTCGCACCACTTTGATTTATCTTTTTTAGCATCGTCTTGATAGGACTTCTTCGGCCATCGAATAGTTGCCTGGGTGGTCTTCAAGGCTTTGACCAATTCTTTAGTGGACCCTTTGAATCCGTAAGAAGATATCTTAGGGTACTGAGGAAACTTGGCCGCGGTTTTGGCCCCTGCTTTCGTCTTGAAACAGACGTTAGAGATTTGGCACGCGGGCTCGACTTTGGAAATTGCCTTGGTCTTGAATTCTGGCTTTCTTACTCCTAACGAATTTTTGTCGTCAGTATGCTTGCGACGAAAGGCAGCGTTGTCCTCAACTCTCATATACGCTAGAGTTCGGGCTCGGACGTATTCGAAATTCTCTAGAGGATACTTGGTTAGGTCGGTATATAAACCTGAGCTGTCGTCCAGACCACGCTTGTAGGCTTCGATCGTGGTCTTGATGTCGCAGTTGCGGATACTAATCACCTCTGCATTGAATCTATTGAAGTAACTTCGAATAGGTTCATTGGTCTTTTGCACGACATAATACAAGTCACTGGTCTGCTTCTCCATCTAGCGACTGCTGGCGAACTGCTGAGAGAACTGATTGACCAATTCTGCGAACGACCCAATGGACTTGGGTTTGAGATTGATCAACCATTGAAGAGTTGGACCAGTGAGAGTCGCACCGAAACTTTTGCACATGCACACCTCCTGATACATATGTGGAATCGAGATCGTCCACATAAGCTGCTTATACTGCGCGACATGTTCTGTCGGATCAGTTATACCTAAATACTTGGGTGTGAAAGCTGGGACGTTGTACTTTTTCGGAACTTCAACGGTCGCGATCTCGTCGATAAAAGGTGACGCCTGAAAGCCTGATCGAGGCTCGACGTCGACAGGCACGGCTGCCCCGGGTAACTTGTCGAGAAAAGAGAGGACGCGCTCGTTTTGATCTTCTAGCATCTTCAGTCGCTGGGCGACAGGGTCAGAAGGGTCAGGATGCACACCAGTCTGGGGATTGACTCCTGAACTGATGCCATTTCCATGCGACGAACCATTGGTGTCTCCATTGAAAGATACAAAATGCGGTCGTGACCCATTCTGAAACTGCTACGATCCATGTTGAAATGGTTGCGATCCCTGCTGAAATGGCTGCGATCCGTTCTGCATGGGTGGTGGCCTTATGGGCTGAGGAGGAACCGTCCCAAACTGAGGATTTGGGTTGAACGGCCCTGGCTGCTGGTTCTGCATGAACGGACATGGATGCTGATTCTGAGCGAACGAACCTGATCCTGGACCCGGATTTTGCACGAATAGTCGAGGACCATTTTGGCTGAATGAGCCTGGACCTGGATTCTGAACGAATGGTCTAGGACCATTTTGAGGTCCAAAGGGATTTCTTAGCCGCGCTATCTCTTCAGCTGCTCTGCTACTCTGCTCGGCCATGGCATTGATTTGATTCCGAGCGACTTCAGGCTCCTGATACATCTGGGCAATAACATGTTGCTGATCTCCAGGGGCTGCCATTTTCCTGTAACAGAAAACAAGAGAAAACTCCAAGAAACTGTTAGTATGGCGCACGTTTTGTCGAAGATTTTCTCTAGATGGGGTCCCACGGATGGCGTCAAACTGTTAATGCCAAAAATCACACCAAAGGGACAACTTAAGGTCGATGTGGACTTTAACAACTAAAGAAAGGAATCTCTCGATAAAAGCGTGCGACAAGGATAAAATTGTAAACGAGACAGAGAATTTGATGACGCAGGAAAAACCTCAATGATGAAAAAACCTGCGAACGACAGTGGATGTCGTCGCTGCACTATGGTCGCCAATCAGGGGCGATGTCCTTGGTATTACTGGTGTCGATCGTACAGAGATTACAATACAAATGAAGGGAAAGACTTCGAAATGTAAAGTACAAGTGTTTGAAATGTAAAAACAAGTGTATGTCGTGTGTGAAAACAATGTGTAAACTGTTGGTCGAGAGCGAAAGTCGTGCGTCGAGTGCAGTTCTTCGAGTGAGAGCCTTTCGCTTATAGTGTTCTTCTGAGCTCGGATGTTTATCTTCTGTGTTCGATGTTCTGTGATACTTCGGTCCCCTGAGATTTGAGGTTTAACTTGATCTTTTATAGCCTTCGGGTGCTTTGATTAGCTCATTGATTGCTTCGATAACTGTCATAACTGTCGTCAGGTTGTAACTGTTCATAATTGCTCTTCGTCGGTTACGACCGTTGCTCAATAATAACTTTGACTCCTGCATTAATCATTAAACAAACGTAACAATCGTACATCATGTTAGGTAAGGTCGCATGGTTTTACGCGACGGTCGTGCGGAACGGGCGACGTCGTTGTCGAATGTCGCGAGGAAGTCTTGACTTACATTTTAGAAGGGACGACGGAGGTTTCTTTGGTCTTTGTCGGGACCTTATCTTAATACAAGATATAACTCATAGCGTGCGTCTTACCTTTCCTGGTCGCGGTCGTGACCTGTGAAATTTTGCCCAAACAGCGACTATCGCCTGGAGGAAGTCATCCTGGACCAGAGCAAGCCTGGCCAGAAAGTTCTCGTGGGATCATCCCTCGATCCCTGCCTTAAGGAAAAACTCATATCTTTTTTGTAGGAATATGCCGATTGTTTCGCCTGATCGCATGAAGACATGGTCGGCATAGACCCTAGCATCATTTCCCACAAGCTCAACATCGACCCGTCATTCAAACCTATCAAGCAAAAGCGCAGGAAATTTGCTCCTGAAAGGAATAAGGTGATAAACGATGAGGTCGACAACCTCCTCGGTACGGGAAAAAATCGAGAAGTAAAATATCCCGACTGGCTTGCTAATGTCGTGGTCGTGGCGAAGAAAAATGGCAAATGGAGGGTCTGTATCGATTTTACAGATCTCAACAAAGCCTGTCCAAAAGATCCTTTCCCATTGCCACATATTGATGCCATGGTCGACGCGACGGCAGGACATGAACTCTTGACGTTCATGGATGCTTATTCTGGATATAATCAGATCTTGATGCACGTCGAGGACCAGGAAAAAACTGCATTTATGACAGATCGAGGTATATACTGTTATAAGGTTATGCCTTTCGGGCTAAACAATGCAGGTTCTACTTACCAACGTCTGGTGAATAAGATGTTCAAAGATCATCTCGGCGACACAATGGAAGTGTATATTGACGACATGCTCGTCAAGTCAAAGCAAGCAGTCGACCATGTCGATCATTTAAAGCAGTCGTTCGACATCCTCCGGAAGTATAGCATGAAGCTCAACCCGACTAAATGTTCCTTTGGTGTTAGTGCTGGAAAATTCCTGGGTTACATGGTCACTCGTCGAGGAATCGAAGCTAATCCCGACCAGATCAAAGCTATTATCGAGATCAAATCTTCAAGAAATTTCAAAGAAGTCCAAAAGCTCACTGGTCGGGTGGCAGCTCTGAACAGGTTTATCTCTCGATCCTCAGATAAGTGTCATCTATTTTACAATGTCCTCGGGAAAAATAGAGGCTTCGACTGGACCGACAGTCATGAGCAAGCATTGCAAAAACTTACGGAGTACATGACGTCGCCTCCTCTGTTATCGAAACCTCACGACCATGAGGTCTTGTAGCTATATTTGGCTGTCAGTCCTAATGTAGTAAGTGTTGTCCTAACACGAGAAGATGAAAAGCAGCAACTGCCGATCTACTATGTAAGTAAATCTCTCTTAGACGCCGAAACCAGGTATTCCTCTATGGAAAAGTTGCTTTTCTCGCTAGTCACAGCTGCCAAGAAATTGCGGCATTATTTTGAATCACATCTTATTACTGTCGTGACTAACTTTTCTCTTAAGTCTGTCTTGAGGAAACCTAAGTTGATAGGTCGTTTGGCAAAATGAAGTATATATCTCAGCAGTTACGACATCGATTTCAAACCCAGGACCGCGATCAAATCGCAGGCGTTGGCGGATTTCATTGCTGATTTTAGCTCTGAATTGGAGAAAGAAGCAGAGCTCGAAGTGTCTACTGTGGCGACTCACGACGACGTGCCTTGGACTCTGTATGTCGAAGGTTCATCCAACACTAGAGGTTCAGGACTGGGCGTCGTCTTAAAGTCGCCACAGGGGGGAAAGATGGTATATTCAGTCCGGTGCGACTTCAAAACCACCAACAACGAAGCTGAGTATGATGCCCTGATCGTGGGAATGAAGATGGCCCACGACTCGGGGGCAACCGCGTTGCACGTCAAAAACGATTCTCTCCTGGTCGTAAATCAGCTCAATGGAGAATTCGCGGCCAAAGATTCAAAAATGACAGTATTCGACAGATTCCAAGAGACCAGAACACTCAAGCCGACGCTTTAGCAAACCTTGGATCTGCCTTGGTCGAACCAGTATTCGACAGTATTCCCATGATCCATCTGGTGACATCGTCCATCGAAAATGTTGACGTCGTCCAGATCGAAGACCAAGAAGACGATTGGTCGTGCGACATTCGAAATTTCCTTGTACACGACCAACTCCCAGAAGACAAGATGGAAGCTCGAAAGATCAGATTCAAAGCATCCAAGTATGTCGTGATCGGAGATAGGCTCTATCGACGATCATCGACGAGCTTAAACCTTAGATGCGTCATCAGCAAAAGTCAAATTCAGAAAATCCTTCAAGAGATGCACGACGGGGAGTGTGGCAATCACTCAGGAGGTCGCAGTCTGGCCAATCGTATATCTCGACAAGGCTATTTTTGGCCAACCCTGCGACAAGACGCCGTCAGGTATGTCCAGAACTGTGACTCCTGTCAACGACATTCAGGTACGTCCCACAAACCTTCTGAACCTTTACACTCGACACTTATCCCATGGCCCTTCATGAGGTTGGGAATGGATATTGTCGGCAAGCTACCACCTGCTCCAGGGCAAAAGGTATTCCTCCTTGTACTTACGGATTATTTTTCCAAGTGGGTAGAAGCGTCTGCTTTTTCCCAAGTTCGGGACAAGGAAGTCATCTCTTTTATCCAGACTAACATCATATGCAGGTTTGGGATTCCATCCGAAATTGTCTGCTACAATGGATCCCAGTTCATAAGCAACAGGACTCAACAGTTCCGTGAAGACCGTAACATCAAGCTGACAACCTCGACCCCCAGGTATCCCCAAGCAAACGGACTTGGCGAGTCGAGCAATAAAACCATCATTGCTTCGATCAAGAAAAGGTTAAAAGCTGCAAAGATAAAATAGGTCGAAGATCTCCCTTCAGTGCTGTGGGCGAATCGTACGACACCTCGCACGTCCACGGGACAAACCCCTTTCTCCTTGGTCTATGGTTGCGAAGCAGTCTTACCGGTCGAGGCCCAAATCCAACCTCGAGACATACTTCTGTCGACCATAACCTGGTCGACATAAGTTATGACCTTGACGCCCTTGAAGAGCTCAGAGAATCAGCATTGATTAGAATGACGTCACAAAAGCAAGCGATCGAGCGATATTTAAATAAAAATGTCAACACTAAAGTCTTTCAAGAAGGCGACTATGTCTTGCGTCGAGTGTTCCAAAACACTCAAGAGCTTAATGCAGGTAAACTTTCCATTAAGTGGGAAGGTCCTTATCGTATCTCAGAAGTCGTGGGTAAGGGTGCCTATCGGCTCCAAACCCTCGACAATCAAGATATCCCACGTAGCTGGAATGCGACGCATTTGAAAAAGTATTTCTTCCAAGTCTTTTCCCTTTTTCTCAAGCACGATTTCATACCACGAAAATCACTGACTTGAGCATCGGAGGGTCGTTGGTTAACCAACGACCAAACCTCTGATATTGTTTATCGCAGGACCGCACAACATAAGTTGCTAAGTCTATGACATGACGTCATCATACTTTCGCAGGGTCACAGGACTTAATTATCTGGTCGCCTGGACGTATGGTTCAGATTCGTCGCACCATTTAAAATTCACGATCGACCCACAATCTAAGTGCTTTAACTTAGAAAAATTTCATGTTCTATATGTATGCTCTGAACGCATGTATATGTTTACTTACACGATTTAAAATATTGAAATCTTACGATTCATGTTTTAATCATTGTGTTTTAATAAAACGCCTTTGTCGCAAGTACCTACGTTTGTTACATGTACGACTTATGATCTAGCCATCACAATAAATGCCTAAGTCGCATGTTTTTCTTTGTTCATTTTCTCCCACAAATTGATCTTATGTATGTCTGCGATATATATGCACGAGTTCAACGGAAAAGTAAATTTCATTCATGAAATAGTTAGTTACATCTGATGCAACTCGACCACCAACGGTCGAGCATTCAAAAGCAAAACTAAAAAGCTTTTTTTAAGGTAAAGCAGTATCGACGGCCACATCCTCATCAGAGGCTTCGACCTTTGAGCCTTTGTCCACTTCTTCCTCCTCAATCTCCTTCTCGTCATCAGAGTCGATATCCCTCGCAGAACCAACGTCACTCTAAAAGTAGGCAAGCTCTTCCGGAGCCGAAACAAGGGGATTTTTCCTTGACAAATGTCGCCTCATGATCGGCGCCCGAGCAGTGAGCCAACCCAAGGCAAAAATGGACTTAGCTTCGTCCTTGAGATCTCTCATCTCACCCTCTAACTTTGTCACCCTGGATTTGGAGTCTTCAGCCTCTTTTTCCCTCGCGGCCAAAGACTCCTTGACCTTGTCCAGCTCTTCCCTTTGGTCGGAAATCGTGGACAGAGACTGTTGCCAACGCAGGTTTACCTCATCCTTCGAACGTCCGACGACCTCTAGCTCTTTTAGAGCCTCGTCGAGACGTTTGGATATGGCCTCTTCATGCTCCACGGCGGCATTCGCCCTGTCCAACGCTGCGTTCCCCCTCTCGTGAGTAGAAGAAATCCGACCACTTATCTTCTCCGTCTCTACACGCAAGGCGTGAGAAGACTGAAACGCCTGTAAGACATAAGACACACATTAGTACACATACGAAAAAGTTAGAACCACGATAAAATAACACAAGTTTTGGAAGAAAAACTTACCAGAAACGCCAGTCCGGAAACGTGAGATCCCGTCTCCTCGATCGGGAATCCCTCAAAACGCTCCCTGAAAGAAGGAAGCAAGTACTTCCCCAGATGGGGAAACAAATCCGTCCCGTCCAGGACGTTGGCAGCCATAAAATACGACGGCAACGTAAAGTTGACCGTCGTGACCTTAGCCTCTCTCGTCGCCTCTCCCTTACCCTTGTCGGTCGATGAAGGGGTCGACGTAGCATTGGGAGATTTCTCCGTTTTCGCCGGTGGCGCCGAACTGATAGGTATCGCGTCAATCGCACCTGAAAACGTCTTCGACTTCGTAGGTGATACGACCGACACCTTCGCCTTCTCAGGCGTACCGACTCTCGACGAGTCGTCTGCCTTCGAAGACGGATCCCTTGGAACTGTCGTCCTCGTCTTCTTCGGAACCACAGACTCAGTGGTCGAGGTCTTTTGCCTCTTTTCCCTGCCCTTACGGGCGAGCTCAAGCTGAGCTTCCCTCTTAGCACTGGCAGACAATGTCTTTCCTTAAGATTCCCCTGGAAACAACGGAGGAAAAAAGAACATTATACGATGAACATCAAGGCAAAGATCGAGGTCGAATAGATGCGAATAAGACACTTACCAGTCATCTCCTCTCTTAACTGCTCCTCTTTCTCCTTTGTCTCCTCTTCTTCCTCGAGTTTCTCTCCCAGATTCTCTCCTAAATACACCAGATCGTCGTTGTCGTCCACCAAATGTCGTGTGAGAAACGATCGCTCCACAGTACTAAATTCCAAGAATGTATCGACCTTTTCTTATGAGTTGGCGTAGGGCTTCACGTCCTCAAATCTGATACCTGTCGACACATAGAAAAACGGGTTAGAAGTCAGTGATAAATAAACACTCGACATTAGACAAAAAGCTAGAAAATCTCACCCGACATATTCCAGCCGACCTTAATCCAGTCGCTCTCAGAATCAAGAGTCGACTTACGCGCAAAGGCGTACATGGTCTTCCACTTACGATCGTTTATAGCGGTCTTTAATACTAAGGTACGATCGCCCTTATACCTAGAAAACAGGCTATAGCGATGGTACCCATCCTTCTTGACATGATAAGCCAAATAAAGGTCGTGCACATTCATGGGAGACTCCCATTTTTCGGTAAGGCGCTCAATCACTTGTATGACTCGCCAGAATTGGGGCATTAATTGGCCCGGCGCTAAGTCGAACTCAAGCATGAGAGCCTTGGCCAAAGGCGAAAAAGGCCATTCGAAACCTATCTTAAAAGGGTATTCGTATATCACGATATACCCTTCAGGACACTCATTTGGTCGGGTCTGACCTGCTCTAATTAATTTCACCCCCGCAGGGATTTTCGCTAGACTTCTAAGGTCGTCTAGATACTTTTGTTCTCGAATAGAACTTATAGGTTCGGTCAACATTTTTAACAGGCCTGCAAAAGATTAAAGAATCGTACCTTATATAGGCGGTACAAATCTTCGAAAACTCTAACTCTCGTAGGTTTGGAAGCAAATCGCTAGAAGAACATCAACGAAATCTCTCTCTTAAATCTCTCTGAAATCGTAAAAGGAAAGGATTCGTCAAAGGTCGCTATTTATGTAAAAGATCATGTCAGGTCGAGTCCCTCGATGATCGACACGTGCCGTTGCCTTTTCGTATGACCACGCGGATCGTCGACACCTGGCAATGATAGCTGCTAAGCACGATTGTACGTCAGTGTGACGTCACGATCTTATCCCCTTTTCGACTTCCTCTCTAGTTGGAATTGAACCAATCCAGTTCCAAGGCGACTAAGGTAACTTTTAAACACGTGTCACGACCCATGACGTCCGACTAGCAAAATTTAAGATTCGAATTTGTCCTTCTATTTTCAAATTTTGGGGGCAAACTGTTTGGGTAAAATTTCACCAGTCTCGACCACGACCAAGGTAAGGAAAACATTTATTACACTTTTTTATAGCAAGGTAAAATCATAGTATTTTATCCCCTGATCAAAGGTAAAGTCGAAAGTTATTTCACCTCACGACACTCGACCTCGACATCGTATAGTTCACACGTCCGTCGCGTGAAACCTTGCGACCTCGACTGACTAACGTATGACATTTCTGTTACTTTCTCAGTGTTTAAATGCAGAAATCAATGACATTAATGATCAACGGCTATAATCGACAAAGGCCATTAACGGCAGTAAAGTCGACGACCGACAATCAATGCACCCGAAGACTATAAAAGCAAAGGTTCAACCAACATTTCAGGACATCTGACATCGGATATCATACATCATCTTAGCACAACCGAACTCTGAAGAAACTCTCGAAGCAAAGAACTTTCTCTCTCGAAGAACCGCTCTCGACGCACGATACTCACACACGACACTTCGTTCTTACACACGACGCATACTGTTTTTACATACAAAACACCTGTTACTTTACATTTAAAGTATTTTCTTTCATCTGTATTGTAATCATTGTACGATCGACACCCGAAACATAAGGATATCGCCCCTGTTTGGCGTCCATAGTGCATCGACGACTTCCACAGTCATCCGTGGGTTTTTTTCCTCGTTGAGGTTTTTTCCGCGTCACCAAAATTCTCTGTCTTAGTTACATTTCTTGTTCATTTTGCCATATCATGTCATATAAACTTTAACAGTCGACTAGAATTATCAATGTTCACTGTGTTTCACGTTTCAAGATTAGTTGTCAAAGTTTATACTCATTAATGTAAATAAATACATAATACAGAAAACGTCTTTCACGATACCTAACTTTTAAAACTCGTACCCTATTCAAATTAATTCGAAAAGTCTAGCTAGCGAAACTTTGTTGAGGGATGCCAAATCCCTACTAGATCAAGATTTAAATCAAGGACAAATTTCCTAATACATATTCATTATTAGACCATCCATTGTTATGATCAATCGGTTGATATGAATTGGAGAGAATTCTGGATTTTGAAATAATGGAAAACAAAGGAAAGAAATGTTAAATATTTTAATATTCAATTTGTAAATTTTATCAATAATTAGATTATTATATATTTTCGTTTAAGCGTCCATGATTGTCTTCTCCCTAAAATATCGCATCCACCATTCCTCTCCGTCTCGTAGCTCAGTTCTTCCCCATTCATGCATGCATCTATGTACACGGTTGAGTTCTCATCGATCATTTCTCTGGTCGATATATTTGATAACTCAGTCACCATCCTCCTCTCCAACCATCTTTTAATTGGCCTAGCACCATGTACCTATCAATTAAATTCAAAAATTGAGATAAGATCACACCAACATATATAATGAATAATAAACCACAAGGCTTGTGGCGTACTAGTTAAGACTTGTGGGGGATGTGGCTAGTAACCCATCTACCCCAAGTTCGAATCCAGACGCTTCCAGCGTGTGGCCACTGGGGATAAACTCAGGGCTGCACGCTTTAGCAGCTGGGGCAATTGCCTCACCTTGCCGAGATTAGTCGGGGCAATGTCCTCGGATACCCTTAAAAAAAAAACATAATGAATAATAGTTATCATAGTAGCTTAGCCCATTTTCGATGCTTACTAGATCATAACTTTCGGTCAGTATAACATCTAATGTTGTTTATGTAACTTCCAAAGCAATACCCGTAGCAACTTTCTTTAACTGGTCATGAGAAAGGGGATCGAAAACCACAATCTCATCCAACATGTTTATCAACTCTAGTTTGAAGTGACTCATCACTTGTGACCAAAAGCGTTAGTTCACGACCAAAAGCTCATTCCAACTTAAGTTTTTCCTAATACAAGATTATTATATATGAAGATCCTCAACCATATCTCTTGCATCACCACTTCACGAGTCGTCGACCCTGGTGTGTGTGATGGTGGAAAGGACAGTGTGGACGACGAGGGTGGCAAATACATTGACGGTGTTGACCGAGGAGTCGGGACAGTGTCAAAAGTGGCTCGAGGTGGGTCACATTTGGTACAACTTAAAGGTGCACCCCAGTCATCCAAAATCCTAGACCCACCATTGATTTCGGCCCCCGGTATTACAATGATCGTGTTCTGCCCTTGATGCCGTTACAAAATAAAAGGGATCAATTTTTAGATTTTTTTTTGTAAAATTTCACCCAAATTCCGTATTTATTTGCTAATAATCATTAGAAATAAAGCCGATCATCAGTTTCCAATTACATGAATGAACGCATGAAATCCGATACGTATATCAGTTAATAAGAGAAGAGAAAATTGATTATTTTAGTGTTGTTAACTTATTATTTATTTTAATTTACAAACAAAATCAAAGCCAAAAATACAATTGATTCATATTTCAAAATCTCTTTATGTGGTCATGTCGTCGTCTCCTCTCCTTGTATGAACTTAAGGTATCATGTCGTCTACTCTCTCCCTATAGAGGTATTTGCCTGCCCATCACGTAAATTTTAAATAACAAATTGTTATATTTTTAGGGAAAATCTTATAACTATCATTAATGTCATCGTTAAATTCATAGTAAAATTGCATAGATACTATAACTAAAGTTATAAAAAAGACCATTTTGTCTGTTTGCAACAAATTAGACCATACAATTTATCCATCAACAAATGCCGAATATTCACGACATCTAGTTTAAGACATTGTTTCTTTTTATATGTGACAAAGATGTGTAACAACACAATTTAGCGGAGGGTCTAATCAGAATCAGAATATATTACGGGATCTTGAAAGCACACATTTGCCAATTAATTTAGTTTCATATTAGGTTTTGCGAGAGCTTCGTATCAAGTCTTGTCCAACACATAAAATCTGTATATTTGTAAACTCTTAATTGAAAAATATATGATAGCTATCTTGAAAATGGTAATTTGATCACCATTTAGCCAACTAATTTCATGGATCCAAATCAATTGCCACATATACTTGAACATGAAAAAATTCACAAGGAGTGCCACCATTTAGAGCCTTTCACGTAACTAAGAAGGATTGAATCTCTAGTTTTGTACATTATTTGAAAAAACCCTAGTCACTAGTAAATAAATGGTTTTTTATTCCAACGGCTAAATCCGCCGGAAAAATAGATTTTCCGGCGGATTTGGCTGCCGGAAAGTTAGGCATCCGAAATCACAAATTCTGGCAGACATTCCGACGGATTGACTGTTTCCGGCCATTGCTAAACTTTTTACCATTTTTTTATTTTCTTGACTTGATTAATCCATTACCAACAATAAAGTTTCCGGCAAAAAATCCGCCAATAATTTAAGTAAATGTTTTATAATTTTTTTTATAATGAAAATGAAATAAATAATTAAAATAATTAACGGTTGATAATCCGCCGATTTTATTTAATTAAGGAGTAAAAAAATCTTTATAAAACAAATAATTTTTAATAACTTCCGGCGTATTAATCCGTGGCTAAAATGCCCAACACCAAAAAAATGTTGTTTTGTAATTTAAAAATCTATAAATATGAGAAAAAAACACTACTAAAAACATAAAATAGTGCTAAATATCTTCCATTAATTTAGAGCCTAATATAACTGTTTGGACGGAAATAACACCCAATTATTCCAAACAAAAACTAAAATGTTCCAATACAAATTATTTCAAAAACAAACAGATACTCAGAACTCTGATGGCGGTTACGAATGAAACTGCTGAGATTAACTAAGTTGCTTGACTAATTCAGCCATCTCCTCATATTGTTTCTGTCGTCTCTCATCTTCCTCCCTTCGGCGCTCGTCTCGCTCCATCAAATCTTGAACTTGGGACCTTAAGGTGCCAATTTCCTATAAAATAAAGAACACGTTAGAATATATAAAATAAATTATAAATGAAATGGATAAACATCATCAAAGGAAAAGAGGCACACACCTGAGAAGAAGAAAAAAACACACCACCCTGTGTGTATGTCCCTGTCAAGATCAAATTGGGATCTTGGTTGTACCCAAACCCAAATAGATGACCTTTCTTCGTTCCTAACTACCTGATGCCACAACTCTGTATCAACTAGGGGATAGTTGGCGGCATCATCGCCATACTTTTGGGTGAGACAGGTGTAACAACCCGAATCCAATTGTCAACTAAGACATAACATTACAACCAAAATGGTCCCAAATAAATGAAATACATAAAAGTCAACTCTAATTTCGCAGCGGAAAAACATAGCCACAACTGAGATTTACTATGCATATACCGGTTCTACAAGCCTCGACCATGGCTCTTCTAGACACCACCTTTTCCCTTTTCTCTTGGGCGAACTTCCAACTAAACTCTTACTTGAAAAAGGTTTTTAGTTTGATAAAAAGACATGGTTAGACCGAAGGTCTAGTGAGTTCCCTCAAGTTTCAGCGTCACACCGGAGAATATAATTTAAAATGGGTTATAGACGTTTATAGACGATTCACACCTTTAAAACCATCATGCGGACATACAACACATGTGGATGGCACACGCTTAAGTCACGCATACCTGTGACAACATGTTCGACTCACACTACCTTTAAATGGGGCACACCCCCATATAGGCATTCACGGGACACCCCCCCTCTTTCAGTATGAGCAATAACGGGACCCCCCCCCCTCCGATTCATGCCAGCACATGCCCAACCCACATGAAATGCACACTTTAATATCCACACCATCAAGCATGTTGGGTCATCAAGATTTGAAGATGACCTCATGATCTCCTTTTATACTTTGAAAAACATTTTATACTTAGAGAAATTTTGGATGCATGGTTCTTTAGATGACTTGTACAAGATATCAAATGTTCGGTGAAGTCGAAGATCAACCGAAACCAAGCTTGAAGACTCTCTACTTGTGGAAAATAGAAGACTCTCGGCAACATTCAAACAAGTCATCACCACCGAAATTCCTTGACATTTCGGTGACCTTCTCTCCACCGAATTTATAGGACAATTTCGGTGGCCTTCTTCCACCGAAGTGCATGGACAAATTCGGTGGCCCCATCCACCACCGATGACTCTTTCGGTGCTCCTCTCACCACCGAAATATACTTGTAATTTCGGTGGTCCTCTCACCACCGAAACATGCTTGCAATTTCGGTGGACTAGTCTTCTTTCCACCGAAGATTTCTCAATCTCGGTGGAAACCACTTCGGTGCTAAAAGCTCAAGACAGAAGATCATTTATTATGGGACAATATCCTCCAGCAGAGAAAAGTGACAGTTTGTCTCTTTATCCACTTTCAGTTAAGGTCCCTTTTATCTGCTCAAGCTACTCTGTCTGCACCTAGTGAAAAGTGACAAGGACTTCACAGTTCTCCTGAAGTCAACATTATCAGCATATGTGAAGATGACAAGTGTCCCAAGCATTTAATGCTTGGGCACTCCTTGGCACTATAAAAGGAGAAGTGCTCTTCATGCAATTCTAAAGGCTTTAAGAATTCTCTCAGTGCAAGAAATCTTCCTTTAAGCCTTAAAACTTTATAGCTTTGTTCTAAGTGTTCTTAGTTATTTTGTTAGTATACTTTGTGTAAGATTGTTAGAATAGTTTATCTGTTCTTTTCCTCAACAGTCTTAAGTTTTCTATGTGTAATTCTTGTTGAAAGATTTTCAATAAAAAGAATTAAAATTGTGAAAATTTTGAGTATTGTATTCAACCCCCCCTTCTACAATACTTGTTATAGCCATCTGGGACTAACAAGTGGTATCAGAGCAGGAAGTTTAATTCATAAACTTGATCTGCAATGGCTGCTTCTTCTTCCAAAAATGAAGCTTTTTCTCAAAACACTTTTTCTGAAAACGGCTCTATAGCCAAACCTCCCAAAAATCACCTACCCATCTGACTCTGACCATAATAGTCAAGAAGATCCCAATGATCATTCAGAAGCATATCTTAGTGATGCTAAGGATGAATGTGAGGAAACTTCAATTGGTAAATTATCTGATGAAATGGCCATGTTGGATGGGTATTCTAAATCCAAATCCTACCACCCTTCTAGAAAATCTAAGCCTCACTCCAAACACTCTTCTTTGGACAAATCTAATGAGGAATGTTTTAACTGTGGTAAAAAGGGTCATTTTGCTTCTGAGTGTAAAAGTAAACATTTTGAAAGACCCAGAACTGCTTCCTCAGACCGATTATCCTCAAAATCGGGAAGATCCAAATATGATTCCCAAAAGTTCAACCAATCTTTCTCTTCTGCAGATTCTGACAGGGCTGAAAGATACAAGGAGAAATACAAGAGAGAAAAGGAAAGAAATGAAAGACTTGTTAGGAGAGGAAAGGGTCTGCCTGCTAAATCTTATGATTTGGCAGATGAACCCACATCTGAAAGCGAATGACTCCTCAACTGCTCTTGTATCAGCTAAGTGATTCTCCTCCTCTCCACAGGTTCATCCATTTCTATCTCTTTCTGATGCTGAAAAGATTGAAGCATTTAATTCTTTATCTATTGTCTTTAGATGATGCATCCTTCTCTTCCAACTCATGCAAAATATTTTCTAACTCTGTAAAAGGAAAAGTTTTTGGTCCTCCCAAAATTTGAAAAATGTATTTTAGGTGCTGCACCCCAAATCTTTGATTCCTCGTCAAATTCTTGAGGACATTTTTTTTAAAAGCAAAAATAAAGAAAAATATCACAATTCTAAAAGGATCTTTCCTCATAGAAAATTCTATGTCTGTGGTGTTACTTTTCATTTTGCCAAAGACTGCCAGAAAGAAAGAACTGATCTAAAGTGACACCAACCCTTTTATTCTAACCCAAAAGGACCCACCTTCAAAATGGGTACCTGGAAATTAAATTCTTTGTGATTGCATATTTTGAGCTGGGCAGATGGATCTATGTGATCAAGTGAGAAAGTTGACAAAACCTTAGAATTCTTTACTCTCATGACATCATAAGCATGATGATGTCATCCTCATGACATCACCATCTCCAATCTCTTAAAATTCCATTTCTTTTCTAAACCTCACCACCGAAATTTTCCTTAACCACCGAACCAAAAATTCATCACCTTCCACCAAATATTCTTTTTCACCACCTTTCTCTCTCCTCCTTCAATCACTTCAAGACAATAACAATCCATCTTTTTGTGATGACACCCATCTCCACCGAAATCCCAAACCATGCAATCACCACCTCCTCTTTTCTATATTTTCTTCCACAATTTCTCTATCTTGCTGCCGACACAAACCAAAACCATATCCCACCATACTTTACTTCCCATCATATGTTTTGCCTCCTCGATCGGTGGTACCCCTCAAATTCGGTGGAACCCTTCAAATTCGGTGGAACCATTCACAGATCCACCACCGAATCTCCACCGATCTCTAAGCTCGGTGGTACCCCTCTAATTCGGTGAAACCCTTCTAAATTCGGTACAATCCTTCAAACTCCTCGGTGGAATCTTCACGCTTGATCCACCACCGATACTTCAAATCCTCGGTGACATCCTCACACCGATCCACCACCGAGTCTACACCGACCCACACCGATTCTACACCGAATCTCCACCGATCCACCACTGAATCTCCACCGATCCACCACCTCAAATCCCACCGATCTCTCCTCCTCAATAAGAATCTTTTTGACTCATGCTACCTACAGAAATTTCAGAGTCTTTCAAATGAATGTCAAAAGTGCCTTCCTCAATGGGGAACTTGCAGAGGAAGCCTATGTGAAACAACCTCCTGGCTTTGAAGACCCGGATCATCCAGACTATGTGTACAAACTTGACAAAGCTCTCTATGGTCTCAAGCAAGCTCCACGTGCTTGGTATGACACTCTTGCCAACTCTCTTCTCAAGCATGGATATTCCAGAGGAAGCTGCCAACTTCTTGGTGGCAAATTGGTAAGTTGGTCCAGCAAGAAACAAAACTCTGTGTCAACCTCTACTGCTGAGGCTGAATATGTAGCTGCTGGCGGCTGTTGTGCTCAGATCCTATGGATGAGAAACCAACTCAGGGACTACAATCAATTCTTTTCTAAAATCCCAATTCTGTGTGATAATTCCAGTACAATAGCTATTGCAAACAATCCAGTTCTTCATTCCAGATCAAAGTACATAGATATCAGATATCATTATCAGATATCATTTCATCAGGGACCACATCTCCAAAGGTGACTTTGAGCTACACTTCATTCCTACAGATCTTCAGCTTGCCGACTTGTTCACCAAATCTCTAGATGAAACCAGGTTTAATTTCCTCATAAATGAACTTGGCATGTGTAATCTTCAATAACTATGTGTCCTAAGATTCCACCGAATTCTCATTGGTGGACACTATTCTTCTCTCACAAATCTCCTTTCCTATCTAGAAACATAGGAGAGAACCCCTCCATATGATGTCATCCCATGCATGGTAGACACCTTTTTTCTTTTAATGATGTCATCACCATGATCTCTTCTCACCAAAGTTGTAGACCTCTACCATTTTCTCTACCGATTCTCTCCCCACCAATTTTATCTAGCTTCTCATATACTCTTCCTCTCACCTAACCCAACTTCCTATGTGTCATCTCCTCATCCCATCCCTTTTTCCATCTCTTTCACTCTTGGTTTGCAACCCATCTCTCCTTTCATAAAATCCACCCACCACAAACTCTTCTGCAGATGTCACCCCAAATCCTCAAACTCAATCTTTTTGGGTCATCAAAATTGGAAGATGAAATTCCAATCTTTTTTTCACTTTGAAGATTTTCTCCATAATGCCTTAGAAGACTTTCTCCACACTCTGCTGAAGATGTCTTAGAAGTTTTCCGTCAACCTCTTCAAGAAATTACACCAAATTTTTGTCTAACTCTTGCAAATTTTCGGTGGGAATATTAAAAAAAAAAATCGTCTTGTTTCTGGCCGATCTTTTCATTTTCTCTTGGTGTTTTTCCTAAGTCGGCCGCTGAGGGGGAGAATTCATCTGAGGGGGAGCAACATAAACCCTCAGTACTCATATACAGCGACCAACTTGAAAAAAAAATGAGGAAATCGGGCGGACCGGTCAAGGGGGAGCATATCAGTCCAGACGGATTTTGCTGAGGGGGAGAAACACAAAGACCGGCTGATCCAACTGAGGGGGAGCAAATCAAAGACACATGATAATGATGCCAAAGATGCCAAGAAAAAGATAGAAAATGCTACAGATTGGCAGAAGCTTCCTGAGGCTTATTCACTTAATCTCAAACCTCCCTCAAAGATTCTCACCATAATGGGTTTGTCTCTTTCCAGAAACCACAGACTCATTTGGCTGAAATCTTTTGGAGCAAGTGAATGGCTTGAAGATTTGAAACATCTGAAGAAAAGCAAAAGTGCCTGAAAGATAAAGTTCTCCAACAAATCAACAGGCTGCTGATCAAAATGAAGAATCCTCAAGTCAGACATAAGTTTCAACTCTCCTCTCCAATGATACAAGTAACATCTGCTTTGTTCATATTGTTTATACTTCTTTCCATTTTTTCATTCATTTGTACAGCTATACCTTTTTATTTTATCTTATATGTAAATATCATATATACATACACACACAAAAAAAAATGGACTGTGTGAAAAAGAACCCAAAAGAGTAAAGAAGGGTCAACATGCATTATTCACTGTCTTACTCATGTTTTTCTAAGTATGGATGTCATCATCAAATAGGGGGAGATTGTTGGGTCATCAAGATTTGAAGATGACCTCATGATCTCTTTTTATACTTTGAAAAACATTTTATACTTAGAGAAATTTTGGATGCATGGTTCTTTAGATGACTTGTACAAGATATCAAATGTTCGGTGAAGTCGAAGATCAACCGAAACCAAGCTTGAAGACTCTCTACTTGTGGAAAATAGAAGACTCTCGGCAACATTCAAACAAGTCATCACCACCGAAATTCCTTGACATTTCGGTGACCTTCTCTCCACCGAATTTATAGGACAATTTCGGTGGCCTTCTTCCACCGAAGTGCATGGACAAATTCGGTGGCCCCATCCACCACCGATGACTCTTTCGGTGCTCCTCTCACCACCGAAATATACTTGTAATTTCGGTGGTCCTCTCACCACCGAAACATGCTTGCAATTTCGGTGGACTAGTCTTCTTTCCACCGAAGATTTCTCAATCTCGGTGGAAACCACTTCGGTGCTAAAAGCTCAAGACAGAAGATCATTTATTATGGGACAATATCCTCCAGCAGAGAAAAGTGACAGTTTGTCTCTTTATCCACTTTCAGTTAAGGTCCCTTTTATCTGCTCAAGCTACTCTGTCTGCACCTAGTGAAAAGTGACAAGGACTTCACAGTTCTCCTGAAGTCAACATTATCAGCATATGTGAAGATGACAAGTGTCCCAAGCATTTAATGCTTGGGCACTCCTTGGCACTATAAAAGGAGAGGTGCTCTTCATGCAATTCTAAAGGCTTTAAGAATTCTCTCAGTGCAAGAAATCTTCCTTTAAGCCTTAAAACTTTATAGCTTTGTTCTAAGTGTTCTTAGTTATTTTGTTAGTATACTTTGTGTAAGATTGTTAGAATAGTTTATCTGTTCTTTTCCGCAACAGTCTTAAGTTTTCTATGTGTAATTCTTGTTGAAAGATTTTCAATAAAAAGAATTAAAATTGTGAAAATTTTGAGTATTGTATTCAACCCCCCCTTCTACAATACTTGTTATAGCCATCTGGGACTAACAAAGCATATTTAGACCAGCATAAAAACATGCATTTAATAAACATCATACGTGTTGGAGTACGCACGTCAACAAAAGTAATTTTCGAAAGACTTACCTGTCGTCCACGCTAAGTCTCATACCTTGAGTCACGAATGCCCAAACCGAAAACCTAAACCACACAAAACACGAGGGTATTAAACCACTTAATTAACCCTCAAAACCATCTTTTGTGATCCCTAAGACCACCCTTAAATGATACCTCCATTCTATCCCCACAAACGCAATACAGCAGAAAACCGCCCATCAGGGCTTGATGCTACTTTCGGCACTACTAAACATGTGCCAAAACCTGCACAGAGCATTGTCTAGTGCTTGGCGCCACTTTTGGCGCTACTTAACCCGCGCCGAAACCCGTGCAGAGCCCCCGCACGCATTTTCAGCCCAAAAACTCACATCTTCTCAACTTCAAACTTCTCAAACTCGATATTAGGCCTTCAAATCAAGGGGGTAAATGTCCTAACTTTTTTTAAACAATACGCAAACATCACCAAACCGATTAATCTATAGAAATCTATCTAATGGAATTCATACATATCTCAAAATCCCAAAGGATGAAGTACCAATAGAGATAACCACCATTAATGGAGGTTTCTGATCAATACTTCAAAAATTCAATAAGTACACCAAGTAAACCAATGAAGTACCTTTCTTCTAGGGGTTTTAATCCAAGAACTAAAGATTGGAAACCCTAAATGATTAGACCACAAACCCACCAACACCATAGAGATTAAAGAGATGATTAATACCTTGGAGAACATGAAGATTTTCATTGAAAATGCTACTTCTTCAACCTTCAAGATCACTCTCTAGCATCCACACTGATTTCTCCCTTCAAGAGCTCTCTACACCCCTCCTCAGCCTCCAATACATAAATGATTGGTTTTGGAAGGGGTTTTACCCTTTCATTGCCTAGTTACACCTTTCCCCCTACAGTTTGAGATTTTATTTAAAACCCACTCTTGCCTTTCGTTTGTGCATTCCAACTCCCATGCTTTCCGTTGGTCAACAACCAACCGCAAACCCTTTCTTTCTAATACCGTGAGTTCAAAATATATTTGTTGTTTTCTCGATGTTTTTTCACATTTTCGATAAAACCCAAAAATCTTTGGATTGGAACTCTTAGTTCTCGTTCGTTAGCACCGCATAAAAACATTCCTCCTATAGTAGCGTTAATACGTTTGTTGATGAGGCGGCACCCGGATTTGAAGAATGAGTGATTGCCCTTCTCCGACCTTACTGCCCAACCTGACAGCGGACAGCTAATGCGTTTTCAATTCTCTCCCAACGCTAGGAATATGGTTATTACAACATCTCCCCTCAAAAGAACTCCGTCCTCGGAATTCCATCGTCGAATAACTATGGGTACTTGGAATTCATGTCCGTCTCAACCTCCCAAGTTGCTTCATGTCCTTTATGATAACGCCACTGTACTTTCACAAGGCCAATCTTCTTGGTCCTCAGCTTCTTGACTCTACGGTCAATGATTGTCTCCGACCCTCTAACAAAGTTTAACTTCTCTAACTGCTTGCATTCTTTGTAAATGTATCGTCATACCAACTTCCAACAACTGCTCTCTAAATTAGAAACGTGACACATTGTGTAAACTATTACCATTACAATTACACTAGTACAAAAATGGGTTTTTGCCACGGTTTTGAAAATTGGAGTTAGTCACGGTTGGGTTTAGAACCGTGGCTAAAAGTCATAAATAAAATTTGAGTATTGGGTTAGCCACGGCTTAACTAAAAAACCGTGACCATTATAAAAAATGTTTAAACATAATGTCATGGTTTAGATAAAACCGTGACTAAATGGTTCTTTAAGGCCACGGTTTTTTTTCCGTGACAAGTAACGACTAAAAACCGTGGCCATAGACATACATATAGTCATGTTTTTTTTGTCTAAACCATGGTTTTATATTGTAACAGTTATTATCCGTGGCCATAGACTGACATATGGTCACATGAAACCAATTTTCCGTGACCAAAAGAAATGTATATATAGCCACAAAAATATGTAAAACGTGGCCAAAAGCCACGGTTGTTTATAGTCACGGTTTTTATTATTTTGTGTGGTCAAAAGGTAACCAGTAGCCACGGTTATAAATATTAAACATAACTATATGCGATGATTTCACCACAATTAATATGAAATATGTGTAACTATATGTCTTGAATTGATCACTGTTTTATTATTTTGTGTGACGAAAATGTAACTTATAGCCACAATTTGCTATTATTTTGTGACCAAAGTTACGGGTAACTGGTAGCCATAATTCCACATATTAAGCCTAACTGTATGCCGTGAATTAGCCACGATTTGCTATTATTTTGTGTGACCAAAAGGTAACCTATATCCACGTTTCTAAAAATAAAGCGTAACTATATGTCATGAATTTGGCTATGGTTTTTAATATTTTTGGTGGCCAAAGGGTAAGTGGTAGCAATAATTCCATAGAGCAAGCGTAATCTTATGTCGTGAATTAGCCACGACTTTCTATTATTTTGTGTGACCAAAAGGTAACATATAGCCACGTTTCTAAAAATAAGGTGTAACTATATGTCATGAGTATTGGGTTAGCCATGGTTTTTGTCTAAACCATGGTTTTATATTGTAACGGTTATTATCCGTTGCCATAGACTGACATATGGCCACATCAAGACAAATTTTCAGTGACCAAAAGAAATGTATATATAGTCACAAAAATATGTAAAAGGTGGCCAAAAGCCACGGTTGTTTATAGCCACGGTTTTTATTATTTTGTGTGGTCAAAAGGTACCAGTAGTCACGGTTATAAATATTAAACGTAACTATATGTGATGATTTCGCCACAATTATTTTGTGTGACGATTGTCAAGGGCCTCTGATTTCTTTTCATATTATATTATATATATTTAGTATATATTGTACAAAAGACACAAATTGACACAAATATGATCATAGTCTAGTTGGTAAGTGCATTTCTCTCTACCCAAGAGACCTGAGTTCGAGTCCCTCTCTTTGCACTAATTATTTTTTCATTTAAAATGACATTGTAGTCTCCTTCTATTGTATGTGGCCTTGGAGTTTTTTTTTTTAGATTTATATAATTTCCATTTTTTTATTATTCCCCCGTCCCACTGCAATCTTCATCCCTTCCATCAAATGATTCAATTCTTCCAATATATTTATTTCTTTCAATTCTTCAGTTCCACTTTTTGCCACGGTTTTAGAAATACAGGTTAGCCACAGTTGGGTTTAGAACGGTTTTAGAAATACAAGATTAACGTTTCTGGCGGATTTTCGGCGGTACATGTAGGTTCGCCGGAATTCAGCCGGAACTATAATATTTCTTTATTATTCTTATATAAGTATCAACATTATTATTTTTATATTATAATAATAATTATTATTATATAATTTTTAAAAATGATATAATAATAATAATAATTATTCTTATATAGTTATTATTATTATTATTATTATTATTATTATACAATCGATTAAAGCCCAAAACGGTCAATTAAAAGCCAAAATGATTCATTAAAGCCTAAAATGGCTCATTGAAGCCCATTACGGTTCATTAAAGCCCAAAGCGGTCCCATTAAAGTCCAAATTGGTTATTTAGAGCCCAAAACGGCCCATTAAAGCCCATAACGGTTCATTAAAGCCCAAAACGATACATCGAAGCCCATAACCGTTCAATAAAGCCCAATATAGTCCATTGAAGCCCATTACGAACCATTAAAGCCCAAAGCGGTTAATTATAGCCCAAAACGGTTCATTAAAGTCCAAAACAGTCCATTAAGCCCATAACGGTTCATTAAATCCCAAAACTGTTCATTAAAACCCAATACAGTCCATTGAAGCCCATTACGGTTCATTAAAGACCAAAGCCGTCCATTAAAGCCCAAAACGATACATTGAAGCCCAAAACGGTTCTTTAAAGCCTAATACAGTCCATTGAAGCCCATTACGATCCATTAAAGTCCAAAATAGTACATTAAAGCGCAAAACGGTTCATTAAAGCCCAATACAGCCCATTGAATCCCATTATGATCCATTAAAGTCCAAAACCATACATTAAAGCCCAAAACAGTCCTTGGGCTTTAATGAACCGTAATGGGCTTCAATGGACTATATTGGGCTTTAATGAACTGTTTTGGGCTTTAATGAACCATTTTGGACTTTAATGGACCTCTTTGGGCTTTATGAACTGTAATGGGCTTCAATGGACTCTATTGAGCTTTAATGGACCGCTTTGGGCTTTAATGAACTATATTGGGCTTTAATGAACTGTTTTGGCTTTAATGAACTGTTTTAGGCTTTAATGAACCATTTTGGGCTTTAATGAATCGTAATGGGCTTCAATGGACTGTATTGGGCTTTAATGAACCGTTTTGGTCTTTAATGAACCGTATTGGGCTTTAATGAATCATTTTGGGCTTTAATGGACCGCTTTGGGATTTAATGAACAGTATTGGGCTTTAATGAACCGATTTGGGTTTTAATGAACTATTTTGGATTTTAATGGGACTGCTTTGGGCTTTAATGAACCGCAATGGGCTTCAATGGACTGTATTGGGCTTTAATGAACCGTTTTCGGCTTTAATGGACCGCTTTGAGCTTTAATGAACTGTATTGGGCTTTAATGAACCGTTTTGGGATTTAATGAACCGTTTTGGGCATTAATGAACCATTTTGGACTTTAATGGACCGCTTTGGGCTTTATGAACTGTAATAGGCTTCAATGGATTGTATTGGGCTTTGATGGAACGCTTTGGGTTTTAATGAACTGTAATGGGTTTCAATGGACTGTATTGGATTTTAATGAACCGTTTTGGGCTTTAATGAATCATTTATGGCTTTAATGGACCGTTTTAGGCTTTAATGAACTGTAATGGGCTTCAATGGACCATATTGGGCTTTAGTGAACCGTTTTGTTATTTAATAATATTGATCTTAAATATTTAATATTTAAAAGTTATTGTTAAAATTAAAAAATCAAATAAAATTAGATGAATTATTTATTTAAAATTAAAAAATTAAATCTAATTTTTCAATTCAAACACTAAAATAGCTTATTTACGGTGTGAAAAACCATAAACAAATAAGTCAAAAAAATAAGCAATCACAAACACCCTCTTAAAAAAACTAACAATTTATTTGGAACAACAAAATAATAAAATCAAATACTTTTTTCAATTAAAAGAAATAAGATTTGTCTTGAAAAAGTTTTTTTTATAATGGGTTGTACGAAATATATTTTAAATATAAGATGATATAAACATGGTATATTATGTAACTTGGAAAATATTTTATTTCCTTCCATCTTTTTCTTCAAGCGATATTTCCTTCCATCTGATAAGCTTCAATCGTTGTTATCTTCAATATTGTAGGAGATGGCTTGTGCTAAATCTATTAAATTGGTTTCACATTCTCTCACGAATCATTCAACACAATACCATTCTCAATTGTTACTCATTGTTTGTTCGTCATTAAACCCTAATTTTTTATCCAATGGATGAATTGGAGAATTCAAGTGGGTCAGAATACGAGTCTGAAAATTATGATGAAGAAGACGACAATGGACAAGGAGACAATGCTACCAGTTCTGATGAAGAAATTGGTAATTTGCACTATTTTTCTTCTTCTTTGTTTTTAATTTCTTCAATTGGTTTATGCGATTTGTGAAGTGTGCTTGTTTTCTATGCGATTTGAAGTAATGTTTTCTATGATTTGTCAATGTGGCGGAGCCACATTGAGACCAGGAGGGACCTGTGATCCCTCTGGGTTTAATTTTTTATTTGTTATATGCATAAGCCATCCAATTTTACAGGTTAGGGTTAGGGCTTCGATTTTCTGTTTTGTTAATGTATAAGTTAAGTTTAAGATGGTATAAATTAAGTTTAAGATTAACCCATTAGTAATCATAGTGTTAATCTCAATATTAGAAAACTTATCCTATTAGATCAGATGGTTTTAATTTGCAAATGGTTTTCAATTGAAACTACACATACCACTGAAAATTAAAAATTAAAACTACATGTCTACATCTGCTTGCAACTATAAACTATTGATACTTTGATACTTTGATACTTTATAGTAATTACTAATTAGTAAATCCATTATAGTAATGGTTTTGGTTCACATGATGGAGTACTCTGTTACTCTAATACTATATATGTTAGTGTTGGTCTGTTGGATTTAAACTGTTAACTGTAGGTTGGACTTGGTGGTCTCAAGTTTCAAGATTGTGGCCATTGTCAACAGATTATGCAGATAAAGAACAAACATATTATGATATTAATATGCAAATAAAGTCGTAAAGAACAAATATTGTGATAGCTAATTTAGGGGCTGGTTCAAATAAAAAAAACTAAATGCGGTGAGAAGGTGAATAAAGGTTCATATGTGAATCTATTGCAAAAAATCGGGAAAAAAAATCTATTTGAAAACTCATATGTGAACTGGCGCTATAGATTATTCATATAGGTTTGCATATGCGTCTTCATTTGGATTTTTTCAGTGATTCACATATAAACCATTTTTAACGTTCCCTTCTTACATTCTTATGATATTTAGCCTTCATATTTGAACCTCCGACTATATATTAATGCTCCCCCTAGACCCAAATACTGGCTCCACCCCTGATTGAGACCACGATTTAGGTTTTTTAATGAACACCAGGTGTTTGATAAAAATCATCAATGAGACCTAAATGTGTGTACCTTCTGTATAGTATCCGTTGTATTCCTTTGCACAATTTTATGCCATTCTTCATGTTATTTTTCTGCTAAGAAGGTATCCTTTTTATGTAATTTTCTTGTAAATTAGCAACAGAAGCATGTTTGATACATCAAGATTGGGTTATAATTAAGCATGTTGTGTGTTTTTTTGGGTTATAATTTCTTTATGTAAGAGAAACATAAGGTAATAGTTAGGTTCTCAATTACTTTTTTTTTGAAGAACAAGCCTGAGTTGAGTGCGACGGGAACCAAACCAAAAACCAAAAAAAACGAAGGCTTGCGAGAAGTAAGGGAAAAAAACAGCAGCAATAGATAACGCCATAGCGACCAGACCTACTGCCCTCTGCCCCTGTAGAACATGTTTAGCTGTCCAAACAGCCCCTGTCATGCTCATAAGCTATCCAAACAGCCGCTATTGAACGTTAAGCTGTCCACACAGCCTCTTTTAATAAACCAATTCCACGTCGAACATCTAACATCTTAATGCGTGCTTAACCTCTTAATGCTCACGCAACCTCTTAATGCCTGCGTAACCTCTTAATGTTTTCCATTAATTTTATTTCCTATTTTCTTATTTAGATGCAGATAGAGGGTATCCAGAAGAAGATAGAAGGGATCAAAACGAGGAAATTGGGAATGTAGCCAAGAAGAAGACTAGGGGTTTAACTAGGTTAGTAAAACTTCATAATGATTTTAGAGATTCTAAAGGAAAGAAACGTGTAGTAGAGTTTGATCAATGGGGCAGATTGACGGGGAAATATACAGTAGAGTTCTCTAGTTACTTAGGGGACTTGGTAAGACATGCTGTTGGACTTCGCTTCTTAAAATGGAAAAAGGTGAAGACGACGTTGAAAGATATGCTTTGGGATTCAATAACGGTATGCATCCACCGACTTAAATATTAAAGGTCAAGGTTCTATTTATTGTTCTTTCTATCAAGTATCTATTTCTAACTTACTATTAAATATTATGCTAGCTATATTATGAAATAGATGTGTCAAGGAGGAAACAGATAATGTGTCATCTTGGTGAACATTTACGTGATTTTAGAAGGAAGTTATACACAAAGTATATTCAACCCAACATAGGTAAACCCAAGAAACTCAAAGTCGTTCCTAAACCATATGAGGGGTTTGTGCAACAAAAACATTGGGACGCATTCGTGGAATGGAGACTTTCACCGGAATTCAAGGTCATAATAGTACAAATTCTTTTAATTATCATTGTTTTATCTTCATTTTATTATTCTAAATATTGATGTAAATCTTTTATTTGTGTTGCAAGGATGTGTCTAAAGCGGCAAAACAAGCACGTGCCAAGGCCAAGTACCCACATCGGTTGGGACGTTCGGGATACACGGGACTAAGAGAAAAACTGGTAAGTGTCTTATTGTATGTGATTTTCTGTTTGAGTTATATTACAACTGTTCGGTTGATGAATTACCAGGTCAAAAATAAAGAACTTGCCGAAGATGAAGTTCCTGAGCGGTCTTTCATGTGGAGGAAGGCACGTGAATCGAAAGATGGAGAATACAAATACGAAGATGTTAGGAACGTGGCAAATGAAATTGTAAGAAACCTACAACTTCCTTGTAATCTGATTTTTACTAAAACAAGTGTGCAAATATCTAATCAAAATTAACTCACTTTTTACCCGACTTTGTATACAGACTTGCCATGAAAAGGAGATTGTTGAAGGATCCATAAAGCTTGATGAAGGCACTGATGCCCTTACTTTAGTGTTTGGCAAAGATCATAATGGACGTGTAAGAGGGGTTGGAAAGGGAGTCACTCCAACAAAATATTGGCACATTCCTCGACGTAGAGGCACACCAAATGAACGCATTGCTCAACTTGAGAAACAATTGGATGCTGAGAGACAACTACGTGAATTAAAGGATGAGGAATTTAAGCTTTTGTCTACGCAGATGCAAGAACAAAAACAAACAATGAGTGCAACATTAGCATCGAAGGATGAAGAAGCTAAACGTTTGTCTTCGATGGTACAAGAACAAGGTCAAACACTGAATGCCTTATTAGCTCATCTTGCTTCTCAAGGAATCACATTACCACAGTTTCCTACCACAAACAAAAAGTCAGAAAGACAAGTATTAGTTTGTTCTTTATTTGAAAGTATGTTTAAGAGGCTACTTCAATAAATCATTGTAAAATGTCTAAAATTTTAACTACACTTTATAGGAATCTTTGAGAAGGGGTATGCCATCTTCACTTCTTATGCCACCCCAACAATCTACTCAGCAGTCTTCTGGATCTAGGGAGGAGCTTTCTGGTGCTATCATGGCTTCTCATATTAACTTGCAAGAGTCTGAAAATATGGTATCTCAATTTGTCTCAACTAAACACTCAATAGTATGTTTTTTAAATTGTTTATATTTATTTTATCGAAGAATTGAGCTTTATGATGTACATACGTTTTATAATTTTGCAGTTTGAAGAATGCTAACTGGCGTATCCAAATCCGAGAAACATCGTTGGACGCGGTAAAGTTTATTATTCATCAGAGAAACAAATGTTACATGGAGTTGCTCTTAATGATGATTACTATAAAGTCTCGATCATTAAAGCAATAAAGCCGGCTGCTTTTTTACCAATAGAAGCCGGTGAGCACAAAACAGTAGGGGATGCAATTGATAGTTTTGTGGCCTGGCCAAAAAGCCTTGTCATCCCTGACTTAAAGGTTAGTTGCTTATCCAATTTTCTTTAGTCGTTATAGTTTCTTCTCATATACAAGTCTACCTATTATAAACCGTAAAAAATGTTTTGGTTGAGGGAATGGAAATGTTAAAAAATATATATATGTATGTGTTATGTATATAATAATGAATATGATGGTAAATGGAAATTGAGACTTAGATTATGGTAAGATGTGGGTAACCGACCCTTTAGTGTTGACGGTTGCATATATGTAATAATAAGAAATCTTCACCTTGGAAGATTAGCATACACTTTTTATTAGTATATAATTACTACAAGTGTAATAACATGTATTTTATTCTTGTTGCAGGTACCGGATCCAACTTCTTATCAACATGATGATAAACAAACTTCTAAGAAGAGAAAGTAGAATTATATAAGTGCCGGTGAGTTACAGAAGGTGAAGCATACTAGGAGCAGCTTTAATAAGAAAAAAGCTAATATATTAGAGGATGAGTAGTGATTAGTTTATCATTGGTATTTTTATTATTTATGATCATATGACTATTAATTTAATTGTTTGATGTTTTTGAATTAATTATTATATTAAACATTTTTTAAGATTTATATATTATTTTGGCACACATTAGTAAGTAGTTTATGGCCACATTTTAGTTATTTGGTGTGACCGAAATAGCCAATAGCCACGGTTCTACTATTTGTGTGACTATAACTACTTTATTGTCATGGTTTGGTTATTTCATGTGACAAAATGGTAACCAATGGCCACGGTATTAACAGATCACTGTAACCGTATGTAATGAAATGGCCATAGTTAATGTAACATTTGTGTGGCTATAAGTAGTTTATGGTCACGGTTTTAGTTTACTCATGTGACCAAAAGGTCTCTAATAGCCACGTTTAATATGAGTTTGTGTGGCGATAAGTAGTTTATAGCCATGGTTTTAGTTTACTCATGTGACCAAAAGGTCTCTAATAGCCACGTTTAATATGAGTTTGTGTGACCATAAGTAGTTTATGGTCACGACTTTAGTTTACTCATGTGACCAAAAGGTCTTTAATAGCCACGTTTAATATGAGTTTGTGTGGCTATAAGTAGTTTATGGTCACGGTTTTAGTTTACTCATGTGACCAAAAGGTCTCTAATAGCCACGTTTAATATGAGTTTGTGTGGCGATAAGTAGTTTATAGCCACAGTTTTAGTTTACTCATGTGACCAAAAGGTCTCTAATAGCCACGTTTAATATGAGTTTGTGTGGGCATAAGTAGTTTATGGTCACGGTTTTAGTTTACTCATGTGACCAAAAGGTCTCTAATAGCCACGTTTAATATGAGTTTGTATGGCTAAAAGTAGTTTATGGTCACGGTTTTAGTTTACTCATGTGACTAAAAGGTCTCTAATAGCTACGTTTAATATGAGTTTGTGTGGCGATAAGTAGTTTATAGCCACGGTTATAGGAACATCTGTGTGGCTATAATTAGTTTATGGTCACGATTTTAGTTTACTCATGTGACTAAAAGATCTCTAATAGCCACGTTTAATATGAGTTTGTGTGGCGATAAGTAGTTTATAGCCACGGTTATAGGAAAAATGCCCCAATACCATCAAATTTTGGATACGTTTATGGCCACGGTTTTTAGGCTATGGCTACGATTTTTCATGTGATATGGTGACGTATTTTAAACGTGGCCATAATGGTATCAAAAGTCACGGCAAGATAGGCTACGGTTTTATCAATTCAAAAAACCGTGGCTAAAGGCCAACGGCCACGGTTTTTAACCGTGGCAAAAACCCATTTTTGTACTAGTGTTACCATTACCATTACATTACCGTTAAAGCCCAAAAAATTTGTTTAAACCCAACTAATATTCATTAAAGCTCAATAAGACTAATTAAAGCCCAATAAGATCCATTAAAGTTCAATACACCCATAAAAGTCCAACTAATATCCAATAATGCCCAATAAGACTAAATAAAGCCCAAAAAGTACATTAAAGCCCAGTTAATATCCATAAAAGCCCAACTTGTAACACCCCCACCCCGAGCAGCCTGTGACAGTAGGTGTACAATCCGGTAATCGAATCAAAACTCAAAAACATCACGATTCAGAGCAGTATTAAGCTTCCCAAAAATAACAGTTAACTTACAATGAAACTTAAACATAATTACAAACTTAAAAAGTTAATGATCCAAAAGATAATTACAAAAGTTGATCTTAATTTATTTTTTACTCCCATTGGTATCTCGATCTTTCAACCCGTTCCTGGAGTGGAACCTAAACCTGCCGAGGAAACATGAAACACCTCGGTTGAGCAATGTCGCTCAGTGGTCGGATAATGTGCATAACCGTGTGAACATAATATAAGTTCAAATAAAAGTTAACGTAAAAATAATTGTAGTGAAACCATTCTGAACATGAATAAAGGATGTAAAAATCATGTTTTCTTAAAAAAAATCAATAAGTCACCCGTATTGCAATAATACGTTGTATAATCGGATGATCAGTGCAATCAGACTTGGAATGTCAATGTCGGGCACAATATCACCTATTCCCCGATAACCAGTTTAGTTCTGGTATTCGGCTCATCCGATAATCGGTTCTTTCCGGTAACCAAACATTTTCTGGTATTCGGCTTTTGGATGCATCCTACGTCCCCTATTTGGCTTGCCTTGGCCTTTACAAGAACGCCATGGTCATTAATACCCACCATGAAAGGCATCTCAACACCCGTGGCCCAAGTGTTGAGTCTAATTCAAAATCAAGAAAACTCGTGTCGTTAAATCAATGGTTTCATCAATCTTAAAACCAAATCTCAAATTTCATATTAATCAATTCAACCGATAACGAACCACATCATATATTCAAAACAATGAAAACAATTCAGGGAGTATTTGTCAAATCAACCGAAAACGGATCGTAACCTCAAAATCAAATTCATTTAGAAATCATGCAAATCACGTTTAACACGAAGTAGTAAAGCATAAAATTAGACTCTTTCGATAACATGCTCAAACCGTGAAGCAAATTCAATGTAATACCATAAACCAAGATCTTGAAACGGAAACAAAGTTTCTTATAAAGTATTCGAACCGTAACCTCGGAACACATCTATCAACATGGATGGGATTTCCGAAATGCAACCGGTTACCCTCGAGTCAAAGGATTAGGATATTCGTACCTTAATTATCAATTTCCTTACTTCCAATCACCTACAATCATTTAATAAGACACTTAGGTAATGCTTAACACAATCATTAAGATCTTATGCAACATTTCCAAAATCTCATTTTTGACATCAAAACAGAAATTTACAACTCCTATATGCCATAAGTTACGATATATTTCTTATATTTAAAAGCCAAATTTGACACTATCATCTAAATGAAAGTTGTACGTTGATATCTTAGTGTTCTATAGAAACTGGATTCATGCAATTTAGAGCTATGAGCAGACCGGACAACCTTTACAAAAATAGTACGTAGGTTCTTGTAACACTCGGATGAACTCGTAACAAACCGGTCCCTTCATGGGGTAATCCCGGATAAGATTATATCTTTTTCCACACTTGGAACACTCGGATGGACTCGAGTGTGGCCTTGATTTACACGGGCCAACATGCTTGCTCTTACACTTGTGACACCACCTCGCGTCACGACGAGCGTCCCCCAATCTTTTCCCAGAAAATGGTTTGGAATGGCAAACGGGTCTAGATGACCCTTCCCACTTCCTATTCTCACCAACCTGCCCACGCTCCAACTTCCCTTGGGCCAGATCATCATTTACCAACAACGATTCCTCGATTGTTTCCTCCAATGTCGATGATAACGCCACTTTTGGCGTTATTTTCGGTTCTTAAACCAATGAGATTGGCTTGTGTTCTAGCAAAAAGACGGAATTTTACGGTTTATCTAGTGAGATATGCACGTAATCTAAAAGGCGGCAATCATTGAGAAAAGAAGCGAAAAAGAGCCTAAAAAGAGTCCAAAACGAAGCCAACGGAAGCCCGAGATCCAAGCCCAAGACTCGTGCCCGAACCACGAAACAAACCTGACCCGGAAACACAGCAGAAAACCGTGCGGTTTTCCACGCGGTTTGCAAGTCGCGGGCAAAGCCGTGCAACCCCCTATTTCAGTATTATATGTTGTTGTTTTCCGGATTTTAGGTCATATCTCGCACACGACGACGGCCAGCGACTCGGGGGCGATTTTCAGAGGTTTTTCGGAGCTTTTAGAGCCACGATAGAGGATCGATCAAGGAGGAAGTCACGACGCGAAGCGGATTAGAGCCGAGAGAAGGGAGTTCATTATTACATTCACCACGATCACGTTCACCATGTTTACATTGATTGTTTCCTTTACTTCTCTTATGTTTTTATCCACCACCAACATGAACTAATCTTTATATGTTGGGGGTTGGAATGAATTTGGTTTAAACTTATGAACATATGACGTGATTCTTTTACCAGTTTTCCTATTTTAATGAAGCATGTAATTTGGGTCTTAATGCTTTTGTTAGTTTAGCTAGCTTCCAATTGCTTTGTTGTTTTCAGTTAAGTTCGAGAGAATTAATTGTGAACTAGAACTAGAAATTGCATGCCTAAGGTTAGAAATTGGATAGAGATATACCAGTGTAAGCCTTAGCCCCATTTAAATCCAACTTTTAATGTGTTTTGAGTGTCATAGGTTGAGATCGAGAGATAAGACTTGTGCTTTCAAAATAAAACCCGTTGTTGCTCGAAAGAGAACAACGGTGATTTTCGAGATTGGGTATTCATTAAAGGGAATAACTTGGTAATTGTTTTAAGTCAGATGTTTATACGTGAAAACCTTAGGATGTCCAACCCTCAACTGTTTTCTCTATCAAAAGTTCCTAAGTAGTTTACTGTCCCGTTTGTGATTTATTTTCTTGCAATTAATTAGTTTTAGACCAACCACTCAAATTGCGACCGTTCAGTTAATAGAGTTTATAGTCATTGTGATACTTAGTTCATAGTTCCCTGTGTTCGATACTCGTACTTTTGTACTGTTACTTGATTTCGACCCGTACACTTGCGGTAAGATTTAGGGGGGTGTAAACCCGCCTATCAAGTTTTTGGCACCGTTGCCGGGGAACTAGTTGCAACGGATAGCACTACCATCTATAAGCGCTATTATATTGAGAATTTTTATTTTTGTTTTTTCATTTTATCACTTTCAGTTTCTGGATTGCTGACTTTGTTTACTTCTCCGTTTCAGGTACTAATTTGTTTATGCCAAGAAAAACCCGAGGGGAGAAAATCGAACCAATCGATCCGAAAATTGAAAGAATCGCCCGTCGAATACGCAAAGAATATAAAGCTAAAAGAAGTCTGAAGATCGAGATGGCCGACGAAGAAGCATCTCTGGAAAGACAGTCTATGTGGTCGTTTGCCAATCCTAATGTGGCAGCCGCATGGATAGGCGTCCAACCACCCACAACTGGAGCAAACTACTTCGAGATCAAACCGGGCACCATCGCAATGGTACAACAGAACCAGTTTGGGGGAGCACCAACTGAAGACCCCCATGCACATCTTCATGCATTTGAACGGATTTGCAACACATTCAAGATCAACGGGGTGAACAAAGACGCCATCAAGTTAAGACTGTTCAGTTTCTCTCTCAAGGGCCGAGCCGAGACATGGACTGAGAGTATCCAACCGGACTCGATAACCACTTGGGCACAATTGAAGGCTGTTTTCCTTCAGAAATCCTTTCCACCAAGCAGAACCGCCCAACTCATGGCCGAGATCACCCATTTCGCTCAATGGGACCAAGAGATGTTATATCAGGCTTGGGAGCGGTATAAAGACATGCTAAAGAAGTTCCCTCATCATGGGTTGCAAGGTTGGGTCATCATCCATACGTTCTTTAGCGGACTCCACCCACAATTCAAAAACGACATCACCGCTGCATCAGGTGGAGCCCTAATGGATAAATCTTATGAGGAAGCATGCGAGCTGATAGATAATCTGGCCAAACATAGTTTTTCTACTCCAAGATCATCCGTTAGAAGAGTTGCGAGTGTTCAAGAATCGTATGAGCTGAAGGAAATAAAAGCTCAACTAGCTGCGATCACGAGCCATCTGGAAGGAGGCAGTCCTCAAGAACCTGAACAGGTTCAGTTTGTGCAAAACCGGAACAACCAGCTGAGGAACGACCCATTTTCGAATTCCTACAATGAGGGGTGGAAGAAACACCCGATTTTTTCATGGAGTCAACCTCAAGGGCAACAACAATACGGTAATTCTTCTAACTTTTCTAATTTTTCTCAGTCTAACAATGTTTACCGTCCTCCAGGTTTCAACCAAAGGAAATTCGACGAAGGACCATCCGTAGAGAAGAAACCGGGGCTGGAGGATATGATGATGAAGTTCATGACCAAGATGGACAGCACAGTTGTAGAGTTAGCGAGCACGGTTAACACGGTCAAGGCGGCTACTGAACAGAACACCGCATCCATCAAGATCCTCGAAAGACAAGTGGGACAAATTTCGGAAGTTTTACAAAACCGACCCCAGGAACGTTTCTGAGTCAGACTGAAAGGAAACCGAGAGAAGAATGTAATGTCATCTATCTGAGAAGAGGCAAGGAGCTGATCGAGGAGCCTATACGAGAACCGTCATCAAGGGAAAGCGAGCCTAAAGAGAAAGAGGTTGAGATCATAGAGGTGAATGAGCTGGGGGCCGATGAAGATATTGTGATGGAAGAGAACTCGAAGAGTGAAAAGAAGAAGCAAGAGAAACCACCAGTCAAGCCGGCAACTCCAAGAGTGCCTTATCCGAACAGACTTAAAGCACATAAGGATTGGTAGTGAGAAAGCAGAGCGTTGATCGACATGGAAGAAGGTGAAATAACCTTAAGGGTTGGTAGTGAGAAAGCAGTGTTCAAGATGTTCGAGAGTAGAGGTAAAGTTGAAGAGGAGCCGGGCAATCATGAAAAGCCGAAGGAGTGATCAGAAGAAAGGTCGAGCCACGACCGAAACCAAGGCGCTGGGTGGGAGGCAACCCACCGAGGTTTGATTCCGTTTAATTTTTGCTTTTGAGTGAATTGATTTACAAAAAAAAATAAAATAAAAATTTGAAATTTGGAACAGAGACTTACGCGGTCTTGACCGCGACATACAAGCCGCACGCTAAACCGCGGGCATCTCTGGGTTGCTTTGAAACAGGCACTTACGCGGGATTCCCCGCGGCCTACAAACCGCGCGCTAAACCACGCGGGTCCTCATGGCCGTTTGGGGTTTCTCGTGCGGTGTTTGTTCTGTTCTTGCGTGTGTCGATTTTATTTTTCTTTGCTTTCCTTTTTCTTTTGTTTTGTTTTCATGTGTTCTCTCTCTCCGTCTCCTCCGATGTCTCTCGTCTGGGCGCTCACATCCTTTCAAGAGAATCTCCTCCGTCCGGGCAAACAGGTATGTTCTAACTCTGTACGTTAACGAGTGGTGTATGATGTTGTGTTCCCTCATTAGTGGAGACCACCCAATAGCGAGTTTTAGGGTGTCTCACCTTTCAACATCTACACACTCACTTTTAATCCTGTGCAAACCTCGATTTTACCGAGGTTTGGGGTTGGTTTTAGTTGGCAAACCTAGGCCACGACCTAGGTTTGGGGTGGCCACATTTGAATAACTCTGGGTTCGCTTTTATTGATGTTTGGTTAATGTTTTGTCTTTCCTGTATGAGAACTGTAATAACTGCACAATGATCTATGTCGCATCGCCTACAACTTTACTTGCACATTGGGGACAATGTGTGGGTAAGGTTTGGGGTTGCCCAATCGGGCCCACGTTTATGCACGTAGATTTCCTGCACTTCTGAGTGTCTAGATAACATTAGCTAAATTTTTTGTTTTGAGTGATCGAGACCAACCATTGTGGGAAGAACCTTGTGATAGTAACGTGACCATTAGGGAAGGACCGGGAAAGGACATGACTAGGGACATTAGTGGAGACCACCCAATAGCGAGTTTTGAGCCTAAAATACGTTTTTCATTTCGAGGGACTGAAACACTTAATTCATATACACTTTTTCAAGTCCTTGTCGTGAATATAGAGTGATCTCGCTATATTATTGCATTGAGCAGCAAAGACGACCATCGGGATGTTGGGTAAGGGTATAGTAGACCGTATCATGTGGAACTTAAGAGATGATTCCAGGCATTGTGTGATTTTTAACCTATTTTTATCTATCGTTCCTTTCGACCCATTATGTGTGTATCCACAACCCATTTTTGCAGCCAAACACTCACCTTGTTTATTCCAGACCCACCATTAAACCCTAGCCAAAAGCCTTAACCAACCCTTATCCAAAAGTGTGTCAATCAGAAGCAGTACAGGCTAGTCATGAAAAATAGATAGAAAAGAGGGCCAATGCATCCCCAATCGAATAAAGAGGACCAATGAAGTCCCAACCAACTAAAAAAAATACAAAAAGAAAATAAATACAATTATTTAAATAGCTTTACAGCAGCTGAATAAGAGAGTCAAAGCGACTCTAGTAGTGACAAAGAGGGCCAAAAGATAGAATGTGAAGCAAGAAAGTTCAGACTTGCTAAAGATTGACACACCGAGGATTTTTTATCCTTTTACCCTTCGTTTCTTAGCCATAACCCTAACCCCGTTACAACCCTTGTAAAGACCTGGATGATCTTCTGGAACATGTGATTACGGTATACGACTACCTTTACCAATATTCCCTGTCTTGCTACTTGATTCCCTTCTGAGATCAACTTTTTGGACACTTGTGCGTCTTTCATTAGAGTTGTCATGTGATTTTTGAGTATTCTTGCACATAACCTCCTACACATGACAACATGTGCGATAGCCTAGGTTCAAGAGTATCCCGTGAGGTAGGGTCGAGGCGAAATGTTTTCCCTAGTATGTTTGGACCTAGTACGACCTTAATGGAAACAGAGCGATCACGAGTTCAACTCACAATGGAAGGTCATAGATCAAACAGAATAAGAAGGAGGCGAGGATGAGATAAGCATTCACGGGTATGGGAAATCACCAGTGCATTACATGGGACCGATTGGGAGTTGTGCAGTTATTATTTCGTTGATATATGCTTTTATTCTATTTTATCGCTAATTTGCTTGGGGATAAGCAACGCTCGGTTTGGGGTTGTTGATAACGCCACTTTTTGGCGTTATTTTCGGTTCTTAAACCAATGAGATTGGCTTGTGTTCTAGCAAAAAGATGGAATTTTACGGTTTATCTAGTGAGATATGCAGGTAATCTAAAAGGCGGCAATCATCGAGAAAAGAAGCGAAAAAAGCCTAAAAAGAGTCCAAAACGAAGCCAACGGAAGCCGGAGATCCAAGCCCAAGACCTGTGCCCGAACCACGAAACAAACCTGACCCGGAAACACAGCAGAAAACCGCGCGGTTTTCCACGCGGTTTGCAAGTCGCGGGCAAAGCCGCGCAACCCCCTGTTTCAGTATTATATGTTGCTGTTTTCCAAAATTTAGGTCATATCTTGCACACGACGACGGCCAGCGACTGGGGGGCGATTTTCAGAGGTTTTTCGGAGCTTTTGGAGCCACGATAGAGGATCGATCAAGGAGGAAGTCACGACGCGAAGCGGATTAGAGCCGAGAGAAGGGTGTTCGTTATTACATTCACCACGATCACGTTCACCATGTTTACATTGATTGTTTCCTTTACTTCTCTTATGTTTTTATCCACCACCAACATGAACTAATCTTTATATGTTGGGGGTTGGAATGAATTTGGTTTAAACTTATGAACAGATGACGTGGTTCTTTTACCAGTTTTCCTATTTTAATGAAGCATGTAATTTGGGTCTTAATGCTTTTGTGAATTTAGCTAGCTTCCAATTGCTTTGTTGTTTTCAGTTAAGTTCGAGAGAATTAATTGTGAACTAGAACTAGAAATTGCATGCCTAAGGTGAGAAATTGGATAGAGATATACCGGTGTAAGCCTTAGCCCCGTTTAAATCCTACTTTTAATGTGTTTTAAGTGTCATAGGTTGAGATAGAGAGATAAGACTTGTGCTTTCAAAATAAAACCCGTTGTTGCTCGAAAGAGAACAACGGTGATTTTCGAGATTGGGTATTCATTAAAGGGAATAACTTGGTAATTGTTTTAAGTCAGATGTTTATACGTGAATACCTTAGGATGTCCAACCCTCAACTGTTTTCTCTATCAAAAGTTCCTAAGTAGTTTACTGTCCCGTTTGTGATTTGTTTTCTTGCAATTAATTAGTTTTAGACCAACCACTCAATTTGCGACCGTTCAGTTAATAGAGTTTATAGTCATTGTGATACTTAGTTCCTAGTTCCCTGTGTTCGATACTCGTACTTTTGTACTATTACTTGATTTCGACCCGTACACTTGCGGTAAGATTTAGGGGGGAGTAAACCCGCCTATCAGTCGACACCTTGGCATTTCTCACGGTCGTCTTTATTTTAGTTGGCAAACCCCAATGGTATGCCATGATCTTCGTCTTCTCATCGGGAGCCAGGTGCTCCACCAAACTTAGCTTTTCGAGAAATAGCCTTGAGCACTCGACGATTGTCATACTCCCCTTCTTCAAACTTCAGAACTCTTCTTCAAGCTTGTCTAGAGCCCTTTCGCTGCTGTACTTGTCAAGGATCTTCTTCTTGAATGTTGGCCACGAAAGTTTGGCCATCACTTCGGTGTGACAGAGGAACGAGTGAGATTCCACCAAGTAAGGGCCTCACCCTTGAGCAAATGAGAAGCAAACTTGAATCTTTGCGCGTCGTCACACTCACTGGATTCAAATGCCATCTCCATCTCTCGGATCCAATACATACAAGTGACGGGATCGGTAGTCCCCTCAAACTTTGTCGTCTTACAACCAAGGAAGGTCTTATACGAGCATTCTCTCTCCTTCCTCTGGTCTCAGACGAATGCTTGATCCTCAGTACCAACGACATTCACAAGGCTTCCCGACCCATTCACGGCATTCTTCGCCACCGTCTCGTGATAAGCACTATTTTATGCATAATTATTAAAAAAAAATTCTTCGATTATGTCTATTAAAACCCATTTAGCGTGGTTTATGTTTCTTATTTATTTGTTGTGATGAAAAAGAAAAAGAAAAAGAAAAAGAAAAAGAAAAAGAAAACAATTAAATGAAAAACAAATTATTGTGGGCATATTTCTCAAATGAACCATGGGGTGAACATACCATTAAAATAATCCTTTAAAAACCCCACGACTTGGCTTTTTACTATAGGTATTCATTGGTTTCACTTTGGCAGGTGACAGACGTAAATCAAAGAAGCAAAGAGAGAAAAGAAAAATAAAGGAAAAATACTTTCTTTTTATTTTGTTTGGTCTCGTGAACAAAGGAAGCCCAATAGAAGAAGAGAAGAAAAGATAAGCCCTAGCCCAACAGAGCATAAGCAATCCAGCAATAGGGAGTCGCACACAGCAGCAGTTCGGTCGAAACACGAACGAGCAAGAACATCAGATCGGACCAAAAACTCGCCGACACGAGTTCTCCGGCGACCGTACCCGCGCTTACACCCGCGCGGGACACTGATAAGACCCCAACGCCGTTCCTCGGGCGGCTACACCCACGCCACAAACCGCGGTTTCCGCAAACACGGCTGTTTTTGTGGGATTTTCAAAAGGGAGCGGTTTTCTTATTTTTCTGTTTTAAAACTTAGTTGGAACGACTGTTTTGGGGGGAATCACAGGGGAGAAATCGGTTTTGGAGACAGGAGAGCAAAAGGAGATCGATTGGGGAGCAATTTCTCATCAATTTCTTACGTAATTTCTTTTTAGTTGTAACCCTAGTTTTCATTCCAACACTGGTTTGATTAGATTTTGATGGTTGCACTTTGAGATTCCATTGTAATCATTTGGGACAAATCTATTTGCTTGATTTCTATATTCATTGTCAATTTCATTTGAGTTTTCAATTAACTTGATCAATTAATTGAGTCTCTTATGGATGGTTGTTAGTCAAAACCTAGATACGTAATCGTCTTGGAATTTTGATAAAGTAACAATTGATTTCATTCGGTCTCAATAAGGTTTCCGAATCGAATTTTGAAATCTTGCAATCAAAGCTATAGTAAGCCGAGCTTATGAGCTTATTGCTTTGAGTTGGTATTTTTCTAGTCCGATAAAGCTAATGGCATCTAAGAACTTAAGAGCTTATTTAATTTCTTATTTGTGATTAAGATCCGGTTGAAGAGCCTATTTTAATCGGTGTCAATTTAAGGAAAAATAGAGGTCGTTAGAGCTTGTTAACGACTATAATCTACTTGGGTCCGTTCTTTATGTTTACGTCTTTGGAATCAATGATAGGTGATAACATCTTAATCGAAGTCAAACTAATGTTGGGTTTTATTTATTTGTTTATAATTAACTTTTAGTCGTATGCTTAGTTTACTTAATCAAATCCACCCCCCCCCCCCCCATTTTTTTACTTAACGTGTCGAAGCCAAATAATTATCACGACCGATCCTTATGGATTCGTGGACTTACCACTCTTACAATTTATATTGTGATATAGGACAGTTAGAACAACTTATTATTTGACGGTCTCGACACCCATCAAATTTTTGGCGCCGTTGCCGGGGATTGGTTTCGGTGATCGTTATTTCGCTTTTGCACTTTGTTTTAGTTTATTTAATTTTGTCTTATAATTTTATTGTTTTTTTAGTTAATCGTGTACCTAACGCCAACAGTTTTTAAGTCATTTTTCATCTTTCATGGCGGGTTATCTATATCATTATGGGTCACGATATACCACCAACACGCGAGACTCAAACGAGGTAAATATCTCTTCCCTTGAGACACAACTTTCAGATCTAACATCTCTTGTGATACGGTTGGTTTGTAAAGAGCCACAACAGGTGAGAAGAAGTGGGTCGTGCACTAACAATGCTTATCCGACCAACCGGTACCCCACATCACAATATCACATCGAGGAAGCCTACACCTATGGAGAATTTTCAAGCCAATATCATGGTCCGTCAGAGCCATACTCTAGCACCTACACTCAGAGATGGCAACCCAATCCATACTTAAACGAGTATGACTATAGCCGGTACGACCCTTCCTATCCTAGCTATGAATCCACACCACCGACAACACCAAGCTATTCCAAGGACTCGGGTATGTCTCTTGAAGATATTGTTAAATCACTAGCTCTTAGCACATTTGAATTTCAACAGGAGACAAGAGCAAGCCTTCAGAACTTGGAAAACCAAATTAGCCGAAACACATCTTCAATACGTCGGTTGGAAGCTCAGATTGAAGAAAAGTTGGGATTGATGAACAAGAAGAGGCTGGAAATCTCCTTTGAAGAAGAAGATGAAGTAGAAGGCACAAACCTATCCACTTCACGAGATGTCGACAAAAAGGGAGAAGATGTGAATATGTTGGAGCTGATGGTGGTACCTCCTCCTTTTCCTACATCGTTGGTTGATCTATAAAGGAGGAGGAATTTGTATACATCGGGAGAACCTTCACCACACTAGAAAAACCGAAGGTAGATGATGAGAAGGGGACCCCGCAGGAAGATACCTTTGCAAAGCGGAAACGTCCAACTACATTAGAGGGCAAAGGACCCACGCTTGAAATCCAGACAGATTTCAAGGCACTCCAACATCGCGTGAAGATACAAGTATGGGGTATTGACTTGTTGGATACAGGATAGCGTGGGAAGCGTCTAGCCAAAGACGTTAAAGAAAGGAGCTGATTGGGAGGCGACCCAACTTTATTGCTTTATTTCCGTTCTAGTTTAGTTTCATTCAGTTTTAGTTATCTTTGGAATTGATGAGTTTTGTTTCCAGGTCTGGCCATCATTGAAGTCGGATTCCACCCCCCCCCCCTAAACCCAAATGTATACGGAGGTTTCCGCCACAAGCTTGGATCATATATTGGGCAATAGTCTACATATTAGGGGAGATTTCTTGTTCCCTTTGCTTTTTATTTCTTCTAGACTATGTCATTGAATGCATATATTGAGGACAATATATGATTTAAGTGTGGGGAGGGAATAAGTGTGGGGATATTGCATGAGAAAGGGCTGTTTTTTGAGTCTTTGGCTTGTTTTTGGGCGATTATTAAGTAAATTGCATGAGTTGATAATCTTCTATTTTTAATGTCATGAAAAGCATAGCATGAATGATTGTATGGTTTGCTTGTGTATCCATGATTAGCACATTTGAGATAACCATTGTGAGTCTTACTAATTTCATGGACAAAAATGCATCCGTGAGCTTTTGAGCCATGATTGAACATTGTATTCAATCATATTTCATTTTTGTGTGCATTGCATCTTCCATGTCTATGTCATTCTAGAACTTGCATTTTGACTCTTCGAGATTGCAATTAGGTAATGCTAGTGTGAAAAGGAAAAAGGCCATCTTTGTTGCTATTTTAACCTGTTTAGCCTAAAAGCCAACCCTTATACATGTATTCCGTCTTGATCGCCCCTTTGAGCCTAATTACCATTTTTTCCATTACACTACACTTTAACCCCTAGCCAAACACTTCACTCACCGGACTTTGGAATGAAACTATATTTTGATAGTTAGACTCCTTGGTCATAAGAGTTATTGTTGGTCCCAAAGGCCTATACAAGTTTGTAGAAGGGGGGGGGGGGGGTTGAATACAAACACACAGATTTTACTTTTCTAAATTGTTTATTGATAAATCATTAACAATTTACAGCTTGTTGCGGAAACAAGATTAAGGATAAACCTAAATCTAAACAAGTTGGAACACTAAGGTTTCTTGCACTAAGAGAGATAAGAAAATTACTAATAATAACCTATCTTGAGATAAGAGATTGAACTTGTCCAGAGTTAGCAAGTTACTTCAAATGAAGTGGGTTCATCTCTTTATATACCGCATGCATTTAATGTAAGTCAGTATACACTTTACACGTGTCATCAGCTGGTTGGTTGCATGTCATTGACCTTGGTTGACAACCTTAGTAGCTGCATGGATGAACAGTGTAGTATCAGAGTGGTTGTACGATTTCAGACAGTCGGAGATTCTTTTCTGACATTTCGTACGGAGTCGTGCAAGGTGGGTTAAGACAAAAGTACTTTGTACGGAGGACTTCATGATCAGCTTTCGTTGATTCAGAGCATTATCATTTTCTATTCAGCGAAAGCTGAAGTCTTGTACTTGATACTTCACGTTGAGTGGACAAATCTGAGTCTTCTCTGATCCGCATCAGTTCATTAGGAGACTTGTCGCTGGTTCTTGAGCTTGATCTTCGACTTCAGCGTAGAACCTTTGTTGACGTGAAACTTGTCTTCAGGGATCATAAGTAAACAACTAACTTATCAGCGATCATCATAATGACTGAACAGACTCAGAGCATTAATGGTGAACAGTGTTCGCTGAATGTTTAATTTAAAGAGCGAGAGTTCCTATCAGCGGTACTGTAAGATCTAAGTACTTATCAGCGATAGTGAAACTCTGATACATATTGTTTACTTACAATTTTCACTAAGTATAAGAGAGGGTCATTATCAAATCACTGAGGGTTTGGATCAACAATCTCCCCCTATTTGATTATGACATAGCAACAAAGGAAATTGCTATTTAATGAAACATAAGGATAAAAAGAACTCATAAAATATTTGTCCCTATTACTGTCTTCTGGGATCTTTTCAGTACTGATGGAGTAAAGTACATTCGCTGAAATCTTTCTTTAAAACTTTGAATCAGGTTACAAAGAGAAATGGAAAGATTACAAGTACAAGCGAAATAAATTACAAGTACAAAAGAATAACTGATACAATAGAGAAAAAGGGCGATCATATCAGCTTGTAAAGGGTTCTTCCTTGATGAGAAGTTCATCAAGGGTCTTTGATGTGGGAATCATCCAGTCAGGGACGGTTACACCTTGTTTTCTTTTGATCAGAGCTGCTTCAAAAATCAAGGGCTTCAGGTGTCTATCTTTGATGTCGCGTCTGACTTCACACCAGTATACGAGATCTCTGAGTTGTTCGATGGGAGCGATGTGGAGCTCAGAGATACGTTAAAAGTGATGATTTCCATAGTAGTCTAAAAAGAATATACCATAGGGATCACTTACAACTGTGCCAGGAATGAATGTTTCTCCAGGTGGTAGGGAGGTGTCAAGCATTGAGAGATCGGCATCAGGGCCAAGAACTTCAGCACAAGAGAAACCAATGCCCGTTTCATTCCGAATAGGAGGACCTGAACCAGAGACTTTCTTTTTCTTATCAGAGACTTTTCTTGGTTGAGGAAGAGTAGGAGGAATATCCACAGCAGATGAAAGCAGGTCGATCTGTTTGTTTAAGATCTTCTCAACATGGCTTTTGAACTTTGAGCGCGATCCCTGAATGGCTAATTTTGTTTCTAACCATTCAGAGAGACCAAACTTTTCTAAGGTAGCAGCATAGAAGGTTTGCTTGGTTTTGTCATCTCTGTAGACATCCACTTCAACAACAGGAACTTCAGCGTACAGTCTTCCTCTGATGTTTGCCTTGATGATTTTGGATGGTCTAGATCGATAGGTCAGCATTTGTTTAGCCCATTCCAAAGTCGTATCAGAGACCTTAGTCTTTTCTCTAACGATCTCTTGAGCATCATCCCATAACTGACGTTGAACATCAATGGGAACTCTTTTCAGCTTGGGGTCTTTTATTGATCGTTGAGTAAGCTTGATGGCGTATTCTCTGTCTTTTTCTTCAGCTTCCTTTCTTTCAGCGATTAGGCATTCAGCTCTGAGGTGTTCCTTGTATTCCTTTTGGGAAATTCTGAACTTTGGAGGAACTGAAGGAAGTTGATCACGCCTCAGAATGATTCGCTGATCCTCGAATCGCTTTATTATCTCCTCTCTTCTTTTCTGATCCTCTTCACATAGCTTTTGAGGAGCTAAGGAAGGTCTGTGTCTGTGCGGAGTAGCTGTTCTTCAGGTTCATCAGTCTCAGAGTTCAAATCTAAGACTGGGATTATTTCTTCAGCAGCAGCTGGTATTATTGGTGAAGTCGCAGTTGTGGAACCTTCAGCGATATCCTCAAACAGGGGAGAGGACTAGCTGAAACACAGCGATCTTACAAGTAAGAACTTGGGTAGAATCAGAGAGAGAAAATTTGTTCAAGTGTATATGCTTGGGTAGTAGAACTGATAGTGTATGATAGAGGAAGGATGGAGTGAGAGATGTTTAGTGTACCTGACAAACCGGCTTTTCAAGCAAGATCGTCAGATTGTCATCTTCAGCGACGCTTTTGCCTTTGCCTTTCTCAGCTTCAGAGGCTGAGGGCTTTGTCTTTGTCTGCTCCCCTGAAGGTTCATTTATCGAGATTCCCTTAAGAACTTTGATCTTCGGAGCAGGTTTGACGACAAAGAAGTCATCGTCAACTTCGTCATCATCATCATCATTCTTTGGAGAAGAGGATGGTTCATTATCAGGGATGTCGACGGCTTCATCATCTTCTGCTTCGGATTCGGTTTTATCAACTTCTTCTTCGAGTTGCTCCCCCTCAGATACAGAGGCGAGCTTCTCGGTTTCCTCAGGGTTTTCATCTCCCTGAGGTCCAGCGGTGGTTTCTTCAGCATCCTTCTCTCCCCTGATAGATTCATCATGGGAAAGGTCTTCAGCGCTTTTGGAGAGATCTTCAGCGCTCTTCTCCCCCTCTTTTTCATGATGACTGGGGGAGGAATGGGTTGATTCAGCAGCTTTGGTAGGTTCTCTGTCTTCTTGGCCAGAGATACCTATACAAACTTCAATCTTTGCTATTCTGTCTTGAAGGCCAGAAATAGCAGGATTGATCTTCTCCAGCTCAGTGCGATCCGCCGCTGTGAAATTGTCAGATGCAGGGACAGGAGCAGGGGCAGGAGCAGGAGTATTCGCTTTCTGTAGTAGCTGCTCGATCATCGATTTCATCGAACTAACATCGGTCTTTACAGAGCCTAAGTCAGTCTTTACAGTAGACATATCTCCCTCTAGTTGTCCAACCGATGTCTTCAGCGTTGTGACCTCGCTGGACATGGATGAAACTGAATTTTTTAGAGAGGTGTAGTCTATGTAGATGTCAGCGAGCACCTTGGCGAAGTCGCTGAGAGTGTTATCAACTTGCTTCAAGTCATCTGTGGAAGCCTTCTTCTCCACCACCGTTGTCAGCTTTATAAGATTCTCTCCAGCGTTTGTTACAGCTGTAGAGTTATTTGAAAGAGTGGTGGTGAGACCTGTCAGCTTTGTCTCCACGGACTTCAGAGAGGCGTTGATGTCTCCCAAATTAGGACCTGTAACATATAAGAACTTGTGAACATAGGAAAGCTCAGAAGTTTGGGGTTTAGTGACAGTGTTTATGGGTTGGTGTGTACCCGCAGGAGGATTGATGAACTCGTCAAAATTACGGGTTCCTGAAAAGTGTTCCATGTCATCTTCAAAAGTGCCCATGGATTGTCCTGAAGTTCCTGTCTTCATCATTCCTGGAGAATCAGCTTTAGGTTTCGTAGAAATGATGGCAGCTCCAGCGAGATCTGGAGGAGAGACCAAATGAGTAGAGGGAGGAGCGAAGGATAAGAATGGGGGTTGGGTTCTGAGTTCAGCGTTGGATTCGCTGATAAACATTCCATCAGACTTTTGAGAGACTGAAGGAGGTTGGGTAGGTTCCAAGTTTGTAACCTCAGCGTTTAGAGACGCTGAAGTTGGGATGGAATAGATGGGTTGTTCAGGTGTGGCAGAGCTGAAGCGTACCACTGAACGTTCCTTCAGCTCTGCAGAAAGATCTAAGGAGTCTTCAGCATGAATTTGCTGGGGTTGCTCCTTTGTTTTCTTGATCCTTTTAGAACCAAGTGGGGTAGATGAATGTTTCCTTTTCTTAGAAGGAGAGGATTTTGTGGCCAGGGTATCAGCGATGGGTATTGTCGCTGAAGGAGCCACAGAATTAGAAGAAGAAGGGTTGAGAAGAGTCAAGAGTGTACAAAGACGTACCTCATTCACCATTGGTTTGAAGTCGAGTATCTTTGGGCCGACCTGAGAGTTTCAGGTCACCATCAGTTGGGTAGCTCTCCTTCAGGCCATATTGGAAGATGGCGCTGATGAATCGGGGGTAAGGAACCCATGGAGTTCTGTCAGCGATGGTGTCCACTCTTAGAACTAGGTCATCATAGATAATCGATGCCCAGTCTATGTTGAGACCTTTCAGCAGTGCATATCCCATTGCTTGCTGAGGTTTAGCGGCTTGGTCAGAGGAGCCGCTCTTTGCAGTCATGCAGCTGATTAGATGAGCGAAGATGAAATTCATCTCGCTGGGCATTTTCAATTTCTTGATAATCGTCAGCTTCTTCTCGGCCTTCATGTCTCTGCCGATTTCCCATACATAGCCCATTGCATCGAAAAATGCAATGATGGCTTCCCTGTCTGAGTTTTTCTTAGGGTCAGGGAGGGGAACAAATGGTTTTTCCTTGGTAGCGATGGGAAGGCTGAGAGCTTTGCGAATAATGGCAGGGGTGATCTTCATGGTGCCATATTCGATATCGCAGAGGATGCAATCGATTGTTTTGGAGGGGTCTTTGGCTGAAGGTAGTTGAGAGTGTCTGGCTGAGTACCAGAATTGTGAGAGCAAAAGCTGATGTGCAGGAGGGGTTATGGTCAGGGCTGTGGAGATGCAGCAATTCTTTAGGAATTTCACAGCATCATCTAGATGTGTGACTTGCTTTCGAGGAGGAAACTCGAGAAGCGCATAGAGGTTGTTCACCTTAGTCCAATCCAGTTTGTCAAGGGCAAACTTGACTTGAGGAGCCTTGAGGATGTCCACTTCCTCAGAATCAGCGGAGATGTTCTCAGCGGTAGCAGGAATGTCAGACGATGCCATTTCTCTGTATTATCAGTTCAACCAAAGATGTTAACAAATAAGAATTATCTTAATGTGGAAAGATTTTCCATTAAGATGGTTCAAATTTTATCCATTTCATTCAGACACAAATGTCTTAATGAAGATTAGGGTTTTTCTTGATTTTAAGAAACGAAATGTAAAACCCATTTATTCTTGTTATCCAGTTTTCTATGAAGAAATAGATTCTGGAAACGAATGAAGAACAAGTTTAAGATTTTTGCATTTAAACTTGAAGAACAACGATGAAATGGTTGTGTTCATAAAACCATGAAAGAAAATGATTTCATTTTAAGAAGTTCTTTTGTTTGATCTTGTTAAAACAAGGAAAAGATCAGAAACAAGTTATACGCATTTGGTAATAAATAAGAACATATTAACCTTGATGTTTGATGAAGAAGATGATGAACAGTTCTTTGAAGTTTTAGAAAGCACAAATGCAACAGTGAATTCTTTCTTGCGGAGGAAGATTGATCGCGTAAAAGAAAAATATAAACCACGAGTTTGATTATATAGAGAGATTAGAGAGAGAAAATCTTGAGCGGGAAAAGATTTTCATCATGACATGGACACGTGTTTGCATTTGATTGGAAGTTTGAACGAGACGTGCAAACGTGTGTCAGAAAGAGAAAACGTGCCGGGGTTTATCCGTTGCAATGACGTCACAACTGTCCTTTCATATTCTTTTAGGATGTCTCTGAGGTTTTGAAAAACTCAGGGACTCTTTTATAAACATGAAGCACTGAATGAAAATATCAGTGATGGTTTTAAGAATTTTCAAAATATCGCTGTTAAGGAAGAGATATTCAGCGATGCAATTTGTTTTGAAATCTTGCATTTTCATGCAATTGTCAGAGAGAGAAAACATACCTTGATATCAGCTTAACCAAGTTTTATTCAGAGAGAAGATGATTGAATAGGTTATATGAGTTGATTTTATCCTATCGCTGATAAATGTGAACCGTTGAGGATTTTACCCTTCAAAGTTCAGCATTCCAAGCTCACTGATGAGAAAGTTGAATCTTGTCTCATCAAGAGGTTTGGTAAATAAATCAGCTAACTGATAATCAGTTGGGATAAAATGAAGTTCTATATCACCATTCATCACATGATCTCTGATAAAATGATATCTGATTTCTATATGTTTGGTCTTTGAATGTAGTACTGGATTGTTTGCTATAGCGATGGCACTTGTGCTGTCGCAATAGATTGGAATTTTGGAGAGCTGAAGATCATAGTCTAGTAGCTGATTTCTCATCCACAAGACTTGAGAACAACAACTTCCAGCAGCTACATATTCAGCTTCAGCTGTGGAAGTGGACACTGAATTTTGCTTTTTACTAGTCCAACTTACCAGCTTTCCACCCAGGAGCTGACATCCTCCTGTGGTGCTTTTCCTATCCATTTTGCAACCTGCAAAATCACTATCTGAATTGGCGGTTAGATCGAATCCTGAATCTTTGGGATACCAAAGACCTAGGTTCGCTGTACCCATAAGATATCGAAAGATTCGCTTTACAGCTTTCATATGAGATAACATAGGTTCATCTTGATATCGTGCACACAAACATGTTGCATACATAATATCGGGTCGGCTAGCTGTAAGATACAAGAGAGAGCCGATCATCCCACGGTACAGCGTGACATTAACAGGTATTCCCTTTGAATCCTTGTCAAGTGTCAGCGGTGGTGCCATAGGGGTTTTCATAGCTGAACTATGAGTTAAATCAAATTTCTTCAGCATATCTTTAACATACTTTCCCTGATTGATAAAAGTTCCTTTTTCAGTTTGCTTAATTCGAAGACCAAGGAAATATGTTAGTTCACCCATCATGCTCATTTTATACTCATCTTTCATTCTATCAGCGAAACGAGTACAAAGCTCAGGGTTAGTAGAACCAAATATAATGTCATCAACATATATTTGAACTAGAATGATATGACCTTTCACTTTTCTAAAAAATAGAGTTTTGTCAATCTTACCTCGCTCAAATTTTTCAATATGGAGATAAGTAGAAAGAGTGTCATACCATGCACGAGGAGCTTGCTTCAAGCCATAAAGTGCCTTATCCAGTTTATAAACATAACCTGGACGATTAGAATCTGAGAATCCTGGAGGTTGTTCCACATACACTTCTTCATTCAGCTTTCCATTCAGAAACGCTGACTTAACATCCATCTGATGTACTTTGAAGTTTTTGTGTACAGCATATGCTAAGAATAGACGAATAGATTCAAGTCTTGCTACTGGAGCAAATGTTTCGTCATAATCTATACCTTCCTCTTGTCTATATCCCAGAGCAACAAGACGAGCTTTGTTGCGGGTTACAGTACCATGTTCGTCCAACTTGTTTCGATAGACCCATTTAGTGCCTATTAATGTTTTATCAGTTGGTCTCCGAACAAGTTTCCAAACTTTGTTTCTTTCGAATTCAGTCAGCTCTTCTTGCATTGCGCTGACCCAGTTTGGATCTTTGAGGGCATCATCTATTTTCTTTGGTTCAGTTAGAGAAATAAAGTTAACAAATAAACAAATATTACCTGCACTTCGTCGAGTCTGAACACCAGCGTTTGGATCACCAAGAATTTGATCAATTGGGTGATTTACGGTCCATCGCTGAGCCGGAGCATAAGTCGCTGATTCATCTTGAACTGGAGGAGTTGAAGATGAGGCTTCTTCTGGAGTTTCAGTTAAGAGAGGAATACTTGCATTTGTCATTTCATTTACTGATTGCTGCGAGATAGATGGAATGTCTGAGGCATTTGGTTCAGCGGTAGGTATAGTGTTTATAGGAACAGTTGAGACCCATGATGTTTCAGCTTCACTATTCTGCATGTTTGGAATGATAGGACTATCATCTTCTACTGGATGAGCATGAGTGGGAATATCTTCTGAATCACCAAGATGAGAAAACATCCATTGATTCAGTTCTTCAGTATCAGCGGACGGTTTAGAGTTCGCTGAACGGGATTCGTCAAACGTGACGTGAATAGTTTCTTCTACAGTTTGTCTTCTACGATTGAAGACTCTGAAGGCTTTGGAAACTGAGGAGTATCCAAGAAAGATTCCATCATCAGCCTTAGGATCAAACTTTCCAAGAGCATCTCTGTTGTTCAGTATGAAACACTGACATCCAAAGATGTGAAGAAAGCTGATTGAAGGCTTTCTCCCATGAAAGAGTTCATAGGCTGTCTTTTTGAATCTTTTTACTATCAGCGACCTGTTTTGTGTAAAACAAGCAGTGTTGACAGCTTCTGCCCAAAACTGAGTAGGCAGGTGAGAATCGCTGAGCATTGAACGTGCAGCTTCAATAATTGTTCTATTTCTTCTTTCAGCGACTCCATTTTGTTGCGGTGTTCTCTCTGAAGAGAAGTTGTGAGAAATACCCTTACTCTCAAGGAAGGAATCAAGAGAACTGTTTTTGAATTCAGTCCTATGATCACTCCTTATTGAGCGAACGGTCAGATTGTTCAGGGTTTCCATCTTCCGAACAAAGGTGATGAGTTCTTCAGGGGTGTCACTCTTAGAACGGAGAAACATTACCCAAGTGAAGCGAGAGAATTCATCAACTATGACCAGCGTATATTTCTTTCAAGCGATGGATTATTTGTTAACAGGGCCAAACAAATCCATATGGAGTAGTTGTAGAGGAGATGACACTGAAGAAACTTGCTTTGATTTAAAGCTTGCTTTGGTCTGCTTCCCTTTTTCACACGCTGAACATAAAGACTCTTTGGCGTATGAATGCTGAGGTAGACCAGTGACTAACTCTTTTGAAGAAAGAGTGTTCAGTGTCTAGAAATTTAGATGAGATAGCCTCTTATGCCATAGCCAGTTGACATCAAATGAGGCCTTTGAGAAGAAACAGGAGTTCTCAGTGGTTGTTGAGTCCATGTTTATTACATAAACATTTTCCAAACGATAACCGCTGAGAGCTATCTTCTCCTTTTTGTCAGCGACAAAGCAGGATTCCTTAGTAAAGATTACTTTGTTATCCATGTCGCAAAGCTGACTGATGCTTAGAAGATTATGCTTCAGCCCTTCAACATTGCGACTCTTCTGAAGGAGGTTGAACCATTTGAAAGTACACCATACCCTCGGGTATGTCCTTTTCCACTTCCACCAAATGTTACAGAGGGACCCTTCTCTTCCTTGTATTCAGCGAGCAGGCTTTTCTTTCCAGTCATGTGTCTAGAGCATCCGCTATCGAGATACCAGATACCCTTCTTAACCTGCAATACAAAGGAAGATTAGTTTTTCTTGGGTACCCACTTGACCATGTATACACATTTGTTAGTGGAAGTAGTTGGAATGGAAGATTCAGCAGTCTTCGCAGCATTTGAAGATTCAGCTTTGTCTTTCTTCACTTTGGTTAATTTCTTAACTTCAGTGGTAGGATTCACCTTGACCTGATTTGCACCAGGGTTGGTCTTCTTTGCCTTGGGGGCAATCTTCACCTTAGCTATCTTTTCAGCTTTGGTGGCTGTGGGACACTTACTAGCAATATGATCGGTAAGTCCACAGTGATAACATTTCCTATAACTAAAAATAGTTCTAGGACCATTTGAATGCTGAGCTTTTGATTTCGAAATAGAAGTGCCAGCGCCAAGTAAACTATTGGCTTTAGAAATGGGACGAACATTCAGTTCTTCAGATTTCTTACCAAGGACATCCACTCTGAGTCTAGGAGTAGATCGCTGAATAGATCCAGAGATCTGCTTCCTTGATCCAGAGGAATGAGCCACTGAAGCTTTAGAAGCATTCAGCTTTGGTACTAAGGTACCCTCCTGAGGATTCTGGTAAATAACAATTCCTTTACCTTTGTCTTTAGAGACAGAGGTAGGTTTTGAATAAACCATTTTCTCCTTGCCTTTTGTGGAGGTAGGAGTTTCCTCAGGGATTGGTGTATTGGACGAGGAGCACTGAGAAGATGAAGTATCAGCGACTGAGGATACGAACGTTCCAAATTTAAGCATTGAACGCTCAGTGGTTGGTTTTGGAGTATCATATTTGTAACCCAAACCATGTTTATCACTCAGGGGAATCTGAGACTTTATTATCTCAGTGATCTTTGTTGAAGAATTACACCATCTTTCAACAGTAGCTTTTTCAGCTTTTAATACAGCGATAGCTTCTGCTCGTTCGATTTTGACTAGCTGATTTAAATATACTTGATCTTTAAAATCTTCTTCAATTTTAGAAAGCTTTTCTATTTGAAGGTGGCAGTTTTTAAGCTTTTCAGCGAGATCAAGGTTTTGGTTTTCAACAACAGTTTTGCCGTTCATGGCTTCGTATAAACTTCTAGTCAAGAGATCGATCTTACGGAGACTATCAGCTTCATCAATATTTGCAATATTGGTAAAGAAGGAAGGTGATACCTGAATAGCAGATGTTGAAGTGGAGGGAATGTCTGAAATTTCTTCCTCTTCTTCAATCTTGGCCATAAGACATAGATTTGCTTCATCATCTTCAGAGTCAGATGATGATGCTTCTTCATCGGAAGCAGCCCAATCATAGTTAGCCATCAGGCCTTTACTCTTCTTCTTAAAGCTTTTCAGCTTAGCATATTTTTCTTTCAGCTTTGAGTATTTGTCATCTTTATTCCTTGGAACAAAGAATTTCTTTGTAAAATCTGAGGGTCTAGAAACTTTCTTAGACCTGCACTCGTTAGTGAAATGTCCTGTCTTTTCGCAGTTAAAACAAGTAGCAGTAGCCTTATCAACAAAAGCTGATGATCTAGGCTTGTCAGTTATGGAAAGAGGTTTGTTCTTTCTAAACATTTTCTTTTTGGCAAATCTCCTGAACTTCTTAGTTAGGAGAGCTAAAGATTCATCATTATCTGAATAATCAGAATCTGATGACCTTTCAGAGTTACTTTCTAACTCAGTGATAGTGACCGAGGGTCGCTGAGTAGAAGGTTCCTCTGAGATTAAAGCAACAGGGGTGCTTTTGGAATCTTTTACAAGATTCTTCTTAAGATGGCTCGATTGCTCATGATTCAGCAACGTGCCATATAAGGTTGAAAGGGTCATTGATTTTAGATCCTTTGACAGCTTGAGACACATAGAATAATTGTCCCAGCTTTCAGGTAAACATTCTAGAAACTTTGTCAGTACTTCAAAGTTAGAATATTCCTTACCAACAGTTTTCAGATCTATAATTAAACAATTAAAACGTTGGTGAACTTCAGAGAGAGATTCATTCTTACCAGAAATGAAGCTTTCGTATTGTCTTACCAGGTTGATCTTTCTTGAGTCCTGGACTTCAGACGTTCCTTCATACTGAACACATATTGTGTCCCACATGGCTTTTGATGTTTTCAGATTCATGACGGAATGGTAGTCTTCGTCAGGAAGAGCCATGGATAGTATGGATCTGGCTTTTGTATCTATAGCCACTTTCTTCTTATCTTCGTCAGTCCATTGAAAGATTTCCTTAGGTACCAGCCTTTCTGGAATAGCAGGTCTATTCTCAGCGGCTGGAACAGCAGCATCAATTCTTACAGGGATGAATGGACCATTCTCGAGATATTAAGGCATAGTAGGGTCTACACCTTCTAAGAAGAGTGTCATCCTATTTTTCCATAAGTTGAAGTTATCTTTGGAAAATCTAGGGGGTTTAGCAAGAGAACCATTGTCTATATAATTTGTGTTTGTGTTGGTGGCCATTTTCAGATAATAGCAAGGAAGAGAAATATCTTAGATTAGATCTTGTTTATGAGATTAAACAAATCCGCTCTGATACCACTTGTTGGTCCCGAAGGCCTATACAAGTTTGTAGAAGGGGGGGGGGGGGGTTGAATACAAACACACAGATTTTACTTTTCTAAATTGTTTATTGATAAATCATTAACAATTTACAGCTTGTTGCGGAAACAAGATTAAGGATAAACCTAAATCTAAACAAGTTGGAACACTAAGGTTTCTTGCACTAAGAGAGATAAGGAAATTACTAATAATAACCTATCTTGAGATAAGAGATTGAACTTGTCCAGAGTTAGCAAGTTACTTCAAAAGAAGTGAGTTCATCTCTTTATATACTGCATGCATTTAATGCAAGTCAGTATACACTTTACACGTGTCATCAGCTGGTTGGTTGCATGTCATTGACCTTGGTTGACAACCTTAGTAGCCGCATGGATGAACAGTGTAGTATCAGAGTGGTTGTACGATTTCAGACAGTCGGAGGTTCTTTTCTGACATTTCGTACGGAGTCGTGCAAGGGGGGTTAAGACAAAAGTACTTTGTACGGAGGACTTCATGATCAGCTTTCGTTGATTCAGAGCATTATCATTTTCTATTCAGCGAATGATAAAGTTCAGCGATAGCTGAAGTCTTGTACTTGATACTTCACGTTGAGTGGACAAATCTGAGTCTTCGCTGATCCGCATCAGTTCATTAGGAGACTTGTCGCTGGTTCTTGAGCTTGATCTTCGACTTCAGCGTAGAACCTTTGTTGACGTGAAACTTGTCTTCAGGGATCATAAGTAAACAACTAACTTATCAGCGATCATCATAATGACTGAACAGACTCAGAGCATTAATGGTGAACAGTGTTCGCTGAATGTTTAATTTAAAGAGCGAGAGTTCCTATCAGCGGTACTGTAAGATCTTAGTACTTATCAGCGATAGTGAAACTCTGATACATATTGTTTACTTACAATTTTCACTAAGTATAAGAGGAGGGTCATTATCAAATCACTGAGGGTTTGGATCAACAGTTATAGACCCTCTACATGATCCAAAATGTCTATAAAATGATGGGTAGAGGTTCGAAATATATATATATATATATATAGAGAGAGAGAGAGAGGCGGGTTCAAACGAGGAGCGTAACAATTTAAGAAAACGTGAGGAGCACCTCCCATGTACTGGATCACACGTGATCCACAACACAAACCGCGCGCTTTTTGCAAACCGCGGGACAAACCGCGCGTGTCCAGATTTTTATTTTAGTTGTGAATCACATGTGATCCACTACATGGGCGGAAGCCCCCCGATCAGTTGTGAATTACATGTGATTCGGCAGTTGTGAATCACATGTGATTCAGTACATGGGAGGTGCTCCTCACGTTTTCTTAAATTGTTACGCTCCTCGTTTGAACCTTCCTCTATATATATATATATATATAAGAAAAAAAATATGAAAGTGAAAAAGAAAGTAAAAGGAAAAAGATGAATAAATGGAGACCAATCTTGAGAAGAAATACAATTGTCTCCATAGAGTTCTAAGAAAAATAAGAGCTCGAAAATGAAAGTTTATAATTGTTTGGGTGTGGAAAATGTGGGAGTATACACTTTAATTCTAGGTTTCTTTTCCGAAGTCCAATTTTAGTCACTTGACAATATTTTCCCTATATTAACCCTTAGCCAAGTTACAACCCATAACTAAAGTCCTTTTGATTCACACTTAGTTTTTACCGTTAGCATTGGAGAATTGAGACTTGATGCAAACTTATGGTAGTACATTTTCATGTGAATTGATGCCTTGAGTGAAAACACTTACACCTTTGTGTGAATGAGCGATTAGAATAGGTTTATATCTTTTGTGAGGTGTTTGTGAAATTAGCACGTATTCATCTTTGGTTTGTCTTGTGTGTTGATTATTGTTACATCGGTTAAGCTACGCCTTCATGCAACGCTATGTCCGTTTTTTTAATTCTCTAAAAATCAACTCGTGAGTTTACTTCATGCTAAGACCGTAGTGTTTGCCCGAGGACGGTCAAAGTTCAAAGTGTGGGGATATTTGATAAGCTCTATTTTATGCATAATTATTAAAAAATGTTCTTCGATTATGTCTATTACAACCCATTTAGCATGGTTTATGTTTCTTATTTATTTGTTGTGATGAAAAAGAAAAATAAAAAGAAAACAAATTAATGAAAAACAATTTATCGTGGGAATATTTCTCAAATGAACATTCCATTAAAATAGTCCTTTAAAAACCCCACGACTTGAGTTTTTATTTTAGGTATTCATTGGTTTCACTTTGGCAGGTGGCAGACGCAAATCAAAAAAGAAAAGAGAGAAAAGAAAAATAAAGGAAAAATAATTTCTTTTTATTTTGTTTGGTCTCGTGAACAAAGGAAGCCCAATAGAAGAAGAGAAGAAAAGAGAAGCCCTGGCCCAACAGAGCATAAGCAGTCCAACAATAGGGACTCGCACACAGCAGCAGTTCGGTCGAAACAGGAACGAGCAACAGCATCAGATCGGACCAAAAACTCGCTTGCGCGAGTTGTCCGGCAACCGTACCCGTGCGGGACACTGATAAGACCCCGACGTCGTTCCTCGGGCGGCTACACCCGCGCCACAAACCACGGTTGCCGCAAACAGGGTTGTTTTTGAGGGATTTTCGAGAGGGAGCGGTTTTCTTATTTTCTGGTTTAACACCGAGTTGGAACAACTGTTTTGGGGGGAATCATAGGGGATAAATCGGTTTTGGAGACTGGAGAGCAAAAGGAGATCAATTGGGGAGCAATTTCTCATCAATTTCTTAGGTAATTTCTTTTTAGTTGTAATCCTAGTTTTCATTCCAACACTGGTTTGATTAGATTTTGATGGTTGCACTTTGAGATTCCATTGTAATCATTTGGGACAAATCTATTTGCTTGATTTCTATATTCAATGTCAATTTCATTTGAGTTTTCAATTAACTTGATCAATTAATTTAGTCTCTTATGGAAGATTGTTAGTCAAAACCTAGATACGTAATCGTCTTGGATTTTTGAGAAAGTAACACTTGATTTCATTCGGTCTCAATACGGTTTCCGAATCGAATTCTTGAAATCTTGCAATCAAAGCTATAGTAAGCCGGGCTTATGAGCTTATTGCTTTGAGTTGGTCTTTTTGTAGTCCGATAAAGCTAATCGCATCTAAGAACTTAAGAGCTCATTTAATTTCTTATTTGTGATTAAGATCCGGTTGAAGAGCTTATTTAACCAGTGTCAATTTAAGGAAAAACATAGGTCGTTAGAGCTTGTTAACGACTATAATCAACTTGGGTCCGTTCTTTATATTTACGTCTTTGGAATCAATGATAGGTGCTAACATCTTAATCGAAGTCAAACTAATGTTGGATTTTATTTCATTGTTTATAATTAATTTTTAGTCGTATGCTTAGTTTACTTAATTAAATCCACCCCCCCTTTTTTACTTAACGTGTCGAAGCCAAATAATTATCACGACCGATCCTAGTGGATTCGACCTGACTTACCACTATTACATTTTATATTGTGATTTGGAACAGTTAGAACAACTTATTATTTGACGGTCTCGACACCCATCATCTCGGGTCGTCGGTGACTATTGTCCCAATCCTCTAGTAACTTCATGAACAATTCTTGTTGTTGAGCCATGGCCAAATTCATGGCTTGCATCATGCTATCCCTTATCCGACTTTCAAGAGTTACATCTTCCATTATCAGGTTGGAAGTGGCGATGTTGATCTTTGGTATGCGTTCCACTCCTCCTCCTAAGAGGGGCGGACTTGGAGGGATTACAGTTGTCGTTCCGTCATTCGGTTGATCGGCCGTAGACTCGGTCACGGCGTGACCCTCCGGTGATGCTTGAGGTCTACTCCACGTATTTACCATTTCAGTCTGCGAAACATGCGAGAACGAAGATAAGAGATAGACTAAAGTCACATACTAATACATTCATCAATCGTCACAATAATAGCAATTCAAGCAGGCTTACGTAACAACACATTCATAATAACATTAGCTAAGTGAAATTATAAACATGTTATACACAAGAATCCTCGTTACCGTCATCATAATTTTCAACAAACGTAATTCCGTAAGTCCTAATTCTCTCCCACCCTATGACATCTACCCAGCATTGGTGGTTTAAGGACACTATTCTCAGCTTAAGTCTAGGTATGCTATAGTCATCACCTAGTTCACTTAAACTAGAGCTCTGATACCAACTTCTAACACCCTAAAAATAGGGGTAAACAAAAACTTCCATGAAACGGAAGAGCGGTATATAATGCTATTGCATGAGCCTCCCAAAAAGGGGAATATACAAATGCCTGTTTAATTACAAATGTATAATATCGGAAAGTAAATGACAACCAACTAATCTATTTTCTAAAATAGATATAAGATTACAAAAGGGGGTGTCATCTCTAGTCCGATTAGGTCTTCTAACATTGGCATCCCAAAAGTGTATCCCTAAGCTCACCCGCTCCCGCTTAAGCCTTCTTAAAGGTGGCTCTACTAGAATCTGTGATACAAATGAAACAAGCAAGCAAGTGTTAGGCCAAGAAGCCTAGTGAGTTGAACAATTAGTATAGCATGCAATATTTCACAACATGATTCATATAAATGGTTATTCACAATTAGAATCAATAGGGGAGACCCAAAACACCAAATCAAGTTACACCACAAGAGACGATATACCTTAGCGTCTACTCCCACGAGTAACACCACAAGGCCCGGCACATTGGGGACTACCTCCAAGGCATTACCCCAAAGGCGGAGATCTAGGCACATACCTCCAAGGTGGTGCCCAAGACTATGTCTTCCTAGTGCCTACTTAATGATTCATCCAACGTGTCAATACCGTTAAACAACTACTCCAAGTAGTACATATATACCAATGTATATCATCCCCATAAGACATGGTCCAACCATCCCATTAAACATGTATTGGCACATGGTAACCTTAAAATCATATTTACAAGCTCATTAAGCATATATATATATATATATATATATATATATATAGGGTCGGTTTATTTTGCAAACCAGTGCATTCCTACAAACTCTACAAACTAAAATCCACCAATCATATAATTTCTTTTTTTGTTTTACATTTTTTTATAGATTTAATCCGTGAAGGGTATTTTAGGTTTTTTTACATATTTTTTTAAATTAAATTGTTTGTTTATTTTTTACGGTTCTGATCTTCATGAAACATGTATACACATCTTCATGAACATTTCCTCCCGGTGTTGTTTTCCGGTTGCCGGAATCTTCATGAAACTTACAGTCTTCATGAAACCAGATCCGAAAAAACCCATCTTCATGAAGACCGTATGGTATTCATGATTCCTCTTCACTGAAACCAGATCCGAAAAAACCCATCTTCATGAAGACCGTATGATATTCATGATTCCTCCCGACGTTGTTTTCGGTTGCCGAAATCTTCATGAAACCAGATATGAAGAAACTCATCTTCATGATGAAACCTACGGTCTTCATGATTCCTCCCGATGTTGTTTTCCGGTTGCCGAAATCTTGAAACCATAAGTCTCATGAAACCGTTCATAAGAGATATCATTAAAACACAAATCACGAAAGAGGCTGTAGAAACTCAACTCCATGAAACCTGCAGACTTCATGAATCAGATCTTTACTTCATGAATCAAATCTTTACTGCATGAAAACTACAGACTTCATGAACCAAATCTCCATTAAAACCCATGAACCAAATCTCCATTAAAACCCATTTAACACTTGATTTCTTGAAACCCACGAACATAGAAAACAAAAATCATTAAACCCAAAAAGAAACCAAATCTGGAAAATGACTCCAGAATGCAGAAGAAAAAACCCAGATTAAACCCAAAAAACAAAACCTTGATTTCTTGGTGCCATCTCTCCCATGTATCGAACTCAAGAACATACCAAATCTAAAGACACTAAAAATAGATCTCTTTCTCTTTCACCAAACAGATCTCTTTCTTTTTCACCAAAACAGATCTGAAAAACAAGAATCTGCGATGACAGTAGATCTGAAGAAACCGTCAACCGAAATCTGCGATGATGACAGTGATTTTCATGCTTAGAAGAGAAGGAAATGGTGATCTGCATGCTTACGAGTGAAGGAAACGGTGGCCGTCAACCGGAATCGGCGCCGCCTCCATGTGAAGGTTTTCAGGGAAGAAGGAAACGATGGTCTTCATGCTTACGAGAGAAGAGAGAAAAAAAAGAAAATGGTGATCTTCATTATACCAAATATACCCTCGCGTGTATCTCACCTCTATAAAAATAGACTTATAATGTTCAATAAATTACATTGATGCCACCTCTTTTATCTTGACCGTAGATGAGATTAATTAATGGTATAGATTGGGTTTGTAGAGTTTCTAAGAATGCACTGGTTTGCAAAAGAAAACCTCCCCTATATATATATATATACTTCCAAAGCATATCCTCATACATAGATATGTATAAACATGAGTTATAGCATAAATATAACAATACATGTAGCAATACTCATATTAAGACAAAATATCATCATCAAGCCATGTATATTCTCATTAAGCCATAAGCCAAGTCCTTAAGCTCAGAACCCTAAAATAAGACATAACCTTCCCAAAATAGATATCATCAAGAAAATGTAAGATTCAAGTAGAAAGCACTTCCACATAACCTTTTCTTCTCCATTAAGCACCAAACCCCCAAAAGTATGGAGAAATGAGCTTAATATCACAATATGGAACTTTTCAAGAGAAATGTTAGATAGCAAGGTAAAGAACAATCATAAGACATATAAATAGTGTTATCAAGGGTTTAGGTACTCACAATCTAGGTTTTCTAGTAAAAAACTAGAAAAGTTGCAAACCCTAGAAACTTGTTTGGTGAAGATGAGATGAGAAGCTAAGATGCTTCACAATAAATGCTCCTTAAGTACCCTAGATGCTCTACGTAAGGTCTTCAACAACTTTTAGGTCAAGAATTTATGAGGGAGAGGTTTGAGAGTGAAATAGCACCTTAAATGCTCTAAAAAACGGGTAGGAGGAAGTGGGAAATGAGAAATATAGGTCAAAACCCGGTTAAGAGTGGTTTTTATAGTCCAGATGCGCACGGGAGACTATGCCTGTGATTGTGCCTAATGGAACTCTCGCGGAGCACTCTTGCCGAGTGCTCACCACTCTCGGTACAAAACTCGCGATTGTGCCCGCGATTGTGCCCGAGGGCACTCTCGCACGACACTATCGCCGGGTATGTACCGCCGACTCCAACATCCTCCAAAAAGGGTGTTTTTTCCAAAGTAGCACATGCATACTAAGAGGGTGATCTCAACATATAACTTTTGCATAAAACCACAATTAAACCAAATGATTCTCCTAACACAAGGCTTACCTGATCTTAAGAAATACGGGTGTTACAATATGAGAATCAGTTAATTAGTTCATATGTGAATCTGTTAATTAGTTCAACTGATTCACATATGAACCTACAGTTAATAAGTTCATATGTGAATCAATTAATTAGTTCATATATGAATCACAAAAGTTCATATGTGAATCAGTTAATTAGTTCAACTGATTCATATATGAACCTACAGTTAATTAGTTCATATTGATTCAGTTAATTAGTTCATATATGAATCACAAAGGTTCATATGTGAATTATATGGGTTCACATATGAACAGATAGTTCATATGTGAGTCACATAGGTTTACATATGAACTCGTCCCGCGTATCTTTCTATTTTTGGAACAACCGCAACTTTTGACCAGTCAAAGCCGATCTTGACCGAATGAATGACTAAGATTACTTCTTTATTTCTCACACTTAGCATTTCTCAATTGAACCTATATATATATATATATATAAATATATTGGGGCAGGTTCAAACGAGAAGCTAAACCTTATGCGAGAATGCAAGAAGTGTGTAATCATATATGATACACAAGCTTAATCATATATGATTAAGCATAGGTTACATTGGCAATACATAGACGTTTAATCATATATGATTAAACATATATGATACACAAGCTTAATCATATATGATTAAGCATAGGTTACATTGGCAATACATAGACGTTTAATCATATATGATTAAACACGCTCACATGCCGTGTAATCATATATATAATTAAACACTTCTTGCATTCTCGCATAACGTTTAACTTCTCGCATGATATTCCTCTCTCTCTCTCTCTATATATATAATTAATTAATTAATTAATTAATTAATTAATTAACACCCCTATATTCATTCCTCTAACTATATTTGTAGAACTCTAAAAATATTATAAACCTCTGAGAATCGATGTACTTATATATTTTACTTAATATTTTTCATTAAGATCTATAATTTGAGATATTGCTTTACATATGCTTGTGTTTAACTTGTGAAAAAAATTATATATGACTTTTTTTGTTCAACAAGTGAAATGAAAAATATACACATGTAAAAGATCGAGACTTATGTGGTGAAACAAGTACATGTGAAACTATCATGTTATGAAACAAACATATTTGAATAATATCTTAAATCTTAACATTTAATAAAAAAACTATCATGCAAAAATTAATTTTTAAATTGGTTCTTACGGGCTTATAATCTTTTTATGGTTCTTACTTGGTTTAACTCTATATTTGTAATATATATCTAATATTTTATTTATTAGTTTTGTTTAATAAAGTTTTATTTAATTGAATATGTTTGTAAATATTTTATGGAAGTATATATATTATAACTAACTATACTCTGAATTTGACAAATCATTTGACTGAAATAAGAATTGTTTGTAATAAGATAACTTAACATATATGAACGATATATACATAGTGTCTTACCCAATTAAGTCTTCTAGCTATTGTTTAATTTTATACAGTAGATTATCAAACATACTAATAATAAATAGATTGTTTTCAAAGTGTTAGGATGAAAAAGAAGACATCGATGAGTTGTATTTTGAAGAAATGGTTGATGTTTCTAAGAAACCAAAAGCTCGACTACCGCTGAACTTTTAGTGTTAAAAACTTTTTTTTGAAGGGTGTTCTAGGCTATGCCTAGATTAATCCCGGCAAATTATGACCGTAAGACATCAGCCCTGATTAAACCTAAGTGGCACTACAAAAAATCGACTCTATAGCAACAAAGGCTATAGCAACGACATGAAAAATCGTGGCTGAAGGTAATTAAAATATCCTTCCCCACCAAAATCGAAAACTTAAAATTCTTTTCAAAAAAAAACCTACATCCACGACATGTTGTTGTAGTAGGTGTTCAAATAATAAATAAAGTTTAAAATATGTACAACAGCAATATGTCATTGCTAAAGCTGGTTAATATTTTTTTATTAAATAAGAATATGTTTTCTAAAAAGTTAAAAATTATAGCATCAACAACTACGACTTTTTCGTTGCTTAGAATAAAATACTCTTTATTTATATAAATTAAGTTAATTTTGTTTGTGTTTTAAAAAAAATGAGATTTATAATTAAAATTTATTATTTGCCTTCAAAAGAAAAAATTAAAATTTATTAAAACCCTCTTTTTCTTTCCCTCGTCGACTCGGTTCACAAGCTGCGCTCACTCTCAAACAAGGTATCTCTACTTTCTCTCAATACACTTTCTTCTCTTAAAATTAGAGTAAATTACACTTTTGGTCCCTGTGGTTGTCACGCACTATCAAGTATAGTCCCTATTTCAAACTAATTACAACATTGATCATTGTGGTTGCTGTTCTTTTTCAATGTTGGTCCTTATTAAAGTATACCCCATTATTCCTCATTAAATAATAACTCCATCCAAGGACAAAATTGTCCAATCCCTTTTATTTTTTAAAAACCCTTCCACCCCAATTGATAACCCATTGTCAGATTACCTTTTCACCCAATTAATTAATACAAGTATTCCCCATTATTCCTCATTAAATGATAATTCTTTCTTCTTTCTTCTCTCTCATGGATCACCGTCTCCAACTCCCCATCCCTTATACAAATCCCTCTTCCTCTCCAGTGAACTCTTCGATCGTCTTCGACAAATCTGAACCAAGCAAAATTCTAAAACAAATCAACAACTAATATCAAAAACCCAAATCCCTAATTTCCAAATCAAAAACCCTAAATCCAAAATTAAACTCATATCCAAGTTTGAACGCTTCCCAAAAAATAACTCATATCCAAGATTAAAAACTCAATTCGAAAATCTAAACTTGAAAAAGGGGAGTGTATGATTACGGTGGTTGCAGGTCTACACATATGGAGGTGTTCTAAGGAGATGGATCTCAGAACTATTTGTGGCTCGAGAAAAAGAGTTACGACTGGCTTTCTTCCACATTGGACTCCACCGGCACAATGCAGCCCTTCACAGTGGTCTCTCATTGTAACCATCATCAACCTAGATGTGACGCCCACCTTCAAACCCAAACCCAAATTTGCAGTTGGAGTGCATTTCTCATGTGCATCCTCTAAACACTACTTCCATATATCAAATGTGTAACGACCCGGTTTCCCAAACATGCGTCAAATAACATATATTGCATAACATCGTTACATTCATAAAAGAAAATACATAATAAGTCACGTACGGACCCATGGTCTCATAACTATACAATACAAAACATAGGCATTTACTAGTCTCCGTCAGCTATCACCCGTATCCTACACTTTATCCTTCCCTTTGCTAAGAAAAGATCCTCGACCTGGAATACATATTTTTGAAAAGAAAATGAGGGTTAGACCAAACGGTCTAGTGAGATAATCCCTGTCAGTTTAGTAATCCTTTTGTAAAAACACACATATATCACAAATATACAACATGTATTTAAATACCAAACAAGACTCGTGCACCGTGTACCTCTCCTCATTATCCCTGGCCATATTAGTTGGTTGCAAGCCTACTAATCAATTACTCCACCGTACGACAATTACAGCCAACACCACCGTACGACAATTACAGCCAACACCACCGTACGACAATTACACCCACTACTCCGCCGGTCCTAAACCCGGCTAACGTGCTCTCGTGTAATGTAGATTTCGTATAAATAAAATATATATCTCAATATATCATATTTTCATTTATAAATACGTCATCACATTCCAACTACATATCCATCTCAAACGTAAACACATAATCACACCATCTATCACATATCTGTAACACCCCATATTTCAACTCTTGTGGTATTAGTGCAGAAATAAGAAATTATGGGGCTCTTTTGAGAAAAACTCAAAATTCTGTGGCTGAGTTGTGAAAAAGAAAAGCTAGCTAAGTTAAAACTCTCCTAAAACCCTATTTGGTCCTCATTTGTCGGCTGGAGAGTTCAAGAAGGGAGAAGGAGCTCAAGAAATCCACAATGGGAGGTTTGGAGAAGGTGGTTCAGTGAGGGATTGAAGGAATTTGCTACCAAGGTATACCTTCATCTTCATCTCTTGGATTTGTCTTGGAAATGGAGTTTAGATGTATGATTCTTATTGATTTCTCTTCTTCTTCAAGTATTTTGAGACAAAACCAATTGGAAGGGTGTGTTGGATGATTCCCTTGAGGAGTTTGTGAACTCTTGGTGTTATTCCACCTTTCCAATGGAGGTTCTTAAGTTGATTCATTTTAGAAAGAATTTGTGTTTTCAAAAGAGTAGTTCATGATGGTTGATTGAGGAATTGATTGATTTAAGTAATGAGGATTGTTTCCTTAATGTATAAATAGTTTTAGAGTTTGTTTTGGGAAGTTATCAATCGATTGGAATCATTTTTGGAGGAGTTAAGTGGGTTTTCGAGCTGACCCTGGGATGCAGAACTGAGAATGCTCGACCAGAGAGTTACGCGTCTTTTCACGCGGTTTGCAAACCGCGTAAGTCTCTGTTGGGAAATTCTCGTTTCTGCTTCGTTGGTCGTTCGGGCTTGGATTCGAGGCGTGGTTTAGGGGTTTGTCTTAAGACACTATGGGGAATGTTTTAGAGTATAATTGGGGAGTCTAATACTTCCTTTGTTAACCCCAATTCAGGTGATCGTTTGGTGTTTAAGTGAGCTCCGATTAGAGTGTCGTATAGCCGAATACCAGGTGAGTTCCCTTATGCATTAATTCTATCTTTTAAAATGAATTGCGAAGAATTGATATGACTGAAAATGAGTTTACTTGATCATCATGAATTTATGTCTTCTCATGCATGAAAAGTGTTATCTTACAAGTGGAAGGAGGATTATCCTCGAGTAAGTTTTAAAACATGTTTTAATGTTTATGCCTATGGTAGAGTCAGGTTGCACAGTGGAGGACCCCCGAGTTGCCGTGCCTGGCTTTGTTAGGTGTCGAGTTGCCGTGCCTGGCTTTGTAAGGTGTCGAGTTGCCGTGCCTGGCTTTGTAAGGTGTTATTGGTCCATGCCACTGTGTACACCCATGTTTGAGCTCAAACTTGTTACGTGCTGTTTGCAAGGAAACGTGTTTTCTTAAAATGTTTTGTGGTCGCGTTTTTAGGAGGGAATTCACTAGACCTTATGGTCTAACCCTGGCTTTCAAAACTTAAAAACCATTTTCAGGAAAGGGAGGCTTAGGTGCTTCGTTCAAAGGGAAAGAGAAGGCTTAAGGCGGATGTGCGAGAATAGAGACCGTCATGATCCAGCTGTTGTTAGTTTAAACATCTCGGTTGTAATCGTTTGGGAACTTTATGCTTTGAGTATGTTATCAAGTATTGTGATGTAAATTGGGACCCTTATGGGCTTTTTGGACTTATATTCCATGTTAAGTGTTTTAGGTTGTTACAAATGGTATTAGAACCGTAGTTTAAGGGATTTAGGTGACCGAATGGGCCTAAACTTAAACTTGAGAAAAGGGACACAACCGAGATATAGGAAGCCATTAGGAAAGACCTTAATCGTAGGATGTCTTGACAATGGTAGTGAGAACCCTCATGTAAGGTAAATTCAAATAGCATCTGGCCAATGCTATTATGGACTTACAGGTGCATGGGTGTAATCAATCGCTATTGTCAGGATGGGTGGTGAGTGTGGAAGTATGTAGAAGGTTCTAACCTTGTGTTTGATAGCAAATAGTTGATGTGTCATGGGAGATCCCTTGTGATGTGGTTTTTGTAACTTCTAGAAGAAGTGTTGTCTAGAATGTTGATGAGCTGTCTAGAGGTAAACTCTCTGGGATAGGAAGCGAGAATTATGTTGGCATCTTGAAAACCTTCAATTCAAGATTGAGGGAGGGAATTTAGTTCTGGATTCCTTAGTCAAACGGTTGGGGTGGCAAGGTTATTAAATGAAGGAGATCAGTGTTGTTTTGAAGTATGCATAAGAGTAGGAGGTGAGATAACTGGTTAGTTTGGTAAACCATGTTGAGCGGTCGATCAAGTGGATTGTGGAGCACTTGTGCCACAAGTTGTAGCATAAGTAAGAAAGCGGTTGTTGGTCTTAGTGAGGTATCAGTGAAGAGTTGAAGTGAGTGCAACGGTTGACTTGGTTAGAGTGAATAGCCTTCAATTGCATATTAAATTTCATTCATTGTGTCATTAAACTTATTACACAAGTTCTTTCATGTTAAAGGCATGTACGTGCATAACAAACTTTCCTTGTTTTGAGAAATGAGTTGACACTCGCAAGTGTGTGTTTTTTTATTGGTAAAGGATAAATTTGTTTTCACTATACGATAAAACTTTGAACTTAGAAATCTACGAATTACTTCACACTTTTATTTGGGGAGAGAATCTTCGTTATGAAAATATTGAAAACGTTTTATTGAGAGGTTTTGTTTATAAACAAAATGAGTATTGACTTGTTATTATTATAAGAACGAGTATTGGAGTTGACAGACCCACTTTGGGTAAGTAATTTCGTTCGAAAATTTTTCCGGCCATATGCGAAAGGGTTTCATTGAAGACAATCGTAGTGTCGGCATCGATTTGGATGGACAGGGTTACGAATTATCGTAAGAGTGCCTGTAAGTGATCCTTGCGATCGTTGTGTTTTACTATTCATCTCGAGTAATGTTGTTTCATGCATACTCAAACTCGCTTTATACTTTTGCATCTATCGTGTTTCTTAAAAGTGCGCAAAATGATTTCAATCGTTGTGTCATTGTGCATGAAGGCTATGAACTCGCTAGGTCGGGGGATGATGTTACGATTTAAGCCAAGGAAAGGGCTTTGGGAGTTAAATTTCTAGTTGTATAAGATGTGGTCAAGTTATGACCATAGTGTTCCGTTAGAGTAAGTAGGTGAATACCTGGAGTCTTGGGCAGTGAATCTGGAATGTTGGTATGAGTGTAGTTTGAACTATTGTCGGGATATGTGAGAATAGTTTTAATCGCGGTAAAGTTGAAATGGCCAAAGTGTTTCTGTTGGTGGAATAGAAATCAGTAGCGTTACGTTACCTAATGTAATGTTTTCGGTTTCGAGTTGGAGTACTGAGATGGTTTGATAATTAGATCTTGCTAAGAAAGATCTTGTGTTTAGTCTCTCTCGAGGGAGAACGGTGGGGTATAAGTTGGTTATAAGGCGTAGGACGAAGTGGGTTATGTTAGGAATCCTAGATTGCCAGGAAAGAATGAAATCATCATGTAGTCCATTAATGTGGAGGTTTTGTCAGGAGATTGAAACGTGAGAATGAACCCGTTGCGGGCGAACGAGTGAGGTTGTTCGAGAATGTGTTAAGGATATGGTATAGGAACACCTTGTGAGGGCATTGGGAGAACGGAAGACCACCAATGTGAATGTAATGTCCATTGAGGTTTGGATGATTAGCTTATGTGTAAGGTGTCTAGCACAGCGAAGATAGATTGCGAGGAGTTAACGAGGAACGAGAACTGGTTTGGGAGTTAGGAGAAATAGATTCTTTCGAGAATCCATGTTCGTCGTGAGGCGACTGGACAATTGCATGTCGATTGTCGATGTCGAATCAGTGACCGTTTTGTTGGATAGTTGTCGGGAGGTTGGTATTGGAGAAGTAACTATAGTGTGGCTATCTTGTTGAGTTTTCTTACAAAGAGGTAAGAAGTTGTTTGGAGAAAGGTAGGTATCCGACGTGACGTTTGACCACCTTGTGTGAGTGTACAAAAGTAAGAGATCGTGATTGCTTAAGTGATTTTCTTATGGGGTATGATGATCCATATAAGAACGAAAGGTTAGGGTAATCGAAACGGGTGTACCTTGAGTAATTGACTTTGTTATGTGGTTCGTTTAGACCCGGGAAGGGCAAAGTCGAGCAACATTTTGGCTTCGTTTGAAATTGTGTTATGGGCGGCATAAAGGAAGTAACATCTTCTGCGTATGTAAAGGCATCACGTTAACTTGTTGCAATGTAGTCACGGGGTGCGATAGTGGCGTGGGGAAGTGGTAGCACTTGGTACCAAAGAAGCGTGTATGTCTCAGATGTAATAATGGAGTAGTCAAAGGTAATGAGTATGCCTGGTTGAAGTGTGTGGTTTTACGGGCGGTATACGTTAATACTAGGTTGAGATCAAGAGATTAAGTTACGGTTGGTAACGGGATGACAGGAGAACCCTTGTCCTTCTCGATCCCATTGGATTTTGGGTGAGTTTTCATGCTTCACTTGATTGTCGAGCAGGATATTGTACCCGTTAAGTTGTAGTGCTTCGTCGTGAAGTTTAGTCAAGAGTGTTGGAGTATTTCGTGGATGTAATGAATTAGAATGAGCGGGTCGGCGGTGTTGGAGAGTTAGGAACTCTTGGTAGTTCTTGGTGTTAAGTACCTCATGAGAACTTGGCTAAAGGTCTTGACTGATAAGTATGGAGAAGTTGTTCTGTTAGGCTGTAGCGGTGTGCGATGGAAAGTTTGTGTAAGCATGAGAGAAGATGATGACGGTATGAAAGATCAAGTATAGACAGACTCGCGGTAAGAAGATGTCATGAGACATTGAATGGGCGGACTATAGTTGAAGAACTGTTCTTTTTAAGGCATAAGATAAGGGATTGTTGTTTATGTCATGGTTAATGAGTTGAGAAAGCTAAGTTCATGCGACCGGTCTAAAAGTTGGTTCTTGTGGGTGAGTCATTCTTTTGAGGGATCTTTAATGTATCAAGTTAGGATGGAAACAAGTGGTCAAATGTGGTGTCGTGGTCGAGAGACCTTGGGATTAGATTCAGTATTGTCGGGAAGAATGTTTCGCGTGAGCGTGTCGTTCAACATTCAATTAATTGAGATAGTTTGAATGAGCTTGGTCACTCCTCCGTGTGGGAGGGCAAGTGAACGTTGGAGGCAGTTCCTAGTTAGTGGAACCATTCGGTGGATTAGGGCGAAGGACATAATTGTGTATAGAATATAATTATGGCTTAGCGATTGTTGTGAGTTTGGACCGTTGATTTGTAGCTGTTGAGACACGTGTGATCAGTGTGACTTTGAGGAAACACAACTGTGCCAGGTGAACGCTATTTTGGTAGGAGGGCGTTCATCCTTTGATATGAATGTTATATGGTGGTGAGAATGCGGTAATGATAAGAGAGTGATAGTGTGTAATGTCGACGAAGGGAGTGATTAGTCTCCGTTTAGAGATTTGGGTTATTGCGGTGTTAACTCGAGTAGAGTCGTTTTCTATTAAGGAGAGTAATTTGGATGAGTAGTATGTTCGGACGAAGGGATTGCAAGTGTGTTTCAACAGGAGATTGAATCGGGCTATATTGTAATGAAGTAATGGCAGTTATAGAAGGAATTGGGGGAGATAATGAATGAATTAAAGGTACTCGGGGAAGTATGAAACTTTTGGTGCGTCTTCGCAAGTAATGCGAATGATTGAGGGGTCGGATTTTGTAGTACCGTTAGAACCAAATATTGGCGCCGGATGGTCGAGAATTTGAGGGACAAAGAAGTTGATCTTCTAGAATTGTATTTGCAACTCCTTAAGAAATTCTGTGGGTAATGTGATTATTGGAAGTCAGAAGTTAACTCTAAATTGCAGCATATGTCCGGCAATGGAATTCCGAGGACAGAATCCTGTTAAGGGGGAGGTGATGTAACACCCCATATTTCAACTCTTGTGGTATTAGTGCAGAAATAAGAAATTCTGGGGCTCTTTTGAGAAAAACTCAAAATTTTGTGGTTGAGTTGTGAAAAAGAAAAGCTAGCTAAGTTAAAACTCTCCTAAAACCCTATTTGGTCCTCATTTGTCGGCTGGAGAGTTCAAGAAGGGAGAAGGAGCTCAATAAATCCACAATGGGAGGTTTGGAGAAGGTGGTTCAGTGAGGGATTGAAGGAATTTGCTACCAAGGTATACCTTCATCTTCATCTCTTGGATTTGTCTTGGAAATGGAGTTTAAATGTATGATTCTTATTGATTTCTCTTCATCTTCAAGTATTTTGAGACAAACCCAATTGGAAGGGTATGTTGGATGATTCCCTTGAGGAGTTTGTGAACTCTTGGTGTTATTCCACCTTTCCAATGGAGGTTCTTAAGTTGATTCATTTTAGAAAGGATTTGTGTTTTCAAAAGAGTAGTTCATGATGGTTGATTGAGGAATTGATTGATTTAAGTAATGAGGATTGTTTCCTTAATGTATAAATAGTTTTAGAGTTTGTTTTGGGAAGTTATCAATCGATTGGAATCATTTTTGGAGGAGTTAAGTGGGTTTTCGAGCTGACCCTGGGATGCAGAACTGAGAATGCTCGACCAGAGAGTTACGCGGCTTTTCACGCGGTTTGCAAACCGCGTAGCAAACCGCGTAAGTCTCTGTTGGGAAATTCTCGTTTCTGCTTCGTTGGTCGTTCGGGCTTGGATTCTAGGCGTGGTTTAGGGGTTTGTCTTAAGACACTATGGGGAATGTTTTAGAGTATAATTGGGGAGTCTAATACTTCCTTTGTTAACCCCAATTCAGGTGATCGTTTGGTGTTTAAGTGAGCTCCGATTAGAGTGTCGTATAGCCGAATACCAGGTGAGTTCCCTTATGCATTAATTCTATCTTTTAAAATGAATTGCGAAGAATTGATATGACTGAAAATGAGTTTACTTGATCATCATGAATTTATGTCTTCTCATGCATGAAAAGTGTTATCTTACAAGTGGAAGGAGGATTATCCTCGAGTAAGTTTTAAAACATGTTTTAATGTTTATGCCTGTGGTAGAGTCGGGTTGCACAGTGGAGGACCCCCGAGTTGCCGTGCCTGGCTTTGTTAGGTGTCGAGTTGCCGTGCCTGGCTTTGTAAGGTGTGGAGTTGCCGTGCCTGGCTTTGTAAGGTGTTGAGTTGCCGTACCTGGCTTTGTAAGGTGTTGAGTTGCCGTGCCTGGCTTTGTAAGGTGTTATTGGTCCATGCCACTGTGTACACCCATGTTTGAGCTCAAACTTGTTACGTGCTGTTTGCAAGGAAACGTGTTTTCTTAAAATGTTTTGTGGTCGCGTTTTTAGGAGGGAATTCACTAGACCTTATGGTCTAACCCTCGCTTTCAAAACTTAAAAACCATTTTCAGGAAAGGGAGGCTTAGGTGCTTCGTTCAAAGGGAAAGAGAAGGCTTAAGGCGGATGTGCGAGAATAGAGACCGTCATGATCCAACTGTTGTTAGTTTAAACATCTCGGTTGTAATCGTTTGGGAACTTTAAGCTTTGAGTATGTTATCAAGTATTGTGATGTAAATTGGGACCCTTATGGGCTTTTTGGACTTATATTCCATGTTAAGTGTTTTGGGTTGTTACAATATCCATCTCACATATATATATATATTTATATATATGTATTCCAATTTGAAAACGTTTTTAAAGTAAAACTCACATGATTGCTTTATTACAACTCTTCCAAGCCTTTTCCAAAGATTCAGTCTTTCAATCCAAATCCACTGAATCTGAAACAGATTAAATACAAATATCCCTTACTAAATAAACACATAAGACATACTAGGCTAAGAACTCGAGATAACTTAAATCCTCCAAAAGTGACCAAACAGCCAATGTTTCCGGATACCATAAACTGTCCGGACAGTGCAACTTTTCGGACACCATACTTTCCGGACAACATTTATAATCCGGACAACATAGCTTTCTGGGCAATACGTTTAATCCGGATGACATCCGAAAACCGAGGTAATCCGGATACCATCCGGTATCTACTTCATCCGGATACTACTAAGAAGGACTACCAGACACTATCAACAGAACTACCGGACACTATCTTGTTTTGTCCGGAAACCTTCGTCTGTTCCTTAAAAATTCTACCCAGAAATCGATTTAAACCCCTTTCTTCCAAACCAAACATATCAGTCTTTTACAAGTGAGTTTTCTAACCTATTCCAAACATCAATTTTATACTAAAAACAATTTACATAAGAAAATAGAGTAAACTCACCTTAGGGAGATAAAACCCACTTTTCTTGCACAATTTACTTCAAATCAACAGCACCCTTGTTTATACCAGTTTGGAAATCCTAGCTTTCTGATGAATCTGCTCTTCTTCTTCTTTTCTCAATTCTAACTCTCTCTTGATTTCTTTCTCTCAATTCTCTCCCTCTCTCTTTGACGAAAAACACACACACACAAACACTTTGAGATAATGAAAAATATCTCATTTCTTATATTTAATAAAAAGAGGCGGTGGTGGAGCTGAATTGCTTCACCAATTGACCAAACAAACCCCCAAACTCTCATCTAATGGCAACTTTAACCCTCCAATCTCTAAATTAAAATTAAAACTTACCCCTTAACTTCCAACTCCATAAAACACTTGACTAAAACTTATAAAACTAACCCCAAACCCATTTCAAACTAAAATAATAAAAATTAATAAATCAATAACGTACCCGGTTATTATAAAATGCAATCCTTGAACACTAAAAGAAAAATCAGGGTTGTAGAAGATGGAGAAAGGGGAGAGACGAAGAGGAATGTAGGAGTAGGATAAGGGGGATAGTTGAGCTGTGGAGAAAGATATGATAGAAGAAGGTCGAGATCCCCGGTGAAGGATGTTACCGGTGAGGGTAGGGGGAGTTTTGACCCTGTGTGTTTTTATATACATTCTTTAATTTTTTTAAAGGAAATTGAAATACAAATCAAAAAGACAAAAATACCCTTGAATAAACAAACCTATTTAACAGAAGTTAGTGTGAGGGACCAACATTGAAAAAGAATAGCCACCACAATGACCAATATTGTAATTAGTTTGAAATAGGGACTACACTTGATAGTGAGTGACAACCACAAGGACCAAAAGTGTAATTTACTCCTTAAAATTATTTTCATTTTCCTCTTCGAATTTTCATCTCTACTTTCCTTTTTCCCTTGGAAATAAGATGAATTGAAGTTTGTGATTTATGGAATTTTAGGGCATTTAGGGGGTGTTTGGGAGTGCTTATATTTTTAACTTATGCTTATTTGCTTATAACTTATCTCCGTTCCAGAAAAGTCAGTTTGAAGTTACTTCTCAAAAAACTGCTTATCTCCTTCCCTGGAACACGATAAGCAGTTTTTTTTTCAAATCCAAACACTCATCTCCTTCCCTGGAACGCAATAAGGAGATAAGTTAAAAATATAAGCACTCCCAAATACCCCTTACTGCGATTGATTACGTTTCTCTCAAAACGACGATTGATTTTGCATCTGCACTATCAACACAAAATCAAACGGAGTAAAATCCAAATGTAAGTGACATCCAAATGAATTTTCCTGATTGTTTGGTATTGTGCGTTTTTTTGTCAAATTGCTACTCTCAAGGTTTGTCAAATTGCTTCTCTCAATCCGTTTCGTATTGTGCGTTTTTTGTCGAATTGTTTCTATGCTTTTGGAAGATCGATCAGTTAATCCTGATTGTTTGAATCGTCATAAACAGGTCTGATTGTGTTTCATTTCATGTTTCAGTTGAATAAAATGTGAAAGTCCGTTGAAATTGCTACTCTCAAGTTTTATTGTTGCTCTGCCTCAAACAGACTCAAGTTCTATTGCTTCTCAATAGAAAACCGGCTTTCGATTTCACGGTCTCCCTTCTGCGTAAGTTGAAACTTCTAGGGTTTCTGTTCAATAATCGCTCCTTAGATTGACATGTTTGGAATATGCTTACATGTTTGAAATGAAATTGTTTGGATAGTTATATATGCTAATATAACATTTTGAATTGGGTTTCAACAGTTATATATGCTATAATTGTTGATATATATATGTGTGTGTGTGTGTTATACACTCTCTGCTACCTTTCCACTCCCACCTGCAGTGCTAGGATATATATAATTCACTTGCATAACAAATTTGACAGGACTGCAACAACCAAAACAAGCTCAAATTCCAATTTACTTGCAATAACTTTTTTTGCCAACTACACAAGTAACAAAAGATCTTATCTAGGAATTACATTACTGAATTTTGGCTTCTAGGACATGAATGGTGTAAAGAAGAGAAAATTACAGAAAATGGAAGAATCTAGAGGAATATAGAACTTAATTGAAACTGAATTAAAAGGAGGCATGTGTTGACCAGCACCTGATTAAATAATTAAATGCTTCTTGGAAATCCTTCTAGTAAAATTCTTTAAACAACCCCCTTTCTTTTACCTATATTCAAAGAAAATTACCAGAAAAATTGAAGGAAAATGTAACACCCTCAAATTTGGAAAGAGCAACTAACTTTAATTTCAATAAAGTAACCAAAATAGGATAAAATCTTTTCTACAAACCATCTTTGAAAATACCTCAAAAATTAAACATCACGACTTCTACATTTAACAACTCAAGACGGGTGTTACCCAACACAATACAAGTTGCTAATCCCAAATAAAGGCGGAAGACTTCACTAAGCAATTCAATTTTCGTGCACTCTACTAGCACTCATCACTTCACAGTGTAGCTAAAGCTATTCCCAACCTGAACGTGTTGCACATGTCGACAAATAAAAAGGTTAGGCTAACGCCTAGTGAGTTCAAGAGTTTACATCATGATCAAATAATTTGTTAGACAAAAGGTTTCAACGTAAATCATTATTTTCCGAAAAAGGATTTGAGTAAAGTACGCCAACACCCATTTTTCAAATGCACGCAAATTCCGTGACGAAAGCTTCCAATGAAAATCATTTCCCAGCAATAGACTCAAGTCCAAAACTCACTCAAGATGTAAATAATTATTAAAACCTCAATATAATATTAATGCGAATAAAACTCCAATATTCGAAAACGTCCAACCAAGATGAGACATAAAACGCCACTCATAATTCATGGGAAGAACCATCCCTACGCGTATAAAACAATGGCGACACATGGATAAACAAAATACCCAAAACAACACCCTTCGGTGACGGGGGAGACCCGATTCCATCGAATGTGGCGTGAACACAAATTAAACCACAATTAATAAACACTAGTAAGCTTCATAGATGGGGCACACAAGACATCAACCAAACTAGGTATTTAGTCAATCTTAGACATCAACCATACTAGCTCTTTAGTCCATCTTAGACATCAACCATACTAGCTCTTTAGTCCATCTTAGACATCAACCATACTAGGTCTTTAGTCCAAACCACCAAGTTCAATCCTGCTGGATCTTTACCTTGAAACCCACCATCCAACACAACCTTACTCGGCTTAAACATTTATACATGACCTCAAAAGAATAACCAATGCATTCAAATAATGTAATTCTCTAATACAATGCAATTCATGCAAAACATAACCCAAGCCCACGTCGAGCTTATCAAAACCGGGCAACACCCTCAAGACCCAACAGAGTCCAAGTCCGAGCCACCAACTCAAAAGATCAAGTGATCGTTTATCAAAATCAACTCATGCAAATAAAGTGTGTCGAATCCACATTATGCAAACACATGCTCCGAGGCATGATTATCTTACAACCCCTTCATCGCTACTTTCCCAATGAAGTCAAATCATATATATGCATATACATGTATGCGTGTACGTATATGCCTATCTTTTATAATTTATTAATGCATAAAACCCTCCATGGTCCGTTAGACCCAATGTACCAAGAATACAAAATCATCAAACGGTCTTCACCTATAAGGTCAAACACTCAAGGAGACACATACTCACATAAAACCCAATTAAGCACATAACACATCCAAAGCTCCACCTCGAGCTACTAAAACTGGCAAACACTCAAAAGACTCATTTGAGTACAAATCAAGCCTTTAAAGGCCAAAATAAACGTTTGGCTAAATACGTGTTGCTCACACGGTTACGTAAACCAAAATACATCGTTTCCCAAAATCTTTACCCTTTTAATTTCTCAATTGGCCATCGGCCCAAAATAAAAGGTTTACAACTCCCAAAATATTCATACGGCCAAGATTGACCCAAAACCCCAACTCACACGTTCACATTTTCAAAATGTAACATATCATAATTATTGCACAATCACAACAAACACTAAAAGTGTATTTTGACCAAATAACTTTCACTTATACAATAAATTAACAAAACCTCTTTCACTCGTGATTTATTCATCAATCATTCAAAATCCCCAAATGTGGGTGTTTTAACAAGATTTGTAAAGCTCAACACTTTGATTAAATCAAAACCCACTAAATAACTCAACAAGGGATAATTTCATATAAAGCACACAAATACTTTAAAATAAACATTTTGGCATGTACAACGTTTTCACAAATCAACTTGAACTCACCTTGCTATATTAGGCTAAATCTAGATTTTCCCAAACGTAAGCTCATTTGATGCAACACGAATCCTTAAGCCAAATCTTCCAAAAACCTAGATCCATAAATTTCCAACCATGAATATTCATATTCAACCACTTTAAAACCATTTGTTGGTCCTGAAGGCCTATACAAGTTTGTAGAAGGGGGGGGGGGTTGAATACAAACACATTGATTTTACTTTTCTAAATTGTTTATTGATAAATCATTAACAATTTACAGCTTGTTGCGGAAACAAGATTAAGGATAAACCTAAATCTAAACAAGTTGGAACACTAAGGTTTCTTGCACTAAGAGAGATAAGGAAATTACTAATAATAACCTATCTTGAGATAAGAGATTTGAACTTGTCCATAGTTAGCAAGTTACTTCAAATGAAGTGAGTTCATCTCTTTATATACTGCATGCATTTAATGCAAGTCAGTATACACTTTACACGTGTCATCAGCTGGTTGGTTGCATGTCATTGACCTTTGTTGACATCCTTAGTAGCCGCATGGATGAACAGTGTAGTATCAGAGTGGTTGTACGATATCAGATATTCGGAGGTTCTTTTCTGACATTTTGTACGGAGTCGTGCAAGGGGGGGTTAAGACAAAAGTACTTTGTACGGAGGACTTCATGATCAGCTTTCGTTGATTCAGCGATTATCATTTACTATTCAGCAGATGATAAAGTTCAGCGATAGCTGAAGTCTTGTACTTGATACTTCACGTTGAGTGGACAAATCTGAGTCTTCGCTGATCCGCATCAGTTCATTAGGAGACTTGTCGCTGGTTCTTGAGCTTAATCTTCGACTTCAGCGTAGAACCTTTGTTGACGTGAAACTTGTCTTCAGGGATCATAAGTAAACAACTAACTTATCAGCGATCATCATAATGACTGAACAGACTCAGAGCATTAATGGTGAACAGTGTTCGCTGAATGTTTATTTTAAAGAGCGAGAGTTCCTATCAGCGGTACTGTAAGATCTTAGTACTTATCAGCGATAGTGAAACTCTGATACATATTGTTTACTTACAATTTTCACTAAGTATATAAGAAAGGGTCATTATCAAATCACTGAGGGTTTGGATCAACAATCTCCCCCTATTTGATTATGACATAGCAACAAAGAAAATTGCTATTTAATGAAAACATAAGGATAAAAAGAACTCATAAAATATTTGTCCCTTTTACTGTTTTCTGGGATCTTTTCAGTACTGATGGAGTAAAGTACATTCGCTGAAATCTTTCTTTAAAACTTTGAATCAGGTTACAAAGAGAAATGGAAAGATTATAAGTACGAGCGAAATAAATTACAAGTACAAAAGGATAACTGATAAAATAGATGAAAGAGGCGATCCTATCAGCTTACAGAGGTTCTTCCTTAATGAGAAGTTCATCAAGGGTCTTTTCAGTGGGGATCATCCAGTCAGGAACCGTTACACCTCGTTTTCTTTTGTTCAGCGCTTCTTCAAAGATCAAGGGTTTTAGGTGTCGTGCCTGAATGTCTTTTCTGAAGTCACACCAGTAGATGAGATCTCTGAGCTGTTCGATTGGAGTGATTGGAAGCTCAGCGATCCGTTGAAAACATTTACGTCCGTCGTAGTCGAGAAAGAATATTCCATAAGGATTACTGATGACTTTACCAGGGACGAAAAGTTCACATGGTGGCAAAGAAATGTCAAGGGCAGATAGATCAGGGTCAGGACCAAGCACTTCAGCGCGAGAGAAACCAATTACAGTTTCATTTCGTATGACAGGTCCTGAGTTTGAATCTTGACGTTTATTCTTCAGAGAGGCCCTTTTTCTTTTCAGCTTAAGATCAGGAAGGGGAGGAATGTCCACACAAGAAGATATCAAATCGATCTGTCTGTTTATCAGCTTTTCGAAATGATCCTTGTACTTAGATTGTGACGATTGGATAGCTAACCTCATCTCCAGCCATTCAGAGAGACCATACCTTTTTACAGTGTCAGCGCGAAAGGATTCAGATTGGCCATCTTCTTTGAAAAGTTTGATGTCAACAATAGGTACTCCGATAGAGGTTCTTCCAGAGATGAATACCTTGTTGATCTTCGCTGGACGATATCTGAAGTGTATTTTCTCTTTACACCAGATCAGGGTGGTCTGAGAAACTTCAGTTTTCTTTTCCACGATCTTCTGGGCTTCTTCCCAAATCTTTCGTTGGACTTGAATGGGAACACGTTTCAGCTTGGGGTCTTTGACAGATTCTTGAGTAAGATTGATGGCGTATTCTCTGTCTTTTTCTTCATCTTCCTTTCTTTCAGCGATTAGGCGTTCAGCTCTAAGGTGTTCCTTGTATTCAGCTTTTGAAATTTTGAACTTTGGAGGAACTGAAGGAAGTTGATCACGCCTTAGAATGATTCGCTGATCCTCGAATCGCTTTATTATTTTCTCTCTTTTCTTCTGTTCTTCTTCTCTTAGCTTTTGAGGAGCTAAGGAAGGTCTCCGTTTGTGAGAGAGAGTCTGTTCTTCAGGTTCATCAGTCTCAGAGATCAAATCCAAGACTGGGATTATTTCTTCAGCATCAGCTGGTATAGTTGTGGAGCCTTCAGCGATATCCTCAAACAGGGGAGAGGACTAGCTGAAACACATCGATCTTACAAGTAAGAACTTGGGTAGAATCAGATAGAGAGAATTGGTTTAAGTGTATAGGCTTGGGTAGAGGAACTGATAGTGTATGATAGAGGAGGGATGGAGTAAGAGATGTTTAGTGTACCTGACAAACCGACTTTTCAAGCAAGATCGTCAGATTTTCATCTTCAACGACGCTTTTGCCTTTGCCTTTCTCAGCTCCAGAGGCTGAGGGCTTTGTCTTTGTCCGCTCCCCTGAAGGTTCATTTATCGAGATTCCCTTAAGAGCTTTGATCTTTGGAGCAGGTTTGACGATAAAGAAGTCATCGTCATCTTCGTCATCATCATCATCATTCTTTGGAGAAGAAGATGGTTCATTATCAGGGATGTCGACGGCTTCATCATCTTCTGCTTCAGATTCTTCAGCGTCTTCTTCGAGTTGCTCCCCCTCAGATACAGAGGCGAGCTTCTCGGTTCCCTCAGGGTGTTCATCTCCCTGAGGTCCAGCGGCTGCTTCAGCTTCAATAGTCTTCTCACCCTCTTCAGCGAAGGTGAGGTCTCCGTTCTTCTTTCCCCTGATAGATTCATCATGGGAAAGGTCTTCAGCGCTCTTGGAAGGGTTTTCAGCGCTCTTCTCCCCCTCTTTTTCATGATGACTGGGGGAGGAATGGGTAGACTCAGCAGCGTGGGTAGGTTCTCTGTCTTCTTGGCCAGAGAAACCTACACGAACTTCAATCTTTGCTAATCTGTCTTCTAGGCCAGAAATAGCAGGATTGATTTTCTTCAGCTCAGTGCGATTGTCCGCTGTAAAATGTTCAGATTCAGGGACAGGGGCAGGAGCAGGAGTATTCTCCTTGTGCAGCAGCTGTTCGATCATAGTCTTCATCGAACCAACGTCAGTCTTTACAGAGCTTAAGTCAGTCGTCAGAGTGTTGACATTTGTCTTCACATCAGACATATCTCCCTCTAGTGTTCCAACCGATGTCTTCAGCGTTGTTACCTCGCTGGACATGGATGAAACTGAGGTTTTGAGAGAGGTGTAGTCTGTGTAGATATTAGCGAGCACCTTGGCGAAGTCGCTGAGAGTTTTATCAAGCTGCTTCATGTCATCTGTGGAAGATTTCTTCTCCACCACCGTTGTCAGCTTGTTCAGATTCTCTCCAGCGTTTGTTACAGCTGTAGAGTTATTGGAGAGAGTAGTGGTGAGACCTGTCAGCTTTGTTTCCACGGACTTCAGAGAGGCGTTGATATCTCCCAAATTAGGACCTGTAACAGATAAGAACTTGTGAACAAAGGAAAGCTCAAAAGTTTGGGGTTTAGTTACAGTGTTTATGGGTCGTTGTTTACCTGCAGGAGGATTCGTGAATTCGTCGAAATCACGGGTTCCTGAGTAAAGTTTCATGTCATCTTCAAAAGTGCCCATGGATTGTTCTGCAGGTCCTGTCTTCATCATCTCTGGATTATCAGCTTTAGCTTCCGTAGAAATGATGGCATCTCCAGCGATAACTGGAGGAGAGAACAAACGAGTAGAGGGAGAAGCGAAGGATAAGATTGTAGGTTGGGTTCTGAGTTCAGCGTTGGAATCGCTGAGAATCACTTCATCAGTCTTTTGAGAGACTGAGGGAGGTTGGGAAGTTTCAAAGTCTGTAATCTCTATTGATCCAAACCCTCAGTGATTTGATAATGACCCTCTCTTATATACTTAGTGAAAATTGTAAGTAAACAATATGTATCAGAGTTTCACTATCGCTGATAAGTACTAAGATCTTACAGTACCGCTGATAGGAACTCTCGCTTTTTAGATTAAACATTCAGCGAACACTGTTCACCATAAATGCTCTGAGTCTGTTCAGTCATTATGATGATCGCTGATAAGTTAGTTGTTTACTTATGATCCCTGAAGACAAGTTTCACGTCAACAAAGGTTCTACGCTGAAGTCGAAGATCAAGCTCAAGAACCAGCGACAAGTCTCCTAATGAACTGATGCGGATCAGCGAAGACTCAGATTTGTCGACTCAACGTGAAGTATCAAGTACAAGACTTTAGCTATCGCTGAACTTTATCATCTGCTGAATAGTAAATGATAATCGCTGAATCAACGAAAGCTGATCATGAAGTCCTCCGTACAAAGTACTTTTGTCTTAACCACCCTTGCACGCCTCCGTACGAAATGTCAGAAAAGAACCTCCGAATATCTGAAATCGTACAACCACTCTGATACTACACTGTTCATCCTTACGGCTACTAAGGTTGTCAACCAAGGTCAATGACATGCAACCAACCAGCTGATGACACGTGTAAAGTATATACTGACTTGCATTAAATGCATGCAGTATATAAAGAGATGAACTCACTTCATTTGAAGTAACTTGCTAACTCTGGACAAGTTCAAATCTCTCTCAAGATAGGATTTTATTAGTAATCTCCTTATCTTTCTTAGTGCAAGAAACCTTAGTGTTCCAACTTGTTTAGATTTAGGTTTATCCTTAATCTTGTTTCCGCAACAAGCTGTAAATTGTTAATGATTTATCAATAAACAATTTAGAAAAGTAAAATCTGTGTGTTTGTATTCAACCCCTCCTTCTACAAACTTGTATAGGCCTTCGGGACCAACAAGTGGTATCAGAGCGGATTTGTCTAATCTCATAAACAAGATCTAATCTAAGATATTTCTCTTCCTTGCTATTATCTGAAAATGGCCTCCCACACAAACACAAATTATATAGACAATGGTTCTCTTGCAAAACCCCCTAGATTTTCCAGAGATAACTTCAACTTGTGGAAAAACAGGATGACACTCTTCTTAGAAGGTGTAGACCCTACTATACCTTACTATCTTGAGAACAGCCCACACATCCCTGTAACAATTGATCCTTTAGTTCCAGCCACTGCAAATAGACCTCCTATTCCAGAAAGGCTGATTCCTAAAGAAATCCATCAGTGGACCGACGAAGATAAGAAGAAAGTGGCTATAGATACAAAAGCCAGATCCATACTATCCATGGCCCTTCCTGACGAAGTCTACCATTCCGTCATGAACCTGAAATCATCAAAAGCCATGTGGGACACAATATGTGTTCAGTATGAAGGAACGTCTGAAGTCCAGGACTCAAGAAAGATCAACCTGGTAAGACAATACGAAAGCTTCATTTCTGGTAAAAATGAAACTCTCTCTGAAGTTCACCAACGTTTTAATTGTTTAATTATAGATCTAAAAACTGTTGGTAAGGAATATTCTAACTTTGAAGTGCTGACAAAGTTTCTAGAATGTTTACCTGAAAGCTGGGACAATTATTCCATGTGTCTCAAGCTGTCAAAGGATCTAAGATCAATGACCCTTGCTACCTTATATGGCACATTGCTGAATCATGAGCAATCTAGCCATCTTAAGAAGAATCTTGTAAAAGATTCCAAAAGCACCCCTGTTGCTTTAATCTCAGAGGAACCTTCTACTCAGCGACCCTCGGTCACTATCACTGAGTTAGAGAGTAACTCTGAAAGGTCATCAGATTCTGATTCTTCAGATGATGATGAATCCTTGGCTCTCCTAACTAAAAAGTTCAGGAGATTCGCCAAGAAGAAAATGTTTAGAAAGAACAAAACTCTTTCCATAGCTGACAAGCCTAAATCATCAGCTTTTGTTGATAAGGCTACTGCTACTTGTTTCAACTGCGAAAAGACAGGTCATTTCGCTAACGAGTGCAGGTCAAAGAAAATCATGAGACCTTCAGCTTTTACAAAGAAATCCTTTGTTCCAAGGAATAAAGATGACAAATACTCAAAGCTGAAGGAGAAGTATGCAAAGCTGAAAAGCTTTAAGAAGAAAGGAAAAGGCCTGATGGCTGACTATGATTGGGCTGCTTCTGATGAAGAAGCCTCATCATCTGATTCTGAAGATGATGAAGCAAATCAATGTCTCATGGCCAAGATTGAAGAAGAGGAAGAAAGTTCAGACATTCCCTCCACTTCAACATCTGCCATTCAGGTATCACCTTCTTTCTTTACCAATATTGCAAATATTGATGAAGCTGATAGTCTCCGTAAAATCGATCTATTGACTAGAAGTTTATACGAAGCCATGAACGGCAAAGCTGTGGTTGAAAACCAAAATCTTGATCTCGCTGAAAAGCTTAAAAACTGCCACCTTCAAATAGAAAAGCTTTCTAAAATTGAAGATGATTTTAAAGATCAAGTCTATTTAAATCAGCTAGTCAAAATCGAACGAGCAGAAGCTATCGCTGCATTAAAAGCTGAACAAGCTACTGTTGAAGGATGGTGTAATTCTTCAACAAAGATCACTGAGATAATTAAGGCTCAGATTCCTCTGAGTGATAAACGTGGTCTGGGTTATAAATATGATACTCCAAAACCAACCACTGAACGTTCAATGCTTAAATTTGGAACGTTCGTATCCTAAGTCGCTGACACTTCATCATCTCAGTGCTCCTCGTCCATTACACCAATCCCTGAGGAAATTCCTACCTCCTCAAAAGGTAAGGAGAAAATGGTTTATTCAAAACCTACCTCTGTCTCTAAAGACAAAGGTAAAGGAATTGTTATTTACCAAAATCCTCAGAAGGGTACCTTAGTACCAAAGCTGAATGCTTCTAAAGCCTCAGTGACCTACCCCTCTGGATCTAGAAAGCTGATCTCTGGATCTATTCAGCGATCTACTCCTAGACTCAGAGTGGATATCCTTGGTAAGAAATCTGAAGAACTGAATGTTCGTCCCATTTCTAAAGCCAATAGTTTACTTGGTGCTGGCACTTCTAATTCAAAACTAAAAGCTCAGCATACAAGTGGTCCTAGAACTACTTTTAGTTATAGGAAATGTTATCACTGTGGACTTACCGATCATATTGCTAGTAAGTGCCCCACAGCCACCAAAGCTGAAAAGATAGCTAAGGTGAAGATTGCCCCCAAGGCAAAGAAGACCAACCCTGGTGAAAATCAGGTCAAGGTGACTCCTACCACTGAGGTTAAGAAATTAACCAAAGTGAAGAAAGATAAAGCTGAATCTTCAAATGCTGTGAAGACCGCTGAACCTTCCATTCCAACTACTTCCACTGACAAACGTGTATACATGGTTAAGTGGGTACCCAAGCAAAACTAATCTTCCTTTGTAAATGCAGGTTAAGAAGGGTATCTGGTATCTCGATAGCGGATGCTCTAGACACATGACTGGAAAGAAAAACCTGCTCGCTGAATACAAGGAAGAGAAAGGTCCCTCTGTGACTTTCGGTGGAAATGGAAAAGGACATACCCGAGGGTATGGTGTACTTTCAAATGGTACAACCTCCTTCAGAATAGTCGCATATGTTGAAGGGCTGAAGCATAATCTTCTGAGAATCAGTCAGCTTTGCGACATGGATAACAAAGTGATTTTCACTAAGGAATCCTGCTTTGTCTCTGAAAAAAAGGAGAAGATAGCTCTCAGCGGTTATCGTTTGGAAAATGTTTATGTAATAAACATGGACTCAACAACCACTGAGAACTCCTGTTTCTTCTCAAAGGCATCTTCTGATCTCAACTTGCTATGGCACAAGAGGCTCTCACATCTAAATTTCAAGACACTAAATACTCTTTCCTCCAAAGAGTTAGTCACTGGTCTACCTCAGCATTCATACGCCAAAGAGTCTTTATGTTCAGCGTGTGAAAAAGGGAAGCAGACCAAGGCAAGCTTCAAGTCAAAGCAAGTCTCCTCAGTGTCATCTCCTCTACAACTACTCCATATGGATTTGTTTGGCCCCGTTAACAAACAATCCATCGCTGGAAAGAAATATACGCTGGTCATAGTTGATGAATTTTCTCGTTACACATGGGTAATGTTTCTCCGTTCTAAGAGTGACACCCCTGAAGAACTCATCACCTTTGTTCGGAAGATGGAAACTCTGAACAATATGACTGTTCGCTCAATAAGGAGTGATCATGGAACTGAATTCAAAAACAGTTCTCTTGATTCCTTCCTTGAGAGTAAGGGTATTTCTCACAACTTTTCGTCAGTGAGAACACCGCAACACAATGGAGTCGCTGAAAGAAGAAATAGAACAATTATTGAAGCTGCACGTTCAATGCTCAGCGATTCTCACCTGCCTACTCAGTTTTGGGCAGAAGCTGTCAACACTGCTTGTTTTACGCAAAACAAGTCGCTGATAGTTAAAAGATTCAAAAAGACAGCCTATGAACTCTTTCATGGGAGAAAGCCTTCAATCAGCTTTCTTCACATCTTTGGATGTCAGTGTTTCATACTGAACAACAGAGATACCCTTGGAAAGTTTGATCCTAAGGCTGATGATGGAATCTTTCTTGGATACTCCTCAGTATCCAAAGCCTTCAGAGTCTTCAACCGTAGAAGACAAACTGTAGAAGAAACTATTCACGTCACGTTTGACGAATCCCGTTCAGCGAACTCTAAACCGAACGCTGATACTGAAGAACTGAATCAATGGATGTTTTCTCATCTTGGTGATTCAGAAGAAGTTCCCACTCCTCATGCTCATCCAGTAGAAGATGATAGTCCCACTATCATTCCAAACATGCAGAACAGTGAAGCTGAAACATCATGGGTCTCAGCTGTTCCTATAAACACTATACCTGCAGTTGATCCAAATGCCTCAGAAATTCCGTCTATTTCTCAGCAATCAGTGAATGAAGTGACAAATGCAAACATTCCTCTCTTAGCTGATAATCCAGAAGTAGCTGAAGCCTCATCTTCAGTTTCTCCAGTTCAGACTAAATCATCGACGTATGCTCCTGCTCAGCGATGGACTGTAAATCACCCAATCGATCAAATTCTTGGTGATCCCAACGCTGGTATTCAGACTCGTAGAAGTGCAGGTAATATTTGTTTATTTGTTAACTTTATTTCTCTAACTGAACCCAAGAAAATAGATGATGCCCTCAGAGATCCAAACTGGGTCAGCGCTATGCAAGAAGAGCTGACTGAATTCAAAAGAAACAAAGTTTGGAAACTCGTTCGTAGACCAACTGACAAAACGGTGATAGGCACTAAATGGGTCTATCGAAACAAGTTGGACGAACATGGTACTGTAACTCGCAACAAAGCTCGTCTTGTTGCTCAGGGATACAGGCAAGAGGAAGGCATAGATTATGACGAAACTTTTGCTCCAGTAGCAAGACTTGAATCTATTCGTCCTTTCTTAGCATATGTTGTACACAAAAACTTCACTGTACATCAGATGGATGTTAAGTCAGCGTTTCTAAATGGAAAGCTGAATGAAGAAGTGTATGTAGAACAACCTCCAGGATTCTCAGATCCTAAGCGTCCAGGTTACGTTTATAAACTGGACAAGGCACTTTATGGCTTAAAGCAAGCTCCTCGTGCATGGTATGATACTCTCTCTACTTATCTCCATATTGAAAAATTTGAGAGAGGAAAGATTGACAAAACTTTATTTTTTAGAAAAGTGAAAGGTCATATCATTTTAGTTCAAATATATGTTGATGACATTATATTTGGTTCTACTAACCCTGAGCTTTGTACTCGTTTCGCTGATAGAATGAAAGATGAGTATAAAATGAGCATGATGGGTGAACTAACATATTTCCTTGGTCTTCAGATTAAGCAAACTGAAAAAGGAACTTTTATAAATCAGGGAAAATATGTTAAAGATATGCTGAAGAAATTCGACTTAACTGAAAGTTCAGCTATGAAAACCCCTATGGCACCACCGCTGACACTTGATAAGGACAGAAAGGGTGTTCCTGTCAATGTCACGCTGTACCGTGGGATGATCGGCTCACTATTGTATCTTACAGCTAGCCGACCCGATATTATGTTTGCAACATGTCTGTGCGCACGATATCAAGCTGAACCTAAGATATCTCATATGAAAGCTGTAAAGCAAATCTTTCGATATCTTAAGGGTACAGCGAATCTAGGTCTTTGGTATCCCAAAGACTCAGGATTCGATCTAACCGCCTATTCGGACAGTGATTTTGCAGGTTGCAAAATGGATAGGAAAAGCACCACAGGAGGATGTCAGCTCCTGGGTGGAAAGCTGGTAAGTTGGACAAGTAAGAAGCAAAACTCAGTGTCCACTTCCACAGCTGAAGCTGAATATGTAGCCGCTGGAAGCTGTTGTTCTCAGGTCTTGTGGATGAGAAATCAGCTACTAGACTATGATCTTCAGCTCTCCAAAATTCCAATCTATTGCGACAGCACAAGTGCCATCGCTATAGCAAACAATCCAGTGCTACACTCAAAGACAAAACACATAGAAATCAGATATCATTTTATCAGAGATCATGTGATGAATGGTGATATAGAACTTCATTTTATCCCAACTGATTATCAGTTAGCTGATTTGTTTACCAAACCTCTTGATGAGACAAGATTCAACTTTCTCATCAGCGAGCTTGGAATGCTGAACTTTGAAGGGTAAAATCTTCAGCGATTCACATTTGATCAGCGATACGTTTATACAAACTTGTATAGCCTTCGGGATAAAATCAACTTATATAATCCATTTCATCATCTTCTCTCTGAATAAACTTGGTTAAACTGATATCCAGGTATGTTTTCTTTCCCTGACAATCGCATGTAAATGCAAGATTTCAAAATAAATTGCATCGCTGAATATCTCTTCCTTAACATCGATATTTTGAAAGTTCTTTAAACCTTCACTGATATTTTCTATTCAGTGCTTCATGTTTTTCAAAAGAGTCCTTGAGCTTTCAAAACCTCAGAGACATCCTAAAAGAATGTGAAAGGACAGTTGTGACGTCATTGCAACGGATAACACCAGGCACGATTTCTTTCTGACACACTGATATGCATTATTTATTAATGCATATTATATCTTTTTCTTCTCCTTTTTAGTTATGATTTGTTATTTTATCCCAACATTTGAGTCCTTTTAATTACTTATTTTCACCCTTTGTTTAATGGAGCTAAGATTATGATTTACCTGTCATTTACTGCTTTAAGAAGGCTTATTGTGTTTATTTATATAGTGCAGCCCTGCCCAATGCTACAACATTGAAAACTGGACAATTGGAATGAAGAGACCACTTCTAGAAGACTTTTTGGTGCTTGGTGAAGTTTTATTCAGCTCTAAAAAGACCATCATGGGAGGCATGGGTGCTATAGTATTTTGTACCTAGTTGAATAGTGCTTAAATAGTGTGGTAGATGTCCTTTGGTATGGCTTAGTTTCTACTCCATTTAGTATAAATAGGAGGCTTGTGATTTGTATTTTGGAGAGACTTTTGGATCAGTTGACAACTGATTGGGAACCTCTCAACTTTAATTTTATGCATTTTTACTTTAAAAAAGAAAAAAAGAAAAAAGGACACTTGTACAAGAGGTATGGCCTTAATGATTTTTTTTACCATGCTTGTACCATGTGGCCTAAAAAGTCTTGGTTTTGTTTTTTTTTCTTTCCATAATCGTACACTTGAAAGCAAAAGAAAAAGATTTTGGGTTTTCTTTCATCTCCTTAAAGTAACCCTTTAGCTTCTCATCTCAAAACCCATTTTCTCTCTCTTAAGAAAACTACCTGGTAACTTTTTTTTCCCTCTGCTTTTCAAACTTTTCTGAAATCCATCACCAAAATCGATTGCCATGGTTAGAATGAAGAGACCTGCAGTTCGTGATGATGTCGTGAGAAGAAGAAATCTCAGAAGAGAAGAGGTTCAAGCCCCTTTGAACCCTACTGAAGAGCAGGTCAAGAAGGTACTGGTCAGAATGAGAAGTTGAGAGCTGAAAGAAACAGGTTGCTGGTTGAAAAGGAGCAGCAGATTGGGTGGAGCATCGACAGATTCACAGCCTACTCCTAAGGAGTAGGACAGGTTCAAATCATATTCCTTAGCCTCCATTTTTATTTTTATTTTGAGTCTGGGATAATGTTTTTATAAATTTCTAGGTTTATTTTCTCTTGCTAAATAATGAATTGATTACATCATGTTCCTTTGATTCCATAGCCCAAATAATTCTTTTTAAATCATAAGTTTGCCTAAAGTTGTGTGTTCATGTTAGAACTAGCCACTCTCTTCTTGGGACTGAATTTGACTCACACATCCTAAACACAGTTAGAGGATGATTTAGGCCTTCTTCTCATATGTAAAAAGCCACTTGTAGCCTTTATACACCTATACACTTCAATGTTACAATGAGGACATTGTAAAGCAAATTTGAGGGTGGGAAGGTTACACCTTAAAAAGAATGAAAAGATCAACCAAAAGAGCAAAGCTCTAATTTGATATGCATGAGAAAAAGATACCAAAAATGTCCCATAGGGGCAAGGTACAAAAATTCAACAAGAAAATAGCACAAAGTGCCAAAAAAAATTGTTGAGAGAAAAGGCTTGGTGAGAAAAGATATGCCAAAGAGAAACCCTAAAAAGCCCTATTGACTTTAATTGAAGGATGTGTTTGAGTCTAACAAAGGAAAGATTGGTGCTAGCCTATGACACACACACACACACACACACACACACACACACACACACACACACACTTGGGGTTAAATGAATGATAAGAGATTTATATAAGGCTATTTAGTTCATGGGATATGATGTACATGATGTAGGCACTTAATGCCATATTCTAGCAAGAAATTTCAAAATTGAGTCATTTTTTTTTAGGTCTTTTAGTTGTTTGGGGACAAACAACACTTTAAATTTGAGGGTGTGATATGCATTATTTATTAATGCATATTATATCTTTTTCTTCTCCTTTTTAGTTATGATTTGCTATTTTATCCCAACATTTGAGTCCTTTTAATTACTTATTTTCACCCTTTGTTTAATAGAGCTAAGATTATGATTTACCTGTCATTCACTGCTTTAAGAAGGCTTATTGTGTTTATTTATATAGTGCAGCCCTGCCCAATGCTACAGCATTGAAAACTGGACAATTGGAATGAAGAGACCACTTCTAGAAGACTTTTTGGTGCTGATTTTTTGCTATGACTCAGCCATGTTCTAGAAGACTAAAATCAATGCTTGGTGAAGTTTTATTCAGCTCTAAAAAGACCATCATGGGAGGCATGGGTGCTATAGTATTTTGTACCTAGTTGAATAGTGCTTAAATAGTGTAGTAGATGTCCTTTGGTATGACTTAGTTTCTACTCCATTTAGTATAAATATGAGGCTTGTGATTTGTATTTTGGAGAGACTTTTGGATCAGTTGACAACTGATTGGGAACCTCTCAACTTTAATTTTATGCATTTTTACTTTAAAAAAAATATAAAAAAGAAATAAAATATAAAAAAAATAAAAATAAAAAATAAAAAATAAAAAAGAAAAAAAGAAAAAAGGATAAGCTCCAATCTCTGTGGGAACGATACATGGTTCTTACCATATTATTACTTGAAAGACGACATTAGATTTTAATGTATACTTGCATTAAGGTTTAATTAATTACACGTCTATCGGTGCATTCAAATCACTGTCAAGTTTTTGGCGCCGTTGCCGGGGATTGGCACGCTAAAAGTCTATAAAAGTATTTTAAAAGATTTGATTTTTCTACCACCTTTGTTGCTTGTCATACGTCTCCATGTGTGCACAAGTAATAAATCTTTAAGTTTATCTTTCTGTGAATATGGATTCAATGGGATATTCGTTTGGGCCATATGAAACTGTTTTCTGTGACTTCTGTGGCGGAAATCATTTCACATATTATTGTCATTCGAACCCTGATTCCAATTATTTCATGGGAGATAGTAATTGGGATATCTCACACTTCAATGGTTATACTCAATCATGGGAGGATCATCCTAATTTGTTTTTAAATAACCAAAATCATGGCACTTTCACATCACCAATACCACCCTACCAAGATTGGAGTAACACTTACGCAAATAATTTTGACCAATCTTGGGAGGAACAAGTTGATTTTTCTGAGAGTTTTCAAGGGGATGACTTTAACAACTCATTTTTACCCCCTACAACCTCTTCAGAACAAGTTGAAAACTTCAAATCTCTTAAAACTATGATGAATGATTTCACAAAAAATCTAAATGAGTGCGCACAAAGTATATTGACATCTGTTGCCATCATGTCAACTCGTGTTGAAGTGATCAATAGTCAAAATCAAATTCCTATACCAAGTGAGATTGAAAATTTTGAATGTATTGGTAAGGATGAGGACGAGGTCAATACTTTGGAAAATAGTCAAGAGATGGAGAGTTACGAGGAAGAACCTGAGCATTTAAGCAATCCCTCTTCACTTCAAAATAGTGAAGAGGTGGAACACAATGCCCAGATTGTCATTAACCCCTACTTTGAATCTGTGCAGCAAAGCTGCGCAGAAATTTTTCAAGTTGTTTTTAAAAAGGGACGTGATGATCAATCCAAGGACTCGGGAATCTTCATAAAATCAAGTTTTATTGTTGGTGAGGTGGTGTGGAAAACTCTTTGGGGGATGACCCGTTCCCCCATTTGTTCCATTAAAATCTTGTGCCATGATCAACCAATAAAACACGTGATGAGAAACGTGTACAAACATAAGTGGAAAGAGAAACACCAATTTAAGTTGGTGAGAACCGTTTGGGCTGAGGAGCATACTGAGGTGCTCCAACAAATTCCACAACTCCTTAATAAGTTGTCAACAAGAGATCCAGTTGTTGAAAAAGAAGAACATATTGCTAAAAGAAGAAAATGCGGATTCTTGTGCCGAAACATTCACTCCAACCACTTGGTTCATACATGTTTGTAAATATTCTTTAGTTCTAATTTTCTAGATTAAATTTACTGCTTTGTAGGAAGATATCTCTTTAGGCACAAAAGATAAGCATTGGATGCTGTAGCATCATTTCAGCATCCAGTCCGTGTCTTTGTGAAAGGGAAAAGTTGTGAAAAATCTGAAAGTGGGCCCTGTCAATTTTGCTGGAAAGATGTCTAAAAATAATGGGTGTTGAATTCAGAAGCATGCTAAACAAAGACCCATCTTCTCTTTTTGATAACTTGCTAGCTTTTATAAAGATAGTACCTTGAATAGTAGAAGTTGGTGAGCCTTTGTCAAACATAAGACACCCTGGTGGTGCTTTTGCCCACCAAACACTCCAGCCCTATTTTAGGCAACCACACTTCTCAGCAAAATAGTGACAAAAGGACAAGAGGCATGGTTTTTAAATATACATTTTCCCATACTTGTACTTTATGCCAACTAGCATGGTAATTTCCTTTCCATTTCCAACCAAAGTGGTCCATTTTTTAGGATAAAACCAAAAGGTTAGTTTCATTTTCCAACCCAATAAATCAACCTTTTAACTTCTATTTCTCCTAAAAACCATCTTTGTCTCTTTCTCTCTCCAAAAAAAAATGATTTCTTCCACCTCTTTCTTCTTCCCTCTGTTTTTCAAACCATCTTGCCATTGTTCATCAAGAAAATCAATCACCATGGCGAGGGTGAAAATACCCGCGGTTCGAGATGATGTGTTGAGAATTTTTTTTTGAAAGAGATGAAGAAAGATCTAAAAGCCGAGTTCAAAACATGGAGAACAGATCAAGAAGGTTTTGATCAGGTTGAGCAAGGTGAAGGTTGAGAACATGAGGCTGACCACAGAAAATGAGAAGCTGAAAGCTGAAAGGGACAGTCTGCTGGAGGAAAAGAAGCAGCAGATGGATGCTACAGCATTGGCAGGAGCATCCAAGGATTCACAACCTACTCTTAAGGAGTAGGGCAGGTTCAAATCATCTTCCTTAGCCTCCATTTTTATTTTTATTTTGAGTCTGGGATAATGTTTACATAAAAAAAAATTTAGGTTTATTTTCTCTTGCTAAATGATACATTAGTTACGTCATGTTTCTTTGATTCCATAGCCCAAATAATTCTTTTTAAATCATGAGTTTACTAAGTTGTGTGTCCATGTTAGAACTAGCCACTTTCTTCTTGGGACGAAATTTGACTCACACATCCCAAACACATATAGAAGATGATATAGGCCTTCTTCTCACATGTAAAAAGCCACTTGTAGCCTTTATACACCTATACACTTCAATGTTACAATGAGGACATTGTAAATCACAAATTTGAGGGTGGGAAGGTTACACCTTAAAAAGCATAAAAAGATCAATCAAAAGAGCAAAGCTCTAACTAGATATGCATAAGGCAAAGATACCAAAAATGCCCCATAGGGGCAAGGTACAAAAATCCAACAAGAAAAGAGCACAAAGTGCCAAAATTTTAAAATTTTTGTTGAGAGAAAAGGTTTGGTGAGAGAAGATATGCCAAAGAAAAACCCTAAAAAGCCCTATTGACTTTAAATGTAGGGTGTGTTTGAGTCTAACAAAGGGAAGATTGATGCTAGCCTATGACACACACACACACACACTTTGGGTTAAATGAAGGATAAGGGATTTATAAAAGGCTATTTAGTTCATGGGATATGATGTACATGATGTAGGCACTTAATGCCATATTCTAGCAAGAAATTTCAAAATTGAGTCATTTTCTTTTTAGGTCTTTTAGTTGTTTGGGTACAAACAACACTTTAAATTTGAGGGTGTGATATGCATTATTTATTAATGCATATTATATCTTTTTCTTCTCCTTTTTAGTTATGATTTGTTATTTTATCCCAACATTTGAGTCCTTTTAATTACTTATTTTCACCCTTTGTTTAATGGAGCTAAGATTATGATTTACCTGTCATTTACTGCTTTAAGAAGGCTTATTGTGTTTATTTATATAGTGCAGCCATGCCCAATGCTACAGCATTGAAAACTGGACAATTGGAATGAAGAGACCACTTCTAGAAGACTTTTTGGTGCTGATTTTTTGCTATGACTCAGCCATGTTCTAGAAGACTAAAATCAATGCTTGGTGAAGTTTTATTCAGCTCTAAAAAGACCATCACGGGAGGCATGGGTGCAATAGTATTTTGTACCTAGTTGAATAGTGCTTAAATAGTGTAGTAGATGTCCTTTGGTATGGCTTAGTTTCTACTCCATTTAGTATAAATAGGAGGCTTGTGATTTGTATTTTGTAGAGACTTTTGGATCAGTTGACAACTGATTGGGAACCTCTCAACTTTAATTTTATGCATTTTTACTTTAAGTTCTTCATCTTGTTCTTCATGTTCTTATTATTAGCTATGAGTTGCTGCAGCATTGGTACATCATTGTTGCACTAACTTATAGTCTTTTAATACTTACATTTTACTTTATTGTCATTTACATATCTGTCTTAATTTCAGTAATTTATATTTCTTGTCATTTACATTTCAGTATGAGTAGCTAAATTTAAATAGCTTGGGTGTGAGATTAAAGGGTGAGGTTTTAAACATAATGAAAAGTAGACATCGTTTCTCAATAATGATGTTCACCATTTCATGTTAAGTTTTATAAAAGTTCAAGTTACTTCTGGACGGATGATCACTTTGAAAGTGTTAAAGTGCCATGGTCTCAGAGATGAGTCATTGATATGCACGTCAATCCGAATGACAAAGAAAGTAAGCTTGAGAGAGCGACTGACAAAGAGATTTGTCACCTCTGTTCTTTCTGGTTGATTTTGCCCAATAAGTTGATCATCTATGTGGATGGTAATAGTGTATAGTGCGAGTCAGAGATGGCCCACTTAGAACACGTCAACTTAACTGATATGGGAATTGGCTCGAGAGAGTGATTTTAACAAAGAGATTTGTTTATCCGTATACTTGGAAGGACTCTTTTTGCTATTGATAGTTCTGACACATAACACCAGAGATGGGTTTAGTGGCTGCTAGATCAGTAGTAAATGGTAGAAAACCCGAGAGGGCAACCTGAAAAGTAGATGGTGAACTTAAGTATCGAAAGACACAATGCTGTAGCATTGCCACAGCATTGGTCCGCTGGAAGTTTTGTTTAAATCTCACCCCAAGATCTTACACCCTTGCTATCCTTTATTAATTGTTATATAATCTGTGATAATTCCAAACACCAACAAACAAATATTAATCTTCGAACGGATCCTTGGAAACCATTTCTTTTACTAGACTTTTATTGCACTTTTACTCCAATCTCTGTGGGAACGATATCTGGTATTTTACCATTTTATTACTTGAAAGACGACATTAGATCTCGATGTATACTTGCGTTGAGGTTTAATTATCACACGTCTATCGGTGTATTCAAAGCACTGTCACACACGTTTGCACGTTTCGTTCAAACTTCCAATCAAATGCAAACACGTGTCCGTGTCATGATGAAAACCTTTTCCCGCTCAAGGTTTTCTCTCTCTAAAACTCCCTATATAAACAACTCTTGGTTTATATTTGTCTTTTACGCGAACAATCTTTCTCCGCAAGAAAGAATCCTCTGTTGCATTTGTGCTCTCAAAAACCTCAAGAACTGTTCATCTTCCTCATCAAAACTTCAAGGTTAATATGTTCTTATTTTTTCAAATGCAGAAAACTTGTTTTCGATCTTCTCTTTGTTTTAACAAGATCAAACAAAAGAACTTTGTAAAATAAAATCATTTCATTCATGGTTTTATGAACACAACCATTTCATGGTTGTTCTTCAAGTTTTAAATCTAAATCTTAAACTTGTTCTTCATTCGTATCCAGTTTTCTTTTAGAAAGGAATACAAGACTTTATGGGTTTTACATTTCATTTTAAAAATCAAGAAAAACCCTAATCTTCATTAAGACATTTATGTCTGAATGAAATGGACAAAATTCGAAAAATCTTAATGGAAATTCTTTCCATACTAAGACAATTCTTATTTGTTAACATCTTTGGTTGGACTGATAATACAGAGAAATGGCATCTTCAAAGATCAATGTCACTGCTGAGTCCATCTCCACTGACTCTGAGGAAGTGGACATCGTCAAAGACCCTCAGGTTAAGTTCGAGCTGGATCAACTAGATTGGACCAAGGCCAACAACCTCTCAGCTCTTCTCGAGTTTCCTCCTCGGAAGCAAGTATCACATCTGGACGATGCTGTGAGTTTTCTGAAGAACAACCCCATCTACACAGCCCTGACCATAACACCTCCTGCCAGTCAGCGGCTCTTATCCCAGTTCTGGTACTCTGCCAGACACACTGAGCTACCCTCTGCCAAAGATGCATCCAAAACCATCGACTGCATACTCAGCGATACTGAGTATGGCACCATCAAGATAACCCCTGCCATAATCCGAAAAGCCCTGAACTTCCCAAATGCTACCAAAGAAAAACCCTTTGTTCCATTCCCTGACCACAAGAGGCACGCTAACAAAGAAGAAATCATTGCTTTCCTTGACGCAATAGGTTATATCTGGGATATTGGAAGGGACAAGAAGCCTGAGAAGAAGCTGACGCTGATAAAGAAATCCAAGATGCCCAGCGAGATGAACTTCATCTTCGCACACCTGATCAGCTGCATGACAGCGAAGTCCGGCTCTTCTGATCAAGCCGCCCAACCTCAGCAGTCCATGGGATACGCACTGCTGAAAGGTCTAAACATTGACTGGGCCTCCATTATTTATGATGACCTAATTCAACGCGTGGATTCTGCCGCTGACAGACCAGCATGGGTTCCTTACCCACGATTCATCAGCGCCATCTTTCAATATGGCCTAAAGGACAGCTATCCTGAAGAGGGTGATCTGAAACTTTCTCAGATTGGCCCTAAAGTTCTCGACTTCAAGCCTGTCGCCAATGAGGTACGTCTCTCTACTCTTCTCACTCTTCTAAATTCTCCGCTTTCTGTGGCTCCTTCAGCGACAATACCCATCGCTGATACTCCGGCCACAAAATCCTCTCCTTCTAAGAAAAGGAAACCCTCACACACCCAACTTGATTCCAAAAGGATCAAGAAAACCAAGGAGCAACCCCAGCAATTCCATGCTGAAGACTCCTCATCTCATTCTGACGAGCTGAAGGAAAGTTCCGTGGTACGCTCTGCCACACCCGTTCAAGCCATCCCTCCATTCCAGACTTCAGCGTCTCTAAACGCTGAGGTTAGAAACTTGGAAACTACCCAACCTCCCTCAGTCTCTCAAAAGACTGATGAAGTGATTGTCAGCGATTCCAACGCTGAACTCAGAACCCGAATCCCAATCTTATCCTTCGCTCCTCCCTCCACTTCTTTAGACACTCCTCCAGCTAACACTGGAGATGCCATCATTCCAGAAGCCACCGCTGATGCTTCTCAACAAATGATGAAGAAAGGACCTGCAGAGATCACCATACCTCACCGTACTTTCGAAGAAAGAACATTATTCAGGAACTTGCAACTTTGACGAGTTCATCAATCCTCCTGCAGGTACAAATCCCACCTTAAACACTGTAACTAAACCTGAAACTTCTGAGCTTTCCTTTGTTCACAAGTACTTATATGTTACAGGTCCTAATTTGGGAGACATGAACGCTTCTCTGAAGTCCGTGGAAACCAAGCTGACCAGTCTCACCACCACACTCTCCAACAATTCTACAGCTGTAACAAACGCTGGAGAAAATTTGACAAAGCTGACAACGGTGGTGGAGAAGAAAGCTTCCACTGAACACATCAAGGGAGAAGAGCGCTGAAAATGAGAAAGAGGGGGAGAAGAGCGCTGAACATACCAGGGAGAAGAGCGCTGAAAATCTTGAGAAGAGCGCTGAAGATCTAAACAAAAGCGCTGAAGACCTTTCCCATGATGAATCTATCAGGGGAGAGAGGAATGAAGATCTAACCGCTGGACCTCAGGGAGATGAAAACCCTGAGGGAACCGAGAAGCTCGCCTCTGTATCTGAGGGGGAGCAACTCGAAGAAGATGCTGAGGAATCCGAAGCAGAAGAAGATGAAGACATCGACATCTTTGAAGATGAACCATCCTCCTCTCCAAGGAAGGATGATGATGATGATGAAGAAGATGATGATTTCTTTATCGTCAAACCTGCCCCAAGGATCAAAGCTCTTAAGGGAATCTCAATAAAAGAACCTTCAGGGGAGAAGACAAAGACAAAGCCCTCAGCCTCTGGCGCTGAGAAAAGCAAAGGCAAAGGCCTCGCTGAAGATGAAAATCTGGCGATCTTGCTTGAAAAGCCGGTTTGTCAGGTACACTAAACTTTACTTATATTCCTTCCCTGAACATATCTATACACAATCAGTTCTCTACTCAACAACCTCTCTACACATCCACAATCTTTTTCTATCTTTTCTACCCATGTTCTTCTACCCAGTTCTTATTAGTAAGATCGCTGCGTTTCAGCTAGTCCTCTCCTCTGTTTGAGGATATCGTTGAAGGCTCTACAACTGCGACTTCACCAATAATTCCAGCTGCCGCTGAAGACATAATCCCAGTCTTGGATTTGATCTCTGAGACTGATGAACCAGAAGAACAACCCCTCTCGCACAGAAACAGACCTTCCTCAGCTCCTCAAAAGCTGAGTGAAGAGGATCAAAAGAGAAGGGAAGAATTGATAAAGCGATTCGAGGATCAGCGAATCATTCTAAGGCGTGATCAACTGCCTTCAGTTCCTCCAAAGTTCAGAATTTCAAAAGCTGAATACAAGGAACACCTCAGAGCTGAACGCCTCATCGCTGAAAGAAAGGAAGCTGAAGAGAAAGACAGAGAATACGCCATCAAGCTTACTCAAGAATCTGTCAAAGACCCAAAGCTGAAGCGTGTTCCCATTCAAGTCCAACGAAAACTTTGGGAAAAAGCCCAGAAGATCGTGGAAAAGAAAACTGAAGTTTCTCAGACCACCCTGATCTGGTGTAAAGAGAAAATTCACTTCAAATATCCTCCAGCGAAGATCAACAAGGTATTCATCTCTGGAAGAACATCTATCGGAGTACCTATTGTTGACATCAAACTTTTCAGAGAAGATGGCCAAACTGAATCCTTTCGCGCTGACACTGTAAAAAGGTATGGTCTTTCTGAATGGCTGGAGATGAGGTTAGCTATCCAATCGTCACAATCTAAGTACAAGAATCATTTCGAAAAGCTGATAAACAGACAGATCGATTTGATATCTTCTTGTGTGGATATTCCTCCTCTTCCTGATCTAAAGCTGAAAAGAAAAAGGGGCTCTCCAAAGAAGAAACGTCAAGATTCAAACTCAGGTCCTGTCATACGAAATGAAACTGGAATTGGTTTCTCTCGCGCTGAAGTGCTTGGTCCTGACCCTGATCTATCTGCCCTTGACATTTCTTTGCCACCATGTGAACTTTTCGTCCCTGGTAAAGTCATCAGTAATCCTTATGGAATATTCTTTCTTGACTACGACGGACGTAAATGCTTTCAACGGATCGCTGAGCTTCCAATCACTCCAATCGAACAGCTCAGAGATCTTATCTACTGGTGTGACTTCAGAAAAGACATTCAGGCACGACACCTAAAACCCTTGATCTTAAAAGAAGCGCTGAACAAAAGAAAACAAGGCGTAACGGTTCCTGACTGGATGATCCCCACTGAAAATACAACCCTTGATGAACTTCTCATTAAGGAAGAACCTTTTGAAAGCTGATATAATCTCCTTTTTTCTCTATTGTATCAGTTATCCTTCTGTACATGTAAATTATTTCGCTTGTACTTGTAATCTTTATGTTCTTCATTGTAACCTGATTCAATATTTTAAAGAAAGATTTCAGCGAATGTACTTTACTCCATCAGTACTGAAAAGATCCCAGAAAACAGTAAAAGGGACAAATATTTTATGAGTTCTTTTTATCCTTATGTTTTCATTAAATAGCAATTTTCTATGTTGCTATGTCATAATCAAATAGGGGGAGATTGTTGATCCAAACCCTTAGTGATTTGATAATGACCCTCTCTTATATACTTAGTGAAAATTGTAAGTAAACAATATGTATCAGAGTTTCACTATCGCTGATAAGTACTAAGATCTTCCAGTACCGCTAATAGGAACTCTCGCTTTTTAGATTAAACATTCAGCGAACACTGTTCACCATAAATGCTCTGAGTATGTTCAGTCATTATGATGATCGCTGATAAGTTAGTTGTTTACTTATGATCCCTGAAGACAAGTTTCACGTCAACAAAGGTTCTATGCTGAAGTCGAAGATCAAGCTCAAGAACCAGCGACAAGTCTCCTAATGAACTGATGCGGATCAGCGAAGACTCAGATTTGTCCACTCAACGTGAAGTATCAAGTACAAGACTTTAGCTATCGCTGAACTTTATCATCTGCTGAATAGTAAATGATAATCGCTGAATCAACGAAAGCTGATCATGAAGTCCTCCGTACAAAGTACTTTTGTCTTAACCACCCTTGCACGCCTCCGTACGAAATGTCAGAAAAGAACCTCCGAATATCTGAAATCGTACAACCACTCTGATACTACACTGTTCATCCTTACGGCTACTAAGGTTGTCAACCAAGGTCAATGACATGCAACCAACCAGCTGATGACACGTGTAAAGTATATACTGACTTGCATTAAATGCATGTAGTATATAAAGAGATGAACTCACTTCATTTGAAATAACTTGCTAACTCTGGACAAGTTCAAATCTCTCTCAAGATAGTATTTTATTAGTAATCTCCTTATCTTTCTTAGTGCAAGAAACCTTAGTGTTCCAACTTGTTTAGATTTAGGTTTATCCTTAATCTTGTTTCCGCAACAAGCTGTAAATTGTTAATGATTTATCAATAAACAATTTAGAAAAGTAAAATCTGTGTGTTTGTATTCAACCCCCCCCCTTCTACAAACTTGTATAGGCCTTCGGGACCAACAATCTCAACGTTTAGAGACGCTGAGATCGGGATGGAAGGGATGGCTTGTTCAGGTGTGGCAGAGCGTACCACTGAACGTTCCTTCAGCTCTGCAGAAAGAGCTGAGGAGTCTTCAGCAAGAGATTGTTGGGGTTGCTCCTTTGTTTTCTTGATCCTTTTAGAATCAAGTGGGGTGTAAGAGTGTTTCCTTTTAAGAGGAATAGAGGTAGCAGCTGGGATATCAGCGGTGGGTTTGTCCGCTGAAGGAGCTGCAGAAGTAGAAGAAGTATGAGGGTTAAGAAGAGTTAAGAGTGTAGAAAGACGTACCTCATTTACGGTTGGTTTAAAGTCGAGTATCTTTGGACCGACCTGAGAAAGTTTCAGGTCACCATCAGTTGGGTAGATTTCCTTCAGGCCACATTGGAAGATGGCGCTGATGAAACGTGGGTAAGGAACCCATGGAGGTCTGTCAGCGACGGTGTCCACTCGTAGAACCAGGTCATCATAGATGATCGATGCCCAGTCTATGTTGAGACCTTTCAGCAGTGCATAACCCATTGCTTGCTGAGGTTTAGTGGCTTGGTCGGAGGAGCCACTCTTTGCAGTCATGCAGCTTATCAGATGAGCGAAGATGAAATTCATCTCGCTGGGCATTTTCGATTTCTTGATGATCGTCAGCTTCTTCTCGGGCTTCATGTCTCTGCCTATTTCCCATACATAGCCCATTGCATCGAAGAATGCAATGATGGCTTCCCTGTCTGAGTTTTTCTCGGGGTCAGGGAGGGGAACAAAAGGTTTTTCCTTGGTGGCGATGGGAAGGCTGAGAGTTTTGCGAATAATGGCTGGGGTGATCTTTATGGTGCCATATTCGATATCGCAGAGGATGCAATCTATTACTTTGGAGGGATCTTTGGCTGAAGGTAATTGAGTGTGTCTCGCTGAGTACCAGAATTGTGAGAGCAAAAGCTGATGTGCAGGAGGTGTTATGGTCAAGGCTGTGGAGATGCAGCAATTCTTCAGAAATTTCACAGCATCATCTAGATGTGTGACTTGCTTTCGAGGAGGAAACTCGAGAAGCGCAGAGAGGCTGTTCACCTTGGTCCAATCCAGTTTGTCAAGTTCAAACTTGACTTGTGGAGCCTTGAGGATTACCACTTCCTCAAAGTCAGTGGAGATGTTCTCAGCGTTAGCAGGAATGTCAGACGAGGCCATTTCTCTGTATTAACAGTTCAACCAAAGATGTTAACAAATAAGAATAATCTTATTGTGGAAAGAAATTTCCAATAAGATGTTTCGAATTTTATCCATTTCATTCAGACACAAAAGTCTTAATGAAGATTAGGGTTTTTCATGTTTTTGAAAACGAAAATTTCAAACCCAAAAAAAATTTTGTTTTCCAGTTTTCTTTGAAGATTGAGATTCTGGAAAACGAATGAAAAACAAGTTTAAGATTTTTGCATTTAAACTTGAAGAACAACCATGAAATGGTTGTGTTCATAAAACCATGAAAGAAAATGATTTCATTTTAAGAAGTTCGTTTGTTTGATCTTGTTAAAACAAAGAGTAGATCAGAAACAAGTTATTTGCATTCGGTAATAAATAAGAACATATTAACCTTGATGTTTGATGAAGAAGATGATGAACAGTTCTTGAAGTTTGAAAGCACAAATGCAATAGTGAATTCTTTCTTGCGGAGGAAGATTGATCGCGTAAAAGAAAAATATAAACAAAGAGTTTGTTTATATAGAGATTTTAGAAAGAGAAAATCTTGAGCGGGAAAAGATTTTCATCATGACACGGACACGTGTTTGCATTTGATTGGAAGTTTGAACGAGACGTGCAAACGTGTGTCAGAAAGAAAAAAACGTGTCGGGGTTTTATCCGTTGCAATGACGACACAACTGTCCTTTCATATTCTTGGTTGTCTCTGAGGTTTTGAAAAACTCAGAGATACTTTTGAAAACATGAAGCACTGAATGAAAATATTCAGTAAAGGTTTTAAGAAATTTCAAAATTTCGCTGTTAAGGAAGAGATATTCAGCGATGCATTTTGTTTTGAAATCTTGCATTTTCATGCGATTGTCAGAGAGAGAACATACCTTGATATCAGTGAATCAAGTTTATTCAGAGAGAAGATGATAGAATGGGCTATACAAGTTGATTTTATCCTTTCGCTGAACAAATGTGAACCGCTGAAGATTTTATCCTTCAAAGTTCAGCATTCCAAGCTCGCTGATGAGAAAGTTGAATCTTGTCTCATCAAGAGGTTTGGTAAATAAGTCAGCTAACTGATAATCAGTTGGGATAAAATGAAGTTCTAAATTACCATTCATCACATGATCTCTGATAAAATGATATCTGATTTCTATATGTTTGGTCTTTGAATGTAGTACTGGATTGTTTGCTATAGCGATGACACTTGTGCTGTCGCAATAGATTGGAATTTTGGAGAGCTGAAGATCATAGTCTAGTAGCTGATTTCTCATCCACAAGACTTGAGAACAATAGCTTCCAGCAGCTACATATTCAGCTTCAGCTGTGGAGGTGGACACTGAATTTTGCTTTTTACTTGTCCAACTTACCAGCTTTCCACCCAGGAGCTGACATCCTCCTGTGGTGCTTTTCCTATCCATTTTGCAACCTGCAAAATCACTATCTGAATATGCAGTTAGATCGAATCCTGAGTCTTTGGGATACCAAAGACCTAGATTCGCTGTACCCTTAAGATATCGAAAGATTCGCTTTACAGCTTTCATATGAGATATCTTAGGTTCAGCTTGATATCGCGCACACAAGCATGTTGCAAACATAATATCGGGTCGGCTAGCTGTTAGATACAATAGGGAGCTGATCATCCCACGGTACAGCGTGACATTTACCGGAACACCCTTTGTGTCCTTATCAAGTGTCAGCGGTGGTGCCATAGGGGTTTTCATAGCTGAACTTTCAGTTAAGTCGAATTTCTTCAGCATATCTTTAACATATTTTCCCTGATTAATGAAAGTTCCTTTCTCAGTTTGCTTAATCTGAAGACCAAGGAAATATGTTAGTTCACCCATCATGCTCATTTTATACTCATCTTTCATTCTATCAGCGAAACGAGTACAAAGCTCAGGGTTAGTAGAACCAAATATAATGTCATCAACATATATTTGAACTAGAATGATATGACCTTTCACTTTTCTAAAAAATAGAGTTTTGTCAATCTTACCTCGCTCAAATTTTTCAATATGGAGATAAGTAGAGAGAGTGTCATACCATGCACGAGGAGCTTGCTTCAAGCCATAAAGTGCCTTATCCAGTTTATAAACATAACCTGGACGCTTAGGATTTGAGAATCCTGGAGGTTGTTCCACATACACTTCTTCATTCAGCTTTCCATTTAGAAATGATGACTTAACATCCATCTGATGTACTTTGAAGTTTTTGTGTACAACATATGCTAAGAATAGACGAATAGATTCAAGTCTTGCTACTGGAGCAAATGTTTCGTCGTAATCTATACCTTCCTCTTGTCTATATCCCTGAGCAACAAGTCGAGCTTTGTTGCGGGTTACAGTACCATGTTCGTCCAACTTATTTCGATAGACCCATTTAGTGCCTATTACTGTTTTATCAATTGGTCTTCGAACAAGTTTCCAAACTTTGTTTCTTTCAAATTCAGTCAGCTCTTCTTGCATGGCGCTGACCCAGTTTGGATCTTTGAGGGCATCATCTACTTTCTTTGGTTCAGTTAGTGAAATAAAATTTACAAATAAACAAATATTACCTGCACTTCGTCGAGTCTGAATCCCAGCGTTTGGATCACCAAGAATTTGATCAATTGGGTGATTTATAGTCCATCGCTGAGCCGGAGCGTGAGACGCTGACTCTACTTGAACTGGAGGAGCTGAAGATGAAGCTTCAGCGACGTCAGGAGTATCAGCTAAGAGAGGAATGAATGCAGTTGTCATTATATTCACTGATTGCTGAGAAGTAGATGGAATGTCTGAGACATTTGGTTCAGCGTTAGGTATAGTGTTTATAGGAACAGCTGAGACCCAAGAAGTTTCACCTTCACTATTCTGCATATTTGGAATGATAGGACTATCATCTTCTACTGGATGAGCATGAGTAGTGGGAATAGCTTCTGAATCACCAAGATGAGAAAACATCCATTGATTCAGTTCTTCAGTATCAGCGGACGGTTTAGAGTTCGCTGAACGGGATTCGTCAAATGTGACGTGAATAGTTTCTTCTATAGTTTGTCTTCTACGATTGAAGACTCTGAAGGCTTTGGAAACTGAGGAGTATCCAAGAAAAGATTCCATCATCAGCCTTAGGATCAAACTTTCCAAGAGCATCTCTGTTGTTCAGTATAAAACACTGACATCCAAAGATGTGAAGAAAGCTGATTGAAGGCTTTCTCCCATGAAAAAGTTCATAGGCTGTCTTTTTGAATCTTTTAACTATCAGCGACCTGTTTTGCGTAAAACAAGCAGTGTTGACAGCTTCTACCCAAAACTGAGTAGGCAGGTGAGAATCGCTGAGCATTGAACGTGCAGCTTCAATAATTGTTCTATTTCTTCTTTCAGCGACTCCATTTTGTTGCGGTGTTCTCACTGAAGAAAAGTTGTGAGAAATACCCTTACTCTCAAAGAAGGAATCAAGAGAACTGTTTTTGAATTCAGTCCCATGATCACTCCTTATTGAGCGAACGGTCAAATTGGTCAGGGTTTCCATCTTCTGAACAAAGGTGATGAGTTCTTCAGGGTTGTCACTCTTAGAACGGAGAAACATTACCCAAGTGAAGCGAGAGAATTCATCAACTATGACCAGCGTATATTTCTTTCCAGCGATGGATTGTTTGTTAACAGGGCCAAACAAATCCATATGGAGTAGTTGTAGAGGAGATGACACTGAAGAAACTTGCTTTGACTTAAAGCTTGCTTTGGTCTGCTTCCCTTTTTCACACGCTGAACATAACGACTCTTTGGCGTATGAATGCTGAGGTAGACCAGTGACCAATTGAAGAAAGAGTGTTCAGTGTCTTGAAATTTAAATGAGAGAGCCTCTTATGCCATAGCCAGTTGACATCAGATGAGGCCTTTGAGAAGAAACAGGAGTTCTCAGTGGTTGTTGAGTCCATGTTTATTACATATACATTTTCCAAACGATAACCGCTGAGAGCTATCTTCTCCTTTTTGTCAGTGACAAAGCAGGATTCCTTAGTAAAGATTACTTTGTTATCCATGTCGCAAAGCTGACTGATGCTTAGAAGATTATGCTTCAGCCCTTCAACATATGCGACTCTTCTGAAGGAGGTTGTACCATTTGAAAGTACACCATACCCTCGGGTATGTCCTTTTCCATTTCCACCGAAAGTCATAGAGGGACCTTTCTCTTCCTTGTATTCAGCGAGCAGGCTTTTCTTACCAGTCATGTGTCTAGAGCATCCGCTATCGAGATACCAGATACCCTTCTTAACCTGCAATACAAAGGAAGATTAGTTTTTCTTAGGTACCCACTTAACCATGTATACACGTTTGTCAGTGGAAGTAGTTGGAATGGAAGATTCAGCAGTCTTCGCAGCATTTGAAGATTCAGCTTTGTCTTTCTTCACTTTGGTTAATTTCTTAACCTCAGTGGTAGAATTCACCTTGACCTGATTTGCACCAGGGTTGGTCTTCTTTGCCTTGGGGGCAATCTTCACCTTAGCTATCTTTTCAGCTTTGGTGGCTGTGGGGCACTTACTAGCAATATGATCAGTGAGTCCACAGTGATAACATTTCCTATAGCTAAATGTAGTTTAGGACCATTTGAATGTTGAGCTTTTAATTTCAAATTAGAAGTGCCAGCACCAAGTAAACTATTGGCTTTAGAAATGGGACGAACATTCAGTTCTTCAGATTTCTTACCAAGGACATCCAATCTGAGTCTAGGAGTATATCGCTGAATAGATTCAGAGATCAGCTTCCTTGATCCAGAGGGATGGGTCACTGAAGCTTTAGAAGCATTCAACTTTGGTACTAAGGTACCCTTCTGAGGATTATGGTAAATAACAATTCCTTTACCTTTGTCTTTAGAGACAGAGGTAGGTTTTGAATAAACCATTTTCTCCTTGCCTTTTGAGGAGGTAGGAGTTTCCTCAGGGATTGGTGTAATGGACGAGGAGCACTGAGAAGATGAAGTATCAGCGACTGAGGATACGAACGTTCCAAATTTAAGCATTGAACGCTCAGTGGTTGGTTTTTGAGTTTCATATTTGTAACCCAAACCACGTTTATCACTCAGGGGAATCTGAGACTTTATTATCTCAGTGATCTTTGTTGAATAATTACACCATCCTTCAACAGTAGCTTTTTCAGCCTTTAATGCAGCGATAGCTTCTGCTCGTTCGATTTTGACTAGCTGATTTAAATATACTTGATCTTTAAAATCTTCTTCAATTTTAGAAAGCTTTTCTATTTGAAGGTGGCAGTTTTTTAAGCTTTTCAGCGAGGTCAAGATTTTGGTTTTCAACCACAGTTTTGCCGTTCATGGCTTCGTATAAACTTCTAGTCAAGAGATCGATCTTACGGAGACTATCAGCTTCATCAATATTTGCAATATTGGTAAAGAAAGAAGGTGATACCTGAATAGCAGATGTTGAAGTGGAGGGAATGTCTGAACTTTCTTCCTCTTCTTCAATCTTGGCCATGAGACATTGATTTGCTTCATCATCTTCAGAGTCAGATGATGATGCTTCTTCATCAGAAGAAGCCCAATCATAGTCAGCCATCAGGCCTTTATTCTTCTTCTTAAAGCTTTTCAGCTTTGCATATTTTTCTTTCAGATTTGAGTATTTGTCATCTTTATTCCTTGGAACAAAGGGTTTCTTTGTAAAACCTGAGGGTCTAGAAACTTTCTTTGACCTGCACTCGTTAGCGAAATGTCCTGTCTTTTCGCAGTTAAAACAAGTAGCAGTAGCCTTATCAACAAAAGTTGATGATCTAGGCTTGTCAGTTATGGAAAGAGGTTTGTTCTTTCTAAACATTTTCTTTTTGGCAAATCTCCTGAACTTCTTAGTTAGGAGAGCCAAAGATTCATCATCTGAAAAATCAGAATCTGATGAACTTTCAGAGTTACTTTCTAACTCAGTGATAGTGACCGAGGATCGCTGAGTAGAAGGTTCCTCTGAGATTAAAGCAACAGGGGTGCTTCTGGAATCTTTTACAAGATTCTTCTTAAGATGGCTCGATTGCTCATGATTCAGCAACGTGCCATATAAGGTTGAAAGGGTCATTGATTTTAGATCCTTTGATAGCTTGAGACACATAGCATAATTGTCCCAGCTTTCAGGTAAACATTCTAGAAACTTTGTCAGCACTTCAAAGTTAGAATATTCCTTACCAACAGTTTTCAGATCTATAATTAAACAATTAAAACGTTGGTGAACTTCAGAGAGAGATTCATTCTTACCAGAAATGAAGCTTTCGTATTGTCTTACCAGGTTGATCTTTCTTGAATCCTGGACTTCAGACGTTCCTTCATACTGAACACATATTGTGTCCCACATGGCCTTTGATGTTTTCAGATTCATGACGGAATGGTAGACTTCGTCAGGAAGGGCCATGGATAGTATGGATCTGGCTTTTGTATCTATAGCCACTTTCTTCTTATCTTCGTCAGTCCATTGAAAGATTTCCTTAGGTACCAGCCTTTCTGGAATAGCAGGTCTATTCTCAGCGGCTGGAACAGCAGCACAATTCTTACAGGGACGAATGGACCGTTTTCAAGATAGTAAGGCATAGTAGGGTCTACACCTTCTAAGAAGAGTGTCATCCTATTTTTCCATAAGTTGAAGTTATCTTTGGAAAATCTAGGGGGTTTAGCAAGAGAACCATTGTCTATATAATTTGTGTTTGTGTTGGTGGCCATTTTCAGATAATAGCAAGGAAGAGAAATATCTTAGATTAGATCTTGTTTATGAGATTAAACAAATCTGCTCTGATACCACTTGTTGGTCCCAAAGGCCTATACAAGTTCGTAGAAGGGGGGGGGGGGGGGTTGAATACCAACACACAGATTTTACTTTTCTAAATTGTTTATTGATAAATCATTAACAATTTACAGCTTGTTGCGGAAACAAGATTAAGGATAAACCTAAATCTAAACAAGTTGGAACACTAAGGTTTCTTGCACTAAGAGAGATAAGGAAATTACTAATAATAACCTATCTTGAGACAAGAGATTTGAACTTGTCCAGAGTTAGCAAGTTACTTCAAATGAAGCGAGTTCATCTCTTTATATACTGCATGCATTTAATGCAAGTCAGTATACACTTTACACGTGTCATCAGCTGGTTGGTTGCATGTCATTGACCTTTGTTGACAACCTTAGTAGCCGCATGGATGAACAGTGTAGTATCAGAGTGGTTGTACGATTTCAGATATTCGGAGGTTCTTTTCTGACATTTCGTACGGAGTCGTGCAAGGGGGGGTTAAGACAAAAGTACTTTGTACGGAGGACTTCATGATCAGCTTTCGTTGATTCAGCGATTATCATTTACTATTCAGCAGATGATAAAGTTCAGCGATAGCTGAAGTCTTGTACTTGATACTTCACGTTGAGTGGACAAATCTGAGTCTTCGCTGATCCGCATCAGTTCATTAGGAGACTTGTCGCTGGTTCTTGAGCTTGATCTTCGACTTCAGCGTAGAACCTTTGTTGACATGAAACTTGTCTTCAGGGATCATAAGTAAACAACTAACTTATCAGCGATCATCATAATGACTGAACAGACTCAGAGCATTAATGGTGAACAGTGTTCGCTGAATGTTTATTTTAAAGAGCGAGAGTTCCTATCAGCGGTACTGTAAGATCTTAGTACTTATCAGCGATAGTGAAACTCTGATACATATTGTTTACTTACAATTTTCACTAAGTATATAAGAAAGGGTCATTATCAAATCACTGAGGGTTTGGATCAACACCATTCCCCAAACATCTTATATAAAAATCTTCATTTTGACCAAAACCCCAATATTAACCTAATTTCCCCAAAATCATCCAAACCGAAATTGGAGAAACAAAACACTAGTAGATCATCAATGGAACATTTATAACTCATATGAAAGTATAGAAGCTAGGAGGATGAACTCACCACTTAGGTTTTGATGAAAACCTAGAAAACCCCAAAAATCTCTAGTGTTGTGGATGAAACTTGCTCTTGCATCAACAAATGAAACCACACCACCAAACACCCTTGAATCTTCCAATGAACTTCAAAACTAACACTTTGTCCTTGAAAAGCTCTAAAAATCGAAACCATGGCACTTTGAATCGCCAAAAACAGAGGTGAAATGAGGAAATGAGTTTAAGGCTAAAAATCCCGTATTTATGCTCCAGGTACCCGACGGCTAAAGTGACGTGCGAGAGTGACACAAGTGTCACTTTACCTGGGCACTCTAGCCGGGGTCAAATAGCTCTCGGTACAAAACCGACGAGAGTGACACGCGAGAGTGACACAAGTGTCACTTTCGCTGGTCACTTTAGCCGAGATTGTACCGAAAGTTGTTTTGGCCATATCTTCTTCGTTTTAGCTCCGTTTTCGCTCCGGAAAGGCCCGTTGGAATCGTATTTGAATTCTCCGTCCAACAAAACTATAAAATGTAGGATTTAATCCAAAATCCTATTTTTCATATTTATCTTAAAAGTTCCAAAAATCGGGATGTTACAGAAAAGAGGGAGCTGGATTTGATCTCATTCTCTCTCCAAACCTTCAAATTTAAAGGGTTTTTTTGGGCAACAAAATTGTGGGGTTGTCTTTGGTTTCTTCCCTTGTTTCTATCAAATTTTCCCTTTCTGTAAAATTTAGGGGTTTAGATTCAAGTATTTATTTACCAACTCAAAATGAACTTAAGGATTTTGTGTCTAGATTTACGGAAATAGATTTCCTCAGAATAAGCCATCATCTTAATTGTTTAATAGATTGAAACAGAACAAACAAAACTCTCTCACTCTCATTCAGTCACTCTCTATATATTAAATATGGAAACAACACTATCCACTACCAAACGTATTATAAAATTGTGCCACCCAACAAGAAAACATAAATAGGTGAATCCACTGGCTTCTAGGACATGAATGGTGTAATTTTAAAAATCTGTTTAAAATTAATATATATATATATTAATTTTGTTTCATTTGCAATAAATGGAATATAATGATTTTAATTAGTATGATCTCAAGTATAGTCTAATTGTGTGGTGATGAAGCAGTATTATTATGACGATTGATAAGAGTTGGAGGACATGTAGACGCCGTAACTCTGAGGAGTTTTGGACCGGTCTTCAAGCCTTTATCGAGATAGCAAAGAGATATGTCAATAGTGATGGCAAAGTGAGATGTCCATGCCAAAAGTGTTTGAACTTTGCACGTCAGACACCAGCTGTGGTTGAGGCTCACATACATAGCTATGGGTTTCAAGCTGCATATACAAAATGTGTTTATCATGGTGAAGTAGACACTCCTCCAGTTGTAGCCAATGTAGCTCTAACAACCAATGAGATGACTGATGTGATTGATGACATTATTGGGGAGACAAATACAAATGAAGAAGATGCAGATGAAGGAACAGATGAAAGTGGTGTAGATAAAGAATTTGGTGAATTGTTTGAGGAGGTTGAGACTGAGTTATACCCAGGTTGTCTTCCTTAAACTTTTTAGGAAAGCTTTTGCATATGAAGGTCTTGAATAAATGGACTAATAGTTCATTTGACCAACTTTTAGAGTTTTTGAAATTTGCATTCCCGAAAGAAAATAAGATTCCAGCTTCACATTATGAAGCTAAGAAGAGAATGAGAAAGATAGGTTATGTACCAGTCGATCCATGTTTTCAAAAATGATTGTTGTCTCTTTTGGAAAGAGAATGAATTGAAGCATAATTGTCCGGCTTGTGGTGAGAGCAGATGGGTTGATAAAAATACAAAGGGGAAAAGAGTTGCACATAAAGTTTTGCGCTACTTCCCTTTGACTCCTAGGCTTAAACGTATGTATGGCTCGAGACATACTACAAAGAATATGACTTGGCATACTACTGGACGATCAATAGAAGCTGGTATGATGCGACACCCGGTTGATGGGAGTGCATGGAAAGATTTTGATGCAAGATATCCGGAGTTTGCTGTGGAACCTAGAAATGTTCAATCCATACGGTAACATGAGTCTATCTTACAGCATGTGGCCGATTATATTGACAACATACAACACGCCTCCATGGTTATGTATGAAAGAGTCTTCTTTCATGTTGACTTTGTTAATTCCAGGCCCTAAGTCACCTGGGAAGGACATGGATGTGTTTTTAAGGCCTTTGGTGGATGAATTGAAAATGTTGTGGGCTGAAGGAGTTAAAACGAGAGACGCGGTAACAAACACCGTCTTCACAATGCGTGTTGCACTATTATGGACTATTAACGATTTTCCTGCTCGTAGTAGTTTATCTGGTTGGAGTGGTCAAGGATATAAAGCATGCCCTACTTGTAATGAAGACACTCCTTCATGTCAAAACACAAGAACTACAAGGTTCCATAGATAATTGGCATGACATGCATTATAGACCAAATGATGGATGGGTAAATGATCTTGCTAGAATCGATCATGTGAGTAATTGTTTAGTTTCAACCAACATATATATATATATAGGGCCCCTTTCTTTTGTTAACCACTCAATTAGTGTTAACTTTGTTAACTTATTGTGGACCAATAGGATTCAAGATACATTGGTGGTTTTAATATTTATTGGACGGTTAATGCAAGGGTAGTATAGGAAATTAACATTTTAATTATTTGCAGTAAGTATTATTTCCTAAATTCACGCCTATCTAATTTTGTTAGTTATTGATATATTATATTTTAATATTCATCCTAATCTTCATAATATTATCCCAATTTTTTTTGTTTGGTTAACAAACTTAGCATTGTTTATGTTGTTTGTTTTGGTTTCGACATATTCATAATATTATCCCAATATTTTTTGTTTTTGTTTGTTATTTACTTTCACAGAATGCATATACCCAAATTTTCACATATGCATGATATGAAACTACATATATGCATATCATAGAAATGCATATATGCACACTAGCCAATTGCATATACGTACACCAGCCAATTGCATATATGCACATATTACAATTGCATTTACGCACACTTTACATTTGAAGCATATATGCACACATGAAAACTGCATATATGCACTATTTACACCTACAACATGCAAGATATTTTAAACATTTACCTTTGATTTCCGCCATTAACTTCAACTGTGGTTGAGGCTCACATACATAGCTATGGGTTTCAAGCTGCATATACAAAATGGGTTTATCATGGTGGTGCACATACCAACAAGATTCAAGATATTTTAAACATTTACCTTTGATTTCCGCCATTAACTTCAACTTTATCTATACATGCATTTTCAAAGATTCAAGATGCTCGTAAATCTTGATCCATTTTCGGATTTTACAAATGACTCGTTTGATAATAAAAGAAAAACGCTACAACTGGTGACAAATAACAGATCTACAATTGGATTCCTCATCTATAATCCACAAACCTAAACTTACAAGTCTTTCTCGAATCAAATCTGACCCCAAATCCAAAGACCAAAATGTAACCCTCGTCTCGTTCTTTAACGACTTTCCATTATCATTACCTGCATCGATCTCAACACTAAATCCACCTTCATCCGCCCTCCGTAACTTAACACCCTACAAGCATAAACCCATTTCAACACCCTAGATTTTTAAACATTTACCTTAGATTTCCGCCATTACTTCAAGCTTTACTTCGTATGGAATCGGCTTGTGTAAGAATCGTTTTGAAATCGAATTTTCTGGAATCGATTAGTGTCGATTTGGCTTTGATCGATATGGAATCGATTTGTAACGATTTTGAAATCCCCGATTTTTATATTTTCTGGAATCGATTGGAATCGATTGGAATCGATTGGAATCAACTTGTTGATTTGCTTTTTGAACGATTTTGGTATGGATTTGGAATCGATTTTGCTATCGATTTTGGTTTTAATCGATAGTTTAGAGAGAGAAGGGTTTTTGATTATTTTTCTAAATGAGATTTAGATAGCAGGTCCTTAAAAGTAGCACACGGTTACCACCTTCCTTATCTGACATAGGATTGTTAATTGACACGAATACCCCTGAGCATATATGATTCAACCGGTTTTTTTATTTAATTAGGAATTAAAAACATTTTAATCTTAGCCATTGATTTTGATGATTGATGGTCCTGATTAGTTAACAAGGTTAACACTATTTGAGTGGTTAACAAAAGAAGGGCTCTCTCTCTCTCTCTCTCTCTCTCTATATATATATATATATATATATGTATATATGCACATATTTAAACTAGTGTTTCTATTATTGATTATACTCTTGCAAAATATAGGAGGCGATGCTTGTAGAAAAAGAGGCACAAAAGAAACAACATGGCTCGACCTCGTCATCTACAAATATAAACGAGAGGGAAATCATTACCAAAGTACTTGGGGAACGTCGCGGTCACAACCAAGGGTTTGGACGGAAATTGAAGGGTTCCGCCTTTTCGTCCTTTTTTGAACCGCCCCCGCCACCATCCCAACCACCTACTATTGATGTGATCAAAAGTGTTGTCGATGTATTAACCGCTAATACCCAATACACACATCAATTGTATAACATCCTTAGTAGTTCTCAACCTGGCACCCAATTCCCGCCACCACCCAATATAGACATACAAGCGTTATTTAGACCATTTATGACCGGACAACCACCACCACAACCGCCACCACAATCGCCACATTAGCAGGATGATGATGGGGATGTGGATGAGGACTCGGAGACCGACTCCTAACTATTATGGGGGATTGTTCTATGGAAAGGCGGATTCACAATGCGGATGATTTGGGGTCAATTTATGTTGGGCATAACATGTTTAATTCTTCAGACTTGAAATTCCGGGGTTTCAAAGTTCTTGGCAGAAAGATCAAATCTTTGGCAGGGTTAATTCATCTTTTTGACTCTCACCACAATATGTTATCATGTTCCATATACATGCTAAGCTTCATTGAAGTTAGTGTTTGTTTTTCAGAAAGATTGATGGTAGATACATTTATATTAAATTCTGAAGTTTGTATTTTTACTATTTTTCTCTTTTTCAAATTCTGAATGATACCAAGTAATTCTATGAAGTTATAATACTAATATGTGAAGTTTCTTTATCAAATTACACTGCCTTTTTAATCATTCAAGCAGCACCCAATTTGTAGATTAGTTGGTAGAGGCGATTTATAGTAGAGAATTGGCTTTTAAAATTTTAATATTTAAAAATTGGCTTTTAAATAGCTTTTAGTCACGACAAATCGTGGCAGTAGAAAAAATACTTAAAAATTAAAAAATTGGCTTTTAGCCACGACAAATCGTGGCACTAGATTTTTTTTAAAAAAATGGCTATTAGCCACGACAAGTCGTGGCAGTAGAAAATAATTTAAAAATTAAAAATTGACTTTTAGCCACAACAAGTCGTGGCAGTAGAAAAAATAATTATAAATTTAAAAATTGGCTTTTAGCCACGACAAGTCGTGGCAGTAGAAAAAATAATTTAAAAATAAAAAATTGGCTTTTAGCCACAAACAAGTCGTGGCAGTAGAAAAAATAATTAAAAATTTAAAAATTGGCTTTTAACCACGACAAGTCGTGGCAGTAGAAAAAAATGATTGAAAATTAAAAAATTTGCTTTTAGCCACGACAAGTCGTTGCTATAAGGAGCTACATCAACAGATCAATAGCCACAAAATCTTTAGCCACGACAGTCGTCGCAATAGATATTTTGCGACGAAATAATAAGCTTTAGCGACGACTTTTGTCGTCGCAATAGACTACATTCCACCACATCCATTTGGGTCTTATAAGAGTGTTAGAATTGATATATGGAATAACACAATTTCATCTAAAAGACAAATTAAAAAGAAACCTAATCACATGTGAGTTTACATTAATATCATATACAAAATAAAATTTGTTAGGAGTAATCAACCATCAAATAATTTGTGTATCATAAACTATGGAAAATAATTAAGAAATTCTTATACAAATCAAGGTATGAACATAAATTCAACAAATACAATAATAGAATCATAAACCTTACTTGATTAGGTAGATAGTTCTTGAAATCGCAACGACTGAGGCTTGCACTGAAGCCGTACAAAAATCCGCCAGTGGTATAGGCATTTGTCCCGATGATACAATTGAATTCAAGTATCAAACTTGAATCTAGTGAATTAAACGATGATGGAGATAGAATATCGATGAGAGAAACCCACAATTTTATGAAGAAAAAAGTATCTGATGATTAATGAAGGATGCGTTATTTATAATTTGCTGTTATTAACCGAAAAATAACTGTTGGGGTTCCGAAAACTTCAGAGTCTGACGCGACTAATGGAACGACTTTAGCTGCACCGTAACCCGCACCAGGCTTGAAGCTTGCACTAAAGTAATACAAAAATTCGTCGGTGGTATAGGCGTTTGTCCAGAGGATACAACAATCGAATTCAAGTATCAAACTTGAATCTAGCAAACTAAACGATGTTGAAGATAGAATATCGATGAGAGAAAACCATAACTTTATGAAGAAAAACGTATCTGGTGATTATGGAAGGATGCGCTGTTATAATTTGTTGTTATTAACCAAAAATAACTGTTGGGGTTCCGAAAACTTCAGAGTCTCACGCGACTATTGGCGCGACTTTAGCCGCACAATAACTCGCGCCATGCTCTGTTCCAATGCCCCACACGAGTATTTCCGCGGTCGTGGTTGCACCGAAACCCGTGTCGTCCACTGTATGCCTGCACTACATCAATCCATAATCAATGTTTCTCGATCCATCGAGACCCAAGCTTTTATTAAATGTCATGTCAAAGAGAGCTCACCAAGAACACCACACTCCAAGGCCCAAGTAACTAAACGATTCATTAATGCTCATTGGTTAGAGATTATTAAGTGTTCTAGTTTTTATCTTGGCTCATGTGTGGGACAAGGTTCCTCTTATATACACTAAGTTCCAACATGATTCACATGACTTTGCTCCACGACTTGAAGATGCAGCCGAAGTCGCTTGCACACTAATGTAAAATCACATGTGATTTTACACGTAAATTTGATATTTTATAGACCTTGAACGAAATGTAAAAAAAGGCCCTTGATATCCACGACATTTTTCAAATAATGTTGTAAGAAATATTAACACAATTCATAAAAACTGTTTTCCAAAGTATTCCTAGAAGGAAAATCAGTAAATAGTTATTTGTAAATTAATATTATATACCATATCATTTTTATATAACATCGTTAATATGTTCCACCAGAAAAAAATATCATATGATATACCGTTAATATATATAGGGTAATCATTTGCAAACTTTCTAAAAGTTACAAACTGTACAAACCATTTAGCAACTGTCAAACAACCCCTAACACGTCAAGCATTCTCTTTCCTTTGCGAAGAAGCTCCAACTACTCTCTTACCTGAAAATGGTATTATGTTTTGAAAAGCGAGGGTTAGACCATGAGGTCTAGTTAATTCTCTCTCAAAAACAGTTTAATAATTCACAAACAGTAACATGCAAACTCACCGTAAAGGCCATCCATCAATAAAACAATCAACTCCACACTTGGGTATTTGCACAATGTTCTTAGCCTCCCATCACCTCAGCGTGATGTCCGCGATCGGGAACCTCAACAGACTCCCTATGGCACCCCAGTAGATGTCATTCCCGTGTGTACAAGAAACAAATGCAAGGAACACGGTATAAATAACTCCCAAGGAATATTCACAATTCCAAGGTACACTAATCACACTATGCAACCCGACTCCAAATCAAGGTACCAATTCATGAAAATCACGTAAACAATGTACATGAATTAATAAACAACTTCAATTCATTTAAGAACAAATCTTCCTAAATTTCAAAACATGTCATCATGCTTAATACAAAAATCAGTAATTAAAAACCTTAGCAAATCATTTCATATACATAAAAAGTATTAAGGGAACTCACCTGAGCTTTGGCAAATTGACACACGTCTTAAGACTCACTTTTGGTTAAACCAAACCCCTGAATAGAACGACATAAGAATGGTGTTAAACCATCTAATTACATCCCAAAACCATCCCTTAAAATCCCTAAGCCAATCCCCCAATCGACCCTTCGATCCTAGACCCATACGAGGAACGAAGCAAAACCGAAGAAACGGCACAAACAGCTTCCTTGCATGGCTTGGCCCGCAACTTCAGGTCACGACCTAGCCTGCGCAAGTTGCTGTTTGGTAGCTCCCCGACCTGCACGAAAATCCTTCAAAAATCCCCAAGATTTCTCACACCAACACTCCCCAAATTGGTTTTAATCCTCTAAATTGATATACTCCCTCGATCCCAAAATAAATGTCCACAATGAAAAAAACACACAGTTTTAGGAGTGTGTAATGATTACACTTTTTAATTAAGCAAAGTACAATTTTACTCTTAATTATAGAGAGAGAAAATTTCTCCATCACATAATTAAGGGTAGAACGGGAAAGTGAAAATTTATTTTTCAAAATAGACACTTATTTTGGGACAAACAAAAATTGTAATGTAGACACTTAATTTGGGATGGATGGAGTATTTATTATCTTAAACCTTTTAACTACTATCAAATCACCAATTACAACATCACAATCTATCCATTGAATCAAAATCCCAAACCCAAGACTCAAACACTTAACATTTGGAAGCTACCAAAGAAATGGTGCAATTTTTCTCAAGCAAAGACATGAAACCAACATGAAAACAATCTCAAAACCTTTTTCTAAAAGACTGGAATCCAATAATCAAATGGATTTTATCAAAACTCCCAAACCATATTCTAACCCAACCAAGCATAGAGAAGAAAGGGGAGGATTTATACCTTGAAGATGAAGATTCTTACCCTTTGATGTAATCCCTTCCACCACACTTCCGATTAGGGTTCCTTACTTCTCCCAATTTCTTCTCTCTCAATACTTAGATCGTATGAAACACCAATGAAAGGGTTTAGAGGGGTTTTACCCTCTTATTCCCCGAAAATTGGCCTTAAGCCCTTGAAATTCTATATATTGCATTTTAGTCCCTAACTTTTAAAGAGATTAGATTTTGTGGACATGAGTTATTACAACATTTGTGAGAAGTTAAAAAAATGAAATAAAAAGGTATGTATAAGAAAAAGGAATGAGATATCATTGTGTAAACCATTGATTATTACTTATAAGATCACTTATTCTATAAAAACAACAATAAAATATAGAAAAATAAATCATCTCCGTTCATCGCCATTCATTTTCGTTTCATCTCGTTTCATATCTGTTTTCATCGCCGTTCATCGCCATTCATTTCCGTTTCATCTCGTTCATATCTGTTTTAATCGTCGTTCATCTCCGTCCATGTAATACGATGAAACTGAAATTCTACAACTATAATACTTTGATTCATTGTGTGAAAAAACTTCTACTATTTTTGAAAATGCTATCTATCACTAAGGTGATGGTGTTTGATTGATATGAAAAAAGTACTCAAAATTGGTATTATTCACCCCTGGAATAGAACCAGGCACTCAAAATTGGTTATTCACCCCTGAAATAGAATCATTTATATTGTACACAATTCATTAAATAAAATGATATATTGACTTTCCATGATTATAGGCATCTTAACTACAATTTTAATACAATTCGTTTAAATTAAAATAATAATTATAATTGGATAAATACCAAATATAACTCTATCAAAAAATGACAAAAATACCCTTAAAATTAAGGAAAAACAAAAAAATAAGGAAATTCAATGATTGGTTGAGAGGAGTTTGTAAAGTTTGTAAAATAATAGTGGTTTTCAAAAGATCTCTCCCCTATATATATATATATATATATATATATATATATATATATATATATATATATATATATGCAAAGGATGTGTGCAAGTTAACGTGAGAAGTGTAAGGACTGGATTTGAATCCTTGATCACTTTTAATCTCAAGGACTGGATTTCTGGGGAATCTTGCAGATACTTTTTCAGACAATTTGTCTGCAGTCATTTTTTCAGACGAATCTTGCAGGCAAGTTTTCAGACGAATCATGCAGGCAACTTTTCAGACGAAAATTTTGACCATATCTACATTCGTGATCAAGAACCTACCTTTTCACGACTATAAGTAGATGGTCTGATGAAGTAGTAATTCACAACTTGCTATCTATCCTTTCTACCCTCTTCGCCGTTTACAAACATTCTCTACCTTTTCTTAACCCTATGGCTGGAACTTCACGCTCTAAGGCGAAAAGGTCGGTGAATGCGGCTGACACTTCACGTTCGTCAGACAACCAACAATATGGAGCTTTCCGGAGTACCTGGAAGGTAGCGGTAACAACAGAGGAGTAGGCACAGTACGGGCGAACTGCAGCTGATTATCCATTCACGGCCGAGGAGGAACAACAATTGGACTGTGCGTGGGAGCAATACTACCTTGATCATCGCATGAATGAACCACCAAGGTATCATTGTACCCGGCCAGCCGAAGTGTAACACCCTCAAAATTTGTAAAGAGCAACTAACAAATATCTCGATAAATAATCAAAAGAGGATAGAATCCTTTCTACAGATCATCCCTGAAAAATACCTCGGAATTTAAACATCATAATTTCCACAATTAATAACTTAAGACGGGCGTTAGTTAACACAACACAAGTTGCTAATTCCAAATAAGTGCGGAAGACTTCACTAATCAAAATCACGTCTCGTGCACTCTACTAGCACTCGTCACTTCACAGTGTAGCTAAAGCTACTCCCAACCTAAGCGTGTTGCACATGCCGACAAATAAAAAGGGTTAGGCTAACGCCTAGTGAGTCCAAGAGTTTTATCATGACCATATAAATTCATAAATCGAGAGAGATGTAGTTTAAGTCATGAGTTCAAAAGAATTTACTTTAGATGCAAATCGCCCATTTTCCAACTCACACAAATCCCGTGCTGAAAACTTTAATTTAACATGATTCCCAAAATGGACTTATCCCCAAAACCAACATAAAAGGTGAAATATCATTTGATTCTCAAAACGATTGAATTCATAAATAAATCGCCATTATTCCAAACATCGGATAGCGCATAACCCATAACTCACATAACGTGGAAAACATTTCATATAAAAATAACACGTCACCGAAAACATGGATATAAATAAATACCCAAAGCAACACCTTTCGGTGACGGGGGAGGCCCGTTTACATCGCACGTGACGGGACACAAAAGTGGGTCTCATAACCATGTAATAAAACAAACACGTGGATTGCTCTCGTAAACTGAGCTCAATCACTCCAGATCTATTGCCCGCGAGACTAGGGAGCCCCCAATTTCAACCACTCCAGGTCTATACATTGGGTCACTCCAAATCCACAAACAATCACATTTGGAATTACACCTTACTGCCCAAGAAACGACGCCCGACCATATAGGCCCACGCCTTACTTATCATGGAACCCGATGCCTATCCCGTGCCAAGCACATATGGAATTACACCTTACTGCCCATGAGACGACGGCCGACCATATAGGCCCACGCCTTACTTGTCATGGAACCCGATGCCTATTCCGTGCTACCAAAGAGAAACTAGCGTCTCATAAACTAAGCTCAATCACTCCAGATCTATTGCCCGTGAGACTTGGGAAACTCAAGTGCCTATGGATCCATAGCTAACAAGGTCTAAAACATTACACGACCCCAAATGAATAAACAAGTGCATTCAAAACATGCAATTCCTCAATAACGTAAATCATGATCAAAACTCGACTTTGAGCTATCAAAACTGGACAATTGTCCTCAAGACTTAACAAAATCCAATACCGAGCCATAAGCTCAACTGACTCAAAAGATAATTAATGAAAAGCATCAAGTGAGATTAAATGTAGCAACACACACTTTTGCCAATAAATATTTCAAATCCATGAAAAACCCACAACAAGACATTGGGTTAGGACACCCCTCTTTTCCAAGGAACTCACACCGTTACATTTCAAAATCGTTTCATGTCGTACTATATGCATATTTCCAAGATATACGTAAAAATGCATTTTTCATAACAAATAGACGCCATTTACAAAATAAATCATCAACACATTTTCATTTATGATTTATCTACCAATTTTCCCAAAAATTCCAATTATAGATGTTTTACAATGTTTACAACAATAAATACTTCAAAAGGTTAAAACCCACCAAATAATTCAACCATTGATAATTTTCATGTAAAACACATAAGTACTTGGAAAAATAACATTTTGGCATGTACAAAGTTTTCACAAAGCAACTTGAACTCACCTTGCTAGATTTAGGCTAAATCTAGATTTTCCCAAACGTAAGCTCCTTTGAAGAAACGTGAATCCTCCAGCCAAATCCTCCAAAAACCTAGATCCATAAGTTTCCAACCGTCAATATCCCTATCCAAACATGAAGAATCACTCCCCAAACATTTTACATCAAATCCCAACTTATACCAAAACCCTAATCTTCATAAATGAAGAAGGAGAAGATCACCTCAACCAAACACAACCAAAATCATCCAACAATACCCCAAAATAGAAAGAAGATGAAAACAACAACAACCTAGCTTTTGGGTAGAGGAATATTACCTTTATCACTTGAATCTCCAAGCAAAAGCTCCTAATCACCCACAAAAGCTTCAAGCTTCCATATCTTCAACAATGGTGGAAATGGTTTTAGTTTGGGTGAAGAAGATGAAGGAGAGAAGGGAGGGTTTGTGTTTTCTTGGGGGAAATCGGCTAAGAGAGGGAGAGAGAGAGAGGCCGAGTTAGGGTTTTAGAAAGTGAAATGAGTAAAGAGAGAGATAAAGGGCTTAAAACGCCCAAGATAACTCATCAGACAGGTCGCGGACGTCCGCATGGTCCTTCGCGGACGTCTGGCCTCGACCGAACTGTTTCCATCCCAAAACCTCTGTTGCTTCCGCGGATGACATGCGGACTTCCGCATGGCACGGACGTCCGACTGCACCATTCGGACGTCCGCCAAACCCAAATCATGTTTTCCAATTTTTCGGGTGTTACAATCCTCCCAACCTTAGAATGATTTCGTCCTCGGAATCTAGGTCCTTTACAACCAAAGGCTAACTGACTCAATGCCAACCATAATCCATCAGCTTCTAACTGGATCTAAATTTCCCCACACGGACTGCTAAGACAAACCTCAAGCAATCTCTTACCAACAATGTCCTCACAGGTACACTGTACTTATGTCCGGGTGAACGCTCCATCCACCGGAGTAACTCCCAACCAGACGACTCTGGTCGTCTCCCAACCTTAGTCGTTCCCTACTTCCCCAATCGTCAAATTCAACTCCCAATTAATCCTCTTCCACATGTTCTTAAACTTTCTTTCCAAATCAGTCCAAGGTTTAGTCACTACCAAAATCAACCAAAACCTCTGAATCCCAAATGTTCACGCTATTGAACTAACATTTACTCTTAACGAATCCCATTGAACTCCAATACCGGCGGTCATCACTGATCCATCAATTTCACAACTCCAAGGATGTGTCCAATCGCCCATTATTCAACCGACAGATTCTTTTACCATACAAGGAAGGCCATCTCACTAAATTTACTCATCACAATTGAGCATCTTAAGATTACTACAACATTTATCATTATTTCTTTAAAATCGGACTACTACTCTTCGAATACACTAACGGTTCTTGACCTCGGAACCAAAAAGTCAACGCCTAGTCACACCACCAAGTTTTGAACCATAGCAGAACTCTACACACGAGTTCATTCGTCGAGCATTTCCACAAAACTAAGGTTATCAATATGATGTCTAAAGGGTCCCACATGCGAAAATTGACCAAGACCCCAAAATAAGGTTTCCGACAAGAACGGTTACCACCAACCTCAATATAAGATACCGCGAATCAAAACTTTTAGTTACAAAAGTACATCATCCCTACAACCGATACCATTCGGCCTAGAATACTATCACACGTGGAATACCCAACCTTCCACAGTCGAAGTTCTACACACGCTTACTCTTAACCGGGGTCACTTATCCTTTCCAAGGTTTCTATGAGTTCAAGGTTTCTCAAGCGGAATATTTAACAAAGATGCCAATCGAAAACATTTATAGAAACTTTCAACATAAAGGTTTTCATATCAATCTAATTGTACACACAAAACTACTACTATCAATTCGGTAGTTGTGCAAAAATGGACATACTCGTCCCACATATGAAAATCATATCGAAAACCATTTCATCGAAGTTTGTATCGTTAACAAAGCGCAAAAGCACAATAAACAACTTCTCTGAAAGAAACCGATAAGGTCCTAGCATGGATTGATCTATGTCGTGCACGTAAGATAATTTCCCACATTAAATAATGTGCAACCAAGTCAATCAGGTTGTAGTGCAATGGTTGATCGCTCTGGGTGATGTGGTGGAATATCCCATCTACCCAGGGTTCGATCACAGGCGTCCTCAACATTGATAAGACATCTTTAAGTTTCAAAATTGCCAGGGATTAGTCCGGACTGGGTCTGGGATACCCTTTCCAAAAAAAAATGTGCAACCAAAAAGATTTGTACATATTTCAAAAGAAGTTTGAATGCCACCTGATTCTGAAAATTCCTCTTTCAAATCATGAAATAACATGAAACAAAATTCTACAACAAAGTTCGCACACGTCACTTTATCTCACAAAGACGGTGAAACAATTCCATAAATATACTTGGGTTAAAACATAAAATGATTTGTGTCAGTTCCAAGTCTAAAAAACAAAATCACTACGTTTTCATCATTCGAAGATATCGACTAATACATCAAGAGGAAGTCTCAAATTGGAGTATGCATGCAAACTTGTAACACTCTCTTAGTAGTTTTCTGGAAACGAAATTACATTCATCAAATCGTTCATAACAAAATTTCAAAAGATGAATTTTTTTAAATCAACATTCAAAATTTTCTCATCTAGTCATATAATGACATAAGAGTTAAAACATTTTTGACCATACCCACACATTAATGTGTTTTCCTAAAACTTAGGAGAAAATAAGTGTTTGTAAACGGTTGACACCGAAAAGGGTTTAAATCGACTTCGAATGTCGAATCATACAAACAGTGCGCATTAATGTTCCAAAAACTTTAATAATTCTACGCACTCTAGGTTAAGACAAATAACTTTCCAAGATCCCCGTCATGGAGCATTTACACTAAAATTTTTTCACTTGTAATATAAAACGTGAAGATGTCAACGCTTGAAACTTACTCATTAGGATACTCGAAATACACATTTCTCTCCAAAACCAAAAGGTTTACAGTTTTCCCAAAATGTCCATTAAGCCAAAATTGACCAAAGTTCAACGACTCACACATTCGTGTTTTCAAAATGTTTCGTAGCGTAAACCATGCATTATCCACACAACACTAAAACATACTTTGACCAAATGACCCTCATTTATACAACATTTAATAAGACATTTCCATCCACGATTCATTTATTAAAGTGTTGAGGGTTCGTGGTTACCAAGTCATGCATAACGCTAGATCAATACCATGCATTCGCGTGAAAGGATAATAAAATAATCACTTAACCGAAAGCGCATAAAGCAATTTGTTAAGAAACACTATCAGAACGTTCTTTAATGCATTACTCACGCCACGTATAAACCAATCCGTACCCTGAACAAGTTGTAATAAAATGTGCTAACACAAATCTTCGAAAGAGAACACATGCAACACCAAAGTTACAAAAAAATTTCTTTTGATCGCCTTACGGCATAAAATGATATTTCTCAACAAATCTGAATGAGACAAAATGCCCAATACAATCCAAAATCGACACACATAATATTAAAGTATGTACATTACCAAAATTGCACTCACGCGACACAAAACGTCGTAAAACAAAACTCTGCAAAACTTTATGAGCTCAATGGCCTCAAATCAACAAAATGACACCAAACTCTTCGCTTCCAAAAATCGAATTGCAATAAGCATAGTTATGACTAAAATGTCGAAATTCCAAAAATTCACTTTTGTTGCAATACAATCTAAACAACACTTTTCGACAAATCTTGCATCAAATAACCTTTCCATTAAAGCTCAACACACCCATAATGGAAGATAACTCTCCGTCTAAGCCTTAACATATGTGGAGGAGATCCAATATTAAAGTCATAAGCCGTAGTTACTTGCCCAACATCCTAAACATCATAAAAATATGAATATCGCTGTATCCGAAAGTAACGTTGGACAACAACAAAATAAAACAAGTCCCGACGGAGTTTGCAACTCCCGCAATAAAATAATTTCATGCATGTTCCAAATCATGATTTAAAATCTTGTGCGCGTTAAACGTTTTTCCTAGATTTCGTAACACAACTCATATGATGATTTGAAATACAAGAAATAACTAATGCAATTTATCGTAAAAATAAATTTTGTGCATGAGTATAGTCGGCACTCAACATCTCAAGATGTAAAGCCCGTGTCCCGATATGGTTTTAATTCGCTTATTTTAATTAGTTATTTTTGTTGTTAAAATGAATTTATTAACGGGATTAACGGGAACGGCCAAGAGTGAAGAGTTAATGGGTTACGAGGGCTAAATGGGTAAAGTTAAACTATTTGTAGGGATTTTTGAAAGTTGAGGAACCAAATGGGACAAGTCCCATAACTTGTGCATGGGATCGGCCCATATGGACCGACCCCCTCCCTCATAACACACAAACCCACAAGAAACCCTAAGCAAACCCTAATCCCCTTCCCCCTTCTTGCCGTCGCCGTGCCACCCCAAACCGCCGGCGCCGCCGCGGTTTTCTTGCCGGAGAAAGAATAGCGAGAGAGAGAGAAAGACCGAGCCGGTGATCGGATTTCCTTCGGGGTGCTGCTGGAGTGTCGTCAAGAGGTTAGTCCCCATTCGTGTTTTTCTTTCGTTCGTCTTTGTCGAACCACCGTTAAACGACCGCCGTCGGTGGCTGTCTACCGCTGCCAGGGTGGCAGTGGGTAGTGATGGTAGTAGTCCAGCCGTGGCTACCTAAAACCTGGACCTGATTATCTAAACCGTAAACCCGAATCGTTTAACCTTAATCGAAAACTAAATCGTCATTTTATGTGAAAACCCCATTCTGTCCCTGTTTTGTGTCGGCCATAACTTTTCCGTCGTAGCTCGGATTGAGGCGACACTGGTGCCCACGGTTCACATTCTGTGCCGGGCACACTTTTCGTGTTTTAGCGAAAGTCTGGTTCGGCCTCTAGCTAGGTGAAAAATAACTGTTTTTACAGCAGGTCCGAACACGGCAGACTCGCGTCCCATTCTTAGAAAATTCATATTAAATCGTAGGAAAATCGTTAGAATGCGTTTGATATGTCCCTGGAACCCTAAGGCATAGAACTTGCTGGTTATGGAAAAATAATTCTGGGTTGTTGAGTTTAGGGGGGGCTAAACAGGTCCCGAACAGACCTATAATGTTAGAGTAAAAGCTGGAAGTTTCACGTTTAAGCTTGTAGTTGTGATTTTGGGTTAGGACTTCACTTTGACGTTTGATATCACTTATTTAGGTGGAAAGAGGTGAGTTGGAGTTGGCCGGCTCGTTTTGCTGTTGTGGATATCTGCGTTGCTTTTGAGGTGAGTTCTCTCACTGCGTAGATAGGGATTGTATGTATATCGCGGTAGTTTGTATGTACTACTGATTTGTTGTGTGAACTAGTTGTATTGTGGTGCGTAGTACTTGATTGGTTTAAATGCTTAGTATAAATGTGTTTTATATACATCTCGGTGGGACCGAGGGCTCGGTGGGACCGAGGTAATTTAGTATATGATTATTTGTGTGAACTAGCTGTATTGTGGTGAGTAGCATTAGATTGATTTAATGCCTAGTATAAATGTGTTTTGTATACATCTCGGTGGGACCGAGGGCTCGGTGGGACCGAGGAGGTGCGGATAACTGTTGTGTGAACTCGGTGGGACCGAGGTAATTGAGTACATGATTATTTGTGTTGTTGTACTATGTGACTGTTGTGGGTGTGTCTATATGCGGATAGGGGTGATATGTATATAATTGCTATCTGCGTAGGTGTCGGAATTCACTAAGCTTCGTGCTTACCCTTTCCCTATAAAATTACTGTTTCAGGTGCGAGTGGCAGTAAGGCGTGACGGTACACACTGGCGCGTTGAGAAGACCTTCGTATTTATTTATTTTTAAACTTGGTACAGTTCCGCTGTTTTATTTGAGATGATCGTTTAACTTAACGAGGTTTTGTATAAACGTTTATTTGGAGTTAAACGCTTGTGATTTAATCTATTAAAAATGGTATTTTAAAAGTTCAAATTTATTGTAATTTTTGGGACGTTACAACTTGGTATCAGAGCACAGCTTGAGTGAATCAAACACATCTCGGTGTGTTTGATCTCAAGTTTGCGGCTATAAAATTCTTCTCTTAAAATATTTGGGAAATAAAGGAAAGGAAAACCCGTTTGAGAAACGGTGATCGAGGGCGCAGTGTGTACAGTCAGCCGGAGCCAAGGGAAAAGGTACAGTACTTAGTGTATTTATTGCTTTCTAGATCATAGGGTATGCATGCTAGATTGCTTGTGTTGGTTACACTGTACTGTAGGGTTATTGCTTGCTAGTAGGAATTAATGCTGGTCATATTAGGTTGTTAAGTGAATGCCCTATAGGTTGTATGCAGTAAGAATCACATAGCATTAGAATATTTGATTTAGTCCTATTGCGCATCTCTTGTTTGAGTCCAACCGTTCTAGGATAGAATCTTGTATTCGAATGTGTATTTGTTTCACGCTGCATGTGACGGGGTATTCACGAGGCAACTCGTTATGGCTAGTAGGGATTTCGTTGTAGCAAGGGTAGTGTTTTGGGGTGGAATTCCTAGGGAGCTAGGAAGAGTGTGTACATATGTTGGTGCGGGCACATGGGTATAGTTATCGGCGAGAAACCACTTGGGCACTTCGGGATGGGACTCGGAACGAGCAATGATAGGTATGGAAGGTAGTAGTAGAGCTCCTACTACCGGAAGCACAGAATCAATGCTTGAGTCGGGGAAAGTCATGAGGAATCCAAGGAGTTGACCGTGAGCGTTGTTAGTGTGAGTTATTGGGTGCTAATAACTCGTTGTAATGTCTACCCAGAATAGCCATCATAAGGAGGAACAACTATAGTAAACCTGCTAGTACAGGTGTGTACTTGATTTGCTTTGATGTGATGATCGTTGGGGGTAGTGATAAAGGTTCTAAACTAGTAGTCGTTGGAATAGAAGGACGATTCTAGTATTAATCACTTGGAGTGACGATAAGGATGAGGTTTGTTTTAAGTAGGCCATTTCGGGTCAAGATTGATGGTTGTGCTAGAAGCATAGGCTTATTAAGCCGACTTTGAATTGAGGAAAAACCGTAAGGATTATCTGACGTAATTTCCCAACTTGCCTAAGAGGTTTAAATGTCCGGATGACGATTGTGGATCGGGGAGTTTTGGAGGGGTATGAGTCGAGACGTCGAATGCCGACTGAGTCATGCACAAAGTTTATTTTGAAAATAAATTGCATTAACTAATTCTTGTGTTTCCAACCATTTTATGGATTGTGTTTTGGAATTTTGGGAAATGTTCAGCACACACAAGATTTCGAACTATGGTTTTGAAAGTACATGAAACCGTTTTATCACGGAAAGTTACATTCCACGATATCTGTATAAAACTATTCTGATGATTTGTTTAAAATGAGTTTGTTAAACAATGTTGTTTATGGTTTTACCGTGGAAATAGATTTTTGGGATTTTGGCGTCTCATACCTGATTTTGCTTTTAACAATTTGACTTTGGGAGCACAATGTATGGTGCTATTTTATTGACTTAGAGTCTTTGAGGTTCATGAAGTTTGTGTTACTAAGTATTTTGTTGCAAATAGTTCAGTGTATGGATTGATTTATGCGTGACTTAAGTGATGCATGGAAGGATATTTTGGTAACATTTCATAATGAGTTGTTTGGTGCGCTTTTAGTCAGTTAAATGTTTTATTATCATTTCCATGAAAATGCGCTTTATCGACGGAGGGGTATGCATACTTGGGTAACCTTTGTTCTCGACATTTTGATAAACGAGTCGTGCATGAAATTGTTTTAGTTCCTTCTTGTCGGAAGGAAAGACCATTTGGTCAAAGGAGTGTTTTAGTGTTGTGAATATCATGCATACGTTTACAATGTGTTATATTTTGAAAATATAAATGCGTAGATTGTTGACATTCGGTTAATTTAGAGTTGCCGATTATTTTTGGGAAATTAAAAACTTTTGCTTTGGAGGGAACGAGTATTTTGAGCATTTTTGATAAATACATTTTAAACTTTGGTGTTTTGACGTTATATGTCCCAAGTGCGAAATGGAGGAAATGATTCGTGATGACGATTTTAGAAAATTCTATATGGAAGTGTTACCAGTTTGCATGCCTACCCCGATTTAAGGTTTTATGATGTTTTAGTCGATATTTTTCAAATGATGGAAACGAATTAGTTTGTCTTTAAACTTGGAACTTGCACAAGTTATTTTGTGTTTTGATTGAGGTGAAATTATGAATCGTTTCCTTGTTTTGTATAATAAACTGACGCGCACAAATTTTGATTGGTAAACTTTGTTCCATACCATTTGGATGGTTAGAAAATAATTTTGAGCAAATTGCCGCTTGGGCTTCTTTTGAAGTACGTGTGAAAATTGTTGCACACCGTTTAAATTAAGCAGTTACCTTGCGTGCATGTCATGAGTCAATCCATACCAAAACTGTGGTGGTTCGTTTTAAAAGAAATTATTTATTACGTTTTGCGTTTTGTGAGTAAACTGAACTGCAATGGAACGATTTTTCAACATGATTCTCCTATGTGGGACGAGCGTGTCCATTTTTGCGTAACTACCGACATGGTAATAGTAGTTTTATTGCATATGATCTTTTTGAGATAAAAAAAAATCTTGGTGTTGAAAATATTTTGTAAATAATTTTTGTAAACCATTTGAGAAATGCACTTTTGAGTGTTATGTGTCATTTTGAGAATTATAAGGGTGTGAGTCCTTTGGGAAAACCCTTTTGTTTAACCAGTGTTGAGTTTCGGGGTTAATGTTGATTTAGAGTATTGCTTGCTTAAACATTGTTTAAACACATTTTTTTCGACCTATGGGTCTAGCAAGCGTGGAGCATTTTGCTCGGTTTTGACTTGGAGATAGTCATGGGTCAATTGCCCGGTTTTAATGGCTTGGTGTGGAGTCTTGTTGATAGGTTGCTTTCGTCGCACTGTTTTGCATTTATTGCACGTTGAGTATTTACATGTTTGGGTGAGTGAGTCATCCCGGGATAGGCATGTTGTTGGGAGATTGTATTGCATTGGATCCATAGGCATTTTAGTTAGTCGTTAGTAATGGTCGGTTAGGTATCTCGGGGTGGGACCCCAATATTTATGTTTTATGACCTTGACTTTCCAGTAGGCACTAGGAGGTTATAGTATTGAAAAGTAACCTGGGAGGTAGACGTCGAGATGTATCCTCGATACGACATAACTTGGCTTCGTAGAGCGAGTGTGGAAAATACGTCGACGGTGGAAGGTTGGGTATTCCACGCGTGTTGGTACTGTAGGCCGAATAGTATCGGTTAAGGGAATGATGCCCTTTGTAATTAAGAGAATAAATGCACAGTAACCTTTTTGAGGTAAGTGGTATATTTAGATGTCGACTTTTGGGCTTAAGGCCAAACACCTTTAGTGTAATCGGAGAATTTTAGCCGATTTTAAAATAATTATAGCGATGGTAGTAGTAACCCTGGAATGCTCACTTGTGATGAATGGCTATGGTGGAATGACCTTCGTGGGTGATTATAAATTTACTGGTTTGATGATTCGTGTGAAATAAATTTTGGGAGTCTTTTAGAACTCGTGGAAGTTAATCGACAGTTAATGGTAGGAATGATCGGATTCGAGTATCCTGTAGGGTATATTGGTGAGCAACTTCAGAATGGTTAGAGCTTGAAACTTGAATCGGGATGTATGGAATATCTAAGGTTGGGAGACAACCGAAGTCGTTTGACTAGGAATGATTCCAGTTGTTGGAGTATTCTTCCGATCATAATTTCATTGTTCTTGAAGGAGTTTTGTTGGTAAGAAAAGTATTCGAGAATTTTTTTTAGTCGGTGTGAGAAATTTAGATGCCAGTATCGGCATGCCGCCATACGAGATGTTGTATGGTAGGAAGTGCAGGACGCCCGTCTGAAGACGACTGACATGTTTCAGATGGTGCGGGACCATCTAGTTACTGCACAGGGTCGGCAGAAGAGTCCAGTGGCAGCACCCGAGGCTGAGATGCGGGAGAGCTATCCGGAGCGGTTTGAGGGCGTATACTTCGAGGACGAAGTCTAATTCAAGCGGGGGAGAGTTGTAAAGCCCGTGTCCCGATATGGTTTTAATTCGCTTATTTTAATTAGTTATTATTGTTGTTAAAATGAATTTATTAACGGGATTAACGGGAACGGCCAAGAGTGAAGAGTTAATGGGTTACGAGGGCTAAATGGGTAAAGTTAAACTATTTGTAGGGATTTTTGAAAGTTGAGGGACCAAATGGGACAAGTCCCATAACTTGTGCATGGGATCGGCCCATATGGACCGACCCCCTCCCTCATCTTGTTTTCTCTCATAACACACAAACCCACAAGAAACCCTAAGCAAACCCTAATCCCCTTCCCCCTTCTTGCCGTCGCCGTGCCACCCCAAACCGCCGGCGCCGCCGCGGTTTTCTTGCCGAAGAAAGAATAGCGAGAGAGATAGAAAGACCGAGCCGGTGATCGGATTTCCTTCGGGGTGCTGCTGGAGTGTCGTCAAGAGGTTAGTCCCCGTTCGTGTTTTTCTTTCGTTCGTCTTTGTCGAACCACCGTTAAACCACCGCCGTCGGTGGCTGCTGCCGCCGCCGCCGTCTACCACTGCCGGGGTGGCAGTGGGTGGTGATGGTAGTAGTCCAGCCGTGGCTACCTAAAACCTGGACCTGATTATCTAAACCGTAAACCCGAATCGTTTAACCTTAATCGAAAACTAAATCGTCATTTTATGTGAAAACCCCATTCTGTCCCTGTTTTGTGTCGGCCATAACTTTTCTCTCGTAGCTCGGATTGAGGCGAAACTGGTGCCCACGGTTCACATTCTGTGTCGGGCACACTTTTCGTGTTTTAGCGAAAGTCTGGTTCGGCCTCTAGCTAGGTGAAAAATAACTGTTTTTACAGCAGGTCCGAATACGGCAGACTCGCGCCCATTCTTAGAAAATTCATATTAAATCGTAGGAAAATCGTTAGAACGCGTTTGATATGTCCCTGGAACCCTAAGGCATAGAACTTGCTGGTTATGTAAAAATAATTCTGGGTTGTTGAGTTTAGGGGGGGCTAAACAGGTCCCGAACAGACCTGTAATGTTAGAGTAAAAGCTGGAAGTTTCACGTTTAAGCTTGTAGTTGTGATTTTGGATTAGGACTTCACTTTAACGTTTGATATCACTTATTTAGGTGGAAAGAGGTGAGTTGGAGTTGGCCGGCTCGTTTTGCTGTTGTGGATATCTGCGTTGCATTTGAGGTGAGTTCTCTCACCGCGTAGATAGGGATTGTATGTATATCGCGGTAGTTTGTATGTACTACTGATTTGTTGTGTGAACTAGTTGTATTGTGGTGCGTAGTACTTGATTGGTTTAAATGCTTAGTATAAATGTGTTTTATATACATCTCGGTGGGACCGAGGGCTCGGTGGGACCGAGGTAATTTAGTATATGATTATTTGTGTGAACTAGCTGTATTGTGGTGAGTAGCATTAGATTGATTTAATGCCTAGTATAAATGTGTTTTGTATACATCTCGGTGGGACCGAGGGCTCGGTGGGACCGAGGAGGTGCGGATAACTGTTGTGTGAACTCGGTGGGACCGAGGTAATTGAGTATATTATTATTTGTGTGAACTAGCTGTATTGTGGTGAGTAGCATTAGATTGATTTAATGCCTAGTATAAATGTGTTTTGTATACATCTCGGTGGGACCGAGGTAATTGAGTACATGATTATTTGTGTTGTGTTGTTGTACTATGTGACTGTTGTGGGTGTGTTTATATGCGGATATGGGTGATATGTATATAATTGCCATCTATGTAGGTGTCGGAATTCACTAAGCTTCGTGCTTACCCTTTCCCTATAAAATTACCGTTTCAGGTGCGAGTGGCAGTAAGGCGTGACGGTACACACTGGCGCGTTGAGAAGACCTTCGTATTTATTTATTTTTAAACTTGGTACAGTTCCGCTGTTTTATTTGAGATGATCGTTTAACTTAACGAGGTTTTGTATAAACGTTTATTTGGAGTTAAACGCTTGTGATTTAATCTATTAAAAATGGTATTTTAAAAGTTCAAATTTATTGTAATTTTTGGGACGTTACACAAGATCACATTCCTCCAATCCCTTCGGTTACACTATTATCATCTCGGGATTCAAACATCTTAAGGCAAAGTTGGGAATTACATCGATTCACCTTACAATTCCTTCTCGAATTAAGGTCGATTCAATAAGTCTATGGTTCTAATCCAACCATAAACTTTGACCCGAAATGGTCCGCTTAATACCACTATCATGCTTATCGTCACTCCGAGTGACTAATGCTAAAATCGTCCATCTATTCCAACGACTACTCGCTTAGAAACTTCTTCACTACCCCAACGGTCATCACATTAGAGTAGTTCATGTAAGCACATGTAACTAGCAAGTTCACCATAACACTGGCCAGGTGTAATTATAAACGTGCCGTACATGATTATCCTTGCTACTCTTAACGCGATTCTCGTTTCTAACGACTCCATCAACCTCAAAACATCCTATCTTAATGTGCTTAATAGTGCAATTTCACTTTCACCCACTTAAAAGAACGCTAGTTTGAGTCTAGGTATCCAAAATCAACACTTAATTCACTCAAACTTATGCTCTAATACCAACTTGTAACACCCTCAAAATTTGGAAATAGCAGCTAACAAATATCTCGATAAATAATCAAAAGAGGATAGAATCCTTTCTACAAATCATCCCTGAAAAATACCTCGGAATTTAAACATCATAATTTCCACAATTAATAACTTAAGACGAGCGTTACTTAACACAACACAAGTTGCTAATTCCAAATAAGTACGGAAGACTTAATTAATCAAAACAACGTCTCGTGCACTCTACTAGCACTCGTCACTTCACAGTGTAGCTAAAGCTACTCCCAACCTGAGCCTGTTGCACATGCCGACAAATAAAAAGGGTTAGACTAACGCCTAGTGAGTTCACGAGTTTTATCATGACCATATAAATTCATAAATCGAGAGAGATGTAGTTTAAGTCATGAGTTCAAAAGAATTTACTTTAGATGCAAATCACCCATTTTCCAACTCACACAAATCCCGTGCTGAAAACTTTAATTTAACATGATTCCCAAAATGGACTTATCCCCAAAACCAACATGAAAGGTGAAATAGTATTTGATTCTCAAAACGATTGAATTCATAAATAAATCGCCATTATTCCAAACATCTCAAATATGGATATAGCATAACCTATAACTCACATAACGTGGAAAACAATTCATATAAATATAACACGTCACCGAAAACATGGATATAAATAAATACCCAAAGCAACACCTTTCGGTGAAGGGGGAGGCCCGTTTACATCGCACGTGACGGGACACAAAAGTGGGTCACATAACCATGTAATAAAACAAACACGTAGATTACTCTCGTAAACTGAGCTCAATCACTCCAGATCTATTGTCCGCGAGACTAGGAAGCCCCCAATTTCAACCACTACATGTCTATACATTGGGTCACTTCAAATCCACAAACAAGCACATTTGGGATTACACCTTACTGCCCATGAGACGACGCCGGAACATATAGGCCCACGCCTTACTTATCATGGAACCCGATGCCTATCCCGTGCCAAGCACATATGGAATTACACATTACTTGTAACACCCTAAAAATCAGGGCCAAATTAAACCATAAAATTCAACAAGGTTAATCATAATTACATCTAAACTTTCATACATAAGTATAGAATTAACTATGAGGATTCATATACACATTTTGAATTCTCAAAACAACCTATTAATCTAATCCTGTCAACTACGATTAGATTAAATTGGTTTTCTAAGCCATTCATCAAAAACATCCTCGCATAAGCTAACTTCTCCACTTAGCATCAAAAGTCGAATACCAAAATACTCGTCCCTCTTCCCGCTACTTCCCCGAGCTCGTACCTGGTAAGAAAATTTAATTTGAAACGATTAGGCTTACGCCTAGTGAGAACATTCATTTTCAAATTAAAACATTATCAGCTTTGGGAACTCAATTATTCAAAGCGTATAAATAAACCTGGTTTGCCACCATTCTTACCGTACTCATACTCATCTTACGATGACGGGAACATACCCGATTCCATGAGTATGACTAACATTCAGAAAGTCATATCATCACATTCGAGAGCCTACTACGAATCATTACAGATTCTAGATCATCGCTCATATCCAAGAAAGTACAAGTTACTTTATGCCTATTTCTTGGAGTGGAAGTAGAGATTACAATTTACTTTATGCCTATCTCTTACCTTCCCATAGAAATCAGGAATTACAATTTACTTTATACCTATTCCCAGATTTCTACTCACAACACGAAATGGGAATTACAATTTACTTTATGCATATTCCTCAGTTCTCATCACGTTACGAAATAGGAATTACAAGTTACTTTATGCCTATTCCTCATTTCAGGTCAACGGGAATTACAAGTTACTTTATGCCTATTTCACGTTACAATTACTACCAGTGCCTATGGATCCAATGCACTTACTAGCGTATATGCATACCAACATATCACACCACATCTCGTATCATATTCTTAACTCTAAGAATACTAGATAACCTATCGTATCCTTATCCTCAATTGTCCCCCTTCGGCGACTTAGCACGGGGGTTCCGCTACCCGGTTAGCGGATGGGGTGAAGTGTCAACGCCCTTGTGGGGTCTGGGGCAGCGCCTCCAATTTTTTTTAGAAACTCTTAACCAGATAATGCATCCGGAAAAGTATTTCGAACTCAAAGTCCGGAAGTATCCGAAACCGAGACTCAATTGAGACCGAAACTAAAATCGAATCCGGATCCTAAATTGAAACCGGATCCCTAACTGGGTTCCAAAAGAAACGGATCCCATTCCGGATCCCCAACGAAACCGGATCCATTCCGGATCCATTCCGGATTCCCAACTTAAATTCCGGATCCTTTATTCGATTTCCGGAACTCATACCGGATCCACTCAAATCCGGAACCCATACCGGATTTCAATACCGAGACTTCGATACTGGAATTCAATCTGCACGTCAAATATGCTCTATAAACTCGTTTGAGTTCATTCTCTTGGTCGATTCAATCTCAATACATAGAATTCAATCTGCACGTCAAATATGCTCTATAAACTCGTTTGAGTTCATTCTCTTGGTCGATTCAATCTCAATACATATTTACTAAAATCATCCAGGCAGTTTACTACAAATATCTTACTCAATTTTAAATTAAAAACCGCTTGGAAGAAGATGAACTCACATGTATAAAGCTTTTGACCCAGAAATCAAAATCCTTCTTTTCTCTGATTCAACAACCTATTGGAAGGTGATTCAAGCTTGTAGTTACCAAACTGATTTAGAAAATACAGAAGATGACTTCAACCTTTACCTTAAGGAAATAAATTCTTGATTTTTCTTCTTTTTTCTCTTCTTCTTTCTCGCTGCTATAGACCGACTCCAGTATAAACTCTTGCACATGAGATGACGCCCACCCATATAGGCATACACCTTACTTGTCATGGAACCCAATGTCTATTCCGTGCTACCAAAGAGAAACTAGCGTCTCGTAAACTGAGCTCAATCACTCCAGATCTATTGCCCGCGAGACTTGGAAACTCAAGTGCCTATGGATCCATAGCTAACAAGGTCTAAAATATTACACGACCCCAAATGAATAAACAAGTGCATTCAAAACATGCAATTCCCCAATAACGTAAATCATGATCAAAACTCGACTTTGAGCTATCAAAACTGGACAATTGTCCTCAAGACTTAACAAAATCCAATACCGAGCCATAAGCTCAACTATTGACAATAACTACCCTCTAAGTTCAAGTTTCTCAATTTTACTTAAACTTTGGTCAAAATACAATTTCAACCCTGAGTTTACATTTACAAATAGTCCACAAACTTAGATTAAATTACAAATCGACCCCATTCATATTCAAATATAATATAATGGAAATTTGAGGTGTTACAAATCTCCCCAACTTGAAAATGATTTCGTCCCCGAAATCAAAGCTAGGTAAATAGATGAGGATATCTAATCTTCATATCTTCTTCCGCTTCTAACGTCACGTTAGCACCTCGGTGATGTTTCCATTGTACTTTCAACATAACCACATCCTTATGTCATAGTTTCTTAACCGATCTTTCTAAAATCGCTTCCGGTTCCTCCACACAACGACTCTTCTCATCCACTCTTACTTCAGTAAGTGGAATTACATCATTCTCTTCGGCTAAACATTTCCGAAGATAACAAACATGAAAGGTATTGTGGATTCCTTCCAATTCAGGTGGAAGATCCAACTGATATGCTTGAAGTCCAACTCTCTTAGTTATGGTGAAAGGTCCTAGAAAACGAGGACTCAACTTTCCACGTTTACCAAACCTTATCACACCTTTCCACGGGGATACCTTAAGCATCACACGCTCCCCAACTTGGAACTCTTTCGTTCTTCTTTTCGGATCGGCGTAACTCTTCTGTCGATCTTTAGCCGCTTTCATGTGCTTCCGAATCTCTTTCACTTTATCAGCCGTTTGTTGAACAAGTCCAGGACCAACAAATTGCTTTTCTCCAGCTTCTAACCAACATACTGGAGTTCTACATTTCCGTCCATACAAAGCTTCGAAAGGTGCTCTTCCAATACTGGAATGATGTAACGCCCCAAATTCCGGGCCAATTTAAACCTCAAACTTTCCACAAGTTATGATACTAAAATTTCAACTTATATAAATAGCAAGGGAATTAACCATCAAGAGTATATTTACAATACATGATCCTTCAAATAACCTATTAATCTAATCATATCACTATAATCAGATTAACTAAGTTATCTAAGCAATCCATCAAAATCTCTTCTTGTTAATTGACTTCATTGCTATTCCAAAACGCTCGTCCCACAACCCTTTATTTTCCCGAGCTAGTACCTGATAAGAAAACATCATTTGAAACGATTAGGCCAATGCCTAGTGAGAACATTCGTTTCAATACTAATTTCACGTATTTCCGTTAACTCTAACACTATCCCGTCTTAATACTTCTACCCATCTCACATATCAAAACTTAATTCATCTCAGCTTAAGTCTAAGTATCTCATCATCATACTTAGTTCACTTAAACTAATGCTCTGATACCATATTGTAACGCTCCAAATTCCGGGCCAATTTAAACCTCAAACTTTCCACAAGTTATGATACTAAAATTTCAACTTATATAAATAGCAAGGGAATTAACCATCAAGAGTATATTTACAATACATGATCCTTCAAATAACCTATTAATCTAATCATATCACTATAATCAGATTAACTAAGTTATCTAAGCAATCCATCAAAATCTCTTCTTGTTAATTGACTTCATTGCTATTCCAAAACGCTCGTCCCACAACCCTTTATTTTCCCGAGCTAGTACCTGATAAGAAAACATCATTTGAAACGATTAGGCCAATGCCTAGTGAGAACATTCGTTTCAACAAAATATTTGCAAAATCAATGTAAACAAGTTATAACAAACCTGATTACCCTTTTTCTTACCGTGTGTGTAACTCTATTCCATTACACAATTTCATCTAATTCCATGAATATGACTGACAATAATTCCATCATCATATCATATCTCAGAGCTACCCTACGAATCCTTACTGATTCTAGAATAATGTTTTTATTCCAGAAATTGCAATGTACACTTAACCATTTCAACATTCCAGAAATTACAATGTACACTTGCCTATTTCCATACATATCTATTCCAGAAACCGCAATATACACATGCCCATTTCTGTACACATCTAAGAAATAACAATATACACATGCCTATTTCTTAGGAAGAAATTAGAGATCGCAATATACACATGCCCATCTCTTCTTTTCCTAAAAAACCGGGAATTACGCTTATTCCACAATTTTATTTCACACATCAGAATAATGAGTAACCTTCATCTATTCTACGTGTACATAACCATTAGTGCCTATGGATCCATTACACTTAAAACATTCCTGCCTAGCATCACACTAGCACAGTCTATCAGCCTAACATACTACTATTTAGTTGTACGTATGTTCAAGCTACATAAGTTATATCTTAAATCCTAAATCGCACCTTTCCACGATTATCAGAACTGAAATTTCCAAAACACCCAAAAGTGTCCGGATGATTGCATTTTCCGGATAACTTAAACTATCCGTATGTTTGCCGTTTCCGGATACTACGATTTTCCCGGATACTTCCATAATCCGGATAATACATACTTTCCGGTAATTTCCGCTTTCCGGATACATTTCTAATCCGGACCACATCCGGAGACTAATACAATCCGGACATTATCCGATAATTGATTTCATCCGGATTCTTACAAGAAAGTTAAAACTTACCGGGTACTTAACTTCATCCGGAGACATTCAACGCAGAGGTTTCCGGATACGAGATTTCGTCCGGAAACCTTCGACCTGCAGTCTAAAATTCGACCCATTCCCACATCTGTTCTATTCAGCTCATTTCCAACACAATCATACAGTTCTAAAACAGTTTATACAGACATATCAAGGTTTAATTTAACATATCAACACTGATTTGTACAAACAGCGAATGAACTCACCTTTTGAAGAAAACTCACTTCTCTGCACAAATTTAGAACTCCAATCTGTTGTTTATGATTCTGAAAATCAATTCAATAAACAGATTCATTCTCATATAACCATCCAGAATAACTTTTATCAAGATCATGATCAATTCTTACCAGATTTAGAAGCCAAAATCTTCTTTTCTTCTTTTCTATCTTTTTCTCTCTATTCCTTTCTCTTGAATTCTTTCTGCCGACTCCAACAACAAAACTGAGATATTTTCTATCTCAATTCCTTTTTATCCATACACACTTCTAAAACATAACCAAACACCCCCCTCAAGTTTCATTAATTCCAAAAGTAACATTCTACTTTAATCTCTTGTATTTTAACCTTATTTGAATTATAAAACTTCCATATAATTCAAGGTTACACAAAATACAAATACATCCCAATTCTCATTAAAATACTATTATTGAAAATTCAGGATGTTACAATACTCCCCAACTTGAAAATGATTTTGTCCCCGAAATCAAGATCAGGTAAATAAATGAGGATACCTATCCTTCATACTTTCTTCTGACTCTAAAGTCACATTAGCACCTCGATGGTGTTTCCACTGTACTTTCAACATAGCTACTTCCTTGCCATTACGTAGCTTCCTAACCGATCTTTCCAAAATTGCCTCTGGTTCTTCCACACATCGACTCTTTTCATCTACCCTTACATCGGCAAGTGGAATCACGTCTTCCTCTTCGGCTAGACATTTCCGAAGATAACACACATGAAAAGTGTTATGGATCCCTTCCAACTCTGGTGGAAGATCCAACTGATATGCTTGTAAACCAACCCTTTTGGTTAAAGTGAAAGGTCCTAGAAAATGAGGACTTAACTTCCCATGTTTACCAAACCTTATCACACCTTTCCATGGGGATACCTTAAGCATCACGCGCTCCCCAACTTGGAATTCTTTTGGTCTTCTTTTCGGATCAGCATAACTCTTTTGTCGATTTTGAGCTGCTTTCATATGCTGCCGAATTTCTTTCACTTTATCTGCCGTTTGTTGTACTAACTCCGGACCAGCAAACTGCTTTTCTCCGGCTTCTAACCAACACACCGGAGTTCTACATTTCCGACCATACAAAGCTTCGAAAGGTGCTCTTCCGATACTGGAATGATAACTATTGTTATACGCAAATTCCACTAAAGGTAAATGCGTATCCCAGTTACCTCCAAAATCTAACACACAACACCTGAGCATATCTTCCAAAGTTTGAATGGTTCTTTCACTTTTCCCATCAGTTTGCGGATGATAAGCAGTGCTCAGATTTACCTTTGTACCTAATTCTTCTTGAAGTGACTGCCAAAATCTCGAGGTAAACCGACTATCACGATCTGACACTATCGACACCAGTATACCATGCCTTGACACTACTTCATCAATATACAGTTTTGCTAATTTCTCAATTGGTGACGCTTCTTTCATAGCTAGAAAATGAGCACTCTTAGTCAAACGATCCACAATCACCCAAATAGTGTCGTTACCTTTCTGAGTCCTTGCTAACTTTGTCACGAAATCCATGTTGATCTTTTCCCACTTCCATTCCGGAATCTCCAAAGATTGGAAATTTCCGTAAGGTTTCTGATGTTCATCTTTCACTAAAGAACATGTTGTACACTTTTCCACTATTCGTGCCACATCTACTTTCATAGTTGGCTACCAATAATCTAACTTCAAATCCCTATACATCTTAGTACTCCCAGGATGTATAGAATACTTAGATCTATGGGCATCTTCTAGAATCAACTCTCGATTTCCTCCAATCTTCGGTACCCAAACACGGCCTTGAAACAACTTAATTCCACGGCCATCTTCAGCCAGTTGAAGATGTTGTTTGCTCATTACTTCATCTTTTAGATTCTCTTCCAGTAAGGCCTCCGCTTGTGCCTCTTTTATTCTTTCAATCAAACTGGATGTTACATCAATTCTAGCATTGGTCGTTTTCAAACACCCACTATACTCTTTCCTACTTAAAGCATCGGCTACGACATTGGCTTTACCAGGATGGTAATGTAATTCGCAATCATAATCTTTAAGTAACTCTAACCATCTTCGCTGTCTCATGTTTAACTCTTTCTGATCAAAAACATGTTGTAAACTTTTGTGATCAGTATAAAGAGTATACTTCGTTCCATACAGATAGTGATGCCATAATTTCAATGCAAACACAATTGCTGCTAATTCTAAATCATGCGTAGGATAGTTCTTCTCATGCTCCTTAAGTTGTCTTGATGCATAAGCAATTACCTTGCCTCGTTGCATCAATACACATCCCAGGCCCATCTTGGAAGCATCGCTGTAAACAATAAAATTTTCTGTTTCTTCTGGTAAGGCAAGAATAGGGGCTTCACACAACTTTTGACGTAAAGTTATGAAAGTCGATTCTTGTTTCTCCGTCCAGACAAACTTTACGCTCTTCCGAGTTAAAACAGTCAAAACAGAAGCAATCTTTGAGAAGTCTTTAATAAATCTCCGATAATAACCCGCGAGACCTAAGAAACTTCTTATTTCAGACGCACTCCTTGGTGTCTCCCAATTCGTCATAGCTTCTATCTTTGCTGGGTCTACCTTAACTCCTTCTGAAGTGATCACATGACCTAGGAATTGTACTTCTTTTAACAAAAATTCACATTTTGAAAACTTCGCGTACAACTTCTCTCTTCTTAATACTTCTAAAACTTCACGGAGGTGATGTTCGTGATCTGCTTCGGTCTTAGAATAAACAAGTATGTCATCAATAAATACAATGACAAACTTGTCCAAAAACGGTCGACATACTATGTTCATCAGATCCATGAACACTGCTGGAGCATTGGTCAACCCAAATGGCATTACAAGAAATTCATAATGCCCATACCTTGTTCTAAAAGCTGTCTTAGAGATATCTTCATTTCTTACCCGAACTTGATGATACCCAGACCTTAATTCAATCTTAGAAAAACATCCCGCTCTATGGAGTTGATCGAACAGGTCATCAATCCTTGGAAGCGGATACTTGTTCTTAATCATCACCTTATTCAGCTCACGGTAATCTATACACATTCTCATAGTACCATCTTTCTTCTTAACAAACAAAACCAGAGCTCCCCAAGGCGAAGAACTCGGTCTAACAAAACCTTTATCTAACAACTCTTGAAGTTGAGTCATCATCTCTTTCATTTTGGCCGGCGCTAGACGATAAGGTGCTCGCGCAATTGGTGCCGATCCAGGGATAAGGTCAATACGAAACTCTACCTGTCGTTCAGTCGGTAGGTCTGGAAGATCATCGGGAAATACGTCCGGGAAATCACGTACCACCTTGATATCTTTCATTTGTTTCTTTTCCGCCTTAACATCTAACACATACGCTCGATAGGATGAACATCCTTTCATTAAACACTTTTGCGCCTTTGCAACAGAAATTAACGGAGCTTCCCCTTTCTGCTTTTCCCCAAAGATGAATACGTCATCCTTATCGGCCATTGGAATCTGTATTAATTTCTTTGCACAATGTATCTCTGCTTGGTTGACTGTTAGCCAGTCCATACCTACTATCACATCGAATCCTCCGATTTCCATCAACAACAAGTCGATCAGAAAGTTTGTTTCTTCTATTGAAATAAGACAACCATCAAGTCTTTCACGAACCAAGACCTGACCCCCGTTAGCTACCTCAACTACTAAGGCATCTTCCAAAGTAGTAACAGGCACAACTAACTTAAGAAAGAATGACTTGGAGACAAACGATAAATTTGCACCACAGTCAAACAATATGCGCGCAAGACACGAATTAACAAGGAATGTACCTGAAACAACGTCTTTTGATTCTTTAGCCTCATCAACTGTCATATGAAAGGCCCGTCCTGTTGGCTTTGGAACATTTGGTTTCATACTTTGATCTCCGCCCTTCTTCAACTTTAGACAATCCCAACGGAAGTGACCCGGTTGTTTACATTCATGACATGTGAACCCTTGTACTGGACAATTACTCATATTGTGCCCACTTTTACCACACTTGAAACACTCCGACGCTATCACCCGACACGGCCCGTAATGTTTGCTCTTGCACTTTGAACACCAATTTGGTTCACGACGTGAATCATAACGAACACTTTTACCAAACGCTTTTGATTTCTATGAAGAGTCTGATCGGCCTTCCCATTTTCGTTTCTCCCAACTTGGGTCTTTTCTTCTTTATCCCGGGCGTATACTTCTTCCATCACTTTAGCTTCTTCAATAGTTTCCCTCAGTGTTGAAGCTTTAGCGTTTCTTACCCTGGACATCATGTCCGCTGGCAAACCCTTCAAGTAAGCTTTAATCTTTTCTTTTTCATTAGGAGCCACATGCCCCACCAGATTCAGCTTCTCCAAGAACGTTTCAGTATACTTTCTCACAGACATGCTACCCTTCTTGAGAGTCCTAAACTCTTCTTCGATTCTATCCATCTCGTTTTCATTACAGTACTCCTCCAAAACCTTCTTCTTGAATGACTACCACGTCATAGCAGTCAATACTGAAGCCGATATTGAAGCTGTCACTATATTCCACCACGTTAATGCATTTCCTTTTAACATTTGAGAAGCAAATCTAACTTTGGACTTTTCATCACATTCACAAGCTCTGAAAGCTTGTTCCATCTCCCTAATCCAGTTCATACAGGTTACTGGATTATCTGTTCCTTTAAACTCAGGCGGCTTACAACTTAGAAATGTTTTGTACGAGCAAACTCTTTCCACTCTTCTTTCTGTTTCTGTTACTGGAGTATGAAGTGGATTAATTACTCCAGTCTCGGTTCCTGTTCGCTGCAACTCTATACTTCGATCGTTCAATGCTTTCATAAACATTTCAGTTTTTTGAGCCATTGCGTTCGTCATCATTCTTGTCATGTTTTCCATCATTCGGGCTTCCATACCTGTTTCTGATGTTCTTGGGTTGGAAGTACTGGTACCCGTTCTAGGTACCTGACTTGGCACTCCTCTAAGAGAAAGAAACCCCGGCGGAGTCTCATGAATTTTGCCTACTCCAGTTTGCCTTTCTCCTGACCCATCAATCATGGACCTATCCATTGCAGAAATAGGAGATAATGGCGGCGTATTCACCAACGTTCTGATATACACAAGAGGATAACCATAAGAAATGGTTATACACATACGAACATACGAAACGTACTTTACCGATCATTAGTCACTGTAACAATTTGGAAATAAGCATGCTTACGTAACAATATATTCATAATAACAGTAGCTAATTGAAATTGTGAACATATTATACATGAGAATCCTTGTCACCATCATTACAATACTAATTTCACGTATTTCCGTTAACTCTAAGACTATCCCGTCTTAATACTTCTACCCATCTCACATATCATAACTTAATTCATCTCAGCTTAAGTCTAAGTATCTCATCAGCATACTTAGTTCACTTAAACTAATGCTCTGATACCATATTGTAACGCCCCAAATTCCGGGCCAATTTAAACCTCAAACTTTCCACAAGTTATGATACTAAAATTTCAACTTATATAAATAGCAAGGGAATTAACCATCAAGAGTATATTTACAATACATGATCCTTCAAATAACCTATTAATCTAATCATATCACTATAATCAGATTAACTAAGTTATCTAAGCAATCCATCAAAAACTCTTCTTGTTAATTGACTTCATTGCTATTCCAAAACGCTCGTCCCACAACCCTTTATTTTCCCGAGCTAGTACCTGATAAGAAAACATCATTTGAAACGATTAGGCCAATGCCTAGTGAGAACATTCGTTTCAACAAAATATTTGCAAAATCAATGTAAACAAGTTATAACAAACCTGATTACCCTTTTTCTTACCGTGTGTGTAACTCTATTCCATTACACAATTTCATCCAATTCCATGAATATGACTGACAATAATTCCATCATCATATCATGTCTCAGAGCTACCCTACGAATCCTTACTGATTCTAGAATAATGTTTTTATTCCAGAAATTGCAATGTACACTTAACCATTTCAACATTCCAGAAATTACAATGTACACTTGCCTATTTCCATACATATCTATTCCAGAAACCGCAATATACACATGCCCATTTCTGTACACATCTAAGAAATAACAATATACACATGCCTATTTCTTAGGAAGAAATTAAAGATCGCAATATACACATGCCCATCTCTTCTTTTCCTAAAAAACCGGGAATTACGCTTATTCCACGATTTTATTTCACACATCAGAATAATGAGTAACCTTCATCTATTCTACGTGTACATAACCATTAGTGCCTATGGATCCATTACACTTAAAACATTCCTGCCTAGCATCACACTAGCACAGTCTATCAGCCTAACATACTACTATTTAGTTTTACGTATGTTCAAGCTACATAAGTTATATCTTAAATCCTAAATCGCACCTTTCCACGATTATCAGAACTGTAATTTCCAAAACATCCAGAAGTGTCCGGATGATTGCATTTTCCGGATAACTTAAACTATCCATATGTTTGCCTTTTCCCGATACTACGATTTTCCCGGATACTTCCGTAATCCGGATAATACATACTTTCCGGTAATTTCCGCTTTCCGGATACATTTCTAATCCGGACCACATCCGGAGACTAATACAATCCGGACATTATCTGGTAATTAATTTCATCCGGATTCTTACAAGAAAGTTAAAACTTACCGGGTACTTAACTTCATCCGGAGACATTCAACGCAGAGGTTTCTGGATACGAGGTTTCGTCCGGAAACCTTCGACCTGCAGTCTAAAATTCGACCCATTCCCACATCTGTTCTATTCATCTCATTTCCAACACAATCATACAGTTCTAAAACAGTTTATACAAACATATCAAGGTTTAATTTAACATATCAACACTGATTTGTACAAACAGCGAATGAACTCACCTTTTGAAGAAAACTCACTTCTCTGCACAAATTTAGAACTCCAATCTGTTGTTTATGATTCTGAAAATCAATTCAATAAACAGATTCATTCTCATACAATCATCCAGAACAACTTTTATCAAGATCATGATCAATTCTTACCAGATTTAGAAGCCAAAATCTTCTTTTCTTCTTTTCTATCTTTTTCTCTCTATTCCTTTCTCTTGAATTCTTTCTGCCGACTCCAACAACAAAACTGAGATATTTTCTATCTCAATTCCTTTTTATCCATACACACTTCTAAAACATAACCAAACACCCCCCTAAAGTTTCATTAATTCCAAAAGTAACATTCTACTTTAATCTCTTGTATTTTAACCTTATTTGAATTATAAAACTTCCATATAATTCAAGGTTACACAAAATACAAATACATCCCAATTCTCATTAAAATAGTATTATTGAAAATTTAGGATGTTACAAATGATAACTATTGTTGTACGCAAACTCCACTAAAGGTAAATGCGTATCCCAGTTACGTCCGAAGTCTAACACACATGACCTGAGCATATCTTCCAAAGTCTGAATGGTTCTTTCACTTTGCCTGTCCGTTTGTGGATGGTATGCAGTGCTCAAATTTACTCTTGTGCCTAATTCTTCTTGTAGTGACTGCCAAAACCTCGAAATAAACCAGCTATCACGACCAAAAACTATTGAGACGGGTATACCATGTCTTTAGACTACCTCGTCAATATAAAGCTTCGCTAACTTATCTATCGGTGATGCTTCTTTCATTTCCAAGAAGTGAGCATTCTTGGTCAACCGATCCATGATTACCCATATGGTATCGTTACCCTTTGACGTTCTTGGTAACTTTGTCACAAAATCCATAGTAATCTTATCCCATTTCCATTCCGGAATCTCCAAAGATTGCAGACTTCTGTAGGGCCTTTGATGTTCAACATTCACTAACGAACACGTCACACACTTTTCTACAATTTGTGCCACATCTAACTTCCTAGTTGGCCACCAATAGTGTAGCTTCAGATCCCTATACATCTTAGTACTTCCAGGATGTATAGAATACTTAGACTTGTGGGCGTCTTCGAGAATTAACTCCCGATTTCCTCCCACCATTGGCACCCAAACGCGGCCTTGGAACAGTTTGACCCCACGACTATCTTCAGTCAGTTGAAGTCGTTGTTTAATCATAACTTCATCTTTCAGATTTTCTTCTAATAAGGGTTCCGCTTGAGCAGCTTTTATTCTTTTGATCAAACTTGATGTCACATCAATCCTGACGTTAGTTGATTTGAAACACCCACTATATTCCTTTCTACTTAAAGCATCAGCCACAATATTTGCCTTACCGGGATGATAATGCAATTCACAATCAGTCTTTAAGTAGTTCTAACCAACGCCGCTGTCTCATGTTCAACTCTTTCTGGTCAAAGACATGCTTCAAACTCTTATGATCAGTGAAAAGAGTGCACTTTGTTCCATAAAGATAATGTCGCCACAATTTCAATGCAAACACTACTGCTGCAAGTTCTAAATCATGGGTAGGGTAATTCTTCTCATGTTCTTTGAGTTGTCTTGATGCGTAAGCAATCACCTTGCCGCGTTGCATCAACACACACCCCAAACCCATCTTTGACGCGTCACTATATACGGCCAAATCTTCCGTTCCTTCTGGTAGTGCAAGAATAGGAGCTTCACACAGCTTCTATCGTAATGTCTTGAAAGTTGACTCTTGCTTTTCAGTCCATGTAAACTTTACATTCTTCCCGAGTCAACATGGTCAAGGCAGAAGCAATCTTTGAGAAGTCTTTTATAAACCTCCGGTAGTAACCTGCTAGACCCAAGAAACTCCTTATTTCTGAAGCGCTCTTCGGTGTTTCCCAGTTCGTCATTGCCTCTATCTTTGCCGGATCTATATTGACTCCTTCAGAAGTAATCACATGACCAAGAAATTGTACCTCTTTTAACCAAAATTCACACTTTGAAAATTTTGCGTAAAATTTCTCCTTCCTCAAAACTTCCAAGACTTCACGAAGGTGATATTCATGACCGACTTCATTTTTCGAATAAACAAGTATGTCATCAATGAACACGATGACAAACTTGTCCAAAAATGGTCGACATACCCTATTCATCAAATCCATGAACACGGCTGGAGCGTTTGTCAACCCAAATGGCTTCACAAGAAATTCATAATGCTCGTATCTTGTTCTGGACGCCGTCTTGGGAACATCTTCCTCCCTTACTAGCACTTGATGATATCCCGACCTCAGATCAATCTTTGAAAAGCATCCCGCACCTTGGAGTTTATCAAACAAATCATCAATCCTTGGAAGCGGATACTTATTCTTAATAGTCACCTTATTCAGCTCCCTATAGTCGATGCACATTCTCATAGTGCCATCCTTTTTCTTAACAAACAACACGGGAGCTCCCCAAAGTGAAGAACTTGGCCTAACAAATCCCTTGTCAAGCAGCTCTTGTAGCTGAGACATCATCTCTTTCATTTCGGCTGGCGCTAAACGATACGGTGCACGCGCTATCGGTGCCGATCCAGGGACAAGATCACTTCGAAACTCTACTTGTCGTTCAGGCGGTAGACCTGGAAGATCACCAGGGAATACATCTGGGAATTCTCGTACTACCCTTATATCTTTCACTTGTTTCTTTTCTGCCTTCACATCTAGAACATACGCTAAATAGGATGAACAACCTTTTACCAGACATTTACACGCCTTTGCAACAGAAATTAACGGGACTTCCCCTTTTCTCTTCTCCCCAAAGATGAATACATCATCATTATCAGCCATCAGAATCCGAATTAATTTATTTGCACATAGAATTTCTGCCTGGTTGATTGCCAGCCAATCCAGACCCACAATTAAATCAAACCCCCCAATTTCCATCAACATCAAGTCAATCGAAAATTTCTATTCCCCTGTCCAAATCAGACAACCCTCAAGTCTTTCACGAACTAAGACTTGACCCCCGTTAGCTATCTCGACTACTAAGGCATCTTCCAAGGTAGTGACACGCATAGCTAACTTGTGATAGAACGATTTTGATACAAACAACAGATTGGCGCCACAGTCAAATAATATTCGTGCAGGAATAGAATTAACGAGAAAAGTACCAGAAACAACATCTTTAGATTCCTTTGCCTTATCAGTCATCATATGAAATGCCCGGCCAGTTGGCTTAGGAGCATTTGGTTTCTTTCCCTGATCTCCGCCCTTCTTTAGCTTTGGGCAGTCTCTTCGAAAGTGACCAGGTTGTTTACACTCAAAATAGGTCAACCCTTGAACAGGACAACTTGCAGCTTGATGCCCAGACTTCCCACATTTGAAACATTCACTTGAAACCACTCGGCATGGGCCAAAATGTTTACTTCGACATTTTAGGCACTAGTTTGGTTCCCGACGAGACTCATAACGAACATTCTTGCCAAACGATTTAGATTTTTGAGAAGACTCCGACCGGCCTTCCCATTTGCGTTTCTCTCCTCCTTGTATCTTTTCCTCCTTATCTTTGGCATAAACCTCTTCTATGACTTTAGCTTCTTCGATTGTCTCCCTCAATGTCGAGGCTTTAGAATTTCGTACTCGCGATATCATGTCAGCTGGCAAGCCCTTCTGATAGGCTTTAATCTTTTCCTTCTCAGTTGGAGCCATATGCCCCACCAAATTTAGCTTCTCCATGAATAACCGTGTGTACTCCCGAACAGACGAAGTACCCTTCTTAAGAGTTCGGAACTCTTCTTCGATTCTATCCATTTCATTTTCATTGCAATACCCTTCCAGAATCCTTTTCTTAAAAGATTCCAACGTCATGGCAGCCAAAACCGAGGCTGTTACCATCGGCGTCACAATGATCCACCAGGTTAAGGCATTTCCACGTAACATTTGTGATCCAAACCTGACCTTTGACTCCTCGTCACATTCACAAGCCCGAAAAGCCTGTTCCATCTCTCTAAGCCAGTTCATACAAGCTATCAGATTGTCTGCTCCAGCAAACTCCGGTGGTTTGCAACTCAGAAACATTTTATAAGAGCAAACTCTCTCCACTCTCCTGTTAACATTCACTACAGGAATACAAGGTGGAGTCACTACACCAGTACCCGTCTCCGGTCGTCGTAACTCAGTACTTCGGGTCGTTTAACGCTTTCATGATCATATCTGATTGTTGTGCCAGTGTTGTATTCATCACTCGCATCATATTTTCCATCATGCGAGATTCCATCGTAGACTCGGTTGTCACCGGGTTAGAGGTACAGGTACTCGTTCTTTACGCTTGACTATCTACTCCTCCTATTAGAGGTGGCCTCGGTGGACTTTCGTGAGTTCCACCCATTTCCGGTTGCTTCTCCACCACCCAATCATTATTACCCTATCTTCCGAAGAATTAGGGGATCTGGTTGGCGTATTCACCATTGTATTCTGATATAGCACAAAGAGATAACCATAAGTAATGGTTATACGTACCCAAACACAAGAAACGTACTTAAACGTTCATTAGTCATTGTAACAATTTAGAAACAAGTATGCTTGTGTAACAATATATTCATAATGATAGTTGCTAATTGAAATTGTGAACATACTATACATGAGAATTCTCGTTACCATCGTTACAGTGCTAAATTCACGTATTTCCGTCGACTCTAAGACTATCCCGTCTCAATACTTCTACCCATATCTCACAAATCATAACTTAATTCATCTCAACTTAAGTCTAGGTATCTCATTATCATACATAGTTCACTTAAACTTCAGCTCTGATACCATATAGTAACACCCTAAAAATCAGGGCCAAATTAAACCTTAAAATTCAACAAGGTTAATCATAATTACATCCAAACTTTCATACATAAGTAGAGAATTAACTATGAGGATTCATGTACACATTTTGAATTCTCAAAACAACCTATTAATCTAATCCTGTCAACTACGATTAGATTTAATTGGTTGTCTAAGCCATTCATCAAAAACATCCTCGCATAAGCTAACTTCTCCACTTAGCATCAAAAGTCGAATACCAAAATACTCGTCCCTCTTCCCGCTATTTCCCCGAGCTCGTACCTGGTAAGAAAATTTAATTTGAAACGATTAGGCTTACGCCTATTGAGAACATCCATTTTCAAATTAAAACATTATCAGCTTTGGGAACTCAATTATTCAAAGCGTATAAACAAACCTAGTTTGCCACCATTCTTACCGTACTCATACTCATCTTACGATGACGGGAACATACCCGATTCCATGAGTATGACTAACATTCAGAAAGTCATATCATCACATTCGAGAGCCTACTACGAATCATTACAGATTCTAGATCATCGCTCATATCCAAGAAATTACAAGTTACTTTATGCCTATTTCTTGGAGTGGAAGTAGAGATTACAATTTACTTTATGCCTATCTCTTACCTTCCCATAGAAATCAGGAATTACAATTTACTTTATGCATATTCCCAGATTTTTACTCACAACACGAAATGGGAATTACAATTTATTTTATGCCTATTCCTCATTTCTCATCACGTTACGAAATAGGAATTACAAGTTACTTTATGCCTATTCCTCATTTCAGGTCAACGGGAATTACAAGTTACTTTATGCCTATTTCACGTTACAATTACTACCAGTGCCTATGGATCCATTACACTTAATAGCGTATATGCATACCAACATATCACACCACATCTCGTATCATATTCTTAACTATAAGAATACTAGATAACCTATCGTATCTTTATCCTCAATTGTCCCCCTTCGGCGACTTAGAAACTCTTAACCAGATAATGCATCCGGAAACTATATCCGGAAAAGTATTCCGAACTCAAAGTCTAGAACTATCCAAAACCGAGACTCAATTGAGACCGGAACTAAAATCGAATTCGGATCCTAAATTGAAACCGGATACCAAAATGGATTCCAAAAGAAACCGGATCCCATTCCGGATCCCCACCGAAACCGGATCCATTCCGGATCACATCCAATTCCGGGTCAATTCCGGATCCATTCTGGATCGTCCAATTCCGGATTCCCAACTTAAATTCCGGATCCTTTATTCGATTTCCGGAACCCATACCGGATCCACTCAAATCCGGAACCCGTACTGGATTTCAATACCGGGACTTCGATACTGGAATTCAATCTGCACGTCAAATATGCTCTAAAAACTCATCTGAGTTCATTCTCTTGGTCGATTCAATCTCAATACATATTTACTAAAATCATCCAGACAGTTTACTACAAATATCTTACTCAATTTTAAATTAAAAATCGCTTGGAAGAAGATGAACTCACCTGTATAAAGCTTTTGACCCAGAAATCAAAATCCTTCTTTTCTCTGATTCAACAACCTATTGGAAGGTGATTCAAGCTTGTAGTTTCCAAACTGGTTTAGAAAATACAGAAAATGACTTCAACCCTTACCTTAAGGAAATAAATTCTTGATTTTTCTTCTTCTTTCTCTTCTTCTTTCTCTCTGTTATAGACCGACTCCAGTACAACTAATGGAGATATTTTATCAATCGTAGCCGACTCAGTCTTTAAGTATCAACCAACTTTCAACTATTGACAATAATTACCCTCTAAGTTCAAGTTTCTCAATTTTACTTAAACTTTGGTCAAAATACAATTTCAACCCTGGAGTTTACATTTACAAATTGTCCACAAACTTAGACTAAATTACAAATCGACCCCATTCATATTCAAATATAATATAATGGAAATTCAAGGTGTTACATTACTGTCCATGAGACGACGTCCGACCATATAGGCCCACACCTTACTTGTCATGGAACCCGATGCCTATTCCGTGCTACCAAAGAGAAACCAGCATCTCGTAAACTGAGCTCAATCACTCCAGATCTATTGCCCGCGAGACTTGGGAAACTCAAGTGCCTATGGATCCATAGCTAACAAGGTCTAAAACATTACAGGACCCCAAATGAATAAACAAGTGCATTCAAAACATGCAATTCCTCAATAACGTAAATCATGATCAAAACTCGACTTTGAGCTATCAAAACTGGACAACTGTCCTCAAGACTTAACAAAATCCAATACCGAGCCATAAGCTCAACTGACTTAAAAGATAATTCATGAAAAGTCATCAAGTGACATTAAATGTAGCAACACACACTTTTGCGAATAAATATTTCAAATCCATGAAAAACCCACAACAAGACATTGGGTTAGGACACCCCTCTTTTCCAAGGAACTCACACCGTTACATTTCAAAATCGTTTCATATCGTACTATATGCATATTTCCAAGATATACGTAAAAATGCATTTTTCATAACAAATAGACTCCATTTACAAAATAAATCAACAACACATTTTCATTTATGATTTATCTACCAATTTTCCCAAATATTCCAATTATAGATGTTTTACAATGTTTACAACAATAAATACTTCAAAAGGTTAAAACCCACCAAATAATTCAACCATTGATAATTTTCATGTAAAACACATAAGTACTTGAAAAATAACCTTTTGGCATGTACAAAGTTTTCACAAAGCAACTTGAACTCACCTTGCTAGATTTAGGCTAAATCTAAATTTTCCCAAACGTAAGTTCCTTTGAAGAAACGCGAATCCTGTTAATGCCAAAAATTGCCCAAAAGAACAACTTAAGGTTGATGTGGACTTTTAACAACTAAATAAACGTATCTCAAGACCAAGAAACACAATCGCAAGGAAAAAGTAAACAAGACAAGAGCTTTGGTGATGCGGAAAACCCAAAAATGAGGGAAAAAACCGCGGTCGACTTGTGAGAGTCGACGGTGCACTATAGTTCGCCAAACAGGGGCGAAAGTTCTATTGAAACAGGTGTTTTGTGTACAACAGATTACAAATGAATGTAAATATAGACTTAGTCGTGCGTAAATGACGTGTGTCGTGCGTAAATAGTGCGAAATAAGCTACTGTCGTGCGGTTCGAACTGCTATCGTGCGAAGGTTGCCTTAGCGATATTCATTCGAATGCTCTGTATATTGCTGTGTTTTCGATGTGTAATTGCTTAGAAAGTAGATGTAGCGAATGTAAATCAGATTGAATCAGATTAACTCCAGATGATGTTCGATAGCTTTTGAGTATAGAGCAGACCTTTATATAGCTTTCGTCGGTCATTGAATGTGTCTTTATGACTTGCTTTGTAACCGCTGGCGGGCTTTGAATGTCATTGATGACTTGTCCGTTACTGGCCGTTTGCACCATGAATGCTAGTAGACCTGCATTAATGAACAAAAAAAACAGGTTTAACTGTTAACGGTTAGTATAATCGTACGACCGTCTTAAGTCTCATATGTCAGCACAGTAACATACGACCGAATACTCGTCTGTGATCAACCTGTAAGACCGTATCTAAATGCAAGAGTGGTCTTATGGAAATGTTATCTGAGTTTTCTAGCGTCGGTCGTGAGGTGTGCTTTTTTACCCAAACAGTTTGCCCCCAAAAATTGAATTTCAGGCGTGAAGTTCGAATTTTAAATCTGACGAAGTGGTTTGCCATGTGTCGCATGGGGATAGGATCTGGTCGAATTCCAACCGTCTTGGTTTGATCTGGATTGGAGGAAATGATGGGTCGTGACGTCACGACGGCGTGTCAGAGACGAAAAGACATTCAGGGGACAGGTGTCGCCCATCGGCATGATGCATGCGAAAAGGCGATGATAGGTGCCGACCATCCAGCAGGTCGTCCTGACATGATCTTTGCCATAAATAGCGCGATTCTGGAAATTGTTTCCTTTTACGCTCACAACACATTCGAGAGAGTTTTTCGAGAGAGAGAGAGTTAGGTGATTTCAACAGCTTGTTCGATCGTTCGAGGTTTTTTAGACACATAAGGTACGATCTCTTACCCCTTCTTTTCATCATGCGACTCAAGTCGATAGCCAAGAAGGCTTCTGAGCGTAAGGACCTTATGGACCTATACGTAGCACAAATTTTTGTGCTTGATTTTACCATCTCCTCTGAGCCGGCGACCTCTTTTCAACAGAAGGAGGAGGTGGAATCTTTTAAGTTATCGGCGGGTATTTCTGCGGAGATCCGGTTATACACTCCCGACCAACATAGACCGGGGGAGTGTCTAGGAGGATTCTTCGTCCTGTACGAATATCCTTTTAGAATAGGATTTAGATAGCCATTTACTCCCCTGGTTAGGGAGTTTTTAGGTATTTTCGACTTATCTCCTAGTCAGATTCTGCCCGAATTTTGGCAAATCTTTCAAGAGATCGATCGGATCACCGATGATTGAGACGTTCCCTTCACGGTGCGTGATCTATTGACGGCGTTTGACATGAAGTCGGACGACTACCGTCGTTATAGCCTAACCTCTAAGCTGAGGGGCGGACATACTTTGGTCCCTGATACCCAGGTTCATAATCGTGGGTGGAAGGCCAAGTATGTTCTTGGTCGGGTGCGGACGCTTGGTCGTGTCGATGAGGATACTTCCTGGGTCGCGTCTGGGTGGAACACCAGCGGTATATACGTTTTGTTTTATCATGTCGTATGATTTTGATGTTGGTTTTCTTTTGCTAACTTCTGTCGTTTTGTTTTTAGATATTGATTTTGCAAGGTTCGGTCCTGTGGTTGATTCTCAAGAAAAAGTTGTGAGACTTTTTTCTTGTGGAATCGGAGAGTTATTTGACTCTCCCAGTCGTACGACCGTTAGCACTTCAGAAGCTGAAGAGAGAAGTCAATGAGAGACTTCGACAAGTAAGTATTTGTTAATTGTACGTCTTCTGCTTTGAGTCGTACGACAATATCTGACACTTTTATTTTCTGCAGGTGGTCCCGACATGTATTCTGCTTTGGGAAAGGCGAAGAGAGAAACCCAGCTGGCCTTGGCTAAGAAAGCCCAGGAGTTGAAGAGGAAGGATCCTCCGACATCGGGGTCGGGGGTTATGAAGAAGACCAAGTCGGTTCCCCCGAGGGAACCTTCGTCGACGGGTGGAGAGCCACTGAAGGTCTCCACTCCTGAGAAGGCGAAGACGTCTGCGGACGTGCCGAGGACGACGCCGCTTAGGTCGCCTACTGCGGACGAGAAGGGGAAAGGTCCTCAAACGGAGGGATCCCCTGAAGTTACGACGGTGAACTTTCCGTTACCGTCGGACTTCTTGTTGGACGGCGTCCTAGATAGGGCGAAGATTTTCCCTAACTTGGGAAAACTCCTCCTACTAGCTTTCAAGGATCGCTACCGTAGCTCTATCATGGACGAGACAAGGTCTCACGTCGCAGGCATGACCTTCCTGGTAAGTTTTTCATTTTCGTTGTATGTCTCATCCTCTCTTTAGTAAGTCGGACTTACCTTTTCGTGCGACTGCATGCGTTCCAGGCGTCGTTGTGCCTCTTTGACCAACTGGAAGAATTCCAGAAGGTCGAACCTTGCATCGCTGAGAAACTCCAGCGAGCGCAAGATGACGAGCGTAAAGCTAGAGAGGATGAGCGGGCGGCTAAGGCCAAGGAGGAGGTTCTCTCCGTTCGAGTAGACGATCTTAAGAGTCTCCTAGAGACGTCATCGTTGGAGAAGGTGGAGCTCCAAAATTGTCTCAAGGAGACGTTGGAAAGGGCCTCCGCATACGAAGCAGAGGTGGCGACAGTTAAAGCATCCCTCACCGTGCGCGAAAAACAGGTGGGGGAGCTTAAGTCGTCGGTCAAGGCCGATGAGGCCAAGACGGGGGCCTTGGAGGAGAAGCTCCTCTCGTTTGAGGCGTTGACTCGTCTGAAGGTCAGGGCGGCGATTATGCACCGTCACCTGCAGGGGAAAAACCCTTTGGCTGGCGCAGAGGCCGAGGTCGCGTCCTAACTCGAACACGTCGGGACCGAAGAGGATATCGACCAAGACGATAGGGTCGACGAGACCAATACAGGTGGTGCGGAAGACGAAGGTGGAATCGACCAGGGCCCTCAATAAACTTTTGTAATTTGTATTTTGTTCTAGGGCGACCGTTGGTGGTCGTCCCTTTTCTTATATTGCTTTTAGATTAATACAAGTGTGTTTTTTACTATACCATGTGTTTTACTTTGTTGTAAATAAACAAAATAAACTACTAGTAAAACGAACGTAGAATCGTACGTCATAGGTACATATAGCTTTGGAAATAGTCGGGCGACCGGGCCGCAAAGGTTTTAAGTATGGAACTCAAGTCATAAGACTTTGGTTCTGACACTTTGCTTAAAGAACACTTGTGACGATCACAAGGCCTGTGTAATGAATCATAAAATTCCTTTTATGATATGCAAGTCTCAGAGACTGGCTTCTCACTGTAAAACCTGTTGTGATCATAAAATCTCTGTACCGAATTTATGATTCAGTTCTCGTCATATGAGTCATGAATTATGACTTTGTCTTCTTACGATATAGATCGTAAGACTGATGTTCGTGCGATCCTGCGAACCTGCAATATAAGGTCCAGGGGTGGTCGTTGGTTTGACCAACGACCCTCCGATGCTTAAGTCAGTAATCGTTCGTTGAAGTAAATCGAAAAAATTCAAAAGAAGTGCTTTCTTAGATGTACTGCGTCCAACTTCGTGGGATGTCTTGGTCGTCGAGGGTTTAAAGCCTGTAAGCACCCTTCCAGACGACCTCAGATATTCGTTAAGGTCCTTCCCACTTAGTGGACAATTTACCTGCATTTGGTTCTTAAGTGTTCTGAAACACCCGTCGTAAGACGTAGTCGCCTACCTGAACGATTTTGGCCTTAACATTTTTATTGAAATGTCGTTCGACAACTTGTCGTTGAGATGCCATATTGACCAAAGCTGACTCTCTTAGCTCTTCAAGAGCGTCGAGGTCGTAGCTTAGGTCTACCAAATTATGATCGACGGACGTATGTCTCGATGTCGGGAGCTGTATTTCAATAGGTAAGACGGCTTCACAACCGTAGACCAATGAAAACGGTGTTTGCCCTTCGATGTTCGGGGCGTCGTACGATTGGCCCATAGGATGAATGGGGGTTCTTCGAACCACTTCCCATTTGCGGCCTTAAGTCTTTTCTTGATTGAACTGATGATGACTTTATTGCTTGATTCTGAAAGACCATTAGATTGGGGATAACGTGGGGTTTAGGTCGTAAGTTTGATATTACGATCCTCACAAAATCGTAGTGTACGATCGCTTATGAATTGCGACCCATTGTCACACACGATTTCGGAAGGGATCCCAAACCTGCATAGGATGTGTTTGGGTAAAATTTCACCAGTCTCGACCACGACCGAGGTAAAGAAAACATTTCTTCTACTTTTCCATAACAAGGTAAAAACACAGTACTTTATCTTTTGACCAAAGTTGAAATCGAAAGTTATTCACCTCAGGACACTCGACCATGGTGTCGTCTAGCTCACACGGCCGTCGTATGGAACCATGCGACGTCGACCGACTAACGTATATCATTTCTGTTACGTTTCAGTGTTTAAATGCAGGAATCAATGTCATTAATGATCAACGGACATAACCGACAAAGACAATGATGAGCATTAAAGTCAGTAGCCGTTACGACCGTTATCAGCAGTTTTCATGGCGTTATTCAAAGCACCCGAAGACTATAAATACCAAGCTCAATCATCATTTCAGGGGACAGAATCTCACATCCGGAAATAAAAACACTCTCAAGAACACTCTAAACAAAGAACTATCTGTCTCGAAGAATCGCTCTCGACGCACGACTTTCGCGCACGACACATTGTTTTTACACACGACGCACCAGTTTTTTACATTTGATACACTTGTTACTTTACATTTAAAGTCTTTTCTTTCATCTGTATTGTAATCATTGTACGATCGACTGCCGAAACATAAGGATATCGCCCCTGTTTGGCGATCATAGTGCAGCGACGATCCCCCAAAGTCGTCCGCGGGTTTTTTCCTTGTTGAGGTTTTTCCGGCGTCACCAAAATATCTGTCTTATTTACTTTTTCTATCTTTGTCGCACGCTTTGTTGGAAGATTCCCATTCTTTAGTTGTTAAGGTCCACAATCAACCTTAAGTTATCCTTCTAGACGATTTTTGGCATTAACAGTTTGGCGCCATCCGTGGGACCCCATCTAGAGAAAATCTTCGACAAACGTGCGTCCTGCTAACATTTTCTTGGAGTTTCCTCTCTTTTTTCTGTTTGAGGAAAATGGCAGGTAATGGAAACCCGGAGCAGGTCATCGCCCAGATGCATTGGGAACTTGAAAATGCGCGTCGTCAGATCGATCCCCTTGCTGATCAGAGTCGAAGGGCAGCCCAAGAGATCGCGCGGCTGAGAAATCCTTACGGACCACAGAACGGTCCTAGACCATTCGTTCAGAATCCAGGTCCAGGATAGTTCGGTCAGAATCCAGGATCCGCTCCATTCGTTCAGAATCCAGGTTCTGCTCCGTTCGTTCATAATCCGGGTCCAGGACCATTCGGTCAGAGTCAGCAGCAAGTTCCATTCGGTCAGAACCAGCAGCCAGGATCGTTCATCCCAAATCCCCAGTTCGGAACAGTTCCTCCTCAGCATCTGAGACCTCCACCCATGAACAATGGGTCCCATCCATACTTTGTCCCTTTTAATGGGGACGCCAATGGCTCGTCGTATGGAAATGGCACCAGTTCGGGGATTAACCCTCCAACCAGTGCAAATCATGATCCTAGCGACCCCGTCGCTCAGCGGTTGAAGATGTTGGAGGACCAGAATGAGTGTGTCCTGTCCTTACTCGCGAAGCTACCAGGGGCAGCTGTACCCGTCGACGTCGAGCCTCGATCGGGGTATCAGGCGTATTCCTTCATCGACACAATCGCAACAGTCGACGTCCCGAAGAAGTATAATATCCCCTCTTTTACGCCCAAGTATTCAGGGATAACCGATCCAACAGAGCACATCGCGCAATATAAGCAGCTAATGTGGACGGTCTCGATCCCCCACATGTACCAGGAAGTTTGCATGTGCAAACGTTTCGGGGCGACCCTCACAGGTCCTGCCCTCCAGTGGTTGATTAATCTCAAACCCAAATCCATCGGGTCGTTCGCCGAATTAGTCAACCAATTCTCCCAGCAATTCGCCAGTAGTCGCAAGATGGAGAAGTAGACCAGCGATTTGTACTATGTCGTACAGAAAGCTAGAGAATCTATCCAGAGCTATTTCAATAGATTCAATGCAGAAATGATCAGTGTCCATAACTGTGATGTCAAGACCGCGATCGAAGCCTACAAGCGTGGTCTAGACGACAGTTCGGGTTTGTACACCGATTTAACCAAGTATCCCCCGGAGAATTTCGAAGATGTCCAAGACAGAACCCTTGCTTATATGAGGGTAGAATACGACGATGCCTTTCGTCGTAAGCATACCGACGACAAAAGGTCGTTAGGTGTAAGGAAGCCAGAGTTCAAGACGAAGGCAGTGTCTAAGCCAGAGCCTGTGCGACAAATCTCAAACGTCCGATTCAAGACGAAAGCAGAGTTCAAGACCGCGACCAAATTTCCTCAGTACCTTAAGATATCCTCCTATGGATTCAAAGGGACTACTAAGGACTTGGTCAAGGCTCTGAAGACCGTCCAGGCGACCATCCGGTGGCCGATGAAGCCCGACCAAGACAACGATAAGAAAGATAAATCGAAATGGTGCGACTTCCATGTCGACATGGTCATGTGACATATGATTGCATAGCTCTCAAAAAAGAACTAGCATATCACGTACCGAAGGGCAATCTCAAGTATATCATCGACGACGTCGTTACTTCAAGTAACGACGATCGACCGCCGACCCCCTGAACATTCAAAGGTCGTCAATTGCATCATTGGTGGTTCCGACGCGTGCGGTCTGACGTATTCCGCAGCCAAGCGTCACGCCAGCCAGGCACCTGACGATCGACCTATCCCGCGCTCATCAAGACCCAAAGGAGATCTGGAGTTAGAAGCCATGAAGATTTCATTCGACCAGGACGACCTCGGTGATTCGTATCGTAAGCATCATGACGGGTTGATCATTCAACTCACGATTGGTAATTGTTTAACCCGGAGAGTCTTGGTCGATGGAGGTAGTTCTGCGAACGTCATCTTCCTTGATACCATTAAGGCCATGGGAATCGATCGATCGGAAGTCACCCGACGCTCGACAACTTTGGTCGGTTTCAATGGAGACGTGACGAGTACATTTGGAGAGATCACCTTGCCCGTCTATGTAGGGGGAATCAACAAGCAGACCAAGTTCAACGTCATCAACTATGCATCGGCCTATAATATCATCTTAGGTCGACCATGGATCCATGACATGAAAGCCGTCCCCTCGACGTATCATCAAACCATGAAGTTCCCTACACCATGGGGAATCCAAGAGATCAAAAGTGAACCGAAAATTGCCCGTGACTGCTATAAGACCACTCTGAAGCCGCAAAAGTAAGTCGTCTAGCAGTTACGGGTCGAGGAGGTCATCTTGGACCAGAGCAAGCCTGACCAGAAGGTCTTGACAGTTTCGTCTCTCTATCCCTATCTCAGAGACAAGCTAATATCTTTCTTGCAGAAGTATGTCGATTGTTTTGCCTAGTCGCACGAAGACAATCCTCTCAAGCCAGAAAAAATTCGAGAAGATAAGTTTTCCACCAAGTGGGAAGGTCCTTATCGTATCTCAGAAGTCATAGGTGAAGGTGTCTATCGACTCCGAACCCTCGAGGTATCTCACGTAGCTGTAATACAGTACGTCTGGAAAGGTATGTCTTCTAAGTCTTTTTCTATTTTTCATACGATTTTTTATCATGACGATTACTGACTTAAGCATTGGAGGGTCGTTGGTTAGCCAACGACCAACCTCTGACGTTGTTTTATCGCAGGATCGCACGACATCAGTCACTGAGACTATTATACGACTTCAGTAAACTTCCGCAGGATCGCACGACATAAGCAATCAGGTCTATGACTTGATTATCCTTCCGCAGGGACATGTGAGTCAGGTTCATCGTGCAATCCAGTTGTACGATCATAAGGTCTAACGACCCCACGAATTTTTTTTAACTTAAAGGAATTTCATGTTCTGAATGAACGCTTTGATCGCATGTGCTTATGTTTTCCAACACGATTTAAATATATGAAAGTCTTATGACTTGTGTACTAGTCGTTGTGCCACAATGGATGCCTAAGTCGCACGTCTTCTTGCTCATTTTTAATGAATTATACAATTGAAATCAAATTTGCTCACGAAATGTAATGGTACACAAGTTCGAAAGAAAGATAAATTCATTTATCAAACTGTCGGTTACATTAAACGACTCGACCACCAACGGTCGAGCGATAAAAGCAAAATTAAGGAAAATCTCCTAAGTTTGAGGAGGAACGTCTGTCGCATCCTTGCCTAAGGCCTCGCCCTTAGAACCTTCGCCCGCCTCATCGTCCTCGTCGACCTCCTTCTCATCGTCCGAGTCGAGATCTCTTGTAGATCCGACTTCGCTCAGGTAGAAGGAAAGCTCTTCCGACGCCGAGGCAAGAGGATTTTTTCCCAATAAGTGTCGTCGCATGATAGCTGCCCGCGTAGTGAATCGGGCGAAAGCAAAGACGGACTTAGCTTCGTCCTTCAGCTCCTCGACCTCTTTCTCTAGACTCGCCACCTTGGACTTAGACTCCTCGACTTCTTTTTCCTTCGTAGCCAAGGACTCCTTCATCCTATCTAACTCCTCCCTTTGGTCGTAGAGCAAAGACAGAGATTGCTTTAGACGAGAGCTCACCTCATCCCTCGCACGACCAACGGCCTCCAATTCGTCCAGGGCATCGTCGAGTCGTACCAACAAGTCCGCGGCATGGGCTAGGGCCGACTTCTCCCTCACCAACCCCGCATCCTCTCTCTTAAGGGCAAAGGACACAAGACCTTCGATCTTCGTCGTCTCGGCGTGCAGGGCCAAAGAACACTGAAATGTCTGAAAAAACATAAGACACATGTTAGTAAACATTTGACAAAGCTAAACAACAATAAAATAATCTAAGTCTTGAAAGATAGACTCACCATGAACACCAGTCCGGCAAATTGGGAACTCGTGTCTTCAACCGAGACTCCCCTGAAGCGCTCCCTGAAAGACGGGAGCTGATATTTCCCCAGATGTGGAAACAATTTCGTCCCGTCCAGGACATTGTCAACCAAGAAGTCCGACGGCAACGTAAAGTTGACCGTCATGACTTCTTTCTCACCCTCTCCCGTCTTCGTGCCCTTGCCCTTGTCGTACGACGAAGGGGTCGACGTGGCAATAGGGGACATCGTTGATTTCGCCGGATGCGCAGGATCGACGGGTGTCGCTTCAATCGTGTCAAAAGACGTCCTTATTTTCTCAACAGTTGCGATCGACGCCTTCGCCTTCTCAGGACTAACGACTCTCGACGAGCTACCAATCTTCAAAGACGGTTCCTTCAGGACCGTCGTCCTTGTCCTCTTCAGGACCCCAGACCCAGTTGTAGGGACCTCTTTTCTTTTTAGGACTCCCGACCCAGTTATCGGGGCCTCCGTCCTCTTTTCCCTCGCCTTACGAGCCAATTCGGCTAGGGGCCGCCCTCTTGGCCATCACAGACGACGTCTTCGGTTGGGACTCTCCTGTAAAACAAGAAAGGAAGAACAAATAAACGATTGAAACAAAGGAAGAAATAGGTCGAGACAGAGTAGGGTACACTTACCGGTCATCTCTACCTCTGCCTCTTCTCTCGACTCCTTTTTCTTCTCTTCTTCCTCAATCTCCTCTCCCTCCTCCTCTTCATCTCGACTCTCCCGACGTCTCGCGCTCAAAAAGACTAAGTCGTCGTCCTCGTCCACCAAGTGACGTGTGACGAATGAATGATCGTCGGTGCTAATCTCCAGGAACTTCTCGATCTTAGCCCTGGAATCATTGTTGGGCTTCACCTTGTCGAAGTTGATGTCTGAAAACATAAAGAAAGAAGATTAGTTGAAAAATGAAGCAATATAGGTAATAAAAAATGCTCGACCAAAGATGGAAATTCACCCTCCATGTTCCAACCAGACCTGATCTAGTCGCTTTCGGGGTCCAACGTCGCTACCCATATGAGTACGTACCTGGTCTTCCATTTCCGGTCATTAACCGCGGTCTTCATGACCAAGGTACGATCGCCCTTGTGTTTGGAGAACAGGCTATAGCGGCGATATGTATCCTTCTTGACCTGATAAGGCGTCAACAGGTCCGTCACATTCATCGGCGACTCCCAATTGGAAGTGAGTCGCTCGATGACCTGAATAACGCGCCAGAACTGGGGCATCAGTTGCCCTGGCGACAAGTCAAACTCACACATAAACGCCTTGGCTAGAGGCGAATATGGCCATTGGAATCCTATCTTGAATAGATACTCGTATATCACGATGTACCCCTCCGGACACATCTCCGGTCGAATATTACTAGCCTTGCTCACTGTAATCCCCGTAGGGATTCTCGCTAATTTTATAAAGTCATCAAGATCATCTTGATCTCGAATCATACTCCTGGGTTCAGTCGAAATCGCTAACCCTGTTAATAAAGTTTGTCGGTCGGAAAAACCCCAAATATCTCAGTTTTTCCTAGGTTTTCTCGCAATGGATTTACGACGCATACAAAGAGCGAGGTGTCGTACCTTATATAAGCGCTCTAAAGACTTCGAAAATCCTAACAGGTCGAAGATTTCTCGCGAGTTTGGAAAGGATCGGACGAAGAACAGCAAGAAATCAAGAAGAATCTCTCTGTTAGCTCAAATCTTTCTGTTTATGAAAGTAGTGAAAATAGGCTAAGTATAGAAGCCTCCAACAGAGGCTCTGCCGAGACACCAAGAAGACCGAAGGCAAGAATCGACAGAAGACTACTCACAGAGGACCGAGCCGCAGAACCTCGGTTACCCTTGACAGAGCCTCTGCGGTACACTGAAGACTTAGAAGAAATCAACAAATATCTTTCTACTGTTCCAGGATCCGTTCATCAACTTGTACGAGGAGTGCCCTGACAACCTCCACGTGTCAAACTCTGATAGGGCTCAGTACCAAGTTGATATCAGCGCATTTAATGCATGCAGTACCTACTACTGTTCATACGATCCTGTCTACTATAGATCAGTCCTTATTGTCTAAAGTATGTCCCCTTTGTAGTAGTATAAATAGAAGACTCATGTTGAGTTCTTCTATTAACAAGAATCAGATATTTTAAGCTACGCACAAACACACACACCAGCAGATTTCTTGTTATGTTCTTGGTCTTCTTGATAATATCAAATACTGTAACCTTTGAGATATTTATCTGTCATCTTCATTACTTATTTGATATTGTGTGTTCTTCTATCTTAGCATTTCTCTCGGTTCATTAAATACGCTTCCGCAATATAAACCTATCTGAACTAAATTGAAAGAATCATCATTGTTTAAACAAAAAGGAACCAACAATTGGTATCAGAGCAAACCTTGATTTTTAATATCAAGGGATCCACTCTAAACAATGATCTTTGGTAGAAACTTGGATTTTTAACCTAATCCTCATATTATTCAAACAGTTTCTGTTTTTTTTCTGCCATTTTCGATTCTTTCGAACTCTGGTAAACTTATAGAATCTGTTATTCTGGTTAAAACACCATTTTTGTGCTAAGTTGAAAAGCTGTTAAGCTTAAAAACTTCATACGAAGCATCCACTTCTTACTCTAAAAAGGTTTGTTGTTCATACCTCATTTTCTGGAAATTTTCTCTCTCAAAATGACACATACAAACAACTTCTTCACTGCTGGTTCCTTAACCAAACCTCCCACTCTTCTTAGAGACGAATACCCTCAATGGAAGATACGTATGATTCACTTCTTTGAGGGTACTGATAAAGAACTCGTTCACTATCTCCGTAACCCTCCTTTTGTTTCTATGATAACAGTACCACGTATTCCTTCCACAGACGACACACCAGAAATCCCTGAACATGAAAAACCAAAAGCTCAGGGTAAGTGGTCCGATTCTGATTGGGCAAAATATGAAGTGGCTCAGAAAACAAAAAGACTTCTGATCATGGCTATTCCCAACGACCTTTTCCAGTCCCTAGATGCATGTGAATCTGCATATGATCTATGGAAGGAACTGGAAAAACAACTAGAAGGGGGGCCAAAACTCAGAAGAACTGCATAGCTCAATACATAAACGAATACTATGCATTTAAAGCTCTGCCGACAGAAACTCTGCAGTCTACATATGATCGGTTCAACTCGCTGATCAACAAATGCAAGAAGTTCGGAATCCACAGAACTTCTGAAGAAAACAATGTCATGTTCCTTAAAAGTCTAAATGGAGAATGGCTCCAGTTATCTATGTCTCTTCAAACAAATCAAGACTTAGATTCATGGACTCTATCAGACCTCTATTGAACATTGGCAGCCCAAGAGCCTCAAGTAGCACAAACAAAAGCCCAGTTCAGTGCACCTCTTGCACTAGTTGGTAAGACTGCAAGAGGCTAAAGAGAAACCAAAGAAAGAGAAAACTGCATAGGAAAAGAAGCAGAAGAAGAAGAAAATCATGATAGTTGATAGTGAAGAAGAGAAGGAAGAAGAAGAAGAAGAAACAACCCTGGCCTCGATAGCTAAATCATTAGCACTCTTGACTAGGGAATTCAGCAGAGGATACCAGAAGAAGGCTGGTAATGAACGCTACGAAAGAGAAGGAAACGACAGAAGTGGTGACCGACAGAGGTCAAATGACAGAAATGACAGAGGTAATGACCGACAGAGGTCGGACGATAAAATTGGCAACACTGAACTTAAACAGACATGCGAAAGTGTTCAGAAAATGCTCACCTTCTATGAGAGAGAAGCTAGACTTTTCACGAGAGAGAAGCTAGACTTCTCACTCAAGAAAAAGCCAAAAAAAATTCTAGAAAAGGAAGAAATTGAAACAAACTGGAACAAAAAATTAAATCTTTTAAAAGAAAAGATTTCTGAACTTAATTCTTCTTTAAAAACAAAATCGAAAGAACTTATGGACGTTGAGTGTGACAAAATGAACATCCTAGCTCTTAAACATTATTTTCAAAAGGAAAGAGAAGTCCTCTGTCAAGATTTACTCAGAAGAGATCTTTTAATTAAAAAATTTCAAGATGCACAGAAGGTGTACGAGAAAATCAATACACAAATAGGGAGACGGGGAATTGGCTTCTGTGATATAGATCCATATACAGGAAACAAAAGAGACAAATCTCTGTCTTCTCTATTTCATATAAGAGATACAAGAAAACCTGGATTTCCAAATTTACTCTCTGTAAGTAAAAGGCAAAAAGTCTCTGGGGGAACCTCACAAGAGGAAACCTCTGAAGATGACAAATGTGTGGTTTGAAAACACAGATTTGTCACCTTCAATCTCTGTCAAAAGATAATCCAAACCTAAGAAGTATCTGAAAACTCAAGATCAGATAGGAATCTTCAAGTTTGGTGACCCCGAGACTCAAACTCAAGTTGCATTTGTCTGCATGATGAATTCTGAAAAGAAGTTATCAGCAGAGGCACCCGAGTTCAAGCCAAACCTTACAAAAGAAAATTTTGATATCTCTGAAGAAATCCTCTGTACACCTTCCAATAATCAAAATCTCTCTGAAGAAGACTTAACAGATACTTCTGTTGACTTAGAAGATAATGCCACAGAAGAGGAAGAAAGTGGGTATGGCACATGCTCTGAAAGTCCAGCCTCTGTCGAAAGAGAACCAAGTGACTCAACCTCTGTTTATGAGGACGACTCATCCTCTGACGAATCTGAGACTGACTCCAAGTCAGAGATAGTACCTCGTGACACATAGGATTTTAAACCATCCTCTGAAGTTCTTAACAGAACTATTTCTCCCAAGGAGAAAATCACAAAAGTTCCTATCTGTCCAGACTTTCTGAACATGTGTATACAAGCCAAAACCTCTATTGAGCTTGAGAATTTTAAACTAAAGAAGGAAATATCCACTAAAACTCCAACAAGTTCAAAGATTTTGAAGCCCTTAAAACCTGTTAAAGAAAAATTAACATGGCAACAGAAGGGTAAATTGACCAAAAATAATAAATCAGTTTCTTATGTGACAGTGAAATCTGTAGAAGTTCACCACAGAAGGGGTACACAGAAGGCCGCTCTCAACAAAGGATTTTGCAAACAACAATCTAGCCTACATAAACCCTCTTGTAATAGAAAGTCGAATGTTAGGATAAATTGTAATGCCTCTGTACCCTCATTTAATGTCTTTAATGAAAAGTTCAAGCAAATCTCTTCGCACATTCAATACTGTCATTGCTTTGATCTCATGTTTCAATTAAGCCAACACTTCTCAAGTCCAAAATGTTTCCTCTCTGTACCCAAAGAAAATGCTAAATTCAAGGGTAAGAAGAAACAAAATGGTTCTTCAACAGAAATTAAAACAAAGACCAAGAATGCTAAGGCAAACTTGAAGACCCCTAACAAAACTGGACTCATTTGGATATGGGTACCTAAAACTCTCTTATTGTCTTGCAGAAGCAGTATGTGCCGATCTGGTATCTAGACTCCGGATGCTCGAGGCACATGACTGGCGACAGAGGTCTTTTATCCACATACAAAGAAAAACACGATGGTGGATCTGTGACCTTTGGAGACAACAAAAATGGGTACATTAAAGGCTACGAAGTCATAAAGAAGGAAAATATAACCGTATGCAAAGTTGCATATGTGGATGGCCTTAAACATAATCTTCTAAGTGTAAGCCAACTCTGCGATACGGGTTTCGATGTGATGTTCAAAAGAACCTTCTGCTCTCTACAAGGTGAAGACACAGGAGTCGAACTTCTGCGAGCCGAAAGAAGAGGTGATCTGTATCTCATGAACTTCTGTGCCAAGAACAAGGAAGAAAAACTCTGCCTTGTTACATGTAAAAGCGAAGAAGCATGGTTATGGCATAACAGGTTCTGTCACTTAAACTTTCATACTCTAGATAAACTTGCAAAACTTGATCTAGTCAAAGGTCTGCCAGATGTTAAGTTTAATAAAGATCATTTATGCTCTGCCTGCGAAATGGGAAAACTCAAAAGAGCTTCCCATAAAGGCAAAACTGAGGTGTCTTGCCCTAGGATTCTGTATATGCTTCACGTTGACCTCTGCGGTCCAATCGCTACACAGAGCCTAGGTGGCAAGAAATACATACTTGTTTTAATCGATGAGTATTCAAGATTTACATGGGTTGAATTTGTCAAAAAGAAATCAGATGTTCCAAACATTCTGATAAATTTAATCAAAAGAATCCAAGTTCTGTATGAGTGCAGGATTCAGAAACTGAGAAGCGACAATGGCACAGAATTCAAAAACTCTGTCATTGAAGCCTATCTAACAGAAGAAGGAATATCACAGAACTTCTCTGCTGCACGCACCCCACAACAGAATGGCGTGGTTGAACGTAAGAACCGCACGCTTGTGGAGGCTGCAAAAACTATGCTAACTGCATGTGGATTACCAATGACATTTTGGGCAGAAGCAGTATCGACCGCTTGCTATACCCAAAATCGATCAACCATTGTAAAAAGGCACATCAAGACACCATATCATTTGATCAACAAAAGGAGACCAAACATCAAGTTCTTCCATGTATTTGGATGCAAATGTTTTGTCTTAAACGACAGAGAAGCAAGAGGAAAGTTTGAAGTGAAAGCTGATGAAGGCAAGTTCATTGGATACTCTGCCACATCCAAGGCCTACAAAGTCTATCTTCTGAAATCACGAACCATTGTAGAAAGTATCAACGTGTCTTTTGACGACTCTTTCCAAATGACTTCTGAACAAATCAGTTCAGAACTCGGGCTAAAAGGGGAATCCTCTGGCATCTCAAAAACAAGAGAAGAAGACTTAAATCTTCTATTTCAAGAGATGTTCCATGATGACATTGATCCCTCTGCTGGAACCGTCAGAGCCTCTGGAGGATCATCTTCTGTAAGCCAAATCGAAACAGGTATCTCTAACTGGTCCCTTAAGTACTTCATCTTCTTTTGTTAATCATACAGATGCAAATGCCGAGGGGGAGCCAACAGAAGGTGATACAACAAGGGATACAACCACAGAAGCTACTGAAATACCAACTCCAGCAACTACAGAGGAACCAATACCAGAGGAACACGATGACTCAGTCTCTACTTCCTCAGAGGAACAAATACTAACACACATTCCAATCATCCCACAAGCAGAAAAACCAAGCACAAGTACAGAAGCACCATCTACAACAGAAGGTGCACCGGAACAACAGAGCATAACCTTTGTAGATCAACTTGATGACTTCGATGACCATCTCCCAAGAACAACTCAATGGACGAAAAGCCATCCTCCAAGCCTTATAATCGGCGATCCTTCTGAAAAGGTAAAAACAAGATCAGCCTCTGCTAACTTTTGTTTCATTACAAATTTTATTAGTGTGATCGAGCCAAAAAGAATCTTTGAAGCCGTTGACGACCCAAACTGGGTAGATGCTATGCAAGAAGAGCTTCTACAGTTTGAACGAAACAAAGTTTGGACCCTAGTTCCTCTGCCACGAGGAAAACAAGCTATAGGGACAAAATGGGTCTTCAGAAACAAAAAAGGATGAGGATGGGGTGGTTATCAGAAACAGAGCAAGATTGGTGGCCAAAGGATATCGCCAAGAAGAAGGCATAGATTACGATGAAACTTTTGCCCCTGTCGCACGGCTCGAGGCTATAAGAATATTTTTAGCCTTTGCAGCCCACAGAGGTTTCAAAGTATTTCAAATGGATGTAAAATCGGCCTTTCTAAATGGCGAAATCCAAGAAGAAGTCTATGTCCAGCAGCCACCAGGGTTTGAAAGCTCCAAGTACCCAAAATACGTGTATTACTTTGACAAAGCTCTGTATGGACTGAAACAGGCTCCAAGAGCATGGTACGAAAGACTCTCAACCTTTCTTCTCGATAACAACTACGACAGAGGTACGATCGATACAACTTTGTTTTATAAAAGGAAAGGTGATGAAATTATGCTTGTACAAATATATGTGGACGACATTATTTTTTGGTCTACAAATGCACAACAGTGCAAAGATTTCGAAAAACTCATGCAGAGTGAGTTTGAAATGAGTATGATGGGAGAATTAACTTTCTTCCTCGGACTCCAAGTAAAACAATCATCAGAGGGAATTTTCATAAATCAAGCAAAATATGCCTCTGACATGCTTACAAAATTCAGTCTCTCTGATGCCTCTGTAATGAAGACCCCAATGACCACTGGAAATAAGTTATACTCAGATCCAAATGATAAATCTGTAGAGTGCAAGCTCTACAGATGTATGATTGGATCTCTGTTATACTTAACCACAAGTAGACCTGACATAATGCATGCCACATGCCTCTGTGCAAGATATCAAGCTAACCCGAAGGAATCCCATTATATTGCTGTAAAAAGAATCTTCAGATACCTCAAAGGGACCAAAAATCTTGGCCTCTGGTATCCGAAGAACTCTGGTTTTGGTCTTAAATCTTATACAGATTCAGACTATGGAGGCTGCAAACTCGACAGAAAGAGTACCTCTGGGAGTTGTCAATTCCTAGGTGGGAAATTAGTTAGCTGGACTTCAAAGAAACAGAACTGTGTATCGACATCTACGACAGAAGCTGAATATGTTGCTGCTGCTAGCTGTTGCTCCCAAGTTCTGTGGATGAAAACTCAGCTAAAAGATTATGGTCACATCATATACAAGATACCTATATTCTGTGACTCAAAGAGCGCCATAGCCATCTCTGCCGATCCAGTACAGCACTCAAAAACAAAGCATATCGACATCCGTTACCACTTTCTGAAGCATCATGTTGAATATGGCACAATCGAAATGCATTTCGTGTCTACAGAATACCATCTTGCAGACTTATTTACCAAAGCACTAGATGTGAAAAGATTCCTTTTCTTGGTGGGTAAGTTGGGAATGATTAACATGAGTTAAAACCTCTGTAAGTATAATTCTATCCTCTATAAATATGTAAATATATTGTTTTTATTGTTTTTGTTGTCTGATTTATTTATGTATGTAAATTCTCCATCATAAAAGGTTCTAAAAATTCACAGAGCTTCTGTGGGTCTGCTCAGAACCTCTGACGGCCTACACAGAACCTCTATTAAACTTGACCTATGTTCTACGCAAAACTTATCTCATTTGATCCAAGCATAGGTCAAGGGGGAGCAGAAGGAGACCATGAACTGATTTACAGAAGTTGTCAGTTCAAGGGGGAGCCAAAGAAGAATTGTGATCAACAACTACCACAGAAGTCAGGTATTTAACCGAGGTCAGAAGAATCAAAAAGTGAGTATCTCGTACAAATCCTTTTTGAAAACAATTTTCTAAGACACAAACTTCCAAATATGTCCTAGAAACATTGCTTATGACATTCCAAACAAGAAATAATCAAAACACTTGATGAGCCTTCCTTTATGAGAAATTTAAGGTTCCAGAGCCTCTGCTGAGCTCAACAGAGCTTCTGTAAGACAGATCCTCCAATACTGCAAAATATCATACGGGAACTCGATCAATCATCTTGAATGTCATATAGAAGGTATTCAGTCAGAAAGTTCAACATACCACAGAACTTTTGCTGACTATCCTAGGAATTTGAAGTCTACTCGCACAAAATCATTTTCAAAAATAGTTTTCTAGGACACAAATTTCCAAATATGTTCTAGAAACACTACAAAAGACATTTCAAACTTCAAATATTCAAAAAGATTAATGAGTTTTCTGTTATTAGAAATTTAAGGTCATAGAGCCTCTGCTGAGCTCAACAGAGGCTCTGCTAGAGAAAAGCTCTATGATCGCAAATTTATAATGGAAACTCTATCGAATCATCTTGAAAGTCCTCTAAAGAGTTCTCTTGTACAAATGCACTCATAAAGACACTGAAAGGTTAGTCACAGTGCCCATTCCATCACAAGAATCTCTGTTGATTAACATAGGCAACTATAAGAGATACTCGCAGAAAACTTTTTCACAAACAATTTTCTAGGACATCAACTTTCAAATAGGTCCTAAAAACATTGTTAAAAACCATTAAAACTTTGGATGATCAAAAAGTTTTATAAACTTTTAGTTATGAGAAATTTCAACTCATAGAGCTTCTGCTGGCTCTGACAGAGCTTCAAAACCTCTGTGAATACAATTTCTACACTAAAAATCTATTGATCCTCTCCAATGCTTTTCAAACGTTTTTGGTAAAGGTCCAAGCAACAGAGGATATAACAAAAAAGGTCAGAAACCACAGAGCTTCTATCATTTTCTGATACTTAGGGAAATTCTGCAAAAGTAACGGTTGAAATTCTGCGAGTGAAAATTGTGTGGAGATAAAGAAACCCACGCGCCAAGCATTAATGGGCCGCGTACGACGTCCCGTCGTACTCTAACACTGCTAACGTGTCACATTTCCATTGGACGTACATGGCACACGTTCTCCTAGAAAGTTGAACCAGTCGTATACACTCAAGTGCGGACCCCAAATTTTATTCACTCTCAAATATTACCTCTTCAGATTCTACCGTTACCTCTCAATATAAAACCCAAGATACCTCACCTTCTAAAAACTTTACGAACTTACACTTTCTTCTCCAGCGAACTTGTGCAAAAACCTTCAAATTCTTCATTATTCATCTTTTTCTTATCCAAGAAATGGCTTCCACCTCTCGCGCTCAGGAAAACTCCCCTACTCACTCTCCGACGAACTCCCCTGAACACTCTGAAAACCCAGCAATAGCCAGAGACCTGGAAAAGGACAACTCCGGCGACGAAGCAAACTTTGCTCCGACCACACACCTTCAAAATTTCTTAGAACATGAACATTTTGATAATGTTCTACCTTTAAAACCAAATAACCACTATCTGGTTCCATCTAAAACCACTTTTGGGGAAGCACATGCTCTTCTTCTCCATATCTTGGAAAACCACATCCTCTACCCTCTCCTAACCAAAACCGTCGACAAAATCCCTGCCAGATACCTAAATCAATTCTGGCAAAGTTGCAGATTTGATATAGAGGATAGACAGATAAAGGGATACATTTCCAAGCCAGATAAATCTGACCACCTTGAACTCAAGTTCAACAGAACGATGTTCTCACTTGAGTTTAGCTTACCCACCAGAGGTCTTCTAGGGATAAAGGCGTATGCAGAGGAACCCACAAACGAAGAGCTCTGTAGGTTCATTGAAATGTTGGGGTACAACTTACCACTCAGAAAAAGGAATGCCTTCCGCAGAGGCAGATTACCACCTCTATGGAATACACTCTTTTCCATACTCAACAGGTGCCTAACTGGAAAAGTGGGCAGTCCAGATCAATCTTCACACCAGATCTTAGCCATAATGTACGGGGTCTACTACGACCTACCTCTGGACTTCGCCACACTTATGATGCAGGAAATGGTTAACACCATAGACAGAAAAATCACCTTCCTGAGGAAAAAGGGACAGAAGACAGAAGCTCTGTCTCCTTTGCAATTTCAGCGAATACTGGGCGTTCTTCTAGAGCCTCTGCTCTTACTTGAAAAATAGCCTATGTAGGGGCCAACAACCAAAATGTACGCCATGACCAAAAACACCCCAACAAAACATGAAGATGGATACCCCTTCTACATACCTCTGCCAACCAAGCTTCTAGGATATGCCACCGATGAAACCCTTAGTCAAGAATATACACGCGATCACAGGACTCCAGACCCAAGTCTTGTGACACCCCCGCGTTTAGGAGCCCCCTTAGGAACAGAAGTAGTCAAAAGGATGACAGATGAAGAATGGGCAGTAGCTTTTCAGAAGCATGAAGAAGTTCAGGCCAGATTTCGTGCACAAAGAGAAACAATAATCCCTTCTGCAAAGAAAAGAAAACCCTCTGCCTCTACTAAAAAGAAAACGCACAAGAGGAAATCCATAGAGGGCACCTCTACTTCTGTTGCTCAAACATAAAAGTCTCCACCTCATACAATAGAGGTTGGATCTTCTGCACCTCCCTCTCCTCCAAAGGAAAAGAAGAAAAGAAAATCCAAAACCTCAGAGGAGAGTGCACCGAAACCAAAGAGAAGGAAAAGCAAGAAAAAGTCCAAAAAGCCTATCTCTCCTATGCAAACAATAGCAGAGGATGATGTGATAGAAGAAGAGGTTCACCAATCACCTCTACAATCCCCCAATCCCCTCAACTATGCATATCATGGAGATTTCTCTAACTTCCTCCAACGCCCTAAGTTTGCCAACACTCTTGACACTTCTGGATGGACTGCAGAACCCCTCTCCCATGGCTCTACAGAAGAAGCAGACTTCAGAATCTCTTCTGACCTAGAAGAAGATGATCAAACACCACAAAATGTTCAGGGTAAGACACCAGAGGTACTACATAACCCTTTTCTTCAACCAGGATTTGATGTACAAAGGGCAAGCCCAGAGGAAGAGGTAGCTGCAGAAGACCATCACATGGACACCATGCTAGGAGGTCACACAGAGGAGATAGTTGAATCTAGGGAGACTAGGGTAGAAGTCTCAGAAGTAGATTCTGATGAAGAGGAAGCAGACCAAATACGAAAAGGCTTTTATCATCCACATATCATGCAACTAGTTGGGACTCACTCTTGATATGATGACCTAGGGAAAATCCCAGAAGTCAGGGTAGAAGCACCAAGCCATAGGGTAGCAACAGAGGTTGAGACCATAGAGGAAGAAGAAGTGCTAGGATGCCCAACAGAAGCAAAAGCAAGAAAAGATGCCTAGAATAGTAGAGGCACACAACCCCAACCAAATCCCAGTGTAACCCACATTTCTATTGCCGCCAGTCTAGTGGTAGAGGGCAATATTGAAAAAGAGCAGCACAACTCGACCCCAACCCAAACCATCCGGACAGAGGAAACTCTTTCATCCTCTGTACCATTAGAAACCGGGGAAACTATTTCAGGGGAATCCTCTCTAAAGGATTTGCCCGTAGTAAGTGATCAATTGCCCCAGATCACATCAGACATCCCCACAGAGGAATTTGTTTCCTCTGTTATACGCACACACCTAGGCCCAAACATCTCTTCAGAGGAGATTAGAATGCACACAGACGAAGGGATTCTAGACAAATCCCCAAGTCAACTCAAGGATAATCTTGTACCCACCTCTGGAGTGGATCAAGACAATGTCCTTGACAGAACTTCTATAGAGACTGAAACTCCAAAAGTTTCTTCTCAAGGATTAGAAGGAAATCCTTCCGCCCCCAACATAAAAACAAGGGCGAAAGAAGGTGTCTCAGGAACAGAGACTCACTCTGGGGAAGAATGTGTTCCCCCAGAGGTTACAACTAGTTCACATGTATCAAGGGATGAGTTCCAAACCCTTGTCACCTATGTGGACAATACATTGAAGGAGTTGCAAAGCTCTTTCAAATCTTTTGCAGAAACAACATCCAGGGCAATCCTTAATCTGAACACCAAAATGGACAACCTGTCCACAGAGGTGCAAAATGCCGTAACCTAGATGAAGTCAACTACTACTTCTGCCGCTACTGAATTCGGAAAAGCCGCTACCCCTGCCTTCAAAGAGTATGTCAAACATTTCCTTCAAAAGCTGAAAGAGCAATCCTCCGCTTCTAAGGGCCTTACACCTGAAGATCTAAAGAAGGCATTAGAACAAGTTCAGGAGAAGACTCTGCAAGAAACTCTGGCCATGAAGCCTTCTGACTACATGACCAGAGCTCAGCTGACAGAACTTGGGCAAGGGGTAATTAATCAAGTCACAGAAGTAATAGTCGCCTTCACTGCCACCAACGCAAATTATGTTAAAGACTTCCAGAAGAGCGTCGGCAGAATGCGCTTCAACACAGAAGCATAGGTTCAAACACTCCTCGGCCTCTGTGATGATTTATGCGCCAAGATGATCGCTGCAGGAGCAGTTCCGCCAAAGAAACCTAAAGCTTCGTGCAGAACAGAGGGAACTTTAGATAAGGGTTAGGATGACTCTGGTGATGACTCTGATAGTCCACCAGATCATCCTGAGGGGGAGAATCAAGGGCAGAAACGAAGGGAAAAAGCTGCATGCAGAGGTATACAAGCTCCACCGGTATCCGCAGAACCTATATCTCAAGCACCTCCAACTCAAACCCAAGGAGGAAAACAACAACAGTCCACAGAGGCAATAACCACCTCTGCGGAATTCCCCTCTGTATTCGGAGAAGATGTCCAAACCCAAGAAAACTTCCAAATTCTGACATCTTCTGAAGAAGAACTACCTTCCCCAACACCTAGAACCAACCCAAGAATCAAAACCATTGCTCAAAAACAGAGAAAATATCTGAGCAAAACACCTGAAGCCTCTCCAACAAAACCCACATCACCAACCAAGCCCTCTGAAACTCAAGAGTCAAAACCAACAGAGGCAACCCCCATAGAACCTCCCACAACCAAACCCTCTGAAGCTCAAAAGCCAAAACCCACAAAGGATACCCCATCTCTACAAGCAGACAAACCAACAACGAAAGACAAAGGCAAAGGGATTATGACAGAAGAACCGCAGAAGAAAAAGCCCAAGCATCAACCTTCAACAGAAAAACTGATGAAGAGCTCTTTCGATGCGTACATAACACCAAAGTCTGAAGAAGAAGACTGGGATTTCGGCGCTACACCTCTGTCAAACATTCCTGTTCTGGATCCAAAGGCACCTCCTACAGAAGATCGAGTGGCAGAAGTCAAGAACAAATTAGATGCTCTACGCAAAACCTTGCCTCAACCACCACCACCACAAATGGAAGAGGTGGTATACAGGTACTTATACAGCAGAATGAGCATAGATCAAATGGCACCAACCATTCAAGATCCTGATTTCCGTGCTGACCTTGAAAACCTCTTCACCAGAACAAATCCCAAGCCAAAACACGAAGTCTTCTCATCCTCCAAAATCATCAAGGTCGTCTACTGTAAGTTCTCTAAAACCAGAACCTGGCCTAAGGTCTCTTACAACATCTACAAGGTCAAAAGAGAGGACAAATCCGAGAACCAATTCTCTGATACGGATCTTAGGAATCTAAATCCTTATAACCTACCTGATCTTCTGGACTGGACGAAAAAGAACTTCACAATCGATCCAGTTCACAGAGCCTACAGGGTGATCAGAAAGGCCATACGCGAGAAACTTCTGCTATACAGCATGGTTGATTTCCAACTTGCTAGAGACCTTGGAGTGAAGAACTTAGTTGTTCAACCACCAGAAGACTACTGCCCTCCCTCTACTGTACCAAACTCAATCATCACATCACCAAGGGTTGGGTTAGTATTTAAAGATCCTACGGGAAGATCAAGATTGTTCGTAGAGATGGACTGTCAGAAGTACGCAACAAGTACTTTGACAGAGTTTAGAGCGATCCTAGTAAAGCACAGAGGAACAGAGCTCATGGATCAAAGCCTGGCCGACAGACTGATAGAAATCATCGATGCAACAATCAACTTCAGAAAACTCTGCATCAGCTTCTATCACGAGCTTATAAAGGAAGGACTCGACCGCAGAAGTTATAACGATTTCAAAGATGCCAACGTCTGAGTCAATCAAACAAATCCTCTGTAATTTTTCTTTTCAAATACAATCATATGTAAATGCCTCTGGCATAATCAAATGTGAAAAGAAAAGTGTTCTTAGTATGTACTTAGCCTAAAAATCCATGTACTTTTCAATTTTTCATTTTTCACTACTTAGGGGGAGATTGTTAGCTCAAATCTTTCTATTTATGAAAGTAGTGAAAAATAAGCTAAGTATAGAAGCCTCCAACAGAGGCTCTGCCGAGACACCAAGAAGACCGAAGGAAAGAATCGACAGAAGACTGCTCACAGAGGACCGAGCCGCAGAACCTCTGTCACCCTTGACAGAGCCTCTGTGGTACACTGAAGACTTAGAAGAAATCAACAAATATCTTTCTACTGTTCCAGGATCCGTTCATCAACTTGTACGAGGAGTGCCCTGACAACCTCCACGTGTCAAACTCTGATAGGGCTCAGTACCAAGTTGATATCAGCGCATTTAATGCATGCAGTACCTGCTACTGTTCATACGATCCTGTCCACTATAGATCAGTCCTTATTGTCTAAAGTATGTCCCCTTTGTAGTAGTATAAATAGAAGACTCATGTTGAGTTCTTCTATTAACAAGAATCAGATATTTTAAGCTACGCACAAACACACACACCAGCAGATTTTTTGTTATGTTCTTGGTGTTCTTGATAATATCAAATACAGTAACCTTTGAGATATTTATCTGTCATCTTCATTACTTATTTGATATTGTGTGTTCTTCTATCTTAGCATTTCTCTCAGTTCATTAAATACGCTTCTGCAGTATAAACCTATCTGAACTAAACTTAAAGAATCATCATTGTTTAAACAAAAAGGAACCAACACTCTCTCTAAAAACTCTCTGAAATCGTAAAAAGGGAAGGATACATCGTAGATTTCTATTTATGTAAACGATCGTGTCAGGTCGAGTCCCTCGATGATCGACACGTGCCCTTACCTTTTCGTATGACCACGTGGATCGTCGACACCTGGCAATGACAGCTGCTAAGCATGATCATACGTCAGCGTGACGTCACGATCTTATCCCCTTTTCGACTTCCTCTCTAGTTGGAATTGGACCGATCCAGTTCCAAGGCAACCAAAGTGACTTTCGGACACGTGTCACGACCCTAGACGTCCGACTAACAAAATTCAAAACTCAAAAAATTGCTTCTTCATTTTAAATTTTGGGGGCAAACTGTTTGGGTAAAATTTCACCAGTCTCGACCACGACCGAGGTAAAGAAAACATTTCTTCTCCTTTTCCATAACAAGGTAAAAACACAGTACTTTATCTTTTGACCAAAGTTGAAATCGAAAGTTATTCACCTCACGACACTCGACCATGGCGTCGTCTAGCTCACACGACCGTCGTATGGAACCCTGCGACCTCGACCGACTAACGTACATTATTTCTGTTACGTTTCAGTGTTTAAATGCAGGAATCAATGTCATTAATGATCAACGAACATAACCGACAAAGACAATGATGAGCATTAAAGTCAGTAGCCGTTACGACCGTTATCAGCAGTTTTCATGGCGTTATTCAAAGCATCCGAAGACTATAAATACCAAGCTCAATCATCATTTCAGGGGACAGAATCTCACATCCGGAAATAACAGCACTCTCAAGAACACTCTAAACAAAGAACTCTCTCTCTCGAAGAATCGCTCTCGACGCATGACTTTCGCGCACGACACATTGTTTTTACACACGACGCACCAGTTTTTTACATTTGATACACTTGTTACTTTACATTTAAAGTCTTTTCTTTCATCTGTATTGTAATCATTGTACGATCGACACCCGAAACATAAGGATATCGCCCCTGTTTGGCGATCATAGTGCAGCGACGACCCCCAAAGTCGTCCGTGGGTTTTTTCCTCGTTGAAGTTTTTCCCGCGTCACCAAAATCTCTATCTTGTTTACTTTTTCTGTCTTTGTCGCACGCTTTGTTAGAAGATTCCCATTCTTTAGTTGTTAAGATCTACAATCAACCTTAAGTTATCCTTCTGGACGATTTTTGGTATTAACAGGATGTTAGTCTGGATAAAAGAAATAACTTCTTTGTCCCGGATCTGGGAGTAAGCGGCTGCTTCTATCCATTTAGAGAAATAATCGGTAAGGAATAACAGAAAGACCTTCTGCCCTGGGGCAGGAGGTAATTTGCCAACAATGTCCATTCCCCACCTCATGAAAGGCCATGGAATTAAGGACGTATGTAAAGGTTCGGAGGGTTGGTGAGTCATACCTGAATATCGTTGGCATGCGTCACAGCTTTGGACGTACCTGGTGGCATCTTGCCTTAATGTCGGCCAATAATAGCCCTGTCGTGAGATACGATTTGCAAGACTGCGACCACCTGAGTGGTTGCCACATTCTCCATCGTGCATTTCCTTTAAGATATTCTGTACCTGTTCGGAATTATCGATGCACCTTAGGTTTAGACCGGTCGATGAGCGTCGATAGAGTCTGTCGCCAATGATTATGTATTTCGATGCTTTGAATCGAATTTTGCGAGCTTCAATTCGATCTTCAGGTAGTTGGTCGTGCACAAGGTAATTTTTTATGTCGGTCGACCAACTGTCTTCCGTGCTAAGAGCACTGATTTCTTTAGAGTCTTCAATAGATGAATTCGCTAGATGTATCATAGGAATAGCGTCGAACGACGGCTTATTAAGCGCCGATCCCAGATTAGCTAACGCGTCCGCTTGAGTATTTTGATCTCTGGGAATTTGCTCAATTGAAAATGGATCAAACATCTTGGACTTATCTTTGGCTACCTTGAGGTAGGCCATCATTTTGGAATCTTTGGCTAAAAATTCCCCGCTCATTTGGTTTACGACCAGTAGGGAATCGCTTCTAACGTGGAGTGCGGCTGCCCCCAAGTCGTGAGCCATATTCATGCCCACGATCAGGGCTTCATACTCCGCCTCGTTGTTAGTAGCTTTGAAAATGCATCGTATGGAGTACACCATCTTGCCCCCTTGTGGTGATTTTAAGACGACACCAAGACCTGCTCCTCTATAATTTGAGGAGCCATCGACATGGAGTACCCAAGTCGTGTCTCTTATAGTCGTCATAGTACAAGTTTCATTCTGTGCTTCTTTCTCCAGTTCTGGACTGAAGTCAGCGACGAAATTAGCCAAGACCTGCGATTTATTGTTGTGCGAGGCTTAAAGTCGATGTCATAGCTACAGAGGTATATACTCCATTTCGCTAGTCGCCCTGATAGCTCAGGTTTTCTCAGGATTGACTTAAGAGGAAAACTCGTCACGACGATAATGGGATGAGATTCAAAGTAGCGTCGCAAATTTTTTGCCGCTGTTACTAGCGACAAAAGTAATTTCTCCATGGACGTATATCGGGTTTCTGCGTCCAATAGAGACTTACTGACGTAGTAGATTGGCATTTGCTGCCTGTCGTCCTCTCTAGTTAAGACGGCACTTACAGAGTGAGGACTTACGGCGAGGTATAGTTGTAGGACCTCGTGTTCTTCTGGTTTTGAAAGTAATGGTGGGACGGCCATATATTCTTTCAATCGTTGTAACGCTTGCTCGTGATCGTCCGTCCAGTCGAAGCCCTTGTTTTTTCTTAAGACGTTATAGAACAGACGACATTTATCCGACGATCGCGATATAAAGCGATTTAGGGCGGCCACATGACCCGTGAGCCGTTGTACCTCCTTGAAATTTCTGGGCGACTTGATGTTCATCAAGGCCTTGATTTGATCCGGGTTTGCCTCTATGCCTCGTCGTTTGACCATATAGCCCAGTAACTTTCCGGCGCTTACCCCGAAGGAGCATTTCGTGGGATTTAATTTCATCTGGTACCTTTGCAGGATGTCGAAGGACTTCCTCAGATAACTGATATGATCGTTCGCCTGCTTGGACTTGACAAGCATGTCGTCAATGTATACCTCAATGGTGTCGCCAAGATGTTCTCTGAACATCTTGTTAACCAATCGCTGATAGGTCGATCCCACATTCTTCAGGCCAAAAGGCATGACTTTATAGCAATAGATGCCTTTGTCTGTCATGAAAGCAGTCTTCTCTTGGTCTTTGTTGTGCATCAAAATTTGATTATACCCAGAATAGGCATCCATGAACGTTAGAAGTTCATGTCCTGCGGTCGCGTCGACCATAGCGTCGATATGGGGTAATGGGAGCGGATCTTTAGGGCACACCTTATTAAGGTCTGTGAAGTCAATACAGACTCGCCATTTCCCATTCTTCTTTTGTACGACCACGACATTGGCTAACCAGTCGAGGTATTTTACCTCCCTGATCTTCCCAGTCTTAAGCAAGTTGTCGACCTCATCGTTGATCACTTTGTTCCACTCAGGAGCGAACTTTCGACGCTTCTGCTTTACTGGTTTGAAAGATGCGTCGACGTTCAGCTTGTGGGATATGACACTGGGGTCTATGCCCACCATATCTTCGTGCGTACAAGCGAAACAGTCAACATATTCCTGCAAAAAGGAAATTAGTTGACTTTTTATAGAAGGATCTAGTGATGCCCCATGAAGACAATCTGATCAGGTTTATTCTGATCCAGGATGACTTCTTCCAAACGATAGTCATCTGAGGATTCAGGGGTGTCCTGGATCTGAAACTGCTGCGCTGCAGGACCTGATTGGGCTGTCATTATCCTGGAAACAACAAAAACTTTCTGAGATCGTTAGAGCGATATCTGCGTTGGCTTGAGATTTTCTCTAGATGGGGTCCCACGGATAGCGCCAAACTGTTAATGCCAAAAATCGCCCAAAAGAACAACTTAAAGTTGATGTGGACTTTTAACAACTAAAGAAACGTATCTCAAGACAAAGGTTCTAAATGGCGTGAGGCGTGGCGTGGCGTGGCAGAGAGGCCAAGCCTCAAGCCTTAGGAGCCAAGGCGAGGCCATGGCGTTTATCAAGGTGTGACTTATGGCGGCAAATATCTATATCATATATAATATTATATATAAAAACATATGTTTTATACTATTAGTCGACGATTCAATGATAACAATCGAGTTAAATTAGGTTATATATTAAAAACTTATCGAATAAGACATTAAAAACGTAAAGAAATCAAATATCGCGTTACAAAAGACCGCACATTAGGCCATGGCGTGCCACAGGCATAACGTGGCGTGAGACACAAGCCTTAAGCCACGGCGTGCCATGGCGGCTGTCGCGGCGAGTATTTTAGAACAGTGCTCAAGACCAAGCAACACAATCGCAAGGAAAAAGTAAACAAGACAAGAGATTTGGTGATGCGGAAAACCCCAAAACGAGGGAAAAAACCGCGGTCGACTTGTGAGGGTCGACGGTGCACTATAGTTCGCCAAACAGGGGCGAAAGTCCTTTTGAAACAGGTGTTTTGTGTATAACAGATTACAAATGAATGTAAATATAGACTTAGTCGTGCGTAAATGACGTGTGTCGTGCGTAAATCGTGCGAAATAAGCTACTGTCGTGTGGTTCGAACTACTGCCGTGCGAAGGTTGCCTTAGCGATATTCATTCGAATGCTCTGTAGATTGCTGTGTTTTATATGTGTAATTGCTTAGAAAGTAGATGGAGCGAATGTAAATCAGATTGAATCAGATTAACTCCAGATGATGTTCGATAGCTTTTGAGTGTAGAGCAGGCCTTTATATAGCTTTCGCCGGTCATTTAATGTGTCTTTATGGCTTGCTTTGTAACCACTGGCGGGCTTTGAATGTCATTGATGACTTGTCCGTTACTGGCCGTTTGCACCATGAATGCTCGTAGACCTGCATTAATGAATAAAAGAAACGGGTTTGACTGTTAACGGTTAGTATAATCGTACGACCGTCTTAAGTCTCGTACGTCGGTCCTACGGAACGTACGACCAGCACAGTAACATACGACCGAATACTCGTCTGTGATCAACCTGTAAGACCGTATCTAAATGTAAGAGTGGTCTTATGGAAATGTTATCTGAGTTTTCTAGCGTCGGTCGTGAGGTGTGATTTTTTACCCAAACAAATCCTCAAGCCAAATCCTCCAAAAACCTAGATCAATAAGTTTCCAACCGTCAATATCCTGATCCAAACATGAAGAATCACTCCCTAAACATTTTACACCAAATCCCAACTTATACCAAAACCCTAATCTTCATAAATGAAGAAGGAGAAGATCACCTCAACCAAACACAACCAAAATCATCCAACAATACCCCAAAATAGAAAGAAGATGAAAACAACAACAACTCAGCTTTTGGGTAGAGGGATATTACCTTTATCACTTGAATCTCCAAGCAAAAGCTCCTAATCTCCCACAAAAGATTCAAGCTTCCATATCTTCAACAATGGTGGAAATGGTTTTAGTTTGGGTGAAGAAGATGAAGGAGAGAAGGGAGGGTTTGTGTTTTCTTGGGGGAAATCGGCTGAGAGAGGGAGAGAGATGCTGAGTTAGGGTTTTGGAAAGTGAAATGAGGAAAGAGAGAGAGAAAGGCTTAAAATACCCAAGATAACTCATCAGACAGGCCGCGGACGTCCGCATGGTCCTTCGCGGACATCCGGCCTCGGCCGAACTGTTTCCATCCCAAAACCTCTGTTGCTTCCGTGGATGACATGCGAACTTCCGCATGGCACGGACGTCCGGATGCACCATGCGGACGTCCGCCAAACCCAAATCTTGTTTTCCAATTTTTCGGGTGTTACACGAAGGGTCTTCCAGAAACTCAACAAATACCCCCCACAGTGAAAGCGCCCATTGATGCGGCGAACACCGATATCGAAAGGGTAAAAGTTATGTGGAACAAGAATAGGGAGCTTCAGTAGAAGAAACATGAGTATCTAGAGGAGAAGAAACGAGAACTGGCCATGAGTAGAGCTCACGTTCGAGATATGCAACGACAGATTAAGGAACTAGAAGAGGAACTAACAAAAATCGAAGAAAGCTACACGGGAATGGATGACGTTATCAAGGAAAAGGTTAACTGAATCACTGGTGTCCAGGACGCCTACCCGTAATAGATTTCTCTGTTTAGATGCATTGTATCTGTTTCTATGTTTTCAATAAATGATGCTTTAATGTTTACTTTATTGTACACACAAGATAACTTAACAAGCACGATAAAGTAGATAAAATCATGTTATATATAAAAACAAGAGCACTTAGCATACAAGCTTTAGTCGTTAAAATCAAGGGAAATCAATGTTCAGGTCAATGCTATCATATCTTAGAGTTCCATGTGGTTCTAGCTCCGATGGGCCCTGCGTGCTACTTCTTTGGCTAACTGAACATCTACTCCTAGGCACGCTTGAAGGGGGAGGAGTTGGACATTCTCCTACTGCTTGGCACCTACTACATTTTCTCTGTATCGGATCTTCACCACGAGATGGACGTCGATCGTTCTTTCGTGGTCTCCCGGCTCTATTCTTAGTTATTAATGGTGGATAGCATGGCGGAAGGGGGACGTGTGGAGACACCTATGATTCAGGGGGTTCACCTGGATTGATTACCTCCCGATGTGTTTCCCGGTAAGTTTCCGGCGTGTAGAAATTTACAGCCAAATCGCTGCAATCTCTACGACCCATATGCCTTGCAGCAGCGATGGCATGACCGCACGGTAACCCAGAGTATTGCCATTGCAGACATGAACAAACATGGTCGGTCATATCGCCAGTCGCGTCAAAACGGTTATCCCGAACCTGGTACTTCCCATATCCAATTTCGCTTACCCTCCATGTCGCAGACCTTCCCGCCCTTTTGAGAATTATCTCCTCCGCCTTTGGTGTGAGTCTATTACGCATTTCACCTCCTTTTCGCGCGTCAAAGTTGGTATCACTCTTGTTGAAAGGTTCGAAAGTACTCCATAAGTTGCACAATCGGTAATCTACGACCAAAACGGGAGAGTGCATTCACCGACTCTGCACTATTGGAGATCAGAATGTCATACCGTTGTGCAGGAAAATGGGCCCTCGACCACCTCTCCGGTCCAACATCGTCCATAACTTTTGTTGCACGATTGGCACTAACTCGTAGTTCATTCATGTACCGGTCAAACTCCCGAACCATATACACTTGTTGAAAGGTTGTGGTATGTTGTAATACGTTTGTCCGAGATTTCCGCGTTCATCTCCAAATGTCGACAACATAGGGCGTGAGGGGTGTTTAGGTACATGGTAGAGATTGCGGCGTTTCTGGAAGGAGCCATGTCGAACATAAACACCAACCCTGGGGGGTCTTCGATACAATCTCTCAACATGGACAGAAACCAACTCTACTCATCCCCGGTCTCGGACTTGCCTATTCCGAAAGCTATGGGCACGATGTTGTTATTTCCGTCCAGGCCAACCGCCAAGAACATCATACCCAAGTAACGCCCCTTTAAATGGGTAGCGTCTATTACCAGGACACGACGCAGATTTTGTCAAAAATGTGCGGATCTGCAAAAACGTAGGTGGTTTCCCTTTGTAAATGTTATAATTTATAATGTGTAAACATATGACGTATTAATATGTACGTACCGCACATCCAAGGGCAACGAAGCACAACTCAATACGTCCGTTTGAATCCGTCCTTATCCTCGTGCGTGTACCTGGATTCTGCAGCTCCAAATTATATAAATACGTAGGGAGTCGTTCATATGACTCCTCGGGAGTGCCTCTCACCATTAGTAGTGCCCTGCATCGCGCACGCCGGCCTTGGTGGTAACCAATTGTGATCTCGTACTGCAGGTTTATATCATTGACGATGTCCTTTGGACGAAATGCTCTGCTAGCATCAAGAAACTTGCCTTTCAGTATGTGGCCCAAGGTTTTTTTGTTGGCTTTTCGGTGGTTGGGATTCAGTTGCGTCCTCGAACAAGTGTGTACGTCGTGCAACTTTCTAATGCCAAACATCCCTCCTTTAGGGCCCAAAGACCTCGCGGACATCCTCCATTTACAATTTTCTCTCCCACATACAACCACGTATCTGAGTTTGTCGGATTTCTTCGTTTTACTTTCGAAACCCTCTTCCATGAACTTAATTCCGAGCTGTGTGGCCAATTCATCCTTCGTATCAAATATTTGACCTTCACGTATCCTTGAACTGCGATTATAAGGTGCGGGTTCGTAGGTTGGTATATGGGTCTCCGGGGCTGGAAGGAGAGGAGGCATATCAAAATAATCATTTAACTCACCAAACGATTTATTACTATGGGTATATTTTTCTACTTCTTTGTCGTCATCACTATAGGTATCTGATATGTCTATATCAGATCTACCCATTGTGAAAACATGGGTTTCGTCATCAGCAACTCCATTAAACTGTCTTTCTTCTTCTTCTTCTTCTTCTTCTTCTTCTTCTTCTTCTTCTTCTGGTTACGTCTCCGGAACAAAATCAGGATATCAGTCATTAAGACCATATGTATGATCTGAATAAAAGGTTAGGTCGTACGAAGCCTGAAATTTACCAGGCTCCAGTTGGGTTTCGTCATCACCTTCGCCATCACCTTCGTCATCGTCTTCGTCATCACCTTCGTCGCAGATCGATGAATCAGCATACACAAAAAGTGTTGGATGTCTTTCTGACTGGGCTGCAAATTGCATAAAACCAGAGATATCTCCATCATCGGATAACTCCACCATTGACCCATCATCATTCTTGTACACTAACTTGCAAACAGGAGAAGGTTCGATTCTACATTTTTGCATGGCGTATGCAAGAAACTTCTTATGTGTAATGTTTATTGACAATTTTACACCATGCTTAGATTTATAAGCAAAATTCCACTCATTGTTGTCTTGCACCCATTCACCATCGCAACAGAAATATAGCTTAGCTTTTTCAACAGGTGAACTCATTTTTTCAAAAGTATCTCAGAAAGAAAATACTGAAATGATGAAGAAAGAAAGGAAGAAATAACAATGGAATGGATGTGAATTGCAACCACAATGGAATGGATGAACGATTATGGAATGCATTTGAGTTGTACTTATGGATGAAATTTCAGTGGGGAAGATGAATTGCAACCACAAATTCATCTTCCCAGTACAATAATTGAACATAATTGACACAACTCAGACAATAAGTGTGGAAAAAAACAATAAAAGCATGCAAAAACACGTGAAAATTCCAAAATAAATCCTAAAAACCCGGACCAAAAGTAAAAATCGCGGACAGGGACCAAAGTTGTCAACTTCACATTTTTTGGGGTCCATCACGGCCCATCGCGGGTCACCATCGTGGGCCAATTTGGCTGGGTCCGCGATAGAGTCCCAAATCGCGGGATTAGGGGGCAGTTCGGCAAATTGGAAGGGAGATGGGGTAGTTTTGTAAGTCAAAATGGAAGTTGGGGCATTTTAATTAATTTCCCTTTTATTTATTATGATAAAACATATTCTGAATTATCTTTGTCGTTAATTTGAACACCTATTATTTAAACGATAAAACGTTGATATGTTTATAAATACTTTAATTTATTTGTGATGATATAATAAATATAATTAAATCAGCAGATATACCATTCTTTTTCAACGCCAAAAAAAAACTCTATTCAATGTTATCAATTATATAAACAATGCATAAATTAAACTAATCGTTCATTTCTACCATTAATTGGAAAAAAAAACTATCATGTATGTATGTGTATATATATATATTAAAATTTCAGTAACTAAATTCCAATGAGTTCTATAAATAATTTATTTAATATATCTTGATTATCATATTTAACAATTAACATGTATTATATATATAACCTTCATATTAATACTCACGTTATTCTCGTTTCCATGCAACACACAGTTTTAACTCTAAGTCATTCTAAAAAGAAAGAAGACAAGACACTAGGGGTGTTCGCGGTCCGGTTTGAGCGGTTTAACCCCTCAGATCACAAACCAAACCGCAAGTGGCGGTTTATTAAATTTTCAACATCAAGTGTCTAGACCGGTCAAACCGAACCGCCATTTAGGCGGTTTGGTCCGACCGGCTTATGCGTTTTGTATCTTATATTTGAAAAACACATATATAATTTGGAATTTTAAAACTTCATTGGCTTAGCTTAAGTCCACAAAAAAATAAACAAAGTCTACGAAAAAGTAAACAAAGTCCATAAAAAAGTAAACATAGACCCCAAAAAAATTAACAAAGTCCACAAAAAAAAAATAAACAAAATATCCCAACAAAACACTAAAAAAGTAATATGCGAAATAACCTAAGTAAATGATATATAAAAAAATAGAGTATATATATATACATATATATATAGGTGTATATATATATATATATATATGTATATATATGTGTATTTGGCGGTCGGTTTGGTCCAAACCACCCAAAAAAAACCTTCAGACCGCAGACCGGACCAAACCGCCTGGTTTGCAATTTTGCAAACCAGACTGGACCGCCAAACCGCTCAAACTGCCAAAAACGATCCGGTTTGACTTGGTTCGACCGATTTGAGCGGTCCAACGGCTTTTCTGAACACCCCTACAAGACAGTGTTTTAAATCATGCTAGCTTAAATATTATTTAACTTTGATTATGTAAAATGTTTTTCTACACTTCCACAAATCCGTAGATGCATGTAATGAACTATTTTACATTATTAACATAATATATGTTTCCAAAAAAAATTAGTTTGCATTTTACTACTTATCATTCGACACATAAGTTCACCAAATATGACATGACTATAATCGGTAAAAAATCAGGACATGACGATATTTGTTTTTTTATCTATAGATCCATAAAAAAGTTTCGATTTTATTGAATCCTAAATGTCTTTTGGAGAGTTAGTTACAACTGACAAGACCACGTAGATTGAATCTCGAGCCAAATATTTTTTTGGAAGGTATCCAAGACTATGTCGAGATTAATCTTGTTAAATCATAACTATAAGAAATCAATATTGATAAACTCGTAAGCCACAGTTGTTTTGGATAACTGCAACCAAACCCGAGAATGGTGGAATAGTCCACTACATCCTCCTGGAACTGATCAACCACTACACCACAACCCTTGTGGTTAGCTCAAGCCAAATTTACGGTAAATTTATATATGTTGATATAAATTTGTTGCTTTACCCTAGAAAAAAAAGATATATAACCATTAAGCCATGAATATTTAAACATAAAAGCCAAGTTAATGAATATAAAATTGTACAAGGCTAATAAAAACGTGAACATTGTTATAGGGAAAAAGTGTATTTCTGTTAAACTTCTGCATCTTCATGACCACAAAAATCAAAAAGTGACCTCCAATATTGAGTTACTTTAGTTATAGTTCCTAACTCTGAAGAAGAACCACAGGAAGTAGCATTCGTTGAACTCATCATAGCTAGAGAACCATCGCTCCAAACACGATTCACAGGGTATGAAACGTTGGATACAACATATGGAAAAGAATGATCCTCACGTGTTCTATGAAGTGGACAATTACAGTTACGGTGGTATGGTCTTCTATTGACCCTCATGTCGTCAAAACTAATGCATCCTTCAAATACACCACCTCCTGATACAGCTCCAATACCGCCCATTTTTTGTCAGTTACAAATAATTCGTAACTATGATCTTGCTTTGATTATCCTTTACGTTTTACTCGTTTATCGAATTTCGTTTACCACAAATGAAACTAATTGTGTATAAAAAGGGTATGTGTGTTTAAGAAATGTATGGGAGAGTTATTATTGTCTTATATGAAGGGAAGGTGTGGCAATGGTAGTTGGTAGTTAAGTTTGCCTTAAAGTTTTATATATTTTTCAATAATAATAATAAAGTTAGTGGCCTACATGGTATTTATTGTATTTTTAGGTTACTAACATTGGTGTTTTAGATGCCACCTCATGTGGTTGGCATCTACATCTATATCTACAAGTATATAAATTAATAAATGCTAATAAAATAAATATGGTGGTCGACACCTAACTTGGTGACTGTATACAGTATAGAAGTAAAATTAGTGGTGTGTCGTAACAGTAGTGACGGACCTAGAAATGTTCTTAAGTATATGCATCTTTAAGATCGTCTCGAGGGAAATTCAAATGTGTCGATTTGATATGATACAATTTTTACGAATAAATCAACCTTGATTATTTTAGCAAGACGGAAGACTACGTCTTACAGCCAACATGTTTTTTTTTTTTTGCCAAATTCCATTTTTACGGGTAGTTTTTTTTGGGTTTTTTAGTTGAATTCATAATGAGCTGCTCAACAAAAAAGTATAATTTTATCACATTCATATATAGAAGAATAATAATCGATATTTAAGTATCATCAAGATTTAAAAATAACTCATAAAAAGTGTTGATTGTTAAATGTGATTAATTTTATTAATTTTTCAATTATTTTAGACAAATGTGTATTTGTCGTTAAATCGAGACAAAAAAATTAATTTTAAGATTATTGGAAAGATTTTTTTTTGGAAAAAATGAAATAAAAGTTAGATGCGGACAACAATAAAATGAAATAGTACTAGTTGATTGGTAAAAATTAGAATCAATCAAAAAATATATATATATATATATATATATATATAGAGAGAGAGAGAGAGGTTGGATATTTTGCAACCCGCATAAAGGTTGAAACTTTTGCAACCCTCATCATCACCCTCAATTTAATCCATGTAGTGTTTTTCTAATTAAATTTAATTGTAAATTCGTAGGGGCTGTTTAGTCATTATGTAAATAATTTATTTTTTCATTTATTTAATTTTTTAAATATTATGCAATCCTTTCCTAAATTTATGGATTGTGGATCAACTAAACATGGGATCTGCGGGTTTTTTTTGAATGAGTTATCCATTACCTTATTTGAATTTTCAACATGATTTAGGGTTTAATAGCCATTATCAGTGATATTTTGATGTATATTCTTGAAACCAAGCTCCGTGAAGATTTGTAAAAAGAAGATCATGAATACAATTCTAGTGATGACAGATTCATGAATTGCACTTCATGAATGGTATTTCATAAACTGATTGGGCAAGAATAAGCATACATGAAATTCTATTCATAATGGTTATGACAGGAGCAATGATTAAATATTTTCCTGAATAAAAAATTTGTTCACTCATGAATAGTACTTCACACACTGATTGTGCACGAATAAGTATTTGGTAGTTATGCATTTTCTAAACCTGGATGAGTGGATTGATATCATCATTTAGTGTCTATGAAAGACTATTGAATGGTCGTCAGGTTTTCATGATTCGTCCTCCGGTAAGATATTTTCATTGCATGCTCATCGGGATTTGATGATTAGGGTCTACCGACTGATTTTGTTCTCTCTTTTTTTGTCTCCCTCGCCATCGAATTTACCGGCTGCATCAAATTCATCTGTTGCATTTGTGATTTTTCGGCGTATTGTTTACGCTATTTCGTCTCGAGCGGGCATTGCAGTTGAGATTTGGAATAACGAAGAGGATGGCTTATTGATTTTGGTTTTTTCATCTCATTAACAGATGATGAAGATGCAGTAGGTCGGGGTGGTTGGCCGGAGCTCTTGTCGGAGATGATGAAGATGTAGTGTGGATGGTTGGTCGGAAATGATGAAGATCATGAAACAGATTTCATGAATGCATGAAGCCCTACTTCAGCGCATGAACGAATGATGAAGATTTAGTGGCCGGGATGGTTTGCCGGAGATGATGAAGATGTAGCCATGTGGTTGGCCGGAGACCATGAAACAGATTTGATGAATTCACAAACAAATTCTTGTTGAAGAGAGTAGATGATTTTCCGAGATACGTTTCTAACATTCCATATTTAGTGGATTTTTCAAAATTTGTTTTTCCCCAATATACCCTTCCACATCTCCCAAATTCATTTAAAATATATTAATTAATTCAATTAATTATATTTCATCCATTGAAATCATCTCAACCGTTGATTTTAGTATTAAAGGTTAGGATGAAGGTTGCATGGGTTGCAATCTTTTAGAGGGTTGCAAAATATCCTCCTTCATATATATATATATATATATATATATATATATATATATATATATATATATATATATATATATATATATATATATATATATATAGGCTGGGTATCTTTTGCAAATCAGTGTATTTGTACAAACTCGTACAAACCATACCTAGCTTTATGATTTTGTAAATTTGGATTCATGAATATATATATATATATATATATTTTGGCTTCATGAATATATAATTTGGCTTCATGAATATATCATTTGACATTTTTAACTAATTTTTTTCGGTGGAGCCCTAAAATACCCTTATTTTTGTAAAAAAAATTAGTTAAAAATGTCAAATGATATATTCATGAAGCCAAATTATATATTCATGAATCCAAAATATATATAAAATATTCATGAAGCCAAATTTACAAAATCATGAAGCTAGGTATGGTTTGTACGAGTTTGTACAAATACACTGGTTTGCAAAAAATACCACCCCTATATATATATATATATATATATATATATATATATATATAGGCTGGGTATCAAATACAAACCAACTAGTTTGTACAAACTCGTACAAACTCAATCTACCTTCATGAATTTGCAATTTTTTTAATTTGACTTCACGAATCTATATTTTGACTTCATGAATATATAATTTGGCTTCATGAATCTATATTTTTCGGTGGAGCCCTAAAATACCCTTATAAATACATAAAAAAGAAGTTATGGAGCCAAATTATATATTCATGAAGCCAAAATTTATATTCATGAAGCCAAAATATAGATTCATTAAGTCAAATTAAAAAAAATTGCAAATTCATGAAGGTAGATTGAGTTTGTACGGGTTTGTACTAACTAGTTGGGTTGTACCCGATACCACCCCTATATATATATATAAAGCAAAATGTAAAAGAGAGTATTAAGGAGAAACCTTCATTGAGACTTTAGAATTTTCTTAGATTTTTGGTTTTTTTTTTTAAAATTGTTGCATTAATTGAGTTGAAACTTTCATTATCTTTTGTATTATTTTGTATACTTTGATTTTGTATTATTTTTGTATACGTTGTTTTATTATTATTTTTGTTTAGGCTAACAATGCTGGATTAAGGAGAAGCCTCCAATGAGGCTTTAGAATTTTCTTAGATTTTCGGGTTTTTTTTAATTGTTGCATTAATTGAGTTGAACATTTCATTATCTTTTGTATTATTTTGTATACTTTGGTTTTGTATTATTTTGATATACTTTTTTTTATTATTATTTTTGTTTAAGCTAACAATCAATCAATCAATATATATATATAAAGCAAAATGTAAAAGAGAGTATTAAGGAGAAGCCTCCATTGAGGCTTTAGAATTTTCTTAGATTTTTGGTTTTTTTTAAATTGTTGTATTAACTGAGTTGAACCTTTCATTATCTTTTGTATTATTTTGTATACTTTGGTTTTGTATTATTTTGGTATATTTTGTTTTATTATTATTTTTGTTTAAGCTAACAATGATGGATTAAGGAGAAGCCTCCAATGAGGCTTTAGAATTTTCTTAGATTTTTTTTTTAAATTGTTGCATTAATTGAGTTGAATCTTTCATCATCTTTTGTATTATTTTGTATACCTTAGTTTTGTATTATTTTGGTATACTTTGTTTTATTATTATTTTTGTTTAAACTAACAATGCTGGATTAAGGAGAAGCCTCCAATGAGGCTTTAGAATTTTCTTAGATTTTTGATTTTTTTTTTAAATTGTTGCGTTAATTGAGTTGAACCTTTCATTATCTTTTGTATTATTTTGTATACTTTGGTTTTGTATTATTTTGGTATACTTTGTTTTATTAATATTTTTGTTTAAGCTAACAATCATCATCAATATATATATATATATATATATATATATATATATAAAACAAAATGTAAAAGAGAGTATTAAGGAGAAGCATCCATTGAGGCTTTAGAATTTTCTTAGATTTTTGGTTTTTTTTTTAAAATTGTTGCATTAATTGAGTTGAACCTTTCATTATCTTTTGTATTATTTTATATACTTTGGTTTTGCATTATTTGGTATACTTTGTTTTATTATTATTTTTGTTTAAGCTAACAATGCTGGATTAAGGAGAAGCCTCCAATGAGGCTTTAGAATTTTCTTAGATTTTTTTTTTAAATTGTTGCATTAATTGAGTTGAACCTTTCATTATCTTTTGTATTATTTTGTATACTTTGGTTTTGTATTATTTTGGTATACTTTGTTTTATTATTATTTTTGTTTAACCTAACAATCAATATATATATATATATATATAAAGCAAAATGTAAAAGAGAGTATTAAGGAGAAGCATACATTGAGGCTTTAAAATTTTCTTAGATTTTTGGTTTTTTTTAAATTGTTGCATTAATTGAGTTGAACATTTCATTATCTTCTGTATTATTTTATATACTTTGGTTTTGTATTATTTTGGTATACTTTGTTTTATTATTATTTTTGTTTAAGCTAACAATGTTGGATTAAGGAGAAGCCTCCAATGAGGCTTTAGAATTTTCTTAGATTTTTGTTTTTTTTAAATTGTTGCATTAATTGAGTTGAACATTTCATTATCTTTTGTATTATTTTGTATACTTTGGTTTTGTATTATTTTGGTATACTTTGTTTTATTATTATTTTTGTTTAAGCTAACAATCAATATATATATAAAGCTGTTGGTCCCGAAGGGCTATACAAGTTTGTAGAAGGGGGGTTAAATACAAACACACAGATTTTACATTTTTCTAAATTGTTTATTGATAAATCATTAACAATTTACAGCTTGTTGCGGAACAAGATTAATGATAAATCTAAATCTAAACAAGTTGGAACACTAAGTTTCTTGCACTAAGAAAGAGAAGGAAATTACTAATAATAACCTATCTCAAGATAAGAAAGATGACTTGTCTAGAGTTAGCAAGCGCTTCAAAATGAAGCTGGAGTCCTTCTTATATACAGCATGCATTTAATGCATTGCAGTTTACACTTTACACGTGGCAGCAGCTGGTTGGTTGCATGTCATTGACCTTTGTACACAACCTTAGTAGCCGCATGTTTGAACAGTTTAGTATCAGAGTGGTTGTACGATTTCAGACAATAAGGAGGTTCTTTTCTGACATATCGTACGGAGTCGTGCAAGGGTGGTTAAGACAAAAGTACTTTGTACGGAGGACTTCATGATCAGCTTTTCGTTGATTCAGCGCTTTACCATTGTTTATCAGCGAATGATAAAGTTCAGCGATAGCTGAAGTCTTGTACTTGATACTTCACGTTGAGTGGACAAATCTGAATCTTCGCTGATCCGCATCAGTTCATTAGGAGACTTGTCGCTGGTTCTTGAGCTTGATCTTCGACTTCAGCGTAGAACCTATGTTGACGTGAAACTTGTCTTCAGGGATCATAAGTAAACTACTAACTTATCAGCGATCACCATAAGGACTGAACAGGCTCAGAGCATTATGGTGAACAGTGTTCGTTGAATGTTTAATCTAAAGAGCGAGAGTTCCTATCAGCGGTACTGTAAGATCTTAGTACTTATCAGCGATAGTGAAACTCTGATACATATTGTTTACTTACAATTTTCACTAAGTCTTTAAGATAGGGTCATTATCAAATCACTGAGGGTTTGGATCAACAATCTCCCCCTATTTGATTATGACATAGCAACAGAGAAAATTGCTATGTAATGAAAACATAAGGATAAAAAGAACTCATAAAATATTTGTCCCTTTTACTGTTTTCTGGGATCTTTTCTGTACTGATGGAGTAAAGTACTTTCGCTGAAATCTTTCTTTAAACTTCGAATCAGATTACAAAAGGAAGTGGAAAGATTACAAGTACAAGCGAAATAAATTACAAGTACAAAAGAATAACTGATACAATAGAAGAATGAGGCAATCCTATCAGTTTATAAATGTTCTTCCTTAATGAGAAGTTCATCAAGGGTCTTTGATGTGGGAATCATTCAGTCAGGGACATTTACTCCTTGATTCCTTTTGTTCAGCGCTTCTTCAAAAATCAAGGGTTTAAGATGTCGTGCCTGAATGTCGCGTTTGAATTCACACCAGTAGATGAGATCTTTCAGCTGTTCGATGGGAGTGATGGGAAGCTCAGAGATACGTTGAAAACGTTTTCGTCCATCATAGTCAATAAAGAATATCCCATAGGGTTTGCTTATGACTTTCCTAGGGATGAAAGTCTCACCAGGAGGAAGAGATGTGTCATGTGTAGAAAGGTCAGGTTCTGGACCAAGGACTTCAGCAAGAGAAAAACCAATACCTGTTTTGTTCCGTATACGAGGACCTGAGTCTGAAGATTTAGACCTTTTTTTGCAGAGGCCCTTCTTTTCTGATTTGCGAGAGGAGGGGGAGGAGGAATATCCACACAAGAAGATACTAAGTCGATCTGTTTATTTATCAGGTTTTCGAAATGATCCTTGTACTTAGATTGAGACTTCTGGATGGCTAATCTGATCTCCAACCATTCAGAGAGACCGTACTTTGTGATGGCTTCAGCATAGAATTTTTCGTACTGTCCATTCTCTCTGAATATCTCGATTTCAGCGATTGAAACTTTGAGGGTTGATCTTCCAGTGATAAGTACCTTGTTGATTCTGGGAGTTCGATATCTGAAGTGTACCTTTTCTTTGCACCAAATTAAAGTAGATTGAGACACAGTTCTCTTTTCTTCAACGATCTTCTTGGCGTCTTCCCATAGCTGACGTTGAACTTCGATTGGAGTTCTTTTCAGCTTGGGTCTTTCACTGATTGTTGAGTAAGCTGGATGACGAGTTCTCTGTCTTTTTCTTCAGCTTCTCTTCTTTCAGCGATTAGACGTTCAGCTCTGAGGTGATCCTTGTATTCCTTTTGAGAAAGTCTGAACTTTGGAGGAATAGAAGGAAGTTGATCACGCTTCAGAATGATTCGTTGATCTTCGAACTTCTTTATCATTGCATCTCTCTTTTTCTGATCCTCTTCACTTGGCTTTTGAGGAGCCAAGGAAGGTCTGTTTTTGTGAGAGAGCATCTGTTCTTCAGGTTCAACAGTCTCAGAGATCAAATCTAAGACCGGGATTATTTCTTCAGCGTTGGGAGCTGGGATTATTGTTGGTGAAGTCGCAGCTGTAGAAACTTCAGCGATATCCTCAAACAGGGGAGAGGACTAGCTGAAACATAGCGATCGTACGAGTAAGAACTTGGGTAGAACAGAGATAGAGAAAGAATGTGGTTGTGTATAGAAGTTTTATGGAGAGGAGAGTTGATAATGTGTATACATAGAGGAGGGATGTAGTGTAAGGAAGATTTAGTTTACCTGACAAACTGGCTTTGGAAGCAAGATCGTCAGATTGTCTTCTTCAGCGAGGCCTTTGTTTTTGCCTTTGTCAGCTTCAGACGCTGAAGGCTTTGTCTTGGTCCGCTCCCCTGAAGGTTCTTTTATCAAGATCCCTTTAAGAGCTGTAGTCCTCTGAGCAGGCTTGACGATAAAGGAGTCATCATCATCATCATCGTCATCGTCATCATTCTTTGGAGAAGAGGATGGTTCATCATCAGAAAAGTCGATGGCTTCTTCGTCTTCAGCTTCAGATTCTTCAGCATCTTCTTCGAGTTGCTTTCCCTCAGATACAGAGGTAAGCTTCTCGGTTCCCTCAGGGTTGTCATCTCCCTGAGGTCCAGCGGTTGTTTCTTCATTTGTCTTCTCACCCTCTTCAGTAAGGGTAAGGTCTTCAGTCTTCTCCCCCTTGATAGATTCATCATGGGGAAGGTCTTCAGTCTTCTCCCCCCTTCCTCATGATGAGTGGAGGAGGAATGTGATGACTCAGCAGTTGGTTTTGGTTCCCTATCTTCTTGGCCAGGGATCCCCATATAATCTTCAATCGCTGCTACTCTGTCTTCTAGGCCAGAAATAGCAGGATTGATCTTCAAAAGTTCAGCACGATCCGCCATAGTAAAATGCGTCGGTGCAGGGGCAGGGGCGGTCATTTTATTCAGGATATGCTGCATCATTGTCTTCATTGAATTGACATCATTCTTTACAGATTTCATGTCAGTCTTTACTGAACTTACGTCAGTCTTTACAGCAGTCATCTCTCCCTGAAGATTTCCAACCGATGTCTTCAGCGTTGTGAACTCGCTGGACATGGATTGAACTGAGGTTTTGAGAGAGGTGTAGTCTGTGTAGAGGTCAGCAAGAACTTTGGCAAAGTCACCAAGAGTTTTATCAATCTTCTCCAAATCAGTTTTGGAGGCTTTCTGTTCAACCACTGTCGTCAGCTTGTTGAGATTCTCTCCAGCGTTTGTTACAGCTGAAGAGTTGTCTGAGAGAGTAGTGGTGAGACCTGCCAGCTTCGTATCCAGGTTCTTCAGAGAGGCATTGATGTCTCCCAAATTAGGACCTGTAACATATAAGTACTTATGAACAGAGGAAAGCTCAGAAGTTTGGGATTCAGTTACAGTGTATATGGTTTGGTGTATACCTGCAGGAGGGTCGACGAAGTCATCAAAACTTATGTGACCTGAATAATGTTCCATGTCGTCAGCGAGAGTGCGTATATGCATAGACGTTCCTACAGGTCCTGCATCCATCCTTCCTTGAAGAGTATCAGCTTTAGCTTCTGGAGGAATGACGGGTGATTCAATGGTCGTGGTGAGAACTGGATTAAAGTCCAATGGAGAGGAGAGAGAAGCGAAGATTGAGAATGTTGGTTGGGTGCGGGGTTCAGCGTTGGATCCGCTGAGAATCACTTCTTCAGTCTGTAGAGAGACTGAAGGAGGTTGGGTAGATTCCAAGTTTATAACCTCAGCGTTTAGAGACGCTGAAGCTAGGATGGAATGGGTGGCTTGTTCAGCTGTGGCAGAGCGTACCACTGAACTTTCCTTCAGCTCTTCGAGATGAGCTGAGGAGTCTTCAGCAAGAGATTTCTGGGGTTGCTCCTTGGTTTTCTTAGTTCTTTTGGAACTAAGTTGGGTAGAAGAGTGTTTCCTTTTTCTTGAAGGATAGGAGGTTGCAGCTGGGGTATCAGCGGTGGGTTTGTCCACTGAAGGAACTGCAGAAGTAGAAGAAGAAGGATTGAGAAGAGTTAAGAGTGTAGAGAGACATACCTCGTTTTCCACTGGCTTGAAGTCGAGTACCTTAGGACCAGCCTGAGAGAGTTTCAGGTCTCCTACTTGTGGGTAGTTGTCCTCCAGGCCTGTTTGGAAGACGGCGCTGATGAATCTAGGATATGGAACCCATGGAGATCGTTCAGCGGCAGAGTCTACTCTGAGTACAAGATCATCGTAGATTATTGAATCCCAGTCTATATGAAGACCTTTCAGCAATGCATATCCCATTGCTTGCTGAGGTTGAGCGGCTTGATCAGAGGAGCCGGTCTTTGCAGTCATGCAGCTTATTAAGTGAGCGAAGATGAAGTTCACCTCGCTGGGCATTTTTGACTTCTTGATGAGGGTCAGCTTCTTCTCAGGCTTCTTGTCTCTCCCAGTTTCCCATACATAGCCCATTGCATCAAAGAATGCAGTGATGGCTTCCCTATCAGAATGTTTCTTGTGGTCAGGGAGAGGGACAAAAGGTTTTTCTTTAGTGGCGATGGGAAGGCTCAGGTCTTTGCGGATAATGGCATGGGTGATCTTTATAGTGCCAAAATCAGTTTCACAGAGGATGCAATCAATTGTCTTTGAGGAGTCTTTGGTTGATGGTAGCTGAGAGTGTCTGGCAGAATACCAGAACTGAGATAGTAGTAGATGATGTGCAGGAGGTGTTATGGTCAGGGCTGTAGAGAGGCAACAGTTTTTCAGGAAATTCACAGCATCATTCAGATGTGTGACTTGCTTTCGAGGAGGAAACTCGAAAAGCGCATATAGGTTGTTTGTTTTTGTCCAATCAAGTTCTTCAAGAGTGAACTTGACCTGAGGAGCCTTGATGATTTCCAATTCCTCAGCAGCAGCAGTGTTCTCAACAGTGGTGTTCTTAGCAGTGGAAATGTCAGTAGATGTCATTTCTTTATTATCAGTTCAACCAAAGATATAAGAAATAAGAATAATCTTAATGTGGAAAGATTTTCCAATAAGATGGTTCGAATTTTGTCCATTTCATTCAGACAAAAATGTCTTAATGAAGATTAGGGTTTTTCTTGGTTTTGAAAAAGAAATGCAAACCCAATAAAGATCTTGTTTTCCAGTTTCCTTTGAGAATTAGGATTCTGGAAAAACGTATGAAGAACAAGTTTAAGATTTTGCGTTTAAACTTGAAGAACAACCATGAAAGGTTGTGTTCATAAAACCATGAAATAAATGATTTCATTTTTGAAAGAGTTCTTTTGTTTGATCTTGTAAAAACAATGAGAAGATCATTAACAAGTTTTAAGAAACAGGTAAATAACAGAAATATTAACCTGGTTCGTTGAAGAAGAAGAAGTTCTTGAAAACTTGAGAGCACAAATGCAACAGCAATTTTCTTTTTCTTGCTTGGAGGAGAAGTTTTTCGCGTAAAGGAAAAATATAAACCCAAAAAGTGTTTATATAGTGAGATTAGAGAGAGAGAAAAACTCAAGCGGGAAAGTTTTTCATCATGACACGGACACGTGTTTGCATTTGATTGGAAGGTAAACGAAACGTGCAAACGTGTGTCAGAAAAAGAACGTGTCGGGGCTTATCCGTTGCAATGACGTCACAACTGTCCTTTCATATTCTAGGATGTCTCTGAGGTTTTGAAAACTCAGGGACACTTTTGAAAACATGAAGCACTGAACAGAAATATCAGTGTTGGTTTTAGAAATTTCAAAGTATCGCTGATTAAGGAAGAGATATTCAGTGATGCAATTTGTTTTGAAATCTTGCATTCACATGCGATTGTCAGTGAGAGAAAAACATACCTTGATATCAGCGAATCAAGTTTATTCAGAGAGAAAATGATAGAATGGGTTATACAAGTTGATTTTATCCTATCGCTGATCAAATGTGAACCGCTGAAGATTTTATTCTTCATAGTTTAGCATTCCAAGCTCGCTGATGAGAAAGTTGAATCTTGTCTCATCAAGAGGTTTGGTGAACAGATCAGCTAACTGATAATCAGTTGGGATAAAGTGAAATTCTATATCACCATTCATCACATGATCTCTGATAAAATGATACCTGATTTCGATGTGTTTTGTCTTTGAGTGAAGCACTGGATTGTTGGCTATAGCGATGGCACTTGTGCTGTCGCAATAGATTGGAATATTTGAGAGTTGTAGGTTATAGTTCAATAGTTGATTTCTCATCCACAAGACCTGAGAACAACAGCTTCCAGCAGCTACATACTCAGCTTCAGCTGTGGAGGTGGACAATGAGTTTTGCTTTTTACTTGTCCAACTCACCAGCTTTCCACCCAGGATCTGACAGCCTCCTATGGTGCTTTTCCTATCCAATTTGCAACCTGCAAAATCACTATCTGAATAGGCGATTAGATCGAACCCTGAGTCTTTGGGATACCAAAGACCTAGATTCGCAGTACCCTTAAGGTATCGAAAAATTCGCTTTAAAACGATCATATGAGATTCCTTAGGTTCAGCTTGATATCGTGCACACAAACAGGTTGCGTACATAATATCGGGTCGGCTAGCTGTAAGATACAAGAGAGAGCCGATCATCCCACGGTACAGTGTGACATTAACAGGAATACCATTAGTATCCTTATCTAGTGCAGCGGTGGTGCCATAGGGGTTTTCAATTTCGGTGAACAATGACTAGGGTTTAGAAGAATTTCGGTGGAGAGATGTGTCCATCACAATTTCGGTGAACAATGACTTGTATTTTTGTTGAGAAGAATCTTCTATTTTCCATAAGTAGAGAATCTTCAAGCTTGGTTTCGGTTGATCTTCGACTTCACCGAACAGTTGCTATTTTGTACAAGTCATTTAAAGAACCAAACTAAAAATATTCTAAGTAGAGATTTTAAGGAAAACATCGGTGAGTCAATTTCAAATCTTTGGTGACCCAACAATCTCCCCCTATTTGAATTTGAGCTCATTTCTTAGAATATTTAAGAGTAAATAAAATAAAATGCATTTTGACCCTTTTTACTCTTTTTGGGTTCTTTTCACATAGACCATTCTTTTTGTTCTTTTTGATCTTTTTCTTTTTGTATGAGTATGTATCTTTTTTTTTGTATGAGTGTGTATACTATGTACAGTATTTACAAGTGAGAAGAAAATAAAACAATATAGCTGTACAAATGAATGAAAAAATGGAAGGAAGTATAGACAATATGAACAAAATGAATATTACTTGCATCTTTGGAGGGGCGAGTTGAAACTTGTGTCTGGCTTGAGGATTCTTCATTTTGATCAGCAGCCTTAGGATACTTCTGCCCATCTGTTGCATCTTGGCATCTTCAGCTTTTCCTGTTTAGCATCAGCATCCTTTGTCTTTGTTTTGCTCCCCCTCAGTTAGATCAGTCGGTCTTTGTGTTTCTCCCCCTCAGTTAGATCCGCCCGGACTGAAGTGCTCCCCCTTGACCGGTCCGTCGATTTCCTCATTTTTTCAAGTTGGTCGCTGTATATGAGTACTGAGGGTTTATGTTGCTCCCCCTCAGATGAATTCTCCCCCTCAGCGGCCGACGTAGGAAAAACACCAAGAGAAAATGAAAAGATCGGCCAGAACCAAGACTATTTTTTTTTTTTTTTGCATTCCCACCGAAAATTAAGGAGATCCCACCGAAAATTGGCAATTTTCGGTGGAAAATCAGTAGATTTTTTTTTTTGTTTTTTTTGTTTTTTTTGTTTTTTTTAAACTTTCCCACCGAAAATTAAGGAGATCCCACCGAAAATTGGCAATTTTCGGTAGGATTTTCGGTGGAAAATCAGTAGAATTTTTTTTTTTTTTGAAGTTTCTACCTTAAAATAATGGGTTCCACCGAAATTTGGCTAATTTCGGTAGAATGTTTTTTTTTTTTGGTAGAAAATTCAAAGGAAAGGGGGTTTGTGGTTTGAGGTTGGAATTGGTGGAAAAGAAATGAAGAAAGAAAATGGAAAGGGAGTTTGAGTGGCTTAAAATGAATAAATGGAGTGACGTCATCAAAAGAGAAAGGTGTCTACCATGGAGGGTCTAGAGAATACACACAGGGGTTGATTGGTGGTATGGCATGGCCACAAAACTATGGTGGGTTTGTATGGTTAGTGTATTTAGAGATGATGGCTCAGCAAAAAGTACTCGAGATCTTTTTAGAGAAGATCTCGGGGGGGAAGAGGAGTGCCTCCGCTTGAATGGTTGTTGAACCGGGGAAGCCTTCGAGGGTTCTCTCGATGGCGTGGTTCTAGAATCTGGTGCGGAGGTGTCGGGGGCCTTTCTTTGTATCTTTTTGGTGCCACCCGACTTTACTCTAGGACGGGGAGAAGGGACCACAACTATTGGAGTGACCTCGGGAATTTCCAGGTGTTGAAACACGGGAATTTCCGCATCACCCCAAAGTAGATCGGGAGATAGGGCAAAAGAGATCATACCTGGTCGTAGAGGGCGATCGGTCGCGAGCGGTTTGACACTGAGAGTTTTAATGCCCACTTGCGGTGAAGACCAATCGTAGGTGAAGCGCGGCGTGGAAGATTTACGTTCGGCATTCAAGAATGATGGGTGGATTTGGTGGCACAAGAATATCGGTGGGTATTGTGTTGAAAAACACAAAAAAAAAGATGTCTTCCAACTAAGAACCATATCCCATGCAAAGAAAAATAGTAAACACATAGTTTGGATGAGCTGGGTCTTCAAAACCAGTAGGTTGTTTCACATAGACTTCCTCTTCAAGTTTCCCATTGAGGAAGGCACTTTTGACATCCATTTGAAAGACTCTGAAATTTCGGTCGGCAATAAAGATTCTTTCGGATTTGGGAACCAATCTCCAAACTTTGTTTCTCTCTAATTGAGAAAGCTCTTCTTGCATGGCAGTGATCCAACAATAAGAGAGAGAGAATTCACATAGAGACAAATATTTCCAACTCCTCTACATTTTTGGACACCTGCTTGTTGATCACCGATGATTTGATCTATGAGGTGATCTTTGGTCCATTTGGTTGTAGGAGGAAAGGTGGTGGAATATTTTGTGTTTAGAATTGATGATGGAGTGGGATCAGAGGTTCAGTGAGAAGGAGGGAGAGAGATTTTCGGTGGAGATGCTCTTTGATATGGTGGTGGTCTTAGAGATGAATAGACTTTGGGAGGTGAGTGTGATTTAAAAACGGAGACAGAAAGTTAGAGACAAAAGAAGAGATATTTTTAAGAGAAGAGCTTTGGGTTTGTTTTTGTCGGCACAAAGAAAGAGAGAAAGGATTATTATTATTATTATATATATACATATTTAAATTTCCACAAGTGGTTATTTAAAATATATATATATATATATAATATGAATAATAGGTGGTTGACAAAAAGATGGTGGGTGATGATTTGTTAAGATGAAGAAAGAAATGGAGGGATTTTGTAGACTTGAACTTCGGTGTAGAGGTTTAGAAATTAGGAGATGTGTGGATGATGAAGTCATTGGGATGAAAGAAAAGGTGGTGTGTGTGTATTTCGGTGTGTGTGCATGTGTGTGTTTTCGGTGTGTGTGATTTGGTGTGAGGGTTCGGTGGTGAGTTAGAAGAGAGAAGGGAAGGTTGTCAGTAGGTATGGGTTTAAAAATAGAAGAGGAGGGTGAATAAATAAAGGTGGCCACAAAAAGAAAGAAAAGTTTATGGATGTGAGATGGGTTTAAATGAGATTTTCGGTGGAAAGAAAATCGGTGTGGGCTGGTTGGGTTTCTTCTCAGTAGAAAATAAGGGTAGAAGGGTGGAAAAGAAATTTGGTGAAAAAGATTCGGTGAAAGAGAAAAATGAATTCGGTGAAGAATGGGGAAATGGTTTAAAAAAAATTGTGGATGAAATTTGAATTTCGGTGGATGAAATTCAATTTTGGTGGTTTTAAGAAAAGGTGATACCAGATTTTGTACTTTTGGTGGTTTTAAGAAAAGGTGATTTTCGGTGGTCGTGAGATTGCATGGTGAGAAGTATTTTCATGGAAATGAAATGCGACGGTTGCATGGGTTTAAATGCGACAGTTGCATGGGTTTGCTTGGGATTAAATGCGACGGTTTGCATGCTTAGGATATAAGTCATCGTGATTTGCATGTGAATGATTTTTTGAGAAGGGAGTAGAAAAAGAAATGTAGGTCGTCGGTATGGCGTCGGTAGGGTATGGCGTTTCGGTGGATGGTGGCGTTTGTTGGCATCGGTGGTAGGCAGCTGCTGTCGTCGATCGGCAGCCGTCAAAGAAGAAGAGATGAGGTTCGGTAGTTTGGTGGTCGGTGGTAAGATGGAGGTACTACTTCGGTGGTGAAGAAAAATATGTGAGCTTCGGTGGGGTGTTTATCGGTGGCGATGAATTGTTTCTGTGATTTTCAGCGGCAGAAAGCAAATCGGTGGTGCAGATGGTGTGGTGTACTGTCGTTTTGCTTAGGTGAAGAGGGTAGAAAATCTTGGTATTTCGGTAAGGAGAGTTGGTGACGTAAGATGTAATCGGTGTAGAAACAAACAGATTCGGTGGAAAAATTGTTGTAGAATTGTTCTGTAGAAAGAAGAACAAGAACACATTGTCCACCGAATTGTTAAATATTATTCGGTGTAGAAACACATTGTCCACCGAAATAATAATATTAATAATAATCCTTCAATTTCATCCACAAAATGATTGTCCACCGAAATGGAGATTGTTCAATTTGGTGGAAGAAATTAGTAATTAGTTTTATTAAATTATTATTATTATTATTTTAATATATATATATACACATCGGTGAAACCGAAAGTATGTATATATATACATATTTATAATAATATTAATAATAATAATAATAATAATAATATAATAATCATAATAATAATTTCAATACCCTAAACCAATGCATCCTAACCAACGCCTATTCTTTAGTGGGTAGAGCAGTAAGATGAGAACTGGGAGGCTTTTCAAAAACAAGGAGATCTTGAAGGTTTTGTCAACTTTCTCACATAGAACCATCTGTCCAGCTTAAAATCTGTAATCACAAAGAATTTATTTCCTAGGTACCCATTTGGAGGTGGGTCCTTTTGGGTTAGAAAAAGAATGAAAAGAATTTATATCACTCAGAATAATTCTTTATTTCACACAGTCTTTGGCAAAATGAGAAATATCACCACAGATATAGCATTTTCTATAAAGAGAGTTCCTTTTAGAAACTTGACATTTTTCCTAACTTTTGCTCAAAGATTTTGAAGAGATAACAAAGAATGGGGGTGCATCACATAGAATTCCTATTTCAAAAATTGGGAGTACATAAATCCTTTCTTTTGAATTGGACATTTTGAAACTCACAGATTGAAGAAGAAAATCGGTATGAGAAGTCATAAAGTTATTTTTGGAAAAATTTTGGAGGATTTCTTTTTAAGAAAGAAACAACACCCAGAGACTAGCCAAATAAAATTTCCAAAATTTATGTTTTCAGATGTGATGGCAGAAATTATGGACACATAGCAAAAGAGTTTGAAATAAGAGAATTCATAAAAGATAGATAAAACACATAGTATGTACCTGTGAAGAGTAGAAGAAGCACTTAGCTGATACAAGAGCAGTTGAGGAGTCATTCGCTTTCAGATGTGGGTTCATCTGTCAAATCTTGAGTTTTAGCAGGCAGACCCTTTCCTCTTCTGACAAGTCTTTCATTTCTTTCCTTTTCTCTCTTGTATTTCTCCTTGTATCTTTCCGATTTTGAAGAAAATCGGCCCGAGGAAGAAGTTTTGGGTCCTTCAAGAAGTTTACTTCTGCACTCAGATGCAAAATGACCCTTTTTACCACAGTTAAAGCATTCCTCATTTGATCTGTCCAAAGAAGAATGTTTGGAGAGAGAAGAGGATGATTTTCTACCAAACTTAGATTTTCTAGAAGAGAGATGAGATTTGGATTTAGAGTCCCCATCCAACATGGTCATTTCATCAGATAATTTATCAATTGAAGTTTCCTCACATTCATCCTTAGCATCACTAAGATATGCTTCTGAATGATCATTGGGATCTTCTTGACTATCATGGTCAGAGTCAGATGGGTAGGTGATTTTTGGAAAACACTTAGTCTTTTTGGAAGAGTCACTTAGGAGAGCTAGAGAAGAGTTCTTTAAAAACCTTTGCAGTTTCGTCTGCTCATAGTTGAAAAGAGTACCATAAAGAACAGTAAGAGGCATATGATCAAGATCCTTGGTTGTCTTTATACAAGTACAGATATTTTCCCAAAAATCGGGAAGACAGTCCATAAATTTGCACAGGACTTCCTCATTGTCATACACTCTACCTAACAGCTTTAAGTCATTAAGAAGACGTTAAAGCGATTATAGTAGTTGGAGAGAGATTCTCCTTTCTCATAAGAAAAGAGTTCATATTTTCTAACAAAACCAATTTTTCTGCTCTTTTTAACTTCATTTGTACCTTTGTACAAAACACACAGAGTGGACCACATCTCTTTGGCAGTAGAGAGATTTACCAGAGAGTGGTACACTTCATCAGGAAGAGAGAGAGCAATGATAGTTCTAACTTTAGAATCAAGAGACACAAGTCGTTTTTCCTCATCAGTATATTTCTTAGGATTTTTAAGAATGTAACGACCAGTAGCAGCAGATTTTTCTTCATCAGACGAATCATTAGAATCATCTTTTTCCATGGTTTCTTTACCCGGCCTCTGCGTTTCATAGCGAGCCCAAACTCTGGGGATAATGGGTCCCTCTTGGAGAATGGTTGGATATCTAGTATCCACTCCTTCCATGAACAACATCATGCGGCTTTTCCACAAAGAGAAGTTGTTGGGATTGAACTTAGGAGGTTTTGAAATGGAGCCATTTTCAGAAAAGTTATTTTGAAAAGAGTTTTCAACAGTAGAAGAAGAAGAGGCAGCCATCGCAGATCAAGTTTATGGAATTAAACTTTCTGCTCTGATACCACTTGTTAGTCCCAGATGGCTTACAAGAACAAGAACAGGTATTGTAGAAGGGGGGGGGGGTTGAATACAATACACAAAAATTTTCACAATTTTAATTCTTTATATTGAAAATCTTTCAACAAGAATTACACATAGAAACTTAAGACTGTTGCGGAAAAGAACAGATAAAATCTATTCTAACAATCTTCACAAAGTAATACTGAAAACTAAATAACTTCTAAAACACAAAGATAGAAAGCTGTAAAGTTTAAAGAGAGAGATGAACAGAATATCTTGAACACATAGATGTCTTCAAGAGATTCAAGGGATTCCAGGTATAACGTCTGCACTTAGAGAGATCACCCAAAAGTCTCCTTTGCAAGAAGTCTTCTTCTTCTTTATATAGTGATAATGGGTGTACCAAGTATTAAATGTTTGGGACACTTGTCATCACCATATTTGTTGACTTCTGAAAAAGTTGATCTGTCACTATCACCTTTTCCTTGAAATAAGGTATGGAAACCATGCTGAGGAAGACTTTAGCTGAATATAGATAAAATGACAGATGGTCACTTTTATCTGGCAATAGATATTTTCCCATAATAGCTGATCTTTCTTGATGTGTCTTCCAAGACAAAGTTTCTTGAGACTTGAAATATTTCTTCAAAGAAAGCATTTGACAAACAAGTCCACCGAATTTAAACAAATATCTTCGGTAGAAATCTTGACAAATTTGTTTTGTCACAAAACAAATTTCTTTCTCATTTTGTCTTATTATGTCTCTCATTTTTGTCTTCTTTTGCTTCTCAAATTTTCTTTCAAGAAAAGCACCACCGATGGAAACTTGAGAAACTTTCAAAGATGACATATTTTCCAAGCATTTGTCTTTCAAAGATGACACATCTTCCAAGAAGCATCTTTGAAAACTTTTGTTGACACATCTTCCAAGTAAACATCTTTGAGACTTTGTAGGAGTTCCCACCAAATATAGACTTTCAATTGTGGGAACTTCTTGGCCGAAATATAGAAGAATTTCGGTGGAGAGATGTGTCCATCACAATTTCGGTGAACAATGACTTGTATTTTTGTTGAGAAGAATCTTCTATTTTCCACAAGTAGAGAATCTTCAAGCTTGGTTTCGGTTGATCTTCGACTTCACCGAACAGTTGCTATTTTGTACAAGTCATTTAAAGAACCAAACTAAAAATATTCTAAGTAGAGATTTTAGGGAAAACATCGGTGAGTCAATTTCAAATCTTTGGTGACCCAACAGACATTAACAGGAATACCATTAGTATCCTTATCTAGTGTCAGCGGTGGTGCCATAGGGGTTTTCATTGCTGAACTCTGAGTTAAATCGAATTTCTTCAGCATATCTTTAACATACTTTCCCTGATTTATGAAAGTTCCTTTTTCATTTTGCTTTATCTGAAGACCAAGGAAATATGTTAGTTCACCCATCATGATCATTTTATACTCATCTTTCATTCTATCAGCGAAACGAGTACAAAGATCAGGGTTAGTAGAACCAAATATAATGTCATCAACATATATCTGAACAAGAATGATATGACCTTTCACTATTCTGAAAAATAGAGTTTTGTCGATTTTACCTCGCTCAAGTTTTTCAATATGGAGATAAGTAGAGAGAATGTCATACTATGCACGTGGAGCTTGCTTTAAGCCATAAAGTGCCTTATCCAGTTTATAAACATAACCTGGACGCTTAGGATCTGAGAATCCTGGAGGTTGTTCCACATAGACTTCTTCATTCAGCTTTCCATTTAGAAACGCTGACTTAACATCCATCTGATATACTTTGAAGTCTTTGTGTACAGCGTATGCTAAGAATAGACGAATAGATTCTAGTCTTGCTACTAGAGCAAATGTTTCGTCGTAATCTATGCCTTCCTCTTGTCTGTATCCCTGAGCAACAAGACGAGCCTTGTTGCGGGTTACAGTTCCATGTTCGTCCAACTTGTTTTGATAGACCCATTTAGTGCCTATCACTGTCTTGTCAGTTGGTCTTCGAACAAGTTTCCAAACTTTGTTTCTTTCGAATTCAGTCAGCTCTTCTTGCATGGCGCTGACCCAGTTTGGATCTTTGAGGGCATCATCTACTTTCTTTGGTTCAGTCAGAGAAATACCTGCACTTCGTCGAGTCTGAACACCAGCGTTTGGATCACCAAGAATTTGATCAATTGGGTGATTTACAGTCCATCGCTGAGCCGGAGCGTGAGACGCTGACTCAACCTGTACTGGATGAGCTGAAGATGAGGCTTCAGCAACTTCTGGAATATCAGCTAAGAGAGGAGTGGGTGCAGATTGTCATTTCATTCACTGATTGCTGAGAAGTAGATGGAATGTCTGAGACATTTGGTTCAGAAGCAGGTATAGTGTTTAAAGGAACAGCTGAGACCCATGATGTTTCAGCTTCACTATTCTGCATATTTGGAATGATAGTAGGACTATCATCTTCAACTGTATGAGTATGAGTGGGAATATCTTCTGAATCACCAAGATGAGAAAACATCCATTGATTCAGTTCTTCAGTATCAGCGGACGGTTTAGAGTTCGCTGAACGGGATTCGTCAAACGTGACGTGAATTGTTTCTTCTACAGTTTGTCTTCTTCGATTGAAGACTCTGAAGGCTTTGGAGATTGAAGAATATCCAAGAAAGATTCCATCATCAGTCTTAGGATCAAACTTTCCAAGGGCATCTCTGTTGTTCAGTATGAAACACTGACATCCAAAGATGTGAAGAAAGCTGATTGAAGGTTTTCTCCCATGAAAAAGTTCATAGGCTGTCTTTGTAACACCCGGAATTCTATTAAGTTGAAGTTTTAACGTTGGGGAAAGGTATACGAAAGAAGCTCAGCAAAACGGGTTCATTCGGGACAAAATCGAGCTTCGGCACCATTTTGGCGGAAGTGACATGGCGAGAGTGCCATGTCACAATCGCGAAGTCACTATCGCCGAGAAGAAAATAGCTGGGCAAAGGAAGAAGTCTCGGTACCATTTCAGCGAAAGTGACATGGCGAGAGTGCCATGTCACAATCGCGAGGTCAATATCGCTGAAAAGGAAATGGCTGGTCGAAGGGACTCTCTCGGTACATTTCCAGCGAAAGTGACATGGCGAGAGTGCCATGTCACAATCGCATGGGCACTATCGCCGGCGATCTTTTAGGGCAAATATAAGGGGCAGCGATGATCAGTTTTTAGAGGGTATTATGTTAGCTTCTATTATCGACTTTTCTCTCCTCTAAGGGCGATTTCTCAGCAGCAAACCACCCTCTCCATTTATTTCTTGAGTTAATCTCTTCTTGATCATTTGATTCTTATCCTCTACCCTCTCTTAACATTAAAAGCTTCCACAAGAATCCCCAAGTGTATCAAGTGTATAAATTTCTAGGGTTATACCTAAACCTTTCCACTCTCATTGAAGATTTGGAGTTGTGGTTTGTTTTGGCGGTTCTAGAGATGCTTTGGTTGATGGATTTAAGTGTGTTTAAGGTAATCTCCTCTCCTCTATATTTATGAAGTTAGGGTTTCGTTAGAAATGGGTATTTTGGGTATGTTATGGATGGATGATGATTCCTTATGGTTGGATCATATTATTGATGGTTGGGAATTTATAAATCTAGGTTTCGGAAGTTTTGGCTTGAGGATGCAAACTTCATCAAAGGAGCATACGTTTGTAGAACTCTAGATTTAGCTTAAATCTAGCAAGGTGAGTTCAAGTTACTTTGTGAAAACTTTGTACATGCCAAAATGAGTATTTTACAAATATGTGTGTGTTTTACTTGAAAATGTATATGGTTGAGTTATTTGGATAGTTTAACTCTTTTGAAGTGTTTATCTTCATAAATGTGTATAATACCCATATTTGGGACTTTTGAACATTTGAATGGTTAGAAACCATGAATCGTCTTTAAAAGATTAATTGCTCAAAATGAGTTTTAATTGATGGTTTAATCATACCTGTGTAAATGATTTTATAAACCATTTGAGAAAATACACTTTTAGTGTTATGGGTCATTTTGAGAATGTTAAGGGTATGAGTTCTTTGGGAAAACCCTTTATGTTTAATTCCGTGTTGAGTTTTGGGTTAATAACGATTTTATGGTACTTACTACCTATTTGATATGAAATGCATTTCTATGCTAAGATGACCGCTATTATGGGTCTAATTGGTATTTGAGCATTTTGCTCGGTTTTCGACTTTGGGATGGTCATGGGGACATTTGTCCGGTTTTAAATGACTCAATGTGGAGTCTTATTTATGGTTTGCATTTATTGCAACTTGATGCATTTTATTGTTCATTTTTTTATATTTCCTTGGTTGGGTGTTTCGGTCATTTCGGGTTGAGCATGTTTTGTAGACCGAGTTGTATTGGATCCATAGGCACGTGAGTCAATTTTATTGGATGGTATATCTCTTTGTGCATTCGGTTGTGTGGTTGGTTGACTTCGTCCCTTCACACAACAAGACGCGTTTTGTCTGTCATGGGGTGCCGGAAGGCTGGTATCAGCGGGTACTATTGGGAATGCATGGGTATATGCGTTAGGCCGTGGGGCCACTAGCGAGTAGGCAATAGGGGACACTGGAGTCCCTGAGGTGAAACTCGTCTAGGATGGATATGCAATTGGACCCCCTGTAAGTCCTTGAGGTGTAACTCTACGGGGTATGCAATAAAGGCAATTTATTTTGGTCTGAGGATTGTGATGTCTTTATGGCATGGGAACTTTTCTCCTAGATTTTGGGTGCGTTGGAAAACGAGTCATTTATGCCGTTTGGGAAACCTTTTGGAAATGATAGACTTTGTCGCGAACTTTCATTAAAAAGATTTATTTAAATCATGACTATAATTACAAACTTCCGATTTATGATTTAATATGTTCTATTACTTGAAATGATATGATAAATGATCATATTAAAGGTTTGAGTTTGATTATGTATCAAATTGAGTATTTTGTTGAAAGTGTCTTAACAGATGGCTTAATGGCAGAATCATGGCTTAATGGCCAAATAGGACATACTATGCTATGTTTGATAGATTTATTATCATTATTGGTACATACTTATATGAAGTCATATGAAAATATATGTAGTTTACAAGGTTGTAAATACAAGTATCAAAGATGGCTTATTAAACCGCTTAATGATCAAATTGGACATGTAAATGATGAGTAAACATAGAAGTTTGCTAATTGAGACTATATTGACATGAAGAGTTACTCATGGGTGTATTTTGATCATATTTAGATGGTAATATGAATAGGTATACGTGGGTGTACTTTGATTACCTTGAAGGTGTTATAAATTACCTTAATGGTTGGACCATTGTATGTGCTTAATGTATTTAAGTATTATTTGGATTAATGTATTTGGTATTCACACAATTGGAGGAGCACCTAGTATACATTTTGGAGGATATACTCTTTCCTACCATGGGGTAGAGTTGTTAGTTCGTGCCGTGGGGCATATGTAATTGCCGTGGGGCATATGAAATGCCGTGGGGCATATGTAATTGCCGTGGGGCATATGTAATTGCCGTGGGCCATATGAAATGCCGTGGGGCATATGTAATTGCCGTGGGGCATATGAAATGCCGTGGGGCATATGTAATTGCCGTGGGGCATATGAAATAGCCGTGGGGCTTATATGTAAAGGTATTTTCTCCCTTAATGTATCTAGGGTTGTGATATGGGTCTTCTCCATGGAATCTAATTGTGTGAATGTATCGAATTGTTATTTCCTACATGTTATAACCATGCTTTATATGTTAATTGTAAACCTCACTTAGGCTTTAAAAGCCTAACACTTGTTATGTGTTTTATGTGTTACAGATTTGAGTGGTTCCGACCACAAGCAGGGATAGTGGGGAGAAAGCATGGGATAGAGTGGGAAGACTTAAAGATAGATCTTTTGTCACCTTTTGTAATCCAAATTTCTATATAAGGGATTGGATTAGTTAGTTGTCCTTTTATTGTTGTAATCCATTTAATTACAAGCATTGTAGGTTTATGTAATGTTACTTATGTATACTTAGCTTTAGCTATGTGTACCACTCTTCCGTTTTATGGAAGTTTTTGTTAGCCCCTATTTTGGGGCGTTACAAGTTGGTATCAGAGCATAAGTTTGAGAGATTTAGGTGTTGATTTTGGATACCTAGACTCAAACTAGTGTTTGTTTAAGTAAATGAGAGTGAAATTCACCCTTAGGCACTTTAAGATAGGATGGTTTTGAGGTTAATGGATGTAGTTGGGAACGAGAATCACGTTGAGAGTAACAAGGATAATCATGTACGGTGCGTTCATAGTGACACATGGCCAGTGTCATGGTGAACCTACTAGTACATGTGCATACTTGAATTGCTTTCATGTGATGATCGTTGGGGTAGTGAAGGAGGTTCTAAGCCAGTAATCGTTGGAATAGATGGACGATCCAAGTATTAGTCAGTTGGAGTGACGATAAGCATGATGTTTGCTTTAAGTAGACCATTTCGAGTCAAGATTGGTGGTTGGGTTAGAACCATAGGCTTATTGAGCAGACTTTGATTTGAGGAAAATCCGTAAAGTTAAGTGATGTATTTCCCAACTTACCTTAAGAGGTTTGAATATCCGGATGACAATAGTGGATCGGAGAATTTTGGAGGAATATGAGCTGAAATGTTAACTGTCGACTAGGTTTTGCACCAAGTTTATTTTGGAAAATAAATTGTATCAAGTATTTTGTGTGTTCAAATCCTTATGAGAATTGTGTTACGAATTTTGGAAAATGTTTAGCACACACAATATTTTGGATTTTGGTTTTGGACGTACATGAACCATCTTATGTCGGGGGTTGCAAACTCCGTCAGAATTTGTTTCATGTTGCTGTTGTCCAACGTTTCTTTCGGGTATAGTGATGTCCGTGTTTTATGTTGTCTAAGATGGTAGACAAGTAACTACGGCTCATAACTTTAACATCGGATCTCCTCCATATATGTTAAAGTTTGGACGGAAAGTTAACTACCATGGTGTCTATATGAAGCTATTTTGGGAATTTGTTTATTATGAGCTTGTTAAACGGTGTTGTGTATGTCGTATCGTCCTAGAAGAGGATTTTTGAGATTTTGGCGTCTCGTTCGTGATTTTGCTTTTAGCAATTTGACTTTGGGAGCACAACGTTTAATGCGATTTTGTTGACTTGGAGTCATTGAGTACATTGAGGTTCATGGAGTTTTGTTTTACGACATGTTGAGTCGTGTGAGTATAATTTAACAAAGTGCATACTTTAATTATTTTGTGAAAGGTTACGAGTTATGTTGGGCATTTAGTCCCACTCGAGCTTTGGTTGAGAAAAGTTAATTTTATGTCGTAAGGCGACTAAAAAGAGATGAGTTTGGAACTCTAGTGTCGCGTATCTTTTCTTAAAAAAAAAGTTTGAATTACTAAGTATTTCGTTGCATATGGTTCGGTGTATGGATTGATTTATACATGACTTAGGTGAGGCTTGAAGGAGCATTTTGGTGAAATTCGATTTGCCGATTTTTGGGAGGATTGAAAACCTTTTAGTTTTTGGAAAATGGACACTTGGAGTATTTTGATAAATATATCGTAAACATTTCCGTGTTGACGTTTTATGTTCCAAGTATAAAATTTTGAAGAAAAGGTTTCGTGATGGAGATTTTGAGAAAATTGTTTGCATAAAACTATGTTGCGTATATTTCTTATGTTTTGAATATTGACGTGCACCTTTGTTGCAAATGAGAATTGAAGTCGGTTCGACCCTTCTAAGCGTCAACCATTTACTAGCAATTGTTTCTTTCTAGTTTCTCTTTTGGAAAATACATTGTTGAGTACAGTTTTGTAGGAAACATTTTGCTCGCGTGTAATTGTGTGACCATCTGAGGAAGTTTTGGAAATCAATTTGAAGAACCCCATCTTTTGAAATGTTGGTGTGAGTTGATTTATGCATGTTATTCCATTACAAAGAAATTTTAAAGAAGTGTTACAAGCTGGCATGCCTACCCCAATTCGAGGTTTTACGAGGTTTCAAGTCGATATTTTCAAATGATGGAAACGGATTGGTTTTGTCTTTAAACTTGAAACCGGCACAAGCCGTTTTGTGTTTTGATTGAGGTATAATTAGAAATCGTTTCTTAGTTTGTATAATAAACTGACGCACACAATTTTGCTGGCGAACCTTGTTCCATACCAATTGAATGGTCAGAAAAGAATTTTTAATCAACTGCCGTTTGGGCTTCTTTTGAAGTACGTGTGAAAATTGTGCACATCGTTAAAGTGGGCAGTTACCTTGAGTGCACGTCATGAGTCAATCCATACTAGAACTGTGATGTTTCTTTTTAAAGAATTTGTTTATTACGCTTTTGCGTTTTGTGGTTAAACTGAACTGCAATGAAATGGTTTTCAGCATGATTTTCATATGTGGGACGAGCGTGTCTGGTTTTACGTAACTACCGAGCCGATAGTAGTAGTTTTGTGCGTACGGTGTATTCGATATGAAAATCTTAGTATTGAAAAAAAAAATGTGAATGGTTTTGATTAATTGGCATATTTATTGATTAATGCACTTGAAAACCTTGAACTCGTTAGGACCTTGGAAAGAGTAAGTAACCCAGTTAAGGGTAAGTGTGTGTAGCACTTCGGCGGTGGAAGGTTGAGTATTCCACGCGTGTTGGTACTATGGACCGGATGATATCGGTATCAAAGTAAATGTGTTTGTGGTAATAGGAGGATTTGACTTGCGATAACGCATTTTGGGGTTTGTTTAGCCGTTTTGTTGACAACCTTAGTTTTTGGTGGAAACCCTTGGTAAACGGAACTCGTGTGGGAAGTCCCGTTAGAGTTCAAAGCTTGGTGGTATCACTAAGTGTCAACCTTTGTAGGTTGAAGTTGGGAACCGTTAGCACATTCGGAAAGTGTAGTCCGATTTTAATTGAAATATGGATAGCGGTTGTAGCAAATCCTAAGATACTCAAGTGTGATGAGTAGATTTTGTAGTGATGATTTCCTTGGGCGATAAAGGAACCTGCCGGATGACTGATGTTGTGACGAGTCCTTGGAGTCTATTAGAACTCGTGGAGTTAATTGACAGTAAATGGTAGGGATGATCGGAGTTGATGATTTTGTTGGGTTCATTAGTGAACAAACCTTGGGGTGATTTAGAATCCGAAACTGGAATGAGATGTATGGAACATCTAAGGTTGGGAGACGACCGGAGTCGTCTAACTAGGAGTTATCCCAGTGGTTGGAATGTTGTTACGGATAGGTAACGTGTACTTGAAGGAGTTTAGTTGGTAAGAAATTATTCGAGGAATTGTCTTTATAAGACTGTGTGGGGGAAATTAGATTCCAGTAGGAATTAATTAATTTTGGCCGGCATTGAGTCGGTTAGCCGTGGTTTGTAAAGGATGTAGATTTCGAGGACGAAATCTTTCAAGGTTGGGAGAATTGTAACACCCAGAATTCTATTAAGTTGAAGTTTTAACGTTGGGGAAAGGTATACGAAAGAAGCTCAGCAAAACGGGTTCAGGACAAAATCGAGCTTCGGCACCATTTTGGCGGAAGTGACATGGCGAGAGTGCCATGTCACAATCGCGAAGTCACTATCGCCGAGAAGAAAATAGTTGGGCAAAGGAAGAAGTCTCGGTACCATTTCACCGAAAGTGACATGGCGAGAGTGCCATGTCACAATCGCGAGGTCAATATCGCTGAAAAGGAAATGGCTGGTCGAAGGGACTCTCTCGGTACATTTCCAGCGAAAGTGACATGGCGAGAGTGCCATGTCACAATCGCATGGGCACTATCGCCGGCGATCTTTTAGGGCAAATATAAGGGGCAGCGATGATCAGTTTTTAGAGGGTATTATGTTAGCTTCTATTATCGACTTTTCTCTCCTCTAAGGGCGATTTCTCAGCAGCAAACCACCCTCTCCATTTATTTCTTGAGTTAATCTCTTCTTGATCATTTGATTCTTATCCTCTACCCTCTCTTAACATTAAAAGCTTCCACAAGAATCCCCAAGTGTATCAAATGTATAAATTTCTAGGGTTATACCTAAACCTTTCCAATCTCATTGAAGATTTGGAGTTGTGGTTTGTTTTGGCGGTTCTAGAGATGCTTTGGTTGATGGATTTAAGTGTGTTTAAGGTAATCTCCTCTCCTCTATATTTATGAAGTTAGGGTTTCGTTAGAAATGGGTATTTTGGGTATGTTATGGATGGATGATGATTCCTTATGGTTGGATCATATTATTGATGGTTGGGAATTTATAAATCTAGGTTTCGGAAGTTTTGGCTTGAGGATGCAAACTTCATCAAAGGAGCATACGTTTGGAGAACTCTAGATTTAGCTTAAATCTAGCAAGGTGAGTTCAAGTTACTTTATGAAAACTTTGTACATGCCAAAATGAGTATTTTACAAATATGTGTGTGTTTTACTTGAAAATGTATATGGTTGAGTTATTTGGATAGTTTAACTCTTTTGAAGTGTTTATCTTCATAAATGTGTATAATACCCATATTTGGGACTTTTGAACATTTGAATGGTTAGAAACCATGAATCGTCTTTAAAAGATTAATTGCTCAAAATGAGTTTTAATTGATGGTTTAATCATACTTGTGTAAATGATTTTATAAACCATTTGAGAAAATACACTTTTAGTGTTATGGGTCATTTTGAGAATGTTAAGGGTATGAGTTCTTTGGGAAAACCCTTTATGTTTAATTCCGTGTTGAGTTTTGGGTTAATAACGATTTTATGGTACTTACTACCTATTTGATATGAAATGCATTTCTATGCTAAGATGACCGCTATTATGGGTATAATTGGTATTTGAGCATTTTGCTCGGTTTTCGACTTTGGGATGGTCATGGGGACATTTGTCCGGTTTTAAATGACTCAATGTGGAGTCTTATTTATGGTTTGCATTTATTGCAACTTGATGCATTTTATTGTTCATTTTTTTATATTTCCTTGGTTGGGTGTTTCGGTCATTTCGGGTTGAGCATGTTTTGTAGACCGAGTTGTATTGGATCCATAGGCACGTGAGTCAATTTTATTGGATGGTATATCTCTTTGTGTATTCGGTTGTGTGGTTGGTTGACTTCGTCCCTTCACACAACAAGACGCGTTTTGTCTGTCATGGGGTGCCGGAAGGCTGGTATCAGCGGGTACTATTGGGAATGCATGGGTATATGCGTTAGGCCGTGGGGCCACTAGCGAGTAGGCAATAGGGGACACTGGAGTCCCTGAGGTGAAACTCGTCTAGGATGGATATGCAATTGGACCCCCTGTAAGTCCTTGAGGTGTAACTCTACGGGGTATGCAATAAAGGCAATTTATTTTGGTCTGAGGATTGTGATGTCTTTATGGCATGGGAACTTTTCTCCTAGATTTTGGGTGCGTTGGAAAACGAGTCATTTATGCCGTTTGGGAAACCTTTTGGAAATGATAGACTTTGTCGCGAACTTTCATTTAAAAGATTTATTTAAATCATGACTATAATTACTAACTTCCGATTTATGATTTAATATGTTCTATTACTTGAAATGATATGATAAATGATCATATTAAAGGTTTGAGTTTGATTATGTATCAAATTGAGTATTTTGTTGAAAGTGTCTTAACAGATGGCTTAATGGCAGAATCATGGCTTAATGGCCAAATAGGACATACTATGCTATGTTTGATAGATTTATTATCATTATTGGTACATACTTATATGAAGTCATATGAAAATATATGTAGTTTACAAGGTTGTAAATACAAGTATCAAAGATGGCTTATTAAACCACTTAATGATCAAATTGGACATGTAAATGATGAGTAAACATAGAAGTTTGCTAATTGAGACTATATTGACATGAAGAGTTACACATTGGTGTATTTTGATCATATTTAGATGGTAATATGAATAGGTATACGTGGGTGTACTTTGATTACCTTGAAGGTGTTATAAATTACCTTAATGGTTGGACCATTGTATGTGCTTAATGTATTTAAGTATTATTTGGATTAATGTATTTGGTATTCACACAATTGGAGGAGCACCTAGTATACATTTTGGAGGATATACTCTTTCCTACCATGGGGTAGAGTTGTTAGTTCGTGCCGTGGGGCATATGTAATTGCCGTGGGGCATATGAAATGCCGTGGGGCATATGTAATTGCCGTGGGGCATATGAAATGCCGTGGGGCATATGTAATTGCCGTGGGGCATATGAAATAGCCGTGGGGCTTATATGTAAAGGTATTTTCTCCCTTAATGTATCTAGGGTTGTGATATGGGTATTCTCCATGGAATCTAATTGTGTGAATGTATCGAATTGTTATTTCCTACATGTTATAACCATGCTTTATATGTTAATTGTAAACCTCACTTAGGCTTTAAAAGACTAACACTTGTTATGTGTTTTATGTGTTACAGATTTGAGTGGTTCCGACCACAAGCAGGGATAGTGGGGAGAAAGCATGGGATAGAGTGGGAAGACTTAAATATAGATCTTTTGTCACCTTTTGTAATCCAAATTTCTATATAAGGGATTGGATTAGGTAGTTGTCCTTTTATTGTTGTAATCCATTTAATTACAAGCATTGTAGGTTTATGTAATGTTACTTATGTATACTTAGCTTTAGCTATGTGTACCACTCTTCCGTTTTATGGAAGTTTTTGTTAGCCCCTATTTTGGGGCGTTACAGTCTTATTGAATCTTTTGACTATCAGCGACCTGTTTTGCGTAAAACAAGCAATGTTGACAGCTTCTGCCCAAAACTGAGTAGGCAGGTGAGAATCGTTGAGCATTGAACGTGCAGCTTCAATAATTGTTCTATTTCTTCTTTCAGCGACTCCATTTTGTTGTGGTGTTCTCACTGATGAAAAGTTGTGAGAAATACCCTTACTTTCAAAGAAGGAATCAAGAGAACTGTTTTTGAATTTAGTCCCATGATCACTCCTTATTGAGCGAACGATCAAGTTGTTCAGGGTTTCCATCTTCCGAACAAAGGTGATGAGTTCTTCAGGGGTGTCACTCTTGGAACGTAGAAACATAACCCATGTATAACGAGAGAATTCATCAACTATGACCAGTGTATATTTCTTTCCAGCGATGGATTGTTTGTTAACAGGGCCAAACAAATCCATATGGAGAAGTTGTAGAGGAGATGACACTGAGGAGACTTGCTTTATCTTAAAGCTTGCTTTGGTCTGCTTCCCTTTCTCACACGCTGAACATAAAGATTCTTTGGCGTATGAGTGCTGAGGTAGACCAGTGACTAACCCTTTTGAAAAAAGAGTGTTCAGTGTCTTGAAATTCGTATGAGAGAGCCTCTTATGCCATAGCCAGTTGACATCAGATGAGGCTTTTGAGAAGAAACAGGAGTTCTCAGTGGTTGTTGAGTCCATGTTTATTACATAAACATTTTCCAAACGATAACCGCTGAGAGCTATCTTCTCCTTTTTGTCAGTGACAAAGCAGGATTCCTTAGTAAAGATTACTCTGTTATCCTTGTCGCAAAGCTGACTGATGCTTAAAAGATTATGCTTCAGCCCTTCAACATATGCGACTCTTCTGAAGGTTGTTGTACCATTAGAGAGTACACCAAACCCTCGGGTATGTCCTTTTCCATTTCCACCGAAAGTCACAAAGGGACCCTTCTCTTCTTTGTATTCAGCGAGCAGGCTTTTCTTTCCAGTCATGTGTCTAGAGCATCCGCTATCGAGATACCAGATACCCTTCTTAACCTGCATTACAAAGGAAGATTAGTTTTTCTTGGGTGCCCACTTAACCATGTGTACACGTTTGTCAGTGGAAGTAGTTGGAATGGAAGGTTCAGCAATCTTCGCAGCATTTGAAGATTCAGCTTTGTCAGTCTTCACTTTGGTTAATTTCTTAACCTCAGTGGTCTTCTTTGCCTTGGGGGCAATGATCTTCACCTTAGCTATCTTTTCAGCTTTGGTGGCTGTGGGGCACTTACTAGCAATATGATCAGTAAGTCCAAAGTGATAACATTTCCTATAACTAAAAGTAGTTCTAGGACCATTTGAATGCTGAGCTTTAGATTTTGAATTAGAAGTACTCGCACCAAGTAAGCTATTGGCTTTTGAAATGGGAGGAATATTCAGTTCTTCGGATTTCTTACCAGAGACATCCACTCTGATTCTAGGAGTAGATAGCTGAATAGATCCACGCTGAGTAGATCTAGAGATCTGATTCCTTGATCCAGAGGGATGAATCACTAAAGCTTTAGAAGCATTCAGCTTAGGTACTAAGGTACCCTTCTGAGGATTTTGGTTAAAAGCAATTCCTTTACCTTTATCTTTAAAGACAGAGGTAGGTTTTGGATAAACCATTTTCTCTTTACCTTTTGAAGAGGTAGAAATTTCCTCAGGGATAGGTGGTCTAGAAGAGGAACACTGAGAGGATGAAGTATCAGCGACTGAGGATACGAAAGTTCCAAATAAGAGCACGGAACGATCAGTGGTTGGTTCTAGAGTATCAGCTTTGTAACCAAGACCACGTTTATCACTCAGGGGAATCTGAGACTTAATTATCTCAGTGATCTTTGTTGAGGAATTATACCATCCATCAACAGTAGCTTTTTCAGCTCTTAATGCAGCGATAGCTTCTTCGCGCTGGATTTTGACTAGCTGATTTAAGTGCACTTGATCTTTAAAATCTTCTTCAATTTTAGAAAGATTTTCTATTTGAAGGTGACAGTTTTTAAGCTGTTCAGCGAGATCAAGGTTTTGATTTTCAACTATAGTTTTGCCATTCATGGCTTCATATAAACTTCTAGTTAAGAGATCGATTTTACGAAGACTATCAGCTTCATCAATATTTGCAATATTTGTAAAGAAGGAAGGTGATACCTGAGTAGCAGAGGTTGAAGTGGAGGGAATGTCTGAACTTTCTTCCTCATCTTCAATCTTGGCCATAAGACAGAGATTGGCTTCATCATCTTTAGAGTCAGATGATGATTCTTCTTCATCAGAGGCAGCCCAATCATAGTTAGCCATCAGGCCTTTGCCTTTCTTCTTAAAGCTTTTCAGCTTCGCATACCTTTCTTTCAGCTTGGCGTATTTATCATCTTTATTCCTGGGAATAAAGGATTTCTTGGGAAACGCTGAGTTTCTCGAAACTTTCTTAGACCTGCACTCGTTAGCGAAATGTCCTATCTTTTCACAGTTAAAACAAGTAGCAGTAGCCTTATCAACAGGAGCTGATGATCTTGGCTTGTCAGTAATGGAAAGAGGTTTATTCTTTCTGAACATTTTCTTTTTGGCGAATCTCCTGAACTTTTTAGTGAGGAGAGCCAAAGATTCATCATCATCTGAAGAGTCAGAATCTGATGACCTTTCAGAGTTATTTTCCAACTCCGTGATAGTGACCGAGGGTCGCTGAGTAGAAGTTCCTCTGAGATTAAAGCAACAGGGGTGCTTTTGGAATCTTTTACAAGATTATTCTTAAGATGACTCGATTGCTCATGATTCAGCATCATGCCATATAAGGTAGAAAGGGTCATTGATTTTAGATCATTTGACAGCTTGAGACACATAGAATAACTGTCCCAGCTTTTAGGTAAACATTCTAAAAACTTTGTCAGCACTTCAAAGTTAGAATATTCCTTACCAACAGTTTTCAGATCTATTATTAAACAGTTAAAACGTTGGTGAACTTCAGAGAGAGTTTCATTCTTACCACAAATGAAGCTTTCGTACTGTCTTACCAGGTTGATCTTTCGAGAGTCCTGGACTTCAGAAGTACCTTCATACTGAACACATATTGTGTCCCACATAGCTTTTGAGGTTTTCAGGTTCATGACGGAATGGTAGACTTCGTCAGGAAGAGCCATGGACAGTATGGATTTGGCTTTGGTGTCGATAGCCACTATCTTCTTATCTTCATCAGTCCACATATGAACTTCCTTAGGAATCAGCATTTCTGGAATAGCAGGTCTATTCTCAGCGGCTGGAACTGCAGCATCGATTCTTACAGGAATATATGGGTCGTTTTCAAGATAATAGGGCATAGTAGGGTCTACACCTTCTAAGAAGAAAATCATCCTATTTTTCCATAGATTAATATTATCTCTGGAGAATCTAGGGGGTTTTGCAAGAGAACCATTGTCAATATAGTTTGTGTTTGTGTTGTTAGCCATTTTCAGAAATAGCAAGGAAGAGAAATCTTCGTATAGATTAGATCTTGTTTATGAGATTAAACAAAACCGCTCTGATACCACTTGTTGGTCCCGAAGGGATATACAAGTTTGTAGAAGGGGGGGTTGAATACAAACACACAGATTTTACTTTTCTAAATTGTTTATTGATAAATCATTAACAATTTACAGCTTGTTGCGGAACAAGATTAAGGATAAACCTAAATCTAAACAAGTTGGAACACTAAGTTTCTTGCACTAAGAAAGAGAAGGAAATTACTAATAATAACCTATCTCAAGATAAGAAAGATGACTTGTCCAGAGTTAGCAAGCGCTTCAAAATGAAGCTGGAGTCCTTCTTATATACTGCATGCATTTAATGCATTGCAGTTTACACTTTACACGTGGCAGCAGCTGGTTGGTTGCATGTCATTGACCTTTGTACACAACCTTAGTAGCCGCATGTTTGAACAGTGTAGTATCAGAGTGGTTGTACGATTTCAGACAATAAGGAGGTTCTTTTCTGACATATCGTACGGAGTCGTGCAAGGGTGGTTAAGACAAAAGTACTTTGTACGGAGGACTTCATGATCAGCTTTTCGTTGATTCAGCGCTTTACCATTGTTTATCAGCGAATGATAAAGTTCAGCGATAGCTGAAGTCTTGTACTTGATACTTCACGTTGAGTGGACAAATCTGAATCTTCGCTGATCCGCATCAGTTTATTAGGAGACTTGTCGCTGGTTCTTGAGCTTGATCTTCGACTTCAGCGTAGAACCTATGTTGACGTGAAACTTGTCTTCAGGGATCATAAGTAAACAAATAACTTATCAGCGATCACCATAAGGACTGAACAGACTCAGAGCATTATGGTGAACAGTGTTCGCTGAATGTTTAATCTAAAGAGCGAGAGTTCCTATCAGCGGTACTGTAAGATCTTAGTACTTATCAGCGATAGTGAAACTCTGATACATATTGTTTACTTACAGTTTTCACTAAGTATTTAAGATAGGGTCATTATCAAATCACTGAGGGTTTGGATCAACTAAAGCAAAATGTAAAAGAGAGTATTAAGGAGAAGCCTCCATTTAGGCTTTAGAATTTTCTTAGACTTTTGATTTTTTTTTAAATTGTTGCATTAATTGAGTTGAACCTTTCATTATCTTTTGTATTATTTTATATACTTTGGTTTTGTATTATTTGGTTTACTTTGTTTTATTATTATTTTTGTTTAAGCTAACAATACTGGATTAAGGAGAAGCCCCCAATGAGGCTTTAGAATTTTCTTAGATTTTTGGTTTTTTTTAAATTGTTGCATTAATTGAGTTGAACCTTTCATTATCTTTTGTATTATTTTGTATACTTTGTTTTTGTATTATTTTGGTATACTTTGTTTTATTATTATTTTTGTTTAAGTTAACAATGCTTATAAATCAATAAAATGTGTATATTTTGTAAATCTAACAAAATGCTTAATAATCAAAGTCTTTTTTTTATTAGGCTAACAATGCTTATAATTCGAAACTTATTATTAAAGTTAACAATCAATATATATATATATATATATATATATAAAGCAAAATGTAAAATAGAGGATTAAGGAGGAGAAGCCTCCAATGAGGCTTTAGAATTTTCTAAGATTTTTGATTTTTTTTTAAAAATTATTGCATTAATTGAGTTGAACCTTTTATTATCTTTTGTATTATTTTATATACTTTGGTTTTGTATTATTTTGGTATACTTTGTTTTATTATTATTTTTGTTTAAGCTAACATCAATCAATCTATATATACTTAAAAGTAAAATATGGAGTTGCCTAGGTGGCATTACAAGAAGCCTCCCTTCACTATTTTCTATTTTCTCCTAATTTAGAATTTTTTAAAATAAAAAACCATCTTCTCATTAAATGACTTTAATGTTTCATTTAACATCTAATTTTTTTTATTATTTTATGATTATTTTTATTTGTACAACATAAAAAGTAAAATATGGAGTTGCCTAGGTGGCATTACAAGAAGCCTCCCTTCACTATTTTCTATTTTCTCCTAATTTAGAATTTTTTAAAATAAAAAACCATCTTCTCATTAAATGACTTTAATGTTTCATTTAACATCTAATTTTTTTTTATTATTTTATGATTATTTTTATTTGTACAACATAAAGACATCAATAAATATAATTTTATTTATCTTTCATTTTTTATTTAACATCTAATTTTTTTATTATTTTATAATTATCTTTATTTGCATATCATAAATACATCAACAAATGTAATATTTGTTTATCTTACACTTTTTTAATTTAATCAAACATTTTATTAAATGAATCCACCATTTTTTAATTAAACTTTTAGAATTATAATCTATATCTATATCCATATTTATATTTATATAAATGGAATAATCAAAAGATGATGTGATATTTTGAGAAAACTTGAAACATTAGTTGTTATTTTATCCAACTTTTGAGTTATTACAAAATAAAATATAACATTTAATGAATGAATGAACCACTCATCCCCTTTACAATAAAATTTCATTATAAAAATATATAGGCTAATTTACATAATAAATCTATATAAATAAAAATCATCAAAAGATGATTTGACATATTGACGATGTAATACTTAAAATGTTTTCCCATTTTCTTATCAATTTTTGATGTTTTAAAATATTGAATATATTAAAGAATTATCCATTCTCATATTAAATTATATTTTCATTATAAATGAGGGTCTTTAATATAATTTTACATATCTATTGCAATTTATGTCATTAACCATTTGTTTTCCTTTTTTATGGTATTAACTATTGTTTTTCCTTATTTATTTGAACCATTCTATTTATTGTAATTTATGTAAGTTAACCTTTTATTTTCCTTTTTTTATGTTACCATCCATTCATTTTCCTTTATTTATTATAATTAATCATTATTTTCCCTTATTTAAGCATAAGTGTTGTTTTGGTTTTTGTTAGTTATGTTATTAGTTTTTTTAACATTTTTGTCATACAATAAACTAACTCCCAATCTCTCCCTCTAACACATTTTCTCTCATTAGATTTGTATTGTTAAGAGAATAATCATATCTTTGTTATCTTTATTTGGTTATTTTTGAACTATTTGCTATTGTATTGACTTTATATGTTTTTTATGTTGTTCTTTTGTAGTAAGTGATAAGGGAAACAAGCTATCTAAATATGTCGAAGAACATCAAAGATTTATCATCAAGGCACACATATTATCATCACATGTAAGTCTATTATTCGAGTATTCTTTCAATATCAATGCATTATTGATTTTGTCTATTTTGTAATTTTGTGATTTATTGCTAACTAAATTCTCATTTCTTTGTCTTTTTTCAGAAATGTAACCTACAATGCTAAAAGAACATTTGAGTATTAGTTACTTTGATATTACATTATACTAGCAAAGGACATTAAATCGTCATTTTTATATTCGTTTCTTGGTTTGATATATACTAATATGTTTTGAGTGTTCATTTGGAAAATTAATGTTCTATTTAAATATAAACCGACTAATATTCTTCATATTTGTTTTCTTGACCTCCACTTATTTTGAAATATGTTCAAAATTAGATTGATTTCATTTTGTGAATTTACTTTTTTGCTTCATACAACTTATAAGTTTCAACATCAAAATCTTGCTGCAATTTAATAAGATCGATACCACTGTTAACAATGTAGCCGAGACAATCGATTAAACTGCAATGCTATATAATCGTGTTCATGTAACTCATGTAATAATACAAATTTTGACCCAAACTGCAAAAAAAAATCAAGGAATTGATGATGAAGGAACGGAAAGATTGAAAACAGTCGATGACTAAACGAAAAAAGTGGATTCTTGATAAAAACATTTTTTTAAATCTAAAGACTTCTACGTATTTTCTTATAATAAAATAATAATATAAATAAATACAAACACTTTATTAAATTTAATCATGTATTGTCGTAATTTTTTTAGTAGACGATTATAATTTTTGAAATATTCATATTATTGGTCTTTTATATAAAGATTATTTTAATTACCTATCTTATTGATATATAAATATTTGATAATGTAATTCTATTCGGTAATTGTTGGATACAATTTGTATACATGTTGTTTCTATTTAAAGAAACATATAATATTTATTCTAAATATAAGTATTTTTAATTTTTATTTATTGTAGTGTTGAGTTTTGGTTATCCGATATTTTTTACTACGTTGGAGACCTATGATTTATTTTTCAATTTATATCATATTTTGTATTGATTTATTTTAAACAAGTTCATTAATGTTATATATAAATATTTAAATTATAGTTAATACTAATAATTTTCAACACACATCCAATATATTTCATAATTTTATTAGTTGAATATGTTTAAAGTCAATCTTTGTCTAAAATAAATTGTTGTATATGGATTTGCAACACATTTCATATCTGTGAAAATAATAAAAACAATTTTTACAATTTTGTTAACATAAAATTTGATCATCGCGCAACGCGCAATGTCGAACACTAGTTTATTTTTAAACAATAATAAATCCCTTGACCTCAAGGATAAAAAGGGAGCATCCCAACCATTCATACTCCATCATGTTTTTGGTTTAGATTTGGTTTTTTAAGCAAAGGAATGAAAACTCTAATGAGCTTCGGCATTGCCATCACCTACTTGAGTTACATGCATTTCATTGATAGGAAAGTTGGTACAATAATTATTCATACATAGCTTAAGGAAATCCGAAATCTCATGAAAGATAAAAGGACAAGTTAGAATACGAGAGTGTCTCGCAGTCAAGTGAGTCAACTCGTTTGCTTGTCGCCCAATAGCGTAGATAGAGAAATTCTTGTTGTGGTTAAGGAAGCAACGAATGTCTCTAATGATGTCACCAAATTCGGAGTCGTCGTTAAAGAAGCCGTGGATGGCATCCACTACAACCTTAGCATTGGTTTCGAAAATAATGAATTTGTCGTCTCGATAGAAGATCCATTGAAGAGCATCTCTGTAACAACCCAAATTTAAATAAAATAAAAGTTGACAACATTACAACCAAAACGGTCCCAAAGTATACCATACATCAGTTCTACTCTAAACTCGCATCGGAAAACACCTTCACAACTGAGATGCTGCAGGAAGCCCGACGATAATCTACAGGTCTTCACTAGACTCTAGCTCTTCTACAACTCCACAATCCTTCCATCATCGTCGGATGAAATTCCAAACACGACTATCACCTGAAAATGGTTTTAGTTTTTGAAAAGCGAGAGTTAGACCATGAGGTCTAGTGAATTCCCCCTTTGAAAACGAGTTCACAAGCCAAGTAAAATATCATGTCGTTCTATAACGTAACAACGTTCCCAAGTCATGTATTCAACATGGGTATAGCACAGTGGGCTCGACTTTCATCACCCTACAAAGTCGGGCTCGGCATTCGGTCTCATCACCCTACAAAGCCGGGCTCGGCATTCGGTCTCATCACCCTACAAAGTCGGGCACGACATTCTGTCTCATCACCCTACAAAGTCGGACACGACATTCTGTCTTATCACCCTACTAAGCCAGGCACGGCATTCTGTCTCATCACCCTACTGTGCAACCCGACTCCATACGTGACAAATAACCATCACAAGAACATGCAATCAACATTTACGTATAAATGAACATATAAACGACTTGCATGCATTCGTAAACATTCCATGTCATATGCAATAAAACCTTTCAAAAGTTAAATCATGTCAACATGCTAGTAACCATAATCAGTTATGAAAACCTTTCACAAAACATTTCATTCACATAAAGAAGGTAAGGGAACTCACCTTAGCCTTAGCGCCTCGACACACGCTCCGGGACACATTTTAGCTCAAACCGAACACCTGAATTGGCGCCACAAAAATGGCGTTAAACCATCTAATTACATCCCAAAACATTCCCAATAATCCCTAAGACCAAACCCCCAATCGACGTCTCGATCCTAGACCCGAACGAACAACGAAACAGAAAATAGGTTTGGGGGACAGGGCTTGGCGCCTCTGGTGGCGCGCCTTCAGGCGCGCAGAGCACTGGTCTGCTCCCCTTCACGAGATTTCTTCCAAAATCAAGGGTTTCTCATCCTCAAACTTCCCCAAATCAGTTTTAAGTCTCCCAAATCGATATTTTAGATACCATAAACGTTAAGAATCAATAACCAACACTTTAAACAACATAAAACCCACCAATTTCATCCATTGATTCATCCCTTAAACCCCAAAATCATATTCTTGACAAAACCCAACTCTACCATTGAAATGGTGGATGATTCTTAAGGAAAAGTTTGTAAACCATACTAAACTCAAACATAGCGAATCTCCTTTAAAGCATTCACCCAAAACATTAAAACACTAGAAAATCTTACACCACACTCTTCCAATTCATCTTTTCAAATGAAGAAAACAAGAGGGGGAAAGATTACCTTGAAGAAGATGAAGAATAATACCACATTCAGCTCCAATTCCAAACTCTCTCTTCAAGAATCTTCAAACCCTTCCAAGTCTTCCTCTAGCCACCCACAATACGTATGAACAACCAAAAATGAAGATACTTAGGGTTTTACCTCTTTTTACACCAAATTCACATTTTCAAATTTTTGCAACCAAGCCCTCAAAGTTGTACACTTCACACATTAGCCCCAAAATCTATATTTACTCTAACCTTTGCAAGAGAAGAAAATATGGGGTGTTACAATCTCGGATGGCTAAGGCCTCACATTCACAAACGCATGGAAGGAAATTGACAGGGGAGGCCTTGGCCGAGATGAAGACACTGTTGTGGTTTCAAATCACATCCCCATAACCCGATGTTGAGTGAGAGTCGGAGATTGTAGCATCAACATTGCACTTGAGAAAACCAATTCTCGGTGGGATCCAAGAGAGCTTCCAATTCGTATAGAGGGTTGAGGCTCGCCTCACCACCAAGGTCGGGTCCCATGAACCATCGTTCAAAATTATATCGTTGTTGCGATACCAAATACTCCACATGGTTATAAGAAGGCTTTCCCCCGTAGGGACCGGGATGAACCTATAAAAGTTTAAAAAGGAGGTTCGCGAAAGAAGTGGCATCGTTAGCATAAGAGAAAATCTCTAACCAAACACTCTTCTCAATCCAAACCGGTCGCACCAAGGGGCAAACGATAAGCGCGTGCCAAGTGTTTTCCAAATTGCGGTTGCAAAGTGGGCAAAGGGGGGAGGGGACCCGAACACCTCTAGATTGGAGAGCACATCGAGTGGGGATGACATTACGTAACGCATGCCAAATAAAAATTTTAATTTTATTTGGAATGTTCGCTTTCCAAATTCTTTTTCAATCACCCTCTATAAAGACGTCGGTGCAATTTCTCTGTGATAATGCGATAACTAGAATTTACTGAATAAATTCTGTCGTGAGCCCAATGCCAAATTAATTTATCCGGGTGAGAACCCGATGGAGGCGAAAGTTATAGGATCCAGGAGCGATCTCGGTGGGAGAATAAGTGGTTGATTAAATCCATATTCCAACATAAAGACCGGGGATCAATCAAGTCCCCAACCGTCAGGTCCGGCCGAGCGGGATCCATCGGCGTTTCCACTTTAAAATTCTCGTCGTCTCTGAGCCAAGGATATTTCCCAGCATTGATCGAACGATCGTTTCTGACCTTCCAATGCACACCCATTTTGAGAACAAGTTGGGAGTGCCTACTTCTCCATATGAAACTAGGAGAGTGTCCCAAGTGGGCCTCCAAGAAATCCCCGTGCGGGTAATATTTAGCTTTTAAATTCAACTAACTAGAGAAGATGGATTAGACATTAGTCTCCAACCTTGTTTTCTGAGCATGGCTAGATTAAAGGCGGTAAAGTCGCAAAAGCCAAGACCACCAAATTTCTTAGGCGTGCACAACTTGTCCTATGGAAACCAATTAATAGATCGAGTGCTATCCGATTTTCGACACCACCAAAGAAAATTTATCACTCGTTCCAAGTTTTGGATGGTAGATGCCGGAATAAGAAAAACGTTCATGTAGTAGACCGGAATGGCTTGGGCCGTGACTTTAATGAGTGTGGCTTTACCGATGGAGGAAATGGGCTTTTCCATCCACTTCAGAAGTTTTGACCAAAGTTTGTCACGAATATTGCCTTTTCGCGACTCAAACTGTCGGTACGCTTTCCGGCTCGCAACCGATCAAATAGACGGAGGCTATATATTAGCTTGCAATGCCGGCTCTTCGCCTTTAGTTGGAAGTAGAAGTATAGGGCATCATTTGCCCCACACTTCAGAAAAAGTAAAAAGTATGGATGAAGTAATAAAAAGTACATAAGGAATGAGAAAGAAAAACTTGGTTATGGGAACCAAAGGTTGGGCCAACTACTTTCGAACGACCCACAACATGCGATTACCTTTAAATTTATCTAAAAGGCCATTTACCCAAGATAAAGAAAAAACAATGAGTTAAGTGATCTTTAAATTTTCGAGTGAAACATATAGGCACATAAAATATGACATGTAAAAACATGCGATTACCTTCAATAACCCCCCTTTTCATCTTTATTTTTGCATTTCAGGTTGTACTTTATGATTGGCATTTGAAAAAAAATATAGGGTTTGGTTCTATCTATCTCCACATTCGGGTAGAATTGTTTTTTGCCATTTTAGACTCACTGTATATAAGATAATGAATATGAACATAAAAAACATGACTACTCAAGGTATTGAAAGAGAAGAAAAATGTATGTGTAGAGAGAGGTCTATCAAGCTAGCAGAGCATGCGCGCGCACGCATATACACGTAAAACGGAGTCAGATGAATTGATAAAATTGGTATCGCACTCGACTCATTGGTCAGCTGCCATCACTCATGTTACACAATCCAATTAACTTGAGGAAAAAATCTCTCTAACAGTTGTACAGGTTTATGATTAGTTTTCATAACAATCAATTTTGATGGAAACTTGAAATGGAACTGCTAAATAATTAACATGGAAAGACATACTAAAGCTGATGATATATGATCAAATCTTACAACAAGAAGTTCATGAACTGAATCCAACCTCCACAGGTTTTTGTTATCTCTGTTGAGAAAGTGAATGTCATCATCACTGCATAGTTAAATCTAAGGCCACCCGTACCGGGATCGGGTACGGGATCGGGTAAGGCAAACGTGGCAAGCGGGTTTCATCGGGCAGCGGTAAGCGGGGTGGCCGGGTAGCAATCGGGTTCGGCTACAGGATTCACCAACCCGATCAACCCGTTGCAAAATTTTTTAATTTTTTTTTAATTTTTTTGAAACAATACCGTTGTAAAACGGCTATTTTACAAATTTATTTTTTTTATTTTTTTTATTTTTTTTATCAAATTAATCACACGATATATATTAACCTATACCCACTACTAAACAAACACATATTTTCGGCGGATTTTTCCGACAGATTTTTCGCCTGAAACTTTTTGGCGGATTTCCGACGGATTTTCGGCAGAAATTAAAAAAAGTCAAACCCCGTTGACTTTCGCCGAAAATCCCAAAAAATTAATTTTTTTAATTTTTTTTAAATGCTCGACATATTTTCGGAGGATTTTCGGCGGAATGTAATTAATTATTTTTAAAATTACGGTCAGTCGGAAATCCGCCGAAAATATTTTAATTAATTAAGAAATTATTTTTTTTAAGAATCTGCCGAAAATCCGCCGAAAATAATTTTTAAAAAATAAAAAATAATTTTTTAAAGAATCCGCCGAAATTACTTTAAAAAAAAATAATTTTTAAAATCCGCCGAAAATCTGCCGAAAATATTTTTTAAAAAATAAAATTTTAAAATCCGCCGAAATATTTTTTAGAATTACTTTTAATTTTATAAATAGTAAATAAAATTAAATTTTAATGATAAATCAAACCTATTTTTTTATCGTAGAACATATCGGTGATTACACAGTTTTATGGATCCTAGTTTGCTTTAATGGGCCTTTAATTGATCATGTGGGCTTCAATGTACCGTTGTGGGCTTAATAGATCGTTATGGGCTTTAATGGACCATTTTGGGCTTATGGAACAGTTTGGACTTTAATGGATCGTATTGGGCCTATATGGATCCTAGTTTGCTTTAATGGACCATATTGGCTTTTAATTGATCATTTTGGGCTTCAATGGACCCTTGTGGGCTTAATGTACCGTTGTGGGCTTTAATGGGATGTAGTGGGCTTTAATAGACCGTATCGGGCTTTATGGATCCTAGTTTGCTTTAATGGACCATATTGGCCTTTAATTGATCATCTGGGCTTCAATGTACCGTTGTGGGCTTAATAGATCGTTATGGGCTTTAATGGACCATTTTGGGCTTATGGAACAGTTTGGGCTTTAATGGATCGTATTGGGCCTATATGGATCCTAGTTTGCTTTAATGGACCATATTGGCTTTTAATTGATCATTTTGGGCTTCAATGGACCCTTGTGGGCTTAATGTACCATTATGGGCTTTAATGGGATGTATTGGGCTTTAATGGAACGTATTGGGCTTTAATGGACCGTATCGGGCTTTATGGATCCTAGTTTGCTTTAATGGACCATATTGGCCTTTAATTGATCATCGGGGCTTCAATGTACCGTTGTGGGCTTAATAGATCGTTATGGGCTTTAATGGGACGTATTGGGCTTTAATGAATCGTATCGGGCTTTAATTGACCATTATGCCTTATGGAACGGTTTTAGCTTTTAATGGACCGTATTAGGTTGCCAAATGGATTTGACAGGGGTTTATTGGATCCAAATGGTCATTAACGAGTCCAACAGGGGTTTATTGGATCCAAATGGTCATTAACGAGTCCAACAGGGGATGGAATCGTTTGGGCTTTAATGAACCGTATTGGGCCTTTATGAATCGTATTGTGCTTTAATGGATCGTATTGGACTTTAATTGATCATTATGGGCTTCAATGGACCCTTGTGGGCTTAACGTACCGTTATAGGCTTTAATGAACCGTATTGGGCTTTAATGGACCGTATCGGGCTTTATGGATCCTAGTTTGCTTTAATGGACCATATTGGCCTTTAATTGATCATTTGGCTTTAATGTACCGTTGTGGGCTTAATAGATCGTTATGGGCTTTAATGGACCATTTTGGGCTTATGGAACGGTTTGGGCTTTAATGGATCGTATTAGGCCTTCATGGATCCTCGTTTGCTTTAATGGACCATATTGGCCTTTAATTGATCATTTTGGGCTTCAATGGACCCTTGTGGGCTTAATGTATCGTTATGGGCTTTAATAGGATGTATTGGGCTTTAATGAACCGTATTGGGCTTTAATGAACCGTATTGGGCCTTTATGGATCCTAGTTTGCTTTAATGGACCATATTGGCCTTTAATTGATCATCTGGGCTTCAATGTACCGTTGTAGGCTTAATAGATCGTTATGGGTTTTAATGGGACGTATTGGGCTTTAATGAATCGTATCGGGCTTTAATTGACCATTATGGCTTATGGAACGGTTTTAGCTTTAATGGACCGTATTGGGTTGCCAAATGGATTTGACAGGGGTTTATTGGATACAAATGGTCGTTAACGAGTCCAACAGGGGTTTATTGGATCCAAATGACCGTTAATGGATCCTATTGGGATTTCAGTAATCTACTAGGTGTTTAGTCAATTCAATTGAACTTTAATGGGTTTATGGAATGGTTTGGGCTCTAATGGACCGTATTGGGCCTTTATGAATCGTATTGTGCTTTAATGGACCGTATTGGACTTTAATGGATCGTATTGTGCTTTAATTGATCATTTTGCGCTTTAATGGACCGTTATGAGCTTTAATGAAACCGTATTGGGCTTTAATAGACCGTTATGGGCCTCAATGGACCATTCCGGGCTTTAATATACCATTTCGAGCTTTAATTGACCGTTTTCGGCTTTAATGGACCGTTTCGGGCTTTAACCGTATAATAATAATGTTAATATATAATAATAATAATATATAAATAAATAATATAATATTAATAATAATATAATAATAATAATAATAAATAATATTAAATATATATTAATAATGTAATAATAGTAATAATAAATAAATAAATAATATTAATGATAATGTCAAATAAATAAATAATATTATTAATAATAATAATAATATATATATTAATAATATGTTATTAATAATAATAATATATATCAAAAATTAACATATACATACTAGAAAGGCGGGGAATGAAATTTTGTAGAGGGGGAAATAATTTTTTTTCCATTTCGGCGGCACATTCCGTCGGAATTTCCGCCGGAATCATTTTAAGGGTTTTAACCCTTCTTCCCTTTCTTTGTTTCCTTCCAGCCGCAAACGACGCACAAACGGAATCACCACACCCAAACTCTTCTCTGCGCGCTGCTCGAACGATTCCACCGCAAACGACGCACCGCCGGCGAACATCCGACGAACGCCACCGGATTTTAGGCGCCGGACCGCCGTCGTCACCTCTCTCATCTCGTCTCCGACTCCCACCTCTTTCTCCAGCCGATTTCTACACATTTGGGTAAAAAAAATTGTTTTTTTTCCTCAAAAATTCCAATGTATGTATGTATGTATTTGGTTTGATTTCTGAATTTGGGTTTGTTTTTAATTTGGAATCACGGTTTTGATTTTGGACTTAGAATTTTATAGAATATGTGTTTATCTCGGAATCTGAAATTGTTTCAATTTTTGGGTCTGCTTTATAGTTTCTGTTCTGTTAAATTCACACTACTGCCATGCCTTTTTTTTCCTTTACAGTTTCCACGTTAAATATTGGCATCAGGTTATTATTATGGTTCTTTTTGTTACTATTATTTATTGGTACTATTAGTTGATGCTCTTATGATGTGATGTTTTTTTGTTTGTGTTACTATTACTTATTAGTATTTTTGTGGTTAATTGAAGTTCAATCGATGGAACTCAATAGAGCCAACTGTTTTCTGTTTCCCATTTCAAATTTTGAATCCATGTTAGGTTTTTATGATTTGGATTGTGTTGTTGTTAATGGTGATTATCAGTTTTGATAATTGAATGGATGCATAGTTTGTTGAAACTCTTGATGTATGTATTAGAAATATAATATGTGTTTAATCTTGATGTATGATATTTTTTTCTCAAAAATTTCAAGTATATATGATTCCTTCAAGATCATGTGTATATAAAATGTAAGTTATGAAATGAACTTTTTTCTAATATGTGTATATATTATGTGTTTGTAGCTATGTCGACTAATACAGATAGAGGATGGATGTACAAACGAGTAAATAGGAGTGGTGAAATAAATCCTGTTTTTAGATGTGAAATAGAACGATTTTTGGATTTTGTTTTCACATATGAGCAATCTATTCTACCGAGAGGCATAGATGAGGGGGTAACATTATTTACAAAATGTCCTTGTAAGAAATGTAAACTTACAAAGTTTAAAATTAGAGATGAGGTTCATTTAGACTTATTATGAACAGGATTCATGCTTTCTTATACTCACTGGTATGCACACGGCGAAAGAGAACCCTTAGTTCAACAGGCAATAGTAGACGAATATCATTCGAGAGTCGGTCGTTGTGTTGTCCCAATATTCAAATGCACATGGTTTGATACAGTTAACGGGGTCCGAGTTCACCCAAAACATAATCTCGTTGATGTCAAACACAGATCAAGACTTCGTTCAGACGACCCTTTTATCCTGGCATCGCAATCTGAACAAGTCTATTATGTGCCATATCCATCGAAGGAATTAAAAGATTGGTAGTCTGTGGTGAAGACAAAACCTAGAGGGGTCTATGACTTGGCATCAAGTACACTTGAAGTACCAGCAGGTGAAAATGTGGATGGGGAACAATTTTTTCAAGAAAATGATAGAATCGCACCCACAGTTGGAAACAGAGACGTGGAAGAACCCATCTGTCTTAACACGGTTGGAGAGGGCATCGAAATTGCAAATGACGGTCGCGACTTCTGGCATGTTGACGAGAGTGGTGACGAAGAGGACGAGTTCCAAGACTCGGGTAGTGACTCTGACGAAGAAGAACCTGACTTCTCTGATCACTCATCTGATGAATAAATACTATGTTAATCTTAGACTTAGTAAACTTTGTCTAATTGTTTCCATGTTTTGCTATCTGTTAATCTTAGACTTAGTAAACTTTGTCTAATTGTTTCCATGTTTTGCTATCTGTTAATCTTAGACTTAGTAAACTTTGTCTAATTGTGTTGTAAACTTGAATTACTGTTCTATGTTTTCTAACGTTGCTTTGTAGACAATGCCGCGTAAACCGAGCTACTCCTAGCCGAGCTACTCCTAGCCGAGGTACCGGCGGAGCCTCTAGTAGCGGCTCAGCACATCCATAGGAGTCTAGATGTCAGAACCGTGCCAGTGGTATTCCGCAGGTCCCGGAGCCGTCGCAGAGGACGAGGATTGCACCACGCTCTGAGGAGTCAATGGAGTAAATTCATTTCTATTAACTTTTTGATCAAGTTAATTGTTCCTTATATCGATATTAATTCATTTCATTATGTAGGTTTAATGATTCCCAAATAAGCCGAGCTACGACGAACATCAATCGGCTATACTTTACCGGGGGACATCGCAGTTGGTCCCACATCCCTCTTTCTTCTCGCAACCAAATGTTTGAGCGTTTCCAGGTTCGTGGTGTATATTTAAGTAATTAAATCCTTGGTAGTATTCTTGTAAACTTAAAAATAACTAAACATGTATGTTAAGCAATACTACACACGGGACCCGGCGTTGGATGCTCGGATTCGTCAAATATGGGAGAAGAAATGTGGGAAATCCTACAACGACAATCTTTCAAGCGCACGACGTAGAGCCGCCAGTTTGAGTAACGAAAATGGTCGGCCTTATGACGAAGACGACCCGAATAGAGATATGGACTTGCTGCGCCTCTACAATCCCAACTGGTTAGATGCGAATCAGTGGAATGTAATGATCAATGTATGGAACAACGATCGTTGGAAGTCGATTTCAGTGGGGGCGCGTTCGAACCGAATGACAGAGATTGATGGTGAAATATCGAAGCACACAAATGGATCGATCTCTTTCGGGGAGACAGCTGCAAGATTGGTATGACCTTCAAATGTTATTATTAACCAATTGCGTTACTAGTTTGTTGGTTGCTTAACATGTTATAATTCGCCTATGTTTGTATTATTTGATCTTTGCAGACGAGAGCAAAAGGAGGCGTGCCACCGTCGGGTATTGAGCTCTTCGACCATACCCATAAGAAGCGGCGGTCGGGAACTGATAGCACATCTTCCGAATCCGGGGAGTATGTGACATCGCGGTGTAGCCGTTTTGCGGTAAGTATTTTTTTTGACCAAAACTATGTAGCTAGCTCTCTTATATATCTAGTTTGGGTTGCCATTTGTTAGGCAAACGTTAGGATTGTTATATATACGACATGCACTTTATTATTTAACTTTAAGCTTTATAATTGTTTTGCTATATATCTTGCCGTTAATATCTATCTAGTTTGGGTTGCCATTTGTTGGGCAAACGTTAGGATTGTTATATATACGACATGCACTTTATTGTTTAACTTTAAGCTTTATAATTGTTTTGATATATATCTTGTCGTTAATATCTATCTAGTTTGGGTTGCCATTTGTTGGGCAAACGTTATGAGTGTTTAATAGAAAAATGGAAACGTCCCATTTACAGCCGTTATGCTGTCGAAATTGACTTGTATACTTTTGTAAAAACCGAAGGTTGGGTATCGGGCAGGCGTGACAGAGAGATACGGCGAGGACCCTGCCAATCATCCGCCACTTGATACCCAGTTGTGGCATGAAGTGACCGGGGGAACGAAGAAAGGTCGTTCGTTTGGGTTTGGGTACCATGCAGATCCCAATGCGATCTTGGGTGGGTCATCATCGTCAGGTGGTGCGTCGTCTTCCTCCCAACAGGTGTGTACCAATTTTTTTTCATTAAATGATGTTTATCAATTTGAATTTTAATTCATATTAAATATTCTAACGTCTTTTTTATTTTGTAGCACATGGTTGAGAACTTAATGACCGAAGTGCAAGAGTTGAAGCAACGAGAAGAGGCACGTCGGGAAGAGGATGAGAGGCGTCGAGAATAGGATGAGAGGCGTCGGGAAGAGGAAGCGAGATTTCGAGCACAATATGAAGAGATGTGCGCGTTGGTCAAAAGTCTCCGTCAAAATACGCCGCATCCGCCTCTGCCTCCGTAGTAATTATGAAACTTTTATAATTGTGTTTTGTGTTATTTGAACGAATTTGGAACAACCATTTGGTCGTTTTGGCCCGAACAATGTATTTGTCGTTTTCATTTATGATATAAAGCATTTTAGCAGATTTTACAGTTTTTAGCAGTTTTTTGAATAAAAAAAATAGGGCTTTGAAGTTTTCAGCTGATTCTAAAAAAATAATTTAAATTATTTTTGGCGGAATATTCCGCCTGAAATCCGCCGAAAACAATAAAAAATAAATTCTAAATTAATAAAAAAATAATTTTTAAATAATTTAAATTATTTTCGGCGGAATATTCCGCCTGAAATCCGCCGAAAACAATAAAAAATAAAAAATAAATATAAATTCTAAATTAATAAAAAAAAATTAAATTATTTAAATTATTTTCGGCGGATTATTCCGCCTGAAATCCGCCGAAAATGTATTTTTAATTATCTTGTTAATCAGATTTTGATTAAGTAGACCGAAAACTGGATTCCGCCGAAAATTCCGCCGAAAATGGTCAATCTCGGCGCCTTTTTGTCCGACGCCCGTATACGCCGAAAAATCCGCCGAAATCCCTTATTTTCGGCGGATTTCCGACGGATTTGGCCGTCGGAAATTTTTGATTTTTTTGTAGTGACCATCTTATTTTTTCACACCAAAACATACTTTCTTCCATTTCTCTCAAATTTCATCATGAATCCAAACACCACACCTACATCTCGTCGTAACCGATCGGATACACCGCAACAAGACCCGGAGCTTGGCTTCCAAGCGTTTTCTCAACAAAGTTATATTCCGCAACAAGCGTTTTCTCAACAAGTTCCGCAACACCCGTATATTCCTTATCAATTTACACGTCATGGTTTGCTTCAACAAGGTTTTACTCCTGCCAATTACCAACTTCCTCAACCCGCAACACCCGTATATTATTATTATTAATATTGTTATTATTATTATTAATATTCTTGTTATTATTCTTTTACTTAAATTTACATAAATGTAGACAGTTTTTGGAACCGAATCTCGAAGGTGTTCTATAATTCTATGGGTCGCCAAGATTATCATTTCATCAACTGAACACCAAGTTCAAAGACCTCAACAAGAAAATTACGTGTTTTGTCGGCATCTACAACAACTTGGTCAATAATAGATCAAGCGGAATGAGTGACGCCGACATTTTACGAACGGCACACCACCGGTACCAAGGGGATATTGGGGTTGCTTTCACCCATGAACAAGCTTGGGATGTCCTCAAAAAATGTCCAAAATGGTCAACGGTTCCAACGATGTCGACAAATTCATCCCGAGGTTCAAAACGTACCAAACCTTCCGATGATGACGAGGTCAACGAGGTCGAGCAACTTCAACGACCCATCGGGAGAAACAAGGCAAAAAAACATCAACGAGTAATACGACCGGGTCGAACCCGGACGAAAGTGTTACTCAGTTGTTGACGACCATAAGCTCGTTCAACGAGCAGATTGAGGGTACAATGGAGTACAAAATGAAAAAACTTGAACTCGAACAACAAAAGTTGGATCTCGAACGAGAAAAACGATATCAGCAAGACTTCGAGTTTTTCATAGCCCCGCATGATCACCTTTCGGGAGATGTTTTGAGGGCTACTTTAGCGAGAAAAGAGAAAATTAGAAAATATCATAATTTTTAGTGTTTTGTATTTTGTAATTTTTAATTTTTTAATGAATGATATGAATTTTTATTTTTATTATTTATCTTATTTTTATTTATTAAAAATATATAAATATTTTTATTTTGTTAAATAATTAAATGTGTAAATAAAAGAATTAAAAAAGATGAGGTGGCAAGTGGTTTCATTGGGTAAGGATTGGATAAGGAGGGTAGGAAAGAGAAAAGTTGATGTAGCGCTGAGGTGGCAAGTGGGTTCATTGGATTCATTGGGTACAGGTACTCATGGCCTAACTTCACCCTCGTCATTGTCGCTTCTGCCTACAGTCAGACTTTCTTTTGGGCATGGAAAGAAATTCCTTGAACCAAAATGGGTTTTTTTTCATCTGGATCCAAGCCTATCGATTATCAACTTGTAATAATCAATTTTATAATAACTGGACATTAATTTTATATAACAATCAAATATGTGATAGAAAACTGCGAGTAATGGAGGCATAAACCAGAATGATTGAGTGAAGGAAAGATCAAATGCATAAACCCTGGAGCAATTAGATTTTTGCTTATGCTTGTCCTTTTACGTTGTTTCCCGAAAGAAAATATATATGGAGAGAAGAGATGGAAGAATTCCAGCGATCAAATATCATTCACCGCCCGGTACGACAAAGGATGGAGAAGATATATAAAGATAGAAGCATGATTTCGCTTTAATTTTTGTTAGAGAGATTTCAGGAGACAGGGTTGGGAGTTGAGTCAGAGATTTTAGGTTCATGGGAGAGGGCGGGGGAGATAATTCTGGGTGGAAGTCGAAGAGGTACCTCTTAAAATTCAACAATAACCGTTTAAGGCTCTTATATATATATATATATATATATATATATATATATATATATATATATATATATATATATATATATATATATATATATATACACTAGTAGTGTACCCGTGCAATAGCGTAATTGTTTCTGGTTAACCAATTAGCCAAGAAAACCAATTACAAACTCTTTGTGACATCGATAGGCAAGGTATACCAAGATTGTACTTTTCAACTCTCACATTTTAAAGTAGAGATTTTGTGCCAAGTTCTTTCATTCCTACAAAAAATGCATGTCTTGTTTTTTTCAATCTAAAAACATCAAAGTAATTAAATGCATTCTAAAAAAAGTTAAATACTTTTATCAATCGAAGTAGCTCAATATATTATATACAGGTATAAACTTGTAAGAGACATGCTACCATAATAAATAATAAAAAACAGGAATGGACCAAAACTTCATAAAGCCCAATCTACCATCCTAAATAACCAGTTGAAACCAATTTGAACAACCCAGAAAAGAATCAACCATCTTGAGTTCTTGACCATGTATGCTATTACTTTAGTGAAAGAAACCATAGTGATGAAGAGAAACAATATATCACTGTTGAGCCAAATATGGAAATAAGGCCTGCATGCATTCATCTTTTTCCAACCATGAGAGGCCCTAAATTCTGATAACCATTACTCCAAATAGAAGTCAAAATAAAAGCTTTGACAACAAACAAGTGGCCAAATAGTTGATCTAATCTATCCATATTCCATTAATATTTCACAAATGTGAAACAAGCTATATTAAGCACACATGTTACCAAATTAGACCACCAAAAGGAAAACCAAGCTTGAAGAGACACCTTATAATAGTTGGACCAAACAAAATAGAAAGACCATACTGATAGACCAAAAGATGAGCAAAGAGCCAAAGAAGCAAAATTTAACAGATCAATACAGTAGCCAACAAGGAGTAGAAAAAGGAAATCTGACCAAAACAGATCAAACAAAAAAAGCCTAAAGGCAAGCAGTAACCAAACATATTCTCAAATCCACTAATCCAACCTTATTATTTCTTTAAACCAAGATGCCAAAAATTGCATCATTAAAACTTGATCCCAACAGCCTTTCAAAAAAAAACTAGATCCCAACAGGTTGTGATTATATGTGTCAAGCATAAATGGTTAAATAAATGAAATAATATGTTAAAACACAAATGAGACACAAACTCATGAGATTTGTAGTCGTTTTCTTTCAATCTCTTAAGATCGTCTTGAAGTTCTTGAAAGTTAGTTTCCAACTCCTTCATATACTCAATAACTGGCTGTTGTTTGTTGTTCACCAATAAGAAATTTCAGTAAAACAAAAAAAGTTGCAAGTGAACTGCTTTAATCGTTCTTTTACAGAAATTGACAGTAAACCAACCTGAAGCTTTGACCACGAGTAGCAAGGACAACAATGGAGAGGTTTTAATCAACTAAAGCTAGCCGTCCATGCTTCATTTCACCGGCAAGTATCCCTTCACCATGCATAAGTGCCACCTCCTTAACCTTCATTTCACCAGAAGTGACTACTCATAGATCAATGATTTTGCGATATCTTTCATCTCTTGATCAAGTTTAAGCACTTCCTTGGCTTACCTGCAGAAATTTTAGTAAAATATATTTCAAGCATAGTAGGAAAAGTCGCTCTACCTTGTAGTTGTAGTCAAGAAAGTTATTGACCTAAAACCATGTTTAGCCTCGACAACTTTATGAAAATCAAGCAATGAGTAGCACTAAACATACATTCACTGTGTAGAAATGTTTGACAATGAACTGTTGGAGACCGGTAGCTCTCCAGTGAAGCTGTTATGTTATTGGAGCAAGAAAAAGGATGATATGTTTTCCATATAAAATATAAATGTTTTATTTAATCACAAAAGACCACATTACACAGTGGGTAAAGGAACCCATATTTATAGATAGCCAAATGATGCATCCTTTCATACTAACAGATGCATCCCTTCATGTGACGGTTGACACAAACCAAAGGACACCTTTGGTAACCACCAATAACCATCTGTCCAAAGATGTCTAGCTTATCTTTAACATTCCCCCTTAAGCTAGATAGAGGACATACCCAACGCTTCTTTCAAACGAACAAAGTTTCCAACTTGCAATGCCTTAGTAAACGTATCTGCCACTTGATCTTTGGTGCTGCAGAAATCTACCTCGGTCTCTTCTTGATTAACAAGCTCTCGAATGAAATGGTACTTAATTCTGATATGTTTGCTCTTACCATGAAAAACAAGATTCTTAGTTAGAGCTATAGCGGACTTATTGTCACAATAAATCTTTGTAGGTGCTCCTTGAGGCCATCTTAATTCCTTTAGAATAGCTCTCAACCACAATGCTTGACAACCTGCAGTAGATAAGGACATGTATTCGGTTTCCGCCGAAGAGAGAGCCACGACCCCTTGCTTCTTCGATTGCCACGAAATTGCTCCCGAACCCATATTGACAACATATCCTGCAGTGCTTCTGCTGTCATCTAAGTTCCCCCCAAAGTCACTATCGCTAAAACCTTTGAGCCTAAAATCACCAGACTTTGTATAAACGATACCATGATTAACCGTTCCTTTCACAAATCTCAAAATTTTCTTTCCTGCTTCCCAATGACTTAATTTCGAGAACTCCATAAATTGACTGATTATGCTTACGGAAAACATAATATCAGGACGTGTAGCCGTAAGATACATAAGGCTTCCAACTAGGCTTCGATATCTACTAGGATCAACATCCTTACCTGATAAATCTTTGGAGAGTTTCAAACCAAATTCCATAGGAGTCGATGATGGTGTAGCATCACACATATTAAACTTAGTGATCAGATCTGTTGCATATTTTTGTTGACAAATGGAGATCTTGTGCTTTACTTGCTTAACTTCTAATCCAAGGAAATAACGTAGAAGTCCCATGTCGGTCATTTCGAACTCATGTTTCATGGAATCCTTGAAGTCTTTGATCATTCTAAAGGATTCTCCTGTGAATATTAGATCATCGACATAAAGGCAAATTATCAACAAGTTACTTTCCACTTCCTTGATGTAGAGTGTGTGTTCATACGTGCATTTCTTGAATCCATGTTTTACGAAATAGCTGTCGATTCTACTGTACCAAGCACGGGGTGCTTTCTTTAGCCCATATAGGGATTTCTTCAATCGGCATACCTTATATTCTTCTCCTTTCTTCTTATAACCAGCGGGTTGTTCGATATATACTTCTTCATTCAAAAAACCGTTCAAAAACGCAGATTTTACGTCCATTTGATGGACCTCCCATCCATTTTGTGCGGCCAAAGCTAGTACCAAACGGATGGTTTCTAATCTGATTACAGGCGCAAAAACCTCGTTGTAATCGACACCAAACTGTTGCTTATAGCCTTTCACGACAAATCTTGCCTTGTGTTTGTCGATTTCACCTTTCTTGTTCAACTTCGTTTTGTAAACCCATTTTACTCCAATGGGTTTATGATTTATCGGAGGATCAACCAGATCCCAAGTATTATTCTTAATGATAGCTTTCATTTCTTCGTCCATCGCTTGCTTCCATCTTTCTTCTCGATAAGCTTCTTCGAAAGTCAAAGGATCTGCATCGGCAAATAAAACAAAGTCTGCAATTTCGTCAAAGTTAAGTGGTTGGGTATTAGCATATATATCCCTTAAGCTTCTAATTTTCTTAACCGGTGTTTCGGTTGTGGATGAGTCCGAATTTGACGACGCAGGTTCAAGTTCTGGAGTCGATGGAGAGTTATCTTCAGGAGTCAACGTGTGAGATTCTTCATGTTGTATACTAGAGATTGTTTGGACAGCCTCTTCATCAAATATTTGATTACCTCCATTACCTTTATCTAAACAATCCTTCCATGCTTTCCCTTCATCGAATACCACGCCCCTACTGATTATGAGTTTCTTAGTGAGAGGGTTATAAAGCTTGTATGCCTTTGAACTCTCACTATACCCAACAAAGATTGCCTTTTCTGATTTGTCGTCTAGTTTTCCTCTTCTTTGTTCGGGAACGTGTGAGTACGCTACACAACCGAATATTCTAAGGTGAGCAACACTCGGCTTGTACCCACTCCAGGCTTCTTGTGGAGTCATGTTCGAGAGACTTTTTGTGGAGGTTCTGTTCAACAAATATGACGCACATGCTACCGCTTCAGCCCAAAAATCATCTGTTAAGCCTTTGCCTTTCAACACACTCCTTGCCATCTTGATAATGGTCCGATTTTTTCTTTCTGCCACCCCGTTTTGTTGTGGGGTGTAACAGGTAGTAAGCTGATGGTGTATTCCATTTTCTTTTAAAAATTCTTGAAAACAATAACCATTGTATTCTCCTCCACGGTCAGATCTGAGTGCTTTGATTTGATGCTCACTTTGTTTTTCAACGAGAGCCTTAAAGGTCTTGAATGATCCAAAGGCTTCTGATTTCTCTTTAAGAAAATAAATCCAAAGTTTTCTACTAAAATCGTCAATGAAGGTAAGAATATACCTGTTTCCTCCAATCGACGCAGTTCTCATGGGGCCACAAATGTACGTGTGAACAAGCTCGAGAGGTTTCGATGCCCTCCAAGATTTGTCATGTGGAAAGGATTCCCTTGAGTGCTTGCCCAACATGCATCCTTCGCATATTTCTTCGACTTTGTTGATAATTGGCATGCCTCGTACAAGTTTATGTTTACCCATGTATGTCAAATAACCAAAGTTTACATGCCCAAAACGATGATGCCATAGAAGAGATGATTGTTGTGTACATAAATTAAATGAGAAGAGAGCATCTTTTTGAAACCTTAAGGGAAACATTTTGTTACCTGTCATGCGTACCTTGCCAAGCGGATTGTCGTTTGAATCCTTGATCTCGCATGCTCCATATTTAAAATGAATGCCGTACCCTTTCAACAAAAGCTGACCAACGCTCAAAAGGTTATGCTTAAGTCCCGGTACGAAATACACATTTGATATCTTCTTCTGGTAGTGCCTAGTCTTCACCGATATTTCGCCATTACCATGTACGTTTAACAATTTATCATCTCCTGTTCGTACTTCTTTTTTTACAGTGCTGTCCAAGTTCACAAAGAAACCCTTGTTTCCGGTCATATGATTGCTACAGCCACTATCAATGTACCATATCTCGTCTATGAGATTTTCTTGCGTACTTAGCATCATAAACATCGTATCTCCTTGATCATCATCTTCTTTATGAATAAAACTGGATCCATTCCTTTCTTCTGCAAGTCGTTTCCTGCAAAACTTAGAGGTGTGTCCAAATCTCTGACAATAATAACATTGAAATTGAGAAAACGGTTTTCCTCGCCCTTTGCCTTTGTAAGTTTGTGTTTGATCTTCCTTACCGTACTTGAAATCTTTACCCGTATCGTAAGCGTTGCCTTGACTGGTTGATGCTAATTGGAATGCTTGTTCATATGAGGACGAATCGAATTACCTCATACGTAATTCGTGCGACTGTAAGGTTCCTAACAAACTTTCTATGGAAAGCGTTGAAAGGTCCTTTGATTCCTCTATCGCTACCACTATATATTCGAATTTCCTCGTTAGACTCCTTAATATCTTTTCAACCACTCTTTTATCGTCAATGATTTCGCCGTTTAACCTTAATTGATTCAGTAAGAAAATAACCCGGTTGTAGTAATCTTCAACGGATTCAAATTCTTTCATCTTGATGTTATCGAATTCACATCTCAACGTTTGTAGTTTTACGATTTTCACCTTTTCTTCTCCACGATAAGTCTTATAAAGCATGTCCCAAGCGTCCTTCGATGAATTCGAGGAAGATATCCTTTCGAATATGATTTCATCCACAGCTTGATAAATGAGAAAGAGTGATTTTCTATCTCTCTTCCTTTCTTCTTTAATTTCTTCAAGTTGTTCTTATGTGAGTTCGTCCGGTTCTTCTGGTTCTTCAAATCCATAGTGAACGATATCCCAAAGATTTTGAGATTCATAGAGCACTTTCATCTGAATGCTCCAATGATGGTAGTTCTTTCCATTAAATTTTGGAAGTTGTGGATGAAAGTTGTTGATGTTGGACGTCATGTTTGTCCTTGCTATGATACCACTTTATTGGAGCAAGAAAATGGATAATATGTTTTCCATATAAAATATAAATGTTTTATTTAATCACAAAAGACCACATTACATAGTGGGTATAGGAACCCATATTTATAGATAGCCAAATGATGCATCCTTTCATACTAACAGATGCATCCCTTCATGTGACGGTTGACACAAACCAAAGGACACTTTTGGTAACCACCAATAACTATCTGTCCAAAGATGTCTAGCTTATCTTTAACATATGTGAGATCCCTGCATCGAAGCAACGCCAAAAAGGGGGAAACCTCTAAAGTTGAGAAAGACAAAAAAATAATAAACACACGAAATCCATGTTTTCTACTGTTGTAGAGAAAAACAAGAATCCGAAAACAAAACAAAGAGATTAGAGTTTTCGTCACCTATTTATCGGTAATTTTCATCCCTTGTTTGTTGAATATTTAAATCAATCGTCTCAAAAAATGTGTGGGAGTATGTTGAATTTGAATTTGAACTCAGATGGATTGAGATGCCTGAGATTTTCTATGAATTTTGAATTTGGGTCAAAGCATGGGGAAAAACAATTGAAGTGTTAGAACAGGAGAGCTGAAATGGGTATGAAAAAACTATGGATATGGATAGGTAATTCTGAACAACCCCTTCTTGGTGGCTTAAGCCGTGGGTAAACATGATGCAATAGACACCAGTACCTAATGCATGGCAATTTGTAATTAAGAGGTTTTGTAGTTTTAAGCTTTAGAAGATGGTACCTTATGCATAAAATATTACATTGATCAAAACCAATATTAATGTAGTATAGATATAGATATAGATCTCGGAATTTAATTAAAATAACCAAAGTTTGACTTTTAATTACCAAAATACCCAATTTCTCTTTGATTTTATTAAAACACTCATTTTTTCCGCGATACAGAGTCCGTGATCGCGGGACTAATTTTGAAAAATTTTCACCCGCGATCGAGGGAGGAGTCCACATGCATTTGATTTTTTTGTGATTTTAATTTGATATTTACACTTTCAACCCCTATACTTATTTACTTGCTTTACTTTATACCTTTTATTTTCATAATTTTAATTTTACATTTAACACATATAATCGTTTATTAACTAAAATACGTTTTAATTTTAACAAGTTACACCATTATAATCGTCTCTTCGATACGTTCGAAATGAGCCCAATATTGAATATTTTTTTGATTTATATATTTTAATATATATCATATATTACATAAAAATATTTTTAATATTTACAATTCATACCCTTATAGTTAATTATTTAATTTATGATACATCTCTTATTTTTTTCAATTTTATTTTACACTCCTATCGCATTAACATAATAATCATATATTAACTAATTCATTAAATCGTTTTAAATTATTATTATTTGTATGTGTTTATAGATATCGTGAATGACAAGAGGATAAGGTTTCACGAGAAGAATATGAAATGTGGTTTTGACAAGTTGGTATCACTTGACTCATTTAAGAATTGTGAAAATGGGTATTTGGCGAATGATGATTCATGTGTGTTTGGAGCTGAAGTATTTGCAGTTACAGAGTATGCACAAAAAGATCGATGTATGTCCATCACAAAGCATCCGCCAATTTTTAATACTTACACTTGTACCTTTGATAATAAAATAAATAAAACATATTTTAACTATAAGAGTACCATAAATTAAATAATTAAATATAACAATATGAATTTTAAATATAAAAAATATTTTTTATGTAGTGTATATGATATATATTAAAGTATATAAATCAAAAAATATCCAATATTGGGCTCATTTCGAACGTATCGAAGAGACGATTATAATGGTGTAACTTGTTAAAATTAAAACGTATTTTTTTAACGTATTTTAGTTAATAAACGATTATATGTGTTAAATGTAAAATTAAAGTTATGAAAGTAAAAGGTATAAAGTAAAGTAAGTAAATAAGTATATGGGTTGAAAGTGTAAATATCAAATCGAGGGTGAAAAATTTTCAAAATTGGTCCCTGTTCACGATCGTGGATCCCATCGCAGAAAAAATGAGTATTTTGATAAAATCAAAGAGAAATTGGGTATTTTGGTAAGTCAAAGTCAAACTTTGGGTATTTTAATTAAATTCCCGATAGATATATATTATAGATATATAGTATTAGGGTTGGGTTCGCGTGAAACCAACATGTTTTCGTGAGACCGTAAAACCACAAAATAACACTAAAATTTCACAACGATTCATTGTGAAGGTATGAAAATCATCAAACCTTTACAACAAAAACGTTGTGAAGGTTTACCTTCACAATGCCTTCACAGTCTTTTGCTGTGAAGGTTTAGTGTTATTTTTGTGGTCTCACGGGTCTCACGAAAATAGCTTGGTCTCAAATGATCTCAAGTCTCTCTCTCTCTCTCTCTCTCTATATATATATATATATATATATATATATATATATATATATATGTAAAGAGAGAGAGGAAGACTATTTTGCAACCCTCAAAAAGGTTGAAATCGTTGCAATAATTATCTTAACCGTTGATCTTTATAGATTAGTTTCTACTATTATTTAAGGGTTCTTTCTATAGAAAAGGGTAATATTGGAATTCTGTAATTAGTGTTTTAATATTATTTTAATGGCGACGGTTTTATTAAAACCCTTTCCTAATTTAGGTATCCGATTTATACGGTAACCGTAATATTATAAAATTTTCAATTATTTTTGATACGTTTAGCCTACAATCATGGATGAGATTGTAGTTATCTTATTAATCAATATAAGAGATTTCATGAATCGTAATAATTTAGACTCTAAAATCAGATTAAGATTTGTTTGAATCCGTTTTGAATATCATCTCATATAATCATGGATTCGTGTGTTAGTACTGTTTTTGTTGTATATTTTATTCGATTCCGTGGTTGATTATACCACGTATATTTAATAAAGATCAAGGAATTTACGAAATTGTAACAAGAGAAATCACAAAACTGTAATCCATGGAAGGAACCGACCCTAATTTGATTCATGATGAAACCCCAAGATTTTTGTTTGAATATGAAATTTTGTAGACATCATAACATTAAAAATTTGGCGTTTTAATGAAATATTATCTTCTGATGTAAAAAGTAATAATATATTAAATTGGAAATGTTACAAAATTTGGTGTTTTACATCGTAGATGTCGTAACAGAATTGGCTAAAACCTTACATACATACCATAATTTTTTAATGAATGATATAAATTTTTATTTTTATTATTTATCTTATTTTTATTTATTAAAAATATATAAATATTTTTATTTTGTTAAATAATTAAATGTGTAAATAAAAGATTTAAAAAAGATGAGGTGGCAAGTGGTTTCATTGGGTAGTGGTACTCCACTTTTGGGTAAGGATTGGGTAAGGAGGGTAGGAAAGAGAAAAGTTGATGTAGCGCTGAGGTGGCAAGTGGGTTCATTGGATTCATTGGGTACAGGTACTCATGGCCTAACTTCACCCTCGTCATTGTCGCTTCTGCCTACAGTCAGACTTTCTTTTGGGCATGGAAAGAAATTCCTTGAACCAAAATGGGTTTTTTTTCATCTGGATCCAAGCCTATCGATTATCAACTTGTAATAATCAATTTTATAATAACTGGACATTAATTTTATATAACAATCAAATATGTGATAGAAAACTGCGAGTAATGGAGGCATAAACCAGAATGATTGAGTGAAGGAAAGATCAAATGCATAAACCCTGGAGCAATTAGATTTTTGCTTATGCTTGTCCTTTTACGTTGTTTCCCGAAAGAAAATATATATGGAGAGAAGAGATGGAAGAATTCCAGCGATCAAATATCATTCACCGCCTGGTACGACAAAGGATGGAGAAGATATATAAAGATAGAAGCATGAGCAAAAAGAGAGGTACCTCTTAAAATTCAACAATAACCGTTTAAGGCTCTTATATATATATATATATATATATATATATATATATATATATATATGTGTATATATATACTAGTAACTTATCCGCGCAATGCAGCGGGGTGTAAAAGCTCCATTACGATTCATTCAGTTATGGATTAAAATTTTCATCTATTATTTTTACAAAACCAAAGTAGCATTTTGCAGTTTTTCAATGCATTACACAAAATAAGATATATTAGATTTCCCCAAGAAAAACTTGATTACCTAAGAAAAACTTTGGAAGAAACAATAAACAAATGTCTAACTCACCCGAAAAATATTCATCATCCATGACCAAAGAAACATAGCAACCATTGTCCATCATGCCCATAAAAGTTACATACCAGCTCAAAAAGGCAAACCAACCTCCAATTTGGAATCTGATGCGATCGTCAAAAAAGATCAAATCCAACAACCAAAATTCCAAACTATAAACTGATCAGCCCCAAAAAAACTCCAACAACCCAAAAATTCGCAGAAAACCAAAAAACAATGTAACCATGAAACAACAAATCTTTTACAAATAAGTGCATACCTCACCAATCATCATATAATCCATTTTTCAAACTTCCAGTGCCTTGAATGCTATAACATGAGCATATGAGCATAATCATAATATAAAAAACAAACCAAATAATGAAGATAAAGCCTACAAAACCCAGTATAACATTTAATTTGTTGGCTCAGTAACTCACTAATGTCACTGCAAGATCCGCCCTAGTTGATCAGGTTTTTAGTTGTTGAATTCATTGGTAGTGCTTCGCCTGCATGCATGAAAAAACAAGCAACATTATAGTTTCAAATTACACCTTGAAGCTCCATTACAAATGCCACTAAAAGAATAAAGCGAATAATAATTTTATGTAAAATGCAAATTTAAATATAACATGTGGTTGCACTTAATTAGTGAAGCAGTAAATACCTCAAGAGCATCCACCGTCTAGAAAACAATGCTTCCATTCGAGCTATAATTGTATCTGACCAAACACATAATTAGCAAAATATCGTTAATAACTTTTCCTTTAAGAGGTAAACAGGTAACAACTCAACAACTTACTAAATAAAATACTTGTCAAACTCATGTAGCTTTAAAACAAATAACTTTGTGCGAAATCTTTCCCTTGTATCGAAGGAAGTATGTATTACGTGGATCAGATGCAGCATCATAAAAAACAATTTTAATTTACTTGTATGCACAAGTGCATACAGCCGAGATGAAGGGCTACCATAGTGTTCCTCATTTTCAATTTTATTAAGGTTTTCCCTACACCTCCCTCTATATATATAATATGTGTGGGAGAGAAAGATAAATTCTACATCAAGCATACCGAATCTTGATAGGAGGCATTGAAGTGTCTATCTTTTGTCCATCGTGGAACATGGTTCTTTTGTTGTTTGCAATGATGTAGGAAACATTTTTCTCTTTTGCTAATGCTTCATGTTTTGCTCTCTTCTTACACAAGGTGGAGAACCGATTCTTCACAGCATTGTCTGTCCTGTTTCATTTTTCATATATGGAAAACTGAACAACTTACTTGTTACTTGTATTTTAAGTTTCTTCAATACAAAACCAACAATCAAAGAGAAATTTTTACCTGCCTGAAACGACTTTTGCTATCTCCGTCCATCTGTTGCCAAATATCGTCTAGGCCTGCATACCATCTTTTGATATCAGATTACTTTGCCTCTTCAGCACCATGTTGAAGTGATCTTGGATCCATCCCAGAAAAATATTGTAGCATAGGATGGTCTCTTTCGTGCAATATGTATATTATAATCAACTTTCAGAGGCCTATAGTTATATCGATCTATGTATTTTCATTTGCGTTTCAATAACTCGGATACAAATGATGATTTATGAAAAGAACCACAAACCACCAAGGGGTTTTTTGTAACTTTACCTCACATAAGAGCATGTCTTCCTCCGGTGACCATCCTCCTTTCTTGAAATCAGAATTCAAATAACTGAACCATCCGCATTTATAAAGTTGTACCAAAATCCAATATTATCAATAGTATAAAAGAAATGTCAACAGACAGGATCAGGAGAAACAAAAAATAGCATAAATACACAAATATGACTCTTTTCGAATACTTGGTAACCTACCTTCTTCTGCATTGCGTGGTGGTTTTATACTTGAACTTTGATGCAATAATTGTCCAACTGCAGATAGCATCCATCAATTTCATCAATTTTAATGTGATCATTTAATAAAATATGAGAAACTGAAGGAAAAGGAATCATACTTGTCAGTTCCATGGATACTGATTTGCTCTCTTAATATATCATCCTCCTCAAGCCCAAACAATCCATGATTAACATAAAGATCATAACCCACAACAATAATCACAAAAAAGAATACAAATGAATCAAGAAAGATTAAACTGAACCTCCTGAGACCAAGAAACGATGTGCCTCTCTTTCTGCTTCAGAGCTTCACCACCACCATTGTTACTATCACAAGCTTTCTTCTTCGTATTCTGCATATTTTTAATAACATCGCCTATCTCCTTTATCTAGAAAACCCAGCTCTCACATGCTAAAGTGGGAAGACTCTTTTGGTGTTTATGTACCAACTCCAGCCACACACTAAAAAACACCAAAAAAAACATCTTTAACATTATAATAATAATAATAACAAATTGATATCAAATCCGAAATCACCCACCAAAGTTTTTAGCTGTAATTTTTCTCAAATTACAAGTGTGAAAATTATATAAGAAAACAAGTAAAAGAAACATTTTGCATGCTTTTGTTCACGATAAGCACTCTCTCCACATTGCATTGTGGTTTAAAATGCAACCTTTTTTATAAATATAAATATGTTGGTCCCGAAGGGCTATACAAGTTTGTAGAAGGGGGGGGGGGGGGGGTTGAATACAAACACACAGATTTTACTTTTCTAAATTGTTTATTGATAAATCATAAACAATTTACAGCTTGTTGCGGAAACAAGATTAAGGATAAACCTAAATCTAAACAAGTTGGAACACTAAGTTTCTTGCACTAAGAAAGAGAAGGAAATTACTAATAATAACCTATCTCAAGATAAGAAGGATGAACTTGTCCAGAGTTAGCAAGTTACTTCAAAATGAAGTGAGTTCTTCTTCTTATATACTGCATGCATTTAATGCATTGCAGTTTACACTTTACACGTGGCAGCAGCTGATTGGTTGCATGTCATTGACCTTTGTTGACAACCTTAGTAGCCGCATGTTTGAACAGTGTAGTATCAGAGTGGTTGTACGATTTCAGACAATAAGGAGGTTCTTTTTCTGACATATCGTACGGAGACGTGCAAGGGTGGTTAAGACAAAAAGTACTTTGTACGGAGGACTTTATGATCAGCTATTCGTTGATTCAGCGATCTGTCATTCTTTATCAGTGAATGATAGAGTTCAGCGATAGCTAAAGTCTTGTACTTGATACTTCACGTTGAGTGGACAAATCTGAGTCTTCGCTGATCCGCATCAGTTCATTAGGAGACTTGTCGCTGGTTCTTGAGCTTGATCTTCGACTTCAGCGTAGAACCTATGTTAATGTGAAACTTGTCTTCAGGGATCATAAGTAAACAACTAACTTATCAGCGATCACCATAAGTACTGAATAGACTCAGAGTATTATGGTGAACAGTGTTCGCTGAATGTTTAATCTAAAGAGCGAGAGTTCCTATCAGCGGTACTGTAAGATCTTAGTACTTATCAGCGATAGTGAAACTCTGATACATATTGTTTACTTACAATTTTCACTAAGAATAAGAGAGGGTCATTATCAAATCACTGAGGGTTTGGGTAGATTCCAAGTTTGTAACCTCAGCGTTTAGAGACGCTGAAGTTGGGATAGAGTGGGTGGCTTGTTCAGCTGTGGCAGAGCGTACCACTGAACTTTCCTTCAGCCCAACAAGAGGAGCTGAGGAGTCTTCAGCAATAGATTGCTGGGGTTGCTCCTTGGTTTTCTTAGTTCTTTTGGAACTAAGTTGGGTGGAGGAGTGTTTCCTTTTAAGAGAAGGAATGGAGGTTGCAGCTGGGGTATCAGTGGTGGGTTTGTCCGCTGAAGGAGCTGCAGAAGTAGAAGAAGTAGGGTTTATAAGAGTTAAAAGAGTAGAAAGACGTACCTCATTTGCCACTGGCTTGAAGTCGAGGACCTTAGGGCCGACCTGAGAGAGTTTCAGGTCACCCTCTGTTGGGTAGCTGTCCTTCAGGCCTTTTTGGAATACGACGCTGATGAACCGAGGATAGGGAACCCATGGAGATCTGTCAGCGACGGAGTCCACTCTGAGTACCAGGTCATCATAGATAATCGATGCCCAGTCTATATGTAGACCTTTCAGGAATGCATATCTCATTGCTTGCTGAGGCTGAGCGGATTGGTCAGAGGAGCCGGTCTTAGCAGTCATGCAGCTGATTAAATGAGCGAAGATGAAATTCATCTCGCTGGGCATTTTAGACTTCTTGATAAGGGCCAGCTTCTTCTCGGGCTTCATGTCCCTTCCAGTTTCCCATACATAGCCCATTGCATCGAAGAATGCAATGATGGCTTCCCTGTCTGAGTTTTTCTTGGGGTCAGGGAGAGGAACAAAAGGTTTTTCTTTGGTGTCCAAGGGAAGGTTCAGGGCTTTGCGAATGATGGCAGGAGTGATCTTCATAGTGCCATAGTCAGTATCGCAGAGGATGCACTCAATTGTTTTTTAGGGGTCTTTGGCTGAGGGTAGCTGAGAGTGTCTGACAGAGTACCAGAATTGGGATAGCAGTAGCTGATGTGCAGGAGGTGTTATGGTCAGGGCTGTGGAGATGGAACAGTTCTTCAGGAAGTTCACATCATCTAGATGTGTGACTTGCTTTCGAGGAGAAAACTCGAGAAGCGCATAGAGGTTATTTACCTTGGTCCAATCCAGTTTGTCAAGAGAGAACTTGACCTGAGGATCCTTGAGGATTTCCACTTCCTCAGCAGTATTATCAGCAGCAGTGTTCTCAGCGATGGTGTTCTTGGAAATGTCAGAAGATGCGGTGTTCTTGGAAATGTCAGAAGATGCCATTTTATGTATTATCAGTTCAACCAAAGATTAACAAATAAGAATAATCTTAATGTGGAAAGATTTTCCAATAAGATGGTTCGAATTTTGTCCATTTCATTCAGACAAAATGTCTTAATGAATATTAGGGTTTTTCTTGTTTTTGAAAAACGAAATGCAAACCCAATAAAAATATTGTTTTCCAGTTTCCTTTGAAGATTGGGATTCTGGAAAAACGTATGAAGAACAAGTTTAAGATTTTGCGTTTTAAACTTGAAGAACAACCATGAAAGGTTGTGTTCATAAAACCATGAAAGAAATGATTTCATTTTTAAAAAGGTTCTTTTGTTTGATCTTGTGAAAACAAAGAGAAGATCATTAACAAGTTTGAAGAAACAGGTAAAATAAAAAAATTATTAACCTGGTTCGTTGAAGAAGATGAAGTTCTTAAGTTCTTGAAAAACTTGAGAGCACAAATGCAACAGTAAATTCTTTTTCTTGCTTGGAGAGGAAGTTCGCGTAAAAGAAAAATATAAACCCAGAATGAGTTTATATAGAGATTAGAGAGAGAGAAAATCTTGAGCGGGAAAAGATTTTCATCATGACACGGACACGTGTTTGCATTTGATTGGAAGGTAAACGAAACGTGCAAACGTGTGTCAGAAAGAAGAACGTGCCAGGGCTTATCCGTTGCAATGACGTCACAACTGTCCTTTCATATTCTTGGATGTCTCTGAGGTTTTGAAAACTCAGGGACACTTTTGAAAACATGAAGCACTGAATAGAAATATCAGTTGGATTTTAGAAATTTTAAAGTATCGCTGATAAGGAAGAGATATTCAGCGATGTAATTTATTTTGAAATCTTGCATTTACATGCGATTTGTCAGAGAGAGAAAACATACCTTGATATCAGCGAATCAAGTTTATTCAGAGAGAAGATGATAGAATGGGTTATACAAGTTGGTTTTATCATGTCGCTGATCAAATGTGAACCGCTGAAGATTTTATTCTTCAAAGTTCAGCATTCCAAGCTCGCTGATGAGAAAGTTGAACCTTGTCTCATCAAGAGGTTTGGTGAACAGATCAGCTAACTGATAATCAGTTGGAATAAAGTGAAGTTCTATATCACCATTCATCACATGATCTCTGATAAAGTGATACCCGATTTCGATGTGTTTTGTCTTTGAGTGTAGCACTGGATTATTTGCTATAGCGATGGCACGTGTGCTGTCGCAATAGATTGGAATATTTGAGAGGTGAAGGTCATAGTCCAGTAGTTGATTTCTCATCCACAAGACCTGAGAACAACAACTTCCAGCGGCTACATACTCAGCTTCAGCTGTGGAGGTGGACACTAAGTTTTGCTTTTTACTTGTCCAGCTCACCAGCTTTCCACCCAGGAGCTGACATCCTCCTGTGGTGCTTTTCCTATCCATTTTGCAACCTGCAAAATCACTATCTGAATAGGCGATTAGATCAAATCCTGAGTCTTTGGGATACCAAAGACCTAGATTCGCAGTATCCTTAAGGTATCTAAAAATTCGCTTTACAGCGGTCATATGAGATATCTTGGGTTCAGCTTGATATCGTGCACACAAACATGTTGCGTACATAATATCAGGTCGGCTAGCTGTAAGATACAAGAGAGAGCCGATCATCCCACGGTACAGCGTGACATTAACAGGAATACCCTTAGTATCCTTGTCTAGTTTCAGCGGTGGTGCCATAGGGGTTTTCATAGCTGAACTTTGGGTTAAGTCGAATTTCTTCAGCATATCTTTAACATACTTTCCCTGATTAATGAAAGTTCCTTTTTCATTTTGCTTTATCTGAAGACCAAGGAAATATGTTAGTTCACCCATCATGCTCATTTTATACTCATCTTTCATTCTATCAGCGAAACGAGTACAAAGATCAGGGTTAGTAGAACCAAATATAATGTCATCAACATATATCTGAACAAGAATGATATAACCTTTTACTTTCCTAAAAAATAGAGTTTTCTCGATTTTACCTCGCTCAAATTGTTCAATATGGAGATAAGTAGAAAGAGTGTCATACCATGCACGTGGAGATTGCTTTAAGCCATAAAGTGCCTTATCCAGTTTATAAACATAACCTGGACGCTTAGGATCTGAGAATCCTGGAGGTTGTTCCACATAGACTTCTTCATTCAGCTTTCCATTTAGAAACGCTGACTTAACATCCATCTGATATACTTTGAAGTCTTTGTGTACATCGTATGCTAAGAATAGACGAATAGATTCTAGTCTTGCTACAGGAGCAAATGTTTCGTCATAATCTATGCCTTCCTCTTGTCTGTATCCCTGAGCAACAAGACGAGCCTTGTTGCGGGTAACAGTTCCATGTTCGTCCAACTTGTTTCGATAGACCCATTTAGTGCCTATCACTGTTTTGTCAGTTGGTCTACGAACAAGTTTCCAAACTTTGTTTCTTTCGAATTCAGTCAGCTCTTCTTGCATGACGCTGACCCTGTTTGGATCTTTGAGGGCATCATCTACTTTCTTTGGTTCAGTTATAGAAATAAAATTAACAAATAAACAAATATTACCTGCACTTCGTCGAGTCTGAATACCAGCGTTTGGATCACCAAGAATTTGTTCAATTGGGTGATTTACAGTCCATCGTTGAGCCGGAGCGTGAGACGTTGACTCAACCTGAACTGGAGAAGCTGAAGATGAAGCTTCAGCGACGTCTGGAGTATCAACCAAGAGAGGAATGGGTGCAGTTGTCATTATATTCACTAATTGCTGAGAAGTAGATGGAATGTCTGAGACATTGGGTTCAGAAGCAGGTATAGTGTTTAAAGGAACAGCTGAGACCCATGATGTTTCAGCTTCACTATTCTGCATATTTGGAATGATAGTAGGACCATCATCTTCAACTGTATGAGCATGAGGAGTGGGAATATCTTCTGAATCACCAAGATGAGAAAACATCCATTGATTCAGTTCTTCAGTATCAGCGGACGGTTTAGAGTTCGCTGAACGGGATTCGTCAAACGTGACGTGAATAGTTTCTTCCACAGTTTGTCTTCTACGATTGAAGACTCTGAAGGCTTTGGAGATTGAAGAATATCCAAGAAAGATTCCATCATCAGCCTTAGGATCAAACTTTCCAAGGGCATCTCTGTTATTCAGTATGAAACACTGACATCCAAAGATGTGAAGAAAGCTGATTGAAGGCTTTCTCCCATGAAAAAGTTCATAGGCTGTTTTATTGAATCTTTTGACTATCAGCGACCTGTTTTGCGTAAAACAAGCGGTGTTGACAGCTTCTGCCCAAAACTGAGTAGGCAGGTGAGAATCGCTGAGCATTGAACGTGCAACTTCAATAATTGTTCTATTTCTTCTTTCAGCGACTCCATTTTGTTGCGGTGTTCTCTCTGATGAAAAGTTGTGAGAAATACCATTACTCTCAAAGAAGGAATCAAGAGAACTGTTTTTTAATTCAGTCCCATGATCACTCCTTATTGAGCGAACGATCAAATTGTTCAGGGTTTCCATCTTCCGAACAAAGGTGATGAGTTCTTCAGGGGTGTCACTCTTGGAACGGAGAAACATAACCCATGTATAATGAGAGAATTCATCAACTATGACCAGTGTATATTTCTTTCCAGCGATGGATTGTTTGTTAACAGATCGAAACAAATCCATATGGAGTAGTTGTAGAGGAGATGACACTGAGGAGACTTGCTTTGTCTTAAAGCTTGCTTTGGTCTGCTTCCCTTTCTCACACGTTGAACATAAAGACTCTTTGACGTATGAGTGTTGAGGTATACCAGTGACTAACTCTTTTGAAGAAAGAGTGTTCAGTGTCTTGAAATTCAGATGAGAGAGCCTTTTATGCCATAGCCAGTTGACATCAGATGAGGCTTTTGAGAAGAAACAGGAGTTCTCAGTGGTTGTTGAGTCCATGTTTATTACATAAACATTTTCCAAACGATAACCGCTGAGAGCTATATTCTCCTTTTTGTCAGTGACAAAGCAGGATTCTTTAGTAAAGATTACTTTGTTATCCTTGTCGCAAAGCTGACTGATGCTTAAAAGATTATGGTTCAGCCCTTCAACATATGCGACTCTTCTGAAGGTGGTTGTACCATTAGAGAGTACACCAAACCCTCGGGTATGTCCTTTTCCATTTCCTCCAAAAGTCACAGAGGGACCCTTCTCTTCCTTGTATTCAGCGAGCAGGCTTTTCTTTCCAGTCATGTGTCTAGAGCATCCGCTATCGAGATACCAGATACCCTTCTTAACCTGCATCACAAAGGAAGATTAGTTTTTCTTGGGTACCCACTTAACCATGTGTACACGTTTGTCAGTGGAAGTTGTTGGAATGGAAGGTTCAGCAATCTTCGCAGCATTTGAAGATTCAGCTTTGTCAGTCTTCACTTTGGTTAATTTCTTAACCTCAGTGGTCTTCTTTGCCTTGGGGGCAATCTTCACCTTAGCTATCTTTTCAGCTTTGGTGGCTGAGGGACACTTACTATCAATATGATCAGTAAGTCCACAGTGATAACATTTCCTATAACTAAAAGTAGTTCTAGGACCATTTGAATGCTGAGCTTTTGATTTTGAATTTGAAGGACCAGCACCAAATAAGCTTTTGGCTTTTGAAATGGGAGGAACGTTTAGTTCTTCAGATTTCTTACCAAGGACATCCACTCTGAGTCTAGGAGTAGATCGCTGAATAGACCCACGCTGAGTAGATCCAGAGATCTGATTCCTTGATCCAGAGGAATAAATCACTAAAGCTTTAGAAGCATTCAGCTTTGGCACTAAAGTACCCTTCTGAGGATTTTGGTTAAATGCAATTCCTTTACCTTTATCTTTAAAGACAGAGGTAGGTTTTGGATAAACCATTTTCTCTTTACCTTTTGAAGAGGTAGAAATTTCCTCAGGGATAGGTGGTCTGGACGAGGAACACTGAGAGGATGAAGTATCAGGGACTGAGGATACGAAAGTTCCAAATAAGAGCGTGGAACGATCAGTGGTTGATTCTTGAGTTTCATATTTGTAACCGAGACCACGTTTATCACTCAGGGGTATATGAGACTTAATTATCTCAGTGATCTTTGTTGAAGAATTACACCATCCTTCAACAGTAGCTTTTTCAGCTTTCAATGCCGCTATAGCTTCTGCTCGTTCGATTTGACTAGCTGATTTAAATGCACTTGATCTTTAAAATCTTCTTCAATTTTAGAAAGCTTTTCTATTTGAAGGTGACAGTTTTTAAGTTGTTCAGCGAGATCAAGGTTTTGATTTTCAACTACAGTTTTGCCATTCATGGCTTCATATAAACTTCTAGTCAAGAGATCGATTTTACGCAGACTATCAGCTTCATCAATATTTGCAATATTTGTAAAGAATGAAGGTGATACCTGAATTGCAGAGGTTGAAGTAGAGGGAATGTATGAACTTTCTTCCTCATCTTCAATCTTTGCCATAAGACAGAGATTGGCTTCATCATCCTCAGAGTCAGATGATGATTCTTCTTCTTCAGAGGCAGCCCAATCATAAGACATCAGGCCTTTGCCTTTCTTCTTAAAGCTTTTCAGCTTTGCATACTTTTCTTTCAGTTTAGCGTATTTGTCATCTTTATTCCTGAGAATAAAGGATTTCTTGGGAAACGCTGAGTTTCTCGAGACTTTCTTAGACCTGCACTCGTTAGCGAAATGTCCAATCTTTTCGCAGTTAAAATAAGTAGCAGTAGCCTTATCAACAGGAGCTGATGATCTTGGCTTATCAGTTATAGAAAGAGGTTTGTTCTTTCTGAACATTTTCTTTTTGGCGAATCTCCTGAACTTTTTAGTTAGGAGAGCCAAAGATTCACCATCATCTGAAGAGTCAGAATATGATGACCTTTCAGAGTTACTTTCTAACTCAGTGATAGTGACCACGGGTCGCTGAGTAGAAGGTTCCTCTGAGATTAAAGCAACAGGGGTGCTTTTGGAATCTTTTACAAGATTCTTCTTAAGATGGCTTGATTGCTCATGATTCAGCATCGTGCCATATAAGGTAGCAAGGGTCATTGATCTTAGATCCTTTGACAGCTTGAGACACATAGAATAACTGTCCCAGCTTTCGGGTAAACATTCTATAAACTTTGTCAGCACTTCAAAGTTAGAATATTCCTTACCAACAGTTTTCAGATCTATTATCAAGCAATTAAAACGTTGGTGAACTTCAGAGAGAGTCTCATTCTTACCACAGATGAAACTTTCATACTGTCTTACCAGGTTGATCTTTCGAGAGTCCTGGACTTCAGCAGTACCTTCATACTGAACACATATTGTGTCCCACATGGCTTTTGAGGATTTCAGGTTCATGACGGAATGGTAGACATCGTCAGGAAGAGCCATGGATAGTATGGATCTGGCTTTTGTGTCAATAGCCACTTTCTTCTTATCTTCGTCGGTCCACATATGAACTTCCTTACGAACCAGCCTTTCTGGAATAGCAGGTCTATTCTCAGCGGCTGGAACTGCAACATCAATTCTTACAAGAATAAATGGGCCGTTTTCAAGATAGTAAGGCATAGTAGGGTCTACACCTTCTAAGAAGAGAATCATCCTATTTTTCCATAGATTAAAATTATCTCTGGAGAATCTAGGGGGTTTTGCAAGAGAACCATTGTCGATATAATTTGTGTTTGTGTTGGTAGCCATTTTCAGAAATAGCAAGGAAGAGAAATCTTAGTATAGATTAGATCTTGTTTATGAGATTAAACAAATCCGCTCGGATACCACTTGTTGGTCCCGAAGGGCTATACAAGTTTGTAGAAGGGGGGGGGGGGGGGTTGAATACAAACACACAGATTTTACTTTTCTAAATTGTTTATTGATAAATCATTAACAATTTATAGCTTGTTGCGGAAACAAGATTAAGGATAAACCTAAATCTAAACAAGTTGTAACACTAAGTTTCTTGCACTAAGAAAGGGAAGGAAATTACTAATAATAACCTATATCAAGATAAGAAGGATGAACTTGTCCAGAGTTAGCAAGTTACTTCAAAATGAAGTGAGTTCTTCTTCTTATATACTGCATGCATTTAATGCATTGCAGTTTACACTTTACACGTGGCAGCATCTGATTGGTTGCATGTCATTGACCTTTGTTGACAACCTTAGTAGCCGCATGTTTGAACAGTGTAGTATCAGAGTGGTTGTACATTTCAGACAATAAGGAGGTTCTTTTTCTGACATATCGTACGGAGACGTGCAAGGGTGGTTAAGACAAAAAGTACTTTGTACGAAGGACTTTATGATCAGCTATTCGTTGATTCAGCGATCTGTCATTCTTTATCAGCGAATGATAGAGTTCAACGATAGCTAAAGTCTTGTACTTGATACTTCACGTTGAGTGGACAAATCTGAGTCTTCGCTGATCTGCATCAGTTCATTAGGAGACTTGTCGCTGGTTCTTGAGCTTGATCTTCGACTTCAGCGTAGAACCTATGTTAACGTGAAACTTGTCTTCAGGGATCATAAGTAAACAACTAACTTATCAGCGATCACCATAAGTACTGAACAGACTCAGAGTATTATGGTGATCAGTGTTCGTTGAATGTTTAATCTAAAGAGCGAGAGTTCCTATCAGCGGTACTGTAAGATCTTAGTACTTATCAGCGATAGTGAAACTCTGATACATATTGTTTACTTACAATTTTCTCTAAGTATAAGAGAGGTTCATTATCAAATCACTGAGGGTTTGGATCAACAAGATATGATACAAAACAACTCTAAACTGAAAAATACACACACAAAAATAGCCAATCTCATATGCAATATTTCAAATGTCTGAATAGAGATATAGGGATTATTGGTATCTTACAACAATGCAAGAAATGTCATCAGTGCTCTTCCTTGTTAGTGCCTCTTCAGTCAGTTGCTTTGCAGCTGCCCTTGCATCCTTCACATTCTTTATGCAATCTACAACTTCCTGACTTGATAAAACCTGCCATTGCCAACAACATAAAGATTAAAGGGTTGTTTCGTTGTTGTTGTTTTTTTATAAGTTCCATATGGATTAAGTTGTCTGTATGGATTAAGATATAGATACAAACATTGTTATAAAATGAAGTTCCTGAAATTTAAGAAAGAAAGACCACCTTCCGCACGCCATCGCTTGCCAAGATCATGAATTCAGTATCGTCATCTATCATTTCCACGAACACGTCTGGTTCGGAACTCAGGTGTTCTTTTAAGCTCTTGTCCGCAAATGCTCTTGCTACAGCCAACCGCTCATCAACTCGTGCAACATCACCTGCCGTCTGATAGCTTGTGACATATGATATGGAGATGCAAATGAAGCATATTATAGTAAAAAAGACAACACTTGCAACATCCTTTTACGTCTCTTGCTAAAAATACACTATTGGGATTCATAAGACCATGTTTGGCTTATCTGAGCTTATTGAAAAAGCTCTGTATTCAACATTGTCCTTTTAGGTATTTTTACATTGTTTATCTGGTCTTTACCTAACATGACTGGCTTATCGAAATACCTATTTTTAGTTTAAACAAATTAGAGAAAAATCACACATATTAGTGGAAAATTGGAAATATAAAGAATTAAGATAACGAAATAGTCAATAAAGCCTAAAAAGATCCAAAATTTGCAGGCAAATTGCAAAAAGTGTTGCATGCAAACCATATTCGTCATCAAGAACAGTATAAAACCCATAAACTTAGTTATATGTTAGAAAAATGTTGTTCTTTTAAGGCATTTAATAATTTCATTTCTTGCTAAAGAAGACTGGTGTACAGACAACACAAAACACCCAAAAAGTTGCAATTTCATCTGGAATCAGTGACCATGAATATGCTAGAATCCCACAATTTTAAATTGGAAAAGAGCAGTTTAAACCAAGAAGTTTACATCCAATTTTGGTGATCAACAATATGCTTACATTACATCCAATATCTAAAATCAGTTAATCAATAATATGAAACAACTGGGCACCTGGAGAAGACGCCGGAATACCAGCCGGTGATGATAGAGTCTGCCGACGCTGGTGACGACTTATTTTTAGGCGAGATAACGACGACAGTTAACTTCTGACCTTGATCACAGTTGGATTTGTTACCACTGATGAAGTAAAAAGGCCCTGAACGGTTCCAAGGACGTAAGAATCGCCGCCGACGAGGGTGGTGATAGGGTTTGTCGTGTTGCAATTATCATCATCGCCATTGTTAACCTCCAAAACAGAATCCGACCCATTATACTTGAAATCTGCAAATCAACATCCAAAAATTCAGAACAAAAAACAAAAACCCTAACAAGAAATCGAGAAAGAAGGCATAAATACATACAGAGAGCATCGTTGATGATAAACCTCAATCTGCCGGACCGTTGATTGTAGTTTTTGGTGGTGGGTTAACAAGCAATCTATAACATCAACATCATTGTTATACAAACCATACCGAACCAGTAACAAAAAAGAAATAATAAATCGAACAAATAGGAGAAGAAAGCATCTAGCACCTTTCTGACATCTCGCCGGAAAAAGGAAGAGAAGAAGCACCTTTCTGCTCCCATTTTTCATCGACAAAAACCCTAACAATGAAATGAGGTATTTGGAGAGAATGGAGAGGATTTTTAGAGAACTTGGAGAAGTGGGGAGGGAGAGGTTGAAGGGTGAGAAGTCAGGTTGAAGGCGGAGGCTTTGGGGAAGATGAGGAGATCGTGGAGCTGCAAAACCGTATGTTGAATAATAGTGTCTTGAAATAAACCGTTCTTGAATTTTAACCGTTCTTGAATGTTGAAAAAAACTGCCAAATCCCCTTATTCTTTTAATAATGTAGTATAGATATACTAGTAGTGTACCCGCGCAATAGCGTAATTGTTTCTCGTTAACCAATTAGCCAAGAAAACCAATTACAAACTCTTTGTGACATCGATAGGAAAGGTATACCAAGATTGTACTTTTCAACTCTCACATTTTAAAGTAGAGATTTTGTGCCATGGGCCCATGGCTGATCTCCCAAGTTCTTTCATTCCTACAAAAAAATGCATGTCTTGTTTTTTTCAATCTAAAAACATCAAAGTAATTAAATGCATTAAAAAAAAGTTAAATACTTTTATCAATCGAAGTAGCTCAATATATTATATACAGGTATAAACTTGTAAGAGACATGCTACCATAATAAATAATAAAAAACAGGAATGGACCAAAACTTCATAAAGCCCAATCCGCCATCCTAAATAACCATTTGAAACCAATTTGGACAACCCAGAAAATAATCAACCATCTTGAGTTCCTGACCATGTATGCTATTACTTTAGTGAAAGAAACCATAGTGATGAAGAGAAACAATATATCACTGTTGAGCCAAACATGGAAATAAGGCATGCATGCATGCATCTTTTTCCAACCATGAGAGGCCCTAAATTCTGATAACCATTACTCCAAATAGAAGTCAAAATAAAAGCTTTGACAACAAACAAGTGGCCAAATAGTTGATCTAATCTATCCTTATTCCATTAATATTTCACAAATGTGAAACAAGCTATATTAAGCACACATGTTACCAAATTAGACCACCAAAAGGAAAACCAAGCTTGAAGAGACTCCTTATAATAGTTGGACCAAACAAAATTGAAAGACCATACTGATAGACCAAAAGATGAGCAAAGAGCCAAAGAAGCAAAATTTAACAGATCAATACAGTAGCCAACAAGCAGTAGAAAAAGGAAATCTGACCAAAACAGATCAAACAAAAAAAGCCTAAAGGCAAGCAGTAACCAAACATATTCTCAAATCCACTAATCCAACCTTATTATTTCATTAAACCAAGATGCCAAAAATTGCATCATTAAAACTTGATCCCAACAGTCTTTCAAAAAAAAATTGATCCCAACAGGTTGTGATTATATGTGTCAAGCATAAATGGTTAAATAAATGAAATAATATGTTAAAACACAAATGAGACACAAACTCATGAGATTTGTAGTCGTTTTATTTCAATCTCTTAAGATCGTCTTGAAGTTCTTGAAAGTTAGTTTCCAACTCCTTCATATACTCAATAACTCAATAACTGGTTGTTGTTTGTTGTTCACCAATAAGAAATTTCAGTAAAACAAAAAAAGTTGCAAGTGAACTGCTTTAATCGTTCTTTTACAGAAATTGACACTAAAACAACAATGGAGAGGTTTTAATCAACTAAAGCTAGCCGTTCATGCTTCATTTCACCGGCAAGTATCCCTTCACCGTGCATAAGTGCCACCTCCTTAACCTTCATTTCACCAGAAGTGACTACTCATAGATCAATGATTTTGCGATAACTTTCATCTCTTGATCAAGTTTAAGCACTTCCTTGGCTTACCTTCAGAAATTTTAGTAAAATATATTTCAAGCATAGTAGGAAAAGTCGCTCTACCTTGTAGTTGTAGTCAAGAAAGTTATTGACCTAAAACCATGTTTAGCCTCGACAACTTTCTGAAAATCAAGCAATGAGTAGCACTAAACATACATTCACTGTGTAGAAATGTTTGACAATGAACTGTTGGAGACCGGTAGGTCTCCAGTGAAGCTGTTATATTATTGGAGCAAGAAAAAGGATAATATGTTTTCCATATAAAATATAAATGTTTTATTTAATCACAAAAGACCACATTACACAGTGGGTAAAGGAACCCATATTTATAGATAGCCAAATGATGCATCCTTTCATACTAACAGATGCATCCCTTCATGTGACGGTTGACACAAACCAAAGGACACCTTTGGTAACCACCAATAACCATCTGTCCAAAGATGTCTAGCTTATCTTTAACATTCCCCCTTAAGCTAGACAGAGGACATACCCAACGCTTCCTTCAAACGAACAAAGTTTCCAACTTGCAATGCCATTGTTCGTAGATATTATCTCAAAAGTGTTTCAATTTGATTTGAAAAACTGTTTATGTTGGATTAGGGTTTTCGAAATTTAGGGTTTTGAGGCTACAAAATCGATTTCAATTTTTTGTGGCCATTGGATTGCTTAATCCCTAAGTTAGGGTTTCATGGTCATAACCTCAAAACATAATTTTTGGAAACTAATTTTTACTTGCATAAAAAGTTTGTATTATTAGCGATTAAGTTTTATCGAAATCCCTAAAGGGTATAGGGTAGTCGTTTTTTATGCAATGTTATACCCTAATTGGTTTTGGCTAGTTTCCTAACTTGCCTAATACACAACAATAAACAATTTTGGCAAATATTGAATAGATAATCTTACATATTATCTTATCTTATATAAATATATTTAGGTTGAATAAGATTGTAAGATAAACATTAACATTATTTATATAGTGAATATAAATTGTATGTCAAATATTTACATTAATTATTAGCATGTGTCCTCACATGTTTAATTGGAATTAATTATTGAAACGATTATATTAATTATTAAATGTGCCCTCACATGGTTAATTGGAATTAATTAGATAATCATAATTTTCAATTGTTTAAAATTCCATTCAATCTTATCTTATATAAATATATTTAAGTTGAATAATATTGTAAGATAAACATTAACATTATTTATATATAGTGAATATAAATATTTACATTAATTATTAGCATGTGTCCTCACATGTTTAATTGGAATTAATTATGGAAACGATTATATTAATTATTAAATGTGCCTTCACATGGTTAATCCGAATTAATTAGATAATCATAATTTTAAATTGTTTAAAATTCCATTCGATTGATTTATATGAAAACGATTATATTAATTATTAAATGTGCCCTCACATGGTTAATTAGAATTAATTAGATAATCATAATTTTAAATTGTTTAAAATTCCATTCAATTTATTTATATATATATTAGACCTTAATTATATATATATATATATATAATTAAATTATACATTGATAGTCAAACCGAGAGTAGGCGTACTCACTATAAGCACTCTAAGGGGGTTTAAGGAGGTTACCTATAATATGGTTGCCGAATGAGTCAATGGTTTTTAAAACGTCATGCGTTACCACACTCACCGCCTCTTGTGTGGACTAGTGGAATTACCGAAAAGGTTTGATAGGTCAATGTGACAAGTTAAAAGTATTAACTATGAAGTATAAAAACAAAATCCAGTTTTAGATATACTAAGAAATGTGAAAGTCTTATGCTACCCATGAAAAGAACACACATATTCTTATAGTTTGTTAACGGAGCGTGTGCGGTTTGCCGGCACGTTAATGTGAAACTATAGTCGAAAATGATGTGGCGCTCGTGATTCTCAAGCGTACTTGAGCCGAGGGGTCCATGTGTTCTTGCATGGTCGATTCACTATCTAGTTTGTGATCCTCGGCATCCCAGTCACAAATGGTAGATAAGCATAGTCGAGATTAACATGCCATTGACATAAGTCGGTGAATCTCAAAAGAACTAAGAGTTTCATAGTGAATGAAATTAACAAATATCATTTGTTTACCTAAATAATTTTAGGATGTGATTACGGCATCCCTTTTCACATCATAGAGTAAAATATGGATCCTAGCCTTGTTAAATAATTTTGGATAATTGTTTTTAAAGGTTAAATTTCAAACTAACTAAAATAAAACTATATCTACAGATGGCTGAAAATATTCCTCCTCCTCCTCCTACTCACTCAACATCCAACCTTACGTTACTCTCTATCCTAAGTAAAGATAAGCTGACTGGGCCAAATTACTTGGATTGGATTCGTGCCTTGAGAATTGCCTTGAGGTACGAAGACAAATAGTATTTGCTCGACGAGGATCTTCCTATACTTAATGATGATGCAAGCCCTGAAGCAGTAACTGAATACAATAAGCAATTCGCGGAATCCACAAAAGTCGCGTGTCTCATGTTGGCGTCCAGGTCCCCGGAACTTCAAAAGAGTTTCGAGAACATGGGGGCGTTTGAACTAAATGAGCAGCTTCGTGAAATGTTTCCGGAGCAAGCGAGGCAAGAAAGGTTCCAAGTCGTAAAATCGCTTATGGAATGTAAGCAACATGACGGTGCCCCTGTATGTGCGCATGTGCAAAAGATGAAAACGTACATTGACAGGTTAGGCAATCTAGGTGTCGATTTCCCAAGAGAGCTTGCCATTGATATGGTGCTAAACTCTCTTAGTGGGGCATATAAACAGTTCATAGTGAACTTCAATATGAACAATATGGACAAGACCTTGATGGAACTTCATGGCATGTTGAGATCTGCTGAAGCAAGTATGGGTAAGACCCAAATTGCTCACTCAACTGCTCCCGTCCTGGCCATTAGGGAAGGTGGCTGTAAGAAGAAGAAAGTTTCTCATCCCAAAGGGAAGGGAAAGGCTAAAGTTGTTCCTCACAACAAAGGCCTTAAGAGAAAAACTGATTCTTCTGACATACCACCCATAAGTGACCCTAAAGAGGCCATATGCTTTTACTGTCAAGAAAGGGGCCATTGGAAGAGAAGTTGCCCAAAATATCTGGAGGACTTGAAAATGAACAAGGTCAAAGGGTGTGGCACCTCAAGTGTTTTTACAATTGAACTCCATAGTACTTCGATTTCTAACTCTTGGGTCCTTGATACAGGATGTGGTACTCACATTTGCTCTAATTTCCAGGGACTAAAGGGAAGTAGAACGTTGAAGCATGGGGAGCTGAATCTGATCATGGGAAACAGGATGACTGCTGCTGTTACCAAGATTGGAGATTTTGAGCTCATGCTTAGTAGTGGTTTTTCAATAAAGTTATTAGATTGTTGCTACTTGCCAGAAATGGCTCGAAACATTATTTCTTTTCATGCATTGTACAAGGATGGTTTTGAATTTCAATTTGATAATAATAGTGGTTGCATTTTGGTTTATAAACATGGTTGTTTTTTTTAAAGCATCTCCTTGTAATGGTGTGTATGAAAGTGTGATTTGTGTTGGTTGAAATAATAATAACTTAACTCTAAATGTTGGTTCCTCCAATAGTGAATTGGATAAATCGTTGTTATGGCATCATCGTCTTGGCCACATAAACAAGAAACGCATCACCAAGCTCCAATCGGATGGGATCTTGGAACCATTTGGCTTAAAGTCGGATGGAGAATGCGAGTCTTGCTTACTTGGCAAGATGACAAAAGCACCTTTCAAAGGAAAAATGGAAAGGGGCAAGGATCTGTTGGACCTAATCCACACAGATGTATGTGGACCGTTCAGATCTGCCACGAGAAACGGTGAGAGATACTTTGTTACCTTTACTGAAGATTTCAGTAGATATGGATATATCTATTTGATGAAAAACAAGTCGGACACCTTTGAAGTGTTCAAAGGATTCAAAAACGAAGTAGAAAACCAACTGGGCAAGAAGATCAAGATGCTCCGGTCCGACAGGGGTGGAGAATACTTGAGTCATGAATTCTACGACTATCTAACGGATTGTGGAATAGTTCCGCAATTATCTCCTCCCAGAACACCACAACTCAATGGTGTTGCTGAGAGAAGAAATCGAACGCTACTTGATATGGTTCGGTCCATGATGAGTCGTGCTACACTTCCAATATCGTTCTGGGGCTATGCCTTAGAAACTGCAACTCATATCTTAAACCTCGTTCCAACTAAGAAGGTTGCAAAGACACCTCTGAAGTGTGGACTGGGACTCGTCCCTCGTTAGCACATATAAAGGTCTGGGTTGTGAAGTCTTCGTTCGGCGCGAAACTAACGACAAGCTAGAACCTAGAGCAGAGAAGTGTCGGTTCATTGGTTATCCCTACAAATCCTTTGGATATATATTTTACAAACCTTCTGAGAACAAAGTGTTTGTAGCTAGAAGGGGAGTCTTCCAAGAAAGGGAGCTCATTTCCAAAGAGGATAGTGGGAGCAGTATTGATCTTGAAGAAATTCAAGAAACAACCAATGATGAACCTATAGTTGACACTAGCCCTCAACATGAGATTGAACCACCTGTTGAGGAAACTGACATACCTCCACCACCTCTTCGCAGAACTAGTAGAGATAGTAGAGCTAATCAATCTCCTGATTTTTATTATGGTTTTCATATTACAAAGGAAGGAGATACACTAGTCAATGATAAAACATTTGATAGTGCGGACGAGCCATCCAACTACAAGGAAGCGATGGCAGGCCCTGAGGCTACCAAGTGGAAAGAGGCCATGGAGAGCGAGATTCAATCTATGTACGATAACCAAGTTTGGAAATTGGTTGATCATGCACCAGGTCGCAAGACAGTTGGGTGTAAGTGGATCTTTAAAAAGAAGAACGACATGGATGGGAATGTGCACACATTCAAGGCTAGACTGGTTGCGAAAGGTTACACTCAAACTCAAGGGATTGATTATGATGAAACCTTCTCACCAGTAGCAAAGATTAAGTCTATCAGGATATTACTTGCCATAGCTGCATTTCATGACTTTGAAATATGGCAAATGGATGTAAAAACCGCTTTCCTCGATGGAAAACTTGATGAGGATGTGTATATGGCACAACCTGAAGGTTTTGTACATACCGAGTATCCAGATAAGGTGTGTAAGCTTGAAAGATCCATTTATGGACTTAAACAAGCGTCTCGTAGCTGGAATCTTTGTTTTCATGAAAAGGTCAAGGAGTTTGGATTTTCTCGAAGCGAAGATGAGTCCTGCGTATATGTTAAGGCTAGTGGAAATAATGTTGTATTTCTAGTCTTGTATGTTGATGACATACTACTCATAGGAAACGATATTCTGATGTTGCAAGATGTAAAGGTCTGGCTCGGGAAATGTTTCGCTATGAAAGATTTGGGAAATGCAGCATACATACTTGGAATAAGAATTTATCGAGATAGAACCAAGCGTTTAATTGGACTTAGTCAAAGTACATACTTGGATAAGATATTGAAGAAATTCAATATGAGTGAATCCAAGAAAGGGTATTTGCCCATGCAACATGGCATAAGATTGAGTAAAGATCAATGTCCCAGCACTAGTAAAGAACTGGACAGAATGAGTCGAATTCCATATACATCTGCTATAGGATCGATCATGTATGCCATGACATGTACTAGACCTGATGTCTCATTTGCTTTAAGCGTGGTGAGTAGAGTGCCGACTGAAGAGAATCCGGTGGATCCTTTCACGAAAGCGTTAACTCGACCCAAACATGAGTATGATACTGAAGCCATAGGTGTTAGAATTATCAATATACCTTGAATGTTTTAGTCGTTAGTTTGATGTATTGAAAACGTAATAAATTGTATTTGATTTGGAGATTATTATATGGAGATTATAATATATGCTGGATTGCGTCCATTTACATTTAATTTATTATCGTGTTTTCGTTTTGCATGTTTACAACCAACTTCCTGAGTATTAATTTACTTAAACCTCCACAGTCAGTCATACTCCTGGAAGTAAGTAGTGATTCAAGACTGTCATGGAGTGTTAGAAGCATAGAGAATGCAGCTAACACTCATGAGTACCTAATAGTGATTTGGGTATTGGAACAACCCACACTCAAAAGTTTACTTCATGGATTAAGTCAGAGTAATTTTGAGATGATAATATTTTATGTTCTTCAAACGGAGATACATAGAGTTTTGCTCTATGATTCTGTTATGCTTTGGTGTGCTCCAACGCTGACCGTAACTGGCAGCTATACAGGGTATGTCCATGTATAATATGATGAGTAGAAATGAACTGTGTAGTCAAAGTTTATTTGTTCCTTCTGCTTAAACAGGAGAAGCGATATCCATGGGCCCCTCGATGATTTGGTGTTGACATTAAGTGTTTGGCCAAACCCTGACTAGAATTGATGTGTTCAATTGAGTAGTCTGATGAATTCAACACATATCGAAAATCGGGAAACATAATCTTTATCCATGAGATAGACATTTATCCATGTCTCAGGTTCATATGATATATTGTAGAACAAAGGAACATTAAATCACTTATCTTAGGACCAAATCTTTATCAGAGTTCGGCAGCTGCATTGGATGGCTTGCTCTCTGCTGATTATTGAAAGTGTTAAAACCAAATAGAGTTAATAACTTGTCCAAGTGGGAGACTGTTGGATATAGTGTCCAGAGTCATTAACTATTGGTAATATTTCTAATAATAGCAGGGTCCTTTTGGGTTGCCCTTAAGACCCAAAATAAACAATCAGAAGAATTAAAGCGAGTTAAAGCAATTAGTTCAGTTGATGATAAGCTGCAATATAATTAATTAGATTAATTATATAAAGTGCAGGGACTGATTGGTTAAAATAGTTTTTACAAGCTTATCGGTTCAAGGGGGCTAAGTGTAAAATAGAGGGTTATAAATAAACTGCTAGGGGTTAAACCCTAATGAGTTTTTTTTTCAATCTCTCTTGGAGCCGTCGATCTCCCTTCTCCCTCTCCCAAAATCGTAAACCCTAATTTAGGGTTTAGTGATTAAGCATCTTCTTGTTGTTGGTATTTTGGTGTTCTTAAGTGTGAGCCACTAGAGGGATTCATACTATTGGTCCTTGACATCCAAGAAGCGAGATCAAAGGTTTGATTCATCATTGTGGTTTTCGACAATCGCAATAAACAAGTAAGTGTTCTTGATTCAATCTTTTGTAGTTAATTATCTAGAACGCATGTATTCATATAGGTTGATAGTTTGTATAACCATTGATGATAAAAATTAAAATATGCTTTCGTTGCCTATATCATGTGGTTGTATGTTTACTCAAACCCTTACACATAAACCCTGGAGCAATTAGATTTTTGCTTATGCTTGTCATTTTACGTTGTTTCCCGAAAGAAAATATATATGGAGAGAAGAGATGGAAGAATTCCAGCGATCAAATATCATTCATCGCCCGGTACGACAAAGGATGGAGAAGATAAAGATAGAAGCATGATTTCGCTTTAAATTTTGTTAGAGAGATTTCAGGAGACAAGGGTGGGAGTTGAGTCAGAGGTTTTAGGTTCATGGGAGAGGGCGGGGGAGACAATTCTTGGTGGAAGTCGAAGAGGGAGGGGTCATGGGAGTTGGCATTTCATTGAGCTTAAAAAACTTGTACAATGAGCAAAAAGAGAGGTACCTCTTAAAATTCAACAATAACTGTTTAAGGCACTTATATATATATATATATATATATATACACTAGTAGTGTACCCGCGCAATAGCGTAATTGTTTCTCGTTAACCAATTAGCCAAGAAAACCAATTACAAACTCTTTGTGACATCGATAGGCAAGGTATACCAAGATTGTACTTTTCAACTCTCACATTTTAAAGTAGAGATTTTGTGCCATGGGCCCATGGCCGATCTCCCAAGTTCTTTCATTCCTACAAAAAAATGCATGTCTTGTTTTTTTCAATCTAAAAACATCAAAGTAATTAAATGCATTCAAAAAAAAGTTAAATACTTTTATCAATCGAAGTAGTTCAATATATTATATACAGGTATAAACTTGTAAGAGACATGCTACCATAATAAATAATAAAAAACAAGAATGGACCAAAACTTCATAAAGCCCAATCCGCCATCCTAAATAACCATTTGAAACCAATTTGGACAACCCAGAAAAGAATCAACCATCTTGAGTTCTTGACCATGTATGCTATTACTTTAGTGAAAGAAACCATAGTGATGAAGAGAAACAATATATCACTGTTGAGCCAAACATGGAAATAAGGCATGCATGCATGCATCTTTTTCCAACCATGAGAGGCCCTAAATTATGATAACCATTACTCCAAATAGAAGTCAAAATAAAAGCTTTGACAACAAACAAGTGGCCAAATAGTTGATCTAATCTATCCATATTCCATTAATATTTCACAAATGTGAAACAAGCTATATTAAGCACACATGTTACCAAATTAGACCACCAAAAGGAAAACCAAGCTTGAAGAGACTCCTTATAATAGTTGGACCAAACAAAATAGAAAGCCCATACTGATAGACCAAAAGATGAGCAAAGAGCCAAAGAAGCAAAATTTAACAGATCAATACAGTAGCCAACAAGGAGTAGAAAAAGGAAATCTGACCAAAACAGATCAAACAAAAAAAAGCCTAAAGGCAAGCAGTAACCAAACATATTCTCAAATCCACTAATCCAACCTTATTATTTCTTTAAATCAAGATGCCAAAAATTGCATCATTAAAATTTGATCCCAACAGCCTTTCAAAAAGAAACTTGATCCCAACAGGTTGTGATTATATGTGTCAAGCATAAATGGTTAAATAAATGAAATAATATGTTAAAACACAAATGAGACACAAACTCATGAGATTTGTAGTCGTTTTCTTTCAATCTCTTAAGATCATCTTGAAGTTCTTGAAAGTTAGTTTCCAGCTCCTTCTGTTGATCCAAACCCTCAGTGATTTGATAATGACCCTCTCTTATATACTTAGTGAAAATTGTAAGTAAACAAAATGTATCAGAGTTTCACTATCGCTGATAAGTACTAAGATCTTACAGTACCGCTGATAGGAACTCTCGCTCTTTAAATTAAACATTCAGCGAACACTGTTCACCATTAATGCTTTGAGTCTGTTCAGTCATTATGATGATCGCTGATAAGTTAGTTGTTTACTTATGATCCCTGAAGACAAGTTTCACGTCAACAAAGGTTCTACGCTGAAGTCGAAGATCAAGCTCAAGAACCAGCAACAAGTCTCCTAATGAACTGATGCGGATCAGCGAAGACTCAGATTTGTCCACTCAACGTGAAGTATCAAGTACAAGACTTAAGCTATCGCTGAACTTTATCATTCGCTGAATCAACGAAAAGCTGATCATGAAGTCCTCCGTACAAAGTACTTTTGTCTTAACCCCCTTGCACGACTCCGTACGAAATGTCAGAAAAGAACCTCCGACTGTCTGAAATCGTACAACCACTCTGATACTACACTATTCATCCATGCGGCTACTAAGGTTGTCAACAAAGGTCAATGACATGCAACCAACCAGCTGATGACACGTGTAAAGTGTATACTGACTTGCATTAAATGCATGCAGTATATAAAGAGATGAACCCACTTCATTTGAAGTAACTTGCTAACTCTGGACAAGTTCAATCTCTTATCTCAAGATAGGTTATTATTAGTAATTTCCTTATCTCTCTTAGTGCAAGAAACCTTAGTGTTCCAACTTGTTTAGATTTAGGTTTATCCTTAATCTTGTTTCCGCAACAAGCTGTAAATTGTTAATGATTTATCAATAAACAATTTAGAAAAGTAAAATCTGTGCGTTTGTATTCAACCCCCCCCCCCTTTCTACAAACTTGTATAGGCCTTCGGGACCAACAAGTGGTATCAGAGCGGATTTGTTTAATCTCATAAACAAGATCTAGTCTAAGATATTTCTCTTCCTTGCTATTATCTGAAAATGGCCACCAACACAAACACAAATTATATAGACAATGGTTCTCTTGCTAAACCCCTAGATTTTCCAAAGATAACTTCAACTTTTGGAAAAATAGGATGACACTCTTCTTAGAAGGTGTAGACCCTACTATGCCTTACTATCTCGAGAATGGTCCATTCATCCCTGTAAGAATTGATGCTGCTGTTCCAGCCGCTGAGAATAGACCTGCTATTCCAGAAAGGCTGGTACCTAAGGAAATCTTTCAATGGACTGACGAAGATAAGAAGAAAGTGGCTATAGATACAAAAGCCAGATCCATACTATCCATGGCTCTTCCTGACGAAGTCTACCATTCTTTCATGAATCTGAAAACATCAAAAGCCATGTGGGACACAATATGTGTTCAGTATAAAGGAACGTCTGAAGTCCAGGACTCAAGAAAGATCAACCTGGTAAGACAATACGAAAGCTTCATTTCTGGTAAGAATGAATCTCTCTCTGAAGTTCACCAACGTTTTAATTGTTTAATTATAGATCTGAAAACTGTTGGTAAGGAATATTCTAACTTTTAAGTACTGACAAAGTTTCTAGAATGTTTACCTGAAAGTTGGGACAATTATGCTATGTGTCTCAAGCTGTCAAAGGATCTAAAATCAATGACCCTTTCAACCTTATATGGCACGTTGCTGAATCATGAGCAATCGAGCCATCTTAAGAAGAATCTTGTAAAAGATTCCAAAAGCACCCCTGTTGCTTTAATCTCAGAAGAACCTTCTACTCAGCGACCCTCAGTCACTATCACTGAGTTAGAGAGTAACTCTGAAAGGTCATCAGATTCTGATTCTTCAGATGATGATGAATCTTTGGCTCTCCTAACTAAAAGGTTCAGGAGATTTGCCAAAAAGAAAATGTTTAGAAAGAACAAACCTCTTTCCATAACTGACAAGCCTAGATCATCAGCTTTTGTTGATAAGGCTACTGCTACTTGTTTTAACTGCGAAAAGACAGGACATTTCGCTAACGAGTGCAGGTCTAAGAAAGTTTCTAGACCCTCAGCTTTTACAAAGAAACCCTTTGTTCCAAGGAATAAAGATGACAAATATTCAAAGCTGAAAGAAAAATATGCTAAGCTGAAAAGCTTTAAGAAGAAGAATAAACGCCTGATGGCTGACTATGATTGGGCTGCTTCTGATGAAGAAGCATCATCATCTGACTCTGAAGATGATGAAGCAAATCTATGTCTCATGGCCAAGATTGAAGAAGAGGAAGAAAGCTCAGACATTCCCTCCACTTCAACCTCTGCTAATCAGGTATCACCTTCTTTCTTTACCAATATTGCAAATATTGATGAAGCTGATAGTCTCCGTAAGATTGATCTCTTGACTAGAAGTTTATACGAAGCTATGAACGGAAAAACTGTGGTTGAAAACCAAAACCTTGATCTCGCTGAAAAGCTTAAAAACTGCCACCTTCAAATAGAAAAGCTTTCTAAAATTGAAGAAGATTTTAAAGATCAAGTATATTTAAATCAGCTAGTCAAAATCGAACGAGCAGAAGCTATCGCTGCATTAAAAGCTGAAAAAGCTATTGTTGAAGGTTGGTGTAATTCTTCAACAAAGATCACTGAGATAATAAAGTCTCGGATTCCCCTGAGTGATAAACGTGGTTTGGGTTACAAATATGATACTCCAAAACCAACCACTGAGCGTTCAATGCTTAAATTTGGAACGTTCGTATCCTCAGTCGCTGATACTTCATCTTCTCAGTGCTCCTCGTCCTTTATTCCAATCCCTGAGGAAACTCCTACCTCCTCAAAAGGTAAGGAGAAAATGGTTTATTCAAAACCTACCTCTGTCTCTAAAGACAAAGGTAAAGGAACTGTTATTTACTAGAATCCTCAGAAGGGTACCTTAGTACCAAAGCTGAATGCTTCTAAAGCTTCAGTGGCTTATTTCTCTGGATCAAGGAAGCAGATCTCTGGATCTATTCAGCGATCTACTCCTAAACTCAGAGTGGATATCCTTGGTAAGAAATCTGAAGAACTGAATGTTCGTCCCATTTCTAAAGCCAATAGTTTACTTGGTGCTGGCACTTCTAATTCGAGATTAAAAGCTCAGCATTCAAATGGTCCTAGAACTATTTTTAGTTATAGGAAATGTTATCACTGTGGACTTACCGATCATATTGCTAGTAAGTGTCCCACAGCCACCAAAGCTGAAAAGATAGCTAAGGTGAAGATTGCCCCCAAGGCAAAGAAGACCAACCCTGGTGCAAATCAGGTCAAGGTGAATCCTACCACTGAAGTTAAGAAATTAACCAAAGTGAATAAAGACAAAGCTGAATCATCAAATGCTGCGAAGACTGCTGAATCTTCCATTCCAACTACTTCCACTGACAAATGTGTATACATGATTAAGTGGGTACCCAAGAAAAACTAATCTTCCTTTGTATTACAGGTTAAGAAGGGTATCTGGTATCTCGATAGCGGATGCTCTAGACACATGACTGGAAAGAAAAGCCTGCTCGTTGAATACAAGGAAGAGAAGGGTCCCTCTGTGACTTTCGGTGGAAATGGAAAAGGACATACCCGAGGGTATGGTGTACTTTCAAATGGTACAACCTCCTTCAGAAGAGTCGCATATGTTGAAGGGCTGAAGCATAATCTTCTAAGCATCAGTCAACTTTGCGACATGGATAACAAAGTAATCTTTACTAAGGAATCCTGCTTTGTCGCTGACAAAAAGGAGAAGATAGCTCTCAGCGGTTATCGTTTGGAAAATGTTTATGTAATAAACACGGACTCAACAACCACTGAGAACTCATGTTTCTTCTCAAAGGCCTCATCTGATGTCAACTGGCTATGGCATAAGAGGCTATCTCATCTAAATTTCAAGACACTGAACACTCTTTCTTCAAAAGAGTTAGTCACTGGTCTACCTCAGCATTCATACGCCAAAGAGTCTTTATGTTCAGCGTGTGAAAAAGGGAAGCAGACCAAAGCAAGCTTTAAATCAAAGCAAGTTTCTTCAGTGTCATCTCCTCTACAACTACTCCATATGGATTTGTTTGGCCCTGTTAACAAACAATCCATCGCTGGAAAGAAATATACGCTGGTCATAGTTGATGAATTCTCTCGCTTCACTTGGGTAATGTTTCTCCGTTCTAAGAGTGACACCCCTGAAGAACTCATCACCTTTGTTCGGAAGATGGAAACCCTGAACAATCTGACCGTTCGCTCAATAAGGAGTGATCATGGGACTGAATTCAAAAATAGTTCTCTTGATTCCTTCCTTGAGAGTAAGGGTATTTCTCACAACTTCTCTTCAGTGAGAACACCGTAACAAAATGGAGTCGCTGAAAGAAGAAATAGAACAATTATTGAAGTTGCACGTTCAATGCTCAGCGATTCTCACCTGCCTATTCAGTTTTGGGCAGAAGCTGTCAACACTGCTTGTTTTACGCAACACAGGTCGCTGATAGTTAAAAGATTCAAAAAGACAGCCTATGAACTCTTTCATGGGAGAAAGCCTTCAATCAGCTTTCTTCACATCTTTGGATGTCAGTGTTTCATACTGAACAACAGAGATGCTCTTGGAAAGTTTGATCCTAAGGCTGATGATGGAATCTTTCTTGGATACTCCTCAGTTTCCATAGCCTTCAGAGTCTTCAATCGTAGAAGACAAACTGTAGAAGAAACTATTCACGTCACGTTTGACGAATCCCGTTCAGCGAACTCTAAACCGTCCGCTGATACTGAAGAACTGAATCAATGGATGTTTTCTCATCTTGGTGATTCAGAAGTTTCTCCCACTCCTCATGCTCATCCAGTAGAAGATGATAGTCCTATCATTCCAAATATGCAGAATAGTGAAGCTGAAACATCATGGGTCTCAGCTGTTCCAATAAACACTATACCCACCGCTGAACCAAATGCCTCAGACATTCCATCTATCTCTCAGCAATCAGTAAATGAAATGACAAATGCAAGTATTCCTCTCTTAACTGAAACTCCAGAAGTAGCTGAAGCCTCATCTTCTGCTCCTCCAGTTCAAGATGAGTCAGCGACTTATGCTCCGGCTTAGCGATGGACCGTAAATCACCCCATTGATCAAATTCTTGGTGATCCAAACGCTGGTGTTCAGACTCGACGAAGTACAGGTAATATTTGTTTATTTGTTAACTTTATTTCTCTAACTGAACCAAAGAAAGTAGATGATGCCCTCAAAGATCCGAACTGGGTCAGCGCCATGCAAGAAGAGCTGACTGAATTCGAAAGAAACAAAGTTTGGAAACTTGTTCGGAGACCAACTGATAAAACTGTGATAGGCACTAAATGGGTCTATCGAAACAAGTTGGACGAACATGGTACTGTAACTCGCAACAAAGATCGTCTTGTTGCTCAGGGATACAGACAAGAGGAAGGTATAGATTATGACGAAACATTTGCTCCAGTAGCAAGACTTGAATCTATTCGTCTATTCTTAGCATATGCTGTACACAAAAACTTCAAAGTACATCAGATGGATGTTAAGTCAGCGTTTCTAAATGGAAAGCTGAATGAAGAAGTGTATGTGGAACAACCTCCAGGATTCTCAGATTCTAAGCGTCCAGGTTATGTTTATAAACTGGATAAGGCACTTTATGGCTTAAAGCAAGCTCCTCGTGCATGGTATGACACTCTTTCTACTTATCTCCATATTGAAAAATTTGAGCGAGGTAAGATTGACAAAAATCTATTTTTTAGAAAAGTGAAAGGTCATATCATTCTAGTTCAAATATATGTTGATGACATTATATTTGGTTCTACTAACCCTGAGCTTTGTACTCGTTTCGCTGATAGAATGAAAGATGAGTATAAAATGAGCATGATGGGTGAACTAACATATTTCCTTGGTCTTCAGATTAAGCAAACTGAAAAAGGAACTTTTATTAATCAGGGAAAGTATGTTAAAGATATGCTGAAGAAATTCGACTTAACTGAAAGTTCAGCTATGAAAACCCCTATGGCACCACCGCTGACACTTGATAAGGACACTAAGGGTGTTCCTGTCAATGTCACGCTGTACCGTGGGATGATCGGCTCACTATTGTATCTTACAGCTAGCCGACTCGATATTATGTTTGCAACATGCTTGTGTGCACGATATCAAGCTGAACCTAAGATATCTCATATGAAAACTGTAAAGCGAATTTTTCGATATCTTAAGGGTACAGCGAATCTAGGTCTTTGGTATCCTAAAGATTCAGGATTCGATCTAACCGCCTATTCAGATAGTGATTTTGCAGGTTGCAAAATGGATAGGAAAAGCACCACAGGAGGATGTCAGCTCCTGGGTGGAAAGCTGGTAAGTTGGACAAGTAAAAAGCAAAACTCAGTGTCCACTTCCACAGCTGAAGCTGAATATGTAGATGTTGGAGGCTGTTGTTCTCAAGTCTTGTGGATGAGAAATCAGCTACTAGACTATGATCTTCAGCTCTCCAAAATTCCAATCTATTGCGACAGCATAAGGAACATCGCTATAGCAAACAATCCATTACTACATTCAAAGACCAAACATATAGAAATCAGATATCATTTTATCAGAGATCATGTGATGAATGGTGATATAGAACTTCATTTTATCCCAACTGATTATCAGTTAGCTGATTTATTTACCAAACCTCTTGATGAGACAAGATTCAACTTTCTCATCAGCGAGCTTGGAATGCTGAACTTTGAAGGGTAAAATCCTCAACGGTTCACATTGATCAGCGATAGGATAAAATCAACTTGTATAACCCATTCAATCATCTTCTCTCTGAATAAAACTTGGTTAAAGCTGATATCAAGGTATGTTTTCTCTCTCTGACAAACGCATGGAAATGCAAGATTTCAAAACAGAATGAATCGATGAATATCTCTTCCTTAAACAGCGATATTTTGAAATTTCTTAAAACCTTCACTGATATTTCTATTCAGTGCTTCATGTTTTCAAAAGTATCCCTGAGTTTTTCAAAACCTCAGAGACAACCAAGAATATGAAAGGACAGTTGTGACGTCATTGCAACGGATAAACCCCGACACGTTCTTCTTTCTGACACACGTTTGCACGTTTCGTTTACTCGCCAATCAAATGCAAACACGTGTCCGTGTCATGATGAAAATCTTTTCCCGCTCAAGATTTTCTCTTTCTAAAAATCTCTATATAAACAAATTCTTTGTTTATATTTTCCTTTTACGCGATCAATCTTCCTCCGCAAGAAAGAATTCACTGTTGCATTTGTGTTTTCAAACTTCAAGAACTGTGCATCATCTTCTTCATCAAACATCAAGGTTAATATGTTCTTATTTATTACCAAATGCGTATAACTTGTTTCTGATCTTTTCTCTGTTTTAACAAGATCAAACAAAAGAACTTCTTAAAATAAAATCATTTTCTTTCATGGTTTTATGAACACAACCATTTCATGGTTGTTCTTCAAGTTTAAATGCGAAAATCTTAAACTTGTTCTTCATTCGTTTCCAGAATCTAATTCTTCATAGAAAACTGGATAACAAGAATAAATGGGTTTTACATTTCGTTTCTTAAAATCAAGAAAAACCCTAATCTTCATTAAGACTTTTGTGTCTAAATGAAATGGATAAAATTTGAACCATCTTAATGGAAAATCTTTCCACTTTAAGATAATTCTTATTTGTTAACATCTTTGGTTGAACTGATAATACAGAGAAATGGCTTCGTCTGACATTCCTACTACCGCTGAGAACATCTCCGCTGATTCTGAGGAAGTGGACATCCTCAAGGCTCCTCAAGTCAAGTTTGCCCTTGACAAACTGGATTGGACTAAGGTGAACAACCTCTATGCGCTTCTCGAGTTTCCTCCTCGAAAGCAAGTCACACATCTAGATGATGCTGTGAAATTCCTAAAGAATTGCTGCATCTCCACAGCCCTGACCATAACACCTCCTGCTCATCAGCTTTTGCTCTCACAATTCTGGTACTCAGCCAGACACTCTCAACTACCTTCAGCCAAAGACCCCTCCAAAACAATCGATTGCATCCTCTGCGACATCGAATATGGCACCATGAAGATCACCCCTGCCATTATTCGCAAAGCTCTCAGCCTTCCCATCGCTACCAAGGAAAAACCTTTTGTTCCCCTCCTTGACCCCAAGAAAAACTCAGACAGGGAAGCCATCATTGCATTTTTCGATGCAATGGGCTATGTATGGGAAATCGGCAGAGAAAAGAAGCCCGAGAAGAAGCTGACGATTATGAAGAAATCGAAAATGCCCAGCGAGATGAATTTCATCTTCGCTCATCTAATCAGCTGCATGACTGCAAAGAGAGGCTCCTCTGACCAAGCCGCTAAACCTCAACAAGCAATGGGATATGCACTGCTGAAAGGTCTCAACATAGACTGGGCATCGATTATCTATGATGACCTAGTTCTAAGAGTGGACACCGTCGCTGACAGACCTCCATGGGTTCCTTACCCCCGATTCATCAGCGCCATCTTCCAATATGGCCTGAAGGAGAGCTACCCAACTGAAGGTGACCTGAAACTCTCTCAGGTCGGCCCAAAGATACTCGACTTCAAACCAATGGTGAATGAGGTACGTCTTTCTACACTCTTGACTCTTCTCAACCCTTCTTCTTCTCATTCTGTGGCTCCTTCAGCGACAATACCCATCGTTGATACCCTGGCCACAAAATCCTTTCCTTCTAAGAAAAGGAAACATTCTTCTACCCCACTTGGTTCTAAAAGGATCAAGAAAACAAAGGAGCAACCCCAGCAATTTCATGCTGAAGACTCCTCAGCTCTTTCTGCAGAGCTGAAGGAACGTTCAGTGGTACGCTCTGCCACACCTGAACAAGCCATCCCTTTAATCCCAACTTCAGCGCCTCTAAACGCTGAAGCTACAAACTTGGAACCTACCCTACCTCCTTCAGTCTCTCAAAAGACCGATGAAGTGATTTTCAGCGAATCCAACGCTGAACTCAGAACCCAACCCCCATTCTTATCCTTCGCTCCTCCCTCCACTCATTTGGTCTCTACTCCAGATCTCGCTGGAGTTGCCATCATTTCTACGGAACCTAAAGCTGATTCTCCAGGAATGATGAAGACAAGACCTGAAGGACAATCCATGGGCACTTTTGAAGATGACATGGAACTTTACTCAAGAACCCGTGATTTTGATGAATTCACCAATCCTCCTGCAGGTACACACCAACCCATAAACACTGTTACTAAACCCCAAACTTCTGAGCTTTCCTATGTTCACAAGTTTTTATATGTTACAGGTCCTAATTTGGGAGACATCAACGCCTCTCTGAAAGTTGTGGAGACAACGCTGACAGATCTCACCACCACTCTTACTAATAACTCTACAGCTGTAACAAACGCTGGAGAGAATCTGAACAAGCTGACAACGGTGGTGGAGAAGAAGGCTTCCACAGATGACTTGAAGCAAGTTGATAACACTCTCAGCGACTTCGCCAAGGTGCTCGTTGACATCTACACAGACTACACCTCTCAAAAATTCAGTTTCATCCATGTCCAGTGAGGTCACAACGCTGAAGACATCGGTTGGACAACTAGAGGGAGATATGTCTGCTGTAAAGACTGACTTAGGCTCTGTAAAGACCGGTGTTAGTTCGATGAAATCGATGATCGAGCAGCTACTACAGAAGGCGAATACTCCTACTCCTGCTCCTGTCCCTGCATCTGACAACTTCACAGCGGCGGATCGCACTGAGCTGAAGAAAATCAATCCTGCTATTTCTGGCCTTGAAGACAGAATAGCAAAGATTGAAGTTTGTATAGGTCTCTCTGGCCAAGAAGACAGAGAACCTACCAACGCTGCTAAATCTACCCATTCCTCCCCCAGTCATCATGAAAAAGAGGGGGAGAAGAGCGTTGAAGATCTCTCCAAAAGCGCTGAAGACCTTTCCCATGATGAATCTATCAGGGGAGAGAAGGATGCTGAAGAAACCACCGCTGGACCTCAGGGAGATGAAAACCCTGAGGAAATCGAGAAGCTCGCCTCTGTATCTGAGGGGGAGCAACTCGAAGAAGTTGATAAAACTGAATCTGAAGCAGAAGATGATGAAGCCGTCGACATCCCTGATAATGAACCATCCTCTTCTCCAAAGAACGATGATGATGATGACGAAGATGACGATGACTTCTTTATCGTCAAACCTGCTCCGAAGATCAAAGCTCTTAAGGGAATCTCGATAAATGAACCTTCAGGGGAGCGGACAAAGACAAAGCCCTCAGCCTCTGGAGCTAAGAAAGGCAAAGGCAAAAGCGTCGCTGAAGATGACAATCTGACGATCTTGCTTGAAAAGCCGGTTTGTCAGGTACACTAAACATCTCTCACTCCATCCCTCCTCTATCATACACTATCAGTTCTTCTACCCAAGCCTATACACTTGAACCAATTCTCTCTATCTGATTCTACCCAAGTTCTTACTTGTAAGATCGATGTGTTTCAGCTAGTCCTCTCCCCTGTTTGAGGATATCGTAGAAGGCTCCACAACTGCGACTTCACCAATAATACCAGCTGCTGCTGAAGAAATAATCCCAGTCTTAGATTTAATCTCTGAGACTGATGAACCAGAAGAACAGCTACTCTCGCACAGAGGCAGACCTTCCTTAGCTCCTCAAAAGCTAAGTGAAGAGGATCAGAAAAGAAGAGAGGAAATAATAAAGCAATTCGAGGATCAGCGAATCATTCTGAGGCGTGATCAACTTCCTTCAGTTCCTCCAAAGTTCAGAATTTCCAAAACGGAATACAAGGAACACCTCAGAGCTGAAAGATTAATCGCTGAAAGAAAGGAAGCTGAAGAAAAGGACAGAGAATACGCCATCCAGCTTTCTAAACGATCAATAAAAGACCCCAAGCTGAAAAGAGTTCCAATTGATGTTCAACGTCAGCTCTAGGAAAACGCCAAGAAGATAACTGAAGAAAAGAGAACTGTGTCTCAGTCCACTTTAGCCTGGTGCAAAGAAAAGGTCAACTACATAGACTCTCCTGCCAAAATCAACAAGGTATTCATCTCTGGAAGAACAACCCTTGTTTCAATCGCTGAAGTCGAGATATTCAGAGAAGATAAGAAGTACGAAAAATTCTATGCTGAAGCCATAACGAAGTACGGTCTCTCTGAATGGTTGGAGATCAGGTTAGCCATCCAGAAGTCCAAGTCGAAGTACAAGGAACATGTTGAAAAGTTGATCAACAAACAAATCGACTTAGTCTACTCCTGTGTGGATATTCCTCCTCCTCCTCCTCTCGAAAGTTAGAAAAGAAAGGCCTCAGCTAAGAAGAAGAAATCTATATCTTCAATTGATGGCCCTGTCATACGAAATGAAACAGGTATTGGTTTTTCACGTGCTGAAATACTTGGTCCTGATCCTGATCTTTCCATGCTTGACACATCTCTTCCTCCTTGTGAGACTTTCATCCCTGGCAAAGTAATAAGCGAACCCTACGGGATATTTTTCCATGACTACGATGGTGGAAAGCATTTTCAACGCATCTCTGAACTTCACATCACACCCATCGAACAGCTGAGAGATCTCATCTACTGGTGTGACTTCAGGAATGACCCTCAGGCTCGACATCTGAAACCCTTGATCTTTGAAGAAGCGCTGATCAAAAGAAAACAAGGTGTAACCATCCCTGACTGGATGATTCCCACCACATCAATGACCCTTGATGAACTTCTCATTAAGGAAGAACCCTTTACAAACTGATATGATCGCCTATTTCTCTATTGTATCAGTTATTCTTCTGTACTTGTAATTTATTTCGCTCGTACTTGTAATCTTTCCATTTCTCTTTGTAACCTGATTCAAAGTTTTAAAGAAAGATTTCAGCGAATGTACTTTACTCCATCAGTACTGAAAAGATCCCAGAAAACAGTAAAAGGGACAAATATTTTATGAGTTCTTTTTATCCTTATGTTTTCATTAAATAGCAATTTTCTTTGTTGCTATGTCATAATCAAATAGGGGGAGATTGTTGATCCAAACCCTCAGTGATTTGATAATGACCCTCTCTTATATACTTAGTGAAAATTGTAAGTAAACAAAATGTATCAGAGTTTCACTATCGCTGATAAGTACTAAGATCTTACAGTACCGCTGATAGGAACTCTCGCTCTTTAAATTAAACATTCAGCGAACACTGTTCACCATTAATGCTCTGAGTCTGTTCAGTCATTATGATGATCGTTGATAAGTTAGTTGTTTACTTATGATCCCTGAAGACAAGTTTCACGTCAACAAAGGTTCTACGCTGAAGTCGAAGATCAAGCTCAAGAACCAGCGACAAGTCTCCTAATGAACTGATGCGGATCAGCGAAGACTCAGATTTGTCCACTCAACGTGAAGTATCAAGTACAAGACTTCAGCTATCGTTGAACTTTATCATTCGCTGAATAGAAAATGATAATCGCTGAATCAACGAAAAGCTGATCATGAAGTCCTCCGTACAAAGTACTTTTGTCTTAACCCCCTTGCACGACTCCGTACGAAATGTCAGAAAAGAACCTCCGACTGTCTGAGATCGTACAACCACTCTGATACTACACTATTCATCCATGCGGCTACTAAGGTTGTCAACAAAGGTCAATGACATGCAACCAACCAGCTGATGACACGTGTAAAGTGTATACTGACTTGCATTAAATGCATGCAGTATATAAAGAGATGAACCCACTTCATTTGAAGTAACTTGCTAACTCTGGACAAGTTCAATCTCTTATCTCAAGATAGGTTATTATTAGTAATTTCCTTATCTCTCTTAGTGCAAGAAACCTTAGTGTTCCAACTTGTTTAGATTTAGGTTTATCCTTAATCTTGTTTCCGCAACAAGCTGTAAATTGTTAATGATTTATCAATAAACAATTTAGAAAGGTAAAATATGTGCGTTTGTATTCAACCCCCCACCCCTTTCTACAAACTTGTATAGGCCTTCGGGACCAACACCTTCATATACTCAATAACTGGCTGTTGTTTGTTGTTCACCAATAAGAAATTTCAGTAAAACAAAAAAAGTTGCAAGGGAACTGCTTTAATCGTTCTTTTACAGAAATTGACACTAAACCAACCTGAAGCTTTAACCACGAGTAGCAAGGACAACAATGGAGAGGTTTTAATCAACTAAAGCTAGTCGTCCATGCTTCATTTCACCGGCAAGTATCCCTTCACCGTGCATAAGTGACACCTCCTTAACCTTCATTTCACCAGAAGTGACTACTCATAGATCAATGATTTTGCGATATCTTTCATCTCTTGATCAAGTTTAAGCACTTCCTTGGCTTACCTGCAGAAATTTTAGTAAAATATATTTCAAGCATAGTAGGAAAAGTCGCTCTACCTTGTAGTTGTAGTCAAGAAAGTTATTGACCTAAAACCATGTTTAGCCTCGACAACTTTCTGAAAATCAAGCAATGAGTAGCACTAAACATACATTCACTGTGTAGAAATGTTTGACAATGAACTGTTGGAGACCGGTAGCTCTCCAGTGAAGCTGTTATGTTATTGGAGCAAGAAAAAGGATAATATGTTTTCCATATAAAATATAAATGTTTTATTTAATCACAAAAGGCCACATTACACAGTGGGTAAAAGAACCAATATTTATAGATAGCCAAATGATGCATCCTTTCATACTAACAGACGCATCCCTTCATGTGACGGTTGACACAAACCAAAGGACACCTTTGGTAACCACCAATAACCATCTGTCCAAAGATGTCTAGCTTATCTTTAACATTCCCCCTTAAGCTAGACAGAGGACATACCCAACCCTTCCTTCAAACGAACAAAGTTTCCAACTTGCAATGCCTTAGTAAACGTATCTGCCACTTGATCTTTGGTGCTGCCGAAATCTACCTCGATCTCTTCTTGATTAACAAGCTCTCGAATGAAATGGTACTTAATTCTGATATGTTTGCCCTTACCATGAAAAACAGGATTCTTAGTTAGAGCTATAGCGGACTTATTTTCACAATAAATCTTTGTAGGTACTCCTTTAGGCCATCTTAATTCTTTTAGAATAGCTCTCAACCACAATGCTTGACAACCTGCAGTAGATAAGGACATGTATTCGGCTTCCGCCGAAGAGAGAGCCACGACCCCTTGCTTCTTTGATTGCCACGAAATTGCTCCCGAACCCATATTGAAAACATATCCTGCAGTGCTTCTGCTGTCATCTAAGTTCCCCCTAAAGCCACTATCGCTAAAACCTTTGAGCCTAAAATCACCAGGCTTTGTATAAACGATACCATGATTAACCGTTCCTTTCACAAATCTCAGAATTTTCTTTCCTGCTACCCAATGACTTAATTTCGAGGACTCCATAAATCGACTGATTATGCTTACGGAAAACATAACACGACGTGTAGCCGTAAGATACATAAGGCTTCCAACTAGGCTTCGATATCTACTACGATCAACATCCTTACCTGATAAATCTTTGGAGAGTTTCAAACCAAATTCCATAGGAGTCGATGATGGTGTAGCATCACACATATTAAACTTAGTGATCAGATCTGTTGCATATTTTTGGTGACAAATGGAGATCTTGTGCTTTACTTGCTTAACTTCTAATCCAAGGAAATAACGTAGAAGTCCCATGTCGGTCATTTCGAACTCATGTTTCATGGAATCCTTGAAGTCTTTGATCACTCTAAGGGATTCTCCTGTGAATATTAGATCATCGACATAAAGGCAAATTATCAACAAGTTACCTTCCACTTCCTTGATGTAGAGTGTGTGTTCATACGTGCATTTCTTGAATCCATGTTTTACGAAATAGCTGTCGATTCTACTGTACCAAGCACGGGGTGCTTGCTTTAGCCCATATAGGGCTTTCTTCAATCGGCATACCTTATATTCTTCTCCTTTCTTCTTATAACCAGCGGGTTGTTCGATATATACTTCTTCATTCAAAAAACCGTTCAAAAACGCAGATTTTACGTCCATTTGATGGACCTCCCATCCATTTTGTGCGGCCAAAGCTAGTACCAAATGGATGGTTTCTAATCTGATTACAGGCGCAAAAACCTCGTTGTAATCGACACCAAACTGTTGCTTATAGCCTTTCACGACCAATCTTGCCTTGTGTTTGTCGATTTCACCTTTCTCGTTCAACTTCATTTTGTAAACCCATTTTACTCCAATGGGTTTATGATTTATCGAAGGATCAACCAGATCCCACGTATTATTCTTAATGATAGCTTTCATTTCTTCGTCCATCGCTTGCTTCCATCTTTCTTCTCGATAAGCTTCTTTGAAAGTCAAAGGATCTGCATCGGCAAATAAAACAAAGTCTGCAACTTCGTCAAAGTTAAGTGGTTGGGTATTAGCATATATATCCCTTAAGCTTCTAATTTTCTTAACCGGTGTTTCGGTTGTGGATGAGTCCGAATTTGACGATGCAGGTTCAAGTTCTGGAGTCGATGGAGAGTTATCTTCAGGAATCAACGTGTGAGATTCTTCATGTTGTATATTAGAGATTGTTTGGACAGCCTCTTCATCAAATATTTGATTACCTCCATTACCTTTATCTAAACCATCCTTCCATGCTTTCCCTTCATCGAATACCACGTCCTTACTGATTATGAGTTTCTTAGTGAGAGGGTTATAAAGCTTGTATGCCTTTGAACTCTCACTATACCCAACAAAGATTGCCTTTTCTGATTTGTCGTCTAGTTTTCCTCTTCTTTGTTCGGGAACGTGTGAGTACGCTACACAACTGAATATTCTAAGGTGAGCAACACTCGACTTGTACCCACTCCAGGCTTCTTGTGGAGTCATGTTCGAGAGACTTTTTGTGGAGGTTCTGTTCAACATATATGACGCACATGCTACCGCTTCAGCCCAAAAATCATCTGTTAAGCCTTTGCCTTTCAACATACTCCTTGCCATCTCGATAATGGTCCGATTTTTTCTTTCTTCCACCCTGTTTTGTTGCGGGGTGTAACGGGTAGTAAGCTGATGGTGTATTCCATTTTCTTTTAAAAATTCTTGAAAACAATAACCATTGTATTCTCCTCCACGGTCAGATCTGAGTGCTTTGATTTGATGCTCACTTTGTTTTTCAACGAGAGCCTTAAAGGTCTTGAATGATCCAAAGGCTTCTGATTTCTCTTGAAGAAAATAAATCCAAAGTTTTCTACTAAAATCGTCAATGAAGGTAAGAATATACCTGTTTCCTCCAATCGACGCAGTCCTCATGGGGCCACAAATGTCCGTGTGAACAAGCTCGAGAGGTTTCGATGCCCTCCAAGCTTTGTCATGTGGAAATGATTCCCTTGAGTGCTTGCCCAACATGCATCCTTCGCATATTTCTTCGACTTTGTTGATAATTGGCATGCCTCGTACAAGTTTATGTTTACCCATGTATGTCAAATAACCAAAGTTTACATGCCCAAAACGATGATGCCATAGAAGAGATGATTGTTGTATACATAAATTAAATGAGAAGAGAGCATCTTCTTGAAACCTTAAGGGAAACATTTTGTTACCTGTCATGCGTACCTTGCCAAGCGGATTGCCGTTTGAATCCTTGATCTCGCATGCTCCATATTTAAAATGAATGTCGTACCCCTTCAACAAAAGCTGACCAACGCTCAAAAGGTTATTCTTAAGTCCCGGTACGAAATACACATTTGATATCTTCTTCTCGCCGTGCCTAGTCTTCACCGATATTTCGCCATTACCATGTACGTTTAACAATTTATCATCTCCTGTTCGTACTTCTTTTTTTACAGTGCTGCCCAAGTTCACGAAGAAACCCTTGTTTCCGGTCATATGATTGCTACAACCACTATCAATGTACCATATCTCGTCTATGAGATTTTCTTGCGTACTTAGCATCATAAACATCGTATCTCCTTGATCATCATCTTCTTTATGAATAAAACTAGATCCCTTCCTTTCTTCTGTAAGTCGTTTCCTGCAAAACTTAGAGGTGTGTCCAAATCTCTGACAATAATAACATTGAAATTGAGAAAACGGTTTTCCTCGCCCTTTGCCTTTGTAAGTTTGTGTTTGATCTTCCTTACCGTACTTGAAATCTTTACCCGTATCGTAAGCGTTGCCTTGACTGGTTGATGCTAATTGGAATGCTTGTTCATATGAGGACGAATCGAATTGCCTCATACGTAATTCGTGCGACTGTAAGGTTCCTAACAAACTTTCTATGGAAAGCGTTGAAAGGTCCTTTGATTCCTCTATCGCTACCACTATATATTTGAATTTCCTCGTTAGACTCCTTAATATCTTTTCAACCACTCTTTTATCGTCAATGATTTCGCCGTTTAACCTTAATCGATTCAGTAAGAAAATAACCCGGTTGTAGTAATCTTCAACGGATTCAGATTCTTTCATCTTGATGTTATCGAATTCACGTCTCAACGTTTGTAGTTTTACGATTTTCACCTTTTCTTCTCCACGATAAGTCTTATAAAGCATGTCCCAAGCGTCCTTCAATGAATTCGAGGAAGATATCCTTTCGAATATGATTTCATCCACAGCTTGATAAATGAGAAAGAGTGCTTTTCTATCTCTCTTCCTTTCTTCTTTAATTTCTTCAAGTTGTTCTTCTGTGAGTTCGTCCGGTTCTTCTGGTTCTTCAAATCCATAGTGAACGATATCCCAAAGATCTTGAGATTCATAGAGCACTTTCATCTGAATGCTCCAATGATGGTAGTTCTTTCCATTAAATTTTGGAAGTTGTGGATGAAAGTTGTTGATGTTGGACGTCATGTTTGTCCTTGCTATGATACCACTTTATTGGAGCAAGAAAAAGGATAATATGTTTTCCATATATAATATAAATGTTTTATTTAATCACAAAAGACCACATTACATAGTGGGTATAGGAACCCATATTTATAGATAGCCAAATGATGCATCCTTTCATACTAACAGATGCATCCCTTCATGTGACGGTTGACACAAACCAAAGGACACCTTTGGTAACCACCAATAACTATCTGTCCAAAGATGTCTAGCTTATCCTTAACATATGTGAGATCCCTGCATCGAAGCAACGCCATAAAGGGGGAAACCTCTAAACTTGAGAAAGACAAAAAAATAATAAACACACGAAATCCATGTTTTCTACTGTTGTAGAGAAAAACAACAAGAATCCGAAAACAAAACAAAGAGATTAGAGTTTTCGTCACCTATTTATCGGTAATTTTCATCCCTTGTTTGTTGAATATTTAAATCAATCGTCTCAAAAAATGTGTGGGAGTATGTTGAATTTGAATTTGAACTCAGATGGATTGAGATGCCTGAGATTTTCTATGAATTTTGAATTTAGGTCAAAGCATGGGGAAAAACAATTGAAGTGTTAGAACAGGAGAGCTGAAATGGGTATGAAAAAACTATGGATATGGATAGGTAATTCTGAACAACCCCTTCTTGGTGGCTTAAGCCGTGGGGTAAACATGATGCAATAGACACCGGTACCTAATGCATGGCAATTTGTAATTAAGAGGTTTTGAAGTTTTAAGCTTTAGAAGATGGTACCTTATGCATAAAATATTACATTGATCAAAACCAATATTAATGTAATATAGATATAGATATACATATAGATATAGATATAGATATACATATAGATATAGATATAGATATAGATATAGATATAGATATAGATATAGATATAGATATAGATATAGATATAGATATAGATATAGATATAGATATAGTCATATAGATATAGATATGGGAATTTAATTAAAATAACCAAAGTTTGACTTTTAATTACCAAAATACCCAATTTCTCTTTGATTTTATTAAAACACTCATTTTTTCCGCGATAGGGAGTCCGTGATGGCGGGACTAATTTTGAAAAAATTTCACCCGCGATCGAGGGAGGAGTCCGCGTGCATTTGATTTTTTTGTGATTTTAATTTGATATTTACACTTTCAACCCCTATACTTATTTACTTGCTTTACTTTATACCTTTTATTTTCATAATTTTAATTTTACATTTAACACATATAATCGTTTATTAACTAAAATACGTTAAAAATACGTTTTAATTTTAACAAGTTACACCATTATAATCGTCTCTTCGATACGTTCGAAATGAGCCCAATATTGAATATTTTTTTGATTTATATATTTTAATATATATCATATATTACATAAAAATATTTTTAATATTTACAATTCATACCCTTATAGTTAATTATTTAATTTATGATACATCTCTTATTTTTTTCAATTTTATTTTACACTCCTATCGCATTAACATAATAATCATATATTAACTAATTCATTAAATTGTTTTAAATTATTATTATTTGTATGTGTTTATAGATATCGTGAATGACAAGAGGACAAAGTTTCACGAGAAGAATGTGAAATGGGGTTTTGACAAGTTGGTATCACTGGACTCATTTAATAATTGTGAAAATGGGTATTTGGCGAATGATGATTCATGTATGTTTGGAGCTTAAGTATTTGCAGTTACAGAGTATGCACAAAAGGATCGATGTCTGTCCATCACAAAGCCTCCGCCAATTTTTAATACTTACACTTGTACCATCGATAATAAAATAAATAAAACATATTTTAACTATAAGAGTACCATAAATTAAATAATTAAATATAAGAATATGAATTTTAAATATAAAAAATATTTTTATGTAGTGTATATGATATATATTAAAGTATATAAATCAAAAAATATTCAATATTGGGCTCATTTCGAACGTATCGAAGAGACGATTATAATGGTATAACTTGTTAAAATTAAAACGTATTTTTTTAACGTATTTTAGTTAATAAACGATTATATGTGTTAAATGTAAAATTAAAGTTATGAAAGTAAAAGGTATAAAGTAAAGTAAGTAAATAAGTATAGGGGTTGAAAATGTAAATATCAAATCGAGGGTGAATTTTTTTCAAAATTGGTCCCTGTTCACGATCGCGGATCCCATCGCAGAAAAAATGAGTATTTTGGTAAAATCAAAGAGAAATTGGGTATTTTTGTAAGTCAAAGTCAAACTTTGGGTATTTTAATTAAATTTGTTAGCTTCAATCTTCCTAATCATAGAAGTATTTAGAAGTAGTGAAAAATAGGCTAAGTGAAGAAAGCCTCTTACAGAGGCTCTGCCGACATTACCGAGAAATCAAGGTCAAGAAGCTACAGAAGCAGCAGAGACTTCCTACAGAAGCTCTGTCATACGCACAAAGAAGACCAAAGACTCGGAATCCGGCGAAGACTGCTCCAGAGGACCAGACCGCAGAACCTCTGTAACTCATTACAGAGCCTCTGTGGTCCTTACTGAGACTTGAAGATATTTATAATATCTTGCTACTGTTAAAGGACTCGTACATCAACTTGCATGGTAGCATGCCCTGTCCAACGTCGACGTGTCAAACTCTGATTGGACTCAGTAGGGCTTAGTACATATTAGACGTCTGCTGCATTAAATGCAATATAGCACGTCTGACTGTTCATGCCATCCTTGCAACTGTTCACGACATCCTCTCAACTATTCATACGTACCTTTTGAATAGTAGCATATGCTTTATGGTCCCCTTTAGAGTAGTATATAAGGAAGACTCATGTTGAGTTCTTCCTTACACACAAATACACAACACAACAACATTAAGAACACAAAAAGCTTATTTACCTTAAGAGTCATATCTGTTTTAAAGCTTTTTCTTACTCACGGTTCATAAACCTGTTCTTGATATATATATTCAGTAAACTTTGAGATATAATATTTTGTTCACTGTTTATTTATAGTTTGTTCTAAATCTATCAAACTTATATGTTAGTTCTTTAAATACGCTTCCGCATCAAACCTTAAACCTGAACTAATAGATCTGATAATCTTGTTTAAAGCAAAACGGGAACCAACAATTGGTATCAGAGCCTAGCTTGATTTTTCAATATCAAGTGATCCTCGTTTTACAACTTTTATTTGATAGATTATTTTCTCTCTTCATCACAATATTTCTAAATATTAGTCGTACCCAGAAAACCTTCCAGATCTTTATCCTTAGAAACCCTCCATCAGATTATCCTCTCCTCAAAATGACAAATACAAATAACTTTTTCACTGCTGGATCACTAACCAAACCTCCTACTCTTCTTAGAGATGAGTATCCTCTATGGAAGATAAGAATGGTTCATTTCTTTGAGGGTACTGAAAAAACTCTCAAACAATATCTTTACAATCCTCCTCCAGTTCCGATGATAACTATGCCACGTGTACCAGCTACTGCTGAATCTGCTGAAATCCCTGAACATCAAAAACCTAAGCCAAGAGAAGAATGGTCAAATGAAGATAAGGCAGAAGATGAAGTTGCACAGAAAACAAAGAGAATATTGATCATGGCAATCCCCAACGAACTTTTTCAATCCTTAGATGCATGCGAAACAGCGCACGATCTCTGGAAAGAATTAGAAAGACAGTTGGAAGGGGGTGCTAAAACTCAGAAGAACCGAAGGGCACAATACATAAATGAATATCATGCTTTCAGAGCCTCTGCAACAGAATCTCTGCAAACAACATACGACCGGTTCAACTCTCTCATAAACAAATGCAAAAAGTCTGGTATTCACAGAACCACGGAAGAAAATAACGTCATGTTTCTAAAGAGCCTGAACGATGAGTGGCTTCAGTTGTCTATGTCTTTACAAACAAACCAAGATCTAGACTCCTGGACACTCTCTGATCTCTATGGAACACTTGCTGCACAAGAGCCTCAAATAGCTCAAGCTAAAACACTAACCACTGTGCCATACGCATTGGTTAGTAAATCTACAGAGGCTGCAGACAGACCAAGAAATGAGAGATCTACAGAGGAGAAAAAGAAGGAGAAAAAGAAGATGGTAATGGTTGATAGCGAAGAAGACGAGCTGATAGAGGAAGAGATAACTCTTGCGTCATTAGCTAAATCAATGGCTCTATTGACAAGAGAGTTTAGAAATAACCAAAGGATTTCTGGTAGAAGAGATGATGGAAGAAGAGAAGAATCAAGTGACCGACAGAGGTCAGACTACAGAAATGATGACCTACAGAGGTCGAGCGACAGAAGCTACAGAGGAAATGATCGACAGAGATCAGATGACAAGATAAGCCACACACAAGAATGCTACAAATGTGGTAAACCCGGTCATTACGCAAACGAATGCCGAACAGAGAAAGGTGGAGACCTACAGAAGTCCGACGACCGAACTGGAAACATCTCCCAAGGTTGTTTCAACTGCGGCAAGCCAGGTCATTTCGCAAAAGAATGCAGAAGTAGACCAAATCGCCCACAGAAGGACTCAGCTTTTTACAAAAAGAAGGCCGAGTATTACGCACAAAAATCCCTAATGGCGAACAAAGGGCATTCTGAGGCAAACAAAGAAGACTTCGAGTCAGACTCTACCTCTGACGATGAATTTCTCACAAATGCCCTGTTCTGTGGCATGGCAGAAATTGACTCCGGCACTGACAATGAGGTATCAATTTCAAACTCTATCTCAAGTACTAATTCTGTAGATGGTGATTTATTTAAACTTAACATTGAACTGAAACATATAACTGAAAGCATTCAGAAAAAGCTGACCTTTAATGAGAGAGAAGTAAGGCTTCTCACTCAAGAAAAAGCCAAAATCTTTGAAGAAAAAGGAAAAGTCGAAAAATATTGGAGCAAAAATATAGATCCTTTAAAAAGGCAAATTTCTGATTTAACCTATGCTTTAAAAATCAAAACAAAAGAACTTTCAGTTTCAAGAAGTGAAACTACAGACATAAGAGCTCTCAAAGAATACTTTCAAAAGGAAAGAGAGGTACTTTGGCAAGATCTTTTAAGAAGAGAAGTTTTAATTAAAAACTATAAAGATGCACAGAAGGTGTATGAAAAGGTAAACACTCAAATAGCAAGACGAGGTATAGGGTACAGTGACATTACCTTAGGAGTTGAAAATAAACGACTAAAACCTCTGTCCTCTCTATTTGTTTTGGGAAAAACTAACAAACCAAACTTACTCTCTGTAAGTAAAAGGGTTAAAATCTCTGCAGAACCTCACTTGAGGAAACATACAAAGATGATCAATGTGTGGTTTGAAAACACAGATTCATCATCTTCAACCTCTGTCAAAAGAGAAATCAAACCAAAGAAATATCTGAAAACACAAGATCAGATTGGTATCTTTAAGTTTGGTAAACCAGAGACTCAAACACAGGTCGCTTTTGTCTGTATGATAAATGTTGAAAAGAAATTGTCAGCAGAAGCTCCTGAGTTTAAACCCATCTTTTCAGAAGAAAAACTTGAAGAATCTATTGAAAAAGAAATTTTGGAAGTTTTGAAATCAAATATTTTAGAAAATCTCTGTACATCTTCTATAAATCAAAAACTCGCTGAAGATATCTCATTAGAAACCTTTGCCAACTACGAAAGTTTTTCTACAGAGGAAGAAAGCTCGTATGATACATGCTCAGAAAATCCAGCCTCTGTCGAAAAAAATGACTCAACCTCTGCATATGAGGACGATTCATCCTCTGACGACTCAGAGACTGATTTCAAATCAGGGATAATTCACTGTGACACAGAGGATGTCAAATTCTCCTCTGAAGTTCTTAACAGAACAATTTCTCCAAAAGAGAAAATCACAGAGATACCTATCCATCCAGATTTTCTCAAAATGTGTATACAAGTCAAAACCTCTACAGAGCTTGAAAATCTGAAAAAGGCCTCGGAAAATCCAAAAAGCATAAAATTTTCAAAACCTTTAAAGAAAATCAAAGAGAATCCCACTTGGCAACAAAAGAGAAAAAGGCCTGAAGCTAACAAATATTTTTCCTCTGTGACAGTGAAGAAAGATGTTCACCACAGAAGAGAGTCACAGAAGGCAGGAACTAAACAAGACTTTTGCAAACAACATTCTAGTATTCATAGATCTTCTTGTAATAGGAAATCTAATGTAAAGAAAGAATGTAATGTCTCTGTGGCTCAGTTCAGAAAATTCAATGAAAAGTTCAAACAAATCACATCTCATATTCAATACTGTCATTGTTTTGATCTTATGTTTCAATTGAATAAACACTTCTCAAGTCCAGATTGCTTTCTCACCACTGAAATTCGAAAGTCAGAACCAAAAGAGAAACAATCTGATTCTTCTACAAAAGATAAAATGTATTTCAAGAATGCTAAGGCAAACTTGAAAAATTCTAACAATATTGGACCCATGTGGATATGGGTACCTAAATCTCTATGATTGTCTTACGGAAGCAACATGTGCCAATTTGGTATCTTAACTCCGGATGCTCAAGGCACATGACTGGCAACAGAAGATTACTATCCACATACAAAGAAACACACGATGGTGGATCTGTAACCTTTGGAGACAACATGAAGGGACACATCAAAGGCTATGGAGTCATACAGAAAGAAAATGTCTCTGTATACAAAGTTGCATATGTGAATGGCCTCAAACACAACCTACTAAGCGTAAGTCAACTCTGTGATACAGGATTCGATGTGTTATTCAAAAGAACTTTCTGCTCTCTACAGAGTGAAAACACAGGAATGGAACTTCTGCGAGCTGAAAGAAGAGGTGATCTATACCTAATGAATTTTACTTCAAAATCCAAGGACAAAGTTTGTCTAGTAGCCTGCAAAAGTGAAGAAGCGTGGTTATGGCACAACAGGTTCTGTCACTTAAACTTTCACACCTTGGATAAACTAGTAAAACTCAATCTAGTTAAAGGTTTGCCAAATGTTAAATTCAATAAGGATCATTTGTGTTCGGCCTGTGAAATGGGAAAACACAGAAGGGCTTCCCACAAAGGCAAAACTGACGTATCTTGCACTAGACCTCTGTACATGCTTCATGTCGACCTCTGCGGTCCCATTGCCATACAGAGCCTAGGTGGCAAGAAATACATACTTGTCCTAATTGATGAGTATTCACGTTTCACATGGGTTGAATTCGTTAGAAAGAAATCAGATGTTCCAAATATATTGATAAATCTAATGAAAAGAATCCAAGTTCTTTATGATTGCAAAATACAGAAGTTAAGAAGTGACAATGGCACAGAATTTAAAAACTCTGTCATTGAAGCCTATCTTTCAACAGAAGGAATATCACAGAACTTCTCTGCAGCTCGCACTCCACAACAGAACGGTGTTGTCGAAAGAAAGAATCGAACACTTGTGGAAGCCGCAAGAACTATGCTGTCAGCATGCGGATTATCAATGAACTTTTGGGCAGAAGCAATTTCTACTGCGTGTTATACTCAGAATCGTTCAACCGTTGTGAAAAGACACCTCAAGACGCCTTACGAATTGCTTAACAAAAGGCGGCCAAACATCAAATTTTTCCATGTATTCGGATGCAAATGCTTTGTTTTAAACGACAGAGATTCAAGAGGAAAGTTTGATGTAAAAGCTGATGAAGGCAAATTCATTGGATACTCTGCCACTTCCAAAGCCTACAGAACATTCCTTACAAAGTCTCACAAGATTGTAGAAAGCATCAATGTTTCTTTTGATGATTCATTCCAAATGACTTCTAAGCAAATCAGTTCAGAACTCGGAATTAAAGGGAAATCCTCTGACATCTCAAGAACAAAAGAAGATTTGGATCTTCTATTTTTGGAGATGTTCCACAATGACATTGATCCTTCTGTTGGAACCATTAGAGTTTCTGAAGAACCATCCTCTGTCGGACAAAATCCTACAGGTATGACTCTAACTGGTCCAAATAATGCTTCATCTTCTTCTATAAATACTACAGATGCAATTGCCGAAGCAGAAGAAAGTGCAGAAGATGAAACATCAAGAAAAACGACCACAGAAGCTGCACAAACCACAGAAGAACCAACTACAGAGGAGATCGAGGACCAAGACTATACGTCCTCAGAGGAACAAACTCCACCACCACTCGTACCAATCATTCCACAAACGGTAGAATCAACTACCAAGGCACGAAGAACAACAGAGGCTACACAAGAAGAAACACAAGAAGCCTCTGAAGAAAGTTTTGATGACATTGATGATCATCATCCACGCACAACTCAGTGGACAAAAAGCCATCCTCCAAGCCAAATAATTGGAGAACCTTCTGACTCAGTAAAAACAAGGTCTGCAACTGCTAATTTTTGTTTCTTTACAAATTTTATTAGTGTTATAGAACCAAAGAAGATTTCTGAAGCCCTAGATGACCCAAACTGGGTAGACGCCATGCAAGAAGAACTTCTGCAATTTGAGCGTAACAGAGTATGGACTTTAGTACCTCTGCCAAGAGGGAAACAAGCCATTGGGACTAAATGGGTCTACAGAAACAAGAAGGATGAAGATGGAGTGGTCGTCAGAAACAAAGCAAGATTAGTAGCAAAAGGATATAGACAAGAGGAAGGCATAGACTACGATGAAACTTTTGCCCCTGTCGCACGTCTCGAAGCAATAAGAATATTCTTAGCCTTCGCAGCCCACAGAGGTTTTAAAGTCTATCAGATGGACGTAAAATCAGCTTTTCTAAACGGTGAAATCCAAGAAGAGGTTTACGTAAATCAGCCACCAGGTTTTGAAAGCTCAAAGTTTCCAAGGCATGTATACTACCTTGAAAAGGCTCTATACGGACTGAAACAGGCTCCAAGAGCATGGTACGAACGACTTTCTACCTTCCTTCTAGTCAATGGCTACAACAGAGGTACAACAGATACTACCCTATTCTATAAACGCAAAAATAGTGAGATAATGCTTGTACAAATATACGTAGATGACATAATTTTTGGGTCTACAAATTCAGAAGAGTGCAAATTTTTTGAAAAACTCATGCAGAGTGGGTTTGAAATGAGTATGATGGGAGAATTAACATTCTTCCTCGGACTTCAAGTCAAACAATCTTCAGAGGGAATTTTTATAAATCAAGCCAAATATGTCTCTGACATACTTTTAAAATATAATCTCTCTGATACCTCTGCAATGAAGACTCCAATGGCCACTGGAAATAAGTTATTCTTAGATCCAAATGGTATTTCTGTAGAATGTACTCTCTACAGAGGCATGATTGGATCCCTGTTATACTTAACAGCAAGCAGACCTGACATTATGCATGCCACATGTCTTTGTGCACGTTATCAAGCTAGTCCAAAGAAATCACATTATGATGCTGTAAAGAGAATCTTTAGATACCTGAAGGGGACCAACAATCTTGGTCTCTGGTATCCACAGAACTCTGGTTTTAGTCTTAAAGCTTATACAGATTCAGACTATGGAGGATGCATGCTCGACAGAAAGAGTACCTCTGGGAGTTGTCAATTCCTAGGTGGTAAACTAGTCAGTTGGACCTCCAAGAAGCAGAATTGTGTCTCCACATCCACTGCAGAAGCTGAATACGTTGCTGCCGCTAGCTGTTGTTCTCAGGTTCTATGGATGAAGACTCAGCTAAAAGACTACGGCCACATTCTGTTCAAAATACCCATCTTCTGTGATTCCAAAAGTGCTATTGCTATCTCTGCCAACCCTGTGCAACACTCAAAAACCAAGCATATCGATATAAGGTATCATTTCTTGAAACATCATGTTGAATACGGTACAATCGAAATGCATTTCGTGCCCACAGAATATCAACTCGCTGACTTATTCACCAAAGCATTAGACGAGAAAAGATTCAACTTCTTGGTGGGTAAATTAGGAATGATTAACATGGTGTGAAAATCCTCTGTAAGTATAGCTTTATCTTCTGTAAATAAGTATAAATATCTATTATTACTAAGTTATTGCGTTGATAAATTTATTTCAGTATGTATTTTTTATGCAAAAATAATTGTTTACAGAGCCTCTGTGGGTCCGCTCAGATCTTCTGATAACCCTTACAGAACCTCTGGTAAACATAATCTATGCTCAATACAAATCTTACCATTCTTTGAACCAAGCATAGATCAAGGGGGAGAAAAAGGAAAATTCTTGATCTACAGAAGTGATTAGATCAAGGGGGAGCAAAATGGACCATGAAATGATCTACAGAGGTAAATCTTTCAAAGGAAAGCCAAAGAAGAATGTCGATAATTCTCCATCGACAGAAGTAAGACAAAACTGCCGAGAACAGAAGAACCAAAAGGTATGTCTCTCGCACAAAAGGTTTTTGGAAAACAGTTTTCTAGGACAAGAATTGTCAAATATGTCCTAAATATACTATGAATAACATTTCAAAAATCAAAAGTTCAAAAAGTTTAACAAAATTCGAAATAGGAGAAATTTAAGGTCATAGAGCTTCTGCTGAGCTCAACAGAGGTTCTGCAGGAAATATGCTCTGTGATCACAAATTAACCCTCTGTCGATCTTTTGGAATGTTATCTCGGAAACCGACAACACACACCATGACCTTCTCGAACAAAACGTTTATCAAAATAGTTTTCTCGAACACCAACTTTCAAAAATGTGCGAAAAACATCTCTTAACACAGATCAAAAAGTGGATGATCAGAAAGTTAATAGAATTCAAGTTATAAGATTTTTTCTCTCATAGAGCTTCTGCTGGCTCTCGCAGAGCTTCTGCAAGTTCCATCAGAGCTACAAAACCTCTGTGAGTAAAATTTCTTGACAAAATCCTATTGATCCTCTCCAACGTCTTTACAAACGTTTTCGTTCAAAGAAGAACCTTCAGAGTCATGACAACAATGAGATATATGAGAAGAGGTTAAAACTCAAGATTTTCAAAATCACAGAGCTTCTGTAAAACACAAAAGTTCTGCCATTTTGTTATCTGTGGTAATAACGGTTACTGTTACTGCGAGTGAAACTCATATGGCTAAAAACAACCTCACGCGCCTAGCATTAATGGGCCGCGCACGACGTCCTGTCACATTCTGACAAGGCCTACGTGTCCCATTTTCATTGGGCGTACATGGAACGTTTTTATTTGGAAAGTTGAACCCGCCGCTCAAACTCGAGTACAGATTCCAAATTTTAATCCATTGCCATATATTTTACTCTTTCGAATACTACCGTTTTACCCTCCTATAAAAACCAAGAAATACCCTCTCATAAAACCTTTTACAAACTCTTATCTTCTTCTCCGGCGAAACCCTGCAAAAGCTTGCAAAAACCTTGTTCTTAAAATCAAATGGCTTCATCTTCTAAAGCTATCTCCCAAGAACTCTCTCCGGCAAACTCACCGGAACACTCCCCTGCCCATTCTGAACATTCAGAAAACCCCAACCTTGCAAAAGCTATTGAACAACAAGATTCCGGGGACTCAGCAGAATTTGCTCCGACGACACACTTGCAAAACTTCATAGCAAAAGATCACTTCGAAACCATACTTCCTATCAAATCCAACAACTGCTATTTGGTCCCCTCACCCACTACTCTCAAGAACCCCAAACAAAATTCCAGTCCGTTATTTGAACCAATTTTGGCAAAGCTGCCGATTTGATAAAGACGATTCTCTTATCAAAGGGTACATTTCAAGACCTGATAAATCTGAGCATCTTGAAATCAAGTTCAACAGAACAATGTTCTCACTTGAATTCAACCTACCAACAAGGGGTCTTCTGGGATTGAAGAGTTATGCAGAGCAACCATCAGACGAAGAGCTCTGTCGCTTCGTAGAAATGCTTGGGTACAACACCCAACTACGGAAGAGAAATGACTTTCGCAGAGGAAGATTACCACCTCTGTGGAACACCTTGTTCTCTATTCTTAACAGATGCCTCACAGGGAAAATAGGAAGTATTGACCAGAGCTCACATCAAATCTTGAGCATCATGTATGGGGTTTACTATGATCTTCCACTAGATTATGCGACCATTATGATGCAAGAGATCATAAACACCATCGACAGAAAGAACAACACGAGAAGGGTCAAAGAAAACGATCCCAACTTTCTACCACCTCTGCAATTTCAAAGAATATTGGGAGTACTGTTCGAACCTCTACTGCTAATCCAAAACTGGCCAATGGAAGGACCAACTCCCAAACAGTTCCCGATGAACAAGAATACCCCCACTGATCATACTGATGGCTACTCACACTGCAGACCTCTGTCAAAGAAGCTTCTGCGCTACGCATCGAATAAATCCCTTAAGAAAGAGTATATACGCGATCATAGAACTCCTAAACCGAGTCCTATGACACCCCCGCGTTTAGGTGTCCCCCTAGGAACAATGATAGCAAAACCTCTTTCCACTCAAGAAGCAAAGGATCAGAAGTTAGCAAAGCACATGGCTATTCAACTCAGCTTTATAGCCAAACGTGCAGAACTAATGGGAAAGAAGTCTTCATCAAGAACCTCTGCATCTACTCCAAAAGCTAAGAAGAGGAAAACTGCAGAAGGCACCTCAACAAGCGCTGCAGAAGATCAACCTTCACCTCCTCATGCCACAGAAATTGGCTCCTCTGCTCCTCCCTCTTCCCCAAAAATGAAGAAGAAAAGATCGAAATCAACAGAAGAATGGGCACCAAATCCTAAGAGGAGGAAAACCAAAAAGAGGCATGGTAAATCACTTGCAAAGTTGGTTACCATTGCAGAAGAGGAAACTGCCGAAGAAGAAGTTGCAGAAGAAGAAATGGCTACAGAAAAGTATCAATCACCCTATCAATCTCCAGATAGATTTTCTCACCAAGGAGACCTGAACGATTTCTTACAGAACCCTGATATTGCCAACACCCTAAATACAGCAGGGTGGACGGCACAACCTCTCGACCACCACTCTCCAGAAGAACAAGATTTCTTCATTTCTGGCATTGACACACATCTGCAAGAAGATGACACAACACCAAAAAATCAACCAGCCGACACCCCTGTGATTTTACAAAACCCTTTCATTCAAGGATTGGACGTTCACAGAAGAAGTCCAAACCCAGCTTCAGAAGAAATAGAACAAACAGAAGCTGAGTGGAACAGAGGTGAAATTACAGAGGCTTCTGAGAATATGATGGAAGAAGAAAAAGAAAAAGGGGTCGAAGTTGTACAAAAAGAGGGATTAGCAACAACAGAGACAGAAATAGAGATCTTAGAGACGGATTCAGATGAAGAAGAAGCTGTCTAGATACGTAAGGGTCTTTATCATCCACATGTCATGAGATTATTCGGATCTCATCAAATGTATGACTTCTTACGACCAGAGCAAGGAACTTCAACAGAACTTAGGGAAGAAGCACCAAGCCATAGGGTAGTTACAAAGGATGAAATGATAGACAATGAAGTAGTGCTTGGATGCTTAACAGAGGAAGAAGCAAGAAAAGATTCCTGGATAAATAGAGGCACACAACCAAAACCAACTCCCAGTGCAACCCACATTTCTAACTCCGCAGGTCTAGCTGCAGAAGGAGTTATTGAAAAAGAGCAGCACAGCTCGATCCTAACCCAACCCATCCAGCCAGAGGTTACTCTTTCAACCTCTGTGCCCACAGAAACCGGGGAATCCATTCCTAGGGAGTCTCCTCAAAGAGACTCACCTATTGTTCGTGATCAGTCGCCCCAGATCACCCTAGAACACCCTACAGAGGAATTCGTTTCCTCTGCCACGCACACATTAGGACCAAAACTTCTTTCAGAGAGGAGTAGTGAGCACAGAGACGAAGAGACTCTAGACAAGTCTCCCAGTCAACAGAAGAACATTCCAATAACCACCTCTGGAGTGGATTTGGACACTGTTCTTCATAGAACTTCTGTAGAGATCGAAACTCAGGTTTCTTCTCGAGGATCAGAAGGAAATCCTTCCACCCCCATCGTACAAACAAGGGTGAACGAAGGTGTCCCAGGAACAGGGACTCACTCTGGAGACGAATGTGTTCCTCCAGAGGTTACACAAGGAACACAAGTATCAAGGGATGAGTTCCAAACCCTTGTCACCTCTGTGAACCAAGCAATGAAAGAGTTGCAAAGCTCTTTCAAATCCTTTACAGAGACAACATCTACGGCTATCCTGAATCTGAACACCAAAATGGACAATCTGTCCACAGAGGTAAAAACCGCCATCTCAGAGATGAAGTCTTCTGCCGAAACTACTGCCAAAGCAACAGCCACTTCTGCAGCTCAGGAATTCGGAACAACTGCAACTTCTGCTTTCAGGGACTCTGTCAAAGATTTCCTTGAACAAATGAATACGCAATCCAACAGAGCAGAGGGCATCACTCCTGCAGACTTACAGAATGCCCTATCACAAGTACAAGCAGAGGCAATACGCAACACGACAATGATGCAACCAAAAGACTATATGACCAGAGCACAGCTTACAGAGCTCGGACAGAACGTCATTAACCAGGTCACAGAAGTCAATGTCTCCTTCACAACTGCAAATGCCAACTATGTCAAGGATTTTAGAAAGAGTGTCGGCAGAATGCGTTTCAAAACAGAAGCAGAGCTTGCGACATTGATTGGCCTCTGCGATGATGTCTGTGAAAAGTTGATGGCAGCAGGAGCTGAATTACCAAAGAAGCCCAAAACTTCTTGCAGTGCAGAGGGTACTTCTGATAAAAGTCAGGATGATTCTAATGATGACCAACCTGGTCCATCAGATAATCCTGAGGGGGAGAATCTAAGAGAGAAAGCTACGAGCAGAGGAATACAAAGTCCACCAATCGCAGCAGAACCAGTCAACCAAGCCCCTCCAGAAGAAACCCAACAACAAACCCAAAAGACCACAGAGACAACACCCATCTCTGTGGAATCATCTCCTAACGAAACCAAAACTCCAGAAGCAGATCAGCAAACCACAGAGGCAACAACCGCCCCTGAGGTAATCATTTTGGAAGAAACAGATGAACAAACCACAGAGAAAACACCCACCTCTGTGGAAACACCCCAAACCATACCCAGAAGAAAGTCGATTGCCACCAAACCAAAAAGAGCAACGACCTCTGCTTCTGACGTTCTGAAAAGGATGCACACAACAATGAGTGATCGTATGACGCAGAGAGAAGAAGAAAGGCACATGTTCACTTTAGCTTTCAAAATGGCAAGAAGATTCGATGCCAATACTTCATCAACAGAAACTGAGCTCACAGAAGAAGTCAACAAACAACCTCCAACAGAGGTTACAGAGCAACTCAAGCCAACAGAACCATCGCCACAAAAGTCCTCTAAATCACAAATGTCAAAACCCACAGAGGCAACCCCCATCAAGCCAACAGAAGTGCCAACCTCCAAACTTAAAGAAGCAACAGTTTCTGCCCCGCCAAAAACCAAAGATAAGGGCAAAGGTATACTGACAAAAGAGCCTAAGAAGAAAACATTGCCAAAGCCAACAGAGAAACTAATGAAGAGCGCGTTTGATGCCTTTCAAACCCCAAAGCCTGAAGAAGTTGACTGGGCACATGGATTGAAGCCTCTGTCAGACATTCCTCTAACTGGTAGAGCCGCAGAAGTTGTTCAACAGATGGAGAGTCTCAGAAGACAAGTACCACAACCAGGTCCAACATATGAAGAAATGGAAGAAGTGGTATACAAATACCTCTATAAACAATCCTTTCAGACCAATTATCCAACAGATCATGTGACAGATCCAAGGATTAGAGAAGAATTTGAGAACATCTTCACAAGGACAAAGCCAAGAACCAAAGCAAATGTCTTCTCAATCCACAAGATCAAAAAGGTAATCTTCTGCAAATTCTCCTTCACAAGAACCTATCCAAGGGTCAGGTACAATCTTTACAAAGTCAGAAGAGAAAACAATTCAGAAACTACCTTCGCTGATGCTGATTTAAGAAATATCAATCCATATGATCTACCTGACCTTCTGCAATGGACAAAGGACAACTACAACACAGAGGAAAACACCAGAGCCTATCAAGTGTTGAGAAAAGCGATGAGGGAAAAGCTTCTGCTCTACAGCATGATAGATTTCCAGCTGGGAAAGGATCTTGGTCTCAAACATCTGGATTTACGACCACCAGAGGATCGCTGCCCACCGGACTCCGTACCTAACTCAATCATCACAGAACCACGGTTTGGGTTAGTATTTCAAAACCCTCAAGGCGAAACTAAACTATTTGTATGCATGGACTGTCAGAAGTATGCAACAAGTACTCTGAACAAGTTCAGAGCAAGCCTTGTGAAATACAGAGGTTCAAAGAAAATGGATAAAGATGCTGCAGATACTATCATAAGAGAGATTGACGCAACAATTCGCCGAAGAGAACTCTGCATCAGATTCTACAAAGAGATCAGAAAAGTCGGAAGAGACAACAGAAGCTACAACGATTTCAAAGATGCCAAAATCTGATTCTCAGACCTCCAATCTCTGCAAACAAAGTTAAAGTTTATCTTTCATTGTACTCAAATGTAAAATGCCTCTGGCATATTTCTAAATGAAAGAAATTTCGAGGTATTGTTTAACCTCTGTCTTATCTAACTTAGCCAAACTTAACTCAAGTTCAAATTTTTTATTTTTCACTACTTAGGGGGAGATTGTTAGCTTCAATCTTCCTAATCATAGAAGTATTTAGAAGTAGTGAAAAATAGGCTAAGTGAAGAAAGCCTCTTACAGAGGCTCTGCCGACATTACCGAGAAATCAAGGTCAAGAAGCTACAGAAGCAGCAGAGACTTCCTACAGAAGCTCTGTCATACGCACAAAGAAGACCAAAGACTCGGAATCCGGCGAAGACTGCTCCAGAGGACCAGACCGCAGAACCTCTGTAACTCATTACAGAGCCTCTGTGGTCCTTACTGAGACTTGAAGATATTTATAATATCTTGCTACTGTTAAAGGACTCGTACATCAACTTGCATGGTAGCATGCCCTGTCCAACGTCGACGTGTCAAACTCTGATTGGACTCAGTAGGGCTTAGTACATATTAGACGTCTGCTGCATTAAATGCAATATAGCACGTCTGACTGTTCATGCCATCCTTGCAACTGTTCACGACATCCTCTCAACTATTCATACGTACCTTTTGAATAGTAGCATATGCTTTATGGTCCCCTTTAGAGTAGTATATAAGGAAGACTCATGTTGAGTTCTTCTTTACACACAAATACACAACACAACAACATTAAAAACACAAAAAGCTTATTTACCTTAAGAGTCATATCTGTTTTAAAGCTTTTTCTTACTCACGGTTCATAAACCTGTTCTTGATATATATATTCAGTAAACTTTGAGATATAATATTTTGTTCACTGTTTATTTATAGTTTGTTCTAAATCTATCAAACTTATCTGTTAGTTCTTTAAATACGCTTTCGCATCAAACCTTAAACCTGAACTAATAGATCTGATAATCTTGTTTAAAGCAAAACGGGAACCAACAAAATTCCCTATAGATATATATTATAGATATATAGTATTAGGGTTGGGTTCGCGTGAAACCAACATGTTTTCGTGAGACCGTGAAACCACAAAATAACACTAAAATTTCACAACGATTCATTGTAAAGATATGAAAATCATCGAACCTTCACAACAAAAACGCTGTAAAGGTTTACCTTCACAATGCCTTCACAGTCTTTTGCTGTGAAGGTTTAGTGTTATTTTTGTGGTCTCACGGGTCTCACGAAAATAGCTTGGTCTCAAATGATCTCAAGTCTCTCTCTCTCTCTCTATATATATATATATATATATATATATATATATATATATATATGTAAAGAGAGAGAGGAAGACTATTTTGCAACCCTCTAAAAGGTTGAAATCGTTGCAATAATTATCTTAACCGTTGATCTTTATAGATTAGTTTCTACTATTATTTAAGGGTTCTTTCTATAGAAAAGGGTAATATTGGAATTCTGTAATTAGTGTTTTAATATTATTTTAATGGCGACGGTTTTATTAAAACCCTTTCCTAATTTAGGTATCCGATTTATACGGTAACCGTAATATTATAAAATTTTCAATTATTTTTGATACGTTTAGCCTACAATCATGGATGAGATTGTAGTTATCTTATTAATCAATATAAGAGATTTCATGAATCGTAATAATTTAGACTCTAAAATCAGATTAAGATTTGTTTGAATCCGTTTTGAATATCATCTCATATAATCATGGATTCGTGTGTTAGTACTGTTTTTGTTGTATATTTTATTCGATTCCGTGGTTGATTATACCACGTATATTTAATAAAGATCAAGGAATTTACGAAATTGTAACAAGAGAAATCACAAAACTGTAATCCATGGAAGGAACCGACCCTAATTTGATTCATGATGAAACCCCAAGATTTTTGTTTGAATATGAAATTTTGTAGACGTATCATAACATTAAAAATTTGGCGTTTTACATTGAAATATTATCTTCTGATGTAAAAAGTAATAATATATTAAATTGGAAATGTTACAAAATTTGGTGTTTTACATCGTAGATGCCTTAAACGTAACAGAATTGGCTAAAACCTTACATATATACATACCATTATGACTCGAGCAGACAGATGGAGCATTAAATCTCATAACCTCTCTCTTATAAACTAGTTATACCATCATATATATCTCTGCTAACGGCTGGCTGGCTGGCTGGCATCATTCGAGGTTTACACGCCGCATCTTGCAAACAAGGTTGGCTGTGGGGAGATCAAGGCTGCTTTCCGAGTCGGTTTTCATGACATCTTTGAGCTGATCTCTTGGGGTTGATAGGCACGTGTGAAATGTAGCCAGGATAGGAGGGATTGGCATCGACAGTGCTGACAACTCATTGCTCAAGTACTCGATATCTACCGACAGCTGTTGTGCTCCGCGATCTGTTATATACTGGATCCCTCGCAGTTGCTCCATAAACAGATCAACAGCGCCTTCCGCAACCTACCAACCTCAATTATTGATCTGAGTTTCGCATACACGTCAATGATCAGCACATGTCATGCCTCAAGTTTTGTGATGCAAGATTGTAAAACACAACATTCAATCAAGAACATAGATTCAGTAACATGTATCATTGTTTGTACATTAAAACAATCATATGAAATCAAATCACATCAACCATTGTTGGGTGTCAAAGATTTTTAAATCACAAGCCTCAAAGACGGCAACCAACTATTTTAATTTTCTCAATCACACCATGATTTATGAAACAAGAATTCACATACAGGGGCCATTCATCCAGATTATTCAAAAATATCATTCACAACCTCAAATTACCTCATGTTATGAATCATGTTTTGTGATGGTTGATTATAATACATATTGCAACTAACACATTGATTTAACACATAATTCATGGCATTCAATTAACAAATGTTTTACACATATTGAACCATGAATTAGCAATCAAGAATGCACATTCACCTTGATATGGGGTGCCAAAGAGTTTAAAACAGAAGCCTCACAGAATACAACCATCTATATTTTAATTTTGCCAATCATTCAATGAATTTGGAATCACGAATTCACATTCAGGGCCCATCAGTCCAGAAAATCCAAAATCATGATTAACAGCCCACTATATCACTCATGTTATGATCCATGTTGTAGGATGGTAGATTAAAACACACTCCAACTAACTCATTGATTGAAAAGCTTGATAACTTTGATAGATGAAGGAGAAATGCAAGAAAATGGTTTAGGGTTTTATTAGCTATGCTATGTTCTTCCAATGATACAAGAAGGAGAAGAAGGAATACTGATCACCTAAAAATAGAGATAGTTAAACCTAACCTAAGCTAAATAATACAAAAGGGCCTAAACTATACAAGGCCCAACCCATAAGTCTATACTATCTAACATCCCCCCTCAAACTCATGATGCTGGAGCAAGAAGCATCGAGAGTTTGCTAACAAGGAAGCGAAAGCTAGAAATCGTGTGAGACTTCGTAAAGAAGTCTGCAAGTTGTAACGTAGAGCTTACAAACGGTAAGGAAAGATTGCCATGTTTGAGATGTTGGCGAGTGAAGTGGCAATCAACCTCTATATGCTTGGTCCGTTCATGGAAAACCGAGTTGTGAGCAATCTGAATGGCACTACGATTGTCACAGTACATAGGAGTGGGATGATGAAGAAAGACACCCATATCAGCAAGCAGCCAACGCAACCAAATGATCTCCTTGGAAGTAGATGCCATAGCACGGTATTCAGCTTCAGTGGAAGAAAGAGAAACCACAGATTTTTTCTTACTTTTTCGCGAAATAAGCGTGTCTCCCAGGAAGACACAGAAACCTGTAACAGATCGTCTGTTTGTATGATTGCGTGCATAAGAAGCATCAGAGTATGGCCGTAGTTCCAGAGAAGATGTGGAATATAGCAAGAGACTTCTGAACATGGTACCTCGAAGATAACGTAGAATACGCACAACAGCTGTCCAATGAGTACAAGTCGGTGCTGCAACAAATTGGCTGACAATGTGAACCGCATATGCAATATCTGGTCAAGTAATAGTGAGATAAACTAGGCTGCCAACTATGGTACGGTACAAGGTAGGATCTTTGAGGGGAGAACCATATGTTGGTGAATACTCGACATTCAATTCAGAAGGATAGTCCATAACACGAGTATCAGTGAGACGAGTTCGATCAATAATTTCAGCAGTATATTTAGATTGAGAAAGCAGATAACCTCTGGGAGAAGAAGCAATCTCAATACCTAAGAAATATCGAAGAGGACCCAAATCTTTCATCTCAAACTGTGCAGCTAATTCTGACTTTAAGGTATGAATTCCTTGAAGATCATTACCGGTGATAATCATGTCATCAACGTATAACGAAAGCAATATACGACCTGCAGAAGTATGTTTGACAAAGAGAGCAGAATCATGTTCACTAGTAGGGAATCCAAGAGACAGAATAACATCAGAGAACTTTTCAAACCAAGCTTGTGGGGCCTGTTTAAGCCCATATAGAGCTTTTCTAAGCTTGCAAACTTCACCCGTTTTATGAAGAACACCGGGAGGAGGAGCCATGTATACTTCCTCATTCAAGTCACCATTCAGAAAGGCATTCTTAACATCCATTTGTGAAATATTCCACTTGCGAACAGCAGCAACGGCAATAAGAGTGCGAATTGTAGTCATTTTGGCTACGGGGGCAAATGTCTCCTCAAAGTCCAGACCATATTCCTGAGTAAAGCCCTTAGCTACAAGTCGGGCTTTGTAACGTTCAACAGATCCATCAGATTTTGTCTTGATTTTATATACCCATCGGGAACCAATGACACGCTTACCTTCCGGAAGTGGAACCAAATCCCAAGTATGAGTCTTTTGCAAAGCCTCAAGTTCCTCACTCATGGCATGCTGGCAAAGAGGGTTAGTAACTGCTTCTTTATAAGATGAAGGTTCAGAAAAGGGAGTGTATAGAAGCTAAGAACGAAGTAAAAGAGGGAGAATAGGTAGAGTAAGCAAATTCTGGTAGACGAGTAGACTTACGAGGACGTTGAGATTGTCGAGGTGGATCCACATTCTCAGGTGCATCTTGAGTGACAGTAGGAGGAGGGGCAGCAATGTCAATCATTGAAGTACCAGTAGCATGTTCGTCCGTTGGAAGAGTATCTGAAGTCTGAGTAGAGTTTACTTGCTCAACGAACGGATCAAGATTAATGACATCTGACTTTGTCAAGTTGTGTTCATTTTTGGGAATGGAATAGAAAGGAATATGCTCAAGAAACACAACATGCCGAGATACATATAATTTTTTAGAGGTAGGGTCAAAGCAACGATAACCTTTTTGTCCTTCACCATAACCAAGAAAGACACATACAGCAGATTTAGACGATAATTTGTCACGTTCTACATGTGGACGAAGTACAAAGCAAGTGCAGCCAAAGACACGTAGAGAGGAATAATCAGGGCAACGACCATAAAGTTTTTGAAAGGGAGACATACCTGAGGTGATTGAGGATGGAATTTTGTTGATCAGATTGACAGCAGTAAGAACGGCTTCACCCCAAAATTGGTTAGGAACCGAAGAAGACAACAAGAGAGAGCGAGCAGTTTCAAGGATATGTCTATGTTTTCTTTCAGCAACACCATTCTGCTCAGGAGTGTCTGTACAAGATGTCTGGTAACTAGTTCCATCTAAAGCAAGTAATTCACATAATTTATTGGAAGTATATTCTCCTCCCAAATCACACCGAAAACATTTAATCACATAATTATGTTGGGTTTTAACATATGCACGAAAACGACAATAAACAGCAAAGAATTCTGAACGATGTTTCATGAGAAAAATCCAACAAAAACAAGTACAATCGTCAATGAAAGAAACATAATATCGAGACCCTCCTTTTGTAGGAAAAGGAGATGTTCCCCACACATCAGAATGAATCAAATCAAAAGGTGCAACAGACAGAGATTTGCTTAATTTAAAAGGCAAAGCTGAAAATTTTGCAAGTTTACAACCACTGCAATTAGAAATATCATGAGTTTGCAAATTTCCCAAATTTCCAGAAGAAGCCAAGTATTTTAAACAAGAAACAGAAACATGTCCAAGGCGTGAATGCCACAAATAAAAATTAGATGACTTAGACGACAAACGAAAAGAAGATAGATTAGCGGTATGAGCAACTGCTACTGGTAACCGCAACTCATCCAACACATATAAGCCCCCACGCCTATGGCCGGTCCCAATCAGCTTCTGAGTACGTGAATCCTGCACACAACAAGAGTCAAGATCAACGAATACTTTATAACCAGAATCAAATAATTGACCAACAGACACAAGATTCAATGAGAGTTTTGGAATATGATAAACATTAGGAAGAGAGAATTTTAAAACCATAATAGAGCCAATGCCTGCTAATGGCATAGGAGTACCATCAGCAGTCGTGACAAGCATAGATGGCATAGGTTTTAAAGAAGCAAATAATTTAGCATTCGGAGACATGTGAAAAGAAGCACCAGAATCTAAGATCCATGTAGTTGGATTCATACCTGATTCGTTATCAATCGATTGACCTATGGGAGAAGAGACGGACATGGCATGAGACTTAACATCAAGAAGCTTCTGGAGTTGTTCAGTTATGGATGCAAGAGTAGGATTAGCAGTTGACCGAGTTGGAGGAACGGCGGCAACAGTGCTAACTTGAGGAGAGAAGCGATGTGGTTGTCACGGATGACCGGACTGCATAGAAGAATTTCGACCCATAAGCTCTGGACATTGAGACTACCAATGGCCCTTTTTCTTACAAAAACTGCATTCATCAAATCCGACTCTCGGACGACTCTTATTCTGATTTTGAGCAGAATACCTATAAGGAACAACCAAAACAGAAGGGCTTGGAATTGGAAGAATACCCTTTCCTGTTTGTGTCTTTAGACGAGTTTCATCAGCCAACAATTCACTTACTACTGAATCAACTGAGGGAAGTGGGGTGCGATGCAAGATGTTACTACGGAGTCCTTCAAAGTCGCTTCTTAGAGCCATGAGAAACTGCACCAATCTCTGTTCTTCCCTACAGGCAATGTAGGGTCCAAATGCACGCAATTCAGTGGATTCAGTAAGAGCTAACTGATCCCACAAATCTGTCATTGTTGAGTAAAAATCCTGAATACTCATCTCTCTCTGTTCAAGTGCTCGGATATCAACTTCTAACTGATACTGTTTTGCAAAATTAGACTGTGTATACAGTCTCTCAAGATGGTCCCATACTTCCTTGCATGTTTCATATTTTGCCAACTAAACACCAATTGAAGGTTCAACAGAATTGTTTATCCAAGTGATAATTTTTGAATTCTCAACTTCCCAAGGTTCAAGATCTTTTGCTTCTTTTGGTTTCACAATGGTGCCAGAAACATAACCCCACATTTTCTTTCCCTTCAGAAAGTTTTTCAAGACATAACTCCAATAGGAGTAATTTTTCCCATCTAAACGAATACTAATGGCTTGGAGAGAATCGTTTCCAGCCATTGCAAACGAGAAATACTAAGCAGAAATCGAAAGAAAAACAGAGATTATAAAGATACCGTATACCAAGGACGATTCTCGAGCAGAAGATGATCGAACCAGAAGAAGAACGCCGAGCGATTTTCGAACCAGAAAAAGAACGCCAAAAATATTTTGATAGATGAAGGAGAAATGCAAGAAAATGGTTTAGGGTTTTATTAGCTATGCTATGTTCTTCCAATCATACAAGAAGGAGAAGAAGGAATACTGATCACCTAAAAATAGAGATAGCTAAACCTAACCTAAGCTAAATAATACAAAAGGGCCTAAACTATACAAGGCCCGGCCCATAAGTCTATACTATCTAACAAAGCTAATTCACAGTAATCAATTTAAAAAATGTGTTGGACAAAAAGAACCATGAATAAGCAATCAAGAATGCATACTCAACATGATATATACCCTCAGATTCAAAATCCATGTCTCAATTGTGGTATGTATCAACACATTATCTACCTGCACGTCAAAAAATTGTTCAACAAAAAATCCCCAAAAAAACTATGAATAACATATGCAAATAGAGCACCCACTGATTTCAAAATCATGATTTTCTAATCACCCTTAATGATTTACAAACACGATTCATGATTAATAAACATCATGATTTCGCATACACCCAAACCAAGATTCAAATTGGTATATGTGAATCCCGATAGGCGATTACCATTTTTTTTAAAAACCCTTAAATATTTTTTACACAGAATGAAGCTCAACCAGAAATAATTAAAAAAAACATTACACAAATTTCATTTAGTCATATACCTTCATTAGATGCTCTATCGGTTATCATTCCAGGCAAAACTTGTACAGAAGGTGGATCATTCGATGAAAGAATGTCGATGATCATGTTTTCCATCATGAACTTCGTCCTCATTATTTTCTACTGGAAGTGGCAATTCTTGAACTGAATCGCCAAAATCGATGAGAATCGGGTTTGCAGCAGTGTTGCGGAAGCGAGAGAATGAGTACTTCATGTTGAATTATTTTTATTGAATTAGTAAGATTTAAAATAATTCAAGATTAACAAAATGGATTCGTAACCTGATACAGAGACAAGAGTAAATGACAATATAAGTATCAGAACCTTATAAAAGTACCTTCTTTCTGTATTGGGACAGAACCTTGCAAACAACTGCACGGTATAAACCTGTCCTTAAAGGTTTTATACGACCACTCTATATGCTGTGAGTATCAGATCGCAAAGCCCCAGGATTTGATGCAGTTTTATCAAACAGTTAACAGCTATGGTGTTTGATCTCTAAAGCAAAAACTGAGACAGAAAACTTAGGAGAAAGAGATAGCAAAGAGAGATTGCTTGATATGAAGAGATAGCAGAGAGAGATTGTCTTCGTGTTTTTTGCAGAGAAACAATCCCCAATATTTATACTGGGAGGAGTTTCATTTAATATGAATAATCAATACAGTAATGGAGCATAATAAAAGGAAAAAGAAGTGCATCACCATTCTTTACTTTCGGCCTAATTTTTTTTCTTTTTAATAAAAAATGTGCAGCTCCATTTTTGGTTTTTAATAAATAAGTAGATCAACCGCATAACTGTATAATTTTCTGCAAAAAGAATGTTCGGTAGCTCGCTCCTCAGCTCCGATGCGAACGTGCAAAGTGCGCGACTCTTCGCGAACACCGCGCCCGCACCCTCGGCCTCGGCCACGGCCACGCGCGTGTGTGTGTGTGTGTTGCACTTTCCTGAGACCCCCACCATAAACTCTCTATAGCATTCAAGACCCTCATACAAGATTGGACTTATAAAGTCCTTCTTATATTCTACTTCCTCCTATGTGGGATGGAAGTAAAACTTCCAACCTCACAAAATTTCCAACAATCCCCCACCAGGTTGGAAAGTTTTCTGACATTCATACAAGATGGTGTTACAGTGGTGTCACTAAGATTAAACCCTGTTTGATGCAAGTAAACAAGAAGAGATCAATTCAAAAGTATCCTCAGGATTTAAACCATGAATCTTGAGATCACTTCGGTTTACTTACACACACCTTCTTGTTAATTTCCTTTCTCCCTGAGCGCGAATAAGGCTATGCGCTAAATCCTGTTTCATGACTTTCTAGAAGAAGAACCACTATTCTTCATTTGAGGCGGCACCACCTCTTAGTCACATAGGCAAAGTTCTATAACATCTTCGTTGCTAAGATGCTTCTAAACTTTGTTAAGAGATTAAACTCATCCTCGTTCTCGGCAACGACGTACTATCAAATACCTTACATGAGTCTATCTAAATTGATAGTACCTTCTATCGGTTGAATGACTTGTTATTACCCGTTAAACTTAGGAGATAGGAGCACTAAATCTAAGTTGGGTTTCCATCACTAACCGATTCTCCGTGGTTTCAGACCCATGTCTCTGGTATTTGATCCTACTAAGTCTCTCGTCAGAGGCTTAGTCAATGGATCTGCCAAGTTCGCACATGACTTGACATACACAATGCTTATGGTATCATTATCTATCAGTTGTCTCACATAATTATGTCGGAAACCTATGTGTCGCGACTTCCCATTATACACGGTGTTGTATACTTTTGACAGTGTGGCCTCACTATCACAATACATAGGAATCGAAGGAGTCGGCTGGGGCCATAAATAGATATCTGACAATAGATCTCTAATCCATTCGGCTTCTTTGCCTGCAGCAGCTAGGGCAATGAATTCGGCTTCCATAGTTGAATGAGCGATACATGTTTGTTTCTTGCTCGCCCAAGAAATCGTTCCACCACCAAGTGTATAAATCCACCCACTTGTGGATTTAGAGTCACATGAGTGATCTATCCAACTAGCATCAGAATATCCCTCCATGATTCCTTGATGCGTCGTGTACGTCAACTCTAGATCACTGGTTCTTTTCAAGTATCCAAATACTCTACTAATTGCCTTCCAGTGATCTGAACCCGGATTGTTTGTATATTGACTTAGTCTACTCACAGCAAAAGCAATATCCGGTCTAGTACAATACATTGCATACATCATGCAACCAATTGCACTAGCATACTCTAATTGAGCCACTGCTCTGCCAGAGTTCTTGTCAAGTTTCACACTTGAGTCAAATGGAGTATTGAACTCCTTTATATTCAAATGTTGAAACTTAGTCAGTATCTTCTCTATGTAGTAGGATTGACTAAGAGAAATTTGAGATCCTGACCTTTTGATTTTAATCCCAAGAATTGTATCTACTTCTCCAAGATCTTTCATCTTAAAGTTCGAGGATAAGTAGTTTTTCGTTTCAAAAATCCCTTCCAGATTGGTCCCGATGATCAACATATCATCAACATACAGACAGGCTATAACAGTGGACTCTTTTGTACATTTTGAGTAAATGCACCGATCAGCTCCATTATGTCGGAATCCGAAAGAGGTGATAGTAGTATCAAACCTTTCATGCCACTGTTTGGGGGCTTGTTTTAGACCGTACAAAGATTTAATAAGTCTACACACTTTGTTCTCTTGTCCGGGTACCACAAACCCTTCGGGTTGCTCCATATAAACCTCCTCGTTTAAGTAACCATTCAAAAAGGCTATTTTCACATCCATTTGATGAATGTACAGTCCTTTTATAGCCGAGATTGCTATAAGAGTTCGGATAGAACTAATTCTAGCAACCGGAGCATAAGTATCAAAATAATCGATACCCTCTTTCTGTCTATATCCTTTGGCTACCAATCTAGCTTTAAATGCTAAGATTGAACCATCAGGGTGCAGCTTTCTTTTGAATATCCACTTGGAACCTATGGGTTTTGTTCCCTTGGGTAAATCAGCTAATTCCCAAGTTCCATTTCCCATAATAGAGTCCATTTCATCATTTATTGATTCTTTCCATAATGGAGCATCCCTTGAAGACATTGCATCTTTGTAAGTCTTAGGATCGTCATCAATGTTAATTGAGAAAATGACCTCTCTCGTCACCTTCTTATGTGTCCCTTCTACTAAGTATGAAAGGAAATCATCTCCTAGACTTTTTTCTTTTCTTACTCTAGTACTTCTACGTGGTTCGTCAACCTTGTTAGAGGTTTTCGAACTATTATGAGATGTACTAGGAAGATTCGGAGCCAATATTTTTTCTGAATTTTCAGCATCTCCTGAAAACTTGTCTTCAAAGAATTCCACATCTTTAGATTCTACTATTACTCATGTTTCTTTATCCAATAATCTATAAGCCTTGCTATTTCTAGCATATCCTACGAATATACTTTTAATAGCATGGGCTCCGAGTTTGGATCGTTTTGGATCAGGAGTTCGATAGTAGGCAACACAACCCCAGACTCTAAAATAGGTCAAATTGGGTTTCCTTCCTTTCCATAGCTCATATGGGCTGGTTGGGATCACACGACTAGTGATCCGATTATGAATGTGGCAAGCCGTTAGTAAAGCTTCTCCCCACAGATTGGTTGGTAGACCCGATTGGTTCAACATACAGTTGACCATTTCAACGAGGGTTCGGTTCTTGCGTTCCGCCAAACCATTCTGTTGAGGAGTGAAGGGTGATGTGCGTTCATGTTTGATACCATTCTCTTCGCAGAATGTATCAAATTCTCTATTGAAGTATTCGCCTCTTCTGTCTGATCGTAGGATTTTAATTCGTTTGTCTAGTTGATTTTCTACTTCAGCTTTATAAAGTTTAAATGCATCAAAAGCTTCATCTTTTGAGTGTAGTAAGAAAACATGTAAAAACCGGCTGAAGTCATCACAAAAAGTAATGAAATACCTTTTACCTCCGCGAGTAAGTATTCCATTCAATTCGCAAATGTCGGAATGAATCAACTCTAAAATTGATGTTTCTCTTTTAACGGATGGAAAAGGTTTCTTTGTAAACTTTGATTTTACACAAGTTTCACATTTTCCAAAATCTTTATTGTTAATCTTGATTAATCCTTTACTTTGCATTTTTTCAATATTCTTTATGTTAGTATGTGCCAAACGTTTATGCCATAAAGAAATAGAACAAGCGAGATAATCAACAATAACTTCATTTCGAGAAATAGGGGAAACATCAAACGCACAAACAGAAAATCCTACTGACTGATCAGATAAGGACAAAGGATTACTAAAAGTTGACTCACTAGTTCTAACATCATCATCATTATCGCCTTCATTTAAGTTTAGGCGATACATTCCATGTTGACGATATGCCTTGCCTATAAATTTATGTTTCTTATGGAACACAATTGTTCCATTTTCAAGAGCCAGCCCGATTCCATGCTCATGAAGCTTGCTCAAAGAAACCAGGCACTTGCAAATGGCAGGGACATGAAGCACATTCCTCAGAGTTACTGTCTTGCCAAAGGTAAACTTTAACAGCACCGTACCGATTCCTACAATATCGGCTTTGCCACGGTTTGCAGTTATGATATATTTCCCGGGGGCAACCGGATTGTATGAAGCAAATTTGGATCTTGAGTCACAAACATGGATTGTGGCTCCAGAATCCAAATACCAGCCACCACGCCCAGCCATCACCCTTGTTAAAGCTTCATCAATCATATCTACCTCTTCATTTAGGTGCAAGTTAGCTACCAGATGCTCAATATCGACAACCGCGTTGGCTACCGATGGAGGACCAGACTTCCTCAACTTGCATTCCCTTGCATAATGTCTTGTCTCTCCACAGACATAACATTTACCTGTTCTTTTCGGTCCTTGACTAGAGAACTGCCCAGACCTCTTGAAGTTTTTCTTTTGTGAACCCATGTTCCACTTTTTAGTAGGTCCATTGGGTTTAAATTTCTCTTTACCACCAGCTTGCACGCTGTTGGCACTCAAGATAGTCTTTCCCCTCTTATCCCTATTTCGTGTCTCTTCCTCTATCCTGATATGCTTAATCAAATCATCCAAAGAATAATCTTCAGATTTGTGCATCATACGTTTTTGAAAATCTTTCCATGATGGGGGCAATTTATCAACAACTGCCCCTACTTGGAAAATATCAGGAAGAGAAATGTTGAGAACTTTCATCTTGTTAACCAACACTTGAAGTTCGTGAAGTTGTTCAAGTATTGGTTTGTCATCAACCATACTAAATCTCAAGTAGCGAGACACAAGGTACCTATTGGTACCTTCCTCTTGTGCCTTGTACTTGAATTCCAGTGCGGTCCAAAGTTCTTGAGGACACGTAATAGCGGCATACAAGTAATAGAGCCGACCAGACATAGCATTTTTATATGCCCACAAGCCAGAGTTTCACATTCCTTTCGGAATAGCCGATCCTTCTCGAGTTCGGCTATCTTAGCACTGTCCGGCTCTTTCCCGGCAGCAGGAACTGGATTGTCAGGTATGGGTTGCAGTTGCACATTCGGATCCACGACAAACCAGAGTTTTAGGACCATCAACATAAACTTAACTTTCTCAGCCCATCGGGTGAAATTTGACCCATCAAAACTGTCCAACTTGACGAGTTCTCGTGGCATCATGCGCTAGTTACCAGTTTCCATTTGTTGATCGTATAAAACCTTTAAGATTGTTGAATTATTTTTATTGAATTAGTAAGATTTAAAATAATTCAAGATTAACAAAATGGATTCGTAACTTGATACAGAGACGAGAGTAAATGACAATATAAGTATCAGAACCTTATAAAAGTACATTCTTTCTGTATTGGGACAATACCTTGCAAACAACTGCACGGTATAAACCTGTCCTTAAAGGTTTTATACGATCACTCTATATGTTGTGAGTATCAGATCGCAAAGCCCCAGGATTTGATGCAGCTTTATCAAACAGTTAACATCTATGGTGTTTGATCTCTAAAGCAAAAACTGAGATAGAAAACTTAGGAGAAAGAGATAGCAAAGAGAGATTGCTTGATATGAAGAGATAGCAGAGAGAGATTGTCTTCGTGTTTTTTGCAGAGAAACAATCCCCAATATTTATACTGGGAGGAGTTTCATATAATATGAATAATCAATACAGTAATGGAGCATAATAAAAGGAAAAAGAAGTGCAACACCATTCTTTACTTTCGGCCTATTTTTTTTCTTTTTAATAAAAAATGTGCAGCTTCATTTTTGGTTTTTAATAAATAAGTAGATCAACCCCATAACTGTATAATTTTCTGCAAAAAGAATGCTCGGTAGCTCGCTCCTCAGCTCCGATGCGAACGTGCAAAGTGCGCGACTCTTCGCGAACACCGCGCCCTCGGCCTCGGCCACGGCCACACGCGCGTGTGTGTTGCACTTTCCTGAGACCCCACCATAAACTCTCTATAGCATTCAAGACCCTCATACAAGATTGGACTTATAAAGTCCTTCTTATATTCTACTTCCTCCTACGTGGGATGGAAGTAAAACTTCCAACCTCACAAAATTTCCAACACTTCATCTTTATTCGCTCGCCTTTTCTTCCACCTGATGATTATTAACAAGATACAAATAAAACCCTAATAAGTTTCTGAGAACACATTATCGACTAGAAACAACATCAATTTCTTTAGAGTTTTGCAAACCAACCTCTGAATCTGTCACCCATTTTCGTTGATTGGGGTTGCATAAACTGTGTTTGAAAGTTATACCAGTTTTTGCGGAAACCGGATCGTGTCTAAGGAGTGAAAATCGGGACTAAGATCAAACTGAATCTCTGGGTTGCCATTGGTAGCAGAATGGCAAAAATACCCTTTAGCGCCTTATTAATGGAATGTTTATTTATATTAATTTTGAAAATAAATAAAAATGTAGGAATTGATCCTAGCCATGTATATTTAATCAATGGTTAGATCATAAGTTTAATCGAAATATATAATCTCTCTCTCTCTCTCTCTCTATATATATATATATATATTATAGATATATAGAAATATATATATATATATATTAGATATATAGAAGTTTACTCATGCAATGCAGCGCGGTATATCTTAATTTTAATGTTCCAATTTATTTTAATGTGTGGTTTTGAGAAAAAGATCATGTTTTTTATAAATTTGTTTGAAGAATGTCGTTTTTTAAGGAGTTCACGATTTGAGGATTTGAAATTGATTAGAAATAATGATTAATTAATAAGAGTCCACGATTTAAAGATTTGAAGGTCGTTAGAGATAAATATTAATCAAATAATTAGCATTAAAAGCGGTGCATAAAACTTCATTAGTTGTTTTTAATAGATTTTTAGTAATTAGCATTAAATAGCGATACACGAAGCTTTAGGGGTTGTTTTTAAGAGTTTTTGATAAATGCTTTATAATATAAGTATATATATATATATATATATATATATAGGGAAAGGTTCAATAGAGAAGTGCAAATATTTAGAGAAGTAGAGAAGTAAAAAAACACGGGTCCATTCATATATGAACGTTCATATATAAACAGTCATATATGAACGTTCATATAACAGTCATATATGAACATTCATATATGAACATTCATATATGAACGTTCATATATAAACAGTCATATATGAACGTTCATATAACAGTCATATCTGAACGTTCATATGAACGTTCATATATGAACGTTCATATATGACTGTTCATATATGAACGTTCATATATGAACGGACCCGTGTTTTTTTACTTCTCTACTTCTCTAAATATTTGCACTTCTCTATTGAACCTAAGGCTATATATATATATATATATATATATATATATATATATATATATATATATATATATATATATGTGTGTGTGTGTGTGTGTGTGTGTGTGTGTTTATGTCAATATCTTGAACAATAGTGATCAAGTTATTAACAATTTAGTTTCATATAAAACGATAAACAAAAGAATATCTAAATTCTAATCGATGCTAATAGGCAAATTTCTAATCAATACTAACAGACAAATTCTAATCGAATTTCAAAATACATAGATTTAAATAATCAAAAGTACACAAATCTGTAACACGATAACAAGCTCCACACCTTATATCCATGCCAATGAGGTAAACACAAATCTGCAACCCGATAACAATCTTCAATGGAGGTTCTTATAAGAACCTTCTTTTTGTACTTTTTGGTGTCATCTCAGTTCCACTTTATTAATTTAATAATTTACATAAAAGTCTACAATAGTAGTTATAACAAGAACCTCACTTTTGTGTGTCTCATGTATTTGTCTAAATCAATAATTATTTTATATTTATAAATAAATATCAAATATTAAATTTAAGTACCAATAAAAAAGAGAATATTAATATTTTACACAAACTTCATGATAAGAACCAATATTCTTAAATAAAAACTCAAACATGATAAGATTCTTATAAGAATTCTATAATGACCGTGTCTATAAAATACACCACTTTTTGCTTATAATAAATTCAATTGTTGTGAGCGTCCTTAATAAGATGGTATGACAATAGAATTCAGAAAATACTGTAACAAAAAGGTAACAATCATGTGTAACGTAAGGAAAGTTACAACACCCATAAGGCCATCTTCAACCCAATACACCAAAAATAACACCAAAACGCTAAAATTGGTACGACTCTTAACATTAAAAACACATCTCAACTCCAACCATACTTTAAAAACAACACCAAATTGGTGGGTCCATCTAAAAAAACCATTTTCCATTATTATTAAACATTTATAATAAATACAATATTTAAAATTTATAAGTAATTATCAGAGTAAATAAGTAGTTAATGTAATGAGATCTCGGTCAAAATAAAACGATGATTTTTTTAATTATAAATTTTACATTACTAGAAAAAAAAATTAATTCAAATAACACAAATTTGACCTGTATGCGCGTGGACAAAACAATTGGAATTTTTAATTTGTGTATTAGTTTATGTTATTTAATTTCAAGTATTAAGTAATTTTAATTTCAAGTATTATGTAATTTTAATTTATTAAAACTAATATCATAAATAATATTTATATTATTTAAAACATAAAAATAAATGAAATAAAATAATATTGGTAGGTCCTTTACATTTTGAAGTGTGAATAGTAACACACCATATTTGGTGTGTTTTAAAAAAACTGAATAGTAACACAATATAAAATTTGATATAAAATTTGATGATGTTATGGTGTATGGTTGGGTTTCAACGTCCTTCAAATTTGATGCTATGGAGTATGGTTGGAGATCACAACTGAAGGTGCCACATGTCTCGCCGTAAACACAGGACTCACGATAACAGTTACACCGAGCTGCAGGCAATAACAACATTGCCTTACCGCCTTTCTCTTCTCTTTTCTCCCCCTGAGTTTGGAATCTATTCCATAACAATTAAAGAATTCTTCAGATTTTTTGAATCGGCAATGGCCGGAGGAGGCTGTAATAAGCAAAAACTTAACAAATCCAAGAGTCGAAAACCCGTGAAACCATCTTTATTTATTGAGGGTGGTTTGTTATCCGATTGGTCTCCGGTTGTCGATTCTTCATCTTCCAAAGGTAAAATAGATTATTCTTATTGTTGTTGTTGTTGCTGTGTGAGTTGTAATTTGATTGAATATTTCTAGGAAAGAGTCATAATGGTAAGAATAGTGGGAATTATTCGAAGAACCAATCTGGAGCTAGATTTGCGATCGGGAGTGGTTCTGGTGGTAAATCGAAAGTTTCAAGTTCCAATTCGAGAATCGTCGAACCTCAGAAGCCCAAAATGAACGCCATCGGATACAACTATCCTCAGGTAATTGGTTCTCTCTCTATCTCTCTCTGAAAATACTCAAGTAGGGTGGTCTTGTTTTCATATCATTTTGCAGTTGCATGAATATTTAGGGTTCCCGAATAAAAGAGACAATGTTGAATTTCTGATGGTAATGGGTGGGGCAAAAGCAGAAGGTCTCGGGTTCGAAACCGAGACACCCCATAGCCACAACCGCTGAGTGAGTCAGGTGTGCGGTATGCCCCACATTATGGATAGGACAGCCGATTGTGGGCCGGTTGGGTTGCCAGTATCAACCTTTTGTAAAAAAAAAAACCCTAAATCGACAGTGATGAAACCAAATAAAAAAAATCAACAGTGAATCACCTGTGAATAGTGGTAAAATGTAAGCAGATCTTTTTTTATATATCCAAGGGGTGAAGAAATTGAAATAGATTTTGTAAAGATTATATAACTAACAAAGGCAAGAAAAGAAGTTTTGAGAAGTTGGCAAAGGCTTGAAGCAAACTTTGGAAACAAAGTACATACATTAAATAACTGGATTGGATTTCGGTGAGAACAAGAGTTATTGGGAAATGGTGAGGATACTTCTAAACCGCTGGATTAGTTGATATTTTTGATCTATCTAACAACTAAAAAATAACGGACCTTCAATTACCTTCAATTGATTGCTAATTAAAAACATGGACCTTCAACAATCTTCATCAAACCATAATTTTCACTTTTATCTTCACTTTCATTCACCTTCACGAACTTTTATATTCCTTCAATCACTTTCGCATGCATTAATTTGTTAAGGTTTCAGCAGTGGTGAACTGGTGATAGAAATAGGTTTAGTCGTTTAGATCCACTTCTCATGCTTCTCACGTTAACCTCAACTTCTCACACGATCATTCGCCTATATATATATACTTAAGAACCATGAGAACTAGTGAAACACATATTTTCAAATGTGAAACTGCTTCGTGAAACAATAGATGTCCATAAGTTTTATAATGTGAAACAACATAATATTAACGGTGTTTCACATTATGAAACAGACGGTGGTTTTCCTTCAAACTTCAAGTATAATGTTGCAATTTAAACCTGAAATCTTTGTTCGGAAACCGAGACACAAAATGAAATACCTTACGTTTGACCTTAATATATGGAATATTGGGCTCTTCGTCTCCATGCAGCAACCATTGTTTGATATCAATTTTGAATAGAGAACTGAAAAAAGCACACACCCATCAAGTTTTCTTGAATATCGGAATGAATTACACGATTTTGGAGAGAGTTGCGAGATTATCGGCACCGCCATGTGTAATTGTTAAATTATTTGATGATGTGTATGGATCAGGGGATTTTACCTTTTCAGTTTGCTATTCTCAACTTGCTTGTGCTCAAGAATGGTTTCTGCATACCTGAAAAACGGTGAGTTAAGAAATATGAAGAAAGAAGAGGTAATATTCTGATGATAAAACAACCACTTCTGAAGCAAAGAAATTAGACAACTTATCTGAATAACATTTTTTTTTCTTTCTAAAATTTGGTTTCCTAAACGAAATTGTCATCCTTTGTTTGAATTCTGTGATCCATTCTTGACCAATTTGAAGTTTTTCAGATTGATCCGCTTCCGGATAGAGTTGATTATGGACATAACAAGTTGGATGAGTCAGACCCTCTTGTTTTGGTTGACTCCAAGGAATCCAAGATTGTTGCTTTTGTTGACCAAACACCAGTAATTGAATCTAAAACTGTCAAATATACCTATGAGTATGGTGCAAGTTTTGAAGTGGACAATAGTCTTCATAGAGGATTAGGATTTTGTGATGAAGAAGAAGATCCGTGTGATACTGAAACATCTCCATTTATATTAAATAAAGAAGGTTCCATTTCTGATTCATCATCCTCGGAGGAAATAGAAACTGATATATCTGATGAGGAAGATGATGATGAAGAAAATGTAGATTCTTCTGAGTCTGGAGATTCATCTAGCTCATCTGATAGTGATAGCGATTCTGATATAGATGGTGAAATTGCAAAAGATTGTAGTGGGAGTTATAAAGATGCAAATCGTTATAATATCTCGGATGATAAAGATTGTGTTGATATTAATGATACTGTAAGGAGGTTAGGAGGGATTGCTCTTCAGGATGCATCAAGGGAATATGGCATGAAGAAACCTCACTCAAGGAAGAAAAATCGAGAAAAATTTGGAGGTGTTAATGATGATTGGTCTGCCATAGACGACCTTATGCTTGTAAAAGATCCCCGAAATTCTTATTCACATATGAAGAAGCATGCTGCAAAGCTCCCTCAGTCTTGGTCATCCAAGGCTGAAAAAAGTAACCGTTCCCGGAGATCTCCAGGTAAAATAAGTTCATAGAATCTATGTCATCATTAACTGATGTGATCATTTCCAAATCTGATTTAAGTCAAACTTCATGAAAAGTTCTCCATTATTTCATTAATTTACTTCTATTTGTGTTATGTGTACATATACTCTTCAGCGTATCATTTCAGGTGAGAAGAAGAAACAACGTTAAGATACGATTGCTTTGAAGCGTAGGGAGCGAATGATACGTCGAGGTGTTGATCTTGAGACGATAAATTCGGTAAACAAGAAATCAATCACATTTTTTCTTTTAGATATGTAGTTTATCTTTACAAAGGGGGAATATCTGCATTAATTTTCGAAAGCATTCAATCTAATACAATGTGGGGTTCTTAAATGCAGAAATTAGAGCAAATGGTGCAGAATGGGTGCGATATTATGTCATTTGAACTTATGCACTCTCGAGATTGTTCACAGGTATGAAAATTCAGCAGCACCCTTGCGAAAGAAAATTAGAAGATGCAAAAAGAAAACGAAATCACATTTCTCTCTTTGTCACACTTCTCACAAAACTGGGGTCTTCAGATAAACAACCGCTCTACTCTTTATGGTAGAAGTCAGATCTGCGTACATCTTTGATTTGGTTTCTTAATTATACAATACCAGAAGTAACCTTCTAACATGTCTTCAATATAGTTTTTAGTCAGATTATGGAAATAAGTTTTAACTTAGATTTTTACTCAAATAGCATCTTCCTACAATCTTTCTCAACCCTATATATTGATGTACTTAACAATCTAATTATCTAGAACTCCGTGTTTCTTGTGTTTGGGCTTGCAAATAGCTAAAATTTCCTTGCAGGTCCAAAGGTTAGCTTCTGTTTATCGGTTGCGGAGTGGCAGTCAAGGTTCAGGCAAGAGAAGGTAATACATGTTCCCATATTGAAGAACGCAATTATGCCTAATCAATCTTTTCTGTTAAAAGTCCTATAGATCTTTCTTTTTTCTTTTTGTTTGTGCAATTTTGCTTCTTGATTTAATCTTAGAGGCCGTATACTAAACGCTTACCGGGTGTCACTTACCTTCCGGTTCCGGTGAGCATGACAAGTACCTAGAATCTTACCCAGTAAGAGGCATAACAAGGACTGAGACTCTTACCCGGCAAGTGAGGGAAAAGACTCTTACCTGGTAAACGCTTACATGGTAAAAGTTGCTTACCAACAATACATTTTGATGAGTCTATTATTTCAAAGCCATTCACATAGGTCATGTTTGGTGGCCATAAGCTAGCTTATTTTTTGAGCTTATTGAAAAAGCCCGTTTAGTTTAACCGTAAGCTAACTTATTTTTTGAGGTTCCATTTAGTTAGCCATAATTAGTTTATTTTTTGAGCTTATTGAGAAAGGCTGTTTTGTTAGCCATAAGCTAGTTTTTTTAAAGCTCTAGTAGCTTTTTTTCCCAATCCATTTTAATTATGCCCCTTGTAATTCTTCCAATTATATTTTTTAACATATCCCTTTTAAGTTATTTTACATTGTAATCTAGCTTATCAAATAGTTTTAACCAAACATGACTTGTAAAGCTAGTTTGCAAAACATAACCTTAAACTCTTTTTTCCAGGTTTGTAACAGTGACACGAACAGAACACACTGATATGCGATCCTCCAGTGACAAAATTCGCCTTGAGAAGGCAAGTAAAATACCGGGTTCAATTTGTTTTGTCATTCAACGTTTTTCATATTATGGGTCCCATTCAACCTATCAAGTACAATAGTGGGTCCCATTTACTACCATAGTAAAGATGGGACCCAATAAATGGATAATAGTGTACACGAGCAGATGTCAATGTTGTTTGCATATCATTATTTTGCAGCTTCTAGGAGTCGAAAAAGAAGAATCTGATTTTACAGTTAACGGTACACCTGCAGCCAAGATGGCTTCAAATAGAAGTAAGAAAGCTTCACAAGGAACCACCGGTTTGAGCCCATTAGACTCGAGATTAGCAAAAAGCAAGACTTCCGGTGAATCAAGCAAGAAGAAAAGGCGAGATAAAGACAAAACAGGCACTTATGCTGCACAACCCGTGTCGTTTATCTCGTGTGGTAACATGCCTACTGAACCAGTGCCAGCCACTGTAGCCATTGATACTTCAAAGCCAAAAGACGAAACTGCCCTTCCGTCGAGTTATGGTGCTTTTGAGAACCACACAACAGGTTTTGGCTCAAGAATGATGGCAAAAATGGGGTATGTAGATGGAGGTGGGCTGGGAAAGGATGGTAGAGGAATAGCAGAGCCAATTCAAGTGATCCAACGGCCAAAATCACTCGGATTAGGAGCCGCGGCTCCTGAAACAAGTCTAACAGGTTGATGGGTCAAAGTTCTAGGGGTAGTGAAAGCAGGGGTAAATTGGGGAATGCACAATTCCGGTTGTTTGAAAAGCATACAAAAGGGTTTGGGTCGAAGATGATGGCGAAAATGGGGTATGTTGAAGGGACGGGTCTTGGGAGAGACTCACAAGGCATCATTGACCCGCTTGTTGCGAGCAGGCTTCCAAAATCTAGAGGTTTGGGTGCTGAAGGTTAGTTGTATTGTGTTGTATGGATCGTTCGATAAACATAGAAGTAATTTAGAAAAACAAATTCTCAACTGTGTGGCTGATTATGTTTGAACAAGTATCTTCTGTGTATCTATAAATGGCACCACTGCACCATGTTACTTGCGATAAATTTGATTAGCTTGTAAAGGTTTCTAGAGCGTTGCAACAACATTTGTGCGGCCTAATTAGACCAGAAGCCCAGGCCTAAAACTCCGAACGAGCTGAGTTCTTTTTATTTCAGTAGCCCAAAAAACCAGACCCTAATCGGCTTCTCTTTTTGGCTTACTAAAAACGGGTTTAGTAGACCAAGAACTAGAAAAGCCCGGGTGCATCTATTCTCCGGAATAAGCACACTTGATTGCAATGAGACATGGGCATGTTAGTCGTTTTCTTCAATGTTTGGAGAAGAACGTGTGTTTGAATAAAGACGTCTGTGTTCAGTAAGTGATATATAGTCGATTTGCTGAATGTTTTTAAGTTTGATATTGGAGGCAGATTTCAAATATGAAAGGGAAAAGGTAAATATCATGGCTCGTATAGCCTTTGTCTTTTGCGAAATAGATAAGAACGTCAATGAACTTTAAGGGTTGTTTGTTTACCTCTTAATAGTTCCATTAAGAGGCAACATCTGAATAGTTCAGAGGTGAATCTTGTTTGCCTAAAAAAAAGTGGTCTCTTGATGGTTCTAAAACCCTCTGAATGAGTTAGCATCTTGGGTCTTCCGTAACCATTCAGCGACCTGATTTCATTATAAACAATTACAAACAACCATATTTCATTTTACACTATATCTTAAAAGCCTCTTAATCATTCTGACCACTTAATCATTCTACACCAAACAATTCAGCAACCGTCAAACAACCCCTAATTAAGCACACTTGATTGCAATGAGACATGGGCATGTTAGTCGTTTTCTTCAATGTTTGGAGAAGAACGTGTGTTTGAATAAAGACGTCTGTGTTCAGTAAGTGATATATAGTCGATTTGCTGAATGTTTTTAAGTTTGATATTGGAGGCAGATTTCAAATATGAAAGGGAAAAGGTAAATATCATGGCTCGTATAGCCTTTGTCTTTTGCGAAATAGATAAGAACGTCAATGAACTTTAAGGGTTGTTTGTTTACCTCTTAATAGTTCCATTAAGAGGCAACATCTGAATAGTTCAGAGGTGAATCTTGTTTGCCTAAAAAAAAGTGGTCTCTTGATGGTTCTAAAACCCTCTGAATGAGTTAGCATCTTGGGTCTTCCGTAACCATTCAGCGACCTGATTTCATTATAAACAATTACAAACAACCATATTTCATTTTACACTATATCTTAAAAGCCTCTTAATCATTCTGACCACTTAATCATTCTACACCAAACAATTCAGCAACCGTCAAACAACCCCTAATTAAGCACACTTGATTGCAATGAGACATGGGCATGTTAGTCGTTTTCTTCAATGTTTGGAGAAGAACGTGTGTTTGAATAAAGACGTCTGTGTTCAGTAAGTGATATATAGTCGATTTGCTGAATGTTTTTAAGTTTGATATTGGAGGCAGATTTCAAATATGAAAGGGAAAAGGTAAATATCATGGCTCGTATAGCCTTTGTCTTTTGCGAAATAGATAAGAACGTCAATGAACTTTAAGGGTTGTTTGTTTACCTCTTAATAGTTCCATTAAGAGGCAACATCTGAATAGTTCAGAGGTGAATCTTGTTTGCCTAAAAAAAAGTGGTCTCTTGATGGTTCTAAAACCCTCTGAATGAGTTAGCATCTTGGGTCTTCCGTAACCATTCAGCGACCTGATTTCATTATAAACAATTACAAACAACCATATTTCATTTTACACTATATCTTAAAAGCCTCTTAATCATTCTGACCACTTAATCATTCTACACCAAACAATTCAGCAACCGTCAAACAACCCCTAATTAAGCACACTTGATTGCAATGAGACATGGGCATGTTAGTCGTTTTCTTCAATGTTTGGAGAAGAACGTGTGTTTGAATAAAGACGTCTGTGTTCAGTAAGTGATATATAGTCGATTTGCTGAATGTTTTTAAGTTTGATATTGGAGGCAGATTTCAAATATGAAAGGGAAAAGGTAAATATCATGGCTCGTATAGCCTTTGTCTTTTGCGAAATAGATAAGAACGTCAATGAACTTTAAGGGTTGTTTGTTTACCTCTTAATAGTTCCATTAAGAGGCAACATCTGAATAGTTCAGAGGTGAATCTTGTTTGCCTAAAAAAAAGTGGTCTCTTGATGGTTCTAAAACCCTCTGAATGAGTTAGCATCTTGGGTCTTCCGTAACCATTCAGCGACCTGATTTCATTCTAAACAATTACAAACAACCATATTTCATTTTACACTATATCTTAAAAGCCTCTTAATCATTCTGACCACTTAATCATTCTACACCAAACAATTCAGCAACCGTCAAACAACCCCTAATTAATTCAAAAGCAAACATGTACTTGTGTTTTATAGAAATAAAAGTAAAGGGTTGGGTTCCGGTGAGAAGTCGTATCCAACCGTTGGATGAGAAATGTACGAACATTAGGATGAGATGCAAGTGAGATGCACCGGATTAATTCTCTTTTAAGCCGCAATTCATGGGAGAGTATTTAATTAAAAGCGATAAACGGTTTAAAAGTACTTCCCACCAAAAATGACACTTCATCCTATGCCTAAATGTAAATTGCATTAAGGGTGAACTAATTTTCAAAACCTTCATATTTAGGAAAAACAACATTCAAATAGTTTCAATTCCGACAATCTAAATAAACCAACTTTACTTTTATTTTTGTTACTATCATATAGGAATAACAATATGGTCGTTGGCCCTTCAACATACCCCATTTTCGCCATCATCTTCGACCCAAACCCTTTTGTATGCTTTTCAAACAACCAAAATTGTGCATTACCCGATTTGACCCAAAATTGTTAGATAAACGACACGGGCTGTGCAGCATAAGTGCTTGTTTTGTCTTTATCTCGCCTTTTCTTCTTGCTTGATTCACCGGAAGTCTTGCTTTTTGCTAATCTCGAGTCTAATGGGCTCAAACCGGTGGTTCCTTTTGAAGCCATCTTGGCATATGATAACACCGATTTTCGTCGTTATTTTAATACCATAATCCATGTTTTGTGGCTTGTTCTCGATTGATATTATTTATTTTCTTTTATTTTAGTCTAATAATTGCAGTTATTCGAGAAACAGAGATAACCAAAGAAAACAGTAGATAAAACGAGATTTAACGAGATAAATTCAGATAATTAAGATATATTAATTTTAGAGTAAGTTTCGTAATTTATTTTACAGATTTATAAAGTTATGGGGTATACTTTAATTTTAATATATAAATCGGAAGATGATTTTTTGACAGATTTGCGCAGCTGTGCCATTTTGACCATAACTTACTCGTCCGAGCTCCGTTTGAAGCGATTCAAGATGTTCCGGAAAGCCAAGACACATATGAACAATCTTCATGTTTTGCGTTTCTACAAATTCGGAGTCATTCTGGACTGAATCGGACCTCGAAGTCGACAGCAGTGTGCTGGACCATGTGGGCTTAAAGTTGTAATCATTGGAATGTGTTGGACCATGTGATCCCCTTTTGGCACATGTTTGGATCTGGTTTTTTTTTTTTGCTGTATTGGGAGCTGATCGAGATCTATACCAAGTCCAATTGCCTTATATAATGAGGCTGCATGGTTGTAATTATGGACACTTATCATACCTTGGATCCAACAACACTACAATACACAATATATAGAGAGAAGAGAGGGAACCAGAAGAAGAAGATCATCACATGTAACCGAGGATCGTCGGCAATAGCCGATACAGCCCCTTCGGGGGCTGAGTAACTTTTAATGTTTTTATTTAGTTTAGATTTATTATCGTTGTGTTGGTTTGATTATGATTTAAATCTTTTGAATATATAACTTTGGATATTTACCGGTCTCTCTTGATTTATGAAGCTTGTGATTTAATTATAATGTTGTTGTTAGTCTAGCTAACTTTCAACTGATTTATATTTATCAATTATGTTCGAGAGAAATAATTACTAATTAGAAAAAGAAAATTACAAGCCTAAGGTGAGAAATGTGGTAGAAATACACAAAGTAAACCTTAGTCCCTTATAATCTTGCTTATAATGTGTTTTGATACCATTAGTTGAGATCGAAAGATAAAACTTTTCTTATCAAAATAAAATCCATTACTGCTTGAAAAAGAGAATGGTGATTTAAAAGATTGGGTTTCATACAAGAGAATAACTGGTAATTATTCAGGGTGAATTATTCATTGGTAAGAACCATATGATTACCAACCTTCATCTTCTTTTCTCAATAAAAGATTATTCTAATCTTTAGTTATTTATTTTACTCTTGTTTAATTATTAATTCTTCCAACTCAAATTTGTGACAGTCTAGTTAATAGTGAATATAGTAATTGTGATACTCAGTTCCTAGTTCCCTGTGTTCGATACTCGTACTTTCCGTACGTTATTACTTGATTCGACCCGTACACTTGCGGTACAGATTCACGGGGTGCGAAAACCCCGTGTCAAGTTTTTGGCGCCGTTGCCGGGGAACTAGTTGCAACTGATAGCACTACCATCTATAGGCATTATTACATTGGACATTTTATTTTCTGTTTTTACCACTTTTCAATTTTTGGGTTACTAAACTCTATCTTTTAACTGCAGGTGCTAATTGGTTTATGCCAGGAAAAAAAAACCGAGGGAAAAAGTACGGTTAACTGTAAAATCAGATTCTTCTTTGTCGACTCCTAGAAGCTGCAAAATAAAGATACACAATCAACATTGACATTTGCTCGTGTACACTACTATGCATTTAGTGGGTCCCATCTTTACTATGCTAGTAAATGGGACCCACTATTGTAGTTGATAGTATGAATGGGGCACATGATATGAAAACGTTGAATGACAAAACAAATTGAACCCGGTATTTTACTTGCCTTCTCAAAATATAGAAAACTCTTCATGCTTCATCAATTTTGATAATATCAAGTATTACACCAAGTAGCTAAGAATTAACTATTTATATCTCAGAGGCACGAAAAAATCGAAGGCAACTCCCTGCGTCTAGAAAGAAAATACCATGTCCGGGGTAGGTAAGATAGTTCCCTCTAGATAAGTGTCAACAGTAGGAATGGAAAGGTTTAAGAATGAGACAGGAGGGACTTTACCTGCATTTGTAAGCTTCTAAACAACAGTTTGGTTTCTTAGCAGATTGAGACGTAGAAGCATATATGGATCGAACTAGGCTAACTTTAATCGAAAACATCTTAAGAAGAGAGAGTTGTGGGGGTACACTTATCTTGTGATGATTCTTGATCAAAATGACTCGAGACATACTCACAATACACACTTCGTTTTTCTTGATAAACTTGATCGTTTCAATCCATTTAGATACACAACCTCTTTCCTTGCTAATTATTCCACGAAAGATCAATACTTATTGGCTTCATCAAATTGCTTTTGAAGGACAACTGATTTTGACGCATCCTCAGCCAAAATGCCCAAGAGTGGCATAATATTACCAATAAGAGGTTGAGCTTGAAACATAAGTTTTTTTATATATGGCAGCTTCTGCCTGATCCTTTGCTATCTTAGCTACTTCAGTTTCAATAACTTATTCATCTAGTATCATGGGGTGATATTCCTTCTCGGCGAGCAAGAACAAAACATCCACATTGTTGAGAATAAGGGAGCCATACACTTAGCAAAATTTAACCGTGTTCCTCCAAGAATCTATATGAAACTGGGTAGGATGGATGTTTCAAAATTTTACTGCCAAAATAGCATACCGATATGATTTTTGGTCGTGGCTTTGGGGAGATAGCCCCTATAAGTGCGACAACCTTTGTCTAAGCCAATAGCTTGGTGAGATAGCACCTATACGCTTGGTGGAATAGTTATGTGTGTGATAAAGTTGTATGTTGTTACTTGCATATCTCTATAATTCAAAGCATGTTTTTAGATTGTTATTTATGTGAAGCATGTAAGAAAAACCGTGAACTCACTAGGCGAAAGTTGCCGTTTTTAGTATGCATCTCTCATGGGGCGTTATAGCGGGTAGCTAGAAGGGCAAATAGACGATCTAAGCAGTGGCGGATCCAGGATTTTCTCCTCATGGGGGCACCTTTAAGGTTAGGGGTGAGCAATACCGGGTACTCGGCCAATTTTCATGGAATCGGAACCGGAACCGGCGATTCCTAGAAAGAAAGAACCGGAACCGCTCCCATCGGTTCTCATTATTTTGGAACCGGTCCCGGAACCGCTGGAACCGATTCCGGTTTCGGGTACCCACCTGTCAAATGCAGCTGTTGGGAGTTTGTCGACATAAATACCTGCCTAATACTATATTTAATGGTGTCCTCAACTAATCTGATTGAGGGGAAAAAAACTAAAAGAGGATTTGATTAAGAAAAATTAAAAATAAACATTTTGATCATAAGGTGAATCAAGGCTCCTCAAAATATTGAAACAACCCCACACACAGATTAACAACCCCACAACAGATTAACACCAACTCAAAACCTAGATTTTCATCAAAATTGGTCTCAAGATGCTGCTGGTTCACGCAATTCAAAACCTAGATTTTCACCACTACTTTCCAACATCTTTCTTGGAAGATTTAACAGGACACTTGAAAAATACGAGCCAGCAATCGAAAAAGAGATAGGATTTTGCACTGAAAATGTGTGAGTACTCACTACACTGCACCATTGGTATCATCTGTTTTACTCTTCAGCCCACAAAAACCCCCTTTTCTCAGTTTTAAAATTTGTTGAATACAAAATCAGTTGGAAAAGTAAAAAATCTTTGAACATCAGTTGGAAAAATCAAAATATACAAGTATACAACCTATGAACATCAGTTGGAAAAATAAAAAATCGAAGTAATTGCAGGAAGATTGGAAGAAGTAGCGAAGTTTATACCTCAACCTCAGGTTGTTGACTGCTGTTGTGCGCCTGTGCTATGCGTCGGTGGAGTGGTGTGGTGCTGTGGTGGTCGCCGGCCGGCGTTCGTGTGGTGGTGACGGACGGCGATCTTGATCTCTTGGAGTCGGTTCAAGGCTTGGGGAGGCAGGGAGCGGCTACGGTTGTGGCCTTGGGGTCCCAAGAAAATCTTACTGGGGGACACATAACTAAACTGATGTTTTTAAAAAAATTTAACCTTTGTAATTTTTTTTAAGTTTCTCATGGGGGCCCATCCCCCCTACTTCTAAGGTAAGTCTGCCCCTGATTATGAATGTTTGTAAAAATTTACGTATTATTCATAGTGAATATGAACATGTCTAGCAGAGAGTAAAGGCGATATTACAAATTAATGGGCCGTTGTAAATTTTTTCTTTGGGCCTTTCTATAATATTGGGCTTGGCTATTGGGCCTTAAGTTCGGGCAAAAACATAAAAAATGTGGAGACTAGAGAGGGCATTGTCCGATTAAAGCAATTTACAGAAATTCGTCGGCGCCGGGAAATCAGTCTCATCTCTAAGTCTCCAACGACCTCTGCCTTTTCTCCGGTTCTGCAAGTGGGAGTCAAAACAATGGAAACGAAGTCGTCGTCCACTTCCTCCTCAAAGTTTGTCGATCAATTAGTTGTAAGCATACCATCGCCTGCTTATTTTCATCTTCTTTGCGTTACTTGTTGTCCTTCTCGTGTGTGTAAAGGCGTTTTGTGTTTTTTTGGTGATTTAGGTTCCAGGAGATGTGATATTGGACCTCTCAATCAAGCTTGGAGGCGGCCTTCGTCAGGTCTATATTTCATCATAATGTTTATTTTTTATTTTTTTTGGAAGGCATTGCGGCATCGACCCTCTCGATCAACTACCACACACACACGCACGCCTTCCCGGCGGTATCGGGCATCCGATGGCAGCCCACTAATCCGCCGCTGTCCCAGCCCAGCTTATGCAAGGACCTATTCCCAACCATTGAAGGTTGGGGCGACAGCCCAGTCTTCGACTGGACCACCTAAGGACAGGCCCAACCAAGGTTGAGCGGTACTCCTCGTGCCCTCAATTGTCCCCCTAGGAATCGAACCCGGGTAGACTGGGATACCATCCACAGCCCCCCCCCCCCCCAGGATGTTACCGACCTTCGGGTTGCCAACCAAGCTAGACACGATTTGTTCATCATAGGGTTTATTGTTTCACATACTATCTAACTGTTTCTCAAGTCTTCAAGTTTACCTTCATTTGTAAAAATAGAGTTGCACTTTGAAATTTATTTGTCAAACCTAGCACCTTCTGAATGCAAATTTGATAAGAATGTGAAGGATTACTTAGCAGTTATATCTTATTGAAATTGAGTTTTAATGAAGTCTGAACTAAGAAAATACTGTTTTATGCCGAGTTACTACTATAATTAACAACATATATAGTGGAATACTCCCATTTATGGAAAGATAGGGGAAAATTTCAGTTTGGAACCTATTCTTTTGTTGATTTGTTCCTATTTAATTTGATGTAAAGATATAATTTCTATAGATGTTTGACATTTGGTTGAGATAAGAAATTTTGACTTTTTTTTACTGTTAGGATGGTGATTCCATTTCTGTAATGAAACCCGGGACGTTGAGATTTACGAAGCCAAACAAATACTGGGTTGAGAGCTCCCACAAGAGGGTAAGCTTATTGTTATTATTAGTGTATATGTATTATTGTACTTAGATAGCCCAATGCATGTATAGTTAGCCCTCTTTATAGCCCATTGTATTGGGCTTGTTTATGTATTTATGGCATGCTCTTTGTAATGAATCATTAAGGAAAAATACCAAACCCTATTATGGTATCAGAGCTCTTAAGGGCTCTCACCTCATTCATAATAAACCCTAACCCTAAAAAAAATTCTTCCAGCCACCATCTTCCTCCACCGTCGGCCACCTCACCGGCGACCACCAAGAACCACCACCGGCAGCCGCCATCTGCACTCTCCATCTCCCCTCTGTCGTGGTCTCTATCACCTACACACACACACACCCACAATCTTTTGTCCTCTCTCCACTACCAGCAGCGACGATCATCTTTCGCCGTCCTATCGTGCGCCGCCACAACGTCGTGTACCACAGTCGCCACCTGTCGCACGTCACCACCAGGCCACCTTCCGTTCTCTCCGCCTTCCTCTCGTTGTAATAACCGGGTACGTTATTGGTTTAATTAATTTTATCATTTTGGTTTTAAGGTAAATTTGGGATTAGTATTATGGAGTTATAAGTTAAAGGAGTATACTTTAATTTTTATTTGGAAGTTTAAGGTTGTGTTTTGCCTATTAAGAGGAGTTTGGGGTTCGTTTGGTAAATATGTTAAATATCTAGATATTATAGATATTATAGATATTATAGATATTATGTGTATTTGTGTGTGAATTAGGGAGAGAATGAGAGAGAGAGACGTATTCAGAGAAAGAAAAGAGGAAGAAGAAGAGAGGAAGAAAAAAAGAGGAAGAAGAAGAAAGGAAGAACAGGCTTCATCTTCTAGGTATGAATTCTACTCCATTTTCATATCATCTTGTTGGTTTTTGGGGAGAGATGGGTTTGGTGCCATTGAGAAATCTAAGATAGTTTTAATGTTGATTAATGAGTTTCTTATTGGTTTACTGTAACACCCTAAAAACAGGGCCAATTTAAACCTTGAATAATACTCAAGTTATGATCATAAAACTTCAAACTTTGATAACCTGAGGATCAATTGTAAAGGTTTTATATATACAACACGTCTAACTCAAATAACATATTAATCTAATCATACATCATAATCAGATTAACTAAGTTATCTAGTCCTTCGTCCCAAAAGCATCAAAAGAATAGCTAGATCCTCCGTCATCTCTAAGTTTGAATATTTCTAAAAGTCCTCATCACACATCCCCGCTTACTTCCCGGAGCTTGTACCTGGTAAGAAGATTCAACTTGAACAATTAGGCTTTCGCCTAGTGAGGATATTCAAATCAAATTAAAATTAACAAATAAAATATCAATAGATAAGTCAAACCTGTTTTCACCCATCTTACCGTACAACAACTCCTTCCAACAATGGGAATCTACCCCACTCCCATACTTATGACTAATTTATCTAGCCATAATTTCACTACCAAGAGTTTACCATGAATAATCCCATATTCAAGGTTAATACTCTTATTCAAGAAATTACAACTCAAAACCTGCCTATTTCTTAATCCGGAAGTAGAGATTACAAATTACTTTATGCCTATCTCTAACCTTCCTTTCACAATTGGGAAATCTCTGATCTTCCCTGTAAAAATGGAAATCTCCGATCTTCCATTCGAAATGGAAATTACAAATCAAAATCTGCCTATTCCACATTTCACATCCTCCCCACCTCAGAATCAATGGCCCCAATGGGATTTAATATATCGCGATACACAACCGGGGCCCCCGATGATTCAAGGTACACTCATCACTAGAAATTACATCCCTTTGGTCAATGGCTAGTAATCGGTTCCCATTAGACCGTACTAAGGTGCCCCCGATGACCGGATGCCTATTTCTAGCAACCGCAACATAATACATAAGTATTATAACTCTTACTATCGTATGTGCATAACATACAATATATTTTACATCTCAAAACATATTCTATATATACATTTATAAAGAATATTAATCTCTCAACATCTCGACTTCTCAACTATCCCCTCTTTGCTATTTAGCACGGGGATCAGTATAGCATAACTCATAGTCATCTATTTGGACTCATTACTGATTAAGACAAGTCCTTACAACTATCGACAAATTATAAGAATCAGTTTTGTCACAGAGGGAGAATTGCGCAACCAATTGTCACGAAATACTCCACTTCTCGCAACCCACAGTAGCGAGATACTCTACTTCTCGCAACCCACAGTAGCGAGATTCTCCCTTTGCGCTACAGAGGCTTGCGAGATACTCAATTCTCGCAACAGTGGCTTGCGAAATATTCACTTTGCGCCACAGTGGCTTGCGCAAAGTGAACATTGCGCGAGCACTGTTCATTCGTCTTCTTCATTTAGCTAGTTCACAAAATCAACTTATTAAGCCTACTATTTTTCAATTAATTCATACCCAAGCATTTAGACATAGTTTAAAACATACCTATATCAATTTCAATGGCTAATTTTAGAGTGAAGTGAATAAACTCACCTGGATGTTTTTCTAAACACTGTGTTCTTCACCAACAGCTTCACTTAAGCTTTTCCACAAAATCTGAACAGTAAACTAAGATTAACTTACTAATCCCTTGAAAGAATCATAAAACCCATTCAGATTTCCTTACCAAAATTCTCCAAAATCAGCCTTTTCTTTCTTCTGCTTTTTTTTCTTCTTCACGGCTCTCTCTCGATTTCTCTCTGTCTAATTGCAAAAGTGACCGACTCCAATTTAGATTACCTCATTAAGAGGTAATTAACTTTTCCAGTAATTGCAATTCAACCCCTCAAGTTACATTTCACAAATAACTCCATACTTTAATCAAATTACAAAATAACCCTTATGGTTAATAATTATAATTTACAAAAATACAACGGAAATTCGAGATGTTACAATACTCCCCAACTTGAAAATGATTTCGTCACCGAAATCAAAGCTAAGCAAACAAATGGGGATATCTATTCCTCATATCTTCCTCCGTTTCTAACGTCACGTTAGCACCTCGATGATGTTTCCATTGCACTTTTAACATAGACACCTCTTTACCACTTCGTAATCTCTTAACTGACCTTTCCAATATTGCCTCCGGTTCTTCAACACATCGGCTCCCTTCATCCACCCTAACATCAGTAAGTGGAATCACATCTTGTTCTTCGGCTAAGCATTTCCGAAGATAACACACATGAAATGTATTGTGAATTCCTTCCAACTCAGGTGGAAGATCCAATTGATACGCTTGTAGACCAATTCTTTTGGTGATAGTGAAAGGTCCTAGAAAACGAGGACTCAACTTCCCACGCTTTCCAAACCGTATCACACCTTTCCATGGGGATACTTTAAGCATTACGCGCTCCCCAACTTGAAAATCTTTTGGTCTTCTTTTCGGGTCAGCATAGCTTTTCTGTCTATCTTGAGCCGCTTTCATATGCTGCCGAATTTCCTTCACTTTTTCCGTGATTTGTTGCACAAGTTCTGGACCAGCAAACTATTTCTCTCCGGCTTCTAACCAGCACACCGGAGTTCTGCATTTCCTACCATATAATGCCTCAAAAGGTGCTCTTCCAATACTGGAATGGTAACTGTTGTTATAAGCAAACTCTACTAATGGCAAATGTATATCCCAGTTACCTCCAAAATCTAATACACACGATCTAAGCATATCTTCCAAAGTCTGTATTGTTCTTTCGCTTTGGTCGTCAGTTTGTGGGTGATAAGCAGTACTTAGATTAACTCTCGTACCCAATTCTTCTTGAAGCGACTGCCAAAACCTGGAAGTAAATCGACTGTCACGATCAGACACAATAGACACCGGTATACCGTGCCGTGACACCACTTCATCAATGTATAGCTTCGCCAATTTATCTATTGGTGATGCTTCTTTCATAGCTAAGAAATGAGCACTCTTAGTCAGTCGATCGACGATTACCCAAATGGTATCGTTACCTCTTTGCGTCCTTGGTAACTTTGTCACAAAGTCCATGGTAATCTTATCCCATTTCCACTCCAGAATTTCCAAAGATTGAAAACTTCCGTATGGTCTTTGGTGTTCTGCTTTTACTAACGAACAAGTTCCGCATTTCTCTACTATTCGTGCCACATCCACTTTCATAGCCGGCCACCAATAATGCAATTTCAAATCTCTATACATCTTGGTACTCCCCGGATGTATAGAATACTTAGATCTATGTGCATCTTCCAAAATCAACTCCCGGTTTCCACCTATCTTTGGTACCCAAACACGGCCTTGGAACAACTTAATCCCATGGCTATCTTCAGTCAGTTGAAGATGTTGCTTGCTCATTACTTCTTCTTTCAAGTTGTCTTCTAACAAAGCTTCCACTTGAGAAGCTTTTATTCTTTCAATCAAACTTGACATTACGTCAATTCTGGCGTTAGTCGTTTTCAAGCACCCACTATACTCTTTTCTACTCAAGGCATCGGCTACAACATTTGCTTTACCAGGGTGGTAATGCAATTCACAATCGTAGCCCTTCAGTAATTCAAGCCATCGCCTTTGCCTCATATTCAACTCCTTCTGATCAAAGACATGCTGCAAACTTTTATGATCAGTGAAGAGTGTACACTTCGTTCCATAGAGATAATGACGCCACAGTTTTAAAGCAAACATGACTGCTGCTAACTCCAAATCGTGGGTAGGATAGTTCTTTTCATGTTCTTTCAGTTGTCTTGACGCATAGGCAATCACTTTGCCTCGTTGCATCAATACACATCCTAAACCCATCTTTGATGCGTCACTAAAAACTACCAAATCTTCAGTTCCTTCCGGCAGTGCAAGAATAGGAGCTTCACACAACTTCTGCCTTAAGGTTCTGAAGGTTGACTCCTGTTTTTCGGTCCAGACAAACTTCACATTCTTACGAGTCAACATAGTCAAAGTAGAAGCAATCTTTGAGAAGTCTTTAATAAATCTCCGGTAATAACCCGCTAGACCTAAGAAACTTCTTATTTCAGACGCGCTTTTCGGAGTCTCCCAGTTCAACATTGCTTCTATCTTTGCTGGATCTACTTTCACACCTTCCGATGAAATCACGTGCCCCAGAAATTGTACTTCTTTCAACCAAAATTCACATTTAGAGAATTTTGCATACAATTTCTCTTTTCGTAACACTTCTAAAACTTCACGAAGGTGGCGTTCATGGTCGTTCTCATTCTTCGAATAAACAAGTATGTCATCAATGAAAATGATAACAGACTTGTCTAGAAACGGTCGACATACTCTATTCATCAGATCCATGAATATAGCTGGAGCATTAGTCAACCCAAATGGCATCACGAGAAATTCATAATGCCCGTACCTCGTTCTAAACGCCGTCTTTGGAACGTCTTCCTCTCTTACCCGCACTTGGTGATACCCCGACCTTAGATCAATTTTGGAAAAGCATCCCGCTCCATGAAGTTGATCAAACAAATCATCTATCCTTGGAAGCGGATACTTATTCTTTATTGTCACCTTATTCAGCTCCCGATAATCTATGCACATTCTCATAGTGCCATCTTTCTTCTTAACAAACAATACCGGAGCTCCCCAAGGCGAAGAACTCGGTCTAACAAAACCCTTATCTAACAGCTCTTGCAGTTGAGACATCATTTCTGTCATTTCAGCTGGCGCTAGACGGTAAGGTGCACGAGCTATCGGTGCTGCTCCAGGAATAAGATCAATGCGAAACTCTACTTGTCTTTCAGCCGGTAGACCTGGAAGATCATCCGGGAATACATTCGGAAATTCACGTACTACTTTGATGTCTTGCACTTGTTTCTTTTCTGACTTTGCATCTAGGACATAGGCCAGATATGACGAACATCCTTTCACTAAGCACTTACGTGCCTTTGCAACAAAAATCAGTTGTACCTCCCCTTTCTGCTTTTCTCCATAAATAAACACATCATCTTTATCAGCCATCGGAATTCGAATCAACTTCTTTGCACACATTATTTCTGCCTGGTTATTGCTCAACCAGTCCATTCCCACAATAATATCAAATCCCCCAATTTCCATTAACAATAAGTCAATAGGAAATTCTGCTCCCTCTATCAAAATTTTACAATCAACAAGTCTTTCACTAACCAAAGATCGAACTCCATTAGCTATCTCAACTACTAAGGCATCTCCTAAAGTAGTGACAAGCATAGCTAACTTATGATAGAACGACTTGGACACAAACGAAAAGTTCGCACCACTATCAAATAACACATGTGCAGGAATGGAGTTTATAAGAAAAATACCCGAGACAACATCTTTAGATCCTTTCGCCTCTTCAGCAGACATTTGAAATGCACGGCCAGTTGGTTTAGGGATAACCAACTTCTTTCCCTGATCTCCTTCCTTCTTTAATTTCGGACAATCTCTCCGAAAATGACCCGGCTACCTACATTCAAAACACACTGATCCCGGCATTGGGCAGTTCACCGCTATATGCCCCGCCTTCCCGCACTTATAACATTCATTTCCACCCACTAGACACGGACAAAAATGTTTGCTTCTACATTTAGAACACCAGCTTGGTTCCTTGCGAGAGTCGTAACGAATATTCTTGCCAAACAACTTGGTTTTCTGAGAAGATTCTGAACGACCTTCCCACTTTCTCTTCTCCCCCACATGTGCTTTCTCCTCTTTGCCTTTGGCGTACATCTCTTCTATTACTTTCGCTTCTTCGATTGTCTCCCTTAAAGTAGTAGCTTTCGAACTTCGGACCCTCGTCATCATATCCGCCGGTAAACCCTTCAAATAAGCTTTAACTTTATCTTTTTCAGTTGGAGCCACATGCCCCACCAAGTTAAGCTTTTCCATAAAGGATTCTGTATACTTTCTCACAGTCATATTGCCTATCTTGAGATTCCTGAACTCTTCCTCAATTCGATCCATTTCAGTTTCGTTACAATACTCCTCCAGAATCTTTGCTTTGAACGTTTCCCAAGTCATAGCATTCAGAACTGAAGCTGACACAGAAGCTGATAGCACATTCCACCAAGATAACGCGTTACCGCGTAACATCTGTGATCCAAATCTAACTTTAGACTTTTCATCATAACACTCACAAGCTCGAAAAGCTTGTTCAATTTCTCTTAGCCAATTCATACAGGCTATCGGGCTATCTTCTCCTTTAAATTCCGGGGGTTTACAGCTCAAAAAGGTTTTGTAGGAGCAATTCCTATCAACCCTTCTTTCCGTCTCTGGACCTGGGTTACCAGTTCGATTTATCACACTGAAATCAATCCTTGTTCGCCTCGGTTCCGCACTCCGATCATTAAACATTTTCATAAACATTTCTGCTTGTCTTCCCATAGTGGTGTTCATCATTTCACCTTGTCTTTCCATTGATGCATTCATCAATCTGGTTACATTATCCATTATCCGACCTTCCATACTTGATTCCGGTGGTGTTTGATCGGCAGTACTGGTACCCCCTCTACGTGCCGGATTACGCACTCCTCCTAAAGAAAGAAAATCTGGTGGCGTCTCATGAACTCCGCCTACTCCAGTTGGTCTTTCTCCCGTCTCGTCTAACCAAGTCCTATCCATAGAAGAGTTAGGAGACCTCGGATGTGTATTCACCATTGTTCTGAATGAGAACAAAAAATACTCATCAGTAATGGTTTATACATAACTAGACATACGATACGTACTTTACCGCTAATCAGTCACTGTAACAATTAGGAATAAGTATGCTTGTGTAACAATATATTCAAAACAACAGTAGCTAATTGAAATTGCGAACATATTATACATGAGAATTCTCATTACCATCGTTACAGTACTAACTTCGCGTATTTCCGTCGACCCTAAGACTACCCAGTCTTAACAATTCTACCCATACCTCACGGATCATAACTTAATTCATCACAGCTTAAGTCTAGGTATCTCAAAATCATACCTAGTTTGCTTAAACTACTGCTCTGATACCATATTGTAACACCCTAAAAACAGGGCCAATTTAAACCTTGAATAATACTCAAGTTATGATCATAAAACTTCAAACTTTGATAACCTGAGGATCAATTGTAAAGGTTTTATATATACAACACGTCTAACTCAAATAACCTATTAATCTAATCATACATCATAATCAGATTAACTAAGTTATCTAGTCCTTCGTCCCAAAAGCATCAAAAGAATAGCTAGATCCTCCGTCATCTCTAAGTTTGAATCTTTCTAAAAGTCCTCATCACACATCCTCGCTTACTTCCCGGAGCTTGTACCTGGTAAGAAGATTCAACTTGAACAATTAGGCTTTCGCTTAGTGAGGATATACAAATCAAATTAAAATTATTGTTGGGAACTGAAGATATGCTAAGTATGGTTAGTACTGCTAAGTCTACATTACTACTGCCAGTTCTTCGTTACTACTGCTGGGCAAGATTACTACTGCTAGACGAAGTTAGTACTGCTAGAAGAAGTTACTACTGCTAGAAGAAGTTACTACTGCTAGAAGAAGTTACTACTGCTAGAAGAAGTTACTACTGCTAGAAGAAGTTACTACTGCTAGAAGAAGTTACTACTGCTAGACATGATTAGTACTGCTGAGCTGAGTTACTACTGCTTGAAGACTGTGAAGGTTAATACTGCTGAAGGTTGTTAATGCTGCTGAGCCAAATCATCATTAATGCTGCTGAGCCAAATCATTGTTAATACTGCTGACTTGATAAGTTTGGGATGCGATACTTTTGGAGACAAAGAAGGAATTGATCAAGATATGTTTAACGAAGATTCAGAAGATCAATTTACTTTTGATAGTTATCTTGTAATTACTTATGTATATATAGTATTGATAGATAGCTATTAAAAAAAAACGATATAGAAGATAGATAATATACAGAATTTGACATTCATTCAAGAGTGAATTAACCTCAAGATCATAGATCCTATTTCTAGAGAAGTAGAAATCGTCTTGTTGAGCCTGTTCAACAAGATTGAGGTTTGGTGTAAAACTTGTGAAGTAATACAGTTTGATATATACAGTGTATTGAATTTCTATTGATTGTTCTTTAATTGATTTAGAGTTCTATTCCGCAAGATTCTCTAAATTCTGTTTCTAAGAAGTTTAATTCTTGTTAAGAATCGATCCTGACAAGTGGTATCAGAGCATTGGTATCTTAGAAGCTATGGACAATTCAATGGATTCTCACAGTACTCTTGTTTCAAAGGTTCCCATGCTCAAACCCAATAAATTTGACATGTGGAAACTGAGAATCAAGCAGTACATTCTTCTTACTAATTATGCAATATGGGACATCATAGAAAATGGCCCATGTAATGAAGGAAAGATTGGAGAAGATGATGCAGGCTTTGACCAGTCCAAGGTTGAGTGTTATGAGTGTCACAAGATGGGACACTTTGCCAGAGAATGCAGAAGTGGAGGATCACAACAACAGGCTCCAAATGGAAACCAAAACAGAAGCTCCTCTCAAGCCCTTGTTTCTCAACAAGGAATGGGATTTGATTGGAGTGATCAAGCTGAGGAAGCCTGTCAGAATCAAGCTCTTATGGCAGAAGTATCTGATATTCCCACTGAGGTACAATCTAAACTCTGTTCTCAAGCTTGCATTGATGCTGTCAAAAGATATAGGGATCACAATCAGGGTATGTGTGATGACCTTAAGAGGCTAGAGAAAGATGTGAAAGATTATGTTAGGATTGTAGAAAGGTTTGAGGAACAGATTAGAGCTTTTCAAGCTAATGAACTTCAACACCACTATGATACTAACTATTGGAAGTGGGAGAAGAATGAGTATGAGATTAAGCTGAAAGTGTCTGGGGAGGAGAATGAGAAATTAAAAGAAGAGCTTGAGAAGGTTAAACTTGATGTTGAAAAGTTTACCTGTGCTTCTAAAACCATGGATACCATCATTAAGGCTCAAATCCATGACAAGATGAAAGTAGGGATAGGGTACAATGCCACACCTCCACCCTACAATAACAACTACATACCTCCCAAGTCTGATTTGTTAGAGACCAAGGATAGAAAGGAACCTGAATTAAAGATTAATATAGATCCTTGTGAAAAAGAAATAGTTGTTGAGGATGAGACTGACAAAGTAGACTCTGATGAGGAATGTGAGAGTCCATGTGTCAAGAACACTGAGATCAAAAGGACTGAAAAGGAAAAGGGAGTCCATTACAAACAGACCACAGTTGTGGCTCCCAATACCTGTAAACATTGTTCTTGTAAGAAATCTCAAGAGCTCAAGCCCCAAAAACATGATAATCAGAGGGGAAATCAAAGGAACTGGAATAACCAGTGGGCTATGAGACAAGGAGTTGACCTGAACAGAATCAACAGGCCAAAACCTTGTTTCATCTGTGGTAAGCTAAATCACTTAGCCAAACACTGTTATTTCAATCCAGTTAACCAAAGGTTTAATGCTCAAAGATATTTTCAAAAACCTGCTGGTTACAGAAAGAGTGGGGGATATAAAAAGTCTGTGAGGAAAGTTGTGGCAAAGAAACAAGTTAAAACCATAAGCCACATGAAAAAGGCAGAAACAGAAAGTGTTAGAGTATGGATGCCTAAAGGTACTAATGATAATACTGCCAACTCAGTTAGTACTGCTAACAATGTTAGTACTGCAGGAAGCAATAATGTTACTAGCAGTGTTAGTACTGCTAACACAGTTAGTACTTCTTCAACAATTAATACTGCTTCTAGTGTTAGTACTGCTAAGTTAGTTAATACTGCTGAGAAGGCTAGTACTTCTGGAAGCAATGTTAGTGCTGCCAAAGTTAGCACTTCTACATCAGTTAGTACTGCTTCTAGACCTATCATCAAAACAAAGTACTCAAGCACTGATGTTCCTCACTTTGACAAGCTCATCAAAACAGAATGTAAGTATTTTGATGATCAAGGGAGACCCAAGACCACTATGGCTTGGGTCCCTAACAAAAACTAATTGATTTATCAGATGTGCAGGGCAGCCAACAGCTTAAGGGGAGAAGCATTTGGCATGTTGACAGTGGTTGCTCTAGGCACATGACAGGTAACATGGCCTGCCTTCAATATTCCAAATGAATTGATGGAGGACATGCTACTTTTGAAAATAATCCTGCAGAAGGTAAGAGAAGTGGTAAAAGTAATGTGTAAGTTGACATTTCAGGATTTGACAAGTGATGCACAGTGCAGAGTTACTACTGCCTGTGTTCTAGTAGTTAATACTGCTAGGTAGTTAATACTGCTTGGTAGTTAATACTGCTCAGTAGTTAATACTGCTCAGTAGTTAATACTGCTAGTGCAGTTAATACTGCTAGTGCAGTTAATACTGCTAGGTAGTTAATACTGCTAGGTAGTTAATACTGCTTGGTAGTTAATACTGCTTGATAGTTAATACTGCTCGGTAGTTAATACTGCTAGGTAGTTAATACTGCTTGGTAGTTAATACTGCTGTGTAGTTAATACTGCTAGTGCTCCATTAATACTGCTCAGTAGTTAATACTGCTAGTGCAGTTAATACTGCTAGGTAGTTAATACTGCTTGGTAGTTAATACTGCTTGGTAGTTAATACTGCTCAGTAGTTAATACTGCTTATGTCGTTAATACTGCTTTTGATAATCTAGGGCATATAAATACCCCTGTTTGCCCGCCAATGTTCATAACGACTCTTCGCATTTACTTCTTCTCTCTCGTTCTAACCTAGTCTCCCCAGAATCTTTGTGTTTTTCTTTCAAGAATCCTCAGGAATCATGGAGTTTGTGGATGAGCACAATGAAATAGCCATGCTTCAGAAGCCGAAACAAGCTGCGGGATTCCACGATATAGTCGATTTTCTCAAATCCTCGCACATCTCCTATGCCCTAACGGTGAGCCCAACAATCTATATCGAACATCAGACACAATTTTGGGAGAATGCCACTGTTAGTTTCGAAGAAGGGCAGAAAACCATTCGAACAAGGGTTTGTGATAAACCCTTGAAAGTCACTGAAGAGGTTATTCGCATCTCTCTTCAGTTGAATGATGCTTCAGGTATATCTTCTATTCCTAATGAAGAACTCTTTTCTACTTTACAAAGAATGGGGTATGAAGGTCCCATTGGTGTTTTTAAATTCTACAAGTCAAAATTTTTCAACCAATGGAGATTTCTTGTTCATACCCTGATGCACTGTATTTCCAAGAAAACTACTGGATGGAGTGAGTTCAGCAGTCCCATTGCATATGCCTTGGTCTGCTTATCCACTGCCAGAAAGTACAATTTCTCAGCAATGATCTTTAATGATCTTGTATCAAACTTGGAATCCAAAAAGAGCTTTTTCATGTATCCAAGGTTTGTGCAAGAAGTTCTTAACAAGGAATTGATGGACTTACCTCAGTTTACTGAGGTATATGTACCCAAATCCCCTAAAGGGAAGGTTTTTTCAAATATGTAAAGACTTCCTAGGGACTCGGAAGGAGTTGACACACCATTGTTCTCTACAATGATGGTTGTGTCCCACCCCTCTGAAGGTATGGCATCAGGATCAAGGCCCTCATTAGATCAACCCACTGATGACCAATCCCAACCTTCCATCTCAAAAGACATCCCTCAGTCCATTCTTGAACAACCCACTCCCACAATCACCAAAAGGTTTCAAAGAAGAAAGGTGCACAAGGTTCCTTCCCTTGATGTACCTACTCAGAGCCCTAAGCCTTTAAGCCCTCAGTTGGAGCATTCTCCAATTGAGAATATCAACAGGGAAACCACAGGGGTGTCTCCCAACCCCAAGAAGGTGGTCTCTAAGGAGAAGGATGACCATATGGGTGCTAAGGCTGCCACTACTTCTGCTAGCACAGAGAAGGACAGTGGTAACATAAATAAGACCTTCCCCATGGCAACTCTAAATGAGAAATCATTAGGAGGACCCAGGTGCCAAGAAACCAAGGGGGCAGGTAGTGCTTCTGCTAAAACTTCCAAGGATCCTTTAAAGAAGGTAAACACTTCTAAACAAGGTGAGGATAGATATAACTATGAGGAATTGATGGAAACCATAGGGAATATCAACTTGGATGTTATGGCACAAAAGAAAGAGATTGAGCAACTGAAGACTGTGGTCACCTACCAACAGTCTCAAATTGAGAAGCTCAAAAAGATGGTCACCAAGTTGCTGAACAGAAAGAAAAAGGCAAGATTTGTGCTGAGAAGAAGAACTTCAACTGATGATGCTCCCAAAAAGGGGGAGTCAGAGTCAGAAGCAGAACTGAAAATGAAGGGTCCACAAATTGAGGGGGAGACTGTTCACATGGAGACTGAGATGGAAATGGATTATGCACAGTTTAAGGGGGAGTCCAGTGCACAGAATAAGGGGGAGACAGAAAAGGTGGAGGAGATGATTAAAGAAGCAGAAACTTCAAGAGCGGCAGAAACCACAGCAACAGAAACTGTTAATGCTGCTGAGTTTGAACAAGCAGCAGAAACAGTTAATGCTGCTGAAGACCTTACAGAGAAAGAACCTGAAATTGAAGTAGCAGCAGAAACTATTAATGCTGCTGACTCTAAGCAAGCAGCAGAAACAGTTAATGCTGCTCAATCTACAGAGAAAGCAGAAACAGTAACAGAGAAGCTTACAGTAGAAGAGGTGGAGGTTGCAGAGGCTTTAATCAAAGCCAAACATGATACACCTCCAAATGCCAAGAAACAGGAAGAACCTAAGGATGCAAAGATGGTTTTCAGCAGAAAGAGAACAAAGTCTGTGGCCACTAAAAAGAAGTGTGTAAAGAAGCAAAAGGCAGAACCTGTTGAGAAACCAGTGGTAGAAGAGAAAGAAAAGGAAGAAGTTGCCAAGGATGAAGGACAAGGAGATAGCAAGACAGGTCAATCCAGTAAGGCACAATCACTTAGCAATGAACAGTGTGACTTGTACATCACTATGGTTGATGCTGAACCAATAAAAGTGACTCCATTAGACTCAAAGCCTCCTGAAATCAGTCACTGGGATACATTGATAGATGAAAGAAAGGAGTATATCAGACTCAAGAGAGCTGATGGGCAGTTTGAAGTCTACAGAACATGGGGACAAGTCATAAGAAAATGCTCAAGATCTGACCTGGAAGAGATGTTCAAAGTAGGCATGCAGATCTATGGCAACATGTTGACAGAAAGAGGTATGTCTATCACAAAGATGGTGTTAGAATACCTATGCCTAATGTTCAGACCAGAAGTAGTTCAGCACATAACAGCAAGACCTTTTCAAGCAGTAACCCACTGGATGCTCTATGAAAATTGTGGAGTGTATGTTATATCAATTGACAACACATATCAGGAGTATTATCTGGTGGATGAAATATACAATCACAGCATGAAAAGACTGAAAGGGATGCTACATGTAAAGTTGGTCTGCAACAAAGACTCTGCTATGGGAAGATTCTTGGTAAGGAGGATTGCAAATCAGAGTCTAGGCTTAAGTCCTAATCTGTGTGTACATGATGACTAAGTTTTGGAAGCATCATCTGAAGAACTTGACTTCTTTTCCTAAAAGTCAAGTTAGGGGGAGATTGTTGGGAACTGAAGATATGCTAAGTATGGTTAGTACTGCTAAGTCTACATTACTACTGCCAGTTCTTCGTTACTACTGCTGGGCAAGATTACTACTGCTAGACGAAGTTAGTACTGCTAGAAGAAGTTACTACTGCTAGAAGAAGTTACTACTGCTAGAAGAAGTTACTACTGCTAGAAGAAGTTACTACTGCTAGAAGAAGTTACTACTGCTAGAAGAAGTTACTACTGCTAGACATGATTAGTACTGCTGAGCTGAGTTACTACTGCTTGAAGACTGTGAAGGTTAATACTGCTGAAGGTTGTTAATGCTGCTGAGCCAAATCATCATTAATGCTGCTGAGCCAAATCATTGTTAATACTGCTGACTTGATAAGTTTGGGATGCGATACTTTTGGAGACAAAGAAGGAATTGATCAAGATATGTTTAACGAAGATTCAGAAGATCAATTTACTTTTGATAGTTATCTTGTAATTACTTTTGTATATATAGTATTGATAGATAGCTATTAAAAAAAACGATATAGAAGATAGATAATATACAGAATTCGACATTCATTCAAGAGTGAATTAACCTCAAGATCATAGATCCTATTTCTAGAGAAGTAGAAATCGTCTTGTTGAGCCTGTTCAACAAGATTGAGGTTTGGTGTAAAACTTGTGAAGTAATACAGTTTGATATATACAGTGTATTGAATTTCTATTGATTGTTCTTTAATTGATTTAGAGTTCTATTCCGCAAGATTCTCTAAATTCTGTTTCTAAGAAGTTTAATTCTTGTTAAGAATCGATCCTGACAATTAACAAATAAAATATCAACAGATAAGTCAAACCTGTTTTCACCCATCTTACCGTACAACAACTCCTTCCAACAATGGGAATCTACCCCACTCCCATACTTATGACTAATTTATCTAGCCATAATTTCACTACCAAGAGTTTACCATGAATAATCCCATATTCAAGGTTAATACTCTTATTCAAGAAATTACAACTCAAAACCTGCCTATTTCTTAATCCGGAAGTAGAGATTACAAATTACTTTATGCCTATCTCTAATCTTCCTTTCACAATTGGGAAATCTCTGATCTTCCCTGTAAAAATGGAAATCTCCGATCTTCCATTCGAAATGGGAATTACAAATCAAAATCTGCCTATTCCACATTTCACATCCTCCCCACCTCAGAATCAATGGCCCCAATGGGATTTAATATATCGCGATACACAACCGGGGCCCCCGATGATTCAAGGTACACTCATCACTAGAAATTACATCCCTTTGGTCAATGGCTAGTAATCGGTTCCCATTAGACCGTACTAAGGTGCCCCCGATGACCGGATGCCTATTTCTAGCAACCGCAACATAATACATAAGTATTATAACTCTTACTATCGTATGTGCATAACATACAATATATTTTACATCTCAAAACATATTCTATATATACATTTATAAAGAATATTAATCTCTCAACATCTCGACTTCTCAACTATCCCCTCTTTGCTATTTAGCACGGGGATCAGTATAGCATAACTCATAGTCATCTATTTGGACTCATTACTGATTAAGACAAGTCCTTACAACTATCGACAAATTATAAGAATCAGTTTTGTCACAGAGGGAGAATTGCGCAACCAACTGTCACGAAATACTCCACTTCTCGCAACCCACAATAGCGAGATACTCTACTTCTCGCAACCCACAGTAGCGAGATTCTCCCTTTGCGCTACAGAGGCTTGCGAGATACTCAATTCTCGCAACAGTGGCTTGCGAAATATTCACTTTGCGCCACAGTGGCTTGCGCAAAGTGAACATTGCTCGAGCACTGTTCATTCGTCTTCTTCATTTAGCCAGTTCACAAAATCAACTTATTAAGCCTACTATTTTTCAATTAATTCATACCCAAGCATTTAGACATAGTTTAAAACATACCTATATCAATTTCAATGGCTAATTTTAGAGTGAAGTAAATAAACTCACCTGGATGTTTTTCTGAATACTGTGTTCTTCACCAACAGCTTCACTTAAGCTTTTCCACAAAATCTGAACAGTAAACTAAGATTAACTTACTAATCCCTTGAAAGAATCATAAAACCCATTCAGATTTCCTTACCAAAATTCTCCAAAATCAGCCTTTTCTTTCTTCTGCTTCTTTTTCTTCTTCACAGCTCTCTCTCGATTTCTCTCTGTCTAATTGCAAAAGTGACCGACTCCAATTTAGATTACCTCATTAAGAGGTAATTAACTTTTCCAGTAATTGCAATTCAACCCCTCAAGTTACATTTCACAAATAACTCCATACTTTAATCAAATTACAAAATAACCCTTATAGTTAATAATTATAATTTACAAAAATACAACGGAAATTCGAGATGTTACATTTACAAACTCTTCCGTGTGAATCATCCATCAATTCATGATGGAAATTGATTTTAGCAAGTTTTGGGTGTTAATGGAGTTTTGGGTTTTTGGGTTTAAAATTGGTTGAGTGCATATGGGTTTAGAGTTGTTACATGGATTTCTCCATGTTATTTGATGTTAAAATCTCAATTTTTGATGCTAAAATTCCATAGAAATGAGCCAAAACGACTGGAAATTGATTTGGGTTCGAGTTGGGGTGTTAAAGGGCTAAAACAGGGCTGTTTGCTGCCCAACAGACGCCTGCGCGTGTCCGGGCGCGGCTTGGGGCGCGCCAGAACGCGCGCACAGCACTGTTTCAGCATTTTCTGAATTTTGTTTCTTGCGTACCGGTGTCCTTTTAAAGCGTAATATAGGTGTATGGGTACTCGTTTTGAGTGTAAGGTAGCATTTGAACACTTTGAACATGTTATTTTGGGCATATGACAACTCCAAGTATTGTTTTTTAATGTCGGTTGTTCGGTTTCTAGCTCGGTTGCGTTTCGGGAGTGTCCGATGAGTTATTAAGGTTGTCAATTGTCGTAGTGAGTCTTGTATACATATAATTATGTAAATTACATCTATATGTGTATATTACAGACTTGTTTACTCGTCGGTGAAGTGTGGCTTGGGTGGTGTTCGGTTGTGGCGTTACTTGCCGATTTTGCTCATTTGTATCATTTGCGCGTGTGTGGCTTCAAACCATCAACAAGGTGAGTTTTACTTAAAATGTTTTCAAACTAGGATACATATATATATATATATATATGATATGGGTATGTGTGGATTGAGAATGTGATAGTTGGTGTGATTATGTGCTTATAAATGACAATATGATATATTGAGATATTGTATTTACATGAGCATTACACTACGTGAGAATGCGTTGGCCGGGCTTAGGACCGGTGTGTTGGCTGTAATATTCGTACAGCGTTGTTGGCTGTAATTTTCGTACAGCGTCGATAATTTATTAGTTGGCTTGCAACCAACTAATATGGCCATGGGAATGTGAATGAGGAATGGTACACAGTGCACGAGTCTTGATTGGTATATGTGTGTTTATACGAAAGGTTTTATATAAACTATTTGGATATATGGTTTTATATAAATTGGTTTTTATAACGGTTTTTGAAATGACAGGGATTATCTCACTAGACCGTTGGTCTAACCCTCATTTTGCTTTCAAAAATATGTATTCCAGGTCGAGGATCTTATAGCGGCAAGGGAAAGGATAAGGTGTAGATTGCTTTTGATGACGGACGTTGATTAGGAAGCTTTTATTTATTCTGTAGTTTCGAGACTAAGAGGACCGTACTTGGTTTGTTATGTATCTTTGGTTGTGAATTAATGTATGTATGTTATGTTATGTTATGTGTTGTATTCCGGGATGGGTCGTTACACTCGTCGACTGCAGCACCACCACTTCAACCTCTTCACCTCCCTCTCTCTCGGCTACTCCTCCAGTCACTCTCCTCTCGATTTCTTCCAGCGCCGCCAACCTTCACCTTTCCCGTCCGCCATTCTCACCGGCGACTTCTCCTTCTCGTACAGCAACCGTCGCCATACTCCTGCTCATCGCCGCCCCATTTTTTCTGTCGCCGACAACCACCCCAGACTCCGGCGTTCCCTTCTCCCTCTTCTCTCTCGTTCAAACCACCCTCAGCCACCACCATTACCCGTCAGCAGCCGTCGAATACAAAACACCCTCTCTGCCCTCCTCTCTCCTCTCGATTTCAACCACCTACCTGCCTCCCTCCCTCTGCTGGAACCCTAGCAGCCGCCACCTACCATCACCCTTATCTCCACCATGTTAGCCGAAAACCCACCTCCTGCTACAACCCCTCACACCGCCAACCTCAAACCCTACTCAATCACTAACATCAAGGCATACATTCCTCTCATCCTTGACTTGAACCAACTCAACTATGACTCCTGGAAGGAATTGTTTCAAACCCACTGCAGAGGTTTCGGTGTTTACGGGCACCTAACCGGTTCGTCCCAGCCCACCGGAGATAAAGATGAAGACTGGTACACAATTGACTCTCTTGTCAAAATGTGGATCTACGGTACCATGACCCAATCTCTTCTCAATATGGTCACTAAGTCCGGTTCCACCGCTCACACCATATGGCTCGCCATTGAAGCCTTGTTTAGAGATAACAAGGATGCCCGCATTATGGAGCTTGACAATGATCTCCGGTCAATGACTATGGGAGATCGCCCCATCAACGAATTTTATGAAAAAATGAAGGTTACCGCCGACCTCTTGGCCAACATCGGGTCACCGGTTTCGGAACGTACTCTCGTTACATACTTTCTCAATGGCCTCAATCCGAAATATGACCACATCGCGGTCGTTGTTCGCCACAAGGAGCCACTTCCATCTTTGCTCCAAGCCCGTTCCATTCTTTCCCTTGAAGAAACCCGATTATCTAGACCCCGCCTAGCTTCCACCAACCACTCCGATCACGCCTCCTCTCCAACTATCCTCTATGCGGGATCCTCTACACATCCTCAAAATCGCAGCAACATCAATCGAAACTCCGGAAACCGCAACAACAACCGTGGGGGTTCTCGCGACAACCGCCGCCAAACAGGCAGCGACAGCCGCCGGCTGCCTACCGCCGCTCCTTCTCGACAGCAGCAGCCTCCACCGCAGCAGTGGCCTTTTTACCCATGGGGACCTTTTGGGTGGTCGGCAGCCCCTTGGCAGCTGCAGGTGTGTGACAAGGGTTACATGAGGACATGTGAGCACGGTCAAGGAGGTCTAACGCGTATTTACGTTGAGATAGAAATAAGCCACACTTGTCCCGTGTAGCGGAAATACCCAGAAAATATGACAAGGGGCCCAGGTCAGTCATGGCGAACTCGATGGATAAGCGGGAAATAATGCCCTGTATCAACTCACCGAAGGATGCAGTCAGAAGGATATCATCGACATAAAGCAGCAAATATGCAGACTGATTACCGTTGCAGTATGTAAATAGAGAGGAGTCATATTTGCTATGAAGAAATCCAATCTGTGTGATGAACTCTGTAAACCGGTGAAACCATGCTCTAGGGGCTTGTTTCAAGCCATAAAGAAATTTCTGCAGGTGGCAAACATAATCTGGGTGATCTGGGTTACGGAACTCCGGTAGCTGATGCATGAAGACAGTCTCTTTCAGATGGCCGTGCAAGAAAGCATTCTTGACGTCCAGCTGATGAATGGGCCACTGCCGCGATGTAGCAATACTCATAACTGAGCGAATGGTGGCCGGTTTGACAACCGGACTGAAGGTCTCGTCACAGTCAATACCAGGTCGCTGACTCCTGCCATTAGCCACTAAACGGGCTTTGTACCTGTCTAAAGAACCATCCGCCTTGTATTTCTTTATAAACAACCACATAGATCGAACAATATTGGCCCCTTGGGGCCTCGGAACAAGATTCCAAGTCCCGTTAGAAATAAGAGCCTGAAATTCATCTTGCATGGCAATGATCCAGTTAGGGTCACGAAGGGCATGGAGATGAGATTTTGGTATAGGGGACTCAGTGGTGGTGTGAAGATTGAGGCGAGAGATGGGTTTAATTATACCGTGTTTGCCCCGAGTCATCAAAGGGTGCAAGTGAGGAGGAGGAGGCGAGGGTTGGGGGTTCGGTGTAGGTGAATCCGAGGAGAGGGTGGGGCTGTCTTGGGGGGAAGTAGAGGAAGGGGGGTTGTGGGGTTCCTCCGGTTCAGGTGACGCATCCGTGAGAGGATCGTAAGAGGTGTGGGGTTGGGTCTCACGTAAGTGTGGGGATAGAATAGGAGGAGGGGAGTCATGATTGAGGAACTCATAGGAGGGTGACTGATTTGGTGTTGTAGACAGAAAGGGGAACGATTGCTCGTCAAAGGTGACATGACGAGACAAGATGATTTTTCGAGAGTTGAGGTCTAGACAACGGAAACCCCGATGGTTGGAGGGATATCCAAGGAAAATGCATGGAGTAGATCTAGGGGCTAGTTTATGAGGTGGTGTGATGTATGGGTAGCATAAGCAACCAAAGACCCGAAGATGAGAGTAGGATGGTGATTTGTTGAAGAGTTTGGCGTAAGGAGTGGCATTTTTAATGGCAGTGGAGGGAGTGATGTTAAGTAAGTGGGTTGCCATATGAAGGGCTTCTACCCAATAGGTGGGAGGTATGTGGGCTTGGATAAGGAGAGTGCGTATGATGTTATTGATGGTGCGGATCATGCGTTCGGACATCCCGTTTTTTTGAGAGGTTTTGGGGCAAGAGAATCTGAAAATGATGCCATGTTGGTCAAAGAGGGTGTGGAACTGATTGTTGTCGAATTCACCCCCATGATCACATTGAAAAGATTTGAGTTCACATTTAAATTGGTTTTTAACATATGCGGGAAAATGTAAAAATTTATCAATCACTTCAGATTTATGACGTAGGGGATAGACCCAAAGGAAATGAGAAAAGTGATCTAAAAACAGGACATAATATTTAATTCCAGTGATGCTTGGAATTGGAGAAGTCCAAATGTCTGAGTGAACAATGTCAAAAGCGTGCAAAACATATGAATTAGATGAGGTAAATGATAACCTAACTTGTTTGCCAAGGTGACAGGAATTACATGAAATGGAATTAACATCTTTATTACATGAAATAAGTTTGTTGGAATGTAAAAACTGAAGGACACGAGGGCCGGGATGACCGAGACGCTGGTGCCATAAAGAGGGACTGCAAGCTAGAAAAGTGGACGGAGACTTGGGCGTCGAGAAAGCTGGATAGAGGTCTCCCGAGCTATCACACCTAAGAAGGACCTGTCGAGTTGAAAAATCCTTCATAGAAAACCAAATTTATCAAATTCAATAGTGGTATTATTATCAGTGGTAAATTTACGGACATAAATGAGATTTTTAATGATATCGGGTGTGACAAGGACATTATGAAGATGTAAGGGACGATGCAAGGAGGGAAACGAGGTATGGCCTATGTGAGTGACCGGGATAGAGGACCCATTGCCAACAAGGACTGAATTAAAATGCGTTTATTACTAAGGGACTTGAGAATACCTGAATCCGAAGCCAAGTGAGAAGTCGCACCCGTGTCCATGTACCATGAGGAGTCAGGTGGGTTTTCGGAGACGGACATCGAGCTCATAGCATGCGCGACGTCGGTACCTTGATCAGGCTGTGTGGGAGGGAACCACTGCCACGATGGTGTCAGTTCCAGTATAGCAGAGGTGTGGAAAGCTGCCGGAGGTTGCTGGTGGTTACCGCCGGTGGTGGGTGCAGGGCCAAGAAGACCGGGCTGACCGGCAGTTCGGTTGTGGTGGGGCTGTGGTAGACCAGCAGCGACGCGAGGTGGCTTCCAAGGGGCTGCCGACCACCCAAAAGGTCCCCATGGGTAAAAAGGCCACTGCTGCGGTGGAGGCTGCTATTGTCGGGAAGGAGCGCCGTTAGGCCACTGCTGCGGTGGAGGCTGCTGCTGTCGGGAAGGAGCGGCGGTAGGCAGCCGGCGGCTGTCGCTGCCTGTTTGGCGGCGGTTGTCGCGAGAACCCCCACGGTTGTTGTTGCGGTTTCCTGAGTTTCGGTTGATGTTGCTTCGATTTTGAGGATGTGTAGAGGATCCCGCATAGAGGATAGTTGGAGAGGAGGCGTGATCAGAGTGGTTGGCGGAAGCTAGGCGGGGTCTAGATAACCGGGTTTCTTCAAGGGCAAGAATGGAACGGGCTTGGAGCAAAGATGGAAGTGGCTCCTTGTGGCGAACAACGACTGCGATGTGGTCATATTTCGGATTGAGGCCATTGAGAAAGTATGTAACGAGAGTACGTTCCGAAACCGGTGACCCGATGTTGGCCAAGAGGTCGGCGGTAACCTTCATGTTTTCATAAAATTCGTTGATCGGGCGATCTCCCATAGTCATTGACCGGAGATCATTGTCAAGCTCCATAATACGGGCATCCTTGTTATCTCTAAACAAGGCTTCAATGGCGAGCCATAGGGTGTGAGCGGTGGAACCGGACTTAGTGACCATATTGAGAAGGGATTTGGTCATGGTACCGTAGATCCACATTTTGACAAGAGAGTCAATTTTGTACCATTCTTCATCTTTATCTCCGGTGGGCTGGGACGAACCGGTTAGGTGCCCGTAAACACCGAAACCTCTGCAGTGGGTTTGAAACAATTCCCTCCAGGAGTCATAGTTGAGTTGGTTCAAGTCAAGGATGAGAGGAATGTATGCCTTGATGTTGGTGATTGAGTAGGGTTTGAGGTTGGCGGTGTGAGGGGTTGTAGCAGGAGGTGGGTTTTCGGCTGACATGGTGGAGATAAGGGTGATGGTAGGTGGCGGCTTCTAGGGTTCCGGCAGAGGGGGGGAGGCAGGTAGGTGGTTGAAATCGAGAGGAGAGAGGAAGGCAGAGAGGGTGTTTTGTATTCGACGGCTGCTGACGGGTAATGGTGGCGGCTGAAGGTGGTTTAAACGAGAGAGAAGAGGGAGAAGGGAACGTCGGAGTCTGGGGTGTTTGTCGGCGGCAGAAAAAATGGGGCGGCGATGAGCAGGAGTACGGCGACGGTTGCTGTACGAGAAGGAGAAGTCGCCGGTGAGAATGACGGACGGGAAAGGTGAAGGTTGGCGGCGCTGGAAGAAATCGAGAGGAGAGTGACTGGAGGAGTAGCCGAGAGAGAGGGAGGCGAAGAGGTTGAAGTGATGGTGCTGCAGTCGACGAAAGGAAGGCAGAGAGAATGGAAGGTGGCCTGGTGGTGACGTGCGACAGGTGGCGACTGTGGTACACGGCGTTGTGGCGGCGCACGATAGGACGGCAAAAGATGATCGTCGCTGCTGGTAGTGGAGAGAGGGCAGAAAATTGTGGGTGTGTGTGTGTACAGGTGAGAGAGACCACGACAGAGGGGAGATGGAGAGTGCAGACGGTGGCTGCCGGTGGTGGTTCTTGGTGGTCGCCGGCGGGTCGCCGATGAGGTGGCCGGCGGTGGAGGAAGATGGTGGCTGGAAGAATTTTTTTAGGGTTAGGGTTTATTATGAATGAGGTGAGAGCCCTTTAGAGCTCTGATACCATAATAGGGTTTGGTATTTTTTTCTTGATGATTTATTACAAAGAGCATGCCATAAATACAGAAACAAGCCCAATACAATGGGCTATAAAGAGGGCTAACTATAGCCCTCTTTATGGCACCAGCGTCTCGGTCATCCCGACCCTCGTGTCCTTCAGTTTTTACATTCCAACAAACTTATTTCATGTAATAAAGATGTTAATTCCATTTCATGTAATTCCTGTCACCTTGGCAAACAAGTTAGGTTATCATTTACCTCATCTAATTCATCTGTTTTGCACGCTTTTGACATTGTTCACTCGGACATTTGGACTTCTCCAATTCCAAGCATCACTGGAATTAAATATTATGTCCTGTTTTTAGATCACTTTTCTCATTTCCTTTGGGTCTATCCCCTGCGTCATAAATCTGAAGTGATTGACAAATTTTTACATTTTCGCGCATATGTTAAAAACCAATTTAAATGCGAACTCAAATCTTTTCAATGTGATCATGGGGGTGAATTCGACAACAATCAGTTCTAAACCCTCTTTGACCAACATGGCATCATTTTCAGATTCTCTTGCCCCGAAACCTCTCAACAAAACGGGATGTCCGAACGCATGATCCGCACCATCAATAACATCATACGCACTCTCCTTATCCAAGCCCACATACCTCCCACCTATTGGGTAGAAGCCCTTCATATGGCAACCCACTTACTTAACATCACTCCCTCCACTGCCATTAAAAATGCCACTCCTTACGCCAAACTCTTCAACAAATCACCATCCTACTCTCATCTTCGGGTCTTTGGTTGCTTATGCTACCCATACATCACACCACCTCATAAACTAGCCCCTAGATCTACTCCATGCATTTTCCTTGGATATCCCTCCAACCATCGGGGTTTCCGTTGTCTAGACCTCAACTCTCGAAAAATCATCTTGTCTCGTCATGTCACCTTTGACGAGCAATCGTTCCCCTTTCTGTCTACAACACCAAATCAGTCACCCTCCTATGAGTTCCTCAATCATGACTCCCCTCCTCCCATTCTATCCCCACACTTACGTGAGACCCAACCCCACACCTCCTACGATCCTCTCACGGATGCGTCAACTGAACCGGTGGAACCCCACAACCCCCCTTCCTCTACGTCCCCCCAAGACAGCCCCACCCCCTCATCGGCTTCACCTACACCGAACCCCCCACCCCCGCCTCCTCCTCCTCACTCGTACCCTATGATGACTCGGGGCAAACGCGGTATAATTAAACCCATCTCTCGCCTCAACCTTCACACCACCACTGAGTCCCCCATACCAAAATCTCATCTCCATGCCCTTCGTGACCCTAACTGTACTGTTGCCATGCAAGATGAATTTCAGGCTCTTATTTCTAACGAGACTTGGAATCTTGTTCCGAGGCCCCAAGGGGCCAATATTCTTCGATCTATGTGGTTATTTAGAAAGAAATACAAGGCGGATGGTTCTTTAGACAGGTACAAAGCCCGTTTAGTGGCTAATGGCAGGAGTCAGCGACCTGGTATTAACTGTGACGAGACCTAGAGCATGGTTTCACCGGTTTACAGAGTTCATCACGCGGATTGGATTTCTTCACAGCAAATCTGACTCCTCTCTATTTACATACCGCAACGGTAATCAGTCTGCATATTTGCTGCTTTACGTCGATGATATCCTTCTGACTGCATCCTCCGGTGAGTTGATACAGCGCATTATTTCCCGCTTATCCACCGAGTTCTCCATGACTGACCTGGGCCCCTTGTCATATTTTCTGGGTATTTTCGCTACACGGGAGAAGTCTGGCTTATTTCTATCTCAACGCAAATACGCGTTAGACCTCCTTGACCGTGCTCACATGTCCTCATGTAACCCTTGTCGCACACCTGCCAACATTCAGATAAAACTGGATCGCACGGGTCTGCCAGTGCAGGACCCAACTCATTACCGCAGCCTGGTAGGTGGTCTTCAGTATCTGACGTTCACGTGTCCCGAAATTGCTTATGCTGTTCAGCAGATCTGCCTCTACATGCACGAACCTCGAGAGCCCCACTTTCACGCCCTCAAGCGTATTCTCCGCTACATTCGAGGCACCCTTGATCACGGTCTGCAGATTCATCCCTCCTCCACTACGGGTCTTATCGCTTATTCTGATGCAGATTGGGGGGGATGCCCCGCTTCTCGTCGCTCCACGAGCGGGTACTGTGTATATCTTAGCGACAACCTTATTTCATGGTCTTTAAAACGCCATGCTACGGTTTCTAGATCCAGCACCGAGGCTGAATATTGAGGCGTTGCTAATGCCGTAGCCGAAACATGCTGGTTGCGCAACCTCCTTAGAGAGCTTCACTTTCCTCTAGCGAAAGCTACCATCGTTTATTGTGATAACGTCTGTGCAGTCTATTTATCGACTAATCCCATGCAACACCAACACACGAAACACGTCGAGATTGATATTCACTTTGTTCGGGATAAAGTTGCCACTGGGCAAATTCGTGTTCTTCATGTTCCTTTGAGCCTTCAGTATGCCGATATATTCACCAAGGGGCTCCCGACTTCTCTTTTCACGGACTTCCGGACCAGTTTGAGTGTCCGCTCACGATCTCCCAGTGTATATGTATTATTGTACTTAGATAGCCCAATGCATGTATAGTTAGCCCTCTTTATAGCCCATTGTATTGGGCTTGTTTCTGTATTTATGGCATTTTCTTTGTAATGAATCATCAAGGAAAAATACCAAACCCTATTAGTTATATGGTCATTTTGCTTGTTAGGATTCATTTTCAGGTTTTATGAGCCCAATGTATTTATCCTTCTTAAGCACTGCAGCTGCATTGTGATTTATGGTACCTTACAGACTTTCTAAATTAGTTATTGCAAACTCTTTGAATATGTATCTATGCAGTTTGCTTTCGGTGATGCTCATGAAACAAAACCTCAAGAATTCATATGATGAAACTATATGTTGTTTGCAAAACCATTAGTATCTAAGATCAAGGTTGTCAAATTATTTTAAAATGTACATGTTTTTCACATTTGATATTTCTATAATTTTATCTAATGGCATCTCTGTAATAAGATTAGGACCCCTTCCCATTATGTCATCGCTGGTATTCAGTTATTTGAAAGTATATGCCGATGTCTTGCATTTTTAGCTCTGCAAATGTGACACAAGAAAGCCTTGATGACTAACAAGTTAACATGATTTATGGGTCATATGTAGTATGTACCTAGTGTTGGGGATAATGTTCTTGGAGTGGTGGTGGATACTAAACCAGAAGTAAGTTTCTTTGACAATTTACAATGGTACTTAGACTTCAATTTTTGTTCTTCATTATAACGATTTATTAATTTTTGTTTTCTTTTTTGTTTTTTATTTGTGTAATTTCAGAACTTCCATGTGGACATTAAAGGACCTGCATTGGCATTTCTACCTGTTTTGGCATTTGAAGGAGGAACTAGGAGGAACATACCAAAGTTTGAGGTATAAGACTTTCTTGCCATCGATGGTATTTCAACATTTATTAATTTTTGCTCTCTATTTCTTTCTACCACATTATTATTTTTGGTTTATTGTTTGCTATTGAACTGCATCTGGCAGAACTTTTCATTTGGCTTAGATGTTGCATTGCAGGTGGGCACTTTGTTATATGTTCGTGTGGTCAATGCAAATACCGGCATGAACCCTGAGTTTTCGTGCATGGATGGTTAGTCATGTTTTTGCTTGTGTCATATCTTTTATAAAGTATTAGAATTGATCTCTATTCTATAAACCCCAATACCGCAAGTCAAGAATCACCACACTTTCATTGTAGCCAGTGGCAAAGCAGCGGAATATGGCGTACTTAAAGAGGGATATATGTTTGAATCATCCACTGGACTCTCTAGAATGTATGATCTGTTTCAACTTCTTGAATAATTAATTTCCGAGTTTTTGAAAAGCGGACTACTCAGAGCCAAACTTTACACTTGCCAAAAAAAGAGCTAAACTTTATGATCTTTCCAGGCTGCTGAGTTCTCCACCTTATCCAGTTCTTGAAGCCCTTGGGAAGAAGCTCTCCTTTGAGATAGTTGTTGGCATAAATGGCCGTTTTTGGGTATGCTTCTTTATAAATTAAGACACCCACTTTTGCAAACATCAATATAAAATGATATTCTTTTTCATACCTGTGTTGTTAACATGTTTTGAAATTGGTATAGGTGAATGCATCACAATCATCAACAGTAATTCTTGTTGGAAATGCTATACAGAAATCAGAATCACTCAGTATGGTACAACAGAAGATTTATGTAGAGAAATTGCTTAAGAGTATTCAGTGATCAAGTAAGCTGAATTTGTCTTGTTACCGTAACTTCATATATCCTGATATGAACACATCAAGATCGAATGCAGTTAATTATATATCTTCTTTCTTGTTCTTTTAGTACTTGCAACTATGCCCGTAGTTTCAACAGGATTAACCAATACAAGTCTATTGATTATAGCATAGAAAGCGAACACACAAGTTTAATCATTCAACTGCACATTGTGCTTATTCTTGGCCCAAACGTAAAATGGAGAAATATGATAAGAACTACACGTTGTAAATCCCTTGAACTTGATTATGCTTATATGTCATCTTTTGGTTTTACCAAGATCTCAAACTTTACATGGGCGAAATCATAGTAGACACCAAATAGTTTGATATACTTTTTATCTACTACTCCAAATCGAACATAGGGGCAGGACAGTAAATTTGCCCGTGATTTCATCACCGACTCCTGCCATGTACAACATACAAGGCACATAGTACAAATCGATTAAGATTGGATTGGAGAAATTAGTGGTTAATTGATTTACCTTCTCAACAAGTGTTGCGAGTTGTTCTCCTGAAGCGGATGGTCTTTTTTCACCTTATCCTTGGCTGGCAGAGCAATGATAACCCAATCATGTATGAAGTTACTACAAAAACATTCCCACAATGCACATAAATAATTGATCTGATTTCACCATGTGTTTTGTTGGTAGAGAATGCAAATGAATTCAATTTCGTTTCTACCAACTTTCAGTCTGGTTTGCCGATTGCAGCTTTGGATTTGAAATGCAAGTATTAATAAATGAATAGGTTTATCATGTAAAATCTTATTTCGTTTATAAATACGTATTTGAAAATTAATTATAAAAAGTTCAAAATTACTTTTTGTTAAAACTATTTATCATTTGGAATTATATAAATATATGGGAAAGGGTTTTTTGTCACAAACATTTTTGAATAGAAGGTAATTAAATTTTAGCTGTGTTACCTATTGAATAGGCTTAAGGAATTTGGTCAATGTAATTGATAATTCTGATCCAATTGAATGAATTCTCAAACCAAACACTTACTAAGATATTTAACAAGAAATATTATATTTGTTTTTAGACAAATGAATTAATAAGGATGAAACAGACTTACTCAAAAGATTTTTTTGTCTGGAAGAGATATCAGTCGTTTCATTCCATCACATCGACTGTGTCCAAAGGCCACAATAAACTCAACCTATAACAAGTGTTTTTCCTTCTCATAGTGTTGAGTAGGGTGTTCATCGGTTGACATCCAATGGATGTGAGGGGAACCGAACTGATTCAATCATCCATTCGATGTCGGATTTTTCCAGCCGAACCGATCTAATCATCCATTGGATGTTGGATTTTTCCAATCCAATGGATGATTGATCGGTTCGGTTCCATCCATTGGATATCCTTATTAGATATCCATTGGATCGAATTGGATCTATATGACATCCAGTGGATTATCGGATCGAATCCATTCTATGTGTTAATTTAATCCATTTTTCTAACAATGAAACAAATTGATTAATCCCCTTTAATATGTGTTAAAACCAACACAAGTGAGGCTAAAAATTCAAAAATCAACACAAAACAAATTCATATTAAGCATATTGCAATCAAATTAATTGGATGATAGTTGGATGGATAACTGGATGGTTAATGGATGATAGTTATGTGCACATAAAACTGATCAATCCAAATAGGATGTTAAAATTTTCAATCCGATCCAATTATGGTCGGTCGATTCTAATTGGATCGGTCGGTTTCTATTGGATCGGTTGACTTTATGCACACCCTAGTTTTGAGTAGCAATTTCCAATGGTTTAGGAATAATTTAATTTATATTTACACTCAACCATGTTAGAGGTAATAAGAATTTATAGAATAATGTTACGTGCGAAATATGTGATTTAATCGCAGTGGGTTGCAAACTGTCCACAGTGGGAAGCGCAAGTGTACACTGACCACTATGATCGTCACAGCAAGTAATAGTTGGTAAAATACCAGAATCGTATCTATAGGGACTGGGCAATCAAGACAATACGGTCTTTATGAGCTCCTTTTACAGGTTTCAATTACAGAGGAAGCAATATTTTGGTTTGTTTGGTGAAAAGCTACTTTTAACGATTTTACTAAAGATTTAAAAGAAGGAATGTAGGTTAGATTTTCCCTAGATTTTATATTAAATATCTGATCCCAAAAGTGATCCTTGTACTTGAGGTGGACATTTTCGCTAGAAAAGTCCGGTTACAAAATACTCACACCGTTAAGTAAAAATCCCATACTCTTAGTATTTGTTGTTTTGTCAATGGTAATCTCAAAATGGACTTTTTCAGGTCTCGATGGAATGTGTAGAGACAAATACTCTAAGTGTTTTTAAATACACCAACTAGCTTGCCTACTACTCCAGTGGGTTGAGATTAGCTCACTGTGCCGACCTCACTTTCGCAAGTGTCATAAGAATTCTTTCGAATCCCCTAGCATCATCCAAGCTCGTGTCACTGCGTTCCACTCATTTCTGAGTTAAGAACTAGACTTTAGATCCTTACAAGTGATCGGCTTGTTTGCATCATTGGGTAATAATCGAGAGTGAATGAAAAAAACAACAAATATTTCAAGTATAAAGATTACTCAGCATTTTTCATAAAATCCAAGTACTTCTCTTTCCTACATCCCAAGGGATGCTTAGCGCATAATTACCAAAGTAAAGAAAATAAGTTGCACATAAATAAACTGAAAGTGACTTGAATTAAAACTACAGTGGGGAACGAGAATTCGTTACTGCCACTGATTACTTGAAACTACAATCACACTAGGAATTAAAAAAACCGAAATTTAGAGAACTAATGCAGTAAATGAGAGCTAATAACTAAAACTACACTAGCACTAAAATGTGGTAGATGATATATGAATGATGAATTAAATGGAACCCAACGCCCCTTTTTATACTAAGAGGAAATGTTGGGTTTTACAAAAGATGGGTAAAATCTGGAGAATAAGGACTGAAGAATCAAGACATAAAATTCAGCTCTTTGAATAATTCTTCTATCCACCAACTTGTAGCTCTTTTACCCATAGGTTCCTTCACCTTTCGACAAAGTCAACTTTAAAGTACCATGGGTGTTATTATTTAATTCATCTTTCCATGCTTTTAGGAACACTTTGTACTTCTCAATCCCATGCCTTCTGCCAATTTGAACCTTCTATTCTCTAAACTTTTACTTTCAAGCTAAGATTTGTTTTTCTTTTGTCTTCTTCTCTGCTTGATAGCGGGGTCCGAAGTGGGATGTGCAAGCCACTGCAGGAATTTCGTGTAAAAATAGAGTTATCAAATAACTAGATAGGAATACAAACAAATTGATAAAATGACTGGAGAGACAAAAGTGCATATTCAATAATAGCACCAATACTGGAGTAGGGATGAGCATCGAAGATCGTTTTTTCGAACCGAACCGATACCGTACTGAATCCGAACTGTAACAACCCAAAAACTCTAAAAGAAAATTCATAACCAAAAGCCCATAAGGGTCCCAACATTTTCAAGTGTTAGACAATAAATTCCAAGAGTACAGCGATTCACATACGAATACAACCGAGATGTCTAAAAAGAAACAAAGAAACGGGTAAAGGTCTCTAGCTAGTCGCCTCTAGACTTCAAGCCTTCTCCTTTCCCTTGGAGGAAGCACCTACCACGCCCTTACCTGAAAATGGTTTTTAAGTTTTGGAAAGAGAGGGTTACACCATAAGGTCTAGTGAATTCCCTACTAAGCAGTTTAAATCACAATAGTAAAACATGACATAACCACAACCGCCTTAAGGCCCATTTAGGAAAGCAATAACACACAAGGTAGTTGCATAATGTTCATAGACCACTCCTACCACACGGTAGTAACCACGATCGGGGCCCAAGCTGCGTCCCCTCTCGCCTTCGGGGCCCAAGCAGACTCCCCATAATCCTCGTATATAGGAAACGGATTCCACACATACGGAGATTTATTACAACTCCCATGGGGTATGTAATACCCCAAGGTACACTATGCTCATTGTGCAACCCGACTCACAGCCATCACGTCAATCAAAGATTAATATCAAACGAATCAATGCAAGTATAATTTTAAATGTTTTTATAACATTCGTGATCAACCTTCGTATGCATATGAATGATATGGATGAGGTCATACCAAAATTTAGTAGATAAAACTTGCATAAAACAATTCATTTGAGTAAGATGGGTTAAGGGAACTCATCTGAAGGTTTGGCTATTAGACACCCTAACCGAAACTCACTTTTTCACCAACCGAACACCTGAATTAGGGATTATAGAAGTGATGTTAAGCCCTCTAATCATGCACCAAAAGACCTTCCCTAAACCCCTAAAATAAACCCCAACGATGCCTCAAACCAACACCGAACGATAAACGAAGCAAAACGATGAAGCACACCCAACAAGGGCTTGCGCCCCTTACCTCGCGGCTTCAGGCCACGGGCTAGGTCGTGCAAGTCACTGTTTGTGGCTTCCAAAACCTGCACTTGCAAGACACTCCGAAATCCAATCCCAAAAATCCCCAAATTGGTCCCAAGTGCTTGAAAGCTTCCAAAATTGATAGTTTTAGCTAAACACACCTTTAGGGATCAAAACCCAAATCTAAAACATGTAAATCTCCATGAAAAATCTCCAATGATTCATCTCTTTCAACCCAAAAATCTCATTCTTGTCAAAACCCAATTTCCTCCATTGAAATGGTACAAGCTTCTTAAAGAGAACCTCACAAACCACAAGGAGATTCATTAATCCCACTATTTCCAATGGTGATAACTAAAAAAACTTAGAAATTGGATGAATCATGGTTTTCTACACAACCATCTCCTCAAATCAAGCAAGAAAGTGTATATTGGGGGAAAGAACCATACCTTGAAGATGAAGTCTTCAAGCTCTTGATGCAATCCTCCTAAATCAACCTTCATAAGAGTTGCATCCTCTAAAATCCCTTCTTCTCAAATGAGTAGCCGTAAAAAATGAAGAGTGAAACGGTTTTGCTCCATTTAATCCTCTGATTTTGCCACTTAGTCCCTAAGTTTCAAATTTTCTCACTTAAGCCCCAAAACTTCCAGTTATTTCAGATATTGAGAATATGAGGTGTTACAACACCTCCTCCTTAATAGAATTCCGTCCCCGGAATTCCATCATTGAAAAGATGCGGGTATTTAGTCCTCATCTCGGATTCGGTTTCCCAAGTCGCTTCTTGTCCTTTATGAAACCGCCAACGCACCTTCACAAGGTTGATTTCTTTGTTCCTCAACTTCTGGACCTAGCGATCGGTGATCGCCTCAGGTTCCTCGATAAAGTTTAATCTATCGTCCACTTGCACTTCATGCAACTGTATAGCCATGTCAACCTCCGCTAAACACTTCCTTAAGTTCGAAACATGGAAGGTATTGTGGATTCCACGCAACTCTTCGGGTAGCTCTAACTTGTACACTACTTCCCCAATTCGTTCAATAATCTCCAATGGTCCAATATAGCGTGGACTCAGTTTTCCCTTCTTTCTGAATAGTACCACTCCCTTCCAAGGGGATACTTTTAGCATCATTTTATCCCAACCTGGAATTTGATGTCTTTACGCCTCTTGTCCGCATAACTCTTTTGTCGATCGCGCACGACCTTCAATATTTCTCTCACTTGAACAATCTTATCCGCGGTCAACTGTACTATCTCGGGTCCTGCTAGTTGCTTCTCCCTGACCTCGTTCCAACAAAGAGGTGTCTGACACTTCCTACCATAGAGTACCTCATAAGGTGCAACCTTTATGCTCGCATGATAACTATTGTTATATGCAAATTCGATCAGCGGTAGATGGTTCTCCCATGAGCCTTGGAAGTCTAACGCGCAAGCCCTCAACATGTCTTCCAAAGTTTGAATAGTATGCTCGCTCTGGCCATCGGTCTGCGGATGGTATGCGGTACTCATCTTGATTTGGGATCCCATTTCTCGTTGAAAACTCCTCCAAAATGTCGATGTGAATCGACTATCGCGATCTGAAACTAGTGATGACGGTATGCCATGGCGGGTCACTATTTCGTTGATGTACAACTTTGCTAACCTCTCCATCGAATACGATTCCTTTATGTGTAAGAAATGTGCCGACTTGGAGAGTCGATCCACTCTCACCCATATGGCGTCATAGCCCTTTGGAGTCCTAGGCAACTTCGTCACGAAATCCATCGTAATTAGATCCCACTTCCAAACTGGAATGTCCAATGGTTGGAGTTTACCATACGGTCGTTGGTGCTCCATCTTTACCCTTAGGCACGTCGTACATCTCTCAACGAAGTATGCTATGTCCTTCTTCATGCCCGACCACCAATAACATTGTCGTAGATCCCCAAACATCTTACTGGTTCCCGGGTGAATGGAATACTTTGAATTGTGGGCCTCCTCCAATATCACTTTTCGAACATCACCGAGCTTCGAAACCCAGATTCTACCATTGAGGCATTTCAACCCTCGGTTATCCTCCACCAAAGAAGCTGTATTTCCAACCATTCGTTCTTTCTTAAGGTTCTCGACCGCTAACGCTTCTGCTTGTCACTTCTTTATTTCCCCCAACATATTGAATGTGACATCGGCCCTTAAGGCCAAGACTTTCGAAGCTTAACCCCTTTCCTTATGGCTTAGGGAATCGGCCACCACGTTGGCCTTTCCGGGATGATACTCGATCTCGCAATCGTAGTCCGTCAACAATTCCATCCACCTTCGTTGTCGCATATTTAACTCATTTTGATCGAAGATGTGACGAAGACTTTTGTGATCTGTGAAGATTTGACACTTCGTCCCATACAAGTAATGCCTCCAAATCTTTAAAGCGAAGACAACGGCCGCCAATTCCAAATTGTGTGTGGGGTATCGCCTCTCATGCTCCTTCAATTGGCGAGATGTATATGCAATCACCTTCCCACGCTGAAAATAGTGCGAGTTTAGTGGTTGAGCCTTCGATCGAACAATTATACGATAATGTGTGTGAGATGCAGAGTTCTGATCAGTCTCCATCTCGGCTTAGCTACGGATCCGATGGTGAAGAATCCCGGATTGATTCAGAGCTACGACACTTAGTGGGAGGGGAGTCGAAAGAAGTGGAGATCATCCAACAAGATGATGACATTTGTAAGGTCGAAGAGAAGGAAGAAAGCTCGAAATCTGTTTCATCAAAGAAATCCAAGAAAACTTCCGAATCACAGTTGGATTCAGAAGTGAATTCTGGATCAAATTCCAAGAGCAAAACCCATCAAAAGAAGCCTCTGAACGATAAGCAAAACGATAAGAACACCAAAAACCCAGTTATTGCCGATAAAAACTTGGATCTTGGTCCATATTTGCTTAAACAAGCTCGTGATTTGATGGCTTCTGGTAATAACCCACGAAAAGCACTCGATTTAGCTCTTCGTGCAACAAAATCTTTTGAGAAAATTGCTGACGGGAAACCCAGTTTAGATGTTATGTGTCTTCACGTAACCGCAGCCATTTACTGTAACTTAGGTCAGTACAACGAAGCCATTCCAATCCTCGAAAACTCCATTGCCGTTTCACTGTTTGAAAAAGGTCAAGATCACGCGCTTGCTAAATTCGCGGGTTATATGCAGTTGGGCGATACTTACGCCATGTTGGGTCAACTCGAAAATTCGTTACAATGTTACACTTCGGGTTTGGAAGTACAACGCAAAACTTTGGGCGAAACTGACCCTAGAGTTGGTGAAACTTGTAGATATCTTGCTGAGGCTCATGTTCAAGCTTTGCAATTCGATGAGGCCGAGAATCTTTGCCAGCTGGCGCTTGAAATCCATCGTGAAAGTGGTTTGCCGACGGCTACTTTAGAAGAAGCGGCCGATAGAAAACTTATGGGACTTATTTGCGAAACAAAAGGCGATCACGAGGCTGCCTTAGAGCATCTTGTTTTGGCTAGTATGGCGATGGTGGCAAATGGGCAAGAAAATGAGGTTTCTTCTGTGGATTTAAGCATTGGAGATGCGTATTTATTGTTATCGCGATTTGATGAGGTTGTTCACGCTTATCAAAAAGCGCTGAATGCTCTAAAATCGTCGAAAGGAGAGAATCATCCGGCGGTTGCTTCGGTGTACGTTCGTTTGGCGAATTTATATAACAAGACTGGAAAATTAAGGGAGTCGAAAAATTATTGTGAAAACGCTCTTCGTATATATGAAAAGCCTGTTATGGGGATCCCTCAGGAGGAAATTGCGTATGGGTTCACGGATGTTTCGGCGATCTATGAATCGATGGATGAGATTGATCATGGGCTTAAGTTGTTGCAGAAAGCGTTGAAGATATATAACAATATGCCAGGTCAGCAAAATACGATTGCGGGGATTGAAGCACATATGGGAGTGATGTATTATGTGTTGGGGAAATACGCTGAATCTTATGCGTGTTTTGAAAACGGCATTGGGAAGCTGCATGCTAGTGGTGAGAAGAGATCGGCTTTTTTTGGTATCGCGCTTAACCAAATGGGACTCACTTGTGTGCAACTCTATGCCGTAAATGAAGCTTTAGACCTTTTCGAAGAAGCGAGAATCGTGTTGGAGCATGAATGTGGCTCGTATCACCCCGATACTCTTGCAGTTTACAACAATCTTGCTGCCACTTATGACGCTGTTGGCAGGTAATACCCTTGTAGAGATGAGAGATTCTTATATCTATATCTATGTATCTATATCTATATATATATATATATATAGAGAGAGAGAGAGAGAGAGAGAAAAGTTCAACTAAAAACTTATTTTCGGTTCGGTTGTGAACTGAGTGACCAAGAGCGCGACACATGTCCCTTGGTGTCCACGTTCATGCACTATTCATGAGGAATGATACATCATGCATGATAAATTCATCATGAATGTTGTGTTATTCATCATTAATGTTGTATCCCGTGAAGGTGAGGACACGTGGCACACTCTCCTTTGTCGGTTTGTCCCCCCAGTTCGCAACCAAAAATCGGTTTTCAATTGAACTCGCCCCTATATCTATCTATATAGAGTCATTTCATACAAGAACAGTAGCTAAACAAGATAATAAGAATCACATGTGATTTTACACTAAATTCACATGTAAAATCGCAGGTGATTCACGCGACTTTGCTCGCACATCCTTGCATCGACTGTTTGTGCAAAATCACACGTGAATTGACCGTTTTCTTATTCTCTTATTTTGTTATCGTTATTGTTTGACTCCCCCCCTCTCTCTCTATATATATATATATATATATGTGTGTGTGTGTGTGTGTGTTCTATAGTTTATGTCTAGCAGACTCTAACACGCCCCGTCAAACAAAGGTGAAAGAGTGAACCATGCTCTGGTACGATGTTAGTATACGTGGAACCTTTTGAATCTCTGTAAAAGAACCCTCATAGAGAGAGTAAGGTTCCTACATATGTAGGTTTATTGGTCCGTTCTAACTAATATGAGGTTTCAACACATGCAAATCAATGTCTTAAACCAATGACATATGTTTACAAATTACCCTTTTAAATAAATCATGTGTTTTTTAAAAACCAGATTGGACGATGCAATTGCAATCTTGGAACATATCGTTGTGATGAGGGAAGAAAAGCTCGGGACTGCACATCCGGATGTGGACGATGAAAAGAGGCGGTTAGCGGAATTGCTAAAAGAGGCAGGGAAAGTTCGAACCAAGAAAACGAGATCATTGGAACACCTTCTTGATTCCAGTAATGGATCAACAACAAACAATGGTGCAAATAATAAGTAAGGTATGGTGATGAAGATGATTGTACTATAATTGAGTTTATAAACACATAATTATATATGTATATTTGGTATAAGAAAAAAACACAAAAATTTGAGAAATAGGGTTTCTTTTCTAGTTCTTCTTTATTTTTTTGCATTATTTGGTTGGTGTTATACTTTTTTTATAAGTTATTTATTGTGTGAATTTCGTTCTTGTGGTATTCAATTTGTTTTAGTCATGGTCCCGTTGACTAACGTCTTCGTTAACTCTGTTAAATCAAGAGGTATTTTAGAATTTTTGGATATTCTTTTCTCCTTTTCTCATAAAAAGATAATAAAAAATTCTCATATACTAAAATAATAATAATAATAATAATAACACATTTACCTATTCATGTTCATATTTAAACTTTGATTTCCTTTAAATAAAGAGTTTTTTTTTTCAATTTTTCGTGCATTGTACTAAATTTATCATCATATGTAAACTCTATCAAAAGTAATTTTTTTATCCAACATTTATTTTTCAAACATAAACAGAAAAACACCATAAACCTTAAAAACGAGAATGACTTTTAGATCAACTAGAATCATGTTAAAAATCACACATAGTCTCTTTTTATAAATATCTTATAATTTATATTTAATATTGAAGTGAGACAGATGTCACTAGAGCCATGTTCAATTGGGAACCGTATCTTCATTACGAACAAGAAAACCATAAAGAACAAGTTGTATGTTTAAGACAAATCGTGTCTAGCTCGGTAAATACAAATCGTGTCTAGCTCGGTTGGCAACCCGAAGATCGGTAACATCCTTGGGGGGGGGGGGGGGGGGGGGGCTGTGGATGGTATCCCAGTCTACCCGGGTTCGATTCCTAGGGGGACAATTCGGGGGCACGAGGAGTACCGCTCAACCTTGGTTGGGCCTGTCCTTAGGTGGTCCAGTCATAGACTGGGCTGTCGCCCCAATCCTTGTGGTTGGGAATAGGCCCAGTGTAAGCTGGGTCGGGACAGCGGCGGATTAGTGGGCTGCCCGTATGGATGTCCGATATCGCCGGGGTGGCGGGCGTGCGTGTGTGCGTAGTAGTCGATCGTGGGTTCGATGCCGCATTGCCATCCAAAAAAAATTTATTCATGGTAAATATGAACAAGGACTTGAGATCATGTGAGACCACAAAAATAACACAAAAACTTCACAAAAAAAGACCGTGAAGGTACTATAAAGGATAACCTTCACAATGTTTTTGTTATGAAGGTTCGCTGCTTTTCTTATCTACACAGTGAATCGTTGTGAAGTCTTAATGTTATTTTATACTCTTACTTGTCTCAGATTGATCTCACGTAAACCCGACCTCTATAAACAAGTTCAATTTATATCATAGGTATTACAAAACAAATGTTTTTATTTTTATTTTTTTATTTTATACTTATAGTTATTATCTTCATTTTAAAGAATAGATGGGCCGTTGTCAAAATTTATTAGGGCATTGTCCGATTAAAGTAATTTACAAAAATTCGCCGGCGTCGAGAAATCAGTCTCCTCTCGAACGACCTCTGTCGTTTCTCCGGTTTTTGCAAGCGTGAGTCAAAACAATGGAAGCGAAGCCGTCGTCTACTTCCTCCTCAAAGTTTGTCGATCAATTAGTTGTAAGCATACCATCGCCTACTTATTTTCATCTTCTTTGCGTTACTTGTTGTCCTTCTCGTGTGCGTAAAGGGCGTTTTGTGTTTTTTTTGTTGATTTAGGTTCCAGGAGATGTGATGTTGGATCTCTCAAGTATGGCCAATCAAACTATCAAGCTTGGAGGCGGCCTACGTCAGGTCTTTATTTCATCATTGGGTTTATTAATTCACAATAACTGTTTCTTAAATCTTCAAATTTACCTCCATTTGTAGAAATGTGTTGCACTTTGATTATCTTTGTCAAACCTAGCACCTTTTGAATGCAAATTTGATAAGAATGTGAAGGATTACTTAGCAATTATGTCTTAGTGAAAGTGTTGGTCCAGCTATTGAGTAGCAATGGTAAACAAGTATTGTAGAAGGGGGGGTTGAATACAATACACAAAATTTTTCACTTAATTTAATTCTTTTATTGAAAACTTCAAATAAGAATTACACATAGAAAACTTAAAGATTGTTGCGGAACAGAACAGATAAATCAGTTCAAACAATCTTACACACAGACACACAGAGAATGAAGAACAATTGTAAAACACTTAGAACACAAATAAACTTCTGAGAGAGAGTAATGCCAGCACTTGAAAGCTTTTTGAGAGTCTGTAAACTGGTGAGTTGCAAGGATGAATATGATCTCCTTTTATAGTGCCTCATGCAATAAATGCAATGGACACTTGTCAAGGAGGGCTTGGAAGGCAGAACGGAAGCAGTCTTCTGAAAAGTGATTTTGTCTTTTCACTTTTGTCTTCAAGCGTTGACCTGCTTGTTGAAGCTGATGTTTCTTGAAGAAGATATGAAGTCCAAAGAACCTTTTTCTGATCTTAGGTTGATGTCTCTGTCAAAGCAAGATATCATGAATATATTTGGCAGATAAAGTTGAATGTATGTGCTGCTAAGATTTCTTTGCCGAAGACTTCTTTGCCGAAGAGTTCTTTGCTGAAGATGTCCAAACACGTGACAAGATATCATCTTCAAAGATATTGCCTAACATTTCATCTTCTTCAAAGTCTTGCCTAACTTTGCCTAACATTTCATCTTCTTCAAAGTCTTGCCTAACTTTGCCTAACATTTCATGTTCTTCAAAGTCTTGCCTAACTTTGCCTAACATTTCATGTTCTTCAAAGTCTTGCCTAACTTTGCCTAACATTTCATCTTCTTCAAAAACTTCAAGTGAACTGGCCTAAGACTTTAGGAAAAGTCTTCAAGTAGCAGCTTAATCTTTGGTTGAGAAGTCTATCTTCAATCCGCTTTGAAGATATACTTCTACTTTGTTTCTTCGGTTGATCTTCGACTTCACCGAACATTTTTATATAATTAAGCTGCTTGTAAAGAACCTAAAATTATTCTAAGTATGAACTGTGTAAAATTGAGAGACTGAGGTCATCTTCAAATCTTTAAGTGACCCAACAATCTCCCCCTATTTGAGGATGACATCCATACTTAGAATCTGAGAGGTAAACACTGAATAATTCATTTTTGACCCTTGTTTACTCTTTTGGGTTCTTTTCACACAGTCCATTCTTTTTGGATTTTTTTTTAATTTATATATGTATATATATATATATTTTATATATCTGACATTTACAAGTAAAAAGAAATGGTAAAGAATAATGTACAAACAAATGAAAGAAAAATGAAAGAATTATAAACAATATGAACAAAACAAATATGTACTTGCATGGGCGAGTTGAAACTTGTATCTGGCTTGAGGATTCTTCATTTTGATCAGCAACCCGTTGATGTGTTGGGAGACAAACCCATTCTGTCCATCTCTTGCATCTTCTTTCTTTCTCTTGGCACCTTCAGCTCTTCATTCAGCATCATCATCCTTGTCTTTGTTTTGCTCCCCCTCAGTTAGTCCAGCTGATCTTTGTGTTCCTCCCCCTCAGTTAGATCCGCCCGAACTGATGTGCTCCCCCTTAACCGGTCCGCCGATTTCCTTATTTTCGAGTTGGACGCTGGATATGAGTAGTAGGATTGATGTTGCTCCCCCTCAGATTAATTTTCCCCTCAGTGGCCAACGTTGAAAAACACTAAGAAAAAATTTGGAAATCGGCAAGTACACAAGACTTTTTTTTTTGGGAAGAAATTCGGCAAAAAAAAGATTTTTTTTTTTTTTTGAAGATGATGGAAACGATTTATCTTCTGAAGATTGTGGGAGAAATCTTGAAGTCATCTTCAATCTTCAAGTGTAGTCTTCAAATATAGATCTTCAAGCCATTTTCAAGTGTAGATCTTCAAGGCATCTTCAAGTAGATCTTCAAGCATCTTCAAGAGTGATCTTCAAGACCAGGAGGTTGTTTCACATAGACCTCTTTCAAATTGAGAGAGTTCTTCTTTCATTACAGTGACCCAACATGGATCGGCCAAGCCTTCTTCAAATTTATTTGGGTTTTATAAAAGACAAAAGATTCACATAGAAGGGAGAGAAGGGAATATTTGGTGAGCGTGAATATTTAGTGGGATGGAGGGGGGAGGTAGGGTGGAAGGTATGATGGGAAGTTAGGGAAGTTGGTAAAAGATATGGGAAAAGAGAAGAATAGGAGAGAAAAGTCTGTAGGCAAAGTCGGTAGGCAAGAAAGAAGTTAGGATGAGGAAGATACCTGAAAGATGTAGGAGGGGATGATGGCAGTATGTTAATGATAGGATCTCCAGAAGGTGGTAGACTTGAAGAGGAGTCATCATCAGAGGAGCTTTGATGTTCAGTATGGACTTGTGGAGATGTAAGATATATGAAGAAAAGATAGACTTAGGAAATGATAGTGAGAGGTCAGGTAGAAAGGTGAGAGGGTTAGAGTGTATAGTTAAGAAGGGTAGTGATAAGGGTTGAGAGAAGGTGAGGGAGATTGAACTAGTAGGTAATAATGGGAAGGGTGTTTTTAAGAAAATGGAGGTAGAGTGTTTGAATGGAACAAGAGGGGTGAGGATTAGAAGTAAAGACATCTGTGAAGAAGATGAGAAGCACTTAGCTGGTACTAGAGCAGTTGAGAGGGTGTGACCTTCTGGATCATCCTTGTCATTTATTTGGCCATGAAGCACACGTTTGAGATGTCCTTCTCGCTTTCAGATGTGGGTTCATCTGCCAGATCATGAGTTTTATCAGGCAGACCCTTTGCCTTTCTGACTAGCCTTTCATATCTTTCCTTTTCTCTCTTGTATTTTTCTTTGTATCTTTCAGCCCTGTCAGAATCATATTTGGATCTTCCCGGTTTTGAAGAATATCGGCCTGAGGAAGAAGTTCTGGGTTTTTCAAAACGTTTACTCCTGCACTCAGAGGAAAAATGACCCTTTTTACCACAGTTAAAACATTCCTCATTTGATTTGTCTGAGGAGGAGTGTTTGGATAGAGAAGAGGAGGGTTTTCGACTAAACTTAGATTTTTCAGAAGAAAAGTGAGATTTGGATTTAGAATACCCATCCATTCTGGCCATTCCATCTGATAATTTGTCAACTGAAATTTCCTCACATTCATCATCAGCATCACTAAGATATGCTTCTGAATGCTCATTGGAATCTCCTTGACTATCATGGTCAGAGTCAGATGGGTAGGTGATTCTTGGAGTACACATAGTTCTTTTGGAAGAGTCACTTAAGAGAGCTAGGGAAGAGCTCTTTGTTGGGTCACCAAGGATTTGAAATTGACTCACCGATGTTTTCCCTAAAACTCCTACTTAGAATATTTTAGTTCAGTTCTTTGAATGACTTGTACAAGATATCAAATGTTCGGTGAAGTCGAAGATCAACCGAAACCAAGCTTGAAGACTCTCTACTTGTGGAAAATAGAAGACTCTCGGCAACATTCAAACAAGTCATCACCACCGAAATTCCTTGACATTTCGGTGGCCTTCTCTCCACCGAAATTATAGGACAATTTCGGTGGCCTTCTTCCACCGAAGTGCTTGGACAAATTCGGTGGCCCATCCTCCACCGATGACTCTTTCGGTGCTTCTCTCACCACCGAAACATGCTTGCAATTTCGGTGGTCCTCTCACCACCGAAACATGCTTGCAATTTCGGTGGTCCTCTCACCACCGAAACATGCTTGCAATTTCGGTGGTCCTCTTACCACCGAAACATGCTTGCAATTTCGGTGGTCCTCTTACCACCGAAACATGCTTGCAATTTCGGTGGACTAGTCTTCTTTCCACCGAAGATTTCTCAAATCTCGGTGGAAACCACTTCGGTGCTAAAGGCTCAAGACAGAAGATCATTTATTATGGGACAATATCCTCCAGCAGAGAAAAGTGACAGTTTGTCTCTTTATCCACTTTCAGTTAAGGTCCCTATTATCTGCTCAAGCTACTCTGTCTGCACCTAGTGAAAAGTGACAAGGACTTCACAGTTCTCCTGAAGTCAACATTATCAGCATATGTGAAGATGACAAGTGTCCCAAGCATTTAATGCTTGGGCACTCCTTGGCACTATAAAAGGAGAAGTGCTCTTCATGCAATTCTCACGCTTTCAAGAAATTCTCTCAGTGCAAGAAACCTTCTTTTAAGCCTTAAAACTCAATAGCTTTGCTCTTAGTGTTCTTAGTTGTTTTGTTGTATACTTTGTGTAAGATTGTTAGAATAGTTTATCTGTTCTTTTCCGCAACAATCTTAAGTTTTCTGTGTGTAATTCTTTTGAAAGTTTTTCAAATATAAGAATTAAAATTGTGAAATTTTTGTGTATTGTATTCAACCCCCCCTTCTACAATACTTGTTAAGCCATCTGGGACTAACAAGTGGTATCAGAGCAGAAAGTTTAATTCCATAAACTTGATCTGCGATGGCTGCCTCTTCTTCTTCTACTGTTGAAAACTCTTTTCAAAATAACTTCTCTGAAAATGGCTCCATTTCAAAACCTCCTAAGTTCAATCCCAACAACTTCTCTTTGTGGAAAAGCCGCATGATGCTATTCATGGAAGGAGTGGATACTAGATATCCAACCATTCTCAACGAGGGACCCATTATCCCCAGAGTTTGGGCTCGCTATGACACGCAGAGGCCAGGTAAAGAAACCTTTGAAAAGGAAATCTCTAGTGATTCTGATGAGGAAAAATCCAGTGCTACTGGTCGGTATATTCTCAAAAATCCTAAAAAGTATACTGATGAGGAAAAACGTTTAGTTACTCTTGACTCCAAGGTAAGAGCTATTATTGCTCTCTCTCTTCCTGATGAGGTCTACCACTCTTTGGTGAACTTTGAAACTGCCAAAGAAATGTGGACCACTCTATGTGTTCTGTACGAAGGTACAGAGGAAGTCAAGAAATGTAAAAAGATTGGTCTTATCAGAAAGTATGAACTATTTTCTTTTGAAAAAAGTGAATCTCTTCCTAGCTTCTATAACTGCTTCAACTCTCTTTTAAATGATCTTAAGTTGTTGGGCAGAGTCTATGATAATGAGGAAGTCTTGTGCAAGTTCATGGATTGTCTCCCAGATTTTTGGGAAAATATATGTACTTGCATCAAAACTACCAAGGACCTTGAGTTCATGCCCTTAACTGTTTTATATGGTACTCTTTTCAACTTTGAGCAAACCAAGCTTCAACGGAAATCTTTCATCAAGGAAATAAAGAGCTCCTCTATAGCTCTTGTTAGTGAAAGTTCCAAGAATTCTCAAAATCTTCCTAGAATCACCTATCCTTCATCTAACTCTGACAATGACAGCCAAACAAATGTAACCCACCAAACGGAAGCATATCTTAGTGATGCTGATGATGAAGGTGAGGATATCATGGTTGAACAGTTGTCGGATGAGATGGCAATGATGGCCGGTTCTAAACACAAGTTTCGTCCCTTCAACAAATCTCGAAGTCTTAGAAAAACTTCATCTTTCAAAACTTCTTCTGACAAGTCTAATGAGGAATGCTACAACTGTGGCAAGAAAGGACATTTTGCATCTGAATGTAGAAGCAAGCGTATCTCCAAGTCCAGATTTACTTCTTCTGACAATCCCTCTTCAAAAAGGGAAAAATCCAAACACATGCCTTTCAAATCAACCTTTCCCAAAAAGGAGTCCCCACCATCCTTCTTAAATCATCAGGAGCGTGCTGAGAAATACAAGGCCAAGTACAAGAAAGAGAAGGAAAGGAGTGAGGGTCTAGAGAGAAAAGGGAAGGGTCTCATGGCAGAAACCCACGATTGGGACGACGAAGACACCTCCGACAGTGATTCTCAGAATAGATGCTTCGTGGCCATCTCAGAAGAAATGGAAGTTTCCGAAAAGGCCACCTCACCTATGGCTCTAGTGGCAACTGGGTGCTCCACAGCCTACGCTCAGGTACATCCCTTCAATAATATGTCTGATATTGAAAAAATCAATGCCTATGAATCTTTAACTCAAGATTTTTATTCTGTTAAAGACAGTAAGAATAGAAAATCTGCTCAAGTGAAAGAGCTCAAAGCTGAACTTGAAATTTGCATGTCTAAGCTTAAAAGGTTTGAGGAAATCAAAAATGAGCTTGAGGACTTGAAAACAATAAATCATGTGATCTCAAAAGAAAAGAACTCTCTGTTTAAGAAACTAAAAAGGGAACAAGAAGTCATCAAAAAATGGTCAAGCTCTTCCAAAAATCTTGAACAAATCTTTCAAAGTCAAATCTGTAGTTCAAACAAGTTCTGATGTTTGTGAGTCCACTCTTGCTCTTGTTCCCCCCACCAATGCATGTGATGATCTCTCTGATTCTAGCTCTTGTGATTCCATCTCTTTGAACTCGTTAGATCTGTGTGAAGCCTTAAAGTATGGCATATCCTTAAAGGCCAAAGACTCCTCATTGCAAGTCATTGAGAAGCAAGATTCAAATGACGTTTCTAAACCCATCCATGATCAGCTCAAATTTTCGGCCATGGATGAAGCCTCCTCCTCAAACTCTTCAAAAGCTAATTCTTCCAAAAGATCTAAACCCACCGATCTTATCCCCTTTGTGCCCACCAATCCCTCAATCTATGACCCTCCAATTCCTCTTCATGAAGTGTTAAAATCTATTCACATAGATACCTACACCGAACCTAAGCCCTCAAAGATCCCCAAAAGAGAAACTCCTGTTCACTCAAAAAGGATCTCCTGTGCCGACAAAGGAAAATCGGTGGTCAACTGCATAGCAAGCTCCCATCCTAAAAGTTTTACCCCAAACATTCCCTCTAACAACACTTATGTTCCTAGATCTGTGCTTTTAAGAAAATCAACCTCCAAAGATTTATCCAAAGGAATCCTTGGGTCCAAGCCTCCTGCTCTGTTCTCCTCTAACAAGGTTATAAGAACAAATGATAAAAGCCAAAACATGAAAAATGCGAAAAAGGTGTTTATCTATAGAAAATGCTATAACTGTGGTGACACTTTTCATATGGCTAAGGACTGTCCCAAGGATAGGATTGATAGATCCAAGCTTAAGGAATCATGCTCTTCTAACCCCAAAGGACCCATTACAAAATGGGTACCAAAGAACTAATATGTGTTTGCATGCAGGCTTTTGAGCACCATCAAATTTGGTATTTAGACAGCGGGTGCTCACGCCACATGACGGGAAACAAGTCTCTTCTCATCAACTATGTGCCGGGAAAAGGTCCATCTGTAACTTTTGGTGATAATTCTAAGGGTTACACCAAAGGATACGGAACTCTCTCTAATGGATCTGTAACCTTCAATAAAGTGGCTTTTGTGGACGGCCTCATGCATAACCTCCTCAGCATTAGCCAACTGTGTGATCTTGGATACAAAGTTATCTTTGAACTTTGTGTCTGCTCCATGGTAGACAAACAATTCAATGTGGTGTTATCGGGAAGACGGATGGAAAATGTCTACGTCATAGATATGGGACAATCCAATTCTTCTTCAAATGTCTGCTTTGTGTCAAATGATGCATCCAAAAGAAACTGGTTGTGGCACAAACGTCTCTCTCATCTAAACTTCAAGACCTTGCATAAAATCTCCAACAAAGAGCTGGTGACGGGCATGCCAAAGTTGAACTTTTTCAAAGAGAAGCTGTGTGATGCATGTGAAAAGGGAAAGCTCACCAAAACATCCTTCAAGACGAAGCAATGCTCTTCCATCACTCTTCCTCTTCAATTGATGCACATGGATCTATGTGGACCAGTCAGCACTCCAAGTCTTGGAGGCAAAAGGTATATTTTTGTTATTGTTGATGAATTTACCAGATATACTTGGGTGTTCTTTCTCAGGTACAAAAGTGATGCCACTGAAGAAATCATCAACTTTGTCAAGAAAAATGAAGTTCTCAATGGCCAGCTTGTCCGCTCGGTAAGGAGTGACAATGGCACTGAATTCCGAAATAGTGCTCTTGAAGACTTCTTCACCAAGAAAGGGATCTCTCAGAACTTCTCTGCTGTTCGTACTCCTCAACAAAATGGAGTGGTGGAAAGGAAAAACAGAACACTGTGTGAGGCCGCTAGATCCATGCTGAGTGAATCAAATCTCCCCATCTATTTTTGGGCCGAAGCTGTGAATACTGCCTGCTTCACTCAAAACAGGTCAGTAATATCCAAAAGACATGATAAAACCCCGTATGAAGTTTTTCATGGCAGAAAACCAAATATTGGCTTTCTTCATGTCTTTGGGTGTATCTGCTTTATTCTTAATGATCGTGAAAATCTTGGGAAGTTTGATCCCAAGGCAGATGAGGGAATATTTGTTGGGTACTCCTTATCCTCCAAAGCTTATAGGGTGTACAATCTCAGAAGAAAATGCATTGATGAGTCCATTCATGTCAAGTTTGATGATCTCAGATGTTCATCACTTTCAAGTGATGAGGATGATTTACACAGATGGATCTCATCATGTATTGGTGATACCCCCTTAGTCACTTCCACCGATATCTCCTCTACTCCCTCAAATCCATCCACCTCAAAAAACCCAGCTGGATCACTCTCTCCCACCGAAATTGATCAACCCATCTCTCACACCGATTTTCCTATTCCCACCGAAACTCCACACCGAAGCCCTTCTTCCATCCCTAATCCCACCGAAAATCACATGGCTTCCACTACCGAAAATCCCATCTTACACCAAACCTCTGATCCCACTACTCCAGTTCACTCTACTCCTCATACCCCATCACCTTTACCCCCTGCTCTAAAATGGACCAAAGATCACCCTATAGATCAAATTATTGGTGATCAACAAGCAGGTGTCCAAACCCGCAGAGGAGTTGGAAATATTTGTCTCTTTGTGAATTTCCTCTCTCTCTCTGAACCCAAGAAAGTGGATGAAGCTCTATCAGATCCTTGTTGGATCACTGCCATGCAAGAAGAACTTTCTCAGTTCCAGAGAAATAAAGTTTGGCGATTGGTTCCCAAACCCAGAAACAAGACAATCATTGGAACCAAGTGGGTATTCAGGAACAAAATGGATGAAGATGGTACTGTTATCAGGAACAAGGCCCGATTAGTAGCTCAAGGATACAGACAGGAAGAAGGCATTGACTATGATGAAACATTTGCCCCTGTTGCAAGACTTGAAGCTATAAGGATCTTTCTGGCTCATGCTGCCTACCAAAATTTTAGGGTCTTTCAAATGGATGTCAAAAGTGCCTTTCTAAATGGGGAACTTGCAGAGGAAGTCTATGTGAAACAACCTCCTGGCTTTGAAGACCCAGCTCATCCAGACTATGTGTACAGACTTGACAAAGCTTTGTATGGTCTCAAGCAAGCTCCACGTGCTTGGTATGACACTCTTGCCAACTTTCTTCTCAAGCATGGATATTCCAGAGGTAAAATTGACAATACTCTCTTCATCAAAGAAACCTCAGGTAATATCATTCTTGTTCAAATCTATGTTGACGACATCATCTTTGGTGCCACTGATGAATGCCTATGTGATGAGTTTGCTTCTCTCATGATGAGTGAATATGAGATGAGCATGATGGGAGAGCTTACATTTTTCTTGGGCCTTCAAGTCAAACAATCTTCAGAAGGGATTTTTATAAATCAAAGCAAATATATTCGGGACCTTCTGAAGAAATTTAACTTTCTAGATAGCTCTCCTATGAAAACTCCCATGGCACCTCCCTTGAAACTGTGTGCTGATCTAAAAGGTGAATCTGTGGATGTTACTCTTTACCGAGGTATGATAGGCTCTCTTCTTTACCTAACTGCTAGCAGACCGGATATAATGTTTGCTACCTGTCTATGTGCTCGTTATCAGGCCAATCCTAAAGTATCACATTTAAAGGTTGTAAAACGAATTTTTCGGTATCTTAAGGGCACACTGCACTTGGGTCTTTGGTATCCCAAAGACTCGGGTTTTGAACTAATTGGTTATTCAGATTCAGACTATGCAGGTTCCCAGATTGATAGAAAGAGTACTACAGGAAGCTGTCAGCTCCTTGGGGGAAAATTGGTAAGTTGGTCCAGCAAGAAACAAAACTCTGTATCAACCTCTACTGCTGAGGCTGAATATGTAGCTGCTGGGAGCTGCTGTGCTCAGATTCTATGGATGAGAAACCAACTAAGGGACTATAATCAATTCTTTTCTAAAGTCCCAATTCTGTGTGATAATTCCAGTGCTATAGCTATAGCAAATAATCCTGTTCTTCACTCTAGATCTAAACACATCGATATCAGGTATCATTTCATCAGGGACCACATTTCCAAAGGTGACATTGAACTGCACTTCATTCCCACCGATTTGCAGCTTGCTGATATTTTCACCAAACCTCTTGATGAAACCAGGTTCAACTTTCTCATCAGTGAACTTGGGATGTGCAATTTCCAAGAATAAACATGTGTTCATGCTCCACCGATCTCACATCGGTGGACACCTTCTTATCTACTTCTCTCTCTCTCCACCGATCTCTCATCGGTGGACAAATCTATGTGTTAAATCATTTCTATCTCTTTTCCAACACCGAAGTCCAATTTCGGTGATAATCTCCTGCATCGGTGAAGCGTGTCTACCACCGAAGCCCATTTCGGTGAAAATTCTCAAATCGGTGAAACTTGTCCACCACCGAAGTCTCATTTCGGTGGACGTCTCCAATCGGTGAAAACCCTCCACCACCGAAGTCCCATTTCGGTGGTACTTTCCAAAGTTGATGAATCCATTCTACCATCGAAGTCCCATTTCGGTGGACCTCATCCAAATCGGTGAAACCATTCTACCACCGATGTCCCATTTCCACCGAACTTCCACCGATCGTCTCCCGAACGAACACCGAATCCTCCACCGAAGCATCACCGAGCCTACACCGATCCACACGGTTCCCAAAGCCCACTTGTGACCACTCAATTGCAGTTGTGTCAGACCCTTCGCCTATCCGCCGTTCCGTGTCCCGATTCCCAATAATCTTTTCACCTCATGAGCCGCATGTCTCCTCTCCCCATACAAACTCATCATCACGGTATCTGATCCTTTCCCTATATATACATACCTCCCTTCACTTCCTTCCCACTCCTTTCTCACCATTCAAACCTGCAACTATCTCTTCTCTTTCAAACATATCTCTCTCATGGCATCCTCACGATATCCAATTCCTACACGTTTTGAAGACCTCCGCTTCAACCAGTGCAATCACGTTGCCCGCCTCGAATCCGATCCCGCTCATCCCGAGTTCTCTACTATTGCTAAATTTCTGTCTCGCTCTCCTCTTCTTCATGCCTTCACATGCAACCCCAATATGAGCAAAATGCTCATTGGACAGTTCTGGCTCACCTCCGTGTACGATCCCTCCAATGAGGCCATTCACGCCTCCATCTTCACCAATGCCGAAGGTGATCACGACCTCATGTTTGGGGTCGATGATGTTCGTCTCGCTCTCAAGATCGACGCCTTTTCCGACTATGAAGACATGTATTTGGACACCATACATGAAGACATTGTTCTTACCCCCGGTTATGTACTCGACGACTCCTCCAAAAGCTCCAAAGGCCCCGGTACTCTTCTTCGCAGCAAAATGGGAGGCATTTGGAATTTCTTCTTTGCCCACGTTATCCATTGCCTCTCACGCAAAACAAGTGGGCATGATCAATCGCCTTCACACGTCAACAAACTCGCTCATGCCCTCATTTTCCAAAGGAAAGTTGACTTCGCCCAATATTTCTTCTCAGAACTTGTCGAGGTCATCAAAACTCCCAAGAAGTGTTACGTTGCTTTTCCCCGCTTCATCTCCATGATCTTACAACACAAACTTTCCAAAGCTTTGGAAACCGATCGCCGCTCTTCCTCGCCCCGGTTCTCTTATGAATGGTCATCTCCCGTTGTGGGCACCAAAACCCTCAACGTCAAGCCGCTCGCCACCGATCGCCCATTACGCCCAGGTATGATTTCCTTCGCCCTATCTCCCGAACTTCATTGGGGTGATGCGGAAATTCCCGGGTTTCGCCACCTGGAAATTCCCGAGGTCACTCCAAATGTTGTGGTTCCTTCTCCCCGTTCCCGAGTAACGTCGGGTGGCACTCAAAAGAAACGACAAAAGGCCACCGACACCTCCGCTCCCGCTTCTCGAACCACGTCACCGAGAGATCCCTCGGAGACTTCCCCGGTTCACACCCCTTCTCACAAGCGGAGGCACTCACCTTCCCCTTCGGGATCTCTTCCAAAGAGGTCTCGGAAACCATCGGCCCAACCGACTCATCCAACCGTCGATTCTCCAAAATCGCCGGTTGTTGAACTTCATCCCTCCGGGCCAAGGGTACCTGCTACACACCCCACCGTCTCCTCTGTTGCCTCTCGAAAGGCCTCAGTTACATTTCAGGAGGACCCCCCACATGCCTCCCCACTCGACTCTTTGGGTGGTGGAGATGACCTCGAGATCTCTCCGCTCGAGGGTTCTGACTTCACACTACACAGCTTTACACCCGATCAGTTTTCGATCGAAGACATTGCACAACCCTCTAAGGGTTCCCCCCCAATTCCACCCTTTGATTTTTTCGATTTTCTTTTAGCGGACACTGGTTCTCCCCAAACCATCCCGTCCACCGAAGAACATCACACCGAGTCTCCCTCATCTTCACACCAATCACCCCCCCCGATCACCTACTCCCCCCCGATCACCTACTCCCCCCCGAATGTTACACACCGACGACTTGATGCCTTACCTCCATATTCCCATTCCCGAACCTGACCCCCACCGACTCCTCTTCCAGTTTCCCGAAATCGGTGGCCAAACTTCCCCGCACATCGACCGCACCTCTACCTCTACCTTTCTTAAATCTACCACCAAAACATGTCTCACTCTCACCGACCCATACTGGCTCCACCGAAGCTCTTGACCTTAATGCATCAGTTGAGGGGGAGCAGTCCAGCAATGCTCCCGAAGACAAAGGAAAAAGAACTCTTTCGGCCGAAGAATTGGCCAGAGAAGCAAAGAAGAAAAAGGATCTGGCAAGATATGGGGCTCGACCGAAGGACGCTGAAACTCTCAAACTCAAGCCTGCTTCTCAACCTATCACCACCGAACTTGGCCTCTCTGCTCAAGAAATTGAGGAAGCAAGAATAGCTCAAATCGACTTAGACAAATCCAGAGATCTGTCTCTCAAAGCTGCCGCAGAAGAAGCTACAAAAGTCAAGTCCACCGATGCCATCCAAACACAGAAATCGGTGCTCAGTGCCTTGGAACAACAAAAGAATGAAGAAATTAATTGGTACAAAAAGACCATGCACCACCGAAGCTATAGGTCACAAATTTCTTCAGTAAAGATTGCCACCTCCAAGGCAAACCCTCAAGACATCAGATTGATTATTAACTGGGAAGATGGTTCTATGAAAAGTGTGAAAGAAAGCCATCTCCAACTCTTCGGTCTCTCGGAATGGTATGAAATCACTCAACACCTTGTCAGGAGTCCAAATCCAAGGAAAGACATCTTTGTCAAATACATTGATGGTCTAATGAATAAAATGAAGGAGATCAAAAGAAAACATAACATCATCCTCTCCACCGAAGAAAGAGCCAAACTGCTGTCTCTGAAAGAGAAGATCATCCTCCCCAAAGTCAAAAATCCTCCTGACTCAGTCTTCAAGGAAATGGCAAGAGAAGGTAAAATCCCGAATGTAAACAATCTTAACCTTACCATTCCCACTTCTGTTCCCTATCCTACCACAACCTTAAGCCTCTCACCAATACCAGGATTGTTCTTTAACGATGGTCTCGGTCGTCGGGCATTCTTCAGATTTGCCCAGATGCCCATCGCCGATACTATATTTCTGGAAGGCATTCACAACCTCTTTCCGAACATCCCCGAAGCTCAACCGTTCTATAGAAACTTACTGGATGAAATCAAGCGCCGCAAAACCTCAAAGAAGTAAGTTCTCTCCATTTGGTACTTGTAAAAGTTAGTTTCTCATTTTGTAAAATTGTACGAGAACTTATCTTAATACAAGTATCTCTATTTGAATTTTATTTCCGTACATACTTTATCTTTCGTTACCTGTAAATACTGTACATAGTATACATACGCATACAAAAGAAAAATATCAAAAAGAACAAAAAGAATGGTCTATGTGAAAAGAACCCAAAAGAGTAAAAAGGGTCAAAAACGCACTTACTTTTATTTACTCTTGAATATTCTAAGATAAGGAGCTCAAATTCAAATAGGGGGAGATTGTTGGGTCACCAAGGATTTGAAATTGACTCACCGATGTTTTCCCTAAAACTCCTACTTAGAATATTTTAGTTCAGTTCTTTGAATGACTTGTACAAGATATCAAATGTTCGGTGAAGTCGAAGATCAACCGAAACCAAGCTTGAAGACTCTCTACTTGTGGAAAATAGAAGACTCTCGGCAACATTCAAACAAGTCATCACCACCGAAATTCCTTGACATTTCGGTGGCCTTCTCTCCACCGAAATTATAGGACAATTTCGGTGGCCTTCTTCCACCGAAGTGCTTGGACAAATTCGGTGGCCCATCCTCCACCGATGACTCTTTCGGTGCTTCTCTCACCACCGAAACATGCTTGCAATTTCGGTGGTCCTCTCACCACCGAAACATGCTTGCAATTTCGGTGGTCCTCTCACCACCGAAACATGCTTGCAATTTCGGTGGTCCTCTCACCACCGAAACATGCTTGCAATTTCGGTGGACTAGTCTTCTTTCCACCGAAGATTTCTCAAATCTCGGTGGAAACCACTTCGGTGCTAAAGGCTCAAGACAGAAGATCATTTATTATGGGACAATATCCTCCAGCAGAGAAAAGTGACAGTTTGTCTCTTTATCCACTTTCAGTTAAGGTTCCTATTATCTGCTCAAGCTACTCTGTCTGCACCTAGTGAAAAGTGACAAGGACTTCACAGTTCTCCTGAAGTCAACATTATCAGCATATGTGAAGATGACAAGTGTCCCAAGCATTTAATGCTTGGGCACTCCTTGGCACTATAAAAGGAGAAGTGCTCTTCATGCAATTCTCACGCTTTCAAGAAATTCTCTCAGTGCAAGAAACCTTCTTTTAAGCCTTAAAACTCAATAGCTTTGCTCTTAGTGTTCTTAGTTGTTTTGTTGTATACTTTGTGTAAGATTGTTAGAATAGTTTATCTGTTCTTTTCCGCAACAATCTTAAGTTTTCTGTGTGTAATTCTTTTGAAAGTTTTTCAAATATAAGAATTAAAATTGTGAAATTTTTGTGTATTGTATTCAACCCCCCCTTCTACAATACTTGTTAAGCCATCTGGGACTAACACTCTTTATATCTGTGATGACAGACTTCCTTTGCAGCTTAGTCTGCTCATAGTTGAAGAGAGTTCCATAAAGAGCAGTGAGAGGCATGTGATCAAGATCCTTGGTTGTCTTTATACAAGTACAGATGTTTTCCCAAAAATCAGGAAGACAATCCATAAACTTGCACAGGACTTCCTCATTATCATACATGCGACCCAACAATTTAAGATCATTGAGAAGACTGTTAAAGCGATTATAGTAGCCTGAAAGAGATTCTCCTTTTTCATAAGAGAAGAGTTCATATTTTCTAACAAGAGCAATCTTTTTTCTCTTTTTCACTTCAGGCGTACCTTCATAAAGAACACACAGAGTGGACCACATTTCCTTAGCAGTAGAAAGGTTTACAAGAGAATGATAAACCTCATCAGGCAAAGAGAGGGCAATGATGGCTCTGACTTTAGTGTCAAGAGCTACAAGACGTTTATCTTTATCATTGTATTTACTGGGGTCCTTTACAATGTATCTCCCAGTAGCAGGTGTTCGTTCTTCCTCATCAGAAGAAGACTCATCACCATCCTCATGTTTATTTTTGGCATTAAAACGATCCCAAACTCTAGGGACAAGAGGTCCTTCATGAAGTATGGTTGGATATCTGTTGTCAACTCCTTCTAGGAAGAGCATCATACGACTTTTCCACAAAGAGAGGTTATTGGGGTTAAACTTTGGTGGTTTGGCTATGGAGCCATTGTCGTATGATCCAGCAATAGAGTTTTGAGAAGAAACATTTTTTAAGGAAGAAGATGAAGCCATTGCAGATCAAGTTTATTAGATTAAACTGACCTGCTCTGATACCACTTGTTGGTCCCAGCTATTGAGTAGCAATGGTAAACAAGTATTGTAGAAGGGGGGTTGAATACAATACACAAATTTTTTCACTTAATTTAATTCTTTTATTGAAAACTTCAAATAAGAATTACACATAGAAAACTTAAAGATTGTTGCGGAACAGAACAGATAAATCAGTTCAAACAATCTTACACACAGACACACAGAGAATGAAGAACAATTGTAAAACACTTAGAACACAAATGAACTTCTGAGAGAGAGTAATGCCAGCACTTGAAAGCTTTTTGAGAGTCTGTAAACTGGTGAGTTGCAAGGATGAAGATGATCTTCTTTTATAGTGCCTCATGCAATAAATGCAATGGACACTTGTCAAGGAGGGCTTGGAAGGCAGAACGGAAGCAGTCTTCTGAAAAGTGATTTTGTCTTTTCACTTTTGTCTTCAAGCGTTGACCTGCTTGTTGAAGCTGATGTTTCTTGAAGAAGATATGAAGTCCAAAGAACCTTTTTCTGATCTTAGGATGATGTCTCTGTCAAAGCAAGATATCATGAATATATTTGGCAGATAAAGTTGAATGTATGTGCTGCTAAGATTTCTTTGCCGAAGACTTCTTTGCCGAAGAGTTCTTTGCCGAAGATGTCCAAACATGTGACAAGATATCATCTTCAAAGATATTGCCTAACATTTCATCTTCTTCAAAGTCTTGCCTAACTTTGCCTAACATTTCATCTTCTTCAAAGTCTTGCCTAACTTTGCCTAACATTTCATGTTCTTCAAAGTCTTGCCTAACTTTTCCTAACATTTCATCTTCTTCAAAAACTTCAAGTGAACTGGCCTAAGACTTTAGGAAAAGTCTTCAAGTAGCAGCTTAATCTTTGGTTGAGAAGTCTATCTTCAATCCGCTTTGAAGATATACTTCTACTTTGTTTCTTCGGTTGATCTTCGACTTCACCGAACATTTTTATATAATTAAGCTGCTTGTAAAGAACCTAAAATTATTCTAAGTATGAACTGTGTAAAATTGAGAGACTGAGGTCATCTTCAAATCTTTAAGTGACCCAACAGAAAGAGGCCTGAAGTCAGAAGTCTTATTTCACGTCTGATTAATAAGAGGTGGCGCTTTAAGAGGTTATAAGACATTAGGTTACCTGTTCTACTTTCAGAGGTATTTCAGACTTAATAGCCTCTTAAGTCTGAAAAAACAAACGGTCTGAACGAATAAACGTCTGAACGATTCAGACTTCTAAGGTATCAAGAGGTTTTTTAAAATAAACAAAAAGCCCCTGAGTTTTAATGAAGTCTGAACTAACAAAAATACTGTTTTATGCCGAGTTACTACTATAATTAACAAAAGATATAGTAGAATACTCCCATTTATGGAAAGATAGGGGAAAATTTTAGTTTGGAACCTATTCTTTTGTTGATTTGTTCCTATTGAATTTGATGTAAAGATGTCATTTGATAAGAAATTTTGACTTTTTTTACTGTTAGGATGGTGATTCCATTTCTGCAATGAAAGCTGGGACGTTGAGATTTACGAAGCCGAACAAATACTGGGTTGAGAGCTCCCACAAGAGGGTAAGCTTATTGTTATATGGTCACTTTGCTTGTTAAGATTCAGTTTCAGGTTTTATGATCCCAATATATTTATCCTTCTTAAGCACTGCAGCTGCATTGTGATTTATGGTACCTTGGGGCCTGTTTGGTACTGGCTTAATGAGCTTAATAAAGGATTCAGCTTATTCGCTCAGCCATATAAGGGTGTTTGGTACTGGCTTAATCATATAAATGATGACTTAATCGCTAAGCTTTGGAGATGAAGCTTTATAGAAACAGACATATTATTTCCATCAATACCCTTTCCAGAAAAAAACTTTACTCAGCCCTAAATCCTCTCAAAACTAAATACTCGGCTTTGTTTCTCTCAAAGAAATCGCCGACGATTTCTTCATCTGCATTCCTTCTCCCCATCATAGGTAACGTTTTTGAATGTTTTGCATTTTTTTTCTCTTCACCGTGATATATAATCAGGTCTGCTTTACTTCTCCACGTCATTTTCTACCTGTCATCCCTGTTGACGTCGCCCTGAGTTGGCCTCCTCCACGTTGCAAATCATGGGTTTCAAGAGTTTGATTTCATGGGTTATGGATTTTTCATAATATTATATGTTATTGAAAGGATAAAATTTTGGAGTGGTTCAATGCTTGTTGTTGTTAACTTGTTATCTCTACTACAATCTTGTTGTTGTTAACTTGTTATCTCTACTACAATCGGTGGATATAGTGTTTGATTTTTTTATATTTTATTTTTTAGTTTAAGGATTAGATTTTCTTTTCATTTCAAGGATTAGATTTTGTTTTCATTTCAAGGATTAGATGTCTTAAGGTATTGATTCTGTGTTTAGATGTTTGATTGAGATTTTTAATCACAAATTTATGTTTGTATTTGACTTAAGGATTCATTTTTTCTTTATGTTTTTGCGATTTCTATTGAAGTTATGTCTAGATTATAATGTTTGAAGATTAGTAAAACAAAAAACAATTAAAAGGGTATAATGGTCATTTTTATTGTTCAGACAATTTATTCAGCACAACAAACAAACAACAATTTTATTAATAAATACAGACAATTTTATGCATAAAGTTAACTTTATTCATACAGAACTTAATGAAAATTCAACCAAACAGCCCCTTAGAGACTTTCTAAATTAGTTATTGCAATTTTTTGAATATGTATCTACGCAGTTTGCTTTCGGTCATCCGGTGATGCTCATTAAAGAAACCTAAAAGAATTCATGATGAAACTATATGTTGTTTGCCAAACCATTAGTATCTAAGATCTAGGTTGTCAAATTATCTTAAAATGTACATGTTTTTAACATTTGACATTTCTATAGTTCTATCTAATGTTATGTCTGTAATAAGATTAGGATCCTTCAATTATGTTTTTTCAACTTGTATAATCTTGACTTGTTTTCTGGTATTCAGTTATTTGAGTGTGCGTTTGGTACGGTGGACAGGATGGAACAGACAAGTCACTTGTTCCATGTTTGGTGTAACCATACGTGGAACAAAGTGGAACTAACTTGGACAAACTTAGGACACGCGTGTCCTATGAGACCCCCTGGAACTAAGTGGAACAACACCTCCTGGACAATTATACCCTCTCAGGCTCTCACCATCACAACTCTTTCAATCTTTCTTCCTCTCAAGCTGCACTCTTTCTTCCTCTCAGGCTCTCACCGTCACAACTCTTTCACGATTCCTTCATATCGCACCTCTTCTTCCTCTCATCAGATCTCACCTGTTTCACGATCAAGAAAAGGGATGCTTTCACTCTAGAAAGTCGATGATGGTTCTTTCTCTCTAACCCTAGAAAGTCGTTCGACCTGTTCATGTTCATCGTCATGGCTAAATTCATAGTAAATTGACCATCTACTTTCACAATTGAGATGTTCACGATCACGATCAAATCACATCTGCTTAATCAGGTAATCGACCTCCTTTAATCAGTTAATCGACCCTGTATCTTCTTTTTGGTTTGATGATTTCTGGTCTGTCCTTATCTCGATCTTGCTATTGGTTTTGGGTCTGATCATCAATCGATTTTTGCTCTGATTTTTTTCTATTTTGGACCTTCTATTTCTCCTCAGGTCTCCTACAGATTAGACCACAGGCAAGAAAATACATTGTGATTGTATTAAATAGAACGAGTGTGGACTGCTCAGAGGGTGTTCGATGAAATGCCTAACAGAAATGTGGTGTCTTGGACTTCAATGTTTAATGGATATTCATTGAGGGGATGAGTGATCGGGTATTTTTGGCTAATCTATGATTTTGATTAGTATGTATTCAAGAGGAGGAATGATTAGATGTGCAAATTAGCGGTGTTTGATGGTATAAAGTTGGAAGCATGAGTCAGATTTGTTTTTGGCTAATCTAAGATTTTGATTTTACAAGTGGTATACGAATTACCTTGTTGATGCATGATGAACTTTTGTTAGAATGATTATTTGGGAAAAAAACATTAAACAACTCACTAGGGGTAAATTGGTCATTTAACCGGTCTTGTCCTGTCCAGTCAGGTTATGTCTTACCAAACGCTGAACAGTTGTCCTGTTCTGTCCTGTTCCATCTTGTTCTGTCATGTCCCGTCCTGTCCTGTCTGCGTACCAAACGCACCCTAAAAGTATATGCCGATTTCTTGCATTTTTTAGCTCCGCAAATGTGACAGAAGAAACCTTGACGACTAACAAGTTACCATGATTTATGGATCATTTGTAGTATGTACCTAGTGTTGGGGATAATGTTCTTGGAGTGGTGGTGGATACTAAACCAGAAGTAAGTTTCTTTGACAATTAGACTTCAAGATTTGTTCTTCATTATATGGATTTATTAATTTTTGTTTTCTCTTTTGTTTTTCCCTTGTGTAATTTCAGAACTTCTTTGTGGACATTAAAGGACATGCATTGGCATTTCTACCTGTTTTGGCATTTGAAGGAGGAACTAGGAGGAACATACCAAAGTTTGAGGTATAAGACTTTCATGCCATCGATGGTATTTCCACATTTATTAATTTTGTTCTCTATTTCTTTCTGCTTGTATACTGAAATATGTAGTAATCTTTCTACCACATTATTGTTTTTGGTTTACTATTTGCTATTGAACTGCATCTGGCGGAACTTGTCATTTGGCTTAGATGTTGCATTTCAGGTGGGCACTTTGTTATATGTTCGTGTGGTCAATGCAAATACCGGCATGAACCCTGAGTTATCGTGCATGGATGGTTAGTCATGTTTTTGCTTGTGTCATATCTTTTATAGAGTATTAGAATCAGTCTCTATTCTATAAACCCCAATAATACCGCAAGTCAGGAATCACCACACTTTCATTGTAGCCCGTGGCAAAGCAGCGGAATATGGCGTACTTAAAGAGGGCTATATGTTTGAATCATCCACTGGACTCTCTAGAATGTAAGATCTGTTTCAACTTCTTGAATAATTAATTTTGGAATTTTTTTAAAAGTGGACTACTCAGAGCCAAATTTTAACACTTGCCAAAAAAAGAGATAAACTTTACGATCTTTCCAGGCTGCTGAGTTCTCCACCTTATCCAGTTCTTGAAGCCCTTGGGAAGAAGCTCTCCTTTGAGATAGTTGTTGGCATAAATGGCCGTTTTTGGGTATGCTTCTTATTAATTAAAACACCCACTTTTGCAAACATCAATATAAAATTATATTCTTTTTCATACTTGTGTTGTTAACATGTTTTGAAATTGGTATAGGTGAATGCATCACAATCATCAACAGTAATTCTTGTTGGAAATGCTATACAGAAATCAGAATCACTGAGTATGGTACAACAGAAGATTTATGTAGAGAATTTGCTTAAGAGTATTCAGTGATCAAGTAAGCTCAATTTGTCATGTTACCATAACTTCATATATCCTGATATGAACACATCAAGATCGAATGCAGTTAATTATATATCTTCTTTTTTGTTCTTTTAGTACTTGCAACTATGCCCGTAGTTTCAACAGGATTAACCAATACAAGTCTATTGATCATAGCATAGAAAACGAACACACAAGTTTAATCATTCAGTTGCACATTGTGCTTATTCTTGGCCCAAACGTAAAATGGAGAAATATGAAACGAACGACATGTTGTAAATCCCTTGAACTTGATTCTGCTTATATGCCGTCTTTTGGTTTTACCAAGATCTCAAACTTTCCATGGACCAAATCATAGTAGAGACGAAATAGTTTGATATACTTTTTATCTACTACAGATTGAACATAGGGGTAGGATAGTAAATTCGCCAGCGATTTCATCACCGACTCCTGCCATGTACAACATACAAGGCACATAGTACAAATTGATTTTGATTGGATTGGAGAAATTAGTGGTTAATTGATTTACCTTCTCAACAAGTGTTGCGAGTTGTTCTCTTGAAGCATGGGGATGGTCTTTATTCACCTTATCCTTGGCAGACTGAGCAATGCTAACCCACTCATGTATGAATTTACTACAAAAACATTCCCACAATGCACATAAATAATTGATCTGATTTCACCATGTGTTTTGTTGGTAGAGAATGCAAATGAATTCAATTTCGTTTCTACCAACTTTCAGTCTGGCTTGCCGATTGCAACTTTGGATTTGAAATGCAAGTATTAATAAATGAATAGGTTTATCATGTAAAATCTTATTTCGTTTATAAATACGTATTTGAAAATTAATTATAAAAAGTTCAAAATTACTTTTTGTTAAAACTATTTATCATTTGGAATTATATAAATGTATGGGCAAGGGTTTTTTGTCACAAACATTTTTGAATAGAAGGTAATTAAATTTTAGCCATGTTACCTATTGAATACGCTTAAGGAATTTGGTCAATGTAATTGATAATTCTGATCCAATTGAATGAATTCTCAAACCAAACACTTACTAAGGGGCTGTTTACCAAAATTTTCATTAAGTCCTGTATGGATAAATGTGTCTGTCTGGTTAAATTTTTCTGTCTGGATAAATTGTTGTTGTTGTTTACTTTTCTATCTGAATCAACAGTCTGAATAGCAGAAATGATCGATTTACCCCTTAGAAGGCATACCGCCCCACCATGAACATTCAAGACCCAATTGTTTTACCTTTTTCATTGTTTCATAAACATACACTGTATGAATGAAGTTTCTTTACAATATCCCAAGTAACTTGTTTTTAATCTATGTCTAGTGTTCGTGTTCATTTGATACATGCCCAGAAAATAGAAATCCAAAGAAAAGTGTCAAAAGGGTAACAAACGTATGAAGCAATTGCTCATTGGAGCTAAAACAAGCTGCAAATAGCTTCAAACAGGTGCAGAATTCTGCCCAAAACATGTGCAAATAGCTTCAAACAAGCTCACAATGGCTTGAACAAAGAACCAAAACATAGAGAACATGGTTGTCGTCGCCGCCGGAGAAGAAATGGAGACGAAAGGCGCTGTCGCCGCCGCCGCCGGAGAAGAAATGGAGAAGAAAGCCGGAAGAAGTTGTCGATAGAAATGGGAGAGAGGCGATAGAAATGGGAGAGCCCTGGAGAAAGGGTTTTAGGGTGTTCTTTTCTCTAAAGGGTATAATGGTCATATTTTCAGCTTAATGGGGACAAGTGCCGTAAACCATCTGTGCGAATAAGACGGTTGCTGTCCCATTAAGTCGCAAGTAAACACCCAATTTTGTCTGTGCGAATAAGACATTTTCCCCAATAAGCCCAATAAGTCATAAGTAAACACACCCTAAGATATTTAACAAGAAATATTATATTTGTTTTTAGACAAATGAATTAATAAGGATGACACAGACTTACTCGAAAGTTTTTTTTGTCTGGAAGAGATATCAGTCGTTTGATTCCATCAGATCGACTGTGTCCAAAGACCACAATAAAGTCAACCCATAACAAGCGTTTTTCCTTCACTGAGTAGGGGTGTTCATCGGTTGACATCCAATGGATGTGAGGGGAACTGAACTGATTCAATCATCCATTCGATGTTGGATTTTTCCAGTCGAACCGATCCAATCATCTATTGGATGTTGGATTTTTCCTCCAATGGATGATTGGATCGGTTCGGTTCCATCCATTGGATATCCTTATTAGATATCCATTGGATCGAATTGGATATATCCGACATCCAATAGATTATCATAGCGGATCAGATCCATTCTATGTGTTAATTTAATCCATTTTTCTAACAATGAAACAAATTGATTAATCCCCTTTAATGTGTTAAAACCAACACAAGTGAGGCGAAAAATGCAAAAACCAACACAAAACAAATTCATATTAAGCATATTGCAAACAAATTAATTGGATGATAGTCGGATGGATAACTGGATGGTTAATTGGATGATAGTTATGTGCACATATAACCGACCGATCCAAATAGAATGTTGAAATTTTCAATCCGATCCGATCCAACTATAATTGGATATCCAATTATGGTCGGTCGGTTTCTATTGGATCGGTTGACTTTATGCACACCCTAGTGTTGAGTACCAATTTCCAATGGTTTAGGAATAATTTAATTTATATATACACTCAACCATGTCAGAGTTTTTAAGAATTTATAGAATAACTAGGTGTGAACCGCGCGATGCGCGGTGATGAAATCGTATGATCGAAGTTACATAGAGAAAGTTGGATATGTTGTGGATATATATTTTTTGGCAATATAGTTTAGCTGATTTTATAGTGAATAAAATTGGGAAAAATTAAATATAGATTTTTTTTCCTTTAAGTTGGATATAGACATGTGTTATGGAAGCCCTAAGAAAGATGAAAGCAGGTAAAGCTTTAAGAATGCTACAAATTAATTTGTATTGTATTCAACATTTACTCAAATTGAGTTGGTAAAAAATCCTTATACATACCTTATGCTTATCAAAATTGATATATGAGACAATATAAATATAGAAAACAAAACAAAAAAGGTCACTAAATTCATAAAGATTCAGGATCGGTATTATACACTAAAAAGCTTGAGAGTCTACTATGTGGTATATTGTTAAATATCACATTCAGCTGATAACATAATCAAGGACATAATTCAAGTGTTTCGTCTAAAATGGGGCAATTTCATTCATATTAACCATAATATGCAATCATCGAACATCAAGTTATCAGCAATCAGTAATTGCCTTAAAATCATATTAGAGTGCATAACTCAGAACGATACATCTCTCTTTTCTAACAAAAAATGTTTAAGATTTGCATATCTTTTTTATTTAACCAGATATTCCATCCAAGAATGTTGAAGGCCATGCCCTTCAATGGTATATCATTTGGAATTTGATCAACCACAAAATATCACTTCATACAGATAGTAGCGAAAGAAACCTCTGCGCGTAGACCTCTAGCTAAATCTAGAATGACGAAACGATCTGCTACCTTGCTAGGCACAAAAATCCACCGGAGAACAAAATTTGTAATAACTTAACTTACCATTATCGAACGAACTTACTCTACAATAGATTCATAAAAAGTCAAAAAAACTCTTGGTAGTTAAATTGGGAAAAGATAATTATTGTGATGGTAATAGTTGTTTCAATTTGTAAGGTTAAACCTCCAAATAGTTCAATTATAGTGTAAGATCACTTATTTAAAATTAAGGTCTAGTCATCCCAGTTTCTCTTCTCCGGCTACCACCAAAAGCAACAAACATAAATGATGAACCTCGTAGTAAACTGTCCAGCAACCGTATCAAAGCAGCAAGCAAACATCTGCAATCACATTCTCTATGAGCACAATTAACTGAAAGCTACTTAAAGCAGGTTTCACAAGATTATCCTTTTACATTTGCAGTATATATCAAGGAACCTCTTACAGCCACCAAGTTATGATGAAACATCTATATAAATGTATATAAGGCAATAACATGATAAACTTGTGAGGCTCTAGTCAACAATTTTCTTGGTTAAGCCTTGTAAGATTTGTTTTGCTATAGAGCATAAGTGGGATCAAGTTTATGGTTCCAACATACTATTTCCTAGTGAAACACCAAGCCTGCAAATCCCAAGTCTAGCTGAACTACCTACTTACTATTTCGAATGTAGAAAGAGTAGGTCAACGTCTTTTGACATGGATAATCCAATTGATAGGATTGATATTCAGAGTTGTTGGTTACGGTTTGCAAATTAAATATAGGCGTGTTGCCTTACCAAATATAATGGTTAGATATGGATTTGGTAGATCAATATTTACGGCAAATTAATAGTGAAATTAGAGAACTAGGTGTTAGGTTCATGGAATTGGAATGGATAATTCCGTTGATCAAATTCCAAATCCTGTATTTGGTTCACATATTAGTTCACATAACGAATATGATGAAATCCTTTGAATTCGACTGATATTCCACAAATTAAGGAATTCATCATTCCTTGTCTTAAGTAAAATAATTGAATTCCACCATTTTCCATTCCAATTCCTACCAACCACGATCAGTAATTGCCCTAAATTTACCAAATTGTTATCTACATCTACATCCGAATCGATCGATAATAACACATTACAGATTCGCCATCAACTATAATTCAGTCACACCAGATTCATACCGTTGATATGATTCAAATCTTCTATAAGTTTTAACAAAACACCGAGGAGATCAAGAAGAATTCGTTTGTGAACTTGGAGAGCATTGTTACCTTATAAGATCCATCGTGTTGTTTGTGGATTAGTCGTTTGATTTCTTCTTTGAGTTGTTTGATATCTTCGTCTACGTTCATGATTTTGTTGCAGGTTTGTTGGGCTTGCAGGGGATCCCACACCCGTTCATTTATATGCTCTTATTTGGGTATAGGCTTAGGTTCACGTAACAATCAATTTTTTTTTAAAACGTTGATCGATGTGAATGGTATAACCTGCGATTGTGATTGAGTGAAATCGGTGTGAAGATATTGAAATCGTTGTCTAGCCAAGTCTGCCAATTGGGATTATAACAACACAAATATAGTAGAAATCTAAAAGGGCAACATATATCTAAAGGTGAAAATTAATAAAAGTAAAGTTTTATACCCTACTAAAAATCCAAGTTAACCCAGGAAAATGACAACAATGGCCGCAAGAAAACTAACCGAATGGAATACCCAACAGCTTCTCCATGATATTTGGACTTTCTGCTCCATAATGCAAGGCCTCTCGATTATTGCTGCTCCAATCTCGCTCTATCTCTCTCTGTATTATATATAAGCAAATCCTAGAAGATATACATTCTAAAAATCCTAGGCAAACAAACCGTATTCAGGAAAAAAGTAGCAGATATACGTTCATAAGTAGCATATTATAGTATCAGTTACCGGAATTAGCATCAGAATGACTATGAATTTTGACGGATTTAGAAGCCTACTGAAGGAGGAGTGTCCGGATGCTCTGAACTTGCAATTATAATCTGTGTTGTTATCTTCTAATCTCAGTTTTTTGTGATTTTTCAATTTAATTGTTTATGGTCACTTAACTTCCTAGATGTTCTTCCTTCGACTGTTTCATCGACGTAGACTGAAAGTTAACTAAATTAATGTCATAATATCGGCGTAGACTGAAAGTTAACTAAATTAATGTCATAATCAAACTGCTCAGTTGAGGTGACAATGTGACATACTCTCCACTATCTTTTAGCTTCATTCATTTCAGGGACACGTGAATAATCTCTTCCCCTACACTAAGCACCAAACATAGATATCATGCTTATAGTGCCTTCTACTTGTTTTCAGATACATATACAGCTATAATTTGACAATTAGATTGGTCTAAAAGGACAATTAGCAGCAACCGCAATAAACAACTGACAACTGCATCATAGGAAGAGACTAACCTTGTCCGCAAATCCATATCCACTGCTTTTTGCAGTACTGGATGGCGTCTGTGCACTTGAAGAAATAAACATGGAGAATAGTAAGTTGAGAAATTGTAGGGGAGATTTATTTACTGTCTTGAGATGATGTGTTTGCATCAAGCTAACAGTTACCTGTCTGTACTCTTATTATATGCATCCAAATCGTCACAAAAAATGAGATTAGAAGATAACAACACAGATTAGAGAAATTATCAAAGACAAAGGAATGCTTACCCCTTTGCCGGCGTCGCGAAATTGAGCACCGAATCAAATATCTAATGTTTCCTTATGCGAGGAAAGACGAAGGGGAGACTGGAGAGGGAAACCGATTGAGTGGGGAAGATGAAAGGGAAACAGATTAGAGAACACAACCGTAAGAGAAACCGATTGGGGAAGATGAAAGGGCTATGATGTTTTAAAAAATTTGAAAAATGCCAAAAAAATTGAGGAAGCAGGATTTTGAAATACTGAAACCTGAAGATGACACGTCAGCAACTCCAACATTTTGCTTTAATATATATATATAGATTAGATAGGAATACAAACAAATTGAAAAATGACATTGAGAGACAAAACTCCATATTCAATAATAGCACCAATACTGGAGTACCTATTCTGCAAGGCAAATATAACAATTACTAACATCAGTAATATTTCAATCTTCTAGTAAAAGGGTATGCCATCATTCTCTAGGGTGTCCCTATTATATTAGTTCCATAACCATTATAAGGTAGGTAAATCTTATATTCTAGGAACATGCGAATGAAGGGTGCCTGAACTCCAAACCCAAGCTTGTCACTCATTCTGCAAAGATGCGCTTTCCATAACATACAATCTTTTAATCAAGTACCATCGTATTAAATTAGACCTGACAAACGTGTCATGTCGGGTTCAAAGTTAAACGGGTTGAGAGTATCTAACCCTAACCCGACCCGTTTAATAAACGGGTCAGAAAATTCCAACCCTAACTCGACCCGTCTAACCCGTTTATAAAACTAAAAATCAAAAATAAAAAATTCACAAAAACTCAAATGAAAGCATTAGAAATCTGAATTTTATGATTAAAACTTATACGTTATAACCAAATCCAAAACATCAAAAATCCAAAGAATTAAAAAGAAAACTTAATATATATATATATATATATATATATATATATATATATATATATATATATATATAGGGAAGGGTTCAATAGAGAAGTCCAAATATTTAGAGATATAGAGAAGTGATCTTGACCATGCATTCGGTCAAGATCGGCGGCTTTGACCGAGAAGCAGAGGATAATTCATCGCGTGGTATTCGCGTGGTCTACACAAGATAGAGGGGTAGTTTCGTAAAAAATACGCGGGACAGGTTCATATATGAATTTGTGTGATTCATATATGAACCTTTGTGTTCATATATGAACCTTTGTAATTCACATATAAAATATTTTTAACTAATTCATATATGAACCTTTGTGATTCATATATGAATCTTTGTGATTCATATATGAATCGGTTAATTTGTTCATATGAGAATTAGTTAAAAAAATTCTTATATAAATCACAAAGGTTCATATATGAACACAAAGGTTCATATATGAATTAGTTAAAAAAGTTTATATGTAAATTACAAAGGTTCATATATGAACACAAAGATTCATATATGAATCAGTTAATTGGTTCAACTGATTCATATATGAACCTACAGTTAATTAGTTTCATATATGAAACTCAAAGGTTCATATATGTGAATTACAAAGCTTCATATGTGAATCACACAGATTCATATATGAACTCAGCCCGTGTTTTTTTGTAAAAGTTACGAAATTGCCCTTCTATTTTTGGAACAGCCGCAACTTTTGACCGGTCAAAGCCGCAACTTTTGACCGGTCAAAGCCGCAACTTTTGACTAATTATAACCGATCTTGACCGAATGAATGGTCAAAATCACTTATCTATTTCTCTAAATATTTGGACTTCTCTATTGAACCTATGGCTATATATATAGGGAAGACTATTTTGAAACCCTCCAAAAGGTTGAAACCAATGAAACCCACTTCATCACCGTTGATCTAAATATTTAACGGTTGAGATTAAGTTGAGAGATAATGCACGATCCACTAACCTTAATTTTAGGAGATTATTTGCTTGATCTCAACCGTTAAATTTTTAGATCAACGGTGATGAAGTGGGTTTCATTGGTTTCAACCTTTTGGAGGGTTTCAAAATAGTCTTCCTCTATATATATATATATATATATATATATATATATATATATATATATATATATATATATATATATAAACGGGTTATTTTCGAGTTGAAATTTTTAACCCTGGCCTTACCCGTTTAATTTTTGTGTCGTGTCGTGTCAACCCGTTTACTTAAACGGGTTGAAATGTATCACCTAATTCCGTTTATTTCGTGTCGGGTTACCGTGTCGTGTCAGTTTTTACCAGGTCTATATTAAATATTTTTTCATATTTATAATAACCTCAACAAAAATATAAAACTTAAAAAAATCAATATATCAATAATCTTTAAAATTAAACGCTAAAACTAATAAAAGAAAAGATGTCAAATAAAAATGGAGACTGATAAATTGATGGATTGTTTTTGACACCTTATTAAATGCACGCGCACCAAGTTGGCAATATTACGGACCACGTAAGCTTCACCGGTTCCTAGGGTGATGATATTCGTACGGTCAGCTCGGAAAAATGAAGAAAATGGAGATTTTGGGCTAAAAATGTGCTCCAACAGCTTCCTTAAAATGGAGAAAGTTGGAGAGAAGGTTTTTTTCTCCAAATATGGAGATTACTCAAAAAATGATTACCAAGTGAGAGGATCAATAGAAAACTTTAAAAATAAATATGTAGAGAGAGAAATAATATTTTAATAGATAAATAAAATATTTTAATATTTTAATTAATGTTGGATTCTCCAAAATGGGGAAGCTGTTGGAGATGAATATTTTTTTTTGGGGATTTTGTCTTTTGGTTCCCCATTTTGAAGAAAATATGGGGAAGCTGTTGGAGATGCTCTAAAGACTTAACGATCATATTAAATTCAAGAAATAAAAGTAGACCGGGTTCATCGAGCTGGGTTGGGTTCAAATTCTCGTAACCCGATATCAATCCAATACATACGGTTTGAAAATTTTACAACTCGATTGGACATCGGGTTGCTTCGGGTTGGATTATTTCATGTCGGGTTGGGTTGGGTTGATCGGGTTAGTCGGGTTTTTGAGCACCCCTAGGCCAAGGTGGACTTGCCCAATACAAGTCTCATCGCATCTCTTTATTTTTAAAATTTAAACATAAATTTTCGTATTTAATAATTTGTAATTGCAACTATACATTTGTAGAGGAAGGTTCAAACGAAAAGACAGTCAATATGTGAGAAGAGGAGAGGAAATATGGACTACATAATTCATTAATTGAAAAATACCATAAAAATGGAAAATATTTTTAAAAATTAGAATAGTTATCATTTTGAATTGGATAAATCCTTAAAAATATCATCATAACTTTTAAATTTTATTTATTTTTTAATTTTATATTTTTTATCAAGTTTTATACAATTTTTTCTAGATAAATATTTGATTAGAAAAAAACATAATTTTCACAATTTTATCTTTAATTTCTGGATCCATGTTTTTAATCACATGTGATTAACTTCAGTTTAATATATTATCTATTATGTATCATATATGATCCACTATGTGAATTTATATATATATCACATATGATAATATACCTTTGCATATAAAAGACGGATACTCACATACGATAATATTTACATCATAAAAATATCTATTAATATAAATAGACATAATCAAATATAATTAACTAAAATATTAACAAAAATCACTTGTGATAATATACATAATCACATGTGATATGTACACAATTCATATATAGTGGATCATATGTGATACGTAATAAATCTTTTGTTAAATGAAGCTAATCACATGTAATTCAAAACGTGGATTCAAAATTAGAGAAAAAATTGTGAAAATATAATGAATTAATTATGGATATTAGATGTGATATTTGGTCAAAATTGTGATATATTTTTATTTAAAGTGCATCATAGTTTTTTTTTACATAATACTTAATTAAAAAAACTATGAATTAAAATATAAATAAATATAAAAGATATATGAGAATTTAAGAGTTTATCTGGTTTAAAATAATAATTATCCTAATCTCTAAAGTTATTTTTTATTTATGATAATTTTTTATTAATGGATTATGTGGCTTATGTTTCTTCTCACCTTCTCGCAAATCGGTTTGCTTCTCGCATGATCCTCTCTCCACAAAATCCAAAGCAAAAGACTGATCATATAACTTCAAGTTCAACTTAATACCTTATTGAAAAATCGAGAATTACTGGCAACCCGCAACTTGAAACTAGTAAAGATCTAAAGTTTTGTTTTATATCAATGTAGTTCGAGTTGTTACAATAAATCTTTCAAATTTTAAATTGAATCAAATGGAAGCCTCCTATTAAAACATAAATTCTGAAAACTACATCCTTAAAAATATAATCGAATTAAAGAAATAAATGGATACTTGCAAAATATACATATACGCACACTTAAAATATTGCATAAGATAATTATTTGGATCAATTTTTATAAAAGAATTATCAATGAAAAGCGAGCAAATTAAATATCTCAATTATATTTGTAAACAATGTTTGAAAAGTGAGTCTTGGGGTGTTATACTGAACTCTTATCAGATAAATACTTGTCAGGTCATTTATTTTATCAAATAAAAACGATAAGGGTTGAGAATTTTACTCGATAAAAGTGATGATAACAATGGAGAGTCTTACCCGATAAACGTTTACTGGGTAAATTGATGCACACGATACCATTTTGATCAGGGGCGTAGCCAGAAATCTAAGATAGGGGGTTCCGACATTCAATATCGGACTTTATTAAAAAATAATACCAATAATACTATATCAGAACAAAAAATTAAACAAAGAAAAGTTTGCATCTTAATAGAACCCTAAAAATTTCCAAACATCCTAATAGACCGTTTTATAAGACTTAAGTTATAGGACCAAAAAACCAAAACGTCCTAATAAATTTATACGATGTTTTGGGCGTCGTATTTTTTTTTTAAAGGGTGTCCTAGGCTATGCCTAGACTAATCCCTTGGCAAATTATGACTTAAAGACATCAGCCCTGAGATTAAACCTCAGTGACCACAAGTTGTGTACGCCTAGAGTCGAACGCTGGGCAGATGGGTTATTCCGCCACATACCCCAAGGCCTTAACCAATACGCCACAACCCTTGTGGTTGTCGTAAACTTATTATAACGCTTTTAGATAAGATGCTTTACTTTTTGGTCCTATAGATTAAGTCTTATAAAAGAGTCTTTTAGGACACTTATAAATTGATGACGTCCAATAAATCCAATTTTGTTGTAGTGAATATACGGGTTGGTTTCGGTAAGAAGTGTCAAATTTGGCGAGAAGCGTGAGATTTTACTATAAACAGTTGGATGAGAAATGGACGAACACTAGGATGAGATGCACCAAGATAAGATGCACCGAGATGCACCGGATCAATTCCATTTTAAGCCACAATTCATCGGAAGTTGTTTGATTAAAAGTGATCGGACTATAATGAGGGGGACAGAGGCGGATCCAGAAACTTTTAAGATGGGGGTCGGAATTTAAGTATGATAATATACGTGAATCATTAATTACAACCATTGTCGGTTGCAAAAATTGACATTTTTCTTTTAAGAAATCTTTTCATCTTTTCTAACAATTCAATATAACAATATTTTTGGAACATCCTTTCGTTTTCCGGACGAAATAATAAAACAACTAATATTTAGCCGGAACAATTAACAATAAATATTTAAAAAAGATAAAAATGTAATTTATTTTTGTATGTTAATTATGGAGTTTTTTTTATAAAGATTATGATGTAGTATTATAGTATTTTATTAGTATGGCTATGATTATTTTTAATGTGAACATATATACAAGTTAGTTAATTTTATAAAGTTCAAAACGTTTTAAGAAATTGTATGCATAAAGTAAATACTAGTAAATTTGAAATTTAAGGGATTATACATAATAAACAATACCGGTGCTAAGTTATTAATTAACATATACTTTTATTTGATTGCTTATTATGTACTATAAATAAATATATAGAGATAATTATATATAAAAATAATGTTAAAATTAAATAAAATAATAAATATATTTATAGTAATAACATTTAAAAATTATTTTATAAATATATGCAACTCAACCAATGGACAAAGACGCACAGGAAGGTTGAATCACATTATCTAGATAAAGGATTTTAATTGGAACTATACTTAGACTTGGGGGTCTAAGTGAAAATTTTTGGGGGTCAAAACAACACAGTATGTTTATAAAACATAAAATCTATTATATAAAATTTCTTTTTAGGGGACTTTATGGGAGTCACTTGACCCCCCTATTCAAAACATAGATCCGCCCCTGGAGGGGGATGACAGATCTACTAAAGGAAAGTAGTTTTATATTGGTTCAAATCCAATTCGTGAGATGGCTTCTTGCGATTTAAAAGCACTTCTCACACTTTTCACCAAAAATAACACTTCTCACGTGATCCCATACCGTAAATTATAAAGACTTCAAGTAAACTAATTAAGTAAATAATTAAGACTTGAGTAATTAAATTTGTTTTGGATTATTATATTTACGTGAAAAAACAAAAATTAAAAACCAAAAACTAATATTATTAATATTCTATATTACAATTTAATTTAGAATGAAGTTACCTACAAAATTGCTAACCATTTACTTAGTGGAGGCGTGAAACACAGAAGCATTTAGGAATTAAGAAATAAGAATAAGTAATTACGTATTTAGATAAAGTTTAGGGAGGGCTCTCTTGTAGTGGGCTCCATTTTTATAAATATTAACTCTTTCTCATTGCGTAATACACAAAAGATGGGCTGATAGTTGGGGAGGGCCTGGCACCGGCCTGTCCCCCCATTAGCTACGCCCCTGTTTTTGATGGACTATAATCTTATTCGATAAAATATGTGAGTTTTAAATCTTACTGATAAAGTAAGTTAGAGTGTTGAATCTTACGATAAACATTTATCAGATAAACGTTTGGATAAATTGCTCTTAAGGGTGCGTTTGGTACACTGGACAAGACAGAACAGAATATAACAACACATGGATCTTTGTCCCACGTTTTGCAGGAATGCTCCACCTCCACCCTATGAAACAAGCTGTGCAACAGTCTAACAGACTTATGTTTTACCAAGATAACCTCAAAATAAACTATAATTCATTTCTAAAACATCAAATACATGTTCTATTTTTTTTTTATTCTTTAAAGTTAATTTATTGTATTTTATCTAATGTTATCTGTTATGTTTTGTCCAGTTTTGTCTACCAACCGCTGAACAACTGTTCTGTCTCGTCCTGTTCTATTTTATTTCTTTCTGTTCTGTTCTATCATGTTTGCTTATCAAATGTACCCTAAAGAATTGATTTAAAAAAAACAGAAATGGGATGTATTTATAGAGCAATAAAAAACTATTGCCTAGTTTCCTCATAATCAGTATGGGTGAAAAGTGTGTGAAATGGTTTTCACATGTTTGCATACATTATTCGATGTCTAACACTCATTATTTGTAGGATTTCATCATAAAATATATTTAGTTTTTACACCTTTTTCCAAATAAAATTTCAAAGATTTTTAATAACCTAGATTTTAATTTAATATAGGTTAATTAATCAAATAACTATTTTGCGTTTGGTGGTTTAACGTCTTAGTCACGTCTTTTTCAAATTTACCAAAATAGTACCATACCCACAATATATAGGTCCGTAATTGCGAACCTAACTCAATAAAATACAAAAAATATGTATCCGATTGATTTTTCTTTAATTTTTTTACTCAGATCCGCAATTACAGACTCATGTCCGCAATATACAATTTTTTAAAGGAAAATCGATCAAATTCGTATTTTTGGTACGAGAGGAACATAAAATAAATAAATATTAATTTTATGAAAACGGTAAAAATTACGATACTATATTGATTAGATACTGACCTCTACAACATATGACTCAACCAAATGAAGATGATGAAGACTTGACCGAAACGTGCACTAAATAGTAAATACTTTTCAAAAGATCTTCTCTAATCATAAAGAAAATAGGGTAATTCGGTGGTATACAACATGTATTTGTTTGTTCGTACTTCGTCTAAACGCCTATGCATTCTATTAAGTTTTCCAATTGGACGATACATTAATCCAACTAGCTAGGGGTGAGCATCGGAACTGGGTACCTGCCTTTGGAACCGAAACCGCTCTGGACTGCCGGTTCTAGAACCGGAACCGATGTGATTGGTATTTTATAGTTTGCAATAGACTTAAAATTACAATTTTTATTGTATGAATTGCTAAGAAAAATTAAAAAAAGAGTAAACTACAAATTTCGTCCCTGACGTTTACCCGAAACTACGAAAATCGTCCCTAAACTTCAATAAGTGCAGAAATCATCCCTGACTTTATGGATTTCGCTTTGAAAGACTTGAGAGCATCTTCAATGCAAAGACTTAAGAGCATCTTCAATGCAAGGTTTTTATAAGCAAAAAGTGATGTGGCTTGTAGGAACTACCATTGTGGAGAGTTCTTATAAGAACCTCATCCCCTTTGGGTTCTTATTTAAGAATCTTGGTTCCTATTATGAAGTTTGTGTAAAATGTCAATGTCCTCATTTTTATTGGTACTTAAATTTAATATTTGATAATTATTTATAAATATAAAATAATTATTGATATAGACAAATACATTGCGGTTCTTATAAGAACTATCATTGCAAATTTTTATATGAATTTTTAAATTAATGAGATGAAAATGAGATAGACACAAAAAAGCAGAAAAAGATGGTTCCTATGATAAGACATTGGAGATGCTCTAAAAAAAGCAGAGATCGTGAGCCGAGATGTGTTAGGTTAATAGGCTAGTCATCTCTCTTTTTTATCACATTCTTTTATGATGGAATTTTAAATGAAACAACGTTTTTCTAAAATGGATTAAATTCTTTTTTTTTGAACAGCAAAATGGATTAAATTCTAATATTTGATTTTAGATCATTAAGGATTATTTTGAAAAGTTGACCAAAATACAAGGGCTTTAATGTAATAATCATTACTTTTTTCTTGTGTTTTATTGTCTCAATGTATATCTATCTATATATATATAGTATTTCTATATAAATTACTTTTCTCCTTTGAGTTCGCCACTCTCTCTCTCTCTCTCGCAGAGAGTGCCTCAATACTGCAGGAGACATAAGGTTTAATACATCAATTTTGCTATAGAAAATGCATAAAATAACTTTGCATTTAATAAATTAGATTTGTAATTACAGATGTTATTTTAGTAAATATGAAACAGATGTGACTAAAAAGTTAAAACATCAAGCCAAAATAACTATTTTATTTTTCCTTAAGAAATAAATAACACTAAGTGAAATAATTCGTACAAAACAATATGTATTTCATAATGAAATATTATTTTTAGGTTATGTTGTCTATCTAAACCTCTTGTCAAAATGTCATTAAGTTTTAGTTATTAATATCGTGTAACATGCGTAATTTTTTGGATAAGTACAATTTCAAGTTAGTGTATAAATTGATCTTTTAAGAGAAATAGATGAAATATGATTTTGGTCTTAAATCCTAGGTTTTATAGTCTTGTTGGATGAAGAATTCAAATACGGGTTCAACAGTTCTTTTCAGAGCAAAATCGGAGGTAAAACGAAGAAGTTATGACCAAAACAATTTTCGGTACAATTTGTGTTATAATGACAATCGCATGCGGGTGTCAGACTGCATAAAATCCGATTTTTAGCCTAATTCTTCATTTTTCATAACTTCCTCATCTCAACTCCGATTTTAACGATTCAAATTGCTATGGTTTGTTTTTTTGAGAGCTTTTTGCGGATAAATTGTTAGTTTTGGGCAAAACCAAGAGCATTTGGTGATGGAGTGGAAGCAAACATCAAGAGTTCATCATCATCACCTCCATCTTCAAAAAAATTAGGGGTTTTTCTAGGTTTTCACCAAAACCCAAGTGGTGAGTTCATCCTCCTAGTTTCTAAACTTTCATATGAGTTACAAATGCTTCATTGATGACTTCCTAGTGTTTATGTTTATCAAATTTCGGTTTGGATGATTTTGTGAAAGTTAGGTCAAAATTAGGGTTTTGGTCAAAATGAAAATTTTGATATAAGATGTTTGGGGAATGATTCTAAGTACTTAGATATGTATATTTATGCTTGAAAAACTTGTGAATCTAGGGTTTGAAGGAATGCTTGTGGATTCACGTTTCTTCAAAGTAGCTCAAGTTTGGGGAAATCCAAATTTAGCCTAAATCTAGCAAGGTGAGTTCAAGTTGATTTCTAAAAAATATCCATTGTTTACATGAAATTATCAACTGTTGAGTTATTTGGTGGGTTTTGATTATTTGAAGTGTTTAACTTTATAAACCTTGTAAAACACCCACATTTGGGATTTTTGTGCAATTTGATAAATAAATCATAAAGGAAAGCCTTTTGATGATTTGTTGCATAAAAGGAGGTTATTTGGTAAAAATGCATTTTTAGTATTTGTTGGAAATATGAATGGTTATTATTGTGTGACACTTTGGGATCATAAGGGTATGAGTTATTGGGGAAATGATTTGACTAAATTAATGATGAGAATTTGGATTAATCGTATCTTTGAGGTATGTGTTTGCATATATGCCAATTAAATGTGTTTTATTGTATTAATGACCTTATTGATTGGTCAATTGAATTGTTGAGCCTTTGGCTTGTATTTGACTTAAGTGAGTCTTGGGGACTTTGGTCCGATATAAATGTTAGGAGTAATCAATCACATATACAAATTATGTATATAAATGAAGGAAAATAGAAGAGAAGAATAGAAATTCTTGTATAAAATCTTTGTGTTTACATAACACAACGAACAATCAAATGGAAAACAACAAATAGACCTTACTTGGTATGTAGATATTGAAATCGATTAAGGCCTGCACGAGAAGCAGTGTCCTAAGACAGAAATTTCGCCAGTAACCACGCCACACTATGGCTGCACCATACGATCCCCAATCGATGAATCTCGACCCCAAGAGCCACAAGGCCCAAAGCCTAATCTTTGACATTTAATATGTATATATTTATGTCAAAGAGAGCCCATTAAGAACACCACACTCTAAGCCCAAACAATTAAATGATTCATTTAATGCTCTATAGTTGGAGTTTATTAAGTGTTCTACACTTTGGCTTTGTCTCCTATGTGGGACAAGGTTTCTCTAATCTTCACTAAATATGTATGGTTATTATTGTGTGACATTTTAGGATCACAAGGGTATGAGTTATTTGAAAAATGATTTGACTAAATTAATAATGAGAATTTGGATTAATTATATCTTTGAAGTATGTGTTTGCATATATGTCAATTAAATGCATTTTATTGTATTAATGACCTTATTGATTCGTCAATTGAATTGTTGAGCCTTTGGCTCACATTTGACTTAAATGAGTCTTGGGGACTTTGGTCCGATATAAATTACTCTATATTGAGTTTTGAAATCACATGCATTTGAGTCATATTTATTTATTAATTACATGTGTTGAAGATGTTGGACATTCTTTTGGGAGTCATGTAATTGTTAGACTATGATGCATTGAATCCATAGGCATATAAGTCGGTCTTATTTATAGGGTCAAATAGGTACTGCGGGGTTGGACTCTGGGACTCATGTTTTATGACCTTAAATTTTCCAAGTGGTCACTAGGAGGGTTGAGTGTGGAAGTGCTACATTGGAGGTGAGTACTAGGACCTTCGCCACTGAGGTAATGCCTTGGAGGTAGTCCTACAGTATGCCGAGCCTTGTGGTGGAAGTCCTGGGGATGGACACTAAGGTCGACTGTCTCTTGAGGTGAAACTTGTCGAGGAATCGTAGGAACACTTGGACGTATAGTCGTGAAGTGTTATACGATTAACATTGTACAGGTGACATACTTATGTGTTCCCTTCACTCTCAATGGATACGGGTCTCCCCCGTGGTTGTCAAACATTACCCCCCCGAATATTGTAATATTCATGCTTTATTACCGTCTGAGCGTTGTGCAAGTAATTGCAAGTGTTGACTTTAATATTGGAACCCCTCCACATATATTAAAATTTGCTTGAATGATTTTTCTCATGCTTTGGTATTTGGATTTTATTTCTATTTATGTTTTGCGTGAGTTGTTGAGTTTGGTTCCATGTTTCCGGGATGTTTTCTGTTTAAACGGTTTGTCACGAGAAATGAGATTCTTAGAGAAGACATTACTATTTATTCTAAATATTTTACTTAATGAAAAATGTGATTCAAAGTCATATCTTTTCCGTTTAAATGTATATTTATATATGTTGTTGAAAACTCTTGAACTCACTAGGCATTACCCTAACCTTTTTATTTCTCGGCATGTGCAACAGGTCCCGGTTGGGGTATGGTTCTAGCGACACCGAGAAGAGCGGATTGCTAGTTAGAGGCACGAAGAGGATATAGCCTTTGAGTGATGTTTCCGCAGTTTGGTGTTAACAACTAATTTAGGGTTTTAGTAACACCCGACCTTTATTTAGTCTTTGTATAAGACTTGAGTTATTTAATTGTTGAGGTTGATCATAGAATTTAATTTGAGATGTTCCAAGTATCGATTTAAAGGAAGAAGTTATATCCTTATGTGATGTAATATTAGAAATTTTAAATTAGCCGCTCTACATAAATTTGAGGGTGTTAGATATCTGAAGTTATATATATATATATATATATATATATATATATATATATATAGCCTTATGTTCAAATGAGAAGTGCTAAATATTTGAGAAGTAGAGAAGTAATCTTGGCCATTTATTTGGTCAATATCAGTTATAATTGGTCAAAAGTTGCGGCTTTGACTGGTTAAAAGTTGCGATTGTTCCAAAAATAGAAAAGCAATTTCGTAACTTTTACAAAAAAACACGGGACGAGTTCATATATGAATCTATGTGATTCACATATGAACTATACGTTCATATATGAACCTTTGTAACTCACATATGAACTCTTTATAACTAATTCATATATGAATCTTGTGATTCATATATGAACCTTTGTGTTTCATATATGAAACTAATTAACTGTAGGTACATATATGAATCTGTTAAACCAATTAACTTATTCATATATGAACCTTTGTGTTCATATATAAACCTTTGTGATTCATATATGAATTTTTTTAACTAATTCATATATGAACCTTTGTGATTCATATATGATTTTTTTTAACTAATTCTCATATGAACAAAATTAACTGATTCATAAATGAATCTCAAAGGTTCATATATGACTCATAAAGGTTCATATATGAATTAGTTAAAAAGAGTTTATATGTGAATTACAAAGGTTCATATATGCACACAAAGGTTCATATATGCACACAAAGGTTCATATATGAATCACACAGATTCATATATGAACTCGACCCGTGTATTTTTTTTACGAAACTACCCCTCTATCTTGTGCAGACCATGTAACACTCGTAATTATCGGATAAGTACAATTTCGAATCAGTGTGAAACCGGTCTTTTAAGAAAAGTATGAAAAATAGGATTTTGGTTTAAATCTTAGATTTTATGGTCTTTTTGGATGGGGAATTCGATTACGAGTCCAACGGTTCTTTCCGGAGCAAAAACGGAGCTATAACGAAGAAGTTACGGCCGAAACAGTATCAGATCAAAAAGGGGCCGCGCGGGCTGGTGCTCGACTTTGGGCCACGGCCCAAGCCGCATAAACCTCTATTTATGACCCGCGCGACATGTTACGCAACTTCGAAACCGCGGGACACACCGCGGGAGTGATCTGGAGCTTTAAGTCGCGAATCTCAAACCCTCAAACTTCATTTCTTCATAACTTTTGCACCACAACTCCGATTTTGATGATTCAAGTTGCTACGATTTCGTTTTCGAGAGATCTTCAAGGTTATTGGAAGAGTTTTGAAGTATTTTGAATGTTCTAGGAGTATTTGGCGGTGGTTGAGGTAAGTTTCTCACTTTTCTCCATCTAAGAGGTTAGGGTTTTGATATCTTTGGTGTTTTTGGATGACTTATGTTGGGGGAAACATATATAAGTGTTTGGGGATGATTATTTATGGTTGGAAACTTGTGGATCTAGGTTTTTGGAAGATTTGGCTTAAAGATGCAAGTTTCTCAAAGGAGCTTACGTTTGAAGAACTCTAGATTTAGCTTAAAATCTAGCAAGGTGAGTTCAAGTTACTTTGCGAAAACTTTGTACATGCCAAAATGAGTATTTTCCAAATATTTGTGTGTTTTACTTGAAAATATATGTGGTTGAGTTATTTGAATGTTTAACTCTTTTTGAAGTGTTTATCTTCCTAAATGTGTAAAACACCCATATTTGGGGCTTTTGAATATTTGGATGGTTAGAAGCCAAAATTGTCTTTAAAAGATTAATTGCTCAAAATGAGGTTTATTTGATGGTTTAATCATGTTAGTGTAAACTATTTTTAATAAACCATTTGGGAAATGCACTTTTAGTGTTATGGGTCATTTTGAGAGTATTAAGGGTGTGAGTCCTTTGGGAAAACCCTTTTTTTTGTAACCCGTGTTGAGTTTTGGGATTAATGATGATTTTGGGATACGTGTTTCTTAAACAATGTTTAAACGCGTTTTATGCGATGATGACCGACATTATGGGTCTAGCAAGCTTGGATCACTTTGCTCGATTTTGACTTTGAGATAGTCTTGGGACACTTTGTCCGGTTTAAATGGCTCGACGTGAAGTCTTATTTACGGCTGTGTTTATTGTACCGTGTTGCATATTATTGCACGTTGTTGATATTTACATGCTCGGGGTGGAGTCTAGGATGTGTTATATGCTTAATTGCATTTTATTTGCATGATTTGATGTTGATAAATGATCATTAGATCTTTGAGCAGAGGGCTCGGTTTTGGACTCGATTGAGTCTTGATGGAATTCGCCCGGTTTTAATAAGCTCGACGTGGGCTTGGGGTTTGCATTGCATGAGTTGCATCATATTTGAGGTTTACATGATTTGAACGCATTAGTTATTCTTTTGGGGTCATGTATTTATATTTAAGTCGAGTAAGCTTGTTTCGGATGGTGGGTTTTCCCAAGGTAAAGATCCAGTAGGATTGAACTTGATGGCTTGGACTAAAGACCTAGTATGGTTGATGCCGAAAATGGACTAAAGACCTAGTATGGTTGATGACTAAGATGGACTAAAGACCTAGTATGGTTGATGTCTAAGATGGGCTAAAGATCTAGTATGATTGATGCCGAGGATTGACTAAAAACCTAGTATGGTTGATGTCATCTGTTTTCCACATCCAAGAAGCTTACTTGCATTTATTTAATCGTGGTTTAATTTATGTGTTTGCCACATTCGATGAGATCGGGTCTCCCCCGTCACCGAAGGGTGTTGATTTCGGGTATTTTATCTATTTGCATTGTTGAGGTTATATTACATGCATATGGATTGTTTCCATGATTGATGGACGGATTTATGTACATTTTTATTGGATGTTTTAACTGCTGGAGTTTTATTCGCAGTGGCGATTATTCGAGAAATTATTATTAATTAACTCTTTATGTGAGTTTTGGATTTGAGTCCTTTACAGAGAAACGATTTTCATTGGAAGCTTTCCTCTCAGAAACTGTATGCGTTTGGAAAATGGGTTGTCGATGTCTTTTATACAAACCCTTTTAGAAAATCATTTATTCAAGTTGAAGCTGTCGATTTATCAAATGATTTGCTCATGATAATCTTTGTCGCAAAATCTCGTTTAAAGATTTATTCAAATCATGACTAAAACTACTATCTCCCGATTTATGATTTTATATAGTCATGATAAAATGCTTGAACTCACTAGGCGTTAGCCTAACCCTTTTCGATTGTCGACATGTGCAACAGGCTCAGGTTGGGGTAGCTCTAGCTACATTGTGGAGTGGCGAGTGCTAGTATAGTGCACGAGAGGTGACTTGAATTAGTGAAGTCTTCCGCACGTATTTGGAATTAGCAACTTTTAGTTGTGTTAAGTAACACCCGTTTAAGTTATTTTATTGAGGGAATTATAATGTTTTAAATTCCGAGGTATTTTAATGAATGAATTGTAGAGATGATTTATCTACTTTTGGTTATTTTATCGAAATTAAAGTTAGTTGCTTGTTCCAAATTTGTGGGTGTTACAAGTTGGTATCAGAGCATAAGTTTGAGAGATTTAGGTGTTGATTTTGGATACCTAGACTCAAACTAGCGTTTGTTTAAGTAAATGAGAGTGGAATTCACCCTTAGGCACTTTAAGATAGGATGTTTTGAGGTCAATGGATGTTGTTAGAAACGAGAATCACGTCGAGAGTAGCAAGGATAATCATGTACGGTTCGTTCACAGTGACACCTGGCCAGTGTCATGGTGAACCTACTAGTACATGTGCATACTTGAATTGCTTTCATGTGATGATCGTTGGAGTAGTAAAGGAGGTTCTAAGCTAGTAGTCGTTGGAACAGATGGACGATTCTAGTATTAGTCACTTGGAGTGACGATAAGCATGATATTTGCGTTAAGTAGACCGTTTTGGGTCGAGATTGATAGTTGGACTAGAACCATAGGCTTATTGAGCCGACTTTGATTTGAGGAAAAACCGAAAAGTTGATTGATGTATTTCCCAACTTGCCTTAAGAGGTTTGAATGTCCGGGTGACAATAGTGGACCGGAGGATTATGGAGGAGTATGAGTTGAGACGTTGAATGCGGACTAAGTCATGCACATAGTTATTTTGAAAATAAATTGCATCAACTATTTATTGTGTTTTCAATCCTTATATGGATTGTGTTAAGAATTTTGGGAAATGTTTAGCACACACAAGATTTCGAATCATGGTTTTTAACGTGCATGAAACCATTTTATTGCGAGAGTTGCAAACTCCGTCGGGAATTGTTTTGCTTTATTTCATTATTGTTCAACATTGATTTCGGATATAATGACAATCATATTTTATGATGTTTAAGATGCTGGGCAATAACTACGACTTATGACTTTAACATTGGATCTCCTCCACATATGTTAGCGTTTGGACGAAAAGTTATTTTCCGTTATGTCTATGTAAAGTTATTTTGGGGAAATTGTTTAATGTGAGTTGTTAAACAATGTTGTTTATATGGTATTACCCTAGAAGGGGATTTTTGGGATTTTGGCGTTTCATTTATGATTTTGCTTATAGCAATTTGGCTTTGGAAGCATGATGTTTAGCGCCGTTTTATTGACTTGGAGTCATTGAGTCCATTGAGGTTCATGGAGATTTGTTTTACGACATGTTGAGTCGTGTGAGTATAATTTCACAAGGTGCATACTTTATTTACTTATGTGAAAGGTTTATAAGTTATGTTGGGCATTTTGTCCCACTTGATTTTTGTCGAGAAATGTCAATTTTATGCCATAAGGCGACTAAGAAGAGATGAGTTTGGAACTCTAGTGCCGCGTAACTTTCCTTTCAAGAGTTTGTGTTATTAAGTATTTCGTTGCAAATAGTTCAGTGTATGGATTGATTTATACGTGGCTTAAGTGATGCATGAAAGAACATTTTGGTGACATTTCATAATAATTTGCTTAATGCTCTTTCGGTCAGTTAAATGTTTTGTTATCATTTTCATGTAAATGCGTTATATTGACTTAGGGGTATGCATAGCTTGGTAACTATTGGTTCTCGACCCTTTGATAAATGAGTCGTGCATGAAAATGTTTTATTAACTCATTGTATAAATGATGACCATTTGGTCAAAGAGTGTTTTGGTGTTGTGGAAATCATGCATAGTTCGCCATATTTTACATTGTGAAAACACAACGGTGCGAGTCGTTGACATTTGGTCAACTTTGATTCGAGGAACATTTTGAAAAATTTGTAAACCTTTGGTATTAGAGAAAATGGAGATTTTGGATGTTTTAATAAATAAACTTTTAAGCATCATCGTTTTAACGCTTTATGTTGTTAGTACGAGACTTTTGATGAAAATGCTCCGTGTTGAGAATTTTGGAGGAAAATGAATTGCTTAAACTTGGGGAGCATGAGAGCCCCTATGTTTTGAACATTGATGCGCCTCGTTGGTGCAATTTGGGATTTGAAAATAAGTTTGAACCCTTTTGGTGTCAACAAATTATTAACACTTGTTTCCTCCTAGATTTTTTGGAAAATACATTGTTGTGTGCAGTTTGGTCAGAAATATTTTGCTCGCGTGTCGTTATGTGACCATTTGAGGGAACTTTGGAAAATCGAATGTAAAGAATTTCATCTTTTTGAAATTTTGGTATGAGTTATTTAGTGCATGTGTACCACTACAAGAAAACCTTAAGGAAATGTTACAAGTTTGCATGCCTACCCCCAATTTGAGGTTTTATGATGTTTTAGTCGATATTTTCAAATGATGGAAATGGATTGATTTTGTCTTAAATATGGAACTTGCACAAGTCATTATGTGTTTTGACTAAGGTGCATTTGTGGATCGTTTCATCGTTTTTGGGTAATAAACTGACGCGCGCAAATTTGTTTGGTAAATCTTGTTCCATACCATTTTATGGTTGACAAGGAAATTTTAGGAGTCAAATGTCGTTTGGACTTCTTTTGAAATACGTGCACACCTTTTGTTGCACCCCGTTTAAAGTCGGGCAGTCACTTTACGTGCATGTCATGAGTCAATCCATACTAGAACCGTGGCAGTTCATTTTAAAGAAATTGTTTTTTACGCTTTTGCGTTATGTGGGTGAACTGAACTGCAAGGAAATAATTTTCAACATGATTTTCATATGTGGGACGAGCGTGTCCATTTTTGTGTAACTACCTAACTGATAGTAGTTTTCTATGCGTATGATTTATATGATATGAAAATCTTTGTGTTGAAAATTTTGTTAAAGACTTTGTTAATTGGCATATTTGTTAAATAATTCGCTTGAAAACCTTGAACTCGTTAGGACCTTGGAAAGGGTAAGTGACCCAGTTAAGAGTAAATGCGTGTAGCACTTTGTTGGTGGAAGGTTTGAGCATTCCACGCGTGATAGCGCTGTAGGCCGAATGGTGTTGGGTGCGGGGATGATGCACTTTTGTAATTAAGAGATCCGATTCACGGTATCTTATATTGAGGTTGGTGGTAACCTTTCGTGTTGGGAATCTTATTTTGGGGTCTTGGTCAACTTTCGTATGTGGGACCCTTTAGACACCATAACGATAACCTTGGTTTTGTAAGAAGGCCCGACGAGTGAAGCTCGTGTGTAGAGTCTGTGGTGATTCAACTTAATGGTATGACTAGGTGTCAACTTTTGGGCTTGAGGCCAAGCACCTTTAGTGTAATCGGGGAATTGTAGTCCGATTTTAAATGAATAATGGTAATGATTGTATTAATCTGTAGATGTTCAATTGTGATAAGAGGATCTAGTGAAATGACTTTCCTTGTGTGGTAAGAGAATATGTCGATTGGATGATTAATAATTAAACACATTTTTGGAGTTGTGTAATTGAGGGGCCAGTGATGACCGTCGGTGTTGGCATTAATGGAATCCGTTAGGACTGAATGCTAGTCCAAGTGGCGGGAATATTCGGGATTCAGAGATTTTAATTGATTTCGGTGGTGATTGAACCTCAGACTAGTTTGAAGATAAAAATTTAAGAACATGTGGACCTAGAGTGATTGGGGAGCTCGAATCTGTCGTTGGATAGTATGGATCACTTAAGGTTGGGAGACAACTTAAGTCTGGTATTCGGAAGCCACTCCAGTAGATTAGGCTTTCAATTGGATGTATGTGTGTTATGACTAAGCAGGGACTCGTTGTGAGTAACACCAAGAAGTTGTTATGTGAAATTCTGTGGGGATTAAGATTCAAATCTAGTTGAGATAGAAGGAACTTGGAATGTGTTAGGCGCGGTAGCCATGGATCGTGCGAGAACTAGACTTCGAGGATGAAATCATTCTAAGGTTGGGAGGATTGTAACACCCGTAATTATCGGATAAGTACAATTTCGAATCAGTGTGAAACCGGTCTTTTAAGAAAAGTATGAAAAATAGGATTTTGGTTTAAATCTTAGATTTTATGGTCTTGTTGGATGGGGAATTCGATTACGAGTCCAACGGTTCTTTCCGGAGCAAAAACGGAGCTATAACGAAGAAGTTACGGCCGAAACAGTATCGGGTCAAAAAGGGGCCGCGCGGGCTGGTGCGCGACTTTGGGCCACGGCCCAAGCCGCATAAACCTCTGTTTATGACCCGCGCGACATGTTATGCGACTTCAAAACCGCAGGATAAACCGCGGGAGTGATCTGGAGCTTTAAGTCGCGAATCTCAAACCCTCAAACTTCATTTATTCATAACTTTTGCACCACAACTCCGATTTTGATGATTCAAGTTGCTACGATTTTGTTTTTGAGAGATCTTCAAGGATATTGGAAGAGTTTTGAAGTATGTTGAATGGTCCAGGAGTATTTGGTGGTGGTTGAGGTAAGTTTCTCACTTTTCTCCATCTAAGAGGTTAGGGTTTTGATATCTTTGGTGTTTTTGGATGACTTATGTTGGGGGAAACATATATAAGTGTTTGGGGATGATTATTTATGGTTGGAAACTTGTGGATCTAGGTTTTTGGAAGATTTGGCTTGAAGATGCAAGTTTCTCAAAGGAGCTTACGTTTGAAGAACTCTAGATTTAGCTTAAATCTAGCAAGGTGAGTTCAAGTTACTTTGCGAAAACTTTGTACATGCCAAAATGAGTATTTTCCAAATATTTGTGTGTTTTACTTGAAAATATATGTGGTTGAGTTATTTGAATGGTTTAACTCTTTTTGAAGTGTTTATCTTCCTAAATGTGTAAAACACCCATATTTAGGGCTTTTGAATATTTGGATGGTTAGAAGCCAAAATTGTCTTTAAAAGATTAATTGCTCAAAATGAGGTTTATTTGATGGTTTAATCATGTTAGTGTAAATGATTTTTAATAAACCATTTGGGAAATGCACTTTTAGTGTTATGGGTCATTTTGAGAGTATTAACGGTGTGAGTCCTTTGGGAAAACCCTTTTTTTTGTAACCCGTGTTGAGTTTTGGGATTAATGATGATTTTGGGATACGTGTTTCTTAAACAATGTTTAAACGCGTTTTATGCGATGATGACCGACATTATGGGTCTAGCAAGCTTGGATCACTTTGCTCGGTTTTGACTTTGAGATAGTTTTGGGACACTTTGTCCGGTTTAAATGGCTCGACGTGAAGTCTTATTTACGGTTGCGTTTATTGTACCGTGTTGCATATTATTGCACGTTGTTGATAATTACATGCTCGGGGTGGAGTCTAGGATGTGTTATATGCTTAATTGAATTTCATTTGCATGATTTGATGTTGATAAATGATCATTAGATCTTTGAGCAGAGGGCTCGGTTTTGGACTCGATTGAGTCTTGATGGCATTCGCCCGGTTTTAATAAGCTCGACGTGGGCTTGGGGTTTGCATTGCATGAGTTGCATCATATTTGAGGTTTACATGATTTGAACGCATTAGTTATTCTTTTGGGGTCATGTATTTATATTTAAGTCGAGTAAGCTTGTTTCGGATGGTGGGTTTTCCTAAGGTAAAGAGCCAGTAGGATTGAACTTGATGGTTTGGACTAAAGACCTAGTATGGTTGATGTCTAAGAAGGGCTAAAGACCTAGTATGGTTGATGCCGAAAATGGACTAAAGACCTAGTATGGTTGATGTCTAAGATGGACTAAAGACCTAGTATGGTTGATGTCTAAGATGGGCTAAAGATCTAGTATGATTGATGCCGAGGATTGACTAAAGACCTAGTATGGTTGATGTAATATGTTTTCCACATCCAAGAAGCTTACTTGCATTTATTTAATCGTGGTTTAATTTATGTGTTTGCCACATTCGATGAGATCGGGTCTCCCCCGTCACCGAAGGGTGTTGATTTCGGGAATTTTATCTATTTGCATTGTTGAGGTTATATTACATGCATATGGATTGTTTTCCATGATTGATGGACAGATTTATGTACATTCTTATTGGATGTTTTAACTGCTGGTGTTTTATTCGCAGTAGCGATTATTCGAGAAATTATTATTAATTAACTCTATGTGAGTTTTGCATTTGAGTCCTTTACAGAGAAACAATTTTCATTGGAAGCTTTCCTCTCAGAAACTGTATGTGTTTGGAAAATGGGTTGTCGATTTCTTTTATACAAACCCTTTTAGAAAATCATTTATTCAAGTTGAAGTTGTCGATTTATCAAATGATTTGCTCATGATAATATTTGTTGCAAAATCTCGTTTAAAGATTTATTTAAATCATGACTAAAACTACTATCTCCCGATTTATGATTTTATATAGTCATGATAAAATGCTTGAACTCACTAGGCGTTAGCCTAACCCTTTTCATTTGTCGGCATGTGCAACAGACTCAGGTTGGGGTAGCTCTAGCTACATTGTGGAGTGGCGAGTGCTAGTATAGTGCACGAGAGGTGACTTGAATTAGTGAAGTCTTCCGCACGTATTTGGAATTAGCAACTTTTAGTTGTGTTAAGTAACACCCGTTTAAGTTATTTTATTGGGGGAATTATAATGTTTTAAATTCCGAGGTATTTTAATGAATGAATTGTAGAGATGATTTATCTACTTTTGGCTATTTTATCGAAATTAAAGTTAGTTGCTTGTTCCAAATTTGAGGGTGTTACAGACCACGCGTAGACCACGCAAGGAATTATCCGCTGCTTCTCGGTCAAAGCTGCCGATCTTGACCGAATGAATGGCTAAGATCACTTCTTTAGTTCTCAAATATTTAGCACTTCTCATTTGAACCTCTCCCTATATATATATATATATATATATATATATATATATATATATATATATGGGAGGTTTCTTTTACAAACCAGTACATTTGTGGAAACTCTGCAAACCACTTCTCAACCAATCATTTTAACAATTTTAATTAAAAGTAAATATTAATTAATATCAAACTGGAGGGGTATGGAGGTCATTTTACAAATTCATTTTTTTATTAATATTTTTAGAATCGTTTTTAATTTGTTAATTTCCTAAATTAATGGGATTTTTTAATATCCCATCTTGAATATCAGCGTCTTCTTCATCCGGGTAGCCAAAAACATGAAATCTAAAGCCTAAATTAATGGGATTTGCTAATATCATTGAATTTTGTTTACTAATAGGATGTTTGTTTGGAAATATTGATTCATGAATCCGAAAATCATGAATACTCATATTATGAACACAACATCATGAATACTCATATTATGAACACAAAATCATGAATACTCATAATATGAACACCAATATCATTGAATCCAAAATCATGAATACTCATATTATGAACACAAAATCCTGAATCCAAAATCATGAATACTCATATTATGAACACAAAATCATGAATCCAAAAATCAGAGAAACCCAAAATCATGAATCCAAAAATCGTTAACCTTACTCCATTAAACCCAAAATCAGAGAAACCCTAAATCATTGAAACCAAAATAAGAGAAACCCTAAATCATGAAGAGAGAGAGAGAGATGATAAATTCTTGAGGATCCCGTGATTTATGTACAGCGGCGGTGGTGGTGGTGCCTGTGGTGGACAGCGGCGATGGTGGTGGTGTATGTGGTGGGCAGCGGCGGCGGTGGTGGTGCTTGTTGTCGGCGGCGGCGGATTTGAAGACCGATAGAGAGAGGGAAATCGAGAGATAGAGATTGAAGGTCGTGAAGATGGAGGTTGTTTCTTGCTGCTGGGTTGAAATCGACGAGAGAAGAGAGTAGAGAGAGGTCTGATTCTGGAATGGGTAGAAGAGAGTAGAGAGAGGTCAGGCAGAAATCGAGAGGAAGAACGGGGTGGGGGAATCTTCTTGTTTTGACTACAATACCCCTACTTGCCTATTTTCTTTCTGGAATTAATTGTGTAAAGGTCATTATTTACTGAATTTGCCACCGCTCAAATCTTGTACGTTGATATATTTTGATCTGATTAATGGATGGTCTATAGATGGTTTCTATAGTTTCTAAGAATGGGGTGGTTTGCAAAAAATACCACCCCTATATATATATATGGGAAATTGACTCAAATAATTATTTTAACAATGGTCTCCTAGTCATTTCTCTCTAACTTTTCTTTAAATGTCACTAATATCTGTAATTGCAGACATAACTCAAAAACAAAACAAAAAATACGAATCTGATTGGTTTTCCTTAAAAAAATCGACCCAGGTCCGTACTAAATAATGTTTTTAAAACAAAAATCATTCAGATTCGCATATTTTTGGTTTTTTTGAGTTAGATCCGCAATTACGAACCTATATTTTGCGGATATAGTGATATTGATAGAGATAGAAGAGAAATGACTAAGAGACCAGTTTATTTATGTATTTTAGCTATTTGAGTCAATTTCCCAATTTATGCATATATATGTAACATTTTATATTCTAATAACATTGATTTCTTTATTTGTATTTATATTTTAGGTGTTATTATATGAATTTTTCCTGTCAAAAGTATCTTCAATAGATTCTCCATTTGTTAGAATCCAACATTGATTATAATTTTAAATATTTTATTTATTTATTAAATTATTATTTTTCTCTAAATATTTATTTTCAAAGTTTTCTAGAGGCTAGTTATAATGTTAAACATACAAAAGGTGTTAACTTTGTTAACCCTTTTTCACCAATGTAAGCTCACCATTCAAGTTGGTTAATGTCAACCTATTAATTAATGTTGAAGGGTATTCTTGGTATTTTATAGTTTTTAGATTAGAGTTACAAATTTTAATAATTATTGGAAGTTACGAACTTGAAGTAGAAATTCTTAAATTTTATTTATTGAGGAGTTACTAATTTGATTAGAAATTTGAACAAGAAACGAAAAGAGATGAAAAAGGTCCAACAAAAACAACAAACATAGGAGATGAACACATGTGAATAAGAAAAATCGACAGAAGATTAAGGGAAATAAAATAAAGCAGTTTTTCAAAACCTGATCATTTGTGCACATCTATGTCCAAGCCGTGTTCACCATGTTTCAACATGATATTTTACGTATATTCACAACTATGTCACAGTTGTATTCTTAATGTATGCGCATAGTCTTACTGTATTCATGAGGGTGAAACCTGGTGAACACATCTGGGATTTTGTAATAACCGAGATCTCAATTTAAAAGATTAAGTTTCGTGGGAATTGTTGTAAAGTTGAAAGTCTAGGGACTAAATTTGTAAATTTTGGAGAAGGTATAAAAGCCCCAAATTTGGGCTCTAACCCTAGAAACAAATCATTTGTGTGTGATTGTGTGTGTGGCGGCTTTAGAGAGAGAGAGCAAAGAAAGTGAGAGAGCTTTGTTCAAGAGTATTTGAAGAGAAGGTATCATCAATCAACGAAATTGGAAGAGGAAGTGGATTTGGAGCTCGATTTTACAAGTGATTCTATCAGGTAATTCCAAACTCCAATTCTTGTTTTAGATGTTCATCTAGATTGTTGGTTGGTTTGAGGGTTTTTAGTTAAAAGTTGAAATGAGGCTCTAATGGGGGATTTAGACAATCACCCTTGTGTTTAAGCAACAAAAGTTAGTAAGGGAAGGTCTAAGTATGTTTATTTCTGTTTGCATCGCTTTTCCGTTTGATTAAGAGCTCATCTGTGGACGTCGATCCCAAGTTTTGGTATCAATCGTCGTCCGGTAAGTGCCTTCAGGTGTCCGGACAAAGTGTCCGGATAGGGCATGTATCCGGATGGGACACTGTCCGGTTAGGCAAAGTTTCCGGAACCAATCCAGAAAGTGAGGAATCCGGAAGTGTCCGGATAGTTTATAAGTTCCGATAAGTAATGTAAGTCCCGGTAAGTATGCGAGATTCGGAAAGTTGCTAGTGACCGGTAAGCGTAGACATCCGGAAAGTTGTTTGTGTCCGATAAGTTGAGCCATCCAGTATGTGAGTTACCCGGTAAGTGCGTCGTCCGATTAATCGAGTTGTCCATTAGGTTAGTATCCGGAAAGTGTTTAGTCAGCTTATATTTTATCCCACAATTCAGGTATTTCACTTGAAGCTCAAAAGTAAGGAAAGAAAAGCCATTAAAAGCACCAGGTGAGTTTTTCTAACTAAAATACGTGATTTTATACGTGTTTTCCAAAGGAAGTAAATGAGTAGAAATGCCACGTTATTTATACATGATTTTACTAGTTTGAAAGTTATGTGAGATGTATGCATACATCGTGGTAGACGTAAATTGGCTAAGTCGGGGGGAGGCTCCGCCAGTGCTCATGCTGGGGGGAGGTTCCATTTATGCCATGGGAGGGTGTACCCAGTAAGGCAACGTGAGACTGACTCGTTGTCACTCTTGAGTGACTTCAGGGTGCCATTTACGGGAGCGGATTTATCCGTGAAAGTTTTATGTAAAGTTATGTGAAAGTTTTATGTAAAGTTATGTGAAAGTTTTATGTAAAGATATGTGAAAGTCATAAATTGTTTTTAAATGATTTTGAGAACTGTCAGGAGGGAGCTCACTAGACCTCATGGTCTAACCCTCACATTTTCTAAACTAAACCTTTTCAGGTAAGCAGATAGTAGGAGGCTCAGGTAAGTGAGCAAGAGCAGGATAGAGTACAGAGGCAGATAAAGACAGTGCCACTGACACTTATAGAAACTAGTATATTCTCAGTTGTGTAACACCTCATAATTTCATACCCGATTAAGTGGAAGTTTTGGGGTCAAAGTGAGAAAAGGGAAAACTTAGGGACTAAGTGGCAAATGAGAAAATTTATATAGAGCAAAAACCCTTGCATTCTTATGTATGGCGGCTATTCATTGTGGAAGGGAGCAATTGGAGAAGATGCAACTTTGGGGAGATGGAACTTGGAGAGTTGGCATCAAGGACATGGGAGAATTCATTCTCAAGGTATAACTCTCTCTCAATCTTCATTTTCTTCCTCAATTGGGTGGGGCTTAGCTAGAAATATCAATGGGGAGTTCAAGATTTTGATTTCTAGCTCTCACTCCAACAGAAATGGAGTATTCTAGAGTTGGATTATTGATTCTATTACCTCCTTTGAGAATCCTTCACCATTTCAATGGTGGAAGTTGATTATAGCAAGGTTTTGGGTTTTAATGGAGTTTTTGAGTTTTGGGGTTTGAAATCAAGAATCAATAGGTGATTTAGATGGGATTATTTGATGTTTTGTTGTTTGGGAATTGTGGGGAAAGGTTAGACCATCGATTACCTCAAGTTGGAGGCTAAAAAATCGACTTGGGTTGAGTTGGGAGTGAGAAAGAGCCATTTTTGGCTGAAAATCGGGTGCAGGCACTCCGCGCTGGTTGTGGTGCTAGTTAACTAGCGCGGGAAGTGGCGCCAATATCTGTACAGAGCCACGCGCCCTTTGTAGCGCGACTTGGCTAGCACGGGCAGTAGCGCCAGCCTCTGTTTCGCTTTTTCGGCTCTTGTTTCACGTACTGTTTGAGGTTATGTTTGTGGTATCACCTAAGGGTTATTTTGGAGTTTATTAAGGATGATTTGGGAAGCAATTAGATGGGTTAACACCACTATTATGTCGTCCAATTCAGGTGTTCGGTTGAGCTAAAGTGTATCTCGGAGCGTGTGAAATATTAGTTGAAGATCAAAAAATGTGTAGTAACTTCGAACTGTGGTGTCGTTTCGAGATGACTTGGTAGAATACCTTAAGTTAGAATTTTGACGCGTTATGTATAATAATGAGAAAATGTTATCAGTATGTGGAAAGGTTGGGAGAAAGAGGCAAGTAATGTTTGGAGGGTGGTGCTCCACGCTAACGTCGGGAAGCAAGGATAGAAAGATCGGATCTAAGAATGTAGTCATACGGAGTCCTTGTATGTTTTATGTGATGTTTGGTTTAATGATTTGTGAACTTAAGAAATTTGAACCATTTCCGGTATGTTTTGAGATTTATGGCCGATTATATGAATTGAAATCCTCAAAGATTTTATTTGTCTTGTTTTAAATGGTTACGTATTAACTTGACTATTCGAGTTTGAGTTATTGAATTAAATTTAAATAGGCTCAATACTTGGGACACGGAGTAGTGATATTCAAATGGTCAAACCGGTAGACGACGATGTTATGCACATAAAAGAATTTTAAGTATTGTAACATCTCGATTTTTATAAAAGTTGATGTTTGGAATTATTAAATAATTTGAGTATAATTATTTGATAAGTTATGAGATGGATTAATTTTAGAGTTTATCCCCGAGTAAGTTACGTTATGGTTTTAAGGAGTTATAAGTTAAGCGGTAAACTTTAATTTTAATTTAGAAGTTGAGGGTATGTTTTGCCAATCAAGAGAAGTTGGAGGTTTGTTTGGTAGATGTGATTTATCTAATCACATCCACCGCCCCAATAGATTTTATGGGGCGAGGTGTCTCATTTTGGCAACATTTCATCAACTTGGTGTGTATGTATTTTGGTGAAACAAAAGAGAGAGAGAGAGGTAGAACTAAAAGAAAGGAAAAAGAAAGAAGAAGAAGAAACTGACATTTTCAGCTGGAGAATTTGGAATACAATTTGTGGAAACAAAAGGTATAATTCTTATCTGAATTCTTCATCTTTATGTAGTTAAAGTTCTATGGGTTTAGAATGGGTTTTGATGATTTTGGATGTTTTGAGAAATCTGAGTTTATGGATAGTTTCTGTTAATGATGTTAAACATATCTGCACTTTTGTAGAAATTATCATGGCTTAAAACTGTTAATTTCTGGGTTAAGTATAAACTTAGTTGGTTGAGACAGTTATGAGTATCGCAACAATGGGTTGCGATAGTTATGATGTTTTGCCAGAGTTATGAATGTCGCAACCTTGGGTTGCGACAAGCTCAATGGTATCGCAACAGTTAGTTGCAACAAGAAGTGTATCGCAACAGTTGGTTGCGATAAGATGGGAAATCGCAACAGTGGGTTGCGATAAAACACTGTGTCGCAGTAGTTGATTGCGACAAGTACTGTTTGTTGCGATGAGGATTATCGCAGCTAGTTGGTTGCGATAATAGACGAGAATTTTAGGATTTTTAGTTTTAAGGGTCCTAAACAGTAGATTAATACCAGTACGATGTGTATTTGGGTATTTCAGATCTCTGTGAAATTGGTGACGGAAATTCCTTACAACTTTGAGAAAGTAAGAGTAGCGCGACTACTATCAGGTGAGTTCATTCTTACCTTACTTTTTTATAATGTTTTTAAATTATGGTAAGGTGTATTTTATGAATGAACTGTGTGAATGAATTTCGGAAGAAGGATTTTATAAAGTAAAGTCTGTTATTGTAAATTGATGGTTTTGATTAAGTTCATTAATGATATTGGAAAATGATTTATAGCAATAAACTGCACGAGTACAAATAGGTGATATGGATCCATAGGCACTAGTGGTTATGAACACGTGGAATAGATGAGGATTATTCGTTATTCCGATGTGTGTGAGAAATCGTGGAATAAACGTAATTTCCGATTTCTAAGGAAAAGAAGGGATTGACATGTGTATATTGTAATCTCTATTTCCTTTCCAAGAAATGGGCATGTGTATATTGCGATTTCTTGGATAAGAGCATTAATCTAGAATCTGTGAAGATTCGTAGTGCGGCTCTGGGACATGATATAATGACTTAGGGTCAGTTATAGTCATGGAATTGGGTTTAATCCCGTTATCGAAAGATAGTTACGCGCGTGGTAAGAAAAAGGGTAAACCAGGTTTGTTATGCCTTGTTTACAATGATTTTATAAATATTATTTTGAAACCGAATGTTCTCACTAGGCATTAGTCTAATCGTTTCAAATGATGTTTTCTTACCAGGTACTAGCTTGGGAAAGTAAAGGGATGTAGGACGAGAGCTTTTGGATTAGCGGAGAAGTTAATGAATAGTGAGGTTTTGATAGATCGCTTAGACAACCTAGTTAATCTGATTATAGTGACATGATTAGATTAATGGGTTATTTGAGGAATCCTATGTTTCTAAATATGAACCTCATAGTTAATTCTATGCTTATGTTTAATGATTAGAAGATTTATGTTGAAATCTTATTATAAATTTGAGGTTTAAATTACCCTGATTTTTAGGGTGTTACAATATGGTATCAGATCTTTAGTTTAAGTGAACTAGGTATGCTAAGTGAGATACCTAGACTTAAGCTGAGATGAATTAAGTTATGATTCGTGGGATACAGGTAGAAACACTAAGACGGGATAGTCTTAGAGTCGATGAGGTTACGTGAAATTAGTACAGTAAAGATGGTAATGAGGATTCTCATGTATGATATATTCACAATCTCAATTAGCTACTGTTATTATGAATATATTACTACGCGAGTATACTTGTTTATAAATTGTTACAGTAACTAACTATCAGTAATGTATGTTTCGTATGTCTAAATAGATGTAACCATTTCTTGTGGTTATACCTTTGTGTTATAGCAGAACGATAGTGAATACGCCACCAAGGTCCTCTAATTCTTTGGAGGACAGAGCAGTAAATGATTGGGGGTTGGAAGGACAACCTGGAATTGGCGGGACCCATGAAAGTCCGTCGAGGCAATCTTTAATAGGAGGATTGGAAAGTCAAAAGCATAGAACAAGTATTGGTACTTCTGATTCGGTAATGACATAATCTATTATGGAGTCTCGTATAATGGAAAACATGACGCGGGTTATGAATACTGCATTGACTCAACAACAAGAGATATTTATAAAAATGCTGAACGACCATATCGTTAAGTTGCACAGGCCAGAGGTGAGTACCGGTGTTGTAATTCCACCTGTTAATCCAGTATTGAATACTGATGATAGAAGAAAAGGAATTTATGATGAAAATAGGGTTGAAATAACTCCAGGGGGAGAGAAAAGAAAATGGGAGAATAGATCAAAACCTTGCCAAAAGTTGGTGTTAGACAACCTTAGGGGTAAGGGTTGTATTTAAATATTTTTCAAATAAAATACTTCTTTTTAAATACAACAATAAATATTAAATGCACACCAGAAATATAAAGAGATAAGGGTAGAGAATATTGATACCGACAACGATATTTGGGAAGTGGTTCACCAAACGTATTTGGCTAGTCCACTTTTCGAGACACTTCTCGACACACGATCCACTATAAGTGTTCTTTATGGTAGAACACAAACCTTGATACAATAATATGAATGTCTCTTGCTTCTGCCAGAGATTTGAATGGATCACTCACTCTCATTTCAAATACTTACAAGATGATATATTTCTAAAATGATAATCACTCTTGTAACAATATATATCACTTGGATATTTTTGAGAGTTATATTAACCCAAAAAATATTTTCACAACTCTCCAAAATAAATATGCACTAGTTGGCTGGAAGTTGTTGGCTGAAAGATTGGCTGTATGGTGATGGCTGAAAGTGGTGCTGGATAATGTAATTTCCTCTCCATATGAAGGGCTTTAAATAGGAGCAACAAAATGATGCTGCACATTGGCTGTAAATCAAAACACAATATATTTAAGGCACATGGCATGACTTTATAATGTCAACAATTGCAACCAAGACTTTCAAACCCAAACCCACGCCAAGATCTTCAGACTTTTGATTCCCTTTTTCTTTATTTTTGATTTTCTTTTTAAATGATAAATCAAATGTTTAATTATTTCAAAAACAGTATTGTGTTTGGTTTTTGAAATATCCAAGTGGTATTATTATTTTAGGGTGTTTATCATTGTGAAATATTGGAAGTAATATTTGCACGACTTCAGTCTTGAACCCTTCAGATAAAATCTTCGTGTTTTCCAATGGACTGAGATGTTTCTTCTTTTTCTTCAAGAGCTTCACACTTAGATTAAATTGTTAGAAAACAATAATACGTTGTGTTTGGAATCATCAAAATAAATATTAGAGATGTGGCACACTTGCACCAACAGTTGGAAACTTTTGCTAAGAATCATTGTATCGAATCCAGTCGAGAAACCAAATTGCATGTGAAATGTTTCAAGTGCGGAGAAGCTGGCCACAAGATCAAAGACTGCCACATTCAAGGATCAACTTGCTATGAATGTAAGACGCCTGGTCATTTTCGAAGGGAGTGCCCAACGTTGAAAGATAAGAAACCCAACACTCCAACATCAACGGGTTGAATATTTCACATAATGGTGGAAGACGTTAAGTAAAGGACGGATGTAGTCATGATATAGTCTTTATTAATTCTATATGGATATATATATATATATATATATATATATATATATATATATATATTACGTGATAGTGGTGCTAACTTATCTTTTGTATTACAATCTTTTGTTAAAAGTTAGCTATACCAGTTACTATTTTTGAAAGATACTTTGTAAGTCGATCTAACAAATGGAAGTTTACAACTTTTGAAGATTTCTAAGTGAAAGTAGGATAAATTAAACATTATCTATTTATTCCGTTTAATTAGTTGAACGTGTACAAATTGGTAAGACTATTTTGACATGAATTATTTCTTGAACTTAAGAACCAAAAGACAGTAGATGATTGGAAAGTACACAAGAAAGATTCAAGAAGAGAAAAAGGGAAGATTGAGTTCCATAGAAATTGAAGAAGGAAAAATCACCACGGATCATTATTTGGAAAGGGAAGTGGGGATTATAATCTGATTTATCAGATAATTTCCTAATTTCAATTCTAGTCTATGAATTTGTTATAAAATGTAATTTTTGGGTATTCGTGCCCAATAAGAGAGATGGGCAATGGAGGAATCAGAAGTGGACTTTAGTGCCGGTTGTGCGAGGGTCGGTATCTTTGTTCGATGACGGAAATACGGTTGTTAAAGGATGGTTGTATCTGGAGGAAAGACTAGAAGTCATCAATGCGTTGGTATTAGCAACTCGTTATGAGTAGGGTGGTGAAGTAGGGATGAAATATCCTCGAAGTCAAATAAGAGTTTTAAGGCGATCTTGTGATAATAACGTTGCATGAGTAAGTTTGAGATGAAGACGATGGGATGTGAATTGGATTATGATATGTTGGAAGGATTAGGTCCAGTTAGGGATCCTTGTTGAAGAATAGGTTAAGGAAGTATCGACAAGTCGACTATTGACCTAGAAATCGACATCTATGTAAGGTATATGAGACCAAAGTTTGGAATCAGAAGGTTGAAAGTTGAAGAATCACCTTGTAGGGGTATTGGGATAGTGAAAGACTGTTGTTTTTAGATAAGCGTTTTATTTACGAGGTGGATGGTTTGTAAGGTATGAAGTATTAGGCACGAACGAAGTGAGTGTATAGATTATGTCGATCTGTGAGGGAATGTGCCCTGTCTATGTAATAGTTTAGAATCACAAAGAGCTAGCAAGAAACGAGTAAGTTTGAGTTAATTAGAAAACTCGTGAGTGTTGGTTCAACTAAAAGTTGGAGAGGGATAAAGTAGCGAAATAGACTCGGTTAATTATGCGGGAGAACATGAAGGTAAGTTTGAAGTGTGTACGAATGACCATGAGAGACCTGGTCTGCTGTAAGATGTTATAGGTGGAGAATGTACGGACGAGTAGTGGCATCAATTGCCACGATAAATGTGTCAACCAGTATGTCATGGGATGTTAGAAAGAGGAAGCATCAGATGAAAGTCTTTTCGGGGATTTCGGATGAAGTGTACTATTTGTCAATAAAGTTGTTGGGGCATGTGGTTTGTAAGATGGCGTGGTAATATGGCTAATATCGGAATAGAATGTCGGAGCGGTAATGGGTGTTTATCCAAAGTGTTTTTGGTTGTGGGAGTCGCTAAGTAAGTATATTTTTGAAATCATTAGAAATTTAAAGAACATGATGGGTGTGTTAGTCAAAATGAGGTGTAGTAGCTGCAAAATCCTTAAGAAATGTGAGTTGCTTCTTAGGTGTGGAAGAATTGTCCTAGAAAGTATTAGTTGAAGATCAAAGAATGTGTAGTAACTTCGAACGGTGGTGTCGTTTCGAGATGACTTGGTAGAATACCTTAAGTTAGAATTTTGATGCAACTGTTTGGTTATGTATAATAATGAGAAAATGTTATCAGTATGTGGAAAGGTTGGGAGAAATAGGCAAGTAATGTTTGGAGGGTGGTGCTCCACGCTAACGTGGGGAAGCAAAGATAGAAAGATCGGATCTAAGAATATAGTCATACGAAGTCCTTTTTATGTTTTATGTAATGTTTGGTTTAACGATTTGTGAACTTAAGAAATTTGAACCATTTCCGGTATGTTTTGAGATTTATGGCCGATTATATGAATTGAAATCCTCAAAGATTTTATTTGTCTTGTTTTAAATGGTTACGTATTAACTTGACTATTCGAGTTTGAGTTATTGAATTAAATTTGAATAGGCTCAATACTTGGGGCACGGAGTAGTGATATTCAAATGGCCAAACCGGTAGACGACGATGTTATGCACATAAAAGAATTTTAAGTATTGTACGACGAATTCGTGGCATTTGGTTAGTAAGTTGAAATCCTCAGACGGAATTTACTAGTATTATGATGTGTTCATGGCAATAAACCGATATCAAATGGAAGTGTGAGATCCCACATCGGCTAGGAGGGGAAACGAAGTCCTTCTTATAAGGATGAAAGGATACCTTCCTTGCATGAGGCCTTTTTCCTGTCACTGGGTGCGGTCTGGGTGCGTCCCGCGTATGCCTGTGTGGGCAGGAACAAAACCGTGAGCGGTACCGGTATGCTGTTATGTAGAGGGTATGCGCAAAGCGGACAATATCGTGTACGGTGGGCTGAGGATGTTACAAAAAAATGATAGTGACCTAATCCGATTTGAGATTAATTTGTCTCCTAATAACCATGTCTTAATTCATTTGCGGATAACTTTGTCCAGTAATAGGATTTGGATTAATAATCAAAGGAGACTGATGAAACTATAGGTCGTTTTTAAGTTGGGGAGCGGGTAATGTTGAAGGATGTAAGATCCACGAAATGTGGAAAACCGAGTCCTTGTTCTTTCTGGACTTTTGTCTGTGATTAAGTATATAAGACTAGAAATTGAAAGGAATATATGACATACTTTATGTTGGTAGGAGGTGATTCCATTTACTGAGGTAATAATGGATGTGAAGAGTTGCTATGTGGAGGATATGGAAGCGATTTTAGAGAGAACTATTGAGAAATTACAATCTAAGAATGTGCTTATAAGTATAATGGTATTATATCATTGCGATGTTAATGTGATTTTAGAGTTGGAAGAGGATATGAAGATTTAATATCCTCATTGGTTTACCTAGCTTTGATTTCGAGGACGAAATCATTTTCAAGTTGGGGAGTATTGTAACATCTCGATTTTTATAAAAGATGATGTTTGGAATTATTAAATAATTTGAGTATAATTATTTGATAAGTTATGATTCATTATGTGATGGATTAATTTTAGAGTTTATCCCCGAGTAAGTTACGTTATGGTTTTAAGGAGTTATAAGTTAAGGGGTAAACTTTAATTTTAATTTAGAAGTTGAGGGTATGTTTTGCCAATCAAGAGAAGTTGGAGGTTTGTTTGGTAGATTTGATTTATCTAATCACATCCACCGCCCCAATAGCTTTTATGGGGTGAGGTGTCTCATTTTGGCAACATTTCATCAACTTGGTGTGTGTGTACTTTGGTGAAACAAAAGAGAGAGAGAGAGAGAGAGAGAGAGGTAGAACCGAAAGAAAGGAAAAAGAAAGAAGAAGAAGAAACTGACATTTTCAGCTGGAGAATTTGGAATACAATTTGTCGAAACAAAAGGTATAATTCTTATCTAAATTCTTCATCTTTATGTAGTTAAAGTTCTATGGGTTTAGAATGGGTTTTGATGATTTTGGATGTTTTGAGAAATCCGAGTTTATGGATACTTTCTGTTAATGATGTTAAGCATATCTGCACTTTTGTAGAAATTATCATGGCTTAAAACTGTTAATTTCTGGGTTAAGTTTAAACTTAGTTGGTTGAGACAGTTATGAGTATCGCAACAATGGGTTGCGATAGTTATGATGTTTTGCGAGAGTTATGAATGTCGCAACCTTGGGTTGCGACAAGCTCAATGGTATCGCAACAGTTAGTTGCGACAAGAAGTGTATCGCAACAGTTGGCTGCGATAAGATGGGAAATCGCAACAGTGGGTTGCGATAAAACATTGTGTCGTAGTAGTTGATTGCGACAAGTACTGTTTGTTGCGATGAGGATTATCGCAGCTAGTTGGTTGCGATAATAAACGAGAATTTTAGGATTTTTAGTTTTAAGGGTCCTAAACAGTATATTAATACCAGTACGATGTGTATTTGGGTATTTCAGATCTCTGTGAAATTGGTGACGGAAATTCCTTACAACTTTGAGAAAATAAGAGTAGCGCGACTACTATTAGGTGAGTTCATTCTTATCTTACATTTTTATAATGTTTTTAAATTATGGTAAGGTGTATTTTATGAATGAACTGTGTGAATGGATTTCGGAAGAAGGATTTTATAAAGTAAAGTCTATTATTGTAAATTGATGGTTTTGATTAAGTTCATTAATGATATTGGAAAATTATTTATAGCAATAAACCGCATGAGTACAAATAGGTGATATGGATCCATAAGCACTAGTGGTTATGAACACGTGGAATAGATGAGGATTATTCGTTATTCCGATGTGTGTGAGAAATCGTGGAATAAACGTAATCTCCGATTTCTAAGGAAAAGAAGGGATTGGCATGTGTATATTGTAATCTCTATTTCCTTTCCAAGAAATGGGCATGTGTATATTGCGATTTCTTGGATAAGAGCATTAATCTAGAATCTGTGAAGATTCGTAGTGCGGCTCTCGGACATGATATAATGACTTAGGGTCAGTTATAGACATGGAATTGGGTTTAATCCCGTTATCAAAAGATAGTTACGCGCGTGGTAAGAAAAAGGGTAAACCAGGTTTGTTATGCCTTGTTTACAATGATTTTATAAATATTATTTTGAAACCGAATGTTCTCACTAGGCATTAGTCTAATCGTTTCAAATGATGTTTTCTTACCAGGTACTAGCTTGGGAAAGTAAAGGGATGTAGGACGAGAGCTTTTGGATTAGCGGAGAAGTTAATGAATAGTGAGGTTTTGATAGATCGCTTAGACAACCTAGTTAATCTGATTATAGTGACATGATTAGATTAATGGTTTATTTGAGGAATCCTATGTTTGTAAATATGAACCTCATAGTTAATTCTCTGCTTATGTTTAATGATTAGAAGATTTATGTTGAAATCTTATTATAAATTTGAGGTTTAAATTACCCTGATTTTTAGGGTGTTACATGTCAGGAGGGAGCTCACTAGACCTCATGGTCTAACCCTCGCATTTTCCAAACTAAACCTTTTCAGGTAATCAGATAGTAGGAGGCTCAGGTAAGTGAGCAAAAGCAGGATAGAGTATAGATGCAGATAGAGATAGTGCCACTGACACTTATAGAAACTAGTATATTTTCAGTTGTGTAACGCCTCATAATTTCATACCCGATTAAGTGGAAGTTTTGGGGTCAAAGTGAGAAAAGGGAAAACTTAGGGTCTAAGTGGCAAATGAGAAAATTTATATAGAGCAAAAACCCTTGCATTCTTATGTATGGCGGCTATTCATTGTGGAAGGGAGCAATTAGAGAAGATGCAACTTTGGGGAGATGGAACTTGGAGAGTTGGCATCAAGGACATGGGAGAATTCATTCTCAAGGTATAACTCTCTCTCAATCTTCATCTTCTTCCTCAATTGGGTGGGGCTTAGCTAGAAATATCAATGGGGAGTTCAAGATTTTGATTTCTAGCTCTCACTCCAACAAAAATGGAGTATTCTAGAGTTGGATTATTGATTCTATTACCTCCTTTGAGAATCCTTTACCATTTCAATGGTGGAAGTTGATTCTAGCAAGGTTTTTGGTTTTAATGGAGTTTTTGAGTTTTGGGGTTTGAAATCAAGAATCAATAAGTGATTTAGATGGGATTATTTGATGTTTTGTTGTTTGGGAATTGTGGGGAAAGGTTAGACCATCGATTACCTCAAGTTGGAGGCTAAAAAATCGACTTGGGTTGAGTTGGGAGTGAGAAAGAGCCATTTTCGGCTGAAAATCGGGTGCAGGCGCTCCGCGCTAGTTGTAGTGCTAGTTAAATAGCACGGGAAGTGGCACCAATATCTGTATAGAGCCCCGCGCCCTTTGTGGCACGACTTGGCTAGCGCGGGCAGTAGTGCCAGCCTCTGTTTCGCGTTTTTGGCTCTTGTTTCACGTACTGTTTGAGGTTATGTTTGTGGTATCACCTAAGGGTTGTTTTGGAGTTTATTAAGGATGTTTTGGGAAGCAATTAGATGGGTTAACACCACTATTATATCGTCCAATTCAGGTGTTCGGTTGAGCTAAAGTGTGTCTCGGAGCGTGTTTCGATTTGCTAGAGCTCAGGTGAGTTCCCTTAACTTTTGTGGGCAAATGAAATGTTTTGCTAAAGTTTTTATAACTGAATATGGTTTTGAGCATAATAGCATGATTAAACATTTTGAAAGGCTTTATTATACATGATGTGGAAACGTTTATTAATGCATGCAAGTTGTTTATACGTTCATTTCTACGTATGTGTTGATTGCATGTCTTGTGAGTTGTTGCTATGTGTGGAGTCGGGTTGCACAGTGGTGTGTTGGACCATGGATTGTTGAGAATCTTCGGTGAGTGAGTTAGACCGTGTGCCTCGAATCCGTTTCGGGTACACACGGATACGGCATCGACCGAGTGCCGAGGGGATCTACTGTGGGGGGCCCCGAGTGTTGACCTCACATGAGGTGATGGGAGTTGAGACCACTGTGCAATACCCTTATGTGGAGTCGAACATTTAAACTGGATTTCCGTTCATTATTATAACGGTTGATTGTTTTAAACTATTGTTTGTGTAGAACTGTTTTAAGGAGGGAATTCACTAGACCTTATGGTCTAACCCTCGCTTTTCAAAAATTAAAACCATTTTCAGGTTAGAGTCGTACTTGGGGTTTCATCTGGTGATGATGGAAAAATGTGGCGTTGTAGAAGAGGCATAGCTTATTAGAGGCTTGTAGCTTACCGTTGGGCTTCCTGTAACATCTCAGTTGTGAAGGTGTCTATCCGCTGCATACTTGGAGTAGAGCACGATGTATTTTTATGTAACTTGGGACCGTTTTTGGTTGTTTTGTACAAATTTTATTTTATTAAATTTGGGTTGTTACAGTTGTGTATAGGTTGTTTCCGGCAACCTAAGTTTTGAGACAGATGTAATGAAATTTTTGGGACCCAGTATTGTAATTCTTTAAATTTAATTGCTATGTAAGTTTTATTTAGACTGGGTTGTTACAGATTAACACAACAGGTTTGTGTAAATCACAATTACGCACATTCAAAACCAGAATTATGCATAGTCAAATAAATTTGCACAAAACCAATTTCAAACACAGACTGTTTTCAATTAACGCTTTGTTTTTGCATATAACCAACAATGAACATAACTGTGTTTTGCACAATTATGCACCGTCAATTAAATCTGCACAATAGTGATGTGCACAAAACCATTTACAGTATGTGTTAATTGCATAATATATAGCAGTTTTCATGCATCTTCAGGGTGCAAGTATAAACAATAATATATAATTCAAGACTCCATATAATTACATATATAATTGATGAAATTCAAGAGTCTATATAATTACATATATAATTAGCATTCACAAGTGAAACTCAAACACAATTTATCATATAAACCTTTACTTTCGTTTGTGAAAAGTGTGTGAAAGATAGAAAGACATCTATACAAAAATTTCAAAGGTGAAACATTAAATGGGATGAGTTAAGATGGAGAAGATACTGTCAATATAATTTCTTACTTTGTCTCTGGTCATGAAAGTTCACATATCATTAATTAAAAATCAGCATTTACTTTTTAGTGTTTAATGATCAATTAATCTTAACCATGGATCTAAAAAATCAAGGGATGAAAATTGGTTAATAAAGTTAATACCAAAATTTTGGATAACAAAATAACTTGACCCAAGTTTTTATTGGTGTTCTCACTTGCTAACCATTTTTAGGGTGTTCTCCATTTGGAGTAGAAAACCATTCTCTCTTCTACTTACTCCATTTTCGAGATAGTTTTGAAAAAATTCAGCAAAATATTGGCTTAAAATATTATTTTTTTTTCATTTTGGATAAGTTATTGGAGATACCTTTATCCACCGAATTATCGACTAATGATTTTTCCCCCTTAATTAAGGTACAACAATGTGAGTTATAAAATAATAAGAAATGATTTACCCTTTAACCTTCTAGATACATGCATGGTTGTTAACATGTTTTGAAATTGGTATAGGTCAATGCATCACATTCATCAACACTAATCCTTGTTGGAAATGCTATACATAAATTAGAATCCCTCGGTATGGTACAACATAACATTTATATAGATAAATTGTTTAAGAGTATTCAGTGATCAGGTAAGCTCAATTTGTCAGGTTACCATAATTTCATATATCCTGATATGAACACATCCTTATCGAATGAAATTAATTATGCTCGTAGTTATAACCGCATTAACCAATACAAGTCTATTGATCATAGCATAGAAAATGAAACACAAGTTTATTCAACTGCACATTGTGCTTATTCTTGGCCCAAACGTAAAATAGAGAAATAGGATAAGAAAGACAAGTTGTAAGTCCCTTAAACTTGATTATGCTTATATGTCGTCTTTTGGTTTTACGAAGATCTCAAAATTTCCATGGACGAAATCATAGTACACACCAAATAGTTTGATACACTTTTTATCTACTACTCCAGATCGAACGTAGGGGTAGGATAGTAAATTCGCCAATGAATTCTTCACCGACTCCTGCCATGTACAACATACAAGGCACATAGTACAAATTGATTAAGATTGGATTGGGGAAATTAGTGGCTAATTGATTTACCTTCTCAACAAGTGTTGCGAGTTGTTCTCCTGAAGCATGGGGATGGTCTTTTTTCACCTTATCCTTGGCAGGCTGAGCAATGCTAACCCAATCATCTATGAAGTCACTAAAAAATATCCCAAAATGCACGTAAATAATTGATCTGATTTGATCATGTGTTGTGTTGGCAGAGAATGCATAGGAATTCAATTTCGGTTATATCTATTTTCAGTCTGGTTTAACGATTCTAGCTTTGGATTTGAAATGCAAGTATTAGTAAATGAATAGGTTTATCATGTAAAATCTGTTTTCGTTTATAATCACATATTTTAAAATTATATATTAAAAGTTGAAATTTACTTTTTGTTAAAATTATTTATCATTTGGAACTATATAAATATACGGGGACGGGTTTTTTGTCACAAACATTTTTAAAAAAAACGTAATTAAATTTTAGCCATGTTATCAATTGAACAGGCTTAAAGAATTTGATCAATGTAATTGATAATTCTGATTCAATTGAATGAATCCTCAAACCAAACGCTTACTAAGATATTTGACAAGAAACGATATATTTGTTTTTAGACAAATGAATTATTAAGGATGCAATAGACTTACTCGGAAGTATTTTTGTCCGGAAGAGATGACAGTCGTTTGATTCCATCACATCGACTATGTCCAAAGATCACAATAAACTCAACCTGTAACAAGTGTTTTTTTTCTTCAGATAGTGTTGAGTATCAATTTCCATTGATTTAGGAATAATTTAATTTGTATATACATCTAACCATGTCAGAGTGTTTATGAATTTATAGAATAATTAGATATGAATACAAAAATAAATTAATAAATGACCTTGAGAGACAAAACTGCATATTCAATAATAGCATTAATACTGGAGTACCTATTCTACAAGGCAAATATAACAATTACTAACATCAATAGCATTACAATCTTCTACTAAAAGAGTATGTCGTCATTCTTTGGGACATCCCTATTATATTAGCTCCATAACCATTACAAGGGAGGTAAATCTTATATCAACCATATAAGGGAGGTAAATCTTATATTCTTGGAACTCGTAAATGAAGGGTGCCTCAAGTCCAAACCCAAGCTTGTCACTCATTCTGCAAAAATGCCTACTCTCTTATTTGTTATGGTAAAATAACGGAACGTAACATACAATCTTTTAATCAAGTACCATTATATTAAATAGTTTTTCATATTTAGTATAACCACAATAAAATTAAATCTTTAAAAAGTTAATATATGAGTAATCCCTAAAATTAAACGCTAAAACTAGTAAAAGAAAACATGTCAAATGAAAATGGAGATCGATAAATTGAAGGATTGTTTAAGACACCTTATTAAATGTAGGCACCAAGTTGGCAATATTACGGACCACATAAGCTTCACCCACTCCTAGTTGGACGATATTTGTAGGGTCAGCTCGAGAATCCGAGCAACCAAACATCAGAAACTGCAACAACTTGGTTATTATTTATAAATCTATACTACATATATAAGCATTTACATCAAATGTCTTAAAGACAAATTTTAAAGCACAAGTTACCACCAATTTATGCATAAAGGTTAAAAAACTCTTAATTACAAGCAAGGAAGCATAATGTACAAGTATATAATGCATAATTTATTCATCAATATTTTTAACCCAAAATATACCCTGAGCCGTACTCCAAAAGAGCTTCATGTACTTTCATCCCATACCCTGATGGCTTGATTTGATCCCATACACATACCCATACCCTGATACCCATACCCATATCGAAATTCAAATTCAAATCCATACATTTATCTCTCCAGACGCCTCTTTCATCTCTTCCATCAAACCATTCCTATTGCTCCTAAATACACGACACATTCAGTACACGAAAACCCCAAGAACATAACACGATGAATACGATTCCGGCTCAAGATTTTTACTACTCCATGTTCTTCAAAACCCTACATGTATGTTTGGTGATTTCTCCATCATTTCCTTGATTTCGATTCAGGTTCGTTATTTTCTCATTTTGCATTTGTGCCATTCCTTTGTGTAGAAGTATTGTTTTTTGTATGGTTCAATGTGTTTATAGTTCGGTTTGGTTTAGTTCGATTTTGATTTTACTTTTGATTTTGCAGCTTAAACAACACACTATGTTGGGTGATTTCTCCATCAGTTACTTGATTTTAGTTCTAATATGCACCAGGAAATTTCTTTTGTCTAAGCGTATTGTTTTTTTGTAAGGTTCGTTGTGATTATAGTTTGCTTTGGTTTGATTTTACCTGGTAACATTTTTGTTGAACAACATATATTTAACTCAGGTCACATAACATTGAGTTGTAGGTATTACATCAACCGAGACATTGAGGATGAATATGATTCTGCAATAAAATTGATATTCTTTTGAATTTAGGTCATTATTACTGCCGTTATATCATTCAGTTTTTTGTTATAGAATTTTTTTTTTTCAGTTTTTTGTTTGTTTATGATCTAAAATCTTGAAAGCAGATGGACAGGGCTTATTTGAACAACAAAACAGAGGTCAATTCTTGTTTCTAAATCAAAAAAATTCTGTTTATGGTGATTGATGAATCCCCAAGGTTTGTGTTGTTTTCATGAGGGTTCAGGTGGAAGTACATCAAATTGGGGAAAAAGATTTGTTGATTAAACTAGGAGGATGCTATGATACGCCAAAGTTTAAGTTCCATCCTAATTTTAGTGTCTTTTTGCAACTGCAAGATGGAGTATTTAGTAATGCGGTGGGGATGATTGAATTAGATTTACTACTAAAGTGACGGTAAGCAAATTACATTGCAATATATATAAATATCCATATATCTTTGTGCTTGTATTGAAAGAAATCCTACCGAGCAGGTTTTTGCAGGTTTGAAATACGATGGTACAACTCATTTAAGAGGCACTTTTTGGTTTTCGGCCCCGAGCATCAGATACTCAAGACCGTCCCTGCCTCACCCGTCATTCTTGTTTCTGCTTTCACGTCCCTGATGTGTGCCATACTTATCTACAACAACAATGGTACGTTTCTCAAGTGATTTGTTCTTATGGTTAATTGAAACATGTTTATGATGAAATGATGATTTTGTTGAATTAAATATGTCGTAGGCTCGAGATAGGAAGTAAACAAATTTGATAAAAAAACGGTAATTGTCTTAATAAAGTGTCCATTTATCAAGTTAACCAGGGTTTATGTTTAGTACCATACCAACCTATTTTATAGCCATTGTGTATTTGCTTTTCGTCAATTGTACATTGTCATAAAAAATACAGTTTTATCTCATGGCAGCAGCAACAGAGCCTTGAGCATAAAATTTTAGGACTTGGTGTTTTGCTTTCATGGTGTGCATAACTATTAAATTTTTGGTGAATATGTTTGCCGTTGTTTTTATCTCTTTGGGCCTTATGCAATCTGCTAATGTTTTACTTCAAGTTCTCTTTTTGCATGTGTTAGTTTTTGGATTGGAATTTTGATTTACATCGATTATTTTTTATCTTGATGTATTGGATTTGGTGGCTGTTTAGAATGCGTTGTTTGAGTTGGCTAGAGACGGGGTTCTTCTATGGTATTAATTCAAGATTTTCTTTATTCTGTTTTTTTTTTGTGGAAATGAGTTCATATTTGAGATTATTTATGGGTTTAATGTAGTAAACTCATCAACGTTGCGGTGCCCAATACGATAGATGAACGTGCTATCAACACGAAACGAGTACTCAACCCGTGGGAAAGAAATGAAAACCATACTCTTTGTCTCTGCTAAGGCTATAGGATGTACCGTAGTGAATATCGGCAACCAGGATTTGATTGAGGGAAGAGTAAGCTTTTAGGGTTTATTTAGAGTTATATGCATATGTGAATGGTTTTAGTTTTGATAACCTGACTCTTGTCTTTCGTTGATTTGGCAGCCGCGTTTGGTTCTTGGACTAATTTCTCAGATTATAATGGTGGCTTGTTATTATTGGTTAGAGTCGGGTTCAAATGAGAAGAGTGACCAAATAAGAGAACATGAGAACGGCTAATTCAAACATACAATGTATTAATGTAAATCTACAATCTCATAAAACTCGAAGTTTGAACTAATCTATTTATAAACATGTGCAATAAATAAATTTATAAATAAGCATGTCAACTAAAAAGTTTTAAAATCAAGGTATCTGGACCTTTAAGAGCATATTAAGCTGCCCAAACAGCCCCTGTAGAACATATTAAGCTGTCCAAACTCCAAACAGCCCCTGTAGAGCATATTAAGCTGTCCAAAAAGCCCCTGTCAAACGCATAAGCTGTCCAAACAGCCCATGTAGAACATATTAAGCTGTCCAACCAACCCCTGTCGAACATTAAGCTGTCGAAACAGCCCCTGTCGAACATTAAGCTGTCGAAACAGCCCCTGTTGAACATTAAGCTGTCGAAACAGCCCCTGTCAAGTCGAGAAAGAAAGAAATCGAACAAAAAAATGAAACATAACTGTCGTTTTCGAATACGTGGTTCGTGCAAGCGGCGTTGAGCAGTAAATGTTTGTGACGCTGGAAGGATTCATATTCAGCTGCAGCAAAGAAACAGTGCTGTTTGGCAGCAGCTGCTTCCATTAAGCTGGGCTGATTGAAATCAGCTGCAGCCAATAAGCTGTGCTGATTGGTTGGCTGTTTTTCCTGTGTTTCTTTTGTGCGTTTCGTTTGCTCAATGTTGTGGTTATCGGACGGCTCGTTCTTTCTTTTGGTTTGCTGCTGCAGTTTTGATTTGCTTATTGTGGATTTTGTATTGGTTTCTTGGTGGTTGGTAATATACTCCCCATGTCATAATATGGAAAATTGTAAACAAAAAGATGCATGTTATGCTTACTCCATCGTCACGACTAAACTTCAAAGATGCATTTTAGGACAAGCATAGTGTCTTATTTCTTAGTGCTCAATCACTAATTTTACCTTTTTTAATAGAATCCATTTCTCTATAACTAATGTCATTTATAGCAACATTTTTTGTATGTCCAGTGGCTAAATATCACATGGATGTAGAAAAAGTTTCTTCTTTTGATGAATTGAAAACATAAAGCTCAAACCCATAATCATTTAAAAAGGACTTGAGATGTTATAATGTCAAAACCAATGTGTTAAACGGAGTGAGGTGTGGCGTAACGGCAAGGTCAATCATCAACCTATTAATCACAACCAGATATCACTCAAGGAACCTCTAGAAAAACACATACACAAAACAAGTTTAAATTGTTATCATTGCCTCTGTTTACTCTACCAATGTAACCAAGAAAATAACTTCATATCACATGTATGCCAAGAAATTATGGAATTAACATAAGAAATAAGAATCATGGATATAAAATTGCTGCTTCAGTTCACAAAAGCACATGCTTATTTTACATGGTATACCAGATGAGTGTGATTAACGTCTGTAGTAAAGGTTTGAGCTTCAAGAAAGTAAGCTTTCAATTACTTTTAGGCATTTAATTTTGAGATCTCCCTACTAAAAAACAATAAGCTTTTAGGCAACTAATTTTGAGATTGCTACTGTAAGAATTTGCTTAGGCATGTGATATCCATTTAGAAAAAGAAATATATAAAAGCATTACATACTTTAGTTGCTTAGATTAGAAGTGGAAACATTTCTGGATTGCAAGGAGTATAAATACACCAACGGAAGATGAAAACACTATTAAGATATCATATATTATGGTTTTTTAGTTTTCCTTTGTAGTCTTTGTCAACATCAAATTTTTTTAGTAACTGTATGATGTAATACAAATGGGTTGTATTTATATAAAATCAATCACTATGCAATCTATATAAATATCCAACTATCAATACGGGATGGGAAATAAAGCAACCATTGATGAAGTCCTTGATGATGTAGATACTTATAAGGTTAGCGACTAAAAAACGTTTCATTTATGCTGTTAATAACACCAAAACATTTCTTCCATATATATCATAGGATTGTATAATTGCATTTTGGTGGATGGCATGTAGGACGGGAAGATCAACTATGAAGAATTTGTGATCAGAACACTTTTAGCATGATCTATTGTATTACTAATCAAACTTCATGGTTATAGCACGCAACGAGGTTGACATTTTTGCTTTCCAACAGGCTTTGAAGATGGCAAACATTAACCCTGATAAAACAGTAAGTTGTCTTAGACTTTCGATAATACAAAGTCCGTTTGCCATTTTTGTGTTCTAATTATTTGTTAATGATTTAAATTTTTGCATTTTAGATGTTCTGCGATGATCGTATATGCATTATACAAATTGCAAAAGTCACGGTCGGACAACACTGTGTTTGGTGAACGTTATATTGTCGGTGTTTTTAAAAGGTTGGGTCATTAGAGCGTAAAAATGGCGATTAGAGAGCATCCATAACTTCAGGGCGGCACTGCCGGAGCTGCAACAATAGGAATCGGTGATGAAATCGAAGATGTTTTCGATTAGCAGAAGATTGCAATTAAGACTCTTGTGGACAAGCATGGAAGTGTTACTCCTCTAACCTCTTATGGCTATGTGATAAAGTTGAAAGATGTTTCTTTGAAGTTAGTTTTGCTTAATCAAGAGGACTTTATTTATGCAACTGGTTTTTAGTTTGGATCAATTACATCATACCCACTTACCCAGCTCACCCGGTGCATTGCACGGGCACACTGCTAGTATATATATATATATATATATATATATATATATAGGGGTGTGTTCAAACGAGAACGCTAACTATTTAAGAAAACACGAAAAAGGTCGCTCATGTACAAAATCACATGCGATTCACGTACAAAATCACATGTGATACACGCGACTTGCAAGTCGCGTCCCAGGCCGCCCGCTACCAAATTTTTCCAGGTAATGTAAAATCACATGTGATTTTGTTCATGAGCGGTCTTTTTCGTGTTTTCTTAAATAGTTAGCATTCTCGTTTGAACCTTTCTCTCTCTCTATAAACATTTTTATTTTTTAATTCATAACATATAAAGATGTTAACTATAGCATGATCGATTTTGCTATAATAATTTAATATTGACATAATTACCAAGGGTGGATCTCTCTCTGCCTGTTGACGCCAAATTGGTGTAAATACACTGCAAATTTTTGTATAATAAAATGGATCGTAGTAAGAATTAATTTACGCAACTAAAATATTTTAAATTCTATTTCGCTCATGTTAAAGATAGACGATAAGAGTCTGATTGTAATTAGAGGAGGTTTGATAGCTTACTCGATATAATTAATCTTGAAGTCTTTAAATCCTCTTGTCATCCTCTCAATGGGGTCAAAAGTAAACTTTACGAGACCGGGTTGATTTGGGTTTTCTACTTCATCTTCTTTTCTACAATTCAAACACTTATGTTTCATCACCGTTAGTAAAAGAAAAATGAATTGTAATAAAAAAAATTCACCACCTTGATATTTCTGCTGATGTAGTTGCCTCTTTATTCGACATACTGGAGTGTTATTGGTGTTCCTACAACTTTTGTAGAAAAAACAGAATCAAATGACATAAATGGAGACTTAATTGATACAAAAAGATCATTGACATACAAAGTAAACACAAACATATGTGCATTGAATACAATCTAACTAAACACGTTGCATTGTTGCAGACTACTTGGAAAAATATGAGAATCCGATGGGAGGTGATGGATGGTTGTCTATGCCATGGGTCGAGGTGGACTTGCACGATACAAGTCTCATCGCATTTCTTTATTTTTAAAATTCAAACATAAGTTTCCGTTTTTTTAATAATTTGCAACTATACACTTGTATGTTCAATGTTGTAGTTTTTTTCGATCAATAAATGCAATATCCCAAAATCCAAAGCAACACAATAAGTTCAAGTTCAGCTTAAAACCCTGGTGGAAGATCGAAAGTTATTGGCAACCCGGAACTTAAGGCTAATAAAGAACTAAAAGCTCCTATTTTATATCAATCTAGTACAAGTTAAATTTTCAAATTTTAAATTGAATCAAATGGAAGCCCCCTTCTATATATGAAAACATGAATTCTAAAAACTACATCCTATTGACTTAAAAAATATAATCGAACTAAAGAAATAAATGGATACTTGTATGTGACACATACAAAATACACATATAAAACCATTTACAACTAGTGTTATACCCGTCCGTTGGTCGGGTATACCACATGACTTTAACAACTATATGTATTCTTCTTTAATTACTTGGTTAACAACAAAATTTGTTGCATAATATATCATCAATTAACATATGTTTGGTCTAATATAATGTCTAATACCTCCCACCAAAGTATTGATTTCAGTACTTGGTATTATACATTCTTTATGTTTTTGTCTCCAGAGTTTACTTATCATCTATAATAGAGATTTCACTCTATATTTTAGTCCGATTCCAACGTGTTAGAAATAGAAACTTAATTTTGTGGATAGTTGACAGAATGTCAATACACCATGACCAGAACTATAGATCATTATCGTGTGCATCTATCAGTAGCTACAAATTCGTTCTTAAGGGTGCGTTTGGTACGCAGACTAGATGAGACGGGACGAGACAAAAAAAAAATAGTCCCATATTTGGTACGCCATGGGACAAAAATGACATGGGACAACATGGGACAAAATTTTAATTTCGTGGGACAAAACATGAAAATTCCTGTTCCACAAAAAAAGGTGGAACAAGATGGGACTAAAGTTGAGATTACCATTTTACCCTCATAACAAATCTGATGATGTACAAACCCTAGCCAAAATCATGAGCCTCCATCTCCATTTTACACACACAACTTCATCCCCTCCATTTTACAAAGACGACTTTATCATATCCATCACTCCATCTCGTCGACTTCTACACAGCTAAGATTTCTACTTCTCTTCTCCATCTCGTCGATTTCATGGTCAATTTCTCTTGCTACCGTCTTCTCCATCTCGTCGACTTCTAAACAGCTAAGATTTCTACTTCTCTTCTCCATCTCGTCGATTTCATGGTCAATTTCTCTTGCTACCGTCTTCTCCATCTCGTCGATTTCTTTGCTTTTTTGTTGATTTCATGGTCGATTTCTTTGCTACTGTTGCTTTTTTCTTATTATATATATATATATATATATATATTTCTCTGTAAACAGTGTATATGAGGTTTTGGTTCAATGCTTTTTGGTTTTGGTTCAATGCTTATGTTCGTATAGGAGTTGCTAGTATGGCTTCTGTTCGTTTTGTTTTTCTTTGGTTTGCCACTGCTTGGCTTACTGTTTGTTTTGGAACTTTGTAAGCGGGCTTTGGTTTTTAATATATTACCATTGGATGAATTGTTTAAATAAATAAATTAAATGAATGTTTTGGAACTTTGTAAGTGGCTTACTGTTTGTTTTGGAACTTTGTAGTGATGAATTGTTTAAATTGTGATGTTAGTCGATTTCAATTAACATATCAACTGTGATGTTAGTCGATTTCAATTGTAACATATCAATTGTTTAAATTGTTTAAATTCTTTCTTTCTTGCTATTGTGATGGAATGGCATCTAATTTCTATGGAATGGTTTCTTGTTTTGTGAAATTTTGTAGTGATGGATAAGAACCAATTGGTTGTAGTTGTTAACGTTTGGAATGCTTACATTCAAATGTTCGTTTATTTACTTTCACTTATGATTCGGTTGATTGAATTGGAGAATAGAAATAATGAAACGGAAACTTTGGACCAAAGAACTTTCACTAGACTTCAAGCTAGGTCAACCGAAATACAACGCATTACTCGCGAAAGTGATGCAAATTGTATAAATGAGTAGCGAATGGATAGAAATGCATTTGCAATTTTGTGCGATTTGCTTAAAACTCGCGGAGGATTAGTAGATGATGGTAATATGACAATCGAGGAGCAAGTTGCGATATTTTTAAATATATTAGCACACCACACTAAGAAGAGGACTATCCAAGTTAGGTTCTATAGGTCAGGGGAAACAATAAGTGGGGTGGGAAATGATGATGATTTCGAACAAGAAAGGGACATATTGCGACCAATGTGTTAGGTGTGTGCACTCGTGATTTGAAATTTGTCTACGTTTTAGCTGGGTGGGAAGGCTCGGCTACCGACCCTATAGTTCTACGAGATGCAATTACTAGACAAAATGGGTTGAAAGTCTCACCCGGTAAATACTACTTGGCAGACGCATTAGAGAATATGAACATGGAAAATGATGATAATTTTGAGACTGAAGTTAATGTTCCTCCCGCTCCAAGTCCTTCCAATGCAACTTCTCATGCATCCCTTTCAAAAGAAGGAGAAGAAACAAGTAAGAAGAGAAAAAGGACAACCGAGCTAAACAAGCTAATGAAAGAAGCGAAGGATGAAATGCATGAAGCAACCAACCAAATGAAGAAATTGGTTTCCATCATCTCGGATTCTTCACCTAATATGGATGGATTGAGCAACGAGATGATGGGACTTGGACTTGGTATGATGGAGATAATTCGCATGGGTAAGTACTTTGGGGACAAACCATCCCAATATCGGTTTTGGAAGAATTTGGACAATACGATGAAGCTAGAATTCGTGAAGTCTGTTTACGACGGGGACAAGTAATAGAATACGATGAAAACAATGTTGTCTTGGAATGTTTAAATTTTTGTTGATAAACTTGAATGTTTAAATTTTTGTCGGTAAACTTGAATGTTTAAACCTTGGATGATGGTATTTTTGTGTGGAAAGATTTTTGGTACAATTGTTACGTTTGAAAGGTTTTAAATTACGTACGTATTTATAATTGTTGTGTTAGAATATTTATAAATCATGTATATATATTTTAAAAAATAGCGTAAATATTATACAAAAGTTATTTAAATAAATTTTGGTTGATTTGTGTCATTTATAATCATTATATGATATAAAATAACATTAGACAGTGCTTAAGGGCAATCTGGTCATTTTAACAGTTCTGTCCTGTCCAGCTTACCAAACGCAAAACAGACAATTAGTCCTGTCCTGTTCTAGTCGTACCAAACGTAGGACAGACAATTAGTCTTGTCCCGTCCCGTCCCGTCCCGTCCAGTCCAGTCCAGTCTGCGTACCAAACACTACCTAAATGAACCACCTTCACTGTGATGAGGAGTCACTATCCAATATTCATGTAAAGGAGGAAGCAAACAGTACCTATGTTGTAGAGAAAAGCCAAATGCAATCTTCGTTATGCTGACCATGTTAACATCTTCACATCAAAAAAGCTTGCTCTTGTGACCGACCTTACACCATCACATATTCTCCTGGACAACAAACATATAAGTTTCATACACTCTTTTTATATATTCATTAGTAATGCTATCATACATTTTTCGAGAATTACCATGAGATCAATACTAAGTTTCTCACGGTGATAAAATATCATCATCTATTGGTTAGCAATAAATCAATTTAAATGTAACCATTTGACAGTAGGTGTGTAGAATTTTCCTGAACATCAAAATGCAGATGTTAACCTGGTAGTCAAACAAAGGAAGTCAAGAAGAGAGGACACTTGTCAGGGATCATCAATATATATATATATACATACATATATATATATATATATACACACATAGATACACACACAAACGCACAGCTCTAAATGGCTTAAATTACTTAAAAATTAGCCATGAAGTTGATGAATATCGATTACAAATGAGAATAGGATACGGAATATTAAACGAAGATGCCCAATGTTCATTCTGAAGAGTGAAAGAGATAGAAATAGTTAAAGGAAGTTTCATAACTATATTAAAGTGACCAACAATGACTCGATCAAAAGAATGGTATTTGAAACCCATCCGTTGCAAATTATATACTGTTTTGTTTTATCATTATATCAACTAAACTCACATAAAGGAAGACAATGAGGAAATTAGAACTTACTCTTGCTGGAAGAGAAAATTGCTACTTTACGGATCGATAATGGATACATAAAGATCTATGAATGTGTGAGAATCAGCAGCATCACTGTGAGGAAAACAAAAGATTTATTTTAATTATGCAGCATCAATCCTGCATAATCATAAAATCAAAATGATAAAACATTTTCAACCAAAAACTCAAAACCCATTATCGGTTTAAGTGCACATCCAAACACCCCCTAAAGAAAACGGATTAAATATATCAATACAGAAATAGCAAATCAAACCAGATTAAAAGAATGACAAACGGGTATAAACCTGAACCCGAATTATGAACAGGTTTTACACATGCAACAAACCATAAAAATAATAAAACTGCGATGTAAATAATTGAGTTAAATTTTTATTACCTCTAATCGAAGTTTGCATCTGATGATGCATGTGCACGTGTTCAATCACGTCTTTCCCAAAGTGGGGTGTATGCAATTCAACACGTACCGAACCGGGTCTGCAGCAAAGACCCACATCTCGACCCGAATCGAATTCGGATCCGGGTTACACAAAGCAAAAGACGGCATAAACGGGCGATCCTCATCCATAGCAAGATCACTCATTCAAACAGAACCCAAACAAAAAAAAAACACAACAGATACTCTGTGTACCGTATATATATGGTAACGCAAAAAACCCTTCAGAATTACAGTGTGCTATCAACATTCAAGTCTCTCAAACTTGTTCCAATTTCTCAGTAAAAAAACCCACAAGTAAAACATCAAAGTTTGTAAGACTACATTGGAATCAACCTCATTTGGTTCTTGAAAAAGAAGTAAAAAACCACAAGAAAGAAAGCATCAAAGCAATACCCATTACAATTTTGGGTATAAAGATTTTGAAATTTGTGTAAAAGATTAGAATTTTGTAATACCCAACAAAAACCCAGGAGTAAAACACAAAAAAATAGGGAATTTATCTAACCTGGTAGAATTGGGCAAAATCAAAATTCCCAAAAATCGCACAGAAAGGGGGTTTTGAATGTGATATAAAAAGGATATGTATGTAGAATCCGAAGCAAAATTGAAGCAAATTGGGAGAAAAGTTAAAAGGGTTTATGAACAAAGCTGTTTCATGAAATCGAAGATAGTGTTTGGAGAAAACCGTCTGAAGAGAGGAGTGGAGGGGGTGTGAGAGAAATCTGAGTTTTGATTTTGAAGCTGATGGAGAAGGAGAAGGATGGCGCAAACAGGGCGAGTGGGTCGTTTCTTGGGCCGGTTACAGAAGCGATGGGAGAGAGCGGTTTGCAGAGCGGTGGGGAGGCACGATTAAGCAGTCTGAATGAGTGGCTTATTGAATTTAAACGGCTTAGATTGAAAATTGAGTTGAATTTAAACGGTCAAGATCGACTCAAAAGCGGTTAGACTCCATTGGGTCCATATTATATATAATATTGCACAAAATAATTATTTGGATCAACTTTTAAAAAAGAATTATCAATGAAAAGCAAGCAAATTAAATACCTCAATTATATTTATAAAATTTTTTGGAAACGTGAGACTTTGGGGTTTTATACTGAACTCTTATCCGGTAAATGTTTGCCGTGTCATTTATCTTACCAGATAAAAATGGCAAGCGTCGAAAATTTTACTCGGTAAAAGTGAGGATAAAGATGAAAAACTTACTCGGTAAGCGTTTATCGGGTAAATTATTGTACACGATACCATTTTGATTGACTACAATGTTACTCGGCAAAGTAAGTTAAAGTTTTAAATCTTACCGATAAAGTAATTAGAGTGTTGAATATTACGATAAATGTTTATCAGATAAGTGTTTGAGAAACCGTCCTTTGTGTGATACTAAAATGAGAAAATGGGGTGTATTTATAGAGTACTACGAAGCCAAAAACTATTGCCTAATTTCCTGATAATCAGTATGGGTGAAAAGTGTGTGTGAAATGGTTTTCACATGTTTGCATAAATTATTCGATGTCTAAAACTCATTATTTATAGGATTTCATCATAAAATATATTTAGTTTTTACACCTTTTTCCAAATAAAATTTCGAAAGATTTTTAATAACCTAGATTTTAATTTAATATACGGAAATAAATAAAAATAGTTATTTTAGCTTGGTGGTTTATATTAACCTTCCAGCCACATCTTCCCATATTTATCAAAACTAGTTGAGTACCCACGCAATGCAGCGGGGATGTTAAAGTTCTATCAAGATACATTTAAGTTTTAAACATAAAATTTTGCAAAATATTTGGTGGTTCATATATTGTATTAAAAGTTTTTCACAATGCGACGGGATATATCGTAGATTAAAAAAATGAAAATTTAATGCAATTTCTTGTCCAAAAAGTCTAAATTTTTGTTTAAACAAAATAGAAATTACAATCATGCTTTAATCATATACAACCATCACTCAAAACTTCTCGATAAACCACAATTGATGTGTAAACTCCCTTTGGTTTGAACTTTTTGGTATATCATAATAGTTTGTTAATCATTGTGCACCAAACCATTAGCACTGCCTAAGGGCATCTCCAATGTATTTCTGTATTTTACTCTTTATTATAAAGAGTAAAATAGAGAATGTGTTAAATCTTCTTCAATGTATTACTCTATTTTACTCTTTAAAAGAGAATATTCTAAGTATATTCTCTTTTATTTTGATTACATATATTTTCAATAATACTTTTATATTTATTAACTTTATAAATTGCATCCTTATATTTTTTATTTTCACAATACCCTTATATTTATTAACTTTATCATATCATTTTAACAACGTTATAATTCATATTTAGTTGGATAAATTTAAATTAATTTAAAACTTAAAAGATAAATCTAAATCTAATTTTATTAAAATTGGTATTAGACAACAAATAAAATAAAAATACAAGAATCTAAAAAATAGAAGGGTCATTTGTAATTTCAGAAGTTAGAAAAAAATAGAGAGTAGTGAATAGTAACTCTTTATATATATAGAGTTACTATTCACTTCTTTATTTTAGAGAGTAAAATAGAGAGTTTATTGGAGAGGATATAGAGAGTAAAATAGAGAGTTCATTGAAGATGGTCTAACCCCTAATCCAATTTCGTCTAACAATTGTCCTATCCAAAGTCCAAACACACTGAATTATATATAAACTTAAAAATGGGCCATATGTTGGGTAAACTATAATGGGCCTATTACCCGAACCCGATAACCGTTTAAAGTAATCAATCGTCGATTTGAGAAATAGGAATCGATCCACTACTTCATTTTTTGACCTAGGGTTTTCTTTCATGGCGTACTCTGCTCTCATCTTCATTCTCTATCTCCTAAGATCACCACCAAGCTCTCTGCTTCTGTATCACCCCGTTCATCATCGTTCGTCAAATCGACGTCAAATCCCCAAATTTCGTCTTCCTCTCGACGTTTTTAAATGTTTGTTTCTTAGAAAATCGCAACCTCTTTTATTGATAAGTTGATTGACTGTCTTGTTTTAGTTTTAATTTTACAATATTATGTGACATCGAAATGAAATCGATTGGAGTAAGTAATAATGTCAAAGGTGTACCATACTTCTTCCTATTCTAGTTGCTGAAATAAACTCCCTAAATTATTTCTAGATTTTTGGAGTGGACTCCTTTTCGGAATTAGATTTGGCTATTTACACACGTAAATTAGATTACAAAGATATTGTGGCATTGATTTTGGTTTACATGGCATGCTTCTATTTGAAATGTATGAGTTATATTATAACAAGCACCCTATTTTGTTATGACGGAGAAGTATCTTAGAGTTTGCCTAATAGTCAGAACACTTTTAGTAATATGCATGTAGGGTGATTTGTTGCAGTTAACTCGTTCGAACATCAAAGTAAACTTGATTTTATGTTTAAGGTGATTGTAATTAAATCTATGGATATGTTTTTTAAGAGAGTGAATTGAATTATACTCTTGCCATCCCCCTCCCAAGTGACTTTTGAGGTCGTGGTGTTCCCTGCTTAAGAACTTTTTCCTTGAAAAGGTCAAACCTAGGGTCCTACAACATCGACGATTATCCTCAATATTCAAAACACTTTTTTTCCAAATTCAAACTTACTAAGAATATTGTTACAAGTTTAATACCAGTACTAAATCCTACCCTGAGACTTGAGTTCGTTGGTTTGGTTTTTAACATCACTAATAAATGCAAAACAGAAAAAGCAAAAGTAACTCCTATTGTCAGGAAAACACACACACACACACACACACACACACACATTCCAATAGCCTCTAGAGGATTCTTTTAGCTAATTTTGAACTACTTTGAATGACCTGAATCATTTACCGGTTTCTTACTGTCATTTTGGCGGGTAATTTGCTGTTTACACGAAAAAATGCAACAAAATTTGTTTTGACCTCAATTATGCTTTTGCCTAGTTTTGTCATGATTCTTGTCTATTTTCTTTTAAAGAGAAACCAAGTCAATTTTACTAAAGTTTATTTATGACTTCACAAAAATCATAACTCGTTCACTTTATGTTGTAGCCATTATAAGAGAGCATCAATACCAATTTAGGAAACAGGAAGGATCTATAATTACATCATGGTTTCAAAGTAAGGCATTTAATGCAGTTGGGGATATGCAGTAGCTTGCAGAAGACCACGAGGTGCTTCCGTTATAAAAGTTTGAAGGTATCTCTCATTGTCTTACTAAATTATATGCTGTAATGATGTAGTTTATTCAATAGCAACCCATCAATATTGTTTTTATGACAACACTCACCAATCAATTCTATAACTCCAAAATTCACTCACCAATATTGTTTGGAAAACGTCAAATATTTCAAAAAGACAGACCTGGAATTTAATGTCAATATAAGAAACCAGATGCAGCTTATATCTCACCCAATCTATTCTCTAATCATCAAGTCCTCCCACTTGATATCACACTGAAACTTTGGCCAGTACATCTGTCAATTCAATTTGCAAAACCCATTACAACTTGGAATTTTAACTTCTCCAAATTACATTATGAACATACTCGCATATGTTTAAATGAGCTAAAATAAGTTTTATACCAGATTTTTGTCAATAATTTCTAGTGCCTTCTCATAATTGCGAGGCAATTTCACTCTTTCCCACAACTTGTTTGGCATATGAGCCCTCTCTATAGTTTTCATATACAAGTAGATGACTCCTGCCGCAAAGAAAGTAATGAATAATATAAGACCAAATAATGGATAAAAGTACACAAATGATAACCACGCTACGAAAACATTTTCAACAAATTTTAAAGATTCCGTTCCAAAGCAAATACATGATAAGAACCAAAAAAACACAATAAAAGTCTACAACTATGTTAAAGACAGTACCATCATGATCACGGATGGTAGCGTAACGACTATTGGCAAGGGGGCATGAGCTCCGATTACAAACCCCGGTCAAATTGTAAGGGTTCCGACAAAAAATCCCAACCATAATTCTGATTAAACAAATCATTAAAACCAAAAACAGCAAGGTAGCATTAGAAAACAAGTTCCCAAAAGTCAGTATGAACAAAGTATGGAGTTGTCCTGTTCTCATGGAAAGAGGAAGTACTACACAAAATGAATCAAAAAAGATATCTCAAGACTCACTTGGCCATAAAACTGCAGTGCTTATGCCTGAGGACTTGCCATATAACCTCATCATCCTGCATTGTGTATTGACTTCAAATTCACCTGTTTTAACATCCAAATTTTGGGGTTATGATTAACAAATGGATGCATCAACCGGAAGTTCTGATAAGAGAAAACGCCAGAAGCCCATACACAAACAGATAATTACCTTAATTAACGAACTAAACTCATTGCACTTAACAATAAAACCCGAGATAGTGTTCCAAACAATCTAAAGTCAGAATACTTGTCTTTAGGCAATGCATTCATTTTTAAAATTTGATAACAAAACACATAAACATTCTAATTTGAACTCGTTACATCTATCATACGAACCAAAAATATTAACCGAATTAGAGAAACAAACAAACATTTGATCATATACAAATATAAGCGTTGGAAAACAAAATAATTTTAAACCTTAATAGAAAACAAATAACATTGATCCTAAAAAACTGAAAAACAAGCAATTTTAAACCTTAATAGAAAACACAATAGCATTCCTCACTTTCCGCTTTAACAACTTTACATCTGAAACAACGACAGGACCGTAAGAACATCGGTGATGGGTGAGATAATATAGTATAAATATAGATATGTTTGGAAACAAAAAGGTACTGATTGATTCACAACTTAGATATCAAGAACCATAGGAGAGGTTTTGAAGAAAAAAAGGTAAACTTACTGTTGTGCCTTTTCAAAAACAACTAATTATATATATAACCAAACTGAATGCTTTCTTTTTGTTACACATTAAAATAAGTTCAGCACCGCCACCATCAATCAATTTTGGTTCTTCGATTTTCTTCAAACTTCACCATTACTAAAACTTCAACATTTTTTTAAATCGAACAAAAGAAGGGTTTCAAAATCAAAACCCAACAATTGAAAAATCAAAATTTCAGAAGCAAACATCTGAAGAAACCCAAAATCGAAACCCAACAATCGAAAAATCAAAATTTCAGAAGCAAACATCTAAAGAAACCCAACAATCGAAACCCAACAATCGAAAAATCAAAATTTCAGAAGCAAACATCTAAAGAAACCCAAAATCGAAGCTTACTGTCGAAACCCAAAAAATTACCTGGGCGTGTTCGTCTGAAATCGATGAGATGCAACCCATTTTTCTGTGTGTTCGTCTGAAAGCAAACATTTACAGAGCTTAGAAAACCTAGAATTGTTACTCTAGAAGAAAAATAAACAAATCATTTGATCGTGGATGTATGAGAAACAAAAAACAAAAATGTTAAAATCTAAAGCCACAGAACAAACCCTACGAGAACCGTGAAACCCTAAACTTTTACCTGAAAAATAGAGGCAATGGAGAGGTGAAAGGAATGGAGAAAGAAACATTTCGTTCGTATCTGAGAAGAAATCGATTTAAGAGACACATAAACAAACCTAACTGTGAATAAACCGTGAAGAAATAGAAATCTTACCTGAGCAAATAAATTAAAAAAATACCAACAACTGCAAATAAATTCAATACCCACACCTTGAGGAATAGAGAGGCATGGAACTGTAATTGGAACTGGAATCCGATGCATGTATATATGGGTAGAGGATGAACGATTTAATCTGAACCATAGTTTGGGATAAGCATTAACTGAGTGAATCTGGGGAGTTTGAGATTAGAGATAAGTTTAGAGTTCAGAGAGATTGGGGGAAATGATCCATGTGAGAGAGACAAGTATAATATTAAGTTTAGAGATAAGTATTGAAATGATCCGTGTGAGAGAGAGGGGTATAATATTAAGAGATTTTAGAGATAACAGATAATTTTCAGTTTTATTAAAAATAATAAAAGAAAAGCAGAATTAGCAGGCTTAAATAAAGGAAGAAAAGGAATTTAATTAATTTTTTAAATAAAAAAAGATTTAAGACTTTAAAGCTTTAAGACTTTTGAAAATATATAATGTGATCGTAATTAATTGTTTTTATATTCATGTAATCGCATTAATTGTTTTTATTAAATTATAGTGTATTATATGAATTTTTTAACTTCTATAAACCGTTTTTTTCGATTTTTTCATGTTCATAAACTGTTTGTATGAGTTTTATAAATTATTTTTTTCAAAAACTTCAAGATTTTTATGTTTCATAAATCGTTTTTCGAAATTTTCAAGTTTCATAAATGATTTAATAATATGTTTGTTGGATTTTTAATTTTAATATAGTTTTCTCTAACATAAATAATCTTATTTTTTCATAATAATTATATATTTTTCAGGCTTAAATAAAAGAAGAAAATGAATTTAATTAATTTTTTAAATAAAAAAAGATTTGAGTTTAAGTTGTTAGAAAGATAGGAACAGATAACTACAACAATTAATTTTTAGTTTTATTAAAAATAATAAAAGAAAAGCAGAATTAGCAGACTTAAATAAAGGAAGAAAAAGAATTTAATTATCTTTTTAAATAAAAATGATTTAAGACTTTAAGACTTTTGAAAATATATCAATTGATCGTAATTAATTGTTTTTATATTCATGTAATCGCATTAATTGTTTTTATTAAATTATAGTGTATTATATGAATTTTTTAACTTCTATAAACCGTTTTTTCGATTTTTTTCATGTTCATAAACGGTTTGTTTGAGTTTTATAAATTATTTTTTCAAAAACTTCAAGATTTTTATGTTTCATAAATCGTTTTTCGAAATTTTCAAGTTTCATAAATGATTTAATAATCTCTTTGTTGGATTTTTAATTTTAATATATTTTTCTCTAACATAAATAATCTTGATTTTTTTAAAAATAATTATATATTTTTCAGGCTTAAATAAAGGATGAAAAGAAATTTAATTAAGTTTTTAAATAAAAAAGATTTGAGTTTAAGTTGTTAGAGAGATAAGAAAAGATAACTACAACAATTAGTTATCAGTTTTATTATATTAAAAATAATAATAGAAAAAGCAGAATCAGCATGCTTAAATAAAAGAAGAAAATGAATATAATTAATTTTTTAAATAAAAATAGATTTAAGACTTTAAGTATTTAAGCCTTTAAGACTTTTGAAAATATATCTTGTGATCGTAATTAATTGTTTTTATATTCATGTAATCACATTAATTATTTTTATTAAATTATAGTGTGTTATATGAATTTTTTTAACTTCTATAAACCGTTTTTTCGATTTTTTTCATGTTCATAAACTGTTTGTTTGAGTTTTATAAATTATTTTTTTAAAAACTTCAAGATTTTTATGTTTCATAAATCGTTTTTCGAAATTTTCAAGTTTCATAAATGATTTAATAATCTGTTTGTTGGATTTTTAATTTTAATATATTTTTCTCTAAAATGAATAATCATATTTTTTTTCAAAATAATTACATATTTTTCAGGCTTAATTAAAGGAAGAAAAGGAATTTAATTAATTTTTTAAATAAAAAAAGATTTGAGTTTAAGTTGTTAGAGATATAGGAAAAGATAACTACAATAATTAGTTTTTAGTTTTATTGCTTAAATATAGGAAGAAAAGGAATATAATTAATTTTTTAAATAAAAAAAGATTTAAGACTTTAAGACTTTTGAAAATATATCATGTGATTGTAATTAATTGTTTTTATATTAATGTAATCGCATTAATTGTTTTTATTAAATTATAGTGTATTATATGAATTTTTTAACTTCTATAAACCGTTTTTTTCGATTTTTTTCATGTTCATAAACTGTTTGTTTGAGTTTTATAAATTATTTTTTCAAAAACTTCAAGATTTTTATGTTTCATAAATCGTTTTTCGAAATTTTCAAGTTTCATAAATGATTTAATAATCTGTTTGTTGGATTTTTAATTTTAATATATTTTTCTCTAACATAAATAATCTTATTTTTTTTCAAAATAATTATATATTTTTTCAGGCTTAAATAAAGGAAGAAAAAAAATTTAATTAATTTTTTAAATAAAAAAGATTTGAGTTTAAGTTGTTAGAGAGATAAGAAAAGATAACTACAACAATTAATTTTCAGTTTTATTAAAAATAATAATAGAAAAAGCAGAATCAGCATGCTTAAATAAAGGAAGAAAAGGAATATAATTATTTTTTTAAATAAAAAAAGATTTAAGACTTTAAGACTTTAAGACTTTTGAAAATATATCTTGTGATCGTAATTAATTGTTTTTATATTCATGTAATCACATTAATTATTTTTATTAAATTATAGTGTATTGTATGAATTTTTTTAACTTCTATAAACCGTTTTTTCGATTTTTTTCATGTTCATAAACTGTTTGGTTGAGTTTTATAAATTATATTTTCAAAAACTTCAAGATTTTTATGTTTCATAAATCGTTTTTCGAAATTTTCAAGTTTCATAAATGATTTAATAATATGTTTGTTGGATTTTTAATTTTAATATATTTTTCTCTAAAATGAATAATCATATTTTTTTTCAAAATAATTATATATTTTTCAGGCTTAAATAAAGGAAGAAAATGAATTTAATTAATTTTTTAAATAAAAAAAGATTTAAGTTTAAGTTGTTATAGAGATAGGAAAAGATAACTACAATAATTAATTTTCAGTTTTATTGCTTAATTATAGGAAGAAAATGAATATAATTAAAAGAAAAAGATTTAAGACTTTAAGACTTTAAGACTTTTAGTCTATATGCTTTATAAGATAGTATAGATAACACCATGTCCGCAATATATAGAAGTGTAATTGTAGACCTAACTCAAAAACATAAAAAATACAAATTTGATTGACTTTCCTTAAAAAATAAAATCTGATTCAGGTCTGCAATATACAATTCTTTTAGTAAAATCAATCAGATTCATATTTTTTGGTGTTGTTGAGCTAGGTCCGTGATTATGGACCCATATATTAGGGACTGAGTGCTATCTTTATATATATAAAAGGAGAATCCATGATTGATGAGGTGGCGTCATGAGAATCAAGTATTCATCAAATGGTGAATTATGGTTGATTCTTCATTGTCCCACATTGGTGACAAAAGTTAAAATTGAAAGTGTGAGTGGCTATATAAAGGATAAGATATGGCTTGAAGGTTCATACAAAATTTGATCCATTTTTGGGTTAAATAATTATTTTTTATTTACATGACAAAACATTTCATATAATAGTTAAACATTTCATGTAATAGTTAAACATTTCATATCCTTAAAGGAAAACCCAAGAGTAATAAGATGACATCATGAGAATCAAGTATTAATCAAATGGTGAATTGTGGTTGATTCTTTATTGTCCCACATTGGTGACAAAAGTGAAAAGTTGGAAGTGTGAGTGGATATATAAATGATAAGATATGGCTTGATGGTTCATACAAATTTTGATCCATTTTTAGGTTAAATAGTTATTTTTTATTTACATGACAAAATATTTCATGTAATAGTTAAACATTTAATGTAATAGTTAAACATTTCATATCTTTAAATAGATAAAAGGAAACCCAAAAGATACGAGTTAGCACCATGAGAGTTGAGTATCAAATAGTGGATTGTTGTTTAGTTGTAGCTTATCCCACATTGATAAGAAGTTGAAACATTGGAATAAAGATGTTTGTATAAAAATATGGATGTAATGACATTATGTCAAGCCATAAGATTTTAGTATTCTCAAATAGTGAATTGTGATATATTTGAAAATGAGAGTGTATTAATAGAAGAATGTGTCATTGAAAATTAAAAATAGATTAATGATTGTTAAAACGAAGTTTGTTTACAAACACAATTAAACAATCAATAAGGTACGACCCAAAAGCCATAGGATTTTAAAATTTTCAAATATTGAATAAAACAATCTATCTATATATATATAAGAAATAACCAAAATAATTTGAGGTACTATTGTGAAACGTCTTTTAACTAATAACTCAATAGATATTTTACAAAAGATAACATAAATATTTATATATAGGACGATAATCAAATGAGAACCAAAAATAGGTTGAGAACCGTGAAAAACCAATCTAAGCCGCTAAATGATTTTAATCTATGGACATTTTATAGGCAAAAATAAGTTGAGAATCGTGAGAACCGATGAATGAATCTTTATGTTTTTAAAAACCATAGGATCAAAACCAAATTACGGCTTCGATCGGTTCTCACGGTTCGCAACTTATTTTTGGTTCTCACATGATTTAACCCCTATATATATAGGGTCAGGTTCAGGGGAAAACCCTAAATAACTGGAAAACTAGAAAACCACAAAAATACGGAGAAAAAAAGTATATCAATATGGATGTCAAATTAACGGGAAAAATATGATTGTTTATTTGGTGCAATTTATTTCGTTCGAATTTTGTTCATTTTTCGTATTTTTACGAATAAAAAACAAGGGGGTGAAGTTTTTTAATTTAATTAATATTGTTGTAACCGCCCGTCCATCAGATCATCTAATCCAACGGTTAATAAAGTGTTTTTTAGTTTTCCATTTATTTGAGCTTTTCCCCTGAACCTCCCTCTCTCTCTATATATATATATATAGTCATATTCAAATATAAACTTATTTTCGTGTAAACTGTGTAAACTTTATAGTTTCATATTTTTTAGATGAACTTTTTTTATGAAATTGTTTATTTTGATGAAATTGTTTCATATCATTCATTTCTTGACAATTTTTTTTTATGAAATTTGTAGTTTCATAGGTTGTTTTCATTTTTATGAACTGTTTCATACATTTTTCGTTTTCACCTATGAAACTACAAATTTCCCAAAAATATTTCATCAAGAAATGTATGATATGAAACAATTTCATCAAAATAAACAATTCAAAAAAAAATCATCAAAAAAACCTATGAAATCGAGAGTTTACACGGTTTACACGAAAAAAAGTTTACATTTAAAGCTCCCTCTATATATATATAAATAGAAAAATATTTACATTTTCTATCTTTATTTATTTATATGTATAAAAGAAATAACCAATGGTATTTGAAGTGGCATTGTAAGATTTTTTATTCTTAAATCTTGCATTGTGGTATTATATTAGTCATTCCACGTTGATGAGGGAATGCTAGATTGGAGAATGAAATGAACTATAAGAAATGATGAAGGAAAATTTTGGGAAGAAAAAATTCTTCAAACCATTTGTAACAGCAATATGTTTGGTGTGTCGTTTGAGTTCTAAACAATATAACAACAAAATTATTACCAATAAATCTCAATTTATTCGTAACAACAAATGGTAATCAGTAGATGAAAATGAACCACTTATGGAATTGCATTTTTTGTTTTAAATCGTATCTCAATTAGTATTAACCGATGAATTACCTTTTATCTTAATACGATCAAGTAATTTCTTAAAATATTACTCGCTATCGCGCAACGCGCGGGACGTAGACTAGTTTTGATAAATGAAAGAGATATGACTAATAAGAGGTTAAACCATTAAGAGAAAATGACTATTTCAATTAATTTCCCTTTAATATATTGATAAATTAATTTTGACCTCCTTCGTCTAAAAGATACATAATTTATTTTTCATGCATATTTAAGAAATAAATAACACAAAGTGAAATAATTCGTACAAAACAATATGTATTTCACAAGGATCTAAATTGCGTGAGATGTGTCATAGCGGCGAGGCCAACCTCAAGTCTTAGGAGTCAGAACGAAGCCATAACGTTTTCAAGTCGTGACTTATGACGTAATTCATATATATTATTATATCTAAAACATATGTTTTGTAATGTTACCCAATAAGTCAATAGTAATAAGCAAGTTAAAATAGACTATATATTAAAAGCTAACAAATATGACATTAAAATTGTAAAGAAAAATCAAATATCGTATTACGAAAATTGCGCATCACGCCATGACGTACCACGAGTTTAACGTAGCGGAGACACAAGACTTGTGCCATCATGACGCACCATGGCGGCTGTACGGCGAATTTTTTAGAATAATAGTTTTCATAATGAATATTATTTTTAAAATATATGTTGTCTATCTAAATGTCTTGTCAAAATGTCATAAGCTCTAGTTATTAATATCTAGAGTAATATATATGGGAAATAGACTCAAATAGTTATTTTATCAATTAAAATTGGTTTCCTAGTCATTTATCCCTCAATTTTGTATAAATTTCACTACTTCCACAGTATATAGATCCGTAATTGTAACAACCCACTTTAAAAGATAAACTAAACATAGCAAAACACGCATGCATAAATATTCCAAAACCGAACGGTTCCAAAATGTCTTACAAAAATGCTATGTTCAACGAGTGGCGAAACAACCGGCTTACAGCCGAGAATATATAAAAAGGTAACTATTCGGGCATCTAACAAAATCTTCGAATCTGCGCTCTTCAAGCCAACTCAGCTCACAGTTTACCCTTACCCTTAACTACCTGCTCACCTGAAAGGTTTTTAGTTTTGAAAGCGAGGGTTAGACCATAAGTTCTAGTGAGTTCCCTCAAAAGAAAACCACGCCACGAGCAATATAATATAAAAGTACAAGATATAAAAGGATTATGAACCCTTCAGTTTCATTTCAGGATATGCACACAATTTGGCATGCATTGATGACCCACGCAATAGTCACACACACCCGTGACAGTGTGTTAGGGCACACACCGCCCTTGATATATTATATGAAACAGATTCATACATATATGCATTCTTTATGGGACACACCCCCATATACACACTTAAGTCATCACATGCCCACACACAAGTAATCACACTTTTGATTCACACCATCGTGCAAGTTTAACAGCGTTAAGTAAAATAGCAGTTTAATCAACATTTGCATATATGGATATACAACACATTTGATAAAGGTATTTGGATAGGGAGACTCACCTAGCGATCAACGTTCCCCTCTCACCGAATAACACCCTCCTCAAACCGCACCTAAAACACATCACGCGCACTAGAGGGGTAAGTTACTCAATTTACCACCATATGCTCTCGGACAGGAAACACACTATGGTCACCATTCTTGAACACTAAGGATCCACACAACACAACTACCCTGATAGGTTTACCTGGATAGTTAACGTATCCGGAGGGTTCTACCCAGACAGCTAAAACTATCCGGATGGAGTACTTCCCGGGTGGAGCATCCCGGACACTCCTATGCTATCTGGATTCTCCCGGATTCCCAAGGGTTTCCGGGTAAATCTATCGGAAACCTCAAGCAACTCATCTATCCGGACACACAACCGGATACCAGGCTTTCCGGATACGACGTCCGGATTCTCACTAAGTGGTATCCGGGTAGCTATCTCTGCAACCCCAAATCGCTTGGTCCTCATACTGTTGTTCTAAGCTTCTTACAACCACAGATTATTAATTCACTCTTCCACATAAACCATTAGAACAAAAGCCATAGACACAAATTCCCATTCCTCAAGAAAGAATCAACCAATTGCTTCCAAATCAAGAACTCACTCAGGCAACAACTCAAACAAGATGGTCAAGGGGTTTTTAGGGTTGAATTGAGATTACCTTAATTAGACCTCGCAAACGGGTCGTGTCGTGTCGGGTTCGTGTCGGGTTCACAGGTTAAACGGGTTGAGAGTGCCTAACCCGAACACGACACGTTTAATAAACGGGTCAGAAAATCTCAACCTGAACACGACCTGATTTAACCCGTCTAACCCGACACGACCCGCTAACCCGTTTAACCCGATAACCCGTTTAACCCACTAACCCATTTAACCCGTTTAACAGATTTAACCCGTTTAACCCATTTAACCCGTTTAACATTTATAAATATAAAACTTTTAATAGGGTGCTCCAACATAATAGGGTGCACCAACTTAGAGGGTCCAAGCCAACGGACTCAAACCACTAAGCTAGGGTCAAGGAGGGTGATGCAAATGAAAATACAAGGGGTGAGATCATATTTATAGTGGGAATAGAGCATAAGGTTTTTGTTTCCCACCAATGTGGGATGGGAGGAAATCCCACTTCCTTATGAAACATACAGAAATTGACAGCTCCTATATGCCATAGCCCATAAGTTACGATATATTTCTTTCATTTAGAAGCCAAATTGGACACTATCATCTAAATGAAAGTTGTTCATTGATATCTTGGGATTCCACAGAAACTAGATTCATGCAATTCGGAGCTATAAGCAGACCGTTACAACCTTTAAAAAAACAGTGCACAGGTTCTTGTGTACAATGTGAGCTGATTCAAAAACTCAGTGTGTTAGATCTGAAGTTTTGTCAATAAACCAAGTGTTGAAGATCTGATAAGAAGACTCAGATGTTCTAAGTAGAGAAGTCAGAGGTCTGACTGTGAAAGCTCAGAAGTATTGATAAGAGAAATCAGAAGTCTGGGAAGAGAAGTCAGATGTCTGAGTTAAGGAGTCAGAAGATCTGAGAAGCGTTATCAGAAGAATGTTCAGAAGTTCTGAACTACCTGTTCAAAACTTATGACGAGATACTTTACTTAGTATTTTATAAACTAATTAGGACACGTGTTATGTTCTTATTAGTCTTTCTTATTTGTACTGTAGCTTTAAGATGTCCGTTGCAGTATAAATAGTAGTTAGCTCTACGTTGCTAACTGATTGATTTTTCCCGTATAACTTTGTATTCATTCTTTGTAATCTTTGAGATTCTCTCTCTCTTAGATCTGTAATTCTGTTCATCATTGAATACAATTGGGCTTGATCTTACAAATTCTCAATTACTGCTTTCTACATTGATTGTAAGATAAGATCCTGAACTTACAATTGGTATCAGAGCCAATCAACAAACAAATTCGTTCAAGATTGTTATCGCGAAGATCGATTGATCAATTTCTTGAAGATTTCTTGATTCATTCAAAATTCGATTCCGCTGCTAGGGCTAGTTCTTGAATTCTTGGCAATTCTTGAATTACCTGTTACATTTCGATCAAGAAACTCGAATTTGTCTTTCTATTGAATTTTCTTACAATCATGTCTTCTAAAGAATATCTAGCAATGGGATCTGAAACCAAACCACCTGTTCTTATACCAGAAGAGTATCAGCAATGGAAAATCCGTATGATCCAATTCCTAGACAACATTGATGAAAATCTTATGATCTCTATTCGAGAAGGTCCAATTGAAGTGTACATCGATGTTGCTGCAACTCCTGCTACAGAGACAACTCCAGAAATTCCAGCGACCAGGGTGAAAAAGAGTTATTCCCAATACACAGCTGAACAGAAGAATAGGCATGCTATTGACAAAAGAGCAATTACTTTGATGACTTTGGCTGTCCCAAATGAGGTTCTTAACAGGATTGACAGTGGATCATCAGCTAAAGAAATGTGGGACGAATTGGAAAGGCAGATGCTAGGAACTGTGAGATCTATTCAGGCAAAGTTAAATCAAAGCATAAATGCTTATGAAAGGTTCAAAGCAAAAGAGTCAGAAAGTTTGACACAGACATACAGTAAATTTTGCACTATTCTAAATGACTTGAGAAGAAATGGACTGAAGAAAACGAAGTCAGAAATAAATTACAAATTTCTGAACAGTCTAAATTCAGAATGGTCATCATTTGCCATAAGTCTGCAAATGAACAAGGATATGTGTGAAGAAGACTTAAATGATCTGTTCTGTGTTCTTAATCAACATGAAGATTCTGTCAAGTTAGTTGTGGAAGAGAAGAAAAATGTTGCTGATTAGTTAGCATTCTTATCAAAGTCCAAAGCAATCAAAGCACCCAAAAAGACTGCATATCTATCAGAGATACCTAATCTGGAAGAATCTGACAAGGAAGAAGGATCAGAAGATGATGAAGATATCAAGATAATGGCTGAGAAACTAGCTTTGTTGACAAATACTTTCAACAAAAGGTATGGGAAGGGTAGATTTCAAGGAAATTATAAGAGAGTTGGGAGTTCAGATAATAAGAAGAAAGAAGACAGAGAAGAAAATAAGTTTGAAAAGAGAGTAGAGAGAAGTGGAGAAAACAAAGAAGAGAAGGATGAGAGAAAAGAAAAGAATCTGTGTTTCAAATGTGGAAAATCTGGCCACTATGCTAAGGATTGCAGAGTTAAAATTGTGAAAGACTATGAGTACTACACCAAGAAGGCTCAGCTTGCAAAGAAGAGAGATGATAAAATTGCTTTGTTGGCTGAACAGGAGAATTGGTTGTACTACACTTCTGATGAAGATGATCATATCAACTTTCCACAAATGCAGAGCTATATGGCAAAAATGAGGAATGAGGATGATTCTGATTTTGAAGATGCTGATTCTGAGTCATCTGCTGAGGTACATTCTTCACTTGAATTAGAGTTAATGACACAGATTGGTGAAATGAAAACTGAATTTGCTAATCTAAGAAAACAGATAAAAGGAGAAAGAAATTTGGTTAACAAATTCAGAATTGAAAAAGAAGTAATAAAAGAACAATATGAAGAATCTGAGGCTGAGAAACAGAAAGTTAAAGATGAAAATTCTGAATTGATGAAAAGGCTTTCTGAACTAAAAGTTGAGTTTTCAAAAATAAAGGATGAAAAAGGTGATTTACAAATAAAATTTGATATGTTATTTGAAGAAAGAAAGAATTTATACACCAAAATTAAAGAATTAGAAGATCTGAATTTGAAAAGGGGTCAGACTCAGCAAACACTAAATCTTTTATTAAGCAATGTTAAAGATACAAGATTTTACAACCCAAAGAAGGGATTGGGATTGGAAGAAAATGTCACTTTAAAAAGAGCTCCAATCAACTTGTATGAAAAACTTCAAGTTTCTAAGCCAAAAATCCCAGAAATTGTTGAAGTTTTCATAAGACCTGCTAGTTCTATAACAAGTTCTGACAATTTGCAAAGACCAAACTCTAAAAAGCCAGATGAGAAAATTTCTGAGTCTAAAACAGAAAAGTCAGTTGGTTCAGAAGAAAAGGTTAAGAAAGAAGTTTCTAAACAAACAGATGAGAAGCCAAGATACAATGATACTAAATTCAAGTATGATTCTTTAAATGTCAGCTACAAAAATAAACAACCAAGTTTTTCATATCATGACATTGAGAGCATATTTGACACAAGTAAAAATTCTGAAACAGTCAATCAGAAGTCTGAAATTTCTAGTCAGGATTCTGAACTTTGTAGTCAGAACTCTGAATCTAAAGATCAGACATCTGAGTCTGTAAATCAGAACTCTGACTTAGGTAGTCAGAAGTCTGATTCAACTGGATTTTCTGAAACAAAATCAGATGAATTTTTGCAACTTGAAAAGAGATTTAATCTTGTGAGTCAAGAACTTGAGGACTTAAGGAAAGCTTATGATGAACTTGAAAATGATTTCTGTGAGGTGGATATTAAACTTGAAGAAGCTTTGAAAGAAAAGAATATTTTTATTCAGAAAATAACAGAGCTTGAAAAACTGAAGACTGAGTATGATCTTTTTAAAATTAATGCTTCAAGAGAAAATGATAAATTCTTTAATGAATCAAGTACATATGAAAAAGGTGAATCATCTAATTCTTCTAACAAAAAGAACTTGACTTTTTCAGAAAAAGAAGAAAGCAAAAGGAAAGATGATCTTGCAAAGTTGAATGATCTGAAAAGGGATCTTGAGAAGCTTAGAATGAAATCTACTTCTGAACTCAAAGCTAGAAATTCTTGTAATAAGGGCAATTGTACTCTGAACAGAATCAATAAAAATTAAATGACCTATGTTTCAGATTTATTGTCACTTGCAAAGAAAAATCTTGTTTGTGTTAGATGTAAAAATGATTCATTCCAATATTCTCATAAATGTCAAGTCAAAATAACTTCTGTTTCATACATAAGAAAAGATATTCAGAAAGTTTCTGTTCCTCAAAATACAGAAAAGAAGAAAATTTCTGTTCCTCAGACTCAGAAGAAAGAAAAGATAAAAGAAAAGAAAGTTGAAAATATAGCAAAACCAAAAGTTACAACTCTCAAAAAGAATTTGAACAAGCTTGTAAGCAGAAAATGTTCTGACTTCATAAAAGTTCAAGGAAAATGGTGTTTGAAGAAAGATTTTGAGTGGAGAGTAAAAGGTACTAATGTTAAATCCAATGACAAAGCTAACAAAGATGGACCCATTCCAAAATGGGTACCTAAACCTAACTGATCCTTTTGCAGGGCTGTCATGTGTGGTTTTTAGATTCAGGAGCTTCAAGACACATGACAGGTCAGAAGTCTTTTCTATCAAACTTCACAGAAAAGGCTGGAGGAGCAGTAAACTTTGGAAATAACAGCAAAGGACAAGTCAAAGGTTATGGGGATTTAACTAAAGGGGATCTGACTATCCAAAAGTTCAATCTATGGGAGGAAAGAAATATATGCTTGTGATTGTTGATGAATTCTCCAGATACACATGGGTTGAGTTCCTAAGAGCTAAGTCAGAAGCTGCTACTACATTGATAAATTTTATCAAAAGGATTCAAGTTCTCTTACAACTTCCAGTTCAGAAAATCATAAGTGATAATGGAACAGAGTTCAGAAATGAGACTCTTCAGAATTTTTTAGAAAGTTCTGGGATTTCTCACAATTTTTCTGCTGTCAGAACTCCTCAACAAAATGGTGTTGTTGAAAGGAAGAATAGAACTCTAGTTGAAGCTGCGAGAACAATGATGGCTTATGCAAATCTTCCTACTTTCCTATGGGCTGAAGCAATTGCAACTGCTTGTTTTACACAGAATAGAACTTTAATCAATAAGAGATTAAATAAGACTGCTTATGAACTGATAAATAAAAGAAAACCATTAATCAAATTCTTTCATGTTTTTGGTTGCAGGTGCTATGTTCTTAGAGACAGAGAAAATCTTGCCAAATTCGATAAAAAGGCAGATGAAGGATACTTTGTGGGTTATTCTTTAACTTCCAAAGCATTCAGAATCTACAATAGAAGAACCAAGAGGATGATGGAGAGCATAAATCTAACTTTTGATGAAGCCAGAATGCGGACTTCTGAACAAGACAGTTCAGAACTCATGCTGAACAAGACAAAAATGACTTCTGATACAAATTCTAATCCTATTTGTTCAGAACTCAATTTACTGTTTAAGGATGATTTTAGTGAACTAATTTTTTATTCTTATGCAGAATATGAAAACCCAAAGATGGTCAAAGAGATGAAAAATAAGACTCCAGAAATAGTTCAATCAACTGTAATTTCTGACAAAGGTCCATCAGAGGAATGTCCAAATATAATAAATACAAGTGGTGAAAATTCTGAACCTTGTAATCAGAATTCTGATTCTTGTACTCAGAACTCTGAACAAGTCACTCAGAATTCTGACTTTATTAATCAGAACCCAAACTTGGATATAACTCCTATTCATACATCAGAACAAGGGGACAGTTCAGAATTACAAGCAATCATTGATGAGAATGATGCAAACAACAATTATTCAGAGATTGATGTACTCCCTAGTGCTAATAAATGGACTAAAAATCATCCTATTCATCAAGTAATAGGTGATCCATCAGCAGGAGTAAAAACCAGATCAGCTACAGCAAATGAAGCAATGTTTGCTGGTTTCTTGAGTGTGATTGAACCAAAGAAAGCTAATGAAGCCCTAGAGGATCCAGACTGGATTTCAGCAATGCAAGAGGAATTGCTTCAATTTGAAAGAAATAAAGTTTGGAGACTCATTCCAAAGCCTGAAGGTAAATCTATTATTGGAACTAAATGGGTGTTCAGAAACAAAAAGGATGAATCAGGTGTTGTCATCAGAAACAAGGCAAGATTGGTTGCTAAGGGATACTGTCAACAAGAGGGAATTGATTATGATGAGACATTTGCACCAGTGGCAAGAATAGAGGCAATCAGAATATTTTTGGCCTATGCTGCACATAAAAACTTCAAGGTGTATCAAATGGATGTCAAATCAGCCTTTCTAAATGGCAAACTTAATGAAGAGGTGTATGTCCATCAACCTGAAGGTTTTGTTGATCCAGAATTCCCTGATCATGTTTATATTTTAGACAAAGCTTTATATGGTCTAAAACAAGCACCACGAGCCTGGTATGACACTCTTACTAAACACTTGTTAGGTTCAGGATTCAAGAAAGGTAAGATTGACACAACTTTGTTTTTAAAGAAACAGGGTGATGATTTGATTCTGATTCAGATTTATGTTGATGACATAATATTTGGTTCTACCAGTCCAGAATTATGTGATAATTTTTCAAAAATCATGTCATCTGAATTTGAAATGAGCATGATGGGTGAGCTGAATTTTTTCCTTGGTCTTCAAGTCAAACAATTACCAAAAGGTATTTTTATAAATCAAGGAAAATATGTCAGAGATATTCTGAAAAAGTTCAAAATGTCTGATTGTGCTTCTATGAGAACACCTATGGCAACTAACATAAAGTTAGATGCTGATCTCAAAGGTGTTTCAGCAGATATCAAACTCTATAGAGGCATGATTGGGTCATTACTTTATTTGACTGCAAGTAGACCAGATATCATGTTTTCTACCTGTTTCTGTGCTAGATTTCAATCTAACCCGAAGAATCACATATGTTGGCTGTCAAAAGGATTTTAAGATATCTCAAAGGAACACCTGATCTAGGTTTATGGTATCCAAAAGAAACTGACTTCAAATTGACTGCTTTCACTGATGCTGATCATGCAGGAAGTAGGTTGGACAGAAAGAGTACATCTGGTGCTTGTCACTTTTTGGGAGATAAAATAGTGAGTTGGGCATCAAAGAAGCAGAATTGTGTGTCCACTTCAACTGCTGAAGCAGAGTATGTTGCTGCGGCTGCTTCATGCTCTCAAACATTGTGGATGAGAACACAACCCCCCATCTATTGTGACTCAGAAAGTGCAATTGCCATTACTCAGAACCCTGTTCAACATTCGAAGACTAAACATATAGATGTGAGGTATCATTTTATAAAGGACTATGTGGAAAAAGGAACTATAGAGATGCACTTTGTGCATACAAAGTATCAATTGGCTGACTTGTTCACAAAGCCTCTTGATCACAAAAGGTTTTCTTTTCTCATATGTAAAATAGGAATGCTTAATCTGCCTAATTGAAAATATTTTTTTCTTTCTTAAAAATGCTAAATTTTTCTAAGTAAAATTGTCTGAGTAATGTACTCAGAACTCTGAGTCTTAAGAATCAGAATTTCTGAGTACTAAGATCAGAACTTCTGAGTCTTGAGTTCAGAACTTCTGAGTCTTGAGGTCAGAACTTCTGAGTCTTGAGATCAGAACTTCTGAATCTTACGGTCAGAGATTCTGAGTCAATACATCATCAATCTAGCTTTCAAAAATTTATTTTTGAGAAATAAAAATACTTCAACTGTGTGGATTATGCTTCTTCTATTATCTTTTCATCTCATCTTTATGTATCATTAATAGTCAAATGCATGCTCAAGTCAAGGGGGAGCATCAAAATTCCTTTGGAAATCATTTTGTGATGCTTAAAAGATTTGCTTTCATTTTCTATCTCTATTATTCTAAGAAGAACAAGCTTTTCATGATAAATTTTGTTGTTATTCAAACTATATCTGAATTAATTTTTTTTTTCATATTCAGATATAAGATTTTAAATGATTTTTTAATTCATCATAATATGAACAGAATTTTGATGATAAAAAGTGTTTCTATCTGTTCAAACCTCTTCTGAATAATCAAAATGTTTTATATTTGTCAGAAGTTGATTTTAAATGACATTTTGGTTACAAGGTAAAATTCTTCTGAGAAGAACAATCAGATATCTGATAAAGAAAAGTCAAAACATCTGAGCGTGTTATTCAGATCTTTGATTTGAGTCAAAATTCTATCCACTAACACGTGTCAGCTTCATATTTGTTTGATTATGCCACGCATTTCATTTAAATCCTCTGTGGCATTTCAAATGTGTTGACTCCGTTATAACATTGATTTCGCTTTTCCGTTAAACCTTTCAACTTCGCGGATTTTAAATAGGTCTTAAAATCCCTATTTCAAATCTTTTCAAATTCCAGAGCGAAAAGTGAGATACGAATCAAATCCATAGTTCTTTGAATTTGTTTTCTTCTTAAATCATGTCTAGAATACGAAGGAGTGGTCAAATTTCGCTACACTCTACAAAATCGATAATGGATTCATCTGATTCGGATAATGATGAAGTACAGAATAGAGCTGTAGAGGAAGAAGCAATAAGAAATGATGGAGAAAATGAACAAATGGATGAATCTGAAGGAAATGCGGATGAGGTAAACGTTAATATTGAACATGAACAGAGTGCTGCAGGTTCTATTATGTCAGATAGACCTATTTTAGTGGAAAGAATTGTTCCTGAGAATGAATGGCTGAAATTATCTGAAAATAACTGTGTTATATTATTTGAGGAAAGCCGGTTTAAGCCTGAACACAGAATTATCATGGAGTTATTCAAACACCATCCGTACAGAAAATGGTTTACACGAAGTAAAAATGTGCCTGTTCAGTACATACAACAATGGTGGAAACATCTTAGGTTAGAAGATAATAAGTTTGTGTCTGAAATTGGAGGAGTGACATTTGCCTTATCTATCTCTGCACTAAGAGAAATGCTGAATTTACCAGAGAAAGATGATGTACAAAGAAGGACAGATTTTGAGGACTCACCCTTAACAGAGGAATTAATAGCAGAGTTTATGAAGTTAGGATACAATGAAGGATTGAGGACACTTAGTTTGTTCAGAAGAAACAAATTACCACCTATTTGGGCTTGCTTCTTTCATGTGGTAAATAAATGTGTGTCAGGGAAGAATAGTTCTGCTGATCAAGGTTCTAAACAAATTCTTCAGATCTTTCAGGGTTTAGTGAAGAATAGGCATTATGACTATACTTTAATACTTTGGGAAGACATGAAGAATACATTTGAGAAGAATCAGAAAGCAATTCAGAAGAAAACAAAGGATGCTCCACTGACATACATTCCTTATATAAGGTACTGGCAAATTGTTATTTGGTATGCCATGCAGGAAAACAGAACAATCTCAAGAAGAACTAATGAAGAGCATGGTCCTACATTTTATTTGGGTAAGATGACCTCAGTAACAAGACTTGAAAACTATCCCAATCATAAACTATTGTCAAAATCACTTAGGAACTATATTCCAAGGGAGAGTGAGATTTTAAAAGCTTATTGCACCTCTATGGGAATTGAATTACCTCAAATCCCTACCCAAGAGGACCAACCTGAGAAGAGAGGTGAAGGGTCTAGTCGAATTAGAGAGGGGGAGGATGTTCAGATGGGTGAACATTCTGAGAGACTTGAGGGGGAAAATTCTGAGAGCTTGGTTAGATTTGATGAGGAAAAACAGAATGAGAGTGGTGAGGATGAGAGATTGTCAACAGAGGTTCAAACAGAAAGAGATGCCTCTGAACCAGCTAATCTTGACCAGGTAACCACAAATGCTATTGGTTCACATCTCTTGGTGTCCAATATTGAAACAAATACCATGGACCTAGTGGTGGATCTTGAACAACCCATCCATATCCACTCAGAAGCATTTCAACATGCTACTGTTTCACACAAATCCGGGGAACCATCCCAAACTCATTTGGAGGGAGGTGATAAATCCCAATCTATTTTTCAACACATTGAGTCTGAATATCACAGTCCTATTCATATTGAGCCTAAAATTCCTTCTGACACTTGCACAAATCAGGAATTTTGTATTCCTGAAACAACATTCATAGACATACCTAATGTTGGGTGTCGAGGATTGGATGGAAGTCCTGGTGAGGTGAACATTACAAAAGCCTCATTCAAACGTGCATCTGTTGTACAAGATGACTGTGTGTTATCTACAGGCCATGAGCCCTCTGGGCACATGAAAACTAGACCATTTGTTGGTTCAGGTTCACTGTTAGAAACTTCTGAATTTGAAAAGATTCAGAAACAAAACAAGGAGATGGGGGAAAAAGTAGAAAATTTGGAGAAGAAGGTGGAGGATTTGAATGATGAGATGTCAGATTTGAAAGTTGTGTTGGAGAAAAAGTTGATTTCTGTTGAAACCAAAGTAGATGATGTAAAGAAATCCTTGGATTCTCACAAAAAGGAGATCATGGATATAATGTCTGGTTTTCAAAAAGATATGTTAAAACAAATGCAAGGGATGCAGGAATCTATACTGAAAGCACTGAGTGTATCATTAGCTTCTACTTCAACGCCTCTTGATCTTGTTCCTATTGCAGAAACTGAACCTGAAGGTACTTCTAATCAGAACTTGAAGAGAAAGTTTGATGATAATGAGCCTCATGATCATCAAAAGGGGGAGAAAAGACAAAGGTTAAGTTCTGATGATGATATTGGCATAGAAGATTTTGAGATGGCAGATATGCAATTAGCTAGTACAAAAAGTTCAGAAGATCAGACACAGGAAAATTTAAAGGCAATAACTCAGATAGTTCAGATTGATAGCTCAGATACAGAGGAAATGGAGTTGGAAAGTACAGATGGTGGTGATTCAGATAAAACAGAGGAATTGAACTTAGACATAGAGATGGAAGGAAACTCAGATGAAACTGAAGCTATTGAGGAATCTGTATTGAGATCAGAAAAGACAGTGGAAAGTAAAGTGGTCAACATGTGTACAGATATTGTGGTGTATAACAAAGAAAATATGACGGATTCTGAATTAGAAGAAAGGAGGTTAAGTGAAGAGTTGATCAGAAGGATGCATAATAATTTAGTCAGAGCTTTGAATGTTCAAAAAGTTCAGCAAGGAATAAAAATGGTAAGACCTATTGATCTAATGGGAGAAGAAGACAGAACTGTGAATTATACTCAGGATTTTGAAGATGATTTTAGATTTAACTTTTGTGATGAGTTAAATACAGAAGAAGAGTATGTGAAAGTGAAAGACTACTTTATGCCTTCTGAGTATGTATTCAGAAAACCAATTGAGATCCCAAAGATTAACTTGCAAAGACTAGAAGAACCTGTATGTGATTTCATCCTAGAGTTAAGTGATGTGCCATTAGCCAGACAATTTCATGATGATATTTTTCCTGAGGAAATATATGATAATCTTTACTACACAGAAGGAGAGTATGAGCTTTTGGAAAGTAATATTGATGGTTTTATGGATGACAGAGCTCAGATGATCTACTCAGAAGCTTCTAACAGATTCAGAGTTCCTGACTCAAAACTGCATATTCAGAAAAGAATTGAGAAAGTTCTGATGTTTCAACAAGATGAATTCAATGGTTTAATGTTTGTTAGAATGGAAGTACTGAAAGAAAGAAATACAAAGGTTTCCATGTCTATTTTTGATTTTCACAGATTGACTCTTGATGATCAGATCTTTCTAGTCAAGTTCTTTGCCAGCACTGAAGAAGCCTTGATGGAAATTGAATGCAGAAGACTTCTGGGTATCTATGTCAGAAATATATACTTGTATAACTTCCAATTAGCTATTGAAGAAAGAAAAGAAAAGTGTAATCTGAGTTCTCCCACAAAGAAAACAGAAGTTGGTTTGCATTTGAAGGGATTTGTGAATGAAGGATGGAGACAGAAGGGTTCACATATACAGTTCACGAAAGGCTTGAAATGTTCAGATTAAAAGAGTTGGTGAAGTACAGTGATGCAACTCTGAATTGGTTATTGATTAAAATGGAAATAAGTGTGGAAACTGAAAGAGAGAGTTTAAAGAAAAGATGTATGAACTCTGTGAAAAGGAGGTTGGATCTTAGAAGAAAAATCAGAAACTGTAGTAAATGGTTGCTATCTGAGGTGAATCCCAAAAAGATTCTACATAATGATTTTGTGTTTCCTGCTGAGTATGAAGTGAATGAAATTCTGTCAGATGAAGTTGAAGAAGTGCAGAACACAACATCTCAGAATGTGCAGATAACTAGTTTTGATCAAGCTGAACAGTCTGAACCCAAAGAAGATGAAATATCCATTGATCTAAATGGATACTTTCTTGAATTTGATTTGCCTGAGTTCTTCAAACCAAAAGAAGTACAATTCTTGGATATGTATTATGATAGACCTAAGGAGACTCAGATCTGGTTGGCTGAAAAATCAAGATGTCTTGGCAAAACAAAGCAAGCCGTTTACTCAGATTTTTTAATTACTGGAATCAGAGAATTGAGGGTTAAGAAATTCAGAAAGATGGAGTACTTATCTTTTGAAGTTCTGAGAGAAGATGGCAAGGTTTATTACTTTACTGATGCAGATTTTGAGAAACTATCAGTGGTTGACTTATACAGATTACACAGCTTTCTATGCTTCAAAGAGTCGAGCAAAGACAGAAATGAAAGGAAGGCAAGAAGTGTGGTAATTGAGGCCATGTTCTACATCTTAAGGTGGCACTGTTATACAGATTTTCAAATAGCTCTGTACTTACAAAAGTCATGTGTTTATCTGGCAAATCCCAACACAGATCATGAACAGAAAAAGGTGTTAAAGACTGGAAGTGTTCACAAATATCCAGATTTGGGAGTATTTTTGAAAAACAAAAGTGGAAAGATCTTCTTCAGAGCAAAGGAAACTGCAAAATACTGTTCTGGAACTTTAAGAATCATAAAGCATAATTTGGAGAAAAAGATGCTGAAAGTGAAGGAAGCAAACATGACTCAAGAAGTAATCAATCAGCGAGTTGAAATTATTCAAGAAATCATTGACAAAATTGATAAGAGGCTTAATCTGAGAAATGTGCTACTTCAGAAAATTGTTCCTGCTCTGAAAGAACTGGATGATGCAAAGTTTAAGTTTATTTGACAAAAAGGGGGAGATTGTTAGATCTGAAGTTTTGTCAATAAACCAAGTGTTGAAGATCTGATAAGAAGACTCAGATGTTCTAAGTAGAGAAGTCAGAGGTCTGACTGTGAAAGCTCAGAAGTATTGATAAGAGAAATCAGAAGTCTGGGAAGAGAAGTCAGATGTCTGAGTTAAGGAGTCAGAAGATCTGAGAAGCGTTATCAGAAGAATGTTCAGAAGTTCTGAACTACCTGTTCAGAACTTATGACAAGATACTTTACTTAGTATTTTATAAACTAATTAGGACACGTGTTATGTTCTTATTAGTCTTTCTTATTTGTATTGTAGCTTTAAGATGTCCGTTGCAGTATAAATAGTAGTTAGCTCTACGTTGCTAACTGATTGATTTTTCCCGTATAACTTTGTATTCATTCTTTGTAATCTTTGAGATTCTCTCTCTCTTAGATCTGTAATTCTGTTCATCATTGAATACAATTAGGCTTGATCATACAAATTCTCAATTACTGCTTTCTAAATTGATTGTAAGATAAGATCCTGAACTTACACAGTGTTTTGACACATTTAAAATCATAATTAGGACTTTAATTCTTCATAACAGTTCTTAAGGACATTCTAAGCTTTCCAACGGTATATCGTACACCTCATTTGGACCAACGGTTGATTTTCTATGAATTTTCTAATAACATGGCAGAAACTTTAAAATTCATAATTGACAGCTCCTATATGCCATAAGTTACGATATATTTCTTCCATTTAGAAGCCAAATTGGACACTATCATCTAAATGAAAGTTGTTCATTGATATCTTAGGATTCCACAGAAACAGGATTCATGCAATTCGGAGCTATAATCATACCGCTACAACCTTTACAAAAACAGTTCGCAGGTTCTTGTGTACAATGTGAAAACTCAGTGTTTTGACACATTTAAACTCATAATTAGGACTTTAACTCTTCATAACAGTTCTTAAGGACATTCTAATCTTTCTAACGGTATATCGTACACCTCATTTGGACCAACGGTTGATTTTCTATGAATTTTCTAATAACATGGCATAAACTTTAAAACTAAAAATTTGATTGCCTAAGCCCATATTTAATCGTCCATACATAAATAGATAATAGTCAAAGCCCATATTTAATTGTTCAAAGAATGGCCTAATTTAAACGGGTTAAATGGGTCAATTTCGAGTTGAATATTTTAACCCTAACCTTACCCGTTTAATTTTCGTGTCGTGTCGTATCAACCCGTTTACTTAAACGGGTTGAAATGTATTACCCAAACCCGTTTATTTCGTGTCGGGTTCGTGTCGGGTTATCGTGTCGTGTCAGTTTTTGCCACCTCTAACCTTAATTGATGGATGTTGATTTCCCTTCCAAAGATTGTTTCCCCCCACGCCTTGCTTGAAGAATCTGCAATTGCACACACACCAGTGCACTCTAGCCGAACACAGTAAAAATAAGGAGAAATTGAGGGTTTTAGGGTTTTTCTCTTTTATATACCCACCACACTTAACACCCAACTTTTGATTATCACACTTTGGCCACCAAACTCCCTTTTATTTCTTACACTCAAAACTAGGTTATTACAACATCCTCCCCTCAAAAGAATTATGTCCCCGAAATTCCATCTTCGAATAAATGAGGGAAACGGGCCTTCATATCCGATTCAACTTCCCAAGTTGCTTCTTGCCCCTTATGGAAACGCCACTGAACCTTCACCAGCGAGATCTCTTTATTCCTCAACTTTCTGACCTTGCGATCTACGATCGCCAACGACTCCTCAACATAGTTTAGCTTTTCGTCCACCCGAATATCTTCTAATGGTACCGCTATGCTTTCTTCAGCCAGACACTTCCTCAGGTTTGACACACGAAAGGTCGAATGCACTCCTCGAAGTTCCTCAGGCAATTCCAACTTGTATGCCACCTCGCCCACACGCTCGATGATGGTAAACGGCCCGACGTACCTAGGTCTTAGCTTCCCTTTCTTTCCAAATCGCACGATGCCTTTCCACGGTGACTCCTTAAGCATTACCTTATCCCCTACCATAAACACAATTGGTTTCCTTCTCTTATTCGCATACATCTTTTGGCGGTCCTGAGCCACCTTCAACTTCTCCCTTATCATACTAATCTTATCGGTAGTCAACTGCACGATCTCCGGTCCTGTCATCTGCCTCTCTCCCACTTCATTCCATCACAACGACATTCTACACTTACGCCCGTACAATGCTTCTTATGGTGCTGCTTGAAGACTGGCATGCTCACTATTGTTATACGAGGATTCGATCAACGGCAGATGAGATTCCCACGAGCCCTTGAAGTCTATCACACAAGCACGCAACATATCTTCCAAGGTCTATATAGTCCTTTCACTTTGTCCATCCGTTTGAGAGTGATAGGCGGTGCTCATCAAAAGCTGAGTGCCTAACTCCCTTTGAAGACTCCTCCAAAAAGACGACGTGAAACGACTATCACAGTCAGAGACTATGGATGACGACACTCCATGCCTCGTCACTATCTCATTGACATACAACTTCGCCAACTTCTCTAGCGAATCATTCTCCCGAATGGGTAGAAAATGAGCCAACTTGGTGAGACGGTCAACTATCACCCATATGGCATCATACCCCTTCAGGGTCCTTGGTAGCTTCGTGACAAAATCCATTGTGATGCTGTCCCACTTCCACACCGGTATCTCTAAGGGTTGCATTTCCCCACAAGGTCTTTGATGCTCAGACTTGACCTTCAGACAGGTCGTACACCGCTCAACAAAGTAAGCAACGTCCTTCTTCAACCCTAACCACCAGTACATTTGCCTCAGGTCTCGGTACATCTTATTGGTTCCCGGGTGTACAGAATATTGTGATTTATGCGCCTCTTCCAAAATACGCTTCCGTAAATCTCCCAACTTATTAACCCACACTCGCGTCTGCAAACATTTCACACCGCTCCCATTACACTCCAAGGATGCCATATAACCGACAATCCTTTCAGCCTTCCACCTTTCTTCTACAAGAGCTTCAACTTGGAATTTCTTAATTTCTTCTAACAGGTTAGAAGTTACCTCCACTCGAAATGCCACTACCTTAGTTGTCTTCCTTCTTTCCTTCTGACTCAAAGCGTCCGCTACGACGTTCCCCTTACCCGGATGGTAAAGGATCTCACAATCATAGTCGCTTAACAATTCCACCCAACGCCTCTGCCTCATATTTAGCTCATTCTGATCGAACAAGTGCTTGAGGCTTTTATGATCGGAGTAGATCTTACACTTAACTCCATAAAAGTAGTGTCTCCATATCTTTAGCGCAAAAACCACCGCCGCTAGCTCCATATCGTGAGTAGGATAGTTCTTCTCCTGCTCCTTCAACTGACGGGATGCATAAGCGATCACTTTCCCGTCTTGTATCAGCACACACCCTAGCCCCAACTTAGATGCATCGCTGTAGATTACGAATCCTTCCGTCCCTCTAGGCAAGGATAAAATTGGAGCGCTACTCAACTTGTCTTTCAAACTACAGAAATCCGCTTCCTGGGACTCCGTCCACTCGAACTTGGCACTCTTCTTGGTCAAAGCAGTCAAAGGCGTGGCTATACGAGAAAAGTCCTGAATGAACTTTCGGTAGTGGCCCGCTAAGCCGAGGAAACTCCTCACCTCCGACGGTGATCTCGGTGGTTCCCATCCTTTAATGGCATCCACTTTGGTCGGGTCCACCTTGATACCTTCTCCCGACACCACGTGCCCCAAAAATTGGACTTCTCTAAGCCAAAACTCATACTTTGAGAATTTACCAAACAACTTCTCTCACCGCAACAACTCCAGCACTAGGCGAAGATGTTCTTCGTGCTCACTCTGAGATCGGAAATAGATGAGGATGTCGTCTATGAACACAATCACACACTTGTCCAACAGCGCACTACACACCTGATTCATTAAATCAATGAATACCGCTGGGGCATTGGTCAGCCCAAAGGGCATGACTAGAAACTCGTAATGCCCGTACCTCGTGCGAAAAGCCGTCTTAGGCACATCCTCTTCCCTCACTTTCAACTGGGGATAACCAGATCTCAAATCTATCTTTGAAAAGAAGCTCGCCCCTTGCAACTAGTCGAATAAATCATCGATCCTCAGAAGCGGGTACTTATTCTTGACGGTTACCTTATTAAGCTCGCGGTAATCTATGCACATTCGCATAGACCCATCCTTCTTCTTGATGAACAGTACCGGCGCTCCCCAGGCTTATGAGCTAGGGCGTATGAATCCCTTATCCAGCAATTCCTGCAACTGCGTCATCATCTCCTTCATCTCCGCCGGTGCCAAATGGTACGGCGCACACGCTATTGGTGCTGCTCCAGGCATCAATTCCATCCTAAACTCGACTTGTCGATCCAGGGGTAAACCCTTCAAGTCATCCGGAAATACTTCCAGAAACTCACTCACCACAGGAACATCTCATATTCCTCCCTTCTCTTTCTTGGCGTCTAACACATACGCTAGAAACCCCCGACACCCCTTCTATAAACAATGCCTCGCCTTCATCACCGAGATAAGACAGGACTTACGCTCACGCCTATCTCCATAAATTATCACCTCCGACTTATCGGGCAAAGCCATACAGATCATTTTCTTATTGCACATGATGCTAGCACTATTACTAGCCAACCAATCCATCCCCACAACGATGTCAAACTCTCCCATACCCATAGGGTACAACCGCAAAGAAAAAGAGTGACCCTCTACTTCGATACTACATCCCTCATACACCTCCCTCACCAAGACTCGACTATCATCCACAATCTCTACTTCAAAACCACACTCCAATCGCCTAGGTTTAACATGCATACACCGAGCTAATTTCGGCGATACAAACGAACGGTTTACACCCGAGTCAAATAACACTTTAGTAAGTACGAAGTTTACAAGAAAGGTACCTGCCACCACGTCAGGTATCTCCATAGCCTCTTCTCCTGTCATGCGAAATGCCCTCGTCCTTGCCCGCGCTGGCTCCACCTTCTTTTCTCCCACCTTCCCCCCTTGTTCACCACCATAACCACCTGAATACCCTTTCTTCAACTGCGGACAATCCGATTTCAGATGTTCCGGAGAGCCACACTGGTAGCACGCTCTTGGGTTCCGACAGTCACGCGCCAAGTGCACTAATTTCACACTTAAAGCATCCTTCAGGCTCAACAATACACTCTCCACGGTGCACACGATTGCACCTCCCACAGGGCTTCTCTCCAAACCTTGATCCCCCTCAAAACTCAAGCTTGAATACTTTAGCTCGCTTTGAATCACGCGCCGGCCCTTCCCACTTCCTTATTTCTTTACCCTTCTCTTCATCCTGTCGGTTCTTCTCATTTTAAACTAACTCAGCTGCATTGATGGCTGCCTGAATCGTAGTCGGGTTTCGGGCCGATGACAGTTCCCGAACGCTACTCTTTAACCCAAATAGGTACCTCTCAATCTGGCGTTCCTCATTCGGTACGTACAACACAACAAACCTTGCTTTCTCCATGAACTTCTACGTGTATTCCCTTACCGACATCCCACCTTGTTCTAAACTTAGGAATTCCTCCTCCAATCTCTTCACTGCCGCAAGCGGACAAAACGATGCCTTAAACCTTGAGACAAATGTAACATCTCAAAATTTCCATATTTTGCGTACTTTTATTTTGGAGAATGTTTAAAATAATGGAAGATATTATTTTAAACGTAGTGTTATGATGTTTTATCAAAAGGGTCAAAGTGTAATTGACCAAAGTTTGGAAAGTTATTTGTGAACTATGGAACTTTGAGGGCTGATTTTGTTATTTGGTCTAAGTTGTGGATCAAATTGGTTATTTGTAAAAAAAATCTGATGTATATCAAGTTTGAGTCGGCTGAATTGAGATGAACTCAATTCAGTTTTGGTTCTTTAAGGCGGTTTCCAAGCAGAGAAGAGAAATCAATTTGACAGGATTGTTTCGGCTAATTTAGTGTTTGAATTTAAAGTCTGGAAGTTTATCTGGATTGGATATCGAATTCGACTTTTAACCAGGTAATAGCTCGGGAAGGGATAAGCAGGGATGAGTGTCGAGAAGTTCTAGAGCTATGCTTTTGGTGATGTAATGGAGAAGTTAGGGAAAGCATTGATGTTTTGGAGATTTGTAAACAACCCTTATAATCTGATCGCGCACGTTATGGATTAGATTAGTAGGTTGTTTATAATAGTTGGATGTATATACGAACCTTGGTATGACTTCTCCATTTATGTATAAAACATTTGGAAATAGTTGTCTTGGACCTTATAAAATTAAGGTTTAAATTTATTGTGATTTTTGGGATGTTTCAGTATGGTATCAGAGCTGTAGTTTAAGTGAACTAGGTATGATCGTGAGATACCTAGACTTAAGCTGAGATGAATTAAGTTATGATTTGTGAGATTTAGGTAGAAGTGCTAAGACGATAGTCTTAGAGTCGACGGAATTACGTGAATTATGAACTGTGATAATGGTAACGAGGATTCTTATGTATAGTATGTTCATAATTTCATATAACTACTGTTATTATGAATATATGGTTACGTAAGCATACTTGTTTCTAAATTGTTATGGCAATTAATGAACGTTATAGTACGTTTCCTATGTTTGAGTATGTATAGCCATTTCTTATGGTTATCTTTTTGTGCGATATCAGAATACGATGGTGAATACACCAGATCCCCTAATTCTTTGGAAGAAAGGGCAGTAAATGATTGGGCGATGGAGAGCAACCCGAAAGGGTTGGAACTTATGAAAGTCCACCAAGGCCTTCTATTTTGAGAGGAGGAGGAAGTCGTGCACAACAAACGAATGTCGGTACCTCTAATCCGGTGACGACGGAATCCACCATGGAGTCTAGAATGATGGAAAATATGATGCGAGCGATAGATGCAACACTGGCACAACAATCAGAAATGTTCATCAAAGTGTTAAATGACAGAAGTGCTGAGTCACGAAGACCGGAGACGGGTACTGGTACGGTAACTCCACATGTTATCCCGGTGCAGATGTGAATAGAAGGATGGAGAAAGTTTGTTCGTATAAAACGTTTTTGAGCTGCAAGCCACCGGAGTTTGCTGGATCAGATAATCCAATTGTTTGTATGAATTGGATTAGAGAAATGGAACAAGCTTTTAAAGCTTGTGAGTGCGACGAAGAATCGAAGGTTAGGTTCGGATCTCAGATGTTACGCAGGAACGCTTTGACATGGTGGAACATCGTAACATCGACAGTAACGGCCCCAGTTTTTGCTGCTATGACATGGGAGTCATTTAAACAAAAGATTCTAGAAGAGTATTGTAACGAGAATGAAATGGACCGAATCGAAGAAGAGTTTCGAACTCTTAAAAAGGGTACTTCATCTGTACGGGAGTACACCTGCATATTCTTAGAAAAGCTGAACCTAGTGGGGCATGTGGCTCCAACTGAGAAAGAGAAGATCAAAGCTTACCTGAAGGGCTTACCGGCTGATATGATGTATAGAGTTCGGAATTCCAGAGCCTTGACTCTGAGAGAGACAATTGAGGAAGCAAAGATCATAGAAGAGGTTTATGCAAAAGATAAAATTGAGAAGGCTCAATTAGGAGAGAAAAGAAAGTGGGAAAGTCGATCAGAATCTTCGCAAGGACCGAAGTCTTTTACCAAGAACACTTATTTTGAGCCTCGTCAGGAACCAAATTGGTGCCAGAAATGTAAAAGAAAACACTTTGGTCCGTGTTGAGTGACTTGGCTAGAATGTTTCAAGTGTGGTAAGAGTGGTCACACTATGGGGAATTGTCCCATCCAAGGACCGACATGTTTTGAATGTAAGCAGGCCGGTCATTATCGAATGGATTGCCCAAAGCTCAAGAAGAGCGAAAATCAAGAGAAGAAACCCAATACCCCAAGACCAACGGGCTGAGCATTTTACATGATGGCAGAAGGAACTGAGGAATCGGCGGATGTACTTTCTGATATATTCCTTGTTAATTATATACATGTGTGTATATTATGTAATAGTAGTACTAGCTAGTCTTTTGTACTACAATCTTTTATTAAAAGTTAGTTATACCGGTTACTATTTTAGAAGATGCTTTATTAGTCGATCTAACAAATGGGGGTTTTCAACCTTTGGAGATTCCTGAGTGAAAGTGGGATAATTTCATAATTATCTACTTATTTTGTTTGGTTGGTTGAACGTGTACAGAATGATAAGACTTTTCTTGACAGCTATGGTTTCTTGGATCTAAGTGCCAAAGGACAGTAGGTGGTTTGAAAGTATACAAGAAAGTTAGATAAGAGAAACGGTGATGGAAAGGGAAACCTTGATGCAAAGACATGAAGAGGAAGGGAAAAGTAATTTATGATGATAACAATAAATAAGCTGTTCTGGAAAGGAAGAACGAAACTGTCAGGAGGTAGGAGCTACCCTCCTATCATCTATACCAAATGGTATAAGCCGGGAGGCAGCCGCCATGTCAGTCAACGTTAGGGCGATTGGAGGTGATTCAGTTCTTGGTAATGCTTTTGAACATAAAAGAGTTTCAAGTATAGCACGACGAATCCATGCCACTCGGTTAGCTGGACGAGCTTTTTAGATGGAAATTTAGTGCTGTGATGTGTTCCTGACGATGAATCGGTATCTAGTAGAAAATAATGTGGGTAGCCAGATCCACAATTGATCTAAATCAAAATAATATTTTTCAATGATGGTTGTGACCCAACCCGATTCTGGACTAGTTTGTCTCTTGGTAACGGCGTATTAGAAATAAGATTACTAGAAATTTCGGTTTTGGGTTCTGATCAAGGAATAGAGGCTGGACAAATGGGGCTTCAAATAATAACCAAAGGAGACCAATAGAATTTCATGTTGTTTCCAAGTTGGGGAGCGAGTAATGTTAAAGGTATCTCCATGGAAACATCATAGAGGTGGGGAGTCTGAAGAGGATATGAAAAATAGATATCCTCGTCTATTTAACTGACTTTGATTTCGAGGAAGAAATCATTTTCAAGTTGGGGAGATTTGTAACATCTCAAAATTTCCATAATTTGTGTACTTTTATTTTGGAGAATGTTTAAAATAATGGAAGATATTATTTTAAACGTAGTGTTATGATGTTTAAAATAATGGAAGATATTATTTGTTCTAAGTTGTCGATCAAATTGGTTATTTGTAAAAATATCTGATGTATATCAAGTTTGAGTCGGCTGAATTGAGATGAACTCCATTCAGTCTTGGTTCTTTAAGGCGGTTTCCAAGCAGAGAAGAGAAATCAATTTGACAGGATTGTTTCGGCTAATTCAATGTTTGAATTTAAAGTCTGGAAGTTTATCTGGATTGGATATCGAATTCGACTTTTAATCAGGTAATAGCTCGGGAAGGGATAAGCAGGGATGAGTGTCGATAAGTTCCAGAGATATGCTTTTGGTGACGTAATGGAGAAGTTAGGTAAAGCATTGATGTTTTGGAGATTTGTAAACAACCCTTATAATCTGATCGCGCACGCTATGGATTAGATTAGTAGGTTGTTTATAATAGTTGGATGTATATACGAACCCTGGTATGACTTCTCCATTTATGTATAAAACATTTGGAAATAGTTGTCTTGGACCTTATAAAATTAAGGTTTAAATTTGTTGTGATTTTTGGGATGTTTCAACAAAGGTCTCCCATGTCATACCCTTGGCAGCTTTCGACCCTTCTCCCGCTGTCTTCGCATCCCACTAGAACATTGCATCTGACTTCAGCATGGATAAGGCGAACATCACTCTGTCACTGTCAACACATTTACAGGTGTCAAACACTACTTCCATCTCCCTTTTCCATTTTATGGCCAACACAGGGTCACATTCTACTTTAAACGTTTGCGGCTTACAAGAGGCGAACGCCTTGTAACTGCACCCCTATTCAACACCAAGTCGCTTACCACCAACGGGGTCGATTGAGAAGGACTCCCTGTCGCAGATCCATGTGAGCTAGACATCCCAGTCCCTTCCTTACCACTCGCTTCTTTGCTTCCCGATGCTGACTTATCCTAGTTAGCTAACAGGGCTTTCAATATATCCTAAATTTCACCCAAAGCAGTGGCGAAATTTTCTTGGATCACGAAAGTCTGAGCACGACCTCGCCCACGGCCTCCACCTCGACCCGCTCCCCGCCTAGACGCCAAGCTCTCCTGATGAGATGCCTCCGGCTCCGGTGGAATCTCCACATTCCTCGCTCCACGGGGAGCACGTGCCCTCACTCTAGCCACTTCGACATTTTCATTTCCTTGAGTAGCCGCTCTCCGGGGCATTCTTCCCCACCCCCTTCCACGACCTCTACCCCTACCACGGGTGGTTGCCTGCTTAGGTGGATTCACCGGTACTTCCATTTCGATCTCCTCGTCGACCGGCACTGATCCACTCCTCAAAGATCTCCTTGACATGCTTGATAACTGGCAAAAACACACTGATAGAATTAAACCGACAGTTCTAATATAATAAGGCAAAATAAGCACATTCATGCACCTGTAAGTTCGTAATTACACTGGCCAGGTGCAATTGCCAACTTATTGTACATGGCAGTTCTCACTACCCTATTATTTACCCCGACTAGGTCTCCCTTAAAGTTTTCCTAAATCTCAGTTGTACTACGTAACTCCCACAGTTTAAGTTTAGGCCCATCCAATCACCTAAATCTTTTAAACTATCGCTCTGATACCAACTGCAACAACCCACATTAAAAGATAAACTAAACATAGCAAAACACGCATGCATAACTATCCCAAAACCAAACGGTTCCAAAATGTCTTACAAAAATGCTAAGTTCAACGATTGGCGAAACAACCGGCTTACAACTGAAAATATATAAAAAGGTAACTATTCGGACATCTAACAAAATCTTCAAATCCTAGCTCTTCAAGCCAACTCAGCTTACAGCTTACCCTTACCCTTAACTACCTGCTCACCTGAAAGGTTTTTTGTTTTGAAAGCGAGGGTTAGACCATGAGGTCTAGTGATTTCCCTCAAAAGAAAACCATGCCACGAGAAATATAATATAAAAGGACAAGATATAAAAGAATTATGAACCCTTCAGTTTCATTTCAGGATATGCACACAATTTGGCATGCATTGATGACCCACGCAATAGTCACACACACTCGTGACAGCGTGTTAGGGTACACACCACCCTTGATATATTATATGAAACAGATTCATACATATATGCATTCTTTATGGGACACACCCCCTATATACACACTTAAGTCATCACATGCCCACACACAAGTAATCACACTTTTGATTCACACTATCATGCATGTTTAACAGCGTTAAGTAAAATAGAAGTTTAATCAACATTTGCATATATGGATATACAACACATTTGATAAAGGTATTTGGTTAGGGAGACTCACCTGGCGATTAGCGTTCCCCTCTCACCGAATAACACCCTCCTCAAACCGCACCTAAAACACATCACGCACACTAGAGGGGTAAGTCACTCAATTTACAACCAACATAGGCTCTCGGACAGGAAACACACTATGGTCACATTTCTAGAACACTAAGGATCCAAACAGCACAACCACCCGGATAGGTTTACCTTGATAGTTAAACTATCCGGATGGAGTACTTCCCGGGTGGAGCATTCCGGACACTAGGTTTACCGGACACTCCTATGGTATCCGGATTCTCCCGGATTCCCAAGGGTTTTCGGGTAAATCTATCGGAAACCTCAAGCAACTCATCTATCCGGACACTACACCGGATACCAGGCTTTCCGGATACGACGTCCGGATTCTCACTAAGTGGTATCCGGGTAGTGATCTCCTCAACCCCAAATCGCTTGGTCCTCATACTGCTGTTCTAAGCTTCTTACAACAACAAATTATTAATTCACTATTCCACTTAAACCATTAGAACAAAAGCCATGAACACAAATTCCAATTCCTCAAGAAAGAATCAACCAATTGCTTCCAAATCAAGAACTTACTCACGCAACAACTCAAACAAGATGGTCAAGGGGCTTTTAGGGTTGAATTGAGATTACCTTAATTGATGAATGTTGATTTCCCTTCCAAGGATTGTTTCCCCCCATGCCTTGCTTGAAGAAACTGCAATTGCACACACACCAGTGCACTCTAGCCACACTTAACACCCAACTTTTGATTATCACACTTTGGCCACCAAACTTCCTTTTATTTCTTACACTCAAAACTAGGTTATTACAGTAATTGCGGATCTAATTCAAAAATAAAACAAAAAGTACCAATCTGATTGGTTTTTCTTTAATTTTTTAGACCTAGGTCCGCAATATATAATACTTTTTTCAGATTCACATTTTTTTTGGTGTTTTTGAATTAGATCTGCAATTACTGACTTATATTTTGCGGATATAGTGATATTTTGATAAAGATATAAGAGAAATGGCCAAGAGAACTATTTATTTGTGTACTTTAGCAATTTGAGTCAATTTCCCAATATATATTTATATAACATTTTATATTCTAATAACATTGATTTCTTTATTTGTATTTATATTTTAGGTGTTATTATATGAATTCTTACTCTGAGAGCATCTTCAATAGATTCTTCATTTTGGAGACTTCAACATCGATTATAATATTATAATATTTTATTTATTTATTAAAATATTATTTTTCTCTAAGTATTTATTTTAAAGTTTTATATTGGTGTTCTCACATGGTAATCATTTTTAGGGTGTTCTCCATATTTGGAGAAAAAAACATTTTCTCTTCTATTTTCTCAATTTTGGATATAGTTTTGAAAATTGTTGGAGCAAAATATTGGCTCAAAATATATATTTTTTTCATTTCAAAGCTCTTGGAGATGCTCTTATCCACTGAATTATAGGCTCATGGTTTTATTTTGTTTTTCTTAATTAAGGTACAACAATGTGATGCATGCGTGGTTGCACAAATGGTCTCCTGCACTTGTGTGTTAACATGTTTTGAAATTGGTATAGGGTGATGATGCATCACAATCATCAACGGTAATCCTTGTTGAAAATGCTATACAGAAATCATAATCACTCAACATGGTACAACAACAGATTTATATAGAGAAATTGCTTAAAACACTACAAAATAAATGACTTTTACCTACAAAATTTTACCCAGGGATCACCCAGAAAAGCCCAATGTTTTGTAGAATCCGATGTTTTTCGAGAAAATACCCATGGATCACCCAGAGAATCTCTGGGTAATCTGTCACTGATTTGCATTACCCACCAACTTTTCTGACGGTTTTGTGATGAATCACCCTTTAGCGACAGATTTCCCAGAGAAAAATTCGTGGGTAAAAGTCTTTCTTTTAGTAGTGAAAGTATTCGGTGATTAAGTAAACTCAATTTGTCATGTTACCATAATATTATATATCCTGATATGAACACATCCAGATCGAATGCAATTAAATATATATCCTTGTTTTTTGTTCTTTTAGTACTTGCAACTATGCCCGTAGTTTCAACGGGATTAACCAATACAATTCTATCGATCATAGCATAGAAAAGTACAAACACACAAGTTTATTCAAATGCACACTGTGCTTATTCTTGGCCCAAACGTAAAATGAAGAAATAGGATAAGAACGACAAGTTGTGAATCCCTGAACTGTATTCTGCTTATATGTTGATTTTTGGTTTTGCCAAGATCTCAAACGTTCCATGGACCAAATCATAGTAGACACCATATAGTTTGATATTCTTTTTATCTACTCCAAATCGAACGTAGGGGTAGGATAGTAAATTCGCCAGCGATTTCATCACCGACTCCTGCCATGTACAAAATACAAGGCACATAGTACAGATTGATTAAGATTGGATTGAAGAAATTAGTCGTTAATTGATTTACCTTCTCAACAAGTGTTTGGAGTTGTTCTCCTGAAGCATGGGGATGGTCTTTTTTCACCTTATCCTTGGCAGGCTGCGCAATTCTAACCCAATCATCTATGAAGTCACTACAAAAACATTCCCACAATGCACATAAATAATTGATCTGATATGACCATGTGCTTTGTTTGCGGAGAATGCAAATGACTTTAATTTCATTTCTATAAACTTTCAGTCTGGTTTGCCGGTTGTAGATTTGGATTTGAAATGCAAGTATTAATAAGTGAATAGGTTTATCATGTAAAATCTTTGTTCGTTTATAAATACATATTTGAAAACTAATTATAAAAAGTTCAAAATCACTTTTTGTTAAAACTATTTATCATTTAGAATTATATAAATATATGGAGAAGGGTTTTTTTGCAAAAACAATTTTGAACATAACGTAATTAAACTTTAGCCATATTGCCAATTGAATAGGCGAATTTGGTCAATGTAATTGATAATTCTGATCCAATTGGATGAATCCTCAAACCAAACACTTACTAAGATAATTGACAAGAAATATTATATTTGTTTTTAGATAAATGAATTAATAAGGATAAATATAGACTTACTAGGAAGTTTTTTTGTCCGGAAGAGATATCAGTCGTTTGATTCCATCACATCGACTGTGTCCAAAGACCACAATAAACTCTACCTGTAACAAGTGTTTTTTCTTCCCATGAGTGTTTAGTAGCAATTTCCGATGGTTTAGGAATAGTTCAATTTATATATACACCCAACCATGTCAGATTTTCAAGAACTTATAGAATATATAGATAGGAATACAAACAAATTGATAAAATGACCTTCAGAGACAAAACTGCATATTCCATAGTAGCACCAATATCAGAGTACCTATTCTGCAAGGCAAACATAACAAATACTAACATCAATAACATTACAATTTTCTATTAAAAGGGTATGTCATCATTCTTTAGGGTATTCCTATTATATCAGTTCCATAACCATTTGTAATAACCGTGTCCTTTTGTGAATAAATATTAATTTTGGGGTGAAAAGTGTGAAAAAGGGGAAAAGTTGGTGTGCTTTGGGAAGGGTATAAGTAGGTGTAAAACCCTAAGGATTCTCAATTCCTCAAGAATACTGTGTGCGAATGAGGTGCGATTGTGGGTGCAGAATCAAGAAAATCAAGCAATTTAGAGCTCTTCAATTGGGTGTGTGTGGATACTTCTTGCAAGGTAATCTCCACCTTTTGTTAATTAATATTGTAATCAGAGACTAGAATATATGAGTTTAAAGTTTTGATAGTCTTGGGAAGAAGAAGGAAATGGAGTCTCTGTGTGTGTGTGTGTGTTTTTTTTTTCTTCTAAATGGGTTTAATTTAAGAGATTGGATGAATTAGCTTATTAAATCGGATGGTAATGGTGTTTCCTTAATCCTATTGGTTTAACATCAAATTGGAACTGTGTGGGATGGCCGATTAAGGCGTGTGGGATTTTCGTAGTCCGATAAGGAAAACGCTGGGTCTAGAAGTCGACAAGTCCGGAGTAGGACAAAGGTGATACCGGAAGTCGACATCCGGATAGACACCGGATGATTGGGAGAATCCGGAAGAAGTACCGGTAGTGGTACCGGATCTCGATAGGTACCGATAATGGTAACGGATCCCGATAGGTACCGAAAGTGGTACCGCATCCCGATAGGTACCAGAAGTGGTACCGGATCCTGGTAGGTACCGGAAGTGACACCGGATCCCAATAGGTACCGGAAGTGGTACCGGATCCCGATAGGTACTGGAAGTGATACCGGAACCCGGTGTGATCGGAAACCAATGTGGAATCCGGAACCGAGTCCGGACTCCTTTTAAGTATGGGACTTTCGGCTAACTGTGTGATGCATGGATGGGTGTGACTTAGCTAGTCTTGTGTGTTGGGTGCATTTGTAGGTGCATGTAGAAGATAAACGTTGGCGAGTGAGCCTTCTTAGCGTGGACTTTAGGTGAGTGTTTCGAATCTAAAGCTCGTTGGTACTTGTTCGCTTACTTGTACTTTTACATGATATGGTGTGATTGTATTTAATTATCTGCATATGCTATATAGTTGAAAGTATGATAAACATATGGGGAGTGTGTCCCATATGGAAAGATGGAACAGATTTAGTCTGTTCTCGAGGCGGGTGTGTGCCTTGGATTGGGTCATAAGTGTGAGTATGGCCAAGCGAGGGTTAATAGTTATGCATTGTTTATATTACTTTGCAAATCGTTATTGTTTAATGATTTCAGTAAACTCTTTTAAATACTACTTGGTGTGAACGTTGTTTGAGGGATCTCACTAGACCTTGTGGTCTAACTCTCGCATTTTTCAAAACTGAAACCCTTTTCAGGTAAGTAGGTTAGGGAGGGTTCTGCTAGTGGGAAGGAGAAGATGTGAAAGCGGGCGTGCTATAGTGGGAATTAGAAGACTTTCCTTTCCTTTGAATAATTATTTTCTCAGTTGTAATTAAGGTTTATTCTGCAACCCAAGTTTTGAATTTTGACTTTGTGAGATTATGGGCCATGTTTGGCAGTTTTAGTTTAAATATTGATGCCTTGATTTGGCTAGTTTGGTGTGGGTTGTTACACCATTATAAGGGGTAAATCGTATATTCTAGGAACATGCGAATGAATGGTGTTTGAAGTCCAAAACGAAGATTGTCACTAATTCTGCGAAGATGCCTACTCTCTTATTTGTTAGAGTAAAATAGCGAAATGTAACATACAATCGTTTAATCAGGTACCATCGTATTAAATAGTTTTGTCATATATTTTCCATATTTAAAATAACCACTGTAAAAGTGTAAAACTTAAAAAAGATATATATAAATAATCCCTAAAGTTAAAGGCTAACTAGTAAAAGAAAATATCTCAAATGAAAATGAAGATTGTTAAATTGAAGAATTGTTTTTGACACCTTATTAAATGTAGGCACCAAGTTGGCAATATTACGGAGCATGACAGCTTCGCCAGGTGTTGCACTGATGACATTTCCAGGGGCAGTTCGGGAATCCGAGCAACTAACCATCAGAAACTGCAACAACTTATTTATTATTATTATTATATATATATATATATAAACATTTTGACTTTTTTAATTCAAAATAACATATATAGATGTTAACTATAGCATGAACGATTTTTGCTTTAATAATTAATACTTATATAGTTACCTTGGGTTCTTGCCTCTCTGCCAGTTGACGAAAAATAACTGAAAATTTACTGCAAATTTTTATATAATAAAATGGATCGTAGTAAGAACTAATTTACACAACTAAATTATTTTAAATTCCCTTTCACTCATGTTAAAGATAGACGATAAGAATCTAATTGTAATTAAAGGAGGTCTGACAGCTTACTTGTAATAATCTCTCTTGAAGTCATTCCATCCTCTTTCCATATCCTCAATGGGGTCAAAAGAAAACTTTACGATCCCGGTTTGATTTGCATTTTCTACTTCATTTTCTTTTCTACAATTCAAGCACTTATGTTTCATTACCGTTAGTAAAAAAGTAAAGAAAAATGAATTGTAATAGTTGATACTCTCGAAAAAAAATACACCACCTTGATATTTCTGTTGATGTGGTTGCCTCTTTACTCGACATACTTGAGTGTTATTGATGTTCCTGTAAATTTTGTAGAAAAAACATAATCAAATGACATTAATGGAGACTAATCGTTACAAAAATATCATTGATGTACCAAATAAACACGATCATATGTGGGTTGAATACAATGTGACTAAATAGGCTTCATTGTTGCAATGTTGCCAACTACTAGGAAAAATGGTTGTCGAATGGTCAAGGTGGACTTGCACAATACAAGTCTCATCGCATTTCTTTATTTTAAAATTCAAACATAAATCTTCGGTTTTTAATAATCTGCAACAATACCGTTGTTTGTTGTAGTTTTTTTTTCAATCGATGAATGTGATATCCTAAAATCCAAAGCAATAGACTGATCCAATAACTCTAAGTTTAATTTAAAACCCTAGTGAAAAAATCGAAAATTATTGACAGCGTACAACTTGAGGCTAATAAAGAACTAGAAAATCTTGTAGTAAGAGTTGTTATAATAAATTAAATCTTTCAAAATTTTAACTTGAATCAAATGGAAGCGTCCTATTAAAACATAAATTCTAAAAACTACATCCTGTTCGCTTAAAAAATATAATCGAATTAAAGAAATAAATGGATACTTGTGTGTGACACCTATAAACACACTAACAATATTGCACCAGATAATTATTTGTGGTAAATGTTTGTTAGGTCATTTATATTACCAGATGAGAACGTAAGGGTTGAGATCTAACTTTACTCGGTAAAAGCAATGATACGAATGGAGAGTCTTACCCGGTAAGCATTTACCGGGTAAATTGTTTCACACGATATCCTTTTCATGAATATCTTACTCGGGAAAACAAGTTAGAGTTTTAAATGTTACCGATAAAGTAAGTTAGAGTGTTAAATCTTACGATAAATACTGATGAGGTAAATATTTGGGAAACTCTCCTTAATGTGTGATACTAAAATGAGAAATGGGAGGTATTTATAGAGCAATACGAAGCCAAAAACTTATTGCCTAATTTCCTCATAATCAGTATGGGTGAAAAGTGTGTGTGAAATGGTTTTCACATGATTTGCATAAATTATTCAACGTCTAAATTCATTATTTGTGGGATTTAATCATAAAATATATTTAGTTTTTACAACTTTTTCCAAATAAAATTTCAAAGATTTTTAATAACATGATTTTAATTTAATATATTGGTAAATTAATTTTTAACTTCCTTCGTGTAAAAGATACATAATTTTGTTTTCATGCATACTTAAGAAATAAATAACACAAGTGAAATAATTCGTGCAAAACAATATGTATTTCATAATGAATATAATTTTTAAATTTATGTTGTCTATCTAAACGTCTTGTTAAAATGTCACAAGCTCTGGTTATTAATATTTGAAGCAATATATATATAGTGAGAGAGACTTGAGATCATGTGATAATAGGCAATTTCTGTGAGACCACAAAAATAACATTAAATCTTCACAACAAAAGACTGTGAAGATAAACCTTCACAATGTTTTTGCTGCGAAGGTTCGCTGTTTTTGTTACATTCACAATGAATCGTTGTGAAGTTTCAGAGTTATTTTGTGGTCTCACGGATAACATGTTGGTCTCACGTGAACACAACCATATATATTTATATGGAAAATTGACTCAAATAACCATTTTGTCAATTAAAATTGATCTCCTAATCATTTTTTCTTATGGGTTTGTTTAATATCTCTACTTTTGCAATATGTAGGTTAGTAATTGCGGAACTAACTCAAAAATACAAAAAAATACGAATCTGATTGGTTTTTCTTGAAAAAAAATTCAACCAAGGTCCACAATATTTAAATTTTCTTTTGAGGAAAATTGTCCATATTGGTATTTTTTGGTGTTTTTGAGTTAGGTCCGCAATTACGAACCTATATATTGCGGATGTAGTGACATTTTTGCTAATTGATTTCATATTCCTTATCTGATCAATTAGTAAATTTAATTGGTCAAATAACTGAAATAAATTACTAATAGTTTTGGAGTTGTAGAACCATGTATTAAGATGTAACACCTCATATTTTCTTTCTTTACAAAAGTCTGGAATAAATAGAAGTTTTGGGGCCAAAGTGAGAAAAGGCTGAACTTGGGGACTTAATGGCAAAATCAGAGTTTTAAAATGGGTAAAACCCTTTCATTTCTTCATTGTGACGGCTACCAAATTGGGAAGGAGGAATTTAAGAGTATTCAAGCTTTGTGAAGGTGGAATTAGAAGGTTGATTCAAAGGAGTTTGGATGATTCTTCTTCAAGGTCTGATTCTCTTCCATTTATCACTTTAGTGATTGAATAAAGGGATTCGGTGTGTAGAAACCCATAATCCTTCCTTATTCTAGTGTTATGGATTGAAATTATTGGAAGTAGTAAGGTTAAGGAATCATCTTGTGAGTTGTGAGCTTCTATTTGGAAAGCTTGCACCAATTTGATGGAGAAATTGGATTTTGGGTAAGAAAAAGGTTTTGGGGTAAAATAGATGATCCATTGGGCAAATTAATGGGGGAATTGCATGTTTTTAGTTTGGGTTTTGATTCATTAGAGTATATTTAGCTAAAACCATCGTTTGTGGAAGCTACGAAGCATTTGGGAGCATTTTGGGGGGTTTTGGAATGAGTTTTCGGGCTGAAATTCGTTGTGCAGTCCAGGTAGTCTCGAACAGAGACTTGCGCGGTTTTCCACGCGGTTTGAAGTGGCGTGGAAAGTCGTGCAACCCTCTGTTGAGTGCGCCCTTCGTTTTGCTTCGTTTTTCGTTCGGGTCTAGGCATTGTTTGGGGGTTTATCTTAGGAGTTTATTGGAGATGTTTTGGGGCATAATTAGAGAGTTTAACATCACTTCTATTAACCTCAATTTAGGTGTTCGATTGGTGGAAAAGTGAGCTTCGTTTAGGGTGTCCATTAGCCAAGTTGCAGGTGAGTTCCCTAATCTTTTACCACTAACAAATATTGTTTCGTACATGTTTTACTTACTGAAATTGGTGTAAACTCATTCATATTACTTGCATACACATGAGGATTGATTACGGATGGCATGAAAGCATTTACAAATATAGTTGCATTATTTGGATGCTTTATTATTGGCTTGATGCATATGAGTCGAGTGCACAACAAGCATAGGGTACCTTGGGGTAATACACACCCCTTCGGAGTTGTGATATGCTTCCGTGTGTGTGGAATCTGTTTCCTACATACGAGGTTAAGGGGAGTCTGCTTGGGCCCCGAGGGCGAGAGGGGAGTTGGCTTGGGCCCTGATCGTGGTTACTACCGTGCGGTAGGTGAGGACTATGGACGTTGTGCAACTGTTATGTGTGCTATAACTTTTCAAAATAGGCCTTAGGGCGGTTGTCAGTATTACACGATTTACTGTTTGTTAGGGAATTCACTAGACCTTATGGTCTAACCCTCTTTTCCAAAAGCTTAAAACCATTTTTAGGCAAGGGCGTTTTAGGAGCTACCTCTAAGGGAAAGGAGAAGGCTTAAAGATCTTTGGGGATGGGAGTAGAGACCGTCGATACTCCCCTTTTGTTATTTAGACATCTCGGTTGTACTTGTACGTGAACTATAGTACTTTTGAGAATGTTGTTACCATTTTGATGTAATTTGGGACCCTTATGGGCTTTTTAGTTATGTTATTGCTTTTGGAGATTTTGGGTTGTTACAAATGGTATTAGAGCCATAGTTTAAGGGATTTAGGTGACCGGACGGGCCTAAACTTAAACTTTGAGGATAGGGACACAACCGAGATATAGGATGCCCATAGGAGATGCCTTAGGGAGGACATGTAGGACGAGGCGACAAGGATCGTCATGAGAGGTAAATTGGGAGTTACATCTGGCCAATGTAATTCCGAATTTACAGGCACGTGGGGATGCTTAACTTGCCTCATAGTGTGAAGTTGTGATATTAAGCGTTTGTTTTATGTGATTTGTTTCAGTTTTGTCATGTCTGAAAGAACATTGAGGAGCAGGTCAGTGCCTAGTGTGAGGGCAGTCTCAACCGAGGAGGTCCTAGCAGATGGACTGGTGGACCCTCCGAGGCCGACGGCCACCCGAGGAAGGGGAAGAGGTCGTGGTAAGGGACGTGGGACTGTACCGCGAAGGGCTACCACTCTAGCTGGGGGAAGTCGTGCAAAGAAAAAGACCCCCGTCGTTCGCCGAGCAAAAAGTGTTGAGATACCGGTCGAGCGAGAAGGGTTTCGGCAAGAGAGCTCGGCATCGGGAGGTTAAGCCTTTGTAACTCAAGAGGCCTTTGCCGTTGAGATGGGAAAACTACAAGACAAATTGGAGCGCTAGATGAACCATCGTGACGGGTCGGCGTCGGAAAGTAAGGAGAAGAGTGGAAGTAAAACGGGTTCGGGGATGTCTAGTCCACCCGTGACCGGGGTAGGTAGCCATCCGCAATCTACAAACCTAGTGGTGAATGAGTCGGCTGCTAAAGGATGCAACTACAAAGCATTATCGTCTTGCAAAACCTCCTACTTTTAAGGGGGAATGCAATCCAGTGTTAGCAATGAAGTGGGTTCAGGAGATGGAACTGGTATTTGACACATGCAAGTGTGCCGAGGGAGACAAAGTGATTTATGCCCTATCAATGTTGAAATCGGATGCCATCTTTTGGTGGGATGCCGAAACTGGAGGAAGGGGGTTGTCAGCGGCTAAGACTATGGATTGGGAAGATTTTGTGGGTAAGTTCAAAGCGTAATTTTGCCCTCTAGCAGTGAGGGAGTACACCTCCAAGTTTCTAGAGAAGGCTCGGTTTACGGAGTTGTATGTGCCGACCGAGGAGCATCGGGTAGAGCGGTACATTTATGGGTTGAAGAGTAGTATCCGAGAGCTAGTTTTGGCAAGAAACCCCACCACCTTCCAATCGGCCATAAATGCGGCCAAACTAATCGAGAAAGAAAAGGATCGCCAACGAACTGAGAAGGTTGGGGACAAGAGGAAATGGGATGGATCGGAAGGCGATGCGAGGAAGGGAAGGGCCTTTAGGCCGGAGCCCCGAGTGACTCGTGAGGCTAGTGAGAGGCCGTGTGGGAAGTGTCACCGGGTTCACCGTGGTGAGTGTATGTCGGATTCGAGGTCTTGCTATCGGTGTGGATTGTCAGGCCATTTGTCGAAAGATTGCCCGAGTGGGAAGTCATGCTTTCAGTGTGGGTCAGCGGACCATATGAAGTACGATTGCCCACAGTTGAAGAGAGGAGGGTCGATATCATCTAGGGCACGTCATGTAAGCAAGGGAAATGAGAAAGGGGAGGAGCCGGCACGCGCGAAGGGGCGTACATTTCACATGACTGCGGTTGAGGCGGAGGACACTCCGGATGTCGTGACAGGTAGCTTTTTGGTGAACTCTATTTGTGCTGAAGTGTTATTTGATTCGGGAGCGAATCGCTCTTTTGTATCTCCTGATTTTGTGAAGTGTTTGAGAGTGAAACCCAAGCGTTTAGATCATGCCTTAGAGGTTGAGACCTCCGATGATAATCGAGTGTCGATTAGCGATGTGGTTGAGGGGTGTTGTATAGAGGTAGAGGTGAGTTTGGTACCGTTGCAATTGTACCCTATGCCAATGGGGGAGTTTGATGTAGTGTTGGGAATGGATTGTGTTGGTGCAAGTGTGTTACATCTCTATAATTATTTTTGATATGGGAGATTATTGGTGCAAGTGTGCTACATCTCTATAATTATTTTGATGATTACAAACACACCGTATTATTGTTTCTCTAACATTTAATCCAAGTGTGAAGCTCCTGAAGAATAAGAAGCAACATCTCAGTCCGATGGATAACACGGAGATTTTATCTGAAGAGTTCAAGACAGAAGGCGCGCTAATTTTATTCTTGATAAATTTCAAAATGATAAACACTCAAAATAATATACCACTTGGATATTTCAAAAACCAAAATAATTAAATCGTTGGTTTTTTAAATTATGATTTATAAAATCTGAAAAGTCATCCAGGCATGCGAATATTTTGAAAATCTTGTCGCGGACGTCCGCGGCATTATATGTCGGACGTCTACCTCCCTTAAAATTGATTAAATATTCAAAGCGTGCCCTGGAATCTTGTGAAAACCTGTCGCGGACGTCCGCGAGGTTTTTGGCGGACTTCCGCCATTCAAATTTTCTGAGTTTTCAGCTTTTTCAAACGGCTCTTCCCCACTAATTGAATTTTTTATTGGTGGACGTCCGGGAATTTTTCCGTGGACGTCCGCGAGTGCTCAGAGATGTTTTTCAGTTGCCTATATAAAGAGTTTGAAGTTGAAGAAGAAAATCAACCATTCAGAGAACTGTGAATACAGAGTATAGTTAAAAGAAACAAGCTTTGAGTTGATAGCAGATAGAAATCACTGATTTCTGAGAATTATTATCAGCAAAACAACTCAAAGGCTTTAACTCTCAAAACACCCAAGTGATATACATTATACAAGAGTGATTACCAATTTAGAAATATATCATCTTGTAAGTATTTGAATTGAGAGTGAGTGATCCATTCAAATCTCTAGCTGAAGCAAGAGATCATTATTACTGTTGTATCAAGGTTTGTGTTCTACCATAAAGAACACTTTTTAGTGGATCGTGTGTCGAGAAGTGTCTCGAAAAGTGGACTAGCCAAGTTGGTGAACCACTCTAAATATTGGTGTCGGTATCAATTTTCTCTACCCTTGTCTCTTTATATTTTGCCGTGCATTTAAATTTATAGTTGTGTTTGAAAAAGAGATTTTTGGATGTGAACATTCTTATACAACCTTTACCCCCCGTGAGGTTGTCTAACAATTGGTATCAGAGCAGGTTGCAAGTTTTTTTAAAACCTTTGTGTTTTCAAAACTTGTATTCGATTTTTTAAAATGAAAACTCTTGAGGAAAATGTTTACTCAAAACCTCCACAAATCGATACCGTAAATTTTGGTCTTTGGGCAAATTTATTTGAGTGCTACGTTCGTGGAAAAATTTGGGATATTATTATTGATGGAAATTCTAAGCCCACCAAAACTAAAGATGGAATAACTACTGCAAAACCCATAGCGGAATGGTCCGCCGCAGATGATTCTTGGAATTGTTTAAATTTTGAGGCCAAAAATATTTTATTTTCCGCTCTAACTAAAGATGAAATTGAGCGTGTTTATTCTTGTGAAACCGCTCATGATATTTGGGAAAATTTAAACGATACACATAGAGGAAATTCTCAAGTCAAAAGTTCAAAAATAAATATTCTTGTACATGATTATAAAATGTTTGAAATGTCAAAAGATGAGTCAATCCACTCAATGTTTAAACGTTTTAACCTTATCATGATGAGCTTGAAGGGACTAGGAATAACTTATGAAAACGAGGACTACATCCGAATGATTCTTAGAGCGCTTCCACCGGAGTGGATGCCAAAAATCACATCCTTGGAAGACTCCCGAGATCTTTCAACCATGAAGCTTGATGATCTTATCGGAAACCTAAAAGTGCATGAAATTGCATTAAAAAGGAACAAAGATCGGGAGCAAGTTAAAAAGAAGTCTTTAGCCCTTAATGCTTCAATTTCAAGTGATGAGAAAGAGATGAAAAAGAAGGAAAAAGCGAGCTCGTCAAAGGACAAACCCGAAAATCTTGACGACATAGCCATGTTGGTAAGAAACTTCTCCAAGTTTTTATCTAACAAAAAGTTTTCAAAAAATGGTAGGTTTCAAAGAAAAGGAAACTATCGACGCGGTAGTGAAAACCGAAGCCGAAAGTTCCATAAAAGGGAAGACAAAATAAATAAAAATGATGAATCAAGTGATGATGAAGAAACCAAGAAAAAGAAAGGTTATTGCTACTCGTGTGGAGATAAAGACCACTATGCAAACGAGTGTCCCAAAAAGTACAAGTTCAAAAATAAGAAGGAAAAAGCCTTCATTGGAGGTGCTTGGAGCGCAAGTGAAGATGAAGAAGACTATGAAGCCATTTGTCTCATGGCGGAAAGCGATAATGAGGTACACTCTTATGATTCAAATTATTCTAGTGATAATAATAGTGATGATGATGATGATGATCTTGACATGTTAAATGATTCTTTCCATAAAATGGTTGCTCTCGCAAATAATTATAAAGATAAGTGTGACAAATTTAATGAAACTTTATTATTATGTAAAAAGGAAGTTCATGATTGTAAACAAAAAATTGCATGTGATTCTAAAACCAACGTGGAGTTAAATGACAAAGTCACCATTTTGGAAAAGAAACTTTGTGAAAAAGATGTATGTGCTTCTTGTATTGTTTTAAATAAAAAGATTGCATGTTTTGAAAAAAGAGTGATAGGATATGATTTATGTACTAAATGTGATATTCTTAAAGATGAAATTGCATGTTTAAAAGCTAAATGTGTAACGACCCGATTTCCCAAACATACAACAAATAACATATATTGCATAACATCGTTACATTCATAACAAAAGATACATAATAAGTCACATACGGTCCCTTTAGTCTCGAAACTATGAAATACATAAGAACTTCCTAATCATCATCAGTCATCAAAGTCTCCTACACTTTATCCTTTCCTTTGCCGTTAAAAGTTCCTCGACCTGGAATACATATTTTTGAAAACAAAATGAGGGTTAGACCAAACGGTCTAGAGATAATCCCTGTCCTTTCAAAATCATTATAAAACCAATTTATATAAAACCATGTATTAAAACAGTTTATATAAAATCCTTTATAAAAACACACATGTACCAATCAAGACTCGTGCATCGTGTACATCTCATCCTCATTCCCATGGCCATATTAGTTGGTTGCAAGCCAACTTATAAATTAACTCCGCTGTACAAAAATTACAGCCAACACCGCTGTACGAATATTATAGCCAACACCGCTGTCCCTCCGTACAACCAATACTCTGCCGGTCCGAAACCCGACCAACATGCACTCGTGTAGTGTAATGCTCATGTAAACACAATATACATCTCAATATATTATATTTCAAACATAAACACATAAGCACACCATCTATCACATTCCCAATCCACACATATCCATCTCATATATATATCATCATATATATATATATATATATATATATTCCAGTTTGAAAAACGTTTTTAAAGTAAAACTCACCTTGATTGTTTATCAAAACTCCTTCCAAGCTTTTCATGAGAAATCCAATCCTTCACCCAAAATTTATAGAATCTGTAACAATTAAAATACAAATATCCCTTAAAGACTAAGAACCTTAAGTAATCCAAAATCCTCGACTGATATCGCAACCAACTAAAATAATAACCCTTATCGCAATGCACAGTGTTTCTCGCAACCCACTATTGCGACTTCTTCTTCCTATCGCAATCAACTACTGCGACATTGACTTCTCATCGCAAGCAACTGCTGCGATAATTGCCTCATCGCAACCAACTGTTGCGATGTACACCTTTATCGCAACTAACTATTGCGACACCAATGAGTTTATCGCAACCCAAGGTTGCGATACTTATGATGTTCATAAATATCTCAGTTAACTAAAATCATATTTTACCCAGAAATTTATAGATTTCGACCATGAATGTTTCTCATATTTTGCAGAAATACTTAAGACCATAAATAAAAACTATCCATAAACTTAGTTTTCCAAAAACATCCACAATTCATCAAAACCCATTTATAAAACCATATGAACTTTGATACACCTATAAAGAACAATTTATAAAAGAAACATACCTTTACTTCCAATCACTTGATGTACTTAATCCTTTGCCAACATCTAGCTTTCTTCTTCTTCTTCTTCTTTAATTCTATCTCTCTTTTTCTCTCTTTCTCTCTTTGCCGAATAAACCCACACACACACATACAATAGTTTTCTTTTCTTTTTCTTTACTCACACACACACACATATGAGATATTTGTTCAAATGGCTAAGGATGAGACACCTCATTGTCTCTAAAGAGAATGAGGCGGTTTGTGTGATTTAATAAATCACACTTACCAATCAAACCCCAATCTTCTAATAAATGGCACAACTTACCCTTTAACTTCTATTTTAAAATTAAAACTTACCCCTTAACTTATAACTCCATAAAACTAATCCCAAATTTATCTTAAAACCAAAATGATAAAATTAAATAAACCAAAGTCGTACCCGGTTATTACAACATCTCCCCCTTAAAAGAATTCCGTCCCCGGAATTCCATCTTTGAACAACTAAGAGACGGTTCCTCAGCTTTCTAGCCTTGCGACCCACTATCGCCAACGCTTCCCCCACATCGTTCCACCTTTGATCCATTCTGGTGTTTTCTAACGGTACAACCATGCTTGCTTCGGCTAAGCCCTTCCGCAAAATCGACACGGAAAAGGTCGAATGAACTCCCACTATGCGTAACCCTTCATTACTAAGGCGCATACAAACAATTTAGTACTCTCCGACTACAACAACTCTTACTTCAGGAAGAAAACCCGCATAATACAAACAAGGTATAACATCTCAAATCAATCATACCAATATCATTCACACATCTAAACTCCAGATTGTAAATCATGCCCCAAACTAATGGTTTCGCACAGAATTTTATCATTCTTAAAAGAACGCATTTCACCGACGTTAACGTTCCAACAATCCAACATCCCAAAAATAACGACACTCTGCTTTCCAATAGATCACAGAATCAACTTGGAGTATCACCTTAACCCGCAATTTAAACTTTTCTCCATAGACTATACACAACTCTATTGTCACTTCTCTAACCCAAAATACATCTAAGACAGACAACACTTTCTTGCATTAGTTAAACCGACCACGAACCATAGATAACAATTGATTCCCATACTTGCCACAACATCACTCTCGCCCTACTACCAAGTCCTATCCAATGGTCCTTCACCCCGAGCATTACATTCGACTACTTTCTTCCCCTCCTTAGCTAACCATCTACTGCCACTCCATTCTCTTATTCTCGAATAACAATATTACGCACCACCTAGACATCCATGCCTCTCCACACATACTTTTGTCACATCTGAACCACTTATAAACAAATCCCGAGCAAAGGTTTCCACTTACACTCACCCCATATCATTTCTAATCCACAACTTAACATTACAGAAGAAAAAAAATCATTACTACCATGCCTCGCACGCTCATTAATTATAAACTGCCACCATCTTATCCACATCACCCCACACATTTAAACAATACTCTTCTAGATAACGTCAACAATCACACTAAGTATGATCTATACAACACACTAAACCGTCGCCTTCATGACAAGGTCAAGACTTCACACACTACCGTTATTTTCCACACATAATCATCACGTTCAACACACTACTATTATTCTTTACATTCAAGCCATCACACTCCACACACTAACAAAATCAGAACAACAGTAATTAAGCACACCCATCTATATCTCTATCATAATTATCAAATATTTTTCTAATGCAGATATGCAACAAAAGAATGGAGACACAATTGATTGGTTTTCACCGAAGTCAAATAGTACTTTAGCATGTGTAGAATTTATAGAAATATACCTATCTTCATCTCTATCCATACGTCGAATACCATTTGCCATTCTGTTAATTTTTACCGGGTTAATATACACATTGATGAAATCCACATACTTATATGTATACAAGACCCACTACGACAATTGACAACCTTAACAACTCGTCGGACACCCCCGAATCGCAACCGAGCTAGAAACCGAACAATCGACATTAAAAACATTACTTGGAGTTGTTATATGTCCATACTAACACGTTCAAAGTGTTCAAATGCTATCTTACACTCAAAACGAGTACCCATACACCTATATTACGCTCTAAAACGACACCGGTACGCAAGAAATAAAATCCGAAAATGCTGAAACAGAGCTGTGCGCGCCTTCTGCACGCCCCAAGCCGCGCCCAGACACGCGCAGACGTCTGTTGGGCACCAAACAGCCCATGTTCTAGCCCTTTAACATCCTAACTCAACCCCCACTTGATTATGTTCATTCTATGGAAGTTTTAGCATAAAAAATAAGGGTTTTTAACATCAAAAACACGAAGAAATCCATGTAGCAACTCTATACACATATGAAATCAATTAAATCCATCATCATCAACCATGGAGTGATGTTGAACTAACTATATATTGAACTCCACCACCAAGGTGAAGGATTCAACCTTTATCTTAATCCAAAGTGACTATGGAGATACAAAGGAACCAACAATCATAAACTTTGGTAATAATCACAGTCATGGATTTAAATCCAAGTATCATTCATGGTGACCAACAAATCCAAACCCTAAACTAATTCATAATAAGACTTATGCAAATAACACAATCTACCTATAGATTATATGATCATTTAAAATACTAAGGTTACTTACTACGGTTTATTACGCTTTCATTGCGCAACTCCAATTAAACTCACCAATCACCCAAATTTTCCACCTTCGATCACTAATAACTTTTCCTTACCAATCATTCACAATAACACTCTTCACTTTCCAGCTTCGATCATCTTTGTTTTTTCATTTTAAAATTTATCCCAAACAATATCTTAATGAACAAACATATCAACTTCAATATCACTCAAAATATTTGTTGCACTATTGCTAATTTAGACCCAACCTCTTTTCACACTCAATGCTTCCAAACCTACACTTTTACTAAGCCTTCTCAAAATAAAACATACACTTCCAATAAAATTTGCCAACAATTGAAACCTTAAATCAATCACCCGAAAATTTCTTACTTTCATCATAACCACTTATTCCAATATATCAATTTTATCTTCTCATACCGAATTACCGAGGATCACTCATTATTACCTAATCAAAAGTTTTAACAAGATCAAGCTCCAACACCACAATATGCTTACTATACTAAGTCTAAACAAACGGTTCCACTACAATCTATAATTAATATAATCGACTCTTTAAGCACCCAAAATCATTACAAGCAGTACTTAATGATATATAATTCATTGCACTTATCAATCTCCAAATGGAGTTATTAAACCAAATGCATACCTTTACACACAAGGACTATTTCAACATTTCAAGTCGGAATTCTTAAACAAATACTAAACACCATTAATCAAATAGATCTCGACATTTTCATCAATATTCGATTGGAACTAAATAAACTCATACTTAACAAAATGCAATACAATCAAATAATAAAAAGAATATCCCACTTAAGAAGTCACAAATTAACACCCAAGCCTTCAATTCTTATAGTAACAAAAGCATAACACCAATATCCCAAATAAATCCCATCACACAACAATACTTATGAAATAATCTAATGCTATAACTTTATATAATCGCGAAGTTTGATAACCAATCAAAGACTTACATATCTACCATGGCATACTACACCTTTTTCGAAATCTGTACCACACAATCATATTGCAAAAATCCTTATGACATCCTTTAAACATTTAATAGATGATGCTTTCGTACACCAAATAATACATTGACATTACGTTCAAATAGCCTTACCACAACTTAGTTTCTTAAATCCAAAACTATTACCAAACATAATAGAAAACCCATTATCACATTAATTTCTTACACCCCTAACTTAACATAAAATGCTAAACACAAAATACTAAACATCTAACTCGCTTAAATTGTTCCACAACGTAAGTTCATCATCATTCACTTCGCATCACATAGCCGACAAATCATTACTAACCATAATGACACTCCCATGATCATATCAATAATAACTCTATTATAACTCCTTCTTTGGGTATGACTCATACCTCGAGCATTTGAGATCATTTCATTAATAGTACCCATTCTAGAATCTTTCCCGATCCTGATTATATGATCCACCTTTCCCAATTTATCGAGAACGGCTAGCCATCCTATCAATTCACAAACATATATAAATTGTCATGTAAACACATACCCAATATAATAAGGTATTCCAGTTCAAACATGTACTTGTAAGTTCACAATTACACTGGCCAGGTGTAATTTGAAATTACCTTACATGATGTTCCTTCTACCTTTTTATACTTAACATCCCAAGGTTCTAAAATAATAGGGACATCCTACTTCACATGCAGTTTAAGTCTAGGTATAAATCCAAATACCTAAATCCCTTAAACTATGGCTCTGATACCATCTGTAACGACCCGATTTCCCAAACATACAACAAATAACATATATTGCATAACATCGTTACATTCATAACAAAAGATACATAATAAGTCACATACGGTCCCTTTAGTCTCAAAACTATGAAATACATAAGAACTTCCTAATCATCATCAGTCATCAAAGTCTCCTACACTTTATCCTTTCCTTTGACGTTAAAAGTTCCTCGACCTGGAATACATATTTTTGAAAACAAAATGAGGGTTAGACCAAACGGTCTAGTGAGATAATCCCTGACCTTTCAAAATCATTATAAAACCAATTTATATAAAACCATGTATTAAAACAGTTTAGATAAAATCCTTTATAAAAACACACATGTACCAATCAAGACTCGTGCATCGTGTACAACTCATCCTCATTCCCATGGCCATATTAGTTGGTTGCAAGCCAACTAATAAATTAACTCCGATGTACGAAAATTACAGCCAACGCCGCTGTACGAATATTACAGCCAACACCGATGTCCCTCCGTACAGCCAATACTCCGCCGGTCCAAAACCCGGCCAACATGCACTCGTGTAGTGTAATGCTCATGTAAACACAATATACATCTCAATATATTATATTTCAAACATAAACACATAAGCACACCATCTATCACATTCCCAATCCACACATATCCATCTCATATATATATCATCATATATATATATATATATATATATATTCCAGTTTGAAAAACGTTTTTATAGTAAAACTCACCTTGATTGTTTATCAAAACTCCTTCCAATCTTTTCATGAGAAATCCAATCCTTCACCCAAAATTTATAGAATCTGTAACAATTAAAATACAAATATCCCTTAAAGACTAAGAACCTTAAGTAATCCAAAATCCTCGACTGATATCGCAACCAACTAAAATAATAACCCTTATCGCAATGCACAGTGTTTCTCGCAACCCACTATTGCGACTTCTTCTTCCTATCGTAATCAACTACTGCGACATTGACTTCTCATCGCAACCAACTGCTGCGATAATTGCCTCATCGCAACCAACTGTTGCGATGTACACCTTTATCACAACTAACTATTGCGACACCAATGAGTTTATCGCAACCCAAGGTTGCGATACTTATGATGTTCATAAATATCTCAGTTAACTAAAATCATCTTTTACCCAGAAATTTATAGATTTCGACCATGAATGTTTCTCATATTTTGCAGAAATACTTAAGACCATAAATAAAAACTATCCATAAACTTAGTTTTCCAAAAACATCCACAATTCATCAAAGCCCATTTATAAAACCATATGAACTTTGATACACCTATAAAGAACAATTTATAAAAGAAACATACCTTTACTTCCAATCACTTGATGTACTTAATCCTTTGCCAACATCTAGCTTTCTTCTTCTTCTTTAATTCTATCTCTCTTTTTCTCTCTTTCTCTCTTTGCCGAATAAACCCACACACACACATACAATAGTTTTCTTTTCTTTTTCTTTACTCAGGGGCGGACTTACCTTAGAAGTAGGGGGGATGGGCCCCCATGAGAAACTTAAAAAAAATTACAAAGGTTAATTTTTTTTAAAAACATCAGTTTAGTATGTGTCTCCCCATTAAGATTTTCTTGGGACCCCAAGGCCACAACCCTAGTCGATCCCTGCCTCCCCAATCCTTGAACCGACTCCAAGAGATCAAGATCGCCGTCCGTCACCACCAAACGAACGCCGGTCGACGACCACCACAGCACCACACCACTCCACCGACGCACAGCACAGGGGCACAGCAGGTCAGCAGCAGTCTACAACCTGAGGTATAAACTTCGCTACTTCTTCCAATCTTCCTGCAATTACTTCGATTTTTGATTTTTCCAACTGATGTTCAGAGGTTGTATACTTGTATATTTTGATTTTTCCAACTGATGTTAAGAGATTTTTGATTTTTCCAACTGATTTTTGTCAATTTTGACTTTTGAGGATTGCTTGGTAGTTGGTAATTAATTCCATTTTGCATTCTTGCTGCAAACAGAAACAGTCAAAGTGTCAAACAGAGGATTCCATTTCTTAATTTGGGCATTTGGAGAATGGAGACAGTCAGACTCAGACAGACTGAGGTATGCTACGATTTATTTCACTTGTCTAGTTGTATACTTTGAAATTTTGGATGGTTTGTTTAGGAATTATAATGGAGAAATTGTTGTTTTATTTAGAGTGGTGCAAATAGAAACTGTTGAAATTTTGAATGGTGTTATTTCACTTGTTTAGTTGCTGCAAACAGCAAACAGAAACATTTTCACATAGACACTCTTTGGAATTTTTGAAATTTTGAATGGTGCCCTATGACAACAAATTCCTGAATCCACCACTGTCTTTACTCACACACACACATATGAGATATTTGTTCAAATGGCTAAGGATGAGACACCTCATTGTCTCTAAAGAGAATGAGGCGGTTTGTGTGATTTAAAAAATCACACTTACCAATCAAACCCCAATCTTCTAATAAATGGCACAACTTACCCTTTAACTTCTATTTTAAAATTAAAACTTACCCCTTAACTTATAACTCCATAAAACTAATCCCAAATTTATCTTAAAACCAAAATGATAAAATTAAATAAACCAAAGTCGTACCGGTTATTACAAAATGTGATTTACATGAAAAAGATGATTTGTTAGCTCATGCTTTTCAAAATAGTAATGAGAAAGTGTTTAAAATGTTAAAATTGTCAAATGTGATTTACATGAAAAAGATGATTTGTTAGCTCATGCTTTTCAAAATAGTAATGAGAAAGTGTTTAAAATGTTAAAATTGTCAAATCGTATTAATTGTAGAAAAGGTGTGGGTTTTGATTCATGTTATGATGTGTGTTCTTGTATGCAAAATAAAAATTGTGTTGAACCACCTAAATTTGTTGAAACTAAAAAGGTAGTAAAACCTTATATAGCACCTCATAATACAAATAAAGATGGATACGTGAAACCCAAACTTTATGTGCAAAAACCTCCATATGTGCCCAAAATGAATGGTATGAATTATATGCCAAGAAAAATTATGCATGCATGTATAATGATAAATTTCCTAGACCAAAATATAATGTAAATGTGCATGCTCCTTTTTATGTCTATGATAAGTATGATCGTAAAATTAAAATGGTAAAGAAATGGATTCCCAAAGGGTTGTTTAGTGTTGACAATCCTGATGGGATGCGTTTGTGGTTTTTGGTTGTTTTATACCGTTGTCTGTCGACGTATTTATGTATATACAGCAACATACTTATTATTATTTTTTGCTTTAATTTTAGTCGTTATTAATACTAACTCTAAAAGGACCTATAAGAAATGGGGACCATAAAAGTTATATTTTATTGTTGTAGATAAACCTTGACATGGATTGGATTCTTGATAGTGGTTGCACACGTCACATGACCGGAAACCGTAATCTTTTCTCATCATATGAGTCATGTGATGGTGGACAAGTAATTTTTGGAGGAAATTCCAAAGGAAAGGTAATTGGGAGAGGTACAACTTCTTGCAACAATGTTAAATTTCTTAATGTTGAGCATGTTGATAATTTAAAATTTAACTTGCTAAGTGTTCGCCAACTTTGCAAAAATGGTATAATTGTTGTTTTTAAAGAGGATTCTTGCAAAATTTTAAAAAATGGTAAAGTACTTCTCACCGGTTTTGTAAAAAGAAATCTTTATATTTGTAAAACTCTTATAAAAGAAAATGTTTGTTTATCTTCCATATATGATAATTCTACTTTGTGGCATAGACGTTTAGGTCACGCAAATCTTAGATTAATTAAAAAATTAAAAAATAAGGAGCTTGTGAGTGACCTTCCAAAATTAAAATTTGATAATCATTTTTGTGATGCATGTCGTGTCGGCAAACAAACTCACGTTTCACATAAATCTAAAAATGTGATTTCAACTAAAAGGGTTTTAGAATTATTACACATGGATCTTTTTGGTCCCATGGCAACCCAAAGTTTTGGAGGAAATTATTATACTTTAGTCATTGTAGATGATTTTTCCCGCTATACATGGACCCTATTTTTAAAACATAAAAATGAGGCTTTTGAAAAATTTAAAATTTTGGGAAAACGAATTCAAAACCAACAAGGTTGTACGATTGTTTCTTTACGTACGGACCATAAACGTGAATTCGATAATGAGATACAATTTGGTGCTTTTTGTGACAAACATGGTATAACTCACAATTTTTCGGCTCCTCGAACTCCTCAATCTAATGGGGTTGTTGAGAGGAAAAATAGAACTTTACAAGAAATGAGTAGAACCATGCTCAATGAACATCAAGTTTGTAACAACCCAAAGACATAACAAGACAACCAAAGCATTAAATCATACTCTTGTAATAAAACTGGGTCCCAAAATTCAGTTACATCATTCCCAAACTAAGGTTGGCGGAAACAACCTATACACAACTGAGAACAACTACTACTACAAGTGGCATCGGCACAGTCTGTAGCTGCATCTGTACTCAATCATGCTCTTGCTCACTTACTTGAGCCTCTTACTACTTGCTTACCTGAAAATGGTTTAGTTTTGAAAAGTGAGGGTTAGACCAAAAGGTCTAGTGAATTCCCTCTGAAAACAACATATATAAACATTGGGAAAATCGTTTATAAAATTCATCATCAAACTTCACATAACGTCAAACATGGTACTGCACCGTGATGAGGACCGCATAAACTAACCACGATCGGGGCCCAAGCAGACTCCCCTCTCGCCTCGTATCGGGTGTAACGTCCCAATTTTCATAACAAGAATTTATCTAGAATATAGCATTCAGATTACATTATTATCTTGTTCATAAACATTCTTTTCACTAAGCTAAGCAAAATTGACAGCGGAAGTCTCTAATCCACAGCCGAGATCTCTATCTAAACATCAGCCAAAATACTTGGAGTCGCTCTAAGTTCCAAATCCTTCCTGCCATCACACGGTTCTTACTTGAAGAACCTTTAACATGCTTACCAGAAAATGGTTTAGTTTTGAAAGCGAGGGTTAGACCAAAAGGTCTAGTGAATTCCCTCCGAAAACAACATGTAACCAATATAAAACATTTATGAAAATATCATCGTAAACCTTAACATAACATCAGGCATGGTACTACACTGTATATAGGATCACATAAACATTCTGCGATCGGGGCCCAATGGGTTACCCTCTCGCCCTCAACCGGAGCCTATGCAAACTCCCCTTCCCGGAGCTTACGCAGACCCCCCTTTCTACTCAAAATAGGAGGAAACGGATTCCAACCTACCAGTCTGTCATAAACATCCAAGGGATCATCAGACCCCGAGGATCTATCTCTGATCCTACAGTGTAGACCGACTCCACATAGCACGTCATTCATTTCATAAAACTTGCACCTTTAAAACCTTAGTAAATCGTCATTCTCAGCTCATCAAGTACAATCCATTTTCTCAGGTAAAACAGGTATTTCATGAAAAACATGCGTAACGGTTATAAACATTTCATGCTCGTAATGAAACCATAATCAGTCAAAATCATTTAACACTTTAAGTCGTAAAAAGGGTTTAGGGAACTCACCTTGCCTGACGTACAACGCGCTTCTTAAATACTTCCAAGCTAACCCAAACGAACACCTAAGGCAATAGATCCTCCTCAGATAAAACGGCTCAGCCTACTGTCCAGCACAAGATTTCCGGGTACTGACATGTTCGGATACCACACTTGTCCGGATGCCACACTTGTCCGGATACTACACTTGTCTGGATACTACACTTGTCCGGATACCATACTAGTCCGGATACCATACTAGTCCGGATACCATACTAGTCCGGATAAACCTCACCCGGAAACTACCATGGAGTTTTACCCGGACACTAGCATCCGTATCCGGAAACCACCATATCATCAAGAACTGAAGGTGTCCGGATACGACTGCTGTCCGAAAATAAATTTCTTAAAAGTGATTTCTAACCCGATTTTAGCCATCTGCTTGATTAGATAACTTCAAGGGTTCATTCACTAACCCCAAACACCTAATTAATCCAACTTTAATCCCCTAAAATCGATTCATTAAGACAAAACCCATAAAACTTCATTTTCAAGGAAAAATGGTGAAACTCAAGAAATCAACAACATCAGACCTAAGGATTCATAACAATAAGAAGGAAAAACATTATCCTAATCAGATGAACGAATTCGGATGCAATACCTTTGCAGATTTGAGCTTGATCCTTTCTTTCTCTTGATTTCTCTTCAAACCTTCCTTTCTCTCTTTCTTTCTTCCTTAGCCGCCAACCCCAAGACCAAATACTGATTTTGTGATAATGAGGTTGTCCTAGGGATTTGTGCCCTATCCCTCTTTCACCAAATGACAATTCAGCCCCTCAAGAATACTTTCTTTTATTCCACATTGACCACCAAACTCTAAAACTCACTCTAATTTGGGTTGTTACAACACTCCCCCCTTAAAAGAATTCCGTCCCCATAATTCCTCATTGGAAAAGATGTGGGTATCTTGCCCACATCAAAACCGACACTTCCCAAAGCAAAGATATAACTAACTCAGTCAACTATCTCATCAAACTCGAAACATGGAACCTTGGGTGCATTTCTTTCAGTTCTTACGGTACTCTAACTCGTAGGCTACTGTTCCTACTCGGTCGATCTTGACTACAGAAGATTTACTAAGGCTTCTCATGCATCAACACTTTCTTTAAGGAGGAACTTGGCTAAATCCTCTGCCACAACACGAGATTCATTTACTAAGAGACAGACACACACTTGACCGCTTGACACAAATCCAAACCTGAACGTCCCGACAACTCACAACCCAGATTTCCTTCATCGAAATACAAGCAATCCTAGATTACTTCTCCTAATCAACAATCGACTATGCGAATAACGTTTCCCTTTCTCGGACCACCTCGACCACAGTTCGTCAACCATTTCTTACATCCTCACCACTTTATCACTCCATCCTTGTACGTAACCTAGGGTAGGAACCTTCAAACCTAACGTTGAAGTGTTCACCTACTAGAATTAAACTTATCCTGAAACACAACAAATCCTCGCTGATTACCACGTTCGTTCGATCATAAAACATAACTCCGGTTACCCTCACCCAACTGGGAGGAATAACCATGGTCACACCATACTATTCTCACTAGCTTAAACACTGCACGACCAAATCGTTTACACCTTTCTCACAAAGTCACTAACTTAACTCATTTAGTTGTCTCATCCACTTCTTCCCTGCACAAAAACTTACACAATTTCCTTCCTCAATATTCTTTCCAACGGTTCGCACACTAATCAAAGACAATCTACACAATACTGTACCTTTCGGCAATACTGTCAAGTTTACTACTTCCAACTTACTCACTTGCTCCGACATACTATCTACACCTTCCCCACGTTAGCGTGGAGCACTGCTCACCAAACATTACTTTCCCCTCTCTCCCGACATTTCCACATGTTGATATCGCTTTCTCATTCTTACATAACCAAACAGTTGAACCAAAATCTTATCTTAAGGCATTCAACCAAGCCGTCTTGAAACAAGACCAGTGTTCGACGTCGCTACACATTCTTTAATCTCTAACTTTTACCTTCTCAGACATTTCTATCACACAAAAGCAACAATCCACATTCTTTAAGGATTTCACATCTATCCCACCACATTTTGGCTAACACAACCCTCATCCTCTTTAAACTTCCAATGACCCCAAAGTATGTTTCTTAGTAACGTCCCCTATTCACTCTAATAATCCACCCCCTTGGATTCCCTATTACAAACGGATCTATTAATTCAGGAACAGCCCGAAACTCGGGTTCCACAATTCTTTCGACTAACCACTATGATCATAAAATCAGACAGACATATATATGTAACGTCATCCCGACTTTCTTACTTTGATTTACCTTAAATAATTCTTTAACAATCAGTGTGTTAGTCTCAATAACATTTCCCCAAAAATTGTAACACCTTCTGTAATAACAAATGAACGTCATTACTTAACAAATCTATAAAATTTAAATCAACCAACCAAAGGCTTATACCTCTATCATGACAATTCAAATCAACTAACGATCATACTACTACTCCGACCCACAATCATCATCACGTCATTCCTTAAACATAACCAAAATTTCCAACTATTCCTAGGATCATTCCCTCAAGCATAAGGAACAATTTTCATTCTTTAACGATGTCTCCTCTACTATACTACAACTTGACTAATCTATTCATCATCTTCTTTAAACTTACTTCTGCCTTCAAGAATATACTTAACAATATACGTAACCACAAAGCTTGGTCTCACAGATGGTCAATCACCCAATTCTACCCCGACATTCCATTCCGATAACAGTCAAAATACACACCTACTTACAACCTACGTACTTCAACAACTGGGATTGCAAAACGTAAACTCTATCCGAAATCCCAAAAGGACTTCCTTCTAATCCTTCATCTTTCTAACATCGCCTTACTACATCACCGGCTGACACAGATATCTTGGCAATTGACGCTACTATTCATTCGTACATTCACCACTCCTATTATCACACTACCGACCAAGTCTCTCATGGTCATTCGTACATAATTCACACTTTCCTTCATATTCTCCCGTATACTACAATCGAGTCTGTCTCGCTACTTAGTTCTCTCCCAACTTGTTGAACTATGATTCACGAGTTCACACTTAGCTCAAACACGAACATCCTAACTAGCTCTTTTATGACCCGAGTCCTTTCTTAGACACGACACATTTTCTTACAGACTGGCATAGTCTACACTCACTCCGCCTGTGTTACACACCTTGTCCTTCTACGGACCCTCCTCACCTCGTAAATAGAACGCCTATTCAACAACAACAGTCTCTTACTAATTTAACACCTCTACAAGATAATCTATCAACTTACACTCATCTGGTTTGAGTCTTCGGCCTCGGCCAACATACACCGTTGCCAACTTCAACAACAAAAGACAACTCTTAACTACTTCCTTAACCTATCCTTTAACATGAGTTCCTTACGGGACCTATTCCTCCCTACACATCATAGTTAACTTTATAATCCGTCGCCCCCATTTCGAAAAACTTACTCATGTAACCTCAATATTACAAGCTCTCTTCGAATCTCATGACCCACATCGTGGACCTTTCATTCCTGCCTCACAACACTACTCATAAAGAGTTGCTAAAAACCAATACCTTGATGACTCCTAGTCCTTCCTCCGGGCACCATCGCCCCTCGGCAACTGTGTTCTCAGTCATCGAGCAAAGGTACAGACCCTCATACACCTGGCACTAAATCCATTCCCGACTCTTCCAAGGTCCAACTCTCCTCTTAAACACATATACCAAAGCTACATACGTTCTCCCCTGACTTGACCAACGCCTCTCCGCTCTCAGAGTTCTTCCTTAGCTTAAGACGTAATACTCTACGACCTAGTGGGTTCATAGCCTTCATGCATGACAATACAGTAAATAATTCCTTCAACCCATTTTATCATTTTAAATAAACAACAGTTAGAAACTACTCGGGTACCCGTGACCCCATCACTCTTATAACTTCAAAACCCTGCACAACGATTCGAGAATCGTTGGCATGCATCTTCCCGTGAACCTCAATCTTGCTCAATCCGAGGAATGTTATTATGATAGTAATATATTGCATGAAAAATCTTTTCGTATGAGGCAATTCTGAAAGAGTTACCGACACAAAGTAAACCAGTCGGTTCTCACACTCAATTGTATGATATCGAAAGGTCAATAAGCATTTGGTTGTAAAGGTTTTGCTGGAAAATGTTTTTCTTAACCTTTTTGTAACAATTTAACTTATTATTAAAAGTGTGGAATACCTTGCAAATCGTTAAGCCCAAAATTTCAATGTGCGACGTAACTGAAATCGCTTTTTCTTTAAACATGTACTCGTACAAGCTGACTCATTTTGTTCAAAGTTGGCAATTATGTTTTTATTTTTAAATCGTGAAAATTTCATGTTACATAAAAGAACGCTATGCATGAGACTCTATTTGCAATAGAAGGCTACTCGCTCAACAAGGTCAACCGCTTACTCACGCAGCTTATCCTTGATACTCCACTTACGACCAAGGGTCGCCCCCCCCCCCCCCCTCGATCAAGCACTAACTTGATGTACATGCGTTCCACATCTCACTTACTCAACCACTTCACACTATTTTCGCTTTGATCGACTATCTCACTTTCTACTTCTACATGCTTTTAATTCACTATAAGTATCTTATTCCATTTATTCTGCCAATGAAAAGCTCGTCTAAAAGTCAGGGCTCCATTGATACTTTCAAGGTTTTGACACTGTTCTATATTACCATCCCAACTGATCTATCCTATAATTTCCATAACTGGATCTCTCCCGAAACTGGAGTCTTACTCAAACTCAAACATTCATCCTCTCCGAATCCACGAAGAGCTACCTCTAGACGACTCATAACATTCTTCACAACATTTCTTCTATACGATGTCTACATACATCACATCATAATGACTCTTTCACGACACTTCCCCAAGCAATGGAGCTCGGTCTATCCCTCCGGGATCTTGCTGACCTATTCCTCAACGTTCTCCCAGCCATAGCGCTAAACTGAAAGAAACCGATAGTTAATCCTTGCTAGACGTGACACAACAAATTTGCTATAAGTAAGGTATTGTAAGCACGCACATGTACCTGTAAGTTCGTAATTACATTGGCCAGGTGTAATCCCAAACTTGCCTTATACGTTTGTCCTTGGCACCTTATTCCTAAGTGCATTTATAGTGATCGTTCCTAGGGGCAATCTTATGTCTCGGCTGTGTTCCTCATCTTACAGTTTAAGTTTAGGCCCGAATGGTCACCTAAATCCCTTAAACTAAGGCTCTGATACCATTTGTAACGTCCTAATTTTCATAACAAGAATTTATCTAGAATATAGCATTCAGATTACATTATTATCTTGTTCATAAACATTCTTTTCACTAAGCTAAGAAAAATTGACAGCGGAAGTCTCTAATCCACAGCCGAGATCTCTATCTAAACATCAGCCAAAAGACTTGGAGTCGCTCTAAGTTCCAAATCCTTCCTGCCATCACACGGTTCTTACTTGAAGAACCTTTAACATGCTTACCTGAAAATGGTTTAGTTTTGAAAGCGAGGGTTAGACCAAAAGGTCTAGTGAATTCCCTCCGAAAACAACATGTAACCAGTATAAACCATTTATGAAAATATCATCGTAAACCTTAACATAACATCAGGCATGGTACTACACTGTATATAGGATCACATAAACATTATGCGATCGGGGCCCAATGGGTTACCCTCTTGCCCTCAACCGGAGCCTACGCAAAATCCCCTTCCCGGAGCTTACGCAGACCCCCCTTTCTACTCGAAATAGGAGGAAACGGATTCCAACCTACCAGTCTGTCATAAACATCCAAGGGATCATCAGACCCCGAGGATCTATCTCTGATCCTACAGTGTAGACCGACTCCACATAGCACGTCATTCATTTCATAAAACTTGCACCTTTAAAACCTTAGTAAATCGTCATTCTCAGCTCATCAAGTACAATACATTTTCTCAGGTAAAGCAGGTATTTCATGAAAAACATGCGTAACGGTTATAAACATTTCATGCTCGTAATGAAACAATAATCAGTCAAAATCATTTAACACTTTAAGTCGTAAAAAGGGTTTAGGGAACTCACCTTGCTTGACGTACAACGTGTTTCTTAAATACTTCCAAGCTAACCCAAACGAACACCTAAGGCAATAGATCCTCATCAGATAAAACGGCTCAGCCTACTGTCCAGCACAAGATTTTCGGGTACTGACATGTCCGGATACCACACTTGTCCGGATGCCACACTTGTCCGGATACTACACTTGTCCGGATACCATACTAGTCCGGATACCATACTAGTCCGGATACCATACTAGTCCGGATAAACCTCACCCGGAAACTACCATGGAGTTTTACCCGGACACTAGCATCCGTATCCGGAAACCACCATATCATCAAGAACTGAAGGTGTCCGGATACGACTGCTGTCCGAAAATAAATTTCTTAAAAGTGATTTCTAACCCGATTTTAGCCATCTGCTTGATTAGATAACTTCAAGGGTTCATTCACTAACCCCAAACACCTAATTAATCCAACTTTAATCCCCTAAAATCGATTCATTAAGACAAAACCCATAAAACTTCATTTTCAAGGAAAAATGGTGAAACTCAAGAAATCAACAACATCAGACCTAAGGATTCATAACAATAAGAAGGAAAAACATTATCCTAATCAGATGAACGAATTCGGATGCAATACCTTTGCAGATTTGAGCTTGATCCTTTCTTTCTCTTGATTTCTCTTCAAACCTTCCTTTCTCTCTTTCTTTCTTCCTTAGCCGCCAACCCCAAGACCAAATACTGATTTTGTGATAATGAGGCTGTCCTAGGGATTTGTGCCATACCCCTCTTTCACCAAATGACAATTCAGCCCCTCAAGAATACTTTCTTTTATTCCACATTGACCACCAAACTCTAAAACTCACTCTAATTTGGGTTGTTACATCGGCGCCCAAGCAGACTCCCCTCTACCCGAATAGGAGGGAAACAGATTCCAACCTATCGGCTCATCACCCATGTCCAAGGGATCATCGGATCCCAGAGCATACCGATCCCACGGTGCAGACCGACTCCACATAGCATACATCACATGTCATACTTCATACAACTTGGAATCTCGTAAACCATATAATCATTTCATCATGCTAAATATTCTTTGAATAAAGTATGAGCTTTCATGTAAAAACATGCATATCGATTTGGTAAACATTTCGTGCTCAAAGTGAACCATTATCAGTTAAAAGAACAATTAACATATTGCGTCGTAAATAGGTTTAGGGAACTCACCTTGATGACGCTGAACGCACTTCTTGAAATCACCAAGCTAATCCAACCGAACACCTAAGGGCATTGAATTCGAATCTGATAAAATATCTCAGCCCTACTGTCCGGATACCCCTTCCCGGACACAACACTTATCCGGAAACATCACTTATCCGGACACACCACTTATCCGGACACTACGCTTATCCGGACACACCACTTATCCGGACACATCACTTATCCGGACACACCACTTAACCGGACACTACGCTTATCCGGACACACCACTTATCCGGACACTACGCTTATCCGAACACACCACTTATCCGGACACTACGATTATCCGTACACACCACTTATCCGGGCAAAACTACCCGGACACCTTCACGAGACACTTACCCGGACACATGCAACATATCCGGACACCACCAAACACTGGTGTTCGGAAAACGCTGCTGTTCGAACTTAGAAATTCTAAAACCGCTTTAAACTCCGATTTAAGCCATTAGTTTGATTAGACAACCATAAGGGTTCATCCACAATCCCCAATCGCTCAGTTAATCCATCTATAACCCCTTAAATCGATTTATTAAGACCAAAACCCATAAAACACATTTTGAAGCAAATATGGTGAAAACTCAAGAAATCTTCCAAATCAGTATTAAGAATTCGGTACAATAAGAAGGAGAAGCATTACACTAATCAGGAGAATTAATTAGGATGTATTACCTTGCAATATCTTCCTTGATTTCTCTTTTCCTCTTGAATTTCTTCTCAAACCCTTCTTTCCTTCTTCCTTCTCTCTTTCTTGTTTCACGCCACCAACACCCACACAAGATAATTTCACTGATTTGTGCAAATGGGGGCTGCCCTAGAAGTTTGAGTCTATAAATATCTTTCACTAATTGCAAACAAGTCCCTCAACTTAACTTTCATTTCTTGTATAAAGGACACTAAACTTTCATATCTCAAACTTGAAATTCAGGTTGTTACAAAGTTCCCCAAAAGTTTTGGTGTGATGTCGTTGCTACCGCGACCTATGTGCTTAATCGTGTTCTAGTTAGAAGTATCCTAGATAAGACCCCTTATGAGCTCTTACGTGGTAGAAAGCCTTTCCCTAGCTCACCTTAAAGTATTTGGATGTAAGTGCTTCATCCTTAATACCAAGTCATATTTAACCAAATTCGACCCAAAAGCCTATGAGGGAGTGTTCCTTGGTTACTCTTGGAATAACAAAGATTATAAAGTCCTTAATAAAGAGACCATGGTTGTAGAAGAATCCCTAAATGTAAGCTTTGACGAGAGTCCTCCCAAACCTAGTGCTCCCTTAGTAGATGATAATGTATGTGAGGGAGAAGCCTTAGCTCAACATATTAGAACCTTGGAGTTAGGTTCTCAATCTTCCACTAATGGTATAGAATCAAGTGACGCTCCTCCGTGTTATGTTCCACAAGATGTAGATGATCCTAACCTTAGAACCGCTAGAGGCCATCCCGTAGATCAAATCATAGGTGACCTCAACCAAAGAACGACTAGATCAAAAATTCATACCTATTGTGCATTTCATGCTTATATTTCTAGCATAGAACCTAAAACCATAGAAGAAGCTTTATGTGATGAGGATTGGATCGTTGCCATGTAAGAAGAGTTGAACCAATTTACTAGGAATGATGTATGGGACTTAGTTCCTTGCCCTAGTAGTCAACCCATAATTGGCACAAAATGGGTCTTTCGTAATAAAGTAGACGAAAATGGCGGAGTCACACGAAACAAGGCACGTTTAGTTGCAAAGGGGTAAAATCAACAAGAAGGTATAGATTATGATGAAACCTTTGCACCGGTTGCAAGGTTAGAGTCTATTCGAATGCTTCTAGCTTTTGCAAATGCTAAGGTTTTTAAATTATATCAAATGGATGTTAAAAGTGCTTTTTTTAAATGGTTTTATAAATGAGGAGGTATATGTTTCTCAACCTCCTGGTTTTGAGAATTTTGAAAATCCGTCACACGTCTGTAAATCCGTTACAAGTGGTTATGTTATGGGTAAAACTGATAATACATTGTTTGTAAAATATGCTCAAAATGATATTGTGGTTGTGCAAGTGTATGTTGATGATATTATTTTTGGTTCCACAAATGAAAATCTTTGCAATGAATTTTCTACAAAAATGACAAGTGAATTTGAAATGAGCATGATAGGAGAATTAAAATTCTTCTTAGGATTGCAAATAAAACAAAGTGAAAATGGCACTTTTATAAGTCAATCAAAATATTGCAAAGACATGTTAAAAAAAATTAATTTTGAAAATGTAAAACCCGTTGAAAATCCAATGACCACTAATTTAAAATTATCCAGCGACGAGGAGGGAAACGATTTTAATAAAAAAAAATTATCGTGGAATGATTGGTAGTTTACTTTATTTAACGGCTAGTAGACCGGATATCATGTAGTGTGTGTTTATGTGATCGTTTTCAATCTTTGCCTAAACAATCTCACTATGAAGCCGTCAAGCGTATTTTTAGATATCTTAGAGGTACAATGAATCTCGGATTATGGTATGCAAAGAAACCCGAGTTGGAGGTAACGTGCTTCACCGATTCCGATTTTGGTGGCTCAATTGTTGATCGAAAGAGCACTAGTGGAGTATGTGCCTTTATAGGTCTCTCACTCGTGTCTTGGTTTTCTAAGAAACAATAATCCATAGCATTGTCTACTACTGAAGCTGAATATGTAGCCGCCGCAAGATCATGTGCTCAAGTCCTTTGGATGAAACATACCCTTACCGATTTTGAGGTACATCTAACCAAAATTCCTATTAAATGTGTTTATCTATAACCCTTGAGAAAATGTTACTCCAAATTTCGTGCATATTTTGAGGAGGAGCATCTCTCGAGGGGGAGCATAGTGTCTTTCATGACCCTTTTTGCTTCGACAAAAGGGGGAGAGAAACCGAGTATGCTCTCGTGTTTGTCATCATAAAAAAGGGGGAGATTGTTGGTGCAAGTGTGCTACATCTCTATAATTATTTTTGATATGGGAGATTGTTGGTGCAAGTGTGCTACATCTCTATAATTATTTTGATGATTACAAACACACCGTATTATTGTTTCTCTAACATTTAATCCAAGTGTGAAGCTCCTGAAGAATAAGAAGCAACATCTCAGTCCAATGGATAACACGAAGATTTTATCTGAAGAGTTCAAGACTAAAGACGCACTAATTTTATTCTTGATAAATTTCAAAATGATAAACACTCAAAATAATATACCACTTGGATATTTCAAAAACCAAAATAATTAAATCGTTGGTTTTTTAAATTAAGATTTATAAAATCTGATAAGACATCCAGACATGCGAATATTTTGAAAATCTTGTCGCAGCCGTCCGTGGCATTATATGTCGGACGTCCGCCGCCCTTAAAGTTAATTAAATATTCAAAGCGTGTAAGCGTGCCCTGGAATCTTATGAAAACCTGTCGCGGACGTCCGCGAGGTTTTTGGCGGACTTCCGCCATTTAAATTTTCTGACTTTTCAGCTTTTTCAAACGGCTCTTCCCCACTAACTGAATTTTTTAGTGGTGGACGTCCGGGAATTTTTCCGTGGACGTCCGCGAGTGCTTAGAGACGTTTTTCAGCTGCCTATATAAAGAGTTTGAAGTTGAAGAAGAAAATCAACCATTCAGAGAACTGTGAATACAGAGTACAGTTAAAAGAAACAAGCTTTGAGTTGATAGCAGATAGAAATCACTGATTTCTGAGAATTATTATCAGCAAAACAACTCAAAGGCTTTAACTCTCAAAACACCCAAGTGATATACATTATACAAGAGTGATTACCAATTTAGAAATATATCATCTTGTAAGTATTTGAATTGAGAGTGAGTGATCCATTCAAATCTCTAGCTGAAGCAAGAGATCATTATTACTGTTGTATCAAGGTTTGTGTTCTACCATAAAGAACACTTTTTAGTGGATCGTGTGTTGAGAAGTGTCTCGAAAAGTGGACTAGCCAAGTTGGTGAACCACTCTAAATATCGGTGTCGGTATCAATTTTCTCTACCCTTATCTCTTTATACTTTGCTGTGCATTTAAATTTATAGTTGTGTTTGAAAAAGAGATTTTTGGAAGTGAACATTCTTAATACAACCTTTACCCCCCCCCCCCCCCCCCTAAGGTTGTCTAACAGATTGGTTAGCGAAGAATAATGCTAACATTATGTGTAATAAAAAGTTAATCCATATCCATCTACCGGATAAGGGGATGGTGGTGATTTATGGGAATCGTCGAGATAGAAAGTCTAGCCTTATTTCTATGATTAAAGCTACCAAGTGCTTAAGGAAGGGATGTCAAAGTTACCTAGCCTATGTAGTGGATGCTAAAAAGGAAAATCGTAGGGTAGAGAAGGTGTCGGTAGTGGGAGAGTACCCGAAAGTGTTTCCGAATGACTTGAGTGATCTACCACCGGATCGCCAGATCGAGTTTCAGATCGACTTGGTGTCGGGAGCCGCCCCAATAGCTCGCGCACCATATCGATTGGCACCATCGGAAATGAAGGAGATGATGACCCAACTTCAAGAACTTTTGGACAAGGGGTTTTTGAGACTAAGTACCTCACCGTGGGGTGCACCGGTACTCTTTGTGAAGAAGAAGGACAGGACAATGAGGATGTGTATAGATTACCGTGAACTCAATAAGGTCACCATTAAGAACAAGTATCCGCTCCCCAGAATTGATGATCTGTTTGATCAGTTGCAAGGGGCTATCTACTTCTCGAAGATAGATCTGAGATCGGGGTACCATCAACTCAAAGTGCGTGAAGAAGACATTCTAAAGACGGCTTTCCGAACTTGTTACGGGCATTATGAGTTCTTAGTGATGCCTTTCGGGCTGACGAATGCCCCCGCCGCTTGTATGGATTTGATAAATAGGGTGTGCCAACCCTACTTGGATAAGTTTGTGATCGTCTTCATAGACGATATTCTTGTTTACTCAAAGTCGGAGAAAAAGAGCACGAAGAGCATTTAAGGGCCGTGTTGGAGTTATTGAAGCAGGAAAAGCTTTACGCCAAGTTCTCAAAATGTGAATTTTGGCTTCGGGAAGTGCAGTTCTTAGGGCGCGTAGTGTCCCAAAGTGGAATCAAGGTTGATCCAGTAAAAGTGGAGGCTATTAGAAACTGGGAGCCGCCTAGGACACCGTCGAAAGTCCGTAGTTTTCTTAGGCTAGCGGGGTATTACCGGAAATTCATCAAGGTTTTTTCAAGGATTGCTACTCCATTGACCTCCTTGACTAAGAAAAACGGCAAGTTCAGTTGGGCGGAAAGCCAAGAAGAAGTTTTTCAGAAATTGAAAGAGATGTTGAGTAATGCTCCGATTCTAACCTTACCGGACGGAATCGAAGATTTTGTGGTGTACAGCGACGCATCCAAGATAGGTTTGGGATGTGTTTCGATGTAGCGGGGGAAGGTGATTGCTTATGCATCCCGTCAATTGAAAGAGCACGAGAAACGATACCCTACACACGATTTGGAATTGGCAGCTGTTGTTTTCTCCTTAAAGATTTGGAGGCATTACTTGTATGGAAGGAAGTGCCAAATCTTCACGGATCATAAAAGCCTTCGTCACATCTTTGATCAAAAAGAGTTAAACACGCGACAACGAAGGTGGATGGAATTGTTGACTGACTACGACTGTGAGATCGAGTACCATCCCGGGAAGGCCAACGTGGCGGCCGATGCTTTGAGCCGTAAGGAAAGAGGTGAAGCTTCAAAGATCTTAGCCTTAAGAGCTAAAGTCACGTTTAACCTGTTGGGGGAAATAAAGAAATGGCAAGCGGAAGCGTTAGCGGTCGAGAACCTTAAGAGAGAACGGATGGTGGGGAATGTGGGCACCTTGGTAGAGGATAGTCAGGGGTTGTAATGCCTCAATGGTAGAATCTAGGTTCCAAAGCTTGGTGATATTCGAAAAATAATATTGGAGGAGGCCCACAAGTCAAAGTACTCCATCCATCCAGGGACCGATAAGATGTTTGGGGATTTGCGGCAAAGTTATTGGTGGTCGGGCATGAAGAAGGACATAGCATACTTCGTGGAGAGATGTGCTACGTGCCTGCGGGTAAAAGTGGAGCACTAACGACCAAATTACGATGGATATCAACCTGGTGAAGGTGCATTGGCGATTTAACAAGGGGCAAGAGGCGACCTGGGAAACCGAATCCGAGATGAGGACAAATTACCCGCATCTTTTCAATGATGGAATTCTGGGGACGGAATTCTATTAAGGGGGAGGTGATGTAACACCTCATATTTTCTTTCTTTGCAAAAGTCTGGAATAAATAGAAGTTTTGGGGCCAAAGTGAGAAAAGGCTGAACTTGGGGACTTAATGGCAAAATTAGAGTTTTAAAATGGTAAAACCCTTTCATTTCTTCATTGTGACGGCTACCAAATTGGGAAGGAGGAATTCAAGAGTATTCAAGCTTTGTGAAGGTGGAATTAGAAGGTTGATTCAAAGGAGTTTGGAGGATTCTTCTTCAAGGTATGATTCTCTTCCATTTATCACTTTAGTGATTGAATAAAGGGATTAGGTGTGTAGAAATCCATAATCCTTCCTTATTGTAGTGTTACGGATTGAAATTATTGGAAGTAGTAAGGTTAAGGAATCATCTTGGGAGTTGTGAGCTTCTATTTGGAAAGCTTGGACCACTTTGATGGTAAAATTGGATTTTGGGAAAGGGCTTTAGGGTAAAAGAGATGATCCATTGGGCAAATTAATGGGGTAATTGCATGTATTTAGTTTGGGTCTTGATTCATTAGAGTATATTTAGCTAAAACCATCGTTTGTGGAAGCTACCAAGCATTTGGGAGCATATTGGGGGTTTTGGAATGAGTTTTCGGGCTGAAATTCGTTGTGCAGTCCAGGAAGTCTCGAACAGAGACTTGTGGTTTTCTATGCGGTTTGAAGTGGCGTGGAAAGTCGCGCAACCCTCTGTTGAGTGCGCCCTTCGTTTTGCTTCGTTTTTCGTTCGGGCCTAGGATCGAGGCATTGTTTGGGGGTTTATCTTAGGAGTTTATTGGAGATGTTTTGGGGCATAATTAGGGAGTTTAACATCACTTCTATTAACCCTAATTCAGGTGTTCGGTTGGTGGAAAAGTGAGCTTCGGTTAGGGTGTCCATTAGCCAAGTTGTAGGTGAGTTCCCTAATCTTTTACCACTCACAAAGATTGTTTCGTACATGTTTTACTTACTGAAATTGGTATAAACTCATTCATATTACTTGCATGCACATGAGGATTGATTACGAATGGCATGAAAACATTTACAAATATACTTGCATTATTTGGATGCTTTATTATTGGCTTGATGCATATGAGTCGAGTTGCACAACGAGCATAGGGTACCTTGGGGTAATACATACCCCTTGGGAGTTGTGATATGCTTCCGTGTGTGTGGAATCCGTTTCCTACATACGAGGTTAGGTGGAGTCTGCTTGGGCCCCGAGGGCGAGAGGCAGGGGCGGAGCCAGGAATTTACATAAGGGGGAGCACCAATAATGAATCATAGGTTTTTTTTCTTTTGATGAAGTAGTTATCAATAACTGTTAAATTTAAGTAAAATTAGTATTGAACAATTGCATTGATGTTTTAAAACATCAAACACGGTAACTAAAGACCCAAAAACGTTTTTTATAGGGTGGCACCATATTTTTTCATACGATTTTTATCGATATGTATATCATTTTTATCATCGTTCAATATCAGCCGATGTGTTTATAGCCAAATTTCGGTGTTTCGAGGGATTTTTAAAGTTCTTGGCTTGATTTTAGGAATTTTTAAGTTTTTTTTATCGATTTCGAGAGACTTTTCCAATATTTTTGGTTGATTTCATGAGATTTTTTTCGGTATTTTTGGTTGATTTCAGAAGTGTTATTTTCGGTTTCTTTTGTTGGTTTCAAGAGTTTTTTTTTAGTTGATTACGGGGTACAATTGCACTTCCAAAAGAATACGGTAGCATCTCTTAAAATGATACGGTTGCACCTTTCACGAAACCAAAAACTTTTACCCTTCGCCGGAGAAATAATACGGTGGCACGTCTCACCGTATGCACTTCATAAGATCCGTCCATGGGTGGACGGTGGTGCGAGAGAGGCAGGAGCTTCAAGTATTTGTGAGAACGTAGCGAGAAAATTACGGATTTACTGTATGAAGAAATTTCTTTAATTCTAAGTAGGTAAAATTCTAGGGATGTCTCAACAAAAAATATATTAAAAAGCTATTTGTATAGGCTTAAATTATAGGTTGGTTTCTATATTAAAATAAATAAATAAAAGGTTTAGGAGGGTCACATGCCACTTCTGGCGTTTAAGTGGCTCCGTCACTGGTGAGAGGGGAGTCGGCTTGGCCCCCGGTCGTGGTTACTATCGTGCGGTAGGTGAGGACTATGGACGTTGTGCAACTGTTATGTGTGCTATTACTTTTCAAAATGGGCCTTAGGGCGGTTGTGAGTATTACACGATGTTTTACGGTGATTTACAAATTGTTTGTTAGAGAATTCACTAGACCTTATGGTCTAACCCTCTTTTCCAAAAACTTAAAACCATTTTTAGGTAAAGGCGTTTTACGATCTACCACTAAGGGAAAGGAGAATGCTTAAAGATCTTTGGGGATGGGAGTAGAGACCGTCAATACTCTCATTTTGTTATTTAGACATCTTGGTTGTATTTGTACGTGAACTATAGTACTTTTGAAAATGGTGTTACCCTTTTGATGTAATTTAGGACCCTTATGGGCTTTTTAGTTATGTTATTGCTTTTGGATATTTTGGGTTATTACATAAGACTTGTAAATATATAAAATCGACATAAGTTTCCGATTAAACCATTTCGATTCAAAAAAACATATTATTGAATCACATTTAATATTTTCTATGCTTAAAAATGGACAAAAATCTTATTAACATTATATTTATACGGACTAATTGTCAAATATAACAAATTAATATTTGACTTTAAATTAAAAAGAAACCTTTTTGGCTTTTTAATCTAATTTGTGTATGTTTAAAATGAATATAAATTAAAAAAATATTGCATTATACGATACATGATAAACCTAATGACAAATATATTAAATGAAAAGAACATGCAGTTTATTAACTTCAGAAATTGGAAATTGGAAATGGAAATTATAGAGACGTGTGAGAACACAATTATTGTAGTCTCTCTATGTAACGACCCAAAATTCAAAGATCATAATCAATATATATATATATATATATATATATATATATATATATATATATATATATTTATATATATATATAAGGGTTCAATAGAGAAGTGACCATATCCCTTGGATTAAATGATCCATGGTCAGAATTTAATGGGTCTAACGCGTTACACTGGATAAATTCGCGTGCACAGTAATTAATATAGAACGCTTAAGGGGTATTTTCGTAATATGCACATCTAAATCAAAATAGGCGGCAATTGAATCATAACACTACACAATACTACTCATTACGCTATTTTATCAAAAAACCGTACCCTCCAAAACCCTCCTTCATCACCAAAAACATCAAAAATCCATCTCTGATTCATCGTAAATCTGTAACAAATGGCAAATATTCGAAAGCATTCTACAAATCCTGAAGATGAACAAGCAAAAAATCAGAGGAACGACGAAAATCCGAATACAGAAGATGAAACGTTGATTACGCTTGTTAGAGACGGTATTTTATACATATTTTGAATGTTCATCGTTATATACAATGAATCTATGTTTAAAAACATGATGAAACAATTTATAAAAATTTTAGGGTTTAAACGAAGTTCATAAATGATGTTTTGTTTTTTCATTACAGCGAAGAACAAGACAGCACTCCCGAAAATAAAAATAAAACGAGCCAAAAACCAAAAACAACAGCGAGTATATTCGTTCATAAATGAATGAATCATATTTTTTGAATACAGGGTTTTGATATGAAAACATTCATATATGAATGTGTTTGATGTTTGTTGGTTTATTATAAGATTTTACTCTAGATCTAGGGTTTAGATCTAAAAAACATTCATATATGAATTTTTAATATTAGATTGTTCATATATGAATATTTTTCAATAGATCTAGGGTTTGAATATTGGAAAGTTCATATATGAATATGAAATATTTCTTCGTTTTTTAATATACTTTTAAATCGATCTAGGGTTTTTGAATTATTTGGATGCTTTATTATTGGCTTGATGCATATGAGTCGAGTTGCACAACGAGCATAGGGTACCTTGGGGTAATAGATACCCCTTGGGAGTTGTGATATGCTTTCGTGTGTGTGGAATCCGTTTCCTACATACGAGGTTAAGGGGAGTCTGCTTGGGCCCCGAGGGCGAGAGGCAGGGGCGGAGCCAGGAATTTACATAAGGGGGAGCACCAATAATGAATCATAGGTTTTTTTTTCTTTTGATGAAGTAGTTATCCATAACTGTTAAATTTAAGTAAAATTAGTATTCAACAATTGCATTGATGTTTTAAAACATCAAACATGGTAACTAAAGACCCAAAAACTTTTTTTATTGTAACGTCCCAAAACATAGCATGCAATAAATCATAGAATAGGCATCCGAATTACATCACTAGCTTGTCTTTAAATAATCATTAAACTATACTAAACAAAATTGCTAGCGGAAGTCTTTGGTTCCACATCCGAGAGCTCTAACTATAGGTAGTAGTCAAAATTTTGGAGTCGCTCTAATCTCCAAAGCATTCTTGTGACCTCTCCTAGTTCTTACTAGAAGACCCTGCAGCTCGTTTACCTGAAAATGGTTTAGTTTTGGAAAGCGAGGGTTAGACCAGAAGGTCTAGTGAATTCCCTCCGTAAAACAACATGTAATAACAATATGAAATCATTTTGTTACAATGCATCACAAATCATAAATCATCACACATGGTACTGCACTGTGTATTGGATCACATAACCATCCGCAATCGGGGCCCAGCAGACTCCCCTTTCGCCCTCTCGTATCGGGGCCCAAGCAGACTCCCCGATACCCGCCTAGGAGGGAAACGAGTTCAACCTACCGGCTCGTCATACATATCCAAGGGATCATCGGATCCCGAGGCTCGCTGATTCCACAGTGCAGACCGACCTCACATAGCATTCACATACATTTCATAAAAGCCTGTAAATCAGGATCTTTACAAATCTTGCTTTTCATTTCATCTTGTCAAACTTTTCCTTGGGATATAAATAAATACGTTCGTGAGAGGCATGCACATTTATTTATAAACCTTTCATGCTTGTTAAGAACCATAATCAGTAAAGAAAGCGTTTAAAACTTTATGCCGTAAAAGGGTTTAGAGAACTCACCTGATAGTAAATTCTTCCCTAACTCCGAGTCTCGCACCGCCCGTAAACCTAATAATTAATTTATCAAATAATTAGGTTTAACTCAATTTCTGATTCTAAGTTCTCTTAATCCTAACTTAAATAAGTAATTAGGATTATCTTCATCATACTAGGCCTTGAATCTTCTAACTCAAAACAAACCTAAGCCCAAGGGACTGAAGATAATTCCTGGCCCAGCTAAGCCATTCAGCCCAACTACCAGATCGGCCCAACATTGAACAGCCTAGTTTTGCGCTACCCAAAGGTTTGCGCCAGCTATCCATGGCGCAAACCGACCTTTGCGCCAGATGCCCATGGCGCAAACTGGCCATTGCGCCATCTGTACTATGCGCCAAACCTGCTTCTTTCTATGTCGCACTTGCAGTTTCGAACGGATAACGATTTCAATCTTTACTAATACTCTATCTTTGTTAAACAGTCCAAATAATGAGGTTTTTAATACACAATCTTACCTATTAGTTCCATTTACTACTTAACCAATAAAATCCTTAATCGATTGATTTCTTAAATTATCAATCCCATTTGTGGGTCAAAACCTCCACAGTGTTCTAACTCACAGCTAAAGCATAGAATTCCAATAGGAATTCAACTCATCTAGTTATTTGAATGCAAGAAATAACATCAAAGGATGAATTTACTTACCAAGACAATCAAGCTTCCTTCACAATGCCACTGATTTCTTCTCCTCTCCTTGATTTCTTCCTCAGCCGCCAACAGTACCCAGACAAAACCAAAATACTGATTTTCTAAGAATGTGGAGGCTGCCCTAGGAGTTTGTGCCAATAAATATCTTCCACAAATTGCAAATAAGCCCCTCACTTTAACTTTTAAATTCTTGCACCAGGACCACTAAACTTTCGTATTTACAAAGAAAAACCCGATTGTTACATTTATAGGGTGGCACCTTATTTTTTCATACGATTTTTATCGATATGTATATCATTTTTATCAACGTTCAATATCAGCCGATGTGTTTATAGCCAAATTTCGGTGTTTCGAGGGATTTTTAAAGTTCTTGGCTTTATTTTAGGAAGTTTTATGTTTTTTTTTTTCGATTTCGAGAGACTTTTCCAGTATTTTTGGTTGATTTCATGAGATTTTTTCGGTATTTTTGGTTGATTTCAGAAGTGTTTTTTTCGGTTTCTTTTGTTGGTTTCAAGAGTTTTTTTTTTGTTTTTTAGTTGATTACGGGGTACAATTGCACTTCCAAAAGAATACGGTAGCATCTCTTAAAATGATACGGTTGCACCTTTCACGAAACCAAAAACTTTTACCCTTCGCCGGAGAAATAATACGGTGGCACGTCTCACCGTATGCACTTCATAAGATCCGTTCATGGGTGGACGGTGGTTCGAGAGAGGCAGGAGCTTCAAGTATTTGTGAGAATGTAGCGAGAAAATTACGGATTTTCTGTATGAAGAAATTTCTTTAATTCTAAGTAGGTAAAATTCTAGGGATGTCTCAACAAAAAATATATTAAAAAGCTATTTGTATAGGCTTAAATTATAGGTTGGTTTCTATATTAAAAAAATAAATAACATGCCACTTCTGGCGTTTAAGTGGCTCCGCCACTGGTGAGAGGGGAGTCGGCTTGGGCCCCGATCGTGGTTACTATCATGCGGTAGGTGAGGACTATGGACGTTGTGCAATTGTTATGTGTGCTATTACTTTTCAAAATGGGCTTTAAGGCGGTTGTGAGTATTACACGATGTTTTTACGGTGATTTACAAACTGTTTGTTAGGGAATTCACTAGACCTTATGGTCTAACCCTCTTTTCCAAAAACTTAAAACCATTTTTAGGTAAGGGCGTTTTAGGAGCTACCTCTAAGGGAAAGGAGAAGGCTTAAAGATCTTTGGGGATGGGAGTAGAGACCGTCAATACTCTCCTTTTGTTATTTAGACATCTTGGTTGTATTTGTACGTGAACTATAGTACTTTTGAAAATGTTGTTACCCTTTTGATGTAATTTAGGACCCTTATGGGCTTTTTAGTTATGTTACTGCTTTTGGATATTTTGGGTTATTACATAAGACTTGTAAATATATAAAATCGACATAAGTTTCCGATTAAACCATTTCGATCGATTCAAAAAAAACATATTATTGAATCACATTTAATATTTTCTATGCTTAAAAATGGACAAAAATCTTATTAACATTATATTTATACGGACTAATTGTCAAATATAACAAATTAATATTTGACTTTAAATTAAAAAGAAACCTTTTTGGCTTTTTAATCTAATTTGTGTATGTTTAAAATGAATATAAATTAAAAAAATATTGCATTATACGATACATGATAAACCTAATGACAAATATATTAAATGAAAAAAATGAAAAGAACATGCAGTTTATTAACTTCAGAAATTGGAAATTGGAAATTGGAAATTGGAAATGGAAGTTATAGAGACGTGTGAGAACACAATTATTGTAGTCTCTCTATGTAACGACCCAAAATTCAAAGATCATAATAAATAAATAAATATATATATATATATAGAAGGGTTCAATAGAGAAGTGACCATATCCCTTGGATTAAATGATCCATGGTCAGAATTTAAAGGGTCTAACGCGTTACACTGGATAAATTCGCGTGCACAGTAATTAATATAGGACGCTTAAGGGGTATTTTCGTAATATGCACATCTAAATCAAAATAGGCGGCAATTGAATCATAACACTACACAATACTACTTATTACGCTATTTTATCAAAAACCGTACCCTCCAAAACCCTCCTTCATCACCAAAAACATCAAAAATCCATCTCTGATTCATCGTAAATCTGTAACAAATGGCAAAAATTCGAAAACATTCTACAAATCCTGAAGATGAACAAGCAAAAAATCAGATGAACGACGAAAATCCGAATACAGAAGATGAAACGTTGATTACGCTTGTTAGAGACGGTATTTTATACATATTTTGAATGTTCATCGTTATATACAATGAATCTATGTTTAAAAACATGATGAAACAATTTATAAAAATTTTAGGGTTTAAACGAAGTTCATAAATGATGTTTTGTTTTTTCATTACAGCGAAGAACATGACAGCACTCCCGAAAATAAAAATAAAACGAGCCAAAAACCAAAAACAACAGCGAGTATATTCGTTCATAAATGAATGAATCATATTTTTTGAATACAGGGTTTTGATATGAAAACATTCATATATGAATGTGTTTGATGTTTGTTGGTTTATTATAAGATTTTACTCTAGATCTAGGGTTTAGATCTAAAAAACATTCATATATGAATTTTTAATATTAGATTGTTCATATATGAATATTTTTCAATAGATCTAGGGTTTGAATATTGGAAAGTTCATATATGAATATGAAATATTTCTTCGTTTTTTAATATACTTTTAAATCGATCTAGGGTTTTTGAATTATTTGGATGCTTTATTATTGGCTTGATGCATATGAGTCGAGTTGTACAACGAGCATAGGGTACCTTGGGGTAATACATACCCCTTGGGAGTTGTGATATGCTTTCGTGTGTGTGGAATCCGTTTCCTACATACGAGGTTAAGGGGAGTCTGCTTGGGCCCCGATGGCGAGAGGCAGGGGCAGAGCCAGGAATTTACATAAGGGGGAGCACCAATAATGAATCATAGTTTTTTTTTCTTTTGATGAAGTAGTTATCCATAACTGTTAAATTTAAGTAAAATTAGTATTCAACAATTGCATTGATGTTTTAAAACATCAAACACGGTAACTAAAGACCCAAAAACTTTTTTTATTGTAACGTCCCAAAACATAGCATGCAATAAATCATAGAATAGGCATCCGAATTACATCACTAGCTTGTCTTTAAATAATCATTAAACTATACTAAACAAAATTGCTAGCGGAAGTCTTTGGTTCCACATCCGAGAGCTCTAACTATAGGTAGTAGTCAAAATTTTGGAGTCGCTCTAATCTCCAAAGCATTCTTGTGACCTCTCCTAGTTCTTACTAGAAGACCCTGCAGCTCGTTTACCTGAAAATGGTTTAGTTTTGGAAAGCGAGGGTTAGACCAGAAAGTCTAGTGAATTCCCTCCGTAAAAGAACATGTAATAACAATATGAAATCATTTTGTTACAATGCATCACAAATCATAAATCATCACACATGGTACTGCACTGTGTATTGGATCACATAACCATCCGCGATCGGGGCCCAAGCAGACTCCCCTTTCGCCCTCTCGTATCGGGGCCCAAGCAGACTCCCCGATACCCGCCTAGGAGGGAAACGAGTTCAACCTACCGGCTCGTCATACATATCCAAGGGATCATCGGATCCCGAGGCTCGCTGATTCCACAGTGCAGACCGACCTCACATAGCATGCACATACATTTCATAAAAGCCTGTAAATCAGGATCTTTACAAATCTTGCTTTTCATTTTATCTTGTCAAACTTTTCCTTGGGATATAAATAAATACGTTCGTGAGTGTTGATCCAAACCCTCAGTGATTTGATAATGACCCTATCTTAAATACTTAGTGAAAATTGTAAGTAAACAATATGTATCAGAGTTTCACTATCGCTGATAAGTACTAAGATCATACAGTATTGCTGATAGGAACTCTCGCACTTTTAGATTAAACATTCAGCGAACACTGTTCACCATATCGCTGAGTCTGTTCAGTCCTTATGGTGATCGCTGATAAGTTAGTTGTTTACTTATGATCCCTGAAGACAAGATTCACGTCAACAAAGGTTCTACGCTGAAGTCGAAGATCAAGCTCAAGAACCAGCGACAAGTCTCCTAATGAACTGATGCGGATCAGCGAAGACTCAGATTTGTCCACTCAACGTGAAGTATCAAGTACAAGACTTCTTTCTTGACTACGACGGACGTAAATGCTTTCAACGGATCGCTGAGCTTCCAATCACTCCAATCGAACAGCTCAAAGATCTCATCTACTGGTGCGACTTCAGAAAAGACATTCAGGCACGACACCTAAAACCCTTGATTTTTGAAGCTGCTCTGAAGCTAAAGAATAAAGGAGAAAAGGTTCCTGACTGGATTATTCCAACTGAAAAGACAACCCTTGATGAACTTCTCATTAAGGAAGAACCCTTTGAAGGCTGACAACAATCACCATTTTCTCTATTGTATCAGTCATCCTTCAGTACTTGTAATTTATTTCGCTTGTACTTGTAATCTTTCTTATTCATATTGTAACCTGATTCAAAGATTTAAAGAAAGATTTCAGCGAATGTACTTTACTCCATCAGTACTGAAAAGATCCCAGAAAACAGTAAAAGGGACAAAAATTTTATGAGTTCTTTTTATCCTTATGTTTTCATTAAATAGCAATTTTCTCTGTTGCTATGTCATAATCAAATAGGGGGAGATTGTTGATCCAAACCCTCAGTGATTTGATAATGACCCTATCTTAAATACTTAGTGAAAATTGTAAGTAAACAATATGTATCAGAGTTTCACTATCGCTGATAAGTACTAAGATCATACAGTATTGCTGATAGGAACTCTCGCACTTTTAGATTAAACATTCAGCGAACACTGTTCACCATATCGCTGAGTCTGTTCAGTCCTTATGGTGATCGCTGATAAGTTAGTTGTTTACTTATGATCCCTGAAGACAAGATTCACGTCAACAAAGGTTCTACGCTGAAGTCGAAGATCAAGCTCAAGAACCAGCGACAAGTCTCCTAATGAACTGATGCGGATCAGCGAAGACTCAGATTTGTCCACTCAACGTGAAGTATCAAGTACAAGACTTCAGCTATCGCTGAACTTTATCATTCGCTGAATAGTAAATGATAATCGCTGAATCAACGAAAGCTGATCATGAAGTCCTCCGTACAAAGTACTTTTGTCTTAACCTCCCTTGCACGCCACCGTACGAAATGTCAGAAAAGAACCTCCGAAAATCTGAAATCGTACAACCACTTTGATACTACACTGTTCATTCATGCGGCTACTAAGGTTGTCAACAAAGGTCAATGACATGCAACCAATCCGCTGATGACACGTGTAAAGTGTATACTGAATTGCATTAAATGCATGCAGTATATAAAGAGATGAACTCACTTCATTTGAAGTAACTTGCTAACTCTGGACAAGTTCAAATCTCTCAAGATAGGATTTTATTAGTAATCTCCTTATCTTTCTTAGTGCAAGAAAACCTTAGTGTTCCAACTTGTTTAGATTTAGGTTTATCCTTAATCTTGTTTCCGCAACAAGCTGTAAATTGTTAATGATTTATCAATAAACAATTTAGAAAAGTAAAATAGTGTGTTTGTATTCAACCCCCCCCCCCCCCTTCTACAAACTTGTTTAGGCCTTTCGGGACCAACAAGTGGTATCAGAGCAGATTTGTTTAATCTCATAAACAAGATCTAATCTAAGATATTTCTCTTCCTTGCTATTATCTGAAAATGGCCAACTCAAACACAAACACTCACTATATTGACAATGGTTCTCTTGCAAAACCCCCTAGATTTTCCAGAGATAACTTCAACTTATGGAAAAATAGGATGACACTCTTCTTAGAAGGTGTAGACCCTACTATACCTTACTATCTTGAAAACGGCCCACACATCCCTGTAACAATTGATCCTGCGGTTCCAGCCACTGCAACTAGAGCTGCTATTCCAGAAAGGCTGATTCCAAAGGAAATCCATCATTGGAGCGATGAAGACAAGAAGAAAGTGGCTATAGATACAAAAGCCAGATCCATACTATCCATGGCCCTTCCTGACGAAGTCTACCATTCCGTCATGAACCTGAAATCCTCAAAAGCCATGTGGGACACAATATGTGTTCAGTATGAAGGAACGTCTGAAGTCCAGGATTCAAGAAAGATCAACCTGGTAAGACAATACGAAAGCTTCATCTCTGGTAAGAATGAAACTCTCTCTGAAGTACATCAACGTTTTAATTGCTTAATTATAGATCTAAAAACGGTTGGTAAGGAATATTCTAACTTTGAAGTTCTGACAAAGTTTTTAGAATGTTTACCTGAAAGCTGGGACAATTATTCCATGTGTCTCAAGCTGTCGAAAGATCTAAGATCAATGACACTTGCTACCTTATATGGCACATTGCTGAATCATGAGCAATCTAGCCATCTTAAGAAGAATCTTGTAAAAGATTCCAAAAGCACCCCTGTTGCTTTAATCTCAGAGGAACCTTCTACTCAGCGACCCGTGGTCACTATCACTGAGTTAGAAAGTAACTCTGAAAGGTCATCAGATTCTGATTCTTCAGATGATGAATCCTTGGCTCTCCTAACTAAAAAGTTCAGGAGATTCGCCAAGAAGAAAATGTTTAGAAAGAACAAAACTCTTTCTATAGCTGACAAGCCTAAGTCATCAGCTTTTGTTGATAAGGCTACTGCTACTTGTTTTAACTGCGAAAATACAGGTCATTTCGCTAACGAGTGCAGGTCAAAGAAAATCATGAGACCTTCAGCTTTTACAAAGAAATCCTTTGTTCCAAGGAATAAAGACGACAAATACTTAAAGCTGAAGGAGAAGTATGCAAAGCTGAAAAGCTTTAAGAAGAAGGGAAAAGGCCTGATGGCTGACTATGATTGGGCTGCTTCTGATGAAGAAGCCTCATCATCTGATTCTGAAGATGATGAAGCAAATCAATGTCTCATGGCCAAGATTGAAGAAGAGGAAGAAAGTTCAGACATTCCCTCCACTTCAACATCTGCCATTCAGGTATCACCTTCCTTCTTTACCAATATTGTAAATATTGATGAAGCTGATAGTCTCCGTAAAATCGAACTACTGACTAGAAGTTTATACGAAGCCATGAACGGCAAAGCTGTGATTGAAAACCAAAATCTTGATCTCGCTGAAAAGCTTAAAAATTGCCACCTTCAAATAGAAAAGCTTTCTAAATTTGAAGAAGATTTTAAAGATCAAGTCCATTTAAATCAGCTAGTCAAAATCGAACGAGCGGAAGCTATCGCTGCATTAAAAGCTGAACAAGCTACTGTTGAAGGATGGTGTAATTCTTCAACAAAGATCACTGAGATAATTAAGGCTCAGATTCCTCTGAGTGATAAACGTGGTCTGGGTTATAAATATGATACTCCAATACCAACCACTGAACGTTCAATGCTTAAATTTGGAACGTTCGTATCCTCAGTAGCTGACACTTCTTCATCTCAGTACTCCTCGTCGGTTACACCAATCCCTGAGGAAACTCCTACTTCCTCAAAAGGCAAGGAGAAAATGGTTTATTCAAAACCTACCTCTGTCTCTAAAGATAAAGGTAAAGGAATTGTAATTTATCAAAATCCTCAGAAGGGTACTTTAGTACCTAAGCTGAATGCTTCCAAAGCCTTAGTGATTCATTCACCTGGTTCTAGAAATCAGACCTCTGGATCAGTTCAGCGACCTACTCCTAGACTCAGAGTAGATGTCCTTGGTAAGAAATCTGAAGAACTGAATGTTCGTCCTATTTCAAAAACCAATAGTGTACTTGGTGCTGGCACTTCTAATTCCAAATTAAAAGCTCAGCACTCAAGTGGTCCTAGAACTAATTTTAGTTATAGGAAATGTTATCACTGTGGACTTACCGATCATATTGCAAGTAAGTGTCCCACAGCCACCAAAGCTGATAAGATAGCTAAGGTGAAGATAGCACCCAAGAAGACCAAACCAGTTGCAAGTCAGGTCAAGGTGACTCCTACCTCTGAGGTCAAGAAATTGACCAAAGTGAAGAAAGACAAAGCTGAATCTTCAAATGCTGCGAAGACTGCTGAACCCATTCCAACCTCTTCCACTGACAAACACGTATACATGGCGAAGTGGGTACCTAAGCAAAACTAATCTTCCTTTGTATTGCAGGTTAAGAAGGGTATCTGGTATCTCGATAGCGGATGCTCTAGACACATGACTGGAAAGAAAAGCCTGCTCGCTGAATACAAGGAAGAGAAGGGTCCCTCTGTGACTTTCGGTGGAAATGGAAAAGGACACACCCGAGGGTATGGTGTACTTTCAAATGGTACAACATCCTTCAGAAGAGTCGCATATGTTGAAGGGCTGAAGCATAATCTTCTAAGCATCAGTCAGCTTTGCGACATGGATAACAAAGTGATTTTCACTAAGGAATCCTGCTTTGTCTCTGACAAAAAGGAGAAGATAGCTCTCAGCGGTTATCGTTTGGAAAATGTTTACGTTATAAACATGGACTCAACAACCACTGAGAACTCCTGTTTCTTCTCAAAGGCATCTTCTGATGTCAACTGGCTATGGCACAAGAGGCTCTCACATCTCAACTTCAAGACACTGAATACTCTTTCATCCAAAGAGTTAGTCACTGGTCTACCTCAACATTCATACACCAAAGAATCCTTATGTTCAGCGTGTGAAAAAGGGAAGCAGACCAAGGCAAGCTTTAAGTCCAAGCAAGTTTCCTCAGTGTCATCTCCTCTTCAACTACTCCATATGGATTTGTTTGGCCCCGTTAACAAACAATCCATCGCTGGAAAGAAATATACGCTGGTCATAGTTGATGAATTCTCTCGTTACACATGGGTAATGTTTCTCCGTTCTAAGAGTGACACCCCTGAAGAACTCATCACCTTTGTTCGGAAGATGGAAACTCTGAACAATATGACTGTTCGCTCAATAAGGAGTGATCATGGAACTGAATTAAAAAACAGTTCTCTTGATTCCTTCCTTTAGAGCAAGGGTATTTCTCACAACTTTTCGTCAGTAAGAACACCACAACAAAACGGAGTCGCTGAAAGAAGAAATAGAACAATTATTGAAGCTGCACGTTCAATGCTCAGCGATTCTCACCTGCCTACTCAGTTTTGGGCAGAAGCTGTCAACACGGCTTGTTTTACGCAAAACAGGTCGCTGATAGTCAAAAGATTCAAAAAGACAGCCTATGAACTTTTTCATGGGAGAAAGCCTTCAATCAGCTTTCTTCACATCTTTGGTTGTCAGTGTTTCATACTGAACAACAGAGATGCCCTTGGAAAGTTTGATCCTAAGGCTGATGATGGAATCTTTCTTGGATACTCCTCAGTTTCCAAAGCCTTCAGAGTCTTCAATCGAAGAAGACAAACTGTAGAAGAAACTATTCACGTCACGTTTGACGAATCCCGTTCAGCGAACTCTAAACCGAACGCTGATACAGAAGAACTGAATCAATGGATGTTTTCTCATCTTTGTGATTCAGAAGATGTTCCCACTACTCATACTCATACAACTGAAAATGATGGTCCTACTATCATTCCCAATATGCAGAATAGTGAAGCTGAAACATCTTGGGTCTCAGCTGTTCCTATAAACACTATACCCGCAGTTGATCCAAATGTCTCAGAAATTCCATCTATTTCTCAGCAATCAGTGAATGAAGTGACAAATGCAAGCATTCCTCTCTTAGCTGATAATCCAGAAGTAGCTGAAGCCTCATCTTCAGTTTCTCCAGTTCAGACTGAGTCAGCGACGCATGCTCCGGCTCAGCGATGGACTGTAAATCACCCAATCGATCAAATTCTTGGTGATCCCAACGCTGGTATTCAGACTCGTAGAAGTGCAAGTAATATTTGTTTATTTGTTAACTTTATTTCTCTAACTGAACCAAAGAAAATAGATGATGCCCTCAGAGATCCAAACTGGGTCAGCGCTATGCAAGAAGAGCTGACTGAATTCGAAAGAAACAAAGTTTGGAAACTTGTTCGGAGACCAACTGACAAAAAAGTGATAGGCACTAAGTGGGTCTATCGAAACAAGTTGGACGAACATGGTACTGTAACTCGCAACAAAGCTCGTCTTGTTGCTCAGGGATACAGACAAGAGGAAGGTATAGATTATGACGAAACCTTTGCTCCAGTAGCAAGACTTGAATCTATTCGTCTTTTCTTAGCATATGCTGTACACAAAAACTTCACTGTACATCAAATGGATGTTAAGTTAGCATTTCTAAATGGAAAGCTGAATGAAGAAGTTTATGTGGAACAACCTCCAGGATTCTCAGATCCTAAGCGTCCAGGTTATGTTTATAAGCTGGATAAGGCACTTTATGGCTTGAAGCAAGCTCCTCGTGCATGGTATGACACTCTTTCTACTTATCTCCACCTTGAAAAATTTGAGAGAGGTAAGATTGACAAAACTTTGTTTTTTAGAAAAATAAAAGGTCATATCATTTTAGTTCAAATATATGTTGATGACATTATATTTGGTTCTACTAACCCTGAGCTTTGTACTCGTTTCGCTGATAGAATGAAAGATGAGTATAAAATGAGTATGATGGGTGAACTAACATATTTCCTTGGTCTTCAGATTAAGCAAACTGAAAAAGGAACTTTTATAAATAAGGGAAAGTATGTTAAAGATATGCTGAAGAAATTCGACTTAACTGAAAGTTCAGCTATGAAAACCCCTATGGCACCACCGCTGATACTTGATAAGGACACAAAGGGTGTTCCTGTCAATGTCACGCTGTACCGTGGGATGATCGGCTCACTACTGTATCTTACAGCTAGCCGACCCGATATTATGTTTGCAACATGTCTGTGCGCACGATATCAAGCTGAACCTAAGATATCTCATATGAAAGCTGTAAAGCGAATCTTTCGATATCTTAAGGGTACAGCGAATCTAGGTCTTTGGTATCCCAAAGATTCAGGATTCGATCTAACCGCCTATTCAGACAGTGATTTTGCAGGTTGCAAAATGGATAGGAAAAGCACCACAGGAGGATGTCAGCTCCTGGGTGGAAAGCTGGTAAGTTGGACAAGTAAGAAGCAAAACTCAGTGTCCACTTCCACAGCTGAAGCTGAGTATGTAGCCGCTGGAAGCTGCTGTTCTCAAGTCTTGTGGATGAGAAATCAACTACTAGACTATGATCTTCAGCTCTCCAAAGTTCCAATCTATTGCGACAGCACAAGTGCCATCGCTATAGCAAACAATCCAGTGCTACACTCAAAGACAAAACACATAGAAATCAGATATCATTTTATCAGAGATCATGTGATGAATGGTGATATAGAACTTCATTTTATCCCAACTGATTATCAGTTAGCTGATTTGTTTACCAAACCTCTTGATGAGACAAGATTCAACTTTCTCATCAGCGAGCTTGGAATGCTGAACTTTGAAGGATAAATCTTCAGCGGTTCACATTTAATCAGCGATACGTTTATACATTCTTGTATAGGCTCTGGATAAAATAAACTTGTACAATCCATTTCATCATCTTCTCTCTGAATAAATTGGGTTAAACTGATATCAAGGTATGTTTTCTCTGACAAAACGCATGAAAATGCAAGATTTCAAATTCTTTCATCGCTGAATATCTCTTCCTTAAACAGCGATATTTTGAAATTTCTTAAAACCCTCACTGATATTTCTATTCAGTGCTTCATATTTTCCAAAGAGTCCCTGAGTTTTTCTTTCAAAACCTCAGAGACAACGAAAGAATGTGAAAGGACAGTTGTGACGTCATTGCAACGGATAACACCAGGCACGCTCTTTTTCTGACACACGTTTGCACGTTTCGTTGTCTATCCAATCAAATGCAAACACGTGTCCGTGTCATGATGAAAAACTTTCCCGCTCAAGTTTTTCTCTCTCTACTCTCTTCCTATATAAACACTCTCAAAGTTTATATTTGTCTTTTACGCGAATCAATCTTTCTCCGCAAGAAAAGAACACTGTTGCATTTTGTGCTCTCAATCTTCAAGAACTGTTCATCATCTTCTTCATCAAACTCAAGGTTAATATGTTCTTATCTATTATCAAATGCGAATAACTTGTTTTTGATCTTATCATTGTTTTACACAAGATCAAACAAAAGAACTCAAAAATAAAATCATTTTCTTTCATGGTTTTATAAACACAACCATTTCATGGTTGTTCTTCAAGTTTTAAATCTAAAATCTTAAACTTGTTCTTCTTTCGTATCCATTTTTTAAAACTGGAATACAAGGCTTATAGGTGTTATATTCGTTTTTTTAAAAAAACAAGAAAAACCCTAATCTTCATTAAGACTTTTTTGTCTGAATGAAATGGACAAAATTCGAAAAATCTTAATGGAAATTTTCTTTCCACATTAAGATATTTCTTATTTTTTAACATCTTTGGTTGAACTGATAATACAGTGAAATGGCAACTTCAAAGCTGAATGTTACCGCTGAGTCCATCTCCGCTGATTCTGAGGAACTGGAAATCACCAAAGCTCCTTAGGTTAAGTTTGAGCTGGATCAACTAGACTGGACAAAGGCAAACAACCTTTCAGCGCTTCTCGAGTTTCCTCCTCGGAAGCAGGTATCCCATCTAGACGACGCTGTAAATTTTTTGAAGAATAGCCCCATCTACACAGCACTGACAATCACACCTCCTGCCAGTCAGCGTCTATTATCCCAATTCTGGTACTCTGCCAGACACACCGTCCTACCCTCCGCCAAAGATCCATCTAAAACCATCGACTGCATACTCAGCGATACTGAGTATGGCACCATCAAGATAACCCCCGCAATAATCCGCAAAGCTCTGAAATTCCCTAACGCTACCTCAGAAAATCCTTTCATTCCATTTCCTGACCACAAGAAGCACGCTGACAGGGAAGAAATCATTGCTTTCCTTGATGCGATGGGTTACATCTGGGAGACTGGAAGAGACAAGCTACCTGAGAAGAAGCTGACGCTGATAAAGAAATCCAAGATGCCCAGCGAGATGAACTTCATCTTCGCTCACCTGATCAGCTGCATGACAGCGAAATCCGGATCTTCTGATCAAGCCGCTCAACCTCAGCAGGCCATGGGTTACGCACTACTGAAAGGTCTCAACATTGACTGGGCCTCCATCATCTATGAAGACCTCATTCAACGTGTTGATTCTGCCGCTGACCGACCAACATGGGTTCCTTACCCACGATTCATCAGCGCCATCTTTCAATATGGCCTGAAGGACAGCTATCCTGAAGAGGGTGATCTGAAACTCTCTCAGATTGGCCCTAAAGTTCTCGACTTCAATCCTGTCGCCAACGAGGTACGTCTCTCTACCCTTCTCACTCTACTTAATTCTCCGCTTTCTGTGGCTCCTTCAGCGACAATACCCCTCGCTGATTCCCAGGCCACAAAATCCATTCCTTCTAAGAAAAGGAAACAATCTCTTACCCCTCTTGATTCCAAAAGGATCAAGAAAACCAAGGAGCAACCCCAGCAATTCCATGCTGAAGACTCCTCAGCTCATTCTGAAGAGCTGAAGGAAAGTTCCGTGGTACGCTCTGCCACACCAATTCAAGCCATCCCTTCTAAACCTACTTCAGCGTCCCTACACGCTGAGGTTAGAACTTTGGAATCTACCCTACCTTCTTCAGTCTCTCAAAAGACTGATGAAGTACTTCTCAGCGAATCCAACGCTGAACTTGCAACCCAACCCCAATTCTTATCCTTCGATCATCCCTCTACTTCTTTGGACACTCCTCCAGTTAAAGCTGGAGATGCCATCATACAAGAAGCCGTTGAAGCTTCTCAGCGAATGACGAAGAAAGGACCTGCAGAGATCTCCATCCCTCACGGAACTTTTGAGGGAGATATGGAACACTATGGAGGGACTCGAAACTTTGATGAGTTCGTCAACGCTCCTGCAGGTACAGATCCCACCTTAAACACTGTAACTAAACCTGAAACTTCTGAGCTTTCCTTTGTTCACAAGTACTTATATGTTACAGGTCCTTATTTGGGAGACATCAACCAGTCTCTGAAGTCCATGGAGATGAAACTTACAGATCTCACCACCGGTCTATCAAATAACTCTACAGCTGTAACAAACGCTGGAGAGAATCTGACGAAGCTGACTACCGTGGTGGAAAAGAAGGCCTCCTCTGATGACATCAAAGACCTTGATAAAACTCTCGCCGACTTTGCCAAAGTGCTCTCCGACATCTACACTGACTACACCAACCTCAAATCGTCAGTTTCCACCGTTTCCAGCGAGGTTACAACGCTGAAGAAATCGGTTGGTACACTCGAAGGTGATATGTCAGTGGTCAAGACCGACTTGGGCTCAGTGAAGATCGACCTTAGTTCTGTCAAGACAATGATCGAAACGCTGGTGAACAAGGCAAACAATCCAGCTCCTGCTCCGGCCCCTGCACCTATTTTGGACTCATTCACCGCAGAGGATCGCCAAGAGCTGAAGAAAATCACGCCTGCTATTTCTGGCCTAGAAGACAGAATAGCTAAGCTTGAAGGTTGTGTAAAAGTCTCTGGCCCAGAAGACAGAGACAACACCAATGCTGAATCTACCCATTCCTCCCCCGCCCATCATGAGAAAGAGGGGGAGAAGAGCGCTGAACAGGAGAAGAGCGCTGAAGATCAAAATAAGAGCGCTGAAGACCTTTCCCATGATGAATCTATCAGGGGAGAGGGTAATGAAGATCTGATTACTGGACCTCAGGGAGATGAAAACCCTGAGGGAACCGAGAACCTCGCCTCTGTATCTGAGGGGGAGCAACTCGAAGAAGATGCTGAGGAATCCGAAGCAGAAGAAGACGAAGACATCGACATCCCTGAAGCTGAACCATCCTCCTCTCCAAGGAACGATGATGATGATGATGATGAAGATGACGAATTCTTTGTCGTCAAACATGCTCCTCGAAAAGCTCTTAAAGGGATCGTGATAACCGAATCCACAGGGGAGAAGACAAAAACAAAGACAAAGCACTCAGCCTCTGGCGCTGAGAAAAGCAAAGACAAAGGCATCGCTGAAGATGATAATCTGGCGATCCTACTTGCAAAGCCGATTTGTCAGGTACACTAAACTTATTTTTTCCTTCCCTGATCATCTCTGAACAATCAGTTATCCATTCCACAAACACCATACACATCCACATTTTTTTTCTATCTTTTCTACCCAAGTTCTTCTACCCAGTTCTTATTTGTAAGATCGCTGCGTTTCAGCTAGTCCTCTCCCCTGTTTGAGGATAACGCTGAAAGATCTTCTATTGCGACTTCACCAATAATTCCAGCTACCGCTGAAGACATAATCCCAGTCTTAGATTTAATCTCTGAGACTGATGAATCAGAAGAACAACCTCTCTCGCGCAGAAACAGACCTTCCTCAGTTTCTCAAAAGCTGAGTGAAGAAGATCAAAAGAGGAGAGAAGAAATAATAAAGCGATTCGAGGATCAGCGAATCATCCTAAGGCGCGATCAACTACCTTCAGTTCCTCCTAAGTTCAGAATTTCAAAAGCTGAATACCAGGATCATCTCAGAGCTGAACGCCTCATCGCTGAAAGGAAGGAAGCTGAAGATAAAGACAGAGAATACGCCATCAAGCTCACTCAAGAATCTGTCAAAGATCCCAAGCTGAAGCGTATTCCCATTCAAATCCAACGAAAGCTTTGGGAACAAGCCCAGAAGATCGTGGAAAAGAAAGCTGAAGTTTCTCAGACCACCCTGATCTGGTGTAAAGAGAAAATCCACTTCAGATATCGTCCATCGAAGATCAACAAGGCATTCATCTCTGGAAGAACCTCCATCGGAGTACCTATTGTTGACATCAAACTGTTCAGAGAAGATGGCTCATCTGAAACCTTTCGTGCTGACACTGTAAAAAGGTATGGTCTCTCTGAATGGCTGGAGATGAGGTTAGCTATCCAACCATCAAAATCTAAATACAAGGATCATTTCGAAAAGCTGATAAACAGACAGATCGATTTGATATCTTCTTGTGTGGATATTCCTCCTGTTCCTGATCTAAAGCCGAAAAGAAAAAGGGGCTCTCCAAGGAAGAAACGTCAAGATTCAAACTCAGGACCTGTCATACGAAATGAAACTGGAATTGGTTTCTCTCGCGCTGAAGTGCTTGGTCCTGATCCTGATCTATCTGCCCTTGACATCTCTTTGCCACCATGTGAACTTTTCGTCCCTGGTAAAGTCATCAGTAATCCTTATGGAATATTCTTTCTTGACTACGACGGACGTAAATGCTTTCAACGGATCGCTGAGCTTCCAATCACTCCAATCGAACAGCTCAAAGATCTCATCTACTGGTGCGACTTCAGAAAAGACATTCAGGCACGACACCTAAAACCCTTGATTTTTGAAGCTGCTCTGAAGCTAAAGAATAAAGGAGAAAAGGTTCCTGACTGGATGATTCCAACTGAAAAGACAACCCTTGATGAACTTCTCATTAAGGAAGAACCCTTTGAAGGCTGACAACAATCACCATTTTCTCTATTGTATCAGTCATCCTTCAGTACTTGTAATTTATTTCGCTTGTACTTGTAATCTTTCTTATTCATATTGTAACCTGATTCAAAGATTTAAAGAAAGATTTCAGCGAATGTACTTTACTCCATCAGTACTGAAAAGATCCCAGAAAACAGTAAAAGGGACAAAAATTTTATGAGTTCTTTTTATCCTTATGTTTTCATTAAATAGCAATTTTCTCTGTTGCTATGTCATAATCAAATAGGGGGAGATTGTTGATCCAAACCCTCAGTGATTTGATAATGACCCTATCTTAAATACTTAGTGAAAATTGTAAGTAAACAATATGTATCAGAGTTTCACTATCGCTGATAAGTACTAAGATCATACAGTATTGCTGATAGGAACTCTCGCACTTTTAGATTAAACATTCAGCGAACACTGTTCACCATATCGCTGAGTCTGTTCAGTCCTTATGGTGATCGCTGATAAGTTAGTTGTTTACTTATGATCCCTGAAGACAAGATTCACGTCAACAAAGGTTCTACGCTGAAGTCGAAGATCAAGCTCAAGAACCAGCGACAAGTCTCCTAATGAACTGATGCGGATCAGCGAAGACTCAGATTTGTCCACTCAACGTGAAGTATCAAGTACAAGACTTCAGCTATCGCTGAACTTTATCATTCGCTGAATAGTAAATGATAATCGCTGAATCAACGAAAGCTGATCATGAAGTCCTCCGTACAAAGTACTTTTGTCTTAACCTCCCTTGCACGCCACCGTACGAAATGTCAGAAAAGAACCTCCGAAAATCTGAAATCGTACAACCACTCTGATACTACACTGTTCATTCATGCGGCTACTAAGGTTGTCAACAAAGGTCAATGACATGCAACCAATCCGCTGATGACACGTGTAAAGTGTATACTGAATTGCATTAAATGCATGCAGTATATAAAGAGATGAACTCACTTCATTTGAAGTAACTTGCTAACTCTGGACAAGTTCAAATCTCTCAAGATAGGATTTTATTAGTAATCTCCTTATCTTTCTTAGTGCAAGAAAACCTTAGTGTTCCAACTTGTTTAGATTTAGGTTTATCCTTAATCTTGTTTCCGCAACAAGCTGTAAATTGTTAATGATTTATCAATAAACAATTTAGAAAAGTAAAATAGTGTGTTTGTATTCAACCCCCCCCCCCCCTTCTACAAACTTGTTTAGGCCTTTCGGGACCAACAGTGAGAGGCATGCACATATATTTATAAACCTTTCATGCTTGTTAAGAACCATAATCTGTAAAGAAAGCGTTTAAAACTTTATGCCGTAAAAGGGTTTAGAGAACTCACCTGATAGTAAATTCTTCCCTAACTCCGAGTCTCGTACCGCCCGTAAACCTAATAATTATTTTATCAAATAATTAGGTTTAACTCAATTTCTGATTCTAAGTTCTCTTAATCCTAACTTAAATAAGTAATTAGGATTATCTTCATCATACTGGGCCTTGAATCTTCTAACTCAAAACAAACCTAAGCCCAAGGGACTGAAGATAATTCCTGGCCCAGCTAAGCCATTCAGCCCAACTACCAGATCGGCCCAACATTGAACAGCCTAGGTTTGCGCCACCAAAGGTTTGCGCCAGCTATCCATGGCGCAAACTGACCTTTGCACCAGATGTCCATGGCGCAAACTGGCCATTGTGCCATCTGTACTATGCGCCAAACCTGCTTCTTTCTATGTCGCACTTGCAGTTTCGAACGGATAACGATTTCAATCTTTACTAATATTCAATCTTTGTTAAACAGTCCAAATAATGAGGTTTTTAATACACAATCTTACCTATTAGTTCCATTTACTCCTTAACCAGTAAAATCCCTAATCGATTGATTTCATAAATTATCAATCCCATTTGTGGGTCAAAACCTCCACAGTGTTCTTAACCCACTCACAGCTAAAGCATGAAATTCCAATAGGAATTCAACTCATCTAGTTATTTGAATGCAATAAATAACATCAAAGGATGAATTTACTTACCAAGACAATCAAGCTTCCTTCACAATGCCACTGATTTCTTCTCCTCTCCTTGATTTCTTCCTCAGCCGCCAACAGTACCCAGACAAAACCAAAATACTGATTTTCTAAGAATGTGGAGGCTGCCCTAGGAGTTTGTGCCAATAAATATCTTCCACAAATTGCAAATAAGCCCCTCACTTTAACTTTTAAATTCTTGCACCAGGACCACTAAACTTTCATATTTACAAAGAAAAACCCGGTTGTTACATTTATAGGGTGGCACCATATTTTTTCATACGATTTTTATCGATATGTATATCATTTTTATCAACGTTCAATATCAGCCGATGTGTTTATAGCCAAATTTCGGTGTTTCGAGGGATTTTAAAGTTCATGGCTTGATTTTAGGAAGTTTTAAGTTTTTTTTTATCGATTTCGAGAGACTTTTCCAGTATTTTTGGTTGATTTCATGAGATTTTTTCGGTATTTTTGGTTGATTTCAGAAGTGTTTTTTTCAGTTTCTTTTGTTGGTTTCAAGAGTTTTTTTTTTGTTTTTTAGTTGATTACGGGGTACAATTGCACTTCCAAAAGAATACGGTAGCATCTCTTAAAATGATACGGTTGCACATTTCACGAAACCAAAAACTTTTACCCTTCGCCGGAGAAATAATACGGTGGCACGTCTCACCGTATGCACTTCATAAGATCCGTCCATGGGTGGACGGTGGTGCGAGAGAGGCAGGAGCTTCAAGTATTTGTGAGAACGTAGCGAGAAAATTACGGATTTTCTGTATGAAGAAATTTCTTTAATTCTAAGTAGGTAAAATTCTAGGGATGTCTCAACAAAAAATATATTAAAAATCTATTTGTATAGGCTTAAATTATAGGTTGGTTTCTATATTAAAAAAATAAATAAAAGGTTCAGGAGGGTCACATGCCACTTCTGGCGTTTAAGTGGCTCCGCCACTGGTGAGAGGGGAGTCGGCTTGGGCCCCGATCATGGTTACTATCGTGCGGTAGGTGAGGACTATGGACGTTGTGCAATTGTTATGTGTGCTATTACTTTTCAAAATGGGCTTTAAGGCGGTTGTGAGTATTACACGATGTTTTTACGGTGATTTACAAACTGTTTGTTAGGGAATTCACTAGACCTTATGGTCTAACCCTCTTTTCCAAAAACTTAAAACCATTTTTAGGTAAGGGCGTTTTAGGAGCTACCTCTAAGGGAAAGGAGAAGGCTTAAAGATCTTTGGGGATGGGAGTAGAGACCGTCAATACTCTCCTTTTGTTATTTAGACATCTTGGTTGTATTTGTACGTGAACTATAGTACTTTTGAAAATGTTGTTACCCTTTTGATGTAATTTAGGACCATTATGGGCTTTTTAGTTATGTTATTGCTTTTGGATATTTTGGGTTATTACATAAGACTTGTAAATATATAAAATCGACATAAGTTTCCGATTAAACCATTTCGATCGATTCAAAAAAAAATATTATTGAATCACATTTAATATTTTCTATGCTTAAAAATGGACAAAAATCTTATTAACATTATATTTATACGGACTAATTGTCAAATATAACAAATTAATATTTGACTTTAAATTAAAAAGAAACCTTTTTGGCTTTTTAATCTAATTTGTGTATGTTTAAAATGAATATAAATTAAAAAAATATTGCATTACAGGATACATGATAAACTTAATGACAAATATATTAAATGAAAAAAATGAAAAGAACATGCAGTTTATTAACTTCAGAAATTGGAAATTGGAAATTGGAAATTGGAAATGGAAGTTATAGAGACGTGTGAGAACACAATTATTGTAGTCTCTCTATGTAACGACCCAAAATATATAGGGTTGGGTTATTTTGTTAACCAACAATTTGGTACTAACTTTATTAACTAATTAACAACCTTTGATCTTAAAATGAGTGGTTGAGATGAACCAAACGTCCAGCCGTTTTAAGAAAATGAACGAAAATGAACACGTATTTTTAGTTAGGCTAATTAAATCAGCGAACACCATCGTTCGTTCATATAAGTTCGTGAATGTTTGAACATTCATGTTTGTTAAATGATGGACCGTTTACGTTCGTTCATTTATGTTCGTTAATGTTCGATTGTTCATTATTCTCTTATGGTAACAATAGTAAAAAACATTCAACCCGGATATACGTTGAACATGTATGAAACAACGAAAAAACAATAAATGGTTTGTGTTAATGAAAGTTGAACACGTATGAAACGAGTATGTGTATCAAAAAAATAATATGGATAGCAAAACTAATATATTCTTATTGTTCATAATTGTGCACAGTTGACCATTGGCATTTCACATATGTTCTCAAGTAAATTATATACTCTTATGGTAACAATAGTAAAAAAATATTCAACCCGGATATACGTTGAATGTGTATGAAACAACTAAAAAGCAATAAATGGTTTGTGTTAATGAAAGGTGAACACGTGAGAATGTTGAACACGTGTGAAACGAGTATGTGTATCAAAAATATAATATGGATAGCAAAACTAATATACATTCTTATTGTTCATAACTATGCACAGTTGACCATTAGATCAATTTTGTACAAACTGTTAATGATGGTTCTGCAAAAACGTCCCTCATTAACAAAATATTAAGTGAGAAATGAATCAACAAACTCCAACAACAACGTCGAACTTTGCGGAATTAGTAGAATAGTCCAACATATCGAGTTGAATATATTCTTGATGACAATGAAAATCCATTTTCATGCAAACCGAACTATGATGAACGAGAGCTCCCTCAAACCAACATCTTATTTTTTTTTAAAATTAAAATTACCTATATCAAGTTCTTAACTCCCAAATGTAATGAACAATTAATATTTGCGTTTGTAACTCCCATTTTAAAAGTCCACCAAAAAACCTATTTTACAAAATACCAAATGTACCCTTTGACACTAATTAATATGTTGACATTAACCAACTAGAAAGATGAAATCCTATTGGTCTAAAGTGGTTAGTAAAGTTAACACCCTATAGAGGGAGGTTATTTTGTTAACCTCCCGAAGGGTGTTAACTTTACTAACCACTTTAGACCAATAGGATTTCATCTTTCTAGTTGGTTAATGTCAACATATTAATTAGTGTCAAAGGGTACATTTGGTATTTTGTAAAATAGTTTTTTTGGTGGACTTTTAAAATGGGAGTTATATATATATATATATATATATATATATATATATATATATATATATATATATATATATATTTCCATATATAGGGGAGGTATCCGTTGCAAACCAGTCAGTTTGTGCAAACTATACAAACTGACTGGTTTGAAACGGATACCTCCCCTATATATGGAAGGGTTCAATAGAGAAGTGACCATATCCCTTGTATTAAATGATCCATGGTCAGAATTTAAAGGGTCTAACGTGTTACACTGGATAAATTCGCGTGCACAGTAATTAATATAGGACGCTTAAGGGGTATTTTCGTAATATGCACATCTAAATCAAAATAGGCGGCAATTGAATCATAACACTACACAATACTACTCATTACGCTATTTTATCAAAAACTGTACCCTCCAAAACCCTCCTTCATCACCAAAACATCAAAAATCCATCACTGGTTCATCGTAAATCTGTAACAAATGGCAAAAATTCGAAAGCATTCTACAAATCCTGAAGATGAACAAGCAAAAAATCAGAGAACGACGAAAATCCGAATACAGAAGATGAAACGTTGATTACGCTTGTTAGACACGGTATTTTATACATATCTTGAATGTTCATCGTTATATACAATGAATCTATGTTTAAAAACATGATGAAACAATTTATAAAAAATTTAGGGTTTAAACGAAGTTCATAAATGATGTTTTGTTTTTTCATTACAGCGAAGAACAAGACAGCACTCCCGAAAATAAAAATAAAACGAGCCAAAAACCAAAAACAACAGCGAGTATATTCGTTCATAAATGAATGAATCATATTTTTTGAATAGAGGGTTTTGATATGAAAACATTCATATATGAATGTTGAGTAATAAATAGTTCATATATGAATGTGTTTGATGTTCGTTGGTTTATTATAAGATTTTACTCTAGATCTAGGGTTTAGATCTAAAAAACATTCATATATGAATTTTTGATATTAGATTGTTCATATATGAATATTTTTCAATAGATCTAGGGTTTGAATATTGGAAAGTTCATATATGAATATGAAATATTTCTTCGTTTTTTAATATACTTTTAAATCGATCTAGGGTTTTTGAATATTATTGCAAAATTCATATATGAATGTTAACAATACTCGAAAGTTCATATATGAACATTCAGATTTGAACTTTCCAATATTCAAAATTTCAAATAAGAGAGTTCATATATAAACGTTCATATATGAATGTTCATATATGAAAGTTCATATATGAACGTTCGAAAATCTGAAAATTCGTATATGAAAGTTCATATATAAATGTTAATATATTTCGAAACTTCATATATGAGCATTCCTATTTGAACTTTAAAATATATGAACGTTCATTTATGAATGTTCATATATGAAAGCTCATATATGAATGTTGAATATTCCAAATTTCATATATGAATGTTTTGAATGCTTTTTTATTGATTTGTTGTTTATAGAAAATGAAGACCAAACAACAACAATTGCAGCTCTGGAAAAGACAACTGAACAGAAACAACAAGAGGAAGGTAAAAATATATACCTTATAATTTAGAATTTTCATAGATTCGTTACATATAAAAACATTTGTAATCCTGGAATGAAGATGACAAAGACAAAGATAAGGCTAATGAAGAAGCCACAAGAGCCATCAAAAGATATAGTTTTATGTATGTAATCTATAATAAATAATGATAACAATTTATATTATCATGATGATTCATTAATTATATTGTCAAATGTCTATAAACTGTTGCAGGAACCGGCTCCAAAAGAGAAAAAAGAAAAACAAAATTGACAAATCTAATTGATTCAGACGACGATTTCGAAAGCCATGTTCACAAGATAACCAAGAGAAGAAAGAAAGGAAAAGATCACGAAAAACATTTCCCGGTCATAAAAGTTAGAACATCCCCAAAGCCATTATATGAAGCACTTCAAGCTTTAAATAAAGAACAGAGAGACTGCATTAAGGGAATGGGATTTGGAGGTCTCTTGGAGATGAAAATGGATGGAATCCCTTCTAAGCTAGGATTCTTTGTTGTCGACTCCTTGGACTGTGAATCAATGGAGTTGGTTATTGGAGAACACAGGTTGCCAATAACCGAAGAATCAATCCATGCTATGCTTGGTGTTCCTATAGAAGGAAAGAACTTATTTGAAGAAAAGTTTGTTGCAGATGACAATGAAATATTGGTGAACTGGAGATCACAAATTTCAAACAAAATACTCCGACCAACAGATGTCAAGCAAAAGTCAACATAAAATTGAACTTTATTACTCTTTTCTGCAATCCAATGGCCGAAGGACTAAAGAGTGGGACCCTCAATATGTCTGTCATAAATTACATACAACCAGAGACAGATGTATCAAAGATCAACTGGTGTTCATACATTATTGAATGTTTGAAAAATAGCAAAAAGAGTTGGGTGAGAGACTTTGACACGAGTTTCTATGTTGGATCTATCACATACTTGCTCGTAAGTATACTATAACATTCATAAATTTAAAATACATCTTACAACAATGTATTAATTGACTCGTATTTGATGCTATTGTATGTTGATAACTTTGAATGTGAGGGTGTGTTTGTTCGACGACATAGACCATTGATCAAGATGTGGACTGTAGAGAGATTGAGAAGAAGAGAGGGGTATGAAATTGATCAAGGTGGATTTGGTAAGGGAAAGCTGGTTAATGAAGAAGAGATTACTGAGGAACAAAATCAAATTGTAAGTATACTATAACATTAATGAATCCTTAATATTCATATTTGAATTCAAATATGAATTATAAAGTATTCATATATGAATTCATGTATGAATTCATATATTATAAACTATACATATGAATTCATATATGAAGTTTCATATACGAATTCATATATGAATTCTTATATATGAATTTGTATATGAATTCTTATACATCAATTATTATTTATGAATTCATATATCAAAATTCATATTTGAATTCGTATATAAAAGTTCATATATGAATTTTTCATATATGATTTTCATATATATGAATTCACATTATTCAAGCTTTCTGAAGGTGGAATTAGAAGGTTGATTCAAAGGAGTTTGGAGGATTCTTCTTCAAGGTATGATTCTCTTCCATTTATCACTTTAGTGATTGAATAAAGGGATTAGGTGTGTAGAAATCCATAATCCTTCCTTATTGTAGTGTTACGGATTGAAATTATTGGAAGTAGTAAGGTTAAGGAATCATCTTGGGAGTTGTGAGCTTCTATTTGGAAAGCTTGGACCACTTTGATGGTAAAATTGGATTTTGGGCAAGGGCTTTAGGGTAAAAGAGATGATCCATTGGGCAAATTAATGGGGTAATTGCATGTATTTAGTTTGGGTCTTGATTCATTAGAGTATATTTAGCTAAAACCATCGTTTGTGGAAGCTACCAAGCATTTGGGAGCATTTTGGGGGGTTTTGGAATGAGTTTTCGGGCTGAAATTCGTTGTGCAGTCTAGGAAGTCTCGAACAGAGACTTGCGGTTTTCCATGCGGTTTGAAGTGGCGTGGAAAGTCGCGCAACCCTCTGTTGAGTGCGCCCTTCGTTTTGCTTCATTTTTCGTTCGAGCCTAGGATCGAGGCATTGTTTGGGGGTTTATCTTAGGAGTTTATTGGAGATGTTTTGGGGCATAATTAGGGAGTTTAACATCACTTCTATTAACCCTAATTCAGGTGTTCGGTTGGTGGAAAAGTGAGCTTCGGTTAGGGTGTCCATTAGCCAAGTTGTAGGTGAGTTCCCTAATCTTTTACCACTCACAAAGATTGTTTCGTACATGTTTTACTTACTGAAATTGGTATAAACTCATTCATATTACTTGCATGCACATGAGGATTGATTACGAATGGCATGAAAACATTTACAAATATACTTGCATTATTTGGATGCTTTATTATTGGCTTGATGCATATGAGTCGAGTTGCACAACGAGCATAGGGTACCTTGGGGTAATACATACCCCTTGGGAGTTGTGATATGCTTCCGTGTGTGTGGAATCCGTTTCCTACATACGAGGTTAGGTGGTGTCTGCTTGGGCCCCGAGGGCGAGAGGCAGGGGCGGAGCCAGGAATTTACATAAGGGGGAGCACCAATAATGAATCATAGGTTTTTTTTTCTTTTGATGAAGTAGTTATCAATAACTGTTAAATTTAAGTAAAATTAGTATTGAACAATTGCATTGATGTTTTAAAACATCAAACACGGTAACTAAAGACCCAAAAACGTTTTTTATAGGGTGGCACCATATTTTTTCATACGATTTTTATCGATATGTATATCATTTTTATCATCGTTCAATATCAGCCGATGTGTTTATAGCCAAATTTCGGTGTTTCGAGGGATTTTTAAAGTTCTTGGCTTGATTTTAGGAATTTTTAAGTTTTTTTTTATCGATTTCGAGAGACTTTTCCAGTATTTTTGGTTGATTTCATGAGATTTTTTTCGGTATTTTTGGTTGATTTCAGAAGTGTTATTTTCGGTTTCTTTTGTTGGTTTCAAGAGTTTTTTTTTGTTTTTTAGTTGATTACGGGGTACAATTGCACTTCCAAAAGAATACGGTAGCATCTCTTAAAATGATACGGTTGCACCTTTCACGAAACCAAAAACTTTTACCCTTCGCCGGAGAAATAATACGGTGGCACGTCTCACCGTATGCACTTCATAAGATCCGTCCATGGGTGGACGGTGGTGCGAGAGAGGCAGGAGCTTCAAGTATTTGTGAGAACGTAGCGAGAAAATTACGGATTTACTGTATGAAGAAATTTCTTTAATTCTAAGTAGGTAAAATTCTAGGGATGTCTCAACAAAAAATATATTAAAAAGCTATTTGTATAGGCTTAAATTATAGGTTGGTTTCTATATTAAAATAAATAAATAAAAGGTTTAGGAGGGTCACATGCCACTTCTGGCGTTTAAGTGGCTCCGTCACTGGTGAGAGGGGAGTCGGCTTAGGCCCCGATCGTGGTTACTATCGTGCGGTAGGTGAGGACTATGGACGTTGTGCAACTGTTATGTGTGCTATTACTTTTCAAAATGGGCCTTAGGGCGGTTGTGAGTATTACACGATATTTTACGGTGATTTACAAATTGTTTGTTAGAGAATTCACTAGACCTTATGGTCTAACCCTGTTTTCCAAAAACTTAAAACCATTTTTAGGTAAAGGCGTTTTACGAGCTACCACTAAGGGAAAGGAGAATGCTTAAAGATCTTTGGGGATGGGAGTAGAGACCGTCAATACTCTCATTTTGTTATTTAGACATCTTGGTTGTATTTGTACGTGAACTATAGTACTTTTGAGAATGTTGTTACCCTTTTGATGTAATTTAGGACCCTTATGGGCTTTTTAGTTATGTTATTGCTTTTGGATATTTTGGGTTATTACATAAGACTTGTAAATATATAAAATCGACATAAGTTTCCGATTAAACCATTTCGATCGATTCAAAAAAACATATTATTGAATCACATTTAATATTTTCTATGCTTAAAAATGGACAAAAATCTTATTAACATTATATTTATACGGACTAATTGTCAAATATAACAAATTAATATTTGACTTTAAATTAAAAAGAAACCTTTTTGGCTTTTTAATCTAATTTGTGTATGTTTAAAATGAATATAAATTAAAAAAATATTGCATTATACGATACATGATAAACCTAATGACAAATATATTAAATGAAAAAAATGAAAAGAACATGCAGTTTATTAACTTCAGAAATTGGAAATTGGAAATTGGAAACGTGTGAGAACACAATTATTGTAGTCTCTCCCAAAATTCAAAGATCATAATCAATATATATATATATATATATGGTCTCCTTCTTTTGTTAACTTTTTCATGTATTGCATATATGCACATCGGGCATTGCATATATGCACATATTACAATTGCCTGATGTGCATATATGCACTGGTTAACAAAAGAAGGGGACCCTATATATATATATATATATATATATATATATATATATATATATATATAAGGGTTCAATAGAGAAGTGACCATATCCCTTGGATTAAATGATCCATGGTCAGAATTTAAAGGGTCTAACGCGTTACACTGGATAAATTCGCGTGCACAGGAATTAATATAGAACGCTTAAGGGGTATTTTCGTAATATGCACATCTAAATCAAAATAGGCGGCAATTGAATCATAACACTACATAATACTACTCATTACGCTATTTTATCAAAAAAACCGTACCCTCCAAAACCCTCCTTCATCACCAAAAACATCAAAAATCCATCTCTGATTCATCGTAAATCTGTAACAAATGGCAAAAATTCGAAAGCATTCTACAAATCCTGAAGATGAACAAACAAAAAATCAGAGGAACGACGAAAATCCGAATACAGAAGATGAAACGTTGATTACGCTTGTTAGAGACGGTATTTTATACATATTTTGAATGTTCATCGTTATATACAATGAATCTATGTTTAAAAACATGATGAAACAATTTATAAAAAATTTAGGGTTTAAACGAAGTTCATAAATGATGTTTTGTTTTTTCATTACAGCGAATAACAAGACAGCACTCCCGAAAATAAAAATAAAACGAGCCAAAAACCAAAAACAAAAGCAAGTATATTCGTTCATAAATGAATGAATCATATTTTTTGAATACAGGGTTTTGATATGAAAACATTCATATATGAATGTGTTTGATGTTTGTTGGTTTATTATAAGATTTTACTCTAGATCTAGGGTTTAGATCTAAAAAACATTCATATATGAATTTTTAATATTAGATTGTTCATATATGAATATTTTTCAATAGATCTAGGGTTTGAATATTGGAAAGTTCATATATGAATATGAAATATTTCTTCGTTTTTTAATATACTTTTAAATCGATCTAGGGTTTTTGAATTATTTGGATGCTTTATTATTGGCTTGATGCATATGAGTCGAGTTGCACAACGAGCATAGGGTACCTTGGGGTAATAGATACCCCTTGGGAGTTGTGATATGCTTCCGTGTGTGTGGAATCCGTTTCTTACATACGAGGTTAAGGGGAGTCTGCTTGGGCCCCGAGGGCGAGAGGCAGGGGCGGAGCCAGGAATTTACAAAGGGGGAGCACCAATAATGAATCATAGGTTTTTTTTTCTTTTGATGAAGTAGTTATCAATAACTGTTAAATTTAAGTAAAATTAGTATTGAACAATTGCATTGATGTTTTAAAACATCAAACACGGTAACTAAAGACCCAAAAACGTTTTTTATAGGGTGGCACCATATTTTTTCATACGATTTTTATCGATATGTATATCATTTTTATCATCGTTCAATATCAGCCGATGTGTTTATAGCCAAATTTCGGTGTTTCGAGGGATTTTTAAAGTTCTTGGCTTGATTTTAGGAATTTTTAAGTTTTTTTTTATCGATTTCGAGAGACTTTTCCAGTATTTTTGGTTGATTTCATGAGATTTTTTTCGGTATTTTTGGTTGATTTCAGAAGTGTTATTTTCGGTTTCTTTTGTTGGTTTCAAGAGTTTTTTTTTGTTTTTTAGTTGATTACGGGGTACAATTGCACTTCCAAAAGAATACGGTAGCATCTCTTAAAATGATACGGTTGCACCTTTCACGAAACCAAAAACTTTTACCCTTCGCCGGAGAAATAATACGGTGGCACGTCTCACCGTATGCACTTCATAAGATCCGTCCATGGGTGGACGGTGGTGCGAGAGAGGCAGGAGCTTCAAGTATTTGTGAGAACGTAGCGAGAAAATTACGGATTTACTGTATGAAGAAATTTCTTTAATTCTAAGTAGGTAAAATTCTAGGGATGTCTCAACAAAAAATATATTAAAAAGCTATTTGTATAGGCTTAAATTATAGGTTGGTTTCTATATTAAAATAAATAAATAAAAGGTTTAGGAGGGTCACATGCCACTTCTGGCGTTTAAGTGGCTCCGTCACTGGTGAGAGGGGAGTCGGCTTGGGCCCCGATCGTGGTTACTATCGTGCGGTAGGTGAGGACTATGGACGTTGTGCAACTGTTATGTGTGCTATTACTTTTCAAAATGGGCCTTAGGGCGGTTGTGAGTATTACACGATATTTTACGGTGATTTACAAATTGTTTGTTAGAGAATTCACTAGACCTTATGGTCTAACCCTCTTTTCCAAAAACTTAAAACCATTTTTAGGTAAAGGCGTTTTACGAGCTACCACTAAGGGAAAGGAGAATGCTTAAAGATCTTTGGGGATGGGAGTAGAGACCGTCAATACTCTCATTTTGTTATTTAGACATCTTGGTTGTATTTGTACGTGAACTATAGTACTTTTGAGAATGTTGTTACCCTTTTGATGTAATTTAGGACCCTTATGGGCTTTTTAGTTATGTTATTGCTTTTGGATATTTTGGGTTATTACATAAGACTTGTAAATATATAAAATCGACATAAGTTTCCGATTAAACCATTTCGATCGATTCAAAAAAACATATTATTGAATCACATTTAATATTTTCTATGCTTAAAAATGGACAAAAATCTTATTAACATTATATTTATACGGACTAATTGTCAAATATAACAAATTAATATTTGACTTTAAATTAAAAAGAAACCTTTTTGGCTTTTTAATCTAATTTGTGTATGTTTAAAATGAATATAAATTAAAAAAATATTGCATTATACGATACATGATAAACCTAATGACAAATATATTAAATGAAAAAAATGAAAAGAACATGCAGTTTATTAACTTCAGAAATTGGAAATTGGAAATTGGAAACGTGTGAGAACACAATTATTGTAGTCTCTCTATGTAACGACCCAAAATTCAAAGATCATAATCAATATATATATATATATGGTCTCCTTCTTTTGTTAACTTTTTCATGTATTGCATATATGCACATCGGGCATTGCATATATGCACATATTACAATTGCCTGATGTGCATATATGCACTGGTTAACAAAAGAAGGGGACCCTATATATATATATATAATATATATATATATATATATATATATATATATATATATATATATATATATATATATATATATATATATATATATAAGGGTTCAATAGAGAAGTGACCATATCCCTTGGATTAAATGATCCATGGTCAGAATTTAAAGGGTCTAACGCGTTACACTGGATAAATTCGCGTGCACAGGAATTAATATAGAACGCTTAAGGGGTATTTTCGTAATATGCACATCTAAATCAAAATAGGCGGCAATTGAATCATAACACTACATAATACTACTCATTACGCTATTTTATCAAAAAAACCGTACCCTCCAAAACCCTCCTTCATCACCAAAAACATCAAAAATCCATCTCTGATTCATCGTAAATCTGTAACAAATGGCAAAAATTCGAAAGCATTCTACAAATCCTGAAGATGAACAAACAAAAAATCAGAGGAACGACGAAAATCCGAATACAGAAGATGAAACGTTGATTACGCTTGTTAGAGACGGTATTTTATACATATTTTGAATGTTCATCGTTATATACAATGAATCTATGTTTAAAAACATGATGAAACAATTTATAAAAATTTTAGGGTTTAAACGAAGTTCATAAATGATGTTTTGTTTTTTCATTACAGCGAATAACAAGACAGCACTCCCGAAAATAAAAATAAAACGAGCCAAAAACCAAAAACAAAAGCGAGTATATTCGTTCATAAATGAATGAATCATATTTTTTGAATACAGGGTTTTGATATGAAAACATTCATATATGAATGTGTTTGATGTTTGTTGGTTTATTATAAGATTTTACTCTAGATCTAGGGTTTAGATCTAAAAAACATTCATATATGAATTTTTAATATTAGATTGTTCATATATGAATATTTTTCAATAGATCTAGGGTTTGAATATTGGAAAGTTCATATATGAATATGAAATATTTCTTCGTTTTTTAATATACTTTTAAATCGATCTAGGGTTTTTGAATTATTTGGATGCTTTATTATTGGCTTGATGCATATGAGTCGAGTTGCACAACGAGCATAGGGTACCTTGGGGTAATAGATACCCCTTGGGAGTTGTGATATGCTTCCGTGTGTGTGGAATCCGTTTCTTACATACGAGGTTAAGGGGAGTCTGCTTGGGCCCCGAGGGCGAGAGGCAGGGGCGGAGCGAGGAATTTACAAAGGGGGAGCACCAATAATGAATCATAGGTTTTTTTTTCTTTTGATGAAGTAGTTATCCATAACTGTTAAATTTAAGTAAAATTAGTATTCAACAATTGCATTGATGTTTTAAAACATCAAACATGGTAACTAAAGACCCAAAAACTTTTTTTATTGTAACGTCCCAAAACATAGCATGCAATAAATCATAGAATAGGCATCCGAATTACATCACTAGCTTGTCTTTAAATAATCATTAAACTATACTAAACAAAATTGCTAGCGGAAGTCTTTGGTTCCACATCCGAGAGCTCTAACTATAGGTAGTAGTCAAAATTTTGGAGTCGCTCTAATCTCCAAAGCATTCTTGTGACCTCTCCTAGTTCTTACAAGAAGACCCTGCAGCTCGTTTACCTGAAAATGGTTTAGTTTTGGAAAGCGAGGGTTAGACCAGAAGGTCTAGTGAATTCCATCCGTAAAACAACATGTAATAACAATATGAAATCATTTTGTTACAATGCATCACAAATCATAAATCATCACACATGGTACTGCACTGTGTATTGGATCACATAACCATCCGCAATCGGGGCCCAAGCAGACTCCCCTTTCGCCCTCTCGTATCGGGGCCCAAGCAGACTCCCCGATACCCGCCTAGGAGGGAAACGAGTTCAACCTACCGGCTCGTCATACATATCCAAGGGATCATCGGATCCCGAGTCTCGCTGATTCCACAGTGCAGACCGACCTCACATAGCATGCACATACATTTCATAAAAGCATGTAAATCAGGATCTTTACAAATCTTGCTTTTCATTTCATCTTGTCAAACTTTTCCTTGGGATATAAATAAATACGTTCGTGAGAGGCATGCACATTTATTTATAAACCTTTCATGCTTGTTAAGAACCATAATCAGTAAAGAAAGCGTTTAAAACTTTATGCCGTAAAAGGGTTTAGAGAACTCACCTGATAGTAAATTCTTCCCTAACTCCGAGTCTCGTACCGCCCGTAAACCTAATAATTAATTTATCAAATAATTAGGTTTAACTCAATTTCTGATTCTAAGTTCTCTTAATCCTAACTTAAATAAGTAATTAGGATTATCTTCATCATACTAGGCCTTGAATCTTCTAACTCAAAACAAACCTAAGCCCAAGGGACTGAAGATAATTCCTGGCCCAGCTAAGCCATTCAGCCCAACTACCAGATCGGCCCAACATTGAACAGCCTAGGTTTGCGCCACCCAAAGGTTTGCGCCAGCTATCCATGGCGCAAACTGACCTTTGCGCCAGATGCCCATGGCGCAAACTGGCCATTGCGCCATCTGTACTATGCGCCAAACGTGCTTCTTTCTATGTCGCACTTGCAGTTTCGAACGGATAACGATTTCAATCTTTACTAATATTCAATCTTTGTTAAACAGTCCAAATAATGAGGTTTTTAATACACAATCCTACCTATTAGTTCCATTTACTCCTTAACCAGTAAAATCCTTAATCGATTGATTTCTTAAATTATCAATCCCATTTGTGGGTCAAAACCTCCACAGTGTTCTAACTCACAGCTAAAGCATAAAATTCCAATAGGAATTCAACTCATCTAGTTATTTGAATGCAAGAAATAACATCAAAGGATGAATTTACTTACCAAGACAATCAAGCTTCCTTCACAATGCCACTGATTTCTTCTCCTCTCCTTGATTTCTTCCTCAGCCGCTAACAATACCCAGACAAAGCCAAAATACTGATTTTCTAAGAATGTGGAGGCTGCCCTAGGAGTTTGTGCCAATAAATATCTTCCACAAATTGCAAATAAGCCCCTCACTTTAACTTTTAAATTCTTGCACCAGGACCACTAAACTTTCATATTTACAAAGAAAAACCCGGTTGTTACATTTATAGGTTGGCACCTTATTTTTTCATACGATTTTTATCGATATGTATATCATTTTTATCAACGTTCAATATCAGCCGATGTGTTTATAGCCAAATTTCGGTGTTTCGAGGGATTTTAAAGTTCTTGGCTTGATTTTAGAAAGTTTTAAGTTTTTTTTATCGATTTCAAGAGACTTTTCCAGTATTTTTGGTTGATTTCATGAGATTTTTTCGGTATTTTTGGTTGATTTCAGAAGTGTTTTTTTCGGTTTCTTTTGTTGGTTTCAAGAGTTTTTTTTTGTTTTTTAGTTGATTACGGGGTACAATTGCACTTCCAAAAGAATACGGTAGCATCTCTTAAAATGATACGGTTGCACCTTTCACGAAACCAAAAACTTTACCCTTCGCCGGAAAAATAATACGGTGGCACGTCTCACCGTATGCACTTCATAAGATCCGTCCATGGGTGGACGGTGGTGCAAGAGAGGCAGGAGCTTCAAGTATTTGTGAGAACGTAGCGAGAAAATTACGGATTTTCTGTATGAAGAAATTTCTTTAATTCTAAGTAGGTAAAATTCTAGGGATGTCTCAACAAAAAATATATTAAAAAGCTATTTGTATAGGCTTAAATTATAGGTTGGTTTCTATATTAAAAAAATAAATAAAAGGTTCTGGAGGGTCACATGCCACTTCCGGCGTTTAAGTGGCTCCGCCACTGGTGAGAGGGGAGTCGGCTTGGGCCCCGATCGTGGTTACTATCGTGCGGTAGGTGAGGACTATGGACGTTGTGCAATTGTTATGTGTGCTATTACTTTTCAAAATGGGCTTTAAGGCGGTTGTGAGTATTACACGATGTTTTTACGGTGATTTACAAACTGTTTGTTAGGGAATTCACTAGACCTTATGGTCTAACCCTCTTTTCCAAAAACTTAAAACCATTTTTAGGTAAAGGCGTTTTACGAGCTACCACTAAGGGAAAGGAGAATGCTTAAAGATCTTTGGGGATGGGAGTAGAGACCGTCAATACTCTCATTTTGTTATTTAGACATCTTGGTTGTATTTGTACGTGAACTATAGTACTTTTGAGAATGTTGTTACCCTTTTGATGTAATTTAGGACCCTTATGGGCTTTTTAGTTATGTTATTGCTTTTGGATATTTTGGGTTATTACATAAGACTTGTAAATATATAAAATCGACATAAGTTTCCGATTAAACCATTTCGATCGATTCAAAAAAAACATATTATTGAATCACATTTAATATTTTCTATGCTTAAAAATGGACAAAAATCTTATTAACATTATATTTATACGGACTAATTGTCAAATATAACAAATTAATATTTGACTTTAAATTAAAAAGAAACCTTTTTGGCTTTTTAATCTAATTTGTGTATGTTTAAAATGAATATAAATTAAAAAAATATTGCATTATACGATACATGATAAACCTAATGACAAATATATTAAATGAAAAAAATGAAAAGAACATTCAGTTTATTAACTTCAGAAATTGGAAATTGGAAATTGGAAATTGGAAATTGGAAATGGAAGTTATAGAGACGTGTGAGAACACAATTATTGTAGTCTCTCTATGTAACGACCCAAAATTCAAAGATCATAATAAATATATATATATATATATATATATATATATATATATATAGAAGGGTTCAATAGAGAAGTGACCATATCCCTTGGATTAAATGATCCATGGTCAGAATTTAAAGGGTCTAACGCGTTACACTGGATAAATTCGCGTGCACAGTAATTAATATAGGACGCTTAAGGGGTATTTTCGTAATATGCACATCTAAATTAAAATAGGCGGCAATTGAATCATAACACTACACAATACTACTTATTACGCTATTTTATCAAAAACCGTACCCTCCAAAACCCTCCTTCATCACCAAAAACATCAAAAATCCATCTCTGATTCATCGTAAATCTGTAACAAATGGCAAAAATTCGAAAGCATTCTACAAATCCTGAAGATGAACAAGCAAAAAATCAGATGAACGACGAAAATCCGAATACAGAAGATGAAACGTTGATTACGCTTGTTAGAGACTATATTTTATACATATTTTGAATGTTCATCGTTATATACAATGAATCTATGTTTAAAAACATGATGAAACAATTTATAAAAATTTTAGGGTTTAAACGAAGTTCATAAATGATGTTTTGTTTTTTCATTACAGCGAAGAACATGACAACACTCCCGAAAATAAAAATAAAACGAGCCAAAAACCAAAAACAACAGCGAGTATATTCGTTCATAAATGAATGAATCATATTTTTTGAATACAGGGTTTTGATATGAAAACATTCATATATGAATGTGTTTGATGTTTGTTGGTTTATTATAAGATTTTACTCTAGATCTAGGGTTTAGATCTAAAAAACATTCATATATGAATTTTTAATATTAGATTGTTCATATATGAATATTTTTCAATAGATATAGGGTTTGAATATTGGAAAGTTCATATATGAATATGAAATATTTCTTCGTTTTTTAATATACTTTTAAATCGATCTAGGGTTTTTGAATTATTTGGATGCTTTATTATTGGCTTGATGCATATGAGTCGAGTTGCACAACGAGCATAGGGTACCTTGGGGTAATACATACCCCTTGGGAGTTGTGATATGCTTTCGTGTGTGTGGAATACGTTTCCTACATACGAGGTTAAGGGGAGTTTGCTTGGGCCCCGATGGCGAGAGGCAGGGGCGGAGCCAGGAATTTACATAAGGGGAGCACCAATAATGAATCATAGTTTTTTTTTCTTTTGATGAAGTAGTTATCCATAACTGTTAAATTTAAGTAAAATTAGTATTCAACAATGTAACATCCCCAAAACATAGCATGCATTAAATCATAAGTTAAACATCCAAATTACATAAATAGCTTGTCTTTAACATCATCAATGAACTATACTAGACAAAACTTGCTAGCGGAAGTCTCTAAGCTCACAGCCGAGCACTATCTATATTCTTCAAAGCAAAACTGGGAGCCTCACACGCTCCATCACCTCCTTGCCGACTCTCGTTCCGACTTAGAAGAACTCAAAGGTCGCTTACCTGAAAATGGTTTAGTTTTGAAAGCGAGGGTTAGACCAAAAGGTCTAGTGAATTCCCTCCGAAAACAACATATTTAAACAGTTGGAAAACATTTGAAAGACTTATAAATAATCTGCAACATATCATCAAACATGGTGCTGCACTATGTTGTGGATCACATAACATATTGCGATCAGGGCCCCAGCAGACTCCCTTCTCGCCATTTGGAATCCCCGCGGATTCCCCTCTACCGAATAGGATGAAAACAAATTCCACCCTACCGGTCTATCATTCATAACCAAGAGTCCTAAGACCCCGAGAACCTCTCTTTGATCCCACAGTGCAGACCGACTCCACATAGCATACACATACATTTGAAACCACGTGCATGAAAACCTTAAACATCATTCATTGGTAAATAATCATGCAACTCATGAAAACATGCATAGCTTTTATAAATTCAAATCATGCTCGATAAAGGAACCATTTCAGTAAAAACAGTACGTCATAAAAAGGGTCGAGAGAACTCACCTGATAGCAAATTGTCTTCCTAACCTCTTGCCTTGATCCGATCGAACACCTAGTAATTAAATTTAGAATTTAATCAGATGCACTAAATTTCGATCCTATTCTGTGCTTCTTAGTGGGTCTCTTCTAAAGCTTGCTAAATTCCAGTAGCCCAACAGTTAGCCCGGGTCTGCATCTAGTCCCGGTACCACCGACTCCCGGTACCCATGACTCCCGGTACCCGTGACTCCGGTACCCGTGACTCCCGGTACCCGTGACTCCCGGTACCACGACTCCCGGTACTCACGACTCCCGGTACTCATGACTCCCGGTACCACGACTCCCGGTACTCACGACTCCGGTACCATGACTACGAGCAGAAGACAACTCCAATCGTTTTTCAACACCCATTTCTTCCTATATGGTCCAATATGTGCGGTTTTATACATTCTTACCCAACTTATTCCATACATTCCTTAATTAGGCACTTCCTCATCGATCGGTTCTCTGGATTACCAATCCCAATCGCAAAATGTCTTCCTACAGTGCTCTCAAACCAAACCCGACTACAGACACGAATGCTAGACTGGAAATTAAATTATCTATCTACTTCAATAAGCAGCAATAAATGAAGAAGGAGGATTTGCTTACCAGGTAGAGCCTCTTCCCCAAGAATTGCAGTCCAAGCCCTTCTTCCCCTCGCTGCCTCTTCTTCCAGTATTCAGCCGCCAACAACAGAAAATGATTAATAACCCTAGGGATTTGGTCCCTTTTATAGCTCCCACTTTTGCAAAACAGCCCCTTGAATGAAACTTTCATTCCTTCCACTTTGGCCACCAAACTGTGCACTTGACAGAACGGGTTGTTACAACACTCCCCCCTTAAAAGAATTCCGTCCTCGGAATTTCTCATTGGAAGAGTTGCGGGTACCTCGACCTAATCTCTGCTTCCAACTCCCACGTAGCCTCCGGGCCCTTGTGATGCCGCCACTGAACCTTCACCAGCTTAGTCTCTTTGTTCCGTGACTTCCTTAATTTAAAATCCGTAATAGCTTCGGGTTCCTCTACGAAGTTCAACTTTTCATCCACCTTAATGTCATTTAGCGGCACTGCTTTGGTCACATCGGCCAGACATTTCCTTAAGTTGGACACATGAAAAGCATTATGGATGCCGCACAGTTCTTCCGGCAGATCCAATCTATACGCCACCTCTCCAATTCGTTCTGTAATCTCAAACGGTCCGATGTAACGTGGGCTTAACTTCCCACGTTTTCCAAATCGAACCACTCCCTTCCAAGGAGACACCTTTAGCAGAACATAATCCCCTACTTGGAATTCAATGTCTTTCCGTCTCCTATCCGCGTAGCTTTTCTGTCGGTCGCGGGCGACCTTCAGTCTTTCATGCACCTGGACTATCTTGTCCGAGGTCAGTTGTACAATCTCCGGTCCAGCTAACTGTCTCTCTCCGACTTCGTTCCAACACAACGGTGTCCGACACTTTCTACCGTAAAGTGCCTCAAACGGCGCTGCCTTGATGCTCGAGTGATAGCTATTATTATAGGCAAACTCGATTAGCGGTAGATGCTTTTCCCATGAGTCTTGGAAATCCAAAGCGCACGCTCTCAGCATGTCTTCTAACGTTTGGATCGTCCGCTCGCTCTGACCGTCGGTCTGAGGATGATAAGCGGTACTCATCTTGATCCGCGAACCCATTTCTCTTTGAAAGCTCCTCCAGAACGTAGAGGTGAATCTGCTATCGCGGTCTGATACAATTGACGAGGGTACCCCGTGGCGGGTTACGATCTCGTCGATGTACAACTTTGCCAACTGTTCCAAAGAGTAAGACTCTCGTATAGGTAAAAAGTGTGCCGACTTCGTTAGTCGATCTACGATCACCCAAATGGCGTCATGACCCTTTGGAGTTCTAGGCAAATGGGTCACGAAATCCATCGTGATCTGGTCCCATTTCCACATCGGTATTTCTAACGACTGAAGCTTCCCGAACGGTTTTTGATGTTCAATCCTTACACGCGAACACGTCATACAGGTCTCTACTAGATGGGCCACGTCTTTTTTCAATCCGGGCCACCAGTAGTCTCGTCGCAGGTCGCCGTACATCTTATTAGTTCTGGGGTGGATCGAGTACTTCGACTTGTGAGCTTCTTCAAGAATCCGCTTTGGGAGATCCCCGAGCTTCGGGACCCAGATTCTCCCATTCAGACATTTCACCCCTCGACTATCTTCCTCTAACATGGATGCTTGCCCTAACATTCTATCTTTCTTAAGGTTTTAGGTTTCGAGCGCTTCAACCTGACATTTCTTTATTTCTGCTAACAGATTGAATGTGACCTCAGCCCTCATAGCCACAATCCTGGGGGTTTCACCTCGCTCCTTACGGCTCAGAGCGTCCGCCACCACGTTTGCCTTCCCCGGATGGTATTCGATCCTACAGTCGTAGTCGGTCAACAATTCAATCCACCTCCGTTGGCGCATGTTTAACTCCTTTTGATCAAAGAGATGACATAAACTCTTGTGGTCTGTGAAGATCTGGTACTTCGTCCCATACAAGTAATGTCGCCAAATCTTCAGAGCGAAAACCACTGCCGCCAGCTCTAAATCGTGAGTGGGGTAACGAACCTCGTGATCCTTTAGCTGCCGGGAGGCATACGCGATCACCTTCCCCCGCTGCATTAGTACGCAGCCCAAACCGAGCTTTGATGCGTCACTGAAAACCACGAAATCATCGGAGTCGTCCGGCAACGACAAAATCGGTGCACTACTTAGCATGTCCTTCAACTTCTGAAATGCATCTTCTTGATCCTCTAACCAGCTGAACTTGACATTCTTCTTCGTTAAAGAGGTCAGTGGCGTGGCAATACGCGAGAACTCTTTGATGAACTTCCGGTAGTACCCCGCCAGTCCGAGGAAACTTCGAACTTCCGACGGATTCTTCGGTTGCTCCCAATCTCGGATGGCTTCGATCTTAGCCGGATCGACCATGATCCCCTTCTCAGACACCACGTGCCCGAGGAATTGCACCTCCCTCAACCAAAACTCGCACTTGGAAAACTTTGCATACAACTTCTCTCGCTTTAACAGCTCGAGGATTGTACGAAGGTGGCTAGCGTGCTCTGCTTCCGATTTTGAGAATATCAGGATATCATCGATGAACACTATCATGAACTGATCTAAATAGGGTTGGCATACCCAATTCATCAAATCCATGAATGCTGCCGGGGCGTTGGTTAACCTGAACGGCATCACCAAGAATTCGTAGTGTCCATACCTGGTCCGAAACGCAGTCTTCGGCACATCCTCCTCCCTCACCTTGAGTTGGTGATACCCTGACCTCAGATCAATCTTGGAGAAGTAACTGGCTCCCTGCAACTGATCGAACAGGTCGTCAATCCTAGGTATCGGGTACTTGTTCTTGATCGTGACCTTGTTGAGTTCTCGGTAATCAATACACATCCGCATAGTACCGACTTTCTTCTTCACGAAGAGTACAGGTGCTCCCCATGGTGATGTACTTGGTCGGACGAATCCCTTGTCTAACAGTTCTTGCAACTGGGTCATCATTTCTTTCATTTCGGATGGTGCCAATCTATAAGGTGCGCGGGCAATCGGTGCAGCTCCGGGCATCAAATCGATTCTGAACTCGATCTGACGATCCGGAGGTAGACTTGTCAAATCGTCCGGAAATACTTCCGGATACTCATTTACCACCCGCACATCACCCATCACACGCTTCTCTTTCTTGACGTCCAACACGTACCCCAAGAACCCTTGACACCCCTTCCTCAAACACTTAGTAGCCCTAATCATGGAGATAAGACTAGTGGTTCTATTACGGCGATTCCCATAGATTACTACGGTATCTCCATCAGGTAACCGAACCCTGATCAGCTTTTTATTGCAAACGATATTCGCATCATTCGCGGCCAACCAGTCCATACCCAACACCACATCGAACTCTCCCATTTCCATGGGACATAATTTCATAGGCACTAACCTCCCTTCTATCTCTATAACACAACCCTCTACCACCTCCTTGACGTACACCAGACTATCATTGGCGGTTTCCACTTCTAGTGCCCTCTCCAAGCGTCTAGGCCTTACCCCCAAACATTTCATAAACACATGCGACACAAAAGAGTGATTCGCTCCCGAATCAAACAACACTTTAGCACATAGAGAGTTCACCAGAAACGTACCTGCAACAACATCCGGTACATCCTCCGCCTCTTCAGCGGTCATGCAAAACGCACGTCCCTTTGGGCGCGCCGGTTCTGCCCCCTTATCACTGCTTCTTCCTCCTTGACGGCCCCCGTACTGAGCCGACCCATCCTTCTTCAATTGCGGACAGTCGTACCGCACATGACCCGTCGCCCCACACTGATGGCATGTCTTCCCCTTGGGACAATCTCTTGACATATGGCCGGGCAACCCACACCGGTAGCACGAGTTTGAACCTGCCATGCACTCTCCCCGGTGTACCTTGTTACACTTACCACACGGTCTGCTGGTTGGGTCCTTACTAGCACGGTTTTCTGGTCGGAACACTTTCCCTTTTCTGGAATCATTACCCGACCCATCCCATTTACGTTTATCACCGCCCTTCTCAGTCGTCTGACGAACCTTTTCCTTTTCGATCATCTCGGCCGCATTAATGGCCGCCTGAAAAGTAGTGGGGTTTCTTGTCAGACTAGTTCACGGATGCTACTATTCAGTCCGTGAATGAAACGTTCCACCCTACGTTCTTCTGTTGGCACATAAAGGTCTGCAAAGCGAGATTTCTCGATGAACTTTGTAGTATATTCTCGCACTGTCATCCCTCCCTGATCCAACCCCAAGAACTCTTCTTCCAAGCTTTTCACTGCCGCGAGCGGGCAGAATTGAGCTTTGAACCTGTCTACAAAAGCTTCCCATAACATTCCCTTTGCCACTGCCGATCCCTTTCCCCCAGTCTCCGCATCCCACCAATAAACGGCCTCAGATTTCAACATTGATAAGGCATACATCACCCTATCCCCATCAGCACACTTACACGTATCGAACACCAGCTCCATCTCTTTCACCCATTTCATTGCCATAACCGGATCACACTCACCCTTGAAAGTAGGGGGCTTGCATGAGGCAAAGGCCTTGTAACTGCACCCTTTAGCTGCTAACTCATTCACCACTAGAGAAACTTCCTTTGAGTGACTCACATTGCCAGTCTCTACTGGGCTTGACAATTCTACACTCTCCTTGTTCTCACTTGCTTCTTTACTTCCCGAGGCTGGCTCATTCTGTTTGGTCAGGAGAGCTTGCAGAGTCTTCTGAATTTTACCCAGTTCAGCAGCTAGGTTCTCACGAGTGACGAAAGTAGATCCGCGGCCTCGACCCCGTCCCCTTGGCTGTGTTACCCTTCTTGCCGAAGCTGAACTCTCCTGAAGAGAGTCTTCTTGGTGAACGGGGGCCTCTACACTCCTCGTCCTTCTAGTTGCACGAGTCGTTCTCAGGTTCGGGTCTCCCCCATCCCCGGCCACTTGGGTGGCGGCCCGGCGGGGTGTTCTTCCCCGACCCCTTCCACGACCCCTACCTCTTCCCCTTCCACGGATTACAGTCGCCCTTGCCGGCTCCACCGGTCCGTTCTCTAGTACCCCGTCCTCTTGATTCCTTGGCACAGCGGGAGGCGACCTACTCCTCAGGGTTCTTCCAGCCATTTTGCTAACGCTGAAAGAAGATAATAATTAACTTTTGCTAGACATGACACAATAATATTGCTATATAAGGTAAGTTTAAGCACGCACATGTACCTGTAAGTTCGTAATTACACTGGCCAGGTGTAATCCCAAACTTACCTTACACGTTTGTCCTTGGCACCTTATTTCCTAACGTACTTATAGTGATCGTTCCTAGAGGCAATCCTATGTCTCGGTTGTGCTCCTCATCTTACAGTTTAAGTTTAGGCCCTATTGGTCACCTAAATCCCTTAAACTAAGGCTCTGATACCATTTGTAACATCCCCAAAACATAGCATGCATTAAATCATAAGTTAAACATCCAAATTACATAAATAGCTTGTCTTTAACATCATCAATGAACTATACTAGACAAAACTTGCTAGCGGAAGTCTCTAAGCTCACAGCCGAGCACTATCTATATTCTTCAAAGTAAAACTGGGAGCCTCACATGCTCCATCACCTCCTTGCCGACTCTCGTTCCTACTTAGAAGAACTCGAAGGTCGCTTACCTGAAAATGGTTTAGTTTTGAAAGCGAGGGTTAGACCAAAAGGTCTAGTGAATTCCCTCCGAAAACAACATATTTAAACAGTTGGAAGACATTTGAAAGACTTATGAATAATCTGCAACATATCATCAAACATGGTGCTGCACTGTGTTGTGGATCACATAACATATTGCGATCAGGGCCCCAGCAGACTCCCTTCTCGCCATTTGGAATCCCCGCGGATTCCCCTCTACCGAATAGGATGAAAACAAATTCCACCCTACCGGTCTATCATTCATAACCAAGAGTCCTAAGACCCCGAGAACCTCTCTTTGATCCCACAGTGCAGACCGACTCCACATAGCATACACATACATTTGAAACCACGTGCATGAAAACCTTAAACATCATTCATTGGTAAATAATCATGCAACTCATGAAAACATGCATAGCTTTTATAAATTCAAATCATGCTCGATAAAGGAACCATTTCAGTAAAAACAGTACGTCATAAAAAGGGTCGAGAGAACTCACCTGATAGCAAATTGTCTTCCTAACCTCTTGCCTTGATCCGATCGAACACCTAGTAATTAAATTTAGAATTTAATCAGATGCACTAAATTTCGATCCTATTCTTTGCTTCTTAGTGGGTCTCTTCTAAAGCTTGCTAAATTCCAGTAGCCCAATAGTTAGCCCGGGTCTGCATCTAGTCCCGGTACCACCGACTCCCGGTACCCATGACTCCCGGTACCCGTGACTCCGGTACCCGTGACTCCCGGTACCCGTGACTCCCGGTACCCGTGACTCCCGGTACCACGACTCCCGGTACTCACGACTCCCGGTACCACGACTCCCGGTACCACGACTCCCGGTACTCACGACTCCGGTACCATGACTACGAGCAGAAGACAACTCCAATCGTTTTTCAACACCCATTTCTTCCTATATGGTCCAATATGTGCGGTTTTATACATTCTTACCCAACTTATTCCATACATTCCTTAATTAGGCACTTCCTCATCGATCGGTTCTCTGGATTACCAATCCCAATCGCAAAATGTCTTCCTACAGTGCTCTCAAACCAAACCCGACTACAGACATGAATGCTAGACTGGAAATTAACTTATCTATCTACTTCAATAAGCAGCAATAAATGAAGAAGGAGGATTTGCTTACCAGGTAGAGCCTCTTCCCCAAGAATTGCAGTCCAAGCCCTTCTTCCCCTCGCTGCCTCTTCTTCCAGTATTCAGCCGCCAACAACAGAAAATAATTAATAACCCTAGGGATCTGGTCCCTTTTATAGCTCCCACTTTTGCAAAACAGCCCCTTGAATGAAACTTTCATTCCTTCCACTTTGGCCACCAAACTGTGCACTTGACAGAACGGGTTGTTACAAACAATTGCATTGATGTTTTAAAACATCAAACACGGTAACTAAAGACCCAAAAACTTTTTTTATTGTAACGTCCCAAAACATAGCATGCAATAAATCATAGAATAGGCATCCGAATTACATCACTAGCTTGTCTTTAAATAATCATTAAACTATACTAAACAAAATTGCTAGCGGAAGTCTTTGGTTCCACATCCGAGAGCTCTAACTATAGGTAGTAGTCAAAATTTTGGAGTCGCTCTAATCTCCAAAGCATTCTTGTGACCTCTCCTAGTTCTTACTAGAAGACCCTGCAGCTCGTTTACCTGAAAATGGTTTAGTTTTGGAAAGCGAGGGTTAGACCAGAAGGTCTAGTGAATTCCCTCCGTAAAACAACATGTAATAACAATATGAAATCATTTTGTTACAATGCATCACAAATCATAAATCATCACACATGGTACTGCACTGTGTATTGGATCACATAACCATCCGCGATCGGGGCCCAAGCAGACTCCCCTTTCGCCCTCTCGTATCGGGGCCCAAGCAGACTCCCCGATACCCGCCTAGGAGGGAAACGAGTTCAACCTACCGGCTCGTCAAACATATCCAAGGGATCATCGGATCCCGAGGCTCGCTGATTCCACAGTGCAGACCGACCTCACATTGCATGCACATACATTTCATAAAAGCCTGTAAATCAGGATCTTTACAAATCTTGCTTTTCATTTCATCTTGTCAAACTTTTCCTTGGGATATAAATAAATACGTTCGTGAGAGGCATGCACATATATTTATAAACCTTTCATGCTTGTTAAGAACCATAATCAGTAAAGAAAGCGTTTAAAACTTTATGTCGTAAAAGGGTTTAGAGAACTCACCTGATAGTAAATTCTTCCCTAACTCTGAGTCTCGTACCGCCCGTAAACCTAATAATTAATTTATCAAATAATTAGGTTTAACTCAATTTCTGATTCTAAGTTCTCTTAATCCTAACTTAAATAAGTAATTAGGATTATCTTCATCATACTGGGCCTTGAATCTTCTAACTCAAAACAAACCTAAGCCCAAGGGACTGAAGATAATTCCTGGCCCAGCTAAGCCATTCAGCCCAACTACCAGATCGGCCCAACATTGAACAACCTAGGTTTGCGCCACCCAAAGGTTTGCGCCACCCAAAGGTTTGCGCCAGCTATCCATGGCGCAAACTGACCTTTGCACCAGATGCCCATGGCGCAAACTGGCCATTGCGCCATCTGTACTATGCGCCAAACCTGCTTCTTTCTATGTCGCACTTGCAGTTTCGAACGGATAACGATTTCAATCTTTACTAATATTCAATCTTTGTTAAACAGTCCAAATAATGAGGTTTTTAATACACAATCTTACCTATTAGTTCCATTTACTCCTTAACCAGTAAAATCCCTAATCGATTGATTTATTAAATTATCAATCCCATTTGTGGGCCAAAACCTCCACAGTGTTCTTAACCAACTCACAGCTAAATCATGAAATTCCAATAGGAATTCAACTCATCTAGTTATTTGAATGCAAGAAATAACATCAAAGGATGAATTTACTTACCAAGACAATCAAGCTTCCTTCACAATGCCACTGATTTCTTCTCCTCTCCTTGATTTCTTCCTCAGCCGCCAACAGTACCCAGACAAAACCAAAATACTGATTTTCTAAGAATGTGGAGGCTGCCCTAGGAGTTTGTGCCAATAAATATCTTCCACAAATTGCAAATAATTCCCTCACTTTAACTTTTAAATTCTTGCACCAGGACCACTAAACTTTCATATTTACAAAGAAAAACCCGGTTGTTACATTTATAGGGTGGCACCATATTTTTTCATATGATTTTTATCGATATGTATATCATTTTTATCAACGTTCAATATCAGCCGATGTGTTTATAGCCAAATTTCGGTGTTTCGAGGGATTTTAAAGTTCTTGGCTTGATTTTAGGAAGTTTTATGTTTTTTTTATCGATTTCGAGAGACTTTTCCAGTATTTTTGGTTGATTTCATGAGATTTTTTCGGTATTTTTGGTTAATTTCAGAAGTGTTTTTTTCTGTTTCTTTTGTTGGTTTCAAGAGTTTTTTTTGTTTTTTAGTTGATTACGGGGTACAATTGCACTTCCAAAAGAATACGGTAGCATCTCTTAAAATGATACGGCTGCACATTTCACGAAACCAAAAACTTTTACCCTTCGCCGGAGAAATAATACGGTGGCACGTCTCACCGTATGCACTTCATAAGATCCGTCCATGGGTGGACGGTGGTGCGAGAGAGGCAGGAGCTTCAAGTATTTGTGAGAACGTAGCGAGAAAATTACGGATTTTCTGTATGAAGAATTTTTTTTAATTCTAAGTAGGTAAAATTCTAGGGATGTCTCAACAACAAATATATTAAAAAGCTATTTGTATAGGCTTAAATTATAGGTTGGTTTCTATATTAAAAAAATAAATAAAAGGTTCAGGAGGGTCACATGCCACTTCTGGCGTTTAAGTGGCTCCGCCACTGGTGAGAGGAGAGTCGGCTTGGGCCCCGATCGTGGTTACTATCGTGCGGTAGGTGAGGACTGGCTTGGGCCCCGATCGTGGTTACTATCGTGCGGTAGGTGAGGACTATGGACGTTGTGAAATTGTTATGTGTGCTATTACTTTTCAAAATGGGCTTTAAGGCGGTTGTGAGTATTACACGATGTTTTTACGGTAATTTACAAACTGTTTGTTAGGGAATTCACTAGACCTTATGGTCTAACCCTCTTTTCCAAAAACTTAAAACCATTTTTAGGTAAGGGCGTTTTAGGAGCTACCTCTAAGGGAAAGGAGAAGGCTTAAAGATCTTTGGGGATGGGAGTAGAGACCGTCAATACTCTCCTTTTGTTATTTAGACATCTTGGTTGTATTTGTACGTGAACTATAGTACTTTTGAAAATGTTGTTACCCTTTTGATGTAATTTAGGACCCGTATGGGCTTTTTAGTTATGTTATTGCTTTTGGATATTTTGGGTTATTACATAAGACTTGTAAATATATAAAATCGACATAAGTTTCCGATTAAACCATTTCGATCGATTAAAAAAAACATATTATTGAATCACATTTAATATTTTATATGCTTAAGAATGGACAAAAATCTTATTAACATTATATTTATACGGACTAATTGTCAAATATAACAAATTAATATTTGACTTTAAATTAAAAAGAAACCTTTTTGGCTTTTTAATCTAATTTGTGTATGTTTAAAATGAATATAAATTAAAAAAATATTGCATTACAGGATACATGATAAACTTAATGACAAATATATTAAATGAAAAAAATGAAAAGAACATGCAGTTTATTAACTTCAGAAATTGGAAATTGGAAATTGGAAATTGGAAATTGGAAATTGGAAATGGAAGTTATAGAGACGTGTGAGAACACAATTATTGTAGTCTCTCTATGTAACGACCCAAAATATATAGGGTTGGGTTATTTTGTTAACCAAAAATTTGGTACTAACTTTATTAACTAATTAACAACCTTTGATCTTAAAATGAGTGGTTGAGATGAACCAAACGTCCAGCCGTTTTAAGAAAATGAACGAAAATGAACACGTATTTTTAGTTAGGCTAATTAAATCAGCGAACACCATCGTTCGTTCATATAAGTTCGTGAATGTTTGAACATTCATGTTTGTTAAATGATGGGTCGTTTACGTTCGTTCATTTATGTTCGTTAATGTTCGATTGTTCATTATTCTCTTATGGTAACAATAGTAAAAAACATTCAACCCGGATATACGTTGAACATGTATGAAACAACGAAAAAACAATAAATGGTTTGTGTTAATGAAAGTTGAACACGTATGAAACGAGTATGTGTATCAAAAAAATAATATGGATAGCAAAACTAATATATTCTTATTGTTCATAATTGTGCACAGTTGACCATTGGCATTTCACATATGTTCTCAAGTAAATTGTATACTCTTATGGTAACAATAGTAAAAAACATTCAACCCGGATATACGTTGAATATGTATGAAACAGCTAAAAAGCAATAAATGGTTTGTGTTAATGAAAGGTGAACACGTGAGAATGTTGAACACGTGTGAAACGAGTATGTGTATCAAAAATATAATATGGATAGCAAAACTAATATACATTCTTATTGTTCATAACTATGCACAGTTGACCATTAGATCAATTCTGTACAAACTGTTAATGATGGTTCTGCAAAAACGTCCCTCATTAACAAAATATTAAGTGAGAAATGAATCAACAAACTCCAACAACAATGTCGAACTTTGTGGAATTAGTAGAATAGTCCAACATATCGAGTTGAATATATTCTTGATGACAATGAAAATCCATTTTCATGCAAACCGAACTATGATGAACGAGAGCTCCCTCAAACCAACAACTTATTTTTTTTTTAAATTAAAATTACCTATATCAAGTTCTTAACTCCCAAATGTAATGAACAATTAATATTTGCGTTTGTAACTCCCATTTTAAAAGTCCACCAAAAAAACTATTTTACAAAATACCAAATGTACCCTTTGACACTAATTAATATGTTGACATTAACCAACTAGAAAGATGAAATCCTATTGGTCTAAAGTGGTTAGTAAAGTTAACACCCTATAGAGGGAGGTTATTTTGTTAACCTCCCTCTATAGGGTGTTAACTTTACTAACCACTTTAGACCAATAGGATTTCATCTTTCTAGTTGGTTAATGTCAACATATTAATTAGTGTCAAAGGGTACATTTGGTATTTTGTAAAATAGTTTTTTTGGTGGACTTTTAAAATGGGAGTTACACACACACACACACATATATATATATATATATATATATATATATATATGGAAGGGTTCAATAGAGAAGTGACCATATCCCTTGTATTAAATGATCCATGGTCAGAATTTAAAGGGTCTAACGTGTTACACTGGATAAATTCGCGTGCACAGTAATTAATATAGGACGCTTAAGGGGTATTTTCGTAATATGCACATCTAAATCAAAATAGGCGGCAATTGAATCATAACACTACACAATACTACTCATTACGTTATTTTATCAAAAACTGTACCCTCCAAAACCCTCCTTCATCACCAAAAACATCAAAAATCCATCTCTGGTTCATCGTAAATCTGTAACAAATGGCAAAAATTCGAAAGCATTCTACAAATCCTGAAGATGAACAAGCAAAAAATCAGAGAACGACGAAAATCCGAATACAGAAGATGAAACGTTGATTACGCTTGTTAGAGACGGTATTTTATACATATTTTGAATGTTCATCGTTATATACAATGAATCTATGTTTAAAAACATGATGAAACAATTTATAAAAAATTTAGGGTTTAAACGAAGTTCATAAATGATGTTTTGTTTTTTCATTACAACGAAGAACAAGACAGCACTCCCGAAAATAAAAATAAAACGAGCCAAAAACCAAAAACAACAGCGAGTATATTCGTTCATAAATGAATGAATCATATTTTTTGAATACATGGTTTTGATATGAAAACATTCATATATGAATGTTGAGTAATAAATAGTTCATATATGAATGTGTTTGATGTTCGTTGGGTTATTATAAGATTTTACTCTAGATCTAGGGTTTAGATCTAAAAAACATTCATATATGAATTTTTGATATTAGATTGTTCATATATGAATATTTTTCAATAGATCTAGGGTTTGAATATTGGAAAGTTCATATATGATGAATATGAAATATTTCTTCGTTTTTTAATATACTTTTAAATCGATCTAGGGTTTTTGAATATTATTGCAAAGTTCATATATGAATGTTAACAATACTCGAAAGTTCATATATGAACATTCAGATTTGAACTTTCCAATATTCAAAATTTCAAATAAGAGAGTTCATATATAAACGTTCATATATGAATGTTCATATATGAACGTTCGAAAATCTGAAAATTCGTATATGAAAGTTCATATATGAATGTTAATATATTTCGAAACTTCATATATGAGCATTCCTATTTGAACTTTAAAATATATGAACGTTCATTTATGAATGTTCATATATGAAAGCTCATATATGAATGTTGAATATTCCAAATTTCATATATGAATGTTTTGAATGCTTTTTTATTGATTTGTTGTTTATAGAAAATGAAGACCAAACAACAACAATTGCAGCTCTGGAAAAGACAACTGAACAGAAACAACAAGAGGAAGGTAAAAATATATACCTTATAATTTAGAATTTTCATAGATTCGTTACATATAAAAACATTTGTAATCCAGGAATGAAGATGACAAAGACAAAGATAAGGCTAATGAAGAAGCCACAAGAGCCATCAAAAGATATAGTTTTATGTATGTAATCTATAATAAATAATGATAACAATTTATATTATCATGATGATTCATTAATTATATTGTCAAATGTCTATAAACTGTTGCAGGAACCGGCTCCAAAAGAGAAAAAAGAAAAACAAAATTGACAAATCTAATTGATTCAGACGACGATTTCGAAAGCCATGTTCACAAGATAACCAAGAGAAGAAAGAAAGGAAAAGATCATGAAAAACATTTCCCGGTCATAAAAGTTAGAACATCCCCAAAGCCATTATATGAAGCACTTCAAGCTTTAAATAAAGAACAGAGAGACTGCATTAAGGGAATGGGATTTGGAGGTCTCTTGTAGATGAAAATGGATGGAATCCCTTCTAAGCTAGGATTCTTTGTTGTCGACTCCTTGGACTGTGAATCAATGGAGTTGGTTATTGGAGAACACAGGTTGCCAATAACCGAAGAATCAATCCATGCTATGCTTGGTGTTCCTATAGAAGGAAAGAACTTATTTGAAGAAAAGTTTGTTGCAGATGACAATGAAATATTGGTGAACTGGAGATCACAAATTTCAAACAAAATACTCCGACCAACAGATGTCAAGCAAAAGTCAACATAAAATTGAACTTTATTACTCTTTTCTGCAATACAATGGCCGAAGGACTGAAGAGTGGGACCCTCAATATGTCTGTCATAAATTACATACAACCAGAGACAGATGTATCAAAGATCAACTGGTGTTCATACATTATTGAATGTTTGAAAAACAGCAAAAAGAGTTGGGTGAGAGACTTTGACACGAGTTTCTATGTTGGATCTATCACATACTTGCTCGTAAGTATACTATAACATTCATAAATTTAAAATATATCTTACAACAATGTATTATTTGATTCGTATTTGAAGCTATTGTATGTTGATAACTTTGAATGTGAGGGTGTGTTTGTTCGACGACATAGACCATTGATCAAGATGTGAACTGTAGAGAGATTGAGAAGAAGAGAGGGGTATGAAATTGATCAAGGTGGATTTGGTAAGGGAAAGCTGGTTATTGAAGAAGAGATTACTGAGGAACAAAATCAAATTGTAAGTATACTATAACATTAATGAATCCTTAATATTCATATTTGAATTCAAATATGAATTATAAAGTATTCATATATGAATTCATGTATGAATTCATATATTATAAACTATACATATGAATTCATATATGAAGTTTCATATACGAATTCATATATGAAGTTTCATATACGAATTCATATATGAATTCTTATATATGAATTTGTATATGAATTCTTATACATCAATTATTATTTATGAATTCATATATCAAAATTCATATTTGAATTCGTATATAAAAGTTCATATATGAATTTTTCATATATGATTTTTCATATATATGAATTCACATGTGAAAGTTCATATATGAATTCACATATGAAAGTTCATATATGAATTCTTATATATGAATTCGTATATGAAAGTTCATATATGATTTTTCATATATGAATCCTTAATATATGAATTCATATATGAAAGTTCATATATGAATTCTTATATATGAATTCATATATGAAAGTTCATATGTGAATTCATATATATGAATATTGTATACTTTATGTTTCATATATGAATCTTTCATATGTGAATATTGTATACTTTATGTTTTATATGTTTCATATTTGAATCTTATATACTTCATATATGAATCATTAATATATGAATTCTTATATATGAATTCATATATGAAAGTTCATATGTGAATTCATATATATGAATATTGTATACTTTATGTTTCATATGTGAATATTGTATACTTTATGTTTCATATTTGAATCTTATATACTTCATATATGAATCATTAATATATGAATTCATATATGAAAGTTCATATATGAATTCTTATATATGAATTCATATATGAAAGTTCATATGTGAATTCATATATATGAATATTGTATACTTTATGTTTCATATATGAATATTTCATATGTGAATATTGTATACTTTATGTTTCATATTTGAATCTTATATACTTCATATATGAATCCTTAATACTTTATACTTTATATATGACTCTTAATTTTTATGCAAATTGTAGGTTTTACAGAATATGATAAGAGAAAAGATGAATTGCTTGATATGTGACTCAATGATCCTTGATCAGGCATTTGAAGATGCTTTTATCAAATACCCTGGTAATGAAATAATTAAACAATACAAAGCAGAGTTTGATGTGTTGATGAACAGAGGAGAAACGAAGAAGAATTTGGAAAGTGACATATTGGTTGGAGTTGAAGAAGAAGATTTACTGGTTAAAGAGAATCTAAACCTGGATACGAGTATAAATGATGAATTGTTCATAACACCTGTTACACAAACAACCAGGATGATGATGGATACATATGAATTTTGGGAAGACCCAAAAACTCATGGGGAAGTTGAAGTTGTCATGAAAAGTTTTGAAGGATCAAAAGAAGAGAAGGAGAAGGAGAAAGAGAAGGAGAAAGAGGAAAAAGAGAATGAGAAGAAAAAGAGAAAGAGGAGAAAGAGAAATAGGAGAAAGAGATCGAGAATAAAGTGACTGAGATGGAGAGACATGAGAAGGAGAGTGCAACTGACATGCAACATGAAGTTACAACAGAAAACACTTCGGATGTTGTGAAAAAAATTGCAGCTTCATATAAGAAAGATGGACCTAATTACAGTTTGGGGTTCACATCAGATGAGGAAGAAGAGAATGCTGAGAAAGAAAAGGCTGAGAATAAAAAGAAAGAAGAAGAAAAGGGTAAGGAAAGAATGAGATAAGAGGAAACAAAGGCAGAGAAAGAAGTGAGAGAAGAGGAAGAAAAGACAGATGAAGAAAAGACAGAGGATGAAATGATAGAAGACGAAAAAAAGGCAGACGAAGAAGAAAAGAAGGAAGGTAAGAGAGAAATCAAACTGCCAGAAAGCATGAGGCCACCTTATGTTAACAGAACTGTTTTGATATCAAAATATTTGTCAACGACTGAAAACAAGCTTGGTAGATGGTTGTTTGCACTGACCGGAGAGTGGAGGTAAGTCACACCTTTAATATTATATATGTTATTTTAAAAAGTTAATGATGTGCATATATGATAAATTTTATTTCATTTAATTGTCTTATAGTGAGATGATATATGAAACAAGCGATGGGGAACATATGATAAAGGTTGCAGCAGAAAGTTTAATGCCAAACACCTATGTAGTGGCCAATGTCGTTGATACATGGGCTGCTCTATTGAACGCAGAAGAAGCATTAAGAAGCCGACAATCACCACATAGACTTTTTCTTAACACAGCCATAACGGTATGTCAATAGTTATATATATTTTTAGCCTAGTTCATATATAATTCACTTTTACATGGGTTTGTTTTCATATATGAATGATTGTCACTTATGAACTTTATTTACAAAAATCTTTTTTTTATTCATATTTGAATGATTAGAACCATTGAATTCATATATAAAAATGAATTGAATATGAACCTTAGCATTTGGGTTCATATATGAATCTTCTTGTTCATATATGAATATGAACTATTCTGAAAATTAAAAATTTACATTTGATTACTTTGTTTACCTAGCCGGATGGGGTGCTGAAGAAAAAGAACACAGAAGAAGAAAGTTTCCAAATCTTCAAATCAAATATTAGAGATGCATTAAAGAATAAAGAAGATTTGGCAAATTTGCGGGAATATGATCTGGTACGTATCTAAATTATATACAAAACATACAAATTTGACCGAACTTTTAAAGATTCTGATTATATATAATGAAAACAGGTGTTCTTTCCAGTTATACAATCAGACCACTACTTCTTGTTTGTATACAACATCAAGCACCCAAAAATCTACATAATAGACAACAAGTCAACAAATGTAGCAATTGAAAACAAATATGGAGACGTTCCATCCATTCTGGTAAAGTTACTAATGTTTAAATTTTTGTAAGTTCATAAATGAATATATTATCAACTTTACTTATGATAATAAAAATATTATGCAGCATCGATTGTCTGTTGAATACTTGAGGTCCATTAAGCATCCGAGAGCAGAAGCAATAGCTCCACTTCAACCAGAGAGATATATAATGAAATGGTGCTCTGAAAAAACAAAATTGAATGTGGGATATTCATCATGAGGCATATGGAGACATACATTGGGCAAGAGATCCAAAAGTGGGATTGTGGATTTCAAATAAAGGTAAACTCTCAGAAACAACAAATTTATCGCTTACGATACAAGTATGCAACAAAAATGTTACTTTCAGATAAGAATCTGCATAGAGAGAAAGTTATAGCAGAAACAAATGAGTTTGATTCATACAATGAAGCAAAGAAGAAATACATGGAATCGGTGGCAAAGACACTGAAGAAGCAGAGACAGGATATGTTGTAAATGATTGGTTGGGTTTGATGGTTTGATACATTTGGCAGCATACATTTGGTGGTTGGTTTGATGGTTCTATGGCTTAAAAACAATACTTTTTTGTACAATTATGGTTGTTTGTTTGTGTATGATGGTTGAAGGTTTGCTAGAATGATAGCATGAAGATACAATTATGGTTGTTTTGGTTGTTTTGGTTGATTGGTTAGGGTATTGTTAAACAATGGTACCCATATGTTGAATGGTTGTAATTTTGGTGGTATTATATAGTTTATAAAAAAATATTTTTCATCTGTTTTGGTCTATTTATTGGTTTTTTATATATTAATGTGAACCTTATTGTTCATATATGAACCTTATTATTCATATATGAACCTTCGTGTTCATATAATTTTATATAACTTCATATATGAACTCTTGAGTTCATATATCAGAAAATATTCATATATGAACCTTTGATTTCATATTTGAATATTGAAGTTCATATATGAACTTTTATGTTTATATATGTATGTGATCCTTCAAGTTCATATTTAAATCTTCGTCTTCATATATGAATCTTTATATAGTCGAAAGTTCATATATGAACGTTCATCTTTGAATGTTCACATATTAGAAAGTGCAAATATGAATGTTCATATATGAATGTTCATCTATGAATGTTCACATATTAGAAAGTGCAAATATGAATGTTCAAATATGAATGTTAATATATTTCAAAACTTCATATATGAATGCTCATATAATCGAAAGTTCATATATGAATGTTCAAATATCAATGTTCAGGTATTCGAAAGTGCAAATATGAAAGTTCATATATGAATGTTAATATATTTCGAAACTTCATATATGAACCTTTAACTTCATATATGAACATGAAAACAAAAACAACTACAAAATAAACTTGTATTATTCATTAAAAAATCAATCAACATTTATTATTTAAATTGTGACTATAAAAAGTAATTATAGAGTTAAAAAGTAACCTAGACTATGTATCTAATCATTAACATTCTTCAATGGGCAATTTCGAGAATCATGATTATCCAACTCTTGACAATTTCTACACAATCGCTTAGCCTTTTGACTCTTTATTGCAGCTTTCTCACCTGCACCGATCAAACGTTTTCCTGTTCCATATCCTTTGTTGCGGATGCCTGATGGTGCTGATGGTGCCTGGATATCTATTTTTTCTGGTTTATGAACACCAATAAGATTTCTTATCGTCTCTTTCTTCTTTTCCAGTTTGCTTTGGTAAGGAATATTAGCATCTATCTCAGCTTTCAAACAATGAATCTTCTCTGCAAACTCTTTAAGCTTCTTTTTATCACTTCTAAGACTCATCAAAATATAATCCAAAGATGCTTGTGCATCATAGCAAATTCTTGCCATTTCACCATTTGGATCGCCTTGTCTCCACGAAATGTGTCTAAGATTGAAACATATCAAGTCTCTTCTCCATCGTCGACATATATACTTCTCCGGTATTTGATTGGAGTTCTCATTCATTAACACTTTGAAAACATGACGACATAAAAATCCATGGTGACCAAAATGATTGCATTCACATTCAAATGTTGAATCCAGTTGATTCCACACAACCTACAAGACACATGCACATGAAAAACGTAAGTTGTGTTAATACATAATAATAAATATGCATATATTATTAATTCTTTTTACCTTGAAAATCTTCTTCCTTTTACAGTCTTTCTCATTTTGCAAAATTGTATAAAGTTGGCATCCATCCTTTTCAATAATATTTTTGTTAAACACACGACCATGCTACTTTATTAATTTCCTTTTGAACTTCCAAAAACATAGCCCGTGTGTAAACTTCATTTGCATGTTTCTCAATTGCTTTCGGAGTGCACATATAAGGGACAGTTGTCTTTGTCGCATGGCCAAGCTTACGTTGAGAATTTCTTTGCTTACGCATTGCATTTTCAAATGCAAGCATGAATGTGACAAAGTTATTACCATGGTGAGCAAATTTGTTGAAGAATGAATTTATGCTCTCGGACCTTGATGTAGTTTTCATCATTGAACAAAAAGGAATAGACTTGAAATGTAACAACCCAAATTCTTGAAAGTTGAAAGTTTAGTGCCAAGAATGAAAAGAACGAAAGTTTTGATAACGGACTTGAGTGCAATTTGTAAAAGTTATAAATAGGGACCAAATTGTTGGATATAGTGTCCAGAGTCATTAACTATTGGTAATATTTCTAATAATAGCAGGGTCCTTTTGGGTTGCCCTTAAGACCCAAATAACAATCAGAAGAATGAAAGGGAGTTAAAGTAGTTAGTTTATTAATTTGTCATTTGATGATAAATTAATTATAAGCAACAATATAATTAATTGGATTAATTATAGGGACTAAATGATAATTGGTTAAAAGAGTTTTTTAACAAGCTTATCATTTCAAGGGGGCTAGGTGTAAATAAGGGGATTATAAATAAACTACTAGGGATCAAACCCTAATGAGTTTTTTGATCAATCCCTCTTTCTCTATTGAGGCCGTAACCTCCCCTCTCCTCCCTCCCAAAATCGTAAACCCTAAATAAGGGTTTAGGATTTAAAGCTTCAATCTTGATTGTTGGTTTGGTGTTCTTAAGTGTGAGCCACTAGAGGGATTTACACTATTGATCCTTGACATCCAAGAAGCAAGAACAATGTTAATTCATCTTTGTGTTTTCGACAATCACAATAAACAAGTAAGTGTTCTTGATTCTTTCTATTGTAGTTAATCATCTAGAACGTATGCATCTTTATAAGTTGTTTGTTTGTATTGCCATGGATGATTCAATTCTAAATATGCTTCCGTTGCCTATATCATGTGGTAGTACGGTTTAACAAAACCTTTCAGTGGTATCAGAGCCAAAGTTCTTAGATTTTAGCTCAATAGCATAAAATTCGTATTGAATTTTCTGGAAAAACTCAACGATCCGTTTTACCTATTCCCGGAGTTTGAACCGTCGGATCGTCATGTTTTTTGGACAGTAGTTTCACGACATTCTGTTTTACCTTCTGGACGGTTGGATTAATCGTTTGAGGTCCAGAAGGAACCTGTTTTATTTTCGACATAGTGCAGTAAGTTTGTGGCCATTGAATTGCTTAATCCCTAAGTTAGGGTTTCATGGTCATAACCTCAAAAGCTATTTTTTGGAAAATAAATTTTTTGCTTGCATGAAAAGTTTTTATTTTTAGCGATTACAGTTTTATCGGTATCCCTAAAGGGTATAGGGTGGTAGTCTTTTTTATGCAATGTCGTATCTTAATTGCTTGCATGAAAAAGTTTCTATTTTTAGCGATTAAAGTTTTATTGGTATCCCAAAAGGGTATAGGGTAGTAGTCGTTTTTATGCATGTTATACCATAATTGTGTATGGCGTAGTAGTCGTTTTTTATGCATGTTATACCATAATTGTGTATGGCGTAGTAGTCGTTTTTTTGCATGTTATATCATAATTGTGTATGGCGTAGTAGTCGTTTTTTTGCATGTTATACCATAATTGTGTATGGCTAGTTTCCTAACTTGCGTAAGGAAAAACACATCAATAATAAGCTTTGGCAAATATCGAATGGATAATCTTGAATTGAATAAGATAAGCTTAAATACCTTCTTACAATAAACAAATATATTCAAGTTTGAATAATATTGTAAGATAAACATTGACATTATTTATATAGTGAATATAATTTATATGTCAAATATTCACATTAATTATTAGCATGTGTCCTCACATGTTTAATTGGAATCAAATATGGAAACAATTATATTAATTGTTAAATATGTGCTCACATGGTTAATTAGAATTAATTGGATAATCATAATTTTAAATTGTTTAAAATTCCATTCAATTTTATATATATATTAGACCTCAATTATATATATATATAATTAAATAATATATTGATAGTTAAATCGAGACTAGGCGTACTTACTATAAACACTCTAAGGGGGTTTAAGGAGGTTACCTATAATATGGTTACCGAATGAGTCAAGGGTTTTTAAAACGCCATGCGTTACCAAACTCACCGCCTCTTGTGTGGACTAGTGGAATTACCGAAAAAGTTTGATAGGTCAATATGACAAGTTAAAAGTATTAACTATGAAGTATAAAACGAAAATCCCGTTTTAGATATACTAAGAAATGTGAAAGTCGTATGCTACCTATGATGAAGAACACACATAATCTTATAGTTTGTTAACGGAGCGTGTGCGGTTTGCCGGCACGTTAATGTGAAACTATAGTTGAAAATGATGTGGCGCTCGTGATTCTGAAGCGTACTTGAGCCGAGGGGTCCATGTGTTTTTCCATGGTCGATTCACTGTCTTGTTTGTGATCCTCGGCATCCCAGTCACAAAAGGAAGATAAGCATAATCGAGATTAACATGCCAATGACATAAGTCAATGAATCTCAAAAGACCTAGGAGTTTCATAGTGAATGAAATTAACAAATAGCATTTGTTTACCTAAAATAACCTTGTGATGTGATTACGACATCCCTTTTCACATCATAAGATAAAATATGGATCCTAGCCTTGTTAAATATTTTTGGAAAATTATTTTAAGGGTTAAATATCAAACTAACGAAAAATCTATATCTAGAGATGGCTGAAAATAATCCTCCTCCTCCTCCTCCTTCTCACTCAACATCCAACCTTACGTTACTCTCTATCCTACGTAAAGATAAGCTAACTGGGCCAAACTACTTGGATTGGATTCGTGCCTTGAGAGTTGCCTTGAGGTACGAAGACAAAGAGTATTTGCTCGATGAGGATCTTCCTATACTTAATGATGATGCAAGCCCTGAAGCGGTAACTGAATACAATAAGCAATTCGCGGAATCCACAAAAGTCGCGTGTCTCATGTTGGCGTCCATGTCCCCGGAACTTCAAAAGAGTTTCGAGAACATGGGGGCGTTTGAACTAAATAAACAGCTTCGTGAAATGTTTCAGGAGCAAGAAAGGTTCCAAGTCGTAAAATAGCTTATGGAATGTAAGCAACAGGACGGTGCCCCTATATGTGCGCATGCGCAAAAGATGAAATCGTACATTGACAGGTTAGGCAATCTAGGTGTCGATTTCCCAAGAGAGCTTGCCATTGACATGGTGCTAAACTCTCTTAGTGGGGCATATAAACAGTTCATAGTGAACTTCAATATGAATAATATGGACAAGACCTTGATGGAGCTCCATCGCATGTTGAGATCTGCTGAAGCAAGTATGGGTAAGACCCAAAGTGGTCACTCAACTGCTTCCGTCCTGGCCATTAGGGAAGGTGGCTATAAGAAGAAGAAAGTTTCTCATCCCAAATGGAAGAGAAAGGCTAAAGTTGTTCCACACAACCAAGGCCTTAAGAGAAAAGATGATTCTTCTGACATACCACCCATAAGTGACCCTAAAGAGGCCATATGCTTTTACTGTCAAGGAAAGGGCCATTGGAAGAGAAGCTGCCCAAAATATCTGGAGGACTTGAAAATGAACAAGGTCAAAGGGTGTGGCACCTCAGGTATTTTTACAATTGAACTCCATAGTACTTCGATTTCTAACTCTTGGGTCCTTGATACGGGATGTGGTACTCACATTTGCTCTAACTTTCAGGGACTAAAGGGAAGTAGGACGTTGAAGCATGGGGAGCTGAATCTGATCATGGGAAACAGGATGACTGCCGCTGTTACCAAGATTGGAGATTTTGAGCTCGTGCTTAGTAGTGGTTTTTCAATAAAGTTATTAGATTGTTGCTACTCGCCAGAAATGGCTCGAAACATTATTTCTTTTCATGCATTGTACAAGGATGGTTTAGAATTTCAATTTGATAATAATGATGGTTGCATTTTGGTTTATAAACATGGTTGTTTTTATTTTAAAGTCTCTCCTTGTAATGGTGTGTATGAAAGCGTGATTTGTGTTGGTAGAAATAATAATAACTTAACTCTAAATGTTGGTTCCTCCAATAGTGAATTGGATAAATCATCGTTATGGCATCATCGTCTTGGCCACATAAACAAGAAACGCATCGCCAAGCTCCAATCGGACGGGGTCTTGGAACCATTTGACTTAAAGTTTGATGAAGTATGCGAGTCTTGTTTACATGGCAAGATGACGAAAGCACCTTTCAAAGGAAAAATGGAAAGGGGTAAGGATCTGTTGGACTTAATCCACACAGATGTATGTGGACCATTCAGATCTGCCACAAGAAATGGTGAAAGATACTTTGTTACCTTTACTGACGATTTCAGTAGATATGGATTTATCTATCTGATGAAAAAAAATCGGACACCTTTGAAGTGTTCAAAGGATTCAAAAACGAAGTAGAAAACCAACTGGGCAAGAAGATCAAGATGCTCCGATCCGACAAGGGTGGAGAATACTTGAGTCATGAATTCTACGACTATCTAAGGGATTGTGGAATAGTTTCGCAATTATCTCCTCCCAGAACACCATAACTCAATGGTGTTGCTGAGAGAAGAAATCGAACGCTTCTTGATATGGTTCGGTCCATGATGAGTCGTGCTACACTTCCAACATCGTTCTGGGGCTATGCCTTAGAAACTGCAGCTCATATCTTAAACCTCGTTCCAACTAAGAAGGTTGCAAAGACACTCTCTGAAATGTGGACTGGTACTCGTCCCTCGTTGGCACATATAAAGGTCTGGGGTTGTGAAGTCTTCGTTCGGCGCGAAACTAACGACAAGCTAGAACCTAGATCAGAGAAGTGTCGGTTCATTGGTTATCCCTACAAATCCTTTGGATATATATTTTAAAAACCTTCAGAGAACAAAGTGTTTGTAGCTAGAAGGGGAGTCTTCCAAGAAAGGGAGCTCATTTCCAAAAGGGATAGTGGGAGCAACATTGATCTTGAAGAAATTCAAGAAACAACCAATGATGAACCTATAGTTGACACTAGCCCTCAACATGAGGTTGAACCACCTGTTGAGGAAACTAACATACCTCCACCACCTCTTCGCAGAACTAGTAGAGTAAGTCAACCTCCTGAGTTTTTATTATGGTTTTCATATTACAAAGGAAGGAGACACACTAGTCAATGATAAAACATTTGATAGTGCGGATGAGCCATCCAACTACGAGGAAGCGATGGCAGACCCTGAGGCTGCCAAATGGAAAGAGGCCATGGAAAGCGAGATTCAATCTATGTACGATAACCAAGTTTGGAAATTGGTTGATCACACACCAGGTCGCAAGACGGTTGGGTGTAAGTGGATCTTCAAAAAGAAGACCGACATGGATGGGAATGTGCACACATTCAAGGCTAGACTGGTTGCAAAAGGTTACACACAAACTCAAGGAATTGATTATGATGAAACCTTCTCACCAGTGGCAAAGATTAAGTCTATCAGGATATTGCTTGCCATAGCTGCATTTCATGACTATGAAGTATGGCAAATGGATGGAAAAAAACCACTTTCCTCAATGGGAAACTTGATGAGGATGTGTATATGGCACAACCTGAAGGTTTTGTACATACCGAGTATCCAGATAAAGTGTGTAAGCTTGAAAGATCCATTTATGGACTTAAACAAGCGTCTCGTAGCTGGAATCTTTGTTTTCGTGAAAAGGTCAAGGAATTTGGATTTTCTCGAAGCGAAGATGAGTCCTGCGTATATGTTAAGGCTAGTGGGAGTAATGTTGTATTTCTAGTCTTGTATGTTGATGACATACTACTCATAGGAAACAATATTCCGATGTTGCAAGATGTAAAGGTCTGGCTCGGGAAATGTTTCGCTATGAAAGATTTGGGAAATGCAGCATACATACTTGGAATAAGAATTTATCGAGATAGAACCAAGCGTTTAATTAGACTTAGGCAAAGTACATACTTGGATAAGATATTGAAGAAATTCAATATGAGTGAATCTAAGAAAGGGTATTTGCCCATGCAACATGGCATAAGATTGAGAAAATATCAATGTCCCAGCACTAGTAAAGAACTGGACAGAATGAGTCGAATTCCATATGCATCTGCTATAGGATCGATCATGTATGCCATGACATGTACTAGACCTGATGTCTCATTTGCTTTAAGCATGGTGAGTAGAGTGCCGACTGATGAGAATCCGGCGGATCCTTTCACGAAAGCATTAACTCGACTGAAACATGAGTATCATACTGAAGCCATAGGTGTTAGAATTATCAATATACCTTGAATGTTCTAGTTGTTAGTTTGATGTATTAAAAACGAAATAAAATTGTATTTGATTTGGAGATTATTATATGGAGATTAATATATTGAGATTATAATATATGCTGGATTGCGTCCATTTACATTTAATTTATTATTGTTTCGTTTTGCATGTTTAGAACCAACTTCCTGAGTATTAATTTACTTAAACCTCCATAGTCAGTCACACTCCTGGAAGTAAGTAGTGATTAAAGATTGTCATGGAGTGTTGGAAGCATAGAGAATGCAACTAACACTCATGAGTACCTAATGGTGATTTGGGTATTGGAACGACCCGCACTCAAAAGTTTACTTCATGGATTAAGTCAGAGTAATTTTGAGATGATAATATTTTATGTTCTTCAAACAGAGATGCATAGAGTTTTGCTCTAGGATTCTGTTATGCTTTGGTGTGCTCCAACGCTGACCGTGACTGGCAGTTATACAGGGTATGTCCATGTATAATATGATGAATAGAAATGAACTGTGTAGTCAAAGTTTATTTGTTCCTTCTGCCTAAACAGGAGAAGCGATATCCATGGGCCCCTCGATGATACTAAGTGTTTGGCCAAACCCTGACTAGAATTGATGTGTTCAATTGAGTAGTCTGATGAATTCAACACATATCAGAAATCGGGAAACATAATCTTGATCCATGAGATAGACATTTATCCATGTCTCAGGTTCATATGATATATTGTAGAACAAAGGAACATTAAATCACTTATCTTAGGACCGAATCTTTATCAGAGTTCGGCAACTGCATTGGATGGCTTGCTCTTTGCTGATTATTTGAAAGCGTTAAACCAAATAGAGTTAATAACTTGTCCAAGTGGGAGACTGTTGGATATAGTGTCCAGAGTCATTAACTATTGGTAATATTTCTAATAATAGCAGGGTCCTTTTGGGTTGCCCTTAAGACCCAAATAACAATCAGAAGAATGAAAGGGAGTTAAAGTAGTTAGTTTATTAATTTGTCATTTGATGATAAATTAATTATAAGCTACAATATAATTAATTGGATTAATTATAGGGACTAAATGATAATTGATTAAAAGAGTTTTTTAACAAGCTTATCGTTTCAAGGGGGCTAGGTGTAAATAAGGGGATTATAAATAAACTACTAGGGATCAAACCCTAATGAGTTTTTTGATCAATCCCTCCTTCTCTATTGAGGCCGTAACCTCCCCTCTCCTCCCTCCCAAAATCATAAACCCTAAATAAGGGTTTAGGGTTTAAAGCTTCAATCTTGATTGTTGGTTTGGTGTTCTTAAGTGTGAGCCACTAGAGGGATTCACACTATTGATCCTTGACATCCAAGAAGTAAGAACAAGGTTAATTCATCTTTGTGTTTTCGACAATCACAAGAAACAAGTAAGTGTTCTTGATTCTTTCTATTGTAGTTTATCATCTAGAACGTATGCATCTTTATAAGTTGTTTGTTTGTATTGCCATGGATGATTCAATTCTAAATATGCTTCCTTTGCCTATATCATGTGGTAGTACGGTTTAACAAAACCTTTCACAAATCCCTAGGTTTGTCATGGAATCAATTGTTCTGTTTTGTTGGCGGCTGAGAGGTGAGGAAGAGAGGACCAGTGAAAGAAATATTGGCATCGATTCATTGTATGGAGAAGCTCAGAATTGGTAAGTAATAATCTCTTAAGCTTTTCTTCTGCACTAAAGTCACCTAGCAATTCTCTTTTTTGGTTCAATCCCTCTGTTTTAGCTGTGTAACTGTATAAGAACACTCTGGAGGATTTTAACCATTAAATTGGATTTCTAATCTAGTGTAAACTAATCGATTAGGGATTTTGCTTGTTGAGTAGTATGAACGTGTTGGAGTAAGGATGTTGGGACAAAATCTAATTATTTGGAATGTTTAAGAAGAATTTGAGTATAGAAATGTTTTGGGTTCGTCAATCTGTTCGTAATTGCCGGTCTTCCGGAACTGTGCATACCGGAAGTAGGTCTTCCAGAACCGATGTATTGCGGAACATGTTGATATCGGAACCCACCTCGTATCCCTCTCTTCCGGAAGTCGTGTACCGGAAGTTGAGTACCGGAAGTCTCCCACCGGAAGTCGTGTATCGGAAGTCTCATAGCGGAAGTTGGAGGGTAAAATCCGATTGTGTTTAATTGTTTTTAACTATGGGTCGGACACTGTTGGGCCGGGGTTTAGATTTAATGTGTGGGTCGGTAGAGTAAAATTGTAAGTGGGCCGGTGGGATTGTTTTCATCTCCTTGGGCCGTAATAGAAGAAATTAATTTGGGTCGGTATTAAGTGGACTAAAATCCGATGTGTGTTGGCTTGGGGAAATTGTGATCTACAGATGGCCGAGGGTTAAAATTAGTAGTTTAATTAATTGAGACAAGTAGGGGTTTAATTAATTAAGTCGAGAAGTGGATTATTAATTAAGCCGGTTTGTGCGATGGGTGTAAATTGTAGGTTTGTGTCGAGATGATCGGTACGAGTAAGCATTTCTAATCTGGACTTCAGGTGAGTCTTTCTGAACCTAAACTTTATACATGTGTGAGGTTGATAGTTATTGTTTAATTGTGGGTTTTTCCAAATGCTTTTATTACGAACTGAAGATTTAGTGTGCGGCATGGTTGTTATTTAACTGTGTGCTTTTCAATTACTTTTATTGCTAAACGACGAGTAAGTATGTGGTGTGGTATTTATCTAACGGTGTGCTATTCAACTGCTTCTATTTCAAAGCAAGTTAAGTTGTGTGATAATACGTGTGACTATTACGTGTGTGACCATGCTCTGGCTCGGGTGTGAAATGGGGGTGTGTCCCATGTAAATTTAATATATGAATTTGTTTCGTATATGGGCGATGTGTGCCCGGTGCACAGTCATGTTGTGTGTGACTATAGCGTGTATGCTCTCTTGGGCTGTCATGGTGTGTGTGACTATAGCGTAGGTGTGCCCTATTGCGCTGTCACGGTGTGTGTGACTTTAGCGTATGCCAGTAGCATGTGTAAATGTGTGCATATCATCTTAGTGTGTTGTTCTGATTGCTACAAATGCTTTCATAACTGATTTTTTTTAAAACTAAAATATTTTAGTGTGACTTGGTGTGGAGGGAACTCACTAGACCTCATGGTCTAACCCTCGCTTTTCAAAACTAAAACCTTTTCAGGTAAGCAGGTAGTCGAGAGCAAGTTTAGCAGTTTGGCAAGACGCGAGTCAGAGCTTGCGGTTAAAAAGGGTAGAAGAACTTCCTTTTATTGTCCTGTTAGAAACCTCAGCTGTATTTAGGGTTATTTTCGCGAACCCTTTTGTTGTAAATCTGGATAGTATGACTGTGTTGAGCCGTTTATGGCGTTATGAATGAAAGAAGTAGCTTGTAGTTTATATTCTTGGTTTTGGGATGTTACAAATGGTATCAGAGCCCTAGTTTAAGGGATTTAGGTGAGCGGACGGGCCTAAACTTAAACTGTGGAGTAGGAGGATACAACTGAGATATAGGAAGCCTATAGGGAAGACCTTAATCACTGAGAATTTAGGACGAAGGTAGTGAGGACTCTCATGTAAGGTAAATTCAAATCACATCTGGCTAATGTTATTATGAATTTACAGGTGCATGGGTGTGCTTGACTACCGTTGTTCTGATTTGTTAGTGTATGGAGTGTGATGGATTGAGTGTGAAGAGGAGTAGTAGGGTGTGGAGTGTAGTGATTAATGTGTGGAGAATAACATTCGTAGGAAGTCTTAACCTTGTCTCGATGGCAATGGTTTAGTGTGTTATGTTAAAGTGTTCTTGTGTATGATGACCCTAGTTTAAGGGTATTATTTGAGTGTGCAATGTGGGTGTCCGCGTGAAATAGAATCTTTAAGGTTCTTAAGAAATTGACTTGGTATGGGGTGAGCACAAGTGGAAATCTTTGCTCGAGATTTGTTCATTGGTTGTTCGAATGTGGCAAAATAGTGTGTGGTGATGCATGGATGTCTAAGTGGTGTGTAGTATTGTTATTCGAGAATAAAAGAATGGGGTGGCAGTTGATGGTTAGCTACGGAGGGAGCTGTGTGCTCTTGGATCAATTAGTTTATGATATTTCGTAGGAGATGCGAAATCTGTGGGAATGTTGAGTTAATCATAGTATGTAAAGGAAATGCAAAGGAGTGGATTATTACCGTTTGAGAAATGAGAAGTGTGTGGTTGTTTCGAGCATTGAGTGTGATTTCGGATTGACATGGTTAAGTTTCTTGTATGAGGTGTGGTGAAAATTGTTGGTTAGGTATAGAAATCGTTGAAATCATGTGTATGTGATTGGTTTAAGAGTTGAAGAAAACTAGTTTGGGTGATCGGTCTAGAGTGAACACCTCCTAGTGAGCTGTCCTTGGGGAAACGTGTTTTATGTTGAGAAGAGAGTGGAAGAAAGTAGTCGAATGTAATGCTCGGGGTGAAGGACCATTGGATGGGACTTGGTAGTAGTACGAGAGTGATGTTGTGGCACAAGTGTGTGAATCAATTGTTATCAATGTTTCATGGTCGGTATACTTAATGCAAGAAAGTGTTGTCTGCTTTAGGCGTATTTTGGGTTAGAAAAGTGACGGTAGAGTTGTGTATAGTCTATTGGAGATCAGAGCGTCGTTATTTTGTTAGGGGTGCTGGATTGTTGGGACGTTAATGTCGGTGGAATGCGTTCTTTTAAGAATGGTAAAATTTTGTGCGAAACCATTAGTTTGGCATGATTTAAACTCTGGAGTCTAGATGTGTGAATGATATTGGTATGGTTGGATTGAGATGTTATATTATTTTGTATCACGTGAGTTTTCTTCTTGAGGTAAGAGTTGTTGTAACTCGGGAGGATGGTAATTTGTTTGTATGCGCCTTAGTGACAGAGGGATTGCGCGTAGTAGGAGTCATTCGGCCTTTCCCGCGTCGAATCTGCGGAAGGGCTTAGCCGAAGAAAATATGGTTGTACCGTTAGAAGACACCGGAATAGGTGAAAGATGGAACAATGTGGGGGAAGCGTTGGCGATCGTAGGTCACAAGGCTAGAAAGTTGAGGAACCATCTCTTAGTTTGTTCAAAGATGGAATTTCGGGGACGGAATTCTTCTAAGGGGGGAGTGATGTAACAACCCAAATTCTTGAAAGTTGAAAGTTTAGTGCCAAGAATGAAAAGAACGAAAGTTTTGATAAGGGACTTGAGTGCACTTTGTAAAAGTTATAAATAGGGACCAAATCCCTAGGTTTGTCACGGAATCAATTGTTCTGTTTTGTTGGCGGCTGAGAGGTGAAGAAGAGAGGACCAGTGAAAGAAATCTTGGCATCGATTCATTGTGTGGAGAAGCTCAGAATTGGTAAGTAATAATCTCTTAATCTTTTCTTCTACACTAAAGTCACCTAGCAATTCTCTTTTTGGGTTCAATCCCTCTGTTTTAGCTGTGTAACTGTATAAGAATACTCTGGAGGATTTTAACCATTAAATTGGATTTCTAATCTAGTGTAAACTAATCGATTAGGAATTTTGCTTGTTGAGTAGTATGAACGTGTTGGTGTAAGGATGTTGGGACAAAATCTAATTATTTGGAATGTTTAAGAAGAATTTGAGTATAGAAATGTTTTGGGTTCGTCAATCTGTTCGTAATCGCCGGTCTTCCGGAACCGTGCATACCAGAAGTAGGTCTTCCGGAACCGATGTATTTCGGAACATGTTGATATCGGAACCCACCTCGTATCCCTCTCTTCCGGAAGTCGTGTACCTGAAGTCGAGTACCGGAAGTCTCGCACCGGAAGTCGTGTATCGAAAGTCTCATAGCGGAAGTTGGAGGGTAAAATCCGATTGTGTTTAATTGTTTTTAACTATGGGCCGGACACTGTTGGGCCGGGGTTTAGATTTAATGTGTGGGTCGGTGGAGTTAAATTGTAAGTGGGCCGGTGGGATTGTTTTCATCTCCTTGGGCCGTAATAGAAGAAATTAATTTAGGTCGGTATTAAGTGGACTAAAATCCGATGTGTGTTGGCTTGGGGAAATTGTGATCTAGAGATGGCCGAGGGTTAAAATTAGTAGTTTAATTAATTAACACAAGTAGGGGTTTAATTAATTAAGTCGAGAAGTGGATTATTAATTAAGCCGGTTTGTGCGATGGGTGTAAATTGTAGGTTCGTGTCGAGATGATCGGTACGAGTAAGCATTTCTAATCTGGACTTCAGGTTAGTCTTTCTGAACCTAAACTTTATACATGTGTGAGGTTGATAGTTATTGTTTAATTGTGGATTTTTCCAAATGCTTTTATTACCAACTGAAGATTTAGTGTGCGGCATGGTTATTATTTAACTGTGTGCTTTTCAATTACTTTTATTGCTAAACGACGAGTAAGTATGTGGTGTGGTTATTATCTAACGGTGTGTTATTCAACTGATTCTATTTCAAAGCAAGTTAAGTTGTGTGATAATACGTGTGACTATTACGTGTGTGACCATGCTCTGGCTTGGGTGTGAAATGGGGGTGTGTCCCATGTAAATTTAATATATGAATGCGTTTCGTATATGGGCGATGTGTGCCCGGTGCGCTGTCACGGGGTGTGTGACTCTATGCTCTCTTGCGCTGTCACGGTGTGTGTGACTATAGCGTAGGTGTGCCCTATTGCACTGTCACGGTGTGTGTGACTTTAGCGTATACCAGTAGCATGTGTCAATGTGTGCATATCATCTTAGTGTGTTGTTCTGATTGCTACAAATGCTTTTGTTGGTCCCGAAAGGCTTAAACAAGTTTGTAGAAGGGGGGGGGGGGTTGAATACAAACACACTATTTTACTTTTCTAAATTGTTTATTGATAAATCATTAACAATTTACAGCTTGTTGCGGAAACAAGATTAAGGATAAACCTAAATCTAAACAAGTTGGAACACTAAGGTTTTCTTGCACTAAGAAAGATAAGGAGATTACTAATAAAATCCTATCTTGAGAGATTTGAACTTGTCCAGAGTTAGCAAGTTACTTCAAATGAAGTGAGTTCATCTCTTTATATACTGCATGCATTTAATGCAATTTAGTATACACTTTACACGTGTCATCAGCGGATTGGTTGCATGTCATTGACCTTTGTTGACAACCTTAGTAGCCGCATGAATGAACAGTGTAGTATCAGAGTGGTTGTACGATTTCAGATTTTCGGAGGTTCTTTTCTGACATTTCGTACGGTGGCGTGCAAGGGAGGTTAAGACAAAAGTACTTTGTACGGAGGACTTCATGATCAGCTTTCGTTGATTCAACGATTATCATTTACTATTCAGCAGATGATAAAGTTCAGCGATAGCTGAAGTCTTGTACTTGATACTTCACGTTGAGTGGACAAATCTGAGTCTTCGCTGATCCGCATCAGTTCATTAGGAGACTTGTCGCTGGTTCTTGAGCTTGATCTTCGACTTCAGCATAGAACCTTTGTTGACGTGAATCTTGTCTTCAGGGATCATAAGTAAACAACTAACTTATCAGCGATCACCATAAGGACTGAACAGACTCAGCGATATGGTGAACAGTGTTCGCTGAATGTTTAATCTAAAAGTGCGAGAGTTCCTATCAGCAGTACTGTAAGATCTTAGTACTTATCAGCGATAGTGAAACTCTGATACATATTGTTTACTTACAATTTTCACTAAGTATTTAAGATAGGGTCATTATCAAATCACTGAGGGTTTGGATCAACAATCTCCCCCTATTTGATTATGACATAGCAACAGAGAAAATTGCTATTTAATGAAAACATAAGGATAAAAAGAACTCATAAAATATTTGTCCCTTTTACTGTTTTCTGGGATCTTTTCAGTACTGATGGAGTAAAGTACATTCGCTGAAATCTTTCTTTAAATCTTTGAATCAGGTTACAATATGAATAAGAAAGATTACAAGTACAAGCGAAATAAATTACAAGTACTGAAGGATGACTGATACAATAGAGAAAAATGGTGATTGTTGTCAGCCTTCAAAGGGTTCTTCCTTAATGAGAAGTTCATCAAGGGTTGTCTTTTCAGTTGGAATCATCCAGTCAGGAACCTTTTCTCCTTTATTCTTTAGCTTCAGAGCAGCTTCAAAAATCAAGGGTTTTAGGTGTCGTGCCTGAATGTCTTTTCTGAAGTCGCGCCAGTAGATGAGATCTTTGTGCTGTTCGATTGGAGTGATTGGAAGCTCAGCGATCCGTTGAAAGCATTTACGTCCGCCGTAGTCAAGAAAGAATATTCCATAAGGATTACTGATGACTTTACCAGGGACGAAAAGTTCACATGGTGGCAAAGAGATGTCAAGGGCAGATAGATCAGGATCAGGACCAAGTACTTCAGCGCGAGAGAAACCAATTCCAGTTTCATTTCGTATGACAGGACCTGAGTTTGAATCTTGACGTTTCTTCCTTGGAGAGCCCTTTTTTCTTTTCGGCTTTAAATCGGGAACAGGAGGAATATCCACACAAGAAGATATCAAATCGATCTGTCTGTTTATCAGCTTTTCGAAATGATCCTTGTACTTAGATTTTGATGGTTGGATAGCTAACCTCATCTCCAGCCATTCAGAGAGACCATACCTTTTTACAGTGTCAGCACGAAAGGTTTCAGATGAGTCATCTTCTCTGAACAGTTTGATGTCAACAATAGGTACTCCGATGGAGGTTCTTCCAGAGATGAATACCTTGTTGATCTTCGCTGGACGATATCTGAAGTGGATTTTCTCTTTACACCAGATCAGGGTGGTCTGAGAAACTTCAGCTTTCTTTTCCACGATCTTCTGGGCTTGTTCCCAAAGCTTTCGTTGGATTTGAATGGGAATAAGCTTCAGCTTGGGGTCTTTGACAGATTCTTGAGTGAGCTTGATGGCGTATTCTCTGTCTTTATCTTCAGCTTCCTTCCTTTCAGCGATGAGGCGTTCAGCTCTGAGATGATCCTGGTATTCAGCTTTTGAAATTCTGAATTTAGGAGGAACTGAAGGTAGTTGATCGCGCCTTAGGATGATTCGCTGATCCTCGAATCGCTTTATCATTTCTTCTCTCCTCTTTTGAGGAACTGAGGGTCTGTTTCTGTGCGAGAGAGGTTGTTCTTCTGATTCATCAGTCTCAGAGATTAAATCTAAGACTGGGATTATGTCTTCAGCGGTAGCTGGAATTATTGGTGAAGTCGCAATAGAAGATCTTTCAGCGATATCCTCAAACAGGGGAGAGGACTAGCTGAAACGCAGCGATCTTACAAATAAGAACTGGGTAGAAGAACTTGGGTAGAAAAGATAGAAAAAAATGTGGATGTGTAGGTGTTTGTGGAATGGATAACTGATTTTTCAGAGATGATCAGGGAAGGAAAAATAAGTTTAGTGTACCTGACAAATCGGCTTTGCAAGTAGGATCGCCAGATTATCATCTTCAGCGATGCCTTTATCTTTGCTTTTCTCAGCGCCAGAGGCTGAGTGCTTTGTCTTTGTCTTCTCCCCTGAAGGTTCTTTTATTGAAATACCTTTAAGAGCTTTGGTTCGAGGAGCAGGTTTGACAACAAAGAAATCATCGTCATCTTCATCATCATCATCATCGTTCCTTGGAGAGGAGGATGGTTCAGCTTCAGGGATGTCGAAGTCTTCGTCTTCTTCTGCTTCAGATTCCTCAGCATCTTCTTCGAGTTTCTCCCCCTCAGATACAGAGGCGAGGTTCTCGGTTCCCTCAGGGTTTTCATCTCCCTGAGGTCCAGTAATCCGATCTTCATTACCCTCTCCCCTGATAGATTCATCATGGGAAAGGTCTTCAGCGCTCTTATTTTGATCTTCAGCGCTCTTCTCCTGTTCAGCGCTCTTCTCCCCCTCTTTCTCATGATGGGCGGGGGAGGAATGGGTAGATTCAGCATTGGTGTTGTCTCTGTCTTCTGGGCCAGAGACTTTCACACAATCTTCAAGCTTAGCTATTCTGTCTTCTAGGCCAGAAATAGCAGGCGTGATTTTCTTCAGCTCTTGGCGATCCTCTGCGGTGAATGAGTCCAAAACAGGTGCAGGGGCCGGAGCAGGAGCTGGATTATTTGCCTTGTTCACCAGCGTCTCGATCATTGTCTTGACAGAACTAAGATCGGTCTTCACTGAGCCCAAGTCGGTCTTGACCATTGACATATCACCTTCGAGTGTACCAACCGATTTCTTCAGCGTTGTAACCTCGCTGGAAATGGTGGAAACTGATGATTTTAGGTTGGTGTAGTCAGTGTAGATGTCGGAGAGCACTTTGGCAAAGTCGGCGAGAGTTTTATCAAGGTCTTTGATGTCATCAGAGGAGGCCTTCTTGTCCACCACAGTAGTCAGCTTCGTCAGATTCTCTCCAGCGTTTGTTACAGCTGTAGAGTTATTTGATAGACCGGTGGTGAGATCCGTAAGTTTCATCTCCATAGACTTCAGAGACTGGTTGATGTCTCCCAAAAAAGGACCTGTAACATATAAGTACTTGTGAACAAAGGAAATCTCAGAAGTTTCAGGTTTAGTTACAGTGTTTAAGGTGGGATCTGTACCTGCAGGAGCGTTGACGAACTCATCAAAGTTTCGAGTCCCTCCATAGTGTTCCATATCTCCCTCAAAAGTTCCGTGAGGGATGGAGATCTCTGCAGGTCCTTTCTTCGTCATTCGCTGAGAAGCTTCAACGGCTTCTTGAATGATGGCATCTCCAGTTTTGACTGGAGGAGTGTCCAAAGAAGTAGAGGGAGGAGCGAAGGATAAGAATTGGGGTTGGGTTTCAAGTTCAGCGTTGGATTCGCTGAGAAGTACTTCATCAGTCTTTTGAGAGACTGACGAAGGTTGGGTAGATTCCAAAGTTCTAACCTCAGCGTTTAAGGACGCTGAAGTAGGTTTAGAAGGGATGGCTTGAATTGGTGTGGCAGAGCGTACCACGGAACTTTCCTTCAGCTCTTCAGAATGAGCTGAGGAGTCTTCAGCATGCAATTGCTGGGGTTGCTCCTTGGTTTTCTTGATCCTTTTGGAATCAAGAGGGGTAAGAGATTGTTTCCTTTTCTTAGAAGGAATGGATTTTGTGGCCTGGGAATCAGCGAGGGGTATAGTCGCTGAAGGAGCCACAGAAAGCGGAGAATTAAGTAGAGTGAGAAGGGTAGAGAGACGTACCTCGTTGGCGACAGGCTTGAAGTCGAGAACTTTAGGGCCAATCTGAGAGAGTTTCAGATCACCCTCTTCAGGATAGCTGTCCTTCAGGCCATATTGAAAGATGGCGCTGATGAATCGCGGGTAAGGAACCCATGCTGGTCGGTCAGCGGCAGAATCAACACGTTGAATGAGGTCTTCATAGATGATGGAGGCCCAGTCAATGTTGAGACCTTTCAGCAGTGCGTAACCCATGGCCTGCTGAGGTTGAGCGGCTTGATCAGAAGATCCGGATTTCGCTGTCATGCAGCTGATCAGGTGAGCGAAGATGAAGTTCATCTCGCTGGGCATCTTGGATTTCTTTATCAGCGTCAGCTTCTTCTCAGGTAGCTTGTCTCTTCCAGTCTCCCAGATGTAACCCATCGCATCAAGGAAAGCAATGATTTCTTCCCTGTCAGCGTGCTTCTTGTGGTCAGGAAATGGAATGAAAGGATTTTCTGAGGTAGCGTTAGGGAATTTCAGAGCTTTGCGGATTATTGCGGGGGTTATCTTGATGGTGCCATACTCAGTATCGCTGAGTATGCAGTCGATGGTTTTAGATGGATCTTTGGCTGAGGGTAGGTTGGTGTGTCTGGCAGAGTACCAGAATTGGGATAATAGAAGCTGACTGGCAGGAGGTGTGATTGTCAGTGCTGTGTAGATGGGGCTATTCTTCAAAAAATTTACAGCGTCGTCTAGATGGGATACCTGCTTCTGAGGAGGAAACTCGAGAAGCGCTGAAAGGTTGTTTGCCTTTGTCCAGTCTAGTTGATCCAGCTCAAACTTAACCTGAGGAGCTTTGGTGATTTCCAGTTCCTCAGAATCAGTGGAGATGGACTCAGCGGTAACATTCAGCTTTGAAGTTGCCATTTCACTGTATTATCAGTTCAACCAAAGATGTTAACAAATAAGAAATATCTTAATGTGGAAAGAAAATTTCCATTAAGATTTTTCGAATTTTGTCCATTTCATTCAGACAAAAAAGTCTTAATGAAGATTAGGGTTTTTCTTGTTTAAAAAAAAACGAATATAACACCTATAAGCCTTGTATTCCAGTTTAAAAAAAATGGATACGAAAGAAGAACAAGTTTAAGATTTTAGATTTAAAACTTGAAGAACAACCATGAAATGGTTGTGTTTATAAAACCATGAAAGAAAATGATTTTATTTTTTTGAGTTCTTTTGTTTGATCTTGTGTAAAACAATGATAAGATCGAAAACAAGTTATTTGCATTTGATAATAGATAAGAACATATTAACCTTGAGTTTGATGAAGAAGATGATGAACAGTTCTTGAAGATTGAGAGCACAAAATGCAACAGTGTTCTTTTCTTGCGGAGAAAGATTGACTCGCATAAAAGACAAATATAAACTTTGAGAGTGTTTATATAGGAAGAGAGTAGAGAGAGAAAAACTTGAGCGGGAAAGTTTTTCATCATGACACGGACACGTGTTTGCATTTGATTGGATAGACAACGAAACGTGCAAACGTGTGTCAGAAAAAGAGCGTGCCTGGTGTTATTCGTTGCAATGACGTCACAACTGTCCTTTCACATTCTTTCGTTGTCTCTGAGGTTTTGAAAGAAAAACTCAGGGACTCTTTGGAAAATATGAAGCACTGAATAGAAATATCAGTGAGGGTTTTAAGAAATTTCAAAATATTATTCAGCGATGAAAGAATTTGAAATCTTGCATTTTCATGCGTTTTGTCAGAGAAAACATACCTTGATATCAGTTTAACCCAATTTATTCAGAGAGAAGATGATGAAATGGATTGTACAAGTTTATTTTATCCAGAGCCTATACAAGAATGTATAAACGTATCGCTGATTAAATGTGAACCGCTGAAGATTTATCCTTCAAAGTTCAGCATTCCAAGCTCGCTGATGAGAAAGTTGAATCTTGTCTCATCAAGAGGTTTGGTAAACAAATCAGCTAACTGATAATCAGTTGGGATAAAATGAAGTTCTATATCACCATTCATCACATGATCTCTGATAAAATGATATCTGATTTCTATGTGTTTTGTCTTTGAGTGTAGCACTGGATTGTTTGCTATAGCGATGGCACTTGTGCTGTCGCAATAGATTGGAATTTTGGAGAGCTGAAGATCATAGTCTAGTAGTTGATTTCTCATCCACAAGACTTGAGAACAGCAGCTTCCAGCGGCTACATACTCAGCTTCAGCTGTGGAAGTGGACACCGAGTTTTGCTTCTTACTTGTCCAACTTACCAGCTTTCCACCCAAGAGCTGACATCCTCCTGTGGTGCTTTTCCTATCCATTTTGCAACCTGCAAAATCACTGTCTGAATAGGCGGTTAGATCGAATCCTGAATCTTTGGGATACCAAAGACCTAGATTCGCTGTACCCTTAAGATATCGAAAGATTCGCTTTACAGCTTTCATATGAGATATCTTAGGTTCAGCTTGATATCGTGCGCACAGACATGTTGCAAACATAATATCGGGTCGGCTAGCTGTAAGATACAGTAGTGAGCCGATCATCCCACGGTACAGCGTGACATTGACAGGAACACCCTTTGTGTCCTTATCAAGTATCAGCGGTGGTGCCATAGGGGTTTTCATAGCTGAACTTTCAGTTAAGTCGAATTTTTTCAGCATATCTTTAACATACTTTCCCTGATTTATAAAAGTTCCTTTTTCAGTTTGCTTAATCTGAAGACCAAGGAAATATGTTAGTTCACCCATCATACTCATTTTATACTCATCTTTCATTCTATCAGCGAAACGAGTAGAAAGCTCAGGGTTAGTAGAACCAAATATAATGTCATCAACATATATTTGAACTAAAATGATATGACCTTTTATTTTTCTAAAAAACAAAGTTTTGTCAATCTTACCTCTCTCAAATTTTTCAAGGTGGAGATAAGTAGAAAGAGTGTCATACCATGCACGAGGAGCTTGCTTCAAGCCATAAAGTGCCTTATCCAGCTTATAAACATAACCTGGACGCTTAGGATCTGAGAATCCTGGAGGTTGTTCCACATAAACTTCTTCATTCAGCTTTCCATTTAGAAACGCTGACTTAACATCCATTTGATGTACAGTGAAGTTTTTGTGTACAGCATATGCTAAGAAAAGACGAATATATTCAAGTCTTGCTACAGGAGCAAAGGTTTCGTCATAATCTATACCTTCCTCTTGTCTGTATCCCTGAGCAACAAGACGAGCTTTGTTGCGAGTTACAGTACCATGTTCGTCCAACTTGTTTCGATAGACCCACTTAGTGCCTATCACTGTTTTGTCAGTTGGTCTCCGAACAAGTTTCCAAACTTTGTTTCTTTCGAATTCAGTCAGCTCTTCTTGCTTAGCGCTGACCCAGTTTGGATCTCTGAGGGCATCATCTATTTTCTTTGGTTCAGTTAGAGAAATAAAGTTAACAAATAAACAAATATTACCTGCACTTCTACGAGTCTGAATACCAGCGTTGGGATCACCAAGAATTTGATCGATTGGGTGATTTACAGTCCATCGCTGAGCCGGAGCATGCGTCGCTGACTCAGTCTGAACTGGAGAAACTGAAGATGAGGCTTCAGCTACTTCTGGATAATCAGCTAAGAGAGGAATGCTTGCATTTGTCACTTCATTCACTGATTGCTGAGAAATAGATGGAATTTCTGAGACATTTGGATCAACTGCGGGTATAGTATTTATAGGAACAACTGAGACCCAAGATGTTTCAGCTTCACTATTCTGCATATTGGGAATGATAGTAGGACCATCATTTTCAGTTGTATGAGTATGAGTAGTGGGAACATCTTCTGAATCACCAAGATGAGAAAACATCCATTGATTCAGTTCTTCTGTATCAGCGTTCGGTTTAGAGTTCGCTGAACGGGATTCGTCAAACGTGACGTGAATAGTTTCTTCTACAGTTTGTCTTCTTCGGTTGAAGACTCTGAAGGCTTTGGAAACTGAGGAGTATCCAAGAAAGATTCCATCATCAGCCTTAGGATCAAACTTTCCAAGGGCATCTCTGTTGTTCAGTATGAAACACTGACAACCAAAGATGTGAAGAAAGCTGATTGAAGGCTTTCTCCCATGAAAAAGTTCATAGGCTGTCTTTTTGAATCTTTTGACTATCAGCGACCTGTTTTGCGTAAAACAAGCCGTGTTGACAGCTTCTGCCCAAAACTGAGTAGGCAGGTGAGAATCGCTGAGCATTGAACGTGCAGCTTCAATAATTGTTCTATTTCTTCTTTTAGCGACTCCGTTTTGTTGTGGTGTTCTCACTGACGAAAAGTTGTGAGAAATACCCTTGCTCTCAAGGAAGGAATCAAGAGAACTGTTTTTGAATTCAGTTCCATGATCACTCCTTATTGAGCGAACAGTCATATTGTTCAGAGTTTCCATCTTCCGAACAAAGGTGATGAGTTCTTCAGGGGTGTCACTCTTAGAACGGAGAAACATTACCCATGTATAACGAGAGAATTCATCAACTATGACCAGCGTATATTTCTTTCCAGCGATGGATTGTTTGTTAACGGGGCCAAACAAATCCATATGAAGTAGTTGAAGAGGAGATGACACTGAGGAAACTTGCTTGGACTTAAAGCTTGCCTTGGTATGCTTCCCTTTTTCACACGCTGAACATAAGGATTCTTTGGCGTATGAATGTTGAGGTAGACCAGTGACTAACTCTTTGGATGAAAGAGTATTCAGTGTCTTGAAGTTGAGATGTGAAAGCCTCTTGTGCCATAGCCAGTTGACATCAGAAGATGCCTTTGAGAAGAAACAGGAGTTCTCAGTGGTTGTTGAGTCCATGTTTATAACGTAAACATTTTCCAAACGATAACCGCTGAGAGCTATCTTCTCCTTTTTGTCAGAGACAAAGCAGGATTCCTTGGTGAAAATCACTTTGTTATCCATGTCGCAAAGCTGACTGATGCTCAGAAGATTATGCTTCAGCCCTTCAACATATGCGACTCTTCTGAAGGATGTTGTACCATTTGAAAGTACACCATACCCTCGGGTGTGTCCTTTTCCATTTCCACCGAAAGTCACAGAGGGACCCTTCTCTTCCTTGTATTCAGCGAGCAGGCTTTTCTTTCCAGTCATGTGTCTAGAGCATCCGCTATCGAGATACCAGATACCCTTCTTAACCTGCAATACAAAGGAAGATTAGTTTTTCTTGGGTACCCACTTCACCATGTATACGCGTTTGTCAGTGGAAGTGGTTGGAATGGGTTCAGCAGTCTTCGCAGCATTTGAAGATTCAGCTTTGTCTTTCTTCACTTTGGTCAATTTCTTGACCTCAGCGGTAGGAGTCACCTTGACCTGACTTGCAACTGGTTTGGTCTTCTTTGGTGCTATCTTCACCTTAGCTATCTTATCAGCTTTGGTGGCTGTGGGACACTTACTTGCAATATGATCGGTAAGTCCACAGTGATAACATTTCCTATAACTAAAATTAGTTCTAGGACCACTTGTGTGCTGAGCTTTTAATTTGGAATTAGAAGTGCCAGCACCAAGTACACTATTGGTTTTTGAAATAGGACGAACATTCAGTTCTTCAGATTTCTTACCAAGGATATCTACTCTGAGTCTAGGAGTAGGTCGCTGAACTGATCCAGAGGTCTGATTTCTAGAACCAGGTGAATGAATCACTAAGGCTTTGGAAGCATTCAGCTTAGGTACTAAAGTACCCTTCTGAGGATTTTGATAAATTACAATTCCTTTACCTTTATCTTTAGAGACAGAGGTAGGTTTTGAATAAACCATTTTCTCCTTACCTTTTGAGGAGGTAGGAGTTTCCTCAGGGATTGGTGTAATCGACGAGGAGTACTGAGATGAAGAAGTGTCAGCTACTGAGGATACGAACGTTCCAAATTTAAGCATTGAACGTTCAGTGGTTGGTATTGGAGTATCATATTTATAACCCAAACCACGTTTATCACTCAGAGGAATCTGAGCCTTAATTATCTCAGTGATCTTTGTTGAAGAATTACACCATCCTTCAACAGTAGCTTGTTCAGCTTTTAATGCAGCGATAGCTTCCGCTCGTTCAATTTTGACTAGCTGATTTAAATGGACTTGATCTTTAAAATCTTCTTCAAATTTAGAAAGCTTTTCTATTTGAAGGTGGCAATTTTTAAGCTTTTCAGCGAGATCAAGATTTTGGTTTTCAACCACAGCTTTGCCGTTCATGGCTTCGTATAAGCTTCTAGTCAGTAGTTCGATTTTACGGAGACTATCAGCTTCATCAATATTTACAATATTGGTAAAGAAGGAGGGTGATACCTGAATGGCAGAGGTTGAAGTGGAGGGGATGTTTGAACTTTCTTCCTCTTCTTCAATCTTGGCCATGAGACATTGATTTGCTTCATCATCTTCAGAATCAGATGATGAGGCTTCTTCATCAGAAGCAGCCCAATCATAGTCAGCCATTAGGCCTTTTCCCTTCTTCTTAAAGCTTTTCAGCTTTGCATACTTCTCCTTCAGCTTTAAGTATTTGTCGTCTTTATTCCTTGGAACAAAGGATTTCTTTGTAAAGGCTGAAGGTCTCATGATTTTCTTTGACCTGCACTCGTTAGCGAAATGACCTGTCTTTTCGCAGTTAAAACAAGTAGCAGTAGCCTTATCAACAAAAGCTGATGACTTAGGCTTGTCAGCTATAGAAAGAGTTTTGTTCTTTCTAAACATTTTCTTCTTGGCGAATCTCCTGAACTTTTTACTTAGGAGAGCCAAGGATTCATCATCTGAAGAATCAGAATCTGATGATCTTTCAGAGTTACTTTCTAACTCAGTGATAGTGACCACGGGTCGCTGAGTAGAAGGTTCCTCTGAGATTAAAGCAACAGGGGTGCTTTTGGAATCTTTTACAAGATTCTTCTTAAGATGGCTAGATTGCTCATGATTCAGCAATGTGCCATATAAGGTAGCAAGTGTCATTGATCTTAGATCTTTTGACAGCTTGAGACACATGGAATAATTGTCCCAGCTTTCAGGTAAACATTCTAAAAACTTTGTCAGAACTTCAAAGTTAGAATATTCCTTACCAACCGTTTTAAGATCTATAATTAAGCAATTAAAACGTTGATGTACTTCAGAGAGAGTTTCATTCTTACCAGAGATGAAACTTTCGTATTGTCTTACCAGGTTGATCTTTCTTGAATCCTGGACTTCAGACGTTCCTTCATACTGAACACATATTGTGTCCCACATGGCTTTTGAGGATTTCAGGTTCATGACGGAATGGTAGACTTCGTCAGGAAGGGCCATGGATAGTATGGATCTGGCTTTTGTATCTATAGCCACTTTCTTCTTGTCTTCATCGGTCCAATGATGGATTTCCTTTGGAATCAGCCTTTCTGGAATAGCAGCTCTAGTTGCAGTGGCTGGAACGGCAGGATCAATCGTTACAGGGATGTGTGGACCGTTTTCAAGATAGTAAGGTATAGTAGGGTCTACACCTTCTAAGAAGAGTGTCATCCTATTTTTCCATAAGTTGAAGTTGTCTCTGGAAAATCTAGGGGGTTTTGCAAGAGAACCATTGTCGATATAGTGAGTGTTTGTGTTTGAGTTGGCCATTTTCAGATAATAGCAAGGAAGAGAAATATCTTAGATTAGATCTTGTTTATGAGATTAAACAAATCTGCTCTGATACCACTTGTTGGTCCCGAAAGGCTTAAACAAGTTTGTAGAAGGGGGGGGGGGGGGGGGTTGAATACAAACACACTATTTTACTTTTCTAAATTGTTTATTGATAAATCATTAACAATTTACAGCTTGTTGCGGAAACAAGATTAAGGATAAACCTAAATCTAAACAAGTTGGAACACTAAGGTTTTCTTGCACTAAGAAAGATAAGGAGATTACTAATAAAATCCTATCTTGAGAGATTTGAACTTGTCCAGAGTTAGCAAGTTACTTCAAATGAAGTGAGTTCATCTCTTTATATACTGCATGCATTTAATGCAATTTAGTATACACTTTACACGTGTCATCAGCGGATTGGTTGCATGTCATTGACCTTTGTTGACAACCTTAGTAGCCGCATGAATGAACAGTGTAGTATCAGAGTGGTTGTACGATTTCAGATTTTCGGAGGTTCTTTTCTGACATTTCGTACGGTGGCGTGCAAGGGAGGTTAAGACAAAAGTACTTTGTACGGAGGACTTCATGATCAGCTTTCGTTGATTCAGCGATTATCATTTACTATTCAGCAGATGATAAAGTTCAGCGATAGCTGAAGTCTTGTACTTGATACTTCACGTTGAGTGGACAAATCTGAGTCTTCGCTGATCCGCATCAGTTCATTAGGAGACTTGTCGCTGATTCTTGAGCTTGATCTTCGACTTCAGCGTAGAACATTTGTTGACGTGAATCTTGTCTTCAGGGATCATAAGTAAACAACTAACTTATCAGCGATCACCATAAGGACTGAACAGACTCAGCGATATGGTGAACAGTGTTCGCTGAATGTTTAATCTAAAAGTGCGAGAGTTCCTATCAGCAGTACTGTAAGATCTTAGTACTTATCAGCGATAGTGAAACTCTGATACATATTGTTTACTTACAATTTTCACTAAGTATTTAAGATAGGGTCATTATCAAATCACTGAGGGTTTGGATCAACAGCTTTCATAACTGATTTTTTTAAAAACTAAAATATTTTAGTGTGACTTGGTGTGGAGGGAACTCACTAGAGCTCATGGTCTAACCCTAGCTTTTCAAACCTAAAACCTTTTCTGGTAAGCAGGTAGCCGAGAGCAAGTTTAGCAGTTTGGCAAGACGCGAGTCAGAGCTTGCGGTTAAAAAGAGTAGAAGAACTTCCTTTTATTGTCCTGTTAGAAACCTCAGCTGTATTTAGGGTTATTTCCACGAACCCTTTTGTTGTAAATCTGGATAGTGTGACTGTGTTGAGCCGTTTATGGCGTTATGAATGAAAGAAGTAGCTTGTAGTTTATATTCTTGGTTTTGGGATGTTACATGAAATAAGCAGGAATCCATCGTTGACGAATACGAAACATGTGTGAAAACCATTTGCTTTTCTGAAGTTTGAACTCACTAATCAAATCCAACCACATAGTTTCAAATTCTTCAGGCTCCAATTGAACATTCCAAACAAGTTTATTAAAGCGTTTGTTAAAATCTGTCTCCCTATACATCTCTGTGCTAACCTACAAAATGAACAGAATACTCTAAATAATGATTCATATATGAAATTTGTTTACAAAAAAAAAGAAAAAAAATTCATATTTGAACTTTAATTTATTTAATGTAATTCATATATGAACCTTGGTGTTCATATATGAATATGTAATTAGTATGAACCTTTTTCTTCATATATGAACCTTCAATTTCTTATATGAACCTTCAAGTTCATATATGAACTTTTGTTTTCATATTTAAAAATGTATTTAGTATGAACCTTACATGCATATATGAACATTCGTGTTCATATATGAACATGTATTTAGTATGAACCTTACATTCATATATGAACATTCGTATTAATATATGAACATGTATTTACTATGAACCTTTGTCTTCAAATATGAACCTTCAAGTTCATATTTGAAAATGTATTTATGATGAATTATGTGTTAACATTAAAATTTTAATAACTTATTAATAATTTGTATATGAACAGATACTAACCTTGTTTGGAACTTTGGCCATTATATGCCACATACATAATCTGTGACGTGATTCGGTAAAAACCAATGGAATAGCTTGTTTCATTGCCAAACACTGATCTGTTAAAACCAAACTAGGCTGCTTCCCACAATGTGCTTTCAAAAACGCCTCAAGAAGCCACTTAAAATTATCAAGAGTTTCACCCGACAACAAAGATGCACCAACAGTGATAGATTTTTTATGATTATTAATAGCAGTAAATGGAACAAACACCATTCTATACTAGTTTGTGCGGAACGTAGCATCAAATGAAATAACATCTCCAAATTCTTGGTAATTCAGCTTAGCAATTTCATCAGCCCAATAAATACCACATAATTGATTATCCTGCCGATTATATTCAAAAGAAAATCCTGAATCATCCTTTGATCTATCTTCCAACATAGAAAGAACCATTTCACCATCACCATCACCAACAAATGCATTCAAATCCCTCCTAAAGTTCTTATAATCATCAACAGTGCAACCAGAAACATCAAAACCACCTTTCAAAGACATATGCAACGTATATGCCTTCGTTGCTCCAATATTGCAACTAGCAGCATTGTGAATAAACACTTGATCGGTTAAAGACAACTGCCTTCGTTTTCTAGACATACTCATTTCATTTTCATCAAGAAGCATATGATTATGTTTCTCTTCAAAATAATAAACTTCATACAATGATTTTGAAGGTACAAAACGCAACTTAATGCATGCTCTACAACCTGTCTTCTTCGTATTTGAATTACGGTGATATTTACCTTCAATGCTATCATGAACCGTATTAAAACTCCTTTTTGGTGGATCCCCTTCCTTACTACACACAACATACTTTATCTTGACAATACCATGATTACCATTAACAGTTGTTGAAAGTCTAACATCAAAACCCCCTTTCTGAGCATAACGTTCATACATTGAAATTCCCTGCTGAACAGACTTAAAAAAGATACCTACTCTTGGCTTCAAATCCACAAGCACATTCGGTATCCAAAACTTCGAACTAGACGGTGAAAAAACTAATTGATGAACAACATTTGTGGATGACAAACAATGATTTGAACCTACACATAATATAAATGTTTTATAGCAATTCTAAACATTCATATAGGGATGTTTTATACTATAAACATTTTTAAATCAATTCAACAAATGTTCATATATGAATGTTTTATAACAATTCAAACAATTCATATATGAATGTTTTATACTATAAATTTTTTAAAAGGAACTCCAAATTCAACAAATGTTCATATATGAATCAATTTAATTATTTACAACTAACTAATTAATGAACTAAGAAACAAAATAGTTCATATATGAACGTTAAAATAAATTCATATATGAATGTTTTATAATAACACAAATTCAAAAATCAAATCAAACTAAATTCATCAAGTTCATATATCAATCTATAATGTTTCTAACAGACATAAAACAAATCTTCATATTCAATTTAAAACTCAAAAAGTTGTAAAAAACTAAAATTGTTCGAATTTCAATTTGAAGGATTAATTATTTACAATTCATCTTCATCAAATAACATATACATCGAAACAAAACAGTAAAAAAACACAAAATTAAAACACAATACCTCCATCTTCATCAAACAGATCTTCTTCGTTCGATAACTGATCAACTTCTTGATCAGGAACGGTTAATGAATCAGACATGATATTACGATTGAAACCTAACTTTTCAAAACCTAAATATTGCAATAGAAGAAGAAAACGAGAGCAAATCAAGAGTGTGGAATCGATAAAATTGAAATAGATTGATTGACGATAGGAAATCAAACGAGAGCTAATAAGGATACGATCGAATTTGATTAAGGAAAGAATCTGTTTTATTTGAATTTGATTCTAAACCATATGACACTAATTACCAAATTACCCTCCCGTGATAAAAATCGGCTAATTTAATCTAGGGGACATGATCACTTCTCTATTTCTCTAAATATTTGCATTTCTCTATTGAACTTATGGCTATATATATATATATATATATATATATATATATATATATATATATATATATATATTAAAACAAAAACCACATGTAGTGACATGACACCTCCTAATGTTTAGAATCCTTTTTATCTTTTTTCTCAAATTTATGATTTTTTAAATGTTGGATATGTAAAAGACTTTTGTGCCCTATGTGAGAAATGTGTGATTTATTATTAAGTTGAGTTTTTTGGTAATTTTAATGCCTAAGTTTAACCTCCAACTTTTGATTTGCTTCTTAATTTACTTTCAAAATTTTCTTAATACAATCTTTGATTTTTTTTAAATGTTGAACATGTAAAAGATTTTTCCGCCCCTATGTGGGAAATGTGTGATTCATTATTAAGTTGGTTTTTTGGTAATTTTACATGCCTAAGTTTAACCTCCAACGTTGTAACATCCCATAAATACAATAAGTCATCCTTAGCATTAAAACATATCATTACAAATCTGGGTCCCGAAATTTTCTTTACATCTGTCTAAATAACTTAGGTTGGCGGAAACAACCTATACACAACTGAGAATAATCTAATTGCTGCAAGTGGCACACGCACTGTCTCTAGCTGCATCTGTTCCTTATCTTGCTCTTGCTCACTTACCTGAGCCTTCTACTAATTGCTTACCTGAAAAGGTTTTAGTTTTTCAAAAGCGAGGGTTAGACCAAAAGGTCTAGTGAATTCCCTCCGTAAAACAACGTGTAATAACAATTTGAAATCATTTTGTTAAAACGTAACATGAACCATAAATCATCACATATGGTACTGCACTGTGCGTTGTATCACATAACCATCCGCGATCGGGGCCCAAGCAGACTCCCCTTTCGCCCTCTTGTATCGGGGCCCAAGCAGACTCCCCGATACCCGCCTAGGAGGGAAACGAATTCCAACCTACCGGCTCGTCATACATATCCAAGGGATCGTCGGATCCCGAGGCTCTCTGATCCCACAGTGCAGACCGACCTCACCTAGCATGCACATACATTTGAGATCCCATTCATGAAAACCTTAGAACATCATTTCATTTGCGAGTAAACATGCAATTCATGGAAACATGAATAACTTTTATAAATCAATTCATGCTCGAAAATAACCATATTCAGTAAAACCTAGTATGTCGTAAAAAGGGTTGAGAGAACTCGCCTGATTGCAAATTCTCCCCTAACTCGAAGTCTCGTACCGTCCGTAAACCTAATAATTAATTTATAAAATAATTAGGTTTAACTCAATTTCTGATTCTAAGTTCTCCTCTTAATCCTAACTTAAGTAAGTATGTAGGATTATCCTCTTCATACTAGACCTTGAATCTTTTAACCCAAAACAAACCTAAGCCCAAGAGACTTAGGATATTTCTTGGCCCAGTTAAACCATTCGGCCCAACCATCAAATCGGCCCAATCACTGAAATAGCCTAGGTTTGCGCCACCCAAAGGTTCGCGCGAACTGGCTTTGCGCCAGATGCCCATGGCGCAAACTCGGCTTTGCGCTAGTTTCCCATGGCGCAAACTGGACTTTGCGCCAGTTGCCCATGGCGTAAACTGGGCTTTGCTCCAGTCGTACTTTGCGCCAAAACCTGATTCTTTCTATCTATGAAGTTGCAGATTTCGAATAGAAGCCCATTACTCTAAAACACTTGGTCCAATTGCTAAAATATTTCGTTATCACACATTTACCCAATGAACTAACATTAAATTCAACTTAATTCCTTCCATAACATTTCCTAAAACAATGATTTGATATATGAATACGATTTTTTACCCACTTCTGCCATTAATTTGATTAGACAAACCTATGGGTTCATCCATCACTCTAATCATCCATTTAATCCTCTTTTTATCCCTTAAATTGGCTCACCAAGTCCAAAACCCAAAACCTTCCATTCGCAAATACAGAGAGGTTTAGGTGAAACAATACAGTGAACCCATATGTTTTAAAATCCCAAAACCTCAAGAGAAAATGAGTTGGAAGCTTGACATAAAATTGAAGAAGAAGGTATTTGGATGATTACCTTATTGAATCCTTGGCACAAACGAGAATTTCCAACTTGAGTTTTTCTGCTTCCTTTCTTCTCTTCGCCGCCAACCACATTCTCAAGCCAAAATACTGATTTCTATAAAGAAGATGGAGGCTGCCCTAGGAGTTTGTGCCATTAAATATCTTCCACAAATTGCAATTAAGACCGTCATTTCAGCTTTCATTTCTTACACAAAGACCACCAAACTTCCATAGTTACTACAGAAAACCCGGTTGTTACAACACTCCCCCCTTAAAAGAATTTCGTCCCCGGAATTCCTTATTGGAAAAGATGCGGGTACCTTGCTTCACACCAACACTGACCTTCCCCCCCCCAAGCAAAGCCACTTCTATCTCAGTAAACCACCTCATTAATTTCGAGACATGGAACAATGGTTACATTCCCTTCAGTTCTTACGATACTCTGTCTCGAAGGCTACTGCTCCTACTCGATCGATCTTGACAACCGCAGAATAACTAAGGCTTCTCGCGCACCTTTACATATTTTAAGGAGGAACTTGGCGGAGTCCTCCATTACAACACGAGATTCTTTTACCAAGAAACAACCGTTCAGTTGACAACTTGGCACAAGGCCAACCCTGTACATACCGATAACTCCATACTCAGAGTTCCTTCATCGTAAAACAATCAATTCTAGGTTACTTTTCCCAATCAACAATCGACTATGTAGATAACATTTCAATTTCTCAAACCACCTCGACCACAATTCGTCAACCATCTCTCATACCTTCATTACTACATCACTTCAGACTTATATGTAACTAAGAATAGGAACCTCCAAACCCATCGTTGAAGTGTTCATCTACTCGATATAAACTTATCCTGAAACACAACCATTTCTCGCTGATTGCCACGCCCGTTCAGTCATAGAAACAAAGCACTGGTTATCCCCACACAACTGGGAGGAGTAACCATGGTCACACCATACTATTTTCATCAGCTTAATCACTACACGACCAAATCGTTTACACATTTCTCACAAAGTCACCAACTTAACTCATTCAACTGTCTTATCCACTCCTTTCCTGCACAAAATCATATACAATTTCCCTCCTCAAACTCTTTCCAACGGTTCACACATTTATTAATGACAATCGACACCACACTGCACCTTTCAGTATTACTGCCAAGTTTAGTACTTCCAAAATTACTCACTTACCCCGACATACTATCTTCACCTCCCCACGTTAGCGTGGAGCACTGTCCATCAAACATTACTTGCCCGTCTCTCTCGACCTTTCCACATGCTGAAATCACTTCCTCATTACTTACATAACCAAACAGTTTCATCAATATCCTAACTTAAGGCATTCCACCAAGTCGTCTTGAAACGACATCAGTGTTCGACGTCACTACACATTCCTTAATCCCCAACTTTTGCTTTCTCTGACCCTTCTTCCACACATAAGCAATAGCTCACACTCTTTAAGGAGTTCACATATATTTCTCAACAATTTGATTGACACACCCATCATCCTCTTTAACTTCCAATGATCCCAACATATACCTACTTAGCGGCTCTTACAACCAAAAACACTTGGTTTCTCCTTTGGGTAGCCACCCACCACCACTCCGTCATTCTATTCCGACATAATCATACCACAACGTCAACTTACACATAAGTGCACCAACAATCTGGTTAACAAATCGTACATCTCATACGAAACCCCCAAAAGGCTTCTATCTGATGCTTTCTTTCTCTCTAACATCACATCACTACTACACTAGCTGGTACATTTAATTTGGCAATTAATGCCATAACATATCTATACATTCCTCACTCATCACAACATACTGCAAACAAAATCTCTCATGACCATCCTTACGCAATTCATACTCGTCTTCACATTTTCTCGCATACACAATCGAGTCTATCTCGCCACTTTTCCCTTCCTCACTCTAGCTGAACTATAACTCCCTAGTTCCCAATTAGCTCAAATGTAATCGTTCTTGCTCGCTCTTTACGATCCGGGTCCTTACATAAGCTGGACACAGTTCCTCACTGGACGATAAAGTCCACACACTCGCTTTGCTCGTGTTACATACCTCGTCATTCTACAGCCCTCCATACTTCGTAATTAGAACGCTTAATCAAAACAATAACTTCTCAACCCCTTAGCACCCCTACAAGGTGTTCTATCATCTTTCAACCTTCTGGTTCAAGTCTTCGGCCTCGGCCATCTTACACAACTGTCGACTTCCACATCAACTGATAACCTGTACTACTTTCATAACTAATTCTTTAACAAGGGTTCCTTTCAAAACCTAATACTCTCAGCATATCACAATCAACTTCATGATCTGTCTCCCTCTTTTCGAAACCTACCCATGTACCCTCAACATTACAAGCTCACCTCGAAACTCTTATTCTTACACCATGGACATTTCATTCTTCCTCACTACACTACTCATAACGAGTTGCAAAAACCATCACCTTGAAGGCTTCATGTCCTTCCCCCGGACACAACCATCCTTTGACAATCGTACTTCCAGTTACCGAACAAGGGTACAAACCCTCAAACAACCGATACTATAATCCACTTCTGACTCTACCACTGTTCACCTTTCCTCTTGAACACAAATACTAAGGCTACGACATTCCTTCCTGATTTGTCCAACACTTCTCCACTCTTGAAGTTCTTCCTTAGCTTAACATACAATATCCTACGACCTAGTGAGTTCATAGCCTTCATGCATGACAACGCAATAGATAAATCATTTCTTACATTTTATCATTTTAAAATAAACAACACTTGGAAACATCTTGGGTACACCTGACCCCATCACTCTTATAACTTCAATGCCCTGCACAACGATTAGAGAATCGTTTGCATGCATCTTCCATGAACCTTAATCTTACTCAATCCGAACGATGTTATTATGACAGTAATTAACTGCATGAAAATCTTTTCATGTGACACAATTCTGAAAGAAAATGCCGACACTAAGTAAACCGGTCGGTTCTCACACTCATTTGTATGATATCGATAGATCAAAAGCATTTTGGTTATGAAAGAATTGCAGGCAACCATTTTCTTGACCTTTTTGTAACAATTTAACTTATCATTAAAAGTGTGGATTACTTTGCAAATCGTTAAACTCAAAATTTCAAGGTGCGACGTAACCGAACTCGCTTTTTCTTTAAACATGCACTCGTACAAGCTGACTCATTTTTGTTCAAAATTGACATTTACATATTTACTTTCAAATCGTGAAAATTTCTTGTTACATAAAAGAACGCCATGCATGAGATTCTACTTGCAATTGAAGGCTACTCACTCAAACAAGGTCAACCGCTTTACTAACGCAACTTATCCTTGACATTCCACCTACGACCAGTGGTCGCCCTCTTGGTCATGCAATAACTTGCTGAACACGCTTTCCACCTATACATGGTTTCATTTTACTATAGGCGTCTTATTTCATTTACCCTACCAATGAAAAGTTTGATTAAGAATCCAGAGCTCCATTGATACTTTCAAGATTTCGACACAGCCTTTTTCTTACCATCCTGACTGATCTATTCCATGGTTTCTAAAACTGGGGCTCTCCCGAAACAGGAGCCTTACTCAACTCAAACATTCATCCTCTCCGAATCCACGGAGAGCTACTTTTAGACGACTCATAACATTCTATACAACATTCCTTCTTTACGACGTATACATACATCACATCATAAGTGACTCCTCATGAAACTTCCCCATCAGGGGGGCCTTAGTCTACCCCTCAGGGATCTTGTTGACATTCTAACGTACTGGAATACGACATAAATACTAGGTAGGTTAATAAGGTAGGTTAAACACATACATGTACCTGTAAGTTCGCAATTACACTGGCCAGGTGAAATCTCAAACTTACCTTACATGACAGTCCTCAATACCCTATTAGTCCTATCTTTATAATAGTGTCCTCCAAACGCATCTCCTGTGTCTACATTAGTGCCCTCTTAACGCATTTCCTGATTCTCAGTTGTGATTCTCTACTCCCAAGTTTAAGTTTAGGCCCGTCCGGTCACCTAAATCCCTTAAACTATGGCTCTGATACCATTTGTAACATCCCAGAAATACAATAAGTCATCCTTATCATTAAAACATATCATTACAAATCTGGGTCCCAAAATTTTCTTTACACCTGTCTAAATAACTTAGGTTGGCAGAAACAACCTATACACAACTGAGAATAATCTAATTGCTGCAAGTGGCACACGCACTGTCTCTAGCTGCATCTGTTCCTTAACTTGCTCTTGCTCACTTACCTGAGCCTTCTACTAATTGCTTACCTGAAAAGGTTTTAGTTTTTCAAAAGCGAGGGTTAGACCAAAAGGTCTAGTGAATTCCCTCTGTAAAACAACGTGTAATAACAATTTGAAATCATTTTGTTAAAACATAACATGAACCATAAATCATCACATATGGTACTGCACTGTGCGTTGGATCACATAACCATCCGCGATCGGGGCCCAAGCAGACTCCCCTTTCGCCCTCTCGTATCGGGGCCCAAGCAGACTCCCCGATACCCGCCTAGGAGGGAAACGAATTCCAACCTACCGGCTCGTCATACATATCCAAGGGATCGTCGGATCCCGAGGCTCTCTGATCCCACAGTGCAGACCGACCTCACATAGCATGCACATACATTTGAGATCCCATTCATGAAAACCATAGAACATCATTTCATTTGCGAGTAAACATGCAATTCATGGAAACATGCATAACTTTTATAAATCAATTCATGCTCGAAAATAACCATATTCAGTAAAACATAGTATGTCGTAAAAAGGGTTGAGAGAACTCACCTGATTGCAAATTCTCCCCTAACTCGAAGTCTCGTACCGTCCGTAAACCTAATAATTAATTTATAAAACAATTAGGTTTAACTCAATTTCTAATTCTAAGTTCTCCTCTTAATCCTAACTTAAGTAAGTAAGTAGGATTATCCTTTTCATACTAGACCTTGAATCTTTTAACCCAAAACAAACCTAAGCCCAAGAGACTTAGGATATTTCCTGGCCCAGTTAAACCATTCGGCCCAACCATCAAATCGGCCCAATCACTGAAACAGCCTAGGTTTGCGCCACCCAAAGGTTCGCGCGAACTGGCTTTGCGCCAGATGCCCATGGCGCAAACTCGGCTTTGCGCCAGTTGCCCATGGCGCAAACTGGGCTTTGCTCCAGTCGTACTTTGCGCCAAAACCTGATTCTTTCTATCTGTGAAGTTGCAGGTTTCGAATAGAAGCCCATTACTCTGAAACACTTGGTCCAATTGCTAAAATAACTCGTTATCACACATTTACCCAATGAACTAACATTAAACTCAACTTAATTCCTTCCATAACATTTCCTAAAACAATGATTTGATATATGAAAAAGAATTTTTACCCACTTCTGCCATTAATTTGATTAGACAAACCTATGGGTTCATCCATCACTCTAATCATCCATTTAATCCTCTTTTTATCCCTTAAATTGGCTCACCAAGTCCAAAACCCAAAACCTTCCATTCGCAAATACAGAGAGGTTTAGGTGAAACAATACAGTGAACCCATATGTTTTAAAATCCCAAAACCTCAAGAGAAAATGAGTTGGAAGCTTGACATAAAATTGAAGAAGAAGGTATTTGGATGATTACCTTATTGAATCCTTGGCACAAACGAGAATTTCCAACTTGAGTTTTTCTGCTTCCTTTCTTCTCTTCGCCGCCAACCACACTCTCAAGCCAAAATACTGATTTCTATAAAGAAGATGGAGGCTGCCCTAGGAGTTTGTGCCATTAAATATCTTCCACAAATTGCAATTAAGACCCTCATTTCAGCTTTCATTTCTTACACAAAGACCACCAAACTTCCATAGTTACTACAGAAAACCCGGTTGTTACAAACGTTTGATTTGCTTCTTCATTTACTTTCAAAAATTTCTTAATACAATTTGTTTTTCTAAGTTGCAATAATAAACAAATCAAATAATCAATCAATATATATATATATTAAAACAAAAACCACATGTGATGACGTGAAGCCTCCTAAAGCCTATAACCTTATTTTTCTTTTTCCTCCTTCATTCTCAATATCCACTCCTATATATTTTTTTCTACCAATTTATGTTTTTCCTTTAAATATTTGCATTCAACTCTAAACCATTCATCTCCTTCTATATTAACTCAAATGACATAACTCCAAACCATTAATCGCCTCCAACTATTGACCTTCTTTTATGTTAAAGGCTTAAAGCTACATAACTCCAATCTTTGGTTGAATAACAACATTTTCAATAACACTACGTAATCCCAATGAAACCGATGGTTAGTTCTTTGCAACATTTTTAGAGTTTTCATGGCAATAAGGTTCAATGGTAATTTTTATTTTTTTCATGTATTCTTCTAGAAGACTAATACGTGTATGTATTCATTTTGACATTTGTTGAGATTTTAAAGTTTTTTCTTTTCATTTTTGTCTTCTATATTTTTTAAAGTTTCTTTTTCCAATGATGAAACCGATGATTTGTTCTTTGCAGGACTACTACAGCTTTCATGGCACCAAGGTTCGATGATGAAATCTTAAAAGTATTACAATATATGATGTAACATCAACAAACTTCAACATGTCATTATTAATTGTGATTTTTTTTCAAGTATTCTTCGAGAACACTAATCCCGGTATGTATTCATTTTACCTTTGTTGAGATCATAAAGTTTTTTTGTCCTCTATATTTTTTAATTTTCTTTTTTCCAATGATGGAACCGGGGGTTTGTTTTTTGCAGGGTTTTTAGAATTTTTATGGCATCAACAATTTGATGATAGAATCTTGAAAGTATTACAATATTTGATGTAGTCTCACCAAACTTCAACATGTCATTTTTTAAAAGTTATTTTTATTTTTTTAGGTCACTTCGAGAACTAATTTGGATGTATATTTCTTCTGAATTTTGTTTGAATTTTTAAGTTTTTTTTAATTTATCTGTTTTATATTTCTCCTATGTTTTTTTTCAATGGAGCGGATGGTTTGTTTATAACAACGTTTTTAGAGTTTTGATTGACAACAATAGTTTGATAACAAAATCTTGAAATATTACAATCTTTGATATAAACTCATCAAACTTAAATGTATATTTTATACTTTGTCTACTTATATTTTAAATTAGAAATCTTATATATATATATATATACCTCTAAATTTGATTGCTAAAACTTTTTTTCTTTTTTATTTTATTTTCTATTTACTTAAAAAAATATCAAGGCATTGATTATTAAAAAATTATTATCTTTTTTAATTTAAATAAAAATCAAATATAAATCAGTTCATATATTATCTTACACACAAATATAAAATATATATAATACTAAAACTTTCATTTTTATTAATGTAAATCTCGATATCTATACTACATATATAAGCATTTAGACTCAATGTCTTAAAAACAAGTATTTAAGCATGAAGTAGCTCTCTTTAAAGCATAAAACTTAAAAAACTCTTAATTACCATTTTTAATGCATAATGTACAACTCCTTAGTGCAATAAATTTCAAAACAGCTCAACTCTCACCCATGCTTTCTGATCTGATTCAACCATACTACAACCCATACTTTTTAACTTTTACGCCATGCCTTTCCACCAGATCTGACTTCAATTCAAGCCCATGCTTTTTAGATACGTGTGTGTGTAAAAGAGAGAGATCACAAGATTTGTATATATTGGGGAGGAAGAGTATAGTGATTAACATTTTCGATTTCTCCATCTCTCTTTCAAAATCCATCTCACATATTTATTTTTTCTCCGTCTCACAGATTTGGTTTTGATTTTGTTTTTGCTTGGATTATTCGACTCCAGGTAACAATTTCGATTTCTCCATAGCCATTTCAAATTTCATCTCACAGGTTTGGTTTTGTCTTTGATTTTGATTTGCTTTCATCTTTCACTTCTGTGTGGTTGTTTACCATCACCAGCTTCACAGCAAAAATGAATACTACACCCTGTAGCTATGAGTTCCTCACAACAAATCAAAGCACATTCTCCTATTTTTTTTCTTTTTTGCATTTACGGTTACGATACTATTTCCAAACGATTTGGAAACCCCTAGGTTAGCTACTTGGTTCTGTACAATTTATATTGTTTATTTTATTTTTATTTTTCCTTCTATTTGAGTGTTTTCTTTGTACTTTTGAATGAATTCCTTCAACCTATGTATGAGATATATTTCTTTTGTGTTTTTTGGTATGAAAAGTCGCATTTTCTTATGTGTTTTTGGGTATGGAAGAGTCACATTATAACCTATATTTTTGGAGTAAGAAAAATCACATTTTATTTTGTGTTTTTGGGTATGAAAAGTCACATTCTCTTATTTGTTTTTGGGTATGAAAAATTCACATTTTCTTGTGTGTTTTTGGGTAAGAAAAAGTCACATTATAACGTGTATTTTTGGGGTATGAAAGTTCACATTTTCTTTTTGCTATTGGGTATGAAAAAGTCATAAACTGTATTTTTTTGGTATGGAAAGTGACATCATAAACTCTTTTTATTGGGCATGAAAAGTCTATATATGAATAAAATTTCAGACCTGTATGAATTGTACAGATCCATGTAGCAAACCTAAACAAAGACAAGCTTTTTCCACTTTAAAATATGAATGAACAATTATTGTTGCATTTTATCGATATATATGACTTTGTTTTTCTTTGAGTCCGTTGAATATTTAATCACAGTCCACATAGTCAACGTATTTAGTTTGTCTTCTTGAAAGTTTTTGAACCAAACTTAGAAGAGTTCTATTGATAGCAAACGTATATTTATTTTAGTCATTAACTTTGTTTACCTTTTGTGTTAATTTATTTTAGTCATTAACTCTGTTTACCTTTGCAACATTTGGAAGTCATGGTGAAATTAATCACACTGTGATTTAAATATTGTGAAAATTTGTGGTTTTTGTGGTTCCTCTATGTAAGCTGCCATTTTTTCAACAATTCTGGATCAACAACATAAACCAATTTCATTCCTGTTTTGATGGCCACTAATCTCAAATTTCCTCAAAGAATCTTCCATTATGGTCAGATTTAGTTTTCCATCGAACATAGCATTTCTTGTATTTACATATCTATGTTTGGTACTAGATTGGACCTAATTATGCTTTAAAAGCTAATTCTACTTTAAAGTTGTAGTTTATGCTTCAAAACCTAATTCTAATTCTAATTTGAAGTTGTAGTTTCTGCTTTGAAAGCTATTTTTAACTATTAAGTCTTGGCTTTGCTTAGATTGTTTCTAACTTTAAGTCTTGTGGTTTCATGGATTCTGCAGCTTATTATGGCACTTTGTTGCACCTTTGTACGCCATCCAATCAGATGCTTTATCATTGGTGGTTCAATAACATTAGTAATAATTTATATAATACAGTTCAAATGGTTGCAAAGAATCTGGTTTTGATGGCTAGATTCATTTACATGCATTAGTGATCTTCTTGGGTCACAATTTTATATTCAATCAAATTTGAAAGTTTTTGTTATTTTTTACTATGACTGGAAAGTGCTCTAGCTGTTACATTGGTTGGATCTAAAATTAAAATATGGTTGTTGTTGTCTTGATAATGTAGCCTTGAAATTTGATGATGATGGTTTGAGAGTGACCAAGGCTTGGAGGTTTCATTTGTTTAGCTTGGACCATGGGAATATCTTTCATGAGCTTGCGTTGGGCTTTTAAATCCAGGTATTATTATGATGGGGTTCTTTGGTTGGGTTGTTTGATGAGTTTGAATTTTAAAAAATGTAATATAGGATTAAGAGGCCGTTTATTAAACGCTTATCTGGGTAAGTGTTCATCGGCAAAATTCATTACTTACTTACCGGGTAAGATTTTAGTCCACCAAAATGGTATCATATGCAACAATTTACCCTGTAAACGCTAACAGTGGTAGGATTATCGCTCACTTACCGGGTAAGACTCTCGGACCTTGCCTTCGCTCTTACCGGGTAATATTCTTGTTGTTGACATATTCATCCGGTAAGGGGCGCTGCCAAGGGGGGGCATTTGTGGATAAGGATATGATAGGTTTATTTGTGGATAAGGATATGATAGGTTTCTGGGTGAGTAACCCGCTAAGTCGCCAAGGGGGGGGCATTTGTTGATAAGGATATGATAGGTTTATTTAGGATTTGTAGCCTGTCATTGAGTTTTTCGTGGTAAATGGTTATATGTATTTTGTGTAATTCAGATTTTTGGGATGTTGGTGGAACGGTAAAGTTCTTACAAGTTACAAGAAAAGGTGTTAGTTACGGTATTGCTTTCAGGTGAGTTTTACTTTAAACATTTTCAAACTGGAATACATATATACTGGGTAATTATGTGGTAGGTAGTGTGATGATGTGCTTATGATTGAAATATAATATATTGTGATGTATGTTGTATTTATAAGCATTACATTACACGAGTGCACGTTGGCCGGACTTATGACCGGTGGAGTTTGGATGTACGGAGGGACAGCGGAGTTGGCTGTATTATAGTGCAGCGGAGTAAATTGATTAGTTGGTTTAGCGCAACCAACTAATATGGCCATGTGAAAGTGTTGTACACAATGCATACAAATCATGCTTGGTATTTGTATACTTGTTGTATATCTGTGTTTTACAAAATGATTACTAAACTGACACGGATTTTCTCACTTAGACCAATTGGTCTAACCCTCATTTTGTTTTCAAAAATATATATTCCAGGTTGAGGAGTAAGTAAGAAAGGAGGAAAAGATAAATGATGATCTGCTTTTGGAAGCATTGTGTGTATGAAGTTTTCATAAAGTGTTTTGTATCAACAATTTCGTTAGTTGTAATGTAAATTATTAGTGAAAAGTTTGTACTGAAACATGTATTGTATAGTTTTGAGAGTAAGGGACCGTATGTGATTTAATATGTATCTTTTGTTATGAAATGATGAGATGTATCTTATGTTATATGATGTATGTTTGGGTTGGGTTGTTACAATTATACCCCGTTGCATCGCACGGGTATACTACTAGTTACTCGTTCCATTCAAATGTGTTGCTATTGCTGCAGATGATCTAGATCACCTACTTGCTCTTGATGGAGCTACTAAGGAAAGACTATCTTTGTTTAAAGCTAACTTGACCGAAGAAGTATCTTTTGAGTTTGCAGTTAATGGTTGCAATTGCTCTTTCATACAACATCTCATGTTCTACTTGCAGATGACCCACATGTTGATTTATCACTATTTTGCTCTCAATTTTTTATTTGTATGTGCTGGTATGTCAGGATCGAATCTTAACAAGACTAATAATACTTAGAATTCAGAATTAAAGAATCTGCGGAATAGAACTTTAATTCACACAATCAAAGAACAATATATCAGAAAACACACAGCTGTTTGTATTCACTAATTCGACTCACAAGCTTACAACCAAACCTCAATCTTGATGAACAGGCTCAATCAAGACGACTTCTACTTCTCTAGAAATAGGGTTCTAAACCTTGAGGTTAATTCTCTCTAAACAAAATCGAATTATGTCTATCACGTATACGTAATGTGTATTTCTCTCTCTTCAATAGCTATCTATACACATCTATTTATACACAATAAGTACAAGATAACTATCAAAAATAAATTGATCTTCTGAATCTTCTTTAAGCATATCTTCATTCGTTCCACTTTTATCTCCAAAATCTTCTCATTCCAAACTTATCACATCAGCAGTATTAATCTTCATTCAGCATGAGCAGTACTAATATTCTCCAGCAGCATTAATTTATTCTAGCAGTACTAACTCATTCCAACAGCATTAACTTGTTCCAGCAACATTAACTTGTTTAGCAGTACTAACTCATTCCAGCAGTATTAACTTGTTCCAGCAGCATTAACTTGATTAGCAGTACTAACTTGACTAGCAGTACTAACCTTGTTTCAGCAGCATTAATGTATCAGCAGTACTAACAATGATCTAGCAGTATTAACTTTGTCTGGCAGTAGTAACCATTGCATAAGCAGTACTAACTTTGATCTGGCAGCACTAATGTTGTTCTGGCAGTACTAACCATACTTAGCAAATCTTCAGTTCCCAACAATCTCCCCCTAACTTGACTTTTAGAAAGAGAAGTCAAGTTCTTCAGATGATGATGCTTCCAAAACTTAATCTTGAACACACAAGTCAGGATTCAATCCCAAACTTTGATTCAATATCCTTCTTACCAGGTATCTTGCCATCTTGGAATCTTTGTTACTCACCAACTTAGTTTTTAGCATTCCTTTCAACCTTGTCATGCTGTGCTCGTATATTTCATCCACCAAATAATACTCATGATATGTATTGTCAAGAGTTATGACATACACACCACAGTTTTCAATACGCATCCATTTAGTAACAACATGAAATTGCCTTTCTATCAAATACTTAACTGCTTCTGTATTGAACATTAGACACAAGAATTCAAGTACCATTTTGGTGATAGACATTCCATTCTCAGTCAGCATATTTCCATAAAGCTTCATTCCCACTTTGAACATCTCTTCCAAGTTTGATCTAGAGCACATCCTTAAAAGTCTTCCCCATGTAGAACTGACCTCAAACTTCCCATCTGCTCTTTTTACTCTAATGTACTCCTTTCTCCGATCTTTCAAAGTATCCCAGAAGATGATTTCAGGAGCCATAGAAGCTAATGGTGTAACTTTGATAGGACTAGAATCAACCACAGTAATATACATATCACATTGAGTATTTGTTGGTGATTGTACATTGCTTGGTTGACCTGATGGAGTTGCCACTTCTTCTTCAGCAACTTTATGATCATCTTTCTCTTTCACAGCTTCCTCCTTAGCTTCTTCTACACTAGGTTCCACCCTAGGCTTCTTTACAACTTTCTTCTTTGAAGCTAAAGACTTTGTTCTTGGTCTTTTGTTTGACATCATCTTGGTTCTTTTGAGTGTTTTAACAGCTTCAGGAATGGTTTCAGCTGTTTCCTTTGTTTCTGCTGCTTCAGGAATGGTTTCTGCTGCCTTATGTTTTTCAGCAGCATTAACCATTTCTGCTGCTTGAATGGTTTCTACTGCTTTTTGACTAGCAGCAGTAACCATTTCTGCTGCTCTATTCATTACTGCTTCTTTTACAATCTTTGATACTGCTGCTTCAACACTATTTTTCACAATTTCAGTTACTGCTGCTTCAATCTCAGCAGCATTAACTGTTTCTACTGCTTTTTATGTTACTACTGCCTTCTCACTTTCTGCTTCCTTTGCATCTTCTACAACCTGCTCTGCCTCCCCCTCAACTTTATGCTCATTCTCCCCCTCAACCTTTGGATCCTCCATATTTAGTTCAGTTTCTAACTCCCCCTTTTTGGAAGCATCAGTGGTTGATCTTCTCCTTCTCAGAACATACTGAGCTTTCTTTCTTCTTTGCAGCAGCTTGGTGATCATCTTCTTATTTTTCTCTATCTTGGTGTGTTGATAAAGAATCACCTTTTTAAGCTCATCAATTTCCTTCTGCTGATTCATAACATCAATATTGATGTTGGCAATGGTTTCCATCAATTCCTCATAAGTATATCTATCCTCACCCTGTTTAGGAGTGTTTACCTCCGTTAAAGGATCACTGGAAATTTTAGTAGGTGTCTTTTGCCTAGCAAAAGCACTGCCTACTCCCATGGTTTCTTGGCGCCTGGGTCCTCTGAATGTTTTCACATTCTGAGTTGCCGTGGGGAAGGTCTTATTGATGTTACCACTGTCCTTCTCTTTGCTAGCAGAAGTAGTGGCAGCCTTGCAGCCCACATGCTCATCCTTCTCCTTAGAGAGCACCTTCTTGGGGTTGGGAGACACCCCTGGGGTTTCCCTTTCGATATTCTCTAATGGAGAATGCTCCACTAGAGGGCTTAAAGGCTTTGGGCTTTTAGGAGGTACATCAAGGGAAGGAACCTTGTGTACCTTTCTTCTTTCAAACTTCTTGGTGATTTTGGGATTGGGTCTTAAAAGAATGGACTGTGGGATTTCTTTGGTGATGGAAGGTTGGGATTGGTCATCAGTGGGTGGGTCTAATGGGGGCCTTGACCCTGATGCCATACTTTCAGTGGTGTGGGACACAACCATCATTGTAGAGAACAATGGTGTGTCAACTCCTTCCGAGTCCCTAGGAATTCTTCTCATATTTGAGAAAACCTTCCCTTTAGGGGGTTTTGGCACATATACCTCATCAGACTGAGGCAAATCCGTCAATTCATGGTTAATTACTTCTTGGACAAACCTGGGATACATGTAAAATTTCTTTTTGGATTCTAGGTTTGCCACAAGATCATTAAAAATCATTGCTGGAAAATTGAACTTTCTGGCAGTGGTTAAGCAGACCAAGGCATAAGCAATGGTACTGCTAAACTCACTCCATCCAGTTGTTTTCTTTGAAATACAGTGCATAAGAGTATGAACAAGAAATCACCATTGGGTGAAGAACTTTGACTTGTAGAATTTAAAAACTCCAATGGGACCTTCATACCCCATTCTTGGTAAGGTCGAGAAAAGTTCATCATTAGATAGATAGGTTATACCTGAGGCATCATCTAAGTGAAGATTGATGCGAATAACCTCCTCGGTGACCTTCAAGGGTTTGTCACAAACCCTTGTTCGAATGATTTTCTGCCCATCTTCGAAAATAACAGCGGCATTCTCCCAAAATTGCTTTTGATGCTCGATATATATGGTTGAGCACACTGTTAGGGCATGAGAGATGTGTGAGGACTTGAGAAAATCCACAATCTCATGAAATCATGCGGCCTGCTTTGGTTTCTGAAGCATCGCAATCTCATTGTGCTCATCGACAAACTCCATTGTCGTCATTCTTCCTGAGGATTTGGATAGAAAACACAGAGATTCTAGGGAGAAAGGGTTAGAAAGAGAGAGAGATAAATTGAATGCACAGAGATGTTATGAACTTTGGCGGGCTGAAAGAGTATTTATAGCAGTACTATCCCTGATTTTCTTTAAAAGCAGTATTAACGACTTAGCAGTATTAATGACTGAGCAGTATTAACTGCAAGGCAGTATTAACTACACATCAGTATTAACTACACAAGCAGTATTAACTACTAAGCAGTATTAACCACAAAGCAGTATTAACTACTAAGCAGTATTAACTACAAAGCAGTATTAACTACACAAGCAGTATTAACTACTAAGCAGTATTAACCACAAAGCAGTATTAACTACAAAGCAGTATTAACTACAAAGCAGTATTAACTACTGAGCAGTATTAACTGCAAGGCAGTATTAACTACACAAGCAGTATTAACTACACAGCAGTATTAACTACACAGGCAGTATTAACTACTGAGCAGTATTAACCACTAAGCAGTAGTAACTCTGCACTGGCAGTAGTAACTATACTTACACTTTGCAGCACTTGTCCATCTGAGTCATACTGAGGTTCTGAGAAAGCTAGTTAGTAATACCAAATAAACAAAGAAATACAGGTATATATAAAAAAAAGATAAAAATCATGAATTTATTCAAGGTTGATTAAGCCCACACTGGCTACCAAGAAAGTGAATCTACCCACATCAAAAGCTTTTGTGAATAGATCTGCAAACTGGTCATTGGTATGAACTTTAGCAACTTGAATCAATTTCTTTTCATTACAGTCTCTAATAAAGTGATACCTGATCTCTATGTGCTTTGTTTTTTAGTGCTTGACAGGATTGTTAACAATGCTAATGGCACTGTTGTTGTCAATGAAGATTGGAGTGTGAAGAAATGTTACCCCATAGTCCAACATCTGATTCTGAATCCATAACACCTGCGAGCAGCAACTCGCAGCAGCTATATACTCAGCTTCTGTTGTGGATAAGGACACTGTGGTTTGTTTCTTACACTGCCATGATACTAGTCTTGCACCCAAAAACTGACATCCACCTGAAGTAGACTTTCTATCCATGTTAGCTCCACCTAAGTCACTGTCTGAGTATGCAAGCAAGTCAAATGAAGATTCATAAGGATACCAAAGACCTAATCTAGGTTGCCCTCTTAGGTATCTAAAAATTCTTTTGACTGCATGCATGTGTGATTGCTTAGGTGTAACCTGAAATCTGGCACAAACACATACTGGAAACATAATGTCTGGTCTAGAGGTTGTGAGATACATGAGTGATCTAATCATAGATCTGTAATGATGGACATCCACATCCTCCCCCTCAAGATCTGCAGTGATCTGTTTGTGTGTCTCCATTGGTGTGCTTGCTGGCTTTGAGTCTGTTAAACCATACTTGTCCAGGATGTCTTTCACATATTTGGATTGGCTTATGAAAATCCCATCTTTCCTCTGTTTCACCTGAAGCCCAAGGAAGAAAGTAAGTTCTCCCATGGAACTCATCTTGAAGCTCTTGTGCATTAACTCTTCAAACTCTTTACACATTTGATCATTTGTGGATCCAAAGATGATGTCATCCACATAGATCTGAACAAGTAGTGTGCCTTTCTTTCTCCTCTTAATGAACAAGGTCTTGTCAATCACTCCTCTTTCAAAGTCGTTTTCCAAGAGATAGGTAGATAGAGTGTCATACCATGCTCTTGGGGCTTGATGTAAACCATACAATGCCTTCTTCAACTTGTACACTCTGTCAGGGTGCAATGGATTCTAAAATCCAAGGGGTTGACAGACATATACTTCTTCATCAATACTTCCATACAGAAAAGCACTTTTTACATCCATTTGGTAGACCTTAAACTTCATGTATGAGGCATAGGCTAGAAATAGCCTAATTGCTTCAATCCTTGCCACTGGAGCAAAGACTTCCTCATAGTCTATTCCCTCTTCCTGAGTATACCCTTGTGCAACCAGTCTTGCTTTGTTTCTGATCACAATTCCTCTGTCATCCTTCTTGTTTTTGAAAATCCACTTGGTGCCAATTGCTCTATGACCTTTTGGAAGGTCCACCAAGTCCCAAACATCCTGTAATTTAAACTGTAGCAGCTCCTCTTGCATTGCTTCTATCCAACTTGGATCTTTCATAGCATCATAAGCCTTTTTGGGCTCAATTTGGGATAAAAAGCAAGTAAGTACAGTATTAACTGTATTCTGCTGATCTTGTAGCTCTTGAAGTCTGCTTTGTTTCCTAGTCATCATGGGAGAAGCAATGTCTCCTATAACCAACTCAGGAGGATGATTTTTCTGAGTTCTTGATGGATGACCAGGTTCCTCAACTAAGTTCCCATCCAGATTTGACTCATTTAAGTCTGGATCTTCTTCAGCTTCTTCAGTCACTTCAGGTTCTCTTGAAGTCTGATTTTCCTCTATTCTTCTCTCTTCTTCATTCTGAATGGGTTCAGCTTCCTTTTCTTGTTCACAGAAATCAACAGGATCAATGGTAGGGAGTGGAAATATCACAGATTGAATTCTGTGATCTGATGGAGGTGCATCCCTTTGTCCTGTATTTACATCACTACTGAAACCCAAAGAATTAGTGAGTGAATCAATGTCAAACAGCCAATCAGGACCTGAACCAATAGGATTTGGTGTGTTCTCATTGCATTTGACATTGTCACTTTCTTCAATTATTCTAGAAGAGGTATTAAACACTCTGTAAGCCTTACTCTGAGATGAGTAACCAACAAGAAACCCATCATCTGCTTTGCTATCAAACTTACCTAAGTGAGATTTGGTATTGAGAATTGTACAAGGACACCCAAATGGTTTGAAAAATCCAATAAATGGTTTCTTTTTCAGAAAAAGCTCATAAGGTGTCTTGTTTTTAGGCTTTATTACCAACACTCTGTTTTGAACATAACAAGCAGTATTAACTACTTCTGCCCAAAAGGTTGTGGGTAATTTTGAATCAGCTAACAGAGATCTAGCAGCCTCAATCAGTGTCCTATTCCTTCTCTCAGCAACACCATTCTGTTGTGGAGTCCTAGGAGCACTGTATTGTCTCTCAATTCCCTTTTCCTCACAAAAGGTGTTTAGATCAAGGTTTTTAAATTCAGTCCCATTATCTGATCTAATGACTTTCACTTTTTGATTTGATTGGTTTTCAATTCTAAGAATAAAATATTTGATCAGTCCACTTGTCTCATCTTTAGTTCTCAGAAAATATACCCAAGTAAATCTAGAGTAATCATCAACAATAACTAAACAGTATGATTTCTTGCCAATGCTCATGACATTTGTAGGGCCAAACAGATCCATATGCAACAACTGAAGAGGATTTGAGATAGTGTTTATCTCTTTGGACTTATGAGAAGTTTTGTGTTGTTTGCCTTTGAGACATGCAACACAATGATCATCACATGAATAGACTTTTGATGGTAAACCCCTAACAATATTATTTTTAACAAGTTTATTCATTGTTTTAAAGTTCATGTGACACATCCTTCTGTGCCAAAGTGATGATTCATCTATTGAAGCTTTTGAAACTAAACAGTTTAGAGATGAATCAGATGAAACACTTTCTAAATCTAAACAATACACATTATCCTTTCTAGGAGTTCTCAATAGTATCATGTTTTCATCAACTACCTTGAATCCAGGAGCAAGAATAATGCATTCTGAATCAGTAAATAATATACTATGTTTCTTGTCACAGACCTGTGATACACTTAACAGGTTGTATCTCAATTGCTCAACATAGTAAACATCCTCAAATGTCATCTTACCTTTTGACACGTCACCTTTACCACTTATCTTACCTCCTACAGGATTATTCCCAAAAGCAACACGTCCTCCATCAATTCTTTTGAAATTCTTGAGGCAGGACATGTTACCTGTCATGTTCCTGGAGCAACCACTATCAACATGCCAGATGCTCTTCTCCTTGGGCTGTTGGTTGCCCTGCACATAAGATAATTCAATTAGTTTTTATTGGGAACCCAAGCCGAAGTGGTCTTGGGTCTCCCTTGCTCATCAAAGTACTTGCACTGGGTTTTGATGAGATTTTCAAACTTAGGTACTGCAGTACTGGAGAACTTTGTCAATACGATTGGTCTAGCAGCACAAAAACTAGAAGCAGTATTAACCTTAGAAGAAGTACTAACAGAGTTAGCAACACTAACAGAGTTAGCAGCACTAACAGAGTTAGCAGCACTAACAGATTTAGCAGCACTAACAGAGTTAGCAGCACTAACAGAGTTAGCACCACTAACAGAGTTAGTAGCACTAACAGAGTTAGCAGCACTAACACTGCTAGCAGCAGTATTGGCAGTAGTATTGCTTCTAGCAGCACTATCCTTGTCAGCAGTACTATCTGAGGTAGCAGTACTAACGTTAGTGCTTTTGGGGACCCACATATTGACACATTCCTTTTCAGTCTGTTTTCTCATGTGGCTTTTGGATTTAGCTTGTTTCTTAGCCACATTATTCTTTGCAGGCTTCCTATAACCAGAAGATTTTTGAAAACTTCTTTGAAAACTTTTCTTTTGGTTAATAGGATTGAAATAACAGTATTTGGCAAGATGATTCAATTTGCCACAGATAAAACAAGGTTTTGGTCTGTTAATCCTTTGCAGATCAACTCCTTGCTTTTGTGCCCACTGGTTATTCCAATTTCTTTGATTTCCCCTCCTTTTATCATGTTTTTGGGGCTTATTCTCTTGAGATTTCTTGCAAGAACAATGTTCACAAGTATTAGAGTTCACAACAGTGGTTTTTGTATAATGAACTCCTTTTCCCTTTCCAGTCCTTTTCATCTCATTGTTCTTATCCCATGGACTTCCACCATCCTCATTGGTCTTTATGTAATTCTCTAAGGGAATCTCACCACTGACATTCTTGTCCCTTTTCTTAGACTCTTCTTTTTCAGTTTTATCCTCCACAACAACTTCATCTGATGGATCTATTTTAGTAGCTCCTTCAGGTAAGTCCTTTTTATCCTTGGTTTCTAACAGGTCTGACCTAGGAGGGATGTAGTTGTTGTTGTAGGGTGGGGGTGTGGCATTGTACCCTATGCCTGGTTTCAACTTACTATGGATTTGAGAGTTTATTATGTTGTCCATGACTTTAGAGGCACAAGTAAACTTTTCTACATCAAGTTTGACTTTCTCAAGCTCTCCTTTTAGTTTCTCACACTCTTCCCTGGACTCTTTCAGTTGGAACTCCAGACCACCCTTTTCCCACTTCCAGTAGTTTGTATCATATGAGTGTTGAAGTTCATTGGCTTGAAAAGCCTTAATTTGTTCTTCAAACCTCTCAACAATCAATACATAGTCTCTTCTATCCTTTTCTAATCTCTTAAGGTCATCACACATTCCCTGATTGTGATCTCTATACTTTTTAACAGTGTCTATACAAGCTTGAGAACAGAGATTAGATTTTACCTCAGTGGGAAGATCTGAAACTTCAGCCATAAGTGCTTGATTTTGGATGGCCTCTTCTGCTTGATCACTCCAATCAAATCCCATTCCTTGTTGAGAGACAAGAGCTTGAATAGAGTTTCTGTTTTGATTGGAGCTCCCAGCCTGAGTTTGTTGATGGCTGTTGTGAGATGTTCCACCTCTGCATTCCCTGGCAAAGTGTCCCATCTTGTGACACTTGTAGCATTCAACTTTGGACTTGTCAAATCCAGCACCATCTTCTCTTCTTTGGGAAAAACTGTTTCTCCCTGTCCTCTTTATGAATCTCTTCACCCTCATAGACAGCATAGCCATCTGCCACTTGATATCCATCTCTTCAAGATCATCAGCATTAATCTGTTCTAAGTCATCATTAATCAATGAGGAATTAACATGACTAGAAAAGAAGGCTTCTAGTACTGAATCATTGATCTTTTCCTGATTAACTCCTCCAGCAGCACTAACTGATTCAGGGTTAGCAGTAGAATCAGGTGATGCTGAAAGAAGTGCAGCATTGTGTACATATCCAGAGGGCTTCTTTTTGGCTTCAACCTCTGCTTCAAAGACTCTAAGATCATTGTAAAGATCATCAAGCTCTTTATCTTCCAGTTGGTCATTCTGTCTGAAGGACACAGTATACATTGTCCACTCTTCACCTAATGATCTTAAGAACTTTCTGTTAACATCATCAGCCTCCATCTTGACTCCTACTGTGGCCAATTCTCCAATCAGCTTATTAAATCTATCAAAAGTTTGAGTCATAGACTCATTCTTAGTAGAAGTAAAGTTTTCATACTGCTGCTTGAGAATTGCCTTCTGATTCCTCTTGGTACTTTTGGTGCCAACGAATCTCTTTTCCAATGCATTCCACAGAATCTGAGCATCAGTGCAGTGATGAAATTGATGCTGATATTCATTGGGGATAGCCAAAAGCAGAGTGCTTAAGGCCTTCATCTCTATTTGTCTGACTTTTCTCTCTGCATCAGTCTTTGGAGGAGGTCTTTTGCCATCTGGTCCAGTTCTTCCTTCAGCACATGGACCATTCTCTATGATATCCCAGATGGAATAATCAGTAAGCAGAATGTACTGCTTGATTCTAATTTTCCACATGTCAAATTCATTGGGTCTGAGCATGGGAACCTTAGAAACAAGAGTACTGTTTGATTCAAAAGAGTTGTCCATAATGATTGTAGAATTCTAAGAAACACAGGCTCTGATACCACTTGTCAGGATCGAATCTTAACAAGACTAATAATACTTAGAATTCAGAATTCAGAATTAAAGAATCTGCGGAATAGAACTTTAATTCACACAATCAAAGAACAATATATCAGAAAACACACAGCTGTTTGTATTCACTAATTCGACTCACAAGCTTACAACCAAACCTCAATCTTGATGAACAGGCTCAATCAAGACGACTTCTACTTCTCTAGAAATAGGGTTCTAAACCTTGAGGTTAATTCTCTCTAAACAAAATCGAATTATGTATATCACGTATACGTAATGTGTATTTCTCTCTCTTCAATAGCTATCTATAAACATCTATTTATACACAATAAGTACAAGATAACTATCAAAAATAAATTGATCTTCTGAATCTTCTTTAAGCATATCGTCATTCGTTCCACTTTTATCTCCAAAATCTTCTCATTCCAAACTTATCACATCAGCAGTATTAATCTTCATTCAGCATGAGCAGTACTAATATTCTCCAGCAGCATTAATTTATTCTAGCAGTACTAACTCATTCCAGCAGCATTAACTTGTTCCAGCAGCATTAACTTGTTTAGCAGTACTAACTCATTCCAGCAGTATTAACTTGTTCCAGCAGCATTAACTTGATTAGCAGTACTAACTTGACTAGCAGTACTAACCTTGTTTCAGCAGCATTAATGTATCAGCAGTACTAACAATGATCTAGCAGTATTAACTTTGTCTGGCAATAGTAACCATTGCATAAGCAATACTAACTTTGATCTGGCAGCACTAATGTTGTTCTGGCAGTACTAACCATACTTAGCAAATCTTCAGTTCCCAACATGGTATAATTTTTAAACCGTGCTCTTGAGTTCTAGATTGGTGTCTACATGTAACATGTGCACACTCACATAAGATTTTATTGAGATTGAGAGATTTTAAGAGTCTTTTTTTGCACTTACCAGGTAAGATTCTCAGTCCTTGTTATATATGTTTTTTATCAGGTAAGATTTTCGGTCCTTGCCTTCTTGCTCATCGATAAGGTAAGCAACGTCCGATAATCACTTTCACACATTGCTCACCCGGTGCATTGCACGGGCACACTGCTAGTATATATATATATATATATATATATAATATAATACTAAAACTTTCATTTTTATTAATGTAAATCTCGATATATATATATATATATATATATGTTATATAAAATTAAAATCAATTTAAAAAAATTAACATATTAGTTATAGTAAATCACATTTATTGATTAGATTTAAGCACATTTACTTAAATTAATTTGTAACATATAAATTTGTATTAATAAAATTTTAATATTTATTTATATTAGTTATAGACATCATTACTCTTTTAACAATAGAGTGTTCCCTAAAGTAATTTATATTGATGATCAACTAAAATATTTTTATATTATTTATAGACTAAGTTTTTGTTTGCACATTTTTACACAATATTAGTTATTTATGTGTACATATGTTCCCTTCTTAATTAATAAGTCGGCAAACGTACCATCCTGTTTTCAAATGAAAAAAACTTAATGAAGGTCATCGATTATACAAACAATCCAGAATTTATCCATACAACCATCGCTAATGTGACGAAAAATCGTGTGAGAAAAAAGAATTAATGTGAGAATGTAAGAAAAGATTTGCACCCTTAAATCACTTCTAATCTCAACCTCACTCATGAATCGTGTTTGATACGAGAATTGATCCATTGCATCTCGGTGCATCTCACTCGGTAACTTTCATTCTCAACGGAATCCAACCATTACAAATGTTACATATTATGTATATATATATACACACACATATTAAAATTACACTAATTAAATTATACTACCTTTTAGAAATCACTCGGATATGATTTGTTGATTATATTAACAAGTAACATTTATTTATTTAGACAATCCACATATCAATACCCAACTTAACCGTACTACCGCGCAACATGAGGTTTCCACACTAGTTTATATAATTTAAGTCCAAAAGCGGTCTTAACATCCAAAGTTAAACATAAAAGTAACAATAACATTCTCATAGTCACCCATCACCTCACGTGATTTCCGCGATCGGGGCCCCAGTATATCCCCATGGCCCCCCATGTCGACGCCATTCCAGCGTGCACAAGAAACAGATTCAAGGCACTCGGTATAAAATAATCTCCCAAGGAATATTTGAAATTCCAAGGTACATTAATCCCGCTGTGCAACTCGACTCCAAATCAATGCACAAATTCATGAATGTCATATAAATAACATGCATGTATTTATAATCAGCTCCACATCATGTAAGATCAAGTTCCCAAAATTACTCAAATGTGCCATCATGCTCAATACCAAATTCAGAGATTCAAAAACATTAGCAAATCATTTCATATGCACAAAAAGAGTTAAGGGAACACACTCGGGCTTATGAAATTCGACACACACTTTGAATCTCACTTTCGCTCAAATCGAACACCTGAATTAGATGGTATAAAATGATGTTAAACCAGCTAATCATACTGTAACAATCGGGTTTTGTTTTTGGTCGATATTGGAATTTTGGGAGAATTTCGGAAATTTAGAAGTTGTGAAACTTAAAAGTTTGGTGCTTTTTGTGAAGGTATATAAGGAAAGTGAAAACCCTATTTCTCATTAAGCATTTGTCTAGTGTGTGTGTTGTGTGTGTGGCTGGAAGAAAGAACAAGAAAAGGGGTTTTGGCTTAGAGGAAGAAGGAGCTGGGATTTTCAGCTGAGTTTTGAGGAGGGATTCCAGAATCATCAATCATCCAGGTAAAACCAATCCTATTCCTCTTTAAGTTAGTGTGTTTTGTGAGTATTTGGAGAAGAAATATGGATTTTATGGGTTTAGGGTGATTCCTCATCTAACCTGATTAAAAAGAGTAGTAGTTTGGGATAATGTGTGACTAGCGACCTATATTGCTAATCTGGAGGTGTTGAGGAAATTAGGACTTGAGATTGTGCAATTTTCTGCGTTTTCGGTATTGCACGTCGCGTCCGGAAACCCTCAAGTTAGGGTAGTGTCCGAACGATTTGTGGTGTCCGGGTAGAACCCTGGTAGTAGTCTCCGGATGGCTTAATTTCCGGGTAAGATGTCCGGAGAGTTGGGTTTCCCGGGTAAGATGTCCGGATTGTTTGGTTATCCGGGTAGGACGTCCGGATAGCCTGGTTGTCCGGGTAGTTTTGACTATCCGGATACCGTGTCCGGAAAGTGTGAGGTGACATAGTAGTGCAGGCTGTGTGAGTGTGTATTTCCATCAAGTGGCTTATCGTGGTAGTATGTACCTTATAGGTGCAGTTGAAGGGAGAGCTCATCTCGTGTGAGGACTAAGCGGGACGACAAGTGAGTCTTTCTAAACTTAACTCCTTTAAAGTGTGTAACCTTATGCATAATTATATGGTAAGTGTTCGTTTTATCAAATGTTCATGAATGAGAAGTGTGACTTAACTGTGGGGAAGATATCTATCTATGTGTGGACGAGCTATGGCAAATGTGTGAGATGGGGGTGCGTCCCATATGTGTGGATATATGAATGTGTTTCATATATGGGCGGTGTGTGCCCTTTCTGCTGTCACGGTGTGTGTGACCATAGTGTGTGCCATTAGCTTGTCATAGTGTGCTGGCCATTAATGTGTGCTCATAACGAATCCATTTAAATACTCTTACTGAAAGCTTTTACTTGAATCGTATTATTTTGTGGCGTGGCTTTTGAGGGAACTCACTAGACCCTATGGTCTAACCCTCGCTTTCAAAACTAAAACCTTTCAGGAAATCAAGTTGAAGGCTCAGGAAATGGGAAAGGGAAGGTGTGAGCTGGAGCTTGCATCTTGGGGATAGAAGACTCCCATTTTTGGCATTTTAGACTTATTCTCAGTTGTAATAGGGTTATTTTTCCGCATAAACCCTTGTTGAATATTATTGAATTCTTGGTGTAGCCAGGTTTGGCAGATGTTACTTATCTATGAATGTTGTGTTTGTCTACTTTTAGTTTTGGGTTGTTACAGTTGGTATCAGAGCCTTAGTTTAAGAGATTTAGGTGACCGGACGGGCCTAAACTTAAACTACAGGAGTCAAGTAGTACAGCTGAGAAATAGAAGGACCTTAGTGAGACTGGGTAGATGATTAATAGGGTAGTGAGAACTGTCATGTAAGGTAAGTTGGTGATTACACCTGGCCAGTGTAATTACGAACATACAGGTACATGTAGGTGCTTATTTGCCTTGTTAATTCTAGACGGTAGATTTAATGTGTTGATGTTTTCTTTGACAGTCAGTAATCATGATAAGGAGATCCATGAGAGGTGCATCAGAACCTGTTGATGAGGAAGTCGAGATGGAAGCACCACCTGTGCCGACAGCTACCCGCGGTAGGGGTAGAGGCCGAGGAAGAGGCCGAGGAAGGGGAAGAGTAGGAGCACCCCGGCGAGCGGCTACTCAGGTGATTGAGAATGTGGATGGAGCTGTTGTAAGGGCATGTATTACTTGTGAAACAAGGAGCGCGGGAGTTCCGCAAGAACCAGAGGCATCTCATCAGGAGAGCTCTGCGTCCAGGCGGGGAACGGGTCGAGGTGGTAGTCGTGGGCGTGGTGGCGCTCAGGCTTTTGTGACTCAAGAAAATTTCGCCACTGCTTTGGGCGAAATCCAGGATACATTGAAGGAACTGTTGGCTAAGCAAGACGAGTCGGCATCGGGGAGTAAAGAGCCAAGTGGTAGTAAAGAAGGAGCGAATAGCTCGCATGGTTCTGCGTCGGGAAGTCCTGTTCAGTCAAATTCGTTGGTAGTAAATGACCGAGTGTTGGGTGGAGGTTGTAGTTACAAGGCATTTGCTTCTTGTAAGCCACCCGCTTTCAAGGGAGAATGTGATCCTATGTTGGCAATGAAGTGGATCAGAGAAATGGAACTGGTGTTCGACACCTGTAAGTGTGCCGATAGCGATAGGGTGATGTATGCTCTGTCCATGCTAAAGTCGGAAGCGGTGTTTTGGTGGGATGCGGAAACTGCAGGTGAAGGGTTAAAGGCTGCGAAAAGTATGACATGGGAGACCTTTGTCCCAAAGTTCAAAGCCTCGTTTTACCCTCTGGCTGCAGTGAAACGACTGGAGGAAGAATTCATGGATCTGGAACAAGGTGGGTTGTCGGTGAGGGAATATACTACAAAGTTTATGGAGAAGGCGAGATTTGCTGAGTTGTATGTACCGAATGAGGAACACCGAGTTGAGAGGTACATTTTCGGGCTAAAGAGTAGTGTGCGGGAACTGGTTACGGCTAGGAACCCAACTACTTTTCAGGCAGCCATCAATGCAGCAGAAATGGTTGAAAAGGAGAAGAACTGTCAAGTTGTGGAAAAGGGTAAAGAAAAGAGAAAGTGGGAGGTACCAGCACGCGACTCGAAACGGGCTAAAGTGTTCAAGCCGGAGTTTCGAGGAGGGTCGAAGTTTGGGGAAAAACCGTGTGGAAAGTGTAACCGAGTCCACCGCGGAGAATGTGCTGAACCTGAAGGGTGCTTTAAATGTGGAAAGTTGGGGCATATGGCGCACGACTGTCGAAACCCCCGAGCATGTTATCAGTGTGGGTCTCTGGATCATCTGAGGCCGGATTTCCCTCAGCTGAAAAGAGGGGATTCGAGTGGTTTCGGTGGTAAACAAGGAGGAAGAGGGGGAGACAGAAAGGTGGAACCAACTCAGACTAGGGCAAGGGCTTTTCGAATGATGGATGATGAGGCAGTGGAGATACCTGATGTGGTGACAGGTACTTTTCTTGTAAACTCTATTCTAGCCAAAGTGTTGTTTGATTCGGGTGCAAACCGTTCGTTTGTATCACCGGATTTTGCTCGACGGTTGTGTGTTAAGCCTAAACGGTTAGAGTGTGGGTTCGAAGTAGAGATTGCTGATAATAGGCGATTTCTGGTTAGGGAGATGTATGTTGGATGTAATATAGAGATAGAAGGCCACTCTTTCCCATTGCGTTTGTACCCCGTTAGCATGGGAGAGTTTGACATTGTCGTGGAGATGGATTGGCTGGCTAGTAATAATGCTAGCATTGTGTGTAATAAGAAAATAATCCGTATGAATTTGCCCGACTCATCAGAAGTGGTAATTTACGGTGATAGACGAGAGCGTAAGTCTTGTCTTATTTTAGCAATGAAAGCCAGACATTGTCTAGAGAAGGGGTGCCAAGGATTTTCGGCGTATTTGTTAGACGCTAAGAAAGAGAAAAAGGGACTGGAAGATGTTCCCATGGTGAAAGAATTTCCGGAGGTGTTTCCTGATGACCTGACAGGTTTACCCCCAGATCGGCAAGTTGAATTCAGAATCGATCTGATGTCGGGTGCGGCCCCGATAGCGCGTGCGCCGTATCGGTTAGCACCGGCGGAAATGAAGGAACTGATGACGCAACTACAGGAGTTGTTGTATAAGGGGTTTATACGCCCTAGTTCCTCACCCTGGGGAGCACCGGTGCTCTTCGTCAAAAAGAAAGATGGGTCTATGCGGATGTGCATAGACTATCGAGAGCTTAACAAGGTGACCGTTAAGAATAGATACCCTCTTCCAAGAATCGACGATCTGTTTGACCAGTTACAAGGAGCGAGCTTCTTTTCAAAGATAGATTTACGGTCTGGGTATCACCAGTTGAAGGTAAAGGAAGAAGATGTGCCGAAGACATCATTTCGCATGAGGTATGGCCACTATGAGTTTTTAGTCATGCCCTTTGGTTTGACTAATGCTCCGGCAGTCTTCATGGATTTAATGAATCGTGTGTGCAGTGCGTGGTTGGATAAGTGTGTGATAGTGTTCATAGATGACATCCTCATCTACTCTCGATCCCAGAGTAAGCATGAAGAACATCTTCACGAGGTGTTAGATTTATTACGTCGGGAGAAGTTATATGCAAAGTTTTCCAAGTGCGAGTTCTGGCTTCGAGAAGTCCAATTTCTAGGCCATGTAGTGTCGGGGGAAGGTATCAAGGTGGATCTAGCCAAAGTGGAAGCTATTAAAGAATGGGAGCAACCAAGGTCGCCATCGGAAGTTAGGAGTTTTCTTGGTTTAGCGGGCTACTATCGGAAGTTTATCCAGGATTTTTCTCGGATAGCTACGCCATTGATCGCCTTAACCAAGAAGAGTACTAAATTCGAGTGGGCGAAGGCTCAAGAAGAAGCATTTAGCAGACTGAAGGACTAGCTGAGCAGTGCTCCGATTTTGTCTTTGGCTAATGGGTCGGAAGGATTCGTAATCTACAACGATGACTCTAAGCTGGGATTAGGCTGTGTGCTAATGCAGAATGGAAAGGTAATCGCCTATGCATCTCGTCAATTGAAAGAGCACGAGAAGAATTACCCCACGCACGATATGGAGTTAGCAGCTGTGGTTTTCGCGCTTAAGATTTGGAGGCACTACCTTTATGGGGTTAAGTGTCAGATATATTCTGATCACAAAAGTCTTAAGCATCTGTTCGATCAAAAGGAATTAAATATGAGGCAGCGTCGTTGGGTGGAGATGTTAAGCGACTATGATTGTGAAATCCTCTACCATCCAGGAAAGGCAAACGTCGTGGCCGACGCGTTGAGCCGAAAGGAAAGAAGAGAACCAACTAAAGTGGTAGCCTTTCGAGTCAACGTAATTCCTGACCTGTTGGAAGAAATTAAGAAATCTCAAGAGGAAGCTTTAAAAGAAGAGAAGTGGAAAAGTGAGAGGATTGTCGGTTATGTGACATCCTTAGTACCCAACGGTAGTGGTGTGAAATTCTTGGGAAATCGTGTATGGGTTCCTAAGATGGGAGGCCTACGGGAACGTATTTTGGAGGAAGCTCATAGATCGCGGTATTCAGTCCATTCGGGAACCAATAAAATGTATCGAGATCTGAGGCAGATGTATTGGTGGCCAGGATTGAAAAAGGACATCGCTTATCTTGTCGAGCGGTGTGTGACTTGTTTGAAAGTCAAAGCGGAGCATCAAAGACCTTTCGGGGAGATACGACCCTTAGAGATACCCGTGTGGAAATGGGATTGTATCACAATGGACTTCGTCACGAAGTTACCAAGGACCCCGAAAGGATATGACGCCATTTGGGTGATCGTGGATCGTCTCACCAAGTCGGCTCACTTTTTACCAATTCAGGAGAAAGATTCGCTAGAGAGGTTAGCAAGGCTGTACGTGGATGAAATAGTAACGAGGCATGGAGTGCCTTCGTCTATAATCTCTGATTGTGATAGCCGCTTCACGTCCTCTTTCTGGAGAAGTCTTCGGCGAGAGCTTGGAACGCAGCTATTGATGAGCACTGCCTATCATCCTCAGACGGATGGGCAAAGCGAGAGGACTATACAAACATTGGAAGACATGTTGCGTGCTTGTGTAATTGACTTCAAGGGCTCATGGGAATCCCATCTGCCGTTGATCGAGTTTTCATAACAATAGTTATCACGCCAGTCTTCAAGCAGCGCCGTTTGAAGCACTGTATGGGCGTAAGTGTCGGACGCCTTTGTGTTGGAATGAGGTGGGAGAGAAGCAGTTAGCGGGGCCGGAACTAGTGCAGTTGACGGCCGATAAAATTTGCGTGATAAGGGAAAAGTTGAAAGTGGCTCACGATCGGCAGAAGGCTTATGCGAATAAAAGAAGAAAGCCGATCGAGTTTTTGGTAGGAGATAAAGTGATGCTTAAGGTGTCACCGTGGAAAGGAGTTGTACGCTTTGGGAAAAGAGGAAAACTAAGGCCTAGGTATGTCGGGCCGTTCGCCATCACCGAGCATGTGGGTGAGGTGACGTATAAGTTATAATTGCCGGAGGAACTTCGAAGAGTACACCCGACCTTTCATGTGTCAAATTTAAGAAAGTGCCTGGCCGAAGAAAGTATGGCGGTACCATTGGAAGACATTTGTGTGGATGAGAAGTTAAGCTATGAAGAGGAACCATTGTCAATCTCGGATCGCAAGGTTCGAAAGACGAGGAATAAGGAGGTATCGCTAGTGAAAGTTCAATGGCAATTCTGTTGGTCCCGAAAGGCCTATACAAGTTTGTAGAAGGGGGGGGGGGGGGTTGAATACAAACACACTATTTTGCTTTTCTAAATTGTTTATTGATAAATCATTAACAATTTACAGCTTGTTGCGGAAACAAGATTAAGGATAAACCTAAATCTAAACAAGTTGGAACACTAAGGTTTCTTGCACTAAGAAAGATATGGAGATTACTAATAAAAACCTATCTTGAGAGAGATTTGAACTTGTCCAGAGTTAGCAAGTTACTTCAAAAGAAGTGAGTTCATCTCTTTATATACTGCATGCATTTAATGCAAGTCAGTATACACTTTACACGTGTCATCAGCTGGTTGGTTGCATGTCATTGACCTTGGTTGACAACCTTAGTAGCCGTAAAGATGAACAGTGTAGTATCAGAGTGTTTGTACGATCTCAGATTTTCGGAGGTTCTTTTCTGACATTTCGTACGGCGGCGTGCAAGGGAGGTTAAGACAAAAGTACTTTGTATGGAGGACTTCATGATCAGCTTTCGTTGATTCAGCGATTACCATTTACTATTCAGCGAATGATAAAGTTCAGCGATAGCTGAAGTCTTGTACTTGATACTTCACGTTGAGTGGACAAATCTGAGTCTTCGCTGATCCGCATCAGTTCATTAGTAGACTTGTCGCTGGTTCTTGAGCTTGATCTTCGACTTCAGCGTAGAACCTTTGTTGACGTGAAACTTGTCTTCAGGGATCATAAGTAAACAACTAACTTATCAGCGATCACCATAAGGACTGAACAGACTCAGAGCATTATGGTGAACAATGTTCGTTGAATGTTTAATTTAAAGAGCGAGAGTTCCTATCAGCGGTACTGTAAGATCTTAGTACTTATCAGCGATAGTGAAACTCTGATACTAATTGTTTACATACAATTTTCACTAAGTATTTAAGAGAGGGTCATTATCAAATCACTGAGGGTTTGGATCAACAATCTCCCCCTATTTGATTATGACATAGCAACAAAGAAAATTGCTATTAAATGAAAACATAAGGATAAAAAGAACTCATAAAATATTTGTCCCTTTTACTGTTTTCTGGGATCTTTTCAGTACTGATGGAGTAAAGTACATTCGCTGAAATCTTTCTTTAAATCTTTGAATCAGATTACAATGAAGAACAGAAAGATTACAAGTACAAGCGAAATAAATTACAAGTACAGAAGGATAACTGATACAATAGAGAAAAAGGAGATTATATCAGTTTTCAAAAGGTTCTTCCTTAATGAGAAGTTCATCAAGGGTCGTCTTTTCAGTGGGAATCATCCAGTCAGGAATCGTTATACCTCGTTTTCTTTTATTCAGCGCTTCTTGAAAAATCAAGGGTTTTAGGTGTCGTGCCTGAATGTCCTTTCTGAAGTCACACCAGTAGATAAGATCTCTGAGCTATTCGATTGGAGTGATTGGAAGCTCAGCAATCCGTTGAAAGCATTTACGTCCGTCATAGTCAAGAAAGAATATTCCATAAGGATTACTGATGACTTTACCAGGGACGAAAAGTTCACATGGTGGCAAAGAGATGTCAAGGGCAGATAGATCAGGATCAGGACCAAGCACTTCAGCGCGAGAGAAACCAATTCCAGTTTCATTTCGTATGACAGGTCCTGAGTTTGAATCTTGAGGTTTCTTCCTTGGAGAGCCCCTTTTTCTTTTCGGCTTTAGATCAGGAACAGGAGGAATATCCACACAAGAAGATATCAAGTCGATCTGTCTGTTTATCAGCTTTTCGAAATGATTCTTGTACTTAGATTGTGATGGTTGGATAGCTAACCTCATCTCCAGCCATTCAGAGAGACCATACCATTTTACAGTGTCAGCGCGAAAGGTTTCAGATGTGCCATCTTCTCTGAAAAGTTTGATGTCAACAATAGGTACTCCGATAGAGGTTCTTCCAGAGATGAATACCTTGTTGATCTTCGCTGGACGATATCTGAAGTGAATTTTCTCTTTACACCAGATCAAGGTGGTCTGAGAAACTTCAGTTTTCTTTTCCACGATCTTCTGGGCTTCTTCCCACAACTTTCGTTGGATTTGAATGGGAACACGCTTCAGCTTGGGGTCTTTGACAGATTCTTGAGTGAGCTTGATGGCGTATTCTCTGTCTTTCTCTTCAGCTTCCTTCCTTTCAGCAATGAGGCGTTCAGCTCTAAGGTGGTCCTGGTATTCAGCTTCTGAAATTCTGAACTTGGGAGGAATTGAAGGCAGTTGATCAGGCCTTAGAATGATTCGCTGATCCTCGAATCGCTTTATTATTTCTTCTCTTCTCTTTTGATCCTCTTCACTCAGCCTTTGAGGAACTGAGGAAGGTCTCTTATTGTGCGAGAGAGGTTGTTCTTCTGGTTCATCAGTCTCAGAGATCAAATCCAAGACTGGGATTATTTCATCAGCAGCAGCTGGCTTTATTTGTGAAGTCGCAACAGTAGAACCTTCAGCGACATCCTCAAACAGGGGAGAGGACTAGCTGAAACGCAGCGATCTTACAGATAAGAACTGGGTAGAAGAACTTGGGTAGAAAAGATAGAAAAAGAATGTGGATGTGTAGAGAGGTTGTTGAGTAGAGAACTTATTGAGTTGTTGAGAAGTTCAGGGAAGGAAAAAGTAAAGTTTTAGTGTACCTGACAAACCGGCTTTTCAAATAGGATCGCTAGATTTTCATCTTCAGCGAGGCCTTTGTCTTTGCTTTTCTCAGCGCCAGAGGCTGAGGGCTTTGTCTTTGTCTTCTCCCCTGATGGTTCTTTTATCGAGATTCCTTTAAGAGCTTTGATCCTTGGGGCAGGTTTGACGATAAAGAAATCATCGTCATCTTCATCATCATCATCATCCTTTCTTGGAGAGAAGGATGGTTTGTCTTCAGGGATGTCGATGTCTTCATCTTCTTCTGCTTCGGATTCCTCAGCATCTTCTTCGAGTTGCTCCCCCTCAGATACAGAGGCGAGCTTCTCGGTTCCCTCAGGGTTTTCATCTCCCTGAGGTCCAGTGGTCAGATCTTCATTCCTCTCTCCCCTGATAGATTCATCATGGGAAAGGTCTTCAGCGCTCTTGTTCAGATCTTCAGCGCTTTTCTCAAGATTTTCAGCGCTTTTCTCCCTGGAATGTTCAGCGCTCTTCTCCCCCTCTTTCTCATGATGACTGGGGGAGGAATGGGCAGACTCAGCATTGGTGTTATCTCTGTCTTCTGGGACAGAGATTTTCACACAACCTTCAAGCTTTGCTATTCTGTCTTCTAGGCCAGAAATAGCAGGCGTGATTTTCCTCAGCTCTGTGCGATCCTCCTCTGTGAAAGATTCCAAAATAGGGACAGGGGCAGGAGCAGGAGCAGGAGCTGGACTATTTGCCTTGTTTACCAGTGTCTCGATCATCGTCTTCATAGAACCAACGTCGGTCTTTACAGAGCCTAAGTCAGTCTTGACCTCTGACATATCACCCTCGAGTTTTGCAACCGATGTCTTCAGCGTTGTTACTTCGCTGGACATGGTCGAAACTGATGTTTTGAGGCTTGTGTTGTCAGTGTAGATGTCACAGAGCACCTTGGCAAAATCCCTGAGCGTCTTATCAAGACTCTTGATGTCTTCAGTGGAAGCTTTCTTCTCCACCACCGTTGTCAGCTTTGTCAAATTCTCTCCAGCGTTTGTTACAGCTGTTGAGTTGTTGGAGAGTGTGGTGGTGAGACTGGACAGCTTTGTTTCCACGGACTTCAGAGAGGCGTTGATGTCTCCCAAATTAGGACCTGTAACATATAAGTACTTGTGAACAAATGAAAGCTCAGAAGTTTCAGGTTTAGTTACAGTGTTTAAGGTGGGATTTGTACCTGCAGGAGGATTGATGAACTCGTCAAAGTTGCAAGTTCCTGAATAGTGTTCCATATCCTCTTCGAAAGTACGGTGAGGTATGGTGATCTCTGCAGGTCCTTTCTTCATCATTTGTTGAGAAGCATCAGCGGTGGCTTCTGAAATGATGGCATCTCCAGTGTTCGCTGGAGGAGTGTCCAAGTGAGTGGAGGGAGAAGCGAAGGTTAAGATTGGGGTTCGGGTTCTGAGTTCAGCGTTGGAATCGCTGACAATCACTTCATCAGTCTTTTGAGAGACTGAGGGAGGTTGGGTAGTTTCCAAGTTTCTAACCTCAGCGTTTGGAGACGCTGAAGTCTGGATTGGAGGGATGGCTTGCACGGGTGTGGCAGAGCGTACCACGGAACTTTCCTTCAGCTCTTCAGAATGAGCTGAGGAGTCTTCAGCATGGAATTGCTGGGGTTGCTCCTTGGTTTTCTTGATCCTTTTGGAATCAAGTTGGGTGTGTGAGGGTTTCCTTTTCTTATAAGGAGAGGATTTTGTGGCCGGGGTATCAGCGATTGGTATTGTCGCTGAAGGAGCCACAGAAAGCGGAGAATTTAGAAGAGTGAGAAGAGTAGAGAGACGTACCTCATTGGCGACAGGCTTGAAGTCGAGAACCTTAGGGCCAATCTAAGAAAGTTTCAGATCACCCTCTTCAGGATAGCTGTCCTTCAGGCCATATTGAAAGATGGCGCTGATGAATCGTGGGTAAGGAACCCATGCTGGTCTGTCAGCGGCAGAATCGACACGTTGAATCAGGTCTTCATAAATAATGGAGGCCCAGTCAATATTTAGACCTTTCAGCAGTGCGTATCCCATGGACTGCTGAGGTTGGGCGACTTGATCAGAAGATCCGGATTTTGCTGTCATGCAGCTGATCAGGTGAGCGAAGATGAAATTCATCTCGCTGGGCATCTTGGATTTCTTTATCAGCGTCAGTTTCTTCTCAGGCTTCTTGTCCCTTCCAATATCCCAGATATAACCCATTGCGTCAAGGAAAGCAATGATTGCTTCTCTGTCAGCATGATTTTTATGGTCAGGGAATGGAATGAAGGGTTTTTCTTTGGTGGCATTTGGGAAGTTTAGGGCTTTGCGGATAATGGCGGGTGTAATCTTGATGGTGCCATACTCAGTATCGCTGAGTATGCAGTCTATGGTTTTGGATGGATCTTTGGCAGAGGGTAGCTCAGTGTGTCTGGCAGAGTACCAGAACTGGGATAAGAGCCGCTGACTGGCAGGAGGTGTTATGGTCAGGGATGTGTAGATGGGGTTGTTCTTCAGAAAACTTACAGCATCGTCCAGATGTGATACTTGCTTCCGAGGAGGAAGCTCGAGAAGAGCTGAGAGGTTGTTGGCCTTAGTCCAATCGAGTTGATCCAGCTCGAACTTAACCTGGGGGGCTTTGAAGATGTCCATTTCCTCAGAGTCAGTGGAGATGGACTCAGCGGTAACATTCATCTTTGAAGATGCCATATCACTGTATTATCAGTTCAACCAAAGATGTTAACAAATAAGAATTATCTTAATGTGGAAAGAAATTTCCGTTAAGATTTTTCGAATGTTGTCCATTTCATTCAGACAAAAAATGTCTTAATGAAGATTAGGGTTTTTCTTGATTTTTAAAAGAAAAGTAAAACCCATAAAGTCTTGTATTCCAGTTTCTAAAAGAAAAATGGATACGAATGAAGAACAAGTTTAAGATTTAGATTTAAAACTTGAAGAACAACCATGAAATGGTTGTGTTCATAAAACCATGAAAGAAATGATTTTATTTTATAAAGTTCTTTTGTTTGATCTTGTTAAAACAAAGAGAAGATCGAAAACAAGTTATTCGCATTTGATAAAAGATAAGAACATATTAACCTTGAAGTTTTGATGAAGAAGATGATGAACAGTTCTTGAGGTTTTTGAGAGCACAAATGCAACAGAGGATTCTTTTCTTGCGGAGAAAGATTGTTCGCGTAAAAGACAAATATAAACCAAGAGTTGTTTATATAGGGATATTTAGAGAGAGAAAACCTTGAGCGGGAAAAGGTTTTCATCATGACACGGACACGTATTGCATTTGATTGGAAGTTTGAACAAAACGTGCAAACGTGTGTCAGAAAGAAATCGTGCCGAGTGTAATTTGTTGCAATGACGTCACAACTGTCCTTTCACATTCTTTTAGGATGTCTCTGAGGTTTTGAAAACTCAGGGACTCTTTTGAAAAACATGAAGCACTGAATAGAAAATATCAGTGAAGATTTAAGGAAATTTTCAAAATATCGCTGTTAAGGAAGAGATATTCAGCGATGCAATTTATTTTGAAATCTTGCATTTTCATGCGATTGTCAGAGAGAGAAAACATACTTGGATATCAGTTTAACCAAGTTTATTCAGAGAGAAGATGATGAAATGGATTATATAAGTTGATTTTATCCCGAAGGCTATACACGATTGTATAAACGTATCGCTGATTAAATGTGAACCGCTGAAGATTTTATCCTTCAAAGTTCAGCATTCCAAGCTCGCTGATGAGAAAGTTGAATCTTGTCTCATCAAGAGGTTTGGTAAACAAATCAGCTAACTGATAATCAGTTGGGATAAAATGAAGTTCTATATCACCATTCATCACATGATCTCTGATAAAATGATATCTGATTTCTATGTGTTTTGTCTTTGAGTGTAGCACTGGATTGTTTGCTATAGCGATGGCACTTGTGCTGTCGCAATAGATTGGAATTTTGGAGAGCTGAAGATCATAGTCTAGTAGCTGATTTCTCATCCACAAGACTTGAGAACAGCAGCTTCCAGCGGCTACATACTCAGCTTCAGCTGTGGAAGTGGACACTGAGTTTTGTTTCTTACTTGTCCAACTTACCAGCTTTCCACCCAGGAGCTGACATCCTCCTGTGGTGCTTTTCCTATCCATTTTGCAACCTGCAAAATCACTGTCTGAATAGGCGGTTAGATCGAATCCTGAGTCTTTGGGATACCAAAGACCTAGATTCGCTGTACCCTTGAGATATCGAAAGATTCGCTTTACAGCTTTCATATGGGATATCTTAGGTTCAGCTTGATATCGTGCGCACAGACATGTTGCAAACATAATATCGGGTCGGCTAGCTGTAAGATACAATAGTGAGCCGATCAACCCACGGTACAGCATGACATTGACAGGAACACCCTTTGTGTCCTTATCAAGTATCAGCGGTGGTGCCATAGGGGTTTTCATAGCTGAACTTTCAGTTAAGTCGAATTTCTTCAGCATATCTTTAACATACTTTCCCTGATTTATAAAAGTTCCTTTTTCAGTTTGCTTAATCTGAAGACCAAGGAAATATGTTAGTTCACCCATCATGCTCATTTTATACTCATCTTTCATTCTATCAGCGAAACGAGTACAAAGCTCAGGGTTAGTAGAACCAAATATAATGTCATCAACATATATTTGAACTAAAATGATATGACCTTTCACTTTTCTAAAAAACAAAGTTTTGTCAATTTTACCTCGCTCAAATTTTTCAATATGGAGATAAGTAGATAGAGTATCATACCATGCACGTGGAGCTTGCTTTAAGCCATAAAGTGCCTTGTCCAGTTTATAAACATAACCTGGACGCTTAGGATCTGAGAATCCTGGAGGTTGTTCCACATATACTTCTTCATTCAGCTTTCCATTTAGAAATGCTGACTTAACATCCATCTGATGTACAGTGAAGTTTTTGTGTACAACATATGCTAAGAAAAGACGAATAGATTCAAGTCTTGCTACTGGAGCAAAAGTTTCGTCATAATCTATGCCTTCCTCTTGTCTGTATCCCTGAGCAACAAGACGAGCTTTGTTGCGAGTTACAGTACCATGTTCGTCCAACTTGTTTCGATAGACCCATTTAGTGCCTATCACCGTTTTGTCAGTTGGTCTACGAACAAGTTTCCAAACTTTGTTTCTTTCGAATTCAGTCAGCTCTTCTTGCATAGCGCTGACCCAGTTTGGATCTCTGAGGGCATCATCTATTTTCTTTGGTTCAGTTAGAGAAATAAAGTTAACAAATAAACAAATATTACCTGCACTTCTACGGGTCTGAATACCAGCGTTGGGATCACCAAGAATTTGATCGATTGGGTGATTTACAGTCCATCGCTGAGCCGGAGCATACGTCGCTGACTCAGTCTGAACTGGAGAAACTGAAGATGAGGCTTCAGCTACTTCTGGATTATCAGCTAAGAGAAGAATGTTTGCATTTGCCACTTCATTCACTGATTGCTGAGAAATAGATGGAATTTCTGAGACATTTGGATCAACTGCAGGTATAGCGTTTATAGGAACAGCTGAGACCCAAGATTTTTCAGCTTCACTATTCTGCATATCTGGAATGATAGTAGGACCATCATTTTCTACGGTGTGAGCATGAGGAGTGGGAATATCTTCTGAATCACCAAGATGAGAAAACATCCATTGATTCAGTTCTTCTGTATCAGCGTTCGGTTTAGAGTTCGCTGAACGGCATTCGTCAAACGTGACGTGAATAGTTTCTTCTACAGTTTGTCTTCTTCGGTTGAAGACTCTGAAGGCTTTGGAAACTGAGGAGTATCCAAGAAAGATTCCATCATCAGCCTTAGGATCAAACTTTCCAAGGGCATCTCTGTTGTTCAGTATGAAACACTGACATCCAAAGACGTGAAGAAAGCTGATTGAAGGCTTTCTCCCATGAAAAAGTTCATAGGCTGTCTTTTTGAATCTTTTAACTATCAGCGACCTGTTTTGCGTAAAACAAGCAGTGTTGACAGCTTCTGCCCAAAACTGAGTAGGCAGGTGAGAATCGCTGAGCATTGAACGTGCAGCTTCAATAATTGTTCTATTTCTTCTTTCAGCGACTCCATTTTGTTGTGGTGTTCTCACTGACGAAAAGTTGTGAGAAATACCCTTGCTCTCAAGGAAGGAATCAAGATAACTGTTTTTGAATTCAGTTCCATGATCACTCCTTATTGAGCGAACAATCATATTGTTCAGAGTTTCCATCTTCCGAACAAAGGTGATGAGTTCTTCAGGGGTGTCACTCTTAGAACGGAGAAACATTACCCATGTGTAACGAGAGAATTTATCAACTATGACCAGCGTATATTTCTTTCCAGCGATGGATTGTTTGTTAACGGGGCCAAACAAATCTATATGGAGTAGTTGTAGAGGAGATGACACTGAGGAAACTTGCTTTGACTTAAAGCTTGCCTTGGTCTGCTTCCCTTTTTCACACGCTGAACATAAAGACTCTTTGGCGTATGAATGTTGAGGTAGACCAGTGACTAACTCTTTGGAAGAAAGAGTATTCAGTGTCTTGAAGTTGAGATGAGAGAGCCTTTTGTGCCACAGCCAGTTAACATCAGAAGATGCTTTTGAGAAGAAACAGGAGTTCTCAGTGGTTGTTGAGTCCATGTTTATAACGTAAACATTTTCCAAATGATAACCGCTGAGAGCTATCTTCTCCTTTTTGTCAGAGACAAAGCAGGATTCCTTAGTGAAAATCACTTTGTTATCCATGTCGCAAAGCTGACTGATGCTTAGAAGATTATGCTTCAGCCCTTCAACATATGCGACTCTTCTGAAGGATGTTGTACCATTTGAAAGTACACCATACCCTCAGGTGTGTCCTTTTCCATTTCCACCGAAAGTCACAGAGGGACCCTTCTCTTCCTTGTATTCAGCGAGCAGGTTTTTCTTTCCAGTCATGTGTCTAGAGCATCCGCTATCGAGATACCAGATACCCTTCTTAACCTGCAATACAAAGGAAGATTAGTTTTGCTTGGGTACCCACTTCACCATGTATACGCGTTTGTCAGTGGAAGAAGTTGGAATGTGTTCAGCAGTCTTTCCAGCATTTGAAGATTCAACTTTGTCTTTCTTCACTTTGGTCAATTTCTTGACCTCAGCGGTAGGAGGTACCTTGACCTGAATTGCAACTGGTTTGGTCTTCTTGGGTGCTATCTTCACCTTAGCTATCTTATCAGCTTTGGTGGCTGTGGGACACTTACTTGCAATATGATCGGTAAGTCCACAGTGATAACATTTTCTATAACTAAAATTAGTTCTAGGACCACTTGAGTGCTGAGCTTTTAATTTGGAATTAGAAGTGCCAGCACCAAGTAAACTATTGGTTTTAGAAATGGGATGAACATTCAGTTCTTCAGATTTCTTACCAAGGACATCCAATCTGAGTCTAGGAGTAGATCGCTGAATAAGTCCAGATATCTGCTTCCTTGATCCAGAGGGATGAGCCACTGAAGCTTTAGAGGCATTCAGTTTTGGTACTATGATACCCTTCTGAGGATTCTGGTAAATAACAATTCCTTTACCTTTGTCTTTAAAGACAGAGGTAGGTTTTGAATAAACCATTTTCTCCTTGCCTTTTGAGGAGGTAGGAGTTTCCTCAGGGATTGGTGTAACCGACGAGTACTGAGATGATGAAGTGTCAGCTACTGAGGATACGAACGTTCCAAATTTAAGCATTGAACGTTCAGTGGTTGGTTTTGGAGTATCATATTTATAACCCAGACCACGTTTATCACTCAGAGGAATCTGAGCCTTAATTATCTCAGTGATCTTTGTTGAAGAATTACACCATCCTTCAACAGTAGCTTGTTCGGCTTTTAATGCAGCGATAGCTTCTGCTCGTTCGATTTTGACTAGCTGATTTAAATAGACTTGATCTTTAAAATCATCTTCAATTTTAGAAAGCTTTTCTATTTGAAGGTGGCAGTTTTTAAGCTTTTCAGCGAGATCAAGATTTTGGTTTTCAACCACAGCTTTGCCGTTCATGGCTTCGTATAAACTTCTAGTCAGTAAATCGATTTTACGGAGACTATCAGCTTCATCAATATTTGCAATATTGGTAAAGAAGGAAGGTGATACCTGAATGGCAGATGTTGAAGTGGAGGGAATGTCTGAACTTTCTTCCTCTTCTTCAATCTTTGCCATGAGACATTGATTTGCTTCATCATCTTCAGAATCAGATGATGAGGCTTCTTCATCAGAAGCAGCCCAATCATAGTCAGCCATCAGGCCTTTTCCTTTCTTCTTAAAGCTTTTCAGCTTTGCATACTTCTCCTTCAGCTTTGAGTATTTGTCATCTTTATTCCTTGGAACAAAGGATTTCTTTGTAAAAGCTGAAGGTCTCATGATTTTCTTTGACCTGCACTCGTTAGCGAAATGACCTGTCTTTTCGCAGTTGAAACAAGTAGCAGTAGCCTTATCAACAAAAGCTGATGACTTAGGCTTGTCAGCTATGGAAAGAGTTTTGTTCTTTCTAAACATTTTCTTCTTGGCGAATCTCCTGAACTTTTTAGTTAGGAGAGCCAAGGATTCATCATCATCTGAAGAATCAGAATCTGATGATCTTTCAGAGTTACTTTCTAACTCAGTGATAGTGACTGAGGGTCGCTGAGTAGAAGGTTCCTCTGAAATTAAAGCAACAGGGGTGCTTTTGGAATCTTTTACAAGATTCTTCTTAAGATGGCTAGATTGCTCATGATTCAGCAATGTGCCATATAAGGTAGCAAGGGTCATTGATCTTAGATCTTTTGACAGCTTGAGACACATGGAATAATTGTCCCAACTTTCAGGTAAACATTATAGAAACTTTGTCAGCACTTCAAAGTTAGAATATTCCTTACCAACCGTTTTTAGATCTATAATTAAGCAATTAAAACGTTGATGAACTTCAGAGAGAGTTTCATTCTTACCAGAAATGAAGCTTTTGTATTATCTTACCAGGTTAATCTTTCTTGAATCCTGGACTTCAGACGTTCCTTCATACTGAACACATATTGTGTCCCACATGGCTTTTGAGGATTTCAGGTTCATGACGGAATGGTAGACTTCGTCAGGAAGGGCCATGGATAGTATGGATCTGGCTTTTGTATCTATAGCCACTTTCTTCTTATCTTCATCGGTCCACATGTGTATTTCCTTTGGAATCAGCCTTTCAGGAATAGCAGCTCTAGTTGCAGTGGCTGGAACTAAAGGATCAATAGTTACAGGGATGTGTGGGCCGTTTTCAAGATAGTAGGTCATAGTGGGGTCTACACCTTCTAAGAAGAGCATCATCCTATTTTTCCATAAGTTGAAGTTGTCTCTGGAAAATCTAGGGGGTTTTGCAAGAGAACCATTGTCTATATAATTTGTGTTTGTGTGGGAGGCCATTTTCAGATAATAGCAAGGAAGAGAAATATCTTAGATTAGATCCTGTTTATGAGATTAAACAAATCTGCTCTGATACCACTTGTTGGTCCCGAAAGGCCTATACAAGTTTGTAGAAGAGGGGGGGGGTTGAATACAAACACACTATTTTGCTTTTCTAAATTGTTTATTGATAAATCATTAACAATTTACAGCTTGTTGTGGAAACAAGATTAAGGATAAACCTAAATCTAAACAAGTTGGAACACTAAGGTTTCTTGCACTAAGAAAGATATGGAGATTACTAATAAAAACCTATCTTGAGAGAGATTTGAACTTGTCCAGAGTTAGCAAGTTACTTCAAAAGAAGTGAGTTCATCTCTTTATATACTGCATGCATTTAATGCAAGTCAGTATACACTTTACACGTGTCATCAGTTGGTTGGTTGCATGTCATTGACCTTGGTTGACAACCTTAGTAGCCGTAAAGATGAACAGTGTAGTATCAGAGTGTTTGTACGATCTCAGATTTTTGGAGGTTCTTTTCTGACATTTCGTACGGCGGCGTGCAAGGGAGGTTAAGACAAAAGTACTTTGTACGGAGGACTTCATGATCAGCTTTCGTTGATTCAGCGATTACCATTTACTATTCAGCGAATGATAAAGTTCAGCGATAACTGAAGTCTTGTACTTGATACTTCACGTTGAGTGGACAAATCTGAGTCTTCGCTGATCCGCATCAGTTCATTAGTAGACTTGTCGCTGGTTCTTGAGCTTGATCTTCGACTTCAGTGTAGAACCTTTGTTGACGTGAAACTTGTCTTCAGGGATCATAAGTAAACAACTAACTTATCAGCGATCACCATAAGGACTGAACAGACTCAGAGCATTATGGTGAACAGTGTTCGCTGAATGTTTAATTTAAAGAGCGAGAGTTCCTATCAGCGGTACTGTAAGATCTTAGTACTTATCAGCGATAGTGAAACTCTGATACATATTGTTTACATACAATTGTCACTAAGTATTTAAGAGAGGGTCATTATCAAATCACTGAGGGTTTGGATCAACAAATTCCATAAGGGGCAAGAAGCAACTTGGGAATTGGAATCGGACATGAGAGCTCGTTACCCTCGTTTGTTTGAAAATGGAATTCCGGGGACGGAATTCTTTTGAGGGGTAGATGTTGTAACAACCGGGTTTTATTTTTGGTCGATATTGGAATTTTGGGAGAATTTCGGAAATTTAGAAGTTGTGTGGTCTAAGTGTGAAACTTAAAAGTTTGGTGCTTTTTGTGAAGGTATATAAGGAAAGTGAAAACCCTATTTCTCATTAAGCATTTGTCTAGTGTGTGTGTTGTGTGTGTGGCTGGAAGAAAGAACAAGAAAAGGGGTTTTGGCTTAGAGGAAGAAGGAGCTGCGATTTTCAGCTGAGTTTTGAGGAGGGATTCCAGAATCATCAATTATCCAGGTAAAACCAATCATATTCCTCTTTAAGTTAGTGTGTTTTGTGAGTATTTGGAGAAGAAATATGGATTTTATGGGTTTATGGTGTTTCCTCATCTAACCTGATTAAAAAGAGTAGTAGTTTGGGATAATGTGTAACTAGCGACCTATATTGCTAATCTGGAGGTGTTGAGGAAATTAGGACTTGAGATTGTGCAATTTTCTGTGTTTTCGGTATTGCACGTCGCGTCCGGAAACCCTCAAGTTAGGGTAGTGTCCGGACGATTTGTGGTGTCCGGTAGAACCCTGGTAGTAGTCTTCGGATGACTTAATTTCCGGTTAAGATGTCCGGATTGTTGGGTTTCCCGGGTAAGATGTCTGGATTGTTCGGTTATCCGGGTAGGACGTCCGGATAGCCTGGTTGTCCGGGTAGTTTTGACTATCCGGATACAGTGTTCGGAAAGTGTGAGGTGACATAGTAGTGCAGGCTGTGTGTGTGTGTATTTCCATCAAGTGGCTTATCGTGGTAGTATGTACCTTATAGGTGCAGTTGAAGGGAGAGCTCATCTCGTGTGAGGACTAAGCGGGACGACAAGTGAATCTTTCTAAACTTAACTCCTTTAAAGTGTGGAACCTTATGCATAATTATATGGTAAGTGTTCGTTTTATCAAATGTTCATGAATGAGAAGTGTGACTTAACTGTGGGGAAGATATCTATCTATGTGTGGACGAGCTATGGCAAATGTGTGAGATGGGGGTGCGTCCCATATGTGTGGATATATGAATGTGTTTCATATATGGGCGGTGTGTGCCCTTTCTGCTGTCACGGTGTGTGTGACCATAGTGTGTGCCATTAGCTTGTCATAGTGTGCTGGCCATTAATGTGTGCTCATAACGAATCCATTTAAATACTCTTACTGAAAGCTTTTACTTAAACCGTATTATTTTGTGGCGTGGCTTTTGAGGGAACTCACTAGACCCTATGGTCTAACCCTCGCTTTCAAAACTAAAACCTTTCAGGAAATCAAGTTGAAGGCTCAGGAAAAGGGAAAGGGAAGGTGTGAGCTGGAGCTTGCATCTTGGGGATAGAAGACTCCCATTTTTGGCATTTTAGACTTATTCTCAGCTGTAATAGGGTTATTTTTCCGCATAAACCCTTGTTGAATATTATTGAATTCTTGGTGTAGCCAGGTTTGGCAGATGTTACTTATCTATGAATGTTGTGTTTGTCTACTTTTAGTTTTGGGTTGTTACACATACCCTAAAATCATCCCTAATAAACCCTAAGACAACCCGTAGACGATGCCTCAATCCTAGCCTTAAATAGTACGCGAAACAAGCATCGAAAACACGCAACAGGGCTTGGCGCTGGTTTCTGCACGACCAAAGAGCACCACTCCAGTGCTTGGCGCAGTTTACCGCATGGCCAAACCCGCGTTGAAAGTTGTGCGGAGCACCTGCACGATTTTCAGATCTGAAATTTCACCCATTCTCAACTCCAAACCTCCTAGATCGATTTTTAAGCCATTGAATCAATGTAATAAGGATTCCAAATCCATTTAATCAATGACCAAAGATCACACAACGTTTATATCCATCCAATACATCCATTGATTAACCCAATATTCCCAAAACCAAAGGAATGATAAAACCTAGAAGGGAAACACCTTTAATGGTGATTTTGATCAAAAACTCTGATGGATACCAACAATACAATAATTAAAACTTATAAGAAATCAATCCTCAATCACTTTGTTTTCTTTCCCATCGATTAGAACCCAAAACTCACATGGTTTACCAAAACCCAAAACACTAACCCGTCTAATCAAATATAGAGAAGAAGGGGGGGGGGGGGGGCATAAACCATACATTGAAGAAGAGGAAACATAAACTCTAGAGTTATCTCTTGCACCAAACTCTCAATGAAGATTTCCAGGTTTCTTCTCTTTATTCTCCCTTAGCCTCCAAAAGTATTGTTCACAATGAGGGGTTTAGAAGGGTTTACCCTTCTTTTATTCTTCAATATTGCACACACATTCCTACTTTTCCATATTTTATACATTAGCCCCTAAGTTACATGAAAGTTTGATTTTATGGACAAGGGTTATTACACTATATGACTTAAACATAGGGTATATTTGTTTATTTCTTAACATTTCTAATTTAGATTTGGACGCAATCTCTGAATTGGTAAGAGGGTGAATCTTATTTGGTAAACATCAAATATGCTTCTTAATGGTTCTAAAACCTTTTGAATGATTTTGTATCTTGGGCCTGCTTAACCATTCAGCACCCTAATTTTATTTTGAACAATTACCAAACAACCATATTTCATTTTGCACTATATCATAAGAGCCTCTAAATCATCCAGACCATTTAATCATTCTGTACCAAACCATTCAGCAACTGCCAAACAACCTCTTAATAAAACAATGGAAAAAAAAGCCGATTTTTTTCCAGATTTTCTATATATCTTGATAATACCTCTATTTATAGGTAGTATGATGAATATAGAGTGACTGAATTCATAACATGTGAATCGAAATTAAACTATAATTAATGACGATTTAATCTGAAATGAATTCAAAAATTAGTGATTCTAAAGAGTATCTCCAACAACTATACTATAGTTTTTTTTAAATAAAGTATTAAATGTCCAAATCTTTAAAAAAAGTCACCTTCAACTCTAACAACTATTCTATTTTAGAGATTCTAGCATTGATTATATTATTAAAATAATCAACATTAATAAATATTATTTCTCTCTCCTAAACATTACTTCAATGTCTCTTATTGGTGAAATGATTAAAATATTGTTTCCCTATCTTAAAAATTGAGGTATAGAGATTTCTCCAAATTTGGACATTTTAATCTTCTATCTCATCTTTTAACATACAAGATAGCATAGCATAGCTATTGGAGCAAAATATGTTAAAATCCTTTTTTTCTATTTTAACTTGGCTATTGAGATGCTTTAATACTTCAAACAATATCATCTTTCCAACAACTTTTTGCATTAAAACGGAGCAACGACTTAAGAAATGTTTCGTTTCTTAATTACAAATCATTGGTAATATAGAGGGAACACCTTTTGGTAACAAAGAAAAAATTATGTTAACTTTGTGAACTCGTTGGGCCAATCAAAATTTTTATTTAGTTATGGTAACTTCAAATGTTAGAGTCAATAATTAAGGGTACATCTGTAACAACCCACCTCAAAGACAAGTTAAACAATACGATATCTCAAGCAAAATATAAACAATGCCAAAACGGCCCTCAAATCTTGTCTTACAAAACTTAATTCAACGGTTTGCGAAAACAACCAGATTACAGTTGAGAATAATAAAACTATAACTATTATAATAAACGTGCTCTTAATTGAATAAATGTAAGTTTTGTGGTGCAAAGTGGGAAAAAGAAAAAGTTTAGTGTGCTTGTGATAAAGTATAAAAGGGGTGAAAAACCCTAGAAATCTCATTCTTCTCCCAAAAAAATGTGTGTGCGGCTGAGGTGCGAATGTGAAGCAAAATCAATCAGTCCAGAGTTCCTCAATTGGGTGTGTGGAATCATTTTGCAAGGTAATCTCCATCTCTTGTGTTTTTATGATTTTAATTTAGAGTCTAGAAGGTTGGAGTTTTTTCTATCATCTGGTAAGAAAGAAATAGGAGACTGTGTGTGTTCTCCTTTTGTGTGGGTTGAAATTGATGGATTAGATAATAAGATAATCGCTAATAACTCTCCCCTATGCTTATGATTAACATCGAAAAAGATTTGCATGAAAAGAGGTCGAGTCTAATCGAAATTGTTTCTGGGTTCGAAAGATCCAAAATTATTATAAGGAGGATCCGAAATTTTTGGCTTAATTAAGTAGATCCGGAAGTTGGGCTTGATTGGATCCGGTATTCACACAGAACCAGAACTTGGGTTTTATTAATTAGAACCGGAATTTAATTGGACATGATGTTGGGCGTTAAGCAAAGATCCGGAACTTGTAAAAAGAAACCGGACTTGGGCTGTAAATAAGATCCGGAACTACCCATGTGATCCGGAATTATTGATGTGATCCGGAACTGTGCATATGTAATAACCGAGATTTCTTTCAAGTGAAAAGAATAAGTTTTGTGGAAAATTGTTGAGAAGTGGAAAGTCTAAGGGCTAAAGTGTATTTTGGTAAAAGATACATTAACTCTTGTAGTTAGCTCAAAACCCTAGGAAAATCAAATCAGTGTAAAATGGTGGGTGGCGGCCGAGAGAAAGAGAGAGAGCAGAGAAAAGGTCGCTCATATTGCAATTGGAGAAGAAAACTTAGCGATCATCAAATGTCGAAGAGGAAAGAGTATGGAATTATGATTCTACAGAAATACTTAGCAGGTAATCTCAAACCCCAATCCCCAATTTAAAATTATGTCTGTTTGATTTGGCTTGTTATGGGATTCCTTATTTTAGAGTTAAAGGGGATGTTTAAAAATGAATTAAGCATGTATAATAGAGTTAGAATTATGGTAGAAGAGAAAGAGTTTGTTTAATCGATTTAAGTTGGAGTAATTTTAGGTTTAATGTTATCAGTATCGTCGCCATGTTTAAATTCGAGATTCTAAATTTTAATAAGATGTTCCGGAACTAAGTAATGTGTTCCGGAATTATTGTACAATTGATAAGGATCCGGAACTTTCTACAAAGGATCCGGAAGTGGCTTTGTATAGAGATCCGGAATGTAACGCAAAGTGAGGATCCGGAGTGTAACCCAACGTGGGGATCCGGATTGTAACTCAAAGGCAAGATCCGGAATTTTTGCAAGAAAACGAAACCAGAGCTGGGTCATGCGTTGGGAGTCCGGAACAAGAAAGCCTTTATGGGCCAGCCATGTGACCCAAACATTTAATTCTTTACCATTCACGTGACCTAAATATTCAATTTGTATGGACCGGTCATGTGACCCATTGGTTTAAAACTTGGGTTAGCCACGTGACCCATTTAATTAAGTTTTGGACTTTAGCGATTTAGCAAGTTCTGGTACAAGTTGGAAAAGAAAAGAGATCCGGATGTTCTATATAAATGAACCAGAAGTGGACTTGTTATGTAAGATCCGGATAGTATAAATTTGTTGGGCCTAGAATCCGATTCATTTATGGACCGGAGATAAATATATTTGGAAATTAATGTTTTGGGCCAAAAATCTATTGAGTCGTTTTGAGCTAGTAAGCAAAGTCCAATAATTACATTTTGGGTTTGAAGAGTGTCTTATCGATTAGATAAATTTGGGTTAGGTACGGAAGCAAGCTCGAGTAATAAATCAAGAATTCGTGACGAACGTTTATTGAAATTATATGTGTTCCATATAGAGATCGGAAGCCTAAATAAGAGGTCGCGAAACGAGAAGAACAGGTGAGTTCCCTTAACCCTTTTTACGTGGAATAAAAGATAAATGTTTTAATGATTATGGTGTGCTTACGAGCATGATTTATTTACAAGCTTTTACGTATGCTTTCCCATGAAAAGTATGTTTTAATGAAAAGATTGTTCAGCAAGACGAAATGATTTATAAAGTTTACACGGATTTCTTGTTTCATGATTATGATGAGCTATGTGTTTGTTATATGGAGTCGGTCTGCACAGTAGGATCTGAGTAACTCGGGATCCGATGATCCCTTGGGCATTTGTGACTATCTTGTAGGAGAAAATCCGTTTCCTTCTACTCGGATTTGTGACGAGCTTGTAGGAGGGAATTCGTTTCCCTTCTACTCGGATAGAGGGGAGTCTGCTAGGGCCCCGGTATGAGGCGAGAGGGGAGTCTGCTTAGGCCCCGATCGCGGTTAGCTTATGTGATCCTTAAACACTGTGCATTACCATGATTGAATGATTATGTGAAGAATGTTAATGTGTTTTATAAAATGATTTTTATACTGTTGGTATATGCTGTTTACGGAGGGAATTCACTAGACCTTTTGGTCTAACCCTATCTTTTCAAAACTAAACCATTTTCAGGTAAGCAAATAGTAGGAGGCTCAGGTAAGTGAGCAAGAGCAGGATAGAGTACAGATGCGGATAGAGACAGTGCCGGTGCCACTTTTAGTAGTAGTTGTTCTCAGTTGTGTATAGGTTGTTTCCGCCAACCTAAGTTTCGGAGGCTGATGTAGAGAAATTTTCGGGACCCAGTTTTGTAATGTTTACGAGTTAATGCTATGTTTGCCCTGTTCTATTTATGGGTTGTTATAGCATATCATCCGGAATTGGCATGGGCCGAATGGGATCCAGTGTCCCATGACGAACCGGAGTGAGCATGTGGGCCATAGGACCCGAAGGTTGGCTTTGGGCCTGATTTGAATTTTTAATGCAAGTGGAATTGAAGTTTTATTTCCACTGGCCCATGATCCGATTTTTAAAAGAGATCCATAATCGGAACTTAATTAATTGGATTCAGAATTTTGGTGTTGGGCATATTTAATTTATGGATCCGGAGTTTCCGAAAGGAAATCCGGAATGAGTCTAATTGTTTATTGGGTCCAGAATTTATTTGTTTTGAGATCGAGACTTAGGATCCAGTATTATCCGGCTGAGACTTTTCAAGTAATAGAAATTTGAGTGTGTCTGAGTCTTATCGGGTAATGTGTGTTGGGTCCAAATGTAGGTACGAGTAAAGGCAATTGGTTGCGAGTAAAGAATTCCTAGCAAGGTGAGTCTTTCTGAACCTAAATTTTATACAAGTGTGGTTGATGGTTATTATTTAACCGTGTGCTTTTCAACTGCTTTTATTTCAAAACGAAGAGTAAGTGTGTGGCATGGTTATTATCTAACTGTGTGCTTTTCAACTGCTTTTACTTCAAAGCGAAGAGTAATTGTGTGACAATATGTGTGATTTAAATGTGTGTGACCATGCTCTGGCTTTGGTGTGAAATGGAGGTGTGTCCCATAATAATTATATATGAATTTGTTTCATATATGGGTGGTGCACCCCTATTGCGCTGTCACGGTGTGTGTGACTATAGCGTGTGCCAGTAGCATGTGTCAATGTGTGCATATCATTTTAACTGTGCTTGTTATGATTTGTATAAACTCTTTCATAACTGATTTATAAATTGCGATATTTTTTGTGTGACTTGGTGTGGAGGGAACTCACTAGACCTCATGGTCTAACCCTCGCTTTTCAAAACTAAAACCTTTTCAGGTAAGCAGGTAGTCGAAAGCTTGCTTAGAAGTTGGCAAGGCGTGAGACGGAGGTTGCATATAGAAGGATTAGAAGGCTCTCCTTTTATTTTGTAGTTATGATCTCAGCTGTAGTTAGGGTTATTTTCGCAAACCCAGTTTGTAATCTGGATAGTGTGATTACGTTGAGCCATTTTTGGCGTTTTAATTTAAAGATATAGCTTTTGGCATGATAGTTTGGTGTGGGTTGTTAGAGTTGGTATCAGAGCCCTAGTTTAAGAGATTAAGGTGACCGGATGGGCCTAAACTTAAACTGTGGAGTAGGAGGACACTGCTGAGATATAGGAAGCCTTTAGGGAAGACCTTAATCACTGAGAAATTAGGACGAAGGTAGTGAGGACTCTCATGTAAGGTAAATTCAAATCACATCTGGCCAATGTCATTATGAATTTACAGGTGCATGGGTGTGCTTGCTTACCGTTGTTCTGATACTGGTAGTGTATGGAGTGTGGTTGCTAGTGTGTGGAGAATATTAGTAGTGTCTGGAGTGTGGTGATTAGTGTGTGGATAGTATCAGTAGTGTATAAAGTTTTAACCTTGTCATGATGGCAACAGTTTGGTGTGTTGTGCAGATTATTCTTGAGTAATTGATGACACTATCTAGAAAGGTATTGTTTGTTTACGTGGGGTGAATGTCCGGGTGAAGTAGAATCTTCAGGGCTCTTCAAGGAAATAATTGGTTGGAGGTGAGCTTCTAATCCCTGATGAGTCCTTATTCTGGGAGTCCCGATGTCGGTGAATTGAGATCTTGAGAGTTTCAACTCAAGGATCGGATGATAGAGATGTGCTTTCTCACTCTCTAGTTAGTGGAAGAGTGACAAGGGTGGTTGAGAAATGATAGATGTATGGATTGGTAACACCAGGTTGGTTAACCTATTTGAGGTCGAGGTGAAGCCGTATAATTTACAAATTAGTAGTCAGGCAGTAACTGTGAGGTTGGAGCATCCAAGTGTGTGGGGGTTGTGTGGATAAGTTGGTGGTAACTTATACTTAGTGGGCATGCAAGACTGATACGAGGTTTTCACACCCCGAGAATCTTACCGCAAGTGTACGGGTCGAAGTCAAGTAATAGTACTTAGAGAAATACGAGTATCGAATCACGGGGAACTAGGAACTAAATATCACAATTACTATAATTGCTATTAACTGAACTATCGAAAATTGAGAGGTTGTTATTAAACTACTTAATTGCAATAAATAAAATCAAATCAAACACAAGACAAACAGAACAGCTTTGAAGACTTTAATAGAGAGAAAAGTTGAGGGTTGGAAATCCAATGGTTCTCACATACAAACGTCTGACTCAACTCAACTACCAGTTATTCCTATCAATGAATGCCCACTCTTTATCTAATCGTTGTTCTCTCTCGAGTTACACCGATTTTATTTGCAAAGCATGGTTCCTTTTTCAAACAACCGTGATTTCTATTTTGAAGACCTAAGTTTTATCTTTCGATCTCAACATATAGGGTTCAAAACGCATTAAGCTTAAGATGTAAACGGGACTAAGATTTACTCGGTATATCTCTATCCTTTCTTACCTTAAACATGCAATTTCTAATTCTATTTCTCAATTACTTCTCTCGAACATTAATTGAAAACAATAAGACAATTGTAAGGTAGCTAATCTCACAAAAGCATTAAACACAAAATTGCATTGATTCATTAAAGAGGAAAACTGATAAAGGTTTCAAGTCATCTGGTTACAAGTTTGAAACCACATTCATTCCAACCCCCAACATGAACCGGTTAGTTCATGTCGGTGGTGGATTCAAACATAAGGGAAAAGGATGCAAAAGTGTATGTAAACATGATTAATATCGAAAGATGTAATCGTGATAAAAGTGATGACAACTCCCCCTTCTCGTGTTCGTCTCTACGTTCCGTGATGAATGTATCCGTGATCGGCTCTCTAACGTGGCTTCGAGGACTCCGAAAAATCGCCCAAAATCGCCCCTGAACTGCTCCCGATCGTTTGCCGTAAGAATGATATCGAATAATGGCCTAAACCCCGGATAAAATAGCTGAAAATCGCAAAACAGACACTTACGCGACCTGCCACGCGACTTGCAAGTCGCGTGGTAAGTCGCGCGTGTTGTATTTGCTGCGTGGGTCGTTTTCTGGTTCTCGGGTTGGGTCCTGGTTTGGTCGCGGGTCTTGGGCTTGGCTTTTGGGCTCCCGTTAGGCTTCGTTTTGACTCGTTTTGGGCTCTTTTTAGCATCTTTCTCGAGAAATGCCGCTTTTTAGCTAACCTGCATAATTCACTAGATAGACCGTAAAATACACGCCTTTTTACTTGAATACAAGCCAATCTCGTTGGTTTGAGAACTGAAAATAACGCCAAAAAGTGGCGTTATCAACAACCCCAAACCGAGCGTTGCTTGTCCCCAAGCAAATTAGCGATAAAATAGAATAAAAGCACACATTGAATTTAGTAATGACTGCACAATTCCCAATCGGTACCAAGTGATGCATCGGTGATTTACCATATCCGTGAATGTCTATCTCACTCTCGCCTTATTCTTATTTCGTTTGATCTATGACCTTCCATTGGGGGTTGAACTCTTGACTGTTCCGATTACATTAGGGTTAGACTAAGTCCAAACACACTAGGGAAAACATTTCGCCTCGACCCTACCTCACAGGATACTCTCTTTGCACTCGAACCTAGGTTATCGCTCGTGTTGTCATGTTTAAGGAGATTATGTACAAGAATACGCAATAATTGCATGACAACTCTATTGAAGACGCACAAATGTCCAAAAGTTTGATCTCAGAAAGAAATCAAATAGCAAGACAGGGAATATCAGTAAAGGCAGTCGTAAACCGTAATCTCATTTTCCAAAAGATCATCCAGGTCTTTACACGGGTTGGAATGGGGCTAAGGCTATGGGTGAGAAATGAAAGGTAAATTGGTTCAAAGATCCTTGGCGTGTCAATCATTGGCAGTTCCGAACTTTCTACTTCAGCCTCTATCATTTGGCCCTCTTTGTCACTATTGGAGTCGCTTTGACTCTCTTATTTAGCTGCTGCTAATACTAGCTAACTGCATATATTTTTTTTTTCAAGTTGGGACTTCATTGGTCCTCTTTTCTACTTCTCGGGTTACATTGACCCATTTTATTCTCATGACTGGCCGGAATTCTTTCTTTTCTGCTCTATCTCTAGTAGTTCATTACTGCTTCTGATTGACACACTTTCGGATAAGGGTTGGCTAAGGCTTTTGGCTCAAGGTATAATGGTGGGTTTAGAAAGAATTAAGGTGCGTGTTTGGCTGCAAAGGGGGTTATGGGTACACACAAAAGGTAAAAAGGAATGATAGCTAAACACAGGGTTAAGACAAAGCACACAATGCCTGGAATCATATCTTAAGGTCCACACGATATGGTCTACTATACCCTTTCCTTATATCCCGATGTTCGTCTTTGCTACTCAATGCAATAATGTAGCGAGATCATTCTACATTCACGACAAGGAATTCGAAAAAGTGTATCAGAATTAGGTGTATGAATCCCTCGAAATGAAAAACGTCTTTTAGGTTCAAAATCTCACTATCGGGTGGTCTCCACTAATGTCCCTAGTCATGTCCTTTCCCGGTCCTTCCCTAACGGTCACGTCACTATCATAAGATTCTTCCCACAACGGTCGGTCTCAATCATTCAAAAAAATTTAGCTATGTGATCTAGATACTCAGAAATGTAGGAAATCTACGTTCATAAACTTGGGCCCGATTGGGCAACCCCAAACCTTACCCACACATTGTCCCCAATGTGCAAGCAAAGTTGTAGGTGATGTGACTCGAGTCATTGTGCAGTTATTACAGGTATGAAAAGGACGGGCAAGGCATTACATAGCAAGCAAAAGAAAATCCAAAATTTCTAATATGGGCACCCCAAACCTAGGCCGTAGCCTAGGTTTGCCAAATAAAATCCAACCCCAAACCTCGGTTTCCCCAAACCTCGGTGAAACCGAGGTTTGCACAGGGTCAAAAGGTGAGTGTGTAGATGTGGAAAAATTGAGGCACCCCAAACCTAAGTGAAACTTAGGTTTGATGCATCTCGTGTAACTAATAATAGAATAACACATCATACACCACTCGTTTAGCAGAAAGGGTTAGAACATACCTGTTTTGCCCGGCCGGAGGGGATTCTTGAAAGGTTGAGCACTTAAAGGGGCGGAGAGAACATGCAAAACAAACAAAGAAAAACAAAGCACAAGACAGAAAACTGGAAAAGAAACACACAAAGCAAGAAAGGAATAAAAACTACACGAAAAACAAAACGAGGAAGCAGGGACTCCCGCGGTTTAGCCCGCGACTTGCAAGTCGCGTGGCAAACCGCGTAACCTACTGTTTCAGAAACAAACAGAGGGTCCCGCGGCTTGCTGCGCGGTATACAAACCGCGTGGCAAACCGCGTATGTCCCTGTTTCAAACATCTTTTTGGCTTTTTTTCGATTTTTCGATTTTTATGGCTTTTCGGAAATAAAAACACACGCAAAGTAAAAATAAAAGGAAACAAACTTTGGTGGGTTGCCTCCCACCCAGCGCCTTATTTAAAGTCGTGGCACGACTATGTGGGTTCAGCTCGGCTCAGTATCCGTAGACTCGAATCGCCCACACTTGCGATTCCCCGCGGATTGTTCCCTCTTTACTTGACCTTTACCATCTCTAGATCTGCACTGTCCACTCTCGAACATCTTGAAGTTTACCTTCTCGCCACCAACTCTGAAGGTAATCTCTCCTTCCTCCATATCTATTAATGCTCGACTCGTGGCCAGGAAGGACCTCCCCAAAATCAGCGGGACTTCCTCATCTTCATCTATGTCGATGACCATGAAATCTACCGGGAAGTAGAACTTACCAACATTGATCAGCACGTCTTCAATCACCCCGTATGGATACCTTATCGATCTGTCCGCGAGCTTGAGTGTCATGTATGTTGGGCTCACCTCTCCCAATCCGAGTTCCTGAAAACAGATAACGGCATTAAATTAATACTCGCCCCTAAATCACATAACACTTTATTAAAACTAAGATCCCCAATTTGAATAGGGATTGAAAAACTTCCTGGGTCTTTGAGCTTCTGGGGAAGCTTATTCTGGAAGATGGCACTACACTCTTCAGTGAGTGTAACTGTGGATTGATGATCGATCGCCCTCTTTTTGGAAAGGATCTCTTTCATGAATTTCATGTAAGAGGGCATTTGGGTGAGAGCATCTGCAAAAGGGATATTGATCGTTAGCTTTTTAAATACTTCAATAAATTTAGAAAAATTGACCTGATCCTTATTTGCTTTCAGCCTGCTCGGGTAAGGTACTCTCGGTACTGCCGGCTTGACCGGTGGTGTCACTTCTTTCTCCTTCGGCTTCTCTTTCCTCATACGCTCTTCATCGGCCTCTAATGCATCCATGTCAATGATCTCCACATCATTCTCGGCTTCCTTTGCTGGCTCCTCATTCAGCTCCTTGCCATCTCTCAGATAGATGGCATTACAATTCTCTTGGTTCCTCTTTTCGGCCATGCTTGGAAATGTGCCAGGTGGTCGGTTTTGTAGGGCCTCGGAGATCTGCCCTACTTGCCTCTCGAGGATCTTGATTGCAGTTGTATTCTGATCAGTTGCGGTTTTCACCGTGTTCACAGTGCTTGCTAGCTCTCCAACCGTGCTGTCCATTTTCGACATGAACTTCATCATCATCTCCTCCAGCCCCGGTTTCTTCTCTCCGGTTGGTCCTTCGTTTCTTTGATTAAAACCTGGAGGACGATAAGCATTATTAGCATTAGAAGAATTTGAAGAGTTAGAAAAATTACCTGGTTGTTGACCGGGTTGACTCCACGAGAAATTTGGGGGCTTTTTCCACCCTTCGTTATACGTGTTAGAGAATGGGTCGTTCCTTGGCTGATGATTCCGGTTTTGCATATACTGAATTTGCTCGGGTGCTTCCGGAATACCTCTATTCATCTGATTTGTGATAAAGGCCAGTTGAGCCTTCAGTTCATTCAGCTCATTACTTTCTTGGACACTTGCAACTCGTCTTACCGCTGATCTCGGAGTGGAGAAACTATGTTCAGCCAAGTTCTCAATCAGCTCGCACGCTTCCTCATACGACTTGTCCATTAGTGCTCCACCCGCGGCAGCCGTGATGTCGTTCTTAAATTGCGGGTGGAGTCCACTGAAGAAGGTCTAGATGATGACCCAGCCCTGTAGCCCATGATGAGGACACTTCTTGATCATGTCCTTATAACGCTCCCAAGCCTCATACAGCGTTTCTTGATCCCATTGAGAAAAATGGGTGATCTCCGCCATTAGTTGGGCGGTTCTAATCGGTGGGAAAAACTTTTGGAGGAAGGCTGCTTTCAACTGTGCCCAAGTAGTGATCTGATCTGACGGTAGGCCTTCTATCCATATTTCAGCTCGACCTTTTAATGAAAAACTGAACAGCCTCAGTTTGATTGCGTTCTCCTCCATCCCGTTGATCTTGAAGGTGCTACAAATGCGCTCGAAAGCTCGGAGATGAGCGTGAGGATCTTCGGTCGGTGCTCCTCCATATTGATTTTGCTGCACCATTACGATGGTGCTCGGCTTTATTTCGAAATAGTTAGCCGCAGTGGTAGGTGGTTGAATGCCTATCCGTGCGGCCGCCACATTAGGATCGGCAAATGACCGCATCGGAACTCTTTCCGGAGGTGGTGGTGGATTGTTGCGGCGAGGTGGAGGATCGTTTCACGGAGGTGGTCTCTCGTCGTCGGACATCTCGAATTTCAGATTCCTTTTGGCTTTCGCTTCCTTACGCAGCCGACGAGCGGTTCTTTCGATCTCCGGATCAAATTGTTCGATCTATTTTCCTCGGGTCGTCCTTGGCATAAACCAAGTGGTACCTGAAAAGAAGAAAGTAAAGTCAATAATCCAAAAACTGAAAGTGATGGGAAAATAACAAGAAAAGAAAATGCCCAATCTAATAGCGCGTATAGATGGTAGTGCTATTAGTTACAACCAGTTCCCCGGCAACGGCGCCAAAAACTTGATACGAGGTTTTCACACCCCGAGAATCTTACCGCAAGTGTACGGGTCGAAGTCAAGTAATAGTACTTAGAGAAGTACGAGTATCGAATCACGGGGAACTAGGAACTAAATATCACAATTACTATAATTGCTATTAACTGAACTATCGAAAATTGAGAGGTTGTTATTAAACTACTTAATTGCAATAAATAAAATCAAATCAAACACAAGACAAACAGAACAGCTTTGAAGACTTTGATAGAGAGAAAAATTGAGGGTTGGAAATCCAATGGTTCTCACATACAAACGTCTGACTCAACTCAACTACCAGTTATTCCTATCAATGAATGCCCACTCTTTATCTAATCGTTGTTCTCTCTCGAGTTACACCGATTTTATTTGCAAAGCATGGTTCCTTTTTCATACAACCGTGATTTCTAGTTTGAAGACCTAAGTTTTATCTTTCGATCTCAACATATAGGGTTCAAAACGCATTAAGCTTAAGATGTAAACGGGACTAAGATTTACTCGGTATATCTCTATCCTTTCTTACCTTAAACATGCAATTTCTAATTCTATTTCTCAATTACTTCTCTCGAACATTAATTGAAAACAATAAGACAATTGTAAGGTAGCTAATCTCACAAAAGCATTAAACACAAAATTGCATTCATTCATTAAAGAGGAAAACTGATAAAGGTTTCAAGTCATCTGGTTACAAGTTTAAACCACATTCATTCCAACCCCCAACATGAACCGGTTAGTTCATGTCGGTGGTGGATTCAAACATAAGGGAAAAGGATGCAAAAGTGTATGTAAACATGATTAATATCGAAAGATGTAATCGTGATAAAAGTGATGACAACTCCCCCTTCTCGTGTTCGTCTCTACGTTCCGTGATGAATGTATCCGTGATCGGCTCTCTAACGTGGCTTGGAGGACTCCGAAAAATCGCCCAAAATCGCCCATGAACTGCTCCCGATCGTCTGCCGTATGAATGATATCGAATAATGACCTAAACCCCGGATAAAATAGCTGAAAATCGCGAAACAGACACTTACACGACCTGCCACGCGACTTGCAAGTCGCGTGGTAAGTCGCGCGTGTTGTATTTGCTGCGTGGGTCGTTTTCTGGTTCGCGGGTTGGGTCCTGGTTCGGTCGCGGGTCTTGGGCTTGGCTTTTGGGCTCCCGTTAGGCTTCGTTTTGACTCGTTTTAGGCTCTTTTTAGCATCTTTCTCGAGAAATGCCACTTTTTAGCTAACCTGCATAATTCACTAGATAGACCGTAAAATACACGCCTTTTTACTTGAATACAAGCCAATCTCGTTGGTTTGAGAACTGAAAATAACGCCAAAAGTGGCGTTATCAAAGACATGGTGGTAATGAGTTGCTGTGTGGTTAAGTGGTGGACTAGCGTTGTTATGGGATGAGCGTAGGTGGAGACCTTGCTCGGGAATTGCTATGAGTTGTTCAAGTGTGGCAAAATTATGAGTGGATATGCATGGATGTCAAAGTGGCGTGTGGTATTGTTATCCGGGAATAAAAGAATAGGGTGGCAGTTGGCGGCTAGATAAGAAGGAAATTGTGTGCTTCTGGATCGGTTAGTTTATGACGTTTCGTAGTAGATATGAAATCTTTGGGAATGTTGAGCTAATCCTTGTATGTAAAGGAAATGCAAGGGAGTGGGTTAATATCGTTTGGGAAATGAGAAGTGTGTGGTCGCTTCGAGCATTGGGTGTTATTTCGGATTGACTTGGTTGAATTTCTCGTATGAGATGTGGTGAAACTGTTTGTTAGGTATAGTAACCGTTGAGATTGCGTGTATAGGGTGGTCAATGTTGGATGAGGAATGTTCCATACTAGCCTGAGGTAATTGGGACGGTAGGTTCTATTAAGTGAGTAAGCGGGAAGTAGAAAGCGTGGCAAGTGGCACGGAAAGTGGGAAGCAATGTATTCAGAACGTCACCGTCGGGTGCATGAACTTCTAGTGGGAGTATGAGAAAGAGGACTTGTGTGGATGTGATTGGCTTAAGCGTTGAGGAAAACTAGCTTGTGTGATGGGTCAAGAGTGTGCACTTTCTAGTGAGCCATTCTTTGGAAACATGTTTTATGTTTGAGAAGGAAATGGAAAAAAGCAGTCGAATTTGGTGCTCGGGGTGAAGGACCATTGGTTTGGACTTGGTAGTAGTATGGGAGTGGCATTGTAGTCAAGCGTGTGAATTGACTATTAATAATGGATTGTAGTCAGATTAATTAATGTGAGAAAGTGTTATTTGCCTTAGACGTATTTTGTGTTGGGAAAGTAAAGGTAGAATTGTGTGTAATTTGTTGAAGAGAATCATAACTGTGGGTTAAGGTGATATTCAAGGTTGATTTTGTGATCAGTTGGCGAATTGAGTGTCGTTATTTTAATAAAGGTTTTATGTTGTTGTGACGTTAACTACGGTAGAACTCGTTCTTTTAAGAAGGTGAATTTGTGTGTGAAACCCTTAGTTTGGTGCGTTTTAAAACCATGAGTCTAGATGTGTGAATGATTTTGGGTGAGACCGGAGGTCACACGGTTGACCACCGATAGGTCGATCATTCTTCGCGAGAAGTTAAGCATGGCTCAAGACCGCCACCAGATTATGTGAGCAAAAGGAGGAGATTGACCGAATTCCATATAGGAGACGGTGTGATGTTTAGAGTTTCATCGTGGAAAGACGTGTGTTTGGAAAGAAAAGGGAAAATTAAGACCCCGGTATGACAAGTCGTTCGCCATCATCGAGCGTGTAAGTGAGGTGGCGAATAAGCTGAAGTTGCCCGAGAAACTTCGGGAAGTTCATTCGGCATTTCCCTGTGTCGAATCTTAGGAAGTGTTTGGCCGAGGAAGGCATGGTCGTATTGTTAGACGACACTCGTGTGGACGAAAGTTGGATTATGCGGGGGAAACGTTGGCGATTTTAGATCGCAAGGTTGGAAAGATGAGGAATCGTTCTCCTCGATTGCTCGAAGATGGAATTCCGAGGCCGGAATTCTTTTGAGGGGAGGATGATGTAATAACCGTGTTCTTAATTGAATAAATGTAAGTTTTATGGTGCAAAGTGGGAAAAATGGAAAGTTTAGTGTGCTTGTGATAAAGTATAAAATGGGTGAAAAACCCTAGAAATCTCATTCTTCTCCCAAAGAAATGTGTGTGCGGCTGAGGTGCGAATGTGTGTGCAGAAGCAAAATCAATCAGTCCAGAGTTCCTCAATTGGGTGTGTGGAATCATTTTGCAAGGTAATCTCCATCTCTTGTGTTTTTATGATTTTAATTTAGAGTCTAGAAGGTTGGAGTTTTTGCTATCATCTGGTAAGATAGAAATAGGAGACTGTGTGTGTTCTCCTTTTGTGTGGGTTGAAATTGATGGATTAGATAATAAGATAATCGCTAATAACTCTCCCATATGCTTATGATTAACATCGAAAACGATTTGCATGAAAAGAGGTCAAGTCTAATCGAAATTGTTTCTAAATTCGAAAGATCCGGAATTATTATAAGCAGGATCCGGAATTTTTGGCTTAATTAAGTAGATCCGGAAGTTGGGCTTGATTGGATCCGGTATTCACACTGTAACATCTCAGGCCAACCGTATCAGATATTGTCCGCTTTGTCCACACACCCGGACTCACGGTATTAAAACGCGTCTGATAGGGGAGGTATCAAGTTCCTCTTATAAGGCAACATTTGTTCCCCTCCCCAACCAATGTGGGATCCTACAATCCACCCCCCTTGGGAGCCCAGCGTCCTCGTTGGCACACCAGTCCGGTTCCCGACTCTGATACCATCTGTAACAACCCGGTTTCCTTTTAAGTCTCGAAAGTTTAGTGGTCATTGTGAGAATAATAGAAGTTGTAAATTTAGGGACCTTGTTGCAATTTTGGAGGATATAGAAAGAGCCCAAATCCCTAGGTTTCATTGCACTGTTCATTTCTTTGACTTTTGTTGGCGGCTGAGAAAAGGAGAGAAGAGAAGAAATCAAGTTTGGGCTCAAATCGTGAGGAGAAGAGCGTTTCAGGTGAGGAATCATTTTCTTCTCTTGGGTAAATTCCTGCTTATTAGACGATTTTATGTAATTATATCATTGTCTTCTTCAAGTTTAAGGTGAGTAATTGTACAAGAGCACATTGTGGGTCTAAACTCTAAAATTGAATGGTTAATGGGTTAGATTTTGTTCTGCTTAAGATTACTAATGGATGGGAGAATCCCCTAATAATCTTGAAATAAGAAAAGATCGATAGAGAAATCGTTTGATAGTTTGGTTCGATTAAAATGGAGTATTAAGATTTTGCTCGTTACCGCTGGTTGCGTATGTTCAAATTGCGTAAGTCCCATGGTTGCGTAAGTCTACTTGCGGAAGTCCAAAACTATCGGAAGTTGAATTCTGGGCCGACACCCAATTTGCTAGTTTGGTCTCGTGGGCTTAGGAATTAATAACCCAACATATGAAATCAGCATTGATACTTGGGCTGCGAATTTTTGTATTGGACCAAAATTGATTCTTTAAATTCGAAAGTAATGATCAGGATTAGATGCACGTGGCCTTGTATTTCATTTTTGAGATGTAGATTTAATTCAATTAGGCCATGGGATTGCTTAGCTAATTTAGATTTCAAATATATGGAGTTGGGCCGTGGGGTTTGTTAGTTAAATTGAAATTCTTATAGTTAATTGGGAAGTTTGGTTTTAGTAGGCACCTAAATTCAATTAGGCGTGTGACTTTGGATTTAAAATGATAAGATCCCATACCTTAATAATAAATATTTAGATCCGGTAATTTAGTAAGGTGGAATGTAAATCTGAAGTCCTTTGAGTCGAAATAAGATAGGGATCCAAGGGAATTGGTGAGGGTAGTTTTAGTCTCGAGACTTACTATTCCGATGCTTTTAATACTAGGTGTTACTCACAAAATCTGAAGTTCGAGAAGGGATATTGCTAAACGCCAGGTGAGTTTTTCTGATCCTAAAACTCATTTTTAATGTGAAACGTTATGCATGTTTTTACTGACAAGTGCTCGTACATTTTCTTTAAACTATGCATGAAGGGTGTGAATTAACTGTGTGGATATAAATTGATTATGTGTGGACATGCTATGGCAAATATGTGTGATGGGGGGGTGTCCCATAATACAATTTAATATACGAATTCGTTTCGTATATGGGCGGTGTGTGCCCGGTGCGCTGTCACGGTGTGTGTGACCATAGCGTGTGCCATTAGCATGTCATATTGTATGGATGATTTACATGTGCCTTATGATGAAGTTTTGGAAATAACTGTTCTTACTAAAAAGCTTCTCTAAACGTAACTATTTTGGTGTGACTTTTGAGGGAACTCACTAGGCCTCATGGTCTAACCCTCGCTTTCAAAACTAAAAACCTTTTTCATGTAAGCAGATGTTAGGAGGTTCGGACAAGGGGAAAGGGAAGATGTGAGCAGGAGCCTACGTCTTAGCATTTAGAAATCAAATTTTTGGATGTAATAGACTTACTCTCAGTTGTATTTAGGGTTGTATTTCCGCAAACCCGTTACTATATTTCGTTGAATGGTATTGAAGACCAGGTTTTGGCAAATTTTGGATTATCTTTTAAATCGTGTTTGGCTTATTATTATTGGGATGTTACACACACAGAACCGGAACTTGGGTTTTATTAATTAGAACCGGAATTTAATTGGACATGATGTTGGGCTTTAAGCAAAGATCCGGAACTTGTAAAAAGAAACCGGACTTGGGTTGTAAATAAGATCCGGAACTACCCATGTGATCCGGAATTATTGATGTGATCCAGAACTGTGCATATCATCCGGAATTGCCGAATAGGATCCGGTGTCCCATGAGGAACCGGAGTGAGCATGTGGGCTATGGGACCCGAAGGTTGGCTTTAGGCCTGATTTGAATTTTTAATGCAAGCGGAATTGAAGTTTTATTTCCACCGGCCCATGATCCGATTTTTAAAAGAGATCCATAATCGGAACTTAATTAATTGGATTCAGAATTTTGGTGTTGGGCATATTTAATTTGTGGATCCGGAGTTTCCGAAAGGAAATCCGGAATGATTCTAATTGTTTATTGGGTCCGGAATTTATTTGTTTTGAGATCGAGACTTAGGATCCAGTATTATCCGGCTGAGACTTTTCAAGTAATAGAAATTCGAGCGTGTCAGAGTCTTACCGGGTAATGTGTGTTGGGTCCAAATGTAGGTATGAGTAAAGGCAATTGGTTGCGAGTAAAGAATTCCTAGCAAGGACTCCAGGTGAGTCTTTCTGAACCTAAATTTTATACAAGTGTGGTTGATGGTTATTATTTAACCGTGTGCTTTTCAACTGCTTTTATTTCAAAACGAAGAGTAAGTGTGTGGCATGGTTATTATCTAACTGTGCGCTTTTCAACTGCTTTTACTTCAAAGAGAAGAGTAATTGTGTGACAATTTGTATGATTTGAATGTGTGTGACCATGCTCTGGCTTTGGTGTGAAATGGGGGTGTGTCCCATAATAATTATATATGAATTTGTTTCACATATGGGCGGTGTGTGCCCTATTGCGCTGTCACGGTGTGTGTGACTATAGCGTGTGTGCTCTATTGCACTGTCACGGTGTGTGTGACTATAGCGTGTCCCAGTAGCATGTGTCAATGTGTGCATATCATTTTAAGTGTGCTTGTTATGATTTGTATAAACTCTTTCATAACTGATTTATAAATTGCGATATTTTTTGTGTGACTTGGTGTGGAGGGAACTCACTAGACCTCATGGTCTAACCCTCGTTTTTCAAAACTAAAACATTTTCAGGTAAGCAGGTATTCGAAAGCTTGCTTAGAAGTTGGCAAGGCATGAGACGGAGGTTGCATATAGAAGGATTAGAATGCTCTCCTTTTATTTTGTAGTTATGATCTCAGCTGTAATTATGGTTATTTCCGCAAACCCAGTTTGTAATCTGGATAGTGTGATTACGTTGAGCCATTTTTGGCGTTTTAATTTAAAGATATAGCTTTTGGCATGATAGTTTGGTGTGGGTTGTTACAACTATGGCTATTTGGTTGTCTAACAAAATCATCCATGCTACACTCCACAAGATGCCAAGCCACGAGCTCACACCTTGCCTTCACCCTTCTCTAACTTCTTACCTGAAAAGAGTTTAGTTTTTAAAAGCGAGGGTTAGACCATGAGGTCTAGTGAGTTCCCTCAAAAGCACGCCAGAACCACGATTTACATATTTGCAAGGTATAAAGTAAGATTATTAATCAACACACCTTTAATATGATATGCACACAGTTTATACATGTTGATGGCCCACGCTTTGGTTACTCCCACCCATGACAGTGTGTCAGGGCACACACCCGCCCTCAATTGATTTATATGAAACGAATTCATATATGTAAATCATTATGGGACACCCCCCCCATAATCACACCATAAACCATCGCATGCCCACACCCATTCATGATCTAAAGAATCATACTACTCATGCGTATTTAAAAGCAACGTATAATGAAACATGCAGTTAAATACATTATTCAAATTTGCACACTTGATAAAGAATTCAGTTTAGAAAGACTCACCTGGCGCCTAGCGAATTCCTTCCCTTAGTTAGTACCCCTTTTTAGCTGCACGCCTAAAACACAATACACATACACACACTATTATGATAAGTCACCCGACCGAATCTAATCCACACATAAACAACCTCTTAGACTATCAAACAGACCCTTCCTACCGGATCCCACTTACCGGTTTAACTTACCGGGTAAGGTGCCCGGGTCCAACTTTCCAGATCAACTCCCCGGAAAGGACTATCCGGGTAACCTTCTGAATTGCATTCGGACAACCGCACTTACCGGGTCCCTGCGGTATTCGGGTAACCCCAGTTTCTAATTATATTAAGTGTCCGGGTCCCTCCAGACTCTTGCTACTTACCGGATACGGATCCAGTTAGTATACGCTTTCCGTTCCAGGCTCTCAACACTATCCAGGTAAACTGTAACATCCCAAGTCAACCATACCAGATATTGTCTGCTTTGTCTACACACCTGGACTCCCGGTTTTAAAACGCGTCTGATAGAGGAGGTATCAAGTTCCTTTTATAAGGCAACCTTTGTTCCCCTCCCCAACCAATGTGGGATCTTTCAATCCATCCCCCATGGGAGTCCACCGTCCTCGCTGGCACACCAGTCCGGTTCCCGGCTCTGATACCATCTGTAACAACCCAGGCCAACCGTACCAGATATTGTTCGCTTTGTCCACATACCTGGACTCACGGTTTTAAAACGCGTCTAATAGAGGAGGTATCAAGTTCCTCTTATAAGGCAACCTTTGTTCCCCTCCCCAACCAATGTGGGATCTTACAATCCACCCCCCTTGGAAGCCCAGTGTCCTCGCTATCATACCAGTCCGGTTCCCGGCTCTGATACCATCTTTAACATCTAAGGCCAATTGTACCAGATATTGTCCGCTTTGTCCACACACCTGGACCCACGGTTTTAAAACGCGTCTGATATGGGAGGTATCAAGTTCCTCTTATAAGGCAACATTTGTTCCCTTCCCCAACCAATGTGGGGAGGGGAAAACTTCCAGGCCAACCGTACCAGATATTTTCCGCTTTGTCCACACACCTGGACTCATGGTTTTAAAAGTGTCTGCTAGGGGAGGTATCAAGTCCCTCTTATAAGGGAACCTTTGTTCCCTTCCCCAACCAGTGTGGGATCTTACAATCCACCCCTCTTGGGAGCCCAGCGTCCTCGCTGACACACCTGTCTGGTTCCCGGCTCTGATACCATCTGTAACATCCATGCCAACCGTACCAGATATTGTCCGCTTTGTCCACACACCTGGACTCATGGTTTTAAAACGCGTATGATAGGGGAGGTATCAAGTCCCTCTTATATGGCAACCTTTGTTCCCTTCCCCAACCAATGTGGGATCTTACAATCCATCTGTAACATCCCAGGCCAAACGTACCAGATATTGTCCGTTTTGTCCACACACCTAGACTCGCGGTTTTAAAACGCGTCTGATAGGGAAGGTATCAAGTTCCTCTTATAAGGCAACATTTGTTCCCCTCCCCAACCAATGTGGGTTCTTACAATCAACCCCCCCTTGGGAGCCTAACGTCCTCGTTGGCACACCAGTCCGGTTCCCGGCTCTGATACCATCTGTAACATCCCAGGTCAACCGTACCAGATATTGTCCGCTTTGTCCACACACCTGGACTCACGGTTTTAAAATGCGTCTGATAGAGGAGATATAAAGTCCCTTATAAGGCAACCTTTGTACACTTACCCAACCAATGTGGGATCTTATAATCCACCCCCTTAGGAGCCCAGCATCCTCGCTGGCACACCAGTCCGGTTCCCTGCTCTGATACCATCTGTAACATCTCAGGTTAACCGTACCAGATATTGTCCGCTTTGTCCACACACCTGGACTCACGGTTTTAAAATGCGTCTGATAGAGGAGGTATCAAGTTCCTCTTATAAGGCAACCTTTGTTCCCCTCCCCAACCAATGTGGGATCTTACATAAACCCTAAGCGGATATGCATACACCTATCCGGATAGTCCGGACTCTTACTGAGAAAAGTCGCATAACAAGCAAAAGGCACGAAAATCGATGGCTTCCATGGTCACAACCGGATTATAAGCAAAATAAGTAGAGTATAAAATCCTTTACTCTTGATGACTATTAAGTGGAAGAAAGATTGCTCAAGTCGAATTTATCTTGTGAAAGACTATTAGTGTCTAACCCTTTATGATGGGTTTCCTCAATTGATGAAGAGATTAGAGATAAGAAAGATTACCTCAAATGGAGATGAAATCCACACCCAAAGCCTTCGATTTCAACTTCTTCTTGAGAAATTTCAATTCCTTCCACACACATTGATCACACCAAGCCGCACACAGAGTAGGAGAGTATGTTATGAGGGTTTTAGGGTTTTTACTTCTATTTATAGTTCCCACACCAAAACACTAAACTTTTTTATTTATCCCACTTTGGCCACCAAACCTCATTTTATTTCAAGTAATAATCGGGTTATTACAACATCAGTCATTTTTATTTGTAAGTTATTTCGTTGTATTAAATGAGATGTAACAAATAAATAATTGTTTGTTTTTAGGGCTAATAATTATATCAGTTTTTTCAATTTTCTCAATGATTATGTTCAAATTAATTTGAATGATGGATGATCAAAATGAGCACAGTACCATTCATCATATTGATTTGGATGATTTATTTATGGTGATTTGAATGATTTATTTATGGTGATTTGAATGATTTGTTTATTAGTGAACCCAATTCACATGATGTTCATGAGTGAACAAGACACATTAATACACAAATAATCGGTCAAAGATTCATTAGTGAACATTTTTCATAACTACCAACTTCTGTTACTTATCATATAAATGTTTATTGGTTAACTAATAAACATTCATAAGTCAACAAAGTAAAATTTAATTATCCTATATATATATATATATATATATAGAGAGAGAGAGAGAGAGAGAGAGTAAAGATCATGCGAGAAATTAGTCATTTGTGAGATATCGAGAAGTTCCAAGATCATATAGGATTACACGTGATACGTGCACTTAATCATATATGATTAAACACACCCAAAGGAGACGTGGATAACGTGGTGAAGCTATGTGTTGTCAATGCAACATGTGTTTAATCATATATGATTAAGGTGTGTACCATACGTGTAATCATATATGATATCGAAACTTCTCGCATTCTAGGAAATTGATCAACTTCTCGTTTGAAGCTCATTATATATATATATATATATATATATATATATATATAGAGAGAGAGAGAGAGAGAGAGAGAGAGAGAAATGAGTATAATCAAATGCCAACCACAAAAAGATTAAGAAGCATGATAATCACTAATCTTGTGTTATTTCACAATGTGAAACAAAATACTAAAAACAGACATAAAAATAATCAAATTATGAAACAACACTATATTTTCACATGGATAGTTTCACAATGAGAAACAATATATGAAAATCAACTTTTCAAGATTCTTTTCCTTTTTGTGGTTCTCATTTGGTTACTCCAATATCTGACACCTTTTTTATGTTTCTCATTTGATTAGTCCAAAATGTAACACTCATAGTTTTACAGAAAGTAGTTATAGGACTAATCCAGTCACTTTCGGGCATGACATCATGGTTTTTAGAAGATTAAATGCATCAAACCACCTTGGCGAGTTATGAGGTCGAAAGGAGAAGCAAAACAAGATTTCTTGACGAAAATAAAGTCCATGTGGCCTTGCCCGCGTAAGTTTCAATTTGTCATGTTACCATAATTTGATATATCCTTATATGAACACATCCAGATCGAATGCAATTAATTATATATCTTCGTTTTGTTCTTTTATTACTTGCACACATTATGCTCATAGTTTCAATGGGATTAACCAATACAAATAAACACATTATGCTCATAGTTTCAATGGGATTAACCAATACAAATAAACACATTATGCTCATAGTTTCAATGGGATTAACCAATACAAGTCTATCGATCATAGCATAGAAAACGAACACACAAGTTTATTGAACTACACATTGTGCTTATTCTTGCTCCAAACGTTAAATGAAGAAATATGATAAGAACGAAAAGTTATGAATCCCTTGAACTTTATTCTGTGTATATGTCTGTAACAACCGGGTTTCTTGACAAATACAAAAGTCTAGTGTCTCTCGTGTAAAGAATAAAAGTATTGTTGGAGGGCCAAAGTGGAAACTGTGGGAAGGTATTTAAAGGCACATTTCCCTAGGGTTTTTATTTGAGAAATCAGTGTTGTTCTTGAGGGTTGGCGGCTAGAAGAAGAAAAGGAGAAGAGAGGAAGAAAATTTGGGAGAAATCGGAATTGGGAAAGGAAGCATTGAAGGTAATATATTCTGAACTCTTCTCAATTGTTTATGTGTTCATCTCTTCTCTATTGTCTAAGATTTTGGGATGAAAAACCTTAAATTCATGGTGTTCTCCATCTTTTCATCTTAGAAAGGGATTTCGGGTTTTTGGTTTGTAAATGTCGAATTGATGGTAAGAAAATGGATTAAGTGAGTGTTTATGACTAGTAGATGAACCCTTAGGTTTGGCAAGTCGAGCTGATAGTAGAAATCGAGTTTTAATCAGTTTTCAGATTGTTGGGTTTCGTCCAGTACGTGGTTTTCGGACGTCGCCTCGTCCGGACAGTGGGGGTGTCCGGTTAGGACTTGGAGGTGTCCGGGTATTGTTGGTTTCCGGGTAATGCGATCAGGTCCCGGATGAGACATCCGGTTAGTGTTACGTCCGGATAGTAGTGCGTTCGGGAAGTGCCGGTGTCCGGAAAGTGATTTCATCCGGATAGTGGTGCGTCCGGGAAGTGCCTGTGTCCGGAAAGTGATTTCACCCGGATAGTGGTGCGTCCGGGAAGTGTAACGGGGCAGTAGGATTGAACTGCTTGAACTGATACGAATCTGATGCCCTTAGGTGTTCGATTGGGTTAGCTCGGAGATATTTAAGGAGTACATTCAGCGCTAGCGAAAGGTGAGTTCTCTCAACCCTTTTACGACGTACCTTATTTTACTGAAGTGGTTTTCTTTACGAGCATGAATTGCTTTATAAAAGTTATGCATGTTTTCCATGAACTGTACGGTTATTTAGCAAAAGAAATGATTGGTTAAAGTTTACATTATATTGATTTCAATAGAAATGTATATGCATGCTATGTGGAGACGGTTTACACTGTGGGGTCAGGGCGTCAGGGGATTTGATAATCCCCTGGGCATATGGAGGTTAGCTTGTAGGATGGAATTCGTTTTCTCCTACATGAAGGAACAGGGGGTCCATTTGGATTCCGGTGTAGCCAAGAGGGTGTCCGTTAGGCCCCGCTCGTGATAGCTTATGCGAGCCCCGAACCCGGTGTTTAACCTTGTATGAAGTGAATGTAAAGTTTACGAACTGTTTCAATGAAATGCTTTTATTATGTGATAAATCTTTTATGGAGGGAATTCACTAGACCTTTTGGTCTAACCCTCGCTTTTCAAAACTAAACCATTTTCAGGTAAGCGTGCAACAGGGTCTTCTAGTAAGAACTAGGAGAGTCGGCAAGAGGAACTTGGAGATTAGAGCGACTCCAAGAGTTTTGGGCACGACGATTATAGATTTAGCTCTCGGCTGTGGAATAGAGACTTCCGCTGTCATTTTGTTTAGTTTAGCATATTAATGAATTAAAGACTCATCTATTGGTGTGTTTAGACAAGTTTATTTATGTAATTCAGATGCTATTTCTATATTAATGCATATTATGAAATTGGGATGTTACAAATGGTATCAGAGCCTTAGTTTAAGGGATTTAGGTGACCAGTCAGGCCTAAACTTAAACTGTAGGATAAGGAACACAACCGAGACATAGGATTGCCTCTAGGAACGATCACTAAATGCGCTTAGGAATAAGGTGCCAAGGACAAACGTGTAAGGTAAGTTTGGGATTACACCTGGCCAGTGTAATTACGAACTTACAGGTACATGTGCGTGCTTACAATACCTTACTTTTAGCAAATTTGTTGTGTCATGTCTAGCAAGGATTGATTATCGGTTTCTTTCAGTTTAGCGCTATGGCTGGGAGAACGTTGAGGAATAGGTCAGCAAGATCCCTGAGGGATAGACCGAGCTCCATTGACTGGGGAAGTGTCGTGTAAGAGTCAATATGATGTGATGTATGTATACATCGTAGAGAAGAAACGTTGTATAGAGTGTTATGAGTCGTCTAGAGGTAGCTCTTCGTGGATTCGGAGAGGAAGAACGTTTGAGTTTGAGTAAGACTTCCGTTTTGGGAGAGTCCCAGTTCTAGAAATCATGATAGATCAGTAAGGATGGTAAGATAGAATAGTGTCAAAACCTTGAAAGTGTCAATGGAGCCCTGACTTTTTAGTCGAGCTTTTCATTGGCAGGATAAATGAAATAAGATACTTATGGTAAATTGAAAGCATGTAGAAGTAGAAAGTGAGATAGACGATCAAAGCGAAAATAGTGTGAAATGGTAGAGTAAGTGAGATGTGGAACGCATGTGCAGCAAGTTATTGCTTGGTCGAGAGGGAGACCCTTGGTCGAAGGAAGAGTGTCAAGGATAGGTTACGTGGGTAAAGCGGTTGACCTTGCTAGGGTAAGTTGCCTTCAATTACAAGTAGAGTTTCATACATAGCTTTCTTAAATGTAACATGAAAATTTTCACGATTTAAGTTAAATGTGTAAATATCAATTTTGATCGAAAAGGAGTCATAATGTGCAAGCGTATGTTTGAAGAAAAGGTGATTTCATTCACACTGCACCATGAAATTTTGAGCCTAACGACTTGCAAGGATTTCACACTTTTCATGATAAGTTAAATTATTACAAAAAGGTCGAGAAGACGTGTGCCAGCAAAACTTTTACAATCAAATGAATTTTAACCGGTTGATATCATAAAAAAAAGGGTCGAGAGAAAGGATTTTCATTCAAATGAATTTTACTTGGTGTCGGTAATTTCTTTCGAAATTGTGTCGTATGAAAGGATTTTCATTCAACGTATTATTGTCGTATTAACATCGTTCGGAAGTGAGTAAGATTAAGGGTCACGGAAAGATACATGCAAACGATTCTCGAATCGTTGTGTAGGGCGTTGAAATTATAAGAGTGATGGGGTCATGTGTACCCAAGTGTTTTCCAAACGTTGTTTATTTAAAATGATGAAATGTGCGAAAAGATTTATTTACTGTATTGTCATGCATGAAGGCTATGAACCTACTAGGTCGTAGGATATTACATTATAAGTTAAGGAAGAACTCCGAGAGCGGAAAGGTGTTGGACAAGTCAGGGGAGAACGTATGTAGTTTTAGTATATGTGTTTTAGAGGAAAGGTGAACAGTGGTAGAATCGGTAGTGGACCTTGGTATCGGTTGTATGAGGGTTTGTACCCTTGTTCGGTGACTAGAAATACAGTTGTCGAGGGACGGTGGTGTCTGGAGGAAGAACTAGGAGTCATCAAGGTGTTGGTTTTAGCAACTTTTTATGAGTAGTGTTGTGAGGCAGAAATGAAAGGCCCACGGTGTGGGATGTGAGCTTTGAGGTGAGCTTGTAATATTGATGTTACATAAGTAAGTCTTGAATTAAGGGCGACGGATTTCGAGGGTGATTATGATATGTTGGTAGGATTAGGTTCCGTAAGGGAACCCTTGTTAAAGAATAGGTTAAGAAAGTAGTTACAGGTCGACTATTGGCGTCGAAGTCGGCGACCGTGCAAGATGGTTAAGGCCGAAGGCTTGAACTAGAAGGGCGAAAGTGGATAGAACACCTTGTGGGGGTGCTAAGTTAGTGAGAGACCGCTGTTGTTGAATAAGCGTTCTAGTTACGAGGTGTGGAGGGTCCATAGAAGGATAAGGTGTGTAGCACAAACGAAGTGAGTGTAGACTGTAACAGCCAGTAAGGAAATGTGCCGTGTCTGTGAAAGGGATCTAATCGTAGGGAGCCAGCAAGAGTGATTATGTTTAAGTTAAGTGGGAACTCGTGAGTTATAGTTCAACAAGTTGGGAAAGGACTAAGTAGCGGGATAGACTCGATTATGTATACGGGAGGATTTGAAGGCAAGTTCGAATTGGGTGAATGATCATGAGAGACCTGGTCGGCAGTGTGATGGTATGGGCAAAGAGGGTACGGATGTGTAGTGACAGTATTTAGCAAGCTAAATGTGCCAGCTCGTGTCGTAGTGATGTGATGTTAGAGAGAGAGGAAACATCAAATAGAAGCCTTTTAGGGGTTTCGGATGAAGTGTATGACTTGTTAACCAGATTGTGGGAGCACGTAGAGTGTAGGTAGACGTTGTGGGATGATCATGTTTGGAATGGAATGATAGAGTGGTGGTGGGTGGTTACCCAAGGGAGAAACCAAGTGTTTTTAGTTGTAAGAGTCGCTAAGTAAGCATATTTTGGGATCATTGGAAGTTTAAAGAGGATGATGGTTGTGTTAGTCAAAATGTGGTGGGATAGATGTGAAATTCTTAAAGAATATGAGTTGTTGCTTATGTGTGAAAGAAATGTCTGAGAAGGTAAAAGTTGGAGATTAAAGAATGTGTAGTGACGTCGAACACTGGTGTCGTTTCAAGATGACTTGGTTGAATGCCTTAAGTTAGGATCTTAGTGCATATGTTGGTTTTGTGAGTAATGAGAAAGTGATATCAGCATGTGGAAAGGTCGGGAGAGAGGGGCAAGTAATGTTTGGTGGGTAGTGCTCCACGCTAACGTGGGGAGGTGAAGATAGTATGTCGGAATAAGTGAGTAAATGGGAAGTAGTAAACTTGACAGCAATGCCGAAAAGTGCAGAGTTGTGTAGATTGTCGTTGATAAGTGTGCGAACCGTTGGAAAGAGTATTGAGGAAGGGAATTGTGTATGAGTTTGTACAGGAAAGGAGTGGTTAAGACAGCTGAATGAGTTAAGTTAGTGACTTTGTGAGGAATGTTTAAACGAATTGGTCGTGCAGTGATTAAGCTAGAGAGAATAGTATGTTGTGACCATGGTTACTCCTCCCAGTGGAGTGAGGATAACCAGAGTTATGTTTTATATGAATGAACGAACGTGGCATCCGGGAGGAATTGATGTGTTTCAGAATAAGTTTAATTTGAGTAGGTGAACACTTCAACGATGGGTTTGGAGGTTCCTACTCTTAGTTACGTTCAGGTATGAGGTGGTGAAGTGGTGAGGATGGGAGAGATGATTGACGAACTGTGGTCTAGGTGGTCCGAGAAAAGGGAAATGTTATCTGCATAGACGATTGTTGGGTGTTGCAAGGTAGTGAGTTGTGATAAGATGAAGGAACTCGGGGTTGTGAGTTGTCGGGATGTACAGGGTTGGCCTTGTGCCAAGCTGTCAAGTGAGTGACTGTGTAACATCCCAAACTTTCAAAAGTACATATAACATATAATCCATAACATGTTTACAACAGAAGTACTTCCAATTTCACATTTGGTCCCAACTAAAGTCTAAACATAAAAAAAAAGAAATTCAGTACAACTTGATCCACTTTAAATTACATAAAATTAACAACAAAATTTATAAGTACAAAAACATCCACATTTTTCTTATCGATCATCTCCTCAAAAGCTATCCAACAAGTGTTCTAATCACTTGGTCTTACTGGAACCACCACCTTGAATACATATTTTTAAAACAGAAAAATGAGGGTTAGACCTAAGGGTCTAGTGAGAAAATCCCTGACATTTGGAAATCATTAAAATTTCATTTATATAAAATACTCTTTATATAAATACACATATATCACACGTAAATTAATACCAATCAAGATTGATGCATCATACCTGTCTCATCCCCCTTATCCCTCCACCAATGGCCAACTATATTGGTTGCGAGCCAATTTTAACACACCGGTCCAAAGCCCGGCCACGTATTATATTCCCATATAATACTCACGTAATTATAATATCTCAATATATTATAATCACCCACATATTCATACAATTTATCAAACATTTGTTATCCACATAGTGTATTCCAGTAAAAATACTTTTAAAGTAAAACTCACCTGATATGTTTATCACAAAAGTTTTTCCAAGACAATTATCACGTATGACCACCCTTCACAGAATCTGAAATCACACAAAATACCAAATATCTCTTTTTAAAACTAAACTTATAAAATCCTCGACTGAAGTCGCAACCTTCTAAAAGTAAATTAAAATCGCAATGCACAGTGCCAAGTCGCAATGCATAGTGCCAAGTCGCAACCATCTACTGCGACTTCACCCCGAAATCGCAACCCACTATTGCGACTTCAATCCTAAGTCGCAATTCACTACTGCGATCCCAAACCCAAATCTCAATCAACTACTGCGATTCCAAGCCAAGTCGCAAACGACCATTGCGACTTCAAGACCAAGTCGCAACCAACCATTGCGACTTCGTTGAATATCGCAGTCATCCATTGCGACTTCGATGAATGTCTCAGTTCACTTTTTATCCTAAAAACTCAGAATTTGTACTTTTAATCTATGCATGATGCTATAAAGGTGCAGATATGTTTAAGACCATAAACCACAACTACTCATAAACTCAGATTTCACTTTTCTTACTAAAAATACCAAAACCCACTTACCTATCTATTTATCATCTTATAAACATAAAGAGAGATTTGGATAGGATTAATACCTTAGATTCTCAATTGTTATTTAGCAGATTCAGTAGTGATCCTGCAGCAACCTCTTGAATTTCTTCTTCTTCTTCCCTTAAGTTTTCTCGATTTCTCTCTCTTTCTCTCTCAAAACCGTAACTATACACACATACACACTATGTGTTTTTGCCAAATAGTGTCTAAAGATGACACCTCTTGTGTCTAAAGTGAACATGGCGGTGAGGGTGGATAATATCTCCACTCTCACCAAATAAACCCCACACTCAATCTATTTGGCAAAACTTACCCCCAATCTTCCAAATAAAAATTAAAACTTACCCCTTAACTCCTAACTCCATAAAATACTAAAATAAAGACTTATAAAATTCCAAATTAAAAATAGATAAAATACCTGGTTATTACAGACTGTGTCTTAGTAATTGAATCTCGTGTTGTAGCGGGGGATTCCGCCAGGTTCTTCCTTAAGAGAAGTAAAGATGCTTAAGAAGCCTTATTTAATCTTCTCTCGTTAAGACCGATCGAAAAGTTGTGAATCCCTTGAACTTTATTCTGTGTATATGTCTGTAACAACCGGGTTTCTTGACAAATACAAAAGTCTAGTGTCTCTCGTGTAAAGAATAAAAGTATTGTTGGAGGGCCAAAGTGGAAACTGTGGGAAGGTATTTAAAGGCACATTTCCCTAGGGTTTTTATTTGAGAAATCAGTGTTGTTCTTGAGGGTTGGCGGCTAGAAGAAGAAAAGGAGAAGAGAGGAAGAAAATTTGGGAGAAATCGGAATTGGGAAAGGAAGCATTGAAGGTAATATATTCTGAACTCTTCTCAATTGTTTCAGTGTTCATCTCTTCTCTATTGTCTAAGATTTTGGGATGAAAAACCTTAAATTCATGGTGTTCTCCATCTTTTCATCTTAGAAAGGGATTTCGGGTTTTTTGTTTGTAAATGTCGAATTGATGGTAAGAAAATGGATTAAGTGAGTGTTTATGACTAGTAGATGAACCTTTAGGTTTGGCAAGTCGAGCTGATAGCAGAAATCGAGTTTTAATCAGTTTTCGGATTGTTGGGTTTCGTCCAGTACGTGGTTTCGGACGTCGCTTCGTCCGGACAGTAGTGTCCGGACAATTGGGGTGTCCGGTTAGGACTTGGAGGTGTCCGGGTATTGTTGGTTTCCGGGTAATGCGATCAGGTCCCAGATGAGACATCCGGTTAGTGTTACGTCCGGATAGTAGTGCGTCCGGGAAGTGCCGGTGTCCGGAAAGTGATTTCATCCGGATAGTGGTGCGTCCGGGAAGTGCCTGTGTCCGGAAAGTGATTTCACCCAGATAGTGGTGCGTCCGGGAAGTGTAACGGGGCAGTAGGATTGAACTGCTTGAACTGATACGAATCTGATGCCCTTAGGTGTTCGATTAGGTTAGCTCGGAGATATTTAAGGACTACATTCAGCGCTAGCGAAAGGTGAGTTCTCTCAACCCTTTTACGACGTACGTTATTTTAATGAAGTGGTTTTCTTTACGAGCATGAATTGCTTTATAAAAGTTATGCATGTTTTCCGTGAACTGTACAGTTATTTAGCAAAAGAAATGATTGGTTAAAGTTTACATTATATTGATTTCAATAGAAATGTATATGCATGCTATGTGGATACGGTTTACACTGTGGGGTCAGGGCGTCAGGGGATTTGATAATCCCCTGGGCATATGGAGGTTAGCTTGTAGGATGGAATTCGTTTTCTCCTACATGAAGGAACAGGGGGTCCATTTGGATTCCGGTGTAGCCGGGAGGGTGTCCGTTAGGCCCCGCTCGTGATAGCTTATGCGAGCCCTGAACCCGGTGTTTAACCTTGTATGAAGTGAATGTGAAGTTTACGAACTGTTTCAATGAAATGCTTTTATTATGTGATAAATCTTTTATGGAGGGAATTCACTAGACCTTTTGGTCTAACCCTCGCTTTTCAAAACTAAACCATTTTCAGGTAAGCGTGCAACAGGGTCTTCTAGTAAGAACTAGGAGAGTCGGCAAGAGGAACTTGGAAATTAGAGCGACTCCAAGAGTTTTGGGCACGACGATTATAGATTTAGCTCTCGGCTGTGGAATAGAGACTTCCGCTGTCATTTTGTTTAGTTTAGCATATTAATGAATTAAAGACTCATCTATTGGTGTGTTTAGACAAGTTTATTTATGTAATTCAGATGCTATTTCTATATTAATGCATATTATGAAATTGGGATGTTACAATGTCGATTGTTGGTTTGACTCCCAAGATATCAAACTTTCCATGGACGAAATCATAGTAGCCACCAAGTAGTTTGAGTTCCTTTTTATCTACTCCAGACCGAACGTAGGGGTAAGATAGTAAATTCACCAATGAATTCATCACCGACTCCTGCATGTACAACATACAAAGCACATGGCACAATGTGATTAATATTGGATCGGAGAAATTATTGGTTCATTGATTTACCTTCTCAACAAGTGTTTCGAGTTGTTCTCCTGAAACATGGGGATGGTCTGTAATCACCTTATGCTTGGCAGGCTGAGCAATGCTAACCCAATCATCTATGAAGTCACTACAAAAACATTCCCATAATGCACATAATGTTTGTCTCAAGAAGGAAAGAAACATGTTAAAAGGAATTGGGATCCATGGATTGGACTGAATGGAATTTAGCTGATTTGACGACGTGTTTTGTTGGCAGAGAATGTAAAGGAATTCAATTTTGTTTCTATAAACTTTCAACCTGGTTACCGATTGTAGCTTTGGATTTGAAATGTAAGTATAAAAACACGAATAGATTTATCATGTAAAATCTTGTTTGTTTATAAACACATATTTGAAAAGTAATTATAAGAAGCTCAAAATTACTTTTTGTTAAAACTATTTATCATTGTATTTATATAGATATATGTAGAAGGGTTTTTCGTCACTTAACCATTTTTGAACAAAACGGAAGTAAACTCTAGTCATGTTGCCAATCGAACAAACCTAAAGAATTTGGTCAATGAAATTGATAATTCTGATCCAATTGGAGGAATCCTCAAACCGAACACTTCCTAAGATATTTGACAAGAAATATTACATTTGTTTTTGGACAAATGAATTAATAAGGATAAAAATTAGACTTACTAGTGAGTTTTTTTGTCCGGAAGAGATATCATTTGTTTGATTCCACCACATCTACTATGTCCAATGACCATAATTACCTCAACCTATAACAAGTGTTTTTTCTTCCCATGAATATTGAGTAGCAATTTTCCGATGGTTTAAAAATAACAATTTTATACATAGATCCAACCATGTCAGAGTTTTCAAGAATTTATAGAATAATTAGATAGGAATACAAACAAATTGATAAAATGACCTTGAGATACAAAACTGCATATTCAATAACAGCACCAATATCAGAGTACCTATTCTGCAAGGCAAACATAACAATTACTAACATCAATAACATTACAATCTTCTACTAAAAGGGTATGTCATCATTATTTGGGGAGTCCCTATTATATTAGTTCCAAAACCACTATAAGTGAGGTAAATCGTATGTATTAGGAACAGATGAATGAATGGTGCCTGAAGTCCAAACCCAAGCTTGTCACTCATTTTGCAAAGATGCCTACTCTCTTACTTGTTAAGGTAAAATAGCGGAACGTAACATACAATCTTTTAATCAAGTATCATCGTATTAAATAGTTTTTTATATCTTTTTCATATTTAAAATAATCTCAATAAAAATATAAAACTTAAAAAAGCAATATATGAATAATCCCTAAAATTTAACGCTAAGATTAATAAAAGAAAATATGTTAAATGAAAATGAAGATTGTTAAATTGAAGGATTGTTTTTGACACCTTATTAAATATATAGGCACCAAGTTGGCAATATGATGAACCATGAATGGTTTTAGGGGTGTCAAATTTGTACCATGACAAACCAACTAATTCATTACCAACCGTAATAATCCCTAAAATTTAACGCAAAGATTAATAAAAGAAAATATGTCAAATGAAAATGGAGATTGATAAATTGAAGGATTGTTTTTGACACCTTATTAAATGTAGGCACCAAATTAGCAATATTACGGACCATGAAAGCTTCACCAGGTGCTAGGTTGAGGATACTTGTAGGGGCAACACGGGAATCCGAGCAACCAAACATCAGAAACTGCAACAACTTACTTATTATTTATAAATATATATAAAAACGTTTTGACTTTTTTTAATATATACAAACGCATGATTGAATTTTACTTTAAAATTTAATATTGATATAATTACCTTGGGTTCTTGTTTCTCTGCCAGTTGACGGTAAAAATCTGGACGTTTACTGCAAATTATTATATAATAAAATGGATTGTAGTAAGAGTTAATTTACGCAACTAGATTATTTTAAATTCCATTTCACTCGTGTTAAAGATAGACAATAAGAATCTGACTGTAATTAGAGGAGGTTTGATAGCTTACTCGTACTCAGTACTCTTGAAGAATTCAAATCCTCTTTTGATCCGCTCAATGGGGTCAAAAGAGGACTTTTTGAGACCGGTTTGATTTTCGTTTTCTACTTCATTTTCTTTTCTACAATTCAAACACTTATTTTCATTACCAGGCCATTAGTAAAAACAAAATAGAAAATAAATTGTAATAGTTGATACTCAAAACACCTTCTTGAAAAAAATTACACCACCTTGATGTTTCTGCTGATGGAGTTACCTCTTTATTCAACATACTAAAGTGTTATTGGTGTTCCTGCAACTTTTGTAGAAAAAACTTAATCAAATTACATAAACCAAGACTACTTGATACAAAAAGATCGTTGATGTACAAAATAAACACGATCATATGTGCATCAAAAACAATGTGACTAAACAGGCGTCATTGTTGCCGACTACTTAAGAAAAAAGTGGGAATCCGATGGAAGATTGTCGATGGGCCGAGGTGGACTTGCACAATACAAGTCTCATTGCATTCCTTTATTTTTTTTTTAAATTCAAACATCAATTTTTGGTTTTTTTTTAAATAATTTGCAACAATATCCTTGTATGTTATAGCTTTTTCTCAATCAATAAATAAATATAACATTTCAAAGCCCAAAAAAACAAGTTAACCTATTAACTTCAAGTCCAACTTAAAACCATGTTAGAAGAGTGGAAGTTATTGATAGCTTACAATTTGAGGCTTTATAAGGAGCTAACAAATCCCGTTTTATATCAATGTGGGACGAGTTGTTACAAACTCCCCCACTTAAACTCTTGAGGTCCTCGTTAGACCTATCCGTAATCTTTTTTCTTGTAATCGGCGATGTGTTATTCGCCTAAGAGGTTACAAACACCCCCCGAGGACTCATCATACTCGATGATGTTTGCCCCTACATCCTGAAGGTTCAAGGACCGACTCTGATATTATTTGTAACATCCCAAAGCCAAATGCAACAAACTGACCCAATAACTTTGAATCCAACTTAAAATAATGGTGAAAGATATAGGTAGCGCACAAATTGAAGCGTATAAGGAGTAAAGGAACTAAAAAAACCCCATTTTATATCAATGTGGGACGAGTTTTAATAAATCTTTCAAATTTAAAATTGAATCAAAGAAGCCTCCTTCTATTAAAAACATAAATTCTAAAAACTACATCCTAGTCACTTAAAAAATATCGAATCAAAGAAATAAATGGATACTTGTATGTGACACATACAAAATATACATATAAAAACACTTACAATATTGCACAAGATAATTATTTGGATCAACTTTAAAAAAGAATTATCAAGGAAAAGCATGCAAATTAAATTACCTCGGTTATATATGTAAAAAGTGTTTGAAAAAGTGAGAATTTGGCGGACTTATATTAAACTCTTACCCGGTAAGTGCTTGTCGGGTCATTTATCTTACCGAATGAAAATGGCAAGAATCGAGAATCTTACCCGATAAGAGCGATGATAAGGATGAATAGTCTTATCCGGTAAGTGAAGGCGACGACTTTTACCCAATAAGCGTTTACCGGGTAAATTGTTGCACATGATACCATTTTGATACACTACAATCTTACCTGATAAAGTAAGTTAGAATTTTAAAACATACCTATAAAGTAAGTTTGAGTGCTGAGTTTTACGATAAACGTTTACCAGATAAGCGTTTGGGTAAATGACTTTTAGTGTGCGATTTTGAAATGAGAAAATGGGATGTATTTATGGAGCAATACGAGGCCTAAAACTATTGCCTAATTTCCTCATAATCAGTATGGGTAAAAAGTGTATGTAAAATGGTTTTCACATGTTTGCATAAATTATTCAATGTCTAAAATTCATTATTTGTAGGATTTAATCATAAAAATATATTTAGTTTTTACAAGTTTTTCCAAATAAAATATCGAAAGATTTTTAATAACATGATTTTAATTTAATATGTTGGTAGATTAATTTTGACTTCCTTCGTCTAAAAGACACATAATTCATTTTTCATGCGTACTTAAAAAATAAATATTAGAAGTGAAATAATTTGTACAAAACGTATTAGGCCATCCGCAGCGCAAGCCCTCAAGCTCTCAACGCCACATCAGCTAAGCCCTCAAGCCCTAAACACCCCCAGCGCATAACTAAAAGCCCTCAAGCCCTCAATGCCACATCAGCGCCACATCATTTTTTTAATTCTTTTATTTATACATTTAATTATTTAACAAAATAAAAATATTTATATATTTTTGAATTAATAAAAATAAGATAAATAATAAAAATAAAAATTCATATCATTCATTAAAAATAAAAATTACAAAATACAAAACACTACCAATTATGAAATTTTTTAACCTATCTCGTTCGAGTTTTGAACGTTCGATTTCGAGATCGAGTTTTTTCATTTTGTATTCCATTGTATCATCAATCTTGTCGTTGAACGTCGTCAACAACTGAGTAACACTTTCGTTCGTATTCGACCCGGACGTATTACTCGTTGATGTTTTTTTGCCTTGTTTCTCCCGATGGGTCGTTGAAGTTGCTCGATGGAGTTGTCGTCATCGTCATCATTGGAAGGGTTGGTACGTTTTGAACCCCGCGATGAAGTTGTCGTCATCGTTGGAACGGCTCCCCATTTTGGACATTTTTTGAGGACTTCCCAAGCTTGTTCTTTAGAGAAAGCAAACCCTTGTTGTGTTTGGTACCGTTCGTGTGCCACTCGTGAAATGTCGGCATCACTCATTCCGCTTGATCTATTATTGACCAAGTTGTTGTAGATGCCGCCAAAAAGAGCAATTTTTTTATTCAGGTCGTTGAACTTGGTGTTGAGTTGATGAGTTGTTCTATAATTGGCGCGACCCATCAAACTATAGAACACTTCCCCGATTCGGGTCCAAAAACCTTCTACATTTATGTAAATTCAAGTATAAGAATATTAACAAGAATAATAATAATAATAATAATAATAATAATAATAACAATAATAATAATAATAACAACAATAACAATATTACCATGGGTTTGTGCGTTACCGATAACGGGGTCCTCCGAAACGTCAACCCACGCCGACACTAACGCGAGTTCCTCCTCGTTAGTCCACATCTGTTTGGGGGCTCTATTTTCATATTGTTTGCTTTTTCCTTTTCTCGATGGTCTCTGGTTTGATGGTTCCGGGTTTGATGGTTGTGTGTAGATGGATTGTGGTGTGTGCGGGCTAGTATGTTGGGTTTCCGGAACAATGTCGTCGGCGAGATTGATTGCGGGTGAAGGAATATTGTAGTTGGCCGGAGTAAAACCTTGTTCAATCAAACCGGGACGTGTAAATTGGTAAGGAAATTGTTGGTGAAATTGTTGGGGAAATTGTTGCGGATATTGTGGCGGATTTTGTTGCGACCATTGTGGCGGAATTTGTTGCGACCATTGCGGACGATAACCTTGTTGTGTAAACGCTTGGAAACCAAGCTCCGGGTCTTCTTGCGGTTGTGGTGTATCCGGTCGGTTACGACGGGATGTAGGTGTTTTGTTTGGATTCATGATGAAATTTGAGAGAGTTTGAGAGATTGTTGGTGTGAAAAAATAAGAGGTTGAGGGTTAATATATATAGTGTGATTAAATTGAAAAAAAATAAAAAAAAATTAAATAAAAAGTAGCCGTTGAAAGAGAGCCGTTTGAATAAAAAATTTAAAAAAAAATAAACAAAATATGCTTCGGGTTCCTCGGGTTTTCAAACCCGCACCCCAAGCCCGAGCCCCAAGCCCGCAGCCCCCGCAGCGCTGCCCGCAGCCGAGCCCGAGCTCGAGCCCGAGGCGGTGCGGATGGCCTTATACATTTCTATAAATCAATATTATTTTTAAATTTATGTTGTCTTTTTAAGGCTTCATTTGGTACATGGGAGTATGGGACATGAGAGGGTGGGACAAAACTCACTGTCTCACGTTTGACGTGACATGGGACATGACAAAAATTCACTACCCCATGTTTGACGCACCATGTGATAAGGACAGAGACTGGACAAGGTGGGACAAAAATGGGTCTTTTCTTGTTCCACCAAAATAGGTGGAACATGTGACAAAAATGAGACTGAAACTAAAAAATTACTGATCTACCCCCATTTGATATATAATCCTGATTTGGTATTAGTCTTAAGTGTCATCACTACCGTCTACCCATCGCCACCGCTACCAATTTGGCGGCCACCGGTAACCACCGCCAACCACCGTCGTGCACCTCTACATATTCCTCTACTGTAACAACCCTTTCCACTACCTCAATGACCATCACCCATCGCCACCACCACTACCATCATCGACCACATATACTAACACCAAACCCCATCACCCATGGCGCCACCACCATAGACGCCCACCGGTAGCCACCACCAAGCATAATCGGCCACTTCCACCTCCTTCTTCACTACAACAACTTCTTCCACCACCTCGATCAATCATCACTACCCATTGCTGCCACCACCACTGACAGTCACCGCCAACCATCGAGAGCCACCTCCAAGTCTTCCTCCAATACAACAACCTCATTTACCACTGTCCACCGCCACCACCACTACCATCGTCGACCACCTACAACTCCACCGACCGCCACCCATCACCTTTATCGTTACCTGTCGTTGCAACCATGCCTCTGACAATTCATAAAGATATTTATTTGTGTAAAAAAACTAACATTAGTTTTAATTAAATTATTTAAATATATACTTTATTGTGTCTGTAATAACCAAGCCTCAAGTTTTAAAGAAACATAAGAAATGTAGGAGTAAAGTGGAATTATGTAAATGGAGGGACCTTGGTGTAATTTCGTTAAAGGGTATAAAACCCCCAACCTTGGCACAAAACCCTAGAGGTGGTCATTTCTTACTTGGCGGTTGTGTGAGAGCTGAGAAGAGAAGAAGCAAATTTGCAACTTGCGATTTGGGAAAAGAAGGAAAAGAAGAGGATTCTCCATCAAACAATTCAAGGTAATCCCTACCATCTCCTATTAATTGTTTGTTTTAGTAGTTAGATTGTTGAGCAGAGTTTTGTGGTCTACTTAATTGATTAACTCGTAAGAATAGGTCTGATTGTGGTTTTATAACTTTAAAAGAGGGTTAAGGGAGTTGGAATAATCATCTTGTTGAATATGAGACTCAGAAATTGGTTTAGGAAAGGATAATACCTGACCCTTGTTGCTGAGTTGTGTCGTTAATCGTCCAACACCGGAAAAGCGGGAGTCCGGAAGAGATTCCGGAACTTGTGTAGTCCGGATTCGGTCCGGAAGTGAAGTCCAGATTAAGTCCGGAAATAGTATCCGGAATAGGTCCGGAATCCGGAAGTGGGATCCGGAATGTGTCCGGAATCCGGAAGTGGGATCCGGAATGTGTCCGGAATCCGTATAGGGATCCGGAATGGGTCCGGAGTCCGGAGTGGAATCCGGAGTTTAATCCAGAAAAGAGGGTGGAGTCCGGAACACAGGTCTAGGATTCTGTTGTTCGTTTTGGAGTCAAGTTATTTGGGGATTTGTTCATCATGTGGTGAGGGTCAATTTAAGACTTAGTGTTCTTATTCGCTGTAATATCACAGGTGTTTCGTCTAGAAATCTGAAGCTCGCGTGAGAAGTATTTTGCTAAGATAACATGTGAGTTTTCTAACTAAATACGTATCTTAAACGTGTTTTCTGAAGTAAGTAAATGAATATGACCTGATATGTTTTATTACATGAAAATGCGTGTATGGAAGTTTACTTGAGATGTATGCATACATTGTTGATAGATGTGTAATGGCTAAGTCGGGGGGTGTGGCCCGCCAGTGCTCATACCGGGGGGGGGGTCCCGTTTATGCCATGGGAGGAGTGACCCAGTAAGCCAGTGTGAGACTGACACGTTGTCGCCATTGCGGGACTTTAGTATGCCACTTACATGTGCAGTTTGTGTGAAAGTTATTGTTTAAAGTTGTTGTTTGTAATGGTTATGTATGTTTTATACTTGTTGATGAAACTGTGCCACTAGAGGGAGCTCAATATACCTCATGGTCTAACCCTCGCTTTTCAAAAACTAAACCTTTTTTAGGAAAGCGCTTAGTAGGAGTTACTGGTAAGGGCAAAGAGATGGCGTGAGCGTGAAGCTCGGGACTAGAAGGAAGGCAACGTAGTATAGTATGCCAGACTTAGTATTCTAGAAATCTCAGCTGTGTATTGGGTTGTTTTCGCAAACCTTGTTATGTACTCGTATGTTTATGATTGTATTCCGGAGCCATTTCGGCGAGTTGTTAATTCTTGTTGTTTAAGCTTTATTTTCGAGTTGGGTTGTTACAGTGTCATTTATAATTATTATATGATATATAGAACCATTAAACAACTTTTAGGGAAATTATTTAGTCTTGTCATATCCAGTCCTAGTCGTACCAAACACAAGACGGACACTTGTCTTGTCCAGTCTTGTCATATGCTCTCCTGCCCTCTTGTTCAGTCCTATCCATTTCAATCATTTCTAGTCCCGTCCAATCATACTTGCGTACCAAACACTACCTAAATGTCTTGTCAAAATGTTATAAGCTCAAGTTATTAATTTCTGAGGTAAATATTTATATGCTAGAGTAAACTACAATTTTCGTCCCTATTGTTTGTTAAAAATTTCTATTTTTGTCTCTGTGGTTTTAAAGTTACCTTTACCGTCCTTATAGTTTGTACTTTATCTTGATTTTCGTCTAGGGGTGTAAATGAGACGAGACAGCTCGCGAGCTACTCGAGATCGACTCGGTCAAAGCTCGGTCAACACTCGACTCGAATGTGCTCGACTCGAACTCGAGCTCGACTCGACATACTAACGAGTCGAGTTACCTGATACTCGACTCGATAAGCTCGTGAGATACTCGAATTAATTTTATATATAATAAAGTTTATATTATTACTTATTATATTTATTTATTATATTATTATATTTGTCCGTTTACTAATAGTAAATAATAAATTAACAATTAACAAATATAAAAAATTAACAACTTAATATTAAGGAAAGAAAATATTAAAGAACACTAATGATGTTTGTATATATAGTGTCTTGGAGGTCTTAAAAGTTTCTTAGCCTAGCGATGTGGGAGGCTGGGAGCATCTCTTTCAGTTTTTTCTGTCCCACATCGATAGTTTATCAAAAACTTGTCTCATCTCTAGTGTATATATACCCCTCATCTCCATCCCTTCAATTGCATGACTCCAGTTTGGGTTCACCATTTGGCTTGAGCCCTTTCCCTTGAGCCCTTTGGCTTGAGTCTATGTAAAAAGTTAATGGAGCACCCCATTAAAGTGGGTGCACCGTTTGTTTATTCAAGTATGTTCGTTTAAGTTCGTTTAGGTTCGTTTGTTTATGTTCGTTTAAAATTTTAATGAATGAACATAAACAAACATGAACAAACATGAACAAACATATTTTTTAAACGAACACCAACAAGCTTGAAACGAGCTCGAAACGAGCTCGGGAATTAGCTTTCGAGTCGAGTTCGAGTATGGATTTTTACTACTCGCGAGTTTTCGAGTTCGAGCTAGAGTATTGATTTTCGAGTTCGAGTCGAGTATACTAATACTCGAGCTCGACTCGCATCATTTACACCCGTATTTTCGTCCTTTGTCCTTAACAGAGTATTACCGTTAACTTCACCAAAATATGTCCATTTTGTTTTTCTTCATTATTTTGATATCCCCAATCCCCTTTTAACCCAGTTGCCCCAGGGCCCCACCCTCCACACACATAAAGCTACAAAGTTATCAAGAACTATTAAGTATTAACTTTCTTTTATAATACTTATCATTTTAATTTCAAAATATTAATTATTTAATATTTGTTTTGAACGACAATTAATTATTTAATTAATACTTAAAATAAATTATTAATTTTATAACTCATTATTTAGATAATATGGATGAGAAATTATACCTTATTCTTTACTATTACTTAATTAATGTAATTATTATTATCAACCTTTTAAAACAAAATATATTTAAACATAAGTGGATTTTTAATTCACATTTAATCATTTTTATTCAAAGTTTTAATTTTATATTGATTTTTGGTTATTAAAAAAGAAATTTTTACACTTATTATTTAAGTAAATTACAAATTTCTTAATGTGGTTATTTGGAAATTATAGGTTTGATTCTCCAAACTAACAATATATATATATATATATATATATATAGAGAGAGAGAGAGAGAGAGAGAGATTTAAACGAGAACGATAATTATTTAAGAAAATACGAGAACAACATATTATATGCAAAATCATATTTTTTTTTGAACGGCAAGGTAATTTCATTGACCAACCAAACTAAAAACAAACAGACCAAAATTCGAACATACAACAAAAAACCCCAGGACCAGACGATTCAGAAAATGGCTACTGCAAAAAAGACCCACCAAGCATTCAACCAGGCAGACTTATTCCACACAGATTTGTTTGCGAGGATTAAACAACACCTGTGTAAAATACCTGCAGCAAACGACCCACCCTTACACGATCGTATAAACTGATTGCTTGACCAAGCCTTCCACTCAGACCTGTTGCTGGGTTCTGCATCTGATCCATACGGAATGGTTGTCCACACACAGCTGCTGTGATGGCTTAATGTGGACAGCCACTGTCTTGAAAAACAGTGCTGCACCCCTCCTGCTTGCAGACGTCTACGTCGATCTTGGGTTCACCAACCAACAGTTCCAATCCAAGCTTATTTCACGGTCTCTCAGTTTTATCCATTCGAAAACCTTCAGCTGTGCCATTAGGAATCGATCCAGTATGCTTCCTTGCTCCTTCTCGAACACCACTTTGTTGCGGTGTGTCCAAATGAAAAAATCCAGCACCACACCGTCGCTATCCATCTCTTCCAAGTTATCGTGTTGTTGCTCAATTGTCCACATTCCTCCAATAACCCACTTATCGAATTTATCGAATCCAGATTGATGTTCCACCACCTACCCATTTGTTGCCAAAACTTTTTCACATCACCACAATCTACTAAAGCATGATTCACTACATTCCCACACCTCGGGATATGTGCAAAATCATATATGGTTTCACATTAACGTCAAGAAATTGGATTGATGCGACTTTGGCTGTCGCGAGGCAAAGTCGGGTGAATGATAAAGTACATTAACGATCGGTCTCGTGTTTCTTACTGTTCTCTTTTATATTCATTTATTTATTTTAAATTCATAACATCTATTTCAATAATAAGAGAAAACAAACCCAAAAAAATATTGGCATTGTAATAAAAAGATACATGGTCACTGAATTTCTTTGTAAAAGATTAATTTTGATGAACAAAGTGATCATAATTAAATAACATTAAGATGGATTTTCAGTAATAATAATAATAACAAAAATAAGGGTTATAAATTTAACAATTTATTAATTATTTATAGTATTAATTAAGTAGTTGATGTTTTTCTAGAAACAATAAAAAGAATATTACAAAAAATAATTTTTTTTTAAAAGTATTTTGTGGGTTTAGACTTTAGAGTACTCGGTTGCGTACAAAATAAAGATGGTGGGGGTCAAAATATTTAAAAAACCAAAAAAACATAAAGTCTGGTAGGGTTAATGTATTATTAACGATGTTAGGGGTCAAGGACGAAAATTCAAATAAAATACAAACCATGAGGATGATAAATGTAGTTTTTGTACCATAGCGACGAAAATAGAAATTTTTTAACAAACCACAGGAACAAAAATCGTAATTTACTCTATATTCTAATAAGGGAAATTAATTAAAATACCCAAAGTCAAACCAACTGTTACCAAAATACCCTAAAATTTTCCAATTTTGCAAAAATACCCAAAATACCCGCGATGGGGTCCCGCGATCGCGGGATACGCTGACGTGACACGTTTTTTGGGCACAAATGCCCCGCGAAGCCCCTAAACTTTGGCCGCGGTGCACTTTTGGTCCCTGCCCGCGATGGCAGCCCGCGATGGGCCAAAATTTACAGTTTTGGTCCCTGAAATTTTCAACTTTTGGTCCCTGAAAATTTACACTTTCAGCCCCTATACTTAGACGAATCTTGATGCTTTTACTGTTTTTTTCCACAATTATTGCAATTTAAAGACCGATTTGTGGTTGAAATTCAATTGCATGTTTCAATCAATGTTAAATCAATGTTTTTGGAATATCAGTTTGTGGATGAAATGAGAGATTGGTTTTCTGATATGTTGGTTGTTTCATTCATAAATAGACGTAAAATTCAAGCCATAATTCTCACACAACGATTTCATTGTTGCAATATTTCTTTCTGCAATATTTTGTGTTTGAGATACTACTGAAAAAATGAGTTCATCTGTTGCAAAAGCTAACCTATATTTCTGTTTTGATGGTGAATGGGTGCAAGATAACAATGAGTGGAATTTTGCTTATAAATCTAAGCATGGTGTAAAAGTGTCAGTAAACTATACTTATCAGAAGTTTGTTGCATACGCCATGCAAAAATGTGGAATCAACTCTTCTGATATTTGCAAGTTAGTGTTTAAAAATGGCGATGGGTCATTTGTGGATTTATCCAACGATGGGGATATCTCTACTTTTCTGCACCTTGCAGTCGATTCAGAAAGACCCCCATTACTCTTTGTGTATCCCGGCGTATCCGACGGTGACGACGACGAAGACCTCCAAATAGAGCAGCCTGATTCTCAACAACAACAACCACCACCACCACCACCATCACCACAACCACACGAATGGCGTACTGCTGGAGTTGCTGATGACGAAACCCACGTTTTCAGAACGGGTAATTCTGAAATAGACAGATCAGACACCGATAATGATGATCACGAAGAATATACCCCTAGTAGAAAATCATGTAGTCAGATAAATGACTTTTTTGATATGCCCCCTATTCTTCCAGACTCCCATACCCAGACACAAAGCTACGAACCTACACCTTATATTCGTAGCGAAAGTTTAACAGCAGGTCAGATATTCGATTCGAAGGATCTCTTAGCAAGTCAGATCGGACTCAAGTTCTTGGAAGAGGGTTTCCAAAGTCGCGTGCGGGCATCTGACAAAATCAAATACGTAGTTGAATGTGCTAGAGAAAAGTGTGAGTGGAGGTTGTACGCGATTCACACGGGTCCCAAAGGAGGGGCGATAATGATTAGAAAGTTGCACGACGTACACACTTGTACGAGGACGCAACTTAATCCCCACCACAAACAAGCCGGCAAAAAGACTTTGGGTGCGATCCTGAAAAACAAATTTCTTGATGTTAGCAGGTCATTGCGTCCAAAGGACATCGTCCACGACGTTCACCGGCAGTTCGGCGTCACGATTGATTACCACCAAGCGTGGCGTGCGCGCTGCCATGCACTGTTTATGGTGAGAGGCACGTTCGAGGAGTCGTATGAACGACTCCCGACATATTTATATAATTTGCAGATGCAGAACCCTGGTACTGTCACGCAGCTACGGACCGATTCACGTGGACGGTTTGAGATGTGCTTCGTGGCCCTTGGACCCGCGGTACGTATTTTAACACGTCATATGTTTACACATTATAAACTATAACATTTACACATTATAAACTATAACATTTTAACCTATGTTTTTGCAGATCCGCACATTTCTGGAAAATCTACGTCGTGTCCTGATAATAGACGCAGCCCATTTAAAGGGCCGTTACTTGGGTATGATGTTCCTGGCGGTTGCCATGGACGGGGATAACTCCATCGTTCCAGTAGCTTTCGGCGTAGGCAAGTCCGAAACCGGGGACGAGTGGACTTGGTTTCTGTCCATGTTGAGACAAGCTATCGGAGACCCGCAAGGGTTGGTGTTTATGTCTGACAGGGCTCCTTTCATAAGCGCCGCAATCTCTGCCATGTACCCAAACGCCCCTCACGCCATATGCTGTCGACATTTGGAGATGAACGCCAAATCCAAGGACAAACGTATTACCACCTACAAGGATGTCTATTGGGCGGCATGCAGAGCATATACGGATCGGGAGTTTAACAAGTACATGAATATGCTACGATACAGTGTCAAGGAAGCAGCCAAAGTCTTTGACGATGCTGGACCGGAGAGGTGGTCCGCGGCCCAATTTCCTGGACAACGGTATGACATTCTGACCTCGAATAGTGCAGAGTCTGTGAATGCACTCTCCCGTTTTGCGCGTAGATGTCCAATTGTTAATCTTATGGACTACTTTCGGGCCTTTCAACAAGAGTGGTACCAAATTCGACGCCTAAAAGGAGCTAAGATACAAAATGCACTCGCACCAACGGCGGAGAATATCGTTCAGTACAGGGCGCGTCGTGCGGCGACATGGCCGGTAAGAGCAATCGGGTATGGGAAGTACGAGGTGCATGATGACTATATTCACGCGATTGTGAATATGGAAGACCACCTTTGTTCGTGTCGCGAATGGGATAAATCTGGGTTACCGTGCGGCCATGCCATCGCTGCAGCAACATATATGGGTCGTACAGATTGCAGCGACTTGGCTGTACCTTTCTTCACGTCCGAATATTACCGGAAAACATACGTGGAGGTAATAAACCCAGCTGGACCCCCTGCAGCATGGGTGTATCCACCCGACCCGCTTCCACCATGCTATCCACCTTTAATGGATAAGAACAGGGCCGGGGGACCGAGAAAGAACGATCGACGTCCATCACGTGGTGAAAGTTCGATACAACGAAGATGTACTCGGTGCCAATGCGTAGGACACACTCGTGGAGAGTGTCCAAATCCCGCCCCTTCAACCGTGCCAAGGAGACATTCTGTCAGTCACACCCCGGGCCCGTCACAGCTTGAACCATATGGAACAAACCCTTATGATACTGTTGATCTAAACACTAATTTGTAAATGATATATATACACACATACATATGCTTCTAAATGAACATTGATAACACAACTAGTTTGTAAATGATATATATATATATATATTCGTATTATATATTTACACACATAAAGAAAATAGGAGACCTTCAATTTTTCTTAGTATTTTCTTGACCTTGTTCTTGCATCCATGGCAGTGAATGTTAACTCTGAGTACACATGTCTGTTTATATATTCATATTAGATACGTTTTAATTTTAACAAATTACACCATTATAGTTAATTATTTAATTTATGGTACATCTCATATTTTTTTTCAATTTTGTTTTACACTCTTATCGCATTAACATAATAATCATATATTAACTAATTCATTAAATCGTTTTAAATTATTATTATTTGAATGTGTTTATAGATATCGTGAATGGCAATAGGAGAAGGTAGAATTGTTTATAAATGGGGTTTTGACAAGTTGGTATCACTGGACTCATTTAAGAATTGTGAAAATGGGTATTTGGCGAATGATGATTCATGTGTGTTTAAAACACTTCAGCTCCAAACACACATGAATCATCATTCGTCAAATACCCATTTTCACAATTCTTAAATGAGTCCAGTGATACCAACTTGTCAAAACCCCATTTCATATTATATATATACACACACATACATATGCTTCTAAATGAACATTGATAACACAGCTAGTTTGTATTCCATCCAACAAGCTCTTCATCTTCAATCTTTCTGACCCTTCTTCAACGGCTTCTGCTTTTGCAACCACGTATGGCCATTGTGTACCACAACCCGCACACACTTTAGCAAATGAGTTGAGGGTTGTCATATATTCTACAAGAGGAGTAGGCCCACGAATGAGGTAACCTCTGACTTGACCTTGCATGATGTATCCAACCTAACCGTGGTTCAGCGGCTTAAAAACTACTTTTCAGAGAAATTAACAACAACAAAAAATACAAAACAACAACACAGTAAAAAAAATACAAATAACAACACAGTAAAAAAAATACAAAAAAAAAATATAACCACCACCTACTTAAAAATTGATTTAGTTTCATCAATCCAAGCTTGCTTCTCGTTTACCTTCGCTTGAATAATTGCGAAGTCTTGCAGAATATGGTGAATTGCTTCTTGTTCTCGACGAACACGAGCCTCCCGAGCTTTTATATCCCCTTTCATCCTTCTGATCTCCCTGTCTTCCTCTTCGATCTTTCTCAAATGGACTGCCTTCCTGTCCATCATTTTTTTCCACTCTTCTGTTAGTTCATCTATCTCCTTTTCCTTTTTTGCTATGGCGACCTCGATTTGAGGTGGCATTTTTTCATGAGTAGACTTAGGGTTTGATGACGATGCCATTTGTGGATGAAATGAGAGAAGAGAGAAAGCAATTCAAAGAAAGAAAGCAAGAGAGAAATCAAGAAAGAAAGCAAGAACAAGTGTGAATTGTGAATTGCATATTACTGATATTTATGGATGAAATCTCAAACATGAAAATGAATTTCAACCATAAATCGGTCTTCAAAGTACAATAATTGTGGAAAAAAACAGTAAAAGCATGCAAGATTCGTCTAAGTACAGGGACCAAAAGTGTAAATTTTCAGGGACCAAAAGTGTAAATTTTCAGGGACCAAAAGTGAAAATTTTGGTCCATCGTGGGCCATCGCAGGCTGCGATCGCGGGCAGGGACCAAAAGTGCACTGCGGCCAAAGTTGAGGGGCTTCGTGGGGCATTTGGGGCCAAAATACGTACCACGTCAGCCCTAGCCCGCGATCACGGGATCCATCGCGGGTATTTTGGGTATTTTTGCAAAATGAATTTTTTTTGGGTATTTTGGTAACAGTTGGTCAAACTTTGGGTATTTTAATTAATTTCCCTTCTAATAACATTGATTTCTTTATTCATATTTATATTTCAATTTAGAGTAAATTACATAAATCGTCCATGTTGTATGGTTACTTTTTGGATATGGTCCCTAAAACGAAAGCATTACACTGAGCGTCCCTGTGGTTCGACTAACCGCACGCAGAGGGTCCCTCCCTCTAACGAAATCTGTTAATCCAGTTAACTCAAGGGGTATTTTGGTCTTTTTACATTTGTTTTTGTCTTTATTCTAAAAGAAAACTAAAAAACAAATAAATAAATTAAAAAATAACCCCCTACGGCCTACACCTACTACCCCCACCCTCCTTCTTCCTCACGACACCCCCACCCCCTTCCTCACCTTTCTTCTTCCCCACCTCCGGCCACCACCTCCGACCACCACTTGAAGCTGCAAATCGTATAGGCACCACCTCTTAACCATTACCCCCTCCTCCTTCTTCTTCCTCACGACACCCCCACCCCCTTCCTCACCTTTCTTCTTCCCCACCTCCAGCCACCACCTCCGGGCACCTTCGGCCACCACCTACAACAAAAGATATTCAAAAACGGTTCAATACTGAGTTTCGTTTAGTTTCATTGCTAATGTCTCCGAAACTCCATCGTGAGTACTTCTTCTTCTGATAACCGACCACAAAGATGACGAACCAGGGGTGGTTACACCGCCTTCACTGCCTCTTTGGTGGTGGTGGTGGTTGGGTTTTGGTGAAAACATGCGTTTCGACATTTCTTGTTTGAGGTGGGCATGACGTTCTTCCAGCTCCAGGATCTTTCTTAACAGCTCCTGGGCTGATGGGGATTTTTTGTTTTTCTCCATGTTCACACACTTCAAAACAAAACTCCACACTGTGCAGTGGTTTGTGGATCAACAAATTGGTTCTCACGATACAATTTTGGGGGAAAACCCAAATCAAAAAACTAACAAAAGCCCAAGAATTCTCATTGAAAGACACACTCTGATTGTTTCATCAGTCAAATGCAGCATCTTTCAAACCACAAATTTTTCATTTTTATAAGGCCATCCGTACCCGATGCGGGATGGGTTCGGGATCATGCGGGGTGGGCTACGGCGAGAGCGGGATGAATCCGGGGATGGGATCCCGGATCATCCCGAAGGTTTTAAAAAAAAAAATTTTAATTAAATTTTTAAAAATATATAACCGTTGAACGGCTCTATTATTAAAAAAAATTATTTTTCTCAATTTAATCCCACTATATATTTAACCCTCAACCTCTTATTTCTCACACCTCTCAACCTCTTATTTCTCACACCTCTCAAACTCTCTCAAATTCTCTCAACCTCTATATATTAAACAATATGGATTCGCCACAACCCGGTTCACCAACCGCATCATCATCATCCGTAGACACCGACGAGTTGTTGAATCTACAAAGGGAAATTTTTCGACATACTGCACAATCGCTGTATGGTAGCACCGCCTCATCGTCAACAAGAGAGAGGGCCGCAAACATTGAAAGAGGTCGAGTAACTGCAAACGAGCGGCTTATGCGGGACTACTTTGGCGTCAACCCGATTTATACACCGGATATGTTTAGGCGGCGGTTCAGGATGAGCAGACAACTATTCGAACGAATAGTTGAAGATTTAGAAGTAGGGTATCCGTATTTTAGACTTCAGTTTGACGGGTTCGGCAAACAAGGTTTTTCTCCGATACAAAAGTGTACTTCCGCTATTCGGCAATTGGCGTATGGAGTAGCTGCTGACGCACTTGACGAGTACATCCGTATGGGAGAGAAAACGTCACGAGATTGTCTGTACAAATTCTGCACAGGTATTATTGAACTGTATGGTCAAAAATATTTACGCAAGCCTACTTTTATTGATATTCAGAAGTTGTACGCCGCGCATGAAGCTAAACACGGATTTCCCGGCATGCTCGGCAGCATAGACTGTACTCATTGGGCGTGGGCAAATTGTCCGAATGCATGGCGAGGTCAATTCATGAGAGGTGATCATGAGCACCCGACAATCATGCTAGAAACAGTGGCCTCTCAAGATCTATGGATCTGGCACGCATACTTTGGTGTTGCCGGTTCCAACAACGACATCAATGTTCTCAATCAGTCGCCCATCTTCAACGATGTATATGATGGAAAAGCACCCGAGTGCCCTTTTGAGGTGAATGGAGCCACCTACAAGCACGGATATTATCTAACGGATGGGATATATCCGGAATGGGCTACTTTCGTAAAATCATTTACGTGCCCACAAGACCTTAAACGACAAAAGTTCAAGTCCGCGCAAGAATCCGCACGTAAAGATGTTGAACGAGCTTTTGGCGTGCTTAAACAACGTTAGCATATACTTCATAACCCGGCACGCGGATGGGAACCGGAAATATTGAGAAACATTATGTACGCTTGTGTCATATTACACAATATGATACTCGAAGACGAAAACCATGCTATTTGTGGTGACGTGGAAAACGACTTTTTCACGAATGATATCGAAAGCCAAATCAGTGAGATACAACGCGCGGCAAATGTTCGAGAAGTCATAAACCGGGACACTCATAATAACCTTCGGTCGGATTTGGTCGAACATATTTGGCGTATCCAAGTTCCCAACAATGACGACGAGTAGATTTTTAAATTTATTTTGTAATTTTTAATTTTTAATGAATGATATGAATTTTTATTTTTATTATTTATCTTATTTTTATTTATTAAAAAATATATAAATATTTTTATTTTGTTAAATAATTAAATGTATAAATAAAAGAATTAAAATAAATGAGGTGGCAAAAGGGTTTGAGGGAATGGGGTACGGGTGTTTAGGGATCGTGAGGGATCGAGAGAGGGATGAAAGAAAAGCTGATGTGGCGCTGATGTGGAGTGGAATCTTTGAAAGATGCCCTCCATTGGGTACTGATGGCCTAAGATGGAAACACGTGTAAATATATAGAAACAGAAAAGGAAAAAACAAACACCATTAAACAATCACCGCTTTTGAATATCTTTTGTTGTAGGAGGTGGCCGGAGGTGGTGGCTGGAGGTGGGGAAGAAGAAAGGTGAGGAAGGGGTGGGGGGGGGGGGTGGGGGTGTAGTGAGGAAGAAGAAGAAGGAGGAGGGGGTAGTGGGGGTTATTTTTTAATTTATTTATTTGTTTTTTTAGTTTTTTAGGATAAAGAAAAAACAGACGTAAAAAGACCAAAATACCCCTTGAGTTAACTGGATTAACAGATTTCGTTAGAGGGAGGGACCCTCTGCGTGCGGTTAGTCGAACCATAGGGACGCTCAGTGTAGTTTTTTCGTTTTAGGGAGCATATCCAAAAAGTGACCATACCATATGGACGATTTATGTAATTTACTCTTTAATTTAAATTCTTGTCATTAGAGTATCTTCACCAGATTAAAAAAATTATGATTATCATAATAAAATAATCTTTTAACTATTAAAATATTATTTCTTTTATCTAAATATTTAGTTTGAAAATTTTCTATTGTTTTTCTCACTTAATAATCATTTGTGATTATAATATCAACAATATTTTCATCTATTTTAATTGAATGAATGAAAATATGGTCTACGTATACCTCTTTAAATATCCTAGTATAAATTTCAATCGGATTTTCTCACTAAATTTGGTTTGTTTTATAATATTATTTGAGCAAGAAAAGCGTTTCTAATTAAATAACGAATTCACTTGGTCAAATAATTAACATATTACTAATAAAATTGGAGTTGTAAAACCGTCTATTAAGACTTGTAAATATAGAAAATCTTTCCGATTAAACCTTTTAAATTAAAAAAAAAACATATAATTGAATCACATTTAATACTTTTCTATTTTTAAAAATGGACAAAAATCTTATAACTTTATACGGACTAATTGTCAAATATAACAAATTAATATTTGATTTTAAAATAAACAGAAATCTTTTTGACTTTTAATATAAATTGTGTACTTGTTTTATCATGTTTAATGACAAATGTATTAAATGAGAAAAATGAAAAGAACATGTACGGAGTAGTTAACTTCGAATTTGGAAATGGAAGAAATTATCGGGACATGTGATGTGACGAACACGAGTGTCCCTTCTCTCTGTTACTTAAACTTAGTAAAACAATGCAAAAAAAAAGCTGAAATTTCTTGGAGGTTTTCTATATATATCTTGATATTTGATAATACCTTTATTTTTAGGTAGTACGATGAAACTACACGTAATAACCCGGATATTTTTGTAAATAAGGAATTTTGGTGTGCGTAGTGTGAAGGAGGAAACATTGGTGGCCCTTGTGAGAATAAATGAAATAGGGTTAAATCCCTAAAACCCTTTTTTCCCAATTGAGTATTGTGCGGTTGGGGTAAATGAACCTATGTGGAGCAACATTTCAATTTTGGGAAGGAGGGCTTGGATTTGGGAGCTAAGGTTTGGAGAATCATAATCCTTCTCAAGGTAATCTTCTCCTCTTTCATCTCTTCAAATTAATCAGGAATGTTGGGAGTGGTGGAGATTTGGTAACTTTTGTGTTTCACAAAAAGAGAGGTAATGTAGTATGTGTGTTTTTCCTAACTAAATCAGTGTGTGAAATCGGATGAAGTAACTTACTAAATTGTTTAGAAATGATATATCCTTGATTATTATGGCTTAACACCAAGTATGGAGTCATGTGGAGTAATCGATTGAGGTTTTTCGAATTTGAAGCGTTCGATAAGAAAACCCCAGTTGTCCGGAACTCGTCCAATCCGGAAACCTTTGGAGAATCCGGAAGGGGATACCGGAAGTCGGTATAGTTCGAAAGCGGTACCGGATATCAAAAGTCGGTATAGTCCGGAAGCGGTACCGGATACCGAAAGTCGGTATAGTCCGAAAGTGGGTACCGGAATCCGGAATGAGGAGTCCGGGAAGTAATCCGGAATCCAAATTGTTTGCCCCGGGACTCTGGTTGTCAGTAGTAATTAGAGGAAGTGCCTAGAAGGTCGGTGTGCTGTGTTGAGTAGTCGAGTGACTTATCCACTCTTGTGTGTTGGGCGCAAATGTAGGTTCGAATAGAGGATAGCAGTGCAAGTGGGATCATTTAGCGTGGACGTCAGGTAAGTCCTTCTAAACCGAAGCTTGGCGATACTTAACTTGGTTACGTGTTTATTTATACATTGAACTACATGTTCATACGTGGTTTAATTATGCATGCTAAAGAGGTAATATTATGATTGTCATGGGGAGTGTGTCCCATACAGAATAAATTAATGGATTCCGACTAGTCATTGGGGGCAGGTGTGTGCCCTAACACTATGTCACAAGTGTTGAAATGTCCAAAAATCACAATAAATTTAAACCTTAATTCTATAAGGTCCAAGACAATTATTTCCAACTATTTTATACATAAATGAAGAAGTCATAACATGGTTCGTATATACATCCAACTATTATAAACAACCTACTAATCTAATCCATAACATGCGGGATCAGATTATAAGGGTTGTCTATAAATCTCCAAAACATCAATGCTTTCCGTAACTTCTCCATTATATAACCAAAAACATAGATCTGGAACTTCTCGACACTCATCCCTGCTTATTCCTTCCCGAGCTATTACCTGGTAAGAAAAGTTAATTTGAAAAGATTAGGCTTACGCCTAGTGAGAACATCCAATTTTCCAAATTAACACATTATAAGCTTTGAAATCAAATGTAAGCAAAGCATATAAACAAACCTGATCATCACCTTTCTTACCGTATACGTAACATCTTTAGATGACGGGAATATACCCGATTCCATGAATATGACATACACTAAGTCAGTCATAGCATCACGTTCGAGAGCCTACTACGAATCACCACGGATTCTAGATCATTGCTCATGTCCAAGATACTTTATGTCTATTTCTTGAAGTAGAAGTAGAGATTACAATTAACTCATGCCTATCTCTTATCTTCCCATAGAAATCAGGAATTACGATTAACTCACGCCTATTCCAAGATTTTGCGTCACAATACGAAATGGAAATTACAATTTACTTTATGCCTATTCCTCATTTCATGTCAACGGGAATTAAAATTTACTTTATGCCTATTCCACGTTTTCAATTAATGCCAGTGCCTATAGATCCATTATACTTACTAGCATACGTACACATTAACTCAATCACATAACGTCTCATTTCGTACTCTAAATTGAGTTATATTGATATTCGTACTCTTATAATGATTAAGATGCTTTTCATATCATATAAGGAAGACACTTAATCATAATCACTTCATTCAGTAAGTTATCCGGAACACCTATCCGGTAAACTAATCCGGAACTCAAAGAATCCGGTAACATCCGAAAATAGTATTCGGACTCTCAAGTCCGGAACCATCCGGGATCAAATCCGGTATTCTATCCGGACACCATCCGGAATCTGTTACATTCCGGACAACCATCCTGAATCCGGTACTTTTATTCGGACCACTATCCGGACTCGGATATTATCCGGTATCCGGAACCAATCCGGAAAACATCCGAAAATAGTATCCAAATTATTCATCTTCCGGATTAAATATTACCCAGTTCAATTCGTACAATTTCCATTCCAAATCTTTCCAATAAGCTTTTATTGATCATTTCAAATAAATAACATTCTAACAATTTGCTTATTTAACTCAATTAGATAGATAAACTCACCTGAGCTTAGAAATCGAACAGAAGCTGCAATTTCAATTTAACCCAGTACTTCAAAGTCGACTATGCTTCAATGATTCAAACCTAATTGAAATTCAAACCTTACTCATACAATCAATCTTAATCAAATAAGATTGGAGAAGATCACTAATTTCTTACCTGATGAAACTTTTCACGTAACTCTCTTTCCCTGCCTTGCTAAAACCGTCTTCCAAGAAACCAAATGGAGATATTATCTCAATTCAGCCGCCTCAATCTTTAAATACCAATCAACTATCAACAAATGACCCAATCAACCCCCAAGTTCAAGTTCTACAATTTACTTAAACTTTAAGTCAATTACGATTTTACCCCTTCTCGACATTCCGTTTAAAATAATTACTTTCCTATTATTTTAAACATTCATTCAAAACTAAAGTACAAAGACAATGGAATTTTTGAGGTGTTACAAATCTCCCCAACTTGAAAATGATTTCGTCCCCGAAATCAAAGTTAGGTAAATAGATGAAGATATATATATTCTTCATATCCTCTTCAGCTTCCCACGTTACATTAGCACCTCTATGATGTTTCCATTGCACTTTTACCATAATTACTTCCTTATGTTGTAGTTTCTTAGTCGTTCTTTCTAAAATTGTTGCAGGTTCCTCCATACAACGACTCTTCTCATCCACTCTTACTTCAGAAAGTGGTATTACATTTTCTTCTTCGGCTAAGCATTTCCAAAGATAACAGACATGAAAGGTATTATGGATTCCTTCCAATTTAGGTAGAAGATCCAACTGATATACTTGAAGTCCTATTCGCTTAGTGATTGTGAAAAGTCCAAGAAAACGAGGACTTAACTTTCCACGTTTTCCGAACCTTATAATACCTTTCCACGGGGATACCTTTAACGTTACTCGCTCTCCAACTTGAAATTCTTTCGGCCTTCTTTTCGGATCGGCGTAACTCTTTTGTCGGTCTTGAGCCGCCTTCATATGTTTCCGAATCTCTTTCACTTTATCGGCCGTTTTTTGTACAATTTTGGGACCAACAAATTGTTTTTCTCCAGCTTCTAACCAACACACTGGAGTTCTACATTTCCGTCCGTACAAAGCTTCGAAAGGTGCTCTTCCAATACTAGAATGATAACTATTGTTATACGCAAACTCCACTAAGGGTAAATGCGTATCCCAGTTACCTTCAAAATCTATCACACAGGACCTGAGCATATCTTCCAAAGTCTGAATGGTTCTTTCACTTTGCTCTTCCGTTTGTGGATGGTAAGTAGTGCTTAAATTCACTCTTGTGCCCAATTCTTCTTGTAGTGACTGCCAAAACCTTGAAGTAAATTGGATGTCACGATCCGAAACTATAGATACATGTATACCATGTCTTGACACCACTTCATTAATATAAAGCTTGGCTAAGTTATCAATCGATGATGCTTCTTTCATTGCCAAGAAGTGAGCACTTTTGGTTAACCGATCCACGATTACCCAAATAGTGTCGTTACCTTTCAACGTCTTTGGTAACTTAGTTACAAAGTCCATAGTAATCTTATCCCATTTCCATTAAGGAATCTCCAAAGATTGTAAACTCCCATAAGGTCGTTGATGTTCAACTTTTACCAACGAACACGTCACACACTTCTCTACACATTATGCCACATCTAGCTTCATAGCTGGCCACCAATAGTGTAGCTTCAGATCTCTATACATCTTAGTACTTCTAGGATGTATAGAATATTTAGATTTGTGGGCATCTTCGAGAATTAACTCTCAGTTTCCTCCCACATTTCGCACCCAAACGCGGCCTTGGAACAGTTTGACTCCACGACCATCCTCAGTCAGTTATAGACGTTGCTTAACCATGACTTCTTCTTTTAGGTTTTCTTCTAATAGAGCCTCTGCTTGTGCCACTTTGATTCTTTTAATTAGACTCGACATCACATCAATCCTGGCGTTAGTCGTTTTCAAGCATCCACTATATTTGTTTCTGCTTAAGGCATCAGCCAAAACATTTGCTTTACCAGGATGGTAATGCAATTCACAATCATAATCCTTAAGTAGCTCTAACCAACGCCTTTGCCTTATGTTCAACTCTTTCTGATCAAAGACATGTTTCAAACTCTTATGATCAGTGAACAGAGTACACTTCGTTCCATATAGATAATGTCGCCACAACTTCAATGCAAACACCACTGCTGCCAATTCCAAATCATGGGTAGGGTAATTCTTTTCATGCACTTTAGGGCTGTTTCGTAGTTGCTGAATGGTTTGGTGCAGAATGGTTGAGAGGTCAGAATGGTTGAGAGGCACTGTATAGTTGAGTGCAGAATGAAATTTGGTTGTTTGGTAACTGTTCTGAATGGTAACTCTGAATGACAACAAATTACCATTTTAACCCTCTGTATCAAACATAACACAAAAAGAACACAGACAATTGGTAAACACAACTTAGAAATCACAAGAAACAAACATGAACAATTGGTATAATCGGAACCTTTGCTACCCATGAAAATCACAAGAAACAAACATGAACAATTGGTCTAATCTGAACATAATCTGAACCTTTGCTACCCATGAACATCACAAGAAACAAACATGAACAAATGGTCTAATCTGAACATTATCTGAAGCAATAGTAGAAATTAACAGTAAAAATCACCATAAACAAGAATAAACAGTAGAAATCAACAAGAATAACAAGCATAACACATGTTTAAAAAACATAAATCAATAGTAGAAATCAACAAAAATAAGCAGTAGAAAATAGACCAAATCGTTTGTTGCTTTTGAAATTTTTTTGCTTTTGAAGAAATCAATAGTAGAAATCAACAAAAATAAACAGTAGAAAATCGACCAAATCGTTTGTTGTTTTTGAAGAAATCAACAGTTTGTTACATATACCTGAGGGGCTGGGGCTGTTTGTTTCGCTCGACGAGAGGAGCAGCCGTCGAGATGGAGTAGCCGGCGGCGATGGGAGGGAAGCAGCCGCCGACGATGGGAAGGAAGCAGTGGGCGGCGGCGATGGAAGGGAAACAATATGGATAAAGTGGATAGCGGCAAGACTTTTTAGGAAAAGGGTAGGAGTGGAAAGAATAACAATCTGAATGGTTGAGGGATGCCCTAACCACAAAACGGCTTTGAGGTTATTGTCACCATTAAGAGGGTGAATTTTTTTTACCAAACATCTTTCACCTCTGACCGATTCAGAGGTGACCTCTTAATGTAACCATTAAGAGGTAAGCAAACAGCCCCTTTGAGTTGTCTTGATGCGTAAGCAATCACTTTGCCACGTTGCATCAATACACACCCTAAACCCATCTTTGACGCATCACTATAAATGACTAAATCTTTTGTTCCTTCCGGTAGTGCAAGAATAGGTGCTTCACATAACTTCTTTTGTAAAGTTCTAAAGGCTGACTCTTGCTTTTCAGTCCATACAAACTTTACATTATTTTGAGTCAGAATGGTCAAGGCAGAAGAAATCTTTAGAAATCTTTTATAAACCTCCGGTAATAACCTGCCAGACCCAAGAAATTTCGTATCTCTGATGCGTTCTTTGGTGTCTCCCAATTCGTCATTGCTTCAATCTTTGCTGGATCCAATTTGACCCCTTCCGAAGTAATCACATGACCAAGAAATTGTACCTCTTTTAACTAAAATTCACATTTTGAAAACTTTTCGTACAATTTCTCCTTCCTTAGAACATCTAAGACTTCACGAAGGTGACATTCATGATCGACTTCATTCTTTGAATAAACAAGTATGTCATCAATAAAGACCATAACTGACTTGTCTAAGAATGGTCGACACACTATGTTCATCAAATCCATGAACACAGTTGGAGCGTTTGTCAACCCAAATGGCATCACGAGGAATTCATAATGCCCATACCTTGTTCTGAACGCCGTCTTGGGTATATCCTCATTTCTTACTCTTACTTGATGATAACCCGACCTTAGATCAATCTTGGAAAAGCATCCCGCGCCTTGGAGTTGATCAAATAAATCATCAATTCTTGGAAGCGGATACTTATTTTTAATAGTCACCTTATTCAGATCCCTATAGTCGATGCACATTCTCATAGTGCCATCCTTCTTCTTAACAAATAACATTGGAGCTCCCCAAGGTGAAGAACTTGGCCTAACAAATCCCTTGTCGAGCAGTTCTTGAAGTTGAGACATCATCTCTTGCATTTCAGCCGGTGCTAAGCAATACGGTGCTCGTGCTATCGGTGCTGCTCCTGGAACAAGATCAATTCGGAACTCTACCCGACGTTCTGGCGGTGAGCCTGGAAGATCATCAGGGAACATGTCTGGAAATTCACATACCACCCTTATGTCTTCCACTCGCTTCTTTTCTGCTTTAGCATCTAGAACATAAGCTAGATAGGATGAACATCCTTTTACCAGACACTTACGCGCTTTGGCAATAGAAATCAACGGAACTTCCCCTTTTTTCTTTTCCCCATAGATGAATACAACATTATTTTCGGGTATAGGGATCCGAATTAATTTCTTGGCAAAAATAATTTCTGCCTGATTGATTGTCAACCAATCCATACCCACAATTATATCAAATCCCCCAATTTCCATCAACATCAAGTCAATTGGAAACTGCTTTCCTTCTATCATAATTGTAAATCTATCAAGTCTTTCACGAACTAAGACTTGGCCCCCGTTAGCTATTTCAACTATTAAGGCATCATCCAAGGTAGTGACAGGCATGGCTAACTTTTGATAGAACGATTTTGATATAAAAGATAAATTGACACCACAGTCAAATAATACTCGTGCAAGAATAAAGTTAACAGGAAATGTACCAGAAACCACATCCATGGATTCCTTTGCCTCATCGGCCGTCATATGAAACGCCTTTCCCGCTAGCCTTGGAGTATTCAGTTTCTATCTTGATTTCCACCCCTCCTTAACTTTAGACAATCTTTTCGGAGGTGACTGAGCTGTTTACATTCATAACAAGCCAGCTCCTGGATAGGACAATTTGCAATCTGGTGTCCACTCTTTCCACATTTGAAACCACCCGGCACGATCCAAAATGTTTGCTTCAGCATTTCGGGCACCAGTTTGGTTCTCGTTTAGTTTCAAAACGAGTATTCTTGACAAACAGTTTAGATTTCTGAGAAGATTCCGATCGACCTTCCCAATTTCGTTTCTCCCCCACTTGTGTCTTTTCCTCCTTATCTATGGCATAAACTTCCTCGATTATCTTAGCTTCTTCTATCGTTTCCCTCAATGTCACAGCTTTTGAATTCCGAACTCGTAACATCATGTCAGCCGGTAAGCCCTTCAGATAGGCTTTAATCTTCTCTTTTTCAGTTGGAGCCACATGCCCCACTAGATTCAACTTCTCCAAGAATATACGAGTATACTCCCGTACAGACGAAGTACCCTTCTTAAGAGTCCGAAACTCTTCTTCAATTCAGTCCATTTCATTCTCATTACAGTACTCTTCTAGAATGTTTCTTTTGAATAATTCCCATGTCATAGCAGCCAAGACTAGGGCCGTTACTGTCGACGTCACAATGTTCCACCAGGTCAAAGCATTACCACGTAACATATGAGATCCAAACCTAACTTTCGATTCTTCATCACACTTACAAGCTCGGAAAGCCTGTTCCATCTCCCTATTCCAATTCATACAAGCAATTGGATTATCTGATCCAGCAAACTTCGGTAGCTTACAGCTCAGAAACGTTTTATAAGAGCAAATTCTCTCCACTCTCCTGTTAACATTCAACACTGTATTAACAGGTGGAGTTACAACACCAGTTCCCGTCTCAGGTCTTTGTGACTCGTCACTTCTGTCATTTAACACCTTCATGAACATTTTAGATTGCTGTTCCAATGCCGCATTCATCGCTCGCATCATATTTTCCATCATTCTGGACTCCATGGTGGATTCCGTCGTCACCGGATTAGAGGTACCGGCATTAGTTCATTGCACTTGACTTTCTCATCCTCCTATTATAGGTGGTCTTGGAGGGCTCTCATGCGTTCCAACCCTTTCAGGTTGCTTACCCACCACCTATTCATTTACTTCCCTCTCTTCAGAAGAATTAGGGGATCTGGTTGGCATATTTACCATCGTATTCTGATATAGCACAAGAAGACAACCATAAGAAATGGTTTTACATACTCAAGCACAAGAAACGTACTTTAACGTTCATTAGTTACCGTAACAATTCAGAACAAGTATGCTTGCGTAACAATACATTCATAATAATAGTAGCTAATTGAATTTGTGAACATACTGTACATAAGAATCCTCGTTATCATTATTATAGTTCTTAATTCACGTATTTCCATCGACTCTAAGACTATCCCGTCTTAGTACTTCTACCCAATCTCACAAATCATAAGTTAATCATCTCAGCGTAAGTCTAGGTATCTCATGATCATACCTAGTTGACTTAAACTACAGCTCTGATACCAAACTGAAACGTCCAAAAATCACAAAAAATTTAAACCTTAATTTTATAAGGTCCAAGACAATTATTTCCAACTATTTTATACATAAATGGAGAAGTCATAACAAGGTTCATGTATACATCCAACTATTATAAACAACCTACTAATCTAATCCATAACATGCGCGATCAGATTATAAGGGTTGTCTATAAATCTCCAAAACATCAATGCTTTCCGTAACTTCTCCATTATATCACCAAAAACATAGTTCTGGAACTTCTCGACATTCATCCCTGCTTATCCCTTCCTGAGCTATTACCTGGTAAGAAAAGTTAATTTGAAAAGATTAGGCTTACGCCTAGTGAGAACATCCAATTTTCCAAATTAACACATTATAAGCTTTGAAACCAAATGTAAGCAAAACATATAAACAAACTTGATCATCACCTTTCTTACCGTATACGTAACATCTTTCGATGACGGGAATATACTTGATTCCATGAATATGACATACACTAAGTCAGTCATAGCATCACGTTCGAGAGCCTACTACGAATCACCACGGACTCTAGATCATTGCTCATGTCCAAGAAATTACAATTTATTTTATGCCTATTTCTTGAAGTGGAAGTAGAGATTACAATTAACTCATTCCTATCTCTTATCTTCCCATAGAAATCAGGAATTACGATTAACTCACGCCTATTCCATGATTTCGCGTCACAATACGAAATGGGAATTACAATTTACTTTATGCATATTTCTCATTTCACGTCAACGGGAATTACAATTTACTTTATGCCTATTCCACTTTTTCAATGAATGGCAATGCCTATGGATCCATTACACTTACTAGCATACATGCACATTAACTCAATCACATAACGTCTCATTTCGTACTCTAAATTGAGTTATATTGATATTCGTACTCTTATAATGATTAAGATGCTTTTCATATCATATAAGGAAGACACTTAATCATAATCACTTCATTCAGTAAGTTATCCGGAACACCTATCCGGTAAACTAATCCGGAACTCAAAGAATCCGGTAACATCGGAAAATAGTATCCGGACTCTCAAGTCCGAAACCATCTGGGATCAAATCCGGTATTATATCCGGACACCATTCGAAATCCGTTACATTCCGGATAACCATCCTGAATCCGGTGCTTTTATTCGGACCACTATCCAGACTCGGATATTATCCGGTATCCGGAACCAATCTGGAAAACATCCGGAAATAGTATCTGAATTATTCATCTTCCGGATTAAATATTACCCAGTTCAATTCGTACAATTTCCATTCCAAATCTTTCCAATAAGCTTTTATTCATCATTTCAAATAAATAACATTCTAACAGTTTGCTTATTTAACTCAATTAGATAGACGAACTCACCTGAGCTTAGAAATCTAATAGAAGCTATAATTTCAATTTAACCCAGTACTTCAAAGTCGACTCTGCTTCAATGATTCAAACCTAATTGAAATTCAAACCTTACTCATACAATCAATCTGTTAGACAACCTTAGGGGGGGACCAAGGAAATTGTCAAATGGATCCTCGGGTTTGTTTTAGGTGTGGGAAGACCGGGCATGTTGTTAAAGACTGTCGAGTAACGCGGTTTTGTTTCTCATGTAATTCTCCGGATCATATTCAGTCTGATTGTCCGAGGGGAAGAATACAGCAAGGGGGTACATCAGGGAAACCAGTGGTTGTCAGACCGGTAGTACCAAGACTAGAACCACCAAGAACAAGGGGTCGTGCATTCCAGATGACAGAGCAAGAAGCAGATGAGACTCCTGATGTGGTTACAGGTACATTCTTAATAAATTCTACACGTGCTAAAGTGTTATTTGATTCCGGTGCAAACCAATCGTTTGTGTCGCCTTCTTTTGCTGCCTATATGCATTTAAAGCCTAAAGTGTTAGATCATGCGTTAATGGTAGATACGGCTAATGATAATCATGTACCGGTTAGTGAGGTATTTGATAGTTGTGTGATAAACATAGATGGGTGTGGAGTGCCTATTCAGTTATTTCCTATAACCTTGATCGAGTTTGATGTAGTAGTGGGAGTGGATTGGTTAGCCGAGAATCAGGCTAATATAGTTTGTGATAAGAAATTGATAAATGTTGTCTTACCTGAGAAGGGACCAGTAGTGATTTATGGTGACCGTAGAAATCATCAGTCTTGCCTTATCTCCTTGTTGAAAGCTCGTAAGTGTATCAATAAAGGCTGCTCAAGTTACTTAGCTTATGTAATAGATGTTAAGCTAGAAAAGAATAAGCTGGGAGATATTCCGGTTGTTCGTGAATTTCCGGAAGTTTTTCCAGAAGATCTGACTAGCCTTCCGCCCGTTAGACAAGTAGAGTTTGGTATAGATCTGATTCCTGGAGCCGCTCCTGTTGGCCGTGCACCGTATCGTTTGGCACCTCCAGAGATGATGACACAACTGCAGGATCTTTCAGATAAAGGCTTCATCAGACCCAGTTCTTCGCCATGGGGAGCACCGGTTCTGTTTGTGAAAAGGAAGGATGGATCGATGAGAATGTGTATTGACTACCGGGAACTGAATAAGCGCACGATCAAGAACAAGTATCCACTTCCCAGAATTGATGACCTCTTCGACCAATTAGTTGGAGCTTGTTATTTCTCCAAGATTGATCTAAGATCCGGTTATCATCAGCTGAAGGTTAAAAAAGAAGACGTTCTGAAAACTGCTTTTCGCACAAGGTACGGTCACTATGAGTTTTTAGTAATGCCGTTTGGACTGACGAACGCTCCAGCCGCCTTTATGGATTTAATGAATCGGGTATGTAAGCCATATCTCGATAAATTTGTTATTGTATTTATTGAAGATATCCTTATCTATTCCCGATCCAAAGAGGATCACGCACAACATCTTCGTCTGATTCTGGAGCTGCTGAAGAAAGAAAAGTTGTATGCTAAATTTTCAAAATGTGAATTCTGGCTACGGGAAGTTCAGTTTCTGGGGCATGTAGTTTCCGAGAAAGGCATTCAATTTGACCCGATGAAAGTGGAAGCGATTGAAAAGTGGGAACCACCGAAAATGCCAACCGAAGTACGTAGTTTTCTGGGTTTAGCCTGCTACTATCGGAAGTTTATAAAAGACTTCTCTCGTATCACGACGCCTTTGACTAAGCTGACTCGGAAGAATCTAAAGTTTGAATGGAAAGCAGAATAGGATGAAGCATTCCGGATATTGAAAGAGAAACTGTGCAACGCGCCTATTTTGTCATTACCAGAAGGTTCCGAGTACTTTGTTGTTTACAGTGATGCTTCCAAACTGGGATTGGGGTATGCACTAATGCAGCGTGGAAAGGTTATAGCTTATGCTTCTTGTCAACTAAAGGATCATGAAAGACAGTACCCTACACATGACATGGAGCTGGCAGCAGTTGTATTCGCGTTGATGATTTGGAGACATTATCTTTACGGTTCTAAATGTCAAATTTATACCGATCATAAGAGTCTCCAACATCTTTTCGATCAGAAGGAACTAAATATGAGGCAAAGAAGATGGCTAGAATTGATGAATGATTACGACTGTGAAATCCTTTATCATCCGAGAAAGGCGAATGTAGTAGCCGATGCATTGAGTCGTCAAGAAAGAAGTGGAACAATAAAGGCTATTGCACTACGAGCTGAGCTGCTACCTAACATTTTCGACGAATTGAAGAAGTGTCAAGTAGAAGCCTATCAAGAAGAACATTTGAAATCAGAACGGTTAGTGGGGATATCAGCATTGCTTGTAAAAGATGATCGTGGGTTATTGTGTCTGGGGAACAGAATTTGGGTGCCTTGTTTGGGTAGTTTACGTGAACGGGTACTTCAAGAAGCTCACCAGTCTCGATTCTCTATTCATCAAGGTACAAATAAGATGTATAAAGATCTGAAACAATTTTATTGGTGGTCGGGAATAAAAAGAAGCATTGCTCAGCATGTGGAAGGTTGTACTACTTGTAAGAAGGTAAAGATTGAACATCAAAAGCCGTTTGGTCAGTTGCAACGTTTAGAAATACCAATGTGGAAATGGGATCAAATTACTACAGATTTCATCACAAAGTTACCAAGGACTCCGAAAGGGTTTGATGCTATTTGGGTGATCGTTGACAGGTTGACCAAGTCTGCTCACTTCCTACCAATAAAAGAAACCTATTCATTGGAAAGATTAGCCAAACTGTATATCAACGAAATAGTAACACGACATGGAGTTCCAATTTCGATTATCTCTGATCGTGACAACCGTTTTACCTCAAGATTCTGGAGAAGTTTTCAAAAGTAAATGGGAACGCAGATAAAGTTAAGTACAACGTATCATCCCCAAACTGACGGTCAGAGTGAACGAACGATTCAGACTTTGGAAGATATGTTACGAGCCTGCATTGTTGACTTTGGGGGATCATGGGATAAGCACTTACCACTGATAGAATTTGCCTACAACAACAGTTACCATTCCAGCATACAAGCGGCACCGTTTAAAGTTCTGTATGGTAGAAAATGCCGAACGCCTCTGTGTTGGAACGAAGTGGGAGAGAAACAGTTAGCAGGGCCAGATATAGTCCAGTTGACTGCGGATAGGATTTCTCAGGTTCGGGAACGTTTGAAAGTAGTACAAGACAGACAGAAAAGCTACGCCGGCCGACGCCGAAAACCGCTAGAATTCCAAGTTGGAGATTTTGTGATGTTAAAAGTCTCGCCTTGGAAAGGAGTCATTCGATTCGGGAAACAAGGTAAGCTGAGTCCGAGGTACATTGGACCGTTTGCAATTACAAAAAGGATCGGCGAAGTAGACTACAGGTTGGATCTTCCGTCAGAGTTAAGCAGAATTCATAACGCATTTCATGTATCGAATTTCCGAAAGTGTTTGGTTACGCCAGATCAGGCAGTTTCTCTACCAGATATTCAAGTTGATGAAAAGCTGAATTATGTGGAGGAACCTGAAGCCATAGTGTAAAGCCCGTATCCCGGTATGTAATTTATTAGTATTAATTCTTTTTTTTTAGAATTATGTAACGTGGTTTCCGTTAGCGGGGTTAGACGAATCGGACCTAATTGTTAAAAATGTCGGAATTTTGATCAATTGCGAGAAGGATGAAGTTGAGGGGCTAAAAGTGTTAAAGGGCCAAAACACTACATGGGTTTCGGCCCATGCAATTCATAAAATGAAACCCATATTGTATTTGGTTTGTGTGTTGTGGCGTGATCAGCAATCAAGAGATAGAAGAATAGAAAAAAAGGAAATCTAAACCCTAAGCCTTCTTCAATTCCTTCTCCCATCGTGAACTCCGACCGTGAGTTAGAGAGAGAGAGTCGCCGGGGTAAGAGAAGAGAGAGTCGCCGGAGAGAGAGGGAGAAAGTTCGCCGGAAAGAGGGGAGAATCGTCGTCGTTTCTACCGGAAAGAGTGGAGGAGAAGTCACGTCGAGGTAATCCCGTGTTCCCGTTCTTTTTCGTTGTGTTTTCGTTGTCGGAACGCCGTAAACCGCCACCACCACCGCCGCAGCCACGGCTGCCGGCGGTGGGGCCGCCTCTGCACGCCGCCGTGGTGGCGGTAGAGGGGTGGGTGCAGGGTGCGAGTGCGTTTTGCGAGTGTGTCGGGAGTGGGTGACGTTGGGAGGTTCTCGCCGGAAGGGTTACCGTAACCATCCTTGCCGCCGCCAACCACCACCGCTGCCGGAGTCGGATGTGGGTGGTGCTCGGTGGTTGTCCAGCGTAGTACAGCCCTTTCCAGTAAGCTTGTAGGCTGTTCGGGTCTGTTTGGATTAAGCATTGACTTAATGGGATTATAACCTTTAGTTATCATTTTATGTGAAAACGTTTGTCTGCCACTGTTTTGCGACGGCCATAACTTTTCCGTCGTAGCTCAGATTGAGGCGAATCCGGTGCCCACGGTTCACATTCTGTGCCGGGCACACTTTTTGTGTTTTAGCGGAAGTCCGGTTCGGCCTCTAGCTAGGCGTAATTTGGCTATTTATACAGCAGGTCCGGATGTGGCAGATTCGTTCCGTTTTAAAAGTCACAGTTTCTGCCACTGTTTTGGGGAAAGCCATAACTTCTGCTAGGAATGTCGGATTGGGATGAAACCAGTGCTAAAAGTTCCCATTCTGAGTCTAGTAAGTTTCTTATGTTTTGCGGAAAAACCAGTTCGGACCGTAGCTAGTGTCAAACTGCTGTTTTATAACGAAAGGTGCTGTTTTTCGATGTGCAGTTAATCAGTTTTGTAAAATCCATAATAAATTGTAGAAAAATCGTTAGGAGGTGTATAATATGTCCTTAGGACCCTAACTCAGAGTACTTTCTGACCATGTAATAATATTGAGGATTTACTGGGTTTAAGGAGGTCGAAACAGGTCCCGAACAGACCTGTTTGGCGAGACCGGGAAGTAGTTTTAGTGACGGTTTAAGCGGGTGTCGTGTCGTAGGGTCCGGGTCTCGTATTGATACGTTTTAACGTGCGTTTAGGTGCTGGGAAGTGACCGTAATTGGGAAGCTTGAATTTGTATTGTTGAGCTAGGCGCGCATTCGAGGTGAGTTCTCTCACTATAACTAATGTCGGTTATTTTTACATTACGTTGTGTATGTATGTGGTAGTTCTATTTGCTTTTGATGCGGGGTTAAATAGTGGGGTGTCTAGTCGGACCTTTATTGTTGTGACTACGCGGGTGGCGTAGGAGTTCGGCGGGGTCAAGGGTCACATACGCGGGTGGCGTAGTAATTCGGTGGGATCGAAGGTTGTATACGCGGGTGGCGTAGTAACCCGGGGGTGCCGGGTTGCGTTTGCACGATTGTCGTGTGGTCGGTGGGACCGACGTATGCCTATTAGGTGGGGTGGTGTGAGTATGCACGTCGATGATTTGTTCGTAGGTTTGTATGTTGTTTATGTGCAATTATCTGTTGATGGTGGTGTGGAAATAACTGTGTTACTTATGGTGTGGAATTCACTAAGCTTCGTGCTTACCCTTTCCCAATAAACTGTGGTTTCAGGTACGGGCGGCTCCAAGGCGTGGCGAGTACACACTGGCGCACGAGGAGAGCTGGTTGCTTTATGGTTTTTAATAATTAAACGTTTATTCCGCTGGTTGTTATTATGAAGATATTAATTATGAGTTTACAAACGAAACGTTGGGATCATTTAATGAGTTGTTATAAATGAAATGTTTATTTAAAAATTTAAATTTGCTTGTAATTTTTGGGACGTTACAACTTGGTATCAGAGCACAGCTTGAGTGAATCAAACACATCTCGGTGTGTTTGGTCTCAAGTTGCGGCTATGAAATTTTAAATTCTTTTACTAAAATCTTTTAGAATAAAGGAAAGAGGAAAACCCGTTTGGGAAACCGTGATCGAGGGCGCAGTGTGTACAGTCAGCTGGAGCCAAAGGGGAAAGGTACGGTACTTAGTGTATTTATTGCTTTCTAGGCATAGGGTATGCATGCTAGATTGCCTGTTGTTGACACTATGTTGTATGATGACTGCTTGCTAGTAGGAATCAATGCTAGTTATAGTAGGTTGTTAAGCGAAGGCCCTATAGGTTGTATGCAGTAAGAATCATATAGCCTTAGAATATTTGATTTAGTTCTATTGCGCACCTCTTGTTTGAGTCCAACCGTTCTAGGATAGAATCTTGTATTCGAATGTCTATTTGATTCACGCTGCATGCGACTGGGAATTCGCAAGGCAACTCGTTATGGCTAACAGGGATTCCGATGTAGCAAGGGTAGTGGGATGAGATGAAATTCCTAGTGAGCTGGGAATAGCGTTTACATATGAGTACGTATGCAAAATTGCTTTCTAGATCATAGAGTATGCATGCTAGATTGCCTGTTGTTAATACTATGCTGTAGTTTGTACTGCTTGCTATTAGGGATTTATACTAGTTATAATCGGTTACTAAGTGAATGCCCTCTAGGTTGTATGCAGTAAGAAATTTATAGCCTTAGAATATTCGATTTAGTTCTTTTGCGCGGCTCTTGTTTGAGTCCAATCGTTTTAGGATAGAATCTCGTATTCGAATGTCTATTTGTTTCGCGCTGCATGCGACTGGGTATTCGCGAGGCAACTCGTTATGGCTAGTAGGGATTCCGTAGTAGCAAGGGTAGTGGGATGAGATGAAATTTCTAAGGAGCTGGGAAGAGTATTTACATATGAGTAGGTATGCTAGATTGCTTGGTGCTTGCTACACTGTACTGCATGTTTGTTGTTTGCTAATAGGAGTTCATGCTAGCCCTGATAAGTTGTTAAGTGAATGCACTATAGGTTGTATGCGGTAGGAACCAAATAGCCTTAGAATGTCAGATTTAGTTCTGTTGCGCAGCTCTTGTTTGAGTCCAACCGTTGTATGATAGAATCTTATATTCGAATGTCTATCTGGTTTTACACTGTGTGCGACTGTGCATTCGCGAGGCGACTCGTCATGACTAGTGGGGATTTCGTCATAGCAAGGGTAGTGGGGTTGGGTGGAATTTCTAGGGAGCTAGGAAGAGTGTGTACATATGTCGGTGCGGGCATATGTGTGTAGTTATCGGCGAGAAACTACTTGGACCCGTCGGATGGAACTCGGAACGAGTGATGATAGGTGTGGAAGGTAGTAGTAGAGCTCCTACTATCGGAAACACAGGATCAATGCTCGAGTCGGGGAAAGTCACGAGGAATCCAAGGAGTTGAGCGTGAGCGTTGTTAGTGTGAATTATTATGTGCTAATAACTCGTTGTAATATCTACCCTGAATAGCCATCACAAGGAGGAACGACTATAGTAAACCTACTAGTACAGGTGTGTACTTGTTTGCTTTGATGGGATGATCGTTGGGGTAGTGGCGAAGGTTATAATTTAGTAGTCGTTGGTAATGGTCGGTTGGGTATCTCGGGGTGAGACCCCGGTATTCATGTGTTATGACCTTGACTTTCCAGTAGGCTAGGAGGATATAGTCTTGGGCACTTACCTGAGAGGTAGTTCCGATGTGTCGGGCCTTGAGACGTACCTGGGAGGCAGGCGTTAAGGCGTATCTTGTTACAGTGTAACTAGGTTCCCTATGGCGGGCGAGGAAGATAAGTAGACGGTGGAAGATTGGGTATTCCACACGTGTTGTTAGTGTAGACCGAATAGTGTCAGTTAAGGGAATGATGCCCTTTGTAATTAAGAGAATAAATGCGCAGTAACCTTTTTGAAGTAAGTAGTATGTTTAAGTGTCGACTTTTGGGCTTGAGGCCAAACACCCTTAGTGTAATTGAGGATTTGTAGCCGATTTTGAAATAATAATGGCGACGGTAGTAGTAACCCTGAAATGCTTAATTGTGATGAATGGTTATGGTGAAATGACCTTCGTGGGTGATTATAAGTTTACTGGTTTGATGATCCGTGTGAAATAAATTTGGAAGTCCATTAGAACTCGTGGAAATCAATTGGCAGTAATGGTAGGAATGATCGGATTCGAGTATCCTGTAAGGTATATTGGTGAGCAACTTTAGGATGGTTAGAGCTTGAAATTGAATCGGGATGTATAGAATATCTAAGGTTGGGAGATAACCAAAGTCGTTTGACTAGGAATGATTCCAGTTGTTGGAGTGTTCTTCTGATTATAATCACAGTGTCCTAGAAGGAGTACGTTAGTTAGAAAAGTGTTTGAGAAGTTTTAGAAGGGATTTCAAGTGGACTTGGGAACCTGAGGTTGAGATGAGGGAGAACTATCCGGAGCTATTCGTAGGCAGAGACTTCGAGGACGAAGTCTAATCCAAGTGGGGGAGAGTTGTAAAGCCCGTATCCCGGTATGTAATTTATTAGTATTAATTCTTTTTTTTTTTAGAATTATGTAACGTGGTTTCCGTTAGCGGGGTTAGACGAATCGGACCTAATTGTTAAAAATGTCGGAATTTTGGTCAATTGCGAGAAGGATGAAGTTGAGGGGCTAAAAGTGTTAAAGGGCCAAAACACTACATGGGTTTCGGCCCATGCAATTCATAAAATGAAACCCATATTGTATTTGGTTTGTGTGTTGTGGCGTGATCAGCAATCAAGAGATAGAAAAATAGAAAAAAAAGGAAATCTAAACCCTAAGCCTTCTTCAATTCCTTCTCCCATCGTGAACTCCGACCGTGAGTTAGAGAGAGAGAGTCGCCGGGGTAAGAGAAGAGAGAGTCGCCGGAGAGAGAGGGAGAAAGTTCGCCGGAAAGAGGGGAGAATCGTCGTCGTTTCTACCGGAAAGAGTGGAGGAGAAGTCACGTCGAGGTAATCCCGTGTTCCCGTTCTTTTTCGTTGTGTTTTCGTTGTCGGAACGCCGTAAACCGCCACCACCACCGCCGCAGCCATGGCTGCCGGCGGTGGGGCCGCCTCTGCACGCCGCCGTGGTGGCGGCAGAGGGGTGGGTGCAGGGTGCGGGTGCGTTTTGCGAGTGTGTCGGGAGTGGGTGACGTTGGGAGGTTCTCGCCGGAAGGGTTACCGTAACCATCGTCGCCGCCGCCAACCACCACCGCTGCCGGAGTCGGATGTGGGTGGTGCTCGGTGGTTGTCCAGCGTAGTACAGCCCTTTCCAGTAAGCTTGTAGGCTGTTCGGGTCTGTTTGGATTAAGCATTGACTTAATGGGATTATAACCTTTAGTTATCATTTTATGTGAAAACGTTTGTCTGCCACTGTTTTGCGACGGCCATAACTTTTCCGTCGTAGCTCAGATTGAGGCGAATCCGGTGTCCACGGTTCACATTCTGTGCCGGGCACACTTTTTGTGTTTTAGCGGAAGTCCGGTTCGGCCTCTAGCTAGGCGTAATTTGGCTGTTTATACAGCAGGTCCGGATGTGGCAGATTCGTTCCGTTTTAAAAGTCACAGTTTCTGCCACTGTTTTGGGGAAAGCCATAACTTCTGCTAGGAATGTCGGATTGGGATGAAACCAGTGCTAAAAGTTCCCATTCTGAGTCTAGTAAGTTTCTTATGTTTTGCGGAAAAACCAGTTCGGACCGTAGCTAGTGTCAAACTGCTGTTTTATAACGAAAGGTGCTGTTTTTCGATGTGCAGTTAATCAGTTTTGTAAAATCCATAATAAATTGTAGAAAAATCGTTAGGAGGTGTATAATATGTCCTTAGGACCCTAACTAAGAGTACTTTCTGACCATGTAATAATATTGAGGATTTACTGGGTTTAAGGAGGTCGAAACAGGTCTCGAACAGACCTGTTTGGCGAGACCGGGAAGTAGTTTTAGTGACGGTTTAAGCGGGTGTCGTGTCGTAGGGTCCGGGTCTCGTATTGATACGTTTTAACGTGCGTTTAGGTGCTGGGAAGTGACCGTAATTGGGAAGCTTGAATTTGTATTGTTGAGCTAGGCGCGCATTCGAGGTGAGTTCTCTCACTATAACTAATGTCGGTTATTTTTACATTACGTTGTGTATGTATGTGGTAGTTCTATTTGCTTTTGATGCGGGGTTAAATAGTGGGGTGTCTAGTCGGACCTTTATTGTTGTGACTACGCGGGTGGCGTAGGAGTTCGGCGGGGCCGAGGGTCACATACGCGGGTGGCGTAGTAATTCGGTGGGACCGAAGGTTGTATACGCGGGTGGCGTATGAACCCGGGGGTGCCGGGTTGCGTTTGCACGATCGTCGTGTGGTCGGTGGGACCGACGTATGCCTATTAGGTGGGGTGGTGTGAGTATGCACGTCGATGATTTGTTCGTAGGCTTGTATGCTGTTTATGTGCAATTATCTGTTGATGGTGGTGTGGAAATAACTGTGTTACTTATGGTGTGGAATTCACTAAGCTTCGTGCTTACCCTTTCCCAATAAACTGTGGTTTCAGGAACTGCCGGCTCCAAGGCGTGACGAGTACACACTGGCGCGCGAGGAGAGCTGGTTGCTTTATGGTTTTTAATAATTAAACGTTTATTCCGCTGGTTGTTATTATGAAGATATTAATTATGAGTTTACAAACGAAACGTTGGGATCATTTAATGAGTTGTTATAAATGAAATGTTTATTTAAAAATTTAAATTTGCTTGTAATTTTTGGGACGTTACACATAGTTGACCACCAAGTTAAAGTGTTGCAGAATAAAGAGATCAGACAAGTGAAAGTTCAGTGGAGACATCATAGGGGTCAGGATGCTACTTGGTAATCAGAAGCAGAAATGAGAACTAAGTATCCTCACCTTTTTGCCTAAATCGAATTCCGGGACGGAATTCTTTTAAGGGGGAGATGATGTAATACCCCGGGTAAGTTCGTTAGTTAAATGTTAGTTCCGTTAAATTTTTGTTAACTTTAAAGTTTAAGGTTTAGGGTAAGTTTGGTTAATTTAGAGGTTTAAAGGTGTTTTAGTCATTCATGGATAGTTTAGGGGCTAAAGTGGTAAAGTGATTGAGATAATATCCCTTTTGATGAAATCAGATATTTCATAATTCCAAAATATCCAGAATTTCAGTGTGTGAGTGTGTGTGTATTGAGAGCAAAAGAAGAAAAGAGAAGAAGTAAAGCTAGGGATTCATTTGGTGTGCTTGGAAGTGAATTAAGGTATGTTCCTTTATAATTTATGTTTGTAATTGCTAGTAGGAAGTTTATGTCGGATTAAAATCATCAAAATCGGTCTGGTGTAAATCACAGTCGAATTCCGGGCAGAAATAGGGCTATCCGACAGAAGTGTCCGGACACAATATGAATGTGTCCGGGTAGTATTGTTGATAGTGTCCGGGTAGTTTTGTTGGTGGTGTCCGGACGACTTCTTTATCCGGGTAAGTTCCTTTTTCCTATGTTTTTCGGATAGAATTAGATACCGGATGGTATCCGGATTAATTTGGTATCCGGATGTCGTCCGGATTGTTTTAAGTTGTCCGGAAAGGACATGCTGTCCGGATTGTCCTAGCTGTCCGGAAAGTTCTGATTGTGTCCGGAAACTTAGGCTGTTTGGTCGTTTTTGAGATTTCAGATACTTTTAACTATGGTTTTTGAATGAGGACTGAATAAGGTTTTGATAGGTTAAATAGGATTCTCAGCCTGCTAAAGAGTCTTATGTGTTCTATATGGTAAAGAGATATTTGTATTTAATGGTTTCAGATACTGTGGATTTGAGGTGAAAGCTGAACTGTTTTTGAGAAAATCTTGGAGAACGTTTTGATAAATCAAACAGGTGAGTTTTACTTTAAAACGTTTTGAAACTGGAATACATATATGCGTGGATTGGAAATATGATAGATGGTATGCTTATGTGTTTATGTATGTAATATGATATATTGAAATATTGTATTTACATGAGTATTCTATGATACGAGAATACGTGGCCGGGCTTAGGACCGGTGTGTTGGCTGTAATATTCGTACATCGTTGTTGGATGTAATTGTCGTACAGTGAAGTTAATTTATTAGTTGGCTTGCAACCAACTAATATGGACAGGAGAATGAGATGGGACAATAAGTGATGATTGAGTCATAACTGATAATTGTGTTTGTATTATGTGAATGTTGGTGTGCAAAGGATTTTCAAAGAAACAAAGATTTTCTCACTTAGACCATTAGGTCTAACCCTCATTTTGTTTTAAATATGTATTCCAGGTCGAGGATCAAGTAAGAGCAAATAAGAAGGTTAAACCGAGAATAACTTTTGGGAGGACTATGTAGTTGAAGACTATGATGTGTTTTGTAGTTACAATATATTATTAGTAATGATGTAATTTACCATGTAAACGTTTGTAATGAGATACCGAATGTCTGTAAAAGACTAGGGGACCGTATTTGTTATGCAATGTATGCTAATTGAACTATGTTTGGAAATCCGGGTTGTTACAACTCTCGACAACACACCCTGGTTACTCCATGTCAACAGATCGTCCAATGCCAGGGGCAGGACTAGGCGTCGTCTTACAGTCGCCACAGGGGGCAAGATGGTGTACTCCATACGATGTGATTTTAAAGCCACAAATAATGAAGCCGAGTACGAAGCATTGATCGTGGGCATGAACATGGCATGAGACTTGGGGGCAACCGGATTACACGTCAAAAGCGATTCCATCCTTGCCATGAACCAGATGAACAGGGAACTAGCGGCAAAAGATTCCAAAATGATGGCATACCTTAAGACGGTCAAAGCAAATTCGGAAGAATTCAAACCTTTCTCGATTGAGCAAATCTCAAGGGACCAGAATGCACAGACTGATGCCTTAGCCAACCTTGGGTCGGCACTCGAGAGACCATCGTTCGATCATTTCCCCATGATCCATCTAGGAGCCCCATCTATCGAGAATGATAAGGACGTCCAAGTCCTCGATGTAGAAAACAATTGGTCGCGCGATAATAAGTATTACCTTATACACGACCAACTACCAGACGACCGAATGGAAGCACGCAAAATCAGAATCAAAACTTCCAAATATCTTATGATCGGAGACAGGCTATATCGACGGTCGTCGACAGGTCTGAAATTACGATGCATCGTTAACAACGACCAAGTGCAAACCATCCTGAAGAAAATGCACGACAGAGAATGTGGCAATCACTCAGGAGGCCGTAGTCTAGCGAACTGAGTCTCACGACAAGGTTACTATTGGCCGACCTTACAACAAGACGCAATCAGGTACGTCCAACGCTGTGACGCCTGTCAACGACATTCAGGTATGTCTCATCAACCCTCTGAACCTTTGCACACGACTTTAATCCCATGGCCCTTCATGAGATGGGGAATGGATATTGTCGACAAGTTGCCACCTGCCCCTGGGAAAAAGGTATTCCTATTAGTTCTTACAGATTATTTCTTTAAATGGATAGAAGCCATCTCTTTTATCCAAACTAACATTATTTACAGGTTTGGAATCTCGTCCGAAATCTTATGCGACAATGGATCACAGTTCATAAGTGATCGAACTCAACAGTTTTGCGAGGATCGTAATATCAAACTCACGACCTCGACACCACGATATCCTCAGTCGAACGGACTCGTTGAATAGAGCAATAAAGTCATAATCAACTCGATAAAGAAGCGATTAAAAGCTGCAAAAGGACGATGGGTTGAAGAACTCCCGTCGACCCTATGGGCCAATCGTACGACGCCACGTACTTCCACATGTCAAACCCCGTTTTCCTTAGTATATGGGTGTGAAGCAGTCTTGCATGTCGAGACACAACTGCCGACGTCGAGACACACCTCGGTCGATCATAACTTGGTAGACCTAAGTTATGACCTCGACGCTCTAGAAGAATTACGAGAAGCTGCTCTCGTCAAGATGGCATCTCAAAGACAGGTGGTCGAACGACATTTCAATAAAAATGTCAAGATCAAAGTCTTCCAAGAAGGTGATTTCGTCCTTCAACGTGTATTCTAAAACACCAAGGAATTAAATGCATGTAAGTTATCCACCAAGTGGGAAGGACCCTATCGCATATCTGAAGTCGTAAGAAAAGGTGCCTACAGGCTCCAAACCCTTGACAACCAAGACGTCCCACGAAGCTGGAATGCGGTACATTTGAAAAAATACTTCTTTTAGATTATTTTTTCCTTTCGATTCATTTCATCGTATCGATTACTGACTTAAGCATTGGAGGGTCATTGGTAAACCCAACGACCATCCGCTACAGAATGATGTGTCGCAAGATCACGCGATCATATACACACACGAGTCAACCACTATGCTAAGTTCTTTCAGACAAAACAACTCAATGGTCAAGAAATTTCAAATCTCATGACTCCGGGTCTCAGAATTAGAACTATTATAAAAAAGCTTTAATCGCACGATCCTTGTGTGTTTCAAATTAACTGAAACTTTAATCGTACGATCTATGTTATCCTATGTTACTCAAACGCATGTTTTATTCATTATCTTTTGATTAGTGTATTATCGCAAGTTATTGCTAGGCTGATACAGTCTCATGTGATAAGTAACTCATTCGGCAAAGATTCTCAAGACAAAGATAAACACTTGTATTTAAGTCACAGAAAATACAAGTAGAAAGGCACGACCGCCAACGGTCGACCATAAGAAATACAAATGTAAAACAAAAAAAGTAAGGCTGAGGAGGCCCTTGATCCTGAGCAGACCCCTCACCGCCATCTCCGGCCTCGACGCCTCGCTACATCCCCGTCTTCAAGCTCGTCCTCCTGGTCGAGCTCTTTCTTGTCGCCAACCTGCTCCAGGTAGGTGGCGAGTTCGGCCTCATCATTGTCCATGGGGTTTTCCCCCGAAGATGACGGCGCATGATCGTCGCCTTGACCCTGAAGTAAGTTAAGGCCTCGAAACAGACAAGTCGCCCTTCCAGCTCGGCGATCACTTTCTCCTTGGAGTCGACGAGCGACCTAAGGTTCTTGACCTTAGCCTCGCTCTCGGCCAGGGCTTCTTTGGTCGCCTTAACCTCTACTTTAGATGCAGAGGCCATCGCCAGGGTTTCCTTTAAGCTCTCCCGGAGTTCCTCCTTCTCTCGGTTTGAAGCCTCCAAATGATCTTGTGCATCCTCGAGCTTGGCCGAAAGAGACTCTGCCTTGGCTTACGCTATTTGCTATCTCTCACGAGCTTTGCGTTCTGCATGCTCCGCCTATCGGATCATCTCGATGGCCATAGGAGCCACTCGTCTAACTTTCTCCATCTAGATATACAGACAGAGTGACGCTTGAAACGCCTGTAGACATACGATCAAAAGGTTAGAACCCCAGAACGAAAAACAAAAAGCCTAAAGAATAATGGAAAACTTACCTTGAAGGAGAGCCCAGCGACCTAAGATCCCACTTCCTCGATTGGGACTTCTTCATATTGCCCTTGGAAGGACGGAACGAGGAATTTCCTCAAGTCGGGAAAATCTTCGACGTGTCAAGAGCATCGTCAGACATAAAGTTAGACGACAATGTGAAATTGACCGTCGTAACTTCAGGACCACCTCCAGCCTGGTGAGCCTTCCCTTTGTCCAAAGGGGCAGATGGTTCCGACCTTATTTCCTCGACTGAAGGCGTCGTCGTCGACGCTGGAGATGCCAACGCTGCAGCAGCTACGTCCTCGGACGTCTTCGCCGTCTCAGATGTTACGACCAGTGAAGGATCGCCGCTCTCGGACGACGGTTCCTTCCGGAAGGTCGTCTTGGACTTCTTTATCCCCGACAACGAGGATGGTGGAGCCTTCCTCTTAATCTCCCTAGCCTTCTTGGCTAGGAGAACTCAGTGGCGAATCTAGGATTTTATCTTAATGGGGTCACCTTTAAGGTAGTTTAAAGGCCCATGAAGTTGTCCGATGTATTTTTTAGACTAGATCCAACGTTTCGAGGATTTTTAAGCTTTTTTGGTTGATTTTAAAAGATTTTTAAGTTTTTTTGTCGATTTCAAGAGATGTTTTTGGTTTTTTTTGTCGATTTTGAGAGTTAATTTTGGTTTATTGGTTGATTTCAAAACACCTTTTTTGGTTGATGGGATCCCGGGTGAGAAGTTACTGGGGGACACTAAGATATATAGCTAAAAAATCAATGTGTTTAGCCTAAAATATTCATGTTTTTTTCATTTTCATGGGGGCCCATTCCCCCCTATTTGCAATGTAGATCCGCCCCATAGGAGAAGTTGCGACTCTCTCTTGGAGAGACTCTGTGGTGGTTTAGAACCCGATCCACCTGAAAGCGCAAAGCAAAACAATTAAGAGGAAAAATGAAAAATGAGTCGAAATACGAACGATTGAGCATCGTACATCCCATAACTGTCATCTCTTTCTCTCTTTCCTCCTCTACTTCCTTCCTAGCGGCTGACGGCTCAGATATTTGTACCTCAATCGTTTCGTCATCAGAATCCTCGACAACGGAGGGGCGGTTGATGAAGAACGAGCGATCCTCGACGCTATAGCGCAAAAACCAGTCAATCTTTCCTTGGGTCTCAGGAAGAGGCTGGTCTTTCTCGAAATCGATAGCTGGATCACTAGAAAACAAGTAAGTACGACAAAATAAACAGTAATGCAAGAATCGTACGATAAAGTAAACCTACCATCCTTGTTCCAACCCGCCATAACCCAGGAAATTTCTCCATCGACGAGCTCTAAGGATCGCATCCGACCAAAGACGTATCTCGCCTTCCAACCCCGATCGTTCACCGCGGTATTTTGGACTAAGATATGGTCCCCCCAATGTTTTGAATGAAGGATATACCGGTGATTGCTATCCCCTTCACGCGTAAGCTGCTAGAAGATCATTCACCGTGAAAGGCGTCTCCCAGTCAGCTGTGACCTTTTCAATCACATGGACGATGTGCAAAAACTGGGGCATCGTCTGTCCAGGAAACGTATCGAACCTATTTAAGAATGCCCTGGACAACGGCGAGTATGACCACCTAAACCCTATTTTGAAGGGATATTGGTACATAACGAAATACCCCTTTGGACATTGTTGCGGACGAAGCTGGTCAAAAAGGTTTAACCTAACTGCAGCAGGGATTTGGGCTAGGACCCTAAAAGCATTAAGTTCATCGCCCTCGTCGATTGAACTTGGTGGTTCGCTTGATATGATAAAGTCAAGGGAAGTCACCTGGGCTACGTATAACTCCCTAACGTCCCAGTTCTTAGAAGGTTTCTTCGCTAAAGTCTTAAAATGCATAGGGAATGAAGAAATCATACCTTAAATAAGTCTCTAAACCATAAAAACTTGGAAAAAGTTCGATTTTTGCAGATTTAGGCAAAGATCACAGTGATTCTCTCTCTGAAAATCCTGGAAGCATGAAAAAGGAAAGGATCGAGTTTCCAACCTTATATATATGGTTTCCAATGTCAGGTCGATCCGCTTGATGGTAGACACGTGTCGTCAACCTTTCGCATGCCACCGTTGGATGAACGACACCTGTCACGCAACTGTCATCCACGCGCGATACGCCAGCATGACGTCGACGATCTTATCGACTTTTCAGTTACCTTCGAACCGATTTGCTTTCTTTCGAACCAGAGTCGACTCGTTGGTCGACACGTGTCCATTCAGTTTCCTCGGGAATTAAAATTAAAATTCGTACGCTAAATTCAAATTTTAGGGGCAAACTGTTTGGGTAGAAAATCACACCTCGCGATCGACGTAAGAAACCAAATGACTTATTTCGTACGACAAGTCTTGTATTAAGATAAGGTCCCTTAAATTATGCACGACCGTAGTCATGGTCGTCGCTGGTAAGATATCTTCGACGTACGACCAAATCCCCCACCGAAATGTACGACCATCGCAGGATTGTCCTCGACATTTATTTATTAACGATCGACAAGTGTTTCCTTTATGGCTTTTTAATGCAGGTCAAGCACATTGAATGACAACGGTCATAACTGAAGACCGTAATCAAGCGCATTCAATACCCATGACCGTTCTCTACATTTATGAAGGCCATTAAGGACGCTAAATCCTATATATATCAAGTTCGAAGACACACTCAAGAATAGGTCATTCTCAGTGACACACAAGGTTCACTAGAAGCATATTCGAAGCACTCAAGCAATCATCCATACTGTCCCTAGAAGAAACGCACGACGAAGCATTCTTACACACGACAAACGATAGATTCATATAATTAAGTCTGTTTCTCTTGTAGTTGTAATCTATTGTACTCACGACACTTGTTACTAAAGGACGTCATCCCTGTTTAACGACTATAGTGCACCGTCGACTTCTATATTCGACCGCGGTTTTTACCCTTGACGGGGTTTTCCGCGTCACCAAATTCTCTTGTCTCTTTCTATTTTTGTTATTTGTCGTACGACCTGTGGCGAGAATTCTTTCTTTAGCTGTTAAAGCTCCACATCGACCTTAAGTTATCCTTTGGGTGAGTTTTGGCATTAATAGTTTGCATATTGCTGCATGTAGTTTGTTAAACTGTATTCGAGAGAGAATTCACTAGACCTCATTGTAACACCCTTGAATTGGGAAAGAGCAACTAAATAAAAAAATGGGATATTACATTCAAAATCATAGGATTTCTTCCTATAAACCAACAGGAGAAATACCTCAAATTGAAATCTATGATTAACCTCAAACAATATATATATCTCAAGTCTCAGTACAAAGACTAAAACCACATCGGGTGTTACTAAACCCGAGTACAAGTTGCTAATCCCAAAGATGAATGCGGAAAACTTCACTTAAGCTATTCACCTCTTGAGCACTTTACTAGCACACGACCTTTCATAGTGTCACTAGGACTACTCCCAACCTGAACCTGTTGCACATGCCGACAAATAAAAAGGGTTAGGCTAACGCCTAGTGAGTTCAAGACTTTATAGCATGATTTAAATAATTCTTTAAATGAAAGTTTGCGACATAGATTATGATTTCCCAAAAGAGTTTACAAACGGATATAAACGACTCATTTTCCAACGCACCCAAAATCTATGTGAAAAGTTCCCAAAAGGTATAAAGCGTTTTCAAAATGAATTCCAATCCAACTCACTCAACACGTGAATAAATCTATATGATGCAAAACCTTCAAATACGGTTGACGACAGAATACTCAACCCATAAATCATGGAAAAACCATCCATTTAAATATAATATTTCATCGAAAACATAATACGAACCAATACTCACGCGAACGTAAATTGTAATGGAGTTCCAAATACCATAAATATGGAAATGACCTGCTTCATTCAAACTTTAATATACATGGAGGGGAATCCAATATTAAAGCTATCAAATTGCAATCAATTTAAGAATACTCCTGCACCCATCTCTGGAGTGGATCAGGACAATGTTCTTAACAGAACTTCTGTAGAGCATGAGGCCTCAAAAACCTCTGCTCAAGGATCAGAAGGAAATCCTTCCGCTCTCAACATCAATACAGGAGCGAAAGAAGGTGTCCAAGGAACAAAGACAAACGCTGGGGAAGAATGTGTTCCCCCAGAGGTTACAACTGGTTCGTATGTCGCAAGGGGTGAGTTCCAAACCCTTGTCACCTCTATGACCAATTCGTTGAAGGAGTTGAAAAGCTCGTTCGACATTTTTGCAGAAGCTACCTCAAGGGAACTTACAAATCTGACCACCAAATTTGACAACCTGTCAACGGAGGTGCAAAATGCCAGCGCTCAGATGAAACAAACTGCAACAACCTCTGCTGCTGATGCCGCCTCTGCATTCGAGAAAGCTTCCACATCTGCATTTCAGGCCTCTGTCAAAGAACTCCTCGAGCAGCTGAAGAAAGAACAAACATCTGCTTCTACGGGCCTTACACCAGAAGACCTTAAAAAGGCCCTAGAGCAAATACAGGAGCATACGACCAGAGAGACTCAGGCCATGAAGCCCTCTGACTATATGACCAGAACTCAGATCACAGAACTTGGGCAGGGGATTCTTAATGAGATGACAGAATTCATCAAGGCCTTCACCACCGCCAATGCTAACTACGTGAAAGACTTTCAAGCAAGCGTGGGAAGACTCAGGTTCAACTCCGAAGTAGAGGTTGCCTATCTGCTCGGAATACGTGACGACCTCTGTGCTAAAATGATAGCAGCAGGGGCCACTCGGCCAAATAAGACATCCTCCACATGTCGAGCAGAGGGGACTTCAGATAAAAGACAGGATGATTCTGATGACGATTCAGAAGGACCATCAGATCATCCTGAGAGGGAGAAAAGGACAGAGAGAGCTGTCAACAGAGGTTTACCAGCAACACCATTATCTGCAGAACCACTATCCCAAGTACCACCAACTGAAACCCAAGGAACCCAACAGAAGACCACAAAGGAAACACCCACCTCTGTGGAAACAACCCCTATAACTGTAGAAGATGTACCATCACCAACTCCTAAACCAACTGAACAATTCCAGATCCTTACCTCTTCTAAAGAAGACCAACCATCTCCAACACCAAAACCAACTGAAGAAATCCAACTACCATCCTTTACACCAGAAGCGGAAAAGATAAAATCTCCATCCCCCATACCCAAAACAACAGAAGAGCCCAAATCTAAACCCAGAACCAAAACACTTGCTCAAAAACGGAAATATCTGAGCAAAACCGCAGAAGCTTCACCAACCAAACCCACATCACCAACCAAGTCCCCTGTAAAATCAACAGAGGCAACCCCTCCTAAAACTGCAGAAGCACCCTTTTCTAAGCTCTCAGAAGCTCTAAAGACAAAACCAACAGAGGCAACCCAATCCCAACTAGCAGAACAACAAAAGCTGAAGGCAGGAGACAAGGGAAAGGGGATAGCGAAAGAGGAACCGAAAAAGAAAAAGCAAAAGTGTTAGCCCTAAGTATCTCATGTAAAAGTATTGAAAATATTCCAAGTCAGAAGACCACCAGAGATCAGACAGAAGACTTAGAAAAAGTTCAACAAGAAGACCAACAGAGCTCGACAGAGCTCTGGCGGAACCAACAGAGCTCAACAGAGCTCTGACAGAAGACCTCTTCCATTCTACAGAAGAACTGTTCACCAACAGAAGACCATCAGAGCTCTGGTGACTGAAGACCTCTGTGAAGCCTAAGTCTCGTAAGAAATCTCTAAGTGATAGACACGTGTCCGTACTTTCCACGTATGCCCTAAAGAAAGGAGACACACTTTACACGTGTCATTCCAGGGTACGATAGTACACTGTTTGTCACTTTATCAGGCTATAAATAGTGAGGTAGTGGAACAAACGATTGTAAGCTTTTGGAAGAATAATTTTCCACAATTGTTAGAGCACACACTGCAATATTCCATAGCACTACCTCCGTACGATTTTGTGTCCTGTGAGATTTCCGAATACACACTTGAACGTGTTCTTGGTGTTATTCATTATCAATATACGAGCAGCTTATTATACTTGATCTTGTTATCACTATTACTGTTCTATATTTGATTCTCACGGTTACATTATCTTTGCACAATCACTCACAGTTTAATGGCTTTATATTTAAATGCTTCCGCTGTCTATTTTATTACCATTAATGTGATGCAACATGAATCTGGGAACCTACAAAAAGCATCAACCCACGGAAAAACTGATGAAAAGTGTCTTTGACGCCTTCGTCACTCCAAAGCCAGAAGAAGAAGATTGGGCTTTCGGACTTCCCCCTCTGTCAACCAAGCCTATCATAGATCCAAAGGCAAAGCCATCAGAAGATCGAGTGGCCCAACTGATAAGCAATCTCGACGCTCTGCGGAAACCTATGCCACTACCTCCCGTTCAACAAAGACAAATGGAAGAGGTGGTGCACAAATACTTATACAACAGAGCCGTCAATGATCCTCTGCCACCATCCATTTTGCCACCTGATATGCTCAAGAAGACGCGAATAGACTTTTACAGAGATAAAGCCAAACCTGTACGTGAAGTCTTCTTAAACTCAAAGATCGACAAAGTCATCTACTTCAAGCTGTCCCATACCAGAGGAACACAGATTTACTACAACCTCTACCACGTCAAAAAGGTGGACAGATCCGAGAACAAGTTCTCAGGTGCAGATCTGAGAAATCTAAATGTCTATGATCTACCTGATCTTCTGAATTGGGCAAGACACAATTATGCACGCAGATTAGAGGTCCAAAGAGCTTATGATGAAATCAAGAAGGCAATGCACGAAAGACTTCTGCTATACAGCTTGACAGACTTCCAAGTGGGACTTGACATTGGAGTACAAAGAATAAACCTCCCACCACCAGAAGACCAATGCCCATCCTCTGCGGACATCAGACCAAACTCCATCATCACAAGTCCAAAGATCGGGTACGTCTTTCATGATCCCTCTGGAAAGTTAAAGTTATTCCTAGAGATTGACTGCCAGAAATATGCAACAAAGACTCTGCTAGAGTTCAGAGCCAATCTCCTGGAACACAGAGGATCAGAGTTCATGGATCGAGCTCTCGCCGACAGATTAATAGAGGCCATCGACTCTGTCATCAACTTCAGAAACCTCTGCATCAGAATATATCATGAACTCAAAGATGGAGGACTCACAAGGAGAATCAATGACTTCCCAAACGCCAGAGTCTGACATCCTCAACTATCCTCTGCTTACTTTTCATACTTTGCACTGTAATCGAATGTACGTGCCTCTGGCATATCCTTATATGAAAAGAAAATCTTCTACAGATGTCAAATACCTCTTGTCGTGTTCTTAGCTTAGAAAACCGTGCAATTTTCAATTTTTTATTTTTCAATACTTAGGGGGAGATTGTTAACTCCAACTTCTATGTTTAAAGAATTATTGAAAAAATAGGCTAAGTATAAAAGCATCGACAGAGCCTCTGCCAAGACACCAAGTGAAGATTCTACAGAAGACGTTCTCAGAGGACAAGGCCATAGAGCCTCTGTCACCCTTGACAGAGTCTCTATGGTATGAAGACTTAGAAGAATGAAGAACTCTGAAGTTCAAGACAAAGACGATCGTGCCTCTCACGTGCCTCTGCTGTACGAAGATCCTGAAGATCGTTCGTACAAGGCATGCCCTGCACATTCCACGTGTCCACCTCTGATGGGTTGTAGCCTTTACCGAAAACGGCGCACTACATTAACGTTGTACCTGCTGCAGTTTCATGATGTTGTCTTTGTACCCTTAGTACTTTTTGTCTCTCACTTGTCCCCTATAGAATAGTATAAATAAAAGGCTCTTGTAGAGCTTTTCGGTTAACTTTGCACAACTTAACACACACCTTATTAGATCTTATCTTATTGTATTACACACACATTACGGTGTTCTTGGTGTCTTATAAAGAATCAATATACAGTAAATCTTGGAGCTAAACTCGTGTTTATTCATACTTCATTTGTTTGATTCTGTGTGATATTTCTACCGAGCATCTCTTTAGTTCTTTAAAACGCTTCCGCATACTTATTTGTTCGAACTAATAGAGATTAATATCATTGTTGATTCATATAGGGATCAACATCGACTATGACCTTCAGCTCTCCAAAATTCCAATCTATTGCGACAACATTAGTGCCATCGCTATAGCAAACAATCCAGTGCTACACTCAAAGACCAAACACATCGAAATCAGGTATCATTTTATCAGAGATCATGTGATCAATGGTGATATAGAACTTCATTTTATCCCAACTGACTTTCAGTTAGCTGATCTTTTCACCAAACCTCTTGATGAGACAAGATTCAACTTTCTCATCAGCGAGCTTGGAATGCTAAACTTAGAAGAGTAAAATCTTCAGTGGTTCACATTTGATCAGTGATACAATGAATTTGTATAACCCTATTAATCACCTACTCTCTGAACAAAATTGATTCACTGATATCAAGGTATGTTCTTTCTTACTCGCTGACGTTCGCCTAAGAATGCAAGATTTCAAAACAAATTACATCGCTGAATATCTCTTCCTTTCAGTGATATTTTGAAATTCTAAAAACTATCACTGATATTTCTAATCAGTGCTTTGTGTTTTAAAAATGTCCCTGAGTTTTCAAAATCATCAGAGACACCCTAAAATGTGAAAGGACGTTTGTGACGTCATCACAATGGATAGACCATGGCACGAATTTTCTCTGACACGTTCGCCCATTTCGTTTCCTTGTCCAATCAAATTCAAGGGACGTGTCCGTGTCATCATGAAAAACTTTCCCGCTCATAGTTTTTCTCTCTCTACTCTCACTATATAAACCCTTTGCGTTTATATTTTTACCTTTTACGCGAACTTAAACTCTCAAGCAAGAACTCACTGTTGCATTTGAAATACTCTCAAGAACCTGTTCATCTTCATCTTCTTCAACACTACAGGTTAATATTTCTTTTATTTTGCAACTAATAAACTTGTTTTTAATCTTATTCTTGGTTCCAAAAGATCAAACAAAAGAACTTTTTCCAAATGAAATCACTTTCTTCGTGATTTTATGAACACAGTCTGTTTTCAGATTGTTCTTCAAGTTTAAAATAAAAATCTTAAACTTGACATTTTCATATGTTTTTCCAGAATCTTAAACTGGAAAACAAGAACATTCACTATGTTTTGTATTTTTGTTCAAAAGTAGAAAACCCTAATCTCCATTTCTTTCTCTAATTGGAAAGTGCAAAACCCTTATTCTGGAATTTTATCCATTTTAAGAACTACTCTTCATATTCTTCATGTTTATAATTTATGAACAGAAATGGTAACCACTGAAGCAACTCCTCAGTTTCCTACTACATCCTCTGACAAGATTGAGCTTGTCAAAGCACCAAATGTCAACTTCAAACTGGAACAGGTTACATTTCAAGGAAACAATCCTTATGCTCTCTTCAACTTTCCTCCGAAGAAAAAGATAACCCATCTGAATGACGCTGTCAATTTCCTCCAGACCTGTCCTCTGTCGACAGCTCTGACCGTGACACCCCCTACTCACAGAAACCTTCTCGCTCAGTTATGGTATACTGCCAGAAGAGCTCAAGTTCCATCCACCAAAGACCCTAAAAAGATGATCGATGTCATTCTCTTTGACACTGAACATGGCGAAGCTAAAATTAATCTAGGGGCTATCAGGTCTGCCTTAAACCTCCCTGGAAGCTCAAAGGAAAAGCGTTTCGTTCCTCTACCTGACCCTAAGAACGCCGCTGATAGAGAAGCCCTCATTTCATTCTTTGATGCAATGCAGTATACTTGGGGCACAGGGAGAGATAAACTCCCTGAGAAGAAGCTCACAAAAATCCTCAAATCCAAAATTCCAAGCGAGATGAACTTCATCTTCGCTCACCTTATCAGCTGCATGACCGCCAAAGTTGGGTCAACTGACCAAGCCTCCAAACCCTAACAGGCTATGGGGTATGCACTGCTGAAGGGCCTTCACATCGACTGGGCCAAGATCAGTTTCGAAGACATGATGCTCAGAGTCGAAGAGAAGAAGCGACCACTGACTCTTCCATATGCCCGCTTTCTCAGTGCTATCTTTCGACAAGGACTTGGGAATTCTTACCCTAAGGTGGGAGACCTGAAGCTATCCCAGGTCGGCCCCAAGATCCTCGACTTCAAGACGGTGGAAAACGAGGTACGTCTCTCTACTCTCTTACCTCTTCTCAGACCTCATTCTTCTTCTACTTTTGCGGCTACCACATCGGCAGCGGTAATCCCAACCGCTGGTACCCAGGCTGCAACCTCCACTCCTTCTCGAAAAAGAAAACCATCTGACATCCCACTTGGCACCTTAGAGAAGATCCTCAAGGAGCAACCCCCTAAGCCTACCCAGGCTGAAGACTCCACGTCTATATCTCCAAAGAAGACGCTGGATAGTTCCGTGGTACACTCTGCCACAGCTGCTGAATCAACCCCTTCAATACCCACTTCAGTGTCTCTAAACGTTGAGGTTGTCTTGGAACAGAACCTCCCTCCCTCAGTACCTCCAAGTACTGCGGAAGTATTCTTCAGCAGATCCAACGCTGAACCTGGCACCCAATCCCTCTTCTCAACCATTATTCCTCCCACTACTTCTTTGGTCACTCCACCTCTATTCCCCTTGTCTACAGCAACCGTCATTCACATAAGTGACACATCTGCTGAAGATCTACAGCGGATGATGGATCAGAATATAGGACCTGCGGGCACCTCTACGTGTGCATCTCTGGAAGACGACTACAAAAAATAATTTAGGCGACATCAACAACTCGCAGGTATACATAACACCCTAAACACTCCTCTCTCAAAAATCCCCAACTTCTGAGCTTTCCTTTGTTCATAATTTTTTATCTTCTACAGGTCCTAATTTGGGCGACATCAACAACTCGCTCAAGGATTTGTCTACAAAGGTGGAATCTCTCACCACAACACTCTCCTCCAAGTCTTCAGTGGTTACAAACGCTGGAGAGGCTCTCAAGACGCTCACCAACCAGGTGAAAGACAAAGCATCCAATGCTGATCTGGAAAAGGTGGAAGGTATTCTATCCAATGTTGCTCAGGATCTCGCTGACAACTCCACCTCTATCAACACCCTGAACTCTACCAACAGTACCCTCTCCATCAACTTCACCACCCTGTCCAACGAAGTCACATCGTTGAAGACAGTGGTTGGAAATCTTCAGGGAGAGGTGTCTACTTTAAAGACAGACGTCAGCACTGCAACAAATCTCATGCAGTAGATCCTTGATCACCTGAACGCTCCAACTTGTCCTCCCTCGCATTTTACTCAGGTGGATCCGGAAAATCTGGAAAAGATCAACCCTGCTATTTCTGGCCTGGAAGACAGAATAGCAAGGGTGGAAACTTGCGTTGGGATCACTGGCCTGGAAGACAGTGACTCAAAGTATGCTGATGCTGCTGCTGCTGATGTTATTACCTCCCTCATCCATCATGTGGAAGAGGGGGAGAAGAGTTAAGAAGATCTTCCCCATAACGCTAAGGGGGAGAAAAGTGCTCAAAAAGAATCTTCTGCTGAAAAACCTCAGGGAGTTGAAAACCCTGACGAAACCGAGTTCTCTCAACATAACGATGAATCTGAGGGGGAGCAACTCGATGAAGAACTGGAAGATACTTCAGTTCTTGTTCCTTCTGAAGACGAGGCTGAAGAAGAAGACGACGACGAAGAAGATCTCGATCTTCATGACGATGAACCATCAGCATCACCTAAAGATGATGATGATGATAATGATGATGATGGTGTCGACTTCTCCTTCCAACCCAGAAGGGCCCCTGCTCAAAAAGGGGTAGTAATAAACGAATCATCAGGGGAGGGGACCGCCAAAAAGCCTGCAGCGTCTGAAGCTAACAATGGCAAAAACAAAGGTGTCTCATCTGAGGACAACTTGGCTATTCTCTTCAGCAAGCCAGTTTGTCAGGTAACATATATTTTCTTCCCTTATAATGCATCCCTCCTCTATCCTTTCTCAACCTCAGTTCTCCTCTCCATAAAACCTCTATACACTTAAACCTCATTCTTTCTCTATCTCTTTTCCAAAATGATCTTACTTAAACGATCGTTGTGTTTCAGCTAGTCCTCTCCCCTGCTTGAGGCTCAAGCTGAAGCTCCTCCAGCAACTGCAACTACAATAATCGCAGCCCCGAGCGCTGAAGAAATAATCCCGGTCTTAGACTTCGCTGAGACTGATGAACTAGAAGAAGAACTGCTCTCTCACAAGAAAAGACCTTCCTTAGCTCCTCAAAAGCTATGTGAAGAAGAACTGAAAAGGAGAGAAGCAATGATCAAACAGCTTGAGGATCAGCGAATCATCCGTGCTCCTCGTTTCAAAATAACAAGAAACGAAGTCGTTGAACACCTCAAAGCTGAAGATCAACTCGTCGAACGAAAGAGAGCTGGAGAAAAAGATAAAGCTTATGCTATTGAGCTCATCCACCGTTCGGTGAAAGACCCTGAATTGAAGAAGACTCCTATCTCTGTTCAGCATCAATTGTGGAAGGACGCCAAAAAGATCGTCGACATATTCAAAATAACAAGAAGACCAAGGTATCTGACTCTACCTTGGAATGGTGCAAAGAAAGACTGAACTATCGATATCAGGTCTCCAGAATCAACAAGGTGAACATTAGGGGAAGGATGTCTATAAACGTTTCAGTTGTTGATGTCGACATATTCAGAGAAAATGGTCGTAAGGAAACCATCTACGCTTCATCGATCATCAAGTACAGTTTCTCAGAGTGGTTGGAGATGCGAATAGCCATTCAGCGATCTCGCTCAACCTTTAAAGATGTTGTCGAGAAAATTTTGAATAAGCAGATTGACTTGGTTACATCTGTTGTAGATATTCCTCCTCCTCCTCCTGCTCCAGCTCAACGAAGAAGGCATGCTGCAAAGAAAAAGATAACACCTTTAGACTCAGGTCCTCCTATCAGAAATGAAACCGGAATTGGTTTTTCACGCACAGACGTTCTTGGTCCTGACCCTGATCTCTCTGCACTCGATGTCACTCTGCCCCCTGGTGAACGTTTTGTCCCTGGAAAAGTCTTAAGCGAACCTTATGGTATCTTCTTCAGAGACTACGATGGACGAGAATGCTTTCAACGCATCTCTGATCTATGCATTTCCCCTATCGAACAACTCATAGATCTCGTCTATTGGTGCAGTTTTAGAGATGATCTTCTCGGACACTTCATGAAGCCCCTGATCTTTACAGAAGCAAAACGAAGACGAGATCTTGGAGAAAACGTCCCTGACTGGATGATCCCTACCACAAAATCTGTTGATGAACTTCTTATCAAGGATGAACCTGAATAGTTGATAGAATTTCCTTGTAAATTCTTCTTCATTTTATCAACTGTATCTTTTGTAGTTGTAATTTTTATTTGTTGTACTTGTAATTTTTCCACTTCCCTCAACTTATACGAAGTTTAAAGAAAAATTTCAGCGAATGTACTTTACTCCATCAGTACCTAAAAGATCCCCGAAAACAGTAAATGGGACAAATATTTTATGAGTCCTTTTTATCCTTATGTTTTCCTTTTTAGCAATTTTCTTTTATTGCTATGTCATAATCAAATAGGGGGGGATTGTTGATCCAAACCCTCAGTGATGTCTATAAACGTTTTAGTTATTGATGTCGACATATTCAGAGAAAATGGTCGTAAGGAAACCATCTACGCTTCATCGATCATCAAGTACGGTTTCTCAGAGTGGTTGGAGATGCGAATAGCCATTCAGCGATCTCGCTCAACCTTTAAAGATGTTGTCGAGAAAATTTTGAATAAGCAGATTGACTTGGTTACATCTGTTGTGGATATTCCTCCTCCTCCTCCTGCTCCAGCTCAACGAAGAAGGCATGCTGCAAAGAAAAAGATAACACCTTCAGACTCAGGTCCTCCTATCAGAAATGAAACCGGAATTGGTTTTTCACGCACAGACGTTCTTGGTCCTGACCCTGATCTCTCTGCACTCGATGTCACTCTGCCCCCTGGTGAACGTTTTGTCCCTGGAAAAGTCTTAAGTGAACCTTATGGTATCTTCGTCAGAGACTACGATGGACGAGAATGCTTTCAACGCATCTCTGATCTATGCATTTCCCCTATCGAACAACTCAGAGATCTCGTCTATTGGTGCAGTTTTAGAGATGATCTTCTCGGACACTTCATGAAGCCCCTGATCTTTACAGAAGCAAAACGAAGACGGGATCTTGGAGAAAACGTCCCTGACTGGATGATCCCTACCACAAAATCCCTTGACGAACTTCTTATCAAGGATGAACCTGAATAGTTGATAGAATTCCCTTGTAAATTCTCCTTCATTTTATCAACGGTATCTTTTGTAGTTGTAATTTTTATTTGTTGTACTTGTAATTTTTCCACTTCCCTCTGTAAGTTATACGAAGTTTAAAGAAAAATTTCAGCGAATGTACTTTACTCCATCAGTACTTAAAAGATCCCCGAAAACAGTAAATGGGACAAATATTTTATGAGTCCTTTTTATCCTTATGTTTTCCTATTTAGCAATTTTCTTTTATTGCTGTGTCATAATCAAATAGGGGGAGATTGTTGATCCAAACCCTCAGTGATTTGATAATGACTCTATGAGAAACACTTAGTGAAAATTGTAAATAGACAATATGTCTTAGAGTTTCACTATCACTGATAAGTACTAAGACTGTTTCAGTACCGCTGATAGGAACTCCCGTTCTTTAATTTATACATTCAGCGATACTATTCATTAGTGAGCCCTGAGTCTGTTCAGCCTCACTGATGACCGCTGATAAAATATGTTGTTTACTTATGATCCCTGAAGACAAGTTTCACATCAACTATGTTCTACGCTGAAGTCGAAGATCAAGCCAAAGAACCAGCGACAAGTCTACTAATGAACTGATGCGGATATCAGCGAAGCCAAGACCTGTCCACTCAACGTGAAGTTTCAAGTAGAAGACTTCAGCGAACGCTGAACTTTATCATTCGCTGATAAAGATTCATTCAGCGAACGCTGATCATGAAGCCTCCTCTACAAGTTACTTTTGTCTTACCCCCTTGCACGCCTTTGTACGATCTGTCAGAACGGACATCCCTCTGTACGAATGTTGAATATTCCAAACTTCATATATGAATGTTTTGAATGTTTTTTATTGATTTGTTGTTTATAGTACCTGAAGATCAACAAACAACTACAGCACCAGTGGAAAAGACAACTGAACCGAAAGACCCAGAAGAAGGTAAAAATATATATCTTAGTAATTTAGAATTTTCATAGATTCATTACATATAAAAACATTTGTAATACAGGAAAGAAGATGACAACGACCAAGATAAGGCTACTGAAACAGAAACTAGAACAAACAAAATAAATACTTTCATGTTTGTAATCTAAAATAAATAATTATAACAATTTATATTATCACGATGTTTCATTAATTATATTGACAAATGTCTATAACCAGATACAAGAACTGGGTCAAAGAAAGAGAAGAGAAAAAGAAAAGTGACGAATACAATAGATTCCAATGATGATTATGAAAACCCCTGTACAAATGATAACAAAGAGACGAAAGAAGGGAAAAGAGCAAGAAAAACAAAATTTCCCGGTCATCAAAAGTTCGAACATCACCAAAACCACTGTATGAAGCAATTCATACATAGAGTAAACAACAGAGAGAATACCATTTGTAACACCCCGCTTACCACGACACAATATTGTCCGCTTTGCCCCACTGGCTCACGGCTTTGTTCTTGGCGACCTGGCAAGGACTTCGCAAGGACTTCCCAGGAGGTCACCCATCCTGGTACTACTCCCACCCAAGCACGCTTAACCACAGAGTTCCCAAGGAACCCGCATGCTTGTGGCCCCAAAACGCGTTGTGTCTGGTAAGGCCAAGGTTTACTAATATACCCAGCATCTCTCCTGTCCACGGCCGATGTGGGATATGCCTAAGGTGTTACACACACACCCCCTTAGGGACTCATCGTCCTCGATGAGGTTTGCCCCACCATCCCGAACGGCACAGGAGTGGCTCTGATAAGGATGGATGGGATACCTTCAAAGCTATGATTTTTTGTCGTTGACTACTTGAACTGTGATTCGATGGAGATGGTTATTGGAGAAAATAGGCTGCCAATAACTGAAGAATCAATCCACAATATGCTTGGTGTTCCTATCGAAGGAAAAAGCATATTTGAAGGAAAGTTTATTCCAGATGACAATGAAATATTGGTGAACTGGAGATCTCAATTTTCAAACAAAATAGTCCGACCAACAGATGTGAAGCAAAAGATCATTGATAGCACTGAAGTTGATTTCAACTTCAAGTTGAACCTTATTACTCTTTTCTGCAACACAATGGCTGAAAGGACTGAAGAGTGGTACCCTCAATATGTCTGTCTTGAACTACATACAACCTGAGACAGACATATCAAACATAAATTGGTGTTCATACATTCATGAATGTTTGAAAGGCAGCAAAAAAGGTTGGGTGAGAGACTTTGACATGAGTTTCTATGTTGGATCTATCACATACTTGATCGTAAGTATACTATAACATTTATGAATTGAAAATATATCTTACAATAATATATTAACTTTTTTAATTGATTCTTATTTGCAGCTCATGTATGTTGATAACTTTGGATGTGATGGTGTGTATGTTCGAAGAGATAGACCATTGATTAAAATATGGAATGCGGAGACGTTGAGAAGAAGAAAGGGATATGAGATTGATGAAGGTGGATTTGGAAGAGGAAAGCTGGTTAATGAAGAAGATAAGATTAATGAGGAAGAAAAAGAAATTGTTAGTATACTATAACATTCATAAATCCTTAATATTCATATTTGAAGATTGATATTTGAATTCACATATGAATTATAAAGTATTCATATATGACTTCATATATTATAAACTATATATATGAAAGTTCATATATGAATTCGTATATTAATCCATATATGAAGTGAACTTTCATATATGAACTCATTTATGAATGTTCACATATGAACTTTCATATATGAACTCATATATGAAAGTTCATATATGAATTCAGATATGAAAGTTCATAAGACCACGAGTACCGCCAACCCACGAACCCACTGAACCCGAATGCCACCTCAGCGCCACATCAACTTTTCTCTTTCCTACCCTCCTTACCCTAAAGTGGAGTACCGCCAACCCACGAACCCACTGAACCCACTGAACCCGAATGCCACATCAGCTTTTCTCTTTCCTACCCTCCTTACCCTAAAAAACATTAAAAAAAACATTTACAGCGGGTTCCCCCGGGTTCCCGAACCTACTCCTACCCGCACACCCCTACCCGCCCCCTACCCGATACCCCCGTACCGCCCTACCCGCCTACCCGCTTCTCGAACCCGACCGTGGTACCCGATGGCGTTACGCACGGCCTAAGTGATTTAGTATAGTAATTCATATATATGAATTCTTATATATGAATTCATATATATGAATTCATATATGAAAGTTCATATGTGAATTCATATATGAAAGTTCATATATGAAAGTTTATATATGAAAATTCATATGTGAATTATTATATATGAATTCATATATGAAAGTTCAAATATATGATTTCATATATGAAAGTTCATATGTGAATTCATATATGAATCTTTTATAATTTAAACTTTATATATGAATCTTTAATACTTTATGCTGCATATATGAATTCTTATATATGAATTTATATATGAAAGTTCATATATGAATTCTTATATAGAATTCATATTTGAATCTTTATTACTTTATACTTCATATATGAATTCTTATTAGAATTCATATATGAATCTTAATAATTTATACTTTATATATTACTCATAATTTTCATGCAAATTGTAGGCTGTATAGACTATGATAAGAGAGAAGATGAACTGCTCAATATGTGACTCACTGGTCTTAGATCAGGCATTTGAAGATGCTTTTATCAGATATCCTGGTAATGATCTAATTAAAAAATACAAAGCAGAGTTTGATGATTTGATGAACAAAGGAGAAAAGAAGGAGAAGTTGGAAAAATACATATTGGTTGTAGTTGATGAAGAAGAATTTCTGGTATCAGAAAATCTACACCTGGATAGAAATATCAATGATGAACTGTTCATGACACTTGTTACACTTATAACTAGGATGGATACAAAAGACTTTTAGGAAGACCCAAAAACTCATGGGGAATTTGAGATGGTGATGAAAGTTTATGAACCATCAAAAGAAGAGAATGAGAAAGAGGATAAAGAGAAAGAGGAGAAAGAGAAAGAGAAGGAGAAACAGATGGAGGAAGAGATTGAGAAGAAATAGAAGCCAGAGGAGAAAGAGAAGGAAGAGGTGATTGTAGAGAAATAGATTGAGAATGATGGAGTAGGAGGAGAGGATAGACAAGAGAAGGAGAGTGAAAGTGAGATGCAACATGAAGTTGCAAAAGAAAACACCTCAGATGTTGTGACAAAGATTGTAGCTTATATATGGATGATGCACCCAGTTACAGTTTGGGGATGTCATCACAAGAGGAAGAAAAGAAGGAAGGAAAGAATGAAGAAGAAAAGAAAAAAGATGAGAATGAAGATGAAGGAAAGTAAGAGGAAAGAAATAGAGAAGATGAAGGAAACGAAAAGGAAGGTCAAGAGAAAGAAAAGAAGGAAGGGAAGAGAGAAATCAAGGTGGGAGAAAGCCTGAGGTCACCTTATGTTGACAGAATTGTTTTGATGTCAAAATGTCTGTCGGCGACAGAAAACAAAGTTGGTAGATGGCTGTTTGCACTGACGGGAGAGTGGTGGTAAGTAACACCTTTAATATTATATATGTTATTTTAAAAAGTTAATTATGTGCATATATGACAAATTTAATTTTATTTATTGTCTTATAGTGAGATGATATATGAAACAACGGATGGAGCAAATATGATAAAGGTGGCAGCGGAAAGTTTAATGCCCAACACATATGTAGTGGCCAATGTGGTTGATACATAGGCTGCTCTATTGAACACAAAGGAGACATTAAGAAGCCGAGAATCTCCACATCGATTTTTTCTTAACACGACAATAATGGTATGTTAATAATTATATATATTTTTAGTCTAGTTCATATATGTATCAGTTTTACATGATTTTGTTTTCATATATGAATGTTGTTATTTTAAAATACAAAGATTCATATATGAATGATTGTCACTTATGAACTTTATTTACAAAGATCTGTTTTGATTCATATATGAGTTATTTGAACCATTCAATTCATATATGAACATGAATTGAATATGTACCTTAGCATTTGGGTTCATATATGAACTTTATTTACAAAGATCTGTTTTGATTCATATATGAATTATTTGAAGCATTGAATTCATAAATGAACATGAGTTGAATATGAACCTTAGCATTTGGGTTCATATATGAACCTTCTTGTTCATATATGAATTATTTGAACCATTGAGTTCATATATGAACATGAATTGAATATGAACCTTAGCCTTTGGGTTAATTTATGAACCTTCTTGTTCATATATGAATATGAACTTTTGTGAAAATCAAACATTTACATATAATTAATTTGTTTACCTAGCCGGATGGAGTACTGAAGAAACAAAACACCCCAGAAGAAAGTTTTCAGATCTTCAAGTCAAACATTAAAGATGCATTGAAGAATAATGAAGATTTGGCAACTTTGAGGGGATATGATCTGGTACGTATCTAAAATATATACACAACATACAAATTTGACTGAACTTTTAAAGATTTTGATTATTTATAATGAAAACAGGTGTTCTTCCCCATTATACAATCAAGCCATTACTTCTTATTTGTATACAACTTCAAGAACCCACAACTCCTCATAATAGACAACATGTCAACGGACGTATCAATGCAAGCAAATATGGAAACATACCGTTTATACGGGTAAAAATAGTAATGTTTAAATTTTTGTAAAATTCATAAATGAATATATTATCAACTTTACTTATATAAATAAAAATATTATGTAGCATGGATTGTTTATTGAATACTTGAGGTCGGTTCAACATCCAAAAGCAGAAGCGATGGCTCCACTTCAACCAAATAGACATATAATGAAATGGTGCTCCGAAAAAAAAACAAAGTTGACTGTGGCATCTTCATCATGCGCCATATGGAGCACTACACTGGGCAAGACATTCAAAAGTGGGATTGTAGATTTCACACCAACGAAAAAGCTCAGAAACAACAAATTTATCGCTTACGATACAAGTATGCGACAAAGTTTTTACTTTCAGAGAAGAATCTGCATAGGGAGAAAGTTATAACTGAAACGAATGAGTTTTACACATTCAATGAAGCAAAGAAGAAGTACATGGAATCTCTTGCAAAGACAGAAAAGAAGCAGAGGCCAGATATGGTGTAGCTGATTGGTAAATTTGTTGGGTACATTTGGTTGTTTTTTATGGTTGTTTGGTTGGGTTGGTTTAAAAACAATATTTTCTGCTACAATTTTGGTTGTTTGGTTGGTTATGATGGGAGATGGGGTGATGGGGTGATAGGATAAAGATACAATTATGGTTGTTTGGTTGGTTGGTTGTGATGGGTGATTGGTTGTGGATTTTTTAAACAATATTTTCTATATGTTGTATGGTGGTAATTGGTAGTTTATAAACAATATTTTTGATTTGTTTTGGTATATTTAATATTGTTTTAAAAATTTCTACTTATATTCTTCAAATTGTTAACATGTAAATCTATTAATTCATATATGAAAATCATATCAAAGTTCATATATGAATCAACATCTTCATATATGAATTCCTAAGAAACTTATGTTTTAAAATAGTTCATATTTGAACTTTTCAATCATATGTTTATATTACTTCATATATGAACCTTTGATTTCATATATATAAGTACATATTCATATATGAACCTTTGTGTTCATATTTGAATCTTCTTGTTTATATATGAATGTGAACGTTGGTGTTCATATATGAACCTTCGTGTTCATATTTAAATCTTCTTGTTTATATATGAATGTGAACGTTGGTATTCATATATGAACCTTCGTGTTCATATTTGAATCTTCGTTGCGGATGCCTGATGGTGGCTGGATATCTATTTTTTCTGGATTATTAACACCAATAAGATTTCTTATCGTCTCATTCTTCTTTTCCAAGTTGCTTTGGTAAGGAATATTAGCATCTACCTCAGCCTTCAAACAGTGAATCTTCTCTACAAACTCTTTAAGCTTCTTTTTATCACTTCTAAGACTCATCAAAATATAATCCAAAGATGCTTGTGCATCATAGCAAATTCTTGCCATTTCACCATTTGGATCGCCTTGCCTTCACGAAATTTGTCTAAGATTGAAACATATCAAGTCTCTTCTCCATCGTCGAGATATATACTTATCCGGTATCTCGTTGAAGTTCTCATTCATTAAGACTTTGAAAACACGACCATGCTCCTTTATTAATCTCCTTTTGAACTTCCAAAAATATAGCCCGTGTGTAAACTTCATTTGCATGTTTCTCAATTGCTTTCGGAGTGCACATATAAGTGATAGTTGATTTTGTCATATGGTCAAGCTTACGTTGAGAATTTCTTTGCTTACGCATTGCATTTTAAAATGCAAGCATGAATGTTACAAAGTTGTTACCATGGTGAGCAAATTTGTTGAAGAATGAATTTATGCTCTCCGACGTTGATGTAGTTTTCATCAATGAACAAAAAGGAATTGACTTGAAATAAGCAGGAATCCATCGTTGACGAATACGAAACATGTGTGAAAACCATTTGCTCTTCTGAAGTTTGAACTCAGTAATCAAATCCAACCACATAGTTTCAAACTCTTCAGGCTCCAATTGAACATCCCAAACAAGTTTATTAAAACGTTTGTTAAAATTTGTCTCCCTGTATATCGCTGTGCTAACCTACAAAATCGTTATATAGAAATAATGATTTATAACTCAAAAACAACTATATAAGTGATGCATACATGATTGTTGATTAACAACAACAATATATGCATATATGAACAGAATACTAACTAAATAATGATTCATATCTGAAGTTTGATTACAAAAACAAAATTCATATATGAACTTTTATTATATTAAAATAATTCATATATGAACCTTCGTGTTCATATATGAACATATATTTAATATGAACCTTCGTCTTCATATATGAACCTTCAAGTTCATATATGAACATTTGTTTTCATATTTAAACATGTATTTAATATGAACCTTAAATTTATATATGAACCTTCAAGTTCATATATGAACTTTCGTATATTTGAACATGTATTTATGATGAACTTTGTGTTCACATTAAAATTTTAATAACTTATTAATAATTCATATGAGCATATACTAACCTTGTTTGGATATTTGGCCATTATATGCCACATACATAATCTGACGTGATTCGGTAAAAACCAATGGAATAGCTTGTTTCATTGCCAAACACTGATCTGTTAAAACCAAACTAGGTTGCTTCTCACAATGTGCTTTCAAAAACGCCTCAAGAAGCCACTTAAAATTATCAAGAGTTTCACCCGACAACAAAGCAGCACCAACAGTAATAGATTTTTTATGATTATCAATAGCAGTAAATGGAACAAACACCATTCTATACTGGTTTGTGCGGAACGTAGCATCAAATTAAATAACATCTCCAAATTCTTGGTAATTCAGTTTAGCAATTTCATCAGCCCAAAAAATACCACATAATTCATTATCCTGCTGATTATATTCAAAAGAAAATCCTGCATCATCTTTTGATCTATCTTCGAACATACCAAGAACCATCTCACCATCACGAGCACCAACAAATGCATTCAAAGCTCTCCTAACATTCTTATAATCATCAACAGTGCAACCAGAAACATCAAAACCCCCTTTCAAAGACATATGCAACGTATGCGCCTTCCTTGCTCCAATATTACAACTAGTAGCATTGTGAATAAAAACTTGATCGGTTAAAGACAACTGCCTTCGTTTTCTAGACATACTCATATAATTTTCATCAAGAAGCATAGGATTATGTTTCTCTTCAAAATGATAAACCTCATACAATGATTTTGAAGGTACAAAACGCAACCTAATGCATGCTCTACAACCTGTCCTCTTCGTATTTGAATTACGATGATTTTTACCTTCAATACTATCATGAACCGTGTTAAAACTCATTTTTGGTAGATCCCCTTCTTTACTACACACAACATACTTTATCTTGACAATACCATGATTACCATTAACAGTTGTTGAAAGTCTAACATCAAAACCCCCTTTCTGAGCATACCGTTCATACATTGAAATGGCCTGCTGAACAGACTGAAAAAAGGTACCTACTCTTGGCTTCAAATCCACATGCACATTTGGTATCCAAAACATCGAACCAGACGGTGAAAAAACTACATGATGAACAACAGATGTGTATGCCAAAGAACGATTTGAACCTACAACACCATTATATAAAAATAATATTCAAAATGATTTGAAGAGTAGATGTCTATTTAATTCTTTTAAATAAAAGTAATGCATAAACTTAACAACGAATAATTCATATATGAACGTTTTATAAAAATTCTAATAATTCATATATGAATGTTGTATACTATAAACATTTTTAAAGCAATTCAAATTCAACAAATGTTCAAATATGAACGTTTTATAACAATACAAATAATTCATATATGAACGTTTTATAACAACTCTAATAATTCATATATGAATGTTGTATACTATAAACATTTTTAAAGCAATTCAAATTCAACAAATGTTCATATATGAACGTTTTATAACAATACAAATAATCCATATATGAATGCTTTATACTATAAACATTTTTAAAGCAACTCAAAATTCAACAAATGTTCATATATGAATCAATTTCATTATTTACAACTAACTAATGAATGAACTAAGAAACAAAATAATTCATATATGAACGTTCAAATAAATTCATATATGAATGTTTTATAATAATACAAATTCACAAATCAAATCAAACTAAATTCATCAAGTTCATATATCAATCTATAATATTTCTAACAGACATAAAACAAATCTTCATATTCAATTTAAAACTCAAAAGGTTGTAAAAAACTAAAATTGTTCGAATTTCAATTTGAACGATTAATTATTTACAATTCATCTTCATCAAATCACATCTACATAAAAAAACAGTAAAAAAACACAAAATTAAAACACAATACCTTCATCTTCATCAATCAAATCTTCTTCGTTCGATAATTGATCAACTTCTTGATCAAGAACGGTTACTGAATCAGACATGATATTACGATTGATCGATAACTTTTAAAAACCTAAATTTTGCGATAGAAGAAGAAAACGAGAGCAAATCACGAGTGTGGAATCGATAAAACTGAATTATATTGCTAATAAGGATACAATTGATTAAGGAATGATCTATTTTATTAGAATTTGATTCTAATCGGTATGACCCTAATTACAAAATTACCCTTCCTTAAAAAAATCGGATCATTTAATCCAAGGGACATGATGACTTCTCTACTTCTCAAATATTTAGCACTTCTCTATTGAACCTAAGGCTATATATATATATATATATACATATATATATATATATATATTATCCATATAAAAAATAACTAATTACCAGAAGGTTAAATAAATAAAGATACTTTATATACAACTACCATACAGAATGGATAATCATTTAAATACGTTAATAATTAGTTTATCAACAAATATTAAAAAAAAATCGATGTTTCAAATTGATAATGTTTGTTAATTTTTGTAAATTAAATAAGAAATACACAACTTATACAATTATAAATATATGATAACAAATATTTTCAGCAATTAGAAGGATATCATATCTTAGGCCAACATAAGATACATTTTTTATAGCATAGGAATTTTTTAGCCCGTTTGAAACCTTTACCGAGAGAATATTAGGTGGATGCGTGACGATTAGAAAAATCGCAACTCCCTTCCCATTTGTACCTAACCCCATGTAACCTTCATTATTTTTTTTTAAGTATATAATATTTATATACGGCGAATGAAACAAAGAAACTCACACGCTTTTCTCACTTTTGGTGAGGTTTGAACCCATAAGCTACTACAAGGCCAAGGACTCCGATACCGCTTGTCCAAAGACCCTTTGTTGTTATTTTACAACTTTTATGGTCTAAAAAATAACTATTGACATCAAGTATTTACGAAATTTATATATAGGCGAATAAATGTGTGAAAGAGTTAGTGAGAATGTAATAAGAAATGTGGAGCTTTGATCATTTTTAATCTCAAATTCATCTATAAATCATGTTTAATACAAGAATTAATTGGCTTAGATGCATTCCATCTCAATAAATACCATCCTAATGTCATCGAATGATGAATATCACTTATGAGAACTCATCCCTATATATAAATAATATGCATATGATGATGGGTCGTTATCTAGCCTAAGTCCTTTAATTAATAACAAGCATATCCATTGTCATTTATAAAAACAATTTCATAAAAATACCACAAGAAAGTAAGATGCTTTTTTAACACGTTGAATGTACGACAACTTCAAATACTATTCATATAATTGCCACTTTTTTATTAAATTAATTTTCCATATAAACTTAATAATACCATTTGATATATAATAATAAAATATATTTGCAGGTACCTTTATAAACATGCTCATCATCACCCAGAATATTATAACAAAGAGAAAAGAAAAGAAAAGCAAAATGAAGAAGCAACTGGTTTGCTTCTTGTTCATCTCTTTCTTTGCTGTTGCATCTTATGCTCAACTCAGAGAAAATTTCTACCAAACCACTTGCCCAAACGTCGAAACCATTGTCCGATCAGCAGTCGCCAAGAAATTCCAGCAGACTTTCGTCACTGCTCCGGGAACGCTCCGCCTCTTCTTCCATGACTGTTTCGTTCGGGTAATTCGCCTTTTCATTTTTCCATATCCACATGTTAAATTGTTATATATATAATATCAAACCCTTGAAAACAAATCTAAACCATTCAATGTGATTGATTTTCGGTTATGATTCACATTGTTTCATATGAAAACGTAAAATAATTCTAAATGTTTGATTTGAAACAACATTATATAAACATTTTTATATTATTGAATGTGCCTAAAAACGGACTTATAAGCTCTAACAATTATTGAGCGTGTATTTGATTTGCCTTACATATGTGTGTACATGTTTGTATAGGGGTGTGACGCTTCTGTGTTTCTGGCGAATGCAAATGCCGAGAAAGACCATCACGACGACCTATCGCTTGCCGGTGACGGATTCGACACCGTAATCAAAGCCAAGGCCGCTGTCGACAATAACCCCAGTTGCCGGAACAAAGTCTCGTGTGCAGATATATTAGCTCTTGCCACCAGAGATGCCGTTGCCTTGGTAAAATTCTGCTAGCTAGATATATATTTTAATTGTTAATATGTTCACATCACTAGAAATGGACCGTTTGTTCATGTTATATATATGTAAGAACTTTTCTTTGAATATTTTTATTTAAATTAAATATATAGACAGGTGGGCCATCATACAAGGTGGAATTGGGAAGGAGAGATGGGAGAATCTCTACAAGGAAAAGTGTCCAACACAAACTCCCACATGCAGACTTTAACCTCACCCAACTTAACACCATGTTCGCCTCTCATGGTCTCTCTCAAACCGATATGATTGCTTTGTCAGGTGAATAATAAATAATACCGCTTATTTTTTTTTTTATCTCAAATATACTGAGTTTATTTTAATTCGTTTGATGTTTTTAGTTAAAACATGTATTTTTTTTCATGTTCTATTTACATTGCATATAGGTGCACATACCCTCGGATTCTCTCATTGTAATCAATTTTCAAAGCGTATTTATTCCAAGACCGGAATAGACCCCACCTTGAATCGGCTATACGCTCTTGAGCTAAGACAGATGTGTCCGGTGAATGTAGACCCTCGGATCGCAATTAACATGGACACCACCACACCGCAGACTTTCGACAATGCGTATTATAAGAACCTCCAACAAGGGAAGGGTTTGTTTACGTCCGACCAGGTCTTGTTCACTGACACCCGTTCAAGGCCGACGGTCAACCTGTTTGCGTCTAACAACAATGCTTTCAACCAGGCTTTCGTGACCGCCATCACCAAGCTTGGCCGTGTTGGGGTTTTGACTGGTAACCAGGGAGAGATCAGACGCGATTGTAGCAGAGTTAACTAGAAAAACTAATTACTATTTTTATTATCAATTTAAGACCATTAATAAGTAGTAAATTTGTTTTTGAATAAGGAGCTAAGCTATATTAATTGTGCAAAAGCATATATGCGGTGTAGCCTTCAAAGACCAATCATGTACATCTTTGTTTTCAATAATAAATGTTAGCCTTCCTTGTGATCTTTATCGGTTATAAATTACTAGTTGATTACCCGCGCAATGCGGCGGGAGCCGTAATTGTAAACGATTTTGAAGTCTTGATGGTTTTGTTAGAAGCATTAGCAAGGAAAGCAAAGATGATATATCGTGCATTGTCATTCAGTTTGGATGACGACTGGATCACCACCACTCCATCCGCCAATTCTGAATGTCTTTGTATTCAGTAACGCCTCATCTTTTTTACATTGGATTAGATGGCTATATGCAAGATCTTGTAATCAGTAGCTAGCTCAAATTAATCAAAACAAAGATATTCCTATAGGTTATATAATGCTCCCATTTTAATTTGCTTTCTTCAGGCCGGGTTAAAATCCTTGGGATTGGCATGTTGCTTCTTCAGTGGTTCAATACCTCTGTTTGGTTTGTAATATGTATACAAAAATAAGGCATTGCAAGGATTCATGGTATAGCTTATAGGTTTTATTTTGATTTGTTGAAAACCATGTTGTGACATGTGCTTAATTTGTTTTCATGTTGGTTTTCAATTTACATAGTAGCCAACGTGTGGAATAAATATAACGTGCAGTTACGTGCAGTTGGGTGAGAAGTGTGTGATCCCAACACATGGCTTTTTATAAAACCATGGAGAGGTATGTATTGATGCACTACAATTATTTATCGTTTATTGTCACATAGGTTAAAATAAATTAACATACATTAACTTATCATGATATTGATATATTATAATATTAACATATGTTAACATACACTAACAAGGACTCTCTCTCCTTGTCTCTCTCAGATCTCAAAATTAAACCCACCTCCGGTGAGTTCTCCAACATCAACGTGCTTCGGTTTATAGAAGTTTCAACTTCTAAATCCTCCTGTGGCTTTAAATCCCTCTGTGGCTCTCATATCTGAGAAGAAGCCGTTTGGCTACACTCCGACGACCATAACGACGTTTATCGGTGATACAATGGAAGATCTCCCGACCATCGCCACCAAACTCCACGACTTTTACGACGACGCCTATGGTGAAATTGTCAAAGCCTCTGGATAGTACATGGTAACGTTAAGGGTAGCAAAAATGTGGAAATACCGGAAACGTTGGAAATTCCGATACCCCTACAACCAAAGTAAGAAAAATAATTTCATTTCGGTTACTTGGCAAGATCAGCAGATAGGAAAAATCAAGAAAGTAAAGTGGACCATATCCACTTTCAAAAAGGAGGAAATCGTCAAAGAAAGGTGGCACTTTCCCACTGTTTCTCCTTACCTTCAGGCTTTGATTTTGCAAAAAAGAAGAGGAATCAATTCATTGATCGCCTCCAGTTGGAACTGCAAGGGCCTTGCCTTTCCTCGGGAAGTTCAGGTTCGTCGGGAGATTATCTCGATCCATGCGGTGGATAGACAAGCTAACGAAGCGACTCACTTTACTACGAGACACTTTAGTTTTTTATCTTGTCCGAAATGTTACGGTGTTTTTCAGTCTTTCATTTCGTTGTGTATTAATGTTTTATGTAACGGTCGAAAGTTTAATGATAGGATTGTTTTCCTGATCGGGTGATGGCTTGGCCGAAGCACGATCGTGATGCAATCATTTCTTTTCAAAAAAAATACACTAACAAGGTGTCATACAACATTTGATATCCTACTGATCAACTTGGCGATAATTTTTTTTTTGTTTAACAAACTGAAAATACACTACTAATTTCATCCACTATGCAAAAGAGTAGAAGATTATCTCTCATGTTGAAAGATGAACCCATCAGCAACACTTCCTTAAGGCTTGCAATCTGTTCATCTTCTTCATTCAAGATCTCTTGGAGAACCACATTCCACATAAATCACTATATATATATATATGTATAATAAGCGTAACTACAAGTATTACAATCTTTTTATCATTTATATTTTCTCCATTCTCCGTTTCATGAATATTGAGTCTCAAGGGCCATTTACTAAAATGCAAATGATGATCAGCATAATGAATAGGATTTACCAACTTACTCCATGTGACCATAGAACTTGCAACCATCTTGCATTCTTGTGAGCACATAGGGGCAGAACCCCGAAACCTCTAGGGATTTTAGAAGGGGAAGTGCTTGCGAATTTGAGAAGGCAAGAAGCCCTCTTAATTCAGTTCAAAATGTGTATGACGACTAACTCAAAAGCTCATAGTTCATGTCTAGAACCTTCTAATCCATTTTTGATCTTATTATCCACAGTGCAATTATGACTAAATTTGGATGTATATATAGAGCTCGTTTTTTCTATCACCTTTAAAATTCAAGTAATCATTAAATTATCGCAATACTCAAATCATGATACTCAAGGCATTAAAGGGCCGAATTAGTGTATATGGAAAGCGAACATATACGCAATCCAATTTATTTATCCTATATGTTGATCAAGGAACCCTCGATGTCGAACACTCAAATATATACTCGAACTAAAATGTTTATCAAGCACAACATAAACTCTCACAAACGTATCATTTTGACAAGTTTTAATCAACTCACATAAATGATCAAGTTAGGACATATACCACACAATCACATATGAAACAGGACAATCGAGTTAAATGGTTAAATTACCAGGAATCGGCGATATGTATCAATCTTCCAGGAACGAAAGTTGTCTTCCCCAAAGCAACCTGCAAAATATGCCACAAAGAAGCTCATGCTCACAATTCTACAAAATAAACCAAGCTTAAACAGTGTATTGCCTCCATCCCATGTGAGCTTCACACATGTTTATTGCCAAAACAAAATCAATTATAAATTGGAAAGATAAGCAATTGATACAAAGGCAATAAAGAAATTGAGGGATATTAAGAGCATGAGAATCAGCAGATTAAGAAAAAGGGTGTTCTTTTTTCCTTTTGAACGATTCTTGAACAACACTCATCTGTTAATTTGGTAGACCAACAAATTTAGCAACACCTATATATATATATATATATATATATAAGAGAGAGAGAGAAGGGGGGTGATAACTCTATTTTTAGAGTTATTATTTCCTTTTATTTTATCAAATTTTAGCCATTTCACTTCTCAAAACCCCCATTCTTGGTAACATTCATAAAAATGAGCAAAAAGAGTGAACCATAGTTTTTATAAATCATTTGGTGGAGTTTTGTTGCCTTTTCACGAAATACCTGCAGTGACTTGCGGAGTGTCCACTCCGGATCCCACTGGCGAGCCAAGAAGAAGACAAAGAAAAATCAACTTTTAGCTTGGAAGAAAAAATCTGGAGGATAGAAGGCTCTAATGGCAGAGGCATGGGATGGAAAGTACAAGCATGTTCCCCTAGAGATGGCAAAATGAATTGTTTAATAACACATGGTACTTTAAGTGGACTTTTTGAAAAGGTGAAGGGACCTTGGGGTAAAAGAGCTACAAGCTTGTGGATAGAAGAGTTACTCAATGAAGTTGAATTTTATGCCTTCTATTTTCAGTCCTTAGTCTCTAGATTTTACCCATCTTTTGTTAGTCCAACTTTTGCTCTTAGTATATAAAGAGGTGTTGGGTATCATTTAATTGATATCTCCATCTACCACATTTAGTGCAAGCTTAGTTGTAGTTGTTAGAACCATAGTTTGCTGCAGTAGTTCTTTAATTTTATGTATTTTAATTTCTTAGTGTAATCGTTGGTTTGAAGTAATTAGTGGCAGTGATGTACTCTCGTTCCCCACTGCGGTTTTAATCAAAGTCACTTTCAGTTTACTTATGTGTATCTTCTCATCTTTTGTTTTCTTTACTTCGGTAATTATGGGCTAAGCATCCTTTGGGATGTAGGAAGGAGAAGTACCTGGATTCTATGAAAAATGCTTGAGTAATCTTTATACTTGGAATATTTATTGTTTTGGTCATTCACTCTCGATTATTGCCCAATGATGCGAACAAGCCGATCACTTGTAAGGATCTAAAGTCTAGTTCTCAACTCAGAAATAAGTAGAACGCAGTGACACGAGCTTGGATGATGCTAGGGGATTCGAAAGAATTCTTATGACACTTGCGAAAGTGAGGTCGGCACAGTGAGCTAATATCAACCCACTGGAGTAGTAGGCAAGCTAGTTGGTGTATTTAAAACACTTAGATTATTTGTCTCTACACATTTCATCGAGGCCTGAAAAGGTCCACTTGAGATTACCATTGACAAAACAGTAAATACTAAGAGTATGGTATTTTTGCTTAAATGCGTGAGTATTTTGTAACCGGGCTTTTCTAACGAGAATGCCCACCTCAAATACAAGGATCACTTTTGGGATCAGGTATTTAATATAAATTCTAGGGAAAATCTAACCTACATTCCTTCTTTTAAATCTTAAGTAAAATCGTTAAAGTAGATTTTCACCAAACAAACCAAACCATTGCTTCTTCTGTAATTGAAACCTGTAAAAAAAGCTCATGAAAACCGTATTGTCTTGATTGCCCAGTCTCTGTGGATACGATTCTGGTATTTTACCAACTATTACTTGCTGTGACGATCATAGTGGCTAGTGTACACTTGCGCTTCCCACTGTGGGCAGTTTGCAACCCACTGCGATTAAATCACATATTTCGCACGTACCAAGTTTTTGGCGCCGTTGCCGGGGACTGGCGTGATTTTAAATCTCAAGACATTAGTTTTTGTTCGAGCCCGAGTAACTCGTTTTTCTAAGTTGTTCGTGTTGCATGCCAAGGCAACAACACGGACCTTTGGTGCCAATCGATCTTGAAATAGAAAAAACGTTTCGAAGAAGACGTACAAACAAAAATCGACAACTCACTGTGAACACCACTGTAAACATGGCAGGAGCAGAAAGACCCGTTAACCCACCATTAGGGGAGACCACAGTGACGATTGCCGATAGCAAAGATCGAAAAATACGGGACTATGCTACTTCCGGAGTTAGTGACTTAAGCTCCGGGATTTTAAGGCCCAACATTGTTGCACAACATTTTGAACTCAAACCTGTGATGTTTCAAATGATCCAAGCCATAGGTCAGTTTGGAGGATTACCATATGAGGATCCACACTCGCACTTAAAATCTTTTTTGGAAATGACTGATTCCTTTCAAATGCAAGGTGTGAGTGATGAAGCGTTAAGGCTAAGGCTTTTCCCTTTTACACTAAGGGATAAGGCAAAGGCTTGGCTGAACTCACATGCACCTCACTCGATAACCACTTGGCAAGAACTTGCTGACAAATTTCTACAAAAATACTTTCCTCCCACAAGGAATGTAAGGTTTCGAAATGATATTATTTTGTTCAAGCAAGAAGAAGATGAGGCTGTTTCGGATGCATGGGAACGATTTAAAGATTTACTTCGAAAGTGCCCACACCACGACATCCCACATTGCATCCAATGGGAGACCTTTTACAATGGCCTTTCCAATGCAGCCAAAATCATCTTAGATGCAACAGCAGGTGGAACATTCACAAGTAAGACTTACAATGAAGTATATCAAATTTTAGAAAAAGTGTCCAACAACAACACCGAGTGGTCAAATCCGAGAGCACCCATGCCAAAGACCAACACCATTGATTCTGAGGCACTCAAAACCATGAATGCGCAGTTAGTGGCCTTGACTAAATTAGTTTTGGATCAAAATAGAGGCCAAGTCAATTCAGCAACACATCTCACTGAGAATTGTTCCCTCTGTGGAGAAGAAAATGTTTTTGACTATTGTCCAGCAAATCCCGAGGCCGTTAATGTTATAGGAACCAACCCGAGGAACAATCCGTATTCACAGACTTATAATCCAGGTTGGAGAAATCACCCGAATTTCTCTTGGGCTGGTCATCCAGGACTCCAACCCCACGGGGCGAGTCATGTCCAGCAAAGACCACAAAACCCCCTGGATTTCACCAACATCACAGTGGCATCCCCCACAGAACTTTCAGCAAGGGAAATCCTCGCAACAGTTCTAACCACGACAAACTCACCCTGCTGAGACTCAACCATCACTCAAATCAATTCTCAAATGTTTCATGAATCAAACTCAAGCAGCCATTAGGAACATAGAGACTCAAGTAGAACAATTAGTCGTCGAAGTTAAGAATAGACCACCAGAGACGTTACCTAGTGACACCGAACACGCTAGGGTGATAGGAAAAGAGCAAGTCAAGTCCATAACGCTTAGGAGTGAAAAGGATCTGAAAGATATCGTTTTTTATTCTGATGATCCGCCTCAAATACCCACTGTCCCTAAAACCACAGTGGTCACTCCTAAAGTCACTGACAAACCCACAGTGAGGACCGATGTCCCTAAGCTTCCCACTTTTGAGACCATACCAAAACCTACTGTTCCAAAGCCAACACCACAGCAAACTCTAATTGACCCACGAAGTGTACATTTTCTTGAAAGAATGAAGAATAAGACTGTCGATGTTCAATTTAAAAAATTCTTAGACATTTTTAAACAACTTCACATTAACATACCCTTGGTAGAGGCTCTCGAGCAAATGCCAAGCTATGTTAAATTTTTGAAAGATATTTTGAACAAAAAGAGAAAGATGGGTGAGTTTGAGACTGTGGCTTTGACCAAGGAATGTAGTGCCCTCCTTACTAGCAAGATTCCACCTAAGTTGAAAGACCCGGTTAGTTTCACCATTCCATGCATAATAGGAGGACAAGAAGTAGGTCAAGCACTATGTGATTTGGGAGCTAGTATATGTTGGTCCCGAAAGGCCTATACAAGTTTGTAGAAGGGGGGGGGGGGGTTGAATACAAACACACTATTTTACTTTTCTAAATTGTTTATTGATAAATCATTAACAATTTACAGCTTGTTGCGGAAACAAGATTAAGGATAAACCTAAATCTAAACAAGTTGGAACACTAAGGTTACTTGCACTAAGAAAGATGAGGAGATTACTAATAAAATCATATCTTAAGAGAGATTTGAACTTGTCCAGAGTTAGCAAGTTACTTCAAATGAAGTGAGTTCATCTCTTTATATACTGCATGCATTTAATGCAATTCAGTATACACTTTACACGTGTCATCAGCGGATTGGTTGCATGTCATTGACCTTTGTTGACAACCTTAGTAGCCGCATGAATGAATAGTGTAGTATTAGAGTGGTTGTACGATTTCAGATTTTCGGAGGTTCTTTTCTGACATTTCGTACGGTGGCGTGCAAGGGAGGTTAAGACAAAAGTACTTTGTACGGAGGACTTCATGATCAGCTTTCGTTGATTCAGCGATTATCATTTACTGTTCAGCGAATGATAAAGTTCAGTGATAGCTAAAGTCTTGTACTTGATACTTCACGTTGAGTGGACAAATCTGAGTCTTCGCTGATCCGCATCAGTTCATTAGGAGACTTGTCGCTGGTTCTTTGAGCTTGATCTTCGACTTCAGCGTAGAACCTTTGTTGACGTGAATCTTGTCTTCAGGGATCATAAGTAAACAACTAATTTATCAGCGATCACCATAAGGACTGAACAGACTCAGCGATATGGTGAACAGTGTTCGCTGAATGTTTAATCTAAAAGAGCGAGAGTTCCTATCAGCAGTACTGTAAGATCTTAGTACTTATCAGCGATAGTGAAACTCTGGTACATATTGTTTACTTACAATTTTCACTAAGTATTTAAGATAGGGTCATTATCAAATCACTGAGGGTTTGGATCAACAATCTCCCCCTATTTGATTATGACATAGCAACAAAGAAAATTGCTATTTAATGAAAACATAAGGATAAGAAGAACTCATAAAATATTTGTCCCTTTTACTGTTTTCTGGGATCTTTTCAGTACTGATGGAGTAAAGTACATTCGCTGAAATCTTTCTTTAAATCTTTGAATCAGGTTACAATTTGAATAAGAAAGATTACAAGTACAAGCGAAATAAATTACAAGTACTGAAGGATGACTGATACAATAGAGAATGAGGTGATTGTTGTCAGCCTTCAAAGGGTTCTTCCTTAATGAGAAGTTCATCAAGGGTTGTCTTTTCAGTTGGAATCATCCAGTCAGGAACCTTTTCTCCTTTATTCTTTAGCTTTAGAGCAGCTTCAAAAATCAAGGGTTTTAGGTGTCGTGCCTGAATGTCTTTTCTGAAGTCGCACCAGTAGATGAGATCTCTGAGCTGTTCGATTGGAGTGATTGGAAGCTCAGCGATCCGTTGAAAGCATTTACGTCCGTCGTAGTCAAGAAAGAATATTCCATAAGGATTACTGATGACTTTACCAGGGACGAAAAGTTCACATGGTGGCAAAGAGATGTCAAGGGCAGATAGATCAGGATCAGGACCAAGTACTTCAGCGTGAGAGAAACCAATTCCAGTTTCATTTCGTATGACAGGACCTGAGTTTGAATCTTGACGTTTCTTCTTTGGTGAGCCCCTTTTTCTTTTCGGCTTTAGACCAGGAACAGGAGGAATATCCACACAAGAAGATATCAAATCGATCTGTCTGTTTATCAGCTTTTCGAAATGATCCTTGTACTTAGATTGTGATGGTTGGATAGCTAACCTCATCTCCAGCCATTCAGAGAGACCATACCTTTTTACAGTGTCAGCGCGAAAGGTTTCAGATGAGCCATCTTCTCTGAACAGTTTGATGTCAACAATAGGTACTCCGATGGAGGTTCTTCCAGAGATGAATACCTTGTTGATCTTCGCTGGACGATATCTGAAGTGGATTTTCTCTTTACACCAGATCAGGGTGGTCTGAGAAACTTCAGCTTTCTTTTCCACGATCTTCTGGGCTTGTTCCCAAAGCTTTCGTTGGATTTGAATAGGAATACGCTTCAGCTTGGGGTCTTTGACAGATTCTTGAGTGAGCTTGATGGCGTATTCTCTGTCTTTATCTTCAGCTTCCTTCCTTTCAGCGATGAGGCGTTCAGCTCTGAGATGTTCCTGGTATTCAGCTTTTGAAATTCTGAACTTAGGAGGAACTGAAGGCAGTTGATCGCGCCTTAGAATGATTCGCTGATCCTCGAATCGCTTTATCATTCTTCTCTCCTCTTTTGATCTTCTTCACTCAGCCTTTGAGGAACTGAGGAAGGTCTGTTTCTGTGCGAGAGAGGTTGTTCTTCTGGTTCATCAGTCTCAGAGATTAAATCTAAGACTGGGATTATGTCTTCAGCGGTAGCTGGAATTATTGGTGAAGTCGCAATAGTAGAGCCTTCAGCGATATCCTCAAACAGGGGAGAGGACTAGCTGAAACGCAGCGATCTTACAAATAAGAACTGGGTAGAAGAACTTGGGTAGAAAAGATAGAAAAAAAATGTGGATGTGTATGGTGTTTGTGGAATGGATAACTGATTGTTCAGAGATGATCAGGGAAGGAAAGATAAGTTTAGTGTACCTGACAAATCGGCTTTGCAAGCAAGATCGCCAGATTATCATCTTCAGCGATGCCTTTGTCTTTGCTTTTCTCAGCGCCAGAGGCTGAGTGCTTTGTCTTTGTTTTTGTCTTCTCCCCTGTGGATTCGGTTATCACGATCCCTTTAAGAGCTTTTCGAGGAGCATGTTTGACGACAAAGAATTCGTCATCTTCATCATCATCATCATCATCGTTCCTTGGAGAGGAGGATGGTTCAGCTTCAGGGATGTCGATGTCTTCGTCTTCTTCTGCTTCGGATTCCTCAGCATCTTCTTCGAGTTGCTCCCCCTCAGATACAGAGGCGAGGTTCTCGGTTCCCTCAGGGTTTTCATCTCCCTGAGGTCCAGTAATCAGATCTTCATTACCCTCTCCCCTGATAGATTCATCATGGGAAAGGTCTTCAGCGCTCTTATTTTGATCTTCAGCGCTCTTCTCTTGTTCAGCGCTCTTCTCCCCCTCTTTCTCATGATGGGCGGGGGAGGAATGGGTAGACTCAGCATTGGTGTTGTCTCTGTCTTCTGGGCCAGAGATTTTCACACAACCTTCAAGCTTAGCTATTCTGTCTTCTAGGCCAGAAATAGCAGGCGTGATTTTCTTCAGCTCTTGGCGATCCCTCCATAGTGTTCCATATCTCCCTCAAAAGTTCCGTGAGGGATGGAGATCTCTGCAGGTCCTTTCTTTGTCATTCGCTGAGAAGCTTCAACGGCTTCTTGAATGATGGCATCTCCAGTTTTAGCTGGAGGAGTGTCCAAAGAATTAGAGGGAGGATCGAAGGATAAGAATTAGGGTTGGGTTTCAAGTTCAGCGTTGGATTCGCTGAGAAGTACTTCATCAGTCTTTTGAGAGACTGAAGAAGGTTGGGTAGATTCCAAAGTTCTAACCTCAGCGTTTAAGGACGCTGAAGTAGGTTTAGAAGGGATGGCTTGAATTGGTGTGGCAGAGCGTACCACGGAACTTTCCTTCAGCTCATCAGAATGAGCTGAGGAGACTTCAGCATGGAATTGCTGGGGTTGCTCCTTGGTTTTCTTGATCCTTTTGGAATCAAGAGGGGTAAGAGATTGTTTTCTTTTCTTAGAAGGAATGGATTTTGTGGCCTGGGAATCAGCGAGGGGTATTGTCGCTGAAGGAGCCACAGAAAGCGGAGAATTAAGTAGAGTGAGAAGGGTAGAGAGACGTACCTCGTTGGCGACAGGCTTGAAGTCGAGAACTTTAGGGCCAATCTGAGAGAGTTTCAGATCACCCTCTTCAGGATAGCTGTCCTTCAGGCCATATTGAAAGATGGCGCTGATGAATCGTGGGTAAGGAACCCATGCTGGTCGGTCAGCGGCAGAATCAACACGTTGAATGAGGTCTTCATAGATGATGGAGGCCCAGTCAATGTTGAGACCTTTCAGCAGTGCGTAACCCATGGCCTGCTGAGGTTGAGCGGCTTGATCAGAAGATCCGGATTTCGCTGTCATGCAGCTGATCAGGTGAGCGAAGATGAAGTTCATCTCGCTGGGCATCTTGGATTTCTTTATCAGCGTCAGCTTCTTCTCAGGTAGCTTGTCTCTTCCAGTCTCCCAGATGTAACCCATCGCATCAAGGAAAGCAATGATTTCTTCCCTGTCAGCGTGCTTCTTGTGGTCAGGTAATGGAATGAAAGGATTTTCTGAGGTAGCGTTAGGGAATTTCAGAGCTTTGCGGATTATTGCGGGGGTTATCTTGATGGTGCCATACTCAGTATCGCTGAGTATGCAGTCGATGGTTTTAGATGGATCTTTGGCGGAGGGTAGGTCGGTGTGTCTGGCAGAGTACCAGAATTGGGATAATAGACGCTGACTGGCAGGAGGTGTGATTGTCAGTGCTGTGTAGATGGGGCTATTCTTCAAAAGATTTACAGCGTCGTCTAGATGGGATACCTGCTTCCGAGGAGGAAACTCGAGAAGCGCTGAGAGGTTGTTTGCCTTTGTCCAGTCTAGTTGATCCAGCTCAAACTTAACCTGAGGAGCTTTGGTGATTTCCAGTTCCTCAGAATCAACGGAGATGGACTCAGCGGTAACATTCAGCTTTGAAGTTGCCATTTCACTGTATTATCAGTTCAACCAAAGATGTTAACAAATAAGAATTATCTTAATGTGGAAAGAAAATTTCCATTAAGATTTTTCGAATTTTGTCCATTTCATTCAGACAAAAAAAAAGTCTTAATGAAGATTAGGGTTTTTCTTGTTTTAAAAAAAAAAAAACGAATATAACACCCATAAGCCTTGTATTCCAGTTTCTTTAAAAAAATGGATACGAAAGAAGAACAAGTTTAAGATTTTAGATTTAAAACTTGAAGAACAACCATGAAATGGTTGTGTTTATAAAACCATGAAAGAAAATGATTTTATTTTTGAGTTCTTTTGTTTGATCTTGTGTAAAACAATGATAAGATCGAAAACAAGTTATTCGCATTTGATAATAGATAAGAACATATTAACCTTGAGTTTGATGAAGAAGATGATGAACAGTTCTTGAAGATTGAGAGCACAAAATGCAACAGTGTTCTTTTCTTGCGGAGAAAGATTGATTCGCGTAAAAGACAAATATAAACTTTGAGAGTGTTTATATAGGAAGAGAGTAGAGAGAGAAAAACTTGAGCGGGAAAGTTTTTCATCATGACACGGACACGTGTTTGCATTTGATTGGATAGACAACGAAACGTGCAAACGTGTGTCAGAAAAAGAGCGTGCCTGGTGTTATCCGTTGCAATGACGTCACAACTGTCCTTTCACATTCTTTCGTTGTCTCTGAGGTTTTGAAAGAAAAACTCAGGGACTCTTTGGAAAATATGAAGCACTGAATAGAATTATCAGTGAGGGTTTTAAGAAATTTCAAAATATCGCTGTTAAGGAAGAGATATTCAGCGATGTAAGAATTTGAAATCTTGCATTTTCATGCGTTTTGTCAGAGAGAGAAAACATACCTTGATATCAGTTTAACCAAATTTATTCAGAGAGAAGATGATGAAATGGATTGTACAAGTTTATTTTATCCGAGAGCCTATACAAGAATGTATAAACGTATCACTGATTAAATGTGAACCGCTGAAGATTTATCCTTCAAAGTTCAGCATTCCAAGCTCGCTGATGAGAAAGTTGAATCTTGTCTCATCAAGAGGTTTGGTAAACAAATCAGCTAACTGATAATCAGTTGGGATAAAATGAAGTTCTATATCACCATTCATCACATGATCTCTGATAAAATGATATCTGATTTCTATGTGTTTTGTCTTTGAGTGTAGCACTGGATTGTTTGCTATAGCGATGGCACTTGTGTTGTCGCAATAGATTGGAATTTTGGAGAGCTGAAGATCATAGTCTAGTAGTTGATTTCTCATCCACAAGACTTGAGAACAGCAGCTTCCAGCGGCTACATACTCAGCTTCAGCTGTGGAAGTGGACACTGAGTTTTGCTTCTTACTTGTCCAACTTACCAGCTTTCCACCCAGGAGCTGACATCCTCCTGTGGTGCTTTTCCTATCCATTTTGCAACCTGCAAAATCACTGTCTGAATAGGCGGTTAGATCGAATCCTGAATCTTTGGGATACCAAAGACCTAGATTCGCTGTACCCTTAAGATATCGAAAGATTCGCTTTACAGCTTTCATATGGGATATCTTAGGTTCAGCTTGATATCGTGCGCACAGACATGTTGCAAACATAATATCGGGTCGGCTAGCTGTAAGATACAGTAGTGAGCCGATCATTCCACGGTACAGCGTGACATTGACAGGAACACCCTTTGTGTCCTTATCAAGTATCAGCGGTGGTGCCATAGGGGTTTTCATAGCTGAACTTTCAGTTAAGTCGAATTTCCTCAGCATATCTTTAACATACTTTCCCTGATTTATAAAAGTTCCTTTTTCAGTTTGCTTAATCTGAAGACCAAGGAAATATGTTAGTTCACCCATCATACTCATTTTATACTCATCTTTCATTCTATCAGCGAAACGAGTACAAAGCTCAGGGTTAGTAGAACCAAATATAATGTCATCAACATATATTTGAACTAAAATGATATGACCTTTTATTTTTCTAAAAAACAAAGTTTTGTCAATCTTACCTTTCTCAAATTTTTCAAGGTGGAGATAAGTAGAAAGAGTGTCATACCATGCACGAGGAGCTTGCTTCAAGCCATAAAGTGCCTTATCCAGCTTATAAACATAACCTGGACGCTTAGGATCTGAGAATCCTGGAGGTTGTTCCACATAAACTTCTTCATTCAGCTTTCCATTTAGAAACGCTGACTTAACATCCATTTGATGTACAGTGAAGTTTTTGTGTACAACATATGCTAAGAAAAGACGAATAGATTCAAGTCTTGATACTGGATCAAAGGTTTCGTCATAATCTATGCCTTCCTCTTGTCTGTATCCCTGAGCAACAAGACGAGCTTTGTTGCGAGTTACAGTACCATGTTCGTCCAACTTGTTTCGATAGACCCACTTAGTGCCTATCACTGTTTTGTCAGTTGGTCTCCGGACAAGTTTCCAAACTTTGTTTCTTTCGAATTCAGTCAGCTCTTCTTGCATAGCGCTGACCCAGTTTGGATCTCTGAGGGCATCATCTATTTTCTTTGGTTCAGTTAGAGAAATAAAGTTAACAAATAAACAAATATTACCTGCACTTCTACGAGTCTGAATACCAGCGTTGGGATCACCAAGAATTTGATCGATTGGGTGATTTACAGTCCATCGCTGAGCCGGAGCATGCGTCGCTGACTCAGTCTGAACTGGAGAAACTGAAGATGAGGCTTCAGCTACTTCTGGATTATCAGCTAAGAGAGGAATGCTTGCATTTGTCACTTCATTAACTGATTGCTGAGAAATAGATGGAATTTCTGAGACATTTGGATCAACTGCGGGTATAGTGTTTATAGGAACAGCTGAGACCCAAGATGTTTCAGCTTCACTATTCTGCATATTGGGAATGATAGTAGGACCATCATTTTCAGTTGTATGAGCATGAGTAGTGGGAACATCTTCTGAATCACCAAGATGAGAAAACATCCATTGATTCAGTTCTTCTGTATCAGCGTTCGGTTTAGAGTTCGCTGAACGGGATTCGTCAAACGTGACGTGAATAGTTTCTTCTACAGTTTGTCTTCTTCGGTTGAAGACTCTGAAGGCTTTGGAAACTGAGGAGTATCCAAGAAAGATTCCATCATCAGCTTTAGGATCAAATTTTCCAAGGGCATCTCTGTTGTTCAGTATGTAACACTGACAACCAAAGATGTGAAGAAAGCTGATTGAAGGCTTTCTCCCATGAAAAAGTTCATAGGCTGTCTTTTTGAATCTTTTGACTATCAGCGACCTGTTTTGCGTAAAACAAGCCGTGTTGACAGCTTCTGCCCAAAACTGAGTAGGCAGGTGAGAATCGTTGAGCATTGAACGTGCAGCTTCAATAATTGTTCTATTTCTTCTTTCAGCGACTCCGTTTTGTTGTGGTGTTCTCACTGACGAAAAGTTGTGAGAAATACCCTTGCTCTCAAGGAAGGAATCAAGAGAACTGTTTTTGAATTCAGTTCCATGATCACTCCTTATTGAGCGAACAGTCATATTGTTCAGAGTTTCCATCTTCCGAACAAAGGTGATGAGTTCTTCAGGGGTGTCACTCTTAGAACGGAGAAACATTACCCATGTGTAACGAGAGAATTCATCAACTATGACCAGCGTATATTTCTTTCCAGCGATGGATTGTTTGTTAACGGGGCCAAACAAATCCATATGGAGTAGTTGAAGAGGAGATGACACTGAGGAAACTTGCTTTGACTTAAAGCTTGCCTTGGTCTGCTTCCCTTTTTCACACGCTGAACATAAAGACTCTTTGGCGTATGAATGCTGAGGTAGACCAGTGACTAACTCTTTGGAGGAAAGAGTATTTAGTGTCTTGAAGTTGAGATGTGAGAGCCTCTTGTGCCATAGCCAGTTGACATCAGAAGATGCCTTTGAGAAGAAACAGGAGTTTTCAGTGGTTGTTGAGTCCATGTTTATAACGTAAACATTTTCCAAACGATAACCGCTGAGAGCTATCTTCTCCTTTTTGTCAGAGACAAAGCAGGATTCCTTAGTGAAAATCACTTTGTTATCCATGTCGCAAAGCTGACTGATGCTCAGAAGATTATGCTTCAGCCCTTCAACATATGCGACTCTTCTGAAGGATGTTGTACCATTTGAAAGTACACCATACCCTCGGGTGTGTCCTTTTCCATTTCCACCGAAAGTCACAGAGGGACCCTTCTCTTCCTTGTATTCAGCGAGCAGGCTTTTCTTTCCAGTCATGTGTCTAGAGCATCCGCTATCGAGATACCAGATACCCTTCTTAACCTGCAATACAAAGGAATATTAGTTTTGCTTGGGTACCCACTTCGCCATGTATACGCGTTTGTCAGTGGAAGAGGTTGGAATGGGTTCAGCAGTCTTCGCAGCATTTGAAGATTCAGCTTTGTTTTTCTTCACTTTGGTCAATTTCTTGACCTCAGAGGTAGGAGTCACCTTGACCTGAATTGCAACTGGTTTGGTCTTCTTGGGTGCTATCTTCACCTTAGCTATCTTATCAGCTTTGGTGGCTGTGGGACACTTACTTGCAATATGATCGGTAAGTCCACAGTGATAACATTTCCTATAACTAAAATTAGTTCTAGGACCACTTGAGTGCTGAGCTTTTAATTTGGAATTAGAAGTGCCAGCACCAAGTACACTATTGGTTTTTGAAATAGGACGAACATTCAGTTCTTCAGATTTCTTACCAAGGACATCTACTCTGAGTCTAGGAGTAGGTCGCTGAATTGATCCAGAGGTCTGATTTCTAGAACCAGATGAATGAATCACTAAGGCTTTAGAAGCATTCAGCTTAGGTACTAATGTACCCTTCTGAGGATTTTGATAAATAACAATTCCTTTACCTTTGTCTTTAGAGACAGAGGTAGGTTTTGAATAAACCATTTTCTCCTTACCTTTTGAGGTAGGAGTTTCCTCAGGGATTGGTGTAACCGACGAGGAGTACTGAGATGAAGAAGTGTCAGCTATTGAGGATACGAACGTTCCAAATTTAAGCATTGAACGTTCAGTGGTTGGTATTGGAGTATCATATTTATAACCCAGACCACGTTTATCACTCAGAGGAATCTGAGCCTTAATTATCTCAGTGATCTTTGTTGAAGAATTACACCATCCTTCAACAGTAGCTTGTTCAGCTTTTAATGCAGCGATAGCTTCCGCTCGTTCGATTTTGACTAGCTGATTTAAATGGACTTGATCTTTAAAATCTTCTTCAAATTTAGAAAGCTTTTCTATTTGAAGGTGGCAGTTTTAAGCTTTTCAGCGAGATCAAGATTTTGGTTTTCAACCACAGCTTTGCCGTTCATGGCTTCGTATAAACTTCTAGTCAGCAGTTCGATTTTACGGAGACTATCAGCTTCATCAATATTTACAATATTGGTAAAGAAGGAAGGTGATACCTGAATGGCAGATGTTGAAGTATAGGGAATGTCTGAACTTTCTTCCTCTTCTTCAATCTTGGCCATGAGACATTGATTTGCTTCATCATCTTCAGAATCAGATGATGAGGCTTCTTCATCAGAGGCAGCCCAATCATAGTCAGCCATCAGGCCTTTTTCTTTCTTCTTAAAGCTTTTCAGCTTTGCATACTTCTCCTTCAGCTTTGAGTATTTGTCGTCTTTATTCCTTGGAACAAAGGATTTCTTTGTAAAAGCTGAAGGTCTCATGATTTTCTTTGACCTGCACTTGTTAGCGAAATGACCTGTCTTTTCGCAGTTGAAACAAGTAGCAGTAGCCTTATCAACAAAAGCTGGTGACTTAGGCTTGTCAGCTATAGAAAGAGTTTTGTTCTTTCTAAACATTTTCTTCTTGGCGAATCTCCTGAACTTTTTAGTTAGGAGAGCCAAGGATTCATCATCATCTGAAGAATTAGAATCTGATGACCTTTCAGAGTTACTTTCTAACTTAGTGATAGTGACCACGGGTCGCTGAGTAGAAGGTTCCTCTGAGATTAAAGCAACAGGGGTGCTTTTGGAATCTTTTACAAGATTCTTCTTAAGATGGCTAGATTGCTCATGATTCAGCAATGTGCCATATAAGGTAGCAAGTGTCATTGATCTTAGATCTTTTGACAGCTTGAGACACATGGAATAATTGTCCCAGCTTTCAGGTAAACATTCTAAAAACTTTGTCAGCACTTCAAACTTAGAATATTCCTTACCAACCGTTTTTAGATCTATAATTAAGCAATTAAAACGTTGATGTACTTCAGAGAGAGTTTCATTCTTACCAGAGATGAAGCTTTCGTATTGTCTTACCAGGTTGATCTTTCTTGAATCCTGGACTTCAGACGTTCCTTCATACTGAACACATATTGTGTCCCACATGGCTTTTGAGGATTTCAGGTTCATGACGGAATGGTAGACTTCGTCAGGAAGGGCCATGGATAGTATGGATCTGGCTTTTGTATCTATAGCCACTTTCTTCTTGTCTTCATCGGTCCAATGATGGATTTCCTTTGGAATCAGCCTTTCTGGAATAGCAGCTCTAGTTGCAGTGGCTGGAACTGCAGGATCAATTGTTACAGGGATGTGTGGGCCGTTTTCAAGATAGTAAGGTATAGTAGGGTCTACACCTTCTAAGAAGAGTGTCATCCTATTTTTCCATAAGTTGAAGTTATCTCTAGAAAATCTAGGGGGTTTTGCAAGAGAACCATTGTCTATATAGTGAGTGTTTGTGTTTGTGTTGGCCATTTTCAGATAATAGCTAGGAAGAGAAATATCTTAGATTAGATCTTGTTTATGAGATTAAACAAATCTGCTCTGATACCACTTGTTGGTCCTGAAAGGCCTATACAAGTTTGTAGAAGGGGGGGGGGGGGGTTGAATACAAACACACTATTTTACTTTTCTAAATTGTTTATTGATAAATCATTAACAATTTACAGCTTGTTGCGGAAACAAGATTAAGGATAAACCTAAATCTAAACAAGTTGGAACACTAAGGTTACTTGCACTAAGAAAGATGAGGAGATTACTAATAAAATCCTATCTTAAGAGAGATTTGAACTTGTCCAGAGTTAGCAAGTTACTTCAAATGAAGTGAGTTCATCTCTTTATATACTGCATGCATTTAATGCAATTCAGTATAGACTTTACACGTGTCATCAGTGGATTGGTTGCATGTCATTGACCTTTGTTGACAACCTTAGTAGCCGCATGAATGATTAGTGTAGTATTAGAGTGGTTGTACGATTTCAGATTTTCGGAGGTTCTTTTCTGACATTTCGTACGGTGGCGTGCAAGGGAGGTTAAGACAAAAGTACTTTGTACGGAGGACTTCATGATCAGCTTTCGTTGATTCAGCGATTATCATTTACTATTCAGCGAATGATAAAGTTCAGCGATAGCTAAAGTCTTGTACTTGATACTTCACGTTGAGTGGACAAATCTGAGTCTTCGCTGATCCGCATCAGTTCATTAGGAGACTTGTCGCTGGTTCTTTGAGCTTGATCTTCGACTTCAGCGTAGAACCTTTGTTGACGTGAATCTTGTCTTCAGGGATCATAAGTAAACAACTAATTTATCAGCGATCACCATAAGGACTGAACAGACTCAGCGATATGGTGAACAGTGTTCGCTGAATGTTTAATCTAAAAGAGCGAGAGTTCCTATCCGCAGTACTGTAAGATCTTAGTACTTATCAGCGATAGTGAAACTCTGATACATATTGTTTACTTACAATTTTCACTAAGTATTTAAGATAGGGTCATTATCAAATCACTAAGGGTTTGGATCAACAGTATAAACTTGATGTCATTGTCCATTTTAACAAGTTAGGTATTGGAGAGGCTAGACCCACAACCGTGACACTACAACTAGCCGACAGATCCATTGCCTACCCCAAAGAAAAAATAGAAGACGTTTTGGTCCAAGTGGATAAATTTATCTTCCCCGCCGATTTTCTAATTCTAGATTATGAGGCCGATAAAGATATCCCAATCATCTTAGGGCGTCCGTTTCTTACAACCGGACGTACTTTGATCGATGTGCACAATGGGGAACTCACTATGAGAGTCCATGACCAAGAGGTAACATTTAATGTCTTCAAGCCCCTTAAGTTCATAGAAACCAAAGACTGTTTTGCTTTGAGTTCGATTAGTGGTACCCTAAGTTTTGACACAGTGAACACAGTGGGGAGTGAGAGTGAGCACTCCGACTCTGAGAGTGATGACACTTTTGAGGATGCGTGTAACGAAATAGTGGCAGCCTTTTAACCTCTGGACTTCAAGGACATAAATGTTCAACCCCCTTCAATAGAACAACCTCCCGAGTTAGAGCTAAAACCATTGCCTTCCCACTTGAAATATGCTTATCTCGCTAAGGATAATAAACTTCTCGTTATTATCTCTTCCAAACTTAGTGAGAAACAAGAACAACTTCTGATTGATTTGTTGATAAAGCATAAGAGGGCAATTGGTTGGACCATAGCAGACATTAGAGGTATTAGCCCCTCCCTATGTCAACATAAGATTAACTTGGAGAGTGACCACTGTGGAAAAGTCCAACCCCAAAGAAGGTTGAATCCCATAATGAAGGAGGTAGTTAAGAAAGAAGTTTTGAAGTGGTTAGATGCCGGTATTATCTACCCAATAGCTAGTAGTAGTTGGGTGAGCCCCGTCCAATGTGTCCCTAAAAAGGGAGGGACGACCGTAGTGAATAACGACAAGAACGAGCTCATTCCCACTAGGACTGTTACTGGGTGGAGAATATGCATGGATTATAGACTACTCATCCTAGTCACTAAGAAAGACCATTTTCCCCTACCTTTCATCGACCAAATACTTGATAGGTTAGCGAGAAATGAATTCTATTGTTTTCTAGATGGATACTCCGGATACAACCAAATCCATATCGCCCCCGAGGACCAAGAAAAGACCACCTTTACTTGTCCCTACGGTACTTTTGCATTCCGGAGGATGCCATTTGGATTGTGTAATGCCCCAACCACTTTCCAACGTTGTATGATGGCCATTTTCACCGACATGATTGAGGACACCATAGAAGTTTTTATGGATGACTTTTCGGTGATAGGGACATCATTTGACAACTGCCTGGGGAATTTAGAGAAAAGCCTAGTGAGATGTGAGACCCACGACCTTATTTTAAATTGGGAAAAATACCATTTTATGGTAGAGGAAGGTATTGTCCTAGGTCATCTTGTCTCAAGGAGAGGGTTGGAGGTTGACAAAGCCAAGCTTGAAGTAGTGGCACAACTTTCAGAACCCACAATTATAAAAGGTATTCGAAGCTTCTTGGGTCACGACGGTTTCTATAGGAGGTTCATCAAAGATTTTTCGAAAATAACTAAGCCCCTATGTAACCTTTTGCAACATGAAAAAGAATTTAATTTCACCCAAGAATGTCGAGATGCTTTTGAAACAATCAAGAAAGCCTTAGTTACTGCACCCATAGTAACCACTCCTGACTGGTCACTCCCATTCGAAGTCATGTGTGACGCCAGCGAGTGGGCTGTTCTCGGACAGAGGAAGAACAAAAATTTTCACCCCATTTATTATGCAAGTAAAACACTGATTGAAGCTCAAATTAATTATATTGTCACTGAAAAAGAATTACTTGCGGTGGTGTTTGCTTTTGATCGTTTCAGGTCATACTTGATAGGGACGAAGGTCATAGTGCACACTGATCATGCAGCGATAAAATACTTGATCAACAAGGCTGATTCCAAGCCACGTTTGATTCGATGGGTTTTATTGTTGCAAGAATTCGACCTTGAGATCGTTGATAGAAAAGGAACAAGCAATCAGGTAGCTGACCATTTTCCAGGATCGAGAAGGTAGTGACCACTGTAGATCCCACTCCGGTCAAAGAGAATTTTCCCGATGAACAATTGTTAGCAGCTCAACATCACGACAATAATATTCCTTGGTATGCTGACATTGCAAACTTTTTAGCAAGTGGACTAAAGCCCCACGGGATGAGTGGACAACCATTTAAAACGTTTTTACATGATACTCGTCAATATGTTTGGGACGACCCATTCTTATATAAGATAGGGACGGACCAAATATTGAGGCGTTGTGTCCACGGGAGTGAGCGACATCAAATACTCCAAGGTTGTCACACACCCCACTACGGTGGCCACTTTGGTGGAAACCACACTGCTGCAAAAATCTTGCAAAGTGGGTTCTTTTGGCCCACTGTGTTTAAGGACTCTTTTGAATTTGTGAAAAATTGCGATCCATGTCAACGCACCGGGAACATTTCACAAAGGAACGAAATGCCTCTTAATAACATTCTGGAGTTAGAACTTTTTGATGTTTGGGGAATCGATTTCATGGGTCCTTTCCCAAATTCAAACAATAATTTCTATATCTCGGTTGCGGTAGACTATTTCTCAAAATGGGTGGAAGCTGTTGCATGTCACTCCAAGGATGCAAATACCGTGGTGAAATTTTTTGCACAAAAATATTTTCACTCGATTTGGAACACCACGGGATTGATCAGTGACGAAGGCACCCATTTTGTGAACAAAGTTATGAGCTCGGTCCTTGCTAAGTATGATATACATCATAGAGTGGCCACCGCATACCACCCGCAGACCAACGGTTTAGCTGAACTTTCAAACCGACAAATCAAAGGTATTTTAGAAAAAGTCGTTAAACCACACCGCAAGGATTGGTCAACCAAACTTGATGATGCTCTTTGGGCCTATTGTACGGCCTATAAAACTACTTTGGGAATGTCTCCATTGAAGTTGGTTTTTGGCAAAGCTTGCCATTTACCAATCGAGTTGGAACACAAGGCGTTTTGGGCCCTTAAAGAGCTGAACATGAGTGAGGATGCTGCGGGAACCAAGAGATTTTTACAATTGCATGAGCTGGAGGAGTTGCGATACCACTCCTATGAAAATGCAAAGTTGTACAAAGAAAAGACCAAGATGTGGCATGATCGAAGAATCAACCATATGGAGTTTGTCGAAGGCCAACAAGTCCTATTGTTCAATTCCCGTCTCAAACTATTTCCTGGTAAGCTCAAATCACGATGGACGGGACCATACACAGTGGTCAAGGTTAGTCCCTTTGGAACAGTGGAATTAATGTCCCCACAGTCTGGTCAGACTTTCAAAGTCAATGGGCAGAGGGTGAAGCACATTCTGAGCGATAGTGCCCACACTCCATCCCACTCTCTACCCCACTCTGGTTAAGAAAAGTCATAATCATTTGTAAATATTTTATTTAAGTTATTTGATGTCTTTTTATTATTTTTGGTCTTTTTAATTCCGTGTGGTAGTTTATTTCAAATGTGTGTAGGATGGATTGCCAATTTTTGAAGAAAAAGTCAACAAATGCTTCGCAGTGACATCGACCATGTCACTGCGCGTCCCACTGCATGCCTGGCGATTGGATGGGACGGTTTGGGGGCCCAAGACCTGAAAATACATCACCTTTTCTTACACAAGCATCAACGTTTCCTGCCACCTCACCCTACTTCTCCTATTTCCAAGAAAAATAATCATATCTCTCTCTCAAATAAACCGTTCCCTCCGAAAAGATAATACCCAGCAAATACTTCCTTTCCACACCAAAATCCAAAAAATACCCTTTGCTCTAAAAATTCAAACACACACTCCTTCTTCCCAAATTCTCTCAAGAACAAAGAACACTCTTCAATGGCGAGAAGCAAGAGACTAAACCCAAACCCTAACGAACCCAGTCGAGCAGTGCTCCTCCGTATGACCGTCGATGATACCCTGACGGAAAACATCACCGGCGACCTAAACCAACCCCCGCCATCCTCCGATGAGCACCCAATGACGACCGTCACACCAGATGCTGAGTCGTCGAAACAAGAAGGCTCGAAGGCGGCTTCATCTTCGAAAGCCTCAAACGCCAGTCTGAGTGGTTTTGATGACGAGGCACAACAAACTGATGAGGCAATGTTGAAGTTACAAGAGGAGTACAACCAAAAACTCCTAGCACTCCGAAAGAAGAAAGAGGAGGTTGAGAAGAAAAGGAAAGAAGAGGAAGAAAGGTTGCAGCGAGAGGAGGAGGAAAGATTAAGAAAAGAGGAGGAAGAGAGAATCAGAAAAGAAGAAGCCGAAAGGTTGTTAAGAGAGGAGGAGGAAAGACAAAGGGTTGAAAAAGAACGACTACTTAGAAGAAACAATTCACGTCACGTTTGACGAATCCCGTTCAGCGAACTCTAAACCGTCCGCTGATACTGAAGAACTGAATCAATGGATGTTTTCTCATCTTGGTGATTCAGAAGATATTCTCACTCATACTCATACAGTTGAAGATGATAGTCCTACTATCATTCCAAATATGCAGAATAGTGAATCATGGGTCTCAGCTGTTCCTTTAAACACTATACCTGCTTCTGAACCAAATGTCTTAGACATTCCATCTACTTCTCAGCAATCAGTGAATGAAATGACATCTGCACCCACTCCTCTCTTAGCTGATATTCCAGAAGTTGCTGAAGCCTCATCTTCAGCTCCTCCAGTTTAGGTTGAGTCAGTGTCTCACGCTCCGACTCAGCGATGGACTGTAAATCACCCAATTGATCAAATTCTTGGTGATCCAAACGCTGGTGTTCAGACTCGACGAAGTGCAGGTAATATTTGTTTATTTGTTAACTATATTTCTCTGACTGAACCAAAGAAAGTAGATGATGCCCTCAAAGATCCAAACTGGGTCAGCGCCATGCAAGAAGAGCTGACTGAATTCGAAAGAAACAAAGTTTGGAAACTTGTTCGAAGACCAACTGACAAGACAGTGATAGGCACTAAATGGGTCTATCGAAACAAGTTGGACGAACATGGAACTGTAACCCGCAACAAGGCGCGTCTTGTTGCTCAGGGATACAGACAAGAGGAAGGCATAGATTACGATGAAACATTTGCTCCAGTAGCAAGACTAGAATCTATTCGTCTATTCTTAGCATACGCTGTACACAAAGACTTCAAAGTATATCAGATGGATGTTAAGTCAGCGTTTCTAAATGGAAAGCTGAATGAAGAAGTCTATGTGGAACAACCTCCAGGATTCTCAGATCATAAGCGTCCAGGTTATGTTTATAAACTGGATAAGGCACTTTATGGCTTAAAGCAAGCTCCACGTGCATGGTATGACACACTCTCTACTTATCTCCATATTGAAAAATTTGAGCGAGGTAAAATCGACAAAACTCTATTTTTCAGAATAGTGAAAGGTCATATCATTCTTGTTCAGATATATGTTGTTGACATTATATTTGGTTCTACTAACCCTGATCTTTGTACTCGTTTCGCTGATAGAATGAAAGATGAGTATAAAATGAGCATGATGGGTGAACTAACATATTTCCTTGGTCTTCAGATAAAGCAAAATGAAAAAGGAACTTTCATTAATCAGGGAAAGTATGTTAAAGATATGCTGAAGAAGTTCGATTTAACTCATAGTTCAGCTATGAAAACCCCTATGGCACCACCGCTGACACTAGATAAGGATACTAATGGTATTCCTGTTAATGTCACGCTGTACCGTGGGATGATCGACTCTCTCTTGTATCTTACAGCTAGCCGACCCGATATTATCTACGCAACCTGTTTGTGTGCACGATATCAAGCTGAACCTAAGGAATCTCATATGATCGTTGTAAAGAGAATTTTTCGATACCTTAAGGGTACTGCGAATCTAGGTGTTTGGTATCCCAAAGACTCAGGGTTCGATCTAATCGCCTATTCAGATAGTGATTTTGCAGGTTGCAAATTGGATAGGAAAAGCACCACAGGAGGTTGTCAGCTCCTGGGTGGAAAGCTGGTGAGTTGGACAAGTAAAAAGCAAAACTCAGTGTCCACCTCCACAGCTGAAGCTGAGTATGTAGCCGCTGTAAGCTGTTGTTCTCAGGTCTTGTGGATGAGAAATCAACTACTGGACTATGACCTATAGCTCTCAAATATTCCAATTTATTGCGACAGCACAAGTGCCATCGCTATAGCCAACAATCCAGTGCTTCACTCAAAGACAAAACACATCGAAATCATGTATCATTTTATCAGAGATCATGTGATGAATGGTGATATAGAACTTCACTTTATCCCAACTGATTATCAGTTAGCTGATTTGTTCACCAAACCTCTTGATGAGACAAGATTCAACTTTCTCATCAACGAGCTTGGAATGCTGAACTATGAAGAGTAAAATCTTCAGCGGTTCACATTTGATCAACGATAGGATAAAATCAAATTGTATAACCCATTCTATCATTTTCTCTCTGAATAAACTTGATTCGCTGATATCAAGGTATGTTTTTCTCTCACTGACAATCGCATGTGAATGCAAGATTTCAAAACAAATTGCATCACTGAATATCTCTTCCTTAATCAGCGATAGTTTGAAATTTCTAAAACCAACACTGATATTTCTATTCAGTGCATCATGTTTTCAAAAGTGTCCCTGAGTTTTCAAAACCTCAGAGACATCCTAGAATATGAAAGGACAGTTGTGACGTCATTGCAACGGATAAGCCCCGACACGTTCTTTTTCAGACACACGTTTGCACGTTCCGTTTACCTTCCAATCAAATGCAAACATGTGTCCGTGTCATGATGAAAAAACTTTCCCGCTCGAGTTTTTCTCTCTCTCTAATCTCACTATATAAACACTTTTTGTGTTTATATTTTTCCTTTACGCGAAAAACTTCTCCTCCAAGCAAGAAAAAGAAAATTACTGTTGCATTTGTGCTCTCAAGTTTTCAAGAACTTCCTCTTGTTCAACGAACCAGGTTAATATTTCTGTTATTTACCTGTTTCTTAAAACTTGTTAATGATCTTCTTATTGTTTTTACAAGATCAAACAAAAGAACTCTTTCAAAAATGAAATCATTTCTTTCATGGTTTTATGAACACAACCTTTCATGGTTGTTCTTCAAGTTTAAACGCAAAATCTTAAACTTGTTCTTCATACGTTTTTTCTAGAATCCTAATTCTCAAAGGAAACTGGAAAACAAGATCTTTATTGGGTTTGCATTTCTTTTTCAAAACCAAGAAAACCCTAATCTTCATTAAGACATTTTTGTCTGAATGAAATGGACAAAATTCGAACCATCTTATTGGAAAATCTTTCCACATTAAGATTATTCTTATTTATTATATCTTTGGTTGAACTAATAATACAGAAATGGCATCTACTGACATTTCCACTGCTAAGAACACCACTGCTGAGAACACTGCTGCTGCTGAGGAATTGGAAATCATCAAGGCTACTCAGGTCAAGTTCACTCTTGAAGAACTTGATTGGACAAAACAAACAACCTATATGCGCTTTTCGAGTTTCCTCCTCGAAAGCAAGTCACACATCTGAATGATGCTGTAAATTTCCTGAAAAACTGTTGCCTCTCTACAACCCTGACCATAACACCTCCTGCACATCAGCTACTACTATCTCAGTTCTGGTATTCTGCCAGACACTCTCAGCTACCATCAACCAAAGACTCCTCAAAGACAATTGATTACATCCTCTGTGATACTGATTTTGGCACTATAAAGATCACCCCTGCCATTATCCGCAAAGCCTTGAGCCTTCCCATCGCCACTAAAGAAAAACCTTTTGTTCCTCTCCCTGACCACAAGAAACATTCCGATAGGGAAGCCATCACTGCATTCTTTGATGCAATGGGCTATGTATGGGAAACTGGGAGGGACAAGAAGCCTGAGAAGAAACTGACCCTCATCAAGAAGTCAAAAATGCCCAGCGAGATGAACTTCATCTTCGCTCATTTGATAAGCTGCATGACTGCAAAGACCGGCTCCTCTGATCAAGCCGCTCAACCTCAGCAAGCAATGGGATATGCATTGCTGAAAGGTCTTCATATAGACTGGGCTTCAGTAATCTACGATGATCTTGTACTCAGAGTAGACTCTGCCGCTGACCGATCTCCATGGGTTCCATATCCTAGATTCATCAGCGCCGTCTTCCAAACAGGCCTGAAGGACAACTACCTACAAGTAGAAGACCTGAAACTCTCTCAGGTTGGTCCTAAGGTACTCGACTTCAAGCTAGTGGAAAATGAGGTACGTCTCTCTACACTATTAACTCTTCTCAATCCTCCTTCTTCTACTTCTGCAGCTCTTTCAGTGGACAAACCCACCGCTGATACCCCAGCTGCAACCTCCTCTCCTTCAAGAAAAAGGAAACACTCTTCTACCCAACTTAGTTCCAAAAGAACTAAGAAACCAAGGAGCAACCCCAGTAATCTCTTGCTGAAGACTCCTCAGCTCATCTCGAAGAGCTGAAGGAAAGTTCAGTGGTACGCTCTGCCACAGCTGAACAAGCCACCCATTCCATCCCAGCTTCAGCGTCTCTAAACGCTGAGGTTATAAACTTGGAATCTACCCAACCTCCTTCAGTCTCTCTACAGACTGAAGAAGTGATTCTCAACGGATCCAACGCTGAACCCCGCACCCAACCAACATTCTCAACCTTCGCTTCTCTCTCCTCTCCATTGGACTTTAATCCAGTTTTCCCCACGACCACTGGATCACCCGTCATTCCTCCAGAAGCTAAAGCTGATACTATTCAAGGAATGATGGATGCAGGACCCGTAGGAACGTCCATGCGTATACGCACTCTCGCTGACGACATGGAACATTATTCAGGTCACAGAAGTTTTGATGACTTCGTCGACCCTCCTGCAGGTATACACCAAACCATATACACTGTAACTGAACCTGAAACTTCTGAGCTTTCCTCTGTTCATAAGTACTTATATGTTACAGGTCCTAATTTGGGACACATCAACGCCTCTCTGAAGAACCTGGATACGAGGCTGGCAGGTCTCACCACTACTCTTTCAGACAACTCTTCAGCTATAACAAACGCTGGAGAGAATCTCAACAAGATGACGACAGTGGTTGAACAGAAAGCCACCAAAACTGATTTGGAGAAGATTGATAAAACTCTTGGTGACTTTGCCAAAGTTCTTGCTGACCTCTACACAGACTACACCTCTCTCAAAACCTCAGTTCAATCCATATTGAGCGAGTTCACAACGCTGAAGACATCGGTTGGAAATCTTCAGGGAGAGATGACTGCTGTAAAGACTGACGTAAGTTCAGTAAAGACTGACATGAATTCAGTGAAGACTGGCATGAATTCTGTAAAGAATGATATCAATTCAATGAAGATAATGATGCAGCATATCCTGAATAAAATGACCCCCCTGCCCCTACACCGACGCATTTTACTACGGCGGATCGTGCTGAACTTTTGAAGACCAATCCTGCTATTACTGGCCTAGAAGACAGAGTAGCAGCGATTAAAGATTATATGGGGATCCCTGGCCAAGAAGACAGGGAACTAAAACCAACTGCTGAGTCATCACATTCCTCCCCCACTCATCATGAGGAAGGGGGGGAGAAGAATTCTGAAGACCTTCCCCATGATGAATCTATCAAGGGGAGAAGAATTCTGAAGACCTTCCCCATGATGAATCTATCAAGGGGGAGAAGACTGAAGACCTTACCCTTACTGAAGAGGGTGAGAAGACTAAAGACCTTACCCTTACTGAAGAGGGTGAGAAGACAAATGATGAAACAACCGCTGGACCTCAGGGAGATGAAAACCTTGAGGGAACCGAGAAGCTTACCTCTATATCTGAGGGGGAGCAACTCGAAGAAGATGCTGAAGAATCTGAATCTGAAGCTGAAGATGAAGAAGCCATCGACTTATCTGATGATGAACCATCCTCTTCTCCAAAGAATGATGATGATGACGATGATGATGATGATGACTCCTTTATCGTCAAGCCTGCTCAGAGGACTACAACTCTTAAAGGGATCTTGATAAAAGAACCTTCAGGTGAGCGGACCAAGACAAAGCCTTCAGCGTCTGAAGCTGACAAAGGCAAAAACAAAGGTCTCGCTGAAGAAGACAATCTGACGATCTTGCTTCTAAAGACAGTTTGTCAGGTAAACTAAATATTCCTTACACTACATCCCTCCTCTATCTATACACATTATCAGCTCTCCTCTCCATAAAAATTCTATACACAACCACATTCTTTCTCTATCTCTGTTCTACCCAAGTTCTTACTCGTACGATCGCTGTGTTTCAGCTAGTCCTCTCCCCTGTTTAAGGATATCGCTGAAGTTTCTACAGCTGCGAATTCACCAACAATAATCCCAGCTCCCAACGCTGAAGAAATAATCCCGGTCTTAGATTTGATCTCTGAGACTGATGAACCTGAAGAACAGATGCTCTCTCACAAAAACAGACCTTCCTTGGCTCCTCAGAAGCCAAGTGAAAAGGATCAGAAAAAGAGAGATGCAATGATAAAGAAGTTCGAAGATCAGCGGATCATTCTGAAGCGTGATCAATTTCCTTCTATTCCTCCAAAGTTCAGACTTTCTCAAAAGGAATACAAGGATCACCTCAGAGCTGAACGTCTAATCGCTGAAAGAAGGGAAGCTGAAGAAAAAGACAGAGAACTCGCCATCCAGCTTACTCAACAATCAGTGAAAGACCCCAGGCTGAAAAGAACTCCAATCGAAGTTCAACATCAGCTATAGGAAGACGCCAAGAAGATCGTTGAAGAAAAGAGAACTGTGTCTCAATCTACTTTAATCTGGGGCAAAGAAAAGGTACACTTCAGATATCGAACTTCCAGAATCAACAAGGTACTTATCACTGGAAGATCAACCCTCAAAGTTTCAATCGCTGAAATTGAGATATTCAGAGAGAATGGACACTACGAAAAATTATATGCTAAAGCCATCACAAAGTACGGTCTCTCTGAATGGTTGGAGATCAGATTAGCCATCCAGAAGTCTCAATCTAAGTACAAGGATCATTTTGAAAACCTAATAAATAAACAGATCGACTTAGTATCTTTTTGTGTGGATATTCCTCCTCCCCCTCCTCTCGCAAATCAGTAAAGAAGGGCCTCTACAAAGAAAAAGTCTAAATCTTCAGACTTAGGTCCTCGTATACGGAACGAAACAAGTATTGGTTTCTCTCTTGCTGAAGTCCTTGGTCCAGAACCTGACCTTTCTGCACTTGACACATCTCTTCCTCCTGGTGAGACTTTCATCCCTGGGAAAGTCATAAGCAAACCCTATGGGATATTCTTTATTAACTATGATGGACGAAAACGTTTTCAACGTATCTCTGAGCTTCCCATCACTCCCATCAAACAGCTGAAAGATCTCATCTACTGGTGTGAATTCAAACGCGACATTCAGGCACGTCATCTTAAACCCTTGATTTTTGAAGAAGCGCTGAACAAAAGGAATCAAGGAGTAAATTTCTCTGACTGGATGATTCCCATATCAAAGACCCTTGATGAACTTCTCATTAAGGAAGAACCTTTATAAACTGATAGGATCGCCTCATTCTTCTATTGTATCAGTTATTCTTTTGTACTTGTAATTTATTTCGCTTGTACTTGTAATCTTTCCACTTCCTTTTGTAATCTGATTCGAAGTTTAAAGAAAGATTTCAGCGAAAGTACTTTACTCCATCAGTACAGAAAAGATCCCAGAAAACAGTAAAAGGGACAAATATTTTATGAGTTCTTTTTATCCTTATGTTTTCATTATATAGCAATTTTCTCTGTTGCTATGTCATAATCAAATAGAGGGAGATTGTTGATCCAAACCCTCAGTGATTTGATAATGACCCTATCTTAAATACTTAGTGAAAATTGTAAGTAAACAATATGTATCAGAGTTTCACTATCGCTGATAAGTACTAAGATCTTACAGTATCGTTGATAGGAACTCTCGCTCATTAGATTAAACATACAGCGAACACTGTTCACCATAATGCTCTGAGCCTGTTTGGTCCTTATGGTGATCGCTGATAAGTTAGTTGTTTACTTATGATCTCTGAAGACAAGTTTCACGTCAACATAGGTTCTACGCTGAAGTCGAAGATCAATCTCAAGAACTAGCGACAAGTCTCCTAATGAACTGATGCGGATCAGCGAAGATTCAGATTTATCCACTCAACGTGAAGTATCAAGTACAAGACTTCAGCTATCGGTGAACTTTATCATTCGCTGATAAACAATGGTAAAGCGCTGAATCAACGAAAAGCTGATCATGAAGTCCTCCGTACAAAGTACTTTTGTCTTAACCACCCTTGCACGACTCCGTACGATATGTCAGAAAAGAACCTCCTTATTGTCTGAAATCGTACAACCACTCTGATACAACACTGTTCAAACATGCGGCTACTAAGGTTGTTTACAAAGGTCAATGACATGCAACCAACCAGCTGCTACCACGTGTAAAGTGTAAACTGCAATGCATTAAATGCATGCAGTATATAAGAAGGACTCCAACTTCATTTTTTGAAGCACTTGCTAACTCTGGACAAGTCATCTTTCTTATCTTGAGATAGGTTATTATTAGTAATTTCCTTCTCTTTCTTAGTGCAAGAAACTTAGTGTTCCAACTTGTTTAGATTTAGGTTTATCCTTAATCTTGTTCCGCAACAAGCTGTAAATTGTTAATGATTTATCAATAAACAATTTAGAAAAGTAAAATCTGTGTGTTTGTATTCAACCCCCCCCCCCCTTCTACAAACTTGTATAGCCCTTCGGGACCAACAAAACCTGGTAAGACAATATGATAGTTTCATATGTGGTAAGAATGAAACACTCTCTGAAGTTCACCAACGTTTCACCTGTTTACTCATTGATTTAAAAACTGTTGGTAAGATTTACTCTAACCTCGAGATTCTAACAAAATTCCTATAATATCTTCCTGAAAGCTGGGACAACTATACCATGTGTCTTAAACTATCTAAGGATCTTAAATTTATGACCCTCTCTACCTTATTTGGCACTATGCTCAATCATGAGCAGTCGTGTCAACTTTAGAAGAATCTTGTCAAAGATTCCAAAAGCACGCATGTTGATCTACTCTCCTTAGAGTCAGTACCTGCTCAGCGATCCACTGTCACGATCACTGAAATAGAATCTAACTCTGATGATTCATCTGACACTGATCCTTCAAGATTTCATGAATCTCTGGCACTCCTGACAAATTCCCTTAGGAGGTTTGCTAGAAATAGTAACTTCAGAAGAAATTAACCTCTTTCACTCACTAACAAGCCTAAATCTACTTCTGTTGATAAGGCTACTGCTACCTTCTTTAACTGTGAAAAAGTAGGACACTTTGCAAATGAATGCAGGTCAAAGAAAGTTTTCAAGCCTTCTTCATCCTTCAAGAAATCCTCTAACCCAAGGGCTAGAGATGACAAGTACGAAAAGCTTAAAGAAAAGTATGCTAAGCTGAAAGCATACAAAAAGAAGGGAAAAGGTCTGATCGCTGAAGATCATGAATGGGCTGAATCTGATGAAGAATCAGATTCAAATGAAGAAGATGAGGCAATCTCTGCCTCATGGATAAAATAGAAGATGAGGAAGAACAAGTTGAAATTCCCTCAACTTCTAACTCTCAGGTATCAATTTCTTCTACCTCTACTTCAGCTATCACTGAAGCTGATAGACTTCGAGCTATCGATATGCTGACTGTTGATTTATACGATGCCACGAATGGCAAGACCAAAGCTGAAAAACAAAAATTAGATTTAACTGAACAGCTTAAAAATTGTCACTTAAAAATACAAGAGCTTTCAAAAATAGAAGACATTTGAAAGACCAGGTCTACGTAAATCAACTCATCAGTATCGAGCGAGAACAAGCTATCGCTGAACTGAAAGTTGAAAAGGCTACTGTTGAAGGATGGTATAAATCCTCAACAAAGATCACTGAAATAATCGGTGCTCAGATCCCTCTTAGTGACAAAAGTGGTCTTGGTTACAAAGCTGACGCTGAAGAACCAACCACTGACCGTTCCATGCTAAAGTTTGGAATGTTCGTGTCATCTATCCCTGACACCTCTTCATCTCAGTGATCTTCTTCTTCTAAAACTTCCATCCATGAGGACAAACCTACCTTGATTTCTAAAGGTAAAGAAAAAATTGTTGTTCAAAAACCTCAGAAAGGTACCAATGTACCTAAGCTGAAAGTTTCAAAACCTTCAGCGAGGCATCGCTCTACTAGGAATAAGATCCCTAAATTCATTCAGCGATCTACTCCTAAAATAAGAGTGGATGTCACTAGAACTTGCAGTTCCTTCGATATCCAATGCCAAAGGTTTTCTCGGTGTTGGCCCTGCTCATTTAAAAATATCTAATAAGCATGCCTATGGTCGTAAAGCTATTTTTAGCTATAGGAAATGTTATCACTGTGAACTTACCGATCACATTGCTACAGCCACCAAAGCTAAGAAATTAGCTAAGGTGAAGATTAATGCCCCCAAGGCAAAGAAGACTACCCCTGGTGCAAATCAGGCCAAGGTGAAAAATGGCACCAAGGTGAAGATTACCACTGAAGCTGAATCATCAGATGCTATGAAGATCGCTGAACCTTCCACTTCTTCAACCACCACTGACAAGTGTGGACCCATCGTAAAATGGGTGCCCATTCAAAACTAATCTTCCTTTGTTTGCAGGTCACAAAGGGTATCTGGTATCTTGATAGTGGATGCTCTCGACATGTGACTGGAAAGAAAAACCTGCCCATTGAATACAAGGAAGAGAATGGTCCCTCAGTGACCTTTGGTGGAAACATAAAAGGCTATACCCGAGGGTTTGGTGTACTGTATATTGGTACAACAACCTTCAGAAGAGTCGCATACGTTGAAGGGCTAAAGCACAATCTTCTTAGCATCAGTCAGCTGTGTGACAAGGACTTCAAGGTTTGCTTCACTAAAGAAGCATGTTTCGTCACTGATAAAAAGGAGAAAGTTTCTCTCAGCGGATATTGTTTAGAAAACGTGTTAGCTCCAATCTTTCTGTTTATAGAAGTATTGAAAAATAGGCTGAGTATAGAAGTCTTCGACAGAGCCTCTGCCGAGTCACCGAGAAAACCGAAGCTTAGAAGTCTTCGACAGAGGCTTTGCCGAGTAACCGAGAAGACCGAAGTGAAGAATCTCCAGAAGACTCTTCAATGCGGACAAAGGCCACAGAGCCTCTGTCACACTTGACAGAGCCTCTGTGGTATAAAAGACTGGAGCTCTACACAAGGACAATCGTGCGTCTCACAATTTCTGCTGTACGAATATCCTGAAGATCATTCGTACAAGGCGTGACCTGACAACTCCACGTGTCAAACTCTGATGGGTCTTAGCCTTAGTAGAAGTCGGCGCATTTAATTAACGTTGTACCTGCAACGGTACCTAAATAGTGTCTTTGTACCTTCAGTCCTTGTTGTCCAGAACTTGTCCCCTTTAGAAGTAGTATAAATAGAAGACTTATGTTGAGTTCTTCTATCAAGCTTTGCACCACACACACACCATTAGAACAGAATTCTTGTTATATCATCGGTGTTCTTGGTGTTCTACTCATATTAATGTACAGTGGGTTGTTGAGCTATTTATCTGTGTTATTTACACTTTACGTATTTGATATTGTGTGTTCTTCTACCTTATTATATCTTTTAGTTCGTTAAAAACGATTCCGCATTATATCTTGTTTGAACTATTAGATAGAATCATCATTGTTAAGCAAAACAGGAACCAACAATTGGTATCAGAGCGGTTCTTGATTTTCTATATCAAGATATCCTCACTTACAATGATTTTTGGTAGAAACCTGGAGTAGTTTTAACCTGTTCTTCACTTATTTCAAAACAACCTATGTTTTTCTGCCATTCTCGACCTGTTCGACGTTAGTAAACTTACAGTCTGTTACTACGGTTAAATCTCCATTTTAGTGCATTGTTCAAAAGTTTTAAGCTTATAAACACCATTCGAAACATCCACTTCATACTCTGAAAGTTTACTGTTCATACCCTATTTTCTGGATTTCTCATCCTCTTTCAAAATGAAAACACAAACAACTTCTTCACCACTGGTTCTTTAACCAAGCCACCCACACTACTCAGAGATGAGTACCCTCAGTGGAAGATACGAATGATTCACTTCTTCGAGGGTACTGACAAAGACCTCGTATACTATATCAACAATCCTCCTTTCGTACCAATGATCACAGTACCCCGTATACCTTCCACAGACGACACTCCAGAAATCTCTGAGCACGAGAAACCAAAGACCTAGGACAAGTGGTCAGACCCTGATTGGGCAAAATATGAAGTTGCTCAGAAGACTAAGAGACTTCTGATTATGGCCATCCCAAATGACCTCTTCCAATCCCTAGATGCGTGTGAATCTGCATACAATATGTGGAAGGAACTGTAAAAACAACTGGAGGGTGGGGCCAAAACTCAGAAGAACCGCAGAGCCCAATGCATCAACGAGTACTACGCATTCAAAGCTCTGTCAACCAAAAATCTGCAGACAACATATGATCAGTTCAACTCTCTAATCAACAAATGCAAGAAGTTCGGAATCCACAAAACTTATGAGGAGAACAATGTCATGTTCCTAAAGAGTCTCAATGAAGAATGGCTCCAGTTGTCTATGTCTCTGCAAACAAATCAGGATTTAGACTCCTGGACTCTGTCAGATCTCTATGGAACGTTGGCAGCCCAAGAGCCTCAGATTGCACAAGCAAAAGCTTAAATCAGTGCACCTCTTGCACTGGTTAGTAAGGCTACAGAAGCTAAAGAGAAGCCAAAGAAGGAGAAAGTTGTGGAAGAAAAGAAGGAGAAGAAGAAGAAAATCTTGATCGTTGATAGTGAAGATGAGGAGGTGGTGGAAGAAGAGGAGGCAACTATGGCCTCTATAGCTAAATCGTTAGCTCTTTTGACAAGGGAATTCAGCAGAGGATATCAGAAGAAATCTGGTAATGAATGCTACAGAAGAGATGATCGTGGAAGAGAAGGGTCAAATGACAAGAACGACAGAGGTGTCGACCAACAGAGGTCGAATGACAGGAATGACAGAGGTGGTGACCGACAAAGGTCAGAAGACAAAGCTGGCAACGCTCCACATAACCAAGGATGTTACAACTGTGGTAAGCCAGGCCACTACGCCAATGAATGCAGGAGCAAATCAAACCGCCCTCAGAGGGATTATGCTTTCTACAAAAAGAAAGAAGAATATTATGCTCAGAAGTCACTCATGGTGAATCAAGAAAACTGGCAGTCAGATACATCCAGTGACGAAGGAGAAAAGAAGAACGCCCTGTTCTGTGGCATGGCAGAGGTCAGCTCCGACTCCGATAGTGAGGTATCCACCTCTGACTCTTACACTAATCATGCAGAAGCTGATTTGCTTAAACTAAACATTGAACACACAGAACTTAAAAAGACATGCGAAAGTGTTCAGAAGAAGTATACCTTCTTTGAGAGAGAAGCTAGACTTCTCACTCAAGAAAAGGCTAAAATCTTTCAAGAAAAGGAAGAAATTGAAACAAACAGGAACAAATACCTAAATCCTTTGAAAGAAAAGATTTCTGAACTTAACTCAGCCTTAAAAGCAAAAACTAAAGAACTTATGGACGTTGAGTGCGACAGAATGAATATCCTAGCTCTTAAACATTATTTTCAAAAGGAAAAAGAAGTCCTCTGTCAAGATTTACTCAGAAGAGGTCTTTTAATCAAGAAATATCAAGATGCACAGAAGGTGTACGAGAAAATTAATACACAAATAGGAAGACGGGGAATTGGTTTCTGTGATATAGATCCATACACTGGAAATAAAAGAAACAAGTCTCTGTCGTCTCTATTTCATATTGGAAATACAAGAAAACCTGGATTTCCAAACATACTCTCTAAAAGCAAAAGGCGAAAAGTCTCTAGGGAACCTCACCAGAGGAAACCTCTGAAGATGATAAATGTGTGGTTTGAAAACACAGAATTGTCACCTTCAATCTCTGTCAAAAGAGAATCCAAACCTATGAAATATTTGAAAACTCAAGATCAGATAGGTATCTTCAAGTTTGGTGACCCCGAGACTCAAACACAGGTTGCCTTTGTCTGCATGATAAACTCTGAAAAGAAATTTTCGGCAGAGGCACCTGAGTTCAAGCCTAACATTTCAGAAGAAAAACTTAAAGATATCTCTGAAAAGGAGTTGATGGAAATCGGGAAAAATAACTTTTACGAAAACCTCTGTACACCCTCTATCGATCACAATCTCTCTGATGAAACCTTAAAAGATACTTCTGTTGACTTGGAAACTAATCTCACTGAAAAGGATGAAAGCGAGTATGGCACATGCTCTGAAAATCTAGCCTCTGTCGAAAGAGAACTAAGTGACTCAACCTCTGTATATGAGGACGATTCATCCCCTGATGAATCTGAGACTGACTCTAAGTCAGAGATAGTACCTTATGACTCTGAGGATTTTAAACTACCCTCTGGAGTTCTTAACAGAACTATTCCTCCCAAGGAGAAAATCACAAAAGTTCCTATCTGTCCAGATTTTTTGGACATGTGTATACAAGCCAAAACTTCTCTTGAGCTTGAGAAAATAAAACAACAAAAGAAAATGTCCTCTTAAAATCCAACAAGTTCAAAGACTTCAAAACCCTTAAAGCCTACTAAAGAAAAACTAACATGGCAACAAAAGGGTAAATGGGCTGAAAATAACAAATCTTTTTCTTCTGTGACAGTGAAACCTGCAGAAGGTCACCACAGAAGGGGTCCACAGAAGGCTGTTCTCAACAAAGGATTTTGCAAACAACAATCTAGCCTACATAGGTCTTCTTGTAATAGGAAGTCAAATGTTAGGATAGAATGTAATGCCTCTGTGCCCCCATTTAATGTTTTCAATGAAAAGGTCAAGCAAATCTCTTCGCACATTCATTATTTTCATTGTTTTGATCTCATGTATCAATTAAATCAACACTTCTCAAGTCAACACTGTTTCCTCTCCACACCCAAAAAGAATACTAAATTCAAGGGTAAGAAGAAACAAAACGGTTCTTCAAAAGAAGCTAAAACCAAACCCAAGAATGCTAAGGCAAACTTGAAGACCCCTAACAAAGCTGGACCCATTTGGATATGGGTACCTAACACTCTCTGATTGTCTTGCAGAAGCAGTATGTGCCAATCTGGTATCTTGACTCCGGATGCTCGAGGCACATGACTGGCGACAGAGGTCTACTATCCTCCTACAAAGATAAACTCGATGGAGGATCTGTGACCTTTGGTGACAACAAGAAGGGGTATATAAAAGGCTACGGAGTCATCAAGAAGGAAAACACAACCGTATGCAAAGTTGCATATGTGGATGGCCTTAAGCACAATCTTCTCAGTGTTAGCCAACTCTGCGATACGGGTTTCGACGTAATGTTCAAAAGAACCTTCTGCTCTCTACAAGGTGAGGACACAGGAGTTGAACTTCTGCGAGCCGAACGAAGAGGCGATCTTTACCTTATGAACTTTTGTGCCAAGAACAAGGAAGACAAGCTCTGCCTTGTTGCTTGTAAAAGCGAAGAAGCCTGGTTATGGCATAACAGCTTCTGCCACCTAAGCTTTCATACTCTAGATAAGCTTCTTAAACTTGATCTAGTCAAAGGTCTGCCAAATGTTAAATTTAATAAAGATCATTTGTGCTCTGCGTGCGAAATGGGAAAACTCAAAAGAGCTCCCCATAAAGGCAAAACTGATGTATCTTGCCCTAGGCCTCTATACATGCTTCATATTGACCTATGCAGTCCAATCGCTACACAGAGCCTAGGTGGCAAGAAATATATACTTGTTTTGATCAATGAATATTCAAGATTTACATGGGTTAAATTTGTCCGAAAGAAATCTGATGTTCCAAACATTCTGATAAATTTAATGAAAAGAATCCAAGTTCTGTTTGAGTGCAGGATTCAGAAACTAAGAAGCGACAATGGCACAGAATTCAAAAACTCTGTCATTGAAACCTATCTTACAGAAGAAGGCCTATCACATAACTTCTCTGCTGCACGCACCCCACAACAGAATGGCGTGGTTGAACGATAGAACCGCACACTTGTGGAGGTTGCAAGAACTATGCTGACAGCATCAGGATTACCAATGTCTTTTTGGGCAGAAGCAGTATCAACCGCTTGCTACACCCAAAATCGATCAACCATTGTAAAGAGGCACATCAAGACACCGTATCATCTGATCAACAAAAGACGACCAAACATCAAGTTCTTTCATGTATTTGGATGCAAATTCTTTGTCTTAAATGATAGAGAAACAAAAGGAAAGTTTGAGGTGAAAGCAGATGATGGCAAGTTCATTGGATACTCTGCCACCTCTAAGGCATACAGAGTTTATCTTCTGCGGTCACGAACCATTGTAGAAAGCATCAATGTATCTTTTGACGATTCCTTTCAAAAGACTTCTGAACAAATCAGTTCAGAACTCGGTCTAAAGAAGGAATCCTCTGGCATCCCAAAGACAAGAGCAGAAGATTTAAATCTTCTATTTGAAGAGATGTTCCATGATGATATTGATCCTTCTGCTGGAGCCGTCAGAGCCTCTTGAGAAACATCTTCTAACAACGAGACTGAGTCAGGTGTATCTCTAAGTGGTCTATTAAATACTTCATCCTCTTATGTGAATCATACAGGAGTGAACAGAAGATGATACGACCAAGGACTCAGCTACAGAGGCTCCATAAATACCAACTCCAGCGACTACAGAGGAATCAATACCAGAGGAAAGCGAAGACTCAGTCTCTACTTCCTCAGAGCTACAAATTCCAACTCTCATTCCAATCCTTCCACAAGCTGAAGAACCAAGCACAAGCACAGAAGTACCATTCTCAACAAAGGTTGCACCAGAACCGCAGTATGCCACTACAGAGGTCCATCTTGATGAATAAAATGACCATCTTCCAAGAACAACACAGTGGACGAAAAGCCATCCTCCAAGCCTTATAATCGGAGACCCTAGTGAAAAGGTCAAGACAAGATCAGCCACAACTAATTTTTGTTTCTTTACAAATTTCATCAGTATGATCAAGCCAAAAAGAATCTCTGAAGCCCTAGATGATCCAAACTGGGTAGATGCTATCCAAGAAGAGCTTCTACAGTTTGAGCGAAACAATATATGGACCCTAGTACCTCTGCCACGAGGAAAACAAGCAATAGGGACAGAATGGGTCTTCAGAAACAAGAAGGACGAGGATGGGGTGGTCATTAGAAACAAAGCGAGATTAGTGGCCAAGGGATATCGCCAAGAAGAAGGCATTGATTACGATGAAACTTTTGCCCCTGTCGCATGGCTCGAAGCAATAAGAATATTCTTAGCCTTCGCACCCCACAGAGGTTTCAAAGTTTTTCAAATGGATGTAAAATCGGCTTTTCTGAATGGTGAAATCCAAAAAGAAGTATATGTCCAACAGCCACCAGGGTTTGAAAGTTCCAAGTATCCAAAATACGTGTACTTCCTCGACAAAGCTCTGTATGGACTAAAACAAGCTCCAAGAGCATGGTACGAAAGACTTTCAACCTTTCTTCTCAATAATGAATTCGATAGAGGTACAACCGATACTACTTTGTTTTACAAACGAAAAGGTGATGAGATTCTTCTTGTACAGATTTATGTGGATGACATTATTTTTGGGTCTACAAATGCACAACAGTGCAAAGATTTTGAAAAACTCATGCAAAGTGAGTTTGAAATGAGTATGATGGGAGAATTAAACTTCTTCCTCGGACTCCAAGTAAAACAATCATCAGAGGGAATTTTTATAAATCAAGCTAAATATGTCTCTGACATACTTTCAAAAATCATTCTCTCTGATGCCTCTGTAATGAAGACCACAATGGCCACTGGAAATAAATTATTCTCAGATCCAAATGGCACATCTGTAGAGTGCAAGCTCTACAGAGGTATGATTGGGTCTCTGTTATACTTAACCGCAAGTAGGCCTAATATAATGTATGCCACATGCCTCTGTGCAAGATATCAAGCTAACCCAAAGGAATCCCACTATATTGCTGTAAAAAGGATCTTCAGATACCTTAAAGGGACCAAAAATCTTGGGCTCTGGTATTCGAAGAACTCTGGCTTTGGTCTTAAGGAATACACAGATTCAGATTATGGAGGATGGAAGCTTGATCGAAAAAGCACCTCTAGGAGCTGTCAATTCCTGGGAGGTAAACTAGTCAGCTGGACTTCGAAGAAGCAAAACTGGGTGTCCACATCTACAGCAGAAGCTGAATATGTTGCTGTTGCTAGCTGTTTCTCCCAAGTTCTGTGGATGAAAACTCAGCTAAAGGACTATGGCCACAACATATACAAGATACCCATCTTCTGTGATTCAAAAAGTGCCATAGCCATCTCTGCAAATCCAGTTCAGCACTCAAAAACAAAGCATATCGATATCCGTTACCACTTTCTGAAGCATCATGTTGAACATGGCACAATAGAAATGCACTTTGTGTCCACTGAATACCAACTTTCAGACTTATTCACCAAGGCATTTGATGAGAAAAGATTCATTTTCTTGGTGGGTAAGTTGGGAATGATTAACATGTGTTGAATCCTCTGTAAGTAAGATTTGATCTTCTTGTAAATATGTATATATTTAAACTCTTCTATATGTATATTCTTAATCATTAAAAGTTCTGTAATCAACAGAGCTTCTGTGGGATTGCTCAGAGTATGACAATCTCCACAGAACCTCTGGTAAGCTTGACCTATGTTATGTGCACTACTTATCTCATTTGATCCAAGCATAGGTCAAGGGGGAGCAGAAGGAGACCTTGAACTGATATACGGAGGTTGATCATTCAAGGATGAGCCAAAGAAGAGATGTCATCAACCAAATTCACAGAAGTGAAGGTTTTGACCGAATAAGGGAGAGCCAAAAGGGAAGTATCTCGTACAAATCCTTTCTGAAAAACAATTTTCTAGGACATCAATTTCCAAATACGTCCTAGAAACATTGTTTAAGACATTCCAAACAAGTAATGATAAAAAAGATTTTCGAGCCTTCCGTTATGAGAAATTTAAGGTCATAGAGCCTCTACTGAGCTCAACAGAGCCTCTGTAAGCCGGATCCTATATGACTGCAAAAGTCCATACTGGAACTCTATCGATCATCTTCAAATGTCTTCTTTAAGGATTTGTACGTACAAATGCACACACAAGGATACTGGAAGAAAGTCTTATGGGCAAAGAGCTCACTCCACCACAGAGTCTCTGTCGCCCAACCTAGACAATCAAAGAAAGTATGTCTCGCACAAAATCTTTTTCAAAACAGTTTTCTAGGACACAAATTTCCAAATATGTTCTAAAAACAATGTTTAAAACAATTAAAACTTTGGATGATCAAAATGTTTCATGAATCTTTAGTTATGAGAAATTTTCACTCATAGAGCCTCTGCTGGCTTTGACAGAGCCTCAAAGCCTCTGTGAATGCAAATTTTGCACTAAAGTTCTATCGATCCTCTCAAATGACTTTTCAAACATTTTTGGTAAATGTGCAAGAACAGAGGCGACATTAAAGGTAGGTTTCAGAATCACAGAGCTCACTCCACTACAGAGCCTCTGTTGATTCTGACACTTTACTCTTTATGAAAATTCTGTAAAAGGGAGTTATTTACCGCGAGTGATAGACCCCACACAGAAGAAATGCCCATGCGCCTAGCATTAAGGGGCCACATACGACGTCTAATCGTTCTCTGACACATTTGACGTGGCAGAGTTTCATTAGACGTGCGTGCCACACGATCCTTCTGAAACGTTTCCCCGTTCTGTAAAACTCGAGTGCGGACCCCAAATGTTTATTGAATTCACTTTTACCACAGAATTCTGTCCGTTTCCACCCTCACTATATAACCCCGTTCCCATTCTTTCTTAAACCTTTTACGAATTTATCTCCATCTTCTCCGGCGAACCAAGCAATAACCTGCAACTTCTATTTTCTACACTTTCTTCAAAGATTATCGCCATGGCATCCACCTCCAACGCTCCGGTGAACTCCCCATCCCATTCTGAGCATTCTCAGAACCCAGAAATAGCCAGAAATCTACAACAGGACAACTCCGACGACACATCAGATTTTGCTCCAACAACCCATCTTCTAAACTTCATCGCTCATAAACACTTTGAAAGTGTTCTTCCCTTAAAAACCCATCTTCTAAACTTCATCGCTCATAAACCCATATTCTAAACTTCATCGCTCATAAACCCAATAACTACTACCTGGTTCCCTCAAGAACCACATTTGGGGAAGAACATGCCATTCTTCTTCACATTCTGGAAAAACATTACCTCAACCCCCTATTAACCAAAACTGTCGACAAAATCCCTGCGAGATACCTCAATCAATTCTGGCAAAGCAGCAGATTTGACCCAGAAGATAGACAAATAAAAGGCTACATCTCAAAACCAGATAAATCCGAGCACCTTGAACTCAAGTTCAACAGAACCATGTTCTCACTTGAGTTTAGTCTACCAACAAGAGGTCTTCTAGGGATAAAGGCATGCGCAGAGTAACCCACAAGAGGTCTTCTAAGAACAATCATCAACCCCCGCTGGCCTTACACCAGAAGACTTGAAAAAGGCCTTAGAGCAAGTTCAAGAGCAAACGACAAGGGAAACTCTAGCCATAAAGCCGTCCGACTACATGACCATAGCTCAGCTCACAGAACTTGGCCAAGGGGTGATCGACCAAGTGACAGAGTTTATCAGGGCCTTCACTGCTGCCAACGCAAACTATGTCAAAGAATTCAGGACAAGTGTGGGCAAAATGCGCTTCAACACAGAAGCATAGGTCCATACCCTTCTCGGCCTCTGTGATGACGTATGCGCAAAACTAATAGCCGCAGGTGCAACTCCACCGAAAAAGCCTGAAGCATCGTGCAGAGCAGAGGGTACCAAAGACAAGGGTCAGGATGGATCTGATGATGACTCTGACGATTCATCAGATCATCCTGAGGGGGAGAAACCAAGGGAGAAAGCTTCAAGCAAAGGTCTACCAGAACCACCAATATCAGCAGAACCGCTAAACCAAGTTCCCCCAACTCAAACCCAAGGAGGAAACCAACAACAGACCACAGAGGCAACAACCACCTCTGAGGAAATACCCTCTGAAGAAACCCCAATAACAACCCAAGTACCTGAAACCAATCAAGATCAACAACAGAAGTCCACAGAGGCAATACCCACCTCTGTGGAAACAACTTATGTATTCGGAAAAGATGTGCCAACCGGTGAAGTATTCCAAATCCTAACATCCTCCGAAGAAGATCAACCATCCCAATCACCAAAACCAAAATCACCAGAAGAACTCCCCTCTCCAACACCAAAAGAAACCAAGATACCATATCCCACACCCAAAACCAGAACCAAAACCATTGCTCATAAAAGAAAACATCTGAGCAAAACCACATAAGCCTCACCTACAAAACCCACATCACCAACCAAGCCCTCAGAAGCACAAGTGACAAAACCAACTGAGGTAACCCCCACAAAACCTACAGAAGTACCTCCGTCAAAACCCCCAGAACCCTAAAGGACAAAACCCATAGAGGCAACCTCATCTCTACAAGAAGATCCACAGCCGAAGGCAAAAGACAAAGGCAAAGGGATAATGACAGAGGAACCCAAGAAGAAGAAGCCAAAGCATCAACCAGCAGAAAAATTGATGAAGAGCTCTTTTGATGCATATGTGACACCAAAGCCAGAACAAGAAGACTGGGTTTTCGGTGTTACCCCTCTGTCAAACATACCAATTCTAGATCCGAAGGTAAAAGTCACAGAGGACCGAGTGGCCCTAATCCAGAAACAAATGGATGCTCTGTACAGGCCCATGCCTCCACCCGGTGCACCTCCACAACAGATGGAAGAGGTGGTGTACAGATATCTATACAACAAAAGTGCTAGAGATCTTCTGCCACCAACCATTCAAGATCCCAACTTCCATGCTGACCTCGAAAATACCTTCACAATAACAACACCCAAGCCAAAATGGCAAGTCTTCTCAGAGTCCAAAATCGAAAAGGTCATATACTGTAAGTTTTCTCAAACCAGAACCACTCCTAAGCTTTCCTATAACATCTATAAGGTCAAAAGGGAGGACAGAACCATGACCCAATTCTCAGATGCTGATCTGAGAAATCTAAGTCCCTACGACCTACCCGACCTTCTCAACTGGACGAAAGAGAACTTCACAACTGATGCACATCGAAGGGCATACAGGGTGATAAGGAAAGCCATGCGTGAGAAACTTCTGCTATACAACCTTGTCGACTTCCAATTAGGACGAGATCTTGGAGTAAGAAACCTAAATCTCCATCCACCAGAAAATGACTGCCCATCCTCTGCCATACCAAACTCGATCAATACATCTCCAAGAGTTGGGTTGGTCTATCAAGATCCTGCGGGAAAGTCTAGACGGTTCGTAGAGATGGACTGTCAGAAGTATGCAACAAATACTTTGACAGAGTTCAGAGCAAGCCTCGTAGAGCATAGAGGAACGGAGCTCATGAATCAAGCTCTCGCAGATAGACTAATAGAGGTCGTCGACCAAGTAATCAACTTTAGAACCCTCTGCATCAGTTTCTATCAAGAGCTTAGAGAAATAGGATTCGACAACAGAAGTTTCAACGACTTCAAAGACGCCAACGTCTGATATCCTCTAACAACCTCTGCAAATCTTTCCTTTCATAATGTAATCAAATGTAAGTGCTTCTGGCATAATTCTATATGAAAGAAAATTAAAATGTTTTGAGGTATTTTATTTCACCTCTTGTCATGTACTTAGCCTAGAAAACCTTGTATTTTTCAATTTTTTTTTCAATACTTAGGGGGAGATTGTTAGCTCCAATCTTTCTGTTTATAGAAGTATTGAAAAATAGGCTAAGTATAGAAGTCTTCGACAGAGGCTCTGCCGAGTCACCGAGAAGACCGTAGCTTAGAAGTCTTCGACAGAGGCTATGCCGAGTCACCGAGAAGACTGAAGCTTAGAAGTCTTCGACAGAGGCTCTACCGAGTAACCGAGAAGACCGAAGTGAAGAATCGCCAGAAGACTCTTCAATGCGGACAAAGGCCACAGAGCCTCTGTCACACTTGACAGAGCCTCTGCAGTATAAAAGACTGGAGCTCTATACAAGGACAATCGTGCTTCTCACGATTTCTGCTGTACGAAGATCCTGAAGATCATTCGTACAAGGCGTGACCTGACATCTCCACGTGTCAAACTCTGATGGGTCTTAGCCTTAGTAGAAGCCGGCGCATTTAATTAACGTTGTACCTGCAACAGTACCTGAATAGTGTCTTTGTACCTTCAGTCCTTGTTGTCCAGAACTTGTCCCCTTTAGAAGTAGTATAAATAGAAGACTCATGTTGTGTTCTTCTATGAAGCTTTGCACAACACACACACACCATTAGAACATAATTCTTTTTATATCATCGGTGTTCTTGGTGTTCTACTCATATCAATATACAGTGGGTCATTGAGCTATTTATCTGTGTTATTTACACTTTACGTATTTGATATTGTGTGTTCTTCTACCTTATTATATCTTTTAGTTCGTTAAAAATGCTTCCGCATTATATCTTGTTTGAACTATTAGATAGAATCATCATTGTTAAGCAAAACAGGAACCAACAAAATGTTTACGTAGTAAACATGGACTCAACAACTACTGAGAACTCTTGTCTTCTCTCCAAAGCCTCTACTGATGTCAACTGGCTATGGCATAAAAGGCTTTCTCGTCTTAACTTCAAGACGTTGAATACTCTTTCTTCAAAAGAGTTAGTCACTGGTCTTCCTCAACACTCATACGCCAAGGAATCTCTTTGTTTAGCGTGTGAAAAAGGAAAACAAACTAATGCAAGCTTCAAGTCAAAGGAAGTATCTTCAGTGACCTCTCCTCTTCAACTTCTCCATATGGATTTGTTTGGCCTTGTCAACATTCAATCCATATCTGGAAAGAAATACACACTGGTTATTGTGGACGAATTCTCTCGCTACACCTGGGTAATGTTTCTCCGTGCTAAGAATGACACCTTAGAAGAACTAATGTCCTTTGTCAGGAAAATGGAAGTCCTGAACAATCTTACTGTTCGCTCAATAAGGAGTGATCATGGAACTGAATTCCAAAACAGTTCCCTTGATAACTTCTTTGAAAGTAAGGGTATTTATCATAACTTTTCCTCATTGAGAACACCACAACAAAATGGAGTCGCTGAAAGAAGAAACTGAACGATCATCAAAGCTGCACGTTCAATGCTCAGCGATTCTCATCTACCTACTCAATTCTGGGTAGAAGCTATCAACACTGCATGTTTTACGCAGAATAGATCGTTGATCTTCAAAAGATTCAATAAGACTGCCTACGACTTTTCCATGGAAGAAAGCCATCTATCAGCTTTCTTCATATCTTTGGTTGTCAGTGCTTCATCTTAAACAATAGAGATACTCTTGGAAAGTTTGATCCCAAAGCTGACGACGGAATATTTCTTGGATATTCTTCAGAATCCAAAGCCTTCAGAGTCTTCAACAAGAGAAGACAGGTTGTAGAAGAAACTATTCATGTCACCTTTGACGAATCTCGTTCAGCGAACTCAATACCCTCTGCTGATAACGAAGAACTTAATCAGTGGATGTTTTCTCATTTTGGGGATACAGAAACTATTCCTAACCCTGACCCTCAGGTCAACACACCAACCGATGATGATCATCCTGACATCATTCCCAGTACGCAGACAAGTGAAGCTGATTCCTCATCTTGGGTCTCAACTGTTCCAATCAACATTATGCCTGTTTCTAAACCATCATCTGATATTCCATCAACCTCTCAGCAATTAGTAAATGAAGTTTCATCTGTTCTGCCTATCGTGCCTCTATTACCTGACATCGGTGAAGCTTCCTCATTAGTGATTCTAGAAGTTCACTCTGAGTCCGCGGCTCATGCTCTTGCATATCGATGGACTATAAATCACCCCATAGATCAAATTCTTGGTGATCCAAACGCAAGTGTTCAGACTCGACGCAGTGCAGGTAACATTTGTTTATATGATAATTTTATTTCACTAATTGAACCAAAGAAGGTTGATGGTGCCCTTAAAGATCCAAACTAGGCCAGCGCTATGCAAGAAGAGCTGATTGAATTCGAAAGAAACAAGGTTTGGAATCTTGGTCCAAGACCATCTGACAAATCAGTGACAGGCACTAAGTGGGTCTATCGAAACAAGTTAGATGAAAATGGAACTGTAACCCGCAACAAAGCTCGTCTAGTTGCTCAGGGATACAGACAGGAGGAAGGTATAGATTACGACGAAACCTTTGCCTTAGTGGCAAGACTAGAAGATATTCGTCTATTTCTAGCATACACTGTTCACAGAGACTTGAAAGTTTATCAGATGGATGTTAAGTCAGCATTCTTTAATGGAAGGCTGAATGAAGAAGTCTATGTCGAACAACCTCCAGGATTATCGGATCCTAAGCATCCAGGTTATGTCTATAAGTTGGATAAGGCACTCTATGGACTGAAACAAGCTCCACGTGCATGGTATGACACTATATCATCTTTTCTCCTAATTGAAAATTTTGAGCGTGGTAAAATCGATAACACACTATTTTTCAGGAAAGTAAAAGGTCATATTATTCTTGTTCAAATATATGTTGATGACATTATATTGGTTCTACTAACCCATCTCTATGTACTTGTTTCGCTGAGAGAATGAAATCTGAATATAAAATGAGTATGTTGGGTGAGCTGAGTTATTTCCTTGGACTCTAAATCAAGCAAAATGATAAGGGTATGTTTATCCACCAAGGTAAGTGTGTCAAAGATATGCTGAATTTTTTTGACTTAACTCAAAGCTCAGCTATGACAACCCATATGGCACCGCCACTAGCACTTACCAAAGATCCTTCAGGGAAGCCTGTTAATGTCACTGCGTACCAAGGGATGATCGACTCTCTTCATTATCTTACAGCTAGCCGACCTGATATCATGTACACAACTTGTTTGTGTGCACGATATCAATCTGAACCCAAAGAATCTCATATGGTCACTATAAAGTGAATTTTCAGATATTTGAAGGGTACTCCTAACCTAGGTCTTTGGTATCCCAAAGACTCAGGGTTTGATCTAACTGCCTATTCAGATAGTGACTTTGCAGGTTGCAAACTGGATAGAAAAAGTACCACAGGAGGTTGTCAGCTCTTGGATCGAAAGCTGGTGAGTTTGACAAGTAAGAAACAAAGTTTAGTGTCCACCTCTACAGCTGAAGCTGAGTATGTAGCTGCTGGAAGCTATTGTGCTCAGGTCTTATGGATAAAAATAAGCTATTAGGCTAATACCTTCAGCTCTCCAAAATTCCAATCTATTGCGACATCACAAGTGCCATAGCTATAGCAAATAATCCAGTGCTACACTCAAAGACCAAACACATCGAGATCAGGTATCATTTTATCAGAGATCATGTGATGAATGGTGACATAGAACTTCACTTTATCCCTACTGACTTTCAGTTACCTGATCTTTTCACCAAACCTCTTGATGAGACAAGATTCAACTTTCTCATCAGCGAGCTTGGCATGCTGAACCTTGAAGAATAATTCTTCAGTGGTAACGCATTAGATCAGTGATAAAGGAAATTCTATCTCCTTATTCATCCTCTAATCTCTGAACAAAATTGATTCGCTGATACTAAGGTATGATTTTCGAATCCCTTTCGCTAAAGTTTACATTAGTATGTTGTTTTTCAATTAAATTTGGTCCTTGATATTTTTTTAATTCAATGATCTTTTGAAATACAAATCCCTCACCGAAACTTTCTTTTTCAGTGTTTCTTCATTTAAAATTGTCCTTGAACCATTCAGGGAAGTATATTGAAAATGAAAAGACATTTCTGACCATGAAGTCATCAAACGGATAACCCTTGGCACGACTTTTTGTCTGACACGTTCGTCCGTTTCGAATTCTTGTCCAATAAGCTTCATGGGACGTGTCCGTGTCATGATGAGTAACTTTCCCGCTCATCATTTTCTCTCTCTATACTCACTATATAAACTCTTCATGTTTATATTTTTACCTTTTACGCGCACAAACTCTCTCTAGCAAGAAAATTTCCAAGCATTGTGTTCTTGAATCTGTGATATTAAAAACCTGTTGATCGAATCTTCAACCTTCACTCATACAGGTTAGTATCTTCTTATCTTAAAACTTTTGTATATCTTGTTTTTATCTCATTTCTTGATACATTGGATCAAAACAAACATTTTTCAAACATAAAATCATCTTCTTCATGATCTTATGCACAAAACTTGAAATACAGTTTCTCTCTTAAGATTAAAATAAAAATCTTAAACTTAATACTCTCATATGTTTTTCCAGAATCCCTTTCCTTAAAAGGAAACTGGAAAACATCATTTTTCACTAGTTTTAAACTTCTTTGAAACTAGAAAACCCACCTTTTGCACTTTCTTTCCCTAAAAAGGAACTTTAAAACCCTAAAAACCTCAAAAACCCTTATTTTGGATAACTATTTCCATTTTAAGAAATTTCTTATATATTTTTTGTGTTCTAAACAAAAATGGCATCTTCAAACATTCCTACCACAGTTGCTCCTGCTACTACTGCTACTGCTTCTTCCACCATGACAAAGACTGACAACATGAAACATGAGCTGAACCAGATCACCTTTGCTCCAATAACTCCTAAGCCATGTTGGAGTTTCCCAAAAAGAAGAAAGCCCCTCATCTTAATGACGTTGTAAATTTTATCAAAACCTGCCCACTCTCAACAGCCATGACCATAACCCCACTGCTCATCGTCATCTCCTATAGCAGTTCTGGTATACTGCACACCGCACCACTACTGTCTCCAACAAGACTGACAAAGAATACTCAGTTAACAGTTTTTAAACCGAGTTGGGTCGTGGAACCATTTCCCTAGCTGCACTCAAATCAGCACTAGACTTACCTGGAAGTTCCAAGACCAACCCCTTCGTTCCCTTCACTGACCCTAACACCCCTGAGGATAAGAAAATCTTGATCAACTTCCATGATCAAATGAACTATCTCTAGAATACAAACCGCAACAAGGAACCTGAGAAGAAGATAACAACCGTTCTACAGAACAAAATGCCATATGAACTCAACTTCATCTTTGCACACATCATAAGTTTCATGACAGCGAAGACCAGCTCCACTGATCAAGCGAGCAAATCCCAACTCGCTATGGCCTACGCACTCCTCAAAGGCCTGCATGTTGACTATGCTCGCTTTATTTTTGAAGACTTGATGGATCGGGTAGAGCAACATGAACGATCATCAACAGTTCCCTACCCGAGGTTCATCTCAGCCATTCTGCAAATGGCTCTGGGCAGCCACTACCCCACTCAAGGAGACTACAGGCTCTCCCAGGTAGGCCCCAAGGTACTCGACTTCAAACCCATCGAAGGCGAGGTAAGTCTTTCTACCCTTCTCTCTCTTTTCTGTCCTACTTCTTCTTCTTCTGCGGCTATTCCTGCAGCGGTGCAACCCCCCGCTGCGACCCAGGCTGCAACAACTACCTCTCTGAAAAAGAGGAAACACTCTACTACCCCACTTGGCATCCATAAGTCCAAGAAGCCCTCAACGAAGCAACCTCAACCTTCCCAGGCTCAAGACTCCACGTTGGCCTCTTCACATGCAACGATGGATGATTTCATGGTCCACTCCACCACATTTGCTGAAGCCACCCCTTCTACAATCGTTTCAGAGACTCAGTTCTCTGAGACTTTCTTAGATGAGTGCCCAACATCCTCAGCGCCTCAAAGCGCTGCGGAGGTCATTTCCGGCATCACCAGCGCTGAAGCTGCAATCCCACCTGTCTCAGTCATCGCTTCTACTCCTTCTTTCATCTACAGCATTGCACCAACCATGCCATAATTCCCACTGATGGACACACGTGCCTCAACTTTGAAAGGCTTCATCCGGCTCAATGCTACAGGACCTGTAGGATTATCGACAACTATTCCTTCTTATTCCTTAGAGGGTGACATGGAACATTGGAGCGGCACTCGTAACTTCGACACCTTCTCCAATCCTAATCCTACGGGTATCCAAACACCATCCATGTCCCTCTCTGCACCCCTGACTTCTGAGCTTTTCTTCGCTCATAAGTTACTTTCTTTTCAGGTCCTAACTTGGGGACTATCAGCACGTCCCGCAAGGATATCGCTGACAAAGTGGATTCTCTATCCACCAACAACACCTCAGCAATCGCTACTTCTGGAGATACGCTGAAGAATGTCTCCACCGCCCTTGCAGCCAAAGTAACATCGGCTGACATTTCCTCATTGCAGGGGGGAGTGAATTCATTAGAGAAAGCTATCAACTCAAATCTCTCTAACCTCCAGAACACCGTCAACGAACTCTCCACAAACTTCTCCATCCTCAGCAACTAGGTTGGAACTCTGAACACCAATTTCGATGGTCTCAAAGATGAGGTGAGCAGTCTCACTAAACAGGTCGTTGACAACAATTCCCTGCTCACCAAGATCCTGGAGGGAATGGAGGCTCCCACTGTTCCTGACTCCAACTTCTCCCAGGCCGATCGACAACTCCTACGGATGACCGTTGACTTTGTCATTCTGGCTACATTTCGCAATCCAAACCTGGAAACCAGGTTGGAAACTGTGGAGATGTTAATGGCCTCCACCCCCAGGCACCCTGGCCAAGAAGACAGGGGCCCTGAGGTTGTTATTGCTGCTCCTGCTGCTGCTGATGTCACTGCTACCTCTCCGTATTCGGTGGAAGAGGGGGAGAATATTGCTGAAGACTTCCCCCGAACTGTTGAGGGGAGGAAGAAAATCAAGAGAAAGACCCTCAAGAAGGTGATAATACTAAGGGAACCGCTGAAAGTCCCTCTCCATCTGAGGGGGAGCGAGGTGAAGACCCTCCTCATTCCCCAGTTGACGACACTGTGGAAATTCCCTCTGAGGATGAGGAGGAAGAAGATGAAGAAGAAGACGTCAACATCAATGTTGAAGAACCATCATTCAAGCCTCATAATGATGATGATGATGATGATGGTGGTGGTGATGGTGATGATGATGATGATGGATTTTTCTTTCATCATGAAGTAATCAAAGCCCCTGTTCTAAAGGGGGTTTCTATTAATCAGGGGAGGGGACCGCTGCAAAATCTCCTAAGAAGATGCAACATGGCAAAAATAAAGACCTTGCTGAAGACAACTTGGCCATACTCCTCAAAAAGCCAACTTGTCAGGTATGTTATCTTTTCTTTCCATACACTGCCTCCCTCCTCTACCCATTCTCAATTTCTACCCTACTCCTCCTAAAACCTCTAAACACTTAGCCAATTCTTTCTCTGTCTCCATCTACCTTCAAAATATCTAACTCAATTGGTCATTTTGTTTCAACTAGTCCTCTCCCCTGCTTGAGGCTACCACTGAAGCTCTTACATCAACAACGCTGCAAATAATCCCAGCGCTCAACGCTGAAGAACAAATAATCCTAGTCTCTGCTATAGATGAGACTGAAGTACAAGTTGAAGAAGAACTGCTTTCTAACCCCAGAACACCTTCTCTGACTCCTCAAAGGTCAGATGAAGATGAACGAAGAAGGAAAGCAACAATGATTCAGAAGCTAGAAAGTCAGCAACTCATTCCTGCCCATCTCAGTTGTCTGACTGCAAGGGAAATTGTTGAAGCTCTCAAGGCTGAAAAGATTCACTCTGAACAACATAAGGATGAGCTCCCTGATAAAGCTTTTGCTATTGAACTTGCTAAACGTTCAGTACAGAATCCTCAGCTGAAGAAATTTCCTTTCGAAGTCCAGAAAAAACTGCTTAAAGATGCTGGTAAGAAGAAAGAAGAGAAAAGGAATGTCAGCGATAACACCCTTGCCTGGTGCAAGAAGAAACTCCACTTCAGGTTGTTACCAGCAAGAATAAAACGGGTAAACCTGAGTGCGGAAACTGTCGGAGGTGCTACTATCGTCGATGTCCAGATGATCAGGGAGAACGGAGTGTCAAAAACCTATTATACCTCAGAGTTGGAAAAGCTTGGACTGAACGAATGGTTGGAAATTCGGCTCGTAATTCAACGCCATTAACAGGCTTATCGACCAAGTCTCCTCGACTATTGATCTGCCTATTCCAGCCATCAAACCAAAACGAACCGTTCCAAAGAAAAAGCCTTCACCATCTTCAGGCCCTGTCATAAGGAACGAGACTGGTGTTAACTTTTCTCGTGAAGCTATACTTGGTCCATATGCTGATCTTTCAGGACTTGACATCTCTCTGCCTCCCGCTGCAGATTTTAAAGCTGGAAAGGTAGTCAGTAAACCTTATGGCATATTCTTTCTTGACTACTATGGTCACCAATGCTTTCAAAGAATATCTAAGTTACCCATCTGTCACACCCCGCTAAAGCGGAAACACGGGATGTGCAGCTCAAGTTTCATAGCAAGAGTTACAGGATTACACCAACCATCAAAATACATTCAAAAGTTTACAACATTGCCTTTTACAAACGTTTTACGAAAAAGGGAAATGAACGTAATCAACAGATAACATAGAAAGCTTCAACACGTGTAGCCTTCCTAAGTTCCAACCTTAAGGACGCTCACCTGAAAAGCATGTCAATGAAAAGGTCAACTAATGCACTAGTTGGTGAGATCACAGGTTTAATGAGTATAACATTGTTTATCATAGCAAAACAGTTTAAATCCGCACAAGTAGATAAGGCAACCGGTTATGAAAACACTTGCTCATGGAAATAGTATGTATTATGTTAAGTAGTGAGCCCGTTATCCGACCTATATGACAACCACCCCAACGCATGTTCTATCGTCAACAATGCGCACGAACAACAATAATTATGCACTCAAACAAGCGCGACTTGTGAGTGGGGTGTCAACCAAATAGCGCTATCCATAATTACCAACGGCTCACACTCGTGAGTTAAACGGGTAACGTAGAGTCAAATGGGGACTTACGTACGATAAAGAAACGCTCAAAAACTTACAACATGCGTAACCTATACATACCATAGAGCATAAAAGAGTATAGAAAACTTTACATTTTCAAGAAAACTAGTTAACCGGTGCGTAAAGTAGTTGTAATAACGACATGCTTTTCACCCCAAATATGTAAAATATTGAAAAAGGGGCTGTGATAATTCACTTGATACGCGATAGAAATCCGGGAATCTCCCACAAGATACTTCGGTGTGATCCTACTTCAAACCTATGAACGTAAGGTCACTAGTGAGTTTTTAATTTCGAAGGTTCGGTACTAACTATCCAAATCGTCATAAAATGCCTTTATTGTGATTTAAATATTATAAATCGTATGGAGTTACCAACATTTGTAATCGTAACATAAGTATGCTTCATTCTTGTTAGATTAAAGTTACCACAATTTCGTCACAATAAGTAACGAAAAGGGTCCAAAGACTTAATATATAGTATATATACGTAAACCGAAATTTTATCATAAGAATGATAAAAAGGGTTCAAAATGTAAAGATGAAGTATTTAAAGTGCATAAATTTATAAATGTATAGTACATATATATATTTATATATACCACAATTTCATCATAATAATGATGAAAAGGGTTTAAAGTATATAAATTGCATAATTATATAAATATATAGTATATATATATTCCACAATTTAATCATAAAGTGATGAAATGGGATCAAGAGTATATAAAATGCATAAATATATAGTATACCTATATATATATATTCCACAATTTCATCATAAAATGATGAAATGGGATCAAGAGTTAACTTTCAATCATAACAAGAAAATTGTCCTTTGCTGTCCAGATTTTGGTGTCATTTTGTGTCCATTTTTGGATAACTTCCAGGTATAGTTAGGTCAAGATATTTTATGTACAAGTGGTTTAATGAGTTAGGAAACTTTTGGCATAAGTTTTATAATTTTTAGAAGTGTTTAAGTACATGAAAGAAATACTTGACGTAAAACTCGACAGAAAACGTTGCTGTTTGTGCACTGTTTTTGTGAAGACTGTTTGGTAGACGAAATCTTTGATTTCTTGAGTGAAACTACTTGGGTTTGAATCCTAACACATTAAAATAATTTCCAGAAAAAGAATTACTTAATTTGGAGTAGTATTGAATGAGATATGACCTTTTGAAAAGAGGTGTGGAATCTGGCAACAAGCTGTCAAAACCACCCTTTGTGCATGTGCACCTATATTGAATTTTTACCCAAAATTCATATTCCTTTGCATGCAAAATAAGATTTGACTCATCCCCATACATTTATTTTCAGTTCCAAAACATGTTTTTGAGCCATTTAAACTAAATGCAAGTTACCAATCAACTCATCTTTTATAAATCTTGAAAATGGTTCTTTTTGGTGTTTATGTCAAGATCTTCATCATGTATCATAAAATTGTGTATTTTTAGCTCATGCATGTTGGTTAAACATGTTTTTAATGGATTTAAAGATCCACTCATGAAACCTTTGAATCAAAAGGTATGGATTTTTCAAGAAAACTACATGCATGTGTTTAAAAGTTCATCTTTGATCTTAACATGGGTTTCATTATGGATTCACCACCCTTTTACTAACATGCAAGTGTTATGGTGGTAAATCTACAAACATTAAGAAGTGTAAAGATGATTTTTAACAATATTAAAGAATTGTAGAAGAAGGTGAAGAACATTCATAAGAAAATGCAAGAAATGAAAATTTAGACAAAAGAGAGTGTGTGGATTTCATCCAATACACTTGTATTTACCTTGAACACTTTTATCTCTTTGAAAAGAGGTGTTTAGAGGCTGAATTTGTGGATGAAGGTGGATGAAGATTTGATGAAGATGGATGAAGATGGAGAGAGAAAGAAGAGAGAATTCTTGTGTGAGAATTTAGAGAGAGAATGAATTGTTGTGTAAATGAATTGTGATAGCCAAAAAGAAATACATAAAGAGTAGGGGGGGGTGGCTCTCCATGGGGGGGGGGGTGGTGTGGTGTGATGCAATAATAAAGTCTAATATTGTCTTTTTGATTTATTTTTAAAACACAAGTATTTTCTCATAAATTATAAATAGCAAAGTAATTATATAAAAGTAAAGTATTTATATAATTTTGTTGAAAATAGATCAAGTTGTTAATTATATAATACTTGTGGTATAATTGTAGCTTAAGTTGGCATTTTATGAGATTTATGGATAATTTCCTAAATCATGGGGTTCATAGGCAAAATTTCTCAAATTTTCCTACCGTACCGAGTTTACTGCTAAAATCGCACTGTGTGAGCAATGACATGAATAATTGAAATATCCAGTGTAGTTCTAACCTGAGGTGTAAATTTGACAGTTGTCACAGTCTCCCCCGGTTAAAAGAATTTCGTCCCGAAATTCAAGTGTTACTAGCTTTAACAGGTTTGCTAGCAAAGAGATGAGGATACTTATGCATCATGTAATCCTCCCGTTCCCAAGTGTACTCAGGCCCATGCCTTGTGTTCCAATGGACTTTTACTATCGGTATTTTGCTTCGCTTAAGACGCTTGACTTCCCTATCGAGTATTTCCATTGGTTCCTCTACGATGTGCAGTTTATCGTTGATTTGGACTTCTTCCAAAGGCACAGTTACTGCTTCGTCAGCTAAACACTTCTTCAGGTTTGACACGTGAAACGTGTGGTGGATAGCACTTAACTCCATTGGCAATTCCAACTTATAAGCTACTGGTCCAATTCTTTCCATGATCTTGAATGGTCCAACATACCGTGGACTCAATTTTCCTCTTTTCCCAAACCGGACTGTTCCCTTCCAAGGGGATACTTTTAAAAAGACCCTGTCACCAACTTGAAATTCTAAAGGCTTCCTACGATTGTCCGCATGGCTCTTTTGACGATCTTGAGCTGCTTTAAGCCTATCTCTGATGATTGCAATCTTGTCGGTAGTTTCTTGAACAATGTCCGGACTAGATAGTTGTTTATCTCCAATCTCTAACCAACAAAGAGGTGTTTGACACTTGCGTCTATACAGAGCTTCATATGGAGCACACTGAATACTAGTGTGATAACTATTGTTGTAAGAAAACTCAACTAACGGCAAGTGGTTATCCCAACTTCCTCCAAAGTCTATCACACATGCCCGAAGCATGTCCTCCAACGTCTGAATGGTTCGCTCACTCTGACCATCCGTTTGAGGATGATAGGCCGTGCTCAAATTCAATTGCGTACCTAACGCTTTTTGAAGTGACTGCCAAAATCGAGATGTGAAGCGGCTATCTCTATCTGATATGATGGAAACTGGAACTCCATGTCGCGTGACGATTTCCTTGATGTAGATCTGAGCAAGCTTCTCCATCTTATAGTCTTCCCGAATAGGCAAGAAATGTGCAGACTTCGTAAATCGATCAACTATAACCCAAATCCAGTCGTGTCCTTTGGCAGTTCTCGGGAGTTTGGTTATGAAATCCATAGTGATTTGCTCCCATTTCCACTGTGGAATCTCTGGTTGTTGCAACAATCCTGATGGCTTTTGATAAACAGCCTTGACCTTTGACAAAGTTATGCATTTCCCTACATATATGGCAACATCCTTCTTAATTCCTGGCCACCAATAGTACTCCCTTAAATCCTTGTACATCTTATCTGCTCCTGGGTGAATAGAGTACTTAGATTTATGAGCCTCCTCCAAAATCATTTCCCGTAGGTTGTCAGCCTTTGGGATCCATTCTCTGCCCTTAAAGTAACGTACTCCATCAGTCTTAGTTTCAAATCTAGCCTCTAAACCATGAAGAGTCTCGTCCTTCAGGTTTTCAGACTTCATTGCTTCGATCTGAGCTTCAAAAATCCGGGTTTTCAAACTTGTTTGAACCAGCGCTCCTAATGCTCGGACTCGTGAAGGTTTTACCCTTTCTTTCCTACTCAGGGCAACAGCTACCACATTGGCCTTACCTGGGTGGTAACGTATCTCACAATCGTAGTCGCTGAGCAGTTCTACCCATCTTCTTTGCTTCATATTAAGCATCTTTTGATCAAAGATGTGTTGAAGACTCTTGTGATCAGTGAAAATAGTGCACTTGGTACCATATAGATAATGTCTCCATATCTTTAGAACGAATACCACAGCTCCGAGTTCCAAATCGTGCGTGGTATAGTTAATCTCATGAACTTTTAATTGTCTCGAGGCGTATGCTATCACCTTATCATTTTGCATCAATACGCAACCTAATCCTTGATGTGATGCGTCCCAATACACCACAAAATTTTCCGTTCCCTCCGGTAAAGCTAAAATCGGTGCATGGCACAACTTTTTCTTCAAAAGTTGAAACGCTTCTTCTTATGAAGCTCCCCAAACGAATTCCTTATCCTTTTGGGTTAACGTGGTGAGGGGTTTAGCGATCTTAGAGAAATTCTCGATAAAACGCCGATAATATCCTGCCAAACCTAGAAATTGGCGAATTTCCGTTGGAGTCCTTGGGGCTTCCCATTTCCTAATGTCTTCCACTTTAGCCAGGTCCACGTGAATCCCTTTTTCTCCAATCACGTGACCTAAGAAATGTACTCCCCGAATCCAAAATTCACACTTACAGAATTTGGCATACAGTTTCTGCTCCTTGAGAAGTTCTAGAATCACTTTTAGATGCTGCTCGTGATCCTTCTTACTCCAAGAATAGATCAATATATCATCGATGAATACAATCACAAACTTATCAAGGTATGGCCTACATACTCTATTCATTAGATCCATAAACACAGCTGGCGCGTTCGTCAATCCAAATGGCATAACTAAAAACTCGTAGTGTCCATAGCAAGTTCTAAAAGCTGTTTTAGGAATGTCTTCCTCTCGGACTCTTAACTGATGATATCCCGATCGAAGGTCAATCTTCGAGAAGTAAGATGCACCCTGCAACTGGTCGAACAAATCGTCTATTCGAGGGAGAGGATATCGGTTCTTGATTGTTATCTTATTTAGTTCCCTTTAATCGATACACATTCGAAACGATCCATCCTTCTTCTTGACGAAGAGAATAGGGGCTCCCCAGTGTGATGAACTTGGTCGAATGAATCCTTTATCCAGAAGTTCCTGAAGTTGATTCGACAACTCCTGCATTTCGGCAGGTGCTAAACGATATGGGGCCTTGGCTACAGGCGCCGCTCCGGGTATAAGGTCAATCTGAAATTCGAATTGTCTAAACGGTGGAAGTCCAGGCAAATCGTCTGGAAACACTTCTGGGTGATCCTTCACCATAGGAATGCAACACAGACTTCTTCTCGACTATGTGTGCCAAAAATGCAACACACTTCTTTCTCAAATACTTATGGACCTTCATACATGACACTATCCTTATTTCCTTTCTAGCACTATCTCCTTGGACAACAAGGGTTTCTCCGCCTTGTAATGGTAACTTGACAGTCTTTTCAAAACAACTAACCTCTGCTCGATTCTTAGATAACCAATCCATGCCTATCACTACATCGAAACTCCCCAATTCAATTGGAATAAGATCAACACTTAATAGCTTATCAGCTAAGCTCAAAGTACAACCTAAGATTACATCCTTAGCTTCTAACTCATATCCATTAGCAACCTCAACAATATAAGCATTCGGCATTTTCTTAGATTCTAGATTGATCAAAGGCCTAAATTCTAACGAAACAAAGCTCTTATCGGCACCAGTGTCAAATAATACTGACGCGTAATAATCGTTTAGGAGGAATGTACCTGTCACTACATTGGGGTCTCGGCATGCCTCTTCTGCTCCTAAAACAAATGCCCGTCCTCGAGCTTGTCCTCCTTGGTTTCCCTGATTGGCTTGCCTTGCTTGATACCCAGCATTGTTATTGGTTGGTCCCCTTTTCAGCCTTGGGCACACATTCCGGAAGTGATCTGGACTTCCGCACTCATAGCATACCCTTCCTTCCTCCTTTACATTCTTTCCCGTCTTGCAGTGCCAGGTGAAATGACCCTTTTCCTTACAAATGCCACAGGTGGGACAGGTTCCTTCATGATGCAAATTGCACTGATTGCATTTCGGGAAGGGTCCATGGTAACGCCCTACTTCCTTAGCATGCATCCCAATGTTTCCCACTACTTTCTTGTTCCTACTTGAACTACTTCCAATCACCTTTCCTGACTGACTCTCTGGCCTTCTCTTACTACCGACACCTTTCTGAGTCAGAGTTCCTGCCCTGACCACATCAAGGGTCAAACTAGTTGCTAATGCCACTGCGGCTTGGATCGTGGTCGGACTTGCTGACTTAACCATCCCTCGGATCTCTGGGGCCAATCCATACAAATATCGTTTGCTCTCCGGGGTAACCATGTGGGGCACTAACTTTGCAAGTTCGTGAAAATGAGCGGTGTATCGATCTATCCCCGAACCAACCATGGTAAGATCCCAAAGTTCAGCCTCCAATTTCTGAACTTCGCTCTTGGGACAGTATTCCTCAATGAGTAATTCCTTAAACTCAGTCCAGGACATCTTGTAAGCTTTCTCCCTTCCACGGGTTTGGACTTGAATGTTCCACTAAGTCAAAGCTCCCTTCTGGAACTGGCAGGCCGCATATTCCACCATGCGATCCTCTGAGCACTTACTGATATGGAGTACCGACTCCATGCTATCAAACCATGAAAGTAATCCTGTAGCACCCTCGGTTCCGTGAAATTCCTTGGGCTTGCAAGTCATGAATGTCTTGTAGTTGCATCCTCTACTGTCATGAACATCATTGGGAGTTCCTCCTCCCACATTGACATTCCTATGACGCTCATTAATGCCCGCGGTGACTTGGGTTACGATGTCGGGTATCGCCTCTTGGATACGTTGAGCTATGATCTGGGCAATATCGGGGTTTTGATCATCTTGATTTTCTCCCGTGCGACGTGTGGATCATCTTGGTGGCATTTTTCTAAAACACATTTGCAAATATCGATTTGGTTAATATTTTGAGTAGATAAAGTCGGATGTTTTGTAAAGAATACACTTGTAATTTCGAAATATTGAAAATAAATAAAAAGAATAACTGTCGCATGTTCGACACATATGTAATTAAAATGCGAAATTGCCTTTTCATTATGGTCGTTAATAATAGTCGATGATACAAAATTTCTGATGTGCATCGTACATCAGTGCAGAATTGCAAACTGAAATACAAGGTTGAAACAACTAGAAATAAAAAAAAATCGTTTTCTAAATCTTGCACCATCCACGTCAATATCCGCCCCGATACACTTCAATCAAAACCCACAACACCAATAACGTCAGTAGCATCACTACTACTATGCACACTATCTCGGCCCGTAAAGCTATCCTCCAAGCTATTCTCGCTCCGTTTAGGGCGTCAGACGACATGTTGGTCAAAAGGTGACTTAACTCTACTAGCTCCGTTAGGACTTGACTCTGGTGACTGACCCTCATTTGACATCCGTGCAAATCCGCTGTCACAGCCCTAAGGTGCTGCTCTTCGGCCCATGTCATGCCAGACGTACGACCAATAGGCACTCCTTCGATAACTCACGAGGGTTCCGGCGCCTCTTGCCGATCGGACCTTAAACTCACTCGTCTAGGTATAGGAACGCTTTTCCTAGCGGTTAGTCTCGTACGTGGCCCTCTAGAGTTTGGTTGTATCACTATAGGAGTGGGTTGCGGTGGAACCACAGTCGGTGGTATCCTCGGTCCATCATACGGGTCTTGTTCGCCTTCCGATGATCGCTCGCTCGACGGCGTGTAGGAGGGTTGAGAGCTTGATGATGACGATGACGATGACGACAAAGTGGTGCTGAAGTAAGAGTGTGATGACGATAATGACATAGTGGTACTGAAGTAAGAGTGTATAACATTACTATCGCGCAAATATAAAGGCTAGGCGCACTATACTATTGCATACTATAGGCAATAACTACGCTCATACTAGGCATACAACGTGAAGCATCAAGTGCGAAAACACACATATTCCTAGTATATCCATTTCCGGTCTCGCATTACTCTTTATTTAATTAAACATAGGTGATCAGGCTTTGTTTAATTAAAGACCGATGATGCAATACCCGAATTAGTTATACTAGCAACATGTTTAGTAATTTAAGTGTTCTTTCCCGTTTTTGGTTATAGTTGCAGTTTTCCAAAGGAAAACCGGTATTCTCTATAACCTTTAGCTCTGATACCAAATCTGTCACACCCCGCTAAAGCGGAAACACGGGATGTGCAGCTCAAGTTTCATAGCAAGAGTTACAGGATTACACCAACCATCAAAATACATTCAAAAGTTTACAGCATTGCCTTTTACAAACATTTTACGAAAAAGGAAAATGAACGTAATCAACAGATAACATAGAAAGCTTCAACACGTGTAGCCTTCCTAAGTTCCAACCTTAAGGACGCTCACCTGAAAAGCATGTCAATGAAAAGGTCAACTAATGCACTAGTTGGTGAGATCACAGGTTTAATGAGTACAACATTGTTTATCATAGCAAAACAGTTTAAATCCGCACAAGTGGATAAGGCAACCGGTTATGAAAACACTTGCTCATGGAAATAGTATGTATTATGTTCAAGTAGTGAGCCCGTTACCCGACCTATATGACAGCCGCCCCAACGCATGTTCTATCGTCAACAATGCGCACGAACAACAATAATTATGCACTCAAACAAGCGCGACTTGTGAGTGGGGTTTCAACCAAATAGTGCTACCCATAATTACCAACGGCTCACACTCGTGAGTTAAACGGGTAACGTAGAGTCAAATGGGGACTTACGTACGATAGAGAAAAGCTCAAAAACTTACAACATGCGTAACCTATACATACCATAGAGCATAAAAGAGTATAGCAAAGTTTACATTTTCAAGAAAACGAGTTAACCGGTGCGTAAAGTAGTTGTAATAACGACATGCTTTTCACCCCAAATATGTAAAATATTGAAAAAGGAGCTGTGATAACTCACTTTATACGCGATTGAAATCCGGGAATCTCCCACGAGATACTTCGGTGTGATCCTACTTCAAACCTATGAACGTAAGGTCACTAGTGAGTTTTTAATTTCGAAGGTTCGGTACTAACTATCCAAATCGTCATAAAATGCCTTTATTGTGATTTAAATATTATAAATCGTATGGAGTTACCAACATTTGTAATCGTAACATAAGTATGCTTCATTCTTGTTAGATTAAAGTTACCACAATTTCGTCACAATAAGTAACGAAAAGGGTCCAAAGACTTAATATGTAGTATATATACGTATACCGAAATTTTATCATAAGAATGATAAAAAGGGTTCAAAATGTAAAGATGAAATATTTAAAGTGCATAAATTTATAAATGTATAGTACATATATATATATTTATATATACCACAATTTCATCATAATAATGATGAAAAGGGTTTAAAGTATATAAATTGCATAATTATATAAATATATAGTATATATATATATATATTCCACAATTTCATCATAAAATGATGAAATGGGATCAAAAGTATATAAAATGCATAAATATATAAATATATAGTATACATATATATATATATATTCCACAATTTCATCATAAAATGATGAAATGGGATCAAGAGTTAACTTTCAATCATAACAAGAAAATTGTCCTTTGCTGTCCAGATTTTGGTGTCACTTTGTGTCCATTTTTGGATAACTTCCAGGTATAGTTAGGTCAAGATATTTTATGTGCAAGTGGTTTAATGAGTTAGGAAACTTTTGGCATAAGTTTCATAATTTTTAGAAGTGTTTAAGTACATGAAAACGTTGGGTTTGAATCCTAACACATTAAAATAATTTCCAGAAAACGAATTACTTAATTTGGAGTAGTATTGAATGAGATATGACCTTTTGAAAAGAGGTGTGGAATCTGGCAGCAAGCTGTCAAAACCACCCTTTGTGCATGTGCACCTATATTGACTTTTTACCCAAAATTCATATTCCTTTGCATGCAAAATACGATTTGACTCATCCCCATACATTTATTTTCAGTTCCAAAACATGTTTTTGAGCCATTTAAACTACATGCAAGTTACCCATCATCTCATCTTTTATAAATCTTGAAAATGGTTCTTTTTGGTGTTTATGTCAAGATCTTCATCATGTATCATAAAATTGTGTATTTTTAGCTCATGCATGTTGGTTAAACATGTTTTTAATGGATTTAAGGATCCACTCATGAAACCTTTGAATCAAAAGGTATGGATTTTTCAAGAAAACTACATGCATGTGTTTAAAAGTTCATCTTTGATCTTAACATGGGTTTGATTATGGATTCACCACCCTTTTACTAACATGCAAGTGTTATGGTGGTAAATCTACAAACATTAAGATGTGTAAAGCTGATTTTTAACAATATTAAAGAAATGTAGAAGAAGGTGAAGAACATTCATAAGAAAATGCAAGAAATGAAAATTTAGACAAAAGAGAGTGTGTGGATTTCATCCAATACACTTGTATTTACCTTGAACACTTTTATCTCTTTGAAAAGAGGTGTTTAGAGGTTGAATTTGTGGATGAAGGTGGATGAAGATTTGATGAAGATGGATGAAGATGGAGAGAGAAAGAAGAGAGAATTCTTGTGTGAGAATTTAGAGAGAGAATGAATTGTTGTGTAAATGAATTGTGATAGCCAAAAAGAAATACATAAAGAGTAGAGAGGGGGGGGCTCTCCATGGGGGGGGGGGGGTGTGGTGTGATGCAATAATAAAGTCTAATCTTGTCTTTTTGATTTATTTTTAAAACACAAGTATTTTCTCATAAATTATAAATAGCAAAGTAATTATATAAAAGTAAAGTATTTATATAATTTAGTTGAAAATAGATCAAGTTGTTAATTATATAATACTTGTGGTATAATTGTAGCTTAAGTTGGCATTTTATGAGATTTATGGATAATTTCCTAAATCAAGGGGTTCCTAGGCAAAATTTCTCAAATTTTCCTACCGTACCGAGTTTACTACTAAAATCACATTGTGTGAACTATGACATGAATAATTGAAATATCCAGTGTAGTTCTTACCTGAGGTGTAAATTTGACAGTTGTCCCACCATCGCTCCTATCGAACAACTCAGAGACCTCTTTGTATTGGTGTGATCGCTCATTCCTTGGAAGATTCATCAAGCCCCAGATCTACCGTGAAGCCAAACAAAGACGGGATCAGGGAGTAACAGTCCCTGATTGGATGATTCCACAGACTAACACCCTTGATGAACTTCTCTTCAAGGAAGAACCTGAATAGCTGATAGAATCATCTTTTGTATTCTTCTATTTTATCAGCTTGTAACTTTTTGTACTTGTAATTATTTTCATTGTACTTATAGTTTTTCCACTTCCCTTGTAATCTTGTTTACGAAGTTAATGAAAATTTTCAATGAAGTACTTTACTCCATCAGTACTAAGAAAAGATCCCTGAAAACAGTAAATGGGACACGTATTTATGAGTACTTTTTATCCTTATGTTTTTAACATAGCAATTTTCTTTTATTGCTATGTCGTCATCAAATAGGGGGAGATTGTTGATCCAAACCCTTCAGTGATTTGATAATAACTCTGAAAACTACTTAGTGAAAATTGTAAGTAAACAATACGTATCAGTGTTTCACCATCTAAGAAAATATACTAAGTCTGTTTAGTATCGTTGATGGAAAACACATGCTTTAAATTTATACTTCAGCGATACCTGTACATCAGTGAGCCTTGAGCATGTTCAGCCTTACTAATGATCGCTGAAAGTTCATATTGTAATTTTTTGCTTATGATTCCTGAAGACAAGACTCGCGACAACTGAGTTCAAACCTGAAATCGAAGACCAAGTTGAAGAACGAGTGACTAAGACTACTAGTGACCTGATGCGGATATCAGTGAAGACAAGAACTGTCCATTTCACGCGAATTTCAAGTAGAAGACTTCAGCGAGAGCTGAACTTTATCATTCGCTGATAAAGATACATTCAGCGTTCGCTGATCATAAAACCTGTTCTACAAACAACTTTCGTCTTATCTCCTTGCACGCCCCCGTACGATTTGTCAGAACGGACATCCCTTTTGTCCAGGATCGTACAAACCACTCTGTAACTACATTGTTCATCATGGGGCCACTAGGATGTTTGCTAAAGTCAAATTCATGCAACCAACCAGACACTGCCACGTGTAAAGTTGTACTGACTTGCATTAAATGCATGCAGTATAAATCACTCTTGAAAAAGCTTTTCCTTCGTTGAACTACTTAGTGCAAGAAAACTCTCTCTAGTTTTCTAACCCTCTCTCTTTTCTTAGTGCAAGAATTTTGTGTGATTCTCTAGTTTGTTTAGATTAGGTTTTTAACTTTATCTTATTCCGCAACAAACTATAAATAGTTTGATATATATATATATCAATAAACAATTTTAAAGATAAAAATATGTGTTTGTAATCAACCCCCCCCCCCCCCCCCCTTTCTACAAATTTGTATAACCCTTCGGGACCAACACACATGGCCTTTGAGCTCTTTAGATTCATGATGGAATGGTAGACTTCATCAGGAAGATCCATGGAGATGATGGATCTGGCCTTGGTGTCGATGGCCACTTTCTTCTTGTCTTCTTCAGTCCACTGAGAGACTTCTCAGATGATTGTTCGTTCAGGAACAGCAGGTGTGTTGGTCCCGAAGGCCTATACAAGTTTGTAGAAGGGGGGGGGGGGGTTGAATACAAACACACAGATTTTACTTTTCTAAATTGTTTATTGATAAATCATTAACAATTTACAGCTTGTTGCAGAAACAAGATTAAGGATAAACCTAAATCTAAACAAGTTGGAACACTAAGGTTTCTTGCACTAAGAGAGATAAGGAAATTACTAATAATAACATATCTGAGATAAGAGATTTGAACTTGTCCAGAGTTAGCAAGTTACTTCAAAAGAAGTGAGTTCATCTCTTTATATACTGCATGCATTTAATGCAAGTCAGTATATACTTTACACGTGTCATCAGCTGGTTGGTTGTATGTCATTGACTTTTGTTGACAACCTTAGTAGCCGTAAGGATGAACAGTGTAGTATCAGAGTGGTTGTACGATTTCAGATTTTCGGAGGTTCTTTTCTGACATTTCGTACGGAGGCGTGCAAGGGTGGTTAAGACAAAAGTACTTTGTACGGAGGACTTCATGATCAGCTTTCGTTGATTCAGCGATTATCATTTACTATTCAGCAGATGATAAAGTTCAACGATAGCTGAAGTCTTGTACTTGATACTTCACGTTGAGTGGACAAATCTGAGTCTTCGCTGATCCGCATCAGTTCATTAGGAGACTTGTCGCTGGTTCTTGAGCTTGATCTTCGACTTCAGCGTAGAACCTTTGTTGACGTGAAACTTGTCTTCAGGGATCATAAGTAAACAACTAACTTATCAGCGATCATCATAATGACTGAACAGACTCAGAGCATTAATGATGAACAGTGTTCGCTGAATGTTTAATTTAAAAGAGCGAGAGTTCCTATCAGCGGTACTGTAAGATCTTAGTACTTATCAGCGATAGTGAAACTCTGATACATATTGTTTACTTACAATTTTCACTAAGTATTTAAGAGAGGGTCATTATCAAATCACTGAGGGTTTGGATCAACAATCTCCCCCTATTTGATTATGACATAGCAACAAAGAAAATTGCTATTTAATGAAAACATAAGGATAAAAAGAACTCATAAAATATTTGTCCCTTTTACTGTTTTCTGGGATCTTTTCAGTACTGATGGAGTAAAGTACTTTCGCTGAAATCTTTCTTTAAAACTTTGAATCAGGTTACAATGAAGAACAGAAAGATTACAAGTACAAGCGAAATAATTTACATGTACAGAAGGATAACTGATACAATAGAGAAAAAGGAGATTATATCAGTTTTCAAAGGGTTCTTCCTTAATGAGAAGTTCATCAAGGGTCTTTTTAGTGGGGATCATCCAGTCAGGGACATTTACTCCTTGATTCTTTAACTTCAGAGCAGCTTCAAAAATCAAGGGCTTCAGGTGTCTAGCTTTGATGTTGCGTCTGACTTCACACCAGTATACGAGATCTCTGAGTTGTTCGATGGGAGCGATGCGGAGCTCAGAGACACGTTGAAAGTGAGGATTTCCATCATAGTCAAAGAAGAATATACCATATGGATCACTTACCACTGTGCCAGGGATGAAGGTTTCTCCAGGTGGTAGGGAGGTGTCAAGCATTGAAAGATCAGCATCAGGGCCAAGAACTTCAGCACGAGAGAAACCAATACTTGTTTCATTTCGAATGATTGGACCTGAATCAGAAACTTTCTTCTTCTTAGCAGAGGCTTTCTTCGGTTCAGGAAGAGTAGGAGGAATATCCACAGCAGATGAAAGCACGTCGATCTGTTTGTTTAAGATCATCTCAACATGGCTTTTGAATTTTGAGCGTGATCCCTGAATGGCTAATTTCGTTTCTAACCATTCAGAGAGACCAAACTTTTCTAATGAAGCAGCATAGAAGGTTTGCTTGGTTTTGTCATCTCTGTAGACATCCACTTCAACAACAGGAACATCAGCGTACATTTTTCCTCTGATGTTGGCTTTGATTATTTTGGATGGTCTTGATCAATAGGTCAGCATTTGTTTAGCCCATTCCAATGTTGTATCAGATACCTTTGTCTTTTCTCTAACGTTTTCTTGAGCATCATCCCAGAGCTGACGTTGAACATCAATGGGAACTCTTTTCAGCTTGGGGTCTTTGATTGATCATTGAGTAAGCTTGATGGCGTATTCTCTGTCTTTTTCTTCAGCTTCCTTCCTTTCAGTGATAAGGCGTTCAGCTCTAAGGTGTTCCTGGTATTCATCTTTTGAAATTCTAAACTTTGGAGGAACTGAAGGCAGTTGATCACGCCTTAGAATGATTCGCTGATCCTCGAATCGCTTTATTATTTCTTCTCTTTTTTTCTGTTCTTCTTCTCTTAGCTTTTGAGGAGCTAAGGAAGGTCTGCGTCTGTGTGAGAGAGTCTATTCTTCAGGTTCATCAGTCTCAGAGATTAAATCCAAGACTGGGATTATTTCGTCAGCGGCAGCTGGTATTTTTGGTGAAGTCGCAAACTCTTCAGCGATATCCTCAAACAGGGGAGAGGACTAGCTGAAACACAGCGATCTTACAAGTAAGAACTTGGGTAGAAACAGATAGAGAGAATTGGTTTAAGTGTATAGGCTTGGGTAGAGGAACTGATAGTGTATGATAGAGGAGGGATGGAGTAAGAGATGGTTAGTGTACCTGACAAACCGGCTTTTCAAGCAAGATCGTCAGATTGTCATCTTCGGCGACGCTTTTGCCTTTGCCTTTCTCAGCTCCAGAGGCTGAGGGCTTTGTCTTTGTCCGCTCCCCTGTAGGTTCATTTATTGAGATTCCCTTAAGAGCTTTGATCCTTGGGGCAGGTTTGACGATAAAGAAATCATCGTCATCTTCGTCATCATCATCATCATTCCTTGGAGAGGAGGATGGTTCAGCAACAGAGATGTCGACGGCTTTATCATCTTCTGCTTCAGATTCTTTAGCTTCTTCTTCGAGTTGCTCCCCCTCAGATACAGAGGCGAGCTTCTCGGTTCCCTCAGGGTTTTCATCTCCCTGAGGTCCAGCGGCTGCTTCCGCTTCAATAGTCTTCTCACCCTCTTCAGCGAAGGTGAGGTCTTCGTTCTTCTCTCCCCTGATAGATTCATCATGGGAAAGGTCTTCAACGCTCTTTTCAAGATCCTCAACGCTCTTCTCCTCGGTATGTTCAGCGCTCTTCTCCCCCTCTTTCTCATGATGACTGGGGGAGGAATGGGTAGATTCAGCAGCATGGGCAGGTTCTCTGTCTTCTTGGCCAGAGAGACCTACGCGAACTTCAATCTTAGCTAATCTGTCTTCAAGGCCAGAAATAGCAGGATTGATCTTCTTCAGCTCTGTGCGATCCGCCGCTGTGAAGGTTTCAGTTTCAGGGACGGGTGCAGGAGCAGGATCAGGAGTATTGGCTTTATTCAGCAGCTGCTCGACCATTGTCTTTATCGAACTAACATCGGTCTTTACAGAACCTAAGTCAGTTGTCAGAGTTTGGACATTTGTCTTCACATCAGACATAACTCCCTCGAGTGTCCCAACAGATGTCTTCAGCGTTGTTAGTTCGCCGGACATGGAGGAAACTGAGTTTTTGAGTGAGGTGTAGTCTGTGTAGATATCAGCGAGCACCTTAGCGAAATCGCTGAGAGTCTTATCAACTTGCTTCAAGTCATCTGAGGAAGCCTTCTTCTCCACCACCGTTGTCAGCTTTATCAAATTTTCTCCAGCGGTGGTTACCTCTGCAGAGTTGTTGGAGAGTGTGGTGGTGAGATCTGTCAGCTTTGTTTCCACGGACTTCTGAGAAGCGTTGATGTCTCCCAAATTAGGACCTGTAACACATAAGTACTTGTGAACAAAGGAAAGCTCAGAAGTTTCAGGTTTAGTTACAGTGTATATGGGTTGATTTGTACCTGCAGGAGGATTGACGAACTCGTCAAAGGTGGGGATTCCTGTAAAATGTTCCATATCTTCCTCAAAAGTTCGGTGAGGAATGATGATCTTTGCAGGTCCGGTCTTCATCATTCTTTGAGAAGCGTCAGCGGAGGCTTCTGGAATGATGGCATCTCCAGATTTCTTTGGAGGAGAGTCCAAGTGAGTAGAGGGAGAAGCGAAGGATAAGAATGGGGTTCGGGTACTGAGTTCAGCGTTGGAATCACTGACAATCACTTCATCAGTCTTTTGAGAGACTGAGGGAGGTTGGGGAGGTTCCAAGTTTCTAACCTCAGCGTTTAGAGATGCTGAAGTCGGGATTGAAGGGATGGTTTGAATGTGTGTGGCAGAGCGTATCACAGAACTTTCCTTCAGCTCTGCAGAAAGAGCTGAGGAGTCTTCAGCAAGAGATTGCTGGGGCTGCTCCTTGGTTTTCTTGATCCTTTTGGAACCAAGTTGGGTTGAAGAGTGTTTCCTTTTCTTAGAAGGAGAGGATTGTGTGGCCGGGGTATCAGCGATGGGTATTGTCGCTGAAGGAGCCACAGAAGTCGAAGAATTAGGGTTAAGAATAGTGAGAAGGGTAGAGAGACGTACCTCATTGTCGACAGGTTTGAAATCGAGCACCTTAGGGCCAACCTGAGAGAGTTTCAGGTCACCCTCTTTCGGGTAGCTGTCCTTCAGGCCATATTGAAAGATGGCGCTGATGAATCTTGGGTATGGAACCCATGCAGGTCTGTCAGCAGCAGAATCTACTCTTGTACTAGGTCATCATAAATGATAGATGCCCAGTCAATATGTAGACCTTTCAGCAGTGCGTATCCCATAGCCTGTTGAGGTTGAGCGGCTTGATCAGAGGAGCCGGTCTTCGCTGTCATGCAGCTGATCAGGTGTGCGAAGATGAAATTCATCTCGCTGGGCATTTTGGACTTCTTTATCAGCGTCAGCTTCTTCTCGGGCTTTTTGTCCCTTCCAGTTTCCCAGATGCAACCCATTGCATCGAGGAAAGCAATGATTTCTTCTCTGTCAGCATGCTTCTTATGGTCAGGGAATGGAACGAACGGTTTTTCTTTGGTAGCATTGGGAAAGTTCAGAGCTTTTCGAATGATTGTGGGGGTTATCTTAATTGTGCCATACTCAGTATCGCTGAGTATGCAATCGATGGTTTTGGATGCATCTTTGGCGGAGGGTAGCTGAGTGTGTCTGGCAGAGTACCAGAACTGGGATAGTAGTAGCTGACTTGCAGGAGGTGTGATGGTCAAGGCTGTTGAAATGCAGCAGTTTTTCAGGAAATTCACAGCATCATCCAGATGTGTGACTTGCTTTCGAGGAGGAAACTCGAGAAGCGCAGAGAGGTTGTTGACCTTGGTCCAATCTAGTTGATCCAGCGTGAACTTAACCTGAGGGGCTTTGATGATTTCCACTTCCTCAGAGTCAGTGGAGAAGTTCTCAGCGGTAACATTGATCTTTGAAGTTGCCATTTCTCTGTATTAGCAGTTCAACCAAAGATGTTAACAAATAAGAATTGTCTTGATATGGAAAGAATTTCCATTAAGATGGTTCGAATTTTGTCCATTTCATTCAGACATAAATGTCTTAATGAAGATTAGGGTTTTTTATGATTTTTGACAGAAATGTAAAACCCATTGAATCTTGTTATCCAGTTTTCTATGAAGAAATTAGATTCTGGAAACGAATGAAGAACAAGTTTAAGATTTTTGCATTTAAACTTGAAGAACAACCATGAAATGGTTGTGTTCATAAAACCATGAAAGAAATGATTTCATTTTACAAAGTTCTTTTGTTTGATCTTGTTAAAACAATGAGAAGATCGGAAACAAGTTATACGCATTTGGTAATAAATAAGAACATATTAACCTTGATGTTTGATGAAGAAGATGATGAACAGTTCTTGAGGTTTTTGAGAGCACAAATGCAATAGAGGATTCTTTCTTGCGAAGGAAGATTTGATCGCGTAAAAAACAAATATAAACCAAGAGTTTGTTTATATAGGGAGTTTTAGAGAGAGAAAACCTTGAGCGGGAAAAGGTTTTCATCATGACACGGACACGTGTTTGCTTTTGATTGGAAGTTTGAACGAAACGTGCAAACGTGTGTCAGAAAGAAATCATGTCGGGGTTTATCCGTTGCAATGACGTCACAACTGTCCTTTCATATTCTTTTAGGATGTCTCTGAGGTTTTGAAAGCTCAGGGACTCTTTTGAAAAACATGAAGCACTGAATAGAAAATATCAGTGAAGGTTTTAAGAACTTTCAAAATATCGCTGTTAAGGAAGAGATATTCAGCGATGCAATTTATTTTGAAATCTTGCATTTACATGCGATATGTCAGAGAGAGAAAACATACCTTGATATCAGCGAATCAAGTTTATTCAGAGAGAAGATGATGAAATGGATTATATAAGTTGATTTTATCCTATCGCTGATCAATGTGAATCGCTGAGGATGTTATCCTTCAAAGTTCAGCATTCCAAGCTCGTTGATGAAAAAGTTGAATCTTGTCTCATCAAGAGGTTTGGTAAACAGATCAGCTAACTGATAATCAGTTGGAATAAAATGAAGTTTTATATCACCATTCATCACATGATCTCTGATAAAATGATATCTGATTTCGATGTGTTTTGTCTTTGAGTGTAGCACTGGATTGTTTGCTATAGCGATGGCACTAGTGCTGTCGTAATAGATTGGAATTTTGGAGAGCTGAAGATCATAGTCTAGTAGCTGATTTCTCATCCACAAGACTTGAGAACAACAGCTTCCAGCGGCTACATATTCAGCTTCAGCTGTGGAAGTGGACACTGAGTTTTGCTTCTTACTTGTCCAACTTACCAGCTTTCCACCCAGGAGCTGACATCCTCCTGTGGTGCTTTTCCTATCCATTTTGCAACCTGCAAAATCACTGTCTGAGTATGCAGTTAGATCGAATCCTGAATCTTTGGGATACCAAAGACCTAGATTCGCTGTACCCTTAAGATATCGAAAGATTCGCTTTACAGCTTTCATATGGGATATCTTAGGTTCAGCTTGATATCGTGCACACAGACATGTTGCAAACATAATATCGGGTCAGCTAGCTGTAAGGTACAATAGTGAGCCGATCATCCCACGGTACAACGTAACATTGACAGGAACACCCTTTGTGCCCTTATCAACTGTCAGCGGTGGTGCCATAGGGGTTTTCATTGTTGAACTTTCAGTTAAGTCGAATTTCTTCAGCATATCTTTAACATATTTTCCCTGATTTATAAAAGTTCCTTTTTCAGTTTGCTTAATCTGAAGACCAAGGAAATATGTTAGTTCACCCATCATGCTCATTTTATACTCATCTTTCATTCTATCAGCGAAACGAGTACAAAGCTCAAGGTTAGTAGAACCAAATATAATGTCATCAACATATATTTGAACTAGAATGATATGACCTTTCACTTTTCTAAAAAATAGAGTTTTGTCAATCTTACCTCGCTCAAAATGTTCAATGTGGAGATAAGTAGAGAGAGTGTCATACCATGCACGTGGAGCTTGCTTTAAGCCATAAAGTGCCTTGTCCAGTTTATAAACATAACCTGGACGCTTAGGATCTGAGAATCCTGGAGTTTGTTCCACATATACTTCTTCATTCAGCTTTCCATTTAGAAACGCTGACTTGACATCCATCTGATGTACTTTGAAGTTTTTGTGTACAACATATGCTAAGAATGGACGAATAGATTCAAGTCTTGCTACAGGAGCAAATGTTTCGTCATAATCTATGCCTTCCTCTTGTCTGTATCCCTGAGCAACAAGACGAGCTTTGTTGCGGGTTACAGTACCATGTTCGTCCAACTTGTTTCGATAGACCCATTTAGTGCCTATCACAGTTTTGTCAGTTGGTCTTCGAACAAGTTTCCAAACTTTGTTTCTTTCAAATTCAGTCAGCTCTTCTTGCATAGCGCTGACCTAGTTTGGATCTCTGAGGGCATCATCTATTTTATTTGGTTCAGTTAGAGAAATAAAGTTAACAAATAAACAAATATTACCTGCACTTCTACGAGTCTGAATACCAGCGTTTGGATCACCAAGAATTTGATCGATTGGGTGATTTACAGTCCATCGCTGAGCCGGAGCATACGTCGCTGACTCAGTCTGAACTGGAGAAATTGAAGATGAGGCTTCAGCTACTTCTGGATTATCAGCTAAGAGAGGAATGTTTGCATTTGTCACTTCATTCACTGATTGCTGAGAAATAGATGGAATTTCTGAGATATTTGGATCAACTGCAGGTATAGTGTTTATAGGAACAGCTGAGACCCATGATGTTTCAGCTTCACTATTCTGCATGTTTGGAATGATAGTGGGACTATCATCTTCTACTGGATGAGCACGAGGAGTGGGAATATCTTCTGAATCACCAAGATGAGAAAACATCCATTGATTCAGTTCTTCTGTATCAGCGTTCGGTTTAGAGTTCGCTGAACGGGATTCGTCAAACATGACGTGAATAGTTTCTTCTACAGTTTGTCTTCTTCGATTGAAGACTCTGAAGGCTTTGGAAACTGAGGAGTATCCAAGAAAGATTCCATCATCAGCCTTAGGATCAAACTTTCCAAGGGCATCTCTGTTGTTCAGTATGAAACACTGACAACCAAAGATGTGAAGAAAGCTGATTGAGGGCTTTCTCCCATGAAAAAGTTCATAAGCTGTTTTATTGAATCTTTTGACTATCAGCGCCCTGTTTTGCGTAAAACAAGCAGTGTTGACAGCTTCTGCCCAAAACTGAGTAGGCAGGTGAGAATCGCTGAGCATTGAACGTGCAGCTTCAATAATTGTTCTATATCTTCTTTCAGCGACTCCATTTTGTTGCGGTGTTCTCACTGACGAAAAGTTGTGAGAAATACCCTTACTCTCAAAGAAGGAATCAAGAGAACTATTTTTTAATTCAGTCTCATGATCACTCCTTATTGAGCGAACGGTCAGATTGTTCAGGGTTTCCATCTTCCGAACAAATGTGATGAGTTCTTCAGGGGTGTCACTCTTAGAACGGAGAAACATTACCCATGTGAAGAGAGAGAATTCATCAACTATGACCAGCGTATATTTCTTTCCAGCGATGGATTGTTTGTTAACAGGGCCAAACAAATCCATATGGAGTAGTTGTAGAGGAGATGACACTGAGGAGACTTGTTTTGACTTGAAGCTTGCCTTGGTCTGCTTCCCTTTTTCACACGCTGAACATAAAGACTCTTTGGCGTATGAATGCTGAGGTAGACCAGTGACTAACTCTTTGGAGGAAAGAGTATTCAGTGTCTTGAAATTTAGATGCGAGAGCCTCTTGTGCCATAGCCAGTTAACATCATAAGATGCCTTTGAGAAGAAACATGAGTTCTCAGTGGTTGTTGAGTCCATGTTTATTACATAAACATTTTCCAAACGATAACCGCTGAGAGCTATCTTCTCCTTTTTGTTAGAGACAAAGCAGGATTCCTTAGTGAAAATCACTTTGTTATCCATGTCGCAAAGCTGACTGATGCTTAGAAGATTATGCTTCAGACCTTCAACATATGCGACTCTTCTGAAGGAGGTTGTACCATTTGAAAGTACACCATACCCTCGGGTATGTCCTTTTCCATTTCCACCGAAAGTCACAGAGGGACCCTTCTCTTCCTTGTATTCAGCGAGCAGGTTTTTCTTTCCAGTCATGTGTCTAGAGCATCCGCTATCGAGATACCCTTCTAGATCCAGAGGGGTAGGTCACTGAGGCTTTAGAAGCATTCAGCTTTGGTACTAAGGTACCCTTCTGAGGATTTTGATAAATAACAATTCCTTTACCTTTGTCTTTAGAGACAGAGGTAGGTTTGAATAAACCATTTTCTCCTTGCCTTTTGACGAGGTAGGAGTTTCCTCAGGGATTGGTGTAATGGACGAGGAGCACTGAGAAGATGAAGTATCAGCGACTGAGGATACGAACGTTCCAAATTTAAGCATTGAACGTTCAGTGGTTGGTTTTGAAGTTTCATGTTTATAACCCAGACCACGTTTATCACTCAGAAGAATCTGAGCCTTAATAATCTCAGTGATCTTTGTTGAGGAATTACACCATCCTTCAACAGTAGCTTTTTCAGCTTTTAATGCAGCGATAGCTTCTGCTCGTTCGATTTTGACTAGCTGATTTAAATATACTTGATCTTTAAAATCTTCTTCAATTTTAGAAAGCTTTTCTATTTGAAGGTGACAGTTTTTAGTTGTTCAGCGAGATCAAGGTTTTGGTTTTCAACCACTGTTTTGCCGTTCATGGCTTCGTATAAACTTCTAGTCAATAGATCGATTTTGCGGAGACTATCAGCTTCATCAATATTTGCAATATTGGTAAAGAAAGAAGGTGATACCTGAATAGCAGAGGTTGAAGTAGAGGGAATGTCTGAACTTTCTTCCTCTTCTTCAATCTTGGCCATGAGACATTGATTTGCTTCATCATCTTCAGAATCAGATGATGATGCTTCTTCATCAGAAGCAGCCCAATCATAGTCAGCCATCAAGCCTTTTCCTTTCTTCTTAAAGCTTTTCAGCTTCGCATATTTTTCTTTCAGCTTTGAGTATTTGTCATCTTTATTCCTTGGAACAAAGGATTTCTTTGTAAAAGCTGAGGGTTTAGAAACTTTCTTAGACCTGCACTCGTTAGCGAAATGACCTGTCTTTTCGCAGTTAAAACAAGTAGCAGTAGCCTTATCAACAAAAGCTGATGATTTAGGCTTGTTAGTTATGGAAAGAGGTTTGTTCTTTCTAAACATTTTCTTCTTGGCGAATCTCCTGAACTTTTTAGTTAGGAGAGCCAAGGATTCATCATCATCTGAAGAATCAGAGTCTGATGACCTTTCAGAGTTACTTTCTAACTCAGTGATAGTGACCGAAGGTCGCTGAGTAGAAGGTTCCTCTGAGATTAAAGCAACAGGGGTGCTTTTGGAATCTTTTACAAGATTCTTCTTAAGATGGCTAGATTGTTCATGATTCAGCAATGTACCATATAAGGTTGAAAGGGTCATTGATTTAAGATCCTTTGACAGCTTGAGACACATGGAATAATTGTCCCAGCTTTCAGGTAAACATTCTAGAAACTTTGTCAGCACTTCAAAGTTAGAATATTCCTTACCAACAGTTTTCAGATCTATAATTAAACAATTAAAACGTTGGTGAACTTCAGAGAGAGTTTCATTCTTACCAGAAATGAAGCTTTCGTATTGTCTTACCAGGTTGATCTTTCTTGAGTCCTGGACTTCAGACGTTCCTTCATACTGAACACATATTGTGTCCCACATGGCTTTTGATGTTTTCAGGTTCATGACGGAATGGTAGACTTCTTCAGGAAGGGCCATGGATAGTATGGATCTGGCTTTTGTATCTATAGCCACTTTCTTCTTATCTTCATCGGTCCACTGAAAGATTTCCTTAGGAATCAGCCTTTCTGGAATAGCAGGTCTATTCGCAGTGGCTGGAACTGCAGGGTCAATAGTTACAGGGATGAATGGACCATTCTCAAGATAGTAAGGCATAGTAGGGTCTACACCTTCTAAGAAGAGTATCATCCTATTTTTCCATAAGTTGAAGTTGTCTCTGGAAAATCTAGGGGGTTTTGCAAGAGAACCATTGTCTATATAATTTGTGTTTGTATTGGTGGCCATTTTCAGATAATAGCAAGGAAGAGAAATATCTTAGATTAGATCTTGTTTATGAGATTAAACAAATCCGCTCTGATACCACTTGTTGGTCCCGAAGGCCTATACAAGTTTGTAGAAGGGGGGGGGGGGGGGGTTGAATACAAACACACAGATTTTACTTTTCTAAATTGTTTATTGATAAATCATTAACAATTTACAGCTTGTTGCGGAAACAAGATTAAGGATAAACCTAAATCTAAACAAGTTGGAACACTAAGGTTTCTTTCACTAAGAGAGATAAGGAAATTACTAATAATAACCTATCTGAGATAAGAGATTTGAACTTGTCCAGAGTTAGCAAGTTACTTCAAAAGAAGTGAGTTCATCTCTTTATATACTGCATGCATTTAATGCAAGTCAGTATATACTTTACACGTGTCATCAGCTGGTTGGTTGCATGTCATTGACTTTTGTTGACAACCTTAGTAGCCGTAAGGATGAACAGTGTAGTATCAGAGTGGTTGTACGATTTCAGATTTTCGGAGGTTCTTTTCTGACATTTCGTACGGAGGCGTGCAAGGGTGGTTAAGACAAAAGTACTTTGTACGGAGGACTTCATGATCAGCTTTCGTTGATTCAGCGATTATCATTTACTATTCAGCAGATGATAAAGTTCAGCGATAGCTGAAGTCTTGTACTTGATACTTCACGTTGAGTGGACAAATCTGAGTCTTCGCTGATTCGCATCAGTTCATTAGGAGACTTGTCGCTGGTTCTTGAGCTTGATCTTCGACTTCAGCGTAGAACCTTTGTTGACGTGAAACTTGTCTTCAGGGATCATAAGTAAACAACTAACTTATCAGCGATCATCATAATGACTGAACAGACTCAGAGCATTAATGATGAACAGTGTTCGCTGAATGTTTAATTTAAAAGAGCGAGAGTTCCTATCAGCGGTACTGTAAGATCTTAGTACTTATCAGCGATAGTGAAACTCTGATACATATTGTTTACTTACAATTTTCACTAAGTATTTAAGAGAGGGTCATTATCAAATCACTGAGGGTTTGGATCAACAATCTCCCCCTATTTGATTATGACATAGCAACAAAGAAAATTGTTATTTAATGAAAACATAAGGATAAAAAGAACTCATAAAATATTTGTCCCTTTTACTGTTTTCTGGGATCTTTTCAGTACTGATGGAGTAAAGTACTTTCGCTGAAATCTTTCTTTAAAACTTTGAATCAGGTTACAATGAAGAACAGAAAGATTACAAGTACAAGCGAAATAATTTACATGTACAGAAGGATAACTAATACAATAGAGAAAAAGGAGATTATATCAGTTTTCAAAGGGTTCTTCCTTAATGAGAAGTTCATCAAGGGTCTTTTTAGTGGGGATCATCCAGTCAGGGACATTTACTCCTTGATTCTTTAACTTCAGAGCAGCTTCAAAAATCAAGGGCTTCAGGTGTCTAGCTTTGATGTTGCGTCTGACTTCACACCAGTATACGAGATCTCTGAGTTGTTCGATGGGAGCGATGTGGAGCTCAGAGACACGTTGAAAGTGAGGATTTCCATCATAGTCTGAGAAGAATATACCATATGGATCACTTACCACTGTGCCAGGGATGAAGGTTTCTCCAAGTGGTAGGGAGGTGTCAAGCATTGAAAGATCAGCATCAGGGCCAAGAACTTCAGCACGAGAGAAACCAATACTTGTTTCATTTCGAATGATTGGACCTGAATCAGAAACTTTCTTCTTCTTAGCAGAGGCTTTCTTCGGTTCAGGAAGAGTAGGAGGAATATCCACAGCAGATGAAAGCAAGTCGATCTGTTTGTTTAAGATCATCTCAACATGGCTTTTGAATTTTGAGCGTGATCCCTGAATGGCTAATTTCGTTTCTAACCATTCAGAGAGACCAAACTTTTCTAATGAAGCAGCATAGAAGGTTTGCTTGGTTTTGTCATCTCTGTAGACATCCACTTCAACAACAGGAACATCAGCGTACATTTTTCCTCTGATAGTGTATGATAGAGGAGGGATGGAGTAAGAGATGGTTAGTGTACCTGACAAACCGGCTTTTCAAGCAAGATCGTCAGATTATCATCTTTAGCGACGCTTTTGCCTTTGCCTTTCTCAGCTCCAGAGGCTGAGGGCTTTGTCTTTGTCCGCTCCCCTGTAGGTTCATTTATTGAGATTCCCTTAAGAGCTTTGATCCTTGGGGCAGGTTTGACGATAAAGAAATCATCGTCATCTTCGTAATCATCATCATCATTCCTTGGAGAGGAGGATGGTTCAGCATCAGAGATGTCGACGGCTTTATCATCTTCTGCTTCGGATTCTTCAGCTTCTTCTTCGAGTTGCTCCCCCTCAGATACAGAGGCGAGCTTCTCGGTTCCCTCAGGGTTTTCATCTCCCTGAGGTCCAGCGGCTGCTTCCGCTTCAATAGTCTTCTCACCCTCTTCAGCGAAGGTGAGGTCTTCGTTCTTCTCTCCCCTGATAGATTCATCATGGGAAAGGTCTTCAACGCTCTTTTCAAGATCCTCAACGCTCTTCTCCTCGGTATGTTCAGCGCTCTTCTCCCCCTCTTTCTCATGATGAGTGGGGGAGGAATGGGTAGATTCAGCAGCATGGGCAGGTTCTCTGTCTTCTTGGCCAGAGAGACCTACGCGAACTTCAATCTTAGCTAATCTGTCTTCAAGGCCAGAATAAGCAGGATTGATCTTCTTCAGCTCTGTGCGATCCGCCGCTGTAAAGGTTTCAGTTTCAGGGACGGGTGCAGGAGCAGGATCTGGAGTATTGGCTTTATTCAGCAGCTGCTCGACCATTGTCTTTATCGAACTAACATCGGTCTTTACAGAACCTAAGTCAGTTGTCAGAGTTTGGACATTTGTCTTCACATCAGACATAACTCCCTCGAGTGTCCCAACAGATGTCTTCAGCGTTGTTAGTTCGCCGGACATGGAGGAAACTGAGTTTTTGAGTGAGGTGTAGTATGTGTAGATATCAGCGAGCACCTTAGCGAAATCGCTGAGAGTCTTATCAACTTGCTTCAAGTCATCTGAGGAAGCCTTCTTCTCCACCACCGTTGTCAGCTTTATCAAATTTTCTCCAGCGGTGGTTACCTCTGCAGAGTTGTTGGAGAGTGTGGTGGTGAGATCTGTCAGCTTTGTTTCCACGGACTTCAGAGAAGCGTTGATGTCTCCCAAATTAGGACCTGTAACACATAAGTACTTGTGAAAAAAGGAAAGCTCAGAAGTTTCAGGTTTAGTTACAGTGTATATGGGTTGATTTGTACCTGCAGGAGGATTGACGAACTCGTCAAAGGTGGGGATTCCTGTAAAATGTTCCATATCTTCCTCAAAAGTTCGGTGAGGAATGATGATCATTGCAGGTCCGGTCTTCATCATTCTTTGAGAAGCGTCAGCGGAGGCTTCTGGAATGATGGCATCTCCAGATTTCTTTGGAGGAGAGTCCAAGTGAGTAGAGGGAGAAGCGAAGGATAAGAATGGGGTTCGGGTACTGAGTTCAGCGTTGGAATCGCTGACAATCACTTCATCAGTCTTTTGAGAGACTGAGGGAGGTTGGGGAGGTTCCAAGTTTCTAACCTCAGCGTTTAGAGACGCTGAAGCCGGGATTGAAGGGATGGTTTGAATGGGTGTGGCAGAGCGTACCACAGAACTTTCCTTCAGCTCTGCAGAAAGAGCTGAGGAGTCTTCAGCAAGAGATTGCTGGGGCTGCTCCTTGGTTTTCTTGATCCTTTTGGAACCAAGTTGGGTTGAAGAGTGTTTCCTTTTCTTAGAAGGAGAGGATTGTGTGGCCGGGGTATCAGCGATGGGTATTGTCGCTGAAGGAGCCACAGAAGTCGAAGAATTAGGGTTAAGAAGAGTGAGAAGGGTAGAGAGACGTACCTCATTGTCGACAGGTTTGAAATCGAGCACCTTAGGGCTAACCTGAGAGAGTTTCAGGTCACCCTCTTTCGGGTAGCTGTCCTTCAGGCCATATTGAAAGATGGCGCTGATGAATCTTGGGTATGGAACCCATGCAGGTCTGTCAGCAGCAGAATCTACTCTTTGTACTAGGTCGTCATAAATGATAGATGCCCAGTCAATATGTAGACCTTTCAGCAGTGCGTATCCCATAGCCTGCTGAGGTTGAGAGGCTTGATCAGAGGAGCCGGTCTTCGCTGTCATGCAGCTGATCAGGTGTGCGAAGATGAAATTCATCTCGCTGGGCATTTTGGACTTCTTTATCAGCGTCAGCTTCTTCTCGGGCTTTTTGTCCCTTCCAGTTTCCCAGATGTAACCCATTGCATCGAGGAAAGCAATGATTTCTTCTCTGTCAGCATGCTTCTTATGGTCAGGGAATGGAACGAACGGTTTTTCTTTGGTAGCATTGGGAAAGTTCAGGGCTTTTCGAATGATTGTTGGGGTTATCTTAATTGTGCCATACTCAGTATTGCTGAGTATGCAATCGATGGTTTTGGATGCATCTTTGGCGGAGGGTAGCTGAGTGTGTCTGGCAGAGTACCAGAACTGGGATAGTAGTAGCTGACTTGCAGGAGGTGTGATGGTCAGGGCTGTTGAAATGCAGCAGTTTTTCAGGAAATTCACAGCATCATCCAGATGTGTGACTTGCTTTCGAGGAGGAAACTCGAGAAGCGCAGAGAGGTTGTTGACCTTGGTCCAATCTAGTTGATCCAGCGTGAACTTAACCTGAGGGGCTTTGATGATTTCCACTTCCTCAGAGTCAGTGGAGAAGTTCTCAGCGGTAACATTGATCTTTGAAGTTGCCATTTCTCTGTATTAGCAGTTCAACCAAAGATGTTAACAAATAAGAGTTGTCTTGATATGGAAAGAATTTCCATTAAGATGGTTCGAATTTTGTCCATTTCATTCAGACATAAATGTCTTAATGAAGATTAGGGTTTTTTTATGATTTTTGACAGAAATGTAAAACCCATTGAATCTTGTTATCCAGTTTTCTATGAAGAAATTAGATTCTGGAAACGAATGAAGAACAAGTTTAAGATTTTTGCATTTAAACTTGAAGAACAACCATGAAATGGTTGTGTTCATAAAACCATGAAAGAAATGATTTCATTTTACAAAGTTCTTTTGTTTGATCTTGTTAAAACAATGAGAAGATCGGAAACAAGTTATACGCATTTGGTAATAAATAAGAACATATTAACCTTGATGTTTGATGAAGAAGATGATGAACAGTTCTTGAGGTTTTTGAGAGCACAAATGCAACAGAGGATTCTTTCTTGCGGAGGAAGATTTGATCGCGTAAAAAACAAATATAAACCAAGAGTTTGTTTATATAGGGAGTTTTAGAGATAGAAAACCTTGAGCGGGAAAAGGTTTTCATCGTGACACGGACACGTGTTTGCATTTGATTGGAAGTTTGAACGAAACGTGCAAACGTGTGTCAGAAAGAAATCGTGCCAGGGTTTATCCGTTGCAATGACGTCACAACTGTCCTTTCATACTCTTTTAGGATGTCTCTGAGGTTTTGAAAGCTCAGGGACTCTTTTGAAAAACATGAAGCACTGAATAGAAAATATCAGTGAAGGTTTTAAGAACTTTCAAAATATCGCTGTTAAGGAAGAGATATTCAGCGATGCAATTTATTTTGAAATCTTGCATTTACATGCGATATGTCAGAGAGAGAAAACATACCTTGATATCAGCGAATCAAGTTTATTCAGAGAGAAGATGATGAAATGGATTATATAAGTTGATTTTATCCTATCGCTGATCAATGTGAATCGCTGAGGATGTTATCCTTCAAAGTTCAGCATTCCAAGCTCGTTGATGAGAAAGTTGAATCTTGTCTCATCAAGAGGTTTGGTAAACAGATCAGCTAACTGATAATCAGTTGGAATAAAATGAAGTTCTATATCACCATTCATCACATGATCTCTGATAAAATGATATCTGATTTCGATGTGTTTTGTCTTTGAGTGTAGCACTGGATTGTTTGCTATAGCGATGGCACTAGTGCTGTCGCAATAGATTGGAATTTTGGAGAGCTGAAGATCATAGTCTAGTAGCTGATTTCTCATCCACAAGACTTGAGAACAACAGCTTCCAGCGGCTACATATTCAGCTTCAGCTGTGGAAGTGGACACTGAGTTTTGCTTCTTACTTGTCCAACTTACCAGTTTTCCACCCAGGAGCTGACATCCTCCTGTGGTGCTTTTCCTATCCATTTTGCAACCTGCAAAATCACTGTCTGAGTATGCAGTTAGATCGAATCCTGAATCTTTGGGATACCAAAGACCTAGATTCGCTGTACCCTTAAGATATCGAAAGATTCGCTTTACAGTTTTCATATGGGATATCTTAGGTTCATCTTGATATCGTGCACACAGACATGTTGCAAACATAATATCGGGTCAGCTAGATGTAAGGTACAATAGTGAGCCGATCATCCCACGGTACAACGTAACATTGACAGGAACACCCTTTGTGTCCTTATCAAGTGTCAGCGGTGGTGCCATAGGGGTTTTCATAGCTGAACTTTCAGTTAAGTCGAATTTCTTCAGCATATCTTTAACATATTTTCCCTGATTTATAAAAGTTCCTTTTTCAGTTTGCTTAATCTGAAGACCAAGGAAATATGTTAGTTCACCCATCATGCTCATTTTATACTCATCTTTCATTCTATCAGCGAAACGAGTACAAAGCTCAGGGTTAGTAGAACCAAATATAATGTCATCAACATATATTTGAACTAGAATGATATGACCTTTCACTTTTCTAAAAAATAGAGTTTTGTCAATCTTACCTCGCTCAAAATGTTCAATGTGGAGATAAGTAGAGAGAGTGTCATACCATGCACGTGGAGCTTGCTTTAAGCCATAAAGTGCCTTGTCCAGTTTATAAACATAACCTGGACGCTTAGGATCTGAGAATCCTGGAGGTTGTTCCACATATACTTCTTCATTCAGCTTTCCATTTAGAAACGCTGACTTGACATCCATCTGATGTACTTTGAAGTTTTTGTGTACAACATATGCTAAGAATAGACGAATAGATTCAAGTCTTGCTACAGGAGCAAATGTTTCGTCATAATCTATGCCTTCCTCTTGTCTGTATCCCTGAGCAACAAGACGAGCTTTGTTGCGGGTTACAGTACCATGTTCGTCCAACTTGTTTCGATAGACCCATTTAGTGCCTATCACAGTTTTGTCAGTTGGTCTTCGAACAAGTTTCCAAACTTTGTTTCTTTCAAATTCAGTCAGCTCTTCTTGCATAGCGCTGACCCAGTTTGGATCTCTGAGGGCATCATCTATTTTCTTTGGTTCAGTTAGAGAAATAAAGTTAACAAATAAACAAATATTACCTGCACTTCTACGAGTCTGAATACCAGCGTTTGGATCACCAAGAATTTGATCGATTGGGTGATTTACAGTCCATTGCTGAGCCGAAGAATACGTCGCTGACTCAGTCTGAACTGGAGAAATTGAAGATGAGGCTTCAGCTACTTTTGGATTATCAGCTAAGAGAGGAATGTTTGCATTTGTCACTTCATTCACTGATTGCTGAGAAATAGATGGAATTTATGAGATATTTGGATCAACTGCAGGTATAGTGTTTATAGGAACAGCTGAGACCCATGATGTTTCAGCTTCACTATTCTGCATGTTTGGAATGATAGTGGGACTATCATCTTCTACTGGATGAGCATGAGGAGTGGGAATATCTTCTGAATCACCAAGATGAGAAAACATCCATTGATTCAGTTCTTCTGTATCAGCGTTCGGTTTAGAGTTCGCTGAATGGGATTCGTCAAACGTGACGTGAATAGTTTCTTCTACAGTTTGTCTTCTTCGATTGAAGACTCTGAAGGCTTTGGAAACTGAGGAGTATCCAAGAAAGATTCCATCATCCGCCTTAGGAACATATGGTCCATTTTCAACGTAGTAAGGTATAGTTGGATCTACACCTTCCAAGAATAGCATCATTCGATTTTTCCAAGGATTAAAGTTATCTTTGCTAAATCGAGGTGGTTTGGCAAGAGAGCCATTATCTATGTAATTAGTGTTTGTGTTGTTTGCCATATTGAATAAATAGCAAGGAAGAGATAGTATAAGCAAGATCTTGTTTATGAGTTAAACACTGCTCTGATACCACTTGTTGGTCCAGAAGGGTTATACAAGTTTGTAGAAGGGGGGGGGGGTGAATACAAACACAGATTTATATCTTTCTAAATTGTTTATCGATATATATCAAACAATTTACAGTTTGTTGCGGAATAAGATCAAGTATAAAACCTAATCTAAACAAACTATGAGAAACACACAAATTTCTTGCACTAGAAAAAGATAGAGAGAAAATAAGAAAACCTAAGGAGATATTTTCTTGCACTAAGTAGTTCGGCGAGGAAAGGCAAGGTACTTCAAAAATGAAGTAGGGTTTCCTATTTATACTGCATGCATTAAATGCAAGTCAGTACAACTTTTCATGTGGCAACGTCTGGTTGGTTGCATGAATTTGACTTTAGCAAACATCCAATTGGTCGCATGATGAACAGTGTAGTTGCAGAGTGGTTTGTACGATCCTGGACAAAAAGGATGTCCTTCTAAAAAATCGTACGAGGCGTGCAAGAAGATAAGACAAAAGTAACTTGTAGAATAGGCTTCATGATCAGCGCTCCCTGAATAGATCTTTATCAACGAATGATAAAGTTCAGCGTTCGCTAAAGTCTTCTACTTGAAACTTCGCGTGAAATAGACAAGTCTTGGCTTCGCTGATATCTGCATCAGGTCACTAGTAGACTTAGTCACTCGTTCGTCAGCTTGGTCTTCGATTTCAGCTTTGAACTCAGTTGTCGCGAATCTTGTCTTCAGGGATCATAAGTAAACAACTACAAATGGAACTATCAGCGATCATCAGTGAGACTGAACAGGCTCAGGGCTCACTGATGTACATGTATCTATGAAGTATAAGTTAAAGAACATGTTTCCCATCAGCGATACTAAACAGACTTAATATATTTTTCGTAGATGGAAAAACATTAATACATATTGTTTACTTACTATTTTATCTAAGTAATTATGAGAGTCACTATCAAATCACTGAAGGGTTTGGATCAACAATCATCTATGGCAACAATAGAAGTTTTAGATGATTTATTTGTTGTTTTGGTCCTTGATTGGTTAAATCACATGAGCCTAAACACAAATATCATTTATATGGCTTACTTTCGGATTTTATGCTTATTGGAAACCCATTTCACCATTTAGATGAATTTGGATGATCTTTCATAGAAAACTTTATTGTTTCTTCACAAAATCTGTTTCTGCACACCAAATGTTTGATGAAATATCTAAGTGAAGATTTGACTCTATTTCGATTAAATTTGATCTGATTTATTACATGTGTATGTTTTGATTCTTCCTACTTTATTGGTCTGATTTGATAAGAACAAAGTAGATGGTTGATCTATGATCCCATCCTTGTGTGTGCTTTTTTCCAAAGCAATTTTTGCATCTTGGTAGTAAGGTTGTTGATCTTTGATCTGACCTTTATCGAAATCCAAGATTGGACTCTCTTTGATCCAGTTTTTGTTTATTTTCCGCTGCCCTTGATTAATTTATTGTGAATCTTACTCATCAAGGCACTAATTTATGCTATTCAGAAGGCCCTGGATTGAAAACACATTGATGAACAACTTTCATGTTTTGAGATTTCAGGGATTCGAAATTTATAAGAATCATATGCATCGTTGAAGTAGACAACAATGTGCTGATACAAAGCTGTTGGACAGATCTGCGTGATTGTGGTACATCAACCATATCTTATTTGTCCGAGATCCAAAAGAAGTGATTCCAGATGCTCTAAACAGATAACAAACCAATACATACTTTCTAGTTTTTGAGCTTTTGCAAACTCCATCATGGTCTAAATTAGTGTTAAAGTTGGTGTAAAATTGTTGTCAAAGGTTGTCCTTCCGGATATGTGCAGAAGGTATAAGTTGTTGTCTAGGATGTTCAGAGATCGCATCTTCAGAGATTGCATCTTCAGAGATTGCATGTTCAGATATCACATCTTCAGAGATTGCATCTTCAGAGAGTGCATCAAAGGTAGGTGGATCAGAGAGTGCATCAGAGGGTGAATCAGAGGTCGGTGACTCAAAGGTCACGATGATTCAGAGCATGTAGCCCATCTTATTAGTACTTGTTGTCAGCTTTGCGCCATTTCAGAATTTCGTGCACAACTTCCTCCTCGAAGCTACAAATTTGACGAGTCCAGATGCATTGGATTCTAAGACAAAGATGAACATTTTTCATGTTTTGAGTCTGGTCTGAATCAGTGTGCTTATTGGTCAGAAGTTGTATTAAAGTCAGTATATAGATCCTGGACAGAAAGTTGTGTTTCTCTGAACTCATCATTAGAGCCTCTGAACACAAGCTCAAAGCCTCTGAATACATGCTCAAAGCCTTTGACCATATGTTTTTGGATTTTCTGACAGGTATGCGTTGTTTCAGAAAAACGAGCACAACTTTCTACTCGGTGCTCCAAATCACATGGGTCCAGTTGCGTTGGAAAAATAACTCACAGATGTACGACTTTGAAGTTTTGAGTTTTCTAAAATTATTTGATCTGCTATACCAAAAACAGTACCAAAGTTTGCATAAAGGTGCTGGACCAAAAGCATTGCACTTCACTCTTGCTCTTTCCGCTTTCAAAAACGGTGTTCTCTCGTCGGTTTTTCATGGTTTCAATCTACAGCTGTGACATATTGAATGTCACTCCCTCCTCTGTTTTTCAAGTTCAAAGCTCGGTGTTGAACGTCTACTCAACGGGGTTTGAACAGTCATATTTTCTGTTTTGACAACCGTTCTGCGCAACTAAGAGAAAACTTGCACAACTCACTCATTTTTCATCCAAAATGGATGAATCAAATCTTTTGGGGTAGCTAAGAGGATGGAATTCAATGTGCATGTTTTATATTTTCTCTCAAAAAGGCTGATGGTCAAAAACAGCGGTGAAGTTGAGTCATGAAAGTTGAACAAAATGAAATTAATTGTCTCGGTCTTTCCAGAATAAGAGCCTATATTTGAGGGGCAGATTACAAAGCTTTGAAGACTTGAAGAGTGACACACCAAAGCTTCTAAAGAAAGCAAGGGGGAGACTTCATGTTGATGTTTTCTTTATAAAACATTAGGGTGAGATTGTTAGCTTAAATTAGCCCCTAATTTATTGAATGTTTTATAAAGAATTATTGTTTATGGGCTTTAGCTTGGGGCATGGGCTTAGGCCTTTTTCTTTGTAAATGGACCCTTTATAAAGGTGATTAGGGTTCATTTTTCATTTGAAAAACTTGGAGAGAAATTTACATTCACACATAGACTATGTGAGCACATGAGAGTCGTATAATTCCATGTGTGATGTATTCTTCCATTTTCCCCTCCATATTATTAATCAATTAATATGAGATGAGTTCTTTTATTATTGTTCTTCATGTTCATTTCATCTCTACATTTTATATGGAGTTTTATCTTCTATTGTTTTTCTATAATAGGATCTACAGAAACATTTACAGATATGTCTATAGTTTAACAAATGGTTTACAAAAATTCACAATCCAGGTTTTTAGAGCAAAATCTAGAAAAGTAGCAAAACCCTAGAAAATGTTGGCGAAGATAGGATGAAGACTTTATTTATGCTTGAACCCTCACTCTTGTCCCCTATGAATCTTTTAATGCCCAAATCAAAGTAATAACAAATCGTAGTTGTGAATTTAATGAGGGGAGAGACTTGGAAGAAGAAAATCGCACCCAATCAGGCTCTCAAAAATCGGATACAAAACGAGTTATGTGAGAAAATGAAGTCAAAGTCGGTCAAAACATGACATTATACTCTCATCCCCCGCATGCGATAGTGCCCGACGACTTTGCCATAAGGCATTGTCGTCGGCATTCTCGCGGAAGCTGCCCCCTCTCGTTACATTGTCAGCGAGAGTGGCATGCGATAGTGCCTTGTGTCACATGAAAATCTCGCGCCACGTATACCGTGGGCTCTCTCTCCACGGAGATTATGACCAATGACTACGACAATGTCATTGTCGCATGGCACTCTCGCCAGAAACTGTGACGTGTCTGATTTCTACCGTTATTCGATTAAAGTGACCAAGTCGACTGTAAAGGCTTCTATAGTGAATTTCCAATTAAATTTTGAACCTAGACAAGAAAAAATCTATGGAAAATGAGGATTGGTTTTTATTATCACTTACTTAAATTTCTGGGTGTTACAAATATATATGTGGAAAGTAAAATATAACTTGGAAATATGTTACAAAGGTACAACTCAATAGTGGTTTTTCGTACATTAAACAACATATGTGAAATATGTTTTCATAAAGTTTGTTTCATATATGAAACATTCTGAAGTCATATATGTTTGCAAAAAAAAACCCATGAAAATACGTTTCATATACTGAACACGCACACATATGAGAACAAAGCATGTGAAACAATATGAATTATAATGTAATGAATCAACTCATTAAATGGTTTTGATTGGTTTTCATGGGTTTGTCACATATTTATGGTTTTCATCTCAATTTCTCTAGTGTTCAGCAACATTGATCATGCATCCTTTTTGTGTAGGAGGGACATTCTGGTCTTTTGGTTTTCTGCATCTGGACACATTATCATGCCATATGTAACATCTCAGGCCAACCGTACCAGATATTGTTCGCTTTGTCCATACACCTGGACTCGCGGTTTAAAACGCGTCCTGTAAGGGAGGTATCAACTTCCTCTTATAAGGCAACCTTTGTTCCCCTCCCAAACCAATGTGGGGTCTTACAATCCACACCCCTTGGGAGCCCAACGTCCTCGCTGTCACACCAGTCCGATTCCCGACTCCCGACTCTGATACTATCTGTATCATCCCAGGCCAACCGTACTAGATATTGTCTGCTTTGTCCACACTTGGACTCACGGTTTTAAAACGCATCTAATAAAGGACGTATCAAGTCTTTTTAAAAGAAGAACTTGATACCTTCTCTACTAGACGCATTTTAAAACTGTTAGTCCAAGTGTGGACAAAGCGGACAATATCTAGTACGGTTGGCCTGGGATGTTACAGATGGTATTAGAGTCGGGAACCGGACTGGTGTGCCAGCGAGGACGTTGGGCTCCGAAGGAGCGTGGATTGTAAGATCCCACATTGGTTGGGGAAGGGAACAAAAGTTGCCTTATAAGAGGGACTTGATACGTCCCCTATATGACGTGTTTTAAAACTGTGAGTCCAGGTGTATGGACAAAGCGAACAATATCTGGTACGGTTGGCCTGAGATGTTACACCATAACATGATAGTTTTCATGTTAAAGTATGTGAGGTATGCTAGAAACGTAAAGGTTTATTAAGATACGTTAATGTTCATTGTTTTTATTTCATGTTAAGGTATGTTAAGGTTGTCATAACAAGGTTTATGACGTATGTTAAGGTATATCATATTTCTTCAAATTTGTTGAGGTCAGTTAAGTTATGTTAGTTCAGTGGCTTTAGGTAGCGTTTGGTACGTAGAGTGGATCGGATAGGACAGAACTGGACAAGACTGGACGGGACGGGACGAGAGGGTAGGACAAGACTGGACAAGACAGAACTGGACAAGACAACTGTATGTCTTGTGTTTGGTACGATTAGAACCGAACAGAACAGAACTAGACAATTTTCCCTAAAAGTTGTTTGATGGTTTTATATATTATATAATAGTTATAAATGACACGATAAATATATATTTAAATAATTTAGTTAAAAAATATTTTTAGTTTTTTACATAATTTTCATACATATAAATGCATACAGAAATTATAGTACAAAATTTGAGTGAAATTTTTGAAATAATAATGGTAGTTAAAAAAATCCGATTCATACTAAAAAAATATTATATTTGATTCAATTTGGAAGATCTTTATGAATTGACGGAGGCACGGTTGCATCGACAAGTGATAAAGGCCATGGACAGTGGTAAAGGATGTTGTAGTAGTGGATGAAGAGGTGGAGGTGGCCGACGATGGTTGGCGGTGACCATCGGTGGTGGTGGTGGCAATGAGTGGTGGTGATCGGTAGAGGTGAAGGTGGCGATGTCTGGTGGTTGTGGAGGTACTGGTGGAACATGTTGTAGTGGAGGAAGAGGTAGAAGTGACTGCCATGAGTGGTAGTGGTCGGTGTCAGTGGAGGTGGCCGACGATGTTAGTGGTGGTGGCGATGAGTGATGGTTGTGGAGGTGGTGGAGGAGATTGTTATAGCGGCGACGATGGGTGGTGGCGACCCTTAAGACTAATACTATTTTAGAATTATATATTAAATGGAGTATATCAGTAATTTTTAGTTTCTGTGTCACTTTTGTCCCATGTTGTTCCCCCTATTTTGGTGGAATAAGAAAATATTTGTTTTCTCCCATCTTGTCCCACCCTGTTCAGTCCTTGTCCTTGTCCCATGTCATGCCAAGCGTGGGACAGTGAATTTTTGTTTTGTCTCATGTCACGGCAAACGTGGGACAGTGAGTTTTGTCCCATGTACCAAACGCAACCTTATATTAATATATTAAGCATTTTGGTGAGGCATTCGATCAAACAACAAAAATCATCCGAGGGTTCCCACGGTTGTCACAATAAATAAACTTCTCACATAATTCCAAGTGTATGTGTATGTATCTATATGTGTGTATATATATACATATAGAGAGAGATCAATGAACACTACTCCTTTTTGTGAGAACGTTAATTAAAAACGTGAAAGTATCATATTATCATGTAAGAAGTTGTAATAAAAAATGCGAATTAATATAATATAACGTTCCAATACATAGGTGAAGGTGATTCGAAAATTTTAATTCCTTATACACTATAATGTAACATCCATGTAATTAATATATATAAAGGTTTCTTCACTCACTTTCTCCCAAAAATATAGATTTCACATTATTGTGTGTCTATAAAAAAATATATCAACTTTGTTTTTGTTCATCGGTTTATTCAAATATATTATTATTTATTAAAAATGTACATGTAATGCAAAGCGATTTTGAAGTCTAGAACTTAAACTATCAATAATGATTCATATTATTCTTTTATTTGTCTCTCCTGCTTTTATTTTATATCTTGAAAGAGCTAGAGATCAGTTAGTTATTATACTATCCTAAAGTATATATCGATGTGTTAAACAGAAAATTATAAAATTCTTATTTTTTTGGTTTAATTTATTTTATTTAATTTTCTTTGTTATAATTATGCTTTAATTTTTTATTGTTTAATTATGAATTTATTTTATAAAAATGATGTTAGAGTATTTTGTTAGGATTCAACGATCCTTTAACTTAAATGATAATTATATATATGACATTTTATATTTAAAAATAAAGAGATGGTATATTTTATAAATAAGTAAAAAGTGGATGTTATAATTTGGATTTGGTTTGTGCATGTTCATCAATTATCTTTATGAGTACAAACATATAATTTTAAAAATTTAGATGTTTTAAATGTAAAATAAAATATTTATTTTGTATTTAGTATTCTTTTTATGTATTAGTTATATGAATTCAAAAATAAAATTTTTAATAAATTGTAACAATGCATAACTAACTTGTGATATTGAATTTTAAGTAATATATAAAATTAGAGATTGGTTAGTTGTTATTTAATCTTAATATATATATAGGGGTGGTATCGGGTACAAACCAGGTAGAGTGTACAAACTCTACAAACTAATCTATACCATTGAAATAATTAATCTACGGCTCATATTGTACGCAATAACTATATTGTAACAAAACTTAACGTCTTACAATGAGTATTTTTTTGGTCAATATATTTGCATACGAAAATTATAGAAAAAAAACTAGAACTATTTTTACATTCATCACTACTCAAAAATATAGCCAATAACAAAAACCTAGAACTATTTTTACATTCATGAACTCTATTTTTAAATCATATGTTTCTATGAATGTTTTTTTGTTTTTTGGGTCATAGTACCAACTACCAAACATAAATAAAATGGTTGGTTCTCCATATCGTGAACTTTGTCTGAATTCAGAATGGCATCAAATATCTCTTTCTCTTCCTCTACAATATTATTTTTGTTGGGTTGATGTTAGAATTTTAGCAGTTGATTGATATAAATGGTTGAACAACATACCTAAAAATATCTATATTGGTCAGGTTCTAACAAGAAAGGAATCAATTTGTGAGAAGGCGAGAAGTTACAAGACCATACATTATTACATGTGATGTAAACACGTAATCATATATGATTAAAATTTAAAGACATGTTGATTATATAACACGTAATCATATGATTAAATCTTAAGATACCGACGACACTTGAATTGATTAAAACTTAAGATACAAACTTAAGTTTGTCGTTGCATCATTTATGGTAGTGTAGTATGCTTTTGATTCATAGGCTTAGAACACATCATATTTCCCCACACAAGAATTACTCATAGTTTAGTAGCTACTGAACTTGAATTGTACGTTGGTACTGCACATGTATTGTATTTACTTTTAAGTAATGAATTTTACCAAACATTAAAAAATATAAAAAAACGCATACCATCTCCTTCATGAACGAAATCCAACTGATCGTCTAAATCGGTAACATCATCAAAACACTTTGATGTTCCTTCATGCCTCCCACATGCAGCAGATGAATTCTTTAGTTGATCGGCTTTTTCTTTATTAATATCATTAACAGCAAATATATCAGAAACGTACTCTTCGTTGAGCGGTTCAATTTCTGCCATTGAAGACTATGAAGGAAAATGAAAGTCTATGGAAACAATATCAGAATTATATAAAGGAGAGGTAGATGAGTTCTTGATATAGATAATAAAAAAACCAAGAAAGAATTGATATTGGTATTAGTTTTGATTATGATTCATATGAAATATTCTCCTAAAATATTACAACAATGCCTGTTAATGGTGAAGGTTTCAATGAATTAAATACACATAAGATCAAATCTCCAGGAAATACTTCATATTTGTTATTAACGATTCATAAAAAAAATTCTCCAGGAAAGAATTGATATTCCAAGATTTGGGGTTCATAAAAAATATCTCCAGGAAATAATTGATGAATCCAAGATTCTTTTTAATAAAGAATTGATATTCCAAGATTATGAATCCCAAATCTTTTTAAATATCAATCATTATGAATCCCAAATCTTGCATACGTTACCAAAAATCAAAATTACTATTTAAACATTATTAAATTAGATTAATTGTTAAATGACATGATTACCCTTATGATTAAAATAAAAAATAGACAACAAATTAATTAAATGAGTGGCTAGGATTAGTTTGTATGGTTTGTACAATCTACCTAGTTTGTATTTGATACCCCACCTATATATATATATATATATATATATATATATATATATATATATAGGGTCAGGTTCACGTGAGACCAAGCTGTTTCCGTGAGACCGCGTGAGGCCAAGCCTTAAAACATTAAACTTCATACCGAAACACTGTGAAGGTAAAAAACATTCGAACCTTCATAATGTAATCACACTATGAAGGTGAAAAAACCTAAACCAAGTTTAAGAAAATCAAACCTTCACAGATAAAAGACTGTGAAGGTATATCCGAACCTTCACAGTGAAGACGCTGTGAAGGTAAAAAAAAAACGAACATTCACAGCGAAAAACACCGTGAACGTAACATTTACGGTGTTTTCCCTATGAAAAGTTCGATTTTTTTTACATTCACAGTTTTTTGGTGTGAAGTTTCATACTTTAAAGCTTGGTCTCACCGGTCTCACGGAAACAGCTTGGTCTCACATGATCCTAAGTCTATGTATATATACTCTTTTTATTTTTTTTATATATATCATTTACTTAAGTTACTTCGCATATTACTTTTTTAGTGTACAAACCAGGTAGAGTGTACAAACTCTACAAACTAATCTATACCATTGAAATAATTAATCTACGGCTCATACTGATACGGTGGCAATAGTGTAATTAATGAATATTTTTTGATTTTTTCAATTGCAAATATACAGGGGAAGGGGCAACATCGGCAAAACATGTCACAAAACATTCATCACAGAAAAGGAAAGCAAGAATTCAGGGATTCTCTCCCCCAATTTTGAAATACATTGACGATGATACGGTTTCCGATTGAAGATAATCTATCAGAATCAAAACCCCCAGTTGTATTCGCATCATCGTCTACATAAAATCCATCACCGATTAGCCAAAATCATGAATCGAAATAGAGGTATTTTTTCTAGGGTTTGTTTTACCAGGATGTGAATATAAACACATTGAACGGAATTTTTAACTTTTTGTTGTGTTTTTGCCACATTCATCAGTTCGGAGGCCGAGCAATAGGATAAGGATGTTGCATTCGTTCTCGAACTTTACCAACACCGCCGATAACCCTGTATTACTAGATGAAGAAATGAGTGAAAATGACGAAGCAAACACACCATATGACGAAATAGCAGAGGATTCATACTTGCAGTCTGACGAAATCACTGAAATTGCACAGTTGGAGATAAGTAAGTGATTAAACTCAAAAATAATTCCCGTTATATGTGTTTTTTTGTTACTCATCTTTATGTAATGTATTCTAAAGAATGGAGTTCTAATCACCAAATTCCCATTATCTGGTGGGTCTAAACATTTGATTTGACTACAGGTTCAAAAGAACATAACAAGTTGCCAAAAAATGGGGGACCCTAAAAAAAAAGTAAGTAGTTTTTGAATAGAATCCTCTTTAACATTATTTTATGGAGTTGCGATTAATGTTTGCACTTAATTTTAAATATCAAAGTCATTCATGAAACTATGCAGTAGCATCTTTACCTATGAATCATCACCAACATGAATTGTGTTCGAATCATGAATCTATCGGGTAGCTTATAATCATGATTGCAGTTTAGTTTACGAGTTTGACAATTAGGAAATTTAAATGTGTTAAGCATGGTAATCATGATTGTTTTTTGCGTAAGCATGAATGGCGTGTTAATCATGGTAATCATGATTGTTTTATGAAGGAGATGCGATTAAGGTTTCCACTTAATTTTAAATATCAAAGTCATTCATGAAAATATGCAGTAGCTCTGAATCCAAACCTTTATTTTGTTTCCTTTGAATGGGATTAGCATCAGCAGCAGCCAGATCAAAGTTTGTATGATCTTCATCTTCTCCATCATCTTCCTCATTTTTACCATGGGTTCTCAAACTGCTAGTCCTTGGAGCCCAATGCTTTCAAATAACAAAGTTTGTATCAGTTTACCACACTCTAACAGCTTCAGTAACAAGGAAACAGGGCCCAAAGAACAAAAAAACCTAAAGAAAAAATTGGTGCCCAACTTGACTGTGTGTTTTTAGTCATAAAGCCTATTAAAGAAATGAAGATGAGTAACAGGTCACAAAATGTTACATGTTGATGCAGTAATTTTGTTTCATGTGCTATAGAATAACAACATAGTAACACTTAAACTATACTCTCATGTCATATACTTGTGATTTCTAACATTATCAGAACATAAATAGTAAAGTTTTATGTCCATTCAGGCACAAATCTAAACAGGTGCACTATCCTCCTAGTAACAGTTCGAATCATGAATAAATCGGGTAGCTTATAATCATGATTACAGTTTAGTTTAGGAGTTTGACAATTAGGAGATTTAAATGTGTTAAGCATGGTAATCATGATTGTTTTTGTGTAATCATGAATGGCGTGTTAATCATGAATAGTCGGTGGCTTGGTCTTTGGTTTTCTAATACCACTACATGTGTATATTTCCACATAAAGTTTCTTTTTGATGGTCGCATCATGAAGTACATGATGCGGGGGCTGTGGATTCAAGGAAATATTGTAGCCTACACAAATATGTGAATGGTACTAGCAGCCATTTAATATTTATAATATCCATCATAAAAACTCATGTTACTTATAATGGTTTGTACAATGACAGTGACTGGAGTGGAGACATTGCTGCAAGACCTTTCAATGGACGATCGAAGTCTAGCCGATAAAAGCAAAACAGGTACTTTACACAATATGCAGCCATAAACTTCAGCTTTAATTTCATTAGTGGTAAATCTCTTATAGATTAATTTGGCGTACAATATTATATATTTTGAATACAGGAAGGGGTAAGAATCAAGCAACGGAAATCAGCCGGGCAACAAACATTTATGGGAAAAAGCGTACGTATTCAGAATAAAACTTAATGACTTCCATTTTGTAATATGTTCACAATAACAGCTTAATGAACAAAAACCATCAATCATTTTTTGTTCTCAGGTTCTAAGTTATCGGGTGAAAGTTCATCGAGGGTAACCCGAAGCCATAAAAACCATGTAATAAACCTCGACACACCTGAAACAACAAGAAAAGTTGAGAAACGAGAAATAGGTGACACCTTTTGAAACTAACTATTCAGTGTTAGAAAGTGTATGTTAAAAAGATAGCATTTGGTGTTTTCTAATTTACCTTATTTGTATTGTCATAAATAGAATCAATGAATTTCAGGTGATTGTTCAAAAAATGAATCCCGAAAAAGGAAGAAACCGAAAAATGATGAATATGAAGATATTGATGATAAGAAACGGATTCCAGCAACGCAGTCTGGGAGTTTGCGGAGGTTTAAAGTAAATGTAATTAGGACTCGGACCTCCCCGAGAACATTGCGTGTCACTATTTCTTCATTGAGTTTGGTCCAAAACCAGACTTCTCAGCATAAATTCTATAAAACTTTTCAGCCTCATCAATATTAATAAAAACTGTCCTAGTTTGGGTATGTATTCATCAGCAACAGAAGGAGCCCAATTCTTAGATCCATCGGGGTTTACTTCCATCACTTGGTTATAGATATCTAATACAAAAAATAGACAAAATTAACGTCAACATATTTAAACAAACACAATGGATTAAATGGACTAAGAACACAAATCATTGAAAATAAAAAAGAAATGCATTCGAGCTTTTTTTAATCCCATTATTCATAAATTTTTATTGTTTACAACCTTTTTGATTAATATTCATGACAACATAATATTGTAACGATTCAAAATAATTGTACGCAATAACTATATTGTAACAAAACTTAACGTCTTACAATGAGTATTTTTTTGGTCAATATATTTGCATACGAAAATTATAGAAAAAAAACTAGAACTATTTTTACATTCATCACTACTCAAAAATATAGCCAATAACAAAAACCTAGAACTATTTTTACATTCATGAACTCTATTTTTAAATCATATGTTTCTATGAATGTTTTTTGTTTTTTGGGTCATAGTACCAACTACCAAACATAAATAAAATGGTTGGTTCTCCATATCGTGAACTTTGTCTGAATTCAGAATGGCATCAAGTATCTCTTTCTCTTCCTCTACAATATTATTTTTGTTGGGTTGATGTTAGAATTTTAGCAGTTGATTGATATAAATGGTTGAACAACATACCTAAAAATATCTATATTGGTCAGGTTCTAACAAGAAAGGAATCAATTTGTGAGAAGGCGAGAAGTTACAAGACCATACATTATTACATGTGATGTAAACACGTAATCATATATGATTAAAATTTAAAGACATGTTGATTATATAACACGTAATCATATGATTAAATCTTAAGATACCGACGACACTTGAATTGATTAAAACTTAAGATACAAACTTAAGTTTGTCTTTGCATCATTTATGGTAGTGTAGTATGCTTTTGATTCATAGGCTTAGAACACATCATATTTCCCCACACAAGAATTACTCATAGTTTAGTAGCCACTGAACTTGAATTGTACGTTGGTACTGCACATGTATTGTATTTACTTTTAAGTAATGAATTTTACCAAACATTAAAAAATATAAAAAAACGCATACCATCTCCTTCATGAACGAAATCCAACTGATCGTCTAAATCGGTAACATCATCAAAACACTTTGATGTTCCTTCATGCCTCCCACATGCAGCAGATGAATTCTTTAGTTGATCGGCTTTTTCTTTATTAATATCATTAACAGCAAATATATCAGAAACGTACTCTTCGTTGAGCGGTTCAATTTCTGCCATTGAAGACTATGAAGGAAAATGAAAGTCTATGGAAACAATATCAGAATTATATAAAGGAGAGGTAGATGAGTTCTTGATATAGATAATAAAAAAACCAAGAAAGAATTGATATTGGTATTAGTTTTGATTATGATTCATATGAAATATTCTCCTAAAATATTACAACAATGCCTGTTAATGGTGAAGGTTTCAATGAATTAAATACACATAAGATCAAATCTCCAGGAAATACTTCATATTTGTTATTAACGATTCATAAAAAAAATTCTCCAGGAAAGAATTGATATTCCAAGATTTGGGGTTCATAAAAAATATCTCCAGGAAATAATTGATGAATCCAAGATTCTTTTTAATAAAGAATTGATATTCCAAGATTATGAATCCCAAATCTTTTTAAATATCAATCATTATGAATCCCAAATCTTGCATACGTTACCAAAAATCAAAATTAATATTTAAACATTATTAAATTAGATTAATTGTTAAATGACATGATTACCCTTATGATTAAAATAAAAAATAGACAACAAATTAATTAAATGAGTGACTAGGATTAGTTTGTATGGTTTGTACAATCTACCTAGTTTGTATTTGATACCCCACCTATATATATATATATATATATATATATATATATATATATATATATATATATATATATATATATATATATATATATATATATATATATATATAGGAGGGTAATCAAATGAGAACCACAAAAAGGTTAAGAACCGTGAGGAGTTATCTAAGCCTTAATTTGGTTTTGATCCCAAGGTTTTAATTAAAAGTTGTTTTTAATTAAAAAAAGGGCATAATCGTCATTTTGGTAACAAGATTCACCAGATGAAACATACAACTTAATTCATTTGATGAAACACACAGATTCACCATATGAAACACAATGATTTTCCAGTCGAAACACAATCCAGATGAAAATCACAGATTCACTATTTGAAACACATAGATTCACCATATGAAATACACAATTCACCAGGTGAAACACAAATTCTTCTTCAGGTGAAACATAGTTTCATCAGGTGAAACATAGTTTCATCAAGTGAAACACAGATTCTTCATTAGGTGAAAAACAAATTCATCGGGTGAAACACAGATTCTTCATTAGGTGAAACACAAATTCATCAGGTGAAACACACTTCACCATATGAAACACAAATTCTTCATCAGGTGAAACATAGTTTCATAAGGTGAAACACAGTTTCTTCATCAGGTGAAACACACATTCTTCATTAGGTGAAACACAAATTCATCAGGTGAAACACACTTCACCATATGAAACAAAAACTCACATGTTATTTCAATACATGAAATAAAACACAATTTTACTAGAAACCTTCGATTGAAAACCTTCAATATCCAGCGAAACCAAGTCGTCTACGAGCACGAAATCGAAGTTCTCGAACAATTCCAGAATCACGTCGCCGATCACCACTCTGAAATCTTACCGCCCTCATCCCACACCGATGAAGCCGTCGTCGTTGAACCGCCGGAAATCCTCTTGTCTGTCGATTCACTTTTGCAACAATCAATCGGAGAAGGCTACATCAAGAGGGAAAGGAAGGCATTAAACACTCTATTATCATCAATCACCATCGGACGACAAAGAAAACCACCATCACGGCAAAGCCGCCGTTGCCGCTGCCGCTGCCGCCACCGTGAAAGATCACGCAACAATTAGGAACTTTAGATCGTTGTCGGCGATTGGTAACTGATTAGATTTAGGGAGGAAGAAGGGAGATTATGGGTCCATCAGATACGTATTGAAAAAATTGAAGATGGAAACATTGAACTAATTTGAAATGTTATTTGACATCCACAATATTAATATAAAATATCTATTATACCCTCTCCATGTACTTGTAAATTGACAATTCTACCCTTATTTTTTGCTTTTGTTACCAATATACTTTTCTTTTAATAACCCTTGATCTATTCTAATCAATGGATTAGATTAGTCCTCAAGTCCTTAACATTTTTTTGGTCCTCACTAGATTTAACCCCTATATATATATATGACGGTAATCAAACGAGAACCAAAAAAAGGATGAGAACCATGAAAACCGATATAAGCCGTTTATTGATTTTAATCTGTGGACATCAAAGACAATGGCATTTTTGTGATTTCTTTAAAATTTGAAACCATTTACTGAATAAATGGCTAATTGAAAGGGCGTTCTCGTCCATTTTCCAGATCTCGTTCCTCTTTTCCAGATCCCTTCGTAAGTTTCCATACACCCCTTCTTCATCATCCAAATCCCTTTTTGTTTCCAGATCTTCAACTGTTCAACATCCTTCTTCATCAGTTTCCATATCTTCAACATCCCTTTGTAATATGAAGTTTTGGTTGCAGGCTTTCAATTCATAGCTGATGCGTATTGGGATTCATCAAAATCTTTTGTTTTATGTCGCAACCTCCATGAATCCCCACCTTGATTTTTGGGATTTCCATCAATTAATCGAACCCATAAACCCTTCTCTGTTAAGAATCCAAATTGGGGTCGATCTAGATTTTTTCTCCTCTAGATTAGGTTTCATTCGAGAAATAGGCATGGCATAATTGGTTGTGAAGCGATTGTGAAACAGGCAAGGGAGGGAAGCGATTGTGAAGCGGTGGAGCTGTATCACGAGCTGCAGTTGCAACAGGCTGGATGGGATGTGAATCAGAGTCATTGGTTGATAACGTAGATTGGAGTGGCGTCAATAATAAGGAATCCATGTGGATGATGGATCAGCAGGCAGTGCCATGATTAGTTGGATATATTGATGGAATCTATATTTGTCTTTGTGTGGCCAAGTACAAGAAACTTCTTTTGGGGACCTTGATATCTATTCCAGTTCAAACATTTTCCAACTTCATCCTTAATTATTACTTTTCCTTCTCTCTAATCTATACTATAAATCATGATCCAGATTGGTCAATTTGGTAAATATCGAACTTCGCTTGTAGTATGAGGTATTTACGTTCGAATTTAATCTTTGAATTATGATTTCTATAACATTGTTCTTAAAGGTATATATTTGTAATATCCGGGGTTCTAGTGGTAAGACTTGGGAAATTTAGTAGGAAATTGTAAGAGGCTAAAACTTTAGGGGGCTGATGTGTAAATTGGGAGAAGGTATAAAAACCTTGTTGTGGGCACAAAACCCTAGAATTCACATTTTCTCTCTTGGTGCGGCTAGAGCAGGGAAGGAGGAGAATTTTGCATTTGGCGATTTCTGAGAAGGAGAGACTCCCCACTAATCAATTTTAGGTAATCTCTAATGCTTCCTTATTATAAGTCTGATTATTGGTAGAGTTTTGATGTTGGGCAGTGGTTAGATTTGTGGGTATGGTAGATCTTGAATAAAAGAAAAACAAATCAATGATTTGGGGTTCTAAGATTTAGGAGTTTGTTCTTCTGAGATCATTATTTTCTATTGGGGTGTTTTCCCCTTGGCAATCTCGTTGTCCTTAAGTCATTGAGAATATTGAGTCCAAGGATTTAGAGCTTGGGACCTGTTTGTTCCGAAAATCGCACAGACCAGAGGTTTCCGGGAACTTCCGGGTAAGTTCCCGGTTAGCAGAGGGTTTTCAGACGGCTTGAGTATGGATAGTGGGGAATCCGGGTGGAAGTCCCCATGTAGCGGTATCTGGGCATCCCCGGATAGTATATCCGGATTGTTGGGGTTTCCGTATAGAGATTCCGGAAAGTAAAGTTATCCGGAAAGCGTAATTACCCGGAAAGTAAAGTTATCCGGAAAGTGTGCAGTCCTGATAGTGTTATCCGGTAAGTAGGATCCGGACAGTGTTGTGTCCGGAAGTGATGTCCGGGTAGGTTGATATCTGATTAGCTTATGTTTCCCGTCCATTTACTCAGGTATTTTCTTTGGAGGTCAAGAGTGATAGAAAGAACAGATCCGACGCAACAGGTGAGTCTTTCTAACTAAATGTGTGTTTTAACGTGATATCTGAAGTAAGTAAAGAGCATGATTTGGTATACTTATGTTATATGATGAATGTTTGAAATGTCAGTTTAAGTGTATGCATACATTGTTGATAGTTGTAAATTGGCTAAGTCGAGGGGTGTGGCCCGTCAGTGCTCATATCGGGGGGTGTGTCCCGTTTATGCCATAGGAGGAGTGACCTAGTAAGGCAGTGTGAGACTGACACGTTGTCACTTCTGAGTGACTTCAGTGTGCCAATTACATGCATGGTTTTATGTGAAAGCGTTGTTTAAAAATTGTTGTTTATAAAGGTATGAAATGTTTTAAATAATTGTTAATGTAACTGTTGCCATTAGAGGGAACTCACTAGACCTCATGGTCTAACCTTCGCTTTTCCAAAACTAAACCTTTTCAGGAAAGTCTTTAGTAGGGAGCTCGGGAAAGGGCAAGGAAAAGAGCTAAGGCGAAGATGCTGTTAGCTGATTGTTATTTTGCAGTTACCTTTTAGACAATCAGTTTTATTCTCAGTTGTGTATAGGTTGTTTCCGCCAACCTAGTTTCATATAGTTGTATTTGAGAATTTTGGGACCCCCCTTTTTGGGCTATTTATCATTCAATGCCATGTTATGCAATTTTATCTGTTTGAGTTGTTACAATTGATATCAGAGCCATAGTTTAAGAGATTTAGGTGACCTGACGGGCCTAGACTTAAACTGTGGGAGTAGGAATCACAACTGAGAATCAGGAAAGCGTTAGGAGAGCACTATAATAGGGATAAGACTAATAGGGTAGGGAGGACATTCATATAAGGTAGATTCGGGGTTACACCTGGCCAGTGTAATTGCGAATTTACAGGTACGTGTATGTGCTTAAATTGCCTTATTATTCTAGAGCGGTAGTCTTAAGTTACTTGTTTTGACATGTTTCAGTAATCCAAAATGTCTGAAATAACTTTGAGGAGTAGATCTGTGCCGGTAGTGAGTACGATTCCGATGGCAGGGGAGATTCGCATGGAGGAGGAACAGGTGAATCCTCCGAGACGGGCGGCTACCCGTGGAAGGGGCGGAGGCCAAGGAAGAGGACGGGGAAGACCGTCGTTACGAGCTGCCTCCCAGGCAGTGGGGACGGGCGTGGCAACCCGAGGAAGGAAAAAGATGCCGACCACCCGTCGGACTAAGAGTGTGGGAGCACCTAATGTGCGTGAGCCTTTCCATCAAGAAAGTACCGCCTTGGTAGGCGGAGGGAGTCACTCGAACAGCCCGAGGAGAAATAGAAACCAAGTGTTTGTGAAGGAGGAAAGGTTTACGGCTGAAATGGGCAAATTGCAAGAGACTTTGCAAACATTGTTGGAAAATCAGGTTAAGACTACGTCGGAGGGACGAACTAAAAGTGGGAACGAGACGAAAACTGAGGCGTCTAGCCTACCTCTGACTGTGGTGGGAGATCATTCGTTGTCGACTCCGTATGTGGCTAATGAACCGAAGACAACGAAAGGGTGTACTTTTAAGACTTTTGCGTCGTGCAAACCTCCCTCTTTCAATGGGTAACGCAATCCAGTCTTGGCTCTGAGATGGATTCACGAGATGGAACTACCTTTCGACACAAGTAAGTGCGATGAGGAAGAAAAGGTGTTGTTTGCCATGTCTATGCTGAAGGCAGATGCCATCTTTTGGTGGGATGTCGACACTGGTTGTAAGGGTTCAGAGATAGCAAAGACAACTACCTGGGAGTTATTCACTAAGAGGTTTGAAGCTCAGTTTTGCCCGGTGGCGGCAATTAAGAAGCTTGAGGAGAAATTTATGGGATTGGAGCAAGGGACAATGTCAGTACAAGAATATACGTGAAAGTGTATTGAGAAAGCTCGATTTGCCGAACTGTATGTACCTACTGAAGAGAGGCGCATAGAGAGATACATTTGGGGACTGAAGAGAAGCGTGAGGGAGTTGGTTCAGGTAAAGGATCCCGTTACTTTTCAAGCTGCGGTAGATACTGCATAACTCACGGAAAAGGAGAAGAACAGGCAGATGTCGGAGAGAGTCGGTGATAAACGGAAGTGGGATGGACCAAATCGTGATGTTAACAGGCCGAGTGCTCCCACACCCGAGCTGCGGGTGGGACCTAGAGAAGGAGAGAAACCTTATGGTAAGTGTAACCGGATGCATGAAGGGGAATGTTTGGCTGATAAGGAAGGGTGTTTCAAGTGTGGGAAGATGGGGCACATGGCACTAGATTGCCGTAGTTAGAGGTCATGTTATCAGTGCTAGATCATGTCAATATGGACTGTCCACAGTTAAAGAGGGGTTTGGCTGGGGGCTATGGTGGAAATAGTGGAGGAAGAGACGGAGATAGAAAGATGGAGCCTGCTCGCGCGAAGGCGAGGGCTTTCCACATGTCAGCAGAGGAAGCGGTGAATACGTCAGATGTGGTGACAGGTATTTTCCCTATTGACTCGACTTTTGCTAAAGTACAGTTTTGTTCGGGCGCCAATCGTTCTTTTGCGTCGCCTAATTTTATTCGGAAATTACAAGTGAAACCCAAGAGGCTGAACTTTGAGTTTGAGGTAGAAGTAGCGGATGATAGTCGAGTCTAGGTGAAAGAGGTCTTTGTTTCCTTTGCGTTTGTACCCTATGGGCATGTGGGAGTTTGATGTGGTATTAGGAATGGATTGGTTAGCGGATAACGACGCTAACATCGTATGTAATAAGAAGTTGATTCGCGTCACCTTTCCTAATAAGAAGGAAGTAGTAATCTATGGGGATCGTCGGGATAGGAGGTCGTGTATGATATCTATGATGAAAGCTAGGCGGTGTTTGGGGAAGGGATGTCTGGTGTATTTAGCCTACGTGCTAGATGCTAAGAAAGAGAAGAAGGGAGTGGAGGATGTGCCTATAGTAAGTGAGTACTCGGAAGTATTTCCGGATGACTTGACGAGTCTGCCTCCAGATCGTGAAGTAGAGTTTAGAATAGATTTAATGCCTAGAGCGGCACCGATTGCGTATGCGCCCTATCGTCTGGCACCAGCGGAAATGAAGGAGATGATGACACAGCTGCAAGAGCTACTCAACAAGGGTTCCATTCGACCGAGCTCATCGCCTTGGGGAGTGCCGGTACTATTTGTTAAGAAAAAGGATGGGTCTATGCGGATGTGCATAGACTCTCGGGAACTCAACAAGGTAATAGTTAAGAACAAGTACCCGCTTCCAAGGATTGACGACCTCTTCGTCCAGTTGCTAGGTGCAAGCTATTTATCGAAGATAGACTTGAGATCGGGCTACCATCAGCTGAAGGTGAGAAAGGAAGACGTGCCTAAGACGGCCTTTCACACAAGATATGGACACTACGAGTTTTTAGTTATGCCCTTTGGTCTAACTAACGCCCCAGCAGTGTTCATGGACCTGATGAACAGAGTGTGTTAGAGCATTATTGTATTGAAGATTTATTGTAAAGTCTTGTAATGGTCAAACATTGTAAAGTCAAAGTAAAAGTCAAAGATGTCAAAGTCAAAGTAGTGTTAAATAGAGAGTCAATGTAATTAGCATTTAATGTGTTGTAATTCATACGTATAAATAGCTTTAGCTTAGTTGTTAAATTAGGTTAATGAGCATAATTGTAATATCAAGAGAGTGTTCTAGAAAGAGAATCTAGACAGAGAAAGTCTTGAATTCTTATGTAAAACTCTAGATTCTTGAAGATCAATGGATGCTTTGTTGTTTACCTAATAGAACTGGTGTTAACAATTGGTATCAGAGAAATGATACCCTGAAGAAAAGAGAGATTTGTCAATGAAAGATTAAGGGGGAGAAATGATGTGATGTGCTAAAGTCAAGAAGACATTCCGAGATGTTTTAAGAAAGTTCGTTGTTCAAAAGACAATTCAAGGTCAAAGAGATGAAGATACAAAGTTCAAGAAATCATTCAAAGTTTGAGTTCAAAGCTTCAAAGTTTTCAAAGCCTCAAAGTTTTCAAAACTTTAAAGTTTTCAAAGCTTCAAAGTTCAAATATACAAAGTTCAAAGTTGCAAAGATCTGAAATTCGCGTTCAAGACTTGAAGAGAATTTGTTGAAGAGTACAATTCAAGATGATTGACTTTTCAATGTGAAAGACGATGACTTTTCAATTTTGACTGAAGACTGTTCAAAGCTGAGTTTTTAAAGTGTGTCAAAGCATATAGTTCGCCGTGAACTAGTGAAGATAAAGTTGTTTGAAGATTATCTGAGCTTTAAAGTTTAAAGCGATCAGAGTTAAAGTTTTGAAGATCAAGAGCTGAAGACTGCTGTCATATTTTTTAAATCTTGAATCCAAAGGAGGAGAATGTTAGAGCATTATTGTATTCAAGATTTATTGTAAAGTCTTGTAATGGTCAAACATTGTAAAGTCAAAGTAAAAGTAAAAGATGTCAAAGTCAAAGTAGTGTTAAATAAAGAGTCAATGTAATTAGCATTTAATGTGTTGTAATTCATAGGTATAAATATCTTTAGCTTAGTTGTTAAATTAGGTTAATGAGCATAATTGTAATATCAAGAGAGTGTTCTAGAGAGAGAATCTAGAGAGAGAAAGTCTTGAATTCTTATGTAAAACTCTAGATTCTTGAAGATCAATGGATGATTTGTTGTTTACCGAATAGAACTGGTGTTAACAGAGTGTGCAGTTCGTTGCTGGATAAGTGTGTAATCGTCTTCATTGACGACACTCTGATCTACTCCCGATCCTGTAAAGATCACGAGGAGCACCTCCGGGCGGTTTTAGAATTGTTGAAACGCGAGAATTTGTACGCTAAGTTCTCTAAGTGAGAGTTCTGGTTGAGAGAAGTTCAGTTTCTAGGTCAAGTGGTGTCGGCGGATGGTAGCAAAGTAGACCCGACTAAGATCGAAGAAATTAAAGATTGGGAGCCGCCAAAGTCGCCATCAGAAGTAAGGAGTTTTCTTGGGTTGGCGGGCTACTACCGGAAGTTCATTCAGGACTTCTCTCGTATAGCCACACCGTTGACCACATTGATGAGGAAGGATGTCAAGTTCGTTTAGACTGAAGCTCAAGAGACCGCATTTGAGAAGTTGAAGGAAAGTCTGAGCAGCGCTCCAATTTTGTCATTACCAGATGGATCTGAAGGATTTGTAATTTACAGTGATGCTTCCAAGCTTGGGTTGGGGTGTGTACTGATGCAAAATGGAAAGGTGATCGCCTACGCATCTCGACAGTTGAAAGATCACGAGAAGAACTACCCTACGCACGACATAGAGCTAGCGGCAGTGGTGTTCGCTTTAAAGATATGGCGACACTACTTGTATGGGGTGAAGTGCCAGATGTACACCGATCACAAGAGCCTTAAGCATCTCTTCGATCAGAAGGAGTTGAACATGAGACAGAGGAGATGTATGGAACTGCTGAACGATTATAACTGTGAAATCCTTTACCACCCGGGTAAGGTGAACGTGGTGGCTGACGCGTTGAGTCGGAAGGAGCGAAGGGAACCGACTAAAGTAGTGGCCTTCATAGTCGAGGCAACTTCAGGTCTCCTGGACGAGGTCATGAAGTCTCAAGAGGAGTCGTTATTAGAAGAAAATGTAAAGAGTGAAAGAATCGTTGGAGTTACGTCGTTGCTTAGTGTCAACAGTAGTGGTTTGAGGTGTTTGAAGAACCGGGTGTGGGCTCCCAAGTTGGGAAACATAAGGGTAAACATTATGGAAGAAGCGCATAGGTCGCGATATTCTGTGCACCTAGGGACGAATAAGATGTACTGGGACTTGAGGCAGTTTTACTGGTAGCCAGGAATGAAGAAGGACATCGCTCACTTTGTGGAACGATGTGTGACGTGTCTGAAGGTTAAAGCAGAACATCAACTACCTTATGGGGAACTTCAGTCTATGGAGATACCAGTGTGGAAATGGGATAACGTAACCATGGATTTTGTTACGAATACCAAGGACTTCGAAGGGTCACGATGCGATATGGGTGATTGTGGATAGTCTCACCAAGTCCGCGCATTTTCTTCCAATCAGGGAATCCGATCCATTGGAGAAGTTAGCATGGTTATATATTAATGAGATCGTGTCAAGGCACGAAGTGCCGCAATCTATTGTGTCTGATCGTGATAGTCGGTTTACATCATCGTTTTGGAGAAGTCTTCAGCGAGAGTTGGGCTCACAATTGAAGTTGAGTACAACTTACCATCCTCAGACTGATGGTCAAAGCGAGAGAACCATCCAAACATTAGAGGATATGCTCTGAGCCTGTGTTATCGATTTAAAAGCGTCGTGGGAAGTGCACTTGCCCCTGATAGAGTTCTCGTATAACAACAGTTATCATGCGAGCATCCAAGAGGCACCATTCGAAGCCTTGTACGGGCGAAAGTGTCGGATACAGTTGTGTTGGAACGAAGTGGGAGAAAGACAGTTAGCAGGCCTAAAAATTGTGCAAATGACTGCGGATAAGATAGAACTAACCCGCGAGAAAATGAAGATCGTGCATGATCGGCAAAGAAAGTATGCAAACAAAAGAAGGAAACCTATCGAGTTTCAAGTGGGTGATAGAGTAATGCTAAAGGTCTCGTCTTGGAAAAGTGTTGTGCGCTTCGGGAAGAAAGGAAAGTTGAGGCCGGGATATGTGGGGCCTTTCGTCATTATTGAACGGGTCGGAGCAGTAGCCTACAAGTTGGACTTACCGAAAGATTTAAAGCTAGTTTATCCGACGTTTCATGTTTCGAACCTAAAGAAGTGTTTGGCCGAGACAGGTGTGATTGTCCCATTAGAGGACATCAGTGTCGATGAGAGGTTGACGTACGTAGAGGAGCTAGTAGAGATTATGGACAGCAAGATCCATAAATTAAGGAACAAGGAGATCAGATTGGTAAAGGTCTAGTGGCGGTTTTATAAGGGCCAAGAGGCAACTTGGGAGGTATAAGCGGATATGAGGGTCAAGAACCCTCACCTCTTCAACCAAGGAATTTCGGGGACGGAATTCTTTTGAAGGGGGAGTATTGTAATATTTTGGGTTCTAGTGGTAAGACTTGAGAAATTTAGTGGGCAATTGTAAGAGGCTAAAACTTTGGGGGCTGATGTGTAAATTGGGAGAAGGTATAAAAACCTTGTTGTGGGCACAAAACCCTAGAATTCACATTTTCTCTCTTGGTGCGGCTAGAGCAGGGAAGGAGGAGAATTTTGCATTTGGCGATTTCTGAGAAGGAGAGACTCCCCACTAATCAATTTCAGGTAATCTCTAATGCTTCCTTATTATAAGTCTGAGTATTGGTATAGTTTTGATGTTGGGCAATGGTTAGATTTGTGGGTTTGGTAGCTCTTGAATAAAAGAAAAACAAATCAATGATTTGGGGTTTTAAGATTTAGGAGTTTGTTTCTTTGAGATCATTATTGTCTATTGGGGTGTTTTCCCCTTGGCAATCTCGTTGTCCTTAAGTCATTGAGAATCTTGAGTCCAAGGATTTAGAGCTTGGGAGCTGTTTGTCCCAAAATCGCAAAGACCAGAGGTTTCCGGGAACTTCCGGGTAAGTTCCCGGTTAGCAGAGGGTTTCCGGACGGCTTGAGTCCGGATAGTGGGGAATCCGGTTGGAAGTCCCCGGGTAGCGGTATCCGCGCATCCCCAGATATTATATCCGGATTGTTGGGGTTTTCGGATAGAGATTCCGAAAAGTAAAGTTATCCGGAAAGCGTAGTTACCCGGAAAGTAAAGTTATCCGGAAAGTGTGGAGTTCGGACAGTGTAGTGTCCGGAAGTGATGTCCCGGTAGGTTGATATCCAAATAGCTTATGTTTCCCGTCCATTTACTCAGGTATTTCTGTTACCCCCAAGTATACCAGATGTAAAAGTATTGAAAATATTACAAGTCAGAAGACCACCAGAGATACAGCAGAAGACTTAGAAGAAAATCAACAAGAAGACCATCAGAGCTCGACAGAGCTATGGCAGAAGACTTCTTCTGTTCTACCAGAAGAACTGTTAACACCAGAAGACCATCAGAGCTCTGGCGTAAGAGCTCTGGTGAATGAAGACCTCTGTGAAGCTTAAGTCTCGAAGAAATCTCTAAGTGTCAGACACGTGTCCGTACTTTCCACGTAAGCCCTAAAAGGACGGAGACACACTTTCCACGTCTCATGCCAGAGTTAGATAGTACACTGTCTTTCACTTTCTCAGGCTATAAATAGAAGGGTAGTGGAACACACATTTGTAAGCTTTTGGAAGAATTGTTTTCCACATTTGTGAGAGCACACACTGCAACATTCTATTCCACTACCACTGTACGATTTGTTTCCTGAGAGATTTCAGAATACACACACTTGAACGTGTTCTTGGTGTTATTCAAATATCAATATACGAGCAGCTTATTTACTTGATCTTGTTATCAATTACTGTTCATTATTTGATACTCTCACTGTTACATTATTGTGTACACAATCACTCACATTTAATGGCTTTATATTATGCTTCCGCTATCCAGTTTGTGTTGTTAGTGTGATACAACTTGAATCTGGGAACCTACAATTGGTATCAGAGCGGATTGATTTGCTCAAATCAAACGATCCAATCTAACCAGGTTGATTCATTGTTGTTGATTGTGTCTGTTTTCAAAAGCTTCACAGAAAACTCTGTTTTTTTCCTGTTCAAAAGTTTAAAACAAGTTTTCAGAGTCCATTTAACACCTGTTTAAGCTTTCAAGATAGTCTTAATATCTTCTCTATTTTTGTTATTGTTCCATTGGTTACTGTTCATCTACTTTAAGTTTAAAACTCTTTCAAATTCGTTTGAAACCCTCATACTCTGTTTTCTGAAATGATGGCTAATAACAACATTAACGCTATCTACACAGCTGGTTCTCTAACCAAACCTCCTACTCTTCTGAGAGATGAATATCCTCAATAGAAGATTAGGATGGTTAACTTCTTTGATGGAATGGATAGAGACTTAACGCGATCTGTCACTGACGGACCATTCCAACCTATGGTTTTGGTATCTCGTGTACCCGCAACGGAAACTACTGCTGAGATTCCTGCTCATTTCGAGGTTAAAACCACTGGGTTTACCGAGGAAGAAAAGCTGAAAATGGAAAATGACCTCAAGGCAGTTAGACTTCTGATTATGGCCATTCCAAACGATATTTTCCAAGAACTAGATTCATGTGTTACTGCGAAAGAAATCTGGGATCAACTTCTAAATCAACTTGAGGGTGGTATCAAACCCCAAAAGAACAGAAGGACCCAATGTATTAACGAATACAATGATTTCAAAGCACTTCCTGAGGAAACCTTACTACAAACCTACAACAAATTCAATGTTTTAATAAACAAGTGCAAGAAGTGTGGGGTTGTTAGGTCGAAGGAGGATAACAATGTCTTATTCTTGAAAAGTTTAAATGATGAATGGTTGAATCTATCCATGTCTCTACAAGCTAACCAAGATTTGGATGCATGGTCTCTTACTGATGTGTATGGCACTCTTGCTACACAAGAGAAGGATGTTGTCAAACAAAAGGGCAAATCCACCATTGCAGGTCCAATAGCTTTAATCTCTGACTCTAAAACTCCCACTGAAGGGAAGTCCAACAGAGAAAGTTCTAGCAGAGAGAAGAAGAAAGAGAAGGTTGTGAAAAAGAAGGGTAAGAAGAGTTTGGTTGCTGAAAGTGATGCAGAAGATAGTTCATCATAGGATGATGATATCAATGCTTTTGCTCAATCTCTTGCTCTAATAACTCAAAAGTTTAACAAGAGATTTGGGAACAAAGTATTTGATGGGAGAGAAAGAAATGAGAGAGAAGAGAAAGACAAGAAGAGAGGTTATGCTGCACCTCACCATCAGAACAACAACAAAGCTCCACCAGAACAGAGACCACAACAGAAGTACAACCCTCCATCCCCCCAGAAGCAAGTTGATGCTGCCCAACCCATCAACCAGAATGATGGACGATGTTTTCGATGTGGCAAACCCGTCCATTTCTCTGCTAATTGCAAGGGTAGACTGGTAAAAGACTAGGACTACTACAACAACAAGTACAACTACAACTACAGAGAGAGAAGCTATGTTGCTGAGATGGAAAATTGTATCTCTGACTCGTCCTCTGATGACGAACCAGAGCAAGCCAATTTTTGCAGGGTTGCTGTAGATGATGACAGTTTGGAAGAGGTAGCTGACTGGATGACTGGAGAGACGCCAGAGAGAATAACAGAGGCAAATGTGTCTCAGAATGCATGTGCTCTTTCTGTAACAGAGCCAAACGACAGAGCGCTGGAGACCACCAAACCCATTGCCAAGGTATGTTCTACTTCTGAATCAAAATCAGACTCTGAACTAGAGATGCACGTTTCATTACTCACTGAGGAATTTCAACTGTTAAAACAAAAGCTCTCAGAAGAAAAAGAGTTAAGAAAGCTAGCTCAGAAGGATCTGACCTTCTACAAGAGAGAGAAAACTCTCTTGGAACAAGAGAAGGAAGAGATAGCCAAAGAAAAGTCTGAGTTGGAATTTTTGCAAAAACATAAAGAAAACTCTTTTTCTGAAAAGTGTAAGGAATTTGAGGAAGTTTTAAAGCAAAAGACTGAAGAGGTTAAGAAATCTGAATATGAAAGGCTTAACTCTGTTGCTCTAAAGGACTATTTTCAAAGGGAAAGAGAGGTTTTGCACCAATCTTTACAGAAAAAGGAGATTTTGATCAAAAAGTACCAGGATGCACAAGATGTGCATATCAAAATCAATTCTCAAAAGGATACGCAAGGTCTAGGTTTCAGTAACCTTGCTCCCTACACTGGAAGGAAGAAGACATCTTTGTCCTCTGCCTTCTGTGTTAGGAAAATCCAAGAAAATATGATCTCTGGTACTGCAGTTTTTAAAAGAGCTAAAACCTCAGATGTTTCAGAGACCAGAAGGCTAAATTTCAGGAATGTCAGCTATGGCTCCTTGGATCATGAAAAGGTTACAAAATCATCTGTAATGTTCATTCTTGATCAAGGAATAACCGAGAACTCATTTCCTGATTCTGTCAAAAGTCATGATCCTAAAGAAATTTTTCACTTCAACTCTTTTAAGGGCCAGAAGTCTGTTACTTCTGTGGCTGAGTCCTCTAGTGTTAAAACACAGAGTGAGCTCAACCCTGAAGCACCAGTCTTCTCCCCTACCTCTGAGTCAATAAGAACATCTTTTGAAGAGGATATTAAAAGAGTTATTGAGGAAAATGCCGCATCTTATGCTTTGAAACCAAGATTAAGAAAGTTCAAGTCCACAAGAGATAATATCTCTGATTTACCCGAAGAGTCTCACACCTCCACCAGAGCCACTAGAGACTTTCTAGACTCTGATTCTGAGGTGGATGAGCAGATATTCTGTGCTCAAGAGAATGTTTTGCACAAACCCAAGCAGGTACTTGTTGGGTCTGGAGATTTGAAAATTGTCTCATTCTTTAAGAATCTATCCAGAATTATACCAGTTCCTGATTTCAAAAACAAGGGTATCAGAATTCTTTCTTCTGATGAAATAGAAGAGAAGAGAAGAGAGAAAGCAAAAAGTGTTTCTGTGAACCACACTTCAGTTCCCTTTGCTTATAAACCAATCAAATTTACTCCAGAGCAGAAAGGAACATGGAAAGTCAATGACCAACCTATCCCTTCTTCTGCAGTAAATCAAAGGAAAAACACCTTTTGGCACAAAAAAATCTGTTCCAAGAAACAATGCCAACTTCAAGAAACCAAACCAGGACAGAATGTATGTGAAGACATCTGGTCCTAAAGTTTTTCAAAATCAAGTGCCATTTAATCCACATATGTTGAAAAGAAACAGCAATATGCATCAATCAACTTCATGTTCTATCAACTGCAATTGCATTCAACTCCTGTTAAAGTTGCAGAATCACCTGAATGGTCCTCACTGTATTCTAAATCAGTCATTTGAAAGGAAAAATCCTAAGACTGCTCAGAATACACAGAGAAAATCCGTTGGCACACCATCACATAATGGAAAGCCAGCAGGTAAGTCTAACACCCCTAAGCCTAACCAGAAAGGACCCATTATGAAATGGGTACCTAAAAAGAACTAATCTGTCTTGCAGAAGCCTCATGTGCAGATCTGGTACTTAGATTCAGGATGTTCCAGGCATATGACAGGCAATAAGGAGCAGCTGACTTCATTTAAACAATGGGAAGTGTAGTAACCTTTGGAGGCGATGGACAGGGACATATTAGAGGCCATGGTATTTTAAATAATGGTGGTGTTTCAGTTTCGAAAGTTGCTTATGTTGAAGGTTTAAATCATAATCTGCTCAGCATAAGTCAACTATGTGATCATGGATTCGATGTCAATTTTAAGAAGAAATATTGTTCTTTGTTACTTTCCGAATCTGGTCAAGAACTTTTAAGAGCCGACAGAAAAGGCAATCTGTACAAAATGAATTTTAATCCAAATCAAAGTTCTACAACATAAAAACTCTGTTTAGTCTCTTTGAAAAAGGAAGATGCCTGGCTCTGGCATAAAAGATTTGCTCATTTGAATTTTTCAAACCTTGACAAACTCGTAAAACTTAACTTGGTGAAAGGTCTGCCTTCACTTAAATTTGACAAAGACCATCTTTGTTCTGCTTGTGAATTGGGTAAGTTGAAAAGAGCTTCACATAAAACAAAGAGTGATCACAATTTCCCTAGACCTTTGCATATGCTTCATGTGGATCTTTGTGGTCCAATTTCTGTGCAAAGTCTGTCTGGCAAAAAGTATATTATTGTGCTTATAGATGAATTCTCTAGATATACTTGGGTTGAGTTCATCAGAGTAAAATCTGATGTTCTAGAAATTCTGATAAGTTTGTTGAAAAGGATATAGGTTCTGTTAGGTCTTAAAATCCAAAAGTTGAGAAGTGATAATGGGACAGAATTCAAGAATGCCCGAATTGATGCCTACCTATCAGAGGAAGGAATCTCCCAGAACTTCTCAGCTGCCAGAACTCCTCAACAGAATGGTGTTGTGGAGAGAAAGAACAGAACTCTGGTAGAAGCCGCCAGAATCATGTTGGCAGGTTCTATTCTCCCAATCAACTTCTGGGCAGAGGCAGTCTCGACAGCCTGTTTTACCCAAAACAGAGCTGTAATTGTGAAAAGATTCAATAAGACTCCCTATGAACTCATCAACAATCGATGGCCAGATGTGAAATATTTTCATGTTTTTGGCTGCAAATGCTACATCTTGAATGACAGAGATCAACTGGGCAAGTTTGACAAGAAGGATGACGAAGGAATCTTTATTGGTTACTCCTTAACCTCTAAAGCCTACAGATCCTACAATACAAGAACCAGAGTCATTCAAGAGAGCATAAACGTGTCCTTTGATGAAAATACATCAAGTTCCTCAGATTGCAAATCACTAGAGGGGACACAGGCAAAAGTGAAGCCCAGTTCTTCAAAGTCAAGGGAAGAAGACATCAATCTGATATTCAACGCTTTCTTCGATGATGATTCCTCTGTCAACATCACTAGAGGCAATCAAGCTCGGAACTCTGTTGAACAGAATCTAACAGGTACATCTCTTACAGGTCCCTCCAATCTTCACCATCTACTTCTCTGTCTACAGGTGTAATTCAAAGAAATGAGGGACTACAATCAAATGAAAGAGAACCTGAACAAGAGCCATCATCACCCCCCATGACTCATATTGGAAGATGCTCCCTGTATGAAAGCTCACCCTCTCAGAGCCCTGTTGGTACGTCACAGAGCAATGAGGACACTCTCCAGAGCAGTGTGCCACAGAGCCCTGGTGCCAATCCTCAGAGCTCTGATGCTGACATACATCTTTTCCCATCAGAAGCACAAACTCCACCTGTTGTCCATGCTCCAATGACTAGATGGACAAAGGATCACCCTCATCATCAGATTATAGGTGCTGCTGAAGATGGAGTAAAGACAAGATCAGCAACAATCAAAGGGGCTTTCTTTGTTAATTTTCTAAGTATGATTGAACCGCAGAAGATTTCTGAACCCTTGGAAGACCCAAACTGGATCGAAGCAATGCAAGAGGAGCTTCTGGAGTTTGAAAGAAATAAAGTTTGGTCCTTGGTTCCACTCCCTGAAAATAAAGCTGCTATTGGAACCAAGTGGGTGTTCAGAAACAAGAAAGATGAGGATGGTATTATCATCAGAAACAAAGCATGGATGGTTGCTAAGGGATATTGCGAAGAGGAAGGCATTGATTATGACGAAACCTTTGCTCCTGTGGCTAGGCTAGAAGCAATCAGAATCTTCTTAGCCTATGCTGCCCATAAGGGTTTCAAGGTCTATCAAATGGATGTGAAATCTGCCTTTTTGAATGGGAGACTGCAAGAAGAAGTCTATGTCCAGCAACCACCAGGTTTTGAAAGTTCAGAGTTTCCAGACCACGTATACAAGCTAGACAAAGCTCTGTATGGCCTTAAGCAAGCCCCCAGAGCCTTGTATGAAACTCTGTCAAATTTTCTGTTGACAAATCACTTCGAGAAAGGTACTGTCGATACAACCTTATTAATTAGGAGGTATAAGAATGACATTCTTCTCGTACAGATATATGTTGATGACATTATCTTTGGGTCTACTAGGCAGGAATATTGTGACAGGTTTGAGGATTTGATGAAAAGTGAATTTAAAATGAGCATGATGGGAGAACTTTCTTTCTTCCTTGGTTTACAAGTTAAACAATCCATCAGAGGGACTTTTATAAGTCAATTTAAATATATCTCTGATATTTTGAAAAAGTATAAGCTCAATAATTCAAATCCTATGAAAACTCCTATTGCCACTGGAGTTAAACTTGACCATGATCCTCAAGGTCAATCTGTGGATGTCAAGAACTACAGAGGCATGATAGGGTCACTTCTGTATTTAACTGCAAGCAGACCTGATATAATGTTTGCTACCTGTCTTTGTGCCAGATTTCAAGCAAATCCTAAAGAATCCCATTTGTCTGCTGTCAAACGTATTTTTAAATATCTCAAAGGGACTCAATTTTTGGGTGCCTGGTATCCTCTTAATTCTAGTTTCGAGCTTATTGCATACACAGATTCAGATTATGGAGGATGCAGGAATGACATAAAGAGTACTTCTGGTTGCTGTCAATTGCTTGGAGATAAACTAGTCAGCTGGACATCCAAGAAACAGAACTGCGTATCAACCTATATAGAAGAAGCAGAATATGTTGCCGCTTCTAGTTGTTGTTCTCAAGTAATCTGGATGAAAACTCAGCTCAAGGACTATGGCATGGAGTACAACAAAGTTCTAATTCTGTGTGACTCCAAGAGTGCAATAGCAATTACAGCTAATCCAGTCCAGCACTCGAAGACAAAGCATATCGACATAAGGTACCATTTTATAAAAGATCATGTTGAAAAAGGGACGATTGAAATGTACTTTGTTTCAACCGACTTCCAACTTGTTGACTTGTTTACAAAAGCCCTTGATGAAAAGAGATTTAACTTCTTAATCATCAAGATGGGTATGCTGAACATGTCCTCCTAACTCTATTAAAAAATTCACCAGAGCCTCTGATGTTCATACCAGAGCTCTATCAAAATAGTTGGGTAGGATACTTCACCAGAGTCTCTGATGTTCACCTCAGAGCTCTGCCAGCATACTTTTTCAATATTTTCTTCTAAGAATTTCAAATCTGTAATATATATATATATATATATATATATATATATATATATTTTGTTTCTCTTTGTAAATATTTCTACTTCAAAAAGTTGCAAGAAAAGAGAAAAACTGAAAAGAAAGATCTGTCAAATTAAGCTCATCATTTTAGGGGGAGCTTAAGAGGAGAATATGCATGGTTTAAGGGGGAGCAAGTCAAAACAATTTCAAATCTAATTGACTTGGCTCATTGAACAAAAGGAAAAATCTTTTTAAGGATGGGAAAACCTGTTCTGATGAAAACATTTTTTAATATCAAGAACATACCAGAACACTGACATTACACCAGAGCCTCTGATGATGCTCACCAGAACTCTGTGAAATTTCTAAGTAAGTTCTACTTTCGTTCTTTGACTATTCTCACATCAGAATCAGGATTTGTAAATGATTTTAGGGTAAAGGTGAAACACTTTGGGTTACTTGAAAAGAATGAACATGGTCACTCATCAAAGGCAAAATTGTGTTGAGTTCCACCAGAGCTCTGCCAGTTTTCTGCCACGTTGTTAGTGTCTATTTTATGTTGTATTCAAGTTGAGGGGTTAAACTTGTAAATTCTAGATCTAGGTATAAAAGGCTTAGATATTGATATTTTGACTAACACTTTGTTATTCATATCTTACAACTCTCTGTGAGTTTCTCTCTACTTCATGTAACAAGTTCTTGATGATTAATGAGAGATGACTAGAGTTGCTTACAGATCTTGATTCATATTAATTGTATCTTGGGATCACAAGTGGTATCAGAGCCAAGCAGATTGGATTTGTGAAGAAGTTTTGAAGAAATTGGGCAATTTTTTTTTTGAGGATTTTCGGACTACATTTGATTTCTGCAATTTGATTGTGTTTTGGTTCGTGAATTGAGCACAAATTTGTTCGAATTGATTATCTGGATCAATTCATGCATGGTTACAGGATCAGAATACAGAAATCGAAGGATCTTAGCAGATTTTTGGAGTTTATCGAAAGGTTACTGTGTACTTTCGAAAATGGATTCCTGTTGTGTTTTTTATAGTACTTTCTGAACAAAAGGTGTTCAGTTTGATTGTGCGAACCACCTTACAAAGTTTCAGATCAATTGGATTTGATTTGAGCTAGTTAGGACACTTAGAAAAATTTTGGATCTCGGACTCATAACTGTCGTACGCTATAGTGTTCATAATATTCATAACTGTCACACGGAACTGATCTTTATAACTGTCGCACGATTCTTGACCGACTACACTTTTTAGTCGCACAAGACTTGTACGAGAGTTACTGTTCACTGAGCCTAGTCGCACAAGGCATATACGACAGTTACTGTTTCAAAATCCAAGTCGTACATGTTTCGTACGAGAGTTGGTCCTAGTCATACAAAGGTTGTCCGAGAGTTACTGTGTACTTGTTTAGTCGTACACGTTCTATATGAGAGTTACTGTTTACTTGGTTTGTCGTACACGTTCTATCCGACAGTCGTACAGTTGCCCGACAGTTTGTCATTTTTCACAAATTCGCTTATCTGTTTAAAGATCAAAACAAGTAATTTCTTCAAGATGATGAGAAATGATATAATGAATTCTTTGGGAAGTGATACTAGACCTCCGATTCTGATTGAAAAAGAGTATGAGCAATGGAAGGAAAGGTTTGAGGATTTCCTTGAACGACAACCAAATGGATTACACTTGCTAGATTCTCTTCATAATGGTCCAATGAAACCTGTGTATAAAGATGTTCGTGTTGTGAATGCTCCAGGCGAAGATCTTAGACTGGTTCCTATTACCGACTACAGTATTGATCAAAAGGCGAGATATGATGCAGATAAAAAGGCAAGATCGTATGTAATCATGGGGATTCCAAATGAAGTTTTCAACAAGATTGATAGCTACATAGATACAGCAAACAATATGTGGAGACAGTTAGAAAAGATGTTACAAGGGTCTCAGATTGGTAATCAGATGAAAATAACCTTGTGCATAAACAAATATGAAGAATTTAGAGCTAAGGAGGATGAGACACTTTATCAGACTTATGACAGATTCATGATTCTACTCAATGAGCTTAGTAAGAACAAGGTCAAAAAGGATCTAATAGAGATTAATGTCAAATTTCTTAGCATCCTTCAACCTGAGTGGAAGAGTGTCTCTAGGAAGATGAAACAAAATCCTAGACTGTCTACTATGCCATTACATGAGCTATATGAGACAATGTTGCAAGATGAAGAGGAAATAGAGGAGATAAGAGAGGAAAAGAACAAGAAAAAAGAAGAAAGAGATTCCACAAGAACCAATTGCACTTAAAGCAGATGTGCAAACAAGCAGTTTTATTGATGAGTTTGGAATGTATGATACTGGTTACAAGGGTAATATGTCTGATGATGGTGTCGAACTATAGCAAGCGATGATTCTTCTCACAAGGAACTTTCAGAACAGGTTTCAAAACAGGTCTTACAAACCACCGTCATCAAACAACAATTTGAGATATACTTCTGGTTCACGAAAGATTGAGAACAACAGTTATGAGAGGAAACCGTTTGGAGAACAAAGGTTTGAGAATGCTGATAAGAGATCGAAAAAAGTTGATGGTAAGAAGGTATTTGAGAATGTGGATAAAAAGTTTGAAGAAAAGAAGGGAGTGGAGATTCAAAAGTGTTATAACTGTGGAACTCCAGGTCATTATTCTAGAGATTGCCGGAAGAAAGTGGTCAAGAATACTGATTACTACAAACAGAAGTTGCTATTAGCCAAACAAAAGGAAGATGGAATAGCACTTCTTGTCGAAGAGGAATATTCGCTTGATCATTCAGATGATGAGGGAGATAAGGAAGAATATGCTAACATGTGTCAAGAAGAATTCAATTTTGTTGATGAGGACAATTCTGACACTACAACACACGTAAATTCCTTTCCCTTACCTGAACCGGTAGATCATGAAATAAATCTGATAAATGAACTGAACGAAACACTGATTAAATTAGCATGTTGTGAAAACGATAATGCTAATTTAAGACCTGAGGTCGAGAAAGTAGCACCAAATATTCAAACACTAAGAGAAAGTCTACAAGATGAAAGAAACAAGAATAACGAATTAAAACAAAAGATTGATGATGTTGTACTTGAGAAAGAAGAAAAATGTTCTGAAATAAAAACTCTCAAGTCTCAACATATTCAATTTGAAACAGAAAAGTCAATTCTTGATTCTCAATTATCTGAATTGAACAAACAGATCAAAGACTTAGAAACAAAGAATAATGAAAGTGAATTATCTTTGACAAATCTTTCAAATCAAAATACAGAATTTTTAAACAAAATTGAAAGTTTGGAAAAGAAGTTGTACTTGAGAGGTCAAACTGACCAAACAATTTTAATGAACAAGCCAAGACTTGTAAGCAATGTTAATAAGTATTGGGGACTTGGTTACGAAAACCCAAAACATTTGGTCAAAGCTATGGTTGCATTGCCAACATTGTATGATTTCAAATGTTTAAGATATGCAGAATATTGGCCCGATTTTGAAATTCATTGGACAGGTGAAAAGGAAACACAAGAAGAGGAACAAAGAAAAATATCATTAACAACTCATATACAACTTCCATTTTGTTATACTCATGAGACGTTGAAGATTCTCAACAATCTAAATAAACCACTTCCAAATAACTATTTTGATATATGTGCTACAAAGCCAATCACAAACAACCAAGTCTTTGATACTAAGAAATATGTTCCTACATTGGTTCTAGAAGGGAAAATTGTTGAACTCGAAATCTCCCTTGCAGAACAAAGGATCAAATTTGAATATGAAAATGATCTTCTTTCAACTGTTTATTCAAATAGTTTTAAGAAAATATCTTCTAGTTTCAAAGATGAGATAGAAAAGGAGACTGTTAAAATTGAACATGCTTTGATCAAAAAGTTTTCTGTTTCATCAAAAATCATTTTTGATGCTAAACAAAAAGTTGATCATAAATGTCTAAAACTGTCTAAGAAAGTGGCGGATCATGAGAATATTCTTGTCTCCGAGCATACACAATTTGAGAATGAAAATGTCAATTTCATGAATGAAACAAATTGTTTCGAGGAAAAGATTTGTGAACTCTCTCAAAAGATCATGATATTAGAATCTGAATTGGAAAATGAAAGAAAGTCTTCCAATGATGAAAGAAAAATATCTGATATTGAGAAAGTTTTAAATCTTGAACGCGAACAACTTGAAAACAAGAAAGTTGTATTTGAAAATGAAAAGCGGTCATTTGAAGAGAAAATAACATTGCTTTCTCAAGATGTGACTGAATTAGAAATGGAATTGGCAAAAGAACGAAGAGAAAATGCTTTCAAAACATAGACTTCATCTGAATCTAAAATGGATTTTGAAGTTCACAATGCCGATTCTGATTCTGATTGTGATTATGAACCTAATGATCAAGTTTTTGAAACCAAGTCAAAACCAAATGAAAATGACAAGGGAAAATCTTGTTTATTTGATTTCTCAAAGAAGCTTCAGGACCATATAGATTTTATCATCACTGAAAAAAAATCTTCAAGTACTTTTTGTAAAGGTGAGTGTTCAACCACTAAGAAAACACCTTTAGAGAAAAGAAAGAAGAGTAAAATGTCAAAGATAACTCAAGTTCAAAGTTCGAAAGGTTCTAATTCTAAATCTTCTGTTGTTTCAGATAATTTTGTGAATCCGAAGGAGAAAGCGCAAGAATGGCGGGTAACGCAAACAAAGTCTAATTAAACCAAACGGAGTGATAAAAATAGTAGTTTTACAAAGAATAAACAATTTGGTGCGAGTAACAAACAATCTTTTGTTAATTCTTACAAAAGTTACTCTACAAACCAATTGTTGAGTTTTAAAAATGGTGATTGTTTTTGTTCTGTTTGTGGGTGTGAAAATGCGTTTGCTATGCCTGGTTCTTGTTGTTGGGATAATTCTTATTTTATTCCAACTGGTAATAGAAAGTCAAATTTGAGGAAAAATAAGAAGACACAAAAGTCTAAAATCATGTCTTCACAAACTAACCTAAAAGGACCCAATGTTAAGTGGGTACCTAAAAATGTTTCAATCTGATTATTGCAGAAAAATAAGTTATGGTATTTAGATTCGGGATGTTCGAAGCATATGACAGGCGAAAGACACATGCTAAACAATTTTGTTGAAAAGGATCTTGGTCGAGTAAGATTTTGAAACAATCAAGTTGCACCAATAAAGGGTTTTGGAGACATTATACAGGATAATATTACGATAAAGAATGTCAACTATGTTGAAGGATTGGAGCACAACCTATTCAGTATTGGACAGTTTTGTGATAAAGATTTGGAGGTAAACTTCAAAAAGATGAGATGGTGTGTCAAAACTGAGGAAGGAACAGAACTTCTTATTGGCACTCGGAAGTCGAATCTTTATACAATCAACTTTCTAATGTCAAGCTGACCAATGAAGTGTGTCTCTTATCGAAGGCTTCGGAAGAACAAAGTTGGTTATGGCACCGATGATTATCGCATCTGAATTTTCGATACATTCAAAAGCTAGTTTTAGGAGATTCAGTTCGGGGCTTCCAACTTTGAAGTTCAATGCCGAAAGTTTATGTGATGCATGTGAGAAAGGGAAGATGAAGAGGGTTCCTCACAAGCCTAAACCGGAACCTACAACGAAGAGTATACTTGAGCTTTAACATGTGGATTTGTGCGGTCCAATGAAAACCTAAAGCATAAGTGGGAGGAAGTATGTCTTGGTAATTTGATCCAAACCCTCAGTGATTTGATAATGACCCTTTAGAAACACTTAGTGAAAATTGTAAGTAAACAATATGTATTAGAGTTTCACTATCGCTGATAAGTACTATGACTCTACAGTACCGTTGATAGAAACTCTCGCTCTTAAAGTTTAAGTATTCAGCGAACACTGTTCACTATAAAGCTCTGAGCCTGTTCAATATTTTTGGTGATCGCTGATAGTTTAGTTGTTTATTTATGATCCCTGAAGACAAGTTTCACATCAACAAAGGTTCTACGCTGAAGTCGAAGATCAAGCCCAAGAACCAGGGACAAGTCTACTAATGAACTGATGCGGATATCAGCAAAGCAAGACATGTCCACTCAACGTGAAGTTTCAAGTAGAAGACTTTAGCAATCGCTGAGCTTTATCATTCGCTGATAAAGAACTGTTCAACGAACGCTGATCATGAGGTCTACTCTACAAGTTATTTTTGTCTTTCCCCCTTGCACGTCTCCGTACGAAGTGTCAGAACGGACATCCCTTCTGTCAAGAATCGACCAACTCTGATTCTACACTGTACACCATGCGGCTACTAAGGTTGTCTACAAAGGTCAACCCATGCAACCAATCAGCTGCTGCCACGTGTAAAGTAATACTGACATGCATTAAATGCATGCAGTATATAAGAAGAACCCTACTTCAGGATTGAAGTGCTCGGCCATCTTCTTCTCTCTCTCTTAGTGTTAGAATATTTATCTTTAATATTCTTATCTCCTCTCTGTCTTAATTCTAGTGCAAGAAACTTAGTGTTCTTAAACTTGTTTAGATTAGGTTAATCCTTAATCTTGTTCCGCAACAAGTTGTAAATTGTTTGATTATATCAATAAACAATTTAGAAAGTAAAAATATGTGTGTTTGTATTCAACCCCCCTTCTACAAACCTGTATAACCCTCTCGGGACCAACAAGTGGTATCAGAGCGGATTTGTTTAATCTCATAAACAAGATCTTGCTTATACTAATCTTTTCCCTTCCTTGCTATTTCTCATAATGGCTACCAACACAAACACTAACTACATTGATAATGGTTCTCTTGCAAAACCTCCCAGATTTTCCATAGATAATTTCAATCTATGGAAAAACAGGATGATACTCTTCTTAGAAGGTGTAGACCCTACTATGCCTTATTACATCGAAAATGGCCCATATATTCTTGTTAGAATTGACCCTGAAGTCCCAGGCACTACTGATAGAGCTGTCATTCCTGAAAGGTTGATTCCTAAGGAAATTCATATGTGGACTGATGAAGACAAGAAGAAAGTGGCTATCGACACCAAAGCCAGATCCATTCTTTCCATGGCTCTTCCTGACAAAGTCTACCATTCCGTCATGAACCTGAAAACCTCTAAAGCCATGTGGGACACAATCTGTGTTCAGTATGAAGGTACGTCTGAAGTCCAGGACTCACGTAAGATCAACCTGGTAAGACAGTACGAAAGTTTCATCTGTGGTAAGAATGAATCTCTCTCTGAAGTACATCAGCGGTTTAACTGTTTAATAATAGATCTGAAAACCGTTGGTAAGAAATATTCTAACTTTGAAGTTCTAACAAAGTTCTTAGAATGTTTACCTGAAAGCTGGGACAGTTATTCAATGTGTCTCAAGCTGTCAAAGGATCTAAAATCAATGACTCTTTCTATCTTATATGGCACGATGCTTAATCATGAGAAATCAAGTCATCTTAAGAAGAATCTTGTAAAAGATTCCAAAAGCACCCCTGTTGCTTTAATCTCAGAGTCACCTTCCACTCAGCGATCAACTATCACTATCACTGAGTTGGAGACTAACTCTGAATGCTCATCAGATCCTGACTCTTCAGATCTTGATGAATCTATGGCTCTCCTATCTAATAAGTTCAGGAGATTCGCCAAAAAAAAAAATTTAGAAAGAACAAACCTCTTGCTATCACTGACAAGCCAAGATCATCAACTCCTGTTGATAAGGCTACTGCTACTTGCTATAACTGTGAAAAGATAGGACATTTTGCTAGCGAGTGCAGGTCAAAGAAAGTTTTTAGAAACTCAGCTTTCTCCAAGAAATCCTCTAACCCCAGGTCTAGAGATGAAAAGTACACCAAGCTGAAAGAAAGGTATGCAAAGCTGAAAGTCTTTAAGAAGAAACGCAAAGGCCTGATGGCTGACTATGATTGAGCTGCTTCTAACGAAAAAGAATTATCTGACTCTGAAGATGATGATGAAACCAATCTCTGTCTCATGGCCAAAATCGAAGATGAGGAAGAAAAGTCTGACATTCCCTCTACTTCAGTCTCTGCTACCAAGGTATCACCTTCTTTCTTTACAAATATTTCAGATATTAATGAAGTTGATAGTCTTCGAAATATCGATCTCCTGACTATGAGTTTATATGAAGCCATGAATGGCAAAACTGTTGTTGAAAATCAAAACCTTGATTTCACTTAACAACTTAAAAACTGTCACCTTCAAATAGAAAAGCTTTCTAAAATCGAAGAAGATTTGAGAGATCAAGTTCACATAAATCAGCTAGTCAAAATCGAACGCGAAGAAGCTATCGCTGCATTAAAAGCTGAAAAAGCTATTGTTGAAGGATGGTGTAAATCCTCAACAACGATCACTGAGATAATTAAGTCTCAGATTCCTCTGAATGACAAACGTGGTCTTGGTTATAAAGATGTCACTGAAAAACCAACCACTGATAACTCCATGCTTAAGTTTGGAACGTTTGTCTCCTCTATCCCTGATACTTCATCTTCTCAGTGTTCCTCTTCAAAAACTCCTATCCCTGAGGAAATCTCTACCTTAGTTTCTAAAGGTAAAGAGAAAATTATTTATCCAAAACCTCAGAAGGTTACCTTTGTACCTAAGCTGAATGCTTCTAAAGCTTTAGTGACTTATCCCTCTACTTCTAAGAACAAGATCCCTGGATTTATTCAGCGATCTACTCCTAGACTTAAAGTGGATATAATTGGTAAGAAATCTGAAGAACTGATAGTTCCTCTCATTTCCAATGCCAAATGTATACTTGGTGCTGGCCCTGCTCATTTAAAATTAACGAGTAAGCATGCAAATGGTCCTAAAGCTACTTTTAGCTATAGGAAATGTTATCACTTTGGACTTACAAATCATGTTGCTAGAAAGTGCCCCACAACCACCAAAGCTGAAAATATAGCTAAGGTGAAGATCAATGCTCCCAAAGCAAAGAAGACCACTGAGGTTAAGAAATTAACCAAAGTGAAAACTGACAAAGCTGAATCTTCAAATGCTGCGAAGAATGCTAAACCTTCCACCTCCTCTACTCCCACTGACAAATGTGTACACATGATGAAATGGGTACCTAAGTCAAACTAATCTTCCTTTGTTTGCAGGTTAAGAAGGGTATCTGGTATCTCGATAGTGGATGCTCTAGACACATGACTGGAAAGAAGAACCCGCTCACTGAGTATAAGGAAGAGAAAGGTCCCTCTGTGACTTTCGGTGGAAATGGAAAAGGCTATACCCGAGGTTTCGGTGTACTCTCTAATGGTACGACAACCTTCAGAAGAGTTTCATATGTTGAAGCACTGAATCATAATCTTCTAAGCATAAGTCAGCTATGTGACAAGGATAACAAAGTGATTTTCACTAAGGAATTCTGCTTGGTCACTGATAAAAAGGAGAAGATAGCTCTCAGCAGTTATCGTTTGGAAAATGTTTATGTAATAAACATGGACTCTACAACCACTGAGAACTCCTATTTCTTCTCAAAAGCCTCATCTAATGTCAACTGGTTATGGCATAAGAGGCTCTCCCATCTCAACTTCAAGACACGGAACACACTTTCTTCTAAAGAGTTAGTCACCGGTCTACCTCAGCACTCATACGCTAAAGAGTCCTTATGTTCAGCGTGTGTGAAAGGAAAACAGACCAAAGCAAGCTTCAAGACTAAGCAAGCTTCCTCAGTATCATCTCCTCTACAACTTCTGCATATGGATTTGTTTGGCCCTGTTAACAAACAATCCATCGCTGGAAAGAAATATACATTGGTCATAGTTGATGAATTCTCTCGCTATACCTGGGTAATGTTTCTCCGTTCTAAAAGTGACACCCCTGAAGAACTCATCACCTTTGTCAGGAAAATGGAAGTCCTGAACAACATGACCGTTCGCTCAATAAGGAGTGATCATGGAACTGAATTCAAAAACAGTTCTCTTGATTCCTTCTTTGAAAGTAAGGGTATTTCTCACAACTTTTCTTCAATGAGAACACCGCAAAAAAATGGAGTCACTGAAAGAAGAAATCGAACTATCATAGAAGCTGCAAGTTCAATGCTCAGCGATTCTCACCTGCCTACTCAGTTTTAGGCAGAAGCTGTCAACACTGCTTGTTTTACTCAAAACAGGTCGCTGATCGTCAAAAGATTCAAGAAGACAGCCTATGAACTTTTTCATGGGAGAAAGCCTTCTATCAGCTTTCTTCACATATTTGGATGTCAGTGTTTCATACTGAACAACAGAGATGCTCTTGGAAAGTTTGATCCTAAGGCTGATGATGGAATCTTTCTTGGATATTCTTCTATCTCTAAAGCATTCAGAGTCTTCAATCATAGAAGACAGGCTGTCGAAGAAACTATCCACGTCACCTTTGACGAATCCCGCTCAGCGAAATCTAAACCTTCTGCTGATACTGAAGAACTGAATAAATGGATGTTTTCTCATCTTGGTGATTCAGAAGATATTCCCACTCCTCATACTCATACCATTGAAGATGATGGTCCTACCATCATCCCAAACATGCAGACTAGTGAAGCTGAAACATCATGGATATTAGTTGTTCCTCTAAACACTATGCCTGCTTCTGAACCAAATGTCTCAGACATACCATCTACTTCTCAGCAATCAGTGAATGAAATGCCATATGCACATTTTCCTCTCTTGACTGAGATACCAGAAGTTGCTGAAGCCTCATCTTCAGCTCCTCAAGTTCAGGTTGAGTCAGCAACTTATGCTCCTGCTCAGCGATGGACTATCAATCACCCTATTGATCAGATTCTTGGTGATCCAAACGCTGGTGTTCAGACTCGACGAAGTGCAGGTAACATTTGCTTATTTGTTAACTTTATTTCTCTGATTGAACCAAAGAAAACAGATGATGCCCTCCAAGATCCAAACTGGGTCAGCACTATGCAAGAAGAGCTGACTGAATTTGAAAGAAACAAAGTTTGGAAGCTTGTTCCTCGTCCATCTGACAAGTCAGTGATAGGCACTAAATGGGTCTATTGAAACAAGTTGGATGAACATGGAACTGTTACCCGCAATAAGGCTCGACTTGTTGCTCAGGGATACAGATAAGAGGAAGGTATAGATTACGACGAAACCTTTGCTCCAGTGGCAAGACTAGAAGTTATTCGTCTATTCTTAGCTTACGCTGTACACAAAGACTTCAAAGTATATCAAATGGATGTCAAGTCAGCATTCCTTAATGGAAAGCTGAATGAAGAAGTCTACGTGGAACAACCTCCAGGATTCTCAGATCCTAAGCATCCAGGTTATGTCTATAAACTGATAAGGCACTTTATGGCTTAAAGTAAGCTCCACGTGCATGGTATGACACTCTCTCTACTTATCTCCATATTGAAAAATTTGAGCGTGGTAAAATCGATAAGACTCTATTTTTCCGGAAAGTAAAAGGTCATATTATTCTCGTACAAATATATGTCGATGATATTATATTTGGTTCTACTAACCCTGACCTTTGTACTCGTTTCTCTGAAAGGATGAAAGCCGAGTATAAAATAAGTATGATGGGTGAGCTAACATATTTCCTTGGTCTTCAGATAAAACAAAATGAAAAAGGAACTTTCATTAATCAGGGAAAGTGTGATAAAGATATGCTGAAGAAATTTGATTTACCTCAGAGTTCAGCTATGAAAACCCCTATGGCACCACCGCTGACACTAAACAAGGATCCTTCTAGAATACCTGTTAATGTCACGATATACCGAGGGATGATCGGCTCTCTACTGTATATCACAACTAGCCGACCTGATATTATGTACGCAACCTGTTTGTGTGCACGATATCAAGCTGAACCTAAGGAATCTCATATGATCGTTGTAAAGTGAATCTTTCGTTACCTTAAGGGTACTCCTAACCTAGGTCTTTGGTATCCCAAAGACTCAGGGTTTAATCTAATCGCCTATTCAGATAGTGATTTTGCAGGTTGCAAGATGGATAGGAAAAGCACCACAGGAGGATTCAGCTCCTAGGTGGAAAGCTGGTGAGTTGGACAAGTAAAAAGCAAAACTCAGTGTCCACCTCAACCGCTGAAGCTGAGTATGTAGCTGCTGGAAGCTGTTGTTCTCAAGTCTTGTGGATGAGATATCAACTACTGGACTATGACCTTCAGCTATCAAAAATTCCAATCTATTGCGACAGCACCAGTGCCATCGCTATAGCCAACAATCCAGTACTACACTCAAAGACCAAACACATCGAAATCAGGTATCATTTTATCAGAGACCATGTGATGAATGGTGATATAGAACTTCATTTTATCCCAACTGACTTTCAGTTAGCTGATCTTTTTACCAAACCTTTTGATGAGACAAGATTCAACTTTCTCATCAGCGAGCTTGGAATGCTGAACTTTGAAGAGTAAAATCTTCAGCAGTTCACATTTGATCAGTGATAACAATGAACTTATATAACCCATTTCTATCACCTTCTCTCCGAACAAAATTGATTCGCTGATATCAAGGTATGTTTTCTTTACTCGCTGACGTTCGCCTAGAACTGAAAGATTTCAAAACAAATTGCATCGCTGAATATATCTTCCTTATCAGCGACACTTTTGAACTTTCTAAAACTAACACTGATATTTCTATTCAGTGCTTCATATTTTCAAAAATGTCCCTGAGCTCTTAAAAACCTCAGAGACATCCTAAAATATGAAAGGACGTTTATGACGTCGTCCTAACGGATAAACCTTGGCATGTTCTTTTTCTGACACACGTTTGCACGTTTCGTTTTCCATCCAATAAAATGCAAACACGTGTCCGTGTCATCATGAAAAACTTTTCCCGCTCATAGTTTTTCTCTCTCTACTCTCACTATATAAACCCATTCGAGTTTATATTTTTCCTTTACGCGAACAACTTCTTCTTCAAGAAAAGAATTATTGTTGCATTTTTGAACTCAAGTTTCCAGAAACTGTTCATCTTCTTCGTCGACAACAAGGTTAATATTCTTATTATTTACCTGTTTTAATTTGTTTATGATCTTGTCTTTGTTTTCAAAAGATCAAACAAAAGAACCTTTTAAAATGAAATCATTTTCTTTTCATGATTTTATGAACACAACGTTCATGGTTGTTCTTCAAGTTTAAAACAATATCTTAAACTTGTTACTAATATGTTTTTCCAGAATCCTTCTTCTTTATAAGAGAAAACTGGAAAACAAGACATTCACTGGTTTTTGTTTCTTTTCGTCAAAACTAGGAAAACCCTAATCTTCATTAAGACATCTTTTGTCTGAATGAAATGGACAAAAATTCGAAAAATATCTGTTTGGAAAATCTTTCAACATTAAGACATTTTTGTTCATTTTCTTTGTGGTTACTTGTGTTACACAGAAATGGCATCCTCGGAAGCTCCTTCTGCAAAAATCGCCACTACTGCTGAGAAAGTGGTTCTCACCAAGCCTCCTCAGGTCAAGTTCAAACTTGACAAAGTTACATTCCAACACAACAACCACTATGCGCTTTTCGATTTTCCTCAGAAGAAACCTGTCACACATCTTGATGATGCTGTGAACTTTCTTAAAACTTGCCCCATTTCAACCGCTCTTACCATTGCACCCCATGCTCATCGTTCTCTTCTATCTCAGTTCTGGTATACTGCCAGACGGGCTCAGGTACCCTCTGCCAAAGACCCAACGAAACTCATTGATACCATCCTCTGTGATACCAAATTTGGCACCACCAAAATCAAACCTGCCATTATCAGGCGTGCACTGAACCTCCCTACCGCTACCAAAGAAAAACCCTTTGTTCCTCTCCCAAACCCCAAGAAACATGTTGATAGGGAGATAATCATTGCATTCTTTGATGCAATAAAGTACGTATGGGGAATTGGGAGAGATGAAAAACCTGAGAAGAAGCTGACCGCAATCAAAAAGTCCATGATGCCAAGCGAGATGAACTTCATCTTCGCCCACCTGATAAGCTGCATGACAGCGAAAACCGGCTCCTCTGATCAAACCGCTCAACCTCAGCAAGCCATGGGATATGCATTGCTGAAAGGTCTTCATGTTGACTGGGCATCGATCATCTATGATGATTTGGCATTCAGAGTGGACATGGCTGACAGACCAACATGCGTTCCATACCCCCGTTTCATCAGCGCCGTCTTTCTAAAAGGACTCGGGGACAAATACTCAAAAGAGGGTGATCTGAGACTCTCTCGGGTTGGCCTTAAGGTGCTAGACTTCAGCCCCATGCCAAACGAGGTATGTCTCTCTGATCTCTTATCTCTTCTAAATCCTCCTTCTTCTACTTCTGCAGCTACCTCAGCGGAAATCCCCACCGCTGATACCCACGCTGCACCCTCCACTCCTTCTCGTAAAAGGAAACACTCTACTTCCCAACTTGATTCCAAAAGGATCAAGAAAACCAAGGAGCAACCCTCCAAGCATTCACATGCTGAAGACTCCACGACTCATCTTGTACAAGAGTCGCTGGATAGTTTCGTGGTACGCTCTGCCACAGCTGCTCAAGCCACCCCTTCCATCCCAACTTCAGCGTCTCTAAACGATGAGGTTATAAACTTGTAACAGAACCTCTCTACTTCAGACCTTCTAAAGACTGAAGAAGTATTCATCAGCGGATCCAACGCTGAACTCCGCACCCAACCAATCTTCTCATCCTTCACTCCTTCCACTCTTTCTTTGGACACTCCACCTATTTTCCCCCATTCTCTTCAATAAACGTCATCCTCATCGATACTAGTGCTGAACATCTTCAGAGGATGATAGGTCAATCTAAAGGACCTGCGGAAACTTCCCAGCGTAAAGGATCTCTGGAAGACGACTATGAAACGTTTACAGGTCATCGAAACTTCGAGGACTTCGTCAACCATCCTGCAGGAATACACATAACTCCACATACTCCTCTCTCACAACCCCAAACTTCTGAGCTTTCCTCTGTTCATAAGTTAATAACTTTTTCAGGTCCTAATTTGGGAGATATCAACAACTCCCTGAAAGATCTGGTCACAAAAGTGGAATCTTACAACACCACTCTCTCCACCAACTCTTCAGCGGTTACAGACGCTGGAGAGAATCTGAAAAAGCTTACTGAGGTTGTTGATAAGAAAGCCTCCAGTGCTGATCTGGAGAAGGTGGATGAAAGCATTGCAAGTTTTGCTTCTACTCTTGCTGAAAACTCTACTGCCATCAACAATCTCAATCTCTCCCATACTACTCTGTCCAGCGAAGTCACATCGCTGAAGACAGAAGTGTCCTTCTTAAGGACAAATGTCAGCGCCGCCACCAATCTACTGCAGCAAATCCTCGATCGACTGAATGCTGCTACCTGTGCTCCTTCACATTTTACTCAGGTAGATCTAGAGGATCTTCAAAGACTCGCTCCTACTATATCTGGCCTAGATGACAGATTAGCAGTGGTTGAATTATGCACGGGACTCACTGGCCAAGAAGACAGTGATTCTAATACTGATGCTGATGATGCTGTTACCTCCCCACCTCATCATGAGGAAGAGGGGGAGAAGGTTCAAGAAGGTCTTCCCCATGCTGAGGGGGAGACAAATGAAACTGTTGCTACTGCTACTTCTACTGGACAACCTCAGGGATTTGAAAACCCCGAGGGAACCGATAAACCTCCCTTTGTATCTGATGGGGAGCAACTCGAAGAGCAACATAAGGAAGTTGTTGCTGATGTGACCGAACCTTACGCTGATGAGGACGAGTCTGAAGAAGAAGCTGAAGACGATGAAGTTGTCGACATCTCTGACGACGAACCATCGTCAACTCATAAAAATGATGATGATGATGACGATGATGATGACTTCTTCTTTGTTGAGCCCAAGAAGGTCCCTGTGAAAGGGATTTCGATAAATGAACCATCAGGGGAGACGACAAAGGCCTCGCTGCAGAAGGCAATCTGGCCATCCTTCAGATAAAGCCAGTTTGTCAGATACAATATCTCCTCTTCCCTTACTCAGCATCCCTCCTCTACCCCTTCTCAATCTCAGTTCTCCTCTCCATAAAACCTCTATACACTTAACCATATTCTTTTCTCTATTTCTGTCTTCCCCAACTCTTCTTACATAAACGATCACTGTGTTTCAGCTAGTCCTCTCCCCTGCTTGAGGATCCAGCTGAAGTCCCCACTACTGCAACTCCAATAATCCCAGCCACAAGAGCTGAAGAAATAATCCCGGTCTTGGATTTAATCACTGGGACCGATGAACCTGAAGAACAATTTCTCTCTCACAAAAACAGACCTTCCTTGGCTCCACAAGAGCTGAGTAAAGAGGATCAAAAAAGGAGAGAAGAAATGATCAAGAAGCTTGAGGATCAACGAATCATCCTTCCACGAGACAAAGTTCCTGTTCCTAAAAAGTTCAGACTTTCAAAGAAAGAATTCACTGATCACCTCAGAGCTGAAAGGATACTCGCCGAAAGAAAGGAAGCTGAAGAAAAAGATAAGGCTCTCACCATTCATCTTGCCCAACAATCAGTGAAAGACCCTGCACTGAAAAGAACTCCCATCAAAGTTCAACGTCAGTTGTGGGAAGACGCCCAGAAGATTATCGAAGAAAAGACCAAGGTATCTCAATCTACCTTGAAATGGTGCAAAGAGAAAGTACACTTTCGATATCGGGCTGCCAGAATTAACAAGGTATATATCACTGGAAAATCGACCATCAAAGTTCCAATTGTTGAAGTCGAGATATTCAGAGAAAACGGTACAACGGAAACCTTCTATGCTGATGCTATCACGAAGTACGGTCTCTCTGAATGGTTGGAGATCAGAATAGCCATTCAGCGCTCACGTTCTAAATACAAGGATCGTGTCGAAAAACTTATAAATCGACAGATCGACTTGGTGTCTTCTGCTGTGGATATTCCTCCTCCCACTCCTCTTGCAACTCAACAAAGAAGGGCCTCTGCAAAGAAAAAGTCTAAACCTTCAGATTCAGGTCCTACTATTCGGGATGAAACAGGCATTGGTTTTTCACGTGCTGAAGTACTTGGTCCTGAACCTGACCTCTCAGCGCTTGATACCTCTCTGCCTCCTGGTGAACGATTCATTCCTGGAAAAGTCATATGCGAACCTTATAGTATCTTCTTTCACGACTATGATGAAGGACAACGCTTTCAACGTGTCTCTGAGCTTCCCATCACTCCCATCGAACAGCTCAGGGATCTCATCTATTGGTGTGAATTCAGACGCGGTCTTCAGGCACGATATCTCAAGCCCGTGATCTTCAAAGAAGCACAAGAAAGAAGAAATCAGGGAGAAACTGTCCCTGACTGGATGATCCCTACAACAAAGACCCTTGATGAACTTCTCGTTAAGGAAGAACCTTTTGAAGGCTGATAGGATTTCCTTGTATTTTTTCTATCTTTATCAGCTAGTATCTTTTGTACTTGTAAATTTATTTGGTGTACTTGTAATTTTTCAACTTCCCTTTGTAACCTGTACGAAGTACAAAGAAAATTTTCAGCGAATGTACTTTACTCCATCAGTACTCAAAAGATCCCAGAAAACAGTAAAAGAGACAAATATTTTATCAGTTTTTTTATCCTTATGTTTTCATACTTAGCAATTTTCTTTGTTGCTATGTCATAATCAAATAGGGGGAGATTGTTGATCCAAACCCTCAGTGATTTGATAATGACCCTTTAGAAACACTTAGTGAAAATTGTAAGTAAACAATATGTATTAGAGTTTCACTATCGCTGATAAGTACTATGACTCTACAGTACCGCTGATAGAAACTCTCGCTCTTAAAGTTTAAGTATTCAGCGAACACTGTTCACCATAAAGCTCTGAGCCTGTTCAGTGAAAAGAATATTTTTGGTGATCGCTGATAGTTTAGTTGTTTGCTTATGATCCCTGAAGACAAGTTTCACGTCAACAAAGGTTCTACGCAGAAGTCGAAGATCAAGCCCAAGAACCAGCGACAAGTCTACTAATGAACTGATGCGGATATCAGCAAAGCAAGACCTGTCCACTCAATGTGAAGTTTCAAGTAGAAGACTTCAGCAATTGCTGAGCTTTATCATTCGCTGATAAAGAACTGTTCAACGAACGCTGATCATGAGGTCTACTCTACAAGTTACTTTTGTCTTTCCCCCTTGCACGTCTCCGTACGAAGTGTCAGAACGGACATCCCTTCTGTCAAGAATCATACGACCAACTCTGATTCTACACTGTATACCATGCGGCTACTAAGGTTGTCTACAAAGGTCAACCCATGCAACCAATCAGCTGCTGCCACGTGTAAAGTAATACTGCCATGCATTAAATGCATGCAGTATATAAGAAGAACCCTACTTCAGGATTGAAGTGCTCGGCCATCTTCTTCTCTCTCTCTTAGTGTTAGAATATTTATCTTCAATATTCTTATCTCCTCTTTGTCTTAATTCTAGTGCAAGAAACTTAGTGCTCTTAAACTTGTTTAGATTAGGTTAATCCTTAATCTTGTTCCGCAACAAGTTGTAAATTGTTTGATTATATCAGTAAACAATTTAGAAAGTAAAAATCCGTGTGTTTGTATTCAACCCCCCTTCTACAAACTTGTATAACCCTCTCGGGACCAACACTCTTTCTCAGCGGCTTCATATAGGATATACTTGAAGCAATCAAGGACAATAATGGAAAGTGTTAATGTCAAATTCGACGAACATCATGAATTGGCTTCTGACTAAAATAGTTCAGAACCCGTTATAACTGGAATATTAGCTTCTGGACATCTCAGTTCAGAACCTGCTTCTACGTCTAATCAGGATCAACCTTCTACCTCAAAATCTCAATTAAATGATCTTGATTTGTTATTTGATGAGTTTTATAATGAATTTTATGGTACTTACAACAAATCTGCTAATTCTAACAGGATGGTACAAGCACCTACAACAATTTCCGCTGCCACAAATACTCAAGATGGTGCGTCTACTTCAACACCGGTTGATGTTTCCAGTCCTGTTCAAGATGTTCAAGTACCAGAAGTTGTTATTCCACAACAAGAGACTACAATCAATGTGGAAGGATCAACACATCATGCTAGTTCTTCGGTTATTGAACCAATCATTCCTCAGCACCAACCGGAATCTTCTACAATTCCAACAGAAATTCCAAGTGCTGAACCAAATGTTCCTCTAACCGAAGAAGGCACAAATGCTACTCTTGATAATGTTCAAGAATCCTATTCTCCTCACCCTCATACGACAAAGTGGACGAAGGCTCATCCTATTCACCAAGTAATAGGTGATCCAAATTCGCCAGTTCAAACTCGCTCGTCTGCTTTCAGTGATACCGTAAATGAATGTTTGTTTTCAATGTTTTTGAGCAACATTGAACCACTTACTGTTAAGGAAGCGTTGAATGATCCGGATTGGATTCTAGCTATGCAAGAAGAGCTAAATCAATTCGAAGCGTTGAAAGTGTGGAGGCTCGTTCCAAGACCGGCTGATAAAAGTATCATTGGAACAAAGTAGGTGTTCAAGAATAAGAAAGATAAAGATGGCATCATAGTTCGTAACAAGGCAAGACTTGTAGCGAAAGGTTACCGACAACAAGAGGGAAAATATTACGATGAGACATACGCTCCAGTCGAACGCATTGAAGCAATCAAAATATTTCGAGCGTACGCGGCATACAAGAACTTCACGGTATAGCAAATGGACGTGAAGACAACATTTCTAAATGGAATTCTCAAAGAGGAGGTATATGTCTCTCAACCCGAAGGTTTTGTCGACAAGGAAAATCCAAACCACGTTTACATATTGGATAAAGCCTTGTATGGATTGAAACAAGCCCCTCGAGCGTGGTACGACGTTCTGTCACAATTTCTACTCGTCTCTGGCTTTGAAAAAGGTAAGATAGATACGACTTTGTTTGTCAAGCGCGAAGACGGTGAGATGATTATAGTACAAATATACGTAGATGATATTATCTTTGGTGCATCTAACCCTGGTTTATGTAAATGGTTTTCTGATCTGATGATTGCTAGATTTCAGATGAGCATGATGGGAGAGATTAATTTCTTTCTTGGATTGCAAGTGAAGTAGTTTTCCACGGGGATTTTCATCAATCAGTCAAAGTATATATTTGACATTTTGAAGAAATTCAAAATGGAAAATTGTACTTCCATTGGAACGCCGATGGCACCAGGTTCAAAGATCGGTTCGGATCCTCATGGTAAGGAAACAGATATACGACACTATCAAGGTATGATCGGATCTTTAATGTACTTAACTTCTAGTCGCCCGGATATCATGTTTGCTACGTGTCTTTGTGCGAGATTTCAGGCGAATCCTAAGGAATCTCATCTCGGGGCCGTCAAGCGTATCTTTCACTATCTCAAAGGAACCACCTACCTTGGTCTATGGTATCCCAAAGTTACGGGATTCGAGCTAATGGCTTACTCCGACGCGAATCATGGTGGTAGCTTATTGGACCAGAAGAGCACATCCGGACACATACAATTTTTGGGTGATAAGTTGGTAAGTTGGGCGTCAAAGAAACAGAACTGTGTGTCGACTTCTACGGTAGAGGCAGAATATGTAGCGGCCGCAAGTTGTTGCTCATAAGTCATTTGGATGAAAACCCAACTGATGGACTTCGCATGTCGGTACGAAAAGATCCCAATTTATTGTGATAGTAAGTCCGCAATTGCAATATCTGTCAATTCGGTTCAACACACGAAAACCAAGCACATCGACGTACGGTATCATTTTATTAAAGATCACGTCGAAAAAGGTACAATTGAACTCCATTTTGTTTCTACTGAATTTCAACTCGCCGATTTGTTTACCAAGGCTTTGGATGAGAAACGTTTCACGTTTCTTGTTTCAAAGCTAGGCATGTTGAATTTGAAAGTTTGATTAATCATAATTTTTACTCAACATTTTGAAAATAATTCTTAGTCAATCAAATTTGATAAATTTGAGTGAAGAATACTTATTTTCATAATATTGAATATTCATTATGATTTGCTCAAATGTAGATTTCTTTCAGTATTTTACAAAGTAGATTTCAATTTTATATTTTTTACCGTATGTACTTTAATTAATATTATTTGTGCAGTTTTATGTGTGGTTCATGTGTTTAGGGGGAGCTATAAATGTTTGTGATCATGTTTCAAGGGGGAGCATTCAACAATGAAGAAGTGTTTGATTAATACAATGGAGGTAAGTGTTCTATTTCTATTGATTTGTGCAAACCCTACTTGATGAAAAATAATTTTGTCAAATCTTATGCACTTTTGTAGGGGGAGCAAAATGTGTTCTCAGAACACTGAACAATTTTTTAATCTGAAAAGTTCAAATTTTGAAAAATTTCCCGAGTCTGGAAAGTAGTCGCACAAGTCTTATACGACTAGCAATCCTAGTCGTACATGCCTTGTACAATAGTTACTGTTCACTCACGACAGTCGCACAAGCCTTGTCCGACTAGCAATCCTAGTCGTACATGCTTTGTACGACAGTCACTGTTCATAAGGCAAAGTCATATAAGCTTTGTCCGACTAGCAATCCTAGTCGCACACTAGTCGTACACTTCATCCTACGACTAAGAAGAGATACTCGTACATTGTATCGTATGATTATCTGACACGTGTCGGTCAACCTTTTGACCACTCATTTCTTGACACGTGTCACACAGCCTAAGTTCTATAAATAGTGTGTCTTTCAAAGTTGTTTTATTTTTACGACCCTTTTGAAACCCGACTTTCTCTCAAAGTTCAAATCGATTTTGGTTCGTTTGTTGCTGTTTGTTCATATCTGTGGATTCATTATCGATTCAGGTATCATCTTTACTCATTCAGTATCGTCGTTCATCCATTACATCATCTGTTATTGTGATTTGTAGAAATAGTCGAAAAGGGTTTTAGCAAACCCTTCGTATTCGGATCAATGTGTTAGATTTGATAAAAAAAAGAGAATAGATTAGTATTCCTGATAGTGAATCACATCTAGGGTACTCTATTTATAAGCTTGTTTTTCGAAATTCTTAGTTCTGGGTTTGAACTTCAAAATTGTTCGAAGTTATCATAACTGTCGGACAACATATTGTTCTTCATCACTCATAACTGTCGTACAAATCTGAAAATCATAACTGTTGTACAAAGCGTGTCCGACAACTTTTTATCGTACAGCTTTGTCCGACAATTAGAGTCGTACGACTTGATGTGTTGTACGACAGTAGCCCATACTTAGGATTTTTTGAAAATATTTTTGGTGAAAAAGTACTCACATCCATATGGTCTAATTATGTCAATCATATACCATGGCACACATGCAAGAGCAGGGTGATGGTAATTATTCTGACGAGAACACGGTTTTCCCATCTCATCGTTCATCACATCCTTCGGTGAACGCTCGAAATCTAGACGACGAACTTATTCTTCCAAGAGACAAAGAGGAACTAAAGCCAAACAACTACACTCTAGATTTCAACGTCAGAATGGATTATCAGTTGATCATGGAGATTCTCAAACATCATCCGCTTCGTACTGCTCTTGAAAAGACACAACAAGTTCCGGAGATCTATCTGCAACAAGTATGGTATAACATCCAGTATGTACCACGGGCAGATTCAAATAGCTACTTTAATCTGAAAGTGGATCACTTTGATGCCAAAATCACTTTGAAAAGGTTGCGGAGAGTTTTAGATCTACCTTACACTCCTAATTTTGAAGATATGTTGTCTGAAACAGATTTGTGCCGGGATATTATGCGTATGGGTTACAATGATCCACATCCAGATCAAAGAGTGCTGACAAGTACATCAAAGTTGAATAGGAACTATCTACCGCCGATCTATTACACACTATTCAGTGTTGTGAATAGATGTATGACTTCTAAGCACATGGGAGTCGACACGGCCAGTATTTCAGTTGTCAGAATGTTCCATGCTATCGTTTTCGACCGAAAGATTGACTTTGCTATTCTTATTTGGAATGATTTGATCGAGGTGGTCACCGACAAGGCAACGCCATCAAAAGCCAGATCATTTGTACCATTTCAAATATATCTTCAGATCATCGTACGTTCTATTATGGAGACTAACCGAGAGATACCGAGACGCGAGGGAGCAGTTCTTGGTCCGACCAACTACATGAAATATCTTCGACTTCCTAAAGGTCTTACTTTTCCTACTGTTATGATTTTACCTGAAGCATTACTCGCATACGCTGACCAAGAGTCACCATTCTTAAGTGAGTATAGAGAAGAGAACGCACTTATGGCCCGGCCAGGACCGGTAGGGCCTACCCAAAGTGCCAACCAATTAGGTGAGAATGGTGAGGGTCCAGTAGCTAGCGAGAGAGTTCAGGATACTGGGTACCTGAACAGGGTGTGTTGAGAGGTAAAAGCGATGTAAGGGGAAAAGGAGTTGGGGGTGCTCTTGGTCAGTCGTCCAAGTCGTCAAAGTCAAAGATCTTTGAGGACGATGACGATGAGGAAATTCTTGGTTCTGAGGATATTGAAGAAGAATCCGATGATCTTGATGCTGATATTGATGATCCAGCAAAACTTGTATATGATGCTAGTTCGGATGATGGTGATGCTAATGCTGATGATGAAAAAGAGGATGAGAGCTCAGATGGTGATGATGATAACAATGATGATCAAAACATGGAAATTCTTGACACTGTTGTTGAAAAAGTGGTTACTCATTCTGATACTGGAGGAGATATAAGGGGAAATGAGGGAGTATTAGTTGAAACAGAAAATGAGGTGGGGTTATGTGAGAAAGAAAGAAAAAAAGATGGTGAGAGTGTGACAGGATCAAAGAAAGTTTTAACTACTGAGCCTATCCAAACCGTGTCTAGTTGGGTAGCCACATCTACTGTCGGTGCGCGTTCGTCGCCATAAGACATTGGAGAAGCCATAGTGAACCCAGTTATGCAATGCACAACCCCACACATCCACTCATCAACTTCTCTACAAGTTGATGTTTCACTTTCTCATAGGGGAAAAGCACAAACTCTATCGGCGACACACTCGGTGTCTGCTGATATTGAAACAGGATGGCAACTGCCCCGGCCACCACCTTTGTTAGGGTCAATTTATGTTGATTAGAAGTTCAAGGGTCTGTTTTGTAATACTTTAATTTGAGCATAGTTAGTGAACGGGCCATGGGCTTGTTAACCACGGGCCCGTTATATATAATGTGCTTTAGCCTTAGAAAATAGGCTAGTTGTTCATTTTCCTCTCAATTGTAATTCTCTCTCAATTGAAAGCAATATATGGATGACCAGTTGAAATCATAAACATCATTGTTCTTATCTATTGATTTCATTGTTTGTTGCACGGATCTGGAACTCACAATTGGTATCAGAGCAGACGGACTACATCGATTCAAAGTGTTCAACTCGATTTCTGGTAAGTTTTCTGAACAATACGGCTGTGTTCTTGAGTGACAATCTACTTTTTGATTCTGTTAAAATTGACCGATTTCTGGTTAGTATCATTGTTATTAGTGATTCTGCAAATTTTCATACTCTAATTCGATTATTTGAGTGGTTTATTAAGCAAATTAAGTTCAAAAGTTTTGAGTGTGTTCTTCACTAAAAATCGAATTTTTACCATCAAAATCGATTGGGTTAGTGTTATTTTTGTGTTTAGTAGTGTTTCTAATCTTTCAGGAACATTTTTGAGCAACCCTAGTTGATTCCCAAAATTCATCACTCCAGCCGTTCTTTCCGGGTAAAACAGCCGCGGTTTCCGGACAGTTCTAAACTTTCCAGATAATTGCGTAATCCTTCCAGACAGTTCTAAACTTTTCGGGTAAGTCTTCTAATTCCATACTTTCCGGGTATATTTGTTCCGGAAACCCAAAGTTTCCGGTAAAATAGTTTGTCCGGTTAACTCAACGTTTCCGGTAACCTATTTTGTCTGGATAACTCGAAGTTTCCGGTTATATTGATTTTACCCGAAAACCCATTCCATCCGGAAAGCCTTTTATCTGGAATCTATTGTCATCCGGTAAGTTCATGTGTTTATTTTTCATCAAGAAACTAGTGTCTTCCGGTAACCTATAGTTATCAGGAAACATCAGTTTGTCCGGACTCTTTCATTTATCCGGGAACTTTTATGATTTTGAATTGTTTTCACTAAATCTGAATCCGGACACTTCCAGGTCAGACCTCTTATCCGGATTCCTATCCGGTAAGTTCAGTTTGTTGAAACCCTACCTGTACCTAGTTCAAATCTGTCATAGAACCTGCGTTAGGATACCACTCATAGTGCCTTGCGTTAGGTTTACACTTTGAATCAATCAATTCGTCTGACGATCATTCCAGTGCAACAAAGATGTCTTCACGCGACGCTCCTGCTATCGGCACCACGTCTCCAGTCGCTGAAGAATCAAGTCAGGTATGTGAATCTAGCCAACAAGATTTCTTGAATCAAATGCAATCACTTAATGAACAGGCATATTCCTTTAAGGCCACCTCTAAAGAACAAAAGCTTGAGATTAGATCTCTAACCGAAAAGCTAGATGTTAAAATGAGAATAACAGAAAAATATAAGTCTGAAAATGCTAATCTAAAAGACAAATGCAAAAATCTCTCATTAGCACCTAAGGACTTAAGGGCCAAGTTATCTGAACTTCAGTCTCAGTTTGATCAGTGTCTGAATGAGAAAGCATAAATTGTTTATCAATGTTCTGCTCTTCAAGTTCAGCACAAGGAGTTTGTTAATAAAATCATTGATCTTGAAACAAAACTCCACAAAAGAGGTCAAACCGATCAAACCATCTTTATGAATAAACCCAAAGAGTTCACGTACTTTAACAAAGAATGGGGAATCGGATACGATAACCCACATTATCTGAAAAAGGGTATCTACAAAACACCTACTCTGTATGACTTTGGGTGTCTTGGTTTAGATAAGAAATACCCGGAATATGCTATTAAATGGACTGGTCCTCTTGAACCTGAAAAGGAAGAGGAAACCGAGGAATATAAGCGAGCACACAAACGAGGAATACAACTTCCATTTTGTTATGAACCTTTAAATTATTCTTATCAAAAGAACAAGAAGTATCTCTCGAATGACTACTTCGATGGCTACAAGGTTGCAAAGCCCAAGGATTCCTTCAAAAAGGATGAGGTCCAAGCAACCGCAACCAAGACTGAGACGGATGAGTTTAAACTCTATGTTCCCCCTCTCATCTTGGAAGCAAAGATAGTCGAGTTGGAGGAGTCACTCGAGAAAGAAAGGTCAGTTTTTCAAATGGAAAAGCAAGCGCTCATCTCTGTTGAGAAACTCAAATCTGAGAAAACCGAAGTTGTGTCAAATGAAGAAAAGGAAACTCTTCAGTGTGAAATCAATAAGCTCTCATTGAGACTGTCTGACATGACAAGAGAAACGATGAAGGAGCACATAAGAAATGGTCATATCCAAGTGCAGATTGACCTACTCCAAAATATAACACAGATTTCACCTGATCTTTACTCAAACTCATCCGACACATCCTCGTGTAAAACTTTCATAGGAAATATCTCTTCACATGAAAATAAAGTTTCTTAAGATGAGTGTGTTAAAAGGAATTTAAACTCTGATTTTTCAAACGCTTCCGCACCGAATTCCCCAAAGCACACAACCGAAAGCACAAAGTGTTCCTTACCGTCCTTGACCGATCCAAGTCCTGTAATTCCGGAAGTCGATTTTTCAGAATATATGAACTCTGAAGGTAATTCTTATGGAGAGTTTGAGTCGTTCCCCTTCGACAAACCTCTTCCGAGTCATACTGACTTTTTATCACCAGTAGTCAATCGGTCGGTCAATTTTCTAAAGGGTGCATGTTCTAATACAAAGGCCCCAGCTGTGATTAAGATTTCCAAATCTAAACCTGTTTCTCAAAACCAATCACAGCCGAGGCAAAACACCACGCGATTGCCTATCAAAAATATTGTTTCTTCAAAAGTCACTGACCATGCTGTCAATGTGAGTTCAGATAAAACCGGCCAGCCTAAACAAAATAAACCAAAGAGGCCAACTAGGGAATCTATTGAGAAAGAAGCGTCGAAGTCATTTAACACTGTTTTTTACCCTAGAATGAACAAAAACGATTGTGCTTGGAATCATAGGCCTGAGTTTGTTAAAAGGGATGTTAATTTTCCGATGAAAATTTACTCCATTCAGCAATTGATTCAATTATCGCACGATTGTTTGTGTTGTTCTAGTTGTGGTTGGAATGACTTTGATAATATTAATAATAATGATTGGTTTGGGTCATATCACATGTATAATTCGACACCCAAACGCAAACCCCGTAATAACAAAAGAAAATACTATAAACAACGGGGTTTCCAATCAGAGGTTAAACCACAGCGGGAGACCAAACCCATTCCAAAACGGGCTTCTCCTACTGAGATTAGACCGGCACCCAAGAGGCAGCCTGCTACAAAACCTATTCCTCCAAAAGGTGTAAGTTCTACACCCAAGAGTCAACATGTGCCAAAACCAGTTACTCCAAAATGTGTACAATCTACACCTAAGGGGAAGTCTGTGTCAAAGCAAGTTCCTCCACGGGGTGTCAAACCTAACCCTCTCGGACCCAGACAAATTTGGGTAACAAAGGTCCGCTAATCTTGTTTTGCAGGACGGTCATGTGTAGTTCTTACACTCTGGATGCTCCACGCACATGACCGGAAGGAGGGAGCTGCTCACGATCTACAAGGAACAATATTACGAAGACGTGAGGTTTGTCTATACCTGTGTTTTCACGAGCTGCTCATGTGTTTAGGGGGAGCATGATCAGCTATCAGGTATGTATACTCTACTGTTGAGGAGGAGCGACACACACAGTGTTTTTCTTTCAAATGTCTAAAAGTTTTTTTTTGTGTCGGACTCTCCATTGCACGTGTTTTGCATTATCCGAGGGGGAGCGAGAGGTTAAATCTTTTCCAAATCCTAAGAGTTTCAAATTTTTGAAAATTGATGTGTTAAATGTCAAAGTGTCTGGACACCCATCTGTCCGGATGACTTTCCGGACGGGATGGGTATCCGGGTCGTCTATCCGGGATTTGAGGTCATATATATTGATCCGGACACCTCTTGTCTATATATCCGGAAAATCTTGCTCAAAGCCCTAAACCCTCTTAACCATTCTATCTCGCCCGGTCTTTCTCAACTTCATCGATTTTCACTCGCATCTCGCTCCAAAATCAGGTATGTGTATCACGTTATCATTTCGATCATTTGTTATCTCGTCTATTACACATTACACCGCAAATCGACCACTGATTTGGTCGATATCGATGCATCCGAACACCCCTATTGAGTTTATTCGATTTTGGGTCACATCAATGTCCAATAGGTCGTCTTAGCTGACTTAGCGTGTTTCTGTGCTTACATCGATCTCACATATATGCTTTGATACATTTTTAGGACACTATTGTGTATGACTGATCGATTGGAATGTCGTCCGGCCACATTCATTGTGTCCGGAAACCTTCTTCGGTATGGTGTTTTGCCCGGTAACCTCCATCACTTTCGATATTTCATCCGAAATCACACAACAACCGGAAACCTAGTTGTCCGGAAACCTCAGGGTTTCCGGTTAGTTCAACTACCGGATTGTTGATGTGTCCGAAATCCCTAGTTGTTCGGAAACCCCTTTCACGCGGAAACCTATTTGTCCGGATTGTCCATTTTGTCCGGGAACTATCATGTCATCCGGTAAGTCTTGTTGTCCGGATACCTTGTGCTGTCCGGAAAGTCTTGTGTTTCCAATTTTTGTCCGGATACCATTTGTCCGTAAAGTATGCCTTGACCGGAAAGTTGTGCATTCAATAGCTTTGTCCGGATACCTTGTGTAGTCCGGATATTTTTTTGTCATTCCATTACTTTATCCGGACATCTCAGTTCTGTCAATTCAGTACCTAGTCTCTCACTGCCAGTCCTCGATCTGTCTCAGATTGAGCCATTAATTGCAAAGGTACGCACTGACACTTGTTCATTCGCCACAAATACTAACTGTGTGTCTTTTACAGATATTCAATGGCGGATCAGGAGAAGAATCCACCACAACATCCGGAAGAACAAATTCCTCAAGAGGAATTTATAGACGAGACAGCTGATAATGCCTTGGTCGAACCTGACCATGGCACCGAGATAGAGCCAAACAACCATCACCTGGACCCGGCTCAGTTTCGTCCACAACCACAACACCGAGTACTTGTGGACATCCTAATGCGTCACCCTCTCCATGAGGCCCTAATTGCTACAGCCCACGTTCCACTACTGTACGTTCTTCAAGTTTGGCTTTCTGCACAAGTCATCACGGCCGGAAATTCTCAGACGATCACAGCTCAGATTGATAATCATCCTTTCACACTGACACCTGATTCTTTCCGCCGACTTCTATCACTACCTGAAGCCACCGTGGGCGGACTTCAACAGTACGACCCCGCGGTCAATGACGAAACCTTATGCGCTCAAGTCTGTGCGCTTGGATACAACTACGCTCTTAACCGTCCTTCCGCGTTCAATCGGAAATACCTGGGCCCCATCTGGTACACCCTGTTTACGATTCTGAACAGGTGTCTTTCGTCCAGATGGAAAGGTATCGACCAGTGTACCGGCGACTTCCTGCGGCTATTCCATGCCGTGTGCTACAACCGCCACGGGGACGCATCAATGATTATCTGGCATGAACTTGTTCAAGCCATTCGTCAAATCGGAGGTACAAAGCATAAGAAGTTCCTCCCCTACCCTCGTTTCCTTGCATTGGATGTGCGACAACATATGGACTCCAATCCAGCAATACCGCGACGTTCGAATCATCCGATATGTCCTCCTCACCACCTACAATACATGGTAATCCGTAACCCATCTAATGCCATTGCCATGCCCATACCTGAAGCCCTTCTGGCACATGCGGATCCTACTGCACCGAGTGTAGTAGCTTAAAGGGAAGCGTTAGGGAATCCCATGGTCCAGCCAGCGCCGGAGGGACCTGCCCAGGGACCTAGACCTGAGAGACGTGAGGGTCCGAGAGTAAGAGGTGGAAGGGCCCGGGCAGCAGGGGCTCCCGGGCGGGGTGTGTTGAGAATTCGGGGAAGGGGAGCTAGTGTTAGTGATGCAGTGGATCCCAGCTCTAACCAACAACCCATTATCCCTCTCACCCGACCAACAGGCGAAGCCGGAGCATCGTCCTCACGATCGATGCTTCAACATGACTCCGAATCAAATCTTTCCGACCCGCCTTCACCGCGCCCACATGTTGAAAACGTGGAATCTGACTCCATGCAATCCGATACGGACCGTAACATCCGCCTGAAATTAATCCCTCATGGTATCGGACCCAATCCGGACTTCACCGAAGGAATACCACATGACTCACCACTACTCCCCAACATGCTATGGGAGATACTTGGATACCCGAGGGAATTATAGGTCACGAGTTAGAACATGTGAGAAGGAGAGAACTGCGTTCGAAAGCGAACCAGTAAAAATTGAGCCGTAAAGATAAAGAGGCTCCTGAGCGAATCCAACCGAGCGATATCCGGGTAGCCACATCTGTTATCTTGTCTCATACGTTGGGACGGGGTATTGAAGAAGCCTTCGTGGACCCAGCAAAGCAATTGCACAACCCCCTTATCCACTCATCCGTCTCTCAAAAGACGGATGTTTCAGTTTCTCACGGGGATCAAGGACAACTTCCACCGGTCTCTCACTCGGAGAGTTCTGGTGTTGAAATAAGAGACCAACAGCCCATGGTCTCGACTTCATTTCGTGCACCATCGAGTCTAGAGCCATTTGAAATTGAACATTCTTCGCCTAGGACACATGATGAGGAATACCAAATCGAGATTCTCCGTGACTCGATCGGAACGTCTGTAGTGTCTCCGTCAGGCGGAACACGAGGATCGGACGGAAATCCTACCACAGCTACCAAATTGCCAACTGTGAACGTAGGTGGCTCTGCCTCTAAGGTAGTTTCTTCAAAGGGGTAATCTAAGTGATTCTGGAGTTACATTACCCGACTTTATGTCACAAGGGTCCCTGGACAGCACCCTCAAGGCTGTCCGCGAGGCGATGGAGCAGCACGTCGTCGCCGAGCTCGACACCGTTAGGCGCTTAATCAAAGGTAAAGGGCATGTCGTCGACACTGAAACCGCTGATACATCTCCACCGGGTCCTAATCAGCCTACCTACTCGGTGGACACCCTCAAGACGATGCTTCTGGCCCAACTGCTCCAGCAATCTGAAACTGACGCCTCAACCGAAGCAGACCTGCTATCCGTTCTGAAATCTCAGGTCACAGCTCCTTCATCGTCCATTACCACTCGCTTGGATACAATTGACTCGATTCTTAAGGACTTCAAACAAGCGCTCACAACGCTGTCCGATAGAGTCCGTTCACTCGAAGATACCTGCAAGAGTCAAGCAGGCGGTCTGAAACGCAAGCACGATGACCAGGATGATCCTGATCACCGTGAGGGGAGAAAAGACTAAAACCTACTGAGACCGCCCCTATCCTCACCTAATCGACAATTGTGGTTCATCTGGAACCAGCAACTGTGGCAACAACAACCGACGCCGAACCTGAAGCCGAGTTGCCTCTAGCCAAGATGGTAATAGATATGGATATTTCAGACGATGAAGACCCGACGGTTGAAAAGCCTGAGGATTCAACACAGGAACTTGTTAATTTTGATTCATCAGGCAGCCCAATACTGGATATGATTGATCCAAACTGCGAGACCAACCCGGAGACCGAAGATGCATGGTATGAAAAAGCCGCCAGAGCCGCAAATCTCCAGGTTAATTTGGTCTTCCCTATTGATGAAGATGATAACGTAGACTACGATCAGTTCTTGCTCCAGAATTTATATGGAACCCCCGTTCACTCTGCTCAACACGTTGAAACTTCAACAAGACCCGAGACCACAACTGCCGATATTCCGAAAACTCCTCAGCAACCGACAGCTTCTGATCTCCCTCCTCAACAGCAACAGCAACAAATCCGTTGGGAGAAGATCCCGATCTTTATTCCTCACCTGGAGGAATCCATGAAGAAGTTGTTCGTCCACAAGCTTCGACCAATCGAGCCGACCTTTTGCCTTGGCATTTACAACCTCAACCCCGAATACCAACGCCGGTACATCAGTGCAATGAAGCGGTGTCTACCAGTTAGCTAAGTCAGAACCAAGCATCAGATCACAGAGGTACTCAACATCCAGTCAAGCCGCATTATGAAAATCGTTTATCTTGTATTCACTGTCCGACGTAAAGATGGGAATGAATGGAAATTTTTCGAAGCTGACTTCCAGCACCTCCGACCGTTCGACTTCCTGGCAATTCTGAAAGACCTTCGTACAAGAACCATCCGACCGCTACCTGTCACAAAGGCGCTCGAAGTTGTTCGTCGATTCCTAGTCCGTACTATTATGAAGTCATATCTCACGGATTTCCAAATGGCAATCGAGAATAGGGCAAAGAAAGTAAATCTGATCAAGCAAAATCTGAAAGCTCCTGAATTGAAGATGTATCCCGAGAACGCTCTGCTTCTAGAACCTGAATTTGGGATAGTCTTCATCAACGAACAGAAAGAGAAGAAATTTCTTTGATTCAGTCAGGTAGACAGATTCTGCGACGGTACGCTCTTCAAGGTTCGAGATGCTCTTTGAAAGATCATTACGCACGAGTCTGAAAATCCAAAGTATTCGTATGTTCCGAATCCGAATGAAACAACTGCTCGGAATGCTTTGGAAATGGTTGAAGAACGCATCGACTATCGTCGCGCTATCAGATGGTTCGAGATTCACTTTGTGCTTCGTAAAAGATATGTTTATAACTGGCGAGAGCTAGAGCGCAAACTCGAACTTCAAATCAAAGGGGGTGATTGTTAGGGTCAATTTATGTTGATTAGAAGTTCAAGGGTCTGTTTTGTAATACTTTAATTTGAGCTTAGTTAGTGAACGGGTCGTGGGCTTGTTAACCACGGGCCCGTTATATATAATGTGCTTTAGCCTTAGAAAATAGGCTAGTTGTTCATTTTGCTTTCCTACTCTTAATTGTAATTCTCTCTCAATTGAAAGCATTATATGGATGACCAGTTGAAATCATAAACATCATTGTTCTTATCTACTGATTTCATTGTTCGTTGCACAGATCTGGAAGTCATAACCTTCATTTGTTCACAGATCGCGTCTAGAACTATTTAATTTTACTTCATTTCCTAGGACACCGAGACCGTTTGTCACTTCATCAATGGTGACACAAAACGTTAGATTTTTTCGTAACCCAACCGGAACGCCCCAAGTGTTGCCGCCATTCGTTGGTGCTTCACGAGGACCGGGCGGAAGTCCTATCAATGTGAACACCATGCCAGCATGGAACATAGGCCATACAGACTCTTTGACTGCTATGTCAACCAGTAACCTAAGTGGTCTGGGTGTTACCCCGTTATAAGCTCGTGCAGTTCAGTTATTGGTGGGTCCTCCTCCTCACAATTTTGTATCAGTGAAGTTGCTCGAATTAGCCATCCAGCCTCTTAACAACAGTCACAAAGCTCAAATGGCCAAATTGAAAGATGTTATTGGGAAGTTATATGCCGATGTTCAAAAAGCTGTCAAAGGAAAATATGTTGCCGAATCTACATCCACACCATCCGACACTCAACCAGAATCCCAGCCAAACCCAAAGGTATATCCCAATTTGCCTTTACATGAATTGAAATCTCAATTGCTTACTCGTTTGTTAGAACAAGGAGATACGAATACTCAAGAAGAAATAGACATGCTTGGTTTACTTGGACGCAAAACAGAACAACAAGCCACTTTACCAAATTCACTTAATACCCTACAACAATCCATATCTAACCTAACCGAGGCTATCTCTTCTGGCTTCACAACCCTATCAAACCGAATTAAAGTGGTGGAAGAAAAGTGTGGGATTCAAGCCAAAACCACCAAACGTAGACATGATGATCAAGATCCCGATCATGATCACCATGAGGGGGAGAGAAATGTAAGACAAAGAGTTGAACAAACTAGTGGTTCGGGCGTTCAAGTGCCTGAAAATGTGGAAACGAATGTGGAAACGGGTACCGGTAATGTTGGTGGTACTCAAGTGGGTGAAAGCAGTCCTACGGTTGAAAAGCATGAAGGATGTGACAACGGAACAGTTGAGGAAAGAATGGCAGATGGTTTTATACAAGATTTGATTTATATTGACTCGGAAGAGGATCAAATTGTTATAATGATTAAAGAAGAGATGGATGATGTATTCGATGGTGGTGTAATTCAACCTGATTCTGATTCCGAAAAAGAGAATGATCAGCCTGATCCAGTGATAAAAGTTCCTGTGATACCTGATCTTCCAGAAGGCAAAATCAAAGATCCAGTCTCCGAAGCTGAAATGCGTAATCTTCAGATGTTAGTGGATAGAGAATCACTGATTGTAAGAGGAAATCACATAACACGAATCATTACTCCGTTCCAAGAAGATATTAGGGGTGACTTGTTCGTGAAATAGATTCAGCCTATTGACAAGGTAAAATTGTATTCCACGCAAGAATCAGATTGAATACTTGTACATGATGAACGACAAAGAGAAAGAGCTCAGATTTGTCAGAACAGATAAAAAGATTGTAAGAATTGTGAAGATAGAATCGGATAAGATTCTGAATGTATTCTACCCAAGATTCACAGTGTACAGAACAGACGGAAAGGAATGGTCATTCAGCGAGGCCGACTTTAAATCTTTAACTTGTGAGGATTTCTTCGCCCTATATGATATTCTTGCAAGACGTCCGAACAAAGATGTTACTTGGTCTGAAGCCTATCAAGCAGTCAAAAGATTCATGAAGAACTTGATCAAGCTTGCATACTTAACAGATTTTCAAATGGCTAGGAAATCAGATCAGAGTTAATAAAAGAAGGCCAAACAGAAACTTACCAGACATACAAGGTATTCCTCTTTATACCGTGTTAGAAAAATGAGAGTTTGGTATTGTTTATCACAACGGGCAAAAGAAGAAGAAGTTCTTGAGGCTTATTGAAGTCAACTTGTATTCTGATGGGACGCTCTTAATGATAAAGATTCGGCTGACTGAAAAGCTAAGATTGGATGAAAAGAAAAAGGTACCTCTGAAGGATAAGAAGAAAGTCTTGATCAACAACGCTTTGAAAGCCATGCAAGATCGACTAGATTACCGGGATTCACTAAGAAGGTTTGAGATCATTTTTGGGATCAGAAAGAAATACATTCCACTAGAGCAACTTCGAGGATAAAGCTTACATGGCTTACTTGAATACAAAGGGGGAGAATGTTAGTGTCTATTTTATGTTGTATTCAAGTTGAGGGGTTAAACTTGTAAATTCTAGATCTAGGTATAAAAGGCTTAGATCTTGATATTTTGACTAACACTTTGATATTCATATCTTACAACTCTCTGTGAGTTTCTCTCTACTTCATGTAACAAGTTCTTGATGATTAATGAGAGATGACAAGAGTTTCTTACAGATCTTGATTCATATTACTTGTATCTTGGGATCACACACGTCATCAGAAGTACTGTCATCAGAGGTGCGGGTTATTTCTAAGCGTTAACCGCAGGTCACCCACACATCTCTAACCGTGATGGTTCTATAGCCGAAAGTTTGTCAGAACCAAATCCTACGTGGCATCTTCTGATTGAAAGACCAACCGTTAGTTGTTCCCACATTCTACTGTAGAGGCCACTCTACTATCTGAAACTCGAGTACCTACAGTACCTACAGTACCTACGATGGTTATCCAGCCACACATTTCGAGTATAAATACCCATTCCCATGACCCATTTCATTTCTTACGCTTACTGAGTATTCAAACCTTCAAACCTTCCCTCCTTTTATTCAAATATCCTTTGAGTTCTTCAAAAACCTAAAACCTGCAACAATGGCAGAACAAGCACACTCAACAGAATCAAGTCGAATAGGGCATGTAGATCAGATAGTCATCCAACCCTACAACTTCATAGACAACAACTACAGATTTGACGCTAACCCAGCCAACTATTTGCCTATCTACCATGTGTTCGTAGAGTTCTTCAAGAACTCTGAAATTTTCCAAGCCCTTACACTATACGACGATGATCTTCCAGAGATATATGTCCAACAATGGTGGACAACTTGTCACTACATTCCAGAGAGGAATGGTATCATTGGGAACGTAGATTCAGGAAGACAGAGAGGAGCTGGAACGATTCGCATTCGCGATAAGACCTTAAGAAGAATCTTTGGAATGCAAACCCCACGACAGTTAGGAATCCCTGCATACGAAAACCCCCCAAAGATCCCTGTTCTCCTTGATTTCATTCATTTCTTGGGCTACAACAACACCCTAAACAAGATTGGCGATTTCAGAAGAGGAAATCTACCCCCTGTGTGGAACTTCATGTTCTCCACACTCAACAGAACCCTAACCTGTAAGAGTGGAAGTCAAGACCAAGCCAGTACTGAAATTCTTCAAATCATGTATGGCTTATACTTCAAGAGGCATTTCAACTATGCAAACATCCTGTACAAAGACCTTCTGGCTGCTGTAAATACCAAGACGACGACTATAGCGAAAGGAGGTGTTGTAGGAGTTCACAGGAATCTGAAACACATCAGATATCCAAGATTTATCAGTTTGGTGATCAGAGAAGCATTCCCAACTCCACAACTAGTTCAACAAGGAAATCCAACTCCTGGATGGGTAATGTCCATATTCATCCCTACAACCACAGGTGAGTATCCCAACACCAGAAGAGTACCACGAACAATGTTATCTCTGATAAACCCAACCCACATTTCTCTACAAAACTATAGACATGTTGCTCAACCTCAAGAACCTGAGGTGAGATCCCCCAGCATACTTAGGTCCTGAGCCTTCATTAGAGTCTGTAAGTGTTGTAAGAGAAGAAGCAGAAGTAGTCAGACCAGAGGTAAGAGTACCCGAAGTGGGGTCCTCCTCTAGTAGTGGACAGAGCATCCCCTTTGGAGGTTGTCCAAGAGGAAGTAGAGGAAACTGCAGAGGAGGTGGCAGAAAGTTCGTCATCCTCTGGCAGTAGTGAGGAAGAGGAGAGTGAGGGAGAGACTTTCGAGTCTTCTGAATCCCTAGGAGCTGAGGGAAACATGAGTTTAGAAGAAGATGTTCGAATGAACACACATGTACGTTTTCCTAGCCCAACTCCCAGTGCTACCACACAACCTATCCCTGATGATCAAGACCAGAAGGACATTGAAACAGATGTGCACACCTCGAACCCAACCCAACTTGAACCACCAGAGGCAACTCTTCACGCCTCTGGTATGCACGAAACCGGGGAATCCATTTTCGGTAATGATGGCCAATCGCCCCAGGACATCAATAGGTCACCAACACACGTTGAAGCCTCTGTGGCTTGCATAGATTTGACACAAACTAGCCCTGAGATCTTTAGAATCTCACGTAGGTTCTATCCAAGGGAAGACCTATCTTGATCACAGATCTTCTCAACACATAAGATTTCCTTCTCCAGAACCTGAGCTGGAAGAGGAAACTCTGATCAGAACACCCAGAGATGTATCCCCTGAAAAGGAACATCAAGGATCGGGTGGAAGTCCTCCAAGAGCCAACCTAAAAACAACTCTTGATGGAGGCGCCTCTGAGCTCGAGGCTGACTTGGATCCATGTGTTGGAACCAAGGTTACCCCCGCTGACACTGTCACCAGAGCAGAGCTCAAAAGCTTATGTGACAGTATTAGCAACTCCTTGAATGAGTATAAACTTATCAATGAAACAAAAGAGAAACTGATCCGGCAGGAGAATGCAACTCTGAAGTCTGAGCTGCAAGAAATCACTAGAAAATATGCAGAGACTTCCCATAAACTTGTTGATGGGGAAAGGGACACATCAAATGAGACAAAAAAGTTGACAACAGAGCTGACCTGAAGAGAACCATGGCAGAGAACCACACCACAGCAATGAACAGAACTCTGCCCATGCCTTCCATTCTTCTCTCTGAATCCAACATCAGAACCTTGACAGAGATGATCAACAATTCTGTCAAGGATGTTATCAAAGCGGCCACTACATCTTCTGCTACTCCACTTAATGCATTTGGTCCAAGCCCCAACGAACTACCTATGACAGTTGGCCAGATGGGAGAATTCAACAGAAACGTTCTAAGCAAAATGATGACCATCTCATCCAAATTTGTCATGAAATCTCAAGCGACAGAAAGACATGTCCAAACATCTCTTGACTCTTATAAATTTAACTTTGAGAGTAAAGTTGATGAAATCAGAACTGCTGTAACAGAAGTGGAAGATACATTGAAGAAATCTGCTGATATCTTCACAGATGCCATCGTCCAAATTGGTTTCAGAAAAAGTCCTGCAGAAGAAACCCCAGAAGGAGAACCTTCAAAGAAAAAGGCAAAGTTTGTTGCCCCGGACTCTCCCAAACGAACTGTGGCAACCTCTGGCGATGATGATGATGATGATGACAATGATGATGACACACACAGAGATGTCGTTGGGCCTTCAGAAAGTTAAGCAGGAGAGTCCTCTGTGCAACAAAAGGGGAGACAGAAAAAGGGAAAAAGAAAGAGAAAGAGACAGAGGCAGAGAAAGAAAAAGAAACACAAGGGGAGAATGAGACAGAAGAAAATCCAACAGAGATGATGATAGTAGAGTTCGACTACATGTTCAAAGGCAGAACTATCAGAGCACCAGAAGCGTCGACATCTTAACCACCAGAAATCATCATCCTTGAAACTCCTCCCCAATCTCTAAGAAATGAACCAGAGAGAACAGAACCATTCTCTGTCGATGAACAAATAAACCAACCCCAAGTCCAAACCCAAACTACACAAGATCCTGAAAACCTAGTTGACATACTTATGGCTGAAACTCATGATGATCAGAACCCAAACCAAAACCAACCAGAGCAGAACCCAGAACCTGCACTCTGACACACCGAAAAACCTTCCCTAGAAGAAGTGTTTGCATATCTCTATGCAGACAGAGATATAATTCCAATAAATGCCGTACCCATCAACCCATACCTAAACCCGACCAGAGCAAGCAGACTTAACGACGCCAGACGAAGGTTCATTGAAACAAAGTCACATCTGAACAGAGCAATAAACTCCTCGTTTGGGATAAGCAGAATTTTGAAGATAGAGCATAGAAAATTTTCCCATGACAGAGTTTTGTACCATCTGTATACTATGGAATCAAAAGACAAGAAGATAGAATCCTTCAACGACAATGATCGTGTGCTTTTGAACCCATATGATCTCGTCAATTTCCATGACAGATACAAAGATGCAAGGACAGATGTGCCCGAAGTTCAGTATGCTATGCAAGAGCACATCAACCTCAGAACACAGATTGATTTTCAGCTAGGCATAGAGTTTGAAGTTGAGAGACTGGCAATTGCACCTCCAAATGAAAATCTTGAGGGTTATAACCATTGCAGAATTGGAACCGTGATTGGAAATCCACCAATCTTTATCTGCCGACAGAAGGGCATCAAGAAGGCCATCAGATCTGCTGAAACCCACAAGTACTCAAGTGAGTCGCTGCAGTACCTCAAAAACGTCATCCTGAACCTTCCAAGGGAAAAATGTCCAGAATAGCAACTGAGGCTTTACATCAACCAGATAGATCTCATGTTAGAATTCCGAGACCTGATCAGAAGATTCGACAGAATTCTAAGAGGAGAGTACTATGCTTAGTGTATCTATTCTTTTGTATTGTATTGTAATCATCTTTTAAAGAATAGTGCCAAGTTTCACAGAGGATAACTTTCTTCTCTATCTTTTGTTTACATCTCTGTAATTTCCATTATTTGTATTTTCAATACTTAGGGGGAGATTGTTAGCCCCAAGTATACCAGATGTAAAAATATTGAAAATATTACAAGACAGAAGACCACCAGAGATACAGCAGAAGACTTAGAAGAAAATCAACAAGAAGACCATCAGAGCTCGACAGAGCTCTGGCAGAAGACTTCTTCTGTTCTACCAGAAGACCATCAGAGCTCTGGTGAATGAAGACCTCTGTGAAGCTTAAGTCTCGTAGAAATATCTAAGTTTCAGACACGTGTCCGTACTTTCCACATAAGTCCTAAAAGGACGGAGACACTTTCCACGTGTCATCCCAGGGTTAGATAGTACACTGTATTTCAATTTATCAGGCTATAAATAGAAGGGTAGTGGAACACACATTTGTAAGCTTTTGGAAGAATTGTTTTCCACATTTGTGAGAGCACACACTACAACATTCTATTCCACTACCACTGTACGATTTGTTTCCTGGGAGATTTCAGAATACACACACTTGAACGTGTTCTTGGTGTTATTCAAATATCAATATACGAGCAGCTTATTTACTTGATCTTGTTATCATTTACTGTTCTTTATTTGATACTCTCACTGTTACATTATCTTCTACACAATCACTCACATTTAATGGCTTTATATTATGCTTCCGCTATCTAGTTTGTTCTATTAATGTGATACAACTTGAATCTGGGAACCTACAGTTTCCTTTGGAGGTCAAGAGTGATAGAAAGACCTGATCCAACGCAACAGGTGAGTCTTTCTAACTAAATACGTGTTTTAACATGATATCTGAAGTAAGTAAAGAGCATGATTTGGTATACTTATGTTATATGATGAATGTTTGAAATGTCAGTTTAAGTGTATGCATACATTGTTGATAGTTGTAAATTGGCTAAGTCGGGGGGTGTGGCCCGCCAGTGCTCATACCGGAGGGTGTGTCCCGTTTATGCCAGGGGAGGAGTGACCCAGTAAGGCAGTGTGAGACTGACACGTTGTCATTTCTGAGTGACTTCAGTGTGCCAATTACATGCATGGTTTTATGTGAAAGCGTTGTTTAAAAATTATTGTTTATAAAGGTATGAAATGTTTTAAATAATTGTTAATGTAACTGTTGCCATTAGAGGGAACTCACTAGACCTCATGGTCTAACCCCGCTTTTCCAAAACTAAACCTTTAGTAGAGTCTTTAGTAGGGAGCTCGGGAAAGGGCAAGGAAAAGAGCTAAGGCGAGGATGCTGTTAGCTGGTAGTTATTTTGCATTTACCTTTTAGACTTTCAGTTTTTAATCTCAGTTGTGTATAGGTTGTTTCCGCCAACCTAGTTTGATATAGTTGTATTTGAGAATTTTGGGACCCCCTTTTTGGGCTATTTATCATTCAATGCCATGTTATGCTATTTTATCTGTTTAGGTTGTTACAATATTAGGGTTAATGTTTGTTGATTAATCTCGTGTTTAACTTAATAATCACTTTTATTTTTGATTTTATGAGGTGAATTAGATTAGAGATGAAAGTTGTGTTTGATTTCATTAGGTGAAATAGATTACAGATGAAAATCGTGTTTGATTTCATGTGGTGAATTTGTGTGTTAGATATGATGAATTTATGTGTTTCATTAGGTGAATGTGTCTTTCATATGGGGAATATGTTTGTTTCATATCAGTGGCGGATCCAGGAATTTTTTTTTTTGGGGCACCTTTATGGGTGTCAAAAAATTCTGAAACCGAATGTACCGATACAACTTTGGGTTATTTTCTCTATCAGTCACCCAAAAGTATTTAACCTTGAAAAGTTGTCTCTGTTGATTCACATGGGTGGTTTTCGCCTTGAACAGTTCAGTTTAATTGAATAAACATAACTTATTTGGTTTGTTTTCAATAACAATTGATAACGGGCTAAAACTTAGAAGTTAAGGAAATTAGAGTTAACTGATGAAGAGAAATAGATTTGGGATGTAGAGAATTAGATTTGGGACCTTATCTTTTAATTGTTAGGGGCCTATTAAAAACTTTTAGGTTAAAAATATAAAATACACCTACAACTCAAAGCTTAGTGGATGATTTTAGGTGGTTTGTTGGGGGCATGTGCCCCCTACGGCTTTGCTATGGATACGCCATTGTTTCATATGGTGAATCACTGAATATGTGTGTTTCATCTAATGAATTAATCTGTACGTTTCATCTGATGAATGAATTTGTATGTTTCATTTGGTGAATCTTGTTACCAAAATGACGACTATGCCCTTTTCATATGGTGAAGCAACTTTTAATTAATACCATATGATCTAAACCAAATTATGGCATATATCGGTTCTCACGGTTCTCAACCTATTTTTGGTTCTCACTTGATTTAACCCTATATATATATATATATATATATATAGGGGTAGGTTCAAATGAAAACTCATTTTTCATTGTGCACGTGAGGACCGATTTTAGCCATTGATCAAGATTTAGAAAACTAATCAATGGTTAAAACATAATAAGATTAATTGAGAAGTGATTAGGGACAAACTGGAAATTTGAATCAATGTCTACCATCTTTGACTTTTTATTTTCTTTTTTAATTAAAAAACTTTTACCCCCCTTAAATTTTAAAATGATTATCTGAAAAATTACTAATATTTTAAGCAAATAAATTACAGCAAAAAAACGAGAATTTCGTGCTCTTCGATATGACATTCATCTCGATATAGTTTTTTTTGTTTTAACCATTTTTACGTGAAATGCTATATATGTGTTATATTCATTATGAATATGTATGCACGTCCTCGGGTGTCCACATCCAATATGAATAACAAATGTGAACGTTCATTCACTATTCAGGATGAATAATACAATATTCAAGATGAATAATACAACATTCATGACGAGTAATACACTAATTCATGATTCATGTATTATTCATCATGAACCGTGTATTATTCACCTTGAATGTTGTATTATTCATCATGAATGATACATTATTCATGATAAATAATATATGAATGACCCGTGAAGGTGTGGACACATGGACCATTCTCTTTTGTTCCCCGATTCACAACCGAAACTTGGTTTTATTCATTATGAATATATATGCACATCCCCGGGTGTCCACATTCAGTATGAATAACAAAGGTGGACGTTCATCCACTATTCATGACGAATAATACAGTATTCAGGATGGATTATATAACATTCCGGATGAATAATACACAAATTTATGAATCGTGTATTATTCACCATGAATGATGTATTATTAATCTTGAATGATACATTATTCATGATGAATAATATATGAATGACCCATGAAGTTGTGGAGACGTGACACACTCTCTTTTGTTCCCCGATTCACAATTGAAACTCGATAGGTTCTCGATTCGTCTCGATGGGTGTTGGGTTACGGTGATGAAGAACATGATGCCTTATGACGTTGAAAAAAGTCTTGAAGAAGATGATGTTGAGTTAGGGACTTACCGTGTCGAGGTGTTGTACACACTTGAACATTCATAAATATTCATAATGAATATAACACATATATAGCATTTCACGTAAAAAAACGGTTAAAACAAAAAAAAAGTATATCGAGATGGATGTCATATCGAATAACAAGGAATTCTCGTTTTTTTATGTAATTTTTAAGATAATTTATTTTAAACTTTAAGGGAGGTAAACGTTTTTAATTAAAAAAGAAAATAAAAAGTCAAAGATGATAGACATGAGTTTAAATTATCTTTCTCTTTTACACCTAATCACCTTAATTAATAATTCTAATTAAAAGTTCTATTTAATATGAGTTGTTGGATCAACAAAGATGGAGTTGTCGAGATTCGTCCTCACGTACACAATGAAAATTGAGTTTTCATTTGAACTTTCAATATAGGTATGGACCAAAATATTATAAATTCGAATTTTCTAATTTAATTTATTTAATTTAAGTTTTATTATAACTTATATAGATCTAAAACAACATTATATTTTATTAGTTTAAGTATGATTTTATTATAAAAAATAATAATGGAGTAGTTTGTTACGCTTCAACTAATTTAAATGATAATTATATTAAAGACATTTTATATTTAAAAATTAGGAGAGAATTTTTGGATTAAAAAATGAGGTGTCTTTTATCTTATTTATTTATGTTTATCGGTTAATTATATAAATTTAAATGTCGAGTTTTAAAAGTGTATATATTTCGGATTTAAAAGGAAGTGTTTATCCTATATATTTGATTATTTTTATTTGTTAGTAATACAACTAACAAATTCGAACGTGAAGTTTTAAGAAGATATACTCATATATCATTAACTTGTAATTTTAATTTCTAAATAATATGCAGACTTAAAGATCAATTGGTTACCCTTATATGTATAGGGGTTAAATCATGTGAGGATCAAAAAATGTTGAAAATCTTGAGCACTAATCTAATCCATAGATTAGTTTAAATCAAGGGTCATTATAGAAAGAAGCATATTTTTAATTAAATGGTGAAATAAGGGTATTTTGGTCAAATTAAAAGTAATTGAAAGGGTATAATGGGTTAGAGTCACGTTCATCATCAAGTCAAATTGGAACATAGATCTGGACATACCCAATGGCCAGCTCTAGCTCGCAATGCAGCAACCCGAAGCTCCAAATTCGGCGCCCAACACCACTTGTCTCACCCGCATCCATCTCAATCGCGCACCGCTCCCCCCTCCCCTAAAAACCATCGACTTTGAAACCAGGAAATGGGATCTGGGATGGATCTGTTCTTTGAAGCCAAAATTGAAACGAGAAATCAAACCCAAAAATTGAATCTGGGATGGAGGTGTTCTTCAAACTCAAAATCAAACCAAGAAATCGAATCCATAAATGGGATTTGGGAAAGGTGTTCTTTAAACCCAGAATCACCCTAAGAAATCGAACATGGTGAGTTAGGTTTTTTTATCGTTCTTGAGTTTGAGTTGGAATTTTATTATATTGCTCTTCCATTTTGAGTTAGGATTTTTGGTTGTTCTTGATTTTGATTTAGCTTTGATGAAATTTGTATTTGGTTTAGTCTATATTTTTGTAAAGTTAGTTTTTATTGATGATCTTAAGGTTTACTTGTGGTTGGGTCTGGATTTATGTATAATAATGGTGCTTGATGGAACATGGTGGTGTATGGTGATTGATTCACCTTATGAAACACATATAAATAATGCATCCTACTCAATTCACCATATGAAACACTGATTGTGTTTGGGTCTGGACATGTGTGTAGTGGTGCTTGATAGAACATGGTATTTGATTCACCTTATGAAACACAAGGTGAATCTCTTGAATCTATGTGTTTCATGTGGTGAATCAGTGTGTTTCATGTGATGAATCTTTATGTTTCATGTGGTGAATCTGTGTGTTTCATAAGGTAAAATAACAAATAGATGAAATACTGTCATTATTAAACATGTAAAAAAAATAATGATTCAATTGATGAGTATATATTTTATGGTGAATATTTGTTACCAAAATGACAATTATGCCATTTGCATGTGGTGAAACAATTTTCAAGTAAAACAATTGGATCAAAATCAAATTACGGCTTAGATAAGTTCTCACATTTTTCAGTCTTTTTGTGGTTCTCATTTGATTATCGTCACATATATATATATATATATATATATATATATATATATATATATATATATATATATATATATATATATATATATATATATATATATATATATATATATATATATATATATAAAAGTTTCAAACTAAGGGTTATAAAATTCTCATTTTCTGGTTTAATTTAAAGTTTTATTATAATTTAGATTAAAAAATATAATTTAGTTTTGTTTAAGTATGTATTGAAATATTTTGTTTGGAGTTAAAGATTGTTTAATTTAAATGTTAATTATATTTTAGATATTTTTACTTAAGAATATATGCATAAAATATTTAAGTAGAAAAGTTAATATAGATGTTTTATTTCGTACTATTTATCATTTGTTTAATTATGATTATATGTTAATAATTATATGAATTCAAACATTAAATTTTAATAAATTGTATTTATAGGGTATAAAAAACTAAGCTGTACTTATATTTTATCAAGTTGTAATATCAAATTTTAAATAATATGTACTAATTTTAATACATAAAACTAGTTTTTAAACCTTTAACTTAAATATTTTAAAATATATAATATAGAAGTAATCGTGTTTTAATTTCATTATCGATGGTTTTTAGTAAAAAATGGAATATGTATAAGTTTGGTAGTAATATAATTTTCTAATTAAAGAAAACATTAATAAATAAAAGGAGATTATTTTTATGTTATATATAAATGATGGCTGAAATGATCGTGAAAAGGTGGGTATTTTTCTAAAGTGTTTAAATATCATTTTACTTTCCCCTTGGTATCTTTTCTAATTTATTTTAAATGTGGGGGGGGGGGGGGGGGGGGGGGGGGGGTGGTTTGGCATGAAACGGTAAGAGGAAACTATGGCTGGACGTTGATTGTTCAACTCATGTGAACCAATTTTTTATTTGAGATTGAGGTAGAGTTATGCTCAATTTGTTATATATTATTAAATAACGCCATTCTCGTCGAATATTTGTGTATACGAAGAATTGTGTGAGAAGTTAAGGTTAACATAAAAAGCATGAGAAATGGATTTGAAACGTTGATCACTTTTAATCAAATGTTTTCTTATGAATTGTGTCTTGAAAGAGAACTTATCCGGTGCATCTAATCTCGGTGGATCTCATCCTAGTGTGCATTAACTTCTCATCCAACGGTTGATAACCGCTTCTCACGTTAACCTTAGCTTCTCAGCAGAACCTAACCATGTGTGTGTGTATGTGTGTGTGTGTGTGTATCAAATGAGAACATGAATAAAATAAGAGAACGATTAAATCACATATGATTTTACATTAAAATCAATGTGATCACGGACCACGCTCGATGTAAGGGTGTGCGGGCGACTTGGCCCGCGACCTCATCTTGCAACCATGGTCGCATGACCCACTTGTGATTTTACACGTGAATTTAATGTAAAATCACACACTAGTACAAAAATGACCCTTTTCCATGGTTTTGGAAATACAGGAGTTTTAATCCGTGGCCAAAAGTCATAAAAAAATGTTAGTGTTGTTTTAGCCAAAGTCTAACTCAATAATTGTGACCATTACCATACACGTCCTAACATAAAGTCACAATTTTAATAAAATTATGACTAAATGGTTCTCTATGGTGACGCCTTTTATGACCGTGACAAATAACAATCATAAACCATGGCCATATATAGACATATAGTCACGATTTTTCAGTCTAAACCATGACTTTATGTTGTGAATGTTATAGTCTGTGGCCATAGACAGACATACGGCCACATGAATCCAACTTTCTATGGTTAAAAGCAAAATGTATATTGTCACGAGAACTTATTAAATGTGACCAAAAGACAAGTTGTTTATGGCCATTGTTTTAATTATCTTGTGTCACCAAAAGGTAACCAATAGCCATAGTTTTACAAATTAAGCAACGGTTAGCATGAAAATTTTATGGGTAAAATTATGCAAGTTAAGGGAACGTTTAAAATAAGTAGGTGGCTAAAAGGTAACCAATAGCCATGTTTCTAACAATTCAATTCATGTGACTAATAAGTAATTTATGGCCACAACTTTTATCATTGTGTGTGACAAATAGTTAACCGATAGTCACGGTTCTAAAATTTAAGCGTAACTATATGTTATGAATTGATCACGATTTTCTTTGTGGTCAAAAGATAACTATTAGCTACAGTTCTAAAAACTAAATATTGGAAAAATTGATTAACCAGATCTACGAAAGATTCAATCGATCGTGTTCCAGGTTAGTAAGCCATTGGAGTGCGACTCCTATTAATGAAGCTCGAAAGATTTCACACATACACACTTCTTGATAATCCTGTGTAATTGAAGCGCTCTACATTAATTGCTTGTATTGAGCGACATGATAATTGGGGTCATAGATCCCAAAGTATTTTGGATGAAATGCTAGTATATTAAATTTTTTGGGGACGTCAAGCACAGCTATATGGTTGGCGAAAGGCGAGTCTTGGAATCCCATGCGGGGTTCCATTTCAACGAGTACGATTGCCCTGGAAGCTTTGATAGCATAGGTAGAAATTTTGCATTTTGCTCTTCTAACATTTTGAAGCGTCGTGCGACCAAGTCTTCTTCAGGACAAACAAATGTTAGTACAATGATCGACATTGGGGGAGTAATTCCCGAGCCTTGAGCGCTAAGCCCGATGGTCGCGTGAAACCCATTTTTTAGGGATGATTCTGAATCTTCTTGATTGCCTGGGACATAAAATGAGATATTTGGAGTGGTAAATATAGAAGTCGTAGAAATGAAGGTCGTGGATATCGAGGATACTAGGTTAGTGGGTCGAGGTAAGAATGTCCAGTTTGGTCAAAACGGGGGATATCTGAGGTTGGGATACCGAAATTGTGACGTTCAAAAAAGGTGGACCAGTCTAGGGTGGCATATTCAAAAAGGTATGAGGCATAGGTCACGAAATCGGGGATTGTACAATGCTTGAGGGATTTGTAGTAGTCCTTTGAGAGCTTTGAAGGACGTTTGGGTTTTAACAGTCAGCTAAATGATTTTTTGTTGGGCAACACTTAATTCTACATGCAAACCTGCAATAAGGGTTGTTCAAAACCTGTAGAAGACATTCTTATAAGCCTAAATGAAAAAAGGTTAGTTAAGAACAACCTGCTTATATTAAAGGAGAATCCTTAGTTGGGCCCCATGGTGGGCGTAGCTGTTGATGCCAAAAATCGCACAGAAAACGATCTAAGGTTCGGATTGCTAAGCCTAATAAACTATCGAATATCTTTTGAAAGAAACAAATTAAATGACAAAGGAAATACAACTAAGATAATAATTTGGTTACACGTAAAACCCCGTCGAGGGTAGAAATTATGGACGATCGTAGGAATCGTCGATGCACTACGGACGTCAATCAGAGACGTCGTCCATAATAATAAAAGGTGATATTAGAAGACGTAGGTAATAACAAATAAATGTAAATAAACTAATGTGTCGTGGATAATCACGAATGATTGTTGTGCAAATGGTTTAGAATGCTTTAGAGAGATTTGGTAGTAACTTTTGTGTTCTTGTTGTTTAATTGTTGTTTCTTGTAGTGTCCTTTCAAATTCCTTGAAGTCTTTTTTATAGTTGGTCATACATAATTGCTCTTTAAATGCCTCATAACCGTTGTCTCCATTATTTGAGTTCATGATGAAACACACATGTCATGATGTCAGTCGTCGTTTATGCTTGGGACATTTTTTTGTCATAATTCTTATTATATTATAGTGATGCCTTCAATAAATGAAAATGCCAACGATGTATAGTAGTAAATTAACCGTTACTCGATCGTAAAAATATCTTCGGAAAAGGATATCTTTGTCGTAAGAAATCAGTCATTCGACCGTGGCTAGTATGCTTGGTCGTAGATAATATATTTGATAGTCGGGCTTATGAAGTTTTACCCAACCAATTATCACATAAATGTTTGTGATATATGACAAGCACTTATTTGTCCCCTGGTTTGCAACGAAAGTTAGGTTCATAACTATACCTGCCAATATGTATGTATATCTATACTACATTAATAAGTATTTACACCAATAGTCTTTAGTACAAGTTTTTATGTTTGAGGTACCACCATTTTATGCAAGAATTTTAAAAATATCTTAATTACAACTTGTATAGCATAATGTACAAAATTTTTATGCAAGGTTTTAAACCAGGCCACGACCGAGAGTAGATGCTTCAGTGCTTGCTTTCTTCCCTCAAAACCTTCTTCTTCCTTCTTTCACGTCTATACTCTGAGCCAAACCTGTTTGGATAGCTTCAGACTTGCTTTCTTCCTGCTTCCTGTGTATAAATGGAAGATTTCATGTATCAAATTTCTCCCCGACAGCTGTATCATGTGGCTCCTAAGACGAATACCTCATCGTTGCATATAAATCAGGCTCTGAGTTTTGATTTCTCCAAGGGTTCTTCAAAACCTTAGATATTTCTCTGAGGTAGGCTATTGATTTTAATTTCGGTTTAGATTTAGATTTCCTTTTCCATTTCGATTTTGCAGCTAAGTATCATAATCTGTTTTGATTTCTCCATTGGTTCTCCATTATTTTCATTTCTCCATTGATTTCTACGAGGTATGTTGATGATTTCCATATTTGTTAACATCTATATCCAGATTTGTAAATTGATTCCATATTTCGTCTTGATTTTTTGCTAAATGTTATATGATCTCCATTTCGATTTACATTTAGTGTTTTTGTGTTTTCAATCATTTCTAACCTTGTGTTTCCTTTCTGTTTGGCTTGCTGCTTTGGATGATGTTCTTTTCTGCAGCCTCATTAGTCAATGTTTTCTCTTGATGTTTTTTCTAACTGAATATGTTCTAAGACTGGATCATTCAAACAGTCCACACCAATGTTTAATTGTAAGAGCACATGCATCCTTCCAAACACCAATGCTCACAATTACCTTGGGGATTAACACATTTGCCAATACACATGTGTAGCACTAAGGAGCTTGACAAAAAGAATATGAAGACAAAACCTTTAAGTAGGAAATGACGTATATAAATGATGACTAACAGTTCTTACAAAGAAAGAACTGTCGTATAACTTAACTCACCTGGATTATGTATCTCTGCAAGACATATAAAACAAAATGCATGGTGCACAGTTACCTCTCTTGCTTTCTACCTAGAGCTTGGTGCCAAAACCAACATGATAACTTGCTTGGCATGGTACTTGGTTGTAGCGCCTCTATGTTCAATGTAAAATTTCAAGGCAAAAATCTGAAACTTCAAGGTAATATACATATAATGGGTATATTAAGTATGTATAGTACGATTATTGTAATAACCTCTTGTTCAAAATTTGAATTCCTATGAAGTGCGGGGGTGTAATTCAAATTTAATAAGTTTTACGGACTTATGGAAAATTATAAGAAATAAAAAAGGAGAAACCCTCTTCTCCATTTCATTCTTGGTGGCTACGATTTGTGGAGGCTAGAGAGAGACTAGAGAGAAATCTGGTCTTCTTCCTTGGGATCATGGTGCAAGAGGTGGTTTTCAAGGATTAAACTCTATCTTCTTCAAGGTGAGTTATTTCCCTTCATCTCATGCTTACAGAAATGGGTCTATGGTTTTGGATGGGAAATTTCTAACTCATTTGGTTTTGGTTCAAATGTTATTGGGGAAAGTGTTTGAGAAAGTGATTCTTGAGACTTTCCTTGATGTTAGTTCAAAGTATTCATCAATTTCAATGGTAGCTTCATGTTGGTTGAGGATTTGGATTTTATGAGTTAAATATGGATTATTTGTGGGTTGGTTGGAGTATATGTGAGTTTAATGTTGGGGTATTAGTTACATGATTGAGAAACTTCACCATTTTTCATGGTGATCTCTGTAAATGGCAATGGTTGAGTTTTAAAGTTTTTGGGTTAGAACTCATGAATCAATGGATTGATATTGTTGGGGTAAATGTGTTTTGGATGTTGGTTTTTGGTTCCTAAAGGTTTGAGTATCAAAAACTATCGATTTTGGTGGTTTAATATCAGTTTGGAGCTTTTTGGGGTTTGGGACTTCGAATTTCGAGCTGGAACTTTCGTGCAGTTCTAGGAAGGACGAACAGAGACTTGCGCGGCTTCATATGTGACTTGAGGTCACGTGAAAGGTGGTACAAGTCACTGTTTCAGCACCTTCTTCGGGTTGCTTCGTTTTTCGGGTCTAGAATCGAGGCGTCGATCGAGGGTTTGCTTTAGGGGCTTAGTAGAGATGTTTTGGGATGTAATTAGATGGTTTAACACCATTCTTATAACATCCAATTCAGGTGTTCGGTTTGAGCTATAGTGAGTTCGGAGCGTGTGTCGATTTGCTAAAACTCTTTTCGTGCAAATGAAATGTTTTATGCAAGTTTCATTAACTGAATTTGGTTTTGAGCATCATTATATGATTTACACTTATGAGAATGTTGATCACACACATTATGAAAATGTTTATAAATGTACATGCATGCTTACGCGATATTATCCATTACTTAACATGTTATTTTGGAGTCGATTTGCACAGTGGGATTAGTGTACCTTGGGATATCATATATCCCTTGAGAGTTGATTTATACACCCCGTATGCATGGAATCTATTTCCTGTGTATGTGGGAATGGGGAGTCGGCTTGGGCCCCATAGGCGAAAGCGCAGTCATCTTGGGCCCCGATTGTGGATACTACCGCGAGGTAGAGATTGTCTATGAACATTGTGCAAATACCCAAGTGTGATGTTGTTTTGTTGAAATGATTTTGGTGCCCATTTTATGGCAGTTTGTGTTTGGGTAGAAAATCACACCTCGCGACCGATGCAAGAAACCAAATGACTTATTTCGTACGACATGTCATGTATTAAGATAAGGTCCCTTAAATTATGCACGACCGTAGTCATGGTCGTCGTTGGTAAGATATCTCCGACGTACGACCGTCGCAGGATTATCCTTGACATTTATTTACTAACGATCGAACAATGTTTCCTTTATGGCTATTTAATGCAGGTCAAGCACATTGAACGAAAACAGTCATAACTGAAGACCGCAATCAAGCGCATTCAATACCCAGGACCGTTTTCTACATTTATGAAGGCCATTAATGACGTCAAAGCCTATATATATCAAGTTCGAAGACACACTCAAGAACAAGTCACTCTCAGAGACATACAAGGTTCACTAGAAACATATTCGAAGCACTCAAGCAACATCCGTACTGTCCCTCGAAGAAACGGACGACGAAGCATTCTTACACACGACGTACGATAAAGTCATACAATTAAGTCTATTTCTCTTATAGTTGTAATCTATTGTACTCACGACACTTGTTACTAAAGGACGTCGTCCCTGTTTGACGACAATAGTGCACCGTCGACTTCTATAGTCGACCGCGGTTTTTACCCTCGATGGGGTTTTCCGCGTCACCAAATTTTCTTGTCTCTTTCTGTTTTTGTTATTCGTCGTACTACTTGTCGCGAGAATTCTTTCTTTAGTTGTTAAATCTCCACATCGACCTTAAGTTATCATTTGGGTGATTTTTGGCATTAACATTTTGGCGCCCACCGTGGGGCCCTATCTAGAGAAAATCTCCGACAAAGCGTACATCCTACTAACCGTTTCTTGAGCTTTCTCCATTTTTTCAAGAAAATGTTTGGTCAAGGAAACACTGGAAACTTCTTTGGCTCCTAGAACGATCCGAACCAGAGCCAGAATCAGGGGAACTTCTTAGGGTATCAAAATGGTCCAATCCAGAATCCAGGAGGCTTCTATGGTCCTCAAGGCATCCCGCACCAGAATCAAGGAAACGTTTTTAATCAGCAAGGTGGTCTGAATCACAACGCTGGGAACACCTTCGGTCAACAAAATGGCCCAAGACCATTCTCTAGAGTTCCTCATCAGGGAAAATTTCCACCACAACATCTTCGACCGCCCCCGCTGTTTCAGAACCAGACGATGCCTCTGTCTTCGACGGCCTTTCGCCTGATCCCATTCCAGAATCAGACAATGCCTATGTCGTCGACATCATTTCAATCGATTTTGTTTCAAAATCAGATGATACCTATGTCATCGGCGACATTTCACACTATCCCGTTCCAGACTCCCTTCATTCCGATCCCTACGTTGAGCAACCAGATGATGCCCCGACCGACGTTTAGTTTTCCACCGCAAGAAGATGTTGCTGACTCGACGCATCATAATGGATTCCGGGCGAACACTGGTTCTATTTCTGCGACAAATGGAGGGTCCCATCAGGACGACCCGGTCGCCCAACGCCTGAAGCTTCTCGAAGATCAAAATGAAAAAATGCTATCGTTGCTGTCCAAATTGCCTGGTGCCATTGTACCCGTCGACATCGAACCACGCTCGGGATTTCACACATCTCCCTTCATTGACGACATATCTACGGTCCACGTCCCAAAGAAATATAGCATCCCCACGTTCACGCCTAAGTATTCAGGGATCACAAACCAGACAGAACATATTGCACAGTACAAGCAAACGATATGGACAATGTCCATACCTCACTAGTATCAGGAGGTGGCCATGTGTAAATGTTTTGGTGCGACACTCACTGGTACAGCCCTCCAGTGGCTGATAAATCTCAAACCCAAGTCCATCAATAACTTTGTCGAACTAGTCAATCAGTTCTCCCGATAATTCGCAAGTAGTCGCAAGATGGAAAATCAGACAAGTGACTTGTATTATGTTACTCAAAAAATGGATAGTCCATCTAAAGCTACTTCAATCGCTTCAATGCAGAAATGATCAGCGTCCGTAATTGTGACGTCAAAATTGCAATCGAAGCTTACAAACGAGGCCTGGACGACACTTCTGTGCTATACACTAATCTCACGAAGTACCCCCTAGAAAACTTTGAGAACGTCCTAGCAAGGATGTTGGCTAACATGAGAGTCGAGGACGACGCGGCTTTCCGTCGAAAGCATTCAGGTGACAAAAGACCCCTAAACGTGAAGAAACCTGATTTCAAAGCTAAAGCCGTCTCCAAGACAGAACCCACACGACAAATTTCAAACGTCCGGTTCGAGAAAAAGAAGAATGTTCCTACCCACGAATTCCCCTAGAATCCTAAGATCTTATCTTATGGATTCAAGGGAACTGTCAAGGACTTGGTCGAGGCTCTGAAGAGAGTAGAGTCGACCATTCGGTGTCCTAAAAAGAGTGACAAGACGACGACAAGAAAGACAAGTCCAAGTGGTGTGACTTCCATGTTGATCATGGACACACGACAGAAGACTGTCTCGCCCTACGGAAAGAACTCGCATGGCTCGTTGTAACACCCCGAAAATTGGAGAACCAAAGTTGGAGTCATGGACGTCCGCGAGAGGCACATGCCGGACGTCCGCATGGCGCGGAAGTCCGCATGTCACCCACGGAAGCAACAGGGATGTGGGAAGGAAACAATTCGACTGAGGACGGACGTCCGCGAGAGACCATGCGGACGTCCGCGATGCGTCTGATGGTATTTTCTTGTTTTAAGAGAGACTTTTCCCTCTCTCTTCCCTCATTCCATTTCACAACCCTAACTCAATCTCTCTCTCCCTCTCTCAGCCGATTTTCCCCAAGAGAAACACAAACCCTTCTCCTTCTTCATCTTCTTCACCCAATCTAAATCTACTTTCAACCATTGTTGAAGATATGAAAGTTTGAAGCTTTTGTGGGTGATTAGGAGCTTTTGCTTGGAGATTCAAGTGACAAAGGTAATATTCCTCTACCCAAAAGCTAGGTTGTTGTTGTTTTCATCTTATTTCTATTTTAGGGTATTGTTGGATGATTTTGGGTGTGTTTGGTTGAGGTGATCTTCTCCTTCTTCATTTATGAAGATTTGGGGTTTTAGTATAAGTTGAGATTGTGATGATAAATGTTTGGGGAATGATTGTACATGGTTGGATCGGGTTATTGATGGTTGGAAACTTATGGTTCTAGGTTTTTGGAAGATTTAGCTTGAGCATTCATGTGCATCAAAGGAGCTTACGTTTGGGGGGAAAATCTAGATTTAGCCTAAATCTAGCAAGGTGAGTTCAAGTTTCTTTGTGAAAACTTTGTACATGCCAAAATGTTATTTTTCCAAGTACTTATGTGTTTTACATGAAAATTATCAATGTTGAGTTATTCGATGGGTCTTAACCCTTGGAGGTATTTATTGTAGTAAATATTGTAAAACACTTACATTGGAATTTTTGGGAAAATGTGATAGATAAATCATACATGAAAATGGGTTGTTGATTTATGTTATAAATGGAGTTTACTTGTTATGAAAATACATTTTTTGTGTATATTTTGGAAACATGCATTTAGTACATTATGGGACGATTTGGAAATGTACGGTGTGAGTTCTTTGGAAAAGAGGGTTGTCCCGACCCAAGGTTCTAATTTGGGTTTTCATGGATTTGAATTATTATTGGCAAAAGTGTGTGATGCTACGTTTAATCTCATGTTATGACTTTTCATGAATCATCTTTTGAGTCAGTTGAGTTTATGGCTCGGTATTGGATTTTGTTAAGTCTTGAGGACAATTGTACAGTTTTGATAGCTCAAAGTTGAGTTTTGATCATGGTTTACGTTAATTAGGAATTGCATGTTTTGAATGCACTGGTTTATTCATTTGGGGGTGTGTAATGTTTTAGACCTTGTTAGCTATGGATCCATAGACACTTGAGTTCCCTAGCTCGCGGGCAATAGATCTGGAGTGATTGAGCTCAGTTTACGAGACGTTAGTTTCTCTTTTGTAGCACGGAATAGGCATCGGGTTCCATGATAAGTAAGGCGTGGGCCTATATGGTCGGGCGTCGTCTCATAGGCAGTAAGGTGTAATTCCATATGTGCTTGGCACGGGATAGGCATCGGGTTCCATGATAAGTAAGGCATGGGCCTATATGATCGGGCGTCGTCTCATGGGCAGTAAGGTGTAATCCCAAATGTGATGTTTGTGGATTTGGAGTGACCCAATGTATAGACCAGGAGTGTTTGAAATTGAGGGCTCCCAAGTCTCGCGAGCAATAGACCTGGAGTGATTGAGCTCAGTTTATGAGAGTAATCCACGTGTGTGTTTTATTGCATAGTAGGTGACCCACTTTTGTGTTCCGTCACGTGCAATGTATACGGGCCTCCCCCATCACCGAAAGGTGTTGTTTTGGGTATTTGTGTCTATCCATGTTTTCGGTAACGTATCATATTTATATGAAATGTTTCCCACATAATATGAGTTATGGGTTATGCTTTCATCCATGTTTGAGATGTTTGTAATAATGGTGGTTTATTTATGAATTCAATCGTTTTGAGTATCAAATGCTATTTCACCTTTCACGTTGATTTTGAGGATGAGTCAATTTTGAGAAATCATTTTATATTAAAGTTTTTAGTACGGGATTTGTGTGAGTTGGAAAATGGGTGATTTCCATCTAAAGTAAATTCTTTCGAACTCATGACTTAAATTGCAATTCTCACGATTTATGAATTTATATGGTCATGATAAAACTCTTGAACTCACTAGGCGTTAGCCTAACCCTCTTTATTTGTCGGCATGTGCAACGGGCTCAGGTTGGGAGTAGCTTTAGCTACACTGTGAAGTGGCGAGTGCTAGTAGAGTGCACGACAGGTGATTTTGATTAGTGAAGTCTTCCGCACTTATTTTGGATTAGCAACTTGTGTTGTGTTAAGTAACGCCCGTCTTAAGTTATTAATTGTAGAAATTACGATGTTTAAATTCCGAGGTATTTTCAGGGATGATCTGTAGAAAGGATTTTTATCATCTTTTAGTTATTTTATTGAAATTAAAGTTAGTTGCTCGTCCCAATTTTGAGGGTGTTACAAGTTGGTATCAGAGCATAAGTTTGAGAGAATTATGTGTTGATTTTGGATACCTGGACTCAAACTAGCGTTCCTTTAAGTAAATGAAAGTGAAATTGCACAACCAGGCACTTTAAGATAGGATGTCTTGAGGTTGATGGAGTCGCTAGAAACAAGAATCACGCCGAGGGTAGCAAGGATAATCATGTACGGTACATTCATAATGACACCTGGCCAGTGTTATGGTGAACCTACTAGTTACATGTGCATACTTGAACTACTTTAATGTGATGACCATTGGGGTAGTGAAGAAGTTTCTAAGCGAGTAGTCGTTGGAATAGATGGACGATTTTAGCAGTAGTCACTCGGAGTGACGATAAGCATGAAAATGGTATTAAGTGGACCATTTCGGGTCAAAGTTGATGGTTGGATTAGAACCATAGATTTATTGAATCGACTTTAAATCGAGAAGGAATTGTAAGGTGAATCGATGTAATTCCCAACTTTACCTTAACGTATTTGAGTATCCGAATGACGGTAGTGTGACCGGAGGGAATTGGAGGAGTATGGTTTGGGATGTTGAGTGCCGACAAGATTCATGCAAAAAATGTGTTTTAGAAATAAAATTGCATCAGTTATTTCTTGTGTTTCAAATCCTTATATGGATTGTGTTACAAATCTCGGAAAACGTTTAACACGCACAAGATTTTAAATCATGGTTTGAAAACGTGCATGAAATTATTTTATTACGGGAGTTGCCGAACTCCGTCGGAACTTGTTTTATTTCGTTGATTGTCCAACGTTACTTTCGGATACGGTATTATCCATATTATTGATGTTGTTTAAGTTGTTGGGCAAGTAACTACGGCTTGTGGCTTTAACATTGGATCTCCTCCACATATGTTAAGGTTTGGACGGAAAGTTATCTTCCATTATGTCTATGTCGAGTTTTATTGGAAAATTTTATTTAATGCAAGTTTTGTCGAAAAGTGTTGTTTAGATTGTATTACGACAAAAGGGGAATTTTGGAAGTTTGGCATTTTAGTCATGATTTTGCGATATGCAATTTGATGTTTGGAAGCGAAAGGTTTGGCACCATTTGGTTGATTTGAGGTCATTGAGCTCATAGAATTTTATAGAGTTCCATTTTACGACGCTTTGTGTCGTGTGGGTGCAAGTTTGTAAGGTGCATACCTTAGTTATTGCGTGTGTTAATTTTGGATTACATTGGGCATTTTGTTTCGCATGAGTCTTGTGGAGAAATATTATTATATGTCGTAAGACGATAAAAAGGAATGTTTTTGGAACGTTGATGTTGCATATGTTCTCTTTCAAAGATTTGTGTTAGCACGTTTTATTGCAACTTGTTCAATGTACGGCTTGATTTATACGTGGCGTGAGTAATGCATTAAAGAACATTCTGATAGTGTTTCTTAACAATTTGCTTTGTGCGCTTTCGGTTAAGTGATTATTTTATTATCCTTTCACGTAAATGCATGGTATTGATCTAGGGATATGCATGACTTGGTAACCACGAACTCTCAACACTTTGATAGATGAATCGTGAATGGAAATGTCTTATTAATTATTCTATAAATGAGGGTCATTTGGTCAAGGTATGTTTTAATGTTGTGTGAATAATGCATGGTTTACGCTACAGAACATTTTGAAAACACGAATGTGTGAGTCGTTGACCTTTGGTCAATTTTTGGGCTTAATGGACATTTTGGAAAACGGTAAGCCTTTTTGGTTTTGCAGAGAAATGTGTATTTCGAGTATTTTAATGAGTAAAATTCAAGCGTTGACATCTTCACATTTTATATTACAAGTGTAAACTTTGGTGTAAATGCTTCATGATGGGGATTTTGGAAAATCATTTGTCCTAACCTAGAGTGCGTGGGATTGCTTAAATTTTTGGAACATTAATACACACTGTTTGTACGATTCGAAATTAAAGTCGATTTAAACCCTTTTCGGTGCCAACCAATTACAAACGCTTATTTTCTCCAAAGTTTTAGGGAAACACATTAATGTGTGGGTATGGTCAAAAATGTTTTACTCTTATGTCATTATATGACTAGATGAGAATATTTTGAATAATGATTTAAAGAATTTCATCTTTTGAAATTTTGTTACGAGTGATTTGATACATGTAAATTCGTTTCAAGAAAACTACTAAGAGAGTGTTACAACCTTGCATACTTATTCCAAAATTGAAATTTCCTCTCGAAATTTTAGTCGACATCTTTGAATGATGAAAACGTATTGAGTTTGTCTTTAAACTTAGAACTGACGCAAATCATTTTATGTTTTAACCAAAGTACAATTATGAGATTGTTTCACCGTTTTGTGAAATAAACTGGCGTGCGCGCACTTTGTTGGTGAATTTTGTTTCATGCTATTTCATGATTTGAAAGAGGAATTTTGGGATTGGATGACATTCAAACCCCTTTTTGAGACACGTATAGACCTTTTGGTTGCACATTATTTAAAGTGGAAAATTACCTTACGTGCATGACATAGATCAATCCATGCTAGGACCGTATCGGTTCCTTTCAGAGAAGTTGTTTGTTGTGCTTTTGCGCTTTGTTAACGATATAAATTTCGATGAAATGGTTTTCAATAATGATTTTCATACGTGGGATGAGTATGTCCATTTTGCACAACTACCAAATTGATAGTAGTAGATTTTGTGCGTACAATTAGATTGATATGAAAACCTTTATGTTAAGAGTTTCTATAAACGTTTTTGATTGGCATATTTGTTAAATATTTCGCTTGAGAAACCTTGAACTCACTAGAAACTTGGAAAGGTTAAGTAACCCGGTTAAGAGTAAGTATGTGTAGCACTACGACGGTGGAAGGTTGGGTATTCCACGCGTGATAGTACTGTAGGCCGGATGGTATCGGTTGCAGGGACGATGTACCTTTGTAACTAAAAGATTTGATTCGCGGTATCTTATATTGAGGTTGGTGGTAACCGTCTTGATAGCAACCTTGTTTTGGGTCTTGGCAAATTTTCACATAAAAGGACGTGTAGGACCCTGTAGACGCCATATTGATAACCTTGGTTTTGTAAGAATGCTCGACGAGTGACACTCGGGTGTTGAGTCTGTTGTGATTCAAAGTTTGGTGGTATAACTAGGTGTCAACTTTTGGGCTTGAGGCCAAACACCGTTAGTGTAATCGGAGGATTGTAGTCCGATTTTAAAGGAATGATGGTAATGGTTGTAGTAATCTTAAGATGTTCAATTGTGATAAGTGGTTTTAGTCAGATGACTTTCCTTGGGTAGTAAGAGAATCTGTCGGTTGAATAATTGATAATTGGACGTATCTTTGGAGTTGTGTAATTGATGGGTCAGTGATGACCGTCGATGTCGGCATTAATGGAATCCGCTAGGAGTAAATGTTAGTCCAGTAGCGGGAATATTTGGGAGTCAGAGGTTTTGGTTGATTTCAGTGGTGATTAAACTTTGGGCTAGTTTGAAGAGAAAATTTAAAAACATGTGGATGTGGAGTGATTGGGGAGTTCGAATCTGTCATTGGGAAAGTATGGATCACTTAAGATTGGGAGGCAACTTAAGTCTGGTGGTCCGAATCCACTCTAGTAAATTAGGCCTTCATTTGGATGTAAGTGTTTTATGCCTAAGCGGGGATTTGTTGTGAGTAACACCAAGAAGCCGTTGTGGGCAATTCGGTGGGGAATAAATTTAAACCTGGTTGAAACCAAGGGAACTTGGAATGTGTTGGGCGCGGTGGCCATTAGTTGTGTGAGAACTAGATTTCGAGGACGAAATCTCTTTAAGGTTGGGAGGATTGTAACACCCCGAAAATTGGAGATCCAAAGTTGGAGTCACGGACGTCCGTGAGAGGCACCTGTCGGACGTCCGCATGGCGCGGAAGTCCATATGTCGCCCGCAGAAGCAACAGATATGTGGGAAGGAAATAATTCGGCTGAGGCCGGACGTCCGTGAGAGACCATGCGGACGTCCGCGACGCGTCTGATGGTATTTTCTTGTTTTAAGAAAGACCTTTCCCTCACTCTTCCCTCATTCCATTTCACAACCCTAACTCAATCTCTCTCTCTCCCTCTCTCAGTCGATTTTCCCCAAGAGAAACACAAACCCTTCTCCTTCTTCATCTTCTTCACCCAATCTAAACCTACTATCCACCATTGTTGAAGATATGAAAGCTTGAAGCTTTTGTGGGTAATTAGGAGCTTTTGCTTGGAGATTCAAGTGACAAAGGTAATATTCCTCTACCCAAAAGCTAGGTTGTTGTTGTTTTCATCTTCTTTCTATTTTGGGGTATTGTTGGATGATTTTGGTTGTGTTTGGTTGAGGTGATCTTCTCCTCCTTCATTTATGAAGATTTGGGGTTTTAGTATAAGTTGAGATTGTGATGATAAATGTTTGGGGAATGATTGTACATGGTTGGATCGGGTTATTGATGGTTGGAAACTTATGGATCTAGGTTTTTGGAAGATTTGGCTTGAGGATTCATGTGCATCAAAGGAGCTTTCGTTTGGGGGGGAAATCTAGATTTAGCCTAACTCTAGCAAGGTGAGTTCAAGTTGCTTTGTGAAAACTTTGTACATGCCAAAATGTTATATTTCCAAGTACTTATGTGTTTTACATGAAAATTATCAATGTTGAGTTATTCGATGGGTCTTAACCCTTGGAGGTATTTATTGTAGTAAATATTGTAAAACACTTACATTGAATTTTTTGGGAAAATGTGATAGATAAATCATACATGAAAATGGGTTGTTGATTTATGTTATAAATGGAGTTTACTTGTTATGAAAATGCATTTTTGTGTATATTTTGGAAACATGCATTTAGTACATTATGGGACGATTTGGAAATGTACGGTGTGAGTTCTTTGGAAAAGAGGGTTGTCCCGACCCAAGGTTCTATTTCGGGTTTTCATAGATTTGAAATATTATTGGTAAAAGTGTGTGTTCCTACGTTTAATTTCATGTTATGACTTTTCATGAATCATCTTTTGAGTCAGTTGAGTTTATGGCTCCGTATTGGATTTTGTTAAGCCTTGAGGACAATTGTCTAGTTTTGATAGCTCAAAGTTGAGTTTTGATCATGGTTTACGTTAATTGGGAATTGCATGTTTTGAATGCATTGGTTTATTCATTTGGGGTCGTGTAATATTTTAGACCTTGTTAGCTATGGATCCATAGGCACTTGAGTTCCCTAGTCTCGCGGGCAATAGATCTGGAGTGATTGAGCTCAGTTTACGAGATGTTAGTTTCTCTTTTGTAGCACGGAATAGGCATCGGGTTCCATGATAAGTAAGGCGTGGGCCTATATGGTCGGGCGTCGTCTCATGGGCAGTAAGGTGTAATTCCATATGTGTTTGGCACGGGATAGGCATCGGGTTCCATGATAAGTAAGGCGTGGGCCTATATGGTCGGGCGTCGTCTCATGGGCAGTAAGGTGTAATCCCAAATGTGTTGTTTATGGATTTAGAGTGACCCAATGTACAGACCTGGAGTGGTTGAAATTGGGGGCTCCCAAGTCTCGCGGGCAATAGATCTGGAGTGATTGAGCTCAGTTTACGAGAGTAATCCACGTGTGTTTTTTGTTGCATAGTAGGTGACCCACTTTTGTGTTCCGTCACGTGCAATGTATACGGGCCTCCCCCGTCACCGAAAGGTGTTTTTTGGGTATTTTGGTTTATCCATGTTTTCGGTGACGTATCATATTTATATGAATTGTTTCCCATGTTATATGAGTTATGGGTTATGCTTTCATCCATGTTTGAGATGTTTGAAATAATGTTGGTTTATTTATGAATTCAATCGTTTTGAGAATCAAATGTTATTTCACCTTTCACGTTGGTTTTGGGGATGAGTCAATTTTGAGAAATCATTTTATATTAAAGTTTTCAGCACGGAATTTGTGTGAGTTGGAAAATGGGTGATTTGCATCTAAAGTAAATTCTTTCGAACTCATAACTTAAATTGCAATTCTCACGATTTATGAATTTATATGGTCATGATAAAACTCTTGAACTCACTAGGCGTTAGCCTAACCCTTTTTATTTGTCGGCATGTGCAACAGGCTCAGGTTGGGAGTAGCTTTAGCTACACTGTGAAGTGGCGAGTGCTAGTAGAGTGCACGAGAGGTGATTTTGATTAGTGAAGTCTTCCGCACTTATTTGGGATTAGCAACTTATGTTGTATTAAGTAACGCCCGTCTTAAGTTATTAATTGTGGAAATTACGATGTTTAAATTCCGAGGAATTTTCAGGGATGACTTGTAGAAATGATTTTTATCATCTTTTAGTTATTTTATTGAAATTAAAGTTAGTTGCTCGTCCCAATTTTGAGGGTGTTACACTCATCCCAAAAGAACACCTCAAGGGATTGATCGACAATGACACGACGGAAACACAGAACGCGCGACCGACGTTCCCTGGTTCATGCAAAGGTTGTAAATTGCATAACTGGACGGTCAGACGTATGCGGGTTGACCTACTCCATAGCCAAGCGACACGCCAACAGAGGTCCTGACGATCAACCTATCTCCCAATCGTTGAAATCTAAAGAGTTAGAGTTGGAAACTATGCCATTGACGTTCGACCAAAACGATCTTCAAGAACCATGGCAGAAGCATCATGATGGACTGATAATCCAGTTAATGGTCGGCAATTGCTCGACCAAGAGAGTCCTGATCGACGGAGGAAGTTCAGGTAATGTCATATTCCTCAGCACGATCAAAGCAATGGGGATCGACGCGTCGAAAATCACAAGACGATCTGTAATCTTATTGGGATTCAATGGAGACTCGACAAGCACTGTCGGGGTGATTACTCTCCCTGTATATGCCAGAGGATTCAACAAGCAGACAAATTTCAACGTGATCGACTACTCTTCAGCTTACAATATCATTCTGGGTCGACCATGGATCCACGATATGAAAGTTGTGTCTTCGACGTATCACCAGACGGTAAAATTTCCAACGCCATGGGGAGTTCAAGAGATCGAAAGTGAGCAGAAGATCTCTCGTGAATGCTACAAGACGACGATGAAACCTCCGAAGAAAGACATCTAGCAATTACAGGTCCAGGATGTCCCCGAGTCCGTCGAAGACAATCGTCTGGAAGAAGTCGTCCTCGACAAGGACAAGCCTGACAGGATCATCTTCGTTGGATCATCGCTCAATCCAGTCATCAAAGACAAACTAGTCTCTTTTTTGCAGGAACATGCCAATTATTTCGCTTGGACGCACGAGGATATGGTCGGCATTGATCAAAATGTTATTTCCCACAAGCTTAACGTGGACCCGTCGTACAAACCTATAAAGCATAAACTACGAAAATTCGCCCCGGAGCGAAATCAAGTAATCAATGAAGAAGTCGACAACCTGTTCAAAACTGGGAAAATCCGAGAAGTAAAATACCCCGATTGGCTAACTAATGTCGTGGTCGTGCAAAAGAAAAACGGAAAGTGGAGGGTATGCATTGACTTCACAGACCTTAATAAGGCCTGTCCGAAAGATCCCTTTCCGCTGCCACATATCGACGCAATGGTCGATGTGATTGCCAGTCATGAACTTCTTACGTTCATAGACGCCTATTCTGGATATAACCAAATATTGATGCATACTGCCGACCTAGATAAAACCGCTTTCATGACGGACAAAGGTATTTATTGTTACAAAGTTATGCCATTTGGTCTGAAAAATGAAGGGTCGACGTACCATCGACTAGTCAACAAAATGTTCAAAGACTACCATGGCGACACGATAGAAGTATACATCGATGACATGCTCGTCAAGTCGAAGCAGGCAGACGACAATATTGATCATCTGAGAAAGTCGTTCGATGTACTCAGAAAGTATCAAATGAAGCTAAACCCGACGAAGTGTTCCTTTGGCGTCAGCGCTGGAAAACTTCTAGGGTACATGGTGACACGACGTGGGATCGAAGAAAACCCAGATCAAATAAAAGCGATCGTCGACATTAAATTGCCGAGAAACATCAAAGAAGTCCAACGACTTACTGGTCGCATAGCTGCACTAAACAGGTTTATCCCTCGATCTTCTGATAAATGTCACCTGTTTTACAATGTTTTAAGAAAAAACAAGGGATTTGAGTGGACGGAAGACCACGAGCAAGCGTTACAAAAATTAAAAGAATACATGGCGTCGCCACCCCTGTTGTCGAAACCTAAGCACAACCAGATCCTACAGTTATACTTGGCAGTCAGTTCCAATTCAGTAAGTGTTGTCTTGACACGAGAAGATGACAAACTCCAACTCCCGATTTATTACACTAGTAAGTCTTTACTAGACGATGAAACCAGGTACTCGTCTATGGAAAAACTATTGCTAGAATTAATCACTGCTGCTAAAAAGCTTCGACACTACTTCGAATCACATCCTACTAACTATCCTCTTAAGTTTGTCTTAAGAAAACCAGAGTTGACAGTTCGACTAGCGAAGTGGAGTGTCTATCTCAGTAGCTACGACATAGATTTCAATCCAAGAACATCGATCAAATCGCAGGTCCTAGAAAAATTTGTTGTTGATTTCAGTCTAGAGTTGGACGCAGACGTACAAGCAGATACTGTGGCGACTCTTGTAATACCCCGGGTAAATTCGTTAGTTAAATGTTAGTTCCGTTAAATTTTTGTTAACTTTAAAGTTTAAGGTTTAAGGTAAGTTTGGTCAATTTAGAGGTTTAAAGGTGTTTTAGTCATTCATGGATAGTTTAGGGGCTAAAGTGGTAAAGTGATTGAGATAATATCCCTTTTGATGAAATCAGATATTTCATAATTCCAAAATATCCAGAATTTCAGTGTGTGAGTGTGTGTGTATTGAGAGCAAAAGAAGAAAAGAGAAGAAGTAAAGCTAGGGATTCATTTGGTGTGCTTGGAAGTTAATTAAGGTATGTTCCTTTATAATTTATGTTTGTAATTGCTAGTAGAAAGTTTCTGTCGGATTAAAATCATCAAAATCGGTCTGGTGTAAATCACAGTCGAATTCTGGGCAGAAATAGGGCTAACCGACAGAAGTGTACGGACAAAATATGAATGTGTCCGGGTAGTATTGTTGATAGTGTCCGGGTAGTTTTGTTGGTGGTGTCCGGGCGGATTCTTTATCCGGGTAAGTTCGTTTTTCCTATGTTTTCCGGATAGAATTAGATACCGGATGGTATCCGGATTACTTTGGTATCCGGATGTCGTCCGGATTGTTTTAAGTTGTCTGGAAAGGACATGCTGTCCGGATTGTCCTAGCTATCCGGAAAGTTCTGATTGTGTCCTGAAACTTAGGCTGTTTGGTCGTTTTTGAGATTTTAGATACTTTTAACTATGGTTTTTGAATGAGGACTGAATAAGGTTTTGATAGGTTAAATAGGATTCTCAGCCTGCTAAAGAGTCTTATGTGTTCTATATGGTAAAGAGATATTTGTATTTAATGGTTTCAGATACTGTGGATTTGAGGTGAAAGCTGAACTATTTTTGAGAAAAGCTTGGAGAACGTTTTGATAAATCAAACAGGTGAGTTTTACTTTAAAACGTTTTGAAACTGGAATACATATATGCGTGGATTGGAAATGTGATAGATGGTATGCTTATGTGTTTATGTATGTATTATGATATATTGAGATATTGTATTTACATGAGTATTCTATGATACGAGAATACGTGGTCGGGCTTAGGACCGGTGTGTTGGTTGTAATATTCGTACAACGTTGTTGGCTGTAATTGTCGTACAGTGAAGTTAATTTATTAGTTGGCTTGCAACCAACTAATATGGCCAGGAGAATGAGATGGGACAATAAGTGATGACTGAGTCATAACTGATAATTGTGTTTGTATTATGTGAATGTTGGTGTGCAAAGGATTTTCAAAGAAACAGGGATTTTCTCACTTAGACCATTAGGTCTAACACTCATTTTGTTTTAAATATGTATTCCAGGTCGAGGATCAAGTAAGAGCAAATAAGAAGGTTAAACCGAGAATAGCTTTTGGGAGGACTATGTAGTTGAAGACTATGATGTGTTTTGTAGTTACAATATTTTTTTAGTAATGATGTAATTTACCATGTAAACGTTTGTAATGAGGTACTGAATGTCTGTAAAAGACTAGGGGACCGTATTTGTTATGCAATGTATGCTAATTGAACTATGTTTGGAAATCCGGGTCGTTACAGATGGTATCAGAGCCCTAGTTTAAGGGATTTAGGTATTCGTATCTGTATCTAGACTTAAACTGCATGTGAAGTAGGATGTCCCTATACATTTAGAACCTTGGGATGCTAAGTATAAAAGGTAGAAGGAACATCATGTAAGGTAATTTCAAATTACACTTGGCCAGTGTAATCATGAACTTACAGGTGCATGTTTGAACTGGAATACCTTGTTATATGGGGTATGTGCTTATGTGTATATTAACCTTGTCTGAATCAACAGAATGGCAAGTGGTACGAGACAAACAAATCGGGAAGGAGGAGGAAACCCGAATAGAACCAGTCCAACAGCCGGAGGAAGGGGAAGAGGGGGAGAAAGAGGCAGAGGCAGAACTGGGGGCAGAGTTCAGGGGCGCGGTACGGAATTTGTTATGAGAGACGACTTAGCAGCCGAAATGGGAAGATTACAGGCAAATATCCAGGCTATGTTCAACCAAACTCATAATACTGAAACAGAGAGACCAGATCCTACTCATGAAGAGGAGATGCCCATTACACCTACTGTCGTACCAGTAGTGAAGAAGTGTGACTACAAAATGTTCTTAAGTTGTAAGCCTCCAACTTACTCAGGAGATCGGGATCCGGTGAAAGCTATGAAGTGGCTGAAGGAAATAGAAGTTATCTTCAAGACTAGTAAATGCGCTGAAGAGGATAGAGTACTCTATGGAGCTGCAATGTTGAAAGGTGATGCCTTATACCGGTGGGAAGCTCATATTTCCTCGGGGGGATCTGATATATATTCTACTTACTCTTGGGAAGAATTCGTGATAGCTTTCAGGAAACAATTCTGTCCTCATGCAGCGGTTAAACAACTGGAGGGGGAGTTTATGAACTTGCAGCAAGGGAATCTATCAGTTCGGGACTACACCGCTCGTTTTCTGGAAAAGTCTCGTTTCGCGGAATACTACGTTGCCACGGAGGCAATGAAGATTGAAAGGTTTATCTTTGGATTGAATGCAGAAGTTAGAAGTTTTGTGATCGCTAAAGGACCAGAAACTTTCTCCGCCGCAGTAGACGGGGGGGGTAAAGGTTGTATTAGGATCTTTTTCGTTTCAAAAACTTCTTTTTCAATTATAATGACAAAGTAAATGCACGGAAATATATAAAGAGATAAGGGTAAGAAAAATGATACCGACACCGAGATTTAGAGTGGTTCACCAACGTATTGGCTAATCCACTTTTCGAGACACCTCTCGACACACGATCCACTATAAGTGTTCTTTATGGTAGAACACAAACCTTGGTACAATAATATGAATGTCTCTTGCTTTTGCTAGAGATCTTAATGGATCACTCACTTTCAATTGAAATGCTTACAAGGTTGTATATTTCTCAATGGTATAATATCTTGTAAATGTATAGCACTTGGATGTTTTTGAGAGTTTGATCACTTGAGTTGTTTTGCTGATTATAATTCTCAGAAGTCAAAAGACTTCAATCTGCTATCAACTCAAGATTGTTTCTTACTCCAAAAACTGTATCTTTCTTCTTAGCCTTTAGCCTCTTTATATAGGGGCTGATAGAACGAAGTTTGGCAAGCGCGGGCTCCCACCCAAGAGCACCTCGGGAGCCCGAGGTTAGTTTTTCAAAATTGTCAGATACGCGTGATTTACTTTTGACTTTAATAATTATTCTAGGCTGGCGGGCTCCCGGCTAAGTGTACCACGGGAGCCCGAGGTTAGTTTTTCAAGACTGTCAGGCATGCTTTGAAGACTTTGTTGATTTCCTAAATCTTTATAAAAAAACAATTGTTTTAATTTTGAAATCTGATTTTCCAAATATTTATAAAAACCAATTGTTTTAATTCTGAAATCAGTATTAAGTTTGGTTTGGAGATTTCCAAGTGGTATATTTTTAGAGTGTATACCATTACGAAATATATATATAAAACGACATATCTTCAGTCTTGAGATCTTCAGATAAAATCTTCGTTCGTGTTGTATTTCTCTGATCTTGGACTGGGATAATGCTTTCCATTTTACACGAGCTTTATACTAGGATAAAATGTTAGTAACAAATAAAATGTCTATTTATTTGTTAATCATCAAAACAGTGGGATTAATGATTTTAACCACTTGCACCAACAATCTCCCCCTTTTTGATGATGACAAATAAATAGACATAACATATAATATTTCTCCCCCTTTTGTCGAAACAAAAAGGGGAAAATAAAATAGACATGGCACATAAAACTGCTCCCCCTTAAAAAAAAGCGAGAGCTCCCCCTTAAGAGAAGCTCCCCCTCACAATATGCACATTAGAAAAAATTTAGGGAGAAAGATAATAGGTAAGCATAAATGAAAACACATATATAAGTGAGAAGGCATAAGGTGTAGAGAAAAAAAAGGCAAAGTTAACATAACAACAAAAATATCCAAGACAAGTGTTTAATAGTGTAACACACTAAAACATATTAAAGTAAGAAGAAACTCCATCAATCATCAAACTCATCAGAGTCATCCTGTCGAAGCTGTTCACTAATGTTCCAAATCTCCCCTTCAATATCATCCAACCGTAGGTTGACGTGTCGAAATTGGTTCATGAAAGCTTCATACATGGCACGGTTGGTGATCGGACCCGCTGGAACCTCATAGGGATCGGGAGCTTGCGCTTCCTCTTGCTCGGGATATTGGTTTTGGCCATGACGTCTTCGTGCCGGACCGGGTTGACCAACCATGCGAAGGACGGTTAATTTATCCAAAGGCTTTGGTTCACGCTGCAGTCGACCCACAAAAGGAATTTGGAGGGTGTTGAAGAGATTTCTAATCAAATAGCCGAATGGAAGAGATTGGTTACCCGTGACGGATATATCCATGCGATTTACAATGTTATAAGTGGCATCCACATGGATACCTCGGTCTAGGCAGTAGAGAAGGTAACATTGGAGACTACTTAACGAATCAGAGTTACCAGCACGGCCCATAACATTGAACAGAAGGATTTTGTTCCAGAACCGCTTTTGTTCAGACAGCTGTTGATCTTTTACCCCAGCAGGGTAAAGATAACCTTGATAAGCGGGATCAAGAATAGATTGATGGATTTCCTCTTGCGTGGCATCAACTTGAGACAGCAAGGAGCCAAAAGAGGTGGTGTTTGAATAAACACAAGGACCAGATCTAGGAAGACCTATCTGGGCAGCAAACTCGTCTAAAGACCACTCGTAATTGTGGTTATATAGCTGAAGAAAAACTGTATTAGTAGACCTATCGAAGGCATACCCAGCATAGAAATCTATTACACAGTCTAAGGAAACTGCTCCCCGAAAGGAGAGAAAGGACTGCCACCCGATGGCCGTGAAGGCCTGAAGGGTACGATACCGGACAATATCATATAGAACGACCGGTCTTCCCTGATTTAGAGTACGGGATTGGAATATTCGTCGCCGTTGCTCTAGAATTAGGACTGCAGTTCTTCAAAATTTAAAATCTTCTATTTTTTTCTGCCACAATTTTTACATATATCCATCATTAACATATATGGGTCCAAAACGTGGTCGTAGCTCTTCTCGTGGTGCCTCGAGCTCCCAAGCCATCCCTTCTAAACCCATCTTATCCCCACTCACTAGTACAAAAATGGGCTTTTGCCACAGTTTTGAAAATTGAAGTTAGTCACGGTTGGGTTTAGAAACGTGGCTAAAAGTCATAAATAAAGTTTGAGTATTGGATTAGCCACGACTTAGCTCAAAAACCATGACCATTACAAAAAGTGTTTAACCATAGTGCCATGGTTTAGATAAAACCGTGACTAAATGATTCTTTACGGCCACAATTTTTTCCGGTGGCAAGTAACGACTAAAAATCGTGGCCATAGACAAACATATAGCCACGGTTTTTGTCTAAACCATGGTTTTATATTATGACGGTTATTATCCGTGGCCATAGACTGACATATGGCCACATCAAGCCAAATTTTCGTGACCAAAAGAATGTATATATAGCCACAAAAATATGGAAATTGTGGCCAAAAGGCACGGTTGTTATAGCCATGGTTTTTATTATTTTGTGTGGTCAAAAGGTAATCAATAGTCATTGTTATAAATATTAAGCGTAACTACATGTGATGATTTCGCCACAGTTAATATGAAATGTGTGTAACTATATGTCTTGAATTGACCACTGCTTTATTATTTTGTGTGACCAAAACGTAACTTATAGCCACGTTTCTAAAAATTAAGTATAACTACAAGTCATGAATTTGGCTATGGTATTTAATATTTTTGGTGACCAAAGGGTAACTTGTACCATAATTCCACATATTAAGTGTAGTTGTATGCCGTGAATTAGCCACAATTTTCTATTATTTTGTGTGACCAAAAGGTAACCTATAACCACGTTTCTTAAAATTAAGCATAACTATATGTCATGAATTTGGCTACGGTTTTTTATATTTTTTGTGACCAAAGGGTAACCGGTAGCCATTATTAATTCTACATATTAAGCGTAACTTTATGTTGTTAATTAGCCACGATTTTCTATTATTTTGTGTAACCAAAAGGTAGTTTATAGCCACATTTCTAAAAATTAAGTGTAACTATATGTCATGAGTTTGACCATGGTTTTTAATATTTTTTTGTGACCATAGGTAACCTGTAGTCATAATTCTACATAAGTCCTAGAAACAATAAGTCATTTAGAAGCCCAATGTTTATTTAGAGGCCCCGAGCAAATTAAAGCAATGATCAACCTAGTTTCTTTGAATCTTATTAAAAAGTCCAAAACTCAATGCCGCTCATTATCTTCTTAAAATAATAATCATCCTTGATCCATATCCATAGACCATAACCATTACTCCAAATCGTCTTCCGGAAACAGTTCCATCAACAGAACAGAGGCCTTTTTCGATGATAGAAATCAATTGGTGATCAGAAGAGTAATCAAAAGCAAAGCATCATCATTTTTCAAACCTTAGCCCACAGGGATCATTTTTGGCATACCGCATGTATCTCTTTTGATTCTTATCAGTATTTCAATCAGTTTCATTCCCATTCTTCTCCAACCTCAAAAGTATGTTCAACAACTTCCCAGATTTGATATTGCTCAATGGAAATTTTTTCTCTTTTAAAGTCTTAAAGATATTTTGTTTATGATTTGATATTGCTTAATGTGATTTTTTTATTACTCTTTTAAAGTCTCAAGTGGGCGATTCTTAAAAACTTTGACCGATCTCCAAGTTTTAAGGTTTCATCTTTTTTATAAAGTATTTAAAATTGAGATTGGACTTGGTCTCCAAGACTTGGTGTGCAACTTTTTTAGCTCACATCGATAAAATGTGACCCTTAAGTTTTAAAAGATTCAATGGCTACTTCCATATATTTACAAATGTAATTAAGTTTAAATGGGTAGGGAAGGTATAACCACATATTTACTAATGTAAAATAAAAATGGAAGTACAAATTTAAAAACTTCCTCCAAAGATATGTATCAAACATTTTCATGTCAAATAATTAAGTAAACTCTAGCTTAATTTGTGTTCATTCCAACCAACAAATATCTCTAAGAATTGAAAACCTTTCAACTGTGAGTCTACAATCTGTACATCACGATAGATGAATCAAAGCATTGGCAAAACTTGGGGCCCATCAGTTCTCGATCAGCAGCAGAACCTTGCTTAGCTAGTTTCTGAATGCGTGAAGAGAATTCTTCAGCCTGGTTAATATTATGACAGCAAGAGATCAGCTTTGTAGATTGTTTTCTGAGTTAGGAAGGGTGATGTCATAAGCAGATGGTTGGATAGTAATGAATTGCAGCTTCTTAATGAAAGAAAGATAGTCTTACCTTTTCATCAATCCACATTAATGAACTAAGTTGGTTGTTAAGGATTCGCACTACCACGTCTAGTGGAGTCATGCCATCAGTTACCTCAAGTTCTCCGACCTAAATGAAATATAATATCAACATCAATCCACCATGAATATCTTGACACAATAAACAAGACAAACGCTTACAGGATTTAGTGGTTCAATTCAAACTTTTGAGTTCTCTATTTTGATTATTAATTATCATGGTATCTTAATGTGATAACAATCAACCAAAAAAATAGTAGCTTTTAAGATCATGTTGAGTCTCCTAAACACTTGTCGCAATACTCAAGCAATAATAAGATGTAAACGGAAGAAAAGAAATGAAAATATTATCACCATAATAAAAGACTTATCTTTGAGTATCCTAATTACTCTAATTGGGACCAATGGTTTTGTCTCAAAATAGATGCACCAGTCACTTCCTAGTCCAAGATATAAAATATCATTAAGTTTTTGTTCTCCTATATTGCCATTATTGATGGGTATATTAGACATTTGACAAAAAGTCAAAGCACCTTATCAAACATCAAGCAGACGAGATTGCAAGTCAAAACAGCCGTAATAATATTTTGTTTTGGGATGAGAAGGATCAAAATTCACCTGACTGGCGCTAAGAGTCTGAATAACAGATTTTATTTGTTCCGTCATCTGGTCCATTTCTCTCTCAAGGAATTCAGCCTGCTCGTACCTGAAATTTAGAAAGACAAGTAAATAAGATATATGCAGTTATGTTTTCTTAAAAACACATGCCCCAGTAGGACAAGGTTCAAATGATGGAGTATTTCTTATTAACTCCACACATACAGTTTAATAATAATATCCCCATTAAGCCACCCAAAACAAAATTAATACCAGAAATAATCCAACTCTCTATCTTTGCCTCCCTCAAACCCACTCCAGTCCCTCAGGCAGATAGATTTACCCAACCAAACAGCTTAACCATACAGAATTACAGAGCTTAACGTAAAATAAAGTAAACATCCCCTAAGCATATCTTGTCCATGTTGCCTGAAAGAAAAATGCCTGATTGAGAACACCGGTAACGAATCAGCACCTACACATTATGGACATGTGTGGCTCTTCCCACAAGTCCTTACCTTTGTGGTTGCTCTAATTGATGTTTGGGATTGCCTTTTATCAACATACTTGAAGAGAAATTTTAAACAGAATGCCTATCAAATTTCTAAATTTGTCAGAACTTTAAGGGTAAGTTTGGTTTGCGAGAATCGATTGGATTTTGAGGGATTTGGATTTCAAATCCATTCCAATCCTGTGTTTGGTTTGTAGGAATGGATTGTATTGATCGGATTTCAAATCCTTTGACTTCTTTAAAATCCGGTACCTGATGGATTTGGAATTCCTTTGCATAGGGTCAGGATTTCAAATCCAAATCCTGATGGATTTCATAAATCACAACAAAACTTTGACCGTACAACTCCCACCCTCCCTTGTCAAGCCTTTTTTTACCATTTTCATCAACATTATTATATATTTGTTGTGTTGTATATGGATGTGATGAAGAGACTGCGACACATGCATTGCTCTCTTTGACGACTGTAAACAAAAAAAATATTTTTAAATTGTAGTAAAACAAATTCTTTATAAAAGAAACAAACAATTAAAAAACATTTTATTCACATTCCAAATTCTACTAACCAAATTTTTTTTATAAAGAAATGGAATTCAAATCCATTCCAAATCCTACAAACGAAACACATAAAACGATTCCAAATCCCTCCAAATAATCCAATTCCCTACATGAAATCCATTCCATTCCAATCCTTTCTGCAAACCAAACGCATCCTAAATGTAGTCTTGACAGGATAAACTAGTAATTGAGTGGCATTGGACAAGAAGCCACCTATGTTAAGTAAAGACTCTGGAAAGGAGGCATCCAGTGTCCCGCTGCTGGTTCCTTCTTTTGTCCATTTTTGATTCTCCCAATATTTTATTTCCCAAAAGTTCTTGGTGTCCCTTGTGGAGTTAGGAACTTTGTTATCCATGCTACAACTTGAAGAGGATTGTTTGGACACTGATTTAGATTTAATAGGTTCAGGTTACCATTCAGTAATATATAATTAGGGAATGCACTTTCTAAACCCTGGAAATATAATAATTACAGCAGCCGATCACTTGAAACCACTCGACCAACATATTGTACACACAACATCCAGGCATTAGCACAATTAGTTTATGAAGAAAGGCAAGACACTTGTCTCGTTGATTCAAAATCATACCTTGATTATGGACATCAGACCTGTTAGGATCTATAAGGCAGAAGAAAACAGAATGAAAAGAAGAGAAAGAACCCTAAAATGAGATTTACAGTAGAAAAGAACCGATTACTACCTCAAAGAGCCAAAGTCACAGAGACTTCGATGAGAGGTTTCTTCAAATTTTGGGCGCGCTTCCAAGGTTCCCGGTCTAATTCATCCAGATCCAAGTGAGAGGACTCTATTTTGTTATCTGCAACAAAAGATTTCAAAAAGTGTAGGTCTGCAACAGGTTGTTCAATCTGTTAGTGTGCAAAATCCCAAAACTTCAACATAATGTGAAAAATTGATAAGTTTCAATTTCAATAATGTCTTTATCAAAGTCATAAACAAGAATATTATCCAGACATGGTGCTTACAGTAAAACCAAGAGATCTTTAGAGAATTTTGCATAATGGCCTCACCAATCCATACTAGACTTAGGGACTGTTTACCAAATTTTTTGGTAAGTGCTGATTGTGGTAAGAGGTCTGACTGAAATAATAGCCTCTTACCATGGTAAGATTCCTTTTCATCTATGTCCCAAGTCAGCACACGGTCAGCACTTTTTTTTTTTTTGTAAACAAACAGACCTCTTATTCAGGTAAGTGTTTCTTACCCCAGTAAGAGGTAATAAGTGATTAGTAAACGGGGCCTTAGCAAAAGATAATTACCAACAAAAGTTTTGTAGGCAACTTGTAAAAAGACCAAATGTTAACATACTTCCAAGTACCTGATTTCTAAAATCGTTTTCAACTAAATCAAAACTTTAAATACATAGTTTGGACTAGAATGTTTACTGGATTTTATATCATTTGTGTTTGTAGCATTTTAGAACATAAAACCAATCTTCTATTTTGAAATTTTCTATTTCCAAATTCCAAGGAGAGTTATAATGATCTATGTTTTAAACCCCTTTTAGAGGGTGTTTGGGAGTGTGTTTTAAATCTGCTTATTGACTTATTGGCTTTTCAAAAAGTCAATAAGTTAAAAAGCTTGTTTGGCAAATGCAAAAGCACTTTTAAAACAGCTTTTTGGTTTGCCTTGGAAAAGTCATTTTCAAGAAGTCACACTTTCCTAACTTATTGACTTATTGGTCATTTTACACTTTCCTATCTCAAAAGCTAATCCAAACACTTTTTTAAAAACTCATTTTCCAAAAGCAATAAGTCAATAAGCACTTTTGGCCAAAAGCACTTTTGGACTAAAAATGCACTCCCAAACACCCCCTTAGCTTTTCCATTTACAAATCTTCAAGAAGCAACCTTGGTTGAAAACCAAGCTAGATAGCCATTGAAACCAAACAGGAAGTATATAAGATCTATGACTAACGTCAGCACCAAAATAGAACCTAATCAGCTTCTGGTCCGCCTAATAACTATTATCATTCAAACATAAGGGAATATAAGGGGCCGTTTACCGAAAACTTTAAAAAACACGATATACTTAAAAATATATATAACGAAGGTACTAGAGAAAGACAACCAAATGAACAACCAAAAGTTTTATATACCAATACCATAAAAGTTGGATACTGTTATGGCCACGATTTTTAGGCTATGGCTACGGTTTATCATGTGATATGGTGACGCATTTTAAACGTGGCCACAGGGTATCAAAAGTCACGGCAGAATAGGCTACGGTATGATTGAAAAAAAAACTGTGGCTAAAGGCCTACGGTCACGGTTTATAACCGTGGCCATTGTGAGTTTTTGTACTAGTGAATAACCCGCGTCAGGCTCTGTTCTAGTGCCCCACACGAGTATTTTCGCGGTCGTGGTCGCACCGAAATCCGTGTCGTCCACTGTATGCATGCACTACATCAATCCATAATCAATGCTTCTCGACCCCATCGAGACCCCAAGCTTTTATTAAATGTAATGTCAAAGAGCCCACCAAGAACACCACACTCCAAGGCCCAAGTAACTAAATGATTCATTTAATGCTCATTGGTTGGAGTTTATTAAGTGTTCTAGTTTTTATCTTGGCTCATGTGTGGGACAAGGTTCCTCTTATATACACTAAGTTCCAACATTATTCACATGACTTTGTTCCACGACTTGAAAATGCGGCCGAAGTCACTCGCACACTAATGTAAAATCACATGTGATTTTACACGTAAATTTGATATTTTATAGACCTTGAACGAAATGTAAAAAAGGGCCCTTGATATCTGATAACGCCAGTTTTTGCCGTTATTTTCGGTCTACAAACCACGGAGAGTGGCTTGTTTTGAAGTAAAACAGTGTTGCTTTCACGCGTTTTCCAGTGAATTGTGCAGGTGTCCCGAGAGGAAGCTACAGTAGAGGAAACGAGCAGAAAAGACTGAAAAAAGAAGCTAAGCGAGACCAAACGGAAGACCAAGATCCAAGTCCAAGATCCAAGCCCAATATCCAATCCAAGCCTGGATCCGAGCCAAAAAGCACACGCGCGGTTTCCCACGTGACTTGAAGTCGCGGGGAAAGTCGCGCAACCCACTGTTTCAGAGTTTTATTTGGCGTTTTTTCCGAATTAGGTCATCATCAATTCACGTGCGACGGGAGGCTGAGAAGGAGCGATTTTCAGAGGTTTTTCCACCACTTTTGAGCCACGATAGAGAGCCGATTGAAGAGGAGTTCACCACGAGAAGCGGATTAGAGCCGAGAGAAGGAATTTCATTAGTACAACTTTCACGTTCATGATCACGATGTCTTCACACACTACCTTTTACCCTTTTCTTGTGTTTTTGTCCACCCCCAACATGAACTAATCTTTAGATGTTGGGGGTTAGAATAACTATGGTTTTTATTAGAGATGACGTGTAACCGAAGGATTTTATCGATTTGATTTATGAAGCATTTGATTTCAGTTTTTCTTTATACAATTGTAGCTTGATCACCTTCAATTGACTTTCATGGTTTTTGATTAAGTTCGAGAATATTAATTAACAACTAGATCAAATAACCAGGTGTCGGAAAGGAGATTCGGGTAGAGATAGTTGAATCACCTTTTTTCTCTGTAAAGTTTAACCTAATGTGTTTTAAAGCCACCAGCGAAAATCGAGAGATAAAACTAGTGAGTTTTAAGATAAGATCCGTTATTGCTTGAGAAAGAATAACGGTGAATTCCAAAATTAGGGTTCATAGAAATAATCGGTAATAATTGTTCGGGTTTGCGTTTGTCGATAGCATAACCATAGGAAATCCAACCCTCAACATTTTCTCTATCAAAGTCTCTTCCAAATCTTTCGTTAATCATTTTTAGTTTTATTTAGTTCTAAACAATTTCTAAACCACAAATCAAATTTCGACCGTTCAGTTAATAGCATTTGTAGTCATTGTGATACTCAGTACCTAGTTCCCTTGGTTCGATACTCGTAATTTCCGTACTATTACTTGATTCGACCCGTACACTTGCGGTTAGATTAGGGGGGGGGGGGTATAAACCCGTCTATCAATATCTACGACATTTTTTCAAATAATGTTGTAAGAAACATTGAAAATTTATTTTATTTTATTTTTATTTCGTTTATTTACATTCAGTTTCTGGATTGCTAATTTTGAATTACTCTCCTTTTCAGGTACTAACTGGTTTATGCCAAGAAAACCCCGAGGGAAAGACATAGAACTGATCGATCCAGAAATCGAAAGAACCGCCCGTCTACTACGAAAAGCATCTAAAGCTAAAAGACAACAGAGAATGGGCGACGAAGCTACTCCAGAGAGACGTCCTATGCGGGCGTTTGCCAATCCGAACGTGGCAGCCGCACGCATAGGCATCCAACCACCCACTACTGGGGAAAACAACTTTGAAATAAAACCCAAATACTATCGTTATGGTACAACAGAACCAGTTTGGAGGAGCACCAACAGAAGATCCTCATGCACACCTCCGTGCATTTGAAAGGATATGCAACACCTTTAAAATCAACAGAGTGAATGATGATGCAGTCAAGTTGCGGTTGTTCAGCTTTTCACTCAAGGGTAGAGCAGAAACCTGGACATAAAGTGTACAACCGGATCAGAACAACACCTGGGCAGAATTGAAAGCTGCCTTCCACCAAAAATTCTTTCAACCGAGTAGGACCGCCCAACTTATGGCCGAGATTACCCATTTTTCTAAGTGGGACCAAGAAACATTATATGAAGCATGGGAGAGGTACAAAGACGTGTTAAAGAAATGCCCTCATCATGGGTTACACGATTGGGTCGTCATCCAGACATTTTTCAGTGGACTTCACCCGCAGTTCAAAAACGATATTACGGGTGCAGCGGGTGGAGCTCTAATGGATAAGTCATACGAAGAAGCGGTTGAGTTGATTGACAACCTAGTTGAACATAGTTATGCCACTCCGAGGTCCTCGATTAGAAGGGTTGCTAGTGTATAAGAGAACGACGAGTTGAAAGCCATCAAAGCCCAATTAGCCGCACTAACGAGTCAATTGAAAGGATCTTCTATCCAACCAGCACTTATGGTAGAAGAGGGTATGCCGGAAGCGTTCCCACCTATGAATGAACCTGAACAAGTCCAATTCCTGTAGAATCGGAATAACCGGCCGAGGAACGATCCTTTCTCTAACACATACAATGAGGGTTGGAAGCGACACCCGAATTTCTCGTGGAGTCAACCGAAAGGCCAACCAAAGGAAACAATGGGCCAGCAACAACAACAGCAATACGGTAATTCTTCCAACTTCTCTAACTCTTCTCATTCTAACAATATTTATCGTCCTCCAGGTTACAACCAAAGGAAATTCGATGAAGGACAATCCAGGGAGAAGAAGCCGGGGCTAGAGGACATGATGATGAAATTCATGTCTAAGATGGATAGTACCGTCGAGGGATTAGCGGGTACGGTAAGCACGATCAAGGCGGCTACTGATCAGAATACGACTTCTATAAAGCTTCTTGAAAGCCAAGTGGGGCAAATTTCTGAAGCCTTACAAAACCGAGCTCCCGGACAGTTCCCGAGTCAACCCGAAAGGAAACCATGGGAAGATTGCAAAGCCATTCATTTGAGAAGTGGCAAGGAGCTGATCAGAGATCCTACTCGAGAATCACTATCAAAGGAGACCGAGCCTAAGGAGCAAGACGTTGAGATTATAGACGTGGATGAGATGGAAGCCGATGAAAAGATTGGGACGAAGGAAATCCCAAAGAGTGAAGAGACAAAGACAGAGCAACCAAGTGTTCCAAAGCAACCACCGGTTAAACCGATAGTTCCGAAAGTGCCATATCCGACTAGGCTCAAAGCCCACAGGGAAGATCTAAACTTTTCTAAATTTCTTGAAGTTTTTAAGAAATTGCATATTAACATCCCTTTTGCAGATGCATTGGCACAAATGCCCTCATACGTGAAGTTCTTGAAAGACATCCTCTCCAATAAGAGAAAGATTGAGGAGCAGGCAACAGTTGCACTTACTGAGGAGTACAGCGCGATCATCCATCACAAGCTTCCCTCGAAGCTTAAGGATCCAGGGAGTTTTACCATCCCTGTTCATATTGGGAACTCTGAATTTAGCAAAGCTTTATGTGATCTTGGAGCTAGCATTAACTTGATGCCTTTGTCTATTTTCAGGAAACTCGGACTTGGGGAAGTGCAGCCTACAAATGTTACACTCCAACTCGCTGACAGAACCATCAAGTACCCATATGGAGTGATAGAAGACGTTCTGATCAAGGTGGATAAGTTCTACTTCCCGGTAGACTTTGTGGTGCTCGATATGGACGAGGATAATGAAATCCCGTTGATACTTGGCCGACCATTTTTGGCCACGGGAGGAGCTCTCATTGATGTGAAAGGAGGAAAGCTCATGTTGAGAGTGGGCGACGAAGAAGCCGTTTTTAATGTTTTCCGGGCAGCCAAGCAAGGCATGGGACCTAATGTTATCAGGTAGAGGTAATGGAATCGATGCCACAAGAGATGTACAACCATCGAGTATCAGACGATCATCTCATGAAGGCATTAGCGGGAACTGATACCGATCAAGAAAGCGAGTTGATATTGCAACTCAACGCACTACCATCTTACAAAGGCCCGAGACGACCCATTATTGAGGATTTAGGAGAACCAATTCCCAAGTCCGAACCTTCATCGAAGACACCGCCAAATCTTGAGCTTAAACCATTACCCGACCATCTCGAGTATGCATACTTGGGAGAAAAAGACACACTCCCGGTAATCGAATCGTCCAAGTTGAGTCCCGAAAATAAAGAAAAGCTACTACGGGCTCTTAGAGAGCATCAAACCGCTATTGGATGGACGATAACTGGTCTAAAGGGTTTAAGCCCCACGTTTTGCTCACATCGCATAAATCTTGAAGACGGGCACCGACCGGTTGTCCAATACCAACGTTGGCTCAACCTGAATATGAAAGAGGTAGTCTGCAAGGAGGTGTTGAAACTCCTCGATGCTGGAATTATTTATCCAATTCCTGACATCCCGTGGGTAAGCCCAATTCAAGTAGTACCCAAGAAGGGCGGCATCACAGTGATCCGGGACAACAACAACGAATTGATCCCTTCTCGGATAGTTACCGGTTGGAGGGTGTGTATAGACTACAGGAAGCTGAATGATGCAACCAAGAAAGATCACTTTCCTCTTCCATTCACTGATCAGATGTTGGAACGGTTGTCCATACACGAGTATTATTGTTTCTTAGACGGCTATTCTGGGTACAACCAGATTCCTATCGCACCCGAGGACCAAGATAAGACGACATTCACTTGTCTGTACGGAACATTCGTATACCGCCGTATGCCTTTCGGTTTGTGTAATGCTCCAGCCACCTTTCAGCGATGCATGATGGAAATATTCTCGAACATGGTGGAACGGACCATCGAGATCTTCATGGACGATTTTTCAGTGTTTGGGCTTTCTTTCAACACATGCTTAGAGCACTTGGAAGCCGTACTACAAAGGTGCAAAGAAACAAGTCTCGTGTTGAATTGGGAGAAGTGTCACTTTATGGTGACCAAAGGGATTGTGCTCGGCCACAAAGTGTCAAAGGCGGGTATTGAGGTGGACAAAGCAAAGGTGGTGGTGATTGAGAATCTTCCATATCCAAATTCCGTCAAGGGAGTCCGAAGCTTCTTGGGACATGCCGGGTTCTACCGGCGGTTTATAAAGGACTTTTCTAAAATTACTAAACCTATGTGTTCCTTACTGCTTAAAGATGCTAAATTTCATTTCACTAATGATTGTATCCTTGCTTTTGACAGGTTAAAGAAGGAACTGATTTTGGAACCTATCCTCACGGCCCCAGATTGGAATCTTCTGTTTGTAATTATGTGTGATGCGAGTGACACCGCTGTTGGAGCGGTGTTGGGTCAAAGGAAAGAGAAGCGGATGCATGTGATATACTATGCCAGCAAGACGCTGGACGATGCTCAGATCAACTATGCGACTACCGAGAAGGAACTACTAGCCGTTGTCTATGCTTGCGAGAAGTTTCGATCCTACTTAGTTGGGGCCAAGGTGATTGTGTACACCGATCATTCAGCGTTGAAATATCTAATGGCTAAGAAGGACGCGAAACCGAGACTCATCCTATGGTTCCTCCTACTCCAAGAATTTGATTTGGAGATTCTAGACAAGAAGGGGTCCGAGAATTGAGGGAGGGGAAGACCAAAGTAAAGACAAGAGTCTCATCAATGACTCTTTCCTGGATGAGCAACTTTTCAAGGTTAGTCACTCAGAACCATGGTTTTCCGACTTAGTGAATTATTTGGTGGGAGGAGTAGTGCCTTATCAAATGAACTCCCACCAAAAGAAAAGATTTTTCTTCGAGGCAAAAAGATATTATTGGGATGAGCCCTATCTCTACAAGTTATGTGCCGACGGTATGATCCGGAGATGTGTACCGGACGAAGAGAAGGCCGACATTCTAAACCACTGTCATACCTTAGAATGTGGAGGCCACTTCAGTACCGGCAGAACCGTTGCAAAAGTCTTACAGTCTGGATTCTTTTGGCCTTCGATGTTCAAGGAGACTCGCGACTTCATCTCTAAGTGTGATCGGTGCCAAAGAACGGGGAACATATCGAAGAGAGATGAAATGCCCATGAGAATCTTCATGGAGGTTGAGCTCTTTGACGTTTGGGGGATTGACTTCATGGGTCCATTCTGGAACTCCCACCGTAATGAATACATCCTAGTAGCGGTAGACTATGTCTCCAAGTGGGTAGAGGCAATCGTGAGCCCCACGAACGACTCCAAAGTGGTAATAAACTTTTTGCGGAAGAACATCTTCTCGAGATTTGGAGTTCCGAACGCACTAATCAGCGACGGTGGTAGCCATTTCTGCAACCGATATTTGGAGGCGGTCCTCAAGAAATATTCGGTAAAACACAAAGTGACTACACCCTACCACCCACAAGCCAATGGCTTAGCCGAGGTGTCTAACCGGGAGCTAAAGGAAATCCTCGAGAAGACCGTAAGTGCATCGCGAAAAGATTGGTCTATCAAATTAGACGACGCACTTTGGGCTTACCGAAACGCGTTCAAGACCCCGAATGGCACCACACCGTATCGACTTGTGTTCGGGAAATCGTGTCACCTACCCGTCGAGTTGGAGCATAGAGCTTATTGGGCAATCAAAAGCTCAACATGGATTTCAAGGCGGCCGGGCAACGCCGGTGTTTGCAACTGAACGAGCTTGAGGAGATCAGACGAGACGCATACGAGAATGCGGCTATATACAAGGAGAGAACGAATCAGTTCCACGACAAGGGTCTTTAACCAAAGGTAATTGTTCCTGTAATGCAAGTTCTTTTATTTAATTCTCGTCTTCGGTTGTTTCCAGGTAAGCTGAAATCTAGGTGGTCCGGGCCATTCACCGTAAGGGAAGTTTTCCCATACGGCACCGTCGAGCTGCAAGGAAAGGACGATTCAACGTTCCAAGTCAACGGACCGAGGGTGAAGCCCTATTATGGAGGAGAAACGGTGGTAACCGACGCCACATTTCTGGAAGAACCGAAAGAATGAGAAGACGGAAGGTCGAGCCACGACCGAAACCAAGGCGCTGGGTGGGAGGCAACCCACCGAGGTTTGTTTTCATTTTAATTTGAGTAATTTTTAGTGTGTTTGGATTTACAGAAAAAGGTGTCTCAAACAGTGAGTTACGCGACCTTCCACACGGTTTCAAACCGCATTGGAAGTCACGTAACCCTTTGTTTGAAAATTGAAACAGTGAGTTACGCGGCCTTTCACGCGGTTTGAAACAACGGTGGAAACCGCGTAACCCTCTGTTTGGTTTTCCACTCTCCCACACGCGCAACTTTCCCTGCGGTTTCATACCGCGTGGGAAACCGCGCGTCCTTTTGACGCCTGCAGTTAGGGTTTTCTTTGTGTTGCTTCTTTTGTTTTCATTTCTCTTCACTTTCTTCTTCTTTCTTGTTCAAACACTTCCATTTCTCTCTCAATTTGCTCTATCTTTCTCTACCAATTTTAAGGTTTCTTCTCCTCCTTCTTCAAGATCAAAAGGTATGTGCTCCACCTCTTCTCCCTTGTTCTTCATTGCAACTATCTTGGGTGATTTTGTGTATTCTCGCTCCCATTTCTTCATGTTTCTCCATTTTTTAATGTATTTCCCCAATTTCACAAGATGCTCTCCAATGTGTTGAATCCTTTCAAGTGCTAGTGCTTACGTGTTTAAATAATACTTAGGTTGCATATGCATGTTCATTTGTTGTTATTTTTGACGTCATATGAGAATCTCCAAGTCTAATGCAATCTAGTATGCTCAATTTTGGGAAGATTTGTTCTTAAAATGTGCACATGGGAACTTTTGGGGAAGTAATATAAGGGGTAATTTTGGGTTGTCACAATTTTGTTGAGTCACACCCACCATTGTGCTTAATTGGTAGCATTGGGACTTTTGGGTAACATAAAGTCCTTATTTTGTTTATTCATGGGAGTGATTGTATAAGCATCACCAAACCTCGGTTCCACCAAGGTTTGGGGTTCGTTAGAATTGTCAAATGGTGAAAACAATTGATGGCCTTTTAGATGCATGCTTTGGGGAATTAAGTGACCATGTGCTTATTGAATAAGCCACTAGTGCTAAGAAGTCTACTTGGTTAGTCATTATGTGCTCAAATGAGTTTGTGTGTGATGTTATGTGCTTTCTTATTAGTTAAAGGAGACTCAACAAACCTAAGTTTCACTTAGGTTTTTGGTAGCCATTGTTTTAGCGCGCGTGCACACACACGCCATGGCAAACCTCAGTTTTACCGAGGTTTGGGATGCCATATTTGATCAAACCTAGGCCAAGGCCTAGGTTTGGGGTGCCATATGTTTCTAACATGTCTAACTGAACTTTCCTGTCTTGCAGCACCATGAGGCACCACCCAAGCAAACAACTTAACTTCGGCGACTACCCTCGCACCAGGATGCCAGAGAGAGACAGATTGCAGAATACCGAGGCCGACGACAAGGACGCCCGACGTGCGCAGATGGACGAAAGGAACTGTCAATCATTTGCTGAGCGAGACATCAGGCTAGAAGGACTACCGACGGGGTCACGGGTAGCCGAGATCATCCGAGAGCAGCAATGGAATTACTTTATCCGGTCCACACCAATGTATGATGGCGAGCTCGTCAAGACTTTTTACGCCAACATGCGCCCGTCCACATACCATGACCGATACACCTTGATGGTCCGAGGGGTGCGCGTCCGGATCTCGACGGACGACATTTGTGCGTACCACCGAGTGCCACAACGCCACGAATTGGCAATGAGTTACGTGATGTCCCGTCATGAGGCCTTCAACGTCCAACTAAGCCCGATCATTGTTGGATCTCTCCGACGGAACGGAGAGACGGATTGGGATAACACGAACACGCACATCCTCAAGAGTGATCTTCACTACGACCTAGCCTTACTGATGTTATTCGTCAAAGCCAGCCTGAAGCCTTCCAGCCACAACAGCACGGTTGATAGTCAGATTGCTGAGGTGCTTTATTCACTTCAGCACAATCTTCCCATGGACGTCGGCCACATTATTTGGATGGAGATCTTGGATGCGGGTATGTCTCGTGATGGGATTCTTCCCTTTCCTTGCCTTATCACACATTTTTGCAGGGAAGCTGGGGTCCCGATCGGGAACCTGACCAGACCGAAGGGAGACTTCGCCGAGTGCCAATACAGAGCACAGATCACGGCGACGGCGAAGCTCGAGCGTCGCCGAGAGATGGACCCGAGAAGTTGGCGACGAGCAGCAGCCCAGGCGGAGCCGATTCTTCCCAATTCAGATTCTGAGGACCTAGATTTCGATCCCACCGCACCGCAGGCCGACCAGGAGGAGCATTCTGGCGACACTCCCCCGTACATACGACGATTGGCCCAGCAGATGGAGGTCGGGTTTCGTTATGTGAACCAACGCCTCGATGGGTTTTCCACACGCCTTACTCAGTACGGCATACCAGAGGTGCCCGATCTCGCACAAGGCCAAAGGAGAGTGCGCGGAAGGCAATCGGGGGGAGCATCTTCGTCACGGCCCCATTAGCCATGGTTTGTCTTTTCGTGAGCTTTTCAGTCGTTTGTCTGTCTTGATGTTTTGATGTTTTGATGTTTTGTGTTAATGCTTTCCTCATATCCGGATGACTGTAATAACTGCATACTTGTATTCGTAACATTTTGTACCGTTCCAGATTAACACTTGCACATTAGGGACAATGTGTGGGTAAGGTTTGGGGTTGCCCAATCGGGCCCCTTATTGCACATAGATTTTCTCCATATTTTGAATGTCTAGATCATGTAAGCCAAAATCTTTATGTTGAACGATTGAGACCAACCATTGAGGGGTGAATCTTACGATAGCAATGTGACCATTAAGGGAGGATCGGGAAAAGGCATGACTAGGGACATTAGTGGAGACCACCCAATAGCGAGATTCGAGCCTAATATGACGCATTTCATTTCGAGGGATTTAAACACTTAATTCGTATACACTTAATTCATATACACTTTTTCGAATTCCTTGTCGTGATTATAGATTGATATCGCTATAATTTTGCATTGAGTAGCAAAGACGACCATCGGGACATTAGGTAAGGATATAGTAACCTTATCGTGTGGACCTTAAGAAATGATTCCAGGCATTGTGTGCAACTTGAAGCCAGTTTTATCTATCACACCCTTGACCCATTATGTGTGCACCCAAAACCCCTTTGCAGCCAAACACTCAACAACTTTTCGTTTCGAACCTCACCATTAACCCCTAGCCAAAAGCCTTAGCCAACCCTTATCCGAAAATGTGTCAACCATGAGCAGAATTGAACAGTGGAAGATAGAGTAGAAAGGAAAAATACAGGCCGGTCAGGAAGAGAAATTGGGTCATTCTAACCCAAGAAATAGAAAAGAGGGCCAATGTAGCCCCACCAAAATAAAGAGGGCCAATGATGCCCCACCAAAAACAAATATAGTCAGTATCTACAGCAGATAAATAAGAGAGTCAAAGCGACTCCAGTGATGACAAAAAGGGCCAAGTGATAGAAAATGAAGCAAGAAAAGTTCAGAACTGCTAAGGATTGACACATTTAGGAATTTTGATCCTTTACCCTTCGTTTCATAGCCATAACCCTAGCCCCGTTACAACCGAGTAAAAGACCTGGATGATCTTCTGGAAAATGTGATTATGGTATACCATTACTCTTACCGATAGTCTCTGTCTTTCTACTTGATTCCTTTCTGAGATCATTTGTTTGGACATTAGTGCGTCTTTCATTAGAGTTGTCATGTGAACTCTCGAGTATCATTGTACATAACTTCCTTATACATGACAACATGTGCGACAGCCTAGGTTCGAGTGAATAGAGAGCACCCGGTGAGGTGGGGTCGAGGCAAAATGTTTTCCCTAGCATGCTTGGACTTAGTACGTACTTAGTGCAATGGGAGCAGTTATGAGTTCAACTCACAATGGAAGGATATCGGTTAAACAAGATAAAGATGTGGTGAGGATGAGATAAACATTCACGGGTATGGATAAAATAGACGTGCAATACGAGTGTCCGCTTGGGAATTATGCAGTTATTGATTCATTGATATATGCTTTTATTCTTTTTATCGCTACTTTGCTTGAGGACAAGCAACGCTCGGTTTGGGGTTGTTGATAACGCTAGTTTTTGGCGTTATTTTCGGTCTACAAACCACGGAGAGTGGCTTGTTTTGAAGTAAAGCAGTGTTGCTTTCACGCGTTTTCCAGTGAATTGTGCAGGTGTCCCGAGAGGAAGCTACAGTAGAGGAAACGAGCAGAAAAGACTGAAAAAAAGAAGCTAAGCGAGACCAAACGGAAGCCCAAGATCCAAGCCCAAGATCCAAGCCCAATATCCAATCCAAGCCTGGATCCGAGCCAAAAAGCACACGCGCGGTTTCCCACGCGACTTGAAGTCGCGGGGAAAGTCGCGCAACCCTTTGTTTCAGAGTTTTATTTGGTGTTTTCCCGAATTATGTCATCATCAATTCACGTGCGACGGGAGGCTGAGAAGGGGCGATTTTCAGAGGTTTTTCCACCACTTTTGAGCCACGATAGAGAGCCGATTGAAGAGGAGTTCACCACGAGAAGCGGATTAGAGTCGAGAGAATGGATTTCATCAGTACAACTTTCACGTTCATGATCACGATGTCTTCATACACTACCTTATACCCTTTTCTTGTGTTTTTGTCCACCCCCAACAAGAACTAATCTTTAGATGTTAGGGGTTGGAATAATCATGGTTTTTATTAGAGATGACGTGTAACCGAAGGATTTTATCGATTTGATCTATGAAGCATTTGATTTCAGTTTTTCTTTATACAATTGTAGCTTGATCACCTTCAATTGACTTTCATGGTTTTTGATTAAGTTCGAGAATATTAATTAACAACTAGATCAAATAATCAGGTGCCAGAAAGGAGATTCGGGTAGAGATAACCGAATCACCTTTTTGCTCTGTAAAGTTTAACCTAATGTGTTTTAAAGCCACCAGCGGAAATCGAGAGATAAAACTAGTGAGTTTTAAGATAAGATCCGTTATTGTTTGAGAAAGAATAACGGCGAATTCCAAAACTAGGGTTCATAGAAATAATCGGTAATAATTGTTCGGGTTTGCGTTCGTCGATAGCATAACCATAGGAAATCCAACCCTCAACCTTTTCTCTATCAAAGTCTCTTCCAAATCTTTCGTTAATCATTTTTAGTTTTATTTAGTTCTAAACAATTTCTAAACCACATATCAAATTTCGACCGTTCAGTTAATAGCAATTGTAGTCATTGTGATACTCAGTTCCTAGTTCCCTTGGTTCGATACTCGTACTTTCCGTACTATTACTTGATTCGACCCGTACACTTGCGGTTAGATTAGGGGGGGGGGGTGTAAACCCGCCTATCAATATCTACGACATTTTTTCAAATAATGTTGTAAGAAATATTAACACAATTCATATAAACTATTTTACATGTATTCCTAAAAGGAAAATCAATAAATAGTTATTTGTAAATTAATATTATCTACCATATCATTTTTAGATCGTTAATATGTTCCACCATAAAAAAATATCATATGATATACCTTTAATATATACAGGGTAATCATTTGCAAACTTTCTAAAAGTTACAAAATGTACAAACTCATCTAGGTCATTCAATTTTTTGATCAATTGTTGAGTAATTTTCGGATTTAAGTTTATTAAAAAAAGAGTGAATTACATTTTTTGTCCTTGTGGTAGTCATCCGCTATCAAGTGTGGTCCCTTTTTAAAGTAATTACAATTTTGGTCAGTATGGTTGCCATTTTATTCAATTTTGATCCCTGTGACTAACTATAGTTAAAATATTAGTATACTCTTTTTGTCCTTTTCCCCTTTTGTTTTATTAGATCAATAATAGTTACGGTTTTAGTCCCTATAGTTTTGTATTTTTTCCATTTTCTTCGTTTTCTATCATTTTATTTTTCATTTTTATTTTTTTATTTTTCATTTATACCCTTTATCATATTAATTAATGATAATTTTAACTAAAATACATATAAATATGTATCTTATTTTGTAAATTACGCTTAAAAAAAGTTTTGTCGGTCCCAAAAAACCATTTTTTATTTTAAGTGAGTTCAAAAAGTATATCATTATTATTAATAAAAAACGTATCGTTTTCAAATATTTCATTAAATTAAATGTGTTTCAAATAAAAAAATTATGATATAACTATTTTTTTTTCAGAATGTCAACACAAATTTATTTTAACGGGAAATAAATAACCAATTAATAACCACACATTTTCATTATTTGGTCCTAAAAAATGTTCATTTGCATTTCTTTGCTTTTGGAAAACATTTTGATTTCAAATATAGTTTAATTATTTAACAATATTAGAATTTAATATAGTTTAAGTATTAAACTATTTTTGAAATTATTTAGTTAAAATAAAAATGATTTTTTAGATTAATGTAGAGGATATGCAAATATATATCAAATAAAGTGTATAACTTTTTTAATATTCAATAATTAACTCATTTTAAATGTACCGACAATTTTTCTTTAAATTGTTTAAAAAATAAATATGTATTTTTAATGTATTTTTTGTTAAAATTGTTATTAACTAATTAATATAATAAATGGTATAATATAAAAGATTATAGCAACAAAATAAAAGAAAACACGAAAATGAAAAAACAAAAAAAAGGAAAAAGACAAATTTAGTAACTAACTATAGTTAGTCAGAGAGACTATAATTGAAACAACATGGCGACCATAGTGACTAAAATTTTAATTAGTTTACCTAACTTGACAGTGAGTGACAATCACAAGGACCAAAAATGTAATTTACTCTTAAAAAAATAAGGTACTCGTAGTTTGGTAATAAGTTTTAAATATTTTAAACTTAATTTTAATAATTAATTTGATTTATCTATTTTTGGTTATAATCTCTCCATCTTTTTCTCAATTCTCTCTCTCTCTCTCTCCACCATCACCATCCAATTTCTGCGACATCCTTTCACTCCGGCGACTTCCTCCCACAGACGACCCCTCCCTCTCCGGTGACCTCCTCCAATTCCTGCGAGTTTATGAATTTTGTATTTAATTATTGACTATATGATATTTTCATCTTCTATATACTATTTTTTCAAAATTTTCAAGATTTTTAAGTTTCGTAAACTTTGTTTTTCGAAATTTTCAAGTTTAATAAATGGTTTCGTAATCTGTTTGTTGGATTTTTCAATATTCAAGTTTCATAAATGGTTTCAAATACTTTCTCTCATATGAATAATCAGATATTTTTCAAAATAATCATATATTTTCGATGTTTCATATATTTTTCTCTCATATGAATATTTAGATTTTTGAAGTTTGATTTTTTCTCCCATATGAATACTCAGATCTTTAAGTTTCATATATTTTCTCTCATGTGAATAATCAGATTTTTAAATAATCATATATTTTCAAAAAAAATTAAAATTTTTAAGTTTCATATATCACTGTGAAGGTTTAATGTTAATTTCTTGGTCTCACGAAAACAGGTTGTTCTCACGTGAACCCAACCCTATATATGTATATATATATATATATGGAGATAATTGAGAAAAAATATGGAGAGATTATAACAAAAAATAGACAATTCAAATTAATTATTAAGAAAGTTGGTTGTTCCTAAAAATACAAATTTTGTAAAAAGACAGAAATACCCTAGTCTCTCTCTCTCTCTCTCTCTCTATATATATATATATATATATATATATTTATATATATTTCCAAATAATTATGGCCTATATATATCTATATAGAGTTGGGTTCAAACGAGAACAGTATCTATTTAAAAAAACACGAGAACGAACAAAATCATTAGTGATTCTACATTAATGCACGAAAAAAGGACTTTGGCCGTTGGTTCATGCCGGTGTGGCTTTTTTGCGCGTTAATGTAGAATCACTAATGATTTTGTTCGTTCTCGTGTTCTTTTAAATAGTTACTATTCTTGTTTGATCCTCCCTCTCTATATATACACACTAGACATCATTTTGGCAACGATCTAACTTGACTATTTGGACTTTCGAAGTAATACTCAATGTAAATCAATATAAATCAATTGAGTTTCCATCCCCCCTCATGTATATGTTTTTCATCATTGTTTTAAACTTTTAGTGTTAAAACAAACCTTTTTCGGAACCATTAATCTTTAAGTCAAAAGCCCATGTTGGTCATAGCTTGATCTTATTATTGTTTTTACAAAGGCGAGTATTTATAATTAATGTACTTAATATTAGGTAATAAACGAGTCAATGATGTATGAAAAAACAAGGATAATTTTTGAAATCCTGAATATTAATATAAGTTTGAACATTTCATATAGTTGGTAAAAAAAATTTGAAAGGAAGGAATTCTCTTAGTTAATAATAAAAAGTATACTATATTTTAATAAGAAATAGAATTCTTGTAGATTGAATAATCAAAAGAGTCGACATAAGGTGAATGATAAAGAATAATCTTTAATCTTTATATTAAGGTTTTTTGGCAAATAGTTTTAAACTTGATACTAGATTTGAAAACGGATGTGTGTAAATAAAAGAATGATAAAGTGTCATTGTATCAACTCATGGTGTGTGAGTCGTAAAGTTATCTTATTTGGATGACCATTTTAGAAAACAAATATTAATATATAAAAATAAATGTGAATTGTGATTTAGTTTTAAATATCTCACATTTGTGAAAAGTTAAAAGATTGGAAAAGAGAGGTGTGTATAAAAAAGAATGATAAAGAATCATTGTGTCAACTCATTGGGTTTGAGTAATAAGAGCATCTCCAATGCACAAGTCTTTATGTTATTGGAATAGTTTTTTGTTATAATAGGTTGAGGAAAAAGCTAGTGGAATTCTTATGCGGCAAAAAGAAAAAGTCACTGAATGACTTATGCATTGTGGATGCTCTAAGGTTATCTTATTTGGATGACCATATTTTTTGCAAAATAAATCTTATAAATAATAATAGAAATAAAAGTGAATTGTGGTTGGATTCTAGATATTCCACATTTGTTAAAAGTTTGAAAAGTGGAATAAAACGACGCGTATAATAAAAAAGAATGGGATGTTATTATGTTAACTAAAGAAGAATCAAAATGTACTAAGGTGCATAAATGCGAATTGGTTATTGAGGGATTAAAGAATTATGGTTGAGTTTTATATATCCCACGTTGGTTAGAGGCTGAAAAGTTGGAATACAGAGGTGTGTATAAAAACGAAGGATAAACTGTCATTGTGTCAACTCGTTGTGTTTGAGTCATAATGCTATCTTATTTGAATGACCATATTTTGCAAAAAACAATTCTTACACTATAAAAATATAAGTTAATTATGGTTGGGTTTTACATATCCGACATTGGTAAGGTTGAAAGATTGGAAAAAAGTGGTATATATAAAAAGGAAGTGTCATTGTGTTAACTCACAGGGGCTTGAGTCATACGGTTATCTTATTTTGATGACCCTGTTTTTGCAACACAAATCTTATTTTTTAAAAATGGAAATAAAGTGATTCTAGTTAGGTTTTATATACCCAAAACCAAAATAGCATTAATCATAGAATACCACCGAATGGTCCCAAACATCTCAGATCATCATATAGTAATAAATAAGAGAAACTAAAGTAGAGTGTCTCTATTGCCATCGCCTTTAAGGGGCTGTTTGTTTACCTCTTAATAGTTCCATTGAGAGGCAACATCTGAATCGTTCAGAGGTGAATCTTGTTTGGCAAAAAAAAAGTCTGCCTCTTAATGGTTCTAAAACCTTGTGATGATTTAGCATTTTCAGTCTCCCTTAACCATTCGGCACTTTGATTTCATTCTAAACAATTACCAAACAATCATATTTTAATTTGCACTATATTATAAAAGTCTCTTAATCATTTTGACCACTTAATCATTCTGCACCAAACCATTTAGCAACTGTTAAACAACCCCTAACACTTCAAGCCTTCTCTTTCCTTTGCAAAGAAGCTCCAACTACTCTCTTACCTGAAAATGAATATATCTTTATATATATACAAGGGAAAACCTTGGATTATTAAGGTGGCACCATGAGGATTGAGTATTCTCAAATGGTGAATTGTGGTTGATTTGGAGTTGTCCCACATTGATGAGAAGTTGAAAGATTGAAACAAAGTGACATGTATAAGAAATGTGGATGGGATGCCTTTGTGTACATTCATGTGTTTTAACTCATATGGTTGTCTATTTTGGATGACCTCTATGCAAAAAGAAAATAGTTTGATTCAAGGGGTTTGTCTTATTTTGGATGACCATCTTTTGCAAAAGAATATATTAGTATTTACTATAATCTTTATGTAACACCCAAAAAACAGGGCTAATTTAAACCTTTAAAAATTCCACAAGTTATGACAATAAAACTTCAAACTTATATAACAAGAGGATCATACATCAAGGTTTTCTATAAACAACAACTTCAAATCAAATAACCTATTAATCAAATTATACATCATAATTAGATTAACTAGGTTATCTAATCATCTGTGTAAAGCCCGTGTTCCGGTATGTAATTTATTAGTGTTATTTCTCCTTTTTAAAAAGTTTTATTCAATGTGGGTTCCGTTAACGGGGTTAGTCGAGTTGGACCTAATCGTTAAAAATGTCGGAATTTTGGTTAATTGCGAGAAGGTTTTTAGTTAAAGGGCCATTAGTGTCAAAGGGCCAAAACTTGCATAAGTCTTCGGCCCATGCTTTTCATAAACCGAAACCCTTTCTTTTGTTTTGTTTTGCTTGCTGCCGTGACCAAGAAGAAAAGGAGAAAGATTAGAAAACAAAAGAGAAAAACCTACGGCTACCCCTTCCCGTTCGTTGTCGCTGGCCGGAGAAATAGAGAAGAGAGAGAGAGAAACCGAGAGGGCTAGAGAGAGAAGCCGAGAGAGAGAGGAAGCGTGGGTGGAGAGGAGGAGGAAGGAGGTTGCCGGCGTAGGAGAACCACCGTCGGTTTCGGTGTGGTTACGTCGTGTCGTCGTCGTCTCGAGGTAAAAACTTTCGTCCGTTTCTTTTCCCGTTGTCATTTCGATCGCAAACCACCACCACCGCCGCAGCCACGGCTGCCGACGGTGGGGCCGCCGCTGCGTGCCGCCCGGGTGACGGCAGGAGGGGCGTGTTTGTGTGTGGGTGTGTGCGGGTATGAGGTTGCGGGTAAGTCAGGATGGGCGGTGTTTTTGGGTGTGGTTTCGCCGGAAATTCGTAACCACCGCCGCCGCCAGCGACCGCCTCTGCCGGAGGTGGCAGAGGGTGGTGCTCGGGCTGCTCAGCCCACTTAGTCTCGATCAATAAGTCAGCGGGTTCCAGGTCTGAGTGCTTAAGTCGTGGCTTAATGGGTTAAGTTTTAAAGATAACCATTGTTTGTCATTTCATGTGAAAGTCACAGTTTCTGCCACTGTTTTGAGAAAGCCATAACTTTTTATAGGAACGTCGTTTGGGGGTGAAACCAGTGCCAAAATCTCCCATTCTGAGTCTAGTGAGTTTCTTATGTTTTACAGAAAAACCAGTTCGGACCGTAGCTAGTGTCAAACTGCTGTTTTATAACGAAAGGTGCTGTTTTTCGCTGTGCAGTTAATCAGTTTTGTAAAATCCATAATAAATTGTAGAAAAATCGTTAGAGCGCGTGCGATATGTCCCTGGAACCCTAAGACATGGGACTTTGTGTTTATGGAAATATATTTCTGGTTTAATCAGTTTTTGAGGGGTTAAACAGGTCCCGAACAGACCTGCGTGTTGAGAGTAAAATCTGGAATTTATGCGTTTTAAAGCTAGTAGTCGTGGCCTTGGTTTGGGGGCGTCATTTTGATAAGTGTTAACGTTCGTTTAGGTGTCGGGAAGTGATCTTGGATTTGTGGAGCTTGAATTATTGTTTGAGAGCTAGGCGCGCTTACGAGGTGAGTTCTCTCACTATAACTAATGTCGGTTACTTTTTACATTACGACTTGTACGTGTGTGGTAGTTTTCATTGTTTGTGATGCGGGACTAAATAGTGGGGCGTCTAGTCGAACCTTTATTGTTATGACTACGCGGGTGGCGTAGGAGTTCGGTAGGGCCGAGGTTTATATACGCGGGTGGCGTAGTAACTCGGTGGGGCCGAGGTTTATATACGCAGGTGGCGTAGTGACTCGGCGGGGCCGAGGTTTATATACGCGGGTGGCGTAGGAACCCGGGGGAGCCGGGTAATGCTTGCACGGTTATTGTGTGGTCGGGTGGACCAGCTTATGCCTTTGGGTGGGATGGTGTAGGTATGCATGTTTATGATTTGTTCGTAGACTTGTATGCTGTTTATGTGCAATTATCTGTTTAGAGGTGGTGTGGAAATAACTGTGTTATTTATGGTGTCTGAATTCACTAAGCTTCGTGCTTACACTTTCCCAATAAAATTGTGGTTTCAGGTACGAGTGGCTCCAAGGTGTGACGAGTACACACTGGCGCGTGGGAAGAGTTGATTACTTTTATGATTTTAATTTTAGACATTTATTCCGCTGTTTATTGTTCGTGAGAATATTAATTATGAGTTTGCAAACGAAACGACTGAATTATTAAATGAGTTTTTATTAATGAAATGTTACTTTAAAAATTTTAAATTCCTTGTAATTTTTGGGATGTTACAACTTGGTATCAGAGCACGGCTTGAGTGAATCAAACGCATGTCAGTGTGTTTGATCTCAAGTTTGCGGAAAAATCCGTTTGAGGAACGGTGATCGAGGGCGCAGTGTGTACAGTCAGCCGGAGCCAAAGGGGAAAGGTACGGTACTTAGTGTGTTTATTGCTTTCTAGATCATAGGGTATGCATGCTAGATTGCCTGTTGTTGACACTGTACTGTATGTTGACTGCTTGCTAGTAGGAATCAATGCTAGTTATAGTAGGTTGTTAAGTGAAGGCCCTATAGGTTGTATGCAGTAAGAATCATATAGCCTTAGAATATTTGATTTAGTTCTATTGCGCAGCTCTTGTTTGAGTCCAACCGTTCTAGGATAGAATCTTGTATTCGAATGTCTATTTGATTCACGCTGCATGCGACTGGGTATTCGCGAGGCAACTCGTTATGGCTAACAGGGATTCCGTTGTAGCAAGGGTAGTGGGATGAGATGAAATCCCTAGTGAGCTGGGAATAGCTTTTACATATGAGTACGTATGCAAAATTGCTTTCTAGAACATAGGAGTATGTATGCTAGATTGCTTGGTGCTTAATACACTGTATTGTATGGTTGTTACTTGCTATTAGGAACTTATGCTAACTTTGATAGGTTGTTAAGCGGATGCACTATAGGTTGTATGCGGTAGGAACCGAATAGCCTTAGAATGTTGGATTTAGTTCTATTGCACAGCTCTTGTTTGAGTCCAACCGTTGTAGGATAGAATCTTATATTCGAATGTCTATCTGGTTTCCACTGTATACGACTGTGCGTTCACGAGGCGACTCGTCAGGGTTAGTGGGGGTTCCGCCCTAGCAAGGGTAGTGAGGTATTATGATTATTCCTAGGGAGCTAGGAAGAGTGTGTACATATTCTAGTGCGGGCATATGTGTGTAGTTATCGGCGAGAAACTACTTGGACCCATCGGATGGAACTTGGAACGAGTGATGATAGGTGTGGAAGGTAGTAGTAGAGCTCCTACTATCGGAAACACAAGATCAATGCTCGAGTCGGAGAAAGTCACGAGGAATCCAAGGAGTTGAGCGTGAGCGTTGTTAGTGCGAGTATTATGTGCTAATAACCTGTTGTAATATCTACCCAGAATAGCCATCACAAGGAGGAACAACAATAGTGAACCTACTAGTACGGATGGGTACTTGTTTTGCTTGAGGTGATGATCGTTGGGGTAGTGACGAAGGTTATAAATTAGTAGTCGTTGGAATAAAAGGACGATTCTAGTATTAATCACTTGGAGTGACGATGAGGATGATGTTTGTGTCGGGCCAAGATGGATGATTGTGCTAGAATCATAGGCTTATAGAGCCAACTTGTTTTGAGGAAAAATCGTAGGGATTATTTGATGTATTTTCCCAACTTGCCTAAGAGGTTTAAATGTCCGGATGACGTTAGTGGACCGGAGAGATTTGGAGGAGTAGGAGTCGAGGCGTAGAATGCCGACTAAGTCATGCACAAAGTTTGATTTTGAAATAGATTGCATTAGCAAATTCTTGTGTTTCAAATCATTTTATGGATGGTGTTTTGGAATTTTGGGAAATGTTCAGCACACACACAAGATTTTGAAATATGGTTTTGAAAGTGTATGAAATCGTTTTATCACGGGAGTGCAAACTTTGTTAGAATTTGTCTCTTTTCGTTATTTTTCCAACGGTTCTTTCGGGTAAGATGATATACGTGTTTTGTGGTGTTTAAAATGTTGGGCAAGTGACTACGGCTTGTGACTTTAACATTGGAACTCCTCCACATATGTTAGAGTTGAGACGGAAAGTTACATTCCACGATGTCTGTATAAAGCTATTTGAGTGATTTGGTTAAAATAAGTTTTGTTTTACGGCATGTTGAGTCGTGTGGGTTTAATTTCACGAGGTGCATATATTATTTGTTTATGTGACCATTTGGGGAAATCTTGGAAATCAATTTAAAGAACCCCACCTTTTGAGATTTTATGAGATTTTAGTCGATATTTTCAAATGATGGAAGCGGATTGGTTTTTATCTTTAAGTTTGAAACTTACACGAGACAGTTGTGTTTTAACAAAAATATATTTGTAAACCGTTTCATCGTTTTGTATGACTAGCCGACGCGCGTAAGATTTGTTAGTGAACCCTGTGCCACGACATTTTTGTTAAAAAAAAAGAGGAATTTTGGGGTCAAATATCGTGGAACTGATTTTGAAATTATGTGCACACTTTTGTTGCACCCGGTGTAAGGTCGAACGGTTACTTTAAATACACGTCATGAGTCAATTCATACTAGAACCGTGACGGTTCATTTTCAAAGAAATTATTTATTTCGCTCTACGTTTTGTGAGTAAACTATGCTGCAATGAAATGATTTTCGACATGATTTTCATTTGTGGGACGAGCGTGTCCATTTTTGCGTAACTACCGACCTGGTAATAGTAGTTTTTTTGCTTATGGCCTTTTCGAAATGAAAAATCTTGACGTTGAAAACATTTTGTAAATGATTTTGTAAACCATTTGGGAAATGCGCTTTTAAGTGTTATGTGTCATTTTGAGAATTTTGAGGGTGTGAGTCCTTTTGGAAAACTCTTTTGTTTAACCCGTGTTGAGTTTGGGACTAATGTTGATTTTAGATTATTGCTTGCTTAAACTTTATTTAAACGCGTTTTTGACCGACTTATGGGTCTAGCAAGTGTGGAGCATTTTGCTCGGTTTTGACTTTGAGATAGTCATGGGTCAATTGCACGGTTTTAATGGCTCGATGTGGAGTCTTGTTGATGGGTTGTTTTGTTGCACAGTTTTGCATTCATTGCACGTTGAATATTTACATGTTTGGGTGAGTGAGTCATTCCGGGTTAGGCATGTTGTTGGCAGACTGTTTGCATTGGATCCTTGGTCATGTCAGTCAGTCGTTGGTAATGATCGGTTGAGTATTTCGGGGTGGGACCCCGGTATTCTTGTGTTATGACCTTGACCTTCCAGTAGGCACTGGGAGGATATAGTCTTGGGCACTTACCTGAGAGGTAGTTCCGATGTGCCGGGCCTTGAGACGTACCTGGGAGGTAGACGTTAAGGTGTATCTTGATACGGTGTAACTAGGCTTCATAGAGCGAGTATGGAAGATACGTCGACGGTGGAAGGTTGGGTATTCCACGCGTGTTGGTACTGTAGGACGAATAGTATCAGTTAGGGAATGATGCCCTTTGTAATAAGGAGGATAAATGCGTAGAATTTTTGAGGTAAATAGTATATTTAGGTGTCGACTTTTGGGCTTGAGGCCAAACGCCTTAGTGTAATTGGGGAATTGTAGCCGAGTTTAAGGAAATTATGTTGATGGTAGTAGTAATCCTGAGATGTTTGCTTGTGGTGAATGGTTATGGTGGAGTGACCTTCGTGAGTGATTTTAAATTTACTGGTTTGACGATTCGTGTAGGGTAAATTTTGGGAGTCTAGTAGAACTTATAGGAGTTAATCGACAGTTAATAGTAGGAATGATCGGATCCGAGTATCCAGTGGGTATATTGGTAAGAAACTTTAGAATGTTAGAGCTTGAGATTTGACTCGGGATGTATGGAATATCTAAGGTTGGGGGACAACCGAAGTCGCTTGGCTAGGAATGATTCCAATTGTTGGGGTGTTCTGCCGATCATAATCCCAGTGTCCTAGAAGGAGTACGTTAGTTAGAAAAGTATTCGAGAAGTTTTAGAAGGGATTTCAAGTGGACTTAGGAACCTGAGGTTGAGATGAGGGAGAACTATCCGGAGCTATTCGTAGGCAGAGACTTCGAGGACGAAGTCTAATCCAAGTGGGGGAGAGTTGTAAAGCCCGTGTTCCGGTATGTAATTTATTAGTGTTATTTCTCCTTTTTAAAAAGTTTTATTCAATGTGGGTTCCGTTAACGGGGTTAGTCGAGTTGGACCTAATCGTTAAAAATGTCGGAATTTTGGTTAATTGCGAGAAGGTTTTTAGTTGAGGGGCCATTAGTGTCAAAGGGCCAAAACTTGCATAAGTCTTCGGCCCATGCTTTTCATAAACCGAAACCCTTTCTTTTGTTTTGTTTTGCTTGCTGCCGTGACCAAGAAGAAAAGGAGAAAGATTAGAAAACAAAAGAGAAAAACCTACGGCTACCCCTTCCCGTTCGTTGTCGCCGGCCGGAGAAATAGAGAGATAGAGAGAGAGAAACCGAGAGGGCTAGAGAGAGAAGCCGAGAGAGAGAGGAAGCGTGGGTGGAGAGGAGGAGGAAGGAGGTTGCCGGCGTAGGAGAACCACCGTCGGTTTCGGTGTGGTTACGTCGTGTCGTCGTCGTCTCGAGGTAAAAACTTTCGTCCGTTTCTTTTCCCGTTGTCATTTCGATCGCAAACCACCACCACCGCCGCAGCCACGGCTGCCGACAGTGGGGACGCCGCTGCGTGCCGCCCGGGTGACGGCAGGAGGGGCGTGTTTGTGTGTGGGTGTGTGCGGGTATGAGGTTGCGGGTAAGTCAGGATGGGCGGTGTTTTTGGGTGTGGTTTCGCCGGAAATTCGTAACCACCGCCGCCGCCAGCGACCGCCTCTGCCGGAGGTGGCTGAGGGTGGTGCTCGGGCTGCTCAGCCCACTTAGTCTCGATCAATAAGTCAGCGGGTTCCAGGTCTGAGTGCTTAAGTCGTGGCTTAATGGGTTAAGTTTTAAAGATAACCATTGTTTGTCATTTCATGTGAAAGTCACAGTTTCTGCCACTGTTTTGCGAAAGCCATAACTGTTTATAGGAACGTCGTTTGGGGGTGAAACCGGTGCCAAAATCTCCCATTCTGAGTCTAGTGAGTTTCTTATGTTTTGCGGAAAAACCAGTACGGACCGTAGCTAGTGTCAAACTGCTGTTTTATAACGAAAGGTGCTGTTTTTCGCTGTGCAGTTAATCAGTTTTGTAAAATCCATAATAAATTGTAGAAAAATCGTTAGAGCGCGTGCGATATGTCCCTGGAACCCTAAGACATGGGACTTTGTGTTTATGGAAAAATATTTCTGGTTTAATCAGTTTTTGAGGGGTTAAATAGGTCCCGAACAGACCTGCGTGTTGAGAGTAAAATCTGGAATTTATGCGTTTTAAAGCTAGTAGTCGTGGCCTTGGTTAGGGGGCGTCATTTTGATAAGTGTTAACGTTCGTTTAGGTGTCGGCAAGTGATCTTGGATTTGTGGAGCTTGAATTATTGTTTGAGAGCTAGGCGCGCTTACGAGGTGAGTTCTCTCACTATAACTAATGTCGGTTACTTTTTACATTACGACTTGTACGTGTGTGGTAGTTTTCATTGTTTGTGATGCGGGACTAAATAGTGGGGCGTCTAGTCGAACCTTTATTGTTATGACTACGCGGGTGGTGTAGGAGTTCGGTGGGGCCGAGGTTTATATACGCGGGTGGCGTAGTAACTCGGTGGGGCCGAGGTTTATATACGCGGGTGGCGTAGTGACTCGGCGGGGCCGAGGTTTATATACGCGGGTGGCGTAGGAACCCGGGGGAGCCGGGTAATGCTTGCACGGTTATTGTGTGGTCGGGTGCACCAGCTTATGCTTTTGGGTGGGATGGTGTAGGTATGCATGTTTATGATTTGTTCGTAGACTTGTATGCTGTTTATGTTCAATTATCTGTTTAGAGGTGGTGTGGAAATAACTGTGTTATTTATGGTGTCTGAATTCACTAAGCTTCGTGCTTACCCTTTCCCAATAAAATTGTGGTTTCAGGTACGAGTGGCTCCAAGGTGTGACGAGTACACACTGGCGCGTGGGAAGAGTTGATTACTTTTATGATTTTAATTTTAGACATTTATTCCGCTGTTTATTGTTCGTGAGAATATTAATTATGAGTTTGCAAACGAAACGACTGAATTATTAAATGAGTTTTTATTAATGAAATGTTACTTTAAAAATTTTAAATTCCTTGTAATTTTTGGGATGTTACAATCTGTCCCAAAAGTATCAAAAGAATAACTAGATCCTCTGTTATCTCCAAGTCTGAGTCTTTCCAAAAGCTCTCAACACACTTTCCCGCTTACTTCCCGGAGCTTGTACCTGGTAAGAAAGTTCAACTTGAAACATTAGGCTTTCGCCTAGTGAGAATATTCAAATCAAATTAAAATTCAACAATCAAAATCTCAACAGATAAATCAAACCTGTTTCCATCCATCTTACCGTACAACAACTCCTTTCACCACTGAGAATCTACCCCATTCCCAACTTATGACTATTCATCTAGTCATAATAACACTACCAAGAATTTACCATGAATCATCCCAGATTCGAAGTCAAACTCTTAACCAAGAAATTACAAGTCAAAACCTGCCTATTTCTTAACCCGGAAGTAGAGATTACAAATTACTTTATGCCTATCTCAAATCTTCCTTTCACCAATGGGAAATCTCCGATCTTCCCTTTAATAATGGAAATCTCCGATCTTCCATTTGAAATGGGAATTACAACTCTAAGTCTGTTATTCCTCATTTCCTTTCCTCCCCACCTTGAATCACTGGTCCCCTAAATGAGATTTTTATCGGGATCAACAACCACCAGAGACCCTCACAGATGATTCAAGATTCACTCCAACAACTAGAAATACATCCCAACGGTCCCTGGCTAGTAAACGGTTCTCATTATACCGTACTTTATGCCCACTAGACCAGGTGCATATTTCTAGCCAACGCCACACAATAATTGTGTATCATCACTCTTTCTATTGTATGCTAAAGCTATACAATTCAACATATAATCTATATCTCTATGTACAGAATATTAATTTCAACGATTATCCCCACTTTTCCATTTAGCATCGGGAATCAACATCTCAACAATTAACAACAACTCCGAACTCATAAATAAGTCCTTACGATTTAACATATCATGGTTTTTACATCAACAACAGAGTTATAAACATATAACAAATAGCATATACATATTAGATTGCATGCCACATAACAGCCTCAAACTACTACTGAAAGTCAAAACTTTTCGCAAGCCACTGTAGCGAAAAGCTACACTTTTCGCAAGCCAAAGCTGCGAAAAGTTCAGAACTCGCAACCCTCTGTTGCGAAAACTCTAGAACTCGCAACCCTCTGTTGAGAAAACCCCACTTTTCGCAATCCTCTATTGCGAAAACCTTCACTTTGCGCAACCTACTGTTGCGAAAAGTTCACAGTTCATCGTCTTCTCTACTGATTCAGCTCACCAGTTTGACTCATTAAGCCTACCATTTCTTAATTAAACCATACCACTGAGTTTATACACAAGTATAACATATCTATAACAATTTTAATTGCTTAATTTTAATAAGAGTGAATAAACTCACCTTATCAGCTTTCTGATCACTGATCACATTCCAGCAGCTTAATGAGTATCCTTAGCAACAATCTGAACACTTCTGATCACTTTGTTCTTCAGATTCAGTGGCTAAATCAAAATAACACAAGATCACCAAATCAAATACTTTTCTTTTGTTTCTTCTTTTTCTTTCTCCTTCTTTTTCTCTATCTCTTTCTGTCTATTGCCGAACCAACTCACAAACACACACACAATTAGTCATTTAGACTAATTGTGTGACACCTCACAGTCAAACAGATGAGTCATACTCAAATTACCCACCACACCTCAAATTTTAAAGAAATGACACAACAAACCCTCAAGTTTAATATTTCCTAAAAGAATCTTTAAACTTTCAACATTTGTATTTTAACCCTAATTGAATTATAATACTCTATATAATTCAAGGTTACTCCAAATACAAATACATCCCAAATCTTATTAAAATAAATAATAACGAAATTTTAGGATGTTACAATACTCCCCAACTTGAAAATGATTTCGTCCCCGAAATCAAAGTCAGGTAAACAAATGAGGATATCTATCCCTTATACTCTCTTTCGACTCTAAAGTTACATTACTACCTCGGTGGTGTTTCCACCGAACTTTCAACATAGCTACTTCTTTACCACTACGTAGCTTCCTAATTGATCTTTCCAAAATTGCCTCTGGTTCTTCCACACCGCGACTCTTTTCATCTACTCTCACATCAGTGAGTGAAATCACATCTTCCTCTTCGGCCAAACATTTCCGAAGATAACATACTTGGAAAGTATTATGTACCCCTCCCAATTCTGTTGGAAGATCCAAATGATATACTTGTAAACCAATCCTCCTAGAGTAATTGTTATCATCAAATCCATGTTTGACTACTTCTTAGTCTAGCATACCGTTATCATTTCTCTCTTGTTTACACGGAATATCCACCACACAGCTACAGTCCAAAAGGACAGTTTCTCTAAGGATAAATTTCCGTAGCACCACACAACAAAGTACGAAACCAACACCCGTAGCACCACCTAAGGATAAATTTCCTTACATTGATCAATCCAGGTTTGCTTCTCGGTTACCTTCGCTTGAAGAACTGCGAAGTCTTGCATAATGTGGTGAACTTCTAAGTTTCTTGACGAACAAAGGACTCCTTATCTTTTATCTCTCTCTTCATCCTTTTGATCTCCTTTTCTTCCTCTTCGATGATTTTCAGGTGTGCATCCTTCCTGGCCATTAGTTGTTTCCACTCTTCAGTGAGTTGCATGATCTCAGCTTCCCTTGTGTCTATGGCCAGTTTGAGTCGCTTGGGCATTACTTGTGAAGACGATGGGTTTGAAGATGATGCCATTTGTTTGGTGAGAGACGAGACTTCTATGATATCAAAATGTTGTATGGATGTTGTGACTTTTACAATTGGAACTAACACGGGTATTTATAGCCACAAGGAGTAAATGGCTCAACAGAAACCTTCAGCTTTTCTGACAAATCTTGCATCAACTTTTCAGACGAATCTTGCATCAACTTTTCAGACGAATCTTGCATCAACTTTTCAGACGAATCGTGCAGGGTACCTTTTCAGATGAATCTTGCAGACTACTTTTCAGATGAATCTTGCAGACTACTTTTTCAGACGAATCTTGCAGTCACTTTTTCTGGCGAATCTTGCAGTCACTTTTTCAAACGAATCTTGCAGGCAACTTTTCAGACGAATCATGTAGGCAACTTTTCAGACGAAAATTTTGACCATGTCTACATCCGTGATCAAGAACCTACCTTTTCACGACTATAAGTAGATGGTTTGATGAATTAGTAATTCACAACTTTCTATTTATCCTTTCTACCCTCTTCACCGTTTACAAACATTCTCTACCTTTTCTTAACACTATGGCTGGAACTTCACGCTCTAAGGGGAAAAGGTCGGCGAATGGGGCTGACACTTCACGTTCGCCAGACCACCAACAATTGATTGATGGAGCTTTCCGTAGTACCTGGAAGGTACCGGTAACAACAGAGGAGTGGGCACAGTATAAGAGAACTGCAACCGATTATCCATTCACGGTTGAGGAGGAACAACAATTAGACTGTGCATAGGAACAATACTACCATGATCACCGCATGAATGAACCAACAAGGTATCATTGTACCCAGCCTCAGTGTCTTCTAGAAACTCAACAAATACCCCCACAGTGAAAGCGTCCATTCATGCATCGAACGCCGATATCGAAAGGGTAAAAGTTATGTGGAACAAGAATAGGGAGATTCAGCAGAAGAAACAGAAGTATCTAAAAGAGAAGAAACGAGAAATGGCTATGAGTAGGGCTCACGTTCGGGATGTGCAATGACGGATTAAGGAACTAGAAGAGGAACTAACAGAAATCGAAGAAATCTACACGGGAATAGAGGACGTTATCAAGGAAAAGGTTAACTGGATCACTGGTGTCCAGGACGCCTACCCGTAATAGATTTCTCTGTTTAGATGCATTGTATCCGTTTCTATGTTTTCAATAAAATAATGCTTTAATGTTTACTTTATTGTACACACAAGATAACTTAACAAGCACGATAAAGTAGATAAAATAATGTTATATATAAAAACAAGAGCACTTAGCATACAAGATTTAGTCGTTAAAATCAAGGGAAATCAATGTTTAGGTCAATGCTATCATATCTTAGAGTTCCATGTGGTTATAGCTCCGATGGGCCCTGCGTGCTACTTCTTTGGCTAACTAGACGTCTACTCCTAGGTACGCTTGAAGGGGTAGGAGTTGGACATTCTCCACGAGTATGTCGTACTACTTAGCACCTACTACATTTTCTCTGTATCAGATCTTCACCATGAGATGGACGTCGATCGTTCTTTCTTTGTCTCCCGGCTCTGTTCTTAGTTATTAACGGTGGATAGCATGGCGGAAGGGGGACGTATGGAGACATTCATGAATCAGGGGGTCCAGCTGGATTGATTACCTCCTGATATGTTTCCCGGTAAGTTTTGGGCATGTAGAAATTTACAGCCAAATCGCTGCAATCTCTACGACCCATATGCCTTGCAGCAACGATGGCATGACCGCACGGTAACCCAGAGTATTGCCATTGCAGACATGAACAAACATGGTCGGTCATATCGACAGTCGCGTCAAAACGGTTATCCCGAACTTGGTACTTCCCATATCCAATTTCGCTTACCCTCCATGTCGTAGACCTTCCCGCCCTTTTGAGAATTATCTCTTCCGCCTTTGGTGTGAGTCTATTACGCATTTCACCTCCTTTTCGCACATCGAAGTTTGTACCACTCTTGTTGAAAGGTTCGGAAGTACTCCATAAGTTGCACAATCGGTAATCTACGACCAAAACGGGAGAGTGCATTCACCGACTCTGCACTATTGGAGGTTAGAATGTCATACCGTTGTGCAGAAAAATAGGCCCTCGACCACCTCTCTAGTCCAGCATCGTCCATAACTTGTGTTGCATGATTGGCACTAACTCGTAGTGCATTCATGTACCGGTCAAACTCCCGAACCGTATACGCTTTACATGCCTTCCAGTAGGTTATGTGGTATGTTGTAATACGTTTGTCTGAGCTTTTCGCGTTCATCTCCAAATGTCGACAACATATGGCGTGAGGGATGTTTGGGTACGTGGTAGAGATTGCGGAGATTTTGGAAGGAGCCCTATCGGACATAAACACCAACCCTGGGGGGTCTCCGATACATTCTCTCAACATGGACAGAAACCAACTCCACTCCTCCTCGGTCTCGGACTTGCCTACTCCGAAAGCTATGGGCATGATGTTGTTATTTCCGTCCAGGGCAACCGCCAAGAACATCGTACCTAAGTAACGTCCCTTTAAATGGGCAGCGTCTATTACCAGGACACGACGCAGATTTGTCAAAAATGTGCGGATCAGCAAAAACGTAGGTGGTTTCCCTTTGTAAATGGTATAATTTATAATGTGTAAACATATGACGTATTAATATATACGTATCGCATATCCAAGGGCAACGAAGCACAACTCAAAACATCTGTTTGAATCCATCCTTATCTTGGTGCATGTACCTAGATTCTGCAGCTCCAAATTATATAAATTCGTAGGGAGTCGTTCATACGACTCCTCGGGAGTCCCTCTCACCATTAGTAGTGCCCTGCATCGCGCACGCCAGCCTTGGTGGTAACCAATTGTGATCTCGTACTGCAGGTTTATATTGTTGACGATGTCCTTTGGACGAAATGCTCTGCTAGCATCAAGAAATTTGCCTTTCAGTTTGTGGCCCATGGTCCTTTTGTTGGCTTGTCGGTGGTTGGGATTCAGTTGCGTCCTCGAACAAGTGTATACGTCGTGCAACTTTCTAACGCCAAACTTCCCTCCTTTAGGGCCCACGGACCTCGCGGACATCCTCCATTTCCAATTTTCTCTCCCACATACAACCACATATCTGAGTTTGTCGGATTTCTTCGTTTTACTTTCGAAACCCTCTTCCATTAACTTAATTCCGAGCTGTGTGGCCCATTCATTTTTCGTATCAAATATTTGTCATTCACGTATCCTTGAACTGCGATTATAAGGTGCGTGCTCGTAGGTTGGTATATGGGTCTCCAGGGTTGGAAGGAGAGGAGGCATATCAAAATAATCATTTAACTCACCAAATTTATTGTTACTAGGGGTATATTTTTATACTTCTTTGTCGTCATCACTATCGGTATCTGATCTGTCTATATCATATCTACCCATTGTGAAAACATGGGTTTCGTCATCAGCAACTCTATCAAACTGTCTTTCTTGGTCTGCTTCTTCTTCTTCTTCTTCTTATTCTTCTTGTTGCGTCTCCGGAACAAAATCGGGATAACAGTCGTTAAGACCATATGTATGATCCGAATAAAAGGTTCGGTCGTAGGACGCCTGAAATTGAGAATCAGGCTCAAGTTGGGTTTCGTCATCACCTTCGGCATCGTCTTCGTCGCACATCGATGAATCGGCATACACAAAAAAGTGCTGGTGGTCTTTCTGACAGGGCTGCAAATTGCATAAAATCAGAGATATCTCCATCGCCGGATAACTCTACCATTAACCCATCATCGTTCTTATACACTAACTTGCAAACAACAGAAGGTTCAATTCCACATTTTTGCATGGCGTATGCAAGAAACTTCTTATGTGTAATGTTTACTGACAATTTTACACGATGCTTAGATTTATAAGCAAAATTCCACTCATTGTTGTCTTGCACCCATTCACCATCGCAACAGAAATATAGCTTAGCTTTTTCAACAACTGAACTCATTTTTTCAGAAGTATCTCATAAAGAAAATATTGAAATGATGAAGAAAGAAAGCAAGAAAGAACAATGGAATGGATGTGAATTGCAACCACAATGGAATGGATGAACTATTATGGAATGCATTTGAGTTGTATTTATGGATGAAATTTCAGTGGGGAATATGAATTGCAGCCACAAATTCATCTTTCCAGTACAATAATTGAACATAATTGAACATAATTGACACAACTCAGACAATAAGTGTGGAAAAACAGTAAAAACATGCAAAAACACTTGAAAAACTCCAAAAAATCCCTAAAAATCGCGGACCAAAAGTAAAAATCGCGGACAGGGACCAAAGTTGTCAACTTCACATTTTCTGGAGTCCATCGCGGCCCATCGCGGGCCAATTTGGCCGGGTCCGCGATAGAGGCTTAAATCGTGGGATTAGGGGGCAGTTCGGCAAATTGGAAGAGAGATGGGGTAGTTTTGTAAGTCAAAATGGAAGTTGGGGCATTTTAATTAATTTCCCTTTTATTTATTATGATAAAACATATTCTGAATTATCTTTGTCATTAATTAGAACACCTATTATTTAAACGATAAAACGTTGATATGTTTATAAATACTTTAATTTATTTGTGATGATATAATAAATATAATTAAATCAGCAGATATACCATTCTTTTTCAACACCAAAAAGAAAAAGAAAAAACTCTATACAATGTCATCAATTATATAAAACAATGCATAAATTAAGCTAATCGATCATTTCTACCATTAATTGGAAAAAAAACTATCATATATGTATGTGTGTATATATATATATATTAAAATTTCGGTAATTAAATTCCAATGAGTTCTATAAATAATTTATTTAATATATCTTGATTATCATATTTAACAATTAACATGTATTATATAGATAACCTTCATATTAATACTCACGTTATTCACGTTTCCATGCAACACACAGTTTTAGCTCTAAGTCATTCTAAAAAGAAAGAAGACAAGACAGTAGGGGTGTTCGCGGTCCGGTTTGAGCGGTTTAACCCCTCAGATCACAAACCAAACCGCAAGTGGTGGTTTATTAAATTTTCAAACCAAACGGTTTAACATCAAGTGCCTAGACCGGTCAAACCGAACCGCGGGTTAGGCGTTTTGGTCCGACCGACTTGGGCGGTTTGGGCCTTTAATGCTTTTTGTATCTTAGATTTGAAAAACACATATACAATTTGGAATTTTAAAACTTCATTGGCTTAAGTCCACAAAAAAGTAAACAAAGTCTACAAAAAAGTAAACATAGACCCCAAAAAAATTAACAAAGTCCAAAAAAATAAAAATAATATCCCAACAAAACACTAAAAAAGTAATATGCGAAGTAACTTAAGTAAATGATATATATAAAAAAAATAAAAAGAGTATATATATATATATATATGTGTGTGTGTATTTGGCGGTCGGTTTGCTCCAAACCGCCCAAAAAAAACCTCTCGACCGCCGACCGCCTACCGCCGACCGCCTACCGCCGACCGCCTACCGCCTACCGCCTACCGCCTACCGCCTGGTTTGCAACAAACCAGACCAGACCGCCAAAAACGGTCCGGTTTAACTTGGTTCGACCGGTTTGAGCGGTCCAACGGTTTTTTTGAACACCCCTACAAGACAGTGTTTTAAATCATGCTAGATTAAATATTATTTAACTTTGATTATGTAAATGTTTTTCTACACTTCCACAAATCCGTAGATGTAATGAACTATTGTACAATATTAACATAATATATGTTTCCAAAAAAAATTAGTTTGCATTTTACTACTTATCATTCGACACATAAGTTCACCAAATATAACATGACTACAATCTGTAAAAAATCAGGACATGACGATATTTGTTTTTTTATCTATAGATCCATAAAAAAGTTTCGATTTTCTTGAATCCTAAATGTCTTTTGGAGAGTTAGTTACAACTGACAAGACCACGTAGATCGAATCTCGAGCCAAATATTTTTTTGGAAGGTATCCAAAACTATGTCCAGATTAATCTTGTTAAATCATAACTGTAAGATATCAATATTGATAAACTCGTAAGCCACAATTGTTTTGGATATCTGCAATCAAACCCGGTAATGATGGAATAGTCCACTACATCCTTCTGGAACTGATCAACCATTACACCACAACCCTTGTGGTTAGCTCAAGCTAAATTTACGGTAAGTTTATATATATGTTGATATAAGTTTGTTGCTTTACCGTAGAAAAAAAAAGATATATAACCATTAAGCCATGAATATTTAAACATAAAAGCCAAGTTAATGAATATAAAATTGTACAAGGCTAATAAAAACGTGAACATTGTTATAGGGAAAAAGTGTATTTCTGTTAAACTTCTGCATCTTCATGACCACAAAAATCAAAAAGTGACCTCCAATATTGAGTTACTTTAGTTATAGTTCCTAACTCTGAAGAAGAACCACAGGAAGTAGCATTCGTTGAACTCATCATAGCTAGAGAACCATCGCTCCAAACACGATTCACAGGGTATGAAACGTTGGATACAACATATGGAAAAGAATGATCCTCACGTGTTCTATGAAGTGGACAATTACAGTTACGGTGGTATGGTCTTCTATTGACCCCCATGTCGTCAAAACTAATGCATCCTTCAAATACACCACCTTGAAGAAATCCTTCTCCTGATACAGCTCCAATACCGCCCATTTTTCGTCAGTTACAAATAATTCGTAACTATGATCTTGTTTTGATTATCCTTTACGTTTTACTCGTTTATCGGATTTCGTTTACCACAAATGAAACTAATTGTGTATAAAAAGGGTATGTGTGTTTAAGAAATGTATGGGAGAGTTATTATTGTCTTATATGAAGGGAAGGTGTGGCAATGGTAGTTGGTAGTTAAGTTTGTCTTTAAATTTGGACCTTAAAGTTTTATATATTTTTCAATAATAATGATAAAGTTAGTCGCCTACATGGTATTTATTGTATTTTTAGGTTACTAACATTGGTGTTTTAGATGCCACCTCATGTTGTTGGCATCTACATCTATATCTAATAAGTATATAAATTAATAGATGTTAATAAAATAAATAAATATGGTGGTCGATACCTAACTTGGTGACTTTATACAGTATAGAAGTAAAATTACATGATATATATGAAATTTGATTAAGGTTTTAATGACATGGGGCTTGGTGTGGCGTAACGGTAGTGACGAATCTAGAAATTTTTCTGAGCAAGTGCACTTTTAAGATTGATTAAAGGCATGCAAAGTCGTAGTTCAATCTAGGGAAAGTCAACATGATTTGACCCAGGGAAAATTCAAATGTGTCGGTTTGATACGATACATTTTCTAAAAATAAATCAACCTTGATTATTTTAACAAGCCGGAAGACTACGTCTTCCAGCTGACATGCTTTTTTTTGCCAAATTCCATCTTTACAGATAGCTTTTTAATAGGTTTTTTGGTTGAATTCGTAATGGACATCTCAACCAGAAAATATAATTTTATCAAATTCATATATAAAAGAATAATAATCGATATTTAAGTATCATCAAGGTTAAAAAAAGAACTCATTCAAAATGTTAATTGTTAAACGTGGTTAATTATATTTAATTTTCAATTTATTTTAGACAAACATGTATTATCGTTAAATGAGACAAAAAATTAATTTTAAAATTATTGGAATTTTTTTTTTGGAAAAATGAAATAAAAGTAAGATGGAGACAAAAATAAATTGAAAGTAGTAATAGTTGATTGGTAAAAATTAGAATTTATCTTCAAACAAAAATAAAACCCTTGACCTCAAGGATAAAAGGTAGCACCCAACCATTCCTACTGCATCAAGTTATTGGTTTAGATTTGGTCTTAAAACATATAATAGCACCCTTCAAAATTAAGTGCGTTGACAATTACCGTCAATAAAAATTTACATTACGGCGAAACGATTTAGCGGGGGCTCGTGCACCCCTACTCTCTTAGTAGGTCTGCCCCTGTGTAACGCGACCTTAAAGCTTACGAGTTAGGGTGAGACCACAATGTTTGTTTAAAACATGCCCTAAAGCGGCATATATATATATATATATATATATATATATATACTCACACACACATTTGGTGTTAGTCAAGGTTCTAAATGGCGTGAGGTGTGGCGTGAGCCTCAAGCCTTAGGAGTTACGACGAGGACATGACGTTTTCCAAGTCGTGGCTTAAGGCTGAAAATCTGTATATGATATATATGTATATATATAGTTATATACTACATTAATAAGCGTTTACAACAAAAGTCTTAATTACTACCTTTGATGCATTATGTACAAATATTTTATGCACAAATATCAAAAATCTCTTAATTACAACTCATAAAGCATATTGTACAACTTTTTGATGCAAGAGTTTAAACCTACAACACGAAAACAAAATCGAAAAGTTTCAGATGTGCTTTTCTCCGTCACATCAAATCCTCCATGCTTTCTTTCTACTTCATATCTATTCAAATCCCCCATGTTTTCTTCCCTCTTTCATGTCTATTCAAATCCCCCATGCTTTTTATTTCAACTTTCACTATTCAAGGATTTGAATTATGTGTACCCAGGCTTCGATATGTTTACCGTCTTTGTTGGTGATTCTCTCTAATTTGTTCGCCATCTCGATTTCTCTCTCCATTTTGCTCGATTCCATTTCAAGGCAATTCCTATTCTTCCCAGCTTGATTTAGGTCTCCATATGTTTTTATTTCATCTCCATCTTCTCTAATTCCAATCAAGTGTCCCCGCAAGCACATTCTTTACTTCGTTTTGTAGTTTACTAAACTCATTACACTGCTTTTTGGTGAGTATCAATGGGACTTGGTGTTGTTTATCGGGCTAGACTAGGGAGCAACCGTGAGGGGCTATTGATTTTGTTTTTGGAACAACAATGACAAAAGGTAGAACCATCATACCAAGGGGTTAAAGGTTCGAGTTTATTGTCATTAGTTTTTTTTCTTCCCTCTGCTTCTGCTATGCTTCGTTAGTGGTTAGTCAGTTTAATTTTTGATAATTAGTGGTTGGTATTACAAATTTACAATACCCTTTTCTTGATTTTTCACTGTTGTGTTGTTACTATGCTTGATAGACAAACCCTAGGGGGTTTCAATTTGTCTGACTTAATTTTGGTGTTTTGGTTCCAGGGTTTGTTTGTTTGTAATTGGGGTGGGCTAATTCATTCAAAAGGGTTATATTTTGTGCTTTCAGATGATATAAAACAGTTTTGGTTTCGGTGGGTGCTTATTGAACCTGTTTATAAGACGAAGGTCTTGTAAGTTTGTTCAATCGTGAGATATGGAAGCCTTCTGAATAATGAGAACCTTTGTTGATCTTTGTTCTTGATCGGAGTTTACTTTCTTTACTTTTAAACCCAAGTACCACCATACTTGCAGGCTTTACTGTTGTTATTTTCGCCCTATATAACTATTTTGACTTCTCAGTCCAAATTTGAATCTAAATAGCCATTTAAACTTAAAAAAATTAATATTCAAACTAGACACCCCTTCCAAGCTATTCAAGCTCTGTTTGTGTTGGTCCCGAAGGGTTATACAAGTTTGTAGAAGGGGGGGGGGTTGAATACAAACACACAATATTTACTTTTGTAAATTGTTTATTGATATGTATCAAACAATTTACAACTTGTTGCGAAACAAGATTAAGGAATAATCATAATCTAAACAAGTTAAGAGAATCACTAAGATTTCATGCACTAGAATTAAGCTAGAAAGGAGATAAGAATACTAAGATTAATATTCTAACACACAGAATAGTAAGAAGAAGGAAATGGCCGAGCACTTCATTTCTGAAGTAGGGTTTCCTTTATATACCGCATGCATTTAATGCACAACAGTACAACTTTACACGTGGCAGCCACTGGTTGGTTGCATGCTTTGACTTCAGTCAATAAAACAGTGGCCGTATGATGAACAGTGTAGAATCAGAGTTGGTTGTACGATTCTGGACAAAGGGATGTCTGTTCTGACAGATCGTACAGAGACGTGCAAGGGGATAAGACAAAAGTAACTTGTAGAGGAAACTTCATGATCAGCGTTCGCTGAATAGTTCTTTATCAGCGAGTGATAAAGTTCAGCGTTCGCTGAAGTCTTCTACTTGAAACTTCACGTTGAGTGGATAGGTCTTGGCTTCGCTGATATCTGCATCAGTTCATTAGTAGACTTGTCGCTGGTTCTTTGGCTTGATCTTCGACTTCAGCATAGAACATTTTTGACGTGAAACTTGTATTCAGGGATCATATGTAAACAACTAAACTTATCAGTGATCATCAGTAAGACTGAACAGGCTCAGGGCTTGCTGATGAACAGTTTCGCTGAATGTGTAATTTAAAGAACATGAGTTTTCTATCAGCGGTACTGTAGAGACATAGTACTTTTCAGCGATAGTGAAACTCTAATACATATTGTCTACTTACAATTTTTCACTAAGTGTTTCTTAAAGAGTCATTATCAAATCACTGAGGGTTTGGATCAATAATCTCCCCCTATTTGATTATGACATAACAATAAAAGAAAATTGCTAAGTAAGAAAACATAAGGATAAAAAGAACTCATAAAATATTTGTCCCTTTTACTGTTTTCTGGGATCTTTTAAGTACTGATGGAGTAATTTGCAACTCTGGTAATTTGCAACTCAGAAACGTTTTATATGAGCAAACTCTCTCCACTCTCCTGTTAACGTTCACTACAGTATTACGAGGTGGAGTTACTACACCAGTACCCGTCTCCGTTCGTCGTAGTTCAGTACTTCGATCATTTAACGCTTTCATGAACATCTCCGATTGTTGTGCCAGTGTTGTATTCATCACTCACATCATATTTTCCATCATGCGAGATTCCATCATAGACTCGGTTGTCACCGGATTCGAGGTACCAGTACTCGTTCTTTGCGTTTGACTTTCCAATTCTCCTATTAGAGGTGGCCTCGGCGGACTTTCATGTGTTCCACCCACTTCAGGTTGCTTTTCCAACCCCCAATCAATTGCTGCCCTATCTTCTGAAGAATTTGAGGACCTTGTTGGTGTATTCACCATCGTTCTGATAAACACAAAAGATAACCATAAGAATGGCTATCCATACACAAACACAGGAAACATACTTTAACGTTCATCAGTCACTGTAACAATTTAGAAACAAGTATGCTTACGTAACAATATATTCATAACAACAGTAGCTAATTGAAATCGTGAACATACTGTACATAAGAATCCTCGTTACCATTATCACAGTTTATGTATTAAATGTTTATCATATTAGACTATTAAATCAATTTAAACTTTTCGATCATTATCATTCAACTATTATTAAGCCAATATTGCTGTGAGAACCTTAAAGCCCCTATTGAATGTATTCTGTAAAAATATGTTGTTAAATATGTTTAATTTATTGTTTTAATTGTGATTTTAGTACCTTCAATTTCCCCATAATATTCAAATGCTTATCTTATATAAATATTTAACTTCCTACTTATAATTTTTATAATACTTTAGGAGTTATACTTTAAACCCTACATTTTGGCCTCTTGTCAAATACTATTAAAATCTTATAACGTATAATATTAAACCGTTCTTAAATGCACTAATTCAAATGTGTATCTTGATTATGAGTTCCTACTCATAATTTTCAAGTTTATAATTAATATTTGGAAGTTACACTTCCAACCCCATATATTTTAGTCTTTTACCAAAAGCTCCAAAAATACTATTAAGATGTTAAAATTTTGAATTTGACTTTACGTCAAAACTAATTTTTTTTTTGTCCAATGGCAAAATCTATTAAAATACTATTAAGGTATTGAAACATTGAAATTGGCTTCTTAAGCGAAACTCATATTCATTTTGGCATCATGCCAAAAGCTCTATAATTAATAATGTTATCTTCAAATTAAATAAATCGCAGTATATCGATTGGATTTTGTTCAACGGGTGTAAATAACCCTAAGGTTTGTAGGGACTTAAGAAATCCATGTGATTTCCCTACTACCTGGAGATCCAATAGATTGAGTGGTTTCTATTCGCAAATTGAAATATTGATGAAGTATTATCAACAAAATGTCAAGATACAAAAATCCAATATTATTATGATAATGAAAAATTTCATGCATAATATAATAATGATAAACCATAATTCACTATTTTAGAAAAGTAATATATTCCCCATTTTCTATGACATCTTGAATCAGAAGGATTTGATTACCATAAGATAGGTTCGAAAAACACAAGAAAATATGCAAAAATCATCGAACCCTTTTGACCCTAAAGAAAAAAATACTAGATGTTAAGATACAAGTAAATACTTGTAAATTTTTTGAGACGATACATCAGTCACAAGCTTCAGAGGACATAGCAAGAAACCCCCAAGAACCATGGAATATCCCAAAAAAGAAATTCGGGAATATTCAGTACCATATATTTCTCAAACTAATCATACAGTGGAATGAAACCTACTTACTTGATTACAAGAAGGTAATTGATTTTGACTAAGAAATGTCATGTCTCAAAATGCATCTCAATCTTTGTGGCAAGGAACTCACAAAAGATTATGCGAATCATAACATCTTTTCATCTTCCCTATATCACCAATCAATGAAACAATATAAGCCGCAATATAACCTTTAACAAACTCATTAACTTAATGCAAGTGGCTAAGAGTTGTAACAATGTTTTTTTAACAACACTAGATATACCGGGATAAAGAAAATTCTTGAGGTTAATAGGACAAGTGTTGGAGGTGGAAAGAACTTCAAAGGATGGTGAGTTAAACATATTGATCCACACACATATGCTAATTATGTATATGGACAAGGTTGTGGAAAGGGTCAAGTTTATGGAAAGAGTCGGGAACGAACTCCAAATAGAAAATAGAACAAGTTATAAATAACTATGTTATATCTAAGATTGGTTAAGTATAAGTTTATTTGAATATACTTTAACTATCAAATTAATTGCATTTGCGTATATATACACACGTGAGTTTATAATCATTATAGATGTAAATAAACACATCAAAAACAAATGCAAAACTCTCAATGTTTTTCGTTCCATTTAGGAATGTATCGAGGAGAACTTGATTGTTTTTGTGGCATCTCATACAATCCTAAGAAATAGATTATTATTCATTGAATTAATTATTTTAATTCCTCCAAACACTTAGACGATGGACTGTCACTTGTTGCTTAATGACACAAGATCAATCACTAAAACACTATATTAATAGGAACCTTGTTAAGATATTTGTATCAATGAGAAATCATATTATAAGAATGGAAATGGGTATATGTACATCAACTCTAAAGATATGAAAGCAACATTATAGAAATTAATGTATCAAATTAATGGATTATCTATGTCATTAAATCATATTTTGTCACCAATAAAGAATTTTGGGACAGTGACACATATATGTTTCGACATGACCATGTGGGACACCATGGTAATGACATAGTGATCTATCTATTAGAAAATACACATACAAATTCTCATTCGAGTGAAAGAAAAAACGAGAGAATTAACCAAATTGCAACTGTTGACTTGTACTGTACAAGAAGCAACACCACCATCATAATATGCCCTCTCGAATACCTAGAAATTTTGTATACCCTGATTCTTAGCCAATACACCATCCTAAAGCTAAGGACATAATAAAAAAATATTTCTTTCTTACAATGAATACAAGGTGATATTTATGGACATAAACATCCAGAATGTTTACCATTAAAGTACTTTATGGTTCTGGTTTTGACACGATGAACACGTGTAATATTATTGTCCACATGAAATGTTGCACTTCTAGCACTAGTTATACATTTAAGGACTCACTACCCTGATTTTCTCATCAAGTCTGCATGATTTAGAATGCTGGAGAATTTACATCATAAGGATTTGATGATTATCGCATATTGTTAATGCCAAAAATCCACCAAAAGAACGACTTAAGGTTGATGTAGACTTTAAACAACTAAAGAAACGTATCTCGAGACCAAGCAACACAATCGCAAGGAAAAAGTAAGCAAGACAAGAGATTTGGTGACGTAGAAAACCCCAAAACGAGGGAAAAAATCGCGGTCAACCTGTAAGGGTCGACGGTGCACTATAGTCGCCAAACAGGGGCGAAAGTCCTTTTGTAACAGGTGTTTTGTGTACAACAGATTACAGATAAATGTAAAAATAGACTTAGTCGTGTATAAATGACGTGCATCGTGTGTTAATCGTGCGGTTTGAACTGCTGTCGTGCAAAGTTGCTTCAGCGATATTCGCCGAATGCCTTGTAAATCACCGTGTTTTCGATGTAGAATTGCTTAGAAAGTAGATGGAGCAGAGGTGAATCAAGTTGAATTAGATAGAACCAGATAGGAACATGTTGCTTTTTCGGTTGCAGCACAGGCCTTTATATAGTTTCCGCTGATCATTAAAGGAGTCTTTATGGCGCACTTTGTAACCGCTGTTGGGCTTTAAATGCCATTCATGACTCGTCCGTTACTGTCCGTTTGCACCACAAATGCTTGTAGACCTGCATTAATGAACAAAAGAAACGGATGTTTGACTGTTAACGGTTAGTATAATCGTACGACCGTCTTAAGTCTCATACGTCGGTCGTACGGAACGTACGACCAGCATGAAAACGTACGACCGAGCATACATCTGTAAACGTCTTGTAAGACCTTATCTTAATACAAGAGTGGTCTTATGGAAATGTTATCTGAGTTTTCTCACGTCGGTCGCGAGGTGTGATTTTTTACCCAAACAGTTTGCCCCCCAAATTTGAATTTCAGTCGTGAAATTTGAATTTTAAACCTGACGACGTGTTTCGACACGTGTCGCGCGAGGAGAGAGTCTGGTCGGATTCCAACCGTCTTGGTTTGATTTGGATTGGAGGAAGTGATAAGGTCGTGACGTCACGACGACGTGTCAGAGGCGAAAAGACGTTAAGAGGACATGTGTCGTCCATCGGCACGATACATGCGAAAAATCGTTGGACAGGTGTCGACCATCTAGCGGGTCGTCCTGATATGATCTTCGTCATAAATAGCGTGTTTCTGGATTCGTTTTCTTTTTACGCTTTCAACGTATTTTCGAGAGTGTTTTTCGAGAGAAAAGTTAGAGGACTTCTACCGCTTGTTCGATCGTTCGAGGTTTTCTAGACACATAAGGTACGATCTTTTACTCCTCTCTTCATCATGCGACTCAAGTCGATAGCCAAGAAAGCTCCTGCGTCTAAGGACCTTATGGACTTATACGTAGCACATATTTCTGTGCCCGACTTTTCTGTCTCCTCCGAGCCGGCGAGCACTTTTCAAGAAAAAGAGGAGGTGGAAGTTGTTAGGTTATCGGCGGGTATTCCCGTCGAAATCCGCTTGTATACTCCTGACCAACTTAGACCGGCGGAGTGTTTAGAAGGATTTTTCGTCATGTACGAGTATCCTTTTAGAATAGGATTTAGGTGGCCATTTACTCCTCTGGTCAGGGAGTTTTTAGGTATCTTTGACTTATCTCCTGGTCAGATCTTGCCCGAGTTTTGGCAAATTTTTCCGGAGATCGATCGGATTACCCGTGATTGGGATGTCCCTTTCACGGTGCGTGATCTGTTAACGGCGTTTGACGTGAAGTCGGACGACTATCGCCGTTACATCCTATCCTCTAGGCTAAGGGGAGGACATACGTTGGTTCCTGACACCCTGGTTCGCGATCGTGGATGGAAGGCCAAATATGTTATTGGTCGTGTACGGACACTTGGTCGTATAGACGAGGACACTTCTTGGGTCGCGTCTGGGTGGAACACCAGCGGTATAAATTATGTCTTGTCGTACGTCTTTTAGTACTTAGCTTTGTCTTTTGCTAACTATTTGTCACTTGTTTTCAGATATCGATTTTGCGAGGTTCGGTCCCACAGTTGATTCTTAAGAAAAAGTTGCGAGACTTTTTTCTTGTGGGGTCGGAGAGTTATTTGACTCTCCCCGTCGTACGACCGTCAGCACTTCAGAGGCTGAAGAAAGAAGTCAACGAGAGACTTCGTCAAGTAAGTATATATCAATCGTGCGTCTTCTGTCTTTCTTCAAATCGTACGACAATTTTTGACACTCTCTTTTTCTACAGGTGGTTCTGACATGCAGTCCGCTTCGGTCAAGGCGAAGAGAGAGGCCCAACTGGCCTTGGCTAAGAAGGCCAAGGAGTTGAAGAGGAAGGATCCTCCGACATCGGGGTCGGAGGTTCCGAAGAAGACGAAATCGGTTCCCCCGAGGGAACCGTCGTCGACGGGTGGAGAGCCTTTGAAGGTCTCCACTCCTGAGAAGGCGAAGACGTTTGCGGACGTGCCGAGGACGACACTGACGCCGCCTGGGTCGTCCACTGCAGAGGAGAAGGGGAAAGTTCCTCAGACCGAGGGATCCCCTGAAGTTACGACGGTGAATTTTCCGTTACTGTCGGACTTCTTGTTGGATGGCGTCCTGGATAGGGCGAAGATTTTCCCTAACTTGAGAAAATTCCTCCTACCCGCCTTCAAAGATCGCTACCATAGCGCTACCGTGGACGAGACAGGGTCTCACGTTGCAGGCATGGCATTCCTGGTAAGTATTTTTGTTGCATGGATTTTTCTCTCTTAGTAAGTTAGACTTACCTTATGTGTTTTCGTGCGACTGCAGGCGTTCCAGGCATCGCTGTGCCTCTTCGGCCAACTAGAGGAGCTCCAAAAGGTCGAACCTTGCATCGCTGAGAAACATTAGCGAGCGCAAGAAGAATAGATAGAGAGGAGGAGCGGGCGGCGAAGGCCAAGGCGGAGGCTCTCTCCATTCAAGTGGACGATCTCATGAGTCTCCTGGAGACATCGTCGCTGGAGAAGGAGGAGCTCCAAAATCGTCACAAGGAGACGTTGGAAAGGGTCTCTGCTCATGAAGCAGAGGCGACGACGTCTAAAGCGTCCCTCACCGTAGGCGAAAAACAGGTGGGGAGCTCAAGGCGCCGGTTAAGGCGCTGACCCGTCTGAGGATTAGGGCGGCAATCATGCGCCGCCACCTGCAGGGGAAGAATCCCTTAGATGGCGCTGAGGCCGAGGTCGCGTCCTACCTTGAACATGTCGGGACCGAAGAGGATCTCGATCAGGAGGATAGGATCGACGACACTGACTCCGCAAAGACCAAGACGGGTGGTGCGGAAGACGAGGGTGGAGTCGACCAGGGCCCCCAGTAGATTTTATAATTTTGTATTTCATTTTAGGGCGACCGTTGGTGGTCGTGCCTTTCCTTGTATTATTTTTGGATTTAATACAAGTATGCCTTTATATCATCGTGTATTTTACTTTGTTGTAAATAAACAAAATAAACTAGTTGTAAAGTGAACGTAGAATCGTACGATATGAGTACATATAACTTTGGAAGTAGTCGGGCCATCGGGCCGTAAATATTCTAAGTATGGAACTCAAGTCATAAGACTTTGGTTCCGACACTTAACTTAAAGAACACTTGTGAAGGTCACAAGACTTGTGTAATGAATCATAAGATTCTTCTTGTGATATGCAAGTCTTAGAGACTGGCTTCTCACTGTAAAATATGTTGTGATCATAAGATTTATGTACTGAGTTGTAATACTCAGTTCTCGTCGTACAAGTCGTAACTTATGGGTCACGAATTTATCGATCGTGACATATTTGTCATGACCTTGTAGTCTGAAAGACTCTGTCTTCTCACGATATAGATCGTAAGACTGGCGTTACGTACGATCCTGCGGACCTGCAATGTAAGATTCAGGGGTGGTCGTTGGCTTGACTAACGACCTTCCAATGCTTAAGTCAGTAATCGTTTGTTGAAATAAATCGAGAAAATTTAAAAGAAGTATTTTTTTAGATGTACTGCGTTCCAGCTTCGTGGGATGTCTTGGTCGTCGAGGGTTCGAAGCCTGTAACCAACCTTCCCGACGACCTCAGATATTCGATAAGGTCCTTCGCACTAAGTGGACAACTTACCTGCATTTGGTTCCTTAGTGTTCTGGAACACCCGTCGTAAGACGTAGTCACCTTCCTGAAATAATTTGGCTTTAACATTTTTATTGAAATATCGCTCGACGACTTATCGATTTGATGCCATCCTGACTAAAACAGACTCTCTTAACTCTTCAAGAGCGTCGGGGTCGTAGCTTAGGTCTACCAGGTTATGTTCGACGGACGTATGTCCCGATGTCGGGAGCTGTATTTCAATAGGTAAGACGGCTTCACAACCGTAGACTAGTGAAAAAGGTATTTGCCCTGTCGACGTTCTGGGCGTCGTACGATTGGCCGATAGGACCAATGGGAGTTCTTCGACCCACTTCCTTTTGGAGGCCTTAAGTCTTTTCTTGATTGAATTGATGATGACTTTGTTGCTTGATTCTGCAAGACCGTTAGATTGGGGATAACGTGGGGTTGAGGTCGTAAGTTTGATATTACGGTCCTCACAAAATTGCAATGTACGATCGCTTATGAACTGCGACCCGTTGTCACACGATTTCGGAAGGGATTCCGAACCTGCATAGGATGTTAGTCTGGATAAAAGAGATAACTTCTTTGTCTCGAATCTGGGAGTAGGCGACTGCTTCTATCCATTTAGAAAAATAATCTGTAAGGACTAACAGGAAGACCTTTTGCCCTGGGACAGGAGGTAATTTGCCAACGATGTCCATTCCCCACCTCATGAAAGGCCATGGAATTAAGGATGTATGTAAAGGTTCAAAGGGTTGGTGGGTCATACCTGAATGTCGTTGACATGCGTCACAGCCTTGGACATACCAGGTGGCATCTTGCCTTAATGTCGTCCAATAATAGCCTTGTCGTGAGATACGATTTGCAAGAATGCGACTACCTGAGTGGTTACCACATTCGCCATCGTGCATTTCCTTTAGGATACTTTGCACCTGTTCGGAATTATCGATGCATCTTAGATTTAGACCTGTCGACGAGCGTCGATAGAGTCTATCGCCAATGATTATGTATTTCGATGCTTTGAATAGAATCTTGCGAGATTCCATTCGATCTTCAAGTAGTTGGTCGTGCATCAGGCAATTTTTGATGTCGGACGACCAACTGTCTTCTGTGCTAAGAGCACAGATTTCCTTAGAGTTTTCAATAGACGAGGTCGCTAGATGGATCATAGGAATAGTGTCAAATGACGACTTATTGAGTGCTGATCCAAGGTTGGCTAGCGCGTCGGCTTGAGTATTTTGATCTATGGGGATTTGCTCGATTGAAAATGGATCAAACATCTTAGATTTATCTTTGGCTATCTTGAGATAGGCCATCATTTTGGAATCTTTGGCTAAAAATTCTCCGCTCATTTGGTTTACGATCAGTAGAGAATCGCTTCTGACGTGGAGCCCGATTGCCCCCAAGTCGTGAGCCATATTCATGCCCACGATCAGAGCTTCGTACTCCGCCTCATTGTTAGTAGCTTTGAAACTGCATTGTATGGAGTACACCATGATGCCCCCTTGTGGGGACTTTAAGACGACACCAAGGCCTGCTCCTCTAGAGTTTGAGGATTTGTCGACATGGAGTATCCAAGTCGTGTCGTTTATAGTCGCCACAGTACAAATCTCGGCCTCTGCTTCTTTTTCCAGTTCGGGACTGAAGTCAGCGACTAAATCGGCCAAGGCCTGCGATATTATTGCCGTGAGAGGCTTAAAGTCGATATCGTAGCTACTGAGGTATATACTCCATTTCGCTAGTCGCCCTGATAGCTCAGGTTTTCTCAGGATCGACTTAAGAGGAAAGCTCGTCACGACGGTAATGGGATGGGATTCAAAGTAGTGTCTTAACTTCTTTGCTGCTGTCACGAGCGACAAGAGTAATTTCTCCATAGACGTATATCGGGTTTCTGCGTCCAAGAGCGACTTACTGACGTAGTAAATCGGCACTTGTTTCCTGTCGTCCTCTCTAGTTAGGGCGACACTTACGGAGTGTGTTAGAGCATTATTGTATTCAAGATTTACCGTAAAGTCAATGTATTGTAATAGTCTATACTGTATTACTTTACCTTTATACCTTGTATGTATGGGGTATAAATAGGCATGTCTAGTTCATTAGCTAGTAACTTTGATGTAACACTTTGAAAGCTTAAGTGATTTGTACCTTTTGATCAATACATGAATGACTAATTCTCTCTAGATTCTCTCATTACATCATTGTGATTACTTAGCTAGATCTTGGTTCAAACTGAAGAACTCGCAAGATCCAGAGAACTCGCATCGAAGAACTCGCATCGTTCTTGTTGCGAACTATGAAGAATTCGCATTGTGCTTAGATAACTTTGAAGAACTCACATCGTTTTTGGTTAAGAACTCGTATTCTGTTGATTGCGAGTTGTTGGTAGAGTTAAGAACTCGCATCTAGTTAATTGCGAGAAGGGAAGAACTCGCATTCAGTCTATTGCGAGTTGTTGAGGAGTTCGTATTCTTTTGATTGCGAGAAGTGTGAGAATTCGCATCCTTAGTGTTGCGAGTTGTAGGAAATTCGCATCAGTTCAAAGTTCGTATCCAGAAGGTTGCGAGAAGTGTAGAACTCGCATCCAGACCATTGCGAGTTGTTACTGTTCACTGTAAGCTTGTTGCGAGAAGTACAGAACTCGCATTCTTCTTCTTGCGAGAAGTAGAGAACTCGCATTAGGCGTGTTGCGAGAAGTCAGGAACTCGCATCAAGGCAGTTGCGAGAAGTTACTGTTCATCACAGTGTATTGCGAGAAGTGATTTAAAAAAAAGAGTATTTCAAGAAAAAAATTTATCAATCTTTTTTGTGTATTTCATACACTTTCTGTTTCATCTTCTAAAAGATCCAGTTTCTAGCAATTTCAAAAACAAAATTCTCAAAATTTTTATCAAGATGTATCATATAGAGGAGTTAAAACAGAGAAAATGGACTCTTCTTGAAGCTAAAGATGAGATCGAGCGTCTTAATCGTTTGGTTTCTAAATACATGAGATATTCTGATGAAGAGGGAAATGCAAACATAAAGCTCAAGTCTGAGAACGCTAAATTGGAAGATAAATTTTCTTCTCTTGAGAAGACTAAGACACTTGAGATCTTAACTCATCAAGAATACATAAAAAAACTTCAAGGGATTATAAAGGCAATGGAAGAAGAAAATGCTGCTCTGAAGAGATAAAATTCCGACATTTCTTCTTCAAATGAAAAATCTATTTTAAAAGATCAAAATGTTGAACTTTCTAAAAGAATTACTGATCTTGAAGTTTATATTGCAGATCTTGAAACAAAGAAAGACAACTCAAGACTGCACGAACAAATCGAGAAACTTCAAGAGAAAGTAACAACTCTTCAAAGCGAAAATGGTGATATGAAGAGTAGGGAAAACAAGAGTGAGAGGGGAACTCTTTTCTTCGAGATCAATTGAAAAAGGTTCAAGAAAAAGGAACAACGTTGGAAAGGGAAAACGTTGAATTAAAGAAGAAGCTTTCTGAACGTGAAAGGGTGTCACCTTCTTCAAAGAAAGTTCTTGAAGAAAAGAAAGCAATTGAACTGAAATACATAAAACTTTCAAAACAAATCTTCGATTTTGAAAAGTTTTATTTTTAGAAAAAGAAAAGCTCGAAAAAGAAAGAGCTGAATTTGGAACTGAACGAAAATCTTTTGAGATTAAAAGTTCTGAGCTTTCCGTGAAAATCTCTGAATTAGAAAATGTTTTGGAAAAGGAAAGAAAAGGTTTCACGGAAAAGAAAAATTTATTTGAAAAGGAAAATAAAACTCTTAAAAAGAAAAATATGGATACTTTCAAAGAGATTACTGATAAAAGAAAATTCTTGAAAAAAGATTTTGAATCAGAACGCAAATATTTTGAAGATGCGATTCTTAATCTTACCAAAAGATTATCTGGTTTATCAGCTGACATTATGAATGATCAATTGATCAAATCTGATCTCCAAAAGAAATTTGATCTAAATTTTAAAGAGAAAAATGTTTTGATAAACAAAGTTAAAGAACTTGAAGACATCATTTTTTAAATTGATGTTTCAAAGCAGGTCAGTCTTGACACTATCTTTCCGACTCCATTTGTTAATTCAAATGATTCTGAATGCTCTTTTAAAACTGCTTCAAGTTCAAGTTTTAAAAACATTTCTTCTAAACAATGTAATAGATCAAATGATTTCTTTAAAGATCAGATTCGTTCTACAAATCTCTTCTATAATCCTTTGTTTGATAAATCAGATAATAAACCAAAGTACCTAAAGTTAATACTTCCAATCCTAAAGAAGTTCCAGTCTTCAAGAAGGTGAAGATGGAATGGAGAGTTAAAGGCACAACACTTCCAAAGAAAAATGTGCCAAATCATCTACCTCCACGTCAAATGCTAAAAAGAACAATGCGCCGAAAGGTAAATTTTCTGCTAAACCTAATCCTATTCATTTCGTAAATCATCTGATTAGGTTGGCACATAAGAAAATCTGTTGTTCTTACTGTGGATCAAATGATTTTGTGCATAAAGATTATACTTCTTATTGGTACGGTACTTACAGTATTTCTTCTAAGAAATCTACACCTAACATACTAGGGCCCAAGTATCGTTGGGTACCAAAATCTGCTTAATCTGTTTTGCAGGTTCATCATGTGTAGTGCTGATTTGGAAACATATATCACACACTTGACTGAAAACAGAAGAGAAGCGGTGATTTTTTTAAGAGTACATGTATCATTAAGGAGGAGCAATGTCCATGGTTTCTAAACACATCAGTTTAGAACCCGGATTTCAAAGAAACAATGGCTTCTAAACACTTCAGTTTAGGACCCGTACTTCAAAGCGATTTTGACTTCTGATCATATCAGATCAGGACTCGTTCTTAAACGACTATGACTTCTGAATTTACTTCAATCCTGGTAATTCAGAACTTGTTTTAATGATTAAGGACACTTTAATCCAAGTCTTGTTATTGTGCTGATTTTGTCAAGATAAAGATCTTTTGCACATGTTAAGGGGGAGCTTAACTGATTTTAAATCATTATATCATGATTTGAGGGGGAGCTCAAATATTTCTGACTGTACGTATCTTCTGATCTTAATCTCGGATTGTTTGAAAGAAGAACGACTTTCAAGTATGAAAAACGTTTTCTTAAATGTTCAAACCACTTCTCTAATTCAAACAGATTTTATAAATTTAGAAGTGTGATTTTAAAAGTTTTTCATGAAAATCTCGGATTATTGTGTGTTAGGACCATAAATGTCCTACATATTAGAAAGATATATAAATAATTATAGAGTTTAATTATAGAGTTTATTTAATTAATTGTAAAAGCCTTTAATCATAAAAGGGCTTAGATTAGCTTGATGGGCCATGGGCATGTGTGTTTAAGGCATTGGTATATAAGGTTAGTGTTAACCTTGAATTAGGTTAGACGATTCATTATCATTCATGAGAGCTTTATTGTTTAGAGAGAGATAGTTAGGATTTTCATTCTAACCTTTGTAACTATCTTGATTATTGAATATGAGAGGGATGACAAGTTGAAATCATTATTTGTTCTTGTTATTTCTCATTGAATCGTTGTTACCTGATCAGTCTAGGACTAACAATTGGTATCAGAGCAGAATCGGTGATTTGAAGATACGAAAGAATTCGAACGAAAGAGAGAAAAGACAAGAAAATTCGCAGAAAAGTTTCTGGAAAATCGCAGCCAGCCGTTTCGCTTATTCCCGGAGATTGAACCGTCGGATCGTCACGATTTTTGGACAGTAGCTTCGGGACATCTTGTTTCACATTCTGACCGGTTGGATTAATCGTTTGAGGTCCAGAAGGCATCCAAAATATTTTCGACGGACTGCAGTAATTGTTTTGAAGAAAATCGTTCTTCAATCGGGTTTGCAAAGTTCTTTCATCGATTAAATATTTTTCTGGTATATCTCGATTGTTTAATTGATTTAATCTAGTCTTTATCTGTGTTTACAAGGACTCAAAGGTATTAATTTTTCAAGTTAAAAAAAAATCAAATCTTGAATTCTTGGTGTTCTTCAATTTTGTTGTGGTGATTATTGAAAAAGAGGATATATTTTGCTTAGAAATCGATTCGGGTGTGTTTGTTTTTGTGTTTTTGGTCAAAATCTAACCCTACAGGAGTGAAATCAAGCAACCCTATCGATCTCAGATCCAAATTGCAACCACAGCCGCACTGTCCGGAAGTTTCTGTTTGTTTCCAGGTAAGTTTCCTATTTTTCTTAAGTTACCGGATACTTTATAAGGTTACCGGAAGATTTTATTTTGATACAAAAACTTTCCGGTTGAATCAAAGTGTCCGGATGAATTTTTTTGATGAAACACAAACTTTCCGGCAAACAAAGCTTTCCGGATAAATTTGGTTGAATCATCTTTCCGGTCACACACAAACTTTCCGGCAAACACAAACTTTCCGGCAACAGCCTCTATTGTTGACTGGTTGTTTCTTGGTTGACCAATTTCATTTTTCTTTTCTTGATATCATCGCATGCTCATGCATACAATCATACATACATATCATCAACGCATGCACATACATACAATCATACATATGTCGCACGCATAATTTTTGTTGACTGATTTTTTTTGTTTTTGTTCTCCCATACATCACATAGATATACATATCTTGTTTGGGAACAAAATTCATCCGGATTACAATTTTACCGGGCATCAATCGTTATCCGGTAAGTGTACGTTTGTGTGGGAAAATCTTTCACCCGGTAAGCTCATTACATTTTATCCGGTAAGATCCTCATCCGGTAAGTGCTAATTTTTGCTTCATCAATCACCCGGTAAACCTATCTTGTCCGGAAAATACACTTCACCCGGTAAGCATCACATTATCCGGTAAGTCGCTATCAAATTTTATCTGGTAAGCACTCACACCCGGTAAGTGTATTTATCCGGTAAGTCTCAATTATCGTTGTCCGGTAAGTCTCAATTCTTTTTATCCGGTAAGTGCTATTCTTTGCGAGAACCTCATCACCCGGTAAGTTCTCTTTAATTCCATCCGGTAAGTTGAATTGTTGTGCACTATCCGGTAAGAACCGCATTCATCCGGTAAGTCCTCGTTACTTTTGTTCGGAAAGCTTCTCATTCGCGAATCAAGTATCCGACAACCTTCGTCCAGTAAGTTCATTTTTATCCGGTAAGTTGTGTTTGGTGATTTTTTGATTGGTAATTCCTGATCGGTACCCGAGTTACCGCACGTCTCGTAATTAAAAGCTTTAAAGTTGCAATTTTTCTTAACGATCGTCTTGCAATTTTTTTGTGACGCTTGAGACATTTTTGCGACGAGTTGATCTTATTCGCGACGCTTATTTTTGTGATTCATTTTGTCGTCTTGATCTAACTTGGTTTGTTTATCTTGTAGATTTCACTCTCGAAGAGTGATTTCGTTCGTTCGAATTCGTTAATAATCAGATCTTAATTTTTGGAAACGAATTTATTTTTAAATTTGTTTCTCAAATTTAATTTTTGATTTTTCTTCCGCATCTTTGATTCTTCAAAATCAACACCGATTAACGATCATAATTTTTGAGGTAACAATGTCGTATTGCTTTAATCGTGCGTGTAAAGCCGATAAAGAAATGTATGAATCCAATATCAAGGCAGCTGATGAATTTATCAGCAAGAAAGTCAAAGAACGGGAGGAACTGAAATTGCTAACAATTGAAAGTTCTGAGAAGCTAGCCAAATCTGAAGAAAAGGCTGTTGGGTTTTATTCAAAACATGATTTCAAAAATCATAAAATTGCAACGGAAGCTTAAAATTTGAACAACATGAAAAAGCATTTCATTACCCACCAAGGATCCATTTGCATGAACATGAAAGATTAAAAACAACCATAGGGGGTTTTAAGAAATTACAACCTTTGTAGACCTTTGTTTATGTCTTCTTGTTGGAGAAGATGGCAAGAACTCAAGTTAGAGTTCCTCTAGAAAAGTCCCCCAAGCAAGCTCCCAACACCTTGATGTATGCTAGTACCTTCTTGAACTTTAATGCAAAAGACAATTTCTACTTCAAGTGTACAATCTACTTGAAGATGAGAAAAAGGAAAAAGAAAAACACACACTTGTGTGTGTTCTTGAGTTTGGCCGAAACCAAGGAGAGAAGGGAGAGAGAGAGTTATTTTTCTTTTGTCTTTCAAGTAAGTTGGTTGTTTTGCATGTTTAGTATATTTAAAACAAGAGCATGTGCTCTCCCTTTTTTGCCACCCAATATGACCAATCAAAGGGAGGAAGACCATGCATATTTACCAAACAAACCCTTCTAGTTTGAGATAGTTAAAATCACATTTTAACTATCTTAAACTTTCTCATCAAGTCCCTCCTTGCATTTTTAGTTACAAAATAAAAATACATCACATGTATTATTTTATGTAACCAAAACTATTATTTGCATCTTAGTATTATGAATCATATTCATTAATATTTTCAAGAAATATTTATAAAGAATCAAATTATTACAAATATCAATTCGGTGTTTACTTGCTATATGGTGTGACCCTATAGGATCATATATTACCGGTAATATTATTTTATAATCATTCTTGAGCATATGGAACCAACAATCTCCCACTTGCTCAAGATTGTATTATAGAATGATATAGACAGTGGTGGACGTCTAGCAACATCTCACTGCCCCCAGCAATATATGACTGTAAATGCCATTCAGTAACATCCAATTCCTACAAGCTCGCAGCTTCAATTGATGTAAGAGGTGTGGTATCAGTTATCCCTTTGTTTATACATCATGTTGAACATGAGACATGGATCACTATCATTCTCATTTATGGTTTAACTTTGGTAAGGCGCCTTAGATGTCTCACTCTTAATTTATTAAGAGAAACAAATCCCATCTTGACTACATACGCCTCTCATGCAGTTAATACCATGCACAATAATGGCCTTTATAGCTGCCTTTTTCAAGAACAACGGTTAACCATATCAAAGCATAACACTCCCTACACTTGAGTCCCAAATATGCATCTTAGGTCGAAGGATACAGAGATACTACCTTAATTCAAGAATCACTTATGACGACGATCCATGAGGTGATCTTGAAGCGGGTCAGGTCCAATACTTGTTCCCTAACAAGTACCTATGAACTTGGTTGCAACACTTTGCCACTTTTACTCTTAAAAGGTCAATCAATCCAATTCATATTAGTCTTACTTCATAGTTGCTCCCACAACCATGATCGACTATGGACATTTAGAATAACTAATTTATTCAAGGATTTAAACATGCTAATATGGAACTCAACAAATATTTAATGAAAAAGACAAAATGATTCATTTCAACAGTTGTTGCTTTACATTGTTCCAAAATCCAAATACTAAACCAAATCAAATCCATTCACTAGAGTAACGAAGTCCTATAGCTCTAGCGTGATCCTCATGCTTAGCTGGTGGAAGAGACTTCGTGAATGGGTCTGCCAAATTCTGATCTGTATGAACCTTGCGAATACTTATTTCACCGCTTTCAACTTCATCACGTATGTAGTTGAATTTCCGGCGAATGTGCCTGGTCCTTTTCTGTGACATGGCATCATTAGCTATGGCTATGGCACCCTCATTATCACAAAGGATTTCTAGGGGTTCCTGAATGGTAGGGACCACCCCTAGATCTTCAATGAACTTTTTCGTCCAAGCAGCTTCCTGTGCAGCATGTGATGCTGCGATGTACTCTGACTCTGTAGTGGATTGTGCAACCACATTTTGCTTAGAGCTCATCCAAGAGACTGCGCCTCCATTCATAATAAAGACAAAACCAGACTGTGATTTACAATCATCTCTATCCGTCTGGAAGCTAGCATCAGTATAACATTTTATACTAAGGCTTTCTTCCTGACCTCCATAGAGAAGGAACATTTCTTTAGTTCTTCGTAAGTACCTTAGAATGTTCTTCACAGCAATCCAATGACCTTCTCCCGGATCTTGTTGGTATCTACTCGTCATGCTCAAAGCATACGATACATTCGGTCTCGTGCATATCATAGCATACATGATAGATCCAATTGCAGAAGCATATGGAATGCCATCCATCCTGTCTCGCTCAACCTTTGTGCTAGGACATTGAGATTTACTCAATATGGTACCAGATGGCATCGGCAATGACCCTCTCTTAGAGTCCTACATCTTGAACCTTTTCAAGATTTTGTCAATGTATGCATTTTGACTTAAACCTATAAGTCTCCTTGATCTATCTCTATAGATCTTTATACCAAGAATATATGCTGCTTCACCCAAATCTTTCATTGAGAAACATTTCTCAAGCCAAGCTTTAACCCCTTTCATAGAGGGAATATCATTTCCAAAGATCAGTATGTCATCTACATACAACACAAGGAATGTTACAATGCTCCCACTAGCTTTCTTGAAAACACATGGTTCATCTTCATTTTTAATGAAACCAAACTCTTTGATTTTCTCATTAAAACGAAGATTCCAACTTCAAGATGCTTGTTTTAGTCCATAAATGGATCTCTTAAGTTTACATACTTTATTAGGATACTTTGGATCGACAAAACCTTCAGACTGAACCATATAGACATCTTCAGATAAGTGTCCATTCAGAAAAGCCGTTTTGACGTCCATTTGCCATATCTCATAGTTATAATATGTAGCAATGGTAAACAATATTCTAATAGACTTGATCATAGCCACAGGAGAGAAGGTTTCATCATAGTCAATACCATGAGTTTGAGTGAAACCTTTCGCCACAAGTCTTGCTTTATATGTGTGCAAATTTCCATCCATGTCCGTTTTCTTCTTGAAAACCCATTTACTTCCTACAGACTTGCTGTTGGGAGGAAGATCAACCAAGTCCCATACTTGATTATCATACATGGATTGCATCTCAGTGTTCATGGCTTTGAGCCAATGATCAGATTCAGAACCTGTCACGGCACTCTGGTAGTTAGTAGGTTCATCCGAATCTACTAAGAAACAACATCCATCATAAGATATGGAAAAGCCATATCTTTCTGGTTCCTGTCGTACTCTACCAGATTTGCGAACACTTTGTGTCTCATTTGTCTCCTGACCAACCATTTGTTCAGGTTCAACATCTCGTTGTTGAGTACTAGTGTCAACCTCATGTGCATCAGTTAATGGTTCTTCCTCAAGAACCATTTGCCTCCCACTTGCTTCTTCCATTAGATATTTACTTTCCAGGAATTCAGCTTTTCGAGCAATAAAAACTTTATTCTCGGCGGGATTGTAGAAATAGTATCCTATACAGTCTTTAGGATATCCTACAAAGATGCATTTAGTAGATCTGGGATCTAATTTGTTTGAAGCTTCTTGTCTCACATAAGCCTCACATCCCCATACCCTTAAATAGGATAAGGATGGAACCCTTCCATGCCAAATCTCATAAGGTGTTTTATCTACTTTCTTGGTTGGAGCCATATTTAAAATACGGGTAGCTGTAATTAAGGCGTAACTCCAAAATGATAAAGGAAGAGTACTCCTATTCATCATAGAGTGAACCATATCTAGTAAGGTTCGGTTCCTCCTCTCAGACACACCATTATGTTGTGGTGTTCTAGGTGGAGTAAGTTGTGAGACAATCCCACGACCCTCTAGATGATTTAGGAATTCATCACTTAGATATTCACCTCCTCTATCAGAACGAAGGATTTTAATTGTTTTGTTGAGTTGATTCTCAACTTCACTTTGAAATAATTTGAACATTTCAAATGCTTCATGTTTATGTTTCATCAAATAAACATAACCATAACGACTGAAGTCGTCAGTGAAGGTGATGAAGAATCTAGCACCATTTCTTGCTATGGTTCTGAAAGGACCGCATACATCAGTATGTATGATTCCTAACAGATCTTTAGCCCTTTCACTCGAACCAGAGAAAGGAGCTTTAGTCATCTTTCCGCATAAACAAGATTCACATATATCAAATGATTCATCCTCATTTGCCTTCAAAATACCACTCTTTTGAAGTTGGGATATGCGTTTCTTGTTTATATGGCCAAGACGACAATGCCATAAATAAGAGTCACTCAAATCATTCTTGAGTCTTTTGGTGCTAGCATGGTATATAGAACTATCGTTTGTTGAACTATCTAGTTTTACTTCGTATATACCATTAAGAGGTCTAGCCTCGAAATAGAATATATCATTTTTGTAAGCATGAATAAAATCGTCATTAAAACGATAAGTAAAACCAGATTGTTTTAAATGAGCAACTGAAATAATATTCTTGGTCAAGCCAGGGACATAACACACATTGTTTAATGTCAAATACAGGCCATTCGGTAAATGTAAATCGTAATCTCCTAATGCTTGAGCTTCGACTCTTGCTCCATTTCCTACATGGAGTACGATTTCGCCTGTCTTCAGCTGCTTACTTCTTTTGAACCCCTGTAACATATTACATATATGAGTTCCACACCCAGTATCAAATACCCAAGTGTTAGGTGAAAAAGTAAATAGATCTAATTCTATCACATAGATACCTGAAGTGCCTTCGCCGGCCTTTTTCTTCTTCAACTCGGCAAGGTAAGTAGGACAGTTCCTCTTCTAGTGACCAATCACGCCACATTCAAAGCATGCGTCATCTTTGGCCACTTTCTCCTTCTTCTTAGTTGGTGGGGCTCGGGCAACTTTCTTGCCTTTTCCCTTAACAAACTTAGCCTTGGAGTTAGGGGTTTTTGGTTTCTTGGTTCCACCTTCCCGAATCATGAGCACATGAGGGGTTTTCTTTGGGAGATTCTTATCAGCGGTTTTGAGCATCTGATGCAGTTCCGAGATCGGTTTCTCCCAACCATTCATGTTGTAGTTCATGATGAAGGAGTCATAGGATTTGGGCAAGGAGTCCAGGATTATATCCGTTGCCAATTCCGTTGGATATTTAGAGCCAAGACGCTCCAAATGATCCAAATGACCTTTCATCTTGAGAACATGATTGCTCACATTTCCTCCCTCCTCCATCTTGCATGCGTGCAACGATCGAACAGTTTCGAAGCGTTCTGTTCGGGCTTGCTGTTGGAACATTTCCTTCAGCTGATTGATCATATCATATGCCGTGTGATTCTCGAAAATCTCTTGGAGTTCGGGAATCATTGATGCTAGCATGAGGCTCGACACTTCGACCGAATCATCCACATGTTTCGACCATTCAGCGTGAGGAGCCCTAGGAGTAACGGGAGGTTCATCGGGAATAGGGGTATCCAACACATACAACTTCTTTTCCGGCCTGAGAACAATTCTCAGATTTCGGCGCCAGTTCAGGAAGTTGGTGTGGTTAAGTTTGTCCTTTTCTAGGATAGATCGAAGGTAATTAGTGTGGTGGTTCGCATTAGTTGCTATCTACAAAATTTAACAAAGTTCTATTTAGTATTTTCGATTTCTAAATCTTTATTTATTAATACCCTTTATGTATTTAAAAAAATGAATTAATAATATAAAGTCTAGGATCCAATGTTGCAAAACAAATAAATGGTTAGGTGACCTTTATCCCATCTATTTAATTCAACAAGGTAGGTGACGTTTACCAATTACATCCAAATATAATTCCTAGCAATATGGGATCCTTAACAACGTTTGTTAATAGGCATGTTTGATCCCATCTATGCCTCGGGTTTCTAATGCTTAGGTGACCTTTATCACAAAAGATTCCCGATCAAGTCATCCAATTTGAACAACATGAGGAATCGGCGCTTAACTGGCGGTTAGGTGACCTTTATCCCACTAGAAAACGCGAAACCACCTCGGCCATCAAAAGACAATACAAGTAGTTAGGTGACCTTTATCCCACAAGGATCATACAAGTGACGTGCGAGTGTTTTCAAAAAGGACGACATAGACTTGCGTTTTTTTATAAAAAGGATTTTAGTTGTATTATAATTCTAGCTCTTCTAAAATATCCTATATTTTAAAGCAAATAAAATATATAGAATTTTAAAACATATTATGTCATGTATATTGCATGCATCTAAAAATACATGACACTTGGAGTTTGTATGGGCTTTAAAATCGTCATTTTAACTTATTTTGATATTTCAAAATTATACGGGTTTTAGAATAAAACTCATTTTATTTATAAAACCCATTTTAACCATTCTAGCTTTAAAATGTTACCTTTTGAAAAAAACAAACTCCATATGTTGATTTCCAATTGCGTATAAATTATTATCTAGCAATTAAAATCCTATTTCAACCACGCACGATAATAATAATGCAAAAAATCAACAAACATAATGTAAAAGTGCAATAAACAAGCCATTTTGACTAATGACAATTCATGCAAGCCATATGCATGAATCATCAAGCCATTCCTAAGGGACAAGGGACCAAAAAAAAATATCTTCATGCTCCCACTTGCAAAAACATCCAATGCATGAAGTGTTGTGTTGCTCCTCATCGATTCCGAGAAATGGTAGTGCACTTCATCAAGAGCTTCCATTCTTCAATCTTTGTACATTTATAAAAAAAAATAATACTAATCTAATATTAACTTTTACAAAAAAAAACAAAGATGAAAAATACCTATTTACTATTACATACCTTATGAATAATAAATATTACACATTTTTAAATAAACAACACAACCAACATAAAAAATGGTCCATGGCTTGTTTATGCACAAACATCCACAAAAATAAAAACACAAAACATCTTTTTGTATTTTTATTTTAAAGGCAACTTTTATGACCAAAATGCATGCAAAATTTTGGTCACCTAAAATCACACATTTTAATAATAAAACAACAAGTTGCCAAAAAGAAAACACGTATGAACTTTTCAAGCAATATGAAATTCATCCATGGCTTCCAAAACCAAAAATTTCATAACTAAAAAAAATCTAAAACATGCATGCAAAGAAGGCTCTGATACCACTTGTTGGGTTTTATTCAAAACATGATTTCAAAAATCATAAAATTGCAACGGAAGCTTAAAATTTGAACAACATGAAAAAGCATTTCATTACCCACCAAGGATCCATTTGCATGAACATGAAAGATTAAAAACAACCATAGGGGGTTTTAAGAAATTACAACCTTTGTAGACCTTTGTTTATGTCTTCTTGATGGAGAAGATGGCAAGAACTCAAGTTAGAGTTCCTCTAGAAAAGTCCCCCAAGCAAGCTCCCAACACCTTGATGTATGCTAGTACCTTCTTGAACTTTAATGCAAAAGACAATTTCTACTTCAAGTGTACAATCTACTTGAAGATGAGAAAAAGGAAAAAGAAAAACACACACTTGTGTGTGTTCTTGAGTTTGGCCGAAACCAAGGAGAGAAGGGAGAGAGAGAGCTATTTTTCTTTTGTCTTTCAAGTAAGTTGGTTGTTTTGCATGTTTAGTATATTTAAAACAAGAGCATGTGCTCTCCCTTTTTTGCCACCTAATATGACCAATCAAAGGGAGGAAGGCCATGCATATTTACCAAACAAACCCTTCTAGTTTGAGATAGTTAAAATCACATTTTAACTATCTTAAACTTCTCATCAAGTCCCTCCTTGCTTTTTTAGTTACAAAATAAAAATACATCACATGTATTATTTTATGTAACCAAAATTATTATTTGCATCTTGTTAGTCCTAGATTGATCAGGTAACAACGATTCAATGAGAAATAACAAGAACAGATAATGATTTCAACTTGTCATCCCTCTCGTATTCAATAATCAAGATAGTTACAAAGGTTTGAATGAAAATCCTAACTATCTCTCTCTAAACAATTAAGCTCTCATGAATGATAATGAATCGTCTATCGAACGTCTAACCTAATTCTAAGGTTAAGACTAACCTTATATACTTAGGCCTTAGACAACAAGGCCCAAGCCCATTAAACACAAAGCTAAGCTCAAATAACCTAATCTAAGCCCTTTTATAATTAAAGGCTTTTACAAAAAGATTAATTAAACAAATTATGCTCTAAACTAATTATTTATATATCTTTCTAATATGTAGGACATTTATGGTCCTAACAATCTCCCCCTAAAGATATATAAATAAAAATCGGTCTTGAAATCTTCAAGTCTTGATCTTCTCTTCTTCTTGAATCTTTGAACACTTCGGTGTTGCTTGACTTCATGTCTTTTCAGCGCTCCCCCTTGAATAAAGCTCTTGGTCTTCATATCTTCAACTTTGTAAACGGATTCGGTGAACAATGAATTTGTCTTTGAACCGCGAGTTGACATTGCTTTCAGCTTCAGCTTGTAGAACCAATATGCTCGATGGAGGAAATGGAGGCGAACACCACTTGATGAAGGATGAAAAGAATTTACCACTTGTAGGCACTTTGAACTCTTTTCACTTTGAGCTCTTTTCGGAACTGTTACTCCCCCTCGGCTGATACTCTCCCTCGGCTATTGTATGGGGACTTCTTTACTCCCCCTCGGATTTTGCTAACTCCCCCTCAACTTGATATGTGGTGTCTTTGAATCTATACCCTTTTCTCCTCCTCATGATGAGTAGGAGAATCCGGAGCATCATGTATGAACAAAGACAATAGTAGCGAGTAGCAAAAAATGCAGATAAACCAATAAGTAACCAGAACGGGGTAAAAAGCTAACACGGAAACACGGTAGTAACTGTTATCACAACAATTTAAAAATTGTGTGGCCTATGTTCAGAGTTGGCAATGGGGTATCTCTGATAGGACTTCCAGTTATCACTGAAGAAAGTATAAGAAATTAACTTCTCAAACTGTTCCGGCAATATCACGAAGATATGCAATTGGAATCACAAAGACTCGTGCATGTGTAAAAGAAATAAGTTATATCAATTAGGCTCAAAAATTGATTTAACCTGGGACGCAAGTTAAAATCAATAGACTCAGTGATAAGAATATGAAGTTTGGAGACCGGAGCTGATGTCTTCCTGTTTCAATATCTAAGACCTCCGAGTGAGGAATAGATAGATTGTGTGCTAAATCTCCGTGAATATATGAAACAAACATCTGTTGGGAGATACTTGAGTAGCTGGGTGGGGTGACACGAGTTATCGACACTGGGTCCATGTCTGTTTCAATATTCATCTCCAAAGAACGAGAATGAATAGATTGTGTGGTTACCCGGATAACTGACTCGGTTTGGTAAGGACCAATATTTCTTTTAAGTCCTGTCACAACCTCACCATATTCTTTTCTCTCCAAACTCATCTAACAATCTAGACCCCTCACTGTTGTCTATAAAGGATGTGTTTCTTGGGTAGGTCCTTCCGGTTCTGGCTTGACCATAGAAACAATGTAAGACCTAACACTCCTTTCATGCATCGAGTATAACATTTTAGTAAAACAGTTGAAGTACGAGTTCTAAACTGAAGTGTTTAGAAGTCAAAACATTTAAGAACGAGTCCTGATCTGAGATGATCAGAAGTCATAAAGATGAAGTCCGAGTTCTGATCTGAGATGATCAGAAGTCATAAAGATGAAGTCCGAGTTCTGATCTGAAGTAATCAGAAGTCGTAAAAATTAAGTCCGAGTTCTGATCTGAAGTAATCAGAAGTCGTAAAAATTAAGTCCGAGTTCTGATCTGAAGTAATCAGAAGTCGTAACATTTAAAAACGAGTTCTGAACTGAATTATTCAGAAGTCATAACATTTAAAAACGAGTTCTGAACTGAATTATTCAGAAGTCATAACATTTAAAAACGAGTTCTGAACTGAATTATTCAGAAGTCATTAAAAACATTTGAAATATGGAATTTCAAGAAAACAAGATCAAGCGCAAAACGGATTGACTCAGTAAGCACAGTATTTTGCAAGAATTAATACAAAGATCAGAAAGTTTAATTGTGAAGAACAAGTCACAATTAATATATCAGATAAAAATGGAATCATTTGCAAGAAATAGCGAACTTGGAAAACAACTAGGAATTCAAACGAGTGTATTTCCATCGAAAAAATCTACAAATATGTGAGACGTGGAAATAACTAATTCAAGAAAAATGACACATGGCAATCATGGAATTTAAAATAGGAGAATAACAAACACAAGTTAGTTATTCAGAATGAATTACCACGGTTTTTGAATTCAGTTAGAGTTCACATACCTTGCAGACGATAGTACTCCCCCTCAAAATTGGCCTAACCTTTGAATGCTCGTCATGTGAAAAGAATCTTCTAATTTAAATGCACACGACGTTCCTGCAAAACAGATTAGAGGGATTTTGGTATCCATCTTGGGATAGATCCTTGACGGTTAGATGCCTTATGAGGACCTGGGATACTATAAGTACCATACCAATACTGAGCATGGCCTTTCTTCACAAAGTCACTTGTTCCACAATAAGAGCAACACAACTTCTGTGTAGATAAGCTGATCAGTTTATTAACAGAGTAAACTCGATCAGTCTTCACAAAAGGTTTAGCGTGGAAAGCTGTGTTGTTCTTTTTACTCTTAACATGGACAAATGGCTTTGGAGCAGGAGTGGTTCCTTTAACTCTCCACTCCATTTTAACTTTCTTGAAAGATTGATTTTCTGATTTGTCAACACGAGAATTATAGAAAAGATTGGAAGGTCGAATCTGATCTTTTGAAAATTCATTTGATTTGACAAAGTTCTTTGAAGAACGATTTGTAGAAAATGAACTTGAAGCATAAGAAGGTTGAACACCTTTGAACTTGCTTTCTTCAAGTTGCTTGACCTTAACGGATAAGGTATTTCGTTCTTTGAGAATTAAATCAAATTTCTTTTGTATATTAGATTTAACCATTTGTTCCTTCAAATTCTCGGTTGCTAATCCAGATAATCTCTGATTAAGTTTAGAAATCTCAGTTTGAAAGATCTTTCTCTCTTTTTCAAAATCATCTTTCAAACATTTAGCTCTAAAACCTTCAACTTTCCCTTTCTCAGTCTCTTTGCTTAGCATGTCTAATTCTTTCTCCAACTAAGATATTTTCAAAGAAAGTTCTCCATTCCTTTTAGAAAAAGACTTGCGTTCAGTTTCAAACTTTTCTCTTTCAAAAAACAAAACCTTTTCAAAGTCGGAGATTTGTGTTGAAAGTTTTAGACATCTAAGCTCAAGACTTTTCTTCTCTTCAAGAGATTTGGTTGAAAAGCCAGATTGCTTTTGTATGAGCAATTCTTTCTCCGTTTCAAAAACCTTTTCAAAATTAGATAGTTTACTTTTAAGCTCAAGGCTTTCACAGTTCAGGAGTTTACCTTTCTCTTCTTTTTCAGCAAGCTTCTCAGAACTGTTCCAGATTTGAGATTTCAGTTCCTTCAACTCCTTGATGTACTTGCTGCACAAATCATCTTGCCTGATATTCTTTTCACATAGTCTTTGATGCGCTTTCTTTTCAAGTGCCTTTATCTCGTCTGGTGATGGCAATTCAGAAAGCTTCTTTTTCAGCTCCGTGTTTTCAGACTCTAAGGCTGTTGCCTTTTCTTCAGATTTGGCAAGCTTCTCAGAACTTTCAGATATTTGCAGTTTCAGTTCATTCCGTTCTTTGAGGAGCTTGTCTCTAAATGCATCTGCAGACTTGATGTTGAAATCATACATTTCTTTATCGGCTTCACATTGACGACTAAAGCAATACGGCATTGTTACCTGATAAATTATGATCGTTAATCGGTGTTGATTTTGAAGAATAAAAAAATGCGGAAGAAAATCAAAAATTAAATTTGAAAAACAAATTTATAAAATAAATTCGTTTCCAAGAATTAAGATCTGATTATTATCGAATTTGAGCGAAATTACTCTTCGAGAATGAAACCTGTAAGAAAACAAACCAAGTTAGATCAAACACGACGAAAAATAAATCACAAAAATGATGAGCGTCGCGAGTAAGATCAAATCGTCGCAAAAGTTCTCAAGCGTCACAAAAATTGCAAATTGATCGCAACTTTCGTTAAAAAAAAACTTATCAATCACGAGACGTGCGGTAACTCGGGTACCGACGAGAACTAACCAACCAAACTTACCGGAAACAAAAGATACTTACCGGATGAAAATGGTTTACCGGATGAGATGTGTTTTCCGGATGATGATGGTTTACGATTTACCGGATAAAGGGAGTTACCGGATGATGTACTTTTCCGGATGGAGTCCGGGTAAGATGGCTTACCGGATAAAATAAAAGAAATGAACTTACCAGGTGATCGAGAATGCCAGATGGTGTCCGGGTAAAATGGCTTACCGGATAAGATTGTTTATCCGAATGGAGAGCTTACCGGATAAAACTGGTTTACCAAGCAAAAAATTAAACCAAATAAAACAAAAACAATCAAATCGTATATCATATATGTATGCAAGAATTTAAAAGAATGCTATATGAATTATAAAAGAAATAATGCTATATTAGTATGTTATATGCATGCAACGTGGCTTATGGATGAGATGGTCAAACAATGAAATAAGTATGGTCAAAGATGTCAAGCTTCTTGAGATTTTCAGCAACTAAGTTTCGTCCGGAAACTTGATGTCTTCCGGAAACTTGAAAAAAAAACACCCGGTAACTTGGAAAGTTATCCGGGAAGATTGGGTATCAATCACAAATTTATCCGGGAAGAAACTGGGTGTCCGGGAAAAATTAGTATCCGGATACACTATTTCATCCGGACAATTGGATTCATCCGGACAATTTAGGAAATTAGAGTTTTGTCCGGAAAAAATTGAAAAATTAGGAAACTTACCCGGACACTGCGGCTGTGTTTTGCAAATCGGATCTGAGATCGATAGGGTTGCTTGATTTCACTCCTGTAGGGTTAGATTTTGACCAAAAACACAAAAACAAACACACCCAAATCGATTTTTTATCAAAATATATCCGATTTTTCACAAAACTCCACCAAAACTTTAAGAACACCAAAACTCAAGATTTGATTTTTAAAATTGAAAGATTAAACTTTGAGAATTGATGATATCGCAGATAAACACAGAAAAAAGCAAGTAAACAATCGAGATCAAACAGACAAATTAAAAAATCAACGAAAAGCTTTTCTAACCCGATTGAAGAACGATTTTAACCACAAACTTACTGCACTATTACGAAATTCTTTTGAACGCCTTCTGGACCTCAAACGAATAATCCAACCGGTCAGAATGTGAAATAGACTGTCGTGAAGTTACTAACCAAAAATCGCGACGATCCGACGGTTCAATCTTCGGGAATAGGCGAAACGGCTGTCTGTGTTTTCCAGAAAAATCAACTACGAAAAATTAAACTTTTTCTCGTTTTCGTTCGATTTCTTTCGTATCTTCAAATCACCGATTCGGCTCTGATACCAATTGTTAGTCCTAGATTGATCAGGTAATAACAATTCAATGAGAAATAACAAGAACAGATAATGATTTCAACTTGTCATCCCTCTCGTATTCAATAATCAAGATAGTTACAAAGGTTTGAATGAAAATCCTAACTATCTCTCTCTAAACAATTAAACTCTCATGAATGATAATGAATCGTCTATCGAACGTCTAACCTAATTCTAAGGTTAAGACTAACCTTATATACTTAGGCCTTAGACAACAAGGCCCAAGCCCATTAAACACAAAGCTACGCCCAAATAACCTAATCTAAGCCCTTTTATAATTAAAGGCTTTTACAAAAAGATTAATTAAACAAATTATGCTCTAAACTAATTATTTATATATCTTTCTAATATGTAGGACATTTATGGTCCTAACACATCTTAGTATTATGAATCATATTCATTAATATTTTCAAGAAATAATTAGTATTTATAAAGAATCAAATTATTACAAATATCAATTCGGTGTTTACTTGCTATATGGTGTGACCCTATAGGATCATATATTACCGGTAATATTATTTTATAATCATTCTTGAGCATATGGAACCAACAAAGGCAATAACATTAGAGTCTGAAAACTCTGAGCTGAAAACGAAGCTGTCTGAATTGCCATCACAAGACGAGATAAAGGCACTTGAAAAGAAAGCACATCAACGACTATGTGAAAAGAATACCAAGCAAGCAGATGATTTGTGCAGCAAGTACATCAAAGAGCTGAAGGAACTGAAATCTCAAATCTGGAACAGTTCTGAGAAGCTGGCTGAAGAAGAAGAGAAAGGTAAGCTCCTGAACTGTGAAAACCTTGAGCTTAAAAGTAAACTAAATACTCTTGAAAAGGTTTTTGAAAACGAGAAAGAAAGCTTTGAAAAGGAAAGACAATTGCTTACTCAAAAGCAATCTGGGCTTTCAAGCAATTCTCTTGAAGAGAAGAAGAGACTTGAGCTTATGTGCTTAAAACTTTCAAAACAGGTCTCCGACTTTGAAAAGGTTTTAATTGCAGAAAAAGAGAAGTTTGAAATAGAACGCAAATCTTTTTCTCAAAAGAATGGAGAACTTTCCTTGAAAATAACCGATTTGGAAAACGAATTAAACGTTCTAATCAAAGAGTCTGAGAAAGGGAAAGTTGAAGGTTTTAGATCAAAATGTTTAAAAGATGATTTTTCAAGAGAGAGAAAGATGTTTCAGTCTGAGATTTCTAAACTTACACAGAGATTATCTGGATTAACAACCGAGACATTGAAGAAACAAATGATTAAATCTGATTCAAAGAAATTTGTCAAATCAAATGATTTTTCAAAAGATCAGATTCGACCTTCCAATCTTTTCTATAATTCTCGTGTTGATAATACAGATAATCAATCTTTCAAGAAAGTTAAAATAGAGTGGAGAGTTAAAGGAACCACTCCTGCTCCAAAGTCATCCGTCCCTGTAAAGAATGCCAAGAATAACACAGCTTTCCATGCTAAATCTTTTATGAAAACTGATCGTGTTTATTCTGTTAATAAACTGATCAGCTTATCTGCACAGAAGCTGTGTTGTTCTTATTGTGGAACAAATGACTTTGTGAAGAAAGACCATGCTATGTATTGGTATGGTACTTATAGTATCCCCGATCCTCACAGTCATAGGGCATCTAACCGACAAGGATCCATCCCAAGATGGATACCAAAATCCCTCTAATCTGTTTTGCAGGAACGTCATGTGCATTTAAATTAGAATATTCTTTTCACATGACGAGCATACAAAGGTTAGGCTAATTTTGAGGGGGAGTACTATCGTATGCAAGGTATGTGAACTCTAACTGAATTCAAAAACCTTGGCAATTCATTCTGAATAACTTACTTGCGTTTGTTATTATCTAAGTTTAACTTCCATGATTGCCATGTTCAAAACTCTCTTGATTTAGTTATTTCCATGTCTCAAATGTTTGTTGATTTTTCGATGGAAATACACTCGTTTTTGAATTCCACTTTGTGTTCATAGTTCATCAGTTCACATCAATGATTCAATTCTTATCTGATATGTTAATTGTGACTTGTTCTTCACAATTAAACTTTCTAATCATTGTTTCATTTTTGCAAATACTGTGCTTACTGAGTCAATCTGTTTTGCGCTTGATTTTGTCTCATTGAAATTCTGTTATTTCAAACGATGACTTCTGAATAATTCAGTTCAGAACTCGTTCTTAAAAGTTTGACTTCTGATCAAATCAGATCAGAACTCGGTCTTAAATATGTGACTTCTAAACACTTCAGTTTAGAACTCGTACTTCAACTGTTTTACTAAATTATTATACTCGATGCATGAAAGGAGTGTTAGGGCTTACATTGTTTCTATGGTCAAGCCAGAACCGGAAGGACCTACCCAAGAAACACATCCTTTATAGACAACAGTGAGGGGTCTAGATTGTTAGATGAATTTGGAGTGAAAAGAATATGGTGAGGCTGTGACAGGACTTAAATGAATTATTGGTCCTTACCAAACCGAGTCAGTTATCCGGGTAACCACACAATCTATTCATTCTCGTTCTTTGGAGATGAATATTGAAACAGACATGGACCCAGTGTCGATAACTCGTGTCACCCCACCCAGCCACTCAAGTATCTCACAACAGATGCTTGTTTCAGATATTCACGGAGGTTTAGCACATAATGTAATACCCCGGGTAAATCCGTTAGTTAAAAATTCAATTCCGTTAAGTTTATTTAACCTTAAAGTTACTATTTAGGGTAAGTTTGGATAAGTTTATAAGATAAAGGTGTTTTAGTCTTTAATGAAGAGTTTAGGGGCTAGATGGGTAAATTAAGTTAATAATATCTGATTAGGTGTCAAGTTATCCTCACATCAGCAGAAAATCAGTAGGTGTTATGTGTGTGTTTTGAGAGAAAAAGGGAGAAGAAGAAAAGAAGGGTAAAGGCATCAAATTGATTCATTTAGAAGTGATTGGAGGTATGTTCCTTTACATATTCTGTTTGTAATTGCTATTAGATGATTCCTATCGGATTAGAATCATCACATCTGTTCTAGGGTTAATTTCTGTCGATTTCTAGGTAAAATAGGAAGAACCGACAGTGGTGTCCGGACATAATATGAATGTGTCCGGATAGCCCTGTTGGTGGTGTCCGGGTGGTTTTGTCGATGGTGTCCGAATGAGTCTTTTATCCGGGTAAGTCTCTTTTCTTATGTTCTCCGAATGGAATAAGATACCGGATGGTATCCGGATTGGTCATGCTGTCCGGAAAGATGTGTTGTCCGGATTGTTGCTGTTGTCCGGAAAAGGTTGTGTTGTCCGGATAACTTGTGGTATCCGGATACTTTAGCTGTTTTGGTCACTTTTGAGGGTTTGAGTTATCTAGAGTCCTTAGTCTTCTAGTATGTTTTATGTGATCAGTTGGTAAGGGGATATTTGTATTTAATCTATTTGCAGACTCTGTGGATTTGGATTGATAGACCGAATCTTTGGAAAAAGGCATGGAAGGATTTTGTAAGCATTCGAGGTGAGTTTTACTTTAAAACGTTTTTAAACTGGGATACATATATATGTGTATATATATGAGACGATTATGTGGTAGGAATATGATTATGTGTATATAAATGACAATATGATATATTGAGATATATATTGTATTTACATGAGAATTGCACCACACGAGGATATGTTAGGCGATCTATTAGTCGGCGGAGCTGTATGGAAATGCAGCGGAGCTATATGGAATTACAGTGGAGCTGTAGGTAATTGCAGCGGGGCTGTGTATGATCGCAGCGGAGTTGACTGTATTTGGGTACAGTGACGATGATTAGTTGGCTTGCTACCAACTAATTTGGCCATGGAAACGAGAAGGAGGGGAATTACACGGTGCACAAATCTTGGTGTGGTATTTATATAATTATGGTATATGGGTGTTTTGACGAAAGGTTTATATAAACTATTTTGATACAAAGTATTATGTGAAATGGTCTTATAATGATTTTGAAATGACAGGGATTATCTCACTGGACCATTAGGTCTAACCCTCAATTTCCTTTCAAAAATATGTATTCCAGGTCAAGGATCTTTGGTTAACAAAGGGAAGAATAAAGCATAGGAGGCGATTGCTAGCTGATGAAGATTAGGATATGTTTACATTTCTGTATTGTATAGTTTTGAGACTTTGAGACCGAATGTGAATTATTATGTATTTTATTATGAAAGTAACGACGTTGTGTATGAAATGTTAATTGTTATATATTATGTATGTTATGGGATAGACGGGTCGTTACACATAATCTATCTATTCCTCACTCGGAGGTCTTAGATATTGAAAAAGGAAGACACCAGCTCCGGTCTTCGAACTTCATATTCTAATCACTGAGTCTATTGATTTTTAACTTGTGTCCCAAGTTGAATCAATTTTGAGCCAAATCGATATAATCAATTTCTTTCACACATGCACGAGTCTTTGTGATTCCATTTGCATATCTTCGTGATATTGCCGGAACAGTTTGAGAGGTAATTTTTTAATATTTTACTTTAGTGATAACTGGAAGTCCTATCAGAGATTCCCATTTGCCAACTCTAAACATAGGCCACATAATTTTTTAAATTGTTGTGATAACAGTTACTACGTGTTTCTGTGTTAGCTTTTTACCCCGTTCAGGTTACTTAAAATGTTGTATCTGAATTTTTTGCTACTCGTCACTATTGTCTTTGAACGTGCATGATGCTCCGGATGCTCCTACTCATCATGAGGGGGAGAAAGGGTACAGATTCAAAGACACAGATTATCAAGTTGAGGGGGAGTAAAGAAGACCCCACGCAAAAGCTGAGGGGGAGTAACAAGACCCCATGCAAAAGCCGAGGGGGAGTAACAGTTATTTGGTCAGTTCCGACTTTCAAAGAGCTTCAAAGTGCATTTAAGTAATCAAAGTGCTTACAAGTGATCAACTCTTCTCATCGTTTATCAAATGGCGTTTGCTTCAAATTGTTTCCTCCTTCGAGCATATTGGTTCTACACGTTCTTTTAAAGCTGAAAGCTAATTCAAGAGCTTTAATCAAGAGCTTTAATCAAGAGCTTTATTCAAGGGGGAGCGGAAAAAGACATGAAGACAAGCAACGCCGAAGTGCTTCACAGATTCAAGAAGAAGAGAAGATCAAGACCTGAAGTGCTTCAAAGATTCAAGAAGAAGAGAAGATCAAGACCTGAAGGTTTCAAGACCGATTTTTATTTATATATCTTTAGGGGGAGATTGTTAGGACTATAAATGTCCTACATATTAGAAAGATATATAAATAATTATATAGTTTAATTATAGAGTTTATTTAATTAATTGTAAAAGCCTTTAATCATAAAAGGGCTTAGATTAGCTTGATGGGCCATGAGCCTGTGTGTTTAAGGCCTTGGTATATAAGGTTAGTGTTAACCTTGAATTAGGTTAGACGATTCATTATCATTCATGAGAGCTTAATTGTTTAGAGAGAGATAGTTAGGATTTTCATTCTAACCTTTGTAACTATCTTGATTATTGAATATGAGAGGGATGACAAGTTGAAATCATTATCTGTTCTTGTTATTTCTCATTGAATCGTTGTTACCTGATCAATCTAGGACTAACATTGTGACATCAATTTCTGACCGTGTGTTTCTAAGATTAATACTTGTGTATTGTCTTTTCTATACTTTCGAGTATTCATACACATCGGTTCAGCTTCATATTGAATTTGTTATTTCCATGTCTCCAAACAAAACTAATTTTCGATGGTAATACTCCCGTTTGTATTCCAATTTTGTTGAGCATCATATACTTTTTCAGCGTGAGAACTTAAACGTTTCATTCAAAGATTGTTTATATTTGTTCATATAAACAAATTTCAATTCTTTGATACCCTATCCTTTATGATCATTATTCATAATATTTGATCTGTTTGATACATTGTCAGATTCTGAAACAAGTCATTCGAATTCATTTCATTCAATCATTATTCTTGTTTTGAGAAATCTTCAATGTTCAAATGCTCAAATATTGAGCAGCATAAATTCTGATGACAATGTCATTCAAATGCTGAAATTTATTTGTTCAAGCTAAACTATTGAACAACACAAATCATTTTAGGACAATTTCATGGGATCAGTGTGGGAGCATACAGAACTTCTATGGATTCACGTTAACCAGTGTTTCCTACCCAAGAAGTTATCCTTGAGTGATTGAGGGGTGAGGGGTCTACATCAAAGAGTGGGGGAGATATCTCATCCGGTTGAGTATATCATTGTGCTGAGGTAAAATGTAAATGAGAGTTTGGGTAGAAGTGAGCTGATTAAAAACAGAAAGAGGGTGTGAGAACAGAGTTAAAAGAATAAGAGAACTCTGCACCATGCATTTTCTGAGCCGGGAAGCCACATTACTGATTGGTTCACATTTTTTGGTGACCATCATTGAAACAAGCAGTTAGCCCATGCCAACTCTTGCATTTAACCCCACCAGCTACTCATTTCTTTCTTAACAAAGGAATGTTTCACTTTTCTTGGGGACGCAACATATAATCTATCTGATCTTCACTCGGAAGGTCTAGATATTGAAAAAGAAGGAAGTTTGCCCCACCTTCGCTCTTCATTCATGCACATTGAGTCCGTGGAAAATTGTTGCTGTCTCAACAGTTTACACGCTTTGAGCCTATATTTTTTCAAGCATATGTTGCTTCAATTCTTTCTACACATACACGTTCACATAAGGAATATGTTTTCTTGTCATAACGTTCATAGAAATTCCTTTATGGTTTTTCGATGATTGAATGGAAGCCCTGGGGGAGTGAACATCAAAAAGCTCCTTTCCAAAGTACATCCGTTGTACTAAGTGGCTCTGTGCTGCTTACATGCATTTTAACCGATTCATCCGTTGTTTCAGGGTTACCACATTCTTTTGTCTAAATTTGAAAAGATTCGGATAAATTCTTTTGGAATTGACGGTTTATCATATCAAAAGGAGGAGAATGTTACTTGTGGTGTATAAAAAGTGTGCTGAAATTGATGAGGGTTTTGATGATCATGATGCTCACAATCATCAAAAAGGGGGGAGAAATAGTATACTGAAGAACAGGGGGAAAAATAATACCCTGAAGAAAAGAGAGATTTATCATTGAAAGATTAAGGGGGAAAAATGATTTGTCAGAGTCAAGAAGATGTTCTGAGATGTTTCGAGAAAGTTTGTTATTCGAAGACATTTCAAGGTCAAAGAAGATGAAGGTACTAAGTTCAAGATATCATTCAAAGTTTGAGTTCAAAGCTTCAAAGTTTTCAAAGCCTCAAAGTTTTCAAAGCTTCAAAGTTCAAAGCTGCAAAGATCAGAAATTCGCGTTCAAGACTTGAAGACAATTCATTGAAGATTGTATTGAAGAAGATTGACTTTTCTAAAAGAAGATGAAGTCTTTTCATGTTTGATTGAAGATTCAATTATTTGAAGATTGCCAAAGCTTCAAAGTTTAAAGCGGTCAGTGTTAAAGTTTTAAAGATCAAATGCTGAAGACTGCTGTTATATTTTTGTTAAATCTTGAATCCAAAGGGGGAGAATGTTAGAGCATTATTGTATTCAAGATTTACTGTAAAGTCAATGTATTGTAATAGTCTATACTGTATTACTTTACCTTTATACCTTGTATGTATGGGGTATAAATTGGCATGTCTAGTTCATTAGCTAGTAACTTTGATGTAACACTTTGAAAGCTTATGTCATTTGTACCTTTTGATCAATACATGAATGACTAATTCTCTCTAGATTCTCTCATTACATCATTTTGATTACTTAGCTAGATCTTGGGGTTTATCAGAGTGAGGACTTACGGCGAGGTACAGTTGTAGGACCTCATGTTCTTCTGGTTTCGAAAGTAATGGCGGGACTGCCATATATTCTTTCAATCGTTGTAATGCTATCTCGTGATCGTCCGTCAAGTCGAAGCCCTTGTTTTTTCTTAAGACGTTATAGAAGAGACGACATTTATTTGACGATCGTGAGATAAAGCGATTCAAGGCGGCCACATGACCCGTGAGTCGTTGGACTTCCTTGAAATTTATGGGAGACTTGATGTTTATCAAGGCTTTGATTTGATTCGGGTTTGCATCTATGCCTCTCCGTGTGACCATATAGCCCAGGAATTTTCCGGCGCTTACCCCGAAGGAGCATTTCATGGGATTTAATTTCATCTGGTATTTTTGTAGGATGTCAAAGGATTTTTTCAGGTGATCGATATGATCGGTCGCCTGCTTGGACTTGACGATCATATCGTCAATGTAGACCTCCATGGTGTCGCCAAGATGCTCTTTGAACATCTTGTTAACCAATCGTTGATTAGTTGAACCTGCATTCTTCAGACCAAAAGGCATGACTTTGTAACAATAGATGCCTTTGTCTGTCATGAATGCATTCTTCTTTTGCTCTTCGTTGTACATCAATATCTGGTTATACCAAGATTACGCATCCATGAACGCCAGGAGTTCATGTCATATGACCATAGCGTCGATGTGGGGTAATGGGAACGGATCTTTTGGACACGCCTTATTAAGGTCTGTGAAATCTATGCAGACGCGCCACTTTCCATTCTTCTTTTATACGACCACGACATTGGCTAACCAATCGGGGTATTTTACTTCTCGGATCTTCCCAGTCTTAAGCAAGTTGTCAACTTCATCGTTGATTACTTTGTTCCGCTTAGGGGCGAACTTTCGACGCTTTTGCTTTACTGGTTTAAAAGACGGGTTGACGTTCAGCTTGTGACATATGACGTTGGGGTCTATACCCACCATGTCCTCGTGCGTCCAAGTGAAACAGTCAGCATACTCCTGCAAAAAGGAGATTAGTTGACTTTTTATGGCAGGATCTAATGATGCCCCCATGAAGACAATTTGATCAGGCTTATTCTGATCCAGGATGACTTCTTCCAAACGATAGTCATTTGAGGATCCAGGGATATCTTGGATCTGTAACTGTTGCGCTGTAGGATCTAGTTGGGTTGCCATTATCCTGGAATCAACAAAAACTTTTCGAGATCGTTAGAGCAATATATGCGATGGTCTGAGATTTTCGCTAGATGGGGTCCCACGGATGGCGTCAAACTGTTAATGCCAAAAATCGCCCAAAAGAACAACTTAAGGTTGAAGTGGACTTTTAACAACTAAAGAAACGTATCTCGAGACCAAGCAACACAATCACAAGGAAAACGTAAGCAAGACAAGAGATTTGGTGACGCGGAAAACCCTAAAACGAGGGAAAAACCGCGGTCGACCTGTAAGGGTCGACGGTGCACTATAGTCGCCAAACAGGGGCGAAAGTCCTTTTCTAACAGGTGTTTTGTGTACAACAGATTACAGATGAATGTAAAAATAGACTTAGTCGTGTATAAATGACGTGTGTCGTGTCTTGATCGTGCGAAATAAGCTGTTGTCGTGCGGTTCGAACTACTGTCGTGCGGTTCGAACTGCTGTCGTGCGAAGTTGCATCAGCGATATTCGTTCGAATGCCTTGTAAATCACCGTGTTTTCGATGTAGAATTGCTTAGAAAGTAGATGGAGCAGAGGTGAATCAAGTTGAATCAGATAGAACTAGATAGGAACAGATTGCTTTTTCGGTTGCAGCACATGCCTTTATATAGCTTCCGCTGATCATTAAAGGAGTCTTTATGGCACACTTTGTAACCGTTGTCGGGCTTTAAATGCCATTTATGACTCGTCCGTTACTGGCCGTTTGCACCATGAATGCTTGTAGACCTGCATTAATGAATAAAAGAAACGGATGTTTGACTGTTAACGGTTAGTATAATCGTACGACCGTCTTAAGTCTCATACGTCGGTCGTACGGAACGTACGATCAGCATGAAAACGTACGACCGAGCATACGTCTGTAAACGTCTTGTAAGACTTATCTTAATACAAGAGTGGTCTTATGGAAATGTTATCTGAGTTTTCTCACGTCGATCGCGAGGTGTGATTTTTTATCCAAACACATATGTATAGAGATTAATGTAGAGCTCCCTATACCCCATGTGTATAAATAAAATGGTCTCGTAGAATGATAAAAGTTGTCATCAAAATAATAAAGATGGTAGCTAGGGTATTGGATATGCGCACCAGTTTATCCACACCTGCATGGGGTTATGCAATATTACATGTAACTTTACTTATTCGTGTTTAGACCCACAACCAGCCAACCAATCTCATGCGTACCCGTAGGTAACTAATAACTGAATATTAGCCTGATGTTTTACATTTGCGTATGTTTGGTTGTGTTGTATATATGCCAATTACGCCCCTACAGCGTACCAAAATGGGTCTTAAAGACGATCCGTCAAATGTTGGATATGAATTCCCAAGAATTTTATCCGCTAAATAAAACCCTTGACGAGTGATCTCTTTACCGCAAGATTTGTGGGTTGCCACTTTGATGAGACAACCTTCCAATCGTTATCTCCGTTAATGGAAAGTGATCCCCTTGACGAGTGATCTCATTGAATATTTTAACTGTGTCTGACTTTGATCCCCAAAACTTCACAACGTAAAGTTGAAGTCAAACGAATGAGACTCGATACCTGATACGTTTAATATTATCTAGAAGTAACAAGACCACATATACGAGCTGCAAATATACTCGCAAGGTCAAAAGTCCCCAAACAAGGGCACAACATCGCTGGAAGTACGTTGCAATCACACATGATGGAGGTGTGGTTGAGGTCGTAGCTCCCAAAAAGAAATGGGTGAGGTACTTGGTTCGATAGATACTCATCGAAAGGAAGAGAAAAGTAAGGCACAACAACTTATCATCAATACATGAGATTATCTCTAATTAAATCTATGTCTATGAATCATTACTGGAGGACACTCTGAAGTTAATATTGATTCCAAAGATCAAAGAAATCTCAAATGAATATGAGTCGATGGACAAATCATACATACTCAATGATGATATATTAGCATATACCGTTGCTTATGAGATAATAGAGCATGATGACATCGAACCATGCTCAGTTGAAGAATGTCAACAAAGAGAAAATTGGCCTAAATGAAAAAAAGCAATCCAGGATAATTATTTGACAAACGAACAGGTATTTGGTTCGGTAGTGCTAACTGACAGGTGTCGAATCCGTCAAAGAATAATAATTTGGTTCTAACTTCTCCAAAATCACAATAATTTGCAATAGCGGTAAGTCAGGTCGATTCCACAGGGACTGGATGTGAATGATGTTAATTCGTACGCTTTATATAAAAAAGGGGGGGGGGGGTTAAAGATATTTAAACTAGACATAAATAAATAAAAACTGAAAATAATAATAAATATAAAACGACAATGAGTGTAAACCTTGATTGGATTGTGTATCATAGACTTGTTTTACAAAAGCATTTTCTCATTTTATTCTAGATTGGCTGTAAGTGTCGACATGCGCCAAACACTCCGTTTGTTCTTATTATTAAACTAGCATGAGAAGCTCGATGAACTAGTTCCTAATTGACAAAGCTAAGTTTGGTCAAGAACTCAAACTTAACTTGTCAATTGCATTAAAAGCAAACAAACACCAATCCTAACTAATAATCGAACGCTCGATCATTAAAGTTAGATTATACAATTCTACAACACTAAAATTAATCAGACGCCCAATCAATTGAGGTGTTGTGTTACCACTTCACAAGACATTGAACAATTACGGATTCCATATCTCGTGTAGCAAATCACGATTAGATTAATTGACATAAGAGATCTTGCTTACATCCATAATCTAAGAATGTTAATATCATTAAAACAAGAGTTGCATGAATAGAAACCAAATGATATTAAACATTAACAAGGCTCAACACAATCCTAACCAAATGGTTACACACTCATTGAGTAAGAAAATATAAGCTAAGAAAACAAATACAAGATACCTGTAATTTGTTCTCCAACACAAGTGATGAAGATGCAAGAACTAACAACTATGGTGTATGTGTGTGTATGAGATGATGAGATGGGATGATGGATTATTTGAAGACTACAACCATGGCACCTTATATATAGGCAACTTGCCATCATTACAAAGGAAAAGCAAACCCAAGGTGTCACCAAAGTCCAGGAAATCGGCCAAAAGCAGGTCCAGCAGCCGAAAGGAGTTTTCGGTTCACACTGCACCTTCCTGGGTATTGGCGCCGATGGATCGGCGCCGAGGTTGGCGCGGGGCTCTGCCCGTTTTTGCAGTTTTGTCATTTTTGCTCGTTTTTCCGATCTGCGATCCCGTTTTCGATGCGTTGTAATTTCCTTGGCATAAAAACACCATAATACACACTTATTTAAACAAACGTAATTATAAACGATAAAATACTAAAACATAACAAAATGGGTATTTTAAGCATCTAATTAATATTAATATTAGGGAGATTTAATATAAAATATATGTCGAAATACGCACTTATCAAATACCCCCATACTTAGATCATTGTCCGTCTCGGCAATGACTTAAGTTAGCATGCCGTGATAAAAATGAATCAGAAGAGAGTGTTAACAAATATAGCATGCCATGAATTCGAGATTTGCAAGTTAGCATTAATTATAGCATATACCAATAAAAATAGACGTAAGCTAATCTCGAGAATTCTCACGAATTGGAAGAATTAAAATAACACTCAATTCAGTCTTGGGTTTAAAGTGTATCGCTCAAATCGTCACTACGCTAGTATGTATCTACCAAAAACTTGAAAAGTCTCTCACTTTTCACTACCTGGATAAAATACATGCATATAAATCAAAAGGACTTTTTGGGTTGTAACTTGGCTTTGGTTAAGGTAGGGATTTATTTAGGAAAAGTGGTTAAGGACCTTACAAAAATGGGAGAAATTGATTCTTTTAAACATGGAACTTTTACATATGTATCTTTGAAGCACAATTTTCTTTCAATGATAGGTGATAAAGATTAAACATTTATTGTCAACCGTATCATCAGTTCCGTTGTCGTTTTTATTTCTTTTATTGACGACATATGTTTTTCTTTTGATTCTTTTCTTTTCCGCTCTTTCTTTTCTTTCCCGCCATATAATTTCTATATTTCAAGCATACGGGATATCGGAATCTCCATTGGTGGTTGGTCGGGTGGGTCGTGTTTGGTTTGGTTTATAATGTGGGTTACAAAGAAATAGGCTAAGGCTCAAAGTGGTTTGCAAAAAGGAGTTTTATAAAATAAAAGGGTAGGCTTAAGGTTTAATTGGCTAAAATAATATTTGAGAAATGATGGCCTTTATCATTTTTATTAGCATGTAAATATCGTGTAATCTTAAGGAGAGACAAATCAAATTCTAGAGATACACAACTAGGCATGACGTAATCACACAAGAAATGAATTTGAGACTAATTTAAATGTTTTAGTCTAATAGGCTCAAAGTCTCACGGTGTTAAAGCTAGTTCTCAAGATTAGCAAAAGTCTAATTCAACCGGCATACTGCCATAAATCAACAATAAACGCTATCAATCAAATTCAATCATGCTATATATGCATCCAAACTCGATGTCATCAATCATTTAGGCTTTTTAAAACATGCTAACACATTACCCAAAACAAACAAAAATCCACATTTAAGCACAAAAGTAAAAATTTTGCAAAAATTTTACAAAACATTTACCCGTTAAAATACCCCAAAAACAAACATAAACACATACTAATTCTAACTCATGCAAACTCAACTTAGAATACAATTATACCTCACCCCCACACTTAGACAATACATTGTCCTCAATGTGTTCATGTAAAGGATATTCACAACAATTAAAGAACGAGGGAAAACAGTAAACTTCCCTGATTTGGTGAATAGTCTGTGAAGGTAGATGCGTCCATTTACCTCCAACTCCGGGGTGAATCCTGAAAATCACCAAGGTAAGCACAAGAGTTAAGAATTACACAAAACCAAGACATAAAATAAAAGATAATTATTAGGAAATTCATGGGTTGCCTCCCATGCAGCGCCTTTCTTTAACGTCTTTGGCTAAACGCCTTCGTTATCCGGGGTCTAATAAGTCAAAACCCCAAACATGCGTTTTCACGTGATGTCGGGGGGCCTTGAAATCTGCCCGGATTTCAAGTATGGTTCCTTTGCGTTTTGATGATATTTCTTGTGAGTCCGCAAAGGTACCATCACTTGGGAACACCTCTTTATCTTCGACTGTCGGTTCTGTGAAGGTTTCCCAAGTTTCGGCATATTCCTCCTCCTTTATTGGTGGAGCAAAAGGAGGAGGTACCACCACCGGTTTTAATATATGCACGTCTTCTTCCCTTTTATCGACATCGGTTAAATCTGAAATTTTTGACTCAAGGGAGGAAAGACGTACCTCGGCTGGATCGTATCCCGTGGTGGTGTATCGTGACCCACAATCATAAGAATAATACGCCATGAAAGATGTAAAAATTATCAAGAATAATTGGCGTCAGATACACGATAAAAATAAAAAAAATAAAAGGCAATAAAATATATATATATATATATATATATATAAAATATCTAAAAAAATATCTAAAAAATATCTAAAAAATATATATATAATAAAAAAAACGTAAAAAGTAACAACAATCAACGTTACCAATCCCCGGCAACGGCGCCAATTTTTGACAGGTGTCGAATCCGTCAAAGAATAATAATTTGGTTCTAACTTCTCCAAAATCACAATAATTTGCAATAGCGGTAAGTCAGGTCGATTCCACAGGGACTGGATGTGAATGATGTTAATTAGTACGCTTTATATAAAAGGGGGGGGGGGGGGGGTTAAAGATATTTATACTAGACATAAATAAATAAAAACTGAAAATAATAATAAAGATAAAACGACAATGAGTGTAAACCTTGATTGGATTGTGTATCATAGACTTGTTTTACAAAAGCATTTTCTCATTTTATTCTAGATTGGCCGTAAGTGTCGACATGCGCCAAACACTCCGTTTGTTCTTATTATTAAACTAGCATGAGAAGCTCGATGAACTAGTTCCTAATTGACAAAGCTAAGTTTGGTCAAGAACTCAAACTTAACTTGTCAATTGCATTAAAAGCAAACAAACACCAATCCTAACTAATAATCGAACGCTCGATCATTAAAGTTAGATTATACAATTCTACAACACTAAAATTAATCAGACGCCCAATCAATTGAGGTGTTGTGTTACCACTTCACAAGACATTGAACAATTACGGATTCCATATCTCGTGTAGCAAATCACGATTAGATTAATTGACATAAGAGATCTTGCTTACATCCATAATCTAAGAATGATAATATCATTAAAACTAGAGTTGCATGAATAGAAACCAAATGATATTAAACATTAACAAGGCTCAACACAATCCTAACCAAATGGTTACACACTCATTGAGTAAGAAAATATAAGCTAAGAAAACAAATACAAGATACCTGTAATTTGTTCTCCAACACAAGTGATGAAGATGAAAGAACTAACAACTATGGTGTATGTGTGTGTATGAGATGATGAGATGGGATGATGGATTATTTGAAGACTACAACCATGGCACCTTATATATAGGCAACTTGCCATCATTACAAAGGAAAAGCAAACCCAAGGTGTCACCAAAGTCCAGGAAATCGGCCAAAAGCAGGTCCAGCAGCCGAAAGGAGTTTTCGGTTCACACTGCACCTTCCTGGGTATTGGCGCCGATGGATCGGCCCCGAGGTTGGCGCGGGGCTCTGCCCGTTTTTGCAGTTTTGTCATTTTTGCTCGTTTTCCGATCTGCGATCCCGTTTTCGATGCGTTGTAATTTCCTTGGCATAAAAACACCATAATACACACTTATTTAAACAAACGTAATTATAAACGATAAAATACTAAAACATAACAAAATGGGTATTTTAAGCATCTAATTAATATTAATATTAGGGAGATTTAATATAAAATATATGTCGAAATACGCACTTATCAAATACCCCCATACTTAGATCATTGTCCGTCTCGGCAATGACTTAAGTTAGCATGCCGTGATAAAAATGAATCAGAAGAGAGTGTTAACAAATATAGCATGCCATGAATTCGAGATTTGCAAGTTAGCATTAATTATAGCATATACCAATAAAAATAGACGTAAGCTAATCTCGAGAATTCTCACGAATTGGAAGAATTAAAATAACACTCAATTCAGTCTTGGGTTTAAAGTGTATCGCTCAAATCGTCACTACGCTAGTATGTATCTACCAAAAACTTGAAAAGTCTCTCACTTTTCACTACCTGGATAAAATACATGCATATAAATCAAAAGGACTTTTTGGGTTGTAACTTGGCTTTGGTTAAGGTAGGGATTTATTTAGGAAAAGTGGTTAAGGACCTTACAAAAATGGGAGAAATCGATTCTTTTAAACATGGAACTTTTACATATGTATCTTTGAAGCACAATTTTCTTTCAATGATAGGTGATAAAGATTAAACATTTATTGTCAACTGTATCATCAGTTCCGTTGTCGTTTTTATTTCTTTTATTGACGACATATGTTTTTCTTTTGATTCTTTTCTTTTCCGCTCTTTCTTTTCTTTCCCGCCATATAATTTCTATATTTCAAGCATACGGGATATCGGAATCTCCATTGGTGGTTGGTCGGGTGGGTCGTGTTTGGTTTGGTTTATAATGTGGGTTACAAAGAAATAGGCTAAGGCTCAAAGTGGTTTGCAAAAAGGAGTTTTATAAAATAAAAGGGTAGGCTTAAGGTTTAATTGGCTAAAATAAAATTTGAGAAATGATGGCCTTTATCATTTTTATTAGCATGTAAATATCGTGTAATCTTAAGGAGAGACAAATCAAATTCTAGAGATACACAACTAGGCATGACGTAATCACACAAGAAATGAATTTGAGACTAATTTAAATGTTTTAGTCTAATAGGCTCAAAGTCTCACGGTGTTAAAGCTAGTTCTCAAGATTAGCAAAAGTCTAATTCAACCGGCATACTGCCATAAATCAACAATAAACGCTATCAATCAAATTCAATCATGCTATATATGCATCCAAACTCGATGTCATCAATCATTTAGGCTTTTTAAAACATGCTAACACATTACCCAAAACAAACAAAAATCCACATTTAAGCACAAAAGTAAAAATTTTGCAAAAATTTTACAAAACATTTACCCGTTAAAATACCCCAAAAAACAAACATAAACACATACTAATTCTAACTCATGCAAACTCAACTTAGAATACAATTATACCTCACCCCCACACTTAGACAATACATTGTCCTCAATGTGTTCATGTAAAGGATATTCACAACAATTAAAGAACGAGGGAAAACAGTAAACTTCCCTGATTTGGTGAATAGTCTGTGAAGGTAGATGCGTCCATTTACCTCCAACTCCGGGGTGAATCCTGAAAATCACCAAGGTAAGCACAAGAGTTAAGAATTACACAAAACCAAGACATAAAATAAAAGATAATTATTAGGAAATTCATGGGTTGCCTCCCATGCAGCGCCTTTCTTTAACGTCTTTGGCTAAACGCCTTCGTTATCCGGGGTCTAATAAGTCAAAACCCCAAACATGCGTTTTCACGTGATGTCGGGGGGCCTTGAAATCTGCCCGGATTTCAAGTATGGTTCCTTTGCGTTTTGATGATATTTCTTGTGAGTCCGCAAAGGTACCATCACTTGGGAACACCTCTTTATCTTCGACTGTCGGTTCTGTGAAGGTTTCCCAAGTTTCGGCATATTCCTCCTCCTTTATTGGTGGAGCAAAAGGAGGAGGTACCACCACCGGTTTTAATATATGCACGTATTCTTCCCTTTTATCGACATCGGTTAAATCTGAAATTTTTGACTCAAGGGAGGAAAGACGTACCTCGGCTGGATCGTATCCCGTGGTGGTGTATCGTGACCCACAATCATAAGAATAATACGCCATGAAAGATGTAAAAATTATCAAGAATAATTGGCGTCAGATACACGATAAAAATAAAAAAAATAAAAGGCGATAAAATATATATATATATATAAAATATCTAAAAAAATATCTAAAAAATATATATATAATAAAAAAACGTAAAAAGTAACAACAATCAACGTTACCAATCCCCGGCAACGGCGCCAATTTTTGACAGGTGTCGAATCCGTCAAAGAATAATAATTTGGTTCTAACTTCTCCAAAATCACAATAATTTGCAATAGCGGTAAGTCAGGTCGATTCCACAGGGACTGGATGTGAATGATGTTAATTAGTACGCTTTATATAAAAAGGGGGGGGGGGTTAAAGATATTTAAACTAGACATAAATAAATAAAAACTGAAAATAATAATAAAGATAAAACGACAATGAGTGTAAACCTTGATTGGATTGTGTATCATAGACTTGTTTTACAAAAGCATTTTCTCATTTTATTCTAGATTGGCCGTAAGTGTCGACATGCGCCAAACACTCCGTTTGTTCTTATTATTAAACTAGCATGAGAAGCTCGATGAACTAGTTCCTAATTGACAAAGCTAAGTTTGGTCAAGAACTCAAACTTAACTTGTCAATTGCATTAAAAGCAAACAAACACCAATCCTAACTAATAATCGAACGCTCGATCATTAAAGTTAGATTATACAATTCTACAACACTAAAATTAATCAGACGCCCAATCAATTGAGGTGTTGTGTTACCACTTCACAAGACATTGAACAATTACGGATTCCATATCTCGTGTAGCAAATCACGATTAGATTAAATGACATAAGAGATCTTGCTTACATCCATAATCTAAGAATGATAATATCATTAAAACAAGAGTTGCATGAATAGAAACCAAATGATATTAAACATTAACAAGGCTCAACACAATCCTAACCAAATGGTTACACACTCATTGAGTAAGAAAATATAAGCTAAGAAAACAAATACAAGATACCTGTAATTTGTTCTCCAACACAAGTGATGAAGATGCAAGAACTAACAACTATGGTGTATGTGTGTGTATGAGATGATGAGATGGGATGATGGATTATTTGAAGACTACAACCATGGCACCTTATATATAGGAAACTTGCCATCATTACAAAGGAAAAGCAAACCCAAGGTGTCACCAAAGTCCAGGAAATCGGCCAAAATCAGGTCCAGCAGCCGAAAGGAGTTTTCGGTTCACACTGCACCTTCCTGGGTATTGGCGCCGATGGATCGGCGCCGAGGTTGGCGCGGGGTTCTGCCCGTTTTTGCAGTTTTGTCATTTTTGCTCGTTTTTCCGATCTGCGATCCCGTTTTCGATGCGTTGTAATTTCCTTGGCATAAAAACACCATAATACACACTTATTTAAACAAACGTAATTATAAACGATAAAATACTAAAACATAACAAAATGGGTATTTTAAGCATCTAATTAATATTAATATTAGGGAGATTTAATATAAAATATATGTCGAAATACGCACTTATCACTAACCGACCAAGTGTAAGGTATGTAGGACATAGATAAATCATTTGTCAGGAAGCGTAATGAGAATAATTAAGTCATGATATATAAGGCTCTCCTTTGGCGCAAGCTTTCTCACAACGCACTGGATTGACCACAATAAGACTTACTCTCTCGTGATGGACAATGTTCTGCTAATTAATTAGCCAAGTAGTTTCCGAAGGACTAGAAATTGCAGCTCAACGATGTAGTTACTACATATCTCTATGGGGATCTAAATTCAGAGATATATAAAAGTGTTAGGGTCGTTTTATGTTGAATTAAAGTTCAAGGGTGTAATTTGTATTTCTTGATTTTGAGCCTAGTTAGTGAACGGGCTGTGGGCTTGTCAACCACGGGCCCGTTATATATAAAGTTCATTAGCTTAGAAAATTAAGCTAGTTGTCTCATTTGCTTTCCTACTTCGTATTGTAAATTCTCTCTGATTGAAAGCTAATATGGATGACCAGTTGAAATCATACACTTTACTGTTTTACTTATTTTGATTTCACAAATCGTTGCACGAATCTGGAACTAACAATTGGCTCGTGACGCTCTCGCAATCGGTACCGACTCCAAACCACCTTGTCTCTTCCAAGGTGAGTATAGCCAGTGGCGAGACAGATTCATGATCTTCATAGAATCCAAGGACAACTATATATATATCAAGAGAGCTCTTGAAGAGGGTCCAATTGATTGGCCAATGAAGACTATAGTGGTAACTGAAGGTGCTGATGCTCGTCGTGAGAAAAAGACTCTTACTGACATGACCAAAGATTAAAGAGGCATGATAGAAGGTGAAAAGCATGCTCAGAGATATCTTGTTCAAGCACTTCCCAATCTGATCTACACTGCCATCGATAGTTACAAAGATACAGCAAAGGGCATGTGGGATCAAGTGGCCAGAATGATGCGTGGGAGCAATGTTGGAAATCAGCTAAAGATCAACAGTGCAATAACCAAGTTCGATGGTTTCAAGCAGCGCACCAACGAGACTCTCACCCAGGCCTATGAACGTTTTTGCTCACTTCTTAATGAACTGAACAAGAATAAGATCACTCACTCCAACACCGAAAACGCGCTCAAGTTTCTCAATAATTTACTGCCAGAATGGAAGGTGTTTGCTTCTCATGTCAAGCACAACCACTTGATTGAGAACATAAGCATCAATGAACTTTATGAGACACTTCTTCAAGACGAAGATGAAGTGAATGAGCTTCTGAGCGAGAAGAAGAAAACATCAAAGCCAGCTGCTGATCCTATAGCTCTCATGTCCTCCAAGAAAGGGAATTCTTCGGATCGTCCCTCTAAACGTGCTCAAAAGCAAAGCTCTTCCAAATCTGAAGAAAAGGAAGACAGTGATTCTGATGAAGAAGTTTCGGACTTCAAGAAAGCGATAGCCTTGCTTACCAAATCTTTCCAACAACAAAAGTTTTATAAGAAGCCATCGTCCAATAATCAGCGCTACTCCACATCCTCCAACAAGCGCCACGATTATCAGGATAGATATGAAGGAAAAAAGAAGGTTGAAGAGCAAGATAAGTATGAGAAGAAGGAAAAGCCCGTGAAAGATGACAGAAAGAAGAAAGACGAACCAGTGACATGCTACAACTGTGGAAAGCTTGGTCACTTCGCTAAAGATTGTAAGAAGCCTGTGGTAAAGAATTCTCATTACTACAAGGCTAAGCTCGCCCTGATTGAGCAGAAGGAAGCTGGAGAAGCTCTACTTGTGGAAAACGATTACTGGCTGGGAAAATCTGATGATGAAAGCTATTCTGATGGTGCTGATGCATTCATGGGATATCACTCTCCAGCTGATGAAGAGAAGACAAGTCAGGTATGTGATTGTTGCCAAAAGGATTCTTGAATCAAATGCAATCTCTTACCAAACAGGCAGATTCCTTTAAGGCCACCACTAAAGAACAAAAGCTTGAAATTATGTCTCTAACTGAAAAGCTAGATGTTCAGATGCGAATAACTGAGAAATATAAGTCTGATGTTACTAATTTAAACGACAAATGCAAAAATCTTTCATTAGCACCTAAGGACTTAAGGGCCAAATTATCTGAACTTCAGTCACGCTTTGATCAGTGCATGAATGAGAACTCAGAAATTGTTTATCAATGTTCTGCTCTTCAAATTCAGCACAAGGAGTTTGTCGCAAAAATATTCGATCTTGAAACCAAACTCCATAAAAGAGGTCAAACGGATCAAACCATCCACATGAATAAGCCCAAAGAGTTCACCTATTTTAACAAAGCCTGGGGAATCGGATATGATAACCCACATTATTTGAAAAAGGGAATATACAAAACACCCACTTTGTATGACTTTGGGTGTCTTGGTGTAGATAAGAAATACCCGGAATATGCTATTCGATGGACTGGTCCTCTTGAACCTGAAAAGGAAGAGGAAACCGAGGAATATAAGCGAGCACACAAACGAGGCATACAACTTCCATTTTGTTATGAACCTTTAAATTATTCTTATCAAAAGAACAAGAAGTATCTCTCGAATGACTACTTCGACTGCTAGAAGGTTGCAAAACCCAAGAATTCCTCTAAAAAGGATGAGGTCCAAGCAACCGTGCCCAAGACTGAGACGGATGAGTTTAAACTCTATGTTCCCCCTCTCATCTTGGAAGCAAAGATAGTCGAGTTGGAGGAGTCAATTGAGAAAGAAAGGTCAGCTTTTCAAAAGGAAAAACAAGTGCTAACCACTAAACTTGAGAAACTCAAATCTGAGAAAACCGAAGTTGTGTCGGATGAGGAAAAGGAAACTCTTCGGTGTGAAATCGATATGCTCTCATCAAAACTGTCTAACATCACAAGAGAAACGATGCAAGAGCATATGATCAATAGTCAACTCCAAGTGCAGATTGACATGCTCCAAAATGCTAAGTAGGTTTCACCCGAACTTTCCTCCAACTCATCTGATACATCGTCGTGTAAAGCTTTCATAGGAAATATCTCGTCTCAAGAAAGTTCAGTTTCTCAAGTTGATTGTTTTGAAAGGAATCTAAACTCTGATTTTTCAAACTCTTCCGCACCAAATTCCTCGACGCACATTCACGAAAGCACAAAGTGTTCCTCACCTTCCTCGACCGATCCAAGTCCTGTAATTCCGAATGTCGATTTCTCTGAATATATGAACTCCAAAGGTAATTCTGAGGGAGAGTTTGAGTCGTTCCCCTTCGACAAACCTCTTCCGAGTCATATTGATTTCCTTTCACCAGTGGTAAATCGACCGGTCAACTTTCAAAAGGATGAATGTTTTAAAACAAAGACCCCAGCTGCGATTAATATTTCTAAAATGAAGCCAAATTTTCAAAAACAATCACAGCCGAGGTAAATGACCGGTCAACCACCTACTAAGATTCCTGCTTCTTCAAAAGTCACTGACCGTTCTGTCCCTGTTGTTTCAGATAAAAATGGTCGCACAAAACAAGAAAAACCGAAGTGGCTAAACAAGGAACCTGTCAAGGCTGCAACATCAAAGTCTTTCCATACTGCTTCTAATTCTAGAATAAACAAAGACAATTGTGTTTGGAATGATTGGAATCGTTTTGAAGTTTCTTATCCAATCAAAATTAATTTCGTTCATCAATTGATTCAGTTATCGCGTGATTGTTTATGTTGTTCTAGATGTGGTTGGAATGATTTTGATGAAATTAATATTGCTGATTGGTTTGGGTCATATCACATGTATAATCATACACCCAAACGCAAACCCCGTAATAACAACAAAAATACTATAAACAACGGGGTTTCCAATCAGAGGTTAAACCACAGCGGGAGACCAAACCCATTCCTAAACGGGTTGCTCCTACCGAGGTTAAACCGGCACTGAAGAGGCAACCTGCTACAAAACCTGTTCCTCCCAAAGGTGTAAATTTCACACCTAAGAGGCAAAATGTGCCAAAACCAGTTCCTTCAAACGGTGTAAAATCTGCACCTAAGGGGAAAGTTGTGTCAAAGCAGGTTCCTCAAAGAGGTGCCAAACCTAACCCTCCAGGACCCAAGCAAATTTGGGTACCTAAAAAACCATTAACCTATTTTTGCAGCACGGTCATGTGTGGTACTTAGATTCTGGATGCTCCAAGCACATGACTAGAAGGAGGGAGCTACTCACGAACTACAAAGAAGAATATGGTGGAGACGTGAGATTTGGAAACAACGACAAGGCGCCGATCGTGGGCTACGGCGACATTGTTCAAGACAAGATCACAACCAAGAAGGTATCACACGTCGCGGGATTGGGACACAATTTGTTCAGCATCGGTCAATTCTGCGACAAACATCTCTAGGTTCGATTCAAAGCGAAACGGTGTAGAATCCTCAATGACGACGGAGAGGAACTACTGGTTGGGAAACACAAGACCAATCTCTACACAATCGACCTCGCAGCCCTGAAATCCGATAACCCCGTCTGCCTCATGTCGAAGGCTAATTCCGAACAAGCTTGGATTTGGCATCGAAGACTTTCGAACCTCAACTTCAAAAGTATCAACAAGCTGGTGCTGGGCGGACACGTAAAAGGCATGCCCGATCTTCAATTCGTGAAGGATCGTCTCTGCGGGGCATGCGAGATGGGAAAGATGAAGCGCGTGGCACATCAGCTGAAGGCAGCTCCGAACACATCCCGGTCCCTCGAACTCATCCATATGGATTTGTGTGGACCGATGCGTGTTCAAAGCATTAACAAGCGCAAATACGTTCTAGTGATGGTAGATGATTTCTCGCGCTACACTTGGATGAAATTTCTACGCTCCAAAGACGAAACTCTGGAGCTGATCATCAACCACCTGAAGACAGTCCAACTGAACAAGCACCAAAAAGTTCAGACCATAAGGACCGACAACGGTACGGAGTTCAAGAATCAAACGGTGGACGACTATCTAACGTCAGTCGACATTTCGCACACCTTCTCGGCTGCACGCACTCCTCGGCAAAACGGAGTGGTGGAATGACGCAACCGTACTCTTGTCGAAGCGGCTCGCACCATGCTTTCCCAATCTAATCTGCCGCTATTTCTCTGGGCCGAGGCGGTGTCTACTGCTTGCTATACGCAAAACCGCTCAATCATTCACAAGCGGTTCAACAAGAAGCCGTACGAGATCATCAACAATCGCATTCCGAACATCAAGTACTTTCATATGTTCGGATGCACGTGCTACGTCATAAATGACAAGGACGATCTCGGCAAATTCAGCCCAAAGGCGGATAAGGGAGTATTTATAGGATATTCCATGCAGGCTCAAGCATATCGCGTTTACATCAAACGGAATAAAACCGTTGTCGAAAGTGTAAACGTGAAATTCGACGAAGCCGTGGATTTGGCTTCTGAACAAATCAGTTCAGAACCCGGTTTAACTAGTGTTTGGGCAAAAAATCACGTCGCTCGACCGCGACCAGAACAGGTAAGACATATGATTAAGGACTATATCTTGTATTAAGATAAGGTCTCGACAAAGACCTAGAACACCATCGTCGTCCCTCATAAAAGGTAAGTCGAGAGTTCCTTACGACGCTCGACCATAGCGTCGCCCGATCCGCACGACTATTATATAAGGACGTGCGACTTCGACCAAAGCTAACGTTAACCATGACCGTTTATTAAGTGTTTAATGCATGAGTAAAAGTCATTAAGGAGCAACGACTATAACCGACGCAATCATTAAATAGCCGGCGACCGAACGGACGAAGATCATTACTCCGGCGACCGTTTCCAACCGTTAAGGCCATTAAAGGAACATTCATGGATGAAGCTAAGGACGCGAAGACTATAAATATCAAGCTCAATCAACATTTCAACACATCGAATATCCGGTGATTAACAACCGAAGCAATATTCAAGAACACCTGAAGTGAAGAACCATTATTCTAAGTATCGCTCTCGACGCACGACAACAGCCCTCGACCAGCAGTTCACACTTTGTTTCGTACACGACAAACACCTATTTTTACATTCAAACACTTGTACTTTACATTCCGAAGCATTTCCTTCATTTGTATTGTAATCTCTGTACGATCGACACCAGTATCCAAGGACATCGCCCCTGATTGGCGACCATAGTGCAGCGACGACACCCCCTGTCGTCCGCAGGTTTTTTCCTCGATTAAGGTTTTTCCCGCGTCATCAAATCCCTTGTTTCTTTATTTTATTTATCATCGCACGTCTCGTCGAAATATTCTTTCTTTATTTGTTTAAGTCCACATCGACCTTAAGTTGTCCCTTTGGTGCGATTTTTGGCATTAACAGTTTGGCGTCATCCGTGGGACTACATCTAGAGAAAATCCTCGACGAACGTGCATTCTACTAATAGTTTCTTGGAGTTTCTTCTGTTTTCTGTCGCAGGAAAATGGCGGATAACGGGAATCCAGAACAAGCCGTTATACCAGTACACGCAAGCTTAGAAAATGCACAAAACTCCCCAGCAGCTGTCGATGAGTATCATTTGGAGGAAATCGTTCTAGATCAAAGCAAACCCGATCAAAAGATTCTTGTGGGTTCATCCCTTGATCCCCACATTAAAGAAAAACTCATATCCTTTTTGCAGGAACATGCTGATTGCTTCGCCTGGTCACATGAAGATATGGTCGGTATTGACCCCAATGTCATTGCTCATAAGCTTAACGTCGATCCATCGTTCAAACCTATCAAGCAAAAACGTCGCAAGTTCGCTCCTGAAATAAATAAAGTAATAAATGATGAGGTCGACAACCTCCTCAAGACAGGAAAGATTCGGGAAGTAAAATATCCTGATTGGCTCGCTAACGTCGTGGTCGTAGCCAAGAAGAATGGAAAATGGAGGGTGTGTATCGACTTCACCGATCTCAATAAAGCCTGTCCAAAGGATCCATTCCCGTTACCTCATATTGACGCCATGGTCGATGCAACCGCGGGGCATGAGTTATTAACGTTCATGGACGCCTATTCTGGATACAACCAAATTTTAATGCACGTTGACGACCAAGAGAAAACCGCTTTCATGACGGATCGAGGTATTTATTGTTACAAAGTTATGCCTTTCGGACTAAAAAATGCAGGTTCTACCTACCAACGGCTGGTAAACAAGATGTTCAAAGACCATCTTGGAGACACGATGGAGGTCTATATCGACGACATGTTAGTGAAGTCGAAGCAAGCGATTGATCACATTGATCACCTCAGGCAATCGTTCGACACCCTCCGGAAGTATAACATGAAGCTCAATCTGACGAAATGTTCCTTTGGCGTTAGTGCCGGGAAGTTCCTGGGTTATATGGTCACTCGTCGAGGCATTGAGGCTAACCCCGACCAAATCAAGGCCATCATTGAGATCAAATCTCCTCGAAATTTCAAAGAAGTCCAGAAACTCACCGGTCGAGTAGCAGCTCTAAACAGGTTTATCTCCCGATCTTCAGATAAATGTCATCTATTTTATAATGTCCTCAGGAAAAATAGGGGCTTCGACTGGACCAATGATCATGAACAAGCCTTGCAAAAACTCAAGGAATACATGGCGTCGCCTCCTCTGTTGTCAAAACCTCACGATCATGAGATCATATAGTTGTATTTGGCTGTCAGCCCAAATGCAGTAAGTGCTGTCCCGACACGAGAAGATGAAAAACATCAATTACCGATCTATTATGTAAGTAAATCACTTTTAGACGCAGAAACCAGGTATTCCTCTATGGAAAAATTACTCTTATCACTAGTCACTGCTGCTAAAAAACTACGTCATTACTTTGAATCACATCCTATTACTGTCGTGACTAACTTCCCTCTTAAATTTGTCTTAAGAAAACCCGAGTTGACAGGTCGCTTAGCAAAATGGAGTATATATCTAAGCAGTTATGACATCAATTTTAAACCCAGGACCGCGATCAAATCGCAAGCCTTGGCAGATTTTATCACCGATTTCAGCCCTGAGTTAGAAAAAGAAGCAGAACTCAAAGTGTCCGTTGTGGCGACTCGCGACGACGTACCTTGGATTCTACATGTCGATGGATCATCCAACATTAGAGGCTCTGGATTGGGCGTCGTCTTAAAGTCGCCACAGGGGGGGAAGATGGTATACTCGGTCCGATGCGACTTCAAAACCACCAATAACGAGGCTGAGTATGAAGCCATGGTCATGGGAATGAATATGACCCACGACTCAGGGGCAACCGCACTGCATGTCAAGAGCGATTCCCTGCTGGTAGTAAATCAGATCAATGGAGAATTCGCAGCCAAGGATTCAAAAATGACAGCATATCTAAGCGTGGCAAAAGAAATTTCCAAAAAATTTAAATCTTTTTCTATTGAACAGATTCCGCGAGACCAGAACACTCAGGCCGACGCATTGGCAAACCTTGGGTCCGCTTTAGTTGAACCAATATTTAATGTTATTCCTATGATTCACCTGGCAACGCCGTCTATTGGAAACACAGACGTCATCCAGATCGAAGACGAAGAAGATGATTGGTCACACGACATTCAAAATTTCCTCGTGCACGACCAACTCCCCGAAGACAAAATGGAGGCTCGAAAACTCATATTCAAAGCATCTAAGTACGTCATGATCGAAAATAAGCTTTATCGGCGATCATCGACGGGCATAAACTTAAGGTGCGTCATCAGCAAAAATCAAGCCCAGAAAATCCTCCAAGAGATGCACGACGGCGAATGTGGTAATCATTCAGGAGGTCGTAGTTTAGCTAATCGTATATCCTGACAAGGATATTTTTGGCCAACACTGCGACAAGACGCCATCAAGTATGTCCAGAGTTGCGACCCCTGTCAACGACACTCAGGTATGTCTCATAAACCCTCGGAACCGTTGCACTCGACGCTTATCCCATGGCCCTTCATGAGGTGGGGAATGGATATCGTCGGTAAGCTGCCACCTGCTCCAGGAAAAAGGTATTCCTCCTTGTACTTACTGATTATTTTTCCAAGTGGGTCGAAGCGGCTGCTTTCTCCTAAATCAGGGATAAAGAAGTCATCTCTTTTATCCAAACTAATATCATATGCAGGTTTGGAATTCCATCCGAGATTGTCTACGACAATGGATCCCAATTCATAAGCGACAGGACCCAACAGTTCTGCGATGACAGGAATATCAAGCTAACAACCTCAACTCCCAGATATCCTCAAGCCAATGGACTTGCGAAATCGAGTAACAAAACTATTATAGCTTCGATCAGGAAGCGGATGAAAGTTGCAAAGGGAAGATGGGTCGAAGAACTCCCTTCGATCCTGTGGGCAAATCGCACGACGCCACGCACGTCCACAGGACAAACCCCTTTTCTCTCTCGTCTACGGCTACGAAGCAGTCCTACCGATCGAGGTCCAACTCCCAACCTCAAGGCACACTTCCATTGAACATAACTTGGTTGATCTAAGTTGCGACCTCGACGCCCTCGAAGAACTCAGAGAATCAGCCTTAATCAGAATGGCGTCGCAGAAGCAAGCGGTCGAACGGTATTTCAACAAACATGTCAAGATCAAAGTCTTTCAAGAAGGCGATTATGTTCTTCGCCGAGTGTTCCAAAACACTCAAGAACCCAACGCGGGAAAACTTTCAATCAAGTGGGAGGGCCCGTACCGTATCTCTGAAGTCGTTGGTAAGGGAGCCTATCGACTCCAGACCCTCGACAATCAAGAGATCCCGCGTAGTTGGAATGCGATGCATCTCAAAAGATATTTCTTTTGAGATTACTTCTTTCTCATACAAATTGTTACTTGAAAATAAACATCATAGGATCGAAAGATAATTACGAGAATGCACAACATAGATACCCAAGTTCACGAATCGATCGTCTTATCACGGGGGCATCTAAATTTCGTCGTACGATTGGTAGGTTTTAATGACCTCTCAATAAAAGTTTCTAAACTTTGAAAAATTTTCATATTCATCGATGATATATATTCATGATTGTCAATACAATTCAAAATGTCTGAGTTATACTCATCATATTGCAAAGAATGCCTAAGTCGCACGATTCTTCGCTCATTTTACAGACGATAACATGTTCACAGAACGAACAGTTATACAAAGACAGACTAAAACTCATTACACACTAATAAGCTCGAGAGTAAACTACATAAAACAAAAAATGTGGAGAAGAGTGTCAGTCGTATGTTCTGCCCGGAGTCTTGACCTTCGAGATCGTGGCAGCGTCAAAACATGTTAATGCAAGGATCAAACGAGTATGTTAGGAATTGTTTTCCAGCTCCTTACGCCATAATATTCTGAGAATGTGGCTCTAAAGATTAATGTTAAGGCTGGAACATCTGTTTTCTGACGAGTAACCTCCACTCCAATATTGTTCCCGTCTTGACACACTTAATGAAAAGAAACAGAAGCATCTGTCAAATACGAAGGGAACACGTTAGCAAAACATAAAAACGAAAGAACATCGATAACACAAGTTTTGAAAGAAAAATTTACAAGGAATGCCAGTTCGGCTAAACACAGCCCTATCTCTTCAATAGAGATCCTTTGAAAACACTCCTCTGAAACTAAGGGCTGATGTTTCCCCAGATGCGGAAGTGACTTCATCCTGACGAGGACGTAGTCAAACGAGAGGGACGACGACAGCGCAAAGCTGATCACCATAAGTTCCTCCTCGTTCTCTCCCGTCTTTACACCCCCGCCCCTGTCGGCTGACGAAAGGGTTGACGTGGCAGAAGACATCGTCGCCAGGTGCGCAGAATACACAGACATCGTATTCATCGTAACCAACATCGTCAACGATTCGGGTATCGCAACCCTTGATAGATCTCCAACCACCCAAAATTTGAACAAAGTCGAGATTCTAGAGAAGGGCCTCATCAGAAACAGAAAACTTTTAAAGAAAATCTCTAAAGAAAATAACCCATTGTGATCTCTATTTATGCAGGAAATTGCAACAAGTCGAGTCCGCTGATGATCAACACGCGTCCATACCTATCCGAATCTTCGACACCTGTCCTCGACAGCTGGTAAGCATCATCGCGCGTCAGTATGACGTCACAACTTTTCAACTTCTCGTTCAGTTAAAGGCGAACCGGTCTAGTTCCACGACAACCAGGTAAGTCCCTCAACCCAGGTCACAAGTCTAAGCGTTCGACAAGCAAAAATTAAAACTTAAATTTGACATTCAATTTTCAAATTTTGGGGGCAAACTGTTTTGGCAAAAAATCACGTCGCTCGACCGCGACCAGAACAGGTAAGACGTATAATTAAGGACTATATCTTGTATTAAGATAAGGTCTCGACAAAGACCTAGAACACCATCGTCGTCCCTCATAAAAGGTAAGTCGAGAGTTCCTTACGACGCTCGACCATAGCGTCGCCCGATCCACACGACTATTATATAAGGACGTGCGACTTCGACCAAAGCTAACATTAACCATGACCGTTTATTAAGTGTTTAATGCAGGAGTAAAAGTCATTAAGGAGCAACGACTATAACCGACGCAATCATTAAACAGCCGGCGACCGTAACGGACGAAGATCATTACTCCGGCGACCGTTTCCAACCGTTAAGGCCATTAAAGGAACATTCATGGATGAAGCTAAGGACGCGAAGACTATAAATATCAAGCTCAGTCAACATTTCAACACATCGAATATCCCGCGATTAACAACCGAAGCAATATTCAAGAACACCTGAAGTGAAGAACCATTATTCTAAGTTTCGCTCTCGACGCACGACAACAGCCCTCGACCAGCAGTTCACACTTTGTTTCGTACACGACAAACACCTATTTTTACATTCAAACACTTGTACTTTACATTCCGAAGCATTTCCTTCATTTGTATTGTAATCTCTGTACGATCGACACCAGTATCCAAGGACATCGCCCCTGATTGGCGACCATAGTACAGCGACGACACCCCCTGTCGTCCGCAGGTTTTTTCCTCGATTGAGGTTTTTCCTACGTCATCAAATCCCTTGTTTCTTTATTTTATTTATCATCGCACGTCTCGTCGAAATATTCTTTCTTTAGTTGTTTAAGTCCACATCGACCTTAAGTTGTCCCTTTGGTGCGATTTTTGGCATTAACAACTGGCGTGCTGGCTTCCGGACCTCCAAGTTTGGGATTTGCACAAGCGACAGTAAATCCAAATCATGCATCATCATCGAATGTCGATTCTTCTGATTTAGATTTATTGTTTAAGTATTTTTATGATGACATTTTTAACGCTTCTAATTCCGTCTCAGCACAACCTAGACTTGAAGCTGCTCATCTCGAGGAATTGGCAACTCAATCCGGTCCGTCTCCTTCGACAAGCACGGCTTCTATCACGGTGTAGACAGCTCAACCGTCATCATCGACTTCCACTACTTCTACTGATATTGTTATCCCCCCGAAGGAACCTGTTATACACCCGGAGATCGCTCCTAACGATTCGTCTTCTGCTACGACCGGCGATCAACCTCTGAACTCCTCGGAACCAGAAGTTGTTCAACCCTTGGCGAATCCTCCATCATGTCCTCCACGAAACCATCCTGCTACACTTGAAGAAGTTCAAGACCTACCTTCCGGTGATTATGTGGATTTGGACGCGTCTCACTCTACTCAACAGCCGCTTCTGCACACCACCAAGTGGACTAAAGCTCATCCCCTACATCAAATCATCGGTGATCCCTCCACTCCTATTCGCACGCGAGGCGCTTCAACCAACTTTTGTCTCTTCTCCGGCTTCTTAAGCAAGATCGAGCCGACAAACGTACGTGAGGCACTTGAAGATCCGGACTGGGTCATAGCTATGCAAGAAGAGCTCAACCAATTCGAGGCTCTGAAGGTATGGCGACTGGTCCCATGTCCAACCCACAAGACAGTGATCGACACCAAGTGGATCTTCAAGAACAAGAAGGACGAGGACGGAATCGTTGTCCGCAACAAGGCACGTCTCGTGGCCAAGGGATACCGACAACAAGAAGGGATCGACTATGATGAGACATACGCTCCGGTAGCAAGGATAGAAGCCATTCGTATGTTCCTCGCTTACGCCGCGTACAAGAATTTCACGGTCTTCCAAATGGATGTGAAGACCGCATTCCTCAACGTCGATCTCAAGGAGGAAGTATATGTGTCACAACCGGACGGGTTCATGGACGACAAGAAGCCTGATTAGGTCTACATCCTAGACAAGGCTCTCTACGGTTTGAAGCAAGCTCCACGCGCCTGGTATGATACTCTGACCAAGTTTTTGACAAAGTCCAAATTCACACGAGGTAAAATCGATTCTACTTTGTTTATCAAAAACGAAAAGGGTCACATAGTTCTAGTTCAAGTATATGTAGATGACATAATCTTCGGCTCTACTAACCCCACATATGCTAAGAACTTTGCCAATCTAATGGGAGAATATTTTAAAATGAGTATGCTTTGTGAGATGAATTTCTTCCTCGGTCTTCAAGTTAAACAACTGTCGACCGGGATATTCATAAACCAGGCTAAGTACATCCGGGATATTCTTAAGAAATTCCAGATGGAACAGTCCTCACCCATGAAAACTCTTATGGCACCCGGTACAAAGTTACACGCCGATCTTAACGGAACGGATGTGGACACTAAACTGTATCGGGGTATGATCGGTTCTTTAATGTATTTAACTGCAAGTAGGCCGGATATCATGTTTTCTACATTTTCGTGTGCCCGGTTTCAATCAAAACCTAAAGAGTCTCATTTAACAGCTGTAAAACGAATTTTTTGTTATTTACGTTGTACTGCTGATCTTGGCTTGTGGTACCCGAAAGAGACAAGTTTTGAGTTATCCGCTTACTCTGATGCGGACCACGCAAGCAGCATGATGGACCGGAAGAGCACCTCGGGTCATATCCAGTTTCTGGGAGATAGACTGGTGAGTTGGGCGTCCAGGAAGCAACAATGCGTCTCTACGTCGACTGCCGAGGCGGAGTACGTGGCTGCCGCAAGTTGATGTTCTCAAGTAATTTGGATGCGGACGCAACTCAAGGACTACGACCTTACGTATGTCAAGGTCCCATTTACTGCGACTCAAAGAGCGTGATTGCCATATCCAGCAACCCGGTCCAACACACCAAGACGAAGCACATCGACGTTCGATATCACTTCATTAAGGATCACATCGAAAGAGGTACGATCGAACTCTACTTCGTAAATACTGAACATCAGTTAGCAGACCTCTTTACAAAACCCTTGGACGAAAAACGTTTTAATACTCTTGTGTCCAAGTTAGGTATGCTAAATCTGAAGACTCAATCCGATTGTGCACCCGTTACAAGTTCCATACATCTACGAGCGACTGTCTACTCATCATCCGGTGTTTACACTCTTGATGATTGAGCATACACTTTCTCGCACCTGTATTCTACTTGTTTCAGTTACACAGTTAGATTTAGTCTCTGTATTTATTAGGTAGATTTCGTTTGTTTTCTTTCTTTCTATATCTGTGCTTTCACGATGTGTTCATGTGTTCAGGGGAGCACAAAGCGGTATCAGGTTAGTTTAATCAATTGTTGAGGGGGAGCGTCACACACACTTTTTCTTAACTGAGTTGAAAAGTTTTTTGTGTGCGTGTGGATACTCCCGTGTGTTTTTCAAGATGTTCATCATTTGAGGGGGAGCGACACAGTTTTTTCTTTAACGGCCTAAAAGTTTTTTTTTGTGTGTCGGACTCTCCACTGCACTATCCGAGGGGGAGTAATATTTTCCCAATGCTAAGTTTGAGGGGGAGCGAGAGAAGGTTCATTTTATATTCTCATATTACTATTTTGCAAAATCTATAGGGCCAGGGAAATTTTTGTGAAAATTCAGTGTATCCGGACAGGTATCCGGAAACCATATCTTTCCGGATAGGTTTCCGGATCGGGTCCTCATCCGGATTGGATGGGAACCCGGATACCACACCCGGATTACCTGGTCCATATAAAAGGATTCGGGTTTCTCTTTCCTCATTTACCCGGATTCCTTTGCCAAAAGCCCTAAAACCCTCTCGTTCGGTCTCTCGTCCTACACTCGATTTACTCTCGTGTTTCTTCCACAAATCAGGTATGTATCTCGTCTCGCTATTCACATCAGTCATAGTTCACGTTGTTTTGATTTACACCACCCTACGACCATCAGATTGGTCATTTCAATATGTCCGAAAACCCATTACGGGTTTCGTCGATTTGGGTTTCATAGGTGTCCTACAGGAAGATTTAATCGACTTAGTGTGTTTCTGGCTTTACATCGATCTCACATACATGCATTGATACATGTTTAGGACACTATTTAGTATGATTGATCGATTGGAATGTCATCCGGACACAATCATTGTGTCCGGAAACCTTCTTCGGTATGATGTTTCATCCGGACTCACACAACACCCGTAAACGCTAGTTGTCCGGAAACCTCAGGGTTTCCGATAAGTTCAACTACCGGATTGTTAGTGTGTCCGGATCCTCATTTGTCCGGAATCTCTTGTCACTTGGAAACCATTGTATCCGGACTGTCCACTTTATCCAGGAACGTTCTTCCTATCCGGTAACGTATGTTATTCGGATACATTTATCCGGAATCCATGTGTTGTCCGGAAAGGTTTGCCATTCCCTCCTTTTATCCGGATACCCCTGTTGTTTGTCAATCATGTATCTACTTCATCACTGCCAGTCCTCCATCTGTCTAAGATTGAGCCCATTACAGCAAAGGTACGCACTGACAAGTGTTCGTCCGCCTCGGTTACTAACTGTGCTTTCTTTTACAGATATTACATGGCGGATCAGGAGCAAATTCCTCCACAACATCCGGAAGAACAAATTCCTCAAGAGGAATTTCTAGACGAGGCAGCTGACAATGCCTTGGTCGAATCTGACCATGGCACCGAGATAGAGCCAAACAACCATCACCTGGACCCGGCTCAGTTTCGTCCACAGCCACAACATCGCGTCCTTGTGGATATACTTACACGTCACCCTCTCCATGAGGCACTCACCGCTACAGCTGACGTTCCGCTCCTATATGTTCTTCAAGTTTGGTTCAGTGCCCGAATCATCACTGCTGGAAATACACAGACGATCACTGCCCAGATCGACAACTAACATTTCACGCTCACACCGGACTCCTTCCGCTGCCTACTATCACTTCCGGAAGCCACCGCCAGCAATCATGAACGGTACGATCCTGCCGTTAATGACGAAACTCTATGCACACAAATCCGTGCTCTCGGATACAACCATGACCTTAACCAACCGTCCGCATTGAATCGGAAGTACCTAGCTCCGATATGGTACACACTATTCACCATCCTCAACCGTTGCCTTTCATCAAGATGGAAGGGCATCGATCAGTGCACCGGCGACTTCCAGAGGCTATTCCATGCTGTGTGCTACAACCGACACATCGATACGGCTAATAATATGGAGGGAGATCGTAACTGCTATACGACACATCGGAGGTTCAAAACAAAAGAAGTTCCTTCCGTGCCCGCGTTTCCTTTCGCTTGCAGTACGCCAACACATGGATGCCAACCCTGCCATTCCACGACATCGAACTCATCCGGTATGTCCCCATCATCATCTACAGTACATGGTCATCCGCAACCCATCCAATGCGGTGGCCATGCCCATCCCTGAAGCCCTATTAGCCATCGCTGATCCCGCTACACCAGGGGTAGTAGCATATAGGTAAGAGATAGGGAATTCCATGGTCCAGCCAGCGCCGGAGGGACCTGCCCATGGACATAGACCCGAGAGACGTGAGGGTCCGAGTGTGAGAGGTGGAAGGGCCCGGCCAGCAGGTGCTGTCGGGCGGGGTGTGATGATTGTTCAGGGACGGGGAACTAGTGTGAGTGGTGCAGTGGTATCGGGTCCCAGTTCAAGCCATACCCAAACCGGTACTTCATCTCGCCCGATGCTACACCGAGACCCGGAACCTTATCTTTCCGACCCGCCTTCCGATACGGACCGTACCATACGCCTGGAACTAATCCGATACGGACCGTACCATACGCCTGGAACTAATCCCTCAACGTATCGGACCAAATCCAAACTTAACCGAAGGTACTTCTTCTGCCTCACCTTCAACCCCTTTTATCCCAACTGAACAGCCTGCTCTGGCAGATATTAGGATAACCGAGGGAGTATTAGATGAACAATTAGAACAGGTGAGAAGGAGAGAACTGCGTTCGAAAGCGAACCAGGAAAGATCGAGCCGTAAAGATAACGAGGCTCAAGAGCGAACCCAACCGAGTGATATCCGGGTCGCCACATCTTCTATCCTGTCTCATTCGTTGGGATGGGGTATTGAAGAAGCCTATGTGGACCCAGCAGAGCAATTGCACGACCCCCTTATCCACTTATCCGCCTCTCAAAAGACGGATGTTTCAGTTTCTCACGAGGAAATAGCACAACTTCCACCGGTCTCTCACTCGGAGAGTACTAGTGTTGAAATAAGATACCAGCAACCCCCGGTCTCAATTTCTTTCAGTGCACAGTTGAGTCTAGAGCCAATTGATATTATACATTCTTCGGCTAGGACACACAATGAGGAACACCAAATCGAGATTTTTCGTGACTCGATCGGAACGTCTGTAGTGTCTCCGTCTGGCGGAACACAAGGATCGGACGGAAATCCTACCACGGCTATCCCTGCGCCAACCGTGAACGTAGGTGGCTCTGCCTCTGTGGTAGATGCCACAACGGGTAATCTAAGTGATCCCGGTGTTACGTTACCCGACTTTGTGTCACCAGGGTCCCTGGACAGCACCCTTAAGGTTGTCCGCGAGGCAATGGAGAAACATGTCGCCGCTGAGCTCGTCAAAGTAAAGAGCTTAATCAAAGGCAAAGAAAAGATCGTCGAAGCAGAAACCGCACCTCCACCTCCACCGGCTCATGCACAGCCTACTTATTCGGTGGATACCCTAAAGATGATGCTTCTGGCACAGCTACTCCAACAATCCGAATCTGATGCCTCTACCGAAGCAGACCTGATATCCGTTCTACAATCCCAGGTCACTGCTCCTTCATCATCCATTACTACTCGTTTGGATAGCATTGACTCGACTCTTAAGGACTTCAACCAAGCGATGACAACGCTGTCCGAGATAGTCCGCTCACTCGAAGATACCTGCAAGAGTCAAGCAGGCGGTCTAAAGTGTAAGCACGATGACCAGGATGATCCTGATCACCGTGAGGGGGAGAAAATACAAAAACTCACCGAGACCTCCCAGATCATCACCGAAACTACAACCGTGGTTCAACCGGAACCCTCAACTGCGACACCTTCTACCGAAGAAGCACCTGAAGCCGAGTTGCCCTTAGCAAATATGGTAATAGACATTGACATCTCAGATGATGAAGACCCGACAGTTGAAAAGCCCGAGGGTTCAACACAGGAACTGGTTGATTTTGACTCATCAGACAGACCGTTATTGGATATGATAGATCCAGACTGCGAAACCAACCCAGAGACCGAAGATGCATGGTATCAAAAAGCCGCCAGTGCCGCAAATCTCCAGGTTAATTTGGTTTTCCCTACTGATGAAGATGACAACATTGACTATGATCAGTTCCTACTCTAGAACTCTTATGGTTCTTCTCCCGTTCACTCTGCTCAACCCGCTGAAACTTCAACAAGACCCGAGACTACAACTACAGATATTCCGACATCCCCTCTTCAACAACAGACAACTTCTGATCTTCCTCCTCCACCTCAGCAACAAATCCGTTGGGAGAAGATCACCGTACTTATTCCTCACCTGGAGGAAATCTTGAAGAAGTTGTTCGTCCACAAGCTTCGCACAATCGAGTCGACCTTTTGCTTTGGTATTTACAACTACAGCCCCGAATACCAACGCCGATATATCAGTGCTATGAAGCGGTGTCTACCAGTCAGCCAAGTCAGAACCAAGCATCAGATCACAGAGGTACTCAACATACAGTCCAGTCGCATCATGAAAATTGTTTATCCAGTGTTCACTGTCCGACGCGAAGACGAGAATGAATGGATATTTTCTGAAGCCGACTTCCAGCACCTCCGACCGTTTGACTTCCTGGCTATTCTGAAAGACCTTCGTACAAGAACTATCCGATCGCTTACTGTTACAAAGGCTCTCGAAGATGTTCGTCGATTCCTGGTCCGTACAATCGAGAACAGGGCAAAGAAGGTAAATCTGATAAAGCCGAATCTAAAAGCTCCTGAATTGAAGATGTATCCCGAGAACGCTTTGCTTCTAGAACCTGAATTTGGGATAGTCTACATCAACGAACAGAAAGAGAAAAGATTTCTGCGGTTCAGTCAGATAGATAGATTCTGCGACGGCACGCTCTTCAAAGTTCAAGATGCTCTTCGGAAAATCATCCAGCACGAGTCTAAAAATCCAAGGTTTTCGTATGTTCCTAATCCGAATGAAACAACTGCTCGGAATGCCTTGGAAATGGTTGAAGAACGCATCGACTACCGCCATGCTATCAGATGGTTCGAGATCCACTTCGCGCTCCGCAAAAGATATGTCACGAACTGGCGCCAAATCGAACTTCAATTCAAAGGGGCAGATTGTTAGGGTTGTTTTATGTTGAATTAAAGTTCAAGGGTGTAATTTGTATTTCTTGATTTTGAGCCTAGTTAGTGAACGGGCCGTGGGCTTGTCAACCACGGGCCCGTTATATATAAAGTTCATTAGCTTAGAAAATTAAGCTAGTTGTCTCATTTGCTTTCCTACTTCGTATTGTAAATTCTCTCTGATTGAAAGCTAATAGGGATGACCAGTTGAAATCATACACTTTACTGTTTTACTTATTTTGATTTCACAAATCGTTGCACAGATCTGGAACTAACAAAAAGTGCTTGATGGCATTATACCAATATCAAGTAACTCTAAGGCATGAAATGCGTTTACAATAAACAGAAACACACACTTTATAGATTAAAGCATTCTATGCGGATGTGGTATACCCGTCTGAGTTAATACTTGATTGGGAAATGATATATAAGAACGATGAACTGTGCCCTTGCATATTTGTTTAGGAAAAAGAAGTTCCAAATTTTCATAGTAGCTCTATATGTCGATGTTATGAACATAATAGACACTCTTGATGAATTAAGATAAAACACAAGCTACCTGAAATCTAAATTTGAGGTAAAAGATCTTGGGAAAACTTAGTTTTGTCTAGATACTTGATCTACGACACCGAGTTTGTGGAATATTGATCCATCGATCCGCATATGTCTATAAAATGATCAAGCAACCTAATATGGACAAAGCGCATCTGACTAGCACTCCCATGATCGGTCAAAGTCTTGGATATAAGGAAATATACATTTAGTCTAAAGGATGAGGAAGAAGAGGTGTTGGGAGCTGGACTTCCATACCTAAGTTCAATAGGCGCAATATTGTACTCAACATAATACACTTGACTGTATTGTTAGCTAGATTTAGCTCAGCGCCAACGCAACGTCATTGGATGATTTCAAATTAATCTTTTGGCACCATTGACGTGGGCTTATAATTTCCCTACGGAGAAAAATGGATTAATAATGAAACTTCAAGACCTACTTCAAAAATACTGGCTCTTATAGAAAAACACCAAACAATGCCTTGGTATATATTTGCTGATATTAGGTATATAATTGACTCATATAAAGGTTGTTCCTAAACTGGATAAGGAATTATCATATGGAACATGTCGATTGCTTGGAAGTAAACTAAGCAAACCCTTAATAGTTATCTCCTTATATTATCAACAATCTTACTCTCCATGAGACTATTCAAGAGTGTATATGGTTAAGGACTATCATTACACATATAAGAGGAGCTAGTAATATTGAGTTTAACCACTATACAACTTGCATGTATGGAAATAATTCATCATGTATCGAAGAAATGAAAGTAAGATATATCAAGGGTTATAACACAAAGCATATTTCGCTTAAGTTTTTATGTAATCAATTCTCCTCAAGATTAAAGTGAACTGAATAAGATGCGAGGAAAATGTGACATGTTTGTTTACCAAATCAATACGTAAAACCATATTTGGGAAACATATAAAACGTATTAAAATGGAAATGGTTTAAACCTCCTTTGATTAATGCACAGATCAGGGGGAGTAGTAGACAAAAGGAAGAGTCTACTATATGTGTAATATTGGTATGTTGTGCTCTTTCTTCAACCATGGTTTTATTTTTCCATTGGCTTTTGTTCCTTGATGTATGGTTTTAGTGAGGCAACAATTTATATACCATCATGTTTTCTTAACTCTCATGATTAATGTACTAATCTAAGAGAAAATTAGACTAAAGTAAAAGTCTATGTATTGTAAAAAGACTGGTGCGTTGTACTCTTTCCTTCGTCCTATGTTTGTTTTTTCCGACTAGGTTTTTATTTTGGCGTAAGGTTTTAATGAGGCAACAATTGTGCACCATCACTCCTTTAACTCGGCACAAGGGGGAGTGTTGTATGATAAGTGTGTCATCGTCTAAAGGATATGACGATATAGATACAGATAAACATATTAGAGATAAGTTAGATCTTATATCTCTCGTAGTTATCTACTTGTATCTCATCCCTATTTAAATAACTTATGATCAATGAGAATTACAGTTTTATTCTCACTATTTACTGTTGTTCTATTTCTCTTTTCCTTTAACAAAATTATATTTTTAAAGCTATCATAAACAACTATTGTTAGTCCGAGATGGCTAATAAGAACAAGAACATGTATTGTAGAAGGGGGTTGAATACAATACACAAAAAATGATATATCGGATTTTACCGTTTCTACACCATTATTTGTTAGACCCGGTAAGTTACAGGTATCCGGTAAGTCAAATCTGAATAGTGTCCGAACAGCTGGTTTAGGATCTGAGCAGTTGCATATCATTCGTTTCTCAGGTAAATCGATTGGAAGTCAGGAACAGAGTAAGAAAAGATAGTAACCGCATCAGGTGATTTTTTATAACTAAAATACGTGATTTTACGTGTTTTCCAAAGAAAGTGATTGAGTAGAAATGCCATGTTATTTCACATGATATTTACTTGAATGAAAGTTAAATGTTTTACTGACTATGGTATGTTTACAATCGTGATTGGCTTACAAGCTTTTACGAACTGCTCCATGAAAAGTATGTTTTGTTTGAAAGATGAATTAGCACAAAAAGAATGATTTATAAAGCTTTCACGTTTCATGAGTTATGATGAGCTATGTGTATGTTATGTGAGTAGGTCTGCACAGTGGGATCTGAGTACCTCGGGATCTGTTGATCTCTTGGGCATTTGTGATGAGCTTGTAGGAGGGAATTTGTTTCCTTCCTACTCGGATAGAGGGGAGTCTGCTTGGGCCCCGGTATGAGGCGAGAGGGGAGTCTGCTTGGGCCCCGATCGCGGTTAGCTATGTGATCCTTAAACACTGTGCAGTACCATGATTGATGCCTATGTGGAAAATGTAATGAGTTTTATAAAATGATTTTATAATGTTGTTGTACGCTGTTTATGGAGGGAACTCACTAGACCTCATGGTCTAACCCTCGCTTTTCAAAACTAAAACTTGTTGGGTCACCAAGATTTGAAATTGAGTCACCGATGTTTTCCCTATATCTTTCTTACAATAGTTTAGCATGGTTCTTTAAAAAGACTTGTACAAAATAGCAACTGTTCGGTGAAGTCGAAGTTCAACCGAAACCAAGCTTGAAGACATTCTCATTGTGGAAATAAGAATAACCTTCTCAATATTCAACAAGTCATTGTCCACCGATTGTGTTCCCACACGTCGGTGGACATTCTCTCCACCGACCTCCCTCACGTCGGCTAGCAGCATCCCACCGATAAGGATGCTCAAATCGGTGGGATAAATATTCTCCTCTCTTGAATGTTTTTCTATGCAAGCATCCTCCACTCTCTCAGGAACTTTAAAAGTTTTGTTCTAAGTGTTCAAGTTGTTTTAGTTTTCTGTATACTTTATGAAAGATTGTTAGAATAGTTTTATCTGTTCTTTTCCGCAACAGTCTTTAGATAATATGTGTAATTCTTGTTGAAGGTTTTTCAATAATAGAATTAAAATTGTGAAAATTTTGAGTATTGTATTCAACCCCCCCCCCTTCTACAATACTTGTTATAGCCATCTGGGACTAACAAGTGGTATCAGAGCAGAAAGTTTAATTCATAAACTTGATCTGCGATGGCTGCCTCTTCCTCTTCAACTATTGAAAACTCTTTTCAAAATAATTTTTCTGAAAATGGCTCCATTACCAAACCTCCTAAGTTTAACCCTAACAACTTTTCTCTTTGGAAAAGCCGTATGATGCTATTCATGGAAGGAGTGGATACTAGATATCCAACCATTCTCAAAGAGGGACCTATTATCCCTAGAGTCTGGGCTCGCTATGAAACGCAAATGCCTGGTAAAGAAACTGCTGATAAGGAGGACTCTAGTGACTCCGATGATTCTGATGAGCCTTCTGACAAAGAGAAATCTAAAGCTACTGGTCGTTATATCCTCAAAAATCTTAAGAAATATACTGATGAGGAAAAACGTTTGGTTTCTCTTGATTCTAAGCTAAGAGCAATTATTGCACTATCACTTCCTGATGAGGTCTATCACTCTCTGGTTAACTTTGAAACTGCTAAAGAGATGTGGACTACTTTGTGTGTACTGTACGAAGGTACAGAGGAAGTGAAGAAGAGCAAAAAGATCTCTCTCATCAGGAAGTATGAGCTCTTCACTCATGAAAAAGGAGAATCTCTTCCTAGCTACTATAATCGTTTCAACTCTCTTCTGAATGATCTGAAGTTACTAGGCAGAGTCTATGATAATGAGGAAGTTCTAAACAAGTTCATGGATTGTCTCCCTGAATTTTGGGAGAACATGTGCACTTGTATTACATGCCTTTAACTGTCTTATATGGAACTCTCTTCAATTTTGAACAAACCACGTTACAAAGGAAATCTTTCATTAAAGAGATAAAGGGCTCTTCTATAGCCCTTGTCAGTGAAAATTCCAAGAAACCTCAAAGTGTCCCTCGTATCACCTATCCTTCATCAGACTCTGACAATGAAAGCCACAACAACTCTTCTCACCAATCGGAGGCATATCTAAGTGATGCCGATGATGAAGGTGAAGAAATATCGGTTAAGCAAATGTCTGATGAACTAGCCATGATGGCTGGTTTCAAAAACAAATCTCGTTTTTCTAACAAATCCAAATCTTTCAGAAAACCCTTCTCTTCTGCAAAAACTCCCTCGTCTGATAAGACAAATGAGGAATGTTTTAATTGTGGAAATCTAGAAATCCATCTTCTGACAAGTTTTCATACAAGTATGAAAAACCCAAAAATAACTCCTTCAAATCAAACCTTGCCAAGAAAGATACTCAATCTTATTCCCAAGATCATCAAGAAAGGGCTAAGAAGTATAAAGCCAAGTACAAGAAAGAAAAGGAAAGAAATAAGGGTCTCCTCAGAAAAGGAAAGGGATTCATGGCCGAAATACATGATTGGGAAGAAGAAACCTCTGACAGTGACAATAACTCTCCCAACATGTGCCTTATGGCCATCTCAGAAGATATGGAAGATTCTGAAAAAGCTACCTCTCCAATGGCTTTGGTGTCAACTGGGTGCTCGACATCCTACTCTCAGGTACATCCCTTTAATGATATGACTGACAGTGAAAAGATTGTTGCTTATGAATCCTTAACTAAAGACTTTTATTCTGTCAAGGATGGTAAGAAAAGAAAATCTGTTCAAGTTAAAGATCTCACCTCTCAACTTGAAATATGTATGTCTAAACTTGAAAAGCTTGAGGAAATCAAAGTTGAGCTTGAGGATCTGAAAACCATAAATCATATGATTTCAAGAGAAAAACAAACTTTTTAAGGAATTAAAAAGAGAACAAGAAACCGTTAGGAAATGGACGTGTTCTTCAAAGAATCTTGAGCAAATCTTTAAAGATCAAATTTCTGGTGACAACAAATTTGGTTTAGGCTTTGGAAAAACCATTCCTGACATCTCTTCTCAAGCTCTTGTCTCTACCTCTGGTGTTTGGGATGATGCCTCAGAATCAAGCTCTTGTGATTCTATTTCTTTAAACTCATTAGATCTAGGTGAAGCTTTAAAGTTTGGAATGTTTATAAAAGCTAAAGAATCTTCGTCTGTTCAAACCATGGAAAAAGAGGACTCCAATGATGTTTCTAAACCCATCCATAATCTTTTAAAAGATTTAGCCATTGATGAAGTTTCTTCTTCTGATTCCTTAAAAGCAAAGTTTCTTCAAAAAGCTAATCTCACCGATTTTTCTTTAAAATGAAAATCCTCAGACCTTGGGAAAAATAATTTCAAAAACCCTTCAAGAAATATTTCCATCTTTGCTTCCACCTCTGGTAATGGGATTTTAAGTTTTCCTCCACTCATCTCATCCTTTGGTCCTAAAGCCATTCAAGTTAATGTCATTGGGAAAGGAAAAGAAAATTTGCAAAAACCTAAAAAGACATTTATCTACAGAAAGTGTTATAACTGTGGTGACACTTTTCATCTTGCAAAGGATTATCCAAAGGAAAGAATGGACAGAACCAAACCTAAGGACTCTTCCTCTTCTAACCCCAAAGGACCCACCACCAAAAGGGTACCTAGGAACTAATTTGTGTGTGCATGCAGGTTTTTGAGCACCATCAAATATGGTATCTGGATAGTGGGTGCTCACGCCACATGACGGGAAATAAATCTCTTCTCATCAACTATGTGTCTGAAAAAGGTCCATCTATAACTTTTGGTGACAACTCTAGAGGCTACACCAAAGGATATGGAACTCTCACAAACGGATCTGTCACCTTCAATAAAGTGGCATTTGTTGAAGGCCTCATGCATAATCTCCTCAATATCAGCCAACTGTGTGATCTAGGATATAAAGTTATCTTTGAACTTTGTATCTGTACTGTTGTTGACAAAAATATGAAAGTGGTTCTTTCCGGAAAAAGAATGGAAAATGTCTATATCATTGATATGGGACAAAACAATAATTCGTCCAGTGTATGCTTTGTGTCGGATGACACAGCCAAAAGGAACTGGCTGTGGCATAAACGTTTATCTCATCTCAACTTCAAAACACTCCACAAAATTTCAAATAAGGAGATGGTGACTGGCATGCCAAAGCTGTGTGATGCATGTGAAAAAGGGAAGCTCACCAAAACTTCCTTCAAGACCAAGCAATGCTCTTCCATCACTCTTCCGCTCCAAATGCTGCACATGGATCTGTGTAGACCAGTCAGCACTCCCAGTCTTGGAGGCAAATGGTACATTCTTGTAATTGTTGATGACTTTACTATATATACTTGGGTGTCTTTTCTCAGGTATAAAAGTGATGCAACTGAAGAAATCATCAATTTTGTCAAGAAAAATGAAGTTCTAAATGGTCAACTTGTACGATCGGTGAGAAGTGACAATGGCACTGAATTCAGAAACAGTGTTCTTGAAGACGTCTTCAATGAGAAAGGAATTTCTCAAAATTTCTCTGCCGTTAGGACTCCTCAGCGAAATGGAGTCGTGGAAAGGAATAACAGATCTCTATGTTAGGCTGCTAGATCAATGCTAAGTGAATAAAATCTTCCCACCTATTTTTGGGCTGAAGCTGTTAATACTGCTTGCTTTACCCAAAATAGGCCAGTGATCTCCAAAAGGCATGATAAGACTCCTTATGAAGTTTTCCATGGCAGAAAACCAAATATAGGTTTTCTTCATATCTTTGGCTGTGTGTGCTTCATCCTAAATGATCGTGACAATCTTGGGAAATTTGATCCCAAAGCTGATGAAGGAATCTTTGTTGGATACTCTATATCCTCCAAAGCATATCGTGTGTACAATCTCAGGAGAAAATGCATTGATGAGTCTATTCATATCAAATTTGATGATCTAAGATCATCATCTCTTTCAAATGATGATGATGAATTACACAGGTGGATTTCTTCATGCATAGGTGATGCTCCCATAGTTAATCCCACCGATGCATCCTCCACTTCTTTAACTCCATCAAATCCCTCTTCTTCAAATAACCAAGTTGGGTCACCTTCCATAGTACCTAATACCTCTTCTACCGAAATTGACCATCTCCCCACCGCCATGAATTCTCCCACCGATATACAGTCTCCTACCGACATGCATCCTTCCACCGACACACAGCCCTCCACCAATCCTATGCCTACCACCGACAATCCTGCCTTCCACCGAACCTCTGATCCCACTCCACTAACATACTCCACACAAAATATTCCACCACCTTTACCTCCTGCCACAAAATGGACCAAAGATCACCCCATAGACCAAATCATTGGTGATCAACAAGCTGGTGTCCAAACACGCAGAGGAGATGGAAATATTTGTCTCTATGTGAACTTTATTTCTATTATTGAACTTAAGAAGATTGATGAAGCTCTAGCAGATCCCTGTTGGATCACTGCCATACAAGAGGAGCTTTCTCAGTTTGAAAGAAACAAAGTTTGGAGATTGGTTCCCAGACCTCTAAAGAAGACAATCATTGGAACCAAATGGATCTTTAGAAACAAAATGGATGAAGAAGGTAAAGTCGTCAGAAACAAGGCCAGACTGGTAGCTCAAGGATACAGACAAGAAGAGGGCATTGACTATGATGAAACATTTTCCCCTGTTGCAAGACTTGAAGCCATAAGAATCTTTCTGGCTTATGCTGCCTACCAAAATTTTAGGGTCTTTCAGATGGATGTCAAAAGTGCCTTCCTCAATGGGGAACTTGCAGAGGAAGTCTATATGAAACAACCAATTGGCTTTGAAGACCCAGCTCATCCAGACTATGTTTACAGATTAGACAAGGCTCTTTATGGTCTCAAGCAAGCTCCACGTGCTTGGTATGACACTCTTGCTGACTTTCTTCTAAAGAATGGATACTCTAGAGGTAAAATTGACAACACTCTCTTTATCAAGAAGACCTCAGGTAATCTCATTCTTGTTCAAATCTATGTAGATGACATCATCTTTGGTGCCACTGATGAATCACTATGTGATGTGTTTGCTTCTCTCATGATGAGTGAATATGAGCTGAGCATGATGGGAGAGCTTACATTCTTTTTGGGCCTTCAGGTCAAACAAACTTCAGAAGGGATTTTTATAAATCAAAGTAAATATATTCGTGACCTTCTGAAGAAATTAAACTTTTTAGATAGCTCTCCTATGAAAACTCTCATGGCACCACCTCTGAAAATTCATGCTGATCCGGATGGTCAATCTGTTGATGTAACGAATTATCGAGGGATGATTGGTTCTCTTCTTTATTTAACTGCTAGTAGACCAGATATTATGTTTGCTACTTGTCTTTGTGCCCGTTATCAAGCCAATCTAAAAGAATCTCATTTGGCTGCTGTAAAACGGATTTTCCGGTTTCTAAAAGGTACCTTGCACCTGGGTCTTTGGTATCCCAAAGACTCGGAGTTTGAACTAATTGGGTATTCAGATTCAGACTATGCATGTTCCAAAATTGACAGGAAAAGTACCACAGGTAGCTGCCAACTTCTTGGTGGAAAATTAGTCAGTTGGTCCAGCAAGAAACAAAACTCAGTTTCAACTTCAACTGCTGAAGCTGAATATGTAGCTGCTGGAAGCTGCTGTGCTCAGATCCTGTGGTTGAAAAATCAATTACGGGACTACAATCAAGTCTATTCCAAGATACCAATTCTATGTGACAATTCAAGTGCAATAGCTATTGCAAACAATCATGTTCTACACTCAAGATCAAAGCACATCGACATCAGATATCATTTCATCAGGAATCACATCTCAAAAGGTGACATTGAGATGCATTTCATCCCTACTGACCTTCAGCTTGCTGATCTGTTCACCAAACCCTTAGATGAAGCCAGGTTCAATTTTCTAGTAAGTGAACTTGGAATGTGCAACCCTCAGTAATTATGTGTCCTCATCCTTCACCGATCTCTCATCGGTACTCTCTTCTTTACTTCTCACCGACCTCACTACACCGATGGCATCATCTTGATGTTGTCATCACCATGATCTGATCTCACCAAAGCTCTCACCGATCTCCTCTATATATGCTCCATCCCCATTCTCTCGACCGACGTCTCTCACAAATAGGCTCACCGGTAATCGATCTCTATTCTCACCGACATTCTTCTTCCAATCTATGGTGTAGTCCTCATGATGATATCACCGACCCTCTTTGGCCGATATCCTACTTTCACCGATACCACCACCGAACCCCAATCGGTATACTAATCTCACCGATCCATCACTCACACCAATCCAAATCAGTTCACCGACCCATTTACTTCTCATCGGCAAGATTTACCCATCGACCTCTCTTGGTTCACTCTCGTCGGTGACGATTGTCCCACCAAAATCCACACTGATACTTTTCACACACGCCATCGAAAGACCTATTGCCTCACCGACTCTCATGCCTTGTAACGACCCGGTATCCCATAGCATACATAATATATCTATCAATTAACATGTCATACATAACGTCGTTACATTCATAACAAAATACAGAATAATTCACATTCGGTCCCAAAGTCTCAAAACTATACAATACAAAACATAAACATTTCCTAATCTTCGTCAGCTATCAACCGCATCCTATACTTTATTCTTCCCTTTGCTAACAAAAGCTCCTTGACCTGGAATACATATTTTTGAAAAGAAAATGAGGGTTAGACCAAACGGTCAATTGAGATAATCCCTGTCAGTTTAGAAATCCTTTTTATAAAACACACATATACCACAAAGATTAACTACCAAGCAAAACTCGTGCATCGTGTTCATCTCCTCATTTCCATGGCCAAATTAGTTGGTTGCAAGCCAACTAATCAATTACTCCACCGTACGACAATTACGGCCAACACCGCCGTACGACAATTACAACCAATACTCCGCCGGTCCTAAACCCGGCAAACATGCTCTCGTGTAGTGTAATGCTCATATAAATAAAATATATATCTCAATATATCATATTTTCATTTATAAAAACGTTATCACAATCCAATCACATATCCATTTCATCATAAACACACAATCACACCATATATCACATTCCCAATCCACACATATACGTATTCCAGTTTCAAAACGTTTTAATGTAAAACTCCCCTGATTGCTTATCAATACGCTTCCAAGCCTTTTCCACAAGATTCAGTCTTTCACCCAGAATTCACAGAATCTGTAATAAATTTACATACAGTTATCTCCTTACCAATTAAACATATCTGACTTACTAGGTTTAAGAACTCTAGATAACCCAAATCCTCAAAAGTGACCAAATAGCTAAAATATCCAGAAACCACAAACTATCCGGACAACCTAACCAATCCGGATAACACAACTTTCCGGACAGCATGAACAATCCGGGTAACATCCGGACTCCAAGGCAATCCGGATACTATCCGGTATCTCATGTCAACCGGAAACTTAATGAAAAGAGAAACTTACCGGTGAGACTCGTCCGGACACCATTGAAAAGGAACTACCCGGACACTATCAACAAGATTACCCGGACACATTCAACTTATCCGGAAACTACTGACTATTCATCACTTTTTACCCAGAAATCGACTGGAATTAACCACGGATATGAATTTGATGATTCTACTCCGATAGAAACCTTCTAATAGCAATTACAAACATAAAATGTAAATGAACATACCTTAATATTACTTCCAAGGTCACCAATTGAAGCCTTAACCTAATTCTTCTTCTTTTTCTTCTTTTGGTCTAAAAAACACACACACTACACACACTGATATCTGCTGAGTTATGAAAATATCTGTATTCCTAAAGTGATAATATCAAACCATATTTACAAATTCAGTCCTTGAACTAATCACTAAAGACCAAAACACCCTTTTACTTCTAAATTTACCCAAACTTACCCTAACATCAATTTTAGAGTTAATAATTTTAACGGAAAAGAGATTTTAACTAACGAACTTACCTGGGGTATTACATCATCTCCCCCTTAAAAGAATTCCGTCCCGGAATTCGGTCAAACGAAAAGGTATGAATACTTATCGCTATTACTTCGAACTCAATCAAAGTCCCAAAACTAACTGAATAGACACCCCATACCCATCTATATCTCTAACACAGATAAACAACAAAAGAACGGAAATACTAACAATCATGTTGCACCGAAGTCAGATAACACTTTAGCCCGTATAGAGTTTGTTAGAATTGTACTTGTAACCTCATCCGGAATTTCCTCTACTTCTTGTGCTGTCATTTGGAAGGCTCGACCCTTTGCTTTCGGTACATCAGACCTTTGTATCTCTCCCGTCCTAACACCCGTTGGTCTTACTGTCATACTACCTTGCTGTGCTTTCCACTGTGGGCATTCAGACTGGATATGATTAGGGGAGTTGTAGAAGAAAGAGAATCGTGTTACCCGACAGTCTCTTGCAATGTGACCGGTCTTTCCACACTTGTAACAACTTCGGGAATCCACATAACAGTTTCCTTGATGAACACGGTTGCAGTTTGGACATGGTGTTTCAGCTGGCCTGAAAGGTAGATAACTATCAAACCTCGGGGATTCGTATTCCTCCAAATCGTACGTCATTTCTTCCAATTTTCTTTTCCCAAAACTTCTATCACCAGCATCTCTTCCTCTATCCCGTTCCACATTTTCCGCGACATCTACTACGGCTGAGAAGGTTTCTGGTCCCTTTGCAATCACTAAACTTCCGATTTCTGACTTTTACCCAAAAATAAACCTTTCCATCTTGAGTGTCTCCATGGCAACATAGTACTCTGCAAAACGAGACTTCTCTAGGAAATGAGCAGTATAATCCCTAACCGATAAACTTCCCTGATGTAGATTCATGAACTCTTCCTCCAATTGTCTGACTGCTGCTTGAGTACAAAACTGTTTCTTGAAAGCTATGGTAAATTCTTCCCAAGTGAAAGTAGAATACACATCTGATCCTTTTGAAGTAATAAGAGCTTCCCACCAGTATAGAGCATCTGCCTTCAGCATCGCTGTTTCGTATAACACCCTATCTTCATCGGCACATTTGGTGGTTTTGAAGATGGCTTCTATCTCTTTTAGCCACCTCATAGCTTTTACTGGGTCTCTTTCTCGTGAGTACGTCGGAGGCTTGCAGCTTAAGAACATCTTGTAATCACACTTCCTTGGCAACGGTATGACAGTACGTGTAATGGGCATCCCGTCTTCCAAACTAGGATTTGGTACTTCAGTTTCGGTGTGATGAGTTTGATCGAACATAGCTTGTATGTTTACTTGAAGCCTTCCCATTTCAACAATCAAATCGTTTCTTGTAACAAACTTTGTACCTTGCGATTGAACTTTGCCTCCTGTTCTGCCCCTACCTCGTTCTCCCCCTCTTCCCCTTGTCCCGACGGTTGGATTCGTTCTATTAGGATTTCTTCCTCCCTCTCTATTTGTATTTCTAGTACCGCTTGCCATTCTGTAGATTTAGACAAGATTAATATACACATAAGCACAAACCCCATATAATAAGGTTTTTCCAGTTCAAACATGTACTTGTAAGTTCATGATTACACTGGCCAAATGTAATTTGAATTTACATTACATGATGTTCCTTCTACCTTTTATACTTAGCATCCCAAGGTTCTAATATATCAAGGACATCCTACTTCACATGCAGTTTAAGTCTAGGTATGGATCCGAATACCTAAATCCCTTAAACTAGGGCTCTGATACCATATGTAACGACCCGGTATCCCATAACTCACATAATATATCTATCAATTAACATGTCATACATAACGTCGTTACTTTCATAACAAAATACAGAATAATTCACATTCGGTCCCAAAGTCTCAAAACTATACAATACAAAACATAAACATTTCCTAATCTTCGTCAGCTATCAACCGCATCCTATACTTTATCCTTCCCTTTGCTAACAAAAGCTCCTTGACCTGGAATACATATTTTTGAAAAGAAAATGAGGGTTAGACCAAACGGTCTAGGGAGATAATCCCTGTCAGTTTAGAAATCCTTTTTATAAAACACACATATACTACAAAGATTAACTACCAAGTAAAACTCGTGCATCGTGTTCATCTCCTCATTTCCATGGCCAAATTAGTTGGTTGCAAGCCAACTAATCAATTACTCCACCGTACGACAATTACGGCCAACACCGCCGTACGACAATTACAGCCAATACTCCGCCGGTCCTAAACCCGGCAAACGTGCTCTCGTGTAGTGTAATGCTCATATAAATAAAATATATATCTTAATATATCATATTTTCATTTATAAAAACGTTATCACAATCCAATCACATATCCATTTCATCATAAACACACAATCACACCATCTATCACATTCCCAATCCACACATATACGTATTCCAGTTTCAAAACGTTTTAATGCAAAACTCACCTGATTGCTTATCAATACGCTTCCAAGTCTTTTCCACAAGATTCAGTCTTTCACCCAGAATTCACAGAATCTGTAATAAATTTATATACAGTTATCTCCTTACCAATTAAACATATCTGACTTACTAGGTTTAAGAACTCTAGATAACCCAAATCCTCAAAAGTGACCAAACAGCTAAAATATCCAGAAACCACAAACTATCCGGACAACCTAACCAATCCGGATAACACAACTTTCCGGACAGCGTGAACAATCCGGGTAACATCCGGACTCCAAGGCAATCCGGACACTATCCGGTATCTCATGTCAACCGGAAACTTAATGAAAAGAGAAACTTACCGGGTGAGACTCGTCCGGACACCATCGAAAAGGAACTACCCGGACACTATCAACAAGATTACCCGGACACATTCAACTTATCCGGAAACTACTGACTGTTCATCACTTTTTACCCAGAAATCGACTGGAATTAACCACAGACATGAATTTGATGATTCTACTCTGATAGAAACCTTCTAATAGCAATTACAAACATAAAATGTAAAGGAACATACCTTAATATTACTTCCAAGGTCACCAATTGAAGCCTTAACCTAATTCTTCTTCTTTTTCTTCTTTTGGTCTCAAAAACACACACACTACACACACTGATATCTGCTGAGTTATGAAAATATATGTATTCCTAAAGTGATAATATCAAACCATATTTACAAATTCAGTCCTTGAACTAATCACTAAAGACCAAAACACCCTTTTACTTCTAAATTTACCCAAACTTACCCTAACATCAATTTTAGAGTTAAATAATTTTAACGGAAAATAGATTTTAACTAATGAACTTACCCGGGGTATTACATGCCTACCTACATCCCAACTCACAAATCTTATCTTATTGTTGGTCCCGAAGGCCTATACAAGTTTGTAGAAGCGGGGGGGTTGAATACAAACACACAGATTTTACTTTTCTAAATTGTTTATTGATAAATCATTAACAATTTACAGCTTGTTGCGGAAACAAGATTAAGGATAAACCTAAATCTAAACAAGTTGGAACACTAAGGTTTCTTGCACTAAGAGAGATAAGGAAATTACTAATAATAACCTATCTGAGATAAGAGATTTGAACTTGTCCAAAGTTAGCAAGTTACTTCAAATGAAGTGAGTTCATCTCTTTATATACTGCATGCATTTAATGCAAGTCAGTATATACTTTACACGTGTCATCAGCTGGTTGGTTGCATGTCATTGACCTTGGTTAACAACCTTAGTAGCCGTATGGATGAATAGTGTAGTATCAGAGTGGTTGTACGATTTCAGATTTTTGGAGGTTCTTTTCTGACATTTCGTACGGAGTCGTGCAAGGGTGGTTAAGACAAAAGTACTTTGTACGGAGGACTTCATGATCAGCTTTCGTTGATTCAGCGATTATCATTTTCTATTCAGCGATTGATAAAGTTCAGCGATAGCTGAAGTCTTGTACTTGATACTTCCCGTTGATTGGACAAATCTGAGTCTTCGCTGATCCGCATCAGTTCATTAGGAGACTTGTCGCTGGTTCTTGAGCTTGATCTTCGACTTCAGCGTAGAACCTTTGTTGACGTGAAACTTGTCTTCAGGGATCATAAGTAAACAACTAACTTATCAGCGATCATCATAATGACTGAACAGACTCAGAGCATTAATGATGAACAGTGTTCGCTGAATGTTTAATTTAAAGAGCGAGAGTTCCTATCAGCGGTACTGTAAGAACTTAGTACTTATCAGCGATAGTGAAACTCTGATACATATTGTTTACTTACAATTTTCACTAAGTATACAAGAGAGGGTCATTATTAAATCACTGAGGGTTTGGATCAACAATATCCCCCTATTTGATTATGACATAGCAACAAAGAAAATTGCTATTTAATGAAAACATAACGATAAAAAGAACTCATAAAATATTTGTCCCTTTTACTGTTTTCTGGGATCTTTTCAGTACTGATGGAGTAAAGTACATTCGCTGAAATCTTTCTTTAAAATATTGAATCAGGTTACAATGAAGAACAGAAAGATTACAAGTACAAGCGAAATAATTTACAAGTACAGAAGGATAACTGACACAATAGAGAAAAAGGAGATTATATCAGTTTTCAAAGGGTTCTTCCTTAATGAGAAGTTCATCAAGGGTCTTTTCAGTGGGGATCATCCAGTCAGGAACCGTTACGCCTTGTTTTCTTTTGTTCAGCGCTTCTTCAAAGATCAAGGGTTTTAGGTGTCGTGCCTGAATGTCTTTTCTGAAGTCACACCAGTAGATGAGATCTCTGAGCTGTTCGATTGGAGTGATTGGAAGCTCAGCGATCCGTTGAAAACATTTACGTCCGTCGTAGTCGAGAAAGAATATTCCATAAGGATTACTGATGACTTTACCAGGGATGAAAAGTTCACATGGTGGCAAAGAAATGTCAAGGGCAGATAGATCAGGGTCAGGACCAAGCACTTCAGCGCGAGAGAAACCAATTCCAGTTTCATTTCGTATGACAGGACCTGAGTTTGAATCTTGACGTTTCTTCTTTGGAGAGGCCCTTTTTCTTTTCAGCTTAAGATCAGGAAGAGGAGGAATATCCACACAAGAAGATATCAAGTCGATCTGTCTGTTTATCAGCTTTTCGAAATGATCCTTGTACTTAGATTGTGACGAATGGATAGCTAACCTCATCTCCAGCCATTCAGAGAGACCATACCTTTTTACACTGTCAACGCGAAAGGCTTCAGATTGGCCATCTTCTCTGAAAAGTTTGATGTCAACAATAGGTATTCCAATAGAGGTTCTTCCAGAGATGAATACCTTGTTGATCTTTGCTGGACGATATCTGAAGTGAATTTTCTCTTTACACCAGATCAGGGTGGTCTGAGAAACTTCAGTTTTCTTTTCCACGATCTTCTGGGCTTCTTCCCAAAGCTTTCGTTGGATTTGAATGGGAACACGTTTCAGCTTGGGGTCTTTGACAGATTCTTGAGTAAGCTTGATGGCGTATTCTCTGTCTTTTTCTTCAGCCTCCTTTCTTTCAGCGATTAGGCGTTCAGCTCTGAGGTGTTCCTTGTATTCAGCTTTTGAGATTTTGAACTTTGGAGGAACTGAAGGAAGTTGGTCATGCCTCAGAATGATTCGCTGATCCTCGAATCGCTTTATTATTTCCTCTCTTCTCTTTTGATCCTCTTCACTCAGCTTTTGAGGAGCTGAGGAAGGTCTGTTTCTATGCGAGAGAGGTTGTTCTTCTGGTTCATCAGTCTCAGAGATCAAATCTAAGACTGGGATTATTTCATCAGCAACAGCTGGCTTTATTTGTGAAGTCGCAGTAGTAGAACCTTTAGCGACATCCTCAAACAGGGGAGAGGACTAGCTGAAACACAGCGATCTTACAAATAAGAACATGGGTAGAAGAACTTGGGTAGAAAGAGAAAGAGAAATATGTTCAGGTGCAGGCTAGGGTAGTAGAACTTATAGAGGAGGGATGGAGTGAGATATGATTAGTGTACCTGACAAATCGCCTTTTCAAGCAAGATCGTCAGATTGTCATCTTCAGCGACGCTTTTGCCTTTGCCTTTCTCAGCTCCAGAGGCTGAGGGCTTTGTCTTTGTCCGCTCCCCTGTTGGTTCATTTATTGAAATTCCCTTAAGAGCTTTGATCCTTGGGGCAGGTTTGACGATAAAGAAATCATCGTCATCTTCGTCATCATCATCATCAATCTTCTTTAGAGAAGAAGATGGTTCATTATCAGGGATGTCGATGTCTTCATCATCTTCTGCTTCGGATTCTTCAGCTTCGTCTTCGAGTTGCTCCCCCTCAGATACAGAGGCGAGCTTCTCGGTTCCCTCGGGGTTTTCATCTCCCTGAGGTCCAGCGATAAGATCTTCATTCTTCTCTCCCCTGATAGATTCATCATGGGAAAGGTCTTCAGCGCTCTTTTCAAGATCCTCAGCGCTCTTCTCCTCGGTATGTTCAGCGCTCTTCTCCCCCTTTTTCTCATGATGACTGGGGGAGGAATGGGTAGGCTCTTCAGCTGTGGGAGGCTCTCTGTCTTCTTGGCCAAAGATACCCACACAGCTTTCAATCTTTGCTAATCTGACTTCTAGGCCAGTTATAGCAGGATTGATCTTTTCCAGCTCTTTGCGATCCGTCGTTGTGAAAGTTTCCAATGCAGGGGCAGGGGTCGGTTCAGGAGCTGGAGTATTTGCCTTGTTGAGTAGCTGCTGGATCATCGTTTTCATCTCACCAACGTCGGTCTTTACAGAGCCTAAGTCAGTCTTTACAGCTGACATATCACCCTCTAAGGCTCCAACCGATGTCTTCAGCGTTGTGACTTCGCCAGACATGGAGGAAACGGAGTTTTTGAGTGAGGTGTAGTCAGTGTAGATGTCAGCGAGCACTTTGGCGAAATCGATGAGAGTCTTATCAACAATCTTGATTTCGTCTGTGGAAGCTTTCTTTTCCACCACCGTTGTCAGCTTTGTCAAATTCTCTCCAGCGTTTGTTACAGCTGAAGAGTTGTTGGAAAGAGTAGTGGTGAGATCTGTCAGCGTGGTTTCCACGGACTTCAGAGAGGTGTTGATGTCTTCCAAATTAGGACCTGTAACAGATAAGTACTTGTGAACAAAGAAAAGCTCAGAAGTTTCAGGTTTAGTTATAGTGTATAGGATTTTATTTGTACCTGCAGGAGGATTGATGAACTCGTCAAAGTTGCAAGTTCCTGAAAAATGTTCCATATCCTCTTCGAAAGTACGGTGAGGTATGGTGATCTCTGCAGGTCCTTTCTTCATCATTCTTTGAGAAGCTTTAGCTTTGGGTTCTGGAATGATGGCATCTCCAGTGATCTTTGGAGGAGTGTCCAAGTGAGTGGAGGGAGAAGCGAAGGATAAGAATGGGGTTCGGGTTCTGAGTTCAGCATTGGAATCGCTGAGAATCACTTCATCAGTCTTTTGAGAGACTGAGGGAGGTTGGGTAGGTTCCAAGTTTCTAACCTCAGCGTTTGGAGACGCTGAAGTCTGGATTGGAGGGATGGCTTGAATGGGTGTGGCAGAGCGTACCACGGAACTTTCCTTCAGCTCTTCAGAATGAGCCGAGGAGTCTTCAGCATGGGATTGCTGGGGTTGCTCCTTGGTTTTCTTGATCCTTTTGGAACCAAGTTGGGTTGAAGAGTGTTTCCTTTTCTTAGAAGGAGAGGATTGTGTGGTCGGGGTATCAGCGATGGGTATTGTCGCTGAAGGAGCCACAGAAGTCGAAGAATTAGGGTTAAGAAGAGAGAGAAGGGTAGATAGACGTACCTCATTGTCGACAGGTTTGAAATCGAGCACCTTAGGGCCAACCTGAGAAAGTTTCAGGTCACCCTCTTGAGGATAGCTGTCCTTCAGGCCATATTGGAAGATGGCGCTGATGAAATGGGGGTAGGGAACCCATGCAGGTCTGTCAGCAGCAGAATCTACTCTTTGTACTAGGTCATCATAAATGATAGATGCCCAGTCAATATGTAGACCTTTCAGCAGTGCGTATCCCATAGCCTGCTGAGGTTGAGCGGCTTGATCAGAGGAGCCGGTCTTCGCTGTCATGCAGCTGATCAGGTGTGCGAAGATGAAATTCATCTCGCTGGGCATTTTGGACTTCTTTATCAGCGTCAGCTTCTTCTCGGGCTTCTTGTCCCTTCCAGTTTCCTAGATGTAACCCATTGCGTCGAGGAAAGCAATGATTTCTTCTCTGTCAGCATGCTTCTTATGGTCAGGGAATGGAACAAACGGTTTTTCTTTTGTAGCATTGGGAAAGTTCAGGGCTTTTCGAATGATTGCGGGGGTTATCTTAATTGTGCCATACTCAGTATCGCTGTGTATGCAATCAATGGTTTTGGATGCATCTTTGGCGGAGGGTAGCTGAGTGTGTCTGGCAGAGTACCAGAACTGGGATAGTAGCAGCTGACTTGCAGGAGGTGTAATGGTCAGGGCTGTTGAAATGCAGCAGTTTTTCAGGAAATTCACAGCATCATCCAGATGTGTGACTTGCTTTCGAGGAGGAAACTCGAGAAGCGCAGAGAGGTTGTTGACCTTGGTCCAATCTAGTTGATCCAGCTTGAACTTAACCTGAGGGGCTTTGATGATTTCCACTTCCTCAGAGTCAGCGGAGATGTTCTCAGCGGTAACATTGATCTTTGAAGTTGCCATTTCTCTGTATTATCAGTTCAACCAAAGATGTTAACAAATAAGAATTATCTTAATGTGGAAAGAATTTTCCATTAAGATGTTTCGAATTTTATCCATTTCATTCAGACAAAAATGTCTTAATGAAGATTAGGGTTTTTCATGATTTTTGAAACGAAATGTAAAACCCCTAAAGTCTTGTATTCCAGTTTCCAAAAAAAACTGGATACGAATGAAGAACAAGTTTAAGATTAAGATTTAAAACTTGAAGAACAACCATGAAATGGTTGTGTTCATAAAACCATGAAAGAAATGATTTTATTTTTAAGAAGTTCTTTTGTTTGATCTTGTTTAAAACAAAGATAAGATCAGAAACAAGTTAAGCATTTGAAAAAAAAGAACATATTAACCTTGATGTTTGATGAAGAAGATGATGAATAGTTCTTTGAAGATTTGAGAGCACAAATGCAACAGTAATTCTTTTCTTGCGGAGGAAGATTTGATCGCGTAAAAGATAAAATATAAACCAAGAGTTGTTTATATAGAGATTTTAGAGAGAGAAAACCTTGAGCGGGAAAAGGTTTTCATCATGACACGGACACGTGTTTGCATTTGATTGGAAGTTTGAACGAAACGTGCAAACGTGTGTTAGAAAGAAATCGTGCCGGGGTTTATCCGTTGCAATGACGTCACAACTGTCCTTTCATATTCTTGGTTGTCTCTGAGGTTTTGAAAAACTCAGGGACTCTTTGAAAACATGAAGCACTGAATAGAAATATCAGTGAAGGTTTTAAGAAATTTCAAAAAGTCGCTGTTAAGGAAGAGATATTCAGCGATGCAATTTATTTTGAAATCTTGCATTTACATGTGATATGTCAGAGAGAGAAAACATACCTTGATATCAGCGAATCAAGTTTATTCAGAGAGAAGATGATGAAATGGATTATATAAGTTGATTTTATTCTATCGCTGATCAATGTGAACTGCTGAAGGTTTTATCCTTCAAAGTTCAGCATTCCAAGCTCGCTGATGAGAAAGTTGAATCTTGTCTCATCAAGAGGTTTGGTAAATAGATCAGCTAACTGATAATCAGTTGGAATAAAATGAAGTTCTATATCACCATTCATCACCCGATCTCTGATAAAATGATATCTGATTTCTATGTGTTTTGTCTTTGAGTGTAGCACTGGATTGTTTGCTATAGCGATGGTACTTGTGCTGTCGCAATAGATTGGAATTTTGGAGAGCTGAAGATCATAGTCTAGTAGCTGATTTCTCATCCACAGGACTTGAGAACAACAGCTTCCAGCGGCTACATACTCAGCTTCAGCTGTGGAAGTGGACACTGAGTTTTGCTTCTTACTTGTCCAACTTACTAGCTTTCCACCCAGGAGCTGACATCCTCCTGTGGTGCTTTTCCTATCCATTTTGCAACCTGCAAAATCACTGTCTGAATAGGTGGTTAGATCGAATCCTGAGTCTTTGGGATACCAAAGGCCTAGATTTGTTGTACCCTTAAGATATCGAAATATTCGCTTTACAGCTTTCATATGAGATATCATAGGTTCAGCTTGATATCGTGCACACAGACATGTTGCAAACATAATATCGGGTCGGCTAGCTGTAAGATACAATAGTGAGCCGATCATCCCACGGTACAGCGTGACATTGACAGGAACACCCTTTGTGTCCTTATCAAGTGTCAGCGGTGGTGCCATAGGGGTTTTCATAGCTGAACTTTCAGTTAAGTCGAATTTCTTCAGCATATCTTTAACATATTTTCCTTGATTAATGAAAGTTCCTTTTTCGGTTTGCTTAATCTGAAGACCAAGGAAATATGTTAGTTCACCCATCATGCTCATTTTATACTCATCTTTCATTCTATCAGCGAAACGAGTACAAAGCTCAGGGTTAGTAGAACCAAATATAATGTCATCAACATATATTTGAACTAGAATGATATGACCTTTCACTTTTCTAAAAAATAGAGTTTTGTCAATCTTACCTCGCTCAAATTTTTCAATATGGAGATAAGTGGAAAGAGTGTCATACCATGCACGTAGAGCTTGCTTTAAGCCATAAAGTGCCTTCTCCAGTTTATAAACATAACCTGGACGCTTAGGATCTGAGAATCCTGGAGGTTGTTCCACATAAACTTCTTCATTCAGCTTTCCATTCAGAAACGCTGACTTAACATCCATCTGATGTACAGTGAAGTTTTTGTGTACAGCATATGCTAAGAAAAGACGAATAGATTCAAGTCTTGCTACAGGAGCAAATGTTTCGTCATAATCTATGCCTTCCTCTTGTCTGTATCCCTGAGCAACAAGACGAGCTTTGTTGCGAGTTACAGTACCATGTTCGTCCAACTTGTTTCGATAGACCCATTTAGTGCCTATCACAGTTTTTTCAGTTGGTCTTCGAACAAGTTTCCAAACTTTGTTTCTTTCAAATTCAGTCAGCTCTTCTTGCATAGCGCTGACCCAGTTTGGATCTCTGAGGGCATCATCTATTTTCTTTGGTTCAGTTAGAGAAATAAAGTTAACAAATAAACAAATATTACATGCACTTCTACGAGTCTGAATACCAGCGTTTGGATCACCAAGAATTTGATCGATTGGGTGATTTACAGTCCATCGCTGAGCCGGAGCATACGTCGCTGACTTAGTCTGAACTGGAGAAACTGAAGATGAGGCTTCAGCTACTTCTGGATTATCAGCTAAGAGAGGAATGTTTGCATTTGTCACTTCATTCACTGATTGCTGAGAAATAGATGGAATTTCTGAGACATTTGGATCAACTGCAGGTATAGTGTTTATAGGAACAGCTGAGACCCATGATGTTTCAGCTTCACTATTCTGCATATCTGGAATGATAGTAGGACCATCATTTTCTACGGTGTGAGCATGAGGAGTGGGAATATTTTCTGAATCACCAAGATGAGAAAACATCCATTGATTCAGTTCTTCTGTATCAGCGTTCGGTTTAGAGTTTGCTGAACGGGATTCGTCAAACGTGACGTGAATAGTTTCTTCTACAGTTTGTCTTCTTCGATTGAAGACTCTGAAGGCTTTGGAAACTGAGGAGTATCCAAGAAACATTCCATCATCAGCCTTAGGATCAAACTTTCCAAGGGCATCTCTGTTGTTCAGTATGAAACACTAACATCCAAAGATGTGAAGAAAGCTGATTGAAGGCTTTCTCCCATGAAAGAGTTCATAGGCTGTCTTTTTGAATCTTTTAACTATCAGCGACCTGTTTTGCGTAAAACAAGCAGTGTTGACAGCTTCTGCCCAAAACTGAGTAAGCAGGTGAGAATCGCTGAGCATTGAACGTGCAACTCCAATAATTGTTCTATTTCTTCTTTCAGCGACTCCATTTTGTTGCGGTGTTCTCACTGACGAAAAGTTGTGAGAAATACTCTTACTCTCAAAGAAGGAATCAAGAGAACTGTTTTTGAATTCAGTCCCATGATCACTCCTTATTGAGCGAACGGTCATATTGTTTAGAGTTTCCATCTTCCGAACAAAGGTGATGAGTTCTTCAGGGGTGTCACTCTTAGAACGGAGAAACATTACCCAAGTGAAGCGAGAGAATTCATCAACTATGACCAGCGTATATTTCTTTCCAGCGATGGATTGTTTGTTAACATGGCCAAACAAATCCATATGGAGTAGTTGTAGAGGAAATGACACTGAGGAGACTTGCTTTGACTTGAATCTTGCCTTGGTCTGCTTCCCTTTTTCACACGCTGAACATAAAGACTCTTTGGCGTATGAATGCTGAGGTAGACCAGTGACTAACTCTTTGGAGGAAAGAGTATTCAGTGTCTTGAAATTTAGATGCGAGAGCCTCTTGTGCCATAGCCAGTTGACATCAGAAGATGCCTTTGAGAAGAAACAGAAGTTCTCAGTGGTTGTTGAGTCCATGTTTATTACATAAACATTTTCCAAACGATAACCGCTGAGAGCTATCTTCTCCTTTTTGTCAGAGACAAAGCAGGAAACCTTAGTAAAAATTACTTTGTTATCCATGTCGCAAAGCTGACTGATGCTTAGAAGATTATGCTTCAGCCCTTCAACATATGCGACTCTTCTGAAGGAGGTTGTACCATTTGAAAGTACACCATACCCTCGGGTATGTCCTTTTCCATTTCCACCGAAAGTCACAGAGGGACCTTTCTCTTCCTTGTATTCAGCGAGCAGGCTTTTCTTACCAGTCATGTGTCTAGAGCATCCGCTATCGAGATACCAGATACCCTTCTTAACCTGCAATACAAAGGAAGATTAGTTTTTCTTAGGTACCCACTTAACCATGTATACACGTTTGTCAGTGGAAGTAGTTGGAATAGAAGGTTCAGCAGTCTTCGCAGCATTTGAAGATTCAGCTTTGTCTTTCTTCACTTTGGTTAATTTCTTAACCTCAATGGTAGAATTCACCTTGACCTGATTTGCACCAGGGTTGGTCTTCTTTGCCTTGGGGGCAATCTTCACCTTAGCTATCTTTTCAGCTTTGGTGGCTGTGGGGCACTTACTAGCAATATGATCGGTAAGTCCACAGTGATAACATTTCCTATAACTAAAAGTAGTTCTAGGACCACTTGTATGCTGAGCTTTTAATTTCGAATTAGAAGTGCCAGCACGAAGTAAACTATTGGCTTTAGAAATGGAACGAACATTCAGTTCTTCAGATTTCTTACCAAGGACATCCACTCTGAGTTTAGGAGTAGATCTCTGAATAGATCCAGAGATCAGCTTCCTTGATCCAGAGGGATGGGTCACTGAAGCTTTAGAAGCATTCAGCTTTGGTACTAAAGTACCCTTCTGAGGATTTTGATAAATAACAATTCCTTTACCTTTGTCTTTAGAGACAGAGGTAGGTTTTGAATAAACCATTTTCTCCTTACATTTTGAGGAGGTAGGAGTTTCCTCAGGGATTGTAAAGGACGAGGAGCACTGAGATGATGAAGTGTCAGCGACTGAGGATACGAACGTTCCAAATTTAAGCATTGAACGTTCAGTGGTTGGTTTTGGAGTATCATATTTATAACCCAGACCATGTTTATCACTCAGAGGAATCTGAGCCTTAATTATCTAAGTGATCTTTGTTGAAGAATTACACCATCCTTCAACAGTAGCTTTTTCAGCCTCTATTGCAGCGATAGCTTCTGCTCGTTCGATTTTGACTAGCTGATTTAAATATACTTGATCTTTAAAATCTTCTTCAATTTTAGAAAGCTTTTCTATTTGAAGATGACAGTTTTTAAGCTTTTCAGCGAGATCAAGGTTTTGGTTTTCAACCACAGTTTTGCCGTTCATGGCTTCGTATAAACTTCTAGTCAAGAGATCGATCTTACGGAGACTATCAGCTTCAACAATATTTGAAATATTGGTAAAGAAAGAAGGTGATACCTGAATAGCAGAGGTTGAAGTGGAGGGAATGTCTGAGCTTTCTTCCTCTTCTTCAATCTTGGCCATGAGACATTGATTTGCTTCATCATCTTCAGAATCAGATGATGATGCTTCTTCATCAGAAGCAGCCCAATCATAGTCAGCCATCAGGCCTTTGCCTTTCTTCTTAAAGCTTTTCAGCTTCGCATATTTGTCTTTCACTTTGAGTATTTGTCATCTTTATTCCTTGGAACAAAGGATTTCTTTGTAAAAGCTGAGGGTCTAGAAACTTTCTTAGACCTGCACTCGTTAGTAAAATGTCCTATCTTTTCGCAATTAAAACAAGTAGCAGTAGCCTTATCAACAAAAACTGATGATTTAGGCTTGTCAGCTATGGAAAGAGGTTTGTTCTTTCTAAACATTTTCTTCTTGGCAAATCTCCTGAACTTTTTGGTTAGGAGAACCAAGGATTCATCATCTAAAAAATCAGAATCTGATGAACTTTCAGAGTTACTCTCTAACTCAGTGATAGTGACCGAGGGTCGCTGAGTAGAAAGTTCCTCTGAGATTAAAGCAACAGGGGTGCTTTTGGAATCTTTTACAAGATTCTTCTTAAGATGGCTTGATTGCTCATGATTCAGCAACGTGCCATATAAGGTAGCAAGGGTCATTGATCTTAGATCCTTTGACAGCTTGAGACACATGGAATAATTGTCCCAGCTTTCAGGTAAACATTCTAGAAACTTTGTCAGCACTTCAAAGTTAGAATATTCCTTACCAACAGTTTTCAGATCTATAATTAAACAATTAAAACGTTGGTGAACTTCAGAGAGAGTTTCATTCTTACCAGAAATGAAGCTTTCGTATTGTCTTACCAGGTTGATCTTTCTTGTGTCCTGGACTTCAGACGTTCCTTCATACTGAACACATATTGTGTCCCACATGGCTTTTGATGTTTTCAGATTCATGACGGAATGGTAGACTTCGTCAGGAAGAGCCATGGATAGTATGGATCTGGATTTTGTATCTATAGCCACTTTCTTCTTATCTTCATCAGTCCATTGATGGATTTCTTTAGGTACCAGCCTTTCTGGAATAGCAGGTCTATTCTCAGTGCTTGGAACTACAGCATCAAATCTTACAGGGATGAATGGACCATTCTCAATATAGTAAGGCGTAGTAGGGTCTACACCTTCTAAGAAGAGTGTCATCCTATTTTTCCACAAGTTGAAGTTATCTCTGGAAAATCTAGGGGGTTTTGCAAGAGAACCATTGTCTATATAATTTGTGTTTGTATTGGTGGCCATTTTCAGATAATATCAAGGAAGAGAAATATCTTAGATTAGATCTTGTTTATGAGATTAAACAAATCTGCTCTGATACCACTTGTTGGTCCCAAAGGCCTATACAAGTTTGTAGAAGGGGGGGTTGAATACAAACACACAGATTTTACTTTTCTAAATTGTTTATTGATAAATCATTAACAATTTACAGCTTGTTGCGGAAACAAGATTAAGGATAAACCTAAATCTAAACAAGTTGGAACACTAAGGTTTCTTGCACTAAGAGAGATAAGGAAATTACTAATAATAACCTATCTGAGATAAGAGATTTGAACTTGTCCAGAGTTAGCAAGTTACTTCAAATGAAGTGAGTTCATCTCTTTATATACTGCATGCATTTAATGCAAGTCAGTATATACTTTACACGTGTCATCAGCTGGTTGGTTGCATGTCATTGACCTTGGTTGACAACCTTAGTAGCCGTATGGATGAATAGTGTAGTATCAGAGTGGTTGTACGATTTCAGATTTTCGGAGGTTCTTTTCTAACATTTCGTACGAAGTCGTGCAAGGGTGGTTAAGACAAAAGTACTTTGTACGGAGGACTTCATGATCAGCTTTCGTTGATTCAGCGATTATCATTTTCTATTCAGCGAATGATAAAGTTCAGCGATAGCTGAAGTCTTGTACTTGATAATTCACGTTGAGTGGACAAATCTGAGTCTTCGCTGATCCGCATCGGTTCATTAGGAGACTTGTCGCTGGTTCTTGAGCTTGATCTTCGACTTCAGCGTAGAACCTTTGTTGACGTGAAACTTGTCTTCAGGGATCATAAGTAAACAACTAACTTATCAGCGATCATCATAATGACTGAACAGACTCAGAGCATTAATGATGAATAGTGTTCGCTGAATGTTTAATTTAAAGAGCGAGAGTTCCTATCAGCGGTACTGTAAGATCTTAGTACTTATCAGCGATAGTGAAACTCTGATACATATTGTTTACTTACAATTTTCACTAAGTATATAAGAGAGGGTCATTATCAAATCACTGAGGGTTTGGATCAACACTTATACACCCCCCAATGCATACCTCACTCTATAACCCTAGGTGTCAGTGTGATGGATGACCCTTCCCATTCCAAGACCCTTCTTAGCCACTTTTTTCAAATTCCTTCATCATTACTCTTTTAAAATAGTATTTAATTTTTTTAAACCATAACCGTTCCCTCTCTCTTTTCAAATCTACGACCCCACTAATTTTGCCTATAAATACATATCTTCTCCTTCCTCATTCCTCTTCGAAACCTGCAACTACCCACTTCATATCTCGTTTTCTCATCCAAACCTACAACTCTCACCCTCTCCATTCTAACATCGATGGCTTCCTCGAAGACTCCAAAGTCTACCAAGATCGTCAAATATATTCCTACATGTTTTGCAGATTTAAAATTCAATCCTTGCAATCACGTTGCAAGATTCGCATCCGATCTCGCACATCCCGAATTCAACACTATAATAAAGTTCTTGACCCGCTATCCTCTTCTCCATGATTTCTCATGCAACCCCAAGATGAGCAAGGTGCTCATTGGCAAATTTTGGCTATCCAGTGTGTATGGTCCATCGAACGAGGCCATTCACGCCTCTATTTTTTCTGACGAGGAAGGTGATCCCGATCTCACCTTCGGAGTTGATGACGTTCGTCGTGCCCTCAAGATCGATGCATTCTTCGAGTATGAAAACATGTACGTCGAGAACCTTCATGAAGTTGTAGTCAACACCCTTGGCTACATTCATCAATCTGATGACAAGGCATCAAAATCCTCCAAAGGCCCAGGTACTCTAACACGCAACAAAATGGGTGGTGTATGGAATTTTTTCTTCGCTCACGTGATCTATTGTCTTTCTAGAAAGACAAGTGGTCAAGATCAATCCCCTTCTTACATTACAAAGTTGGCCCATGCACTTATTTTTCAAAGAAAGATTGATTTCGCTTAGTACTTCTTTACTGAGGTAACTGAAGTGGTCAAGCACCTGAAACGCTGTCATGTGGCTTATCCTTGCTTCATTTCTATGATCTTACAACACAAGATTGGCTCGGCTTTGGATGCGGATCGCAAGTCTTCATCCCCTCGATTTGTTTATGACTGGTCATCCCCCATAGTTGGCCAAAAGACACTTGATGTTGGTCGCCTCGCTACTGATCTTCCTCTACGCCAAGGTATGATCTCGTTTGCTCACACTCCCAATCTTCACTGGGGTGAGGCGGAAGCTCCTGGGTTTCAACACCCGGAAGTTCGCGCGGAACCCCAAGCTGTAGTGGCCCCTTCTCCCCGTCCCCGAGTGAAGTCGGGTGGCGCTAAAAAGAAACAAACTAAGGCCCCCGACACCTCCGCACCCGCTTCTAGGACTACGCCACCGAGAGATCCCTCGGAGGCTTCCCCAGTCCCAATCCCATCTAAAAAGCGGAGGCACTCAAAATCCCCTCCGAGGTCTCGGAAACCTTCGGCCAAGCCATCTAAGCCAACTGATGATTCCCCAAAAATCAACAGTTGTTGAAATTCTCCCATCCGGGCCAAGGGAATCAGTTATCACCCCTACCGACTCCTCCGTTGCCTCTCCATGGGCCTCGGTTGTATCTTTAGAGAACCCACAACTTACCTCCCCACTCACTTCCTTGGGTGGTGGAGATGACTTCGGGGTCTCTCCCCTCGAAGGCTCAGAATTCACACTGCACAGCCTAACACCCGATCTTTATCTTATCGATGATGCACAACCCTCTGAGGGTTCCCCCATAGAAAAATCCCCCCCAAGAGATTTCTTCGACTTTCTATTTAAAAGACACTGGTTCTCCTCGAACCATGATCACCACCGACGATACTATCACAGACCCACCATCTCCACCGAAACAACCCTCTCCCCTACCAAAAGTACCATCACCAATTTCTTCTCCTCGCCACCGATCTCCGAGCCTCCACCGATCCCCCACACCCCACCGATCCCCCCACCGATCTGAATCATCTGAGGATAGTTCCTCCTCATCCCAATCACCCCTCGTCGGCCACCCTCACCCCCACAAAGGATCCTTTATCCAGATCCTTTATGCACTTACCCCTCCTCATCTAATTTTGCTGAGGAAAGATTGCTTCCCCATACCCCGTTGTCACCCACGACTCCTGGATTCCACCTCCCTGAGGTTCGTGCCCCTTTTCCTACAGGTATTCGGCTGTCGACTGACTTAATTGATGATATTCAGGAATGTGCCCGTCAATGTAGGATGGTGGGTACTCAATTCGAGTCCTTCAAACGGTCTACTATCTCCCTGATTGCTCAAGCAAATGAGCGTGTTTCGGTATTGGAATCACAGCAACCTCGACTATTGGCTTCTACTCTACAGGATCTTCTTCGGCCTCTTACTGAAAATTTGGCCAACTTCTCTACAAGGTTGGATAATTTGACCAACACCCACTCCGACGTGGCCATGTCTATTGCCTCCATCAAAGCTTCTATCGATGTCAAAGATCCCGAGCTATTTTGTCTTATCAATCGGGAAACTCGTCATCAATTTCTTCGGGCCTCATTGTCTCAATCACTTGAACGTCTACATCATAAAGTCGACACTCTCAATGCTAGCTTGGATTGGGATCTTGATCTTGGTGATTTCTCCTTAACCAGCATTGATCCGGTCGGTGTACAACTGCTGCACTCCAAAATTGACAAGATTTTTGAACAGTTGGGTTTAGGAATTACGGCTTCTGCTGAGGGGGAGAAATCTCTAAAGCCTCCGACAATGACTTCCGTAAAAAGAACTAACAGCAATCAGCCTTCATCCACCACCGACAGACCACCGATCTACATCTCTAAGAAAGTAACCAACCAATCAGGTACCACTCTTACTCCAACTCCTCAACCATCGGTGGAGAAATCACCACCGAAATCATCAGACACGACCGAAATTCCCTCCTCTACTACACCAACGCCACCGAAATCATCGACGGACACTTCAATCCCTCCATCACCGACCCCACACCTATCGGTGGACATTCCATTGGTGGACACCACTTTGGCCATCACCTCACCGACCCCATCGGTGGAGAAACCTTCACCGACTCCTTCTCCATTGGCTGAGAAAATCCATGCATCTTCTTAGGGGGAGCAAATCAGTGAGGCAAAAGAAGAAAAGAAAAAGAAGGAACTGGCAAAGTATGGGTCTCGTCCTGCAGATGCCCAAACTCTAAAACTCAAGCCTCCGTCTCAAGAAACCACCCCCAACCTCGGTCTATCTCCATGAGAAATTGAGGAGGCTAGACTTGCTCAGAAAGCCTTGGATGAATCAAAGGCCCTCTCTCTAAAAGTTTCCGAGGAGGAAGCAGCAAAAGCCAAGTCCACTGACCCTATCAAGACCCAAGAATCGGTGTTGGGTGCTCTAAAAGAAGAAAAGGATGAGGAAATAAACTAGTACAAGAAGGCAATGCATCACCGAACCAACAGGTCTCCGATCTCAGGAATTAAAATTGCCACCTCTAAAGCCAATCCTTCCGATGTAAGGCTGATCATAGAAAGAGAAGATGGGTTGTCTAGAAGCATTAGAGATTACAATCTGAAACTCTTCGGCCACTCCGAATGGTATGAACTCTATAAGCTCCTAGTGAAGAGTGCCAATCCAAAGAGAGACATATTTATCAAGTGCATTGATGACTTGATGAATAAGATGAAAGAGTTGAAAAAGAAACATAACATCGTTCTCTCCACCGATGAAAGGGTGAAACTTCAATCTCTAAAAGAAGACATCCGTCTACCGAAAACCAAGAACCAAAAGGTCACCGATAATGTCTTCAAAGAGTTGGCCGAGAAAGGAAAAATTCCCTATATGGACAATCTCAACTTGTCCCTCCCCACATCAAGTACTTATCCCTCAACCTCTCTAACTCTCTCACCCATTCCTGGAGTCTACTTCAATGACGGATTTGGCCACCAATGCATCTTCAGATTTTCTCAAATTCACTTGGCCGACATCATCTTTCTTCATGGCATATCCAATCTGATGCCGTACATCTCTGAAGCTCAACCTTTCTACCAGAACATCCTCGCCGAAATGAAGCGCCGTCAGGAAATGAGAAAATGATCTAAGTGTTTTCCTTTTTCCCATTTAAGTACTTGTAGAATTTTCTTCATTTCCAAATGTATGAAAATTTAAGTAATGCAAGTACTTCTCTTCTATTTGAATTTCCTTGTTGCACATAGTTATATTTTCTTACTTGTAAATACTGTTTATAGTGTACAAACTCATACAAAAGAAAAATAGATCAAAAAGAACAAAAAGAATGGTCTATGTGAAAAGAACCCAAAAAGAGTAAAAAGGGTCAAAATGCATTTTACTTTTAGATACTCTTAAATATTCTAAGGATAGAGCTCAAATTCAAATAGGGGGAGATTGTTGGGTCACCAAGATTTGAAATTGACTCACCGATATTTTCCCTATATCTTACATAGAAAATTTTAGCATGGTTCTTTAAAATGACTTGTACAAAATAGCAACTCTTCGGTGAAGTCGAAGATCAACCGAAACCAAGCTTGAAGACATTCTTATTGTGGAAATAAGAATAACCTTCTCAATATTCAACAAGTCATTGTCCACCGATTGTGTTCCCACACGTCGGTGGACATTCTCTCCACCGACCTCCCTCACGTCGTCCAGCAACATCCCACCGATAAGGATGCTCAAATCGGTGGGATCAATATTCTCCTATCTTGAATGTTTTTCTTTGAAGAAAGTTACAAGATCCAAGTCGTATATATCGGTGGAACATCATCGGTGTAATTATCTTGGAAGACACATCAAGAAGATCATTTAATATGGGACAATATCTATTGCCAGGTAAAAGTGACTATTTTTCCTTTTATCTATTTTCAGTTAAGGTCTCTTTAAGCATGTGTATTCTTCCTAGTACCAATGAAAATGTGATAAAGACATATTAACATTTCAGAAGTCAAAAGCTACAAGCAAATCTCCTGATGACATGTGTCCCAAGCATTTAATGCTCATCTCACTATAAAAGGAAGAAGAGGCTCCCATGAAAACTACGCTTACAGAAAGTATTCTCAGTGCAAGCATCCTCCACTCTCTCAAGAACTTTAAAAGCGTTGTTCTAAGTGTTCAAGTTGTTTTAGTTTTCAGTATACTTTGTGAAAGATTGTTAGAATAGTTTTATCTGTTCTTTTCCGCAACAGTCTTTAGATTCTATGTGTAATTCTTTTTGAAGATTTTTCAATAATAGAATTAAAATTGTGAAAATTTTGAGTATTGTATTCAACCCTCCCCCCCCCCTTCTACAATACTTGTTATAGCCATCTGGGACTAACAAAACCTTTTAGGTAAGCAAATAGAAGGAGGCTCGGGTAAGTGAACAAGAGCAAGCTAGACTACAGATGCAGATAGAGACAGTGCCTGTGCCAGTCATAGAAGCTAGTACGTTCTCAGTTGTGTATAGGTTGTTTCTGTCAACCTTAGTTTGAGACTGATGTAACAAAATTTTAGGACCCAGTTTTGTAAATGTTATGGTTTAAATGCTATGTATGCTCTATCTAGATTTGGGATGTTACAAATGGTATCAGAGCCATAGTTTAAGGGATTTAGGTGACCGGACGAGCCTAAACTTAAACTTTGGAAGTAGAAATCACAATTGAGAATCAGCAAATGCGTTAGGATTGCACTATTTTAGATGTAAGGACTGATAGGGTACAGAGGACGGTCATGTGAGGTAAGTTTGGAATTACACCTGGCCAGTGTAATTGCGAACTTACAGGTACATGTATGTGCTTAGCATGCCTTATTATTCCAAAGTTGTAGTCTTAAGCTAGTTTATATGTCGTGTTCCAGTAATCTAGAAGGTCGGAAAGATCCCTAAGGGATAGACTGAGACCTCTGGTTGGGGAAGTATCATGAGAGATCATTTATGATGTGATGTATGTATACGTCGTAGAGAAGAAATGTTGTATGGAATGTTATGAGTCGTCTAGAGGTAGATCTTCGTGGATTCGAAAAGGATGAATGAATATTTGTGAGTAAGACTCCTGTTTCGGGAGAGTCCCAGTTCTAGAAATCGTGGGATAGATCAGTCAGGATGGTGAGGAAGGACAGTGTCGAGATCCGGAAAGCGTCAATCCAAGAGCAAGTAGAAAAGTAGAGCTTGACTCTTAGTCGAGCTTTTCAATGGCAGGATCAATGAAATAAGATACCAATAGTGAATTGAAAGCATGTAGAGGTAGAATGTGAGATATTTGATCAAAACGAAAACAATATGAAATGGTTGAGTAAGTGAGATATGGAACGCATGTACAGCAAGTTATGGCATGACCGAGAGGGCGACCATTGGTCGAAGGTGGAGTGTCAAGGATAAATTGCGTGAGTAAAGCGGTTGACCTTGTTAGGGTGAGTAGGCTTCAATTGCAAGTAGAGTTTCATGCACGGCATTCTTATATGTAAGATTAAATTTTTCACGATTTAATTTAAATGTGTAAATATCAATTTTGATCGAAAATGAGTCAGAATGTGCAGGCGTATGTTTAAAGAAAAGGTTATTTCATTTACATCGCACAATGAAATTTTGAGCTTAACGATTTGCAAAATATTTTACACTTTTCATGATAAGTTAAATTGTTGCAAAAAGTCAAGAAAACGATTGCCAGCAAAACTTTTATAATCAAAATGAGTAGTGACACGTTGATATTATAAAAATAAGTATGAGAACCGACTGGTTTACTCTGTGTCGGTAATCCTTTTTCAGAATTTTGTCACACGAAAAGATTTTCATTCAATATATTACTGTCGTGACAACATCGTTGTGGTTAAGTAAGACTAAATCTTACGGAAAGATGCATACAAACGATTCTCGAGATCGTCGTGCAGGGCATTGGAGTTATGAGAATGTTGGGGTCATGTGTACCCAAGTTGTTTCCATGTATTGTTCTTTAAAAATAATAAATTGTGCGAAATGATTTATTTATGGCGTTGTCATGCATGAAGGCTATGAACTCACTAGGTCGTGGAGTATTACATTTTAAACTAAGGAAGAACTCCAAGAGTGGAAAGGTGTTGGACAAATCAGAGGAGAATGTTTGTAGTTTTAGTATTTGTATTAAAGAGGAGAGGTAGACAGTGGAAGAGTCGGAAGTGGACTTTAGTGTTGGTTGTATGGGGCTCTGTACCCTTGTTCGGTGACTGGAAATACAGTTGCCGAGGGACGGTTGTGTCCAGGGGAAGGACTAGAAGTCATCAAGGTGTTGCCATGAGCAACTCGTTATGAGTAATGTGGTGAGGCAGAAATGAGATATCCTCGACGTCGAATAGGAGTCTTAAGGAGATCTTGTAATATTGATGTTACATGAGAAAGTTTTGAAATGAGGGCGTCGGAAAATGAAGTTGATTATGATATGTTGGAAGGATTAGGTTCAGTAAGGAACCCATATTAAAGAATAGGTTATGAAAGTATCAACAGGTTGACTATTGATGTTGAAGTCGGCAGCTGTGTAAGGTGGTTGAGGCCAAGGACTTGAACCAAAATGTTGAAAGTCGAGGGAACACCTTGTAGGAGTGTTAAGATGATGAGAGATTGTTGTTTTGGATAAGCGTTCTACTTACGAGGTACGGAGGGTCCGTAGAAGGATAAGGTATGTAGCACAAACGAAGTGAGTGTGTAGATTAGATCGATCAGTGAGGGAATGTGCCCTGTCTAAGTAAGGGCTCGGATCGTAAAGAACTAGCAAGAACGATTATGTTTGAGTTAATTGGGAACTCGTGAGTTGTAGTTCAACTAGAGTAGGGGAAGGACAAGTAGCGAGATAGACTCGATTATGTATGCGGGAGAATGCGAAGGCAAGTTGAATTGCGTACGAATGACCATGAGAGACCTAGCATGCAGTGTGATGTTATGGGTGGAGAATGTGCGGACGAGTAGGGGCATCAATTGCCTAGATAAATGTGCCAGTCGGTGTTGTAGTAATGTGACGTTAGAAAGAGGAAGCACCAGATGGAAGCCTTTTCGGGGGTTTCGGATGAGGTGTACAATTTGTTAATCAAGTTGATGGAGCACGTGGTTTGTAAGTGGGCGTTGTGATTTGGCTTTTGTCAGAATAGGATGTCGGAGCGGAAGTGGGTGATTACCCATATGAAAAACCAAGTGTTTTTGGTTGTGGGAGTTGCTAAGTAAGTATATTGTGGGAATCTTTGGAGGATTAGAGAAGATGATGGATGGATTAGTCCAAAAATGTGGAGTAGTAGATGCGAAATCTTTAAAGAATGTGAATCGTTTCTTATGTGTGAAGGATTAATCCGAGGAGGCAATAGTTAGAGATCAAAGAACGTGTAGTGACTTCGAACACCGGTGGCATTTCGAAATAACTTGGTGGGATACCTCAAGTTGGGATTTTGGGTGCAACTGTTTGGTTATGTATTATAGTGCAAAAGTATTATCAGCATGTGGAAAGGTCGAAAGAGATAGGCAAGTGATGTTTGGGAGGCGGTGCTCACGCCGTGGGGAGGTGAAGATAGTATGTCGGACTAAGTGAGTAGGTTAGAAGCAGTAAGCTTGGTAGTAACACCGAAATGGCGGAGTAGTGTGAATAGTTTGACATCGGTAAGCGTGCGTACTCTTGGTAGGAGTATGGAGGAAGAGGATTTGTGTATGCTTTTAGTGCGGGGAAGAAGTGGAAAAAGACTGTTGAATGAGTTTCAGTGATAAGCTACTGAGTATGGTATGGTGTTATCAGGGTTACTCCTCCTTGTTGAGTGAGGGTAACCGAAGTTATGTTACATATGACTGAATGCTTATGGCAAGCTGTGGGGAATTGATGTGTATTCAAGATAAGTTCAATTCGGTTAGGTGAACACTTCAAAGAAGGATCATGAAGGGTTCATGCGACTTGTTACGTATAAGTGTGGAGGGATAAAGTGGTAAAAACGCATAAATTACTTGTCGAGTTGTAGCCGATGTGATTCGGGAAGGGAGTATGATCGGCTTAGTCGTATGTCGATCGGAAGAAGTAATCTAGAAAATTCATGTACCTCGAGGAGGGAACTCCTGGGTGTGAGTTGTCAGGATGTACAAGGTTGGCCTTGTGCCAAGTTGTCAATGAGTGAATTTTTCTGGTTAATGATTCTTGTTGATGTGGCGGGGGATTCCGCCAAGATCCTTCTTTTAAGAAAGTAAAGATGTATGAGAGACCGAAGTTAGACGCGTTTTAAAAACCGTGAGTCCCGGTGTGTGGACGGAAGCGAGCAAATTGAGGTGCGACTGGCCTTGGATTTATCAAGTAGTTTTTAAGTGAGCATAGTGATCGAAGAGGTTACAAGAATATGGTGCAAGATGGCACGGCATAGCAAGTGGTGACTCACCGAAGTGGTTCCTTAGTACAGAGTACGGTTATGTCTTACAACAGAACGGTTTAGGAGAAAAGTGAAGTGGACTACGTTTTTTGGGAAACCGTTGAAGTTATGGAAGTTGAGTAGGTAGTGTGCGATCTTGTGGTGCCCGATGAGATTTTAGAGGAATTCTTAGTGCGATACACGTCTCTATTTTGGAGAGCAAACGTTGGAAGTTGAGATGATGGCGACCTTGCAAGAAATACTGACGTTAAGGAGTTGACTTTCGCCATTATTGAACGAGTTGGAGCTGTGGCATACAAGTTAGACTTGTCAGAAGAATTAAAGGGAGTTCATTCAACGTTTCGCGTCTCGAACATAAAGAAGTGTTTGGCAGAAGCAGTTATGGTTGTTCCCTTGGTGGATATCAGCGTTGATGAGAAGTTGACTAATGTCAAGGAACCGATAGAAATCGTGGACAGTAAAATTCGCAAAACTAGGATCAAAGAAGTCCGACTAGTAAAGGTTCAGGGGAGGTATCATAAGGGGCGAGAGACAACTTGGGAAGTAGAAGGGGACATGAGATCCAGATACCCTCATCTTTTCGATAATGGAATTCCGGGGACGGAATTCTTTTGAGGGGGGGGGGTGTTGTAATAACCGTGATCTGATTGGAAAGAATTAAAGTTTGTGGGGAAATTTATAACGTTGTAAGTACAGGGGCAGATTTGTAAATATGGCAAGAGAGTATAAAAATCCCAAAGTGGGGTCAAAACCCTAGAAAATCTTTTCTTGTGGTGGCGGCTTGGAGAAATAGAGAGATCAGAGGGAGAAATTGTTCAAGTGCAAAGGAAATTCCACCAAATTGCAAGTTGGAAGAGAAGATGGAATTGAGGTCTGATCCTACTCTATCAGGTAATCCCTAATCCCAAACCTTATGTTAATGTTTTGCTGGATTGTTGAGTTATGGAAAGAGTTTTGATAAAAAAGGTTGAAAATGATAACACTAAGTGGGGATTATACATCATCTATGTGTTTAATCAGCCAGGGAACGGTTATTCAAGAGTTAGATGTTGTAATCAATGCGTTCATTGTTGAGAAATCAAGTTGGGCTGGGTTTATCCTTGGATTTCGCACCCAATCACGCTTCAGACTCGCGTCCGGTAATTATGTCTGTGCAGGTTACCGGATAGCGTAGTCCAGAGTGTGTAGTTACCGGGTGAGTCTCGGATAGCGTGAGTTCACGGACGGGTTGGTCCGGATAGCTTGGGAATCCGGTAAGTTGTCCGTTAAGTATAAAAGTACCCGGTAAGTTAGTCGTATCCGGTAAGTTTAATTTGACCGGTAAGTGTGATCCGGTAAGTGTAGAGTTCCGGTAAGTGGAGTCTCGGTAAGTGTGATCCGGTAAGTGTAGAGTTCTGGTAAGTATGTTCCGGTAAGTATGTGACCCGGTAAGTTACAGGTATCCGGTAAGTCAAATCCGAATAGTGTCCGGACAGCTGGTTTAGGATCTGAGCAGTTGCATATCATTCGTTTCTCAGGTAAATCAATTGGAAGTCAGGAACATAGTAAGAAAAGATAGTAAGTGCATCAGGTGAGTTTTTCTAACTAAAATACGTGATTTTACGTGTTTTCCAAAGAAAGTGATTGAGTAGAAATGCCATGTTATTTCACATGATTTTTACTTGAATGAAAGTTAAATGTTTTACTGACTATGGTATGTTTACAATCGTGATTGGCTTACAAGCTTTTACGAACTGCTCCATGAAAAGTATGTTTTGTTTGAAAGATGAATTAGCACAAAAAGAATGATTTATAAAGCTTTCACGTTTCATGAGTTATGATGAGCTATGTGTATGTTATGTGAAGTCGGTCTGCACAGTGGGATCTGAGTACCTAGGGATCCGTTGATCCCTTAGGCATTTGTGATGAGCTTGTAGGAGGGAATTCGTTTCCTTCCTACTAGGATAGAGGGGAGTCTGCTTGGGCCCCGGTATGAGGCGAGAGGGGAGTCTGCTTGGGCCCCGATCGCGGTTAGCTATGTGATCCTTAAACACTGTGCAGTACCATGATTGATGCCTATGTGGAAAATGTTATAAGTTTTATAAAATGGTTTTATAATGTTGTTGTACGCTGTTTATGGAGGAAACTCACTAGACCTCATGGTCTAACCCTCGCTTTTCAAAACTAAAACCTTTCAGGTAAGCAAATAGTAGGAGGTTCAGGTAAGTGAACAAGAGCAAGCTAGAGTACATATGCAGATAGAGACAGTGCCTGTGCCACTCATAGAAGCTAGTACGTTGTCAGTTGTGTATAGGTTGTTTCCGCCAACCTTAGTTTGAGACTGATGTAACGAAATTTTGGGACCCAGTTTTGTAAATGTTATGGTTTAAATGCTATGTATGCTCTATATAGATTTGGGATGTTACATGCGTCATATGCCCACATCTTCACGGTCATTCATTTATTGTTCATCATGAATAATGTATCATTTAGGATGAATAATACATCATTCATGGTGAATACTACACGATACAGGATTAATAATACATGAATCATGAATTCGTGTATTATTCATCCTGAATGTTGTATTATTCACCCTAAATACTTTATTATTCGTACTGAATATTGTATTATTCATCATGAATAGTGAATGAGCGTTCACCTTTGTTATTCATTTTGAATGTGGACACCCGGGGACGTGCATACATATTTATAATGAATATAACACATATATGACATTTCACGTAAAAACGGTTAAAAAAACTATATCAAGATGGATGTCATATCGAAGAGCACGAAATTCTGGTTTTTTTGATGTGATTTGTTTGATTAAAATATTAGTAATTTTTAAGATAATTTATTTTAAAATTTAAGGGGGTAAAAGTTTTTAATTAAAAAAGAAAATAAAAAGTCAAATAAGGTAGGCGCATACTCAAATTTCCAATTTTGTCCCTAATCACTTCTTAGTTAATCAAATTTCCAATTTTGTCCCTAATCATTTCTTAATTAATCTTGTTTTGTTTTAACCATTGATTAGTTTTCCAAATTTTGATCAATGGCTGTGACTTATCCTCATGTGCACAATGAAAAATGAGTTTTCATAGAACCCATCCCTATATATATATATATATATATATATATAATCATAGGTTCAAACGAGAAATGATAAATATATGAGAAGTAGAGAAGAAATTCTAGCCCTTCATTCAGTCAAGATCATATTTGACTAGTCAAGAGTTACGACTTTGACTAGTGAAGAATTGTGGCTTTGATTGGTTAAGGATTGCGGCTTTGACTGGTCAAAGTTTGTGGTTATGCCAAAAATAGAGGGGTAATTTCATAACTTTTACAATTAAGAGGAACTTTAGTGTTGATCCAAACCCTCAGTGATTTGATAATGACCCTCTCTAAACACTTAGTGAAAATTGTAAGTAAACAATATGTATAAGAGTTTCACTATCGCTGATAAGTACTAAGACTGTTTCAGTACCGCTGATAGGAACTCTCGCTCTTTAGATTAGACATTCAGCGAACCCTGTTCATCCAGTAGCACTGAGCCTGTTCAGTCTCTGTGATGATCGCTGATAAATTGTTCACCGTAACTGTTCACCATAAAGCTCTGAGCCTGTTCAGTACTTTTGGTGATCGCTGATAGTCTTAGTTGTTTACTTATGATCCCTGAAGACAAGTTTCACGTCAACATAGGTTCTACGCTGAAGTCGAAGATCAAGCTCAAGAACCAGCGACAAGTCTACTAATGAACTGATGCGGATATCAGCGAAGTCACAGAATTGTCCACTCAACGTGAAGTATCAAGTAGAAGACTTCAGCAATCGCGGAGCTTTATCATTCGCTGATAAAGTACTGATTCAACGAAAGCTGATCATGAAGTCTCCTTACAAGTTACTATTGTCTTAACCTCCCTTGCACGTCTCCGTACGAACTGTCAGAACGGACATCCCTATTGTCTGAAATCGTACAACCACTTTGATTCTACACTCTGCACCATGCTGCTACTAAAGTTGTCTACAAAATTCAGAACATACAACCACTTAGCTGCTGCCATGTGTAAAGTAAAACTGCCATGCATTCAATACATGCAGTATATAAGAAGAACCCTATTTCAGTTTTGAAGTGCGCGCACTTGCTCTAAGTGCTCCGGCCATCTTCTTCATTCTATCTGTGTGTTAGGTTATTATTTGTAATTTCCTTCTCCTTTCTATCTTATTTCTAGTGCAAGAAACTTAGTGTTCTTAACTTGTTTAGATTAGGCTTAGTCCTTATCTTGTTCCGCAACAAGTTGTAAATTGTTTTATGATTTATCAATAAACAATTTAGAAAGTAAAAATCGTGTGTTTGTATTCAACCCCCCGTTCTACAAACTTGTATAACCCTCTCGGGACCAACATTTAGTTCATATGTGAACCCGTGTAGTTCACATATGAACTCTATTTTAACTGGTTCACATATGAACTAATTATCTGATTCATATATGTACTGATTAAGTGATTCACATATGAACACATAGGTTCATATGTGAATCAAATAAACTAATTAAGATATGAACCCTTGTGATTCACATATGAACTAATTAACTGGTTCTCATATGAGCTAGTTAACTGATTCACCCGTAGGTTCATGTGTTAATCAGTTAATTAGTTCACATATGAACTATATGAATGGGGGTGAGCCAATCCGGGTATCCGACCAAATTTCATGGAACCAGAACCCGAACCGGCGGTTCCTAGAATGATGGAACCAGAACCGCTTACATCGGTTCTCTTTATTTTGGAACCGGTCTCGGAACCGTTGGGAACCAGTTCCGGTTCCAGGTACCCAGTGTCATTTTTTTAAACATTTCATATAATAAAAACGTAAGTAACTGTTGGTCCCGAAGGTTATACAAGTTTGTAAAAGGGGGGGGGGTTGAATACAAACACATATTTTTATCTTTAAAATTGTTTATTGATATATATCAAACAATTTACAGTTTGTTGTGGAATAAGATCAAGTTAAAAACCTAATCTAAACAAACCAAGAGAATCACACAGAATTCTTGCACTAGAAAAGATAGAGAGAAAATAAGAACACCTAGAGAAAGATTTTCTTGGCACTAAGTAGTTCAGCGAGGAAAGGCAAGCACTTCAAAAATGAAGTAGGGTTTCCTATTTATACTGCATGCATTAAATGCAAGTCAGTACAACTTTACACATGGCAGCGTCTGCTTGGTTGCATGAATTTGACTTTAGCAAACATCCCTTTTGGCTGCATGGTGAACAGTGTAGTTGCAGAGTGGTTTGTACTATCCTTGACAAGGGATGTCCTTCTAACAAATCGTACAATGGCGTGGTATCCGTCATTGTAAATGGTGGAACCGATTGGGGAATGTTGAGGTTAGGAAAGACAAAAGAAAAAGAAGGAATGGCTGAGATAGGGGTGGTTTCAAGTTCAACGCTGGATACGCTGAAAACGACCTCCGCAACGCTTTGAGGCATTGAGGATGTTGGGTTCTCATCCAAGAAGTTTTCAGAGAACAAAGTCTCTGGAACGGCTGTGGAAGGGGTGGCTTCAGCAGATGTGATGGAGTGGACCACGAAACTTTCCAGCGTTGCCTATGAAGAGGCCAACGTGGAGTCTTGAGCCTGGGAAGGCTTGGGGCGCTTCGTTGAGGTCTTCTTGGATATATGGCTGCCAAGTGGGGATTATGAAGGTTTCCCCTTTTTCAGAGAGGTGGATGGTGCAGCCTGGGTCGCAGCGGGGGGTTGTACTGCTACAGTGATAGCCGTAGAAAAAGAAGTAGGATGGAGAAGAGAGAGAAGAGTAGAAAGACGTACCTCACCTTCGATGGGTTTGAAGTCGAGCACCTTGGGGCCTACCTGGGAGATCCTGTAGTCTCCCTGAGTGGGGTAGTGGCTACCCAGAGACATTTGCAGAACGGCTGAGATGAACCTTGGATAGGGAAAAGTGATGGAGCGTTCAGGCTGTTCTATCCTGTCCATCAGGTCTTCAAGGATGAAGCGAGCGTAGTCAACATGTAGGCTTTTAAGGAGAGCATAGCCCATAGCGAGTTGGGATTTGCTGGCTTGATCAGTGGAGCCGGTCTTAGCTGTTATGCAGCTGATGATGTGAGCGAAGATGAAGTTGAGTTCAGAGGGCATCTTGTTCTTCAGAACAATTGTCATCTTCTTTTCAGGTTCCTTATTGTGATTGGTGTTCTAGAGAGAGTTCATTTGATCAAGGAAGTTGATCAAGATTTGCTTACCCTCAGGGCTATTGGAGTCAGTGAAGGGAACGAAAGGTTTGGCCTTTGTACTTCCGGGTAAGTTCAGTGCTGATCTAATGCAGCAGGGGAAATGGTTCCACGACCCAGTTCGATTTGGAATCCGATCACTGAGTATTCTTTCCCTGACTTATGGGACATAGCAATGGTGCGATGTGCAGTATACCAGAACTGCTGTAGGAGATGATGATGATCATAGGGGGTTATAGTCATGGCTGTGGAGAGTGGGCAAGTTTTTATAAAATTTGCAGCGTCAGGAAGATGAGGAGCTTGCTTCTTTTTGGGGAACTCCAACAGGGCATAGGAGTTGTTGGAGGCAAAGTTGATTTGGTTTAGCTCATGCTTCATATTGTCAGCCTTGGTCATGGTTGAAGATACAACAAAGGTAGCAGGAATGTTGAAAGATGCCATTTCTGTTATAACACAAAGATATAGAAGAAAAAGAATCTTAAAATGATAACTATTTCCATTTTAAGGATTTTTGAGGTTTAGGGTTTTACAGTTTCTTTTTGAGGAAAGAAAATGCAAAAAAATGGGTTTTCTAGTTTTAAAACAAGTGAAAATCATGTTTTCCAGTTTCCTTTTGAGTAAAGAGATTCTGGAAAAACATAAGAATGTTTTAAGTTTAAGATTTTTTATTTAAACTCAAAAGAAAAACTATATTTCAAGTTTTGTCCATAAGATCATGAAGAAGATGATTTTATGTTTGAAAAACGTTTGTTTTGATCCAATGTAACAAGAAATGGGATCAAAACAAAATATATAACATAATTTAAGAGAAGAATATATTAACCTGTATGAGTTAAGATTGAAGATTTGATCAACATATTTGAATATCAAAAATCAAGAACATAATGCTTGAAACTTTCTTGCTTTAGAAGAGTTTGAGAGCGTAAAAGGTAAAAATATAAACTGGAGGTGTTTATGTAGTGAGAGTAGAGAGAGAAAGTAATGAGCGGGAAGAAAAAGGTCATCATAGCACGTGACACGTCCCACGAAGCTTATTGGTCAAGGAATTAAAACGGACGAACGTGTCAGACGAAAAGTCGTGCTAGGGTTTATTCGTTTGATTACGTCACATTTGTCTTTTCAATTTCAAAAGGCCTCCCTGAATGGTTCAGGGACAATTTTTAAATGAAGAAACACTGAAAAAGAAAGTTTCAGTGATGGATTTGTATTTCAAAAAAAGCACTGAATTGAAAATATCAGCGATCAAATTTATTTGAAAAACAACATACTGAAGTAAACTTCAGTGAAAGGAATAGAAAAACATACCTTAGTATCAGCGAATCAATTTTTTCAGAGATTAGATGATGAATAAGGAGATAGAATTTCCTTTATCACCGATCTAATGCATAACCACTGAAGATTTATTCTTTAAGGTTCAACATGTGAAGCTCGCTGATGAGAAAGTTGAATCTTGTCTCATCAAGATGTTTGGTGAAAAGATTAGCTAGCTGAAAATCAGTTGGGATAAAGTGAAGTTCTATATCACCATTCATCACATGATCTATGATAAAGTGATACCTGATTTCGATGTGTTTGGTCTTTGAGTGTAGCACTGGATTATTTGTTATCGCAATGGCACTTGTACTGTCGCAATAGATTGGATATTTGGATAGCTGAAGATCATAGTCTAATAGCTGATTTTTCATCCATAAGACTTGAGCACAACAGCTTCCAGCAGCTACATACTCAGCTTCAGCTGTAGAGGTGGACACTAAACTTTGTTTCTTACTTGTCTAACTCACCAGCTTTCCACCCAGGAGTTGACAGCCTCTATTGGTGCTTTTTCTATCCAGTTTGCAACCTGCAAAGTCACTATCTGAATAGGCAGTTAGATCGAACCCTGAGTCTTTGGGATACCAAAGACCTAGGTTGGGAGTACCCTTCAGATATCTGAAAATTCGCTTTACAACCATCAAATGTGATTCTTTGGGTTCAGATTGATGTCGTGCACATAAACAAGTAAAGTACATAATATTAGGAAGGCTAGCTATAAGATATAGAAGAGAGCCAATCATCCCTCGGTACGCAGTTGTTAGCTCCAATATTCTGAAATATTAGAAGTATTGAAAAATGGCCAAGTACAGAAGAACTTCCACAGAAGCTCTGCTGAGTGCAACAGAAGCTCTGCCGGGCATCTCAGAAGAATCAAAGGAAGTTTGATCAAGAGTGATCAAAGACCGAGGAAACTACATAAGGACGCTTTCAGAAGACCAAGACCGCAGAACCTCTGTTACCAATAACAGAGCCTCTGCGGACAACATCAGAAGACAAGGAACCAAGAAGACTTCTCACAGAGGACCGAGCCACAGAACCTCTGCCACCCTTGATAGAAGCTCTGCAGAAGTAAACAACTAAAGACTCGGAATTCGGTGAAGACTACTCTACAGAGGAACCAGACCGCAGAACCTCTGTAACACATTACAGAGCCTCTATGGTCCTCTAAAGACTAGGAAGATATTTATAATATCTTGCTACTGTTCCAAGACCTGTTCATCAACTTGCATGGAAAAGTACTGACAAAACACGTGTCAAGCTCTGAGTGGACTCAATAGGGCATGGTACAAAATAGACGTCTGCGCCATTTAATGCATTTACCAAAAGTACATCTGCCCCATTAAATGCGCATGGCTCAAACAACTGCTCACACCATCCAGTTCACTATTCATGCCGTAAAAGGAACAGTGACCTACTTCATAGTCTTCTAAGAGTAGTATAAAAGGAATACTCATGTTGAGTTCTTCCTAACACACAAAAAAAACACACAAAAACAGAAAAACAAGAACACTTCAATCAAACATCAAGAACACATAGCTTATGCACATTTAGAGTCATATCTGTTTAAAGCTTTGCATACTCACTGTTCTTAAATCTGTTCTTGATATATATATATTCAGTAAACTTTGAGATATTATTTCCTGTTCACTGTTTATTTATATTGTGTTCTAAATCTATCAAACATATTTGTTAGTTCTTCAAATACGCTTCCGCATCAAACATAAACTCGAACTAATAGATCTGATAATCTTGTTTAAAGCAAAACGGGAACCAACAATTGGTATCAGAGCGAAGCTTGGTTTTCAATATCAAGTGATCCTCGTTTAGACAAGATTCTTGATAGAAACTGTCTGTTCTTAACCTATTCTTCATTCCTTCAAACAGATTCTGTTTTACTGCCACTTTCGATTTATTCGATCTGGTAACATCCTAGAAACTGTTTCTTTCGTTAAAAACTTCATTCAATATGTCAAGACTAAAATAAAGTGTTGATGCTGATTTTCATTATTATTTCAAACTCAGCACAAATTTTAAAAAAATAATTCCTACTCTTGAGAAAGAATTAGAGGAAAGAAACAAGAGTATTCTTATTGACTCAGACAACATTGCCAAGCTTGAAGAATCAGGTAAACTCCTAAACTGTGAAAATCTTGAACTGAAAAAGAAACTATCTGAGTCAGAAGAGCTTGGTAAAAAGGAGAAAGAGAAGTTTGAGGAAGTTAAGACTGTTTTTAAAGAAGAGAAGAAAAGCCTTGAGCTTATGTGTCTAAACTTTTCTAAACTGATTTCCAACTTTGAAAAACTTATAATCAGTAAAAATGAAAAGTTTGGAAAAGAGAAAACTCTTCTTGAGACAAAGAATATGGAACTTTCTTTCAAAATCTCAAAATTACAGAAATCTCTTGAAAAAAAAGAGGAAAGAACAGGATTTTGAAAGAAAATAGTCTGAAAAGGTGAAGAGAGAAGGATTTCAAACAAAGTGTTTGAAAGACAAGTTTGAGAAGGAAAGAAAGGTCTTTAAAGCTGAAATGTCAAATTTAACAAAGAGACTATCCGATTTGTCAAACAAGATTATGTTGGAGAAGAGGTATAAATCAGATCTTCTAAGAAAATTTGATTTAAACCTTAAAGAAAAAGATGTTTTAGCTAAAAGGCTTAAGAACCTTGTCTTAGCAAACTCTTGTGCTAAAAATTCAAATAATCCTGTTTACAAAAAGATGAAAATGGTTTGGAAAGTCAAAAACTCTATTCCTGACAAAATTGCTCCAAAGTCATTTGTTTCTACAAAGCCTTCATCTTTTCATTCATATAAATGCTTTGATCTTCTGCTTCAATTAAGAAACCTTTTCTCTAAATCTTTCTGTGTACAAAATGGGTCATTTCAAAAGAAAAATCCAAAGACCCAAAATGAGAAAGGTCATAGAAAGAAAGTTGGCAAACCAACAGAGATTGGCAAACCAGAGGACCTAAAGACAGCTCCAAATCCTAACAAAAAAGGACCCATTTGGATATGGGTACCAAAAGTTCTTTGATCTGTCTTGCAGGTACACGGACTTCTGATCATTACAGATCAGGACTCGCTCTTCAGAGGAGAAAAGGACTTCTAAACACATCAGTTTAGGACTCGCATTTTAGTGAAATAGACTCTTAAACAAATCAGTTTAAGACTCGACCTTCATCAGAAAATGACTTCTGACCATTACAGATCAGGACTCACTCTTCAGCAAACAATGGACTCCTTAATACTTCTATTAAGGACTCAGGCTTCAAAGTTCACTATGACTCTTAAACACTTTGTTTAAGACTCATCCTTCAAAGGTTCTATACTTCACAGAGCCTCTGTGGAATTACTCAGAGCCTATGACAATCTCCACAGAACCTCTGATGAGGTTGACCTATGTTCTGTGCATTATTTATTCAAGCATAGGTCAGGGGGGAGCAGAAGGAGACCTCAAATTGATCTACAGAGGTTGATCATTCAAGGGGGAGCCAAAGGAGGATTATGATCAACAAGAGTCTCTGTCGTCCAAACTAGACACTCTAAAAGGTATGTGTTGCACAAAATCTTTTTCCAAAACAGTTTTTCAGGACAAAAATTTCCAAATATGTCCTAAAAACAATGTTTAAAAACATAAAAACTTTGGATGATCAAGAAGTTTTATGAATTATTAGTTATTAGAAATTTCCTGTAACAGAGCCTCTGCTGGCTCTGGCAGAGGTCCAAAAACCTCTGTAGGATAATTTCTCTCTACTAAAGATTTATCGATCCTCTCCAATGTTTTTCAAACGTTTTTGGTAAAAGTACAAGCTTCAAGAGATGGATAGGCAGGTTTCAAACCACAGAAATCAATCCTACAAAGGTTGTTAGATCAAGGGGGAGCGAAAAAGGAGACCTTGCTGAATCTACAGAGATTTATAAGTCAAGGGGAAGCAAAGAATACGACAGAAGAGATCACATTCGTCGATCAAGAAGAAAAATAGGTTGGTATCTCGCACTCACACAATGCCACAGAAGTCATAAGCCACAGAGTTCTTTCAACCAAAGAACCTCTGTAGATCACTCAAATCATTCAAATGACTTCTTCTGCACAAAATCTTTGAGATTTACAATTTTCTAGGACACCAACTTTCAAATAGGTCCTAAATACATTGTTAAAACTGATCAAAAACTTGGATGATTAAAAATGTTTATAAATTATTAGTTATTAGAAATTTCCTGTCGCAGAGCCTCTGCTGGCTCTGTCAGAGGTCCAAAAACCTCTGTAGGAAAATTTCTCTCTACTAAAGATTTATTGATCCTCTCCGTGTTTTTCAAACGATTTTCATTAAAGATACAATCTACAGAGATAAACGTTTTTCAAAATCACAGAGCTTCTGTACCCACAGAGCCTCTGTAAAGATTTCCACTTGGGAATTTCTGTATCTGTAACTGTAACTTTTCTGTGGTGAAAATTTAAAACCCACGCGTTTTTCATTTAATGTGGCCGCCTACGACGTCTCGTCGTCACTGACATTAATGACGTGTCAAGTTTTCATTGACGTACATATCACGTCGTCCTAGAACCTTGCACCACGCCGAATGAACTCGAGTGTGGACCTCAAATTTTATTAACTTTCTCACATTTTCACCGTTCCGAATTCTATCCGTTACCACAGTATAAAACCCAAGTTAAAATCACTTTCAAAACTTTACTATTCTCTCATCTTCTCCGGCGAACTTGCTTATTTCTTTCTGAAAACCTAGAACTTTCAAACCTACAAATGGCTTCCAGTTCCAAATCTGCTCATGTTTCACCAACGAACTCTCCGACATCCTCTCTAGTGCATTCTGAGCACTCCCACAACCCACACATCGCCACCGATGCCGACAGACACGACTCCGGCGACGAGGCATCCTTCGTACCCACTACCCACCTGCAACAATTTTTCTCAAATGACCATTTCGAGCAAACCCTTCCCATTAAATCGAACAACTGTTATCTTGTTCCTTCTCCTACGGCATTTGGCAAAGAACATGCCATCCTGCTAAACATCCTAGAGAACCACTTTCTTTACCCTCTTCTGAGCAAAACCGTTGAACAAATACCAGTACGTTACCTACATCAGTTTTGGCAATCTTGCCGTTATGACGCTGACACCGATTTGATCAGAGGCTACATTTCTAAACCTGACCAAAGTAAGAGCCTTGAACTGATGTTCAATCGCACCATGTTCTCATTAGAATTTGGCCTTCCAACTAGAGGACTCATGGGAATCAAAAAGTATGCACCCCAACCAACAATTGAAGAACTTGTCGACTTTCTGCACATGTTAGGGTACAACCAACAGTTGAAAAAGAGGAACGATTTCCGCAGAGCCAGACTACCTCCTCTGTGGAATACCTTATTCTCCATCCTAAATCGTTGCCTCACGGGAAAAATCGGGAGCATCGATCAAAGCTCACCTCAAATTCTCTCAATCATGTATGGTGTATACTATGATCTACCCCTAGATTATGCCACCATAATGATGCAAGAGATCATCAACACCATCGATCGCAAAATCGCCTCCCAGAAAGCCAAAATGTCTGATCACAACTGGTTACCCCCTCTGCAGTTCCAGCGAATCCTCAGTGTACTTTTCGAACCCCTACTCCTTATCCAAAAATGGCCAATGGACGGTCCCAAACCTAAGCAATTTCCTATGTCCAAGAACACCCCTACAGAACATGAGGATGGCTACCCACACATCAGGCCACTATCAAAGGTAATGTTAGGTTATGCTAGTGATGAAGAACTAGTTAGTGAGTACACACGCGTTTACAGAACTCCTGAACCCAGTTCTGTAACACCCCCGCGTATAGGAATGCCCATAGGAGGTAATGTAGTAGAGAGACTTACAGAAGAAGAATGGAAGATAAAGTTGGCTAAACACAAGGCCAACCAGAAGAATTTCAGAGATATAAGGAAAGACCTCTATTCTTCAAAGAGGAAGTCTTCTGAGGGATCTAAAGAAAAGAAGAAGAAAAAGGGAAAGAAAACCAAGACCCCTACAGAGGAACAACTTGCCTCTGCTTCTGCTATCCAACAAACTCCTGCAGAACCATCTTCTCCACCCACTGAACATCCCACAGAACCCTCATCTCCACCACAAATCCAAGGTCCCTCTGCCCCTCCCTCTTCCAAAAGAAAAAGAAAGTCAAAATCTACAGAGGAGGGAGCACCAAAACCAAAGAAGAGGAAATCAAAGAAGAAGAAACCATATTCTCCTCTGCAAACAATAAAAGAAGAAATCGAACCACCTCTGCAAACTCAAATCTTCACAGAGGTTCTTGATTCACTTCTGCCAAGACAAGAGACTGCAGAAGAAGAGGTGCAAATAGGTTTAGAGGATAGGGTAGAAACGTCTGGAGGAAAACAAAATGAAAAAGAAAAAGATGCCGAAGTTGCAGAAGGCACACATCCCTCAACCCCTCCCAGTGCAACCCACACATCTGACACCGCAGGTCTAGCTGCAGAAGGTGTCATTGAAATAGAGTCGCACAACTCGATCCCTACCCAAACCAAACAGCCAGAAGTCACTCTTTCGACTTCTGTGCCCACAGAAACCGGGGAATCCATTCCTAGGGAGTCTCCTCAGAGAGACTCACCTATAGTTCGTGATCCATCGTCCCAGATCACACTAGAACACCCTACAGAGGAATTCGTTTCCTCTGACACGCACAATATAGGGCCAAAACTTCTTTCAGAGAGAAGTAGAGAGCACCATGACGAAGAGACTCTAGACAAGTCTCCGAGTCAACAGAAGAATATTCCGATACCCACCTCTGGAGTGGATTTGGACAATGTTCTTCACAGAACTTCTGTAGAGACTGAAACTCAGGTTTTTTCTCGAGGATCAGATGGAAATCCTTCCACCCCCAACGTACAAACAAGGGTGAACGAAGGTGTCCCAGGAACAGGGACTCACTCTGGAGAAGGAGTTGTTCCTCCAGAGGTTACCCAAGAGGAACATGTTACGAAGGATGAGTTCCAAGCCTTTGTAACCTCTGTAACTCAAACATTGAATGAGTTGCAAAGCTCATTCACGTCTTTTACAGAGTCAACTTCAGGCGCGCTTACAGGATTAAATACCAAAGTGGATACCTTATCCACAGAGGTTAAAGCAGCCCTTACAGAAATGAAGTCAACTACAGAAACTTCTGCTACTGCTGCCATCGCCTCTGCCACTAACATTGCCAAAACAACCGCTGCAGAGTTCGAGAAAAGTGCGACCAAAGCCTTCAAAACTTAGATCGCAATCTACTTTGAAACAATGAAGAAAAATGCAGCAAGGCAAGCAGCTCAAGACACCTGCAGAACAGAAGTTGATGCTAAAAGAAGGCAGGATGATCCTGATGATGGAGCATCTGGTCATCCTGAGGGGGAGAAAACAAAGGAAACAATGGAGGCTGCTTCTGCAAAAACTACAGAGAAAACTGCAGAACCCTCTACGACAAAAACCCAGAAGGGAAAACAACAGAGGCAAAACACCTCTATCTCACCTGAGGATGCACCAACCACAGAACCTAAGGTAATCAATCTTGCATCCTCATCCTCAGAACAAACTCCACCCTCACCCAAAGAACCAACACCAACCTCACAACCAATCCTGCGCAAAACAAGAGTAAAATCCATAGCTCGAAAACCCAAAAGACCAAAACGCACTGCAGAATTCATTCTTTGCAGAATGGAATTTGTATCTGCTTTTCAATCAGCAAAGCGTTTTGACATCCCACCTCCAAAAACCGAAAACTCTTCACCAACAGAGTCCTCACAACCCGAAGTATCAAAACCTTCAGAGGCAACAACCAAAACATCAGAGCATCCAACCCCAAAACCCACAGAACCTCCAACTGTCAAATCAACAGAGGTTCCACCCACACAAATCCAAAACCCACTATCTGAAACCTCAAAGCTAAAAGATAAAGGCAAGGGAATAATGACAGAAGAAGAGCCAAAGAAGAAGATGCCAGTTGCTACAGAGAAATTGATGAAAGGTGCATTTAATGCCTTCGTCACTCCTAAACCCGAAGAGGAAGACTGGCATTCAACTTGAATCCTCTGTCAGAAAACCCATCCCTGAATCCCACAGCTAAGGTAACAGAAGGTAGAGTAGCAGACATCACTCGAAAGATGGATGAGCTAAGGAGACCAATTCCAAGATCTACTTCAACCATTGAACAAATGGAAGAACAAGTCTACAGTTATCTCTACAGACAGCACTTCCAGAGCGATCTGCCAGCTCATGTCCGAGATCAGAAGCTCAGAGAGGAATTCGATGCAATCTTCACCTCTACAAAGTCAAAACCAGTCAATCAAGTTTACTCCATTCACAAAATAAAGAAGGTAATCTATTGCAAATACTCCAAAATGAGAACCTATCCTCATACGGTGTATACAATCTGGAAAGTCAAAAGGTCTGACAGATCAGAGAATCAATTCTCTGATGCTGATATCCGAAACCTCAATCCCTATGACTTACCTGACCTTCTGCAATGGACTAAAGACAACTTCAATGACGACTGCCACAAAAGGTCCTATCGAGTTCTCAGAAAGGCGATGCGTGAAAAGCTCCTAATCTACAGCATGCTCGACATTCAACTAGCCATCGATCTGGGCATAACTACTCTAAGTATCAGACCACCAGAGGATTTCTGCCCACCCAATGCCATACCCAATTCAATCATCAAAACTCCAAGGTACGGGTTAGTATTCAAGAATCCTGCTGGTCAACTTAAACTGTTTGTAACAATGGACTGTCAGAAGTACACAACTCGTACTCTGAACATGTTCAGAAAAATACTAGAGGAGAACAGAGCAACAGAGCTTATGGACGAAGAATCTGCTCAAATGATGATCAAAGATATTGATGATACTCTAGGCTTAAGAAATCTCTGCCTCAAATTCTATGAAGAACTCAAGGAAGTAGGAAAAGACAACAGAAAGTTCAACGACTTCCCAAATGCAAAAATCTGAGTCTCTTCAAAGAACCTCTGTCAAACATTTATTTCTGTTCATTAAATGTACTCAAATGTAAATGCCTCTGGCATAAATTCCAAATGAAAGAAATAATCTTCTGAGGTATTGTTTAACCTCTTCTTTACTTAGGTTAAAATGCATAAATTCAACCTTTTATTTTTCAATACTTAGGGGGAGATTGTTAGCTCCAATATTCTGAAATATTAGAAGTATTGAAAAATGGCCAAGTACAGAAGAACTTCCACAGAAGCTCTGCTGAGTGCAACAGAAGCTCTACCGGGCATCTCAGAAGAATCAAAGGAAGTTTGATCAAGAGTGATCAAAGACCGAGGAAACTACAGAAGGACGCTTTCAGAAGACCAAGACCGCAGAACCTCTGTTACCAATAACAGAGCCTCTGCGGACAACATCAGAAGACAAGGAACCAAGAAGACTTCTCACAGAGGACCGAGCCACAGAACCTCTGCCACCCTTGACAGAAGCTCTGCAGAAGTAAACAACCAAAGACTCGGAATCCGGTGAAGACTACTCTACAGAGGAACCAGACCGCAGAACCTCTGTAACACATTACAGAGCCTCTATGGTCCTCTAAAGACTAGGAAGATATTTATAATATCTTGCTACTGTTCCAAGACCTGTTCATCAACTTGCATGGAAAAGTACTGACAAAACACGTGTCAAGCTCTGAGTGGACTCAATAGGGCATGGTACAAAATAGACGTCTGCGCCATTTAATGCATTTACCAAAAGTACATCTGCTCCATTAAATGCGCATGGCTCAAACAACTGCTCACACCATCTAGTTCACTATTCATGCCGTAAAAGGAACAGTGACCTACTTCATAGTCTTCTAAGAGTAGTATAAAAGGAAGACTCATGTTGAGTTCTTCCTAACACACACAAAAAACACACAAAAACATAAAAACAAGAACACTTCAATCAAACATCAAGAACACATAGCTTATGCACATTTAGAGTCATATCTGTTTAAAGCTTTGCATACTCACTGTTCTTAAATCTGTTCTTGATATATATATATTCAGTAAACTTTGAGATATTATTTCCTGTTCACTGTTTATTTATATTGTGTTCTAAATCTATCAAACATATTTGTTAGTTCTTCAAATACGCTTCCGCATCAAAAATAAACTCGAACTAATAGATCTGATAATCTTGTTTAAAGAAAAACGGGAACCAACATAAACTCGAACTAATAGATCGAACCCTGAGTCTTTGGGATACCAAAGACCTAGGTTGGGAGTACCCTTCAGATATCTGAAAATTCGCTTTACAACCATCAAATGTGATTCTTTGGGTTCAGATTGATGTCGTGCACATAAACAAGTAAAGTACATAATATCAGGAAGGCTAGCTATAAGATATAGAAGAGAGCCAATCATCCCTCAGTACGCAGTGACATTAACAGGCTTCCCTGAAGGATCTTTGTTAAGTGTCAGTGGCGGTGCCATAGGGATTTTCATAGCTGAAATTTGAGTTAAATCAAAAAATTTCAGCATATATTTGACATACCTTGGTGAATAAAAGTACCCTTATCATTCTACTTGATTTGGAGTCCAATGAAGTAAGTCAGCTCACCCATCATACTCATCCTATATTCAGATTTCATTCATTTTGCAAAGCGAGTACATAATTCAGGGTTAGTAGAACCAAATATAATGTCATCAACATATATTTGAACAAGAATAGTATGACCTTTTACTTTCCTGAAAAATAGAGTGTTATCGATTTTACCATGCTCAAATTTTTCGATAAGGAGAAAAGATGAAAGAGGGTCATACCATGCACGTGGAGCTTGTTTCAGTCCATAAAGTGCATTATCCAGTTTATAGAAATAACCTGGATGCTTAGGATCCGAGAATCCTGGAGGTTGTTCAACATAGACTTCTTCATTCAGCCTTCCATTAAGAAATGCTGATTTGACATCCAATTGATAAACCTTGGAGTCTTTGTGAACAACTTATGCTAGAAATAGACGAATAGCTTCTAGTCTTGCCATTGGGGCAAAGGTTTCATCGTAATCTATACCTTCCTCTTGTTTGTATTCCTGAGCAACTAGACGAGCTTTGTTGCGGCCTACAGTTCCATCTTCATCTAACTTGTTGTGATAGACCCACTTAGTGCCTATCACTGATTTGTCAAATGGTCTTAGGACAAGATTCCAAACCTTGTCTCTTTCGAATTCAGTCAGCTCTTCTTGCATAGTGCTGACCCAGTTTGGATCTTTGAGGGCATCATCAACCTTCTTTGGTTCAATTAGTGAAATAAAATTAACATAAAGATAAATGTTACCTACATTGCGTCGAGTCTGAACACCTGCGTTTGGATCACCAAGAATTTAATCTATGGGGTGATTTATAGTCTATCGCTGAGCGGGAGCATGAACTTCGGGGATCCCTGAAGAGGAAGCTTCGGTGATGTCAGGTAGTAGAGGCACGATAGGCAGAACGGATGAAACTTCGTTCACTGATTGCTGAGAGGTTGATTGAATATCAGATGATGGTTCAGGAACATGCATAGTGTTGATTGGAACAGCTAAAACCCAAGATGATTCGGCTTCACTTGTTTGTATGCTGGGAATGATGACAGGATCATCATCAGCGGTTGGATTGTTGACCTGAGGGTCAGGGTTAGGAATAGTTTCTGAATCCCTAAAATAAGAAAACATCTACTGATTGAGTTCTTCGTTGTCAGCAGAGGGTCTTGAGTTCGCTGAACGGGATTCGTCAAAGGTGACATGAATAGTTTCTTCTACAGTTTGTCTTATCTTGTTGAAGACTCTGAAGGCTTTGGATACAAAAGAATATCCAAGAAATATTCCGTCGTCAGCTTTGGGATCAAACTTTCCAAGAGTATCTCGGTTGTTTAAGATGAAGCACTGACAACCAAAGATATGAAGAAAGTTGATAGATGGCTTTCTTCCATGGAAACGTTCATAGGCAGTCTTGTTGAATCTTTTGACGATCAGCGATCTATTCTACGTAAAACACACAGTGTTGACAGCTTATGCCCAGAATTGAATAGGAAAATGAGAATCATTGAGCATTGAACGTGCAACTTCGATGATCGTTTGGTTTCTTCTTTCAGCGACTCCATTTTGTTGTGGTGTTCTCACTGAGGAAACGTTGTGAGAAATACCCTTACTTTCAAAGAAGTTATCAAGGGAACTGTTTTGAATTCAGTTCCATGATCACTTCTTATTGAGTGAACAGTAAGATTGTTCAGGACTTCCATTTTCCTGACAAAGGACATAAGTTCTTCTGAGGTGTCGCTCTTAGCACGGAGAAACATCACCCAGGTCTAGCGAGAGAATTCATCCACAATAACCAGTGTGTATTTCTTTCCAGCGATAGATTGAATGTTGACAGGGCCAAACAAATCCATGTGGAGAAGTTTAAGAGGAGAGGTCACTAAAGAAACTTTCTTTGACTTGAAGCTTGCTTTAGTTTGTTTTCCTTTTTCACACTCTGAACAAAGAGATTCCTTAGCGTATGAGTGTTGAGGAAGACCAGTGACTGACTCTTTTGAAGAAAAAGTATTCATCGTCTTGAAGTTGAGATGAGAAAGCCTTTTATGCCATAGCCAGTTGACATCAGTAGAGGCTTTGGAGAGAAAACAAGAGTTCTCAGTGGTTGTTGAGTCCATGTTTATTACATTAACATTTTCCAAACGATATCCACTAAGAGCAACTTTCCCCTTCTTGTCAGTGGCGAAACATGCTTTTTTAGTGAAGCAAACTTTGAAGTCCTTGTCACACACCTGACTGATGCTAAGAAGATTGTGGTTCAGCCCTTCAACGTATGCGACTCTTCTGAAGGTTGTTCTACCATTAGAGAGTACACCAAACCCTCGGGTATAGCCTTTTCCATTTCCACCAAAAGTCACTGAGAGCAGGTTTTTCTTTCCAGTCATATGTCGAGAGCATCCACTATCAAGATACCAGATACCCTTTGAGACCTGCAAACAAAGGAAGATTAGTTTGGAATGGGCACCCATTTTACGATGGGTCCACACTTGTCAGTGGTGGTTGAGGAAGTGGAAGGTTCAACGATCTTCGCAGCATCTGATGATTCAGCTTCAGTGGTAATCTTCACCTTGGTTAGTTTCTTAACCTTGGTGGCATTTTTCACCTTGGCCTGATTTGCATCAGGGATGGTCTTCTTTGCCTTGGGGGCATTGATCTTCACCTTAGCTAATTTCTCAGCTTTGGTGGCTGTAGGACACTTACTAGCAATATGATCGGTAAGTCCACAGTGATAACATTTCTTATAGCTAAAAGTAGCTTTAGGACCATAGGCATGCTTATTAGATATTTTTAAATGAGTCAGGCATGCACCAAGAATACCTTTGGCATTGGATATCGGAGGAACTATCAGTTCTTCAGATTTCTTACAAGTGACATCCACTCTTACTTTAGGAGTATATCGTTGAACGAATTCACGGATCTTAGTCCTAGAAGTAGAGGGATGGCTCGCTGAAAGTTTTGAAACTTTCAGCTTAGGTACATAGGTACCCTTCTGAGGTTTTTGAATAACAATTTTTTCTTTACCTTTAGCAATCAAGGTAGGTTTTTCCTCAGCGATGGGAGTTTTAGAAGAAGAAGAGCACTGAGAAGACGAGGTGTCAGGGATCGAAGAGACGAACATTCCAAATTTAAGCATGGAACGATCAGTGGTTTGTTCCTCAGCGTCAGCTTTGCAACCAAGACCACTTTTGTCTTTCGCAGGGATCTGAGCACCGATTATTTCAGTGATCTTTGTTGAGGATTTATACCATCCTTCAACATTAGCCTTTTCAGCTTTCAGATCAGTGATAGCTTATTCTCGCTCGATACTGATGACTTGATTTACGTAGACCTGGTCTTTCAAATTTTCTTCGATTTTTGAAAGCTCTTGAATTTTTAAATGGCAGTTTTTAAGTTGTTCAGTTAAATCTAAGTTTTGTTGTTCAACTTTGGTCTTGCCATTCATGGCATCGTATAAGTCAACAGTCAGCGGATCGATAGCTCGATGTCTGTCAGCTTCAGGGATAGTTGAAGTAGATGTAGAAAAGATTGATACCTGAGAGTTAGAAGTAGAGGGAATATCAGTTTGTTCTTACTCATCTTCTATTTTGGCCATGAGGCAGAGATTGGCCTCATCTTCTTCATCATTTGAATCTGATTCTTCATCAGCGATCAGACCTTTTCCCTTCTTTTTGTGTGCTTTCAGCTTAGCATACTTTTCTTTCAGCTTTTGGTACTTGTCATCTCTAGCCCTTGGGTTAGAGGATTTCTAGAAGGATGAAGAGGGTTTGAAAACTTTATTTGACCTGCATTCACTTGCAAAGTGTCCTACATTTTCACAGTTAAAGCAGGTAGCAGTAGCCTTATCAACAGGAGTAGATTTAGGCTTGTCAGTGAGTGAAGGAGGTTTATTTCTTCTGAAGTTACTCTTTCTAGCAAACCTCCTGAAGGTATTTGTCAGGAGTGCCAGAGATTCATCAAGTTCTGAAGGATCAGCGTCTGATGAATCATCAGAGTTAGATTCCATTTCAGTGATCGTGATAGTGGATCGCTGAGCAGGTATTGACTTTGAGGAGAGTAAAGCAACAGGTGTGCTTTTGGAATCTTTGACAAGATTCTTCTTAAGTTGACACGACTGCTCATGATTGAGCATAGTGCCAAATAAGGTAGAAAGGAAGACAAGATTCTTCTTAGAGAGCTTAAGACACATAGAATAGTTGTCCCAGCTTTCAGGAAGACATTCCAAGAATTTTGTCAGAATCTCGGAGTTAGAGTAAATCTTACCAACAGTTTTTGAATCAATAATTAAATAGTTGAAACGTTGGTGAACTGTAGAGAGAGTTTCATTCTTACCACAGATGAAACTTTCGTATTGTCTTACCAGGTTTATTCTCCTGGATTCTTGTACACCTTCAGTACCTTCATACTGAACGCAAATAGTGTCCCACGTGTCTTTGGAATTCTTCAGGTTCATTATGGAATGATACACTTCATCAGGAAGTGCCATAGAGATGATAGATCTGGCCTTTGTGTCGACGACCACCTTCTTCTTATCTTCTTCAGTCCACTGAAAAACTGCATCGACAATAAGTCTTTCAGGGACGGCAGGTGTGGTAGTAGTGGCTGGAATAGAAGGATCTATGATGAAAGGAACATAAGGTCCAGTTCCAACATAGTAAGGTATAGTGGGATCTACACCTTCCAATAAGACCATCATTCGATTTTTCCAAAGATTGAAGTTGTCTTTGCTAAATCAAGGTGGTTTGGCAAGAGATCCATTTTCTATGTAATTCGTGTTTGTGGAATTTGCCATATTGAAGAAATAGCAAGGAAGAGAGTATAAGCAAGATCTTGTTTATTAGATTAAACAGTCTGCTCTGATACCACTTGTTGGTCCCGAAGGTTATATAAGTTTGTAGAAGGGGGGGGGGGGGGGGGGGTTGAATACAAACACATATTTTTAGCTTTAAAATTGTTTATTGATAAATATCAAACAATTTACAGTTTGTTGTGGAATAAGATCAAGTTAAAAACCTAATCTAAACAAACTAAGAGAATCGCACAGAATTCTTGCACTAGAAAAGATAGAGAGAAAATAAGAAAAACCTAGAGAAAGATTTTCTTGGCACTAAGTAGTTCAGCGAGGAAAGGCAAGCACTTCAAAAATGAAGTAAGGTTTCCTATTTATACTGCATGCATTAAATGCAAGTCAGTACAACATTACATGTGACAGCGTCTGGGTGGTTGCATGAATTTGACTTTAGGAAACATCCCTTTTGGCCGCATGATGAACAGTGTAGTTGCAAAGTGGTTTGTACGATCCTGGACAACGGATGTCCTTCTGACAAATCGTACAATGGCGTGCAAGGAGATAAGACAAAAGTTGCTTGTAGAACAGGCTTATGATCAGCGAACGCTGAATGAATCTTTATCAGCGAATGATAGAGTTCAGCTCTCGCTGAAGTCTTCTACATGAAACTTCACATGAAATGGACAAGTCTTGTCTTCGCTGATATCCGCATCAGGTCACTAGTAGACTTAGTCACTCGTTCTTTTGCTTGGTCTTCGATTTCAGCTTTCAACTCAGTTGACGCGAGTCTTGTCTTCAGGGATCATAAGCAAACAAATACAAGATGAACTTTCAGCGATCATCAGTGAGGCTGAACATGCTCAGGGCTCACTGATGTACAGTTATCGCTGAAGTATAAATTAAAGCGGGTTTTCCATCAACGATACTAAACAGACTTAGTATATTTTCTTAGATGGTGAAACACTGATACATATTGTTTACTTACAATTTTCACTAAGTAATTTTAAGAGTCATTATCAAATCACTAAAGGGTTTGGATCAACAGTAACAGATTTGGTACAACAGTAACTCAAGTCTCAAGCTGTGAAATCGTGAAAGCAACAGATTTGGTAAAACAGTAACTCAAGCAACAGATTTGGTAAAACAGTAACTCAAGCAACAAACGAAATTGACAGCAAAAAAATTAAATTGACAGCAAACAATTGAAATTGCAAACATTAACATATTCCATGTCTCATCTCGTACGTAAGGTACCATAACAGTCGTCTTCAATTTTTAATTCTTATTAAACCTTTCAACATATTCCATGTAAATAGAATTAATAAAGGTTTTGGTGAGACGTGGAAGTAAAAGAAACCACTTCTACACATCAATACATACCACCACCTGTGCAAAATCGCAGATATAACAAGAAAATTATGGGTTTTGATTGACGATTGTGCAAATCGCATAGAAAGAGAGAATGAGAGACCAGTAATCGAAATTAGAACATGGATTTACCTTTCGATTCGAAAGATCGTAATTCTGAATTCGTATGAGAGAGAGAAAGCGGTCGTGTAAGTGACTTAAGGGGCCGTTTATCAAATACTTACCCGGGTAAGCGCTTACCAGTCAAATTTAACACCATCACTTACTTACCGGGTAAGATTTTAGTCTGTCAAATCGATTTCGTATGCAATAATTCACCCGGTAAGCGCTAGCCATGGTAAGAGTCGTCGTCAGCACTTACCGGGGTAAGACTCTCACTCCTTTCATTCGCTCTTACCGGGCAAGATTTTTTGTCCTTGCCATATCAATCCACTAGATAATGTGACTTGGTAAGCGCTTACCCGTGTAAGTGTTTGGTAAACGTCACCTAAGTGTAACACTACCCATCGGTTTCGGTTATAGGTACCCAGCGGGACCGGTTACCCGATCGCGGAATCGGTCCCGGCGGGTACCCAACAAGTAACGGTTCCAAAAAAATGAGAACCAGAACCGAAACCAGTCTTGATCGGCTCCGTATTTTAGGAACCGGAAGCGGAACCAATCACATCGGTTCCGGTTCCGGAACGGGCAGTTCCGGAGCGGTTCTGGTTCTAAATGCAGGTACCCAGTTTTGATGCTCACCCCTACATGTGAACATATAGTTCATATGTGAGTCACACGGGTTCACATATGAACTTATTTGTCGTCTATTTGTAAAAGTTAAAAAACTACCCTCTATCTTCTGCAGACCATGCGATGAATTATCCGGTGTTTCACAATCAAAGCCGCAAAGGTTGACCAGATGAAGGGCTAGAATCACTTCTCTACTTCTCATACATTTAGTACTTCTCATTTAAACCTCTCCCTAGGGTTGGGTTCATGTGAGACCAACCTGTTTTCGTTAGACCGTGAGACCATAAAATTAACACTAAACCTTCACAGTGATTCATTGTGAAGGTAAGAAAAACAACGAACCTTCACAGCAAAAACACTGTGAAGGTTTACCATCACAGTACCTTCACGGTCTTTTGCTGTGAAGATTTAGTGTTAATTTTTTGGTCTCACGGAAATAGCCTGGTCTCACATGATCTCAAGTCCCTCTCCCTATAAGTATGCATTTCATGACATTAGATGAAATACTATGCATTGCATGTATGATTATTGCATGAAACGAGTAATCATTGATGCAATTCAGTTATCAATCAAGTGTCTACATGATGAATGAGGCTAAATAAATGGTTTGGATGAGGGTTGCACGGGTTGTAACCTTTTACTGGGTTGCAAAATAAATCACCCCTATATATATATATTATGCAAGTTGAAAAAAAGTTAAACAAGTTCATCAACAATTATTGAAATTTGGGATTATGATTTATGATGTATTCGGGAGTTTTTCCGATTTAAAGACGTAAAAAATTAAGAAGTGAAAACTAAAATCTTGATGTCTTGGGAGTTTTGTTGAAAGTTTGAGAATTTGTATATATGTTGATGGCACCTCCATGATGTGTTGTAGTCGGGAGGTCTCGAACGAAACTTAACTTACTTTCATGTCCTATATCTTCATTCGGACCAAGTCTTACACCAAACTCTTCGACATCAACATCAACATCAACATCATCATTATCATTGTCTCGAAATAAAAACACAACAAAATTCTTTGCTCTCTTCCATTCCCATTCGTCTGTTGCAAAACGAAACCATATCATACTTAACTCACGGATTCCAACAGAATCACGATCAAAATTTTCGCGATAGAATGAAGGAGCCGCAACCAAGGAAGTTTCATCGAAGTAGTTCACATAACAACACATATTCCATATCCCCTAGACTCATTGTAGCACCAATCTCGACCCTTAAATGATTTCCTTGACTTCGTTTTGTCAACCACTGCGGAATTCTGTTTAGATGAAATATTATATCCACATAGTTTGGAAAAAAATGTCGTTCTTGTGCATCGAATATTTTCCATTTGGGTCACTCGGGGAATTCGTATATCGAAGAAAAGAAGGTAGTTGGTTTCTAGAGATGTGATTTGTAATAGATGAGTCGACCGGTTGAGGTTGCGAACATATATGCCTATGAAAGTATGATTCCTAAACAGTTTTGGATGGACAACCCGTGAAATTTAATAAACTAAAATTATGATTATCATATTTGAATGGATTAATTTTAATACAAACATATATCGGACTATTTGTTATATCTTCTCGTATCATACCCTGTTATGTTGTCAATATCCACTTTCTTTTCAATATCTATAAAATTAAACTTTCCAGTTGGTTGTTTGACTTGTTTCTAACGGTAAAAAACATACAAAATCAAGTGTACTCTCAGAGTGCGTTTGGTACGCAAACAGGACAGGACGGGATAGAACTGGACAGGACAGGACAGAACACCTGTTCAGCGTTTGGTAAGACACGACAGAACAGGACCAATTTACCCCTAGTGAGTTGTTTAGTGTTCTCTTACAAAAATTAAGAAAAGCTCATCGTATATAAACATGGTAATCATTAATTCATTACCACTTGTAAAAAAATTCATAGATTAGCAACAAAAAAATTGACCTGCATAAAAATGACTTAATTGTTACCTGTATAGCCTTTATACCATCAAACACCGTCTTAATTTCATACTAAGCAAAGAATTACACACACATGTGAATGCATTCCTAACCTCCACATGGATTAGGCTTGATTCCTTCCACTTGCAGGCTTGATTGCATCTGCAAAAATAGTTCTATAGTTCTATCGGGCATTTCATCGAACATCCTCTGAGCAGTCCATAATCCTTCTGTTTTTGTGTACATATCGACGAGGGAAGTGCCAACGCTAACATCTTCAACCATACGCCTGTTTTGGCAGCAAGTAAGAATTTGTTTTAACTATTGAAATCAGTCCCATGGCAGCATAAATGAAGAAATAAGATATGGAAATTCATGGAAATCATATCTCAATCAAAGCTCAACAAATCCATCCCATGGCAACAGAGAAATCGAGAGTAAGTCGATCGATTACCTGTGAGAAATCGAGAACCTGTTGAGAAATCATGAACCTATTGAGAAATCTATAGTCTTTTTTTGAAGGGCGGAGAGAAATCGAGAATCTGAAATCGACAGAAGAGGTGGAGAAGTCACGAACATGTTGTCTACGAAATCGTTAGGGAACAATCGATTTACCTGGAGTAATTTTGGAGAAGATGAACCCGATGTTGAGGCAACAGTGATATGAGAGGCGTGAAGAGAGACCGACTTGGGCATTTTTAAGGGTATAATGGTCCATTAGTTGCTGTTCTATCTTGTTCCAGGGGGGTGAGGAGGGACACGCTTGTCCAACCTTTGTTCTACCTAGTTCTAGTTTGTCCAACATATGACCACACCAAACATGGGACAGGTGTGTTCTGTCATGTCATGTCCTGCCCCATCCTGTCCACCGTACCAAACGCACCCTCAAGGATTTTGGGAGGCAGAATTGGGGTCGAATATGCCTCCCGCGAAAGCAAAAAACTGTAATCCTAAACACATACCATACCTGCAATGCTAAATTACTTTAGTTAGTCGGTAAATCCATCCTGTAGAACACGATATTCACTTTTGATTCCAACTCAAAAAGTTAGATAAAAAAAGAAGTACCTCTGAAGAAATTACAAGTAATCATTGTGAGAATCAATTCAAGAATACCAACCAACTGCAATTTAAACTATCAGGTTTTGGCATGTTAGAATTTGATACATACGAATCAAGTCGTAACTCGTAAGTATTCCGTGACAAGATGGTCTAATAATGAATATCTCAACAGACCAACCATCATGAATACCTTATGCTTTAAATGGTGCAACAATTCTTTCATGTTGATCTCAAATTAAAGCGACCGGACAATACAAAATCAATTAAATAAATACATAATCCAACAAACACATACAAAAGATGGGTTTTCTTACAAACCCGAAGAAACCGAAATCGTTACAAAATCAAACTAACAAACCCTAAGCTGCATGTGCAAAATCAAATTAACAAACTTAGAACTCTACAACATCGTACAAACTCTGTAAAATCAAAGAAAGAAACCTAGGAAAGAACGGGTGAATGTGGCAGGGAAGTTGTATTGAACACGTGGTGCCGGACTCTATTGATTCATCATAAACCTAAGTTCAAATAAAAACAAAATCCTAAACTAAATTAAAATTTTGATCTCATGGATATAGTAATTGTAGCAAGTCTTACCTGAGTGTGTTCATCACTTAAAAGGACTGTGAATCACCGTCTTCAGTCTGCGAATCGTCATCTTGAGAATCAGGGGAGAAACCGAGAGGTTATAAACCTGATTGATAAAGATGTTGCATTAATAGTTGTAAGTGATGCTTGAGATGTCGTAATTAAGAGATTTATAACTTTATGCATAATAAAGTAGTATATTGTGCTTAAAATTTTGGTTTTAAGACTTTTCTGGGATATGCTTTATAAGGTAGCATAGATATATAAAATAAACAAACGCAATTGAATGAGACAGACCTTTGTTCATCTTTATTCATTTACCACGTGTTACTTACCTTTCAGATGAACACGATAATGACCGAGAATCTTATCTCGTAAGAAGCATAATAAGGACAGATAATCTTACCCGGTAAGTGAGGGAAAATACATTTACACTGGTAAGTGCTTACCGGGTAAAAGACGTTTCCCAGCGATCCATTTTGATGACCCTTAATTTCCCCATGCAAATTATGTAAGTGAGGGTGGCGCTCTTGTAGGTAAACGCTTGCCCGATAAGCGTTTGGTAAACGACCCTTAATTTCCCCATGCAAATTATGGTTTTAGTTGAACAACTAACTGGGTATAATACATCTGAATGTGTATTTGTTTTTCTGCTATTATTTTAATAATAATTAGGCAACTGTTCTGTAAATTGTTTTGAATTACGGTGACAAGGCTGTAGAGGGAAAATGTACCTTTTAATATTTATTTGACATTCAAATGTCATCATCTTCTAGCTATAGAATTGAAGACCCTGCATAAAATATGTCGGAAAATTAGAGCATATATATATAGTTGGGGCTTTTAACAAATGTATTTTAATAATGATTGGAAATTAACAACATTTACATACCTGTTGTTAGTTTGGTATTTATAAAGGAGTTGAGGTCTTGTTTTCTTACTAATTCACACCTCCCAAAACTTGTATCTATTGCTTTCAGCTCTGGAGTTTCCAAATCTCCCTTTGTGAAAACTCTCATTGCTCCGCATTTCTTGATTTTCAAGGTATCCAATGATGGCAATGAAAAAGCCTCCTTTCCTAAGTAAAATCCCTTGAGACTTGGAAGATACTCAAGTTTTAAGGACTTCAGTCGTGGTGACATAATAATCTCATTCACCTTGCCATCACATTCTTCTTCTCCTTCTTCTATAACAACATTTGCTTCCTTAACAATTACCTCTATTTTTATGCAATCATGTATATGTAGGTCTTGGAGTTGCAATAGACTACCAACCATGGAACTACTAAATACATGTTCTAAACTATGACATCTTCCAATAGAGAGTTTTGTTAGGTTTGGAAACTCAAGTACCATCCATGGGTTGTTCTTCCATATATACTTGAGTTTAAGAAGACCATGTAATTCCACTTCTCTTAGCTTTGGAATTTCTACAACAACAGATTGTAACTGATCACTGCTATATGTCCCTTCCAATGCTTCAAATACCTCCTCTACTTGACAACAGCTATATACATGAATCTTTTCCAGCATTTGCAGTTGTAGCAACTCATTGGATGGGATAATGGTTTTAACATTCTGATTGAATCCCACATCCATTTCGATCAAATTGTGAAAAGACCAAGGTGTCCCTTTCGAAGAAGTAGCACATGAGTTTGTAGTGTCTAAACTTGAGAATAAGCTCTGCAAGTCCAAAAAAGAAAAAACACACATAAGGCATGGGTTATATGAAATGTCCACATGTTCATAAGATTGGAAGAGTAATACTTAATAAACCATGATAGTTAACTCCAACCCGTAGTTTTGTTGGGTTAATGTTCGGGCCAAGTCCGCCAGAAATAAGAAACAGCCCAGGCCCAGGCAAAACCCAACCCCATGTTACCCAACACAACACCAGGCCAAACATAAGTCTAGTAAATTAGGCCCTGTGTTATCTAGTCTTCACTCCAGCCCAGGATAAGGTAGTTGCTAGAAGGTTGGGACTCAAAACGGGACCCGAACTTGTACTAAAATCCAACCAAAACATAAGTCTAGTAAATGGAAACCTGTTTTTCGATATTTTTGTCCTTCAAAACTGGAATTTTTTATTCAAGGTATATATACATATGGACAACCTAAACTTTTACTTAAACTAGTATCAATGTGTTTAATAGCTAGCTAGGATGATATCTTAATTAGATGATGCGAGATTAAAAGCTTGAAACATACCTCATGAAAGTTAAGACCACATTCAAGTCTATATTTGCCAAAGTTTGTGCGTATGTAGTTGAGCTTTGGAGCTATCGAAAGACCAGATGTAAATACCATCATTTGTGGGCAAGTATTGATCATAACAAAATCCAATAATGGCCACTGAAACTCATTCGTCCCCAAGAAGAAACCCGCGAGATTTGGTAGCTTGCATAGTTTAATGAGTTTTAGACGAGGAAAGAGAACAACCTTAGATGATATCGTTGCTTTCTCTCCATTGTCTTCCTTCACGATCACTTTCATTGCCTTGCAATTGCTTATACTTAACTTTTCGAGTTGTGCAAGGCTTTCAAGTGTGGAAAATGTGAACACATGTTGCAAAAGGTAACAACCAACGATTACCAATTTCTTTAGGTTGGACAACTGAGGCACATTAATAATTTTCATTCTTGGAATTACCATTGTGGCATCATTACCACCGCTTCCTTTATCGATGTTGAACCCTTGAGTTTCAAACACCTCCATCAGCGATTCACAAAAGTATATGCTTATCTCTCTAGAGTATTGGCATAACTTCCAAGTAACATCATTCACTTGAGGTAACTGCAGAAAATATAAAATTATATTAACAAATCTTAATTGTTTGTAATTATCCTATATATACACGACGTACTTTGTGTAAAATAATTTAAATCAAACGTTTGGTTTTTTAAATTGCTCCCCAAGTAACATTAATGTAGCAAGGAAAGTTAAAGTTATAATGTACTTTAGTGGCACTAAAGAGAAAAGAAGTTATGTACAACTCTACAACGAGGAAGGTAAAAACATCAAGCTTAATTAGAAGGCAATATAATTACATATAAAACAAATTAGAAGAAAAATGAACGAATAAATTCTCAAGGAAACTTTTAAATAACTTTTAAGGTTAGGTAAAATTCAAAATAAAAGTCCTGGTAGTATCCGGATCTTTGACTATGCAGGATGTTAGCGGTTCAAACCTCACCAAACGTGAGGAGGGTCTATGAGTCTATTTTTTATATACGCCATATAAATTTTAAATATTTTAAAAATTCTAATTAAAGGTATAAATTTTTTGTTTATAAATAAATTTGATTATCCAAATATAACTTATTATGTGCCATAGCTAGGGTTATAAACAAACCGAACGGACATAAACTGAGGCTTGTTCATATTCCAAACAAACGAACAGACTTAAATTAAAGGGCTCAAGCCATTAGTGAGTGGCCAAGCGCTTGAATGCTTAATTGTGAAGATATAGCAGCTTAGAAGAAGGATTTCCTCTAGAAAATCGATGTGGGATGAGAAATTGCTTAATTGGTGAAGATATAGCAGCCCTTGAGGATTTGCTCTAACTAAAAATGTAACTCCTTAGTCCTTACAACTTGCTCATCCCACATTGCCATCTTTAAAGAAATAGAAGGCATGGAAACAGCTATATATAGAAAGCCTGGAAAAACATAAATGTGGACTTTTTATAGTTGGTTATAATTCTAATTCTAAACAAATGCCAACCGTTTAATTGTTAACTTATAATGAACAAATGAGGCATTTGTTCATGTTCATTCATTTATTAAATAAACGAATATAAGCGAACTTCCCGCCATACGGTTCGTTTACAGCCCTAGCCATAGCATTTGCTCTTTCAAGAGAAAACTGCTATTTAAATCCAAAAAGTGTGTTTTTATTTTGTTGTTTGGGCTTTTTTAGGAGCTCAGTATGCTAGCAAAAAGTTGGGCAATCAGTACCATTGTGGTTGCTTCTATTGACGATGGATATTATCATGTAAAGTTTTGAAATTATGGTAGCAGACTTGCTGAATGATATTGAATAACTCCATGTAGTTTTTATAAATGAGCCATGCCATAATCTTGACAAATGCAGAAACATTATTTTATTAAGAAATGGCATTTACTAAATTAACACATGAAATCTTATTACTACTAAACTTTAATCTTAAATATTTTATGATTGATAAAATAAAAGATGGATATTAAAAAATTACTAAATATATGTGTGTACCTTGGATTGATCATGAATGGAAGATATTTCTTTACTCCCACCCTTGGCACCACTAGCACCACCAATACGCTTCAGATTTGGCAAGTGACGAAGATTGAGGTTATCCAAATGAGGGAACAAACTGGTGCTTGTGTTGGTAGATGTAGATGCAACCAATTCTTCATCTTCATCATCCCGGTTTGAAACAACTTCTTCAATAACATCACAATACCATATATCGATTTGCTTTAGGTGGGAGAGAAGTTTGGCCATGAGAGGTGAAAACAAGTACTTTATGTTTTTGCATCCTTCAAGGGATATGGTTGTGAGGTTGTGGAATGAGGAGGAGGATTCTTGTGGTTGTTTTTGAGAAATTAAGAATTTATTCCAATTACACTTCCACACATGACTCATACGCTTCATTTTCACTAATTCCAAGTCCTTGAGGTAGGGAAGTAGTGCTGGTTGTTGATTACTCTGAGGAGTTGATGCTAATTCTCTACTACTTGGAGTCTCTATCTCAAACACCACCTCCACTCCTTTATAATTCTTTATTTCAAGTGTATGAAGGTTATGAAATGTGTGTATGAGATAGGACGGAAATGCAACATTAATCTGCATATATATCCCAACAACAAATGTAGTTAATAATTTCCATAGATTAAAACTAATTTATGTAAGTTGTTAATATAAAGAAGAGACTAAGTTGGTAACTAACTTAAATAGCAAATCAAAGTTAATGAAATAGAAATGGAAAGCCATAAATTTACATACCTCTTGCTCTTGCCTGCTATTAACCATTTCATTGTCTCTCTCACTTTCTTCACAAGTTATCTTAAGCATAGTAAGTGCTCTCATATCAAAATTGGTGGTGGTAGGTGAGAATACATTTCTAAACCTCTTACAACTTTCTATCTCTAAGCTTTCAATTGCTTGAAAGCCATTGAACGTGAGACCATCGTCATTTCCACCTTTTATCCTCCACACTTCTCTTAGATTTTCTGATCCCCGCACTCGAATGCTTCTTAAGCAACTACCAACTTCCTCATTTTTACCAACACGTCTCAAGTCGATGTTGAATAACACTTCAATAGAACCACAATTGCTAACCTCAAGTTCTTCTAGATGATTCAACAAAGGCATTGGATTGCTCGGAAACAAATTCACAACACTATCACATCCTTCCACTCTAACATCTCTCAATATGCAATCATTAACTTCCTCACTAGTACTAAATTCACAAGGCCATATCTCCTTCAAATTCTCCATATTCCTAATATGCAATTTTTCCAACTTAGGAATCACAGCCTGCAAAATAATTAATACTTGCTCAATCTACAAGAAAAGTTAAAATTTGTTACTACAACTTTTATGTTAACGAAAATGTACCTTTTTGTTCTGGAAAGGTTGCATTGTAGAAATATCATTCGACATAGAAGATGTTGATTTATAGTAGTCTGGATAGATGGTAGTGAAATTTGGAAGGCTATCAAGTATCAACTCCTCGAGTTGCGGAAGCTCAATTACATTGACAGCATTGCACAAACTCATTAGCTTTGGTAGCTCACGCAAAGATAGAAACTTTAGCACCTTAAATTTAATCATACCAAGTTCACCACTTTCACCATCTACCAACGTTTCTAGAACAGGGCATGATAAAACTGTAAGGCGCTCGAGCTTCGTAAGACTGTTGGCCACACAGACTGTGAAGAGGTTTCTCAAATTTTCACATTTACGAATCTCAAGGACTCGTAAATTGTAAAATGGGGATCGTTGATGACACAAGGACTCCACTAACCCATCTCCGAGATTATTTACACCATTCACTTGTAAACGAAGCACCACTGTTTTTTCAAACAACTCGTTCATCCTGGAATCCAATAATTCACATTTGTCGGTGACCAACATCAACGTGTTTTCGTACGAGTGCGTGTTTTGGCCATCATCATCTAAATAGCATCCCAATGAGATCTTGAATCTTTCAAGTTTCTTAAATGACATATTCTTTGGCATAACATTTGTATCAAAGAACTCAATTTCTAATGCGGAAAGGTTCTTTGAAAGCTCTGCAAGTTCATTATAGATGCTATATGTGAACCTAATGGCCTTTTTACCATGTAACTGTTTGAAACCAACTTTCGTATAAAGCTCTTCAAGCTTGATCAAGTTTTTCAACACACCATCATCAATAATAAGATCAAAACAACCTGTCAAATCTAGTAACTTTAGCTCCTTCAAATTTTCGACTGTGGATGGTAACTTTCTTATGCCACAACCAGCAAAGCTAAGCACTTCCAAATTCAAAAGATCGCCGATAGGAGAGCAATCAAACATCAATGAGCATTGATAAAGACAAAGTGTTCGAAGGTTGGTGGAGCTATCAAGCCATCTCGAAAGCAATGGATACTTCATTACGTCATAAGCTATAACATGAAGTTTTTTCATGTCTTCATAAAAGTCTTCAGGAAACTTGAGCGACTCATCCCCATGCATTAGTTTCAAAAGGGAGAGGTTTGGAAACTTGAAGTTTCTAGGAAATTCAGAGATACCTGTGCATGATAATGAAATTCTTTTGCAAAACTCGCTCGTGTTTTCTTCGGTCCTCTCTGAAATATCCCCAACAATTGAAGCGTGCTCGCTATTAGAACACACCTTTAAAACAAAAGCACGTACTAGATCGTGCATCTTGACATGGTTAACAAGCTGACTTCGAATCAACAAATTTGCGTTTATGAGTTGCTCAATGTAGGTGTTTAGCCTGTTTCTTGCTTCTCTTATAGTATGCACGTTGTTAAATAACCTCAATCCCCAACTGTACCTCACCAAGTCCTCTCTAGAAGTATCAGAGTCTTCTGGAAATACACCACAAAGCAACAAAGTCGATCTAATCTCTTCATTTTGGAGATGGTTGTAGCTAATCTCAAAAATTTGATGCACAACTTCATCAACTTTCTTGTTCTTTATACTTGAAAGTGTGTCTTCCCATACATGCTTGTCACTTCTATAACATTTAAGAAAACCGGCAATGGTTTTGATGGCCATGGGCAAACCATGGCATCTGTTTGCAATATCATTTCCTATCTCATGGAGATTGAAATCTAGATCGCCACCGTTTGGAGCTTTTACACATTCATGAAAGAAACTCTGTGCTTCGTGGTCTTTTATGGTTTCCACATTGAAAATTGAATCAACTTCCATACGAGTGCAAACATCTCGAATTCGTGATGTCAATAAGACCTTGATGCCAACACCTTGATTTGGCAGAAGACTTAAACCAATATCATTCAGATCAAGGAACTCCCACACATCATCCAATATTACTAGGATCTTCTTTTTGCCTCCATTGGAATGGGCCTCAAAGCTTTTACGAAGTCGATCAGATCTTGCTGATTCACTCTTTTCTGTTAAACATACACCAAGGTAATCTGCCACGGCATCCTGAATTGCAATTGTGTTCGTCTTTTCTCCTATAACCACCTTAACAATCATATTAAACAATTTCCCTTCTTCTGCAACCTTCTTTAGCTTTTCCATCATTGTGGTCTTCCCCACTCCGCCCATCCCGCATAAGGCTATCATTCGGGATTTGTGGTCTGGTTGGAGTTGTTTAAGTGCTTCCATATAAGTCTGCTCTCTTGATGGGAAGTCATTGTGATGACTTGGCGGTGTAGATGTGGAGGCCTTATTGGAATTGACTTTTCCTAGAGGAATTCTATGATCAGTCCAATTGATCATATCATTCTCTTCTATGAGAGAGTTGATCTCCTCAATTATCTTGAACGCTTTCCTTCCAAACTCGTGTCTACGTTTGAGATTGAAACAACCACCAACATCACTTGAAATGCTTCCCACTTTTTCATCAATCTTTACTACTTTTTCCAACCAACCATCGACTTCGGTTGGAACCTCAAGATTGTTGCTTTTGTTCCGGTCCATGTGTTCTTCAACATTGACTCTTTTAGCCTTCAAAAGACGCATTTTGGTACCCATATCCCTCACATATTTTGTGCAGGAAATCAGGTAGCCTAGGTGTTTCTTAACAGGAACCATGAGAGACTGAACAACAGGAGTAACAATGGCATTAACAATCTCCATTGATCAATATTCTTACTTGTGCTACCACCTACATAAACAAACAAATGAACAAAGGAAAATTTAGGGCAATGAGGAAATCTATAATTACTATAACAAAGCAATCACATGTAATCTGTAAAATTAGGTTAGTAAATTCACCAATAAAAAGAGTGTATTAGATATAAAATGAACTTGAACATATATTTTTATCTGACAATTTATTTTCATTAACCTTAAAATTAATGGCTTTGTGTCTGCTTGGGCTCTTCTTCTTTGTAAACAATTCTGAAGGATGAGAGTGTGAATTGCAGACAGAGAAGGAAAGGATACTGGTGTTTTATAATAGAGTAAACTACGATTTTCGTCCCTGTGGTTTGTTACTTATAACAACTTTCGTCCCTGGTCTTTAAAAATTGCTTTTTTCGTCCTTGTAGTTTCTATTTCATTTCGATTTTCATCCTTAAAACTAACTTTGTTTAAATAATCGGTTAATTGAAGAGTATTTTATTCTGTCTTTTCTGCTTTTTTATCTAATTTTATTAGAATATTAAACCCCATTAAAAAATTAAACCAAACCAACAATCTTTGATTTTCTTTACTTCAATTTTGAGGTTATCCACAAATCAAAAACATTCATTGTTCCCAGAAAATAAAGAACAGTCAACCAAAAATTAGGTCATTTTGAATTTTTAAAGGACAGAATGAGGGGAAATCCAAATACAAATTTGGGTAATTATAATTAATCCCCCATTATCACCAGTGGTGATAATTGGTTTGGCTTATTCTAGACTGTAGTTTCTTAAGTACCTGGTTTAGTGGTGGTTATTGACCGATTTTTGCTCCTCACTAAACCCTTACAGTGTGATCTTTGGGTAAGTTCTGGATAGGGGAAGAACATATGACAACAGAGGGCTATTGAATAGAGGGTAAAAGCAGACCGATGAAGAATAAGGAAGCATCTGAGAATATATATATAAAAAAAAACAGATTAATGATTGCTTACTCACTTACAGTTTTGATGATGGAAGTCCTGCAGGTGAAGTGGATAAGAGGAGAATGAATGAATGAACATAAATGGAAGCTCAACATTATATAGAATAATAGAATGGATGCAGGTTGACCCCAAGTCAACTTTATTTGGGAATCACATTTTTAGTCCCTCAATACTATGAAAATTAATAAAAATAGACACAAAAGTTTCATTTCATACATTAGAATCCCAATTCTAAAATAAGTTTTACCTTATTGTGCAAAATAATTTCAATTATTTTTAAGATTAATATAAATATCGTAAACCCTATTTTACGAAGTAGATTTATCTAACTCAGTCATACAAATACCTAAACTTTCTTACAAAGTTTGTATAATTACCAAAATAGATCATAAAATACTAACTTGTTCTTTTAAATAACTTTAATTAAGATTTATTTATTTGAAACTAATATATCATATATGATATACAAACTAAGTGTGTGCGGTACTATATACTCTAAAATCCATGTTCAAGAATGGTGCAAAACCTACATGAAAGTTTCTATATGTATTTGTTAATTCTGAATTAGACGAATTTATTTCGTAACTTAACTATTATATTATTTTAATTTATATGAAAATAATTTAATTCTAATAACTTACATAATAAATTAACATTATATTTAATGGATGATCCTAAAAAACAGTCTATGTTAATGAATGAATTGGAACCTTGTATTTTAAGTTGTTCAATCCATTTTTTGTTAAAACTTTTATTTTTATTTTTTCATTTAGTTTGTTATGAATAAAATACAAATGAAAATGTTATATTTTGTAAAAATGAATGAAAATCACCTCTTCTTCCAAAGCCTAGGGACCAAAGTGTAAATTTCTCATATAAAATGGATTAAGTTATATGTTCTTCTAGTGTCAAGGGACTACAAGTATAACGTTGTCATATAAAGTTGACTTGTCGGCAACCCCTATCCATTCTTTATAATAATTAATTCATCTTTCATCAGAGTGTGTTTGGTACACTAAATTGAACGACACAGAATATGGACTACTTTGGTAGGGGTGTACAAAAAACCGTCAACCCGCGAAACCCGACCAATCCAACCCAATTAAACCCAACCTGCCGAACCGCCAAACCGTCGAGCCGCCAAACCGCTAATTATAAGAGTTGAAATTGGGTTAGTAGAACTCAAACCAACCCAACCCGTCAATCCGCCGCTAATATTTTTTATTTTAATAAAAAATATTATATATATATATACACACACGATACTTGAAGGTGCAACCCAAATAAGTTTTTTAATAATTGTTAACTAGTATAATTCATGAGGCCCAAATTACTTTATAATAATAATCCAAAATACTTACCATTGAACAAGGGTTGCATCTTAGGATCATAATTATTAGATAGTAGAAGAATTGGTACAAGTTTTTGTGGAATCACTTAATAAACCAATGTAAGAAGTATTTGGATAGTGTGTGCGAGAAGAAACAAAAATTGCTTAGCTTTCGGTGTCGTTTAATAAAGAGAGATACCGAAAGTCGTGGCTAGCTTTGTGGTTAAGGACGAACAACTTACGCTTTGAATTGGATGCTACAATTTACGCTTTTGAAGTTTAAGACTAAAGAATTTTAATATCTATTTGGATGCTTGTAATAACTAATAACTTTGTTGGGTATATTTTTAGTTTAATTTGTCGTATTTCAATCGTGAACTTTATGTATACTATCAAACCGCTCAACCCGCCCAACCCGCCTCAACCCGCAAGGGTTGGGTTGGGTTGGGTTATACTTTTGAATGGGTTGGGTTGGGTTGAGAATTTTCAAACCGCCATAATTGGGTTGGGTTGTAAAAATGTCAAAAACCGCCCAACTCAACCCGCGTACACCCCTATCAGTTGTGGAGATGGGAAGACACAGAGCTTTGCGGATAGTAGAAGGGGTGATTTTGATGGTGCCATAATCAGTATCACATACGATACAATCAATCAGCTTTGAGGGATCTTTGGCTGATGGTATCTCAGTGTGTATGGCAGAGTACCAAAATTGGGATAGAATAGATTTGTGAGCAGGGGGTGCAATGGTTAATGCTTTGAACAGGCAGCATGTTTGCAGAAAGTTTACAGCATCATTTAGATGTGTAACAAGCTTTCGAGTAGGGAAATCGAGCAGTGCATAGAGATTGTTGTGTTTGGTCCAATCCAGGTCTTTCATTTCAAATTTCACCTGTGGAGCCTTGGTGATTTCCAATTGTTCAGTAGCAACATTCTCAGCAGTGGGAGTAGTAGAAGAAGTAGCAGCCATTTCTGAAATCAACTTAGAAATTTAGAATAAGCTTTTTAGAATGATTAGGGTTTTGCTCTTCTCATTCAGACAAAAGAATGTCTTAATGAGGTTTTTCTAGTTCTTGACAAAAGATGCAAGGACTAGTGAAATCTTATTTTTCAGTTTCCTTTTCTTAAAAGATTGGGATTCTGGAAAAACGTAAGAAAACAAGTTTGAGATTTTTAACTTAAACTTGAAGAACAACCATGAGTTATGTTCATAAAATCATAAAAGAGGATGATTTTATTTTAAGAAAGTTCATTTGTTTAATCTTATAAAAGCAATAATAAGATTAAAAACAAGTATACATATAGGAGAATATAGAAATATTAACCTTAAAATCGATTGAAGAAGAAGATGAATAGTATTCTGGAAACAATATTCAAATATTCAACGATGTTCTTGCTTGGAGGAGAAGTTCGCGTAAAACGTAAAAATATAAACACAAGAGGTTTATATAGTGAGAGTAGAGAGAGAAAACCTTGAGCGGGAAAAAGGTTTTCATGATGACACGGACACGTGTTTGCATTTGATTTGAGAAGAATGAGACGTGCGAACGTGTGTCAGAGAAAAGGGTCGTGCCAGAGGTCGTCCGTTATGATGACATCATAAACGTCCTTTCATATTTTAGAGTGTCTCTGAGAGTTTTGAAAGACTCAGGGACAATTTTGAAATATGAGACGCTGAATAGAAATATCAGCGTTTAGAATTTAAGAAATTTCAAAATATCACTGTTAAGGAAGCGATATTCAGCGATGCAATTTGTTTTGAAATCTTTGAGTTCTAAGAGAACGTCAGTGAGCAAGAGAGAACATACCTTGATATCAGCGAATCAAATTTGTTCAGAGAGAAGGTGATGGAAAGGGTTATAGAAGTTTATTTTATCCTATCGCTGAGTCAATGAGAACCCTGAAGATTTTACTCTTCATAGTTCAGCATTCCAAGCTCGCTGATGAGAAAGTTGAATCTTGTCTCATCAAGAGGTTTGGTGAATAAATCAGCTAACTGAAAATCTGTTGGGATAAAATGAAGTTCTATATCACCATTCATCACATGATCTCTGATAAAATGATACCTGATTCCGATGTGCTTGGTCTTTGAGTGTAGCACTGGATTATTGACTATAGCGATGGCACTTGTGCTGTCGCAATAGATTGGAATCTTTGAGAGCTGTAACTCATAGTCTAATAGTTGATTTCTCATCCACAAGACCTGAGAACAACAGCTTCCAGCAGCTACGTACTCAGCTTCAGTGGTTGAGGTGGGCACTGAGTTTTGCTTTTTACTTGTCCAACTCACCAGCTTTCCACCCAGGAGCTGACAGCCTCCTGTAGTGCTTTTTCTATCCAATTTGCAACCTGCAAAATCACTATCTGAATAGGCGATTAGATCAAATCCTGAGTCTTTGGGATACCAAAGACCTAGATTTGGAGTACCCTTAAGGTAACGAAAGATTCGCTTTACAGCGATACAATGAGATTCCTTGGGTTCAGCTTGATATCGTGCACACAAGCAAGTTGCATACATGATATCAGGTCGGCTAGCTGTAAGATACAAGAGAGAGCCGATCATCCCACGGTACAACGTGACATTAACAGGTTTTCCCTTAAGATCCTTGTTTAGTGTCAGCGGTGGTGCCATAGGGGTTTTCATAGCTGAACTCTGAGTTAAATCAAATTTCTTCAGCATATCTTTAACATACTTTCCCTGGTTAATGAAAGTGCCTTTTTCACTTTGCTTAATCTGAAGACCAAGAAAATATGTTAGCTCACCCATCATACTCATTTTATACCCGGCTTTCATCCTTTCAGAGAAACGAGTACAAAGATCAGGGTTGGTAGAACCAAATATAATATCATCGACATATATTTGAACAAGAATAATATGACTTTTAACTTTCCTGAAAAATAGAGTTTTATCGATCTTACCTCGCTCAAATTTTTCAAAAAGGAGATAGTTAGAGAGAGTGTCATACCATGCACGTGGAGCTTGCTTTAAGCCGTAGAGTGCCTTATCCAGTTTATACACATAGCCTGGATGCTTAGGATCTGAGAATCCTGGAGGTTGTTCTACATAGACTTCTTCATTCAACTTTCCATTGAGGAACGCTGACTTTACATCCATTTGATAAACTTTGAAGTCTCTATGTACAGCGTATGCTAAGAAAAGACGAATAGCTTCTAGTCTTGCTACAGGAGCAAAGGTTTCGTCATAGTCTATACCTTCCTCTTGTCTGTATCCCTGAGCAACTAGTCTAGCTTTGTTGCGGGTTACAGTTCCATGCTCATCCAACTTGTTTCGATAGACCCACTTGGTGCCTATCACTGACTTGTCGGATGGTCTTGGAGCAAGCTTCCAAACTTTGTTTCTTTCAAATTCAGTCAGCTCTTCTTGCATAGCACTGACCCAGTTTGGATCTTGGAGGGCATCATCTATTTTCTTTGGTTCAAACAGAGAAATAAAGTTAACAAATAAACAAATATTACCTGCACTTCGTCGAGTCTGAATACCAGCGTTTGGATCACCAAGAATTTGTTGAATTGGGTGATTTAAAGTCCATCGCTGAGCCGGAGCATAATTAGCTGGCTCAATCTGAACTTCTTGAGGGGCTGAAGATGAGGCTTCAGCGACTTCTGGTATATTTCTCAGGAGAGGAGTAGGTGCAGATGTCATTTCATTCACTGATGTTTGAGAAGTAGATGGCATGTCTGAGACGAAAGGTTCAGAAGCAGGCATAGTGTTAAGAGGAACAGCTGAGATCCATGAAGTTTCAGCTTCACTATTCTGCATGCTTGGGATGATAGTAGGACCATCATCTTCAGCGTTATGAGTATGAGTTGAAGGAGTGGGAATGTCTGAATCACCGAGATGAGAAAACATCCATTGATTCAGTTCTTCATTGTCAGCCGATGGTTTAGGGGTGGCTGAATGGGTTTCGTCAAAATTGACGTGAATAGTTTCTTCAACAGATTGTCTTCTTTTGTTGAACACTCTGAAGGCTTTGGAAACTGAAGAGTATCCAAGAAAGATTCCATCATCAGCCTTAGGATCAAACTTTCCAAGGGCATCTCTGTTGTTCAGTATAAAACACTGACATCCAAAGATGTGAAGAAAGCTGATTGAAGGCTTTCTCCCATGAAAAAGTTCATAAGCAGTCTTTTTGAATCTTTTGACTATCAGAGACCTATTCTGAGTAAAACACGCAGTGTTTACAGCTTCTGCCCAAAACTGAGTAGGCAGATTAGAATCGCTGAGCATTGATCGTGCAGCTTCAATGATAGTTCTATTTCGTCTTTCAGCGACTCCGTTTTGTTGTGGTGTTCTCACTGAAGAAAAGTTGTGAGAAATACCCTTACTCTCAAGGAAGGAATCAAGAGACTTATTTTTGAATTCAGTCCCATGATCACTCCTTATAGAGCGAACGGTCAATTTGTTCAGGACTTCCATTTTCCTGACAAAAGTGATGATTTCTTCAGGGGTGTCACTTTTAGCACGGAGAAACATTACCCAAGTATAGCGAGAGAACTCATCAACTATGACCAAAGTATATTTCTTTCCAGCGAGGGATTGTTTGTTAACAGGGCCAAACAAATCCATATGGAGCAATTGTAGAGGAGATGACACTGAGGAGACTTGCTTAGATTTGAAGCTTGATTTGGTCTGCTTCCCTTTTTCACACGCTGAACATAAGGACTCTTTGGCGTATGAGTGTTGAGGTAGACCAGTGACCAACTCTTTTGAAGAAAGAGTATTCAGTGTCTTGAAGTTTAAATGAGAGAGCCTCTTGTGCCAAAGCCAATTTACATCAGATGAGGCTTTTGAGAAGAAACATGAGTTTTCAGTGGTTGTTGAGTCCATGTTTATAACATAAACATTTTCTAAACGACGACCGCTGAGAGCTATCTTCTCCTTTTTGTCAGTGACAAAGCAGGATTCCTTAGTGAATATCACTGTGTTATCCTTGTCGCATAGCTGACTTATGCTAAGAAGGTTATGCTTCAACCCTTCAACATAAGCGACTCTTCCGAAGGTGGTGTTTCCATTTGAGAGTACACCATATCCTCGGGTATATCCTTTTCCATTTCCACCGAAGGTCACAGAGGGACCTTTCTCTTCCTTGTATTCAGCGAGCAGGTTTTTCTTTCCAGTCATATGTCTAGAGCATCCGCTATCGAGATACCAGATACCCTTCTTAACCTGCAAGAAAAGGAAGATTAGTTCGATTTGGGCACCCACTTAATCATGTGTACACCCTTGTCAGTGGTGGTTTTAGGAATGGAACGTTCAGCATTCTTCGCGGCATTCGAAGATTCAGCTTTAGAGACATTCTTCACTTTGGTTAATTTCTTAACCTGAGTGGTCTGCTTTGCCTTGGGGGCAATAATCTTCACTTTAGCTAACTTCTCAGCTTTGGTGGCTGTAGGGCACTTACTAGCAATATGATCAGTAAGTCCACAGTGATAACATTTCCTATAGCTGAAGGTAGCTTTAGGAGCAGTTGAATGCTTATTCGTTAGTTTTGAATGGGCAGGGCCAGCATTTAATATTCCTTTGGTATTGGAAATGGGAGGAACTGTTAGTTCTTTGAATTTCTTACCAAGAACATCCAACTTAAGTCTAGGAGTAGATCGCTGAATTAATCCAGGGATCTTATTCTTAGAGTAAGAGGGATGAATCACTAAAGCTTTAGAAGCATTCAGCGTAGGTATATAAATACCCTTCTGAGGTTTTTGATTAACAACTTTTCCTTTGCCTTTATCCAAAATGGTTAAGGTAGGTTTTTCCTCAGGGATAGGAGGGTTAGAAGAGGAGCACTAAGAGGATGAAGGATCAGCGACTGAGGATACGAAAGTTCCAAACAAAAGCATAGAACGATCAGTGGTTGGTTTATCAGCATCAGCTTTATAACCGAGGCCACGTTTATCACTCATTGGAATCTGAGCCTTTATGATCTCAGTGATCTTTCTTGAGGATTTATACCATCCATCAACAGTATTCTTTTCAGCGTTTAATGCAGCGATAGCTTCTTCGCGTTCGATTTTAACTAGCTGATTTATATGCACTTGATCTCTCAAGTCTTCTTCAATTTTTGAAAGTTTTTCTATTTGAAGGTGACAATTCTTAAGTTGTTCAGCGAGATCAATATTTTGATTTTCAACAACTTGCTTGCCATTCATGGCTTCATATAAACTCATAGTCAACAGATCGATCTTTCGAAGACTATCAGCTTCATTAATATTTGAAATATTTGTAAAGAAGGAAGGTAGTACCTTAGTAGCAGAGGTAGAGGTAGAGTTTGAAGTAGAGGTAATGTCAGACTTGTCTTCCTCATCTTCAATCTTGGCCATGAGACATAGATTGGCTTCATCATCATCTTCAGAGTCAGATGATTCATCTTCGTCAGAAGCAGCACAATCATAGTCAGCCATGAGGCCTTTGCCTTTCTTCTTGTAGCCTTTAAGCTTTGCATACCTTTCTTTCAGCTTTTGGTATTTGTCATCTCTAGCCCTAGGATTAGAGGATTTCTTGGAGAAAGCTGAGTTTCAGAAAGCTTTCTTTAACCTGCACTCACTAGCGAAATGACCTATCTTTTCACAGTTAAAGCAAGTGGCAGTAGCCTTATCAACAGGGGTTGATGATCTAGGCTTATCAGTGATAGAAAGAGGTTTATTCTTTCTAAACTTTTTCTTCATGGCAAATCTCCTAAACTTGTTAGATAGGAGAGCCATGGATTCATCAAGATCCGAAGAATCAGGATCTTATGAGCATTCAGAGTTGGTCTCCAACTCAGTGATAGTGACAGACGATCGCTGAGTGGATGGTAACTCTGAGATTAAAGCAACAGAGGTGCTTTTGGAATCTTTTACAAGATTCTTCTTGAGATGACTTGATTGCTCATGATTAAGCATCGTGCCATACAAGGTAGAAATGGTCATAGATTTTAGATCTTTTGACAGCTTGAGACACATAGAATAACTGTTCCAGCTTTCAGGTAAACATTCTAAAAACTTTGTCAGGATCTCAAAGTTAGAATATTCCTTACCAACGGTTTTTAAATCAATTATTAAACAGTTAAATCGTTGATGAACTTCAGAGAGAGTTTCATTCTTACCACAAATGAAACTTTCATACTGTCTTACCAGGTTGATTTTGCGTGAGTCCTGGACTTCAGATGTACCTTCATATTGAACACAGATTGTGTCCCACATGGCTTTGGAGGATTTCAGATTCATGACGGAATGGTAGACTTCGTCAGGAAGAGCCATGGATAGAATGGATCTAGCTTTGGTGTCGAGACCCTCTTTCTTCTTGTCTTCATCAGTCCACATATTCATTTCTTTTGGAATCAATCTTTCAGGAATAGCAGGTCGGCCATTAGCGGCTGGAACCTCAGCATCTATTTTGACAGGAATGTATGGACCATTTTCGACATAATAAGGTATAGTTGGATCTACACCTTCTAGGAAGAGTATCATCCTATTTTTCCATAGATTGAAATTATCTCTGGAAAATCTAGGGGGTTTTGCAAGAGAACCATTGTCTATATAGTTAGTGTTTGTATTGGCAGCCATTTTCAGAGAAAGAATCAGTATAAGCAAGATCTTGTTTATGAGATTAAACAAAACCGCTCTGATACCACTTGTTGGTCCCGAAAGGGTTATACAAGTTTGTAGAATGGGGGGTTGAATACAAACACACGATTTTTACTTTCTAAATTGTTTATTGATAAATTAAAGACAATTTACAACTTGTTGCGGAACAAGATTAAGACTAGGTCTAATCTAAACAAGTTAAGAACACACAGTTTCTTGCACTAAGAAAGAGAAGGAAATTACTAATAATAACCTATCTCAAGATAAGAAGGATGAACTTGTCCAGAGTTAGCAAGTTGCTTCAAAAAGAAGCGAGTTCTTCTTCTTATATACTGCATGCATTTAATGCATGGCAGTTTACACTTTACACGTGGCAGCAGCTCATTGGTTGTATAAGTTGACCTTGGTAGACAAGCTTGTAGCCGCATGGAGAACAGTGTAGAATCAGAGTTGGTTGTACGATTTGTAGACAAAAGGGAAGATCCGTTCTGACATATCGTACGGGGGCGTGCAAGGGGATTAAGACAAAAGTATCATGTAGAGTGGACCTCATGATCAGCGTTTCGTTGAATCAGTACTTTATCAGCGAGTGATAAAGTTCAGCGAATGCTGAAGTCTTCTACTTGAAACTTCACGTTGAGTGGACAGTCTGGTCTTCGCTGATATCCGCATCAGTTCATTAGTAGACGTGTCGCTGATTCTTGAGCTTGATCTTCGACTTCAGCGTAGAATCTTTGTTGACGTGAAACTTGTCTTCAGGGATCATAAGTAAACAAACTAAACTACTCAGCGATCACCAAAACTACTGAACAGGCTCAGAGCTTTATGGGTGAACAGATACGCTGAATGTTACGATCAAAGAGCGAGAGTTCCTATCAGCGGTACTGAAACAGTCTTAGTACTTATCAGCGATAGCGAAACTCTAATACAATGTTTACTTACAATTTTCACTAAGTATAGAATAAGAGAGGGTAATTATCAAATCACTGAGGGTTTGGATCAACAGGATATTTTTGTCCGGAAAGGGCTAGTGTCCGGAAAGTCCAAGGTATCCGGAAAGGTCATAGTGTCCGGAAAGTTGTGAGTATCTGGAAAGTGCAGTAAGATCGGATAGTCTAATCTGATACAATTCTAACATCCATAGGTGTCCGATTTGTTTAGCTTGGAGATACATCAAGGGTGTGTTCAACACTAACCTAAGGTGAGTTCCCTAAACCCTTTTTACGACACAATGTGTTAATTGTTCTTTTAACTGATAATGGTTCACTTTGAGCATGAAATGTTTATCAAATCGATATGCATGTTTTCACATGAAAGTTCATACTTTATTCGAAGAATATTTAGCATGATGAAATGATTACATGGTTTACGAGATTCCAAGTTATATGATGTATGACATGTTATGTGTATGCTATGTTATGTGTATGCTATGTGGGTCGGTCTGCACCGTGGGATCGGTATGCCTCGGGATCCGATAATCCCTTGGACATGGGTGATGAGCCGATAGGTTGGAATCCGTTTCCCTCCTATTCGGGTAGAAGGGAGTCTGCTTGGGCCCCGATACGAGGCGAGAGGGGAGTCTGCTTCGGCCCCGATCGTGGCGAGAGGGGAGTCTGCTTCGGCCCCGATCGTGGATAGTTTATGCGATCCTCATCACGGTGCAATACCATGTTTGACGTTATGTGAAGTTTGATGAATTTTATAAATGATTTTTCCCACTGTTTATATATGTTGTTTTCGGAGGGAATTCACTAGACCTTTTGGTCTAACTCTCGCTTTTCAAAAACTAAAACCTTTTCAGGTAAGCAAATAGTAGGAGGCTCAGGTAAGTGAGAAAGAGCAAGATAGAGTACAGCTGCAGCTAGAGACAGTGCAGGTGCCACTTGTAGAAGCTAGATTATTCTCAGTTGTGTATAGGTTGTTTCCGCCAACCTTAGTTCGAGATTGATGTAATGAAATTTTGGGACCCAATTTTTGTAATGTTTATGAGTTATTGCTATGTATGTCCTGTTGTGTTTTTGGGCCATTACAAATGGTATTAGAGCCATAGTTTAAGGGATTTAGGTGACCGGATGGGCCTAAACTTAAACTTTGGAGTAGAAACCACAACTGAGAACCAGGAAATGCGTTAGGAGGGCACTATTGTAGACATAATAAATGCGTTAGGAGGGCACTATTATAGAGATAGGACTAATAGGGTACTGAGGACTGTCATGTAAGGTAAGTTTGAGATTCCACCTGGCCAGTGTAATTGCGAACTTACAGGTACATGTATGTGCTTAACCTGCCTTATTATTCCGAAGTTGTAGTCCTAAGCTAGTTTATATGTCGTGTTCCAGTAATCTAGAAGGTCAGCAAGATCCCTGAGGGATAGACCGAGCTCTCTTGTTTGGGAAGTAGCATGAGAAATCATATATGATGTGATGTAGGTATACATCGAAGAGAAGAAATGTTGTATAGAATGTTATGAGTCGTCTAGAGGTAGCTCTTCATGGATTCGAAGAGGATGAATGTTGAGTTTGAGTAAGACTCCTGTTTCGGGAGAGTTCCAGCTCTAGGAATCATGGGATAGATCAGTCTGGATGGTAAGGAAAGACAATGTCAAAACCTTGAAAGTATCAATGGAGCCCTGACTTCTGAAACACCCGGAATTCCATTAAGTTGAAGTTTTAACGTTGGGGAAAGGTATACGAAAGAAGCTCAGCAAAACGAGTTCATTCGGGACAAAATCGAGCTTCGGCACCATTTCGGCGGAAGTGACATGGCGAGAGTGCCATGTCACAATCGCGAAAGTCACTATCGCCGGGAAGAAAATAACTGGACAAAGGAAGAAGTCTCGGTACCATTTCAGCGAAAGTGACATGGCGAGAGTGCCATGTCACAATCGCGAGGTCAATATCGCTGAGAAGGAAATGGCTGATCGAAGGGACTCTCTCGGTACCTTTCCAGCGAAAGTGACATGGCGAGAGTGCCATGTCACAATCGCATGGGCACTATCGCCGGCGAGCTTTTTAGGGCAAATATAAGGGGCAGCGATGATCAGTTTTTAGAGGGTATTATGTTAACTTCTATTTTCGACTTTTCTCTTCTCTAAGGACGATTTCTCAGCAGCAAACCACCCTCTCCATTTATTTCTTGAGTTAATCTCTTCTTGATCATTTGATTCTTATCCTCTACCCTCTCTTGACATTAAAAGCTTCCACAAGAAACCCCAAGTGTATCAAGTGTATAAATTTCTAGGGTTATACCCAAACCTTTTCTTCTCCAATTGAAGATTAGGAGTTGTGTTGTGTTTTGGTGGTTCTAGAGATGTTTTGGTTGGTGGATTCAAGAGTGGTTAAGGTAATCCCCTCTCCTCTTTAATTATGAAGTTAGGGTTTTGTTAGAAATGGGTATTTTGGTATTTATGGTTGGATGATGATTTCTTACGGTTAGATCTTGGTATTGATGAATGGAAACTTATGGATCTAGGTTTTTGGAAGCTTTGGCTTGAAGATGTAAACTTCATCAAAGGAGCATACGTTTGGAGAACTCTAGATTTAGCTTAATCTAGCAAAGGTGAGTTCAAGTTACTTGCGAAAACGTTGTACATGCCAAAATGTGTATTTTACAAATATGTGTGTATTTTACTTGAAAATGTATATGGGTGAGTTATTTGGTAGATTTAACTCTTTTGAAATGTTATCTTCATAAATGTGTAAAACACCCATATTTGGGACTTTTGGATGTTTGGATGGTTAGAAACCATAAATTATCTTTAAAAGGTTAATTGTTCAAAATGAGGTTTAATTGATGGTTTAATTTATGCATGTGTAAATGATTTTGAAATATAGCTTGCCTAAACAAAGCAAATGTGTTTTGACCGACGTATGGGTCTAGCAAGCTTGGAGCACTTTGCTCGGTTTTGACTGTGAGTAAGTCTTGGGGACTTTTGTCCGGTTTAAATGGCTCAATGTGGAGTCTTGTTGATGGGTTGCTTTTATTGCACTGTTTTGCATATTATTGCACGTTATGAGTATTTACATGTTTGGGTGAGTGAGTCATTCCGGGATGGACGTGTTGTGTTAGACTGTGTTGCGTTGGATCCATAGGGATATTAGTCAGTCATAAGTAAAGGTCAAATGGGGTATCTTGAGGACGAACCTCGGAACTCACGTTTATTACTTTAACTTTGAAAGTAGGCACCAGGAGGATATAGTTTGGATACTTACCTTGGAGGTTTGTGTAACGACCCACGCTTTTGGGATGTACCATTTGGAGGTAGTCCCGATGTACCGGGCCTTGAGGCGTTACCAAGTGGGTAGACGTCAAGGTGTATCCTCAATGACGGTGTAACTTGGCTTCTTAGAGCAGAGTTGTGGAATAGGCCAGACGAATGTGATAATTCCCGACGTCGTTGGGAGGACAGAGATAGGCATAAGATAACTTGTTATCTCTACTCCCAGTTGTACGATGAACGTTGTATGGGTGGTATACTTATGTGTTACCTCCACCTTCAACGGATACGGGTCTCCCCCGTTTATGGTATTTGATTACTTATTGCATTTTTACGGTTACGTGAGTATTGCTTCGTTTTATGTTTTAATAAAGAGTTGTATTTAATGGACGATTTCCCATGTTTGGTGAGTTGAATATATATTGTCAAACGTATTTAAAGGTTTCGTCTAAACTAAACTTATTCACGTATTTCAAGTTATTTTGTGAAGGTAATTCAATTTGGAAAACATATTATAACTTTTGGGGACTTTCTCGTGGAATTGTGGGAATTGAAAACGGATGATTGGATTCAAAGTAAACTCTTTTGAAATCATGACTATAACTTTTACTCTTACGATTTATGTTTTATATAGTCATGATAAAATGCTTGAACTCACTAGGCGTAAGCCTAACACTTTCTATTTCTTTTATTTTATCGGCATGTGCAACAGGCTCAGGTTGGGGTAGCTCTAACTACATCGTGAAGTGGCGAATGCTAGTATAGTGCACGAGAGGTGAATAGCTTAAGTTATGTTTCGCAATTACCCTTGGGAAGTAGCATTTGTATTTGGAGTAAGCGATGTCCGAAGTGAGTTTAGTCTTGGTAATAAGACTTATGTAGTAAGTATTGCTTGGAGATAACCATTGTTTGTGATTGGAAGTATCTTACTTATTGTTTCAAATGTAATATCAAAAATTTTAAATTAGTTGCTCTTTCCAAATTTGAGGGTGTTACAAGTTGGTATCAGAGCATAAGTTTGAGAGATTTAGGTGTTGATTTTGGATACCTAGACTCAAACTAGTGTTTGTTTAAGCAACTGAGAGTGAAATTCACCTTTAGGCACTTTAAGATAAGATGTTTTGAAGTTGATAAATGTTGTTAGAAACGAGAATCACGTCGAGGGTAACAAGGATAACCATGTACGGTGCGTTCATAGCGACACTTGGCCAGTGTCATGGTGAACCTACTAGTACATGTGCATACTTGAATTGCTTTCATGTGATGAGCGTTGGGGTAGTAAAGGAGGTTTTAAACTAGTAGTCGTTGGAATAGATGGACGATTCTAGTAATTGTCACCTGGAGTTACGATAAGCATGATATTTGTTTTAAGTAGACCGTTTTGGGTCGAAATTGAAGGTCGAATTAGAACCATAGGCTTATTGAGCTGACTTTGATTTGAGGAAAAACCGTAAGGTTAATTGATGTATCACCTAACTTGCCTTAAGAAGTTTGAATATCTGTATGACAATAATGGACCGAAGGATTTTGGAGGAGTGTGAGCTGAAATGTTGACTGCCGACTAGGTTTTGCACCAAGTTCATTTTGGAAATAAATTGCTTTAAACGTTTTGTGTGTGTTCAAATCCTTATGAGAATGGTGTTATGAATTTTGGCAATTGTTTAGCACACACAATATTTTGGATTTTGGTTTTGGGCATACATGAACCATCTTATGTCGGGGGTTGCAAACTCTGTCAGAATTTGTTTCATGTTGTTGTTGTCCAACGTTCCTTTCGGGTATAGTAATGTCCGTGTTTTATGTTGTCTAAGATGGTAGACAAGTAACTACGACTCATAACTCTAACATCGGATCTCCTCCACATATGTTAAAGTTTGGATGGAAAGTTAACTAATGTGGTGTCTATATGAAGCTATTTTGGGAATCTGTTTAATATGAGTTTGTTAAATGGTGTTGTGTATGTAGTATCGTCAAATAAGAAGATTTTTGAGATTTTGGCGTCTCGTTCATGATTTTGCTTTTAGTAATTTGGTTTTGGGAGCACAACGTTTAGTGCGTTTTGTTGATTTGGAGTCATTGAGTTCGTTGAAGTTCATAGGGTTTTGTGTACCATTTTTGCATCGTGTGAGTATAATTTTATAACGTGCATACTCTAATTGCTTATGTGAAAGGTTTACGAGTTAGGTTGGGCATTTGGTCCCACTCGAGTTTTGGTTGAGAAAAGTAATTTTATGCCGTAAGGCGACTAAAAAGAGATAAGTTTGGAACTCTAGTGTCGTGTAACTTTTCTTTTAAAAGGTTTGTATTACTAAGTATTTCGTTGCTTATGGTTCGGTGTATGGATTGATTTATACATGACTTAGGTGAGGCCTGAAAGAACGTTTTGGTGAAATTCGAATTGCCGATTTTTGGGAGAATTGAAAACCTTTTAGTTTTTGGAAAATGGACACTTGGAGTATTTTGATAAATTTATTGTAAACGTTTCCATGTTGACGTTTTATGTCCCAAGTATAAAATTTTGAAGAAAAGGTTTCGTGATGGAGATTTTGAGAAAATTGTTTGCATAAAACTATGTTGCGTATCTTTCTTATGTTTTGATTATTGACGCGCACCTTTGCTGCAATTGAGAATTTAAGTCGGTTTGACCCTTCTAAGCGTCAACCATTTACTAGCAATTGTTTCTTCCTAGTTTCTCTTTTGTAAATTACATTGTTGAGTGCAGTTTTGTAGGAAACATTTTGCTCGTGTGTCATTATGTGACCATCTGAGGAAACTTTGGAAATAAACTTGTAGAACCCCATCTTTTGAAATGTTGGTGTGAGTTGATTTGTACATATTATTTCATTACAAGGAAACTTCTAAGGAAGTGTTACAAGCCAGCATGCCTATCCAAATTGAGATCTTATGATGTTTCAAGTCGATATTTTTCAAATAATGGAAACGGATTGGTTTTGTCTTTAAACTTGGAACCTGCACAAGTAGTTTTTGTGTTTTGACTGAGGTGTAATTAGGAATCGTTTCCTAGTTTTGTATAATAGACTGGCGCGCACAAATTTTGTTGGCGAACTTTATTCCATATCAATGGTTTGGTCAGAAAAGAATTTGAGTCAACTGCCGTTTGGGCTTCTTTTGAAATACGTGTGAAAATCGTGCACATCGTTAAAGTGGGCAGTTACCTTGAGTGCACGTCATGAGTCAATCCATACTAGAACTGTGATGTTTCTTTTTAAAGAATTTGTTTATTACGCTTTTGCGTTTTGTAGTTAAACTGAACTGCAATGAAATGGTTTCAACATGATTTTCATACGTGGGACGAGAGTGTCCAGTTTTGCGTAACTACCGAGCTGATAGTTGTAGTTTTATGTGTACGGTGTATTCGTTATGAAAATCTTAGTATTGAAATTATTTTGTGAATGGTTTTGATTAATTGGCATATTTATTGAATAACGCACTTGAAAACCTTGAACTCGTTAGGACCTTGGATAGAGCAAGTAACCCAGTTAAAGGTAAGGGCATGTAGCACTTCGACATTGGGAGGTTGAATATTCCACGCGTGTTGATACTATGGACCGGAAGATATCGGTAACGCATTTGGGGTGTGTATAGTCGTTTTGTTGACAACCTTAGTTTTGGTGGAAACCTCGGTAAACAGAACTTGTGTGTGGAGTCCCATTAGAGTTCAAAGCTTGGTGGTATAATTAAGTGTCAACTTTTGTGAGTTGGAGATTGGGAACCGTTAGCATATTCGGAAGGTGTAGTCCGATTTTAAATGAAACAAGGATGGCGGTTGTAGCAAATCCTAAGAGACTCAAGTGTAATTAGTAGATTTTATAGTGATGATTTCCTTGGGCGGTAAAGGAACCTGCCGGATGACTGGTGTTGTGACGAATCCTTGGAGTCTATTAGAACTCGTGGAGTTAATTGACAGTAAATGGTAGGGATGATCGGAGTTGATGATTTTGTTGGATCCATTAGTGAACAAACCTTGGGGCGATTTGGAATCCGAAACTGGAACGAGATGTATGGAACATCTAAGGTTGGGAGACGACCGGAGTTGTCTAACTAAGAGTTATTCCAGTGGTTGGAATGTTGTTACAGATAGGTAATGTGTACTTGAAGGAGTTTAGTTGGTAAGACTGTGTGGGGAAAATTAGATTCCAGTAGGAATTAATTAATTTTTCCGGCATTGAGTCGGTTAGCCGTAGTTGTAAAGGATATAGATTTCGAGGACGAAATCTTTCAAGGTTGGGAGAATTGTAACACCCGGAATTCCATTAAGTTGAAGTTTTAACGTTGGGGAAAGGTATACGAAAGAAGCTCAACAAAACGAGTTCATTCGGGACAAAATCGAGCTTCGGCACCATTTCGGCGGAAGTGACATGGCGAGAGTGCCATGTCACAATCGCGAAAGTCACTATCGCTGGGAAGAAAATAACTGGACAAAGGAAGAAGTCTCGGTACCATTTCAGCGAAAGTGACATGGCGAGAGTGCCATGTCACAATCGCGAGGTCAATATCGCTGAGAAGGAAATGGCTGATCGAAGGGACTCTCTCGGTACCTTTCCAGCGAAAGTGACATGGCGAGAGTGCCATGTCACAATCGCATGGGCACTATCGCCGGCGAGCTTTTTAGGGCAAATATAAGGGGCAGCGATGATCAGTTTTTAGAGGGTATTATGTTAACTTCTATTTTCGACTTTTCTCTCCTCTAAGGACGATTTCGCAGCAAACCACCCTCTCCATTTATTTCTTGAGTTAATCTCTTCTTGATCATTTGATTCTTATCCTCTACCCTCTATTGACATTAAAAGCTTCCACAAGAAACCCCAAGTGTATCAAGTGTATAATTTTCTAGGGTTATACCCAAACCTTTTCTTCTCCAATTGAAGATTAGGAGTTGTGTTGTGTTTTGGTGGTTCTAGAGATGTTTTGGTTGGTGGATTCAAGAGTGGTTAAGGTAATCCCCTCTCCTCTTTAATTATGAAGTTAGGGTTTTGTTAGAAATGGGTATTTTGGTATTTATGGTTGGATGATGATTTCTTACGGTTAGATCTTGGTATTGATGAATGAAAACTTATGGATCTAGGTTTTTCGAAGCTTTGGCTTGAAGATGTAAACTTCATCAAAGGAGCATACGTTTGGAGAACTCTAGATTTAGCTTAATCTAGCAAAGGTGAGTTCAAGTTACTTGTGAAAACGTTGTACATGCCAAAATGTGTATTTTACAAATATGTGTGTATTTTACTTGAAAATGTATATGGGTGAGTTATTTGGTAGATTTAACTCTTTTGAAATGTTATCTTCATAAATGTGTAAAACACCCATATTTGGGACTTTTGGATGTTTGGATGGTTAGAAACCATAAATTATATTTAAAAGGTTAATTGTTCAAAATGAGGTTTAATTGATGGTTTAATTTATGCATGTGTAAATGATTTTGAAATATAGCTTGCCTAAACAAAGTAAATGTGTTTTGACCGACGTATGGGTCTAGCAAGCTTGGAGCACTTTGCTCGGCTTTGACTGTGAGTAAGTCTTGGGGACTTTTGTCCGGTTTAAATGGCTCAATGTGGAGTCTTGTTGATGGGTTGCTTTTATTGCACTGTTTTGCATATTATTGCACGTTATGAGTATTTACATGTTTGGGTGAGTGAGTCATTCCGGGATAGACGTGTTGTGTTAGACTGTGTTGCGTTGGATCCATAGGCATATTAGTCAGTCATAAGTAAAGGTCAAATGGGGTATCTTCAGGACGAACCTCGGAACTCACGTTTATGACTTTAACTTTCTAAGTAGGCACCAGGAGGATATAGTTTGGATACTTACCTTGGAGGTTTGTGTAACGACCCACGCTTTCGGGATGTACCATTTGGAGGTAGTCCCGGTGTGCCGGGCCTTGAGGCGTTACCAAGTGGGTAGACGTCAAGGTGTATCCTCAATGACTGTAAAGCCCGTGTCCCGGTACGTTTATTAATTAATTTTAATAATATAAAATGTTTACCTTCATTTGTCTTTGGTTTTTGGTTTGGTGTCGAAAAGGACCAAAATGTAGCATTCGTGTCATTTTAGTGTAGATTGTGAGATAAGGGGTAGTTGAGGGGCTAAGTGTGCAAATCTCAGAAACTGTTGCATGGGTCTCGGCCCATGGCCGAATTCCTATCTCGTTTTTCTCCTTTTCCTTGTAATCCAAGTAAACCAAACATTCCCTAAACCCTACAACCCTCTTCTCGTTTCCTGGTGTGGTGCGGCCGTGAGTAAAAGAAACGAAGAGAGAGAGAGAGATCGTGAGAAAGAGATAGAAGAGAAGGAAGAACGCAGCGGCAGCCATCGCCGCCGCTGCTGCCGTCGCCGGAGGTCGCCACCACCTTGAGTCATCGGAGGTCGAGAGGGAGAAGACTGGTTGTGGTGTTGAGTCATCGTCGAGAGGTAAGTAACTCTCTCGTTCGTCTCGTTCCTTTTCCTTTTTCTTTTTTTCGTTTTTCCGGCGAGACCACCACCGCCGCACGCCGTCGCTACGGTGGCCGTGGGTGGAGGGCGGTGGCAGTGGGTAACACTCGTGGCGGAACCCTAAACACACCAGGCCTGGACTCTAAATCATCGTAGCGTAAAACCCGAATCGATTAAGCCTTGGACCGTTTTTATAAATCGTGATTTTATGAAAATTCTAAGTGTGCTGTCCAGTTTTCGTTTGATCATAACTTTTCTGTCGTAACTCCGTTTGAGCCGAAACTGGCGCCCACGGTTCAAGTTCGGGATCGGGCACGTTTTCCGTGTTTTAGCGGAAAACTGGTTCGGTCTCTAGCTGGGCGAAAAAGTGGTCGCAAGTTCGGTGATTCGTCATTTCATGTGTAAAATTCTGGAATCTGCCACTGTTTTGTGTAGACCATAACTTTCTGCTCGTAACTCGTTTTGAGGTGGAATTGGTGCCCAAAGTTCCCAAATCGAATTGGGAAGGTTTTTCGTGTTTTGCCGAAAGTCTGATTAAGCCCGTAGCTAGGCTGTATTGGGCTGTTTGTGCAGGCTGGACCGAAAACTGGCAGTTTTGGTAGTCGTTCGTATTTAATTCATAATAAATTGTAGAAAAATCGTTAGAGCGCGTGCGATATGTCCCTGGAACCCTAAGACGTGGGACTTTGTGTTTATGGAAAAATATTTCTGGTTTAATCAATTTTTGAGGGGTTAAACAGGTCCCGAACAGACCTGCGTGTTGAGAGTAAAAACTGGAAATTATGCGTTTTAAAGCTAATAGTCGTGGCCTTGGTTTGGGGGCGTCATTTTGATAATTGTTAACGTTTGTTTAGGTGGAAAAAGGTGATTGGTTGTTGACCGGTTCGCGCTGCGGTTAGGGCTATAAGTTTGCGTTCGAGGTGAGTTCTCTCACTATATAGGATGGGGATTATATCTGTGTTGCTATGGTTGTATGTGATGATTATGATTGTTTGTTGATATGGGTGTGGTATGGAATACTTATGTATTTGTGTGTATATGCTAGATTGTATTTGATGTGCTTCTTGATGGTAGTTCCAAGTAGCATAATGTTTATTTTATATCTCCTTGAGGGTTGTTCCGAGAAGCTTGAGGCCGCTCCTTGATGGTGGTTCCAAGGAGTGTGTGTTTTAGTTTATTATTTGTGATTATGTTTCCTTGATGGTGGTTCCAAGGAGCATAATGTCTATTATTGATGATTATGTTTCCTTGATGGTGGTTCCAAGGAACATAATGTTTATTATTTGTGATTATGTTTCCTTGATGGTGGTTCCAAGGAGCATAATGTTTATTATTTGTGATTATATTTCCTTGATGGTGGTTCCAAGGAGCATAATGTTTATTATTGGTGATTATGTTTCCTTGATGGTGGTTCCAAGGAGCATAATGTTTATTATTTGTGATTATGTTTCCTTGATGGTGGTTCCAAGGAGCATAATGTTTAGTATTTGTGATTATGTCTTTTTGATGGTGGTTCCAAGGAGCATAATGTTTATTATTGTTTGTAATATGTTTTCTTGATGGATGTTCCAAGAAATGTATGTGTTGGTATGTTAAAGGTGATGCCGATATAATTGCGATCCTATGTAAGGATTGAATTCACTAAGCTTCGTGCTTACCCTTTTCCCAATAAACTGTGGTTTCAGGTACGGGCGGCTCCAAGGCGTGACGAGTACACACAGGCGCGCGAGAAGAGCTGATTGCTTTATGGTGTTTGATAATTAAACGTTTATTCCGCTGGTTTTTATTTTGAAGCTATTAATTATGAGTTTGCAAACGAAACGTTGGGATCATTTAATGAATTATTATAAATGAAACGTTTATTTAAAAATTTAAATTTGCTTGTAATTTTTGGGACGTTACAACTTGGTATCAGAGCACAGCTTGAGTGAATCAAACGCACCTCGGTGTGTTTGGTCTCAAGTTGCGGCTGGAGATTTTCAAATTCTTTATTAAATCTTTTTGGAAATAAAAGAAAAAGTAAAAACCGTTCGAGGAACGGTGATCGAGGGCGCAGTGTGTACAGTCAGCCGGAGCCGAAGGGAAAGGTACAATGCTTAGTGTTTTATTGCTTTCTAGATCATAGGGTATGCATGCTAGATTGCCTGTTGTTGACACTATGCGGTATGTTGAACTGCTTGCTATTAGGAATTTATGCTAATTATGATAGGTTACTAAGTGAATGCCCTCTAGGTTGTATGCAGTAAGAGACTTATAGCCTTAGAATATTCGATTTAGTTCTATTGCGCAGCTCTTGTTTGAGTCCAACCGTTCTAGGATAGAATCTTGTATTCGACTGTCTATTTGTTTTGCACTGCATGTAATCGGGTATTCGCGAGGCCACTCTTTATGATTAGTGGGGATTCGGTAGTAGCAAGGGTAGTGAGTGGGATGGAATTCCTAGGGAGCTAGGAAGAGTGTGTACATATGCCGGTGCGGGCATATGTATATAGTTTTGGCGAGAAACTACTTGGACCCCTTGGGATGGAACTCGGAACGGGCGATGATAGGTGTGGATGGTAGTAGTAGAGCTCCTACTACCGGAAGCACAGGATCAATGCTCGAGTCGGGAAAAGTTGCGAGGAATCCAAGGAGTTGAGCGTGAGTGTTGCTAGTGTGAGTTATTATGTGCTAATAACTCGTTGTAATTTTTACCCCAGAAATGGCCATCACTAAGGGAAACAACACTACTGAGCCAGGGATTGGCGCCGATATCACTGCTGAGCAGATACGTGAGTTGATCGCGGCTGAAGTAAAGCATGCTATCAGGGAGGCAATCCCCGAGATTATTACCGCCGTTCGTGATGAGGTAGTGGTGATGATGGAGGCTGCTCGAAGCCAGGAACCTGTGTTAGAGGAACAGACTAAGAAGAGGAAAACAGCGCAGGCCGTTACACCAGAATCGGCAGTTCCAAAGAAAACGAGGTTTTCAGACTCGCTCTTGAATCAAAGGAGCGGTGTATTTAAGACCATGGACGGTAGCAGAAGGAGATATGACAAATGTTTCCAGTGGGGCACTACGGTCGCGACTGCAGGGAACCACCACAGATGGTCTGTTTTAACTGCAAACAGATGGGCCACGTGAAGGTCAACTGCCCGGATCCGAGGGTTACTGTTGGGGGTGGGGCACAAGGAGCTCCTGCGGCTGCTCCCTTGCGTATTACTGATGGTCGTGTGGGTCAGGTTGGACCCGAGGCGGCCGAGGCACAGGCTACGCTTAAAGTGGTGACAGGTATATTTCATCACTTGATATTTGTATGTAGTTGCATTATGCTTAAGCTGTGTGTTTAAGTGCGTTCTTAGTTAACTCGGTGTCTGCTGTAGTGATGTTTGATAGCGGGGCTACCCATTAATTCGTGCCTCACACTTGTAGATGAGGTTGCTGAGGTAATATTTGTAGACCATTTCGGGTCAAAAATTGGCGTTTGTGCTAGAATCATAGGCTTTTGAGCCGACTGTGATTTGAGGAAAAGCCGTAAGATGATTTGATGTGATTTCCCAACTTGCCTTAAGAGGTTTAAATGTCTGGATGACAATAGAAGACCGAAGAGTTTCGGAGTAGTATGGGTCGAGACGTTGAATGCCGAATGAGTCATGCACGAAGTTATTTTGAAAATAGGATTGCATTAACTAATTTTTGTGTTTCCAATCCTCATATGGATTGTGTTTTGGAATTTTGGGAAATGTTTAGCACACACACAAGGTGTCGAATTATGGTTTTGAAAGTGCATGAAACCTTTTTATAACGAGAGTTACAAACTTTGTTGGTGATTTGTTTAAAATGAGTTTGGAATTCTAGTGTCGCTTAACTTTTCTTTCGAGAGTTGTGTTACTAAGTATTTTATTGCAAATAGTTCAGTGTGTGGATTGATTCATGCGTTACATAAGTGGTGCATGGAGGAATTTTGGTAACATTTCATAAGGAGTTGTTTAGTGCGCTTTTTAGTCAGCTAAAGGTTTTATTGACATTTCCAATTGATAGAAGCGGACTGGTTTCTGTCTTCAAGTTTGAAGCTTACACGAGACAGTTGTGTTTTAACAAAAATATATTTGTAAACCGTGTCATCGTTTTGTGTGATTAGCTGACGCGCGAAAATTTGTGGCGAACCCTGTGCCACGTCACTTTTATGATTAAAAAGAAGAATTTTTGAATCAAATATCGTGAAACTTATTTTGAATTAGGTGCACACTTTTGTCGCACCCTGTTTAAGGTCAAGCGGTTACTTTAAGTGCATGTCATGAGTCAATCCATACTGGAATCGAGGCGGTTCATTTTCAAGAATTTTTTTTATTACGCTTTGCTTTTGTGTGAGTAAACCGAACTGCAATGGAACGATTTTCAACATGATTTTCCTATGTGGGACGAGCGTGTCCAGTTTTGCGTAACTATCGATCTGGTAATAGTAGTTTTATTACATACGATCTTTTTGAGATGAAAATCCTGATGTTGAAAATATTTTGTAAATGATTTTGTAAACCATTTGGGGAAATGTGCTTTTAAGTGTCATGTGTCATTTCGAGAATTTTAAGGGTGTGAGTCCTTTTGGAAAACTCTTTTGTTTAACCCGTATCGAGTCTGGGACTAAGGTTGATTTCAGAGTATTGCTTGCTTAGACTTTATTTAAACGCGTTTTTGACCGACTTATGGGTCTAGCAAGCGTGGAGCGTTTTGCTCGGTTTTGACTTGGAATTTGTCATGGGCTAATTGCCCGGTTTTAATGACTCAAGGTGGAGTCTTGTTGGTAAATTGTTTTGTCGCACCGTTTGGCATTCATTGCACGTCGAGTATTTACATGTTTGGGTGAAGGAGACAATCCGGGATAGGCACTTGTGGGAAGGCTGTTTTGCTTTGGATCCTTAGGCACGTTAGCCAGTCGCTGGTAGTGGTCGGTTGGGTATCTCGGGGTGAGACCCCGGTGTACAGGTGTTATAGCCTAGGCTTTCTAGTAGGTGCTAGGAGGATATAGTTGTGGGCACTTACCTGAGAGGTAGGCGTCGAGGTGTATCCTCGGTTCAGATAAATTAGCTTTGTAGAAGCGAGTGTGGGGGATACGTCGACGGTGGGAGGTTGGGTATTCCACGCGTGTTGGTAATGTAGGCCGGGTAGTATCGGTTAAGGGAATGACCTGCGTGTGTATTAGTGGACTTGATTGTAGGGGATATCTATTTGTGTTGGTGTCTAGGATAATACCACGCTTATGTGATTCACTGTAATCGGTTGGACCGATGTTCGGCGGGTGGCCGATGTTTGTTATTGTAATCGGTTGGACCAATGTTCGGCTGGGCCGATGGTTGTATTTATTCGGTTGGACCGATATTCGGCTGGGCCGCTGGTTGTATTTATTCGGTTGGACCGATATTCGGCGGGGGGCCGATGTTTGTTAATGTGATTCGTCGTGAATTTAGGGAGTCTAGTAGAACTCGTAGAAGTTAATCGGCAGTTAATGGTAGAAAAGATCGGATTCGAGTATCCTGTAGGGTATATTGGTGAGCATCTTTAGAATGGTTAGAGCTTGGAAAATTTAATCGGGAGGTATGAATCATCTAAGGTTGGGAGACAACCGAAGTCGTTTAACTAAGAATGATCCCGATTGTTGGAGTGTTCTTCCAATCGCGTTTTCAGTGTTCTTGAAGGAGTGTAGTTAGTAAGGAAGTATTCGGGAGATTTTTAGACGGTGTGAGAAATTAGGTTCCAGTTAGTGAAAGTCCAGTGGCAACTCAGAGAGGGTTCTGAGTGGACTTGGGAACCTGGGGCTGAGTGGAGGGAGAGCTATCCAGAGCTATTCACGGGCATAGACTTCGAGGACGAAGTCTAATTCAAGCGGGGGAGAATTGTAAAGCCCGTGTCCCGGTACGTTTATTAATTAATTTTAATAATTTAAAATGTTTACCTTCATTTGTCTTTGGTTTTTGGTTTGGTGTCGAAAAGGACCAAAATGTAGCATTCGTGTCATTTTAGTGTAGATTGTGAGATAAGGGGTAGTTGAGGGGCTAAGTGTGCAAATCTCAGAAACTGTTGCATGGGTCTCGGCCCATGGCCGAATTCCTATCTCGTTTTTCTCCTTTTCCTTGTAATCCAAGTAAACCAAACATTCCCTAAACCCTACAACCCTCTTCTCGTTTCCTGGTGTGGTGCGGCCGTGAGTAAAAGAAACGAAGAGAGAGAGAGAGATCGTGAGAAAGAGATAGTAGAGAAGGAAGAATGCAGCGGCAGCCATCGCCACCGCTGCTGCCATCGCCGGAGGTCGCCACCACCTTGAGTCGTCGGAGGTCGAGAGGGAGAAGACTGGTTGTGGTGTTGAGTCATCGTCGAGAGGTAAGTAACTCTCTCGTTCGTCTCGTTCCTTTTCCTTTTTCTTTTTTTCGTTTTTCCGGCGAGACCACCACCGCCGCACGCCGTCGCTACGGTGGCCGTGGGTGGAGGGCGGTGGCAGGGGGTAACACTCGTGGCGGAACCCTAAACACACCAGGCCTGGACTCTAAATCATCGTAGCGTAAAACCCGAATCGATTAAGCCTTGGACCGTTTTTATAAATCGTGATTTTATGAAAATTCTAAGTGTGCTGTCCAGTTTTCGTTTGATCATAACCTTTCTGTCGTAACTCCGTTTGAGCCGAAACTGGCGCCCACGGTTCAAGTTCGGGATCGGGCACGTTTTCCGTGTTTTAGCGGAAAACTGGTTCGGTCTCTAGCTGGGCGAAAAAGTGGTCGCAAGTTCGGTGATTCGTCATTTCATGTGTAAAATTCTGGAATCTGCCACTGTTTTGTGTAGACCATAACTTTCTGCTGGTAACTCGTTTTGAGGTGGAATTGGTGCCCAAAGTTCCCAAATCGAATTGGGAAGGTTTTTCGTGTTTTGCCGAAAGTCTGATTAAGCCCGTAGCTAGGCTGTATTGGGCTGTTTGTGCAGGCTGGACCGAAAACTGGCAGTTTTGGTAGTCGTTCGTATTTAATTCATAATAAATTGTAGAAAAATCGTTAGAGCGCGTGCGATATGTCCCTGGAACCCTAAGACGTGGGACTTTGTGTTTATGGAAAAATATTTCTGGTTTAATCAATTTTTGAGGGGTTAAACAGGTCCCGAACAGACCTGCGTGTTGAGAGTAAAAACTGGAAATTATGCGTTTTAAAGCTAATAGTCGTGGCCTTGGTTTGGGGGCGTCATTTTGATAATTGTTAACGTTTGTTTAGGTGGAAAAAGGTGATTGGGTGTTGACCGGTTCGCGCTGCGGTTAGGGCTATAAGTTTGCGTTCGAGGTGAGTTCTCTCACTATATAGGATAGGGATTATATCTGTGTTGCTATGGTTGTATGTGATGATTATGATTGTTTGTTGATATGGGTGTGGTATGGAATACTTATGTATTTGTGTGTATATGCTAGATTGTATTTGATGTGCTTCTTGATGGTAGTTCCAAGTAGCATAATGTTTATTTTATATCTTCTTGAGGGTTGTTCCGAGAAGCCTGAGGCCGCTCCTTGATGGTGGTTCCAAGGAGTGTGTGTTTTAGTTTATTATTTGTGATTATGTTTCCTTGATGGTGGTTCCAAGGAGCATAATGTCTACTATTGGTGATTATGTTTCCTTGATGGTGGTTCCAAGGAACATAATGTTTATTATTTGTGATTATGTTTCCTTGATGGTGGTTCCAAGGAGCATAATGTTTATTATTTGTGATTATGTTTCCTTGATGGTGGTTCCAAGGAGCATAATGTTTATTATTGGTGATTATGTTTCCTTGATGGTGGTTCCAAGGAGCATAATGTTTATTATTTGTGATTATGTTTCCTTGATGGTGGTTCCAAGGAGCATAATGTTTAGTATTTGTGATTATGTCTTTTTGATGGTGGTTCCAAGGAGCATAATGTTTATTATTGTTTGTAATATGTTTTCTTGATGGATGTTCCAAGAAATGTATGTGTTGGTATGTTAAAGGTGATGCCGATATAATTGCGATCCTATGTAAGGATTGAATTCACTAAGCTTCGTGCTTACCCTTTTCCCAATAAACTGTGGTTTCAGGTACGGGCGGCTCCAAGGCGTGACGAGTACACACAGGCGCGCGAGAATAGCTGATTGCTTTATGGTGTTTGATAATTAAACGTTTATTCCGCTGGTTTTTATTTTGAAGCTATTAATTATGAGTTTGAAAACGAAACGTTGGGATCATTTAATGAATTATTATAAATGAAACGTTTATTTAAAAATTTAAATTTGCTTGTAATTTTTGGGACGTTACAATGACGGTGTAACTTGGCTTCGTAGAGCAGAGTTGTGGAATAGGCCAGACGAATGTGGTAATTCCCGACGTCGTTGGGAGGACAGAGATAGGCATAAGATAACTTGTAATCTCTACTCCCAGTTGTACGATGAACGTTGTATGGGTGGTATACTTATGTGTTACCTCCACCTTCAACGGATACGAGTCTCCCCCGTTTATGGTATTTGATTACTTATTGCATTTTTACGGTTGCGTGAGTATTGCTTCGTTTTATGTTTTAATAAAGAGTTGTATTTAATGGACAATTTCCCATGTTTGGTGAGTTGAATATATATTGTCAAACGTATTTAAAGGTTTCGTCTAAACTAAACTTATTCACGTATTTCAAGTTATTTTGTGAAGGTAATTCAATTTGGAAAACATATTATAACTTTTGGGGACTTTCTCGTGGAATTGTGGGAATTGAAAACGGATGATTGGATTCAAAGTAAACTCTTTTGAAATCATGACTATAACTTTTACTCTTACGATTTATGTTTTATATAGTCATGATAAAATGCTTGAACTCACTAGGCGTAAGCCTAACACTTTCTATTTCTTTTATTTTATCGGCATGTGCAACAGGCTCAGGTTGGGGTAGCTCTAACTACATCGTGAAGTGGCGAATGCTAGTATAGTGCACGAGAGGTGAATAGCTTAAGTTATGTTCCGCAATTACCCTTGGGAAGTAGCATTTGTATTTGGAGTAAGCGATGTCCGAAGTGAGTTTAGTCTTGGTAATAAGACTTATGTAGTAAGTATTGCTTGGAGATAACCATTGTTTGTGATTGGAAGTATCTTACTTATTGTTTCAAATGTAATATCAAAAATTTTAAATTAGTTGCTCTTTCCAAATTTGAGGGTGTTACAAGTTGGTATCAGAGCATAAGTTAAAGAGATTTAGGTGTTGATTTTGGATACCTAGACTCAAACTAGTGTTTGTTTAAGCAACTGAGAGTGAAATTCACCTTTAGGCACTTTAAGATAAGATGTTTTGAAGTTGATAAATGTTGTTAGAAACGAGAATCACGTCGAGGGTAACAAGGATAACCATGTACGGTGCGTTCATAGCGACACTTGGCCAGTGTCATGGTGAACCTACTAGTACATGTGCATACTTGAATTGCTTTCATGTGATGAGCGTTGGGATAGTAAAGGAGGTTTTAAACTAGTAGTCGATGGAATAGATGGACGATTCTAGTAATTGTCACCTGGAGTTACGATAAGCATGATATTTGTTTTAAGTAGACCGTTTTGGGTCGAAATTGAAGGTCGAATTAGAACCATAGGCTTATTGAGCTGACTTTGATTTGAGGAAAAACCGTAAGGTTAATTGATGTATCATCTAACTTGCCTTAAGAAGTTTGAATATTTGTATGACAATAATGGACCGAAGGATTTTGGAGGAGTGTGAGCTGAAATGTTGACTGCCGACTAGGTTTTGCACCAAGTTCATTTTGGAAATAAATTGCTTTAAACGTTTTGTGTGTGTTCAAATCCTTATGAGAATGGTGTTATGAATTTTGGCAATTGTTTAGCACACACAATATTGGATTTTGGTTTTGGGCATACATGAACCATCTTATGTCGGGGGTTGCAAACTCTGTCAGAATTTGTTTCATGTTGTTGTTGTCCAACGTTCCTTTCGGGTATAGTAATGTCCGTGTTTTATGTTGTCTAATATGGTAGACAAGTAACTACGACTCATAACTCTAACATCGGATCTCCTCCACATATGTTAAAGTTTGGACGGAAAGTTAACTACTGTGGTGTCTATATGAAGCTATTTTGGGAATCTGTTTAATATGAGTTTGTTAAATGGTGTTGTGTATGTAGTATCGTCAAATAAGAAGATTTTTGAGATTTTGGCGTCTCGTTCATGATTTTGCTTTTAGTAATTTGGTTTTGGGAGCACAACGTTTAGTGCGTTTTGTTGATTTGGAGTCATTGAGTTCGTTGAAGTTCATAGGGTTTTGTGTACGATTTTTGCATCGTGTGAGTATAATTTTATAACGTGCATACTCTAATTGCTTATGTGAAAGGTTTACGAGTTAGGTTGGGCATTTGGTCCCACTCGAGTTTTGGTTGAGAAAAGTAATTTTATGCCGTAAGGCGACTAAAAAGAGATAAGTTTGGAACTCTAGTGTCGCGTAACTTTTCTTTTAAAAGGTTTGTATTACTAAGTATTTCGTTGCTTATGGTTCGGTGTATGGATTGATTTATACATGACTTAGGTGAGGCCTGAAAGAACGTTTTGGTGAAATTCGAATTGCCGATTTTTGGGAGAATTGAAAACCTTTTAGTTTTTGGAAAATGGACACTTGGAGTATTTTGATAAATTTATCGTAAACGTTTCCATGTTGACGTTTTATGTCCCAAGTATAAAATTTTGAAGAAAAGGTTTCGTGATGGAGATTTTGAGAAAATTGTTTGCATAAAACTATGTTGCGTATCTTTCGTATGATTTGATTATTGACGCGCACCTTTGCTGCAATTGAGAATTTAAGTCGGTTTGACCCTTCTAAGCGTCAACCATTTACTAGCAATTGTTTCTTCCTAGTTTCTCTTTTGTAAATTACATTGTTGAGTGCAGTTTTGTAGGAAACATTTTGCTCGTGTGTCATTATGTGACCATCTGAGGAAACTTTGGAAATAAACTTGAAGAACCCCATCTTTTGAAATGTTGGTGTGAGTTGATTTGTACATATTATTTCATTACAAGGAAACTTCTAAGGAAGTGTTACAAGCCAGCATGCCTATCCAAATTGAGATCTTATGATGTTTCAAGTCGATATTTTTCAAATAATGGAAACGGATTGGTTTTGTCTTTAAACTTGGAACCTGCACAAGTAGTTTTTGTGTTTTGACTGAGGTGTAATTAGGAATCGTTTCCTAGTTTTGTATAATAGACTGGCGCGCGCAAATTTTGTTGGCGAACTTTATTCCATATCAATGGTTTGGTCAGAAAAGAATTTGAGTCAACTGCCGTTTGGGCTTCTTTTGAAATACGTGTGAAAATCGTGCACATCGTTAAAGTGGGCAGTTACCTTGAGTGCACGTCATGAGTCAATCCATACTAGAACTGTGATGTTTCTTTTTAAAGAATTTGTTTATTACGCTTTTGCGTTTTGTAGTTAAACTGAACTGCAATGAAATGGTTTCAGCATGATTTTCATACGTGGGACGAGAGTGTCCAGTTTTGCGTAACTATCGAGCTGATAGTTGTAGTTTTATGTGTACGGTGTATTCGTTATGAAAATCTTAGTATTGAAATTATTTTGTGAATGGTTTTGATTAATTGGCATATTTATTGAATAACGCACTTGAAAACCTTGAACTCGTTAGGACCTTGGATAGAGCAAGTAACCCAGTTAAAGGTAAGGGCATGTAGCACTTCGACATTGGGAGGTTGAATATTCCACGCGTGTTGATACTATGGACCGGAAGATATCGGTAACGCATTTGGGGTGTGTATAGTCGTTTTGTTGACAACCTTAGTTTTGGTGGAAACCTCGGTAAACAGAACTTGTGTGTGGAGTCCCATTAGAGTTCAAAGCTTGGTGGTATAATTAAGTGTCAACTTTTGTGAGTTGGAGATTGGGAACCGTTAGCATATTCGGAAGGTGTAGTCCGATTTTAAATGAAACAAGGATGGCGGTTGTAGCAAATCCTAAGAGACTCAAGTGTAATTAGTAGATTTTATAGTGATGATTTCCTTGGGCGGTAAAGGAACCTGCCGGATGACTGGTGTTGTGACGAATCCTTGGAGTCTATTAGAACTCGTGGAGTTAATTGACAGTAAATGGTAGGGATGATCGGAGTTGATGATTTTGTTGGATCCATTAGTGAACAAACCTTGGGGCGATTTGGAATCCGAAACTGGAACGAGATGTATGGAACATCTAAGGTTGGGAGACGACCGGAGTTGTCTAACTAAGAGTTATTCCAGTGGTTGGAATGTTGTTACAGATAGGTGATGTGTACTTGAAGGAGTTTAGTTGGTAAGACTGTGTGGGGAAAATTAGATTCCAGTAGGAATTAATTAATTTTTCCGGCATTGAGTCGGTTAGCCGTAGTTGTAAAGGATATAGATTTCGAGGACGAAATCTTTCAAGGTTGTGAGAATTGTAACACCCGGAATTCCATTAAGTTGAAGTTTTAACGTTGGGGAAAGGTATACGAAAGAAGCTCAGCAAAACGAGTTCATTCGGGACAAAATCGAGCTTCGGCACCATTTCGGCGGAAGTGACATGGCGAGAGTGCCATGTCACAATCGCGAAATTCACTATCGCTGGGAAGAAAATAACTGGACAAAGGAAGAAGTTTCGGTACCATTTCAGCTAAAGTGACATGGCGAGAGTGCCATGTCACAATCGCGAGGTCAATATCGCTGAGAAGGAAATGGCTGATCGAAGGGACTCTCTCGGTACCTTTCCAGCGAAAGTTACATGGCGAGAGTGCCATGTCACAATCGCATGGGCACTATCGCCGGCGAGCTTTTTAGGGCAAATATAAGGGGCAGCGATGATCAGTTTTTAGAGGGTATTATGTTAACTTCTATTTTCGACTTTTCTCTCCTCTAAGGACGATTTCTCAGCAGCAAACCACCCTCTCCATTTATTTCTTGAGTTAATCTCTTCTTGATCATTTGATTCTTATCCTCTACCCTCTCTTGACATTAAAAGCTTCCACAAGAAACCCCAAGTGTATCAAGTGTATAATTTTCTAGGGTTATACCCAAACCTTTTCTTCTCCAATTGAAGATTAGGAGTTGTGTTGTGTTTTGGTGGTTCTAGAGATGTTTTGGTTGGTGGATTCAAGAGTGGTTAAGGTAATCCCCTCTCCTCTTTAATTATGAAGTTAGGGTTTTGTTAGAAATGGGTATTTTGGTATTTATGGTTGGATGATGATTTCTTACGGTTAGATCTTGGTATTGATGAATGAAAACTTATGGATCTAGGTTTTTGGAAGCTTTGGCTTGAAGATGTAAACTTCATCAAAGGAGCATACGTTTGGAGAACTCTAGATTTAGCTTAATCTAGCAAAGGTGAGTTCAAGTTACTTGCGAAAACGTTGTACATGCCAAAATGTGTATTTTACAAATATGTGTGTATTTTACTTGAAAATGTATATGGGTGAGTTATTTGGTAGATTTAACTCTTTTGAAATGTTATCTTCATAAATGTGTAAAACACCCATATTTGGGACTTTTGGATGTTTGGATGGTTAGAAACAATAAATTATCTTTAAAAGGTTAATTGTTCAAAATGAGGTTTAATTGATGGTTTAATTTATGCATGTGTAAATGATTTTGAAATATAGCTTGCCTAAACAAAGTAAATGTGTTTTGACCGACGTATGGGTCTAGCAAGCTTGGAGCACTTTGCTCGGCTTTGACTGTGAGTAAGTCGTGGGGACTTTTGTCCGGTTTAAATGGCTCAATGTGGAGTCTTGTTGATGGGTTGCTTTTATTGCACTATTTTGCATATTATTGCACGTTATGAGTATTTACATGTTTGGGTGAGTGAGTCATTCCGGGATGGACGTGTTGTGTTAGATTGTGTTGCGTTGGATCCATAGGCATATTAGTCAGTCATAAGTAAAGGTCAAATGGGGTATCTTGAGGACGAACCTCGGAACTCACGTTTATGACTTTAACTTTCTAAGTAGGCACCATGAGGATATAGTTTGTATACTTACCTTGGAGGTTTGTGTAACGACCCACGCTTTCGGGATGTACCATTTGGAGGTAGTCCCGATGTGCCGGGCCTTGAGGCGTTACCAAGTGGGTAGACGTCAAGGTGTATCCTCAATGACGGTGTAACTTGGCTTCGTAGAGCAGAGTTGTGGAATAGGCCAGACGAATCTGGTAATTCCCGACGTCGTTGGGAGGACAGAGATAGGCATAAGATAACTTGTAATCTCTACTCCCAGTTGTACGATGAACGTTGTATGGGTGGTATACTTATGTGTTACCTCCACCTTCAACGGATACGGGTCTCCCCCGTTTATGGTATTTGATTACTTATTGCATTTTTACGGTTGCGTGAGTATTGCTTCGTTTTATGTTTTAATAAAGAGTTGTATTTAATGGACGATTTCCCATGTTTGGTGAGTTGAATATATATTGTCAAACGTATTTAAAGGTTTCGTCTAAACTAAACTTATTCACGTATTTCAAGTTATTTTGTGAAGGTAATTCAATTTGGAAAACGTATTATAACTTTTGGGGACTTTCTCGTGGAATTGTGGGAATTGAAAACGGATGATTGGATTCAAAGTAAACTCTTTTGAAATCATGACTATAACTTTTACTCTTACGATTTATGTTTTATATAGTCATGATAAAATGCTTGAACTCACTAGGCGTAAGCCTAACACTTTCTATTTCTTTTATTTTATCGGCATGTGCAACAGGCTCAGGTTGGGGTAGCTCTAACTACATCGTGAAGTGGCGAATGCTAGTATAGTGCACGAGAGGTGAATACCTTAAGTTATGTTCCGCAATTACCCTTGGGAAGTAGCATTTGTATTTGGAGTAAGAGATGTCCGAAGTGAGTTTAGTCTTGGTAATAAGACTTATGTAGTAAGTATTGCTTGGAGATAACCATTGTTTGTAATTGGAAGTATCTTACTTATTGTTTCAAATGTAATATCAAAAATTTTAAATTAGTTGCTTTTTCCAAATTTGAGGGTGTTACAACTTCTTAGTCGAGCTTTTCAATGGCAGGGTAAATGAAATAAGATACCTATAGTGAAGTGAAAGCATGTAGAAATAGAAAGTGAGATAGTTTATCAAAATGAAAATAGTACGAAATGGTTGTGAGATGTGGAACGCATGTACAGCAAGTTATCGCGTGACCGAGAGGGCGACTATTGGTTGAAGGTAGAGTGTCAAGGATAAGCTGCGTGAGTGAAGCGGGTGACCGTGTTTGAGTGAGTAGCCTTCAATTGCAAGTAGAGTCTCATGCATGGTGTTCTTGTACGTAACATGAAATTTTCACGATTTAAGTTAAATGTGTAAATATAAGTTTTGAGCGAAAATGAGTCTGACTGTGCAAGCGTATGTTTAAAGAAAAGGTGATTTCATTCACATTGCACATTGAAATTTTGAGCTTAACGATTTGTAAGTATTTCACACTTTTAATGATAAGTTAAATTGTTACAAAAAGGTCAAGAAAACGTTTGCCAGCAAAACTTTTACAATCAAATGAGTATTGACCTGTTGTTATCATATAAAAGAGTGTGAGAACCGACTGGTTTACTTGGTGTCGGTAATTTCTTTCAGAGTTGTGTCGTATGAAAGAATTTTCATTCAATGTATTACTGTCGTAATAACATCGTTCGGATTGAATAAGATTGAGGTTCACGAGAAGATGCATGCAAACGATTCTCGAATCATTGTGCAGTGCATTGAAGTTATAAGAATTATGGGGTCATGTGTACCCAAGTTGTTCCGAATGTTGTTTATTGTAAATGATAAAATGTACGAAATGATTTATTTACCGCGTTGTCATGCATGAAGGCTATGAACTCACTAGGTCATAGAGTATTACATTATTTTAGCTAAGGAAGAACTCCGAGAGTGGAGAGGGGTTGGTCAAATCAGGGGAGGACGTTTGTAGTTTTAGTATATGTGTTCAAGAAGAGAGTTGGACAGTGGAAGAGTCAGAAGTGGATTGTAGTATCAGTTGTATGAGGGTCTGCACCCCTGTTCGGTAACTGGAAGTACGGTTGTCAAGGGACGTTTGTGTCCGGAGGAAGGACTTGAAGCCTTCAAGGTGTTGGTTTTAGCAACTCGTTATGAGTAGGGTGGTGAGGAAGAATGAAATGTCCACGGCGTGGGGATATGAGTTTCGAGGTGAGCTTGTATGGTTGATGTTACATGAGTAAGTTTCGAAAAGAGAGTGACAGATCATGAAGTTAATTATGTTATGATGGAAGAATTAGGTTCCGTAAGGAACCTATGTTAAAGAATAGGTTAAGAAAGTAGTTGCAGATTGACTATTGACGATGAAGTCAACAGCTGGGTAAGATGGTTGAGGTCGAAGACTTGAACCAGAAGAATGAAAGTTGGTAGAACACCTTGTAGGGGTGATAAGTTAGTGAGAGACTGCTATTTTGGATAAGCGTTGTTAACTCTCACTTTCATGTATAGAAGTATTGAAAAATAGCTAAGAATAAAAATCACAGAAGCTCTGCGAAGTTACCACAGAAGCAAAGCAGAAGACATCAAGATCGAAGAACTTACAGAAGTTATCAAGAAGATTGAGAACCTATAGAAGACATCCACAGAAGACCATATCCACAGAACCTCTGTGGAACAGAACCTTTGTGGATCAAAGAAGAGACTTGGAAGATATTTCAGATATCTAGCTACTGTTCAAGATAATCCCGTTTCCAATAGTACAAGACGTGGTCTCTAAAAGTACAAGACGTGTCCCAAGAAGTACAAGACGTGGCCTAACTTCAACACTTGTCACAATCTGATGGGAACACATACAACTACTCTTACCATACTTCAACGGGATATTTAGAGCATTAAATGGACATTTAATGCATGCAGTAATCCAACTGTTCATGCCATACTACAACTGTAGCATCAGTCCTTTCTTCTTTAAGTCGGTCTTAAATGTAGTATAAAAGGAATACTCATGTTGAGTTATTTCCAACACACACGAATATGCAAAAACACACTAATGCATTAAATAGATCTCAAGCTCATTAACTCATGCAAGAACGTTTATTCTGATTAGTTAAAGCTTTGCACTTACACATACATCAAACATATTTCCATATGTTCTTGATGTTCTTGATCTATATCAATATCAGTAAACTTTGAGATAATCATTTGTTATTTACATACTGTTACTTAATATCGTGTGTTTATTTCTATCCAAACTTATCCTTTAGTTCATCACAAACCGCTTCCGCAAATACATTTTACTTGAACTAATAGATTTGATAATCATTGTTTAGAAAAAGGGAACCAACAATTGGTATCAGAGCTGAACTTGATTTTCTATATCGAGTGATCCTGATAAATAATGATTTTTGGTGGAAACCAGATCTGATTTAACCTATTCTTTTCTTTCTAGGTTAAATTTCTATTAAAGTGTTGTATTCAAAAGCTTGAAAACCCTAAAAATCTTTCCAGTTCATCCCTCTCATATATCTTTCGTTATATCACCTTTTCTGAAACCTTTTCTGAAACCTTTTCTACTCTTAAAATGGCAAACACAAATAACTTTTTCACGGCTGGTTCTCAAACCAAACCACCAACTCTTCTTCGTGATGAGTATCCTCAATGGAAAATAAGAATGATCCATTTTTTCGAGGGTACCGATAAAGAGCTTATTTACTACATAAACAATCCTCCTTTTGTTCCTATGGTAACAGTACCACGTGTACCAGGAACTGACAACACACCAGAAATCGCTGAACATGATAAACCCAAACTCCAGGGTAAATGGTCAGACACGGATTGGGAAAAGTACGAAGTTGCACAGAAGACAAAAATACTTCTGATTATGGCAATACCTAACGATCTTTTTCAATCCTTAGATGCATGTGAATCTGCATATGATCTTTGGAATGAATTAGAGAAACAATTAGAAGGTGGAGCCAAAACCCAGAAGAATAAACGAGCTCAGTACATAAACGAATATTATGCTTTCAATGCTCAACCAACAGAATCTCTGCAGACAATGTATGATCGGTTCAACTCTCTCATCAACAAGTGCAAAAAGTTTAGGATCAACAGAACTTCAGAAGAAAATAATGTCATGTTCCTGAAGAGTCTAAGTGAAGAATGGCTCCAGTTATCTATGTCTTTACAAACAAATCAAGACTTAGAATTCTGGACTCTGTCAGATCTTTATGGAACATTAGCTGCACAAGAGTCTCAGGTAGCTCAGGTAAAAACACTAACTATTGCACTTCTTGCATTAGTTGGTAAATCTACAGAGGCCAAAGAGAAACCGAAGAAAGAAAAAGCTCCAGAGGAAAAGAAAAAGAAGATCGTGATAGTTGACAGTGAAGATGAAGAGATCGTGGTAGAAGAGGAAACAACTCTAGCTTCAATAGCAAAATCTTTAGCACTATTGACTAGAGAATTCAGCAGAGGTAACCAGAAGAGGTCTGGTAATAATAAATATGGGAGAGATGAAAGAAGTGAAAGAAGAGAAGAATCGAATGACCGACAGAGGTCAATAGACAGGAGTGATGACCGACAGAGGTCAATAGGAAGTGACCGACAGAGGTCAGATGACAAGGCAAGCTACACACCACAAGAATGTTACAAGTGTGGCAAGCCAGGTCATTATGCTAACAAATGCAGAACAGACAGAGGTGGTGACCGACAGAAGTCTGATAAACAAGATGGAAATTCTTCGCAGAACCAAGGATGCTACAACTATGGAAAGCCAGGCCATTTTTCTAATGAGTGCAGAAGCAGATCAAATCGCCCTCAGAGGGACTCAGCTTTCTACAAAAAGAAGGCTGAATACTATGCACAGAAGTCACTCATAGTGAACAAGGAAGTTTGGGAGTCAGATGTATCCTCTGACGATAAAGAAAACAACAATGCCTTGTTATGTGGCATGGCAAAAATTAGCTCAGACTCTGACAAAGAGGTATCCATTTCAAACTCTTCCTCTATTATTACAGAATGTGATTTGCTTAAAATCAACATTAAAAACAATGAACTGAAAAAGACAAATGAGGATATTCAAAAGAAACTAAATTTCTTTGAAAGAGAAACAAGGCTTCTCACTAAAGAAAAGGCCAAAAAATTTCAAGAAAAAGAACCGATAGAATCTGACTGGAACAAAAAGTTAAAACCTTTCAAAGAAAAGATTTCAGAATTAAATTCTTCTTTAAAAACTAAAACTCAAGAACTTTTAAAGTCTGAGGATGACAGAATGAACATGCTAGCTTTGAAAGAATATTTTCAAAAGGAAAGAGAAGTCCTCTGGCAAGATCTTCTCAGAAGGGATTTGACAATTAAAAATTTTCAAGATGCACAGAAGGTGTATGAGAAAATAAATACACAAATAGGGAGACGAGGAATTGGGTATAATGATATAACTCTTGGTACAGAAAACAAGAAAAAGAAACCTTTGTCTTCTCTATTTCAAATTGGAAAAACAAATAAACCTGATTTTCCAAACTTACTCTCTATAAGTAAAAGGGTAAAAGTATCTGGGGAACCTCACAAGAGGAAACCTCTGAAGATGAAAAATGTGTGGTTTGAAAACACATATTTACCATCTTCAACCTCTGTCATTAGAGGATCCAAACCAAAGAAATATCTGAAAACACAAGATCAGATAGGAATCTTCAAGTTTGGTGACCCAAAGACTCAATCTTAAGTTGCTTTTGTTGGTATAATAGACTATGAAAAGAAGTTATCAGCAGAAGCACCTGAGTTCAAACCCTCCTTTTCAGAAGAAAATTTGAGAAATTTAATTGAAAAGGACATTATGGATATTGGGAAAGAAAATGTTTTTAAAAAACTCAGTACACCCTCTGAAGATCAACAAATCTCTGAAAAGATCTTAATAGATACTTCTATGAAATTAGAAAGTAGTTCTAAAGAGGAAGAAAGCAAGTATGATTCATCCTCTGTTAAAACAGATCAGAGTAATTCAACCTCTAAGTATGAGGACGATTCATCCTCTGACGATTTTGAGACTGATTCTAAGTCAGAGATTGGAACTAGTGGCACAGAGGACTTTAACCAAACCTCTGAAGTTCTTAATAGAACTATTCCTCCAAAGGAGAAAATCACTAGTATTCCAATCAATCCAGATTTCTTAGGTATGAGTCTACAAGCCAAAACCTCTATTGAACTTGAGAAATTCAAACAGAAGAAGTTATCATCCTCTCCAACTCAAAAAGGTTCTAAGTTTTCAAAACCCTTGAAACCTAACAAAGAAAAACCTTCTTGGCAACAGAAGGGTAAATGGCCAAAGATTAACAAGTTTTTTTCTCCTGTGACAGTAAAATCAACAGAGGTTCACCACAGAAGGGACTCACAGAAGGCAGTTCCTAAACTAGATTTTTTCAAACATTCTAGTACTCTTAGATCTTCTTATAATAGGAAATCTACTGGTAAGAAAGAATGTAACGCTTCTGTAGTCCAGTTCAAAGCTTTTAATGAAGACTTTAAACAAATCACTTCTCATATCAAATATTGTCATTGCTTTGATCTAATGTTCCGGTTAAATAATCACTTCAAAAGTCAGAACTGTTTCCTTCATGCACCAAATCCAGATGAAAAAGGGAAACAAAGTGATTCTTCTCCAAAAGCTAAAATGTATTTCAAGAATGCCAAGGCAAACTTGAAAGATACTAACAAAACAGGACCCAGCTGGAAATGGGTACCTAAAATCTCTGATTGTCTTGCTGAAGCAGTATGTGCCAATATGGTATCTAGACTCCGGATGCTCAAGGCACATGACAGGCGACAGAGGTCTTCTATCCACGTACAAAGAAACACAAGAAGGTGGATCTGTGACCTTTGGAGACAACAAGAGGGGAAATATTAAAGGCTATGGAGTCATACAGAAGAAAGATATCACCGTATCCAAAGTTGCATATGTGGATGGCCTTAAACACAACTTACTAAGTGTCAGCCAACTATGTGATACGGGGTTTGATGTGATGTTCAAGAAAACATTCTGCTCTCTTCAAAGTGAAGACACTGGAATAGAACTTCTGCGAGCTAAAAGAAGAGGTGATCTTTATCTAATGAACATCAGTACAAATAACAAGGACAAAGTTTGCCTTGTTGTATGCAAAAGTGAAGAAGCCTGGTTATGGCACAACAGGTTCTGTCACTTAAACTTCCATACTCTTGATAAACTTGTTAAGCTAGATCTAGTTAAGGGTCTTCCAAATGTTAAATTTAACAAGGATCATTTATGTTCTGCCTGTGAAATGGGAAAACTCAAAAGAGCTTCCCACAGAGGCAAGACTGATGTGTCTTGTCCTAAGCCTCTGTACATGCTTCATGTTGACCTCTGCGGTCCTATTGCTATACAGAGCCTAGGAGGCAAGAAATATATACTTGTTTTAATTGATGAGTATACCAGGTACACTTGGGTTGATTTTGTCAGGAAGAAATCAGATGTTCCAAATATTCTGATTAATCTTATGAAAAGAATCTAAGTTCTTTATGAGTGCAGGATACAGAAGTTGAGAAGCGACAATGGCACAGAATTCAAAAACTCTGTCATTGAAGCTTATCTTACAAAAGAAGGAATTTCATAGAACTTCTCTGCTGCACGCACCCCATAACAGAATGGCGTAGTTGAACGAAAGAACCGCACGCTAGTGGAGGCTGCAAGAACCATGCTCAATGCATGTGGATTACCTATGACATTTTGGGCAGAAGCTATATCAACAGCTTGCTATACCCAAAACAGATCAACCATTGTGAAAAGACACGTCAAAACACCCTATCATTTAATCAACAAAAGACGACCAAATATCAAATTATTCCATGTATTTGGATGCAAGTGCTTTGTTTTGAATGATAGAGAAGCAAGAGGGAAGTTTGAAGTAAAATCTGATGAAGGCAAGTTCATTGGATACTCTGCCACTTCCAAAGCCTACAGAATTTACCTTCTGAAGTCTCGCACAATCATAGAAAGCATCAATGTGTCTTTTGACGACACTTTCCAAAAGACTTCTGGACAAATCAGTTCAGAACTCAGGCTAAACAAGGAATCCTCTGGCATCTCCAAAGCTAAAGAAGAAGATTTGAATCTTCTATTTTTAGAGATGTACAATGATGATGTTGATCCCTCTGGAGGAACTATCAGAACCTCTGCAGAATCATCTTCTGTAACTCAAATAGGTTCACATAAAGAGGAGACCACAGAAGATACACCAACCAAAGAATCAACCACAGAGGTTGCTGAACCACCAATATCGACAGAAGGACCAACAACTGAGGAAAGTGATGGTGAAGAAATAATAATTCATACAGAGGAACCTATTCCTACAGAAGCTGAAGAACCAAGCTCAAGTACAACCCCAGAAGATCAACATGATGAAGTCGATGACCATCTCCCAAGGACAACAAAATGGACAAAAAGCCATCCTCCACAACTTATTATTGGCGAACCAACTGATAAGGTAAAAACGAGATCAGCCACTGCTAACTTTTGTTTCTTTACAAATTTTATTAGTGTGATCGAGCCAAAGAAAATCTCTGAAGCCCTAAACGATCCAAACTGGGTAGATGCTATGCAAGAAGAGCTTCTACAGTTTGAACACAACAAAGTTTGGACTCTAGTACCTCCGCCACGAGGGAAACAGGCCATAGGAACTAAATGGGTCTTCAGAAACAAGAAAGATGAGGATGGGGTGGTCATAAGAAACAAAGCAAGATTGGTGGCTAAGGGATATCGCCAAGAAGAGGGCATAGATTATGATGAAACTTTTGCCCCTGTCGCACGACTCGAAACAATAAGAATCTTCTTAGCTTTCGCAGCCCACAGAGGTTTTAAAGTATTTCAAATGGATGTAAAATCTGCCTTCTTAAATGGTGAAATACAAGAAGAAGTATATGTCCAACAACCACCAGGGTTTGAAAGCTCAAAATACCCAAGGTATGTCTATTACCTTGACAAAGCTCTGTATGGACTGAAACAGGCTCCAAGAGCATGGTACGAACGACTTTCTACCTTTCTTCTCAACAATGGTTACGACAGAGGTACGACAGATACTACTTTGTTTTATAAAAGGAAAAATGATGAGATTATGCTTGTACAAATATATGTGGATGACATAATTTTTGGGTCTACAAATCCAATAGAGTGCAAAGAGTTTGAAAAACTCATGCAGAGTGAGGTTGAAATGAGCATGATGGGAGAATTAACATTCTTCCTCGGACTCCAAGTCAAACAATCATCAGAGGGTATTTTCATAAATCAAGCAAAATATGTCTCTGACATACTTAAAAAATATGACCTCTCTGATACCTCTGTAATGAGAACCCCAATGGCCACTGGAAATAAGTTATACTCCGATCCATATGGTATCTCTGTGGAGTGCACACTCTACAAGGGTATTATTGGGTCTCTGTTATACTTAACTGCAAGTAGACCTGACATAATGCATGCCACATGCCTTTGTTAGGACACTGAAGTTGTCCTTTATAATAGAAAGTTTTGTAAAGCAATAGCTGTGTTAAAGGGCTTATGCTTAATTGTTGTAGCAAGTGATGAAGATTATAAATAGGTCTTTACTTGTAGTTTGTGAAGTGAATTCATTAATACAAGATGTAGATCTCTAATCACTTTGTGTTCTCTCTAGGTTAGATTTTCTTTTCAATAATTTTCTTCATCTTCTTGTTACACAATACTTGGATTGTATGAAGATCATGGACCTAACAAGTGGTATCAGAGCCAAATCGAAGAATTTTTCATCGATACGATCATCGGATCTTCACAATTCAAGTGTTTTTAGCCCTATTTTGCTCAGATTTTGGATTCTTATGGTGTTTGTTCGAAAAAATGTCGAACTCACTTTTTGGATCAAAACTTCATCAAATCGATCGAATTACATGTTTTGATCAACTAGAAATCTGTTCATCTTCATTTTTCGAATAAGTCTGCGAAAGAATCACTGAAATTGGTCAAGAATTGAAGAAGTTATGATGATTTTAGTGATTTTAGGATGCTGTTACTTGAATTCGAATTATTCTTGATGAATTCGGATCCTTCATTGTTTACTGTTCATTGATGATTTCAGATCCTTCATCGTTTACTGTTCATTGATGATTTCGGATCCTTCATGTTTTACTGTTCATGGTTTCGAATGCTACTATTGTTTGGATGGCTTAGATGGTTTCGAACTGTTCAGAGTTGTTGGTTTCGGATCTTGTGAAGTTCGAAATATTGCTGAATTTGGTCATCTTAGCTCTGAATTTCAGAATGTGCTTAAACCTAAAGGTTCAAAGGTATGGATGGCTTCGCATCTTTCTAATCCTTATTCTAATGGTTTTGAATTCCATTTATTCACGATAGGCATGGTTTCACATCCAACATGATACGAAATGGCTTGATTTCGAACCCTACATGATCCGGATTCATTGATTTCGGACCCTTCATGATTCGAATTGCCCTGATTTCGCACCCAACATGATCCGAATTGAGTGATTTCGAACCCTTCATGATCCGAATTCCCATGATTTCGGACCCTTCTTGTTCCGACTTCCTTGATTTCGAATCCTACTTGATCCGAATTGAGCTGGTTTCGCACCCTTCTACATCCGAATTCTATGGTTTTGAATGCTTCTTGATCCGAATTCTGATGGTTTCGGATCCAAGAAATTTATTGAAAAATATTTCTTATTAAAAAAAAAATCCGCCGTGCTAAGTCTCAGGAGGGGGGCATTGTTTATGAAATTTAGCATAAGGCGTGTGTGACATCATTCTTATATTCAGTATGCCACATACATTTAGCAACTGTCAAAGTTTAAAAGAGCTCAAGTCTTTCATGTTTTTCAGAAGTTGATTGTTGGAGTTCAGTCTTTGGTTGGATTGGAAGAGACGCTTGAATATTTGCAAACATTATTCTGAAGTTTTGTTGACGATGTTAGACCTTTGAGTGCTCTTTATCATTCTTCTGACTTGATTAACCAGAATTGTGAGAGCTTGCAATCATTGTTCTGGTGCTTTGGTTGTGATTCATACTTTTGAGTGCTTATAATCATCCAGCTATTTCTTGAAGATTGAAGTTCTGGATTCTCTTCATTCAGTGGCTTGAAGTATTTTGAAGACGAGCATTTCTCTACAGTTGCTGAACAATGTTATTTGCTTGGGTCGTCTCATCCCTACCTAGTAGTGCGTGCTTTTTACCGTTCCTCCTTCAAGCAAGACGGATTCTTTGTTTTTCACTAAATGCATACACTTTGAAGATGATTTTAGTGCATTTAGTCGAGGCTAAGAGCAACTTTCAAGGGGGAGCCAAGCCTACATTTGAAGAATGCACCGCTAAAGTTTATACCAGGAAATCAAGGGGGAGAGGAGCTAATGATTTGAATATGATTTGCTTTCCAAAACTTTAGGGGGAGAATGTTAGGACACTGAAGTTGTCCTTTATAATAGAAAGTTTTGTAAAGCAATAGCTGTGTTAAAGGGCTTATGCTTAATTGTTGTAGCAAGTGATGAAGACTATAAATAGGTCTTTACTTGTAGTTTGTGAAGTGAATTCATTAATACAAGATGTAGATCTCTAATCACTTTGTGTTCTCTCTAGGTTAGATTAATTCATTTTAGCGCAATATTGTAGCTATCAAGACAGCTTTATTATCTTGTACTGTAATCTTGTGAGTAGAGGCATGGACATGTCATGCTCTACTATATAAACAAGTTCCTTTGTTTATTTTGAAAACACTTTTTAGCATTTTGGCATTTGTACTTTGGAGATTAATTCATGAATGACAAGTTTGCAATCTAGATTCTCTCTACATTTGTTCTTTACATATTGCTAGATTGGGATTTCACATTTGGTATCAGAGCTAAACAGGAGATTCAAGCAGATCAAAGACCAAATTGAAGATTTTTTGCACTGATTTGAAGAATTCGGACCATACATTCATCACTGTTCATCTGATTACTTTTCATTCAGACATGGATTTTTTTTAGAATCTAATTTCTTGGTTTGATTCTTAGCATCACTGAACTCGGATCTGATTCCTGAACACATTTAATTCCTGGATCATCATCAATTACTGCACAGAATCATCACATTTGATCTTTTTAGGAAATTTTGTTCGAAAACCCTCAATTCACTGTTTGGATCAAGATTCGATTAAATTGATCAAATTGTGAGTTGTGATCAACAAGAAAAGTGTGTGGAATTTGATTACGAACAAATCGATAAAAGTTTCATCTCATTTGATCAAGAATTGAACGAGTTATGGCAGAATCAGTGATTTTTGTGTTCGAAGTGATGATTTCGGATTGTTCTTGAGGAATTCGGATTGTTCATACGGAATTCGGACCACTCAAGGGATTTACTACTTGATTTCGGACAATTCGGAGTGTTCTTGATTTTTACAAGTGTGGATTTCGATTCGATAAGCTTTCGAATCCATTGATTTCGAACTCTGTTAGGTTCGAATTTTGCTGGTTGCGGATTAGTCTTTATTAGAATTAGGTTGATTTTGAATCGTTGATCATTCGAAATTCCTAGATTTCCAATTTTGTGGTGCTCGAATTGAGCAGTTGCGGATTAATCTGAGTTGGTTTCAAAAAAAATTTGCAAGTGTAGATTTCGGACTCAGTTAAGTTCGAATTCGGTGATTTCGCACCAAGTTGGGTTAGAATTCAGTGATTCCGCACCAAGTCAAGTTCGAATTCTGTGGTTCTGCACCAAGTCAAGTTCGAATTATGTGGTTCTGCACCAAGTTAAGTTCGAATTCTGTTGATTTCGAACCTAAGTACATCCGAATTCTTGGAAGTTTTAGTTGAATTTGAATTCTATACATAGTGTTGAAAATTTTAATTTTTTTTTTCTAAGTGTATTTCTTTTTACACTTACTGCTTGATCTTCTGAACGATCATTCTTCTAGCAATTTTTCAAAAGATGTCTAGAGATATGTTGAGTATGGGTTCTAAGAACAAGCCTCCAGTCTTGATTGCCGAAGAGTATTCTCAATGGAAAAAGAGAATGACTCAATTTCTGAATCATCAGAACAGAGATCTCATGTTGTCTATCCAAAATGGTCCTTACAAAGCATACATAGATGTTGGTGGTATTGCTGAAACTGATACAAGTCAGGAGATTCCTCCGAGAAAAATAGAAAAAGAATACAAATATTATAATGAAGCTGACAAAGCTAGAGTCGAAATTGATGAGCAAGCTTTGACATACTTGACAATGGCCATTCCAAATAATATCTACAATCGTGTAGACAGTCGAAATTCAGCTAAGGAGATTTGGGATGAGCTAGAAAGGCAGTTCGAGGGTTCATCAAAATCCATGAAGACCAAAAAGAATCAAAGCATCAATGCTTATGAAGGGTTTAAGGCAAGAGATGGAGAATCATTGAAAGAGACCTACGACCGTTACAACATCATTCTTAATGATTTGAGAAGGAATGGAGTTGACAAATCTGAATCGGAGATTAATTACAAGTTTGTCAAGAATTTACTGCCGGAATGGGATTCATACTCTATTCAGCTCCAAATGTCAAGGGATATGGATGATGAGAAGTTGACCGACATTTTCAGTATTCTGGGTCAACACGAAGAAAAGGTAAAAGCAGTCAAGGAAAAGGATAAAAAGGTCGAAGAGTCTTTAGCCCTTCTGAGTGAACACAAGAAGAGTGGAGCTATGAAAACAAAGGCTTTGATTTCTGGAATGAGTAAAAAGAAGATGAGTTCTGATGATGATGATGAAAGTGGTAGTTCTGGAGATGAAATGAATGAGATAGCTGAAAAATTAGCCTTGTTAACAAACAGATTTCAAAACAGGTATGGCAAAAAGAAGTTCCATTCAAAAACCAAACCTGATTACAACAAAGCTAACAGATACAAAAGGTTTGAGAAAAAGTATGAGAACAAGGAGCAAGAGAAAGAAGAGAAAGAGGAGTAAGTTGAGAAAAAGGAAAGGGAAGAAAAGAAGGATAGAGACGACCGAAACTGTTATAACTGCAGAAAGCCAGGTCATTTTGCCAGAGATTGTCAGCTAAAGAAGGTTAAGGATTCTGAATATTATCAGCGTAAAGCACATCTCGCAAAAGCCAAAGAAAGCGGAAAGCCAGTAAATGCTGAAGAAGAATTATGGCTTATGGATTCTTCAGATGATGAAGAAGCTCACTTTACTCAAGTGAAGCACAGTTTAATGGCTAAACTTGATGAGGAAGATCTGGAATCCGAGGTACCATCTCTATATCCTTCCAATACTTCTATTTATTATGATAATTCTGAAAATGGGTCTGAAACTGAAGATGATAGATATGAAGAAATGCAAGTCGTGATATTTGAGCTTAATGAGAAATTTGAAAAAGCTCAAAAGAAAATTGAAAAAGTGCAAAAGAAATTTGAAGATGAGAAAAGCTTAAAGTTGAAATATCATGATGAAGCACTTCTTTATAAATGCTTAGCTGAAGATCGAGAAAAGGAGAAAGAAGCCATTAGATCAAATGTTAAAACACTTGAATCTGAAATTTCTGAGTTAAAGAAGAAAATAACAAATATAAATGATGAAAACATAGATTTTCAGTTCAAAATCAAGGTTCTTTCTGAAGAAAGAAATGAAGCCATTGCAAAGATCAAGCAGCTTGAAGATTTAAACTATAAAAGAGGTCAATCTGAGCAAACGCTGAATTTGTTAACTAGTAATCCAAAAGATAAACGATTTTATAATCCAAAAATGGGTCTAGGATTATCTGATGATAAGGTTTCCAAAACAATAAAACCCATTGAAAAAGGTGAAGTTTTGAAGCAAACTCTGATAAAGGAGATTCCTCCAATCGCAAAAGTTTTTGTTAAACCAACAAATGAAATGTTGCAACAAGTTATTATAACAAAAACACCTCCTAAACCACATGTTTCTGTTAAACCAAATAATGAAATGTTGCAACAAGTCATTATAACAGAAACACCTCCTAAACCACATGTTCCTGTTAAGTCAAATAATGGAATTTTGCAACAAGTTCTTTTAACAGAAACATCTCCAATATCACAAACTTCTGTTAAAGACAATGCTTCAAATTCTTCAACTCCTATTTCAAAGAAAGATGAAGTAAAAACGGACAAAGGTTCAGAAGAAAAGCCTAGATACAACACGACAAATTTTAAATATGATGGATTAAATTCCAGTTACAAAACCAAAAAGGTTGAACTAACTGAATTTAGTTCGTTGTCTTCTAATGAATCTATGGCTAAAACATCTGTTTCCAAAATCAATGAACCTATATCTGTTAAATCTGAATCTAATGTTGAAATGGAGTCAAATATTACTTCAGATTCTGACAAAAAGGAGTTTGTTCCAGAAACCTCTTCTGAATTTCCTGATTTGGATCCAACTTTACTTAAAATTGTTGATTTAGAAAATCAAATTTCTAAATGGCAATTAAACTTTGAAAAATTAGAGGATGATTATGAAAATATTGGACTAGAATTTGATCATACAAATAAGGTCAATCTTGATCTTAAGAGTGAGATTCAAAGACTAGAATCCAAATTATATGAATTATCAAACTCTAAGGCTTCAAAGAGTTGTGAAAAATGTTCAAAACAAGCTGAATCCAAAGATCAGAATAAATCTTCAAGTACGTTTGATTCTATCGCAAAGGATGCTTTAGAAAAGATTAAATTTTTTAAAGAAAAGAAAGATCTTGAACTAAGATGTGTAGAACTTTCAAAACAAATTTCAGATTTTGAGAAAGTTCTATTTCTTGAAAAAGAGAAGCATAAAAAGGAGAGAACTGAGCTTGAAATAGAGTTAAAATTTTGTGAAGTCTATCATAAAAAGTTTTCATCAAAGGTATCTAATTTGAAAACAGAACCAGTTTCAAAAGGAAAAGAGAAAGGAAAATCATCCGAAAAGAAATCTAATTTGTTTTCAAGTGATTCTTCCAATTCTAAGGGTTCAGACAGTGTTTCTTCTTCTTTCTCAGAAATGGATGAAGAAAAGTGAGTGGATTTGAAGAAGCAAGTTCCGAATAGCAAAAATAGAAGTACCGACACTGAGAAATGTAGTTCTTTGAATAAAAATTGTATACATTCTTGTAATGTTTGCAATGTTTGTGGCAATAAAAATTCCGCAATTTCAGATTTCAAATTGTTGTCACAAGCTAAAAGAAGAATTCATTGTGCTCACTGTTGGGATAACTATTTCAAGCTAAATAGAAATGCTCCAACGAATAAAAAATCTAATACTTCTTCTTTCTCCTTAAAATCTTCAGCGAACAAATTTGCTAAAATGTTCGGTTTCAGATCAAACAAACAGAATAAGAAGATGAAGGAAACAAAAACAGTTGAAGTGAATATGGATTGGAAATGGATTCCAAAAGATGAAGTTAACAAACCAAATTTAAAAATGATCTTACTTTTAAAGGCAAAATTCAGGGGTCATCAACTGTCATTAATAAACTGATCTGTACTAACAAGAAAGGACCCATACAGATATGGGTACCTAAGATAAGGTAATTATTTGTTTACAGGACCGTCATGTGTGGATCATTGATTCGGGAGCGTCTAGACACATGACGGGGTACAAGCACTTTCTGCAAGATTTTATTGTACATCCTGGCGGATCGGTGGGGTTTGGAAATGATTCAAAAGGTCACGTTCGAGGCTACGGAACGTTGAAAAATGACTCAATGCAAATAGAAAAGATCTTGTATGTTGAAGGTTTAGGGCATAACCTTTTTAGTATTAGTCAGTTCTGCGACAAGGACTGTAAGGTGTTATTTGACAAAGATTTTTGCTACATTTTGGATGCTAAATGGTCAGAAATCTTCAGAGCAAAAGGATGCGGAGACTTATACATGACTGATTTTGCAACTCTTGTTGCTTCTAATCAAGTTTTTCTTGTTTCAAAAGCTTCACAAGATGAATGTTGGTTATGGCATCGAAGACTCTCGCATCAAAATTTTCGCAGCATCAACAAGCTCCGAATAGATGGATTAGTTTCCGGGCTTCCTGAAATGAAGATTGACAAAGTTTCTGTGTGTCCAGCCTGTGAGATGGGAAAGATGAAACATGTTTCGCACAAGACCAAGACTTTGTCTAATTGCAACAACGCCTTGGAATTAATTCACATGGATCTCTGTGGCCCGATGCGGACTCAGTCAATGGGAGGAAAGAAGTATATCTTGGTTATGGTTGATGAGTATTCGCGATATACTTGGTTGGATTTCTTACGACTCAAGTCTGAAGCACCCGAGCTGATCATTAAGTTCATCAAGAAGATTCAAACTCTTCTACAACGCCCGGTTCGAAAAATCCGAAGTGACAACGGAACTGAGTTCAAGAATGCAACTCTTCAATCTTTTCTTGAATCCGTTGGAATAACTCACAACTTTTCTGCACCAATTACTCCACAACAAAATGGAGTAGTTGAAAGGAAAAATCGAACTCTTGTAGAAGCGGCTAGAACGATGCTTGCCTATTCGGGTCTTCCACCAAGTTTATGGGCCGAAGCAGTTTCCACAGCGTGTTTTACTCAAAACAGGACTATTATCAATAAACGCTTTAACAAAACTGCATATGAATTAATCAACAATCGCAAACCTAACATCAAATTTTTGCGTGTATTTGGATGCAGGTGTTTTGTCATGAAAGATCGTGAATATCTTTCAAAGCTTCAAGTTAAGGCTGATGAGGGCTTCTTTATAGGCTATTCCTTGAACTCGAAGGCATACCGGATCTACAATAATCGAACAAAATCAGTTATCGAGAGCATCAACGTTACGTTTGACGAGACCGTGACTTTGACTTCTGGACAATTCAGTTCAGAACTCGTATAGAAATCTGAAGCTTCTACTCAAAAAGGAGTAGAACCTGTGGCGAAACAGTTTTCTAATTCAGTTTTAAATACTAATAATTCTACTGATCTAGATTTCTTATTTCATGATGCATTTATGGATTACTGTGCAGATATGGAACCACCCATCACATCTGTGAATGCATCTCAACAACAGACGAGTGTCAATATCTCCGGACCATCTGAAGATGTCGGTACTAGTACTTCTGGGGCAATTAACGAAACTCCAAGTGAACAATCAACTGTTCCAGTTTCTGAACCTGAAATTCAACCAGACGTTCAGGTTTCAGCAAATATTTCATCGGAGACTTCTACACCTGAAAGATTACAACCAGGAGTTAACATACCAGAATCAACACATGTATCTTCAGTTGAATCAACCGAAGAGATTTTTGCAGTTTTGGATGAAAATGATTCATCGAACACTCGTATGGATATTCCAACTCTTCCGAGTACTCATAAATGGACAAGAGCACATCCTCCGGCTGATATTATTAGTGATCTCAATGATGGAGTGAAGACCCGATCTGCGACTACAAACGAATGTTTATACGTCAATTTTCTTAGCACGTTAGAACCCAAGAAAGCATCTGAAGCTTTACAAGATCCAGATTGGATCAACGCCATGCAAGAAGAGTTAAATGAGTTCAAGCGCAACGAAGTTTGGCATTTGGTGAAGCGTCCTAAAGACAAGACCATAGTCGGAACAAAATGGGTCTTTAGGAACAAGAAAGACGAAGCGGGGATTATAGTCAGAAATAAAGCAAGACTGGTTGCTAAAGGTTACAATCAATAAGAAGGAATCGATTATGATGAAACCTATGCACCAGTAGCAAGGATTGAAGCAATCAGGATCTTTCTTGCATACGCAGCACACAAGAACTTGAAGGTATTTCAAATGGACGTCAAATCTGCGTTTCTGAACGGAATACTACATGAGGAAGTGTATGTAAGTCAACCTGAAGGCTTCGTTGATCCCAAATATCCCAACCATGTCTATGTTTTAGACAAAGCACTCTACAGTCTAAAACAAGCACCGAGGGCATGGTATGAGACTCTGACTATTCATCTGCTTGAAAATGGATACACCAAAGGTACAATTGATACAACTCTTTTTCTCAAGAGAGAAGGTAAAGATTTAATGCTAGTACAAATATATGTTGACGACATAATATTTGGTTCTACAAATCCAGATATGTGTAAAGATTTTGAAAAGGTGATGAAAAGACGTTTTCAAATGATACAACTCTTTTTCTTAAGGATACGAATTCAATGAATTCGAACTCTTAAGGATTCGAATTCAAAGAATTCGAACTCTTAAAGATTCGAATTCAAAGAATTCGAACTCCTAAGGATTCGAATTCAATGAATTCGAACTCTTAAGGATTCGAATTCAATGAATTCGATCTCTTAAGGATTCGAATTCAATGAATTCGAACTCTTAAGGATTCGAATTCAAAGAATTCAACATCATTTTTTTTACAACTTTATCTGATTCGAACTCTTTTGGAACTTTTTACATCTTTGTTCATGTAAATTGTTCAGATGAACAGTGCCATGTCTATTTTTTTGAGACATGCCTTTTTCTACTGTTTGCCAAGTGGGGTACTCTAATTCGTGTTTAGTGTTCAAATTTTTTTAGTATAAAAAGAGTTCAAACCTTCATTTCCCACTTTTCACTCTTTGCAAACGATTCAAAGTCTCTCAAGAAGTCACTGTTCATCATCTTCAACCTCAAACTTCATTTGATCGATTTCTCTTCATCAGGTAACCATTTCTTTTGATTCTTGTCTCTTTAGAATCGTTTTTGTTTTGTGAACATTTCCATCCAATCAATTTCATCGATTATCTTTCTGTGATTTTAAGTTTGTGTTCTTCATGTTCTTCATGATGTTCATCGATCTGTATGTGTGCGTGTGAATGTATAGGTTCATATAAAAAGGGTCATTTTAGGGTTAAATGAGTCAAGTCCTGATTTCGCAACCTCTATGATACGAAATCATGGATATTTTTGTATGAAAAGGATTTGTACTACAATGTCATGGTTTCGGATCCATCAGTATACGAATTCCTTGGTTTCGAATCCAATTGGATACGGAATCCTTGGTTTCGGTTCCTTTTGGATACGAAATCATTGTATAAAAGTTTTTTTGAAAACTCTGAAAACTTCTAAGTCAAGAATTCGGATCTTCTTAATACGAATTCCTTGGTTTCGGATTCTTTTGTTTTTATAACTCCTGATTTCGGATCCTTCCTAGTTCGAGTTGTATTGGTTTCGAATCCTTCTTGATCCGAGATCATTGGTTTCGGACTCTTATACATTCGAATCCATGGTCATTCCTTGTATGTTGAATCTGAATTCTGTCATGGGTGTGTGTGATCCGAATTCAACACTTAGTGATTTTTCAGAAATGTTTTTCAAAATTTTCTCAAAATGTTAACCTTTTTCAGAACTGTTTTGCTCCAAAATCAACAGTTCAGATGGCAAATCAGGAAGAACAAAGCCATATTCAGGGTTTTGGTGATCATGTTCCGAGTTTACCCGAACCGACACCCGATGTACCTTTACCATCAACGCGATCTGTACATCAATCCCAAGCCGGAGTTCATCCAGATCATCTTATCATTCATCCGGTAAATTATGTTGCGATTATTCACAACAATCATCATATTGACTTTGATCGCATCAATATTCATCCGGTGATAAAGGAAATGCTCAGAAATCACCCGCTAGCATACGCATTGACTCATACTGTCGATGTGCCTATGCTATATTTACAGCAAGCATTGAAGACGATAACCACATCCATGGAGAATGGAAGACCGATCTTTGTATTCCAGATAGACGAATTCATCACAAAGCTTGACTTCCAAAGGCTAAGAATGATTCTGAGGCTACCTGAGCCTGATTCTCGTGAAGGAAAGACTGAGTTTGTTCCTTTTCCGTCTGAAGAAGAAGCGTTTGAGGGTATACGAGCTATGGGATATACTGGGCATTTAACACGAGTGAAGGAGTTTCATAAGGCGAAACTACCACCTTTGTACTATACCATCTTCTCTATTATCAACCGGTGCTTATCTGCCAAACATGCGGGAACTGACAGTGCCAGTATCGGATTTCTGAAGTTATTTCATGCGGTGGTGTATGATCTTCACGTAGATTATGCAGCCATCTTCTGGCATGAACTGGACGAGAAGATAGATCTTCGCCGTCAAAACAAGGGAAAGCCTTATATTCCATATATGAGATTTCTTCAAATCATCATTCATAGCATGCTTCGTTCTAACCGAGAGATTCCACGACGAGCAAAGCATCCTTCTGTGCCTGAAAAAGCCATGCAGTATCTTCAATTTCGAAACACGGAGTATGAATATGAGATGCCTTTACCGGAAGGGTTTCTGAGATACGCGGATCAGGACGCTGAGTGCATTATAGATTATAGAGAGTCTATGGTCCAGCCAGAACCGGAGGGACCTACCCCAGACTCAACCCCTAGGCGAGAGGCATCGGTGAGGGTCCAGGATGCACGGGCTACTGAACGGGGAGAGTCGAGGGAAAATACCGAGAGGGGAACCGGTGGGGGTCAGTCACCTGTACTTGAAGATGCAGGGTCATCGTCTGAGGACACACATATAGATGACCTTGTACAACACGATTCTGAAGAAGTGATTCCTAAACAAATTGGGGATCCTCCTTTAGTTGAGTACTCTAGTGATAGTACAGGGTCTGACAACGCGTCTGATCCAGCGGAGGAACATTATGATGGTGATTCAGATGACAACAATGATAATGATAATGATGATGATGATGATGGAAATGATGGAAATGTTGGTACTGATGCTACTAATGAGGAGAATTGGTTTGGTAACGTTGCTGATATTCTTAGATTTCCACAACTACACCTGTCAAATAATGTTAATGTGGAAGACTTAAACTTGGATGACATGCCCTTGATGTCGTCTCAAGTTAGTGAAGAAATGGGAGGTATAAGGAGAACCGAGGGAGCATTAGTTGAAAATATAAGTGAGTCTGTGAGAGAAACTGAAGAAAAAAATATGGAGAGTGTGAGAGATATCCAAACTTTCTATACCATAAGGGCAGCCACATCCACCACCAGATCTCATTTGTTGGGATCAGGTGTTGAACAAGACGTTACTCGCCCAGTAACGCAATTGCACACCTCAGCCAGCCATTCAACTTCTTCTCTACAAGAAGCTGTCTCATTTTCTCACGGGGTTTTAGCACAAACTCTATCTAGGTCTCGTTTGGAGATTCCGGGTATTGAAACAGAGCGACTTCCTCCCCAATCCTCGACCTTATTTCCTGCACAAAGTCCGAGTCTAGTGCCAATTGTTAATATCTTTGATTCTTTGAATAGGACACTTACTGGAACATCTGATGCGCGTCTTAGTGACCCATCCGGAACACTCAGAGTAGATCCTTTCACAGGACTACAAGGACAGAGTGGAAATCCTACCAGTGCTAACACTATGCCAACACTGAGCGTAGGTCACACAGTTGAAACAACTGTTGTGTCAACGGCAAACCTAAGTGGTGCCGGTGTTACTTTACCCGTCTTTGTGACAAGGGAAACATTCGATGGCGCCCTAAAAGCTATTGAAAATATGTTCATTCGGGAGTTACAAGGTGTGAAAAATCAGTTGAAAGGAAAAGAGCCGATGACTGTTGAGCCAGTTGTACGTCCTCGTCCAGAAATTTACTTGGCTCCGCCTCGAGTATTTCAGCCTCCTTCTGTGCAACAACCACCAGTGGATCAAAGTGTTGATGATTTGAGGGATTTGTTCTATGCTAAGCTGATGTCCATGAGCCCTGAAGACCAGCAAAGCAAAACCTTGTTGTCTCTATTCCAGAACTTTCAATCTACTCCAAATCCACCTCCACCTCCACCTCCACCTTCAGTTACACCCACGCAGTTTCAAGCCTTATCCACGGAATTATCTAATTTCAAGTCTGAAGTTGTGCAATCTCTACGTGATATGAAGCAGTCTATTGATGGGTTGAAAGCATTCATGGAACAGTCGTGTAAGACTCAGGCCCAGGGTACTAAAAGAAGACATGATCAGGATCCCGATGATCATGATCATGAGGGGGAGATGAGTAAGAAGAGAAGAGCTGAGTCAGAAAGCTCTCAAGGCCAAAAGAAAAATCCGACTGTTGCTGAAATTTCTGAGATGTTTGAATCAGGTGCTATGGGTGATCAAAGCGGAAAACAGATCATATTGTATGTTGATCCAAATATAGAACCGACGGTTGAAAAGCCTGAGGTAAATGAGGAAGAGATAAGAGTAGTGGTTGATCGGTTCGTGCAATCTGTTGAGTTGATTGAAATCAGTTCTGATGATGAAGCTGATGAACATGCAAGAGATTATGCTCGTTATTGGAGAGTAAAGGAGGAAGAAGAACCGCTCTTGTTACTTACTTATGAACCAGAGGATCAAGGTGTTGGGTTCACTGAAGAAGAGGTAGATATTCTGACAGAGATATATGGGCCACAAACTCCTGAAGAAATAACCTTTAGCCCTGTACATTCACCTGAACCTACCCCGAGTACCTTTACACCTATTCAAACTGATGTTACATCTAAAATTGTCAACCTTGGCCAACCGAGCTCTACACAAATCACTATACCATCATCTGAATCTATTTCTGAAACCATTCCTACCTAATCCACAACCCATTCAATCCCACAAACCTTTCCCATTCAATCTGAACCATAATCTTCTCATGATCCATTACCAAAAGAACCAAAAACTGAAGATACCGAACCTCCACTTGCTACATCTTCTGTACCACCCGTCATACCCTCTCATGATGAAGCTGGTCCTTCCAATCAACCAGAATCTGATCAACCTGGTCCTTCATCATCTCGAAGCAGAAAAATGACTGAACTTGAACAGCAAGAAAGAACCTTGTACTTGAGAAGACCATTCTTAGAGGATTCTGAAAGAAGACTATTTGTGCACAGAATTAGAAGATTGGATCCTTATGCTGTTTTGGGAATTGAAGATCAGTCAGACAGCTACAAGTTCGAGTACATGTACTTTCTAAGAGGTAATGCTCAGAAGAAAAAGGATGTGAGAAGCAAGAAACTGATTGTGTCAATAAAAGAGGTAACTGCCAGATTGTTCTATAGATTGTGGTTTCTAGAATTTGTTGTTCAAAGACAGGATTGTAGAGATTACCGATTCACTGAAGCTGATTTCTGTCATTTAACTATGGAAGATTTTGAGTTCATGTATCATCACTTCAGAGATCTTCAGATCAGAAAGGAAGTCGTGACTCTTGCCTTGAATGCTATCAAGAGATTTCTGAGAAGGCACGTATTGTTTACACAATCATGATTTACAGATGGCTGTGGAAAGTTATCAACCAAGGGTTAATTTGATAAGGCCTAATCAAGAATTAGCTGGATTGATGAGGATGCCTTTGTATTGTGTGATCAGTGAACCAGAGTTTGGAATGGTGTTCAGAAATGGTAATAACAAGATCTTCATTCGATTCAATGAGTTGGAGAAATATTCTGATGGTACTTTGAAAGTTGTAAGACTCCAGTTAGAAGAAAAGCTTAGAAGACATGATGCTGAACGAAGAATTACTTGGATGTCTTCAAGACCTAGACGGATTGTACTTAGAGCCATTGAAGAGGTTAATGAAAGACTGAGTTTCAGAATGGCAATGCGAAGAATTGAAACATATCTAGGGTACCGAAGAAGAAGAAGACCCTTTCTGACTTGATAGCTAAGGGGGAGATTGTTAGCGCACTATTGTAGCTATCAAGACAGCTTTATTATCTTGTACTGTAATCTTGTGAGTAGAGGCATGGACATGTCATGCTCTACTATATAAACAAGTTCCTTTGTTTATTTTGAAAACACTTTTTAGCATTTTGTCATTTGTACTTTGGAGATTAATTCATGAATGACAAGTTTGCAATCTAGATTCTCTCTACATTTGTTCTTTACATATTGCTAGATTGGGATTTCACAGCCTCTGTGCAAGATTTCAAGCTAATCCAAAGAAATCACATTATGATGCTGTAAAAAGAATCTTCAGATACCTAAAAGGGAACAAAAATCTTGGTCTCTGGTATCCGCAGAACTCTGGTTTTGGTCTTAAAGCTTATACATATTCAGATTATGGAGGTTGCAAGCTCGACAGAAAAAGTACCTCTGGGAGTTGTCAATTCCTAGGTGGGAAATTAGTTAGTTGGACTTCCAAGAAGCAGAATTGTGTATCGACATCTACGGCAGAAGCTGAATACGTTGCTGCTGCTAGTTGTTGCTCCCAGGTTCTGTGGATGAAAACTCAACTAAGAGACTATGGCCGCATCTTATTTAAGATTCCTATCTTCTGTGATTCAAAAAGTGCCATTGCTATTTCTGCAAATCCTGTACAGCATTCAAAAACAAAGCATATCGATATAAGGTATCACTTTCTTAAGCATCATGTTGAATTTGGCACCATAGAGATGCATTTTGTGCCAAATGAATATCAGTTAGCAGATTTATTCACCAAGGCACTTGATGAGAAAATATTTCTTTTCTTGGTGGGTAAAATTGGAATGATTAATATGGAATAATCTCTGTAGGTATGTATTTCATCTATATATATAAATATATATACTTTTATGTTTGTAAATTAATACAAATTAACTGCTTTTCATATTTTAAAATTTCTTTTGTAAATACTTGCTTACTTTAGTATGTACATTCTTCAAATCCAATTTAGTTCTGAAACTCACAGAGCTTCTGTAGGATAACTCAGATCCTGACTATCCTCACAGAACCTCTGATACTAATGACCTATGTGCTGTATATTATTTCAAACTTTTAATTCAAGCATAGGTCAAAAGGGGGAGTAGAAGAAGAGGATATACTTGATCTACAGAAGATGATAGATTAAGGGGGAGCCAAACGAGACCTTGACTTACTTTACAAAAGGTACTAAGTCAAGGGGGAGCCAAAAAGGATGAGAGATCTCGATCAAAGTCAGGTCGTTGCCCAAAGAAGGTAAGCCAAAAGAAGATAATCTCGCACAAAATCTTTTCCAAAACAATTTTTACGGACACCAACTTTCACAAATGTCCTAAAAACCGTTTTTCATACAATGCTAAATTTGGAAATACAAAAGATTGTGTGAAGCTCAAGTTATTAGAAATTTTGTCACTCAGAGCTTCTGAGAGCTTTCACAGAGCTTCCAGACCTCTGTGCGCACAAATTCTAGGTGTTACCAATCAGTAATTAATCAAAAGGTTGGTATCTCGTAAAGATTTTTTTTAAAAACAATTTTCTAGGGCATAAATTTCAAAATATGTTCTAGAAACAATGACAAAAACATTTCAAATAAAATTTGATCAAAAATATTTTTGAGCTTTCCGTTATTAGAAATTTGAGGTCATAGAGCCTCTGCTAAGTTTCACAGAGGCTCTGCAGGCTCAAAATGCACTATGCTCACAAATCAATAATCATGGAAACTCTGTCGATCAATTTGGATGTCATTTCATAAAGAATTTTTTTAAGAGATATTACATCAGAAGTCAGTATACAGAATTCTTTCCACCGAGGAAACCTCTGTAAGAAGTCACAAACTTCCAAAAGGACTATTTGCTGCACAAATCCTGTTTCAAAAACAAATTTCTAGGACACCTTTTTCCAAATAGGTCCTAAAAACATTGTTACAACCAATCAAATGCCTGGATGATAAAAAATGTTTATAAATTCTTAGTTATAAGAAATTTCTTGTTTCAGAGCCTCTGTGAGCTTTAGCAGAGGTCCAAAAACCTCTGTAAGAAATTTTTTTATATATTAAATAATTTATCGATCCTCTCCATGGTATTTTAAATCATTTTTGTGAGGAATGATCTTCAGAGAAGAAAATCCAAGTTTTAAAACTTACAGAGCCTCTGTAACCACAGCTTCTGTCAGTTTTTAACCTTGAACTTTTTTTATAAACAAAAACTTTTGTGCATTTCTGTAAAAGTAACGGTTATATTTCTGAAAAAGTTAAAATATCTGCGAGTGAGAAATATGTGGTGGAAAGGAAGTTCACGCGCCTAGCACTTAATGGCCGTGCACGCTATCACATCGTGCTCTGACATTGATGACGTGTTGAATTCTAATTGGGTGTACGTGGTACACGCGTTTACGGAAAGTTGAACCAGCCGTTTACACTTGATTACGGACCCCAAAAATTATTCACTCTCATATATTAACCCCTTCAGATTCTACCCTTTTACCCTTCAGTATAAAACCCCACTTAGCTCTCCTCATAAGAACTTTACGAACTCTTATCTTCTTCTCCGACTAACCTGAAACTCTCAAAGATATTTCATATCTTCCATAAACAACCATGGCTTCCAGTTCTCAAGCAAAAGAAAAGTCTCAAACACACTCTCCTGCTCATTCTGAGCACTCCCAGCACCTCAACTTTGGTAAAAACCTAGAAAAAGACAACTCCGGTGAAGAGGTTGCTTTCTCTCCGACTACCCATCTGCAAAGTTTTCTGGCTCACGAACACTACGAAGAACCCTTACCTCTAAAGCCAAATAACCATTATCTTGTGCCTACCCGGAATGCTTTTGGAGATGACCATAATATTCTCCTTAACATTCTCGAAAACCACTTCATATATCCTTTGCTAACAAAGAACGTCAAAAAGATGCCTGCTCGTTATATGTATCAATTCCGGCAAAACTGCCATTATGATAAAGAAGACAGACAAGTCAAGGGTTACATCTCTAAGCCAGACCAATCTGATTACATGGAGGTGAAATTTAATCGAACCATGCTCTCTCTAGAGTTTAACCTTCCAACCCGTGGTCTTCTAGGCATTAAAAGGTTTGCAGAGGATCCCTCAGACGAAGACCTCTGTATTTTCGCAGAGGGGCTAAGGTACAACACAAATCTGCGAACAAGAAATCAATTCAGACGCAACAGATTTCCTCCTCTGTGGAATACCCTTTTCTCGATCTTAAACAGATGCCTCACAGGCAAGGTGGGAAGTCCAGATCAAACGTCGCATCAAATATTGGCTATTATGTATGGCCTCTACTATGATCTACCTCTGGATTACGCTACCTTAATGATGCAAGAGATAGTGAACGCCATCGATAGAAGGATCTCTTCTCAAAACGCAAAGGGTAAAAAGAAAGTTCTGCCAGTGCTGCAATTTCAGAGGATTCTAGGCGTTATAATAGAACCTCTGATATCCTTAGAAAATTGGCCAATGACTGGACCAATCGTCAAAACTTACCCAATGGCCAAGAATCAAACGACAGAACATGAAGACAAATATGTCTTCTGCAGACCGATCTCACAGAGACTTCTTGACTACGCAAGAGATCAAGAGTTGAAGTTAGAATATATACGCAATCACAGGACTTCACCACCTAGTCCTGTGACACCCCCGTGTATAGGAGCCCAAACAGGAGATCTATTGGTAGAGAAGATGACAGAAGAACAATGGGCAGAGGCGTTGGAAAAACATGCATTGGTAAAGAAAAGGTTTAAACAAAAGAGAAGACAACTGAGGTCTTCAAAGAGCAAATCATCAGATTCTTCTTCAAAGAAAAGGAAGAAGACTCACAGAAGAAAGACAACTACAAAGGAAACCTCAACAAGCATAGCAGCAGAAGCTGGTCTACCTTCACCTCAACAAGCCACAGAAGTTGCATCTTCTGCTCCTCACTCTCCAAAAGAAAAGAAAAGAAAACAACAATCTTCTAAGGAGGGGGCTCCCAAACCCAAGAGGAAAAAGAGCAAAAAGGGAAAGAAACCTCGCTCTCCTATGCAGCCCATTGCAGAAGAGACAGAAATTCCTGTACAAACCCCAGGGCATAGATCATCCTCACCAACTAACTATGCTCATCAGGGAGACTTCAACTCATTCCTACAAAACCCAGAGTTTGCAAATACTCTAGACCCTTCTGGATGGACTGCAGAAGCTCTATCCAACCCATCCGCAGAGGCTGAGCAAACTTCTGCAAAGTTCCATGAAGAATCTACAGAGCACGAATCTCCGGTAGAGGACAGGGATCCGGAAGTAACTTCCCTCATCCAAGGTGGATTTCTAAATCGTGATCTAAGAAGTGTGATCCGAAGTGCCATCTATGCCACAACTCTGCAAGAAGCACATGCTCTAAAAGTTGCAGAGGATGCAAAGACCAAGGCTACAGAAGTTGACCAAACACATGTTGTTCTTCTGCACCAAAATATTCAAGACTTAGTCAGCTATCATCCTGTGTATGACACCATGTTACAAAGGGTCGAAACAGCATTACAAGGGGTTACAGAGGTAGAAAAAGAAGCTGAGGATAGTATAGAAGAAAGAGGAAAAGAAAAAGAGTTGGAAAAAGATGTCGCAGAAGAAGTAGGCACACAACCAAACCAACCTCCCAGTGCAACCCACATTCCTATCACCGCTGGTCTAGCAGCAGAGGGTGATATTGAACAAGAGCAGCACGGCTCGATCCAAACCCCACCAAACAGGACAGAGGAAATTCTTTCATCCTCTGTGCCACACATATTCGGGGAAACCTTTCCAAGGAACTCTCCTCAGAGGGATACTCCTTTAGTTCGTGATTCATCACTCCGAATCACATCTGACATTCCTGCAGAGGAATTTGTTTCCTCTGCTACACGCACAGAACTAGGGCCCAACATCTCTTCAGAGGAGATTAGTATGCACAATGACGAAGAGACTTTAGACAAGTCTCCAAGTCAAAAGAAGAATATTCCTGTACCCACCTCTGGAGTGGATCAGGACAATGTTCTTCACAGAACTTCTATAGAGAATGAAGCCTTAAAAACTTCTACTCAAGGATTAGAAGGAAGTCCTTCCGTTCTCAACACCAAAACAGGAACGAAAGAAGGCACCTCAGGAACAGAGGTACACTCTGGTGATAGATTAGTTCACCCAGAGGTTACAACTGCTTCGCATGTCTCAAGGGATGAGTTCCAAACCCTTGTCACCTCTGTGGATCAAACATTGAAGGAGTTGCAAAGCTCTTTCAAATCTTTTGCAGAAACCACATCGGCGGCCATAAACAACCTGAATACCAAAATGGACAACTTGTCCACAGAGGTACAATCTGCACTTGCCCAGATGAGATCTTCTGCAGATACCTCTGTTAAAACTGCTACTGCCGAATTCAAGACGGCTTCTACTTCTGCATTCAAGGAATCAATCAGAATATTTCTTGAAACAATGAACGCCAAAGCTTCAGCGTCAAAAAGCCTAACTCCTGAATATTTACAGAAGGCACTGAAGATGGTCCAAAAGCAAACTCTGCAACAGACTTTAGCCATGCAGCCTTCTGACTACATGACTCGAGCCCAACTAGCAGAGCTTGGCCAAGGGATCTTAAATCAGATGCAAGACTTCATCCTTTCATTCACCATTGCTAATGCCAATTACGTGAAAGATTTTCGGAATAGTGTGGGAAAATTGAAGTTAAACTCAGAAGCTGAAGTGGCCTATCTTTTGGGAATATGTGATGACCTCTGCGCCAAAATGATCACTGCAGGTGCAAGTCAGCCACAGAAGCCTAACACTTCGTGCAGAGCAGAAGGTACAAGCGATAGGGGTCAGGATGATGATGATGACTCTGATGATGACCATCATGGTCCATCAGATCATCCTGAGGGGGAGATCAGAAGGGAAAAAGCTGCAACAAGAGGTCTTCTAGAACCAGCCATACATGCAGAATCCCTGAATCAAGTTCCTCCAACTCAAGGAACTATCCAAAACACCATATAGGCAACAACAACTTCTGTGGAAATTCCCAAACAAACAACTCAACAGACCACAGAGGCAATACCAACCTCTGTGGAAGACACTTCTATCTTCAGAGAGGATCTACGTATACATGAAGAAGTACAAATCTTCACATCCTCAGAAGAAGAACAACCAAAAACCCCAACAGAAACAAGATTACCCTCACCAACTCTAACCACAGAAGAAGACCAACCTTCACCAACAACAGAAGAAGAACTACCTTCCCCAACACCTAAAACCACAGAACACCCAACCATACAAAGAACAAAAACCATAGGCCACAAACCAAGATCACTTTCGAAATCAAACAAACCTACTGAAGAACCATCAGAGGCAATCCCTGAAAAACCAACAAAGGAAATCCCAACAAAGCCCTCAGATACACAAGTATCAAATCCTACAGAGGCAACCCGAACAGAACCGAAAAAAGTACCGCTGCCAAAGACTTCAGAAGCTCCAAAGTCAAAACCTACAGAAGTTACAGAGGTACCAAAGGCAAAAGACAAAGGAAAAGGGATCCTGACAGAAGAACCCAAAAGGAAAAAGCCTAAGCATCAACAAACTGAAAAGTTGATGAAAAGCTCTTTCGATGCTTATGTAACACCAAAGCCAGAAGAAGAAGATTGGGCTTTCGGTACAATACCTCTGTCAAAAACACCTATCCTTGATCCAAAGGCAAAACCCTCAGAAGATCGCGTGGCAGACATAAAGAAGAAAATGGATGCACTACGCAGACCCATGCCTCCACCTGCTCAACCATCACGTGAAATGGAAGAAGTAGTATATAAGTATCTCTACAGCAGAACTGCCAGAGATCCTATGGCACCAACGATCAAAGATCCAAATCTTCGATATGAGCTCGATTACACTTTCACAAGAACGGCGCCAAAGCCAAAGTGGCAAGTTTTCTCAAACGAAAAAATCAAAAAGGTCATATATTGTAAGTTTTCCAAAACCAGAAGCTGGCCTAAAGTAACTTACAATATATACAAGATAAAAAGGGAAGACAAATCAGAAACCCAATTCTCTGATGCTGATCTAAGAAATATGAATCCCTATGATCTACCCGACCTTCTAGAATGGACGGAGAGAAACCACTTCACAGAGGCACATCGAAGAGCTTACACGGTGATCAGAAAGGCAATGCGCGAAAGACTTCTGTTATACAGCCTAACCGATTTCCAACTTGCACGAGATCTTGGAGTAGAAAAACTCTGCATCAAACCTCCAGAAGATAACGCCCCACCCTCTGCACTACCCAATTCAATCATCACAGATCCAGAGATGGGGTTAACCTTTCAAGATCCCTCTGGGAGGTTAAAACTCTTTTTACCAATGGATTGTCAGAAGTATGCGACAACCACTTTAACAGAGTTCAGAGCCATTCTCGTTGCACACAGAGGAACAGATCGTATGGATCCAGATCTTGCAGAAAGACTGATAGAGATTATCGATCAAACGATAAATATTCGAAACCTAATGATCATATACTATCTCGAACTTATCAAGAAGGGATGTGACTACAGAAGCTTCAATGATTTTCCAAACGCAAAATTCTGAAGTCATCGTCCTCTACAAAAATTATTTCTCACTTGTAATCAAATGTAATTGCCTCTGGCATAACTTTATATGAAAGGAAATAATACATCTTTTTGAGGTAAAATATTATACCTCTTGTACTTAGCTTAAAAAATCTTATATCGTCAATTTTTTATTTTTTTCAATACTTAGGGGGAGATTGTTAGCTCTCACTTTCATGTATAGAAGTATTGAAAAATAGCTAAGTATAAAAATCACAGAAGCTCTGCGAAGTTACCACAGAAGCAAAGCAGAAGACATCAAGATCGAAGAACTTACAGAAGTTATCAAGAAGATCAAGAAGATTGAGAACCTACAGAAGACATCCACAGAAGACCATATCCACAGAACCTCTGTGGAACAGAACCTATGTGGATCAAAGAAGAGACTTGGAAGATATTTCAGATATCTAGCTACTATTCAAGATAATCCCGTTTCCAATAGTACAAGACGTGGTCTCTAAAAGTACAATACGTGTCCCAAGAAGTACAAGACGTGGCCTAACTTCAACACTTGTCACAATCTGATGGGAACACATACAACTACTCTTACCATACTTCAACGGGATATTTAGAGCATTAAATGGACATTTAATGCATGCAGTAATCCAACTGTTCATGCCATACTACAACTGTAGCATCCGTCCTTTCTTCTTTAATTCGGTCTTAAATGTAGTATAAAAGGAATACTCATGTTGAGTTATTTCCAACACACACGAATATGCAAAAACACACTAATGCATTAAATAGATCTCAAGCTCATTAACTCATGCAAGAACGTTTATTCTGATTAGTTAAAGCTTTGCACTTACACATACATCAAACATATTTCCATATGTTCTTGATGTTCTTGATCTATATCAATATCAGTAAACTTTGAGATAATCATTTGTTATTTACATACTGTTACTTAATATCGTGTGTTTATTTCTATCCAAACTTATCCTTTAGTTCATCACAAACCGCTTCCGCAAATACATTTTACTTGAACTAATAGATTTGATAATCATTGTTTAGAAAAAGGGAACCAACAAGCGTTCTATTCACGAGGTATGGAAGGTTCGTAGAAGGATAAGGTATGTAGCACGAACGAAGCGAGTGTGTAGATTTTATCGTTCAGTGAGGGACTACGCCATGCTTATGTAAGGGCTCGAATCGTAAAGAGCTAACAAGAACGTTGGTGCTTGAGCTAATTGGGAATTCGTGAGTTGTTGACCTAGAGTTGGTAAAAGACAAAGTAGCGAGATAAACTCGATTTTGATGCAGGAGATTATGAAGGCAAGTTTGAATGGCGTGAATGACCATGAGAGATCTGGTCTGCAGTGTGATATTATGGCCAGAGAGTTTACGGATGTGTAGTGACAGTAATTGTCAAGCTAAATGTGCCAGCTAGTGCCGTAGTAATGTGATGTCAGAGAGAGAGGAAGCATCAGATAGAAGCCTTTTTGGGGGTTTCGGATGAGGTGTACGATTTGTTAACCAGGTTGTTGGAGCACGTAGGGTGTAAGTTGACGTTGTGATATGTTTATGTTCGGGATAGAATGACGGAGTGGTGGTGGGTAGTTACCCAAAGGAGAAACCAATTGTTTTTGGTCGTAAAAGTCGCTAAGTAAGTATATTTGGGATCATTGGAAGTTTAAAGAAGATGAGGGGTGTGTTAGTCAAAATGTGGTGTAGTAGATGCGAAATCCGTAAAGAACGTGAGTTACTTCTTATGTGTGAGAGAATTGTCCCAGAAAGTAAAAGTTGGAGATCAAAGAATGTGTCGTGACGTCGAACATTGGTGTCGTTTCAAGACGACTTGGCTGAATGCCTTAAGTTAGAATCTTGGTGCAAATGTTTGATTATGTATAGTAATGAGAAAGTGTTATTCAACATGTGGAAAGGTCAGGAGAGTGGAGCAAGTAATGTTTGGTGGGCGGTGCTCCACGCTAACGTGGGGAGGTGAAGATCGTATGTCGGAATAAGTGAGTAGGTTGGAAGTAGTAAGCTTGACAGTAACACCGAGAGGTGGAGTAGTGTGTGTAGATTATCGTCGGTTAGTGTGCGAACCTTTGGAAAGAGTATTGAGGAAGGGAATTGCATATGATTTTTTGCAGGAAAAAAGGGGATAAGACAACTGAATGAGTTAAGTTAGTGACTTTGTGAGAAATGTATAAACGAATTGGTCGTGCGGTGATTAAGCTAGTGAGGATAGTATGGTGTGACCATGGTTACTCCTTCCAGTTGTGTGAGGATAACCGGAGTTATGTTTTATATGACTGAGCGACCGTGGTAATCAGCGAGAAATTGAGGTGTTTTAGGATAAGTTTAATTCGAGTAGGTGAACACTTCAACGATGGGTTTGGAGGTTCCTACTCTTAGTTACGTATAAGTATGGAGTGGTGAAATGGTGAGGATGTGAGAGATGGTTGATGAACTGTGGTCGAGGTGTTCCGAGAAAAAGGAAGTGTTATATACATAGCGAATATTGGTTGGGAGAAGTAATCTAGAATTGCTCGTAATATGATGAAGGAACTCTGGGTTGTAAGTTGTCGGGATGTACGGGTTTGGCCTTGTGCCAAGCTGTCAAGTGGGTAATTTACTTTTTCGGTAAAAGAATCTCGTGTTATAGCGGGGGATTCCGCCAGGTTCCTCCGTAAAGGAAGTAAAGATGCATGAGAAGCCTTAGTTAATCTTCTATTGTCATGACTAATCGAGTAGGAACAGTAGCCTACGAGTTAGAGTACCGTAAGAACTGAAGGGAATGCACCCATTGTTCCATGTTTCGAATTTAATGAGGTGGTTGACTGAGTCAGAAGTGGCATTGTCTTTGGGAAGTGTCAGTTTTGGTGAAAGCAAGATACCCGCATTTTTTTTCCAATGAGGAATTCTGGGGACGGAATTCTTTTATGGGGGGAGTGTTGTAACAACCGGGTTTTCTTGCAAAATGTGAAAGTTTGGTGGTAGAAATCTAAGAAAATAAAGTTGGAGTTGAGGGACTTTTTGGCAATTTATGAGGAGTATAAATTGGTCCAATTCCCTAGGGCACCATTTAATTAGAATCAGTATCCTTTTCTTGTGTGTTTGGCGGCTAAGAGGAGAAAGGAAGAGAAGAAGAAATCAAGTGGGAGAAGTCAGATTGTGGAGGTATTCATTGAAGGTAAATTCATCTAAACTCTTCTCCTTGTTTCTTGTAATCATCTCTTCTGTGATGTCTAAGATTTTGGGTGAAAAACCTTAAGTTCATTGTGTTCTCCACCTTAATGTTTTAATAGGGGATTTTGGGGTTTTTGACTCGTATGCATCGATTTAGAGGTAAGGAAATGGATTAAATGAGTGTTTATGATTGGTGTATGAACCCTTATGATTGTCTAATCGAGCTTATAGCAGGAAATGGGTTTTTAATCACTTTTGGGAAATGGTTTTTCGTCCAGTCCGTAGTTTTCGGACGTCGCCCCGTCCGGACAGTAGTGTCCGGACAGTGGGAGGGTTTCCGGGTAATGTTCATAGTGTCCGGGTGTAAGGGGTTTCCGGGTAAGTTCTAGTTCCGGATGAGACGTCCGGAAAGTGTGGTAACCATAGGAAGTGTCCGGACCATTATCCGGATATTTGTGTCCGGAAAGTCCAAGGTATCCGGAAAGGTCATAGTGTCCGGAAAGTTGTGAGTATCCGAAAAGTGCAGTAGGATCGGATAGTCTAATCTGATGCAATTCTAACATCCATAGGTGTCCGATTTGTTTATCTTGGAGATACATCAAGGGTGTGTTCAACACTAACCTAAGGTGAGTTCCGTAAACCCTTTTTACGACGCAATGTGTTAATTGTTCTTTTAACTGATAATGGTTCACTTTGAGCACGAAATGTTTATCAAATCAATATGCATGTTTTCACATGAAAGTTCATACTTTATTCGAAGAATATTTAGCATGATGAAATGATTACATGGTTTACGAGATTCCAAGTTATATGATGTATGACATGTTATGTGTATGCTATGTGGGTCGGTCTGCACCGTGGGATCGGTATGCTTCGGGATCCGATGATCCCTTGGACATGGGTGATGAGCGGATAGGTTGGAATCCGTTTCCCTCCTATTCGGGTAGAAGGGAGTCTGCTTGGGCCCCGATACGAGGCGAGAGGGGAGTCTGCTTCGGCCCCGATCGTGGCGAGAGGGGAGTCTGCTTCGGCCCCGATCGTGGATAGTTTATGCGATCCTCATCACAGTGCAGTACCATGTTTGACGTTATGTGAAGTTTGATGAATTTTATAAATGATTTTTCCCACTGTTTATATATGTTGTTTTCAGAGAATTCACTAGACCTTTTGGTCTAACCCTCGCTTTTCAAAAACTAAAACCTTTTCAGGTAAGCAAATAGTAGGAGGATCAGGTAAGTGAGCAAGAGCAAGATAGAGTACATCTGCAACTAGAGACAGTGCAGGTGCCACTTGTAGAAGCTAGATTATTCTCAGTTGTGTATAGGTTGTTTCCGCCAACCTTAGTTCGAGATTGATGTAATGAAATTTTGGGACCCAATTTTTGTAATGTTTATGAGTTATTTCTATGTATGTCCTGTTGTGTTTTTGGGCCGTTACAGTTATTCTTGAATTTTTAAGAAGTACAAATTTCAATACATCATGTACGAGTTTAAAAGTTTTAAAACCTCCAACGTTCAACATGATAATTAAAAATAAAATTATTTTTTATTTTTAAATTACACTTTATACCATTATAATTAGTTATTTAATTTACTTTATGTTAATGTTACATTATCTTGTACCATGTAGTATTATAGTTGAGGGACCTAATGTGACATGTTGTAAAACTTTGAATAGTATATATAGTATACTATCTGTATTTTTAGGTTAGAGAGATACACGAAATACACACGCCTCTATCTTCGCAGCCTCCTTCCACTTTGTAAACCTCTCAACCTTCTGTGAAGTTGTAAGCTGCAAGTTCATCTTTCATATATAGAGGTGTACTTCTTTGATTCATATATCTTGTGTATTTACTCTTATTACTTGTCAGCGTGGGATCACAATTGGTATCAGAGCTTAATATCATTTTGTTCAGATTTGTTCTTAAAAGTTGTACGTAACTGTATTCTTAAAGTTCAATTTTTTTGGTTGATTTTGGTCTCTGGAGTTCTTCTAGTGGTTGTAATCGATCAAAAGTGAAAATAGAAATTTCCTGTGTATTTAATTCCGCATATCACCAGGAAATTAAATCAATACGTGCATCTTTTCGAAGTCTCTGTTTAGAGTAAAACTCACTGTTTTGCTCATCAAATCAAGGTTAGGTTGGTTTTTAGACAAAACACAAGGTTATAAAAGTGCCCAGAAATTACCCAGGAACACTCGTTCAAAATTTCAAGCATTTTTTAGTTCATTTGAACATCTGCTTAAAAATCATCATATCCCTCGCAAGATTCAAATCCCTCGCAACTTTCTAAAATTCTGGACTGCGAGCTTCGCAACTTTCAGGATCTTCGGACTGCGATCCTCGCAATTTTCAATTGCGATCTGTTTCTTGCCTCGCAATCTTTTATTGCGATTTGTTGGTTTGGTGTTTGCCTCGCAATTGTTGACTGCGAGACTTAGTTTCCATCGCAATTGTTCACTACGATCCTATTTCATTGCGATACTTTGTTTGCCTCGCAACAGATTGTTGAGACTTTTTGTTGCATCGCAAACAGTAGCCTCGCAACCCATACAAAGGCAGAGACAGAAAGAGATTGTTGAAAAAGAAAGCTGCTGAACAAGAGATAAAACGATCAGACAAGTAATTAAATGACTACAAGAGATGTGCTATCCATTGGTTCCAAAGACAAACCTCCGGTTCTCTTTACATCAGAATTCAAAATTTGGAAAGACAGATTCCTAGACTGGGTAGATAGACAAGAGAACGGAGAATTCATTATCAATTCTCTAGATAATGGACCAATGAAGCCTATAACAAGAAGAGGGATTGCTATTGATGGTGATCCAATTCCAGATATTGTTACTGTTCTACCGATTCACTACTCTGTTGAACAGAAGAAATTGTACCAAGGAGATAAAATGGCAAAATCTCTAATTATTCAGGCCTTGACCGATAATGTCTATCGGAGGGTAGACAGCAAAAATCAATCTGGTAAAGCCATGTTTGATGAACTGATAAAGTTATTTCAAGGATCTGAAGTAGAGAATCAAATGAAAATCTCAACCATCATCAACTCATACGAATGCTTCAAACAGAAAGAAGGAGAGACTCTTGACTCTGCTTATGTACGTTTCACCACAATATTGAATGAGCTAAGCAGATTCAAAATAGAGAGGAAGGTTATTGAGCACAACGTAAAATTCCTGACCGTTCTTCAACCAGAATGGAAGAAGTACGCTCACCGAATGAAGCAGAATGCTAAGCTATCAGAATTACCTCTACAACAGATGTTTGAAACGTTGAAGCAGGATGAAGATGATGCTGAAGCGAAGAAAGTGAAGAAGAATAGGAAAGTGAAGAATGAAGATAAAAGAGGGATGAAGGATGAATAGCAAGATCCACTTGCGTTGATTTCAAGCAGAGGATACTCCCAGGATGAGGAGAACCAGTCTGAAGGAGAAATGGAGGAAGCAAGTGGGATAGAAGAAATAGAGAGAATGAAGGATTCTCTGGCTCTGCTTACCAGTTCTTTTCAGAGAAAATTTGGGAAAAGTCCTGGTTCTAATAATCAGAGGTATGCGTCGGGCTCAAAGAACTTTGAGCATAGGGCGCATGTTGAATCAAGCAAAAGAGCAGAATACAGGAGGCCGGAAGAGTACAAAAGGCCTACTGAGTATAGACGGCCAAATGATTACAAGAGGCCAGAGGAGAAAAAGATTTTTGAGAAAAAGGAAGAACCACAGACTTGTTACAACTGTGGGAAACCTGGTCATTTCGCGAAGGAGTGCTGGAAGCAGATAGTGAAAGATACCAATTACTACAAAAACAAGTTGTTGCTTGCTGAAAAGAAGCAATCGGGTATTGCACTAAAGGTAGAAGAGGATTACTGGCTTGATCATTCTGATGATGAAGCTAATAATGAGACTACTGCTCAAACAAAGATGTGCTTCATGACCAAAGAAGCCGATGATGAAGGAGCAGAGTCTACTTCAGAACAGGTATATTTCGATTTCTATAATCAATTTATTTCTAAACAAGCATGCTTAACACAAAGGTTAGAAGAATTAAAAGCTGATGAGAACATTGCTAATGAAATAATTTCAACTCAAAAGGAAAGACTAATAGAACAAGACAGTCAAATTACTGAATTGAAAAAGAAAAAGACTGAATTCGATATTGGTCATGCGTACTTTCAAGATAGAGTATCTGAACTATCGGAAAAATTAATGAGTTCAGAAATAAAGAATAGCGAGTTTGAAAGTCTTTTACATGCTTATAAAGAAAGAAATGAAGAGCTGAGTGAAAATATCAAAGATCTGGAAAATAAACTGTACAAAGCAGGTCAAACAGAACAAACAATTCAAATGAATAAGCCAAACAAATTCAGATACTATAACGCAAAGTGGGGTATTGGATATGACAATCCTCAGTACCTAAGGAATGCCATAACTAAAACTCCCACTCAGTATGAATTTGAATGGTTTATGCCTGTTACACATCCTTGCTATCAAATCAAACAACTTCATGAGGAAGAACAAAAGGTTGAGGAAGAAACAAAAAGAAAAATCACTGTTAGAATGCAACTTCCTTTTTGGTATGGTCCAGAGAATGCCAAGGCATTAGATAATGAAAAAACCTTACCAAATGATTATTTTGAGAGTTATATTGTTAAAGAACCAGAGGAAAAAGAAAATACTCAAAAGGATAATCCTGAAAAATCTGTTTTGGAAGGAAAAAGGTATTTTCCACCAATGGTTCTTGAACAAAAACTCATGGAGCTCGAAAGGAATATAATTTTTAATGTTGAAGAAATCAGAAACGAAGATCAACTTCTTTTTTATATTGAAAAAGAAGTTATCTTTACTGTTTTGTCATATAGCATAAATGATGAACCTGAAAGCTTTGAAGAAAAGAAATATCTAGAACTTAGATGTTTGGATCTTTCAGATCAACTATTTACTTTTCAGAAAACGCTTTTTCTTGAAAGACAACTAATAGGGAAAGAAAGAGAGAAACTTAAGTTCGAAAAAGAATCTCTTGTATCTAAAAATACCGTTTTCTCACAAAGAATATCCGAAAGCAAGATTGAAGACATTCGAGATGTCGACAGACTTGTTTTTGAGATTGAAAAGGAAGTTGTGATCACAGTTCTTTTAGAAAACTTAATTGATATGAAAAGAAAACTTGAGGAAATATCTGATGAAAAGGTTTCAAACGTAACACATTCTTCTGATTCAGATATTTCTTCATGCAAAGCTTTCATGGGAACAACTGTTTTGAAGGGTTGTAAAATAGATGACCAAGAAAAAGAAATAGTTGATTTTCTTAGTAAACCAACATCTCATGGTTATGATTTTTGGAATTTAAAGGAAAAATCTGTTAAACATGCTTCATCAGAATTTAATGAATTTCATTATCCTAAGTCTTATGGTTTCTTTTATGCTTCATCAGAAAGTGATTCTGATATTGATAGTATGGATGTTGGTAAAGGCAAAGGCAAAGTTGAAAATGAATTGCCTGTTCTATTTGACTTCAGTGCAAAACTTCCAGATCACACTGATTTTTTGATAAAAGAAGAGGAACCTAAAAAGATCATTTTGGAAGGGGAATCTTCCAAGTCTTCAGAGAAAATTTTTGTCAATGATTACTATTCTAAATCTAAATCAAAACAATCATTTCAGAAAAAGAAAAGAAAACCAAAACAGAAGAAGCATGCTAAATCTACTCAAACTCTATATTCAAAATCTCACAACTCTTCTTTGTCTGATGTTTCAGATCGTAATTTAAGAACAAACAAGAAACTTGAGTGGAAGATAAAAGCATCCACACAAGAAGTGACAAAGATCAAATCATCCAAAGTTCCTTTAAATGTTTTAAATTTCAAGAAGGACAAGTTGGTTTTGAATGTAATTAATCATGCTGTTGACTATAGAAAACTTGTAACACCTTGCAAGATTTATACAATGCAACAACTGATTAACTTGTCTCGTGATAAAATCTGTTGTGCTTCATGTGGTGTGGATGATTTTATTGGCAAATCTGACTATAACTGTTGGTTGTATACACCTAATTACTCTAACAATGGTAATAGAAAGAGCATTGCCAATTTGAAATGGCTACCTAGAACTACAAAGACTCCTAACCCAAAAGGACCCAATTGGCAATGGGTACCTAAAACTGTTTAAATTCCTTTTTGCAGCTCCGTCATGTGTGGTACTTGGATTCTGGTTGCTCAAAGCACATGACTGGAAGAAAGGAACTCTTGAGCAACTTTGTAGAAAGAGATGGAGGGAGAGTCAAATTTGGAAATGATCAGTACTCTCCTATCTTAGGTTATGGAGACATAGTAACAGACAAGGTCAAAATAACCAAGGTTAACTATGTTGAAGGATTGGGACACAACCTGTTTAGTCAATTCTGTGACAAAGACCTAGAAGTACATTTCAAGAAGACTCGGTGTGCAGTTCTAACCGATGACGGAAATGAACTTCTAGTTGGGTCGCGCAATTCAAATCTTTACACCATTGACCTATCCAAGCTAAACCCCAAGATGAATGTGTGTCTGATGTCAAAGGCGTCGTTTGACAAAAGCTGGTTATGGCACCGAAGACTATCTCACCTCAACTTTCGATACATTCAAAAGCTGCAGACAGGTGATTTAGTTACTGGTCTACCAGAACTGAAGTTTGAGAAAGACAACTTCTGTACTGCATGTGAAACAGGGAAGATAAAGCATGTTCCTCACCCACCAAAGCCGGAACCCAGCACAAGCAAAGCACTAGAAATTCTTCATATGGATCTCTGTGGTCCGATGAAGACTCAGAGTATCAATGCCAAACGATATGTGTTAGTTGTTGTTGATGATTTCTCAAGATATACATGGGTCAAGTTTCTTCGTTCAAAAGACGAAACTCCAGACTTGATCATCTCGTTAATCAAACAGATTCAAGTGAATCTACAACTATCAGTTCAGAATATCAGATCAGACAACGGGACAGAATTCAAAAACAGAACTCTTGATGACTTCTTTCAGTCATTAGGAATTTCACATCAACATTCTGCGGCCAGAACACCTCAGCAGAATGGTGTAGTTGAAAGACGAAACCGAACACTCGTTGAAGCGGCAAGAACGATGCTGTCTTATTCTGATCTACCTCTATATCTGTGGGCTGAAGCTGTTGCAACGGCATGCTACACACAAAACCGTTCCATTATACATCGACGGTTTGGCAAAACACCATATGAATTAATGAATAATAGAAAACCTGTAATACACTACTTTCGTGTGTTTGGTTGCAGGTGCGTTGTGCTGAACGATAAGGACAAATTGAACAAATTCAGTCCTAAAGGTCTGGAGGGCTTCTTTATCGGATACTCGCTCACATCAAAGGCTTACAGGATCTATCTCAAGTCTTCAAAGAATGTGAAAGAAAGTGTCAATGTCAAATTCGACGAATCTGAAGAAATGGCTTCTGTCCATAACAGTACAGAACCCGCAATATCAGGGATCCTAGCATCCGGACAAATACGTCCGATGGTGACTAGGACATCAAACAAGAATCAAGCTTCCACTTCTAACTCAAAGCCCAGTGATCTTGATTTATTGTTTGAATACTTTTATGATGACTACTTTAATAATGATAACTCTTCGTCATCTTTAAATAACAGGAGTCAGGTTGCAACACCAGCTCAGGCTTCGTTGTCGGGTCCTTCATCGACACCCTCAACAGATGCAACGACTCAGACAACATCTTCGAGTGACAGGCATTTGGTTTCTACACAAGAAATCATCATGAGAAGTAGACGACAACGTGAATCCACACATGGTGCTTCTTCGTCGGGTACAACTTCAAATGTCAATGATGATGGGTCTGCAAACATACCAGAGTCATCTTCTGAAGCAGAACCGGAGGCAGTTCCTGTTGACACATCTGTCAATGAACCTGTCAAAACACCGGAACCTATCTTGACAATACAGTTGAACTTCGATAAAGACCCTACCTTGGTGGATCCAAATGTAGGTGCTGCATCTCTCCCACACTCAACGAAATGGACGCAGAGTCACCCCATTACTCAGGTTATTGGTCAAGTCAACGAACCAGTCAAAACAAGATCGGCAACGGCAAACGAGGTCCTATTTGCGCTCTTTCTTAGTCAAGTTGAACCTACATCTGTTCAACATGCCTTAGAAGATCCAGATTGGATAATTGCCATGCAAGATGAGCTGAACTCATTTGAAGCTCTAAAAGTATGGAGACTTGTTCCTAGACCAAAGGGTAAAACGGTCATTGGTACAAAATGGATCCTGAAGAACAAGAAAGACAGTGAAGGGATTGTGATAAGGAACAAAGCACGCCTTGTAGCGAAAGGGTACAGGCAACAGGAGGGAATAGACTATGATGAGACATACGCACCGGTTGCTCGCTTAGAAGCAATACAGATATTTCTTTCATACGCTGCCTACAGAAACTTCACTGTTTATCAAATGGACGTGAAGACAGCATTCTTGAACGGCGTTTTGAAAGAAGAAGTATACGTTTCTCAACCAGAGGGTTTTGTGGACACAGATTATCCAGATCATGTCTACATACTTGACAAAGCTCTCTATGGTCTGAAGCAAGCCCCTCACGCCTGGTATGAAATCCTATCTACCTACTTACTTGGTGCTGGCTTTCGAAAAGGTAAAATTGACACAACTCTCTTTACTCTGGAACAAGAAGGTGATATTCTTTTGGTACAAATTTACGTCGATGACATTATTTTTGGTTCAACTAACCCTGGATTATGCACGTGGTTTTCGGGTTTAATGATGACCAGATTCCAGATGAGTATGATGGGAGAGATTAATTTCTTTCTCGGATTACAAGTCAAGCAGTTCTCGACAGGTATCTTCATCAACCAATCAAAATACGTGTTTGACATTTTGAAGAAATACAAAATGGAAAACTGTACTGCGATTGGTACACCTATGGCTCACCAATCAAAAGTTGGTCCTGATCCAAACGGTGTAGATGTCGATGTCAAGAACTACCGAGGGATGATAGGTTCATTAATGTACCTCACTGCGAGTCGTCCAGATATAATGTTCTCTACATGTTTATGTGCAAGATTTCAGGCACAACCAAAACAATCACATCGAAGTGTTGTTACAAGGATCTTTCGATATTTGAAAGGGACACCGTACCTTGGACTTTGGTACCCAAAGGGATCAGGATTCGAGCTCACTGCATACTCAGATGCAGATCATGGAGGTAGTTTGCTAGACCGGAAGAGCACTTCTGGTCATGTTCAGTTTTTAGGGGAAAAGTTGGTCAGTTGGTCATCGAGGAAACAGAACTGTGTTTCTACATCAACTGCGGAGGCAGAGTATGTTGCTGCGGCCAGTTGTTGTTCACAAGTTCTGTGGATGAGGACTCAACTGCAGGACTACGGCTTCAGATACGAGAAGATCCCTATCAACTGTGACAGCAAAAGTGCAATTGCCATTACAGCAAATCCGGTTCAGCACACAAAGACCAAACACATAGATGTCAGGTATCACTTCATAAAAGACTATGTGGAAAAAGGTACGGTTGAATTATATTTTGTTCCAACAGAGCATCAACTTGCCGATTTGTTTACAAAAGCCTTGGATGAAAAACGCTTTAATTTCTTAATATCCAAGCTTGGCATGTTGAACATGAAAGTGTAATATCTAATTTGATCATTTAATGGATGGAAATATGTATCTTTCAATCTAGATAAATCTATCTAAATTGATACACTCATATTTTCATCACATTCTATTATCAACATAAGATATTTCAATTTCATGTATTTGTTGTGTTTCAAAGTTTATTTTATCGTAACGATACAATTGTGATGATATCTATGTGTGCAAAAGACTTGTTCATAGTCTCAGGGAGAGTACAGGAATTGGAGTATGCACAAAAAGAGGGGGAGTGTGCATACATGACAGAGTAAGTAAAAGGTATTTCCAAATACTTACTGCTTGAAGATAACAAGGTAAGTGTTTCTAACTTGTATTTTTTACAAACCCTTATGCATCACTTAAGGGGGAGTGAAAAATAGTCTTGGATATTACCTAGTTTAAATAAACAATTGGAAGTTGGACATCTTCCAGTGGACTAAAATTTGGAAAAAGATCAAAAAAAATGTCAAAGTGTCAAAATTCCTCGCAATTTCCTCGCAATAGTTCATTGCGATGGAATCTTTCCATCGCAGTCTCCTATTGCGATCCAAAGATTCCCTCGCATTAGTTAATTGCGATCCAAAGATCCCCTCGCAACCTTATATTGCGAGGTTTTGGATTTTGTATTGCGATCCGTTTTTTTTTTTATTTTGGGAAAATCAGGAAGTGACACGTGTCACGGATTTCAAATTGGTTTATACATTGCGAACTTTGACTTGGTCATTATTTCAAAAACCTCTCCATTTGAAACCCTCGTTTTTCTCTCATTCTGATCATTGCGATTCGACCAAAGGTGTTTTATTTGTTGATTCTATTCCGTGTAATCGACTACATTCGATTAAGAGGTATGTATTCTCGATTCTTATTACATTTCATCCGTTAAAACTCCTGATTTAATCGATTTTGCATCTAGGGTTTAAGGGGTTTTAGGGTCGGTCACTGTTACATGCTAAAATTCAATCGATTGGTGCTTGTTAGATGTTTTAGATGATTAAGGTTTACTCACGAACCAAAACCGAGCATGCTAGTATCAATTTTAACATCTATACATGCTAATTTCGAAAATCTGGAAAATCACATGAGTTTTACTGTTGAGGTTCATAAACCTCGCAATCCTCTGACATTCAAACCCCTCGCAACACATACTCTTCAAGACTGCGATCCTCGCAACCTTCCAGGTCTTGCGAGCCTCGCAATCTTCTATATCTATTGACTGCGAGCCTCGCAATCTTGTATTGCGAGGTTTCAAGGCCTTGTGAAATTTTTTTTTGTTTTTGGGATTTTTTTTCAAGAAAAATACCTTTCTGTTTGAATTGCTTAAATTTGTTCTAACATGTTAAAATACCTTATAGATGGCTGAACAACCTGCTGAATATGCATCCGATGACAACACCATCATCGCCTCGCAACGCTCTTCACATCCGTCCGTCAATGCCGTTGACCCGGATGGAGAAATCATGCCAAAGGCCAGCTTTCTAGCAATCCGTGAAAATAATCTTCACCTGGATCTTGAAAGCAACTTCTCTCACCGGATAATTCTAGAGATCATCCATGGTCATCCAATTCGCACTGCACTGACAAGGGTCGAGAGAGTGCCTGCCATTTATTTACAACAATTTTGGCACACACTCCGATTCAATCCTACGGCTCGACCACAGCGATTCAATGCTAATATAGACCATTTCGAAGTAAGGATCACACTACAAGGCTTACGTCGTGCTCTCGAACTTCCAAGACGCGACAACTTCGAAGATCCAGCTGTTTCTGAAGAATTATTCACTGATATCCGCAGCCTTGGATATCAAGATCCAAGAGTCCCCGTACTCACCGGTTCATCACAATTCAGAAGACAACATCTACCGCCGGTGTGGTACACCCTATGCTCAATCCTCAATCGCTGCATGACATCTAAGCATACTGGCCTAGATAAGACGAATCTAGCGATCCTAAAGATGTTTCATGCATTCGCCTTCAACCGCAATATAGACTATGTTGTCCTTATCTGGAATGAAATGGTGGAAATTGTTGCAGATCAGCTCAAACCCAAAATGAGACGCAACTTTGTGCCATTTCAACGGTTCTTCCAAATCCTGATTCATCAGGCTATGCAAGACCGACCGGAAATCCCAAGAAGAGAGGAAGTTGAGCGAGGACCAGCAAGCTGGATGCACCGCCTTGTACCGCCAGCACATGAACCATTCGTGCATACCGCCGTTATTCGACCAGAGGTACTAAATTATGCCGACCAGGATAGTTGGGTAGTGATTCAGTATAGGGAGCAAAACGCATTAATGGACCAGCCAAATCCGGTTGGACCTGCCCAAGATGAAAACCCAGTAGGTGGTGAGGGTCCTATTGTCGAGGGGGTTCAGGAACAAGAGGTTCCTGAACAACGAGTGGTGAGAAGAACAACAAGAAAGAGAGTGGGGGGTAGGACTCGAAGTACTGGTCGTGCTACATCTTCACGCTCTGGCGGTCAAGCAACATCTTCTTCAAGCCAAAGAACAGAACCATTCAGTCCTCTTGTTGCTTTTGGTGATTATGAATATGACTCAGATCAAGAAGCAAACTTGTTACCAAGGCAAACAAGAAAAAGGCCTCGCGTTGAAACACCTGGTGCAGGTTCATCTAGTCAACCAGAACCTATGGTTACTTATACAGTTGCTGCTGTTGGTAATACACTTATACAAGAAGAAGTAGACGTAGATGAAGAAAACGTGTTTAGTAGTGAGGTAAGAGGGAGAAAAGAAATGAGCGAAATTGTGAAAGAGTCGGAAAAAGTTATAACTACCGACTCTTCCCAAACCGATCCAAGCCGGGCAACCACATCTTCTGCCAACGTGCGTTCGTCGCCGTTGAGCATTGAAACAGCCATGGTCCGCCCAACCATGCAGTGCACACCCCCACCAAGCCACTCATCGGTCTCTCAACAGGTCGGTGTTTCATTCAGCACAGGGGAATATGCACAAAGTCTATCGGCAACACATTCGGTGTTCGCTGGTATTGAAACAGGTAGGCCCCTGCCCCGGCCACCGACTTCATTTCAGAGCACATCGAGTCTAGCGCCTTTTGGAACAACTTCTTTTCCTAGGTCACCGTTATTTGAGCAACACCATGTTGGGAGCTTTCGTGCCCCAACCGGAACACCCAGAGTGCCACCCTTTGTTGGTGCGTCACGAGGATCGGGTGGAAGTCCTGTCATTGCTAACACTATGCCAGCTTTGAACACAGGCAGTACGGTTGCTTCAACCGCTACTTCAACCAGTAACCTAAGTGGTCTGGGTGATAGTCCCATAAATGCTGATCTAGAACGAGCGTTTAGTTTGGTTGGCCCTCCTCCGAATAGATTCGTGCCACTTACTCTACTAAAGCATTTCGTCAGATCAATCGACAACACATATCAGGCTCATACTGATAAAATGAAAGCAGAGTTTCAGAAATTACGTGATGATGTAATCAGAGCGGTGAAAGGTAAAGGACCGGCTAAATCATCTACATCTGAACCTCAACCGACTAGAGCAGAACCCGTTGAACAAGATCCAACATCGATCCCGTTAAATCTTGCTCCTGAAGATCTACTCAAGTCAGAGCTGCTTGCACGACTTCTTGCCAAACACGATCCAAGACCAGGCGAGGATGTCGATCTTATTAGCTTGCTTCGTCAACAAACCGCACCTCCACCTCCACCACCGCCTCAAGCTTCATCAACCACCAATCCACTGCTTGTTCCCCAATTTGAGCAGCTAAATAACTCAATCTCCAACATGGCAGATTCCTTTTTGGCTGGCTTTCATTCGATTGTCAAAAGGGTCGAAGTAGTCGAACTGGCTTGTGGTGTTCAAGCTGAAACCGCTCAGAAAAGAAGACATGATGATCAGGATGATCCAGATCACCATGAGGGGGAGAGTACAGGTACAGGTGTTGGAACAAGTACAGTTGCTGCTTCTGAGAGCACTGCAGTAGAGAAAGAAACCGAGACAACATCTGGTAAAGCGTCCGAGGATACAAGTAAAGGAGCCACTGACTCAGAGAATCTCGATATTCTAGCTGATGTCATAGCTGGGGTTGAAAAGCCTTCGGCTAGTGACAATAGAACAGAAGATGAATGGACGACAGACTTTATAATCATAGATTCAGATGAAGAGCCCGAACGAACAACGGTGCAGATCAAACAAGAAATTGCAAATGTGTTTGATTCTTCTGATACTATGATGGCTGCTCTAGATTCAGAGACTGAAGCTCCAGGATCTTCTATTCAACAAGCAGATACTTCAGAAACTCCAGCTCAAACTCAAGTAATTCAACCGCAAGCTCCGATCGTTATCAACCTACAACCTGCTGAACATCTCAGAGATCCAACGCTTCAAGCAGAAATCAGACTTCTCCAAGACATTATCCAGAATGAACCAGGATTTGTGGCGACTGGCCTACGAGTCAGAATTATGACTCCCTTTCAGGAAATCTTACAAAGCAATATGTTTGTAAGGGTCATGCAGCCAATCACTTGGGAAAAAGTCTGCGGGATTGAAGATTGGCCAGAAAAGCACAGAACTGAATATCTCTATTTCATGAGATATGAATCTCTGAACGCCAATGCAATAAAGTCTGACAAACCGATCAGAAGAGTACTGAAGATAGAATCGCGAAAGCTTTCAAAGGTTTGGTACCCAGTGTTTACCGTTCAGAGATCAGATGATTCAGAACTAGTCTTTAATGAGGCAGATTTTCAGAAACTACGGCTCAATGACGTTTGCAACTTGTATGAAATCCTGTCTCAAGATCCTAAAAAGAAGGGAGAATGGTCAGATGCTTATCAAAGTCTGAAGAGGTACATGAAGAACATCCTGAAGTTTTCATATCTTAAGGATTTTCAAATGGCCTTGGAAGCGCGTCAAGAACGAGTCAACATCAGACCTCCGAATCTAGATCTGGCAGATATTCAGAGTGTTCAAGCTTACACCGTGCTGAGCAAACCAGATCTTGGAGTTGTGTTCATTGACTCAGCCTCAGAAAAGAAATTCATGAGAGTCACTGATGCAAATAAATTCAGCGACGGAACTTTCAGGATGATTCAGATTCATCTAGTGAGCAGATTACGATTGGATGCTAAAGGAGAAGAGAAGCTGTCAAAGAAACAAAAGGCGTTGATAAAGGAAGTAATGGATGCCGTCAAATATCGAGTAGACTACCGGAACGCACTAAGAAGATTCGAGTTGATTTTCGGGCTTCGGAAGACACAAGTGGTTCCAATGAATGTCTAAAGCTTATGGCTCTACATTGGTACAAAGGGGGAGATTGTTAATGTTACATTATCTTGTACCATGTAGTATTATAGTTGAGGGACCTAATGTGACATGTTGTCAAACTTTGAATAGTATATATAGTATACTATCTGTATTTTTAGGTTAGAGAGATACACGAAATACACACGCCTCTATCTTCGCAGCCTCCTTCCACTTTGTAAACCTCTCAACCTTCTGTGAAGTTGTAAGCTGCAAGTTCATCTTTCATATATAGAGGTGTACTTCTTTGATTCATATATCTTGTGTATTTACTCTTATTACTTGTGAGTGTGGGATCACACTTTATATTCATTCTCCTTTCATTTTTCATTTTACATCCTTATCATATCAACATACATAAACTAAAATACATTAAACAAATATGTTTTTTTTATAAATTATACCATTATAACCGTTCATCAAAACCTTCAAAATAAGCACAAATGTTATGGGTTTGAAGACCCCACTATCGAACGAATATTTTTCATTTTCTTGACCAATTAACCATATTGATCTTTAATTTTATACATTTAATATGCGATTTAAAAGCGAATAAATATTAACATGAAACAAACTTATTTTTTCGAATTCTCGGTTTTAGATTCGAGATACTTCGCGCCGCATCGCGCGCGGGTACATATCTAGTATATATATAGGACGATAATCAAATGAGAATCACAAAAAGATTGAAGACTGTGAGAACCGATCTAAGCCGTAATTTGGTTTTGATCTTATGGTTTTAATTGAAAACTGTTTCACTACATGAAAAGGACATCATTGTCATTTTGTTAATAAAGATTCACCATATGAAACACATACCCACCAATTGAATCATAATAAAAATTATTATTTTTTATAAGGGTAATAGTAACAGTGTTTCATCTATATGCTAGCTATTTCACGAGATGAAACACAGATTCACAAGATTCACCAAATGAAACATATAGATTCATCATATGAAACATACATATTCACCAAATGAAACACTCCGATTCACTAGATGAAACACTGTTTCACTACATGAAACACTCCGATTCACTAGATGAAACACCGATTCACCACATGAAACACACAGATTCACAACATGAAACACACATATTAAAAAACATACAGATTCACCATATATGGGAAATCAAAAACAAAAACCCCCAAATCTATGAACATACTTCCAATCTTGATATTTTTGAAGTACCACTTTATTCAGTTTGTGGATATATATAGGGTTGGATTCATGTGAGACCAACCTATTTTCGTATATAATGGAACAAATTATAATGGTGTGGTTTAAATGCTCATCCATTGACCCATTATCCACAAAAATTTTCATCTAAATGGTAGATCTACTAAAAATAGGATTAGATCAGATCATGTTTCTATCAAAATTCAACTGATTGATAACCTTATCATAACGAATTAAAAGAAAATATACAAGAATTTTGAGAAGAAAAGAAAAGCAGTAGAAATCAATAATTGATACCTTTACAGTAATTGTGTTGGAACTTGGAAGTATGCAGATGAGACTGAAATGAAGCTCATCAAATTATATGGTAATATGGATATAGATGTGTGTGTTGACCTCAAGTCAACTTTATTTCAATAAGTAACACTTCTAGTCCCCTAACATTAAAACTTGTCTTTTCTTAATACTTTGAATACCAACATTATAATTCGATAATCACATTTAATATATTAATAAATTATAAACTTCAAAAAATTGATTAGAAAAAGAGTTGTCTCGTCTTAAATAAATTATTCATCATCCAAAATTGTTACATATTTAGTCCGTTAAAAATTTATGCAACTTTATTAAATCAAACTAATTAGTAACATGGGTTGGGTTTCGGTGCAAATAGAAATTATGGTAAGAAGGCTAAAAATGGATATTCATCTTTAGATCAATCTTAAGTTAAATTTACTTTTTAAAGTTATCAGTCCCCACCAAAGTCTCACCAAAAGCAAAAAGTAGTTGAGGCTTGTGCCTCACGCCTCGAGGCATCGCCTCACCAATTGAGGCTTAAGCCTCGTCCAGGGACCATGAGGCTTAAGCCTCAGGAGCGGTTTTGGACCGCCACGCCTCGAGGCCAAACGATTTTGAAAACCATGAGTGTAGTTGATACAGAATGAACTTAAAGAAATATTTTTGTCAGTAGAAGTAAAGGTGGCAATTTTTTTTCATCAACTCTTAAAACTACGAAGATGAGAGTATGAATTGCACACACATATAGAGAGAGAGAGTCAAAGAGAGAGAGAGATTACTGGTGTTTTATAATTAAAAGGTGATATGCTTTTTCTTTTTCTTTTTCTTTAATGTCAATTTAGTTTTTTATTTTATCTCATAAAATTATAGGGACCAAAAACTAAGGCCATCCGCAGCGCCTTCGGGCTTGGCTACGGGTTCAACTTCGGGCTTCAAGGGTTCCTTCGGGTAGTGGTGCGGGGAGCTGCGGGCTTGGCTTCCGGGCTTGAAAACCCGCTGAACCCGAGGGTGTATGTGAGAGGAGGGTGAGGGTGGGGTGGGTTGCGGGTTCCATAATAGCATCGGGTACCCGGTAAACCATTTTAGGGTTAGGAGAAAAGCTGATGTGGCGCTGATGTGGCGTTGAGGGCTTGAGGGCTTTTAGTTATGCGTTGCGGATGGCCTAAGTTTTCTTTTTCATTTTCACTTTTTTTATAAGCTTGTCAGTTAACAAATAATAATATAATTTCTATTTTCTTATATACAATATAAATATTTATTTTTTCTATATTTTTAAAAAATATTGATTATTTTTAACATCGATTATATTTCTATTAAGAACCCAAAAAGAATTTTTTTTGAAATGAGAATCAAAGATTTAATTTTCATGGATCAAATAAGTAATGAAAATTAACCATAAGGATTGTGGCGTACTGTTAAGGCCCTGGAGAATGTGATGGAATATCCCATCTACCCAGGGTTCTAATCCAGACATACACAACAATTGTGGCCACGGAAGTTTAATCAACCCGGACTGATGTCTTACGGACATAATTTGCTAAGATCATCTCCAACCGGCCGCTAAAACCATGGATTTGTCGTCTGAGGAGCTCCAACGGGCCGCTAAAAAGAAAAAATAATTGTCGGCCATTGGTTTCCACCGGCAAATTCGCCGTGTAAATGTTGAACGGCAAAAAGGTGGGCCCCCACTATCTATAGGTTTTAACAATATTTAATTAATATATATAGAATTAAATTTAATTATAATACAAATTAGGGAAATTAATTAAAATGCCACAAGTTTGACTTTGGTTTACCAAAATGCCATAAATCTCGGAGAGTTTACCAAAATGCCACAAATTTCCGCGGTGGGCCCCGCGATCGCGGGTCCACACCCACGTGTCACATAAAAATATATATACAAACTGCCCAAAAGAAATTTTAGCAAAACCGAGCTGCGTGAACACGAGATTTTGGAGCTGCATTCGTGTCCGCAGGTCGCGCTCGCACACAAGTTCGACGATTTTAGCTTACGAAATCGTCAATCGGCACCCCCCCTGCGCGCGGGTAGGTGTTGGAGTAAAACCATGCAAGGAGCTTGTCAACTCCTCACACTACTTTGCTTATAAACCCTTGAACTTTTACTCTTTCTTCCTATGTGGGACACCTTCCCACACCCAACTTGGTTTTTGCTAATTTCATTCAATTACTCAACTTTGAGTCTCGATATCTCATTCACACATACTCCGTTTTGGACGCATTATATATCGTTTCGAAGCTCTCATATAGGAGAACATAAACCCACTAAGAGTTAATTATATAGGGGTGATTTATTTTGCAACCCAGTAAAAGGTTACAACTCGTGCAACCCTCATCCAAACCATTCATTTAGCCTCATTCATCATGTAGACACTTGATTGATAACTGAATTGCATCAATGATTACTGGTTTCATGCAATAATCATACATGCAATGCATAGTATTTCATTAAATGTCATGATATGCATACTTATTCATGAAAGTATCACCTTCATCCATTCATCGCATGAAACGTTATGTGCATCGACATATTTTGTAGAAATTCAACGAAATTCGACGAAATCAGGTAAATTCATTTAGAGAATCAATGAAAATTCAAATGAAATGAATGGTTTGGATGAAGGTTGCACGGGTTGTAACCTTTTACTGGGTTGCAAAAGATCACTCCCCTATATATATATATATAGGCTCCGTAAAATACAAACCTTGTATTTGTTGCACACCTTACAAACCACAGTGTGCATATGTGAACAACAAGTGTGCATATATGAACAATGTGTATATACATATTAACATATGCATATGCATACATGCAAAAATATACATATAATGGACATACATTCATATAGGATAATGCATATATGCATATCAGATTATGCATATTGGTTTGTAAGAGGTGCAACAAATACATGATTTGTATTTGATTTGTATCCTATATATATGGTGTGTTTCATTTGCAAACCAAGCCATTTGTACAAACTATACAAACCACTATATTAGGAAACAATATATATATATATATATATATGGCTAATTATTATGATTCATTAATTATGATTGAGATATATATGGAAGATGTTAAGATTCATTCATTATGATCATGACTTTAAATTAGGAAACATAATTATGATCATGACTTTAAATTAGGAAACATAATAAAATCAAATATTTTTTAGACTTGATGAACGGCAAAAATTGGTTTGTATAGTTTGTACAAATGGTTTGGTTTGTAAATGAAACGCACCCCCTATATATATAGAGAGAGAGAGGGGTTCAAGGGAAAACCTCAAATAAATGGAAAACTAAAAAACACTTTATCAACCGTTAGATTAGATGATCTGATGGATGTGATTAGTCGGACGGTTACAACAATAATAATTAAATTAAAAAACCTCACCCCCCTATTTTTTAATCAAAAAAATACGAAAATAAACAAAATTCGAACGAAATAAATTATACCAAATAAACGATCATATTTTTCTCGTTAATTTGACATCCATATTGGTATATTTTTTCCTCCGTATTTTCGGGGTTTTCCGGTTTTCCAGTTATTTAGGGTTTTCCCTTGAACCTGACCCTATATATATATAATTTAGGAGATAGATGTTTCTTTTATAATTTGATATACTATATTTTTTTAATAATGTAATATTGGTAAAAGGGAATAATTTTGAGATAAATGTCATGTTTTTTTTAGTTTAAAACGCATAATAGGTCCAAATCGTCTAAACCGATTAGACCTGACCGTCTTCTTATGGTCTGATTTAACCGGTTTAATCTAAAACAAGTAAATTCTTAACACATGTTAAAAACTCGTTTTATGCATCCCTAGTACAAACATAATGTACATACCCTATAAATAGTCATTACAAATAAGATGTATCGCACATCAATTACGTTTAAGCTTTCATATACTCTTGTTCTCATTTTCTCTTTGACAAATGAAATTATTAATGTCGATTTGTCGATAGATATTCTTGGTAGCACAATATACCCTTGAGATACTTTTGACACTTTTTTCCCCAAATATCAGTGTATCAAATGATAAAGGTATGAGTATATTTTTGCTATGTAATGCTCTGAGTTCATCAAATAATAGTTGGTAAAAAGAGTTACGAAATGTTAGACAAAACAACAAGTATATACTTGCATAGAATTCTAAAACTTTGCTAGAGTATATATGCTATTTTAGAAGACTTAATTTATAGGATCAAACAATAAAGTCTTGTAGTAGTAAGTTTATAGAACAATTTTTAATATCGTAACAAGTTTTTTAAAGATATTTTTATATAAAAAATTGTTATATTAGCTATTTTTAAAAGCACTATTTGAGAAAATGTTTTAAAAAATAAGTTGAGAAAACGTCCTGTATACATATTGTAAAAGATTTAGATGACTTTTTATGTTTGTTTTGTAAACTTATATTTATTCCACACATAATAAGTCTTGTAGTAAGTTTACGGGACATTTTTTAGTATCGTAACAAGTTTTTTAAGATATTTTTATATGACAAACTATGACTGTAAGACATCGACCATGATTAAACCTCAGTGGCCACAAGTTGTGTACGTCTAGATTCGAACTCTGGACAGATGGGATATTCCGTCACATCCTCCAGGATCTTACCCAGTATGCCACATCCCTTTTGGTTATGAAAAATTGCCATATCAGCTATTTTTAAAAGCACTATTTGAAAAAAAATGTTTAAAACTATATGTTCAAACTTCTGAAAACGTCCTGTATACGTATTCTTAAAAATTTAGATAACTGTTTTTTTCCTTTTATATTCTACACATATTTAATTGACTATATATATAATAAAGCGAAATGTAACAACAAGTCAGGATGGCCGAGTGGTCTAAGGCGCCAGACTCAAGTTCTGGTTCTCGTAAGAGAGCGTGGGTTCAAATCCCACTTCTGACAAATTTGTTTTTTCACTTTTAAGTAAACTTCAATTTTCGTCCCTGATATTAGTGAAAAGTTTAAATATTCTCATTAACTTTTATTTTTGAGTAAATTACGTTTTTCTCACCTGTGGTTTGCTAAAAATTGCGGATCTTGTCCCTGTGGTTTTGAAATTTCGGTATTCGTCCTTATGGTTTGTAATTCATTTCTATTTTCGTCCCTAAAGAACGAAAATAGTGATTAATTATAAATCCTAAGGATGAAAATTGCAATTTTAAAACCATAAGGATGAAAATAGAAATTTTCAACAAACCACAAGGACTAAAACTATAATTTACTCTTTTTTTTTGTTAAAGCGATAGGCTGAGAGGCATTTTAATCTTCTCATTAAAGTCCTTAATTTTTTCCATAAAAAATAACATATAATTAATACTTTGTATTTTCTTTTAAAAATAGCAAATACGAATTTTAGACTGAGAAAAAAAATCTATAATAAAATAAAATACAAAATAAATACTATGTTATTTTTAAAACAAAAGTTATTTTTTTAAATAACTTAAATACCCCTTCTTCTAACAAAGAAAATGAAAAGAGTTATCGATCAAAGATCACATTCAAAAGAAAGTGAAAATCGTAAAAATGATTTATATACTTATCAAAATTTATGTCTTATTTTTTAAATTTTCACTAAAAACCTCATAATATGAAGTTTTCTCTTAACTTTTTTATTTTACTAAAATTATATCGGTGCAAGCATAATTATTAAAATGTTTCTTAACATGATAATATATATATATATATACTAATAGTCTACCCGTGCAATGCACGGGGTGAGAAATTGTATTCTAAATGAAAAATGAAAAGCCCTCGGATGTGGAGCTCAGTTGAAAAATGGGTGAAACGACATTGTCACCTTGGTCAAGTTCGAATTCTACGAGAGACGACTTGAATCTCTCTCTCTTGCTCAAGTTCAAATTCTACATAGTTTAATATTTAAATATATAAAAGAAGTCAAAAACTTTATTAATTAAACAAGTCGGTGATATCAATGAAATCGTAATGCTGCATCATATTTCTGCAAACTTTGTACATGTGATGTAGTTGTGAATCGCATCCTCGAGCTCAGCTCCATATCATCGGGCAACCTACATGCAACATCAATGTTTATAACACGCTGATATAAAGCCATAACATATCGATGGTATTGTAGCATAAAACGATTAACTGAATTCAACATAGAATGGGTGAATAAATTTTAAAGGAAATGCCTTCATATAATGCTAGAAGCGTGCAGTGTACCCGCACAATGCGGCGGGATGTAAAAGATTCATTACGATTTACTCAACTTTGACATAACAAAATCTTTTGAGATGTCATAAAGCATACTACATTTGTATCTGTGTAACCATCTATCCGAAATGTTAGTCCATCTCTCCATCATGTTGCCAAGGTACAATGAAGGCCCTGCAACTATATATTTCACCACAATAAATTGATTCCACTTTCTAAAGAAGATATTAAAAACCAACGTGCTTGCCATATAAATGAAATAACCAATATTTGAGCAAAGGTTACCAATATTAGAGTAACACCAAATTCAATTAAAACAAAAAGACAAAAAAGTAAGAAAGTCGAGAGCAATGTTAAGGACTGTAATATAAAAGGTTTGAAAACTTTCAATTAAATAATTGATGAAGACTCGGGTAACTTTATTTTAAACTAACAAAATGGAAACCTTTCTTTTAAGCTTACGAAACATTAAACTATTTCAAGGCTTTTACCCATTTTCTGGTAAATCATATGATTTCGACATTTGATTGAGATTGAAAAGTTTAAACCTGTTTTTGATGGAACTTGCAGCAGAAAGGCAGACATCAAGAAACCTATCAAATTTGAACAAAAACTTTCTTCAAATTATACGAACAAACTGAACGGATATTAAACTGAAAGTAGAAGGCGGACTGTGTTAATCAACGTTTCGTGAAACCTAATTATTCCAAGTAGAGTATTCTTGAAGTGCAAAAGGATTGATGGAAGAATCTGTCAAAGAGAGGAAATAAATTGTCAAACAGAAGGCAAGTCCTAGTGCTCGGATAAGTCCCATTTAAAGGCATACCAAGACCCTCTAAAAGCATACTGAATACCGTAAAAAATGGCATTTAAACATTAAATGGGATCGAAAAGAAAAGTTGTAAACTTGTAATTTTGCATACATATGTCCAATGACACAAGCATAGTTGACTTGTAAATTATAATTATGATGATGTGTACATAAGATCAACACATTTATACTCTCATTATTGAGTTACAAAAAAAGGTTCCGTTTTATATCGAGTGCAAACTTGTACCATGGGTATTAAAACTTATGGTAGAATTATATGAATTGCTTTAAGTTTCCAATCGATGGTTTCCCGGATATTACTATTCTTTTGAGTACTCCTAAGGTTTGTTGTTGTTATGACTTTATGACGATAAGAGAACCAAATTGTTTCTCGGAAGATGGTGAGTTTTTCCTTCTAAGTTGAAACCCAGATTGATATATGTATATGTGTATTAGTGTATATAAAGAAAATCATCACATCTGTCAACAAAAAAAAGTTAAAGGCCGTTTACTAAAAGCTTACCAGGTAAATGCTTACCGCAGGAGTCACTACTCTCATTTAGCTTAACGGATAACATTTTCGGCCATCATTTTTTGCCACTATGACATACATAAAAAAAGCTTATAGATTTAATACAAATGGATCTAAACACTCAAAAACAGAAAACGAAGAAGCATATAAAGTTAAAATTAGGTGGACAGGACTCAAATGTTTTTAACTATTTTCGATTTTTTTACTTTTGTTGTGAACTAACATGGAAAATATATTAAATTGTTGAAAGAAGAAAAAACTAAACAATTTACCTGGTGTATTCTGGTAAGAGTCTTTTCACTCACTTAGAGGGGAAAAAAACTTTCATTAAGACCAAAACACTCAGATATGTATGTTATTTGTTTTTATTGGAATCTATTAGATACAAATATGATATTTGTTAAGTTCTAACCTTGTATGCACCTGTTATTCTCCTACCTGCACACTGAAGAAAAATGAACACAAAAAAATTTCATCAGTCTCGTCCAACAAACACACATCGAAGTTTAGAACATAATGGACATAACCTAGAGAATCAGCTATTTTCGCAAGTAGAATTTGTATGGGGTATGAAAGGTGTATCCGAAGGATGCTCTAAGATATTAGAACATATCAGGAATATCAAGCAAAATCTGAAAAAGTCCTTCAAAATTTATCCAAAGACCGAAAAAGTCTCTCGAAATCAATCCAAAAACACTCAAAATCAACTAAAAAAAACCCTCGAAATAAAAGAACTCGGCTAAAAAACACAACCGGCGACTTTGCTGACCTTTGATCACCTTAAAGGTTGGAAATATATTTGGTCTACCGCTGCACACAGAAGAAAAATGTCAAGGATTGCCGCATGTAAAAACTTAATCAACCTGCAACTTAAAATTCACAACTTAACCATCATTTGAAATTCATCTATTTCCTGTTGAACTTCTAAACTTGCAACTTAAACCCCGATTTGGCTTTTGCTTTAGAATCAAAATTTACTCTAAGTAACTCAAATCAACGGTGGAACATATATATTCTCTAAGTTTCAAATGTTATAATTAAAGATTTGTGATTAAATTCTCTAAAGATTTTTGTGGTCGAATTTCTGCTTTATTTGAATAAATGAATGGTCAAATAAAATGCAATATAATGTGAGCATGAATGTACCTTTCCAATCACATGATCTACTTCCTGGAATAAGGAAAAAAAATGGCTATTAGTACCAGAAAAGGCTATTACTGCAGGTAAACAAAAATATGTTTAACAAGAAGCTATGGCTTTATTATAGTAGAATATACATATTTATACATGAACATCAACACAAAAGATGTCCTTATTTAATCATCCATATTTAAACAAACAAGTCAAAACTGATAAAGAACTCAAATTACCTTGAGCATGATGCTGATGAGGACTTTAAACGACCATCCACATAATGCTGATGAGCTTTATCTATATACGATTTTCAAAATGCAGTATAGTTTCATTCTCTAATAGACAGAAAACAATAGAAGGATATTGAAAAATTGATGTCAGAGGCTCTCAACCATTCAACATCTGGACATAAAAATTTCATTTAAGTTTAGAGAAACACTACAAAACTGATAAACAAACATTCAATATCAGACATAAAAAGCTTTTTTAAATAGTAACACACATAATGAAAGCACAGATTTGAGAACTGATGGTGCAAAGCAGAACCCTTCACCCGTAACAGCAAAACTGAGAAACCTGTAAACTGAGTGACATTAAGGTGGAAAATAGACAATAGGACGACTTGGATTGGTTTTTCGATGCTTACCTTCATTTGAGCAGACATGGTTTTGGGCCATAAAAAACCTATGTAACCAATTGATCAAAATCAAGAGACCAACTTGGATACTCGTAATGGAACATCAATTATTTTACAAATTACAATAAGCCTTGGCCTCCAAAGCTATTCATATACAACACCATTTCCATTATAATTCACTCTGATTGTGCAAAATCCGAGGATTGTTGCTTTTGAGACTGCAAATATATACAACCCCCTACAAACATAGAAAATTTTACCAGTAAACGCTTACCCGGATAAACATTTTGTAAACAACCCCTAAATCCAAAACATACTTTTATATATATACACATACAAAGTAGATAGTTTAGGGCTTTCAAAAGTGTGCTATATGCATCAACTTCAATAAACACATACCCATTTTGCCCCGTATTCCTAACTCAACATACATTTATTATCATGGTTCAAATCACAGACTTAATTGGAACCCTTGGTACACCAGGTTGTCTAAACCAGAATACTTGTTACCTACTGGACTCTTCCATGAGCTATATCTATGCTGACCAACTACATTTTTGCACCAAGAAAGAGTTAGGGTTTTTACCTCAAATGAAGGAGAAGTGAAGTTTGTTGAAGCAGCTGTGGAGGTGTGATTCGTTTACCATGTCGTGAAGCAGATCAAGTTGCACAAGATTGTGAACCCAAATCTTTGAAATGTTGAAATAAGAAGATATCAAATTGTGAACCCAAATCAAAATCAAAATGCAAGAGTTAGGGTTTTTACTTTTTACCTAAAATCAAAATCGAAGAAAAGCAGAAGTGATGTTTGTTGAAGCTTCGTGCAATTTTTTGAAAATTTCTCTGAATCCATGGTCTTGATTTATATGCAAGATGAAGAAAGTGTCGATGGCAAAGAAAAGTACTAAAGGTATGGTGGGTATGGTAGCAGTCGTGAGCAGAAACTCGGTATAGTGAGTGGTGATGGGCGTTTGTGTGTGTCAGTGTGTGTGTGTGTGGAGAGAGAGGTAGAAGAAGAAAATCGGTATGGGTGTGTCTCTGAAAAAGAAAATCGGTATGGGGTGTGTCATGTGTGGAGAGGTGGAAGAATAAATGCATTGTAAGTTTGTACCTTAGGCATCCTAAGTTGTAATTTAAGAGATTTTGGATTTTATGCATTAAATTGTTGTATGTTACGCTTTAAAATTTGTCTTTAAGACATTTGATGTAAATGCTTATATATGTAGTATATATATATATATATAGGGATAATAAATTGTAAACCATCATTTTCGTGTAAATCGTGTAAACCCTCGATTTCATAGGTTTTTTTGATGAAATTGTTTATTTTGATGAAATTGTTTTATATCATTCATTTCTTGATAATTTTTTTTATGAAATTTGTAGTTTCATAGGTGAAAACGAATATATATGAAACAGTTTCATAAGAATGAAAAAAACCTATGAAAATACAAATTTCATAAAAAAAAATTCATCAAAAAATGAATGATATGAAACAATTTCATCAAAATAAACAATTCTATAAAAAATCATCAAAAAAACCTATGAAATCGACGGTTTACATGGTTTACATGAAAATGATGGTTTACAATTTATTAGGACTCTATATATATATATATATATATATATATATAGAAAGAGAGAGAGAGAGAGGTGGGTTCAAACGAGAACGCTAACTATTTAGAAACACGAAAAATGTCACCCATGTACAAAATCATATGTGATTCACGTACAAAATCATATGTGATTCAAGTAGTGTAAAATCACATATGATTTTGTACATGAACGACCTTTTTCTTGTTTTCTTAAATAGTTAGCATTCTCGTTTGAACCTTTCTATATATATATATATATATATATATATATATATATATATATAGAGAGGGTATGTTTGGTTCATACTAGGAATGAAAATAGAAATAAATTTGTATCCCTCAATGTGTAATGAAAACTTGGGCATGCGAGAGAAATAGGCTTGTCATATTATATAAGACCAAAAAGTTTTCATATTTTCATTTTCGTTGGTTACTGCTTAGAGCATCCACAATGGGAGGTTCATCAACCCACGTGGATGGAAACAAAGCGGTCCATGAAAAACAAGACTATTGGGAAGAAAAGGTTTTTTACACCTCGCATGAGAAAGGTCCATATATATGGACTAGGGGTGCTCATGGGTTGGGTTGGCCGGATTGAAGGCACTTTGACAACCCAACCCGATCTTTGCGGTTTGAAAAATCTCAACCCAACCCAACCCAATCAAAAGTGCAACCCAACCCAACCCAAACCGTTCGGGTTGGGTTGGGTTGGTCGGGTTGAAACTTTTATCGATCATTTCACTATTTTACTAAGTTGTCGTGTCTAAACAAATTACTAAATGTTTTCTAAATATTTAAATGTTCAACCGTTTTATAAATCGTCTAATAAAAGATTTCTTATAAATATTTTGTTTATAAATGCGACATCAAGAATAAATAACAAGATTACTAAAGTAAAAAGTGACCAACAATTGTCTATTTATAAATTTTCAATAGTAACATTGCTTCGACAGTAACAAAATGACGGTAACAAGAATATAAAATTAGATTTAAATGTTTTTCACGGGTTGGCGGGTTGGGTCGGTTTGGTTTGGGGTTAACCCGTTATCAACCCAATATATGCGGGTTGGTGAAAAATAGTATCGATTATACATCGGGTTGGCTCGGTTTGAGTTTTTTGCCTCGGGTTGGGTTGGGTTGGCCGGGTTGGTCGAAAATTTGAGCACCCCTAATATGGACCGCTTCTTTCTCTTTGATGTGGGTCCCATCTAAATAATATATATATAAATAATCAATATAATTGTACAATAAATAATTGAATTTTATATTTGCTGCTATATTTGATGCTCCTGATTTCTTTTTTTTTTGTGCAATAAATAATCACTTCTTCAAATTAATAATCAAATTTAATTAACGTATTAAATAAAATTGTATTAGCATTTTTAGTTGTATTCTAGTTATTTTTTTATTTTAAAAATTGTATTTCATAGTTTTTATTTATAATGACATTTATTAATATAATTTTTAATTAGTGTTGATTGTAATAAGTATTTTTTAACAATTATAATTTTTATTATTTTAGATTTTTTATTATAAAACTATGAACCGGTCCATGATTGGGAGTGAAAGTTCCATAAAATATGTAGGAGAGAGAAAACTGATGTGGCAGAGAGAAAAAGCTGAGATGGCAAAACCATGGACCTCTAAAGAGGTCCAAGATTGTGGATGCTCTTAATACCCCCTTAAAATCACAATTTCCAATATCTACGCAATGCTATGAGAAGTAAAATTATTATAAGTGATTATAAAATTAGGGTCCGTTTCATTTGCCAATCATGTAGTTCTTATAAACTCTTCAAACCGATTTCAACCATACATTTAGATAATCAAGGGTGTGGATTAAATCACTTCCTAAATTTACTCTCAACCGTTCATAATCGCCTCAATATTTGAATTAAACAAAATCAACAGTTGAGATTAGGTTTGTAGAGTTTGTGACGCAGTAGGATTATGCGTGGAACGGATCGACAATCGTCGAGCCTTAAAAGTGGACAAGTTTACAAATGTAAACTCGAAAAGTAACCAAAAGTCTTGAATATCAAGAACTAATACTGAATTGAATAATAATTGAATGAATAACAAAGAATACGGAAACCCTATTTATAACTATGTTAGCTAGGATAATTAAGGAAACTAGTAATGGTATCAAACCCTAAACCTTATTGGATTAAGACTAACAAGAAATAAAATAAGTAGCTGATAGGGCCGGCTGGGGAAGCCGCGCGGGTTGTAAGCCGCGTGCCAAGCCGCGTAAGGCACTGTTTGGGTTCTTCCTCCAGAGGGCTGCGCGGTTTATGTCGCGGCTTCTAAGTCGCGGGGAAAACCGCGTATGTCCATGTTTTGTCCTTTTTCCGACTTCCTTTGGCTTGGTCCATTTGTTCTTCGTATCGGGTTGCTAGGCGCTCTACATCAGTCTCCTCCACCTCTGAAGAACTCGACCCAAGTTCTCATCAAAAAGAGACGTATCATCCGGGTGGTAGTCGTAGATATCCGCTACGTTGAAGGTGTTCGAGATATGGAAAGAATCGGGAAGTGTGACCACATAGGCATTGTCGTTTATTTTTCGTGAAATTTTGAACGGGCCATACTTCCGTGGTTGTAACTTTTTGTAAGTTCCAACGGGAAAGCGTTCTTTTCGCAAGAAAACCATGACGTCATCACCTACCTCGAAAGTTTTACGGCGTCGGTGCAAGTCGGCGGCGGTTTTGTTCTTTGCTCCCGTGAGTTCAAGTCTGCCTTTGACTTCTTCTTTGACTGCTTGTATGTCCTTAGCTATATTTTTGGCGGCGATGCTAGTATTCGGGAGTTGTGGGAGTTTGACCAAATCGACCACGTGTTTGGGAATCGATGTGTAGACCAAGGAAAAGGGAGAGCAGCCCGTTGCTGTGTGGGATGCGCTGTTATAGGCGAATTCAATTTGCAGGAGGGCAAGGTCCCATTGTTTAGGCTTGTCCCCACAAGTACTTCGAAGCATGTTGCCTAGAGTTCGATTAGTTACCTCAGTTTGGCCATCCGATTGGGGGTGAGTGGTGCTGCTTTTGTTTAGGGCGGTGCCGAATAAGCGCCAAAGAGTGATCCAGAAGTGACTTAAGAATTTCGTGTCACGATCGGAGGTGATGGTTTTTGGAACCCCGTGTAGGCGGACGACTTCTTTAAAGAATAGCTTGGCGATGTTGCTTGCATCGGCTGTCTTTTTGCAAGCAATGAAGTGCGTCATTTTGGAAAAACGGTCGACTACCACAAAGATAGAGTCGACTTCTCGTTGTGTGCGGGGTAGTCCCAAAACGAAATCCATTGAGAGATCTTGCCAAATGTCATCGGGAACCGGTAATGGTAAGTAGAGACCGGTGTTTTGAGCTTGGCCCTTTGAAACTTGGCAAATATAGCATTTGCGGACAGTTGCCCCCACATCGCGTTTTAAGTGTGGCCAATGATAGCGGTCGAGGACACTAGTGATGGTTTTGTCGCGGACGAGATGGCCTCCTAATCCTCCTCCATGTAAGTCTCAGATAAGTTTTTCGCGAAGAGAAGAGTTAGGGATGCATAATTGGTTACCTTTGAAGAGGTAGCCGTCGTGGATGTAGTAGTCTTCCATCGGTGTGCACGTGTTGCATTTAGTCCAAATTTCCTGGAAATCATCATCTTCTTCGTATTGGTCCTTTAAGATCTCAAATCCGACGATCTCATGGGCTAGTGTGATCATAAGTGTGGCGTGTCTACTCAAAGCATCGGCCACGCGATTGAGGACTCCGGATTTGTGTTTGATGACAAAAGGAAATTTCTGGAGGTAACTTACCCATCGTGCATGCATATTGCTTACCGTCTTTTGGCTATTGATGAACTTGAGGGCTTGATGGTCGGTAAAGAGTACGAATTCCTTTTGCACGAGATAATGTTCCCATTGCTTTAAAGCGCGGAACACGGCGTAGAACTCTTGATCATATGTGCTCCACTTTTGGCGTGCATCACTTAGTTTCTCGCTAAAGAAGGAGATGGGTCGTTTTTCTTGGGAGAGGACAACTCCCACTCCTATGCCGCTTGCATTACATTCAACTTCAAAGACTTTGTCAAAGTCGGGTAGAGCGAGTACCGGTGCGGAGCTTAGCTTGCGTTTGATCTCGGCGAAACTGTTGTCTTGATCGGCCCCCCATTGGAATTTTCCTTTCTTTAGACATTCGCTCATTGGTGCGGTGATGGTGCTGAAATCCCGTACGAACCTCCGGTAGAAGGTTGCTAAGCCATGAAGGCTTCGGACATCGGATACGGTTTTGGGAGTTGGCCATTCCTTTATTGCTCGGACCTTGTCTTCGTCTACCTCTATGCCGGATTCTCCAACAATGAATCCTAGAAATAGGAGCTTGTTGGTGCAGAAAGTACACTTCTTGAGGTTGACATAGAGCTTGTTTTCTTGGAGCACGGTCAAGATTTGTCGGAGATGCTCGAGGTGGTCCGTTTTGTTTCGGCTATAGATGAGTATATCGTCGAAATATACTACTATGAACGAGCCGATGAACGGGCAGAGGACTTGGTTCATTGTCCTCATGAACGTGCTAGGGGTGTTGGAAGTTCCGAATGACATAACTAACCATTCATAAAGTCCGAATGGTGTTTTGAACGCGGTTTTCCATTCGTCGCCGGGTCGGATTCGGATTTGGTGATAGCCGTTGCGAAGGTCGATCTTTGAAAATAACTTTGAGCCGGCTAGTTCATCTAGCATATCTTCCAAACGGGGAATGGGGAATCGGTACTTGATGGTGATTTTGTTGATGGCGCGGCTGTCAATGCACATTCACCATTGATTTCCTTTCTTTGGCACGAGAAGAACGGGGACTGCACAAGGGCTTAGGCTTTCGCGGATAAACCCTTTTCGTAATAGATCTTCAACTTGTTCCCTTAAGATTTTGTTTTCTTTGGGGCTCATGCGGTAGTGAGGAAGGTTTGGTAGATTGGCACCCGGGACTAGGTCTATTTGATGTTGGATATCTCTCATAGGCGGTAGTTCCGGTGGTAGGTCGTCGGCGATTAGTTCCGTGAAGTCTTTAAGTATCTCGTTGACTTCTTCCGGGATTTCCTCGTTGACTTTTTCGGTGCTCATTAGGCCTTTCACGACAATGGGACAGAAGAGTTGGGTCTCCTTGAAGTCGTTTTCAAGGAGTTGTTCGTCGGAGGTGATGATTAGGACGTTCTCACCTTTCTTTTCCGAGGCTTTGTGAAAGCTAGCTATGGGTGACATGGTGATTTTACGGTCACCCCAGCGGAATATCATCACGTTGTCTCTTCTGTAACACCCCAAAACAGGGGTCAACAAAAACTTCCATAAAACGGAAGAGTGGTACGCATTTCTAAAATAAAGGTATACATAATTATCATTACATAACCATTAATACAAATATTTAGATAATTATAATTACTAATGGACCACTAGCTTATCTAATCTCTACTATAGAAATCATATTTCAAAAGGTGTCGGAAAGTGCTATCATAAATCTTCTAATCTTTAGCTCTCCAACAATGATTCCATGCTCACACCCCGGTCTAAACCTTCTTGTGTCCGGAACCACTAATATCTGTAACACATAAAACACATAACAAGTGTTAGGCTTTTAAAGCCTAAGTGAGGTTTACACATAGCACATAGAGCATAATCATAGCATGTAGGAATAACAATTCGATACATTCACAAATTGGATTCCATGGAGAAGGCCCATATTGCTACCCAGTTACATCATAATGGAAGATATACCTTGATCGGTACCCCACGGTATTTTCACAAGGCATAACACAACGAAAAACCCCACGGTATCCGAAGGTATGAATCCATTACACTTACCCCACGGTGTGTAAGAATATATCCTCCAAAGCCTACTAGGTGCTCCTCCAATTATGTGAATACCAAATATATTAATCCAAATAATATTCAAAGCATACTTAACACATAACAATGGTCCAACCATTTAACATGATCAATACTACTTCCATGTAGTTCATATACATCCATATGTAATAAATCATATTCCATATAATATCAATAATAAACATCCACATTTACAATTCAATAATAGGTCCATATTGACCATTAAGCCATCATTACTTCATTAAGACATAAATTAAGCCATCAACATAATAACATACCAATGATGTATAATCAAACCCAAACCTTTAACACTAACATTTATCATGGCATTCTAAACAATAGAACACAATTAATCCACCATAACTTACTTGAACTCTTCTTGTTTCCCTCTTAACCATTAAGAGCTTATTAACCAAGATTTCTCATTAACAATAACAAAATCAAGATAAAGAATGATAATAAGGTATAATACAATTAATTAGATACAAGTTACTCACCTCTAATCTTCAATTGAAACAACCCTAACTTGAAGATTTGAACTTTATCACTCCAATAAGAAGGATGAAGATGTAAAAGCCCTAAATGAAGTTTAATTGGTAAGATTCATCTAATAATTGTTTGAATTGAATTAGGATTGAGAGATATGAGTTTACCTTAAGCTTAGATGAAAATCGTCTGAGAAGTAAAGAGCAGGAGTTCTGATTTTGAGAGTTCTAAAATGAAAAGATAATGACTAAGGACCAAGAGGTGGGTTTAATCCCCTTTTAGCACGTCAGGTGCTCGGCGCCGATCCCCGCGCCTATGCATCGGCGCCACCATCGGCGCCAGCCTCTGTTTGCTAGTCTTCTCAATTTCCACTGATTTAGCCGTAACTTCTTCGTTAGAACTCCGTTTTTACCCCGGAAAGTACCGTTGGACTCGTATTCAAATTACCCATCCAACTAATCCAAAAAATCTAATATTTAAATTTATCATCTATTTTTCGTTAATTTCCTTAAGGAATAAACTTACAGATTTCTCTCGGAAGTTCTCAATTAACAAGTAACAATCACGGAAATTACTTAGGAAATCATTTATAACCTAAGAAGTCAAAATATAAAGAAATATTAGGACTATTATTACTTACAAGGATTTTCCGGGTGTTACAATTCTTCCCCACTTGAAATAGATTTCGTCCTCGAAATCTTAGATTAAGAAAACAAATGTGGATATTGTCGCTTCATATTCTCTTCCGGCTCCCATGTGATATTAGCTCCACGGTGATGTTTCCATTGCACTTTGACCATATTGATTTCTTTGCGTCGAGTTCCTTTAGTCGAACGTTCCAAAATAGCTTCGGGTTCTTCTATACAATGCTTGTTCTCCACTCTAATTTCTGATAAAGGTATCACATTTTCTTCATGACCAAAACACTTACGCAAATAACAAACGTGAAAAGTCGGATGGATTCCGTTCATCTCTGGAGGTAAATCTAACTTGTAAGCTTGCAAACCCATACGTTCCAAAATAGTAAACGGGCCTAGGAAACGAGGACTCAACTTTCCCCTTTTCCCAAATCGGATTAACCCTTTCCACGGAGATACCTTTAACATTACTCGCTCTCCCACTTAGAATTCAATTGGTTTCCTTTTCTTGTTTGCATAACTCACTTGTCGATATTGGGCCGCTTTCAATCGTTCTCTAATAATCTTGACCTTGTCCGCCGTTTCTTGAACGATTTCCGGTCCAGCAAACTGTTTCTCTCCCGCTTCCAACCAACAAGCCGGAGTCCTACACTTTCTCCCATAGAGTGCTTCAAATGGTGCTGCCTTCAAGCTAGAATGGTAACTATTGTTGTAAGCAAACTCTATTAACGGTAGATGCGCGTCCCAATTTCCACCAAATTCGATTACACAAGCCCTCAACATATCTTCTAGTGTTTGAATGGTCCTTTCACTTTGACCATCCGTCTGCGGGTGATAAGCCGTGCTCAAATTCAATCTAGTACCAAGTTCTTCTTGTAGTGCTTGCCAAAATCGTGACGTGAACCGACTGTCCCTATCAGAAACTATGGATACAGGCACACCATGTCGTGAAACCACTTCATCAATGTAAAGTTTTGCCAACGAGTCCATTGATGAGGTTTCTCGCATTGCCAAGAAATGCGCACTTTTCGTCAATCGATCCACAATTACCCATATTGTATTATTACCTTTCAAAGTTCTAGGTAATTTTGTTACGAAGTCCATTGTGATCTTTTCCCATTTCCACTCGGGTATTTCCAAAGGCTGCCATTTACCATAAGGTAATTGATGTTGAGCTTTTACTTGAGAACAAGTTGTGCATTCACTTACATACTGCGCCACATTCAATTTCATAACCGGCCACCAATATTGCAACTTTAGATCTCTATACATTTTGGTGCTCCCGGGATGAATAGAGTACTTGGATTTATGAACTTCATCCATAAGTAACTTTCTATTCTTGCCGATCTTTGGTATCCATACTCGCCCATTGAACAGTTTAACCCCACGACTATCTTCAGTTAGCAACTGTTTCTGCTTCACCATCACTTCATCTTTAAGATTTTCTTCTTTCAATGCTTCCACTTGCGCGAGTCTTATGCGGTCAATCAAACTTGATACAATGTCTATTTTAGCAAAATCTGCTCGTAGACCCCTACCACACTCTTTCCGGCTCAAAGCATCAGCAACGACATTAGCTTTACCTGGATGATAAAGCAGTTCACAATCATAATCCTTGAGTAATTCCAACCACCTTCGTTGTCTCATGTTCAACTCCTTTTGGTCGAAGACGTACTTCAAACTTTTATGATCAGTATACAATGTGCATTTGGTACCATAAAGATAGTGTCGCCACAACTTTAATGCAAAAACTACTGCGGCCAATTCTAAGTCATGAGTGGGGTAATTCTTTTCGTGCACCTTGAGTTGTCTCGAAGCATAGGCTATTACTTTTCCTCGTTGCATTAAAACACAACCCAAACCCATTTCCTTTTCTCACTTATGGGTCCACTCTCCAACTTTCCTTGAACCAAATCATCTTCTATCCGCAAAGATTCTTCAATTGCTTCTTGTATGGTTGAAACTTAGCATTTCTCAAAGCAGTTTTCATACTAGCCGGTAATCCCCTTTGATACGTCTTTATCTTTGTTTTCTCGTCAGGAGCTAAGTGTTCCACCAGATTTAACTTATACAGAAACAATCTTGAGTATTCCATAACTGACATATCTCCTTTCTTCATCCCACGGAACTCATCCTCAATCTTGTCTAGTGCCCGCTCACTGCAATACTTTTCAAGAATTTTCTTTTTGAAAGCTACCCACGTGAATTTGGCCAATAGTGCAGGTGCGATTGATGAACGTGTAAGATTCCACCACGTAAGAGCTTCACCCTTAAGGAGATGAGATGCAAATTTAACCTTTTGAGAGTCTTCACATTCGCTTGCTTCAAAAGACATCTCAACTTCTCGAATCCAGTTCATACATTTGGTGGGATCAGTAGTTCCTGCAAACTCTGGAGGTTTACATCCCAAAAACGTCCTGTATGTGCATCTCCGTTCCTTTCTTCCTTCCCGAATACTCGTATCTGTTTCCGCATTTAAAGTATTTTCCAAATTACCTTGCCCATTCAAAGCATTTTCTGCAATCGTCTCGCGTTGTCGAATGCTGTTATCTCTATCATCTAACATCTTCATAAATCGTTCCTGTTGTTGAGTCATAGCAGATTCCATGGCTCGGAGCATACTATTCCTCAACCGAGTTTCAAGAGCGTCTTCTTCCATTACTGGGTTTGAGGTACCAATGTTGAGTCTTGGTATAATTTCTGTTCCTCCGCCTAAATTACGCGGTCTCGGAGAATGTCTAGCTGTTGCTTGATTTTCAGGTTGGTCAGTGATACGAGGTTTTCACACCCCGAGAATCTAACCGCAAGTGTACGAGTCGAAGTCAAGTAATAGTACTTAGAGAAGTACGAGTATCGAATCACGGGGAACTAGGAACTAAATATCACAATTACTATAATTGATATTAACTGAACTGTCGAATTTGAGAGATTGGTTTTAAACTACCTAATTGCAATAAGAAAACAAATCAAACACAAGACAAAACAGAAACAACTTTGGAAACTTTGATAGAGAGAAAAGTTGAGGGTTGGAAATCCTCAGGTCCTACACATGCAACAATTGACTCAAAACAGTTACCAGTTAATCCCCTTAATGATTCCCAAATCTTTTAAGATCACCGTCGTTCTCTTTCGACCAACAACGGGTTTTATTTTGAAAAGGTTAAGTTAAATCTCTCGATCTCACCTATGGATTCCAAAACACATTAAGTACACGATTTATGTTAAATTGGCTAGATTTTATCTCTCGATGTCAACCTAACGATTTAAATGGGACTAAAGCTTACTCGGTGTATCTCTATCACCTTTCAGACTTTAGGTATGCAATTCCTAATTCTAAATAGCAATCAATTCTCTCGAACTCAGTTACTAACAACAGATCAATTGTAAATTGGCCAAACTCACAAAAGCATTAAGAACAAAATCACATACTCCATTAATTAGGGAAAACTGATAAAAGTTCAACTCAATTCGTCACATGCTTACAAACCAAATTCATTCCAACCCCCAACACGAACCGGTTAGTTCATGTCGGTGGTGGATTCAAACACAAGAGAAAAAGATGCAAAATTGTATGTAAACATGATTGATCGTGAAAGACGAAATCGTAATAAAAGTGATGAAAACTCCCTCCTCTTGTGTTCGTCTCTACGTTCCGTGATGAATGTCTCCTTGATCGGCTCTCTAACGTGGCTTCGAGGACTCCGAAAAACCGCCCAGAATCGCCCCTCCGCTGCTCCCGATCGTCTGCCGTCTGAATGATATCGAAAAGTGACCTAAAACCCGAAATAAAATACTGATTTTCGCGAAACAGTGGGTTACGCCACTTGCCACGCGACTTGCAAGTCGCGTGGTAAGTCGCGCGTGTCCTTTTTGCAGCGTGGGTCATCGTCTGGTTTGCGGTTCGGGTCCTGGTTTGGTCGCGGGTCTTGGGCTTGGCTTTTGGGCTTTCGTTGGATTCGATTTGGGCTCTTTTTAGCTTCTTTTCTCGATGATTGCCGCCTCTTAGATAACCTGTATAATTCACTAGATAAACCGTAAAATACACGCCTTTTTACTTGAACACAAGCCAATCTCATAGGTTTGAGAACTGAAAATAACGCCAAAAAGTGGCGTTATCAGTCAGCAGTAGATTCAGATGCTGACTGACCATCAGGTGGTCGCTGCACTTGACTTCGAGTATTTACCATTCAGTCTCTCAAGCATGCGAGAATAAGGTAAGAATTAGACTAATTTTGTGTAATAATACACTTGTCAATTACCATAATAATAGAGATCAAGTACACTTACATAACAACATATTCATAATAACATTAGCTAGATGAAATTATGAACATGTAATATACAAGTATTCTTATTACCATCATTATAATTTTCAATAAATGTATTTCCACAATTCCTAACACTCTCCCATCCTATGTTATCTACCCATTCAACATTATTCAATCTTATTAATTTCAGCTTAAGTCTAGGCATACTATAGTCATACCTAGTTCACTTAAACTAGAGCTCTGATACCAACTTGTAACACCCCAAAACAGGGGTCAACAAAAACTTCCATAAAACGGAAGAGTGGTACACATTTCTAAAGTAAAGGTATACATAATTATCATTACATAACCATTAATACAAAGATTTAGATAATTATAATTACTAATGGACCACTAGCTTATCTAATCTCTACTATAGAAATCAGATTTCAAAAGGTGTCGGAAAGTGCTATCATAAATCTTCTAATCTTTAGCTCTCCAACAATGATCCCATGCTCACACCCCGGTCTAAACCTTCTTGTGTCCGGAACCACTAATATCTGTAACACATAAAATACATAACAAGTGTTAGGCTTTTAAAGCCTAAGTGAGGTTTACACATAGCACATAGAGCATAATCATAGCATGTAGGAATAACAATTCGATACATTCACAAATTGGATTCCATGGAGAAGGCCCATATTGCTACCCAGTTACATCATAATGGAAGATATACCTTGATCGGTACCCCACGGTATTGTCACAAGGCATAACACAACGAAAAACCCCACGGTATCCGAAGGTATGAATCCATTACACTTACCCCACGGTGTGTAAGAATATATCCTCCAAAGCCTACTAGGTGCTCCTCTAATTATGTGAATACCAAATATATTAATCCAAATAATATTCAAAGCATACTTAACACATAACAATGGTCCAACCATTTAACATGATCAATACTACTTCCATGTAGTTCATATACATCCATATGTAATAAATCATATTCCATATAATATCAATAATAAACATCCACATTTACAATTCAATAATAGGTCCATATTGACCATTAAGCCATCATTACTTTATTAAGACATAAATTAAGCCATCAACATAATAACATACCAATGATGTATAATCAAACCCAAACCTTTAACACTAACATTTATCATGGCATTCTAAACAATAGAACACAATTAATCCACCATAACTTACTTGAACTCTTCTTGTTTCCCTCTTAACCATTAAGAGCTTATTAACCAAGATTTCTCATTAACAATAACAAAATCAAGATAAAGAATGATAATAAGGTATAATACAATTAATTAGATACAAGTTACTCACCTCTAATCTTCAATTGAAACAACCCTAACTTGAAGATTTGAACTTTATCACTCCAATAAGAAGGATGAAGATGTAAAAGCCCTAAATGAAGTTTAATTGGTAAGATTCATCTAATAATTGTTTGAATTGAATTAGGATTGAGAGATATGAGTTTACCTTAAGCTTAGATGAAAATCGTCTGAGAAGTAAAGAGCAGGAGTTCTGATTTTGAGAGTTCTAAAATGAAAAGATAATGACTAAGGACCAAGAGGTGGGTTTAATCCCCTTTTAGGACGTCAGGTGCTCGGCGCCGATCCCCGCGCCTATGCATCGGCGCCACCATCGGCGCCAGCCTCTGTTTGCTAGTCTTCTCAATTTCCACTGATTTAGCCGTAACTTCTTCGTTAGAACTCCGTTTTTACCCCGGAAAGTACCGTTGGACTCGTATTCAAATTACCCATCGAACTAATCCAAAAAATCTTATATTTAACTTTATCATCTATTTTTCGTTAATTTCCTTAAGGAATAAACTTACAGATTTCTATCGGAAGTTCTCAATTAACAAGTAACAATCACGAAAATTACTTAGGAAATCATTTATAATCTAAGAAGTCAAAATATAAAGAAATATTAGGACTATTATTACTTACAAGGATTTTCCGGGTGTTACATCTTCCTTTGTAGGTAACGTCGTTGTCGTATTGCCATGGTCGGCCGAGTAAGATGTGGCAAGCGTCCATGTCGAGGACGTCGCAAAGGACATCTTCTTTGTAGTATTTGCCTATGGAGAGAGGTACTTTGCACGCTAGGGTCACACGAGCTTGCGGCCCTTTTTTTTACCCACCCGAGGGAATAGGGGGTGTCGTGCGGTTGGGTCGGTAGTCCAAGGTAATCTACTAACCTTTTGGAGACCAGATTTTCGCAGCTTCCGTTGCCCACAATTAGGTTGCAAACCTTTTTGTTGATGGAGCAATAAGTGCGAAAAAGGTTATTTCTTTAGCCTTCTTCTTTTGGAGAGAGAAGGACTCGTTGGAGTACGATGTTTACTCTTTCTTCGGATTCTTCTTCGGCGAAGTCAACTCCATTATAATCATCTTCCTCTTCACTTCCTTGTTCATCTACTAAACCGACTGTTCTTCAGTTAGTACACTCATTGGATCTATGGCCCGGTTGACCACAACGGTAGCATTTAGATCCTGTCGGTCGGGAGTAGGGGTTGGATGGTTTTGGTGTCTCGGGTTTGCTTTGGGACCTGGTAGAGTTTCGTGGTGGATTGGTGTCGCGGACGAATGGACCTGGCGCGATACCCTTTCCTTTATCAGATGCGGAACTGGTTGCTTCGGTGGGGGTTGGTGTGGTGTATCGGCGATAGGATGAGGTTCGAGTGGTTTTCTCCATAAGCTCGTCCTTCATGGCTAAGCTTGATGCTTCCGTTACTGTCCACACGATTTGAAGTCCGATTTTATCTTGTATCGAACTTTTGAGGCCGTTGATGTAGCGTGCGACTCTTTGGCCTTCGGTTTCGCCGATTTCGTTCCGTTCGGAGAGGCGAATGAAATCGGTGGTGTATTCGGCTACGGTCCTTGATCCTTGGGAGCAATCCAAGTACATCTTGTACAAGATTTGCTCGTAGTCTTCCGGTAGGAATCGTTCGGCCATAAGCTGTTTCACTCTTCTCCATGAACGTACTGGACCTTTCCGTTGTCGTTGCCGTTGGGCTATCAACTTGTCCCACCATACGGTTGCGGTGCTTTTCAGGTGGAAAGCTACCATCTTTACCTGTTTGTGTTCGGGGATTTCCATGATGTCGAAGAAGCGGTCGACCTCGATTTCCCAATCCAAGAATTCTTCAACGCCCATATTCCCATAGAAGTAGGGAATGTCGGCCTTCATTCGGTAATCGGGGTCTCTCCGTGGTGGTTCCACATCTCCGTCGGATTCGGAGTCAGAACTAGAACTAGTGATCGGGTGGCGTCGGCCACTGGGTTGGGGTCAATGACGGCCCTGGTAACTGTCTCGTCTTTGGCGGTCGTTGTTGTTGACGGTGAGCTGGTTGGTGACTGCGGTTGTTAGTGCGGTAATAGCCGCTGCTAACTCATCAAAATCTGCTCTCGTGAGAGGAATTGGTGGTGGTGGTTGTTCTGCCATCTTTGAAGGTGAAGAGACAGGTAATATGTGCTCTGATACCAACTGACGCAGTAGGATTATGCGTGGAACGGATCGACAATCGTCGAGCCTTAAAAGTGGACAAGTTTACAAACGTAAACCCGAAAAGTAACCAAAAGTCTTGAATATCAAGAACTAATACTGAATTGAATAATAATTGAATGAATAACAAAGAATACGGAAACCCTATTTATAACTATGCTAGATAGGATAATTAAGGAAACTAGTAATGGTATCAAACCCTAAACCTTATTGGATTAAGACTAACAAGAAATAAAATAATTAGCTGATAGGGCCGGCTGGGGAAGCCGCGCGGTTTGTGCCGCGGGTTGTAAGTCGTGTGCCAAGCCGCGTAAGGCACTGTTTGGGTTCTTCCTCTAGAGGGCTGCGCGGTTTATGACGCGGCTTCTAAGTCGCAGGGAAAACCGCGTATGTCCTTGTTTTGTCCTTTTTCCGACTTCCTTTGGCTTGGTCCATTTGTTCTTCATATCGGGTTGCTAGGCGCTCTACATCAGTTTGTAAGAATTATATGATTTGCAAATGAAACGCACCCTATAAAATTAATATAGTTGAGTAACTTTATATTTTATGTGACTTTTATTGCTTAAAGATAAAACATCGTTATTTATTTTACAAAAAATAGTATAAAAAACTCGTAGAATACAACATTCGTACAAGGGCCTAAGGTGTTGTTTGGCAGTTGCTGAATGGTTTAATGCAGAATGATTAAGTGGTCAGAATGATTAAGAGACTTTTATGATATAGTGCAAAATGAAATATGGTTGTTTGATAATTGTTTAGAAAAAAATCAAGGTGCCGAATGGTTAAGGGAGGCTTAGGATGCTAAATCATTCAGAGAGTTTTAGAACCATTAAAAGACAGGCATTTTTTTTGCCAAACAGGATTTACCTCTTAGCGATTCATAGGTTGCGTCTTAATGGTTTCGATTCAAGTTGGGAAATAGCCTTGGCTACTTATTGCAAATAATTTTGAAGTTTCTAGAATGTCTAGTTCTATCAATAAATTCGAAATTTCGAATTTCCTTTCTTTAACAACAGTTAACCATTTTATTACCACCGAAATAAATGCAACCCACAATACAAGTCTTAATACACAACTTAATAACCAACAATAGAAAAAAAGCCAAACTACAAACAATCAGACCCTTAGCCGATATACGCGCAGCCGTACGAAGTTTGCGAGAGACAAACTGCCGCAACAACTATTATCGAACCAATACACTGCTGCAACAGCTATTTCGAATTTCCTTTGTGTCTGTATTTCTTTTAAAAGTGAATAATGTTTGTATCAGCTTAAAACGAATATCATAATTATTCAATAATCGAATTGTAAGCGGTACTGTGGTACATTCAACTTCGTTTTGCTACTAAATGATTTAGGGGTTGTTCGGTTGGTTTTCCATTAAGTCCTATATGAATAAAGTTGTCTGTGTGGATTAATCTGTCTGTATAGATTGGAAAAGTTTTTGTTTGGAAGGGTGTTTTCATAGATAGAAGGACCATGATTTTTAATTGGGAGAGACTGGTTTGGACAAAACTTGATTTTTTTTGCATAAAGCTCTCTCCTAAAAACTTAATAAATAAGTTACTTGCTATATCATTAAACTACTACCAAACATTCATGTATAGCTGATTAAGCTGCTATCAAACAGGCCCTTAGTCTACTTTATCCCAAATGATTCGTTCTATATGGTTTTGGCTAGAACCATGAACAAGTATTTAGAAAACCGGCCAACTAGATCCCTCATACACATATCATTGACTAAACAAAAATATAGTAAAGGCCGGTACAACGTGACATGATATGTTTGTGATGTTAATTTTACAAACGGTTTTTAGAATTAAAGGAGCCTGAGAGTAAGGTTAGAAATAATCAAAATCTTAATAAACTTTTGAGTCAAAATAGTTGGTCGATTTAAAATTTTGAAATAAGTATATATATATATATATATATATATATAGAGAGAGAGAGAGAGAAAGGTTCAAACGAGGAGCGTAACAATTTACGAGAAACGCGAGGAGCACCGTTCATATACAAAATCTGTAACACCCGTAATTTTCGGATAAGCATAATTTCGAATCAGTGAGAAACCAGTCTTTTAAGAAAAATATGGAAAGTAAGATTTTGGGTTAAATCTTAGATTTTATAGTCTTGTTGGATGAGGAATTCAAATACGAGTCCGACGGTTCTTTCCGGAGCAAAACGGGGCTATAACGAAGAAGTTATGGCCAAAACAGTTACGGTACACTTTGTGCGACAATGACCCGCGACAATGACCGTGTCAATGTCGCGTGTCAATGTCGCGCCAAGGGTACAACCTACGGTACACCTTGTGCGACTATGATCAGCGACAATGACCGTGTCATCTTCGCGTGTCATTGTCGCGGTCGGGTACCTGGAGCATAAATACGAGATTTTTAGCCATAAACTTCATTTCTTCATATCTCTCTCGTCTCACCTCCGATTTTGGCAATTCAAGTGGCCACGGTTTCGTTTTTGAGAGATCTTCAAGGATCTAGGAATAGTTTTGAAGTATGTTGGATGGTCCAGGAGTATTTGGTGGTGGTTGAGGTAAGCTTCTCACTTTTCTCCATCTAAGAGGTTAGGGTTTTGATATCTTTGGTGTTTTTTTTGGATGACTTAAGTTGGGGGAAACATATATAAGTGTTTGGGGATGATTATTTATGGTTGGAAACTTGTGGATCTAGGTTTTGGAAGATTTGTCTTGGAGATGCAAGTTTCTCAAAGGAGCTTACGTTTGGAGAACTCTAGATTTAGCTTAAATCTAGCAAGGTGAGTTCAAGTTACTTTGCGAAAACTTTGTACATGCCAAAATGTATATTTTCCAATATTTGTGTGTTTTTACCTGAAAATGTATATGGTTGAGTTAATTGGATAGTTTAGCTCTTTTGAAGAGTTATCTTCATAATTGTATAGAATACCCATATTTGGGGCTTTTGAATAATTGGATGGTTAGAAACCATCACTTGCCTTTAAAGGATTAATTGTTCAAAATGTGGTTAATTGATGGTATGATCATGTTAGTGTAATTTATTTGGTACTCGCTTACCTAAACCATGTTAAACGCGTTCGTGCGATAATGACCGACATTATGGGTCTAACAAGCGTGGAGCACTTGCTCGATTTTGACTTAAGATAGTCTAGAGACATTTGTCCGGTCTAATTGGCTTAATGTGGAGTCTTAATTATGGGATGCTTTTATTTCACTGCTTTGCATATTATTGCACGTTGTTGAGAATTACATGCTAAATGGAATAATTAGTTATTGATATTTGTGTGCCTTAGAGGCTACGCCTTGGAGGCGATATTTGTGTGCCTTGGAGGCTACGCCTTGGAGGCGATATTTGCATTGCCTTGGAGGCGATATTTGTGTGCCTTGGAGGCTACGCCTTGGAGGCGATATTTGTGTGCCTTGGAGGCGATATTTGCATTGCCTTGGAGGCTACGCCTTGGAGGCGATACTTGTGTGCCTTGTAGGCTACGCCTTGGAGGCGATATTTGCATTTCCTTGGAGGCTACGCCTTGGAGGCGATATTTGTATGCCTTGGAGGCGGTATTTGTATTGCCTTGGAGGCTGCGTGTATACTTACGTGTTACCTTCACTTTCAACGGATACGGGTCTCCCCCGTTTATGTTATTTGAACTTTAATACATATTACGGTCGCGTGTGTATTTGATTCGCATTATGTCTTAATAAAGAATTATATTTAATGGTTAGTTTTTATGTTCTACGGGTTGAGTATGCATTGTCAACCATATTTGGAGGTTTTGTCTAAAATAGACTTATTAACGTACTTTGAGCAAATTGGAAATGCATTAGATTTTGGAAAACGTATTATACCTTTCGGGAACTTTTCCCATGGAATTGTGTGGGATGAAAATGGATGATTTGGAATTTAAGTAAACTCTTTTGAAATCATGACTATAACTATTATTCCTTCGTTTTATATTTTATATAGTCATGATAAACTGCTTGAACTCACTAGGCGTAAGCCTAACCCTTTTTATTTGTCGGCATGTGCAACATGCTCAGGTTGGGGTAGCTCTAGCTACATTGTGAAGTGACGAGTACTAGTAGAGTGCACGAGGGGTGACTTGAGTAGTGAAGTATTCCGCGTTTGTTTGGACTAGCAACTGGTGGTGTTAAGTACCACTCGATTAAGTTATTTTATTGTAGACTTTTATGATGCTTTAAATTCCGAGATGTTTTAAAGGAATGAATCGTAGTAGTGATTTTGTAAAAATTGGTGATTATGTTGAATTATAATGTTAGTTGCTCGTTCCAAATTTGAGGGTGTTACAAAATCACATGTGATTCACAACAAAATCACATGTGATTCACAACAAAATCATATGTGATTAAAAAATGCAAAGCGCGCGGTTTGTCCGGCGGTTTGTACTGTGAATCACATGTGATTTTGTACATGGGCGGTGCTCCTCGCGTTTTCTTAAATTGTTACACTCCTCGTTTAAACTCGTCTCTCTCTCTCTCTCTCTCTCTATATATATATATATATATATATATATATATATATATAGCCACACGTTCAAATGATAATTGCTAAATATTTGAGAAGTAGAGAAGTAATCTTGGTCATTTATTCGGTCAAGATCGGTTTTAATTGGTCAAAAGTTACGGCTTTGACTGGTCAAAAGTTGCGGCTGTTCCAAAAATAGAAGGGCAATTTCGTAACTTTTACAAAAAACACGGGACGAATTCATATATGAATCTGTGTGATTCACATATGAACTATACGTTCATATATGAACTTTTGTAATTCACATATAAACTCTTTTTAACTAATTAATATATGAACATTTGTGTTTAATATAAGAAACTAATTAACTGTAGGTTCATATATGAATCAGTGAACCAATTAACTGATTCATATATGAACCTTTGTGATTTATATATGAACTTTTTTTTAACTAATTCTCATATGAACTAATTAACTGATTCATATATGAATCACAAAGGTTCATATATGAATTAGTTAAAAAGAGTTCATATGTGAATTACAAAGGTTCAGATATGAACGTATAGTTCATATGTGAATCACACAGATTCATATATGAACTCGTACCGCGTATTTTTTACGAAACTACCCCTCTATCTTTTGCAGACCACGCGAGGAATTATTCACTGCTTCTCGGTCAAAGCCGTCGATCTTGACTGAATGAATGACTAAGATCACTTCTTTACTTCTCAAATATTTAGCACTTTTCATTTGAATCTCTATATATATATATAGAGAGAGAGAGGGGGGGGGGGATAAATCAAATGAGAACCACAAATATGTTATAAACCGCGAGAACCGATATAAAAAATATTTGTTTACCGGATATTTTTTCATCAAATGATAAGATTTAATATATTTTGCTTCACATATATTTGTTTCATAATATGATAGTTTTACATGGATTTGTTTCACCATATGAATATTTTTTACGAGTATTTTTCATTTCACTAGGTGAAACAAAAATCATTTTCACATTTAATCTTTTCACAAGGTGAACACGAACATATGTGTAACAATATCTCAAATCATAGGTTTTGATGAAAAAAAATTATGTAAACAAATATTTTTATATTGGTTCTCACGGGTTTGTAACATATTTTTGTTTCTCGTTTGATTATCGTCCTATATATATATATATATATAGGGTCAGGTTTAGGGGAAAACCTCAAATAAAAATAAAACAAAGAAATATTCTGGTAGCCTTTCATCTGGACGGTATACACTTATACATACAAGTAATTTGTAACATGCATATGATGCACAAGTGCATAAAAAACAACTTAATTTACCTGTATGCATAGATGCATACCGTTCAGATGAAAGGCTACCAGAGTGTTCCTTAGGTTTCCATTTTTTTGAGATTTTCCCTTAAACCTCCATCTCTATATATATTACCATAACAATATTACTAAACATACATCATTATAATAAACTAGAATTAAACGAGCCTAAAAAATTGAATATCTTGACACCTATTTTTCTTTTTCAGAAATGCATGAATATCAACAATCACAAGAACATTAAATTGTTGCACAAAGTTGACATATTGTTTTGTCATGCCATAATAACTTGATATAAACATTTTCATTTTATAAACGCACTCTACAACTATAGAACAATTATAATTTCATAAATGGGTTCCTATTAATTTTTTTAATATGCATTTAAAGAAATAATTTGATTTTATATCGTCAATATATACAAGTTATTGATTATTCTAAAAAATATTTTTAGAAAAATATTGCAATCAACTATGTTGATTAATATATAGATCATTTTAAATATTTTGCCCACTAATTTATTTTTATTAGATTATACTAAAACAATGAAGTGGACAATGCCTCTGGCGTGTAGCTCAGTTGGCAAAGGGATGAGGTGACTTTGTCCAAATATATAACAGGTCATGGGTTCGATCGCAACCCCCCCCCCCCTAGCCTGAGTGAGCCAAAAAATGCCCCTTCATATTGGTGTCATTGGAGGCAGGTTCTGTATGAGACCGGTTAGGGTTGCCGGTAATCAACTAAAATATCACTTTCTCTTTCTTTCACCTAAACAATCTTCAACTTCAATCCAATCTCACTTCTTTTATCATTTAACCATAATATCTTCCAATCCAATGATTCCAATCTAATCCAAAATATCATTTTATAAAGAGTAAACTACAATTTTGGTCCTTAAGTTTTACCACTTGATACAAAAATCGTCCCTAAACTTCAATAAGTCTAAAAATCATCCTTACTGTTTGGATTTTGCTTTGAAAATGGTCCCTCGTCGTTAACTCCGTTAAAAAACTCAGTTGAGCTCGAGGATAAAATGGTATTTTTACCTTTTTATATTTATTTTACTATTTTTTAATTAACTATACCATTTTGCTTTTACTTTTTATTTCCTTTTTTTAAATCTTCATCTTCTTCAATCTTATATGAAGTATGAACACCAAATCTCTCTTCCCTCTGTCTCTTCTCAGATCTCTTCTTTCTCGCATCTCTCGATCTCTTCCCTCTATCTCTTAAACCCAGATCGGCAAAATGAAGAAACGAACAGCAAAAAGTCGTCTTCTCCAGCGAGTTCATCGGCAAAAAAATGAAGAAACCCAGATTTGTTCTCTCTTTTGTCGTTCTCTTCTCAGATCTCTTCTTTCTCTCTTCTCTCGATCTCTTCCCTCTATCTCTTCTCAGATCTCTTCTTTCTCTGTTCTTTGGTTTGGAATATAACAATTTATTGTGATTATTGAAAATTTATGAGTGTGTTTTTCAAGATTATCTTTAAAGATTTCTTGATGATGATCATATGGGTATTGAATATTTGTTTGTTAACAGGGGTGAGATTGGTTTTTGCAGTGAAGAATGCAGATGCCAAGAAATGGTTTTGGATGGATTGATGAATTCATAGCAATTGTGAGGGAAATTACCATTTTGCCCTCCTCCCACCCCACCATCATAAATTCCAATTTCTTGGAGTTTGACCATGATCAGGAGAGGGGTATATTTTCAATCCAAGGCCAAATAAGCTTTTTTGGGGTTTTTTGGTTTCGGTGTTCATATAAGACTGAAGAAGATGAAGATTTTAAAAAAGAAAATCAAAAAGTAAAAGCAAAATGGTATAGTTAATTAAAAAATGGTAAACCAAATATAAAAACGTAAAAATACCATTTTACCATCGAGCTTAACTGAGTTTTTTAACGGAGGTAACGATGAGGGACCATTTTCAAAGCAAAATCCAAACAGTAAGGATGATTTTTAGACTTATTGAAGTTTAGGGACGATTTTCATATCAAGTGGTAAAACTCAGGGACCAAAATTGTAGTTTACTCTTTTATAAAAATTATATATTGAATTTTTTTATCATATATAATTATTTTTTTAATTTGAAGTATAAAAAAAAGATTAAACAAGTTACAAAATACAAACAGATATACGAGAGAATTGAACGGAAAAGAAATAATAGTGTGATGAAAATATATCAATATTGGGTTCAATTTGTAGGGAATTAAAAACCATAACTTTTGATATATTTTTTTAATTTTAAATTTTTTCGTTTAATCACTTTTTTACTAGATAAACTTTAATAGAATTAACCAATAGAAAAAATAAAATTAACCAATAAAATTGTGACATGTGTCACATAAAATGGGATCAAAGCTTCCAATCTCTGTTCGGCCGGTGACAGGGATCGTGTGGGATTGGTAATTTATATATATATATATATACTAGGTTCGAACCCATGTATTACACGGGGTAATTTAAAAAAATTAAATCGTGCCAGAGAACTTATTTTACAGATATGAATGATCATCGAAAGTACGATGCTACTTTTCCAAGTTTTTTTCCCTCTAGAGTTGTTTTTTTGCAACTGGTTACAAAATGTCATTGTTTTAGGCAGTTTTCACAAAGGATGTTTTGCAAAAAATTAATAAAAAATATGAATAAATATTAAGAATTTATAAAACAAAATTGATAATATAACGTAAATGAAATTATGGAAAAGTACATAGTTAAAATATTAATAAAATACGAACCACATATCATAAATTACAAAATACTTCTTTATATACAACATTCTTTGTTCTATTGCTAATTATACCTTCATCATCTATAATTAATATTTTAAACCTTGCCTACTTTTTACTCTAGATAAAGCAATATACAACTGACCATGGATGAATACCGGTTGTCTCAGAAACAAACCAATTAGCTACTGTTATTATGGTAACGAGGATTCTCCTGTATGATATGTTCACAATTCCAATTAGCTATTGTTATTATGAATATATATTTACACGAGCATGCTTATTTCTAAATTATTACAGTGACTAACGATCGATAAGATACGTTTTGTATGTGTGTACGTGCATAACCATTTCTTATGGTTATCCCCTTTTGTTATAGTAGAATGATGGTGAATACGCCACCAAGGTCCTTTGAAGGACATATCAGTATTGATTAGAGGTTGGAAGGATAACCTGGAATTGGCGGGACTCATGAAAGTCTTGATGGTTAATCCACTGCCTGTTTTTATAAGTTGAAGTATTTATTATCATAACCTGTTATAACTTGAGGTTTAAATTGGCTCAGAAATTGGGGTGTTACATGGTCAAAGGGTGATTTGGTGTTGTGGAAATCACGCCTAGCTCGCAATATTTTATATTTTGAAAACATGAATGTGTGAGTAGTTGACATTCGGTCAATTGTTGGTTCCCAAATATTTTGGAAGATCGAAAAACCATTTAGGTTTGGAGGAAATGTGTATTTTGAGAATCTTTAACAAATACATTTTTTTTGCCGTGACATTTTAACGCTTTATGTTTCAAGTACGAAACTTTGAGGAAAATGCTTTGTGATGAAAATTTTAGAAATTTGGTTGCATAAAACTATGGTGCATATAATTTCTCATGTTTTTGAACATTGACGTGCACCGTTAGTACAATTCGAGATTTGAAGTTGGTTTGACCCTCTATGGTGTCAACCATTTACTAGCAATTGTTCCTCCTAATTTTTTTTGGAAAATACATTGTTGTGTGCAGTTTTGTCAGAAACATTTTGCTCGTGTGTCGTTATGTGACCATTTGAGGAAATTTTGGAAATCGATTTAAAGAACCCCATCTTTTGAAATTTTGGTGTGAGTTAATTAATGCATGTTATTTCATTTCAAGGAAATTTCTATGGAAGTGATACAAGTTTGCATGCCTACCCCAATGTAAGGTTTTAAGATGTTTTTGTCAATATTTTCAAGTGATGGAAACGGATGGGTTTTGGATTTAAATATGGAATTTACACAAGTCATTTTGTGTTTTGACTAAGGTGAATTTGTAAACCGTTTCATCGTTTTGTAAAACGAACTGACGCGCGTAAAATTTTGTTGGAGAACCTTGTTCCATGCCATCTTATGGCTATAACGGAAATTTTGGAGTCAAATGTCGTTTGGGACTTCTTTTGAAATATGTGCACACCTTTTTGTTGCACCCTGTTTAAGGTCGAGCAGTTACTGTCATGAGTCAATCCATACTAGAACCGTGGCGGTTTATTTTAAAGAAATTGTTTATCTCGCTTTTGCGTTTTGTGGGTAAACGGAACTACAATGGAATAATTTTCAACATGATTTTCATATGTGGGACGAGCATGTCCATTTTTGCGTAACTACCGAATTAACGATAGTAGTTTTCTATGCGTACGATTTATTTGATATGAAAATCTTTACGTTGAAATTTTGTGAATGGTTTTGATTAATTGTCATATTTATTGAATAACTCACTTGAAAACCTTGAACTCGTTAGGACCTTGGAAAGGGTAAGTAACCCAGTTAAGGGTAAGTGCGTGTAGCACTTCAACGGAGGAAGATTGGGTATTCCACGCGTGTTGGTATTATAGGCCGGATGATATCGGTAGCAAAGTCAATGTGTTTGTGGTAATTGGAGGGTTAGATTTGTAGTAACATATTTTGAGGTTGGTATAACCGTTTTGTCAGTAATCCAGTTTTGAGTCTTGGACAATTATCGTATGAAGGACCCTTTAGACACCGTATTGATAGCCATAGTTTTGTGGAAATACTCGGTAAACGAAACTTGTGTGTGGAGTCCGGTCAGAGTTCAAAGCTTGGTGGTATAACTAGGTATCAACCGTTGTGGGTGTGAGGTCGAAAACCGTTAGCGTATTCGGAGAGTGTAGTCCGATTTTTAAAAGAAATATTGATAATGGTAGTAGTAACCTTAAGATGCCCAATTATGACGAGCGGTTTGGTGAAATAACCTTCGTGTGTGGTTAATGAACCTGTCGGTTGATGGTTAATGTTGCGGTGGATTTTGGAGTCTATTAGAACTCGTTGGAGTTAATCGACGGTTAATGGTAGGAATGATCGGAATTGAGGATGTTGTTGGGTTCGTTAGTGAACAACCTTGGAGTGGTTAGAGCTTGGAACAGAAATCGGGATGTATGGAACATCTAAGGTTGGGAGATAACTGAAGTCGTCTGACTAGGAGTCGTTCTAGTGGTTGGAGTGTTTTCCCGGACATAAGTACAGTGTACGTGAAGGGGCTTTGTTGATAAGCAATTGTTCGAGGATTTGCCTTTATAGACTGTGTGGAGGGAATTTAGATTCCAATTAGGAACTGATAAATTATAGTCGGCGTTGAGCCGGTTAGCCTTGGTTTGTAAAGGATGTAGATTTCGAGGACGAAATCATCCTAAGGTTGGGAGGATTGTAACACCCGTAATTTTCGGATAAGCATAATTTCGAATCAGTGAGAAACCGGTCTTTTAAGAAAAATATGGAAAGTAAGATTTTGGGTTAAATCTTAGATTTTATAGTCTTGTTGGATGAGGAATTCAAATACGAGTACGATGGTTCTTTCCGGGCGAAAACGGAGCTATAACGAAGAAGTTATGGCCAAAACAGTTACGGTACACTTTGTGCGACAATGACCAGCGACAATGACCGTGTCAATGTCGCGCCAAGGGTACAACCTACGGTACACCTTGTGCGACTATGACCGTGTCATTGTCGTGTGTCATTGTCGCGGTCGGGTACTGGAGCATAAATACGAGATTTTTAGCCCTAAACTTCATTTCTTCATATCTCTCTCGTCTCACCTCCGATTTTGGCGATTCAAGTGGCCACGGTTTCGTTTTTGAGAGCTCTTCAAGGATCTAGGAATAGTTTTGAAGTATGTTGGATGGTCCAGGAGTATTTGGTGGTGGTTGAGGTAAGCTTCTCACTTTTCTCCATCTAAGAGGTTAGGGTTTTGATATCTTTGGTGTTTTTTTTGGATGACTTAAGTTGGGGGAAACATATATAAGTGTTTGGGGATGATTATTTATGGTTGGAAACTTGTGGATCTAGGTTTTGGAAGATTTGTCTTGAAGATGCAAGTTTCTCAAAGGAGCTTACGTTTGGAGAACTCTAGATTTAGCTTAAATCTAGCAAGGTGAGTTCAAGTTTCTTTGCGAAAACTTTGTACATGCCAAAATGTATATTTTCCAATATTTGTGTGTTTTTACCTGAAAATGTATATGGTTGAGTTAATTGGATAGTTTAGCTCTTTTGAAGAGTTATCTTCATAATTGTGTAGAATACCCATATTTGGGGCTTTTGAATAATTGGATGGTTAGAAACCATCACTTGCCTTTAAAAGATTAATTGTTCAAAATGTGGTTAATTGATGGTATGATCATGTTAGTGTAATTTATTTGGTACTCGCTTACCTAAACCATGTTAAACGCGTTCGTGCGATAATGACCGACATTATGGGTCTAACAAGCGTGGAGCACTTGCTCGGTTTTGACTTAAGATAGTCTAGAGACATTTGTCCGATCTAATTGGCTTAATGTGGAGTCTTAATTATGGGATGCTTTTATTTCACTGCTTTGCATATTATTGAACGTTGTTGAGAATTACATGCTAAATGGAATAATTAGTTATTGATATTTGTGTGCCTTAGAGGCTACGCCTTGGAGGCGATATTTGTGTGCCTTGGAGGCTACGCCTTGGAGGCGATATTTGCATTGCCTTGGAGGCGATATTTGTGTACCTTGGAGGCTACGCCTTGGAGGCGATATTTGTGTGCCTTGTAGGCTACGCCTTGGAGGCGATATTTGCATTGCCTTGGAGGCTACGCCTTGGAGGCGATATTTGTATGCCTTGGAGGCGGTATTTGTATTGCCTTGGAGGCTGCGTGTATACTTACATGTTACCTTCACTTTCAACGGATACGGGTCTCCCCCGTTTATGTTATTTGAACTTTAATACATATTACGGTCGCGTGTGTATTTGATTCGCATTATGTCTTAATAAAGAATTATATTTAATGGTTAGTTTTTATGTTCTACGGGTTGAGTATGCATTGTCAACCATATTTGGAGGTTTTGTCTAAAATAGACTTATTAACGTACTTTGAGCGAATTGGAAATGCATTAGATTTTGGAAAACGTATTATACCTTTCGGGAACTTTTCCCATGGAATTGTGTGGGATGAAAATGGATGATTTGGAATTTAAGTAAACTCTTTTGAAATCATGACTATAACTATTATTCCTTCGTTTTATATTTTATATAGTCATGATAAACTGCTTGAACTCACTAGGCGTAAGCCTAACCCTTTTTATTTGTCGGCATGTGCAACAGGCTCAGGTTGGGGTAGCTCTAGCTACATTGTGAAGTGACGAGTACTAGTAGAGTGCACGAGGGGTGACTTGAGTAGTGAAGTATTCCGCGTTTGTTTGGACTAGCAACTGGTGGTGTTAAGTACCACTCGATTAAGTTATTTTATTGTAGACTTTTATGATGCTTTAAATTCCGAGATGTTTTAAAGGAATGAATCGTAGTAGTGATTTTGTAAAAATTGGTGATTATGTTGAATTATAATGTTAGTTGCTCGTTCCAAATTTGAGGGTGTTACAAAATCACATGTGATTCACAACAAAATCACATGTGATTCACAACAAAATCATATGTGATTAAAAAATGCAAAGCGCGCGGTTTGTCCGGCGGTTTGTACTGTGAATCACATGTGATTTTGTACATGGGCGGTGCTCCTCGCGTTTTCTTAAATTGTTACACTCCTCGTTTAAACTCGTCTCTCTCTCTCTCTCTCTCTCTATATATATATATATATATATATATATATATATATATATATAGCCACACGTTCAAATGATAATTGCTAAATATTTGAGAAGTAGAGAAGTAATCTTGGTCATTTATTCGGTCAAGATCGGTTTTAATTGGTCAAAAGTTACGGCTTTGACTGGTCAAAAGTTGCGGCTGTTCCAAAAATAGAAGGGCAATTTCGTAACTTTTACAAAAAACACGGGGCGAATTCATATATGAATCTGTGTGATTCACATATGAACTATACGTTAATATATGAACTTTGGTAATTCACATATAAACTCTTTTTAACTAATTAATATATGAACATTTGTGTTTAATATATGAAACTAATTAAGTGTAGGTTAATATATGAATCAGTGAACCAATTAACTGATTCATATATGAACCTTTGTGATTTATATATGAACTTTTTTTAACTAATTCTCATATGAACTAATTAACTGATTCATATATGAATCACAAAGGTTCATATATGAATTAGTTAAAAAGAGTTCATATGTGAATTACAAAGGTTCAGATATGAACGTATAGTTCATATGTGAATCACACAGATTCATATATGAACTCGTACCGCGTATTTTTTACGAAACTACCCCTCTATCTTTTGCAGACCACGCGAGGAATTATTCGCTGCTTCTCGGTCAAAGCCATCGATCTTGACTGAATGAATGACTAAGATCACTTCTTTACTTCTCAAATACTTAGCACTTTTCATTTGAACCTCTCTCTCTCTCTCTCTCTATATATATATATATATATATATATATATATAGAGAGAGAGAGAGGGGGTTAAATCAAATGAGAACCACAAATATGTTATAAACCGCGAGAACCGATATAAAAAATATTTGTTTACCGGATATTTTTTCATCAAATGATAAGATTTAATATATTTTGCTTCACATATATTTGTTTCATAATATGATAGTTTTACATGGATTTGTTTCACCATATGAATATTTTTTACGAGTATTTTTCATTTCACTAGGTGAAACAAAAATCATTTTCACATTTAATCTTTTCACAAGGTGAACACGAACATATGTGTAACAATATCTCAAATCATAGGTTTTGATGAAAAAAAATCATGTAAACAAATATTTTTATATTGGTTCTCACGGGTTTGTAACATATTTTTGTTTCTCGTTTGATTATCGTCCTATATATATATATATATATATATATATAGGGTCAGGTTTAGGGGAAAACCTCAAATAAAAATAAAACAAAGAAATATTCTGGTAGCCTTTCATCTGGACGGTATACACTTATACATACAAGTAATTTGTAACATGCATATGATGCACAAGTGCATAAAAAACAACTTAATTTACCTGTATGCATAGATGCATACCGTTCAGATGAAAGGCTACCAGAGTGTTCCTTAGGTTTCCATTTTTTTGAGATTTTCCCTTAAACCTCCATCTCTATATATATTACCATAACAATATTACTAAACATACATCATTATAATAAACTAGAATTAAACGAGCCTAAAAAATTGAATATCTTGACACCTATTTTTCTTTTTCAGAAATGCATGAATATCAACAATCACAAGAACATTAAATTGTTGCACAAAGTTGACATATTGTTTTGTCATGCCATAATAACTTGATATAAACATTTTCATTTTATAAACGCACTCTACAACTATAGAACAATTATAATTTCATAAATGGGTTCCTATTAATTTTTTTAATATGCATTTAAAGAAATAATTTGATTTTATATCGTCAATATATACAAGTTATTGATTATTCTAAAAAATATTTTTAGAAAAATATTGCAATCAACTATGTTGATTAATATATAGATCATTTTAAATATTTTGCCCACTAATTTATTTTTATTAGAGTATACTAAAACAATGAAGTGGACAATGCCTCTGGCGTGTAGCTCAGTTGGCAAAGGGATGAGGTGACTTTGTCCAAATATATAACAGGTCATGGGTTCGATCGCAAACCCCCCCCCTAGCCTGAGTGAGCCAAAAAATGCCCCTTCATATTGGTGTCATTGGAGGCAGGTTCTGTATGAGACCGGTTAGGGTTGCCGGTAATCAACTAAAATATCACTTTCTCTTTTTCTTTCACCTAAACAATCTTCAACTTCAATCCAATCTCACTTCTTTTATCATTTAACCATAATATCTTCCAATCCAATGATTCCAATCTAATCCAAAATATCATTTTATAAAGAGTAAACTACAATTTTGGTCCTTAAGTTTTACCACTTGATACAAAAATCGTCCCTAAACTTCAATAAGTCTAAAAATCATCCTTACTGTTTGGATTTTGCTTTGAAAATGGTCCCTCGTCGTTAACTCCGTTAAAAAACTCAGTTGAGCTCGAGGATAAAATGGTATTTTTACCTTTTTATATTTATTTTACTATTTTTTAATTAACTATACCATTTTGCTTTTACTTTTTATTTCCTTTTTTTAAATCTTCATCTTCTTCAATCTTATATGAAGTATGAACACCAAATCTCTCTTCCCTCTGTCTCTTCTCAGATCTCTTCTTTCTCGCATCTCTCGATCTCTTCCCTCTATCTCTTAAACCCAGATCGGCAAAATGAAGAAACGAACAACAAAAAGTCGTCTTCTCCAGCGAGTTCATCAGCAAAAAAATGAAGAAACCCAGATTTGTTCTCTCTTCTGTCGTTCTCTTCTCAGATCTCTTCTTTCTCTCTTCTCTCGATCTTTTCCCTCTATCTCTTCTCAGATCTCTTCTTTCTCTGTTCTTTGGTTTGGAATATAACAATTTATTGTGATTATTGAAAATTTATGAGTGTGTTTTTCAAGATTATCTTTAAAGATTTCTTGATGATGATCATATGGGTATTGAATATTTGTTTGTTAACAGGGGTGAGATTGGTTTTTGCAGTGAAGAATGCAGATGCCAAGAAATGGTTTTGGATGGATTGATGAATTCATAGTAATTGTGAGGGAAATTACCATTTTGCCCTCCTCCCACCCCACCATCATAAATTCCAATTTCTTGGAGTTTGACCATGATCAAGAGAGGGGTATATTTTCAATCCAAGGCCAAATAAGCTTTTTTGGGGTTTTTTGGTTTCGGTGTTCATATAAGACTGAAGAAGATGAAGATTTAAAAAAAGAAAATCAAAAAGTAAAAGCAAAATGGTATAGTTAATTAAAAAATGGTAAACCAAATATAAAAACGTAAAAATACCATTTTACCATCGAGCTTAACTGAGTTTTTTAACGGAGGTAACGACGAGGGACCATTTTCAAAGCAAAATCCAAACAGTAAGGATGATTTTTAGACTTATTGAAGTTTAGGGACGATTTTCATATCAAGTGGTAAAACTCAGGGACCAAAATTGTAGTTTACTCTTTTATAAAAATTATATATTGAATTTTTTTATCATATATAATTTTTTTTTAATTTGAAGTATAAAAAATAGATTAAACAAGTTACAAAATACAAACAGATATACGAGAGAATTGAACGGAAAAGAAATAATAGTGTGATGAAAATATATCAATATTGGGTTCAATTTGTAGGGAATTAAAAACCATAACTTTTGATATATTTTTTTAATTTTTAATTTTTTCGTTTAATCACTTTTTTACTAGATAAACTTTAATAGAATTAACCAATAGAAAAAATAAAATTAACCAATAAAATTGTGACATGTGTCACATAAAATGGGATCAAAGCTTCCAATCTCTATTCGGCCGGTGACAGGGATCGTGTGGGATTGGTAATTTATATATATATATATATATATATATATATACTAGGTTCGAACCCATGTATTACACGGGGTAATTTAAAAAAATTAAATCGTGCCAGAGAACTTATTTTACAGATATGAATGATCATCGAAAGTACGATGCTACTTTTCCAAGTTTTTTTCCCTCTAGAGTTGTTTTTTTGCAGCCGGTTACAAAATGTCATTGTTTTAGGCAGTTTTCACAAAGGATGTTTTGCAAAAAATTAATAAAAAATATGAATAAATATTAAGAATTTATAAAACAAAATTGATAATATAACGTAAATGAAATTATGGAAAAGTACATAGTTAAAATATTAATAAAATACGAACCACATATCATAAATTACAAAATACTTCTTTATATACAACATTCTTTGTTCTATTGCTAATTATACCTTCATCATCTATAATTAATATTTTAAACCTTGCCTACTTTTTACTCTAGATAAAGCAATATACAACTGACCATGGATGAAGACCGATTGTCTCAGAAACAAACCAACCTTCGATAATGACTGTCCCTGCCTTTTATTTATGGTCATGGCAAAACATACAACAATTGGAAATTGTCTTCTTTGAAACTCGAACATAATCCTTTTGTCTGTAGGTGTCAAAGACATTCTTGGAATAAATGTTCAGCTTCCAATATTGCTTTCAGATATGATCTATGCTTCTATAACCCGATTTCTCAAAGATAACACCCGTAGTCTAGTTCCATTACATAACCCAGATTTCTAATCAATATTCCTTAGTAACATAACTGGAACACCGACTTTCAGTACTATCTTATGGTTTGGCAAACCTGATAATTTAAGACCATTTAAGACATCAGGTGAGTACAAAGTTTCATTAAACTGTTCGTGAAGATGCTCTGATTGACACATACTATCTGAACTTAGGTACTTCTTTTCGTCTCCTGGAAACAATGATAGCAAACTATCATTTATTTCTTGAACGACTTCATGCTTGGGGTGCAAGTAGTGCTCTTTCCTGAAAATAGGATGAATTCTTGACATTTACAACAATAGAAGGATAGACAAATTCAATTAATGCATATATAGATCCGTTTAATCGGTAATGAGAAGATCACCAGGTATATCGATAATTGCCTCACCATCATTCACACTACCAACGTTGCCTTCTCCTAAATCCAAAAACCAGTTTGCAAAAATCCTTGTTTGTTTGAAATCAGAAGCTTGACTGTAAACAGTTAACCTCATGTTTTTAGTTAACCTTAGGACTTTGCATTTTTCCCAAATGTAAGATGAACTTAATGACGCATTAACAATGTCTTGTCTACTTGCGTTGGGAATAACCGGCATAATTTATCTGAAATCTCCTCCAAAAACAACTACTTTGCCACCAAAAAGCATTTCCGAGTCAGTAATGCCTTGACTACCAAAAATATCGTTCATACTTCTATCCAATGCTTCAAATGCATGCCGATGAACCATTGGTGCTTCATCCCATATAATCAACCTAGTCTTCTTTATTAACTTGGCAACATCACTGTCTAGCTTTATGTAACAAAGAGAATCTTCGTTAAGAATTAGAGGAATTTGAAAGCGAGAGTGTGCTGTCCTACCTTCTGTAAGAAGTAAAGAAGCAAAGAAGCAATACCACTCGAAGCAACGTTTAAAACAATTTCTCCTCTAGAACTTATTGATGCAGATAATGTCTTCCATAGAAATGTTTTACCTGTTCCGCCATAACCATATACAAAAAACACACCTCCTTTGTGATGATATCGTCATAAACACCTCGTTGCTCGTTTGCTAAAGCACCTAGAAGTTGACGAAACTCGTTCTGTAGATTAGCTATGTCGTAATCTAGCTCCTCCGTAATCAAACGATTGTTTGAAGACTCAACAGAATCATCATCAGGGTAAGGCATAGTGGTGAATTTTTTTAGGCTGGAATTGTTACGAAGTAAAATCTTTTCAATCTCAAATAATGTCAAGTTTTTGACTTGATCATCATTAAGGGATAAACCTGTAACATATATAATATAAATGTTAAACAACCATAACATAGAAATAATAACTGAAAAAATATTTAAGAAAGAAAATAATATTTAAAAAATAATAAAACAATGAATTGCTTCGTATTTAAATAATAACTGTATAAATACCTAAATAGATAATTAACATACCTGGAGACTTTTGTGCAATTCGTTGATAGTAAAGAATCTCATCTGCCAAGTATTGCCATGTTTTTTGCCAAACAAATTTAGGTCTAGACAGACTATTTGAAATCAGCATGGTTGCAAATAAAGACCGTAGATAAAAACCAGAACCGGTTAAACTTGCTTCTTCAATGGCATCAACATATTCCTTGTCGTCATCTAAAAGCCCAATAGCATAACATGCATATCTAAAAGTATGAAATATATCTCCATTTACTGTATGAATGTCTTTGAATGTTTTAGGACCTTTGACTTTATTCAAAAGAATTCTTAAATAATACACTTCACCAAGAGCAGGAGAAACTGAATGAATTCTTCCAATTGAAAAGCCTTTTTTCCTTTGATCCCAACGTCGCTCTTCCAGTTTCCACACAAACTCTGTAGGGAATTCAACATAAGTAAGTTTTCGTGCTTCTTCGTAAAGTTCATTACACTTCATACAAGCTAAGAACATTGAAGACGCCACAGAAGTTTTGTTTATGACATTTCCAATATCATCTTCAGCACCAAAAACGACTTGTTGTCCAGGAAGATGAAAAGGAAGCCTCAATCTGCATTCGTCTTTTCGTTTTTGCTTTGTCATCTGGAAAATTCACCATTGTCTCACATGCTACAACCTCACCAATGACATCTATATAATGATTAAAAAAATTAGTATAAAGAAGTCTAATATGAATGATAGCATAAAATAACATATATTAAAAAAATATAGTAAATTTAAAATAATTAATTGACTAACCAGTTGTTGCATGTTCTGGAATCATCTTTGAAATCACGTTTTGATATTTGACAAATGTAAAACCAAATAGGGAACCATTAAAATCCAAGCAGCTGGTAACCGAAGTTTTGTAATACAAACTTAACTTGTTTGTATTATCAATTAACTTGTATTTTGAGGCAATGTCGAGCAATTGTAGGATTTTTTATGAATATGGCAGCCCCTTCATGAAGCAAATTTTTATACTTCCACAACCATTTTTGTAGAACACTAGCATGGATTTTAGTGCCCTGAAAAATGGATATGGAAAAATCAGAATTGTCAAAAAATAAGAAGTTATGATGAATACGAAGCTAAAAATGACTACTATTTATACATGAATAATCCGAACAAAATACGAATATACAAAACTAATGAAAATACGAAGATAAATATATGTTCGGGATTTACATGATATTCGATGTTTCCGAATAAAATTAGCCTTGTTATATTAATAGAATCAAATGCATGTAGTTATTTACTTCGCTGATAACATTGTTTATACATGAATAATACGAAAATATTACGAATCAGAGCTAATAAGAAAATATGATGAATACGATACTAAAGATTCGAATACAAGTAATTATTTACCTCTTCATCCATTAATATCATCTAGATGGAATATATTTGTTCAGGATTCTTGAACAGTGGTTGATTCCACAAACGAATGATTCTAACCTTTACAGTAAAATCATCTTTTTGTATATCAATGTCGTTGATAAGAGTAATATTCTTCCCATCCATTATTCTGTAATACATAAAAGATTAATTAAATAATCGTAATTGAGAAGTTATATACAGTACAAAGTGTTTGGATTAGCTTATTGCTGTACCAAAGTGTGATTAGTTAATAGAGGAAATAATATAATCATGATTAAGAAAGTATAAATAATTAAATATACTATACTAAAAAATCTGCATATTTATATTTTTGAAAAAAGGTTCGAACTCATATTTAAACAACAACTTGTTGCAAACCCCATCGGTGCAAATATCTATTGCAAATTAAACCGAGCAAGAAAGTTCACCAACTAAACCAAACAGTAAGAAAAATTCACCAATTAATCCTAATTAACTTATTAACGTAAAAATTGATATGAAATTGCAAAAAAAATCACGACAATTCAGTGATTATTTGTATCAAATCCCATACTAATTTCAACAAAAGGAGAAGTATTATGCTTTTATTGATTAGTGTAAACCATGGATTAAACAAAACACAAATTAAACGAGTAGGAAAGAATCGATTTTAATCCACCACAAATCAGAAAAAAAACGATTTTAATCAACCACAAATCGAAAAGAATCGATTTTATTCGAAAACAAATCATAAAGAAATCGACCAAAAAAAACCCAGTCGAATCGAACAAAAAAAAGAACCTTTAAATGCATATGGAGAGAAATCGAGAGGTGAAAATTATTGTACCTTACAACAGATAAACAACTCCTTTCAGTTTATAAATCACGTCCAAGTTTTGTAGAACATATTACGATGATGAGTTGAACCTGTATTCTTGTATTTATAGACGATAACAATTTTTTTTGAATTATAAATGAAACTATATCATTAATTAGTCAAAATGAAGTTAATCCTACAATAAAATTGAATTTAAAAATGAAACTATATCAGTAATTTGAATTTAAACTTAGAAGTAAATCCCGTATTTTTTGGAATTACTATACACGATGGAATGTTTTTTGAATTTATTATAAGTATGGATATGTACGCATGTATCTAAAGATAATTGTAAAGGTATAACTCTTGAAGTGGATATACCATACTAATCACGACACATTAATTCGTATACATTTATGATATTTAATAATATAATTAAATCAAAAAATATTCAATATTGGGCTCATTTCGAAGGTATTGACGAAGCGATTACAATTGTATAATTTGTAAAAAAATAGAAACTTTTTTTAATGCATTATAGTTCATATTTATTATTTATATTTATATGATAAGAGCCTAAAATTAAAAATAAAAAGGTAAGGGATTAAAAGTAAACTACATACCTAATTATAAGGGTAGTAAATGTAACGTATAAATTAAAAAAATTGAATCAAGGAGAGATTTAAGGAGGAGTGAATGTGAGTGTACTTATTGAACTTATAATGTAAACTACGTCCAAATACATGTTTAGGCGGGAAAATACTAAAGTCGGCTCACCAGAAGACGACACGTGGCATGCTAGTTACTTATTTATTATATGTATAGATAGATTCGTATTAGTTCAGTTTGTTACATGTAGCTTATGCTTGTTAGTTAGTAGTGTCGTTTAGCACTAGTGTTAATCCCTATTTAACTTGTAGAAGTATTTTAAAAACAAAGAATTTAAGATTCCAGAGATAGCTCTCTAGAAGAACATCCAGAGCTACCAAAATGATCAAACTCGGTAATCAAAGCCTCTGCCATCTCTAGATTGCTCCATCTCGATTCAACTCAAGTAATGTCTTCACAAGGCTGAACTTCAAGAGCTCAATTGTTCCCGCATAAAACTTTTAGTGCACTTTACACTTGGAAACTACTCAATGGATGATGCATTGACTTTATCTCCTTAGGCCATCCACAGCGCATAACTAAAAGCCCTCAAGCCCTCAGCGCCACATCAGCTTTTCTCCTAACCCTCTCCTTACCCTAAAATGGTTTACCGGGTACCCGATGCTATTATGGAACCCGCAACCCACCCCACCCTCACCCTCCCCTCACCCTCCTCTCACATACACCCTCGGGTTCAGCGGGTTTTCAAGCCCGGAAGCCAAGCCCGAAGGGATGCCCGCAGCTCCCCGTACCACTACCCGAAGGAGCCCTTGAAGCCCGAAGGTGAACCCGCAGCCAAGCCCGAAGGCGCTGCGGATGGCCTTAGGTATATAAATAGTAGTTCCTTCCTTTTGAATAACTTTTTGAGATTCATTTGAGAGAGCTTTTAGAAAGGGGAGTGCTAATGGCACTCCAAAAAGGAGGTGTTGAATGTATTGTTTTCCTTACCAATCATTTTTTAGGGTGTTGATTGCATTATTTTCATCATCAATCATTTTTTTGATTTAAATATATATATTATATATATATTAGAAATATATATATATATATTGTTATTCTTTTTGTTTTTATATATATATATATATATATTATTTTTTTGTTATATATATATATTAGAAATATATAAATAACTATATATATATAGTAATTAATTTTTTGTACATTTTACGTTCTTATCTATATTTATCGAATATATTCCTTTAAAACCATGTATAAGTTTAAAAGTTTTAAAACCTCCAACGTTCATCGTGTACATGATAATTAAAAATAAAATTATTTTTTATTTTTAAATTACATTTTATACCATTATAATTAGTTATTTAATTTACTTTATCTCTTCTTCTTTCATTTTTATGTTACATCCTTATCATATCAACATACATAAACTAAAATACATCAAACAAATATGTTTTTCTTTTTTATAAATTATACCATTATAACCGTTCATCAAAACCTTCAAAATGAGCACAAATGTTATGGGTTTGAAGACCCCACTATCGAACGAATATTTTTCAAGTTTTTTGACCAATTAACCATATTGACCTTTAATTTTATACATCTGATATGCGATCTAAAAACAAATAAATATGAACATAAAACAAAATTATTTTTTTAAATTCTCGGCTTTAGATTCAAGATACTTCGCGCCGCATCACGCGCGAGTACGTATCTAATTATTAAAAAAGGGAGAGGGAGGAAGAGACATATGATTTGATAAGATGATGAGTGGGGCCAATGAAACATGGATATAATCCAGTGCAAATCACGGACTTATATGGGTTTTGTTTTCTACTACTCTAGGGTATCTACATAATGATGTAAAAGATTGTAATAATAATAATAGCATAAATTAACTATCCCTTTTGAGTAAATTTAAATACTGTAACAACCCAAATTCCATATAAGACAAACATAACATTAATACATAACCTTCTCATAACTGGGTCACAAAATTTCATTACATTACTTCTAAATATGAGGTTGGCGGAAACAACCTATACACAACTGAGAATGATCTAACTGCTACAAGTGGCACAAGCACTGTCTCTAGCGGCATTTGTCCTCTATCTTGCTCTTGCTCACTCACCAGAGCCTTCTACTATTTGCTTACCTGAAAAGGTTTTAGTTTTGAAAAGCGAGGGTTAGACCAAAAGGTCTAGTGAATTCCCTCCATAAAACATTCAACACAGTATAAAATCATTTCATAGAAAACATACTTTCACATCTTTTTCATAAACATCATCCAAGGTCAAACACAGGGTTGTAAAGCCCGTAATCCGGTAGGTATGTTCCTTGTATTATTTCTTTCTTTTAATTTTGGTTAAATGTGATTTTTGTTAGCGGGGTTAGAAGAGTCGAACCTAACTGTAATTTTTTTTCCAGTAGGGGGCTTAGGGAGTTATTATGGGTTCTTGAGGGACCAAAAATTGTTTTGGGCTAAGTTTGGCATGTGTTTTTGGAATTGGCATACGGAGGGTAGCAAAATAAGTCAAGGAAAAAAATAGGGAATTTAAGAAATGACCATATTTGAAACCGAGAGAGAGAAGTGAGAGGTCCCCCCCCCCCCCTGCCGGCGACCTTCCCCTACCCCCCCCCCCCCCTTCCCTTTTGTTTTCCTGTTTCGTTGAACTGTGTAGCTGCAAGAGAAATAGTGAGAGAGAGAGAGAGCAGTATACGGGAGAGTGAGAGAGATATCGAGAGAGTGAGGGAGTTAGAGAGAAGGAGATCGCCGGAGTAAAAAGAAGAAGTCGGCCGGAAAACTGCTGCTGCTTCGCCGGAGGTCGCTGCTGCCTCCCGTCTGAGATCGTGAGGTGCAGAGCGGAAGTGTGTAGCGGGTTAGAGAAAAGCCGGGGTTTAGTGTGGTTGCGGTCTCGTTGTCGTCATAAGGTAAACCCTTTCGTTCTTCCTTATTTTTTTTCCCCACCGTCGCCGGCGATGTTGGACCGCCACCGCCGCTGCCGCTGCCGCACGCGGCCTTGGTCGCTGCCGGGGTGGCAGCCGTGGTCCTCCACTGTCGGTGTTGTTGTGTAGCGATAGTAGGTGGTGTGCGTGTGTGGGTACGTGTGTTTAAGGGTCGCCGAAAAGCCGACACCGCCGCCGCCGTGCCCCACTGCCGGAGGTGGCAGTGGGTGGTGACCGTGGCAGAACCCTAATACCACCTTTGTCTAATCCGTAAACCGTAAACCGTAAACCATTGTTGTTTAGATCGTTTTTTTTTATGTGAACATTAGCTTTCTGCCCAGTTTTAACTCGCACGTAATTTTTCCGTCATAACTCCGATTGAGCCGAAACTGGCGCCCACGCTTCGAGCTCGGGACCGGGCACGTTTTCTGTGTTTTAGCGGAAAACTGGTTCGGCCTCGAGCTAGGAGAAAAAGTGGCCGCAAGTTCAGCGGTTCGTCATTTCATGTGAAGGATTCTGGAATCTGCCCTGTTCTTGCGTAGCTTATAACTTTTTACTCGTAGCTCGGTTTGGGGTGAAATTGGTGCCAAAAGTTCCCTTTTCGAGCCTAGCAACTTTTCTGTGTTTTGTGCAAAACCCAGTTCGGACTGTAAATAGGGTCGAATTGCTGTTTTATATCGAACAGTGCGGTTTTTCGCTGTGCAGTTAACCGGACTTGTAAAATCTATAATAAATTGTAGAAAAATCGTTAGAGCGCGTGCGATATGTCCTTGGAACCGTAACTCAGAGCACTTTCTGGTGATGTAAAATGTTTGAGGATTTTCTGGGTTTAAGGGGGGTCGAATCAGGTCCCGAACAGACCCGTTTAGTTAGGTGAAAAAGTCATTTTTGTGACGGTTGTAGCGTGCGTCGCGTCTTTAGGTCCGGGTCTCGTATTAATGCATGTTAACGTTCGTTTAGGTATTGGGAAGTGATGTTTGGATTGTGGAGCTTGGACTTTTGATTACGAGCTAGACGCGCTTTTGAGGTGAGTTCATTCACCGCGTAGTTAGGAATTTCATGTATGTTGTTTTTGTGTTATTGGTTGTTACGTGTAATTATGTGGTTGCATGAGATAATTGGTATGTGGTAACTGTTAATGATTGGCGATTTGTATATTTATATTTTGCTCACTCGGTGGGACCGAGGGCTTGGTGGGACTAAGCTTATTTGTATTGTTTACTCGGTGGGACCGAGGGCTTAGTGGGACTAAGCTTAGTTATATTTTGTTTTACTCGGTGGGACCGGGGGCTCGGTGGGACTGAGCTTATAATTAATTTATCTAGTTGCTCGGTGGGACCGAGGTTTGTCTTTATATGATAATTGATTGTGGCTGTATTCAAGGTGATAGTGATGTGGCCTACTTGCGAGTAGGGGCGATATACGTGGGTTGCTACCTACGTGTGTGTTTGAATTCACTAAGCTTTAGCTTACCCTTTTCCCTTATGTTGTGATCTCAGGTGCGAGGGGCAGGCAGGTTTGACGGTACACACAAGCGCGGAGCGTTGATGATGTTTTTTAATTTTTACTTTTAAACCCCTAGACTTTATTTATAACATTTTCCGCTGCGTAACTTTTTGAATGGTTTGGTAAACGAAATGTTTCAACTTGGTTTGCACATTATTAGATTGGGGTGATTTTTATAATGAAATGTATGTTTTAAAATTTTTTAAAATTTCTTGTAATTTTTGGGACGTTACAACTTGGTATCAGAGCACAGCTTGAGTGAATCAAGCACATCTCGGTGTGTTTGGTCTCAAGTTGCGGCTAAGAGATTTTAAATTCTTTTATTTGATCTTTTTAAAAATTAAATGAAAAGAGAAAACCCGTTTGGGAAACGGTGATCGTGGGCGCAGTGTGTACAGTCAGCCGATGCCAGCTGGGAAGGTAAGGAGCTTAGTGTAAATATCGCTTTCTAGGCATAGGGTATGCATGCTAGATTGCTTATGTGAACTGTATGGTACTGTATGCTTATTACTTGCTTATTGGAAATCATGCTAGCTCTGATAGGTGGTTAAGCAAATGCACTTTAGGTTGTATGCGGTAGGAACTGAATAGCCTTAGAATATTGGATTTAGTTCTATTGCGCAGCTCTTGTTTGAGTCTAACCGTTCTAGGGTAGAATCTTTTATTCGAACGCCTATCTGGTTTTACACTGTATACGACTGTGCATTTACGAGGCGACTCGTCAGGGTTAGTGGGATTTCCGTCTTAGCAAGGGTAGTGGGATGAGATGACTATTCTAGAGAGCAAGGTAAAGTGTTAGCAATTTCTGGAATGTGTATACGTGTTGTTTGTGGTAATCAACTACTTGGACGTCCCGGGACAGGACTCGAAACGAGTAAGGATAGGTGTGAAGGGTAGTAGCCGAGCTCCTACTATCTGAAGCACAGGATCCATGCTCGAGTCGGGGAGAGTCGCTAGGAAGCCAAGGAGTGGAGCGTGAGGGTGGTAGGGTGAGTTATTTGTGTTAATAACTCTCTGATTTTTTTTTTAGAATGGTCAACACTAGAAGGAACCGCGCGGCTGCGCCGCAGGCTGGGGCAGGACTTACTGAGGAACGTATTAGGGAGCTGATTGCTACAGAGGTGTCTCACGCGATCGGGGAGGCGATTCCCGAGATCATCACCGCTATTCGAGATGAGGTGGTGATTCTTCTAGAGGAGCGTATTGCGGCTATTCCCCTGCCTGCGGAGGGTCAGCTTCGTACCCGAGAGTTCCAGTATCGGGATCTCTCTGCCTGTTCCCCACCAGAATTTAAAGGAGACCCGAATCCTATTACCAGCATGAGGTGGGTATCCGACATGGAATTCGCTTTCCTGACCAGTGGCTGCCCGGACAACCTAAAGGTCCGTTTTGCAGTAAACCTACTTCGTGACGGCGCGAAGGATTGGTGCGCCACGGCATTGACGCCTGCCGAGCGCACTACCTTGACTTGGGACGAGTTTGTCACTCGCTTCCGTGCAGAGTATGTACCGCCGGTAGAAATGGAACGACTCGCGAAGGAATTTCTAGAGCTCACACAGACTACAGAGACAGTAAAGGAAATGAACAAGAAATTCACCGAGATGGCATTATTTTGCCCACAGTATGCTTTCTCGGAAGAGATGAAAATGTCACGGTATAAGGATATGTTGCGCACGGAGATTCGGGAATTTGTTAGCACGGCTCAGTATACTACGCTGTCTGCCATGATGGACGCTGCTCGGAGGAGGGAGATTGAGCTGGAAACCCAAGCCAAGAAACGGAAGACAGCACAGCCGGTGACGCCTATCTCGGCAGTACCGAAGAGATCGAGGTTCACGGATACGCGCACGGGTTCTAGGAGTGGCGGGTTTAAACCCCGAGATACCGGGGTGAGGAGAGTTGAGGGGTGTTTTAAGTGTGGCCAACCCGGTCACCTTAGCCGGGATTGTAGGGTACCGTTAGTGGTTTGTTTCAGCTGTAATCAGACAGGCCATGTAAAGGCCAACTGTCCTAGGGCAGGGGTAGCTACTGGGGGTGGAGCACCGAGGGCGCCTGGGAATGCCCCGTTACGTATTACCGATGGTCGAGCAGGCCCGTCGGGGGCGGGAGCGGCTCGAGGCAGAGTCCACCAGTTGACGGTAGATGAGGCGCAGGCGACGCCTAAAGTGGTTACAGGTACATTCCCTTTGTTTCCCTCTTCTTGTTTTTCCTTTGCATGTTGTTTATTATTTTGTGTCGGGATTATATGGTAGGTACGTTCCTAGTTAACTCGGTGCCTGCGGTTGTGATGTTTGATAGTGGGGCTACTCACTCTTTTGTGTCACGCACGTTTAGCGAGGGTTTGGGCCGAGTGGTAGGACGTTTGAGTCATCCTCTTGTTGTTGAGGTGGCTGATGATAGGACCTTGACGGTCACGGATGTGTTTCGCGGGTGCATTTTAGAGATTTCAGGAGTGCGGTTTCCCATTGACCTGATCCCGATTGCCATGCGGGAGCTTTGTGTGATTGTGGGAATGGATTGGATGGATAAGTTCGACGCGGAGATTGTTTGTCGCCACAAACAAGTGCGAGTTCGAACCCCAAGCGGGGGAGAACTGTTAGTACAGGGAGATTCGTCTAGGCGGACTACGGCTATATGTTCGGCTGCGAGAGCTCGAAGGTACCTTCAGCATAGTGGTCAGGGGTTCCTGGCATATGTGTTAGACACGAGAGTTGGGGAGGTGAAGGAGTCTGCGGAAGATGTGCCAGTTGTACGGGAGTTCATCGACGTATTCCCTGAGGATTTGCCGGGGATACCTCCCGAACGACAGGTAGAGTTTCGGATCGATCTGATCCCGGGTGCTGCTCCGGTGGCCAAGGCACCCTATCGCTTGGCCCCACCGGAAATGAAAGAACTGTACGCCCAGTTACAGGAACTACTCGAAAAGGAGTTCATCAGACCGAGCTGTTCGCCGTGGGGAGCACCTATTTTATTTGTAAAGAAGAAGGATGGGTCACAGCGAATGTGTATAGATTACCGGGAGCTGAATAAGCTTACGGTAAAGAATCGTTATCCGTTGCCGAGGATTGACGATCTATTCGACCAGCTTCAGGGAGCCTCATGGTTCTCTAAGATCGACTTGCGGTCAGGGTACCACCAGATGCGGGTCAGGAGTGAGGACACAGAGAAGACAGCCTTCCGTACACGGTACGGTCATTACGAGTTCGTGGTGATGCCTTTTGGGCTCACCAATGCACCAGCAGCATTCATGGACCTCATGAACCGTGTGTGTAGTCCGATGTTGGACAGATCGGTGATTGTATTCATCGACGACATTCTGGTGTATTCCAAGTCCAAGGAGGAGCATGAGGTACATCTTCGAGAAGTGTTGGAGGTTTTGAGGCGAGAGAAGTTATACGCAAAGTTTTCTAAGTGCGAATTCTGGTTACGAGAGGTCCAGTTCTTAGGACATGTCGTGAACCAGGATGGTATCATGGTTGACCCAGCTAAAATCTCAGCAGTGTTACGGTGGGAGGTACCGAAGACTCCTACCGAGGTGCGGAGCTTCTTAGGTTTGGCGGGGTATTACCGAAGGTTTATTCAGGATTTCTCCAAGATCGCGTTGCCGATGACGCGGTTGACGAGGAAGTCTGCGGCTTTCAGCTGGGGTGAAGAGCAACAGAAAGCGTTTGAGGAGCTACGCAGGCGGTTGTGCGAGGCTCCTGTGCTAACCTTGCCTGAGGGAATGGAGGATTTGGTGGTGTACTGCGACGCATCACATCAAGGTTTGGGTGCCGTACTTATGCAGCGCGGCAAAGTCATAGCCTATGCTTCTAGGCAGCTGAAACCTCACGAAGCAAATTACCCGACTCACGACTTGGAGCTGGGAGCGGTGGTGTTTGCCCTTAAAATTTGGAGGCACTATCTCTATGGTGTCAAGTGTACGATCTACACTGACCATAAAAGTCTCAAGTACTTGATGGATCAGCAGAATCTTAATATGCGCCAGCGAAGGTGGCTCGATGTAGTGAAGGATTATGACTGCGAGATACTTTACCACCCGGGAAAAGCGAACGTGGTCGCGGACGCACTCAGCCGACACCCGGCCGGTGAGCCATTGAGGGGTTTATGTCAGCGATTGACAGTGGTTGCCCCTATCTTGGAGCCAATAAGAAGCGCTCAGGAGGTGGCTGTCTTAGAGGAGAATGCGAAGCGGGAAAGAGTGTCGGGGGAAATCCCGAATTTTATTCGTGATAGTCGTGGGTTGTTAACTCGACATGGTAGGGTTTGGGTTCCACTCCTCGGTGGGAACCGTCAGGTGCTGATGGATGAGGCGCATAAGTCAAAGTTCTCGATTCACCCGGGAGCTACAAAGATGTACAGAGACTTGCGTGAAGGTTACTGGTGGCCCGGCATGAAGCGGGATGTTGCTAGGTGTGTTGAGGTTTGTATGACCTGTCGGAAGGTCAAAGCGGAACATCAACGACCACATGGGAAAGTGCAACCGTTGGAGGTCCCGGTTTGGAAATGGGAAAAGATTACTATGGACTTCATAACGAAACTCCCCAGGACTCCCCGTGGGAACGATGCGATATGGGTGATCGTTGACCGTCTGACCAAGAGTGCCCACTTCTTGGCTATTAGGGAGAGCTCCTCGGCGGAGAAGCTTGCGGAGGTGTTCGTTCGTGAGATCGTGGCCAGGCACGGGGTGCCAGTTTCAATTGTCTCCGACAGGGACACTCGTTTTACCTCCCGGTTTTGGGAGAAGTTCCAGTCAGAAATGGGAACACGGTTACACTTTAGTACGGCTTTCCATCCACAGACGGACGGTCAGAGCGAGCGAACCATTCAGACCCTCGAGGATATGCTACGAGCTTGTGTCATCGACTTTGGAGGTAGTTGGGATCAGCACCTTCCTCTAGCTGAATTTTCCTACAACAACAGCTATCACTCTAGTATTGGCATGCCGCCGTACGAGCTGTTGTACGGTAGGAAGTGCAGGACGCCCGTTTGTTGGGGCGAAGTGGGTCATCGGGTGCTAGGGAGCACTGACATTGTGTTAAGGACGACCGAGATGATACAGATCGTGCGGGACCGTTTGGTCACTGCTCAAAGTCGACAGAAGAGCTACGCTGATAAAAGGCGATCAGACTTGGAGTTTCAAGTAGGCGACTATGTGTTATTGAAGGTTTCACCCTGGAAAGGGGTGATCCGGTTTCGTAAGCGAGGGAAGCTAGGGCCTCGTTATATCGGGCCTTACCGGATCATCGCCCGTGTGGGGAAAGTAGCTTACCGATTAGAACTACCGGATGAGTTAAGTTTGATCCACAACACCTTCCATGTTTCTCAGTTGCGGAAGTGTGTAGTAGATGAGTCTGCCGTGATCCCTCTCGAGGACATTCAGATCGACGAAAGACTCAATTACGTGGAGAAGCAGATAGCCATTGTTGGGAGAAAGACAAAGACTCTGCGGAACAAAGTCATTGGGTTGGTGAAAATCCAGTGGCAACACCGTAAAGGTTCAGAATGGACCTGGGAACCCGAGGCCGAGATGCGAGAGAACTACCCGGAACTATTTGTAGGCGTGGACTTCGAGGACGAAGTCTAATCCAAGCGGGGGAGAGTTGTAAAGCCCGTAATCCGGTAGGTATGTTCCTTGTATTATTTCTTTCTTTTAATTTTGGTTAAATGTGATTTTTGTTAGCGGGGTTAGAAGAGTCGAACCTAACTGTAATTTTTTTTCCAGTAGGGGGCTTAGGGAGTTATTATGGGTTCTTGAGGGACCAAAAATTGTTTTGGGCTAAGTTTGGCATGTGTTTTTGGAATTGGCATACGGAGGGTAGCAAAATAAGTCAAGGAAAAAAATAGGGAATTTAAGAAATGACCATATTTGAAACCGAGAGAGAGAAGTGAGAGGTCCCCCCCCCCTGCCGGCGACCTTCCCCTACCCCCCCCCCCCCTTCCCTTTTGTTTTCCTGTTTCGTTGAACTGTGTAGCTGCAAGAGAAATAGTGAGAGAGAGAGAGAGCAGTATACGGGAGAGTGAGAGAGATATCGAGAGAGTGAGGGAGTTAGAGAGAAGGAGATCGCCGGAGTAAAAAGAAGAAGCCGGCCGGAAAACTGCTGCTGCTTCGCCGGAGGTCGCTGCTGCCTCCCGTCTGAGATCGTGAGGTGCAGAGCGGAAGTGTGTAGCGGGTTAGAGAAAAGCCGGGGTTTAGTGTGGTTGCGGTCTCGTTGTCGTCATAAGGTAAACCCTTTCGTTCTTCCTTATTTTTTTTCCCCACCGTCGCCGGCGATGTTGGACCGCCACCGCCGCTGCCGCTGCCGCACGCGGCCTTGGTCGCTGCCGGGGTGGCAGCCGTGGTCCTCCACTGTCGGTGTTGTTGTGTAGCGATAGTAGGTGGTGTGCGTGTGTGGGTACGTGTGTTTAAGGGTCGCCGAAAAGCCGACACCGCCGCCGCCGTGCCCCACTGCCGGAGGTGGCAGTGGGTGGTGACCGTGGCAGAACCCTAATACCACCTTTGTCTAATCCGTAAACCGTAAACCGTAAACCATTGTTGTTTAGATCGTTTTTTTTTATGTGAACATTAGCTTTCTGCCCAGTTTTAACTCGCACGTAATTTTTCCGTCATAACTCCGATTGAGCCGAAACTGGCGCCCACGCTTCGAGCTCGGGACCGGGCACGTTTTCTGTGTTTTAGCGGAAAACTGGTTCGGCCTCGAGCTAGGAGAAAAAGTGGCCGCAAGTTCAGCGGTTCGTCATTTCATGTGAAGGATTCTGGAATCTGCCCTGTTCTTGCGTAGCTTATAACTTTTTACTCGTAGCTCGGTTTGGGGTGAAATTGGTGCCAAAAGTTCCCTTTTCGAGCCTAGCAACTTTTCTGTGTTTTGTGCAAAACCCAGTTCGGACTGTAAATAGGGTCGAATTGCTGTTTTATATCGAACAGTGCGGTTTTTCGCTGTGCAGTTAACCGGACTTGTAAAATCTATAATAAATTGTAGAAAAATCGTTAGAGCGCGTGCGATATGTCCTTGGAACCGTAACTCAGAGCACTTTCTGGTGATGTAAAATGTTTGAGGATTTTCTGGGTTTAAGGGGGGTCGAATCAGGTCCCGAACAGACCCGTTTAGTTAGGTGAAAAAGTCATTTTTGTGACGGTTGTAGCGTGCGTCGCGTCTTTAGGTCCGGGTCTCGTATTAATGCATGTTAACGTTCGTTTAGGTATTGGGAAGTGATGTTTGGATTGTGGAGCTTGGACTTTTGATTACGAGCTAGACGCGCTTTTGAGGTGAGTTCATTCACCGCGTAGTTAGGAATTTCATGTATGTTGTTTTTGTGTTATTGGTTGTTACGTGTAATTATGTGGTTGCATGAGATAATTGGTATGTGGTAACTGTTAATGATTGGCGATTTGTATATTTATATTTTGCTCACTCGGTGGGACCGAGGGCTTGGTGGGACTAAGCTTATTTGTATTGTTTACTCGGTGGGACCGAGGGCTTAGTGGGACTAAGCTTAGTTATATTTTGTTTTACTCGGTGGGACCGGGGGCTCGGTGGGACTGAGCTTATAATTAATTTATCTAGTTGCTCGGTGGGACCGAGGTTTGTCTTTATATGATAATTGATTGTGGCTGTATTCAAGGTGATAGTGATGTGGCCTACTTGCGAGTAGGGGCGATATACGTGGGTTGCTACCTACGTGTGTGTTTGAATTCACTAAGCTTTAGCTTACCCTTTTCCCTTATGTTGTGATCTCAGGTGCGAGGGGCAGGCAGGTTTGACGGTACACACAAGCGCGGAGCGTTGATGATGTTTTTTAATTTTTACTTTTAAACCCCTAGACTTTATTTATAACATTTTCCGCTGCGTAACTTTTTGAATGGTTTGGTAAACGAAATGTTTCAACTTGGTTTGCACATTATTAGATTGGGGTGATTTTTATAATGAAATGTATGTTTTAAAAATTTTTAAAATTTCTTGTAATTTTTGGGACGTTACAAGGGTTCAGGGTCGCATAAGCTACTCCGATCGGGGCCTAACGGACACCCTCTCGTCCACGCCGAAATCCAATAGACTTCTCGTTCCTTCATGTAGGAGAAAACGAATTCCAACCTACAAGCTAACCTCCATATGCCCAAGGAATCAGAGATCCCAAGGTACCCTGACCCCACCGTGCGACCGACTCCACATAGCATTCACATAGTTCATCATAAGCATAAAACAAAAAGTCGTATAACCTTTACAATCCATTTCATCTTGCTAAACAATCTTTTCAGTAGAACATACTTTTCATGGAAAACATTCGTAAAAGCTTGTAAATAAATCATGCTCATAAACATACCCTGATCAGTAAAACATAAAGCTTTCACTTACGTAAAATTCATGTAAATTAACAGGTATTTTCATATAATCATTTTCTCTGGGAAACACGTAAAATCACGTATTTTAGTTAGAAAAACTCACCTGGCTTGCTTGCTCCGAAGCTTCTCACTTACACTTCTGATCTCTAGGTGGAACACCTATAATATTAATAACGTACGTCATAATTCGCTCAACTATTAATCGAGTTAAATCCTGAACTCAACACCAATTTATCTAAATTGGTATATTACGCTTCTAGTTCAAAAATTATAACTAAGGGTCTTTGCTTACCCATCCAAAAGAAATGCTACACCGGATCATTTCCTTTACTCAACTCTAGATTCTCAACATACCAGTAAAAACACTGAATTATAAATCTCAGTCTCAAAATAAACGAACCCCAGATTTAACTCGCTTACACCCAAGCCCAAATTTAAAAAATACATGGAAGCCCAAATTAATTAGCAAATTAAATCCATAGTTAATTAATATCTCGAAGTCCACTAAACCAAATTATTTGACTACCGGATTGCTACTAAAGAGGGTTTGAAATCCATGTCTCGAACACGCATTGCGCAAGCCACCACCCATTCTTTTCTAGACCTCTCAATTAAACCCGATTAAGAGGGAGTTAAATCTTCCTTGTTGGGTTTCATTCATCCAATGTGTAAAACAAAGGTAATTTCAACTCATAGATTACAATTGATACTAGACTTTTGTTTCAAACAAACTAAATACATCTCAACCTCACGCCTTCCATTCTATCTCTAAAATTAATTTAGACATTTAATTAAAGTTATCCCCATTCATGCTCTTAACTAGAATTCACGATCTAAAACTTTAATTCGCTAGTTTAAGCGAGGAACAACCTTAAGAGTGATTACCAAGGTTCTCATTACAATTTAAACATCATAGTCGATTCCTTACTCAACTTACCCATTTTAAACATTTGATTTATAAAATGTTTCTAACAACCAATTATTCCTAAACATTCCATTTGATGAGGTTTTAAGCCTTAAACACATTTTCTTACATAATCCCGTTTCAACTACCTTTTAATCCAACAAGGTTTAAATAAGCCAATGCTTTCAATTAAATCAACAAACCCACTTTGATTATCATTTAGAGTCCCAAAACTAAATCCTAAACACCAAGAACAAAGACTAAGGAGAAAGTGGCTTAGATTATATACCTGAATTTTGTTAAGAACTCCTCTTCTCCTCCTCTCAATTCGCATGAAAACCTACTCAACCACCACCTCCGGCGACCACCACCTCCGGCGACCACCACCCCCGACTGCCACCATCGCCGGCGACCACCAAAACTGCCCCAGCTTCTTTCTCTCGTCGCCTCTCTCTCCCTTCGTCTCTCTCTCCTTCGTCGTCTCTCTCTCCCTCTCGTCGATAGTCTCTCTCTCTCTCTTCGACTTTCTCTCTCTCTCGACTGTTTCTCTCTTACTCGCCGGCTGTTTCTCTCCGGCGCACACCCACACAGGACACACACACACATTTACTAGACCATTTCTTTCTCTCTTCTTTCCTCTCACGAAAAAAAAACACAGGTCTCTCATGGCTTCTTTCCTTTCTTCTTCTTTCTCACGATGTGCAGCCAAAAACCATATGAAAACCCTAAAAGCAAAATGGGTTTTTCCTAAGATGCAGCAAAAACGGCGCCCCATTAAAGAAAAAGGGAGTTGGTTTCCTAATTTCTATATTTTACCCCCAAACTTTGCGAAATAAACAATTACCATCCCTAACTTTCATTTTAAAACATGTTACATTATTTGGGTTATTACAATCTCCCCTCCTTAATGGAATTCCGTCCCGGAATTCACTCTAGCACTAACCGGTGCCATTGGTTACCAAACTTGAATCTCAACTCTCGAAATAAATCTTTCTAATAACAAAACAAATAACAACATACTTTCACGCCTTAGCTGCGCAACTCTGATTAAACTCACATTCTTTGCTTATAACTGAACATACAATCATCCCCTCCTTCATCTTCCAAATCGGATCTATTACCTTAGGAACACCACGAAACTCAAGTTCTATGATTCTTTCGATTAACCGCAACGACCATAAAATCAGATAGATACGTAAAAAACAAAGGTCGTCCCGGCTTCCTTCTTTAGATTTACCTTAAATAATTCCTTAACGATCAGTGTAAATCTCAAATTCTCAATAACACTTTCCCACGAACTCCCGAAATTCCATCTTATAAATCATAACATGTGAACATAAGTTGTAAGTATCTCAGTACTTACCACTCCCTAATTATTCTTATCCCCATCACGACCACACCAACAGTTTCCGAACTCAACTGTCTCTCCTGGCTAGTGCAATAAAACCACTGATCCTTACCGCACCCAACAGTACAATTCCTTCTCTTTATCACAAGCAACTATAACTCGACCTACTCATTTCAACTGATAAATTCCAATTTAGTTGCAATTCATTTCGTTCTAACACCCATAAGTTATCATATTTAATCACTTAATGTCGTAACTTAGCATCACATCTCGATATGTTGGCATTCACCACATCCATCAGCCTAAACCGACTTCTTAATTAACAACTCCACTGAGTAACCCTACCATTCACAACTTACCAAATAATTTGAAATTTACATATTCCATCATACTATCATCAACTTCTCACTTTAACCTTTAGATTTTCCCTTATCGACTCTTAGTAAGAATTTCGGTAGAATCATAACGCATTCTGTAATAACAAATAAATGTCATTACTTAACAAATCCATAAAATTTTAATCCATCAACCAAAGGCTCATACCTCTATCATGACGTTTCAAATCAACTAACGATCATACTACCATTCCGACCCATATTCATCATCATGTCATTCTTTAAACATAACCAAATCTTCCAACTGATTCCTTCTAGGATCATTCCCTCACACATAAGAAACAATTCATGCTCTTTAGAGATTTAGCACTTACTATAACACAATTTGACTAACGCGCTCTTCATCTTTCTTTAAACTTCCAATGATCTCAACATATACCTACTTAGCGACTTTTACAGCCAAAACACTTGGTTTCTCCCTTTGGGTAATTTCCCATCACTACTCCGTCCTTTCACTCCGATCCTAATCACACCACAAAGTCAACTTACCCTCTATGAGCTCCAATAATCTGGTTAATAGATCGAACATCTCATCCGAAAATCCCAAAAGCTTCTATATGATGCTTTCTTTCTCTCTAACATCACCTCACTATGATACTAGCGGGTACATTTAGCTTGGCAATTAATGCCATTACATAACTGTACATCCCTCACTCATAACATCGCACTGCAAACCAAATCTCTCATGGTCATTCATACACAACCACGCTTTCCTTCATACTCTCCCGTATACTACAATCGAGTCTATCTCACTACGTAGTCCTTTCCCAACTTGTTGAACTATAACTCACGAGTTCTCAATTAACTCACACACAAACATTCTAGCTAGCTCTTCACGATCCGAGCCCTTACAAAACAGGGTACAGCTCCTCACCGATCGATAAGATCTACACCCTCGCTTCGCTTGTGCTACATACCTCATCATTCTACGAATCCCTCCATACCTCATAAATAGAACGCTTATTCAAAAATGACCACTTCCCATCCTCTTAACACTCCTACAAGGTGTTCTATTAATTTACAACCTTCTGGTTCACGTCTTCGGCCTCGGCCATCTTACACAGCTATCGACTTCCATAACAACAGACAACCTGTAGCTACTTTCTTAACTTATTCTTAAACATGGGCTCCCTTACGGGACCTAATCCTATCAACATATCATAGCCACTACGTAATATGTCTCGCTCTTTTCTGAACTTACTTTTGTAACATCAATATTACAAGCTCAACACAAAACTTATTCCTACCACCGTGGACATTTCGTTTCTACCCCTCAACACTACTCATAACGAGTTGCTAATATCAACCCCTTGAGGACTTCAAGCCCTCCCTCCGGACACAACCGTCCCTTGACAACGGTACTTCCAGTTACCGAACAAGGGTGCAAACCCTCACACACCCGATACTATAATCCACTACTGACGGAACACATATCCCGATACTACAACGTTCTCTCCTGATTTGACCAACAACTCTCCATTCTCTGAGTTCTTTCTTAGTTTTAAAAAAAATGCATCACCCTACGACCTAGTGAGTTCATAGCCTTCATGCATGACAAATCTATAGATAATTCATTTTGTACTTTTCATCATTTTCAATAAACAACACTTGAAAACATATAGGGTACACATGCCCTCATCACTCTTCAAAATTTAAAGCCGTGCACCACGATCTCGAGGATCGTTCGCGTGCCACTTTCCATAAACTCAGTCTTACTTCACCAAAACATGTCATTACGACATAAATATATTGAGTGAAAAATCTTTTCATACGACTACATCCTGAAAGAAATTATCGACATAAAGTAAACCAGTCGGTTTTCGTACTCGTAAATAACTTCAACATGTCATTACTCATTTTGGTTATAGAAGTTTTGCATTCAATCGTTTTCTTGACTTTTGCAATAATTTAACTCATCACGAAAAGAGTGAAATACTTTACAAATTATAAAACTCGAAACTTCATTGTGCCATGTGAATGAAATCATCTTTTTCTTTAAACATAGGCGTGCACATCCTGACTCATTTTCGATCAAAAATTTATCTTTACACGTTTAACTTAAATCGTGAGAATTTCATGTTACATAAAAGGACACCATGCATGAGACTCTACTTGCATTTGAAGGCTACTCACTCTAACAAGGTCAACTGCTTTACTTGCTGAGTTTATCCTTGACATTCTACCTACGACCAACGGTCGCCCTCTCGGTCATGCAATAACTTGCTGAACACGCTTTCCACATCTCACTTACTCAACCCCTTCCATACTATTTCGTTTTAAGCAACTATCTCACTTTCTGCTTCTACAAGGTTTCATTTCACTATAAGCATCCTATTTCATTTATCCTACCACTGGAGAGCTCGATTAAAAGGTCAGAGTTCCCTTGACACTTTCAAGATTTCGACACGGCCTTTCCTTACTATTCTGACTGATCTATTCCAGGATTTCTAGAACTGGGACTCCCTCGAAATAAGAGCCCTACCCGACCTCAAACATTCATCTTCTCTGAATCCACGAAGAGTCACCTCTAGACGACTCATAACAGTCGATACAACACTCCTTCTCTACGATGTATATACACATGACATCATAAGTGACCTCTCAAGAAACTTCCCCAACGAGGGGTCTCAGTCTACCCTTCAGGGATCTTGCTGACATTCTAACGTACTAGAACACGACATAAACACTAGGTAGGTTAATAAGGCAGGTTAAGCACGTACATGTACCTGTAAGTTCGCAATTACACTGGCCAGGTGGAATCTCAAACTTACCTTACATGACAGTCCTCATGTCCCTATTAGTCCTATTTCTATAATAGTGTCATCCTAACGCATTTCCTGTATCTACAATAGTGCCCTCCTAACGTATTTCCTGATTCTCAGTTGTGATTTCTACTCCCAAGTTTAAGTTTAGGCCCGTCCGGTCACCTAAATCCCTTAAACTATGGCTCTGATACCATTTGTAACAACCCAAATTCCATATAAGACAAACATAACATTAATACATAACCTTCTCATAACCGGGTCCCCAAATTTCATTACATTACTTCTAAATATGAGGTTGGCGGAAACAACCTATACACAACTGAGAATGATCTAACTGCTACAAGTGGCACAAGCACTGTCTCTAGCGGAATTTGTCCTCTATCTTGCTCTTGCTCCCTCACCAGAGCCTTCTACTATTTGCTTACCTGAAAAGGTTTTAGTTTTGAAAAGCGAGGGTTAGACCAAAAGGTCTAGTGAATTCCCTCCATAAAACATTCAACACAGTATAAAATCATTTCATAGAAAACATACTTTCACATCTTTTTCATAAACATCATCCAAGGTCAAACACAGGGTTCAGGGTCGCATAAGCTACTCCGATCAGGGCCTAACGGACACCCTCTCGTCTACGCCGAAATCCAATGGACTCCTCGTTCCTTCATGTAGGAGAAAACGAATTCCAACCTACAAGCTAACCTTCATATGCCCAAGGAATCAGAGATCCCAAGGTACCCTGACCCCACCGTGCGACCGACTCCACATAGCATTCACATAGTTCATCATAAGCATAAAACAAAAAGCCGTATAACCTTTACAATCCATTTCATCTTGCTAAACAATCTTTTCAGTAGAACATACTTTTCATGGAAAACATTCGTAAAAGCTTGTAAATAAATCATGCTCATAAACATACCCTGATCAGTAAAACATAAAGCTTTCACTTACGTAAAATTCATGTAAATTAACAGGTATTTTCATATAATCATTTTCCCTAGGAAACACGTAAAATCACGTATTTTAGTTAGAAAAACTCACCTGGCTTGCTTGCTCCGAAGCTTCTCACTTACACTTCTGATCTCTAGGTGGAACACCTATAATATAAATAACGTACGTCATAATTCGCTCAACTATTAATCGAGTTAAATCCTGAACTCAACACCAATTTATCTAAATTGGTATATTACGCTTCTAGTCCAAAAATTATAACTAAGGGTCTTTGCTTACCCATCCAAAAGAAATGCTACACCGGATCATTTCCTTTACTCAACTCTAGATTCTCAACATACCAGTAAAAACACTGAATTATAAATCTCAGTCTCAAAATAAACGAACCCCGGATTTATATATATGAAACCGGACCTTAGATTAACTCGCTTACACCCAAGCCCAAATTTAAATAATACATGGAAGCCCAAATTAATTAGCAAATTAAATCCATAGTTAATTAATATCTTGAAGTCCACTAAACCAAATTATTTGACTACCGGATTGCTACTAAAGAGGGTTTGAAATCCATGTCTCGAACACGCATTGCGCAAGCAAGCATTGCGCAAGCCACCACCCATTCTTTTCTAGACCTCTCAATTAAACCCGATTAAGAGGGAGTTAAATCTTCCTTGTTGGGTTTCATTCATCCAATGTGTAAAACAAAGGTAATTTCAACTCATAGATTACAATTGGTACTAGACTTTTGTTTCAAACAAACTAAATACATCTCAACCTCACGCCTTCCATTCTATCTCTAAAATTAATTTAGACATTTAATTAAAGTTATCCCCATTCATGCTCTTAACTAGAATTCACGATCTAAAACTTTAATTCGCTAGTTTAAGCGAGGAACAACCTTAAGAGTGATTACCAAGGTTCTCATTACAATTTAAACATCATAGTCGATTCCTTACTCAACTTACCCATTTTAAACATTTGATTTATAAAATGTTTCTAACAACCAATTATTCCTAAACATTCCATTTGATGAGGTTTTAAGCCTTAAACACATTTTCTTACATAATCCCGTTTCAACTACCTTTTAACCCAACAAGGTTTAAATAAGCCAATGCTTTCAATTAAATCAACAAACCCACTTTGATTATCATTTAGAGTCCCAAAACTAAATCCTAAACACCAAGAACAAAGACTAAGGAGAAAGTGGCTTAGATTATATACCTGAATTTTGTTAAGAACTCCTCTTCTCCTCCTCTCAATTCGCATGAAAACCTACTCAACCACCACCTCCGGCGACCACCACCTCCGGCGACCACCCCCGACAGCCACCATCGCCGGCGACCACCAAAACTGCCCAACTTCTTTCTCTCGTCGCCTTTCTCTCTCTCTCCCTTCGTCTCTCTCTCCTTCGTCGTCTCTCTCTCCCTCTCGTCGACAGTCTCCCTCTCTCTCTACGACTCTCTCTCTCTCTCTCTCGACTGTTTCTCTCTTACTCGCCGGCTGTTTCTCTCCGGCGCACACCCACACAGGACACACACACACATTTACTAGACCATTTCTTTCTCTCTTCTTTCCTCTCACGAAAAAAAACACAGGTCTCTCATGGCTTCTTTCCTTTCTTCTTCTTTCTCACGATGTGCAGCCAAAAACCATATGAAAACCCTAAAAGCAAAATGGGTTTTTCCTAAGATGCAGCAAAAACGGCGCCTCATTAAAGAAAAAGGGAGTTGGTTTCCTAATTTCTATATTTTACCCCCAAACTTTGCGAAATAAACAATTACCATCCCTGACTTTCATTTTAAAACATGTTACATTATTTGGGTTATTACAAATACCATTTTTCCAATTACACGTTTGTATTCGTCTCGTCAAAAAATATGAGTCCAATATGATTAAATAAAAAAATATTCAATATTAGGCTCATTTCGAAGATATTGACGAGACGAATACAATGATATAATTTGTAATAAAAAAATGTAATTTTAATAATTTTAGTTTATATACGATTATTTATGTTAATATGATAAGGGTATAAAATGAAAAATGATAAAGTAAGGGATTAAAAGTAATATAATAACTAATTACAGGGACCAAAAATGTAAATATATAATATGTTCTATAAAATGGTGATGAGAATGCATGTGAACATACATTTCCTGGTGTACATCGAGAGAGAGAACATCGAGAGAAAGAACAGAGAAGTTCGACGCATAGTTTTTTGGTTGTTAAGTTATAGCAGCACTCAGCAACATACAACATCTTAAGTTATGGCGAATTGGGGTGAAGATTTTCAATGGTATCCTAATTCAAATAATGAGGTATTTCATCCACTACTATATATGTATATATAGATATATATATATATATATATTATGTTATCCCGTTTCATATTGTCTGAAAATGAAACTCGATTGGTGGAAGATTTGTCAACAAACAATGTGAATCCTAGAAATATTTTATCAACAATAAAGCAGCAATATCTAGATAATGTGTACAAAAAAAACTATATACAATCAATGCCAGAAAATTCGACTTCAGAAGAATGCAGGTAGAACTCCAATGATTATTTTTTTTGTTTTTTGTCTTTTGTTGTCTTTTCTTTTTCTATTTTATTTATTTGTATTATAAATTTTTAATTATTTGTATTATGCAGGTAGAACGCCAATGCAAGTTGTGATGTCATTTTTACAAGAAGAAGGCTACGTTTTTTATGATCGTGCAAACAACTCGACTAATCAGTTGGAAGATTTATTCTTTGCTTATCCAATATCACTGGAGATATGGCGTGCATTTCCACACGTGTTGTTGATGGATGCCACCTATAAAACGAACATGTTTGAGATGCCTCTCCTTGAAATTGTTGGTGTAACTTCAACTAATAAGACATTCTGTGTAGCATTTGTCTTTATGCACAGGGAAAAGGAATCCAATTATACTTGGGCATTGAATTGTCTACAGTCATTGATGGAGGGATGTCTTTATCCACTTGCGATCGTCACAGACAGAGAGTTGGCACTGATGAAAGCATGCAGTATTGTATTTCCTGATGCTAAAAGATTACTTTGTAGATGGCACATCTACCAAAGTATTATGAGAAATTGTAAAACAGTAATAACATCAAATCATGACTGGGGTTCCTTTTACAATGCATGGGTGACATTAGTTGACTCGGTAACGGATGAAACTTACATGTTTAATTTCTCACAACTTGAAGCAGTATTACGAAGCTATCCAGGTACACCTTAATATATTATTATAAGTAAAATGTTATATGTAAGTTTAACAATTACTAAAAAAAGTTAAATTGTTCTAATTTTCAGGTGTTCTTGCTTATCTGAATGACACATGGTTGAAACCATATAAAGAAATGTTTGTATCTGTTTGGACTGACAAATATCTCCACTTTGGAAATCAGACAAGTAACAGAGTGGAGAGTCAACATTCCAAGTTGAAAACTTACTTGGATTCGACGCAATCAAGTCTACCGACATTTATGAGCAAGATCAATCAAATCATTCAGTCACAAGATACAGAAATTAAAGCAAGTATTCAAGTGAGCAAAAGTGTCACGAAACATCGTCACCGCATACCACACTTCCAACAATTGTGTGGTTTCGTTTCACATTATGCATTAGACATAATATTCCAAGAGTATGAGCGAGCTCAATCTGTTGGCTTATTTTCTGAAAATTGTAGTTGTCTACTACGTACAAGTTATAGGTTGCCATGTGCGCACGAACAAATGCAATACTTGAACAAAGGTGTAACATCCTAAATTTTCGATAATAGTATTTTAATGAGATTTGGGATTTAATTATATTTTAGTTTTAACCTTGAATCATGTTTTGATTTATAATTAAAATGAGGTTAAAATGTTAGTGATCAAAGTTAAGTGTCATTGTGGAAATAATGAAACCTAGAGGTGTGTTTGGTAAATTGTGAAAGTATGTATGGATAAAGCAAAAGAGTTAGTAGATATTTTCAGTATTTTGGTACCTGGGTCGGTTAAGAGGCATGGAGAAAGAGAGAAAAAGGAGAAAAGAGAAAAGAGAAAAGAGAAGAAAAGCAAGATTTTGGTCTTCAATTGGTAAGAAACTGAGTTTGGTTTTGATAAAAATCAGTTGTAGTTGTAAGATTGTAAACGAATTGGTGTGTTGAATTGATTTTCAGAATCCTTAACAGCATATTTGAATAAGATTTGTACAGCAAAGTGGGTTTTTGCAAAAGGTGAGTTCATTCTTTATTTTGACCTAAATCCGTATTTTCTGTTAAATTAAACGTTAAGACATGTGTATAAACTGTATTGGGACTGAATGAAAGTGTCGAAACAAGCTGAATAGAACATATATGGATTTGGACTATAAAAATAGGCTGCAGGTCGTATTTTTCCGGATAAAAGAACAGTACCCGGAAACCTCTGTTTGAAGGTTTCCGAACAAGACGAAGTTATCCGGTAAGTTTCGTTTATTACGTAGTTTTTCCGGATGAAAAAGATACCGGATGGTATCCGGATTTCATTGGTTTCCGGGTGTCATCCAGATTGCTTATGCTGTCCGGAAAGTTATGTTGTCCGGAAAATTAGGCCGTCCGGTAAGTGATGACGTCCGGATAGGTGTGGTGTCCGGAAACATGTGATGTCCGAAAACATACGATGTCCGGATACAGTTTCCGGATGTGTTATCTAGTTAAGTTTTCTAGAACCCCCGTGCTAAGTCGTCGAAGGGGGGGTAAATGAAGAGGAGGATACGATAGGTTATTTAGTAATCTTAGTGTTGAGAATATGTTATGAGATATGATGTGATATGTTGTTAGGCATATACGCTAGTAAGTGTAATGGATCCATAGGCACGGTTATGCATTGTAACGAGGAATAGACATAAAGTAATTTGTAATTCCCGTTGACCTGAAGTGAGGAATAGACATAAAGTAATTTGTAATTCCCATTTCTTAAAGGTGTTATGAAATGAGAAATAGGCATAAAGGAACTTGTAATTTCTATTTCATAGAGTAGAAATTGAGGAATAGGCATAAAGTAAATTGTAATTCCTGATTTCTAGGGGAAGACCAGAGATTGACATAAAGTAACTTGTAATCTCTACTTCTGAGCCAAGAAATAGGCATAAAGTAACTTGTAATTTCTTGAATAAGAGCATTAATCTAGAATCTATGATGATTTGTGGTAGGCTCTTGTTTGTGATAATATGACTTACTGAAGGTTAGTCATATTCGCGAGATTGGACATTTTTCTTGTTATTGAGGTGAGTACGTGTATGGTAAGAATGGTGGAGAGCAGGTTTGTTTATATGTATTGAATATTCCCAAACTGTTAACGTTTAATTTGAATTTGGATGTTCTCACTAGGCATAAGCCTAATTGTTCAAATTAATTTTCTTACCAGGTACCGGCTCGGGGAAGTAAATGGGATGTGTGCCGAGAGCTTTCGATGTATCCAACTTAAGAGATAAGCGGAGGATGTCAGCTAAAGCAGTGGGACTTTTTGATGGATTACTTAGATAACTTAGTTAATCTAATTATAGTGTACATGATTAGATTAATAAGTTATTAGGAGAATTCCATGTTTGTAATTATGAAACCTCTTAGTTGATTCTCTTCTTATATAAAAGATTGGATGTTGTTATGTCATAACTTGTCACAAATTGAAGTTCAAATTAGCCCTGATTTTTAGGGTGTTACAAAAGGTCATCCTATCCCAATTGATTCAATTGATGTATTTTGGACGACGCTTGATTTATCACCGTGCCAATCTTTACAAGATGATGACGTAGGTTGTGAAGCTGAAGTCCAAATGTTTACTAAGGAATTTAACAAGCAATCGAGATCTGGTAAGTTCAGTTTTCTGAGGAAGATAAAAGAGATAGCCAGTGCATCAAAAACATGGGTTCGTGAACCTGTTGTTAACAAGACTACTCGTGGACGGCCCTCGTTGAAGGATAAGCTTTCCTAAAAACTCATGTTGATCCCTCATTTGCAACTCATGTTGACCCGTCTTTTACAAGTGAAAGACCCCTTAGACGTAGTAGTTCGAACGCGTCAACATTTGTTGACTTGGAAAAAATGAGTTACCAGGAACCACCGAGACACAGTTCTTTCATGGGCAAAAACTATAATGCACATCCATACATTAACAATTTCCAAAGATGTTTCACCCTTACATTACGCATGTACATGATGTAAGCGATGATGGAAATTGTGGATTCCGAGCAATAGTTGTCTGTCTCGGTCTTCATGGAGATGCATGACCTACAATTCGGTTTAACTTGATGAAAGAGTTAGATACACACAAGACAGAATACATCAACGTTTTTGGAGGTCAATATTGGAATATTGTTTACAACACTTTAAACTTCTTTCAATCAGATCGAGGTGCACCAGTTGAACACTGGATGACAATGCCTGAAATAGGTGTCTTGATTGCTACAAAGTATAATGTGATATTACACGTTATAAATATGGCAGGTTGTCTGACGTACTTGCCGCTTAGGTCCACTCCGCCAGCGTGGTATCAACATGTTGCTTTTACAATTGGGTACGTTAATGGTAACCATTATGTGAAATTATATATGGCAGAAGGATACCCGTTCCCTACTATAACTCAACATTTTTTCCACGACAGTTATCCGTGTGCTGCAGGATGGGCTACCCCGTATTCAGATCGAATACAAAAGTACCAACGACTTTTACGTGTTAATTGTACTACGGATAATGTTATTTTAGAATAATCGAATGTAATATAGATTATTTTATGTTCTATTTATATGTTAAATCGCAATGTTTATGTTTTATTTTTATAATTATATAATTATAAAAAATTAGTAATATTTATATTTATAAATATTTATTTATTTTTAAATAAAATCAAAAAGTAACAGAAAAAAACATTTTTAAACTATATAATACAAATAAATAAAAATATATAATACAAATAAATAAATAAAATAGAAAAAGAAAAGTCAACAAAAAAACAAAAAACAAAAAAAACAAAATCATGGTTTTAATCAATGGGTGCAATTAGCCAATTTTGGGGTGCAAATAGCCTCCCCCTTTAGAAAGCTTTCACACGCGTTTGTTGAAGATTTGAGGTGGCGATCAATCAAATCAATCGCAAGAATTCTCTCTCAAGGTTGTTGCAAAATATTCTCTCTAAGAAATGGTACAAATTTGATAGTGTGTGAAATGTTCTACAATGCAACAAACCAATCTAGTATTTATGGCTTAAATCACACAAAGTCAACATACTGACCGATGGATGAGCTCCACGTAGAAAGTGTAATAACCGCTTTTATGGTGAACCGGCAGGCGTGGATTGAAGGATCGCACTTGAGAGATTTGAGCAATGGTTGAACAAAGAGGTTGGAACAAAGGGGGCCTGGATGGGTTCTGGATCGCTTGGCCATCTTCTGGTTGGACATCATTTGTTTTCTCTTTTTTCCGGCTTAGGCTCTAGTTCAATTGCACTTTTGATTAGAGGCACTTCTAGTCCTCTAGACTTGTTAACTTTTCAATATTTTTACATAAGAAGAAATATGACTAACAACAGTGACATCGACAAAGTTTAGGTATAAGGGACGAGAATTGGAGTCTCTGCTCTATTCCCATGCCTATTTTACATGTTCCCCTCTTTCAAATCTATTAATACCATATTTCCTTAGTAAGAGTACTTTATTATTGCCTTTCCAAAGAAGTCTATTGACCCTAAATAGAAACATTTAACTCATTTTTCAAACACTTAAAGAGACGGGAACATAAAGTTATGTGTCGGTGAATAACATTGATGGTACGTTGTCAAAGTCATCAACCATTTTTTCATATAGTGATATTGTTTTTCAATATTCCAACTATTAGTTTACCTTTTCATTTTTTATAGAGTTAATTACGGATTTAGTCTATATGGTATGTTAACTGTTACAAAAATGGTCCCTAAACTTCATTTATTATAGATTAGGACTCGCCGTGTGTCGTTTTATAACATGTTGGTCCCTCCCTCTAACGGCCATCCAATTCCTCCGTTATCGTGAGGGCATTTTCGTCCTTTTTCTATTTTGTCTTTACTCGAGGGACTAATTTTGAAATAACCACATAAATCACAGGACCAAATCCCTAATTATGTTTGAAAAATAAAAAATATTAAATTTTTATACTTTTAAGTTTATTAAATTAATTAATTATTATACTATACTATATATATATTGATTATTATATCTTAAGTAATATATTTTCTTTTAGAAAATATAGTACCTATCTACACAAATACGCACACAAACATGGACTAAATCCAACAGAAAGTGCATATCATAAGAACCAAATCCGTAATAAAATGATATGTGAGGACCAATTTCATAGAAATTGGCATAGCATAGGGACCAAAGCCGTAATTTACTCATAAATTTATTTCATATTTCTTATATAGGATTGTTCCGATAAGAATGAAAGTTAAACTGAGAATGATAAGAAGAGATCTTTACTTTTGGATACACATTACGATGAGATGCACATGATCATCCCCGTACCAAACGTAATTAATAGATAAGTTTGAGATTAAAAGTGATCAAATCATTTTTTATCTTCTCACATTAACTCTCCTTCTCACATGATTTTTTGTCCTCTTATATATACAATTAATTATTATTTAGAAATTTGTTGTAGGATAAGTGTGTCATCGTCTAAAAGATATGACGATATAGATAAAGATAAACATATTAGAGATAGGTTAGATCTTATATCTCTCGTAGTTATCTACTTGTATCTCATCTCTATTTAAATGACTTATGATCAATGAAAATTACAGCTTCATTCTCTCTATTTACTGTTGTTCTATTTCTCTTTTCCTTTAACACGTTATCAGCACGAAAGCTCCACTGATCAGTCCGTCGATCAAATTACGGGTTTCAACTTCATAAATCTATCCCTCCGTCGATGCTACAATCCAAGTAAGAATTCTTACACATGTATAATATATTAATATTTATGTGGCGTAATATTCATGTCATGAACCATAAACCTCTCTCGATCAATTTTCTCTTTTAAAGAGTTTATATGTATGTTGGCTTGTTTCTTCATATTTATCATATAGTAGTAAAAAAAGATGGATTAGAGTTTCAATAGGTTTAAAAAAGGAAGAAAAATATGATGCAAATACCCTAAATCTAATGACCAGCAAACCTGCAAATTAGATTTGAATGAGTTGATAATCCACTTTTATTATATACTTGATATATTTTATTTGTTTGATTATTATTTATGAAATATGCATCATTATTGGTATATTATGCTATAACTAAATTTTATTTTTTTACGATCAATTGTTAAAATACTTTGTTATTAGTGGTTAGGGCGATTTTGAATAATTTGTGTTAATTTATTATTGTTATATTCAATTACTTATCTTGGTTATGAATTCCTAGTTTCCTACTCATTAATTTCAATCTTATAAATAATTTTTGGAAGTTACACTTCCAACCCTTTATACTTGGTCTTTTACTAAAAAGTCCATAACCACTATTAAGATGTTAAAATTTTGAATTTCATTTTATGCCAAAAAAATGAATTTTGTTGTAGGATAAATGTGTCATCGTCAAAGTATAAGACGATAATGATAAAGTTAGAGATAGAGATAGAGATAGAGGCATTATAGTTAGATTAGAACTTGGTATCTCATGATTATCTCTTTGTAAACCATCCCTATTTAAAGGGCATATGATTAATGAGAATTACGATTCATTCTCTCTTTTCTTTTGTTGTTCTGTTTCGATTCTCTTCAACACGTTATCAGCACGAAAGCTCAAACGACTTGGATCTTGCTACTTCAATACAAGTACACATCTTTATATTCTTATCTCTCTACATATGAACGTCTTATGTATGCTAACTGTATGAATACTATGTCATTCTCACTGTGGATATATTTAACTTTTATGTTAACATTCATCATGTTGGTTTTTTTTTTTTGAAATCTAACAATAAAAGAAGTACGAGTAACGAAGTTGAAAGATTTATGTATTTACCTTCTCCATTATTTTTCCTTTCAAGTAATTATTTGAATACCCGTAAAATCAAGAAAGTTTTGGCTTTTTTTTATGGTTGAGAATAAGAAGAAACTTTTAGGGTTCTGATTTTGTTTAGGCCTTAGGGGATCCGCCCTTTTTATTTATTTATTTATTATATATTTGACTTACTATTATCTAGTTAGAACTTGAATGTGTTTAGGTGTTTATTTATTTGATTAGTTTAATTATGTTATATGGCCTTAATAAATTTTTGAGTTTTTATTATTTAACAAATTATCTTATTTTAGTTAAATATTTAGTTATTAATATAGATTGTTATTTCATATCTACATTTGTTTGATATAAATCTAGTATCAAGTCTTTTATTAGATAATAGTATTTTTTAAAGTATCAAGTCTTTTATATATGTTAATTGATTTTTATTTAACGTCATTAAATTCTAATTAGATGATTCATTTTTAATATATTATTGCTATATACCCACGTAGGCTTTCATTTGATTTGTTATCTTATAAATTTAACCATGTTAAATATTTTCATTTTTTTTGGCTGACTAATTTAATTTGATCCATTTAAATTAGATTAATTATATTGTTATGTGATATAATAATAATAAAAAAAATCATGATTTAGGATTTAAGGATATAACTATTTCTTGATAGAACCATAAGTTTGTTATTTTGTTTCCAACTTATAAAGAAAAAAAACTTAGTTTATTTATTAGTCTTTTAATTAATTAAATATTATATTGGCAAAATAGGATATTAAACTGATTTAGTTTTGGTTGAGTCTCCTTTAATTGTAATCTTATTTTTATACCTTTGCTTATTATTATTTATTTATGTATAATTAGTTTATTTATCATATTGAGTTTATGTAATATTTATCATTTTAAGTTATTATTATCATTAGTATTTATTAATGTTTATCTAATTAGACTACAATATTCGTACATATATTTAAATGATTAATTTAAATATGTATCTACTTCAAACATGCTAATATTTGTTTAAATGCTTATCCATTTACAATAGCGTTTATTTATTTATTATTTAAATGATTATCTTTTCTTAGATGTTTATCTTAATTATAATTCATGACTTTAATAATTAAATTTTGAAAATTACACTTCCAACTCCCATAACTTTTGATATCTTGCTAAAAGCTTCAAAAATAGCATGAAAATGTTAAAATATTATTCAAATATTTATCCTGATTATGAGTTCCTACTCATTAATTCAAATCTTATAAATAATTTTTGGAAGTTACACTTCCACACCCCCCCCCTTATATTTGGTATTTTACCAAAAGATCCATAAATACCAATAAGATGTTATAAGTTTGAATTTGACTTTATGTCAAAACTAATATTGATTTGTCTAATGGCAAAAATCTCTAAAAATACTATTAAGATATTAAAACATTGAAATTGGCTTCATATGCCAAACCCTTATTCTTTTCGGCCTCCTGCCAAAAGCTTTATAATTAACAATGTTATATTCAAATTAATTAAATCGCAAGATATCGATTTGGATTTTGTCAAACGGGTGTAAATAGCCCTAAGGTTTGTAGGGATTCAAGTAATCCATGTGATTCCCATGCTACCTGGAAATCCAATAGATTGAGTGATTTCTTGTTGCAAATTGAAATATTGATGAAATATTATCAACAAAATATAAGAATACAAAAATCCAATATTATTATGATAATGAAATTTCATGCATAACATAATAAGTATAAACCATAATTCACTATTTTAAAAAATAATATGTTATCCGTTCTCTACGACATCTTTGAATCAAAAGTACTTGATTACCATAAGATAGGTTCGGAAAAACACAAGAAAATACGCAAAAGTCATCGAACCATTTTTGACCCTAAAGAAAAAAATAGATGTTAAGACACAATTAAATACTTTAAAATTTTTGAGATGATACATCAGTCACAACCTTCAGAGAGAATAACTAGAAACCCCCAAGAACCGTGGGTAGTCCCAAAAGGAAATTCGGGAATATTCAGTACCATAAAACTCTCAAACTAATCATACAGTGGAAAGAAACCTACTTACTTGATTACAAGAAGGTAACTGATTTTGACAAAGAAATGTCATGTCTCAAAATGCATCGCAATCTTGTGGCAAGGAACTCACAAAAGATTATGCGAATCATAACATCTTTTCATCTTTCCTATATCACCAATCATACTAATGAAACAATATAAGCTGCAATATAACCTTTAACAAACTCATTAACTTAATGCAAATGGTTAAGAGTTGTAGCAATGTTTTTTTAACAACGCTAGACATACCCGGATAAAGAAAATTCTTGGGGTTAATAAGGCAAGCGTTGGAGGTGGAAAGAACTCCAAAGGATAGTGAGTTGAACATATTAATCCACACACATATGCTAAATATGTACCATATGGACAAGGTTGTGGAAAGGGTCAAATTCATGGAAAGAATCGGGAACAAACTCCTAATAGAAAATGGAACAAATTAATATGTCATATCTAAGATTGATTTAAGTATAAGTTTATTTGAATACACTTTAACTATCAAATTAATTGCATTTGTGTATATATACACATGCGTTTATAACCATTAGAGGTGTAAATGAACACATAAAAGAACAAATGCAAAACTCTCAATGTTCTTCGTTCCATGTAGGAATGTATCGAGGAGAACTTGATTGTTTTTGTGACATATCATACAATCATAAGAAATAGATTGTTATTCATTGAATTAATAATTTTTAATTCCTCCAAACACTTAGACGATGGACTGTCACTTGTTGCTTAATGACACAAGATCAATCACTAAAGCACTATATTAATAGAACCCTTGTTAAGATATTCGTACCAATGAGAAATCATATTATAAGAATGGAAATGGGTATATGTACATCAACTCTAATGATATGAAAGCAAACATACATTAGAGAAATTAATGGATTATCTATGTCATTAAATCATATTTTGTCACCAATAAAGAACTTTGGGACAATGACACATATATGTTTCGGCATGACCACGTGGGACACCATGGTCATGATATAGTGATCTATGTATTGGAAAATACACATTGACACATTCTCTTTCGAGTGAAAGATAAAACGAGGGAATTAACCAAATTGTAACTGTTGACTTCTACTGCACAAGAAGCAACACCACCATCATAATATGCCCACTCCAATACCTTGAACTTTTGTATACCCTGATTCTTAGCCAAGACAGGAATGAGACCATCCTAAATCTAAGGAGATAATACCAATAAATTCCATTCTTACAACAAATACAAGGTGATATTTATAGACAATAACATCCAAAATGCGGACCATTAAAGTACTTTATGGTTCTGGTTTTGACACAATGAACACGTGTAATATTATTGTCCACATGAAATGTTGCACTCCTAGCACTAGTTATACATTTAAGGACTCACCACCCTGATTTTCTCATCAAGTCTGCATGACTTAGAATGCTGGAGAATTTACATCATAAGGATTTGATGATTATTGCATGTGTATAGAGATTAATGTAAAGTTACCTATACCCCATGTGTATATATAATGGTCTCGTAGAATGATAAAAGTTGACCATCAAAAGAATATAGATGGTAGCTAGGGCATTGGTTATGCACACCAATTTATCCAAATCTACATGGGGTTATGCAATATTACATGCAACTTTACTTATTCGTTTTTAGACCCACAACCAACCAACTAACCTTATGCGTACCAGTTGGTAACTGGATATAAGCCTGATATTTAACATTTACGCATGTTTGGTTGTGTAGTATATGTGCCAATTGCGCCCCCACAGCGCACCAAAATGGGTCCTTTAAAACGATTAAGTATATATGTTGGATATGAATCTCCAACAATTATCCGCTATCTAGAACCTTTGACGAGTGATCCTAATATCGCATGATTTGCGAATAGTCACTCTGATGACAGTCTTCTTGTCGTTAGGGGGATATAGGGAAAAGTATTTTCCAAGGGAACGACAGGAACTGTCATGGAATGTTCCCACTTTAGTCCCCAAACTTCACAACGGAAAGTTGAAGTCAAACGAATCAGACTCGATACCTGATACGTTAAATACTATTTCAAAAGTGACAAGATCACACATACGAGCTGCTAATATACCCGTAAGGTTAAAAGTCCCCAACAGGGGCACAACGCCGTTGGAAAGTGCGTTGCAATCACACATAGTGGAGGTGTGGTTGAGGTCGTAGCTACCAAATGGAAGTGGTGGAAGCTACCCGGTTCGATGAATACTATTCTAAAGGAAGAGAATAGTGAGGCACATCCATTTATCATCAATACATAAAACTCTCATGAGATTATCTCTAATTATGTCCATGAATCATCACTGGAGGACGCTCCGAAGTTAATATTGATTCTAGAGATAAATAAAATCTTAAATGAACTATGAGAGTACATATGAGTCAATGGACAGATCATATATATTCATTGATGATTTATTCACATTTACTATTGCTCATAAGACGATAGAGCACGACGACATCGAACCACGCTCGGTTGAATAATATCAACAAAGCATATTGACCTAAAGAACAATCCAGAAAGAATTATATTATTTGACAAAGGATCGGGTATTTGGTTCGGTAGTGCTAACCCACCAAGTGTAAAGCCCGTAGGACATAACTGAGTCTTTGTCAGAAAGCGTAACGAGAATAATAAAGTCCCAATGTATAATGCTCTCCTTTGGCGCAAGGTTTCTCACAACGCACTGGATTGACCACAATAAGACTTACTCTCTCGTGATGGAGAACGTTCTGCTATTAATTAGCCAAGTAGTTTCCGAAGGACTGGAAATTGCAGCTCAACGATGTAGTTACTACATATCTCTATGGGGATCTAAATCCAGAGATATAAAAGTGCTTGATGGCATTATACCAATATCGAGTAACTTTAAACTATGAAATGTGATTACAATAAATATGAAACACTCACTTTATAGATTAAAACAATCTATGCGGATGTGGTATACCCGCCTGAGTGAATATTTGATTGGGAAACGATAAATAAAAACGATGAACTGTGCCCTTGCATATTTGTTAGGAGAAGAAAGTTCCAGATTTTCATAGTAGCTCTATATGTTGATGTAATGAACATAATAGACACTCTTGACGAAATAAGAGAAAACACAAGCTATTTGAAATCTGAATTTGAGATGAAAGATCGTGGGAAAACTTGGTTTTATCTAGATACTTGAGCTACGACACCGAGTTTGTGGAATATTAATCCACCGATCCGCATATGTCTAGAAAATGATCAGGCGACCTAATATAGACAAAGCGCGTTCGATTAGCACTCCCATGATCGGTCAAAGTGTTGGATATAAAGAAATATCCATTTCGTCTAAAGGATGAGGACGAAGAGGTGTTAGGAGCTGGAATTCCATACCTAAGTACAATAGGCGCATTATTGTACTCAACATAACACACTTGACCCTATATTGTACTTCTCACTGAACTTGTCTGCTAGATTTAAGCTCAACGCCAATGCAACGTCATTGGAATGATTTCAAATGAATCGTTTGGCACCATTGACGTGGGCTTATAATTTCCCTACGGAGAAAAATGGATTGATAATGTAACTTCAATACCTACTTAGATTGTGAGCGGCAAAAGTACTGGCTCTTATAGAAAAACACCAAACAATGCCTTGATATATATTTGCTAATATTAAGTATATGTTTGACTCATATAAAGGTTGTTCCCAAACTGGATAAAGAATTACCATATGAAACATGCCGATTGCTTGGAAGTAAACTAAGCAAACCCTTAATGGCTATCTTCTTATATTATCAACAATCTTACTCTCCATGAGACTATTCAAGAGTATATATGGTTAAGGACTATCATTACACATATAAGAGGAGCTGATAAGTTTGAGTTTAACCATTATACAACTTGCATGTATGGAAATAATGCATCATGTATCGAAGAAATGAAAGTAAGATATATCAAGGGTTATAACACAAAGCATATTTTGCTTAAGTTTTCATAGAACCAATTATCCTCAAGATTGAAGTGAACTGAATAAGATGCGAGGAAAATGTGACATGTTTGTTTACCAAATCAATACTTAAAACCATATTTGGGAAACATGTAGAAAGTATTGAAATGAAAATGTTTTAAACCTCATTTGATTAATGCACGAATCAGGGGGAGTGGTAGACAAAAGGGGGAGTCTACTATATATGTAATATTGGTATGTTGTGCTCTTTCCTTCAACCAAGGTTTTATTTTTCCCATTGGGTTTTGTTCCTTGGTGTAAGGTTTTAGTGAGGCAACGGTTTATATACCATCATGTTTTCTTAACTCTCACGATTAATGTACGAATCTAAGAGAAAATTAGACTAAAGTAAAAGTCTATGTGTTGCAAAGAAACTAGTGCGTTGTACTCTTTCCTTCGTCATATTTTTATTTTTTCCCACTGGGTTTTTATTTTGGCGTAAGGTTTTAACGAGGCAACAATTGTGCACCTTCACTCCTTTGACTCGGCACAAGGGGGAGTGTTGTAGGATAAATGTGTCATCGTCAAAGTATAAGACGATAATGATAAAGTTAGAGATAGAGATAGAGATAGAGACATTATAGTTAGATTAGAACTTGGTATCTCATGATTATCTCTTTGTAAACCATCCCTATTTAAAGGGCATATGATTAATGAGAATTACGATTCATTCTCTCTTTTCTTTTGTTGTTCTGTTTCGATTCTCTTCAACAAATTTTTATTTGTCGAATGGATCTCTTAAAATACTATTAAGGTATTAAAACATTGAAATTGGCTTCATATGCCAAACTCATATTCATTTTAATTTGGTGTCTTGCCAAAAGCTCTATAATTAGCAATGTTCTCTTCAAATTAATTAAATCGAAATATATCGATTTGGATTTTGTCAAACGAGTGTAAATAGCCCTAAGGTTTGTAGGGAATTAAGAAATCCATGTGATTCCCCTACTACCTGTAAATCCATAGATTGAGTGATTTCTTCTCGAAAATTGAAATATCGACGAAGTATTATCAACGAAATGTAAGCATACAAAAAAATCCAATATTGTTATGATAATAAAATTTCATACATAAAATAATAACTATAACCATAATCCATTGTCTTATCAAACAGAAAATTATATAGTATTCCTTATATACGTAAATGGTTGAAATAACTCATCCCAAAATCAACGTCGTAAAATCAAAAGAACTTGAGTACCATAAATGAGTATGCAAATATCCTTTGAAAAGGTACAAGAAAATACCTAAAACCCATCAGTGCCCTAAAAATCAACCACCTGAAAAGGTACAAGCAAATACCTTTAAGTTTTTGTGATGACATATCATCATAGATTCCATAGAGACAACCTTCTACTAGCAACCCTAAAGAACTACGGGCCTAAAACAGAGAATCGGGAATATTCGTGAACAAGTACTTCCCGGATTAATGTTATAGTGGAATAAAACCCACTTACTACAAAAAGCTAACTGGTTTCAACAAAGAAATGTTGTGTCTGAAAAGACATATTAATCATTGTGGCAAGGAACTCACCGAAGATGACATGATTCATAACATTATTCCACCTTTTCATATATCAGTAAATATTAATGAACCAATATAAACCGGAATATAACCTTTAGACAAATTTATCAACGTACTGCAAGTGGTTGAGATATATAACAAGATTCTTTCGAATAACCACGGTAGACATGTTGGGACAAAGAAAAATTCTGAGTTCAATAATGAAAGGTTAGAGGTGGAAACAACTCCAAAGGATAGTAACTTAAATAAAAAAAATTCTCACACATGACATCTATGTACCACGTGGACGAAATAGTGGAAAGTGTCAGCGGCATGGCAATAGTTAGGAAGCATTTTCTGATCCTTGTAGCTGAGATACAACTAATGCCTAGTTGATAAGGGATAATCAATTAACCGTTTTCTTAAAAAAGCGGAACAAGTTGAAAATGAACTATATTATATTAATTTAAGATTGAATGAGCATAGGTTTCTTTGAATTTTATTTTATATAAATTAATTTCTTTTGCTTATGTAAAACTGAATATATAACCATTATAGATGTAAATAAATACATCAAAACAAAACTCTCAATATTCTCCATTCCATGTTGGAATGTATCGAGGAGAATTTTTTTTATGATCTCTAATCCTAAGATATTGACTAATATTTACCCCCCCCCCCCCAATCACCATAATACGTAGACGATGGACTGTCATTTTCTTGTTAATACAAGATTAATAGTTACTAAAACACCATCTTAATATAAACCTTGTTAAGATATGCGTATCAATTGAAAATCATTTTATAAGAATGAAAATGGGTATATCAACTCTATGATATGAAAGGAACATATATTAGAGAAATTAATGTGTCAAATTAATGGATTATTTAGGTCATTAAATCATATTTTGTTACCAAAAAGAACTTTGGACAATGACTCATATATGTTTTGACATGACCACGTGGGACACCATGGTCATAACATAATGGTCCGTGACTCCGTGTGATGAAAAACACACATGGACACCTTCTCTTTCGAGTGAAAGATAAAATAAGGGAATTAACCAAATTGCATCTGTTGACTTCTACTGCACAAGAAGCAATACTACCATCATAATATGCCCTCTCCAATACCTAGAACTTTTGTATACCCTGATCCTTTGCCAAGACAGGAATGAGACCATCCTAAAGCTAAGGACATAATATAAAAATATCTCATTCTTACAACGAATACAAGGTGATATTTATAGGCATAAACATCCAGAATGTGGGCCATTAAAGTACTTTATGGTTCTGGTTTTGACACGATAAACACGTGTCGTATAATTGTCCATATGAAATGTTGCACTCCTAGCACTAGTTATACGTTTAAGGACTCACCACCCTGATTTTCTCATCAAGTCTACGTGACTTAAGAATGCTGGAGAATTTACATCGTAAGGATTTGATGATTATTGCATATGTATAGAGATTAATGTAGAGTTTCTTATACCCATGTGTATATATAAAATGGTCTCATAGAACGATATAGGTTATCATCAAAAGAATATATATGGTAGCTAGGGCATTGGTTATATGCACTAATTTATCCACATCTGCATGGGGTTATGCAATATTACATGCAACTTTTACTTATTCGTGTTTAGACCTACAACCAGTCAACCAATCTCATGTGTACCAGTTGGTAACTTGATATAAGCCTGATGTTTTAAATTAACGTATGTTTGGTTGTGTTGTATATGTGCCAATTACGCCCCCACAACGTACCAAAATGGGTCTTAAAGACGATTCATCAAATGTTGGATATGAATTCCCAACAATTATCCGCTTATTAGAACCCTTGATGAGTGATCTCTTTACCGCTAGATTTGCAGGTTATCACTTTGATGAGACAGCCTTTCCGTCGTTAGGGGGGATAGGAAAAAGAATTTTCCATGGGAACGACATGAAGTGTCATTGAATATTTCAATTTGGTCTCATTTTGATCCCTAAAACTTCACAACGTAAAGTTAAAATCAAACACATCAGACTCGATACCTGATACATTTAATATTATTTTAAAAGTGACAATATCACATATACGAGCTGCAACTATACTCGCAAGGTCAAAAGTCCCTAAACAATGGCACAACGTCGGTGGAAAGTGCATTTCAATCACACATGGTGGAGGTGTGGTTGAGGTCGTAGCTCCTAAAAGGAAATGGGGGAAGCTACTTGGTTCAATAAGATACTCATCTAAAGGAAGAGAAAAGTAAGGCACAACTATTTATCATCAATACATGAGATTGTTTCTGATTAAAACTATGTCTATGAATCATTACTGGAGGACGCTTCGAAGTTAATATTGATTCCAGAGATAAAAGAAATCTCAAATGAATATGAGTCGATGGATAGATCATACACACTCAATGATGATAAATTCACATATATCGTTGCTTATGAGATTATAGAGCACGATGACATCGAACCATGCTTAGTTGAAGAATGTCAACAAAGAGCAAATTGGCCTAAATGAAGAAATCCATGATAATTATATTATTTGACAAATGAACAGGTATTTGGTTGGGTAGTGCTAACCCACCAAGTGTATAGTCTGTTGGACATAGATAAATCATTTGTCAGAGAAGCGTAAGAGAATAATTAAGTCATAATATGTAAGACTTTTCTTTGGCGCAATGTTTCTCACAACGCCCTGGATTGACCACAAGAAGACACTTTCTCACGTGATGAACGTTACAACGTTCTGTTAATTAATTATCCTAGTAATTTCCGAAGGACTGGAAATTGCAGCTCGTGGATGTAATTACTACATATCTCTATGGGGATCTAGATTCAAAGATATATATAAAAGTGATTGATGGCATTACATTACCAAAATCAAGTAACTCTAAACCACAAAATGTTTTTGCAATAAAATTGAAAAAAACACTTCTTATATTAAAGCAATCTAAGCGGATGTGGTATACCTGCGAAATGAATACTTGATTGGGAAAGGATATAAGAATGATTCATTGTGCCCTTGCGTATTTATTTACGAAAACAAGTTCCGATTTTCAAAGTACCTCTATATGTCGATGTTATGAACATAATAGTCACTCTTGATGAAATAAGAGAAACCACGAGTTATTTGAAATATGATTTTGAGATGAAAGATCTTGGAAAAACTTGGTTTTGTCTAGATACTTGAGCAAGGACACCGAGTTTGTGGAATACTAATCCATCGATCCGCATATGTCCAGAAAATAACCAGGCGATTTAATATGGACAAAGGGCATTTGGCTAGTACTCCCATGATCGGTCAAAGTGTTGTAGAAAAATTAATTAATGTTTTGGTATGTATTTGTTGATATTAGGTATATGTCTGACCCATACAAAAGTTAATCCCAACCTGGATAAGCAATTACCATAGGGAACACACTGATTACTTGGAAGTAAAACTAATCAACCCTTGCATCTACCTCCTCAAACTATTCTAAGAATATTACTCTACATCATTAAAGAGTGTATACGGTTAAGGAATATCATTATACACGTTAGCGGAGCTAGTGGTTTGAGTTCAACCACTATACTACCTGCATATAAGAAATGAAAGTAAGATACATCAGGGGTTATAACATAAATCATGTTTCGCTTAAGTTTTTATACAATCAACAATAACAAACTCTCCTCAAGATTCAAATGAATAAAAAAGGGAAGAAAAGTGAATGTAACATGCTTACTTACCAAATCGTTACCAAACCCATATTTGTGAAACATGTGAAAGTATTTAAATGCAATGTTTTCCAAACTCCCATGATTAATGTACGAATCAGGGGGAGTAATAGACAAAATGGGGAGTCTACTATATATGTAATATTGGTATGTTGTGCCCTTTCCTTCACTCAATGTTTTATTTTTCCCATTGGATTTTGTTCCTTGGTGTAAGGTTTTAGTGAGACAACAATTTATATACCATCATGCTTTCTTAACTCTTATGATTAATGTACGAACCTAAGAGAAAATTAGACTAAAAGAAAAGTCTATGTATTGCAAAGAAACCGGTGCGTTGTACTCTTTCCTTCATCCTAATTTTATTTTTTCCTATTGGGTTTTTATTTTGGCGTAAGGTTTTAACGAGGCAACAATTGTGCACCATCACTCCTTTAACTCGGCACAAGGGGGAGTGTTGTAGGATAAGTGTGCCATCGTCTAAAGGATATGACGATATAGATAGAGATACACATATTAGAGATAGGTTAGATCTTATATCTCTCGTAGTTATCTACTTGTATCTCATCCCTATTTAAATAACTTATGATCAATGAGAATTACAGTTTCATTCTCTCTATTTACTGTTGTTCTATTTCTCTTTTCCTTTAACAAAATTATATTTTTAAAGCTATTATAAACAACTATTGTTAGTCCCAGATGGCTAAAAATAACAAGAACAAGTATTGTAGCAGGGGGGGTGAATACAATACACAAAATTTTCACTTTAATTAATTCTTTATTGATTTATAAAATCAAGAATTACACATAAAACAATTAGATTGTTACGGAAAGAACATATGAAATCTATTCTAACAATCTTCACAAAGTAATACTGAAAACTACACAACTTCTAAAACACAAAGATTGAAAGCTATTTAGTTCAATGGAGGAGAGGAGCAGAATGTCTTGAGCACAGAGAAATCTTCAAGAGTTGTTAGTCGTTTGCATGGAGAAGCTTCATTTTTAAATAGTACCATAAGCATTTAATGCATGGGACACTTGTCACTTTGTCATTTGAAGGTCAGGGTTGACTCTGAAAAGTTGAAGTGACTTTTCCTATTTTTCATGGTGCTAAGAAAGTTTTGATGGTGACAATATCTAAGAATGGGAAAAGGACAGATGAACCATTTTCTTCCATACCAGATATTTCTTCTTTGATTAAAATCTTCTTAGCAAAGATACAAGAGATGATCCTCCTATTGTGAGGATCTCACCCTATTTGTCATGGACAAAATAGGTGAGAATCTTCTTAGCAAGGAGATAAGGAAGGATTGTCCTATTGTGAGGATCTCACCGATTTTTCATGGACAAAATAGGTGAGAATCTTCTTAGCAAGGAGATAAGGAAGGATTCTCCTATTGTGAGGATCTCACCGATTTGTCATGGAGAAAATCGGTGAGATAGCTTAGTTTGGGTTGAGAAGTCCATCTTCAATCCGCATTGGTAGATTTACTTTTTCTTGATTTCGGCTGATCTTTGACTTCACCGAACTTTGAAAACATGACTAAGCTATTACAAAGAACCTAAAACTTCTCTAAGTATAAAAGATGTTTTTAAAAGAATGTAAAGAGATCAGGAGGTCATCTTCAAATATTTGATGACCCAACAATCTCCCCCTATTTGAGGATGACATCCATACTTAGAAAAACATGAGTAAGACAATGAATAATACATGTTGGTCCTGTTTTACTCTTTTGGGTTCTTTTTCACATAGTCGTTTTTTTTATATCTGATATTTACAAATGAATGAAATGAATGAAAAAATAAACAATAAACAATATGAATGAAATAGAATGTACTTCCATCATAGAAGAAACTGATCTGCCCGATCCCAAATTGAAACAATCTTTGAGGGAGCTTTAAGTTTGAGTGAATTAGCCTCAGGATGCCTCTGCCCATATGTTGCAACTTCTTTTTTTCTCTTAGCATCTTCAGCTTCCTATACGGCAGTCATCACCCTTTTTCCTTTGTTTGCCTTCCGTTTAGTTACATCGGTCGGACTGATCTGCTCCCCCTGAGTTGGTTCGCCGATTCCCTTATCTTTGACCAAAGTTTGAGTTTGGAAGCTGAATATGAGTACTAGGGGTTGGTGTTGTTCGAGTTGGACGCTGGTACCGCTCCCCCTCTGATGGTTTCTCCCCCTCAGCGGCCGACGGAAAAAAAACACCATGAACAATGGCAAATATCGGCAATTTTTTTCGAATCCCACCGATACACACCGAATTTTGGTAATTTTCGGCCAAAACTCGATAGAAAATCGGAGAGTTTTTTTTTTAATCCCACCGAAAATTAAGGGTTATCCACCGAAATTTGGCAATTTTCGGCCAAAAATCGGTAGAAAGTCGGAGAGAATGTTTTTTATCCCACCGAAAGTTAAGGGATACCTACCGAAAGTTGGCAATTTTCGGACAAAAAATCGGTAGAAAATCGGAGAGGTTTTTTTTATCCCACCGAACGTTAAGGGATACCTACCGAAAGTTGGCAATTTTCGGACAAAAAATCGGTAGAAAATCAGAGAGATTTTTTTTTATCTCACCGAAAGTTAAGGGATTCCTACCGAAATTTGGCAATTTTCGGGTATCTTCAAAAGTAACATTTTCAAGATAACTTCAAGAAGAAATCTTCAGGAGAGTTTGGATGAAATCTTCAAGGCATCTTCAGAAGAGTTCGGAGGAAATCTTCAAGACATCTTCAGAAGAGTTTGGATGAAATCTTCAAGGCATCTTCAGGAAATATTCAAGGTGACGAAAAGATTGGAATTGTATCTTCCAATCTTTGATGACCTAAGAGAGATTAAATTCGGAGGATTTTAAGAAGGGAGGTTTAAATTGGATTGATGATCAGGTTTGGTAAAGTAGTACGAATATTTTGAGGAGAAGAACTTGGGATAGCATCTTCAGGAAAGTTGCAGTAGGAGAGTATTAAAGAGAAGGAGAGTTGGATTGCTGACCAAGAGTGTATTTGGTGAAGTAGGAGAATCACCATTATAAGGGGGAATATCTTGAGAAAATGGCACATATGGAGTTGGGTCTAGTGAAGTAAGTTGAGGTCATTCGCCAACACAAATCATAAACACAAGAAGAAATTCATCTTTTTTTTTTGAAAAGTTGATCAGTAGGTGGAGAATCATGTTGATCAGAAATGAACTTTCAAGAAATAGGTAGACCACCATTTTGAGATGGAGGAACATGAGTGAAGGGAGATGAGGAATTTAGGTTGGTAGAGGTTGTAAGAGAGCCATCACCAATGCATGAAGATATTCATCTATTTAGCTCAGAACCTGTAATCATAAAGAATTTATTTCCTAGGTACCCATTTGGTAGTGGGTCCTTTTGGGTTAGATGTTGAAGAAGAAGAATCGGTATCAATCAGGTCAATTCCTTCTTTCGGACAGTCTTTGGCAAGATGAAAAATATCACCACATATATAGCATTTGCTATAAGTAAAATCCTTTTTAGAACCTTGATATTTTTCCTTGCTTTTTCCTTTTATATTTATTTTCAAAGATTTTGATGAAGTAACAAAGATTTGGGGTGCAGAACCTAAGATTCCTTTTTCAGAATTTGGGAGGAAATGAATCTTCTCTTTTGATTTGGACATTTTTATGTTCATAGATCGGGGAACAAAATCGGTAGAGGAAGCCACAAAAGTATTTTTGTGGAAGACCCGTTGGCTGGGTACAATGATACATTGGTGGGTTGTTTCCGTCATTATCGAAGTGGTAATTCTCGCATGCCATCTCCCAGTCTTCTTCCTCCTCAGCCGTGAATGGATAATCGACCGCAGTTCGCCCATAGTTTCTCCACTCCTCGTCTGTTTCCGGTAACTTCCAGGTACTCCGGCGAGCTCCATCGTTCAGTGGTTGGTAGGCTGCCGAACGTAAAGTTCCAGCCCCATTCGTCGACCTGTTCCCCCTTGATCTTGAACCTCCAGCCATAGTGTTAAGAAAAGCGAGTGAATGTTTGTAAACGGTGTAAAAGAATGTATAAAAGATAGATAGCAACTTGTGAATTACTACTTCATCATGCCATCTACTTATAGTCGTGAAAATGTATGTTCTTCATCAGGGATGTGGATATGGTCAAAGATTTCGTCTGAAAAGTTGTCTGCATGATTCGTCTGAATAGTTCACTACAAGATTCGTTTGAAAAGAGCCTGTAAGATACGACTGAAAAAGTAACTGCAAGATTCGTCTGCAAAAGAGCCTGTAAGATTCCACTAAAAAAGTAACTGCAAGATTCGTCTGCAAAAGGAAGTCTGCTCATGAATAAAGGTCTTTCATTAGGCTGAAAAGTAGTATTTAAGTAGTCTAAGGATTAATGCACATGTAAATCAAGAAATAAATGGTTGTTCATCCAATAATATCTGTATTAGGATTACCTCAAGTTTCATAAACCTACTTACTAGGTATTGGAAAATTTTAGTAAAAATATGGGTTTTACTAAACTTTCGCCACATTTAAATATATATATATATATATATATATATGTTATATATAACTAACTCTTAGTGGGTTTATGTTCTCTTATATTAGAGCTTCGAAACGATATATAATGCGTCCAAAACAGAGTATGTGTGAATGAGATATCGATACTCAAAGTTGAATACTTTAACAAAATAATAAACAAAATTATAACTTCAATCACAATACTTTAACAAAATAAGTTAACACTAAAAATAACAATTATTTAATATTACATAAACAACCTAATGTTGATGTGGAAGACAATGCGCATAAATGGTCTCCGCCATATGTATGCGAAATTCCCTGGTCACTTCTTCGGTGCGGGAAGGGTGTAAATCTACCACATCGTCTGAAATCAAGATGCTGAGATTACGGCATGCCCAGACACCGCAATCCGCATTCATCCCTTGCTGCTGTGGTACATTCTTGGCGAACCTGTAACGGAAGTGCACTGACTTTTCGCGACGGTCCACATCCCCGAGTAGTGTAAAGAACTCAGTCAGCACATCTTTAAATGTGGCAAGACGCTCATTCAAATCGTCTGTGTAGACACGGGAAGGGTCGATGTCATATATCGTCATCAACATACGAGGAAGATCAAACACTCCGAGCACCCAATGTTTAGGATGAATGCAGATAGGGATGTACACCTGAAATATTACAATATTAGACAACTTAGTTAGTAACCAAACAACTTAAATAAAATAAGAGTAAAACGATTTACATACAGTATCGAGGTACCGCCAAGAAACCCCTTCCACGCCATTGCATGAGTTAGCCATGGAGGTGGGACCTTGATGTTGAAGGACCATGAACGGAAAGAAAGTAGTGTGCATGATGGTCCACCTCGTGTCTGGTTGGCGGGAACTTAGGAGCATGGCGACCCAACAATCCATATGCTATACACAAAAAATAGATGGTTAGACATGTAATATAAATATATTTGATTATATGACTATAGTTAAACTTCAATACTAACCACATCCTCTAATTCAGACTCCAAAGGGTCAACTGCCAGCAATACTTTGAAAAACGAGGGGGTGATGTCCAGGTTGAGGTAAGGGATGAACATCAGGCGGGGGAGGTCACCAGTCTGGCACAGGTTCAATATATCTGAGGCCGGAAGACACTCCGGTGAAGCTATCTTTCCTTTCTTTCCCGCCATCTTTCCCGCTCCCTTTCCTGCACCCTTTGCCTTGGCTTTCTTTTCAGGGGGCGGTGTGGTAGATCCTTGTCGGCCAAATAGTGGGGTACCGAACCATGTTGAAGCTTTCCTATTCCGCTTCGGCCTATCAGGTTCTATCACATCCATCGCGTCAACTTCTGGCTCCGAGAAGTGTTCCTCGACAATTACCACATCCTCTCCCGAACCCATCGACTGAAAATTAACTTATTAGATGTTTTAAGTACAATTTCATCATGTTCACAATTAAACCAAAACTACCAAAATAACTTACAGTCATAGTATGTGGTGGCGGTGTGACGTACGACGGCCCCGACATGTCCGGCCTGTAAAAGTCTGTCGCCAGTATTCCAAGGAGGTCCGTAAATGATGAGGTGTTGAACGTTGACATTGGGTGTGTATAACCCCCTGCCTCCATCATCCCAGTCTGCATGACATAATTCATTTTAACAGTTACAAACCTAGGAACGAATATATAACTACATTGGTTATTCAGTGTGACTTACACTCTCCGAGAATGTCGCATAGGATGTAGTGGCAAACGGCGGCATTTAGGTTGTGTAACCCCTTGCCGACATCATCCCAGTCTGCATGACATAATTCATTTTAATAGTTACAAACCTAATAACGAATATATAACTACATTGGTTATTCAGTGTGACTTACACTCTTCGGGAATGACGGATAGGATGTGGTGACAAACGGCGTCGGTGCCCCTTGTCCGAATGGAGCGGAGATCGGCGTCGTACTCGCCAGCTAAAACAAATATGGAACGTAATGTTAATATACAAACTAAAACATCGTGGCCGACAAATTAAGTTAAACACAAACATGAACAGCGCGAAACTGTCTGGCGAATGCCTCCAGATCGTCTAAACGTGTGTCTACAGGCCCGTGGACGTAGTCCCACAGCTCCTCATGACTGCCACGAAATGGCCCATAGACGTATGTTGGATCTTGATGGGAGGAGGAAGGGGCCGCCTCATATGGATCGAAAGGGGGTGGCTGATATCGATCGGAAGGGGGCCTCGCGTCGTCTTCCTCATCTTCGTCAGATGAGGAACTAGACCTATGATGTCGTGCCAACTCTCTATCGATAAAGGTCACGCTGTTTCTGTACCAAGGCGTGTCCCTCTCGGTATCCGTAGCCACAAGGTTTTCAAGAGGCGCATATGGCGGCTAAATATATGGTAAAACACATTAAAACTTAATAACAGGGAATAACGTAGGAAACATTGTAAACATAGTGAAAGAACTTACGGTGCGTGACCGGCTGAAGAACGCAATGCAATTGTTCCTACTAAGGTTATTAATCCTGTCCCAACGGGTTCCCCTAATGAACCTGTCGGTGCGTGTGGTGAAACTTTGACGGGCGATGGGAAACATCTCCAAGATCCATATCTGTAATTACACAAGAAGAGCAAGTACGTAAAAAGGAAAGCCAAACAATCTGTATGTATTATTGTTTATGATATATACTACTTATCTAACCTTGAAGGCGTATGTAAATCCAGCAAGAGCCATCTTCGCATGTATGTCGCCGCGTCTGGCGATGGCTCGGTGCATCTGTCTGTAGGTATATATCCAGATGTGGCTACCCCACGGATACCTGCTAAATAAATGCAAATCCTCGACGGCCATAAGACCTCCTCGGAAGCATACTGGCTCCACTCACGGCCCATGAAGGCCATCTCCACCGTCACCACCAAGCATACACGGACAACATCCTCGTCGCTAAGGGCAGAAAGACCGTCGCGGTCTTTCATCATGTCCATGACTGTCCTCAGCCTCAAACGAGATGGTGACACGTCAGGCCAAACCCTACCAACCCAAGTAATGCCTGACAACGGAGGAAGGGGGTTCGTCTCCAAAACGTAGTCCTGTAATAAGACAGAACTCGCGACGGCCAAACCGCATATGATGCCCGAAGACATCAAAATACATCTCCTCCTCATCAGCATTGGAGACCTCGACCTCCAGTTGTAAAAACATGTGGACTAGCATGGGGTCGCCACCACTCATGGTAAGATCCAGCCATGGACCGAAAGGTGTCCCTCTGAAGATCTCATCAACCCCAGCTACCCGATCTCCTAAAGCGGCGAAGCGCAGTCTCATCTCTACGATGAACGAAACGCGACACCTTAACGTCAAGTCGATCGTTAAAAAATCACGTTGCATAGAAAATTCACGGATGTTATAATGCTTGTTTGGTTTATTGGGTTGATAATTATTTGTGTATTTTAGTTTTAGAAAAGAACCCACTCAATCAATTGGACTTCCAGGTAGCAGGGGAATCACAAGGATTGCTTAAGTCCCCACATACCTTAGGGCTATTTACACCCGTTTGACAAAATCCAAATAGATATGTTGTGGGTTTTTTTATTTCAATGTAACATTGTTATATATAGATGCTTTTGGCAAGAGGCCAAAATGAATTTGAGTATGGCATGTGAAGCCAATTTCAATGTTTTTATATCTTCATACCATTTACGGATGTTTCGGTAAAATGTTACATATACATATTAGGGCTTCGGAAGTGTGGCTTCCAATAATTATTTATGAGTAGGAAACTCAAAAGAAAGATAAAAAATTAAATAATTCACTAAAGTTTATGGACCTAAGTTGGCTTTAAATAAAGTTTATGGATCTAAGTTGCCATTCACCAAAGTTTAGGGACCTAAGTTGTCATTTACCAAAGTTTAGGGACCTAAGTTGTCATTCACCAAAGTTTATGGACCTAAGTTGTCATTCACCAAAGTTTAGGGACCTAAGTTGTCATTCACCAAAGTTTAGGGACCTAAGTTGTCATTCACCAAAGTTTAGGGACCTAAGTTGTCATTCACCATAGTTGTCAAAAAAACACTAACACCTACTTTTTTTATAAAAAAATTTAACATTTATTTCTATAAATAACACCAACTTTTTTTATAAAAAAAACACTAACATTTATTTTATAAAACCCACTCTAACATTTAATTTTTAAAAAAAAACACTCTCTTTTTATAACCAAAAAAACACTAGCACCTACTTTTTTTATTAAAAAAAATTAACATTTATTTCTATAAATAACACCAAATTTTTTATAAAAAACACTAACATTTATTTTATAAAACTCACTCTAACATTTAATTTTTAAAAAAAACACTCTCTTTTTATAACAAAAAAAACACTAACACCTACTTTTTTATAAAAAAAATTTAACATTTATTTCTATAAATAACACCAACTTTTAAAAAAAAACTTATTTTTTATAAACTCACCCTAACATTTATTTTTGGAAAATACACTCATCTTTTTTTTAACAAAAAAACACTAACATATTTTTTATAAAACCACTTTAACATTTATAAAAACAAAGTTTAAACAACAAAGTTTACATATTATATATTTCAAAAATTTAAGATAATAACAAAGTTTAAACAACAACATTCAAACAACAAAGTTTAAACAACAACATTCAAACAACAAAGTTTAAACAACAACATTCAAACAACATCATTCAAACAACAAAGTTTAAACAACAACATTTAAACAACATTCAAAACAACAAAGTTCAAACAACAAAGTTTACATATCATATATTTTACCAACAAAGTTTACATATCATTGATAACGCCACTTTTTGGCGTTATTTTCGGTCCTAAAACCAATGAGATTGGCTTGTATTTAAACAAAGAAGCGGAATTTTACGGTTTATCTAGTGAAATGTGCAGGTTAATTAAAAGGCAGTAACCATCGAGAAAAGAAGCTAAAAAGAGCCAAAACGAAGCCCAACGGAAGCCCGAGATCCAAGCCCAAGACCCGCGCCCGAACCAGGACCCAGATCCGCGAACCAGAAGCTGACCCACCAGCTCAGAAAAGCGCGCGACTTGCCACGCGACTTGCAAGTCACGCAGCAAGTCGCCTAACCCTCTGTTCCAGCCAATAAGTTTGGCATTTTTCCAATTTTTAGGTCATTCGACACACAACCTTCACACGACGAACGGCAGACGACTTGGGGCGATTTTGAGAGCTTTTTCGGAGCTTTTGGAGCGACGATAGAGGATCGATTGGAGCCACGTTCAACACGCGAAGTAGAGACGAGCACGAGAGAAGGGAGTTCATCATCATATCTATCACGTTACCATTACCATGTTTTCATCTCTTTTTCTTATGTTTGAATCCACCACCAACATGAACTAAATTCTAGATGTTGGGGGTTGGAATGAGTTTGATTTAAATTTACAAACATGTGATTAGCGACTCTTATCAGTTTTTTCCTATTTTAATGAAGCATGTGATTTCGTTTTTAATGCGTGTGTGAATTTGGTCAATTTACATTTGATTTGTTATGAACAATTAAGTTCGAGAGAATTAATTGTTAATCTAGAACTAAGAAATTGCACGCCTAAGGTGAGAAAGGGGATAGAGATATTCCGAGTAAGCCTTAGTCCCGTTAAAATCTTGAGCTTAATGTGTTTTGAATTCCATAGGTGAGATCGAGAGATAAAACTTGTGCTTTTCAAGATAAAACCCGTTGTTGCTTGAAAGAAAACAACGGTGATTTTTACAAGATTGGGTAGTCATTATACGAAATAACTGGTAATTGTTGCGAGTCAAGTGTTTGTATACGAAGGTCTTAGGATTTCCAACCCTCAACTGTTTTCTCTATCAGAAGTTCTTAAGTTGTTTATTGTTCTGTGTCTTATTTATTTAGTTTGCCATTAATTAGTTTCTAAACCAACCACTCCAATTTCGATAGTTCAGTTAATAGAGTTTATAGTAATTGTGATACTTAGTTCCTAGTTCCTGTGGATTCGATACTTGTACTTCCGTACGAATTACTTGATTTCGACACCGTACACTTGCGGTTAGATTTAGGGGGGTGATACCCGCCTATCAATCATATATTTTAAAATTTAAAGATAACAACAACAAACTACAGAAAGTTAAGAAAAATGACTTACAACATCCCTAACATGTGACATCTTCAAACCGAGCGCGTAATCGACACGAGAAATTGAGAGAGCTTGGAGAGATTATTTAAAAATTGAGAGAGTTTGGTGGCCGGATATTGGTCCCCCACCCTTTCTCTTTATAGCCGACATTGGAGGGTGGGGGAACCCTAAACACTTATAAAAAATTAGGGTTTCAACCCCAGCCCTACACGTGGCAAAAAAATCCCGCGATCGCGGGACCCAATTGCGGGACAGGGGTAAGTTTTGTAAACGCGGGGTATCTTGAGGGGGAATAGCGAGATAAATGGCGAAACTCGGTGCCACGTGGTGCCACGTGGTTGTGGGTCCCGTGATCGCGGGTCCCACCGTGGAAAAAATGGGTATTTCGGCAAATTGGTCGAGAAAATGGGTATTTTGGTAAGTCAAAGTCAAACTTTGGGTATTTTAATTAAATTCCCTAAAATAAACACGTATTTTTAATATAATTATAAAGTATTTTAAAAATTATTACTAACGGCACTTTAATTTAGGACATTAATAAAAAGGACTACATTCGTTATAAAAATGAAGCCATAGGACGTCCTTCTTTAGAAATTATTTTCACAAACCTTATTTATTTACGTAAATCACAACAAAATTTCCATCTAACTCTTTTTTATGTTCTTTTCTAATGGTGGTTTTTGATCTAGGTTGCTATAAAGTTTTGATTTTGTGACATAAATGGTTTAGATTCATGACAATTTTTTTGGTTTTATGCCATTGGTACTAGTTGATCTTTTATTATGCATAAAGTCCTTGGAAGTAGGTCTGAGCTTCTACTTTGATTCTAGTATTGAGAATTAGCTTGTCTTCATTGAAGTTGTCTTTTACAGGCAAAACGAGGAAGACAAGAGATTTCTAAAGAAGAGAAATATAGAGAAGGAAGTCATTTTTTTTTTATTATCTCCATGTCATCTAACAAACTCTAACTCCCTTGTCATACTTTCCCCCTTCAAAAAGACTTGTTCTCAAGTTTACATTAATCTTTTAACTTGTCTGGTTTGAAAGTGTTGCTCTGGATCATTTGTTCCATCTTCACCATGTTTCAGTTTTCACCATCCCTCCTTAATTTCAACCGCAAACAAAGTGTGGCTCTTTGAATTGACACTTCTGTTATATGTCATAAGGCTGATCACAGATATAACATAAGCGTTTTGCAATTGTCTCACATTCACTAGAATATGTCGAAAATTCTTAGTGGTTTTTGGCTGAAACTTTCCCAAGGAATTGTCATTGTCTTAGCCAAAAGAGTTGGCAATAGATGTCGTTGAATGTTATCTGTCATAGGTACTTCTTTGAAGGGATTTGGCGAAATTAATTTGTTAGGATCTTTGTCTAAATTAATAAAACTAAACAGAATCTTCCTGTAGTCTTTCAAATTCTACAGCACCTTCCTATAAAGTAGGCTTGAATGCACTTACAAATGGCTTAATCGCAGGCTCAAATCTCAATGAAACTATCTAAAACTTAAGGATATAGTTATGGGTGTACATGTTGGAATACGGTAGCCATACACGCAGCAGAAAAAATTTTGTATTTCTCATAGATACATATAAAATGGAGTAGGATGGGTGTTTCAAAATTTTACGAGATACGAGCAGCAACCCTTTGATGTCGTGTTTGAATCGTAGCAACGAAACTCAGGTTGTTGCCTCCACGGTATCCACGCAAATGTGTGTGAGTCATCTTGTCGTCCTACGCCAAGAGAGGAGAGCTCCTTCCTTCCCGAATGCTAGGTATGATTCTCCAACCTTTGGAGGAGAAGGAGGAGTCCTGTCGCGATTTTAGAGAGAGAAAGAGTAAATCCTTTTGAATAGTTCACAACCTTTCAAAAGGTGGTTTCATCCGATAGGAACTCTCTAACCGCTAGAATGGTTCCTCTCTCTCCCTCTCTTTATACACAAGTGTAAAGGTATAGAGTAGGGGCAATCCTTTTAAAGATCTCTTATCTTCAAAATTGCTTCCTCTTTACACTTAGCTAAAAGTAGTTACATGACAAGTCTCTTCTTGTCATGTCCATCCTATATATATAGGCCACGATTATTTTGCAACCCAGTAAAGGCACGTGCAACCTTCATCTAAATTGTCCATTGCATTCGGATTCTCGTTGATTCTCTAAATAAATTTACCCGATTTCTTCGAATTTCTGCAAAATATGTCGACGCACATAACGGTTCATGCGATGTATCGGATGAAGTGGTACTTTCATGAAACAATATGCATTCCATGACATTTAATGATCTACTATGCATTGCAGGTAAAATTATTGAATAAAAGTAGTAATCATTGATTCAGTTCAATATTCAATTCAGTGTCTACATAATGGATGGGCTAAATGAATGGTTTATATGATGGTTGCACGAGGTTGTAACCTTTTACTGGGTTGCAAAATGAACAACCCCTATATACATATTATGAATTTATCTAAATAAATCGGACAAATATATATATATATATATATATATATATATATATAGAGAGAGAGAGAGAGAGAGAGAGAGAGATCACTTCTTTTGCTAACCAATTCATTGGTACTAACCGTACTAACCATCAAATAACCAATCAAAATGCTCTATTATATTTGGTTGATGCTCACGCCACTTTCACAAATTAGGGGTAAAATTGTATTTTCAATTTATTAATATATCCACTATCTTACTTCCTTGTTTATCTCACTATGAATTCCACCAATATCCCATGTATTGCTTCCTTATTTGTAGCACAAATCAAATTCAATATTCATTCCTTAATTTTAGCACAAATCAAATTCAATCAAAACCAATTCACTTTTCTATTTTATCTCATATTTTCAAAACAAACATATCTCATTCCAAGAATTTTGAGATATACTACATTTTAATTAATCATTTATTTTCAAATTAGATATCCATTTTTCAATATTACAATGTTTTGAGATTTTTTTTACAGTTAATATTTTTTTACCCGATTAAAAACCCATCAAACTCACACGTTTTCTCCCTAATCTTGGATAATAGTTTTAGTTTCTTTTTGTCAATTACGATGAGCGATGAAGTTTCTCCGTTCGATGTTGATAAAGCGTCTGTTGGTGGGTCTACCATAGTCGAGGATCAAGTTTACCCTACAACTGATGAGTTTGATCCTGTTCAAACCGGTAATACAGGGCTAACGAACGAGTTTGGTATTGATAATGGATTGGACGACATATTTGCAGACGATTTTAATATCGTCGATCGCCCGTCATCTAGTTCTGTTATGCATGAACCTAATGTTGATCTTGATTGCGGTAACTTTTTTAATGTTTTTTTGTTTTGAAAATATGTAAAGTTGATTAATCTTTAACGCAGTAGTTGATTCTAAGTAACGACATATTCGAGTTTAATCTTCAATAGTACTTGTTTTAACTTTTGTGAATAATTGTGCGCATATGCACAATTTTGTTATTAGACCTGTCTGATGTGTGATGTTCACATTATATATCAAAACACATTTCAAACTGCATTATAGTTCACTTATTTTATTTTTTATTTTAACTGATTAAAATGCATTAATAGTTGTTTTAAGTTTTCACTTAAATTGTGCACATATGCACAACCTTCATATTGGTACTGTTCAATGTGTGATTGGTAACATTATATATATATGCTTTTTTCCAGTCGATGATTTGCAATACGATGTTGTCGAGTCTCCATCCGGGGAGAAGAAATGGATACCTAAGGTTTCTGATGATCTTAAACCGAAGTTGAATGATCATTTTTCGACTATTGATGTTGCCGATTCGATGTAAAGAAATTATGCGTACAAGGCGGAGTTTGATGTTAGGTTGGATGCGATAAAGACAAACAAGAGCGGCTCTATTCAGACGCGCTGGTTTGTTTGTAGCAAAGAGAGTTATCCCAAGAAGAAGAACTTTGACTCACTCGAGATTCGTCCCGGTGATCGATGTGTACGGAACTCCAATGTAAAACGGTCCGGGTGCCATGCTTGTGTGAAGATACATTTGTTAAAGGACAAGTCTGGATATGAGGTTTACGAGTTTGTTGAAGAGCATAATCATGTGCTGTTTAATAGAAATGACCTTTGTTTTTCAAAAAAGAATAGAAAAATGCTATACACTGATTGTAGGATTGTGTTGAATAGTTCTCAATATAAGCTCGGTGCGACAAGGGCCCATCGAATACAATCTGCCTTGAAGGGTGGAGTCGAACATAACCGATGCACTGTGGTTGAATACCAGAATTATAAGAGAGATGTTGATAGGTTTGTTGGGAACAAGGATGCCAAGATGTTTATTAATAAGTTGACAAACAGAAAGAAGATTAACGGCGATTTTTTCTTTGAGTATTTGTGTCATGAACGGGAGTTGCCAGCTGTATTTTGGGCCGATGAAATTTCTCGTCTTAATTATATAGAGTTTGGAGAAGTAATTTCATTTGATGCAACGTACAGGACAAATGAGTGAGTATTTGTATTAAATAATTTAAATTTTCCTGTTGACAATCGATTTAATTTAATTTGATTATAATGTTGTTTTTTATTTGTAGGCACGCGTTGGCATTTATACCATTTTTGGCAGTTGATAATCACAAATGTTCTGTTGTGGTTGGGTCGACGTTGATTGTTGGAGAGACGAGTGAAAATTTTAAATGGGAGTTAAAGGCTTTTATGCGATGTTATGATAAACAGCCTGCCGTTGTCATTACAGATCAATGTTCCGCTATGAAACAAGCGGTGCCATTCGTGTTGACCGAGTCCAGACATCGTTTATTTATGTGGAAAATTCGATGATAAAATGGGTATTTTGGTAAGTCAAAGTCAAACTTTGGGTATTTTAATTAAATTCCCTTTTTCAGATTGACTTGACAATCTAAAATCGTTTTTTTTTTGTTGGTATTTTAATAATGTTATTCATTTGGTAAAAAAATCAGTTTTATAATTATAATTTATAAAATCTAATAAAAATGTTTAACAGAATTTTTAATCAGAAATGACAAAGATAGCTGAGGAGAGTAATAAGTTCTTTCATTTATGGATCATGCAATATAGACAATTAAAGACAGTGCCTTAGATATAATTGATACTGCCAACCTTTTAGTAATTCCTTATAAGTTCGTGATCTACAGGTAAGAACAATCCAATTAGTGTTTTTAATTAAAATATAATTTAATATTATAAAATTAATTTGAAACAAATTACTAAATTTCGATAACAATTGTCTTAATTTATATTTAAAATCTGGTTACATAACATCGATCGATTTTAATACAACAACCTTAGGTTCATTCAAAAATTACATTACAATTTAACACATCAAAATACACGTTAAAGTATAAGGAAATTAATTAAAATGCCAAAAGTTTGACCAAGTGTTACCAAAATGCCACAAAATTTCGGCGGTTTACCAAAATGCCCTAATGGCCCGCGATGGAGCCCGCGATCGCGGGCTTGGGCTGACGTGGCGCATGACCTGGCCGAAAAGAGCCCTGCGAGCCCCTAAACTTTGGCCGCGGTGCACATTTGGCCCCTGCCCGCGATCGCAGCCCGCGATGGACCAAAATTTTACACTTTTGGTCCCTGTACTTGGACGAATTTTGCATGTTTTTACTGTTTTTTTCCACAATTATTGTACTTTGAAGACCAATTTGTGGTTCAAATTCACTGGCATGTTTGAGATTTCATCCATAAATATCAGTAATATGCAATTCACAATTCACACTTGTTCTTGCTTTCTTTCTTGATTTCTCTCTTGCTTTCTTTCTTTGAATTGCTTTCTCTCTTGATTTCTCTTCTCTCATTTCATCCACAAATGGCATCGTCATCAAACCCTAAGTCTACTCCTAAAAAAATGTCACCTCAAATCGAGGTCGCCATAGCAAAAAAGGGAAAGGAGATACATGAACTAACAGAAGAGTGGAAAAAAATGATGGACAGGAAGGCAGTCCATTTGAGAAAGATCGAAGAGGAAGACAGGGAGATCAAAAGGATGAAAGGGGATATAAAAGCTCGGGAGGCTCGTGTTCGTCGAGAATAAGAAGCAATTCACCATATTCTGCAAGACTTCGCAATTATTCAAGCAAAGGTAAACGAGAAGCAAGCTTGGATTGATGAAACTAAATCAATTTTTAAGTAGGTGGTGGTTGTTTTAGTTGTTTTGTATTTTTTTTGTTGTTTTGTATTTTTTTACTGTGTTGTTGTTTGTATTTTTTTGTTGTTTTGTATTTTTTTACTGTGTTGTTTTGTATTTTTTTTACTGTGTTGTTGTTTGTATTTTTTGTTGTTTTTTTACATCATGTAAGGTCAAGTCAGAGGTTTCATTTGCTAAAGTGTGTCCGGGTTGTGGTACACAATGGCCATACGTGGTTGCAAAAGCAGAAGCCGTTGAAGAAGGGTCAGAAAGATTGAAGATGAAGAGCATGTTGGATGGAATACAAACTAGCTGTGTTATCAATGTTCATTTAAAAGCATATGTATGTGTGTATATATAATATGAATATATATATCATTTACAAACTAGCTGTGTTATCAATGTTCATTTAGAAGCATATGTATGTGTGTATATATATAATATGAATATATATATATATATCATTTACAAACTAGCTGTGTTATCAATGTTCATTTAGAAGCATATGTATGTGTGTATATATATAATATGAATATATATATATCATTTACAAACTAGCTGTGTTATCAATGTTCATTTAGAAGCATATGTATGTGTGTATATATAATAGGAATATATATATATATATATATATATCTTTTACAAATCAGCGTTTATATCAACAGTATCATATGTGTTTGTTCCATATGGTTCAAGCTGTGACAGGCCTGGGGTGTGACTGACTGAATGTCTCCTTGGCACGGTTGAAGGGGCGGGATTTGGACACTCTCCACGAGTGTGTCCTACGCATTGGCACCGAGTACATCTTCGTTGTATCGAACTTTCACCACGTGATGGACGTCGGTCGTTCTTTCTCGGTCTCCCGGCTCTGTTCTTATCCATTAAAGGTGGATAGCATGGCGGAAGCGGGTCGGGTGGATACACCCATGCTGCAGGGGGGTCCAGCTGGGTTTATTACCTCCACGTATATTTTCCGGTAATATTCGGACGTGAAGAAAGGTACAGCCAAGTCGCTGCAATCTGTACGACCCATATATCTTGCTGCAACGATGGCATGGCCGCACGGTAACCCAGATTTATCCCATTCGCGACACGAACAAAGGTGGTCTTCCATATTCACAATCGCGTGAAGATAGTCATCATGCACCTCGTACTTCCCATACCCGATTGCTCTTACCGGCCATGGAAGGAGCCCTGTCAGACATAAACACCAACCCTTGCGGGTCTCCGATAGCTTGTCTCAACATGGACAGAAACCAAGTCCACTCGTCCCCAGTTTCGGACTTGCCTACGCCGAAAGCTACTGGAACGATGGAGTTATCCCCGTCCATGGCAACCGCCAGGAACATCATACCCAAGTAACGGCCCTTTAAATGGGCTGCGTCTATTATCAGGACACGACGTAGATTTGCCACAAATGTGCGGATCTGCAAAAACATAGGTGGTTTTCCTTTGTAAATGTTATAGTTTATAATGTGTAAACATATGACGTGTTAAAATACGTACCGCGGGTCCAAGGGCCACGAAGCACATCTCAAACCGTCGACGTGAATCGGTCCGTAGCTGCGTGACAGTACCAGGGTTCTGCAGCTGCAAATTATATAAATATGTCGGGAGTCGTTCATACGACTCCTCGAACGTCCCTCTCACCATAAACAGTGCATGGCATCGCGCACGCCAAGCTTGGTGGTAATCAATCGTGACGCCGAACTGCTGGTGAACATCGTGGACGATGTCCTTTGGACGCAATGACCTACTAACATCAACAAATTTGTTTTTCAGTATCGCACCCAAAGTCTTTTTACCGGCTTGTTTATGGTGGGGATTCAGTTGCGTCCTCGTACAAGTGTGTACGTCGTGCAACTTTCTAATCATGAACGCCCCTTCTTTGCCACCCGTGTCAATCGCGTACATCCTCCAGTCACAGTTTTTTCTGGCACATTCAACTATGTATCTAGTTTTGTCAGATTTCGACGTGCGCCTTTCGAAACCCTCTTCCAAGAACTTAAGTCCGAACTGACTTGCCAAGAGATCCTTCGACTCGAATATCTGACCTACATGTAACATTTCACTGCGAATATAAGGTGTAGGTTCGTAGGTTTGTGTCTGGGTATGGGAGTCTGGAAGAATAGGGGGCATATCAAAAAAGTCATTTATCTTACTACATGATTTTCCACTAGGGGTATATTCTTCGTGATCATCACTATCGGTGTCTGATCTGTCTATTTCAGGATTACCCGTTCTGAAAACGTGGGTTTCGTCATCAGCAACTCCAGCAGTACGCCCTTCGTGTGGTTGTGGTGGTTGTTGTTGTTGCGTCTCCGAAATACAGTCGTTAAGACCATATGCATGATCTAAATGAACCGTTGGGGCGTCGGACGCCTAAAATTGAGAATCAGGCTGCTCTATTTGAGGTCTTCGTCGTCACCGTCGTCGTCATTTTCGTCGGATACGTCGGGATACACAAAAAGTAATGGGGGCCTTTCTGAATCGACTGCAAAGTGCAGAAAAGTAGAGATATCCCCATCGTTGGATAAATCCACAAATGACCCATCGCCATTTTTAAACACTAACTTGCAAACAGCAGAAGGGTTGATTCCACATTTTTGCATGGCGTATGCAAGAAATTTCTGATAAGTATAGTTTACTGGCACTTTTACACCATGCTTATATTTATAAGCAAAGTTCCACTCATTGTTATCTTGCTCCCATTCACCATCAAAACAAAAATATAGCTTAGCTTTTGCAACAGATGAACTCATTTTTTCAGTAGTATCTCAAACACAAAATATTGCAGAAAGAAATCAAGAAAGAAGTATGAAATCGGTGTGTGGATTATGGATTGCATTTTACATCTATTTATCAATGAAACAACCAACATTGATGACAACCAATCTCTCATTTCATCCACAAACTGGTATTCCAAAAACACTAATTTAACATTGATGAAAACATGCAAATGAATTTCAACCATAAATCAGTCTTCAAAGTACAATAATTGTGGAAAAAAACAGTAAAGGCATGCAAGATTCGTCTAAGTACAGGGGCTGAAAGTGTAAATTTTCAGGGACCAAAAGTGTAAGTTTTTGGGCCATCGCGGGCAGGGGCCAAATGTGCACCGCGGCCAAAGTTTAGGGGCTCGCGGGGCTCTTTTCGGCCAGGTCATGCGCCACGTCAGCCCAAGCCCGCGATCGCGGGCTCCATCGCGGGCCATTAGGGCATTTTGGTAAACCGCCGAAATTTTGTGGCATTTTGGTAACACTTGGTCAAACTTTTGGCATTTTAATTAATTTCCCTAAAGTATATATCAAAATAAATAAAAAATAAAAAATATTAAACATTAATCACAATAATTAAACTTTTGAGTAAATTACACATTTGGTACTTGTGGTTTGGTGGTTTTACGAAAATGTCCCTAAACTTCATTTATTACAGATTATGACTCGTCGTATGTCATTCTATAACGAGTTGGTCCCTCCTTGTAACTGCCATCCAATACCTCCGTTAAACTTGAGGGCATTTTCGTCCTTTTTTCTTTTTTTATCTTTACTCGAGGAACTAATTCTGTAATCACATAAATCATAGGGACCAAATCCAAAATTACGTTTGAAAAATAAAATTTGTTAAAAATTTTTACACTTTTAGCTTATTAATTAGTTACTATACTTTAATATATACATACACATATATATTAACTATTATATTTTAAGTTTATTTTTATTTAATATATTCTCTTTTGAAAAAATATATATTACATATATACATATATATATACACACACACATACATACATACACAGAGGAAGGTTCAAACGAGAATCGTAACAATTTAAGAAAACACGTGGAGCATTCTCAACCAACCATTTGATTTATTAAGGGAATTAAATGGTAAGGGTATATGAGTCATTTTACGTTTTCTAATTTAAGTCCAAATCAAACCACGTGAGATAACCAAGAACTTGCGATAACAATGAATCCTCCGACGAAAATTTTGCAGATTCCGATGATACGTTTTTCCGATCTGTATGCTTCCAGCAACACAAACTCACTTATTTCTCGATCAAAATCAAATCTAAAAATTGCTATGTGATCGAAATCAAGATATAAATCGATCTGGAGAACAAAAACGATCAAAAACACATTAGAAATCCAAAATCGATTATCACCTCTCGAAGAACATCGTCGACCTAGATATGATTTACTAAAAGCAAAATCACATATGATTAATAACTAAGTGATATCATATTGTAAAACAAAATCATATTTGATCACATATGATTTACTAAAACAAAATCACATATGATTAATAACTAAGTGATATCAGATTGTAAAACAAGATCATATATGATCACATATGATTTACTAAAACAAAATCACATATGATTAATAACTAAGTGATATCAGATCATATATGATCACATATGATTTACTAAAACAAAATCACATATGATTAATAACTAAGTGATATCAGATTGTAAAACAAGATCATATATGATTAATAACTAGTGATATCAGATAACAGTCTTATAAATCACATATGATTTACTAACTAAAACAAAATCACATATGATTAATAACTAAGTGATATCAGATTGTAAAACAACGGTGGTGGTCACGGCTGTTTCCGATGCAACGGTGGTGGACCTGTCTTCCCATTCTTCATCCTCAACAGTCTCTGACCTCGTCGACGACGACATGAACGGGTCCCAGAAATCCCAGGTGAACGACGGCGGAGGAGGCGGAGGAGGCGGTGGAGGAAGTGGGGTGGAGGCGGTGTTGGTGGTGGACGTTGTTCATGTGTCGGAGGTTGGACTCATCGGAGGAGGAGGTGGAGGTGGAGGCTGTGGTGTGGGGGTTTGCGGAGGAGGCGGTGGAGGAAGTGGGGTGGAGGCGGTGTTGGTGGTGGACGTTGTCCATGTGTCGGAGGTTGGACTCATCGGAGGAGGAGGTGGAGGTGGAGGCTGTGGGGTGGGGGTTTGCTGAGGAGGAGGAGGCGAAGGGAGGGTTGGTGGCAAGTGGCGGTGTTGCTTCCATTGGTTTATAGAGTTTCTAAATTGAAGAAAGCTTTAATAAAGTTGTAATAAAGCAGTAGGAACAGGTGGCAGAAAGAGCAGTAGGAAGAGATGCAACAGAAAGAGCAGGTGGCGGTGATGCGTCCCCTGCTTATTCAACAACTCTGTATCGTCAGAATAATTTGTGTTTTTCCTAATTTACCCTTGCTTTATTTTTACCCCCATGGAAAAGCAATTTCAGTGGCATAGAAATTACATAATATGCCACTTTAATTATCAGCCGTGGATCACTTAAATACATGGTTGAGATGCATCCATTTATTTTCTTATTTAGATACTCTCCTCATTTGAACCCACCTCTATATAATATATATATATATATATGTATAGTGAAATTCAGCAGATATATATTACCTATATACACATATATATACATACATACATACATATACATTATATATATGTATAATGAGCATATATATACATACATACATACATACATACATAATATATATGTATAGTGAGATTTTTACACTTTTAGCTTATTAAACTAATTAGTTATTATATATTACCTATATACACACATATATATATATATATATACATATATATATATATACATATATATATATATATATAGTGAATTTTTTTACACTTCTAGCTTATTAAATTAATTAGTTATTATACTTTAATATATACATACACACATATATTAATTATTATATCTTGAGTTTATTTTTATTTAATATGTTCTCTTTCGAAAAAATATATATTACCTATATACATACATACATACACAAATATATATATGTATAGTTAATTCAACAAATGTGATTAAATGAACATTTACAACAATATTTTTTAAATTAAAAAAATTCTCCCCCTTTTATTTTAATCGAAAAAAAAATATAATAAAAAATTGAGCGAAATAAGTTATATCAAACTGATATATTTTTCTCATCTGCTTTTTCATTTATTTAGCGTTTTCTACTGAACTCATCTCTCTCTCTCTCTCTCTCTGTGTGTGTGTGTGAGCGCAAAATAAATGAAAATTTTGTGATTTTTCTTTGATGTAATCCATTAAATCGACTAATCTAATGGTTGACGAAGATGGTTTTCCCCTAAACCCCACTATATATATATATATATATATATATATATATATATATATATATATATGTGTGTGTGTGTGTGTGTGTGTAATATTTTTCAAAAAGAGATATATTAATTGAAATAAAATAATTAATATATATTAAAGTATAATAACTAATTAATTTATTAAACTAAAAGTATAAAGTAAATTACACTTTTGGTCCTATGGTTGCCAGCTACTATCAAGACTGGTCCATATTTCAAAGTAATTACAAAAGCAGCCATTAGGGTTTCTTTTTTATTTCAATGTCGGTCCCTGTGTGGTTGCTAGCTACTAACGCCATCAAGAGACCGTGAAATGGTAAATCAATTCAAGTGAAAAATCGTCCAAACCCATTTAACCCTTTCACCTCTATTATTTACCCCATACGCATCTGATTTCAAAAAAAGCCATCGTTCCACAAATTTTTCTGTCGTACGATCGATTTTCATCCTATGGTGAAATCGATCCAACATTGAAGACAAAATCAGTAAAATCTCACGGTTAAAATCTGATTTCGATCCTTTGGTCGTATTATGTGGCACATCAGACAACGAGATGAACAATTTGCTGAAGAGGTTTATGGTAAGTGGTGTATTTCAGATTTCTCTTTAAGGTGTTTAGAGTCGTTGATGTTGTGTGATTGTTTTATATTTACTCATCTAGTATTTGTTTTCCACCTCACCGAACTATATCCCACCTCAATGTCTATGAGGATACATCATGGTGGATTATTTACGAAGGGTGATGGTAGGAAATACTTGAAACGGTAAAATCACTTATGTAGATTTAATAGACACCGATTCTTTATCGCTTCATGATCTTGTTTCTGTTACACAAGAGTTAGGTTACCCAGATCACGAAGTAATTTATTACCACTTCATGATACCCGATAGTGATCTGTGTTTTGGTTTGCAAGCATTATAGAACGAGGAAGATCTATTTATGTTGCTGAATTACTTTCCTAAGTTTAAGCTAATTGATGTATACACTGAACATTGTAAAACCAATCTGGATAACTATTCAAAGACTCCACATGAATATGATGTTGAAATTCAGGAATTACCATACGATAAATTACTTTTGGAATGGCATTTGGACAAAATAGGTGAAGGTAGTGGCTTGGGTCAAGATGGCATAGATGTGGGGATGGATGAAACCCAAATGAGTGATGATTTTGATCATTTCTTTAGTCAAAGCATGGATGAGGAGGAATCCGAAAACAATGAAAGTATGGAAGATTTGGTTGATGATGGGAATATGATAGATGATGTTGAATTGGACATGACCAACCTTGAAGATTTTGATAGTCAAACAGACGACTCTGATATCGAATCAACAAGAAACAAATGTTTGAGAAAGGTACAAAAGGAGAAAGAAGTTGTAATTTCATCACATCCCAATTTTTATGTTGGTCAAACATTTGGTAGCAAGGCTGATGTGAAGAAATTGATAAAGCTTCATGCAATAGAAACTAGGAGGAATATAGTGATAATAAAAAATGATCGGACAAGGTTGCGGGCAATTTGTAAGGGCAGTTGGTACGTAGTCGTATAGTTGTTCTTTTGCTTTGTAAACAACTATTGGTATGTAAATACATTAAGCATCTGCTGTTATATTGAATCTTCCATTTTGTACACCAAATCTGCAATTTTAGTGCATAAAATCTGCCCATTTTAGTGTTATATTGAATCTGCCATTTTGTACATCAAATCTGCAATTTTAGTGCATAAAATCTGCCCATTTTAGTGTTATATTGAATCTTTCATTTGGTACATCAAATCTGCATTTTAGTGCATCAAATCTGCCGATTTTAGTGCATCAAATCTGCCATTTAAGTGCATCATATGCTGCCAATTTAGAGCTCAATTACTACCAAACCAAATGACATGAAAATGAGATAAAAATGGTACCAAATCTGCTGCAATTACCAAACCAAAAGACATAACATTGGTTGAACTTTTCATCGTACATAAATCATAATAGTTACAACCATGACACAAGTCTTCATCCATTCTAAAAAACAACTACAAATCATAACAATTACAATGATGGATCACTACTCTCATCGGCCAACAGAAAAAACATAAAAAATGGCAAATGCCACCCAACTTATACATAACCTGAACTTCCATTTACATGTTTCCTTTCTACTCGTTTCCAAAGCATCTTCCAGCTTGTTCATTGCCCTCAATAAACCGGGTATGATCTGAACAGCTCGTGGACACAATGGGTCGCCAACCCAACCAAGAAACCTACATCTTGCACCCTGTATCAAAATAAGCCACAAAATAAGCCACTATCCCAAATTAAGCCACATTGCCATAAAATAAGCCACTGTATCAATTTAAGCCACAAAATGAGCCACTGTCCCAAATTAAGCCACACCAAGTCAAAAAAATCTACTGTATCAAATTAAGCCACAAAATAAGCCACTTTCAAAAAACAATTCAGCAACTTACTTACCTACAAATCAAAAAAATATACCAATTTTCTTACATTTCTTGACCAAGAAAAGAACATTCGTCCTGGATTATTGGAGCTCCAAGAGGTTCGTACCACACCTGTTGCACCATAGTCGCATATCACCATGAAACTCTGAGGATAAGAAAATCGAAGGAGAAGAAGTACTAACAGAGGATACAAAATCGTTGATGGGGATCGATTTTGTGTTAATCGTAATCAGATTCAACCAAAGAGAAGAAAATCAAAGAGGATGAACACCGATTTTGTGTTAATCGCTTCTGGCAGAGAAATTTAGGGATCGATTGCTTTTTTTTCAAATCAGATGCGTAACTAATAGAGGTGAAAGGGTTAAATGTGTAACACCCCGATCTTTGAAAGGTATCGACATCTTAAGATAAATATGAAAAATAGGATTTGGGACTAAATCCTATATTTGATAGTCTTGTTGGATGGAGAATTCAAATATGAGTCCAACGGTCCTTTCCGGAGCGAAAACGGAGCTAAAACGAAGATGTTATGGCCAAAATGGTGTTCGGTGCCTCCTGAGCGACTATGACCCGCGACTATGACACGTGCCAATGTCGCTGGTCAATGTAGCGCCAGGGAATAGAAGGTGGTACCAACCCCGCGACCGTGACACGCGACTATGCCAAAGGGCATAGTCGTCGAGCATAGTCGCGGTCGGGGGCTAGAATCCGATTAAAACCCCTTTTCACCCCTTTCTCTCCCAAACCGAAACCCTAAGCCTCTAAAGCCGATTTTGAGCTTTTGAATCGCAAGATTCGATGTTTCAAGTGATTTTATTCATCTTTCATGGCTATGGGAAGCTAAAGCTAGAACCCTCCCCACTTCATCTTCTTCACCAAGTTTTCTAGGGTTTCATCCAACTCTTTTCCTCCATTTTGAAGATTTGGAGTTGTGGTTCGTTTTGATAACTCTAGAGGCGTTTTGGTTGGTGGATCCAAGTTGTGGTAAAGGTAATCTCCTCTTTTCTTCATCTATGGAAATTAGGGTTTTGGTATAAGTTGAGATATTGGTATAAAATGTTTGGGGAACATTTTTATATGGTCGAATATGGTTTTTGATGGTTGGAAACTTATGGAACTAGGTTTTTGGAATATTTGGCCTAAGGATTCAAGTTTCTTCAAATGAGCTCAAATTGGAAAAAAACTAGATTTAGCCTAAATCTAGCAAGGTGAGTTCAAGTTGATTTGTGAAAACGTTGTATATGCCAAAAATGTTCTTTTCCAAGTATTTATGTGTTTTACATGAAATTATCAATTGATGAGTCATTTGGTGGATTTTGATTATTTGAAGTATTTAACTTTATAAACATTGTAAAATACCCATATTAGGGATTCTGGGGTAAATTGATAAATGAAACATAAATGAAAATGTCTTGGTGATTTATTTCATAAAAGAGGTCATTTGGTAAAAATGTATTTTGTGTTTGTTGAAAATATGCATAGTTTGTGTTATAGAATATTTTAAAAATACCAACGTATGGGTTATTAGATTTTGGCCATTCCCGACCTTGCGAACATTTAGAAATTTAAAACCTTTTGATTTTTGGGAAAAGAGATATTTTAAGTATTTAAATGAGTAAATCTTAGGTGTTAATATGTTTAACGATTTACCTTACGAGTGTAAGTCTTTTGGTATATATGCACCTTAATAGATGTTTTGGAAAATGATTTCTATTAACCTAGAGTTATGTGGAGTTATTTATGTTTATGGAGCATGTTTCGCATAAACGTGGGGTATTTACGTTTTATTTCATTTTATGACTTTTAACAAGAGATCTTCTGATTTGTTGAGTTTGTGTCTCGATAGATGATTATATTGGGTTTTGGGGACAATTGTCCAGATTTGATAGCTCAACGTAGAGCTTTGGATATGACTTATATTTATTTGAGAATTACATGTTTTGAATGCGTTAGTTCATTCATTTGGAGTCATGTAATGTTTTAGACCGTATAACTATGTATCCATAGGCACTTAAGTTTTTATGTACAATGTTGGGACGCTAGTTTTCCACATTGTAGCACGGAATAGGCATCGGGTTTCATGATAAGTAAGATGTGGGCCTACATGGTCGAGCATTGTCTCATGAGCAGTAAGGTGTAAATCCAATGTGCTTTCTTGGATTTGGATAACTCAATGTATAGACCTAGAGGGGTTGAAGTTGATACTCCACAAGTGTACGCTTTAAGTAGCCGAGCTTGATATGTCTTATGGATATAGTCCAAGTGTTTGGTTTCACTACCATGGATATGTAGCCTACTCTTCCGTTCCGTCACATCCAATAGAATCGGGTCTCCCCCATCGCTGAAAGGTGTTGTTTTGAGTATGTATTCTCGTTCATGTGTTCGTTGACGTTTTATATCTATATGGATTGTTTTCTATAATTTGCGGGCAATGGATTATGCTTCAATCCTTGTTGGGATGTTTTGCATAATGGAGTTTTATTCGTGTTTATATTATTTGGGAATCTAAACTGTATCCACATTTTGAGTGAGTTTTAGATTTGAGTATATATTTGGGAAACGCTTTATATGAAAGTTTTCGTTATAGAAATTGCGTGCGTTGGGAAAATGGGTTGTGTGCATGATTATTACAAATCCTTTTGGAAATTATTTTTCAAACCACATTCTTCTTGTTTAACGATCTATTCTATCATGATGAAACTCTTGAACTCACTAGGCGTTAGGCTAACCTTTTTATTTTGTCGGCATGTGCAACAGGTTCCTTGGGGAATAGTTGTAGTAACACTATGAAGAGTGGAGTGCTAGATGTGTGCGAAAGGTAAGTGGCTTGGTGAAGTCTTATGCGGTTTTTGGATTAGCAACTTTGTTTTGGGTTGAGTAACACCCGACCTTTGTAGTCTTGGTGTAATGCTTAGGTTACGAATAATGTTAAAGTTATTACGATTTTAATTTCGAGGTGATTTCAAGGATGGTTCGTAGTAAGAATTTTATATTCATTTGTGTATTTACTCGAAGTTATAATTTAGTTGCTCTTCCATTTTTAAGGGTGTTATAAGTTGGTATCAGAGCTTAAGTTTGAGAGATTTAGGTGTTGATTTTTGATACATAGACTCAAACTAGCGTTCTTTTAAGTAAATGAAAATAAAATTGCATCATTAGGAACTTTAAGATACGATGTTTTGAGGTTGATGGAATTAATAGAAATGGGAATCACGTCGAGGGTAGCAAGGATAGTCATGTATGGTACGTTCATAATTGCACCTGGCCAGTGTTATGGTGAACCTGCAAGTTACATGTATATGCTTGGACTACTTGGGCGTGATGATCGTTAGGGTAGTAACGAGTTTCTAAGTGAGTGGTTGTTCGAAGAGGTTGACAATTTTAGCATTTGTCGCTTGGAGTGACAGTAAGTATGATGACTACATTAAGTGGACCGTCTCGGTCGGAATTGTTGGTTGTGTTAGGACCATAGGCTAATTGAATCGACCTTAATTCGAGAAGAAATTGAAAGGTTAATCGGTGTAACTTCAGGTTATTGCCTTAAGATGTTGAGCATCCGGATGATGATAGTGCGGCCGGAGGGATTGGAGGAGTGTGGTTTTGATACGTTGAGTGCCGACTAAATTCATGCACAAAATTTATCTTTAAAATAAATTGCATCAATTGTTTCCTGTGTTTCAAATCGGCATGAGGATTGTGTTATGAATCTCGAAAAAACGTTTAGCACACACAAGATTTTAAAACATGATTTTGGACACGCATGAAATTATTTTATTGCAAGTAATTTCAAACTTTGTCGGGACTTAATTTATTTTGTTGTTGTCCAACGTTTTCTTCGAATACCATGTTGTCCATATATTAATGTTGTTTAAGATTTTGGACGAGTAACAGCGACATATGACCGTGCATTGGATCTCCTCCACATATGTTAAGGTTTGAACGACGAGTTACTTTCCATTATTTTAGTGTTGAGTTTTAATGGGAATTTTATTCGATGCAGGTTTTCTTGAAAAGTGTTACTTTATATTGTATTGCAACAAGTGAGAGATTTGGGAAACTAATACATTTTAGTCATAGAACGGTTTTATACAATTTGATTTTTTTAGAACGGAAATTTTGGTACCATTTGTTGGAACGGAGGCCATTAAGCTCCATTGAGTTTTATGGAGTTTTTGTTTTACGATGATTTGTGTCGCGTGGGTACAACTTTGAAATGTGCATGGTTTAATTATTACGTGTGTTAATTCATGAGTTATATTGGGCATTTTGACTCATGCGGGTTTTGTTGAGAAACGTTATTTTATGTCGCAAGACAACCAAGAGGAGTGGTTTTTGAAATTTTGGTGTCGCATAATTTCTCTTTTGAAGATTTGTGTTAGCACGTTTCATTGCTACTTGTTCAATGTACGAATTGATTTATACGTGGCGTGAGTAATGCATATAAGAGCATCCTGATAGTTTATCTTAATGAATTGCTTTATGCACTTTCGGTTAATTGATTCTTTTGTTATCATTTCACTCAAATGCATTATATTGAACTATGGGTATACATAACATTGTAGCCACTACTTTTGGGGCTTTAATACACATCGTATGTATGGTCCTGAATTTTGAAGTCGATTTAAATTCTCTTAAGTGTCAACCAAGTTACATGCACTTACTGTTTTCCTAAGTTTTGAGAAAATATATTAATGTGTGTGAGTCTTGTCAAAAGGTTTTACTTCGATGTCATTATATGACTAAATGAGAAGATTTTGAAATTTTATTTAATGAATTTTCTCCTTTGATAGTTTAGTATAGACTATCTGATACATGTTGTACTATTTCAGAAAAACTACTAGGGGAGTGTTAAAAGTTTGCATGCATGTTCTGATTTGAGATTTATTTACGATATTTTAGTCGATACTTTCGGGTGATGAAAACATGATTGTTATTTTGCTTTAAACTTGGAACCGATGAAAATCATTTTATATTTTAACCAAAGTGTATATATATGAATCGTTTCACCATTTCTACGAAATAAACCGACACATGCGAATTTTGTTGGTGAATTTTACTCCGTGTCGTTTTAAGATTTGTAACATCCCAAAAATGCAACAGGTGAAACATAGCATTAAATCATAACATTCTCATAATTGGGTCCCAAAATTTCATTACATTACTTCTAAAACTGAGGTTGGCGGAAACAACCTATACACAACTGAGAATAATCTAGCTTCTACAAGAGGCACTTGCACTGTCTCTAGTTGCATCTGTACTCTATCTTGCTCTTGCTCACTTACCTGAGCCTTCCACTATATGCTTCCCTGAAAAGGTTTTAGTTTTGAAAATCGAGGGTTAGACCATGAGGTCTAGTGAATTCCCTCCGAAAACAACATGTATACACAATATGAAATCATTTATAAAATTTTATCGTAAAGCTTCACATATCATCAAACATGGTACTGCACCGTGTAAAAGATCACATAAACATTCCGCGATCGGGGCCCCAGCAGACTCCCCTCTCGCCTCGTATCGGGGCCCAAGAAAACTCCCCTCTACCTGACTAGGAGGGAAACGAATTCCAACCTATCGGCCTGTCATACATTTCCAAGGGATCATCGGATCCCGAGGCTCTCTAATCCCACAGTGCAGACCGACACCACATAGCATGCACATACATATCATAAACCATATAACTTAGAATCTTTATAAATCATGCTTCTCATTTCATCATGCCAAACATTCTTTTAGATAGAAATAAGTATTTCGTAAGAAGCATGCGTATCAGTTTGTAAACATTTCGTGCTCGTAAAGAACCATGATCAGTTAAAGCATTTAACATTTTACGTCGTAAAAGGTTTAGGGAACTCACCTGATTGCCGTTACTTTCCTAATCATGTGTCTCGTCCCGACCCGCTCTTACACCTAAAGCATTCCGTATCATTTAAATCAGTGCCTACTCGACTTATGATCTTAGACTTTTCTTCAATCCGAACTTAAATAAATAATTCGAATTATTATCTACATTCTAGGCTCTTTTTAAATAATTTTGAACCTTAGAATAACGCTAAGCCCAAAATATCTCTAAACCCAAAAGAGACTAAGGGATCTCTCGGCCCAACCTAACCTTCGGCCCAATGAACCGCTCGGTCCACACCCCACACGGGTTCCGATAAGCCAAGGGTGTCCCGGAACTTACCGGTTCCGGAATGGTGCCAGTTCCGGTATCCTATGGTCCCGGAGTCCCACAAGATCCGGTATGCTCGACTTCCGGAAACCCTTATGGGTTCCGATAACGGCGACTTCCGGTAACAATAGTCCCGCAACTACAAGGAGTCCCGATATAAAACCAGTTCCGCAGTTTCAAGTTCCGGTACAGGCGATTGCGAACATAAACTTGATTTCTTTACAAATATTCTCACAACAACTTGCTAGTTCTCGTATTCTCGTCCCAAAAACGATGTGCTCTGTTCTCCAATCTTTTTACGTTCACAACAGAGTTAATTTACCCAGTTAATCAATCGATTCTAGGGTTAATCCCATTAGGTTTTCTTATCAATGTTGCAAACTTGATTTATGGAGAATAACTTATAAAATCTAGCTTACCCAGCTAATTAATATGCAGAAAATTTAAGGGCTGAATACTTACCAAACTAGGGTCTCTTCACGAAATCGTTGCCAAACTCCTGCCAATCTTCTTTCCCGATTTCCTCTCAGCCGCCAACTCTAATGATATGAAGAATCAGTAATGAAAACCTAGGGGTTTGAGCCCCTTATATATCTTACCTAAATTGCAATTTAGTCCCTCAATACTTACTTTCCTTCTTCTCACTTTAACCACTAAACTTTTAATACACTTTAGAATTTCGGGTTATTACAACACTCCCCCCTTAAAAGAATTACGTCCCCGGAATTCCTTATAGGGAAAAGATGTGGGTATCTTGCCCACACCAAAACTGACACTTTTCCAAAGTAACGCCACAATATGACTCAGTCAACCACCTCACTAAATTCGAAACCTGGAACAATGGGTGCATTCCCCCAGTTCTTACGGTACTCTAACTCGTAGGCTACTGTTCCTACTTCACTACTCCATACTCATACGTAACTAAGAGTAGGAACCTCCAAACCCATTGTTGAAGCGCCCGCCTACTCGAATTTAAACTTATCCTGAAACACAACAATTTCTCGCCGATTGCCATGTTCGTTCAGTCATATAAAACATAACACCGGTTATCCTCACTCAACTGGGAGGGGTAACCATGGTCACACCATACTTTTCTCACCAGCTTAATCACTGCACTACCAATCGTTTAAACATTTCTCACAAAGTCACTAACTTAACTCATTCAGTTTCCTCATCCACTTCTTTCCTACACGAAATCATACACAATTCCCTTCCTCACTACTCTTTCCAAAAGTTCGCACACTTATCAGTGACAATCTACACAACACTGCACCTTTCGGCATTACTGTCAAGCTTACTCCTTCTAATTCACTCGCTTATTCCGGCATACTATCTTCACCTCCCCACTTTAGCGCGGAGCACCACCCACCAAACATTACTTGCCCCTCTCTCCCGACCTTTCCTCATGCTGATATCACTTTCTCATTACTTACATAACTAAACAGTTGCACTAAGTTCCTAACTTAAGGCATTCAACTAAGTCGTCTTAAAACGACACCAGTGTTCGACGTCACTACACATTCTTTAATCCCCAACTTACTTTCTCAGAAAATTCTTTCACACATTAGCAACAACTTACATTCTTTAAGGATTTCACATTTATTCCACCACATTTTGACTTACACACCCATCATCTTCTTTAAACTTCCAATGATCCCAAAATATGCTTACTTAGCGACTCTTACAACTAAAAACACTTGGTTTCTCCTTTGGGTAACCACCCACCACCACTCTGTCCTTCTATCCCGAACATAATCATACCACAACGTCAACTTACACCCTACGTGCTCCAACAATCTGGTTAACAAATCGTACCCCTCACCCGAAACCCCCAAAAAGGCTTCTATCTGATGCTCCCTCTCTCTCTAACATCACATGTAACACCCCGAAATTTCCGTTGTAAATTAATATTAGATAAATTGTATGTTGGTACAATTTATTTTTGAGAAAAATTAACTTGGAGGGTTGATTTGCATTTATTTGGAAGTTTGGGGTTTTTGGTGGAAATTAGATTAATGACTCATGTTATGACATGAGGTGTCACGTTAGAGATTTATCAGTATTTGGTAATACTGATTTTGTTTGGTATTCTAAAAAGAAAAGAAAAGGGAAACAGAGAGATAGCGAGAAAGATAGAACGTGACAGAGAGAAAGAAATCGAAAGAAAGAAAAGAAGAAAATAAGAGAAATCAGTTTGGCGATTATTGTGGTAAGAACTTGTTTTCTGTGTTGTTATCATTCATCTCCATAGATTTAAGTTGTAATATTTTGTCCAGATTGTGATTAAGCTGTCGATTAAGCCTCTGTTTTGGAAGAACACTGTGTTCAGAAAATACCCAGGTGAGTTATTCATTCTTATTGAAATTAAGCAATTAAAAGTGTTATAGATATGCTATACTTGTATATAATATCAATGGTATGATTTAATTAAGAAACGGTAAGCTTAATGAGTCAAATGGAGAACTGAATCAGTAGGGAAGACGATGAACAGTGAACTTTGCGCAACAGTGGGTTGCGAAAAGTGAAAGTTTTCGCAACCAAGGGTTGCGAGTTCTGGACTTTTCGCAATAGAGGGTTGCGAAAAGTGAGGTTTTCGCAACAGTGGGTTGCGAGTTCTGAACTTTTCGCAGCTTTGGCTTGCGAAAAGTGTAGCTTTTCGCTACAGTGGGTTGCGAATTTTGAGCCATTCCAGTATCATTTTTATGGTTTTATGAGGGACATAATCTGAGGTATATATGCTATTTGTTATACGTTTATAACTCTGTTATTGATGTAAAAACCATGTTGTGTTAAATTTTAAGGACTTGTTTATGAGTCCGGAGCTGTAGTTAATTGTTGAGATGTTGATCCCCGATGCTAAACGGCAATGTGGGGAATAATCGTTGAAATTTATATTCCGTACATAGAGATATAGAATATATGATGAATTGTATAACTTTAGTATACAATAGAAAGAGCGATGATACACAATTATTGTGTGGCGTGGGCTAGAAATATGCATCTGGTCTAGTGGGCATAAAGTACGGTATAATGAGAACCGTTTACTAGCCAGAGACCGTTAAGATGTATTTCTAGTTGTTGGAGTGAATCTTGAATCATCTGTGAGGGTCTCTGGTGGTTGTTGATCGCGATAAAATTTCATTAGGGGGACCAGTGATTCAAGGTGGGGAGGAAAGGAAATGAGGAATAGCAGACTTAGAGTTGTAATTCCCATTTCAAACGAAAAGATGAGATATCTTCTTTGTTGAGAAATTATAGTCTTAGTTCAGAAAGAAGCAGGTTTGGAAACTGTAATTTCTGGGAGTTGGAGTTAATTATAAATCCGGTGGGATTTATAGTAATTCTTGTTGGTAGTATGATGACTAGATGAATTAGTCATAAGTAAGGTAATAGGTGGATTCCAATGGTTGATAAGAGCTTAGTATGGTAAGATGGCTGATAACAGGTTTGATATATCTGTTAATATTTTAGTTGTTAAATTTTAATTTGATTTGGATAATCTCACTAGGCGAAAGCCTAATGTTTCAAATTAAACTGTCTTACCAGGTACAGGCTCTGGGAAATAGTTTGGGAAGTGAGACTTCAGTTGGAGGAAATCAGACTTGGCGATAACGAAGGATCAGGATATTCTTTTGATGACTCTTGGGACAATCCTTAGATAATCTAGTTGATCTTATTGTGATGTATAATTAGATTGATCAGATTATTTAAGTTAATCTACCTTGTGTATATATGGAAACTTACTTATGATCCTTTGGTTTATAAAAGTCTGATATTTTGATGATCATAACGCGTGTATTTTGAGGTTTAAATTGGCCCTGAATTTTAGGTTGTTACAGTATGGTATCAGAGCTTTAGTTTAAGCGAACTAGGTATGAATTTGAGATGCCTAGACATAAGCTGTGATGAAATTAAGTTATGATCTATGAGAGGTGGGTAGAATTGCTAAGACCAGGTAGTCTTAGGATGGACGGAAATAGACTAAATTAGTATTGTAACAATGGTAACGAGAATTCTCGTGTATAATATGTTCGCAATTTCAATTAGCTACTTTATTATGGATATATTGTTACATAAGCATGCTTGTTTCTCAATTGTTACAAGGGCTAATTAGTGATAAAGTACGTTTAGTATGTTAGAATTCTGTTTAACCATTTGTATGGTTATTTGTGTTTAATCAGAGCAATGGTGAATACGCCACCTAGAGAAGGAGTTGGAACCGATGAGGCAGAAGTGAGTAATATGCATAATGCACCAAGAGATTTTCTTTCTTTGGGAGGTATGCATACTCCAGCTCAGAGGGTGGGTACTAGCAATGTAAGTCAGATGGCAGAGTCTAATATGGAGGCAAGAATAATGGAGAACGTATCAAGAATGATGAATGCTTCGGTAGAAAGACAAGCTGAATTGATGAACGCCTCCATGGAAAGACAAACCGAAATGTTTACAAAGCTATTCAATGACAGGAATATAGAACCAAGACGCCAAGTAATTGATACTGGGGTGATAAATCCGACGGGTAATCCAAGGCCAGAGGTGGAACGAAGGGTAGAAAGAATTTGTTCTTATAAAACATTTCTAAGCTGCAAGCCGCCTGAATTTAAAGGGGAAGACAGTCCAGATGCTTGTATGAATTGGCTGCGGGAGATAGAGCAAGCTTTCCGAGCCTGTGAATGTCAGGAAAGATCAAAAGTCAGATTTTCTTCTCAGATGTTAAGAGGTAATGCTTTGAACTGGTGGAATGTTTTGACAGCTTCGTTGACGACAACTGTGTTAGATGCTATGACTTGGGGAACATTTAAAGAGAAGATACTGAAAGAATATTGTAATGAACATGAGATGGATCGGATAGAGGAACAGTTTAGAAATCTCAAGAAGGGCAACATGTCGGTGAGAAGATATACAGAATTATTTATGGAGAAACTGAACTTGGTAGGGCACGTGGCTCCTGCTGAGAAAGATAAAGTTAAGGCATACTTGAAAGGATTGCCGGCCGAGATGATGTCCCGAGTGCGAAATTCAAAGGCTGAAACACTCAGGGAAACGATTGAAGAGGCCAAGTTGATAGAGGAGATGTATGCCAGAGATAGGGAAGAGAAAGCTCATGTTGGAGATATAAGAAAGTGGGAAGGTCGTTCTGATTCTTCTCAGAAACTCAGGCTGTTTGGTAAAAATATACGTTCAGATTCGCGAAAGGAACCCAACTGGTGTCCGAAGTGTAAGAGTAAGCATTTTGGGCCATGTCGAACAAGCGGGCCAGAGTGTTTTAAATGTGGAAAGACGGGGCACTTTGCATTTAATTGTTTATTACCCGGTGCAGTGTGCTTTGAATGTAAACAGCCAGGGCATATTCGACGGGATTGTCCAAAGCTAAAAAAGGAGGGAGAACAGGGAAAGAAGGCAGTTATACCTAAACCAACAGGACGAGCGTTTAATATGACAGTGGAAGAAGCGAGAGGATCCAAAGATGTCGTCTCTGGTACATTCCTTATAAACTCCATACCTGCTCGTGTGTTATTTGATTGTGGTGCAAATTATTCGTTTGTATCCAAAGTGTTCTATGGAAAATTAGCTATGCTTGTCACTACGTTAGGAGATGCCTTAGTAGTAGAGATAGCTAATGGGGGTCTAGCTTTGGTTGGTGAAAGGATAGATGGTTGTACGATTCAGATAGAAGATACAAAATTTCCAATTAGCATGTTGTTAATGGAAATTGGAGGATTTGATGTTATTATGGGAATGGATTGGTTGTCTAATAACCAAGCCGAAATAATGTGTGCTAAGAAGTTGATCCGAATTCCGATGGTTGATCAAGATGATGTAATTATTTATGGGGAGAAGCAGAAGGGAGAAGTACAGTTGATTTCAGTCATAAAGGCACGTAAGTGTTTAGCAAAAGGATGTTTGTCATATTTGGCATATGTTCTGGACGCTAAGTCAGAAAAGAAGCAGATACAAGACATTAAAGTGGTACGTGATTTTCCAGATGTATTCCCGGATGATCTTCCAGGTTTACCTTTGGAAAGGCAAGTAGAGTTCCGTATTGATCTAATTCCGGGAGCAGCACTAATAGCTCGTGCGCCGTATCGTTTAGCACCAGCAGAAATGAAAGAAATGATGTCACAATTGCAGGAGTTATTAGACAAAGGTTGTATCAGACCGAGTTCTTCACCTTGGGGAGCTCCGGTGCTGTTTGTTAAGAAGAAAGATGGAAGTATGAGGATGTGTATAGATTATCGAGAATTGAATAAGGTGACAATCAAGAACAAGTATCCGTTGCCACGAATTGATGACTTATTTGATCAATTGCAAGGTGCAGGATGTTTTTCTAAGATTGATCTGAGGTCGGGGTATCATCAAGTACGAGTAAGGGATGAAGATGTTCCGAAGGCTGCTTTCAGAACGAGATATGGGCATTATGAATTTCTTGTGATGCCATTTGGTTTGACTAACGCTCCAGCTATATTCATGGATCTGATGAATAGAGTGTGTCGGTCATTCTTAGACAAGTTTTTCATTGTGTTTATTGATGATATACTAGTCTATTCAAAGAATGAAAATGATCACGAGGGTCATCTTCAGGAAGTTTTGGAAGTACTAAGAAAAGAGAAGTTGTATGCAAAATTCTCGAAATGTGAATTTTGGCTAAAAGAAGTACAATTTATGGGTCATGTAATTTCAGCTGAAGGTGTGAAAGTGGATCCAGCCAAAATAGAAGCAATGATGAATTGGGAAACTCCAAAGAATGCATCTGAAATAAGAAGTTTCTTGGGTTTGGCCGGGTATTATCGGAGGTTTATTCAAGATTTCTCAAAGATTGCTTCTGCTTTGACAGTGTTAACTCGAAAGAATGTAAAGTTTGTTTGGACTGAAAAGCAAGAATCAGCTTTCAAGATTTTAAGACAAAAGTTATGTGAAGCCCCTATTTTAGCACTGCCTGAAGGTACAGATGATTTTGTAGTATATAGTGATGCTTCAAAGATGGGTCTAGGATGTGTATTGATGCAAAGAGGCAAGGTGATTGCTTATGCATCAAGGCAGTTGAAAGAGCATGAGAAGAATTATCCTACCCATGATTTGGAGTTAGCAGCGGTGGTTTTTGCTTTGAAGCTATGGCGTCATTATTTGTACGGTACGAAGTGTACTCTCTATACTGATCATAAGAGTTTAAAGCATGTCTTTGATCAGAAGGAGTTAAATATGAGGCAGAGAAGGTGGTTGGAACTACTTAAAGACTACGATTGTGAATTGCATTACCATCCTGGTAAAGCAAATGTAGTGGCTGACGCTTTAAGCAGAAAGGAGTATAGTGGCTGTCTGAAGTCAACAAATGCTCGGATTGATGTGATGTCCAGTCTGATTGAACGAATAAAGACTGCACAGATGGAAGCTCTCTTGGAAGAAAACTTAAAAGATGAAGTTATGGTCAAACAACGGTTTCAACTGACGGAAGATAGTCGTGGGGTGAAGTTATTTCGAGGCCGTGTTTGGGTACCAAGAGCAGGTGGGAATAGAGAGTTGATTATGGAAGATGCTCACAAATCTAAGTATTCCATTCACCCCGGAAGTACTAAAATGTATAGAGACCCGAAGCTACATTATTGGTGGCCAACCATGAAGTTAGATGTGGCTCGATGTGTAGAAAAGTGTGGAACCTGTTCTTTAGTTAAAGCTGAACATCAAAAGCCATACGGAAGTTTTCAATCTTTGGAAATTCCGGAATGGAAATGGGATAAGATTACCATGGATTTCGTGACGAAGTTACCAAAGACACAAAGAGGTAACGACACTATATGGGTAATAGTTGACAGGTTGACAAAGAGTGCACATTTCTTGGCAATGAAGGAAGTTTCACCAATAGAAAAGTTGGCAAAGTTATATATTGGTGAAGTGGTGTCAAGACATGGGATACCAGTGTCTATTGTTTCAGATCGTGATAGTCGATTTACATCAAGGTTTTGGCGGTCACTTCAAGAAGAGTTGGGTACAAAATTGAATTTGAGTACCGCATATCATCCACAAACGGACGGTCAGAGTGAAAGAACTATTCAGACATTGGAAGATATGCTTAGAGCATGTATACTAGATTTTGGAGGCAACTGGGATACGCATTTGCCATTAGTGGAATTTGCGTATAACAATAGTTATCATTCTAGTATCGGAAGAGCACCATTCGAAGCCTTGTATGGTAAAAAGTGTAGAACTCCAGTGTGTTGGCTAGAAGCTGGAGAGAAACAGTTTGCTGGACCGGAAATGGTGCAACAAACGGCTGATAAAATAAAAGAAATCCGACAACACATGAAAGCGGCTCAGGACAGACAAAAGAGTTATGCTGATTTAAAAAGAAGACCAGTAGAATTCCAAGTTGGGGAGCGCGTCATGCTAAAAGTATCTCCGTGGAAAGGTGTAATTCGTTTTGGAAAACGTGGTAAGTTAAGTCCTCGTTTTCTAGGACCTTTCGTTATCACTAAAAGAATTGGTCAACAGGCTTATCAGCTAGATCTTCCACCTGAATTGGAAGGAATTCACAATGTGTTTCACGTGTGTTATCTTCGGAAGTGTTTGGCCGAAGAACAAGATGTGATTCCGATAATTGATGTCAAGGTGGACGAGAAGAGTCGATGTGTTGAAGAACCGGAAGCGATTCTAGAAAGATCGGTTCGGAAGTTAAGAAACGGCAAAGAGGTGCCTATGTTGAAAGTACAATGGAAACACCACCGAGGCAGTAACGTGACTTTTGAGTCGGAGGAAGAAATGAAGAAACGATACCCTCAATTGTTTGCTTAGTTTGATTTCGGGGACGAAATCCTTTTCAAGTTGGGGAGTATTGTAACACCCCGAAATTTCCGTTGTAAATTAATATTAGATAAATTGTATGTTGGTACAATTTATTTTTGAGAAAAATTAACTTGGAGGGTTGATTTGCATTTATTTGGAAGTTTGGGGTTTTTGGTGGAAATTAGATTAATGACTCATGTTATGACATGAGGTGTCACGTTAGAGATTTATCAGTATTTGGTAATACTGATTTTGTTTGGTATTCTAAAAAGAAAAGAAAAGGGAAACAGAGAAATAGCGAGAGAGATAGAACGTGACAGAGAGAAAGAAATCGAAAGAAAGAAAAGAAGAAAATAAGAGAAATCAGTTTGGCGATTATTGTGGTAAGAACTTGTTTTCTGTGTTGTTATCATTCATCTCCATAGATTTAAGTTGTAATATTTTGTCCAGATTGTGATTAAGCTGTCGATTAAGCCTCTGTTTTGGAAGAACACTGTGTTCAGAAAATACCCAGGTGAGTTATTCATTCTTATTGAAATTAAGCAATTAAAAGTGTTATAGATATGCTATACTTGTATATAATATCAATGGTATGATTTAATTAAGAAACGGTAAGCTTAATGAGTCAAATGGAGAACTGAATCAGTAAGGAAGACGATGAACAGTGAACTTTGCGCAACAGTGGGTTGCGAAAAGTGAAAGTTTTCGCAACCAAGGGTTGCGAGTTCTGGACTTTTCGCAATAGAGGGTTGCGAAAAGTGAGGTTTTCGCAACAGTGGGTTGCGAGTTCTGAACTTTTCGCAGCTTTGGCTTGCGAAAAGTGTAGCTTTTCGCTACAGTGGGTTGCGAATTTTGAGCCATTCCAGTATCATTTTTATGGTTTTATGAGGGACATAATCTGAGGTATATATGCTATTTGTTATACGTTTATAACTCTGTTATTGATGTAAAAACCATGTTGTGTTAAATTTTAAGGACTTGTTTATGAGTCCGGAGCTGTAGTTAATTGTTGAGATGTTGATCCCCGATGCTAAACGGCAATGTGGGGAATAATCGTTGAAATTTATATTCCGTACATAGAGATATAGAATATATGATGAATTGTATAACTTTAGTATACAATAGAAAGAGCGATGATACACAATTATTGTGTGGCGTGGGCTAGAAATATGCATCTGGTCTAGTGGGCATAAAGTACGGTATAATGAGAACCGTTTACTAGCCAGGGACCGTTAAGATGTATTTCTAGTTGTTGGAGTGAATCTTGAATCATCTGTGAGGGTCTCTGGTGGTTGTTGATCGCGATAAAATCTCATTAGGGGGACCAGTGATTCAAGGTGGGGAGGAAAGGAAATGAGGAATAGCAAACTTAGAGTTGTAATTCCCATTTCAAACGAAAAGATGAGATATCTTCTTTGTTGAGAAATTATAGTCTTAGTTCAGAAAGAAGCAGGTTTGGAAACTGTAATTTCTGGGAGTTGGAGTTAATTATAAATCCGGTGGGATTTATAGTAATTCTTGTTGGTAGTATGATGACTAGATGAATTAGTCATAAGTAAGGGAATAGGTGGATTCCAATGGTTGATAAGAGCTTAGTATGGTAAGATGGCTGATAACAGGTTTGATATATCTGTTAATATTTTAGTTGTTAAATTTTAATTTGATTTGGATAATCTCACTGGGCGAAAGCCTAATGTTTCAAATTAAACTGTCTTACCAGGTACAGGCTCTGGGAAATAGTTTGGGAAGTGAGACTTCAGTTGGAGGAAATCAGACTTGGCGATAACGAAGGATCAGGATATTCTTTTGATGACTTTTGGGACAATCCTTAGATAATCTAGTTGATCTTATTGTGATGTATAATTAGATTGATCAGATTATTTAAGTTAATCTACCTTGTGTATATATGGAAACTTACTTATGATCCTTTGGTTTATAAAAGTCTGATATTTTGATGATCATAACGCGTGTATTTTGAGGTTTAAATTGGCCCTGAATTTTAGGGTGTTACATCACATCACTACGACACTAGCTGGCACATTTAGCTTGACAATTACTGTCACTACACATCCGTACACTCTTTGCCCATAACATCACACTACAGACCAGATCTCCCATGATCGTTCACACAATTCGAACTTGCATTCCTATCCTCCCGTATACATAATCGAATCTATCTCGCTACTCAGTCCTTTCCCAACTTATTGAACTATAACTCACGAGTTCTCAATTAGCTCAAACACAAACATTCTAGCTAGCTCTTTACGATCCGTGCCCTTTCATAGACACAACACATTTTCTTACTGACTGATATAGTCTATCCTCACTCCGTGTGCTACACACCTTATCCTTCTATGGACCCTCTACACCTCGTAAGAAGAACGCTTACTCAACAACAGCAGTCTCTCACTAACTTAGCACCCCCACAAGGTGTTCTATCAACTTTCGCTCTTCTGGTTCAAGCCTTCAGCCTTAACCATCTTGCACGGTTGCCGACTTCCGCATCAATAGTCGACCTGTAACTACTTTCTTAACCTATTCTTTAACATGGGTTCTCTTATGGAACTTAATCCTACCAACATATCGCAATCAACCTGAAAATCCGTCGCCCTTATTTCAAAACTTACTCATGCAACATCCTTATTACAAGCTCACCCCAAAACTCATATCCCACACCGTGGATTTTTCATTTCTGCCTCACAACACTACTCATAACGAGTTGCTAAAATCAACACCTTGATGACTTATAGTCCTTCCTACGGACACCATCGTCCCTCGGCAACTGTATTTCCAGTCACTGCACAAGGGTACAGACCTTCACCCAACCGGTACCAAGGTCCACTTCCGATCCTCCCACTGTTCACCTTTCCTCTTGAACACGAATACTAAATCTACAACATTCCTTCCTGATTTGTTCGACACTTTTCCACTCTTGAAGTTCTTCCTTAGCTTAACATGTAATACCTTACGACCTAGTGAGTTCATAGCCTTCATGCATGACCACGCAGTAAATAAATCATTCCATACATTTTATCATTTTAAATAAACAACATTTGGAAACACTTGGGTACACATGACCTCGTCACTATTATAACCTCAATGCCCTGCACAACGATTCGAGAATCGCCTACATGCATCTTCCCGTGAACCTTAATCTTACTCAATCCGAACGATGTTATTACGACAGTAATACGTTGAATGAAAATCCTTTCATACGACACAGTTCTGAAAGAGATTACTGACACCAAGTAAACCAGTCGGTTCTCACATTCTTTTGTATGATATCAACAGGTCAATACTCATTTGATTGTAAAATTTTTGCTGGCGAACGTTTCCTTGACCTTTTTGTAACAATTTAACTTATCATTAAAAGCGTGAAATACTTTGCAAATCGTTAAGTTCCAAAATTTCAATGTGCAATGTGAATGAAATCACCTTTTCTTTAAACATACGCGTTCACATTCTGACTCATTTTCGATCAAAATTTATATTTACACATTTAACTTAAATCGTGAAAATTTCATGTTACATAAAAAGGACGCCATGCATGAGACTCTACTTGCAAATGAAGGCTACTCACTCTGATAAGGTCAACCGCTTTACTCACGCAGCTTATCCTTGACACTTTACCTTCGACCAATGGTCGCCCTCTCGGTCATGCAACACCTTGCTGTACATGCGTTCTACATCTCACTTACTCAACCATTTCATGCTACTTTCGTTCTGATCAACTATCTCACTTTCTACTTCTACATGCTTTCATTTCACTATAGGTATCTTATTTCATTTACCCTGCCATTGAAAAGCTCGATTAAGAAGTCAGAGCTCTATTGACACTTTCAAGATTTCGACACCGTCCTTTCTTACCATCCCCATTTGATCTATTCCATGATTTCTAGAACTAGGACTCTCCCGAAACAGGAGTCTTACTCAAACTTAAACATTCATCCTCTCCGAATTCACGAAGAGCTACCTCTAGACAACTCATAAACTTTATACAACATTTCTTCTGTATGATGTATACATACATTACATCATAAGTGACTTCTCATGAAACTTCCCCAACAAGGGGTCTCAGTCTACCCCTCAGGGATCTTGCTGACATTCTAAAGTACTAGAACACGACATAAACACTAGCTTCTAACTACCACTTCGGAATACTAAGGCAGGTTAATAAGGCATGTTAAGCACATACATGTACCTGTAAGTTCACAATTACACTGGCCAGGTGGAATCTCAAACATACCTTACATGACAGTACTCAGTACCCTATTAGTCCTATCTCTATAATAGTGTCCTCCTAACGCATTTCCTGTATCTACAATAGTGCCCTCCTAACGCATTTTCTGATTCTCAGTTGTGATTTCTACTCCCAAGTTTAAGTTTAGGCTCGTCCGGTCACCTAAATCCCTTAAACTATGGCTCTGATACCACTTGTAACATCCCAAAAATGCAATAGGACAAATGTAGCATTAAATCATAACATTCCCATAATTGGGTCCCAAAATTTCATTACATTACTTCTAAAACTGAGGTTGGCGGAAACAACCTATATACACCTGAGAATAATCTAGCTTCTACAAGAGGCACTTGCACTGTCTCTAGTTGCATCTGTACTCTATCTTGCTCTTGCTCACTTACCTGAGCCTTCTACTATATGCTTCCCTGAAAAGGTTTTAGTTTTGAAAAGCGAGGGTTAGACCATGAGGTCTAGTGAATTCCCTCCGAAAACAACATGTATACACAATATGAAATCATTTATAAAATTTTATCGTAAAGCTTCACATATCATCAAACATGGTACTGCACTGTGTAAAGGATCACATAAACATTCCGCGATCGGGCCCCAGCAGACTCCCCTCTCGCCTCGTATCGGGGCCCAAGCAGACTCCCCTCTACCCGACTAGGAGGGAAACGAATTCCAACCTACCGGCCTGTCATACATTTCCAAGGGATCATCGGATCCCAAGGCTCTCTGATCCCACAGTGCAGACCGACACCGCATAGCATGCACATACATATCATAAACCATATAACTTAGAATCTTTATAAATCATGCTTCTCATTTCATCATGCCAAACATTCTTTTAGATAGAAATAAGTACTTCGTAAGAAGCATGCGTATCAGTTTGTAAACATTTCGTGCTCGTAAAGAAACATGATCAGTTAAAGCATTTAATATTTTACGTCGTAAAAGGTTTAGGAAACTCACCTGATTGCCGTTACTTTCCTAATCACGTGTCTCGTCCCGACCCGCTCTTACACCTAAAGCATGCCATATCATTTAAATCAGTGCCTACTCGACTTATGATCTTAGACTTTTCTTCAATCCGAACTTAAATAAATAATTCGAATTATTAACTACATTCTAGGCTCTTTTTAAATAATTTTGAACCTTAGAATAACGCTAAGCCCAAAATATCTCTAAGCCCAAAAGAGACTAAGGGATCTCTCGGCCCAACCTAACCTTCGGCCCAATGAACCGCTCGGTCCACACCCCACACGGGTTCCGGTAAGCCAAGGGTGTCCCGAAACTTACCGGTTCCGGAATGGTGCCAGTTTCGGTATCCTATGGTCCCGGAGTCCCACAAGATCCGGTATGCTCGACTTCCGGAAACCCTTATGGGTTCCGGTAACGGCGACTTCCGGTAACAATAGTCCCGCAACTACAAGGAGTCCCGGTATAAAACCAGTTCCGCAGTTTCAAGTTCCGGTATAGGCGATTGCGAACATAAACTTGATTTCTTTACAAATATTCTCACAACAACTTGCTAGTTCTCGTATTCTCGTCCCAAAAACGATGTGCTCTGTTCTCCAATCTTTTTACGTTCACAACAGAGTTAATTTACCCAGTTAATCAATCGATTCTAGGGTTAATCCCATTAGGTTTTCTTATCAATGTTGCAAACTTGATTTATGGAGAATAACTTATAAAATCAAGCTTACCCAGCTAATTAATATGCAGAAAATTAAAGGGCTGAATACTTACCAAACTAGGGTCTCTTCACGAAATCGTTGCCAAACTCCTGCCAATCTTCTTTCCCGATTTCCTCTCAGCCGCCAACTCTAATGATATGAATAATCAATAATGAAAACCTAGGGGTTTGAGCCCCTTATATATCTTACCTAAATTGCAATTTAGTCCCTCAATACTTACTTTCCTTCTTTTCACTTTAACCACTAAACTTTCAATGCACTTTAGAGTTTCGGGTTATTACAAGATTATAGAAGAAGTTTTTGGAGTGGGATGTTGTTTAAACTTCTTTTAGAAGTTCGTACAGACATTTTGTTGCACATTATTTTAATTCAGTAAAATTACTTTATGTTCATGGCATAAATGAATCTGTACTAGGACCGCAACGGTTCATTTTAAAAGTTTGTTGAGCATACTTTTGCATTTGCTAGTAAATCGCGCATTGATCGAGTAATTTTTCAAATGATTTTCATACGTGGGGAGAGTGTGCCCATCTTGCACAACTACTAGATAAGCGGTAGTAGATTTTATACGTACGACTAATTGCTATAAAAACCTTCGTGTTGAAGTTTCTACAAAAAAAATTTGATTGGCATAATTTGAGTCTGTCACTTGAAAACCTTGAACTCATTAGGACCTTGGAAGCGTAAGAAACCCTGGTTTATAGATAAGGAGTACGGAGTCTTGTCGGTGGAATTTTGGACATCCCGACGCATGATGGTACCGTAAGCCGAATGGAATCGGTTGCAAGTCGGTGTACTTTTATAACTGGAAGGTTAGACTCGCGGTATCTTCTTCTAATGTTGTGGTAAACCGTTCATATCAGCAACCTTGTTTTGGATTTTGGTCAGTTTTGCATAAGGGATGTGTAGAACCCTTTTAGGCACAGTGCTAACAACCTTGGTTGTGTGAATAAGCTCGACGAATGAAATTCGTGTAAAAAGTTCTGTAGTAGTTCGAATCTTGGTGAATTGTTAGGAGTCAACTTATGGGTTATGAGGCTAAGGGTCATGGATGTACTTGGAGTATTATCGTCAAATCTTAAGGGACAATTGTATTACTGATAGTGGTTGTAAGAAGTTCTGGTTCTGATAAGTGGATATAGTTGAATGACTTTCCGTGGCTGGTAAGAAGTTGTCAACTGGATGTTTGCTGCTTGGGTGAATTCTTGGAGTTGTATAATCTTTGGGTCAAGGATGACCGTCCCTTTTGGAGTCTAATAATACTCTTTACCGTTGTATGGCAGTTCAGTAGCAGGAACAGTTGAATTTGGGAATTTTCTTGACTTCGGTGGTGATCGTACCTTAGGATGGTTGGAGAAATAGTTAAAAAGCATGTAGACCTGGACTAATTAGAAGTCGGGATCTACCGTTGGGGAAGTATGGGTCACCTAAGATTGGGAGGCAATCGAAGTCTTGCGGATTGAAGCTACTCTAGCAAGTTAAACGTTTGTTCAGATGTTTCTTCACTAGTTTGGATTTGGTGTGGGAAGTTAAAGCCTCTTGGCATCGACGTTCAGGAGAAATCTACAGCTAAAGTTAGCCGGCATAAGAATGAAAATTCCAATTTCAGTTGGAAACTAAGGGAACATGATAAGTGTTGAGTTCAATAACCTTGGAGTGTAGGAAACCAGATTTCGAGGACGAAATCTCTTTTAAGGTTGGGAGGATTGTAACACCCCGATCTTTGGAAGGTATCGTAATATGAAAATAGGATTTTGGATTAAATCCTAGATTTTATAGTCTTGTTGGATGGAGAATTCAAATACGAGTCCAACGGTCCTTTCTGGAGCGAAAACGGAGCTAAAACGAAGAAGTTATGGCCAAAACTGTGTTCGGTACCTCCTGAGCGGCTATGACCCGCGACTATGACACATGTCAATGTCGCTGGTCAATGTAGCGCCAGGGAACAGAAGGTGGTACCAACCCCGCGACTGTGACACGTGACTATGCCAAAGGGCATAGTCGCCGGGCATAGTCGCGGTCGGGGGCTGAAATCCGATTAAAACCCTTTTTCACCCCAAATCACTTCTCACTTCTCCCATTTCACCCCTTTCTCTTCCAAACCGAAACCCTAAGCCTCCAAAGCCAATTTTGAGCTTTTGAACCGCAAGATTCGATGTTTCAAGTGATTTTCTTCATCTTTCATGGCTATGGGAAGCTAAAGTTAGAACCCTCCCCACTTCATCTTCTTCACCAAGTTTCCTAGGGTTTCATCCAACTCTTTTCCTCCATTTTGAAGATTTGGAGTTGTGGTTCGTTTTGATAACTCTAGAGGCGTTTTGGTTGGTGGATCCAAGTTGTGGTAAAGGTAATCTCCTATTTTCTTCATCTATGGAAATTAGGGTTTTGGTATAAGTTGAGATATTGGTGTAAAATATTTGGGGAACAATTTTATATGGTTGAATATGGTTTTTGATGGTTGGAAACTTATGGAACTAGGTTTTTTGAAGATTTGGCCTAAGGATTCAAGTTTCATTCAAAGGAGCTCAAATTGGGATAAACCTAGATTTAGCCTAAATCTAGCAAAGTGAGTTCAAGTTGATTTGTGAAAACATTGTATATGCCAAAAATATTTTTTTCCAAGTATTTATGTGTTTTACATGAAATTATCAATTGTTGAGTTATTTGGTTGATTTTGATTTTTTGAAGTATTTAACTTTATAAACATTGTAAAATACCCATATTAGGGATTATTGGGTAAATTGATAAATGAAACATAAATGAAAATGTTTTGGAGATTTATTTCATAAAAGAGGTCATTTGGTAGAAATGTATTTTGTGTTTGTTGAAAATATGCAAAGTTTGTGTTATGGATGTTTTGAAAATACCAACGTATGGGTTATTAGATTTTGGCCATTCCCGACCTTGCGAACATTTGGAAATTTACAACCTTTTGATTTTTGGGAAAAGAGATATTTTAAGTATTCAAATGTGTAAATCTTGGGTGTTAATATGTTTAACGATTTACCTTACGAGTGTAAGTCTTTTGGTATAAATGCACATTGATGGGTGTTTTGGAAAATGATTTCTATTAACCTAGAGTTATGTGGAGTTATTTATGTTTATGGAGCATGTTTCGCATAAACGTGGGGTATTTACATTTTATTTCATTTTATGACTTTTAACAAGAGATCTTCTGATTTGTTGAGTTTGTATCTCGATAATTGATTATGTTAGGTTTTGGGGACAATTGTCTAGTTTTGATAGCTCAACGTAGAGCTTTAGATATGACTTATATTTATTTGAGAAGTACATGTTTTGAATGCGCTAGTTCATTCATTTGGAGTCGTGTAATGTTTTAGACCTTATAGCTATGGATCCATAGGCACTTAAGTTTTTATGTACAATGTTGGGACGCTAGTTTTCCACATTGTAGCACGGAATAGGCATCGGGTTTCATGATAAGTAAGATGTGGGCCTACATGGTCGGGCATTGTCTCATGAGAAGTAAGGTGTAAATCTAATGTGCTTTCTTGGATTTGGATAACTCAATGTATAGACCTTGAGGGGTTGAAATTGATACTCCACAAGTGTACGCTTTAAGTAGTCGAGCTTGATATGTCTAATGAATATAATCCAAGTGTTTGGTTTCACTACCATGGATATGTGGACTACTCTTCCGTTCCGTCACATCCAATGGAATCGGGTCTCCCCCGTTGCCGAAATGTGTTGTTTTGAGTATGTATTCTCGTTCATGTTTTTTGTGACGTTTTATATCTATATGGATTGTTTTCTATAATTTGTGGGCAATGGATTATGCCTCAATCCTTGTTGGGATGTTTTGAATAATGGAGTTTTATTCACGTTTATATTATTTGGGAATCTAACCTTTATCCACATTTTGAGTGAGTTTTAGATTTGAATATATTTAGGAAACGCTTTATATGAAAGTTTTCGTCATAGAAATTGCGTGCGTTGGGAAAATGGGATGTGTGCATGATTATTACAAATCCTTTTGGAAATTATTTTTCAAACCATATTCTTCTTGTTTAACGAATTATTCTATCTTGATGAAACTCTTGAACTCACTAGGCGTTAGCCTAACCTTTTTATTTTGTCGGCATGTGCAACAGGTTCCGGTTCGGGAATAGTTTTAGTAACGCTATGAAGAGTGGGGTGCTAGATTTGTGCGAAAGGTAAGTGGCTTGGTGAACTCTTCCGCGGTTTTAGGATTAGCAACTTTGTTTTGGGTTGAGTAACACCCGACCTTTGTAGTCTTGGTGTAATGCTTAGGTTACGAATAATGTTGAAGTTATTACGATTTAAATTTCGAGGTGATTTCAAGGATGGTTCGTAGTAAGAATTTTATATTCATTTGTGTATTTAATCGAAGTTATAATTTAGTTGTTTTTCCAATTTTGAGGGTGTTACAAAATGGGTTTGGATGATTTTGCCCTTGAATTGATTTACCACTTCACGGTCTCTTGATGGCGTTATTAGCTGGCAACCACACGGGGACCAACATTGAAATAAAAAAGAAACCCTAGTGGCTGCTTTTGTAATTACTTTGAAATAGGGGCCAATCTTGATAGTTGCTGGCAACCATAGGGACCAAAAGTGTAATTTACTCAAAATTTAATAATTTTTATTTTTCAAACATAATTTCGGATTTGGTCCTGTGATTTATGTGATTACGAAATTAGTCCCTCGAGTAAAGACAAAAAAGAAAAAAAGAACGAAAATGCCCTCAAGTTTGACGGAGGTATTGGATGACAGTTAGAGGGAGGGACCAACTCGTTATAAAATGACATACGACAAGTCCTAATCTGTAATAAATGAAGTCTAGGGACCATTTTCGTAAAAACCAGCAAACCACAAGGACCAAATCCGTAATTTACTCTAAACTTTTTTATGAATACATTACATGAAAAATAAAGAGTAAATTACATGATTGGTCCCTGTGGTTTACAATTTTTACCCACAGTGGTCCCAAAAATGAAATAAATACATGAATGGTACTCGTGGTATGCATTTTCGCAAGGTTTTGGTCCCTCCCTCTAAAAAATCAGTTAACCCAGTTAATTCAAAGGGGTATTTTGGTCATTTCTCACTGTTTTGTCTTTTTCTTAATAAAAAAAATAAGAAAATAAAAAAGTATAATATAATTCTATTTTATATATTAATAAATATATATACATATGTCGTGTCCGTGAAACTCCTCCGGTGCCGGTCACCATCTCTGGTTGACTAAGTATGAATACACCAAGCAAATGAAGACGACCCTACTCAATCTGACATTGTGCCACTACCATTCGAAGAGGACCACGAGCATGCAAAAGCTTTGGAGAATCTTTTTATGACTGTCATCTCCAACGTCTACATACAAATGGTACTAGGTTTATTTTTGTTTTCTGGATAGAACATGCTTTCATTCTGCTAATGGCATGGTCTCTCAAGTTCTGAAAGGGAGAATTTGATTATAAGTGGTCAACTACAATTGCTCATAAGTCAAACCATAGCAGTGGGGTTTGGTATAGTTGCACCTACAGTTAGATGGTTCATGGCTATCAATTTCATCTATTCAAAGAAAGCAAAACATGCCCGAAATAGAGAGTTAGGTGTGAAGATTTAATACTGGATAAAGAAGCTACTTATGTGGTCACCATGGCAGAAAGTTGGTTTATTGAGCATAGTATCAAACTTTTAGGTTGTTTATTGGATTGCAGAAAGGAATTGTGTTTTCATGCCAAATTATTAGGTTCATTTCCATCTTCTTTGTAGGTAGGTTCTTAGATTTGAAGAGGTTGATTAGATGCAAAAATAGTATTTCAAGCAACGACTCGCAGTTATCATCACACACCAATCTAAGTTGTTTTGTTATTCATCTTGGTGGAGAAGAAGAACTACTGACCTGATTATGAAAACCAATGGTGATGCCACTGATCACTGGAAAACAATCGGTGAAAACCAGAAGCCCAAGAATCTCATAATACTTCTTGAGAAAGTTGAATCTTCATCGGCACTTACAGGACTTCAAGAGTTTGATAATAACAGCGTTCCATCACTGGTTTCAGGAGACGGTGGCCGACATTTATAGGAGTTCAACGACTTAGAGTGATCATCAGCTAGGATTTTAGGTGAGCGGGTGCACAAACGAAAAGTCTAAGAAATTGTTGTCGATGTGTTTTAGCCGTAGGGGGTTTTTTTAAGTTTTTAGTTGTTTTCGATATATTTTTTCCAATCTTTTGGTTGATTTCAAGGGATTTTTTAAGTTTTTTGTCGATTTCAATTAATTTTTTTGGTTTTTTTGTGTCGATTCGAGATAATTTTTTGGGGTTTTTTTATTGATTTCAAAATAAAATTTTGATTCTTTGGTTGATTTCGAGAATAAATTTTTGGATATTTTGCAAATCAAAATTAACTATGCATATAGACTTTCATGTAATAATAATCAAATCAATAACTAAAAAATGAAAATTTTAAAATTCTGGAGATAGTTAATGATCAAATTATATTATATTAATAGAGTATTTAATGTGTATTAAATGTAATTTATGGAGAGAAGTTATGAGCTTTCTCTAGTTTTAACAAAAATTAAAAACATAAGTGTCAAGAGTAGGAATAGAACCCCAAACCTCTTGAAACTAGAAACTCTAATTAAGTTGACACAAACCATCTCACTGGAAGCTCATTTTGGTTAGGTATCCAGTTTAAAAATACTTAAGAGCACTCTAAAAATTAAGCGGGTGCACTGTCAAACGATCTACATTTTTTCCCTTACGGCAAACAAGTGAGCGGGTGCACGGGACCCCCCGGAGGAAGGGTAGGTCCGCCCCTGGTGATCATCACACCGAATGACATTGACTGAAGATGGTGACCGGACACGACATATGTATATATATACATTTATTAATATATATATATATATATATATATATATATATATATATATATATAAGTTACAGGTGGGTTTGATGGAGGGTTGTTGGTCAAAGAGAGAGAAAAGGGTGTGGGAAGATGAAATGAGAAAAAGATAAAATAGGAATAAAAAAACAAAATAGTGAGAAATGACTAAAATACCCTTTTAAGTTAATAGGGTTAACTGATTATGTTAGAAAGTGAGACCAAAAGCTAGCGTTTTTGTGTATCATAGGTCTCTTTTGTATATTTATTTCATTTTTGAGTAAAAAGTGTAAACCACGTGGACCAAACAGGTAATGTACTAAGAGCATCCACAATCATGGACCTCTTAAGAGGTTTATGACTATGCCACATCAGTTTTCTCTCTCTGCCACATCAGTTTTCTCTTTCCTACACATTTCATAAATCTTTCACACCCAATCATGAACCGGTCCATGATTAATTTAATAAAAACATTAATAATATAAAATTATAATGATAAAAGAGAATAATTAAAAATATATTATAATTAAAAGACAATAATAATTAAAAAAAATCACAATAATTAAAAGAAAACGTTCAAAAAAACCCAATGAACTATCTCTTTTTATATGATTAAGTTCTTAAACCATTTTTTTAAATGATTAAATATTACAATAATTGAAAGTTACAACAAGTTAAATAATAAAAACAGTTTTTAATTAAATTTGATAAATATAAATTTGGTTTGATAATAAAAGAAATTAAAAAAATCTAAAATCTAGTTTTTATTATTATTTAATAGTTGGGTCTCATTTTTTTTTTTAGAATGAACCGGTTCCTCTGCCAGGACTGAATCATCTATGTGGCCAAGAACCTTCACATTCCCGATGGGAGTCAAAATAAATGGACCGGTCCATGGTATGTGAGCTGGCACCGTAAACCTACCGGGGCAGATGCTCTAAAAAATAAATAAACCGCGTTACATTGAGATACATTAATCAGCGATCTATGGTTTTAAATTTAAAAGGGTTTATGATCCAATCCAACTCCCTTTCCTTTTCATGGTGTGTTAAACAATCAACTTCACATTATTCAACACTTTGATCCACCCACTTTACCCAATATTTTCTCCAAGATCACCGACGTATTTTCAGATCGACAAATCATCATCTATAACTCCTTCATCTCTCTCCACACAAAATCAGCTGTTCTTCCCTCAATCCTGTTACTATCATAATAAGGTCAGTTGGATCTAAACTACTTTCTTCATCAAACCCTAATTACATTCTTTCAATTCTTCGTTTAATTTCTTGTTTCGTGTAGAAATTTTGATGATTCTTCTTGATCCTTATCGTAATTCATGACTAATTTGATCAAACATTTGAAATTTGTACTGATTATTGAATTCTGCGAATTAGGTTTTTCAGATCTGAACGCGGAACTACATTAACAATTTGAAAATGGAAAGTTTCGAAAAATTCAAGATCTGGAGTTTGTTGATCTGCTTGATCTCTCAATTAGGTCATGGATATTACCTCCCTGGTAGTTACCCCCACAAATATGTTGTTGGTGATCCATTATCTGTGAAAGTCAACTCTTTGACTTCAATTGATACTGAAATCCCTTATAGTTACTACAGTTTACCATTCTGTAAACCCCCAGAAGGTGTCAAAGATAGTGCTGAGAATCTTGGTGAGCTTTTAATGGGAGATAGGATCGAAAATTCGCCATATAAGTTCAAGATGCACACTAATGAATCAGAGATATTTCTTTGCCAAACGAAACCCTTATCGAAAGAAGAATTTAAGCTGTTAACAACTAGGATCGATGAGATGTATCAAGTCAATGTGATTCTTGACAATCTGCCCGCGATTCGCTACACGAAAAGGGATAATTTCTTGGTGAGATGGACCGGTTATCCCCTTGGGATCAAGATTCAAGATTCCTATTATGTTTTCAATCACTTGAAGTTTAAGGTTCTTGTTCATAAATACGAAGAAACGAATGTGGCTAGTGTTATGGGCACTGGAGATGCAGCCGAAGTGATCCCAGCAGTTGGAAAACCAGGATCCGATATTCCTGGTTATATCGTTGTTGGATTTGAGGTCACACCGTGTAGTTTCCAACACAATGCCGAATCTTTAAAGAACTTGAAAACCTATGATAAATACCCATCTAATATCGTTTGCGAAACCAACACGGTTACAATGGCGATAAAGGAAAATGAGCCAATGGGGTTCTCATATGAGGTCATGTTCGTTGAAAGTGACATAAAATGGCCATCAAGATGGGACGCCTATTTGAAAATGGAAGGAGCGAAAGTTCACTGGTTTTCGATCTTGAATTCGCTTATGGTTATCACTTTCTTGGCTGGAATCGTGCTCGTGATCTTCTTGAGAACCGTTAGGCGCGATTTGACCCACTATGAAGAGTTAGATAAAGAGGCGCAAGCCCAAATGAACGAAGAGTTATCGGGTTGGAAACTTGTTGTGAGTGACGTTTTTCGCGTTCCCAATTATCCTGCGCTTTTGTGCGTGATGGTGGGCGATGGGGTCCAAATTCTTGGAATGGCGGTCGTCACAATATTATTTGCCGCTCTCGGGTTCATGTCTCCGGCTTCACGCGGCACTTTACTCACGGGTATGCTCTTTTTTTACATGGTTCTTGGAATCTTGGCGGGTTATGTTTCTATTCGCATGTGGAGAACGATTTTTTGTGGCGATCATAAAGGATGGGTGTCGGTTTGTTGGAAAGTTGCGTGCTTTTTCCCCGGAATCGCGTTCTTGATATTATTCACGTTGAATTTCCTCTTGTGGGGGTCTCATAGTACCGGAGCCATACCCTTTTCGTTATTCGTTATCTTGATTTTGCTATGGTTTTGCATTTCGGTACCCTTAACGCTCGTTGGTGGTTATTTTGGCGCGAAAGCACCTCATATTGAATACCCGGTTAGAACCAATCAAATTCCGCGTGAAATCCCAGCCCAAAAGTACCCATCTTGGCTATTGGTTCTTGGTGCGGGTACTCTCCCATTTGGCACGCTTTTTATCGAGCTTTTCTTCATTATGTCGAGCATTTGGATGGGTCGGGTTTATTACGTTTTTGGGTTTCTTTTCATCGTTATGATCCTTTTGGTGGTTGTTTGTGCCGAGGTTTCGCTAGTGTTGACCTATATGCATCTTTGTGTGGAGGATTGGAGGTGGTGGTGGAAGTCGTTTTTCGCTTCTGGTTCGGTGGCTTTGTACATTTTCTTGTACTCGATAAACTATTTGGTTTTCGACCTCAAGAGCCTAAGTGGACCGGTTTCGGCTACACTTTACTTGGGTTACTCGTTGTTCATGGTTCTAGCGATTATGCTAGCGACCGGGACCGTTGGGTTCCTTTCGTCGTTCTGGTTCGTGCACTACCTGTTCTCTTCGGTGAAATTGGATTGAGATTTGAGATGAATTTGGAGAATAAATTTGTATGAGGTTTTTGGTGTTAGAGACGGGAATTGTTCGTAGTTTTGTAATCGCTATTTCTTGTTAGTTGATTGTATGAATTCGTGGGCAATTATATTTGATTTTTATGTTGGCCTTTTATAAAGTGAATGTGAATTTAAATGTTAAATGGAAAAAACAACTTGTTAAGAAAATTTCCAGTAGTCACAAGGAGACTCGAATTGATGACTTGTAGACTTGAGCCCAAGACCTAGCATTTAGACCATTCACATCCCTGCAATTCATTTACACTTTCAATTGTGCCATCTTAGCATTTGCAATTACCTTCCACACGTGCAATCCACCTACACTTTCAAAAGTGGTCCCCACTATTAACATTTATTAATTACTTTATAAATTATTATATACATTTTATTTTTTAATTAATATAATATAATATATAAAATTCTTTATTTTAATTTAATGTTAATTGAAATATAAACATTAATTTCAAATAAACGATTAATATATGATATAATAATATATAATTTATTAAATTATATCAAAACACAACATTTATTGAATTAAAAAGATTACATATAGATAGAAATAAAATATTACATTAATCACTGTTTTCTTCTCCTGCAAATCGACTCCAAATCTCTTCAACCAAGTCTGCTTGTAGTTGATTGTTATGAAACCTATTACGTATCCTTGCATGACTTTGAAGATAACTTTCATACTCAGGAAGATGATTTCGAGAAACTTGGGGCATAGATATACTAAAATTAGCACCATCTGTAAAATGGATCAGTCATTAGAGTTGTATCGTTCGTTGGAAGGTGGGCAATTCAATTTCTTGCATGCTTGGGTTGAATTGCGTGATCAAGAAAAATGGATCAGTCAACAAGAGAGACCTATAGAGGTTGACCTAGTAGAAGATAGGGGGTCGAAGAGAACAAAAAATGATGGTTCGGGACAATACACCTCATCATCCTCAAATACAAACACATCGACCCCTGAGCTAACGTCGACTGCTCGTCCAATGGGAAGGAAAGCTTCAAAGGATAAAGGTAAACAGGAATGTTTATCAACTAACTCTATCGACCGTATCGATAAGGCGATGAAAGAACAATTCAATCTCGATGCTGAAAAAATAGAAGCAATGAAATCGTATACAGAAGCTATAAAAGAACGAGAGAGAAAAAAAGATGAACGAGAAAAAAAGAAAGAGGAAAGGGAGAAAATGAAAGAGCAACTTAAAAAATAAGAATTGGCAATCAGGTTGATGGAAATGGATCCATCAACTATGACAGAGCAACAACGAAAGTTGTACGATAAAAAAATTCGTCAACTTTTAGACGAATAAGGATGTAATTTTGTTTCTGTTATTTTATTAATCGTGCGTATTAGATTATATTATATGTAATTTTATAAATTAGATTATATGTAATTTTATCAGTATTGTATGTTTTATTATGTATAATAGTAATTTTAAGTAATTATTAAATTTAATGGTTAAAGAATAATTAATTTAATTAAAAATAAATTCATATTAATATTGTTTTAATTAATAACCGCGTAATATAGCATTTAATAGTCATTTTAAGCATTTGTTAATTAATTTAATTAATAACAGTGTAATATAGCATTTATTAAATAGTATTATTTAATTGATTTAAATAAATAGAAATTGAGTAGAAATTGTTGAGTTGTCATTGCAATCAGAATTGCAACATTTGCAATTGAAAGATGAGGTGGCTTTCAAAAGCCTGACATGAACAGGGTTAGCAATTGCATTAGAAAGCCCTGTGTGGGTGCTCTTAGGGTGCGTTTGGTACACTAGACAGGACATAACATGTTCCACTGTCCCATGTTTGGCAGGACCTTTATGTGGAACAGACTGGAACAAAGTAGAACAAACTAGAACAGACCTGTTCCACCCCCCACCCCATGGAACAAGCTGGAACAGACTTATGATTTACCAATATAACCTCAAAATAAAATTTAATTCACTTCTAAAACATCAAATAAACCTTCTATTTCATATTTTATTTATTTCATTAAATTTAGCAATGGTAAATTGGTCAATGTTATCTGTTCTGTTCTATCCAGTTCTGTCTTACCAAACGTGGAACAATTGTTCTGTCCTGTTTTGTTTCACCTTGTCTTATCCTACCTTGTCTGCGTACCAAACACACCCTTAATGAACAAAGTGATTTCTTAGCGGATTTCTTAAGTGACATGTAGAAAGAATTGATGATGCGACACTTTTGTTGGTAATTTTTAGTGTTACATTATGTTTTGTAATGTTTTATTAAATATAGTTAATAAAAGAATGTATGAATACTTTATTAAAGGAGAGTTGGTTATAAAAAATCCATATAGTTCGATCTCATTTGAACCTCTCCTTATATATTTACATATATATATATATATGTATATATATAAGGAGAGGTTCAAATGAGAAGCAACGGATAATTCTTCGCGTGGTCTGCGCATGTTTTGCACAAGATAGAGGGGTAGTTTCGTAAAAAATACGCGGGACGAGTTCATATATGAATCTGTGTGATTCATATATGAATCTGTGTGATTCATATATGAACCTTAGTGTTCATATATGAACCTTTGTAATTCACATATAAAATCCTTTTAACTAATTCATATATGAACCTTTGTGATTCATATATGAATCTGTTAATTTGTTCATATGAAAATTAGTTAAAAAAAAATCATATATGAATCACAAAGGTTCATATATGAATCAGTTAATTAGTTTCATATATGAATCACAAAGGTTCATATATGAATCAGTTAATTGGTTCAACTGATTCATATATGAACCTACAGTTAATTAGTTTCATATATGAAACACAAAGATTCATATATGAATCACAAGATTCATATATGAATTAGTTATAAAGAGTTCATATGTGAATTACAAAGGTTCACATATTAACGTATGGTTCATATGTGAATCACACATATTCATATATGAACTCGTCTCGTGTTTTTTGTAAAAGTTACGAAATTAACCTTCTATTTTTGGAACGGCCGCAACATTTGACCAATTATAACCGATCTTGACCGAATAAATGGACAAGATTACTTCTCTACTTCTCAAATATTTAGCACTTTTCATTTGAACCTAAGGCTATATATATATATATATATATATATATATATAGGGGTGGGTTCAAATGAAAACTCATTTTCAATTGTGAACATGAGGACAAATCACAACCATTGATCAAGATTTGGAAAACTAATCAATGGTTAAAACTTAATTAAACCAATTGAGAAGTGATTAGGGGCAAATCTGGAAATTTGAATCAACGCCTACCATGTTTGACTTTTTATTTTCTTTTTTAATTAAAAAACTTTTACCCCCTTAAAGTTTAAAATAATTTATCTAAAAAATTACTAATATTTTAATCAAACAAATTACATCAAAAAAACGAGAATTTCGTGCTCTTCGATATGACATCCATCTCGATATAGTTTTTTCTTCATTTTAACCATTTTTACGTGAAATGCTATGTATGTGTTATATTCGGTATGAATATGTATGCACGTTTCCTGGTGTGCATATTCAGTATGAATAACAAAGAGGAACGTTCATTCACTATTCATGACGAACAACACAGTATTCAAAATGAATAATACAACATTCAGGATGAATAATACACGAATTCCGGATTCATGTATTATTAAACATGAATCGTGTATTATTCATCCTGAATAACACATTATTCACCCTGAATAACACATTATTCATGTTGAATAATATATGAATGACCCGTGAAGGTTGAACACATGACACACTCTCTTTGTTTTCCGATTCACAATCGAAACTTGGTTTTATTCTTTATGAATATGTATGCACTTCTTCAGGTGTCCACATTCAATATGAATAACAAAGGTGAACGTTCATTCACTATTCATGATGAATAATACAATATTCAGGATGAATAATACAGTATTCAGGATGAATAATACATGAATTCATGAATCGTGTATTATTCACCCTGAATGATGTATTATTCATACTGAATGATACATTATTCATGAAGAATAATACATGAGTGACTCGTGAAGGTGTGGGGACGTGACACACTCTCTTTTGTTCATCGGTTCACAACCGAAACTCGATAGGTTCCCGATTCATCTCGATAGGTGTTGGGTTATGGTAATGAAGAACACGATACCTTAGGACGCTGAAGAAAGTGTTGTAGAATGTGATGTCGAGTTACGGACTTATGGTGTCGAGATGTTGTACGCACTTGAACATACATAAATATTCATACCGAATATAACACGTATATGACATTCCACGTAAAAACGGATAAAACAACAAAAAAACTATATCGAGATGAATGTCATATCGAATAGTACGAAATTCTCGTTTTTTTGATGTAATTTGTTTGATTAAAATGTTAGTAATTTTTAAGTTAATTTATTTTAAACTTTAAGGGGGTAAAAAAATTTAATTAAAAAAGAAAATAAAAAGTCAAATATGGTAGGCGTGAGTTTTAATTATCTTCCCTTTTTACCCCTAATCACCTTAATTAATAATTTTAATTAAAAACTCTATTTAATATGAGTCATTGGATCAATATAGATGGAAGGGCCAAGATCCATCCTCATGTTTACAATTGAAAATGAGTTTTTATTTGAACTTTCCTCTCTCTATATATATATATATATATTCATCTTTTTTCTACTCATTTAATTAATACTAACTTTATAAATTCATTTGAGCCGTTTTATTTCTTTATCAACGGTTATGATTAAACAACATGTTACAAATTGATTAAAAAAGGAATTAAATAAAGAGCGATATTATAATAAATTAGATTTATTTTTGGAAGATAAGTTTCATTTATCCCTAAAATTTGGCTCTTTCTCCTCCATTCTCTCCGGATCGGTTTCTTGTTCATGGCTGACGATGATGGTTCAAGAGGTAGCAATGGCTCCCTTTTACCAATGATGATGTTGATCGGCGACAAGGGCTGTGGCGATTAAGGCAAAGCAGGATCTCGATGCGTTCGGTGTTGGCAAATCATGGCTTTGATCTTCACTCTTCTTTATGTCCCCAATGTGGGGATGAAATTGAAATCATTGATCATTGCTTAGTTCGTTATAAGGAGGTCTCATATGTGTGGGTAAAAAAAATTGGGTGGTGGGGGATTGACTTTTCTAACGTGGTTTCCATCGCTGACGTCATTTTCCTTGAAGATCTTCCTTCGCTTTCTCCGTTGGCAAAAAGTTTGTGGTAAACAGTCATATGGATTTCTATGTATGTGATTTGGAGTTACCGCAATAAATTGGTATTTTCGGACCGGGCTCCTTCGCATTCAGACTTGGCTTTCGACATCCAACATTTATCTTTTCAATGGTTATTTCATCCTACAAAAGGTTTCAAATATGAACTTTTGTGATTTATATATGTATTTTTTTAACTAATTCATATATAAACCTTTATGTTCATATATGAACCTTTGTGATTTATATATGAATTTTTTTAACTAATTCTCATATGAACAAATTAACTGATTCATATATGAATTAGTTAAAAATATTTTATATATGAATTACAAAGGTTCATATATGAACACAAAGGTTCATATATGAATCACACAAATTCATATATGAACTTGTCCCGCGTATTTTTTACGAAACTACCCCTCTATCTTGTGCAGACCATGCGCAGACCACGCGAGGAATTATCCTCTGCTTCTCGGTCAAAGCCGCCGATCTTGACCGAATGCATGGCCAAGATCACTTCTCTATTTCTCAAAATATTTGTACTTCTCTTTTGAACCCTTCCCTATATATATATATATATATATATATATATATGGTCAGGTTTAGGGGAAAACCTCAAATAAACGAAAACTAAGGAACACCCTTATAAACATTGATTCAACATAATCCAAAAGATATTAAAAATCAGCAATTAAACTAATTATAATTAATGAAAAGGGTATTAAGGTAATTTGAGCACTATATCAGATATGGAAAATACAACAAAGGCACAAATTGTTTCCGATCACAGTTTTTCGGCGAACACTTGCAGATTCCGGCGAGTTGGCGGTTCTTCGGCGAAAACTTGCAGATTCCGGCGAACACTTGCAGATTCCGGCGAGTTGACGGCTCTCCGGCGAAAACTTGCAGATTCCGGCAAAAACTAGCAAATTCCGGCGAGTTGACGGTTCTCCGGCGAAAACTTGCAGATTCCGGCAAAAACTTGTAGATATGCACAAATGCATATATATGCACTTGTGCATATTATGCACAGATCTGGCTTTTGTAGCATATTATGCACATATCTGCATTTTGTTAATAGAGACACTGAAGAATCCATGAAGATAAAGGTCTTGTGACACAAATCCAGAACCTGCAGAAATAAATTAAATTCAAATAAAAAAATCATCACAAATATTTTAAATAAATACTCAATTACATATCTGACACAAATCTTATGATCCAACACACCACAAAGCTTATGCATCTGGTCGTGCTCCATTGATTCACAACTTGAAAGAGGGGTAAAATGCTACGTTTGTGCATATATATGCACAGATCTGGAGTTTCAACACCAGATAACATGATATCGATGAATCCGAACCCTACCAATACGAAGAAACATGAGAGGATATATATATGCACTTGTGCATATATCGACCACCAGATTTGAGAAGGTGTTGCATCAAAGCCACCAGCGCCAAACCCCTAAATGGAACCATAAATTAAACAAACAAAGACAAAATCAAACATTAAGCAGCAATAGATGAAATAATACCCGAAATTGACACTACAACTAGGGTTAGAAAGAACACCGGAGCTTTGATATCACCGTCGTAGCTTGCACTGCTGTTTCCGATGTCGGCGACAGGGTTTTCGCCTGAGCAGGACCATCAATCGGAGATGAAACTGAAGGAATTGGAGGAGACGGAGGAGAACATATCGGTAAAGTTCGATGGATAGGCGCAAGTGAAGAAGCAATCGATTTAGGAGCAGACGCCGACGATGAAGTTTCTGGCACCAGTGAAGGAACATGAGGCGGTGATTTTGTGAATAACTCAATCGGAAGAAGAACATTTTCGATTTTGGAAATAGATAACGGAATTGAAAACAACTTGTAGAGACAGCTTGAGGAGATCTTCAAGATCTGTAGTGTTGGATTTGTTGAGTTCTGAAATGGAGGAGTAATGTAACAACCCAAGTCCCATAACATACATCATATAACATAACATGCATACATATCATTGATTTACAACAAAAGTTACATAACAAACCAATTACAGTCTCATTAGTCTTGAAACTACAAAATACATAACATCTTCCTAATCAACATCGGTCCACGAAGGCAGCCTACACCTTATCCTTTCCTTTGCCGCTATCAATTCCTCGACCTGGAAAACATATTTTTGAAAACAAAATGAGGGTTAGACCAAACGGGTCTAGTGAATTAATCCCGGTCCTTTCCAAAATCGTTATAAAACCTTTTATGTAAATCCTTTGTATCAAAATAGTTGAGATAAACCTTTGGTAATCCTTTCGTAAAATATAAACATACCACACGTATTTAAATACCAATCCAGACTCGTGCATCGTGTACATCTCATTCACCTTATTCCTCCACAAATGGCCATATTAGTTGGTAGCAAGCCAACTAATAAATCAACAACCGGTCCGCTCACCGGAACCCGGCTACCCGTCGGTCCGCACACCGGAACCCGACTACTCACCGGTCCGCACACCAGAACCCGGCTACACACCGGTCCGCACACCGGAACCCGGCAACAAGTGCACTCGTGTAGTGCAAAGCTTATATAAATACAATATATATCTCATTACATCATATTGTCATTTATATATACATAATCATATTCCTACCACATAATCATCTCATATATATATACACATATATATGTATCCCAGTTCAAAACGTTTTAAAGCAAAACTCACCTGATTTGCTTATCAAACACGCTCGCAAGCTTCTTTCAATTTGATTCTATCTTTCACCTCGACTCCACAATAGCTGAAACAATTTAAGATACCTACACCACTTTACTAGCCAAACACATAAAGCCTACTAAAATCTTATCCTCAACAGTTCTCCCTTCAGCGACTTATCACGGGGGTTCCGCTACCCGGATAGCGGATGGGGTCAAGGGGCAACGCCCTTGCGGGACTCCACTGTACCGGGACTCCACTGTACCGGGACTACACTGTACCGGGACTCTCCAGTACCGGGAGTCGGCAATACCGGGACTCCATGGTACCGGGACTTCTCAGTACCGGGAGTTAATCAATACCGGGAGTCTACCGGGACTTCCCCGGGACTCTCAAGAACACAGTCGGTCGCTTTTCTAATCCAGAACCCAAATCAAATCTATACAGCTATGATTTAAACTTTCTAATCCGATAGAAACTGTCTATTGGTGATTACAAACATAAAACCTAAAGGGTACATACCTTAAAATCGACTCAAACCCGTTCAATCGATGCTCAAACCGAGCCTTTCCACCTCTGCTCCTTTTTCGCCTCACGAACACGCACACACACACACACACACACACACTGTCTTTCTATTTTTAGGTTTTTGAAGGGATAACTGAAGTGTGAGAGATATTTATATCTCCATTTACATTTTTGGCACAAACTACTCACTAATGACCAACCCACCCCAAATCTTATAACTTATCTCAAACTTCCCCTTAATATCAAAATCCCTTAGTTAAATAAATTTAACGGACTTACTCGGGGTATTACAAGTAACAGGATTAAGGGTATAGAGTTTGGCTACAGACGACTTTGATGGATTGGGCGGATGGACGTGGAGGAGGAGTTGTGATCGGATTTGTTGGTTTTGTGAATAAGGGTGGCGGTGACAGCTCCGGCAGCGGTCGACGGTGGCGGTCGGCGGTGGTGGCAGCCGGCAGTGGTGGCGGCAGCAGAGAGAAGAGAGGGTATGGTTTGAGGTTTTGAGAGGTAAGGTTTGAGGTTAGAATGATACGTAGTGTTTGAGAATTATTTGTATACCCCTTAACCTTTTTTGCCAATTTTACCCCATTGCAACTTAAGTAATATACTCATATACCCTTAACTTTGCTTTTATTTACAAAATTGCCATTGAGAATATTAACCATCGATTTAGCTCATCCTATGTATATAAAGGTGTTCCTTAGTTTTTCAATTATTTGAGGTTTTCCCTTGAACCTCCCTCTATATATATAGGGTCAGGTTCAGAGGAAAATCTAAAAAAACGGAAAACTGAGGACCCCCCCCCAGGTAACCCTTCATTTGGACGGTATGCACTTGTGCATACAAGTAATTTGTAACATGCATATGTGCATAAAAAACAAAAAACAACTTATTTACATGTATGCACAAATGAATACAGTCCAGATAAAGGGCTGTCAGGATGTTCCTCAGTTTTCCCTTTTTTGAGGTTTGCCCTTGAACCTCCCTCCCTCTCTCTCTCTCTCTCCCTATATATATATATATATATATATATATATATATATAGAGAGAGAGAGAGAGAGAGAGAGAGATGAAGATAATTGAGAAAATATATAGATAGATAGATATTGTGTTACATTGTGATGCCACATGTGATACACTTAAAATACATTGTGTTACATTGTGATGCCACATGTGATACCATTGTGATACCACATGGGATTACCTTTTCAAATGTAATATGATACCATTGTGATTACCATACTGCTGTCATATTCGTCACTGCCACGGTGTTTCACCGCCACCATCACAACCCATTTCTTTCTTACGTCAGACGACGGTGAACGCGTACAAGAACAGTCAGAAATTAGTGGCCACGTTTAGTTTACTGCTGTAATCAGTGGCCACGTTTGGTTATGCAGAGTCCGAACCTTCAAGACAAGTAATCTTGTTAGTGAGGAAAAAGAGATGGGTGAGATCAGATAGACGATGGTGAAGAGACCAGTTTGGATTCATAGATCTGCACGAGGGGAGAGAAATAGAGAGATGAACGAGGCTAGATTGACGTACCGGGATGGTGGTGGTCGGGAGAGGGGGACAAGAAGGGGCATCGGTGGTGGCGGGGCTATTGACGGTGGTGTTGCAGTGTTCACAACAGAGCCAACGATGTCCATATGGGTTTGATTTGAACCACAAGATATAAGAAAGAAGAAGCCAAAATAACCAGACTTTATGAAGAAGATGATATGGGAGTTTAGATAGTATGGGCGGCAACTCTCATCTAGAGAAAGAAAGATACTTTTAGGATTAGGGTATAGAGAGAAGATATGTATAAGAGAAGATTAATGGATTAACTTAATTAGCAGTAAAAATGAAGTTTACTAAAATAACCTTTATATTTATTTAAAATTTACATTAATTATCTTAAATGAGTGGTTTATATTGGATCTCACAGTTATCACAAACTAATCACTTCTCATTTGATTAGGCCCCTATATATATATATATATAGAGAGAGAGAGAGAGAGAGAGACCCATTCTTCATATATTGGTCCTAACCAATCAAATTGCTCCATTTCATTAGGTTGATTTTAACGCCAAAATATGAAGTAGAGGGTAATATTGGTATTTCATTTTATTATTCTCTTTCCAATTGTATTCCTTATTTCTCTCATATTTAATATAGGATTCCACATTTCTATTTTCTTTCCTTTTTTTCTTTTATTTATTAAAGCTAGTTATTTAAATCGTTGTTTTTTGTAATTATCTTATTTCAATATATTTTTTGAATATCTAACAAGATATCGTATGGATTTTCATACGATTTTGGTCTATAAAGGAATAATACAATTTTTTTCTATAATTGTGTAAAAGAGTAATCAATATACACGAGTTTTTCACTATTTTGGAAGAACAAACTGGTGATCGTTTAGAATGAGCGACATTTTTCTACCTTGTGATGTTGATAAGGAGTCTAGCCCTTGTTTTATGTTGCTACATGATGGTGATACATATTTTCTTCTTCTTTTTAATGGAGGTACTTGTTGAGAATTGTTTTGGCTAAAATAAAATAAAAGGGTTGTCCCACACCGGTGGAGCAATGAAAGGTGAGAGAGATTCCAAGCCTATAAAAAGAGGTCCAAGGCTTAGGTTTCAAAGCATCCCAATAAAATACACTTAAGTATTCTATTCTTTCTTTCTTGTTCTCTTGTTTTAGAGAGTAGAAAGATGTGAGTTAAATCTTTGAGAGTGTGGGTATTATTGGGTGAGGCTTGAGAGATCAAGGTGTGTGATTGTAACAATTTATCACATAGTGGATTTTCTCTCTGGAGGCCCGTGGTTTTTCTCCGGTTTTGGAGTTTCCACGTAAGTTCTTGTGTTCCTTTTTCCCTCTATAATTGTTTATTGTTTGTTCTTCTTTTCTCTATATTTGTTCATTGCTTGGGTTGTTGGGAAACGTTGAGGCCAATTTTTCCAACAAGTGGTATCAGAGCTCCGGGTTAGAGGAGGTCTCGGTTAGAGGGTTCTTAGTATGCTCTGTGGTTGCGGTTTTGTCTGACCTTCCACATCAGAAAAGAATTTATCTTGGTCGAATTGGAGGAGGTCTCGGGTTAGAAGGTTCTTAGTATGCTCTGTGGTCGCGGTTTTGTCTGACCTTCCACATCAGAAAAGAATTTCTCTTGGTTACTTTGTATATGATAGAATTGTGTGTGGCGGGAGTACGTGCATAATAGAAAACTTTCTTGAGTGTGCTACTCATAGGCTACAAACACTTTTTAGTATACAATATTGTTTTTGAGGCGTTGATACGATGTCAAAGTTTTCAAGTGCAATGAGGTTCGATGTAGAGAAGTACGACGGAAGGATCAACTTTGGCTTATGGCAAGTTCAAGTCAAGGATGTGTTGATACAATCCGGGTTGCATAAGGCATTGAGGGGAAAACCAGTTTCCAGCGGTGAATCAAGCGGTACCAGTAAAAGCGAGGAAGAATGGGATGATTTGGATTTGTTGATCCAAACCCTCAGTGATTTGATAATGACCCTCTCTTAAATACTTAGTGAAAATTGTATGTAAACAATATGTATCAGAGTTTCACTATCGCTGATAAGTACTAAGATCTTACAGTACCGCTGATAGGAACTCTCGCTCTTTAAATTAAACATTCAGCGAACACTGTTCACCATAATGCTCTAAGTCTGTTCAGTCCTTATGGTGATCGCTGATAAGTTAGTTGTTTACTTATGATCCCTGAAGACAAGTTTCACGTCAACAAAGGTTCTACGTTGAAGTCGAAGATCAAGCTCAAGAACCAGCGACAAGTCTACTAATGAACTGATGCGGATCAGCGAAGACTCAGATTTGTCCACTCAACGTGAAGTATCAAGTACAAGACTTCAGCTATCGCTGAACTTTATCATTCGCTGAATAGTAAATGGTAATCGCTGAATCAACGAAAGCTGATCATGAAGTCCTCCGTACAAAGTACTTTTGTCTTAACCTCCCTTGCACGCCGCCGTACGAAATGTCAGAAAAGAACCTCCGAAAATCTGAAATCGTACAACCACTCTGATACTACACTGTTCATCTTTACGGCTACTAAGGTTGTCAACCAAGGTCAATGACATGCAACCAATCCGCTGATGACACGTGTAAAGTTTATACTGAATTGCATTAAATGCATGCAGTATATAAAGAGATGAACTCACTTCATTTGAAGTAACTTGCTAACTCTGGACAAGTTCAAATCTCTCTCAAGATAGGATTTTATTAGTAATCTCCTTATCTTTCTTAGTGCAAGAAACCTTAGTGTTCCAACTTGTTTAGATTTAGGTTTATCCTTAATCTTGTTTCCACAACAAGCTGTAAATTGTTAATGATTTATCAATAAACAATTTAGAAAAGTAAAATAGTGTGTTTGTATTCAACCCCCCTCCCCCCCTTCTACAAACTTGTATAGGCCTTTCGGGACCAACAAGTGGTATCAGAGCAGATTTGTTTAATCTCATAAACAAGATCTAATCTAAGATATTTCTCTTCCTTGCTATTATCTGAAAATGGCCTCCCACACAAACACAAATTATATAGACAATGGTTCTCTTGCAAAACCCCCTAGATTTTCCAGAGACAACTTCAACTTATGGAAAAATAGGATGATGCTCTTCTTAGAAGGTGTAGACCCCACTATGACCTACTATCTTGAAAACGGCCCACACATCCCTGTAACTATTGATCCTTTAGTTCCAGCCACTGCAACTAGAGCTGCTATTCCTGAAAGGCTGATTCCAAAGGAAATACACATGTGGACCGATGAAGATAAGAAGAAAGTGGCTATAGATACAAAAGCCAGATCCATACTATCCATGGCCCTTCCTGACGAAGTCTACCATTCCGTCATGAACCTGAAATCATCAAAAGCCATGTGGGACACAATATGTGTTCAGTATGAAGGAACGTCTGAAGTCCAGGATTCAAGAAAGATTAACCTGGTAAGACAATACGAAAGCTTCATTTCTGGTAAGAATGAAACTCTCTCTGAAGTTCATCAACGTTTTAATTGCTTAATTATAGATCTAAAAACGGTTGGTAAGGAATATTCTAACTTTGAAGTGCTGACAAAGTTTCTAGAATGTTTACCTGAAAGCTGGGACAATTATTCCATGTGTCTCAAGCTGTCAAAAGATCTAAGATCAATGACTCTTGCTACCTTATATGGCACATTGCTGAATCATGAGCAATCTAGCCATCTTAAGAAGAATCTTGTAAAAGATTCCAAAAGCACCACTGTTGCTTTAATCTCAGAGGAACCTTATACTCAGTGACCCTCAGTCACTATCACTGAGTTAGAAAGTAACTCTGAAAGATCATCAGATTCTGATTCTTCAGATGATGATGAATCCTTGGCTCTCCTAACTAAAAAGTTCAGGAGATTCGCCAAGAAGAAAATGTTTAGAAAGAACAAAACTCTTTCCATAGCTGACAAGCCTAAGTCATCAGCTTTTGTTGATAAGGCTACTGCTACTTGTTTCAACTGCGAAAAGACAGGTCATTTCGCTAACGAGTGCAGGTCAAAGAAAATCATGAGACCTTCAGCTTTTACAAAGAAATCCTTTGTTCCAAGGAATAAAGATGACAAATACTCAAAGCTGAAGGAGAAGTATGCAAAGCTGAAAAGCTTTAAGAAGAAAGTAAAAGGCCTGATGGCTGACTATGATTGGGCTGCTTCTGATGAAGAAGCCTCATCATCTGATTCTGAAGATGATGAAGCAAATCAATGTCTCATGGCCAAGATTGAAGAAGAGGAAGAAAGTTCAGACATTCCCTCCACTTCAACATCTGCCATTCATGTATCACCTTCCTTCTTTACCAATATTGCAAATATTGATGAAGCTGATAGTCTCCGTAAAATCGAACTACTGACTAGAAGTTTATACGAAGCCATGAACGGCAAAGCTGTGGTTGAAAACCAAAATATTGATCTCGCTGAAAAGCTTAAAAACTGCCACCTTCAAATAGAAAAGCTTTCTAAAATTGAAGATGATTTTAAAGATCAAGTCTATTTAAATCAGCTAGTCAAAATCGAACGAGCAGAAGCTATCGCTGCATTAAAAGCCGAACAAGCTACTGTTGAAGGATGGTGTAATTCTTCAACAAAGATCACTGAGATAATTAAGGCTCAGATTCCTCTGAGTGATAAACGTGGTCTGGGTTATAAATATGATACTCCAAAACCAACCACTGAACGTTCAATGCTTAAATTTGGAACGTTCGTATCCTCAGTCGCTGACACTTCATCATCTCAGTACTCCTCGTCGGTTACACCAATCCCTGAGGAAACTCCTACCTCTTCAAAAGGTAAGGAGAAAATGGTTTATTCAAAACCTACCTCTGTCTCTAAAGACAAAGGTAAAGGAATTGTTATTTATCAAAATCCTCAGAAGGGTACCTTAGTACCTAAGCTGAATGCTTCCAAAGCCTTAGTGATTCATTCATCTGGTTCTAGAAATCAGACCTCTGGATCAGTTCAGCGACCTACTCCTAGACTCAGAGTAGATGTCCTTGGTAAGAAATCTGAAGAACTGAATGTTCGTCCTATTTCAAAAACCAATAGTGTACTTGGTGCTGGTACTTCTAATTCCAAATTAAAAGCTCAGCACTCAAGTGGTCCTAGAACTAATTTTAGTTATAGGAAATGTTATCACTGTGGACTTACCGATCATATTGCAAGTAAGTGTCCCACAGCCACCAAAGCTGATAAGATAGCTAAGGTGAAGATAGCACCCAAGAAGACCAAACCAGTTGCAATTCAGGTCAGGGTGACTCCTACCGCTGAGGTCAAGAAATTGACCAAAGTGAAGAAAGACAAAGCTGAATCTTCAAATGCTGCGAAGACTGCTGAACCCATTCCAACTACTTCCACTGACAAACGCGTATACATGGTGAAGTGGGTACCCAAGCAAAACTAATCTTCCTTTGTATTGCAGGTTAAGAAGGGTATCTGGTATCTCGATAGCGGATGCTCTAGACACATGACTGGAAAGAAAAACCTTCTCGCTGAATACAAGGAAGAGAAGGGTCCCTCTGTGACTTTCGGTGGAAATGGAAAAGGACACACCCGAGGGTATGGTGTACTTTCAAATGGTACAACATCCTTCAGAAGAGTCGCATATGTTGAAGGGCTGAAGCATAATCTTCTAAGCATCAGTCAGCTTTGCGACATGGATAACAAAGTGATTTTCACTAAGGAATCCTGCTTTGTCTCTGACAAAAAGGAGAAGATAGCTCTCAGCGGTTATCGTTTGGAAAATGTTTACGTTATAAACATGGACTCAACAACCACTGAGAACTCCTGTTTCTTCTCAAAAGCATCTTCTGATGTTAACTGGCTATGTCACAAAAGGCTCTCACATCTCAACTTCAAGACACTGAATACTCTTTCTTCCAAAGAGTTAGTCACTGGTCTACCTCAACATTCATACGCCAAAGAGTCTTTATGTTCAGCGTGTGAAATAGGGAAACAGACCAAGGCAAGCTTTAAGTCAAAGCAAGTTTCCTCAGTGTCATCTCCTCTACAACTACTCCATATGGATTTGTTTGGCCCCGTTAACAAACAATCCATCGCTGGAAAGAAATATACGCTGGTCATAGTTGATGAATTCTCTCGTTACACATGGGTAATGTTTCTCCGTTCTAAGAGTGACACCCCTGAAGAACTCATCACCTTTGTTCGGAAAATGGAAACTCTGAACAATATGACTGTTCGCTCAATAAGGAGTGATCATGGAACTGAATTCAAAAACAATTCTCTTGATTCCTTCCTTGAGAGCAAGGGTATTTCTCACAACTTTTCGTCAGTGAGAACACCACAACAAAATGGAGTCGCTGAAAGAAGAAATAGAACAATTATTGAAGCTGCACGTTCAATGCTCAGCGATTCTCACCTGCCTACTCAGTTTTGGGCAAATGCTGTCAACACTGCTTGTTTTACGCAAAACAGGTCGCTGATAGTTAAAAGATTCAAAAAGACAGCCTATGAACTTTTTCATGGGAGAAAGCCTTCAATCAGCTTTCTTCACATCTTTGGATGTCAGTGTTTCATACTGAACAACAGAGATGCCCTTGGAAAGTTTGATCCTAAGGCTGATGATGGAATCTTTCTTGGATACTCCTTAGTTTCCAAAGCCTTCAGAGTCTTCAACCGAAGAAGACAAACTGTAGAAGAAACTATTCACGTCACGTTTGACGAATCCCGTTCAGCGAATTCTAAACCGAACGCTGATACAGAAGAACTGAATCAATGGATGTTTTCTCATCTTGGTGATTCAGAAGATATTCCCACTCCTCATGCTCACACCGTAGAAAATGATGGTCCTTCTATCATTCCAAATATGCAAAATAGTGAAGCTGAAACATCTTGGGTCTCAGCTGTTCCTATAAACACTATACCTGCAGTAGATCCAAATGTCTCAGATATTCCATTTATTTGTCAACAATCAGTGAATGAAGTGGCAAATGCAAACATTCCTCTCTTAGCTGATAATCCAGAAGTAGCTGAAGCCTCATCTTCAGTTTCTCCAGTTCAGACTGAGTCAGCGACGTATGCTCCGGCTCAGCGATGGACTGTAAATCACCCAATCGATCAAATTCTTGGTGATCCCAACGCTGGTATTCAGACTCGTAGAAGTGCAGGTAATATTTGTTTATTTGTTAACTTTATTTCTCTAACTGAACCAAAGAAAATAGATGATGCCCTCAGAGATCCAAACTGGGTCAGCGCTATGCAAGAAGAGCTGACTGAATTCGAAAGAAACAAAGTTTGGAAACTTGTTCGTAGACCAACTGACAAAACGGTGATAGGCACTAAATGGGTCTATCGAAACAAGTTGGACGAACATGGTACTGTAACTCGCAACAAAGCTCGTCTTGTTGCTCAGGGATACAGACAAGAGGAAGGCATAGATTATGACGAAACTTTTGCTCCAGTAGCAAGACTTGAATCTATTCGTCTTTTCTTAGCATATGCTGTACACAAAAACTTCACTGTACATCAGATGGATGTTAAGTCAGCGTTTCTAAATGGAAAACTGAATGAAGAAGTGTATGTGGAACAACCTCCAGGATTCTCAGATCCTAAGCGTCCAGGTTATGTGTATAAACTGGACAAGGCACTTTATGGCTTAAAGCAAGCTCCACGTGCATGGTATGATACTCTCTCTACTTATCTCCATATTGAAAAATTTGAGCGAGGTAAAATTGACAAAACTTTGTTTTTTAGAAAAGTGAAAGGTCATATCATTTTAGTTCAAATATATGTTGATGACATTATATTTGGTTCTACTAACCCTGAGCTTTGTACTCGTTTCGCTGATAGAATGAAAGATGAGTATAAAATGAGCATGATGGGTGAACTAACATATTTCCTTGGTCTTCAGATTAAGCAAACTGAAAAAGGAACTTTTATAAATCAGGGAAAGTATGTTAAAGATATGCTGAAGAAATTCGACTTAACTGAAAGTTCAGCTATGAAAACCCCTATGGCACCACCGCTGATACTTGATAAGGACACGAAGGGTGTTCCTGTCAATGTCACGCTGTACCGTGGGATGATCGGCTCACTATTGTATCTTACAGCTAGCCGACCCGATATTATGTTTGCAACATGTCTGTGCGCACGATATCAAGCTGAACCTAAGATATCCCATATGAAAGCTGTAAAGCGAATCTTTCGATATCTTAAGGGTACAGCGAATCTAGGTCTTTGGTATCCCAAAGACTCAGGATTCGATCTAACCGCCTATTCAGACAGTGATTTTGCAGGTTGCAAAATGGATAGGAAAAGCACCACAGGAGGATGTCAGCTCCTGGGTGGAAAGCTGGTAAGTTGGACAAGTAAGAAGCAAAACTCAGTGTCCACTTCCACAGCTGAAGCTGAGTATGTAGCCGCTGGAAGCTGCTGTTCTCAAGTCTTGTGGATGAGAAATCAGCTACTAGACTATGATCTTCAGCTCTCCAAAATTCCAATCTATTGCGACAGCACAAGTGCCATCGCTATAGCAAACAATCCAGTGCTACACTCAAAGACAAAACACATAGAAATCAAATATCATTTTATCAGAGATCATGTGATGAATGGTGATATAGAACTTCATTTTATCCCAACTGATTATCAGTTAGCTGATTTGTTTACCAAACCTCTTGATGAGACAAGATTCAACTTTCTCATCAGCGAGCTTGGAATGCTGAACTTTGAAGGATAAAATCTTCAGCGGTTCACATTTAATCAGCGATACGTTTATACAATCGTGTATAGCCTTCGGGATAAAATCAACTTATATAATCCATTTCATCATCTTCTCTTTGAATAAACTTGGTTAAACTGATATCCAGGTATGTTTTCTCTCTCTGACAATCGCATGAAAATGCAAGATTTCAAAATAAATTGCATCGCTGAATATCTCTTCCTTAACATCGATATTTTGAAAATTTCCTTAAATCTTCACTGATATTTTCTATTCAGTGCTTCATGTTTTTCAAAAGAGTCCCTGAGTTTTCAAAACCTCAGAGACATCCTAAAAGAATGTGAAAGGACAGTTGTGACATCATTGCAACAAATTACACTCGACACGATTTCTTTCTGACACACGTTTGCACGTTTTGTTCAAACTTCCAATCAAATGCAAACACGTGTCCGTGTCATGATGAAAACCTTTTCCCGCTCAAGGTTTTCTCTCTCTAAAAATCCCTATATAAACAACTCTTGGTTTATATTTGTCTTTTACGCGAACAATCTTTCTCCGCAAGAAAAGAATCCTCTGTTGCATTTGTGCTCTCAAAAACCTCAAGAACTGTTCATCATCTTCTTCATCAAAACTTCAAGGTTAATATGTTCTTATCTTTTATCAAATGCGTATAACTTGTTTTCGATCTTCTCTTTGTTTTAACAAGATCAAACAAAAGAACTTTATAAAATAAAATCATTTCTTTCATGGTTTTATGAACACAACCATTTCATGGTTGTTCTTCAAGTTTTAAATCTAAATCTTAAACTTGTTCTTCATTCGTATCCATTTTTCTTTTAGAAACTGGAATACAAGATTTTATGGGTTTTACTTTTCTTTTAAAATCAAGAAAAACCCTAATCTTCATTAAGACATTTTTTGTCTGAATGAAATGGACAAGATTCGAAATATCTTAACGGAAATTTCTTTCCACATTAAGATAATTCTTTTTTGTTAACATCTTTGGTTGAACTGATAAAACAGTGATATGGCATCTTCAAAGCTGAATGTTACCGCTGAGTCCATCTCCACTGACTCTGAGGAAATGGACATCTTCAAAGCCCCCCAGGTTAAGTTCGAGCTGGATCAACTCGATTGGACTAAGGCCAACAACCTCTCAGCTCTTCTCGAGTTTCCTCCTCGGAAGCAAGTATCACATCTGGACGATGCTGTAAGTTTTCTGAAGAACAGCCCCATCTACACAGCCTTGACCATAACACCTCCTGCCAGTCAGCGGCTCTTATCCCAGTTCTGGTACTCTGCCAGACACACTGAGCTACCCTCTGCCAAAGATCCATCCAAAACCATAGACTGCATACTCAGCGATACTGAGTATGGCACCATCAAGATTTCACCTGCCATTATCCGCAAAGCCCTAAACTTCCCAAATGCCACCAAAGAAAAACCCTTCATTCCATTCCCTGACCATAAAAAGCATGCTGACAGAGAAGCAATCATTGCTTTCCTTGACGCAATGGGTTATATCTGGGATATTGGAAGGGACAAGAAGCCTGAGAAGAAACTGACGCTGATAAAGAAATCCAAGATGCCCAGCGAGATGAATTTCATCTTCGCTCACCTGATCAGCTGCATGACAGCAAAATCCGGATCTTCTGATCAAGCCGCCCAACCTCAGCAGTCCATGGGATACGCACTGCTGAAAGGTCTAAATATTGACCGGGCCTCCATTATTTATGAAGACCTGATTCAACGTGTCGATTCTGCCGCTGACAGACCAGCATGGGTTCCTTACCCACGATTCATCAGCGCCATCTTTCAATATGGCCTGAAGGACAGCTATCCTGAAGAGGGTGATCTGAAACTTTCTCAGATTGGCCCTAAGGTTCTCGACTTCAAGCCAGTCGCCAATGAGGTACGTCTCTCTACTCTTCTCACTCTTATAAATTCTCCGCTTTCTGTGGCTCCTTCAGCGACAATACCAATCGCTGATACCCCGGCCACAAAATCCTCTCCTTATAAGAAAAGGAAACCCTCACACACCCAACTTGATTCCAAAAGGATCAAGAAAACCAAGGAGCAACCCCAGCAATTCCATGCTGAAGACTCCTCAGCTCATTCTGAAGAGCTGAAGGAAAGTTCTGTGGTACGCTCTGCCACACCCGTGCAAGCCATACCTCCAATCCAGACTTCAGCGTCTCTAAACGCTGAGGTTAGAAACTTGGAAACTACCCAACCTCCCTCAGTCTCTCAAAAGACTGATGAAGTGATTGTCAGCGATTCCAACGCTGAACTCAGAACCCGAACCCCAATCTTAACCTTCGCTTCTCCCTCCACTCACTTGGACACTCCTCCAGCGAACACTGGAGATGCCATCATTCCAGAAGCCGCCGCTGATGCTTCTCAACAAATGATGAAGAAAGGACATGCAGAGATCACCATACCTCACCGTACTTTCGAAGAGGATATGGAACACTATTCAGGAACCTGCAACTTTGACGAGTTCATCAATCCTCCTGCAGGTACAAATCCCACCTTAAACACTGTAACTAAACCTGAAACTTCTGAGCTTTCCTTTGTTCACAAGTACTTATATGTTACAGGTCCTAATTTGGGAGACATCAACGCCTCTCTGAAGTCCGTGGAAACAAAGCTGTCCAGTCTCACCACCACACTCTCCAACAACTCAACAGCTGTAACAAACGCTGGAGAGAATTTGACAAAGCTGACAACGGTGGTGGAGAAGAAAGCTTCCACTGAAGACATCAAGAGTCTTGATAAGACGCTCAGCTATTTTGCCAAGGTGCTCTGTGACATCTACACTGACTACACAAGCCTCAAAACATTAGTTTCGACCATGTCCAGCGAAGTAACAACGCTGAAGACATCGGTTGCAAAACTCGAGGGTGATATGTCAGAGGTCAAGACTGACTTAGGCTCTGTAAAGACCGACGTTGGTTCTATGAAGACGATGATCGAGACGCTGGTAAACAAGGCAAATAGTCCAGCTCCTGCTCCTGCCCCTGTCCCTATTTTGGAATCTTTCACAGAGGAGGATCGCACAGAGCTGAGGAAAATCACGCCTGCTATTTCTGGCCTAGAAGACAGAATAGCAAAGTTTGAAGGTTGTGTGAAAATCTCTGGCCCAGAAGACAGAGATAACACCAATGCTGAGTCTGCCCATTCCTCCCCCAGTCATCATGAGAAAGAGGGGGAGAAGAGCGCTGAACATTCCAGGGAGAAAAGCGCTGAAAATCTTGAGAAAAGCGCTGAAGATCTGAACAAGAGCGTTGAAGACCTTTCCCATGATGAATCTATCAGGGGAGAGAGGAATGAAGATCCGACCACTGGACCTCAGGGAGATGAAAACCCTGAGGGAACCTGTTGATCCAAACCCTCAGTGATTTGATAATGACCATATCTTAAATACTTAGTGAAAATTGTAAGTAAACAATATGTATCAGAGTTTCACTATCGCTGATAAGTACTAAGATCTTACAGTACTGCTGATAGGAACTCTCGCACTTTTAGATTAAACATTCAGCGAACACTGTTCACCATATCGCTGAGTCTGTTCAGTCCTTATGGTGATCGCTGATAAGTTAGTTGTTTACTTATGATCCCTGAAGACAAGATTCACGTCAACAAAGGTTCTACGCTGAAGTCGAAGATCAAGCTCAAGAACCAGCGACAAGTCTCCTAATGAACTGATGCGGATCAGCGAAGACTCAGATTTGTCCACTCAACGTGAAGTATCAAGTACAAGACTTCAGCTATCGCTGAACTTTATCATTCGCTGAATAGTAAATGATAATCGCTGAATCAACGAAAGCTGATCATGAAGTCCTCCGTACAAAGTACTTTTGTCTTAACCTCCCTTGCACGCCACCGTACGAAATGTCAGAAAAGAACCTCCGAAAATCTGAAATCGTACAACCACTCTGATACTACACTGTTCATTCATGCGGCTACTAAGGTTGTCAACAAAGGTCAATGACATGCAACCAATCCGCTGATGACACGTGTAAAGTGTATACTGAATTGCATTAAATGCATGCAGTATATAAAGAGATGAACTCACTTCATTTGAAGTAACTTGCTAACTCTGGACAAGTTCAAATCTCTCAAGATAGGATTTTATTAGTAATCTCCTTATCTTTCTTAGTGCAAGAAAACCTCAGTGTTCCAACTTGTTTAGATTTAGGTTTATCCTTAATCTTGTTTCCGCAACAAGCTGTAAATTGTTAATGATTTATCAATAAACAATTTAGAAAAGTAAAATAGTGTGTTTGTATTCAACCCCCCCCCCCCCCCTTCTACAAACTTGTTTAGGCCTTTCGGGACCAACAAGTGGTATCAGAGCGGATTTGTTTAATCTCATAAACAAGATCTAATCTAAGATATTTCTCTTCCTTGCTATTATCTGAAAATGGCCAACTCAAACACAAACACTCACTATATTGACAATGGTTCTCTTGCAAAACCCCCTAGATTTTCCAGAGATAACTTCAACTTATGGAAAAATAGGATGACACTCTTCTTAGAAGGTGTAGACCCTACTATACCTTACTATCTTGAAAACGGCCCACACATCCCTGTAACAATTGATCCTGCAGTTCCAGCCACTGCAACTAGGGCTGCTATTCCAGAAAGGCTGATTCCAAAGGAAATCCATCATTGGACCGATGAAGACAAGAAGAAAGTGGCTATAGATACAAAAGTCAGATCCATACTATCCATGGCCCTTCCTGACTAAGATATTTCTCTTCCTTGCTATTATCTGAAAATGGCCTCCCACACAAACACAAATTATATAGACAATGGTTCTCTTGCAAAACCCCCTAGATTTTCCAGAGACAACTTCAACTTATGGAAAAATAGGATGATGCTCTTCTTAGAAGGTGTAGACCCCACTATGACCTACTATCTTGAAAACGGCCCACACATCCCTGTAACTATTGATCCTTTAGTTCCAGCCACTGCAACTAGAGCTGCTATTCCTGAAAGGCTGATTCCAAAGGAAATACACATGTGGACCGATGAAGATAAGAAGAAAGTGGCTATAGATACAAAAGCCAGATCCATACTATCCATGGCCCTTCCTGACGAAGTCTACCATTCCGTCATGAACCTGAAATCATCAAAAGCCATGTGGGACACAATATGTGTTCAGTATGAAGGAACGTCTGAAGTCCAGGATTCAAGAAAGATCAACCTGGTAAGACAATACGAAAGCTTCATCTCTGGTAAGAATGAAACTCTCTCTGAAGTACATCAACGTTTTAATTGCTTAATTATAGATCTAAAAACGGTTGGTAAGGAATATTCTAACTTTGAAGTTCTGACAAAGTTTTTAGAATGTTTACCTGAAAGCTGGGACAATTATTCCATGTGTCTCAAGCTGTCGAAAGATCTAAGATCAATGACACTTGCTACCTTATATGGCACATTGCTGAATCATGAGCAATCTAGCCATCTTAAGAAGAATCTTGTAAAAGATTCCAAAAGCACCCCTGTTGCTTTAATCTCAGAGGAACCTTCTACTCAGCGACCCGTGGTCACTATCACTGAGTTAGAAAGTAACTCTGAAAGGTCATCAGATTCTGATTCTTCAGATGATGAATCCTTGGCTCTCCTAACTAAAAAGTTCAGGAGATTCGCCAAGAAGAAAATGTTTAGAAAGAACAAAACTCTTTCTATAGCTGACAAGCCTAAGTCATCAGCTTTTGTTGATAAGGCTACTGCTACTTGTTTTAACTGCGAAAAGACAGGTCATTTCGCTAACGAGTGCAGGTCAAAGAAAATCATGAGACCTTCAGCTTTTACAAAGAAATCCTTTGTTCCAAGGAATAAAGACGACAAATACTTAAAGCTGAAGGAGAAGTATGCAAAGCTGAAAAGCTTTAAGAAGAAGGGAAAAGGCCTGATGGCTGACTATGATTGGGCTGCTTCTGATGAAGAAGCCTCATCATCTGATTCTGAAGATGATGAAGCAAATCAATGTCTCATGGCCAAGATTGAAGAAGAGGAAGAAAGTTCGGACATTCCCTCCACTTCAACATCTGCCATTCAGGTATCACCTTCCTTCTTTACCAATATTGTAAATATTGATGAAGCTGATAGTCTCCGTAAAATCGAACTACTGACTAGAAGTTTATACGAAGCCATGAACGGCAAAGCTGTGGTTGAAAACCAAAATCTTGATCTCGCTGAAAAGCTTAAAAATTGCCACCTTCAAATAGGAAAGCTTTCTAAATTTGAAGAAGATTTTAAAGATCAAGTCCATTTAAATCAGCTAGTCAAAATCGAACGAGCGGAAGCTATCGCTGCATTAAAAGCTGAACAAGCTACTGTTGAAGGATGGTGTAATTCTTCAACAAAGATCACTGAGATAATTAAGGCTCAGATTCCTCTGAGTGATAAACGTGGTCTGGGTTATAAATATGATACTCCAATACCAACCACTGAACGTTCAATGCTTAAATTTGGAATGTTCGTATCCTCAATAGCTGACACTTCTTCATCTCAGTACTCCTCTTCGATTACACCAATCCCTGAGGAAACTCCTACCTCAAAAGGTAAGGAGAAAATGGTTTATTCAAAACCTACCTCTGTCTCTAAAGATAAAGGTAAAGGAATTGTAATTTTTCAAAATCCTCAGAAGGGTACTTTAGTACCTAAGCTGAATGCTTCCAAAGCCTTAGTGATTCATTCATCTGGTTCTAGAAATCAGACCTCTGGATCAGTTCAGCGACCTACTCCTAGACTCAGAGTAGATGTCCTTGGTAAGAAATCTGAAGAACTGAATGTTCGTCCTATTTCAAAAACCAATAGTGTACTTGGTGCTGGTACTTCTAATTCCAAATTAAAAGCTCAGCACTCAAGTGGTCCTAGAACTAATTTTAGTTATAGGAAATGTTATCACTGTGGACTTACCGATCATATTGCAAGTAAGTGTCCCACAGCCACCCAAGAAGACCAAACCAGTTGCAAGTCAGGTCAAGGTGACTCCTACCTCTGAGGTCAAGAAATTGACCAAAGTGAAGAAAGACAAAGCTGAATCTTCAAATGCTGCGAAGACTGCTGAACCCATTCCAACCTCTTCCACTGACAAACACGTATACATGGCGAAGTGGGTACCCAAGCAAAACTAATCTTCCTTTGTATTGCAGGTTAAGAAGGGTATCTGGTATCTCGATAGCGGATGCTCTAGACACATGACTGGAAAGAAAAGCCTGCTCGCTGAATACAAGGAAGAGAAGGGTCCCTCTGTGACTTTCGGTGGAAATGGAAAAGGACACACCCGAGGGTATGGTGTACTTTCAAATGGTACAACATCCTTCAGAAGAGTCGCATATGTTGAAGGGATGAAGCATAATCTTCTGAGCATCAGTCAGCTTTGCGACATGGATAACAAAGTGATTTTCACTAAGGAATCCTGCTTTGTCTCTGACAAAAAGGAGAAGATAGCTCTCAGCGGTTATCGTTTGGAAAATGTTTACGTTATAAACATGGACTCAACAACCACTGAGAACTCCTGTTTCTTCTCAAAGGCATCTTCTGATGTCAACTGGCTATGGCACAAGAGGCTCTCACATCTCAACTTCAAGACACTGAATACTCTTTCATCCAAAGAGTTAGTCACTGGTCTACCTCAACATTCATACGTCAAAGAATCCTTATGTTCAGCGTGTGAAAAAGGGAAGCAGACCAAGGCAAGCTTTAAGTCCAAGCAAGTTTCCTCAGTGTCATCTCCTCTTCAACTATTCCATATGGATTTGTTTGGCCCCGTTAACAAACAATCCATCGCTGGAAAGAAATATACGCTGGTCATAGTTGATGAATTCTCTCGTTACACATGGGTAATGTTTCTCCGTTCTAAGAGTGACACCCCTGAAGAACTCATCACCTTTGTTCGGAAGATGGAAACTCTGAACAATATGACTGTTCGCTCAATAAGGAGTGATCATGGAACTGAATTCAAAAACAGTTCTCTTGATTCCTTCCTTGAGAGCAAGGGTATTTCTCACAACTTTTCGTCAGTGAGAACACCACAACAAAACGGAGTCGCTGAAAGAAGAAATAGAACAATTATTGAAGCTGCACGTTCAATGCTCAGCGATTCTCACCTGCCTACTCAGTTTTGGGCAGAAGCTGTCAACACGGCTTGTTTTACGCAAAACAGGTCGCTGATAGTCAAAAGATTCAAAAAGACAGCCTATGAACTTTTTCATGGGAGAAAGCCTTCAATCAGCTTTCTTCACATCTTTGGTTGTCAGTGTTTCATACTGAACAACAGAGATGCCCTTGGAAAGTTTGATCCTAAGGCTGATGATGGAATCTTTCTTGGATACTCCTCAGTTTCCAAAGCCTTCAGAGTCTTCAATCGAAGAAGACAAACTGTAGAAGAAACTATTCACGTCACGTTTGACGAATCCCGTTCAGCGAACTCTAAACCGAACGCTGATACAGAAGAACTGAATCAATGGATGTTTTCTCATCTTTGTGATTCAGAAGATGTTCCCACTACTCATACTCATACAACTGAAAATGATGGTCCTACTATCATTCCCAATATGCAGAATAGTGAAGCTGAAACATCTTGGGTCTCAGCTGTTCCTATAAACACTATACCCGCAGTTGATCCAAATGTCTCAGAAATTCCATCTATTTCTCAACAATCAGTGAATGAAGTGACAAATGCAAGCATTCCTCTCTTAGCTGATAATCCAGAAGTAGCTGAAGCCTCATCTTCAGTTTCTCCAGTTCAGACTGAGTCAGCGACGCATGCTCCGGCTCAGCGATGGACTGCAAATCACCCAATCGATCAAATTCTTGGTGATCCCAACGCTGGTATTCAGACTCGTAGAAGTGCAGGTAATATTTGTTTATTTGTTAACTTTATTTCTCTAACTGAACCAAAGAAAATAGATGATGCCCTCAGAGATCCAAACTGGATCAGCGCTATGCAAGAAGAGCTGACTGAATTCGATAGAAACAAAGTTTGGAAACTTGTTCGGAGACCAACTGACAAAACAGTGATAGGCACTAAGTGGGTCTATCGAAACAAGTTGGACGAACATGGTACTGTAACTCGCAACAAAGATCGTCTTGTTGCTCAGGGATACAGACAAGAGGAAGGTATAGATTATGACGAAACCTTTGCTCCAGTAGCAAGACTTGAATCTATTCGTCTTTTCTTAGCATATGCTGTACACAAAAACTTCACTGTACATCAAATGGATGTTAAGTCAGCGTTTCTAAATGGAAAGCTGAATGAAGAAGTTTATGTGGAACAACCTCCAGGATTCTCAGATCCTAAGCGTCCAGGTTATGTTTATAAGCTGGATAAGGCACTTTATGGCTTGAAGCAAGCTCCTCGTGCATGGTATGACACTCTTTCTACTTATCTCCACCTTGAAAAATTTGAGAGAGGTAAGATTGACAAAACTTTGTTTTTTAGAAAAATAAAAGGTCATATCATTTTAGTTCAAATATATGTTGATGACATTATATTTGGTTCTACTAACCCTGAGCTTTGTACTCGTTTCGCTGATAGAACGAAAGATGAGTATAAAATGAATATGATGGGTGAACTAACATATTTCCTTGGTCTTCAGATTAAGCAAACTGAAAAAGGAACTTTTATAAATCAGGGAAAGTATGTTAAAGATATGCTGAAGAAATTCGACTTAACTGAAAGTTCAGCTATGAAAACCCCTATGGCACCACCGCTGATACTTGATAAGGACACAAAGGGTGTTCCTGTCAATGTCACGCTGTACCGTGGGATGATCGGCTCACTATTGTATCTTACAGCTAGCCGACCCGATATTATGTTTGCAACATGTCTGTGCGCACGATATCAAGCTGAACCTAAGATATCTCATATGAAAGCTGTAAAGCGAATCTTTCGATATCTTAAGGGTACAGCGAATCTAGGTCTTTGGTATCCCAAAGATTCAGGATTCGATCTAACCGCCTATTCAGACAGTGATTTTGCAGGTTGCAAAATGGATAGGAAAAGCACCACAGGAGGATGTCAGCTCCTGGGTGGAAAGCTGGTAAGTTGGATAAGTAAGAAGCAAAACTCAGTGTCCACTTCCACAGCTGAAGCTGAGTATGTAGCCGCTGGAAGCTGCTGTTCTCAAGTCTTGTGGATGAGAAATCAGCTACTAGACTATGATCTTCAGCTCTCCAAAATTCCAATCTATTGCGACAGCACAAGTTCCATCGCTATAGCAAACAATCCAGTGCTACACTCAAAGACAAAACACATAGAAATCAAATATCATTTTATCAGAGATCATGTGATGAATGGTGATATAGAACTTCATTTTATCCCAACTGATTATCAGTTAGCTGATTTGTTTACCAAACCTCTTGATGAGACAAGATTCAACTTTCTCATCAGCGAGCTTGGAATGCTGAACTTTGAAGGATAAAATCTTCAGCGGTTCACATTTAATCAGCGATACGTTTATACAATCGTGTATAGCCTTCGGGATAAAATCAACTTATATAATCCATTTCATCATCTTCTCTTTGAATAAACTTGGTTAAACTGATATCCAGGTATGTTTTCTCTCTCTGACAATCGCATGAAAATGCAAGATTTCAAAATAAATTGCATCGCTGAATATCTCTTCCTTAACAGCGATATTTTGAAATTTCTTAAAACCCTCACTGATATTTCTATTCAGTGCTTCATATTTTCCAAAGAGTCCCTGAGTTTTTCTTTCAAAACCTCAGAGACAACGAAAGAATGTGAAAGGACAGTTGTGACGTCATTGCAACGGATAACACCAGGCACGCTCTTTTTCTGACACACGTTTGCACGTTTCGTTGTCTATCCAATCAAATGCAAACACGTGTCCGTGTCATGATGAAAAACTTTCCCGCTCAAGTTTTTCTCTCTCTACTCTCTTCCTATATAAACACTCTCAAAGTTTATATTTGTCTTTTACGCGAATCAATCTTTCTCCGCAAGAAAAGAACACTGTTGCATTTTGTGCTCTCAATCTTCAAGAACTGTTCATCATCTTCTTCATCAAACTCAAGGTTATTATGTTCTTATCTATTATCAAATGCGAATAACTTGTTTTCGATCTTATCATTGTTTACACAAGATCAAACAAAAGAACTCAAAAATAAAATCATTTTCTTTCATGGTTTTATAAACACAACCATTTCATGGTTGTTCTTCAAGTTTTAAATCTAAAATCTTAAACTTGTTCTTCTTTCGTATCCATTTTTTTTAAAACTGGAATACAAGGCTTATAGGTGTTATATTCGTTTTTTTTTAAAACAAGAAAAACCCTAATCTTCATTAAGACTTTTTTGTCTGAATGAAATGGACAAAATTCGAAAAATCTTAATGGAAATTTTCTTTCCACATTAAGATATTTCTTATTTGTTAACATCTTTGGTTGAACTGATAATACAGTGAAATGGCAACTTCAAAGCTGAATGTTACCGCTGAGTCCATCTCCGCTAATTCTGAGGAACTGGAAATCACCAAAGCTCCTCAGGTTAAGTTTGAGCTGGATCAACTAGACTGGACAAAGGCAAACAACCTCTCAGCGCTTCTCGAGTTTCCTCCTCGGAAGCAGGTATCCCATCTAGACGACGCTGTAAATTTTTTGAAGAATAGCCCCATCTACACAGCACTGACAATCACACCTCCTGCCAGTCAGCGTCTATTATCCCAATTCTGGTACTCTGCCAGACACACCGACCTACCCTCCGCCAAAGATCCATCTAAAACCATCGACTGCATACTCAGCGATACTGAGTATGGCACCATCAAGATAACCCCCGCAATAATCCGCAAAGCTCTAAAATTCCCTAACGCTACCTCAGAAAATCCTTTCATTCCATTTCCTGACCACAAGAAGCACGCTGACAGGGAAGAAATCATTGCTTTCCTTGATGCGATGGGTTACATCTGGGAGACTGGAAGAGACAAGCTACCTGAGAAGAAGCTGACGCTGATAAAGAAATCCAAGATGCCCAGCGAGATGAACTTCATCTTCGCTCACCTGATCAGCTGCATGACAGCGAAATCCGGATCTTCTGATCAAGCCGCTCAACCTCAGCAGGCCATGGGTTACGCACTGCTGAAAGGTCTCAACATTGAATGGGCCTCCATCATCTATGAAGACCTCATTCAACGTGTTGATTCTGCCGCTGACCGACCAGCATGGGTTCCTTACCCACGATTCATCAGCGCCATCTTTCAATATGGCCTGAAGGACAGCTATCCTGAAGAGGGTGATCTGAAACTCTCTCAGATTGGCCCTAAAGTTCTCGACTTCAAGCCTGTCGCCAACGAGGTACGTCTCTCTACCCTTCTCACTCTACTTAATTCTCCGCTTTCTGTGGCTCCTTCAGCGACAATACCCCTCGCTGATTCCCAGGCCACAAAATCCATTCCTTCTAAGAAAAGGAAACAATCTCTTACCCCTCTTGATTCCAAAAGGATCAAGAAAACCAAGGAGCTACCCCAGCAATTCCATGCTGAAGACTCCTCAGCTCATTCTGAAAAGCTGAAGGAATGTTCCGTGGTACGCTCTGCCACACCAATTCAAGCCATCCCTTCTAAACCTACTTCAGCGTCCCTACACGCTGAGGTTAGAACTTTGGAATCTACCCTACCTTCTTCAGTCTCTCAAAAGACTGATGAAGTACTTCTCAGCGAATCCAACGCTGAACTTGCAACCCAACCCCAATTCTTATCCTTCGATCATCCCTCTACTTCTTTGGACACTCCTCCAGTTAAAGCTGGAGATGCCATCATACAAGAAGCCGTTGAAGCTTCTCAGCGAATGACGAAGAAAGGACCTGCAGAGATCTCCATCCCTCACGGAACTTTTAAGGGAGATATGGAACACTATGGAGGGACTCGAAACTTTGATGAGTTCGTCAACGCTCCTGCAGGTACAGATCCCACCTTAAACACTGTAACTAAACCTGAAACTTCTGAGCTTTCCTTTGTTCACAAGTACTTATATGTTACAGGTCCTTATTTGGGAGACATCAACCAGTCTCTGAAGTCCATGGAGATGAAACTTACAGATCTCACCACCGGTCTATCAAATAACTCTACAACTGTAACAAACGCTGGAGAGAATCTGACGAAGCTGACTACTGTGGTGGAAAAGAAGGCCTCCTCTGATGACATCAAAGACCTTGATAAAACTCTCGCCGACTTTGCCAAAGTGCTCTCCGACATCTACACTGACTACACCAACCTCAAATCGTCAGTTTCCACCGTTTCCAGCGAGGTTACAACGCTGAAGAAATCGGTTGGTACACTCGAAGGTGATATGTCAGTGGTCAAGACCGACTTGGGCTCAGTGAAGACCGACCTTAGTTCTGTCAAGACAATGATCGAGACGCTGGTGAACAAGGCAAACAATCCAGCTCCTGCTCCGGCCCCTGCACCTATTTTGGACTCATTCACCGCAGAGGATCGCCAAGAGCTGAAGAAAATCACGCCTGCTATTTCTGGCCTAGAAGACAGAATAGCTAAGCTTGAAGGTTGTGTGAAAGTCTCTGGCCCAGAAGACAGAGACAACACCAATGCTGAATCTACCCATTCCTCCCCCGCCCATCATGAGAAAGAGGGGGAGAAGAGCGTTGAACAGGAGAAGAGCGCTGAAGATAAAAATAAGAGCGCTGAAGACCTTTCCCATGATGAATCTATCAGGGGAGAGGGTAATGAAGATCTGATTACTGGACCTCAGGGAGATGAAAACCCTGAGGGAACCGAGAACCTCGCCTCTGTATCTGAGGGGGAGAAACTCGAAGAAGATGCTGAGGAATCCGAAGCAGAAGAAGACGAAGACATCGACATCCCTGAAGCTGAACCATCCTCCTCTCCAAGGAACGATGATGATGATGATGATGAAGATAACGAATTCTTTGTCGTCAAACATGCTCCTCGAAAAGCTCTTAAAGGGATCGTGATAACCGAATCCACAGGGGAGAAGACAAAAACAAAGACAAAGCACTCAGCCCCTGGCGCTGAGAAAAGCAAAGACAAAGGCATCGCTGAAGATGATAATCTGGCGATCCTACTTGCAAAGCCGATTTGTCAGGTACACTAAACTTATTTTTCCTTCCCTGATCATCTCTGAACAATCAGTTATCCATTCCACAAACACCATACACATCCACATTTTTTTTCTATCTTTTCTACCCAAGTTCTTCTACCCAGTTCTTATTTGTAAGATCGCTGCGTTTCAGCTAGTCCTCTCCCCTGTTTGAGGATATCGCTGAAAGATCTTCTATTGCGACTTCACCAATAATTCCAGCTACCGCTGAAGACATAATCCCAGTCTTAGATTTAATCTCTGAGACTGATGAATCAGAAGAACAACCTCTCTCGCACAGAAACAGACCTTCCTCAGTTTCTCAAAAGCTGAGTGAAGAAGATCAAAAGAGGAGAGAAGAAATGATAAAGCGATTCGAGGATCAGCGAATCATCCTAAGGCGCGATCAACTACCTTCAGTTCCTCCTAAGTTCAGAATTTCAAAAGCTGAATACCAGGATCATCTCAGAGCTGAACGCCTCATCGCTGAAAGGAAGGAAGCTGAAGATAAAGACAGAGAATACGCCATCAAGCTCACTCAAGAATCTGTCAAAGACCCCAAGCTGAAGCGTATTCCCATTCAAATCCAACGAAAGCTTTGGGAACAAGCCCAGAAGATCGTGGAAAAGAAAGCTGAAGTTTCTCAGACCACCCTGATCTGGTGTAAAGAGAAAATTCACTTCAGATATCGTCCAGCGAAGATCAACAAGGTATTCATCTCTGGAAGAACCTCTATCGGAGTACCTATTGTTGACATCAAACTGTTCAGAGAAGATGGCTCATCTGAAACCTTTCGTGCTGACACTGTAAAAAGGTATGGTCTCTCTGAATGGCTGGAGATGAGGTTAGCTATCCAACCATCAAAATCTAAGTACAAGGATCATTTCGAAAAGCTGATAAACAGACAGATCGATTTGATATCTTCTTGTGTGGATATTCCTTCTGTTCCTGATCTAAAGCCGAAAAGAAAAAGGGGCTCACCAAAGAAGAAACGTCAAGATTCAAACTCAGGTCCTGTCATACGAAATGAAACTGGAATTGGTTTCTCTCGCGCTGAAGTACTTGGTCCTGATCCTGATCTATCTGCCCTTGACATCTCTTTGCCACCATGTGAACTTTTCGTCCCTGGTAAAGTCATCAGTAATCCTTATGGAATATTCTTTCTTGACTACGACGGACGTAAATGCTTTCAACGGATCGCTGAGCTTCCAATCACTCCAATCGAACAGCTCAGAGATCTCATCTACTGGTGCGACTTCAGAAAAGACATTCAGGCACGACACCTAAAACCCTTGATTTTTGAAGCTGCTCTGAAGCTAAAGAATAAAGGAGAAAAGGTTCCTGACTGGATGATTCCAACTGAAAAGACAACCCTTGATGAACTTCTCATTAAGGAAGAACCCTTTGAAGGCTGACAACAATCACCATTTTCTCTATTGTATCAGTCATCCTTCAGTACTTGTAATTTATTTCGCTTGTACTTGTAATCTTTCTTATTCATATTGTAACCTGATTCAAAGATTTAAAGAAAGATTTCAGCGAATGTACTTTACTCCATCAGTACTGAAAAGATCCCAGAAAACAGTAAAAGGGACAAATATTTTATGAGTTCTTTTTATCCTTATGTTTTCATTAAATAGCAATTTTCTTTGTTGCTATGTCATAATCAAATAGGGGGAGATTGTTGATCCAAACCCTCAGTGATTTGATAATGACCCTATCTTAAATACTTAGTGAAAATTGTAAGTAAACAATATGTATCAGAGTTTCACTATCGCTGATAAGTACTAAGATCTTACAGTACTGCTGATAGGAACTCTCGCACTTTTAGATTAAACATTCAGCGAACACTGTTCACCATATCGCTGAGTCTGTTCAGTCCTTATGGTGATCGCTGATAAGTTAGTTGTTTACTTATGATCCCTGAAGACAAGATTCACGTCAACAAAGGTTCTACGCTGAAGTCGAAGATCAAGCTCAAGAACCAGCGACAAGTCTCCTAATGAACTGATGCGGATCAGCGAAGACTCAGATTTGTCCACTCAACGTGAAGTATCAAGTACAAGACTTCAGCTATCGCTGAACTTTATCATTCGCTGAATAGTAAATGATAATCGCTGAATCAACGAAAGCTGATCATGAAGTCCTCCGTACAAAGTACTTTTGTCTTAACCTCCCTTGCACGCCACCGTACGAAATGTCAGAAAAGAACCTCCGAAAATCTGAAATCGTACAACCACTCTGATACTACACTGTTCATTCATGCGGCTACTAAGGTTGTCAACAAAGGTCAATGACATGCAACCAATCCGCTGATGACACGTGTAAAGTGTATACTGAATTGCATTAAATGCATGCAGTATATAAAGAGATGAACTCACTTCATTTGAAGTAACTTGCTAACTCTGGACAAGTTCAAATCTCTCAAGATAGGATTTTATTAGTAATCTCCTTATCTTTCTTAGTGCAAGAAAACCTCAGTGTTCCAACTTGTTTAGATTTAGGTTTATCCTTAATCTTGTTTCCGCAACAAGCTGTAAATTGTTAATGATTTATCAATAAACAATTTAGAAAAGTAAAATAGTGTGTTTGTATTCAACCCCCCCCCCCCCCCTTCTACAAACTTGTTTAGGCCTTTCGGGACCAACAGAACCGAGAAGCTCGCCTCTGTATCTGAGGGGGAGCAACTCGAAGAAGATGCTGAGGAATCCGAAGCAGAAGAAGATGAAGACATCGACATCCCTGAAGACAAACCATCCTTCTCTCCAAGAAAGGATGATGATGATGATGAAGACGACGATGATTTCTTTATCGTCAAACCTGCCCCAAGGATCAAAGCTCTTAAAGGAATCTCGATAAAAGAACCATCAGGGGAGAAGACAAAGACAAAGCCCTCAGCCTCTGGCGCTGAGAAAAGCAAAGACAAAGGCCTTGCTGAAGATGAAAATCTAGCGATCCTATTTGAAAAGCCGGTTTGTCAGGTACACTAAAACTTTACTTTTTCCTTCCCTGAACTTCTCAACAACTCAATAAGTTCTCTACTCCACAAACCTCTCTCCACATCCACATTATTTTTCTATCTTTTCTACCCAAGTTCTTCTACCCAGTTCTTATCTGTAAGATCGCTGCGTTTCAGCTAGTCCTCTCCCCTGTTTGAGGATATCGCTGAAGGTTCTACTGTTGCGACTTCACAAATAAAGCCAGCTGCTGCTGATGAAATAATCCCAGTCTTGGATTTGATCTCTGAGACTGATGAACCAGAAGAACAACCTCTCTCGCACAATAAGAGACCTTCCTTCGTTCCTCAAAGGCTGAGTGAAGAGGATCAAAAGAGAAGAGAAGAAATAATAAAGCGATTCGAGGATCAGCGAATCATTCTAAGGCCTGATCAACTACCTTCAGTTCCTCCCAAGTTCAGAATTTCAAAAGCTGAATACCAGGACCACCTTAGAGCTGAACGCCTCATTGCTGAAAGGAAGGAAGCTGAAGAGAAAGACAGAGAATACGCCATCAAGCTCACTCAAGAATCTGTCAAAGACCCCAAGCTGAAGCGTGTTCCCATTCAAATCCAACGAAAGCTGTGGGAAGAAGCCCAGAAGATCGTGGAAAAGAAAACTGAAGTTTCTCAGACCACCTTGATCTGGTGTAAAGAGAAAATTCACTTCAGATATCGTCCAGCGAAGATCAACAAGGTATTCATCTCTGGAAGAACCTCTATCGGAGTACCTATTGTTGACATCAAACTGTTCAGAGAAGATGGCACATCTTAAACCTTTCGCGCTGACACTGTAAAAAGGTATGGTCTCTCTGAATGGCTGGAGATGAGGTTAGCTATCCAACCATCACAATCTAAGTACAAGAATCATTTCGAAAAGCTGATAAACAGACAGATCGACTTGATATCTTCTTGTGTGGATATTCCTCCTGTTCCTGATCTAAAGCCAAAAAGAAAAAGGGGCTCTCCAAGGAAGAAACGTCAAGATTCAAACTCAGGACCTGTCATAAGAAATGAAACTGGAATTGGTTTCTCTCGCGCTGAAGTGCTTGGTCCTGATCCTGATCTATCTGCCCTTGACATCTCTTTGCCACCATGTGAACTTTTCGTCCCTGGTAAAGTCATCAGTAATCCTTATGGAATATTCTTTCTTGACTACGACGGACGTAAATGCTTTCAACGGATCGCTGAGCTTCCAATCACTCCAGTCGAACAACTCAGAGATCTTATCTACTGGTGTGACTTCAGAAAGGACATTCAGGCACGACACCTAAAACCCTTGATTTTTCAAGAAGCGCTGAATAAAAGAAAACGAGGTATAACGGTTCCTGACTGGATGATTCCCACTGAAAAGACGACCCTTGATGAACTTCTCATTAAGGAAGAACCTTTTGAAAACTGATATAATCTCCTTTTTCTCTATTGTATCAGTTATCCTTCTGTACTTGTAATTTATTTCGCTTGTACTTGTAATCTTTCTGTTCTTCATTGTAATCTGATTCAAAGATTTAAAGAAAGATTTCAGCGAATGTACTTTACTCCATCAGTACTGAAAAGATCCCAGAAAACAGTAAAAGGGACAAATATTTTATGAGTTCTTTTTATCCTTATGTTTTCATTTAATAGCAATTTTCTTTGTTGCTATGTCATAATCAAATAGGGGGAGATTGTTGATCCAAACCCTCAGTGATTTGATAATGACCCTCTCTTAAATACTTAGTGAAAATTGTATGTAAACAATATGTATCAGAGTTTCACTATCGCTGATAAGTACTAAGATCTTACAGTACCGCTGATAGGAACCCTCGCTCTTTAAATTAAACATTCAGCGAACATTGTTCACCATAATGCTCTGAGTCTGTTCAGTCCTTATGGTGATCGCTGATAAGTTAGTTGTTTACTTATGATCCCTGAAGACAAGTTTCACGTCAACAAAGGTTCTACGCTGAAGTCGAAGATCAAGCTCAAGAACCAGCGACAAGTCTACTAATGAACTGATGCGGATCAGCGAAGACTCAGATTTGTCCACTTAACGTGAAGTATCAAGTACAAGACTTCAGCTATCGCTGAACTTTATCATTCGCTGAATAGTAAATGGTAATCGCTGAATCAACGAAAGCTGATCATGAAGTCCTCCATACAAAGTACTTTTGTCTTAACCTCCCTTGCACGCCGCCGTACGAAATGTCAGAATAGAACCTCCGAAAACTGAAATCGTACAACCACTCTGATACTACACTGTTCATCTTTACGGCTACTAAGGTTGTCAACCAAGGTCAATGACATGCAACCAATCCGCTGATGACACGTGTAAAGTGTATACTGAATTGCATTAAATGCATGCAGTATATAAAGAGATGAACTCACTTCATTTGAAGTAACTTGCTAACTCTGGACAAGTTCAAATCTCTCTCAAGATAGGATTTTATTAGTAATCTCCTTATCTTTCTTAGTGCAAGAAACCTTAGTGTTCCAACTTGTTTAGATTTAGGTTTATCCTTAATCTTGTTTCCGCAACAAGCTGTAAATTGTTAATGATTTATCAATAAACAATTTAGAAAAGTAAAATAGTGTGTTTGTATTCAACCCCCCCCCCCTTCTACAAACTTGTATAGGCCTTTCGGGACCAACAGGATTTGAGAGTGGCAAGTACTATTCGTCTGTGTCTAGCAAAGAATGTTCTTGCAAACGTGCATGGGTTATCAACGGCCAAGGAGCTTTGGGAGAAGCTTGAGCAGTTGTACCAGGGCAAAGGCATCTCAAATCGATTGTATCTGAAGGAACAATTTCATACTCTACGTATGGATGGAGGTACAAATATTTCAGATCATCTTAGTGTTCTTAACAATATCGTTTCAGAACTGGAGGCCATCGGAGTTGAGGTAGAAGATGAAGATAAAGCATTGAGGCTCATATTATCTTTGCCATCTTCCTATGAGCATATGAAACCTATTCTGATGTATGGGAAAGAGACCCTGAAGTTTGCGGACGTTACTAGCAAACTCCTATCAGATGAGAAAAGACTCGAAGGTAGCAATATGACTTCATCAGAAGGTACGGTTTTGGTGACAAAGCAAGGGAAGAAGAAGAACTCCGGGAAGAATCTGATATGCTGGAAGTGTGGACAGTCTGGGCATGTCAAAAGCAAATGTCCAGGTGGAGTGGGTTCGGCGAAAGACTCCAATTCAGATGCTAACAATGTCTCCATTCTCATGGGAGACGATGATTTTTTTTGAGATATGGGAGAATACATCCTCATGGTATGTCCGCTTTACCATGGAAAAAGGATGTGTTTAGGTTAGCGGTTCCACGTATTTACACATGTGCATTGGTTTGGCATGGATGCAAGGTGTGTGGTGGGGATTATGTCGATGGCTGATAAACTTCCGGGTAAACCAAACAAGGAAGTTGCACCATAAAATTTTCAGCAAGTTTTTTGACATGTGCCGAGGTAAAAATTCTTAGAATGAATTATTCTAAGTGATGATACTCTTTTATGGTGGAGTATGATAGTTCTCTGATCTGAGAATTATGATTGTCGGTTTAGACAATGGTTGTCGTTGTTGCAGCGAAGTTTTTTATTTATTTAGCCAAGGTGGAGTTTGTTGAGAATTGTTTTGGCTAAAATAAAATAAAAGGGTTGTCCCACATCGGTGGAGCAATGAAAGGTGAGAGAGATTCCAAGCCTATAAAAAGAGGTCCAAGGCTTAGGTTTCAAAGCATCCCAATAAAATACACTTAAGTATTCTATTCTTTCTTTCTTGTTCTCTTGTTTTAGAGAGTAGAAAGATGTGAGTTAAATCTTTGAGAGTGTGGGTATTATTGGGTGAGGCTTGAGAGATCAAGGTGTGTGATTGTAACAATTTATCACATAGTGGATTTTCTCTCTGGAGGCCCGTGGTTTTTCTCCGGTTTTGGAGTTTCCACGTAAGTTCTTGTGTTCCTTTTTCCCTCTATAATTGTTTATTGTTTGTTCTTCTTTTCTCTATATTTGTTCATTGCTTGGGTTGTTGGGAAACGTTGAGGCCAATTTTCCCAACAGTACTTACAGTACGAGTCGAAAATGTAAGTTTTTATATAGTATTCCCATATGGTTTACAAACAGGTCATCCGTGCATATGTGAAAATGTACATATCTGCATTTGTGTTTTCGTGCATATATGCATCTGTGTGTACGTCCATATGTGTATGTGTGCATATTCACATATACGCATTTGTGTGTATATGTGCATTTGTATGTATATGTGTATATGTGCATTTGTTCTTCTTATGATGGGACTATACTTTCTTTCACTTTGATTGTAATATACATATAGACAAGGCTAACATTGAGAAAAAAGGAATAGGAAAAGGCATTGAAGGAGCTTAGAGCCAAAGCTCAGAAAGGAGCACTAGGAGGTACAGGTCTTAAGAAAAGTGGCAAGAAATGAAAATTCCAATTTGGATTTCATGAAGTAGAAGAGATATGTTTAGCGATTTTGAAGATTTGTTTTGGAAGAGTTTGGATTTCCTTCGATTTCATCGTCGCCCTAGTCCTGAATCGTGCTCCGTGATTTCTGGTGCACGGTGTTACATTCCCTTTTTCACTTTTTGTTGTTTATTGACCTTTTTGCCCTTATGCACATATGCACGTATATACATAACACGTGAATTACCCAACAAGTGAAAATAATTACCTGATTTTTTGGTACCCGTAGATCTTAATTATCAACGGATGAGATTGGTTAACATGGGTAGGACTAATGGGTTGGTTAACAAAAGAAGGGGACCCTATATATAATGAGCATGGGAAGGAAGAGTAAGATATTAATTTTAATAAATCATGAGTAACGTTGGATAACTGATTATCTTCTCGCGTGCCTTTTTTTATATCTATTTTAACTAGTTAGTTTGTCATAACTGTGAGATCCAATGTGAGCCACACATGTAGAGTAATTAATACAAACTTTAATAAATAGAAAAGGGTATTTTAATAAATTTGTTTTTAAATATAATTAAATTAAGAATTCCTAAAATTTCTCATTTTTCCTCTTATACGTATCCTCTATCTTTCTCTCTCTGTCTACCATAAACCTAATTCCCAAATTTTCTTTCTTTAGATAAAGTCGAAGACATCTCCACCACTCCCACCCTCACCACCGCCCACCACCACTGTAATGTCTCAGGTAAGTTCGTTTATTATTTTAGGGTGAGTTGGATCAATTTAGAAGTTTAAGGGTGTATTCGTCATTTTAGAATAAATTAACCCCTTATTTGAAATTTTGGTTTAGTATATAAGAATTCCACCTCCTTCTTATATTTCATTGAGTCGGTTTCATTCAGTGTGTGTAGGTGTGTGTGTTTTTGAGTCGAGAGAAGCAGAGAAAAGAATCGGTCCTTTAAGGACTCAAGGAAATCTTGTGTAATATGAAATTGAGGTATATTTCTTTTCAATCTGTGTTTTTGATTCTTATTTGAGTTTAATCGATTTTGGGTTCGAGACGCTACCCCCAGACCCCGCAAGGGCGTTGCTTATTGACCCCACCCGCTAACCGGGTAGCGGGACCCCCGTGCTAAGTCGCCAAAAGGGACATTTGTGAGTGTTTTCTGGGCAAGGGTAAGATAGGCTCTTTTAGGATTCTTAGCCTGTCATTGAGTTTTATGTGGTAAATAGTTATATGTATTTTATGTAATTCAGATTCAGTGGAGTTTGTTGAAAAGTAAATCCCCGTGATTTTCAAAGAGAAGGTGATAGTTGCGTTATTTCTTTCAGGTGATTTTTACTTTAACCATTTTCAAACTGGAATACATATATACTGAATGAGAATGTGGTAGGTAGTGTGATGATGTGCTTATGATTGAAATATGATATATTGAGATGTATGTTGTATTTATATAAGCATTACACTACACGATTGCACCTTGGCCGGACTTAGGGCCGGTGGAGTATTGGCTATACGGAGGGACAACGAAGTTGGCTGTATTTTAGTGCAGCAGAGTAAATTGATTAGTTGGTTTAGTGTAACCAACTAATATGGCCATGTGAAAGAGTTGTACATAGTGCATACGAGTCATGTTTGGTATTCATATACTTGTTGTAAATCCGTGTTTTACAAATTGATTACTAAACTGACAGGGATTTTCTCACTTAGACCAATTGGCCTAACCCTCATTTTGTTTTCAAAAATATGTATTCCAGGTCAAAGAACGTTTAAAGACAAAGGCAAGGATAAAGTGTAATGTGATTTTGAAGGTTGTTTATGATTGAGAAGTTTTTCCTGAATCGTTTTGTATGGATAGTATCGTATTATATTAGCGAACAGTTTGCACTGATAAATGTAATATACAGTTTTAAGACTTTCGGACCTTATGTGATATAATATGTATCTTTTGTTGTATATGTTTGGCATGTAATTTGTATTATATTGTACATGTTTGGGATGGGTTGTTACAACCAGTCCCACCACTGCTTCCACCCTCACCACCACGACTTCTCCACCACGAGTCCTCCCTGCACAGGTGCTTCATTTGGACCAGTAACATCAGTCGGAAGTAGTTTTAACAATACTCTGCACAAGTACTCCGATCAGTGAATTTGTAGTCACTATGTTTGAATCTTTTTACGGTAGAAATGTGGTGGCTAATTGTAGAAATACCATTTACAATGGCTTCATCATTGGTTGATAGAGAGGGAAACATTTCGACAATCTTTGAGCTCCGTTATAACCCAAATCGGAATCGTCTTTTCGCTTTCATTTGCGACACTTTTCACTTTGCCTAGTAAATACAACGTCCTCAATCGTGCTAACTGCTAATATTATTCTTTGTTGACGCTAACTGTTTTTACTCACAGGTGAAAGGTTGCATAGCAACTTGTCGAGGATTGCAATAGTCGTGGGCTCACAGTATAACATAATGTATTTTGGGTATCAATCATGATCGTTTGTATGTATTTTTTTAACGGTGTCACATCTTTTAGGTATCACATTATGTATCCACCGGAATAAAGTTCACCGGAGTCGGAGAGATGATAGAAGAGAGAGGAGAGATAAAAATTTTAAAATACCTAAAATGCCCTTTAATTAAGTTTTTAGTCAAAATTACCAAAATGAATAATTTTCTTATTTATCCTTTAATATGTAGCTTACATTGGATCTCACAGTTATCACAAATAACTGAGTTTTCTTTTGAATAACCCCATGTATATAATGAACATGGGGAAGGAAGAATAGGGTATTAATTTTAATAAAATATGAGTAAAATTGGATTACTGATTCTCAAGTGCCTTTTTCATAAGTTTTAAATAAAACTTGTTTAGTGCACAAACCATCAGAGGATTGGAAGCTAAAGAGACTTGTACCATACAAACCATTAAAAAATTGTTATATTGTGGTAGGTTACGAAAAATACGAAAGACCATCTGGATAAAGAATAAATGTGGTTTTATTATGACATGAAGCAAAGAAAGAGCGGGTTAAAAAGTTTAGAAAAGAAAATAATTAAATGTGCAATTGACCTATGTATGTATTTCATTTTTTCTAATTAAACCAGCAAAAAGTAGCAATTTACGCCAAAAATACAAGGTTTATTTAACTTGTAAAGATTCAACGCCAGCTCTACGAGTGGAAAACGTCAGTTACTCCGTTTGCTTTGCTACTCGCCCTGGTTTGCTAGGAGCTCTTCTTGCACAACAAAATTCTTAAGTTGCTTTATACTAAAAATGTCGTACATTTCCCGCTCGTTCTGCTCTTTAAATTAAACAGCTCGGTCGATATAAAGTTTTCTTTTGATGATTGGTTTATTACCTCGTGATATAAAACTTCATGAGCTTAAGGTGTCTGGGGAGACAACAAGGACTCCAAAGATCCGAGTACGGTCTCAAGGCAGCACTTCCATCCGAGTACACACTAATATATCCATCTCTATCCGCATCTCTACCCGCATTAGCGGACGCCATCTATTGAAAGAAGTTAAATTTCCATAAACAAATAGTGTTTACAATTTATTCTATACTCGATCAAGATTTATTTTTCGACATTCAATTGAACTATTTCACCGGCTATTTGCTCGCGCTAAGGGTTTCAACTATTCTTGGAAGGATTGGTACTGTTGCAACGTGGGTGGTTAGATGGGTTCTTGTGGCTCCATTGTGTTCGTTTTTTGTTGTTCATGGTTTGGTACAGTCTTTTGTTCGTAGTTGTGCTCCTTTTATTCATACGATTTTTGTTTGTTTTTTGCTACTGCATCTTAGAGTAGCTGTCGGTGATGTTTATTATAAATGTATTCGTATATTGAGAAGTGAGTTTACGAGAAGAATTACAAAGATATTTATACAAGTATGAAACTATTAAAATGCAACAATATTTTTCCAATTAGTGTAATATTTGTAACTCCAATGTCACATTAATGTAGCTTGATTTTGAACTCCCATTGTAATACCCCGGGTAAGTCAGTTAGATAAATTCCCTATCAGTTAAAATATTTAACCTTAAGATTTAATGTTTAGGGTAAGTTGGAGGTAAGTTATAAGTTCAAGGGTGTTTTGGTACTTACGGAAGAATTTAAGCCAAAAGTGTAAATTGTTATATATATACCTTATAGGTATCAGAGCAACCCTCAGTTCCCAAAAATAGAAAAGTGTTTGTGTGTGCGGAGGTGAAAAGGAGCAAAAGGCGAAAGTACGGTTGCTACATCAATCAAGTGAATTAGAATCGATTTGGAGGTAAGTCCTTTACAATTTGTGTCTATAATCAGTAGTATTAGACTTCTATCGGTTTAGAATTTCTAAATTCGTGACTTGAATGGATTTCAATCGATTTCTGGGTAATTGGAAACCGACTGTGTTCTTAGAGAGTACCGGTGAAATCCCGGTAGACTCCCGGTAGTGTGAGTCCCGGTATAGAAGACTCCCGGTAGTGTGAGTCCCGGTATAGAAGACTCCCGGTAGTATAAATCCCGGTATAGCAGACTTCCGATAGTGAGAGTTCCGGTAATGGGAACTCCCGGTATAGGAACTCCCGGTACTAAGAGTCCCGGTACTGTATAAGTCCCGGTACCCTGTGTAGTCCCGGTAGTAAGTTAAGCACAGTGTGTAATGAGATAGTTGAGGATGGGAAATTGTTAGGCTTTATGTGTTTGGTTAGTAAAGCGATGTGTGTATCTTAACTTGTTTCAGATTCTGTGGAGTCGTGGTAAGAGATAGAATCGTTTTGAAAGAAGCTTGCGAACGTGTATAATAACCAAAACAGGTGAGTTTTACTTTAAAAACGTTTTTAACTGGAATACGTATATGTGTGATTTGGGAATGTAATAGTTGATGACTATGTGTTTTTATGTGAATTATAATATATTGAGGTATTATATTTACATGAGTATTATAAGGTGTTATAATACGTGGGCCAGATTTAGGACCAGTGTGTTTGGCTATAGAATTCGTATGGCGTTGTTTGGCTGTAGATGTTGTACAGCGTTGTATATTATTAGTTGGCTTGCTACCAACTAATATGGCCAGGAGGAATGAGAAGGTACATGATATGTTAGTTTGATTAGATATATATGATTGTGTCACGTGATTTATATGAATGAAGTTTATATAAATGATTTCAAACTAACAGGGATTTATCTCACTTAGACCATCGTGTCTAACCCTCATTTTTGTTTTAAAAATATGTATTTCAGGTGGTGGATCACGTAAGAGCAAGTAATTAGAGTAATCGATGGATGGCTTATGTGGAGGATTATGTGACGAAGATTTTGGCATGTTTAGCAGTTGTATTATAATGACTAAATGTTATGTATGTGTTTAGTAAGAAGTTGTAGTAGAATGTCTTCTTTTGATTGTAATAGTTTCAGGGACCGTACTTGTAATATGATGTTTCGTTTGATTAATCAATGTTATGTTACATTATGTGATTTGTTGTGTATATGGGATTTGGGTTGTTACACCCATATCAATTGATTTGTAACTCCTATATCAATTGATTCCATCTTGATAGTACATCTCTCTAATATGCCCACGCAAGATGGACGACCAATTAGTGAGTCCAATCTTGGAAAATAACGTCTGAAACCATATGCGAGCAAAAGATTTTGTTAACGAATATTGAAACACCCTAAAAATCACAATAAATTTAAGCCTTAATTTTATCAAAGTATACTACAATATCTTCCAAGACTTTCATACATAAATGGAGCATTAGTAACGAAGATTCATATTTACAACTGAGTTATCAAAACAACCTACAAATCTAATCCATAACAATAAGATCAGATTATAAGGGTTGTCTAGCTAATCTTCCAAAATGTCTTCGTCATAAACTAATCTCTCCAATATATCTCCAAAAGCTATGACTTAAAAGTCACCCTCCGCTCGTCACTTCATATCCCTTCCCAATCCAGAACCTGATAAGAGAATATAAGTTTGAAACATTAGGCTTGCGCCTAGTGAAAACATCCAGTTTTAAATCAAAACCTTTATAAACTTTGAAACCCAATTTGTAAACAAAGCATATAAAATAACTTTTTCACAAACCTTCTTACCGTACACATAACATCTTTCGATGGAGGGAATCATACCCAATTCCATGAATATGACAAACACTAAGTAAGTGATAATATCACGTTTAAGAGCGCCACTACGAATCACGGAGGATTCTAGATTACAACTCATGTCCACAAATTACAATTAAAGGGATTACAATTAGAGCCATGCCTATCCCTTATCTTCCAATAGAAAACGGGAATTACAATTAAGAGCCATGCTTATTCCACGTTTTCACATCACAATACCAAATGAGAATTACAATTAAGCGCTATGCCTATTCCTCATTTCAAGTCAACGGGAATTACGATTAAGCGCCACGTCTATTCCACGTTTATCAAATAATACTAGTGCCTATGGACCCATTACACTTACTAGCATATGTGCGTATCAAATCAAAATACACACAACAATTCGTATCATACTCGCAGTTGAGTTATAATTTTATTCGAACTGTTAAATGATCAAGATATGTTTTATATTTAGAAAACACTTGATCACATAAAACCCCATATCAAAACTATTCAGGAAAGACTTTTCCGGAATCTAAGTCCGGAAACACTCAGGAAATATGTTCGGGAATCAAATTCGGAAAGCCTATCCGGAACCAGTTCCTCAACTCGGGAGTCTAAAGAAAATCCGGGACTCAATCCGGTAAACAAATCCGGGAAATACAATCCGGGAAACCAATCCGGGAAACACGATCTGGGAATCATCCGGAAAACAATTCGGGAAATACATCTTCCGGATTCGATCGATAACCCAGCTGATTCCTTCTATTTCTACCCAGAATTCAACTAATCCTTTAGTATCCATTTCATAGAGATACCAATAAGTTTGTAAACCATTTCAATTCAACTTAACAATTTTATTGAAGTAGAAACCAAATAGATGAACTCTTCTGAGATTAGAAATCGAACACAGAGTCTGCAAAGCAATTCAACCAGTAAATCCTAATTTCAAACCTTTTTCACCAACAGTTCAATAACCCAATTGGTAAGCAGATTAATTCATGAATACTATTTCTTAAGGAATCGAATTGTAGAAGTCAATTTGATTTTTCTTTACCGAACCAATTCGTTGTTCTCTTCTGCTTGAAACCGACTTCAAGAGATTGTAATTGAGATAAATCTCACGTTCTACCGACTTCCCCTTTTATACACCAGACTATTCTCAAATTACAAAAACTACCCCGAAGTTCACAATTTCATGAACTAGCTTAAAACTTTGACTAAATACACTTTCAACCCTTTCGACATTTCGTTTAAAATAACATCTTCCCATTTTTTAAACGTTCTCCCAAAATAAATGTACAATAATTATGGAAATTTTGAGGTGTTACAATTCTCCCCAACTTGAGAATGATTTCGTCCTCGAAATCGAAACTATACAAACAAATGAGGATATCTATTCTTCATATCCTCTTCTGCTTCCCAAGTTACGTTAGCACCTCTATGATGTTTCCACTTTATTTTAACCATGATAACTTCTTTATGGCGTAGCTTCTTAGTCGTTCTTTCGAAAGTTGCTTCAGGTTCTTCAACACAACGGCTCTTCTCATCCACTTTTATTTCCGAAAGTGGTATAACATTTTCCTCTTCCACAAGGCATCTCCGAAGATAGCAAACATGGAAAGTGTTATGGATTCCTTCCAACTCAGGTGGAAGATCCAACTGATACGTTTGAAGTCCTACTCGTTTGGTTAGGGTGAAAAGTCCAAGAAAACGAGGACTCAATTTTCCACGTTTCCCAAATCTTATTATACCTTTCCATGGGGATACTTTTAACATTACCCGCTCCCCAACTTGAAATTCTTTAGGTCTCCTTTTCTGATCGACATAACTCTTTTGTCGATCTTGAGCCGCCTTCAAGTGTTTCCGAATTTCTTTCACTTTATCAGCCGTTTGTTGCACAATTTCGGGGCCAACAAATTGCTTTTCTCCATTTTCCAACCAACATACTGGAGTTCTACATTTTCGTCCATATAAGGCTTCGAAAGGTGCCCTTCCGATACTGGAATGATAACTATTATTATACGCGAATTCCATTAAGGGTAAATGCGTATCCCATTTACCTCCAAAATCAATTACACAAGACCTGAGCATGTCTTCCAAAGTCTGAACAGTTCTTTCACTTTGCCCGTTCGTTTGTGGGTGATATGTTGTGCTCAAATTTACTCTCATACCTAACTCTTCTTGCAATGACTGCCAAAATCTTGAAGTGAATCGGCTATCACGGTCAGAAATTATAGACACAGGTATACCGTGTCTTGACACCACTTCATCAATGTATAGCTTGGCTAGCTTATCTATTGGTGAAGCTTCTTTCATTGGTAAGAAGTGAGCACTTTTAGTTAAGCGATCCACGATTACCCAAATAGTATCGTTACCTTTTAACGTCCTTGGTAACTTAGTCACAAAGTCCATGGTAATCTTATCCCACTTCCATTAAGGAATTTCCAGAGATTGTAGACTCCCATAAGGTCGTTGATGTTCGACCTTCACCAACGAACACGTCACACATTTCTCTACACATTGTGCCATATCTAGCTTCATAGTTGGCCACCAATAGTGTAGTTTCAAATCTCTTTACATCTTAGTACTCCATGATGTATAAAATATTTGGACTTGTGGGCGTCTTCAAGAAGTAACTCCCGGTTTCCCCCAATCTTTGGCACCCAAATACGGCCTTGAAACAGTTTGATTCTGCGACTGTCTTTAGTCAGTTGAAGACGTTACTTAGCCATTACATCATCTTTAAGATTTTCTTCTAATAAAGCTTCCATTTATGCCACTTTGATCCTTTCAATCAGACTTGACATCACATCAATTCTGGTGTTGGTCGCTTTTAAACATCCACTGTATTCTTTCAAACTCAAGGCATCAGCTACTACATTTGCTTTACCAGGATGGTAATGCAATTCACAATCATAATCCTTAAGTAGTTCTAACCAACGCCGTTGCCTCATATTCTGCTCTTTCTGATAAAAAAACGTGTTTCAAACTCTTATGATCAGTGAAAAGAGTGTACTTCGTTCCATACAAGTAATGCCGCCATAACTTCAAAGCAAACACTACTGCTTCCAGTTCTAGATCATGGGTAGGATAATTCTTTTCGTGCTCTTTGAGTTGTCTTGATGCATAAGCAATCACTTTGCCGTATTGCATCAATACACACCCAAACCCATCTTCGACGCATCACTATATACTATCAAATCTTCTGTTCCTTCTGGTAGTGCAAGGACATGAGCTCATAATTTCTTTTGTAAAGTCCTAAAAGCTGACTCTTGCTTTTCAGTCCATATGAACTTTACATTCTTCCGTGTTAGAACCGTCAGAGAAGAGGCAATCTTAGAAAAATCCTTTATGAATCTTCGGTAATAACCTGCCAAACCCAAGAAACTCCGAATCTTCGATGAGTTCTTCGGTGTTTCCCAATTCATCATTGCTTCTATTTTCGCCGGATCCACCTTGACTCCTTCAGAAGTGGTTACATGACCGAGAAATTGTACCTCCTTTAACCAAAGTTCACATTTCAAAAGTTTGGCGTACCATTTCTCTTTTCTTAGAACATCTAAGACTTCACGAAAGGTGACATTCGTGATCGACTTCATTCTTTGAATAAACAAGTATGTCATCAATGAATACGATGACTGACTTGTCTAAAAAAGGTCGACACACCCTGTTCAATAAATCCATGAACACAACAGGAGTATTTGTCAACCCAAAAGGCATCACGAGAAATTCATAATGCCCATACCGCGTTCTAAACGCTGTCTTGGAAACATCTTCATCCCTCACCCTTACTTGGTGGTAGCCCGACCTTAGATCAATCTTTGAGAAGCATCCTGCGCCTTGAAGTTGATCGAACAAGTCGTCAATCCTTGGAAGTGGATACTTATTCTTAATGGTCACTTTATTCAATTCTCTATAATCAATGCACATTCTCATAGTACCATCCTTCTTCTTGACAAACAACACTGGAGCTCCACAGGGTGACGAACTTGGCCTGACAAAACCTTTCTCAAGCAGTTCTTGTAGCTGAGACATCATCTCCTTTATTTCAGTCGGTGCTAATCGGTACGGCGCACGTGCTATTAGTGTCGCTCCTGGAACAAGATCAATCTTGAATTCCACTTGTCGTTCTGGTGGTAAGCCTGGAAGATCATCAGGAAACACATCTGGAAATTCACATACCACCCTTATATCCTCCATTTGCTTCTTTTTAACTTTAGCATCCACCACATATGCCAAATATGATGAACATCCTTTCACTAAACATCTGAGAGCTTTGGCTATCGAAATCAACGGAGCATCCCCTTTTCTCTTTTCCCCTTAAATGAAAACAACATCATTTTCGGGTATAGGAATCCGGATTAATTTCTTAGCATAAAGAATTTCTACCTGATTACTCACCAACCAGTCCATACCAACAACAATATCGAACCCAGCTATTTCCATCAAAATCAAATCAATTGGAAATTCCTTTCCTTCTACCATAAGGGTGCAGCCTTCAAGTTTCTCACGAACTAAGACTTGACCCCCGTTAGTTATTTCAACTACTAAGGCATCTTCCAAGGTAGTGACAGGTATAGCTAACTTTTGATAAAACGATCGCGATATAAAAGACATATTGGCACCACAATCAAATAACACACGTGCAGGTATAGAATTAACAAGGAATGTACCAGAAACTACATCCGTCGATTCTTTAGCTTCTTCAGCCGTCATGTGAAACGCTCAGCCCGTTGGTCTTGGGGTAATAGGTTTCCTCTCTTGATTCCCACTCTTCTTTAGCTTTGGGCAACCCCTTCGGTAATGATCGGGCTGCTTACATTCAAAACATGTCGGTCCTTGGATGGGACAGTTCCCCATGGTGTGACCACTGTTACCACACTTGAAACATTCTAGTGGAGTTACTCGACACAGACCAAAATGTTTGCTTTTACATTTCTGGCACCAATTTGGTTCCCGACGAGGCTCAAAACGATTGTTCTTGATAAAGGGCTTCGGTCTTTGCGAAGATTCTGATCGACCTTCCCACTTCCTTTTCTCTCCCACTTGAGCTTTCTCAGCTTTATCTTTTGCATAGACTTCTTCTATAATCTTTGCTTCCTCAATTATCTCTCTCAGTGTAGAAGCTTTTGAATTTCGAACTCTAGACATCATATCCGCCGGCAAACCCTTCAAGTAAGCCTTGATCTTTTCTTTTTCAGTTGGAGGCACATGCCCCACTAAATTCAGCTTCTCCAAGAATATTCAAGTATATTCTCTTACTGACGAATTACCCTTCTTAAGCGTTCGAAAAACTCTTCTTCAATGCGATCCATTTCATTTTCGTTACAATATTCTTCCAATATCTTCATTTTGAACGACTCCTAGGTCATTGCTGCAAAAACGTGAGCCGTCACAGTTGATGTCACGATATTCCACCGCGTCAAAGCATTTCCTCGTAACAATTGGGATCCGAATCTTACCTTTGATTCTTCATCACATTCACAAGCTCTAAATGCTTGTTCCATCTCTCTAATCCAATTCATACACGCAATTAGATTATCTGAACCAGCAAATTCAGGTGGCTTGCAAATTATAAACGTCTTGTAAGAACAAACTTTCTCCATCCTCCTATTAACATTCACTACTGGATTAATAGGTGGATTTACAGTACCAGTACCCATCCCGGGTCTCTGTAACTCGGCACTTCTATCATTCAGCACTTTCATAAACATTTCTTGTTGTTGAGTCAGTGCAGCATTCATGACTCACATCATGTTCTCCATCATACGGGATTCCATAGTGGATTCCGTCGTTACCGGATTAGAAGTATCGACATTAGTTCGATGAGTTTGACTTCCTCCTTCTCCCAAGATAGGTGGCCTTGGTGGACTCGCATTAGCTCCACCCCTTTCAGGTTGATTTTCCGCAAATTCATTTGCCACCCTATCTTCTGAAGAAGTAGGAGATCTGTTTGGTGTATTAACCATCGTATTCTGCTGCAACGCATAAGAATAATCATAAGGGAGAGTCATATAACTCGAACACAAGGAAACGTACTTTAACGTTCGTTAATCGCCGTAACAATAACAAACAAGTACGCTTACGTAACAATATATTCATAATAACAGTAGCTAATTGAAATTATGAACATACTACACATAAGAATTCTCGTCATCATCATCACGATTCTTAATTCACGTATTTCGGTCGACTCTAAGACTATCCCGTCTTAGTATTTCTATCCAATCTCACAAATAATAACTTATTCATCTCAGCTTAAGTCTGGGTATCTTACAATCATACCTGGTTCACTTAAACTACAGCTTTGATACCAAACTGAAACACCCTAAAATCACAATAAATTTAAACCTTAAATTTATCAAAGTATACTACAATATCTTCCAAGACTTTCATACATAAATGGAGCATTAGTAACGAAGATTCATATTTACAACTGAGTTATCAAAACAACCTACTAATCTAATCCATAACAATAAGATCAGATTATAAAGGTTGTCTAGGTAATCTTCCAACATGTCTTCGTCATAAACTAATCTCTCCAATATATCTCCAAAAGCTATGACTCAAAAGTCACCTCCGCTCTTCACTTCATATCCCTTCCCGATCCAGAACCTGATAAGAAAATTTAAGTTTGAAACATTAGGCTTGCGCCTAGTGAGAACGTCCAGTTTTAAATCAAAACCTTTATAAACTTTGAAACCCAATTTGTAAACAAAGCATATAAAATAACCTTTTCACAAACCTTCTTACCGTACACATAACATCTTTCGATGACGGGAATCATACCCGATTCCATGAATATGACAAACACTAAGTAAGTCATAATATCACGTTTAAGAGTGCCACTACGAATCACGGAGGATTCTAGATTACAACTCATGTCCAAGAATCTACAATTAAGCGCCATGCCTATTTCTTGGTGTGGAAGTAGGGATTACAATTAAGAGCCATGCCTATCCCTTATCTTCCAATAGAAAACGGGAATTACAATTAAGAGCCATGCCTATTCCACGTTTTCACATCACAATACGAAATGGGAATTACAATTAAGAGCCATGCCTATTCCTCATTTCAAGTCAACGAGAATTACGATTAAGCGCCACGCCTATTCCACGTTTATCAAATAATACTAGTGCTTATGGATCCATTACACTTACTAGCATACCTGCGCATCAAATCAAAATACACACAACAATTCGTATCGTACTCGCAGTTGAGTTATAATTTTATTTGAACTGTTAAATGATCAAGATATGTTTTATATTTAGAAAACACTTGATCACATAAAACCCCATATCAAAACTATTCAGGAATGACTTGTCCGGAATCTAAGTCCGGAAACAGTCAGGAAATATGTTCGGGAATCAAATTCGGAAAGCCTATCCAGAACCAGTTCCTCAACCCGGGAGCCTAACGCAAACCTGGGACTCAATCCGGTAAACAAATCTGGGACTCAATCCGGTAAACAAATCCGGGAAACACAATTCGGGAAAGCAAACTGGGAAACACAAGTTGGGAATCATCCGAAAAACAATCCGGGAAATACATATTCCGGATTCGATCGATAACCCTCCTGATTCCTACTATTTCTACCCAGAATTCAACTAATCCTTTAGTATCCATTGAAATACCAGTAAGTTTGTAAACCATTTCAATTCAACTTAAAAAAATTTTATTGAAGCAGAAACCAAATAGATGAACTCACCTGAGATTAGAAATCGAATACAGAGTCTGCAAAGCAATTCAACCAGTAAATCCTAATTTCAAACCTATTTCACCAACAGTTCAATAACCCAATTGGTAAGCAGATTAATTCATGAATACTATTTCTTAAGGAATCGAATTGTAGAAGTCAATTTGATTTTTCTTTACCGAACCAATTCGTTGTTCTCTTCTGCTCGAAACCGACTTCAAGAGATTGTAATTGAGATAAATCTCAATTTCTACCGACTTCCTCTTTTATACACCAGACTATTCTCAAATTACAAAAACTACCCCCAAGTTCACAATTTCATGAACTAGCTTAAAACTTTGACTAAATACACTTTCAACCCTTTCGACATTTCGTTTAAAATAACATCTTCCCATTTTTTAAACGTTCTCCCAAAATAAATGTACAATAATTATGGAAATTTTGAGGTGTTACAATTCTCCCCAACTTGAGAATGATTTCGTCCTCGAAATCGAAACTATACAAACAAATGAGGATATATATTCTTCATATCCTCTTCTACTTCGCAAATTACGTTAGCTCCTCTATGATGTTTCCACTTTATTTTAACCATGATAACTTCTTTGTGGCATAGCTTCTTAGTCGTTCTTTCGAAAGTTGCTTCAGGTTCTTCAACACAACGGCTCTTCTCATCCACTTTTATTTCCGAAAGTGGTATAACATTTTCCTCTTCCGCAAGGCATCTCCGAAGATAGCAAACATGGAAAGTGTTATGGATTCCTTCCAACTCGGGTGGAAGATCCAACTGATACGTTTGAAGTCCTATTCGTTTGTAGAAGTCAATTTGATTTTTCCTTACCGAACAAATTCGCTGTTCTTTTCTGTTTGAAACCGACTTCAAGAGATTGTAATTGAGATAAATCTCAATTTTTACCGACTTCCTCTTTTATACTCCAGACTATTCTCAAATTACAAAAACTACCCCGAAGTTCACAATTTCATGAATTAGCTTAAAACTTTGACTAAATACACTTTCAACCCTTTCGACATTTCGTTTAAAATAACATCTTCCCATTTTTTTAAACATTCTCCCAAAATAAATGTATAATAATTATGAAAATTTTGAGGTGTTACAAATATGCTAATTGACCAGTTCCTGAAATGTTGGAGACGCGGATGTAACCAACTTGAACATATTTATGGACAAAGTGATAGTCTAGAGCACGATGTTCCAATTTGCAGTGAAACTTTCAATTCGTTGCAACGTGTATGTGTGTGTGTGTGTGTGCGTGTGTTGAAATATGGGAGCCATACACTCAACAGAAAGTAAATGTATTCCTCCAAGAATCCATACGAAACAAAGTATGATGGATGTTTCAAAATTTTACTAGTAAGAGCAACAAACATTTGATATCGTATTTGAATTTGATCAACAAACTAGCGTTGCCTCCACGTCATCCACACAAATGTTCTAAATCGACTTGACGTCCTACGCCAAGAGAGGAGATCCTCTTCCTTCCTGAATGCTAAGTACGGTCTCCAACTCCCTTGGAGGAAAGGATGAGCAACTTGTGGGATTTATTGAGAGAGGAATAACAATTCTTCAAAAGGACATCCGGTGCCTTTATATATAGGTGTAATGATAGCGCCTATCATATAGGTACTACTGTAGGGTTAGTGGTCAAGTCTTTAGAAGATCCCATATCTTCTAAAAGCTTTCTTGTCCCTTACACTAGTATAAAGTAATGACATTGACAAGTCACTACTTGTCATATCTATCCCACACTTGTCAAACAATATATAATCTGAATTTATCTCAATAAATCAGATATGTATATAATAACTAAATACTTTATTTAATTATTTATTCTACATATTCAGGTATACATTTAATGTGTGTGAGTCGTTGGGACTTTATCACGTTAGCAGTAATTATAAATGAGAACGCCATTTAACAATACACCATCCGTATCCAAATGATAAAGTTTGGTGATTCAATTAATCTGCAAACTGTGTGATCATTATCAATATACACGTTTATGTCCCTTTGTTCAGATATCCAGATCGAACACGAGGCATGGGTGTGTCATTCTAGTTAATGTCGATCTTTAGTTTCTCGATTCCAGAATATATTGATGAGACAAATATTAGTATCCTATCTTAATCATTAGTATCCTATATTGATCATCTGAGCATGCATGCACGTTCTCGGTACTATTCATTTAAGGGGCCTAGGGATATCACTCTCTACAAACAGGAAGAACAAATCCTATCTTGATTCATGCTAGTGTTACTAGGTGATACGCAATATACCAATAACCACTCTGTCACACAGTTACGGAATGATTAGAATCAGTTATTGTAACATCCCGAAATTTCCATTGTAAATTAATAAAAGATAAATTGTATTTTTGGTACAATTTAATTATGAGAAAATTTACTTGGAAGGTTGGTTTGCAATTTTTGGAAGCTTGGGGTACAAATTGGAAAATAATGTAATGACTCATGTTATGCAATGAGGTGTCACATTAGAAATTAATCAGTATTTGATAATACTGATTTTGTTTAGTATTCTAAAAAGAAAAGGAAACAGAGAAATAGCGAGAGAGATAGACGAAAGGAAGAAAAGAAGAAAAGAAGAAAAGAAGAGGAGAAATCAGTTGGGAATTTTGTGGTAAGAATTTGTTTTCTTATCTGTTTCATTCGTCTGCATAGAATTAAGTTGTAGTATTTTTTCCAGATTTCTTTAAGCTGTGGATTAAGCTGCCCATTAAGCTCTATTGTGAATCAGTGTTCAGACCATCTTAGAAAGGTGAGTTATTCAACTTTCTTAAAAATTAAGCAATGAGAATGTTAATAGATGTGTTGTAATTGTATTTAAATCACTTAGAATGCTTAATGGTTAAGAAAAATCGAAATTGGCTTAACAGGTGAAAGTGACGATGAACAGTAAAGTTTTCGCAACAGTGGTTTGCGAAAAGTGAGGTTTTCGCAACCAAGGGTTGCGAGTTCTGGACTTTTCGGAACCAAGGGTTGCGAGTTCTAGACTTTTCGCAATAGAGGGTTGCGAAAAGTAGAGGTTTTCGCAGCTTTGGCTTGCGAAAAGTGTAGCTTTTCGCTACAGTAGCTTGCGAATTTTGTGGACTTTCAGTGGTAGTTTGAGGCTGTTATGTGACATGCAATCTGATATGAATATGCTATTTGTTATATGTTTATAACTCTGTTGTTGATGTAAAAACCATGTTATGTTAAATCGTAAGGACTTATTTATAAGTCCGAAGCTGTAGATAATTGTTGAGATGTAGTTCCCCGATGCTAAGTAGCAAAGTGGGGATAATCGTTGAAGTTAATATGCTGTACATAAAGATATAGAATATATGTTGAAATTGTATAGCTTTAGTATACAATAGAATGAGTGTGATACACATTTATTGTGTGGCGTTGGCTAGAAATCTATGTCTGGTCTAGTGGGCATAAGTACGGTGTAATGAGAACCGTTTACTAGCCAGGGACTGTTGAGATGTATTTCTAGTTGCTGGAGTGAATCTTGAATCATCTGTGAGGGTCTCTGGTGGTTGTTGATCGCGATAAAATAAAATCTCATTTGAGAGACCAGTGATTCAAGGTGGGGAGGAAATGAAATGAGGAATGGCAGACTTAGAGTTGTAATTCCCATTTCAAACGAAAGATGAGATATCTTCATTATTGAGAAATTGTAATCTTAATTCAGAAAGAAGCAGGTTTGGAAACTGCAATTTCTGGGAGTTAGAGTTATTTATAAGTCCGGTGGGATTTATAGTAATTCTCGTTGGTAGTATGATGACTAGATGAATTAGTCATAAGTAAGGGAATAGATGGATTCCAACTGTTGATAAGAGCTTGGTATGGTGAGATGGCTAATAACAGGTTTGATATATCTGGTAATATTTAGTTGTTAAATTTTAATTTAATTTGGATAATCTCACTAGGCGAAAGCCTAATGTTTCAAATTAAATTGTCTTACCAGGTACTGGCTCTGGGAAATAGTTTGGGAAGTGAGATTTCAGTTGAAGGAAATCAGACTTGGCGATAACGAAGGATCAGGATATTCTTTTGATGACTTTTGGGACAATCCTTAGATAATCTAGTTGATCTTATTGTGATGTATAATTAGATTGATCAGATTTGTTAGATCTGAAGTTTTGTCAATAAACCAAGTGTTGAAGATCTGATAAGAAGACTCAGATGTTCTGAGTAGAGGAGTCAGAAATCTGAGAAGAGGAGTCAGAGTTCTGAGAGAAAGAGTCAGAAGCTCTGAGAAGCGTTATCAGAAGAATGTTCAGAAGTTCTGAACTATCTGTTCAGAACTTATGACTACATGCTTTACTTAGTATTTAGTAAACTAATTAGGACACGTGTTATGTTCTTATTAGTCTTTCTTATTTGTACTGTAGCTTTAACATGTCCGTTGCAGTATAAATAGAGTGGTTAGCACTACGTTGCTAACTGATTGATTTTCCCTTATATCTTTGTATTCATTCTTTGTAATCTTTGAGATTCTCTCTCTCTTAGACTTGTAATCCTGTTCATCATTGAATACAATTGGGCTTGATCATACAACTTCTCAATTACTGCTTTCTATATTGATTGTAAGATTAGATCCTGTACTGTCAAGATTATTTAAGTTAATCTACCTTGTGTATATATAGAAACTTACTTATGATCCTTTGGTTTATAAAAGTCTGATATTTTGATGATCATAACGCTTGTATTTTGAGGTTTAAATTGGCCCTGAATTTTAGGGTGTTACAGTTATCAAAGTACACAACTCACACAAAACAAACTTCATGATCTCAAGTCAAGGACAAATTGTACAATGACCACGTAGAAGCGTTTAAGACACTCATATTGTAACATCCCAAAATTTCAAATGCCTTAATATATTAAAAATAGTATCCCAAGATCCAACATTTACATTGCAGCGCAAATAAAATCTCTAACTTTACAATTTTGACGAACATAATTTTGCTCTATATATTTATGTCGTGAACTGGCATATCCTTCTTCCGATGTCATACTCAAATGATCTACTTATCCCACTTTTCTTTCCAATCCAGTAGTCACCTGGGTTGCAACAGTTTTAAAAGAGTTTGGGTGAGCCTAAGGCCCAATGAATACACGGTTTTTATGCACGAACAACAACTTCACAATTTTCACAAAGCCTCAATAATTACGCATGTATTTGATAAAAATAGCACATTTCACAAAACGATGACATTATAGTGGGTGTCTAAATCACACAGCGTTACCTAACGAACTCACACAGCATGTTCGTTGTTTTGGTCGAAATTCGTCAACTAGGCAAACTAATCAATAAAATCCATTTTCATAACACACATGCCACTATTTGTTTTTATGACCCAATTATATACTTATCATATACTAGTCATTCTTAAACAAGGGTCTTGATAATGACCATTTACATCCTCATTGTTATTTAGCATATTGCGCGTCATTCCTAACGCTGATGGTTCTAAGTGCACATCTTTACTTATTTCATCCTCTTCAAGTTGTATCAAAACTTACGATGATCTCACTGAATGCAAAACATCTCATGCGTTATTGCGGTACTCTAGCATAGTGCCTTTCTAGCTTTAACCATAGACACAAAGGCCCGATTTTCATATCACGACATATGACTTCTAGCTATTTTATGAATTAGAAGGCATACGCTTGGATAATTTTCCATTTAACCATAAAATATTTCTTACTTGCTACACGAGATACATGATTACAATCATAACACTTTTTTATCACCTTCTCGCCTTCATACCTTGCTCAAAGCCACACATGCTTACTAGAAATTGTCACTTTCATCAATTCAAATAATTTAAATCATTTCCCTAACCACTCTCAAGATGTACATGGAGGATAATAAAGACCTAGTTTCCAATAGGACTAATTAACCATAGTCTTATACACCTATACTATGTCTTTTCTTTTAAGAAATTGATCTTGTGAGAACCCTTAAATCTTCTCATAGGGTTTACATATGATCTCGACATTCCAACTCTTGATTGTAAAATCCTTCAATTAACCTTGCCTCCAATCAATATCACCATTTCTTACCATGAATCTGTTTCTGTCATTGATGACACTAATGACCTCGTGCTAGTCTCATACTTGACTATTCTTTCCTCCAATTGATATAAGATATGTTCCCCATATGGCTCAAATATGGGTTGAATTGACTCATTAAATCATTAGTACTTCGAGTTCCTTTTATTCTAAAAGCTTACCATACTTTCTTCTCACTCAACAAATTTAATGAGAGTTTATCACCAAAATTTATCCCTTGAAATCCCCTTTTATCTCTACCCTTATATTTCTTTCTCATCTTCATGCGTTTTCATCATTTAGTCACATCTCTATCAATGCCATTATATCCATTAACGTCAAGATATCTAATGTCTTCTATGCTTTGATATAGTTTAAGACTAGGTTCATAAACCCCAAATTAACTTAGACCATTACTCTCATCAATATTAATCATTCTTTAGTCGTACATCTATTAAGAATACAAATCTTTCATTCTCAGTTTAAGTTTAGGGTTACAGTAACCTAATTCACTTAAACTTTTCTCTGATACCACTTGTAACATCCCAAAATTTCAAATGCCTTAATATATTAAAAATAGTATCCCAAGATCCAACATTTACATTGCAGCGCAAATAATATCTCTAACTTTAGAATTTTGACGAACATAATTTTGCTCTATATATTTATGTCGTGAACTGACATATCCTTCTTCTGATGTCATACTCAAATGATCTACTTATCCCACTTTTCTTTCCAATCCAGTAGTCACCTGGGTTGCAACAATTTTAAAAGAGTTTGGGTGAGCCTAAGGCCCAATGAATACACGGTTTTCATGCACGAACAACAACTTCACAATTTTCACAAAGCCTCAATAATTACGCATGCATTTGATAAAAATAGCACATTTCACAAAACGATGACATTATAGTGGGTGTCTAAATCACACAGCGTTACCTAACGAACTCACACAACATGTTCGTTGTTTTGGTCGAAATTCGACAACTAGGAAAACTCACACAACATGTTGCCCTATAGTTGCGTCTTGACCACAGGCTCACACAGCATGTCTGTCATCGTAGTACACCCACATTGTCATCCAAGTATCAAGTTATGTACATGATCATGTATGTTCAAAATATCACATTTTTACTAATGATAAATCACAAATAAAATTATAGAGTTTGCATAAAACTTTAAATAATGCATGCAACCCATTTAAAACGTCACGTGTAACTCACAATATTCATTGTAGCCCAAACCAATCTTTGAAGTGGCTAGCATCTCCCCGATTGACATTGAACTAGATGTATCGTAGCAAGCCTTCGACTTCTTCTCCTTCCTCTTCTCGATCAACCTTTTTTTTACACCAAATTACCATTCTTGCATTGCCCCTTTTATACAAGGCCATCGTCGGTTTCAAAGAATATGAACCATCCCAACATTTAAGTCGGTGGTTAATGCCAGGGAGGTTTCAAACTCGTTCGATTACCAGATCATTGAATCATATTAAAACTTTAGGGTATAAACCCTTCACTTTCTTTGAATTTACACAATAAGCCCTTATAGATTGGTGAATATTATTTTATTTTATTTTTTGTTATTACACATATGACATCCAATGAAATGTTCTCATAGAGGGTCATGTCCAGTTCACAAGATCACATCTTGTACCCATATGTGGATTTTGTATCTCTATACAAATCCCTGCATACGCTAGTCGTACCGTATTAATTCAACCTAAACCCAAATTAATACTTGTCTAGGAACATTTTAGAATATATTATTCTAAGGTTATTATTACGTTTAGATATAACATAAACTAATCTATAAAGTCCAAACAGAATCATCCAGTGATTGGCTTTTAGGCATACACACTAACAACCTTGAGGAGCGGTAGGCTTAAAATCAAGCTCATCAAGAAGATTAAGAACCCATAGAACCTCAACCGTTGTGTTGATAACTGTTGGTCCCTAAAGGATTATACTAATTTGTAGAAGGCGGGGTTGAATACAAATACACATATTTTACTTTTCTAAATTGTATATTGATAAATCATTAACAATTTACAGCTTGTTACGGAACAAGATAAGGATAAATCCTAATCTAAACAAGTTGGAACACTAAGTTTTCTTGCACTAAGAAAGAGAAGGAAATTACTAATAATAACCTATCTCAAGATAAGAAAGACGACTTGACCAGAGTTAACAAGTGTGCTTCTAAAATGAAGCTGGGGCGTCTTCTTATATACTGCATGCATTTAATGCATGGCAGTTTACATTTTACACGTGGCAGCAGCTGATTGGTTGTAAAATCTGACTTGAGTAGACAACCTTAGTAGCCGCATGGATGAATAGTGTAGTATCAGAGTGGTTGTACGATTTCAGACAATAAGGAGGTTCTTTTCTGACATATCGTACGGAGTCGTGCAAGGGTGGTTAAGACAAAAGTACATTGTACGGTGGACTTCATGATCAACTTTCGTTGAATCAGAGCTTTATCATTCTATATCAGCGAATGACAAATTTCAGCGATAGCTGAAGTCTTGTACTTGATACTTCACGTTGAGTGGACAAATCTGACTCTTCGCTGATCCGCATCAGTTCATTAGGAGACTTGTCGCTGGTTTTTGAGCTTGATCTTCGACTTCAGCGTAGAACCTATGTTAACGTGAAACTTGTCTTCAGGGATCATAAGTAAACAACTATGATTGTCAGCGATCACCAAATAGGTCTAAACATGCTCAGAGCTAAATTCCTAAGAATATATAGTGAACAGTTATGCTGAAAAATATATGAGAACAACAGCGATCATCATCAAGACTGAACAGACTCAGAGCTTGTTGAATGAACAGGGTTCGCTGAATGTCTATTCTAAAGAACGAGAGTTCCTATCAGCGGTACTGAATACAATCTTAGTACTTATCAGCGATAGTGAAACTCTTATACACTGTTTACCTACAATTTTCACTAAGTAGAATTGAGAGGGTCATTATCAAATCACTGAGGGTTTGGATCAACAATCTCCCCATATTTGATATTGACATAGCAACAGAGAAAATTGCTAAGTTTGAAAAACATAAGGATAAAAAGAACTCATAAAATATTTGTCCTTTTTACTGTTTTTCTGGGATCTTTTCTGTACTGATGGAGTAAAGTACTTTCGCTAAAATCTTTCTTTAAACTTCGTATAAGATTACAAAGGGAAGTAGAAAAATCATAAGTACAAGCGAAATAAATTACAAGTACAAAAGAATAACTGATAAAATAGAAGAATGGGGCGATCCTATCAGCTTATAGAGGTTCTTCCTTAATGAGAAGTTCATCAAGGGTCTGGGTTGTAGGAATCATCCAGTCAGGGACTTTTACTCCCTGATTTCTTCTTTCTTGGGCTTCCTTGAAGATCAGCGGCTTCATGAAGTGTCCGAGAAGATCTTGTCTGAACTCACACCAGCATATGAGATCTCTGAGCTATTCGATTGGAGTGAATGGTAGCTCAGCAATACGTTGAAAACATTCTCGTCCCTCGTAATCACGAAAGAATATTCCATAAGGATTACTGATGACTTTACCAGGGATGAAACGTTCACCGGGTGGCAGAGATATGTCAAGGGCAGAGAGATCAGGGTCAGGACCAAGCACTTCAGTGCGAGAGAAACCAATACCGGTTTCATTCCGTATTATAGGACCTGAATCTGATTCTTGTAGCTTCTTCTTTGCAGAGGCCCTTTTTCTTTTCGGCTTGAGAGCAGGAGGAGGAGGAATATCCACAGCAGATGAGACCAAATCGATCTGTCGATTTATCAGCTTTTTGAAATGATCCTTGAACTTTGATCGTGATTGCTGAATGGCTATCCTCATCTCCAACCATTCAGAGAGGCCATACCTTGTGACAGCTTCAGCACCGAATTTTTCAGTTTGGCCGTTCTCTCTGAATAATTGGATATCAACAAGAGGTACTCCAATAGTTGTTCTTCCAGAGATGTGTACCTTGTTGATCCTCGCTGGGCGATATCTGAAGTGTACTTTCTCTTTACACCATTTGAGGGTGGTCTGAGAAACACTTGTCTTCTTCTCGACAATCTTCCGAGCGTCTTCCCAAAGCTGACGTTGGACTTGAATGGGAATTCGTTTCAGCTTGGGGTCTTCGACTGATTCTTGGACGAGCTGGATGGCGAGAGCCTTGTCTTTTTCTTCAGCTTCCTTTTTATCAGGGAGTAGACGTTCAGCTCTGAGGTGATCAGCGTATTCTTTCCTTGAGAGTCTGAATTTGGGAGCAGCAACTTTGGCACTGGGCAAGACGATTCGCTGAGCCTCAAGCTTCTTTATCATCTCTTCTCTTCTTCTCTGATCCTCTTCACTTGGTTTTTGAAGAACCAAGGAAGGTCTGTTTGTGTGAGAGAGCGTATGTTCTTCAAGTTCATCAGTCTCGGTGATTAAATCCAAGACTGGGATTATTTCTTCAGCAGCAGCTGGTTGTACTTCAGAATCCTCAAGCAGGGGAGAGGACTAGCTGAAACACAGCGATCTTACGAATAAGAACTTGGGTAGAACAGAGAGAAAAGAAATGGGTTTAAGTGTATAGGCTTTTTGTGGAGAGTATAGCTGATAATGTGTATAGAGAGAGGAGGGATGCAGCGTAAAGGAATAAAATGTAATGTACCTGACGAACTGGCTTTCGAAGCAAGATCATCAGAGTATCGTCGTCTTCAGCGACACCTTTTCCTTTGCCTTTAGTTTCAGACGCTGAAGGCTTTGTCCGCTCCCCTGTGGGTTCATTTATTGAGACTCCCTTAAGCGCTGTAGCTTTCTTTGGAATGACGAAGAAGGAATCATCATCATCATCAAAATCATCATCATCATTGTTATTTGATGATGGTTCATCGTCAGAGATGTCGACGGCTTCTTCATCTTCAGCTTCAGATTCAGATTCTTCAGCAGCTTCTTCGAGTCGCTCCCCCTCAGATACAGAGGTAAGCTTCTCGGTTCCCTCAGGGTTTTCAACTCCCTGAGGTCCAGCAGTGACTTCTTCAGTTGTCTTCTCACCCTCATCAGTAAGGGTAAGGCCTTCAGTCTTCTCTTTAGTCTTCCCCCCCCCCCCCCCCCCCCCCCCTCGATAGATTCATCATGGGGAAGGTCTTGTGAGCTCTTCTCCCCCCTTCCTCATGATGAGTGGGGGAGGATTGTGACAACTCAGCGGATGGGATATCAGCAGATGGTGTTGGTTCCCTGTCTTCGTGGCCAGGGACTCCAACATAAGTTTCAAGTTCCCCTAATCTGGCTTCCAGGCCAGTTATAGCAGGAGTGATCTTGAGAAGTTCAGCTCGATCCGCCGGAGTAAAAGGTGAAGGTGCAGGGATAGGGGCATTCATGCGGTTGAGGATCTCCTGCACCATCGTCTTCACTGAACCAACGTCAGTCTTTACTGAGCTCAAGTCAGTCTTTAAAGAACTCACGTCAGTCTTTACTGAACTCACGTCAGTCTTTACAGCAGACATCTCTCCCTGAAGATTTCCAACCGATGTCTTCAGCGTATTGACCTCGTTGGACACGGTTTTAACTGCGGCATTGAGAGAGTTGTAGTCTGTGTAGATGTCAGCAAGGACTTTGGCAAAATCACCGATAGAACTATCAACCTTCTCCAAGTCAGCTTTAGAGGCATTCTTTTCCACCACTTTTGTCAGCTTCTGAAGATTCTCCCCAGCGTTTGTTACAGCTGAAGAGTTTCCCGATAGAGTAGTGGTCAGACCTGTCAGCTTCGTATCCAAGCTTTTCAGAGAGGCGTTGATGTCTCCCAAATTAAGACCTGTAACAGATAAGAACTTATGAACAGAGGAAAGCTCAGAAGTTTGGGGTTTAGTTACAGTGTTTATGGGTTGGTGTATACCTGCAGGAGGGCTGATGAAGTCATCAAAATTTATGTGCCCTGAAAAATGTTCCATCTCGTCATCGAAAGTACCTTGATGCATGGAGAATCTTGTAGGTCTTGCATCCATCATTCCTTGTGTAGTATCAGCTTTAGCTTCTGGAGGAATGACGGGTGCTCCAGTGATCGTGGTGAAAACTGGATTAGAGTCCAATGGAGTAGAGAGAGAAGCGAAGGTTGAGAAAGTGGGTTGTGGAGCTTATTCAGTGTTGGATCCACTGAGAATCACTTCTTCAGTCCTATGAGAGACTGAAGGAGGTTGGGTTGATTCCAAGTCTATAATCCAGCGTGTAGAGACGCTGAGGTTGGAATGAAATGGATGGCTTGTTCAGCTATGGCAGAGCTTACCACGAAAGTATCCAGCGACTCTTGCGAAAGCTGAGTCGTTGAATCTTCAGCATGAGATTGCTGGGAGGGTTGCTTCTTAGTTTTCTTGATCCTTTTGGAATCAAGTGGGGTAGTAGAGTGTTTCCTTTTACGAGGAATAGATTTTGTGGCCTGGGTATCAGCGAGGGGTATTGTCTCTGAAGTAGCCACAGAAATAGAAGAAGAAGGATTTAGAAGAGATAAGAGAGTAGAGAGACGTACCTCGTTTGGCAGTGGCTTGAAGTCAAGAACTTTTAGGCCGACTTGGGATAGTTTCAGGTCTCCTACCCGTGGATATCTATCCTTCAGTCCTTGTGCTAGCAGAGCACTGAGAAATCTTGGGTATGGAACCCATGTTGGACGTGGATCAGCAGTAACTCGTATCAGCATGCCATCGAAGATGATCTGAGCCCAGTCTATATGGAGACCCTTCAGCAAGGAGTACCCCATGGATTGTTGAGACTGCGAGGCTTGATCAGATGACCCGGATTTGGCGGTGAGGCAGCTGATAAGATGCGCGAAGATAAAGTTCATTTCGCTGGGCATCTTTGATTTCTTCATGATGGTCAGCTTCTTGTCAGGGCGACCATCTCTTCCCAAGTCCCACGCATAGTTCATAGCATCGAAAAATGCTATCAGGGCTTCCCTGTCGGCTGAGTTCTTTTTGGGGTCAGGGAATGGGACAAAGGGTTTGTCTTTGGAGCCTGCAGGGAGGTCCAGAGCATGCCTAAGATTACCATATGTAATCTTTGAGGTTCCATGATCAGTGTCAAACAGAATAACACTGATGGTCTTTTTAGGGTTGAGGGTTGAGGGGATCTGAGCACTTCTGGCAGAATACCAGAACTGACCCAGTAGGTGTTAATCAGCTAAAGGATTGATGGTTAGGGCTGTGGAGATAGGACAATTCTGAAGGAATTTAACGGCGTCATCCAGATGATTGACCCGTTTCTTTTCAGGGAATTCCAGTAGGGCGTAAGGGTTGTTACTCTGAAAGGTAACATTCTTCAGGAGGAATTTGACCTGAGGAGCCTTAGGAAGTTCAGCAGCAGCTATCTGAGTATCAGCGAGTGCCATTTCTGCTATAAACACATACACGAATAATATGAACAACAAAATATGAATTTGAATATTTTGTCCATTTCATTGAGCATTTTATCCATTTCATTCAGCCAAAAATGACTTAATGAAGCATATATGATTTCCAGTTTAAAAGGATTCTGGAAAAACATATGAAGAACCAAGTTTAAGATTTGAATTATAAACTTAAGAACAACCATGAAGGTTGTATTCATAAAACCATGGAAGAATATGATTTCATTTTAGAATGGTTTCTTTTGTTTGATATTTTAAAAACAAATGATAAGATCCAAAACAAGTCAAAATAGGTAAATAATATAAGAATATTAACCTTGATTTCTTTGTAGAAGATGAACAGTTTCTGGGAAACTTTGAATGTTCAAGATGCAACAGTAATATCTTTTCTTGAGAAAGAAGTTCGCGAGAAGAGTGAAAAATATACACTCGAGGAATATATATAGTGAGAGAGGAGAGAGAAAAACTATGAGCGGGAAAGTTTTTCATCATGACACGGACACGTGTTGGCATTTGATTGGACGATAGAACGAACGTACCTAACGTGTGTCAGAAGAACGTGCCAGAGGTTTATCCTGTAAGGATGACGTCAAAAACGTCCTTTCATATTTTAAAATGTCTCTGAGGTTTTGAAAAGCTCAGGGATGTTTTGAAAAATATGAAGCACTGAATAGAATCAGTAAGGTTTAAGAAATTTCAAAAGTATCACTGACGAGGAAAATATTTTCAGCGATAGAAGTTGTTTTGAAATCTTGCATAAAAATGCGAGTGTCAGAGAGAGAAAAAAAAACATACCTGGTTATCAGCGAATCAGATTGTTCAAATAGTTGATGATAGAATGGGTTATACAAGTTCATTTTTATCACTGAACCACTTGTTGTGAAAAGCACTTGTTAAACAAGATTATCACTGAGGGTTATCAACAAGTATACTGATCAAATGTGAACCGCTGAAGATTTTACTCTTCTAAGTTCAGCATTTCAAGCTCGCTGATGAGAAAGTTGAATCTTGTCTCATCAAGAGGTTTGGTGAATAGATCAGCTAACTGAAAGTCAGTAGGGATAAAATGAAGTTCTATATCACCATTCATCACGTGGTCTCTGATAAAATGATACCGGATTTCGATATGTTTGGTCTTTGAGTGTAGCACTGGATTGTTGGCTATAGCGATGGCACTTGTGCTGTCGCAATAGATTGGAATTTTGGAGAGCTGAAGGTCAAAGTTCAGTAGTTGATTTCTCATCCACAAGACCTGAGAACAACAGCTTCCAGCGGCTACATACTCAGCTTCAGCAGTTGAGGTGGACACTGAATTTTGCTTTTTACTTGTCCAACTCACCAGCTTTCTACCAGGAGCTGACAACCTCCTGTGGTGCTTTTCCTATCCATTTTGCAACCTGCAAAATCACTATCTGAATAGGCGGTTAAATCAAACCCTGAGTCTTTGGGATACCAAAGACCGAGGTTCGCAGTACCCTTAAGGTAACGAAAGATTCGCTTTACAGCGATCATATGAGATTCCTTAGGTTCAGCTTGAAATCTTGCACACAAACAAGTTGCATACATGATATCGGGTCGGCTCGCTGTAAGATACAGAAGAGAGCCGATCATCCCACGGTACCCAGTGACATTAACAGATTTCCCTGAAGGATCTTTGTTAAGTGTCAGCGGCGGTGCCATAGGGGTTTTCATAGCTGAACTCTGAGTTAAATCAAATTTCTTCAGCATATCTTTAACATACTTTCCCTGATTTATGAAAGTTCCTTTTTCATTTTGTTTTATTTGAAGACCAAGGAAATATGTTAGCTCACCCATCATGCTCATTTTGTACTCAGCTTTCATCCTTTTAGCGAAACGAGTACAAAGATCAGGGTTAGCGGAACCAAATATAATATCATCGACATATATTTGAACCAGAATGATATGACCTTTTACTTTCCTGAAAAACAGCGTTTTATCAATTTTACCTCGCTCAAATTCTTCGATCAGGAGATAAGAGGAAAGAGTGTCATACCATGCACGAGGAGTTTGCTTCAGCCCATAAAGTGCCTTATCCAGCTTATAAACATAACCTAGATGCTTAGGATCTGAGAATCCCGGTGGTTGTTCCACGTAGACTTCTTCATTCAGCTTTCCATTGAGAAACGCTGACTTGACATCCATTTGATATACTTTGAAGTCTTTGTGTACAACATATGCTAAGAAAAGACGAATGGCTTCTAGACGAGCCACTGGAGCAAAGGTTTCGTCGTAATCTATGCCTTCCTCTTGCCTGTATCCCTGAGCAACAAGTCTAGCTTTGTTGTGGGTTACAGTTCCGTGTTCATCTAACTTGTTGCGATAGACCCATTTAGTGCCTATCACTGACTTGTCAGATGGTCTTGGAACGAGATTCCAAACTTTGTTTCTTTCAAATTTTGTCAGCTCTTCTTGCATAGCGCTGACCCAGTTTGGATCTCTGAGGGCATCATCTACTTTCTTTGGTTCAATCAGAGAAATAAAATTAACAAATAAACAAATGTTACCTGAACCTCGTCGTGTCTGAACACCAGCGTTTGGATCACCAAGAATCTGATCGATTGGGTGATTAACAGTCCGTCGCTGAGCCAGAGCATAAGTCGCTGACTCAATCTGAACTTGAGAGGTTGAAGATGAGGCTTCAGCAACTTCTGGTATATCAGCTAAGACAGGAAAAGGTGCATATGGCATTTCGTTCACTGATTGCTGAGAAGTAGATGGGATGTTTGAGGTACATGGTTCAGCAGGTATTGCGTTAAAAGGAATAGCTGAGACCCATGACGTTTCAGCTTCACTCGTCTGCATGCTGGGGATAATGGTAGGATCATCATCTTCAGCGGTATAAGTATGAGATGGACGAGTGGGAACATCTTCTGAATCACCAAGATGAGAAAACATCCATTGATTCAGTTCTTCCGTATCAGCAGACGGTCTTGAGTTCGCTGAACGGGATTCGTCAAACGTGACGTGAATAATTTCTTCTACAGATTGTCTTCTACGATTGAAGACTCTGAAGGCTTTGGAAAGTGAGGAGTATCCAAGAAAGATTCCATCATCAGCCTTAGGATCAAACTTTCCAAGGGCATCTCTGTTGTTTAGTATGAAGCACTGACAACCAAAGATGTGAAAAAAGCTAATTGAAGGCTTTCTCCCATGGAACAGTTCATAGGCTGTCTTCTTGAATCTTTTGACTATCAGCGACCTGTTTTGCGTAAAACAAGCAGTGTTGACAGCTTCTGCCCAAAACTGAGTAGGCAGGTGAGAATCGCTGAGCATTGATCGTGCAGCTTCGATGATCGTTCGGTTTCTTCTTTCAGCGACTCCGTTTTGTTGAGGTGTTCTCACTGAAGAAAAGTTGTGAGAAATACCCTTACTCTCAAAGAAGGAATCAAGAGAACTGTTTTTGAATTCAGTCCCGTGATCACTCCTTATTGAGCGAACGGTCAAGTTGTTCAGGGTTTCCATCTTCCTGACAAATGTGATGAGTTCTTCAGCGGTGTCACTCTTGTTACGGAGAAACATCACCCATGTGAAGCGAGAGAATCCATCAATAATGACCAAAGTAGATTTCTTTCCAGCGATGGATTGTTTGTTAACAGGGCCAAACAAATCCATATGGAGTAGTTGTAGAGGCGATGACACTGAAGATACTTGTTTAGATTTGAAGCTTGCCTTGGTCTGCTTCCCTTTCTCACACGCTGAACATAAGGACTCTTTGGCGTATGAGTGCTGAGGTAGACCAGAGACTAACTCTTTAGAAGAAAGAGTATTCAGTGTCTTGAAGTTTAAATGAGAGAGCCTCTTATGCCATAGCCAATTTACATCAGCTGAGGCCTTTGAGAAGAAACAGGAGTTCTCAGTGGTTGTAGAGTCCATGTCTATTACATAAACATTTTCCATACGATAACCGCTGAGAGCTATCTTCTCCTTTTTGTCAGTGACAAAGCAGGACGTCTTAGTAAAAATTACTTTGTTGTCCATGTCGCAAACCTGACTGATGCTCAGAAGATTGTGCTTCAGCCCTTCAACATATGCAACTCTTCTGAAGGTTGTTGTACCATTTGAGAGTACACCAAACCCTCGGGTATAGCCTTTTCCATTTCCACCGAAGGTCACTGAGGGACCTTTCTCTTCCTTATACTCAGTGAGCAGGTTCTTCTTTCCATTCTTGTGTCTAGAGCATCTGCTATCGAGATACCAGATACCCTTCATAACCTGCAAAACAAAGGAAGATCAGTTTGACTTTGGTACCCACATCATCTTGGGTTTAGATTTGTCAGCGGTGGTTGAGGAAGTGGAAGGTTCAGCAATCTTCGCAGCATTTGAAGATTCAGCTTTGTCAGTCTTCACCTTGGTTAATTTCTTAACCTTAGTGGTAGGATTCACCTTGACCTGATTTGCACTAGGGTTAGTCTTCTTTGCCTTGGGGGCAATGATCTTCACCTTAGCTAACTTTTCAGCTTTGGTGGCTGTTGGGCACTTACTAGCAATATGATCAGTAAGTCCACAGTGATAACATTTCCTATAACTGAAAGTTTTAGGACCATTTGCATATTGATTCGATTGTTTAAAATTGGAAGGACCAGCATCAAGTATACCTCTGGTATTGGAAATAGGAGGAACTTTCAGTTCTTCAGATTTCTTACCAGTGACATCCACTTTAATTCTTGGAGTAGATCGCTGAATATATCCACGATGAATATATACAGTGTTCTTGTTCTTTGAATCAAAGGGGCGATTCGCTGAGGCTTTAGAAGCATTCAGCTTTGGTATAAAGATACCCTTATGAGGATTTTGATTGAAAGCAATTCCTTTACCTTTGTCTTTAGAGACTAAGGTAGGTTTTTCAAAAGCAATTCCTTTACCTTTGTCCAAGACTAAGGTAGGTTTTTCCTCAGGAGTTGGTGTATAGGAAGAGAAGCACTGAGAAGATGAAGTGTCAGCGACAGAGGATACGAACGTTCCGAATTTTAGCATGGAACGCTCAGTGGTAGGTGTTGGAGTTTCATATTTGTAACCTAAACCACGTTTATCACTCAGAGGTATCTGAGACTTTATTATCTCAGTGATCTTTGTTGAAGAATTACACCATCCTTCAACATTAGCTTTCTCAGCTTTCAATGCAGCGATAGCTTCTTCGCGTTCGATTTTGACTAGCTGATTTATATGAACTTGATCTTTCAGGTCTTCTTCAATTTTAGAAAGCTTTTCAATTTGAAGATGACAATTTCTAAGTTTTTCAGCGAGATCAAGATTTTGATTTTCAACAATCATTTTGCCATTCATGATATAAGCTCATAGTCAGCAGATCGATTTTACGAAGGTTATCAGCTTCAACAATATTAGAAATATTGGTAAAGAAATAGGTTGATACCATAGAGGTTGAGGCTGAAGTAGAGGGAATGTCAGACTTGTCTTCCTCATCTTCAATCTTGTCCATGAGACAGAGATTGGCTACGCCATCATCTTCAGAGTCAGATGATGATTCTTCTTCATCAGAATCAGACCAATCATAGTCAGCCATCAGGCCTTTGCCTTTCTTCTTAAAGCTTTTCAGCTTCGCATACCGTTCTTTCAGCTTGGCGTATTTGTCATCTCTAGACCTGAGGTTAGAGGATTTCTTGGGAAACGCTGAGTTTCTCGAAACTTTCTTTGACCTGCACTCGTTAGAGAAATGTCCTATCTTTTCACAGTTAAAACAAGTTGCAGTAGCCTTATCAACAGGAGCAGGTGATCTAGGCTTGTCAGTAATGGAAAGAGGTTTATTCTTTCTGAATATTTTCTTTTTGGCAAATCTCCTGAACTTTTTAGTTAGGAGAGCCAAAGATTCATCGAGATCTGAAGAATCAGAGTCTGATGACCTTTCAGAGTTACTCTCCAACTCAGTGATAGTGACCAATGGTCGCTGAGTGGAAGGTTCCTCTGAGATTAAAGCAACAGGGGTGCTTTTGGAATCTTTTACAAGATTCTTCTTAAGATGACACGATTGCTCATAATTCAGCATTGTACCATATAAGGTTGAAAGATTCATCGATTTGAGATCTTTTGACAGCTTGAGACACATAGAATAGTTGTCCCAGCTTTCAGGTAAACATTCTAAAAACTTTGTCAGCACTTCAAAGTTAGAATATTCCTTACCAACGTTTTTCAGATCTATAATTAAACAGTTGAAACGTTGATGAACTTCATAGAGAGATTCATTCTTACCAGCGATGAAGCTTTCGTACTGTCTTACCAGGTTGATCTTTCGAGAGTCCTGGACTTCAGACGTACCTTCATACTGAACACAGATTGTGTCCCACATGGCTTTGGCAGTTTTTAGGTTCATGACGGAATGGTAGACTTCGTCAGGTAGCGCCATGGATAAAATGGATCTAGCTCTGGTATCCAGACTTACTTTCTTCTTGTCTTCATCATTCCACATGTGTATTTCCTTAGGCACCAGTCTCTCTCGAATAGCAGGTCTATTCTCAGCGGTTGGAACTTCAGGATCTATTCTGACAGGGATATATGGACCATGTTCGATATAGAAAGGTATAGTTGGATCTACACCCTCTAAGAAGAGAATCATCCTATTTTTCCATAAGTTGAAATTATCTCTGGAAAATCTAGGGGGTTTTGCAAGAGAACCGTTGTCTATGTAGTTTGTGTTTGTATTGGTAGTCATTTCTAGTTTCTATAAGAAAAGAGAAGATTAGTATAGATAGATCTTGTTTATTGGATTAAACAAATCTGCTCTGATACCACTTGTTGGTCCCTAAAGGGTTATACTAATTTGTAGAAAGGGGGGTTGAATACAAATACACAGATTTTACTTTTCTAAATTGTATATTGATAAATCATTAACAATTTACAGCTTGTTACGGAACAAGATAAGGATAAATCCTAATCTAAACAAGTTGGAACACTAAGTTTTCTTGCACTAAGAAAGAGAAGGAAATTACTAATAATAACCTATCTCAAGATAAGAAAGACGACTTGACCAGAGTTAACAAGTGTGCTTCTAAAATGAAGCTGGGGCGTCTTTTTATATACTGCATGCATTTAATGCATGGCAGTTTACACTTTACACGTGGCAGCAGCTGATTGGTTGTAGGATCTGACTTGAGTAGACAACCTTAGTACCTGCATGGATGAACAGTGTAGTATCAAAGTGGTTGTACGATTTCAGACAATAAGGAGGTTCTTTTTTGACATATCGTACGGAGTCGTGCAAGGGTGGTTAAGACAAAAGTACTTTGTACGGAGGACTTCATGATCATCTTTCGTTGAATCAGAGCTTTATCATTCTATATCAGCGAATGACAAAGTTCAACGATAGCTGAAGTCTTGTACTTGATACTTCACGTTGAGTGGACAAATATGAGTCTTCGCTGATCCGCATCAGTTCATTAGGAGACTTGTCGCTGGTTCTTGAGCTTGATCTTCGACTTCAGCGTAGAACCTATGTTAACGTGAAACTTGTCTTCAGGGATCATAAGTAAACAACTATGATTGTCAGCGATCACCAAATAGGTCTGAACAGGCTCAGAGCTAAATTCCTAAGAATATATGGTGAACAGTTATACTGAACAATATATGAGAACATCAGCGATCATCATCAAGACTGAACAGACTCAGAGCTTGCTGAATGAACAGGGTTCGCTGAATGTCTATTCTAAAGAACGTGAGTTCCTATCAGCGGTACTGAATACAGTCTTAGTACTTATCAGCGATAGTGAAACTCTTATACCTTGTTTACCTACAATTTTCACTAAGTAGAATTGAGAGGGTCATTATCAAATCACTGAGGGTATGGATCAACAGTAACGGCTAGATATTCAACTTTGGTTGTTGATCGAGCTTGACTTTGTTGCTTACGAGAACTCCTCAGATTGGGTTCCTACCTAGATACACATGACAAAAAAAATGTAAATGAACACAGATATTTGGTGATGCGGAAACCCCTGTCAAGGGTAAAAACCGAGGATGACAATGAAGGTCTTCGGTGCACTATGGACGCCAAACAGGGACATTGTCCTTTAGAAACAGGTGTCGAAGGTACAAAAGATTACAATATGATTGTAAATAAAATAAATCGTGAGATTAGAGCTCTTGTCGTGAGATTTCTATAGAGAGTTGATTGTAAGTGTTGTATGTTTTTTGGTACAATATATCAGCTTGTTATGCACCCTTGGGCTTTGTTTATATAAACTCTTGGTCCTTAAATGATTTTTTATGCTCTTTAAATGTCGGAAGCGATCTTCGTATTGATGATGCTTGATTGTGGTCTTCAGTTATGACCGTTGATCAACAATGAGAAATGACCTGCATTAAAGAAAAATAAAAACACGGTTTCGTCGTGAGTTAGTAACGGTAAATACGTGTCGTTAGGTACTAACGATTGTCGTTACTTTGCGATTGGTATAAATGTCTTTAGTCATATGTTGTACGTCAGATATAACTTACGGCGGTCTTCAGAAAATGACGATCGATAGTCTTACGCTCTTTAGTCATAAAGACATGTTCTTATGGTATGTTCGGTCGTATGAATCTTGCGTCAATCGTGACTTTGGGATTTTTTTACCAAAATAGTTTGCCCCCGAAAATAAGAAAGGTGTTCAAGATCTTGTAAAGAGAATCGAGTTGAATTTTTTTGAAATTAGATGAGTTAGAAGGGAAGAATTGGATCGGTTAGAATGATATCATCCACATATACTAGAATGTAAAATAGGTGTTGATAATGACATATGATGAAAAAAGTCGAATATGGAGTCGTGGAAGCCAAAACATAGAATATATGATTTAAGCTCATTGTACCAAGCTCGAGCAGCTTGTTTAAGACCGTATATAGCTTGACATAAGTTGCAAGCGTGAGTGGGATGATAAGGGTCAACGAATACAGGAGGTTGGGACATATATACATCCTCAGCTAGAGTGCCTTGGAGAAAAACATTGTTTCATGTCAATTTGTCGAAGTGGACAATCATGATTGGCAGCATGAGAGAGAACAGTTAGAATGGTGATTGACTTGATGATTGGGCTAAAGGTTTCAGTGTAGTCACGGACAGGACGTTGGTGAAATCCCTTAGCTACGAGTCGAGCTATGTGATGCTCAATAGTGCCATCAAGATTCAATTTTTTCCGGTACGCCCATTTACACCAAATAAGATTTTGTGAATGGGGAGAAGTAACTAAGTCCCAAGTGTGATTTTTCTAGAGAGCATTAAACTTAGCTTGCATAACATCACCTCATACGTGGGTTCTAAGAGCATTAGTTATAGTTGTGGGTTCTTGAAAGGGGTTTTTCATAGTGATAGTGAGGTTGAGTTTGGTGACGGATTTATGAATTCCATTTTGTAAACGAGTGTTGTGGAAGGAGTAGAAGGTGTTTGTATGTCGGAAGGGGAGGAAATGGTAGTAGATATTTGTTTTGTGGTAGATGGATCTGTAGTAGTAGGGGAATAAGGTGTTGAGGTTGGAGAGGGGATATGGTTAGTAGTAGAGAAATGGGCATTGAGGTTGTAAATGTAGTGGTAGTAGGAACAATAATGGTAGGGAAAGAATACACAATTGATTATGTGTTTGGTCTGTTTGAGGAATTGTTGAAGGAGTGGATGAGGCAGAGATGAAAACATGCTCAACAAGCTTAACATGTCTTGAAACATTTATCTTATTGATAGCAATGTGTGGGCAAAAATAAGCACTTTGTGTGGTAGAGTAGCCAACAAAAACATATAGAATCGAGTGTAGATCAAGTTTGTTTGAGGTGTATGGGCATAGCCATGGGTAGCAAAGGCATCCAAAAAGGCGCATTTATGATAATTAGGAGAAATGTTGTATATTTTAGATAAGGGAGATTGAGAGTTTAACGTGGGAGTGGTCATTCTATTTATAAAGTAAACTGTAGTATTGAAGGCAAGTGGCCAATATTTTTGACGCATTGAGACATGAGAAAGAAGAGAGAAACATGTTTCAACAATATGTCGATGACGTCTATCAGAGTATCCATTGTATTCAGAAGTATGTAGAGGAGAAGTGAGATGAGTAATTCCATTCTTTGCCAAAAAAGGATCAAATCCTAGGTATTCCCTTCTATTGTCACTGAAAATGGTAAAGATCTTTGAAAATAATTTTCAATTTGTAATTCAAAGTGAATGAATATATCTTTTCGAGTCTGATTTTCTTAGAGGATAACACCACATATATTATGTGAAATGATCAATGGAATTATGTAGTATTTATAACCATCAAAAGAAGAAATGGAAGATGACCAAGCATCACTATAAATGATGTCGAGTGGACCACAAGAAGGTGTTGGTCCCGAAAGGCCTATACAAGTTTGTAGAAGGGGGGTTGAATACAAACACACTATTTTACTTTTCTAAATTGTTTATTGATAAATCATTAATAATTTACAGCTTGTTGCGGAAACAAGATTAAGGATAAACCTAAATCTAAACAAGTTGGAACACTAAGGTTTCTTGCACTAAGAAAGATATGGAGATTACTAATAAAATCCTATCTTGAGAGAGATTTGAACTTGTCCAGAGTTAGCAAGTTACTTCAAATGAAGTGAGTTCATCTCTTTATATACTGCATGCATTTAATGCAATTCAGTATACACTTTACACGTGTCATCAGCGGATTGGTTGCATGTCATTGACCTTGGTTGACAACCTTAGTAGCCGTAAAGATGAACAGTGTAGTATCAGAGTGGTTGTACGATTTCAGATTTTCGGAGGTTCTTTTCTGACATTTCGTATGGTGGCGTGCAAGGGAGGTTAAGACAAAAGTACTTTGTACGGAGGACTTCATGATCAGCTTTCGTTGATTCAGCGATTATCATTTACTATTCAGCGAATGATAAAGTTCAGCGATAGCTGAAGTCTTGTACTTGATACTTCACGTTGAGTGGACAAATCTGAGTCTTCGCTGATCCGCATCAGTTCATTAGTAGACTTGTCGCTGGTTCTTGAGCTTGATCTTCGACTTCAGCGTAGAACCTTTGTTGACGTGAAACTTGTCTTCAGGGATCATAAGTAAACAACTAACTTATCAGCGATCACCATAAGGACTGAACAGACTCATCGCATTATGGTGAACAGTGTTCGCTGAATGTTTAATTTAAAGAGCGAGAGTTCCTATCAGCGGTACTGTAAGATCTTAGTACTTATCAGCGATAGTGAAACTCTGATACATATTGTTTACATACAATTTTCACTAAGTATTTAAGAGAGGGTCATTATCAAATCACTGAGGGTTTGGATCAACAATCTCCCCCTATTTGATTATGACATAGCAACAAAGAAAATTGCTATTAAATGAAAACATAAGGATAAAAAGAACTCATAAAATATTTGTCCCTTTTACTGTTTTCTGGGATCTTTTCAGTACTGATGGAGTAAAGTACATTCGCTGAAATCTTTCTTTAAATCTTTGAATCAGGTTACAATGAAGAACAGAAAGATTACAAGTACAAGCGAAATAAATTACAAGTACAGAAGGATAACTGATACAATAGAGAAAAAGGAGATTATATCAGTTTTCAAAAGGTTCTTCCTTAATGAGAAGTTCATCAAGGGTCGTCTTTTCAGTGGGAATCATCCAGTCAGGAACCGTTATACCTCGTTTTCTTTTATTCAACGCTTCTTGAAAAATCAAGGGTTTTAGGTGTCGTGCCTGAATGTCCTTTCTGAAGTCACACCAGTAGATAAGATCTCTGAGCTGTTCGATTGGAGTGATTGGAAGCTCAGCGATCCGTTGAAAGCATTTACGTCCGTCGTAGTCAAGAAAGAATATTCCATAAGGATTACTGATGACTTTACCAGGGACGAAAAGTTCACATGGTGGCAAAGAGATGTCAAGGGCAGATAGATCAGGATCAGGACCAAGCACTTCAGCGCAAGAGAAACCAATTCCAGTTTCATTTCGTATGATAGGTCCTGAGTTTGAATCTTGACGTTTCTTCCTTGGAGAGCCTCTTTTTCTTTTCGGCTTTAGATCAGGAACAGGAGGAATATCCACACAAGAAGATATCAAGTCGATCTGTCTGTTTATCAGCTTTTCGAAATGATTCTTGTACTTAGATTATGATGGTTGGATAGCTAACCTCATCTCCAGCCATTCAGAGAGACCATACCTTTTTACAGTGTCAGCGCGAAAGGTTTCAGATGTGCCATCTTCTCTGAACAGTTTGATGTCAACAATAGGTACTCCGATAGAGGTTCTTCCAGAGATGAATACCTTGTTGACCTTCGCTGGACGATATCTGAAGTGAATTTTCTCTTTACACCAGATCAAGGTGGTCTGAGAAACTTCAGTTTTCTTTTCCACGATCTTCTGGGCTTCTTCCCACAGCTTTCGTTGGATTTGAATGGGAACACGCTTCAGCTTGGGGTCTTTGACAGATTCTTGAGTGATCTTGATGGCGTATTCTCTGTCGTTCTCTTCAGCTTCCTTCCTTTCAGCAATGAGGCGATCAGCTCTAAGGTGATCCTGGTATTCAGCTTTTGAAATTCTGAACTTGGGAGGAACTTAAGGTAGTTGATCAGGCCTTAGTATGATTCGCTGATCCTCGAATCGCTTTATTATTTCTTCTCTTCTCTTTTGATCCTCTTCACTCAGCCTTTGAGGAACTGAGGAAGGTCTCTTATTGTGCGATAGAGGTTGTTCTTCTGGTTCATCAGTCTCAGAGATCAAGTCCAAGACTGGGATTATTTCATCAGCAGCGGCTGGCTTTATTTGTGAAGTCGCAACAGTAGAACCTTCAGCGACATCCTCAAACAGGGGAGAGGACTAGCTGAAACGCAGCGATCTTACAGATAAGAACTGGGTAGAAGAACTTGGGTAGAAAAGATAGAAAAATAATGTGGATGTGGAGAGAGGTTTGAGGAGTAGAGAACTTATTGAGTTGAGATGTTCAGGGAAGGAATATAAGTAAAGTTTTAGTGTACCTGAAAAACCGGCTTTTCAAATAGGATCGCTAGATTTTCATCTTCAGCGAGGCCTTTGTCTTTGCTTTTCTCAGCGCCAGAGGTTGAGGGCTTTGTCTTTGTCTTCTCCCCTGATGGTTCTTTTATTGAGATTCCTTTAAGAGCTTTGATCCTTGGGGCAGGTTTGACGATAAAGAAATCATCGTCATCTTCATCATCATCATCATCCTTTCTTGGAGAGAAGGATGGTTTGTCTTCAGGGATGTCGATGTCTTCATCTTCTTCTGCTTCGGATTCCTCGGCATCTTCTTCGAGTTGCTCCCCCTCAGATACAGAGGCGAGCTTCTCGGTTCCCTCAGGGTTTTCATCTCCCTGAGGTCCAGTGGTCAGATCTTCATTCATCTCTCCCCTGATAGATTCATCATGGGAAAGGTCTTCAGCGCTCTTGTTCAGATCTTCAGCGCTTTTCTCAAGATTCTCCCTGGAATGTTCAGCGCTCTTCTCCCCCTCTTTCTCATGATGACTGGGGGAGGAATGGGCAGACTCAGCATTGGTGTTATCTCTGTCTTCTGGGCCAGAGATTTTCACACAACCTTCAAGCTTTGCTATTCTGTCTTCTAGGCCAGAAATAGCAGGCGTGATTTTCCTCAGCTCTGTGCGATCCTCCTCTGTGAAAGATTCCAAAATAGGGACAGGGGCAGGAGCAGGAGCTGGACTATTTGCCTTGTTTACCAGCGTCTCGATCATCGTCTTCATAGAACTAACGTCGGTCTTTACAGAGCCTAAGTCAGTCTTGACCTCTGACATATCACCCTCGAGTTTTGCAACCGATGTCTTCAGCGTTGTTACTTCGCTGGACATGGTCGAAACTGATGTTTTGAGGCTTGTGTAGTCAGTGTAGATGTCACAGAGCACCTTGGCAAAATCGCTGAGCGTCTTATCAAGACTCTTGATGTCTTCAGTGGAAGCTTTCTTCTCCACCACCGTTGTCAGCTTTGTCAAGTTCTCTCCAGCGTTTGTTACAGCTGTTGAGTTGTTGGAGAGTGTGGTGGTGAGACTGGACAGCTTTGTTTCCACAGACTTCAGAGAGGCGTTGATGTCTCCCAAATTAGGACCTGTAACATATAAGTACTTGTGAACAAAGGAAAGCTCAGAAGTTTCAGGTTTAGTTACAATGTTTAAGGTGGGATTTGTACCTGCAGGAGGATTGATGAACTCGTCGAAGTTGCAGGTTCCTGAATAGTGTTCCATATCCTCTTCGAAAGTACGGTGAGGTATGGTGAACTCTGCAGGTCCTTTCTTCATCATTTGTTGAGAAGCATCAGCGGTCGCTTCTGGAATGATGGCATCTCCAGTGTTCGCTGGAGGAGTGTCCAAGTGAGTGGAGGGAGAAGCGAAGGTTAAGATTGGGGTTCGGGTTCTGAGTTCAGCGTTGGAATCGCTGACAATCACTTCATCAGTCTTTTGAGAGACTGAGGGAGGTTGGGTAGGTTCCAAGTTTCTAACCTCAGCGTTTGGAGACGCTGAAGTCTGGATTGGAGGGATGGCTTGCACGGGTGTGGCAGAGCGTACCACGGAACTTTCCTTCAGCTCTTCAGAATGAGCTGAGGAGTCTTCAGCATGGAATTGTTGGGGTTGCTCCTTGGTTTTCTTGATCCTTTTGGAATCAAGTTGGGTGTGTGAGGGTTTCCTTTTCTTATAAGGAGAGGATTTTGTGGCCGGGGTATCAGCGATTGGTATTGTCGCTGAAGGAGCCACAGAAAGCGGAGAATTTAGAAGAGTGAGAAGAGTAGAGAGACGTACCTCATTGGCGACAGGCTTGAAGTCGAGAACCTTAGGGCCAATCTGAGAAAGTTTCAGATCACCCTATTCAGGATAGCTGTCCTTCAGGCCATATTGAAAGATGGCGCTGATGAATCGTGGGTAAGGAACCCATGCTGGTCTGTCAGCGGCAGAATCGACACGTTGGATCAGGTCTTCATAAATAATGGAGGCCCAGTCAATATTTAGACCTTTCAGCAGTGCGTATCCCATGGACTGCTGAGGTTGGGCGGCTTGATCAGAAGATCCGGATTTTGCTGTCATGCAGCTGATCAGGTGAGCGAAGATGAAATTCATCTCGCTGGGCATCTTGGATTTCTTTATCAGCGTCAGTTTCTTCTCAGGCTTCTTGTCCCTTCCAATATCCCAGATATAACCATTGCGTCAAGGAAAGCAATGATTGCTTCTCTGTCAGCATGCTTTTTATGGTCAGGGAATGGAATGAAGGGTTTTTCTTTGGTGGCATTTGGGAAGTTCAGGGCTTTGCGGATAATGGCGGGTGTGATCTTGATGGTGTCATACTCAGTATCGCTGAGTATGCAGTCTATGGTTTTGGATGGATCTGTTGGTCCCGAAAGGCCTATACAAGTTTGTAGAAGGGGGGGTTGAATACAAACACGCTATTTTACTTTTCTAAATTGTTTATTGATAAATCATTAACAATTTACAGCTTGTTGCGGAAACAAGATTAAGGATAAACCTAAATCTAAACAAGTTGGAACACTAAGGTTTCTTGCACTAAGAAAGATATGGAGATTACTAATAAAATCCTATCTTGAGAGAGATTTGAACTTGTCCAGAGTTAGCAAGTTACTTCAAATGAAATGAGTTCATCTCTTTATATACTGCATGCATTTAATGCAATTCAGTATACGCTTTACACGTGTCATCAGCGGATTGGTTGCATGTCATTGACCTTTGTTGACAACCTTAGTAGCCGCATGAATGAACAGTGTAGTATCAGAGTGGTTGTACGATCTCAGATTTTCGGAGGTTCTTTTCTGACATTTCGTACGGTGGCGTGCAAGGGAGGTTAAGACAAAAGTACTTTGTACGGAGGACTTCATGATCATCTTTCGTTGATTCAGCGATTATCATTTACTATTCAGCGAATGATAAAGTTCAGCGATTGCTGAAGTCTTGTACTTGATACTTCACGTTGAGTGGACAAATCTGAGTCTTCGCTGATCCGCATCAGTTCATTAGTAGACTTGTCGCTGGTTCTTGAGCTTGATCTTCGACTTCAGCGTAGAACCTTTGTTGACGTGAAACTTGTCTTCAGGGATTATAAGTAAACAACTAACTTATCAGCGATCACCATAAGGACTGAACAGACTCAGCGCATTATGGTGAACAGTGTTCGCTGAATGTTTAATTTAAAGAGCGAGAGTTCCTATCAGCGGTATTGTAAGATCTTAGTACTTATCAGCGATAGTGAAACTCTGATACATATTGTTTACATACAATTTTCACATAGTATTTAAGAGAGGGTCATTATCAAATCACTGAGGGTTTGGATCAACAATCTCCCCCTATTTGATTATGACATAGCAACAAAGAAAATTGCTATTTAATGAAAACATAAGGATAAAAAGAACTCATAAAATATTTGTCCCTTTTACTGTTTTCTGGGATCTTTTCAGTACTGATGGAGTAAAGTACATTCGCTGAAATCTTTCTTTAAATATTTGAATCAGGTTACAATGAAGAACAGAAAGATTACAAGTACAAGCGAAATAAATTACAAGTACAGAAGGATAACTGATACAATAGAGAAAAAAGAAGATTATATCAGTTTTCAAAAGGTTCTTCCTTAATGAGAAGTTCATCAAGGGTCGTCTTTTCAGTGGGAATCATCCAGTCAGGAACCGTTACACCTTGTTTTCTTTTCTTCAGCGCTTCTTGAAAGATCAAGGGTTTTAGGTGTCGTGCCTGAATGTCCTTTCTGAAGTCACACCAGTAGATAAGATCTCTGAGCTGTTCGATTGGAGTGATTGGGAGCTCAGCGATCCGTTGAAAGCATTTTCGTCCGTTGTAGTCAAGAAAGAATATTCCATAAGGATTACTGATGACTTTACCAGGGACGAAAAGTTCACATGGTGGCAGAGAGATGTCAAGGGCAGATAGATCAGGATCAGGACCAAGTACTTCAGCGCGAGAGAAACCAATTCCAGTTTCATTTCGTATGACAGGTCCTGAATTTGAATCTTGACGTTTCTTCCTTGGAGAACCTCTTTTTCTTTTCGGCTTTAGATCAGGAACAGGAGGAATATCCACACAGGAAGATATCAAGTCGATCTGTCTGTTTATCAGCTTTTCGAAATGATTCTTGTACATTGATTGTGATAGTTGGATAGCTAACCTCATCTCCAGCCATTCAGAGAGACCATACCTTTTTACAGTGTCAGCACGAAAGGTTTCAGATGTGCCATCTTCTCTGAACAGTTTGATGTCAACAATAGGTACTCCGATAGATGTTCTTCCAGAGATGAATACCTTGTTGATCTTCGCTGGACGATATCTGAAGTGAATTTTCTCTTTACACCAGATCAAGGTGGTCTGAGAAACTTCAGTTTTCTTTTCCACGATCTTCTGGGCTTCTTCCCACAGCTTTCGTTGGATTTGAATGGGAACGCGATTCAGCTTGGGGTCTTTGACAGATTCTTGAGTGAGCTTGATGGCGTATTCTATGTCTTTCTCTTCAGCTTCCTTTCTTTCAGCAATGAGGCGTTCAGCTCTAAGCTGGTCCTGATATTCAGCTTTTGAAATTCTGAACTTAGGAGGAACTGAAGGCAGTTGATCAGGCCTTAGAATGATTCGCTGATCCTCGAATCGCTTTATTATTTCTTCTCTTCTCTTTTGATCCTCTTCACTCAGCTTTTGAGGAACTGAGGAAGGTCTCTTATTGCGCGAGAGAGGTTGTTCTTTTGGTTCATCAGTCTCAATTTTCATCTCCAAGACTGGGATTATTTCATCAGCAGCAGCTGGATTTATTTGTGAAGTCGCAACAGTAGAACCTTCAGCGACATCCTCAAACAGGGGAGAGGACTAGCTGAAAAGCAGCGATCTTACAGATAAGAATTGGGTAGAAGAACTTGGGTAGAAAAGATAGAAAAATAATGTGGATGTGTATATAGGTTTGGAGAACTTAGTGAGCTGTTGAGAAGTTCAGGGAAGGAAAAAGTAAAGTTTTAGTCTACCTGACAAACCGGCTTTTCAAAGAGAATCGCTAGATTTTCATCTTCAGCGAGGCCTTTGTCTTTGCTTTTCTCAGCGCCAGAGGCTGAGGGCTTTGTCTTTGTCTTCTCCCCTGATGGTTCTTTTATTGAGATTCCTTTAAGAGCTTTGATCCTTGGGGCAGGTTTGACGATAAAGAAATCATCGTCATCTTCATCATCATCATCCTTTCTTGGAGAGAAGGATGGTTTGTCGTCAGGGATGTCGATGTCTTCATCTTCTTCTGCTTCGGAATTCTCAGCATCTTCTTCGAGTTGCTCCCCCTCAGATACAGAGGCGAGCTTCTCGGTTCCCTCAGGGTTTTCATCTCCCTGAGGTCCAGTGGTCAGATCTTCATTCCTCTCTCCCCTGATAGATTCATCATGGGAAAGGTCTTCAGCGCTTTTGTTGTTCAGATCTTCAGCGCTTTTCTCCTTGGAATGTTCAGCGCTCTTCTCCCCCTCTTTTTCATGATGACTGGGGGAGGAATGGGCAGACTCAGCATTGGTGTTATCTCTGTCTTCTGGGCCAGAGATTTTCACACAACCTTCAAGCTTTTCTATTCTGTCTTCTAGGCCAGAGATAGCAGGCGTGATTTTCCTCAGCTCTGTGCGATCCTCCTCTGTGAAAGATTCCAGAATAGGGACAGGGGCAGGAGCAGGAGCTGGACTATTTGCCTTGTTTACCAGTATCGCTGATTAAATGTGAACCGCTGAAGATTTTATCCTTCAAAGTTCAGCATTCCAAGCTCGCTGATGAGAAAGTTGAATCTTGTCTCATCAAGAGGTTTGGTAAACAAATCAGCTAACTGATAATCAGTTGGGATAAAATGAAGTTCTATATCACCATTCATCACATGATCTCTGATAAAATGATATCTGATTTCTATGTGTTTTGTCTTTGAGTGTAGCACTGGATTGTTTGCTATAGCGATGGCACTTGTGCTGTCGCAATAGATTGGAATTTTGGAGAGCTGAAGATCATAGTCTAGTAGCTGATTTCTCATCCACAAGACTTGAGAACAGCAGCTTCCAGCGGCTACATACTCAGCTTCAGCTGTGGAAGTGGACACTGAGTTTTGCTTCTTACTTGTCCAACTTACCAGCTTTCCACCCAGGAGCTGACATCCTCCTGTGGTGCTTTTCCTATCCATTTTGCAACCTGCAAAATCACTGTCTGAATAGGCGGTTAGATCGAATCCTGAGTCTTTGGGATACCAAAGACCTAGATTCGCTGTACCCTTAAGATATCGAAAGATTCGCTTTACAGCTTTCATATGGGATATCTTAGGTTCAGCTTGATATCATGCACACAGACATGTTGCAAACATAATATCGGGTCGGCTAGCTGTAAGATACAACAGTGAGCCGATCATCCCACGGTACAGCGTGACATTGACAGGAACACCCTTTGTGTCCTTATCAAGTATCAGCGGTGGTGCCATAGGGGTTTTCATAGCTGAGCTTTCAGTTAAGTCGAATTTCTTCAGCATATCTTTAACATACTTTCCCTGATTTATAAAAGTTCCTTTTTCAGTTTGCTAAATCTGAAGACCAAGGAAATATGTTAGTTCACCCATCATACTCATTTTATACTCATCTTTCATTCTATCAGCGAAACGAGTACAAAGCTCAGGGTTAGTAGAACCAAATATAATGTCATCAACATATATTTGAACTAAAATGATATGACCTTTTACTTTTCTAAAAAACAAAGTTTTGTCAATCTTACCTCGCTCAAATTTTTCAATATGGAGATAAGTAGAGAGAGTATCATACCATGCATGTGGAGCTTGCTTTAAGCCATAAAGTGCCTTGTCCGGTTTATAAACATAACCTGGACGCTTAGGATCTGAGAATCCTGGAGGTTGTTCCACATATACTTCTTCATTCAGCTTTCCATTTAGAAACGCTGACTTAACATCCATCTGATGTACAGTGAAGTTTTTGTGTACAACATATGCTAAGAAAAGACGAATAGATTCAAGTCTTGCTACTGGAGCAAAAGTTTCGTCATAATCTATGCCTTCCTCTTGTCTGTATCCCTGAGCAACAAGACGAGCTTTGTTGCGAGTTACAGTACCATGTTCGTCCAACTTGTTTCGATAGACCCATTTAGTGCCTATCACCGTTTTGTCAGTTGGTCTACGAACAAGTTTCCAAACTTTTTTCTTTCGAATTCAGTCAGCTCTTCTTGCATAGCGCTGACCCAGTTTGGATCTCTGAGGGCATCATCTTTTTTTTTGGTTCAGTTAGAGAAATAAAGTTAACAAATAAACAAATATTACCTGCACTTCTACGAGTCTGAATACCAGCGTTAGGATCACCAAGAATTTGATCGATTAGGTGATTTACAGTCCATCGCTGAGCCGGAGCATGCGTCGCTGACTCAGTCTGAACTGGAGAAACTGAAGATGAGGCTTCAGCTACTTCTGGATTATCAGCTAAGAGAGGAATGTTTGCGTTTGCCACTTCATTCACTGATTGCTGAGAAATAGATGGAATTTCTGAGACATTTGGATCAACTGCAGGTATAGTGTTTATAGGAACAGCTGAGACCCAAGATGTTTCAGCTTCACTATTTTGCATATTTGGAATGATAGAAGGACCATCATTTTCTACTGTGTGAGCATGAGGAGTGGGAACATCTTCTGAATCACCAAGATGAGAAAACATCCATTGATTCAGTTCTTCTGTATCAGCGTTCGGTTTAGAGTTCGCTGAACGGGATTCGTCAAACGTGACGTGAATAGTTTCTTCTACAGTTTGTCTTCTTCGATTGAAGACTCTGAAGGCTTTGGAAACTGAGGAGTATCCAAGAAAGATTCCATCATCAGCCTTAGGATCAAACTTTCCAAGGGCATCTCTGTTGTTCAGTATGAAACACTGACATCCAAAGATGTGAAGAAAGCTGATTGAAGGCTTTCTCCCATGAAAGTGTTCATAGGCTGTCTTTTTGAATCTTTTAACTATCAGCGACCTGTTTTGCGTAAAACAAGCAGTGTTGACAGCGTCTGCCCAAAACTGAGTAGGCAGGTGAGAATCGCTGAGCATTGAACGTGCAGCTTCAATAATTGTTCTATTTCTTCTTTCAGCGACTCCGTTTTGTTGTGGTGTTCTCACTGACGAAAAGTTGTGAGAAATACCCTTGCTCTCAAGGAAGGAATCAAGAGAACTGTTTTTAAATTCAGTTCCATGATCACTACTTATTGAGCGAACAGTCATATTGTTCAGAGTTTCCATCTTCCGAACAAAGGTGATGAGTTCTTCAGGGGTGTCACTCTTAGAACGGAGAAACATTACCCATGTGTAACGAGAGAATTCATCAACTATGACCAGCGTATATTTCTTTCCAGCCATGGATTGTTTGTTAACGGGGCCAAACAAATCCATATGGAGTAGTTGTAGAGGAGATGACACTGAGGAAACTTGCTTTGACTTAAAGCTTGCCTTGGTCTGCTTCCCTTTTTCATACGCTGAACATAAGGACTCTTTGGCGTATGAATGTTGAGGTAGACCAGTGACTAACTCTTTGGATGAAAGAGTATTCAGTGTCTTGAAGTTGAGATGTGAGAGCCTTTTGTGCCATAGCCAGTTAACATCAGAAGATGCTTTTGAGAAGAAACAGGAGTTCTCAGTGGTTGTTGAGTCCATGTTTATAACGTAAGCATTTTCCAAACGATAACCGCTGAGAGCTATCTTCTCCTTTTTGTCAGAGACAAAGCAGGATTCCTTAGTGAAAATCACTTTGTTATCCATGTCGCAAAGCTGACTGATGCTTAGAAGATTATGCTTCAGCCCTTCAACATATGCGACTCTTCTGAAGGATGTTGTACCATTTGAAAGTACACCATACCCTCGGGTATGTCCTTTTCCATTTCCACCAAAAGTCACAGAGGGACCCTTCTCTTCCTTGTAATCAGCGAGCAGGTTTTTCTTTCCAGTCATGTGTCTAGAGCATCCGCTATCGAGATACCAAATACCCTTCTTAACCTGCAATACAAAGGAAGATTAGTTTTGCTTGGGTACCCACTTCACCATGTATACGCATTTGTCAGTGGAAGTAGTTGGAATGGGTTCAACAGTCTTCGCAGCATTTGAAGATTCAGCTTTGTCTTTCTTCACTTTGGTCAATTTCTTGACCTCAGCGGTAGGAGTCACCTTGACCTGAATTGCAACTGGTTTGGTCTTCTTGGGTGCTATCTTCACCTTAGCTATCTTATCAGCTTTGGTGGCTGTGGGACACTTACTTGCAATATGATCGGTAAGTCCACAGTGATAACATTTCCTATAACTAAAATTAGTTCTAGGACCACTTGAGTGCTGAGCTTTTAATTTGGAATTAGAAGTGCCAGCACCAAGTACACTATTGGTTTTTGAAATAGGACGAACATTCAGTTCTTCAGATTTCTTGCCAAGGATATCTACTCTGAGTCTAGGAGTAGGTCGCTGAACTGATCCAGAGGTCTGATTTCTAGAACCAGATGAATGAATCACTAAGGCTTTGGAAGCATTCAGCTTAGGTACTAAGGTACCCTTCTGAGGATTTTGATAAATAACAATTCCTTTACCTTTGTCTTTAGAGACAGAGGTAGGTTTTGAATAAACCATTTTCTCCTTACCTTTTGAGGAGGTAGGAGTTTCCTCAGGGATTGGTGTAACCAACGAGGAGTACTAAGATGAAGAAGTGTCAGCTACTGAGGATACGAACGTTCCAAATTTAAGCATTGAACGTTCAGTGGTTGGTATTGGAGTATCATATTTATAACCCAGACCGCGTTTATCACTCAGGGGAATCTGAGCCTTAATTATCTCAGTGATCTTTGTTGAAGAATTACACCATCCTTCAACAGTAGCTTGTTCAGCTTTTAATGCAGCGATAGCTTCCGCTCGTTCGATTTTGACTAGCTGGTTTAAATGGACTTGATCTTTAAAATCTTCTTCAAATTTAGAAAGCTTTTCTATTTGAAGGTGGCAGTTTTTAAGCTTTTCAGCGAGATCAAGATTTTGGTTTTCAACCACAGCTTTGCCGTTCATGGCTTCGTATAAACTTCTAGTCAGCAGTTCGATTTTACGGAGACTATCAGCTTCATCAATATTTGCAATATTGGTAAAGAAGGAAGGTGATACCTGAATGGCAGATGTTGAAGTGGAGGGAATGTCTGAACTTTCTTCCGCTTCTTCAATCTTGGCCATGAGACATTGATTTGCTTCATCATCTTCAGAATCAGATGATGAGGCTTCTTCATCAGAAGCAGCCCAATCATAGTCAGCCATCAGGCCTTTTCTTTTCTTCTTAAAGCTTTTCAGCTTTGCATACTTTTCCTTCAGCTTTGAGTATTTGTCATCTTTATTCCTTGGAACAAAGGATTTCTTTGTAAAAGCTGAAGGTCTCATGATTTTCTTTGACCTGCACTCGTTAGCGAAATGACCTGTCTTTTCGCAGTTGAAACAAGTAGCAGTAGCCTTATCAACAAAAGTTGATGACTTAGGCTTTTCAGCTATAGAAAGAGTTTTGTTCTTTCTAAACATTTTCTTCTTGGCGAATCTCCTGAACTTTTTAGTTAGGAGAGCCAAGGATTCATCATCATCTGAAGAATCAGAATCTGATGACCTTTCAGAGTTACTTTCTAACTCAGTGATAGTGACCATGGGTCGCTGAGTAGAAGGTTCCTCTGAGATTAAAGAAATAGGGGTGCTTTTGGAATCTTTTACAAGATTCTTCTTAAGATGGCTAGATTGCTCATGATTCAGCAATGTGCCATATAAGGTAGCGAGTGTCATTGATCTTAGATCTTTTGACAGCTTGAGACACATGGAATAATTGTCCCAGCTTTCAGGTAAACATTCTAAAAACTTTGTCAGCACTTCAAAGTTAGAATATTCCTTACCAACCGTTTTAAGATCTATAATTAAGCAATTAAAACGTTGATGAACTTCAGAGAGAGTTTCATTCTTACCAGAAATGAAGCTTTCGTATTGTCTTACCAGGTTGATCTTTCTTGAATCCTGGACTTCAGACGTTCCTTCATACTGAACACATATTGTGTCCCACATGGCTTTTGAGGATTTCAGGTTCATGACGGAATGGTAGACTTCGTCAGGAAGGGCCATGGATAGTATGGATCTGGCTTTTGTATCTATAGCCACTTTCTTCTTGTCTTCATCGGTCCACATGTGTATTTCCTTTGGAATCAGCCTTTCAGGAATAGCAGCTCGAGTTGCAGTGGCTGGAACTAAAGGATCAATAGTTACAGGGATGTGTGGGCCGTTTTCAAGATAGTAGGTCATAGTAGGGTCTACACCTTCTAGGAAGAGCATCATCCTATTTTTCCATAAGTTGAAGTTGTCTCTGGAAAATCTAGGGGGTTTTGCAAGAGAACCATTGTCTATATAATTTGTGTTTGTGTGGGAGGCCATTTTCAGAAAATAGCAAGGAAGAGAAATATCTTAGATTAAATCTTGTTTATGAGATTAAACAAATCTGCTCTGATACCACTTGTTGGTCCCGAAAGGCCTATACAAGTTTGTAGAAGGGGGGGGGGGGGGGGGGGGGGGGTTGAATACAAACACGCTATTTTACTTTTCTAAATTGTTTATTGATAAATCATTAACAATTTACAGCTTGTTGCGGAAACAAGATTAACGATAAACCTAAATCTAAACAAGTTGGAACACTAAGGTTTCTTGCACTAAGAAAGATATGGAGATTACTAATAAAATCCTATCTTGAGAGAGATTTGAACTTGTCCAGAGTTAGCAAGTTACTTCAAATGAAGTGAGTTCATCTCTTTATATACTGCATGCATTTAATGCAATTCAGTATACGTTTTACACGTGTCATCAGCGGATTGGTTGCATGTCATTGACCTTTGTTGACAACCTTAGTAGCCGCATGAATGAACAGTGTAGTATCAGAGTGGTTGTACGATCTCAGATTTTCGGAGGTTCTTTTCTGACATTTCGTACGGTGGCGTGCAAGGGAGGTTAAGACAAAAGTACTTTGTACGGAGGACTTCATGATCAGCTTTCGTTGATTCAGCGATTATCATTTACTATTCAGCGAATGATAAAGTTCAGCGATAGCTGAAGTCTTGTACTTGATACTTCACGTTGAGTGGACAAATCTGAGTCTTCGCTGATCCGCATCAGTTCATTAGTAGACTTGTCGCTGGTTCTTGAGCTTGATCTTCGACTTCAGCGTAGAACCTTTGTTGACGTGAAACTTGTCTTCAGGGATTATAAGTAAACAACTAACTTATCAGCGATCACCATAAGGACTGAACAGACTCAGCGCATTATGGTGAACAGTGTTCGCTGAATGTTTAATTTAAAGAGCAAGAGTTCCTATCAGCGGTACTGTAAGATCTTAGTACTTATCAGCGATAGTGAAACTCTGATACATATTGTTTACATACAATTTTCACTAAGTATTTAAGAGAGGGTCATTATCAAATCACTGAGGGTTTGGATCAACAGGATCTTTGGCAGAGGGTAGCTCAGTGTGTCTAGCAGAGTACCATAACTGGGATAAGAGCCGCTGACTGGCAGGAGGTGTTATGGTCAGGGCTGTGTAGATGGGGCTGTTCTTCAGAAAGCTTACAGCATCGTCCAGATGTGATACTTGCTTCCGAGGAGGAAACTCGAGAAGAGCTGAGAGGTTGTTGGCCTTAGTCCAATCGAGTTGATCCAGCTCGAACTTAACCTGGGGGGCTTTGAAGATTTCCATTTCCTCAGAGTCAGTGGAGATGGACTCAGCGGTAACATTCAGCTTTGAAGATGCCATATCACTGTATTATCAGTTCAACCAAAGATGTTAACAAATAAGAATTATCTTAATGTGGAAAGAAATTTCCGTTAAGATATTTCGAATCTTGTCCATTTCATTCAGACAAAAAATGTCTTAATGAAGATTAGGGTTTTTCTTGATTTTAAAAGAAAAGTAAAACCCATAAAGTCTTGTATTCCAGTTTCTAAAAGAAAAATGGATACGAATGTAGAACAAGTTTAAGATTTAGATTTAAAACTTGAAGAACAACCATGAAATGGTTGTGTTCATAAAACCATGAAAGAAATGATTTTATTTTAAAAAGTTCTTTTGTTTGATCTTGTTAAAGCAAAGAGAAGATCGAAAACAAGTTATACGCATTTGATAAAAGATAAGAACATATTAACCTTGAAGTTTTGATGAAGAAGATGATGAACAGTTCTTGAGGTTTTTGAGAGCACAAATGCAACAGAGAATTCTTTTCTTGCGGAGAAAGATTGTTCGCGTAAAAGACAAATATAAACCAAGAGTTGTTTATATAGGGATTTTTAGAGAGAGAAAACCTTGAGCGGGAAAAGGTTTTCATCATGACACGGACACGTGTTTGCATTTGATTGGAAGTTTGAACAAAACGTGCAAACGTGTGTCAGAAAGAAATCGTGCCGAGTGTTATCCGTTGCAATGACGTCACAACTGTCCTTTCACATTCTTTTAGGATGTCTCTGAGGTTTTGAAAACTCAGGGACTCTTTTGAAAAACATGAAGCACTGAATAGAAAATATCAGTGAAGATTTAAGGAAATTTTCAAAATATCGTTGTTAAGGAAGAGATATTCAGCGATGCAATTTATTTTGAAATCTTGCATTTTCATGCGATTGTCAGAGAGAGAAAAACATACCTGGATATCAGTTTAACCAAGTTTATTCAGAGAGAAGATGATGAAATGGATTATATAAGTTGATTTTATCCCGAAGGCTATACACAAATGTATAAACGTATCGCTGATTAAATGTGAACCGCTGAAGATTTTATCCTTCAAAGTTCAGCATTCCAAGCTCGCTGATGAGAAAGTTGAATCTTGTCTCATCAAGAGGTTTGGTAAACAAATCAGCTAACTGATAATCAGTTGGGATAAAATGAAGTTCTATATCACCATTCATCACATGATCTCTGATAAAATGATATCTGATTTCTATGTGTTTTGTCTTTGAGTGTAGCACTGGATTGTTTGCTATAGCGATGGCACTAGTGCTGTCGCAATAGATTGGAATTTTGGAGAGCTGAAGATCATAGTCTAGTAGCTGATTTCTCATCCACAAGACTTGAGAACAGCAGCTTCCAGCGGCTACATACTCAGCTTCAGCTGTGGAAGTGGACACTGAGTTTTGCTTCTTACTTGTCCAACTTACCAGCTTTCCACCCAGGAGCTGACATCCTCCTGTGGTGCTTTTCCTATCCATTTTGCAACCTGCAAAATCACTGTCTGAATAGGCGGTTAGATCGAATCCTGAGTCTTTGGGATACCAAAGACCTAGATTCGCTGTACCCTTAAGATATCGAAAGATTCGCTTTACAGCTTTCATATGGGATATCTTAGGTTCAGCTTGATATCGTGCGCACAGACATGTTGCAAACATAATATCGGGTCGGCTAGCTGTAAGATACAGTAGTGAGCCGATCATCCCACGGTACAGCGTGACATTGACAGGAACACCCTTTGTGTCCTTATCAAGTATCAGCGGTGGTGCCATATGGGTTTTCATAGCTGAACTTTCAGTTAAGTCGAATTTCTTCAGCATATCTTTAACATACTTTCCCTGATTTATAAAAGTTCCTTTTTCAGTTTGCTTAATCTGAAGACCAAGGAAATATGTTAGTTCACCCATCATGCTCATTTTATACTCATCTTTCATTCTATCAGCGAAACGAGTACAAAGCTCAGGGTTAGTAGAACCAAATAAAATGTCATCAACATATATTTGAACTAAAATGATATGACCTTTCACTTTTCTAAAAAACAAAGTTTTGTCAATCTTACCTCTCTCAAATTGTTCAATATGGAAATAAGTAGAGAGAGTATCATACCATGCACGAGGAGCTTGCTTTAAGCCATAAAGTGCCTTGTCCAGTTTATACACATAACCTGGACGCTTAGGATCTGAGAATCCTGGAGGTTGTTCCACATACACTTCTTCATTCAGCTTTCCATTTAGAAACGCTGACTTAACATCCATCTGATGTACAGTGAAGTTTTTGTGTACAGCATATGCTAAGAAAAGACGAATAGATTCAAGTCTTGCTACTGGAGCAAAAGTTTCGTCATAATCTATGCCTTCCTCTTGTCTGTATCCCTGAGCAACAAGACGAGCTTTGTTGCGAGTTACAGTACCATGTTCGTCCAACTTGTTTCGATAGACCCATTTAGTGCCTATCACCGTTTTGTCAGTTGGTCTACGAACAAGTTTCCAAACTTTGTTTCTTTCGAATTCAGTCAGCTCTTCTTGCATAGCGCTGACCCAGTTTGGATCTCTGAGGGCATCATCTATTTTCTTTGGTTCAGTTAGAGAAATAAAGTTAACAAATAAACAAATATTACCTGCACTTCTACGAGTCTGAATACCAGCGTTGGGATCACCAAGAATTTGATCGATTGGGTGATTTACAGTCCATCGCTGAGCCGGAGCATACGTCGCTGACTCAGTCTGAACTGCAGAAACTGAAGATGAGGCTTCAGCTACTTCTGGATTATCAGTTAAGAGATGAATGTTTGCATTTGCCACTTCATTCACTGATTGCTGAGAAATAGATGGAATTTCTGAGACATTTGGATCAACTGCAGGTATAGTGTTTATAGGAACAGCTGAGACCCAAGATGTTTCAGCTTCACTATTTTGCATATTTGGAATGATAGAAGGACCATCATTTTCTACGGTGTGAGCATGAGGAGTGGGAATATCTTCTGAATCACCAAGATGAGAAAACATCCATTGATTCAGTTCTTCTGTATCAGCGTTCGGTTTAGAGTTCGCTGAACGGGATTCGTCAAACGTGACGTGAATAGTTTCTTCTACAGTTTGTCTTCTTCGGTTGAAGACTCTGAAGGCTTTGGAAACTGAGGAGTATCCAAGAAAGATTCCATCATCAGCCTTAGGATCAAACTTTCCAAGGGCATCTCTGTTGTTCAGTATGAAACACTGACATCCAAAGATGTGAAGAAAGCTGATTGAAGGCTTTCTCCCATGAAAAAGTTCATAGGCTGTCTTTTTGAATCTTTTAACTATCAGCGACCTGTTTTGCGTAAAACAAGCAGTGTTGACAGCTTCTGCCCAAAACTGAGTAGGCAGGTGAGAATCGCTGAGCATTGAACGTGCAGCTTCAATAATTGTTCTATTTCTTCTTTCAGCGACTCCATTTTGTTGTGGTGTTCTCACTGACGAAAAGTTGTGAGAAATACCCTTGCTCTCAAGGAAGGAATCAAGAGAACTGTTTTTGAATTCAGTTCCATGATCACTCCTTATTGAGCGAACAGTCATATTGTTCAGAGTTTCCATCTTCCGAACAAAGGTGATGAGTTCTTCAGGGGTGTCACTCTTAGAACGGAGAAACATTACCCATGTGTAACGAGAGAATTCATCAACTATGACCAGCGTATATTTCTTTCCAGCGATGGATTGTTTGTTAACGGGGCCAAACAAATCCATATGGAGTAGTTGTAGAGGAGATGACACAGAGGAAACTTGCTTTGACTTAAAGCTTGCCTTGGTCTGCTTCCCTTTTTCACACGCTGAACATAAAGACTCTTTGGCGTATGAATGTTGAGGTAGACCAGTGACTAACTCTTTGGAGGAAAGAGTATTCAGTGTCTTGAAATTTAGATGTGAGAGCCTCTTGTGCCATAGCCAGTTGACATCAGAAGATGCCTTTGATAAGAAACAGGAGTTCTCAGTGGTTGTTGAGTCCATGTTTTATACATAAACATTTTCCAAACGATAACCGCTGAGAGCTATCTTCTCCTTTTTGTCAGAGACAAAGCAGGATTCCTTAGTGAAAATCACTTTGTTATCCATGTCGCAAAGTTGACTGATGCTTAGAAGATTATGCTTCAGCCCTTCAACATATGCGACTCTTCTGAAGGATGTTGTACCATTTGAAAGTACACCATACCCTCGGGTGTGTCCTTTTCCATTTCCACCGAAAGTCACAGAGGGACCCTTCTCTTCCTTGTATTCAGCGAGCAGGCTTTTCTTTCCAGTCATGTGTCTAGAGCATCCGCTATCGAGATACCAGATACCCTTCTTAACCTGCAATACAAAGGAAAATTAGTTTTGCTTGGGTACCCACTTCACCATGTATACGCGTTTGTCAGTGGAAGTAGTTGGAATGGGTTCAGCAGTCTTCGCAGCATTTGAAGATTCAGCTTTGTCTTTCTTCACTTTGGTCAATTTCTTGACCTCAGCGGTAGGAGTCACCTTGACCTGAATTGCAACTGGTTTGGTCTTCTTGGGTGCTATCTTCACCTTAGCTATCTTATCAGCTTTGGTGGCTGTGGGACACTTACTTGCAATATGATCGGTAAGTCCACAGTGATAACATTTCCTATAACTAAAATTAGTTCTAGGACCACTTGAGTGCTGAGCTTTTAATTTGGAATTAGAAGTACCAGCACCAAGTACACTATTGGTTTTTGAAATAGGACGAACATTCAGTTCTTCAGATTTCTTACCAAGGACATCTACTCTGAGTCTAGGAGTAGGTCGCTGAACTGATCCAGAGGTCTGATTTCTAGAACCAGATGAATGAATCACTAAGGCTTTGGAAGCATTCAGCTTAGGTACTAAGGTACCCTTCTGAGGATTTTGATAAATAACAATTCCTTTACCTTTGTCTTTAGAGACAGAGGTAGGTTTTGAATAAACCATTTTCTCCTTACCTTTTGAGGAGGTAGGAGTTTCCTCAGGGATTGGTGTAACCAACGAGGAGTACTGAGATGATGAAGTGTCAGCGACTGAGGATACGAACGTTCCAAATTTAAGCATTGAACGTTCAGTGGTTGGTTTTGGAGTATCATACTTATAACCCAGACCACGTTTATCACTCAGAGGAATCTGAGCCTTAATTATCTCAGTGATCTTTGTTGAAGAATTACACCATCCTTCAACAGTAGCTTGTTCAGCTTTTAATGCAGCGATAGCTTCTGCTCGTTCGATTTTGACTAGCTGATTTAAATAGACTTGATCTTTAAAATCATCTTCAATTTTAGAAAGCTTTTCTATTTGAAGGTGGCAGTTTTTAAGCTTTTCAGCGAGATCAAGATTTTGGTTTTCAACCACAGCTTTGCCGTTCATGGCTTCGTATAAACTTCTAGTCAGTAGATCGATTTTACGGAGACTATCAGCTTCATCAATATTTGCAATATTGGTAAAGAAGGAAGGTGATACCTGAATGGCAGATGTTGAAGTGGAGGGAATGTCTGAACTTTCTTCCTCTTCTTCAATCTTTGCCATGAGACATTGATTTGCTTCATCATCTTCAGAATCAGATGATGAGGCTTCTTCATCAGAAGCAGCCCAATCATAGTCAGCCATCAGGCCTTTTCCTTTCTTCTTAAAGCTTTTCAGCTTTGCATACTTCTCTTTCAGCTTTTGATACCTGTCATCTCTATACCTGGGGTTAGAGGATTCTTTAGGAAAAGTTGAGATTATCATCCTATCGTTCCATAGATTTAAACTATCTTTGGAGAATTTAGGGGATTGCGCAAAAGAACCATTGTCTACATAATTTGTGTTTGTGTGGGAGGCCATTTTCAGATAATAGCAAGGAAGAGAAATATCTTAGATTAGATCTTGTTTATGAGATTAAACAAATCTGCTCTGATACCACTTGTTGGTCCCGAAAGGCCTATACAAGTTTGTAGAAGGGGGGGTTGAATACAAACACACTATTTTACTTTTCTAAATTCTTTATTGATAAATCATTAACAATTTACAGCTTGTTGCGGAAACAAGATTAAGGATAAACCTAAATCTAAACAAGTTGGAACACTAAGGTTTCTTGCACTAAGAAAGATATGGAGATTACTAATAAAATCCTATCTTGAGAGAGATTTGAACTTGTCCAGAGTTAGCAAGTTACTTCAAATGAAGTGAGTTCATCTCTTTATATACTGCATGCATTTAATGCAATTCAGTATACACTTTACACGTGTCATCAGCGGATTGGTTGCATGTCATTGACCTTGGTTGACAACCTTAGTAGCCGTAAAGATGAACAGTGTAGTATCAGAGTGGTTGTACGATTTCAGATTTTCGGAGGTTCTTTTCTGACATTTCGTACGGTGGCGTGCAAGGGAGGTTAAGACAAAAGTACTTTGTACGGAGGACTTCATGATCAGCTTTCGTTGATTCAGCGATTATCATTTACTATTCAGCGAATGATAAAGTTCAGCGATAGCTGAAGTCTTGTACTTGATACTTCACGTTGAGTGGACAAATATGAGTCTTCGCTGATCCGCATCAGTTCATTAGTAGACTTGTCGCTGGTTCTTGAGCTTGATCTTCGACTTCAGCGTAGAACCTTTGTTGACGTGAAACTTGTCTTCAGGGATCATAAGTAAACAACTAACTTATCAGCGATCACCATAAGGACTGAACAGACTCAGCGCATTATGGTGAACAGTGTTCGCTGAATGTTTAATTTAAAGAGCGAGAGTTCCTATCAGCGGTACTGTAAGATCTTAGTACTTATCAGCGATAGTGAAACTCTGATACATATTGTTTACATACAATTTTCACTAAGTATTTAAGAGAGGGTCATTATCAAATCACTGAGGGTTTGGATCAACAGAAGGAATATAATTTTGATAAATTTGACTTTTATTGTAGTTACATGAGTTGCAATGAAAAGAAATAGACATGGGAATTGATAAATCAAAATGAGAACTAATATGATGTAAAATGTTGTAAGAGGGATGTCCTAGGTGATGGTGCCAATTAATAAGAAAATGTGATCTTTTAGAAGTATGAACGACACGCTGGAGAGGATGTCATTCATAGATGCCATACTTAGTTGGACCTTGGAGTAAGGATGCCCCATGTGCGAAGATCCTTCACATAAAAGGAGTTAGGTGAGAATGTGATAGAAGAATTATTGTCTCGACAAAACTTTGAAATAGAAATAATACTGCAAAAAGCAGGTGGACATGAAGTATATTACGAGGAGAAAAATAAGTTGAGAGAGTAGAAGAGATGTGGAACCGGTGTTGGCATTTGGTAGTCCAAAGCTATCCCTAATGACAAGTTCTTCGGTGCCTTCACATGGTGAATAAAGAACAAGATTGTTACGATCATTAGTTACATGATGGGTTGGACCACTCTCTAATATCCGCCTGTAGAAGAATAACCGGAAGTAGAGGATGTAGCAACATAGGCAAAAGGATAAGAGGTGGTTTGGTATTTAGTAGCATAGTGCCCTTGAGGATGGCACCATTGACAATGTCCAAGAAATGAACGAGGGGTTCGAGGTTGATTAAGGAAGTTGGGAGATGGAGTAAGCAGGATACCATTATAAGCCATTTTGAGAGAGAGAAAAAAAGGAGGAGATGATTATGGGAGCAAAGAATATAGGTTTTCAAAGAAGTAAAACACCAACTATCTTGCTCTCACACCATATGAGATATATATATTTGTATATTGAGAAGTTTACAAGAAGAATTACAATGGTATTTATACAAGTATGAACTCTTTTTTTAAACTCTTAATCTATGTAACAATAGCCATCTCATTAATGTAATATTTTTGTAACTTTTATATAAGTTAATTTGTAACTCTCATATCACTTGATTTTATATTGATGAAATATCTCTCTAATACTCTTTTATCCTTTGTTTTTAAACGGGGGTTGCTAAGGCTACCTCCTGCAAGAAAGTATACCCCCCCCCCCCCCCTCTCAAGCCTACGATCAAGCCTATCCCTCTCACAAACCAAACATTTCAATTAAACATTTACCTTTTATATCCTTAAAATTATTTAATTAGTTTACTTTATACCTTTTGTTTTTGTAATTTTCATTTTACACATTCATCATATTAACACATAAAATCGTATATTAGCTAAAAACGTTTTAATTTTAACAAATTACACCATTATAATCGTCTCTTCGATACGTTCGAAATGAGTCCAATATTGAATATTTTTTGATTTGATTATTTTATTATATATCATATATACTACATAAAATTATTTTTTATATTTAAAATTCATACTCTTATTGTTAATTATTTAATTTATGGTAAATCTCTTACTTTTTCAATTTTCGTTTTACACTCTTATCACATTAATATAATAATCATATATGAACTAAAATATGTTAAAAAATACGTTTTAACATATCACATTAACATACATAATTACGTTAAAATACGTTAAGAAATTCGATATATATATATATATATATATATATATAGGGTATGACTATTTTGCAACCCTGATCTTAGTCATAGATTAGAAAATCAACGGTTATTATGAATTCCCGTGTTTATTAATTTTTATTACATTAATAATTAATTTTTTGATGAATTTTTAAGGCAGTAAAGGGTAAAATAGGGAGATTGGAAAAAGTAGAAGCGTGTCGATTCACGTCCACAAATCTTCATCAAGATCTTATTCCCTAATAATCTCTTCCACTCTGATTCAGTTACCGATGAAAGCGCAAAATCGATTCACCACCATTTTTTACAAGAATATCATACATATGGCTGACACGATTCGAGGTATATTGATTAAACCCATTCCTTGCAAACGGCAAACCCTAATCGTTTGATTCATTGCTAAGTATGATGCTCCAGTACAAAACAACAACAATGAATTAGATGAAGTTGAACAGCAAAAACCTGAGAACGAATTTGAAGAGATGAACAATGACCAAGATGATTCAATGATTAATTCGGAACCAGTTATGGGTGAACATGCAACATCAAAGGAAAGTAAATTGATTATTTATTTTGTTTCTTAAAAACGTTCCTATTCACAGGAATTGATTCTTGACATTAGGGTTTCAATATGTTATACATTTGAATGCCCCATGAATTTTTAACCTTTTTATGAAATTAATTAAGAGGAATTCAACAGGATTTTTTTTTGTTGATTACACATTTCAGAAAAAATAAATATATAAAGTTGTGATTAGTTGAATCCATTAATAATGAAAATAGATTAGTGAAATTGGAATTTGAGTTTATGTATTTGCCAAATACCTTCTGACGAAATGGTTTTTAGATATGATGTCATCATGATTTGGGTTTCATGAATTTTTAATCAGAAACTTAAGGTTTATGATATTTAATCACAATCTCATAATCATAAAAATGGAGAACATACAATCCAGCGTATGAATGATTAATTTTGATTTGCTGTGAATGAAAATTGATAATTAATCCAAAAATGATCTGGGGAATACTTGGGAACTTGAGTATGTGTTAATTATTTAACATGAATGCTTAATCATCAGAATAGCAATGCACTGTGGTTCATGAAAGGTTAGTCACTGTATGTGAATCCAGTTTCATGAATGCGAAATCACCAACTCATATTCTAAAAACTGTTACACCTAGCTACATTCCAATCTGTATGCTTAATCATAATAATAAACAGAATTGGTAACTTGAATAAGTAAGTGTTAAGTATTTATCATGAATGCTTAATCACCAAATCCATTTCTCAAAATTGAAACATTGATCCAACCGCGCGAGATGATTGGAAACAATCTGCAAAGAACCAAATGTTAACTTCGCTTGACTGTCGATTTTGGGAAGTGAGCAAATAGACTTAACAACGTAATCATCGACTTTTTCCCCTCCTCACCCCAGGTTCATCGCCATTAATTAATTGGTATTGCCTTTGTCCTTTTCAAGCTCAACACCTTCAGCAGCATCTCCTTCGAATAACATGGACTCAAAACCGTTTCTGTTGCCTTCGTCTACAATTAATTCCTTCGTCATAATCACCAATGATTAACAGATTTACCCTACTAGCGAGTTCTATGAAAACAAATAAAGAAGAAAACAGCCGTACATATGATTTGAAAAGCAATTAAGGACATGGATCCATCAATACGGTTACCTTAAAAAAAATAAAGAATAAAAGCAATTAAAGAAACTAGATAACAATGAGAAAATAAAAAAATTTAAAATGAATAAATGCCATACGGTTACCTTAAAGATTCAACATTATCTATTTAATTAATGAATTAATAAAACAGAAATTTACAAATGACTAAATTGACCCTGTAATTAAATATTAATTATTAAATAATCAAAAACTCTTAAGATCTGATCAACGGTTAAGATCGTGGTTGCAAGGGTTTCAACTTTTTTAAGGGTTGCAAAATAGTCACCCCTATATATATATATATATATATATATATATATATATATATATATATATATATATATATATATATATATATATATATATATATATATATATATCGAACGTAAATTTAATGATTTGATTTGAAATAAAGTAAAGTTATTGATTTGAAATAAAGAAAAGTTATTGATTTGAAATAAAGTAAACTGTGTACAAGTCGTGGGTTACCATGTGTGCATGAACAAGCACTATATACATGTCAAGGCGTACCTATTCCATTTGATGCGATCGACGTATTTTGGAAAAAAACTTGATTTCTCGCCATGTGCGTCCGTACAAGATGATGATATTCAATGTGACGATGAAGTACAAATGTTTAGAGAAAATTTCAATAAACAATCTGTTGGTGCAAGTGTACCACATCTCTATATATTTATTTATATTTATTTTGATGATTACAAACACACCGCATTATTGTTTATCTAACAATTTAATCCAAGTGTGCAGTTGTTGAAGAACACGAAGATTTAATCTGAAGGGTTCAAGACGGAAGTGTTTACATCGTCATCATTGTTTATAACTAATAATGATAAACACCCTAAAATAATATACCACTTGGATATTTCTAAAAACCATAATTGATTTTAATTAAATAAGGTTTATTGAGAAGATCCAGCAAGATTTGGTTGCGTCATGAAGAAGTTGCTTTTTCTGACGCAGGTATACCGCGATGGAAAGCCGGTATACCGCGGCGGTATGCTGATTGATTGGACCACCCTTTTTGTACGACTGTCAGGCGGTATACCGCCGTGTGCAACGCGGTATACCGCGGGTACGTATTCCAGAAGTCAACTTTGCATGAGAGCCGTTGAGTGTCAGTGTACTTTTGTCTGCACGGTATACCGCGTGCATTTGGCGGTATACCGCGGATGCTTGTTTCCGTTGGAAGTGTTGCTATATAATGCATGCGATGGTGGAGAAGACCAAAAAGACAATACAGATACAACCAACACCATCACTGCTCATCTGATCTCTCTCATTTTTTAATATATATATTTTATAAAACTTTTTTATAAAATATCCAAGTGTGAGATATTATACAAGAGTGATTACCCATTGTGAGTTATACTCCTCTTGTAAGTATTTGAATAACGGGTGTGTGATCCTGTACATCTCAATAAGCTGAGGCTTAGAGAACCGTTTACTTTGCTCTGTATTTGGTTTGTATTCTACCGTAAAGAATACATTTATTGGATCGTGTCGGGAAGTGTCTCGGCTGCTGGTTTATCACAGTTGGTGGTAAATCAGTAAATCTCCGTGTCAAGTATCTCTATCCTTTATCTCTTTATTTATTCCGCTGTGCATTTTAATTATATCTGTTTATATAATTGTTGTATATTTATTATTTGTATACTCTGATTTATTTATACTGTTTCTGTACTGTATTTATTTATAAAAGAATTTTTGAAAGTAAAAGATTTAAAATACAACCTTACCCCCCCTTAGGTTGTCTAACATTTGGTATCAGAGCAGGGCTTTCAAAAATTATCTGTTTAAATTTTTAAAGTTATTTCTTCAATTCTTTTAAATGGCTCAACAAACTAATTTTGTGTTTTCAAAACCTCCTTTGATAGATACTGAAAAGTTTGGCATTTGGGCCGAGCTATTTGAATGTCACGTGCGTGGCAAAAATCAAAAGATTTGGGATATTATAGAAAATGGGGATTTTAATCCTACTATTGTAAAAGATGATCTTATTGTTGATAAACCTTTAAAAGAATGGACTCCCGCTGAAGAATCTCATGTCTGTTTAAATTTTGAAGCTAAGAATATATTATATGCTGCTTTAACCTCTGATGAAATTGAAAGAGTTTATACTTATAAAACTGCTAATCAAATCTGGCAAAGCTTGAGCGACACTCATCGTGGAAATACTCAAGTTAAAAGCTCTAAAATAAATATTCTTGTTCATGATTATGAATTATTTGAAATGTCAAAAGATGAGTCAATCGACTCAATGTTTAAACGTTTTAACCTCATTATGACTACTTTGAAGGGATTAGGTCGTACTTATCCTAATGAGGATTATGTAAGGAAAATTCTTCGAGCACTTCCTTCGGAGTGGATGGCAAAAATCACATCCTTGGAAGACTCCCGAGATCTCGCAACTATGAAGCTCGATGATCTCATCGGCAATCTTAAAGTGCACGAAATTGCACTAAGAAGAAATCAAGTCCGGGAGCAAGTCAAAAAGAAATCCATAGCTTTAAAAGTCATTGCCTCAAAAGAAGAGGAAAAGGAAGAGGAGGAAGAAGCTAGCTCATCCGATGACGAACCCGAAAATCTTGACGATTTAGTCAAGTTGGTAAGAAAACTTTCTAAACTTTTATCTAACAGAAAGTTTGCCAAAAATGATAGGTTTCAAGAAAATGGAGACTACCGTCGTGGTGGTAAAAACCAAAGTCGCAACGTCCATAAAAGTGAAGACAAATATGACGAATCTAGCGACGATGAAAAAGCCAATAAAAAGAAAGGCTTTTGCTATGTGTGTGGTGACAAGGATCACTATGCAAGTGTGTGTCCGAATCGAGCAAAACAAATCAACACACCAAAAGCTTTAGTTGGAGGCGCGATGAGCGCAAGCATAAATGAGGCCAAAAATTTTTGTTTCATGGCCGACCATGATAATGAGGTATCTTCATCATATTCTTCTAAAAATAATTGTGATAATTATTATATATTATAGTGACGATGAAAATAATCTTGACGAATTATATAAATCATTTCATGATATGGCCGCTCTTGCAAATAGGTATAAAGATGAAATCTCTAATTTAAAAGAAACCGTATCCGCATATAAAAAGGAAATAGATGACGGTAAACAAAAATCTGCTTATGATTTAGATATTATCACTAAATTAGAAAATAAATTAAGTGAAAAAGATATTTGCAAATCTTGTGATATTTTAAATGATAAAATTGCATGCTTAAATAAAAAGACACATGAAGATATTACATGTACAAAATGCGAGTCTCTTGAAAATGAAATTGCATGTTTAAATGCTAAATGTAAATCGCATGAGAAAAATGACTTATTAGCAAATGCTTTTAATAGTAGCAATGATAAAGTGCTTAAAATGCTTAATATATCAAATCGTATAAATTGCCGAAAAGGCATTGGTTCAAATACGTGTATTGAAAAATGTGATTGTATGCCAATTAAAAAGGTTTTTGAAAAACCTAAATTTGTTGTTAAAAATAAAACGCAAAAACCTCCATATATGTCAAAAATAAAAAATGTGAATTATGGGAGGAAACCGCATGCTCGTATGTATAATGGTAATTTTTCTAGACCTAAAAATAATGTAAATTTGCATGCTTCATTTTACGTCTATGATAAATACGATCGTAAAATAAAAATGGTTAGAAAATGGATTCCGAAAGGAATGTTTAATGTTGACAATCCCGGTGGGATGCGTTTGTGGTTTTAAACCATTTTTATGGTTTTATATGTTGTCGTATTTTGTTTTATGTCGACAACATATTTTTTGCAGTTTATGTTTTATACTAACTGTTAAAAGGCCCCATAAGAAAAGGGTACCACGAAATATTTTCTTTGCCTTTTGTAGGTGTTTCCTGACGAGGATATAATACGTGTTTCCTGACGAGGTTATAATACGTGGTTACCTGCCGAGGTTATAATACGTGGTTACCTGCCGAGGTTATAATACGTGGTTACCTGCCGAGGTTATAATACGTGGTTACCTGCCGAGGTTATAATACGTTGTTACCTGACGAGGTCATAATACGTGGTGGTTTTTTTTTTTCACATAAAATTAACCGAAAATCGAAGCCTTAAGATCCTTTTTGGTGCAAGTGTTTCTTTTTGGTTATTTTGTTTCATGTCATTTATTATGCTTATTTTATCCCTCAAATTTTATAAAATCTTCAATTTAATATCGTTATTAATTTGAGGGGGAGCTTTTTATCTTTACCCATGAGTTTATGCTACCTCAATTATATGCATATTTTGAGGGGGAGCATCTCTCGAGGGGAAGCATACCGTCTTTCTTGACCCTTTTTGTTTCGACAAACGGGGGAGAGAAACCGCATATGCTCTTGCTTAGCGGTTGTGTTTGTCATCATCAAAAAGGGGGAGATTGTTGGTGCAAGTGTACCACATCTCTATATATTTATTTATATTTATTTTGATGATTACAAACACACCGCATTATTGTTTATCTAACAATTTAATCCAAGTGTGCAGTTGTTGAAGAACACGAAGATTTAATCTGAAGGGTTCAAGACGGAAGTGTTTACATCGTCATCATTGTTTATAACTAATAATGATAAACACCCTAAAATAATATACCACTTGGATATTTCTAAAAACCATAATTGATTTTAATTAAATAAGGTTTATTGAGAAGATCCAGCAAGATTTGGTTGCGTCATGAAGAAGTTGCTTTTTCTGACGCAGGTATACCGCGATGGAAAGCCGGTATACCGCGGCGGTATGCTGATTGATTGGACCACCCTTTTTGTACGACTGTCAGGCGGTATACCGCCGTGTGCAACGCGGTATACCGCGGGTACGTATTCCAGAAGTCAACTTTGCATGAGAGCCGTTGAGTGTCAGTGTACTTTTGTCTGCACGGTATACCGCGTGCATTTGGCGGTATACCGCGGATGCTTGTTTCCGTTGGAAGTGTTGCTATATAATGCATGCGATGGTGGAGAAGACCAAAAAGACAATACAGATACAACCAACACCATCACTGCTCATCTGATCTCTCTCATTTTTTAATATATATATTTTATAAAACTTTTTTATAAAATATCCAAGTGTGAGATATTATACAAGAGTGATTACCCATTGTGAGTTATACTCCTCTTGTAAGTATTTGAATAACGGGTGTGTGATCCTGTACATCTCAATAAGCTGAGGCTTAGAGAACCGTTTACTTTGCTCTGTATTTGGTTTGTATTCTACCGTAAAGAATACATTTATTGGATCGTGTCGGGAAGTGTCTCGGCTGCTGGTTTATCACAGTTGGTGGTAAATCAGTAAATCTCCGTGTCAAGTATCTCTATCCTTTATCTCTTTATTTATTCCGCTGTGCATTTTAATTATATCTGTTTATATAATTGTTGTATATTTATTATTTGTATACTCTGATTTATTTATACTGTTTCTGTACTGTATTTATTTATAAAATAATTTTTGAAAGTAAAAGATTTAAAATACAACCTTACCCCCCCTTAGGTTGTCTAACACAATCAATTCTTGGTCGTAAAACCTTGCTAAAAAGGTTAAAAGATATAATAATGCAATCAAGACCGTTGTTTGATGAACCCTCGGCTCATAGAACCACTCGTGGACGTCCTTCTCAAAAGAATCAAGCTCTAAAGAAAAAGATTCCTGAAGACCCTCGTAGACGCAGTTGTTCTAACGCGCCAACATTTATCAACTCTGAAGGTTTTGCTCATCAAGAATCAGCGAGGCATAGCTCCTACTTCCCACGACAACCCCCCCCCCCCCCCCCCCCCACCCCCCAATCCATATCTTGATCAAATCCCGAGTTTATTTCATCCATACATCACACAAATACAAGATGTATTGGGCAATAGAAATTGTGGATTTCGAGCCATATCTACTTGTCTGGGTGGTCATGAAGACGAATGGGACAATATCCGCAGAGAGTTAATTGTTGAACTAACTGAGTATCAACAATATTACTCTTATGTGATTGGCAACGAGTGTGAAAGAATTTACGAAACGTTGAATTTTTCCAGAAGGGCGTCCTTGCACCACCTATGCATTGGATCGCTATGCCTGAAATGAGAATTCTAGTTGCTTCAAGGTTCAATGTCATACTACATGTTCTCAATATGGCAGGTAGTGTGACATACTTACCATTCAGGACACAACTGCCGTCATCATCCCAACACGTGTCAATTGCAATAGTGCATGTTAATAGTAATCATTACATAAAAGTGGTATTAAACGGAGAATATCCAATGCCCACACTCATACACCATTGGACACGTTATCGACTTCAAGATGCAAGTACATAGATTGTCCCATGCAAACGTAGATTAGATTTGTATGAATAATAAATAGAGCATACTTATACTCGTGGGTATATTGATTTAAATGAATAATCAGAGTTGGAATTTGTTGGAATAAAAAGTATTTTTTTAACTTATTTTAGTTAATAGTGGGCTCATTTTGAAATAATATAATTAAATAAAAAAATAAGAAGGTATCGACGAATAACAATATAAAAAAATAACGTAAACGTATGACATATAATAATATAATTAAAGCAAAAAATATTCAATATTTGGCTCATTTCGAAGGTATCGACGAGACGATTATAATGTCGTAACTTGTTAAAATTAAAAAGTCTTTTTTAACGTATTTTAATTAATATACGATTATATGTGTTAATATAATGAAAGTGTAAAATAAAAAAAATAAAAAAACTAAAAGGTATAAAGTAAATTAATTAAATAAGTATAGGGGTGTAAAATGTAACTTATAAATAAAAAATAAAAAAATTGAAGTGTGTGAGGGGTAGGGGTGTACAAAAAACCGTCAACCCGTGAAACCCGACCAACTCAACCCGCTAACAACCCAATTAAACCCAACCCGTCGAACCGCTGAGCCGCCAAACCGTCAAACCGCTAATTATAAGGGTTGAAATTGGGTTAGGAAAACTCAACCCAACCCAAACCGCCAACCCGCCGCTAATATTTTTTATTTTAAAAAAAAATTATATATATATATAGAGGGATAATAAATTGTAAACCTCTAAATATGTGTAAACTTTGTAAACTTTGTATTTCATAGGTTTTCTTGATGAAATTGTTTCATGAAATTGTATATTTTTGATAAAAGTGTTTTATATCATTCATTTCTTGATGAAATTGTTTAATATATTTGTGTTCTTTACGTAAAAATGACAAAGTTTCATCAACTGAGAAAATATATGAAACAGTTTCATAGAAATGAAAAAAAAATATGAAACTACATAACAAACACAAATATATGAAACAATTTCATCAAAATAAATAATTCTATCAAACAATTTCATCAACAAAACGTATGAAATCCAAAGTTTACACGAAAAAAAGTTTACAAAATAGTGGACCTATATATATATATATATATATATATATATATATATATATACTTGAAGGTTGAGCCCAAATTAAAACAAAAGTTAATAATTGTTAACTAGTATAATTCATGAGGTCCAAATTACTTTATAATAAGAACCCAAAATACTTACCATTGGACAAAGATTGCATCTTAGGATCATACTTGTTAGATAGTAAAAGAATTGGTACAAGTTTTTGTGGAATCACTTAAGAAACCAATGTAAAAAGTATTTTGATAGTGTGTGTGATAAGAAACAAAAATTGTTTAACTTTCATTGTCGTTTAATAAAGAGAGATGCCAAAAAGTCGTGGCTAGGTTTGTGGTTAAGGACGAACAACTTACGCTTTTGAATTGGATGCTACAATTTACGCTTTTGAAGTTTAAGACTTAAGACTTTTAATATCTATTTAGATGCTTGTAATAACTAATAAATTTGTTGGGTATATTTTTAGTTTAATTTGTCGTATTTCAATCGTGAACTTTATGTATACTACCAAACCGCTCAACCCGCCCAACCCGCCACAACCCGCCAAACCCGCCACAACCCGCAAGAGTTAGGTTGGGTTGGGTTATAGTTTTGAATGGGTTAAGTTGGGTTAAAATTTTCCAAACCGCCATAATTGAGTTGGGTTGTAAAATAGTCAAAAACCATCCAATCCAACCCGCGTACATCCCTAGTAAGGGGAGGGGTATACAAAATAGCAGGGGGTGGATTTAGAATAAGTCTATTATATTTGCTAAAGTCAAGGTTGGTTTCTTAGGCTTTAAAACGTTTGCTCCATGTATATATTGGTGACCCAAAAGGTGATTGGTTGAAAGGTATTTGAAACAAACTTGTTGCTTTTGATAAAATAATGCAAGAAATGAAAATTATGTGGATTTGAATACATGGTGTCAAAACCAAAAATAGGAGTAACATGAAATCCTCAATCTTCCTTTTAACCAACTACATCTATCTATGTGATCACTATACTTCGAACATAATATAAAAAACAACTTTAAAATATTTTTAGCAATGGTAGTTAGATGGAAAAAAATGGATACCAATTTTCAAAATTATCAAGAAAAAACCTTTTTTTGGATTATATATAGTTTATGTAACAAATAAACTGACAGACCCTCCTTACTTTTGGTGAGGTTTGAACCTCAGTCTCCTACAAAACCAAAGGCTCTGATACTGTTAGGCCAAAGGCCCTTTTGTGAAGAAAAAACTTGATTTCTATTAAAGGTTTCATTTATATATAGTCATATGATTGACAACTTAATTATAAAATTATATAAAAATGTTACAATTAATTGACAACTTAATTATAAAATTAGTAAGTCTTCTTTTTAATCATATTGTAGCAAGGATGGGACTTCCTTGCCCCATAGTTTTGTTTCTCTTCTACTTGTTGATTCACATATTTAGGTGTTTCTCTTCTAGCTACTTGTTGATTCGCATATTTAACTAGAGAGCTTGCTTAAAAAAAAGGTTGACAATGTACTACAAAATAAATGGCTTTTACCCACAAAATTCATCCAAGGAAATTTTCGTCGATGAATACCCATGGATCACCCAGAAAATATCAATCGTTCGGTAAGATCCGATGTTTTTCGAGAAAATACTCATGGATCACCCAGAGAATCTCTAGGTAATCTGTCACTAATTTGCATTACCCACCAAATGTTTACCCACCAACTTTTGTGACGGTTTAATGACGAATCACCCTTACTGACAGATTTTCCAAAGAAAAATTCGTAGGTAAAATTCATTCGTTTAGTAGAGAATATGGCACTTGTTAATAATTGTCATATGTTAGGTTTTGTTGTAATATCAGTCTTTTTACAAGATTAATGTTTTTTTTCGATGACTAATTGAAGTGAAGTCACTTGTCATATTTTGCAATTAGTTTTTTTCTTAACAAAAACCTAATTTATTGGACAGTCGACCGTTAGGTTGGGCCAGCTCAGGTCCAAGGGACATCAACTATATATATATAGGGGGTGCTATATGCACCAAAAAAGTCAATTTACACCAAAAAAGAATATAAAAAATAAAATTTGACTGATTTTACACAATATGTTTGAATTGATGTAAGATTCCTTGATTTGACATAAGATTTCATGATTTGATAAAAGATTCCATAATTTAACTAATTTGATAACACACTTATTAAACAAAAATAAAAAACAAACCTCGAAACCTACCCCAGTTCGCGCCGGCCGGCGCTAGTCTCCTCTGGCGGCGCGAAACCGGCGTTGACCGGGGAATTTTTTATTATTATTTTTTTTAAAATAATTTTTATTTCTTTAAAATTTTAATTAATTTTATATATAATTTAATTTCTAAATTAATCAATTTTTAAATAGATTTTAAAAGACTTTTTATGTTATATTTAATTATTAAAAAAATAATAAATACTATTTTAAATAAAAAAATTCAATAATTAGAAAAATTATTTTAAAATTTAATTTAGTTAAATACGTTTTTATTTAACTATTTTTTAGAATAAATTGTAATTAATGTTTAAAAATACATTAATTTTTAATTAATTTTAAATATAATTTTTTTCCAAAACTATCAATTTTTTAATAAGTTTTTAATTATTTTTTATTAAAAAATTAATAAATACGATTTTAATTAAAAAAATTTCAATAATTTTCAATTCTATTAACTAAATACGTTTTTATTTAACTATTTTTTAGAATAAATTGTAATTAATGTTTAAAAATACATTAATTTTGAATTAATTTTAAATATAATTTCTTTCCAAAATTAAAAGTAATTAAAAACTTATTAAAAGTAATTAAAAACTTATTAAAAATTGATAATTTTGTAAAAAATTATATTTAAAATTATATAAAAATTTATTAAAAACTAATGTATTTTTAAACATTAATTACAGTTTATTCTAAAAAATAGTTAAATAAAAACGTATTTAATTAAATTAAATTTTAAAATAATATTCTAATTATTGATTTTTTTATTTAAAATCGTATTTATTAATTTAGTAATAATTAAAATATAACATAAAAAGTCTTTAAAAATTGATTAATTTAGAAATAAAATTATATTAAAGTTTTAAAGAAATAAAAATTATTTTATAATGAATTTAAAAAAAAAATCTTCGGTCAACGCCGGTTTCGCGCCGCCGGAGGAGACTAGCGCCGGCCGGCGCGAATTGGGGTGGGTTTCGAGGTTTGTTTTTTGTTTTGGTTTGGTAAGTGTGTTATTAAATCAGTCAAATCATGGAATCTTATATTAAAGCATGGAATCTTATGTTAAATCAATGAGTTACATAAATTCAAGCATATTGTGTCAAATCAATCAAATTTTATTTTTTATATTTTTTAATTAATTCTGAAATGTGTAACGTCGTGGGCCACTTCTCCTCAAGCGATGCTTGAAGAGAAAAGAGGGTTATTTTTGAATTTTTTTTAAAAGTTAGTTAATTTTGTAGTTGGTTTAGGTAAAGAGGCTAAAAAAATTAATATATGCTTGTATTTGATATTGCTATAATAATAAAAGAAATTTTGTTGCCAAAGGATTTAAACACGAGACCTTAGACATAATTACTATGCCATTACAAATAGGTTGTTGTCGTTTTTTGATTTTTTTTGTTTCCCGTCTCATCTTGCTTTATATGATTCCCTATGTTAAAAACTAGTTGTTTGTCTAGTTTTCAATACATATTTATTTGAAATAAAATGAAAAATAAAATTAATTACATTTGACAATTAATACTTTATATAATTTTTTTTTGAAAAAGTTGTATGATAATTAATACTTGAAAACTTAATTGTTATTGTTTTTTTTGGAAAGGGTGTCCTAGGCTATGCCTAGATTAATCCCTTGACAAAATATGATTGTAAGACATTAACCCTGATTATAGCTTAGTGACCATAAGTTGTGTACGCCTAAATTCGAACCCTGGACAGATAGGATATTTCACCACACCCCAGGACCTTAACTAGTACGCCACAATCCTTGTTGTTAGTTATTATTGTTGTTCTATATATAGTTTTGTCAAAAACTTTAAATTGAAGAGAATTACTAAGTTATTTTATGCTATCTCAAGTGGACATTATATGTGGATTTGTTCCTAGATGTGGACATATCCAAACCGGCATTAAATCCAAATTTTATACCCATTTTTATATTATTTCACTCTAACTTATTACTAATTCTTTATCTGCGTTGACAAAAAGTCATAAATAGTATTTTTTTTTTCTTCTTAATCCAAACACTAAAAATAACTTATTTAATAAGCAGATAAAGTCATTTAAATAAGCAATCCCAAACAACTCTTTACACCACTTTGATATTCATGAACACTATAACACCCAATGATAATTTCAAAAACATAATGACTAAATTATGGATAAATTCCAAATATTCAATGCTATTTTCCTTGCCTGAATTGGATAATTTGTCTAAATATCATCAATAAATATTGTGGATATCAAGATATATATATATATATATATGTATATGTATGTATATATATATATTTATAGAAAGTATTGATGATGGAAGAAGATAAAGCAAAACAGATAAGGGAATGGTGGTTGATGTATATATTATATATAGGAATTGGAGCCATATTCAAGAATGAATTAAATAAACTAGAGTACTTGAATTCATTTGTTATATATGGATTCCTTACCAGATCTTAACACTCTCAACCAAATCAAAACCACCACCAATAATAATGGTGGAGGATTGATCAAGGAACAAGATGAAGCTTTGAGTCCCATGGCTAGGCTGTTCCATGAACCAGGGTCCAATGTCTATATCATTTCCATGATGGGCTGCAAGACCAAGATCAACCCTCATGTTGTCAAACAAAATCTCCTTCATTCCCTCGTTCGACATCCTCGATTCTCAAGTTTACAGGTTCACAATCACGGTTTTTTACTCATGATTTTAAGTTGATTTAGATGTGATCTAATTATGTTCACTACAATAAAACTGGATTTATAGGACGCTTAAAATGTTTAAGCGTCCTAATAACAAACATTTATAGGAGTTAAGTTTACAGGATCAAGTTATAAAACGGCCTATTTAAAAGTGTTACAATAGGTTTATAGAACGATTTTAGGTGTTTTAACAGTTTTTTTAGCACGTTCTCAAAATAAAGTATTGTATTAATTATTTTGTAGGACATTTTTTGAGAAATTTCGTATAAATCCAACTTTTTATTAGACACTTATGTCTATATAGGACACTTTTTTTTCCATAAAATAGTTAATATGACATTTTATTTTGAAAACAAAACGTCCAAAAAAGCTTGTTAAAACACCTAAAAACGTCCTAAAAACGTATTGTAACACTTTTAGATATGACGCTTTATAGTTTGCGCCTATAAACTTGTATCAGGATGTTTAAATATTTTAAGCGTCCTATATATGAACCCAATTTTGTTGTAGTGGTTGCTAAGTTTTAGCGACACCAGGTGTGTATTTGTTAGTTACTTGGTATCGGTATTTCAGGTCGTGGACGAAGAAACCGGGGGCATTCGCTGGGTTCCGACGAACGTGAACATTGACAACCATGTTATAGTCCCCGAGTTGGATCCAAATATCGCTTTTCCCGACAAATTTGTCGACGACTACATCTCAAATCTCAGCAAATCTCCCATTGAGAACTCGAAACCTTTATGGGATCTCCACCTTCTTGACATCAAGACAACCGATGAGGAAGGGACAGGAATTTTTCGGTTCCACCATTCTTTAGGCGACGGCTTGTCTTTAATGACGCTTTTGCTCGCTTGTACACGCCAGTCGTCAGATCCTGACGCTTTGCCGACGCTTCCAATCAGTAAAAACTCCGGTTACATCAAATTGACTAGCTTTTGGTCCGTTTTAGAAGTGTTTTGGAACTCCATTGTCGCGGTTGTGATGTTCGTGTTGACCGTTTTGTTTCTTAAAGACACTGAGACGCCACTGAAAGGCCCCATGGGCGTCGAGAATAGACCAAGGCGTTTTGTTCGCAAGAGCGTAAGCTTAGCCGACATTAAGGTGGTGAGGAATGCCATGAATGTGGTAAGTTAATTAATTCATGTTTGAGATCGAATAATGACATTTTTTGTATTTTTGATTGATAACACCTATGTTTACGTAGACGCTAAACGATGTAGTGCTCGGAGTCACTCAGGCAGGTTTATCGCGCTACCTTACTCGTAGATATAGTGAGTTTCAAATTTTTGATATTGGATTGTCATAAAACATCAATTTTTCTAGATTTCCTTTTTTTTGCGACACCTTAGTACATTCGTGACACCAAACCAATGCGAATATGGTTTCAGGTGAAAGCTGGAACGATAACGAGACATATAATCGTACGGAAAACGACATCATGCCAAAAAACATTCGCCTTCGTGCCACGTTCTTTTTCAACCTCAGAGCAACCACTAGGATTGACGTGAGTTTATTTTCTTCTACGTATACGCCCATTTTTCTAAATCGTCAGTATATCAAAAAAATCATATATCATTCTGATTGATAAAGATGCATCAAATATCAACAAATCAACCTCTTGACTACACTTACACTTGGTCACATTCCTTGTTTTTCTATGTAATCATATCTCTAAATTTATTCATTGTAATTAATATTTTTATCTTTTTTGGGTGCATCATCACTAGACTCTGGTCGAAACAATGAAAACCGGAACTACTGGTAGATGGGGCAACCAGATTGGGTACGTGCTCCTCCCGTTTGCAATTGGACTCAAACGTAACCCCTTGGATTACGTTAAAGAAGCCAAGGCAGTTATCGATCGCAAGAAAGCCTCTTTGGAACCTTTGTACACTTATTTCGTTGTTTACTTGGTTCTCAAGTTGTTCGGCATTAAGGTGCGTATTTATGAAAGAAATTAAGCATGCGTCAGGTTTCATTCCGTAACTGTATCTTTATACGGATATAGTTACGGAACGAAAACCGACAGATTAATTGATATTATATATAGTTTTGATGGTGTATGTGGGGTTGGTGCAGGCCGTAGGGAAACTAAACCACAAGGTTTTCTTTAATACAACATTGTGGTTCACCAATGTGCCAGGACCACAACAAGAAGTCACATTTTATGGCCATGAGATCACTTACATTGCTCCTAGTTGTTATGGACAACCTAATGTAAGTATGCATATACATATACATATACATATATACAGCTACAAGGTTGGGTTCCGGTGAGAATAAAAGTTTCAGTGAGACGTGTATACGTAAGAAGAGATCTCCACCCTTGGATGCACATTAGGATGAGATACACTGGATCAATTCCCGTATCAAACGTGATTTTTTTTTTGAAAGGCAATTGCATTTCGGGGGTATCCTGGACTTAGTCTAGACTAATCCCCTTTCGACCCGGCCACGATTCGGCCCACGATACAGCCCTCGACCCTGATATCCTAGCGTGCTCACCCCTGGATTCGAACCCGGGGTAGAAAGGGCTTCCACCACTTTCCCCCAGGCCTTTAACCAGTGGGCTACAACATCTTTGGATATCAAACGTGATTCATAGGGTCGGGGTGAGATTAAAAGTGATCAAGGAAACATCCCTTCTTACCTTTTTCACCTTTAACTCTTCTTCTCATACGATCATTCGTCCCAAATAAGTGTAATCATATATGATACTAAAACTTCACGCCTTCTCGCAAAATGTTTAACTTCTCGCATGATGCTTCCTCTATTCAACTACTTGTATATTATATACACACATATACATGAATGAATAAATGTATATATGTAACGAGTAATGGAAATTAGTGTTGTTGCAGGCGTTAATGATTCATGTAACGAGTTATGTGGACAAAATGATGTTTGTGATATCAGCAGACGAAGAAACCATACCTGACCCTGAACAACTATGTGACGATCTTGAGGAATCGCTTCACCTAATCAAGACATCTGCTTTAGCAATGGAAAGCGCCAAGACCAAGTAGAATTGTATTACACACGACATATGTCTCGTGTCATCGTCCACAAAAATATGACATGATTTTAATAATTTGTCTTGTAATATATAAAACTTATTCAGAGTGATATATATATAAGTTGTCGAGCAGTTTGTGAGTCACAATATTCAATCCTGGCCCTTTCCAATTGTCGTAGGTCACTACTAGCTAGAAAAAGAGGTATTAGCGACAAAAATCAGCGACAGGCACAAATTTGTCGTTATCTAGTGACGGATTAGCGACGGAATAACCACAAACTCTATCCCTTGCAGTTTCGTCGTTAATTATGACACATTAGCGATGTACACATGTCTGTCGCTAATTAGAGACATAATTCCTTAGTTTCTATTTAAAAATAAATAAAATGCAATTCCAAGTGTCCGTCGCTAATATGTTAGTTTTTCTTGTTCACTCTTTTGTATATGTTATATATAGACATTTGTATGTGTATGTGCTATATCTATCCATCGGTCTGTATTATATATGTATACATTGTGTTGATTGCTAACTGCAATTGGAACTATGTATATATTGTTGTATATGTATGTGTTGGAATACGGAAGCAATACACTCAACGGAAAATAACCGTATATCTCCAAGAATCCATACGAAACGGCATAGGATGGGTGTTTAAAAAAGATGGGTGTTTAAAAAAATTACCAGTACGACGGATCCAGGATTTTTCAATGGTAGGGCACCTTTAAGGTAGCATAAATTCTCGTAAAGTTGTTCGATGTATTTTTAGCCTAATCCAACGTTTCGAGGGCTTTTAAAGTTTTTTGGTTGATTTTATAGGATTTTTGTCGATTTCGATGGACTTTTTTTGTTTTTTAGTCGATTTCAAGAGTTAATTTTTGTTTTTTGGTGGACTTCGAGACACTTTTTTTTGATTGATAGGGTCTCGGACGAAAAATTACTAGAGAGACATTAAGGTAGAAACCAAAAAATCGAAATTTTTACCCTAAAATTTTCATTTTTTCCTTTTTAATGGGGTCGCATCCCCCATAACTTTCTAAGTGTATCCGCCCCTGCGAGCAACAACCCTTTGGTGTCTTATATGAATATTGTTGGTCCCGAAGGGCTATACAAGTTTGTAGAAGGCGGGGTTGAATACAAACACACAGATTTTACTTTTCTAAATTGTTTATTGATAAATCATTAACAATTTACAGCTTGTTGCGGAACAAGATTAAGGATAAACCTATATCTAAACAAGTTGGAACCTAAGTTTATTGCACTAAGAAAGAGAAGGAAATTACTATTAATAACCTATCTCAAGATAAGAAGGATGAACTTATCCAGAGTTAGCAAGTTACTTCAAAACGAAGTGAGTTCTTCTTCTTATATACTGCATGCATTTAATGCATGGCAGTTTACACTTTACACGTGGCAGCAGCTCATTGGTTGTATGTCATTGACCTTTGTTGACAACCTTAGTAGCCGCATGTTTGAACAGTGTAGTATCAGAGTGGTTGTACGATTTCAGACAATAAGGAGGTTCTTTTTCTGACATATCGTACGGAGTCGTGCAAGGGTGGTTAAGACAAAAGTACTTTGTACGGAGGACTTCATGATCAGCTTTTCGTTGATTCAGCGGTTTATCATTCTATATCAGCGAATGATAAAGTTCAGCGATAGCTGAAGTCCTGTACTTGATACTTCACGTTGAGTGGACAAATCTGAGTCTTCGCCGACCCGCATCAGTTCATTAGGAGACTTGTCGCTGGTTCTTGAGCTTGATCTTCGACTTCAGCGTAGAACCTATGTTGACGTGAAACTTGTCTTCAGAGATCATAAGTAAACAACTAACTTATCAGCGATCATCGTAAGGACTGAACAGACTCAGAGCATTATGGTGAACAGTGTTCGCTGAATGTTTAATCTAAAGAGCGAGAGTTCCTATCAGCGGTACTATAAGATCTTAGTATTTATCAGCGATAGTGAAACTCTGATACATATTGTTTACTTACAATTTTCACTAAGTATATAAGAGTGGGTCATTATCAAATCACTGAGGGTTTGGATCAACAATCTCCCCCTATTTGATTATGACATAGCAACAGAGAAAATTGCTATTTAATGAAAACATAAGGATAAAAAGAACTCATAAAATATTTGTCCCTTTTACTGTTTTCTGGGATCTTTTCTGTACTGATGGAGTAAAGTACTTTCGCTGAAATCTTTCTTTAAACTTTGAATCGGATTACAAAAGGAAGTGGAAAGATTACAAGTACAAGCGAAATAAATTACAAGTACAAAAGAATAACTGATTCAATAGAAGAATGAGGCGATCCTATCAGTTTATAAAGGTTCTTCCTTAATGAGAAGTTCATCAAGGGTCTTTGATGTGGGAATCATCCAGTCAGGGACCTTTACTCCTTGATTCTTTTTGTTCAGCGCTTCTTCAAAAATCAAGGGTTTAAGATGTCGTGCCTGAATGTCGTTTTTGAAGTCACACCAGTAGATGAGATCTTTCAGCTATTCGATGGGAGTGATGGGAAGTTCAGAGATACGTTGAAAACGCTTTCGTCCATCCCAGTCAATAAAGAATATCCCGTAGGATTTGCTTAAGACTTTCCCAGGGATGAAAGTCTCATCAGGAAGAAGAGATGTGTCAAGTGCAGAAAGGTCAGGTTCTGGACCAAGGACTTCCTCAAGAGAAAAACCAATACCTGTTTCGTTTCGTATCTGAGGACCTGAGTCTGAAGATTTAGACTTTTTCTTTGCAGAGGCCCTTATTTTCTGATTTTCTAGAGGAGGAGGAGGAGGAATATCCACACAAGAAGAGACTAAGTCGATATGTTTATTTATCAGCTTTTCAACATGATCCTTGTACTTAGATTGAGACTTCTGGATGGCTAATCTGATCTCCAACCATTCAGAGAGACCGTACTTCGTGATGGCTTCAGCATAGAATTTTTCGTACTGTCCATTCTCTCTGAATATCTCGATTTCAGCGATTGAAACTTTGAGGGTTGATCTTCCAGCGATGAGTACCTTGATGATTCTGGCAGGTCGATATCTGAAGTGTACCTTTTCTTTGCACCAGTTTAAAGTAGATTGAGACACAGTTCTCTTTTCTTCAACGATCTTCTTGGCATCTTCCCATAGCTGACGTTGAACTTCGATTGGAATTCTTTTCAGCTTGGGGTCTTTCACCGATTGTCGAGAAAGCTGGATGGCGAGTTCTCTGTCTTTTTCTTCAGCTTCCTTTCTTTCAGCGATTAGACGTTCAGCTCTGAGGTGATCCTTGTATTCCTTTTGTGAAATTCTGAATTTTGGAGGAATAGAAGGAAGTTGATCACGCTTCAGAATGATTCGCTGATCCTCGAACTTCTTTATTATCTCTTCTCTTCTTTTCTGATCCTCTTCACTTAGCTTTTGAGGAACCAAGGAAGGCCTGTTTGTATGAGAGAGCATCTGTTCTTAAGGTTCATCAGTCTCAGAGATCAAATCCAAGACTGGGATTATTTCTTCAGCGTTGGGAGGTGGGATTATTGTTGGTGAAGTCGCAGCTGTAGAAACTTCAGCGATATCCTCAAACACGGGAGAGGACTAGCTGAAACACAGCGATCTTATGAATAAGAACTTGGGTAGAACAGAGAAAGAGAAAGAATGTGGTTGTGTATAGAGGTTTTATGGAGAGGAGAGCTGAATGTGTATAGATAGAGGAGGGATGAGTGTAAGGAAGATTTAGTGTACCTGACAAACTGGCTTTGGAAGCGAGATCGTCAGATTGTCATTGTCTTCAGCGACACCTTTTCCTTTGCCCTTGTCAACTTCAGACGCTGAAGGCTTTGATTTGGTCCGCTCCCCTGAAGGTTCGTTTATCACGATCCCTTTAAGAGCTGTAGTCCTCTGAGCAGGCTTGACGATAAAGGAGTCATCATCATCATCATCGTCATCATCATCATTCTTTGGAGAAGAGGATGGTTCATCATCAGATAAGTCGATGGCTTCTTCATCTTCAGCTTCAGATTCAGATTCTTCAGCATCTTCTTCGAGTTGCTCCCCCTCAGATACAGAGGTAAGCTTCTCGGTTCCCTCAGGGTTTTCATCTCCCTGAGGTCCAGTGGTTGTTTCTTCATTTGTCTTCTCACCCTCTTCAGTAAGGGTGAGGTCTTCAGTCTTCTCCCTCTTGATAGATTCATCATGGGGAAGGTCTTCAGAGTTCTTCTCCCCCCCCTTCCTCATGATGAGTGGGGGAGGAATGTGATGACTCAGCAGTTGGTTTTGGTTCCCTGTCTTCTTGGCCAGGGATCCCCATATAATCTTCAATCGCTGCTACTCTGTCTTCTAGGCCAGTAATAGCAGGATTGATCTTGAAGAGTTCAGCACGATCCGCCGTATTAAAATGCGTCGGTGCAGGGGCAGGGGCGGTCATGTTGTTTAGGATCTGCTGCATTATTGTCTTCATTGAAGTCACGTCAGTCTTTATTGAATTGACGTCAGTCTTCACAGAACTCATGTCAGTCTTTACTGAACTGACTTCAGTCTTTACAGCAGACATATCTCCTTCGAGTTTTCCAACCGATGTCTTCAGCGTTGTGACCTCGCTGGACATGGATTGAACTGATGTTTTGATAGAGAGGTAGTCTGTGTAGATGTCAGCGAGAACTTTGGCAAAGTTGCTGAGAGTTTTATCAACCTTCTCCAAGTCAGCTTTGGAGGCTTTCTCTTCAACCACTGTTGTCAGCTTTGTGAGATTCTCTCCAGCGTTTGTTACATCTGAAGAGTGGTCGGAGAGAGTAGTGGTGAGACCTGTCAGCTTCGTCTCTAGGTTCTTCAGAGAGGCGTTGATGTCTCCCAAATTAGGATCTGTAACATATAAGTACTTGTGAACAGAGGAAAGCTCAGAAGTTTGGGGTTCAGTTACAGTGTATATGGGTTGTTGTGTACCTGCAGGAGGATTGGTGAATTCATCAAAATCTGTGTGTCCTGAGAAGAATTCCATGCCGTCAGCTAGAGTGCGTGTACGCATGGTCATCTCTGCAGGTCCTACATCCATCATTCCTTGAAGAGTATCAGCTTTAGCTTCTGGAGGAATGACAGGTGCTCCAGTGACAACTGGATTAGAGTCCAATTGAGTAGAGGGAGAAACGAAGGTTGAGAAAGTTGGTTAGGTGTGAGGTTCAGCGTTGGATCCGCTGACAATCACTTCTTCAGTCTGTAGAGAGACTGAAGGAGGTTGGGTAGATTCCAAGTTTATAACCTCATCGTTTAGAGACACTGAAGCTGGGATAGAATGGGTGGCTTGTTCAACTGTGGCAGAACGTACCACTGAACGTTCCTTTAGCTCTTCGAGATGAGCTGAGGAGTCTTCAGCAAGAGATTGCTGGGGTTGCTCCTTAGTTTTCTTAGTTCTTTTGGAACTAAGTTGGGTAGAGGAGTGTTTCCTTTTATGAGAAGGAATGGAGGTTGCAGCTTGGGTATCAACGATGGGTTTGTCCGCTGAAGGAGCTGCAGAAGTCGAAGAAGTAGGGTTGAGAAGAGTTAAGAGTGTAGAAAGACGTACCTTGTTTTCCACTGGTTTGAAGTCGAGTACCTTAGGGCCAACCTGAGAGAGTTTCAGGTCACCCTCTTTTGGGTAGTTGTCCTTCAGGCCTGTTTGGAAGACGGCGCTGATGAATCTTGGATAAGGAACCCATGGAGATCGGTCAGCGACAGAGTCTACTCTGAGTACCAGATCATCGTAGATTATCGATGCCCAGTCTATATGAAGACCTTTCAGCAAAGCATATCCCATTGCTTGCTGAGGTTGAGCGGCTTGATCAGAGGAGCCGGTCTTTGCAGTCATGCAGCTTATCAAGTGAGCGAAGATGAAGTTCATCTCGCTGGGCATTTTTGATTTCTTGATGAGGGTCAGTTTCTTCTCAGGCTTCTTGTCCCTCCCAGTTTCCCAAACATAGCCCATTGCATCGAAGAATGCAGTGATGGCTTCCCTATCTGAGTGTTTCTTGTGGTCAGGGAGAGGAACTAAAGGTTTTTCTTTTGTGGCGAAGGGAAGGCTCAGGGCTTTGCCGATAATGGCAGGGGTGATCTTTATAGTTCCATAATCAGTATCACAGAGGATGCAATCAATTGTCTTTGAGGAGTCTTTGGTTGATGGTAGCTGAGAGTGTCTGGCAGAATACCAGAACTGAGATAGCAGTAGCTGATGTGTAGGAGGTGTTATGGTCAGGGTTGTGGATAGGCAACAATTTTTCAGGAAATTCACAGCATCATTCAGATGTGTGACTTGCTTTCGAGGAGGAAACTCGAGAAGCGCATAGAGGTTGTTGGTTTTTTGTCCAGTCCAGTTCTTCAAGAGGAAATGTCAGCAGTGGTGTTCTTAGCAGAGGAAATGTCAGTAGATGCCATTTCTGTATTTTCAGTTCAACCAAAGATTAACAAATAAGAATAATCTTAATGTGGAAAGATTTTCCAATAAGATGGTTCGAATTTTGTCCATTTCATTCAGACAAAAATGTCTTAATGAAGATTAGGGTTTTTCTTGTTTTTGAAAAACGAAATGCAAACCAAAAAAAATTATTGTTTTCCAGTTTCCTTTGAGAATTAGGATTCTGGAAAAACGTATGAAGAACAAGTTTAAGATTTTGCGTTTAAACTTGAAGAACAACCATGAAAGGTTGTGTTCATAAAACCATGAAAGAAATGATTTCATTTTTGAAAGAGTTCTTTTGTTTGATCTTGTAAAAGCAAAGAGAAGATCATTAACAAGTTTAAGAAACAGGTAAATAACAAAATTATTAACCTGGTTCGTTGAAGAAGAAGAAGAAGAAGTTCTTGAAAACTTGAGAGCACAAATGCAACATTAATTCTTTCTTGCTTGGAGGAGAAGTTTTCGCGTAAAGGAAAAATATAAACCCAAAAAGTGTTTATATAGTGAGATTAGAGAGAGAGAAAAACTCGAGCGGGAAAGTTTTTCATCATGACACGGACACGTGTTTGCATTTGATTGGAAGGTAAACGAAACGTGCAAACGTGTCAGAAAAAGAACGTGTCGGGGCTTATCTGTTGCAATGACGTCACAACTGTCCTTTCATATTCTAGGATGTCTCTGAGGTTTTGAAATCTCAGGGACACTTTTGAAAACATGAAGCACTGAATAGAAATATCAGTGTTGGTTTTAGAAAATTCAAAGTATCGCTGATTAAGGAAGAGATATTCAGCGATGCAATTTGTTTTGAAATCTTGCATTCACATGCGATTGTCAGTGAGAGAAAAACATACCTTGATATCAGCAAATCAAGTTTATTCAGAGAGAAAATGATAGAATGAGTTATACAAGTTGATTTTATCCTATCGCTGATCAAATGTGAACCGCTGAGGATTTTACTCTTCATAGTTCAGCATTCCAAGCTCGCTGATGAGAAAGTTGAATCTTGTCTTATCAAGAGGTTTGGTGAACAGATCAGCTAACTGATAATCAGTTGGGATAAAGTGAAGTTCTATATCACCATTCATCACATGATCTCTGATAAAATGATACCTGATTTCGATGTGTTTTGTCTTTGAGTGAACCACTGGATTGTTGGCTATAGCGATGGCACTTGTGCTGTCGCAATAGATTGGAATATTTGAGAGTTGTAGGTCATAGTCCAGTAGTTGATTTCTCATCCACAGGACCTGAGAACAACAACTTCCAACGGCTAGTCGGCTACATACTCAGCTTCAGCTGTGGAGGTGGACACTGAGTTTTGTTTTTTACTTGTCCAACTCACCAGCTTTCCACCCAGGAGCTGACAGCCTCCTGTGGTGCTTTTCCTATCCAATTTGCAACCTGCAAAATCACTATCTGAATAGGTGATTAGATCAAACCCTGAGTCTTTGGGATACCAAAGACCTAGGTTCGCAGTACCCTTAAGATATCGAAAAATTCGCTTTACAGCGGTCATATGAGATATCTTAGGTTCAGCTTGATATCGTGCACACAAACAGGTTGCGTACATAATATCGGGTCGGCTAGCTGTAAGATACAAGAGAGAGCCGATCGTCCCACGGTACAGCGTGACATTAACCGGAATACCATTAGTATCCTTATCTAGTGTCAGCGGTGGTGCCATAGGGGTTTTCATAGCTGAACTCTGAGTTAAATCGAATTTCTTCAGCATATCTTTAACATACTTTCCCTGATTAATGAAAGTTACTTTTTCATTTTGCTTTATCTGAAGACCAAGGAAATATGTTAGGTCACCCATCATGCTCATTTTATACTCATCTTTCATTCTATCAGCGAAACGAGTACAAAGATCAGGGTTAGTAGAACCAAATATAATGTCATCAACATATATCTGAACAAGAATAATATGACCTTTTACTTTCCTAAAGAATAGAGTCTTATCAATTTTACCACGCTCAAATTGTTCAATATGGAGATAAGTAGAGAGAGTGTCATACCATGCACGTGGAGCTTGCTTTAAGCCATAAAGTGCCTTATCCAGTTTATAAACATAACCTAGACGCTTAGGATCTGAGAATCCTGGAGGTTGTTCCACATATACTTCTTCATTCAGCTTTCCATTTAGAAACGCTGACTTAACATCCATCTGATATTCTTTGAAGTCTTTGTGTACAGCGTATGCTAAGAATAGACGAATAGATTCTAGTCTTGCTACAGGAGCAAATGTTTCGTCGTAATCTATGCCTTCCTCTTGTCTGTATCCCTGAGCAACAAGACGAGCCTTGTTGTGGGTTACAGTTCCATGTTCGTCCAACTTGTTTCGATAGACCCATTTAGTGCCTATCACTGTCTTGTCAGTTGGTCTTCGAACAAGTTTCCAAACTTTGTTTCTTTCGAATTCAGTCAGCTCTTCTTGCATGGCGCTGACCCAGTTTGGATCTTTGAGGGCATCATCAACTTTCTTTGGTTCAGTCAGAGAAATAAAGTTAACAAATAAACAAATATTACCTGCACTTCGTCGAGTCTGAACACCAGCATTTGGATCACCAAGAATTTGATCAATTGGGTGATTTACAGTCCATCGCTGAGCCAGAGCGTGAGACGCTGACTCAATCTGAACTGGAGGAGCTGAAGATGAGGCTTCAGCAACTTCTGGAAAATCAGCTAAGAGAGGAATGGGTGCAGTTGTCATTATATTCACTGATTGCTGAGAAGTAGATGGAATGTCTGAGACATTTGGTTCAGAAGTAGGTATAGTGTTTAAAGGAACAGCTGAGACCCATGATGTTTCAGCTTCACTATTCTGCATATTTGGAACGATAGGAGGACTATCATCTTCAACTGTATGAGTATGAGGAGTGGGAATATTTTCTGAATCACCAAGATGAGAAAACATCCATTGATTCAGTTCTTCAGTATCAGCGGACGGTTTAGAGTTCGCTGAACGGGATTCGTCAAACGTGACGTGAATAGTTTCTTCTACAGTTTGTCTTCTTCGATTGAAGACTCTGAAGGCTTTGGAGATTGAAGAATATCCAAGAAAGATTCCATCATCAGCCTTAGGATCAAACTTTCCAAGGGCATCTCTGTTGTTCAGTATGAAACACTGACATCCAAAGATGTGAAGAAAGCTGATTGAAGGCTTTCTCCCATGAAAAGGTTCATAGGATGTTTTATTGAATCTTTTGACTATCAGCGACATGTTTTGCGTAAAACAAACAGTGTTGACAGCTTCTGCCCAAAACTGAGTAGGCAGGTGAGAATCGCTGAGCATTGAACGTGCAACTTCAATAATTGTTCTATTTCTTCTTTCAGCGACTCCATTTTGTTGCGGTGTTCTCACTGATGAAAAGTTGTGAGAAATACCCTTACTCTCAAAGAAGGAATCAAGAGAACTGTTTTTGAATTCAGTCCCATGATCACTCCTTATTGAGCGAACGGTCATGTTGTTCAGGGTTTCCATCTTCCGAACAAAGGTGATGAGTTCTTCAGGGGTGTCACTCTTGGAACGGAGAAACATAACCCATGTATAACGAGAGAATTCATCAACTATGACCAGTGTATATTTCTTTCCAGCGATGGATTGTTTGTTAACAGGGCCAAACAAATCCATATGGAGAAGTTGTAGAGGAGGTGACACTGAGGAGACTTGCTTTGACTTAAAGCTTGCTTTGGTCTGCTTCCCTTTCTCACACGCTGAACATAAAGACTCTTTGGCGTATGAGTGCTGAGGTAGACCAGTGACTAACTCTTTTGAAGAAAGAGTGTTCAGTGTCTTGAAATTCAGATGAGAGAGCCTCTTATGCCATAGCCAGTTGACATCAGATGAGGATTTTGAGAAGAAACAGGAGTTCTCAGTGGTTGTTGAGTCCATGTTTATTACATAAACATTTTCCAAACGATAACCGTTGAGAGCTATCTTCTCCTTTTTGTTAGTGACAAGGCAGGATTCCTTAGTAAGGATTACTTTGTTATCCTTGTCGCAAAGCTGACTGATGCTTAAAAGATTATGCTTCAGCCCTTCAACATATGCGACTCTTCTGAAGGTTGTTGTACCATTAGAGAGTACACCAAACCCTCGGGTATGTCCTTTTCCATTTCCACCAAAAGTCACAGATGGACCCTTCTCTTCCTTGTATTCAGCGAGCATGCTTTTCTTTCCAGTCATGTGTCTAAAGCATCCGCTATCGAGATACCAGATACCCTTCTTAACCTGCATTACAAAGGAAGATTAGTTTTTCTTGGGTACCTACTTAACCATGTGTACACATTTGTCAGTGGAAGTAGTTGGAATAGAAGGTTCAGCAGTCTTCGCAGCATTTGAAGATTCAGCTTTGTCAGTCTTCACTTTGGTTAATTTCTTAACCTCAGTGGTCTTCTTTGCCTTTGGGGCAATGATCTTCACCTTAGCTATCTTTTCCGCTTTGGTGGTTGTGGGGCACTTACTAGCAATATGATCAGTGAGTCTACAGTGATAACATTTCCTATAACTAAAAGTAGTTCTAGGACCATTTGAATGCTGAGCTTTAGATTTTGAATTAGAAGTACCAGCACCAAGTAAGCTATTGGCTTTTGAAATGGGAGGAACACTCAGTTCTTCGGATTTCTTACTAGAGACATCCACCCTGATTCTAGGAGTAGATCGCTGAATAGATCCATGCTGAGTAGATCCAGAGATCTGATTCCTTGATCCAGAGGGATGAATCACTAAAGCTTTAGAAGCATTCAGCTTAGGTACTAAGGTACCCTTCTGAGGATTTTGGTTAAAAACAATTCATTTACCTTTATCTTTAAAGACAGAGGTAGGTTTTGAATAAACCATTTTCTCTTTACCTTTTGAAGAGGTAGAAATTTCCTCAGGGATAGGCGGTCTAGACGAGGAACACTGAGAGGATGAAGTATCAGCGACTGAGGATACGAAAGTTCCAAATAAGAGCATGGAACGATCAGTGGTTGGTTCTAGAGTATCAAAATTGTAACCAAGACCATGTTTATCACTCAGGGGAATCTGAGACTTAATTATCTCAGTGATCTTTGTTGAGGAATTATACCATCCATCAACAGTAGCTTTTTCAGCTCTTAATGCAGTGATAGCTTCTTCGTGCTCGATTTTGACTAGCTGATTTAGGTGTACTTGATATTTAAAATCTTCTTCAATTTTAGAAAGATTTTCTATTTGAAGGTGACAGTTTTTAAGCTGTTCAGTGAGATCAAGGTTTTGATTTTCAACTACAGTTTTGCCATTCATGGCTTCATATAAACTTCTAGTCAAGAGGTCGATTTTACGAAGGCTATCAGCTTCATCAATAGAGGGAATGTCTGAACTTTCTTCCTCATCTTCAATCTTGGCCATAAGACAGAGATTGGCTTCATCATCTTCAGAGTCAGATGATGATTCTTCTTCATCAGAGGCAGCCCAATCATAGTTAGCCATCAGGCCTTTGCCTTTCTTCTTAAAGCTTTTCAGCTTCGCATACTTTTCTTTCAGCTTGGCGTATTTGTCATCTTTATTCTTGGGAATAAAGGATTTCTTGGGAAACGCTGAGTTTCTCGAAACTTTCTTAGACCTGCACTCGTTAGCGAAATGTCCTATCTTTTCGCAGTTAAAACAAGTAGCAGTAGCCTTATCAACAGGAGCTGATGATCTTGGCTTGTCAGTAATGGAAAGAGGTTTATTCTTTCTGAACATTTTCTTTTTGGCGAATCTCCTGAACTTTTTAGTGAGGAGAGCCAAAGATTCATCATCATCTGAAGAGTCAGAATCTGATGACCTTTCAGAGTTACTTTCCAACTCAGTGATAGTGACCGACGGTCGCTGAGTGGAAGGTTCCTCTGAGATTAAAGCAACAGGGGTGCTTTTGGAATCTTTTACAAGATTCTTCTTAAGATGACTCGATTGCTCATGATTCAGCATCGTGCCATATAAGGTAGAAAGGGTCATTGATTTTAGATCCTTTGACAGCTTGAGACACATAGAATAACTGTCCCAGCTTTCAGGTAAACATTCTAAAAACTTTGTCAGCACTTCAAAGTTAGAATATTCCTTACCAACAGTTTTTAGATCTATTAATAAACAGTTAAAACGTTGGTGAACTTCAGAGAGAGTTTCATTCTTACCACAAATGAAACTTTCGTACTGTCTTACCAGGTTGATCTTTCGAGAGTCCTGGACTTCAGAAGTACCTTCATACTGAACACAGATTGTGTCCCACATAGCTTTTGAGGTTTTCAGGTTCATGACGGAATGGTAGACTTCGTCAGGAAGAGCCATGGATAGTATGGATCTGGCTTTGGTGTCGATAGCCACTTTCTTCTTATCTTCATCAGTCCACATATGAACTTCCTTAGGAATCAGCCTTTCTGGAATAGCAGGTCTATTCTCAGCGGCTGGAACGGCAGCATCAATTCTTACAGGAATATATGGGCCGTTTTCAAGATAATAAGGCATAGTAGGGTCTACGCCTTCTAAGAAGAGAATCATACTATTTTTCCATAGATTAAAATTATCTTTGGAGAATCTAGGGGGTTTTGCAAGAGAACCATTGTCAATATAGTTTGTGTTTGTGTTGGTAGCCATTTTCAGAAATAGCAAGGAAGAGAAATCTTAGTATAGATCAGATCTTGTTTATGAGATTAAACAAATATGCTCTGATACCACTTGTTGGTCCCGAAGGGCTATACAAGTTTGTAGAAGGGGGGGTTGAATACAAACACACATATTTTACTTTTCTAAATTGTTTATTGATAAATCATTAACAATTTACAGCTTGTTGCGGAACAAGATTAAGGATAAACCTAAATCTAAACAAGTTGGAACACTAAGTTTATTGCACTAAGAAAGAGAAGAAAATTACTAATAATAACCTATCTCAACATAAGAAGGATGAACTTGTCTAGAGTTAGCAAGTTACTTCAAAACGAAGTGAGTTCTTCTTCTTATATACTGCATGCATTTAATGCATGGCAGTTTACACTTTACACGTGGCAGCAGCTCATTGGTTGTATGTCATTGACCTTTGTTGACAACCTTAGTAGCTGCATGTTTGAACAGTGTAGTATCAGAGTGGTTGTGCGATTTCAGACAATAAGGAGGTTCTTTTTCTGACATATCGTACGGAGTCGTACAAGGGTGGTTAAGACAAAAGTACTTTGTACGGAGGACTTCATGATCAGCTTTTCGTTGATTCAGCGGTTTATCATTCTATATCAGCGAATGATAAAGTTCAGCGATAGCTGAAGTCCTGTACTTGATACTTCACGTTGAGTGGACAAATCTGAGTCTTCGCTGATCCGCATCAGTTCATTAGGAGACTTGTCGCTGGTTCTTGAGCTTGATCTTCAACTTCAGCGTAGAACCTATGTTGACGTGAAACTTGTCTTCAGAGATCATAAGTAAACAACTAACTTATCAGCGATCATCATAAGGACTGAACAGACTCAGAGCATTATGGTGAACAGTGTTCGCTGAATGTTTAATCTAAAGAGCGAGAGTTCCTATCAGCGGTAATGTAAGATCTTAGTACTTATCAGCGATAGTGAAACTCTGATACATATTGTTTACTTACAATTTTCACTAAGTATATAAGAGTGGGTCATTATCAAATCACTGAGGGTTTGGATCAACAAATATGAGCAACGAACTTGGCACATTGCCTCCACGGTATCCACGCAAATGTGTTGAATCCTCTTGTCGTCCTACGCCAAGAGATGAGATATCATTTATTCCCGAATGCTAGATACAATTCTCCAACTCTTTTGAGGAAAAGAGGAGAAACCTTTTTCGGGATATGAAGAGAGAGAACCATTTGAAACAACTTTATAATCTTCAAAGGAATTCATTTGATGCATTAATCATGCTCATAATCATAATGATCTATCTCTTTCTCTTTAAAGGTTATACATATCCTATAAGTACATGGCGGCAGGAAGAGGTTAGGTACAATTTTTTTAGGGAAATTAATTAAAATACCCAAAGTTTGACTTTGACTTACCAAAATACCCAATTTCTCGCTGAGTTTACCAAAATACCTATATTGTCCGCGATGGGTCCCGCAATCGTGGGCTAGGGCCTACGTGGCACCCATGTTTGTCCAAAATGTCCCGCGGAGCCCGCCAACTATGCCCGCGGTGACAGGATTGGCCCCTGTCCGCGGTGGTTGTCCGCGATGGGCAAAAAAAATTACATTTTTGGTCCTTTTTTGCACGAATCTTTGCATGTTTTTACTGTTTTCTTCCACAATTACTGTACTTTGAAGAACAATTTGTGGTTAAACTTCATCTTCCTCAATGAGATTTCATCCATAAATATTAGTAAAATGCAATCCATAATTCACACCCATTCCATACTTCTTTCTTGCTTTCTTTCTTGCTTTCTTTCTTGCTTTCTTACTTTCTTTCTTCAGTAAACAAATGGCATCGTCATCAAACTCATCGTCTACACCAGAAAGAATGTAACGACCCAGTTTTCCCAAACATACAACAAATAACATATTATACATAACGTCGTTACATTCATAACAAAAGATACATCATAGATCACATAAGGTCCCTTCAGTCTCAAAACTATACAATACAAAACATAAGCATTTCTTAATCTTCGTCAGCAATCAACCGCATCCTACACTTTGTCCTTCCCTTAGCTATTAAAAGTTCCTCGACCTGGAATACATATTTTTGAAAAGAAAATGAGGGTTAGACCAAACGGTCTAGTGAGATAATCCCTGTCAGTTTTAGTAATCCTTTTTGTAAAGCACATATATACAACAAGTATTTAAATACCAAGCAAGACCTGTGCATTGTGTACAACTCATCCTTCACCTGGCCATATTAGTTGGTTGCGAGCCAACTAATCAATTTACTCCGCTGTACTAAAATTACAGCCAACACCGTTGTCCCTCCGTACAGCCAAAAATCCACCGGTCCTAAGCCCGGTCAACGTTCTCTCATGTAGTGTAATGCTCATATAAATAAATATGCATCATATTTTCATTTATAAACACGTCATCACATTCCTACCACATATTCATCTCATAAATATATATATATATATATATATATATATATATATATTCTAGTTTGAAAACGTTTTAAAGTAAAAACTCACCTGATTGCTTTAATAAAAACCCTTTCAAGCTTTTCTCCGAGCTATCCGATCTTTTACCCAAAATTCTCAGAATCTGAAACGGATTAAATACAAACACTTCTTTACCAATCGAATACATAAGACTTACTAGTAGGCTACAAACTCTAGATAAATCTATCTAACTCTTATCCTCAAAAGTGACCAAACAGCCAATGTTTCCGGATACCAAGAACTATCCGGACAACATGAACTTTCCGGACAACAAGACCAATCCGGACAACCCAACTTCCCGGACAGCATAAACAATCCGGGCATCATCCGGACACCAAAGTAATCCGGATGCCATACGGTATCTAATTCATCCGGAAACTTAATGAAAAGAGGAACTTACCGGTTACTTGATTCGTCCGGACACTAGCATGAAGACTACCGGATACTACCAAAGAATCTACCGGACACCACTAAGAGAAACTACCGGACACATTCAAACTGTGTCCGGAAATCTCTGTCGGTTTACCTATTTTCTACCCAGAATCGACAGAATTTAATACCAGATATGAATTTGGTGATTCTACTCCGATGGAAACTATCTACTAGCAATTACAAACATAAAATGCAAAGAAACATACCTTAATTTCACTTCCAACAATCCAATTTGAATCCTTAACCTTTCTTCTCTTCTTTTGCTTCCTTTGTCTCCAAAACACATACACACACTGAGATTTCTGATATTTTCTGTTGTGAAATATCTGAAGTCTAAAAGGGTGTATATCAACCCAAATTTACATTTTGGGCTTAAACTATTCTGAAATGACCGGAAACACCCTTAAACTTCTAAATTAAATATAAAGTCTATCCCTTAACTTATAACTTATAAAACTAATCCAAACTTACCTTAAACCAAAATAATAAAATATTAAATAGATCAATAACATACCCGGTTATTACAAAGAATGCTCGTGAAACTCTAGATCGCGATAGCAGATAGGGAAAAGGAGATAGACCAACTGACAGAAGAGTGGAAACAGATGATGGCCAGGAAGGAAGTCCACTTGATAAGGATCGAAGTGGAAGAAAAGGAGATCAAAAGGATGAAAGGGGATATAAAAGATAGGGAGGCTCGTATTCGTCGAGAAAAAGAAGAAATTCACCACATTTTGCAAGACTTCGCAATTCTTCAAGCGAAGGTAAGCGACAAGCAAAGTTGGATTGATCAAACTAAAGCAATTTTTCAGTAGGTGGTGGTACGGGTGTTGCTTTAGTACTTTGTTGTTTATGTGTTGTTGTTTTGTACTTTTCCTTTCCTGTTTGTATGTTGTTGTTTCCTTCCTGGAGTTTTTATGTTGATGTTTCATGTTGAAGTTTGCTCATGAATAAAGGTCTTTAATTTGTCTGAAAAGTAGTGTTTAAGTAGTCTGAAATTTGTCTGAAAAGTGGTTCATATTAAAAATATAACTCATAGATGTTATACAAGATCATTTCATAACAAACACATACTAATCAATACAGTACAAAATTATCCAAATTTGAGGCTACGGCTAGACGATGGTTTGGTTTTTGGCAATTCGGGTCGACTTCTTACATGCTCTGGCGAGACGAGTCTCAAAGTGTTAAGCTCCACTTTCTCGATGTACACTGCAATCACAGTATGGCCATCAACATACTGGCGTATGTTGGCTACATCTTCGCCGGTACTCAATTCTACCAGTCCAGTCAAGAAGTCTGCATTCGGCCTCTTAAAATACAACTTATTATATTTTGGTTCTTCATAGTCCAGCTCTTTCATGATCTATTCAAGCAGTTGCATAGAAAGATCCTCCACAACTAACATGTCAACATAAATTTCTAGACCACATAAATAATGTCTTTTGGGTGGTTCTGTGAAGTACCCACCATGGTGGACTTTCATGGTGAACAACTGTGGATATGCATCTGTTGATGAACATTAATTAATATAGCTAGTTCGTAGAACAATGGTAGTAACAAGCAAAACTCAATGAAACATGCACACTAACCATATAACTCTTTGCCAGTGTCTGAAAGCGATTCAGATAAACACCTAAAGCACCAAACATAAAGGTTTGGGGATGCCATGTAAGAATACGTTAACGAATAATATGTTCTCATATATGTGTTTTACGACTAATCTAACGTGGGTTATTTATAGGCAAATGTGGATGCTTTTACTGCATGTTGGCTATTTTTGGTCCCTGTCTTTGCTCTAACACAACTTAGGTCCCTGTCAGCGCTATCATATGATATAGTTCTATATAACCATTACTATTCTCTCCATTTAGACTACTACCATTATGATCATCATCCCATGCCATGTGACCATGATTATCCATGTCCATGTTCAGATCAACGTACATAAGTTATGTTTGATAAATTACAACGGGCCGATAAAGTAGATAAAATCATGTTATATATCAAAACAAGTGCACTAAACATACAATATTTATCGTCCCAATCAAGGGAAATCAATGTTCAGATCAACGGTATCATATGATATAGGTCCATGTGGCTCAAGCTCCAATGGGCCATGCGTGTTACTTAGTTGGCTGACTGAACCTCTACTCCTTGGCACGGTTGAAGGGGCGGGATTTGGACACTCTCCACGAGTATGTCCTATGCATTGGCACCGGGTACATTTTCGCTGTATCGAACCTTCACCACGTGATGGACGTCGGTCGTTCTTTCTCGGTCTCCCGGCTCTGTTCTTAGTGTTTAACGGTGGATAGCATGGCGGAAGGGGGTCGAGTGGAAACACCCATCCTTCAGGGGGTCCAGCTGGATTTATTACCTCTGCGTATGTTGCCCGGTAAGTTTCGGACGTGAAGAAAGTTACAGCCAAGTCACCGCAATCTCTACGACCCATATGTCTTGCCGCAGTGATGACATGGCCGCACGGTAACCCAGATTTTTGCCATTGGAAACATGAACAAACATGGTCGGTCATCTCGACAATCGCATCAAGTTGGTTATCCCGAACCTGGTACCTCCCATACCCGATTTCGCTTACCCTCCATGTCGACGCGTGACCCGCCCTGAGGAGAACTATCTCCTCCGCCGCTGGTGTGAGTCTATTATGAAGCTCAGCTCCTTTTCGGCGTCGAAGTTGGTACCACTCTTGTTGGAAGGCCCGAAAGTACTCCATAAGAGTAACAATCGGATATCTATGCGCAAAATGGGAGAGTGCATTCACCGACTCTGCACTATTGGAGGTCAGAATGTCATACCGTTGTGCAGGAAAATGGGTCACGGACCACCTCTCCGGTCCAACATCATCCATGACTTTGGCTGCTTTCTTGGCACTAACTCGTAGAACATTCATGTACCGGTCAAAGTCTCGAGCCGTATATGCTTTACATGCCTTCCAGTACACATCGTGGTAGGTGGTAATACGTTTGTCCTGGCCTTTGGCGTTCATCTCTAAATGTCGACAACATAAGGCGTGAGGGGCGTTTGGGTACATGGCAGAGATTGCGGCGCTTATGGAAGGAGCCCTGTCGGACATAAACACCAACCCTTTCGGGTCTCCGATAGCTTGTCTCAACATGGACAGAAACCAAGTCCACTCCTCCCCGGTTTCGGACTTGCCTACTCCGAAACCTACAGGAACGATAGAGTTATTCCCGTCCATGGCAACCGCCAGGAACATCATATCCAAGTAAGGGCCCTTTAAATGGGCAGCGTCTATTACCAGGACACGACGCAGATTTGCCAGAAATGTGCGGATCGGCAAAAACGTAGGTGGTTTCCCTTTGTAAATGTTATAGTTTATAATGTGTAAACATATGACGTGGTAAAATACGTACCGCGGGTCCAAGGGCAATGAAGCACATCTCAAACCGTTCATTTGAATCGGTCCTTATCTGGGTGACCGTACCTGGATTGTGCAGCTGTAAATTATATAAATACCCAGGGAGTCGTTCATACCATTAGCAGTGCCCTGCATCGCGCACGCCCGCCTTGGTGGTAACCAATTGTGATCCCGTACTGCTGGTGTACATTGTTCACGATGTCCTTTGGACGCATTGACCTGCTAGCATCAAGAAATTTGTTTTTCAGTATCGCACCCAAAGTCCTTTTGGTGGCTTGTTTGTGGTTGGGATTCAGTTGCGTCCTCGAACAAGTGTGTTCGTCGTGCAAGTTTCTAATGACAAATATCCCTGCTTTGTCGCCTACGGACCTTGCGTACATCCTCCAATTACAATTTTCTCTCCCACATATAACTTTGTATCTGGTTTTGTCGGATCTCGGCGTGTAACTTTCGAAACCCTCTTCTATGAACTTAATTCCGACCTGTGTGGCCAAGTCATCATTCGAATCAAATATCTGACCTACTTGTACCCTTGAACTGCGCATATAATGTGTAGGTTCGTAGGTTTGTGTATTCGTAGGGGTGAGCAGCGAAACTGGGTACCCGCCTTTGGAACCGGAACCGCTCCGGAACTGCCGATTCCGGAACCGGAACCGATGTGACTGGTTCCGGTTCCGGTTCCTAAAATAACGGAACCGATGAGACTGGGTCCGGTTCCGGTTCTCATTTTTTTAGAACCGCTACCCGCTAGGAACCTGTCGGGACCGGTTCCGGGACCGGGTACCCGGTCCCGCTGGGTACCCAGAACCGGAACCGCTGGGTACCCGGTATATTTTAATAGAAAATATCTACATATTTAATATTTATTACATATTTAGTATTTACAACTAAATATTTAATCTAAATAAAAAATTTAATAAACTAACAAAATTTCTTTTTAGGGTTAGGTTTAGTTCAGTTTACTTTCCATTTGATTCATTCACATTTCACACCACTCCTCCAATCTCCATAGCGCCGCACTCACTCACCACACACACATACCTCACGATTCACGAAGGTAGCTCAGCCGCCGGCCATCATCCGCCGGCTACAAGCCGCCGTCCGTCGTCCGTGTGCACACAGCCGCGGTCCGTATTCACTCTTCTACAATCTATACAACCGCCGCCCACCACACACCACACTCGAACTCAGTGAATTCGACGAACACAGCCGCACACAGCCTCCAGTCGATCTATCGAAAACTCAGCCGCCACACACGAACTAAGGTATTCAATTTCTGATCGATTTGTTCGATTAAGAAGCTTTATAGTTTTCGATTTGTTAGTGCTATTAGATTTTTTCGATTAAGAAGATTTATAGTTTTCGATTTGTTAGTGCTGTTAGATTTGTTCGATTAAGAAGAGTTCGATTTGTAATATCGATTTGTTGTTCGATTTGTTGTTGTAATATCGATCCGTGATATGGATGTATTGTTCGATTTTTTGCTGTAATATCGATTTATTGTTCGATTCTCTGCTGTAAATTGTAATATCGATCTGTGATTGTAATATCGGTTTGCTTATTTCATGAACCTGTTATTTTTTCATGAATCTTTTATCGATTTGCTTATTCATGAACCTGTAATATCGATCTGTGATAAGCTGTGTTAATAAGCTTATTCATGAACCTGTTATTTTTCTGTGATAAGTTGTGTTAATAAGCTTATTTATGAACATGTTATTTGATAGAGGGTACCCGGAACCGGAACCGGTTCCCAGCGGTTCCGGGACCGGTTCCAAAATAAAGAGAACTGACGGGAGCGGTTCCGGTTCCGGTTCCGGTTCCGGTTCTTTCTTTCTAGGAACCGTCGGTTCCGGTTCCGGTTCCGGATCCATGAAAATTGGCTGGGTACCCGGTATTGCTCACCCCTAGGTATTCGGGTCTGGAAGAATAGGGGGCATGTCAAAAAAGTCATTTATGATTTAACTGACTAAATGATTTATTACTAGGGGTATATTCTTCGTCCTCATCACAATCGGTATCTGATCTGTCTATATCATAATTACCCATTGTGAAAACATGGGTTTCGTCGTCGGCAACTCCAGCAAAGCGTCCTTCTTGGTCTTCTTTTTCTTCTTCTTCTAGTGGTTGTTGTTGTTGCGTCTCCGGAACAAAATCAGGCTCCTCCATTTGAAGGTCTTCGTCATCACCGTCGTCGTCACCTTCGTCATCACCGTCGTCATCACCTTCGTCATCGTCTTCGTTGCACACCGATTACCTTAAATTGTTCTTTATAGTCATCCAATGACCTTCCCTCGTATTTTGTTGGTATCTCCTTCTAATGCTCTAAAGCATTATGATACACTCGATCTAGTGCATTTCATGGCATATATGATAGATCCAATTTTCCGAAGCATATGGAATACCAATCATTTCATCTAGCTCAGCCTTTGTGCTAGAATATTTGGACATGCTCAAAATGATGTCATATCATACTTGCAAGAAACTACCTTTAGAGCCTTGCATCTTGAACCTTTCAAGATCATGTCAACATATGCACTTTGACTTAAACCTATAAGTCGTCTTGATCTAATCTCTAAAGATCTTTATTCCAAGAACACAATTAGCCTTTTCTAAGTCTTTTATTAAGTAAATACTGTCCGAGCCAAGACATGATGTCTTGCTAAGTCGGAAAGTTAATTTCCAAATACTAGTATGTCTTGCACATACAGGATTACGAATTTGACTGTGCTCCCACTAGTTTTAGTAAATGCATGAATCATCTTTTATTTTGATGAAAATTAAACTTTTAATTTTCCTGTCAAAATAAAGACTTCTGCTTTGTGATACTTGTACTGATCCATGAACGGATTGTATCTCAGTGTTCATGACTCTAAGCCACTCACCAGATTCAGAATCTGACATAGCATTTTAGCAGTTGATGGGTTTACTAGAACCCAGTCATACATCATTCTTTATTAGTTATAAGAAATCGATATCTCTCGAATTTCTGAATGATTCTACTAGATTTGCGAACACTTGGTGTTTTTACTAAGTTTCTGATCAATCAAATTGCTCAGTTTCAACAACCTTTGTTTGATAACTAGTGCCAACCAATAAGTGCATTAGATTATGAGGTTCTTGATTCCCTTCAAGTTCCTTAAACCTCCCATTTGCCTTGCTCATTAAAAACTTGTTTTCTAAGAACTCGGCTTTGGAACAATAAACAATTTTATTGTTTGTGGGATTGTAGAATCGGTATATAAAACAATTTATAGTATATTCTACAATATATGCATTTGGTAGGTTTTGGGTCGAGTTTACTTTAACTAGGGCAGAATTCCGAATTGATATAGGAATAGTACTTCCTCTCATCATAGAGCGAACCATATTGAATAAGGTTCGGTTCATCCTTTCGGATATACATAATTTCTAAGATGATCCAAGAGTTCTTGGTTTAGTCATTATCCTCCTATATTAGAAAAAAGGCTTTAATGGTCCTGCTGAGTGGTTTTCTTAATCTTCACTTTGAAACAACTTGAATTACATCAAATGCTTCATCTTTATGTTCCATAAACTTCAACAATTGAAATCGTCAGTGAAGGTATTATCTATCACCATATCTAGACTTGGTTTTGAGAGACCATATACATCAACATGTATCAATTCTAACAAAAAAAAACTTTTTCTCCTTCTCTATGAATTAGAGAAAAGAGCTATATTCAACTTTATCAAGATCGCATATATCAAATGAAAATATTTATATTTAGTTTCAAAAAAACCACAGTTTTGAAATTTAGATATGCATTTAATGTTTACTTGATTAAGTTGACTATTTCATGTGTAGATATGATTCAAATCATATTTGAGTCTCATGGCTTCTTGTATAGAACTATGATTGAGATTCACTTTATTATTCAATTAAGAGAACTATTCCTCGAAATAGAATAATTCATTTTGAATATGAATATAATCGTTTACAAAACGGTTAAGTGAATTTCATTCAATCAATAAACATGTGACTGAAAAATAATAATTTAGTCAAACTAAATTCAAATATTGTTCGAAACAAACATTGTTTAATAATACAAGCCAAATGGTTTCAAAATAAAATCTCATATAAGCTTGGTATGCATTCCTGCTTCCTTGCTCATATGGATCACCATTTTGCTTGTCATTCAGTCATCTACCTTTCTTGATCATCTGTAACATATTACAAAAGCGAGTTTTACACTTAGTATCAAATACTCAAGTGCAAAGTAGAAAGGTAAAAGTTCTATCTAATAAATAGATACCTAAAGGACATTCCTTCGTTAGAAAACATTCAGATGACAATTCTCTCTTCCATGACCAAGGTAACCACACCTACCACATGTAAATGCTTCCATAGATAGATTCTTATCAAACATCTCTAGCATCGTATGCAACTGTGAGACCGAAAAAACTTTGAGGCCCAACCTTTTGATAAAAGCATCAAATTCTGGGGTCAATGATCTAAGGATCATATCTATGGCCAGCAGTTCGGGATAAGGATGACCAAGTTTATCCAAATAATCAAGGTGCGTCCTCATCCTCTGAACATGTGTGGTTACATCTTGGCCTTCCTTCATCTTAGTTCTATAAAGTGCCTGAAAAGTTCTCAGGCGTTCAGAGAACATATATCTTTGATGAAGCTCCCCTAAATTAATTATCATCTCTAGTGCCGTATATGAGAATATCTCCACATCTTCTCGTAAGAGTGGATCCATAGTCTCAAGCATAAGTCGTGATATGTCGATTGAATCATCATTATGTTTCAACCAAGCCTTGTGATCTTCAGTGGAGGTAAGAGGAGGTTCTTGACGAAGAGGTACGTTAAGAAGATATGATTTGTGTTCACTTTTGAGAACTTGTCTCAATCTGTGAAACCAACTCGGGAAGTTTTGAGTGGTTAACTTTTCTTCGTTAAGCCAAGCTCTTAGGGGTGAATCAATTGTAGTGTTTGCATTTTGGGCCATCTACAAATTTAACAAAGTTAATATAGTATTTTCAATATTTAATTTTTAGCAAATTAATTACCCTTTTAGTTTTCTAAAAACATTAATTTGCATAAAATCTAGGATCCAACGTTGCAAAACAAATGAAACGGTTAGGTGACCTTTATCCCGTCCATTTAATCCAACGAGGTAGGTAACGTTTATCAATTACATCAAATGTAATTCCTAGCGATATGGGATCCCTTAACAACTTGTTTGTTAATTGGCATGTTTGATCCCATCTATGCCTTGGGTCTCTAATGCTTAGGTGACATTTATCACAAAAGATTCTCAATCAAGTCATCCTACTTGAAACAACGCGTGAAACTCACATCCATGCGGTTAGGTGACCTTTATCCCACAAAGACATAAGAATCACCTCATTCATCTCAAGACAATCCAAGTGGTTAGGTGACCTTTATCCCACAAGGGTGTCATAGTGAGGTATTGAGTGTTTCTCAAAAGGACGGCATTGACTTGCATTTTGAAAAGGGATTTATAATGTTTTATAATTCTAGTTTTAAAAACATTTTAGTATCATGTGTTATTGCATGCATTTAATAATATATGGTACAAACTTATATCTCATCAAATGGTTCCTATTAGTTTAAATAAAATCTCAATTTTATCAACTAATTATTTGTGGTCAATTATTAATATCATATATTAACGTTTGAGTTTGATCACTATAAGAACCATTTATAGTCTCTTAATAAACATTTTTATTAAATTAGACTATGAGTTTGTATGAGTTTTGAAATCCCCATTTAAAATCTCAATTTTAATTTTTTAAAACTCATAGTACCATATTATTGCATGCATCCAATAATCAATGTACTCTTTTAAGAAACTATTTCTCAAAATAAATTTAAAATCTCTATTTTAAATAATTTGGTTAATTTAAAATCTCTATTTTAAAACTAGGTTCATCTTAAAATCTAATTTTAAAACTTGTCGCTTCAATTTTAAACAATCTTTAAATAAGCGGGTTTGAACCAATTATATGTTCTTTACTAACATGCAATATCCTATATTTTAACGCATCAAAAGAACATATTATGTCACGTATATTGCATGCAACTAATAATACATGACACTTGGAGTTTGTATGAAATTTAAAATCGTCATTTTAACTTACTTTGATATTTCAAAATTTTACGGGTTTTAGAATAAAACTCATTTTATTTATAAAACTCATTTTAACCATTTTACCTTTAAAATGTTACCTTTTGAAAAGACAAACTCCATATGTTGATTTCCAATTGCATATAAATTATTATCTAGCAATTAAAATCCTATTTCAACCATGCAAGATAATAATAAAGCAAACAACCAACAAACATAATGTAAAAATGCAATAAACAAGCCATTTTAACTAATGACAATTCATGCAAGCCACATGCATGAATCATCAAGTCTATTCCTAAGGGACAAGGGACCAAAAAAAAAATCTTCATGCTCCCACTTGCAAAAACATCCATATGGATGCAAGATCTTCAAGACTCCATGAAGTGTTGTGTTGCTCCTCATCGATTCCGAGAAGTGGTAGTGAACTTCACCAAGAGGCTCCATTCTTCAAACTTTGTAGATTTATAAAAAAAATAATACAAGGATAAAAAATACCTATTTACTATTACATACCTTATGAATAATAAATATTACATATTTTAAATAAACAACACAACCAACGTAAAAAATGTCCATGGCTTGTTTATGCACAAACATCCACAAAAAATAAAAAAAACATCTCTTTGTATTTTTATTTTAGAGGCAACTTTTATGACCAAAATGCATGCAAAATTTTGGTCACATTAAAATCATACATTTTAACAATAAAACAACAAGTTGCCCAAAAAGAAAACATGTATGAACTTTTCATGCAATATGAAATTCATCCATGGCTTCCAAAAACCAAAAAATTCCATAACTAAAAAAAATCTAAACATGCATGCAAAGATGGCTCTGATACCACTTGTTGGGTTTTGTTCAAAACATGATTTCTGTAAGATCCCACATTGGTTGGGGAGGGGAACAAAGGTTGCCTTATAAGAGGAACTTGATACCTCCCCTATCAGACGCGTTTTAAAACCGTGAGTCCAGGTGTGCGGACAATATCTGGTACGGTTAGCCTGGGATGTTACAGATGGTATCAGAGCCACTCTTGTGCCGTTCGGGATGGTGGGGCAAACCTCATCGAGGACGATGAGTCCCTAAGGGGGGGTGTGTAACACCTTAGGCATATCTCACATCGGCCGTGGACAGGAGAGATGCTGGGTATATTAGTAAACCTTGGTCTTACCAGACACAACGCGTTTTGGGGCCACAAGCATGCGGGTTCCTTGGGAACTCTGTGGTTAAGCGTGCTTGGGTGGGAGTAGTATCAGGATGGGTGACCTCCTGGGAAGTCCTTGCGAAGTCCTTGCCAGGCCGCCAAGAACAAATCCGTGAGCCAGTGGGGCAAAGCGGACAATATTGTGTGGTGGTATGCGAGGTGTTACAGATGGTATCAGAGCCGGGAACCGGACTGGTGTGCCAGCGAGGACGCTGGGCTCCCAAGGGGGGTGGATTGTAAGATCCCACATTGGTTGGGGAGGGGAACAAAGGTTGCCTTATAAGAGGAACTTGATACCTCCCCTATCAGGCGCGTTTTAAAACCGTGAGTCCAGGTGTGCGGACAAAGCGGACAATATCTGGTACGGTTAGCCTGGGATGTTACAATTTCAAAGATCATAAAAATGTGCAACGGAAGCTTAAAAATTGAACAACATGAAAAACATTTCATTACCCACAAAGGATCCATTTGCATGAACATGAAAGATTAAAAACAACCATAGGGGGTTTTAAGAAATTACAACCTTTGTAGACCTTTGTTTATGCCTTCTTGTTGGAGAAGATGGCAAGAACTCAAGTTAGAGTTCCTCTAGAGAAGTCCACCAACAAGCTCCAACACCTTTGTATGCTAGTACTTTCTTGATCACAAATGCAAAAGAGAGCTTCTTCTTCAAGACTACAATAGACTTTGAAAAAGAAGAACAAAACCACCCCCAACAATGGTGGTTTCGGCCAAAAATGGGAGAGAGGAAGAAGAGAGAGTGATGGCTAGTTGTTTTTCACAAGTAGTATGCATGTATGAGTAAGTTCCAAGTATATGCACATGATCTCTTCCTTTTGCCACCCAAGAGGGCCAATAGAAAATCATCTAGCCATGCAATATTACAATGTAACCCTTCTAGTATTAAGATGGTTAAAATCATATTTTAACTATTTTAAATTTTCTCCTCAAGTCCCTCCTTACAATTTTAGTTACATAATAAATCCATCATATGTATTAACAAACTAAAATTTATTATTTGCATCTAATATTATAAATTATAATTAATAATATTTATCAAGAATATAATTAATATTTATAAAGAATCAAATTCTTATAAATATCAATTCGGTGTTTACTTGCTATATGGTGTGACCCTATAGGATCATATATTACCGGTAATATTATTTTATAATCATTCTTGAGCATATGGAACCAACAAAACTTTCATATTGTCTTACCAGGTTTATTCTCATGGATTCTTGTACATCTTCAGTACCTTCATACTGAACGCAGATAGTGTCCCACATGTCTATGGAACTTTTCAGGTTCATTATGGAATGGTAGACTTCGTCAGGAAGTGCCATGGAGATGATGGATCTGGCCTTTGTGTCAATGGCCACTTTCTTCTTGTCATCGTCAGTCCACTGAGAAACTGCCTTCACGATAAGTCTTTCAAGAACGGCAGGTGTGGTAGTAGTGGCTGGAATAGCAGGATCTATGATGAAAGGAACATAAGGTCCAGTTTCAACATAGTAAGGTATAGTTAGATCTACACCTTCCAAGAAGAGCATCATTCGATTTTTCCAAAGATTGAAGTTGTCTTTGCTAAATCGAGGTGGTTTGGCAAGAGAGCCATTATCTACGTAATTCGTGTTTGTGGAATTTGCCATATTGAAGAAATAGCAAGGAAGAGAGTATAAGCAAGATTTTGTTTATTAGATTAAATAATCTGCTCTGATACCACTGGTTCCGAAGGGTTATACAAGTTTGTAGAAGGGGGGTTAAATACAAACACATATTTTTATCTTTAAAACTATTTATTGATATATATCAAACAATTTACAGTTTGTTGCGGAATAAGATCAAGTTAAAAACTTAATCTAAACAAACTATTAGAATCACACAGAATTCTTGCACTAAGAAAAGAGAGAGGATAAGAAAACTAGAGAGAGTTTTCTTGCACAAAGTATTTCAACGAAGGAAGCAGCCAACTTCAATGTGAAGTAGGGTTCTCTATTTATACTGCATGCATTTAATGCAAGTCAGTAACACCTTTACACGTGGCAGCTTCTGGTTGGTTGCATGAATTTGACTTTAGCAAACATCCTAGTGCCCGCATGATGAACAGTGTAGTTGCAGAGTGGTTTGTACGATCCTAGAAAAGGGATGTCCTTCTGACAAATCGTACGGGGCGTGCAAGGAGATAAGACAAAAGTTGCTTATAGAACAGGCTTCATGATCAGCGAACGCTGAATGTATCTTTATCAGCGAATGATAAAGTTCAGCGTTAGCTGAAGTCTTCTACTTGAAACTTCGCGTGGAATGGACAAGTCTTGTCTTCGCTGATATCCGCATCAGGTCACTAGTATACTTAGTCACTTGTTCTTCAACTTGGTCTTCGATTTCAGCTTCGAACTTGGTTGACGCGAATCTTGTCTTCAGGGATCATAAGCAAACAGTTACATGATAAACATTCAGCGATCATCAGTCAGACTGAACAGGCTCAGGACTCACTGATGTACAGTGTTCACTGAAGTATAAATTAAAGTGTGTTTTCCATCAGCGATACTAAACAGACTTGGTATATTATTTTTTTATGGCAAAACATTAATACATATTGTTTACTTATAATTTTCACTAAGTGTTTCTCAGGGTCATTATCAAATCACTGAGGGTTTGGATCAACAAACATAAAACAGTAAAACCCAAAGAGTTTCCCCTTTATCCTAATAATTCCTTGTTATAATATCATTTAAATCAAAGGAATATTTTCACAAAGACCCACCATTTCTAAAATGGGATATGATAAATGTTGCTTTAAATCAAGACCATCATCCAAACTCACCCTTCAAAATAAGTGAATAAGACTCATTTTGCAAAACGCCCGAATTGGATAATACTTTATTCCCCAAAATCATTGAAAGCACTGATAGACTCGATACCAAGAAACATTTTTCGGTGACGGGGGAGACCCATTTCCATCTACTATGGCGTAACACAAAGTAAGCCATGTTTCAACGTTATTGAGTAGTGCCCAAAGATCACGATCCTAGTGTCTAACTTATCTCAAGTTTCCATCATAATACCTAAGGTCGTGGAGCTTGAACCATATAGTTCATATCCGCCATATCCTGGCCTTATTGCCTACTTACACACCATAGAATTACACCTACAAGCCAATGGTCTTGGGACCCGCCTCCACACGAGTTCATCCCCATAATACCTGTGAATGACTTATTGTCAACCCTCTTAGGCTGAAGCCTCTACACATGGGTCCCGGTGCCCGACTCCTCATGAGTTCATCACCATAATACTCAGGATCCTAAAGTCCGACTCAACAAGAGATCACCTCCACAATACCCACGGCCTTAAAGTACAACCTAAATTGATTCCTCTTTGCAATACCGACTATGGTCCCGAATTCCAACCCACACAGATTCCTCTTCGCAATACCGACTTCACAAATATCAAAATGACTAACTCATATGCCAATGGAGCGAATGCATTACGATCTAAAATTGAATGACTAACGGACTCGACACATAAATAATCGCATTATACATCTAAAGCTCCATATTGAGCTATTAAAACCACGAATTGTCCACAAAACTCCTTTTAACTAAAATCAAGCTAAAAGACCTTGCAAAACAGTTGACTATTTTAAATAAAGCCAATGTAACCTCATAAGCCGAAAAAACATATTTTCCAACATTTAACAGTTACACGACACTTATAACATGAGTAGGTCCACAACCAATACTTCATTGAAGTTTAATAGCACAAAACCACATGGTTTGTATTTTCAAAATCCTATAAAGCCAAAGGAAAAGCATTTTTCAAAGATTGACACTTTGTAACCAAAAGGCCCAAAGGTCACCACCAAATTTCACAAGTTGGGTAAAGTCCCAAAACGATACTTGACTCAACATAAGTCCAATAAACCTTTCAATTTGTTTAAGAGCCCAATAAAATCTTTGCTAACTCAAGTTACTTTATTTCAAGAGTCCAAACAATATTGTGTACCAAATCTTCCCAATATCCAAGATATCACTTTTGAAGAGATAATTACCTTTTGGTGTCTCAAAACACCCAAGAAAACATTATAACCATCTTTAAAGGTTTTATGTCCAAAATATGCCAAAATGCACAAACTCATAAAACTCATCAAATATGACTAAACTCATAAAAATGTACTCAAACCCCAAAATAGAGATATTTTGACATGTGTATAGTTTTACAAAGCAACTAGAACTCACATTGCTAGATTTATGCTAAATCTATGTTCCAAACCAAACATTGAGTTTCCCTTGAAGACAAACTTAAGATCTACAAGTAAATCGTCCTGCCTTAGTTCTAAAAGCTCCCAAAAGGTTTTCTCCACCTCAACGAACCCAAAACCTAGGACAAGGATGGAAGAAAAGGATTGGAGATGAAAAACATTCAAACCCCTAGCTCGTGTTATAACTTAGCAACCAGCCCTATTATTATCCATCGATGAATTCACTAAAATCACCAACAAATCAGATAAATTGTTTAACAAATATTTGTTATGAATTTTTTTATTAATAATGAAAAGAAAATCGAACTTGAAAAATCGGAAAATGGATGACATAAGAAATTTGATTTATAAAATACACATAGGGGCGGAACACAAGCTTTAAAACCGTAGGGGCCGGATCTTGTAAGACCAATTTGTCATTCAAACGCACCTTGTAAAACCAATTTGTTGATTTCGAGCGGGTGCACAAACGAAAAGCTTAAGAAATTGTTGTCAATGTGTTTTTAGCCAATTTCCCCCTTGGGGGACTTTTTAAATTTTTGGTTGATTTCGAGGGATTTTTTAAGTTTTTATGTTGATTCGATGGGTTTTTTTGGTTTCTTTGTGTAGATTCGAGAGAACATTTTGGGGGGTTTCTATTTATTTCAAGAGATTTTTTTGATTTTTTGGTTGATTTCTAGAGTAACTTTTGGTTTTTTTTTGGTAAAGACTAATATAAAAACTTAAAACAAATAAAATATTATGTACACAAATCAATGAAATCAAACTTAGGACTATGACTAATATCAAATTTAGGGCAACAATTAAAATCAAATTAGGGCAATCAACTAATAATCTAATATCAAATTTGGGCAAAAACTAAAATCAAATTTAGGGCAATCAACTAATAATCTAATATCAAATTTTGGATAAAAACTAAAATCAAATTTAGGGCAATAAACTAATAATCTAATACCAAATTTAGGACAAACAATGATCAATTAAACAACTTTCCATATGAACACTACAATAGCAAGGGAGGGAGGACTGAGGCCCTAAATAGCTAATCAAACAATTTCATATGAACACTTCAATTTCAAAGTTCAAACTCAAACAAGTAAATAGCTAATCAAACAATTTTAAAGTTCAAACTCAAGCAACTAATGACTAATGAGATTATGAGCAATTGAGCAAATTAATGACCAATGGCTCTATAAAATTAAAACTTGAATAAAATGAAGAAAAAAAACCTGTGATTTAAGGGTTGTTGGATTTGGAAGATTATTTGATAAAGATGAGGTTAAAATCAATGGGATTGCATTTGTATTTCTCCCCTGATTTAGATGTTGATCTTCCTCTTCCATTGATTGCAATTTGCAGCCCTAAAACCCTTGAACCTAATTTGAGCTTCTCAATCAGCCTCTCAATCAGGTCTAGAATTATCATTCAAGATCATTAATCATGACTCATAAAAGAACTCGAACTGATGATCGGCAGGAAGCAAACTCAAGTTATTACTAGTGGAATTGGTGGATTTGGATACACCAATTCCACTAATTCCACTAAAAATAATAGTTTGTAAAACAGCCCATCACAAATGCATGTAAAAATACAGTATTGTTTTATAATATGCTTATTTTTAACTGTGTATTTCTAGCATCAGGATTCATTTCAGGAAGAATGGTGAACAGTTAAAACAGAAAAGAACCCACAATTACATCTACCTCATATTACAAACAGAATGTGTTTCTTTCTAAAAGGATCAAAATTTGTGGAATATAATAGTGTTTTCTAGTATTTCGCGGATCCAGAGCTCTGAGTCCTTCCGAAAATCGATTCAATTTCACCCTTGTAAAGATTCAGACTTTTTGCCAAAGCGAAACCAGCATACATTCCATCCACGGCTGCGCTTACTATCCCACCTGCATACCCTGCACCTTCTCCTACTGGATATAATCCTCCCACTGACATGCTCTCAAAAGTCTCGGGATTTCTAGGAATCTGGACCGGTGAACTAGTTCTAGTCTGGAGAAAGATGACAATGTTAGTATAATCCAGCTTTCCCACTTGTAATCCAGCAGCTGTGTTCTTGAATTTAGGAAGAAAATAAAATGAATGATGGTAATTGATGGTTAGATATGTAACTTTATAAATATGTTTTTATTCCTTTCCTTCCTAATCAACCTACTTTTCATTCCTTTTCCTTTTCTTCCGCTCCCAAAAAAAAATCCATCATACAACAATGTTAGAAAAGTGAGAAAATGAATGGTATATTTGGAATAAAAATGATATCTTTCCTTTTCTTTCTCTCGGGTTCAACAACATGAAAATTTGTTTTTCTTTCCTTTCCTTCCCTTCCCTTCACAGTCTTTCCACAAATAAGAAACTTTCTTTCATTTCCATTCTTTTCCCTCCCTTTCCTTTCTTACTTCCCAAATTCGAGAACACAGTGGAAGTATGGTTCTTTCTCTTTTCTTTGTTTCGACCATTTAATGTCTTCCGTTTTGTGGGTCCCACTTATATGGTGTATAAGAAACGAAAAGGCAATGGTGGGTCCCGTTTACATCAAGAAAAATAAATGATATAAATGAATGAATACCTCTACTCCATGCAGCAGGGCACCATTGGAGATAAATCCTGGTAACTGAATTCAAGAATGCAAATTTGAGAATAAAATAAGATTAATTGTATTTAAATTTGGGGACTTTATTTGCCAATGAAGATCAAGAAAGTAATGAGGAAGTTTGAAGCAAAAACCTCTTGGTCAAACGCTGAGATTGAATGCTGCAACGCCTCTGTTATATGAACCGGAAACAACTCATGGAGATTTGCTGCTTTCACTCCTAATCGATAACTTGACGATGGTAAACTAGTTTCTGAGTCAAAGAAAGCTCGTGAGAACAGCCATTGATCAATAAATAGTTAAGAACGCAAAAATGGATCAAGACTTTACCAGAAACTTTGTTATCCATGAAATCTTTAACGGTTTGCACAGGCACCACAAAACTCCCACCTCCCATATTAGCCGCTCTTTGTTCGAATTCCCTCTTGAACAAGTACAAACATTTTTAGACCAAAGTTCCCATATTTTGTTGATAAAAAATGAATAGAAAGTATGAATGTTTAAGAACAAGAAGCACCTGAAACTCGACACCTGCAAGAGGTCCATGAAAACCAAGAGCACTGAAATCCTTTTGTGAAACAGTGACGGCAAGTGCAGCATTAGCCCATTTCGATGCTCTCCGAGAAAATGACATGCCATTTATACAGAGTTCTGATGGATTTACGCTCGTTACAACAACCTGCATGCCAAGACTTTCAAATTTTTAACGAAAAAAATGAATGTTTATTTGATGTACAAAGAAATAAAGATGGAGACGAAAAATGCACACGAAAAGAAAATGATGAACAAATGAAATCTAAGAGATAAGTTTACCTGGCCACCGGGACACATGCAGAAAGAATAACAACTACGTGGTGAAGTATCTTTGTCCTCTCCTTTGACATATTCCACAACCTTGTAATCAGCAACCGGTATTTTCCCCCGCCCACTTCGAACCTCATTGGCCAATTTAGAGTACTACATGTTTCAAACATAAAACTTTAGGAAACTTTATCAATTCCCCCCTTAAGTAACATAACTTTTCTCCCACTGTCCCATGAAAATTGTAAAGCTTTCCTTTTTTGGAAAGTAAACATGGTAAGTACCAGTTTGCCCATTGTCATAGTTACAACAACCTTAATTTTGCCTTCATAGAAAAGGGTATTTTAGATACTTTATAGAAAGTAAAAAACACATGGTCAAAACAATGTCTTTAAACTATGTGTTAAGTCAAACCTGAATGCTATTTATCAATTCCTGTGGATGCTCAATCCGCAAACCAACCTGTTCATCACACAAGTTTAAATAAATAATTTAGATTTTTTTTCTTATGATACTATAAATTTGTTCTGCAAAAAACGTGATGGGATTTAAACTTACGGCAAAATCTTTGGGGAGCAATTCGATATTATGAGAAAGAAGCATCTGGTATACATCACGTGCAGAATGTCCGACTGCAAGAACAACTGCATCGAATCCCAGTTTCTCGCTACTAAACTGTAATCTTCCACATGAATCACATACGTTAACACCAACAACATGCCCATTTTCTACAATCAGATCATCCACCCTTGTTCCAAACCTGATGTTAACCTTCAAAAACATGAAGGAAAAAAAAAATCATTAATTTGAAGATACTAAACTTTAAGGTTTCTTTGGTCTCAAACAGAATTTAAAGATTTGACTCACACCCAAATCTTGTAAATGTTGCCGAAAGTTGCGGAGAAGTGGTATCAGCCTATCTGTTCCTAGATGGGGTTTTCCATCCACCAGGATGCTCTCTGGAGCTCCAAACTGGACTAATGTTTTCATAACCTGAGTTTTTGATTAATTAATCTAATCAGATAATAATGTAATATATAATAATTACAAGAAAAGAAAAGATAGTAAATAAGATTAATGATTTGGAAAGAGAAAAGATAGTAAATAATATTAATGATTATACACGTGATTTTAGTGTAAAATCACATGTAAGTCGACCGTTTTCTTATTCTCTTATTTTGTTACAGTTCTCGTCTCTCTCTCTCTCTCTCTCTCTATATATATAGATAGATAGATAGATAGATATATACACAGTTTACACTCACCGACAAAACACTTCCACTGTTGCGCCCGATTCTAGTTACCAATTTTCCGTCACTCCAAGTACCTGCACCACCCTGTCAACCATAAGTCTGTGATAAATAACAAAGATAAAGTCCAGTAAGGGCATTCCTCCTTTACCACCAAATAATATTAAAAAGATATAATATTATTATTAGATAAGCAATGAAACTGCAATTTGACCTCTAGGTGCATGGTTATAAACTTACTAGAAGTGTACTCGCGCAATGCAGCGTGATACATCTGAATTTTAGGGTTTCGTTTTATTTTTTGTCTTTGTCAATTTTATAATACTATTTTGTATGGTTTTGAGAAAGTGATAAGTTTTCTATAAATTCGTTTAATTTAATTTTTAATTTAATTTAGTTTTATTAGTGATGTAATTTATTTTACATTTAATAATGTAATGTTTTTTTAAATAATATTAAATATTCTGTTAGAATTCAAAGATTATCTTGATTATATTTTAAAAAATTTATATTAAAAATGTGATGTTTATCCTGATTTGATTATATTTATCAGTTAGTTATGAATTCAAACATGTAGCTTTAAAACGTTGTATAAATGCATTATTTACTGGTAATCTTGAATTTCAAGTAATAGGCATCAATAAACAGTACTTGATGCATAATTTTGTTTTAAGAGTTTTTCTTAAATGCTTTATAATATAGTATAGATAATGTTCTAAACCAAAAGGGAAATTGATGTATTAACGAGTAACAATGTGTAACCTCGCCAAAACAAAAGTTGCTTTCTGATTGCAGTATGCGGCGGACCACCAAAGCACCAATATCACGCCCACGTTTCTCAACGGGTTGCCCTCTTTCTATCAAAGTAACATCGGCACCAAACTCTGCAAGTACAAGAGCAGCAAACAAGCCTGATGGACCACTGCCCACAACTGCAATCTTCGGCTTTTTAGCAGCTGGAGACGTGGAACCACTACAATGACCATTTTCTACAGGAACTTTATCCTGATCGATCTTCTTATTATCATGTATTACGCTAACCAAATCACCCACAACTTTCTCATGAGCCATATGCTCAATTACCCCAATTTTAGGTTCCAATTGTGAAATGAAGTCCCAAGTTCGAGGTGCAAGATTCAGGAGCTTATCAACATCCATCTCCACTGTGTACACAAATTTCGGCTCCTTCTGACTCTGAAAATTAAAATTTCTTCATGAGCCAAATAATCACATTTTGACTTTTTTCATATCACCAAATTCCGTTTCAAAGAAGCAATCGGCTGACCTTTCTAGCATCAAATGATTTCCTTAGAACCACAAAAGCTTCTGGGGGTAGCATTGAAGCAACCTGAATAAAAAACATAATCAATGACTGAACGAAAAGAAACAAATATTTCTACTCTGGAATTAGATACATACATTTAGACTTTAGGAGAATGAATAAACAATCTTTTGAACCACCATACTTTGCTTTTGATGCAAACAAACCAGCCTTCTTGTGAAGATACACAAAAAAGCACTATTTCTTGAAAAAATAAGCAAATTATGGAGAAAAGCTGCCAATTACGATTGGTTTGTTTTGGCATTTGTGTTTCAACAATTTGTCCAAAATTATTAATCTTGGAGACAACAGCGCTCGTTTGGCATAAATTGATATGAAAAATCAAGTACGATAGTTGAAATATCAATCACTCTTTGCGTAATTCTTAGTAATCTACACAAATTTGTTTGATTTTAATATATTTACTATATACAACTATAGCTATTAGAAGCTATCCAAAAAACCATTTAGCCATTTTCAGCTACCATTAATATGCCACTCGAAGTTTGACTGAATTCATGTCAACATTGTAATTATCTTTAGATGATTGGCCATCGAGCATTCAAACGTCAAACTATCAAAATTTGGAACTGAGGTAATCATATGATCGCAATTTCAAACAGCATAGTGATATAGCACCTGCCCATTCTGATCGATTCTTTGTAAAGTTAATGAAACCAGGAACAACTTTCAGCACAATTACATGATAAAAATATAGATCAAAACTCAACTTTAATCAAATTATATATTTCTTAGACGAAAGGGGGTTTTCTCTGTTCAAAGATAAGAGCTACATGTTGACTTTTTGAATGCAAGCTTTACACCAACTGACCAATGTAGTGGTTTAAAAAATGCTACATAAAAATTCTAATCCATATCCTTAATTTATTATTAAACATCAAAACTCGTATTCTGATTAAATTCATGGTGCGAAAATAAACAATTACCGGAAATTCGAGAACTTTGGCAACTTCCTCGAGCAAAGCATCAGAAACATCAAGAAAATCTTTACCAGGGTCTCTATCAATGGAAACGCCAAGTTTGAAAAGCCTCCAAAACCCTTTGAATTTATCGATTTGGGTTTCCGTTTGTTGGATTGCTTTAAGCTTCCTTTTCTCTGATGGGTACCTGGACTTACCTGTTCGTTTGGACCCTTTTCTGGCGCATCGAATTTGGGGTTTGTGAGAATATTTTTGGAGTGAAAATGGGAGTTGGGGATTAGGGTTTTTCGTAAAAGTAAAATTGGGGGAGCAGAGTAGCTTGGTGGAACCAGAGAACATGGCTGGATTGGAAGGACAAAGGGAAGAAAGTGAGGGGATAAGGAGGGGTTTATGATGGGGGGTTTGGTTTGTTAACTTGTTCGTTTCACTTTTATTTACATAGAACCCCCCTACATTTTATCCTACTTTACATTTCGACCCATGCTAATCTTTCAAACTTCAAACTCGAACTCACAACAATTTTCTTAAAAGAGTGTCTTTTAATTCTTTGAGTTAATGATAATTGTAAGGCATGTTTGTGGGTTTGAATTCAAACACCGATTAACATGTTTATTGGTTCGAACTTTATAATTTTTACATTTTGATTGTATGGTAATTCATAAATAAATATGGTCGACTAAGAAAATATATATTTGAATAGTTTGACTCATAATGTTTAATTAAGTTTTCGAACGAACCGAGTCAAACATTAATGGTATAGAGCTCGACTCCTTAAGTTAAGCAATAAAACAAACTTTATTTTATCGTTGAGATTGACTCGAGCTCGAAAATTATTAAGCGTTGAATCATTGACATCCTTATTCAAATGTCAATGGTTCGAGTCTTTCAAGGCCACTAGAGATTTTCTTGTTTTTTTTTTGAACGGCAATAACTTTTATTACTTACCCAAAAACCAAAGTCCAAGATCATAGATACAATCACAAATTACCCCAACTACTAACAGCACATACCAAATCACACCTCGACACTAATCACAAAACAGAGGTTAAAAAACATCTCCTTAATCATCCTTTTTGACCAAAACAGCCTTGTTTCACAGCTTTGTTTGCGAGAAGTAAACGAACCGTGTAAGGCCTGTTATATCGACACTTACACGACCATCTTTAAAACGTTGCTGCTCCCAATTACCCACTGTTGTTCCACGATTGCCACATAAACCAACTGAGCTTTACCGTTGTTGCCGCCTTCATCGTCTGATCCAGCTTGTGTGGTTGTCCACATACAGCACCTGTTCGGCTTACTGCGGACAGCCGCGACCACAGTAAGCTGCACCCTTCTGTTTGTTACATGTTTATACCAGTAACCTTTGCCGCGACTAGATTTGACCGAAAGTCGTCCCTGTTGTCCCTGCTTGATATATTCGATTAGACCGCGACCCACTTCTTCTCCCCTTCACAGCACCGCTCCTGGATCTGATAGCCACTCTGCCCATCCAATCTTCCGCCCTTTTACTTTATTTGAGAACCACTCGTAGCATCTTCGTTGCCATTCATAAAATCGATCTTCAACCTTGCTTTTCTCGTTTCTAAACACCATTTGGTTGCGATGAGACCATAGGAGATAAAGAAAGCTCCATATAGTTTCCTGCCATAATTTTGGTTGTGGTCCCGTGCCCGACTCCGAGGGATTAAAATCCAATAGTTCGTTGATCGTGTCGATGTCTTCATCCCTTTGATTCCACCATCGAAAGAATCTTTTCCACATCATTTTTATTTCGGTGCACTTTACCAAAGCGTGATCCACCGACTCCGGCTCTACCTCACATCTCGGACACAACGTTGAGTTCAAGTTTACTCCCATCTTATCTAGTACCAAGCGACATGGTATCCTCCCTTGTTTAGCTTTCCAAAGGAAGATGCATACCTTTTTTGGTGCTATTTTTGACCATCTCGTTTTTTCATGAACTTCCCCAAGGACCGCTAACCTCTCCTCGATCTTTCCCTTCAACTCTTGTATCGTAAACTTCCCGTCCCCTCCCTCTAGCCATTTAGGTTGATCCCGGACTCCTTCCCTCGGTTCCCACCCTTGAAGTACCTCCCTTAGGCACTCCCATTCACCCAACTCCCTCCCCCTCGGCTCTCTCCTCCAACTCCACTTCCATCTCCAACTCCCTCCCTCCCACTCCCCTTTCTCGGCTATTGAGCCTTCCTTATTTATTTCAAGGAGAAATAGTCTCTTGAACCTCTCCCCCAACTTCTCACCCCCAATCCAACGATCCTTCCAAAAACTCGTCCCATCCCCCCTCCCACCTCCTTCCCGAATGACGGCGCGAAATTTAGCCCAATTTTCTCTAACTCACTGCCCACTTTTATAATGTTCCCCCACACCGACCCCCCCCCTCCCCACCATATTCCTCTCGCTACCGAATCCCCCCTCCCTCCCGTAAAGGCTTTTTATTACCTTTACCCACAATGCTTCCTTTTCCGCTCCGAACCTCCACCACCATTTGCCCAACAACCCCCAATTAGCAGTTTGAAGGCTTCCCACATTTAACCCGCCTCTCTCAAAGTTTCTCACGACCCGATCCCATTTAACCCAAGCCACTCCTCTCTTTGAGTTTGAACCCTTCCCCCCTCCCCAAAAAAATTGAGACCTCACTCTCTCTAACTCACCAATCACTCCTCTCGGGGCTCTAAAAAGCGAGAAAAAATACAAAGCAATGCTACCAAGGACCGACTTTACCAAAGTAAGTCTACCACCATACGATATCAATTTAGATTTCCAGTCAGCAAGTTTATTTTGTACCTTTGTTATCGCGGCCTTCCAATTGTCTATCTTGCTCATGTTACTCCCTACTGGGAGTCCGAGGTACGAGAATGGTAGTTCTCCGTAGGCGCAACCCACCCCATCCGACCAAGCTTGGGCCTCGTCTTCGCCGACTCCCACACCATATAATTTACTCTTCCCAATATTGATTTTTAAACCCGATACCATGTGAAAACATTCTAGGATTTTCATTAAATTTTTTACATTCTTGGCGTTCCATTTCCCGAAGAAGACGACATCATCCGCGTATTGTAGATGTGTCAACTCTACTTCCTCTTTCCCGATCTTCACCCCTTCGAACAATCCCTTTGCTTTTGCTTCCAACATCAATGCATTCAAACCTTCGGCAACCACTAGGAAAAGGAATGGGGCTAGTGGGTCACCTTGTCTAAGCCCTTTCTCCATTCTAAATTCCTTTGTAGGGGAGCCATTAACCAAGGCCGATACCGATGCCGTTTCCAAGCATGCTTTGACCCATCTACACCATTTTTCTCCAAAACCCATCAATGCTAAAGTCTCAAGAAGGAACGACCACTCCACGTTATCGTAGGCTTTTTCGAAGTCAACTTTGAAAACCATACCCTTCTTTTTCGTCTTCCTAAGGAACTCCACCGCTTCATTAGCCACCAAAACTCCATCTAGGATGAATCTTCCTTTAATGAAAGCCGCTTGTGTTTCCCCTATTATTTTATCCATTACCTTTTTCATCCTTTCCGCCATCACCTTCGCGGGAATCTTATAATAGACCCCGATCAAGCTAATCGGCCTATAGTCATTTAGCCCCGTTGGATTCTCTATCTTTGGAATGAGAGTGATGAACGAAGCGTTGCACCCTTCACTTATCTTTGCCTCCTCCCAAAATCTATCTATAGCCCTCATAAGATCGCTTTTTATGATTGACCAAAACTTCTTTATGAAAGTGAATGTCATACCATCCGGCCCCGGCGACTTTTTGTTTCCGCACATTTTTATCGCCTCCCACACCTCTTCTTCCACAATTGGTCGCTCAAGAGCTTCCGCCTCGTCCATCGACAACTTGTTAAGATTATTACTTTGGAGTTTCGGCCCAAACTTGTTACTTGAAGAAAATTTACTTTTGAAGAACTTCGACACAAAATCTTTGATTTCTTTTGGGTTTTCCGACCACACGCCTTGGATATTCATGCCACGGATCCCGTTCTTGCGTTCTCTCTTACTCATCACCGCGTGAAAGTATTTCGAGTTTTCATCCCCCTCTTCCATCCATTTTATCTTGGCTTTTTGATTGTCAATTTCTAGTTTCTTCTTTTCCGCCTCTAACCACTTTCTTCTCGATTCAACCCACATCTCCTTGTCCCTCTGCTCCCATCCTCTTATCCCGGCCTCCTTTTCCAACCTCAAAGACTCTTTTTTATTTTTTTCCAACTCCCCGGTTAATTGCTTGAAACTTTCGGCGCACCTTACTTTCAACTCATTCTTTACATTTTTTAATTTATCTCTAAATATGCAATCCGGCGTGACCGAGACCGTCTCCTTCTCCCATTCCCTTCTTATTACCTCCTCCACGCCCTCTCCATCTAGCCATGTATCGAAAATTTTAAACGGTTTCGGGCCGAAATCGATTTTTGCCTCCCTTAGCATGATCGGATAATGGTCCGACCACTTCCTATCTAGGGCCTTTACCCCCAAATTCCTCCAAATTTCGCCGAAATCGTTGGTCACGAGAAAACGGTCTAACTTACTATACTTTGATCCATCATCGCTTATCCTAGTGAATTTTTGCCCTTCCAAAGAGATCTCCATCAGTTGGCTTCTCCTTATAAAAGCGTTGAATTCCTCCGCCCCCTTGTCGTGTGTGACCGAGTTTAACCTCTCGTGGTTCCCCTTACTTCGTTGAAATCCCCAAACACGCACCATTTTACATCTTCTTTGTTGCAAAGCTTTTCTATATCTTTCCAAAGTTCGATTCTCTCCTTGCTCTCCCTCGGACCATATACGTTTATGAACCCCATCAAACCTTCCACCCCCTTCCACTTCCCTATTGCCACTACTAAGGACCTTTCTACCAAGAAGAATTCACACGCAAATTCTTTCGTGTCCCATATCAAGAGCAGACCCCCGGAGCTCCCTACGGCTTCCGATTGAATAAAATCAACATCATCTGATCCCCACATTCTAGCGATTTGTATTTCGTTCCAACTTTTTTGCTTAGTCTCTTGAATCCCGATCATATTTACTCTCTCCTTCGTGCATATTTCCTTTATCCATTTTTTCTTCCCGATCGACCCCAATCCCCTAACATTAATCGAAACAATCTTCATTTAAAAACTTTATATTAGACGACCCTCTATCTGGCATGTACATGGTTACCCTCGAGATTCTTCCGTGGGGCGTTCCCAAACTAGTCCCAACTTCCGCCCGAATTCCTCAATTTTTTCAGTTCCATCTGTACTTCTTACCTCATTTGAGTTAGACGCCGCCTCTTCTGCCTCTACACGAATTTCGTTTGATTTTCTGGACTTTTCTTTTTTAGTCGGGTCTGAACTTTTTTGCCCCCCCTTCTGGTTCAATCTTCTTGCTTTCTGTTTGAGAAGATGAAAGCTCATCTTTCCCCTCCCAATTGCCAACGACTCTCCCTTCCTGTTTTTTGTGATTTCGCACTCCTTACCTTTGACTTCCGTCACAATCTCTTTCCCAATCGATTTCTGTGTTCGCAATCTGATCGATTTTTTGCAGACGTCTTCCTTCTGTTCCGCGGTGTGATCATCGATTTTTTGGCCGTTATCTTTTTTTTTTGGGCTGCTCTTTAAGTTTTTAGTGTATCTTTGTGATGATTCCATCCCACTTTCCTCTACCTCCTGATTTGGGCCTGTTTTATCCGCCCCATGTTGGGTCTTTTTTAGTCCAGCTTTGTCCATATGGTTATTTCCTTTCTCCTGGGCCTTACTTTGTTCCATTGGGCCAAATTCGTTTCCTGCAGCTCCCACTATTATCCTCTCTGGACTAGCCGTTGTTTCTCGATTTCCCATCCCATCATCATTGCTCTCTTCCTCGACATTCGGAGAATTTTGAAATTTCGACGCTTCACCTTCCCCTTTGACATTTTCCGGCAACTCTGACCGACTGTCGGCGGCTTTTTCCGGCGACCTGACGTTACTTTCGTGATTGTTTCCGGACTGATCCTTTCCTCCTGAGCTCCTAACTTCTCCGTCCTCACCTTGATTTTGGAAGACACTCTCCTCGACAATCCAATCTTCGTTGTCGGTTTCTTCCTCCGTCCACTCCGATTCGCTGTGATTTCCTTCTTCCTCTTCGTTCTCGCTTTCTTCGAATGTTGGCATCACTACCGTTCCGTTGCCTTCCTCTACCACTCTTACCCGATAAAATAATCCGCCTACTTTTATGCTGCGTAGCTCATCGATTCTGGATCGGAGTGATGTTGCAACCAAGACTTTTGCGTATTCCAGGTTATTGCTTTCGATCCATGCACAATTTATCCCTTTTAACACCCTTCCCCAGTTGTTAGCGATATCGAAAAATGTTTCTTGCTTCCAAGCATGCAGTGGGACGCCATACACCCTCAACCACAATACCCTCTCCGAGGGGCAGAAGCCTTCCGACCACCGCCTTAAATTTTTTACCCAATGATGCAATCCGTGCGATTTGTTTTTTAGAACATTTGACATTGTACTTTCGTTTTCGAAAGCTATTAACACATTTCTTCCCCCCAAATGTTTTAGTGTACATTCCGTTAAGTTCTCCGACTTGCAAAGTGTTTGGACCATTACAATATTGTCTAAATCCATTACGTTTCCGACTACGCATTTTGTCAATCTTTCTCTTGCTTCCAGATCCGGTTCCCATGTTCCAATTACCTCCTTGGTTACTGTTTTATTGCATTCTTGCACCTCTACTTTCTCGTCTGGCTTCCCTTTGGTGACCTCGCTATATGATCTTCGGTGCGTTTTGATCCTCGTTTCCTCCTTCCAGCGGGTTTCCTCGTTCCTACTTTCCGTCCTTTTTCCCTCTCCCTTCTCTTTTCGCATCTCCCCCGTGGCCATAAATGCCCTTAGTTTGTAAGAACCGATCCAAATTCCGTTTAGCTTCTTTTCTACCTCTGTTGCATTGCCGACATTTTTGAACCGTACAAAACCGAATCTCTTCCCACTCCTCATCCTTTCCTAGCCATATAGATATCCCCTACATCCCCATAGAGTTTGAACGTTCTCCAGAGCTGAGGAACATCCCATTCATCCGGGAAATTGAAAAAAGGTAAGATGTCATATGGCGGGTGTGTTTACTGTGATAGCTCCTAAATCCCAGCGTTGCTTTCCCATTGTTCTCGCCTCTGCCTGCCCATCCTCTCACACACTCTCTCTGGTTCTGCTTAACTCTTCTCTCTCTACCTACCCTCACCCACTCTCTCTCTCCCTCCCAACCGCCGGCAGTCTCTTTCCGACCTAGAGATTTTCTTGTTTGTTCTCAAGGATCCATGGAATTAATCAAAGTGCACGCAAGTTAGCTCTGGCATTCACGGTTAAAAAGGCCATAGAAAGCAAAAGAAAATATTGTTTATACTTTATTAAGTCTATCTTTTTATTAAAAAAAACTAAATAGAATGATAAATGAGGATAATTTAACACTTTTGTTTGATGAATGGAAGGATTTGTGGAATTTTATTATTCCATAATGTTTTATCGTTGTTTTGGACAATATATTTTCAAAAACACATCTTCCTCGATAATTGTTGTATTGGTTTATTTGATCCTTCCGTATTGTAACATTAAAGGCAATCGGTGAATGATTCCCAACCTGGAGAATTTTCTTCTATTTTTCCTCTTGCACAATGAGAACAAAAACCTTGTTAATTTAAGGTAATGGATCCACAAGCATATATTTGACTGCCAAATTAAGAAAATGGTTCATTGAGCCCGATCAAGAAATTCATGATGTGCTTTGTATGAAAATAGGACTAAACTTTCTTGGCCACGCCACAATTTTGACTACAAGCATCGATTGCACGAAAACCATCTAACTCACTAGATAAGGATTTGAGTTTAGTGTAGTAAGTAGCCACAAAATCATTATCTTGCCTTAAATTCATAATGTCACGATTCTTCTGAAATATCTGTGAACTGTTGCTCTGTTGGAGTCTTTCTTGAAGATATTCCAAATATCGTAAACAAACTATGTGAAAATGATACTTGTAGAAATATCTTTCGAGACGCAATTAAGAATCCATGATATCATCATATTGTAGTTATGTGTCCATAAATTTAGATTGGTCAAGTCAGATTCATCAGGGCTCATTAGAGTTCCATCTATGAAGTTAACTTTGTTTTTCACGGATATCACCATCTTCATCGCACGACACCATGAATGATAGTTATTGCCTGTAAGAGATTGAATTACGAGAATCAATCCAGGGTTGTTTAAATGATGAAGATAGTAGGGATAAATACAATCGATTGTTGAATTTGGAGATTTTGTATTATCTGTAACAATCATTGTGAGTTTTGTTTGAATCACATAAAGAAATTAGGTTATCGAAATTTGAGAGGTTTCCTTTGATACCATATCAAAGTTTGACAGAAAGTTTGTAGAGTAAGAAATATTTTATTAGTGTTTCTTGAATTGACTTGTCCATACATGGAAATTCGAATTATATACAAGAAATAATTACAAATGTACCATTTCAACTAATAAAGTTAAGTATAAAAATTATCATTTTATAGGATCTACTATTTTTAAATTCGAAACATGAATATTTCATATTAAATGATTTTTTTTAAGGAGAATTATATCAAAATAGAACGAACTTTGATATAATTCTTGTTTTAGGGAAACAACTTTAAAAAATTATCATTTTAGGTGTTAGGATTGATGTATGAATCACATGATGAACAAGCGAGACGATTGAGAGAGATGCGATATGGCTGAATCGGCAGCAGTTTTCATATATTGAGAGAATGATTACAAGACTTGATTAACCTAATAATAATACAAAGGAAACCTATATATACTAGATAAGTTACAAGTAATTACAGAACAGTCCTTGTACTTTACATATGTACGATTATAACTATAACACCCCCCCCCCCTCAAACTCAAGTAGGGGAAGAATGAGCCAAATTGAGTTTGGAAACGAGGTCTCGAGACCGCCCTGGAAGATGAGCTTTGGTGAAGATGTCTGATGTCTGATCAATGGTGGAGATTGGAAAAAGTTGAACCGTCTTGCGAACAACATGTTGACGAACAAAATGACAGTCAATTTCAATGTGTTTAGTGCGCTCATGAAAGACATCATTGTGAGCAATCTGAATGGCACTGGTGTTATCACACCACAAAGGCGTCGGAGAGGTCTGAGGAGCACTCATATCAGATAGGAGCCATTGTAGCCATACAAGTTCTTGCGTAGTGTCAGCCAAGGCTCGATACTCAGCTTCAGTACTAGATCGAGCGGTCAAGGATTGTTTCTTGCTGCGCCAGGAAATAAGAGAATCCCCAAGGAAGAAACAATAGCCGGTAGTAGAGCGACGGTCTGTAATGTCTCCATCCCAGTCTGCATCTGAGAATCCACGAAGAGTTAACGATGAAGTGGATGAGAAGTGAAGCCCATGAAACATTGTTCCTTTCAGATAGCGAAGAATCCGGAGAACAGCAGCATAGTGATCTGAGCACAGAGCAGACATGAACTGACTGACTGTGTGAACTGCATATGCAAGATCTGGTCGAGTAACAGTCAAATAGACAATAGATCCAACTAGTTGTCGATATAGTGTAGGGTCCCGCAGAGGGGTTCCGGCATTAGGAGCAAGATGTAGATTTTGCTCAAGGGGCGTGGATGCAACTTTGTTGTCAGTAATCCCAGCTTTTGATAACAGATCGGAGATATACTTGGCCTGACAGAGATAGATACCAGAAGAGTCTGATAGAACTTCAAGGCCAAGGAAATAGTGTAGCTTACCAAGATCTTTCATCTCAAAACATGAGCTGAGAGAATGTTTGAGCTGGGTAATACCTGTAGAGTCACTGCCGGTGATGATCATGTCATCAACATACAATAAGAGTAGGATAGTGCCTGCATCCATAGTGCGAGTAAACAAACCAGAATCATAATTACTCGGAGAGAATCCCAAAGAGATAACAGTAGTGCTGAATTTTTCAAACCAAGCACGAGGAGCTTGTTTGAGACCATAGAGGGCTTTCCGAAGCTTGCAAACATGACCCTGTCGAGAGGTCACACCTGAAGGAGGTCTCATGTAGACTTCCTCTGAGAGATCGCCATTTAGAAAGGCATTCTTGACATCCATCTGGTAAAGTGGCCATCTTTTGGTGGCAGCTATGGCGAGAAGACTACGAACCGAGGTGACACGAGCCACAAGAGCAAACGTCTCCTCGTAATCAATGTTGTTGGTCCCGAAGGGTTATACAAGTTTGTAGAAGGGGGAGGGGGGTTGAATACAAACACACAGATTTTACTTTTCTAAATTGTTTATTGATAAATCATTAACAATTTACAGCTTGTTGCGGAAACAAGATTAAGGTTAAACCTAAATCTAAACAAGTTGGAACACTAAGTTTCTTGCACTAAGAAAGAGAAGGAAATTACTAATAATAACCTATTTCAAGATAAGAAGGATGAACTTGTCCAGAGTTAGTAAGTTACTTAAAAAATGAAGTGAGTTCTTCTTCTTATATACTGCATGCATTTAATGCATTGCAGTTTACACTTTACACGTGGCAGCAGCTGATTGGTTGCATGTCATTGACCTTTGTTGACAACCTTAGTAGCCGCATGTTTGAACAGTGTAGTATCAGAGTGGTTGTACGATTTCAGACAATAAGGAGGTTCTTTTTTCTGACATATCGTACGGAGACGTGCAAGGATGGTTAAGACAAAAAGTACTTTGTACGGAGGACTTTATGATCAGCTTTTCGTTGATTCAGCGATCTATCATTCTTTATCAGCGAATGATAGAGTTCAGCGATAGCTAAAGTCTTGTACTTGATACTTCACGTTGAGTGGACAAATCTGAGTCTTCGCTGATCCGCATCAGTTCATTAGGAGACTTGTCGCTGGTTCTTAAGCTTTATCTTCGACTTCAGCGTAGAACCTATGTTAACGTGAAACTTGTCTTCAGGGATCATAAGTAAACAACTAACTTATCAGCGACCATCATAAGTACTGAACAGACTCAAAGTATTATGGTGAACAGTGTTCGCTGAATGCTTAATCTAAAGAGCAAGAGTTCCTATCAGCGGTACTGTAAGATCTTAGTACTTATCAGCGATAGTGAAACTCTGATACATATTGTTTACTTACAATTTTCACTAAGTATATAAGAGAGGGTCATTATCAAATCACTGAGGGTTTGGATCAACAATCTCCCCCTATTTGATTATGACATAGCAATAGAGAAAATTGCTATTTAATGAAAACATAAGGATAAAAAGAACTCATAAAATATTTGTCCATTTTACTGTTTTCTGGGATCTTTTCTGTACTGATGGAGTAAAGTACGTTCGCTGAAATTTTTCTTTAAACTTTGTAATGATTACAGAGGGAAGTAGAAAAATTACAAGTACAGCGAATAAAATTACAAGTACAAAAGATGTAGACAGATAAGGATAGAAAGAATTACAAGGCGATCCTATCCGTCAAAAGGTTCTTCCTTGATGAGAAGTTCATCGAGGGTCTTTGATGTGGGAATCATCCAGTCAGGAACATCTACTCCTTGATTCTTTTTGTTCAGAGCTTCTTCAAAAATCAAGGGCTTCAGGAGTCTAGCTTTAATGTCGCGTCTGACTTCACACCAGTATATGAGATCTCTGAGTTGTTCGATGGGAGTGATGTGGAGCTCAGAGATACGTTGAAAGTGATGGTTTCCTTCGTAGTCTAGAAAGAATATACCATAAGGATCACTTACAACTGTGCCAGGAATGAAAGTTTCTCCAGGTGGTAGGGAGGTGTCAAGCGCTGAGAGATCAGCATCAGGGCCAAGAACTTCAGCACGAGAGAAACCAATACCATTTTCATTCCGTATAGGAGGACCTGAGTTTGAGACTTTCTTTTCCTTTGTAGAGACTCTTCTTTGTTGAGGAGGAAGAAGAGTAGAGGGAGGAATATCCACAGCAGAAGAAACCAGGTCGATCTGTTTGTTTAAGATCTTCTCGACATGGCTTTTGAACTTTGAGCGCGATCCATGAATGGCTAATTTCACTTCTAACCATTCAGAGAGACCAAACTTTTCTAAGGTAGCAGCATAGAAGGTTTGCTTGGTTTTGTCTTCTCTGTAGACATCAACTTCAACAACAGGAACGTCTGCGTACAGTCTTCCTCTGATGTTTACTTTGATGATTTTGGATGGTCGAGATCGATAGTTCAGCATTTCTTTACACCATTCCAAAGTCGTATCAGAGACCTTGGTCTTTTCTCTAACGATCCTTTGAGCATCATCCCATAGCTGACGTTGAACGTCAATGGGAGCCCTTTTCAGCTTGGGGTCTTTTACTGATCGTTGAGTAAGCTGGGTGGCGTATTCTCTGTCTTTTTCTTCAGCTTCCCTTCTTTCAGCGATTAGGCGTTCAGCTCTGAGGTGTTCCTTGTATTCCTTTTGGGAAATTTTGAACTTTGGAGGAACGGAAGGAAGTTGATCACGCTTCAGAATGATTCGCTGATCTTCGAGTCTCTTGATCATTTCATCTCTCTTTTCTTGATCCTCTTCACTTAGCTTTTGAGGAGCCAAGGAAGGTCTGATTTTGTGAGAGAGCATCTGTTCTTCAGGTTCATCAGTCTCAGAGATCAGATCTAAGACCGGGATTATTATTGGTGAAGTCGCAGCTGTAGGAACTTCAGCGATATCCTCAAACAGGGGAGAGGACTAACTGAAACACAACGATCTTACGAGTAAGAACTTGGGCAGAACAGAGATAGAAAGAATGGGATAAAGTGTATGGAGGATTTAGTGTGTAGAACTGATAATGTGAATAGAGGACGGATGTAGTGTAAGATTGGTGTACCTGACAAACCGGCTTTTTAAGCAAGATCGTCAGATTTTCATCATCTTCAGCGACACTTTTTCCTTTGCCCTTGTCAGCTTCAGATGCTGATGGCTTTGTCTTTGTCCGCTCCCCTGTAGGTTCATTTATCAGAATCCCTTTAAGAGCTTTAGTTCTCTGAGCAGGCTTGGCGATAAAAGAGTCATCATCATCATCATCTTCATCATCATCATTCTTTGGAGAAGAGGATGGTTCATCATCAGACAAGTCGATGGCTTCTTCATCTTCAGCTTCAGACTCAGATTCTTCAGCTTCTTCTTCGAGTTGCTCCCCCTCAGATACAGAGGTAAGCTTCTCGGTTTCCTTAGGGTTTTCATCTCCCTGAGGTCCATCGACTGCTTCAATCGTCTTCTCACCCTCTTTAGTAAAGGTGAGGTCTTCAGTCTTCTCTCCCTTGATAGATTCATCATGGGAAAGGTCTTCAGCGCTCTTGGAAAGGTCTTCAGCGCTCTTCTCCCCCTCTTTTTCATGATGAGTGGGGGAGGAATGTGATGATTCAGCAGCTTGTGTTGGTTCCCTGTCTTCTTGGCCAGGGATCCCCACACAGATTTCAATCGCTGATAATCTGTTTTCTAGACCAGAAATACCAGGATTGATCTTCACGAGTTCAGCACGATCCGCCGGAGTAAAAGATGAAGGTTCAGGGGGCAGGTGCAGGGGCGGTCGTGTTAGTCAGGATCTGCTGCAACAATGTCTGAATAGAAGTGATGTCATTCTTCATCGTATTGACATCGGTCTTCACAGAACTCATGTCAGTTTTTACTGAACTGACATCAGTCTTTACAGCAGACATATCACCTTCGAGTTTGCCAACCGATGTCTTCAGCGTTGTGACTTCACTGGACATGGTGTCAACTGATTTTTTTATGTCGAGGTAGTCTGTGTAGATGTCAGAGAGAACTTTGGCAAAGTCGGTGAGTGATTTATCAACCTTCTCCAAGTCAGCTTTGGAGGCATTCTTTTCGACCACGGTTGTCAGCTTTGTAAGATTCTCTCCAACGTTTGTTACAGCTGAAGAGTTGTCGGAAAGAGTAGTTGTGAGACCTATCAGCTTCGTCTCTATAGTCTTCAGAGAGGCGTTGATGTATCCCAAATTAGGACCTGTAACATATAAGAACTTATGAACAGAGGAAAGCTCGGAAGTTTGGGGTTCATTTACAGTGTATAGGGGTTGGTGTATACCTGCAGGAGGATTGGTGAATTCATCAAAATCTCGGTGTCCTGAGAAAAGTTCCATGTCGTCAGCTAAAGTGCGTGGACGCATGGTCATCTCTGCAGGTCCTACGCCCATCATTCTCTGAGTGTCAGCATTAGTTTCTGGAGGAATGACAGGTGCTTCATTGATAACTGGAGTAGAGTCCAACTGAATAGAGGGAGAAGCGACGGTTAAGAATGGAGGTTGGATGCGGAGTTCAGCGTTGGATTCGCTGAGAATCGCTTCGTCAGTCTTTTGAGAGACTAAAGGAGGTTGGGTAGATTCCAAGTTTGTAACCTCAGCGTTTAGAGACGCTGAAGTTGGGATAGAGTGGGTGGCTTGTTCAGCTGTGGCAGAGCGTACCACTGAACTTTCCTTCAGCCCATCAAGAGGAGCTGAGGAGTCTTCAGCAATAGATTGTTGGGGTTGCTCCTTGGTTTTCTTAGTTCTTTTGGAACTAAGTTGGGTGGAGGAGTGTTTCCTTTTAAGAGAAGGAATGGAGGTTGCAGTTGGGGTATCAGCGGTGGGTTTGTCCGCTGAAGGAGCTGCAGAAGTAGAAGAAGTAGGGTTTAGAAGAGTTAAAAGAGTAGAAAGACGTACCTTATTTGCCACTGGCTTGAAGTCGAGAACCTTAGGGCCGACCCGAGAGAGTTTCAGGTCACCCTCTGTTGGGTAGCTGTCTTTCAGGCCTTTTTGGAATACGGCGCTGATGAACCGAGGATAGGGAACCCATGGAGATCTGTCAGCGATGGAGTCCACTCGGAGTACCAGGTCATCATAGATAATCGATGCCCAGTCTATATGTAGACCTTTCAGCAATGCATATCCATTGCTTGCTGAGGCTGAGCGGCTTGGTTAGAGGAGCCGGTCTTGGCAGTCATGCAGCTGATTAAATGAGCGAAGATGAAATTCATCTCGCTGGGAATTTTAGACTTCTTGATGAGGGTCAGCTTTTTCTCGGGCTTCATGTCCCTCCCAGTTTCCCATACATAGCCCATTGCATCGAAGAATGCAATGATGGCTTCCCTGTCTGAGTTTTTCTTGTGGTCAGGGAGAGGAACAAAATGTTTTTCTTTGGTGGCCAAGGGAAGGTTCAGGGCTTTGCGAATAATGGCAGGGGTGATCTTCATGGTGCCATAGTCAGTATCGCAGAGGATGCAGTCAATTGTTTTTTAGGGGTCTTTGGCTGATGGTGGCTGAGAGTGTCTGGCAGAGTACCAGAATTGGGATAGCAGTAGCTGATGTGCAGGAGGTGTTATGGTTAGGGCTGTGGAGATGGAACAATTCTTCAGGAAGTTCACAGCATCATCTAGATGTGTGACTTGCTTTCGAGGAGGAAACTCGAGAAGCGCATAGAGGTTATTTACCTTGGTCCAATCCAGTTTGTCAAGAGAGAACTTGACATGAGGAGCCTTGAGGATTTCCACTTCCTCAGCAGCAGTGTTCTCAGCGATGGTGTTCTTGGAAATGTCAGAAGATGCCATTTTCTGTATTATTAGTTCAACCAAAGATTAACAAATAAGAATAATCTTAATGTGGAAAGATTTTCCAATAAGATGGTTCGAATTTTGTCCATTTCATTCAGACAAAATGTCTTAATGAAGATTAGGGTTTTTCTTGTTTTTGAAAAACGAAATGCAGACCCAATAAAAATCTTGTTTTCCAGTTTCCTTTGAAGATTGGGATTCTGGAAAAAACGTATGAAGAACAAGTTTAAGATTTTGCGTTTTAAACTTGAAGAACAGCCATGAAAGGTTGTGTTCATAAAACCATGAAGGAAATGATTTCATTTTAAAAAAAATTATTTTGTTTGATCTTGTGAAAACAAAGAGAAGATCATTAACAAGTTTGAAGAAACAGATAAAATAAAAGAATTATTAACCTGGTTCGTTGAAGAAGATGAAGTTCTTAAGTTCTTGAAAAACTTGAGAGCACAAATGCAACAGTAAATTCTTTTTCTTGCTTGGAGAGGAAGTTCGCGTAAAAGAAAAATATAAACCCAGAATGAGTTTATATAGAGATTAGAGAGAGAGAAAATCTTGAGCGGGAAAAGATTTTCATTATGACACGGACACGTGTTTGCATTTGATTGGAAGGTAAACGAAACGTGCAAACGTGTGTCAGAAAGAAGAACGTGCCAGGGCTTATCCATTGCAATGACGTCACAACTGTCCTTTCATATTCTTGGATGTCTCAGAGGTTTTGAAAACTCAGGGACACTTTTGAAAACATGAAGCACTTAATAGAAATATCAGTGTTGGATTTTAGAAATTTCAAAGTATCGCTGATAAGGAAGAGATATTCAGCGATGTAATTTATTTTGAAATCTTGCATTTTCATGCGATTTTTCAGAGAGAGAAAACATACCTTGATATCAGCGAATCAAGTTTATTCAGAGAGAAGATGATAGAATGGGTTATACAAGCTGATTTTATCCTATTGCTGATCAAATGTGAATCGCTGAAGATTTTACTCTTCAAAGTTCAGCATTCCAAGCTCGCTGATGAGAAAGTTGAACCTTGTCTCATCAAGAGGTTTGGTGAACAGATCAGCTAACTGATAATCAGTTGGGATAAAGTGAAGTTCTATATCACCATTCATCACATGATCTCTGGTAAAGTGATACCTGATTTCGATGTGTTTTGTCTTTGAGTGTAGTACTGGATTATTTGCTATAGCTATGGCACTTGTGCTGTCGCAATAGATTGGAATATTTGAGAGCTGAAGGTCATAGTCCAGTAGTTGATTTCTCATCCACAAGACCTGAGAACAACAGCTTCCAGCGGCTACATACTCAGGTTCAGCTGTGGAGGTGGACATTGAGTTTTGCTTTTTACTTGTCCTGCTCACCATCTTTCCACCCAGGAGCTGACATCCTCCTGTGGTGCTTTTCCTATCCATTTTGCAACCTGCAAAATCACTATCTGAATAGGCGATTAGATCGAATCCTGAGTCTTTGGGATACCAAAGACATAGATTCGCAGTACCCTTAAGGTATCTAAAAATTCGCTTTACAGCGGTCATATGAGATATCTTGGGTTCAACTTGATATCGTGCACACAAACATGTTGCGTACATAATATCGGGTCGGCTAGCTGTAAGATACAAGAGAGAGCCGATCATCCCACGGTACAGCGTGACATTAACAGGAATACCCTTAGTATCCTTGTCTAGTTTCAGCGGTGGTGCCATAGGGGTTTTCATAGCTGAACTTTGGGTTAAGTCGAATTTCTTCAGCATATCTTTAACATACTTTCCCTGATTAATGAAAGTTCCTTTCTCATTTTGCTTTATTTGAAGACCAAGGAAATATGTTAGTTCACTCATCATGCTCATTTTATACTCATCTTTCATTCTATCAGCGAAACGAGTACAAAGATCAGGGTTAGTAGAGCCAAATATAATGTCATCAACATATATCTGAACAAGAATGATATGACCTTTTACTTTCCTAAAAAATAGAGTTTTGTCGATTTTACCTCGCTCAAATTGTTCAATATGGAGATAAGTAGAAAAAGTGTCATACCATGCACGTGGAGCTTGCTTTAAGCCATAAAGTGCCTTATCCAGTTTATAAACATAACCTGGACGCTTAGGATATGAGAATCCTGGAGGTTGTTCCACATAGACTTCTTCATTCAGCTTTCCATTTAGAAACGCTGACTTAACATCCATCTGATATACTTTGAAGTCTTTGGGTACAGCGTATGCTAAGAATAGACGAATAGATTCTAGTCTTGCTACTGGAGCAAATGTTTCGTCATAATCTATGCCTTCCTCTTGTCTGTATCCCTGAGCAACAAAACGAGCCTTGTTGCGGGTAACAGTTCCATGTTCGTCCAACTTGTTTCGATAGACCCATTTAGTGCCTATCATTGTTTTGTCAGTTGGTATACGAACAAGTTTCCAAACTTTGTTTCTTTCGAATTCAGTCAGCTCTTCTTGCATGGCGTTGACCCAGTTTGGATCTTTGAGGGCATCATCTACTTTCTTTGGTTCAGTTAGAGAAATGAAATTAACAAATAAACAAATATTACCTGCACTTCGTCGAGTCTGAATACCAGCGTTTGGATCACCAAGAATTTGATCAATTGGGTGATTTACAGTCCATCGCTGAGCCGGAGCGTGAGACGTTGACTCAACCTGAACTGGAGAAGCTGAAGATGAAGCTTCAGCGACGTCTGGAGTATCAGCCAAGAGAGGAATGGGTGCAGTTGTCATTATATTCACTGATTGATGAGAAGTAGATGGAATGTCTGAGACATTGGGTTCAGAAGCAGGTATAGTGTTTAAAGGAACAGCTGAGACCCATGATGTTTCAGCTTCACTATTCTGCATATTTGGAATGATAGTAGGACTATCATCTTCAACTGTATGAGCACGAGGAGTGGGAATATCTTCTGAATCACCAAGATGAGAGAACATCCATTGATTCAGTTCTTCAGTATCAGCGGACGGTTTAGAGTTCGCTGAACGGGATTCGTCAAACGTGACGTGAATAGTTTCTTCCACAATTTGTCTTCTACGATTGAAGACTCTGAAGGCTTTGGAGATTGAAGAATATCCAAGAAAGATTCCATCATCAGCCTTAGGATCAAACTTTCCAAGGGCATCTCTGTTATTCAGTATGAAACACTGACATCCAAAGATGCGAAGAAAGCTGATTGAAGGCTTTCTCCTATGAAAGAGTTCATAGGCTGTTTTATTGAATCTTTTGACTATCAGCGACCTGTTTTGCGTAAAACAAGCGGTGTTGACAGCTTCTGCCCAAAACTGAGTAGGCAGGTGAGAATCGCTGAGCATTGAACGTGCAGCTTCAATAATTGTTCTATTTCTTCTCTCAGCGACTCCATTTTGTTGCGGTGTTCTCACTGATGAAAAGTTGTGAGAAATACCCTTGCTCTCAAAGAAGGAATCAAGAGAACTGTTTTTGAATTCAGTCCCATTATCACTCCTTATTGAGCGAATGGTCAAATTGTTCAGGGTTTCCATCTTCCGAACAAAGGTGATGAGTTCTTCAGGGGTGTCACTCTTGGAACGGAGAAACATAACCCACGTATAACGAGAGAATTCATCAACTATGACCAGTGTATATTTCTTTCCAGCGATGGATTGTTTGTTAACAGGGCCAAACAAATCCATATGGAGTAGTTGTAGAGGAGACGACACTGAGGAGACTTGCTTTGACTTAAAGCTTGCTTTGGTCTGCTTCCCTTTCTCACACGCTGAACATAAAGACTCTTTGGCGTATGAGTGCTGAGGTAGACCAGTAACTAACTCTTTTGAAGAAAGAGTGTTCAGTGTCTTGAAATTCAGATGAGAGAGCTTCTTATGCCATAGCCAGTTGACATCAGATGAGGCTTTTGAGAAGAAACATGAGTTCTCAGTGGTTGTTGAGTCCATGTTTATTACATAAACATTTTCCAAACGATAACCGCTGAGAGCTATCTTCTCCTTTTTGTCAGTGACAAAGCAGGATTCCTTGGTAAAGATTACCTTGTTATCCTTGTCGCAAAGCTGACTGATGCTTAAAAGATTATGCTTCAGCCCTTCAACATATGCGACTCTTCTGAAGGTGGTTGTACCATTAGAGAGTACACCAAACCCTCGGGTATGTCCTTTTCCATTTCCTCCAAAAGTCACAGAGGGACCCTTCTCTTCCTTGTATTCAGCGAGCAGTCTTTTCTTTCCAGTCATGTGTCTAGAGCATCCGCTATCGAGATACCAGATACCCTTCTTAACCTGCATCACAAAGGAAGATTAGTTTTTTTTTTGGGTACCCACTTAACCATGTGTACACGTTTGTCAGTGGAAGTAGTTGGAATGGAAGGTTCAGCAATCTTCGCAGTATTTGAAGATTCAACTTTGTCAGTCTTCACTTTGGTTAATTTCTTAACCTCAGTGGTCTTCTTTGCCTTGGGGGCAATCTTCACCTTAGCTATCTTTTCAGCTTTGGTGGCTGTGGGGCACTTACTAGCAATATGATCAGTAAGTCCACAGTGATAACATTTCCTATAACTAAAAGTAGTTCTAGGACCATTTGAATGCTGAGCTTTTGATTTTGAATTTGAAGGACCAGCACCAAATAAGCTTTTGGCTTTTGAAATGGGAGGAACGTTTAGTTCTTCAGATTTCTTACCAAGGACATCCACTCTGAGTCTAGGAGTAGATCGCTGAATAGACCCACGCTGAGTAGATCCAGAGATCTGATTCCTTGATCCAGAGGAATAAATCACTAAAGCTTTAGAAGCATTCAGCTTTGGTACTAAAGTACCCTTCTGAGGATTTTGGTTAAAAGCAATTCCTTTACCTTTATCTTTAAAGACAGAGGTAGGTTTTGGATAAACCATCTTCTCTTTACCTTTTGAAGAGGTAGAAATTTCCTCAGGGATAGGTGGTCTGGACGAGGAACACTGAGAGGATGAAGTATCAGCGACTGAGGATACGAAAGTTCCAAATAAGAGCATGGAACGATCAGTGGTTGATTCTTGAGTTTCATATTTGTAACCGAGACCACGTTTATCACTCAGGGGTATCTGAGACTTAATTATCTCAGTGATCTTTGTTGAAGAATTACACCATCCTTCAACAGTAGCTTTTTCAGCTTTTAATGCAGCGATAGCTTCTGCTCGTTCGATTTTGACTAGCTGATTTAAATGCACTTGATCTTTAAAATCTTCTTCAATTTTAGAAAGCTTTTCTATTTGAAGGTGACAGTTTTTAAGCTGTTCAGCGAGATCAAGGTTTTGATTTTCAACTACAGTTTTGCCATTCATGGCTTCATATAAACTTCTAGTCAAGAGATCGATTTTACGCGGACTATCAGCTTCATCAATATTTGTAAAGAAGAAAGGTGATACCTGAATTGCAGAGGTTGAAGTAGAGGGAATGTCTGAACTTTCTTCCTCATCTTCAATCTTTGCCATAAGACAGAGATTGGCTTCATCATCCTCAGAGTCAGATGATGATTCTTCTTCTTCAGAGGCAGCCCAATCATAAGCCATCAGGCCTTTGCCTTTCTTCTTAAAGCTTTTCAGCTTCGCATACTTTTCTTTTAGCTTAGCATATTTGTCATCTTTATTCCTGGGAATAAAGGATTTCTTGGGAAACGCTGAGTTTCTCGAGACTTACTTAGACCTGCACTCGTTAGCGAAATGTCCAATCTTTTCGCAGTTAAAACAAGTAGCAGTAGCCTTATCAACAGGAGCTGATGATCTTGGCTTATCCGTTATAGAAAGAGGTTTGTTCTTTCTGAACATTTTATTTTTGGTGAATCTCCTGAACTTTTTAGTTAGGAGAGCCAAAGATTCATCATCATCTGAAGAGTCAGAATCTGATGACCTTTCAGAGTTACTTTCTAACTCAGTGATAGTGACCACGGGTCGCTGAGTAGAAGGTTCCTCTAAGATTAAAGCAACAAGGGTGCTTTTGGAATCTTTTACAAGATTCTTCTTAAGATGGCTTGATTGCTCATGATTCAGCATCGTGCCATATAAGGTAGCAAGGGTCATTGATCTTAGATCCTTTGACAGCTTGAGACACATAGAATAATTGTCCCAGCTTTTAGGTAAACATTCTAGAAACTTTGTCAGCACTTCAAAGTTAGAATATTCCTTCAGATCTATTATTAAGCAATTAAAACGTTGGTGAACTTTAGAGAGCGTCTCATTCTTACCACAAATGAAACTTTCATACTGTCTTACCAGGTTGATCTTTCGAGAGTCCTGGACTTCAGCAGTACCTTCATACTGAACACATATTGTGTCCTACATGGCTTTTGAGGATTTCAGGTTCATGACGGAATGGTAGACTTCGTCAGGAAGAGCCATGGATAGTATTGATCTGGCTTTTGTGTCAATAGCCACTTTCTTCTTATCTTCGCCAGTCCACATATGAACTTACTTGGGTATCAGCCTTTCTGGAATAGCAGGTCTATTCTCAGCGGCTGGTACTGCAGTATCAATTCTTACAGGAATATATGGGCCGTTTTCAAGATAGTAAGGCATAGTAGGGTCTACACCTTCTAAGAAGAGAATCATCCTATTTTTCCATAGATTAAAATTATCTCTGGAGAATCTAGGGGGTTTTGCAAGAGAACCATTGTCGATATAATTTGTGTTTGTGTTGGTAGCCATTTTCAGAAATAGCAAGGAAGAGAAATCTTAGTATAGATTAGATCTTGTTTATGAGATTAAACAAATCTGCTCTGATACCACTTGTTGGTCCCGAAGGGTTATACAAGTTTGTAGAAGGGTGGGTTGAATACAAACACACAGATTTTACTTTTCTAAATTGTTTATTGATAAATCATTAACAATTTACAGCTTGTTGCGGAAACAAGATTAAGGTTAAACCTAAATCTAAACAAGTTGGAACACTAAGTTTCTTGTACTAAGAAAGAGAAGGAAATTACTAATAATAACCTATCTCAAGATAAGAAGGATGAACTTGTCCAGAGTTAGCAAGTTACTTCAAAAATGAAGTGAGTTCTTCTTCTTATATACTGCATGCATTTAATGCATTGCAGTTTACACTTTACACGTGGCAGCAGCTGATTGGTTGCATGTCATTGACCTTTGTTGACAACCTTAGTAGCCGCATGTTTGATATAATTCTTGTTTTAGGGAACAACTTTAAAAAATTATCATTTTAGGTGTTAGGATTGATGTATGAATCACATGATGAACAAGCGAGACGATTGAGAGAGATGCGATATGGCTGAATCGGCAGCAGTTTTCATATATTGAGAGAATGATTACAAGACTTGATTAACCTAATAATAATACAAAGGAAACCTATATATACTAGATAAGTTACAAGTAATTACAGAACAGTCCTTGTACTTTACATATGTACGATTATAACTATAACACCCCCCCCCCCCCCCCCCCTCAAACTCAAGTAGGGGAAGAATGAGCCAAATTGAGTTTGGAAACGAGGTCTCGAGACCGCCCTGGAAGATGAACTTTGGTGAAGATGTCTGCTGTCTGATCAATGGTGGAGATTGGAAAAAGTTGAACCGTCTTGCGAACAACATGTTGACGAACAAAATGACAGTCAATTTCAATGTGTTTAGTGCGCTCATGAAAGACATCATTGTGAGCAATCTGAATGGCACTGGTGTTATCACACCACAAAGGCGTCGGAGAGGTCTGAGGAGCACTCATATCAGATAGGAGCCATTGTAGCCATAGAAGTTCTTGCGTAGTGTCAGCCAAGGCTCGATACTCAGCTTCAATACTAGATCGAGCGGTCAAGGATTGTTTCTTGCTGCGCCAGGAAATAAGAGAATCCCCAAGGAAGAAACAATAGCCGGCAGTGGAGCGACGGTCTGTAATGTCTCCATCCCAGTCTGCATCTGATAATCCACGAAGAGTTAACGATGAAGTGGATGAGAAGTGAAGCCCATGAAACATTGTTCCTTTCAGATAGCGAAGAATCCGGAGAACAGCAGCATAGTGATCTGAGCACGGAGCAGACATGAACTGACTACTGTGTGAACTGCATATGCAAGATCTGGTCGAGTAACAGTCAAATAGACAATAGATCCAACTAGCTGTCGATATAGTGTAGGGTCCCGCAGAGGGGTTCCGGCATTAGGAGCAAGATGTAGATTTTGCTCAAGGGGCGTGGATGCAACTTTGTTGTCAGTAATCCCAGCTTTTGATAACAGATCGAAGATATACTTAGCCTGACAGAGATAGATACCAGAAGAGTCTGATAGAACTTCAAGGCCAAGGAAATAGTGTAGCTTACCAAGATCTTTCATCTCAAAACATGAGCTGAGAGAATGTTTGAGCTAGGTAATACCTGTAGAGTCACTGCCGGTGATGATCATGTCATCAACATACAATAAGAGTAGGATAGTGCCTGGCATCCATAGTGTGAGTAAACAAACCAGAATCATAATTACTCTGAGAGAATCCCAAAGAGATAACAGTAGTGTTGAATTTTTCAAACCAAGCACGAGGAGCTTGTTTGAGACCATAGAGGGCTTTCCAAAGCTTGCAAACATGACCCTGTCGAGAGGTCACACCTAAAGGAGGTCTCATGTAGACTTCCTCTGAGAGATTGCCATTTAGAAAGGCATTCTTGACATCCATCTGGTAAAGTGGCCATCTTTTGGTGGCAGCTATGGCGAGAAGACTACGAACCGAGGTGACACGAGCCACAAGAGCAAACGTCTCCTCGTAATCAATGCTGTTGGTCCCGAAGGGTTATACAAGTTTGTAGAAGGGGGGGGGGTTGAATACAAACACACAGATTTTACTTTTCTAAATTGTTTATTGATAAATCATTAACAATTTACAGCTTGTTGCGAAAACAAGATTAAGGTTAAACCTAAATCTAAACAAGTTGGAACACTAAGTTTCTTGCACTAAGAAAGAGAAGAAAATTACTAATAATAACCTATCTCAAGATAAGAAGGATGAACTTGTCCAGAGTTAGCAAGTTACTTCAAAAATGAAGTGAGTTCTTCTTCTTATATACTGCATGCATTTAATGCATTGCAGTTTACACTTTACATGTGGCAGCAGCTGATTGGTTGCATGTCATTGACCTTTGTTGACAACCTTAGTAGCCGCATGTTTGAACAGTGTAGTATCAGAGTGGTTGTACGATTTCAGACAATAAGGAGGTTCTTTTTCTGACATATCGTACGGAGACGTGCAAGGATGGTTAAGACAAAAAGTACTTTGTACGGAGGACTTTATGATCAGCTTTTCGTTGATTCAGCGATCTATCATTCTTTATCAGCGAATGATAGAGTTCAGCGATAGCTAAAGTCTTGTACTTGATACTTCACGTTGAGTGGACAAATCTGAGTCTTCGCTGACCCGCATCAGTTCATTAGGAGACTTGTCGCTGGTTCTTGAGCTTTATCTTCGACTTCAGCGTAGAACCTATGTTAACGTGAAACTTGTTTTCAGGGATCATAAGTAAACAACTAACTTATCAGCGATCATCATAAGTACTGAACAGACTCAGAGTATTATGGTGAACAGTGTTCGCTGAATGCTTAATCTAAAGAGCAAGAGTTCCTATCAGTGGTACCGTAAGATCTTAGTACTTATCAACGATTGTGAAACTCTGATACATATTGTTTACTTACAATTTTCACTAAGTATATAAGAGAGGGTCATTATCTAATCACTGAGGGTTTGGATCAACAAATTCCATATTCTTGATTGAAGCCTTTTGCCACAAGGCGTGCTTTGTATCGATCAATGGATCCATCCGACTTTGTTTTGATTTTGAAGACCCATTTGGAACCAATAGGTGACTTGCCCGGTGGGAGAGGTACAAACTCCCAAGTATTGGCTTTGTCAAGGGCCTGAAGTTCCTCAGTCATAGCTTTCTGCCAAACAGGGTTAGAGGAAGCTTCCTTGTAGGAAGTGGGTTCATGGTTGGACAGCAAGGTAGCATAACAATGATAATCACGAAGGTGAGAAGGAACTTGTCTTACCCGGTTTGAACGTCGTACTCCATCTTGTGGTTGAGAATAGCTAGGATCCATAGACTCAGCAGATGGCTCAGAAGTAGTACTTGGAGGTGGTGCAGATGATTGGTCATGATCAGATGACACAGATGGCACAGAGGAAGGCTCAGATGGAGGTGAGATGGAAGGAGGTGGGACAAATGATGAGGTCACAGATTGAGGTGAGACGGAAGGGGATGGAACAGATGGTGAGGTGAGTATGGGATCTAATTGGAGTGAGTCCAATGAGATAGAGCTATCAATGAAGAAGGAAGTAGAGGGATTGGGTGTGTCCTGAAATTTGGACACCGTTGAGAAGGGAAGATGTTCCCAGAATGTGACATGACGGGATATACAGAGTCTCTTAGAGACTGGATCCCAACAACGATAACCTTTGTGTTCAATACCATAGCCAAGAAAGCAGCATAAGCGAGAGCGAGGTTCGAGTTTGGTATGTTCATGAGATTGCAGTTGAACAAAGCATGCACAACCCCACACTTTTAGGAGTTCATATGCAGGGGAGACCCCATAAAGTACTTCGTAAGGAGACTTTTGATTGAGGATGGGAGTCGGGTGGCGGTTGATGGTGTAGACAGCCGTGAAGGTAGCTTCACCCCAAAAACGTTCTGGACATTTGGCTGAGATTAATAAAGTACGAACAGTATCAAGGATGTGACGATGTTTGCGTTCCGCACGACCATTTTGCGGAGAGGTGCCGGGACAGGAGTACTGAGAAAGAGTACCCTGAGATTGAAGAAAGGAGAGGAGAGAATATTCTTTGTATTCCATAGCATTATCTGCTCGAAGAATCTTTATGGGCTTGGAAAACTGGGTCAGAATCATACGGGCGAAGGTAATATATATTTGAGGTAGCTCTGAGCGGTGTTTCATGAGATATATCCATGTAAAGCGTGTGTGATCATCGATAAAGATAACAAAATGTCGAGAACCTCCCATGGATGGATGTGGTGCTGGTCGCCAAACATCAGAGTGAATGAGATCAAAAGGAGAAGCATGATGTTTGCCAAGTTGGCAAGATAAACAAGAAACGTTTTCAGAAGAGGTGTTTCCTAACAATCCTGAACTAGCTAACAGTTTTATTCTAGCTAAAGATAAATGTCCTTGGCGCTCATGCCATAATTCAAAGAAAGGGGTACTGGAAACAGAAGCAACAAAATTTGACGAGCGTAAGGGAAGACGGAGGTAGACCACTTCAATCATCCGAGCAACTTTACGGCCTACTCCAAGGATCTGCTTGGTCTTTGGATCCTGCACAACACAACCAGAAGGATGAAATAGAACAATTAGACTGGATTCCATAAGTTGAGTGATTGAAATCAGGATCAGAGATAAGTTAGGAATATGTAGCACATCATGTAATTGTATATTGGGGGTAGATACAGTCCCACTGAAAGATACAGGTAAGCGAGTATCATCAGCAGTACGGACTGATGAGAACATTCTGGAGGTTTGCTTAGAGACAAACCCGTCAGCCTTAGGTGTCATGTGGTCACAACATCCAAAGTCAAATAGCCAAGGGTTACCTGATGCTGAGATATTGCACTGAGAATTCATACCCATAGAACCTGTCATGAGTCGCTCCATAAGCTCTTGGTTTCGGCGCATGAGTTCTAGAAGGTCAGGCGATGAGTTGTTGATGTGCGGTGCCTGAATTGCCGGCGTAGGGGAATCTTGAGTGATTGATCCAGCAAATGACTGAGTGCGTTGTTGCCTTGGATTACCTGAGTTCTGTGGATGCTTTGGAAAGTCAGACCCATAGTGTCGTGGCTGTGTGATCCCACACCAGCGACATTTTCTAACTGGGTAGTTGAGGAGATGATGAGAAGTAGAGTGACAGAACGTGCATTCACTGTATTGAGCCATCTGATTGAAGTGAGAGTGTCGGAGTTAAGAGTTCCGGTATTGAGAGTCGGAATTGAGTGATCCGGAGTAGTAGAAGATCCGGAATTGTGGGTTACGGAATTTGAGAACAAGTTCCGGAATTAGGGAACAAGTTCCGGAATTAGAAAAAAAGGAAACAGGTTCCGGAATTAGAAGAGCAGGTTCCTGAATTAGAGAAAAAGGAACAGGTTCCGGTATTTGAGAAACAGGTTCCGAAAGTCAGAAAAGCATGTTCCGGTATATGAGAAAACAGGTTCTGGAATTTGAGAATAAGTTCAGAACCGGAGTCAAGAGGATCCGGAGTCAAGGAGTGAAGTAAAGACAAAGCAAGTACCGGAATTGTAGTTCCAGAAGTAAGATGAAACGAGTACCAGAATTGAAGTTCTGGGAATAAAAGAAAACAAATCCGAAAAGTAAGTTCCGGAGTGTAAAGTAGTGGGTACCAAAAGTGTAAGGTTCCGGAATGGGATTAAAACAGTTATCGGGAGCTAGGATCCGGAAGATAGTTCCGGAATTAGGAGAAAAGCAGTTCCGAAGTGTAGTAGGATCCGGAATGTCGTGAGTGATCCGGAGTGCGTGAGTTCCGGAATGTCGCAAGATCCGGAATTATGTGATCCGGAAGATGTAGGATCCGGAATTATGTGATCCGAAAGATGTAGGATCCAGAACCAAGAAGTAGGATCCGGAATGATGAGTTTCGGAGTCGATCAGATACGGAGTCGAATTCGGATTAGGGTGTCTGGCGAACAAACGAGACTAAAATCGACCAATGAAAAGCAGAAATCGAACAATAAAAAATGTAGGTGAGACGTACCTAAACCTCTGATACCATGTTAGGATTGATGTATGAATCAGATGATGAACAAGCGAGACGATTGAGAGAGATGCGATATGGCTGAATCGGCAGCAGTTTTCATATATTGAGAGAATGATTACAAGACTTGATTAACCTAAAAATAATACAAAGGAAACCTATATATACTAGATAAGTTACAGGTAATTACAGAACAGCCCTTGTACTTTACATATGTACGATTATAACTCTAACATTAGGGTTTAAACCAAACTTCTCACATATTTAAGGACATCGTTGACCTGATAACCTAGTAAGATAACATGGTTTAAATAAATGACAACTAAGAGCATCTCCAACAGAGTCTATATAATTTTTTTAAAATAAAAAGATTTACATTTTGATCCAACAAATTCTCTATTTTAGAGTTTTCAACATCCATTATATTATTAAAATATTATTTAAATTTATTATCCTAATACATTTAAAAAAAGAGAATTTAATTAAAATACCCAAAGTTTGTGTTTGACTTACCAAAATACCCATTTTCTCTCTTATTTTACCAAATACCCATTTTTTCCGCGATGGGGGTCCGCGATCGCGGACAGGGACCAATTTTGAAATTTTTTGCGTTTCATATTTACACTTTCAATCCCCATTGCGGGACCCCATCGCGGACAGGGATTGAAAGTGTAAATATGAAACGCAAAAATTTTCAAAATTGGTCCATGTCCGCGATCGCGGACCCCCATCGCGGGAAAAATGGGTATTTTGGTAAAATCAAAGAGAAAATGAGTATTTTGGTAAGTCAAAGTCAAACTTTAGGTATTTTAATTAAATTCCCTAAAAAAATTGTATAAAATAATAATAACTCAATCTTATTGATGGGAATGAATAAAAAATTAACTTTTCTCTCCGTCTAACAAGTTTTAGAGAATTTTTTAACTTGAAGTTTTCTCTATTTTAGAGAACAATATAGAGAAGCTGTTAGAGCAATTTAGACAACAAAAATTTAATTTTTTCGATTTTAAAGAATCTATTGACGATGCTCTAAAATTCCATGTCATATTTAAAGTTAAAAGTATTAAATAACTATTATTTACGTCATTTAAAAAAAGAGCATTTTGATTAAGTTTTAAGTTTTTTTAATAAAAAAGAACTAGAGTACAAGTTCTCCAAAACATGTGTAGAACTCAACAAAGCATTTAGATTGTAAAACAAATCCAAGTCACGACTGTAACACCCGGAAAATTTATTAAAGTGACGGATTTCCCTCATGACCCTTGAAAGGTTTGATTATTCATAAGGAATGGAAACACTTTGCGTGAGAAACTCAGCTAATCGGAAGCAACTCGGGATTTTCGGGCTTCGACGAGCAGCGCGCGACTATGTCTGGCGATTGTAACATGGTCACTATCGCCGAGGGCACTATTGCCGAGAGACCCCAACCCACGGTACACATTGGGCGACTATGCCCGCGATTGTGCCATGGGGCACTCTCGCGTGGGAAGGTCGCTGACCAAGAACAGAAGGCGGTACCAACCCCGCGACTGTAACACGTGACTATGCCAATGGCATAGTTCCTGGGCAATGTCGCTGTCGGGGTGCAGGAAGTGTTTAAAATCCGATTTTCACCCATTACAACCCCATTCCATTTCCCCCTTCTTCCCTTTCACTCCCAAATCGAAACCCTAAGCCTCCAAACCCTATTTTGAGTCATTAAGCCCCAAGATTCAAGATTTCAAGTGGTTTTCTTCATCTATCTTGGTTTTGGGAAGCTAAAGCTAGAACCCTCCCCACTTCATCTTCTTCACCAAGTTTTCTAGGGTTTCATCCAACCTTTTGTCCATTTTGAAGAGTTGGAGTTTGTGGTGCATTGATTGGTGACCTAGAGGTGTTTTGTTGGTGGATTCATGTTGTGGTTGAGGTAATCTTCTCTTTTCTTCATATATGGAAATTAGGTTTTGGTATGAGTTGAGATATTGGTGTAAAATGTATGAGGAACGATTCTATATGGTTGAATGTGATTATTGATGGTTGGAAACTCATGAATCTAGGTTTTTTGGAAGATTTGGCTTGAGGACTCAAGTTTCTTCAAAGGAGCTCAAATTGGGGAAATCTAGATTTAGCCTAAATCTAGCAAGGTGGATTCAAGTTGATTTGTGAAAACGTTGTACATGCCAAAAATATAATTTTTCAAGTATTTGTGTGTTTTATATAAAATTATCAGTTGATTGAGTTATTTGATGGGTTTTGATCACTTAAAGTGTTTAACTTTATAAAGATTGCAAAACACCCATATTTGGGAATTTCGGATATTTTGATAAGTAAATATCATAAATTTGTCCTCTAACGATTTATTGATCAAATGGGGTCTATTCGAGGGTTCTTGCATTTTTTTGTGTAATTGACTTTATAAAATATTTGGAAAATACACATTTTCATGTTATGAGTCATGATGGAATTTATAAGGGTATGAGTCCATTTGGAAAATAATATATCTCAACCGGTGTCGGGTTTTGGGTTAATCATGCCTTTGAGGTATACGTTTACCTAAGTGTCGTCTAAATGCATTTTACATTACGAGGACCGTTATTTGTTGGTCTAATGGGTTTTGACTTTAAAAGAGTCCTGGAGACATCTTGTCCGATTCTGATGGCTCAATGTAGAGTCCTATTTTATGGTTTGCATTTATTGCAACTTATTGCATCTTATTGCATATTATTAATAATTACATGCGCGGGTGCATTAGTCATTGTTGTGTAGTCATGTAATTCGTAGACACGTAAGTCAGTCTTTATTTGATGGTATGCTAGGTGTTGCGGGATTTGACCTAAATCCCTTGTTATATGACATTTACCTTGCAAGGGTACACTAGGAGGGCTGAGTCCGGTTGTGCTATCATGATTGATGGGCGTTTGTGACCTCCGCCATGTCGGGGCAATGCCATGGTTGTAACCCCGCATGTGTCGGGCCTTTGGTGGTATTTATGGTAATACTCGCTAAGGTCAGCTGTCTCTTTTGGTGTAACTTGAAAGGAGTCGAAGGGACACTTGGGCTTTCATGTCGTGAAGTGTCATACGATTAACGTTGTATGAGTGACATACTTTTGTTTTCATCCACTCTCAATGGATACGGGTCTCCTCCGTTGTTGGTCAACGCTATTTTGGATATTAATGTCCTTACTTTATTATCGCCGGTCTTGTGCGTTGACTGCTAATGATAACTTTAATATTGGATTTCTTCCGCGTATATTAACGTTTGACCGAAGCATGTCATTTCCATGTTTTGGTATTTGGAGTTCATTCCATTTTATGCTCGCGTGAGTATCGGGTTTTATCTATGTTTTCGGTAACGTTTTATATTTATTTGGATTGTCGTTCATGGTACATGGGCCGGACATTATGCCTCGCCCATATTTGAATGATTTGAATAATAGTAATTATTCACGTTCCTATAATTGAGAATTAAATGTTTATTCACGTTTGAAGTGAGTTGAGATCGAAATCCATTTTGGAAAACGTTATTTATATTTTGGAACTTTCGTCATAGAATTTGTGTGCGTTGAAAAATGAGTTAGTATATTCTTATCATAAACTCTTTTGGAAATCATGATTTAAGTAGCACTCTTTCATTTAACAAATTATTTCAATCATGATGTAAACTTTTGAACTCACTAGGCGTTAGCCTAACCTTTTTATTTGTCGGCATGCACAATATGTTATGGTTGGGGAATAGTTTTAGTGACACTATGAAGAGTGGAGATCTAGATGTGTGTTCAAGAAGTAAGTGTCTTGGTGAAGTCTTCCGCGTTTTGGGAATAACAACTTTGTATTGGGTTGAGTAGCACCCGACCTTTTATAGTCTTGGTGTAGGACTTGGGATATTGAATTGTTGAAGTTGTTACATTTTTATTATCGAGGTATATCCATGGATGGTTTGCATAAGGAATTTTATCCTTATTTGTTTAGTTAATTGAAGTTTTTTGTTTGGTTGCTCTTTCCAAATTTGAAGTTGTTACACGTTACACCTCCACTCATTAATTTTTATATGGTTTTTGATTATTGCAAAGTTCATCAAGCATCAATGGAGACAACAAATTAGCCATGGATACTAAGGTTTCATTGAATCCTATTCTTCGACAACTGTTTAACTAACCCCCCTCCTCCCCTTCTCCGACACCCCCACCAACCTCTCTCTTTTTTATCTTCTCCAAGCGTCTAACGAGCTTAATAACCAGAGAATTTCATGAACATAAAACGTCATGACTAGAGAGCATTTGATTCAATGTTTGGTAAGTTACCTCAATGGAAATGGGCATCAATGGCGACATATTTTGGTTCCCTAAAGTCAAACCAGGCGAATAAATATGAGTTTTGGTTTCCTTGGAAAGGGAGAGAAGGCAACAATGATGGAACAACGAGAGGGAAAACAGAAAGACGAGGAGAGAAAACGGCACAACAATGACTAGAGAATAGGGGTGCTCAAATTTCCGACCAACCCGGCCAACCCAACCCAACCCGAGGTAAAAAAACTTAAACCAAGCCAACCCGATGTATAATTGATACTATTTTTGACCAACCCGCATATATTGGGTTGATAACGGGATAGGCCTAAAACAAACCGACCCAACCCGACAACTCGTGAAAAACATTTAAATCTAATTTTGAATTCATGTTATTGTCATTTTTGAAACTATTGAACATTTATAAACACACAATTGTTTGTCACTTGTCACTTTAGTAATCTTGTTATTGATTATTGATGTCACATTTATAAACAGAACATTTATAATCAATCTTTTATTAGACAATTTAGTAATCTGTTGAACATTTAAATATTTAGAAACATTTAGTAATTTGTTTAGACACGGACTTAGTTAAACGATGAAATGATCGATAAAAGTTTCAACCCGACCAACCCAACCCAACCCGAACGGTTTGGGTTGGGTTGCACTTTCGATTGGGTTGGGTTGCACTTTCGATTGAGTTGAGATTTTTCAAACCGCAATGATTGGGTTGGGTTGTTAAAGTGCCTTCAACCCGACCAACCCAACCCGTGAACACCCCTACTAAAGAATAATGATATATCGACTATGAAAAATTGGACAACTGATGGGACAAACCGGTTACATATTAAACATGTAGCTGAGACCCTTAAATCAACAAAAGTTTGGTTTTAAAGTTTTTAAAATAATAACTTCTATAATTGATTTCTTAAAATCGAAATCAACCTTTATATATATAAAAGGAAAACCCAAGAGGAATGAGGTGGCACAATGAGAATTGAGTATTCTCAAATGGTGGATTGTGGTTTAGTTATAACCATCCCACATTGGTGAGGAGTTGAAACATTAGAACAAATATGTGTGTATAAGAAAGATGGATGTGATGACTTTGTTTTCATTCTCATAGAGTTATCTTATTTTAGATGACCTTTATTTTTCATCATGAGAGTATTCTCAAATGATAGATTGTGGTTGAGTTTTAGCTCTCCCACATTGGTGAAAAGTTTAAATTTTTAAATCTTTATATATATAAAAGGAAAACCCAAGAGGAATGAGGTGGCACAATGAGAATTGAGTATTCTCAAATGGTGGATTGTGGTTTAGTTATAACCATCCCACATTGGTGAGGAGTTGAAACATTAGAACAAATATGTGTGTATAAGAAAGATGGATGTGATGACTTTGTTTTCATTCTCATAGAGTTATCTTATTTTAGATGACCTTTATTTTTCATCATGAGAGTATTCTCAAATGATAGATTGTGGTTGAGTTTTAACTCTCCCACATTGGTGAAAAGTTTAAATTTTTAAATAAAGAGGTGTATAAAAAGGTGGGTGTGATGCTTTTGTGTCCATTCTCATAGAATTGTCTTATTTTGGATGACCTTTTTTTGCATCATGAAAATTGAGTATTCTCAAATGGTGAATTGTAGTTTACTTTTAGTTATCTCACATTGGTGACAAGTTGAAAAATAGAATAAAGATGTGTGTAAGAAAGGTGAATGTGATGTATTTGTGTCTATTCATGGGTTTTGACACATAAGGTTGTATTATTTTAGATGACCTTTTTTACAAAAAAAAATCATCACTTATCAATATATTTATATATATGTATATGTATATATTAAAAGAACCAAAAGGTTATGAGATGACACCATAAGATATGAGTATTCTCAAGTGGTGAATTGTATGACTGACTTATTATCTATCTCATATTGGTGAATAGTTGAAAAATTAGAATAAATGTGAATGTGGTACCTTTGTGCCCATCTATGATCCATAGGTTTATGATTCATATATTGTTTTATTTTAGATGAATTTTTTGCAACAAAAAAATTCTTATTATATAAAAAATCAATCAATTAATATATCAATCAATAAAAATATTAAAAAACCAATAATTGAGCTAAAGGTCATGAAGTGACACCATGAAATTTGAGTATTTTACAAATGGTGGGGTGATTGATTTTTAGCTATCTCACATTGTTGAGAAGTTAAAAAAATTTGGATAGGTGATATGACACATCTAAATTTGAAATTTTTATACAAATAAAAAACTTGAATAGGTGATATGACACATCTAAATGAAAATTTTATGGTTTGATTTAGTTTATTCCCCGTTTTTTTAAAGGGTATCATAGGCTTTGCCTAGACTAATCTCTGACACTGATTGACTGCTAAGCATGCAGCCCTGAGATAATTCATCAGTGGCCACAAGTTGCCAACGCCTGGATTCGAACCTGGGGTAGATGAGTTTCTGAGCCATATCCCCCAAAGGCCTTAACCAGTACGCCACAAACCTTGTTATGAAGAGTGTAAATTAGAAAAATGGGTACTTTATAAATGAGTAGAAATGGATTGAAAATTAAAAAGTGGGTTGATTATATATGTATTTTTTCCAACTGTTATTTTCAAAATATATAACTATATTTCTATAAAAATATTTATTAAAGCGTCAATATGTCAACATCAATCAATATATATAATAGGAAAAACCAATAATATTTGAGGTGATCAGGCAAAGGTATTTGACGTGATATTGTGATAATTGAGATTTTCAAATGTTGGATTGTGGTTGAGTTTAAATTGTCCCATATTGCCGATACATCTCAAGTTTTGGTAACAACAAACGGTTATCAATATATGAAAATGTACCACTTATGAAAATACATTTTTTTTTTTAAATTGTATCTCATTAACTATTAACGGAAAAGTTATGTTTTATCTTAACTTGGTCAAGCACTTAAAATATTTATCGTTGCCGCGCAACGCACGGGGCTTACACTAGTATATATATATATTAAAGAAGAAACCATGGTTGATGACATGGCTTCTCCTAAAGGCTAGAAAACTAATTATCTTTTTTCTCCTTAATCCTAATTTTAATTTTTTTCTTTCCTTAATTTCTTATTAGCATTGATTATTCATTATGTTTGCATTTAACATTGAACCTTTCATTTTCCCTAGCTCATCTTCATCTCTCAATATATTAAAGAAGAAACCATTCATATTGTACTATATATATCTGTTATATTAGTGAAGATGCCAATCCTAAATGATGTGTGTGGTTTATATATCTTACATGCATTGCACAAAACATTCGATCATGTTCTTCGTTTATGAGTTAGTTTTTAATTTTGCCACTACAACATTCAACACCCATAATTTCTATTGAAGATAAACTCACTTTGTCTTTCAATTTTGTGTATCGATTTTTATTTTTTTTGTTGTATGGGAAGTGGACGTTGATTTGGCTGCGACTGAAGTGCCCATGAAGAGGAGTTTGGTCTTTTCTTCACTCCTTAAATCTTGCAGGCTTTTTTTACCTCTGTTTCAAATTTTATGGGATTTTTAACTAGGACTTTCTACGGTTTATAGGCTTTGGGGATATTTTTTTACATGCATGTTCTTCACACATCCCAAACTAGATCTTGATATGTTCTTTTTTTATAGATCTTATGGTTTATTTATGATTGATCTTGGATCCATGATGTCACAAACATTTTAGAGTAGATTTTATTTCAAATTATAGTTTTCCCAAGTTTTTTTTTGTATCCCTATTTGTATCCATATGTTGTTAATATCCAACAAGTAGACTTGGATGAGTTTTTTTTTAAAAACTTTTATTTAGCGATTCAAATATGAAAGTAAAGATTGAGGATGTAAATGTGCGTAATGTTAACCAAAATTACATAATATAAAGATACTATTATCATTCATGGCAAAACTAATGTAGAGGAATAAATTGAGAAATAAAGACATGGATAGATGAAGAGGTGGATAAAGCAAGAAATTGCAATAAACAATGAACCCTTCTTTGAGCAATGAAAAAATGTCTTTCTTATTGTAATACAACATGTTTTGATCATCATTATTACGTGTATTAGATGTGGTAATGAAATGATAAATTTTCGTGTGGTTAGGAAGTTTGAAGCTTCATTATGAGGCAATATGAAGTTGAATCACTTATAGATACAACTTTTCAGGTACAAAAATGTATGAGGTATGTACTAAAATTCGTTATAATTAAAAATGTTGTATCTACAATGAAACATAAGTGAATAGAACAACTCCAAAAAATTAAATGATAAAAAAAATCATCAACCAATATATATATATATATATATATATATATATATATATATATATATATATTATATAAAAAACCTACTAAGAATGATGTGACACATTGTTAAACTATGATTTCTTTAGAAATTTTCTCATTATTTTGATTTTTTAAAATTTTAAATAAGTTAAAAATTATTCTACCGTTACATAAAAAATGTGTATTTCATTAAAAAACTGCTTTCATAATTTGACTTCCAATTTCATTATCTTTACCTTCTAAACTATCTAACTTCCTAAAAACACTCATTTTAATTTATTCATCTTTCTATCTACCAATTAAAAAAAACTTATAAATCAAAACGGAATAATATTTATGGTCAATGTTATGTTTGATTGGGTTTGTATGTTTTTTTTGTCTCTTTCTTTCCTCAAAGTTTGCCTTTTTTGATATAGTTATTAACAATATGTTTAATTGTTTAGATCATTCGTCTTCTTTATTTATAGTAAATATCTTTATTTTTTTATTTCACAATGATTCTATTTTTTTATTTACATGGCATTTAATAAATATATATCAACATATTCAAGAACTCATTATATAAATTGAATTACTATTTACATGAGACTTCAATATAATAATATGTCTATTTTTATTTATGTAATAATAAAATTATCATAATTAATATTAATAAATAAATGAAGACGATTAATCACGTCATTATGATAATTATTCGTTAGAACACTCTATGTATATAAAATTTGAAAAACAATATATTTTTATGATCAATCACACGAATTTCAATCATTTTTTTACTAAAACATATATATATATATATATATATATTAATATGTATTATTTTCAAATTAAATTAAATGTCTAAAATTTGAATAAATATATAAAGTTTCAATCAATATATAAAACTAAAAGAAGTTATTATCATTTAAAATCTTATTAAAATCAATATATAAATATAAATGACATTACAACCAATATATATTAATAAAATAGAATTAGAATCAATATACAAGTAAATACTGAGCTCTTTTTCAATAAACGAATTACTTATTACATTTAATATCACAAAATAAGATTAACATATAAGTAAATACTATTACCAACTTTCTCATTAACAAATAAAATGTATGTTACATTTACCATCATTAATTAAAATAATACATAAAAATAAATAAATCCAACAAACAATATATATATATATATATAATTAAAACTAAAAGTTATTAGAGAAATATAGTAATATGTATAAAAATAATAGAAACATATATATAAAAATTAAAGTAGAATAATAAAGTATATAAAATTGGAAAGAATAACTTACTACAATCATGAATATGTAATTATATCAATATTATTTTTTAATTAAATTGAAACCAAATTACTTTGAATCGATATAATATATTTCGTTTTACATATACAACTAAATGGTCTATTTTTTCAAAATTCTTAATTTACCGAGACAATTTCATATCAGGTGATATATCGACTTTTATTAGTTTAATGTATGTTATTTGATCATCGACCTATTTATTTTATTTTATTTTTAATTTATCGTCACCACGCAACGCGTGGTGTCAAACACTAGTTAAATCGAAATTCATTTCATTTGATGCATCCAATTCTTTAATGTTATTTATTTATTTATCCATCAATATTAACGAGGGCGATCTATCAAGCTGTAGATTTTTCAATATTCCACGTGTAATCACACCCATAGGCAGCAAGCCACCTCATCAGCAATTTCCACCTAAAATCCCGAAACAACCCTGTGTTCCAAAGTAGTAAATTCCACATAAGCAAAAGGGTCCTTTGGTAATCTCAATCTTCGCTCCAGCTTCGAGAACCATCTCTGCGTAGCTAAACACATTCCAATTATAAGATAATAACCTTCTTTTTGTACTTTTTGAGTCATTTTATTTTTACGATATTAATTTCAAAATTTAAATAAAAGTTCATAATGATAATTCTTATAAGAACCTAATTTTTGTGGGTCCTATGTATTTGTCTACATTATAATTATTTTATATTTATAAATAAATATTAAATATTAAATTTAAGTACCAATATGAATGAGAACATTCACATTTTACACAAACTTTATGGTAAGAATCAAGTTTCTTAAATAAGAACCCAAAAATGATTAAGGTTCCATGCATTCAAGGTGTCTCTAACATGATTTGTAAGAGCATCTCCAATGGCATTTCTAAATGACTTGATGAAAGAGTTGAACATCACTTGAAAATGACTTTACCATTGGAGATATAACTTGATGATGGCTTTACTTCTCAAAGGCTTGAGAAAGCTCAAGTCTTTGAAGTGGGCCCCACATAATGGTTGTGAGAGGCAAGGATAAGTCTTTCAAGTCTTTTGGTGGATCCTACATATTTTTTTTATTTTTTTACTTTTCTCAAGTCTTTCATACCACTTGACGATTGTGGATGCCCTAAGACTTTTTTTCGTTTTTCTTTTCGTAAAAGTAAACGTGTGCAACTATGTGCAATGATAGTTTCTACAAGGCATGTCACTTTGCATCGGAGATACTCTAAACTCCCAATGCTACCCCTACACAAAAACTAGAAGTCGACCATATGATGAAGGCTACTTTCGCCATTTCCAATTTTCCGCCTCCAGAACAATCTTGTATCCTTCTTCATACTTCCTCTGCTACTCTGGAATTCTCTCGGACCTTTTCTTCATCTCACCTATAAATTTCCCAAATCCAATCTCCAAAAACCCATCCGAGATTTCAACTGTCAACAAAAACCAAAAACAAATCCACAAATTTCCAACAAAAAATACAATATTCTGAGTCATCTCCAAATCATATTTTCAGAGCTTTTTCAGTTCATCAATGGCTGCCAAGCAAGAAAAGGCGATCGGAATAGACCTCGGTACAACCTACAGCTGTGTCGGAGTTTGGCTGAACGACCGTGTGGAGATCATCCCTAACGATCAAGGCAACCGCACCACTCCCTCTTATGTCGCCTTCAACGACACCGAACGTCTGATCGGAGACGCCGCCAAGAACCAGGTCGCCATGAACCCGCAAAACACCGTCTTCGACGCTAAACGTTTAATCGGCCGGCGGTTCACTGATCCTTCGGTTCAAAGCGACATGAAGCTGTGGCCGTTTAAAGTTATCTCCGGCCCCGGCGAAAAGCCGATGATCGTTGTTAATTATAAAGGAGAACAGAAGCAGTTTGCTCCGGAGGAGATCTCGTCTATGGTGTTGGTGAAGATGAAGGAGACGGCGGAGGCATTTTTATCGCAACCGATAAAGAACGCCGTCGTTACGGTCCCGGCGTATTTCAATGATTCGCAGCGGCAAGCTACGAAGGACGCTGGAGCAATTTCGGGGATGAATGTTATGAGGATTATTAACGAGCCGACGGCGGCGGCGATTGCGTATGGGTTGGACAAGAAATCGTCGCGAAAAGGTGAACAAAATGTTTTGATTTTCGATTTGGGTGGTGGGACGTTTGATGTGTCGTTGTTGACGATCGAAGAAGGGATTTTCGAAGTCAAGTCCACCGCCGGCGACACGCATTTGGGCGGGGAAGATTTTGATAATCGGTTGGTGAATCATTTTGTGACGGAGTTCCGGCGGAAGCACAAGAAGGATATTAGCGGCAACGCGAGGGCGTTGCGGCGGTTGAGGACAGCGTGTGAGCGGGCGAAGCGGACGTTATCGTCGTCGTCGCAAACCACTATAGAAGTTGATTCTTTGTTTGAGGGAATTGATTTTTACGCGACGATTACTCGAGCTAGATTCGAGGAATTGTGTCTTGATATGTTTAGGAAATGTATGGATCCGGTGGAGAAATGTTTGAATGATGCAAAGATCGATAAGGGTTCCGTACATGAAGTGGTTCTCGTCGGCGGTTCCACCAGAATCCCAAAAGTTCAACAACTTCTGATAGAATTTTTCAACGGAAAAGAGCTTTGCAAGAGTATAAACCCAGATGAGGCGGTGGCGTATGGCGCCGCCGTACAGGCGGCGATTCTCACCGGAGAAGGAGACGAAAAGGTCCAAGACCTCTTACTTCTCGACGTCACCCCTTTAAGCCTCGGCTTAGAAACCGCCGGCGGCGTCATGACTACTTTAATCCCGAGAAACACCACAATTCCGACGAAGAAAGAGCAGATTTTCTCGACGTATTCCGATAATCAACCGGGGGTTTTGATCCAGGTGAGTGACGTTCCAATTTCTTTTCTTTAGAGGCCTGTTATACCTAAAACTTTTGATTACACAGCAAAATAAGACAATAAAAAAATATATATATATATATATACAAATTACAAAGGCGATGATCAGGCGTGTTACTTTTGTTTTCGGATAGAAATTAGAGGAACACGAAAAGAGGGCTATATTTTTTTTGCGTTCCTTGATGAAAACCCTAAAAATGTAAAAGTAGGCCCTAAGTTTTTGGGGCCCGGTTCAAAATCACGCATTTAACATGCTAAAAAAACGGCGGCTCTGATCCAGGTCTACGAAGGAGAACGAGCAAGAACAAGAGACAACAACCTCCTCGGAAAATTCGAGCTCGCTGGAATCCCTCCTGCTCCGAGAGGCGTTCCACAGATCAACGTAACCTTCGATATTGATGCGAATGGGATTTTGAATGTTTCCGCTGAGGACAAGACCGCCGGAGTTAAGAACAAGATCACGATCACGAACGATAAAGGAAGATTAAGCAAAGATGAGATTGAAAGATTGGTGCAGGAAGCGGAGCGGTACAAGGCGGAGGATGAAGAGGTGAAGAAGAAGGTGGAGGCGAGAAACGCCCTCGAGAATTACGCCTACAACATGAGGAATACGGTGAGGGATGAGAAGTTTGCGGCGAAGTTGGCGGCGGAGGACAAGAGGAATATCGAGAAAGCGGTGGACGATGGGTTGGAGTGGCTGGAGAAGAATCTGTTGGCGGAGGTGGATGAGTTGGAGGATAAATTGAAGGAATTGGAAGGAGTTTGTAACCCCATTATCGCTAAGATGTACCAAGGTGGTGGTGTTGGTGGTGATGTGCCGATGGGGGAAGGGGTGGCTGACGGCGGTGCCACCGCCGGAGGAGGCGCTGGACCGAAGATTGAAGAGGTTGATTAAGTTGGAAGTTTGAAGGTTTTCGAGTGTTTGTGGTGTGTGTTGGTATAATCTGTTTTGTTTTTGTGGAAATCGTGTTTGATCCTAATAACTGTAATAAATAAATAACTTGTAGTTTGTGCAGAGTTTTGTGTATAAGTTTTTAAAGAATATCGTGATTTTTGTATCTATAATAAGGAAAGTTTGAAACCTCGATAAACTATTTAATTGCAAATAACTAAATTTAAAACTATTTTCTTAAATGATAAATTTTTTAAGTTTTTATCCCCAATAAAATACATCTTTAACTTTATAATATGTAAAACAAGTTAATATAATAAAAATCGAAAAGTAAGTCTAAAAATTAAATAAAATATCCAATCTTAAATGATATAAAAGTATATTTAATGAGTTTTAGAAAAGTTTAAAAAATTTAATATTAGAAAAATAATTTAAGACTCAGAGCATCCACATGCAACTTGCAAGAGCTCTTGCAAGATGACATGCCATGTGTCTTGTAAGGCCTTGTAAGACTTTCACCATCTTGCACAATTAGCAAGACCTTGCAACAAATTTAATATAGTAAACAAATCATTTTTTAATTTAATTAGTTAGTTTGTTTGTTTAAATATTAGTTATTATTAATATGTTTATTAAATTTAATACATTTATTAGTTTATTTGAACATTATTTTTTTAATATTTTTATTAAAATTTCTTACCCACGCTTTATTTTAAAAAAATGATACTTTTATGCAATGTTTTTTATTTAAACTGCTAAATTAAAAGTACATTAATATAAAAATTACGAAAATACAAATACTAATAGATAAACGTACACAATTTATTTATTTATATTTTTTAATTAATTAATTATTTATATTATAATTATCTATATTATTTATATTATAATTTATTAGTTTAGAAAGGAGTTTGGTCTTTAATGTGTGTGTAAGGTGTTATTGCAAAACTGATGTGACACTTGTAAAAGGAGTAAGGTCTTGCAGGTGTGTGGATGATTTTAGGGGCTCTTTGGCAGTTGCTAAATGGTCTGGTGCAGAATGACTAAGTGATCAGAATGAATGATTAAAAAGTTGTTATAATATAGTGCAAAATGAAATATGGTTGTCTGGTAATTGTTAAGAATGAAATTAGGGCGTTGAATGGTTAAGGGAGGATCAAGATACAAAATCATTAAGAGGGTTTTAGAACCATTCATCTTTTAATAATTCAGATGTTACCTCTTAATGAAACTATTAAGAGGTAAACAAACAACCCTTTAATTATTTAAAATTAAATAGTTTATTCAAAATTTTAGACATTTTCAATATTAATAATATAATGTAAAGTTTAATATAAAGCTTGTTTGATGAGTAGAAATTATTTATGGTAACATTAATTTAATAATTATATCCATTCAATAGTTTACATATATAAACATATCATGATCCCTCCCAATTCCCAGCTATTCCCTGCAGTGCAAGGCTGCGACCTCTATACATAAATCCAAGATCCCAAACTTGTTCATAAACCGGTCAATTGCTTTCGCAAACAAACCTCTTGTACAATTTTATTTCCCAATTTCTTTTCAGGTATATATATAATCAATATATCTAATGTGATTTTAAATGCTCTTTTCTTATCTTATGTGATTTTAGATGTTAATTCTAAAATTGATCTTAATTTATATTTAATAAATATATGTATAAGTGCATCTTTATATTTTTTAATTAACTAGCCTAGCCTGCCTATATATGTTTTGATGTTTTTCTTGTCTTCAAACATGAAAGTTAATAAGTAGAAGATATTTCATATATAGGGGTTGTTTATGGTACAATTTAATAAATATTATTTTACATGGTACATGTTTTCAAAATTCAACACTTCAAACATCATGCATGATTGATCCATCATCTCTTTTTCTCATGTTTTTAGTATGAATAATCAAAATTAACAAAAACCAGATGATTAAGTTCGAGTTATATTAACAACAAAATTAAGGTAGCGTCTCTAATAGCTATGATTGGAGTTATATAGCTAGGTTAATTTTTTTTGATAATATATGTAATGTTAGAATCTTTATAATAGAATACGATAGAATAGCTGTTGGAGTTGATTCATATTCTTAAATAGATTTTAACTTATGATATTTTATGTTAGAATAATTATAAAGTAAGGGTTGGAGATGCTCTAACATATGCATATGCAGAAATATGCAAATGTTGTTAAGTTCTCAAAATATAATTTTATTGTGGAAAGATAAATATAACAAACTTTTAATTAATATTATATAATGAAATCACGTTACTAAAATTCGTTTGATGATTATAATCAAGGTTCTAAATGGCGTGACGTGGCAGCGAGACCAAGCCTCAAGTCTTAGGAGCTTTGGCGAAGCCATAACGTTTATCAAGGCGTGACTTATGACAGCAAATCTCTATATCATATATAATATTATATATAAAAACATATGTTTTGTACTATTAAACGACGAGTCAATGATAATAAACAAGTTAAATTAAGTTATATATATATATATATATATATTAAAAACTAGCAAATAAAACATTAAAAACATAAAGAGAAAATCAAATATCGTGTTACAAAAGACCACACATTAGGCCATGACGTGCCACAGACATAACGTGACGTGAGACACAAGCCTTGAGCCACGATGTGCCACGGTAGCTGTCGCAACGAGCCTTTTAGAACAACGATTATAATATATCATCACTAGTTGCCTTTTTCTCTTACAACGAAATCCCTATTAGTATAAACCTTGTTTTTTCTATCATACCTTTTATGATTTTTGAGTTTTTTATTTCAGTTCTCGAATATTTTGTATTAGATGGACAATATATTTTTGCAAAATTCAATAGTGTCCTCGTACATTAACAGTTTTCTTTTGTTTAAATAATATTAAAAATTAAAGAACAATGTTTATGTATGTTGGTTGCCCTTTGCATCGATGAAGAACGTATATGGACCAGAATGACATTTTTAAAAGTTAAAGGGGGAACTTGTATTTTGTAAGAAAAGAGATAAACGTTATAAATACAATTAGCACCCCTCAAGAAACAAGAAAGTTCAAAAATTGGGGCAAATTTTCAAGTATAAAATAGTAGAAAATGATGAATGCGCAGTAGTATCACACCATCAAGGGTTTCTCTCTCTCCTCTATTCTTTCTCTCACTTCCTCCAGGAGAGAGAAAGCTCCTTCCCTAATCTCTCTTTTTCTCCATCTATCCCTATAGCAGCAAACCCTATCTTTCGTAGAACATCAAGATTTGTTTGAATCTTGATTCTACTGACTTACCTTTGTTCGTCAATCGCTGATTTAACTTTGTGGTTTTTGTTCGATTACAGCAAAAGAGAGAAACAATCACGGTATGCAGGCTGATCAGTCAGTGTTGAGCTTGAGACCTGGTGGTGGAAATCGAGGAAGAACTTCTGGCCCTCGTTTTGATTCCTTGGCTTTCGGTTCATCAGATCTTCCAGCTCTTCGTCCTCATGGCGCTGTTGGTGCTCCCTCTCTTGCCGCCTTTAAGGTTGTTACTTCGTTTTAACCTAATTGGATCTGAGTCTTTTATTCCTTTTGAAGCTCATCTTTTTGTGGATTTTGCTGAATTCTATTGCATCTAGTTGATGTTTCTGTTGCTTATCCTTATCTAGTCCTCTATGTTTTGTATTGTTATTGTTTTAGTTGATGTGTGAATCTTGTGTATATGTTTTGATCTCCGATGACTGAGCAGCTATGGTTGTTGGTTTATACCAACCGAAATTAAACCATTTTTATTCAATAATTTGTTTGATTGACTTATGAGATGGAATTTGTGGCAAACAAGGATCCATTTTTAAATGTTTATGATTTAGATAAAGCAGAATATGTAATGAAGAAACTTGATTGCATAGTGTGTCTCATGTTATGCAAGTTAATGTGGACTGTTAGTAGTCTGCATTGGGTGCACGAGAGGAGAGGGGAGGGGGTGAGGAATTGTTAACTCAGGAAACACTTTGCCATCTCATGGCAATGGTACTGTTTATAGACATTTCTGTTATCTTGTTTCAAGGTAATACACATTAATGATTTCGGATGATTGACGAGATGTATGCTAATTTAGGTTTGTGAGTTATACTTTGATTTGGCTTATGGGACATTGAAGTTATTGACACTTAAAGTTACTAATCCTATCACTATACTAAGTGGGATGATTTGATTCTAAAAGTGATCCTTTTCATTATATGAGTTACTCTATTGGGACACCAAGTTTTGGAAAAGATTAATTCAAGATACTGAACATATATATTCTATGCAACTTCTTATTAGGGAATCTTGTGGTGCTCGGTAAGTAGCGAGACCAAGATTTTACGTTGTAAATATGAAGATGAAGTGGTGAGAATCAGATTCCCATAAAGAAGTCCACCTATATTATGTTCTCATATGTGATTCTCATGGTTGATGCTACTATAAGAAGCCTAGGAGTTCTTTCTCGTTTTGTTTTGGAGGTGTCTTGAACTCACTATAGCATATTCTTTATTTTGAATTTGATAATATGTAATTTGACATTTACTTGATTGATACAAAAGATCCTTTAGCATTTAACCACATTCTTCAATTGGTAATTAATTTCACATACATCTAATAATTAATTAGTTAGTGTTTTTGCATGGCAATTAAGTGTAACCCTATACTCTGCCTTTTACTAATTTGTTTGTACCAAATATTGATTGTTGAAGTTTTTTCCCAATAGCCTTGTTATTGATTTTTGCATTTATTCTGCTTGTCTTATTCTAGAGTAACGATTCCCGATTTGAGCTTCATGAGCGTGTTCGTTACACCCGAGACCAGCTGCTACAACTTAGGGAGGTAATGCTTTAAACAATGCATTTGAGCTTCTTTTTAGTGGTATAATTGTGTAAACGATTATTCAACTTGGCTGTTTGATGTGAATTTTTTCGTTAATTATTGTTTCTCAACTTATCGGTATCAAAATCATATTCAAACATGTCCATCACCAGTTTTTGTTAGACAAGCAGTTTGTATTACCACGTTCTTGCATAATCTCGAGCCATCCTCTTTGTGCTTTTAGCTTAATGCCTCTTTTACTGAAACACGTTTCTCATGCAGAATCTACTTCTGTTTGCTGGAAATTCTTGATGAAGACATTATTTAGCTGTCAATCTTTTATATGTGTCTTTTGGTTTTGGTAGGTTGTAGATATCCCCGAGGAGATACTTAAAGTCAAACAAGAAGTGGAAACTGAATTTTTTGGGGAGGCCCAGAACTGGACCAAATCTGAAGGAACTGTAAGCACCAGGGACTTTACTGCATTTTATTTGTGAAAGCTTAATTCTGATTTTATATGATGATTTATCTATCTGTTTGCAGCTGCTGCCAATTCAGCCTCAGGCACGCTACTCTGAGCCTGATAACAGGGACTGGCGTGGACGAGCTCCTCCTCCTGTGGAGGAGAGATCTTGGGATAGCGGTCGAGAGAACAGGGACTTTGGTCGTTTTGACAATAGGCAACCTGATGGGAATCAATATAATAGGCACGAACCGAACTCACAATTTGGTAGACCACAGGTCTCTTCTAACCTTCAATAATATCTTTAATTTTTTATAATCTTCCCAAAGAAACTTTTTTCATATTTTTAAATGTTTTACACATCCTCTTTATGATTTTCTTGGAACAGACTGGTGGCCCTGCCCCTGCTCTTGTTAAAGCGGAGGTGCCCTGGTCAGTCAGGAGGGGGACTCTTTCTGACAAGGATCGTGTCTTGAAGACAGTAAAAGGGTAAATTACTAAAATGCTACATATTGCAAAATTATGCAATTACTTCTGGAAGTTTGTGTTTTATTTGGCTCAGACCGTAATTCCTTTTCCAATGCTATATTCATAATCGACTCTGGAAAAGATCTTTTCTGACCCTTTTTAAATTTCAGTATTCTGAACAAGTTGACTCCGGAAAAGTTTGATCTCCTCAAGGGCCAACTTATTGACTCGGGGATCACAACAGCTGATATTCTAAAGGTTTGTGTGTGTTCCTGTGACATGTATCATTAATACTTATTCTTTATAGTGTGAATGGAACATAGAGATAATATGGTTGATTTGTATAATTCAGGGGGTCATCTCGTTGATATTTGACAAAGCTGTTCTGGAGCCTACGTTTTGCCCTATGTATGCCCAACTCTGTTCCGATCTGAATATGAAGCTCCCACCATTTCCATCTGATGAACCTGATGGAAAGGAGATCACATTCAAGAGAGTACTCTTGAATATTTGCCAAGAGGCTTTTGAAGGCGCTGATAAACTGAGGGCAGAAATAAGACAGATGACTGCCCCTGACCAAGATGCAGAACGTAGAGATAAAGAAAGAATGATGAAACTTCGCACTCTTGGAAACATCCGTTTAATTGGTGAGCTTTTGAAGCAGAAAATGGTCCCAGAAAAGATCGTTCATCACATTGTTCAGGTTTCATCTGTGTTTCTTACTCTAATTACATCAAAATATTTAAGAAATTATGATATTTACATGATAAATGGTGGAATTGACAGGAGCTTTTGGGACCCGACAATAAAATTTGTCCCGAGGAGGAAAATGTGGAGGCGATATGCCAGTTTTTTAACACCATAGGCAAGCAACTTGATGAGAGCCCAAAATCAAGACGTATTAATGATCTTTACTTCAACCGACTGAAGGAGCTGACGACAAATCAGCAGCTTGCTCCACGTATGAGGTTTATGGTTCGTGATGTTATTGAACTCAGATCAAACAACTGGGTTCCAAGGCGGGAAGAGGTAGTCTTTTGGTCTATGGGTCGTCTTTTAGTATTTCCGTTTGTTGAAGTTGATTTGATGTTGAATTTTTTGAATCTTGTTCTTGTACAGATGAAAGCCAAGACCATTACGGAGATTCATACTGAAGCGGAGAAGAACATGCGACTCCGCCCGGGTTCAACTTCAAGCATAAGAAACAACCGTGCTTTGGCTGCTGGAGCACAGGGGAGTTTAAGCCCAGCGGGTTTTAATCGACCTGGTACAGGTGGCATGATGCCTGGAATGCCAGGGGCCCGCATGATGCCTGGCGCCCCCCCTGGAATAGATAACGATAATTGGGAGGTTCCTAGGTCCCGTTCTATGCCTAGGGGCGATGGTGCACGTGTTCAGCCAGCATTCCCTGGCAAATCTCCGTCACCAAGTCAAAAGTTTCTTCCCCAGGGTAGTGGTGGTGTCATAAGCGGCAAGTCCAGTGCCTTATTGCAAGGCAGTGGTGCTGCCGCTCCTGCCCCCATCTCTCCGGCGGTGGCTCCTCCTGCTAGACCTGTTCCGATGCCATCTGCTCCTCCAGCTGCCGCCCCTGCCGCTCCTTTAAGGGCAAAGAATCCTGATGAACTCAAGAAGAAAACAGTTTCTCTCCTCGAGGAATATTTCAGTGTTCGTATGCTAGATGAAGCGTTGCAATGTGTGGAGGAACTGAAAGCGCCAGAATATCACTCTGAGTTTGTAAAGGAAGCCATTTCACTTGGGTTGGAGAAAAGCCCACCGTGTGTTGAACCCCTGGTGAAGCTTCTGGACCACCTTTTGTCGAAAAAGGTTCTGACCCGAGCTGACTTGGTAACCGGGTGCCTTGAGTATGGGTCGTTGTTGGATGATATCGCGATTGATTTACCTAAAGCACCAAACAACTTTGGTGAAATTATGGGGAACTTGGTGGTGTCAGGTGGGTTAGATTTCAAGACTGTGGTGGGTGTTCTAAAGAAGATGGAGGATGACTATTTTCAGAAAGCCGTTTTTAATGGTGTTAAAAGGGTTGTTAGTTCAAGCCCGTCTGGAGAAGTCGTTTTGGAGTCGCAAGCGGAGGATGTTGCTGCGTGTGAAAGCTTATTCTAATAAGCTTTGGCTGGCTGGAAGGAATATCTTGAATACAACAGGTGAGTTTTTCAGTGAACTGTATAATCAGTCAATCTTGTTTTTTGTTGAGGTTACGATAGAGACAGAGTAATGTGTTGTTTGAAAGCAAATAGGAGAACTCATGTTGCCATGAATTTTGACATCTCGAGCGTGTTCTTGAGACTTGTTTTTTTGTTTTACATTTAGTTTTGCGACTTAATTTGATTATTGTTGAGACTTGAAAGTTCATAAAAGCAGCTGTTGTATTTTATGGAAATCTTTTTATTTTATGTTGGTAATTGCCGGTAAACTTTCTAAACCCCTTGTTAGAGGGTTGTGGACCATGGAATTACATTGTCTAGGTGATCAACTTAACCCTCAATTGTGGCATGTTTCTATGGTTACAAACTCCAAATTATCGATTTCCTTGTTTGAATCCCAACTTCTTAAAACTGAAATGATGTTGATTATGACATGGTTATTAATGCAATATGCATATAGGAGAGAAGATTCGGATAGAACTCTAAAAGAAAAAAACAGCTTTAAATATAACGGAAATCGGAGTGAAACAAATTAGGGGACCATGGAATTACATTGTCTAGGTGATCAACTTAACCCTCAATTGTGGCATGTTTCTATGGTTACAAACTCCAAATTATCGATTTCCTTGTTTGAATCCCAACTTCTTAAAACTGAAATGATGTTGATTATGACATGGTTATTAATGCAATATGCATATAGGAGAGAAGATTCGGATAGAACTCTAAAAGAAAAAAACAGCTTTAAATATAACGGAAATCGGAGTGAAACAAATTAGGGGCTGTTTACGAATTTCTTTACTCGGGTAAGCGCTTATCAAGTCACATTACCTTACCGGATGAATACGGTAAGCACTAAGAACCCTTTTCATCGGTTTTACATCTTTGCCGTCTTTTACCTGTTGAGCTCTCGCTGATCACAAACCAAGCTGTGACGGTAGCTTATGGCAACACATATTGCTTGTCGTGCAAAGGTTTTTCTTGGACAACAAAGAAGTGATGTTGATATCATCTTTGTATTATGGGGAAAATCAATTGGGTTTTAATTTTGTTTCTTTTAGGTTTTAAATATATACAAAGATGGAAGAGTTAGTTTACAGTCTGAAGACCAAAATACAAGATTGTAAACTAGATCTAACAACCATATACAACGAAACATAATCATACAAGAATACTCGAGGGATGGGTAAAAGAATGTTACACAAACGATTTCAAATCACCCAAAATAGGGTTAGTCCAAGGTCGAGGCAGGCACTTCACTGTAGTCGTTCTTTTTATGGCAGAGAACCAAAACCAAGTACAATGTAATATAATGATATAATTACTCAAACCTCTCGATGAGAGAGATAAGCGCAAACCTCGCTAGAGGGAGTGAAAAGCAAATTCTCTCAAGAATGAAATTTACACCAACAAGTCAAAGGGAGATAAAACTCAAACCGTTGTTACACCAAAAAATCGAATCAAGGGAGATAAACTCAAAACTTTTTTTCAAAACATTTCACTCAAAATATTTGGAAAATGATGAATGATCACAATTATCGGTTTGGAACTACCAAGTGCACAAACAAACTACTTGGATGATTGACATTGAAGGACAAGTGTGAAGATCATCTCTCTTGAATGATATGAACTCAAAGTATAAACTAGAAGAACATTCAAGATGTTCTTGAGAGAGTTTTTTAGAGGTTTTTTTTTGTGTTCTATGTTCAAGAGAAGTGGTTTTAAAATGAAGCTCAATACCCTCATAAACTAACTCTGAGAATTTTGAAAAAGCACTCGCAAATCTTTGCGGATGATATATTCCGGGATAGAAAAGGCCGGATTGTATATTCCGGATAGATTGAAGAATGTTAAAGCGGCTCTTAAGGGGTGGAGCATAGCCAAATGGGGCAACTTGGAAAGGGAGTTAGAGGCGAAAAAATGAAGAAGTAAGGAAGTGGGAGGAGGATGTCGACGAGAACAAATTGGAAGAAACCGTAAGGCAAAGGTGGTTTGCGGCCCGAAAGAGTTGGTTGGATTTGGAAGAAAAAAGAATGGAAATGTTGAAACAAAAGGCAAAGGTTCGGTGGATTAAAGATGGAGACGAGAACTCCAAATTATTTCATGCGGCTATAGAGGGTAGAGAGAGGAGGAATACGATTCGCGGATTAAATATTGATTCCAAATGGACGGAAGACCCGACAAAAATCAAGGAACATGCCTTTAAATTCTTCAAAGGAAAATTCACAAGTACAAAGAAGGACTGACCAACTTTAAACATGGAACGTATAAATAAATTAGGGGAGGAGGAAGCACGTAACTTGGAAAGGAGCGCATCGGAGGAGGAAGTGTGGAATGCAATCAAGGAGTGTGGAAGTAACAAGGCACTGGGCCCGGACGGGTTCACGATCGGCTTCATAAAGGATTATTGGGGCCTAGTAAAAGTGGACTTGATGGCGGCAATTGATTGGTTCATGGAAAAAGGAGTATGGAGTGATGGGTGCAACGCCTCGTTAATAACATTGATACCTAAAAACTCAAACCCGACTAGTCTCAATGATTTTAGACCAATTAGCCTCATTGATATCCTTTAAAAAACTGTGTCAAAAATATTATCGGAGAGATTGAAAGTGGTAATGAGCAAGCTAATAAGTAAAGAACAAAGCGCTTTTGTGAAAGGGAGATACATCCTCGACGGGATTCTTGTAGCAAATGAGACGGTTGTTTTTCTTAGGAAAATGAAGAAGTGAGGCTTAATATTCAAGGTGGACTTTGAGAAAGCCTACGACACGGTTGATTGGACATTTCTTTTGGAGGTTATGGAAGCGATGGGTTTCTTGGAAAAATGGAGAGGTTGGATAAAGTCTTGTCTTAGCTCATCGAAGATATCCGTACTAATCAACGGATCACCAACTAGGGAGTTCCAAATGGAGAAAGGATTGCGTCAAGGTGACCCTCTTGCACCGTTCTTATTTCTTATGGTAGTCGAAAGCCAACATATTATGATGGAGGAAGCGGTGGACAAAGGGACGTTTGAAGGAATCAAAGTGGGTCGGGATGGGAATTTAATTTCTCACTTACAATACGCGGGGGACGCGATCTTCTTTGGCGAGTGGAAGTTAACTAATATTAAGAATCTAATGAAAATCTTGAAGTGCTTCCATCAAGTTTCGGGACTAAAGATAAATTTGAGCAAAAGTAAGATTTATGGTGTGGGTGTGCCGGAGGAAGAAGTGAAAACTTGGGCAATAAGATTGGGATGCGGATATGATACGCTACCTTTTATCTATCTCAGACTTCCAGTTGGCACGTCCATGCGGAAACCGGCAATCGAGAAGATGGAAAATAAAACTGCATCTTGGAAAGCTAAGACGATCTCTTATGGAGGATGACTATCTTTGGTAAGATCGGTTCTTGGTAGTACTTCGCTATATTTTTTTCCTTGTTTCGGGCCCCGCTTGGTGTGATAAAAATTCTTGAGAGAGTGAGGAAACAATTCTCTGGGGGGGGGGGGGGGGGGGGGGGGGAGTGGTGAGGATGTGCAAAAAAAGCGACTTCTTGCGTGGGTAAAATGAGATTCGGTCTTGGGGGATTTTAAAAGGGGGTGGGGGGGCTAAATATTGGGGGCTTAAAGAATATGAATTGGGCTTTTTTATGCAAATGGTGGTGGAGGTTCAAGGAGGATAGGGAGGCTTTATGGGTGGAGGTAATTCGGAGTCTCTACGGGTGGGATGGGGGCTTAATAGAAGGTAACAATAACTTATTGAATGGTGTTGGGGTGTGGAGGGATGTCATAAGGGTGGGGAGAGAGTTAGAGAGGGAAGGTGTAGATTTTGCGAGATCGATGGTTAAGGAGATAGGGGATGGAGCGGAGACAAGATTTTGGGAGGAACCTTGGGCTTCATCCTGGCCTTTAAAGGATGAATTCCCGAGGCTTTATCATCTCGAGACATTTAAAAGCGTCTTGGTGGTGGGTAGAGGGGAGTGAGTGGAGGAGGAGTGGGTGTGGAAGTGGGGTTGGAGGCATGATCCGAGGGGAAGGGAACTAGGAGAGTTAACAAACTTAATTTCTTTGCTTCAATTCAAGGTTCCAAGTGTAGGTAGAAGGGATAGGGTGGTTTGGTCTTTGGATCCTCAAAATGGGTTTTCAGTAAAGAAAGTGAGGAGGCTATTAGAAGAAAAAAGAGCGAGTAGTGAGAATAGTTGGGTGGAAACAGAATGGGTCAAATCCATTCCAAAAAAAATTTGTGTGTTCATATGGAGGGTAAGGCTTGGGAGAATTCCAACACGAGAGGTTTTGGACAAAATGGGAATCAATATGGAAACTCTTTTATTCCCAAGGTGTGGCCTCTCGATAGAGACGACAGATCACACATTGTTTAATTGTGAGGAGGTGAAAACAACTTGGCATCAAATCGGAAGATGGTGGAACATCAACTTAACGGCGACTAATTCAGTAAGTGAGCTTTTGGGAATGTGCGGACAAGTAAGTAACAACGTGAAAGTAGTATCAAGATGGACAACAACAATATGGTGTGTAATCTACGTAATTTGGATGCATCACAACAAGGTGGTATTCGAGAATGAGCAAGGAAAGTTGTCAGATCGTTTCTTCACTGTACAACTAAAAATTTTCGATTGGATTAAGCGAAGAGACACATGATTGATCACCGATTGGAACAGTTGGCTGTTAAGCCCGGGGTCGACGTAGTCGAAGACGATTTTTAGCAGGGCTTGACACATCTGGATGGTTCATGATGGACTTGGCTGTCCCCATTAAGCCGAATAGCGGCTATGCTGTTGTGGTTGTTCGTGGACAACCTACTTTGGACGGGTTGCAGCTGTTGTTTTTGGTTGCAGGTTGGTGCGTTTTGTCCTACGTGGATATACTGGTTGGTTTCGAGTTTGGTAGCAGATCCATGGCATCGTTTATTACTCGCAAACAGGTGTTTGGGAGATGCTGCTCTTTTTCTTGTGTTGCTTAATGATTGTGGTTTTGTTTCCTGTAATGCTTCTTTTGGTCTGAATAGCCACGTGGCTATGTTGTTTATTGTTGTACTTGATTTTTGGTTGTTGGGTAATAAAACCATTCTGCCGTTCAAAAAAAAAATCTTTGCGGATGATGATCACGGATTTTCGCCAAAGCCTTTCGCGGACGTCCGCGGACCACTTCTAACGCTCTAAATTATAGCCGCTTGAGAGTACTTTTTTAGAAAAAGTCAACCAAAAACCACGAAAGTCTTTTGACGGAAATCCGCAGTGCTATTCGTGGTTCTTTTTTCCTGATTTCAAAAGAAAAAAAAGAAGGGGCAATTAATTTTTTGATTTTCCTTTTAAAATTTGAATTCAAAAAAATCAAATAAAAGTTTTTACAAAACTTTTATGTAAACTAACATTCATATATTTGTCTCGATTTCTTAAAAACATATTTAATAAAATATCTCTCGATAAAACGTCCATATTTATTTTATAAAAATAAGTATAATAAAATTCTTTCCAAATACATTTTGAAAAGACATTTTAAAATTAATTCACCAAAATCGATATTTAAGTTTATATACCGATCGATAGGAACTCTCGCTCTTTAGATAATGACCCTCTCTTTAACACTTAGTGAAAATTGTAAGTAAACAATATGTATTAGAGTTTCACTATCGCTGATAAGTACTAAGACTTTACAGTACCGCTGATAGGAACTCTCGCTCTTTAGATTAGACATTCAACGAACACTGTTCATCTAGTAGCTCTGAGCCTGTTCAGTCTCTGTGATGATCGCTGATGGTTTAGTTGTTTACTTATGATCCCTGAAGACAAGTTTTACGTCAACAAAGGTTCTATGCTGAAGTCGAAGATCAAGCCCAAGAACCAGCGACAAGTCTACTAATGAACTGATGCGGATATCAGCGAAGTCACAGAATTGTCCATTCAACGTGAAGTATCAAGTAGAAGACTTCAGCAATCGCTGAGCTTTATCATTCGCTGATAAAGTACTGATTCAACGAAAGCTGATCATGAAGTCTCCTTACAAAGTACTATTGTCTTACCTCCCTTGCACGTCTCCGTACGAACTGTCAGAACGGACATCCCTTTTGTCTATGATCGTACAACAAACTCTGATTCTACACTGTGCACCATGCGGCTACTAAGGTTGTCTACAAAGGTCAATGCCATTCAACCACTCAGCTGCTGCCACGTGTAAAACAATACTGCCATGCATTAAATGCATGCAGTATATAAGAAGAACCCTACTTCAGAAATGAAGTGCTCGTGCCATCTTCTTCTTCCTTACTACTGTGTGTTAGGTTATTACTTGTAATTTCCTTATCTCCTTTCTGTCTTTATTCTAGTGCAAGAAACTTAGTGTTCTTAACTTGTTTAGATTAGGTTAATCCTTAATCTTGTTCCGCAACAAGTTGTAAATTGTTTTAAGATTTATCAATAAACAATTTAGAAAGTAAAAATCGTGTGTTTGTATTCAACCCCCGCTTCTACAAACTTGTATAACCCTTCGGGACCAACAGAGGTTTTGGACAAAATGGGAATCGATATGGAAATTCTTTTATTCCCAAGGTGTGGGCTCTCGATAGAGACGGCAGATCACACATTGTTTAATTGTGAGGAGGTGAAAACAACTTGGCATCAAATCGAAAGATGGTGGAACATCAACTTAACGGCGACTGATTCAGTAAGTGAGCTTTTGGGAATGTGCGGACAAGTAAGTAACAACGTGAAAGTAGTATCAAGATGGAAAACAACAATATGGTATGTAATCTACCTAATTTGGACGCATCACAACAAGGTGGTATTCGAGAATGAGCAAGGAAAGTTGTCAGATCGTTTCTTCACTGTACAACTAAATTTTTTTCGATTGGATTAAGCGAAGAGACACATGATTGATCACCGATTGGAACAGTTGGCTGTTAAGCCTGGGGTCGACGTAGTCGAAGACGATTTTTAGCAGGGCTTGACACATCTGGATGGTTCGTGATGGACTTGGCTGTCCCCATTAAGCCGAATAGCGGCTATGCTGTTGTGGTTGTTCATGGACAACCTACTTTGGACGGGTTGCAGCTGTTGTTTTTGGTTACAGGTTGGTGCGTTTTGTCCTACGTGGATATACTGGTTGGTTTCGAGTTTGGTAGCAGATCCATGGCATCGTTTATTACTCGCAAACAGGTGTTTGGGAGATGCTGCTCTTTTTCTTCTGTTGCTTAATGATTGTGGTTTTGTTTCCTGTAATGCTTCTTTTGGTCTGAATAGCCACGTGGCTATGTTGTTTATTGTTGTACTTGATTTTTGGTTGTTGGGTAATAAAACCATTCTGCCGTTCAAAAAAAAAAATCTTTGCGGATGATGATCACGGATTTCCGCCAAAGCCTTCCGCGGACGTCCGCGGACCACTTCTAACGTTCTAAATTATAGCCGCTTGAGAGTACTTTTTTTAGAAAAAGTCAACCAAAAACCACGAAAGTCTTTTGACGGAAATCCGCAGTGCTATTCGTGGTTCTTTTTTCCTGATTTCAAAAGAAAAAAAAGAAGGGGCAATTAATTTTTTGATTTTCCTTTTAAAATTTGAATTCAAAAAAATCAAATAAAAGTTTTTACAAAACTTTTATGTAAACTAACATTCTTATATTTGTCTCGATTTCTTAAAAACATATTTAATAAAATATCTCTCGATAAAACGTCCATATTTATTTTATAAAAATAAGTATAATAAAATTCTTTCCAAATACATTTTGAAAAGACATTTTAAAATTAATTCACCAAAATCGATATTTAAGTTTATATACATTTTGAAAAGACATTTTAAAGATCAAGTTCATTTACAAGGATTGTTATCTTTTCTTTTCATATGTTGTATCTCCTTGTATATAACAGGTGTAATTCCTTTATGTTGAATTCACACAGAAAATTCTTTCTCCAAAACTTCATGGTATCAGAGCACGATCATCAATCATCCTTCTGAAAACATTCAATCAACCCTTCTATCATCACAACCCTAAGCCCCATTCCTTTGAAAACCCTGTTTGATTTCATCAAAATGTTTTCCTTTCTCTTCGTATCATCACAACCCTAAACCCAAGGATTCCAGGCTAGTCGATTCCAGGCAAAGACGTTTCCAGGCTAGTCGATCCAAGGCAAAGTCGATTCCAGGCAAAGTCGTTCCGAGGCAAGCCCAGGCCGAATTTGAAGAAACCCAACATCAAGCCCAATCCAGGCTAGTTGATTTCAAATCCAATTAAGGATTAGACAAGCCTAATCTCTATCGATCCAGTCTTCTTCCAATCGATTCCAGCTTCAGTCGATTTATCATCAACATGCCTCCTACCGGTCCCACTTCAGAAGCCTCGTCTCAAACCAAACAAGGAAATTCCGGTCAGACAATCCCTCTAAGTTCTGACAATACAACTCTCCTTATACCAGCCACAAGCTTAATGGACATAATTTTCTGCAATGGTCACAAACTTGTGGATGTTCATATATGGTAGTGGTAAGGAAGACTATCTTACCGGAGAAAATTCAATTCCCAAGAAAGAAGATCATAATTATAGGAAGTGGAATATAGAAAATCACCAAATAATGGCATGGCTTATCAATTCCATGAATATTGATATTGGTGAAAGTTTTCTTCTTTATGAGACAACCCAAGAAATCTGGGAAGCTATGAAAGAGACTTTTTCAAGCTATGAAAACACTGCAAAACTATTCGCTGTGGAGTCCATTCTTCATGATCTTAGGCAAGGAGATCTCCCAGTAACTTAGTATTATAAAACATTGATCCGACATTGACAACAAATTGATATGTTTGAAAATCATGAATGGAAGTGTCCAGAGTACAGTAAGCGGTATTGCAAGATAGTACAACAAAAGCGAACTTTCAAATTTTTGATGGGGCTGAATAAAAGTCTTGATGATGTTAGAGGAAGAGTGATGGGGACGAAACCACCACATAGTCTACAAGAATCTTTTCAGAAGTTCTTCATGAGGAAAGTAAGAGAAAAATCATGATGGGTAGACAACATTCATATGCAACACCCGAAGGTTCGACACTCGCTATTCTTGATTCACGGTTTACAAACCAACAAGGTCCCCGCCTTCAGAAAAAGGGAGACCTTGGTGTGACCATTGTCCTAAACAAGGTCATACCAAGAAAACATGCTGGAGAATTCATGGCAAACCCGAAATTGGAGGTCATCTAAAGACAGTCGTGCATACTCAGCCAATATGGTGGAAGAGCAACCAAATACACCAGAGTTAAGTCCTTTTACCAGGGAACAACTTGAAGCGCTTAATTAACTCATGAACATTGTATCCATTCAGCATCATGCTGTAACACCCTCAATGTTGGATATAGTGTCCAGAGTCATTAACTATTGGTAATATTTCTAATAATAGCAGGGTCCTTTTGGGTTGCCCTTAAGACCCAAATAACAATCAGAAGAATGAAAGGGAGTTAAAGTAGTTAGTTTATTAATTTGTCATTTGATGATAAATTAATTATAAGCTACAATATAATTAATTGGATTAATTATAGGGACTAAATGATAATTGGTTAAAAGAGTTTTTTAACAAGCTTATCGTTTCAAGGGGGCTAGGTGTAAATAAGGGGATTATAAATAAACTACTAGGGATCAAACCCTAATGAGTTTTTTTTGATCAATCTCTCTCTCTCTTTATTGAGGCCGTAACCTCCCCTCTCCTCCCTCCCAAAATCGTGAACCCTAAATAAGGGTTTAGGGTTTAAAGCTTCAATCTTGATTGTTGGTTTGGTGCTCTTAAGTGTGAGCCACTAGAGGGATTCACACTATTTATCCTTGACATCCAAGAAGCAAGAACAAGGTTAATTCATCTTTGTGTTTTCGACAATCACAAGAAACAAGTAAGTGTTCTTGATTCTTTCTATTGTAGTTAATCATCTAGAACGTATGCATCTTTATAAGTTGTTTGTTAGTATTGCCATGGATGATTCAATTTTAAATATGCTTTCGTTGCCTATATCATGTGGTAGTACGGTTTAACAAAAACCTTTAACTCAAAATTGGATAGATCAACTAAATAAAAACTTCGATTATTTAGACAAACGAGGATAAATTCTTACTACAAATCATCCTTGAGATCACCTCAATACTAAAAACGTAATAACTTCAACATTATCCATAACCTAAGTCATGCACCGAGACTACAAAGGTCGGATGTTACTCAACCCAAAACAAAGTTGCTATTCCCCAAATGTGGAAGACTTCACCAAGCCACTTACTTCTTGAGCACACAACTAGCTCTTCACTCTTCACAGTGTCACTAGAACTATATCCCAACCGAAACCTGTTGCACATTCCGACAAATAAAAAGGTTAGGCTAACGCCTAGTGAGTTCAAGAGTTTTTATCATGGCTATATAATTCATAAGACGAGAAAGGTGCAATTTAAGTCATGCGTTCAAAAAGTATTTACTTTAAATGCAAACCACCCATTTTCCAACGCCCACAAATCCCGTGACGAAAGCTCTAATATAAAACGATTCTAAAAAATGAACTCACCCAAAACCCACTTGAAAAGTGAAATAGTAATTGATTTCCAAAATAATAAAATCATGAATAAATCGTTATTATTCAAAACATCCCAAACACGGATGGGGCATACGTCATAACCCATAAAATATGGAAAGCAATCCATATAAACAAAACACGTCACCGAAAACATGGATAAAAATAAATACCCAAACAACACCTTTCGGTGACGGGGGAGACCCGATTCCATGGTACATGGCGGAACACAAAGTTAAGCCGCATAACCATGTTATTAAACTACACCTCAGATCGTTACTCTATTGTCTACTTTAATAAGCTCCAACTCAAGTCGGACTTTATTGAATGCTAACTAAGCTACACCTCAAGTCCCAACCCAGCAACGGGCGACACCACCGTATCCCCTAGTTTCTGTTGTGCCCAGCTACACCTCAAGGATACACGATCTTATTTCCTGTTCAGTCTCTAGTAAGTTACACCTCAAGGTTTCCTTTGAACTCTTATTGCCTACTTACTACCATCCAAGAATTTAGAGTTTCGACTCCTTACTTGATAACTCAAGATGTTCAACCCTCGTGCACAAGTGTTAGAACATCAACTATAAACCCAACAATCCCGGAGTACAACCCAATACGGTTCCTCTCCAAAACACCGGGACACAAAATGCCAAAGTGGCGTACGTCCCAAAGTGAGAATATCGAGACTCACCACCATATAAACATGACCGACTCTTATGCCTATGGATCCAATGCATTACGGTTTAAAAGTACATGACTCCACTTTAATGACACACATACTCAAAACATGTACTCTTAAAATGCAATGCAATAAATGCAACTGACGACCAATGCTCTACATTCAATTATTAAAATCCGGACAAATGTCCTCAAGACTCATTAAAGTCATAAACCGAGCCATAAGCTCAAACAAAACCAATTAACCACTCGTGAAATCCAAATAATGCATTAAACGTATATGCGCCACGTTGAATTACTCAACACAACTCTCTAACTAATGTGCTTCATAGACTCAAATTACTCAACACAACTCTCTAATTAAGACACGTCATTTTTAAAGTACACATCAAGTGCATTTATACCCGAAGATTTATAAACGTAAGATAAATCATTTAAAATATCAATACTTAAGGTTCATCCATCAAAATACCTGATTTACGTCTTTTCTCAAACCAAAGGGTTTACAACTTCTCAGAATGTCCACAAGGGTCGGAAATGACCCAAAACCCAATGACCCACACGTTCACGTTTTAAAAACATACCACCACATAAATTCATGCATATTTCCATCAAAACACTAAAAGTGCGTTTTTACTAAATAACCTTCAATTAAGCAATAATTATCAAAACACTTCAACTAATACTCATTTCGTCAAGTTACCCAACAATCCCAAAGGTGGGTGTTTTGTGAGATTTATAAAATCAAATACTCCAAGTAATAAAAATTATTCAAATGACTCAACAAGGAACATTTTCATTTAAACACTTAAAACACTTTAAAATGAACATTTTGGCATGTACAACGTTTTCACAAATCAACTTGAACTCAACTTGCTAGATTTAGGCTAAATCTAGATTTCCACAATTTAAGCTCCTTTGGAGAAACTTGAATCTTCAATACAAATCTTCCAAAAACCTAGATCCACCGGTTCCCAACCATTAATATCCGTTAGAACGTTTCCCCCAGACATTTCACACCAACATCTCTATTTATACTAAAACCCAAATTTTGACCTAACTTTCCCAAAATCGTCCAAGCCGAAATTGGAGAAATAAAACACTAGGAAATCATCAATGGAGTATTTATAACTCAAATAAGGATTTAGAAAAGAAGAGGATGAACTTACCCTATGGATCTTGAGTAAAACCTCAAAACCCTAGAATCTCAAGAAAATGGAAGTGAACTTGAATCTGGCACCAATAGATGAAACCACTAGCATAGATGATGAGGGAACACTTGATTTGTAAGAGCGAACCCCCAAAAATAAGTTAGGGTTCATAGGAGAGGGTGTGAGATCGGTTTGGGAGAGAAAGGGAGGGTTGAGAGGCGAGAAATGAAGAAAAAAGCTGGAAATTCGTATTTGACAGCACCCTACCCCATTGGCGCGACATTGCCACGCGACTTTGCCATGGCATAGTCGCATGGCATAGTCGCATGGCATAGTCGCTGGTGGTGTCCAACGATTGCCTCCTCCCCCGCGACTTTGCCAGTGCGACTATGACATGGTTATAGTCGCCAGTCATTGTAGCGGGACCTTTTTTAAGCCCCGAAACTCGACTTTTTCAACGCCAAAACTACCGATACCCTTAGGGACTTTAAGTAATGTCTTCCCAACATAAATACCACCATTTTCAAGCTGCAAGACATTCGGGTGATATTTACTTACCGAAATTACGGTTGTTACACATGCAGGTAAACCTGTAAATTCCTTTTACTGGATTTTTGACTCGGGAGCTTTAGATCACATGACCGAAGATAGATCACTGTTTTGCAACTATAATCCATGCTCAATTTGAGTGTGCGAATCATTAACATATCTCTATCAAAATTTGTTGGGATTGGATCGGTTCAAATCTCACCAAACTTAATCCTTAAATATGTTCTTCGTGTTCCTATGATTGATTGCAATCTGATTTCTATTGGTAAGTTGACTCGGGATAATCATTGTCATGCTAATTTCTCTCCAAATGTGTGTGTGTTTCAGGAATTAGGCTCGAAGAAGAAGATTGGCAATGCTGAGATGTGTTCGGGACTCTATCTCTAAAAAATAAGCAAGACTGAAAGTTCTTTGGTTGCTAGCAAAGTGTGACCCACAAGTCCAGTTTTCCCAACCCAAGTGTCAAAGTTTCTCCTAGGTCTGTTTTCAATTCTAGTATTAATAAAGACAACGATGTTATGATCTGGCACTATCGATTGAGTCATCACAATTTCAGTATCTCAAAACGTTGTTTCCAAGTTTATTCATTAATAGAAGTCCAAATATCTTTAATTGTGAAATATGTCAACTTGCCAAACACACTCGTGCTTCTTAACCAAATATAGCTTACACTATATCAGAACCTTTTGCTTTCGTCCACAATGATATTTAGGGACCACCAAGTATAAAAAATATCAATGGAGCACGATGGTTTGTGTCCTTTATGGATGATCATACTCGACTAACTTGGGTGTTTCTATTGAGGGAAATGTATGATGTGAGAATATTTCAAGCCTTTAAATCCATGGTATAAACCCAATTTCACACGAAGGTAAAAGTGTTGAAATCTGATGAATATTTTCAATCTGTTTTAGGTGATTATCTAACAAGGCAAGGAATCATTGAAAGTAGTTCATGTGTGAATACACCACAACAAAATGGAGTGGTAGAAAGGAAAAATCGACACTTGTTGGAAGTAGCCCAGTCACTCATGTTCTCTACAAATATTCCAAAATACCTATGGGGAGAAACAGTTCTTGCATCCGCTTATCTCATAAATAGGTTGCCTTCTTGAGTCTCGAGATTCAAAACACAAAAACAAACTATCATTGTTAGATTTCCTCATGCTCGTTTTTTGTCATCCAACTTACCTCAAAAAATCTTTGGATGCCCAACGTTTGTTCATGTTTACCCTAAAACAGGGGCAAACTCGATCCAAAGTCTATAAAATGTGTCTTCATCAGTTATGCGTCCAACAAAAAGGGATGCAAGTGTTATTTTCCAATTACACGAAATATTTATGAATCGATGGATGTCACATTCTTTGAAAATAGTCCATATTTCTCCAAAACTGAAATTCAGGTGGAGAATATGCAAGACTTTCAGTATTGGACTTGGGAGTCCATGGTAGATTCAACACTTCAGTCTCCCGATCTCCCAACACCTCAGTCTCCCGATCATCCAACACCTCATGAGTCATCTAATCCAACACCTCTGGAGTCCCCTAGTCATACACTTGTAACACCTTATGAGTCCTCTAGTTTTGAACCATAATCAACAACTAAGGAATTTTAGGTTTATTCAAGAAGGAAAAAGCAACCTCAAGAGGACCCTGAGACCGGGATACATCATACGACACTACATGATTATGAATCGAGCCCGATGACTGTTGAACCTAGCACAAGAAGAGAAAGTGAGCCAAAGGATGGCGATGAGTCAAGAAATGAGGATCATGAAATACCCATTGCCTTACGAAAAGGTACTCAAACTTGTACTCAACACCCAATTAAAGATTTTATGTCATATGGAAATCTTTCACATGCCTATCAACTCTTTATCTCGAAGTTAGACAATATTCATGTGCCAAAACAATATCTGTTGGGTCACCAAAGATTTGAAGATGACCTCCCGATCTCTTGTAATATCTTTGAAAAACATCTTTTATACTTAGACAAATTTTAGGTTCTTTGTAATAGCTTAGTCTTGTATTTAAAGTTCGATGAATTCAAAGATCAACCGAAATCAAGAAAAAGAGAATCTACCAATGCGGATTGAAAATGAACTTCTTAACCTCAACTAAGCTATTCTTGCCCATTTTCTTAAATGGAAAATTGGTAGGATCCTTCCGATTTTCCTTTAGACAAATCCGTGGGATTCTCCAATTTTGGAGGATCCTCATTTGTCTTTTTGCCTAGAAGATCTTCATCAAATTGTGCATTGATGGGGACATTCTCTGAATATCCAGAAAAAGATTGTTTGGTTTTTACACTTTTTTTCAGGAATAGTCTACACCAAAGCATGCATGTCAACTCTGTCACATGATAAGACAAAATGGACACTTTGTCCTTATCAAGGACAACCTGGCTTTCAATCCTATCTTGACAAGTGTCCCATGCATTTAATGCAAATGGGAAGAAGACCTTCTCCATGCAAGGTAACGTTTTCTGAAGTATTTTTACTAAGTGATCAGGCAAAAATCGGCAGACATCATTTCTCTCTCAGGAACTTCATAAGTTTTTCTTAGTGTTCAAAGTTGTGTTAAGTTTTCTGTACACTTTGTGAAAGATAGTTAAGATAGATTTTATCTGTTCTTTCCGCAATAATCTTAAGGTTTTCTGTGTGTAATTCTTGAATTTATATTAATAAAGAATTAAATTAGAGTAATTTTTTGTGTATTGTATTCAACCCCCCTTCTACAATACTTGTTCTGTGTGCTATTTCATAGCTGGGACTAATAATTCCAAGAGGCATTAAGTCATTCGGGATGGAGACAAGAAGTTCAGGAGGAGATCGTGGCCTTAGAAAAGAACAACACTTGGGTGATTGAGGATCTTCCACCCGGAAAGAAGGTAGTGAGCTGCAAATGGGTATTTACCGTAAAGCATCAAGCAGACGAAAACATAGAGCGTCTCAAAGATCGTCTTGTGGCTAGAGGCTTTACACAGTCCTATCGTGTCGATTACCAAGAGACTTTTGCTCTGGTGGCTAAACTTAATATCATCCTCATACTCCTATCACTTGCAGCAAATTTGAATTGGAAATCTAGAAGAGAAAGTGTACATGGAGATTCCCTCGGGTGTATATATAGATCATGGAAGGCGGAAGGTATGTAAGTTGTTAAAGTCAATGTATGGACTCAAACAATCTCCAAGAGCGTGATTTGGAAGATTTTCTCAATTCTAGAAGACTTTTTAGGATCTCATAATTTTTGGAAGGATTGTTATCTTTTCTTTTTATATGTTGTATCTCCTTGTATATAAAGGGTGTAATACCTTTCTGTTGACTACATAGAGAAAGTTCTTCTCCAGAACTTCAAAGTAAACAAAAGGACTATTAGAAATAAATATCAAATGCTCATTGATGAGGATATTCAGTAAATTGGATTTAACAACTGGTTATCTTCAGTTAAAGAGTGTGCAATCATATGATGTGTTCAAAACAACTTTTAAAACTCACACAAGTCATTATGAGTTTTTACTAATGTATATTGGCCTTACAAATGCTCCAACTTCATTTCAAGGTTGGATAAACATGTTTTCAAACATTTATTAAGGAAATGTGTGTTGGTGTTCTTTGATGACATTTTGGTATATAGCCGAAGCAAAGAGGAACACTAGCAGCACATCCGGAACGGAATGAGGATAATGTATTGGCAAGAATGTTAGAACATAAAGAAGCTATCATATCTCATTTAAGTTGGGCCAACCTCTTTTTGGGTTTCCATCTCTTTTATATGTATCGAAATGAATGGAAAGATAATCTACTTTCATTAAGTGATTTATTAGATAATCGAAAACAGAGAATCTTGAATACTATTAGAAATTCAGAAGAATTGCGCGAGGGGGCCATCGAACAGCTGGAAAAGGACAACTATTTGAGCCGATGAAACAAAACTCGATGTTTGCCAAGATGAGCAAGCGTGCTTTTGCAATCAGTGACAGATCCATAAATTTTAGTAATAAGGGTCGAAGTTTAGATAACATAGTATAAAATATAATAAAAATTAGATAAGAAATATAAAAATGAGTGACCACTACTAATTTCTAGACTTTGGTATTTTTTTCAAAAATAATTCCACTTTTTTAGTGAAATTAAAAAAGATTATCAATTATCCATTAGACAATTAATAATAAAAAGTAGCAATTACGAATCAACCAGCAAACCATGAATCAAACATTAATATTTAACAAATTGAAATTAACAATTATGCATCAATTAATTACAACCTTAACCCTAAAACTTTAGGGGTGTTAACGATTCGAGTATTTAACGAGTTACTCGAGTTTGAGTTTGTTTATCTCGAGCTTGCGTTTAATAGTTTTCGAGTTTGATTCGATATCAAATACAAAATAAAGCTTGTTTAACTTAACAAGTCGAGCTCCATATAGCACTAATATTCGAGCTCGAGTTATGTATTAATTTTACAAGGCGTGATCGAGTAATCTGCTACTCATCAACTCGACTAGACTCGTTAACCGTAACAATCAACAAAAAAGAAAAATTAACAATTAGACATCAACTAACAAACTTTAACATTAAGAAGTAACAATTAACATTTTGTAATAAACATAAAAAAAAATTAACAACCCCATTTTATTTTCTTAGCAGCCAAAAGTTAGATTAAATATTTTCTAGGGTCAAAACCTTATTTTTTGGGTGTCAAAATAGCATATACATTTATAAAAACTAAAATTTATAATAAAAAACAACAACGTCTAAAATATTATGGTGGACATATGATCCCCTCCCATCCATATAGATCTGCCTATATTTGCAATTGAGAAAGTGGAGTATTTAGGCCACTTTATATCGGGTCAATACATATCCTAAAAAGATTGAAGCAGTGTCCAGTTAGGTAGTTTCTACTTCTGTCAAGGAATTGAAGAGTTTTTTGGTCTTTGTTGGATATAATATAAAATTTCTTCAGAATTATGATGTTATCAGTAAACCTTTGAATGATCTACTGAAAAAGGAGATTTGGATGGGATGATGAGTCTCAAATCAAACGGCCTTTGAAACTTTAAAATAGACACTGGTTTCAACTCCTGTATTAGCAGTTCCAAAATTTTCCAAAACTTTTGTAGTATCAACTGATGCTTCGAAGAGAGGGACTAAAGCTGTCTTAATGCAAAATAGACATCCACTAACGTTTATTAGTAGGACTTTGGTTCTTAAGTGGAAAAATCTTTAAATTAATAAGAAAAGCTGCTAGCTATTGTGTTTGCAGTCCGGGAACAATATCTTATGGGCAACGACTTTATTGTTAAGACATCAGAAGAGTCTTAAGTGATTATTACAACAAAAGTTATCTACCCATTTTCAATAGTTTTGGTTGTCTAAACTTATGGGTTTCGATTATGAAATCCAATATAGAAGTGGACAGGTGAATGTGGCAACATATGCTTTGTCTAGAGTTTCGGGTGTTGTAGTATTATGTATGTCTATATCTCCCATTTCATCAGACTTAGCAAAGGTTATCAAGCCTAGTTATCAGTTGGAAGAAAATCTGGCAACTAGCTTAATCCAATTGCAATACCACATTCAACATCATGTTTACAAATTAAACGAAGATTTATTATGAAAGAAAGAAAAATAGTGGTTGGTCCTGTTAGAGTTATATTTGTATATATGATAGTACAAGAGCTAATCTGTAATTACTGTAAACTTAGGCTGTATAAATAGTTCTCTTCTCTTTCATAATTAGGTTAACTTCTCTTTTGTAATTCCTCTCTAATATATGAAAACGGCTACAGTTCAGCACCTCTCTAATCCTCTTTATTTGTTCATCAATTGATTCCTATATCAATCCTAACATGGTATTAGAGCTTTAGGTATGTTTCATATACTCTCCTGATCGTTTATTTGTTTTCTGCACTAGCTCGATTTCTGTTCAATCTGCCTGTCGAGTTTTTTTATCGCCCTGCCCTAATCTGGAATTACGTTTCGCGAAGTCCCGGTATTTTGAAGTCCCCCAATTGCAAGTCCCGCAATTGGAAGTTTGAAGTCCTGCAATCTGAAGTCTCGCAATCTGAAGTCCCGCAATTGCAAGTCCCGCAATTGGAAGTCCCCCAATTGAAAGTCCCGCAATTTGGAAGTTCCGGTACTCAGTCTAAACTTCCGGAACTGCACTCACTTACACTCAGTAATTCTTTTGTTAGACAACCTAAAAGGGGGGGGGGGAAGGTTGTATATAAATCTTTTACTTTCAAAAATTCTTTTTATAAATAAATACAGAGTAAGTACGGAATAATACAGAAGAGTGTAAATACAAACAGATACACAGATATTATATAAATAAATATAAATGCAAAGCAATTTATATAAACAGATATAATTTAAAAAGCATAGCGGAAATGTAAATAGATAAGGGAAAGGAAATACTTGACAACGATATTTTTAAAGTGGTTCACCAAACACAAAGTTGGCTAGTCCACCTCGAGAAAATAACACTTCTCGGAGATCCAATACGAAACGTGTTCTTTACGGTAGAAACACAAACCTTAATACAAAAAGATTATCACGAATATCTCTACTTCAGATGAGAGATTTATATGGATCACTCACTCTAATCAAACACTTACAAGAGGGTATAATTTTAATATGACAATCACTCTTGTAAAATATTAATCACTTGGATTTTTAGAGAGAGTTTGATCACTTGAGTTGTTTTGCTGATTCAACTAATCGAGAGATTTTAATCTGCTATCAACTCAAGATTTCTTGCTCAAAATTTTTTTTTATCAGTTTAAGTGATTTAATGTGAGTAAGAAGGCAGCAGAGTAAATGATCAAATGCTGAGGAAGAATTAATGTTTTTTTTGGTTAGACTGAATGCTTCCAGCTGCTTGTATATATACTCGAACTTGCAACGGGCAAATGGTACTGACAAAGGAAGGTTCACTTGCAGCATGGCACAAGGCACAGCAGCCGCCGGATGGGATTTCTTCTTGGAAACAAACTTGGCATAAAAAGAGTGAATAGTAACAAAGCTGACACTTGATGTGAGCTCCCAACATTTCCAAGCAAAAATTTTAATAAAACTTTAAAATTAAAGAAGTAATGATGAGTTTAGAATATAATATATATATATATATATATATTTAGATGAGGAGAAATATATATATATACGTTTATATATATATATATATATAAAAAAAACTTTTGAATTTAATATTAAAAGATTAATTATTTCAAAAACATTGTTGGAATAGGTTTCTGAAAAATCCAAGTGGTATTTTTATTATAGGGTGTTTATCATTTTAAAATAAAATGACGAAACTCTTCAGTCTTGGATTCTTCAGATAAAATGATTCGAGATCATTTAAATATCTGCACACTCAGATAAAATATTAGATAACAAATAATGCGGTGTGTTTTGTAATCATCAAAATAAATATGGAGATGTGATTTTATGTGTACCAAAAATATATCACAATATTAAAGCTGGGTACACTTGCACCAACAATCTCCCCCTTTTTGATGATGACAAACACAACGCTAAACACGAGAGCATACTCGGTTTCTCTCCCCCTTTTGTCGAAGCAAAAAGGGTTTAAGAAGGTCGCTTATGCTCCCCCTCGAAAGATGCTCCCCCTCAAAATATGAAATATTTGAGAGTTATCCCCCTCGAAAGATGCTCCCCCTCAAAATATGAAATATTTGAGAGTTAGTATTTTTAAGGGTTATACTCAAGCATGCCTAAACCAAGTCTTAATTTAAAGAACGCCTTCTTGTTTAGAGCTTTAGTAAAAATATCGGCCAGATTATCTTCCGAATCAACCTTTTCAAGCACGATTTGGCCTTTTTGAACATTATCTCGTAAATGGTGATGTCTCAATTCAATATGTTTTGTACGAGAGTGTAAAACGGGATTTTTACTTAAGTTTATGGCACTTGAGTTATCACACATAATTGGAATTTTGGTTAGATGTACCTCAAAGTCGGTAAGTGTGTGTTTCATCCAAAGGACTTGAGCACACGCTCTTGCGGCGGCTACATATTCCGCTTCGGTGGTAGACAAAGCTACGGATTGTTGTTTCTTAGAGAACCAAGACACAAGTGAGAGACCTATAAAGGCACATACCCCACTAGTACTTTTTCGGTCAACAATAGATCCACCAAGATCGGAATCGGTGAAACACGTTACTTCTAACTCGGGTTTCTTTGCATACCATAAGCCAAGATTAGTAGTACCTCGTAAATATCGAAAAATACGCTTGACAGCTTCATAGTGAGTTTGTTTAGGTGAAGATTGAAAACGAGCACATAAACATACACTATACATAATATCAGGTCTACTAGCAGTTAAGTACAATAAGCTACCAATCATACCACGATAAATCTTTTCATTAAAATCGTTTCCCTCCTCGTCACTTGATAAATGCAAATTTGTGGTCATTGGAGTTTCAACGGGTTTGACATTTTCAAAGTTAAACTTTTTCAACATATCTTTACAATATTTAGATTGACTAATAAAAATACCAGTTTCACATTGTTTAATTTGCAATCCTAAGAAGTATTTTAACTCTCCCATCATGCTCATTTCAAACTCGCTTGTCATTTTCGCAGAAAATTCATTACACAGTTTTTCATTAGTGGAACCAAAAATAATATCATCAACATATACTTGCACAACTACAATATCATTTTGATCATATTTCACAAATAAAGTATTATCTATTTTACCCATAATATAACCACTAACAATTAGAAAGGTTTTTAATCTATCATACCACGCACGCGGAGCTTGCTTTAAACCATAAAGCGCCTTTTTCAATTTATAAACATGTGTCGGATTTTCAAAATTTTCAAAACCGGGAGGTTGAGAAACATATACCTCCTCATTTATAATACCATTTAAGAAAGCACTTTTAACATCCATTTGAAATAATTTGAAATCTTTAGCATTTGCAAAAGCGAGAAGCATTCGAATAGACTCCAACCTTGCAACCGGTGCAAAGGTTTCGTCATAATCTATACCTTCTTGTTGATTATACCCCTTGGCAACTAAACGTGCCTTGTTTCGTGTGACTCCACCGTTCTCGTCTACCTTGTTACGGAAGACCCATCTTGTGCCAATAATGGTTTGACTACTAGGGCTAGGCACTAAGTCCCACACATCATTCCTAGTAAATTGGTTCAACTCTTCTTGCATGGCCATTATCCAATCCTCATCACCTAAAGCTTCATCTATGGTTTTAGGTTCTATGGTTGAGATAAAAGCATGGAAAGCACAATGGGTATGGATTTGTGATCTAGTTGTCCTTTGGTTTAGGTCACCTATAATTTGATCTACGGGATGGCCTCGAGCGGTTCTAAGGTTAGGATCATCTACACCTTGTGGAATAAAACACAAAGGGGCATCACTAGATTCAATATTATTTGTGGAAGGTTGGGCACCTAAATCCAAGGTACTAAGTTGTTGGGCTAAGACGTCTCCTTCACAAACATTGTCATTTGCTAAGGGTGCACTCGGTTTGGGAGGACTCTCGTCAAAGCTAACATTTAAGGATTCTTCTACTACCATGGTCTCCTTATTTAGGATTCTATAGGCTTTTCTATTCCAAGAATATCCTAGGAACACTCCCTCATAGGCTTTAGGGTCAAATTTGGTTAAGTAGGATTTGGTGTTTAAAATGAAACATTTACAACCAAAAACTTTCAGGTGAGCTAAGGAAGGTTTTCTACCACGGTAAAGTTCATAGGGTGTCTTATTTAGGATACTTCTAATTAGGACACGGTTAAGCACATAGGTCGCGGTAGCAACGGCATCACACCAAAACTTTTGGGGAACTTGATGTTCGTTTAGCATAGTTCTACTCATTTCTTGCAACGTTCGATTTTTCCTTTCAACAACCCCGTTTGACTGAGGAGTTCGAGGAGCCGAAAAGTTATGAGTTATACCATGTTTATCACAAAAGGCACCAAATTGTACTTCATTATCGAATTCTCGTCCATGGTCCGTACGTATGGAAACAATCGTACAACCTTGTTGGTTTTGAATTCTTTTTCCTAAAATTTTAAACTTTTCGAAAGCCTCATTTTTATGTCTCAAAAATAGAGTCCAAGTATAACGGGAATAATCATCTACAATAACCAAAGTATAAAAATTTCCTCTAAAACTTTGAATAGCCATTGGGCCAAAAAGATCCATATGTAAAAGTTCTAAAACTCTTTGAGTAGAAATAACATTTTTTGATTTATGAGAAACGTGATGTTGTTTGCCGACACGACAAGCATCACAAAAATGATTATCAAACTTTAATTTTGCCAGGTCACTCACAAGCTCCTTATTTTTTAAGTTTTGCATTAATCTTAGATTAGCGTGACCTAAACGCCTATGCCATAAAGTAGAAACATCATGAAGAGAAGATAAGCATACATTTTCAGATACAACAGTTTTGCAAATATATAAATTTCCTTTCACAGAACCAGTCAAAAGAACTTGGCCATTTTTCAAGATTTTGCACGAGTCTTCTTCGAAGACGACAGTTATACCATTTTTACACAATTGGCGAACACTTAACAAATTAAAATGTAAATTATCAACATGATTAACATTAAGAAATTGAACATTATTGCAAGAAACTGTACCTCTACCAATTATATTTCCTTTGGAGTTTCCTCCAAAAATTACCTGTCCACCATCACATGACTTATATGATGAAAAGAGATTATTGTTTCCGGTCATGTGACGTGTGCAACCACTATCGAGTATCCAGTCCATATCGAGGTCAATCTACAATAATAAAGATGTAACTTTTATGGTCCCCATTTCTCGTGGGTCCTTGACAATTAGTTTTAATAAAAACCAACAAGCATATATATATATATAATATATATATATAAATATATAAATATCACACAGAATATATATATGTAACAAATCAACCTAAATAAATATATATATATGTGTAGTACGTATGTATATATATATATAAACAAAAGTACATACAATAATATATTACTTATATATAATATATATATACAAGAATTCATATTTAAACTATATATATATATATATATATATAATATATAACACATTTAAAACCATAAACGCATACCACCGGGATTATCATTATTAAACATTCCTTTTGGAATCCATTTAGTTACCATTTTAATTTTACGATTGTATTTATCATACACATAAAAGCTAGCATTTATATTCGCATCATTTTTAGGTTTAGAATATTTCTCGTTATACATGCGAGCATACAGTTTTTTTGGTATATTATTTGCATTATTCATTTTACGCACACACGGAGGTTTTTGCACATATTGATTTTTTGTATTAACTTTAGGTGATTCATAAAATCTTTTGATGGCATACAAGAACATTTATCTTTGCACGTATCGGAACCAATACCTTTTCTACATTTTATACGGTTAGGCATATTTAGCATGTTAAAGACTTTTTCATTACTACTTTGAAAAGCTTTTGCTAATAAATCATCCTTTTCATACGAATCACATTTTCCTTTTAAACATGCAATCTCATTCTCAAGAATATCACATTTTGCACAAATAATATTTTCATGTGACTTTTTATTTAAGCATGCAATTTCTTTATTTAGAGCATCACAAGATTTACAAAAATCTTTTTCTCCTAATTTAGTTTCTAATTTAGCAATTATATTCATATCATTTTCAGATTTTTGTTTGCCATCATTAATTTCCTTATTACATGCAGATATCGTTTCTTTTAATCTAGAATTTTCGTCTTGGTAACGATTTGCAAGAGCAGCCATTTTGTGAAATGATTCATATAATTCTTCAAGATTATTTTCATTATCACTATCATAATCTGAGTAAGAAGATTTTACCTCATCGTCGCTTTCGGCCATAAGACAAATAGCTTGATATTCGTCTTCTTCTTCGCTTTCACTCCACGCGCCTCCAATGAAGGCTTTCTCCTTCTTATTTTGAAATTTGTTCTTTTTAGGACATTCATTGGCGTAATGATCTTTGTCGCCACATGAGTAACAAAAACCTCTCTTTGGCTTAGCTTTATCGTCACCACTTGAGTCGTCATTTTTCTTTACTTTTTCGTCTCGTTTATGGAACTTACGACTTCGGTTTTCACCACCACGACGGTAGTTACCGTTTCTTTGAAATCTGCCATTGTTAGAAAATTTATTATTATTAAAAAACTTGGAAAAGTTTCTTACCAACATGGCGACTTCATTGAGAGTTTCGGATGGATCTTTTGAGGAGCCAGCTTTCTCCATTTTCTTCTCGACTTTTGGTGTTGAGACATTGAGAGCGATTGACTTCTTTTTAACTTGCTCCCGATCTTTGTTTCTTTTAAGTGCAATTTCATGCACTTTAAGATTACCGATCAAGTCATCTATCTTCATTATGGAAAGGTCACGGGAGTCTTCTAAAGATGTTATCTTTTGCATCCACTCCGAAGGAAGGGCTCGTAGGATTTTCCTTATATAGTCCTCGTTAGGATAAGTGCGATCCAAACCTTTCAAAGTAGTCACAATAAGGTTAAATCTTTTAAACATTGAGTCAATCGACTCATCTTGTTTCATTTCGAACAGTTCATAATCGTGAACTAAAATATTCACTTTACTAGATTTAACTTCCGTGTTTCCACGATGAGTATTATTTAAACTTTCCCATATTTGATTTGCAGTTTTATATGTATATACTCTTTCAATTTCATCAGTTGTTAAAGCAGCATATAATATATTCTTAGCTTCAAAGTTTAAACAAAAATGATTTTCATCAGAAGTAGTCCATTCATCTATAGGTTTATCAATAAAAACATCATCTTTCACAATGGTGGGTTTAAAATTCCCTTTTTCTATAATATCCCAAATCTTTTGATTTTTGCCACGCACGTGACATTCAAATAGCTCGGCCCAAATGCCAAACTTTTCAGTATCTATCAAAGGGGGTTTTGAAAACACAAAATTAGTTTGTTGAGCCATTTAAAAGAATAAAAGAAATTTGTGCAGAATATTTTTGAAAGACCTGCTCTGATACCAAATGTTAGACAACCTAAAAGGGGGGGGGGGGGGGGGGGGAAGGTTGTATATAAATCTTTTACTTTCAAAAATTCTTTTTATAAATAAATACAGAGTAAGTACGGAATAATACAGAAGAGTGTAAATACAAACAGATACACAGATATTATATAAATAAATATAAATGCAAAGCAATTTATATAAACAGATATAATTTAAAAAGCACAGCGGAAATGTAAATAGATAAGGGAAAGGAAATACTTGACAACGATATTTTTAAAGTGGTTCACCAAACACAAAGTTGGCTAGTCCACCTCGAGAAAATAACACTTCTCGGAGATCCAATACGAAACGTGTTCTTTACGGTAGAAACACAAACCTTAATACAAAAAGATTATCACGAATATCTCTACTTCAGATGAGAGATTTATATGGATCACTCACTCTAATCAAACACTTACAAGAGGGTATAATTTTAATATGACAATCACTCTTGTAAAATATTAATCACTTGGATTTTTAGAGAGAGTTTGATCACTTGAGTTGTTTTGCTGATTCAACTAATCGAGAGATTTTAATCTGCTATCAACTCAAGATTTCTTGCTCAAAATTTTTTTTTATCAGTTTAAGTGATTTAATGTGAGTAAGAAGGCAGCAGAGTAAATGATCAAATGCTGAGGAAGAATTAATGTTTTTTTTTTGGTTAGACTGAATGCTTCCAGCTGCTTGTATATATACTCGAACTTGCAACGGGCAAATGGTACTGACAAAGGAAGGTTCACTTGCAGCATGGCACAAGGCACAGCAGCCGCCGGATGGGATTTCTTCTTGGAAACAAACTTGGCATAAAAAGAGTGAATAGTAACAAAGCTGACACTTGATGTGAGCTCCCAACATTTCCAAGCAAAATTTTTAATAAAACTTTAAAATTAAAGAAGTAATGATGAGTTTAGAATATAATATATATATATATATTTAGATGAGGAGAAATATATATATATATACGTTTATATATATATATATATATATATATATATATAAAAAACTTTTGAATTTAATATTAAAAGATTAATTATTTCAAAAACATTGTTGGAATAGGTTTCTGAAAAATCCAAGTGGTATTTTATTATAGGGTGTTTATCATTTTAAAATAAAATGACGAAACTCTTCAGTCTTGGATTCTTCAGATAAAATGATTCGAGATCATTTAAATATCTGCACACTCAGATAAAATATTAGATAACAAATAATGCGGTGTGTTTTGTAATCATCAAAATAAATATGGAGATGTGATTTTATGTGTACCAAAAATATATCACAATATTAAAGCTGGGTACACTTGCACCAACATCTTTCATCCCGGAACTACCCCACTTCCTGAACTGCTCTATTCCGGAACTGTACTTCCGGAACTGTCCTTGAACTTACAGAAACCTATCAGAACCTTGTTTTTTTTTATCTAAATTCCTGAATCAGTTCAAATGGCTCTCAATTCTAGTCACCAATCCCATCTCAGTTGTTCTCAATGGGAACAACTACGTTATGTGGCATCATCACATGTCCATTCTCCTCAAGTCTCATGGACTTTATACCTATGTCACGGGTACGTCTACCATTCCTGTTCAAGAGGAAAAGGAAAGTGCAGTCGACTTTGCAAAGCGTATGAATGATTGGGATATTGCAAACGCTCGCATCCTCGGGTTCATAAATGCTTCTACAACTACCGAGATCAATCATCAATTTCTCGGCTATACAACCGCAAAAGGTCTGTGGGATTTCCTTGCAAATTGGTACACTTCTACAGGCTTATCCCATCAATATCAGTTGTGGACTACCTTCCAAAACAAAAGGCAACTGCCTGATCAGTCTATCAACTCCTACATCTCTAAGATGCAAGCTCTTAGGGATCATCTGAATCTGGGTTCACCTCAAATTTTTGATGAAACTGCTAAGAAGTTTACTGTTTACTTTAGCCAATTGCATTTGGTTACTATTCTCATGGGTCTCACTGATCGTTTTGAGAACGTTCGAGCCTTGCTTCTACATAGGCATCCACTACCTACTCTTGAAGAAGCTATTACTGAACTCTTGAGTGAAGAAACTCGTCTTCAACAACGTTTTCCACTACCATCAGATACTGTGCTCTACACTTCCAGCTCAGGAAAGGCAAAAGGTAAATGGGGCACCAATGACCAGTCTAAATCTGCGGGCAAGGGAAACAACAGTGAATGCACATTCTGTCATTCTACTTCCCATCTTCTCCTCAACTGCCCAGTTCGAAAATGTCGCTGGTATGGGATCACACAACCACGTCACTATGGGTCTGATTGCCCAAAACATCCAAGGAACTCGGGTAACCAAAGGCAATAGTCCAGGCCTCAATCTATTGCTGGCTCAATCACTCAGGATCCTCCATCACCAGCAGTTCCGGCACAACATAACAACCACTCAACGCCTGATCTTATGGAACTCATGCGCCGAAATCAAGAGCTCATGGAGCAACTCATGATAGGTTCTATGGGTATGAATTCTCAATGCAATACCTCGGCATCAGGTAACCCTTGGCTATTTGATTCTGGATGTTGTAATCACATGACACCTAAGGCTGATGGGTTTGTTTCAAAACAAACTTCCAGCATGTTTTCATCCGTCCGTACTGCTGATGATACTCGTTTACCGGTATCCTTCAGTGGGACTGTCTCTACCCCCAACATTCAATTTCCTGATGTGCTGCATATACCTAACTTATCTCTGAGTCTGATCTCTATCACTCAGCTTATGGAAGCCGGTCTAATCGTTTTATTTCATCCTACTGGTTGTGTTGTGCAGGATCCAAAGACCAAGCTGATCCTTGGAGTAGGCCGTAAAGTTGGTCGGATGATTGAAGTGGTCTACCTTCTCCTTCCCTTACCTTTATCAAATCTTGCTGCTTCAGTTTCCAGTACTCCTTCTTTTGAACTATGGCATGTGCGCTTAGGCCATTTATCTTTAGCTAGAATAAAAGTATTAGCTAGTTTAGGATTGTTAGGAAACACTTCTTCTGAAAATGTTTCTTGTTTATCTTGTCAACTTGGAAAACATCATGCTTTACCTTTTCAAATTAATGAATTTAAATCTGCTTCTCCATTTGACCTTATTCATTCTGATGTATGGGGACCAGCACCACACCCGTCTATGGGTGGTGCTCGATATTTTGTCATTTTTATTGATGATCATACACGTTTTACATGGATTTATCTCATGAAAAACTGCTCAGAGCTACCTAAAATCTATATTACCTTCGCTCGTATGATTCTAACCCAGTTTTCCAAACCTATAAAGATTCTTCGAGCAGATAATGTTATGGAATACAAAGAATCGTCTCTACTCTCTTTTCTTAAATCTCAGGGTACTCTGTCTCAGTACTCCTGTCCTGGCACCTCTCCACAAAATGGTCGTGCTGAACGCAAACACCGTCACATCCTTGACACTGTCCGTACTCTGTTAATCTCAGCCAAGTGTCCAGAACGATTTTGGGGTGAAGCATCCTTCACGGCTGTCTACACCATCAACAGACACCCAACTCCTATTCTCAATCAAAAGTCTCTGTATGAAGTACTCTATGGAGTCTCTCCTGCATATGAACACCTCAAAATGTGGGGTTGTGCTTGTTTTGTTCAGCTACAATCTCATGAACACACCAAACTCGAACCTCGTTCTAGATTATACTGCTTCCTTGGCTATGGAATTGAACATAAAGGTTGTCGTTGTTGGGATCCAGTCTCTAAGAGACTTCGTATATCCCGTCATTTCACCTTCTGGGAACATCTTCCCTTCTCTACGGTGTCAAAATTTCAGGACACACCTGTTCCTTCTACCTATTTCTTCACAGACACGTCTATCTCATTGGACTCACTCCAATTAGATCCCATAATCTCCTCACCATCTGTTCCATCTCCTTCAGCCTCTTCTCCACCTGAACCTTCATCTGTCCCATCCGAACCTTCACCTGTCCCATCTGAACCTTCACATGGTCCCTCTGTGTCATCTGATCATGATCAATCATCTACACCACCTCCAAGGACTACTTCTGAGCCATCTGCTGAGTCTATGGATCCTAGCTCCTCTCAACCACAAGATGAAGTACGACGCTCCGATCGGGTAAGACAAGTTCCTTCTCACCTTCGTGATTATCATTGCTATGCCACTTTGCTGTCCAATCATGAACCCACTTCCTATAAGGAAGCCGCATCTAACCCTGTTTGGCAGCAAGCAATGACTGAGGAACTTCAGGCTCTCGACAAAGCCAATACATGGGAGTTTGTACCTCTCCCACCGGCCAAGTCACCCATTGGTTGCAAATAGGTCTTCAAAATCAAAACGAAATCTGATGGATCTATTGATCGTTACAAAGCACGTCTTGTGGCAAAAGGCTTCAATCAAGAATATGGCATTGACTACGAGGAAACATTTGCTCCTGTGGCTCGGGTCACCTCGGTTCGTAGTCTTCTAGCCATCGCTGCCACCAAGAGATGGCCGCTCTATCAGATGGATGTCAAGAATGCCTTTCTAAATGGCGATCTCGAAGAGGAAGTCTACATGAGACTCCCTCCAGGTGTGACCTCCCGTCAGGGTAATGTCTGTCGACTTCGAAAAGCTCTCTATGGCCTCAAACAAGCTCCTCGTGCTTGGTTTGAAAAATTCAGCAATACTGTCATCTCATTGGGGTTTTCTCCGAGTAATTATGATTCTGGCTTGTTTACTCGGACTACTGCTGCAGGTACCATCTTACTTCTATTGTATGTTGATGATATGATCATTACCGACAGTGACTCTACATGTATCATCCATCTCTAACAGTCTCTCAGCTCATGTTTTGAGATGAAAGATCTTGGTAAGCTACACTACTTTCTTGGCCTTGAGGTTCTGTCAGACTCTTCCGGGATCTATCTCTGTCAAGCCAAGTACATTTCAGATCCGTGGTCCAAAGCTGGGATCACGGACAACAAAGTTGCATCTACACCCATTGAGCAAAATCTGCACCTTGCTCCCAATGCCGGAACCCTACACGGTACCGTCAACTAGTTGGTTCTCTGGTCTACCTGACTGTTACTCGACCAGATCTTGCCTATGCAGTTCATATAGTCAGCCAGTTCATGGCTGCTCCATACTCAGATCACTATGCTGCGGTTCTTCGTATACTTCGGTACCTTAAAGGGACAATGTTTCATGGACTTCATTTCTCGTCCACATCGTCCTTAACTCTTCGTGCATTCTCCGATGCTGACTGAGATGGAGACATAACTGACCGGCGCTCTACCACCGGATATTGTTTCTTCTTTGGAGACTCTCTTATTTCCTGGCGCAGCAAGAAACAATCTCTGACAGCTCGATCTAGTACTGAAGCCGAGTATCGAGCTTTAGCTGACACTACACAAGAACTTGTATGGCTATGCTGGTTACTATCTGATATGGGTGCTCATCAGATCTCTCCAACACCTTTATGGTGTGATAACAATAGTGCTATTCAGATTGCTCACAATGATGTCTTCCATGAACGTACAAAGCATATCGAGATTGACTGTCATTTCACCCGTCAACATGTTCTTCGCAAGACCGTTCGACTTCTTCCAATTTCAACAATTGATCAGACAGCATATATCTTCACCAAAGCTCATCTTTTGGGCTGTTTTCGGGTCCTTGTTTCCATACTCAACTAGGCTCATTCTTCCCCCACTTGAGTTTGAGGGGGGAGGGGTGTTAGAGTTATATTTGTATATATGATAGTACAAGGGCTAATCTGTAATTACTGTAAACTTAGGCTGTATAAATAGTTCTCTTCTCTTTCATAATTAGGTTAACTTCTCTTTTGTAATTCCTCTCTAATATATGAAAACGGCTGCAGTTCAGCACCTCTCTAATCCTCTTTATTTCTTCATCAATTGATTCCTATATCAATCCTAACAGGTCCTGATAATAACCTTAAAAACAAACTCGTATAGTGGCACCATTCCTCACCTGAAGATATATGGTCTATCAGGTAGGGACATAACTCTTAAAAAATTAAAGAGTTTGTTCTATTGGAAAGGGATGAAAAAGGCTGTGAGACCGATTGTAAAAGGGTGATGAATATGTCAAGCTTCAAATTATGATATAATTGTATCACCATGCTTGTTAGAAACGAAATGTGAATCGAATGAAGAACAATCAAGAATGATTATGAGAGAGCTTGATACGGCTGAAAGCAGCAATCTTAAATATATTGAATATAAGGTTACAAAGGAAAAGTTAAACTAATCAGGAAAACATTGACAACTATATATACTAGCAAGATACAGAGAAATACAAAACTAGCTCTTATACTTTTACATATGTACCATAACTCTAACACCCCCCCCCCCTCAAACACAAGTTGGAGATGAGTGAGCCATGTTGAGTTTGGAAACAAGATCCCGGAACCTCCCCGGGAGATGAGCTTTGGTGAAAATGTCCGCAGTCTGGTCGATAGTAGAGATCGGGAAAAGTTGAACAGTCTTGCGAACCACATGTTGACGAAAAAAATGACAGTCAATCTCAATGTGTTTCGTATGTTCGTCAAAGACATCATTGTGGGCAATTTGAATGGCACTATTGTTATCACACCACAATGGTGTCAGAGAAGTCTGAGGAGCCCCCATATCAGATAGTAACCAGCGCAGCCACACGAGTTCTTGCGTAGTGTCAGCCAAAGCCCGATACTCAGCTTCAGTATTAGATCGAGCTGTCAGAGATTGTTTCTTGCTGCGCCAAGAAATAAGATAGTCACCAAGGAAGATTCAGTATCCGGTAGTAGAGCGACGATCTGTTATGTCATCATCCAGTCAGCATCAAAAAACCCACGAAGAGTCAAGGATGATGTGGATGAGAAGTGTAGGCCATGAAACATGGTCCCTTTGAGATACCTAAGAATGCGAAGAACGCCTGCATAGTGGTCAGAGCACAGGGCAGACATGAAATGACTGACTGTATGTACCGCATAGGCAAGATCTGGGTGAGTAACAGTCAGATAGACAAGAGATCCAACTAACTGACGATATAATGTAGGGTCCCGCAGTGGAGTTCCGGCACTAGGAGCGAGGTGTAAATTATGCTCAAGAGGTGTAGATGTAACTTTGTTGTCAGTGATACCAGATTTCGATAGGAGGTCTGAAATGTACTTGGCCTGACAAAGATAGATGTCGGAGGTGTCAGATAGGACTTCAAGACCAAGGAAATAGTGGAGCTTACCAAGATCTTTCATTTCAAAACATGAACTAAGAGAATGTTTGAGATGAGCTTTAACAACCCAGTCTAAAATAGAATATGCATAGCATTAAATCATAAGTATTACAAAACCGGGTCCCAAAATTTCATTACATCAGATTCAAAATTTAGGTTGGCGGAAACAACCTATACACAACTAAGAACATACTAGTTTCTATAAGTGTCACTAGCACTGTCTCTATCTGCATCTGTACTCTATTCTGCTCTTGCTCACTTACTTGAGCCTCCTACTATCTGTTTACCTGAAAATGTTTAGTTTGGAAAATGCGAGGGTTAGACCATGAGGTCTAGTGAGCTCCCTCCTGACAGTTCTCAAAATCAGTTAAAAACAGTTTATAACTTTCAAATATCTTTGCATAAAACTTTCACATAACTTTTTATAAAACTTTCACATAAAACTTTCACGGATAAATCCGCTCCCGTAAATGGCACCCTGAAGTCACACAAGAGTGACAACGAGTCAGTCTCACGCTGCCTTACTGGATACTCCCTTCCATGGCATAAACGGGTCACTCCTCCCGACATGAGCACTAGCGGGTCTACCTCCCGACTTAGCCAGTTTACGTCTAACACAATGTATGCATACATCTCATATAACTTTCAACCAAGTAAAAATCATGTAAAATAACATGGCATTTCTACTCAATCACTTACTTTGAAAACACGTATAAAATCACGTATTTTAGTTAGAAAAACTCACCTGGCGCCTCAGCAATTTTCCTCTCACGAAAGCTTCAGCTTTTACGAGGAACACCTATGTTGATAAAAGCATAAAAGTAATGAGTCTTATGCTAACTTTAATCTCGAATAACTTTCTACTTGACTTAACTCTCAACGGGCTCTAGAATCCGAACACGGTGATCCAGGCTCCTCTTCTTACTACTCAGTCTAGTCCAAGATCGGCCCACTCCGGAACCCAAACAACTTCCGGGTCTCATAAATAAATACCGGATCTCATAATTAAATTATTGGATCCAGTCCAATCAATTAAATAAGTTCCGGACCCTTGTTAAGCCCAATACCGGATCTATTGGAAAAAGTCCAATACCGGATCATGTGATTAAGGCCCAACTCCGGATGATAATTTGACTAATACCGGATCTTAGACTTTTAGGCCCACAAGACCGGATCTTTTAAGATGATTCCGGATCTCTTTGAAACACGGTTCCGGATCCGTCCAACTAAATACCGGATCCCCTTTATCAAACCTACCGGATCTTGACTTGATTCCGAGTCCATGTGAGTTAAGTTCCGGGTCTTGCTTCTTGAGCCCACTTCCGGTATTAAATTCTGGATCCCAAGCCCATCAACCCAATTCCGGTTCTTTGCTAATTGCGCCCAAGTTCCGGATCTCAGTGTAAATTCCGGATCCACATTGATTCCGGATCCACTTTGAAACAACTCCGGTTCTCTTTTAAAATTCCGGAACCCCGTAAGAAAATCATGGCGATGCGATACATATTAAGGTTAATACTGAAGATTAAACTATTTTAAATCGATTACCAAGTCTCTTTTCCACACAAGTGATTTATCTATTTCTATTCTTTATATAGGTTAAGAACACAGACTCCATTTCCACATTTACCAGATGACATCCAACTCTAGTTTTCTTAAATCTTAATTATCCCCCAATTAATAGGAGGTGAGGATAAAAGGGTTTAGATCATTACCTGATAATGGTTGCTTGCAATTCCTCCTTCCTTCTTCTCAAACTGATAGAAAATAGCTCCTCTTGCTCTGCTCTTACACCAGCCGTCAAACACACATATGATTAGGATTTCTAGGGTTTTGAGCCAAATATTAGGGTTTTTATACCTTCCCCAAATTTACACTAAAGACCCTCCATTGAAAAACTTCACATTATCACCACACTTCTTGTATCTTTCCTATACTTTGAACACGGTTATTACAACACTCCCCCCTCAAAAGAATTCCGTCCCCGAAATTCCATTTTCGAAAAGATGAGGGTACTTGGTTCGCATGTCCGCTTCTACCTCCCAAGTTGCCTCTCGTCCTTTATGATATCTCCACTGAACCTTTACTAGTCGGACCTCTTTGTTCCTCGTTTTGCGGATCTTACTGTCTACGATTTCAATTGGTTCTTCTTCGTATGTCAATTTCTCGTCAATGCTGACGTCTTCTAATGGAACCGTCACATAGGATTCTGCCAAACACTTCTTCAAGTTCGAGACATGAAATGTCGGATGAACTCCTCTTAACTCTTCTGGAAAATCTAACTTGTAGGCCACGGTTCTAACTCGTTTAATAAATACGAAAGTCAGTTCCTTACCGCCTGTATTCCTTGTAAGGTCGCCATCACCTCAACTTCCAACATTTGCTCTCCAAAACATAGACGTGCATCACACTATGAATTCTTCTAAGATCTCATCGGGCACCACAAGATCGTACACTACCTACTCAACTTCCAAAACTTCAACGGTTCCCGAAAATGTAGCCCATTTCACTTTTCTCCCAAACCATTCTGATGGAAAACATACCCGTACTCCATACTTCGGCACCGTCTCGGTGAGTCACTACTTGCTATGTCGTGCCACCTCGCACCATATACTTGTAACCTCCCTGCTCACTATACACGCTTAATTACCACCTGATAAAACCAAGGCCAATCGCACCTCAATTTGCTCGCTTCCGTCCACACACTGAGACTCACGGTACCATCTGTAACATCCCAGACCAACCGTACCAGATATTGTCCGCTTTGTCCACACACCTAGACTCACAGTTTTAAAACGCGTCTAAATAAGGTCTCTCATACATCCTTACTTCCTTAAGAGAAAGAACTTGGCGGAATTCCCCGCCACAACAACGAGAATCTTTAACCAGGAAAATTCACTCACTGACAACTTGGCACAAAGCTAACCTTGCACATCCCGACAAACTCACATCTAGGAGTTCCCTCCTCGGGGTACATAAATTGTTTTCTAGATTACTTCTTCCAATCGACATACGACTAAGCCGATCATACTCCCTTCCCGAATCACATCGGCTACAACTCGACAACTAATTCATACGTTCTCACCCCATTATCACTCCACACTTATACGTGACAAAAAGCAGAAAACTTCCATGATCCCTCATTGAAGTGTTCACCTATCCGAATTGAACTTATCCTGAAAACACATCAATTCCCTACTGCTTGCCATGAGCGTTTAGTCATATGTAACATAACTTCGGCTACCCTCACTCAACAAGGAGGAGTAATCATGCTCACACAAAACCATTCCCAATAGCTTATCACTGAACGACCAATTCGTTTGAACATTTCTCACAACATCACTAACTTAACTTATTCAACTGCCTTATCCACTTCTTTCCTGCACAAAAACATACACAAATCCCCTTCCTCAATACTCTTTCCAGGAGTTCGCACACTTATCGATGGCAATCTACAGACACTACTCCACCTCTCGGTGTTACTGTCAAGCTTACTACTTCCAACCTACTCACTTATTCCGACATACGATATTCACCTCCCCACGTTAGCGTGGAGCACCACCCACCAAACATTACTTGCCCCTCTCTTCCGACCTTTCCACATGCTAATAACACTTTCTCATTACTATACATAACCAAACAGTTGCACCAAAATTCTAACTTAAGGCATTCAACCAAGTCATCTTGAAACGACACCGGTGTTCGAAGTTACTACACATTCTTTGATCTCCAACTATTACTTTCTCGGATAATTCTTTCACACATAAGAAACAATTCACATTCTTTAAAGATTTCGCATCTCCTACACCACAATTTTGACTAACCCATACATCATCTTCTTTAAACTTCCAATGATTCCAAAAATATACTTACTTAGCGACGCACACAACCAAAAACACTTGGCTTCTCCTTTGGGTAACCACCCACTGCTGCTCCGACATTGTATTCCGATAATAGCCATATCACAAAGCCAACTTACAAACCACGTGCTCCAACAACTTGATTAACAAATCGTACACCTCATCCGAAATCCTCGAAAAGGCTTCCACCTGATGCTTCCTCTTTCTAACATCACATTACTACAAAACGGGCTGACACATTTATCTTGGCAATTGATGCCACTACTCACCCGTACATTCTCCACCCATAACTTCACACTGTAGACCAGGTCTCTCGTGGTCATTCGTACACAATTCAAACTTGCCTTCATATTCCTCCGCATAAATAACCGAGTTTATCTCGCTACTTTGTCTTTTACCAACTCTAAATCAACAACTCACGAGTTCCCGACTAACTCAAACATATTCGATTCTTGCTAATTCTTTTCGATTCCAACCCATTACATAGATAGGGCACATTCCCTCACAGATCGATATAACCTATATGCCCACACGAGGTGTTCCATCATTATGGATACATCTTTCCAGAACGACCTCCTACATTTACCCACACCGTGGTAAATCTCTCCGCTTCCAACCTCTTAACAACACCTTTAACTCCAGACATATAAATAGCTGTCGACTTTAATAATAACAGTCGACCTGTGGATGCTTTCCTAACTTTTCCGTCATCAAAGGTTCCTAACAGGACCTAGTTCTTCCATCATATCAGGATCATCTACACATCCCGTCATTCTCATTTCAAAACTTACTCGTGCAACGTCAACATTGCAAGATCACCTTAAAACTCTTATTCGACGACGAGGATATTTCATTTCTGCCTCACCACACTACTCATAACGAGTTGCTAATACCAACACCTTGATGACTTCTAGTCCTTCCCCTAGACACAACCGTCCCTCGGCAACTGTATTTCCAGTCACCTAACAAGGGTACATACCCTCATACAACCGACACTAAAATCCACTTCCGACTCTTCCACTGTCCACCTCTCCTCTTGAACACAAATACCAAAACTACAAACATTCTCCCCTGATTGTCCAACACCTCTCCACTCTCGGAGTTCTTCCTTAGCTTAAAATGTAATACTCTACGACCTAGTGAGTTCATAGCCTTCATGCATGACAACGCGATAAATAAATCATTTCACACATTTTCTTATTTTAAAGAAGAACACTTGGAAACAACTTGGGTACAGATGACCCCAACATTCTCATAACTCCAATGCCCTGCACAACGATCTCGAGAATCGTTCGCATGCACCCTTTTTGTAAAACTCAATCTTACTCTACCAAAACGACGTGGTTACGACAGTAACATATGGAATGAAAATCTTCCATACGACAAAATTCTGAAAGAAATTACCGACACAAAATAAACCAGTCGGGCTCTTACACCCATTTATATGACTTCAACATGTCAATACTCATTTTGGTTATAAAAGTTTTGCTGGCAAACGTTTTCTTGACTTTTTGCAACAATTTAACTCGTCATGAAAAGTGTGAAGTATTTTGCAAATTGCTAAGCTCAAAATTTCATTGTGCGACGTAAATGGAATTGCCTTTTTCTTTAAATACACGCTTGCACATACTGACTCAATCCCGGCCAAAAATTGCTATTTACGCATTTGCTTTTAATCACAAAAACTCATGTAACACACACAAGGACGCAATGCATGAAATTCTATTCGCAAATGAAGGCTACTCACTCAAACAAGGTCAACCGTTTTACTCACGCAACTTATCATTGACACTCTACTTTCGAACAGTGGTTGCCCTCTCGGCCTTGCAACACTGGCTATACATGCATTCCACGAATCATCTCACATTCTACCTCTACACATTTCAATTCACCACGGATATCTTCCCTTTATTGATCATGTCACTGAAAAGCTCGACTAAAGAGTCGGGGCTCTAATCCTCCACTCGTTCTTGAATTGAAGCTTTCAAGTGTAATATCCCGGTTATAACTTGAAATGAATTGAAGTTTGGTGACCAAAGTGGGATAAATAAAAAGTTTAGTGTTTTGTGGTGGGAACTATAAATAGAAGTGAAAACCCTAAAAACCCACATAAAATACTCTACTACTCTGTGTGCGGCTTGGTGCGATCAGTGGGTGTGGAAGGAAGTGAAATTCTCAAGAAGAAGTCGAAATTGAAGGCTTTGGGTGTGGATTTCATCTCCATTTGAGGTAATCTTCTCCTCTTATCATTTACCTGTTTAATTAGAAGAGTTGGGAGAGTTAGGGTTGAACTGTTGTTGATTCTCTTTAGAAAGAAAAGAAATGGCAGCTGAGTATTCTTCCTATTCGTTTAAGTGTGGAAATAATTGGATGAATTAATGGCTTAATATCAAATTTGATTTTTATTATAGAGTAGTCACTTCTGGTGAAAAACCTTAGTGTTCGAAGTTTTAAACCTGACCGAACTGATACCGGAAATCCCCAATGGGATCCAGAATTCACCAAGTTAAGACCCGAAATTTGATTAACTATAGTTCCGGAATTGGGCTGATAGCAGTTCCGGTTTTTGGCTAAAAGGAATTGGATCCGGAATTTGTGTAAAAGGATCCGGAATTTAGTTGGTTAAATTAGATCCGGAATTGGACAAGCCCACAAGATCCGGAAGTCCACTAAGGAACCGGACTTAGGTTGGAGTGGTTTTGGGGTCCCGGAATTTAAATTTGTTGGGCCACACTTCACATCCGGAATGAATTCTAAAATGAACCGAAAGTGGGCTTGGGAGTTTGGGCCAGCGATAGGGGATCCGGTATTAATGCAAAGTCCGGTAATTTGTTTTCGATAATGGATCCGGATATATTTTGTGTTGGGTCGTGTGATACTTTGGACTAGAGTGACATATTGGATCCGGTATCGTATTTAAATGGGCCGTAGGGATCCGGTAGTGTTTTTATATGGTAATAATTAAAGATCCGGAAATTTAGTGGTTGGGCCGATTGTATCCGGAACCCGGGTATTTTCGGCTGAGACTTTATCAGTTAGTAAAAATTTAGTAGAATCCAGGATGTCTTACCTGGTATGTGTGTTGGGTTTAAACTGTAGGTGCGAGTAGAGGCGATCGGTGCGAGTAAGGATTTCTAATCAGGACCCCAGGTGAGTCTTTTTAAACCTAAATTTTATACAAGTGTGGTTGATGGTTATTATTTAACTGTGTGCTTTTCAACAGCTTTTATTTCAAAACGAAGAGTAAGCGTGTGGCATTTTTATTATCTAACTGTGTGCTTTTCAACTGCTTTTACTTCAAGCGAAGAGTAATTGTGTGACAATATATGTGATTTAAATGTGTGTGACCATGCTCTGGCTTTGGTGTGAAATGGGGGTGTGTCCCATAATAATTATATATGAATTTGTTTCATATATGGGCGGTGTGTGCCCTATTGCGCTGTCACGGTGTGTGTGACTATAGCGTGTGTGCCCTATTGCGCTGTCACGGTGTGTGTGACTATAGCGTGTGCCAGTAGCATGTGTCAATGTGTGCATATCATTTTAAGTGTGCTTGTTATGATTTGTACAAACTCTTTCATAACTGATTTATAAATTGCGATATTTATGGTGTGACTTGCTGTGGAGGGAATTCACTAGACCTCATGGTCTAACCCTCGCTTTTCAAAACTAAAACCTTTTCAGGTAAGCAGGTAGTCGAAAGTTTTCTTAGAAGTTGGCAAGGCGTGCGACGGAGGTTGCATATAGAAGGATTAGAAGGCTTTTTTTATAGTTATGATCTCAGCTGTAGTTAGGGTTATTTCCGCAAACCCAGTCTGTAATCTTGATAGTGTGACTATGTTGAGCCGATTATGGCGTTTTAAGTTAAAGAGTGGCTTTTAGCATGATAGTTTGGTGTAGACTGTTATAGTTGGTATCAGAGCTCTAGTTTAAGGGATTTAGGTGACACGGATGGGCCTAAACTTAAACTGTGGAGTAGGAGGACACAACTGGGATATAGGAAGCCTTAGGAAAGACCTTAACCACTGAGAATTTAGGACGATGGTAGTGAGGACTCTCATGTAAGGTAAATTTAAATCACATCTGGCCAATGTCATTATGAATTTACAGGTGAATGGGTGTGCTTGATTACCGTTGTTCTGATGTCGATAGTGTGTGTGGAGTGTGGTGGATAGTGTGTGGAGAGTAATGGTAATGTGTGGAGTTCTAACCTTGTCATATGACAACGGTTTAGTGTGTGTGTGAAATTATTATGGTGTGATTGATGACGCCATCTAGAAGGAGTATTGTCTAAAGGTGTGGTGGGTGTCTGTGTGAGAACCTTTAGAGTCCTTAAGGAAAATAATTGGTTGGAAGTGAGCTCCTAATCTCTGATGGGTCTTTATTCTGGGAGTCCCCGATGTCGGTGAATTGAAATTCTTGAGAGTTTCAACTCAAGGATCGGATAGTAGAGGTGTGTTTTATTACTCTCTAGTCAGTGGAAGAGTGACAAGAGTGGTTGAGAAATGATAGATGTATGGATTGGTAACACTGATGTTGGTTAACCTATTTGAAGTCGAGGTGAAGCCGTATATTTTACAAATTAGTAGTCAGGCAGTAACTGTGAGGTTGGAGCATCCAAGGGTGTGGGGAAGTACCGGTACCGATAATTGTTGCTTAATGTTTTCGCAAACTCGTTCAATTTATGTTGTGAATAAAGCATGGCCTAGTGTGCGTACAAATGATCGTAAGGATTGAACCCCTAGTGTGTGTGTGTGGGGGGGGGGGGGTTGTATGGATAAGTTGGTGGTAATGAGTTGCTGTGAGGTTAAGTAGTGGACTAGTGTTGAAATGGGATGAGCATAGGTGGAGATCTTTGCTCAGGATTTGCTTATAAGCTGTTCAGAGGTGACAAAATTTTGTGTGGAGATGTATGAAAGTCTAAGTGGCGTGTGGTATTGCTATCCGAGAATAAAAGAATGGGGCGACAATGGGTGTCTAGCTAAGAATAAAAATTGTGTGCTCTTGAATTGATTGATGAGTGCGTTTACCTTGTATCGTTGTAATATTCATGAAGATGTTGGATTGGTTAGTTATGATGTCCCGTAGTAGATACGAAATCTTGGGAATGATGAGCTAATCCTTGTGAGTAAAGGGAATGCAAACGAGTGAGTTAATATTGTTTGAGAAATGAGGAGTGTGTGGTCGCTTCGAGTATTGAGTGTGATTTTGGATTGACTTGGTTGAATTTCTTGTATGAGATGTGGTGGAACTGTTGGTTAGGCATAGAAACCGTTGAAATTTCGTGTATGGAGTGGTCAATGTTGGATGAGAAGTGTTCCATGCTAGCCTGAGGTAATTGAGACGGTAGGTTGGAATAAGTGAGTAAGCAGGAAGTAGAAAGTGTGGCAGGTGGCACAGAAGGTGGGAAGCAATGTTTTCAGAACGTCTCTGTCAGGTGCATGAACTTCTAGTTGGAATATGAGAAAGAGGGCTTGTGTGTATGTGAGTGGTTTAAGCGTTGAGGAAAACTAGCTGGTGTGATTGGTTAAGAGTTTACACCTTCTAGGGAGCCGTCCTTTGGAAACGTGTTATATGTTTGAGAAGGAAGTGGAAGAAAGTAGTCGAATGTAGTGCTCGGGGTGAAGAACCATTGGATTAGACTTGGTAGTAGTATGAGAGTGACGTTGCGGTAATAGCGTGTGAATTGATTGTTATCAATGGATTGTGGTCAGTATAATTAATGTGAGAAAGTGTTATCTGCCTCAGATGTATTTTGTGTTAGGAAAGTGATTGTAGAATTGTGTGTAATCCGTTGAAGAGAATCTTAACTGCGGGTTAAGGTGGTATTCAAGGTTGATCTTGTGAGCAGTTGGCGAATTGAGCGTCGTTATTTTTGAGGGATTCATGTTGTTGTGATGTTAGCTTCGGCAAAATCCGTTCTTTTAAGAAAGTGAAGTTGTGTGTGAAATCCTTATTTTGACGCGTTTTAAAACCGTGAGCCTAGAGGTGTGAATGATATTGATATGGTTGGCCTGAGGCATTTTCTTTAAATTGCGGAATTTTTGGGATAAGAGTTGTAGATAACCGTAAGTGTGAGAATTCATTGGTATACGCCCTAATGCTGAAGGGTTATGCATAGTGGGAGCTCATTCGACATCCCACGTGTCGAATCTTAGGAGGTGCTTGGCCGAGGAAAGCATGGTCGTACCGTTAGAAGACACTGGAATGGATGAAAGTTGGATTATGTGGGGGAAACGTTGGCGATTGTAGATCGCAAGGTTAGAAAGCTGGGGACCACTTCCTAGATTGTCCGAAGATGGAATTCCGGGGACGGAATTCTTTTGAGGGGAGGATATTGTAATAACCCGGTTATAACTTGAAATGAATTGAAGTTTGGTGACCAAAGTGGGATAAATAAAAAGTTTAGTGTTTTGTGGTGGGAACTATAAATAGAAATGAAAACCCTAAAAACCCACATAAAATACTCTACTACTCTGTGTGCGGCTTGGTGCGATCAGTGGGTGTGGAAGGAAGTGAAATTCTCAAGAAGAAGTCGAAATTGAAGGCTTTGGGTGTGGATTTCATCTCCATTTGAGGTAATCTTCTCCTCTTATCATTTACTTACCTGTTTAATTAGAAGAGTTGGGAGAGTTAGGGTTGAACTGTTGTTGATTCTCTTTAGAAAGAAAAGAAATGGCAGCTGAGTATTCTTCCTATTCGTTTAAGTGTGGAAATAATTGGATGAATTAATGGCTTAATATCAAATTTGATTTTGATTATAGAGTAGTCACTTCTGGTGAAAAAGCTTAGTGTTAGAAGTTTTAAACCTGACCGAACTGATACCGGAAATCCCCAATGGGATCCGGAATTCACCAAGTTAAGACCTGGAATTTGATTAACTATAGTTCCGAAATTGGGCTGATAGCAGTTCCGGTTTTTGGCTAAAAGGAATTGGATCCGGAATTTGTGTAAAAGGATCCGGAATTTAGTTGGTTAAATTAGATCCGGAATTGGACAAGCCCACAAGATCCGGAAGTCCACTAAGGAACCGGAATTGGGTTGGAGTGGTTTTGGGGTCCCGGAATTTAAATTTGTTGGGCCACACTTCAGATCCGGAATGAATTCTAAAATGAACCGAAAGTGGGCTTGGGAGTTTGGGCCAACGATAGGGGATCCGGTATTAATGCAAAGTCCGGTAATTTGTTTTCGATAATGGATCCGGATATATTTTGTGTTGGGCCGTGTGATACTTTATACTAGAGTGACATATTGGATCCGGTATCGTATTTAAATGGGCCTTCGGGATCCGATAGTATTTTTATAAGGTAATAATTAAAGATCTGAAAATTTAGTGGTTGGGCCGATTGTATTCGGAACCCGGGTATTTTCGGCTGAGACTTTATCAGTTAGTAAAAATTTAGTAGAATCCAGGATGTCTTACCTGGTATGTGTGTTGGGTTTAAACTGTAGGTGCGAGTAGAGGCGATCGATGCGAGTAAGGATTTCTAATCAGGACCCCAGGTAAGTCTTTCTAAACCTAAATTTTATACAAGTGTGGTTGATGGTTATTATTTAACTGTGTGCTTTTCAGCTGCTTTTATTTCAAAACGAAGAGTAAGCGTGTGGCATGGTTATTATCTAACTGTGTGCTTTTCAACTGCTTTTACTTCAAACGAAGAGTAATTGTGTGACAATATGTGTGATTTAAATGTGTGTGACCATGCTCTGGCTTTGGTGTGAAATGGGGGTGTGTCCCATAATAATTATATATGAATTTGTTTAATATATGGGTGGTGTGTGCCCTATTGCGCTGTCACGGTGTGTGTGACTATAGCTTGTGTGCTCTATTGTGCTGTCACGGTGTGTGTGTGTGACTATAGCGTGTGCCAGTAGCTTGTTTCAATGTGTGCATATCATTTTAAGTGTGTTTGTTATGATTTGTACAAACTCTTTCATAACTGATTTATAAATTGCGATATTTATGCTGTGACTTGGTGTGGAGGGAACTCACTAGACCTCATGGTCCAACCCTCGCTTTTCAAAACTAAAACCTTTTCAGGTAAGCAGGTAGTCGAAAGTTTGCTTAGAAGTTGGCAAGGCGTGCAACGGAGGTTGCAAATAGAAGGATTAGAAGGCTCTCCTTTTTTTATAGTTATGATCTCAGCTGTAGTTAGGGTTATTTCCGCAAACCCAGTCTGTAATCTTGATAGTGTGACTATGTTGAGCCGACTATGGCGTTTTAAGTTAAAGAAGTGGATTTTAGCATGATAGTTTGGTGTGGGTTGTTACACAAGATCTTGACACTTTCCCCCCTTACCATCACAACTGATCTATCCCACGATCTCTAGAACTGGGACTCTCCAGAACCAGGAGTCTTACTCAAAAGCAATCATTCATCCTCTTCGAACCCACGAAGATCTACCTCTAGACGGCTCATAACATTCCAAACAACATTTCCTTCTCTACGATGTATACATACATCACATCATACAAGATCTCTCACGATACTTCCCCAACAATGGGTCTCAAACTACCCCTCAGGGATCTTGCTGACATTCTAGATTATTGGAATACGACATATAAGCTAGCTTAAGACTACAACTTTGGAATAATAAGGCAGATTAAGCACATACATGTACCTGTAAGCTCGCAATTACACTGCCCAGGTGTAATCCCAAACTTACCTTACATGACTGTCCTCGGTACCCTATTAGTCCTATCTCTATAATAGTGCCCTCCTAGCGCATTTCCTGATTCTCAGTTGTGATTTCTACTCCCAAAGTTTAAGTTTAGGCCCGTCCAGTCACCTAAATCCCTTAAACTATGGATCTGATACCAATTTTAACAACCCAGTCTAAAATAGAATATGCATAGCATTAAATCATAAGTATTACAAAACTGGGTCCCAAAATTTCATTACATCAGATTCAAAATTTAGGTTGGCGGAAACAACCTATACACAACTGAGAACATACTAGTTTCTATAAGTGTCACTGGCACTGTCTCTATCTGCATCTGTACTCTATCCTGCTCTTGCTCACTTACTTGAGCCTCCTACTATCTGTTTACCTGAAAAGGTTTAGTTTGGAAAATGCGAGGGTTAGACCATGAGGTCTAGTGAGCTCCCTCCTGACAGTTCTCAAATCAGTTAAAAACAGTTTATAACTTTCAAATATCTTTGCATAAAACTTTCACATAACTTTTCATAAAACTTTTACATAACTTCACATAAAACTTTCACGGATAAATCCGCTCCCGTAAATGGCACCCTGAAGTCACACAAGAGTGACAACGAGTCAGTCTCACGCTGCCTTACTGGATACTCCCTTCCATGGCCTAAACGGATCACTCCTCCCGGCATGAGAACTGGCGGGTCTACCTCCCGACTTAGCCAGTTTACGTCTAACACAATGTATGCATACATCTCATATAACTTTCAAGCAAGTAAAAATCATGTTAAATAACATGGCATTTATACTCAATCATTTACTTTGAAAACACGTATAAAATCACGTATTTTAGTTAGAAAAACTCACCTAGCGCCTCAGCAATTTTCCTCTCACGAAAGCTTCAGCTTTTACGAGGAACACCTATGTTGATAAAAGCATAAAAGTAATGAGTCTTATGCTAACTTTAATCTCGAATAACTTTCTACTTGACTTAACTCTCAACGGACTCTAGAATCCGAACACGGTGATCCGGGCTCCTCTTCTTACTACTCAGTCTAGTCCAAGATCGGCCCACTCCGGAACCCAAACAACTTCCGGGTCTCATAAATAAATACCGGATCTCATAATTAAATTATCGGATCCAGTCCAATCAATTAAATAAGTTTCGGACCCTTGTTAAGCCCAATACCAGATCTGTTGGAAAAAGGTCCAATACCGGATTTGTTGGAAAAAGTCCAATACCGGATCATGTGATTAAGGCTCAACTCCGGATGATAATTTGACTAATACCGGATCTTAGACTTTTAGGCCCACAAGACCGGATCTTTTAAGATGATTCCGGATCTCTTTGAAACACGGTTCCGTATCCGTCCAACTAAATACCAGATCCCCTTTATCAAACCTACCGGATCTTGACTTGATTCCGGGTCCATGTGAGTTAAGTTCCGGGTCCATGTGAGTTAAGTTCCGGGTCTTGCTTCTTGAGCCCACTTTCGGTATTAAATTCCGGATCCCAAGCCCATCAACCCAATTCCGGTTCTTTGCTAATTGCGCCCACTTCCGGATCTCAGTGTAAATTCCGGATCCACATTGATTCCGGATCCACTTTGAAACAACTCCGGTTTTCTTTTAAAATTCCGGAACCCCGTAAGAAAATCACGGCGATGCGATACATATTAAGGTTAATACTGAAGATTAAACCATTTTAAATCGATTACCAAGTCTCTTTTCCACACAAGTGATTTATCTATTTCTATTCTTTATATAGGTTAAGAACACAAACTCCATTTCCACATTTACCAGATGACAACCAACTCCAGTTTTCTTAAATCTTAATTATCCCAAACCCAATTAATAGGAGGTGAGGATAAAAGGGTTTAGATCATTATCTGATAATGGTTGCTTGCAATTCCTCCTTCCTTCTTCTCAAACTGATAGAAAATAGCTCCTCTTGCTCTGCTCTTACACCAGCCGCTAAACACACATATGATTAGGATTTCTAGGGTTTTGAGCCAAATATTGGGGTTTTTATACCTTCCCCCAATTTACACTAAAGACCCTCCATTGCAAAACTTCACATTATCACCACACTTTTTGTATTTTTCCTATACTTTGAACACGGTTATTACATGAGCAATGCCTGTATTCACTGCCGGTGATAATCATATCATCAACATACAGTAAAAGTAGAATGGTACATGCGTCAGTGGTGCGAGTAAACAGGCCAGAGTCATACTTACTCGGAGAGAACCCCAATGAAATAACGACAGTGCTGAATTTTTCAAACCAAGCACGGGTGCTTGTTTGAGTCCATAGAGGGCTTTACGAATCCGACATATATGGACTTATGAATAAGTCACACCTGAAGGGGGTTTCATGTAGACCTCCTCCAAAAGATCCCCATTTAAAAACTCATTTTTGACATCTATCTGGTAAAGTGGCCATCTTTTAGTAGCAGCTATGGCAAGTAGGCTACAAACAGAGGTGATGCGGGCCACAAGAGCAAAGGTCTTCTTGTAATCGATACCATATTCTTGATTGAAACCTTTTGCCACAAGACGAGCTTTGTATCGATCGATAGATCCATTAGATTTCGTCTTGATTTTGAAGACCCATTTAGAACCTATAGGAGACTTACCCGGAGGGAGAGGAACAATCTCCCATGTATTGGCTTCGTCAAGAGCCTGAAGTTCCTCAATCATTGCTTGCTGCCAAACAGGATTAGAGGAAGCTTCCTTGTAGGAAGTAGGTTCATGGTTGGATAACAATGTAGCATAACAACGATAATCACGAAGGTGGGGAGGAACTTGTCTTACCCGATCTGACCGTCGTAGGTCCTGCAGTTGAGAAGAGCTAGGATCCATAGACTCGACAGATGGCTCAGAAGTAGTCGTTGGAGATGGCACAAATGATTGGTCATGATCAGAGGGCACATATTGAAGTGAGTCAGATGAGGGTGATATGTTATTAGGACACTCGGGTGTAGGTATGGGATCTAAATGGAGTGAGTTCAAGGAGATAGAGGTGTCGGTGAAGAAAGGTGTAGAGGAAATGGATGTTACCTGGAATTTGGACAACGATGAGAATGTGAGATGTTCCCAGAATGTAAAACGATGAGATATACGAAGTCTCCGTGAGATTGGATCCCAACAACGGCAACCTTTGTGTTCAATTCCATATCCAAGAAAACAACATAAGCGAGAGCGAGGTTCGAGTTTGGTGTATTCATGAGGTTGCAACTGAACGAAACACGCACAACCCCACACTTTTAGGAGTTCATACGCAGAAGATAAACCATGAAGTACTTCATAGGGAGATTTCTGATTAAGAATGGGAGTCGGATGTCGATTGATAGTGTAGACAGCAGTGAAGACAGCTTCACCCCAAAAACGTTCCGGGCACTGGGCTGAGATTAATAGTGTACGGACAATATCAAGGATGTGTCGGTGTTTGCGTTCAACACGACCATTTTGTTGAGAAGTACCTGGACAAGAGTACTGAGAGAGAGTACCTTGAGATTGAAGAAAGGAGATGAGGGAGGATTCTTTATATTTCATAGCATTATCTGCTCGGAGAATCTTTATAGGCTTAGAGAATTGGGTTAATATCATACGAGCAAAAGTAATGTATATTTGAGGTAATTCTGAGCGGTGTTTCATGAGATAAATCCAAGTTAACCGTGTGTGATCATCAATAAATATAAATGGAGAAACAAATTGAAATTCATTTATTTGAAAAGGTAAAGCATGTTGTTTGCCAAGTTGACAAGATAAACAAGAAACATGTTCCGAAGTAGTGTTCCCTAAAAATCCAGAACTAGCTAACAATTTTATTCTAGCTGATGACAAATGCCCTAAGCGAGCATGCCACAAATCAAAAGAAGAGATACTAGAGACAGAGGCAACAAAAATTGACGAAGACAGTGGTAGACGAAGATAGACAACTCAATCATTCGACCAATTTTACGGCCTACTCCAAGGATCTGCTTGGTCTGTGGATCCTACACAACAAAACCAGAGGAATGAAACATAACGGTTAGACCAGATTCCATAAGATGAGTGATGGATATAAGGCTCAGAGATAGGTTAGGAACATGAATCACATTAGGCAATTGTATATGAGATGTAGAAACCGTCCCACTGAATGATACTTCCAAACGTGTACCATCGGCAGTACATACTGAAGAGAAAGACTTGGGGGTTTGCTTAGAAGCAAACACGTCAATATAAGGTGTCATGTGATTACAACAGACATAATCAAAAATCCAAGTATTACCTGAAGAGGAGGTGTTGGATTGAGTATTCATACCCATAGAACCTGTCATAATTTGCTCCATTAGCTCTTGATTTCTTCGTATGAGTTCCATAAGATCAGAAGATGGAGTGGTGGGTTGCGGTGCTTGAGATGCAGGCATGGGCATATCATGAGTGATTGAACCAGCAACAGATTGGGACTGGAATTGTTGTCGCTGGTTACTTGAGTTCCTTGGATTCTTTGGACAGTCGGACCCATAGTGGTGTGGGTATGTGATCCCACACCAACGACATTTCTGAACTGAGCAGTTGAGTAGAAGGTGTGATGTGGAGTGGCAGAACGTGCATTCACTGTTGTTCCACTTGCCTACAGATTTAGAGAGTTCGTTATTTTTCCACTTACCTTTGGATTTGGGCTCATAAGACTTTCCTGAGGTGGGAGTATACAGAACAATGTCTGAAGGCAGAGGGAAACACTGTTGAAGTCTTGTTTCTTCATTCAACAGTTCTATGATATTGTCTTCACGTGTAGGTAATGGATGCATGTGTAGCAATGAGGCTCGAACATTCTCAAAACGATCAGTGAGTCCCATTAGGATAGTGATCAGATGCAGTTGACTGAAATAGGCTGTAAATTTTCGAGCAATGTCATCAAAAATTTGAGGTGCACCCAGACTCAAGTGATCCCTAAGAGCTTGCATCTCAGAGATGTACGAGTTAATCGACTGATCAGGTAGTTGTCTTTTGTTTTGAAAGGTAGTCCAAAGTTGATACTGATGTGAGAGGCCTGTAGAAGTGTACCTTTTGGCGAGAAAGTCCCAAAGTCCTTTAGTTGTTGTATAACCAAGAAATTGTTGATTGATTTCAGCGGTTGTGGATGCATTTATGAATCCTAAGATACGAGCATTAATAATGTCCCATTCGTTCATGCGTTTTACAAAATCAGTCGCATTCTCATTTGCACCTTGGACTAGAGTTTGAGTAGTACCCGTGGCATATGTATACAACCCATGAGACTTGAGAAGTATAGTCATATGATGATGCCACAGAATATAGTTATTTCCATCGAGAACGACAGAGATAGGTTGCAACTGAACGAAACACGCACAACCCCACACTTTTAGGAGTTCATACGCAGAAGATAAACCATGAAGTACTTCATAGGGAGATTTCTGATTAAGAATGGGAGTCGGATGTCGATTGATAGTGTAGACAGCAGTGAAGACAGCTTCACCCCAAAAACGTTCCGGGCACTGGGCTGAGATTAATAGTGTACGGACAATATCAAGGATGTGTCGGTGTTTGCGTTCAACACGACCATTTTGTTGAGAAGTACCTGGACAAGAGTACTGAGAGAGAGTACCTTGAGATTGAAGAAAGGAGATGAGGGAGGATTCTTTATATTTCATAGCATTATCTGCTCGGAGAATCTTTATAGGCTTAGAGAATTGGGTTAATATCATACGAGCAAAAGTAATGTATATTTGAGGTAATTCTGAGCGGTGTTTCATGAGATAAATCCAAGTTAACCGTGTGTGATCATCAATAAATATAAATGGAGAAACAAATTGAAATTCATTTATTTGAAAAGGTAAAGCATGTTGTTTGCCAAGTTGACAAGATAAACAAGAAACATGTTCCGAAGTAGTGTTCCCTAAAAATCCAGAACTAGCTAACAATTTTATTCTAGCTGATGACAAATGCCCTAAGCGAGCATGCCACAAATCAAAAGAAGAGATACTAGAGACAGAGGCAACAAAAATTGACGAAGACAGTGGTAGACGAAGATAGACAACTCAATCATTCGACCAATTTTACGGCCTACTCCAAGGATCTGCTTGGTCTGTGGATCCTACACAACAAAACCAGAGGAATGAAACATAACGGTTAGACCAGATTCCATAAGATGAGTGATGAATATAAGGCTCAGAGATAGGTTAGGAACATGAATCACATTAGGCAATTGTATATGAGATGTAGAAACCGTCCCACTGAATGATACTTCCAAACGTGTACCATCGGCAGTACATACTGAAGAGAAAGACTTGGGGGTTTGCTTAAAAGCAAACACGTCAATATAAGGTGTCATGTGATTACAACAGGCATAATCAAAAATCCAAGTATTACCTGAAGAGGAGGTGTTGGATTGAGTATTCATACCCATAGAACCTGTCATAATTTGCTCCATTAGCTCTTGATTTCTTCGTATGAGTTCCATAAGATCAGAAGATGGAGTGGTGGGTTGCGGAGCTTGAGATGCAGGCATGGGCATATCATGAGTGATTGAACCAGCAACAGATTGGGACTGGAATTGTTGTCGCTGGTTACTTGAGTTCCTTGGATTCTTTGGACAGTCGGACCCATAGTGGTGTGGGTATGTGATCCCACACCAACGACATTTCTGAACTGAGCAGTTGAGTAGAAGGTGTGATGTGGAGTGGCAGAACGTGCATTCACTGTTGTTCCACTTGCCTGCAGATTTAGAGAGTTCGTTATTTTTCCACTTACCTTTGGATTTGGGCTCATAAGACTTTCCTGAGGTGGGAGTATACAGAACAATGTCTGAATGCAGAGGGAAACACTGTTGAAGTCTTGTTTCTTCATTCAACAGTTCTATGATATTGTCTTCACGTGTAGGTAATGGATGCATGTGTAGCAATGAGGCTCGAACATTCTCAAAACGATCAGTGAGTCCCATTAGGATAGTGATAAGATGCAGTTGACTGAAATAGGCTGTAAATTTTCGAGCAATGTCATCAAAAATTTGAGGTGCACCCAGACTCAAGTGATCCCTAAGAGCTTGCATCTCAGAGATGTACGAGTTAATCGACTGATCAGGTAGTTGTCTTTTGTTTTGAAAGGTAGTCCAAAGTTGATACTGATGTGAGAGGCCTGTAGAAGTGTACCTTTTGGCGAGAAAGTCCCAAAGTCCTTTAGTTGTTGTATAACCAAGAAATTGTTGATTGATTTCAGCGGTTGTGGATGCATTTATGAATCCTAAGATACGAGCATTAATAATGTCCCATTCGTTCATGCGTTTTACAAAATCAGTCGCATTCTCATTTGCACCTTGGACTGGAGTTTGAGTAGCACCCGTGGCATATGTATACAACCCATGAGACTTGAGAAGTATAGTCATATGATGATGCCACAGAATATAGTTATTTCCATCGAGAACGACAGAGATAGGTTGCAACTGAACGAAACACGCACAACCCCACACTTTTAGGAGTTCATACGCAGAAGATAAACCATGAAGTACTTCATAGGGAGATTTCTGATTAAGAATGGGAGTCGGATGTCGATTGATAGTGTAGACAGCAGTGAAGACAGCTTCACCCCAAAAACGTTCCGGGCACTGGGCTGAGATTAATAGTGTACGGACAATATCAAGGATGTGTCGGTGTTTGCGTTCAACACGACCATTTTGTTGAGAAGTACCTGGACAAGAGTACTGAGAGAGAGTACCTTGAGATTGAAGAAAGGAGATGAGGGAGGATTCTTTATATTTCATAGCATTATCTGCTCGGAGAATCTTTATAGGCTTAGAGAATTGGGTTAATATCATACGAGCAAAAGTAATGTATATTTGAGGTAATTCTGAGCGGTGTTTCATGAGATAAATCCAAGTTAACCGTGTGTGATCATCAATAAATATAAATGGAGAAACAAATTGAAATTCATTTATTTGAAAAGGTAAAGCATGTTGTTTGCCAAGTTGACAAGATAAACAAGAAACATGTTCCGAAGTAGTGTTCCCTAAAAATCCAGAACTAGCTAACAATTTTATTCTAGCTGATGACAAATGCCCTAAGCGAGCATGCCACAAATCAAAAGAAGAGATACTAGAGACAGAGGCAACAAAAATTGACGAAGACAGTGGTAGACGAAGATAGACAACTCAATCATTCGACCAATTTTACGGCCTACTCCAAGGATCTGCTTGGTCTGTGGATCCTACACAACAAAACCAGAGGAATGAAACATAACGGTTAGACCAGATTCCATAAGATGAGTGATGGATATAAGGCTCAGAGATAGGTTAGGAACATGAATCACATTAGGCAATTGTATATGAGATGTAGAAACCGTCCCACTGAATGATACTTCCAAACGTGTACCATCGGCAGTACATACTGAAGAGAAAGACTTGGGGGTTTGCTTAGAAGCAAACACGTCAATATAAGGTGTCATGTGATTACAACAGACATAATCAAAAATCCAAGTATTACCTGAAGAGGAGGTGTTGGATTGAGTATTCATACCCATAGAACCTGTCATAATTTGCTCCATTAGCTCTTGATTTCTTCGTATGAGTTCCATAAGATCAGAAGATGGAGTGGTGGGTTGCGGTGCTTGAGATGCAGGCATGGGCATATCATGAGTGATTGAACCAGCAACAGATTGGGACTGGAATTGTTGTCGCTGGTTACTTGAGTTCCTTGGATTCTTTGGACAGTCGGACCCATAGTGGTGTGGGTATGTGATCCCACACCAACGACATTTCTGAACTGAGCAGTTGAGTAGAAGGTGTGATGTGGAGTGGCAGAACGTGCATTCACTGTTGTTCCACTTGCCTGCAGATTTAGAGAGTTCGTTATTTTTCCACTTACCTTTGGATTTGGGCTCATAAGACTTTCCTGAGGTGGGAGTATACAGAACAATGTCTGAAGGCAGAGGGAAACACTGTTGAAGTCTTGTTTCTTCATTCAACAGTTCTATGATATTGTCTTCACGTGTAGGTAATGGATGCATGTGTAGCAATGAGGCTCGAACATTCTCAAAACGATCAGTGAGTCCCATTAGGATAGTGATAAGATGCAGTTGACTGAAATAGGCTGTAAATTTTCGAGCAATGTCATCAAAAATTTGAGGTGCACCCAGACTCAAGTGATCCCTAAGAGCTTGCATCTCAGAGATGTACGAGTTAATCGACTGATCAGGTAGTTGTCTTTTGTTTTGAAAGGTAGTCCAAAGTTGATACTGATGTGAGAGGCCTGTAGAAGTGTACCTTTTGGCGAGAAAGTCCCAAAGTCCTTTAGTTGTTGTATAACCAAGAAATTGTTGATTGATTTCAGCGGTTGTGGATGCATTTATGAATCCTAAGATACGAGCATTAATAATGTCCCATTCGTTCATGCGTTTTACAAAATCAGTCGCATTCTCATTTGCACCTTGGACTGGAGTTTGAGTAGCACCCGTGGCATATGTATACAACCCATGAGACTTGAAAAGTATAGTCATATGATGATGCCACATAATATAGTTATTTCCATCGAGAACGACAGAGATAGGATTAGAGTGACTTAAGGTGTGAGCCATCTAAGGTGAAAAAAAAATGTTCCGGAATCCGGGTAGTTTCCAGATAAAGACGATACAAAATAGTTGTCCGGATAAGGTAATCCGAGAAAGGTTCCGGAATCCGGGTGGTTCCCGGAAAAGGTGATACGGAATAGTTGTCCGGATGGTTTCCGGATAAGGTAATCCAAGAGTGTGGTTTTCCAAATAGCTTCCTGATTCTGATGTTCGGATATGAAGAGTCCGAAACTGGTTTCCGGATATGAGAGATCCGGGTGTGGTTTTCTGCCGTAAGAAAAATTAGGGTTCATGAGATGAGTTTTTCGAAAGATTGTGGTTCCATAAGGGAGCCAACGATTATGAGTAAACCAGATTCCTGACAACGGACTTGATTACAAAGAACACGGGTATATCGGTTTGTAAATCAAATTGATACAGATTCAGGTCGAGAACAGGGAAGCACAAAGAGTATGAATCGATCAATCAAGAGAACAGATGAGACATACCTATTGCTCTGATACCATGTTAGAAACGAAACGTGAATCAAATGAAGAAAAATCAAGAATGATTATGAGAGAGCTTAATACGGCTGAAAGCAGCAATCTTGAATATATTGAATATAAGGTTACAAAGGAAAAGCTAAACTAATCAAGAAAACATTGACAACTATATATACTAGCAAGATAAAGAGAAATACAAAACTAACCCTTATACTTTTACATATGTACCATAACTCTAACAATGCTTATTACAGCTACTGCTTATTTAGGTATGGATGGATACTTCTATGGATTTTATCACTGTATTGCCTAAGTCATTGGGAAAGGATGTCATCTTTGTAGTGGTTGACATGTTAAGTAAATATGCTCACTTCATAGCATTATCCCATTCTTTTTACTGCAATAAAAGTTTCTCAAGCCTTTTTGGGCAAGGTGTTCAAATTAAACGGCTGGTCAAGAAGTATTGTGAGTGATGGGACCTGTGTTATTAAGTCAATTTTGGAATGACCTATTTTCATTGCATGGTACTAAGTTTTGCTTTCATCATCTCATCATCCGGAAGCTGATGGTTAGACAAAAGTGGTGAACAGATGTTTAGAGACTTATTTGAGGTGATGTGTAGGGATCAACCTAAAGATTGGTGTTTATGGTTGCCTTTAGCTGAATGGTGGTACATCACTCATTTGTACTCAACAATTAAACAAACACCTTTTAAGGCTGTATATAACCAACCACCACCTTTGGTGATGTGCGGTGATAGAGAGTAGATGACAATGGACGTCAAGGGATGGCGAGAGGGAATGATGATGTTGGATGCGTGGGGTTTGGACAACATAGGGTTTGAGAATTATAAGATCGGCTTTTTTAAACCTTTTAGCTGGTTAAAAGTACTAGTTTTTTTAGTTTAAAAATTGTATTTAACTAATTTCTACAAGTTCAATAATTTATCTATTAAAAAAACATTTAAAGACCTAATCATTTAAAATTACAATTGTTCAATAATTTAATCATTTTAAAATAAAAATATTCATCGGATTTTCCTAACTTTCCCCGTGATAGAACCTTTTGCAGGAACCTCTTTGCAGAATAAATGAATACAGTTGTTATAAATGCAAGTCGCCCTTCAAGACAAATGAATATATAGCACAAGTCAAACACAATAACTCACCCTTCAAGATACATGAATAAATGGTTATTAATGTTGTCATATATACATGAATAAATGGTTATTAATGTCATCATATGATAAAGCGATTATAGTCAAATACTTCAAATTAATATATGTAGGTAGGTAGACTATTATGCCTATTTAAATATATTTTAAATTAAGAAAATTGTAATTTATTTCTTTATTCAACAACTAATTATACAAAACACTTGATAAACGGTTATATTTCATTCAACATTATACGGAAGGTTATAATAGTGTTTTTGTTCAACATTCAATCTATAACGTTCGGTAAACAATTATTTTTTATTTAAAGGTTACTCTAGACAGAGCCTTCCACTCTAGACAACGCTTACTTAAAACGGTTGCCATATAACCTCCTAAACGTTGTTATATGTTCTTTTTTTACAATTTGGATTTTTTTCGTTCTAGTTTTAGATATATCCCACTATCAGACATGTTGGAATAAAAAAAGCTAAGGAAATATTTGAATAATGTCATTGAATTCAAATATAAAGAGTGTTTGGACAACAAAAGATCTTATTAAACAAAATCACATTTACCAATTTATGCTATATTCAACAAGGACGGGCGTTTCGTAGAGATACTTCAAAAGGGGAGGGCATGGCATCGAGAGGGAGCATGCCCAATATCTATGACCATGGTATGCATTTGGGCTCTAGCCCAATTGATCCAATCTAACCAATATTCTGATCCAATCAAACCAATATACATGTGTCAGAGTCGAATCATCAAGTAAATTCAAGTAATTTTTGACGCCTTTATGTAGTTCATCGTGTAAATGTTCAGTTCACCTAAAATAAGTAGACACGTACTAGGTCATGTTTGTCATTTACATATTAGCATCAAACTTAAGGCCTTGGCATCACAGATAGATTCAGAGGGACATGAGCCTTTGCATTTATCGTTTGTAGTTTAGACTCAAGGGACATACAACCACCATATACGAGTAGGCATGTCATCAAGCATTAAGGGAGACCAAAATCGTTATGTAAAATTCGTATAGACCTGCTAAAGAACGAACTTCAACAATCATTTTTGAAAAATAGACCGATTCCGACTAATGAAATAAGATAAATGCACGTAAAAGGGCGATGAAAAAAAAAACTTTGGACAGATCCTAGGCCACTTATATTTTTTATAATTAATTAGATATTATAACTAATTAAATTTCATACTTAATATTAGTAATTTTCTTCTTAAAAAATGTAGGCATAACTAGGGGGTGTAAACGAGCCGAGTCGAGTCGAGTAACAGGTTATTCGAGCCGACCTCGACAAAATAATACAAGGTTCGAGCTTGAATATCTTTTCAATGTTCGAGCTCTAGCTTGATGCTCGTTTATGATGAGCTCGAATTCGAGATCGATTAACTCGCTTATGTACTCAAGGTCGATAAATTTATTTTTTGATTAAATAATTTGTAATCATATAAATATGTCAGGCTCGAAAAAAGTGTATGCTTGGATCGGCTCGACTCGTAAAGCTTAATCGAGCTTTCGAACGAGTCGAGTAGAACATTGGTGTTATGGAGCTCGACTCGTTAAGTTAAGCGAGCTTTATTTTGTGTTCGACATCGACTCGAGCTCGACAACTATTAGACTCAGGCTCGAGCTCGAGATAAACGAGCTCGAGCTTGAGTAGCTCGATTCATAAACACTCCTAGGTATAACTTGCGGACTCTATTACAATTGAAGTAGAAAATACCATTGGGCCATTTAGTAAGTAATTACTAAATGAGTTATGATATTTATATATCTTAAGAGTAAGATTTTTCGTCATTAAAATAATACAGTATAAACATCTTTTTCTAATAAATATTAATTCAGTAAAATCACTACTCTTACCTACAAGGTAAGATTATCATTTAATAAAATGATATAATAGGATAGTTAAGAAAAACCATCATCTCTCACAAAGTAAACTTTTTTTACCTGTTAAAAAACCAATAAATAATCAAGAGTAAAATACATGATTGGTCCTTGTGGTTTATATAAAATTGCACCATGCGTTCTTATTTTGAAATAATTATGCAAAACGTCCTTATGGTTTACATTTTCACATGTCTTTGGTTCCTCTGCCCTAACACCGTTAAAATATTCTGTTAAGTAAAGTTTACTTTAAGGGCATTTTTGTCATTTTATATATTTTTCTATTTTTGAAAAAAAAACCTAATTGTATATTATATTAGATATTATATTAATAATAGAGTAAATTATGGATTTGGTCCATGTGGTTTGGAGATTTTTACGAAAATGGTCCCTAAACTTCGTTTATTACGGATTAGGACTCGACGTATGTCATTTTATAACGAGTTGGTCCCTCCCTCTAACTGCCATCCAATACATCTGTTAAACTTGAGGACATTTTCGTCCTTTTTTATGTCTTTACTTGGGGGACTAATTCCATAACGACACAAACCACAGGGACCAAATCCGTAATTAAATCTGAAAAATAAAAATTATTAAATTTTTTATACTTTTAGTTTATTAAATTAATAAATTATTATACATTAAAGTAGTTAGCCTAACCCATTCTCTTTCCCTTCTTCTTTTGCCTAGACCAAGAAGAACCAGAAGATTCCACCTCTGGAAAGCGTCTGTGTGTCTCTCTTATTACTTTTTTGTATTCCCTTGTTCTTCGGATCCTGTTGATGGTATTTACTACACTAAGGCTAGATCCTATTTGGAAGGAGAACTCATTTTCATTTCATCTTGTGACTCATTCTCTTCGATCTTATCTTTGATTGCTATTTTGATATCGAAAAAATAATCTATTTCATTCAACGTTCTCAAAGGAATCGTACATGAGACTCTCGCGTCATACGACTTTGGCATTTATTAATTATTGTATACTACCAATGTACACACACCAACAAACACACGTATATAATTAATTAACATATTCTCTTTCAAAAAAAATATATTACCTATAAATTACTTATTATATATATGTGTGTGTATGTTGGTGTGTGTACATAGGTAATATATAATAATTAATGAATATTAATGTATAATAATTTATTAATTTAAAAAGTATAAAAAATTTAATAATTTTTTATTTTCAGACTTAATTACGGATTTGGTCCCTGTGGTTTGTGTGGTTATGAAATTAGTCCCTCATGTAAAGACAAAAAAAGAAAAAAGGACAAAGATGCCCTCAAGTTTAACGGAGGTATTGGATGGCAGTTAGAGGGAGGGACCAACTCGTTATAAAATGACATACGTCGAGTCCTAATCCGTAATAAACGAAGTTTAGGGACCATTTTCGTAAAAACCACCAAACGACAGGACCCGTAATTTACTCAAAAAAAAATATACTAAGGGGTTCGATCAAGGAGTTTGAGTTTTCCTCATACAGATATAAATCCTTCGCCAATCATCCATAGGACCGTTTGCGTATAATTTTAACTCTACTATTTTGTACGCTTATGATATATATATATTTATATATATATATATATATATATATATATATATATATATATATATATATATATATATATATATATATGAGAACCAAAAAAAGGCTGTGAACTATGAAAACCGATCTAAACCCTTTATTGATTTTAATCAATGGCCATTAAAAACGATGGCATTTTTGTGATTTTTTTTAAAATTGAAACCATTTATCTAATAAATGGCAAATTGAAAGGGGTATTCACGTCCATTTTCTAGATCACATTTCTCTTTTCCATATCCTCTTTGTCAGTTTCCAGATCTATAACACCCATATTTTCGTTTGGCCTCCAAATCAACAAGTCGATGTCTTCCTCCATATTTGTGTCACAAACCATAGGAAAACCACAATTTTGGTGTTCTTCTTCCATATCTGTCATAAATCACTGGGAAGAACCACATGGACGAATGCGTCGTTTTGTTCTTCTTCCAGATATGTGCAACACCGACGATGAAGGGTAGCACCGACAATGGAGAAACAGATCTGATCATCGGTCGTCGAACCTCTGAAATTGAATCACGATGACGACATTAGGGGAGAAATCGAACATCCTAAATCTTTGGATCGGAACCGTTTGAGATTGAAGCCATCAAAAATCCATCTTGCACCAGAGCTCCGACAAGCTCCGACGAAGATCTCGTATGCGGTTTCTCGAAGCTCGGAGTCGGATAGATCCAAACCTAGTTAGCCAAAGGGGTCGGAGAGGTCATTGGAAGACAATAGCGGGATCATATAACGAGCAGTGTTCTTAAATGGCATGACGCCGTTAATGGTGAACTGATTTTGGGCTTCTTCGATTCTATGGTAATTGCACAAATTGAAGATCTGTGGGTATCATAAAGGTAAAAAGATGTCAATCAAATTCTGTGGGTTTTTTTTTCTATACAAATTTCACGAAAACATGAGAGAATTTGGGATTATAATTCTTGCTTGGGTTATAAGGAATGAATGATGAATAAGTTTGCGCTTTGCAATTTGTTATAATCTCGATTGTGATTGATTTGAGATTTTTTATTTCTAGATCCAGATCATTAAGGAACCGGAAGAGCAACGATGGTGGGATTTGGGAACTGGGTTAAGGTGTGCGATGGCAAAGAACAGATTATGAAAAAATCTTCTTTGGTTGCAATTGATTTGGGCATTTTTGTTTCCAAAAATTCTGTTTGATTTCATGGGTAAAATAACATTAGTGTTTGAATTCATAGGATGAAATAACATATAAACTGAAATTACATTTGATTTCATGAGGTGAAATAGATTAGAAGTGAAAAGTTGTGTTTGATTTCATGTGGTGAATCTTGTGTTTCATATGGTGAATCTCTGTGTTTCATATGGTGAATTTGTGTGTTTCATAAAGTGAATCTTGTGTTTCATCTGATGAATCAATCTATATGTTTCATCAGGTGAATCTTGTTACCAAAATGACGATTATAACCTTTTCATGTGGTGAAACAACTTTTAATTAAAACCATATGATCAAAACCAAATTACGGCTTAGATTGGTTCTCATGGTTTTTAATCTTTTTTTGGTTCTCACATGATTTAACCCCTATATATATAAATATATATAAAGTCAAAAAAATCCGAGGCTCCGTGCGACGGCACCAACGGCACACCCCCAGGGTCGCCCCTGGTTGGTACTAATATAATTGGTTGCTAGAATCATACCAACTATATAAACTTGGTTGGTACGTGGTATTAGAAGTCGTATACCACGGTAATACCGTACCGTACCGACTTATTTTTAATTATTTATTAATTATAACCTAGTCATAATACACTATATTTTGATTTATAAATTTAAATTATCTTAGTTTTACATTTTTTTAAATTGTAACACGAATTGATAAATAGAACTTGATTGAATTCATTCATGTATCTTTAACAATGTAGTAACTCGTCTTCACCTCCATTGCTGCTTATATAAGACCATCGGTGAATGTTTGTATTTATATGAAGATTATTTGAATGTTTGTATGGGTAGAGATAAACAGTATAATACATATCAACATGCCATTAATACACGACGTTTTTTAGTATAACTAGCTCTAGTTGATAAAGATCAATTTAAATAATTCGTAGTTCAATTTTTACGATGTTGGTAGAAAACCGTACCAATATGTACCAACCGAAAAAAAGTTGGTACCAATTTAGTTGGTCCAAATATAATTGGTTGATACATGGTATAAATTTTTGAATACCAGTTATAATTGGTTGGTACATGGTATATCGAAATAAAATATGGTACCATAGTATGTTCACCCCTACCCATAAGAGGTGTTTGTTTCTAGGGAAATTGATTCAAATAGCCATTTTTATTTAATTGGTTTCTAATTATTCCTCTTTTATTTTTACCAGAATGTGACACCTCTGTAATTTTTATACCCATGTCTGCAAATTACGTATCTAGATCTGCAATTGTGGACCGAGTTCTACGCACAAAAAATAAAGAAAATTGACCAACAATTTTTTGTGTTTCTTTTGACTAGATCTGCAAATTACGGACATAAATTTTACGGATATAGTGACTTTTTGGGCAATATGAAAAAGAAATGGCTAGGAGTCCAATTTATTGATCAAAATTCCCTTGTTTTTAACTTAATAAGTTTAACGGTGGTTATATAGTTGGATAAGTTATATTAAGGTGTTTGATTTTAATTTATTATAAAGACATTGACTTAGCATGTTAATTAGTTAGTTCGTACTATCTTAATGATTAAGTTAAATCTTTTTTTCAAAATTACCTTTGTCCTATAGATGTCTCATTGAAAAATTCCAACATGCATAAATTAAAAAAATTGTAATCAAACAATAATACTTTGTTGTTTTAAATATATTTAAAGTTATTAAGTATTGTGTTAGATCATCCACAAGACCAAATTCCTTTATAAAATGTCAGATCAGCTTTACAATAATATATCCCACCTCAATGTGGATGCTCTTATAAACTTGTTGAATTCATATTATTTTAAATATTTATCAAACAGTTAACACCTGTGTAAACATAAAGTTAAAATGGTAATTTTTGTTGTGCAGATTATTTATTCAGAATAAAAATCAAACAACCATTTATCTTAATTGAGAGATGAGAGAGAGAGAGAGAGAGAGAGCGAGAAACAGCGCCAACGAGGGAGAGAGTGGGGGAAGGAAGGAGAGATGGTGAGAGTGAGAAGAGAGATTTGGGGTATCGAAACTGGTTTTGGTATAATGGAACACGGATGAACCGACAACATCACGAAAGTAAGAGTTCAAAGGAGACTTCGTTTTTGTTCTATAATTTTCCGAGAAACTGGGAGGTGGCTGATTTGTGGAGGATGTTTAAGAGGTATGGAGTAGTATCAGACATGTATATGGCTAATAAAAGATTAAAAAATGGTGAGAAATTTGGATTCGTTCGCTTCAAATTTGTCCAAGATGAACTGGAATTGGAAAGAAGGTTGAGGGATATCTGATAGGAACTTTCAGACTGAGAGTTTACCTTGCAAACAAAAAAGGAAGACATGAGAAAGGAGGCATGCATGGTGAAGAACGGATGCAAATTTTTTTTAATACCGTAATCAATGGGAAAAGAACATCGCGTACGACTTCATTCACGGAAGTATTAAAAAGAGGATCACCTGAAAAAGTAGCAAGAGGAAAGCGGAACCAACCGGTGATTGGGTGCTGGGAGACAGACAAGTCATTAATGGAATACCTTCAAAACTGTGTTGTTGGAAACGTGGAGTCGATGGAAAATATAGATTCAATTTAGGCTCTCTGTAATTCAGTAATGCTAGGTTGTGGGATTAAACTTTTAGGAGGAGGAAACATATTGGTTAAGTTTGAATCAAAAGAGGCGATGGAAAAGTGGTGGACAATAAGGTGCATGGGATACATTATTGGGTAAAAAATTTGCGGAGATGGACAATCGGGTTCCGACCATCCGATAGACTGATATGGCTGTGAATCGAAGAAGTTCCGTTACATGCGTGGAGAGAGGAAACTTTTAAGGTAATAGCAAGTAAATGGGGAAAGGTTCTAAACACGAAAAATTGCTATCTAGAGGAGAATTTGAACCTGATGTGGGGAAAGGTCCTGATCAGTTTGGGTCTTGTCTCAAAAATCAATGAGATTAGAAGCATCAAGGTAGGAAACTTGTTTTACGTCGTCAAAATTGAAGAAGAAGACATCAGCTTTTTGGAACACCACATAGGAGAGGAAAAAAGAATAGAGATGGAGGAAAGTGGGGAAGACGACGAAGGTTCGTCTATTCCGTCTGAATGGACGGAAGGGGAAGACGGGAGTGATGAAGACTGGATGGTACACGAGAGCGTTTTTTTACAGTGTAGGGCAAAAGGTCGAGGAAAACGGCACCCATGGCGGGCAGGAAGGAATTATCGTCGGTCGACGGAGGATCTCGGGGAGAAGATGCACCCGGGTCCAGTGGCCGGAGGTCGGTCGGAAAATGAGGGGGGAGCTGAAGCGGCGGTAGGCAGGGGAGACAACATCATTCGTACAATTCCCAACATAGTGGGTACATGGCTCAAAGAAAATTACACAACAAGGGCGGCTGGGTGCGTGACTTCTCGTGGAGAGGAGGAGGTTTCTCCAAGTGGGCCGAGTAATGGAAAAGCAGTTAGGCCTAATATGGAAAAGGAAGCCGGGCCGGTTAAAAAATGTGAAAGTGGGTTTGCGGAATTAAATGGTAAGTTAGAGAGGGAATTTATTCCAGAGGCCCACGTCTTTGAAAATAGTCCACTGGTAGATTGCAATTCAAAAAAAATAACAACAACAGATCGTCTTTGAAAAATCGATGCAAGGAAAGCAATGAAGGAGATCAGAGCAAATCCCAAACAATTGGTGGGGAGAAATCCAAGATTCGAAGACAGGAAAATTGTGTATTCGGTAGGGGAAGAGTGAGCTTCCATTACCTCAAACAAATGGCAAGGAAACAGTAAGAAAAAGCATCAAAAATGGGAGATGGGCACAAAACGGTTAGAACGAAATCAAGTGGGGAGGAGGGTCAGTATCGAACCAAAGTTCACTGTCGAGTGAAATAAAGGGTGCGGATTTGACAGAAGGCCTGGAGGATTTCGGGAATGCGATCGTGGTGGAGTGGCAAACAAGAACAAGGGCCGAAAGTAAGCAGGGAGAAGGAAAAAAATAAGCAGGGCCTCTCTGGTAAGTCTCGTAAGTTTTTTGATTTTATGAAGATAGTGTCGTTAAATATAAGAGGGTTGGGCTCAACTAACAAAAAGGAATGGATAGAATACATTTTCAAAAAAGAGAAGTTGTGTATGCTCGGAGTACAAGAAACAAAATTACATGTATTTTCAGATCGTTTTGTGGCAAATGTGTGGGGAACAAACGATGGGGATTTTGTTCAACTAGCGGCATTGGGAAGATCAAAGGGTTTGTTACTAGTATGGAACCGCAACACGTTCCAATGTGAATACCTTGTGAAAGATGATAACTTCGTGTAACACCTGTAATTTTAGGATAAGTACAATTTCGAATCAGTGTGGAAAGCGATCTTTTAAGAAAAATATGAAAAATAGGATTTTGGATTAAATCCTAGATTTTATGGTCTTGTTGGATGAGGAATTCAAATACAAGTCCAACGGTTCTTTCCGGAGCGAAAACGGAGCTAAAACGAAGAAGTTACGGCCAAAACAAGTTTTGGTACACCCTGTGCTATAGTGCCCAGCGATTGTGACACTGTCTCAATCGCATGTCACAATCGCCGGATGCCAAAAACTCTCGGTACAACCCGTGCGATTGTGCCAGCGATTGTGACACTGTCACTAACGCATGTCACTATCGCCCGGGGGTACCAGGACCCTTAAAACGTGATTTTCAGCACTTTTCTCATTCTAACTTCACCCATTTCGTTTTTCTCTCCCAAGAACCGAAACCCTTCACCCCCAATGTCGATTTTGAGCCTTTTAGACCCCAAGAATCAAGTTTTCAAGTGTCTCTTCTTCATCTATCATGGTTTTGGAAGCTAAAGCGAGAATCCTTTCACTTCATCTTCTTCACCCAAATCTTTGTAGGGTTTCATCCAACCTTTTTGACCATTTTGAAGAATTGGAGCTTGTGGTGTTTCGTTGGTAATCTAGAGGTGTTTTGTTGGTGGATTCTTGTTGTGGCTGAGGTAATTATCTCTTTTCTTCATCTAAGAAATTAGGGTTTTGGTATTATTGGTGGTTTTGATGTTTTATGGTTGGAGAATGATTTTATGTGGTTGGATTGTGATATTGATGGTTGGGAATTCATAAATCTAGGTTTTGGAAGTTTTGGCTTGAGGATGCAAACTTCATCAAAGGAGCTTACGTTTGGATAAACTCTAGATTTAGCTTAATCTAGCGAGGTGAGTTCAAGTTACTTTGCAAAAACTTTGTACATGCCAAAATTAGTATTTTCCAAATATTTGCGTGTTTTACTTGAAAATATCTATGGTTGAGTTATTTGAATAGTTTAACTCTTTTGAAGTGTTTATCTTCATAAATGTGTAAAACACCCACATTTGGGGCTTTTGGATATTTGGATGGTTAGAAACCATAAATTGTCTTTAAAGATTAACTGCTCAAAATGAGGTTTATTTGATGGTTTAATCATGTTAGTGTAAATGATTTTAATAAACCATTTGGGAAATGCACTTTTAGTGTTATGGGTCATTTTGAGAATATTAAGGGTGTGAGTCCTTTGAGAAAACCCCTTTTGTTTAACCCGTGTTGAGTTTTGGGGTTAATGATGATTTTGGGATACGTGTTTGCTTAAACAATGTTTAAACGCGTTTTATGCGATGATGATCGACATTATGGGTCTAGCAAGCTTGGAGCACTTTGCTCGGTTTTGACTTTGAGTTAGTCTTGGGACATTTGTCCGGTTTAAATGGCTCGATGTGGAGTCTTATTTACGAGTTGCTCTTATTGCACCGTGTTGCATATTATTGCACGCTGTTGATATTTACATGCTCGGGGTGGAGTCTAGGATGTGTTATATGCTTAATTGCATTTCATTTGCATGATTTGATGTTGATAAATGATCATTAGATCTTTTGAGCAGAGGGCTCGATTTTGGGCTCAGTTGAGTCTTGATGGCATTCGCCCGGTTTTATTAAGCTCGATGTGGGCTTGGGGTTTGCATTGCATGAGTTGCATTATGTTTGAGATTTACATGATTTGAATGCATTAGTTATTCTTTTGGGGTCATGTATTTATATTTAAGTCGAGTAAGCTTGTTTCGGATGGTGGGTTTTCCCAAGGTAAAGATCCAGTAGGATTGAACTTGATGGCTCGGACTAAAGACCTAGTATGGTTGATGTCTAAGAAGGGCTAAAGACCTAGTTTTGGTTGATGCCGGAGATGGACTAAAGACCTAGTTTTGGTTGATGTCTAAAACGGACTAAAGACCTAGTTTTGGTTGATGTCTAAGATGGGATAAAGATCTAGTATGATTGATGCCGAGGATTGACTAAAGACCTAGTATGGGTGATGTCATATGTTTTCCACATCCAAGAAGCTTACTTGCGTTTATTTCTCGTGGTTTAATTTATGTGTTGCCACATTCGATGAGATCGGGTCTCCCCCGTCACCGAAGGGTGTTGATTTCGGGTATTTTATTTATTCGCATTTTTGGAGGTTATATTTATGCATATGGATTGTTTTCCATGGTTGATGGACGAGTTTATGCTACATTTGCTTCGTATTACGTTTTAATAAAGTGTTATATCTAATGGATGGTTTCCATGTTTTACGGGTCGAGTATGTATTGTCAACCGTATTTGAAGGTTTTGCCTAAACTAGACTTATTCACGTATTTGAGTGAGTTGGAAACGTAATTCATTTGCAATTAAAGTAAACTCTTTTGGGAACCTTCCCATGGAAATGTGTGAGTTGGAAAATGGATGATTTGCAATTAAAGTAAACTCTTTCGAAATCATGACTAAACTATTACTCTTTTGACTTATGTTTTTATGTAGTCATGATAAAATGCTTGAACTAACTAGGCGTAAGCCTAACCCTTTTTATTTGTCGGCATGTGCAACAGGCTCAGGTTGGGGTAGCTCTAGCTACATTGTGAAGTGGCGAGTGCCAGTAGGGTGCACGAGAGGTGACTTGAGTAGTGAAGTTTTCCGCACTTGTTGGACTAGCAACTTATGTTGTATTAAGTAACGCCCGTATTAAGTCACAAACTGTAGAATTTTTTGTTGTTTTAATTTCGAGGTATTTTGTGGAATGAATTGTAGAAATGATTTTATTTATTATGGTTATTTTATTGAATTTTAATGTTAGTTGCTCGTTCCAAATTTAAGGGTGTTACAAGTTGGTATCAGAGCCTAAGTTTGAGAGATTTAGGTGTTGATTTTGGATACCTAGACTCAAACTAGCGTTTATTTAAGTAAATGAGAGTGAAATTCACCTTTAGCACTTTAAGATAGGATGTTTCGAGGTCAATAGATGTTGTTAGAAACGAGAATCACGTCGAGAGTAGCAAGGATCATAGTGACACCTGGCCAGTGTCATGGCGAACCTATTAGTACATGTGCATACTTGAATTACTTTAATGTGATGATCGTTGGGGTAGTGGAGAAGTTTCTAAGCTAGTAGTCGTTGGAATAGATGGACGATTCTAGTATTAGTCACTTAGAGTGACGATAAGCATGATGTTTGCTTTAAGTAGACCGTTTCGGGTCAAGATTGATGGTTGGACTAGAACCATAGGCTGAATGAGCCGACTTTGATTTGAGGAAAAACCGTAAGGTTAATTGATGTAATTCCCAACTTGCCTTAAGAGGTTAAAGCATCCGGATGACAATAGTGGACCGGAGGGATTTGGAAGGGTATGAGTTGAGATGTTGAATGCCGACTAATTCATGCACAAAGTTTACTTTGAAAATAAATTTCATCAACTATTTCTTGTGTTTCCAATCCTTATATGGATTGTGTTATGCATGTTGGGAAATGTTTAGCACACACAAGATTTTAAATCATGGTTTTGAACGGGCATGAAACCGTTTTATTGTGGGAGTTGCAAACTCCGCCGGGATTTGTTTTTCCTTATTTCATCGTTGTTCAACATTTGTTTTGGATGTAATGACAATAGTATTTTTATGATGTTTGAGATGTTGGGCAATAACTACGGCGTGTGACTTTAACATTGGATCTCCTCCACATATGTTAGAGTTTGGGACGGAAAGTTATATTCCATTATGTCTATGTAGAACTATTTTTGGAGAATTTGTTTAAAGAGAGTTGTAAACAATGTTATTTATATGGTATTACCATAGAAGGGAACTTTTGGGATTTTGGCGTCTCCTTTATGATTTTGCTTATAGCAATTTGGCTTTGGAAGCATGATGTTTAGCGCCGTTTATTGACTTGGAGTCATTGAGTCCATTGAGTTTCATGGAGTTTTGTTGTACGACGTTTTGTGTCGTGTGGGTACAATTTTACTATATGCATACTCTATTTACTTATGTGAAAAGTTTATGAGTTATGTTGGGCATTTGGTCCCACTCGGGTTTTGTTGAGAAAAGTTAATTTTATGCAATAAGGCGACTAAGAAGAGATGAGTTTAGAACTCTAGCGTCGCGTAACTTTTCTTTCAAGAGTTTGTCTTATTAAGTAATTCGTTGCAAGTAGTTCAGTGTATGGATTGATTTATATGTGGCTTAAGTGATGCATGAAAGAACATTTTTAGTGACATTTCATAATAATTTGATTGGTGCGCTTGCGGTCAGTTAAATGTTTTATTATCATTTTCAAGTAAATGTGCTATATCGACTTAGGGGTATGCATAGCTTGGTAACCATTATTTCTCGACACTTTGATAATCGAGTCGTGCATGAAAATGTTTTATTGACTCTTGTTTAAACGAAAGGCCATTTGGTCAAAGCATGTTGAGTGGTGTGGGGATCACAGATGGTTTACAATACGTGATATTTGAAAAAAAACACACAAACGTATGAGTCGTTGACACTGGTCAATTTTGATTTGCCGAATATTTTGGAAAATTGAAAGCCTTTTTGGTCTTGAAGGAAATGTGTATTTTGAGTATTGTTTTAACAAATACATTTTAAGCATTGGCATTTTAACGTTTTATGTTACTAGTACGGAACTTTTGATGAAGATACTCCGTGTTGAGAATTTTGGGAAAATGAATTGCTTAAACTTGGGGAACATGGGAACCCCTATGTTTTGATTATTGATGCGCACCGTTGGTGCAATTTGGGATTTGAAAATAGGTTTGAACCCTTTTTGGTGTCAATAAATTATCATCACTTATTTCCTTGTATGTTTTGGAAAAACGCATTGTTGTGTGCAAGTTTGCCAAAAACGTTTTATTCAAATGTCATTATAGGACTGAATGAGAAATTTTGGGAAATCAATTTAAAGAATTTCGTCTCTTGAAATTTTGGTGTGAGTTATTTGGTGCATGTGTGTCACTACAAGAAATTTCTAAGAAGTGTTACAAGCTTGCATGCCTACCCCAATTTGAGGTTTTATGATGTTTTAGTCGATATTTTCAAATAGTGGAAACGTGTTGGTTTGTCTTAAATATGGAACTTGCACAAGTCGTTTTGTGTTTTGACTGAGGTGTAATTATGAATCGTTTCCTTGTTTTTGTATAATGAACTGACGCGCACAAATTTTGGTTAGCGAACCTTGTTCCATGCCGTTTTATGGTTGACAAGGAAATTTTGGAGTCAAATGTCGTTTGGACTCCTTTTGAAATACGTGCACACCTTTTGTTGCACCCTATTTAAAGTAGGGCAATTACTTTACGTGCATGTCATGAGTCAATCCATACTAGGACCGTGGCGGTTAATTTTAAAGAAGTTGTTTATTACGCTTTTGCGTTTTGTGAATACACTGAACTGCAATGAAATAATTTTCAACATGATTTTCATATGTGGGACGAGCGTGTCCATCTTTGCGTGACTACCGAATTGATAATAGTAGTTTTATGCGTACGTTTAAATTGATATGAAAATATTTATGTTGAAAGTTTCTATGAAAAGCTTTGTGAATGGCATATTTATTAAATAACGCGCTTGAAAACCTTGAACTCATTAGGACCTTGGGAAAGGTTGAGTAACTCCGATTAAAAGTAAGTGTGTAGAACCTCGACTGTGAAGAGTTGGGCGTTCGGGCACGTGGTGTGATTATAGGCCGGATGATATCGGTAGCAAAGCCAATATGTTTGTGGTAATTGGAGAGTAGACTTGCGGTAACGCATCTCTAGGTTGGTGTAGCCGTTTTGTTGACAACCTTAGTTTTGTGGAAACACTCGGTAATTGGAACTCATGTGTGGAGTCCTGTTAGAGTTCAAAGCTTGGTGGTATAACTAGGTGTCAACCTTTGTGGGTTTGAAATCGGGAACCGTTAGCATATTCGGAGGGTGTAGCCCGATTTTAAATGAAATAATGGTAATGGTAGTAGTAACCTTAAGATGCTCAAATGTGATGAACGGTTTTGGTGGAATAACCTTCGTGTGTGGTTAATGAACCTGTCGGGTTGATGATTAATGTTGAGGTGGATTTTGGAGTCTATTAGAACTCGTTGGAGTTAATCGACAGTTAATGGTAGGAATGATCGGAATTGATGATTCTGTTGGGTTCGTTAGTGAACAAACTTTGGAGTGACTTAGAGTTTGAAACTGAAATCGAGAGGTATGGAACACTTTAAGGTTGGGAGACAACCGGAGTCGTCTAACTAGGAGTTATTCCAGTGGTTAGAGTGTTCTTCCGGACGTAAGTACGGTGTACTTGAAGGGGTTTTGTTGGTAAGAAAATTATTCGAGGATTTGTCTTTATAGACTGTGTGGGGAAATTTAGATTCCAGTTAGGAATTGATGAATTATGGTCGACGTTGAGTCGGTTAGCCCTTATTTGTAAGGGATCTAGATTTCGAGGACGAAATCATTCTAAGGTTGGGAGGATTGTAACACCCGTAATTTTAGGATAAGTACAATTTCGAATCAGTGTGGAAAGCGATCTTTTAAGAAAAATATGAAAAATAGGATTTTGGATTAAATCCTAGATTTTATGGTCTTATTGGATGAGGAATTCAAATACAAGTCCAACGGTCCTTTCCGGAGCAAAAACGGAGCTAAAACGAAAAAGTTACGGCCAAAACAAGTTTCGGTACACCCTGTGCTATAGTGCCCAGCGATTGTGACACTGTCATAATCGCCGGATGCCAAAAACTCTCGGTACAACCCGTGCGATTGTGACACTATCACTATCGCATGTCACTATCGCCCGGGGTACCAGGACCCTTAAAAACGCGATTTTCAGCACTTTTCTCATTCTAACTTCACCCATTTCGTTTTTCTCTCCCAAGAACCGAAACCCTTCACCCCCAATGTCGATTTTGAGCCTTTTAGACCCCAAGAATCAAGTTTTCAAGTGTCTCTTATTCATCTATCATGGTTTTGGAAGCTAAAGCAAGAATCCTTTCACTTCATCTTCTTCACCCAAATCTTTCTAGGGTTTCATCCAACCTTTTTGACCATTTTGAAGAATTGGAGCTTGTGGTGTTTCCTTGGTGATCTAGAGGTGTTTTGTTGGTGGATTCTTGTTGTGACTGAGGTAATTATCTCTTTTCTTCATCTAAGAAATTAGGGTTTTGGTATTATTGGTGGTTTTGATGTTTTATGGTTGGAGAATGATTTCATGTGGTTGGATTGTGATATTGATGGTTGGGAATTCATAAATCTAGGTTTTGGAAGTTTTGGCTTGAGGATGCAAACTTCATCAAAGGAGCTTACGTTTGGAGAAACTCTAGATTTAGCTTAATCTAGCGAGGCGAGTTCAACTTACTTTGCGAAAACTTTGTACATGCCAAAATTAGTATTTTCCAAATATTTGTGTGTTTTACTTGAAAATATCTATGGTTGAGTTATTTGAATAGTTTAACTCTTTTGAAGTGTTTATCTTCATAAATGTGTAAAACACCCATATTTGGGACTTTTGGATATTTGGATGGTTAGAAACCATAAATTGTCTTTAAAGATTAACTGCTCAAAATGAGGTTTATTTGATGGTTTAATCATGTTAGTGTAAATGATTTTAATAAACCATTTGGGAAATTCACTTTTAGTGTTATGGGTCATTTCGAGAATATTAAGGGTGTGAGTCCTTTGGGAAAACCCCTTTTGTTTAACCCATGTTGAGTTTTGGGGTTAATGATGATTTTGGGATACGTGTTTGCTTAAACAATGTTTAAACGCGTTTTATGCGATGATGACCGACATTATGGGTCTAGCAAGCTCGGAGCACTTTGCTCGATTTTGACTTTGAGATAGTCTTGGGACATTTGTCCGGTTTAAATGGCTCGATGTGGAGTCTTATTTACGAGTTGCTCTTATTGCACCGTGTTGCATATTATTGCACGTTGTTGATATTTACATGCTCGGGGTGGAGTCTAGGATGTGTTATATGCTTAATTGCATTTCATTTGCATGATTTGATGTTGATAAATGATCATTAGATCTTTTGAGCAGAGGGCTCGATTTTGGGCTCGGTTGAGTCTTAATGGCATTCGCCCGGTTTTATTAAGCTGGATGTGGGCTTAGGGTTTGCATTGCATGAGTTGCATATGTTTGAGATTTACATGATTTGAATGCATTAGTTATTCTTTTGGGGTCATGTATTTATATTTAAGTCGAGTAAGCTTGTTTCGGATGGTGGGTTTTCCCAAGGTAAAGATCCAGTAGGATTGAACTTAATGGCTTGGACTAAAGACCTAGTATGGTTGATGTTTAAGAAGGGCTAAAGACCTAGTTTTGGTTAATGTCGGAGATGGACTAAAGACCTAGTTTTGGTTGATGTCTAAAACGGACTAAAGACCTAGTTTTGGTTGATGTCTAAGATGGGCTAAAGATCTAGTATGATTGATGCCGTGGTTTGACTAAAGACCTAGTATGGTTGATGTCATCTGTTTTCCACATCCAAGAAGCTTACTTGCGTTTATTTATCGTGGTTTAATTTATGTGTTGCCACATTCGATGAGATCGGGTCTCCCCCGTCACCGAAGGGTGTTGATTTCGGGTATTTTATTTATTCGCATTTTTGGAGGTTATATTTATGCATATGGATTGTTTTCCATGGTTGATGGACGGGTTTATGCTACATTTGCTTCGTATTACGTTTTAATAAAGTGTTATATTTAATGGATGGTTTCCATGTTTTACGGGTCGAGTATATATTGTCAACTGTATTTGAAGGTTTTGCCTAAACTAGACTTATTCACGTATTTGAGTGAGTTGGAAACGTAATTCATTTTGGAAAAACGTATTATACCTTTCGGGAACCTTCCCATGGAAATGTGTGAGTTGGAAAATGGATGATTTGCAATTAAAGTAAACTCTTTCGAATTCATGACTAAACTATTACTCTTTTGACTTATGTTTTTATGTAGTCATGATAAAATGTTTGAACTCACTAGGCGTAAGCCTAACCCTTTTTATTTGTCGGCATGTGCAACAGGCTCAGGTTGGGGTAGCTCTAGCTACATTGTGAAGTGGCGAGTGCCAGTAGGGTGCACGAGAGGTGACTTGAGTAGTGAAGTTTTCTGCACTTGTTGGACTAGCAACTTATGTTTTATTAAGTAACGCCCGTATTAAGTCACAAACTGTAGAATTTTATGTTGTTTTAATTTCGAGGTATTTTGATGAATGAATTGTAGAAATGATTTTATTTATTATGGTTATTTTATTGAATTTTAATGTTAGTTGCTCGTTCCAAATTTAAGGGTGTTACACTTCGTGGCAGCGATAGGGAAATGGGACAAGGTAGAGGGATTGGTAGAATGTGTAAATGTCTACGGTCCACGTGAACAGAAAGAGAGGGCGGAGTTATGGGCTAAAATGGATAACTTGTGCTCAAAGGAAGAGGTAAAATGGGAGTTATTTGGCGATTTTAATGAAGTAAGGGGAACGCACGAAATAGTGAATTCGGTAACATGTATTAAAGGTACGGAGGAGTTCAACGCTTTTATACAAAGAAATAAACTTGTGGATGTTTGGTTGGGGGTAATAAATACACAAGAGTAAGCGATGATGGAATTTTTTTTAGTAAACTTGATAGGTTCTTGGTCACAAGTGCGTTTGGCTCAATTTGGAGAAACTTAGGGGCAAAACCCTTGGAGAGAAAATGGTCGGACCACAATCCGATTGTGTTAAGCGATAAGTGGGTTGATTATGGGCCGATACCTTTCAAATTTTTTGATGCTTGGTTATTGGATGATAGCATTGAAGATGTGGTCAAAAAGGCGTGGGAGAAGGACGTAACTACAACTAGACCGGATTGTAGGTTCCGGGAGAAGCTAAAAACATGAAAAATGAGTTGAGAGGTATCGCGAAAAGTAAATTGGGGAGAGGTTGACAAAGAGTTGGTATCCTTGAAATAAGAGGTGATAAAATTGGAGAAAACAGTCAAGCAAATTCGTTGGAGGAAGAAGAAAGAAGAAGATGGATAAAGGCAAGAAAGAGGTGGCTTGACTTGGAGGAAAGAAGCTTGGCGATGGCTAAGCAAAAAGCAAAAAGAAAAAATCAAATGGATCAAAGATGGCGATGAGAATACGAGATTGTTTCACTTGGCTATCAAGAGTCGGGAAAGAAGTCTAACCATAGATTCGGTTTGGACGGAGGAACTGGCATTGATAAAGGATTATGTGTTCGATTTTTTTCAAAAGGAAGTACGTTAAGCAAAGTGACAACCTACCAATGTTGAAGATAAACCGAATGAAGAAGCTTACAGTTGAGGAGGCTACGTTGATAGAAAGAAGAGTGTCGGAAGAGGAAGTTTGGGCCACAGTGAAAGAATGGGGGAAAATAAGTCGTCGGGACGGGATGGGTTCACGATCGGGTATATAAAGAGATTTTGGGGAATAATAAAAGTCGACTTATTGGCGGTGGTAGATTGGTTCACGTTCTTGACCTTGATCCCAAAAACCTCTAATCCGATTGGTCTAAATGAATTTAGACCAATTAGCCTCATCAGGATTCTATACAAAGTGATACCGAAAATCTTGGTGGAAAGAATGAAGATGGTGATGGGAAAGTGTTGATCCAAACCCTCAGTGATTTGATAATGACTCTTTAAGAAACACTTAGTGAAAATTGTAAGTAGACAATATGTATTAGAGTTTCACTATCACTAATAACTACTATGTCTCTACAGTACCGCTGATAGGGAACTCATGTTCATTAAATTATGTTCAGCGTATCTGTTTATCAATAAAGCGCTGAGCCTGTTCAATCTTGTTGATGATCGCTGACAATCTTAGTTGTTTACTTATGATCCCTGAAGACAAGTTTCACATCAACTATGTTCTACGCTGAAGTCGAAGATCAAGCCAAAGAGCCAGCGACAAGTCTACTAATGAACTGATGCGGATATCAGCGAAGCCAAGATTTGTCCACTCAACGTGAAGTTTCAAGTAGAAGACTTCAGCGATCGCTGAGCTTTGTCACTCGCTGATAAAGTACTGTTCAGTGAACGCTGATCATGAAGTTTCCTCTACAAGTTACTTTTGTCTTATCCCCTTGCACGTCTCCGTACGAACTATCAAAAAGGACATCCCTTTTGTACAGGATCGTACAACCAACTCTGATTCTACACTGTACATCATGCGGCTACTAAGGTTGTCTACAAAGGTCAAACCATGCAACCAATCAGCTGCTGCCACGTGTAAAGTTATACTGCTGTGCATTAAATGCATGCAATATATAAGAAGAACCCTACTTCAGAAATGAAGTGCTCAGCCATCTTCTTATCTCTACTATCTTTGTGTTAGAGTATTATTCGTAATATTCTTATCTCCTTTTCTGTCTTAATTCTAGTGCAAGAAACTTAGTGTTTCTCATAACTTGTTTAGATTAGGTTTAATCCTTAATCTTGTTCCGCAACAAAATGTAAATTGTTTGATTATATCAATAAACAATTTAGAAAGTAAAAATCGTGTGTTTGTATTCAACGCCCCCCCTTCTACAAACTTGTATAACCCTCCGGGACCAACAAGTGTTTTCAGAGCGGATTGTTTAAACTCATAAACAAGATTTTGTTTATACTAATCTTTTCTCTTCCTTACTATTTCTCATTATGTCTACCAACACAAACACAAACTATATTGACAATGGTTCTCTTGCAAAACCCCCTAGATTTTCCAGAGATAACTTTAATCTATGGAAAAATAGTATGATACTCTTCTTAGAAGGTGTAGACCCTACTATACCTTATTACATCGAAAATGGCCCATATATTCCTGTTAGAATTGATCCTGAAGTTCCAGGCAATGCTACTAGAGCTTCCATTCCTGAAAGATTAGTTCCCAAGGAAATTCATATGTGGATTGATGAAGATAAGAAGAAAGTGGCTATCAACACCAAAGCCAGATCCATTCTTTCTATGGCTCTTCCTGACGAAGTCTACCATTCCGTCATGAATCTGAAAACCTCCAAAGCCATGTTGGACACAATCTGTGTTCAATATGAAGGTACGTCTGAAGTCCAGGACTCAAGAAAGATCAACCTGGTAAGACAGTACGAAAACTTCATTTGTGGTAAGAATGAAACTCTCTCTGAAGGTCACCAACGCTTTAACTGCTTAATAATTGATCTAAAAACCGTTGGTAAGGAATATTCTAACTTTTGAAATTCTGACAAAGTTCCTAGAATGTTTACCTGAAAGCTGGAACAGTTATTCAATGTGTCTCAAGCTATCAAAGGATCTAAAATCTATGACTCTTTCTACCTTATATGATACTATGCTCAATCATGAGCAGTCGAGTCACCTTAAGAAGAATCTTGTAAAAGATTCCAAAAGCACCCACGTTGCTTTAATCTCAGAGTCACCTTCCACTCAGTGATCTACTGTCACTATCACTGAGTTGGAGACTAACTCTGAATGCTCATCAGATGCTGACTCTTCAGATCTTGATGAATCTATGGCTCTCCTATCTAATAAGTTCAGGAGATTCGCCAAAAAGAAAAATTTAAGAAAGAATAAATCTCTCGCACTTACTGACAAGCCAAGATCATCAACTCCTGTTGATAAGGCTACTGCTACTTGCTATAACCATGAAAAGATAGGACATTTTGCTAGCGAGTGCAGGTCAAAGAAAGTTTTTAAACCCTCAGCTTTCTCCAAGAAATCCTCTAACCCCAGGGCTAGAGATGACAAGTATCAAAAGCTGAAAGAAAAGTATGCAAAGCTGAAAGGCTTTAAAAAGAAAGGCAAAGGCCTGATGGCTGAATTTGACTGGGCTGCCTCTGACGAAGAAGAATAATCTGACTCTGAAGATGATGATGTGGCCAATCTCTTTCTCATGGCCAAAATCGAAGAGGAAGAAAACTCTAACACTTCCTCTACTTCAGCCTCTGCTACTAAGGTATCACTTTCTTTCTTTACACATATGTCAGATATTGATGAAGCTGATAGTCATCAAAAAATCGATCTCCTGACTATGAGTTTATATGATGCCATGAATGGCAAAACTGTTGTTGAAAATCAAAACCTTGATCTTGCTGAATAGCTTAAAAACTGTCACCTTCAAATAGAAAAGCTTTCTAAAATTGAAGAAGATTTAAAAGATCAGGTTCATATAAATCAACTAGTCAAAATCGAACGCAAAGAAGCTATCGCTGCATTGAAAGCTGAAAAAGCTACTGTTGAAGGATGGTGTAAATCCTCAACAACGATCACTGAGATAATCAAGTCTCAGATTCCCCTGAGTGACAAACGTGGTCTTGGTTACAAAGCTGACGCTAAAGAACCAACCACTGATCATTCCATGCTTAAGTTTGGAATGTTCGTATCCTCAATCCCTGACACTTCCTCATCTCAGTGTTCCTCTTCTAAAACTCCCATCCCTGAGGAAATCTCTACCTTAACTTCTAAAGGTAAAGAGAAAATTGTTTATCCAAAACCTTATAAGGGTACAAAAATACCAAATATGAAGAATGTTAAACCTTCAGTTAATCATTCCTCATCCTCTAAGGATAAGGATAAGGTTTATGAAAATGTTTAGCGATCCACTCCAAGGATCAAGCTGGACTTTCTAGCTAAGAATCTTGATGAACCTCAGGTTCCCCCAAGATTTGATGCTAAAGGTATTCTTGGTGTTGGCCCTGCTCATTTAAAATTAATGGCTAAGCATGCAAATGGTCCTAAAGATACTTTTAGCTATAGGAAATGTTATCACTGTGGACTTACCAATCACATTGCTAGTAAGTGCCCCACAGCCACCAAAGCTGAAAAATTAACTAAGGTGAAGATCAATGCCCCCAAGGCAAAGAAGACCACTGAGGTTAAGAAATTAACCAAAGTGAAGACTGACACCAAAGCTGAATCTTCAAATGCTGTGAAGATTGCTGAACCTTCCACTTCCTCAACCACCACTGACAAGTGTGGACCCATGGTTAAATGGGTGCCAAAGTCAAACTGATCTTCCTTTGTGTGCAGGTTCGGAAGGGTATCTGGTATCTCGATAGCGGATGCTCAAGACACATGACTGGATTGAAAAACCTGCTCACTGAGTATAAGGAAGAGAAGGGTCCCTTTGTGACCTTCGGTAGAAACGGAAAAGGCTATACCCGAGGGTTTGGTGTACTTTCAAATGGTACAACAACCTTTGAAAGAGTTGCATATGTTGAAGGACTGAAGCATAATCTTCTAAGCATAAGTCAGCTATGTGACAAGGATAACAAAGTGATTTTCACTAAGGAATCCTGCTTTGTCACTGATAAAAAGGAGAAGATAGCTCTCAGCGGTTATCGTATGGAAAATGTTTATGTAAAAAACATGGACTCTACAACCACTGAGAACTCCTGTTTCTTCTCAAAAGCCTCATCTGATGTCAACTGGCTATGGCATAAGAGGCTCTCTCATCTCAACTTTAAGACACTGAATACTCTTTCTTCTAAAGAGTTAGTCACTGGTCTACCTCAACACTCATACGCCAAAGAGTCCTTATGTTCAGCGTCTGAGAAAGGGAAACAGACCAAAGCAAGCTTCAAGTCTAAGCAAGTTTCCTTAGTGTCATCTCCTCTACAACTTCTCCATATGGATTTGTTTGGCCCTGTTAACAAACAATCCATCGCTGGAAAGAAATATACATTGGTCATAGTTGATGAATTCTCTCGCTATACCTGGGTAATGTTTCTCCGTTCTAAGAGTGACACCCCTGAAGAACTCATCACATTTGTCAGGAAAATGGAAGTCCTGAACAACATGACCGTTCACTCAATAAGGAGTGATAATGGGACTGAATTCAAAAACAGTTCTCTTGATTCCTTCTTTGAAAGCAAAGGTATTTCTCGCAACTTTTCCTCAGTGAGAACACCGTAGCAAAACGGAGTCGCTGAAAGAAGAAATCAAACTATCCTCAAAGCTGCACGTTCAATGCTCAACGATTCTCACCTGCCTACTCGGTTTTGGGCAGAAGCTGTCAACACTGCTTGTTTTACTCAAAACAGGTCGCTGATAGTCAAAAGATTCAAGAAGACAGCCTATGAACTCTTCCATGGGAGAAAGCCTTCAATTATCTTTCTTCACATCTTTGGATGTCAGTGTTTCATACTGAACAACAGAGATGTCCTTGGAAAGTTTGATCCAAAGGTTGATGATGGAATCTTTCTTGGATATTCTTCAATCTCCAAAGCCTTCAGAGTCTTCAATCGAAGAAGACAAACTGTTGAAGAAACTATCCATGTCACTTTTGATGAATCCCGTTCAGCGAACTCTAGACCTTCTGCTGATACTGAAGAACTGAATCAATGGATGTTTTCTCATCTTGGTGATTCAGAAGATGTTCATACTCCTCCATCGCATACTCATCACGCTGAAGATGATGATCCAACCGTCATCCCAAGCATGCAGACTAGTGAAGCTGAAACATCATGGGTCTCAGCTGTTCCTCTAAACACTATGCCTGCCTCTCAACCTTCTATCTCAGATATACCATTTACTTCTCAGCAATCAGTGAATGAAATGACATCTACACCTATTCCTCTCTTGGTTGATATACCAGAAGTCGCTGAAGCCTCATCTTCAGCTCCTCCAGAAGTTCAGGTTGAGTCAGCGACTTATGCTCCGGCTCAGCGATGAACTATAAATCACCCTATTGAACAAATTCTTGGTGATCCAAACTCTGGTGTTCAGACTCGACGAAGTGCAGGTAATATTTGTTTATTTGTTAACTTTATCTCTCTGATTGAACCAAAGAAAACAGATGATGCCCTCCAAGATCCAAACTGGGTCAGCGCTATGCAAGAAGAGCTGACTGAATTCGAAAGAAACAAAGTTTGGAAGCTTGTTCCTAGACCATCCAACAAGTCAGTGATAGGCACTAAATGGGTCTATCGAAACAAGTTGGATGAACATGGAACTGTAACCCACAACAAAGCTCGACTTGTTGCTCAGGGATACAGACAAGAGGAAGGTATAGATTACGATGAAACCTTCGCCCCAGTGGCAAGACTCAAAGCTATTCGTCTATTCTTAGCTTACGTTGTGCACAAAGACTTCAAAGTTTATCAGATGGATGTTAAGTCAGCGTTCCTCAATGGAAAGCTGAATGAAGAGGTCTACGTGGAACAACCTCCAGGATTCTCAGATCCTAAGCATCCAGGTTATGTTTATAAACTGGATAAGGCACTTTATGGCTTAAAGCAAGCTCCTCGTGCATGGTATGACACTCTCTCTACTTATCTCCATATTGAAAAATTTGAGCGTGGTAAAATCGATAAAACTCTATTTTTCAGGAAAGTAAAAGGTCATATTATTCTTGTTCAAATATATGTTGATGATATTATATTTGGTTCCACTAACCCTGACCTTTGTACTCGTTTCGCTGATAGAATGAAATCGGAGTATAAAATGAGTATGATGGGTGAGCTAACATATTTCATTGGTCTTCAAATCAAGCAAAATGAAAAAGGAACTTTCATTAATCATGGAAAGTATGTTAAAGATATGCTGAAGAAATTTGATTTAACTCAGAGTTCAGCTATGAAAACCCCTATGGAACCACCGTTGACACTAAACAAGGATCCTTCTGGAAAACCTGTTAATGTCACGATGTACCGTGGGATGATCGACTCTCTTCTGTATCTTACAGCTAGCCGACCTGATATTATGTATGCAACCTGTTTGTGTGCATGATATAAAGCTGAACCTAAGGAATCTCATTTGATCGCTGTAAAGCGAATCTTTCGTTACCTTAAGGGTACTCCTAACCTAGGTCTTTGGTATCCTAAAGACTCAGGGTTTGATCTAATCGCCTATTCAGATAGTGATTTTGCAGGTTGCAAATTGGATAGGAAAAACACCACAGGAGGCTGTCAGCTCCTGGGTGGAAAGCTGGTGAGTTGGACAAGTAAAAAGCAAAACTCAGTGTCCACCTCAACCGCTGAAGCTGAGTACATAGCCGCTGGAAGCTGTTGTTCTCAGGTCTTGTGGATGAGAAATCAACTACTGGACTATGACCTTCAGCTCTCAAAGATTCCAATCTATTGTGACAGCACAAGTGCCATCGCTATAGCAAATAATCCAGTGCTACACTCAAAGACCAAACACATCGAAATCAAGTATCATTTTATCAGAGATCATGTGATAAATGGTGATATAGAACTTCATTTTATCCCAACTGATTTTCAGTTAGCTGATATTTTCACCAAACCTCTTGATGAGACAAGATTCAACTTTCTCATCAGCGAGCTTGGAATGCTGAACCTAGAAGAGTAAAATCTTCAGCGGTTCACATTTGATCAGTGATAACAATGAACTTGTATAACCTATTCAACATCTATTCCCTGAACAAAATTGATTCGCTGAGATCAAGGTATGTTCTTCTTTACTCGTTGACGTTCGCCTATGAATGCAAGATTTCAAAACAAATTGCATCGCTGAATATCTCTTCCTTTCAGCGATACTTTTGAAATTTCTAAATTTCACTGATATTTCTCTTTTCATGATTTTATGAACACAATCTTCATGATTGTTCTTCAAGTTTAAAACAAGAATCTTAAACTTGTATCTTTATATGTTTTTCCAGAATCCCTTCTCTAAAAGGAAACTGGAAAATAAGACATTCACTATGTTTTGTATTTCTTTTTCAAAACAAGAAAAACCCTAATCTTCATTAAGACATCTTTGGTCTGAATGAAATGTGCAAAACCCAAAAACATCTTATTTTGGAAAATCTTTCCACATTAAGACATTTTTGTTCATCTTCTTCATATTTATATGTGATAAACATAAATGGCATCTACTATTGAAACTCCTGCTGCAAAGTCTCCCACTGCTGCTGAGGTTACTGAATTCACAAACGCTCCTCAGGTTAAATTTAATCTTAAGCAAGTTACCTTTCAAAGCAACAACCCCTATGCTCTCTTCGACTTTCCTCAAAAGAAGCAGGTCACACACCTGGATGATGCTGTGAACTTTCTCAAGACCTGTCCCCTATCGACAGCTCTTACTATTGCACCCCCGGCTCATCGATATCTTCTAGCTCAGTTCTGGTATACTGCCAGAAGAGCACAGGTGCCCTCAACCAAAGATCCAAAGAAAATGCTCGATGTCATTCTCTGTGACACCAAGCATGGAACCTCCAAGATCACCCCTGGTCATATCAGGCGTGCTCTGAACCTTCCCGGCAGTACCAAAGAAAACCGCTTTGTCCCTCTGCCAAACCCCAAAAACCTCGCTGATAGAGAAGCCCTGATTGCATTCTTTGATGCAATGAATTATGCATGGGACACAGGGAGGGATAAACTCCCTGAGAAGAAGCTGACTGCTATCAAGAACTCAAAAATGCCCAGCGAGATGAACTTCATCTTCGCTCATTTGATCAGCTGCTTGACAGCAAAAACTGGGTCAACTGACCAAGCATCTCAACCTCAACAGGCCATGGGATATGCTTTGCTGAAAGGTCTTAATATTGATTGGGCATCAATAATTTACAACGACTTGGTGTTCAGGGTGGACATGGCTGACAGACCAACATGTGTTCCATACCCCCGGTTTGTCAGTGCCGTCTTTCTACACGGACTTGGGGACGAATACCCAAAAGTGGGTGACCTGAAAGTCTCTCAGGTTGGCCCTAAGGTGCCCGACTTCAAGGCCCTGCCAAACGAGGTACGTCTTTCTACTATCTTATCTATTCTCAATCCTCCAACTTCTTCTACTTCTGCGGCTACCTCAGCGGTAATCCCCACCGCTGATACCCAGGCTGCAAAAACTACTCCTACTAAGAAAAGGAAACACTCTTCTACCTCACTTGATTCTCAAAGGATCAAGAAAACCAAGGAGCAACCCTCCAAACCTTCACAGGTTGAAGACTCCGCGGCTCACTCTTCTCAAGAGCCGTTGTATAGTTCAGTGGTACGCTCTGCCACAACTGCTCAAGCCACCCCTTCCATACCAACTTCAGCGTCTCTAAACGCTGAGGTTATAAACTTGGAACAGAACCCACCTCCTACAGACCCTCTAAGGACTGAAGAAGTATTTCTCAGCGAACCCAACGCTAAATCTGGCACCACAACCCTCTTCTCAACTGTCACTCCTCCCACCATTTCTTTGGTCACTCCATCTATTCCCCCCCTTCTCTACTACAACTGTCATTTATCTGGGTGACTCATCTGCTGAAGAACTACGGCGGATGCAAGATTTAAATAAAGGACCTGCGGAAACTTCCTAGCATAAAGGTACACTGGAAGATGAATTTGAAACATTGACAGGTCATCGAGATATCGAGGACTTCATCAACCATCCCGCAGGTATACACATAACTCCAAACACTCCTCTCTCAAAACCCCAAACTTCTGAGCTTTCCTTTGTTCACAAGTTCTCAACTTTTTCAGGTCCTAATTTGGGAGATATCAACACCTCCCTGAAAGGCTTGGAAATGAAGGTGGAATCTCTCACCACCGCACTATCAGCAAACTCTTCAGCGGTTACAGACGCTGGAGATGCTCTCAAGAAGCTGACCACCGAGGACCAAGGCAAAGCCTCCAGTGCTGATCTGGAGAAGGTGGATGGTAGCATTGGTCAATTTTCTACCACCCTCGTTGAAAACTCCATCGCCAACATCACTCTCTCCACCAACTTTACGGTCATGTCCAGCAAAGTCACATCGCTGAAGACAACGGTTGGTAACCTTCAGGGAGAGATGTCTACCTTGAAGACGGATGTCAGCGCTGCCACTGGTCTACTGCAGCAAATCCTCGACCGCCTGAATGTTGCTACCTGTGCTCCTTCGCACTTTACTCAGGTGGATCGAGAGGATCTTCAAAGAATCACTCCTGCTATATCTGGCCTGGAAGACAGACTAGGTAGGATTGAAACCTGTGTTGGGATCTCTGTCCTGGAAGACAGGGACCCAATGCACACTGACACTGCTGCTGCTGACACTGCAAATTCCTCCCCCATCCATCATGTGGAAGAGAGGGAGAAGACTGAAGACCTTCCCCATAATGTTGAGGGGAAGGAGAAAAATCTTGAAAACCTTCCCCATAACGCTGAGGGGGAGGGTATTGTTTCTTATGCTGCTACAACTAAACAACCTCAGGGAGTTGAAAACCCTGAGGGAACCGAGAAACCTCCCTCTGTATCTGAGGGGGAGCAACTCGATGAGCAACCTGAAGCTGAGGAAGAAGAAGAAGATAATGAAGACCTCGACCTTGAGGACGACGAACCATCATCATCCCCTAAAAATGATAATGATGACTTCTTCTTTGTCCAGCCTAAGAAGGCCCCTGCTCAAAAAGGGGTAATCATTAGAGAATCATCAGGGGAGGGGACAAAGACAAAGCCTGCAGCGTCTGAAGCTGACAAAGGCAAGAACAAAGGTGTTTCATCCGAAGACAACTTGGCTATTCTCTTCAGCAAGCCAGTTTGTCAGGCAACAAACACTCTATTCCCTTATACTACATCCCTCCTCTATCCCTTATCAATCTCAGTTCTCCTCTCCATAAAACCTCTATACACTTAAACCCATTCTTTTCACTATCTCTTTCTTTCCCAAATGATCTTACTTAAACGATCGCTGTGTTTTAGCTAGTCCTCTCCCCTGCTTGAGGAACCAGCTAAAGTTCCTACTGCTGCAACTTCAATAATCCCAGCCACAAGAGCTGAAGAAATAACCCCAGTCTTGGATTTCATTGAGACTGAAGAACATGAAGAACAACTGCTCTCTCACAAAAACAGACCTTCCTTGGCTCCTCAAAAGCTAAGTGAAGAGCATCAGAGAGAAGCAATGATCAAGAAGCTTGAAGATCAGCAAATCATCCTCCCGCGTTCCAAAGTCATCCCTGACCCTACTAAGTACAGACTGACAAAGAAAGAGTTCGCTGATCACCTTAGAGCTGAAAGACCACTCGCCGATCAAAGGGAAGCTGAAGAAAAAGATAAAGCCTACGCCATCCAGCTTGTCCAACAATCGGTGAAAGACCCCGCACTGAAGAAGACTCCTATCGAGGTTCAACGCCAATTATGGGAAGACGCCCAAAAGATCATCGAGGAAAAGACCAAGGTATCTGATTCTACCTTGGAATGGTGCAAAGAAAGACTGCACTATCGATCTCGGGTAGCCAGGATCAACAAGGTGAACATAAGGGGAAGAACGACCATAAGCGTTCCTATCGTTGAAGTTGACATATTCAGAGAAAATGATACCAAGGAGACCATCTATGCTGCTACAATCAAGAAGTACGGTCTCTCTGAATGGTTGGAGATGCGAACAGCCATTCAGCGATCTCGCTCACAATATAAAAGCCATGTCGAGAAAATTATAAATTCTCAGATCGACTTGGTTTCATCTGCTGTGGATATTCCTCCTCCTCCTCCTAATCCAATTCAACAAAGAAGGGCCTCTGCAAAGAAAAAGATAATACCTTCAGACTCAGGTCCTCCTATCTGAAACGAAACAGGTATTGGTTTTTCACGTGCTGAAGTACTTGGTCCTGAACCTGACCTGTCAGCGCTCGACACCTCCTTGCCCCCTGGTGAACGCTTCATCCCTGGAAAAGTCCTAAGCGAACCTTACGATATCTTCTTTCACGACTATGATGGACGAGAACACTTTCAACGCATCTCTGAGCTTCTCATCACTCCCATCGAACAGCTCAGGGATCTCGTCTACTGGTGTGAATTCAGAAAAGATCTTCTCGGACAATACATGAAGCCCCTAATCTTTACTGAAGCACAGAATAGACGAAATCTTGGTGAAACAGTTCCTGACTGGATGATTCCCTCTACAAGAACCCTTGATGAACTTCTTGTTAAGGAAGAACCTTTCTAGCTGATAGGATTTCCTTGTAATTCCTCTATCTTTATCAGCTTGTATCTTTTGTACTTGTAATATTTCCACTTCCCTTTGTAACCTTATACGAAGTTTAAAGAAACATTTCAGCGAATGTACTTTACTCCATCAGTACTCAAAAGATCCCATAAAACAGTAAAAGGGACAAATATTTTATAAGTTCTTTTTATCCTATGTTTTCTTACTTAGCAATTTTCTTTTGTTGCTATGTCATAATCAAATAGGGGGAGATTGTTGATCCAAACCCTCAGTGATTTGATAATGACTCTTTAAGAAACAGTTAGTGAAAATTATAAGTAGACAATATGTATTAGAGTTTCACTATCGCTGATAAGTACTATGTCTCTACAGTACCACTGATAAGGAACTCATGTTCAGCGTATCTGTTTATCAATAAAGCGTTGATCCTGTTCAGTCTGGTTGATGATCGCTGACAATCTTAGTTGTTTACTTATGATCCCTGAAGACAAGTTTCACGTCAACTATGTTCTACGCTGAAGTCGAAGATCAAGCCAAAGAACCAGCGACAAGTCTACTAATGAATTGATGCGGATATCAGCGAAGCCAAGATTTGTCCACTCAACGTGAAGTTTCAAGTAGAAGACTTCAGTGATCGCTGAGCTTTGTCACTCGCTGATAAAGTACTGTTCAGTGAACGCTGATCATGAAGTTTCCTCTACAAGTTACTTTTGTCTTATCCCCTTGCACGTCTCCGTACGAACTATCAGAAAGGACATCCCTTTTGTCCAGGATCGTACAACCAACTCTGATTCTACACTGTACATCATGCGGCTACTAAGGTTGTCTACAAAGGTCAAACCATGCAACCAATCAGCTGCTGCCACATGTAAAGTTATACTGTTGTGCATTAAATGGATGCAGTATATAAGAAGAACCCTACTTCAGAAATGAAGTGCTCAACCATCTTCTTATCTCTACTATCTTTGTGTTAGAATATTATTCGTAATATTCTAATCTCCTTTTCTGTCTTAATTCTAGTGCAACAAACTTAGTGTTTCTCATAACTTATTTAGATTAGGTTTAATCCTTAATCTTGTTCCGCAACAAGTTGTAAATTGTTTGATTATATCAATAAACAATTTAGAAAGTAAAAATCGTGTGTTTGTATTGTAACATCTCGATTTTTATAAAATATTACGTTTGGTTTATTAAATAATTTGAGTACAATTATGTGATAAATTAATTTTAGAGTTTAACCCCGATTAAGTTACGTTATGGGTTTTATTGGAATTATATGTTAAGGGGTAAACTTTAATTTTAATTTATAAGTTGGGGGATGGATTTTGTTAAGTAATGAAAGTGTGAGGGGCTGTTTGGTTAAGGTGATTAAAGTTCATCACCATCACCTCCCTATTTTGGACAAAAAGAGGAGATAAGAGATATTTTATTTCTCTTCGTTTGGTGTGTCCGTGTGTGTGTGTTTTTCTTTGTATTGTAAAAGAGAAATAGAGAGAAAGAAAACAGAAAGTGAGAAAAGAAGAAGAAAAGAAGAAGAGAACAAGAACAGATTTCTGGTGCAAGTTAAGAATTCAAACTGGTATAAACAAGGGTGCTGTTTGATTTGAAGTTGATTGTGCAAGAGAAGTGGCTTTTATCTCCATAAGGTGAGTTCATTCACTTTTTGTTTAAATCCATGTTTTCTGTCAAATTAAACATTAAGACGCCTGTATAAACTGTTTTGGGACTGAATGGATGTGTTTAAAACAAGCTGAATGGAATAAACATGGTTTTGGATGGTAATTTTAAGCTGCAGGTCGAAGTTACCGGATAAAAGATAATACCCGGTAACCTCTGTATGAAGGTTTCCGGATGGGGCAAAAACTACCGGTAAGTTCTGTTTACTTTGGTAGTTACCGGATGAAATAGTTACCGGATATTATCAGGATTGTTTTGTAGCCAGTAAGTCTTTGTACTCGGTAACCTTTGTAGTACCCGGTAAGATCTGTATTCGGTAAGTATAGTATCCGGTAAGATCTATACCCGGTAAGATCTGTATCCGGTAAGTATTTCAATCCTGTAAGTTTTGTATCCGGTCACTTTTAAGTATCCGGTAACTTTGGGGTCTTTATTAACTTCTGGATTTAGGAGTGGAAATACAATCCTAGTAGCCTGAACATACTTACAATTTGATAGTAGTGTGCTAGGCTTAAAGATTGTTTTAGTTTGATACTATGCAGGTGTGTAGTAAGTATAATGGATCCATAGGCACTAGTTTTTATGAACACATGGAATAGGCGTGGATTAATCGTAATTCTCGTTTAGGTGAAATGAGGAATAGGCGTGGACTAATCGTAATTCCCATTTCACATTGATGAGAAATCGTGGAATAGGTGTGGACTAATCGTAATTCCCGATTTCTAAGGAAGAAAAAGGGATTGACATGTGTAATTGTGATCTCTACTTCCTTTCCAAGAAATTGACATGTGTAATTGTGATTTCTTGGATATGAGCATTAATCTAGAATCCGTAGAGATTCGTAGTGGGCTCTTGAACATGATATTATGACTGACTTGGTGTCGGTCTTATTCATGGAATCGGGTTTAACCCCGTCATCGTAAGATGTTGAAGCGTATGGTAAGAAAAGGGTAAACCAGGTTTGTTATGCCTTGTTTACATTGATTTTAAAAGTATTATTTTGAAACCGAATGTTCTCACTAGGCGTTAGCCTAATCGTTTCAAATTATATTTTCTTACCAGGTACAGATTTAGGGAAATAAATGGGATGTGAGGCGAAGGAGTTAGCTGATGCAATGAGGCTTTTTGATGGATTGCTTAGATAACCTAGTTAATCTGATTATAGTTGACATGATTAGATTAATAGGTTATTGGGAGAATTCCATGTTTGTAATTATGAAAACTTATAGTTAATTCCCTTCTTATATAAAAGTTTGGACATTATTTTATCATAACTTGTTACAATTTGAGGTTCAAATTAGCCCTGATTTTTAGGGTGTTACAATATGGTATCAGAGCTTTAGTTTAAGTGAACTAGGTATGCTAGTGAGATATCTAGACTTAAACTGAGATGAATTAAGTTATGATATGTGAGATATGGGTAGAAGTATTAAGACGGGATAGTCTTAGAGTCGACGGAAATACGTGAAATTAGTACTGTAATGATGGTAACGAGGATTCTTCTGTATGATATGTTCACAATTCCAATTAGCTACTGTTGTTATGAATATATTGTTACACAAGCATACTTGTTTCTAAATTGTTACAGTGACTAATGACCGGCAAAGTACGTTTCGTATGTCTAGATATGTGTAGCCATTTCTTATGGTTATTTCTTTGTATTATATCAGAACGATGGTGAATACACCACCAAGGTCCTCTAATTCTTCGGAGGACAGAGCAGTAACTGACTGGGGGTTGGAGGGATGACCTGGAATGGGCGGAACCCATGAAAGTCCGCCGAGGCCACCTCTAATAGGTTGATTGGAAAGTCAAACACATAGAACAAGTACTGGTACTTCTAATCCGGAAACACCAGAATCAACTATGGAATCTCGTATGATGGAGAGTATGACGAGAATGATGACTACATCGATGGCACAACAAACAGAAATGTTTATGAAAGCGCTGAATGATCGAAGTGCGGAGTTACGGCGAACGGAGACTGATACTGGGGTAATAAATCCAATTCGTAACCCTGTGATAGAGGCAGAAAGGAGGGTGGAAAGAGTCTGCTCGTATAAAACGTTTCTAAGCTGTAAACTGCCAGAGTTTACCGAAGCAGATAATCCAGTAGCCTGCATGAATTGGCTCAGGGAAATGGAACAAGTTTTCCGAGCTTGTGAATGTGATGAGAAATCAAAGGTCATATTTGCGTCTCAAATGTTAAGAGGTAATGCGCTGACTTGGTGAAATGTAGTGACGGCTACAATCACTACTCCAGTCTTGGCTGCTATGACTTGGGAGACATTCAAGAAAAAGATATTGGAAGAATATTGCAATGAAAATGAAATAGATAGGATTGAAGAAGAGTTTTGAACTCTTAAGAAAGGTGATGCAACTATTCGAAAGTACACCGAATCCTTCATGGAGAAGCTGAACTTAGTGGGGCATGTGGCTCCGACTGAGAAAGAAAAGATTAAAGCGTATTTGAAGGGTTTGCCAGCGGACATGATGTCCCGAGTGAGAAATGCTAAAGCTACTACGTTGAGAGAAACAATTGAAGAAGCCAAAGTTATGGAAAGAGTTTATGCTAAATACAAAGAAGAAAAGATGCAAGTGGGAGAGAAACGGAAATGGGAAGGCCGGACAGAGCCTTCTCAGAAATCAAAAGCAACTGGTAAAAGTACTCATTATGAACCTCGTTGTGAGCCGAATTGGTGCCCGAAGTGTAAGAGTAAGCACTATGGACCGTGTCGAGTGACAACGCTGGAAAGTTATAAGTGTGGTAAAAGTGGGCATACTATGAATAATTGCCCTGTACAAGGATCAACGTGCTATGAGTGTAAACAACCAGGTCATTTCCGTCGGGATTTCCCAAAGTTGAAAAAGGGTGGAGACCAAAGCAAGAAACCAAATATTCCCAAGCCAACGGGTCGGGCATTCCATATGACAACTGATGAAGCCAAAGAATCGAAAGACGTCGTTTCGGGTACATTCCTCGTTAATTCCATTCCTGCGTGCATTTTATTTGACTGTGGTGCAAATTTGTCATTTGTGTCCAAATCGTTCTATCACCAGTTAGCTATGCCTATCACTACCTTGGAAGATGCCTTAGTAGTTGAGGTAGCTAACGGGGGTCAAGTCTTGGTTCGCGAAAGACTTGAGGGTTGTTTTATTTCAGTAGGGGAAACGAAATTTCCGATCAACTTGTTGTTGATGGAAATTGGAGGATTTGATGTGATTGTGGGTATGGACTGGCTGACAGTCAACCAGGCAGAGATACTTTGTGCAAAGAAATTGATCCGGATTCCGATGGCCGATAAGGATGATGTACTCATCTTTAGGGAAAAGCGAAAAGGGGAAGTTCCGTGAATTTCTGTTGCAAAAGCGCGTAAATGCTTGATGAAAGGATGTTCATCCTATCTAGCGTATGTTTTAGATGTAAAGTCAGAAAAGAAACAAGTAGAAGATATTAAGGTGGTACGTGAATTCCCGGACGTATTTCCCGATGATCTTCCAGGCCTACCGACTGAACGGCAGGTAGAGTTTCGTATTGATCTTATCCCTGGATTGGCACCTATAGCACGTGCACCGTATCGCCTAGCGCCGACCGAAATGAAAGAGATGATGACACAACTACAAGAGTTGTTGGATAAAGGTTTTGTTAGACCGAGTTCTTCACCTTGGGGAGCTCCGGTTTTGTTTGTTAAGAAGAAGGATGGCACTATGAGGATGTGCATTGATTACCGATAGTTGAATAAGGTGACTATTAAGAACAAATATCCGCTTCCAAGGATTGATGATGTTGGTCCCAAAGGCCTATACAAGTTTGTAGAAGGGGGGGTTGAATACAAACACACAAATTTTACTTTTCTAAATTGTTTATTGATAAACCATTAACAATTTACAGCTTGTTGCGGAAACAAGATTAAGGATAAACCTAAATCTAAACAAGTTGGAACACCAAGATTTCTTGCACTAAGAGAGATAAGGAAATTACTAATAATAACCTATCTTGAGATAAGAGATTGAACTTGTCCAGAGTTAGCAAGTTACTTCAAATGAAGTGGGTTCATCTCTTTATATACTGCATGCATTTAATGCAAGTCAGTATACACTTTACACGTGTCATCAGCTGGTTGGTTGTATGTCTTTGACCTTGGTTGACAACCTTAGTAGCCGCATGGATGAACAGTGTAGTATCAGAGTGGTTGTACGATTTCAGACAGTCGGAGGTTCTTTTCTGACATTTCATACGGAGTCGTGCAAGGGAGGTTAAGACAAAAGTACTTTGTACGGAGGACTTCATGATCAGATTTCGTTGATTCAGCGATTATCATTTTCTATTCAGCGAATGATAAAGTTTAGCGATAGCTGAAGTCTTGTACTTGATACTTCACGTTGAGTGGACAAATCTGAGTCTTCGCTGATCCGCATCAGTTCATTAGGAGACTTGTCGCTGGTTCTTGAGCTTGATCTTCGACTTTAGCGTAGAACCTTTGTTGACGTGAAACTTGTCTTCAGGGATCATAAGTAAACAACTAACTTATCAGCGATCATCATAATGACTGAACAGACTCAGTATTAATGGTGAACAGTTTCGCTGAATGTTTAATTTAAAGAGCGAGAGTTCCTATCAGCGGTACTGTAAGATCTTAGTACTTATCAGCGATAGTGAAACTCTGATACATATTGTTTATTACAATTTTCACTAAGTATATAAGAGAGGGTCATTATCAAATCACTGAGGGTTTGGATCAACAATCTCCCCTATTTGATTATGACATAGCAACAAAGAAAATTGCTATTAAATGAAAACATAAGGATAAAAAGAACTCATAAAATATTTGTCCCTTTTACTGTTTTCTGGGATCTTTTCAGTACTGATGGAGTAAAGTACATTCGCTGAAATATTTCTTTAAAACTTTGAATCAAGATACAAAGAGAAATGAAAAGATTACAAGTATAAGCGAAATAAATTACAAGTACAAAAGGATAACTGATAAAATAGATGAAAGAGGCGATCCTATCAGCTTACAAAGGTTCTTCCTTAATGAGAAGTTCATCAAGGGTCATTGATGTGGTGGGAATCATCCAGTCAGGAACAGTTACACCTTGTTTTCTTTTGATCAGCGCTTCTTCAAAAATCAAGGGTTTCAGATGTCGTGCCTGAGGGTCATTTCTGAAGTCACACCAGTAGATGAGATCTCTGAGCTGTTCGATTGGAGTGATTGGAAGCTCAGCGATCCGTTGAAAACGCTTTCCACCATCGTAGTCATGAAAAAATATCCCGTAGGGTTCGCTTATGACTTTGCCAGGGATGAAAGTCTCACCAGGAGGAAGAGATGTGTCAAGCATGGAAAGATCAGGATCAGGACCAAGGACTTTAGCACGTGAAAAACCAATACCTGTTTCATTTCGAATGACAGGGCCATCAATTGAAGATATATATTTCTTCTTCTTCTTCGCTGAGGCCTTTCTTTTCTGACTTTCGAGAGGAGGAGGAGGAATATCCACACAGGAGTAGACTAAGTCGATTTGTTTGTTGATCAGCTTTTCAACATGTTCCTTGTATTTTGACTTGGACTTCTGGATGGCTAACCTGATCTCCAACCATTCAGAGAGACCGTACTTCGTTATGGCTTCAGCATAGAATTTTCCGGACTTCTTATCTTCTCTGAATATCTCGATTTCAGCGATTGAAACAAGGGTTGTTCTTCCAGAGATGAATACCTTGTTGATTTTGGCAGGAGAGTCTCTGTAGTTGACCTTTTCTTTGCACCAGGCTAAAGTTGACTGAGACACAGTTCTCTTTTCTTCAGTTATCTTCTTGGCGTTTTCCCAGAGATGACGTTGAACATCAATGGGAACTCTTTTCAGCTTGGGGTCTTTTATTGAACGTTTAGAAAGCTGGATGGCGTATTCTCTGTCTTTTTCTTCAGCTTCTTTTCTTTCAGCTATTAGACGTTCAGCTCTGAGATGTTCCTTGTATTCCTTTTTGGAAATTCTGAACTTTGGAGGAACTGAAGGAAGTTGATCACGCCTCAGAATGATTCGCTGATCCTCGAATCGCTTTATTATCTCCTCTCTTCTTTTCTGATCATCTTCACTTAGCTTTTGAGGAGCTAAGGAAGGTCTGCCTCTGTGCGAGAGTAGTTGTTCTTCTGGTTCATCAGTCTCAGAGATTAAATCTAAGACTGGGATTATTTCTTCAACAGCAGCTGGTATTTTTGGTGAAGTCGCAGTTGTGGAGCCTTCAGCGATATCCTCAAACAGGGGAGAGGACTAGCTGAAACACAGCGATCTTACGAGTAAGAACTTGGGTAGAATCAGATAGAGAAAATTGGTTCAAGTGTATAGGCTTGGGTAGTAGAACTGATAGGTATGATAGATGAGGGATGGAGTGAGAGATGTTTAGCATACCTGACAAACCGGCTTTTCAAGCAAGATCATCAGATTGTCATCTTCAGCGACGCTTTTGCCTTTGCCTTTCTCAGCTCCAGAGGCTGAGGGCTTTGTGTTTGTCCGCTCCCCTGAAGGTTCATTTATCGAGATTCCCTTAAGAGCTTTGATCTTTTGAGCAGGTTTGACGATAAAGAAGTCATCGTCATCTTCGTCATCATCATCATCATTCTTTGGAGAAGAAGATGGTTCATCATCAGGGATGTCGACGACTTCATCATCTTCTGCTTCGGATTCAGTTTTCTCAGCTTCTTCTTCGAGTTGCTCCCCCTCAGATACAGAGGCGAGCTTCTCGGTTTCCTCAGGGTTTTCATCTCCCTGAGGTCCAGCGGTGGTTTCTTCAGCATCCTTCTTTTCTCCCCTGATAGATTCATCATGGGAAAGGTCTTCAGCGCTCTTGGAGAGATCTTCAGCCCTCTTCTCCCCCTCTTTTTCATGATGACTGGGGGAGGAATGGCTAGATTTAGCAGCGTTGGTAGGTTCTCTGTCTTCTTGGCCAAAGATACCTACACAAACTTCAATCTTTGCTAATCTGTCTTCAAGGCCAGAAATAGCAGGATTGATCTTCCTGAGCTCAATGCGATCTGCCGCTGTAAAATGTTCAGATTCAGGGACATGGGCAGGAGCAGGAGTATTCACCTTGTGCAGCAGCTGTTCGATCATAGTCTTCATCGAACCAACGTCAGTCTTTACAGAGCTTAAGTCAGTCGTCAGAGTGTTGACATTTGTCTTCACAGCAGACATATCTCCCTCTAGTGTTCCAACCGATGTCTTCAGCGTTGTAAATTCGCTGGACATGGATGAAACTGAGTTTTTGAGAGAGGTGTAGTCTGTGTAGATATCAGCGAGCACCTTGGCAAAGTCGCTGAGAGTTTTATCAACTTGGTTCATGTCATATGTGGAAGCCTTCTTCTCCACCACTGTTGTCAGCTTGTTCAGATTCTCTCCAGCGTTTGTTACAGCTGTAGAGTTATTGGAGAGAGTAGTGGTGAGACCTGTCAGCTTTGTCTCCACGGACTTCAGAGAGGCGTTGATATCTCCCAAATTAGGACCTGTAACATATAAAAACTTGTGAACATAGGAAAGCTCAGAAGTTTGGGGTTTAGTCACAGTGTTTATGGGTTGTTGTTTACCTGCAGGAGGATTGGTGAATTCATCGAAATCACGGGTTCCTGAGTAAAGTTCCATGTCATCTTCAAAAGTGCCCATGGATTTTTCTGCAGGTCCTGTCTTCATCATTCCTGGAGAATCAGCTTTATGTTCCGAGGAAATGATGTCAGCTCCAGTTAGATCTGGAGTAGAGACCAAATTAGTGGAGGGAGGAGCGAAGGATAAGAATGGGGATTGGGTTATGAGTTCAGCGTTGGATTCGCTGACAATCACTTCATCAGTCTTTTGAGAGACTGAAGGAGGTTGGGTCGGTTCCAAGTTTGTAACCTCAGCGTTTAGAGACGCTGAAGTTTGGATAAAAGGGATGGCTTGTTCAGGTGTGGTAGAGCGTACCACTGAACGTTCCTTCAGCTCTGCAGAAAGAGCTGAGAAGTCTTCAGCATGAGATTGCTGGGGTTGCTCCTTTGTTTTCTTGATCCTTTTAGAATCAAGTGGGGTAGATGAATGTTTCCTTTTCTTAGAAGGAGAGGATTTTGTGGCCAGGGTATCACCGATGGGTATTGTCGCTGAAGGAGCCACAGAAGTAGAAGAAGGGTTGAGAAGAGTTGAGAGGGTAGAAAGACGTACCTCATTTTCAACAGGTTTGAAGTCGAGTACCTTAGGGCCAATCTGAGAGAGTTTTAGATCGCCCTCTTGCGGGTAGGTGTCCTTCAGGCCATATTGAAAGATAGCGCTGATGAATCGGGGGTAGGGAACCCAAGCAGGCATGTCAGCGGCAGAGTCTACTCTTTGCAGCAAGTCATCATAGATGAGAGATGCCCAGTCAATGTGTAGACCTTTCAGCAGAGCGTATCCCATAGCTTGCTGAGGTTGAGCGGCTTGATCAGAAGAGCCGGTCTTGGCAGTCATGCAGCTGATAAGGTGAGCGAAGATGAAGTTCATCTCGCTGGGCATTTTCGATTTCTTCAGCAGTGTTAGCTTCTTCTCAGGCTTCTTGTATCTGCCCATTTCCCATACATAGCCCATTGCATCAAAAAATGCAATAAGAGCTTCTTTGTCAGCGATCTTCTTATGGTCAGGGAAAGGAACAAAAGGTTTTTCCTTTGTAGCGATGGGAAAGTTCAGAGCTTTGCGAATGATGGCAGGTGTGATCTTTATCGTGCCATATTCAGTATCGCAGAGGATACAATCAACTGTTTTGGAGGGATCTTTGGTGGATGGTAGCTGAGAGTGTCTGGCAGAGTACCAGAACTGAGATAGTAGCAGCTGACTTGCAGGGGGTGAAATGGTCAGGGCTGTTGAAATGCAGCAATTCTTCAGGAAATTCACAGCATCTGTCAGATGTGTGACTTGCTTTCGAGGAGGAATCTCGAGAAGCGCAGAAAGGTTGTTTATCTTAGTCCAGTCTAGTTGATCAAGATTGAACTTAACCTGAGGAGCCTTGATGATTTCCACTTCCTCAGAGTCAGTAGAGAAGTTCTCAGCGGTAGTAGGAATGTTAGATGTTGCCATTTCCTGTATTATCAGTTCAACCAAAGATTAACAAATAAGAATAATCTTAATGTGGAAAGATTTTCCATTAAGATGGTTCGAATTTTGTCCATTTCATTCAGACAAAATGTCATAATGAAGATTAGGGTTTTTCTTGATTTTTGAAACGAAATGTAAAACCCATTTTCTTGTTTTCCAGTTTTCTATGAAGAAATAGATTCTGGAAACGAATGAAGAACAAGTTTAAGATTTTGCATTTAAACTTGAAGAACAACCATGAAATGGTTGTGTTCATAAAACCACGAAAGAAAATGATTTCATTTTACGAAGTTCTTTTGTTTGATCTTGTTAAAACAATGAGAAGATCGGAAACAAGTTATACGCATTCGGTAATAAATAAGAACATATTAACCTTGATGTTTGATGAAGAAGATGATGAACAGTTCTTGAAGTTTTTGAAATCACAAATGCAACAGTGAATTCTTTCTTGCGGAGGAAGATTGATCGCATAAAAGAAAAATATAAACAAAGAATTTGTTTATATAGAGATTTTAGAAAGAGAAAATCTTGAGCGGGAAAAGATTTTCATCATGACACGGACACGTGTTTGCATTTGATTGGAAGTTTGAACGAGACGTGCAAACGTGTGTCAGGAAGAGAAAACGTGCCGGGGTTTTATCCGTTGCAATGACGTCACAACTGTCCTTTCATATTCTTGGTTGTCTCTGAGGTTTTGAAAAACTCAGAGATACTTTTGAAAACATGAAGCACTGAATGAAAAATATTCAGTGAAGGTTTTAAGAAATTTCCAAATATCGCTGTTAAGGAAAAGATATTCAGCGATGCATTTTGTTTTGAAATCTTGCATTTTCATGCGATTGTCAGAGAGAGAGAGAGAACATACCTTGATATCAGTGAATCAAGTTTATGCAGAGAGAAGATGATAGAATGGGTTATACAAGTTGATTTTATCCTTTCGCTGATCAATGTGAACCGCTGAAGATTTTATCCTTCAAAGTTCAGCATTCCAAGCTCGCTGATGAGAAAGTTGAATCTTGTCTCATCAAGAGGTTTGGTAAATAAGTCAGCTAACTGATAATCAGTTGGGATAAAATGAAGTTCTATATCCCCATTCATCACATGATCTCTGATAAAATGATATCTGATTTCTATATGTTTGGTCTTTGAATGTAGTACTGGATTGTTTGCTATAGCGATGGCACTTGTGCTGTCGCAATAGATTGGAATTTTGGAGAGCTGAAGATCATAGTCTAGTAGCTGATTTCTCATCCACAAGACTTGAGAACAACAGCTTCCAGCAGCTACATATTCAGCTTCAGCTGTGGAAGTGGACACTGAATTTTGCTTTTTACTTGTCCAACTTACCAGCTTTCCACCCAGGAGCTGACATCCTCCTGTGGTGCTTTTCCTATCCATTTTGCAACCTGCAAAATCACTATCTGAATAGGCGGTTAGATCGAATCCTGAATCTTTGGGATACCAAAGACCTAGATTCGCTGTACCCTTAAGATATCGAAAGATTCAATTTACAGCTTTCATATGAGATATCTTAGGTTCAGCTTGATATCGTGCACACAAGCATGTTGCAAACATAATATCGGGTCGGCTAGCTGTTAGATACAATAGAGAGTCGATCATCCCACGGTACAGCGTGACATTGACAGGAACACCCTTAGTGTCCTTATCAAGTGTCAGCGGTGGTGCCATAGGGGTTTTCATAGCTGAACTTTCAGTTAAGTCGAATTTCTTCAGCATATCTTTAACATATTTTCCCTGATTTATGAAAGTTCCTTTCTCAGTTTGCTTAATCTGAAGACCAAGGAAATATGTTAGTTCACCCATCATGCTCATTTTATACTCATCTTTCATTCTATCAGCGAAATGAGTACAAAGCTCAGGGTTAGTAGAACCAAATATAATGTCATCAACATATATTTGAACTAAAATGATATGACCTTTCACTTTTCTAAAAAATAGAGTTTTGTCAATCTTACCTCGCTCAAATTTTTCAATATGGAGATAAGTAGAAAGAGTGTCATACCATGCACGAGGAGCTTGCTTCAAACCATAAAGTGCCTTATCCAGTTTATAAACATAACCTGGACGCTTAGAATCTGAGAATCCTGGAGGTTGTTCCACATACACTTCTTCATTCAGCTTTCCATTTAGAAACGCTGACTTAACATCCATCTGATGTACTTTGAAGTTTTTGTGTACAACATATGCTAAGAATAGACGAATAGATTCAAGTCTTGCTACTGGAGCAAATGTTTCGTCATAATCTATACCTTCCTCTTGTCTGTATCCCTGAGCAACAAGTTGAGCTTTGTTGCGGGTTACAGTACCATGTTCGCCCAACTTATTTCGATAGACCCATTTAGTGCCTATTACTGTTTTATCAGTTGGTCTCTGAACAAGTTTCCAAACTTTGTTTCTTTCGAATTCAGTCAGCTCTTCTTGTATGGCGCTGACCCAGTTTGGATCTTTGAGGGCATCATCTACTTTCTTTGGTTCAGTTAGTGAAATAAAATTTACAAATAAACAAATATTACCTGCACTTCGTCGAGTCTGAATCCCAGCTTTTAGATCACCAAGAATTTGATCAATTGGATGATTTATAGTCCATCGCTGAGCCGGAGCGTGAGACGCTGACTCAACTTGAATTGGAGGAGCTGAAGATGAAGCTTCAGCGACGTCAGGAGTATCAGCCAAGAGAGGAATGGATGCAGTTGTCATTATATTCACTGATTGCTGAGAAGTAGATGGAATGTCTGAGACATTTGGTTCAGCGTTAGGTATAGTGTTTATAGGAACAGCTGAGACCCAAGAAGTTTCATCTTCACTGTTCTGCATATTTGGAATGATAGGACTATCATCTTCTACTGGATGAGCATTAGTGGGAATATCTTCTGAATCACCAAGATGAGAAAACATCCATTGATTCAGTTCTTCAGTATCAGCGGAAGGTTTAGAGTTCGCTGAACGGGATTCGTCAAACGTGACGTGAATAGTTTCTTCTACAGTTTGTCTTCTACGATTGAAGACTCTTAAGGCTTTGGAAACTGAGGAGTATCCAAGAAAGATTCCATCATCAGCCTTAGGATCAAACTTTCCAAGAGCATCTCTGTTGTTTAGTATAAAACACTGACATCCAAAGATGTGAAGAAAGCTGATTGAAGGCTTTCTCCCATGAAAGAGTTCATAGGCTGTCTTTTTGAATCTTTTGACTATCAGCGACATGTTTTGCGTAAAACAAGCAGTGTTGACAGCTTCTGCCCAAAACTGAGTAGGCAGGTGAGAATCGCTGAGCATTGAACGTGCAGCTTCAATAATTGTTCTATTTCTTCTTTCAGCGACTCCATTTTGTTGCGGTGTTCTCACTGAAGAAAAGTTATGAGAAATACCCTTACTCTCAAGGAAGGAATCAAGAGAACTGTTTTTGAATTCAGTCCCATGATCACTCCTTATTGAGCGAACGGTCAGATTGTTCAGGGTTTCCATCTTCCGAACAAAATTGATGAGTTCTTCAGGGGTGTCACTCTTAGAACGGAGAAACATTACCCAAGTGAAGCGAGAGAATTCATCAACTATGACCAGCGTATATTTCTTTCCAGCGATGGATTGTTTGTTAACAGGGACAAACAAATACATATGGAGTAGTTGTAGAGGAGATGACACTGAAGAAACTTGCTTTGACTTAAAGCTTGCTTTGGTCTGCTTCCCTTTTTCACACGCTGAACATAACGACTCTTTGGCGTATGAATGCTGAGGTAGACCAGTGACTAACTCTTTTGAAGAAAGAGTGTTCAGTGTCTTGAAATTTAGATGAGATAGCCTCTTATGCCATAGCCAGTTGACATCAGATGAGGCTTTTGAGAAGAAACAGGAGTTCTCAGTGGTTGTTGAGTCCATGTTTATTACATAAACATTTTCCAAACGATAACCGCTGAGAGCTATCTTCTCCTTTTTGTCAGTGACAAAGCAGGATTCCTTAGTAAAGATTACTTTGTTATCCATGTCACACAGCTGACTGATGCTTAGAAGATTATGCTTCAGCCCTTCAACATATGCGACTCTTCTGAAGGAGGTTGTACCATTTGAAAGTACACCATACCCTCGGGTATGTCCTTTTCCATTTCCACCGAAAGTCACAGAGGGACCCTTCTCTTCCTTGTATTCAGCGAGCAGGCTTTTCTTTCCAGTCATGTGTCTAGAGCATCCGCTATCGAGATACCAGATACCCTTCTTAACCTGCAATACAATGGAAGATTAGATTTTCTTGGGTACCCACTTAACCATGTATACACATTTGTCAGTGGAAGTAGTTGGAATGGAAGATTCAGCAGTCTTCGCAGCATTTGAAGACTCAGCTTTGTCTTTCTTCACTTTGGTTAATTTCTTAACTTCAGTGGTAGGATTCACTTTAACCTGATTTGCACCAGGGTTGGTCTTCTTTGCCTTGGGGACAATATTCACCTTAGCTATCTTTTCAGCTTTGGTGGCTGTGGGGCACTTACTAGCAATATGATCGGTAAGTCCACAGTGATAACATTTCCTATAACTAAAAGTAGTTCTAGGACCATTTGAATGCTGAGCTTTTAATTTCAAATTAGAAGTGCCAGCACCAAGTAAACTATTGGCTTTAGAAATGGGACGAACATTCAGTTCTTCAGATTTCTTACCAAGGACATCCAATCTGAGTCTAGGAGTAGATCGCTGAATAAATCCAGATATCTGCTTCCTTGATCCAGAGGGATGAGCCACTGAAGCTTTAGAAGCATTCATCTTTGGTACTAAGGTACCCTTCTGAGGATTCTGGTAAATAACAATTCCTTTACCTTTGTCTTTAGAGACAGAGGTAGGAGTTTCCTCAGGGATTGGTGTAACGGACGAGGAGCACTGAGAAGATGAAGTATCAGCGACTGAGGATACGAACGTTCCAAATTTAAGCATTGAACGCTCAGTGGTTGGTTTTGGAGTTTCATCTTTGTAACCCAAACCACGTTTATCACTCAGGGGAATCTGAGACTTTATTATCTCAGTGATCTTTGTTGAAGAATTACACCATCCTTCAACAGTAGCTTTTTCAGCCTTTAATGCAGCGATAGCTTCTGCTCGTTCGATTTTGACTAGCTGATTTAAATATACTTGATCTTTAAAATCTTCTTCAATTTTAGAAAGCTTTTCTATTTGAAGGTGGCAGTTTTTAAGCTTTTCAGCGAGATCAAGATTTTGGTTTTCAACCACAGTTTTTCCGTTCATGGCTTCGTATAAACTTCTAGTCAAGAGATCGATCTTACGGAGACTATCAGCTTCATCAATATTTGGAATATTGGTAAAGAAAGAAGGTGATACCTGAATAGCAGATGTTGAAGTGGAGGGAATGTCTGAACTTTCTTCCTCTTCTTCAATCTTGGCCATAAGACATAGATTTGCTTCATCATCTTCAGAGTCAGATGATGATGCTTCTTCATTAGAAGCAGCCCAATCATAGTCAGCCATCAGGCCTTTATTCTTCTTCTTAAAGCTTTTCAGCTTTGCATATTTTTCTTTCAGCTTTGAATATTTGTCATATTTATTTCTTGGAGCAAAGGGTTTCTTTGTAAAAGCTGAGGGTCTAGAAACTTTCTTTGACCTGCACTCGTTAGCGAAATGTCCTATCTTTTCGCAGTTAAAACAAGTAGCAGTAGTCTTATCAACAAACGCTGATGATCTAGGCTTGTCAGTTATGGAAAGAGGTTTGTTCTTTCTAAACATTTTCTTTTTGGCAAATCTCCTGAACTTCTTAGTTAGGAGAGCCAAAGATTCATCATTATCTGAATAATCAGAATCTGATGACCTTTCAGAGTTACTTTCTAACTCAGTGATAGTGACCGAGGGTCGCTGAGTAGAAGGTTCCTCTGAGATTAAAGCAACAGGGGTGCTTTTGGAATCTTTTACAAGATTCTTCTTAAGATGGATCGATTGCTCATGATTCAGCAACGTGCCATATAAGGTTGAAAGGATCATTGATTTTAGATCCTTTGATAGCTTGAGACACATAGCATAATTGTCCCAGCTTTCAGGTAAACATTCTACAAACTTTGTCAGTACTTCAAAGTTGGAATATTCCTTACCAACAGTTTTCAGATCTATAATTAAACAATTAAAACGTTGGTGAACTTCAGAGAGAGGTTCATTCTTACCAGAAATGAAGCTTTCGTATTGTCTTACCAGGTTGATCTTTCTTGAATCCTGGACTTCAGACGTTCCTTCATACTGAACACATATTGTGTCCCACATGGCCTTTGATGTTTTCAGTTTCATGACAGAATGGTAGACTTCGTCAGGAAGAGCCATGGATAGTATGGATCTGGTTTTTGTATCTATAGCCACTTTCTTCTTATCTTCGTCAGTCCATTGAAAGATTTCCTTAGGTCTTTCTGGAATAGCAGGTCTATTCTCAGCGGCTGGAACAGCAGCATCAATTCTTACAGGGATGAATGGACCATTTTCTAGATAGTAAGGCATAGTAGGGTCTACACCTTCTAAGAAGAGTGTCATCCTATTTTTCCATAAATTGAAGTTATCTTTGGAAAATCTAGGGGGTTTAGCAAGAGAACCATTGTCTATATAATTTGTGTTTGTGTTGGTGGCCATTTTCAGATAATAGCAAGGAAGAGAAATATCTTAGATTAGATCTTGTTTATGAGGTTAAACAAATCCGCTCTGATACCACTTGTTGGTCCAGGAGGCCTATACAAGTTTGTAGAAGGGGGGTTGAATACAAACACACAGATTTTACTTTTCTAAATTGTTTATTGATAAATCATTAACAATTTACAGCTTGTTGCGGAAACAAGATTAAGAATAAACCTAAATCTAAACAAGTTGGAACACCAAGATTTCTTGCACTAAGAGAGATAAGGAAATTACTAATAATAACCTATCTTGAGATAAGAGATTGAACTTGTCCAGAGTTAGCAAGTTACTTCAAATGAAGTGGGTTCATCTCTTTATATACTGCATGCATTTAATGCAAGTCAGTATACACTTTACACGTGTCATCAGCTGGTTGGTTGCATGTCTTTGACCTTGGTTGACAACCTTAGTAGCCACATGGATGAACAGTGTAGTATCAGAGTGGTTGTACGATTTCAGACAGTCGGAGGTTCTTTTCTGACATTTCGTACGGAGTCGTGCAAGGGAGGTTAAGACAAAAGTACTTTGTACGGAGGACTTCATGATCAGATTTCGTTGATTCAGCGATTATCATTTTCTATTCAGCGAATGATAAAGTTTAGCGATAGCTGAAGTCTTGTACTTGATACTTCACGTTGAGTGGACAAATCTGAGTCTTCGCTGATCCGCATCAGTTCATTAGGAGACTTGTCGCTGGTTCTTGAGCTTGATCTTCGACTTTAGCGTAGAACCTTTGTTGACGTGAAACTTGTCTTCAGGGATCATAAGTAAACAACTAACTTATCAGCGATCATCATAATGACTGAACAGACTCAGTATTAATGGTGAACAGTTTCGCTGAATGTTTAATTTAAAGAGCGAGAGTTCCTATCAGCGGTACTGTAAGATCTTAGTACTTATCAGCGATAGTGAAACTCTGATACATATTGTTTACTTACAATTTTCACTAAGTATATAAGAGAGGGTCATTATCAAATCACTGAGGGTTTGGATCAACAGATGATCTATTCGATCAACTCCAAGGTGCATGAAGTTTTTCAAAGATTGATTTAAGGTTAGGGTATCATCAAGTTCGGGTAAGAAATGAAGATATTCCTAAGACGGCGTTTAGAACAAGGTATGGGCATTATGAATTTCTTGTAATGCCATTTAGGTTGACCAATGCTCCAGCTGTGTTCATGGATATGATGAACAGAGTATGTCGACCATTTTTAACAAGTTTGTCATTGTATTCATTGATGACATACTTGTTTATTCAAAGACTGAAGTTGATCATGAACGTCATCTTCGTGAAGTCTTAGAAATATTGAGAAGAGATAAATTGTATGCGAAGTTCTCGAAATGTGAATTATGGTTAAAAGAGGTACAATTTCTAGGCCATGTAATCACTTTGGAGGGAGTCAAAGTAGACCCAGCAAAGATAGAAACAATGACGAATTGGGAGACACCAAGAAGTGCGTCTGAAATAAGAAGTTTTTTGGGTCTAGCGGGTTATTACCGAAGATTCATTAAAGACTTCTCAAAGATTGCTTCTGCTTTGACCTTATTGACTCGAAAGAACGTGAGGTTTGTTTGGACTGAAAAACAAGAATCGGCTTTCAGAACTTTACGTCAAAAGTTATGTGAAGCTCCTATTCTTGCCCTACCAGAAGGAACAGAAGATTTGGTTGTATATAGCGACGCGTAAAAGATGGGGCTGGGATGTGTGTTGATGCAACAAGGCAAGGTGATTGCTTACGCATCAAGACAACTTAAAGAGCATGAGAAGAATTATCCTACCCATGATTTGGAATTAGCAGCGGTCGTATTTGCATTGAAGCTGTGGCGACATTATCTTTATGGAACGAAGTGTACTCTTTATACTGATCACAAGAGCCTGAAACATGTCTTTGATCAGAAAGAGTTAAACATGAGGCAGTGACGCTGGTTAGAGTTACTTAAAGATTATGATTGCGAATTGCATTACCATCCCTGTAAAGCAAACGTCGTAGCTGATGCTTTAAGCAGAAAAGAATATAGTGGGTGTTTGAAAGCGACCAACGCCAGAATTGATGTAACATCAAGTTTAATTGAAAGGATAAAAGAGGCACAAGCGGAGGCCTTACTGGAAGAGAATCTGAAAGAAGAAGTCATGAGCAAGCAACATCTTCAACTGACTGAAGATAGCCGTGGAATTAAACTTATCCAAGGTCGTGTTTGGGTGCCTAAGGCTGGAGGAAATCGAGAGTTAATTCTCGAAGATGCTCATAAATCTAAGTATTCTATACATCCTGGGAGTACTATGATGTATAGGGATTTGAAATTTCACTATTGGTGGCCAGCTATGAAAGTAGATGTGACGCGAATAGTAGAAAAGTGTAGGACATGTTCTTTAGTAAAAGCGGAACATCAAAAGCCTTACGGAAGTTTCCAATCTTTGGAGATTCCGGAATGGAAGTAGGAAAAGATTACCATGGATTTTGTGACAAAGTTACCAAGGACGCAAAAGGGTAACGACACTATATGGGTAATCGTGGACCGATTGACTAAGAGTGCTCATTTTCTAGCTATGAAAGAAGCGTCACCAATAGATAAATTGGCGAAGCTGTATATTGATGAAGTGGTGTCAAGGCATGCTATACCGGTGTCTATAGTGTCGGATCGTGATAGTCAGTTTACCTCGAGGTTTTGGCAGTCACTACAAGAGGAATTGGGTACGAGAGTTAATTTGAGCACTGCTTATCATCCACAAACCGACGGGCAAAGCGAAAGAACCATTCAAACTTTGGAAGATATGCTCAGGTCGTGTGTGTTAGATTTTGGAGGTAACTGGGATGCACATTTACCCTTAGTGGAGTTTGCGTATAACAATAGTTATCATTCAAGTATTGGAAGAGCACCATTCGAAGCTTTGTATGGTCGGAAATGCAGAACTCCGGTGTGTTGGTTAGAAGCCGGAGAAAAACAGTTTGCTGGTCCGGAATTGGTGCAACAAACAACTGACAAAGTGAAAGAAATTCGGAAGCATATGAAAGCAGCTCAAGATCGAGAGTTATGCTGATCCGAAAAGAAGACCAAAAGAATTCCAAGTTGGGGAGCGCGTGATGCTTAAAGTATCCCCATGGAAAGGTGTGATAAGGTTTGGTAAACGTGGAAAGTTGAGTCCTCGATTTCTAGGACCTTTCACCATCACTAAGAGAGTTGGAATGCAAGCGTATCAGTTGGATCTTCCACCTGAATTGGAAGGAATCCACAATACCTTCCATGTTTGCTACCTTCGGAAGTGTTTAGCCGAAGAGGACGATGTGATTCCACTTACTGACGTAAGAGTGGATGAAAAGAGTCGTTGTGTGGAAGAACCTGAGGCGATTTTGGAAAGATCAGTTAGAAAATTACGTAATAATAAGGAAGTAGTTATATTGAAGGTACAATGGAAACACCATCGAGGTGCTAATGTGACTTTAGACTCAGAAGAGGATATGAAGATTAGATATCCTCATTTATTTACATAACTTTGATTTCGGGGACGAAATCATTTTCAAGTTAGGGAGTATTGTAACATCTCAATTTTTATAAAATATTACGTTTGGTTTATTAAATAATTTGAGAACAATTATGTGATAAATTAATTTTAGAGTTTAACCCCGATTAAGTTACGTTATGGGTTTTATTGGAATTATATGTTAAGGGGTAAACTTTAATTTTAATTTATAAGTTGGGGGATGGATTTTGTTAAGTAATGAAAGTATGAGGGGCTGTTTGGTTAAGGTGATTAAAGTTCATCACCATCACTGCCCTACTTTGGACAAAAAAGGAGATAAGAGATATTTTATTTCTCTTCATTTGGTGTGTGTGTGTTTTTCTTTGTACTGTAAAAGAAAAATAGAGAGAAAGAAAACAGAAAGTGAGAAAAGAAGAAGAAGAGAAGAAGAACAGATTTCTGCTGCAAGTTAAGAATTCAAACTGGTATAAACAAGGGTGTTGTTTGATTTGAAGTTGATTGTGCAAGAGAAGTGGGTTTTATCTCCATAAGGTGAGTCCATTCACTTTTTATTTAAATCCATGTTTTCTGTCAAATTAAACATTAAGACGCTTGTATAAACTGTTTTGGGACTGAATGGATGTGTTTAAAACAAGCTGAATGGAACAAACATGGTTTTGGATGGTAATTTTAAGCTGCAGGTCGAAGTTACCGGGTAAAAGATAATACCCGGTAACCTCTGTATGAAGGTTTTCGGATGGGGCAAAAACTACCGGTAAGTTATGTTTACTTTGGTAGTTACCGGATGAAATAGTTACCGGATATTATCCGGATTGTTTTGTAGTCGGTAAGTCTTTGTACCCGGTAACCTTTGTAGTACCCGGTAAGATCTGTATTCGGTAAGATCTGTACCCGGTAAGATCTGTACCCGGTAAGATCTGTATCCGGTAAGTATTTCAATCCAGTAAGTTTTGTATCCGGTCACTTTTAAGTATCTGGTAACTTTGGGGTCTTTATTAACTTCTGGATTTAGGAGTGGAAATACAATCCTAGTAGCCTGAACATACTTACAATTTGATAGTAGTGTGTTAGGCTTAAAGATTGTTTTAGTTTGATACTATGCAGGTGTGTAGTAAGTATAATGGATCCATAGGCACTAGTTTTTATGAACACATGAAATAGGCGTGGATTAATCGTAATTCCCGTTTAGGTGAAATGAGGAATAGGCGTGGACTAATCGTAATTCCCATTTCACATTGATGAGAAATCGTGGAATAGGCGTGGACTAATCGTAATTCCCGATTTCTAAGGAAGAAAAAGGGATTGACATGTGTAATTATGATCTCTACTTCCTTTCCAAGAAATTGACATGTGTAATTGTGATTTCTTGGATATGAGCATTAATCTAGAATCCGTAGAGATTCGTAGTGGGCTCTTGAACATGATATTATGACTGACTTGGAATCGGGTTTAACCCCGTCATCGTTTAACCCCGTCATCGTAAGATGTTGAAACGTATGGTACGAAAAGGGTAAACCAGGTTTGTTATGCCTTGTTTACATTGATTTTAAAAGTATTATTTTGAAACCGAATGTTCTCACTAGGCGTTAGCCTAATCGTTTCAAATTATATTTTCTTACCAGGTACATGTTCAGGGAAATAAATGGGATGTGGGACGAGAGCTTTTGGAAGTGTTCAACTTTTGGTCTAGGCGAAGGAGTTAGCTGATGCAATGAGGCTTTTTGATGGATTGCTTAGATAACCTAGTTAATCTGATTATAGTTTACATGATTAGATTAATAGGTTATTGGGAGAATTCCATGTTTGTAATTATGAAAACTCATAGTTAATTCCCTTCTTATATAAAAGTTTGGACATTATTTTATCATAACTTGTTACAATTTGAGGTTCAAATTAGCCCTGATTTTTAGGGTGTTACATGTATTTAACCCCCCCCCCCCCTTCTACAAACTTGTATAACCCTCCGGGACCAACAGAAAGCTCATATGCAAGGAGCAAAGCGCCTTTCTAAGAGGGAGGTCCATTCTCGATGGGTTCTTATAGCGAACAAAACGATCGATTTCTTAAGGAGAACTAAGAAGAACGACTTGATATTCAAAGTAGACTTTGAGAAGGCATACGACACAGTGGAGTGGTCCTTTCTTTTGGACGGGTTGAAAAATATGGGGTTCGGAGAAAAATGGAGGAAATGGATAGAGGCGTGTTTAAAATCCACCAGGATTTCCGTCCTAATTAATGGTGCACCAACTAATGAGATCCAAATTGGAGAGGGGTCTAAGCCAACGAGATCCTCTATCCCCCTTTCTATTCTTGGTCGTGGCCGAGAGCTTGCATGTCATGATGAAGGAAGCCATAGAAAAAGGGTTGTTCAAAGGAATAAAAGTGGGTAAAGACGAGGTTGTGATATCACACCTTTAATACGCGGATGACGTCGTATTTTTCGAAGAATGGGAGTGTAACACCCGGATTTTTGTTCGGTTCGCTTTGGAGCGAAAATAGCAAGAAATGTATATATAAGACATTTTGCGAATTTGTGTCATTTCGATCATATCTCGTGCGTTTAAGCCCGGATTTAAGTAATTCGAGATATTTTGAAAATTCAACACACATAACTACAATCTTGGTGTCTTGAGTTTTTGCAAATTTGATTCGCACTAAGACCCGAAACCAATTCTAAGTTGGGAGAAAAGTTGGGAGAAAAGTTGGACCTGGTGAAAAGAAGATAAAGGAATTAAAGGAGATAAAATGACAGGAAGAGAAGTCGCATCAGGCTGGTAAAGGCATCTTGTTGCATGTTGTAGGTCCTAGGTTCGATTCCTGTTGACTGCCCTCTTTCAACAGTTTATTTTATTAATGAGAGAACTTCGGCCCAATAGCATTACAGGCCCATGATAAGTTGTGCAGTCTCGGTTCGTACAGGACCAAAAGGGTCGTTCCAACCTTTTTGGAGGCCCTATTACACATGTATTAAAAATACAAGTTAATTGGACGACAAAACAAATAACGAATAGAAATTAAGTAGAAAATTTCATATTATATTGAAAGCCTTATAATGAAAATAACCAAACAGTAGGCATGGTCTACATTATAACATCATAGGGAAGGGTTATAGGTTAATGTCCGCTACGAATCAGTACCCCAAACAGATGTAAAAATTAGGCCCCAAAAATTTGGGGGCCCTGTTCTGAAACCCACATTTAACTTGCTGAGGGACGTGCCTGAGGAATAAAAACTCTCACATAGTAATATTGATTTTGATTAGCATTTTGTAGATGAATTAAGTTGAGTAATTTAATCTTGTTGATAAGCTCATATGGGATTTAAGAGTTTTAAATCTTAAAGTTCAAATTTATAGCTTTTGGATGGATTTTGATGGATTAACATATTGGAAGAAATTGGGTGAATGGTTTTAAATCCATTGGGAGTGATCTTTAATTAGTTAGAAAAGTTCAAAAGGTTGTCCAAATATTTTATTTAGAGTTCTTTTATTGATTTGGTGATTGCATATGGTTTATCTAGGTAACAAGAAGATTAAGCAAGTTGGATGAAAAACTAGGTTTAACATAACCTAGCAAGGTGAGTTCAAGTTGCTTTGTGAAAATTTTGTGGATACAAATAATGTCTATTTTGAAATATTAAAGTGTTTTACTTGGTGTTTATTAAATGTGTTGCTTATTTGATTTAAATTACATTTTGGATGCATTTGATTTACAAATATTGTAAAATGTCATTCATTTGGGTCTTTGAACTTTTTGATAAATAAATCATATTAATATGTTTTTTGATGATTTATTATAAAATTGGAGGTCATTTGACGTAAACGCACTTTTAGTGTATTAGGTTTTATAAAACATGTGGAAAATGTATATTATTGAGTTATAAAATATTTTGGAATTATAAAAGGTATAATTTCATTTGGAAAATGATTTATCACATCTCATAATGGGTTTTTGAGTTAATCATATTTTGGAGCATGTAATCGCATAAGCGTTGGTTAAATATAATTTATTGCTTATGATGACTTCTATTTTATAGTCAATGGTGTAGTCGAGCTATTGACTTGACTTTGATTTTAATGAGTTTGGGGGACATTTGTCCGGTTTAATTTTGCTTTATGTCGGGCTTTTGAAGTTATATGCAGTTATGACATATTTATTTGAAATGTTATATGCTTTGAGTGCCTTGTCATTCATTTTGGGTCATGTAAATTTAGATTGGAATGTAATGGATACATAGGCATATGAGTCAGTCATATTTATATAATGGAGAGTCTTGGTATTCTCACTTTGGGAAGTACGCCGTTTTGGCATTTGGTATCCCGGTGTTGTGAGAGGAACCTTATTGGGCTGTACTCCGAAATTTTGAGTTTTATGGTTTAATGTTCTAACACTTGTGCACGAGGGTTGAACATTTTGGGCTATCAAGTAACGAGCCGAGACTCCAATTCTTGAATGCTAGTAAGTAGGCAATAAAGGTTCAATGGAAACCTTGAGGTGTAACTTACTAGAGAATGAACAAGTAATAAGATCGTGTATTCTTGAGGTGTAGCTGGGCACAACAGGCAATAAAGGATACGGTGGTGCACCCGTTGCTGGGTGTGGGACTTGAGGTGTAGCTTATTATAGCAGGCAATAAAGTCCGACTCGAGTTGGAGCTTATTAAAGAAGACAATAGAGTCACGATTTGAGGTGTAGTTCGATAACTTTGTTATGCAACTTAACTTAGTGTTCTGCCACATATAATGGATGCGGGTCTCCCTCGTCATCGAAAGATGTTGTTTGGGTATTTACTTTTATACATGTTTTTGGTGACATATTATATTTATATGGATCGCTTTCCATGTTTTATGGGCTGTGATTTATGCCTTATCCGTGTTTGGGATGTTTTGAACAATAGAGATTTATTCATGTTTTTATAATTGGAAATCAAATATTTATTCACGTTTTAAGTGAGTTTTGGGTTTGAGTCCATTTTTGAGAATTGTTTTATATTGGAGCTTTCGTCACGGGATTTGTGTGCATTGGAAAATGGGTGGTTTGCATTTAATATAAATCCTTTTTGGAACTCATGATTTAAGTTGCACTTTTCTCGTCTTACGAATTATATAACCATGATGAAAACTTTTGAACTCACTAGGCGTTAGCCTAACCTTTTTATTTGTCGGCATGTGCATCAGGTACTGGTTGGAAATGGTATTAACAACACTGTGATAAGACGAGTGCACGTTAGGTGCACGTGGAAGATGTGACGTTGAGTGATGTTTCCACATTTGGAGATAGCGACTATTATGGGGCTTTAGTTACACCTGACTTTTATTTTGTCCTTATATAAGACATATATATATGTTGAGGTCAATTATAGAAATTCATTTTGAGGTATTTCCAGTATCAAATTGTAGAAGAAGGTTTTACCCTTCATTTGATGTAATATTGAAAAGTTTAAATTAGTTGCTTTTTCCAAATTTGAGGGTGTTACAAGTTGGTATCAGAGCTTAAGTTTGAGAGAATTAGGTGTTGATTTTGGATACCTAGACTCAAACTAGCGTTCTTCTAAGTGGATGAAAATGAGATTGTACTATTAGGCACTTTAAGATGGGATACTTTGAGGTCGATAGAGTCAATAATATCGAAAATCATGATGAGGGTAGCAAGGATGATCATGTATGGTACGTTCATAATTGCACCTGGCCAGTGCATTGGTGAGCTTACATGTTACGTGTGTATGCTTGAATCTCCTTCATGTGATGATCGATGGGGTAGTGGATATATTCTCAAGGAATAGTCATCAAAAGAAGTTGATGCTTATAGCATTGTCACTTTGAGTGACAATTAAGCATGATGAGTACATTAAGTTGACTATCGTGGATCGGAGTTATTGGTTGAATTAGAATCATAGACGAATTGAATCGACTTTGTTTCGATAAGCCAATTGTAAGGTTAACCGATTTAGTCGCCGATTATTACCTTAAGATGTTTGAACATTTTGGTGTCGGTAGTGTGACCGATGGACTTGATAAGCTTGGTTCTAAGAATTTCAGTCTCGACCAAATTCATGCACGAAATATTTTCCTAAAATAATTGGCATAAATTATTTCATAGCCTTCCAAATCATCGTGTGGGTTGTATTACGAAATTTTTGAAAGACGTTTAGCACACACAATATTTTAAACCACAATTTTAAACATGCATGAAATTATTTTATTGCAGGTGATTGCAAACTTTGTTGAGACTTTCTTTATTTTCGTTGTTGTCCAACGCTACTTTCGGATACTGAGATATCCATATTTTAATGTTGTTTAGGGTATTGGACAAGTAACTGCGATTTATCACTTTAACATTGGATCTCCTCCACATATGTTAAGGTTTGGATGGAGAGTTACCTTCCATTATTTTGGTGTTTGAGTTTTATTGGGTATTTTATTCCATGCGAGTTTTATGGAAGTTTCGTTGAGTCTTATGGGGTTGTATTTTACGACATTTTGCGACGCATGGATAAGCTTTGAAATGTGTATACTTGAGTTAGTGTGTGTGTTAAGTTATGGGTTCTATTGAGCATTTTGTCTCATGCGAGTTTTGCGGAGAAATGCTACTCTATGTCGTAATGCAACCAAAAAGAGTAGTTTCAGAATTTTGATGTCTCATGGCTTTCTCTTTTGAGATTTGTGCTAGTATACTTCATCGCATACTGTTTAGTGCACGAATTGGTTTACACTCATGACGTGAGTAAGTGTATGAGGAGTATGTGATGGTTCATACTAATATTGTGTTTTGTGTATTTTCGTTTGTCGTTATCATTATTATTTGTTTCATGCAAATGCATTATATTGATTTATTGGTATGCATGCATTATAGTCACTATTCTAGAGCAATTATGCGAATCATTTGTATAGCTTGAAATTTGAAGTCGATTTAGATTATTTTACGTACCAATCAAATTACATGCACTTATCGTCTTCCAAAGTTCTGAGAAAATACAATATTGTATGTGGTTCTCGTTGGGAAATTTTATTTTGTTCCCTTATGTGACTAAATGAGAAATTTTGATGCATGACTGCATGGATTTTCCTCTTTCGAAGTTTCGTATAAACCATCTGTTGCATACTATTTTGCTTCATGAAAATTATTATGTGTGCATGACATACATAACTACATGCTAGGACTATAACGGTTCATTTTAAAAGTTCGTAGAGCGTACTTTTGCGTTTTGTTAGTAACTTGAAATGTGATCAAGTAGTTTTCAAACTGATTTTTTTTCATATGTGTGACGAGTATGCCCACTTTGCACAAATACCGAGTAAGTGGTAACAAATTTTTACACGTACGATTAATTGTTGTAAATATTTTGCGTTGAAAATTCTTATAAAAAGTTTGGATTGGCATATTTGTTGACTCCTGCACTTGAAACCTTGAAGTCGTTTGGCCTTAAATGTTAAGAAATTCTCGTTAAGAGTGGGGACTCAAAGGGCCTTGGAAGTGGAAGTGTTGGATATCCAACTTGTGATAGTACCGTAACCCGAGTGGTACCGTTTGTTAAGTTAGTGCACTCTTGATTTTGAGGTATTAGACTTATGAGTTATCCCATTATTGAAGTAGCGATCTTTCCATTTTAGTAAATCTTCAGGTTAAGGCTTTGTGTGGTTGTTTGCACATAATTGGATTAAAATTGATGGATCGTTTTATAGGCATCATATTAAGTGTTAGTATTGCTCCCTCTTGGTTGGCTTTCGATAAAGAAGAAGGTTTTGAAGTTCATTCATTAGAGTTTTATAGTTTGGAATTCTAGTTCCGGTGTCAGTTTTGTCCATAACTGTCGGTATGGTCCAAATCTGATTTCCACTCATTGTTGCTTATTCCTTACTCCTACCTCTGGCTATTGATAAAGGATGGCTCCTAGTATTATTTAATTGCTTTAATACCCTTTGTAATCTATTGAAATTATTAGTTGATTTTTCTTCTTTAGGTTATGGCTATGAAAGTCTTGGTTTGTTCCGGTTAAACTTAAGGAATATTATTCATCATCTAAAGAATATTATTCACCTTGTAAAGAATAATATCTACCTTGTAAAGAATATTATTCATCTTCTCATATATTTCTTCAACTTTTAAGGTCAAGGACTCATTTGGGGTTTGGAGTGTCATCCGTGTTGAATTTCTTGAGAAGGTTGGAAAGCAAACAATGACTTCACAAATATTTGATTTTGGCAATTAGTGGTTGATGATCAAAATCATCTTACCCTGCTAAGGATTTCAGTTTTAGATGAACAATGTTGAGGTGTGCCTTGATGTGAGCTAGTGTACTTGTGTGTACTTCCCGTGAATTCTAAGAAACATTGCAATATAAGTGGTATATCTAAGGAGTCAAGATCTTTGGTAACTAGCAGTTGATTATTGATATCTTTGATTTGCTAGCGATTTTATTTTGAATGATCATTGTTGGGGAGGAGTTTAGAAAATTGTGAAAGGATTGAATTTGGGATAACTTGCCTTATGAAGAATATTATGTTACGTTCTTGAATAAAACGGTGGGCCAACATCAAGATTTATTAAATCAGGAACTTTGAGAACTCTTGTCGTTGGCATGTATAGTATCAATTTGGGGTTGTTAGAAAATATAAGAGTGAATTCCCTTCCAGGAGTCACTTAGGAAGTGATTTGATTATGGGCAACATTTGGGGAATTGGGTGGTTGAGGTCGTAAGCCACTCTTGAGATAGTATAAATTACTTAAGGTCGAGAGTCAACCGAGATCATATATTTGAAAAGTGATTCAACAATGTTCAATGTTCACTTTTATTAATGATGTAACGTATTGAGATTGAAAGTTGGAGGTCAGAACTCTATTGACTTAGTTTAACTATTGCAAGAAAGAGTTGAATTTCATTTGGGAACCGAGGAAATATGACGAGTGTGGTATTCAAATATTTTGCCGATTATTTAGATTTCGAGAACGAAATCTTTTTTCAGGTTGGGAGGATTGTAACACCCAGATTTTTGTTCTTTGGAGCGAAAAATAGCAAGAAATGTATATATTTGACATTTTGTGAATTTGTGTCATTTCGATCATATCTCATGCGTTTAAGCCCAGATTTAAGTGATTCAAGATATTTTGAAAATTCAACACACATAACTACAATCTTGGTGTCTTGGGTTTTTGCAAATTTGATTCGCACTAAGACCCGAAACCAATTCTAAGTTGGGAGAAAGGTTGGACCTGGTGAAAAGAAGATAAAGGAATTAAAGGAGATAAAATGACAGGAAGAGAAGTCGCATCAGGCTGGTAAAGGCGTCTTGTTGCATGTTGTGTTCGATTCCTGTTGACCGCCCTCTTCCAACAGTTTTTTTTATTAATGAGAGAACTTCAGCCCAATAGCTTTCCAGGCCCATGATAAGTTGTGCAGTGTCGGTTCGTGCAGGCCCAATTTATTGGGTAGTAAATTACTAGTAATTCTTCTTAGGGCATTTTTTGTTAAAAAGAAAAAGAAGGAATAGCACACCCATTTTAAAGAGGCAGCAGCATCCGGCTGTCGGCTGCTACATTCTGTCTCGATAGAAGTATATATATATATATATATATATATATATATATATATATATATATATTGGAGATGCAAGACTAATTCTATAAAGGAGGTTGAAGAGAATTAAAATTTCTTGAAGATTTGTAATTCCTAGAAATTGAAAGGTATGAACTTTTTAGCTTTTAATCTTAGGTTTATGTATTATTGGGTTAAAATTTAGGGTCTTTGAAATATTACGATTTTGATGTTTATTAAAGTTCTTTGTTGGAATAAAAACTCTCACATAGTAATATTGATTTTGATTAGCATTTTGTAGATGAATTAAGTTGAGTAATTTAATCTTGTTGATAAGCTCATATGGGATTTAAGAGTTTTAAATCTTAAAGTTCAAATTTATAGCTTTTGGATGGATTTTGATGGATTAACATATTGGAAGAAATTGGGTGAATGGTTTAAATCCATTGGGAGTGATCTTTAATGAGTTAGAAAAATTCAAAAGGTTGTCTAAAATTTTATTTAGAGTTCTTTTATTGATTTGGTGATTGCATATGGTTTATCTAGGTAACAAGAGGATTAAGCAAGTTGGATGAAAAACTAGGTTTAACATAACCTAGCAAGGTGAGTTCAAGTTGCTTTGTGAAAATTTTGTGGATACAAATAATGTCTATTTTGAAATATTAAAGTGTTTTACTTGGTGTTTATTAAATGTGTTGCTTATTTGATTTAAATTACATTTTGGATGCATTTGATTTACAAATATTGTAAAATGTCATTCATTTGGGTCTTTGAACTTTTTGATAAATAAATCATATTAATATGTTTTTTGATGATTTATTATAAAATTGGAGGTCATTTGACGTAAACGCACTTTTAGTGTATTAGGTTTTATAAAACATGTGGAAAATGTATATTATTGAGTTATAAAATATTTTGGAATTATAAAAGGTATAATTTCATTTGGAAAATGATTTATCACATCTCATAATGGGTTTTTGAGTTAATCATATTTTGGAGCATGTAATCGCATAAGCGTTGGTTAAATATAATTTATTGCTTATGATGACTTCTATTTTATAGTCAATGGTGTAGTCGAGCTATTGACTTGACTTTGATTTTAATGAGTTTGGGGGACATTTGTCCGGTTTAATTTTGCTTTATGTCGGGCTTTTGAAGTTATATGCAGTTATGACATATTTATTTGAAATGTTATATGCTTTGAGTGCCTTGTCATTCATTTTGGGTCATGTAAATTTAGATTGGAATGTAATGGATACATAGGCATATGAGTCAGTCATATTTATATAATGGAGAGTCTTGGTATTCTCACTTTGGGAAGTACGCCGTTTTGGCATTTGGTATCCCGGTGTTGTGAGAGGAACCTTATTGGGCTGTACTCCGAAATTTTGAGTTTTATGGTTTAATGTTCTAACACTTGTGCACGAGGGTTGAACATTTTGGGCTATCAAGTAACGAGCCGAGACTCCAATTCTTGAATGCTAGTAAGTAGGCAATAAAGGTTCAATGGAAACCTTGAGGTGTAACTTACTAGAGAATGAACAAGTAATAAGATCGTGTATTCTTGAGGTGTAGCTGGGCACAACAGGCAATAAAGGATACGGTGGTGCACCCGTTGCTGGGTGTGGGACTTGAGGTGTAGCTTATTATAGCAGGCAATAAAGTCCGACTCGAGTTGGAGCTTATTAAAGAAGACAATAGAGTCACGATTTGAGGTGTAGTTCGATAACTTTGTTATGCAACTTAACTTAGTGTTCTGCCACATATAATGGATGCGGGTCTCCCTCGTCATCGAAAGATGTTGTTTGGGTATTTACTTTTATACATGTTTTTGGTGACATATTATATTTATATGGATCGCTTTCCATGTTTTATGGGCTGTGATTTATGCCTTATCCGTGTTTGGGATGTTTTGAACAATAGAGATTTATTCATGTTTTTATAATTGGAAATCAAATATTTATTCACGTTTTAAGTGAGTTTTGGGTTTGAGTCCATTTTTGAGAATTGTTTTATATTGGAGCTTTCGTCACGGGATTTGTGTGCATTGGAAAATGGGTGGTTTGCATTTAATATAAATCCTTTTTGGAACTCATGATTTAAGTTGCACTTTTCTCGTCTTACGAATTATATAACCATGATGAAAACTTTTGAACTCACTAGGCGTTAGCCTAACCTTTTTATTTGTCGGCATGTGCATCAGGTACTGGTTGGAAATGGTATTAACAACACTGTGATAAGACGAGTGCACGTTAGGTGCACGTGGAAGATGTGACGTTGAGTGATGTTTCCACATTTGGAGATAGCGACTATTATGGGGCTTTAGTTACACCTGACTTTTATTTTGTCCTTATATAAGACATATATATATGTTGAGGTCAATTATAGAAATTCATTTTGAGGTATTTCCAGTATCAAATTGTAGAAGAAGGTTTTACCCTTCATTTGATGTAATATTGAAAAGTTTAAATTAGTTGCTTTTTCCAAATTTGAGGGTGTTACAAGTTGGTATCAGAGCTTAAGTTTGAGAGAATTAGGTGTTGATTTTGGATACCTAGACTCAAACTAGCGTTCTTCTAAGTGGATGAAAATGAGATTGTACTATTAGGCACTTTAAGATGGGATACTTTGAGGTCGATAGAGTCAATAATATCGAAAATCATGATGAGGGTAGCAAGGATGATCATGTATGGTACGTTCATAATTGCACCTGGCCAGTGCATTGGTGAGCTTACATGTTACGTGTGTATGCTTGAATCTCCTTCATGTGATGATCGATGGGGTAGTGGATATATTCTCAAGGAATAGTCATCAAAAGAAGTTGATGCTTATAGCATTGTCACTTTGAGTGACAATTAAGCATGATGAGTACATTAAGTTGACTATCGTGGATCGGAGTTATTGGTTGAATTAGAATCATAGACGAATTGAATCGACTTTGTTTCGATAAGCCAATTGTAAGGTTAACCGATTTAGTCGCCGATTATTACCTTAAGATGTTTGAACATTTTGGTGTCGGTAGTGTGACCGATGGACTTGATAAGCTTGGTTCTAAGAATTTCAGTCTCGACCAAATTCATGCACGAAATATTTTCCTAAAATAATTGGCATAAATTATTTCATAGCCTTCCAAATCATCGTGTGGGTTGTATTACGAAATTTTTGAAAGACGTTTAGCACACACAATATTTTAAACCACAATTTTAAACATGCATGAAATTATTTTATTGCAGGTGATTGCAAACTTTGTTGAGACTTTCTTTATTTTCGTTGTTGTCCAACGCTACTTTCGGATACTGAGATATCCATATTTTAATGTTGTTTAGGGTATTGGACAAGTAACTGCGATTTATCACTTTAACATTGGATCTCCTCCACATATGTTAAGGTTTGGATGGAGAGTTACCTTCCATTATTTTGGTGTTTGAGTTTTATTGGGTATTTTATTCCATGCGAGTTTTATGGAAGTTTCGTTGAGTCTTATGGGGTTGTATTTTACGACATTTTGCGACGCATGGATAAGCTTTGAAATGTGTATACTTGAGTTAGTGTGTGTGTTAAGTTATGGGTTCTATTGAGCATTTTGTCTCATGCGAGTTTTGCGGAGAAATGCTACTCTATGTCGTAATGCAACCAAAAAGAGTAGTTTCAGAATTTTGATGTCTCATGGCTTTCTCTTTTGAGATTTGTGCTAGTATACTTCATCGCATACTGTTTAGTGCACGAATTGGTTTACACTCATGACGTGAGTAAGTGTATGAGGAGTATGTGATGGTTCATACTAATATTGTGTTTTGTGTATTTTCGTTTGTCGTTATCATTATTATTTGTTTCATGCAAATGCATTATATTGATTTATTGGTATGCATGCATTATAGTCACTATTCTAGAGCAATTATGCGAATCATTTGTATAGCTTGAAATTTGAAGTCGATTTAGATTATTTTACGTACCAATCAAATTACATGCACTTATCGTCTTCCAAAGTTCTGAGAAAATACAATATTGTATGTGGTTCTCGTTGGGAAATTTTATTTTGTTCCCTTATGTGACTAAATGAGAAATTTTGATGCATGACTGCATGGATTTTCCTCTTTCGAAGTTTCGTATAAACCATCTGTTGCATACTATTTTGCTTCATGAAAATTATTATGTGTGCATGACATACATAACTACATGCTAGGACTATAACGGTTCATTTTAAAAGTTCGTAGAGCGTACTTTTGCGTTTTGTTAGTAACTTGAAATGTGATCAAGTAGTTTTCAAACTGATTTTTTTTCATATGTGTGACGAGTATGCCCACTTTGCACAAATACCGAGTAAGTGGTAACAAATTTTTACACGTACGATTAATTGTTGTAAATATTTTGCGTTGAAAATTCTTATAAAAAGTTTGGATTGGCATATTTGTTGACTCCTGCACTTGAAACCTTGAAGTCGTTTGGCCTTAAATGTTAAGAAATTCTCGTTAAGAGTGGGGACTCAAAGGGCCTTGGAAGTGGAAGTGTTGGATATCCAACTTGTGATAGTACCGTAACCCGAGTGGTACCGTTTGTTAAGTTAGTGCACTCTTGATTTTGAGGTATTAGACTTATGAGTTATCCCATTATTGAAGTAGCGATCTTTCCATTTTAGTAAATCTTCAGGTTAAGGCTTTGTGTGGTTGTTTGCACATAATTGGATTAAAATTGATGGATCGTTTTATAGGCATCATATTAAGTGTTAGTATTGCTCCCTCTTGGTTGGCTTTCGATAAAGAAGAAGGTTTTGAAGTTCATTCATTAGAGTTTTATAGTTTGGAATTCTAGTTCCGGTGTCAGTTTTGTCCATAACTGTCGGTATGGTCCAAATCTGATTTCCACTCATTGTTGCTTATTCCTTACTCCTACCTCTGGCTATTGATAAAGGATGGCTCCTAGTATTATTTAATTGCTTTAATACCCTTTGTAATCTATTGAAATTATTAGTTGATTTTTCTTCTTTAGGTTATGGCTATGAAAGTCTTGGTTTGTTCCGGTTAAACTTAAGGAATATTATTCATCATCTAAAGAATATTATTCACCTTGTAAAGAATAATATCTACCTTGTAAAGAATATTATTCATCTTCTCATATATTTCTTCAACTTTTAAGGTCAAGGACTCATTTGGGGTTTGGAGTGTCATCCGTGTTGAATTTCTTGAGAAGGTTGGAAAGCAAACAATGACTTCACAAATATTTGATTTTGGCAATTAGTGGTTGATGATCAAAATCATCTTACCCTGCTAAGGATTTCAGTTTTAGATGAACAATGTTGAGGTGTGCCTTGATGTGAGCTAGTGTACTTGTGTGTACTTCCCGTGAATTCTAAGAAACATTGCAATATAAGTGGTATATCTAAGGAGTCAAGATCTTTGGTAACTAGCAGTTGATTATTGATATCTTTGATTTGCTAGCGATTTTATTTTGAATGATCATTGTTGGGGAGGAGTTTAGAAAATTGTGAAAGGATTGAATTTGGGATAACTTGCCTTATGAAGAATATTATGTTACGTTCTTGAATAAAACGGTGGGCCAACATCAAGATTTATTAAATCAGGAACTTTGAGAACTCTTGTCGTTGGCATGTATAGTATCAATTTGGGGTTGTTAGAAAATATAAGAGTGAATTCCCTTCCAGGAGTCACTTAGGAAGTGATTTGATTATGGGCAACATTTGGGGAATTGGGTGGTTGAGGTCGTAAGCCACTCTTGAGATAGTATAAATTACTTAAGGTCGAGAGTCAACCGAGATCATATATTTGAAAAGTGATTCAACAATGTTCAATGTTCACTTTTATTAATGATGTAACGTATTGAGATTGAAAGTTGGAGGTCAGAACTCTATTGACTTAGTTTAACTATTGCAAGAAAGAGTTGAATTTCATTTGGGAACCGAGGAAATATGACGAGTGTGGTATTCAAATATTTTGCCGATTATTTAGATTTCGAGAACGAAATCTTTTTTCAGGTTGGGAGGATTGTAACACCCAGATTTTTGTTCTTTGGAGCGAAAAATAGCAAGAAATGTATATATTTGACATTTTGTGAATTTGTGTCATTTCGATCATATCTCATGCGTTTAAGCCCAGATTTAAGTGATTCAAGATATTTTGAAAATTCAACACACATAACTACAATCTTGGTGTCTTGGGTTTTTGCAAATTTGATTCGCACTAAGACCCGAAACCAATTCTAAGTTGGGAGAAAGGTTGGACCTGGTGAAAAGAAGATAAAGGAATTAAAGGAGATAAAATGACAGGAAGAGAAGTCGCATCAGGCTGGTAAAGGCGTCTTGTTGCATGTTGTGTTCGATTCCTGTTGACCGCCCTCTTCCAACAGTTTTTTTTATTAATGAGAGAACTTCAGCCCAATAGCTTTCCAGGCCCATGATAAGTTGTGCAGTGTCGGTTCGTGCAGGCCCAATTTATTGGGTAGTAAATTACTAGTAATTCTTCTTAGGGCATTTTTTGTTAAAAAGAAAAAGAAGGAATAGCACACCCATTTTAAAGAGGCAGCAGCATCCGGCTGTCGGCTGCTACATTCTGTCTCGATAGAAGTATATATATATATATATATATATATATATATATATATATATATATATTGGAGATGCAAGACTAATTCTATAAAGGAGGTTGAAGAGAATTAAAATTTCTTGAAGATTTGTAATTCCTAGAAATTGAAAGGTATGAACTTTTTAGCTTTTAATCTTAGGTTTATGTATTATTGGGTTAAAATTTAGGGTCTTTGAAATATTACGATTTTGATGTTTATTAAAGTTCTTTGTTGGAATAAAAACTCTCACATAGTAATATTGATTTTGATTAGCATTTTGTAGATGAATTAAGTTGAGTAATTTAATCTTGTTGATAAGCTCATATGGGATTTAAGAGTTTTAAATCTTAAAGTTCAAATTTATAGCTTTTGGATGGATTTTGATGGATTAACATATTGGAAGAAATTGGGTGAATGGTTTAAATCCATTGGGAGTGATCTTTAATGAGTTAGAAAAATTCAAAAGGTTGTCTAAAATTTTATTTAGAGTTCTTTTATTGATTTGGTGATTGCATATGGTTTATCTAGGTAACAAGAGGATTAAGCAAGTTGGATGAAAAACTAGGTTTAACATAACCTAGCAAGGTGAGTTCAAGTTGCTTTGTGAAAATTTTGTGGATACAAATAATGTCTATTTTGAAATATTAAAGTGTTTTACTTGGTGTTTATTAAATGTGTTGCTTATTTGATTTAAATTACATTTTGGATGCATTTGATTTACAAATATTGTAAAATGTCATTCATTTGGGTCTTTGAACTTTTTGATAAATAAATCATATTAATATGTTTTTTGATGATTTATTATAAAATTGGAGGTCATTTGACGTAAACGCACTTTTAGTGTATTAGGTTTTATAAAACATGTGGAAAATGTATATTATTGAGTTATAAAATATTTTGGAATTATAAAAGGTATAATTTCATTTGGAAAATGATTTATCACATCTCATAATGGGTTTTTGAGTTAATCATATTTTGGAGCATGTAATCGCATAAGCGTTGGTTAAATATAATTTATTGCTTATGATGACTTCTATTTTATAGTCAATGGTGTAGTCGAGCTATTGACTTGACTTTGATTTTAATGAGTTTGGGGGACATTTGTCCGGTTTAATTTTGCTTTATGTCGGGCTTTTGAAGTTATATGCAGTTATGACATATTTATTTGAAATGTTATATGCTTTGAGTGCCTTGTCATTCATTTTGGGTCATGTAAATTTAGATTGGAATGTAATGGATACATAGGCATATGAGTCAGTCATATTTATATAATGGAGAGTCTTGGTATTCTCACTTTGGGAAGTACGCCGTTTTGGCATTTGGTATCCCGGTGTTGTGAGAGGAACCTTATTGGGCTGTACTCCGAAATTTTGAGTTTTATGGTTTAATGTTCTAACACTTGTGCACGAGGGTTGAACATTTTGGGCTATCAAGTAACGAGCCGAGACTCCAATTCTTGAATGCTAGTAAGTAGGCAATAAAGGTTCAATGGAAACCTTGAGGTGTAACTTACTAGAGAATGAACAAGTAATAAGATCGTGTATTCTTGAGGTGTAGCTGGGCACAACAGGCAATAAAGGATACGGTGGTGCACCCGTTGCTGGGTGTGGGACTTGAGGTGTAGCTTATTATAGCAGGCAATAAAGTCCGACTCGAGTTGGAGCTTATTAAAGAAGACAATAGAGTCACGATTTGAGGTGTAGTTCGATAACTTTGTTATGCAACTTAACTTAGTGTTCTGCCACATATAATGGATGCGGGTCTCCCTCGTCATCGAAAGATGTTGTTTGGGTATTTACTTTTATACATGTTTTTGGTGACATATTATATTTATATGGATCGCTTTCCATGTTTTATGGGCTGTGATTTATGCCTTATCCGTGTTTGGGATGTTTTGAACAATAGAGATTTATTCATGTTTTTATAATTGGAAATCAAATATTTATTCACGTTTTAAGTGAGTTTTGGGTTTGAGTCCATTTTTGAGAATTGTTTTATATTGGAGCTTTCGTCACGGGATTTGTGTGCATTGGAAAATGGGTGGTTTGCATTTAATATAAATCCTTTTTGGAACTCATGATTTAAGTTGCACTTTTCTCGTCTTACGAATTATATAACCATGATGAAAACTTTTGAACTCACTAGGCGTTAGCCTAACCTTTTTATTTGTCGGCATGTGCATCAGGTACTGGTTGGAAATGGTATTAACAACACTGTGATAAGACGAGTGCACGTTAGGTGCACGTGGAAGATGTGACGTTGAGTGATGTTTCCACATTTGGAGATAGCGACTATTATGGGGCTTTAGTTACACCTGACTTTTATTTTGTCCTTATATAAGACATATATATATGTTGAGGTCAATTATAGAAATTCATTTTGAGGTATTTCCAGTATCAAATTGTAGAAGAAGGTTTTACCCTTCATTTGATGTAATATTGAAAAGTTTAAATTAGTTGCTTTTTCCAAATTTGAGGGTGTTACAAGTTGGTATCAGAGCTTAAGTTTGAGAGAATTAGGTGTTGATTTTGGATACCTAGACTCAAACTAGCGTTCTTCTAAGTGGATGAAAATGAGATTGTACTATTAGGCACTTTAAGATGGGATACTTTGAGGTCGATAGAGTCAATAATATCGAAAATCATGATGAGGGTAGCAAGGATGATCATGTATGGTACGTTCATAATTGCACCTGGCCAGTGCATTGGTGAGCTTACATGTTACGTGTGTATGCTTGAATCTCCTTCATGTGATGATCGATGGGGTAGTGGATATATTCTCAAGGAATAGTCATCAAAAGAAGTTGATGCTTATAGCATTGTCACTTTGAGTGACAATTAAGCATGATGAGTACATTAAGTTGACTATCGTGGATCGGAGTTATTGGTTGAATTAGAATCATAGACGAATTGAATCGACTTTGTTTCGATAAGCCAATTGTAAGGTTAACCGATTTAGTCGCCGATTATTACCTTAAGATGTTTGAACATTTTGGTGTCGGTAGTGTGACCGATGGACTTGATAAGCTTGGTTCTAAGAATTTCAGTCTCGACCAAATTCATGCACGAAATATTTTCCTAAAATAATTGGCATAAATTATTTCATAGCCTTCCAAATCATCGTGTGGGTTGTATTACGAAATTTTTGAAAGACGTTTAGCACACACAATATTTTAAACCACAATTTTAAACATGCATGAAATTATTTTATTGCAGGTGATTGCAAACTTTGTTGAGACTTTCTTTATTTTCGTTGTTGTCCAACGCTACTTTCGGATACTGAGATATCCATATTTTAATGTTGTTTAGGGTATTGGACAAGTAACTGCGATTTATCACTTTAACATTGGATCTCCTCCACATATGTTAAGGTTTGGATGGAGAGTTACCTTCCATTATTTTGGTGTTTGAGTTTTATTGGGTATTTTATTCCATGCGAGTTTTATGGAAGTTTCGTTGAGTCTTATGGGGTTGTATTTTACGACATTTTGCGACGCATGGATAAGCTTTGAAATGTGTATACTTGAGTTAGTGTGTGTGTTAAGTTATGGGTTCTATTGAGCATTTTGTCTCATGCGAGTTTTGCGGAGAAATGCTACTCTATGTCGTAATGCAACCAAAAAGAGTAGTTTCAGAATTTTGATGTCTCATGGCTTTCTCTTTTGAGATTTGTGCTAGTATACTTCATCGCATACTGTTTAGTGCACGAATTGGTTTACACTCATGACGTGAGTAAGTGTATGAGGAGTATGTGATGGTTCATACTAATATTGTGTTTTGTGTATTTTCGTTTGTCGTTATCATTATTATTTGTTTCATGCAAATGCATTATATTGATTTATTGGTATGCATGCATTATAGTCACTATTCTAGAGCAATTATGCGAATCATTTGTATAGCTTGAAATTTGAAGTCGATTTAGATTATTTTACGTACCAATCAAATTACATGCACTTATCGTCTTCCAAAGTTCTGAGAAAATACAATATTGTATGTGGTTCTCGTTGGGAAATTTTATTTTGTTCCCTTATGTGACTAAATGAGAAATTTTGATGCATGACTGCATGGATTTTCCTCTTTCGAAGTTTCGTATAAACCATCTGTTGCATACTATTTTGCTTCATGAAAATTATTATGTGTGCATGACATACATAACTACATGCTAGGACTATAACGGTTCATTTTAAAAGTTCGTAGAGCGTACTTTTGCGTTTTGTTAGTAACTTGAAATGTGATCAAGTAGTTTTCAAACTGATTTTTTTTCATATGTGTGACGAGTATGCCCACTTTGCACAAATACCGAGTAAGTGGTAACAAATTTTTACACGTACGATTAATTGTTGTAAATATTTTGCGTTGAAAATTCTTATAAAAAGTTTGGATTGGCATATTTGTTGACTCCTGCACTTGAAACCTTGAAGTCGTTTGGCCTTAAATGTTAAGAAATTCTCGTTAAGAGTGGGGACTCAAAGGGCCTTGGAAGTGGAAGTGTTGGATATCCAACTTGTGATAGTACCGTAACCCGAGTGGTACCGTTTGTTAAGTTAGTGCACTCTTGATTTTGAGGTATTAGACTTATGAGTTATCCCATTATTGAAGTAGCGATCTTTCCATTTTAGTAAATCTTCAGGTTAAGGCTTTGTGTGGTTGTTTGCACATAATTGGATTAAAATTGATGGATCGTTTTATAGGCATCATATTAAGTGTTAGTATTGCTCCCTCTTGGTTGGCTTTCGATAAAGAAGAAGGTTTTGAAGTTCATTCATTAGAGTTTTATAGTTTGGAATTCTAGTTCCGGTGTCAGTTTTGTCCATAACTGTCGGTATGGTCCAAATCTGATTTCCACTCATTGTTGCTTATTCCTTACTCCTACCTCTGGCTATTGATAAAGGATGGCTCCTAGTATTATTTAATTGCTTTAATACCCTTTGTAATCTATTGAAATTATTAGTTGATTTTTCTTCTTTAGGTTATGGCTATGAAAGTCTTGGTTTGTTCCGGTTAAACTTAAGGAATATTATTCATCATCTAAAGAATATTATTCACCTTGTAAAGAATAATATCTACCTTGTAAAGAATATTATTCATCTTCTCATATATTTCTTCAACTTTTAAGGTCAAGGACTCATTTGGGGTTTGGAGTGTCATCCGTGTTGAATTTCTTGAGAAGGTTGGAAAGCAAACAATGACTTCACAAATATTTGATTTTGGCAATTAGTGGTTGATGATCAAAATCATCTTACCCTGCTAAGGATTTCAGTTTTAGATGAACAATGTTGAGGTGTGCCTTGATGTGAGCTAGTGTACTTGTGTGTACTTCCCGTGAATTCTAAGAAACATTGCAATATAAGTGGTATATCTAAGGAGTCAAGATCTTTGGTAACTAGCAGTTGATTATTGATATCTTTGATTTGCTAGCGATTTTATTTTGAATGATCATTGTTGGGGAGGAGTTTAGAAAATTGTGAAAGGATTGAATTTGGGATAACTTGCCTTATGAAGAATATTATGTTACGTTCTTGAATAAAACGGTGGGCCAACATCAAGATTTATTAAATCAGGAACTTTGAGAACTCTTGTCGTTGGCATGTATAGTATCAATTTGGGGTTGTTAGAAAATATAAGAGTGAATTCCCTTCCAGGAGTCACTTAGGAAGTGATTTGATTATGGGCAACATTTGGGGAATTGGGTGGTTGAGGTCGTAAGCCACTCTTGAGATAGTATAAATTACTTAAGGTCGAGAGTCAACCGAGATCATATATTTGAAAAGTGATTCAACAATGTTCAATGTTCACTTTTATTAATGATGTAACGTATTGAGATTGAAAGTTGGAGGTCAGAACTCTATTGACTTAGTTTAACTATTGCAAGAAAGAGTTGAATTTCATTTGGGAACCGAGGAAATATGACGAGTGTGGTATTCAAATATTTTGCCGATTATTTAGATTTCGAGAACGAAATCTTTTTTCAGGTTGGGAGGATTGTAACACCCAGATTTTTGTTCTTTGGAGCGAAAAATAGCAAGAAATGTATATATTTGACATTTTGTGAATTTGTGTCATTTCGATCATATCTCATGCGTTTAAGCCCAGATTTAAGTGATTCAAGATATTTTGAAAATTCAACACACATAACTACAATCTTGGTGTCTTGGGTTTTTGCAAATTTGATTCGCACTAAGACCCGAAACCAATTCTAAGTTGGGAGAAAGGTTGGACCTGGTGAAAAGAAGATAAAGGAATTAAAGGAGATAAAATGACAGGAAGAGAAGTCGCATCAGGCTGGTAAAGGCGTCTTGTTGCATGTTGTGTTCGATTCCTGTTGACCGCCCTCTTCCAACAGTTTTTTTTATTAATGAGAGAACTTCAGCCCAATAGCTTTCCAGGCCCATGATAAGTTGTGCAGTGTCGGTTCGTGCAGGCCCAATTTATTGGGTAGTAAATTACTAGTAATTCTTCTTAGGGCATTTTTTGTTAAAAAGAAAAAGAAGGAATAGCACACCCATTTTAAAGAGGCAGCAGCATCCGGCTGTCGGCTGCTACATTCTGTCTCGATAGAAGTATATATATATATATATATATATATATATATATTGGAGATGCAAGACTAATTCTATAAAGGAGGTTGAAGAGAATTAAAATTTCTTGAAGATTTGTAATTCCTAGAAATTGAAAGGTATGAACTTTTTAGCTTTTAATCTTAGGTTTATGTATTATTGGGTTAAAATTTAGGGTCTTTGAAATATTACGATTTTGATGTTTATTAAAGTTCTTTGTTGGAATAAAAACTCTCACATAGTAATATTGATTTTGATTAGCATTTTGTAGATGAATTAAGTTGAGTAATTTAATCTTGTTGATAAGCTCATATGGGATTTAAGAGTTTTAAATCTTAAAGTTCAAATTTATAGTTTTTGGATGGATTTTGATGGATTAACATATTGGAAGAAATTGGGTGAATGGTTTAAATCCATTGGGAGTGATCTTTAATGAGTTAGAAAAATTCAAAAGGTTGTCTAAAATTTTATTTAGAGTTCTTTTATTGATTTGGTGATTGCATATGGTTTATCTAGGTAACAAGAGGATTAAGCAAGTTGGATGAAAAACTAGGTTTAACATAACCTAGCAAGGTGAGTTCAAGTTGCTTTGTGAAAATTTTGTACATGCCAATAATGTATATTTTGAAATATTAAAGTGTTTTACTTGGTGTTTATTAAATGTGTTGCTTATTTGATGAAATTTACATTTTGGATGCATTTGATTTATAAATATTGTAAAATGACATTCATTTTGGGTCTATGAACTTTTTGATAAATAAATCATATTAATATGTTTTTTTGATGATTTATTGTAAAATTGGAGGTCATTTGACGTAAACGCACTTTTAGTGTATTAGGTTTTATAAAACGTGTGGAAAATGTATATTATTAAGTTATAAAATATTTTGGAATTATAAAAGGTATAATTTCATTTGGAAAACGATTTATCACATCTCATAATGGGTTTTTGAGTTAATCATATTTTGGAGAATGTAATCGCATACGGGTTGGTTAAATATAATTTATTGCTTATGATGACTTCTATTTTATAGTCAATGGTGTTGTCGAGCTAATGACTTGACTTTGATTTTAATGAGTCTTGGGGGACATTTGTCCGGTTTAATTTTTCTTTATGTCGGGCTTTTGAAGTTAGATGCAGTTATGACATATTTACTTGAAATGTTACATGCTTTGAGTGCCTTGTCATTCTTGGGTCATGTAAATTTAGATTGTAATGTAATGGATCCATTGGCATATGAGTCAGTCATATTTATATAATGGAGAGTCTTGGTATTCTCACTTTGGGAAATATGCCATTTTGGCATTTGGTGTCCAGGTGTTGTGAGAGAAACCTTATTGGGTTGTACTCCGAAATTTTGGGTTTTATGGTTTGATGTTCTAACACTTGTGCACGAGGGTTGAACATTTTGGGTCATCAAGTAACGACCCGAGACTCCAATTCTTGAATGCTAGTAAGTAGGCAATAAAGGTTCAATGGAAACCTTGAGGTATACCTTACTAGAGAATGAACAGGCAATAAGATCGTGTATCCTTGAGGTGTAGCTAGGCACAACTGGCAATAACGGATACGGTGGTGCCACCCGTTGCTGGGTGTGGGACTTGAAGTGTAGCTTATTATAGCTGACAATAAAGTCCGACTCGAGTTGGAGCTTATTAAAGAAGACAATTGAGTCATGATCAGAGGTGTAGTTCGATAACATTGTCATGCGGCTTGACTTGGTGTTCCGCCACATATAATGGAAGCAGGACTCCCCCGTCATCGAACGGTGGTGTTTGGGTATTTGCTTTTATACAAGTTTTTGGTGACGTATTATATTTATATGGATCGTTTTCCATGTTTTATGGGATGTGATTTATGCCTTATCCGTGTTTGTGATGTTTTGAACAATTAGAGATTTATTCATGTTTTTATAATTGGAAATCAAATATTTATTCACGTTTTAAGTGAGTTTTGGGTTTGAGTCCATTTTTTAGAATTGCTTTATATTGGAGCTTTCGTCACGGGATTTGTGTGCGTTGGAAAATGGGTGGTTTGCATTTAATATAAATCCTTTTTGGAACTCATGATTTAAGTTACACTTTTCTCGTCTTACGAATTATATAACCATGATGAAAACTCTTGAACTCACTAGAAGTTAGCCTAACCTTTTTATTTGTCGGCATGTGCATCAGGTACCGATTGGGAAATGGTATTAGCGACACTATGATGAGACGAGTGCGGGTTAGGTGCTCGTGGAGGATGTGACATTGAGTGATGTTTCCGCATTTGGAGATAGAGACTATTATGGGGCTTTAGTAACATCCGAGTTTTATTTTGTTCTTATATAGGACATGAGCTATATACGTTGAGGTCAATTATAGAAATTTATTTTGAGGAATTTCCTGTAGCGAATTGTTGAAGAAGGTTTTACCCTTCAATTTGATGTAATATTGAAAATTTTAAATTAGTTTGTAACACCCCGACCTTTGGAAGGTATCGACATTTTAAGATAAATATGAAAAATAGGATTTTGGATTAAATCCTAGATTTTATAGTCTTGTTGGATGGGGAATTCGAATACGAACCCAACGGGCCTTTCTGGAGCGAAAACGGAGCAAAAACGAAGAAGTTATGGCCAAAATAACTTTCGGTACGACCTCGGCTAAAGTGACACTTGTGTCACTCTCGCATGTCACTCTCGTCGGTTTGTACCGAGAGCCATGGGACCACGGCGAGAGTGCCCAGCGAAAGTGACACTTGTGTCACTCTCGCACGTTGTCGATTTTGAGCCTTTGAGACCCCAAGACTCGATATTTCAAGTGGTTCTTCTCCCTCTAGCAAGGTTTTGGAAACTAAACCTAGAATCTCCTCACCTCATCTTCTCCATCAAGTTTTCTAGGGTTTCATCCAACCATTTTTCTCCATTTTGAAGATTTGGAGTTTGAAGTTCATTTTGGTGGCACTAGAGGTGTTTTGGTTGGTGGACTTAAGTTGTGGTTAAGGTAATCATCTCTTTTCTTCACCTAATAAATTAGGGTTTTGGTATATTTGAGATATAGATGTATAATGTTTGGGGAACGATTTTAAGCACATGGAATTGTTGTTTTGGGTTGGGAGTTTGTGGATCTAGGTTTCTTTTGGAAGGTTGCTCATGGATTCAAGTTCTTCAAGGAAGAAAAACGGGGTAAAATCTAGATTTAGCCTAATTCTAGCAAGATGAGTTCAAGTTGATTTGTGAAAACGTTGTACATGCCAAAAATGTTCTTTTCCAAGTATTTATGTGTTTTACATAAAATTATCAATTGTTGAGTTATTTAGTGGGTTTCGATTATTTAAAGTGTTTAACTTTATAAACCTTGTAAAACACTCACATTTGGGATTTTTGGAGGATTTGATAAAAGAATCATAAATGAAAGTGTTTTGACGATTTAATGCATAAACAGGTGATTATTTGGTAAGAATGTATTTCTAGTGTTTGTTATAAATATGCATATTATACGTTATAGAACGTTCGAAAACATGAAAGTGTGGGTCGTTGGATTTTGGTCATTCCCGACCTTGTGGACATTTTATTAAGTTTAAACCTTTTTGGTTTTGGGAAAAGATGCGTTTTGAGTTTTGATGTATAACTCTTAAATATTGGTTTTTCAACGATTCATCTTACGAAGGTAAATTTTTTTGGTATAAATACTCTTGACGGACGCTTTGGGAAAATGATTTGGCTTAATCTAAAGTGAAGTTGAGTTACTCATGACTATGGAGCATGTTTCACATAAACATGGGTTATTTGTGTTTTGTTGCATTTACGACCTCTAATAAATGGTCAATTGATTTTGGTTGAGCTTATGGCTCGACTTATAACTTTATTGAGTCTTGAGGACATTTGTCCAGTTTTAATAATGTAATAAGGAAATTGGGTGTGAGTTATATTTATTGTAATTTATTTGGAGAGTACATGTTTTGAGTGTGTATGTGTCATTCAAGTGGAGTCATGTACTTTTTAGATTGTAATGCATTGGATCCATAGACATGTAAGTCAGTCATATTTAATAGTGAAGAGTCTTGATATTCTCACTTTGGGATTTATGCCCGCACGGGCATTGTTGTTGTCCCGTTTCTTTTGTGGAGAGGAACCGTTATGGGTTGTACTCCGGGGCTATGGATTATTTGGTGTCTATCTCCTTGTGCACGAGCTTTTGGACCGTATGGGTTATATTCTCATATGTTGTTGGCCATCTTGGGTCACTAGCGAGTAGGAAATAAGGAACATTGAAGTCCTTGAGGTGTAACTCGTCTAGATTGGATAGGCAATATGGTCCCGTAAGTCCTTGAGGTGTAACTCGACGGAGTAGGCAATAAAGGCATGTATATGGTTTGAGGTTTTGATGTCTTTATGGTATGGAAACTAAAACTGGGATTTGAGGTATAATCCAATAACATCATTGGTGACCCCACTCACGTGTTCTCGTCACCTTGATGGATACGGGTCTCCTCCGTCAACGGAAGGTTTGTTTGGGTATTTATTTTTATCCATGTTTTCGTTGACGAGTTTTATTATTATGGAATTGATTTCCATATTTTATGGGCTGTGATGTATGCCTCATCCGTGTTTGGAAAGTTTTGAATAATAGAGATTCATTCATGTTTTTATTATCTTGGAAATCAATTACTAGTCCTCTTTTCAAGCGGGTTTTGGGTTGAGTCTATTCTGAGAATCGTTTTATATTAGAGCTTTCGTCACATGATTTGTGTGCGTTGAAAAATGGATGGTTTGCATTTACAGTAAATCCCTTTTTGAACTCATGATTTAAATTGCACTTTTCTCGTGTTACGAATTATATAACCATGATAAAAACTCTTGAACTCACTAGGCGTTAGCCTAACCTTTTTATTTGTCGGCATGTGCAATAGGTTCCGGTTGGGATATAGTTCTAGTGACACTGCGAAGAGTGGAGAGTTAGTTGTGTACTCAAGAAGTAAGTGGCTTGGTGAAGTCTTCCGCATTTGGGGAATAGCAACTTGATATGGGGTTGAGTAACGTCCGACATTTTTGTAGCTTTGGCGTATGACTTATGTTTTTATGTATTGAGGTAATTCCAAGGATGGTTTGTAGAAGAAATTTTATCCTTATTTTGTTATTTTATGGAAAATTTTATTTAGTTGTTCTTTCCAATTTTGAGGGTGTTACAAGTTGGTATCAGAGCTTAAGTTTGGGGGAATTAGGTGTTGATTTTGGATACCTAGACTCAAGCTAGCTTCTTTTAAGTGAGTAAGAGTGAAGTTTGCACCATTAGGCACTTTAAGATAGGACATTTTGAGATTGATGGAGTCATTAGAAAAGGGAATCACGTCGAGGGTAGCAAGGATGATCATGTATGGTACGTTCATAATTGCACCTGGCCAGTGTTTGGGTGAACCTACAAGTTACATGTGTATACGTGGACTACTTTGGTGTGACAACCGTTGGGGTAGTAAAGAAGTTTCTAAGTGGTTAGCCGTTAAAAGAGATTAGTGATTTTAACATACGTCACATGGAGTGACAGTAAGCATGATGATTGCATTAAGTGAACCGTTTCGGGTCGGAATTGTTGGTTGAATTAGAACCACAGGCTTATGAAATCAACGTTCTTCGAGGAGATGTTATAAGGTGAACCGAAGAAACTTCCAAGTGTTACCTTAAGATGCTTGAGCATCCGGATGACAATAGTGTGACCGGAGGAATTCGAGGAGTGTGGTATTGAGACATTGAGTACCGACTAAACTCATGCATATTTTTGAAATAAATTGCATTAATTATTTATCATGTTCCCAATCATCATGTGATTTATGTTACGAAATCTTGGAAAATATTCTAGCATGCACAAGATTTAAATCGTAATTTTAACACGCATGAAATTATTTTATTGCATATGATTGCAAACTTAGCCGAGACTTTCTTTATTTTCATTGATTGTCCGATGCTATTTTCAGATATTGTGTTGTCCATGTTTTGACGTTATGTAGAGTCTTCGGCACGTAACCTCGACTTGTGACTTTAACATTGGATCTCCTCCGCATATGTTAAGGTTTGAAGGGAGAGTTACCTTCCATTATTTTTGGTGTTAAACCTTATTGGGAAATATTTTATGTGAGTGTTTTGAAGGGTGTTTCTTTATATCATGATTACAACAAAAGAGGAAATTTTAGGATTATGACATTTTAGTCATAACTTTGTTTTATGCAATTTGACTATTGGAAAGGAAATTTTTGGCACCATTCGATTGATTGGATGTCATTGGTTTCAATGAGTTTATGGAAGTTTTGTCTTGAGTATTATGGAGTTTGGTGTTATGACGTTTTGTGTCGCGTGTGCGCAACTTTGGAATGTGTATACTTCAATTATTACGTATGACAACTTATGGGTTTTATTGAGCATTTTGTCTCATGTGAGTTTTGTTGGGAAATGTCATTTTATGTCGTAAGACAACCAAAAAGGGTACTTTTGGAACTTTGGTGTCGCTTAGTTTTCTCTTTCGAGATTTATGCTGGCAGGTTTAATTGCACCTTGTTTAGAGTACGAATTGATTTATACGTGGCGTGAGTAATGCATATAATACTGTCACGATGGTTTATCTTAATATTTTGCCTTATGTATTTTCGGTTAATCGGTTCTTTTACTATCATTTCATGCAGACGCATTAAATTGATTTATCGGTATGCATATCATTGTAGCCACTATTTTTGGAACAATAATGCGCTTCGTTTGGGCGGTTCGAAATTTGAAGTCGATTTAAATTTTTCTAAGTGTCAACCAAATTACCTATACCTACTGTTTTTCTATGTTCTGAGAAAATATTTTAATGTGTGCAAGTCTTGTTAGAATATTTTACTTCCATGTCATTATATGACTAAACGAGAAAATTTCGGAATTTGATTTGCTGAATTTGTTCTTTTGAAAATTCGTAAGGATAATCGGTAGTTTCAGGATAACTACTAGGAGAGTGTTACAAGTTTGCATGCATATTTTGATTTGAGACTTCTTCACGGTATTTTAGCCGATATTTTCGAAGGATGAAAGCATGTTGTTATTTTGCTTTAAACCGGAGACCGACATATTTTAACCAAGGCGTATATATAGATCACACGTCATTTTGTGAAATAAACTAACACATGCGACTTTTGTTGGTGAATTCTATTCCATGTCGTTTTATGGTTAAAAGTGGTAATTTTGGAGTTTGATGTCGTTTAAAATTCCTTCCAAAGTTTAGTACGGACATTTTGTTGCACACTATTTTAAGAAGTTACTTTACGTACATGGCACAAATAAATGCATGCTAGGACCATATCGGTTCATTTGAAAGATTTGTGAACATACTCTTGTGTTCCGTTAGTAACTTGAATAGTGATCAAGTAGTTTTCAAAATGATTTTTATGTGTGACGCGTGTGTCCACTTTGCACAACTACAAAGCAAGTGGTAGCAGATTTTTTTACATGTACAATTAGTTGTTATAGAAACTTTGCGTTTCAAGAGTCTTACAAAGAGTTCGGTTTGGCACATATATTGAGTCTTACACGTGAAAACCTTGAACTCATTAGAACCTTGAATGCTAAGAAACCCTTGTGAAGAGTGAAGCTTGGAGAGCATTGTCAGTGGAAGTGTTGGATGGTCCAACTTTTGGTGGTATGGGAATCCGAACGGTTCGGTTTGATAATGTCATGTACTTTAGGTGACTGTCGGGGTAGACTCGTGGAATTTTTGGTAACTTTAGAAGTAGGTCGCAGTTGTGGTAAACCTTGAATTGGAAGTGGAAGTTAAGTTGCACCCTCTGGAATCTAACCGATAGTCTAGAATCAGAGTGGTCAAGTAAGGGAGATACAAGGGGATATTTGGTGGTGATCGTATCTTGTAATATTTAGAGTTTAATCTCGAGACGTATAGGTCTGAAACTAGGCTAGTTATTGAGGAATTATGTCAAGAAAGAGTTGATGAGTACTATTCGATGTTGATTGTTGGAAATGTTAGTGAGAGTATCGAAGCGGACCTTAAGTGAAAATCTTTTATCGAAAGAACTTTAGTTGTTGGGTTAATTATCAATGTGATAGGGAACACTATCATTTAAAGGTGTCTACACATGGTTGAACATTGGGGTGGAATACATCAAAGTGTTGAAAATGCAAAGGGGAAGAGTATCGCAGTTAAGTAGGGGTTATTAAAGAAATTTAATAGTGAATTCTTCTTGAACAAAGTGGTGTAATGGAATATTTGTAGTGTGAACTACTGTTAAGGTGGTGTGGACCATTCTAAGGTTGGGAGACAACTGGAATCAGGCGGTCGGGAACTACTTCGGGAAAGGTTACAAGTTCACTCTGATACGAGTGTGATGTATCGAAATGGATAGTAGACAAAAGAATCAATATGGGGGTCAATATAACAGATTTGCTAGGCACATGATTAATGTCGCTTAAAATTGGGTTGGGCCAAGGTTTACAGGCTTAGAGAAGGAAATGGTTGTTTTGGGAGAAACAATGTCAGATGGGAGTATATCTCTGGAAGGCACCCTTAGGTTGGGCAGATGTCAAGACAATCGAGTTGTGCTCCGTGTTGTGGGTGTGTCTGGTTAAATTCATGTTTCTCACACAGTTTGGGTGGTGTGTGGGATATAAGATCCGCACAATGTTGGCGTTTATGGAAATCCTTTGATCAAAGTGTTAGCCCTGGGGAAGGGACTGAGCTATCTTCGGGGACTGAGGAAGTTCAATTGGTATTGATTGGAGTATCCGAATGTCTGGTATGAGGACTAGATTTCGAGGACGAAATATCTTTTAAGGTTGGGAGGATTGTAACACCCCGACCTTTGGAAGGTATCGACATTTTAAGATAAATATGAAAAATAGGATTTTGGATTAAATCCTAGATTTTAAAGTCTTGTTACAAACCCAACGGGCCTTTTCGGAGCGAAAACGGAGCAAAAAACCTAGATTTTATGGACAAAACAACTTTCGGTACGACCTCGGCTAAAGTGACCAGCGAAAGTGACACTTGTGTCACTCTCGCGTGTCACTCTCACCGGATTTGTACTGAGAGACATGGGACCACGGCGAGAGTGCCCAGCGAAAGTGACACTTGTGTCACTCTCGCACATCACTTTAGCCGTCGGGCACCTAGAGCATAAAAACGCGATTTTCACCCTTTCAACCCCATTTTTCATTTCCCACTTCTCCCCCTTCATCCCTTTCTCTCCCAAACAGAAAACCCTAAGCCCCATTGTCGATTTGGAGCTTTTGAGACCCCAAGACTCGATATTTCAAGTGGTTCTTCTCCCTCTAGCAAGGTTTTGGAAACTAAACCTAGAATCTCCTCACCTCATCTTCTCCATCAAGTTTTCTAGGGTTTCATCCAACCATTTTTCTCCATTTTGAAGATTTGGAGTTTGAAGTTCATTTTGGTGGCACTAGAGGTGTTTTGGTTGGTGGACTCAAGTTGTGGTTAAGGTAATCATCTCTTTGCTTCACCTAAGAAATTAGGGTTTTGGTATATTTGAGATATGGATGTATAATGTTTGGGGAACGATTCTAAGCACATGGAATTGTTGTTTTGTGTAGGGAGTTTGTGGATCTAGGTTTCTTTGGAAGGTTGCTCATGGGTTCAAGGAAGCAAAACGGGGTAAAATCTAGATTTAGCCTAAATCTAGCAAGGTGAGTACAAGTTGATTTGTGAAAACGTTGTACATGCCAAAAATGTTTGTTTCCAAGTATTTATGTGTTTTACATAAATTATCAATTGTTGAGTTATTTGGTGGGTTTCGATTATTTAAAGTGTTTAACTTTATAAACCTTGTAAAACACTCACATTTGGGATTTTTGGAGGATTTGATAAAAGAATCATAAATGAAAGTGTTTTGACGATTTAATGCATAAACAAGTGATTATTTGGTAAGAATGCATTTCTAGTGTTTGTTATAAATATGCATAATATATGTTATAGAACATTCGAAAACACGAAAGTGTGGGTCGTTGGATTTTGGTCATTCCCGACCTTGTGGACATTTTATAAAGTTTAAACCTTTTTGGTTTTGGGAAAAGATGCATTTTGAGTTTTGATGTATAACTCTTAAATATTGGTTTTTGAACGATTCATCTTACGAAGGTAAATTTGTTTGGTATAAATACTCTTGACGGACGCTTTGGGAAAATAATTTGGCTTAATCAAGAGTGGAGTTGAGTTACTCATGATTATGGAGCATGTTTTACATAAACATGGGTTATTTGTGTTTTGTTGCATTTACGACCTCTAATAAATGCTCAATTGATTTTGGTTGAGCTTATGGCTCGACTTATAACTTTATTGAGTCTTGAGGACATTTGTCCAGTTTTAATAATGTAATAAGGAAATTTGGGTGTGAGTTATATTTATTGTAATTTATTTGGAGAGTACATGTTTTGAGTGTGTATGTGTCATTCAAGTGGAGTCATGTACTTTTTAGATTGCAATGCATTGGATCCATAGACATGTAAGTTAATCATATTTAATAGTGAGGAGTCTTGATATTCTCACTTTGGGATTTATGCCTGCACGGGCATTGTTGTTGTCCCGTTTCTTTTGTGGAGAGGAACCGTTATGGGTTGTACTCCGAGGCTATGGATTATTTGGTGTCTATCTCCTTGTTGCATGAGGATTTGGACCGTATGGGTTATATTCTCATATGTTGTTGGCCATCTTGGGTCACTAGCGAGTAGGCAATAAGGGACATTGAAGTCCTTGAGGTGTAACTCGTCTAGATTGGATAGGCAATATGGTCCCGTAAGTCCTTGAGGTGTAACTCGACGGAGTAGGCAATAAAGGCATGTATATGGTTTGAGGTTGTGATGTTTTTATGGCATGGGAACTAAATCTGGGACTTGAGGTGTAATCCAATAACATCATTGGTGACCCCACTCACGTGTTCTCGTCACCTTGATGGATACGGGTCTCCCCCGTCATCGAAAGGTGTGTTTGGGTATTTATTTTTATCCATGTTTTTTCGGTGATGAGTTTTATTAGTATGGAATTGCTTTCCATATTTTATGGGCTGTGGTGTATGCCTCGTCCGTGTTTGGAATGTATTGAATAATAGAGATTCCTTCATGTTTTTATTATCTTGGAAATCAATTACCAGTCCACTTTTCAAGCGGGTTTTGGGTTGAGTCAATTTTGAGAATCGTTTTATATTAGAGCTTTCGTCACATGATTTGTGTGCGTTGAAAAATGGGTGGTTTGCATTTACAGTAAATCCCTTTTTGAACTCATGATTTAAATTGAACTTTTCTCGTGTTACGAATTATATAACCATGATAAAAACTCTTGAACTCACTAGGCGTTAGCCTAACCTTTTTATTTGTCGGCATGTGCAACAGGTTCCGATTGGGATATAGTTCAAGTGACACTGCGAAGAGTGGAGAGCTAGTTGTGTGCTCAAGAAGTAAGTGGCTTGGTGAAGTCTTCCGCATTTGGGGAATAGCAACTTGATATGGGGTTGAGTAACACCCGACCTTTTTGTAGCTTTGGCGTATGACTTAGGTTTAAATGTTGAAGTTAATATGTTTTTATGTATTGAGGTAATTCCAATTATGGTTTGTAGAAGAAATTTTATCCTTATTTGGTTATTTTATGGAAAATTTTATTTAGTTGCTCTTTCCAATTTTGAGGGTGTTACATAGTTGCTTTTTCCAAATTTGAGGGTGTTACAGGAGTCTTCAAATATAAAGAATCTTATGAAGGTGTTAAAATGCTTTCATGCGGTTTCGGGACTAAAGATGAACGCGAGCAAAAGTAAAATCTACGGTGTGGGCGTATCGGAAGGGGAAGCACAATCATGGGCAAGAAGCTTGGGATGCGGGAATGAATCGTTGCCTTTTATTTATCTTGGGTTTCCAGTAGGGTCGACAATGAGAAAAACTTCTAATTGGAAACTGATGATTGATAAGACGAAGAAAAAACTCTGGAATTGGAAAGCAAAAACGATCTCCTTTGGAAGACGATGGACGTTGGTAAGGCCTGTTCTTGGTAGTGTTTCATTATACTATTTTTCCTTGTTTCGTACCCCGTTAAGTTTGTTGAAAGAGCTAGAGAGTGTGCGTGGCCATTTTTTTTGGAGGGGGCGAAGTGGTGAGGAAGAGATTGTAAGGATAGGTCGGGCTTGGGTTAAATGGGAAAAGGTGTTGGGATCCTTTGGGAGGGGAGGTTTGAACATCGGGGGGCTTAAAGATTTAAATTAGGGCTTGATTGGGAAGTGGTGGTGGAGATTCCATAATGAAATCGATGCTTTATGGACAAAGGTAATAATAAGCATATATGGTTGGGACAGAGGGTGTTCCTAGGGTATTGGGGGGAAATTGGGTATGGGCAAATATAATCAAGGTAGTGAAAGAGATAGACAAGGTGGGACTCCAATTCTCCGAATCCTTTGGTAAACAAGTAGGGGACGACTCGGGTATAAAATTTTGGGAGGATAGATGGACGGAAAACGGGAGACTTAAGGAGAGGTTCAAGCGACTTTTCCAACTCGAATTGAGTAAAGGGGCAGCGGTATCGGAAAAAGGGAAACATCAAGGAGAGGAGTGGGTTTTGGAAATGGAGAGGAGGAGGGAACCGAGAGGAAGGGAGATTGGAGAGTTGGAGGAACTAAATAATGTGATTGCGGAGCATGTACCAAAGGAAGGATGTACGGATTGGGCTTCATGGATGTTAGACCCACAAGGCGGGTTTACGGTCAAGACATTGCAGGGATTAATAGAGGAGAAACATACTTTGGCGGAAGGAAATGGGGAAGCAACTATTTGGCTAAAATCGGTTCTGAAGAAGATTTGTATTTTTCTTTGGAGAGCAAAACTAGGAAGATTTCCATCACGTGCGGTTTTGGATAAGATGGGGGTCGATCTAGACTCCATTCTTTGTCCGAGGTGCGAAAAAGAGCTTGAGTCAATAGAGCATGCTCTAATCACGTGTGACTCTGTGAGGAGCTTGTGGAGACTCATGGAAAGATGGTGGAAAATTGATTTGGAGGCGGCGCAATCGTTGACGGAACTGTTTGAAGCTGGAAACTTAGTAGGCGGCAATGAAAGGGGGTTGAGGAGGTGGATGGTGACGGCTTGGTGTATGCTATATCTTATTTAGGCAAATAGGAATAAGGTTGTTTTTGAAAAAGCTAATGGGTCGATTGCGGATCTCTTTTTTTGACTTTCAACTCAAAACCTTCGATTGGGTGACGCGTAGAGACAAGGATTTAGCAGTGGACTGGACAACGTGGTTATCGAATCCTTACGGATTATAGTGCTCGAAGATGGACGAAGGAGGACGAAGGAGGACGGTCGTTTTCTTAGCGGGGTTTGACCGGAAGAGTGTTCTGTATTAAATAGGCCTAGTTTGGCTAAGCAGAGAAGGGTCTGGATCGTTTGGCTTAATACATTCAGAAGGGATTTTCTCGTTAAGTAGGGCGAAATGGATGTTTCTGGTTTGGTTCGTTTGATTCGTCTTAACCCATTCAGCAGTGCTTGTCTGGCGCAGCACGACTGTGCTGAGTTTGCCTCTCGCAAACTGTCTGTCCGGGGTCTGCTTCATTAAGCTCTGCTATTGCTTTTGATTTTTGTACATGTTGTCTTGGTTTCGTTTTGGTCTTATGGCCCGCTATGATGTGGCTAGGCTTAATTATGTGGCCTTCGAACGTTGTATTGTTGTTTTATTTGGGTATAAAATTTGGTTGGTTGCTGTTAAAAAAAATTAATACTTAATTAATTTGGAATTCAGTGAATAAAAAATCAACCAACCTCTAATTTACATTGTATTAAATCAGACTAAATAGATTGGATCTTTTAAGTTTTATTTAAAGAAAATAAAATTTTAATAAAGTTACATGTTCTATAAAAACATTGAAAATGCATGCATTAAGAAAGAAAAATATATAGTTTCCTTTACTAACCAAATACCCCACCATCTAGAAAAGTTATGATAGCAGTGAATATATATATATATATATATATATATATATATATATATATATATATATATATATAATTATTACTTTAGTGCATAAAAACAATTGCTTGGAGGTCGTTTACTAATTAAATGTTGAGTAAATTACATGATTGGTCCCTTTGGTTTACATAAAATCGCACTATGTGTCCCTAATTTGAAATAATTATGAAAAATGTCCATGTGGTATACATTTTCACACGCCTTTGGTCCTTTACCCTAACACCGTTAGATGATTTTGGTAGAATGAGTTAACTCTAAGGGTATTTTAGTCTTCTTATTGTATTTGATTTTCTATTAAAATTTTCTCCTTTGATTTAAAAACCATAAGGACCCAGAATGTAATTTACTCTATCTTCATCTTCATCCTTCCACCAACAATCTTCATCTTCATCTTCATCACTTCATCTTCCTTATTTATCCGACCACATATCATTGCCCCCATAGTCTTCCTCATTTCTCCTATCGCATGTTACTCATTTCTGGCCTCCCCACTATCTTCCATCTCCGCCACTCATGGTGACCCTTCACATTTATGGCCACTGCTCGTCAATTCCCTTGACCCTTCTCCGATAAACACACAATGCTTAGAACTAAAACCCATTTACAATTCCAAACACTTATATCAGTTTCAAGCTACATCCATGGACAATCCACAGTGAAAATCAATAACAAAACCCATTTTTGAATTCAAATCTTATAACTAAAACCATATGAAAGCCATTGACTGTGAAACAAGATTTAAAATAAGAATGAAACAGATATGGATCGATAGATTGAAACAGTTTTTAATTTCGACGATCGAGGTGGCTAGCTGTTTCCAAGTGCTCATCGGAGAAAAAAAGGTGTGGGTTTATAACAATAGCCCAGGCCACCAAGACCAAAAAGACCCATATCGCATCCAGATCGACCTGCTTCATCAAACATAAATTTCCAGCAAGCATTGACGGAACTGGAAGAGACCCGATTCAGAAGTGATTGCCAAGATGAAGAAGATGATATACAGAGCAGCAGCTTTCCAGCCGGTGAGTTTCGCTGATGAGCTTGACGTGGTGGAAGAACGTGAGGATATATCTAACGATCCCACAGACGGTGGCGACACGACATAGATGAGACAAGATCAGTCAAAAGGTTAGGATCTTATAGAAACTGGTTCTTGCTAGAAACAAGATGGATACAACAACCATGACCGATGAAGACTTGATTTCACGAAGACTTGGTTCATGAACAGTATGTTTGGGAGTCATCGTCACCACAAAAACAACAATGATGAACAATATGTTTAGGAGTCGCAGGCTGGTGGTTCATTCACAGTAATCGATGAAGGTGAACCCCTTAGCAGGGGCACAAAAACTGTTCTTTATCTCAAGGAGGACCAGCTCGAGTACCTTGAGGAGCGCATGCTCAAGGATCTGAGTCGCAGGCTGGTGGTTCATTCACAGTAATCGATGAAGGTGAACCCCTTAGAAGGGGCACAAAAATTGTTCTTTATCTCAAGGAGGACCAGCTCGAGTAGCTTGAGAAGCACTCTGAAGTCATCAGCTACCCAATCTCAATTTGGGTCGAGAAGACAACCGAGAAGGAAATATCCGACGATGAAGATGAGGAAGAGAAGAAAGATGAAGAAGAAAAGAAAAAAGACGAAGAAGGCAAAGTCGAGGAGGTTGATGAAGAGAAGGAGAAGAAAGAGAAGAAAAGAAAGAAGATTAAAGAATTGTCATATATTTATATATTTATATGGAGTGTGTGTGTATATATATAATATTATTATGAGTAAATTATGGATTTGGTCTTGTGGTTTGGTGGTTTTTACGAAAATGGTCCCTGAACTTCGTTTATTACGGATTAGGACTCGACGTATGTCATTTTATAACGAGTTGTCCCTCCCTCTAACTGCCATCCAATACCTCCGTTAAACTTGAGGACATTTTCGTTCTTTTTTCTTTTTTTTTGTCTTTACATAAGGGACTAATTCTGTAAGCCCACAAACCATAGGGACCAAATACGCAATTAAGTTTGAAAAATAAAAATTATTAGATTTTTTATACTTTAATTTTATTAATGTTAATAAATTATTATACATTAATATTTATTAATTATTATATATTACCTATATACACACACACACACATATATATATATATATATATATATATATATATAGAGGAAAGTTCAAATGAAAACTCAAATTCAATTGTAAACATGAGGACAAATCTCGTTCATTGATCGCAGCCATATTTAAGTCATTCCTAAAATTCAGCTTTAGGGGTATTTTCGTCAAGATTAGAATCAGCGCCTATTTTTGTTGACTTTTTATTTTCTTTTTTAATTAAAAAACTTTTACCCCCTTAAATTTTAAAATAAATTATCTAAAAAATTACTAACATTTTAATCAAACAAATTACATAAAAAAAACGAGAATTTCATGCTCTTCGATATGACATCCATCATGATATAGTTTTTTTCGTTTTAACCGTTTTTTACGTGAAATCGTGTATATGTGTTATATTCAGACTGAATATATGGAATTATTCAGTCTGAATATAACACATATTCAGACTGAATATAACACACATTCATACTGAATATAACACATATTCAGACTGATGTATTTACATGATTGATTTATGAATATGTGTTATATTCGACCAACACATGGTTCTTGAGATCATCGAGAGATATTTGCATCTTCAAATGGTCAAGGATAAGAAAGACCTTGTAGCTTTTTTTTTTGGATCAATCCGTCAAGGACACAGGGACATTAGCAAACCAATTAACGATTAACCAGTTTGCACATCTCTAATCAGGACATCAAATACGTTCTAATAATTAGTTTGATAAGATGGTTAAAAAAGTTGAGCCATTCAATTAACAAGGATTTACCCGCATTTGCCAACTTGACTCCACAAATAGTAGGACCGATGAACTTCTGCATCGACTATGTATGGTTTCAAACAATTTTAGAAAAAGAAAAAGAAAAACAATAATAGACAGAGTTCTGAATCAAAACCTATCTCAACCAAAGAATCAGGCCATGAAGGGTCCCCTAATCCTAATAGCCAATAGGGGCTCAAATGGCAATGGCAATGGCAAGTATTATTATTTCACAAGTACAGAGATAGAAAGAAAGGTAAACATGAAAATGAGGTTTGAATATGTGTTATATTCAGACTGAATATGTGTTATATTCAGTCTGAATATAACACATATTTATACATTAATATTAAATTTGACATGCGAACTAGCTAGATCTTGTTGGATGGCAAAGTACTAAAAAGTGATGTTGCTGGAAATGAATCAAATTGTTTCTGACTTTGTAGTTGTTTGCGACTATGCTTCGGTTTGATTGAAAGTAAAGAAAAAGTAGGTTTTGTTTGTTGTGATCAGTAGTAAGTAACGATTATTTGGTTAGTTTGTTCGTATCGTAAACATCTTCCAGTTCCAACGACCATAGATAAAACAACTTCATTCATTCTGTTCCTCATCTTCGTTTGTAATCATCACTCGATGCAGGTATTCTTTCAATAATTTACCAAACTTAACAAAAAAAAATAGTTCATAGTTGATATATTCAGTCTGAATATGTGTTATATTCAGACTGAATATGTGTTATATTCAGACTGAATATGTGTTATATTCAGTCTGAATATGTGTTATATTCAGACTGAATAATTTCATATATTCAGTCTGAATATAACACATATACACGATTTCACGTAAAAAACGGTTAAATCGAAAAAAAACTATATCATGATGGATGTCATATCGAAGAGCACGAAATTCTCGTTTTTTTGATGTAATTTGTTTGATTAAAATGTTAGTAATTTTTGAGATAATTTATTTTAAAATTTAAGGGGGTAAAAGTTTTTTAATTAAAAAAAAATAAAAATTCAACAAAAATAGACGCTGATTCTAATCTTTCCAATTTTACCCTTGCGCGCTAAATATTCATTAAGCCATGGACAGAGTTTTCAACTTATTTACAAAATTGCCACCGTGTTTTTTTGCCATTGATCTCTTCACCAGATTATTAATCAACGACTGTGGTTTGTCCTCACGTTTACAATTGAATTTGAGTTTTTATTTGAACCCACCCCTATATATATATATATATATATAGGGGAGGTATCCGTTGCAAACCAGTCAGTTTGTGCAAACTATACAAACCACTATATTAGGAAACAATAGATGTATTTATGGATAATCATTATGATTCATTAATTAAGACTGATATATATATATGGAAGATGATAAGATTCATTCATTATGATCATGACTTTAGATTAGGAAACATAATAAAATCAGATATTTATTAGACTTGATCAACGGCTAAGATTGGTTTGTATAGTTTGCACAAACTGACTGGTTTGCAACGGATACCTCCCCTATATATATATATATATATATATATAGTTAGGTTCAAGGGAAAACCACCTTCATCAACCATTAAATTAATTGATCAACGAATGTGATTAAATGGACATTTACAACAATATTTTTTAAATTAAAAAAATCCTCACCCCTTATTTTATTCAAAAAAGAAACCGAAATATAATAAAAAATCATGCGAAATAAATTATATCATATTGATATATTTTTTCTTCTAGTTTTCAATTATTTCATGTTTTCCCCTGAACTCCTCTCTCTCTCTCTCTCAACGTAAAATAAATGAAAAGCCAGAAAAACACTGAAAAAAATATATCAATATGGATGTCAAACGAGAAATTTTATTATTTTTTCGTGTAATTTATTTCTCTCGTTTTTGTTTGTATTTGTCTTTATCAAATAAAAATTTGCGGTGAGATTTTCTTAATTTAAAAAATTTTGTTTCAGAAAATTTATGATTGTGTTTTGGTTCAATTTATTTAGCTCTATTTTTTTAATTATATTTTGTTTTTTTTTCGAATAAAAAATGTATGATTTGTCTTTTTTTGGTGCAACTTATAGGTAAATTTTTTTTGAAAGAGAATATGTTAATTAATTATATATGTGTGTGCGTTGGTGTGTGTATATATAGGTAATATATAATAATCAATAAATGTTAATGTATAATAATTTATTAATTTAATAAACTAAAGGTATAAAAAAATTAGAGTAAATTACATTCCTGGTCCTGTGTTATGGTGATATTTTGGATATAGTCCCTAATTCGCATTAATTACATTGGGCGTCCCTGTGGTACGCATAAGCGCACGCAGAGGGTCCCTCCCTCTAACGGAATCTGTTAACCCAGTTAACTCAAGGGGTATTTTTGTCTTTTTACACTTGTTTTTGTCTTTATCCTGATAAGAAACTACAAAATAGGAAAAAGAAATAAATCTCTTTACACTAATTTAATTATCTATTTTTTAGTTTCTTATTAGGAAAAAGACAAAAAAAAATGTAGAAAGATCAAAATACCCCTTGAGTTCCCATAGACATGTAAGTTAATCATATTTAATAGTGAGGAGTCTTGATATTCTCACTTTGGGATTTATGCCTGCACGGGCATTGTTGTTGTCCCGTTTCTTTTGTGGAGAGGAACCGTTATGGGTTGTACTCCGAGGCTATGGATTATTTGGTGTCTATCTCCTTGTTGCATGAGGATTTGGACCGTATGGGTTATATTCTCATATGTTGTTGGCCATCTTGGGTCACTAGCGAGTAGGCAATAAGGGACATTGAAGTCCTTGAGGTGTAACTCGTCTAGATTGGATAGGCAATATGGTCCCGTAAGTCCTTGAGGTGTAACTCGACGGAGTAGGCAATAAAGGCATGTATATGGTTTGAGGTTGTGATGTTTTTATGGCATGGGAACTAAATCTGGGACTTGAGGTGTAATCCAATAACATCATTGGTGACCCCACTCACGTGTTCTCGTCACCTTGATGGATACGGGTCTCCCCCGTCATCGAAAGGTGTGTTTGGGTATTTATTTTTATCCATGTTTTTTCGGTGATGAGTTTTATTAGTATGGAATTGCTTTCCATATTTTATGGGCTGTGGTGTATGCCTCGTCCGTGTTTGGAATGTATTGAATAATAGAGATTCCTTCATGTTTTTATTATCTTGGAAATCAATTACCAGTCCACTTTTCAAGCGGGTTTTGGGTTGAGTCAATTTTGAGAATCATTTTATATTAGAGCTTTCGTCACATGATTTGTGTGCGTTGAAAAATGGGTGGTTTGCATTTACAGTAAATCCCTTTTTGAACTCATGATTTAAATTGAACTTTTCTCGTGTTACGAATTATATAACCATGATAAAAACTCTTGAACTCACTAGGCGTTAGCCTAACCTTTTTATTTGTCGGCATGTGCAACAGGTTCCGATTGGGATATAGTTCAAGTGACACTGCGAAGAGTGGAGAGCTAGTTGTGTGCTCAAGAAGTAAGTGGCTTGGTGAAGTCTTCCGCATTTGGGGAATAGCAACTTGATATGGGGTTGAGTAACACCCGACCTTTTTGTAGCTTTGGCGTATGACTTAGGTTTAAATGTTGAAGTTAATATGTTTTTATGTATTGAGGTAATTCCAATTATGGTTTGTAGAAGAAATTTTATCCTTATTTGGTTATTTTATGGAAAATTTTATTTAGTTGCTCTTTCCAATTTTGAGGGTGTTACATAGTTGCTTTTTCCAAATTTGAGGGTGTTACAGGAGTCTTCAAATATAAAGAATCTTATGAAGGTGTTAAAATGCTTTCATGCGGTTTCGGGACTAAAGATGAACGCGAGCAAAAGTAAAATCTACGGTGTGGGCGTATCGGAAGGGGAAGCACAATCATGGGCAAGAAGCTTGGGATGCGGGAATGAATCGTTGCCTTTTATTTATCTTGGGTTTCCAGTAGGGTCGACAATGAGAAAAACTTCTAATTGGAAACTGATGATTGATAAGACGAAGAAAAAACTCTGGAATTGGAAAGCAAAAACGATCTCCTTTGGAAGACGATGGACGTTGGTAAGGCCTGTTCTTGGTAGTGTTTCATTATACTATTTTTCCTTGTTTCGTACCCCGTTAAGTTTGTTGAAAGAGCTAGAGAGTGTGCGTGGCCATTTTTTTTGGAGGGGGCGAAGTGGTGAGGAAGAGATTGTAAGGATAGGTCGGGCTTGGGTTAAATGGGAAAAGGTGTTGGGATCCTTTGGGAGGGGAGGTTTGAACATCGGGGGGCTTAAAGATTTAAATTAGGGCTTGATTGGGAAGTGGTGGTGGAGATTCCATAATGAAATCGATGCTTTATGGACAAAGGTAATAATAAGCATATATGGTTGGGACAGAGGGTGTTCCTAGGGTATTGGGGGGAAATTGGGTATGGGCAAATATAATCAAGGTAGTGAAAGAGATAGACAAGGTGGGACTCCAATTCTCCGAATCCTTTGGTAAACAAGTAGGGGACGACTCGGGTATAAAATTTTGGGAGGATAGATGGACGGAAAACGGGAGACTTAAGGAGAGGTTCAAGCGACTTTTCCAACTCGAATTGAGTAAAGGGGCAGCGGTATCGGAAAAAGGGAAACATCAAGGAGAGGAGTGGGTTTTGGAAATGGAGAGGAGGAGGGAACCGAGAGGAAGGGAGATTGGAGAGTTGGAGGAACTAAATAATGTGATTGTGGAGCATGTACCAAAGGAAGGATGTACGGATTGGGCTTCATGGATGTTAGACCCACAAGGCGGGTTTACGGTCAAGACATTGCAGGGATTAATAGAGGAGAAACATACTTTGGCGGAAGGAAATGGGGAAGCAACTATTTGGCTAAAATCGGTTCTGAAGAAGATTTGTATTTTTCTTTGGAGAGCAAAACTAGGAAGATTTCCATCACGTGCGGTTTTGGATAAGATGGGGGTCGATCTAGACTCCATTCTTTGTCCGAGGTGCGAAAAAGAGCTTGAGTCAATAGAGCATGCTCTAATCACGTGTGACTCTGTGAGGAGCTTGTGGAGACTCATGGAAAGATGGTGGAAAATTGATTTGGAGGCGGCGCAATCGTTGACGGAACTGTTTGAAGCTGGAAACTTAGTAGGCGGCAATGAAAGGGGGTTGAGGAGGTGGATGGTGACGGCTTGGTGTATGCTATATCTTATTTAGGCAAATAGGAATAAGGTTGTTTTTGAAAAAGCTAATGGGTCGATTGCGGATCTCTTTTTTTGACTTTCAACTCAAAACCTTCGATTGGGTGACGCGTAGAGACAAGGATTTAGCAGTGGACTGGACAACGTGGTTATCGAATCCTTACGGATTATAGTGCTCGAAGATGGACGAAGGAGGACGAAGGAGGACGGTCGTTTTCTTAGCGGGGTTTGACCGGAAGAGTGTTCTGTATTAAATAGGCCTAGTTTGGCTAAGCAGAGAAGGGTCTGGATCGTTTGGCTTAATACATTCAGAAGGGATTTTCTCGTTAAGTAGGGCGAAATGGATGTTTCTGGTTTGGTTCGTTTGATTCGTCTTAACCCATTCAGTAGTGCTTGTCTGGCGCAGCACGACTGTGCTGAGTTTGCCTCTCGCAAACTGTCTGTCCGGGGTCTGCTTCATTAAGCTCTGCTATTGCTTTTGATTTTTGTACATGTTGTCTTGGTTTCGTTTTGGTCTTATGGCCCGCTATGATGTGGCTAGGCTTAATTATGTGGCCTTCGAACGTTGTATTGTTGTTTTATTTGGGTATAAAATTTGGTTGGTTGCTGTTAAAAAAAATTAATACTTAATTAATTTGGAATTCAGTGAATAAAAAATCAACCAACCTCTAATTTACATTGTATTAAATCAGACTAAATAGATTGGATCTTTTAAGTTTTATTTAAAGAAAATAAAATTTTAATAAAGTTACATGTTCTATAAAAACATTGAAAATGCATGCATTAAGAAAGAAAAATATATAGTTTCCTTTACTAACCAAATACCCCACCATCTAGAAAAGTTATGATAGCAGTGAATATATATATATATATATATATATATATATAAAATTATTACTTTAGTGCATAAAAACAATTGCTTGGAGGTCGTTTACTAATTAAATGTTGAGTAAATTACATGATTGGTCCCTTTGGTTTACATAAAATCGCACTATGTGTCCCTAATTTGAAATAATTATGAAAAATGTCCATGTGGTATACATTTTCACACGCCTTTGGTCCTTTACCCTAACACCGTTAGATGATTTTGGTAGAATGAGTTAACTCTAAGGGTATTTTAGTCTTCTTATTGTATTTGATTTTCTATTAAAATTTTCTCCTTTGATTTAAAAACCATAAGGACCCAGAATGTAATTTACTCTATCTTCATCTTCATCCTTCCACCAACAATCTTCATCTTCATCTTCATCACTTCATCTTCCTTATTTATCCGACCACATATCATCGCCCCCATAGTCTTCCTCATTTCTCCTATCGCATGTTACTCATTTCTGGCCTCCCCACTATCTTCCATCTCCGCCACTCATGGTGACCCTTCACATTTATGGCCACTGCTCGTCAATTCCCTTGACCCTTCTCCGATAAACACACAATGCTTAGAACTAAAACCCATTTACAATTCCAAACACTTATATCAGTTTCAAGCTACATCCATGGACAATCCACAGTGAAAATCAATAACAAAACCCATTTTTGAATTCAAATCTTATAACTAAAACCATATGAAAGCCATTGACTGTGAAACAAGATTTAAAATAAGAATGAAACAGATATGGATCGATAGATTGAAACAGTTTTTAATTTCGACGATCGAGGTGGCTAGCTGTTTCCAAGTGCTCATCGGAGAAAAAAAGGTGTGGGTTTATAACAATAGCCCAGGCCACCAAGACCAAAAAGACCCATATCGCATCCAGATCGACCTGCTTCATCAAACATAAATTTCCAGCAAGCATTGACGGAACTGGAAGAGACCCGATTCAGAAGTGATTGCCAAGATGAAGAAGATGATATACAGAGCAGCAGCTTTCCAGCCGGTGAGTTTCGCTGATGAGCTTGACGTGGTGGAAGAACGTGAGGATATATCTAACGATCCCACAGACGGTGGCGACACGACATAGATGAGACAAGATCAGTCAAAAGGTTAGGATCTTATAGAAACTGGTTCTTGCTAGAAACAAGATGGATACAACAACCATGACCGATGAAGACTTGATTTCACGAAGACTTGGTTCATGAACAGTATGTTTGGGAGTCATCGTCACCACAAAAACAACAATGATGAACAATATGTTTAGGAGTCGCAGGCTGGTGGTTCATTCACAGTAATCGATGAAGGTGAACCCCTTAGCAGGGGCACAAAAACTGTTCTTTATCTCAAGGAGGACCAGCTCGAGTACCTTGAGGAGCGCATGCTCAAGGATCTGAGTCGCAGGCTGGTGGTTCATTCACAGTAATCGATGAAGGTGAACCCCTTAGCAGGGGCACAAAAATTGTTCTTTATCTCAAGGAGGACCAGCTCGAGTAGCTTGAGAAGCACTCTGAAGTCATCAGCTACCCAATCTCAATTTGGGTCGAGAAGACAACCGAGAAGGAAATATCCGACGATGAAGATGAGGAAGAGAAGAAAGATGAAGAAGAAAAGAAAAAAGACGAAGAAGGCAAAGTCGAGGAGGTTGATGAAGAGAAGGAGAAGAAAGAGAAGAAAAGAAAGAAGATTAAAGAATTGTCATATATTTATATATTTATATGGAGTGTGTGTGTATATATATAATATTATTATGAGTAAATTATGGATTTGGTCTTGTGGTTTGGTGGTTTTTACGAAAATGGTCCCTGAACTTCGTTTATTACGGATTAGGACTCGACGTATGTCATTTTATAACGAGTTGTCCCTCCCTCTAACTGCCATCCAATACCTCCGTTAAACTTGAGGACATTTTCGTTCTTTTTTCTTTTTTTTTGTCTTTACATAAGGGACTAATTCTGTAAGCCCACAAACCATAGGGACCAAATACGTAATTAAGTTTGAAAAATAAAAATTATTAGATTTTTTATACTTTAATTTTATTAATGTTAATAAATTATTATACATTAATATTTATTAATTATTATATATTACCTATATACACACACACACACATATATATATATATATATATATATAGAGAGAGAGGAAAGTTCAAATGAAAACTCAAATTCAATTGTAAACATGAGGACAAATCTCGTTCATTGATCGCAGCCATATTTAAGCCATTCCTAAAATTCAGCTTTAGGGGTATTTTCGTCAAGATTAGAATCAGCGCCTATTTTTGTTGACTTTTTATTTTCTTTTTTAATTAAAAAACTTTTACCCCCTTAAATTTTAAAATAAATTATCTAAAAAATTACTAACATTTTAATCAAACAAATTACATCAAAAAAACGAGAATTTCATGCTCTTCGATATGACATCCATCATGATATAGTTTTTTTCGTTTTAACCGTTTTTTTACGTGAAATCGTGTATATGTGTTATATTCAGACTGAATATATGGAATTATTCAGTCTGAATATAACACATATTCAGACTGAATATAACACACATTCATACTGAATATAACACATATTCAGACTGATGTATTTACATGATTGATTTATGAATATGTGTTATATTCGACCAACACATGGTTCTTGAGATCATCGAGAGATATTTGCATCTTCAAATGGTCAAGGATAAGAAAGACCTTGTAGCTTTTTTTTTTGGATCAATCCGTCAAGGACACAGGGACATTAGCAAACCAATTAACGATTAACCAGTTTGCACATCTCTAATCAGGACATCAAATACGTTCTAATAATTAGTTTGATAAGATGGTTAAAAAAGTTGAGCCATTCAATTAACAAGGATTTACCCGCATTTGCCAACTTGACTCCACAAATAGTAGGACCGATGAACTTCTGCATCGACTATGTATGGTTTCAAACAATTTTAGAAAAAGAAAAAGAAAAACAATAATAGACAGAGTTCTGAATCAAAACCTATCTCAACCAAAGAATCAGGCCATGAAGGGTCCCCTAATCCTAATAGCCAATAGGGGCTCAAATGGCAATGGCAATGGCAAGTATTATTATTTCACAAGTACAGAGATAGAAAGAAAGGTAAACATGAAAATGAGGTTTGAATATGTGTTATATTCAGACTGAATATGTGTTATATTCAGTCTGAATATAACACATATTTATACATTAATATTAAATTTGACATGCGAACTAGCTAGATCTTGTTGGATGGCAAAGTACTAAAAAGTGATGTTGCTGGAAATGAATCAAATTGTTTCTGACTTTGTAGTTGTTTGCGACTATGCTTCGGTTTGATTGAAAGTAAAGAAAAAGTAGGTTTTGTTTGTTGTGATCAGTAGTAAGTAACGATTATTTGGTTAGTTTGTTCGTATCGTAAACATCTTCCAGTTCCAACGACCATAGATAAAACAACTTCATTCATTCTGTTCCTCATCTTCGTTTGTAATCATCACTCGATGCAGGTATTCTTTCAATAATTTACCAAACTTAACAAAAAAAAATAGTTCATAGTTGATATATTCAGTCTGAATATGTGTTATATTCAGACTGAATATGTGTTATATTCAGACTGAATATGTGTTATATTCAGTCTGAATATGTGTTATATTCAGACTGAATAATTTCATATATTCAGTCTGAATATAACACATATACACGATTTCACGTAAAAAACGGTTAAATCGAAAAAAAACTATATCATGATGGATGTCATATCGAAGAGCACGAAATTCTCGTTTTTTTGATGTAATTTGTTTGATTAAAATGTTAGTAATTTTTGAGATAATTTATTTTAAAATTTAAGGGGGTAAAAGTTTTTTAATTAAAAAAAAATAAAAATTCAACAAAAATAGACGCTGATTCTAATCTTTCCAATTTTACCCTTGCGCGCTAAATATTCATTAAGCCATGGACAGAGTTTTCAACTTATTTACAAAATTGCCACCGTGTTTTTTTGCCATTGATCTCTTCACCAGATTATTAATCAACGACTGTGGTTTGTCCTCACGTTTACAATTGAATTTGAGTTTTTATTTGAACCCACCCCTATATATATATATATATATATATATAGGGGAGATATCCGTTGCAAACCAGTCAGTTTGTGCAAACTATACAAACCACTATATTAGGAAACAATAGATGTATTTATGGATAATCATTATGATTCATTAATTAAGACTGATATATATATATGGAAGATGATAAGATTCATTCATTATGATCATGACTTTAGATTAGGAAACATAATAAAATCAGATATTTATTAGACTTGATCAACGGCTAAGATTGGTTTGTATAGTTTGCACAAACTGACTGGTTTGCAACGGATACCTCCCCTATATATATATATATATATATATATAGTTAGGTTCAAGGGAAAACCACCTTCATCAACCATTAAATTAATTGATCAACGAATGTGATTAAATGGACATTTACAACAATATTTTTTAAATTAAAAAAATCCTCACCCCTTATTTTATTCAAAAAAGAAACCGAAATATAATAAAAAATCATGCGAAATAAATTATATCATATTGATATATTTTTTCTTCTAGTTTTCAATTATTTCATGTTTTCCCCTGAACTCCTCTCTCTCTCTCTCTCTCAACGTAAAATAAATGAAAAGCCAGAAAAACACTGAAAAAAATATATCAATATGGATGTCAAACGAGAAATTTTATTATTTTTTCGTGTAATTTATTTCTCTCGTTTTTGTTTGTATTTGTCTTTATCAAATAAAAATTTGCGGTGAGATTTTCTTAATTTAAAAAATTTTGTTTCAGAAAATTTATGATTGTGTTTTGGTTCAATTTATTTAGCTCTATTTTTTTAATTATATTTTGTTTTTTTTTTCGAATAAAAAATGTATGATTTGTCTTTTTTTGGTGCAACTTATAGGTAAATTTTTTTTGAAAGAGAATATGTTAATTAATTATATATGTGTGTGCGTTGGTGTGTGTATATATAGGTAATATATAATAATCAATAAATGTTAATGTATAATAATTTATTAATTTAATAAACTAAAGGTATAAAAAAATTAGAGTAAATTACATTCCTGGTCCTGTGTTATGGTGATATTTTGGATATAGTCCCTAATTCGCATTAATTACATTGGGCGTCCCTGTGGTACGCATAAGCGCACGCAGAGGGTCCCTCCCTCTAACGGAATCTGTTAACCCAGTTAACTCAAGGGGTATTTTTGTCTTTTTACACTTGTTTTTGTCTTTATCCTAATAAGAAACTACAAAATAGGAAAAAGAAATAAATCTCTTTACACTAATTTAATTATCTATTTTTTAGTTTCTTATTAGGAAAAAGACAAAAAAATGTAGAAAGATCAAAATACCCCTTGAGTTAACTGGGTTAACAGATTTCGTTAGACGGAGGGACCTGGAGCGTGCGCTTATGCATACCACACGGACGCCCAATGTAATTAATGCTAATTAGGGACTATATCCAAAAATATCACCATACCACAGGGACCGGGAATGTAATTTACTCAAAAATTTAATAATTTTTACTTTTCAGATTTAATTACGGATTTGGTCCCTGTGGTTTGTGTGGTTATGGAATTAGTCCCTCAAGTAAAGACAAATAAGAAAAAAGGACGAAAATGCCCTCAAGTTTAACAGAGGTATTGGATGGTAGTTAGAGAGAGGGACCAACTCGTTATAAAATGACATACGTCGAGTCCTAATCCGTAATAAGCGAAGTTTAAGACCATTTTCGTAAAAACCTCCAAACCACAAGGACCAAATCCGTAATTTACTATTTTTTTATTAAACATTTAACAAGTTAGGTTGTAACATTTTCTTTTCCGGTGCCGAATGTAATTGTCTTCCACATTTTCATTGAGATAAAAAAGAGTAAATTACATGATTGGTCCCTGTGTTATGTTGAAAATTGCACTATGCGTCCTTAAAATGAAATAATTACAGAAAACGTTCCTGTGGTTTTACACTTTCACACGTCTTTGGTCCCTACTGTTTCCATTTTTCTTTGAAAGCAGTCCCTCGTCATTAACTCCGTTAAAACACTCAGTTAAGTGAGGGGTATTTGTGTCTTTTTACACTTCTTTTTGTCTTTTCTGTTAAAGAATTAAAAAATAAAAAAATTAAAAATAAAATTTATTTTTTATTTTTTATATATATTATATATATTTCCCTCCCCTGTGGATTCCATACTTCATCTTCACTGTTTCATCTCCAAGAACAGAGGCCAAACCCATATACAACACATACATATATACACACGTTGTATGCACATAGAGGCCATACCCACATCCATCGAACCACCACATGCACCATCGGCGACTGGTTTTCTGGATTTGAAGCTATCAAACCACCATCACCTGTTGTTGTTGCTGCTACAGTACCCATCATCAAGCCATATATATGTTGTAAGTGGGTTGTATGTGTGTTGCGGGTGTTGTGTGTGTGATGTGTGAGTATGGAGGCTATATGTGTGTGTGTGTGTGTGTGTGTGTGCATATATATATATATATATATATTATGTCTGTGTGTATATACATATGTATGGAGGTTGTATGTGTGTGTGTATATATATATTGTGTGTGTGTATATACAGTGGGAGGGATGGAGACGAAGACGAGGAACCGGAACACACACCTGCAAATCAACGGGTGAAGGTGGTGGCCAGAGGTTGGAAATGGAGTTTCAAACAGGGGGGGGGGGACAACGAGGAGGGATCTGCTTCTCATGCCATGGTGTTCATCATTCTAGATGCTTCTCATGCTCCAGATATAAAAACACACACACACACAAAGATATATACATATAGATATATTATATATGTGTATAACTATATATATGTTGTGTGTGTATATATATATATATATAGAGAGAGAGAGGGGGTATATAGTATTAAAGAAGATGAGAGAGTAAAGGGGGTGGGCCCATATATTAATATATTACATTCTTGGTACCTATAGTTTTAATAGAAAAACAAAATTATGAAATGATTAAATTACCCTTCTAATTCACATACATAACAGAATATTTTAACGGTGTTAGGGTTTAGGGACCTAAAGCGTGTGAACATGTGAACCACATGGTTGTTTTCTGTAATTATTTCATACAGTGTAATTTTCAACATAACACAGGGACCAATCATGTAATTTATTCTAAAAACAATTAAAAAAGCGTATTCCTTTACTTGGTTTTCATTTTTTTTTCATTTTTAGGTATAAATTTTATTTTATAAATAAATAATTTAATACTTTTTTATGAATTTTAGATTTCTTTTTAATCATAATTGACTATTTCTCTGTAACTTTTTCAATTTTTAATATTGGCGTTTCTTCAACATAATATATCAATAAACCCTTCTGTTGACATGTGTTTTTTAATTACGGCTAATGATTTTATATAAAATAGGATATCTACAACTAGAAAATTTGAAGCTGGTTATCTAAGATGTAAATGCTAGAAGATCTATGTTCAGAAACTAGAACTAGAATGCCTGGTTGTTCATTTTCTTTTGAAAAATATATGTAGTAACACTAATGTATTATAAAAGAATGAATAACCACTACTCGTATTGTATTAAATTATTTGTATTATATATTGTATGCTATAGTTATTATGTGATTATTTTTAATACTGTTATTAATCATAGAAGATTTATGAACATCAAATTTAAGGATGTAAATGCTAGTTTATTTTTATTTGAATTTTCTTTATGTTTTTCTAATGCTTCCACATTTTAAGAATTTATCTTTAAGTTTAGTAATAAAAAATCGAATAATTAATATAGGGCCATATTTAGGGGCCGTTTACAAAACGTTTACCCGGGTAAGTGCTTATCAAGTCACATTAGTTTACCGGATGAATATGACAAAGACTAAGAATCTTATCCGGTAAGAGCGGAAGCAAGGACCGAGAGTCTTACCCGGTAAGTGAGTGCGACGGCTCTTATCACGGTTAGTGCTTACCGGCTAAATTGTTGCATACAATGCCATTTTGGTGGACTAAAATCTTACCCGAGAATTAAGTGATAGTGTTGAATTTTACCGATAACACTTATCCATGTGAGTGATTAGGTAAATGGCCCCTTAATTTTCGCCTAGGGTTTTCTATATGTCAGGCAGGGTTCTGGTATCGACTAAAATGAGTATTTTCAGTTGAAGAGAATAGTTGTTGACATAATTTCAGAGCTCCCGCGCATCTACCACAAGACAGGGGGAATGGCGTCGGATGAACGCACGTCGAATACCACCGCCGGTTCTGAACAACGGTTGAGGCTCGCCATAGCTATAGCTCTTCTTCGTTCTAAGATCCTCAACAAACCTTCCCACACTCCATCTCCTACTCTCAACTCCGATGCTCTCAAGTGGAAACGCAAGGTACATTTTCAAGTTTCGAATTAATTTAGAGTTCATCACAAGTTATTAACGCATCCTATGTGTATTTTAGCGATTCTCTTTGTAAAATTGGGCAGGCGAAAGAGCGTAAACAAGAGATTATTAGACTCAAACACGATCTCGAAGAAGTTGAAGGTTCCTCTCTCTTACTCACTCTCGGTGTATTTATGTATGTATGAACAAATACAAATATACTTCCTGTATGTGTGTGTCAGTGTGTATGTATGTATCATGTATCCGTGTATGTATGTAACAAATACGTATAATCTCTCTCTCTCTCTCTGTGTATATGTATGTATGTAACACGTATGTATAAAGTATATACTATGTATTTTTCTCTACATTTAATGTGTTTCTTATGCAGATGGAGCACATCATGAATTATTCCCGGGGAGTACATCCTGCAAATGCTATTTCTTTGAAAATATGGGGAAACTGAGCCCTAATAAGATCTCAGGAGAAGGATTTGACGGGAGATTAAATGATGTGTTACGCCGTAGATTCCTTAGACAAGGTTTTTTTTTTATTATCGTTTGTAAGGGGGCGTGTATCAAACTTGGAATTTTTTGAATAATTTGGGTGATTTTGGTGGTGCAGTGAGACTGAAGGAAAGAAGAAAAGGAAGAAATAAGGGTTCCAAACAACGATTATTTTTATCTGGTATAGATCGCTTCACATAAAATAAAAATATTTTAGGACTTCCTTCTGCCACTAAGCTTCCCATTCTTTATTTAGTATGCAATTTTCTTAATGTAATGCCTGGTTTATTATTTGGTAAAAGATATACCATATCAATTTGTTTTTTCAGTTAAAGGAGCAGTACTACTCATTTAGGATAATTTACTAATGTTACAACTTACAATTTAGACATTCTGTGTTACCTTCATAGCTTTACTAGCGTGTTGCCTTTCGTTTATCTATGTAAATAACAATCCGCAACATAGCAAATTAAACCACCCAAATCGGATCCTTAATAAGCATACTTAAGAGGAAAAGTGCTCTATAGAGTTCTTTTAAATCAGAGATGGCTTTTATGTGGTAGGTATGTTCTGACAAATTTGGATGTTTGGACATGTCAAGATAGTAGAAATTGATATTACAATTTCTTTGCATACACTGTTTACATTGGCAGAGTATATTGCTGAGGAAACTGAACAGCTTAGGGCCTCAGTTGATTTTCTTGTGGAGCTATGTGATACTACTGTAAGAGTGTGTTGGCCACCTAAGTAGTTGTATTCATCCCATCCTTTATTCTACATAATAACTTATCGTGGACGCCAAGTCTTATTTTGTAACTTTTACTTTCTGCTTGTGTTATTGTTGCAGCCAGATGATACTAATTTTGCAAACTGGTCACACCAAGCTGTAGACTTTATTTTAGGTATCTCTTTCTCATTTCATTCTGAAGTATATATTGGCCACTTACTTTTTGCATTTACCAATTGAACGTCCTTTTGTTACCATATGTGTGTGTTTGTATTGCGTTTTTAGTTGTTTACTTCATGATATGGTGTATAATATTGTTGATATGATGATTTACCAGATTGTTGTTTCCATACCCATCACTTAGCTCCAGTTTGGTTTGCAGGATTGATTTGGATTAGATTTGAAGGGATTTGGAATTGAATTCCATTCCAATTCCTTGTTTGGTTTGAAGGATTTCTTGGATTTAAAATCCTGGGATTTCATTGAAACCCCACAATCATAAGATTTTGAAATCCCATGGGGTGGTTGGCATTTCTCAGTATTTGTATGTAATAATGGTTTAAAATATGCGTGTGGGTGGGTAGAAATGGGTTTTAGTGTATACAGCCGCAGGTTTTAGTGTTTTTTTAGTCGCGTGGGTTGGAGATGGTCTTACATTATTATGGCTGAACATATAATGCTAGTGTAATTAGTACTCGTAACATAGTTAGCATGTGCGCAAGCTGCAGTTGCTTGCACAGGGTCTGCAGGTTCTCTTCTTTTCATAAATATTTTCAACACTAAAAAATATGTAAAACGCATATGCTAGAATATTTTAGTATTTAGAAATTTTGACATGTGGGTATTTGGGTACTTTATTCTTATGGCTTTTCCCTTGTGCTATTCCTGAAGATGCAATCAAGAATATCTTGTCCAAGGGAAAAAATATTGAACCTGTCGAAGGGATTATTGGCAGCTTGTCACTGCGTTTAGTTAGAAAAATGTGCACTACACTACAAGGAAATGGTAAGCATTTTTCTGTTCTGTTATTTTAACAAATATGCTTTCACATCATGCTCATTTATAGTTGCGTATCTTTGTTGATCTCTTTCTGGGGCTCGGGAACTCTCACCGATTCTATGCCGTGATAACATTCTTTTGGAGTTTAATATTTTTTATAATGTAATGCGCTCATGATATTCCTTATAATTGTTTACATTAGTTATCAAAAGATGATGGAGTGTACAAATGTAATAAGTGGTATTAAAATGGATTACGGGCTTCAACTAACTCAATGCTATATTGACTACGATTTTACACAATACCCCATCCAAGGTAGAGGCAGATTATGATGTTCTGCAACTTATTTGGAGACAAAGTCATTTATGTAACTCAATGCTTACTGGATTCTATTGCGTAAAAAGGATGTTAAATTTCTTCTTCTTGTGTGACTTGACTATTATTGTCTATCATGTCATGTAGCAAAACATTATTGTTTTTGAAGTACCAGAGTATAATACATTATAATGACGTTTCTATGTTTTTCTGCTTTCAGCCATTTGATCAAATTGTTGTCTGAAAAATATTTTTGATCAACTTTTGTTTATTCAACCATTCTCTTTCAGAAGGCCATGATGTTGACGATGATGCCCAGTTCCATGTCCAGCACCTGCTACGTAAGCTGGGAAGTGAGTCATATATTGGACAGCGAGTGATTCTTGCAGTTTCTCAAAGAATATCTTTACTAGCAGAAAATTTGCTATTTCTTGATCCATTTGAACCAACTTTCCCTCAAATGCATAGCAGTCTGTATGTTTTGTAAGTTATATCACTTTCTTATATTCATCTTGTGTTTGCATTTGTTATTATGTATTATATAAATAGTGTCAAATCTAAACTATATCGCTCACTCCTTGATTTCATTTAGCACACTGCATTAGCAACTGTCTATTTTGGATTATCAAAAGTTTTGTGACGTTTGGTATTGTGGTTGGCAGGATTCAGCTTATCGAGTTTTTGGTATCAGACCACCTAATAACTTGGTCAACGACAGATGGATTTGCGATAGGTAAGCATGCATTTTCATTACATCTGCAGCTAATCTGTTATGAATTACACCTACCTAAGGGGCAGACGGTGGCACCTGACTCCTTTGTAGTGGGAAAAAAATTACGTTTTTAAAGGGTGTCACCGTAAGCCCTACAGTACAGGTCGGTCAACCACTACTCTAAGTCTACTCTAAATGCAATTCCTTTAGCTGATGTTTCGTTGTGTACCCCTATATTTTTGCTAAAACTACATTTTTTTAAATATAAATTTAAGCTGGCTGAGTTGGTTAATGGAGCATGATTAAAGTTTTGCTTTCAATTCAAAACCCAGGCCTTTTTCTTGGAAATACAAGCAACTGAACCCATCATATGATTTTGTTAAAAATATTGTATCTTTTGAGAAAATATTTGGGTTTGCCTCTCTTAGCACATCTCCAATTTAGGTTATTATAAGAACCTTTTTTTTGCAGTTTTTGGTGCCACCTCATTTCCAACTCATCAAATTAAAAATTCTTATAAATGTACAATGATAAGAACCTCTTTTTTGTGGGTCCCATGTATTTTTGTCAAGTTCAATAGTTATTATATATATATATATATATATATAATAAATATCAAATACTTAATTTAAATAACAATAAAAATGAAGAAATTGTCACTTGACACAAACTTCATGGTAAGAACTAAGGTTCTTAGATAAAGATCTCAAAAAAGTGAGGTTTTTTAGTTTTTATATGAGGTTTTATAAGAACTTTTCACAAAGATAGTTCTTACGGTGTACAAATACAAATTTGTGTGATAGGTGGTTGATAAAATCGAATTGTTACTTTATTAATTATATTTATATATATATATATATATATAGAGTTATTTGAAGAGTGGGTGAGTTCAATACCGCATGCCCGAAAAGGATTAGAAGTGTTGGAAAGCAGGTGCGGGGTTTACATATTATATATGGATCGTGTGATTGGGTTGGTTGCGAAAGCAGTGAGTCAGGTTGCATCGCTTCAGACCACAACCTCCTCCCAAATATTCTTCAACAAACCCTAGCTGTAGCTACCTATTCTTTTTGCTCAATCTTAACCACCATTCTCTTTCACAAATGCAGTTTTGCTTTTCTTTCGCTTTCTTTTCTTCAATTGGGATGATCGATGATCGATGATCTTATTTTCATATTTTATGTATTATTGTTGTTGGACTACTATACCTCCTACCTGTCCTAAATAAATAGTTACCTTACGTTGAGAGTTCTTGTAATGTGTTATAATATCTCCACTTCTTAAGCACTTTGTGTTTTGAATATAATTATATCATATTGAATATTTAACTAAAACAAGGTAATCACCGATTGTTGATAATATAAGGGGGTGTTTGGTTCATTTTAAGGAATGAGAACGAAAATCGGGATGCAGGAGAATGAGAATAGGAATAAACATTGCATTGATGTTGTTTGATATAATTCAAAAACCCTAATTTTTTGCCCCTTCGAAAAGAACCCGAATCAAGAAGACCATAATCAAGAAGAATTCTAATCATGCAAACCATCCTCGACAACAAAGTGAAAAGTCTGATTCCGAATTTGATTCAAGTTTTCATGTACAACCTACAATTCCAGAGACAAACATAACTCAATTATAATCCATCAAATGAAGAGAAGAACACATACAAAAAATGTCATATTCATGAAAAAGTAACTCACATAGATGCAACATTCACAATTGAATAGCATAAGTTAGAAAATCGTACCTGGCTTAGGGTTTTTGGAAGGAATCGATTTGGAAGAACCAATATAAAGCTTCGATCTGAAGAACCGATTTGGAAGATTCGATATGAAGCTTTGATCTAAAGAACCGATTTGGAAGATTCATCTGAAGAACTGATCTAAAGCTTTGATATGAAGAACCAAGTGTTTGGATATGCTTATGATATTTCAAAGTGTTATAATTAGTTGTCTACATATTTAACAAATTTTGATTATTTAGGAGATCAATAGATAAAAAGTTCATAAATTATATTCTTGTGAAAGGAGTGATGTCTTGTGAGATAGAAATCATAAGGTTTTTACATTTTTAGATATTTAATTAATAGCTAAATATTTATATTAGACTAACAAGTTGATTATGGATTTAGTTTCTATGGTTTGGTGGTTTTATAAAATGGTGTAACACCCTCAAAATTTGGGAAGAGCAACTAACAAATATCTCGATAAATAATCAAAAGAGGATAGAATCCTTTCTACAAACTATCCTTGAAAATACTTCAAAGTTTAAACATCACAATTTCCACGAATTAATAACTTAAGACATGCGTTACTTAACACAGACACAAGTTGCTAATCCCAAATAAGTGCGGAAGACTTCGCTAAGTAAAATCACTTCTCGTGCACTCTACTAGCACTCATCACTTCACAGTGTAGTTAAAGCTATTCCCAACCTGAGCTTGTTGCACATGCCGACAAATAAAAAGTGTTAGGCTAACGCCTAGTGAGTTCAAGAGTTTTATCATGACCATATAAATTCATAAATCGAGAGAGTTGCAATTTAGGTCATGAGTTCAAAAGGATTTATTTTAGATGCAAATCACCCATTTTTCCAACTCATACAAATCCCGTGTTGAAAACTTTAATGTAATATGATCCCCAAAATGGACTCATCCCAAAACCAACGTGAAAAGTGAAATAGCATTTGATTTTCAAAACGATTGAATTCATAAATAAGTCGCCATTATTCCAAAACATCCCAACCATGAATGAAGCATAACCCATAACTCACGTAACGTGGAAAACAATACATATAAATATGATACGTCATCGAAAACATGGATAAAAACAAATACCCAAAGCAACACATTTTGGTGACGGTGGAGGCCCGTTTACATTGCACGTGACGGAACACAAAAGTGGTTCACCTACTATGCAATAAAACAACACGTGGATTACTCTCGTAAACTGAGCTCAATCACTCCAGATCTATTGCCCGCGAGACTAGGGAGCCCCCAATTTCAACCACTCAAGGTCTATACATTGGGTGACTCCAAATCCACAAAACAAGCACATTTGGGATTACACCTTACTTCCCATGAGACGACGCCCGACCATATAGGCCCACGCCTTACTTATCATGGAACCCGATGCCTATTCCGTGCTACAAAAGAGAAACTAACGTCTCGTAAACTGAACTCAATCACTCCAGATCTATTGCCCGCGAGACTTGGGAAACTCAAGTGCCTATGGATCCATAGCTAACAAGGTCTAAAACATTACGCGACCCCAAATGAATAAACAAGTGCATTTAAAACATGCAATTTCCCAATAACATAAATCATGATCAAAACTCGACTTTGAGCCATCAAAACTGGACAAATGTCCCCAAGACTTAATAAAATCCAATACCGAGCCATAAGCTCAACTAACTCAAAAGATAATTCATGGAAAGTCATATAATGAGTTAAACGTAGCAACAACACTTTTACCAATAAATAATTCAAATTCATGAAAACCCGAAACGAACCTTGGGTTAGGACAACCCTCTTTTCCAAAGGACTCACACCGTCACATTTTCAAATCATTCCATAACGTACTATATGCATATTTCCAAGTTGTACTAAAATGCATTTTCATGTCAAGTAGGCTCCATGTATAAGACAACTCCTCAAAACATTTCGTTTATGATTTATCTATCAAGTTTCCCAAAAATCCCAAATATGGGTATTTTACAATATTTCCCAAAATTCCAAATGTAAGTGTTTTACAATATTTACCACGATAAACACTTCAAAAGTTAAGACCCACCAAATAACGCAACATTGATAATTTTTCATGTAAAACACATAAGTACTTGGAAAAATAACATTTTGGCATTTACAAAGTTTTCACAAAGCAACTTGAACTCACCTTGCTAGATTTAGGTTAAATCTAGATTTTCCCCAAATTAAGCTCCTTTGAAGAAACTTGGATCTTCAAGCCAAAACTTCCAAAACCCTAGATCCATAAGTTTCCAACCATAAATAATCATCCTCAAACACTTATATACGTTTCCCCCAACATAAGTCATCCAAAAACACCAAAAATATCAAAACCCTAACTTCTTAGATGGAGAAAAGTGAGAAGCTTACCTCAACCACCACCAAATACTCTTGGATCATCCAACATACTTCAAAACTCTTTCTAGATCCTTGAAGAGCTCCCAAAAACGAAACCATAGCAACTTGAATCATCAAAATCGGAGTTGGGATGCAAAAGTTATGAAGGTTTGAAGAATGAGGCTGAAATTCGCGACTTAATACTTCAGGTGTGAACTCTAGAGAGTTGCGCGGCTTGGGCCGCGGCCCAAGGTCACGCACCAGGCTGCGCGGCCCGCCGCTTCGTTTTGGGTCAGATACTGTTTCGGCCGTAACTTCTTCGTTATAGCTCCGTTTTCGCTCCGGAAAGAACCGTTGGACTCGTATTCGAATTCCTCATCCAACAAGACCATAAAATCTAGGATTTAATCCAAAATCATATTTTTCATATTTTTTTAAAAGATCGGTTCCACAATGATTCAAAATTGTACTTATCCGAAATTTACGGGTGTTACAATCCTCCCAACCTTAGGATGATTTCGTCCTCGAAATCTAGCCCCCAAACACCCATGGGTTATCGAACTCAACACCTTCCATGTTGCCTCAGTTTTCAACTGAATTTCGAATCCTTCTTGCCAGAACTACTATGACAACTTAATGTCGATACTCACAATCAATGCCCATTTAGACCCATTACACTTATGCCCGAGTAAACGCTTATTTTTACTAAGGTAGCCCCTAACTGAAAGAGTCCGGTTGTCTCCCAACTTTAGGTGATCCATACTTCCTCATCGTCCGATCTCGACTTCCAATCAGCCCAGATCTACCCGCTTTAAAGTTTCTTCCCCAACCATCCCGAGGTTTGATTACCACTGAAACCAACAAAATCTTCAAATCCAACCGTCCCGTCGTTGAATTGACATTTGCCCCTAGCGAGCACTAATAGACCCCAAAACAGGCGGTCGTCCCCGAGCCAACGATTATACAACTCCAAGAATACATCCCTTTACCAAACGTCCAATCTGCAAATTCTTTTACCATTAAAGGAAAGTCGTCCTACTAAATCCACTTATCACAATCTGAACTTCTTAAAATCACTACAAGCAATACGATTATCCCTTAAGATGGGACTACAACACTCCAAATACATTGACGGTTCATGGCCTCAAAATCCAAAGTTGACACCTAATCATACCATCAAAATTCAAACCACTACAGTACTCCACACACGAGTTCCATTCGTCGCGCGTCCCCACAAAACCAAGGTTATTAATATGGCGTCTACAGGGTCCTACACGTCCTTTATGCGAAAACTGACCAAGACCCAAAACATAATTGTCAACAAGACGGTTACAACCAACCTCAAAATAAGATACCGCGAATCTAACCCTTCAGTTACAAAATATGTCGATTCTACAAACAGTGCTACTTGGCCTACGGTACCAACACGCATTAAGATACTCAGCCTTCCACCGACGAAGTTCTACTCACACTTACTTTTAACCGGGGTTACCTGACCCTTCCAAGGTCCTAATGAGTTCAAGTCTCTTAAGTGTATTATTTAACAAATATGCCAATCGAAAACTTTTTATAGAAATTTTTCAACACAAAGATTTTCATATTAAGTTAACCGCACACATAAAAACTACTACTATCAGTTTGGTAGTTGCGTAAAAATGGACACACTCGTCCCACATATGAAAATCATCTTGAAAACCATTTCACCAAAATTCAAGTTATTAACAAGGCGTAAAAGTATGCTCAACAATCTTATGAAATGGACCGCCACGGTCTTAGCATGGATTTATTTAGGTCATGCACGTAAATAAATTCTCATACTTTAAATAGTGTGCAACAAAAGATATGTACGTATTTCAAAAGGATTTTGAATGCCACCCGATTCCCAAAAATTCATCTTTCAAATCATGAAATAGCATGAAACAAAATTCACCAACAAAGTTTGCACACGTCAGTTTATCTCACAAGGACTGTGAAACAATTCCATAAACATACTCGGGTTAAAACATAAAATGATTTGTGTCAGTTCCAAGTCTAAAACAAAATCACTACGTGTTCATCATTCGAAGATATTGACTAAAACGTCAAGAAGAAATCTCAAATTGGAGTATGCACGCAAACTTGTAACACTCTCTTAGTAGTTTTCTTGAAACGAAATTACATGCATCAAATCGTTCATAACAAAATTTCAAAAGACGAAATTATTTAAATCATTATTCAAAATTTTCTCATCTAGTCATATAATGACATAAGAGTGAAACACTTTTGACAATACCCACACATTAATGTGTTTTCCCAAAACTTAGTAGAAAATAAGTGTTTGTAATTGGTTGACACCAAATAGGGTTTAAATCGACTTCGAATGTCGAATGATACAAATAGTGCGCATTAATGTTCCAAAACTTTAATAATTCCATGCACTCTAGGTTAAGACAAATAACTTTCCAAAGTCCCCATCGCGGAGCATTTGCACTAAAAGTTTTTCACTTGTAATATAAAACGTTAAAATGTCGTTGCTTAAAATTTTCTCATTAAAATACCCAAAATACACATTTTCTCCAAAACCCAAAAAGGTTTACAATTTTCCAAACTGTCCATCGAGTCAAAGTTGACCAAAGTTCAACGACTCACACATTCATGTTTTCAAAATGTTCCGTATTGTAAACCATGCATGATCCCCACCACACTAAAACATACTTTGACTAAATGACTTCCATTTAGGTAACAAGTTACTAAATCACTTTCATTCATGATTCATTTAACAACGCTTTCGAGAGTTAGTGACTACCAAGTTGTGCATACCTCCAGACCAATATAATGCATTTGCGTGAAATGATAATAAAATAATCATTAAATCAAAAGCGTACCAAGCAAATCGTTAAGAAATACAATCAATATGTTCTTTCATGCATTACTCACGCCACGTATAAATCAATCCGTACAATTAAATAAATTGCAACAAAATGTGCTAACACAAATCTTTGAAAGAGAAATTACGCGACATCACAGTTCCAAAAACATTCCGTTTGGTCGCCTTACGACATAAATAACACTTCTCAACCAAAACCCGAACGAGACAAAATGCCCAATATAATCCAAAATTAACACACGCAATACCTAAAGTATGCATCTTACAAAATTGCACTCACACGACACAACACGTCGTAAAACGAAACTCCGTAAAACTCCATGGGCTCAATTGCCTCAACTCAACCCAGTGATGCCAAACCTTTCGCTTCCAAAAATCAAATTGCATAAAGCAAGATCATGACTAACATATCAAAATTCCAAAAATTCTCTCTTTGTTGTAACACACTATAAACAACACTTCTCAATAAGTCATGCCTTAAATAAAACTTTTTCAATAAACTCGACATAGACATAATGGAAGATAACTTTCCGTCCAAACCTTAACATATGTGGAGGAGATCCAATGTTAAAGTCATAAGCCGTAGTTACTTGCTCAACATCTTAAACATCATGAAAATATGGATATTACTGTATCCGAAAGTAACGTTGGACAACGACAAAATAAAACAAGCCCCGACGGAGTTTGCAACTCCCGCAATAAAATAATTTCATGCACGTTTCAAACCATGATTTAAAATCTTGTGCGTGTTAAACGTTTTTCCAAGATTTCATAACACAACTCATATGATGATTTGAAATACAAGAAATAATTGATGCAATTTAGCTTTAAAAATAAATTATGTGCACAAACTTAGTCGGTACTCAACGTCTCAAACCATACTCCTCCAAATTCCTCCGGTCACACTACCGTCATTCGGATGCTCAAACACCTTAAGGCAAAGTGGGGAATTACATCGATTCATCTTACAATTCCTCCTCGAATTAAGGTTGATTCAATAAATCTATGGTTCTAATCCAACCATCAACTTCGACCCGAAACGGTCCACTTAAAGCAAATATCATGCTTATTGTCACCCTAAGTGACTATTACTAAATTCGTCAATCTTTTCCGACGACTATCTTCTTAGAAACTTCTTCACTACCCCAACGGTCATCACATTAAAGTAATTCAAGTATGCACATGTAACTAGCAGGTTCACCATGACACTGGCCAGATGTCATTATGAACGCACCGTACATGATTATCCGTGTTACTCTCGACGTGATTCTCGTTTCTAGCAACTCCATCGACCTCAAAAACATCCTATCTTAAGGTGCCTAGTGGTGAACTTCACTTTCATTTACTAAAAGTAACGCTAGTTTATGTCTAGGTATTCAAAATCAACACCTAATTCTCTCAAACTTATGCTCTGATACCAACTTGTAACACCCTCAAAATTTGGGAAGAGCAACTAACAAATATCTCGATAAATAATCAAAAGAGGATAGAATCCTTTCTACAAACTATCCTTGAAAATACTTCAAAGTTTAAACATCACAATTTCCATGAATTAATAACTTAAGACAGGCGTTACTTAACACAAACACAAGTTGCTAATCCCAAATAAGTGCGGAAGACTTCGCTAAGTAAAATAACTTCTCGTGCACTCTACTAGCACTCATCACTTCACAGTGTAGTTAAAGCTATTCCCAACCTGAGCCTGTTGCACATGCCGACAAATAAAAAGGGTTAGGCTAACGCCTAGTGAGTTCAAGAGTTTTATCATGACCATATAAATTCATAAATCGAGAGAGTTGCAATTTGGTCATGAGTTCAAAAGGATTTACTTTAGATGCAAATCACCCATTTTTTCAACTCACACAAATCCCGTGCTGAAAACATTAATGTAATATGATCCCCAAAATGGACTCATCCCAAAACCAACGTGAAAGGTGAAATAGCATTTGATTCTCAAAACGATTGAATTCATAAATAAATCGCCATTATTCCAAAACATCCCAACCATGAATGAAGCATAACCCATAACTCACGTAACGTGGAAAACAATACATATAAATATGATACGTCACCGAAAACATGGATAAAAACAAATACCCAAAGCAACACCTTTCGGGGACGGGAGAGGCCCGTTTACATTGCACGTGACGGAACACAAAAGTGGTTCACCTACTATGCAATAAAACAACACGTGGATTACTTTCGTAAACTGAGCTCAATCACTCCAGATCTATTGCCCGCGAGACTAGGGAGGCCCCAATTTCTCGAGAGATCCAATTAGCATCACGTGTTCCACACTCCAAAGCAAAACCTTGTCCTTTTAATACTTCTAGACGGAATCATTTACAATTGGAGTTAGGATTTTCGGGGTGTTACAATCCTCCCAACCTTAAAGAGATTTCGTCCTCGAAATCCAGTTCTCACGCAACCAATGGCCACCACGCCCAACACATACCACTTGAAGACCTAATTTACTAGAATGGCTTCCGACCACCAGACTTAAGTTGTCTCCCAACCTTAAGTGATCCATACTATTCCAACGGCGGATTCGAACTCCCCAATCATGCCACAATCACATGTCCTCAGATTTTCTCTCTATACCAACTCAACATTTAACTACTACCAACATCAACCAAAACTTCAGAATCCCCCAAAATCCCGCTACTGAATTGACATTCGCTCTCAGCGGATTCCATCGATTCAACACCAACGGTCTTCATTGACTCGTCAATTACACAATCCCAAAGGTGTGTCTAATCATCAATCATACAATCGACAGGTTTTCGTACCACACAAGAAAAGTCATTTCACTAAAACCTCTTATCACAATCGAGCATCTTAAGGATATTACAACCATTACCATCATTTCTTTAAAATCGGACTACAATTCCCCGATTACACTAACGGTGCTTGGCCTTAAGCCCAAAAGTCGACACCTAACGTACCACCAAGTCGAATCACCACAGACTCTACACACGAGCTTCACTCATCGAGTATTCCCGACAAGATCAAAATTATCAATACGGCGTCTAAAGGGTCTCACATACGAAAGTTGACCAAGACTCCAAAGTAAGATCCCCAACCAGAAAGGTTACCACCAACCTCAATATAAACCGCTGCGAATCAATTCTCTTAATTACAAAGTGCATCATCCGCTCAACCGATGTCATTCGGTCTACAGTACTACCACGCGTGAAATAACCAACCTTCCACCGCCAAAGTGTTACGCACACACTTACCCTTAACTGGGTTACTTACCATTTCCAAGGTCCTAATGAGTTCAAGGTTCACAAGTGCGTTATTCGATAAATATGCCAATCAACAAAACCTTTCACAAAATTTCAACGTAAGGATTTTCATATCAAATAAATCGTACGCATAGAAAAGCTACTATCATCAATTCGATTGTTACGCAAAACGGACACGCTCGTACCAAATATGAAAATCATGTTGAGAATTATTCCATCACAGTTCAGTTTATTCACAAAACGCAAAAGCGTAATAAACAACTTCTTTTAAAATGAATCGTCACAGCTCTAGTATGGATTGACTTGTAACATGCACGTAAAGTAACTGCTCGACTTTAAACATGGTGCAACAAAAGACGTGCACGTATTTCAAAAGAAGTCCCACGGCATTTGACTCCAAAATTTATCCTTTAACCATAAAATGGCATGGAACACAGATCACCAACAAAATGTGCGCGCGTCAGTTTCTTATACAAAATAATGAAACGGTTTGCACATACACCTTAGTCAACACAAAATGACTTGTGCAATTTCCATATTTAAAACAAAACTCATACGTTCCCATCACTTGAAAATATTGACTAAAACATCATAAAACCACAAATTGGGGTAGGCATGCAAGCTCGTAACGCTTTCTTAGAAATTTCTTGTAAGGACACACTCATGTACCAATTAACTCACCCCAAATTTTCAAAGGTGGGATTCTTTAAATTGATTTCCAAAATTTCCTCAAATGGTCACATAGCGACACACGAGCAAAACGTTTCCGACAAAACTGCACACAACGATGTATTTTCCAAAAATATATGAGGAAATAAGTGTTAATAAAATAAACACCCAAAAAGGATTCCGACCGACTTTAAGTCTTGAATTGCACCAATAGTGTGTGTCTATGTTTAAAACATGAGAAATTCCACGCCCCATAGTTTTATGCAAAAATTTTCTAAAATCCTCATCACAAAGCATTTTCCTCAAAGTTACGTATTTGGAATCTAAAACATCAAACATCAATGCAAAAATGTATTTGTTAAAATACTCAAAACGCGCATTTCCTCCAAAACCAAAAGGTTTTCAATTTTCCAAAATATTCGGCAAATCGCAAATTGACCAATGTCAATGACTCATACATTCGTGTTTTTTTTTCAAATATCATGCATCGTAAACCATTCGTGATCCCCACACCACTAAAACATGCTTTGACCCAACGGTTCTTCATTTAAACAATGAGTTAGCAAAATAGTTTCACTCACGATTCGTTTAATCAAAGTGTCGAAAAAAACAATGGTTACCAAGCTATGCACACCCCTAACTCGATATAACGTCTTTACATGAAATGGTACTAAAACATTTAACTGACCGAAAGCGCACCAAACAAGTCATCATGAAATGTCACCAAAATATTCTTTCATGCATCACTTAAGCCACGTATAAGTCAATCCATACACTGAACTATATGCAACGAAATATTTAGTAACACAAACCTTCTGAAAGAAAAGTTACACGACACTAGAGTTCCAAACTCATCTCTTTTTAGTCGCCTTATGGCATAAAATTAATTTTTCTCAACACAACTCGAGTGGGACAAAATACCCACATAACTTATAAACCTTTCACATAAGTAACTAAAGCATGCACCTTGTGAAACAAACTCTATGAACCTCAACGAACTCAATGACTCCAAGTCAATAAAACGGTGCTAAACATCATGCTTCCAAGGCCAAATTGCCATAAGCAAAATCATAAATGAGACGCCAAAATTCCAAAAATCCCCTTCCATGGTAATACTATATAAACAACGTTGTTTAACAACTCACATTAAACCAATTCTCCAAAATAACTGTACATAGACATAATGGATAATAACTTTCCGTCCAAACTCTAACATATGTGGAGGAGATCCAATGTTAAAGTCACAAGCCGTAGTTATTGCCCAACATCTTAAACATCATAAAATATGATTATCATTATATCCAAAACAAATGTTGAACAACAATGAAATAAGGCAAAACAAATCCCGGCGGAGTTTGCAACTCCCGCAATAAAATGGTTTCATGCACGTTCAAAACCATGATTTGAAATCTTGTGTGTGTGCTAAACATTTCTCAAAATTCACAACACAATCCAAATAAGGATTTGAAACACAAGAAATAATTGATGCAATTTATTTACAAATTAAACTTTGTGCATGACTTAGTCGGCATTCAACGTCTCAACTCATACCCTTCTAAATCCCTCCGGTCCACTATTGTCATCCGGATGCTTTAACCTCTTAAGGTAAGTTGATAATTACATCAATTAACCTTACGGTTTTTCCTCGAATCAAAGTCGGCTCAATAAGCCTATGGTTCTAGTCCAACCATCAATCTTGACCCGAAACGGTCTACTTAAAGCAAATATCATGCTCATCGTCACTCCAAGTGACTAATACTAGAATCGTCCATCTATTCCAACGACTACTAGCTTAGAACCTCCTTCACTACCCCAACGATCATCACATGAAAGCAATTCAAGTATGCACATGTACTAGTAGGTTCACCATGACACTGGCCAGGTGTCACTATGAACGCACCGTACATGCTTATCCTTGCTACTCTCAACATGATTCTTGTTTCTAAAAGCTCCATAAACTTCAAAACATCCTATCTTAGAGTGCCTAAAGATGAATTTCACTCTCATTTAATTTACTTAAACAAACGCTAGTTTGAGTCTAGGTATCCAAAATCAACACCTAAATCTCTCAAACTTATGCTCTGATACCAACTTGTAACACCCTCAAATTTGGAACGAGCAACTAAATAAAATTTCAATAAATTACCCAACAAGATAAAATCATTTCTACAATTCACTCCTTAATATACCTCGGAATTTAAACATTATAATTCCCAAATAGAATAACTTAAACGGGTGTTACTTAACACAACACAAGTTGCTAATTCCAAGTACGTGCGGAAGACTTCACTACTCAAGTTACCGCTCGTGCACTCTACTATCACTCGCCACTTCACAATGTAGCTAGAGCTACCCCAACCTGAGCCTGTTGCACATGCCGACAAATAAAAAGGGTTAGGCTTTCGCCTAGTGAGTTCAAGCATTTTATCATGACTGTATAAAAACATAAATCAGGGATTAGTGGTTTTAGTCATGATTCAATAAATCTTTAATGAAAGTTTGCGACAAAGGTTATCCTTTCCGAAGAGTTCTCAAAATAGACATAAATGACTCATTTTCCAACGCACCCAAATCCATGGGAATCTTCCCCAAAAGTGTAAAGCGTTTTCCAAAAAATGAGTTACGAACCCCAACCCACTCAAATACGTGAATAAATCTAGTTTTAGGCAAAACCTTCAAATACGGTTGACAATACATACTCAACCCGTAAAACATGGAAACCATCCATTTAAATATATTCTTTCGTTGGAAACTTAATACGAAGCAAAACTCACGCAACGTAAAATGTATTAAAATCCAAATACCATAGAATAAAAATCCAGCAGTTAAAACGTCCAATAAGAATGTAACATAAATCCGTCCATCAATCATGGAAAACAATCCATATGCATGTAATATAACCTCAACAATGTGAATAGATAAATTACCCAAAATCAACACCCTTCGGTGACGGGGGAGACCCGATCTCATCAGATGTGGCAAACACATAAATTAAACCACGATTAAATAAATGTAAGTAAGCTTCTTGGATGTGGAAAACGGATGACATCAACCATACTAGGTCTTTAGTAAATCTTTGGCATCAATCATACTAGATCTTTAGCCCATCTTAGACATCAACCATACTAGGTCTTTAGTCCATCTCAGACATCAACTATACTAGGTCTTTAGTCCGTGTTCGGCATCAACCATACTAGGTCTTTACCTTGAAAACCCACCATCCAAAACAAGCTTACTTAACTTAAAAATTCATACATGACCTCAAAAGAATAACTAATGCATTCAAACTCATGTAAATCTCAAACATAATGCAACTCATGCAATGCAAACCCCAAGCCCACGTCGAGCTTAATAAAACCGGGCGAATGCCATCAAGACTCAATCGAGTCCAAAACCGAGCCATCTGCTCAAAGATCTAATGATCATTTATCAACATCAAATCATGCAAATGAAATGCAATTAAGCATATAACACATCCTAGACTCCACCCCGAGCATGTACATATCAACAACGTGCAATAATATGCAACACGGTGCAATAAAAGCAACCCGTAAATAAGACTCCACATCGAGCCATTTAAACCGGACAATTGTCCCAAGACTATCTCAAAGTCAAAACCGAGCAAAGTGCTCCAAGCTTGCTAGACCAACAATGTCGGTCATCATCGCATAAAACGCGTTTAAACATTGTTTAAGCAAACACGTATCCCAAAATCATCATTAACCCCAAAACTCAACACGGGTTAAGAAAAAGGGTTTTCCCAAAGGACTCACACCCTTAATATTCTCAAAATGACTCATAACACTAAAGTGCATTTTCCCAAATGGTTTAATTAAAATCATTTACACTAACATGATTAAACCATCAAATAAACCTCATTTTGAGCAATTAATCTCTTAAAGACAAAACATGGTTTCTAACCATCCGAATAACCAAAAGCCCCAAATATGGGTGTTTTACACATTTATGAAGATAGACACTTCAAAAGAGTTAAACCATTCAAATAACTCAACCACATATATTTTCAAGTAAAACACATAAGTATTTGGAAAATACTATTTTGGCATGTACAAAGTTTTCGCAAAGTAACTTGAACTCACCTTTGCTAGATTAAGCTAAATCTAGAGTTTCTCCAACGTATGCTCCTTTGATGAAGTTTGCATCCTCAAGCCAAAACTTCCAAAACCTAGGTTTATGAATTTCCAACCATCAATACTCAAGTCTAACCATAAAGAATCATCATCCATTCAACATATACCAAAATACCCAATTTATACCAAACCCTAGTTTCATTCATGAAGAGGATGAAGATTATTTCAACCATCCACCATCAAAATCGTCCAACAACATCCCAAGTAGAAGAAAGATGAAATCAACAACAATAACAACCATTGAGTAGGGAGAGATTACCTTAACCATTCGAATCTTCCAAGAACGAGCTCCTACTCTCCACAAAAGTTCCAAGCTCCCAAATGTCCATCAATGGAGGAAGAGGGTTTGATTTGGTGAAGAAATGAGGAAGGAGAGGGGAGGGGTTCTAGGGTTTTTAGTGAGAGGGGCGATTTTTAGAGAGAGAGAGATGGAATAGATAATGAAAGAAAGCTGCAAGCCGTGGGTTTAAAACCCTCTAAGCCCGACGACGAGAGTGACATGCGAGATTGCCACTGTCACTCTCGCGGGGCACTCTCGCCCGCTACCCAAAATGCTCAGGGTACACTTTCGGCGAAAGTGACACTGCGAAAGTGACCATGTCACTCTCGCGAGTGTCATACTCGCTGGACCTCCCAAAACCCTCGGTACATTCTTGGCGAAAGTGACACTGCGAAAGTGACCATGTCACTCTCGCGAGTGTCATACTCGCTGGACTTGTACTGAGTCCAAACTTGGCCAATTTCTTGAGAGATCCAATTAGCATCACGTGTTCCACACTCCAAAGCGAAACCTTGTCCTTTTAATACTTCTAGACGGAATCATTTACAATTGGAGTTAGGATTTTCGGGGTGTTGCAAAAACACATCAAGAAGATCCTTCAGGTTTGGCAATAATCCAGTGGTTGGTAAAAGTGTCAACTTAGTACTCTCTCCACTTTTAGATAACGTCTAAATCAGCATGGGCATTCTTCCTGGTTCCAAGGAAAAAGGTGATTTGGAAACATCAACTTTTCAGAGTACTACACCTTCTATCCAATCTCCTTATGACAAGTGTCCTGAGCATTTAATGCACAGTACTTGTATCTTCACTATAAAAGGAAGTAGAAGGCTCCATGCAAATCACGCTTTCTGGAATTCTCTCAGTGCAAGAAATCTCCATATTGCTTGAAAACTTTATAGCTTTGTTCTAAGTGTTCTTAGTTGTTTTGTTAGTATACTTAGTGTAAGATTGTTAGAATAGTTTATCTGTTCTTTTCCGCAACAGTCTTAAGTTTTCTATGTGTAATTCTTGTTGAAAGTTTTTCAATAATAGAATTAAAATTGTGAAAATTTTGAGTATTGTATTCAACCCCCCTTCTACAATACTTGTTTTAGCCATCTGGGACTAACAAGTGGTATTAGAGCAGGAAAGTTTAACTCATAAACTTGATCTGCGATGGCTGCCTCTTCTTCTTCAACTGTTGAAAATGCTTTTCAAAACAACTTTTCTGAAAATGGTTCCATTACCAAACCTCCTAAGTTTAATCCTAACAACTTTTCTCTTTGGAAAATCCGTATGATGCTATTCATGGAAGGACTGGATACTAGATATCCAACCATTCTCAAAGAGGGACCTATTATCCCTCGAGTTTGGGCTCGCTATGAAACGCAGAGGTCTGGTAAAGAAACTGGTGAGAAGAAGCACTCTAGTGATTCCGATGACTCTGAACCGTCTGACAAAGAGAGAGCCAAAAGTACTGGACGTTATATTCTAAAAAATCCTAAGAAATATACTGATGAAGAAAAACGTCTAGTTACTCTTGACTCTAAGCTTAGATCAATTATTGCTCTCTCTCTTCCTGATGAAGTCTATCATTCTCTGGTTAACTTTGAAACTGCTAAAGAGATGTGGACCACTCTGTGTGTTCTGTACGAAGGTACAAATGAAGTGAAGAAATGGAAAAAGATTTCTCTCATAAGAAAGTATAAACTCTTCACTTATGAAAAAGGTGAATCTCTTCCTAGCTACTATAATCGTTTTAACTCTCTTCTGAATGATTTGAAATTACTAGACAGAGTCTACGATAATGAGGAAGTTTTAAACAAGTTCATGGATTGTCTCCCATACTTTTGGGAAAACATGTGTACTTGTATCAAAACTTCCAAGGACCTTGAGTACATGCCTTTAACTGTTTTATATGGAACTCTCTTCAACTTTGAACAAACCAAGTTACAAAGGAAATCTTTCATCAAAGAGATAAAGGGCACTTCTATTGCTCTTGTTAGTGAAGATTCCAAGAAATCTCAAAGTGTTCCACGCATCACATATCCGTCATCAGATTCTGAAAATGAAAGCCAAAGCAACTCTTCTCACCAATCGGAGGCATATCTAAGTGATGTCGATGATGAAGGTGAAGAAATGTCTGTCAAAAAGTTGTCTGATGAATTAGCCATGTTAGCTGGTTTCAAAAACAAATATCGTTTTTCAAACAAATCCAAATCTTTCAAGAAACCCTTTTCTTCTACAAAAACTACCTCGTCTGATAAAACAAATGAGGAATGTTTTAATTGTGGAAAGAAAGGACATTTTGCAGCTGAGTGTAGAAGTAAGCGTGTGATGAACTCTAGAAATTCATCGTTAGACAAGTTCTCTTCCAAGTATGAAAAATCCAAAAGTAACTCTTTCAAATCAAATCTTGCCAAGAAAGATAACCAATCATCTTCCAAAGATAATCAAGAAAGGGCTGAGAAGTACAAAGCCAAATACAAGAAAGAAAAGGAAAGAAATGAGGGTCTCCTTAAGAAAGGAAAGGGTCTCATGGCCGAAATACATGATTGGGAAGAAGAGACTTGTGACAGTGACAACAACTCTCCCAACAAGTGTTTCATGGTCATCTTAGAAGATGTGGACGATTCTGAAAAAGCGACCTCTCCAATGGCTTTGGTGTCAACTGGGTGCTCGACATCATACTCTCAGGTACATCCCTTTAATGATATGACTGATATTGAAAAGATTGATGCTTATGAATCCTTAACTAAAGATTTTTACTCCATGAAGGATGGTAAGAAAAGAAAATCTGAACAAGTCAAAAATCTCACATCTCAACTTGAAATATGCTTGTCTAAACTTGAAAAGTTTGAAGAAATCAAAGCTGAGCTTGAAGACTTGAAAACCATAAATCATGTGATTTCAAAAGAGAAAAACAAACTTTTTAAGAAACTAAAAAGAGAACAAGAGACGGTTGAGAAATGGACAAGTTCTTCAAAAAATCTTGAGCAAATCTTTAAAGATCAAATTTCGGATAACAACAAGTTTGGGTTAGGGTATGGAAAAACTTGTTCTGATGTCTATTCTCAATCTATTGTTCCCACTTCTAGTGTTTAGGATGATGCCTCAGAGTCAAGTTCTTGTGACTCTATTTCCTTAAACTCTTTAGATCTAGGTGAAGCTTTAAAGTTTGGAATGTTCATAAAAGCTAAAGAATCTTTGTCTGATCAAAACATGGAAAAGGAGGACTTCAATGATTTTTCAAAACCCATCCATGATCTTTTAAAGGAATTAGCGATTGATGATTACGTCCCCTCTGATATTTCAAAATCAAAATCCGTCAAAGAAGTTAAGTTTAACTCCACCAATGTGATGTCTCTTCCAATGTGTAACTCTTCAAAAGATAAGTTTATTCCCCGATCTGTGAGACTCACAAACTGCACCAACATCTCTTTAAAAGGAAAATCCTCAGATCTTGGGAAAGAACCTTTCAAAAACACTTCAAGAAATCTTTCCAAATTCGCTTCCACTTCAAGTAATGGGATTTTAAGTTTTCCTTCACACACCTCATCCTTTGGTCCTAAAAACGCTCAAGTTAATGTCATGAGAAAAGGAAAAGAAGAATTGCAAAAACCCAAAAAGATTTTTGTTTACAGAAAGTGTTATAATTGTGGTGATACTTTTCATCTTGCAAAGGATTGTCCAAAGGAAAGAATTGAAAGAATCAAACCTAAGGACTCTTCCTCTTCTTACCCAAAAGGACCCACCACCAAATGGGTACCTAAGAACTAATCTGTGTGTGCATGCAGGCTTTTGAGCACCATCAAATATGGTATCTGGATAGTGGGTGCTCACGCCACATGACGGGGAATAAATCTCTTCTCATCAACTATGTGTCTGGAAAAGGTCCATCTATAACTTTTGGTGACAACTCTAAAGGTTACACCAAAGGATATGGAACTCTCACTAATGGATCTGTCACTTTCAACAAAGTGGCACTTGTTGAAGGTCTCATGCATAATCTTCTCAGCATTAGCCAACTATGTGATCTTGGATATAAAGTTATCTTTGAACTTTGTATATGTACTGTTGTGGACAAGAACTTCAATGTGGTGTTATATGGAAAAAGGATGGAAAATGTCTATATCATTGATATGGGACTAAGTAACAATTCATCCAATGTCTGCTTTGTGTCAGATGACACAGCCAAAAGGAACTGGCTGTGGCATAAACGTCTATCTCATCTGAACTTCAAAACACTCCATAAAATCTCAAACAAAGAACTGGTGACTGGCATGCCAAAGTTGAACTTTGTCAAAGAAAAGCTGTATGATGCATGTGAAAAAGGGAAGCTCACCAAAACATCCTTCAAGACCAAGCAATGCTCCTCCATCACTCTTCCTCTCCAGATGCTACACATGGATCTATGTGGACCAGTCAGCACTTCTAGTCTTGGTGGCAAAAGGTACATTCTTGTTATTGTTGATGAATTTACTAGATATAATTGGGTATCTTTTCTCAGGTATAAAAGTGATGCAACTGAAGATATCATCAACTTTGTCAAGAAAAATGAAGTTCTAAATGGGCAGCTTGTAAGATCGGTGAGAAGTGACAATGGTACTGAATTCAAAAACAATGCTCTTGAAGACTTCTTTAATGAGAAAGGAATTTCTCAAAATTTCTCTGGTGTCAGAACTCCTCGGCAAAATGGTGTGGTGGAAAGGAAAAACAAAACTCTATGTGAGGCTGCTAGATCTATGCTAAGTGAATCAAATCTTCCCACCTATTTTTGGGTTGAAGCTGTTAATACTGCTTGCTTTACCCAAAATAGGTCTGTGATTTCCAAAAGACATGATAAGACCCCATATGAAGTTTTCCATGGCAGAAAACCAAATATTGGCTTTCTTCATGTTTTTGGCTGTGTGTGCTTTATTCTAAATGATCGTGAAAATCTTGGGAAGTTTGATCCCAAAGCTGATGAAGGTATTTTTGTTGGATACTCTTTATCCTCCAAAGCATATCGTGTGTACAATCTCAGGAGAAAATGCATTGATGAGTCTATCCATGTCAAATTTGATGACCTAAGATCATCATCTCTTTCATATGATGATGATGAATTGCGCAGGTGGATTTCCTCATGCACATGTGATGCTCCCATAGTTAACTCCACCGAAGCATCTTTCATTCATTTGAACCCATCAAATAACCAAGTTGGGTTATCTTCCATAGTGCATCCTTCCACCGATATTCATTCTCCCACCGACATAAATCCTACTGCCAATATGCACATTTCCACCGATCCCATGCCCTCCACCGATAATACTGCTTTCCACCGATCCTCTGATCCCACTCCACCAAATTCATTCCACACAAAATGTTCCACTACCTCTACCTCCCGCCACAAAATGGACCAAAGATCACCCCATAGATCAAATCATTGGTGATCAACAAGTAGGTGTCCAAACTCGCAGAGGAGTTGGAAATATTTGTCTCTATGTGAACTTTCTTTCTCTCATTGAACCCAAGAAGATTGATGAACCTCTAACAGATCCCTGTTGGATCACTGCCATGCAAGAAGAACTTTCTCAATTTGAGAGAAACAAAGTTTGGAGATTGGTTCCCAGACCTCCAAAGAAGACAATCATTGGAACCAAATGGATCTTTAGAAACAAGATGGATGAAGAAGGTACAATCATCAGAAATAAGGCCAGATTGGTTGCTCAAGGATACCGACAGGAAGAAGGCATTGACTATGATGAAACATTTGCTCATGTTGCAAGACTTGAAGCCATAAGAATCTTTCTAGCCCATCCTGCCTACCGAAATTTGGGGGTCTTTCAGATGGATGTCAAAAGTGCCTTCCTCAATGGGGAACTTGCAGAGGAAGTCTATGTGAAACAACCACCTGGATTTGAAGACCCAGCTCATCCAGACTATGTGTACAGACTTGACAAAGATCTATATGGGCTCAAGCAAGCTCCACGTGCTTGGTATGACACACTTGCTGTCTTTCTCTTGAAGAATGGATACTCTAGAGGTTCCAAGATTGATAGAAAGAGTACCACAGGTAGCTGCCAACTTCTTGGTGGTAAATTAGTAAGCTGGTCCAGCAAGAAACAAAGCTCTGTGTCAACCTCTACTGCTGAGGCTGAATATGTAGCTGCTGGAAGTTGCTGTGCTCAGATCCTGTGGATGAAAAATCAATTGAAGGACTACAACCAAGTCTATTCCAAAGTACCAATTCTGTGTGATAATTCAAGTGCAATAGCCATTGCAAATAATCCAGTTCTACACTCTAGATCAAAACACATAGACATCAGATATCATTTCATCAGGGACCACATCTCCAAAGATGACATTGAGCTACATTTCATTCCTACAGATCTTCAGCTCGCCGATTTGTTCACCAAACCTTTAGATGAAGCCAGGTTTAATTTCCTGATAAGTGAACTTGGCATGTGCAATCTTCAATAACTGTGTGTCCTCATTTTCCACCGATCTCACATCGGTGGACACTCTAATAACTGTGTGTCCTCATTTTCCACCGATCTAACATCGGTGGACACTTTTTCCCTCTCTCTACTTAAAATCCCCACCGAAGTCGGCATAAATTCTTCCATCTAAATCTCATCGGTGGACACTTTCTTCTTTCCTCTTTCTACACCGATTCTCTCTAATTTCTCTTCGGTAGAACATCTTTCATCGGTGGCCTTGCTCTACACCAAAATCCTATTCGGTAATCTCCATCGATGATTGATTCCTCTTCTCACCACCGACATATACACCGATCTCCGTTGAAATTCATCGGTAAGTTTTCTACCACCGACGTCGCTTGGTTATCCAACGTCGGTGGCTTCATGGCCATCGGTACAACATACCTAACGACTTCTCTTGGTTATATATCGTCGGTGAGTTATGTTCCACCGAAATATATACCGAATGATTTTAAGCTTATGTCGTACGTTTCCCTATGCAACCATGAGCCTAAAATAAATCCTAAGTGTCAATGTGATGGCCGACCCTTCCCATTCCTAGCCGTTTTGACCACACATCCCCAAATCCCTCATCATTATTTTTTTAAATTTGTTTATTTTATTTAAACCTTCCTCTCACACCCTCATAACCGTCCCTCTTATTTTTAAATTTTTTAACCCTCCTCATTCCATCTATATATATATATACCACCCATCGCCTTCCTTCTTCATTTTACTTTTACGAAACCTGCAACCCTCTACAGTTTTCTTTCTTCTCCATCACCATCCTCTTCTCCATGGCATCCTCCAAGAATGCAATCCCTACGTGCTTTGAGGACCTCAAGTTTAACTCATGCAATCACGTCGCACGCTTCGAAACTGACCCATCTCATCCCGAGTTCTCTACTGTGGCTAAATTTCTCACTCGGTCCCCTCCCCTTCATGCTTTTACCTGCAACCCTAAGATGAGCAAAATACTCATTGGTAACTTTTGGCTAACCTGTGTGTACGACCCTTCGAACGACGCTATTCACACCTCTATCCTCATTGAAGAAGAAGGTGATCACGACCTTACCTTTGGGGTCGATGATGTTCGTCTAGCCCTCAAGATTGATGCCTTTACCGCCTATGATGACATGTATGTAGAAAACATACATGAAGAAGTTATTCAGACGACTGGATATGTGATCGACGATTCTTCCAAAGGCTCCAAAGGACCCGGTACTCTTCCCCGTGGCAAAATGGGAGGAGTATGGAACTTCTTCTTTGCCCATGTCATTCACTGTCTCTCTCGCAAAACCAGTGGGCACGATCAATCCCCGTCCTACATCACAAAGCTAGTTCATGCTCTAATTTTCCAAAGACATGTGGACTTTGCGCAATACTTCTTCACTGAACTCACTGAAGTGATTAAGCACCCCAAGAAGTGTTACGTTGCCTACCCACGCTTCATCTCCATGATTATTCAGCACAAGCTTGGAAAGGCTTTGGAGGTCGACCGAAAATCTCTTTCTCCCCGATTTACCTATGATTGGACTTCTCCAATAGTCGGCGTCAAAACTCTCAATGTTGGACCTCTCGCCACCGATCGCCCTTTGAGACGAGGTATGATCATTTTTGCTCTCTCTCCCGATCTACATTGGGGTGATGCGGAAATCCCCGGATTTCAACACCCGGAAATTCCCGAAATCACTCCAACTGTAGTGGTCCCTTCTACCCGTTCCCGAGTTAAGTCGGGTGGCACTCAAAAGAAACAACGAAAGGCCACCGACACCTCCGCATCCGCTTCTAGGACCACGCCACCGAGAGATCCCTCGGAGGCTTCCCCGGTTCAAATCCCTTCTCATAAGCGGAGGCACTCTTCATCCCCTCTGAGGTCTCTTTTAAAGAGGTCTCGGAAACCATCGGCCCAACCGACTAAGCCAACTGTCGACTCTCAAAAGTCGACAGTTGTTGAACTTCAACCCTCCGGGCCAAGGGAATCCGCCATCAACCCCACCGACTCCTCCGTTGTCTCTCTACAGAACTCGGTTGTACATTTGGAGGAACCACACTTTACCTCCCCACGCACTTCTTTGGGTGGAGGAGATGACTTTGGGGTCTCTCCCCTCGAAGGCTCCAATTTTTCACTGCACAGCCTTTCACCCGATCAGTTTATGATCGATGACATCTCACAACCCGATCAGGGTTCCCCCCCCCACTGAATCCCCCCCCACATAACTTCTTTGATTTTCTTTTGGGTGACACTGGTTCTCCCCGAACCTTCCCGTCCACCGAAGAAAACCCCACCGAGTCTCCAAAGCAACTTACACCCCGACGATCTCCATCTCCACCGAAACAACCTTCACCTCGAAGGTCTCCCTCCCCACAAAAACAACCTTCACCCCGAAGGTCTCCCTCCCCACAAAGGCAACTTACACCCCGACGATCACCTTCACCCCGAGGATTCCCCATACCGATACAGGACGATTCCCCTCCCCGAGATCCTCCACTACCGAGAGCACCTTATCCCGATGTCATGTCCTAGTATCTTCCGAATCATGCTCCCGAAGAAGATCGACTACGACTACAATTCCGTCTCCCGGAATTCGGTGGTGTTACCTCTTCAAGTACTAGGCTACGCTCTGTATTCCATGATGATATTCAAGAGTGTGCTCGCCAGTGTCGGCTCGTCGGCACTCAGTTTGAAGGCTTCAAACAATCTACTCTTTCCATGCTAGCCCAGGCCAACTCCAGAATCTCGGTGCTCGAATCTCAGTTGTCACAGACCTTGTCCGATGCTATTGCCAACGCCCTTCGGCCGGTCTCTTCTACGATTGGTTCCTTATCTAACAAGGTGGACTCTTTGATCTCGTCTCATGGGGATCTTGCTTTATCTTTCGGTGCTTTCAAAGCTTCATCTCTGGTCAAGGATACTGAATTCGAAAGGCTTCTTCAAGAGGCCAAGTCTCATCAAAATCTTGACACAAGCATCGCCAATTCTCTCAGCTCTCTTCACACTAAAACTGACAACTTGCAGGAGAAAGCCCAATGGGAAATGGACTTGGGTGATTTCACTATGATCTCAGATGAAACTACTCAGAGCTTGGCTCTTCTTCACACAAAGTTTGACAGTTGTTTTCAACAGTTGGGTTTTAAGGTTCCGGCTACTGCAGAGGGGGAGAAATCAGTTGGTCAACCAAAATTGCCTTCCATCAAGAGATATTTCAGCAACATGCCTCTACCTTCCACTGAAGCTTCAGCCATGCATTCACCGAAGACATCTCAGTCTCCACCGAAACATACAGGTACCACCGACTTCATCTCCACACCACCGAAAACACCATCGGTGGAAATAGTACATGCAACAGTTGAGGGGGAGAGAATCCAAGCATCTTCTGAGGGGGAGCAAAAATCCAAAACTCCCAAAGACAAAGGTAAGAAAACTCTCACGGCTGAACAGTTGGCCGAAGAGGAAAAGAAAAGAAAAGAGTTGGCAAAATATGGGACTCGACCTACCGATGCTCAATCCTTGAAACTAAAGCCTCCTTCTTAGCAATCTCAAGAATCCAATCTCGGTCTAACTCCTCAGGAGATCGAGGAAGCCAGATTAGCTCAAAAAGCCTTAGATGATTCCAAGGCTCTCTATTTGGAAGTTGCAAAAGAAGAGGCCCTCAAAGTCAAGTCTGCCGATGCACTTTCCACCCAAAAATCGGTGCTGAGTGAAATTGAAAAAGAAAGGAATGAAGAGATCAGTTGGTACAAAAAGACCATGCACCACCGAATCAACAGCTCCCCGGTCTCAAACGTCAAAATTGCTACCTCCAGAACCAACCCAAAGGATATCAGGCTGATCATCGATAGAGAAGATGGCTCAATGAAAAGTGTGAGAGATGTTCATCTCAAACATTACGGTCTCCCCGAATGGTATGAGATCTCTCGACACTTGGACAGAAGTGCAAACCCAAAGAAAGACATCTTTGTCAAATAGATTGATGGATTGATGGAAAAGATGAAAGAGATTAAAAGAAAACACAACATCACTCTTTCCACCGATGAAAGGGCAAAACTTCAATCGATGAAAGAAGAAATCATTCTTCCCAAAGTCAAGAATCCTACCGACAAGGTGTTCAAGGAAATGGCAACTGAAGGGAAAATTCCAAACATAAGCAACCTGAATTTGTCCATCCCTACATATGTGTCTTATCCCACTACGACTTTGAGCCTCTCACCGATTCCAGGGTTATTCTTCAATGATGGTTTTGGTCATCGGGCCTTTTTCAGATTCGCACAAATTCCCATCGCCGATACTTTGTTTCTTCAAGGCATCTCCAACCTATTTCCAAACATCCCCGAAGCTCAACCATTCTACCGAAATCTGTTGGACGAAATCAAGCGCCGACAAACCTCCAAGAAATAATTTCTTTTCCTCAGTGGTACTTGTAAAAGTTTGTTTCTCTTTTTGACAAATGTACGAGAAAACTTATCTAAATACATGTACCTCTCTATTTGAATTTTATTTCTGTACATAACTTTATTTTTAGTAACCTGTAAATATTGTGTATAGTATACATACTCATACAAAAGAAAAATAGATCAAAATAACAAAAAGAATGGTCTATGTGAAAAGAACCCAAAAAGAGTAAAAAGGGTCAAAATGCATTTTACATTTTATTACTCTTAAATATTCTAAGGATAGAGCTCAAATTCAAATAGGGGGAGATTGTTGGGTCATCAAAGATTTGAAATTGACTCACCGATGTTTTCCCTATAATCCTACCTAGAATATTTTGATAAGGTTCTTTAAATGACTTGTACAAGATAGCAATTGTTCGGTGAAGTCGAAGATCAACCGAAACCATGCTTGAAGAGATTTTCTGTGCGGAATCAAGAAGACTCTTCCAAGATACATACAAGTCATCACCACCAATTGTGTTCTCACACATCGGTGGACTTCCTCACCACCGATGGTGTCATCAAGAATCGGTGGATATAATCCCACCGATGTTGTCTTCAGGAATCGGTGGACATAATCCCACCGATGATAATACTCAAAATCGGTGGATTTCTTCCCACCGATGAGGATACTGAAATCAGTGGGATCTTTATGTAAATGGACTTTCTTGCAGATAATTTCAAAGACCAATGTCTTTTATATCGGTGGAACGTCATCGATAAAATTGTCTTGGAAAACACATCAAGAAGATCCTCCAGGTTTGGCAATAATCCAGTGGTTGGTAAAAGTGTCAACTTAGTACTCTCTCCACTTTTAGATAACGTCTAAATCAGCATGGGCATTCTTCCTGGTTCCAAGGAAAAAGGTGACTTGGAAACATCAACTTTTCAGAGTACTACACCTTCTATCCAATCTCCTTATGACAAGTGTCCTGAGCATTTAATGCACAGTACTTGTATCTTCACTATAAAAGGAAGTAGAAGTCTCCATGCAAATCACGCTTTCTGGAATTCTCTCAGTGCAAGAAATCTCCATATTGCTTGAAAACTTTATAGCTTTGTTAAGTGTTCTTAGTTGTTTTGTTAGTATACTTAGTGTAAGATTGTTAGAATAGTTTATCTGTTCTTTTCCGCAACAGTCTTAAGTTTTCTATGTGTAATTCTTGTTGAAAGTTTTTCAATAATAGAATTAAAATTGTGAAAATTTTGAGTATTGTATTCAACCCCCCCCCCCCCCCCCCTTCTACAATACTTGTTTTAGCCATATGGGACTAACATGGTCTTTAGGAGATGGAACCTGAGCCGTTCTGGCAGTATACCAGAACTGAGATAGAAGGAACTTATGGGCAGGGGGTACAAAGGTTAAGGCTTTGAATAAGCAGCAGGTTTGGAGATAGTTCACAGCATCATTCAGATGTGTGACTTGCTTCTTCGGAGGAAAATCGAAAAGCGCATAGAGGTTGTTGGATTTTGAGAAGTCTACTTTCTCAAGTGTGAACTTAACCTGAGGAGCCTTGGAAAGATTCAGTGTCTCCGTAGCAGGATATTTCTCAGCGGTAGGAGCAGCAGTAGAAGATGCCATTTCTGTTTAACATTATCAACCATGAACAAAGATAAAGAATAGTCTTAATGTGGAAAGATTTTCCAATAAGATGTTTTCGAATTTTGTCCATTTCATTCAGACAAAAATGTCTTTGAGAAAGATTAGGGTTTTTCTTGTTTTGAGAAAGAAATGCAAACCCAGTAAAAGCCTTGTTTTCCAGTTTCCTTTAGAGATAAGGATTCTGGAAAAACGTATGAAGAACAAGTTTAATATTTTTGATTTAAACTTGAAGAACAACCATGAAAAGGTTGTGTTTTTGTTTGATCTTTTATAAACAATGAGAAGATCAGAAACAAGTTAAAACATGTAAATAATGAGAATATTAACCTGGTTGTCGAAGAAGAAGATGAACAGTTTTCTGGAAAAACTCGAGTTCAAAATGCAACAGTAAATCTTTTCTTTGCTTGGAGAATAAATTGTCCGCGTAAAGAGAAAATATAAACCCGAATGCGTTTATATAGTGAAGGAGGAGAGAGAGAAAAACTAGAGCGGGAAAGTTTTTCATCATGACACGGACACGTGTTTGCATTTGATTGGATGGTAAACGAGACGTGCAAACGTGTGTCAGAAAAAGAACGTGCCAGGGTTTATCCGTTGTGATGATGTCACAAACGTCCTTTCATATTTTAGGATGTCTCTGAGGTTTTGAAAGCTCATGGACAATTTTGAAAACATGAAGCACTGAATAGAATTATCAGTGTTAGTTTTAGAAATTTCAAAGTATCGCTGTTAAGGAAGAGATATTCAGCGATGTAATTTGTTTTGAAATCTTGCATTTACATGCGAATGTCAGCGAGTAAAGAGAGAAAACATACCTTGACATCAGCAAATCAAGTTTATTCAGAGAGTAAGTGACTTACAGGTTATATAAGTTCATTTGTCATCGCTGATCAAATGTGAACCGCTGAAGATTTTACTCTTCAAAGTTCAGCATTCCAAGCTCGCTGATGAGAAAGTTAAATCTTGTCTCATCAAGAGGTTTGGTGAACCGATCAGCTAACTGAAAGTCAGTTGGGATAAAATGAAGTTCTATATCACCATTCATCACATGATCTCTGATAAAATGATACCTGATTTCGATATGTTTGGTCTTTGAGTGTAGCACTGGATTGTTGGCTATAGCGATGGCACTTGTGCTGTCGCAATAGATTGGAATTTTCGAGAGCTGAAGGTCATAGTCCAGTAGTTGATTTCTCATCCACAAGACCTGAGAACAACAGCTTCCAGCGGCTACATACTCAGCTTCAGCGGTGGAGGTGGACACTGAGTTTTGCTTTTTACTTGTCCAACTCACCAGCTTTCCACCCAGGAGCTGACAGCCTCCTGTGGTGCTTTTCCTATCCAATTTGCAACCTGCAAAATCACTATCTGAATAGGCGATTAGATCAAACCCTGAGTCTTTAGGATACCAAAGACCTAGGTTGGGAGTACCCTTAAGGTAACGAAAGATTCGCTTTACAGCGATCATATGAGATTCCTTAGGTTCAGCTTGATATCGTGCACACAAACAAGTTGCATACATAATATCAGGTCGGCTTGCTGTAAGATACAGGAGAGAGCCGATCATCCCACGGTACAGCGTGACATTAACAGGTATTCCATTTGAATCCTTATTTAGTGTCAGCAGTGGTGCCATAGGGGTTTTCATAGCTGAACTCTGAGTTATATCGTATTTCTTCAGCATATCTTTAACATACTTTCCCTGATTAATGAAAGTTCCTTTTTCATTTTGCTTTATCTGAAGACCAAGGAAATATGTTAGTTCACCCATCATACTCATTTTATACTCTGCTTTCATCCTTTTAGAGAAATGAGTACAAAGGTCAGGGTTAGTAGAACCAAATATAATGTCATCAACATATATCTGAACAAGAATGATATGACCTTTTACTTTCCTGAAAAATAGAGTTTTATCGATTTTACCACGCTCGAATTTTTCAATCAGGAGATAAGAGGATAGAGTGTCATACCATGCACGTGGAGCTTGCGTTAAGCCATAAAGTGCCTTATCCAGTTTATAAACATAACCTGGACGCTTAGGATCTGAGAATCCTGGAGGTTGTTCCACATAGACTTCTTCATTCAGCTTTCCATTTAGAAAAGCTGACTTAACATCAATCTGATAAACTTTGAAGTCTTTGTGTACAGCGTATGTTAAGAATAGACGGATAGATTCTAGTCTTGCTACTGGAGCAAATGTTTCGTCGTAGTCTACACCTTCCTCTTGTCTGTATCACTGAGCAACAAGACGAGCCTTGTTGCGGGTTACAGTTCCATGTTCGTCCAACTTGTTTCGATAGACCCATTTAGTGCCTATCACTGTCTTGTCAGTTGGTCTTCGAACAAGATTCCAAACTTTGTTTCTTTCAAATTCTGTCAGCTCTTCTTGCATAGCGCTGACTCAGTTTGGATCTCTGAGGGCATCATCTATTTTCTTTGGTTCAATCAGAGAAATGAAGTTAACAAATAAACAAATATTACCTGCACTTCGTCGAGTCTGAACACCAGCGTTTGGATCACCAAGAATTTGATCAATAGGATGATTGACAGTCCATCGCTGAGCCGGAGCATGAATCGCTGACTCAAACTGAACTGGAGGGGCTGAAGATGAGGCTTCAGCAACTTCTGGAATATCAGCCAAGAGAGGAGTAGGTGCAGATGTCATTTCATTCACTGATTGCTGAGAAGTAGATAGAATGTCTGAGGTAGAAGCAGGTATAGTGTTTAAAGGAATAGCTGAGACCCATGATGTTTCAGCTTCACTAGTCTGCATGTTTGGGATGATAGTAGGACCATCATCTTCAACGGTATGAGTATGAGGAGTGGGAATATCTTCTGAATCACCAAGATGTGAAAACATCCATTGATTTAGCTCTTCAGTATCAGCAGATTGTTTAGAATTTGTTGAACGGGATTTGTCAAAAGTGACGTGAATAGTTTCTTCGACAGTTTGTCTTCTTCGATTGAAGACTCTGAAGGCTTTGGAAACTGAAGAGTATCCAAGAAAGATTCCATCATCAGCCTTAGGATCAAACTTTCCAAGGGCATCTCTGTTGTTCAGTATGAAACACTGACATCCAAAGATGTGAAGAAAGCTAATTGAAGGCTTTCTCCCATGAAAAAGTTCATAGGCTGTCTTGTTGAATCTTTTGACTATCAGCGACCTGTTTTGCGTAAAACAAGCAGTATTGACAGCTTCTGCCCAAAACTGAGTAGGCAGGTGAGAATCGCTGAGCATTGAACGTGCAGCTTCAATAATAGTTCGATTTCTTCTTTCAGCGACTCCATTTTGTTGCGGTGTTCTCACTGAAGAAAAGTTGTGAGAAATACCCATACTCAAAAGAAGGAATCAAGAGAACTGTTTTTAAATTCAGTCCCATGATCACTCCTTATTGAGCGAACGGTCATGTTGTTTAGGGTTACCATCTTCCTGAAAAATGTGATGAGTTCTTCAGGGGTGTCACTTTTTGAACGGAGAAACATTACCCATGTATAGCGAGAGAATTCATCAACTATGACCAGTGTATATTTCTTACCAGCGATGGATTGTTTGTTAACAGGGTCAAACAAATCCATATGGAGAAGTTGTAGAGGAGATGACACTGAGGAAACTTGCTTTGACTTAAAGCTTGCTTTGGTCTGCTTCCCTTTCTCACACGCTGAACATAAGGACTCTTTGGCGTATGAGTGTTGAGGTAGACCAGTGACTAACTCTTTTGAAGAAAGAGTGTTCAGTGTCTTGAAGTTGAGATGAGAGAGCCTCTTATGCCATAACCAGTTGACATCATATGAGGCTTTAGAGAAGAAACAGGAGTTCTCAGTGGTTGTTGAGTCCATGTTTATTACATAAACATTTTCCAAACGATAACCGCTGAGAGCTATCTTCTCCTTTTTGTCAGCGACAAAGCAAGATTTCTTAGTAAAGATTACTTTGTTATCCATGTCGCAAAGGTGACTGATGCTTAGAAGATTATGCTTCAGCCCTTCAACATATGTGACTCTTATGAAGGTTGTTGTACTATTAGAGAGTACACCAAACCCTCGGGTATGTCCTTTTCCATTCCCACCGAAAGTTACAGAGGGACCCTTCTCTTCTTTGTACTCAGTGAGCAGGTTCTTCTTACCAGTCATGTGTCTAGAGCATCCGCTATCGAGATACCAGATACCCTTCTTAACCTGCATTACAAAGGAAGATTAGTTTGTCTTGGGTACCCACTTAACCATGTGTACACACTTGTCAGTGGAGGTAGATGGAAAGGAAGGTTCAGCAGTCTTCGCAGCATTTGAAGATTCAGCTTTGTCAGTCTTCACTTTGGTTAATTTCTTAACCTCAGTGGTCTTCTTTGCCTTGGGGGCAATGATCTTCACCTTAGCTATCTTTTTCAGCTTTGGTGGCTGTGGGGCACTTACTAGCAATATGATTGGTAAGTCCACCGTGATAACATTTCCTATAACTAAAAGTAGTTCTAGGACCATTTGCATGCTGAGCTTTTGATTTTGAATTAGAAGGACCAGTACCAAGTACACTTTTGGTATTTGAAACAGGAGGAACATTCAGTTCTTTGGATTTCTTACCAATAGTATCCACTTTGATTCTAGGAGTAGATCGTTGAATAGATCCACGCTGAATAAATCCAGGGATCTTATTCTTTGAACCAGAGGGATAAATCACTGAAGCTTTAGAAGCATTCAACTTTGGTACAAAAGTACCCTTCTGAGGTTTTTGGTTAAAAGCAATTCCTTTACCTTTGTCTTTAAAGACTGAGGTAGGTTTTGGATAAATAATTTTCTCTTTACCTTTTGAAGTTAAGGTAGATATTTCCTCAGGGATGGTAGGTTTTGAAGAGGAACACTGAGATGAGAAAGTGTCAGGGATTGAGGATACGAACATTCCGAACTTAAGCATGGAGCGGTCAGTGGTTGGTTCTAGAGTGTCAGCTTTGTAACCAAGACCACGTTTATCACTCAAAGGAATCTGAGACTTAATTATCTCAGTGATCTTTGTTTAGGAGTTATACAATCCATCAACAATAGCTTTTTCAGCTTTTAATGCAGCGATAGCTTCTTCGCGTTCGATTTTGACTAGCTGATTTAAATGAACTTGATCTTTAAAATCTTCTTCAATTTTAGAAAGATTTTCTATTTGAAGGTGACAGTTTTTAAGCTATTCAGCGAGATCAAGGTTTTGATTTTCAATTACAGTTTTGCCATTCATGGCTTCATATAAACTTCTAGTCAAGAGATCGATCTTTCGAAGACTACCAGCTTCATCAATATTTAAAATATTGGTAAAGAAGGAAGGTGATACCTTAGTAGCAGAGGTTGAAGTCGAGGGAATGTCAGAATTTTCTTCCTCATCTTCAAGTTTGGCCATGAGACATAGATTGGCTTCATCATCATCTTCAGAGTCAGATGATTCTTCTTCGTCAGAGGCAGCCCAATCATAGTCAGCCATCAGGCCTTTGCCTATCTTCTTAAAGGTTTTCAGCTTTGAATACCTTTCTTTCAGCTTTTTGTATTTTTCATCTCTAGTCCTGGGAGTAAAGTTTTTCTTTGGAAAAGCTGAGGGTCTAGAGACTTTCTTTGACCTGCACTCGCTAGCAAAATGTCCTATCTTTTCACAGTTATAGCAAGTAGCAGTAGCCTTATCAACAGGGGTTGATGATCTTGGCTTGTCAGTAATAGCAAGAGGTTTGTTCTTCTTGAAATTACTCTTTCTAGCAAATCTCCTGAACTTATTAGCCAGGAATGCCAGAGTTTCATCATCATCTGAAGCGTCAGAATCTGATGAACGTTCAGAGTTAGTTTCCAACTCAGTGACAGTGATCGTAGATCGCTGAGTGAAAGGTAACTCTGAGAGTAAAGCAACAGGGGTGCTTTTGGAATATTTTACAAGATTCTTATTAAGATGACTCGATTGCTCATGATTCAGCATCGTGCCATATAAGGTAGAAAGAGTCATAGATCTAAGATCTTTTGACATCTTGAGACACATTGAATAATTGTCCCAGCTTTCAGGTAAACATTGTAAGAACTTTGTCAGTACTTCAAAGTTAGAATATTCCTTACCAACAGTTTTCATATCTATTATTAAACAGTTAAAGCGTTGGTGTACTTCAGAGAGAGATTCATTCTTACCACAAATGAAGCTTTCGTACTGTCTTACCAGGTTGATCTTTCGAGAGTCCTGGACTTCAGTAGTATCTTCATACTGAACACATATTATGTCCCACATAGCTTTTGAGGTTTTCAGGTTCATGACGGAATGGTAGACTTCGTCAGGAAGAGCCATGGAGAGTATGGATCTGGCTTTGGTGTCGATAGCCACTTTCTTCTTATCTTCATCAGTCCACATATGAATTTCCTTGGGAATCAGCCTTTCTGGATTAGCAGGTCTATTCTCAGCGGCCGGAACTGCAGGATCAATTCTTATAGGAATATATGGCCGTTTTCAAGATAATAAGGCATAGTAGGGTCTACACCTTCTAAGAAGAGAATCATCCTATTTTTCAATAGATTAAAATTATCTTTGGAGAATCTAGGGGGTTTTGCAAGAGAACCATTGTCAATATAATTAGTGTTTGTGTTGGTAGCCATTTTAAGAAATAGCAAGGAAGAAAAATCTTAGTATAGATAAGATCTTGTTTATGAGATTAAACAAATCCGCTCTGATACCAGTTGTTGGTCCCGAAGGGTTATACAAGTTTGTAGAAGGGGGGGTTGAATACAAACACATGATTTTTACTTTTCTAAATTGTTTATTGATAAATCAAGACAATTTACAACTTGTTGCGGAACAAGATTAAGGATAAACCTAAATCTAAACAAGTTAAGAACACTAAATTTTTTGCACTAGAATAAGATAGAAAGGAGATAAGGAAATTACGAATAATAACCTAACACACAGATAGAAAGAAGAAGATGGTCCGAGCACACTTCAAAACTGAAGTAGGGTTCTTCTTATATACTGCATGCATTTAATGCATGGCAGTATGGCTTTACACGTGGCAGCAGCTGAGTGGTTGCATGTCATTGACCTTTGTAGACAACCTTAGTAGCCGCATGGTGCACAGTGTAGAATCAGAGTTTGTTGTACGATTCTGAACAGAAAGGAGGTCCGTTCTGACATTTCGTACGGAGACGTGCAAGGGAGGTAAGACAATAGTACTTTGTAAGGAGACTTCATGATCAGCTTTCGTTGAGTCAGATCTTTATCAGCCAATGATAAAGTTCAGTGATTGCTGAAGTCTTCTACTTGACACTTCACGTTGAATGGACAGGTCTTGCTTCGCTGATATCTGCATCAGTTCATTAGTAGACTTGTCGCTGGTTCTTGAGCTTGATCTTCGACTTCAGCGTAGAACCTTGGTTGACGTGAAACTTGTCTTCAGGGATCATAAGTAAACAAACTAAACTATCAGCGATCATCTCATAGACTGAACAGGCTCAGAGCTACTCGATGAACAGAGTTCGCTGAATATTTAACTTAAAGAGCGAGAGTTACTATCAGCGGTACTGAAACAGTCTTAGTACTTATCAGCGATAGTGAAACTCTAATACATATTGTTTACTTACAATTTTCACTAAGTGTTTAAGAAAGAGTCATTATCAAATCACTGAGGGTTTGGATCAACATGGGTGTTTTACAATATTTCCCAAAATTCCAAATGTAAGTGTTTTACAATATTTACCACGATAAACACTTCAAAAGTTAAGACCCACCAAATAACGCAACATTGATAAATTTTCATGTAAAACACATAAGTACTTGGAAAAATAACATTTTGGCATGTACAAAGTTTTCACAAAGCAACTTGAACTCACCTTGCTAGATTTAGGTTAAATCTAGATTTTCCCTAAATTGAGATCCTTTGAAGAAACTTGGATCTTCAAGCCAAAACTTCCATAAACCTAGATCCATAAGTTTCCAACCATAAATAATCATCCTCAAACACTTATATACGTTTCCCCCAACATAAGTCATCCAAAAACGCCAAAAATATCAAAACCCTAACTTCTTAGATGGAGAAAAGTGAGAAGCTTACCTCAACCACCACCATTTACTCTTGGATCATCCAACATACTTCAAAACTCTTTCTAGATCCTTGAAGAACTCCCAAAAACGAAACCATAGCAACTTGAATCATCAAAATCGGAGTTGGGATGCAAAAGTTATGAAGGTTTTGAAGAATGAGGCTGAAATTCGCGACTTAATACTTCAGATGCGAACTCCAGAGAGTTATGCGGCTTGGGTTTAGAACCAGGCCGCGTGGCCCGCGGCCTCCTTTTGGGTCAGATACTGTTTCGGCCGTAACTTCTTCGTTATAGCTCCGTTTTTGCTCCGGAAAGAACCGTTGGACTCGTATTCGAATTCCCCATCCAACAAGACCATAAAATCTAGGATTTAATACAAAATCCTATTTTCATATTTTTCTTAAAAGATCGATTCCACACTTATTCAAAATTGTACTTATCCAAAAATTACGGGTCTTACAAATGGTCTCTAAACTCATTTATTACATGTTAGAACTTGTCGTATGTCATTTTGTAATGAGTTAGTTCCTCATTCTAACAACCATCCAATGCCTCCGTTAACCTTGAGGATATTTTTGTCCTTTTTTTCTTTTCTCAAGGATCAATTGTGTAACAACCATACGAATTATAGGGACCAAATTCGTAATTAAGTTCGAAAAATAAAAATTATTAAATTTTTTAATACTTTAAGTTTATTAAATTGATTAGTTATTATACAAAGTTTAACTTTAATTAATATATTCTCTTTTAAAAATATATATTATTTATGTACACACATCCACATACACACATTCATATATATATATATATATATATATATATAGGCATCAGATCATGTGAGACCAGACTATTTTCGTGAGACCGTAAGAACAAAAAAATAACACTAAACCTTCACAACAAAAGACTGTGAAGGTAATCTGAAGGTAAACCTTGACAGTGTTTTTGATGTGAAGGCTCGCTGTTTTTCTTACCTTCACAATAAATCGCTGTGAAGTTTTAGTGTTATGTTGTGGTCTCACGGGTCTCACGAAAAGAAGTTGGTCTCACTTGAACCCAACCCTATATATATCGTATATATATATATATATATATATACACATAAACACACACACATATATATTGGCAGTGGTTCAACCGAGAATAACCATGTTTTACGAAAATGCGAAAACACTTCTGGACCACCAAATTATTAAATACATTATATTCGATTTTGATCTCCATTTATACATTAAATCATCAAAGAAGCATGCTACCCAGGCTTTAAATCCAGGCACTGCCAAAACTCGTGTGACCATGGAGGTTCACCTGCGACAACTCGAGGCCATTCGTGGTCGCCCGATGATTAGTCGGTGCGCGTAAGCTAGCGCGGAAACCCACGATTACCAAAAAAATAAAAAAATATGATTTATTCATCAAAATATCCAAAAATCTCACATATGGAGTTTCACAAGATTTACAAAACCAAATACCCAAAATAGGCCAAACTCAACACATAAACCCACATTTGATATTGATATTTATCAAGTAAAACACATAAATGCTTTATGATGGAAGTTTTTGGCATGTAAATAGTTTTCACAAATAAACCAGAACGCATCTTGCTAGATTTAGGCTAAATCTAGGTTTTTACCCTAAGCTTGAGTTTTCTTGGTGAAAACTTGAATCTACAAACAACACCTCTTAACTCTTAGATCAAACATTTGCAAAGTGTTTCATTCACCTCCAAATATCCAAAACCTGAAGCAACATACAAAGGAGAGGAGAGGAAGTGAAGAGTAAGCCAAACCCTAGCAGAAGATTGAGAGAGATGAAGAGCTTACCATAACAAAATACTATTGGATCTTTCAATAAACTTCAATACTCAAGATCTATCTTTGAAGAGCTCTAAAAAACGAGACCATAGAAAAAGAATCGTAAAAATCGGAGTTACGATGAAAAAAATATGACCAAATGAAGAAAACTCTAGAAATTAGGATTTTTAAGGCACTGCACCCACTCGCGACTATGCCATGCGCATTGAATGACATTGTCGCCCGGGATGTACCTAAGCCGGTATACTCCTCACGACTTTGCCATGCGAATATGTCATTGGGCATTGTCGTCGGGCAATGTAGTCCCAACCGTACTGAGGGTTTTTCGACCACTTTACCGATCGTCCCTCGACCATTTTCGCTCCCGTTCTCCCAATCGTTCCTCGATCGTTTTCCCGACCGTTCCTCGATCATTTTTCCCGAACGTTCATTGATCGTTTTTTCGGCCGCTCCTCGACGGTTTTCTTGGTCGTTCATCGACCGTTTACTTGGTCGTTCACCGACCGTTTCTCGGCCATCGCTCGACCATTTTCCCTGTCGTTCACCGACTGTTTCTAAAAAATTTGGGGTGTTACATATATTGTTAAGCATTCCTACCTACTAATTTTCTTCTCATACACATCAAAATCAAGACTAATCTTCTTACATTCTCAATTATAATTTAGCCCAATTCTGACATAAAATAAGAATGTATATAATATTATTAGCTAAAAATAAGGGCCCTCATATTAGGTATATATATATGTATATAAATACAAGTTGACGAACTTAATCTTCCGGAGATTGTGTGCATAAATTGAAGTTGAAGGAGTGGAAACCAAGCAATTATTTTGACTTTGAAAAGTAAAGGTTGAACTTTTTTTTAATCGAGTAAAGATTGAAGCAATTTTTAAAGGCAACAAAATATGAAGGGGTGTTTAGGATTGCTTATTTAGAGGGCTTATTAACTTACTTTGTTTTGTCATTGTTGATAAGCAGTATTTAATGTTTGGATAGAAAAAAAAGTTGTTTATATCATTTTTTCATGTTGATAAAGAGTTTTTAATAAGTCATTTCATTCTAATTTATTAACTTATTTAAAATAACTTATGAGTATTTTGGTTATTTTACATGTATAAACAATCCCAAACATCTCATAAATAACAACTTATTAGGTTATTATGTTTTGATACCACCGTAAGCTAATCTAAACATTTTCTATAAAACTCCTTTTTGACATCACATAAGTTAATAAACAATTTTACATAAAAACATAAGATATTTTATATAAACAATCTCAAAACACTTCCTAAAAGCAGAAAAATATAGAGTAGAAATAAAAACTCTCTACAAAAAAAAGAAAAAAGAGGAAAAAACTGTGAGATACAATTAAGAGAGGGGTTGAAACAAAACTAAAAGCCAAGGGACTGTTTGTTTACCTTTTAATAGTTTCATTAAGAGACATCATTTGAATCATCAAGAGGTGAATCTTGTTTGACAAAAAAAATCTGTCTCTTAATGGTTCTAATACACTCTGAATGATTTTGTATCTTGGGTCTCCCTTAATCATTCAGCGCCCTAATTTCATACTGAACAATTACCAAACATCCATATTTCATAAGAGTCTCTTAATTATACTGACCACTTAATCATTTTACACCAAACCATTCAGCAACTGCCAAATAGCCTGACCATCAAAAAAGCCTTCGAATTATGCAATGGTAAAGGCTGAAATTTTCAAAGTGCGATTTACATATTAATTCTTCTAATTTTGGTGCCTACATATAAAATATTAGTTATTGTCTTCATCATTTTTGAAAACATAAAATAAATGTGAAAGTCATCGAATTATGTAATCGTAGATTTAAACTACTATTAAACAAGATACTAAAAAATAGTAGTAATTTGATTTTGGAATAGGACTGATTTGCACCATATAATTTAAAATTTGCCTACAATTATAAAATACTCATAATTTATACTTTTTGGGACATAAACACAAAATAATAATAATAATAATAATAATAAATTAATAAAAAATAAATATATAATTGTGTGGTCAAAATATAAAGAATTGAACCGTGAATAAAATAAAAAATGACAAAGAAAGAAACCCTAATTCAGATGGTCGATCGATGAACGGGGATGATGAAAGAAGAACAACGACCACGTAAATGATCGTCATAAGCCTTTTTTCATTTGTTGTCATTTATGACCTTTTTGATATCTTATTAATTAATACTTAAATTTTTATATAAAAATATTGTTCTAATTGAAATTCTATAATACTTTATATTATACTATGAAAATTAACTAAAATAACCAATTTACACATGTGGTTTTACCTCTTAATCACATCTCTCCCACGCTTATCAAAATAATATCAGGTCCGCAATTACGAACCCAACTCAAAAACACCAAAAAATATGAATCAAGTCGACTTTCTTTAGAAAAACTTGCTCAGATTCACAATTGCATACCCCAGATCCACAATATACCAAAAAAATTAGAAAAAAATCGATCAGATTCGTTTTTCTTTTCCTTCTTTTGTGTTTTTATAATAGATCCGTAGAAGTGCAATTTTAATAAAAATCGAAGAGAAGTAATTAAAGATTAAACCATTATTTTAATTAGTTTCTCTTTAAAAAACAATGCATAAAGAAGATGGAATAAATGGAAAGTGGCACACAAGATCAATGTCAACTCCCAAGATGTGGCTGGCTTTTTTCTCGTCATTAAATTTTGACTAACTTCTTTTCCACGTCACTAAATCAAGCCATTTGCTTTATTTGTATATGTACCCCCCATGTTGATGATAATAATTACATTTTTATAATTTGTAACTGTTGTTGATAATTATAATTCTTGAACTAAATTTTTATAATTTAAGATGTTTTTTGGTTATTTTACATGCTTATAAGCTAGTTTTTGTTAAACGTGACTTTTTTTATCAGCTACCAACTAGTTTAATTGGTAATCCTTATCAGCTATCAGTTAACTTATGTAACAATAATTAAATAGCTCACCGGAACGGCCCCAAAGTATCATCTTAATACAACGAGTACATCACAAGGTTTGTAGAAACAACCTATTACACAACTGAGATTTCTAAAGACTATGCTTGACAGGATAAATAAAACTGCTTCTTTCTAGCCCAAGACTTCACGCTCGCGCTTTCTCTTTGCCCTTACTAGAGCCTTCTACTAAGTGCTTACCTAAAAAAGTTTAGTTTGGAAAATGCGAGGGTTAGACCATGAGGTCTAGTGAGCTCCCTCAGTACCACAGTTCTCAAAACATATTTAAAAACAGTTCATAACTTTCAAAAGCAACTTTGAATAAAACTTTCAAACAACATCACACTCGTAAATGGCACATTGAAGTCACTCAGAAGTGGCAACGTGTCAGTCTCACATTGCCTTACTGGGTCACTCCTCCCATGGCATAAACGGGTCACTCCCCCCGGTATGAGCACTGGCGGGTGTAATAACCGTGTTCTTTTTTAGAATAAATGCTAGTTTTGGGGTGAAAAGTGTGAAAAATGGGAAAATATGGTGTGCTTGTGGGAGGGTATAAATGGGTGTAAAACCCTAGGGATTCTAAATCTCTCAAGAACCTGTGTGTGCGGCTGAGGTGCGATAGTGAGTACGAGTTCATCAAGGGTGAAGACGATTGGAATTCTCCGGTTAGTGTGTAGAATCATCTAGCCAGGTAATCTTCAATCCTTTCTCCTCTGCATTCTAATCTTAAGGTCTAATGTGATAGAGTCTGGTTTGGGTTATTCATCTTGAAAGAAAAGAATTGGAGACTGTGTGTGTTCTTCTTTTCGTGTGGTTTGAAATTGAATGGTTTAAATGCTAAGATAATCGGTATTGACCCTTCCTTATGCTAATGGTTAACACCGAAATAGAATTGCGTGAGAAGTGGTCGAGTTAAATCGGAATGTGTTCCATTGTTCGCAGTAACCGGAACCATTGGAACCAGAACCCTTAGGAACCGGAATGTGAGTTGGGCCGATATGGATCCAGAATCCACTTAGGATCCAGAATGTGAGTTGGGCCGATATGAATTCGGAACACTTAGAATTCGGAATGTGAGTGGGCTGATATGGGATCCGGAATCCACTTAGGATCCGAAATGTGATTAGATCCGGAAAGTGTATGATCCGGAAAGTGTTATGATCCGGAAAGTGTTATGATCCGGAAAGTGTTAGATCCGGAAGTATACCGAAATCCGGATGGATTCGGAGTGTGTTGCAATCCAGAAGTAGGATCCGGAACCCGGGTATTTTGACCGGGACTTTCATATCAGTAGAATCCGAGTGTGTCTTATCTGGTATTGTGTATTGGGTTTAAATGTAGGTGCGAGTAGAGACAATCAATTGCGAGTAAGAATTCCTAACAAGGACTTCAGGTGAGTTTTTCTAAACCAAAGCTTGATGGTACTTGATTGTTTACTTGTACATACATACTTGTTATTGTGTGGTTGCATATGGTTTATTTATGCTTAATCTAAAATTGATGGTGTGATGTGCATGGGGAGTGTGTCCCATATGGATTATTTGAACGGACTTGGTCTGTTCCCAAGGGCGGGTGTGTGCCCTAAATCTGGTCACAGGTGTGTGGCTGACCAGGCAGGATTTCCAGTTATATGTGTGTGGATGTTGATTTGCAAAACTAATTATTGCTTAATGTTTTCGCAAACTCTTTCAAATATTATTTGTGGTGTGAAAGTTACCTAGGGGATCTCACTAGACCTTGTGGTCTAACCCTCGCATTTTCAAAACTGAAACCTTTTTCAGGTAAGCAGGTTAGGGAGAGCTCGGCTAGTGGGAAGGAGAAGATGTGAGCGCGGGCGTATGTTAGTGGCACTAGAGGACTTTCCCTTTTGCAGTTATTAGTTAAATGTTCTCAATTGTAATTAGGGTTTATTCTGCGAACCCAAGTTTTTAATTTTGACATTGTGAGTTATGGGCCATGTTTGGCAGTTTATTTTAATTACGATGTCTTGTTTTGACTAAATTTTGGAGTGGGTTGTTACAGTTGGTATCAGAGCGCTAGTTTAAAAGATTTAGGTGACCGGATGGGCCTAAACTTAAACTGTAGGACTAGGGAGTGCAACTGAGAACGTAGGAAGGCCTAGGAAGACCTCACTGGGAAACGCGAATAATAGGGTGGTGAGAACTATCATGTAAGGTAAGTTCGGGATTACACCTGACCAGTGTAATTGTGAATTTACAGGTGCATGATGGTGCTTATCCTTGCCTTGTTATTTTGGGATTGTTGTTATGTTATTGGTGATGTTTCAGTATTCGAGAATGTCAGAGCGAAGTTTGAGAAGTAGACCTGTGCCAGTTGTGGGCACTATGCCAGTTGCGGGGGAAATCTGCGTGGAGGAGATTTTGGAGGATGGACCAGTGAATCCTCCGAGGCAGACAGCAGCTACCCGCGAAAGGGGCGGAGGCCGTGGAAGGGGTCGAGGAATGGCACCCCGACGAGCTGCCACCCAGGCATTAGGAACTGGTGTGGTGACGCGAGGTGGGAAGAAAGCGCCGACCGTCCATCGGGCTAAGAGTGCGGGAGCACCGGAGGTGCACGATCCGACCCCAACCGAGAGCACCGCTTCGGTGAGGGGGAGTCAGTCAAAGAGCCTGAGGCAAAACCATAAGCAGGCTTTTGTGACTGAAGAGAAATTCACCGCTGAGATGGGCAAACTGCAAGAAACTTTGCAAGCATTGTTGAAGCATCGAACTGGGTCTACATCGGAGGGGCAGACTACTAGTGGGAATGCGACTGAGACGGAAGCATCTAGATTACCTACAACTGAAATGGGAGATCACTCCCAAGTGACCCCGTTTGTGGCAGGAGAGTCAAAGTCAGTAAAGGGGTGTACCTTCAAAACCTTCGTGTCCTGCAAGCCTCCATCTTTCAGTGGGGAACATAATCCGGTATTGGCGATGAGATGGGTTCGTGAGATGGAGCTGGCGTTCGACACAAGCAAGTGTGCTGAAGGAGATAAAGTGTTGTTTGCTATGTCAATGCTGAAGGCAGACGCAATCTTTTGGTGGGATGTTGAGACAGGAGGTAAGGGTTCGGAAGTGGCGAATACAACATCATGGGAAACGTTCACTAGAAGGTTTAAGGCACAGTTTTGCCCGTTGGCGGCGATAAAGAAATTGGAAGAAGAGTTTCTAGGGCTTGAGCAGGGGTCGTTGACCGTGCAGGAATACACCTCTAAGTTCATTGAGAAGGCACAATTTGTTAAGGTATATGTGCCTACTGAGGAAAGACGCATTGAAAGGTATGTTTGGGAGCTGAAGAGCAATATAAGGGAGCTGGTGCAGAATCGTGGTCCCGCAACACTTCAGGCGGCGGTCGACGTAGCAGAGCTAACTGAGAACGAAAAGAATCGGCAGATGTCGGGAAGGAGTGTGGATAAGAGAAAGTGGGATGGACCCGTTCGGGACGCGAAGAGGTCTAAGGTCTCTAAACCCGAGCTGCGGGTGGGACCGAGGTTTAGTGATAGACCATGTGGGAAGTGTAACAAGGTGCACCGTGGAGAGTGTTTCTTTGAACCTGATGGTTGTTATAAGTGTGGGAAACTGAGGCACCTGGCGCGAGAGTGTCCTAACCCGAGAGCGTGTTATTTGTGTGGTTCTCCGGATCATATCAAACCTGATTGCCCGTAGTGGAGAAAGGGATCTTCGGGTGGTTCTGGTGGAAGTCAAGAAGGAAGGGATAGAGAGAGGAAAGCGGAACCAACTCGAGCGAGAGCTAGAGCTTTCCACATGTCGGCGGAGGAGGAGGTTGATGTGCCTGACGTGGTAACAGGTACATTTCTTGTTAATTCGAAACTTGCTAAAGTGTTGTTTGATTCGGGTGCAAACTGTTCGTTTGTATCGCCGGTCTTTGCTCGGTGTCTGCATGTGATACCTAAGCGGTTAGATTGTGGTTTCGAAGTAGAGATTGTAGACGATAGTCGTGTCTTGGTGGGGGAAGTGTATGAGGGGTGTAGTATCGAAGTAGAGGGTCACACTTTTCCTTTGCATTTATATCCGATGGGTATGGAAGAGTTTGATATTGTGGTGGGGATGGATTGGTTGGCTAGTAATAGTGCTAGCATTGTGTGCAATAAGAAGATGATTCGTATCGCGTTGCCGGATAAGTCGGAAGTGGTAATCTATAGGGATAGGCGTGAGCGTAAGTCCTGCCTTATCTCGGTGATGAAGGCGAGGCATTGTTTGGAGAAGGAGTGTCAGGGCTTTCTAGCGTATGTGTTAGACGCTAAGAAAGAGAAGAAGGGAATAGAAGATGTTCCTGTGGTGAGTGAGTTCCTGGAAGTATTTCTGGATGACCTGACGGGTTTACCCCCGGATCGTCAGGTCGAGTTTAGAATCGAATTGATGCCTGGCGCGACACCGATAGCGTGTGCACCATATCGGTTGGCATCGGAAGAGATGAAGGAAATGATGACACAGTTGCAGGAGTTGCTGGATAAGGGATACATACGCCCAAGTTCATCACCCTGGGGAGCGCCGGTACTTTTTGTCAAGAAGAAAGATGGATCTATGCGGATGTGCATTGATTATCGAGAACTTAATAAGGTGAGGGTCAAGAATAAGTACCCGCTTCCGAGGATCGACGATCTGTTTGATCAGTTGCAAGGGGCAAATTTCTTCTCGAAGATAGATTTGAGATCCGGTTATCACCAGTTGAAGGTAAGGGAAGAAGATGTGTCGAAGACGACTTTTCACACGAGGTACGGGCATTACGAGTTTCTAGCCATGCCCTTTGGGTTGACTAATGCTCCGGCGGTATTCATGGATTTAATTAATCAGGTGTGTAGTGTGTTGTTAGACAAGTGTGAGATTGTGTTCATCGACGACATACTCATCTATTCCCGATCTCGGAGTGAGCACGAAGAGCATCTTCACTTAGTGTTAGAACTGTTGCAGCGAGAGAAGTTGTTTGCAAAGTTCTGTAAGTGCGAGTTCTTGCTTAGGGAAGTCCAATTCTTAGGACACGTGGTGTAGGGGGAAGGTATCAAGGTAGACCCGGCCAAAGTAGAGGCCATTAGAGGATGGGAACCCCCGAGATCACCTTCTGAGGTGAGAAGCTTCCTTGGTTTAGCGGGCTACTATCGGAAGTTCATTCAGGACTTTTCTCGGATAGCTACGCCGTTGACTGCTCTGACCAAGAAGATTTCTAAGTTTGAATGGACGGAGGTTCAAGAAGAAGCGTTCAGTAAATTGAAAGACAAGTTGAGTAGTGCCCCGGTTTTATCCTTGCTTAATGGGACAGAGGGATTTGTAATCTACAGTGATCCGTCCAAACTGGGGCTAGGGTGTGTATTGATGCAAGGCGGAAAGGTGATCGCCTATGCATCCCGGCAGTTGAAAGAGCACGAGAAAAATTACCCTACACACGACATGGAGTTAGCGGCGGTGGTTTTTGCACTAAAGATATGGAGACATTATCTTTATGGAGTTAAGTGTCAGATCTATTCCGACCATAAGAGCCTTAAGCACTTGTTTGATCAAAAGGAGCTGAATATGAGATAGCGTCGTTGGGTGGAGTTGTTAAGTGACTATGATTGTGAGATCCTTTACCATCCGGGTAAAGCGAACATCATGGCCGACGCTCTGAGTCGAAAGGAACGAAGAGATCCAACTAAAGTGGTGGCCTTTCGAGTCGACATAATTCCCAACCTGTTGGACGAAATCAAGAGGTTTCAATAGGAAGCTCTGGTAGAAGAAAAGTGGAAAAGTGAGAGGATTGTCGGCTATGTGACATCTTTGTAGCGTGGCAGGAATGGTGTGAGGTGTTTGGGGAACTGAGTGTGGGTTCCGAAATTGGGAGGTCTGCGGGGACAAATTTTGGAGGAAGCGCACAAGTCGCGATATTCGGTACACCCGGGAACCAATAAGATGTACCGAGACCTAAGGCAAATGTATTGGTGGCCGGGATTGAAGAAGGAAGTCGCGTACTTTGTGGAGCGGTGTGTGACTTGTCTGAAGGACAAGGCAGAACATTAAAGACCGTACGAGGAGATGCAACCCTTAGAGATACCGGTGTGGAAGTGGGACTGTATAACGATGGACTTTGTTACGAAGCTGCCAAGGCCCCGAAGGGGCACGATGCCATATGGGTGATAGTTGACCATCTCACCAAGTCGGCTCACTTTCTACCCATTCGGGAGAGCGATTCGTTAGAAACGTTGGCGAAGTTGTATGTTAATGAAATAGTAACGAGGCATGGAGTGCCATCGTCCATTGTCTCCGATCGTGATAGTCACTTCACGTCGTCTTTTTGGAGGAGTCTGCAAAGGGTGTTAGGCACGCAGCTTTGTTTGAGCACTGCCGATCAGCCTCAGACGGATGGACAAAGCGAGAGGACTATACAGACCTTGGAGGATATGTTGCGTGCTTGTGTGATAGACTTCAAGGGCTCGTGGGAATCTCACCTATCGTTGATCGAGTTCTCGTATAACAATAGTTATCACGCCAGTCTTCAAGCAACACCATTTGATGGTACTTGTTTGTTTACTTGTACATACATACTTGTTATTGTGTGGTTGCAAATGGTTTATTTATGCTTAATCTAAAATTGATGGTGTGATGTGCATGGGGAGTGTGTCCCATATGGATTATTTGAACGAACTTGGTTTGTTCCCAAGGGCGGGTGTGTGCCCTAGATCAGGTCACGGGTGTGTGGGTGACCAGGCAGGAATTCCAGTTATATGTGTGTGGATGTAGATTTGCAAAACTAATTATTTCTTAATGTTTTCGCAAACTCTTTCAAATATTATTTGTGGTGTGAAAGTTACTTGGGAGATCTCACTAGACCTTGTGGTCTAACCCTCACATTTTCAAAACTGAAACCTTTTTCAGGTAAGCAGGTTAGGGAGAGCTCGACTAGTGGGAAGGAGAAGATGTGAGCGCGGGCGTATGTTAGTGGCACTAGAGGACTTTCCCTTTTGCAGTTATTAGTTAAATGTTCTCAGTTTTAATTAGGGTTTATTCCGCGAACCCAAGTTTTGAATTTTAACATTGTGAGTTGTGGGCCATGTTTGGCAGTTTATTTTAATTATGATGTCTTGTTTTGACTAAATTTTGGAGTGGGTTGTTACAGCGGGCCCACCCCCGGACTTAGCCAATTTACGTCTAAACACAATGTATGCATACATCTCAATTAATCTTTCACACATGCATTTCAGGCAAATAAAACATCACATTTCTATTCATTTACTTACTTCAGAAAACACGTTAAAAGCACGTATTTTTAGTTAGAAAAACTCACCTGTCGCCTTAGCAAATTACTTCTCACGAAAGTTTCGGATTTTTAGGGGGAAACCACCTAAGATAATAACAGAATAAAAATCGTAAGTCTTAAGTCTTAAGTAAACCCTTCTCCCTTCCGAACAGATTCTCACTCTTGACTAATACTACCGAATCCAAAACCGTAGTTTCGGATTCCACAATCCGGATCCAAATCCGGATTCAGGTCTCAACGTTGCCCCGGGCCACAATTCCGGGTCCGGTCCCATTCCGGATCCCAGTACACCCAGTTCCGGTCTTAACCAGTTCCGGATCCATGCGGGTTCCGGCCTCATTCCGGATCCGCATGCGGATTCCGGACTACCACCCTTTCCAGACTCGTCCTATTACGGAATCAATACCGGACTCCACTCTGGATTCCCATCCGGTTTCCCATACGGTTTTCGGATCCATTCCGGAACTCGATTCTTCAGGTTCTAGACTCAACTGGGTTTTTGCATGAATCACTCTGAGTGATCGACCAAAAGGAAATATTCTAACCAAAAACATTGGAAAAGGATGCAGGAACAAAAATGGCATTAATAGATACCCAAAATCCAGTTCCCTCTTACCTCACTTTGCGTAAAAACCCCCTTTCAACTTTGAGCTTCAATAAACTTATAAACTCATCTACAGGTGCGATAAGATTACTTGATGCTACAACTTCTCTAATGCAATCCCTCCCTTTGTTCTCTTCTCAAAATCACAAGCGTCTTCTTGATTCCTTCCTCAGCTCCCACATACACACAGCCGTTCTCAATGAAAGGATTTCCTAGGGTTTTGTGCCCAAAATGCTGATTTTATACCTTCTCTCCTTTTTCCTCTTTGGTCCCTCATGATTTCTGATTTTACCTTCTTTCCTATCAAATATGAACTCTTTACATTTTAACCTGGTTATTACAATACCTCCCCCTCAAAAGAATTTCGTCCCGGAATTCCATTGTAGAGAAGCTGAGGGTACTTGGACCTCATGTCCGCCTCTACTTCCCAATTTGCCTCTTGTCCCTTAAGAAACCGTCACTGAACCTTTACCAGTCTGATCTTCTTGTTTCTTAACCCACAAATCTTGTTGTCCACAATCCCAACGGTTCCTCTACGTAAGTCAACCTCTCACCAATTCTGACATCCTCCAATGGTACTGCCACCTCTGTCTCAGCCAAACGCCCTTTTAAATTCGAAACATGGAACGCTAGGTGCACTCCCTTTAACTCTTCCGGTAACTCCAACTTGTAAGCTGTAACACCCCAGAATTTATTTTATAGGTAAAATCTTTCTAATGTTTCTTTAAAGTGAATTATAGGCCTTGTGTAAATTTATGAGAAATTCTATTTGATCGTTACACGAAGACCGTACTTTAGGAATTCGTATGAGTCATTCTTAAGAAAATAATGAAAAATAGAATGTTGGGTTAAATCCTAGATTTTATGGTTTGGTTGGATGGGTAATTCGAATACGAGTCCATCGGTTCTTTCCGGAGCGAAAACGGAGCTTTAACGAAGAAGTTACGAGGGATTAAGTGCTAAAACGAGAAGAACACCAAACAGAACCCGGCGCCGACCTCGGCGCCGATCAATCTGCGCCAGCCATCGGCGCCGAGCACTGGCCGACTCAATTTAGGATATTTAATTCCTTTATCTTTCTCACTTCTTTTAAAACGAATTCCAGCTTCTTCTTTCTGAGTTTTGGGCGATTTTTCATCTGGAGCTTAAGGTAAACTCATAATCTTTCAATCCTAATTCCATTCAAAGAATTATTAGATGAATCTTACCAATTATACTTCATCTAGGGCTTGTCATCTTCATCTTTCTTGTGGAAGTACTAGGGTTCAAATCTTCAAGTTAGGGTTATTTCAATTGAAGAGTTTGAGGTGAGTAACTTGTACTTAATTAGTTGTATTACACCTTATCATCATCCTTTACTTTGATTTTGTTATTGTTAATGAGAAATCTTGGCTAATAAGCTCTTAATGGATAAGAGGGAAACAAGAAGAGTTCAAGTAAGTTATGATGGTTTAATTGTGTTCTATTACTTACAATACCATGGTAAATGTTAGTGTTAAAGATTTGGGTTTGATTTCATATCATTAGTGTGTGATTATGTTGATGGCTTAAGATATGTCTTAATTAAGTAATGATGGCTTAATGATTGAAATGGACCTACTATTGAATTGTAAACACGAATGTCTATTATTGATATTATATGGAATAAGATTTGTTACATATGGATGTATAGGAACTACATGGAAGTAGTATTTATTCATGTTAAATGGTTGGACCATTGTTATTATTCATGTTAAATGGTTGGACCATTGTTATATGTTAAACATTATTCATGCTAAATGGTTGGACCATTGTTATGTGTTAAATACCCTTGAATATTATTTTAGGATTAATATATTTGGTAATTCACATAATTGGAGGAGCACCTAGTATGCATTTGGAGGATATATTCTTACACACCGTGGGGTAAGTGTAATTGATTCATACCTTCGGATACCGTGGGGTGTTCCGTTGTGTTATGCCTTGTGACAATACCGTGGGGTACCGATCGAGGTATATCTTCAATTATGATGTAATTGGGTAGCGATATGGACCTTCTCCATGGAATCCAATTTGTGAACGTATCGAATTATTATTCCTGCATGCTATGTTTATATTCCATGTGTTATGTGTAAACCTCACTTAGGCTTTAAAAAGCCTAACACTTGCTATGTGTTTTATGTGTTACAGATATTAGTGGTTCAGGACACAAGAAGGTTAGACCGGGGTTTGAGAGCATGGGATCATTGTTGGAAAAGCTAAAGATTAGAAGATTAATGATAGAACTTTCCGACACATTTCGTAATCGGATTTTATAGTAGAGATTTGATAATCTAATGGTCCATTATTAGTTATATTTATCTAAGTCTTTGTATTGAAAGTTATGTAAAGATATTTAAGTACACTTGTGCTTTAAGAAGGTGTACCACTCTTCCGTTTTATGGAAGTTTTTGTTAACCCCTATTTTAGGGTGTTACATAAGCTACTGTCCTTACTCGTTTTATAATGACGAAGGTCAACTCCTTATCGCCTGTATTCCTTGCAAGGTCGCCATCATCTCACTTCCAACATTTGCTCTCCATAATAGAGACGTGCATCACACTATGAATTCTTCCAAAATCTCATCGGGTACCACAAGATCGTACACTATCTATCCAACTTTCATAATTTCGACGTGTCCAAAAACGTAGTCCACTTCACTTTTCTCCTGAATGCACCACTCCAAACTATGGGGCGTCTTCCGCATCAACTGTCCCTTTCTTAAACTCATGGTTCAGAAGTCTTATGCTTTTCAATCCAACCAACTTAGTTCCACTCGGTTGCCCCAAACCGTTCTGATGGAAAACATAACCGTACTCCATACTTCGGAACCGCCCTCGGTGAGTCACAACTCGGCTATGTCGTGCCATCTTGTACCACATACTTGAAACCTCTCCGATCACTATACTCTCTTAAATACCATCGGAAACATCCAAGCCCAACCGTACCCGATAGTGTTTGCTTCCGTCCACACACCTGGACTTACGGTTCTAAAACGCGTCTAATCAAGGTTTTCGCCTACAACTCACTTCCTTAAAAGAAGGAACTTCGCGGAGTTCCTTGCCACAATAACGTGAACCTTTTACCATGAAACATTCACTCACTTGCCAACTTGACACAAATCCACCCTTGAATATCCCAACAAACTCACACCCAAGAGCTCCCTCATAGGATTACATGCAATTCTAGATTACTTCCTCGATACGACTTATGTCCTACTTAGTTAATATTTTCCTTCCCGAATCACATCGATTACATTTCAATAACGTTAACCGACTCATACACTCTCATCGCTTTAATTCTCCATACTTATACATAGCTAACAGTAGAAAATCTCCACAATCTACCATCCGACGTGTCCACCAATCCGGGATGAACCAAATCCTAAAGACACACATTTAAACTCCCTCTGCATCCAACAATCATCCAATCATACTCGAAACAAGTTCAAGTTTTGCTCGCTCAACGAGGAACGACCATGCTCACCTGATACTACTTCTATTAGCTTAGCATTGAACAACAAGTTTACTTGAAACATCTATCACAAATAACACCAAGTCAAAACCAATGGTCATTCATTCATCTACCTTTTCCTCTTCCTTCTCGAAACATAATGCCTACTACGAGCAGCTCACTAGCAGGTGCATGATCTCGACCAGTCGCATAAGTTAGTGTTCCTCTGCCCTTGAACCATAACACACACAAATTCCCTTTCTCCATACACCTACCAGGAGTTCGTATACCCACCAACGACAAACTATACACACTACTCCACACTTCCGGTGTCACTTGCCAAACTTCCTACTTCCAAGCTACTCACTTATTCCGACATATTATCTTCACCTCCTCGCATTAGCATGAAGCATCGCTCGCCAAACATTTGTTGTCTCCTCCTCCGAGCTTTTCTACAATGTAGATAGCACCTCTTCATTACTATACATAGCCAACAGTCTCACCAAAATTTATCAAACCAAGTCATCCAAAAATGACACCGGTATTCGAAGCCACTACATGTTTCTTGATCTCCAAACTGTTACCTTCTCAGATAGTTCTTTCGCACATAAGAAACAGTTCGTAATCCTTAAAAATTTTCCATCTACTAACACATCGTAGACTAACCAATCCAACATCTCCTTAAAAAAAATCCATGATCCCAAAAATATACTCACCCAGCGACTTGCACAACCAAAAACACTTGGCCCCACATTTGGGTAACCACCCACTACCGCTACGACATTTTATTCCGAGAATAGCCATATCATAACGCCAACTTACAACCACGTCTCCCAACAATTTGATTAACAAATTGTACACCTCATCCTAAATCCCCGAAAAGGCTTCCATCTGATGCTTCCTCTCTTAACAACACGTTACCACACCATGGCTGGCACATTTATCTTGGCAATTGATGCCACTAACTTATCCACACATTCTCCTCCTATAACATCACACCGCAACTAGGTTCTCACGGACATTTGTACACAGATCAACCTTGTCTTCATATTCACCCGCATATATAACCAAATCTATCTCACAATCTTGTCTTTCCCCGAATCTAAATAGACCACGACTCACGATTTCCCAATCTACTCAAACATATTCGTTTCTTGCTGGTTCTTTGCGATCCAAAAAACATTTTACCTAAGACAGGGCACATTCCCTTACAAATCGATATAATCTATGCACCCACTTCGTTTGTGCTAAATACCTCATCCTTTTACGAACCGCCCAAACCTCAAAAGTAAAACACTCATCAATTAGCAATCGTCCACATTCTTAAAGCCCATACGAGGTGTTCCATCGTCGAGTATACATCTTTCCCGAACGACCTCCTACACTTACCCATACCATGGTAACTCTCTCAAATTTCAACCTCTTGACAACGCCTTCAGCTCCAGACACTTCAAATAGTTGTTGACTTCAACATTAATAGTCTACCTGATGCTGCTTCCCTGACCTTTTCGTCAACAAGGGTTCCCAACAGAACCGAATCCTTCCAATCGTATCATAATCAACTTTATATCCCGTCGTCCTCACTAGAAGAGGAAAGATTTCGAGACTTACTTGAGAAATGTCAATATTACAAGACCACCCCAAAACTCAAGTTCAACGCCAAAGACATTTCATTTCTGCCTCTCAACACTACTCATAATGAGTTACAAAAATAAATATTTTGACGACTTCCAGTCCTTCCCCCGGACACAACCGTCCACCGACAACCGCACTTCAAGTTACCGAACAAAAGTACAACTACCTTAATATAAACTATACAAACGTCCATTTCTGACTTTTCCACCATTCACCTATCTTCCTTTATGTGAATATCAAGATCACAAAACACTCGCAACTGGTGTGACCGGCACATCACCACTCTCAAAACATTTCCTTATCCGGAAATACGACAATATCCGCGACCTAGTGAGTTCATAGCCTTCATGCATGACGACTCGACAATTTAAATCATTTCGCACATTTTAACATTAACAAGAAAAACAACACTTGGAAACGACTTGGGTACCCATGACCCCAACACTCTCATACACCAATGCCTTGTACAACGATCTAGAGAATCGTTCGCATGCAACTTTTCAGTAATACAATCTTACTCAACCAAAACGACGTTGTTACAACAGAAACATATTGACTGAAATCTTTTTCCTATATGACTAGAAAAGTTATGAACGAAATCACTTACACGAAGTAAATCAGTCGGCTCCCACACTCATTTATGATATCAATGTGTCAATACTAATTTTTAGTATAAAAGCATTGCAGTCAAACGCTTTAATGATCTTCGCAACGAAGATTTTTCTCAACATGAAAAATAGCGATATAATTCGCAAATCACTAAGTTCAAAAAATTTATTGTGTAATGTAACTAGTTCTGTCTTTTCCTTTTAAACACACGCTTGCACGCGTCGACTCATTTTCAGCAAGAAATTTGTTATTTACGCGTCTACTTTTAATCATGAAAGAACTCATCCAACACATTTAAAGACATAATGCATGAAACTCAACTTGCAATTGAAGGCTATTCACTCCAACAAGGGCAACCGTTGTACCCGTACGACTATGATTGGCACTCTACTTTCGACCAATGGTCGCTCCCTCGTCCTATTACGGAATCAATACCGGACTCCACTCCGGATTCCCATCCGGTTTCCCATACGGTTTTCGGATCCATTCCGGAACTCGATTCTTCAGGTTCTAGACTCAACTGGGTTTTTGCATGAATCACTCTGAGTGATCGACCAAAAGGAAATATTCTAACCAAAAACATTGGAAAAGGATGCAGGAACAAAAATGGCATTAATAGATACCCAAAATCCAGTTCCCTCTTACCTCACTTTGCGTAAAAACCCCCTTTCAACTTTGAGCTTCAATAAACTTATAAACTCATCTACAGGTGCGATAAGATTACTTGATGCTACAACTTCTCTAATGCAATCCCTCCCTTTGTTCTCTTCTCAAAATCACAAGCGTCTTCTTGATTCCTTCCTCAGCTCCCACATACACACAGCCGTTCTCAATGAAAGGATTTCCTAGGGTTTTGTGCCCAAAATGCTGATTTTATACCTTCTCTCCTTTTTCCTCTTTGGTCCCTCATGATTTCTGATTTTACCTTCTTTCCTATCAAATATGAACTCTTTACATTTTAACCTGGTTATTACAATACCTCCCCCTCAAAAGAATTTCGTCCCGGAATTCCATTGTAGAGAAGCTGAGGGTACTTGGACCTCATGTCCGCCTCTACTTCCCAATTTGCCTCTTGTCCCTTAAGAAACCGTCACTGAACCTTTACCAGTCTGATCTTCTTGTTTCTTAACCCACAATTCTTGTTGTCCACAATCCCAACGGTTCCTCTACGTAAGTCAACCTCTCACCAATTATGATATCCTCCAATGGTACTGCCACCTCTGTCTCAGCCAAACGCCCTTTTAAATTCGAAACATGGAACGCTAGGTGCACTCCCTTTAACTCTTCCGGTAACTCCAACTTGTAAGTTGTAACACCCCAGAATTTATTTTATAGGTAAAATCTTTCTAATGTTTCTTTAAAGTGAATTATAGGCCTTGTGTAAATTTATGAGAAATTCTATTTGATCGTTACACGAAGACCGTACTTTAGGAATTCGTATGAGTCATTCTTAAGAAAATAATGAAAAATAGAATGTTGGGTTAAATCCTAGATTTTATGGTTTGGTTGGATGGGTAATTCGAATACGAGTCCATCGGTTCTTTCCGGAGCGAAAACGGAGCTTTAACGAAGAAGTTACGAGGGATTAAGTGCTAAAACGAGAAGAACACCAAACAGAACCCGGCGCCGACCTCGGCGCCGATCAATCTGCGCCAGCCATCGGCGCCGAGCACTGGCCGACTCAATTTAGGATATTTAATTCCTTTATCTTTCTCACTTCTTCTAAAACGAATTCCAGCTTCTTCTTTCTGAGTTTTGGGCGATTTTTCATCTGGAGCTTAAGGTAAACTCATAATCTTTCAATCCTAATTCCATTCAAAGAATTATTAGATGAATCTTACCAATTATACTTCATCTAGGGCTTGTCATCTTCATCTTTCTTGTGGAAGTACTAGGGTTCAAATCTTCAAGTTAGGGTTATTTCAATTGAAGAGTTTGAGGTGAGTAACTTGTACTTAATTAGTTGTATTACACCTTATCATCATCCTTTACTTTGATTTTGTTATTGTTAATGAGAAATCTTGGCTAATAAGCTCTTAATGGATAAGAGGGAAACAAGAAGAGTTCAAGTAAGTTATGATGGTTTAATTGTGTTCTATTACTTACAATACCATGGTAAATGTTAGTGTTAAAGATTTGGGTTTGATTTCATATCATTAGTGTGTGATTATGTTGATGGCTTAAGATATGTCTTAATTAAGTAATGATGGCTTAATGATTGAAATGGACCTACTATTGAATTGTAAACACGAATGTCTATTATTGATATTATATGGAATAAGATTTGTTACATATGGATGTATAGGAACTACATGGAAGTAGTATTTATTCATGTTAAATGGTTGGACCATTGTTATTATTCATGTTAAATGGTTGGACCATTGTTATATGTTAAACATTATTCATGCTAAATGGTTGGACCATTGTTATGTGTTAAATACCCTTGAATATTATTTTAGGATTAATATATTTGGTAATTCACATAATTGGAGGAGCACCTAGTATGCATTTGGAGGATATATTCTTACACACCGTGGGGTAAGTGTAATTGATTCATACCTTCGGATACCGTGGGGTGTTCCGTTGTGTTATGCCTTGTGACAATACCGTGGGGTACCGATCGAGGTATATCTTCAATTATGATGTAATTGGGTAGCGATATGGACCTTCTCCATGGAATCCAATTTGTGAACGTATCGAATTATTATTCCTGCATGCTATGTTTATATTCCATGTGTTATGTGTAAACCTCACTTAGGCTTTAAAAAGCCTAACACTTGCTATGTGTTTTATGTGTTACAGATATTAGTGGTTCAGGACACAAGAAGGTTAGACCGGGGTTTGAGAGCATGGGATCATTGTTGGAAAAGCTAAAGATTAGAAGATTAATGATAGAACTTTCCGACACATTTCGTAATCGGATTTTATAGTAGAGATTTGATAATCTAATGGTCCATTATTAGTTATATTTATCTAAGTCTTTGTATTGAAAGTTATGTAAAGATATTTAAGTACACTTGTGCTTTAAGAAGGTGTACCACTCTTCCGTTTTATGGAAGTTTTTGTTAACCCCTATTTTAGGGTGTTACATAAGCTACTGTCCTTACTCGTTTTATAATGACGAAGGTCAACTCCTTATCGCCTGTATTCCTTGCAAGGTCGCCATCATCTCACTTCCAACATTTGCTCTCCATAATAGAGACGTGCATCACACTATGAATTCTTCCAAAATCTCATCGGGTACCACAAGATCGTACACTATCTATCCAACTTTCATAATTTCGACGTGTCCAAAAACGTAGTCCACTTCACTTTTCTCCTGAATGCACCACTCCAAACTATGGGGCGTCTTCCGCATCAACTGTCCCTTTCTTAAACTCATGGTTCAGAAGTCTTATGCTTTTCAATCCAACCAACTTAGTTCCACTCGGTTGCCCCAAACCGTTCTGATGGAAAACATAACCGTACTCCATACTTCGGAACCGCCCTCGGTGAGTCACAACTCGGCTATGTCGTGCCATCTTGTACCACATACTTGAAACCTCTCCGATCACTATACTCTCTTAAATACCATCGGAAACATCCAAGCCCAACCGTACCCGATAGTGTTTGCTTCCGTCCACACACCTGGACTTACGGTTCTAAAACGCGTCTAATCAAGGTTTTCGCCTACAACTTCACTTCCTTAAAAGAAGGAACTTCGCGGAGTTCCTTGCCACAATAACGTGAACCTTTTACCATGAAACATTCACTCACTTGCCAACTTGACACAAATCCACCCTTGAATATCCCAACAAACTCACACCCAAGAGCTCCCTCATAGGATTACATGCAATTCTAGATTACTTCCTCGATACGACTTATGTCCTACTTAGTTAATATTTTCCTTCCCGAATCACATCGATTACATTTCAATAACGTTAACCGACTCATACACTCTCATCACTTTAATTCTCCATACTTATACATAGCTAACAGTAGAAAATCTCCACAATCTACCATCCGACGTGTCCACCAATCCGGGATGAACCAAATCCTAAAGACACACATTTAAACTCCCTCTGCATCCAACAATCATCCAATCATACTCGAAACAAGTTCAAGTTTTGCTCGCTCAACGAGGAACGACCATGCTCACCTGATACTACTTCTATTAGCTTAGCATTGAACAACAAGTTTACTTGAAACATCTATCACAAATAACACCAAGTCAAAACCAATGGTCATTCATTCATCTACCTTTTCCTCTTCCTTCTCGAAACATAATGCCTACTACGAGCAGCTCACTAGCAGGTGCATGATCTCGACCAGTCGCATAAGTTAGTGTTCCTCTGCCCTTGAACCATAACACACACAAATTCCCTTTCTCCATACACCTACCAGGAGTTCGTATACCCACCAACGACAAACTATACACACTACTCCACACTTCCGGTGTCACTTGCCAAACTTCCTACTTCCAAGCTACTCACTTATTCCGACATATTATCTTCACCTCCTCGCATTAGCATGAAGCATCGCTCGCCAAACATTTGTTGTCTCCTCCTCCGAGCTTTTCTACAATGTAGATAGCACCTCTTCATTACTATACATAGCCAACAGTCTCACCAAAATTTATCAACCAAGTCATCCAAAAATGACACCGGTATTCGAAGCCACTACATGTTTCTTGATCTCCAAACTGTTACCTTCTCAGATAGTTCTTTCGCACATAAGAAACAGTTCGTAATCCTTAAAAATTTTCCATCTACTAACACATCGTAGACTAACCAATCCAACATCTCCTTAAAAAAAATCCATGATCCCAAAAATATACTCACCCAGCGACTTGCACAACCAAAAACACTTGGCCCCACATTTGGGTAACCACCCACTACCGCTACGACATTTTATTCCGAGAATAGCCATATCATAACGCCAACTTACAACCACGTCTCCCAACAATTTGATTAACAAATTGTACACCTCATCCTAAATCCCCGAAAAGGCTTCCATCTGATGCTTCCTCTCTTAACAACACGTTACCACACCATGGCTGGCACATTTATCTTGGCAATTGATGCCACTAACTTATCCACACATTCTCCTCCTATAACATCACACCGCAACTAGGTTCTCACGGACATTTGTACACAGATCAACCTTGTCTTCATATTCACCCGCATATATAACCAAATCTATCTCACAATCTTGTCTTTCCCCGAATCTAAATAGACCACGACTCACGATTTCCCAATCTACTCAAACATATTCGTTTCTTGCTGGTTCTTTGCGATCCAAAAAACATTTTACCTAAGACAGGGCACATTCCCTTACAAATCGATATAATCTATGCACCCACTTCGTTTGTGCTAAATACCTCATCCTTTTACGAACCGCCCAAACCTCATAAGTAAAACACTCATCAATTAGCAATCGTCCACATTCTTAAAGCCCATACGAGGTGTTCCATCGTCGAGTATACATCTTTCCCGAACGACCTCCTACACTTACCCATACCATGGTAACTCTCTCAAATTTCAACCTCTTGACAACGCCTTCAGCTCCAGACACTTCAAATAGTTGTTGACTTCAACATTAATAGTCTACCTGATGCTGCTTCCCTGACCTTTTCGTCAACAAGGGTTCCCAACAGAACCGAATCCTTCCAATCGTATCATAATCAACTTTATATCCCGTCGTCCTCACTAGAAGAGGAAAGATTTCGAGACTTACTTGAGAAATGTCAATATTACAAGACCACCCCAAAACTCAAGTTCAACGCCAAAGACATTTCATTTCTGCCTCTCAACACTACTCATAATGAGTTACAAAAATAAATATTTTGACGACTTCCAGTCCTTCCCCCGGACACAACCGTCCACCGACAACCGCACTTCAAGTTACCGAACAAAAGTACAACTACCTTAATATAAACTATACAAACGTCCATTTCTGACTTTTCCACCATTCACCTATCTTCCTTTATGTGAATATCAAGATCACAAAACACTCGCAACTGGTGTGACCGGCACATCACCACTCTCAAAACATTTCCTTATCCGGAAATACGACAATATCCGCGACCTAGTGAGTTCATAGCCTTCATGCATGACGACTCGACAATTTAAATCATTTCGCACATTTTAACATTAACAAGAAAAACAACACTTGGAAACGACTTGGGTACCCGTGACCCCAACACTCTCATACACCAATGCCTTGTACAACGATCTAGAGAATCGTTCGCATGCAACTTTTCAGTAATACAATCTTACTCAACCAAAACGACGTTGTTACAACAGAAACATATTGACTGAAATCTTTTTCCTATATGACTAGAAAAGTTATGAACGAAATCACTTACACGAAGTAAATCAGTCGGCTCCCACACTCATTTATGATATCAATGTGTCAATACTAATTTTTAGTATAAAAGCATTGCAGTCAAACGCTTTAATGATCTTCGCAACGAAGATTTTTCTCAACATGAAAAATAGCGATATAATTCGCAAATCACTAAGTTCAAAAAATTTATTGTGTAATGTAACTAGTTCTGTCTTTTCCTTTTAAACACACGCTTGCACGCGTCGACTCATTTTCAGCAAGAAATTTGTTATTTACGCGTCTACTTTTAATCATGAAAGAACTCATCCAACACATTTAAAGACATAATGCATGAAACTCAACTTGCAATTGAAGGCTATTCACTCCAACAAGGTCAACCGTTGTACCCGTACGACTATGATTGGCACTCTACTTTCGACCAATGGTCGCTCCCTCGTCCTTACAACGACTTGCTGTACAAGTGCTTCACGTCCTTCTTGTTTGCACAGCCTACACAGTCCTCATCCTGAACAAGGATTTACAATTCATACTGTTTCAATCTTTGACCCCTCCAAGTCGATAAACACCCAATTTCTTCACATTCCGCTCTTCCAATAATTCTATCCGACATTGATATCTTCTCTTAGACATCCTTGTCACTCTACCATCTGATTGGAGAGTCATAGGCTCAATTCTTCACCCGATCTTGAGTTAAGACTTTCAAAATTCTAATCCAGTCCTCCCCTGTTGTTCGAAATGATCGTCACCTCAACACCAAGAATGGGACTCACTAGAAACTATGAGTTTACCCTTAATCAGTCATTCATCACCTTCGAACCCAAGAAGTTCTACCTCTAGGCGACTCATAACATTCCGAACACCACTCCTTCTACAAGATATAAACATTATATCATAAGTGATCTCTCACGATAACTCAACCCCTTGCTATCATTGCAAGGTCAGAACTCACTACATACTTCCATGCCCTTAGTCTTCTAAACAAGAGCAAATGAGCACACTCATGTACCTGTAAATTTGTGATTACATTGGCCAGATGTAATTTCAAATTTACGTTACATGACGGTCCTCACTACCCTATTCCTAGCGCACTAATAGTGATCTTTCCTGAAAGCATCCTATATCTCAGCTGCGTTTCCCCTCTACTCCACAGTTTAAGTTTAGGCATTTCCGGTCACCTAAACCCCTTAAACTATGGCTCTGATACCAATTGTAACAACCCAAACTCGACAAATAAAGCATAAACAACAATAATTAAATAGCTCGCCGAAACGGCCCCAAAGTATCATCTTAATACAACGAGTACATCACAAGGTTTGTAAAAACAACCTATTACACAACTGAGATTTCTAAAGACTATGCTTGACAGGATAAATAAAACTGCTTCTTTCTAGCCCAAGACTTCACGCTCGCGCTTTCTCTTTGCCCTTACTAGAGCCTTCTACTAAGTGCTTACCTAAAAAAGTTTAGTTTGGAAAATGCGAGGGTTAGACCATGAGGTCTAGTGAGCTCCCTCAGTACCACAGTTCTCAAACCATATTTAAAAACAGTTCATAACTTTCAAAAGCAACTTTGAATAAAACTTTCAAACAACATCACACTCGTAAATGGCACACTGAAGTCACTCGGAAGTGACAACGTGTCAGTCTCACACTGCCTTACTGGGTCACTCCTCCCGGTATGAGCACTGGCGGGCCCACCCCCCGACTTAGCCAATTTACGTCTAAACACAATGTATGCATACATCTCAATTAATCTTTCACACATGCGTTTCATGCAAATAAAACATCACATTTCTATTCATTTACTTACTTCAGAAAACACGTTAAAAACACGTATTTTTAGTTAGAAAAACTCATCGGTTGCCTTAGCAAATTACTTCTCACGAAAGCTTCATATTTTTAGGGGGAAACCACCTAAGATAATAACAGAATAAAAATTGTAAGTCTTAAGTCAACCCTTCTCCCTTCCGAACAGATTGTCACTCTTGACTAATAATACTGAATCCAAAACCGCAGTTTCGGATCCAAATCCGGATTCCGGTCTCAACGTCGCTCCGGGCCCCAATTCCGGTTTCGGTCCCATTCCGGATCCCGGTACACCCTGTTCCGGTTCTGGTCCTAACCAGTTCCGGATCCATGCGGGTTCCGGTCTCATTCCGGATCCGCATGCGGATTCCGGACTACCACCCTTTCCGGACTTGTCCTATTCCGGAGTCAATACCGGACTCCACTCCGAATTCCCATCCGGTTTCCCATCCGGTTTCCGGATCCATTCCGGAACTCGATTCTTCAGGTTCTGGACTCAATTGGGTTTTCGCAAATCACTCTGAGTGATCGACCAAAAGGAAATATTCTAACCTAAAACATTGGAAAAGGATGCAGGAACAAAAATGGCATTAATAGATACCCAAAATCCAGTTCCCTCTTACCTCACTTTGCGTAAAAACCCCCTTTCAACTTTGAGCTTCAATAAACTTATAAACTCATCTACAGGTGCGATAAGATTAAGAGATTAGGAATTTACCTTTCCAATTTGATGCTACAGCTTCTCTGATGCAATCCCTCCCTTTGTTCTCTTCTCAAAATCACAAGCGTCTTCTTGATTCCTTCCTCAGCTCCCACATACACACAGTCGTTCTCAATGAAAGGATTTCCTAGGGTTTTGTGCCCAAAATGCTGATTTTATACCTTCTCTCCTTTTTCCTCTATGGTCCCTCAGGATTTCTGATTTTACCTTCTTTCCTATCAAATATGAACTCTTTACATTTTAACCTAGTTATTACAGCTTATCAGCTAGTTTGCCAAATATAACCTAAGTATAAATGTGACTGATAATGTGGTAAGGGTGTGAATTAGGTTAAAACTTAAAAGTGAGGTATTTGAAAATAACGATATAATACTACTAATTTAAATTTGGAACAAATATTATATATATTTATATATATACTAGTTTGTTTTAGTTATAAAAGATGTCAAACTAAAACAACCGTCAACTAAAGTTTATTAGAAGATTCTATCTATAGTTTTGAACTTGATCAAATTTGACTAAATTAAGAATCAAAACAATTTTTTTTTTTTAAAAATTAGAACCAAATAGGACATAGCTAATTTTTTTCTGGTCTTATTTAATTGTCGGTTTTATCGTTCAAAAAGTTATATATTTCTCTTGGTTTCTAAAAGCCATTTTCAATTATATATATTTATATATATTTATATACTAGTTTATTTTAGTTATAAACGATATCAAACTAAAACAGTCAACTAAAGTTTACCACAAGATTCTATCTATAGTTTTTGAACTTGATTAACGACTATTTAGATCCAATAAATCCCTGTTGGACTCATTGACTACCATTTGGATCCAATAAACATCTGTCATATCTATTTGGCAGCCCAATACGGTCCATTAAACCCAAAACCGTTTCATAAGCCCATAATGGTCAATTAAAGCCCAATACGATTCATTAAAGCTCAATACGTCTCATTAAAGCCCATAACGGTCTATTAAGCCCATAACGGTCTATTGAAGCTCAAATGATCAATTAAATGCCAATACGGTCCATTAAAGCACAATACGATCCATAAAAACCTAATACGGTCCATTAAAGCCCAAACCGTTCCATAAACCCATAATGGTCCATTGAACCGAATATATATACCCGTGTATACTTCAGCTTTGTGAACCGAATATATATACTACGCATTTTAGGTTTGAAAACTGTGTACTCGCCGATATGTTCTACAATAAAGTAAATTAGGTTTGATATATCATTAAATATATCTAAAAATATAATTTTCTTTAATATTTATAAAATTAAAATTAATTTTTTAATTATATTTTCGTCGGGTTTTAAAATTAATTTTTAAGAAAAATATTTTCGACGGATTTAAAAAATTTTCATTTTCATTTAAATTTATTAGATTTAAATTTTCGGCGGATTTTAAAAATTATTTTTTTATTTTTTTTAAAAAATATTTTCGGCGGATTTAAAAAAAATTAATTTTCATTTAAATTTATTATATTTAAATTTTCAGCGGATTTTAAAAGTTATTTTTTTATTTTTTAAAAAAATATTTTCGTCGGATTTTAAAATAATTTTTTATTTCTTAATTAATTTTTAACTAATTAAAACATTTCCGGCAGATTTCCGACGGACCAGAATTAAAAAAAAATTATATTCCGCCGAAAATATGTCGAGATTTTAAAAAAAAAATAGAAAAAATTCTTTTTTTTGGTATTTTCGGCGGAAGTCAACGGATTTTGACTTTTTTAATTTCCGCCGAAAATCCGGTTTTTGTTTAGTAGTGGAACCAAATCGGACATAGCTAATTTCTTTTTGGTCATATTTAATTGTCGGTTTTTATCGTTCAAAAAGTTATATATTTCTCTTGGTTTCTAGACGCAAAAGTATCATTTTCAATTATATGTAGACTTTTAGTTAAAAATAACTTTTATTAAGGTAGAACGAATATTATTTAGTCTTAAAATATAATAATTATAAATATAACGATAAAGAATGCATAGCAAACTTCGTCTTCCATCGTTCATTATTGTTTTCCTTTTCCAATTTGTGTTTTTTTTCTTTTTGGTTGGCATCATACAATAGGAGACAAATTTGGACCCACAACTCAGACTTTTTTTTCTATAAAGTTATTTATTATTTTAAACTTATTTTGTAACAACCGGTTTCTTTTTATAGAAAAGGTGAATGTTTGGTGGCCAAATTCTAATCTTTGAAAGTTAGACTTGAGGGACCTTTTGGAAATTATGAAGAGTTATATATAGCTACAATTCCCTAGGGCTGATTTTAGAAATCAGTATTGTGTTGGGTCTTGTGTGGTTGGCGGCTAAGAAGAGAAAGGAAGAAGGAGCAAAATTTGGGAAGAACTCTTAATCAAGAAAGGGACTAGCAAGGTAATCTTCCTTTATGTTTTCTGCTGTAAATCTTAGTTCCTTACTCTCTTGTGTCTAGTAATTGGGGCTGGAATCACTAGGGTTTAGTGGGTTCTTCACCCATTTAACCCTTATGTTGAACATCTTGGGTTTTGTTTATAATGTGCTGATTTAATGGTTTAAAAATGAAACTAATGGGTGTTTATGACTAGTGGTTGAACCCTTATACTTGCCTAATCGAGCGGTGACCAGAAATCAAGTTTTAATCGCTTTTGGATTAGTGTTCTTCGTCCAGCCCGTAGGTTTCCGGACGTCGCCCCGTCCGAACAGTAGTGTCCGGACAGTGGGGGTGTCCGGGCGGTTTCTTAGTGTCCGGATGTAAGGAGATACCGGATAGGTTCAGTGTCCGGAGGGTTGTGTCCGGAAAGGACTAGCGTCCGGGTAGTTGTGTCCGGAAAGACTAAGCGTCCAGAAAGGCTGAGTGTCCGGAAAGTGTCGGGTGTCCGGAAAGCAGCTGTGTCCGGGAAGAGTATCCGGACAGTAGGGTCGAACTGTTTTTCTGATGCGAATCTAATGCCATTAGGTGTTCGATTGGTTTAGCTTGGAGACATTTAAGGGATGTGTGCAGAGCTAGCGAAAGGTGAGTTCCCTAAACCCTTTTACGACGTAAAGTGTTAAATGTTTCTAACTGATTATGGTTTCATTTACGAGCATGAACTGTTTATAACTGTCACGTATGTTTTCCATGAACTACACGTTTTACTTAAGAAATCTTATTATGATATGATAAAATGAGATTGATGATTTAAAAGGATTTAAAGTTGCATGTTTTATGAAAGGATTAAAGGAATGATGTGCTATGTGGAGTCGGTCTGCACTGTGGGATCAGAGATAGATCCTCGGGTTCTGATAATCCCTTGGATATGTATGACAGACCGGTAGGTTGGAATCCGTTTCCTCCTATCCGGTAGAGGGGAGTCTGCGTAGGCTCCGGGAAGGGGAGTCTGCGTAGGCTCCAGAAGAGGAGAGAAGGGAACCTGCTGGGACCCCGATCGAAGAATGTTTATGTGATCCAACACACAGTGCAGTACCATGCTTGATGTTATGTTAAGGTTTACGATGATTCTTTTATAAAAGTTGTCATACTGTTTGCATGTTGTTTTCGGAGGGAATTCACTAGAACTTTTGGTCTAACCCTCGCTTTCAAAAACTAAACCATTTTCAGGTAAGCGTGCTACGGGCTCTTCTAGTAAGAACTAGGGGAGATGTCAAAAAGGATTGTGGAGATTAGCGCGACTCCAAGTTTTGGCTAATGGTTATAGATAGAGCTCGGCCGTGGATTTAGAGACTTCCGCTGTCAATGTTGTTTAAGTAAACTTTTAATGATGTAAAGACAGGATTATCTATCAAATTTGAATGCTTATCCGTTAGTAATGCATGTTATGAATTTGGGACGTTACAAATGGTATCGGAGCCTTAGTTTAAGGGATTTAGGTGACCATTCGGGCCTAAACTTAAACTGTAAGATGAGGAACACAGCCGAGACATAGGATTGCCTCTAGGAACGATCACTATATATGCGCTTAGGAATAAGGTGCCAAGGACAAATGTGTAAGGTAAGTTTGGGATTACACCTGGCCAGTGTAATTACGAACTTACAGGTACATATGCGTGCTTACAATACCTTACTTATAGCAAATTTATTGTGTCACGTCTAGCAAGGATTAACTATCGGTTTCTTTCAGTTTAGCGCTATGGCTGGGAGAACGTTGAGGAATAGGTCAGCAAGATCCCTGAGGGATAGACCGAGCTCAATTGCTTGGGGAAGTGTCGTGTAAGAGTCATTATGATGTGATGTATGTATACGTCGTAGAGGAGAAATGCTGTAAAGAATGTTATGAGTCGCCTAAGAGGTAGCTCCTCGTGGATTCGGAAAGGATGAATGTTTGAGTTTGAGTAAGACTCCAGTTTCGGGAGAGTCCTAATTATGGAAATCATGGGGTAGATCAGTTGGGATGGTAAGGAAGGACTGTGTAGAAATCTTGAAAGTGTCAATGGAGCCCTGACTTCTTAGTCGAGCTTTTCAGTGGCAGAATAAATGAAATAAGATACCTATATTGAATTGAAAGCATGTAGAAGTAGAAAGTGAGATAGTTGATCAAAACGAAAGTAGTATGAAATGATTGAGTAAGTGAGATGTAGAACGCTTGTGCAGCGAGTTGTTGCATGACCGAGAGGACGACCATTGGTCGTAGGTAAAGTGTCAAGGATAAGCTGCGTGAGTAAAGAGGTTGACCTTGTTTGAGTGAGTAGCCTTCAATAGCAAGTAGAGTCTCATGCATGGCGTTCTTTATGTAACATGAAGTTTTCACGATTTAAGTTAAATGTGTAAATATAAATTTTGATCGAAAATGAGTCAGGAAGTGCACGTGTATGTTTAAAGAAAAAGCGATTTCAGTTACGTCGCACATTGAAATTTCGAGTTTAACGATTTGCAAAGTATTCAACACTTTTAATGATAAGTTAAATTGTTATAAAATGGTCAAGAAAATGGTTACCTGCAATTCACTTATAACCAAAATGCTTATTGACCTTTTGATATCATACCATTGAGTGTGAGAACCGACTGGCTTACTTTGTGTCGGTAATTCTTTCAGAATTTTCTCATACGAAAGGATTTTCATGCAATATATTACTGTCGTAATAACATTGTTCGGATTGAGCAAGATTGAGGTTCACGGGAAGATGCATGTCAACGATTCTCGAATCGTTGTACAGGGTTTTGAAGTTATAAGAGTGATGGGGTCACGGGTACCCGAGTTGCTTCTAAATGTTGTTTATTTAAAATAATAAAATATGTAAAAGGATTTATTTATTGTATTGTCATGCATGAAGGCTATGAACCCACTAGGTCGTAGAGTATTACGTCTTAAGCTAAGGAAGAACTCCGAGAGCGGAGAGGCGTTGGTCAAGTCAGGGGAGAACGTATGTAGTTTTGGTATATGTGTTTAAAAGGAGAGTTGAACCTTGGAAGAGTCGGGAATGGATTTTAGTGTCAGGTGTATGAGGGTCTGTACCTTTGCTCGGTGACTGAGAAAACAGTTGCCGAGGGGCGATTGTGTCCAGAGGAAGGACTAGGAGTCATCAAGGTATTGGTTTAGCAACTCTTTATGAGTAGTGTTGTGAGGCATGAATAAAAGGTCCACGGTGTGGGTTATGAGTTTCGAAGGGAGCTTGTAATATTGATGTTACATGAGTAAGTTTTGATATAGGGGCGACGGATTATAAAGTTAACTATGAGGTGTAGGGAGGAATAGGTCCCGTAAGGAACTCATGTTAAAGGATAGGTTAAGGATGTAGTTAAGAGTTGTCTTTTGTTGTTGAAGTCGGCAATGGTGTATGTTGGCCGAGGCCGAAGACTCAACCAGATGAGTGTAAGTTGATAGAATATCTTGTAGAGGTGTTAAATTAGTAAGAGACTGTTGTTGAATAAGCGTTCTATTTACGAGGTGAGGAGGGTCCGTAGAAGGACAAGGTGTGTAACACAAGCGGAATGAGTGTAGACTATACCAGTCAGTAAGAAAATGTGCCGTGTCTAGGAAAGGACTCGGATCATAAAGAGCTAGCTAGGATGTTTGTGTTTGAGCTAAGTGTGAACTCGTGAGTTATAGTTCAACAAGTTGGGAGAGAACTAAGTAGCGAGACAGACTCGATAGTAGTATACGGGAGAATATGAAGGAAAGTGTGAATTATGTACGAATGACCATGAGAGACTTGGTTGGTAGTGTGATGATAGGAGTGGTGAATGTACGAATGAATATTAGCTTCAATTGCCAAGATATCTGTGTCAGTCGGTGATGTAGTAAGGCGATGTTAGAAAGATGAAGGATTAGAAGGAAGTCCTTTTGGGATTTCGGATAGAGTGTACGTTTTGCAATCCCTGTTGTTGAAGTGCGTGGTTTGTAAGTTGGTGTCTATTTTGACTGTTATCGGGATGGAATGTCGGGGCAGAAATGGGTGATTGCCCAGCTGTGAGACCAAGCTTTGTGGTTATGCATGTTGTTAAGTAAGTATATTCTTGAAGGTAGAGTAAGTTTAAAGAAGATGATGAATAGGTTAGTCAAGCTGTAGTATAGGAGATGAGAAAATCGTTAAAGAATGAAAATTGTTTCTTATGCGTGGGGGAATGATCCTAGAAGGAAATAGTTGGAAATTTTGGTTATGTTTAAAGAATGACATGATGATGATTGTGGTTCAGAGTGGTAGTATGATCATTAGTTGATTTGAAATGTCATGATAGAGGTATAAGCCTTTGGTTGGTTGATTAAAATTTTATAGATTTGTTAAGTAATGACATTCTTTTGTTATTACAGGATGTGTTACAATTCTACCGATAATTATTGGGGAAGTGTTATTGAGATTAACACCCTGATTGTTAAAGAATTATTTAAGGTAAATCTAAGTAAGAAAGCCGGGATGACTGTATATATATATCTATCTGATTTTATGATCATGGTGGTTAATCGAAAGAATTGTGGAACCCGAGTTTCGGGGTGTTCCTGAATTAATAGATCCGTTTGTAATAGGGAATCCAAGGGGAGTGGATTATTAGAGTGAATAGGGGACGTTACTAAGAAACACACTTTGGGGTCATTGGAAGTTTAAAGAGGATGAGGGTTGTGTTAGTCAAAATGTGGTGGGATAGATGTGAAATCCTTAAAGAATGTGAATTGTTGCTTATGTGTGAAAGAAATGTCTGAGAAGGTAAAAGTTGGAGATTAAAGAATGTGTAGTGACGTTGAACACTGGTCTCGTTTCAAGACGGCTTGGTTGAATGCCTTAAGATAAGATCTTGGTGTAACTGTTTGGTTATGCGTGTAATGAGAAAGCGATACCAGCATGTGGAAAAGTCGGGAGAGAGGGGCAAGTAATGTTCGGTGGGCAATGCTCCACGCTAACGTGGGGAGGTGAAGATAGCATGTCGGAATAAGTGAGTAAATTGGAAGTAGTAAACTTGACGATAACGCCGAAAGGTACAGGGTTGTGTAGATTGTCATTGATAAGTGTGCGAACCGTTGGAAAGAGTATTGAGGAAGGGAATCGGGTACGAGGTTGTGCAGAAAAGGAGTGGATAAGACAATTGAATGAGTTAAGTTAGTGACTTTATGAGAAATGTTTAAACGAATTGGTCGTGCAATGATTAAGCTAGTGAGAATAGTATGGTGTGACCATGGTTACTCCTCCCAGTGGAGTGAGGATAACCGGAGTTATGTTTTATAGGAATGAACGAACGTGGCAATCCGGGAGGAATTGTTGTGTTTCAGGATAAGTTTAATTTGAGTAGGTGAACAATCCAACGATGGGTTTGGAGGTTCCTACTCTTAGTTACGTTTAAGTATGAGGTGCTGAAGTGGGGAGGATGGGAGAGATGTTTGACGAACCGTGGTCTAGGTGGTACGAGAAAAGGGAAATGTTATCAGCATAGACGATTGTTGGGTGGTGCAAGGTAGCGAGTTGTGATATGATGAAGGAACTCGGGGTTGTGAGTTGTCGGGACGTACAAGGTTGGCCTTGTGCCAAGCTGTCAAGTGAGTGACTGCTTCTTAGTAATTGGATCTCATGTTGTAGCGGGGGATTCCGCTAGGTTCCTCCTTAAGGGAAGTAAAGATGCTTGAGAAGCCTTATTTAATCTTCTATCGTTAAGACCGATCTAATAGGAACAGTAGCCTACGAGTTAGAGTACCGTAAGAACTGAAGGGAATGCGTTCAATGTTCCATGCTTCGAATTTATTAAGGTGGTTGACTGAGTCAGAAGTGGCATTACATTGGGGAAGTATCGGTTGAGGTATGGGCATGATACCCGCGTCGTTTCCAATAAGGAATTCTGGGGACGTAATTCTTTTAAGGGGGGAGTGTTGTAACAACCGGTTTCTTTTTATAGAAAAGGTGAATGTTTGGTGGCCAAATTCTAATCTTTGAAAGTTAGACTTGAGGGACCTTTTGGAAATTATGAAGAGTTATATATAGCTACAATTCCCTAGGGCTGATTTTAGAAATCAGTATTGTGTTGGGTCTTGTGTGGTTGGCGGCTAAGAAGAGAAAGGAAGAAGGAGCAAACTTTGGGAAGAACTCTTAATCAAGAAAGGGACTAGCAAGGTAATCTTCCTTTATGTTTTTTGCTGTAAATCTTAGTTCCTTACTCTCTTGTGTCTAGTAATTGGGGCTGGAATCAGTAGGGTTTAGTAGGTTCTTCACCCATTTAACCCTTATGTTGAACATCTTGGGTTTTGTTTATAATGTGCTGATTTAATGGTTTAAAAATGAAACTAATGGGTGTTTATGACTAGTGGTTGAACCCTTATACTTGCCTAATCGAGCGGTGACCAGAAATCAAGTTTTAATCACTTTTGGATTAGTGTTCTTCGTCCAGCCCGTAGGTTTCCGGACGTCGCCCCGTCCGAACAGTAGTGTCCGGACAGTGGGGGTGTCCGGGTGGTTTCTTAGTGTACGGATGTAAGGAGATACCGGATAGGTTCAGTGTCCGGAGGGTTGTGTCCGGAAAGGACTAGCGTCCGGGTAGCTGTGTCCGGAAAGACTAAGCGTCCGGAAAGGCTGAGTGTCCGGAAAGTGTCGGGTGTCCGGAAAGCAGCTGTGTCCGAAAAGAGTATCCGGACAGTAGGGTCGAACTGTTTTTCTGATGCGAATCTAATGCCATTAGGTGTTCGATTGGTTTAGCTTGGAGACATTTAAGGGATGCGTGCAGAGCTAGCGAAAGGTGAGTTCCCTAAACCCTTTTACGATGTAAAGTGTTAAATGTTTCTAACTGATTATGGATTCATTTACGAGCATGAACTGTTTATAACTGTCACGTATGTTTTCCATGAACTACGCGTTTTACTTAAGAAAGCTTATTATGATATGATAAAATGAGATTGATGATTCAAAGGATTTAAAGTTTCATGTTTTATGAAAGGATTAAAGGAATGATGTGCTATGTGGAGTCGGTCTGCACTGTGGGATCAGAGATAGATCCTCGGGTTCTGATAATCCCTTGGATATGTATGACAGACCGGTAGGTTGGAATCCGTTTCCTCCTATCCGGTAGAGGGGAGTCTGCGTAGGCTCCGGGAAGGGGAGTCTGCGTAGGCTCCGGAAGAGGCGAGAAGGGAACCTGCTGGGACCCCGATCGAAGAATGTTTATGTGATCCAACACACAGTGCAGTACCATGCTTGATGTTATGTTAAGGTTTACGATGATTCTTTTATAAAAGTTTTCATACTGTTTGCATGTTGTTTTCGGAGGGAATTCACTAGACCTTTTGGTCTAACCCTCGCTTTCAAAAACTAAACCATTTTTAGGTAAGTGTGCTACAGGCTCTTCTAGTAAGAACTAGGGGAGATGTCAAAAAGGATTGTGGAGATTAGCGTGACTCCAAGTTTTGGCTAATGGTTATAGATAGAGCTCGGCCGTGGATTTAGAGACTTCCGTTGTCAATGTTGTTTAAGTAAACTTTTAATGATGTAAAAACAGGATTATCTGTCAAATTTGAATGCTTATCCGTTAGTAATGCATGTTATGAATTTGGGACGTTACATATTTATCTCTGACATTGAAAAGTCGAAAATGTATTTACCTACTGCTATTTTTAAAGAACATAAAATAATAATAAATCAAGAACTAAATAGAATAAAAGTTACTTTTAGTTCAACCCTCCTAATTTAAATTTAAAATGTAGTTTTTTTAACATAAAAGTTAGTTCAACCCTCCTAATTTAAAATAATAATAAATCAAGTACTAAATCAGATTAATATAGTTTTATTTAACATAAAAGTTACTTTTAGTTCAACCCTCCTAATTTAAATTTAATTAATGGTCCAAGGAAACCGAAACTACCATTGTATACAAAGATTGGCCCAAGGACACCACACGGTCCACAACATATGTTGGCAATATTTCTTAGGCCGTGTGTACCGCCATCGGGTACCACGGCCGGGTTCACACCGGGTTGGGGGCGGGTAGCAGGGTAGGCGGTACGGGGTAGCGGGTTCAGTGGGTCGCGGGTAAGGGTGGGTTCGGGAACCCGGTGTAAGGAGGGTATGATAATACTGTGTACGGGGTAGCGGGTTCAGAGGGTATGATAGGTAGCGGTACTCCACTTTAGGGTAAGGAGGGTAGGAAAGAGAAAAGCTGATGTGGCGCTGAGGTGGCATCAGAGTTCAGAGGGTATGATAGGAAGCGATACTCATGGTCTTAGGGAGAGGACCCAACCAGTTCTGAAACTGATAGCATCGAACTATGGATTTGGTCTATCGTATTTTGGATATTTTCTTTTGACGAAGGTCTTTATGGTATGTTTATTATGTAATTAATCCATCTTGGCCATGGTCTTTGACTAACGCCTCCGTTAAATCAAGGACCATTTTAGCAACTTTGTCTAATTTTTGTCTTTTTACTATAAGAAAGATAAAATCAATATTTTTACACACACACACCCACACACACACACATATATATATATACATACAGAGGGTTAAATCAAATGAGAACTAAAAAAAGATTGAAAACTGATCTAAGCCTTAATTTGGTTTTGATCCTATGATTTTAATTAAAATTTGTTTCACCACATGAACAAGTCATAATCGTCATTTTGGTAACTGAGATTCATCATATGAAACACATACTATTTCACCTCATTAAATAAAAACAAACTTTTCATAAATATGATATTTCACCCCATCAGAAGTCTCTTTCTTCCTCTTCAATACAAAATTACGTTGATTCTCGCTTCACCTTCTAATCAATAACGTAATTTCCAGAATTAGGCGAAGGATAATTCATAGCAGCATTCGATCCAGCAGAACCGCAATTCTCGAAACCCTAAGACGAAAAGGGATTCTCATGTCTCGATTCCGGTAACGAGTCATCCAAAACCCTGATAGATTCCTCAACAAACCCTTACCATAAGAAAACTAGAAACGTCCGATCTGTGATGTCTCGAAGATTTACCCGACTCCGCATCAACGGTTTCAGGGTTAGACCCAAAAATCATTGAATTCTAGATAAGAGGATGACAAATCAATTGGATTGGAAGACTTGAAGGCGGAGTTGAATAAGTGTCCGGTACCTGAAGGGAGATGGATATCGTCAAATGTGATATCGATGTGTTGGTCATCGAAGGAGAGGAAATCATCAGGTAATGTGAGGTCATCAAAGAATATAGGTGGAAAACCCTTAATATGCCCTTGCATTTAATAAATTAGATATGAGATTAGTTCCCACGGTCCTTAATCATGCCGTATATATATATATATGTATATATATATATATATGTATATATATATATATATATATATGTATATATATGTGTATATATATATATATGGAGGCGGATTCAAACGAGGAGCGTACCAATTTAAGAAAACGCGAGGAGCACCGCCCATGTACTGAATCACATGTGATTCACTACACAAACCGCGGGACAAACCGCGTACTTTTGCAAACTGCGGGACAAACCGCGCGTGTCCGAATTTTAATCACATATGATTTTAGTTGTGAATCACATGTGATCCACTACATGGGCGGAAGCCCCCCGATCAGTTGTGAATCACATGTGATTCGGCAGTAGTGAATCACATGTGATTCAGTACATGGACGGTGCTCCTCGCGTTTCTCGTAAATTGTTACGCTCCTCGTTTGAACCTATCTCTATATATATGTATATATATATATAGAGAGAGGTCCCTTCTTTTGTTAACCACTCAATTAGTGTTAACCTTGTTAACTAATCTGGGCCATTAATCATCAAAATCAATGGCTAAGATTAAAAGCATTTTTAATTCATAATTAAACTAAACCCACGGCTGAAGCATATATGCATAGGGGTATTATAGTCATTTAATAAATCTTGATAAGGAAACAATTAATTCGAGAGCTACATTTAAGGACCTATAACTTATCTCTAATTGATTCTCTCTCTCTCTCTCTCTCTCTCTCTCTCTCTCTCCAATCTCGATTCAAAAGTAAATCACGCCGGAGAAGGAACTGCAGTAGGAGAAGCAGGGGCGGTCGTCGGACCTGGAGGAGGCAGCCGGACGAAGTGGAGGAAGGATGTCTTAGGTGGTGAAGTAGGGCGGCGGTTGCGTGAGAGAGCTTCGTCGGAGAGAGAGATCTCCTGAGAGAGAGCGCCGCCAATGGAGCTTCGCCTGAGAGGAGCGCCGACTACACAGGAGCGCCGACACACGGAGAAGAAGGTGGTGGTTGGCTGCTGGAGTATCGGAGAAGGCGAACTAGAGGTGGGATGCAGTTCGCCGGCGAGAAAGGTTGAGACCGGAGGTGGCTGCTGTGGTGGTGCGCCGGCAGTCGGCTGCCGGAGTAGGTCACCTGCGATGGTGGTTGTGATGGCGTCTAAGCCCTACCATCGCACAACATCAGAGAGAAAAAAACTGTTCAACTGGGTTTTTTCATATATGCAATTTTAAGAGGTGCATATATGCAATTATATGATGTGCATATATGCGGTTTTAAATGCATATATGCACTTTTTTGATCTTCATATATACAACTGATGCGCATATATGCACATACACTGTGCATATGTTTATTTGTCATGTTGGTTTGATCATTCTTATGGATACACGCTATTTTGTTTATGTGCATATATGCAAGTTTGCATAGATTTATGGTTGTGCATATATGCAAGTTTACATAGATTTATGGTTTACACAGATTTATGGTTGTGCATATATGCAATTTCTCTTATGTGCATGTTGTAGGTGTAAAATATGCATATATGCAATTTTGACATGTGCATATATATGCTTCAGATGTTAAGTGTAAATATATGCAACTTTGATATGTGCATATATGCAATTGAGAAATGATGCATATATGTTTAGGGTGTAAAGTATGCATATATGCAATTTTGATATGTGCATATATGCCGCATGTGTAAAATTTAGAAAATCCAGTTTTAATAAGTGCATATATGCACATATCAAAATTGACACACCACTTTCTTCTTCAGATGAATGCATATTTTACCAGTAAAAACGTGGAAATAATAAATAAATGCATATGATAAGATTAAGATAAAAAAGGTTGAAGATTATCATTAATATAAAAAATATATATAATAATAACTACCAAGAATATGTAAGCGTTGAAATAGGAATGTAATATTACTTAAAATAAAAAATACTGGTCTTCCAATAATACCCTTCCATAAATCGGCCAGCAACTAGTAAAACCAACTATTTATCTTGATTCTTATTGGTTGAAAAAAGTTAATAGGGTTAACACTAATTGTGTGGTTAACAAAAGAAGGGGACCCTATATATATATATCTATATCTATATAGAGTCGGGTTCAAACGAGAATGATACCTATTTAAAAGAATAAGAGAATAATTCTAGGCCAATGATTTCATAAAATAATACCGTAAATAAAACTTTCTAAAAAATCGACTAAAAGGGCATATGTGTCATTTGGTGTATATATATTATATATGGAAACTCATTTATTTCTATATAGATTATGTAATAAATTTATTTAAGGTATTTATTCATGATTTTTTTTTATAATTTTGTAATTTAAGCATGTTTAATTATTTAATTATTACTGCTTATAACATTAAAATAAGTGTGATTTAGTTTTCATTTTAAATATTTATTTTTATTTAAGATTTTTTTACGAATCGTCAAAAATCACAAGTGATACTCACAATTAATTTATTATGAATCACATGTGATATCCACAATAAATTTTAAATCACATGTGATTAGGAAAACTTTTTGAAAAAAAGGTTAAATTCATTGTGAATCACTTGTGATTTTGATGTAAAATTATGAATTACGTTTTGAAGCACCGGTGATCTTATACATTTTAAATGTGTTTTGTTGCTAATCATATATGATTATGCTTTCATTATTTTTCCTTTTCAATGATTAATTTGAATTATTGTTTTACAAATTTTAAATCAGGAAAATATTTTGAAAAAAAAAATAATTCATTGTGAATCACATGTGATTTTGATGATTTATTTAAAATATTGCTTTAAATGAAAAAAATGAAATCTTTAAATGAAAATTAAATACGCTTATTTTAAAACAAATAAATATAAGATATTTTATTAAATAAAATTTTAAATCATATTAAACTCATAAATATGGTAACAATGGAATCTTAATTAAATATACCTAAATAGTTTGTTATGTAACAAAATTACTTATATACTCTTATTTATTTATTTTTAGAATTAATTATTTAAGGTATCTTTTAATAAAATGATTGGCTTAGAATTATTCTCTTATTCTTTTAAATAGATATCATTCTCGTTTGATCCTCCCTCTCTCTCTCTCTCTATATATATATATAAAACGATATCAAAATAAATAAAATAGAATATTATTGTATGATTTGATTGTTTAAATTTTAAAAAGAATTATATTAAATATGATATACATTTATTATTTTATTGTAAGGGTGAAAAAAGATATGGGTTTATTGTTTTAATGTAATTAAAATTTAATTTGAACAAATCAAATCATAAAACTATATCTTATTTTATTTTGAGCGAATAAAATAAGATATGGTTTTATGATTTGATTTATTAAATTAAAAAATTAATCATGTTAAAGATTATTTAGTTTTATTGTTCTTTTACTATCATTGCAACAAACAAGCTTGTTATCGATATTTTAACAACAAAATAATTGAAAATCATTGAAAAATTAACTCCAATTTTATCATCCTAAAATTAGGGGTTCCAGCTTTCGTATTGTTTTTAGGTCAAAAACTCAAAATCAACTAGTTAGATTTTAATCAAACGAAATATCCATTCATAATCTCATCTTTGTAACTTAAAATTGAAAACATCATTATATAATTTCAACCATATTTTCATACCCAAATAGATAAAAATACTAAAAAATAAAACTAAAATCTTATTTAATATGACTGATTTTTTAACTTAAACAAATCACATCATAAAATAATATCTTATTTTAATTATTTTGATGAATTGATGTCATATATATATATATATATTACAAATATTGTGTTTATTTTTTTCAAGCAAAAGACAAAAGAATATGCATAAATGCTAAAATAGCACTACTAAAAAAAACCTGATTTCCGGCGGAAAAATCCGTCGGAAATCCGCCGGAAACAGCCTATTTCGGCGGAATTTTCGGCGGATTCGGTCGCCGGATAATTGGGCGCCGAGATTACAGGTTTTCGGCGGAATTTTCGGCAGATATGTATTTTTCGGCGGAATTTTCGGCGGATCTTTCCGCCGGAAAACGGTAGAAATGTTTATCAAAGTCTTAATTAACAAGATAATTACAGTTTAATTTCGGCGGATTTTTCCGCCTGAAATATATTTATTTATTTATCAATTAATAAAAAAAATATTTTCAGTAATATTTCGGCGGATTTTCGGCGGAATATTCCGCCGAAAAGAATTTAAATTAATTTTAATTTTTTTTTATTAATTTAAAATTTAATTTTTTCATGGAATCAGATAAAAACCTGCTACAAATTGTATAATCTGCTAAAATGCTATATATCATAAATTAAAACGCCCAATACATTGTTTGGGCCAAAACGACCAAATCGTTGTTCCAAATTCGTTCAAATAACACAAAAGACAATTATAAAAGTTTCAAATCGCTATGGAGGCGGAGGCGGACGCGGCGTACTTTGACTGAGACTTTTGATCAACTCGCACATCTCTTCATATTGTGCTCGTTCCAAACAACGGGCCTCTTCACGTCTCGCATCCTCTTCTCGACGTCTCTCATCCTCTAACTTACGTTCCTCTTCTCGTGCCCTCAACTCTTGCACTTGGCTCATTAAGGTCTCAACGATGTGCTACAAAATAAAAAAAGACTTTAGAATATTTAATATGAACTAAAAGTCAAATTGATAACATCATTTAATGAAAAAAACTGGTACACACCTGCTGGGAGGAAGACGACGCACCAGTTGTCGAAGATGACCCACTCAAGATCGCATTGGGATCTAGATGGTTTCCAAACCCAAAGGAACGACCTTTCTTCGTTCCCCCGGTCACGTCATGCCATAATTGGGTATCAAGTGGCGGATGATTGGTAAGGTCATCGCCGTATCTCTCTATGGCACCCGCCCGATACCCACCCTGTGGTTTTTACAAAATTATACAAGTCATTTTCGACAGCATAACGACTGTAAATAGGACGTTTCCATTTTCCTGTTAAACAACAATCCTAATGTTTGCCCAACAAATGGCAACCCAAACTAGATAGATATTAACGGCAAGATATACAACAAAACAATTATAAAGCTAAAAGTTAAACAATCCTAATGTTTGCCCAACAAATGGCAACCCAAACTAGATAGATATTAACGGCAAGATATATAACAAAACAATTATAAAGCTTAAAGTTAAACAATCCTAACGTTTGCCCAACAAATGGCAACCCAAACTAGATATATAAGATAGCTAGTTACCTAGTTATAATGTTTATAGTTAAACACAAACTATGTAGATATTGTAAAGTCTTGGTCAAAAAATACTTACCGCAAAACGGCTACACCGCTTCGTCACATACTCCCCAGATTCGGAAGATGTGTCATTCGCTCCCGACCGCTGCTTCTTCTTCTTCTTCTTCTTCTTCTTCATATGGGTATGGTCGAAGAGTTCAATACCCGACGGTGGCACGCCTCCCCTAGCTCTCGTCTGCAAAGATCAAATAATACAAACAATGGCGAATTATAACATGTTAAGCAAACAACAAACTAGTAACGCAATTGGTTAATTATAACATATGAAGGTCATACCAATCTTGCAGATGTCGCCCCGAAAGAAATACAGCCATTAGTGTGCTTCGATATTTCTCCATCAATCTCAGTCATCCTGTTCGAGCGTGCCGTCACTGAAATCGACTTCCAACGATCGGAATTCCAGGCATCGATCATTCTGTTCCATTGATTCTCATCTATCCAGGAGGGATTGAACGGCCGCAACAAGTCCATGTTTCTATTTGGGTCGTTCTCATCATAACGACGACCACACTGGTTGCACAAACGGATGGCTCTATTTCGTGCATATGAAAGATTGTCATTGTAGCATTTCCCACATCTCTTCTCCCAAATTTGACGAATTTTAGAGTGCAACGTCGGGTCCCATTGGTAGTATTGCTGCACGTACATGTTTAGTTATTTTTAAGTTTCCAAGAATACTACCAAGGATTTAATTACTTAAATATACACTACGAACCTCAAACTTCTCGAACATTTGGTTCCGAGTAGAAAGAGGGATGTGGCACCAAGTGTGACATGCCCCGGTAGCGTATCGCCGATTAATCTCCGTCGCAACTCGGCTCGCATTTTCACAATCAAACCTACATATTGAAATTAATTAATATCAATACAAAGAACAATTAAAGCCCATAACGGTACATTAAGCCCACAAGGTTTGATTTATCATTAAAATTTAATTTTATTTAATATTTATATAATTAAAAATATTTCTAAAAAATTAATGTCGGCGGATTTTCGGAAGATGATTAAAAAAATTATTTTTTATTTTTTAAAATTAATATCCGGCGGATCGTAAATTAGTTTATTTTTTTATTTTTAAAGGTTACGGGTATCCGGCGGATTTCCGGCGGATGATTAAAAAAATTATTTTTTATTTTTTAAAATTAATATCCGGCGGATCGTAAATTAGTTTATTTTTTTATTTTTAAAGGTTACGGGTATCCGGCGGATTTCCGGCGGATGATTAAAAAAATTATTTTTTATTTTTTAAAATTAATATCCGGCGGATCGTAAATTAGTTTATTTTTTTTATTTTTAAAGGTTACGGGTTCCGGCGGATTTTCGGCGGATGATTAAAAAAATTATTTTTTATTTTTTAAAATTAATATCCGGCGGATTTCCGGCGGATCGTAAATTATTTTTTATTTTTTTTAAATTTTTAAGAGTTTAGGATTTCGGCGGATGATTAAAAAAATTATTTTCTTAATTAATTAAAAGTTTTTCGGCGGAAATCCGACTTATTTCCGACGGATATTAATTTTAAAAATAATTAATTGCATTCCGCCGAAAAATAAGTCGACCGTTTAAAAAAAATGCGAAAATTTTATTTTTTTTGATTTTCGGCGGATTTTCGGCGGAAGTCAACGGAATTTGACTTTTTAAATTTCCGCCGGAAATCCGCCGGAAAGACGCCGGAAAATATCAGGTGGAAAATCCGCCGAAAAAATCCGCCGGAAATCGACTTCTGTTTAGTAGTGTAGCACTTGATTTAACGGAGTTAACAGATTGACCATGACCAAAACAAATTAAATACCATAAGGACCAAATCCATAATATAGGGACTGTAGTCACAAAAAATACCAAAAACATAGGGAACAAATCCACAGTTTACTCTAATAGGTAATAAGGGCTTCTGATCTTGTTGGTATTTAATTAAGTAAATTTGATAAATTAATAAGTTTTCTTAACTTTCGTTAATCTAGTTTTAACTTATAAAATTATTGTAAAAAAACTAGAAGAGACTGAAAACCCAACAAACTATCTGATTATGAATGATCAACTCCTTAAACTATTTTTTTGAATCATAAAACCCTTAAACTTTCTAAAACCGGTTAAATACATTATTGTAACCTGTAAAAATAGGTTATTATTATAAATAGTTGAGAGAAGAGAAATGAACATACTTGATTGGTGGTTGTTGCTTTGGTTTCACTTGAACTTTTCAATTTCTTCGAACTCATATATATGAGCCATAAAACATAAGTTTGCTTGTCATCTTGTTCATTGTTAAAAGAAGATGAGTGTTCTTCCCACGCATGTTATTCAACCATCATCCATTTTTGTTTTATTTGATGATCTTTAGACTTGGGTCTTCCATCATTTCTTTCCTCCCTTGTTACTTTATAGGAGGACTACGATCCTTGAGAGGATTTGGAGAAAGATTTCACTACTCTTCTAAACATGCAATCAACAGCAAAATGCCATCTCTTTTCACAATTGAAACATTCATCATTGATCTTACCTTGAGAGGACATGGTTTGATTGACAAATGATGGTTTCTTTGAGAATATTTTTGATCCTTTTCGAAAGTTATTTGGTCTGGAAACTTTGTTGAAGTTAGAGGCAACAAGAGAGAGAGAGAGTCACTTAGATCTTGCATGGATAAAGTTTCCATCCCATCATCAGAATCTTCATTAGGATCTAAAGTGATATTTTCAAAATGTTCTTCAAAATTGTCGGACTCATTGTGATGTAAGCTTTTGATGATTGTCCCGTTCTTTTGAAATCCAATGGGACAAATGCCATGGTGGTGTTTTTCGTTTCTTGAAGAAGATTTTTCTTTAGAGCTTTGGTTTGCTCAAAGCTGTACAAAGTTCCTTATAATGCAGTAAGTGGCATGCTATGTAGATCTTTGGAAGGTTTTAAACTAACAATTATGTTTTCCCAAGAATCTGGAAGACTGCCTTAAACTTACACAAGATCTCAGCATTATCAAAAACTTTATAATGAATTTTGAGGTCATTCGAGAGATAGTTGAACCTGTTATATACCTCAGTGAGAGATTTACTTTTGTTTCACACCAATAGTTCATATTTTTTGGATGAGACTGGTATGTTTAGTTTTCTTTACCTCGAATGTGCCTTCATATAACACCATGAGAGTGTTCCACATATCTCTTGAAGTGGAGAGATTCATAATGGAGTGACATATAATATCAGGAAGAGACATTACAATGATCGTTCTAGCTTTAGTGTCAACGATCATCAACTTCTTGTCTTCACTGTCCAATCAAGTGGATTCTTGACAATTTGTCTGTTTGGTTCGATTATTTTATCATTTGTGTCTCTAACACATGGTAAGAGAGCAATGGGAATATATGGACCATTTTTTAGAATGGATGGAGTTTGATTGTCAACTCCTTCCAAAAAGAGAAACATCCGATTTTTCCAGAGAGAAAACCTATCCTTTTGGAACCGAGGAGGTTTGGTTAGAGAACACTAGCATAGGTTGTGGAAGTCATTGTGGATCATGTTTATGAGATTAAACAATTTCTTTGATACCACTTGTTGGTCATGTACCACAAAGACTCACACAGAAAGTGTTTGTAGAAAGGGGGTTGAAACATAAAATTACATATAAATTGCAGAAGCTAGGAGACAAGTCCTTTATCCTAAACTATCTGAGGAGTGACAAATTTACTCACGCTGAAGGAGAGAAGAAAGAAGGTTCTCTTTCAGATATGAGAAACTAGGATAACTTTCAGATATTGACGCCAAATTTACTTTGAAGTTATCACATATACGTTCTTTCAAAATGGGTGATTTGCAAACTAACACATTGAAGACATTTATAGCCGGCATTGCATTAAATGCTCTCCTTCAACTTTAACACGTATCTTCATTTGATTTGCTGATCCATGCATGCTTGTACTTTTCACTTCAACCTTTGTAGTTGATGTGGACACTTGTTAACCCATCCCATCATTTGTATGCAGAGGGAACAATAAAGTGAAAATGACACTATTTAAATAATGATCTAGAACATACTTCGGATGACATGCTTTTGCATATTCCCATATTAGGATGAGATTTTGGGAGAGTTGTTAAACCAAACTTGTTGGACAAGTTTCTACCTCGAAATTCAGCTTGAATAGTAATATTTGTCAGACTGCTAGTTGACTATATCTTGTATTGATCTTCTTTTGGCTAGATGACAAACTAACCTGCTTTGGTGACTATCTTGGCCACTATTCAACTAATCTGACTTTGTTGAAGGCTTCTTACAATTTGGATCAACACAAATAGTTAAAATACTTTTACAAGTAAACATCTTATTTTGTCTATTCTGAAGTATAAGCTATACAACAATTACCAATTATAGACATTTATAAAGTAAAGTTTATCGGATATTAAACACTTAGAATATTTCGAAGGTGTGTTAGAAATCCGACATAAGGTATGAGTTTATATCGGATTACAGCTTTATGTGATATATTCAAGGTTATAAATCCGATGGTTTAAATCCGAGTGACCTGTGATGGTTTATGAAGTCATCGGATTTGGACTTTGATTTGATCTCTAATTCGATAGAAGGATAGTATAGGATTAGATTCTTTTTAGGGCAAAGAATAATATATTTTTAAGTGTTTAAGGTAGGATATCTATTTGTATTATTCATAAATCCGATGGTTGAGACTATCAGATAGTTTCAAAGAATTGCTATAAGAGGATAGAGTCTTCTCAGCTATTTATACCATATGCATTTAATGAACCTTGACATGTACACGACAAAAGATGAGTGGAATGCATGTCCTTGAGACAAATAAGACTTTTGCCGTATATGAATAGTGTATCAGGTAGTTGGTAAGCATGGAGGAAACAATAAAGTATTTTATATTGTACCTTCTGCCAGATTAAGGCATGGATGTATACTTTTGTTTAAGAGGATAAGACAAAACTCAATCTTTATGAGCAAGATAATGATCCAATACTGAAGTAGCACTGAGAGCTTCTTCAGGTCTTGTTGATAAATTGGCACAATTTGATTCAAATAGTGTTATATAATTGAACCTGCTTCACATTCCGACAAGACTATCTTTATCTTCAGCTACTTTGTTGGTTCCTATTTTACTTAACAATGATATAAATATCTTATAGTTCAAACAAATTAGAGTGCGGAAGCGTTTTAACAAACTAAGAAGATATTCAAGGTAGAAAGACACACAATCAAATACGTGAAAACAGTAATAACACAAGAACTTTATCTCAAAGATTCACTGTATATTGATTTAAATAAGAACACCAAGAACACCAAAGGTTGAATAGAATTCTGCTCTAAAGGGTGTGTGTCTCGTGCAAGGTTCATAGAAGAGCTCAACATGAGCCTTCTATTTATACAGTTCATCAGGGGACAAAGGGGAGACAAGAAGTACTAAGGGTACAAGACATGATCGTGGGACTGCTACAGGTACAACGTTAATGTAGTGCGCCGTCTTCTGCTAAAGCTGAAACTTATCAGAGGTTGACACGTGGAGTTGTCAGGGCACGCCTTGTACGAACAATCTTCAGGATCTTCGTACAGCAGAAAACATGAGAAGCACGATCGTCTTTATTTTGATCTTCAGATAAACTTCTAAGTCTTCAGTCTTCATACCACAGAGGGTCTGTCAAGTGTGACAGAGGCTATGTGGCCTTGTCCTCTGAGAACGTCTTCTGTTGATTCTTCACTTCGGTCCATTCGGTGACTTGGCAGAGGCCTCTGTCGATGACTATATACTTAGCCTATTTTTCAATACTTCTTAAACTACAAAAGTTGGAGCTAACAATCTCCCCCTAAGTATTGAAAAATAAAAAATTGAAAAATGCATGGTTTTCTAGGCTAAGTACACGACAGAAGGTATTTGACCTCTGTTGAAAGTTACTCTTCATTTAAGATTGTGCCAGAGGCACTTACATTCGATTATAGTACATGATATGAAAAGTAAACAGAGGAAGGTTATGGATGTTAGACTCTTGCGTTTGGGAAGTCGTTGAACTTGTGTCCTCCGAGTCCTCCATCTCTGAGCTCACGGTAGATTCTGATGCAGAGGTTTCTGAAGTTGATGACGGAATCAATGACCTCTATCAATCTGTCTGCTAGAGCTTGATCCATGAACTCTGTTCCTCTGTGCTCCAAGAGGTTGGCTCTGAACTCTACCAAAGTACTTGTCGCGTATTTTTGGCAATCAACCTCTAGGAATAGATTCGATTTTCTAGCAGGATCTTGAAAGATGTACCCAATCCTTGGAAATGTGATGATAGAGTTTGGTCTGGCAGAAGGGGGCAGTCATCTTCTGGAGGTGGGACACTCAAACCTCTTACCCCAAGGTTGAGTCCCAGTTGGAAGTCAGTCATGCTATACATTAGAAGTCTTTCGCGTATGGCCAACCTGATTTCTCGGTAAGCTCTTTGGACTTCCAGTCTACGATTGTAGTTCTGCCTTGTCCAACTCAGAAGATCATGTAGATCATAGAGGTTTAGATTTCTTAGATCTGCATCTGAGAACGTGGTTTCTGATCTGTCCATCCTCTTGACTCTGTAGAGGTTGTAGTGAACCTCTCCTCCGTGGGTATGGGACAACTTGTAGTAGATGATCTTGTCTATCTTGGAGTTTGAGAAGACTTCTTTGATGGATTTGGCTTTCTTTCTATAGAATTGATCTCGTAGCTCTTTAAGAAAGTCAAGGTGCAGTTTAGATGGTGGCAGAGGATCGTTGATTGATCTGCTATATAAGTATTTGTGCACCACCTCTTCCATTTTTCTTTGCTGAACAGGAGGTGGTGGCATAGGTTTCCGCAGAGCATCCAAGTCACTTTTCAGTTTGGCCACTCGATCTTCTGTAAGTTTTGCCTTTGGATCCATTGTGAGATTGGTTGACAGAGGAGTGAGTCCATAAGCCCAGTCTTCTTCTTCGGGCTTAGGAGTAACAAACGCGTCAAAAGCGCTCTTCATTAGTTTCTCTGCAGGTTGATGCTTTGGCTTTTTCTTCTTCGGTTCCTCTGTCATGATGGACTTTCCCTTGTCCTTGGCCTTAGGCATTTGTGGTTCTGCTTGTTGAGATTGGGTTGCCTCTGTTGGATTTGTCCTTTGGGTTTCAGATGGCTTAGGTGGGAGTGCTTCTGTAGTTGTAGGGGTTGCCTCTGTTGGTTTTGGCACTTGTACTTCTGAGGACTTGGTTGGTGATGTGGGTTTGGTTTGAGATTTAGTTGGTGAGGCTTCTGTGGTTTTGCTCAGATATTTTCTTTGTTTGTGAGCAATTGACTTGGTTCTTGGTTTGGTTTTGGGTGTGGGAGAAGGAGATTTCGTCTTCTCAGCTTCTGGTGTTTTTGGTGTTGGGGAAGGTGGTTTGTCTTATGTTGGTTTAGTTGTTTGGGATAGTTGGTATTCTTCAAATGAGGTAAGTATTTGAACTTGTTCAGTTGTTTTGGGGGTTGGAGATGGTAGATCTTCTACGGTTACAGGGGTTGTTTCCACAGAGATGGGTGTTGCCTCTGTGGTCTTCTGTTGGGTTCCTCCTTGGGTTTCAGTTGGGGGTGCTTGGTTTAGGGGTTCTGCTGATATTGGTGGTGCAGGTAAAACTCTGTTCGCAGACCTTTCTTCTCTCTTCTCCCCCTCAGGATGATCTGATGGTCCTTCTGAATCACCATCAGAATCATCCTGCATTTGATCTGTGGTGCCCTCTGCTCGGCACGATGAAGATGGCTTCTTTGGTTGGGTGGCCCCTGCTGCTATCATCTTAGCACAGAGGTCGTCACAAATACCGAGCAGGTATGCAACCTCTGCTTCGGAGTTGAATCTTAGTCTCCCCACACTTGCTTGAAATTCCTTCACATAGTTTGCATTCGCTGTGGTGAAGGCTCTGATGAATTTTGTCACTTGATCGAGTATCCCTTGCCCAAGCTCTGTGAGCTGAGCTCTGGTCATGTAGTCGGAGGGCTTCATGGCCTGAGTTTCTTTGGTAGTATGCTCTTGGACTTGCTCTAAGGCCTTCTTTAGGTCTTCTAGAGTTAGGACCTTAGAGGAAGGGGTTTGTTCCTTCTTCAGTTGGTCAAGGAGATCTCTGACAGAGGCCTGAAATGCACTTGTAGTGGCCTTTTCAAATTCAGAGGTGGTAGTGGCAGCAGAGGTTGTTGCAGTTGAATTCATCTGGGAGCATGCATTTCTCACCTCTGTGGACAAGTTGTCCACTTTGGTGTTCAGATCAGTAATGGCCCTCTTCATTGAATCTGCAAAAGAGTCAAGAGAGCTTTTCAAATCTCTCAACGAGTTGGTCACAGAGGTGACAAGGGTTTGGAACTCATCACTTGAGACATGTGGACCTAGTGTAACCTCTGGGGGAACACATGCATCCTCAGAGTTTGTCCCTGTTCCTTTGACACCTTCTTTCGTCCCTGTGTTTAGGTTGAGGACGGAAGAATTTCCCTCTAATCCTCGAGCAGAGGCTTTTTGAGCCTCAGACTCTATAGAGGTTCTGGTAAGAACATTGTCTTGATCCACTCCAGAGATGGGTACAGGAATATCCTTAGGTTGACTTGGGGACTTGTCTACTAAGCTCATCCGAAGAGCCTTTGGGTCCTAGATGTGTGCGTGTAGCAGAGGAAACAAATTCCTCTGCGGGGATTTCGGATGTGATCTTGGGCAATTGATCACTTACTAAAGGTAAGGCCTTTGGAGAGGACTCCCCTGGAATGGTTTCCCCGGTTTTAGGTGGCATAGAGGTGGAAAGAGTTTCCTCTGTCCGGTTTGCTTGGGTTGGGGTCGAGTCGTGCTGCTCGTGTTCAATGACACCTTCTGCCACTAGACTGGCGGTGTCAGAGATGCGGGTTGCACTGGGAGTGGGTTTGGGTTGTGTGCCTCTACTATCTTTGGCATCTTTTAAAGTTTCCTCTGCGGTCATACTCCCTAAGGTAGAGATTTCTATCCTAGTCTCTACTTCTATGCTAGCCTCTACCTCTGCCCGATTGCCTTCGACTTCTGTCATATCCTCTGGGCTTTTCCTTAGTACATCATATCCGGGATGAGAGGAATGGAGGAAGGGGTTCTAGATTACTTCTGGAGTATTTGCCTGAATACCCGCAGGGGTTCTGTCGTCTTCATCCAAATCAGAATCAACTTCTATGACTCTGAAGTCCGGGTTTTCATTTGACCAATTTGAGAGGGCTTCACAGTTCCACCCTGAGGTATCCAAGGTATTTGAAATTTCGGGGTTTTCAAGGAAGGCTGAGAAGTCACCCTGATCTGCATAGTTGATGGGAGTGGGGGATTGCAGAGGTTGTGCAGGGGCTTCTTCTTCCATTTCAGCTTCCTCTGTGATGGTTTGCAGAGGAGTGTGGGGTTTCTTGGTTTTCTTCTTGCTCTTTTTGCGCTTTGGTTTGGGGGCACCCTCCTCAGAAGATTTGTGTTTTCTCTTCTTCTTCTTATCTTTAGGAGGAGGGGGAGGTGCAGAGGATTCAACCACTGTTGCATGTGGTGGTGATTGTTGGGTTTGTGCAGCACTGGTAGAGGTGCCCTCTGTAGTTTTCTTTGCCTTGTGGGCCTTCTTCGTTTTGGGGGAGTGGCAGAAGTTTTGCTCTTGGAAGCAGAGGTGTCTAGTTGGCTTCTCTGAAGATGGAATTTTTCCTGTACTTCTTGATGTTTTGCATAGGCCGCTGCCCACTCCTCATCGCTCATTCTAATCACAACCGGGGTTCCTATAGGGACTCCTAAACGCGGGGGTGTCACAGGGCTCGGTTCTGGAGTCCTATGATCGCGTATATATGATAACTTAAGGTTCTCATCACTAGCATATCCCAGAAGTGTGGTTGGCAGAGGTCTGCAGAAGTTGTATCCTTCCAAGTGCTCTGTTGGGGTGTTCTTTGCCATAGGGTACATTTTAACAGTTGGTCCCTCCATTGGCCATTTTTCTAATAGAAGCAGAGGCTCTAGTAGGACACCTAGGATTCTCTGATATTGTAGTGGGGGTAGATCTTTGCTTGTGGGTCCTTTTGCCCTATGTGAGGATATTCTATGGTCGATGGTGTTAACCATTTCCTGCATCATTAAAGTGGCATAGTCCAGAGGCAAATCAAAGTACACCCCGTACATGATTGCCATAATTTGGTGAGATGTTTGATCTGGACTACCCACTTTCCCAGTTAAGCATCTGTTCAGGATAGAGAAGAGGGTATTCCATAGAGGTGGGAACCTGTTTCTTCTGAAATCATTCCTCTTCTTCAATGTTGTGTTGTACCCCAACATCTCTGCGAATCTGCAGAGCTCTGTATCAGAAGGATCCTCTGCATACTTCTAGATGCCTAGGAGTCCTCTGGTGGGTAGACCAAACTCAAGAGAGAGCATAGTTTTGTTGAACTTGAGTTTAAGGAATTCGGATTGGTCAGGTTTAGAGATGTATCCCTTGATTTGTCTATCTTCTTGGTCGTAACAACAGCTCTGCCAGAATTGGTTGAGGTATCTGGCAGGGATTCTTTTGACGGTTTTGGTTAGCAGAGGGTAAAGGTAATGGTTTTCCAAAATGTGAAGCAAGATGGCATGTTCTTCCCCAAATGCAGTTCTTGAGGGAACAAGGAAGTGATTATTTGGTTTCAGGGGAAGAACACGTTCAAAGTGTTCATGTGCCAAGAAATTTTATAGATGGGTAGTCAGAGAAAAGTCTACTGAATCACCTGAGTTGTCTTGTTCTAAGTTTCCGGCCATTGTAGGGTTCTGTGAGTGCTCAGAATGGGCTGGGGAGTTCGCCGGAGAGTTGGAAGTGGAAGCCATTGATGATTTCTTCAAAAAATGGAGTAAAATAATGTGAAGTTGTCGGTTTTGCAAGGTTCGCCGGAGAAGATAGGTGTAAATTCGTAAAAGGAATAGGAGATGAGGTAAACGGGGTTATATAGTGGGGTAGAAAACGGATAGAATTCCACTGTTAAAAAGTGAATTCAATGTTGGCTTGGGGTCCGCACTCGATTTCTACAGCTGGTAAGACGTTTCAGAAGAACGTTTGGCATGCGCGTCCAATGAAAATGTGCCACGTCAGAGGTGTCAGAACACGATTAGACGTCGTGCGCGGCCCATTAATGCTTGGTGCGTGGGCGTTTCTACTTCTGGATGACTGTCACTTTCAGAAATAACCCGCATGTTACAGAATTTCCATAAAAAGCCAAGTATCAGAATCGACAGAAGCTATGTGGTGAAATGAGTTTTGTGGTCTGAAACCTTCTTTTTATCTCCTCTTAGCTTGCACCTTTACCAAAAACGTTTGAAAATTCATTGGAAATGATCGATAGAACCTTAGTGCAAAATTTGCATTCATAGAGGCTTTGAGGCTCTGTTGAAGCCAGTAGAGGCTCTATGAGTGGAAATTTCTAATAACTAAAAATTCATGAAACTTTTTGATCATCCAAGGTTTTCATTGTCTTATACACTGTTTTTAGGACATATTTGGAAATTGGTGTCCTAGAAAACTGTTTTGTAAAAAGGTTTTGTGCGAGATACTCATCTTTTGACTTACCTTTGCTCGGCAAAGTACATGACTTCTGTGGATTTGGCTGACCACTACTCCTCTTTGGCTCCCCCTTGAATTACCAACTTCAATGGATTAATTCAAGGTCTCCTTCTGCTCCCCCTAGACCTATGCTTGGATCAAATGAGATAAGTAATGCATAGAACATAGGTCAAACTCACCAGAGGTTCTGTGGGAAACGTCAGAGGCTCTGAGCATTCCCACAGAAGCTCTGTTGGGTACAGAACTTTTGGTGATAAAGAATTTACATACTGAAGAGTATAAATATGTACATATCTACAAGAAGATCAAGTCTCACTTACAGAGATCAACTCATGTTTATCATACCCAACTTACCCACCAAGAAAAGGAATATTTTCTCATCAAGTGCCTTGGTGAATAGGTCTGCAAGTTGAAATTCAGTTGACACAAAGTACATCTCGATTGTGCCTAGTTCAACATGATGCTTCAGAAAGTGGTAACGGATATCGATATGCTTTGTTTTGGAGTGCTGTACAGGGTTTGTAGAGATCGCTATGGCACTCTTTGAATCACAGAGGATGGGTATCTTGTATATGTTGTACCCGTAGTCCTTTAACTGAGTTCGCATCCACAGAACTTGGGAGCAACAACTAACAGCAGCAACATATTCAGCTTCTGCCGTAGATGTCGACACGCAGTTTTGCTTCTTTGAAGTCCAGCTGACTAGTTTCCCACCCAGGAATTGACAACTCCCAGAGGTACTTTTCGGTCAAGCTTGCATCCTCCATAATCTGAATCCGTGAAGGCCTTAAGATCAAAGCCAGAGTTCTTCGGATACCAGAGCCCAAGATTTTTGGTTCCCTTAAGGTATCTGAAGATCCTCTTGACAGCAAGAAGGTGGGATTCTTTTGGGTTAGCTTGATATCTTGCGCAGAGGCATGTGGCATACATTATATCAGGTCTACTTGCGGTTAACTATAAAAGAGACCCAATCATGCCTCTGTAGAGTTTGCACTCTACAGATTTACCACCTGGATCTGAGTGTAACTTATTTCCAGTGGACATGGGGGTCTTCATTACAGAGGCATCAGAGAGCCTAAATTTTGAAAGAATGTCAGAGACATATTTCGCTAGATTTATGAAAATGTCCTCTGATGATTGTTTGACTTGGAGTCCTAGGAAGAAGTTTAATTCTCCCCTCATACTCATTTCAAACTCACTCTACATGAGTTTCTCAAAATCTATGCACTGTTGTGCATTTGTAGACCCAAAAATAATGTCGTCCACATAGATCTGTACAAGCAGAATCTCATCACCTTTTCTTTTATAAAACAAAGTGGTATTGCTTGTACCTCTGTCGAAATCATTATCGAGAAGAAAGGTTGAAAGGCGTTCGTACCATGCTCTTGGAGCCTGTTTCAGTCCATACAAAGCTTTGTCGAGATAATAAACATAGTTTGGGTACTTGGCACTTTCAAACCCTGGTGGCTGCTGAACGTATACTTCTTCTTGGATTTCACCATTCAGAAAGGCATACTATACATCCATTTGAAAAACTTTAAAACCTCTGTGGGCTGCGAAGGCTAAGAAGATTCTTATTGCTTCGAGCCGTGCGACAGGGGCAAAAGTGTCATCGTAATCAATGCCTTCTGCTTGGCAATATCCCTTGGCCACCAATCTCGCTTTATTTCTAATGACCACCCCATCCTCATCCTTTTTGTTTCTGAAGACCCATTTAGTCCCTATTGCTTGTTTCCCTTTTGGCAGAGGAACTAAGGTCCATACCTTGTTTCTCTCAAACTGTAGAAGCTCTTCTTGCATTGCATCTACCCAGTTTGGATCTTCTAGGGCTTCAGAGACACGTTTTGGCTCGATCACACTGATAAAATTTGTAAAGAAACAAAAATTAGCAGTGGCTGATCTTGTCTTGATCTTTTCAGAGGGATCGCCAATTATTAGGCTTGGAGGATGGCTCTTCGTCCACTTTGTTGTTCTTGGAAGATGGTCATTAGTATCATCTAGTTGAACCTCTGTGGTTGCACATGTTGGTTCTTGTGCAACCTCTGTAGTGGAAGGTACTTCTGTGCTTGAACTTGGTTCTTCAGCTTGTGGAAGTATTGGGATAAGAGTTGGAATTGGTTCCTCTGAGGAAGTAGAGACTGAATCCTCGTTTTCCTCTGGTACTGCTTCCTCTGTAGTTGCTGGAGTGGGTATTTCCAGTGCCTCAATAGTAGAATCCTTGGTTGTATCATCTTCTGTTCGCTCCCCCTCAGTACTTGCATCTGCACGATTTACAGAAGAGGATGAAGTATTTAATGGACCAGTTAGAGATATACCTGACTCAGTCTGGTTTGCAGAAGATGTTTCTCCAGAGGCTCTGACGGCGCCAGCATAGGGATCAATATCATCGTGGAACATCTAAATACTGCTTCTCTTGTAGGTAAGATGCCAGAGGATTCCTTTTTGAGACCGAGTTCTGAACTGATTTGTTCAGAAGTCTTCTGAAAAGAATCGTCAAAAGAGATATTTATACTTTCCACAATAGATCGAGACCGCCGAAGATAAACTCTGTAGGCTTTTGAAGTGGCAGAGTATCCAATGAATTTTCCTTCATCTGCTTTCACATCGAACTTCCCTCTAGCTTCTCTATCATTTAGGACAAAACACTGAACTTTATGTTTGGTCGCCTTTTGTTGATCAAGTGATAAGGTGTCTTGATATGCCTTTTTACTATGGTTGATCGATTTTGGGTGTAGCAAGCGGTTGATACTGCTTCTGCCCAGAAAGAGATGGGTAATCCAGATGTTGTCAGCATAGTTCTGGCAGCCTCCACAAGCGTTCGATTCTTTCGTTCAACAACGTCGTTTTGTTGTGGAGTGCGTGCTGCAGAGAAATTCTGGGAGATGCCTTCTTCTGTGAGGTAGGCTTCAATGACAGAGTTTTTGAATTCTGTGCCATTGCAGTCGTACAGAACCTGGATCCTTTTCATTAGGTTTATCAGAATGTTAGGAACATCTGATTTCTTTCTGACGAATTCTATCCATGTGTATCTTGAGTATTCATCGATTACCACTAGTATGTATTTCTTGCCTCCTAGGCTCTTCGTAGCGATTGGACCGCAGAGGTCAACATGAAGCATGTACAGAGGCCTAGGACAAGACACATCAGTCTTTCCATTGTGGGTAGCTCTTTTAAGCTTACCCATTTCACATGTTGAGCACAAATGATCTTTGCTGAATTTGACGTTTGGCAGACCTTTAACTAGATCAACTTTTACAAGTTTGTCTAGAGTGTGGAAGTTCAGATGGTAGAACCTGTTATGCCATAGCCAGGCTTCTTCAGTTTTGCAGGCTACAAGGCAGAGCTTGTCTTTCTTGTTCTTGACGCTAAAGTTCATGAGATACATATCTCCCTTTCGTTCAGCCCACAGAAGTTCTACTCCTGTGTCTTCTCCTTGCAGAGAGCAGAAAGTCCTTTTAAACATTACATCGAAACCAGTATCGCAGAGTTGGCTAACACTTAGAAGATTGTGCTTAAGGCCATCCACATAAGCAACTTTGCAAACTGATATGTTTTCCTTTTTGATGACTCCATAGCCTTTAATATATCCCTTCTTGTTGTCGCCAAAGGTTACTGATCCTCCATCGAGTTTATCTTTGTAAGAGGATAGTAGACCTCTGTCGCCAGTCATGTGCCGCGAGCACCCGGAGTCAAGATACCAGATCGACACATACTGCTTCAATAAAACAATCAGAGATTTTTAGGTACCCATATCCAAATGGGTCCCTTTTTGTCAGAGGTCTTCAAGGTTACCTTAGTATCCTTGGGTTTGGTTTTAACTTCTGTTGAAGAACCATTTTGTTTCTTCTTTCCCTTGAATTTAGCATTCTTTTTGGGCAAAGAGAGGAAACAGTGTGGGCTTGAGAAGTGTTGATTCAATTGATACATGAGATCAAAGCAATGACAGTAATTAATATGCGAAGAGATTTGCTTGAAATTTTCATTGAAAACATTAAATAGGGGTACAGAGGCTTTATTATTACAACCTACCCTAGCATCTGACTTCCTATTACAAGAAGACCTATGTAGACTAGATTGTTGTTTTGAAAATTCTCTGTAGGGAGTAGCTTTCTGTTGACCCCTTCCTCTGTGGTGAACTTCTTCAGGTTTCACTGTCACATAAGCAAAAGATTTGTTATTTTCAACCCATTTACCCTTTTGTTGCCAAGTTAATTTTTCTTTAAAAGGCCTCAAAGGTTTTGATGCTTTAGAACTTGTTGGATTTTGAGAAGACACTTTCTTCTGTTGTTTGATTTTTTCAAGCTCAAGAGAGGTTTTGGCTTGTATACACATGTCCAAAAAGTCCGGGCAAATAGGAACACTTGTACTTTTCTCCTTAGGAGGAATTATTCTATTAAGAATTCCAGAGGGAAGTTTAAGTCCCTCTGAAGCGCAAGGAACTATTTCTGACTCATTTGAGTTGGTCTCAGATTCGTCAGAGGATGAGTCGTCCTCATATACAGAGGTTGAGTCACTAAGATCTCTGTCGACAGAGGCTGGACTTTCAGAGCATGTGCCATACTCGCTTTCTTCCTTTTCTTTGGAACTATCTTCCAAATTAGCAGAAGTATTTGTCAAGGTTTCCTCAGAGAGATTTTGATCAACAGAGGATGTACAGAGGTTTTCATAAAAATTGTTTTTCCCAATTTCCATTAACTCATCTTCAGAAATGTTTTTCAGTTTTTCTTCTGAAGAAGCGGACAATAATTCAGGTGCCTCTGCCGATAATTTCTTTTCAGAGTCTATCATGCAGACGAAAGCAACCTGTTTTTGAGTCTCGGGGTCACCAAACTTGAAAATTCCTATCTGATCTTGAGTTTTCAGATATTTATTCGGTTTAGATTCTCTTTTGACAGAGGTTGAAGGTGATAAATCGGTGTTTTGATACCACACATTTATCATCTTCAGAGGTTTCCTCTTGTGAGGTTCCCCAGAGACTTTTTGCCTTTTGCTTACAGAGAGCAAGTTTGGAAATCCAGGTTTTCTTGTATCTCCTATACAAAATAGAGATGACAGAGACTTGTCTCTTTTGGTTCCAGTGTATGGATTTATATCACAGAAGCCAATTCCCCGTCTCCCTATTTGTGTATTTATCTTTTCATATACCATCTGTGCATCTTGATATTTTTTCATTAAAAGATATCTTCTGAGTAGGTTTTGATGAAGGACTTCTCTTTCCTTTTGAAAATAGTGTTTAAGAGCAAGAATATTCATTCTGTCGCTCTCAACATCCATAAGTTCTTTAGATTTAGCTCTTAAGGCCGAGTTGAGTTCTAAAATCTTTTCTTTTAAAGGATTTAGATGTTTGTGCCAATTGGTTTCAATCTCTTCCTTTTCTTGAAATATTTTAGCCTTTTCTTGAGTGAGAAGTCTAGCTTCTCTTTCAAAAAATGCAAGCTTTTTCTGGACACTTTCGCAAGTCTTTTTGAGTTCAGTGTATTCAATTGTTTGTTTAAGCAAATCAGCTTCTGCTTGATTAGAGTAGGAGTCAGACGTGGATACCTCACTGTCAGAGTCGGAGGAGCTGACTTCTGTCATTCCGCAGAACAGGGCGTTCTTCTTTTCGCCTTCGTTAGAGGATGTATTTGAGCATAAAATTATGCCTTCTTTTTGTAAAGAGTAGAATCCCTCTGAGGGCGATTTGGTTTGCTCCTGCAGTCAGCAGCATAGTGGCCTGGCTTGCCACAATTGAAACATCCTTGGTTCTGGGAAGCGTTGCCAGCTCTGTCGTCTGACCTCTGTCGGTCACCACCTCTGTCTTCTCTGTCATTCGACCTCTGTTGGTCGTTCGAACCATCTCTTCCCTGGTTTCTTGACTCGCACTTCTCTCCTCTATCATCCCTTCCATCACGTTCATAACCCTTCTTCCTGTATCCTCCTCTACCAAACTCTTTCGTCAACAGAGCTAACGATTTAGCTATCGAGGCCATCGTTGCCTCCTCCTCCTCTACCAATTCCTCCTCAGAACTATCAAAAACCACCACTTTTTCTTCTTTTCCTTCTTTTCCTCTACAGCTTTGTCCTTCTTGGGCTTTTCTTTTGCCTCTATAGTCTTGCCAACAAGTGCCAGGGGCCCTGCAGTTTGAGCTTTTGCCTGGGCGATTTGTGGCTCTTGGGCTGCCAAAGTTCCATAAAGATCTGATAAGCTCCAGGTGTCTAAGTCCTTATTTGTTTGTAGGGACATGGACAGTTGGAGCCATTCTTCATTGAGGCTCTTTAGGAACATGACGTTGTTTTCTTTAGAAGTTCTGTGGATCCCAAACTTCCTGCACTTGTTTATCAAAGAGTTAAACCTGTCATAAGTTTACTGCAGAAACTCTGTCGGTAGAGCTTTGAATGAGTAATATTCATTGATACATTGGGCTTTGCGATTTTTCTGAGCTTTAGCCCCTCCTTCCAATTGTTTCTCCAATTCCTTCCATAGATCGTATGCAGATTCACACGCATCTAGGGATTGGAAGAGGTCATTGGGGATGGCCATTATCAGAAGTCTCTTAGCCTTTTGACCGAATTCGTATTGCTCCTAGTCAGGTGTAGACCATTTATCTTCTGTTTTAGGTTTTTCGTGCTCAGGAATCTCTGGAGTGTCGTCTGTCGTAGGTACACATGGTATTGTGATCATAGGAACGAAAGGAGGATTGTAAACATATTTCAGAAGTTCTTTGTCAGAGCCCTCGAAGAAGTGAATCATTCGTATCTTCCACTGAGGGTACTCATCTCTGAGCAAAGTGAGTGGTTTTGTTAAGGAACCGGCAGTGAAGTAGTTGTTGGTGTTTGCCATTTTAAAATGGTTTGGAAATACCGGAAAATAGAGTGTGAACTGAAAACTTTCAGATGATGGGTCAGATTTTTGAAAAGATCTAACAAGCTTGATAACCTTTAACGATGCACTAAAATGGAGAGTTTTAACCGAAAAAACAGGTTCTGTAACTTTACCAAAGTCGAACTGGCCGAGAATGGCAGAAAAACAGAGTCTGTTTGAAATAAACGAAGAACAGTGTTAGTCCCAGATGGCTATAACAAGTATTGTAGAAGGGGGGGGGGGGGGGGGGTTGAATACAATACTCAAATTTTCACAATTTTAATTCTATTATTGAAAACTTTCAACAAGAATTACACATAGAAACTAAAGACTGTTGCGGAAAAGAACAGATAAATTATTCTAACAATCTTTCACAAAGTATACTAAACAAAACAACTTAGAACACTTAGAACAAAGTTATAAAGTTCTTAAGCAATATGGAGATTTCTTGCACTGAGAGAGATTTCTAGAAAGCGTGGTTTGCATGGGAGCCTTCTTCTTCCTTTTATAGTGAGATGAGCATTAAATGCTTGGGACACCTGTCATCAGGAGATTTGCTCATTGCTGTAGACTTCTGAAAAGTTGATATGTCTTTATCACCTTTTCATTGGTACAAGGAATAGAACCCATGCTGAAAGGGACTTTATCTAAAAATAGATAAGATGACAAAAAGTCACTTTTATCTGGCAAAGGATATTGTCCCATAATAAATGGTCTTCTTGATGTGTATTCCAAGACAATCACACCGATTATGTTCCACCGATGTAAGTGTCTTGAATCTTGCACCAATCATCAGAGAGAAAACCATCCATTTGATAACACATAGATCCCACCGATTTTAGCACCCTTATCGGTGGGCTATTGCTGGCCGACGAAGAGGATGTCGGTGGGGAGGTTGTCCACCGATGTGTGGAACCACAATCGGTGGACAATGACTTGTATGTATGTTGAGAAGAGTCTTCTTATTTCCACAATGAGAATATCTTCAAGCTTGGATTCGGTTGATCTTCGACTTCACCGAACAGTTGATATTTTGTACAAGTCATTACAAAAGAACCATGCTACAATATTCTAAGTAAGATATAGGGAGAAACATCGGTGAGTCAATTTCAAATCTTGGTGACCCAACAATCTCCCCCTATTTGAATTTGAGCTCTTTCCTTAGAATATTAAAGAGTATTGAAAAGTAAAATGCATTTTGACCCTTTTTACTCTTTCTGGGTTCTTTTCACATAAACCAATTTTTTGTTCTTTTTGATCTATTTTTATTTTGTATGAGTATGTATACTATAGACAATATTTACAAAAAAAATTATGTGCAACAAGAAATTCAAATAGAAGAGAAATACTTGTATTTAATTCAGATCTTCATACATTCGAAACTGAAGAAAATGATACAAGTACTTAAGCAGTGAAAAAGAAAACACTTAGATTATTTCTTTCTCATTTCATGACGTCGGCGGATTTCAGCGAGGATGTTCTGGTAGAATGGTTGTGCTTCGGGGATGTTAGGCATTAGATTGGATATGCCTTCAAGAAGTATGATGTCGGCCAAGTGGATTTGAGAGAACCTGAAGAAACGTCGGTGTCCGAAACCATCATTAAAGTAGAGTCCCGGAAACGGAGAAAGACTTAGAGTGGTTGAGGGGTAAGTGCTTGATGTGGGGAGAGACAAGTTGATATTGTCCACATAAGGAATCCTTCCTTTCGCGGCCAAGTCTTTGAAGATATTATCGGGGACTTTTAGGTTCTTTGTATTCGGTAGGCGGATGTCTTCTTTCAGGGATTGAAGCTTGGCTCTTTCATCGGTGGATAAGACGATGTTAAGTTTCCTTTTCACTTCTTTCATTTTATCCATCAAGCCATAAATGTACTTGATGAATACATTTTTCTTTGGATTTACACTCTTTACTAGAAGTTTAGAGAGTTCAAACCATTCGGAGAGACCGAATTGTTTCAAGTTATAATCTCTAATACTTCTAGTCAAGCCATCTTCTCTTTCAATGATCAATCTGATGTCTGCAGAATTGGCTTTAGAGGTGGCAATTTTGATACCTGAAATCGGAGACCTGTTTGTTCGGTGGGACATCCTTTTCTTGTACCAGTCTATTTCCTCGTTCTTTTCTTCCTCTAAAGCACCTAACACAGATTCTTGGGTTTTGATGGGGTCGGTGGATTTGGCTTTTGCGGCTTCCTCCTTGGCAACTTTTAGAGAAAGAGCCTTTGAGTCATCAATAGCTTTCTGAGCAAGTCTAGCCTCCTCAATTTCTTGAGGAGATAGAACGAGATCGGTGGTAGTTACTTGGGATGGAGGTTTGAGTTTTAGAGTTTGAGCACCCTCAGGTCGGGCCCCATACTTGACTAACTCTTTCTTTTTCTTTTCTTCTTCGGCTTCTTGTTCGGCAGATAGTATTTTCTTTCCTTTATCTTTGGGGGGCTCGGACACTTGCTCCCCCTCAGATTTTGCAGGGGTTTTCTCCCCCGATGAGGGTTTAGAGGCAGTCTCCACTGATTGCACTTGATAGATCGGTGGTGGTGAGGTTTTCGGTGGTGGTGAATTAGGAGAAGGAGAGGAAGAAGTATCAAAAGGTTTCGGTGGTGTACCTGGAAGATCGATGGCTTTCTTGGAGATGTGGATGTGTGGTTGTTCGATGGAAAATGAAGGTTGATTGCTGTTTGTTCGTTTGACCGAAGGCATTTTCGGTGGAGGTTCAGATTTCTCCCCCTCAGCAATAGGCCGAACTGTCAAACCCAATAGTGTGAAGACCTGATCAATTTTGGAGTGAAGAAGATTGATGCTGGCAGGATCAATGTTGGTCAAGGTAAAGTCACCCAAATCCAAATCCCAATCCAGGCTCTTTTCAAGAACAACAACCTTTTGATGAAGAGATTCAAGAGAGTCAGAAAGACGGGTCCGAAGATTCTGATGCCGACGAGCCTCACTATGAAGACGAAAAAGTTCAGAATCTTTAACAGTGGTAGATGCTTTGAAGGCACCGAAAGACACCGCAAGATCGGAATGAGAAGTATTCAAAGTGTCCACCTTGTTGGATAAAAGGGCCAAGTTTTCAGAGACTGGCCGAAGAGCATCCCAAAGAGTATCTGCCAAGATTTGAGGTTGCCGTGACTCGAGCACCGAGGCCCGATCATTTGTTTGAGCCATAAAGGAGACCGTGGCTTGCTTCAACGATTCAAATTGAGTACCGACCAATCTGCACTGACGAGCACTTTCTTGAACCTCGGCTATTAAATCACTCGGCAGCCGAATACCTGGAATAGGAGGAGCACAAACCTCTGGCAGATGGAAGCGGAGATGTGTTGGTGATAACCGGGTATGAGGTAGTATTCTTTCCTCAACATAAGAGGAGGAGGATGTATGGGTGCAAGAAGGATCGGGATAAAGGACTCGTTGACGGGGAGAAGGTGGTCTCGGTGGGGAAGATGGTGGTCGTCGAGGAGAACTATCCCCCGATGATTCGGAGTGTTGTGGGGTGGTGGATTGATGAGGAGTCGGTGATCGGTGGAGGCTAGGAGATCGGTGGTGAGGAGATGAGCTTGGAGTAGGTATTTTTGGTGTAGAGATCCTCGGTGGAGATGGTGGATCGGTAAGGTTGGTGTCATCAGTGGGAATCGTGGTTCGGGGTGAACCGGTGTCTTCTAAAAGAAACTCAAAGAAGTCTCGTGGGGGGGATATTTTTGTGGGGGAACCCTCAGCGGGTTGTGCATCATCGATCTCATAAAGATCGGGTGTTAGGCTGTGCAGTGAAAATTTTGTACCCTCGAGGGGAGAGACCCCGAGGTCATCACCACCATCCAAAGAAGCAAGTGGGGAGGTAAGATGTGGTTCCTCCAAATGTACAACTGAAGCCTGTGGAGAGGAAACAGAGGAGTCGGTAGGGGTGATAACGGATTCCCTTTGCCCGGAGGGGTGAATTTCAACAACTATCGATTTTTGAGAATCGACAGTTGGCTTAGATGGTTGGGCTGAAGGTTTCCGATACCTCTTTAAAGGAGATCTCGAAGGGGATATGGAGTGCCTCCACTTATGAGACGGGTTTTGAACCGGGGAAGCCTCCGAGGGATCTCTCGGCGGCGTGGTTCGAGAAGCGGGTGCGGAGGTGTCGGTGGCCTTTCGTTGTTTCTTTTTAGCGCCACCCGACGTTACTCGAGAACGGGAAGAAGGGGCCACTACAACTTGGGGTTCCTCGGGAACTTCCGGGTGTTGAAACCCGGGAGCTTCTGCATCAACCCGATGAAGATTGGGAGATAGAGCAAAAGAGATCATACTTGGGCGAAGTGGCAGATCGGTGGCACGTGGTGGAACATCGAGTGTTTTGTGACCAACCACCGGAGAAGACCAGTCGTAGACAAATCTTGGTGTTTTAGATTTGCGATCAGCATCCAAAGCTGCACCAAGCTTGTACTAAAGAATCATAGAGATAAAGCGCGGGTAGGCCACCTGGCTGCGTTTTGGATGTAGGACCACTTCAACCAACTCAGTAAAGAAATATTGAGCAAAATCTATCTTGCGTTGGAACAGGAGTGCATGGGCGAGAGAGGTAATGTAGGAAGCAGATTGATCGTGCCCACTCGTTTTGCGAGATAGACAATGGATGATATGAGTGAAAAAGAAATTCCAAATACCTCCTATGTTGCTACGAATCAGAGTTCCGGGACCCTTGGAAGATTTGGAAGATGAGGTAGATTGTTGAGTGTAGCCAATGGCCTGTACTACTTCGTCTAATGCATTGTCTGGATGCATGATGTCATATGAAGGAAAGGTTGTGATCCTTAAAGCATGGCGAACATCATCGACGCCGAATGTCAGATCGTGGTCACCTTCTTCAGTGGTAAGAATCGATGCATGGATGGCTTCGTTTAACGGGTCATAAACACATGTTAGCCAGAACTGACCAATGAGGACTTTGCTCATATTTGGATTGCATGTGAATGCATGAAGGAGGGGAGATCGAGTTAAGAACTTGGAGACGATGTTGAACTCCGGGTGATTTGGATCCGCTTCGAATCTTGCAACATGGTTGCAGGGATTAAACTTGAGGTCATCAAAGCTTGTGGGAATGTTTTTGACTACCTTCGTAGGTGCCATTGTTGCAGGTTTGGATATAGAAGAAAGAGAGAGAAATGGTGTGGGTTTTTGAAATAGGAGTGAAGAAGATGAAGTGTGGTATTTATATGGGAAATATAGAGAGTTTAGGGATTCAAAATCGAGAGGGAACGGTTATGTGGGTGTGAAAGGAGAGGCTTAAATAAAATAATATAGTTTAAAAAGTGTAATGATGAGGGTATTGGAACGTGTGGTCAAAACGGCTTTACACGGAAGGAGAAGGGTCAAAGTTGACTGACACCTAGGGTTTTAGGGGAGATGTGATCATGGGCGTATGGGGAATCGTATGAGATAAGCTTCGACGAATCGGTGGTGGATGGAGGTGGGGATGGAGGTGAGGCGATGGACGAGATATTTAACACCGATATGAGAGAACCCACCGATTTTAGGTAATCGTTACCGACGAGGGTGAATCAAGGGAAGTCGGTGGCGTAAACCTTACCGATGAAAGGCAAAGTTTTTGAAAAAACTTGTATTGGTGGTCGGTGAGATTCGTGTACCGATTGGGATTCGGTGGAGGACACCGACGTAGATGTCGGTGTTCTGTAGAGGAAGCGATCGTCGGTAAGAATGGTGATTCCCGAAGTAGATTTTGGTGTTGAGCTTATTCACCGATGGGAGGATATCGGTAAGGGCTTTGAAGAGACGATATCATGATGGTTTATATCACCAAGGAATGTCGGTGGAGGATTTTATCACCGACATTGGCACTATCGGCCACCGATACTTTGAGAGATCGGTGAGCAAGACTATATACAACAATTTTTTTTTTAATTATCTAAGTACAACATTCCAAGTTCACTTATTAGAAAATTGAACCTAGCTTCATCCAAGGGCTTGGTGAACTGATCGGCAAGCTGAAGATCAGTTGAAATGAAATGCAGCTCAATGTCACCTTTGGAGATGTGGTCCCTGATGAAATGATATCTGATGTCTATGTGCTTTGACCTGGAATGTAGAACTGGATTATTTGCAATGGCTATTGCACTTGAATTATCACACAGAATTGGGACTTTGGAGTAGACTTGAGCATAGTCCCGCGGTTGATTTTTCATCTACAGTATTTGAGCACAACAGCTTCCAGCAGCTACATATTCAGCTTCAGCAGTTGAAGTTGAAACTGAGTTTTGTTTCTTGCTGGACCAGCTGACTAATTTTCCACCAAGACGTTGGCAGCTACCTGTGGTACTTTTCCTGTCAATTTTGGAACCTGCATAATCTGAATCTGAATACCCAATTAGTTCAAATCCTGAGTCTTTGGGATACCAAAGACCCAGGTGCAAGGTACCTTTTAGATACCAAAAATTCCGTTTTACAGCAGCCAAATGAGATTCTTTTGGATTGGCCTGATAACGGGCACATAGACAAGTAGCAAACATAATATCCGGTCTGCTAGCAGTTAAATAAAGAAGAGAACCAATCATCCCTCGATAATGGGTAACATCCACAGATTCACCATTCAAATCAGCATGAAGTTTCAAAGGTGGTGCCATGGGAGTTTTCATAGGAGAGCTATCCAAAAAGTTGAATTTCTTCAGAAGGGGTCATGAATATATTTACTTTGATTTATAAAAATCCCTTCTGAAGATTGTTTGACCTGAAGACCCAAAAAGAATGTAAGCTCTCCCATCATGCTCATCTCATATTCACCCATCATGAGAGAAGCAAACTCATCACATAGTGATTCATCAGTGGCACCAAAGATGATGTCATCAACATAGATTTGGACAAGAATGAGATTACCTGAGGTCTTCTTGATAAAGAGAGTGTTGTCAATTTTACCTCTAGAATATCCATTCTTTAGAAGAAAGTCAGCAAGAGTGTCATACCAAGCACGTGAAGCTTGCTTGAGGCCATAGAGAGCCTTGTCTAATCTGTACACATAGTCTGGATGAGGTGGGTCTTCGAAGCCAGGTGGTTGTTTCACATAGACTTCCTCTGCAAGTTCCCCATTGAGGAAAGCACTTTTGACATCCATCTGTATCCTTGAGCTACCAGTCTGGCCTTGTTTCTGACAACTGTACCTTCTTCATCCATTTTGTTTCTGAAGATCCATTTGGTTCCAATGATTGTCTTCTTTCGAGGTCTGGAACCAGTCTCCATACTTTGTTTCTCTCAAACTGAGAAAGCTCCTATTGTCTTCTTTCGAGGTCTAGTAAGTGCCCCACAGCCACCCAAGCTGAAAAGATAGCTAAGGTGAAGATCGTTGCCCCCAAGGCAAAGAAGGCCACTGAGGTTAAGAAATTAACCAAAGTGAAGACTGACAAAGCTGAATCTTCAAATGCTGCGAAGACTGTTGAACCTTCCACCTCCTCTTCTAAACCCACTGACAAGTGTGTACACATGGTTAAGTGGGTACCCAAGACAAACTAATCTTCCTTTATAATGCAGGTTAAGAAGGGTATCTAGTATCTTGATAGCGGATGCTCTAGACACATGACTGGTAAGAAGAACCTGCTCACTAAGTACAAGGAAGAGAAGGGTCCCTCTGTAACTTTTGGTGGAAACGGAAAAGGACATACCCGAGGGTTTGGTGTACTCTCTATTGGTACAACAACCTTCAGAAGAGTCGCATATGTTGAAAGGCTGAAGCATAATCTTCTAAGCATCAGTTAGCTTTGCGACATGGATAACAAAGTAATTTTTACTAAGGAATCCTGCTTTGTCGCTGACAAAAAGGAGAAGATAGCTCTCAGAGGTTATCGTTTGGAAAATGTTTATGTAATAAACATGGACTCAACAACCACTGAGAACTCCTGTTTCTTCTCAAAATCCTCATCTGATGTCAACTGGCTATGGCATAAGAGGCTCTCCCATCTAAACTTCAAGACACTGAATACTCTTTCTTCTAAAGAGTTAGTCACTTGTCTACCTCAACACTCATATGCTAAAGAATCCTTATGTTCAGCGTGTGAGAAAGGGAAGCAGACCAAAGCAAGCTTTAAGTCTAAGCAAGTTTCCTCAGTGTCATCTCCTCTACAACTTCTCCATATGGATTTGTTTGGCCCTGTTAACAAACAATCCATCGCTGGAAAGAAATATACGCTGGTCATAGTTGATGAATTCTCTCGCTATACATGGGTAATGTTTCTCCGTTCTAAGAGTGACACACCTGAAGAACTCATCACATTTGTCAGGAAAATGGAAGTCCTGAACAACTTGACCGTTCGCTCAATAAGGAGTGATCATGGGACTGAATTTAAAAACAGTTATCTTGATTCCTTCTTTGAGAGAAAGGGTATTTCTCACAACTTTTCTTCAGTGAGAACACCGCAACAAAATGGAGTCGCTGAAAGAATAAATCGAACTATTATTGAAGCTGCACGTTCAATGCTCAGCGATTCTCACCTGCCTACTCAGTTTTAGGCAGAAGCTGTCAACACTGCTTGTTTTACGCAAAACAGGTCGCTGATAGTCAAAAGATTCAATAAAACAGCCTATGAACTTTTTTCATGGGAGAAAGCCTTCAATTAGCTTTCTTCACATCTTTGGATGTCAGTGTTTCATACTGAACAGCAGAGATGCCCTTGGAAAGTTTGATCCTAAGGCTGATGATGGAATCTTTCTTGGATATTCTTCAATCTCCAAAGCTTTCAGAGTCTTCAATCGAAGAAGACAAACTGTTGAAGAAACTATTCACGTCACCTTTGACGAATCCCGTTCAGCAAATTCTCGACCTTCTGCTGATACTGAAGAACTGAATCATTGGATGTTTTCTCATCTTGGTGATTCAGAAGATATTCCCACTCCTCATACTCATACCGTTGAAGATGATGGTCCTACTATCATCCCAAACATGCAGACTAGTGAAGCTAAAACATCATGGGTCTCAGCTATTCCTTTAAACACTATACCTGCTTCTGAACCCTCTACCTCAGATATTCCATCTACTTCTCAGCAATCAGTGAATGTGATGACATCTGCACCTACTCCTCTCTTGGCTGATATTCCAGAAGTTGTTGAAGCCTCATCTTCAGCCCCTCCAGTTCAGGTTGAGTCAACGATTCATGCTCCGGCTCAGCGATGGACTATCAATCACCCTATTGATCAAATTCTTAGTGATCCAAACGCTGGTGTTCAGACTCGACGAAGTGCAGGTAATATTTGTTTATTTGTTAACTTTATTTCTCTGATTGAACCAAAGAAAATAGATGATGTCCTCAGAGATCCAAACTGGGTCAGCGCTATGCAAGAAGAGCTGACAGAATTTGAAAGAAACAAAGTTTGGAATCTTGTTCGAAGACCAACTGACAAGACAATGATAAACACTAAATGGGTCTATCGAAACAAGTTGGACGAAATGGAACTGTAACTCGCAACAAGGCTCGTCTTGTTGCTCCGGGATACAGACAAGAGGAAGGTATAGACTACGACGAAACATTTGCTCCAGTAGCAAGACTTGAATCTATTCATCTATTCTTAGCCTACGCTGTACACAAAGACTTCAAAGTTTATCAAATGGATGTTAAGTCAGCGTTTCTCAATGGAAAGCTGAATGAAGAAGTCTATGTGGAACAACCTCCAGGATTCTCAGATCCTAAGCATCTAGGTTATGTTTATAAACTGGATAAGGCACTTTATGGCTTAAAGTAAGCTCCTCGTGCATGGTATGACACTCTCTCTACTTATCTCCATATTGAAAATTTTGAGCGTGGTAAAATCGATAAGACTCTATTCTTCAGGAAAGTAAAAGGTCATATTATTCTTGTTTAGATATATGTTGATGACATTATATTTGGTTCTACTAACCCTGACCTTTGTACTCGTTTCGCTGATAGAATGAAAGCAGAGTATAAAATGAGTATGATGGGTGAGCTAACATATTTCCTTGGTCTTCAGATAAAGCAAAATGAAAAAGGAACTTTCATAAATCAGGGAAAGTATGTTAAAGATATGCTGGAGAAATTTGATCTAACTCAGAGTTCAGCTATGAAAACCCCTATGGCACCACCGCTGACACTAAACAAGGATTCTTCTGGAATACCTGTTAATGTCACGACATACCGTAGGATGATCGGCTCTCTTTTATATCTTACAGCTAGCCGACCTGATATTATGTACGCAACCTGTTTGTGTGCACGATATCAAGCTGAACCTAAGGAATCTCATATGATCGGTCTTTGGTATCCCAAAGACTCAGGGTTTGATCTAATCGCCTATTCAGATAGTGATTTTGCAGGTTTCAAATTGGATAGGAAAAGCACCACATGAGGCTGTCAGCTCCTGGGTGGAAAGCTGGTGAGTTGGACAAGTAAAAAGCAAAACTCAGTGTCCACCTCCACCGCTGAAGCTGAGTATGTAGCTGTTGGAAGCTGTTGTTCTCAGGTCTTGTGGATGAGAAATCAACTACTGGACTATGACCTTCAGCTCTCGAAATTCCAATCTATTGCGACAACACAAGTGCCATCGCTATAGCCAACAATCCAGTACTACACTCAAAGACCAAACATATCGAAATCAGGTATCCTTTTATCAGAGATCATGTGATGAATGGTGATATAGAACTTCATTTTATCCCAACCGATTTTCAGTTAGCTGATCTTTTCACCAAAGCTCTTTATGAGACAAGATTCAACTTTCTCACCAGCGAGCTTGGAATGCTGAACTTTGAAGAGTAAAATCTTCAGCGGTTCACATTTGATCAGCGATAGGATAAAACAAAATTATATAACCCATTCTATCATCTTCTCTCTGAACAAAGTTGATTCGCTGATATCAAGGTATGTTCTCTCTTTACTCGCTGACGTTCTCAAATGAATGCAAGATTTCAAAACAAATTGCATCGCTGAATATCTCTTCCTTAACAGCGATACTTTGAAATTTCTAAAACTAACACTGATATTTCTATTCAGTGCTTCATGTTTTCAAAATGTCCCTGAGCTTTCAAAACCTCAGAGACATCCTAAAATATGAAAGGACGTTTATGACATCATCACAACGGATAAACCCTGACACGTTCTTTTTCTGACACACGTTTGCACGTTTCGTTTACCATCCAATCAAATGCAAACACGTGTCCGTGTCATGATGAAAAACATTCCCGCTCATAGTTTTTCTCTCTCTATTCTGTCTATATAAACCATTTCGAGTTTATATTTTTCCTTTACGCGAACTTCTTCTCCAAGAAAGAAAAACTAATGTTGCATTTTGAACTCGAGTTTTCCAGAAAACTGTTCATCTTCTTCTTCGACTACCAGGTTAATATTCTTATTATTTACCTATTTTTTAACTTGTTTTTGATCTTCTCATTGTTTCTACAAGATCAAACAAATGAACTTTTAAAACTGAAATCATTTCTTTCATGGTTTTATAAACACAACCTTTTCATGGTTGTTCTTCAAGTTTAAAACAAAATCTTAAACTTGTTCTTCATATGTTTTTCCAGAATCCTTCTCTCTAAAGGAAACTGGGACACAAGGCATTTATTGTTTTGTATTTCTTATTCAAAACAAAGAAAACCCTAATCTTCAATAAGACATCTTTATCTGAATGAAATGGACAAAATTCGACAACATCTTATTGGAAATTCTTTCCACATTAAGACATTGTTCTTTATCTCTTCTTCATGTTTATATATGTTAAATATAAATGGCATCTTCAGCTGCTGCTCCTACCGCTGAGAAATCTCCTGCAACGGAGAAACTGACTCTACCAAAGGCTCCTCAGGTAAAGTTTACGCTTGAGAAAGTAGACTTTTCGAAATCAAACAACCTCTATGCGCTTTTCGATTTTCCTCCTCGAAAGCAAGTCACGCATCTGAATGATGCTGTGAATTTTCTCCAAACCTGCTGCTTATTCAAAGCCTTAACCTTCGTACCCCCTGCCCATAAATTCCTTCTATCTCAGTTCTGGTATACTGCCAGACACACTCAGGTTCCTTCATCCAAAGACCCTAAGAAACTCCTTGATGTCATTCTCTGTGACACAAAATTTGGCACAACCAAAATCAACCCTGCCATTATCAGGCGAGCACTCAACCTACCCACTGCCACCAAAGAAAAACCCTTTGTCTCTCTCCCAAACCACAAAAACCATGTTGATAGGGAAGCCATCACTGCATTCTTTGATGCAATGGGTTACGCATGGGACACAGGGAGGGACAAGGAGATTGAGAAGAAACTGACCCTGATCAAGAAGTCCAAAATGCCAAGCGAGATGAACTTCATCTTCGCACACCTGATAAGCTGCATGACAGCGAAGAGTGGCTCCTCTGATCAAGCTGCTCAACCTCAGCAAGCCATGGGCTATGCATTGCTGAAGGGTCTCCATGTTGATTGGGCCTCGATCATCTATGACGACCTTGCATTCAGAGTAGATATGGCTGATAGACCTTCATGGGTTCCATATCCCAGATTCATCAGCGCCGTCTTTCAACAAGGACTTGGGGACAAGTACCCAAAAGAGGGTGATCTGAGACTCTCTCAGGTTGGCCCTAAGGTGTTCGACTTCAAGCCGTTGGCAAATGAGGTACGTCTTACTACTCTTTTATCTATTCTTAATCCTCCTTCTTCTACTTCTGCGGCTCATTCAGTGGAAATCCCCACCGCTGATACCCAAGCTGCACCCTCCACTCCTTCTCGAAAAAGGAAACAATCTACTTCCCAACTTGGTTCCAAAAGGATCAAGAAAACCAAGGAGCAACCCCCCCAGCATTCACATGCTGAAGACTCCACAGCTCATCTTCAAGAGCTGATGGATAGTTCAGTGGTACGCTCTGCCACAACTGATCAAGCCACCCCTTCCATCCTAGCTTCACGTCTCTAAACGCTGAAGTTATAAACTTGTAACATAACCCACCTCCTTCAGCCTCTCTAGAGACTGAAGTGATTTTCAGCGAATCCAACGCTGAACCTCGCATCCAACCAATCTTCTCATCCTTCATTCCTCCCACCTCTCATTTGGTGACTCAAACTCTTCCCCTATTCTCCTCAACAAACATCATCCTCAGCGACACTACTGCTGAACATCTTCAGAGGATGATAGGACAAAACACAGGACCTGCAGGTACTTCCAGTCGTCAGGGAACTATTGAAGACGACTATGAAACTTTCTCAGGGTTACGAGGCTTCGACAACTTCGCCAACCCGCCTGCAGGTATACACATTATCCCAAACACTTCTCTCTCTCAACCCCAAACTTCTGAGCTTTCCTCTGTTCATAAGTTAATAACTGTTTCAGGTCCTAATTTGGGGGATATCAACACCTCCCTGAAGGCCCTGGAAACAAGGGGGGAATCTTACAACACCACTCTCTCCACAAACTCTTCAGCGGTTACAGACGCTGGAGAGAACCTCAAAAAGCTGACCGAGGTTGTTGAAAATAAAGCCTCCAAATCTAATATGGAGAAGGTGGATGGCAGCATAGGAACTTTTGCTACCACCCTCGCTGAAACCTCCACCAACGTCAACAATCTCAACCTCACCAACACCACCCTCGCAACAAACTTCACAACTCTGTCCAATGAAGTCACATCATTGAAGACAGAGGTTGGTACTCTTAAGGGTGAGGTCACCACGGTCAAAGATCTCCTTCAGCAGATACTCAATCGCTTGGACGCCCCAAAGTCTCACTTTACTCAGGCCGATAGAGAGGATCTTCGAAAACTCGCCCCTGCTATATCTGGCCTCAATGACAGATTAGCAGTGGTTGAACTTTGTATGGGACTCACTGGCCAAGAAGACAGTGATTCTCATACTACTGATGATGATGCTGTTGCTGTTAACTCCCCACCTCATCATGAGGATGAGGGGGAGAATGTTGAAGAAGGTCATCCCCATGCTGATGAAGGGGAGACAAATAACATTGCTGATGTTTCTTCTGATAAACCTCAGGGAGTTGAAAACCCTGAGGGAATCGAGAAACCTCCCTTTGCATCTGAGGGGGAGAAACTCGAAGAGCAACACAAGGAAGTTATTGCTGATGTGACTGAACCTTACGCTGATGAGGTCGAATCTGAAGAAGAAGAAGTTGAAGACGAAGAACCCATCGATATCGATGATGAAGAACCATCATCATCCCCTAAAGATGATGATGATGACGATGATGATGATGACTTCTTCTTCGTTGAGCCCAAGAAGGTCCCTGTGAAAGGGATTTTGATAAATGAACCATCAGGGGAGACGACTAAGACAAAGCCTGCAGCGTCTGAAGCTGACAAAGGCAAAAACAAAGGCCTCGCTGCAGAAGACAATCTGGCTATCCTTCAGATTAAGCCAGCTTGTCAGGTACAATATCTTCTCTTCCCTTATACTGCATCCCTCCTCTATCCCTTCTCAATCTCAATCCTTCTATCCATAAAACCTCTATACACTTAAACCCCATTCTTTTCTATCTCTTTCTGCCCATGTTCTTACTTAAACAATCGTTGTGTTTCAGCTAGTCCTCTCCCCTGTTTGAGGATCCCGCTGAAGCTCCTACAACTACACCAAAAATAATCCCAGCCACAAGAGCTAAAGAAATAATCCCAGTCTTGGATTTAACCACTAAGACTGATGAACCTGAAGAACAGCTGTTCTCTCACAAAAACAGACCTTCCTTGGCTCCTCAAAAGCTAAGTGAAGAGGATCAAGAAAAGAGAGATGCAATGATCAAACAGCTTGAAGATCAGCGAATCATTCTTCCTCGTGACAAAATTCGTGTTCCTACAAAGTTCAGACTTACGAAGAAAGAATTCACTAATCACCTCAGAGCTGTAAGATTACTCGCCGAAAAGAAGGAAGCTGAAGAAAAAGATAAGGCTCTTGCCATCCAGCTTGCCCAACAATCGGTGAAAGACCCAGCGCTGAAAAGAACTCCCATCGAAGTCCAACGTCAGTTATGGGAAGACGTCCAGAGGATCGTTGAAGAAAAGACCAAGGTATCTTATTCTACTTTGGAATGGTGCAACGATAGACTGAACTATCGATCTCGACCATCCAGAATCAACAAGGTAAATATCAGAGGAAAAACGTTTGTAGACGTTCCTGTTGTTGAAGTTGACGTATTCAGAGAAGACAAGACCAAGCAAACCTTTTACGCTACTTCATTAGAGAAGTTTGGTTTCTCTGAATGGTTGGAGATACGAATAGCCATTCAGCGATCTCGCTCAAAATTCAAGAGCCATGTCGAGAAGATTGTAAATTCTCAGATCGACTTGGTTTCTTCTGCTGTGGATATTTCTCTTCCCTCTCCTCTTCCAACTCAACAAAGAAGGGCCTCTGCAAAGAAAAATCTGAAACCTTCAGGTTCAGGTCCTCCTATACGGAATGAAACAGGTATTGGTTTCTCTCGTACTGAAGTACTTGGTCCTGACCCTGACCTCTCAGCGCTTGACACCTCTCTGCCTCCTGGTGACACTTTCATCCCTGGAAAAGTCTTAAGCGAACCCTATGGTATCTTCTTTTTAGACTATGATGGAAGACAACACTTTCAACGCATCTCTGAGCTTCCCATCATTCCCATCGAACAGCTCAGAGACCTCATCTACTGGTGTGAATTCAGACGCGACTTTCAGGCTCGATACCTTAAGCCCTTGATTTTTGAAGAAGAAAAGAACAAAAAGGATCAAGGAGTAACGGTCCCTGACTGGATGATTCCCACATCAAAGACCCTTGATGAACTTCTCATTAAGGAAGAACCCATTGACGGATAGCATCTCTCTTATAATTCTTCTATCCTTATCTGTCTATATCTTCTGTACTTGTAATTTTATTTGTTGTACTTGTAATTTTTCCACTTCCCTGTGTAATCTTTACGGAGTTTAAAGAAAAATTTCAGCGAATGTACTTTACTCCATCAGTACTGAAAAGATCCCAGAAAACAGTAAAAGGGACAAATATTTTTTGAGTTCTTTTTATCCTTATGTTTTCATACTTAGAAATTTTCTTTGTTGCTATGTCATAATCAAATAGGGGAAGATTGTTGATCCAAACCCTCAGTGATTTGATAATGACCCTCTCTTAAAACACTTAGTGAAAATTGTAAGTAAACAATATGTATTAGAGTTTCTCTATCGCTGATAAGTACTAAGACTTTACAGTACCGCTGATAGGAACTCTCGCTCTTTAAGTTTAAAGTTCAGCGAACACTATTCATCCAGTAGCTCTAAGCCTGTTCCGTCTCTGTGATAATCGCTGATAAGTTAGTTGTTTACTTATGATCCCTGAAGACAAGTTTCACGTCAACATATGTTCTACGCTGAAGTCGAAGATCAAGCTCAAGAACAGCGACAAGTCTACTAATGAACTGATGTGAATATCAGTGAAGCCAAGATTTGTCCACTCAACGTGAAGTTACAAGTAGAAGACTTCAGCAATTGTTGAGCTTTATCATTCGCTGATAAAGTATTGTTTCAACGAAAGCTGATCATGAAGTCTTCCTCTACAAGTTACTTTTGTCTTTCCCCCCTTGCACGTCTCCGTACGAAATATCAGAACGGACATCCCTTCTGTCTAGAATCGTACAACAAACTCTGATTCTACACTGTGCACCATGCGGCTACTAAGGTTGTCTACAAAGGTCAATGACATGCAACCACTCAGTTGCTGCCACGTGTAAAGTACTTTTGAGGAAAGCACTTTTGACATCCATCTGGAAGACCCTAAATTTTCGGTAGGCAGCATGAGCCAGAAAGATTCTTATTGCTTCAAGTCTTGCAACAGGGGAAAAAGTTTCATCATAATCAATGCCCTCTTCCTGTCTGTATCCTTGAGCTACCAGTCTGGCCTTGTTTCTGACAATTGTACCTTCTTCATCTATTTTGTTTCTGAAGATCCATTTGGTTCCAATGATTGTCTTCTTTCAAGGTCTGGAACCAGTCTCCATACTTTGTTTCTCTCAAACTGAGAAAGCTCCTCTTGCATGGAAGTGATCCAACAGAAAGTTCACATAGAGACAAATATTTCCAATTCCTCTGCGTGTTTGGACACCTGCTTGTTGATCACCAATGATTTGATCTATGGGGTGATCTTTGGTCCATTTTGTGGCAGGAGGTAAAGGTGGTGGAATATTTTGTGTGGAATATGTCGGTGGAGTGGGATCAGAGGATCGGTGGAAGGCAGTATTATCGGTGGAGGGCATAGGATCGGTAGAAGGAAGTATTTCGGTGGGAGAATGCATATCGGTGGGGATATTTATGTCAGTGGGAAGATGGTAAATTTCGGTAGGAGAGGTGTTTGGCAATATGGAAGGGGACCCAACTTGGTTATTTGATGGATTTAAAGGAATGAATGATGCATCGGTGGAGTTGACTATGGGAGAATCACCTATGCATGAGGAAATCCACCTGTGCAATTCATCATCATCATTTGAAAGAGATGATGATCTTAGGTCATCAAATTTGACATGAATGGACTCATCAATGCATTTTCTTCTGAGATTGAACACACAAAATGCTTGGGAGGATAGAGAGTATCCGACAAAGATTCCTTCATCAGCTTTGGGATCAAATTTCCCAAGATTGTCACGATCATTTAAAATAAAGCACACACAGCCAAAGACATGAAGAAAGCCAATATTTGGTTTTCTGCCATGGAAAACTTCATAAGGAGTTTTATCATGTCTTTTGGAGATCACCGACCTATTTTGGGTAAAGCAAGCAGTATTTACAGCTTCAGCCCAAAAATAGGTGGGAAGATTTGATTCACTAAGCATTGATCTCGCAGCCTCACATAGAGTTCTGTTTTTCCTTTCCACGACTCCATTTTGCTGAGGAGTCCTGACAGCTGAGAAATTCTGAGAAATTCCTTTCTCATTAAAGAAGTCTTCAAGGGCACTGTTTATGAATTCAGTGCCATTGTCACTTCTCACCGAACGTACAAGTTGTCCATTTAGAACTTCATTTTTCTTGACAAAGTTGATGATTTCTTCAGTTGCATCACTTTTATACCTGAAAAAAAACACCCAAGTATATCTAGTAAATTCATCAACAATAACAAGAATGTACCTTTTGCCACCAAGACTGGGAGTGCTGACTGGTCCACATAGATCCATGTGCAGCATTTGGAGAGGTAGAGTGATGGAAGAGCATTGCTTGGTTTTGAAAGATGTTTTGGTGAGCTTCCCTTTTTCACATGCATCACACAGCTTTTCTTTAACAAAATTCAACTTTGGCATGCCAGTCACCAGCTCTTTGTTTGAGATTTTGTGGAGTGTTTTGAAGTTCAGATGAGATAGACGTTTATGCCACAGCCAGTTTCTTTTGGCTGTGTCATCCGACACAAAGCATACATTGGAGGAACTGTTGTTTTGACCCATATCAATGATATAGACATTTTCCATTCTTTTTCCGGAAAGAACCACTTTCATGTTTTTGTCAACACCAGTACAAATACGAAGTTCGAAAATAACTTTATATCCTAGATCACACAGTTGGCTAATGCTGAGAAGATTATGCATGAGGCCTTCAACAAATGCCACTTTATTGAAAGTGACAGATCCATTAGTGAGTGTTCCATATCCTTTGGTGTAACCTTTATAGTTGTCACCAAAAGTTACAGATGGACCTTTTCCAGACACATAGTTGATGAGAAGAGATTTATTTCCTGTCATGTGGCGTGAGCACCCACTATCCAGATACCATATTTGATGGTGCTCAAAGACATGTATGCATACACAGATTAGTTCTTAGGTACCCATTTGGTGGTGGGTCCTTTGGGGTTAGAAGAGGAAGAGTCCTTAGGTTTGATTCTTTCAATTCTTTCCTTTGGACAATCCTTTGCAAGATGAAAAGTGTCACCACAGTTATAGCACTTTCTATAAACAAAAATCTTTTTAGGTTTTTGCAATTCTTCTTTTCCTTTTCCTATGACATTAACTTGAGTAGCTTTAGGACCAAAGGATGAGGAGTGAGAAGGAAAACTTAAAGTCCCATTACTTGAGGTGGAAGCGAATTTGGAAAGATTTCTTGAAGTGTTTTTGAAAAGTTCTTTCCCAAGGTCTGAGGATTTTCCTTTTAAAGAGAGATCAGTAGAGTTAGATTTAGCTCTTTTGAGAGAGTTTGATTTTGAAAGATCAGAAGGAGGGACATATTCATCAATCGCTAAATCTTTAAAAGATCATGGATGGGTTTTGAAAAATCATTGGAGTCCTCCTTTTCTATGTTTTGAACAGACGAAGATTCTTTAGCTTTTATGAACATTCCAAACTTTAAAGTTTCACCTAGATCTAAAGAGTTTAAGGAAATAGAGTCACAAGAGCTTGACTCTGAGGCATCATCCCATACACTAGAGGTAGGATCAAGAGTTTGAGAAGAGACGTCAGAAATGGTTTTTCCATAGCCTAAACCAAATTTGTTGTTAACAGAAATTTGATCTTTAAAGATTTGCTCAAGATTCTTTGAAGAATTCGTCCATTTCTTAACAGTCTCTTGTTCTCTTTTTAGTTTCTTAAAAAGTTTGTTTTTCTCTTTTGAAATCACATGATTAATGATTTTCAGATCCTCAAGCTCAGCTTTAGACATACATATTTCAAGTTTAGAGGAGAGGTCTTTAACTTGGACAAATTTTCTTCTCTTACCATCCTTGACAGAATAAAAGTCTTTAGTTAAGGATTCATAAGCATCAATATTTTCACTGTCAGACATATCATTAAAGAGATGTACCTGAGAGTATGAAGTCGAGCACCCAGTTGACACCAAAGCCATTGGATAGGTAGCTTTTTTAGAATCTTCCACATCTTCTGAGATGGCCATAAAGCACATGTTGGGAGAGTTGTTGTCACTGTCAGAGGTTTCTTCTTCCCAATCATGTATTTCGGCCATGAGGCCCTTTCCTTTTAAGGAGACCCTCATTTCTTTCCTTTTCTTTCTTGTATTTGGCTTTATACTTCTCAGCTCGTTCTTGATGGTCTTGGGGAGAGGATTGATTATCTTTCTTGGCAAGGTTTGATTTGAAAGAGTAATTTTTTGGTTTTTCAAACTTGGAGGAAAACTTGTCAGAAGATGAATTCCTAGATTTCATCAGACGCTTACTTCTACACACAGATGCGAAGTGTCCTTTCTTTCCACAATTAAAACATTCCTCATTTGACTTATCAGTTGAAGAAGTTTTTGTAGAAGAAGAGGGTTTTCTGAAAGATTTGGATTTGTTAGAAAAGCGAGATTAGTTTTTGAAACCGGCCATCATGGCTAGTTCATCAAATATCTGCTTAACCGAGATTTCTTCACCTTCATCATCGGCATCACTTAGATATTTCTCCGATTGGTGAGAAGAGTTGTTTTGGCTTTCATTGTCAGAATCTGATGAAGGATAGGTGATGCGTGGAACACTTTGAGATTTCTTGGAATTTTCACTGACAAGGGCTATAGAAGAGCCTTTTATCTCTTTAATGAAATATTTCCTTTGTAACTTGGTTTGTTCAAAGTTGAAGAGAGTTCCATATAAGACAGTTAAAGGCATGTACTCAAGGTCCTTGGAAGTTTTGATACAAATGCACGTGTTTTCCCAAAATTCAGGGAGACAATCCATGAACTTGTTTAGAACTTCCTCATTATCATAGACTCTGCCTAGTAACTTCAGATCATTCAGAAGGGAGTTAAAACGATTATAGTAGCTAGGAAGAGATTCACCTTTTTCATGAGTGAAGAGCTCATACTTTCTGAAGAGAGGGATCTGTTTGCATTTCTTCACTTCCTCTGTACCTTCGTACAGAACACACAGTGTGGTCCACATCTCTTTAGCAGTTTCAAAGTTAACCAGAGAATGATAGACTTCATCAGGAAGTGAGAGAGCAATGATTGCTCTAAGCTTTGAATCAAGAGTAACCAGACGTTTTTCTTCATCAGTATATTTCTTAGGATTTTTTAGGATATAACGACCAGTAGCCTTAGATTTCTCTTTGTCAGAATGCTCATCAGAATCATCGGAGTCACTAGAGTCTTCCTTATCAGTGGTTTCTTTACCAGGCCTCTGCGTTTCATAGCGAGCCCAGACTCTAGGAATAATAGGTCCCTCTTTGAGAATGGTTGGTGTTAATGCCAAAAATCGCACAAAAATACAACTTAAGGTCGATGTGGACATTTAACAACTAAAGAAACGTATCTCAAGCCGAATAACACAATTGCGTGGAAAAAGTTAAAGAGACAAGGAATTTGGTGACGCGGAAAACCCCAAAACGAGGGAAAAAACCGCGGTCGACTCCGTGAGAGTCGACGGTGCACTATGGTCGCAAAACAGGGGCGATGTCCTTGTTTTTCTGGTGTCGATCGTACAGAGATTACAATACAAATTAAGGAAAGACTTCGAAAATGTAAAGTAACAAGTGTTTTCTAATGTAAAACAGTGTGCATCGTGTGTAAAAGTGAAGTGTCGTGTGCTGATGTCGTGCGTCGAGAGCGATTCTTCTGTGAGCGATTTATGTGCTTCAAGTGTTCTTCAGAGTTCGAGTGCTTGTGTCTGATGTTCTATGTTGTATCCCCGTTCCGTCCTTTGAAATGATGATTTTATAGTCTTTGGGCACTTTAATTGGATCATTAAGGACTTTGGTAACTGCCGTAACGGTCGATGTCTTTAATGCGGGATTTAGATGTTCTTAACTGACTTCGTCGGTTATAGCTGTTGTCCATTAATGGTGTTGACTCATGCATTAAACATTGAACAAACATAACAGTCGTATAGCGCGTTAGTCGGTCGAGGTCGCATGGTTTTATGCGACGGTCGTGTGAACTAGGCGGCGTCGAGGTCGATTGTCGAAATACAAGACCATGTATATGACTGGAAATGTCTTGTAAGACCTTATCTTAGTATAGGAATGGTCTTATGAAAATGTCGTAAGACTAGGTCGTAAAACCACTAAGTCGTTAAACCATGATGACGATGTCGCAGGACCCGAGCGATATAAGACTAGCGATGTGCGACGTGCGACACATGATGTGCGACACGTGACGTGCGATCACAAGATGTCTTTTAATAATCAACTATCGTATGTCGGGGATAAGGCAATAATGGGTATTACCTTCATCGATCGGGGGTATGACTTTTGTAGGCATTAGGGTAATCGAAGTCCATGGGTCATGTCGAAGGAATTTCCCAGGTCGGTCGAGGGTGTGATTTTTTACCCAAACAGTTAGCCTTCCGAGATTTAAATTTCAAAGCCATTTGAATTTCAGATCTCGTACCAAAGTTAAATACGTAGACGTGTCACTTTTGCTAAGGAAATCGACTTGGTTAGCTAAAATCGTGAGTCCAGTCGATGGTGTTTAAGTAAGTTGCGACGATCGAATGATGACCTTTAATGCGCAAGATACTTGTGGTGTTCATCTGACGGTCGTAAGACGACCTTAAAACGTAAGGAACCGACGGTGATCGTAAGACGATCTTTATCAAAAATGAGACGTATGGGACGGGAGACAATCGTAAGACGATTGATTCGAAATAAAGCTTGGCGGCGATCATAAGATGATCGAACCAAGATAAAATTTAAGGATCTTATGATACAGTCGTTAAAGACTTATGTTCTAGCGTTCCGAGCCGATACGGTCGTTATAGACTTTTGATCTGGCGTTTAGAGCCGATATGGTCGTTATAGACGAATGATCTGGCGTTCCGAGCCGATACTGTCGTTATAGACTTGTGATCTGGCGTTTAGAGCCGATACGGTCGTTAGAGACCTATGATCTAGCATTCTGAGCCGATACGGTCGCTATAGACCTAAGATCTGGCGTTCTGAGCCGATACGGTCGTTAGAGACCTAAGATCTGGCGTTACAGCCGATACGGTCGCTAGAGACCTAAGACTATGTTTATTCACAAACCAAACCAAATCTTTATTAAAAAACTAATTTCTCTCTCTTCCACCTATCCAATCTTCAATTCCAGTCCAATCTAACTTTTTTATACTTTATTCACAATCCAAACCAAACTTAAAAATTATATTATAAAAATTATATATTTAATATTTTAGAATATATATATATATATATATCTTTTAACTTTAAATAAAAAAATAAAAAAAATAATTTCATATTTTAAAACATAATTATAAATATAAAAAACTTACAATTGAAAATAAATAAAAGAAAATACATAAAGAAGTACGAAATTACATATTTAAAAGAAGGAAATAACATAGTTAATTATTAGGGCCGAATTTTTGCCATATATGCTCAATCAAATCATTTTTTAGAGCGATATGAGTTTCCCTATTGCGAAGTTGTTCCATATTAGCCATATACCTTGATAGGCTTGCAATTCGTTCAACGGAGAATCCAGGCAGCTGACTATCATCTTCTACGGAGCTTCCTTGTTGTCGATTTGTGGGCATGTCGTTAAGAAATTCAGTAGGATCATAATAATGTAGGTATGTATCTCGTTCGTCTTCAACTATCATATTGTGCAAGATGATACAAGCAATCATAATTTGTCCCATATTATCTTTGTCCCAAACAAGACATGGATGTCGAAGAAATGCAAAACGAGCTTGTAGAACTCCAAATGCTCGCTCAACATCTTTCCTGACACCCTCTTGATGTTCGGCAAATAACTTGTGCTTTTGGATTTGGGGAGACGTAATTGACTTGACAAATGCAGCCCGTGCAGGATATATCCCATCAGTGAGATAATATGCCCTATCATTTTCACGACCATTCACGACATATGTAACTTTTGGTGCTCGACCTGCTAATATATCATCAAAAATAGGAGATCGGTGAAGTACATTAATATCATTTAACGAACCTGGTGTTCCAAAGAAAGCGTGCCATATCCATAAATCAAATGATGCGACGGCTTCCAAAATGATTGTTGGTTTTCCACTTCTTCCAGCATATTGTCCTGCCCATGCGCTGGGACAATTTTTCCATTGCCAATACATGCAGTCAATACTACCTATCATACCCGGGAATCCACGTTGATCCCAAACATAGAGTAGTCTTGCCAAATCATCTTTGGTAGGCTTTCTGAGGTACTCGTCACCAAAACATGAGATGACTCCATTTACGAAGTTGATAAGAGCTTCCCTTGTTGTGGATCCACTCATTCTCAAATATTCATCAACTGCATCAACTGATGTCCCATAAGCCAACACCCTCATGGCTCCAGTACATTTTTGCAATGGTGAAAGACTTTGTCTACCCGTGGCATCAGATCTTCGTTGAAAATATACTTCATTAGCAGTAACAGCATCCACTATACGATGAAATAAAGGTCTTCTCATTCGAAATCTTTTCCCGAAGATAACATCATCATACGTTGGATTATCGACAAAATAGTCTTCCATCAAACGCGCTTCACCCATCTCACGTTGCCTGTCACGATATATTCTTCTTACTCTTGGAGGTTGATCTCCTATGAACATATTGGATGAGTTTATAACCATATCCTCGACCATGCGATCAAGTTGTTGGTTTTGTTCAACAACTCGTGATTGCCATTCATCAAATTCGTCAACTGACTCTGATGAATAGTTATCAGGATGTTGAGAGTTTTGAACATTTTCAGGGATATATTGAGAAGGGATATATTGAGAGTTGTCAGGATGTTGAGAATTAATCCAAAAATTTTGCTGGTTTGGATCCATAGAGGAAAACTTGAAAAAAAAATCAAGATCTTTGAAATTTTCAAGAGGATGAGAGTATTGAAATGAAGAGAAAGATTGGTGTGTTGAAAATATGTCAAGATTGGTCTCTATTTGTAGGGAATTGAAAAATATGTTGTTTTTGGTATATTTTTTAATTTTTAATTTTTTTATTAAAGTTATCTTTTTAATCAGATAAGATTTATCCTAATAAAATCTAAACCAACCAATTAGATTTTGACACCTATTATATCATTTATCTAAAAAATCTACTTTTATTAATAAAATAATAGTCAAACAAAGTTTGCTGGAGCAAACGGTTCGGCTGGGTTTGGTTTGCCATAAAATGATTTTTCTTTTTTTTAAATAAAATTTTTTGTCTTATTCAATAATGGTTTGGTTTGGTTTGTTGATGGGAGTAGTCTAAGATCTGGCGTTCTGAGCCGATACGGTCGCTAGAGACCTATGATCTGGCGTTACAGCCGATACGGTCGTTAGAGACCTATGTTACGTTGTGTAAGTTGTGCTTTAGCAATAATCGGTAAAAAAAATTACCTTTCTATTGAACCTGAGTATTATGTCGACTCATACATGTCATGGACAAATGTAATGTCAATTGTAAAGATTCATTAAGTACAAAAATGAACAAGAAGTCGTGCGACTTGGCCATCCATTGTAATACAACGATTAAAACGTAAGTCATAAGACTTTTTGAATCGCATAAGCAAACATAAGCGCATGCGATCAAAGCATTCATTCAAAATATGAAATTTTTCTAAGTTAAAGAACTTAGCTTGTGGGGTCGCTAGACCTTACGATCGTGTGATTTGATCATACGATGAACTTGAATCATATGTTCCTGTAGTTATACAATCGAGTCGTCTAATAAAACTGATTGTTTATACCGTACGATTTTGCAGAAGTCGTATGATAGACTTAGTAACTTATGTCGTGCGATCCTGCGATAAAGCAATGTCAGAGGTTGGTCGTTGGCTAGCCAACGACCCTCCGATGCTTAAGTCAGTAATCATCGTGATGAGTAAAAAATTGTATGAAAGAAGGAAAAGGACTTGGAAGAAATACCTTTTCAGATGCGTTGCATTCCAGCTGCGTGGGATATCTCGACCGTCGAGGGTTTGGAGCCGATAGGTACCTTTACCCACGACTTCTGAGATACGATAAGGACCTTCCCACTTGTTGAAAAGTTTACCTTCATTATGCTCTTGAGTGCTTTGGAACACTCGTGATTATACGGTTAATCTTGCGACTTGCTTTTATTGGAAATCCTGAGATTAAAAATGTGCGAGTCGCACTTATTGGCAACTTTTATGTTTTGACACGCGTCTTACCGTGACTGGCGATTATGAGATTCAATGTACAAGTCGTCTTTATTGACGACATATGTCATGACTAGCGATGAGATTTCAATATGCGAGTCGATTTTATTGGCGACCGAGAATTTTTACCTGTGTTTTTCGTGGCGGGCGATCACAAAAAATGTGGGTCGTCTATAATTGACGACAATAAATCGCAACCTGCGTTTTCCATCACTGGCGATCATGAGAAAAAATGAGAGTCGTCCTTTATTGACGACTATAATTTGTAACCTGCGCTTTTTTAAGTCGTAGAGACTTTGGTTTCTCAAGATGTAAATCGTAAGACCTGTGTTCATATGATCTTGCGAGCCTGTAATGTAAAATCGGGGGTGGTCGTTGGCTTTGACCAATGATCTTTTGATGCGTAACATGGAGTCGATAATCGCCTTTTTCCGAGGATTTTTTAAATCGAATGTGGTATTTTTTCAGTTTGTGAAGGGTGTTCCGAGCCCCCGAGTCCTTTGGATGATGCGATACACGCGATACTTTGACGGAGCATTTTTTATCGGGGTTTGAGTCTGGCTTCGAGCCGCATTCAATTCCGATTGAAGTTGAATCAAGGGATCTTGATAGTTTGCCACATACCTGAAAAAACTTTACAAGATCGTTAGAGCGATGTATGTGTTGGCTTGAGATTTTCTCTAGATGGGGTCCCACGGATGGCGCCAAACTGTTAATGCCAAAAATCGCACAAAAATACAACTTAAGGTCGATGTGGATATTTAACAACTAAAGAAACGTATCTCAAGACGAATAACACAATTGCATGGAAAAAGTAAAAGAGACAAGGAATTTAGTGACGCGGAAAACCCCAAAATAAGGGAAAAAACCGCGGTCGACTCCGTGAGAGTCAACGGTGCACTATGGTCGCCAAACAGGGGCGATGTCCTTGTGTTTCTGGTGTCGATTGTACAGAGATTACAATACAAATGAAGGAAAGACTTCGAAAATGTAAAGTAACAAGTGTTTTCTAATGTAAAACAGTGTGCGTCGTGTGTAAAAGTGAAGTGTCGTGTGCTGATGTCGTGCGTCGAGAGCGATTCTTCTGTGAGCGATTTATGTGCTTCAAATGTTCTTCAGAGTTCGAGTGCTTGTGTCTGATTTTCTATGTTGTATCCCCGTTCCGTCCTTTGAAATGATGATTTTATAGTCTTCGGGCACTTTAATTGGATCATTAAGGACTTTGGTAACTGCCGTAACGGTCGATGTCTTTAATGCGGGATTTAGATGTTCTTAACTGACTTCGTCGGTTATAGACGTTGTCCATTAATGGTGTTGACTCCTGCATTAAACATTGAACAAACATAACAGTCGTATAGCGCGTTAGTCGGTCGAGGTCGCATGGTTTTATGTGACGGTCGTGTGAACTAGGCGACGTCGAGGTCGAGTGTCGAAATACAAGACCATGTATATGACTGGAAATGTCTTGTAATACCTTATCTTAGTATAGGAATGGTCTTATGAAAATGTCGTAAGACTAGGTCGTAAAACCACTAAGTCGTTAAACCAGGATGACGATGTCGCAGGACCAGAGCGATATAAGACTAGCGATGTGCGACGTGCGACACATGATGTGCGACACGTGACGTGCGATCGCAAGATGTCTTTTAATAATCAACTATCGTATGTCGGGGATAAGGCAATAATGGGTATTACCTTCATCGATCGGGGGTATGACTTTTGTAGGCATTAGGGTAATCGAAGTCCATGGGTCATGTCGAAGGAATTCCCCAGGTCAGTCAAGGGTGTGATTTTTTACCCAAACAGTTGGATATCTAGTATCCACTCCTTCCATGAATAGCATCATTCGGTTTTTCCAAAGAGAAAAGTTGTTAGGATTAAACTTAGGAGGTTTGGTAATGGAACCATTTTCAGAAAAGTTGTTTTGAAAAGAGTTTTCAACAGTTGAAGATGAAGAGGCAGCCATCGCAGATCAAGTTTATGAGTTAAACTTTCTGCTCTGATACCACTTGTTAGTCCCAGATGGCTATAACAAGTATTGTAGAAGGGGGGGTTGAATACAATACTCAAATTTTCACAATTTTAATTCTATTATTGAAAACTTTCAACAAGAATTACACATAGAAACTAAAGACTGTTGCGGAAAAGAATAGATAAACTATTCTAACAATCTTTCACAAAGTATACTAAACAAAACAACTTAGAACACTTAGAACAAAGTTATAAAGTTCTTAAGCAATATGGAGATTTCTTGCACTGAGAGAGATTTCCAGAAAGCGTGGTTTGCATGGGAGCCTTCTTCTTCCTTTTATAGTGAGATGAGCATTAAATGCTTGGGACACCTGTCATCAGGAGATTTGCTCATTGCTGTAGACTTCTGAAAAGTTGATATGTCTTTATCACCTTTTCATTGGTACAAGGAATAGAACCCATGCTGAAAGGGACTTTATCTAAAAATAGATAAGATGACAAAAAGTCACTTTTATCTGGCAAAGGATATTGTCCCATAATAAATGATCTTATTGATGTGTATTCCAAGACAATCACACCGATGATGTTCCACCGATGTAAGTGTCTTGAATCTTGCACCAATCATCAGAGAGAAAACCATCCATTTGATAACACATAGATCCCACCGATTTTAGCACCCTTATCGGTGGGGTATTGCTGGCCGACGAAGAGGATATCGGTGGGGAGGTTGTCCACCGATGTGTGGAACCACAATCGGTGGACAATGACTTGTATGTATGTTGAGAAGAGTCTTCTTATTTCCACAATGAGAATATCTTCAAGCTTGGATTCGGTTGATCTTCGACTTCACCGAACAGTTGATATTTTGTACAAGTCATTACAAAAGAACCATGCTACAATAGTCTAAGTAAGATATAGGGAGAAACATCGATGAGTCAATTTCAAATCTTGGTGACCCAACAAACAGGTTAAAATCAAACCAAGTTTCTACCAGAAATCATTGTAAGAGAGGATCTCTTGATATAGAAAATCAAGGATGGCTCTGATACCAATTGTTGGTTCCTATTTTACTTAACAATGATATAAATATCTTATAGTTCAAACAGATTAGAGTGCGGAAGCGTTTTAACGAACTAAGAAGATATTTAAGGTAGAAAGACACACAATCAAATACGTGAAAACAGTAATAACACAAGAACTTTATCTCAAAGATTCACTGTATATTGATTTAAATAAGAACACCGAAGGTTGAATAGAATTCTGCTCTAAAGGGTGTGTGTGTCGAGCAAGGTTCATAAAAGAGCTCAACATGAGCCTTCTATTTATACTGTTCATCAGGGGACAAAGGGGAGACAAAAAGTACTAAGGGTACAAGCCATGATCGTGGGACTCCTACAGGTACAACGTTAATGTAGTGCGACGTCTTCTGCTAAGGCTGAAACTTATCAGATGTTGACACGTGGAGTTGTCAGGGCACGCCTTGTACGAACGATCTTCAGGATCTTCGTACAGCAGAAAACGTGAGAAGCACGATCGTCTTCGTTTTGATCTTCAGATAAACTTCTAAGTCTTCAGTCTTCATACCACAGAGGCTCTGTCAAGTGTGACAGAGGCTCTGTGGCCTTGTCCTCTGAGAACGTCTTCTGTTGATTCTTCACTTCGGTCCATTCGGTGACTTGGCAGAGGCCTCTGTCGATGACTATATACTTAGCCTATTTTTCAATACTTCTTAAACTACAGAAGTTGGAGCTAACATACTTTTTCGACAACCTTGAAGTTCCTTTGATGTGAGTTTGTCTTATGAGATAACTAAGTTTTGGGTATACCAAATGCAGACTCAGTTAGCTGAAAGAATAAAAGATATATAACTTATATTGGAATCACTGAACAGACTCAGTGACAGGGTCCTCATCAAATCACTGAGAGGGAATGATTAAACAATATCCCCTTATTTGATGATAACAAAGCAATATAAAGGAATTGATAAGTATAAATCAAAAGGAAATAGAACTCATAAAATACTTTGTTCTATTTACTATTTTGAGGGATATTTTCAGTATTGTAATGGAGTAAAGTACCTCGTAAGAAATTTCATTAATTGTAGAGAATTTACTAATACTGAAAAAGAAATACAATTGTAATTACGCTTAAAGATCATCAAACATAATGTAATCAGGGATGCTAACACATGATTTGTCCTTGCGCCTTTTCAACTATATTTTGATCTTGCTATTAAGTGCATGTCTAGGGAGGTCATGTGTTTCAACATAGCTGAGAATAGACATGAGATAATCTAGAGGAGCAATGTAAAGTTCAGATGTTCTTTGGAAGCTCAGTTTTCCATCTAGATCAAATAAGAAGGTACCATGATCAGGTTTGAAGAAGATGCGTCCAAGTATCTTAAGGCCTTCTACTGGGAGAGAGAGTTCAACATTAAGATATCAGGCTTGATTGATTCAAAGATAACTTCGTCTATATTGAACCTAGTATGATGCTTGTTGCGGAGAGAATGACCTTCTTTAGTGGTATTTGGTGAGTCTTCTGAGGTTCTAAAGGGACATCGACAATGCACTTCATTCTGTCAAGAAGTCGCTTAGGTTCTTTCATGACTATCCCCTTGTACATGGATTTGGATTTCTGAATGCCACTTCGAATTTCTATTTATATTTGTGAAGGCAAGATGGATAATCAGTGACCCAAGTAGTGTCATCTCCGAAGATGGTCAGCGAGACAAAAAGTATTCCTTCCTTTACTCTTTCAGCGATGGTGATCTTTGCCTTAGAAATACGTTGATCCACTTTCAGTCTGCACCATTTGTTCTCTTGGCTTTCAGATCATCTTCCTCAACTTTATCTTGTTCAGTTGCACTAATTAGAAGAGCTTGTGAAGCGACGAGGTTTTTGTCTTTCTAAACTTACCAACCAATAGAGTATAGATGGCAAGTGCTTTGTCTAGCTCAAGCTTTTATATAACATTTGTTTATGCATTTCTATCTCCTCCTCAACTCTGAGAGCTCTTTTTTCCAGCATCAAATAGAAACCTGAATCCATCCCTAGACTTACGAAGAGGAATTTTTACTCTAGTAGATTCCAACTCAGCAAGGTAAGCTTCTATATGAGTTTTTCTTTCATATTTTTTAGATTCAGTGGTTGATTCCATACTCAACAAATTTGAGTTTGAGGTTGAGGTTGAGGTGGCTCTTCTAGGAACCCATTGAGTTGAGTTGTAAACGCTTTACTATTTCCCCATTTTGGGTGAGTATACATCGGTGGTTATTCATATTGATTATTTAGTTTTAAATTTAATCTTATTTTAGGGGTGTTAAATTGGCGGTCGTCATGAAGGCCTACAATCAAAATCATGCCTAGGCAACTAATTTTTCATATTGAAAAATTGTAGAAGCATATACATCTTTGAGGAAAAGGATAAACATTCTTCTTATGAAGATAAAGTTTATTTTCAACTATATAAATACTGATGTGTATTCAGAATTTGTATGGAATTTTATTAAAAAATATAACATTTGTTTGAGCTACCTACAATCACCTATGGAATCTATGAGAGTGATTTTTATCTTCGATATTTTAAATCTCTTAAGTTAAACTAATTTGAGAGAATTGTGTGTCTGGTGTAGCAATTCTGCAGTTTAGAAATTGTTGGATACGATATCAACTATTTCCATTTCATCCTAATGACATTACCTTACTAAGAATCTTACCGGATAAGAGCGAAGGCAAGGACCGAAGTGTTACCCGGTAAGTGAGGGCAGCAACTCTTACTATGGTTAACAATTACCGGGTAAATTGTTGTATACAATGTCGTTTTGGTGGACTAAAATCTTACCCGGTAAGTAAGTGATAGTGTTGAAGTTTGCCGGTAAGCACTTACCCAAGTAAGTGTTTGGTAAAGTGTCCCTTACTTTTGGAACCAAATTTTCTTTTAGGCAAAGTTTACATAAATGTCTTTCGTATTTGCGGAAAACCTATTTTCGTGTTATTATTTTCTTTTAAACCTTTACGCAAATTAGCGTAAAGATTTTTTTTCTTTTTTGTGTAATCTGAAAATCGAGTTTACGTAAATACACAAAACGTTTACATAATGCTTAATAAGTAACTTTGTTTGAAATTTTTGACTATTTTGGTGGATTCCCAAGTCAATAGAGGTATTCCTAGACTCTTCTTCTCATACATCTCTCCTTCTAAAGTACTTGTATGAATTCTAAATACAAGGAGACTCTTAACACAAGGAGACGTGTAAAAGATGGGTGACATTTGACCATCATATTTAAATTGATTTTATTTAAAATTGGCACTTAGGGGCTGTTTGTTTACCTCTTAATGGTTCCATTAAGAGGCAACCTCTGAATCGCTAAGAGGTAAATCTTGTTTGGCAAAAAAAATGTCTGCCTCTTAATGGTTCTAAAACCCTCTGGATGATTTAGCATCATGGGCCTCCCTTAATCATTCAGTGCCTTGATTTCATTCTAAACAATTACCAAACAACCATATTTCATTTTACACTATATCATAAAAGCCTCTTAATCATTCTAACCACTTAATCATTCTGCACTAAACCATTCAGCAACTGCCAAACAGCCCCTTATCTACCGTATTTTATTACTTGTTTCCCTCTCAATTTTCATTTACTGCTTGATGGGATTTATCTGGTTGTTAGTTATATTCACATTCAATTACCTGACAATATCAGATACCATGATGGTGATGCATTTATTTTGGTCCATAACGAATTATAGTAGCAAAATCAGTAACTAGGGACGGACCCAAAGAAGGACCACCGGTGGCACGTGTCACCGTAATCTCTCCACCAAAAGGTTTAAATTTTTACATTTTCAAAAGTTGCAACTGTATTGTTTTAGAATGTGCCACTGTATGATATTCAAAAGTTCAAGAAGGTGCAACCGTAACTTGTAATCAACTAAAAACCCAAAAAAGATTCTTGAAAACAACAAAAAAAACCGGGAAAAAACCTCTTGAAATCAACCAAAAAAACCGAAAAAATCCCTCGAAATCGATAAAAAAACATAGAAATCTTTCAAAATCAAGAAAAAAAAACTTTAAAAATCACTCGAAACGGTGAAATTAGGCTAAAACACATCGGACGATATTAAACATTGATAACAGGTTGATAAAAATTGTTTTTTAGTAACTATTTTGTCTATATTATAGAGTATCAGTATGCCATCGTATGAAAAAAAAAATATGCGTCTGTCCCTATATAGAGCCTACTTAACATCCAAGAGAAGTTATAAACAAGTGAATTGATTAAAACCTTTTATCAATTGGTGTTGATTTTAATTGAATTTTTTTTTTACTTATGTGAATTACATGTAATTCACTTGAGTGATTCACATAAGTGAAATATGATTTTAATTGATTTGAAAAAAAGTTCATATGTGAATTACATGGGTTAACATATGAACAAATAGTTTATATGTGAATCACACAGGTTCATATATGAACTCGTCCCGTGTATTTGTAAAAGTTACGAAACTGTCCTATTTCTGGAACAGCTGTAACTTTAAACCAGTCAAAGCCGCAACTTTTGATCAATTAAAGCCGATCTTGACCGAATAAATGGCTAAGATTATTTCTCAATTTCTCACACATTTTGCATTTCTCAAATGAACCTATGGCTATATATATATATATAGTCCCCTTCAAATGTAAATTTTTTTTTTCGTGTAAACCGTGTAAACTTTGTAGTTTCATAGGTTTTTTTGATGAAATTGTTTTATGGAATTGTTTATTTTGATGAAATTGTTTCATATCATCCATTTTTTGACGAAATGTTTTTATGAAATTTGTAGTTTCATAGGTTTTTTTTCATTTTTATGAATTGTTTCATACATTTTTCGTTTTCACCTATGAAACTACAAATTTCGCTTCATCAAAAAATGAATGATATGAAACAAAAAAGTTTACATTTGAAGCTCCCTCTATATATATATATATAGAGGAAAGTTCAAATGAAAACTCAAATTCAATTGTAAACATGAGGACAAATCTCGTCCATTGATCGCAGTCATATTTAAGTCATTCCTAAAATTCAGCTTTAGGGGTATTTTCGTCAAATTAGAATGAGCGCATCCTTTATTGACTTTTTATTTTCTTTTTTAATTAAAAAACTTTACCCCCTTAAATTTTAAAATAAATTATCTCAAAAATTACTAACATTTTAATCAAACAAATTACATTAAAAAAACGAGAATTTCGTGCTCTTCGATATGACATCCATCATGATATAGTTTTTTTTCGTTTTAACCGTTTTTACGTGAAATCGTGTATATGTGTTATATTCAGAGTGAATAAATGTACATTTATTCAGTTTTGAATATTTACCTTTATTCAGTCTGAATATATAGAGTTATTCAGACTGAATAAAGGTACAAAATTTAAACATTTATTCGTTTTGAATATCTACCTTTATTCAGTCTGAATATAACACATATTCAGTCTGAATATAACACATATTCAGTCTGAATATAACACATATTCAGACTGAATATAACACATATTCAGACTGAATATAACACATATTCAAACTGATGTATTTATATGTGTTCTTCAGTTTTTCGTTTTTTGAGGTTTTTCTTTGAACCTCCCCCTCTCTCTCTCTCTCTCTCTCTCTCTCTCTATATATATATATATATATATATATATATATATATATATTGTGCGTTTCAATTGTAAACCAAACAATTCTAACAAACTATACAAACCACTATATATATATATAAAAGATTATGAACTTAGGAATAAATTAAAACTCAAACGGGAATCATTTTAGCATGCCCCTCTGCAAGTGATCTATTATGATCATTCAAGCAACCAAGATCTCGTATTTGATTTCGTTTATTATGTTCCATTAAATGTTAACTGTGCAAGTATGATGTTTGTCAATGGGGTACACCTTTTAATGGAGGAGAATACTGGATGATGAGCAGCAGAATGTATATGGATCAGAAGCCTCGACGATGGGTAGTTTAGGAGGACCTTTTGAATAACACCATTTTTGTTTATTCAAACCTCATTTTCATGCTTACCTTTCTTTGATATAAATACATCAGTTTGAATATGTGTTATATTCAGTCTGAATATAACATATATACACGATTTCACGTAAAAAACGGTTAAATAAAAAAAAACTATATCATGATGGATATCATATCGAAGAGCACGAAATTCTCGTTTTTTTGATGTAATTTGTTTGATTAAAATGTTAGTAATTTTTGAGATAATTTATTTTAAAATTTAAGGGGGTAAAAGTTTTTTAATTAAAAAAGAAAATAAAAATTCAACAAAAATAAGCGTTGATTCTAATCTTTCCAATTTTACCCCTGCACACTAAATATTCATTAAGCCATGGACAGAGTTTTCAACTTATTTACAAAATTGTCACCGTGTTTTTTTGCCATTGATCTCTTCACCAGATTATTAATCAACGCCTGTGGTTTGTCCTCACGTTTACAATTGAATTTGAGTTTTCATTTGACCTCACCCCTATATATATATATATATATATATATATATATATATATATATATATATATATATATATATCATCCAAAGATGATTGTTATTTGCTACATAATATAAAAATATATATGAGAATTATTAGAAGGGAAATTGCCTCAAATAGCCATTTTATACATAAGGTTTCTTTAAATAGCCATTTTAAACATCTAATTCCAAAAATGGCCAAAACTTACGCATACAAACTTACGCACAGAGTTTTCTGTGCGTAAGTTTCATTTTTCCCAAAAAAAAAATTAAAAAAACGATTTTTTTAAAAAACTTACGCACAGAAAACTCTGTGCGTAAGTTTTAATCCTAAGTGTATGCGTAAGTTTTTTTTGCACCACGTAGGCTCCACGTGGAAAACCTAAACTTACGCACAGAGATTAAAAACTTACGCACAGAGTTTTCTGTGCGTAAGTTTTTTAAAAAATCGTTTTTTTTCATTTTTTTTTGGGAAAAATGAAACTTACGCACAGAAAACTCTGTGCGTAAGTTTCTATGCGTAAGTTTTAATTTTTTTTTTTTGTTTAAGAAAGAATCCGATTCTTTTTCAGTGATTTGACACAACACAGTAAAACCAGCTTTAATTCAATTCATACGGATTCAATTGATTTTTTTTAAAAAAATTAATTTTTTGGAAAAACATTTTAGAAAATAATCAAATTGTTTAAAAAAAATTATTTCTAAATAATTTTTTAAGTAAAAAAATTACGCATCGTAAAAAAATTGTTTAAGTAAAAAAATTGTTTTTTTTTCAAACTTACGCATAAAAGTAAAAAAATTGTTTATTCAAAAAATTGTTCAAGTAAAAAAATTGTTTAAGTAAAAAAATTGTTCTTTTCAAACTTACGCATAAAAGTAAAAAGTTGTTTATTAAAAAAAAATTGTAAAAAATTGTTTATTTTTTTTTTATTAAAAAAAATAAACTTACGTATAAATTGTAAAAAATTAAAAAAAATTAAAAAAATAAACTTACGCATAAAAAAAATTGTAAAAAATTGTTTATTAAAAAAAATAAACTAATGCATAAATTGTAAAAAATTATAAAAAATAAACTTACGCATAATAAAAAAAAATTGTAAAAAATTGTTTATTAAAAAAAATAAACTAATGCATAAATTGTAAAAAATTATAAAAAATTAAAAAAAAATAAACTTACGCATAATAATAAAAAATTGTAAAAAAATGTTTATTAAAAAAAATAAACTTACGCATAAATTGTAAAAAATTAAAAAAAATAAACTTACGCATAATAAAAAAATCGTAAGTTTATTTTTTTTAATTTTTTACAATTTTTTTTAAATTTTTCCAAGAAGATGACTTATGGGTTTCTTGTTAAAAAAATTAATTTTTTGGATAAACATTTTAGAAAATAATCAAATTGTTTAAAAAAATTATTTCTAAATAATTTTTTAAAATAATTTGATTATTTTGGAAAAACATTTTTTTAAATAATTTATTGAAAAAAAATTGATTGAATAATTTTTTATAAATTGAATCCCTATTTTATAAAAAAATTAAATGAGATAGAAAAAAATATAGAAAAAAACTAATTTCTAAATAATTTGTAAACACTGCATTGTTATTGTTATGTCCATTGTATATATATATATATTGTAAACACTTATTTCATTACAGTTTCTATATATATATTGTATGTCCATTGTAAACACTGCATTGTTATTTCATTTCTTACTCCCATATCAGTTGTAAACACTTAATTCTCTCCCATCATTCATTCCAAGTCCATGGCCTCTACAACCGAAAAATTGAGGTTGCATATCCGTGGTGGAGGAAGATGGGAAAAAGTAAACAATGTGATGGAGTATGTATCTGATCAAGTTTTTCAACGTGGTGTAATGTTGCGACAAAACATTACACATGATGCGTTAGTTAGCTATGTTGCACAAAAATTTGAAATTGAAGGTGGATTTATGTTGTCGTATAAGTATGATGGGGCGGTTTTCCTATTAGGCGATGACGATGACGTTATTGGTTTTATGGAGTTCGCTTCTACTTCAAGAAAACCGGCAACACTTTATATCTCAGTTGAAACTTCTGTTAGTCGTGGTTTCCGACCGGGTAGAGGAAGCAATGTGGGAGGAAGTTCCACCCCCTTCCAATCATTGAGGCTCAACCATTAATACGAAAACAGGAGGTTCCGTATGTGCCCCAATTTGTTTCGCAAGAGGAACCTAACTATGGTTATAACAACGACTGGTTTCCCGATACCGAAGAATTTCCAGAAGGTGCCAATGTTTTTAAGTTGGGTATACCTGAAATTGATGATACAGATTCTGAAGATGGTGACAGTTCCGAAGAGGGGGCAGTAGGAGACGGGGGAGAACCAAATGAAGAAATATGTACTGCCAATACATCATTTTCGGCGATCAATGATTTTTTTGGTATGCCTCCCATAGTCCCAACACCAGTACCCACGATCACAGAAAACGAACCGGTCAATTATAATCGCACTACACACATCTGCCTTGGGCAAATATTTAACACGAACGAAGAACTGAAGTTAGCCATGGGATTGAAATTTGTTAAAGAAGGTTTCGAGTTTAAAGTCAATAGATCAGGCCCGAAAAGGTACGAGGCAGTTTGTGTGCATGAAAGTTGTAATTGGAAGATCAGGGTGAACGTTGTTGGAGAAAGCACCATGTTTGAAATTCGAAAATTGGAGGACCGACACACTTGTTCGGGAACTCAACTACATCCTAATCATAGGCAAGCAAATAGAAAAGTTTTGGGTCATATAATAAAGAAAGCCGTTTCAGACGAGAGTAGAAACTACAGGCCAAATGACATAAGGAATGATGTGAACGAGCAATTCCATATATCTGTTTCCTACAAGCAAGCTTGGAGCGCCAAATGTTTCGCATTGGCCCAAATTAGGGGTACCCCGTCGGTTTCCTTTAGCAGACTTCCAGTGTATTTTTATAATTTGGAGCGCCTGAATCCGGGTACCGTGACGAGAATAATGACTGATGAGATGCAACGCTTCCGATGTTGTTTCGTCGCCCTTGGATGTGCGGTATGAATTATTATTATTATTAGACATTTAGTTTAAATCATATATTTGTTGATTTAGATTTAAGTTCATGTAGTTTATTATTATTAGACATTTAGTTTAAATCATATATTATTATTATTATTATTATTAGACATTTAGTTTAAATCACATATTATTATTATCATGTATGTTTTTCCCCAGATTCGGACGTTTTTGAACAATTTGAGGCCGGTGATCGTAATAGACGGTGCTCATTTAAAAGGGGAGTATTTAGGCACCATGTTCTTGGCTGTTGGGATGGATGGAAATAACCAAATCGTTCCAATTGCATACGGAGTTGGCAGATCTGAGAGTGGGGACGAATGGACTTGGTTCTTGACGATGTTGAAGCAATGCATCGGAGAAGTTGAAGGGTTGGTATTCATATCCGATAGAGCTGCTTCCATTAAGCAAGCCATTACGACTGTATACCCGGGTGCCCATCATGGTCTTTGTTGTCGGCATTTAGAGATGAATGTTTACACACACGATAAAAGAGTTAGGTTGAAGAAGAAACTATATTGGAAGACAGTCAAAGCCTACACGGTTGAGGAGTTCCACGCGTATATGAACCAACTACAACGTTGTGTACCTGATGGTAGTGCATATATGAATAGCATTGGGCCAGCTAGATGGTCGAGAGTTTACTTCCCTGGCATGCGTTACAATATGATGACATCGAATAGCGCCGAGTCAGTGAATGCGTTGTCCCGATTTGCTCGTAAACTACCAATTGTCTCACTTTTAGATTACTTTCGGGGAGTACAACAACAATGGTATGCTGAACGTCATGATTTTGCAGGTAATTTATTATTTTTATTTTTATTTACAATTAAATTAAATTAATTATAAAATATTAATGTTACAAATTTTTATTTGTAGTGCAAAGTCAACATGCTCTAACACCGTGGGCACAAAAGAAAATAAAGAAACGTATGTGGAAGTCAGCAACATGGACAGTACATCCCATGAATAATAATATGTATGAAGTTCGTGATGGGCGTAGGGACGGAATCGTTGATCTACAGGCACGTACCTGTAGCTGTAGAAAATGGCAGCTTTCAGTTTTACCATGCGGCCATGCAATCGCAGTTGCGAAACAATTACAGTGGAGAGACTGCAGCCAGATGGCGTCACCTTACTACACGACGATTAACCTCCGGGCAACCTACCAGGAGTCGGTCGTTCCTATTGGACCAAACTCAACATGGATTGTGCCTGCTGAATATATGATCGTCCATCCACCGCTTATTACCAAAAAGGTAGGCAGACCAAGTAATCATGATCGCATTCCATCGCGTGGTGAGGAACCAAGACAGAGAAATTGTAGTCGGTGTGGAGGATCAGGACATAATCGTCGACATTGTACCATGATAATTCCTCCCGTACAATTCCCTCGTTCAAGAGCCTCTGGTAGCCATAGTAGAAATCAAGCAAGTCACCTGACACAACCGACTTATTCAGCTGAGGGACTTCATCAGACAGAGCCAGGTCACTCGTCGCAACAAGATGGTTATGGAAACTTTATGTACCCTACATTTGACCTTAATGAATAAATCACGTAATTATTATGTGATAAGTTTGTATAACTAGTTTAATATGATTCGGTCTGTCGTTAAATATTGGTGTAATCTATCGATTTTCAGTTTATAGCTTCAAGTAATTAGCTAGAACAGGAACACGACACTAGATAATTTACTCTATCAAATATAAAGCCCAAAATAATTAAAGTTAAAAAATTGGTAGATAAGAGATATGTAACATATATACATTTGGATAAATCAAACAAATAGATACATCTTAACAATACTTGCATTTAAACTTTATTTATTATTAAATTAAAAATCATCCAAAAAATGTATTTTAAATAAATTTATATTTTTAAAATTTTTTTATATAAGAAGAAAATGGTCAATCAAGACATTGATTATTGTACCTTTGTGGCTATAAATACAATGTGTCACCAACTCAAAATTCACAACATCCCAAATTTTACATCCACTGATAACGTAACACTCTCGGCGTTGTAAACCAAATCATGGCGGGAAACGCATCATCTTCAAACCCCCCCTCTTCCCAGATGCCAACGACAATTGTAAAAGCAATTGAAAAAGCCCAAGCGGAGTGCAAAGAGATATATGAGAAGTGGGATTACGCTCTTGCAGAAAAAGATAAAGTCCTTGAAAGGATAAATGACAAACACAACGCCATAGCGAAACTGTACAAAGAGATCGCGAAAGATGACGCAATTGCCAAAGGATAAATGACAAACACAACGCCATAGCGAAACTGTACAAAGAGATCGCGAAAGATGACGCAATCACCGAAATATTTTGTAAAATATCTTTACCGATATTGCCGGAATATTGCCGCCGGAATCCTTTTGTCGGAATATTGCCGCCGGAATACTTTTGCCGGAATTGATGAAGAGAGATTTTTTGTTGAATTAAGAAGAGTGAAATAGTTTGTTATAGTAAAATATATATAGTAGTATATTTATGAGGAAATTTAAAATTTGAAATTTTTGAATTTTGAAAAATATGAATTTTGAAAAATTTGAATATGAAATTTTTGAATATGGAATGTATTGAATATGAAAATTTTGAAAAGGTAATTAATTTTCCAAAATATTTTTATATAAGTAATTTTTAAAAACGTATTTAGTTAAAGCCGTAGTCCTGCAATTGAATCCGTATGAATTAAGTTAAAGCTGGCTTTACTGTGTTGTGTCAAATCACTGAAAAAGAATCGGATTCTTTCTTAAACAAAAAAAAAATGAAAACTTACGCATACAAACTTACGCACAGAGTTTTCTGTGCGTAAGTTTCATTTTTCCCAAAAAAATGAAAAAAACGATTTTTTAAAAAACTTACGCACAGAAAACTCTGTGCGTAAGTTTTTAATCTCTGTGCGTAAGTTTAGGTTTTCCACGTGGAGCCTACGTGGTGCAAAAAAAAAACTTACGCATACACTTAGGATTAAAACTTACGCACAGAGTTTTCTGTGCGTAAGTTTTTAAAAAAATCGTTTTTTTAATTTTTTTTTTGGGAAAAATGAAACTTACGTACAGAAAACTCTGTGCGTAATTTTGTATGCGTAAGTTTTGGCCTTTTTGGAATTAGATGTTTAAAATGGCTATTTAAAGAAAACTTATGTATAAAATGGCTATTTGAGGCAATTTCCCTTATTAGACCCGGGTGTCAGTCACCTCAATTATGGAGCTTGAAGTCCATTTTGTTCTAGAAACTTTTGACTTCACCATTTATTCTTTTTAAATTATGTAGCATAATATACGTACTGATGCATACTAAAATAAAATATTATTAAAGCTACGATTATGTGAGGTAAGATAGTTTTAGGGAAGGTTTTTAAAGGTTGGTTTTTGGTTTCAAGAGAGTTCATTAATCATTAACCATTTCTTCTTTTTTATATATCTTTAAATTGTGTAGCATAATATACTGGTGCGTACTAAAATAAAATACGATTAAACCTAGGATTATGTGAGGTAAGATGGGTGTTGTGAAGGTTGGTTTTTGATTAGTTTTTAGAGAAGTTTTTATGAGGTTTTAGATACATCTTTAAAGCTTCTTTAGAGGTTAGTTAAAAAAAAATTACAGTTTCTATATTTAAATATCATTATATATTATAAATAAATTTATTAATCAACAAAAAGTCTTAAAGGAATAAATTTTTATAAACTTATCATATAAAAGACAAGAATATTTCGAAACAATCCCTAATGTTCAATCATTCCATACTCCATTTTCTAACGTCCACCTTACACTCCTCGCAAAACTTGATATTCAACCTATCGCATCTCATCTATTTCTAACTTTTTTATATTGTCTCCTCGAGTAGAACCACGTTTGTTACTTTGCACAGACGATGAAGCCTCGTCTGAGTGCAACATGTCTGCAAAGCTGGTAGCCATAAAGCTATAATTTCGCAGATCCGTCCCTCACATTTATCAATTCCCAACAGATTTCGTCCCTTGGTCTAATGGTCGTTACCTTTTTCCGTTAAGTCCAATTTAATGAGGGCTATTTTAGTCATTTTAGATTTTTATCTCACTTTTAAATCATAAATTTTTTCACATGGTCCAGTAAACTTGTGCCACGTGTCCGAGTCTATCGAAAATCTTCTAGCCGTGAATCGAACCTCCCTAGCATCCCACCCAATCTCGGACCACCCTCTCTATCCGATCATCTTCTCCGGTAAGTAACTACCTGCCACTAGAAAAACACATCATTATCTCACAGTAATGAAGAACAAAGAACTTGTATGTAGATATGGGTTTAGGGTGGTTGGTGGTTCACTGATCAGAGTAGGGGTGACAAAAAGTGACCCAACCCGCCAACCCAACTCGAACCCAACCCAAATTTAGCAGGTTGGGTTGAGATTTTTAACCCATTTAAGTTAAATGGGTCAACCCGCCTAACCCAATGTTAATGGGTTGGATTGGGTTGAAATTTACAACCTGTTTTTAACCCATTTACAACTTGTTTTCAACCCATTTACAACATGTTTTTTAATTATTATCGTTATTTAATTATAATTAATAATTAAAAAGTTAACAAAAAAACAAAATATGCTTCCACTTTGAGTCCTTCCATCGTTCACACATTTCACTTTCAGTCGCAAAACCCTAAGCCCTAACCGACATCGAGTCCTTCCAGCCTTCAGGCTTCCACGACCACCGACTGCCGACGGCGACGACGCCCTTCCACGACCACCAAATTCTCTTCCACGCCCACGACTCATCCACGAGAGATCGAGTCCTTACTCCTTGCAGTGTATCACGCCCATCCATACACCACAATACGTCTTTGAATATGTATTAACAGGTTCAACCCATTTATTTAATAGATTGGGTTGAGAAAATCATAAACAGGTCAACCAACTACCAACCCATTTAAATACTAGGTTAGGTTGGGTTGAAAATTTCAACCCATTTAGTTAAACAGGTTGGATTGGGGTTGAGATTTTCAACCCAATTAATAAATGGGTTGAACCCGAACCTGTAATACCCCGGGTAAGTTCGTTAGTTAAAATCCCTTTTCGTTAAGTTTAGTTAACTTTAAAGTTGAATATTAGGGTAAGTTTGGGTAAATTATAAGTTTAGGGGTGTTTGGGGCATTGTTGAGAAGTTCAAGGTCTAAAACGAAAAACTAGGTTTGATATACCCTTTAGAACTTCAGATATTTTCATAACTCAGTAATTCAGAAAATATCAGCTGAAGGTGTGTGTGTGTTTTGGGAAGAAAAGAAGAAAAAGAAGAAAAGCTAGGTTAAGGCTTCAATTGGTGTACTTAGAAGTGATTCAAGGTATGTTTCCTTAACATTTTATGTTGGTAATTGCTATTAGATAGTTCCTATCGGAGTAGAATCATAGATTTCATGGTTTGGGTTGATTCAGCCGAATTCTGGGTAGAAAATGCATAAACAGACAGTGGTTTCCGGATAGAATGAATGTGTCCGGATACTTTTGTTGGTAGTGATCGGGTAGCTTTGTTGATGGTGTCCGGACGAGTCAAGTATCCGGGTAAGTTCCTTTTGTTATACGTTTCCGGATGGAATGGGATACCTGATGGTATCCGGATTGCTTTGTTGTCCGGAATGTCTGTTATCCGGATTAAATGTGCTGTCCGGATAGTTCAGGTTGTCCGGATTACCTTGTTGTCCGGAAAGTTGGGCTGTCCGGGTTGTTTTGGGCTGTCCGGGAACTATAGCTGTTAGGTCGTTTTGATGGCGAGAGTTAGGTAGATTTATCTAGAGTTCATAGCCTGCTGGTATGTTTAATGTGTTCAATTGGTAAGGGAATATTTGTATTTAATCTGTTTCAGATTCTGTGGATTTGGATTGAAAGACTGAATCTTTTGGAGAAAGGCTTGGAAGTGTTTTTGGATAAGCGATCGAGGTGAGTTTTACTTTAAAACGTTTTCAACTGGAATACATATATGTGTGGTTTGAGAATGTGATAAATGGTGTGATTATGTGTGTTTATGTTGAAATATAATATATTGAGATATTGTATTTACCTAAGATCTATACTATATAAGAATACGACTGGCCGGGCTTAGGACCGGTGTGTTGGCTGTAATATTCGTACAGTGTTGTTGGCTGTAATTGTTGTACAGTGAAGTTAATTGATTAGTTGGCTTGCTACCAACTAATTTGGCCATGGGAATGAGGAGAGGAACACGATGCACGAGTCTTGCTTGGTATTTAATCTTTGTGGTATACGTGTGTTTTATAAAAGAAAAAGGATTTCTAAACTGACAGGGATTATCTCACTAGACCGTTTGGTCTAACCCTCATTTTCCTTTCAAAAATATGTATTCCAGGTCAAGGATCTTTTGTTAGCAAAGGGAAGGATAAAGCATAGGATGCGGTTGATAGCTGACGAAGATTAGGATATGTTTACGTTTCTGTATTGTATAGTTTTGAGACTTTGGGACCGAATGTGAATTATCATGTATTTTGTTATGAAAGTAACGACGTTGTGTATGAAATGTTAATTGTTATATATTATGTGTGTTATGGGATACCGGGTCGTTACAGATGGTATCAGTGCCCTAGTTTAAGGGATTTAGGTATTAGTATCTGTACCTAGACTTAAACTGCATGTGAAGTAGGATGTCCCTATTATTGTATAACCTTGGGATGTTAAATATAAAAAGGTAGAAGGAACATCATGTAAGGTAATATTAGATTTACACCTGGCCAGTGTAATTGTGATCTTACAGGTACATGTTTGAATTGGAATACCTTGTTATATGGGGTATGTGCTTATGTGTATATTAATCTTGTTTGAATCTACAGAATGGCAAGCGGTACTAGACAAACGAATCGGGGAGGAGGAAATCCTAATAGAACAAATCCAACAGTTGGGACAAGGGGACGAGAGGGAGAAAGAGGTAGGGGCAGAACTGGAGGCAGAGTTTAGGGGCGAGGTACCGAATTTGTTACACGAAATGATTTGACGGCGGAAATGGGAAGACTTCAAGCGAATATACAATCTATGTTCGATAGAACTCGTCACACTGAAACTGGAATACCAGATCCTAGTCTGGAAGACGAAATGCCCATTACACATACTGTCATACCGGTGCTAAGGAAGTGTGACTATAAAATGTTTTTAAATTGCAAACCCCCGACATATTCAGGAGAAAGAGATCCAGTGAAGGCCATGAGGTGGCTGAAAGAGATAGAAGCTGTCTTCAGGACCAGCAAGTGTGCAGAAGAAGATAAAGTGCTATACGGAACCGCGATGTTGAAGGCAGATGCTCTATTTTGGTGGGAGGCTCATATTACCTCTAGAGGATCTGATGTGTACTCAACTTTTACTTGGGACGAATTCACAACAGCTTTCAAAGAACAGTTTTGTCCTCAAGCAGCAGTTAGACAGCTGGAAGAGGAATTCATGAACCTACATCAGAGAAGTTTATCGGTTAGGGATTACACTGCTCGCTTTCTGGAGAAGTCTCGCTTTACGGAGTACTATGTTGCCACGGAGGCGCTGAAGATGGAAAGGTTTGTTTTGGGTTAAATTCAGAAATTAGAAAGCTAGTGATTGCAAAAGGACCCGATACCTTCTCAGCCGCAGTAGATGCAACGGAAAATGTGGAACGGGATAATAGGAGAGACATTAGTGATAGAAGTTTTGGAAAAAGGAAATTGGAGGAAATGACGTGCGATTTGGAGGAATACAAATCTCCGAGACTTGATAGTTATCTATCTCTCAGACCAGCTGAAAGAAGACCATGTTCAAAATGTAACCGTATTCACCAAGGAAACTGCTATGGTGATTCCCGAAATTGCTACAAATGTGGAAAGACCGGTCATATCGCGAGAGATTGTCAGGTAACTCGATTTTGTTTCTCTTGCAACTCCCCTGATCATCTTCAGTCAGAATGTCCACAACGGAACGCACAGCAGGGTAGTATAACAGTGAAACCAACGGATGTTAGGCCAGGAGGAATACAAAGGCCTGAAATACCAAAAGCAAAGGGTCGAGTCTTTCAAATGACAGCTCAAGAAGCAGAGGAAATTTCGGATGAGGTTACTTGTATATTCTAACAAACTCTATACGTGCTAAAGTGTTATATGACTTTGGTGTAAAATGATTATTAATATTTCCGTTCTTTGTTGCTTATCTATGTTAGAGATATAGATAGAGGTGGAGTGTCTATTCAGTTAGTTTCTATGGCTTTGATTGGGTTCGAGGTAGTAGTGATAAGCATTCATACCTTTTTTCTTAACCGAATTCCGGGACAGAATTCTTTTAAGGGGGAGATAATGTAATACTCCGGGTAAGTTCGTTAGTTAAAATCCTTTTTCGTTAAGTTTAGTTAACTTTAAAGTTGAATATTAGGGTAAGTTTGGGTAAATTATAAGTTTAGGGGTGTTTGGGGCATTGTTGAGAAGTTCAAGGTCTAAAATGAAAAACTAGGTTTGATATACCCTTTAGAACTTCAGATATTTTCATAACTCAGTAATTCAGAAAATATCAGCTGAAGGTGTGTGTGTGTTTTGGGAAGAAAAGAAGAAAAAGAAGAAAAGCTAGGTTAAGGCTTCAATTGGTGTACTTAGAAATGATTCAAGGTATGTTTCATTTACATTTTATGTTGGTAATTGCTATTAGATAATTCCTATCGGAGTAGAATCATAGATTTCATGGTTTGGGTTGATTCAGCCGAATTCTGGGTAGAAAATGCATAAACAGACAGTGGTTTCCGGATAGAATGAATGTGTCTGGATACTTTTGTTGGTAGTGTCCGGGTAGCTTGGTTGATGGTGTCCGGACGAGTCAAGTATCCGGGTAAGTTCCTTTTGTTATACGTTTCCGGATGGAATGGGATACCTGATGGTATCCGGATTGCTTTGTTGTCCGGAATGTCTGTTATCCGGATTAAATGTGTTGTCCGGATAGTTCAGGTTGTCCGGATTACCTTGCTGTCCGGAAAGTTGGGCTGTCCGGGTTGTTTTGGGCTGTCCGGGACTATAGCTGTTAGGTCGTTTTGATGGCGAGAGTTAGGTAGATTTATCTTGAGTTCATAGCCTGCTGGTATGTTTAATGTGTTCAATTGGTAAGGGGATATTTGTATTTAATCTGTTTCAGATTCTGTGGATTTGGATTGAAAGACTGAATCTTTTGGAGAAAGGCTTGGAAGTTTTTTGGATAAGCGATCGAGGTGAGTTTTACTTTAAAACGTTTTCAACTGGAATACATATATGTGTGGTTTGAGAATGTGATAAATGGTGTGATTATGTGTGTTTATGTTGAAATATAATATATTGAGATATTGTATTTACCTAAGAATTATACTATATAAGAATACGACTGGCCGGGCTTAGGACCGGTGTGTTGGCTGTAATATTCGTACAGTGTTGTTGGCTGTAATTGTTGTACAGTGAAGTTAATTGATTAGTTGGCTTGCTACCAACTAATTTGGCCATGGGAATGAGGAGAGGAACACGATGCACGAGTCTTGCTTGGTATTTAATCTTTGTGGTATACGTGTGTTTTATAAAAGAAAAAGGATTTCTAAACTGACAGGGATTATCTCACTAGACCGTTTGGTCTAACCCTCATTTTCCTTTCAAAAATATGTATTCCAGGTTAAGGATCTTTTGTTAGCAAAGGGAAGGATAAAGCATAGGATGCGGTTGATAGCTGACGAAGATTAGGATATGTTTACGTTTCTGTATTGTATAGTTTTGAGACTTTGGGACCGAATGTGAATTATCATGTATTTTGTTATGAAAGTAACGACGTTGTGTATGAAATGTTAATTGTTATATATTATGTGTGTTATGGGATACCGGGTCGTTACAGAACCCAACCCAACCTGACCCATTGCCACCCCTAGATTAGAGCATATGGATGTGAACCTAATTTTTGAACCCTAATCATAGACCGAGAGAGAGAGAGAGAGAGAGAGAGAGAGAGAGAGAGAGTGTGTGTGTGTGTGTGCGTGTGTGTGTGTGTGTGTGTGACAACCAAACTCAACCAATAAAGCATATCGACAATAAAAATAAATAACTCGCTGAAACGGCCTCAAAATACCATCTCAAACATACGAGTACATCACAAGGTTTGCGGAAACAACCTATTACACAGCCGAGATTTCTAAAGTACTAGGCTTGGCATACTAAATATAATGACTTCCTTCTAGACGAAAACTTCACGCTCACGCCTTCTCCTTGCCCTTACTAGAGCCTTCTACTAAGCGCTTACCTGAAAATGGTTCAGTTTTTGAAAAACGAGGGTTAGACCATGAGGTCTAGTGAGTTCCCTCTAAAAACAAACATCTGCACCACATAAAACATTTTAAACAGTTTATAAGCACTTATAAACAATTCTCAACTTTAAAACATTTAAACTTTCAAACGCAAGAACTACACATGTAAATAGCACACTGAGGTCACACACACCTATGACAACGTGTCAGTCTCACACTGCCTTAACTGGAACACACCCTTCATGGCATAAACGGGACACCCCCCCCCCCCGGTATGAGCACTGGCGGGACACACCCCCGACTTAGCCATAACATACCCACTTCCAAATGTATGCATACATATTATCTCAACTTCCTCAAACATAGCAAAACATGCAGTTTCATATAAAAGATAAAACATGCAGTTTCATAACATCTCACGTGTTTAAAATAGTACATAAGCCAAGACATTTTCAGTTAGAAAGATTCACCTGCAGTCCTCGCTTAATTCCTTCTCACTTACGCATGTGTTCTTTAAACCGAACACCTACGATAAAATATAAGAGAATGATAAGTCACCCGATCATCCCTTGAGATTTACCCTCAACTCTCTCTTAAGACCCCTTTAACTCGCCTCACGAATAGCTCGACAACTCACGAAAGTTAAAACCAACAGAGCCCGAAAACAAATTTTCGGATACCACGTCTGGATAACCCATTTACGGGTACCACGTCCGGATAACCCATTTACAAAGTTTCATGAACAATTCGTGTTGCTTAACCATGGTATCGTTCATGGCCCGCATCATGTCCATCATTTGCGTTTGAGGAGTCACCTCCGTTATAACTGGGTTGACGGAGGCAATGTTCGTCCTTGGTATCTGCTCCACTCTCCCACTCAATAGAGGTGGAAGTGGAGGAGACAAAGTTGATGCATTAGCGTTTGGTTGATCGGTCGTGGATTGAGTCACGGCGTTACCTTCCGGTGAAGACTAAGGTCTGCTCCGCGTATTTACCATTTTTGTCTGTCACATTTGAGTATAAAGATGAGGAAATAAGCTAACAAGATAATACACAAGGAAACGTACTAAAACAATCATCGATCATCATAATCACAGAAAGCAAGCACGCTCACGTAGCAATATATTCATAATAGCAGTAGCTAATTGAAATTATGAACATACTACACATAAGAATTCTCGTTACCACTTTCATAATTCACAGTAATGTAATTTCCGTCGACTCCGAAACGTCCCATCTTAGTGTTTCTACCTAAATTCCTCACATTTCATCACTTATTAGTCTTAGCTTAAGTCTAGGCATCACACTAGCACACTTAGTTCACTTAAACTAGAGTTCTGATACCAACTTGTAACACCCTAAAAATAAGGCATTTATATAGGGAATTTCCGGAAAATGGGTAAAATAAAATTTCCATAAAACAAGCCAACTAAACTCTTAAAGTAATGGGGTAGTTTTGGACAAATGTAAATTTACGAGTATCGAGACATAATACACAACAACCTACTAATCTAGGATCCCAGTAAGACAAGATTAATGCGGGTGTCGCTATATCTCCAAAAATCTCTCATCTCGATTCCCAAAAAGCCCGACCCTCCAAGCTCCTAAGCATGGTCGGCAAATCAACGCGTCAAGGACGCACCGCTAGTGGGACCTGAAATCCACAAGTACAACACCACAAGTGTTAGACCGGATTGCCTAGTGAATATAAGAAAATCCATAAGATTGACAACAATAAGCGGTATAATAGTTCAAACCAAAGTTACCGAATCCGCACGGTGGTAAAAGTCATACTTTAACATTTCCGTCAAGTAATTCCAACCTGAACATAAGATATACAAGAGAAAGGTACTCTTGAAGTACGAGGGAGACCCGTTACCATCGAGGTGACGAGAACACATGACATGGAGTCACTCGTGATGTTATTGGATTGCACCTCAAGTCCCGATCTTAGTTCCCATGCCATAAAGACATCACAACCTCAAACCATCGATCAATGCCTTTATTGCCTACTCCATCGAGTTACACCTCAAGGACTTATGGGACCACATTGCATATCCAAGCTAGACGAGTTACACCTCAAGAACCTCAAGTCCCCTATTGCCAACTCGCTAGTGATCCAAGATGGCCAACAATTCATAATAATCAATATAAATCTTAGTCCTCGTGTACAAGGAGTTAGATACCATAAGTTATCCCAGCATGTGACCATACAATGTACCATAAGACCAACGTACTCATACACTTCGATTTATCATGTTAAGGACATTCATCAAGTGAAATTAACCTTTATGCACAAACAAGGATTTTCACATACCAATGGTTAAGACATAAATGTGTCTAGATTTTCAAAGCTCATAACCATAATTTTAAGCCTTAATAAAACATCATAGTCCAATCAAAGAGTTACAATATTCAAAGGTTGTCAAGAACAACCTGGAACTGGGAAAGAAAGGCCAGGTAAATCCTATTTTGAAAGGATATTCGTATAAAACGAAGTATCCCTCCGGACACATCTCTGGCCGAAGCTGTCCAGGGTGTTCAGCTGTATCTCGGCCGGCATTGCTGCCATATCCCTAAAATCTTCCAAGTGCTCCTCTTTCAAAGAACTAGGAGGATCGATGGCCAAGCTTAGGTCGGGTAGAAGGATTTTTGCTTTCGAGAGGTCAAGAATATCCCAAATCTTCCTAGGTTGCCTAGCGACTGTTTTAAATGCATAAGAGGGTAAAAAAATCATACTTTAAATAAGCTCTAAGCCTCGAACGATTATGGAAAGGATTTGTTTTGCAGTTTTTGGCAAAACATGGCAAGGAAATCTCTCTCAAAAGCAAAGAAAACATGAAAAAGGAAAGGATCGGCCGAGGTCGATATTTATACGATTTCGAATGTCAGGTCGAGACGACTGATGGTCGACACCTGTCCACCACCGCTTCGCATCCTTCACCGGATGGACGACGGACGACACCTGTCTCCAACAACTGTCACGCACACGTCATGCTGACACCACGATCTTATTGTTTTTACGGTTTCCCACGTAATCACTTCAGTCAGAATGGAACCGATTCAGTTTCTTTGGTCGCCACGTGTGATGTAGTTACTCCTAAAATTTAGAATCATCTTGGCGCTTTATTTAAAGTTTTGGGGGCAAACTGTTTGGGTAAAAATTCACAAGTCACGACCGACAATAAAAACCAATGATAAAAACTTAAGATAAATCTTGTACTAAGATAAGGTCATGACGACCATACATGTCCGGTACCGTGATCGTCACTTCTGATGATGATCGTAAGTATGTCTCAACGTTGAACTAGCGACTAAGCTGGTTCAGAGCTTCCGACAACCGTATTTAACGACCACCATAAGTTTTCTTACGACTTTGTCTATTAAATGTAGGTCTCAAAGCATTAATGGTCCAACGGCTATAACTGAAGACCGTCATCAAGATCGTTTATGACAGAGACCGTTACTCATCATTAAGAGGCACATTTATGACGACCAAAACTATATAAACAAGGAGGAATGTCTCATTTCGTTATCAAGCAATTCTCGAAGCACTCAAACAAACATCCGCACTTTTCTTCGAAGAAACTCACGACGAAGTGTTTTCACTCACGACGCACGATAAAATCTTACGATTAAGTTTACCTTTTATCTTATTGTAATCTCTTGTACTCTCGGTATTTGTTACACAAGGACGATGTCCCTTAGGGTGCGTTTGGTGATGGGACAGAACAGAACATGACAGAACAAAACAGGACAGAACAGAACAGGTGTCCAACGTTTGGTAAGTAAGGATAGGACTGGACAGGACAGAACAGGACATGTTAAAATGACAAATTTACCCTTAACGAGTTGTTTAGTGTTTTTTTACCAAAAAATCAATCTGAATGAAAATTAACAAATATCCAATTTGTGAGTTTTTTAGCATCAAATCCATTGAGCGTCATATCCTGTTTGTAAGTTTTTGAGCACCAAATCCATTGAGCGTCATATCCTGTTTGTAAGTTTTTGAGCATAAACCCATGAATCAAATATATAATCATTGTACAAAACCCATGAAAAACATATTATAGATTCTACCATATTCAAGTTTTTGAGCATCAAGTCCATTGAGCACCATATCTAGTTTGTAAGTTTTGGAGCATAAACCCATGAATCAAAGACTACCAAAACATCAAAAAGGTGATTACCACAATCTAGAATCTGAGTTACAATTTCATATCTGAATCAGGTGGGTTTTTTAGCATCATATCCAACAATGGGAAGAACGATGAAATCACAGGTTAAAGAAAATGAAGTCGCAGGTCCAAAATAGATGAGGAACGGTGAAATCGAGAGAAGAGAGTCGATTACATGTGAAATAGAAAGGAGATTACTTGTGGAGAAGTCGATCTGGTGAGATGAAGAGGTCGATTTGGTGAAATCGAACTCGAGCATGAATCTGATCGAGGGGTTTACAAACGGGTGAGGAAAGTTGAAATCGAGAGGAGATGGTCGATTAACTGTTAAATTGAGAGAAGAATACCTATGGAGAGGTCGATCTAGAGAATCGATCGGGTGAAGATGAAGATGAAGTCGAGCAAATATGGAGGCCTGAATCTGATCGATGGGTTTAGGTTTTGAAGGGTATTTTGGTACAAAAGTGCTTGTTCTATCTTGTTCCAGGGGTTGGAGTAGAACACGCGTGTCCCATCCTTGTTCTACCTAGTTCATGTCTGTTCCACATATAGTCACACCAAACACAGAACATGTGTGTTTTGTTATGTTCTGTCCCATCACCAAACGCACCCTTATTGACGTCTATAGTGCACCGACGACTTCTATTGTCGTCCACGGTTTTTACCCTCGACAGGGTTTTTCGCTTCACCAAATTCTCTTGTCTCTTTTGCTTGTTGTCGTTTGTCGTATGTTTTGTCGAAAGGTTCCTATTCTTTAGTTGTTAAGCTCCACACCGACGTTAATTTATCCTTTGAGATGATTTTTGGCATTAACAGTAGACATTAAAGAATATCCATATTCTTGAAGTGGAACTCATCTAGATTGGGACAAGCACTCAGTTTCCATAAATCCTTGAAATGTAACTCGATGGAGTATGCACTAAAGATACAAGAGGTTTTTAGGACTTTTCATACACTTTACGAAAACTTTGTAAAACTAAAATTACATGCTTACACAAGATGTAAAAAATATCAAATACTTTACTTTTTTTTTAAATGTCAAAATATACATATATTGTTAGAAACCAGTATTAAATTTATAAAATAAGTAAAAGGTTCTAGAAGGTTTTCTAAAAATAAACGAGTGGTTGGATGTGGTACCAACTTTATTTTTTCCGTCCACCTCAATATCGGGGATGGACTTGGACCTCGTGAATATAATGGTTCGATGACTTCGATCAACATTCTTAGTACAAAGTTTTAAATACATGTCTTAAAACATTATTTAAATTACTGATATTTACTTTTATGTGTAATGATTTTTATGCATGCATCTACATATAAGTGGAAAACATAGACAAAGGGAGAGACGTACATATGTATGGGCTTCTCAGTTGTCACTCATTGATTCGTCATAATAGAAAACTTTTAGCTGCCTTAAATTGATATGTCATCGCTTAAAAGTTAACAAAAATTGTTTTAAGCTTGTAGCCTATTTGTAATGTAGTAACATAGAACCACAAGGGTTGTGGCGTACTGGTTAAGGCTCTGGGGTGTGGTAGAATATCCCATCTGTTCAGGGTTCTAATCCAGACGTACACAACAATTGTGTCCATTGAGGTTTAATCAGGACTGATGTTTTACAGTCATAATTTGCCAAGAGATTAGTCTAGGCATAGCTAGCCTAGGACACTCTTCCCAAAAAAATGTAGTAATATAGGTTATAAATTCAAATCTTTCTCATTGTTTTTTTTAATTTTGCACGTAACATCAACAGAAAACTAAGAAGGAAAAAACCACTTAATGTTACCAAAAAACTCCTCTGTATATCAATTTTAATGAAACCGTAACCTTTACAAAATATTTATTTCACTTTATATTATCTCAATTGTTTTTTGTGGTGTCTAGAAAAAGTGGACCACAACACACTTGGGGGCTTTTTGGCAGTTGCTGAATGGTTTAATGCAGAATGATTTAGTGGTCAGAATGATTAAAAAGACTTTTATGATATAGTGCAAAATGAAATATGGTTGTTTGATAATTGTTTAGAATGAAATCAAGGTGCTGAATGGTTAAGGGAGACCCATGATGCCAAATCATTAAGAGGCTTTTAGAACCATTAAGAGCAGGGACGGACCCAGAAACTTTTTCATACGGTGGCACCATAATTTTTCATACGATTTTATAGACATGTATATCTTTTATACCAACGTTCAATATCGAACAATGTGTGTTTTAGCCAAATTTCGACATTTCGAGGGATTTTTAAAGTTTTTGTTTTGATTTTAGGGACTTTTAAGTTTTTTTTTATCGATTTCGAGAGACTTTTTCGGTATTTTTGGTTGATTTCGGGAGATTTTTTCCGGTAATTTTGGTTGATTTCAAGAGTTTTCCGGTATTTTTGGTTGATTACGAGGTACGCTTGCACTTTCAAAAGAATACGGGAGCACCTCCTAAAACGATACGGTTGCACCTATCACGAAACCAAAAAATTTTACCCTTCGTCGGAGAAATACCACGGTGGCACATGCCACCGTGTGCCCTTAATTGGGTCCGTCCCTGATTAAGAGGCTGACATTTATTTTGCCAAACAAGATTTACCTCTTAACGATTCAAAGGTTGTCACTTAATGAAACTATTAAAAGGTAAACAAACAATCCAGTGTAACATACAACACGTAGAGGTCATATAGACATATATTCAAGAACAACTTCATCATACAAACATTATTTTCAATATTACATTTTAACAAATGAATATAAAAAACATACAAAGTTTTTTACGATTTTCCCTCATCGGTCTCAAAAATGGTGTACACTATATTTATTGTACAAAACATTATTGGTTTATATATAGAGAGAGGGGGATTCATTTGAGATTTCATAAAATTGTAATAACCTTGAGGTGCGGTGTATCATGTGTTATTTTACATGTTTTTAGTTACAGCTTGGATTTAGTGTATTGATTAACATATATTTGTTTTACAATGTTTGTACTTCACATATATTTGTTTCAAAATGTGAACATTTTTTATGTGTTTGTGAAACAATAAAGTTTCACATTCACCGAGTATATATAAATTCTAACCTTAGATGGAAAAAATCATGCAAAACAATATCTTACGATAATAATTCTTACAGTTATATCACTATATATGGCATCTTCAAAATAACTAAACTTATATATATATATATATATATATATATATATATATATATATATATATTCGAGTCTGGTAAGAATGAAAGTTATGGTGAGAAGAGTAAGAAAATGTCTCCACCCTTGAACGAACATTAGGATGACATGCACGGAGATGGATTAATCCCCGTATCAAGTGTGATTCATGGGTGGGTTTGAGAATTAAAGTGACTGAGGGTCCAGATCATGTTCTCATTTTACCTTCTCACTTAAACTCTTCTTCTCACACGATCATTCATCATATATATAGGTGAAGTACCGTGTGAGAAGTTGATTTAGCATGAGAAGCGTGAGAGGTGGATCTGAACCCTTGCACACTTTTAATCTCAAGCTCAATCCATGAATCGCGCTTGCTACGGGGATTGATCTGGTGCATCTCATCTTTATGTGTATCCAACGGTTTATAACAATTTCTCACGCTTCTCACATTAACTCAAAATCAATATTTATGGGGTGTTTGTGTAACATCCCAGGCCAACCGTACCAGATATTGTCCGATTTGTCCACACATCCGGACTCACGGTTTTAAAACGCGTCTAATAGGGGAGGTATCAAGTTCCTCTTATAAGGCAACCTTTGTTCCCCTCCCCAACCAATGTGGGATCTTACAATCCACCCCCCTTGGGAGCCCAACGTCCTCGCTGGCACACCAGTCCGGTTCCCGGCTCTGATACCATCTGTAACATCCCAGGCCAACCGTACCAGATATTGTCCGCTTTGTCCACACACCCGGACTCACGGTTTTAAAACGCGTCTAATAGGGGAGGTATCAAGTTCCTCTTATAAGGCAACATTTGTTCCCCTCCCCAACCAATGTGGGATCTTACAGTTTGGGATTGTTTATTTAAAACAACTTATGTTTTTTCTTGTAAAAATGCTTATTAACTTATGTGGTGTTAAATCGGAGTTTTTATAAGAAAAGTGTTTGGATAAGGTTATGGAGGTACTAAAACGTAATAAACTAATAAATTGTTATTTAGAGGATGTTTAGGATTGCTTATACATGTATAATAACCAAAAATTGATAAGTTGTTTCAAATAAGTTGATTAGTTAGAATGAAATGACTTATCAAAAACATCTTATCATCGATGCCAAACCGGTATAAACAGTTTTTTTCTCATCCAAACACTAAAAACTGCTTATTACCAGTACCACACCAGAATAAATTAATAAGGACTTTAAATAAGCAATCCCAAATACCCCGTTAGTATTAGAACGTTGGACTTTGATCGGTGCAAAGCTCTAGCAAGTGTTCATCATCTTCGCCTTGCCTAATAGTATCACCACTTCCAATAAATCCTTGGGACTTTTAATTAGTAACTTTTTGTAAGAGTAAAGTTCACATTTGGTCCCTAAAGTTTGCCTATTTCAACGGTTTTTATCCCTTGCCTTTGTTTTAATAGATCTGTCCCTCACATTTGTCAATTCCCAGCATATTTCGTCCCTCCGTCTAACGGTCGTTAACTTTTTATGTTAAGTCCAGTTTAATGAGGGGTATTTTAGTCATTTTATATTTTTATCTTACTTTTAAAAGAAATCATATATCTTTTCACTTGGTCCACTAAAATTGTGCCACGCGTCCCAGTCAACCAAAAAACTTCCTTTGGTCGTGAATAGAATCTTCCTATATTCCCACCCAATCTCGGACCTCCCCTCTCTGGTCCAATCATCTTCTCCGATAATAAAATTTCTCAGATCAACAGGAAAAATACATCATTCTCTCACAGTAATGAAGAACGAAGGATTTGTATCTAGCTATGGTTCAGGGTGATCGGTGGTTCACTAATCGGAGCATAGGAACGTGAACTTGATTTTTGAACCATAAATCACAAACTGAGAAAGAGAGAAAAAAAGAGAGAGAGAGAGGGGGGGGGGGGGAGAGATCAGTTCATCGATGTTCATCGGGAACCGGATCTCGATTTTGGTTTCATCATCCATGGAGTGGTGAGGCCCTGAGTTTGCCCCATCGCATAAACATAAACAGGTATAAATAGATGTTGTGGCTAACGAGTTTGGTCCCTAAGTTTGGTCCTTGTGTCTATAACCGCATAAACAAATCGAGCAAGGTATAAATCAGGTAACGTCCTTATCATCCTTGAGGTTCGTCCCTGGTCTTCATCGTGGATAAGACGGAGGGACGCTGGTGAGATTGAAGGGGCAAGGATGCCGGTGAGATTGAAGGGGTAGGGACACCGGTGAGATGTCGGTGGTCCCTGTGATTTGGTATTGCGTGTTTACATTATATATATGCACTAAATATATAATATAATATATAAAAAATATAATATTGTATTTAAGTTTTTAAAATAAAAATGAGATAAAAATCTAAAATGACTAAAATACCCTTTATTAAACTGGACTTAACGGAAAAAGTTAACGACCGTTGTGGGACAAAATCTGTTAAGAGTTAACAAACATGAGGGACAAATCTGTTAAGACCAAGACGAGGGACAAAAACCATTGAAATTGACAAACATTAAAGATCAAAAGTGAAATTTACTCTTTTTATAAATTATAAGAGCATCTCCAACAGCTTCCCCAAAATGGGGAAAATGAAGAAAATGGGGATTTTAGGCTAATATTGTGCTCCAACAGCTTTCCCAAAATGGAGAAAGTTGGAGAAAGAAGATTTTTTTCTCCAAATATGGAGATCACTTCAAAAGTGATTATCAAGTGAGATGACCAATAGGAAACTTTAAAAATAAATATGTAGAGAGAGAAATAATATTTTAATAGATAAATGAAATATTTTAATATTTTAATTAATGTTGAATTCTCCAAAATGGGAAAGTTGTTGTAGATGAATGTATATTTTTTTAAGAATTTTGGCTTTTGATTCCCTATTTTAGATAAATTATAGGAAAGCTGTTGGAGATGTTTAAGTTTGGTTCACAACCTTTCCCAATTTTGTTTTATTTAAAAAAGTTAAATTAACACTTTCATTATTATATATATTATTATATATATATCAAATTAAATCTTACATTTTCAAGGTGCAAAAGCAATATTAACTTTAATCATATAATAATGAAAAAGCAGTTCCAACTTTTGGGTGGACAAATTCAAATTGAACTAAAGACCAGAAATTCTATATAAATTTCAAGCACACAATTTTGAAAGTTAGTAATCTAGGACCATCTTGAACTTTAATTTTGTGACCAATTTCAATTTGTTTTGTACAATTTCTTTTCTGTTGAATTATATTTAAAATCAAAATCTGCTAGAAGTATTACGTTTTGGTTTTAGGGGCTGTTTGGTAGGAATTTAATGGGTTGTATAGAAGATATGGTTTATTCGTATAACTATATCCAATTGTTCGTTATCTGCTTATTTGCTCAGTCCATGATTGAATCGCTCAGCTAAAAAACTCATGTCCATTGTATTCAACCATTAAAATCCCTTAAATTTTCCCAACTACCCCTTCTCCCAAATGCTCAGCCAATCGATCCTCCCCTCTTCAACAAAGTCACTTCCCCCTCAACACTCCATACGTTGTGGTTTAAAGCTTCTCCATCGTTTCTCCACATCTATATCTCCACCATCAATTACACATAAATGTCGATTCGGTTTCTCCATCACATGTATAGGGTATCGATTAAATCTGGAAACCCATTGAAAATATTGTTGCTCCAACAATGATTTCAACAATGAAAGTGGTTTTGCTCCAAATCATGAAAACCACTAGAAACCCTCTCTTCTCCGATGATTTCAAAAAGGTATCCAAAGTGGTTTTCCTCCAAATCTCTAAATTGATTTTGCTCCAAATCTTCTTCTCTTGTGATTTCAACAATGATCTCAACCCAAGTGTATTTGGTGATGTTGCCCAAAAGAGTTTCATACCTTTTTTAAAAATTGAACAGAGATTAGGCACGGGAATGAGGAGGACCTCAATCCCCATCCCCGTCCCCGTTCTCAATCTCCATCCCCATACACGTCCCCATCCCCACCGGGGAATATGATCGCATCCCCATCCCCGTCCCCGTCCCCGACGGGGAACGGGGATCCCCAATGGAGAAACGGAGATTTTTTCCCCATTAATATAAGATATTTTAAATAAAAAGAATGTTAAATCACTACACTCAATCGATAATGATCCATGTTTAAATCTCACATTTTTTTTTCAAAATTTGTTTATAAAGTATCAAATATTCATATGTGAACAAAGTCGCAACATCATACGTAATCCTTTGATCAAACATTTTCGACTTTCAAAGGTTTTTTTATCTAAAAAAGGTAAAACAACTCAAAAAATGTATATAAGAAGTGTCAAAATAATATTTCTAAATCTAAAAGATATTGAATCTAATTCAGTATAAATAATATAATTAATAATAAACTATATAATATATTTAATATTCGAGAAGAGGACGGGCGGGGCGGGGACCACGTTACCCATCCCCGTCCCCATCCCTGTTCCCCGGTTTTGCGGGAAATCCCCGTCCCTGTTGGGCGAGTACATCGAGTTCCCCAATGGGGCAGATCTTATTCCCATGCCTAACATAGATTCAAGGAATTTGTGTATACACACACACACATATATATATATATATATATATATGTGTGTGTGTGATTTTATGATATAATTTTTTACTTCTAGAAACATTTAAATTTATATTTTTACCATTCAAAATCCACGAGTATATGTATTTATCAAATAATTATTTTAATCAGTGATTAATATAAATTGAGGGGTAATATAGACATTTATATCATTCAGACTATTTATTAAGCACAACAATTGAATAATAATTTAGGGTTATCCATATAGACAACTTAATTCATATAAAACTTAATGAATAATGAACCGAATAACCCCTTGTATTCATAATAAATTTTGATGGAATTAAGTCATTTATTTCTGGAAGGTTATATACGTAAATCACTCCATTTTAAACTAATAATAACTTAAGCTTCTAGAAGGTTGATATAGTAAAAGAGTGGTTAGGTACGGTTTTCTCATATAATTTTTATATAGTTTTCCAATAATAACGACAAATTGAAATCATTATAAACACTAAATAATCATCATGCTTCCACTTTCCACGCTCAATTTTTGTATTTATGACGTTGACTTTTCATAAATATTTAATGTAGCCAATATATATATATTAAATAAATTTATATATACCTTCTAATCATATACATACTTGTATATATATTAATAAACACTGCCTTAACTATGTTTTGAAAGAATTAAAAACAAATTAATTAAAATACCCTAAGGGTGCGTTTGGTTCGACGGATTCCGATGGAATTAAGCGGAATTGGAATGGTCAATTCCATTGTGCTGTTTGGTTTGCAATGGAATGGAGTTGAATTCCATTAATTACACCCAAATAAGGAATTCGTCATTCCTTTACAAAATGGATAGAATTGAATTCCATTCCATCCAAATTTGGCTAAATGACAAAAATATCCTCATTTAATTTAATACTTTAGTTTTTTATTTTATTTTTAATTTAATTTTAATTTTAATATTAATTTTAATTTTAATTTTTATTTTTATTTTTATTTTTAATTTTTAATTTTTAATTTTAATTTTTTTATTAATATAATTTAATACATTTAGTTTTTATTTTTATTTTATTTTTTATTTTTGGGTTGTGTATATTATATTTTTTACACATTAAAGTATTTAATAATTATTTTATAAAAAAGGGTATTTTGGTCATTTGTCGAAAATTCATTCCAATTCCAAAGCTACATTCTATGAACCAAACAGACAGCTTTCAATTCCTTTGACATATTTCCTTCCAATTCTGTCAACCAAACAGGTGATCAAACCTGACAACATTCCATTCTAATTCCTTCCAGATTCCAATTCATTTGACAGATTTCATTCCTTCAGAAATCATTCTACGAACCAAACGCACCCTAAGTTGATCAACGACTCAGTGAAATGTTCAAACTCTCCTCCAATTTCACGAAAATACCCAAAATTTTCGTGAAAAGGTCCGTGATCATGGAATCCTTTGTGAATTGGATTTTTGGTCCATGAAATTGATTTACGGTCCGTGAAAACATCCATTTCACATATGTTGACACATGACTCCTTTTTGGGAAAATTTTAATAAACCTAGTCACCATATTTCACGTACTCCTATAAATCCAATTTACCCAAATGGATGTTTAATAAACCTAGTCACTATATTTCACGGACCTATAATATGAGATTGATTTTTGATTTTTTAAATATATTGTCCGTGAATTTCATGTTTATGGTCCGTGAATTTCTATGTTTATGGGTTTAGTCCGTGAAAACACATTTTTTAAAGGACTACATGATCACGGACCTTTTCACATAAATTTTAGGTATATTTGTGAAATTAAGGAGAGTTTGAACATTTCAGTGAGTGAACTTTGAACTTCGGGCATTTTAATTAATTTCCTTTTAAAAAGATGGGGGGAAATAAAAAAATATACAAAATACGTGCAAGATTAAAAATAAAATCCTCCAATCCTTTTCAAAGTTCCCTTCATCATATTTAATTCAAAATGGGATATGTGTGGAAAACGCTTGTGGTGGTGGGATTTTGTTCTAGAAGCTTTTAAATAGAGTCAAGCTGGATTTTTGAAATGATTTAGTTTACTCGAAAATCAATAGCCAATAAATCCACAAAAAATACATTTTATAATAAATTGGGGTCGGACCAATATGGAAGTAAAACTCAAAGGTCCGAAATCCTAGAATCTCACTCATATAATCAATTGACCTCACAACTAACACATAAAGATATAATAAAGGGATGAGTTTTAATGAGAAGTTGAAATAACATGAGAAATGTGAGAAGTGGTTATTAATTGTTGGATGTACATTAAGATTAGATGTATCGAGATAAGATGCATCGAATCAATTCTCGTATCAAACATGATTTATGGATGGGCTTGAGATTAAAAATAATCAATGGTTCAGATTCACTTCTTACGTTTCTCATGTTAACTCAACTTCTCACACAATCTTCGCTTATAACTAAATACCATCGATAGAGGCTATACTCCACAACTTCATGGTTTAAAAGATGTGGATCAACCTTCAACAAATGATAGAGATCCAAAAGCGACGAAGAATACAAAGTTCCCACGGAAATGTGTTTCTATGCTAGGAGCTCAATTAGCTTCAACACCGTTCAGTTCACTTCTTCAATTGCAAGCAGTAAAAATCAACTGAATCAGATTAACGCATGGAACTCCGTTTTGCTTCTTTCGGTCGTCGAAACCTGATCAGTGCAAGGTTTGCTTTAAGTAAATCGGCATATTAGGTTTTTAAGCTTTAAGATCCAGGCTGATTTCTCATACTGATTTTTGTTTCTATTGGCTCAATAAATTACTTTATGTTTCTATTTTGTTTATTCAGTAATTGTAATAGATGTTCAATTCCCATCTACAATCAAACAACTGAGATGGCAAAAAATCCTCTTTCAATTATTATATAACTTCTCCAAATAAGACAAAGAAAAATAGAGATATGGCAAAACCCCAACCCATACCATATTTTATAAACCATGGTGGGAATGTGGATATAATTCCCATCCCCGGCGTACCTTGAGTATTCATAATAAATTTCTATATAATAATAATAATAATATGATAACCCGATAAGTATATAAAATATATTTGTTAGGGTTGGGTTTACGTGAGATTAACCTGTTTTCGTGAGACTACTAAGACCAAGTTTTTACACTTAAAACTTCACAGTAAAAATCTGTGAAGATAAAAAAAGATACAAACCTTCACAACAAAAACACTGTGAAGGTTACTTTCACAGTATTTTGCTGTAAAGTTTCAAGTGTAAAAACTGGTTTCACCGGTCTCACGAAAACATGTTGTTCTCACTTGATCTCAAGTCTATATTTGTATTTATATATTATGTATATAAAGATATTATGTAAAAAAGTTAAACAATGTTGAGAAAAAATATATTAGATGAAAACATCTCATAATTTCTTTTAGAGACCGTTTACCAAACGCTTACCTAGACGAGTGCTTACCGGTAAAATTCAACACAATAGCATACTTACTGGGTAAGATTTTAGTTCACCAAAATGGTATCGTATGCAACAATGTATGCGCTAATGGTGGTAAGAGCATTCGCCATCACTTACCGGGTAAGACTCTCAGTCCTTGTCTTATCTCTTACCGGGTAAGATTTTTGGTCCTTAACATTCATCCGGTTGATAATGTGATTTGGTAAGCACTTACCCGAATTAACGTTTGGTAAACGACCACTTAGTTTCGAATTATGGCAAAACATGTTATTAATTTAGTTGGATCAAACAATATTAAGGGCCGTTTACCTAATCACTTACCCAGGTAAGTGCTTACCGGTAAATTCAAGACTATCACTTACTTTCCGGGTAAGATTTTAGTCCACCAAAATGGCATCGTATGCAACAATTTAGCACCTAAACGCTTACCGTGGTAAGAGTCGTCGCACTCACTTACCGGGTAAGACTCTCGGTCCTTTCTTTCGACTCTCGATCATTTCTTCCGCTCTTACCGGGTAAGACTCTCGGTCCTTTCTTTAGACTCTCGATCCTTTCTTCCGCTCTTACCGGGTAAGATTCTTGGTCATTGACATATTCATCCGGTAAGCTAATGTGACTTAGTAAGCACTTACTCGGGTAAGCGTTTTGTAAACGGCCCCATGGTATCGTATTTGGTTCAATTGATACGATTAAAATCATAAATTGATTATACTTTTTTATTTTCAAGTAAAGAATACTGTTAAAATTTCAATTTGTACTGAAATTTTGGTATATAAAAAGTTAATGAAAAGATATACTACTTTTTTTAGAAAAAGAAAAAAAATGTTCAAGGTGGCTGCGGCAGCCGGGACAGATGAACAAGGTTAGCAAATTAAGGAGTTTTTTTATGATAAATAAATTGTGGATTAGGTAGTTTTTAATGCAAATAATCAGAGGGTATATATATGACTTTTAATTTTAAATATTTCTTTAATTCTTTAAAAAAATATTTATTATAAAATTTACAACAATTTCTCTATAATTCTCTAAAATAAAAATAAAAAAAGTTAAAATCGCTAAATAAAATTACATTTCACTTCAACATATTCTTTATTTTAGAAATTTAGGCATCAATTATATTATTAAAATATTATATAATCTTATTATCCCAATGCACCTTTTAAAACATTTATATAAAATAATAACAGTTTAATCTTATTGATAGAAATGAATAAAAAATAATTTCTTTTTGAATTTGGAGTTTTGTTTTGTTTTCTCTATTTTAAAGAACAAGATAGAGAATATGTTGGAGTCAAAGAGAACAAAACCTCCAAATTTTCTATTTAGAGAATCTATTGGAGATGATCTTAATGTTTTTAAAAACTACGTGTTTATTTCATTGATAATTGAACGGTACAAGACCATTAACTATTCCAATGCAATTGTTTTTACAAACTAGTTATGACTCAATGTTTTCGGTCTAGATGGAAGATAATATAGTGGTTATGGTTTTAAGGACACAAACACACTAAGTCAGCTGAATGGTTTTCGATTTGTGTCAGTAGAAGATGAAGGTAATGAGTTATGGCTTTACACACACAAACACATACCAAGTCAATTGATAGTTCTCGATTGGTCATGATCTGCATGGATATGTTCACGAAGGGTTCTCAATCGGGTCTCAATTGGTATCGATAGTTCTCGATGAAAGATGAAGGTGGTATGTTATGGTTTTACATACAAAAACACACACTAAAATGACAAAGGTGGTAGTTTGGTAAGAGAGGAAACAATTACACACAGTAAATCGGAAAGGTTGGGGGTTTTGTAAGAGATGAAGCAAAGAACAAAAAATATCTAGAATGGTGAATGTTGTTTACCGTAGGAGGCATCATATATAATCTTTTTAGTTATTACCAATTTAAAAAGACAACAACTTTATAAACAAGAAGCAAAACACAAACATTTGCAAGAAGCGTATACCACCCTAAGAACCCTAAGAGTAACCCAACAACCATTGTATTTGACAAACCCCAAACACCAATAGCACCGGGTAAGACCCACCCCAACCTGATATACGACCTCAAATGCAAACAAAATCGCAATATGCTACATACTAACTCAAACTAAATACTCACGAGAATAACAAAACAAATGCAACCCCTAACTCAAACTACACACTAAACCCATGAGCACCAGCCAACGAAACCACATAGATAGTAACAACTACGAACTACCCCACACAACAAACTCCTTGGAGTGGACCTTAACGGGTACAAACGTATACCCAACTTCATTACGACGATGTGAAATCAAAGAAAACGATTAAACTTGTATCTTATGAATATATCAATTTGCCATGGCCCACCTACTCGAAAGACCATTTTATTACATTTTTTCCATGTTTGATAGATCATTGCCCACCGCCGCACTTGCCACACTTTCGATTTTCTCTGATTCCTCAAAGTTTCCAGGAACCTTATGACACCATCTAAACTTGTAATATGATTAAAACCCCACCGACTATACACCTTATCCATAACATTCATCACATTCTTACAACTGCCAGGACAATGAGCAACCGATTTCCAAGGCCTCAGGACAACAAGGGCACATTAATATCGAGAGGACATTAATACCTCTGTCCACAAGAAGTGAACAAACCAAAATGCGTCTAATTGTTTCTTGTTGGGTCACCAAAGATTTGAAGATGACCTCCTGGTCTCCTTTCTAATATTTGATAATCATTTTTTGTACTTAGAATATTTTTAAGTTATTTATAATAACGTAGTCATGCTTTCATAGTTCGGTGAAGTCGAAGATCAGTCGAAATCAAGAAGAAGTGAATCTACCATTTGAGGAGTAAAGATGAACTTCTCAAATATCAGCTAAGTTATTTTCTGCCGATTCCTTCTTCAGAAAATCGGTAGGATGCTCACCGATGTTCAATACCAAATCGGCGGGATCGCCCAATCGGAGGATCCTTCTCTGTCTTTTTGCCAAGAAGATCTTTTTCAAATCATGCATTGATGGGGACATTCTCTGAAGATCCAAAAAAAGGTTGTTTGGTTTTTACGCCCTTTTCAGGAAGGGTCTACAACACGCCTGCAAGCCAACTATGTCTCACGACAAGACAAAAAGTATATTTTTTCTTGATTAAGGACAACCTGACTTTCAATCCTATCTTCACAAGTGTCCCATGCATTTAACGTACATGAGAGTATTTAAAGGAGAAGACCCTATTCATGCAAGGTGACGTTTTTTGAAGAATTTACTTAGTGATCAGACAAAAATCGGCAGATACCTTTCTCTCTCAAGAACTTCATAGATTTGTCTTAGTGTTCAAGTTGTGTCAAGTTTTTCTGTATACTTTGTGAAAGATTGTTAGGATAGATTTTATCTGTCCTTTTCCGCAACAATCTTAAAGTTTTCTGTGTGTAATTCTTAATTTTATATCAATAAATAATTAAATTAAAGTAAAATTTGTGTGTATTATATTCACCCCCTTCTACAATACTTGTTTTGTGTGTTATTTCATACATGGGACTAACATTTCTCTCCAAGTAAAAGCACAAACCTTTCTTAGGATAAGGTTATTCCAATCAGTTCCGATGGACATTTCCTAATTATGGTTATTGGATTACATTGGTTCCAAGGTTTCTATTTGATATTCTCTCTCTCTCTCTCTCCCTCCCATCTCTAATATATATATATATATATATATATATATATATATATATATATATATATATATATATATATATATATATATATGTACATATAGAGGGAGGAGTATGGGAGAAGTTGATCAATTTGCAAGAAGATGAGAAGTTGATCAATTTGCAAGAAGACGAGAAGTTGATCAATTTATGATAAGACGAGAAGTTCCCAATATCATACAGGATTACATGTGATACAAACACGCAATCATTTTCAATATTCAAACTTTTCACTTTCTCACAAATTGACCGGCTTCTTGTTTGAACTTAACTCTATATATACAAGGTCAAGTTTCCGTGAGAAGGAAAATTATGGTCAGGGTAAAAAAGGGATCTCCACCTTTGGATGCACATTAGAATGAGATGTATCAAGGGCTTCAAATCCCTTATTACATTCTTACTTTAACTCTCCTTATCACACGATCATTCATCTCTGTGTGTGTGTGTATATATATATATATATATATATATATATATATATAGGGGCCTATTCATGGGAGATCCTAGTAAAAGGTGATAACTGTGAGAACCAATCTTAACCACAAATCAGAGATAAATTAGGAAACTATTTAATTTTGGTAATATTGACTTAAAATTTTAATTAAAGGGCAAATTAGGTATTTTAAAATTTTCATCTCTCCTCCCTCCTCCCTTCTCTCTCCTCTCTCTCCTCTCTCCTCTCCGGCCATCTCTTCTCCGGCGATTTTTTTTTCAACAAACACATACAAAATGTAACACAGTGTAACACAATATCCCTAAACCCAGTGTAACACAGTGTAACACAATATACAAAATGTAACACAAAATGTAACACAGTGTAACACAGTATCCACTGTAACACAGTATAGATACAACGATGCACAATGTAACACAGTATCCACTGTAACACAATATAGATACAACGATGCACAATGTAACACAGTATCCACTGTGTTACATTGTGATTACCATACAAAATACACTATGATACCCAAAATACATACAACGATGCACAATGTAACACAGTGATATCCACTGTGTTACACTGTGATTACCATACAAAATGTACTATGATACCCAAAATACATACGAACATGCACAATGTAACACAGTGATATCCACTGTGTTACATTGTGATTACCATAGAAAAAGCACCATAATACCAAAAAAATACAACGACACATTGTGATACATTGTGTAAACAACGAAAATACATTGTGAATTTGTGATATACTTGTGATACCAGACCTTGGTTGAATTTTTAAACTAGAAAAAATGCTTAAAAACATAGACGACGACTTCTCTTCCACAAATCAAGATCAATCCATACCTAGACGACGACTTCTCTTCTCGAATACCCTGCCATCTATGTGAGTACCATGATGATGGTGGTTGAGGGAGGGGGCGGGAAGGGCTGTCGGTAGTAGCGGAACTATTGACGATGGCGTTGCAGATCTGGGTATTACCTCTCCTACGAAAGTTGAATCGAGAGACGAAGGATAAGAGAGAGGCACCTCCATATCCACCGCCTCCTTCACGGTCACCCCCACCACCGCCTCCGCCACTGCAAGATCTGGGGATTAGCTCTCCAGCGAAGTTGAATCGAGAAACGAGGGAAAAGAGAGAGGCACCTCCATATCCACCGCCTCCTTCACGGTCACCATCACCACCGTCACCACCGCCGGTGACATCCCTTTCATACGCCATTGTAGAGGTGAGAAGAGAGATATAGATGGAGAGGCGGTGGCTACAGTGAGAAGAAAGAGAGAGATGCAGAGGTGAGAAGAGAGATAGAGATGTGAGTGGTGGCTGGAAATTAGGGATATATACCAAAAATAAATAAATATTGAATTATGAGTTGTCATCAATATAACAAATTACATAATTAACCTTTATATTTATTAAATAAATAAAATTAACTAAATCAAATGAGTGGACTAGAATGGATCTCACACTTTAAAAAGTTCTCATATGATTAAGCCCCTATATATATATATATATATATATATATATATATATATATATATATATAGGGGGGGGGTTAAATCATGTGAGGACCAAAAAATGTTGAAAACCTTGAGGGCTAATTTTTTTTATAAAAATAGATTAGTTTAAATCAAGGGTCATTAAAGAAAGAAACATATTTGTAATTAAATGGTGAAATAAAGGTATTTTGGTCAAATTGAAATAGATTGAAAGGGTATAATAGGTTAGATTCACACTCCTCACCAAATTAAATTAGAACATAGATCTGGATCAGTGGATGGAAAGGCCATACCCACTAGCCACCTCTCCCTAACTACCCAAAGCTACAAATCTTGCGCCCAACACCATTTGCCCCACCTGTATCCATCTCAATCGCACACCGCCCCCCCTGAAAACCGTCGACTTCGAACCCAAGAAACGGTAACTAGGATGGAGTTGTTATTCTAAGCCAAAATTGAAGCGAGATACCGAACCCAGAAATCGAATATGGGATGAAGTTGTTCTTCAAATTCAGAATCAAACCAAGAAATCGAACCCATATATGAGATCTAGAATAGAGGTGTTCTTCAAACCCATAATCAACACAAGAAATCAAACATGGCGAGTTAGGCTTTTTATCGTTCTTGAGTTTGAGTTGAAATTTTCTTATATTGCTCTTCGATTTTGAGTTAGGATTTCTGGTTGTTCTTGACTTTGATTTAGTTTTTATGAAATATGTGTTTGGTTTAGTTTGTATTTTTATATAATTTGTTTATTTTGATGATATTAGGATTCAACTGTGTTTGGGTCTAGATTTGTGTATAGTGGTGCTTGATGGAACATGGTGGTATATGGTGTTTGATTCACCGTATGAAACACATATAAACAATGCATCCTACTCGATTCACCTTATGAAACATGGATTGTGTTTTGAGTTAGGATATGTGTATAGTAGTGCTTGATGGAACAAGGTATTACATGGTATTTGATTCACCTTATGAAACGCAAAGTGAATCTGTTGAATTTGTGTGTTTCATCCGGTGAATCTGTATCTTTAGTGAATTTATGTGTTTCATCTAGTGAATATGTGTGTTTGATATGGTGAATATGTGTGTTTCATATGGTCATATTAATGAAACATTTTCTTATATTGCTCTTCGATTTTGAGTTAGGATTTCTGGTTGTTCTTGACTTTGATTTAGTTTTTATGAAATATGTGTTTGGTTTAGTTTGTATTTTTATATAATTTGTTTATTTTGATGATATTAGGATTCAACTGTGTTTGGGTCTAGATTTGTGTATAGTGGTGCTTGATGGAACATGGTGGTATATGGTGTTTGATTCACCGTATGAAACACATATAAACAATGCATCCTACTCGATTCATCTTATGAAACATGGATTGTGTTTTGAGTTAGGATATGTGTATAGTAGTGCTTGATGGAACAAGGTATTACATGGTATTTGATTCACCTTATGAAACGCAAAGTGAATCTGTTGAATTTGTGTGTTTCATCCGGTGAATCTGTATCTTTAGTGAATTTATGTGTTTCATCTAGTGAATATGTGTGTTTGATATGGTGAATATGTGTGTTTCATATGGTCATATTAATGAAACATTGTCATTATTAATCTTATAAAAATTAATAATTTTTAATGATTCAATTGGTAATATGTGTTTCATACGATGAATATTTTTTATCAAAATGACAATTTTGTCCTTTTCATGTCGTGAAACAATTTTCATGTAAAATCCTTGGATCAATATCAAATTACGACTTAAATTGGTTCTCACAGTTTTCAACATTTTTGTGGTTTATTTGATTATCGTCCTATATATGTAAGTGTGTTATTTTTTCGGTGAGAAGGAAGATAAGTATGTTTATATATATAAGTGTATATATATAGACATGGGATCATGTGAAAGTGTCATTTTTGGTAAATATAAGTACTTTTAAAACATTGATCATTTAATCAAATACCCTCCCATAAATTGCAGCTAAAAAAGGAACTGAGCTAGTGCATCTTATCTCGGTGCATCTCATCCTAATATTCGTCTATTTCTCATCCAACGGTTGATAACCACTTCTCACGTTTTTCAACAAATTTGACACTTCTTGCCAGAACCCAACCATATATATATATATATATATATATATATATATCTCTAGAGGCCCACTATTTTGTAAACTTTTTTTCGTGTAAACTTTGGATTTCATAGGTTTTCTTGATGAAATTGTTTATTTTGATGAAATTGTTTCATATCATTCATTTCTTGATGAAATTGTTTCATATATTTGTGTTTTTATGTAGTTTCATATATTTTTTTTTCATTCATATGAAACTGTTTCATATATTTTCTCAGTTTGATAAAACTTTGTTGTTTTTACATAAAAAACACAAATATATGAAACAATTTCATCATGAAACGAATGATATGAAACACTTTCATCAAAATAAACAATTTCATTAAACAATTTAATCAAGAAAACCTATGAAATCCAAAGTTTACAAAGTTTACGCACATTTAGAGGTTTACAATTTATTATCCCTCTATCTATATGTGTGTATATATATATATATAGGGGTTAAATTTAGTGAGGACCAAAAAAAGGTTGAGGACCGTGAGGACCGATCTCATTCATTTAATGGTTTTAATCAAAGGCACAAAAACAAGGTGGCATTTTCGTAATATATGTGAAAGTCCCTACCTAATCTCATGACCACTTTGGAAGTTCCAGGGCAATTATGTAATATTTGTATAAGTTCAAATTCAATGCCCTAATCCAATCGTCTTCTCCAATATCCAGAGCGCCCCTTCTTCCCCCTTTCCAGGTTTTTCTTCCCTGGTTCTTCCTATTTTTTTGTAAGAGTTTGTGAGATTGGAATGGATTTCGATAGTCTTCGTCGTCTTCCTCACATGTTTCTTTTTCCGGTCACTTGTTCGTGAAAACGAAGAAGTACGAGTTGATGGTAGAAACATCGTGGTTTTTGTAGGATCAGTCGGTAATTGCTAAACGGTGGTCGAACGATGGTTATTGAAACGTCTAAAAACTAGGACAAATTTAAACCTTAAATTTTATCAGAGTTAACTATAATTTCGTCCAAACTTTCATACAAAAATGGAGGATCAGAGACAAGGTTTATATATACAATTGATCTATTGTAAACAACCAACTAATCTAAATCATAACTAATAATATCATATTAGACTGGTTGTCTATAATATCTCCAAAATAATTCTTGTTCTACTAAATTCTCCAATCTCGCTCCAAACGCGTAATTCTGGGACTTCTCGACACTCATCCCTGTTTATCCCGTCCCGAGATAGTACCTGGTAAGAAAATTTAATTTGAAACGATTAGGCTTACGCCTAGTGAGAACGTCCATTTTCAAATTAAAACTTTATCAGCTTTGGAAACTCAAGTAAACAAAGCATATAAACAAACCTGGTTTGCCATCATTCTTACCGTACACCTAAACATCTTACGATGACGAGAACGTACCCGATTCCATGAATACGACTAGCATTCAGTAAGTCATATTATCACGTTCGAGAGCCTACTACGAATCATTACAAATTCTAGATCATTGCTCATGTCCAAGAAATTACAATTTACTTTATGCCTATTTCTTGGAGTGGAAGTAGAGATTACAATTTACTTTATGTCCATCTCTTATGTAACACCCTCGAGTTGGGAAAGAGCAACTAATTAAAAATTTCGATAAATGCATCCGAAATAATAGGATTTCTTCCTATAAGCCAATAGGCGAAATACCTCAAATTACAAACTATGGTTAACCTTGAACAATGTATAACACAAGTCTCATTACAAAGACTAAAATCTGCCTCGGGTGATACTTAACCCAAGTACAAGGTGTTATTCCCAAGGGTAAATGCAGAAGACATCACTAAAACAATTCACCTCTCGAGCACATTTCTAGCACACAACCTTTCACACGTGTCACTAGAGCTACTCCCAACCTGAGACCTGTTGCACATGCCGACAAATAAAAGGGGTTAGGCTAACGCCTAGTGAGTTCAAGAGTTTATAGCATGATTTAAATAATTTCTTTAAATGAAAGTTTGCGACATAGATTATGATTTCCAAAAGAGTTTACAAAACGGATATAAGCGACTCATTTTCCAACGCACCCAAAATCATTGAGAAAAGTTCCCAAAAGGTATAAAGCGTTTCCCAAAATGAATTACGATCCCAACTCACTCAAATATGTGAATAAATCTAGTTTAGGCAAAACCTTCAAATACGGTTGACGACAAAATACTCAACCCATAAATCATGGAAAACCATCCATTTAAATATGACACTTCATTGAAAACATAATACGAACCAATACTCACGTGAATGTAAAATGTAATGAAGTCCAAATACCGTAAATACGGAAATGACCTGCTTCATTTAAACTTTAATATACATGGAGGGGAATCCAATATTAAAGTCTTCCAATCGCAGTCAAATGTATAAGACCAACAATAATAAAACATGAACATTATAAAATCCCAAGTAAGGTTGGCCAACGACGGGGGAGACCCGTATCCATTGAGAGTGGATGAACACAAAAGTACGTCACTCAAACAATGTTAATCGTACGACACTTCACTGCATAAAAGCCCAAGTGTCCCATACGACGCCTTTCAAGTTACGACCAAAGAGACAGCTGGCCTTAGCGAAATATTACTAAGAATACCGCCAAAGGCTCGGCCCAAGGGGGATACAACCACGGCATTGCCCCGACATGGCGAAGGTCATATTCGCCCATCGTGCTCAACCATGACTCAGCCCTCCTATCGTACCCTTGAAAGTAAAGGTCATATAACATGGGCCCCGGTCAAATCCCGCGACACCCAGTAGACCATCAAATAAAGACCGACTCATGTGCCTATGGATCCAATGCAACACAGTCTATAGTAACATGCCTATCCCCGAATGACTAACGCACCCAAGCATGTAAATATCAATAACGTGCAATAAAATGCCATGTGGTGCAATAAAAGCAAACCATGAATAAGACTCCGCATCGAGCCATTAAAACCGGACAATTGTCCCCAAGACTTCCTCAAAGTCAAAACCGAGCAAAATGCTCAAAGCTCATTAGACCCATAAATAACAGTCATCATAGCATAAAATGCATTTAAACATTATTTAGGTAAACAAGTAACACAAAATCATTATTAACCCAAAACTCGACAAGGGTTAAACAAAAGGGTTTTCCCAAAAATGACTCATACCCTTATAATTCACAAAATGACTCTTGACACTAAATCGTGTATTTCCCAAATGGTTTATAAAATCAATTACACTAACATGATTAAACCATCAATTAAACATCAGTTTGAGCAATAAATCTTTTAATGATATATTTATGATTTCTACACATCAAATATCCCAAAAATCCCAAATATGGGTGTTTTACAACATTTATGAAGATAAATATTTCAAAAGAGTTAATCTCATCAAATAACTCAACAATTGATAATTTCAAGTAAAACACACAAACATTTGGAAAAATAACATTTTGGCATGTACAAAGTTTTCACAAATCAACTTGAACTCACCTTGCTAAATTTAGGCTAAATCTAGGATTTCCCCAACGTAAACTCCCTTGAAGAAACTTAAACCTCCAAGCCATATCTTCTAAAAACCTAGATCCATAAGTTTTCAACCATCAATAACCCGATCCAACCATGTACAATCATTTCCCAAACATTTTATGTCCAAGTCCCAACTTATATCAAAACCCTAACTTCATAGGTGAAGAGAATAGAAGATCACCTTAACCAATCATCACTAAAATCACCCAAAATACCCCAAATATGGAAGAGCAAGTGAAAACAACAAAAATCTAACTTTTGGGTAGGGAGAGATTACCCTTACCACTTGAATCCTCCAAATAAAGCTCATAGTCTCCACAAAAGCTTCAAGCTCCCATATATTCAACAATGGTGGAAGTGTGTGTGGTATGGGTGGAGAGAATGAAGAAGAAGAAAAGGGATTTAGGGTTTTCTAGAGAGAGAGGCCGGTTTTAGAGAGAGAGAGAAACTGAGAAATGGAAATGGGAAAGTGAGAGGAAAGAGAGAGGGAAAGAGCTTAAGAGGGAAACAAAAATATCTCATACATCGTCATAGTCCCTCGCGGACGTCCGGCTCGAGCTGATCCGAAACCCTCAATTTCTCTGTTGCTTCCACAGATGATCCGCGGACTTCCGCACCTCGCGGACGTCCAGCGTTATGCCTTGCGGACGTCCGTGAGCCCCAATTTCGTTTTTCCTATTTTTCGTGTGTTACATCTTACCTTCCCATAGAAATCAGGAATTACAATTTACTTTATGCATATTCCAAGATTTCTCCTCACAATACGAAATGGGAATTACAAGTTACTTTATGCCTATTCCTCATTTCACGTCAACGGGAATTACAAATTACTTTATTCCTACTCCACATTACAAATACTGCCAGTGCCGATCCATTACACTTACTAACGTATATGCATAACAACATAAACACGCAACATCTCGTATCATATTCTCAACGCTAAGAATACTAGATAACCTATCATATCCTTATCCTCAAATGCCCCCCTTCGGCGACTTAGCACAGGGGTTCCGCTACCCGGTTAGCGGATGGGGTCAAAGGGGCAACGCCCTAGCGGGGTCTGGGGGCAGCGCCCCTAGAATTTGTTTAGAAAAACTTAACCAGTTAACACATCCAACCACTATATCCGGAACTATCCGGAAACTCATACATATCTGGAACATCAGAAGTAACCGGACATCAGATGTTTCCGGACATCATAACTTATCGGACACTAAGCCTATCCGGACATCATAACTTACCGGAAACATGCACAATCCGGATGACATCCGGAAACCAACGTAATCCGGATACCATCCGGTAACTAGTTATTCGAAAACTTAATTACTTATCGGGTGTTTTCACTATCGGACACCACTGAAATGGAATTACCGGACACTTATCAATACGTCTGGTAACTTCGACCTGCACATCAATTTCCAACCCAGATCGCTATTTGTTCCACCCAGCTTATTTTGCACGCATCCATTCAGCCCCAATACAGTTAATACTAGCATCTTACTGCTTAATTTTGAAAGAAAACATCGATTTAAACAAAAGAGAGGATGAACTCACCTGCAGAACTTGGTAATCGATGAAATCAATTTCTGAAATCCAGTTACCTCCTTTCGCCAATCTAAATCAGATACCTAACAAGGAAATAGTTACCTTACGATTTCAATTTCAAAGACAGATTTCAGTAATGATTTCCTTACCGATTATCAAAGCTTTCTTTCTCTGTTTTGGGAACCGACTCCAAGAACCAAGATTGAGATATTTCTCAATCTGCAACCGACCTCCCTTTTAAATACCCCAACACTATTGCAAAATAACAAAATCAACCCTCAACATTCATTCTTTCACAAATCGCTTGATACTTTGGTCAATTACACCTTGACCCTTCAACATATAAATCGTACACTTTGTCTAAATTAACGCTTTCTCATAAGACAAACGTTCTCCCAAAATATACAATAATAATGGAATTTCGAGGTGTTACAGTTATTGGCACCGGCGGAGAAGGAAGAAGAAGGAAAACTACGACAGAGTCTCAGCGGATTCCTCTTTCATTGCCGCCGTTGAACTGCCATAGATGGATTTACCGGTGTTGGAGTGGTGAGGCGTGGCCAGGAACAAAATGCACCGTTGGAGGGCGCGCGTCCGATAGTGCTTCTCATGATAGACTAGCTTTGTCAAAATGAGATTTTTTTCCAGCATTCGAACAATCTAGATTTACATGCTTTTTTTGCCACTTTCCCTTATTCCATCTTTTACGATTTTAGACGAAATTTATGTTCCATTTAATGGGTGAAATAACATACAGATTGAAGTTTTGTTTCATATGGTGAAACTGTGTATTTCAACTGGGAAATTATTGTGTTTCATCGGGTGAACCCATGTGTTTCATGTGGTGAATCTAGTGTGTTTCATCCGGTGAATTTGCGTGTTTCATCTAGTGAATCTCTGTGTTTCATCTAGTGAATCAATGTGTTTCCTCTAGTGAGTTTGTATGTTTCATCTGGTTCATCTCGCGAATATGTGTTTCGTCTGGTGACACAACTTATAGATGAAACATTGTCGTTATTAATCTTATAAAAAATATTTTTTATTATGATTCAAATGGTAAAGATGTGTTTCATATGGTGAATCTTTGTAACCAAAATGACAATTATGCCCTTTTCATGTGGTGAAACAGTTTTCAACTAAAACCATAGGATCAAAACCAAATTACGGCTTAGATCGGTTATCAAGTTTTCAACCTTTTTGTGGTTCTCATTTAATTATATATATATATATATATATATATATATATATATATAGAGAGAGAGAGAGAGAGAGAGAGAGAGAGAGTCCGGTTTAAACGAGAACAATACATATTTAAAAGAACACGAGAACGAACAAAATCATTATTGATTTTACATTAAAGCACGAAAAAATGACTTTGACCGCGGCTTCAGGTCCGCGTGGTTTTTTTGCAAGTTAATGTAAAATCACTAATGATTTTGTTCGTTATCGTATTCTTTTAAATAGTAATTGTTATCGTTTGATTTTCAATATATATATATATATATATATATATATATGAGTACAAGTACGGTTAAATAAATTGTATAAAAAAATAACAAACTTATACACTTTTATATATATATATATATATTATTTTGACATAAACAATTTTCCACTGACAACTTTTTTACTCGTGTAAGGTATTACTAAGAGCATCTCCAATGGTAACACCCAATAGCTTGAAGAATGACTTGAAGTTGTGGACCCCACAATTTTTTTGATTTTTTTAATACAATGACTTGAGTTTTGTTGCTAATGACTTGGTGCAGACCAAGTCATTTGAAGTTTGTTTGTGAGAGGGCATTTCAAAGTCCTTCAAGTCATTGTGGGTCCCATTAATTTTTTAATATAAAATTTTTTTATCAAGTCTTTGGAAAGACTTTGCCATTGTGGATGCCCTAAGAGCATCTTCAATGCATTATCTTTTTATAGCTTTTTACTATTAGACCATCCGTACCCGTTATGTAAAAGCCCAAAAGCCTACAGCATCACATCAGCGCCACATCAGCTTTTCTATAAACCCTCTCCAAACCTAAAAGTGAAGTACCAATACCCAATACATAAAATAAACCCGGATGCCACATGTCATTTTTTCACTCGTCACCTCACACCCTCCTCTCTCTCACCCTCTCACACACTCGTCTCGGGCATTCGGGCTGGGGAACCCGATGGTGAAGCCAGCAATAACCCCCCCCCCCCCCCCGGTACCGGTTGCATAAGGAAGCCCATGGTGATGTGGCATTTACCCGAAGGAAAACCGCCACCCGCTACGGGTGGCCTTAGGATAAGTTATTTGGAAGAGTTTTTACCATTGGAATAAAAAGTTTTTTGAAGAAAAACTTTTAAATCAATGAACTTTTGTATGAAAGACTTTTTACAAACCAATTTTCATTTTATCCCCTTTTTCATCTCTACCTTTTTTTCATACAAATTTTCATATTAACCCTTCCATTCAATCTTTATTTTCAATTTAACATTTTTAATATTTATTAATTAATCTAGTTTATTATTAGAAGTAATATTTTACAAGAAAATTTATCCTCTATATATAACCCCTATTTCTCATATAATCATATAACTTTCTCTTTCACTTGCTATTTCATACTTCCAAATATGTCCGACGATGTCATCGAGCAACTCTTGATACAAGTAAATGAATTTACTATCGATGAACTAGTAGACGATACCAACGAAAAAATAAGCATATCATAAATTGTTGTGTGACGAAACTAAAGCGAGATATGAGATTTAGGTTTAGAACTACTTTTTTAAATATCGTTTTCTGTAATTTTTTAAATATTTGAATTATAATGTCAAGTAATTTTTGTTTTCGAAGAATATGACGTGGACTTTAAAATGACAAATTAAATATAAGGGGCTTTTATAAAACATTATAAATAGATGAGGATAGATTATAATAAAATTGATGAAAAAACTTTTGAAAAGGTTTTTGCATTGGAGAAAATTTTGAAGGATATGTTTTTATTGAAAAAAGTTAGTAAAAATCTACGTGGCAAAAACAAAAAGTCATTGAAAGGGTTATGCATTGTGGATGCTCTAACAATTGTAAATAACATAGTTTTCATGGAAGTTAATATATTTGTCCACATGTTTAATGTAAACAAAAAATCGTAAGTAAACTACGTCATCGTTCATGTCATATTATTTGTTTGTCTTCAATAATACCAGAAAATAATTAACTATATCAATTTATACACGTTTATAGTTTTTTCATCATGATTTAATTTTATTAGATTTAAATAGCTATATATGATCCTGAAATAACCACCCTTTTTTTTGAAACATAATTATAGAATAAAATCAAACAAAAAAGAACAACCGAATCATTGCATTTAGAACAATGAACAAACACACACACACATACCTTCTACAAGGCATAGAAAGGAGGGAGACAACAAAACCAAACCAATAAAAAAACACCCATTACACGGGGATTCCAGCACAACAAAAATCCAAGCAAAAAAGAACCCGAAACAACCAAAATGAAACTACCAATCGGGAGAAGCCGGGTTACTACACCACAAAGGTAAAGACCTACCAAAAGCTTTAATACGATGAGAAGCCATTGAAACAAGACAAGCTAGATCACAAACAACAAATCACCATCCTCATGCAAGCTACCAAACACAAGTTTATTCCAAGAACTGGAAATCAGGAAGAGGGAAGTCCAAGAACGGTTGGCCATGAGTTTTTGTAACAACCCAAATTTAACATACAAGCTACAAGCTACTTCTTTAATTCATAACGCCATAAACGGCTCAACATGGTCACTCTAACCATATTTACAACAAAGGGTTTGCGGAAATAACCCTAAATACAGCTGAGAAGTTCTAACTAGACACAAAAAGGAAGTTCTTCTATTTCTTCTAAACGCAAGCTCCGACCCACGTCCTGCCAAATCTCTAAACTTGCTCTTGACTACTGCTTACCTGAAAAAGGTTTTAGTTTTGAAAAAGCGAGGGTTAGACCATGAGGTCTAGTGAGTTCCCTCCACACCAGGTCACACCAATAATATTATAATTTAAAAATCAGTTATGAAGAGTTTATACAAATCATATCAGCACACTTTGAAATAATAAGCACACATTGACACATGCTACTGGCACGCGCTATAGTCACACACACCGTGACAGCGCAATCGGGCACACACGCTGAAGTCACACACACCGTGACAGCGCAATCGGGCACACACCACCCATATATGAAACGAATTCATATATATATATATATATATATATATATATATATTTATCACGGGACACACCCCCATTTCACACCAAAGCCAGAGCATGGTCACACACATTTAAATCACACATATTGTCACACAATTTAATCATCGCTTTGAAATAGAAACAGTTGAAACGCACACCGTTAGATAATAACCACACCTTGCACACTTACTCGTCATTTTACAATAAAAGTAAGTGAAAAGCACACGGTTAAATAATAACCCTGCCACACACTTAAGCTTTACTTTGTATTAAAAGCAGTTGGAAAACTCACAATTAGATATAATCATCAACCACACACTTGTATAAAATTTAGGTTAAGAAAGACTCACCTTGCGTTGGTATTGAACGCACTCTTGTTCTACTCTTGAATTACCCAAGATTAGCACCTAAAAGATCAGACGTTTCCCAATCAGTAAGAAATCCGGACATTACTATCTGGACTCAGGACTTACCGGGTACTACCCCCTTACCGGGTATAAGGACTTACCGGATACCACAAACCTTACCGGGTACTAAGCACCCGGTAACCCAAACTATCCGGTAAGAAATCTGTCTGGTAACTTCACTAGACTTCCTACCCGGTAACATACATCTACCCGGTAACTACTGCAACAATCCGGTAACTACGAACTGGACGAAAACCCATCTTCTAAAAGTGATTAAAAACCCATTTTCTGCTATAAGCTCGATTAGACAATCATAAGGGTTCATCCACCAATCATAAACACTAATTTAATCCATTTCTTTACTTCTAAATCGATGCATACGAGTCAAAACCCCAAAATCCCCTTTTAATAACAATAAGGTGAAGAACACAGTGAACTTGAGGTTTTTCATCCAAAATCTTAGACAACACAGGAGAGATGATCACAAGAAACAAGGAGAAGAGTTTAGATGAATTTACCTTCAATTCTTTCTTCCACAAATCAGATTTCTCCAAAGTTTCTTCTTCTTTTCCCTTTTCTTCTTCTAGCCGCCAAACACTTCCCACACAAGAATAATACTGATTTGATTCAAGGATGCCCTAGGGATTTGGAGCCATTTATACTCTTCATAAATTGTCAACAAGTCCCTCAACTTAACTTTATTTTCTTAGACATTGACCACTAAACTATAGTGCATCAAAGAAATACCCAGTTGTTACAGTTTTCATTAAAAGACATTATAGGAGTGGATTCGATCATAACCAACACATCTGAAACTAAGGCTAAAGGGCGTGGAGAAAAACCCCATGCTTTTTGAATCCTAGCCCACAACGATGACACAATAGGATAGCATGCGAAACAAGGATGTCCCGATTTAATGTCGCACCGCATCGACGGCAACACACTGAGTTAAGGTCAACCTCCAGTTGATCAGAACGGGCACGAACTATAATTCTTTTGAGCTTTAACCACCAAATGGAAATACAAACTTTAGAAGAAACAATCTTGATCCAACCAGTGGGCACGTATCTGCGTAGGAACAAAAAACAAAGAGTCAATCAAATCTTTAATGCACTTCTAGGGGCGGTTCTAGGGGTGGATCCGGTGATTTGGAGACTTGGAGGTGGGGGGATGGGCCCCAATTAATTCTTTTTCCCTTTCTCTTTCACCTAGATTAAAGACAATTTTTGTTAACTTTCTACTATAGCCCCCCCCTTTCAAGTAATTTTCTGCATGTACCTCCTTCAACTAAAAAATTACCTTAAAATCAACCAATAAACCAAAATAGTCATTTGAAATCAACCAAAGAAACCGAAAAAGTTCATCAAAGTCGACAAAAAACATGAAAATCGCTCGAAATCAACCAATAACTTTAAATTTCCCCTGAAATGGTGGAATTAGACCAAAATTACATTGGACGACTTTACGGACCTTTAATCTACCTTAAAGATTCATCCAGTAGCAAAAATACTGGATCCTCCACTATGTAGTTCATCGCAAATACTCGATCATCTCTAAGCCACCAAATACAACTATCATTCTGATGTCTGATCAAAGAGTGAGCTAACACTCCTAATAAGATCCTCCATCTCACGCCATTCTCCCAAAGTTCTACCCTGAGGTTGACATTTCCATTCCTCGTGCCACCTCGAGTCCCCTAGTTTCACTTTAGAAAAAAACGACTACTAACCAAAACTTTTTATGTCTTTCAAGGTTAAACAACCTTGGAAATATACCACAAAATCTAAAATCCTCTATTTATCCATCCTTCCAAAATAGCGTCGAAATACTGTTTTTCATTTTTTTTCCCAAAGCAAAAACAAAGCGAAATGCCATTATTACATAACACCCCGATTTCCAAAATTCCTAATCAACAAAAATGAAATCCATTAAGGATCCATTAAACAAATTCCCCAAGATCTCAACAAACTTTTCACAACAGAATTAAATAATCTAGCCGAAGCCAAGATACTAACCACAATTTATACAACTCGGCTTCTAACGGAAGCATAAATTATACCAATTACTAATAGACCGGTACTCAAATCATTTTCACCTCAAGGTTTACAGCTTACACTTCTTTCCATGCTAGCAATCTCAACATCATACACACCTAAAAATGTTTTAGTTTTGAAAACGAGGGTTAGACCGTAAGGTCTAGTGAGTTCCAATAAATAGCATATGCATTCAAGAAAGTATCATCACTTAGTCCATGAAATATCAGTTCAAAGGAACAATGTTTTTCGGGGTAACTAGACACAACATTCGTACACAAACCGTTCATTTCGGACAACCATCCCAACAAGATCGCAATCAATGCCGACGATGTAACCCCGTGAAACAAATTCACGGTATGCTATTCCTTCTCCGTGTGGACCATTACAGTCTCACATCCAAAACTCCTGCTGTGTAAGTTAACACCCCCCCTTTTTCATGCACCGTACGAAAAACCACATAAAAATAATGTGTAAGTTCATAAAATCATACCTCATGCAATTCCATATGTAAAATAATGCAAATTCAAGAATCTGATATGATCAAGTTCAAGACCATCTCAAATCAAATATGAAACCATTTTGCATAACGATTCAATTTCCGAAAAGTGTGTAAAGAAACTGACCTGAGTCCCGTCTTACGCTAAAGCGAACTCAAAATAATGGGACGATTTATCAACCTGAACAAATAGACATAACAAGAAATATGAGCGTAAGCACATTGACGCAACCATCCTAATCTAACCCCAATTGGTGATCATTTTACTTGCCTAAACGAACTCTCAAATTAAGTGGAAACCGAACCGAAACCCCTTCAACAAAATAACCCCCCTCTTGATTAAACAACAACCATAAAGTAACTACACATGGCCACAATGCCACAATGGAACCTAATTCTTAATCAATTTCTTGAGGTTCTTAATGGAGGCTCACCAAGAAATCGTTTTACTAATAAATCCCACTAACAAACAAAGATACACATGATATTTCAATGGGCGAATCACATATGAACATCAAACAAGGGCTAAAAGAACACTCCCATGATTTCCCCAAATTCATACTAACAACACTAACCCAAAATGTGAAGCATTATCCCCCAAGAATCGTGCCTTGCCATAGCCACTCACAACAACTACAATTTAATCCATAGATTTATCCATAATTCCAAGAATACGCACATTAAAACTCAAAAATTACTACCCAAATAACTCTATACAACCAAATGAGATAAATAAATTTCTTCATTTGAAAGGGTAGAAAGCCATACGTGAAATGGAGAAACAATCTCCTCTTCTTTCTTCTTCAACCTTTTCCTTTTCCTTTAAAAAAGATTAGAGATGAAGGCTAGGGTTAATAAAAATTTTCCATCAATCACCCAACAATCCCTTACACTGTGTTCTCTAATCCGGAGAGAAAAGAAAAGAAAAGAAAGAAAATGGATGGAAAAGAAAGGGAGAGAAAAGAAAGGAAAAGAAAGTAATTTTTTTCATTTGTGTTCTCGAAAGGTAAAGAAAAGTAAGAAAAGAAAAGTAAGAAAAGAAAAGGAAAGAAATTATTTTTTCGTGTTCTTGAACATGAGAGAAAGGAAAGGAAATATGTCATTTTTACTAATATACCCTTAAAAATATATATTTTATAAGAAATTATCGGGTAGTTTTGTAATTTTAATAATTTCAGTAATTTTTTAAATGTTTTAATTTCTTTCCTTTCCTTTCCTTTCCTTTCCTCCCACATTTTGGAGGAAAGTTTTGAAAGGAAACTTATCATTATTTTCCTTCCATTTCCTTTCCTTTTGTTGATCCAAACCCTCAGTGATTTGATAATGACCCTCTCTTATATACTTAGTGAAAATTGTAAGTAAACAATATGTATCAGAGTTTCACTATCGCTGATAAGTACTAAGATCTTCCAGTACCGCTGATAGGAACTCTTGCTCTTTAAGTTAAACATTCAGCGAAACTGTTCACCATAAATGCTCTGAGTCTGTTCAGTCATTATGATGATCGCTGATAAGTTAGTTGTTTACTTATGATCCCTGAAGACAAGTTTCACGTCAACAAAGGTTCTACGCTGAAGTCGAAGATCAAGCTCAAGAACCAGCGACAAGTCTCCTAATGAACTGATGCGGATCAGCGAAGACTCAGATTTGTCCACTCAACGTGAAGTATCAAGTACAAGACTTCAGCTATCGCTGAACTCTATCATTCGCTGATATGAAATGATAGATCGCTGAATCAACGAAAGCTGATCATGAAGTCCTCCGTACAAAGTACTTTTGTCTTAACCTCCCTTGCACGACTCCGTACGAAATGTCAGAAAAGAACCTCCGACTGTCTGAAATCGTACAACCACTCTGATACTACACTGTTCATCCATGCGGCTACTAAGGTTGTCAACCAAGGTCAATGACATGCAACCAACCAGCTGATGACACGTGTAAAGTGTATACTGACTTGCATTAAATGCATGCAGTATATAAAGAGATGAACCCACTTCAATTGAAGTAACTTGCTAACTCTGGACAAGTTCAATCTCTTATCTCAAGATAGGTTATTATTAGTAATTTCCTTATCTCTCTTAGTGCAAGAAACCTTAGTGTTCCAACTTGTTTAGATTTAGGTTTATCCTTAATCTTGTTTCCGCAACAAGCTGTAAATTGTTAATGATTTATCAATAAACAATTTAGAAAAGTAAAATCTGTGTGTTTGTATTCAACCCCCCATTCTACAAACTTGTATAGGCCTTCGGGACCAACAAGTGGTATCAGAGCGGATTTGTTTAATCTCATAAACAAGATCTAATCTAAGATATTTCTCTTCCTTGCTATTATCTGAAAATGGCCACCAACACAAACACAAATTATATAGACAATGGTTCTCTTGCTAAACCTCCCAGATTTTCCAAAGATAACTTCAACTTATGGAAAAATAGGATGACACTCTTCTTAGAAGGTGTAGACCCTACTATGCCTTACTATCTCGAGAATGGTCCATTCATCCCTGTAAGAATTGATGCTGCAGTTCCAGGCGCTGAGAATAGACATGCTATTCCAGAAAGGCTGGTACCTAAGGAAATCCTTCAATGGACTGACGAAGATAAGAAGAAAATGGCTATAGATACAAAAGCCAGATCCATACTATCCATGGCTCTTCCTGACGAAGTCTACCATTCCGTCATGAATCTGAAAACATCAAAAGCCATGTGGGACACAATATGTGTTCAGTATGAAGGAACGTCTGAAGTCCAGGACTCAAGAAAGATCAACCTGGTAAGACAATACGAAAGCTTCATTTCTGGTAAGAATGAAACTCTCTCTGAAGATGATAGTCCTATCATTCCAAATATGCAGAACAGTGAAGCTGAAACTTCTTGGGTCTCAGCTGTTCCTATAAACACTATACCTAACGCTGAACCAAATGTCTCAGACATTCCATCTACTTCTCAGCAATCAGTGAATATAATGACAACTGCATCCATTCCTCTCTTGGCTGATACTCCTGACGTCGCTGAAGCTTCATATTCAGCTCCTCACGTTCAAGTTGAGTCAGCGTTTCACGCTCCGGCTCAGCGATGGACTATAAATCATCCAATTGATCAAATTCTTGGTGATCCAAACGCTGGGATTCAGACTCGACGAAGTGCAGGTAATATTTGTTTATTTGTAAATTTTATTTCACTAACTGAACCAAAGAAAGTAGATGATGCCCTCAAAGATCCAAACTGGGTCAGCGCCATGCAAGAAGAGCTGACTGAATTCGAAAGAAACATAGTTTGGAAACTTGTTCAGAGACCAACTGATAAAACAGTAATAGGCACTAAATGGGTCTATCGAAACAAGTTGGACGAACATGGAACTGTAACCCGCAACAAAGCTCGTCTTGTTGCTCAGGGATACATACAAGAGGAAGGCATAGATTATGACGAAACATTTGCTCCTGTAGCAAGACTTGAATCTATTCGTCTATTCTTAGCATATGTTGTACACAAAAACTTCAAAGTACATCAGATGGATGTTAAGTCAGCGTTTCTGAATGGAAAGCTGAATGAAGAAGTGTATGTGGAACAACCTCCAGGATTCTCAGATTCTAAGCGTCCAGGTTATGTTTATAAACTGGATAAGGCACTTTATGGTTTGAAGCAAGCTCCTCGTGCATGGTATGACACTCTTTCTACTTATCTCCATATTGAAAAATTTGAGCGAGGTAAGATTGACAAAACTCTATTTTTTAGAAAAGTGAAAGGTCATATCATTTTAGTTCAAATATATGTTGATGACATTATATTTGGTTCTACTAACCCTGAGCTTTGTACTCGTTTCGCTGATAGAATGAAAGATGAGTATAAAATGAGCATGATGGGTGAACTAACATATTTCCTTGGTCTTCAGATTAAGCAAACTGAAAAAGGAACTTTTATAAATCAGGGAAAATATGTTAAAGATATGCTGAAGAAATTCGACTTAACTGGAAGTTCAGCTATGAAAACCCCTATGGCACCACCGCTGACACTTGATAAGGACACTAAGGGTGTTCCTGTCAATGTCACGCTGTACCGTGGGATGATCGGCTCACTATTGTATCTTACAGCTAGCTGACCCGATATTATGTTTGCAACATGCTTGTGTGCACGATATCAAGCTGAACCTAAGATATCTCATATGAAAGCTGTAAAGCGAATCTTTCGATATCTTAAGGGTACAGCGAATCTAGGTCTTTGGTATCCCAAAGATTCAGGATTTGATCTAACCGCCTATTCAGATAGTGATTTTGCTGGTTGCAAAATGGATAGGAAAAGCACCACAGGAGGATGTCAGCTCCTGGGTGGAAAGCTGGTAAGTTGGACAAGTAAAAAGCAAAATTCAGTGTCCACTTCCACAGCTGAAGCTGAATATGTAGCTGCTGGAAGCTGTTGTTCTCAAGTCTTGTGGATGAGAAATCAGCTACTAGACTATGATCTTCAGCTCTCCAAAATTCCAATCTATTGCGACAGCACAAGTGCCATCGCTATAGCAAACAATCCAGTACTACATTCAAAGACCAAACATATAGAAATCAGATATCATTTTATCAGAGATCATGTGATGAATGGTGATATAGAACTTCATTTTATCCCAACTGATTATCAGTTAGCTGACTTATTTACCAAACCTCTTGATGAGACAAGATTCAACTTTCTCATCAGCGAGCTTGGAATGCTGAACTTTGAAGGATAAAATCTTCAGCGGTTCACATTGATCAGCGAAAGGATAAAATCAACTTGTATAACCCATTCTATCATCTTCTCTCTGAATAAACTTGATTCACTGATATCAAGGTATGTTCTCTCTCTGATAATCGCATGAAAATGCAAGATTTCAAAACAAAATGCATCGCTGAATATCTCTTCCTTAACAGCGATATTTTGAAATTTCTTAAAACCTTCACTGAATATTTTCATTCAATGCTTCATGTTTTCAAAACTATCTCTGAGTTTTTCAAAACCTCAGAGACAACCAAGAATATGAAAGGACAGTTGTGACGTCATTACAACGGATAAAACCCCAGCACGTTTTCTCTTCCTGACACACGTTTGCACGTCTCGTTCAAACTTCCAATCAAATGCAAACACGTGTCCGTGTCATGATGAAAATCTTTTCCCGCTCAAGATTTTCTCTTTCTAAAATCTCTATATAAACAAGTTCTTTGTTTATATTTTTTCTTTTACGCGATCAATCTTCCTCCGCAAGAAAGAATTCACTGTTGCATTTGTGATTTCAAAAACTTCAAGAACTGTTCATCATCTTCTTCATCAAACATCAAGGTTAATATGTTCTTATTTATTACCGAATGCGTATAACTTGTTTCCGATCTTCTCATTGTTTTAACAAGATCAAACAAAAGAACTTCGTAAAATGAAATCATTTTCTTTCCGGTTTTATGAACACAACCATTTCATGGTTGTTCTTCAAGTTTAAATGCAAAATCTTAAACTTGTTCTTCATTCGTTTCCAGAATCTATTTCTTCATAGAAAACTGGAAAACAAGAAAATGGGTTTTACATTTCGTTTCAAAAATCAAGAAAAACCCTAATCTTCATTAAGACATTTTGTCTGAATGAAATGGACAAAATTCGAACCATCTTAATGGAAAATCTTTCCACATTAAGATTATTCTTTTTTGTTAATCTTTGGTTGAACTGATAATACAGGAAATGGCAACATCTAACATTCCTACTACCGCTGAGAACTTCTCTACTGACTCTGAGGAAGTGGAAATCATCAAGGCTCCTCAGGTTAAGTTCAAACTTGATCAACTAGACTGGACTAAGATAAACAACCTTTCTGCGCTTCTCGAGTTTCCTCCTCGAAAGCAAGTCACACATCTGACAGATGCTGTGAATTTCCTGAAGAATTGCTGCATTTCAACAGCCCTGACCATTTCACCCCCTGCAAGTCAGCTGCTACTATCTCAGTTCTGGTACTCTGCCAGACACTCTCAGCTACCATCCGCCAAAGATCCCTCCAAAACAGTTGATTGTATCCTCTGCGATACTGAATATGGCACGATAGATCACACCCGCCATCATTCGCAAAGCTCTGAACTTTCCCATCGCTGCAAAGGAAAAACCTTTTGTTCCTTTCCCTGACCATAAGAAGATCGCTGACAAAGAAGCTCTTATTGCATTTTTTGATGCAATGGGCTATGTATGGGAAATGGGCAGAGACAAGAAGCCTGAGAAGAAGCTAACACTGCTGAAGAAATCGAAAATGCCCAGCGAGATGAACTTCATCTTCGCTCACCTTATCAGCTGCATGACTGCCAAGACCGGCTCTTCTGATCAAGCCGCTCAACCTCAGCAAGCTATGGGATACGCTCTGCTGAAAGGTCTACACATTGACTGGGCATCTCTCATCTATGATGACTTGCTGCAAAGAGTAGACTCTGCCGCTGACAGGCCAGCTTGGGTTCCCTACCCCCGTTTCATCAGCGCTATCTTTCAATATGGCCTGAAGGACAGCTACCCGCAAGAGGGCGATCTAAAACTCTCTCAGATTGGCCCTAAGGTACTCGACTTCAAACCTGTTGAAAATGAGGTACGTCTTTCTACCCTCTTAACTCTTCTCAACCCTTCTTCTTCTCATTCTGTGGATCCTTCACCGACAATACCCATCGCTGATTCCCTGGCCACAAAATCCTCTCCTTCTAAGAAAAGGAAACATTCATCTACCCCACTTGATTCTAAAAGGATCAAGAAAACAAAGGAGCAACCCCAGCAATCTCATGCTGAAGACTCCTCAGCTCTTTCTGCAGAGCTGAAGGAACGTTCAGTGGTACGCTCTGCCACACCTGAACAAGCCATCCCTTTTATCCAAACTTCAGCGTCTCTAAACGCTGAGGTTACAAACTTGGAACCGACCCAACCTCCTTCAGTCTCTCAAAAGACTGATGAAGTGATTGTCAGCGAATCCAACGCTGAACTCATAACCCAACCCCCACTCTTATCCTTCGCTCCTCCCTCCACTCATTTGGTCTCTACTCCAGATCTAACTGGAGCTGCCATCATTTCCTCGGAACATAAAGCTGATTCTCCAGGAATGATGAAGACAGGACCTGCAGAAAAATCCATGGGCACTTTTGAAGATGACATGGAACTTTACTCAGGAACCCGTGATTTCGATGAATTCACCAATCCTCCTGCAGGTAAACAACAACCCATAAACACTGTGACTAAACCCCAAACTTCTGAGCTTTCCTCTGTTCACAAGTTTTTATATGTTACAGGTCATAATTTGGGAGATATCAACGCCTCTCTGAAGTCCGTGGAGACAAAGCTGACAGGTCTCACCACTACTCTCTCCAATAACTCTACAGCTGTAACAAACGCTGGAGAGAATCTGAACAAGCTGACAACGGTGGTGGAGAAGAAGGCTTCCACAGATGACATGAAGCAACTTGATAAGACTCTCAGCGACTTCGCCAAGGTGCTCGCTGATATCTACACAGACTACACCTCTCTCAAAAACTCAGTTTCGTCCATGTCCAGCGAATTTACAACGCTGAAGACATCGGTTGGAACACTAGAGGGAGATATGACTGCTGTGAAGACAAATGTCAACACTCTGACGACTGACTTAAGCTCTGTAAAGACTGACGTTGGTTCGATGAAGACTATGATCGAACAGCTGCTGCACAAGGCGAATACTCCTGCTCCTGCTCCTGCCCCTGTCCCTGAATCTGAACATTTTACAGCGGCAGATCGCATTGAGCTCGGGAAGATCAATCCTGCTATTTCTGGCCTTGAAGACATATTAGCAAAGATTGAAGTTTGTGTAGGTCTCTCTGGCCAAGAAGACAGAGAACCTACCAACGCTGCTGAATCTAGCCATTCCTCCCCCAGTCATCATGAAAAAGAGGGGGAGAAGAGCGTTGAAGACCTCACCAAGAGCGCTGAAGACCTTTCCCATGATGAATCTATCAGGGGAGAGAAGACGAATGCTGAAGAAACCACCGCTGGACCTTAGGGAGATGAAAACCCTGAGGAAACCGAGAAGCTCGCCTCTGTATCTGAGGGGGAGCAACTCGAAGAAGAAGCTGAGAAAACTGAATCCGAAGCAGAAGATAATGAAGCCGTCGAAATCCCTGATGATGAACCATCTTCTTCTCCAAAGAATGATGATGATGATGACGAAGATGACGATGACTTCTTTATCGTCAAACCTGCTCAAAAGATCAAAGCTCTTAAGGGAATCTTGATAAATGAACCTTCAGGGGAGCGGACAAAGACAAAGCCCTCAGCCTCTGGAGCTGAGAAAGGCAAAGGCAAAAGCGTCGCTGAAGATGACAATCTGAGGATCTTGCTTGAAAAGCCGGTTTGTCAGGTATGCTAAACATCTCACTCCATCCCTCCTCTATCATACCTATCAGTTCTACTACCCAAGCCTATACACCTGAACCAATTCTCTCTATCTGATTCTACCCAAGTTCTTACTCGTAAGATCGCTGTGTTTCAGCTAGTCCTCTCCCCTGTTTGAGGATATCGCTGAAGGCTCCACAACTGCGACTTCACCAAAAATACCAGCTGCTGCTGAAGAAATAATCCAGTCTTAGATTTAATCTCTGAGACTGATGAACCAGAAGAACAGCTACTCTCGCACAGAGGCAGACCTTCCTTAGCTCCTGTTGATCCAAACCCTCAGTGATTTGATAATGACCCTCTCTTAAATACTTAGTGAAAATTGTATGTAAACAATATGTATCAGAGTTTCACTATCGCTGATAAGTACTAAGATCTTACAGTACCGCTGATAGGAACTCTCGCTCTTTAAATTAAACATTCAGCGAACACTGTTCACCATAATGCGCTGAGTCTGTTCAGTCCTTATGGTGATCGCTGATAAGTTAGTTGTTTACTTATAATCCCTGAAGACAAGTTTCACGTCAACAAAGGTTCTACGCTGAAGTCGAAGATCAAGCTCAAGAACCAGCGACAAGTCTACTAATGAACTGATGCGGATCAGCGAAGACTCAGATTTGTCCACTCAACGTGAAGTATCAAGTACAAGACTTCAGCTATCGCTGAACTTTATCATTCGCTGAATAGTAAATGATAATCGCTGAATCAACGAAAGCTGATCATGAAGTCCTCCGTACAAAGTACTTTTGTCTTAACCTCCCTTGCACGCCACCGTACGAAATGTCAGAAAAGAACCTCCGAAAATCTGAGATCGTACAACCACTCTGATACTACACTGTTCATCTTTACGGCTACTAAGGTTGTCAACAAAGGTCAATGACATGCAACCAATCCGCTGATGACACGTGTAAAGTGTATACTGAATTGCATTAAATGCATGCAGTATATAAAGAGATGAACTCACTTCATTTGAAGTAACTTGCTAACTCTGGACAAGTTCAAATCTCTCTCAAGATAGGATTTTATTAGTAATCTCCATATCTTTCTTAGTGCAAGAAACCTTAGTGTTCCAACTTGTTTAGATTTAGGTTTATCCTTAATCTTGTTTCCGCAACAAGCTGTAAATTGTTAATGATTTATCAATAAACAATTTAGAAAAGTAAAATAGTGTGTTTGTATTCACCCCCCCCCCCTTCTACAAACTTGTATAGGCCTTTCGGGACCAACAAGTGGTATCAGAGCAGATTTGTTTAATCTCATAAACAAGATCTAATCTAAGATATTTCTCTTCCTTGCTATTATCTGAAAATGGCCTCCCACACAAACACAAATTATATAGACAATGGTTCTCTTGCAAAACCCCCTAGATTTTCCAGAGACAACTTCAACTTATGGAAAAATAGGATGATGCTCTTCCTAGAAGGTGTTGACCCTACTATGACCTACTATCTTGAAAACGGCCCACACATCCCTGTAACTATTGATCCTTTAGTTCCAGCCACTGCAACTCGAGCTGCTATTCCTGAAAGGATGATTCCAAAGGAAATACACATGTGGACCGATGAAGATAAGAAGGAAGTGGCTATAGATACAAAAGCCAGATCCATACTATCCATGGCCCTTCCTGACGAAGTCTACCATTCCATCATGAACCTGAAATCCTCAAAAGCCATGTGGGACACAATATGTGTTTAGTATGAAGGAACGTCTGAAGTCCAGGATTCAAGAAAGATCAACCTGGTAAGACAATACGAAAGCTTCATTTCTGGTAAGAATGAAACTCTCTCTGAAGTTCATCAACGTTTTAATTGCTTAATTATAGATCTTAAAACGGTTGGTAAGGAATATTTTAACTTTGAAGTGCTGACAAAGTTTTTAGAATGTTTACCTGAAAGCTGGGACAATTATTCCATGTGTCTCAAGCTGTCAAAAGATCTAAGATCAATGACACTTGCTACCTTATATGGCACATTGCTGAATCATGAGCAATCTAGCCATCTTAAGAAGAATCTTGTAAAAGATTCCAAAAGCACCCCTGTTGCTTTAATCTCAGAGGAACCTTCTACTCAGCGACCCGTGGTCACTATCACTGAGTTAGAAAGTAACTCTGAAAGGTCATCAGATTCTGATTCTTCAGATGATGATGAATCCTTGGCTCTCCTAACTAAAAAGTTCAGGAGATTCGCCAAGAAGAAAATGTTTAGAAAGAACAAAACTCTTTCTATAGCTGACAAGCCTAAGTCATCAGCTTTTGTTGATAAGGCTACTGCTACTTGTTTCAACTGCGAAAAGACAGGTCATTTCGCTAACGAGTGCAGGTCAAAGAAAATCATGAGACCTTCAGCTTTTACAAAGAAATCCTTTGTTCCAAGGAATAAAGATGACAAATACTCAAAGCTGAAGGAAAAGTATGCAAAGCTGAAAAGCTTTAAGAAGAAAGGAAAAGGCCTGATGGCTGACTATGATTGGGCTGCTTCTGATGAAGAAGCCTCATCATCTGATTCTGAAGATGATGAAGCAAATCAATGTCTCATGGCCAAGATTGAAGAAGAGGAACAAAGTTCAGACATTCCCTCCACTTCAACATCTGCCATTCAGGTATCACCTTCCTTCTTTACCAATATTGCAAATATTGATGAAGCTGATAGTCTCCGTAAAATCGAACTGCTGACTAGAAGTTTATACGAAGCCATGAACGGCAAAGCTGTGGTTGAAAACCAAAATCTTGATCTCGCTGAAAAGCTTAAAAACTGCCACCTTCAAATAGAAAAGCTTTCTAAATTTGAAGAAGATTTTAAAGATCAAGTCTATTTAAATCAGCTAGTCAAAATCGAACGAGCAGAAGCTATCGCTGCATTAAAAGCTGAACAAGCTACTGTTGAAGGATGGTGTAATTCTTCAACAAAGATCACTGAGATAATTAAGGCTCAGATTCCTCTGAGTGATAAACGTGGTCTGGGTTATAAATATGATACTCCAAAACTAACCACTGAACGTTCAATGCTTAAATTTGGAACGTTCGTATCCTCAGTAGCTGACACTTCTTCATCTCAGTACTCCTCGTCGATTACACCAATCCCTGAGGAAACTCCTACCTCCTCAAAAGGTAAGGAGAAAATGGTTTATTCAAAACCTACCTCTGTCTCTAAAGACAAAGGTAAAGGAATTGTTATTTATCAAAATCCTCAGAAGGGTACCTTAGTACCTAAGCTGAATGCTTCCAAAGCCTTAGTGATTCATTCATCTGGTTCTAGAAATCAGACCTCTGGATCAGTTCAGCGACCTACTCCTAGACTCAGAGTAGATATCCTTGGTAAGAAATCTGAAGAACTGAATGTTCGTCCTATTTCAAAAACCAATAGTGTACTTGGTGCTGGCACTTCTAATTCCAAATTAAAAGCTCAGCACTCAAGTGGTCCTAGAACTAATTTTAGTTATAGGAAATGTTATCACTGTGGACTTACCGATCATATTGCAAGTAAGTGCCCCACAGCCACCAAAGCTGATAAGATAGCTAAGGTGAAGATAGCACCCAAGAAGACCAAACCAGTTGCAATTCAGGTCAAGGTGACTCCTACCGCTGAGGTCAAGAAATTGACCAAAGTGAAGAAAGACAAAGCTGAATCTTCAAATGCTGCGAAGACTGCTGAACCCATTCCAACTACTTCCACTGACAAACGCGTATACATGGTGAAGTGGGTACCCAAGCAAAACTAATCTTCCTTTGTATTGCAGGTTAAAAAGGGTATCTGGTATCTCGATAGCGGATGCTCTAGACACATGACTGGAAAGAAAAACCTGCTCGCTGAATACAAGGAAGAGAAGGGTCCCTCTGTGACTTTCGGTGGAAATGGAAAAGGACACACCCGAGGGTATGGTGTACTTTCAAATGGTACAACATCCTTCAGAAGAGTCGCATATGTTGAAGGGCTGAAGCATAATCTTCTAAGCATCAGTCAGCTTTGCGACATGGATAACAAAGTGATTTTCACTAAGGAATCCTGCTTTGTCTCTGACAAAAAGGAGAAGATAGCTCTTAGCGGTTATCATTTGGAAAATGTTTACGTTATAAACATGGACTCAACAACCACTGAGAACTCCTGTTTCTTCTCAAAAGCATCTTCTGATGTTAACTGGCTATGGCACAAAAGGCTCTCACATCTCAACTTCAAGACACTGAATACTCTTTCATCCAAAGAGTTAGTCACTGGTCTACCTCAACATTCATACGCCAAAGAGTCTTTATGTTCAGCGTGTGAAAAAGGGAAGCAGACCAAGGCAAGCTTTAAGTCAAAGCAAGTTTCCTCAGTGTCATCTCCTCTACAACTACTCCATATGGATTTGTTTGGCCCAGTTAACAAACAATCCATCGCTGGAAAGAAATATACGCTGGTCATAGTTGATGAATTCTCTCGTTACACATGGGTAATGTTTCTCCGTTCTAAGAGTGACACCCCTGAAGAACTCATCACCTTTGTTCGGAAGATGGAAACTCTGAACAATATGACTGTTCGCTCAATAAGGAGTGATCATGGAACTGAATTCAAAAACAGTTCTCTTGAGTCCTTCCTTGAGAGCAAGGGTATTTCTCACAACTTTTCGTCAGTGAGAACACCACAACAAAACGGAGTCGCTGAAAGAAGAAATAGAACAATTATTGAAGCTGCACGTTCAATGCTCAGCGATTCTCACCTGCCTACTCAGTTTTGGGCAGAAGCTGTCAACACTGCTTGTTTTACGCAAAACAGGTCGCTGATAGTTAAAAGATTCAAAAAGACAGCCTATGAACTCTTTCATGGGAGAAAGCCTTCAATCAGCTTTCTTCACATCTTTGGATGTCAGTGTTTCATACTGAACAACAGAGATGCCCTTGGAAAGTTTGATCCTAAGGCTGATGATGGAATCTTTCTTGGATACTCCTCAGTTTCCAAAGCCTTCAGAGTCTTCAACCGAAGAAGACAAACTGTAGAAGAAACTATTCACGTCACGTTTGACGAATCCCGTTCAGCGAACTCTAAACCGAACGCTGATACAGAAGAACTGAATCAATGGATGTTTTCTCATCTTGGTGATTCAGAAGATGTTCCCACTCCTCATGCTCACACCGTAGAAAATGATGGTCCTTCTATCATTCCAAATATGCAAAATAGTGAAGCTGAAACATCTTGGGTCTCAGCTGTTCCTATAAACACTATACCTGCAGTTGATCCAAATGTCTCAGAAATTCCATCTATTTCTCAGCAATCAGTGAATGAAGTGGCAAATGCAAACATTCCTCTCTTAGCTGATAATCCAGAAGTAGCTGAAGCCTCATCTTCAGTTTCTCCAGTTCAGACTGAGTCAGCGACGTATGCTCCGGCTCAGCGATGGACTGTAAATCACCCAATCGATCAAATTCTTGGTGATCCCAACGCTAGTATTCAGACTCGTAGAAGTGCAGGTAATATTTGTTTATTTGTTAACTTTATTTCTCTAACTGAACCAAAGAAAATAGATGATGCCCTCAGAGATCCAAACTGGGTCAGCGCTATGCAAGAAGAGCTGACTGAATTCGAAAGAAACAAAGTTTGGAAACTTGTTCGTAGACCAACTGACAAAACGGTGATAGGCACTAAATGGGTCTATCGAAACAAGTTGGACGAACATGGTACTGTAACTCGCAACAAAGCTCGTCTTGTTGCTCAGGGATACAGACAAGAGGAAGGCATAGATTATGACGAAACTTTTGCTCCAGTAGCAAGACTTGAATCTATTCGTCTTTTCTTAGCATATGCTGTACACAAAAACTTCACTGTACATCAGATGGATGTTAAGTCAGCATTTCTAAATGGAAAGCTGAATGAAGAAGTGTATGTGGAACAACCTCCAGGATTCTCAGATCCTAAGCGTCCAGGTTATGTGTATAAACTGGACAAGGCACTTTATGGCTTAAAGCAAGCTCCACGTGCATGGTATGATACTCTCTCTACTTATCTCCATATTGAAAAATTTGAGCGAGGTAAGATTGACAAAACTTTGTTTTTTAGAAAAGTGAAAGGTCATATCATTTTAGTTCAAATATATGTTGATGACATTATATTTGGTTCTACTAACCCTGAGCTTTGTACTCGTTTCGCTGATAGAATGAAAGATGAGTATAAAATGAGTATGATGGGTGAACTAACATATTTCCTTGGTCTTCAGATTAAGCAAACTGAAAAAGGAACTTTTATAAATCAGGGAAAGTATGTTAAAGATATGCTGAAGAAATTCGACTTAACTGAAAGTTCAGCTATGAAAACCCCTATGGCACCACCGCTGATACTTGATAAGGATACAAAGGGTGTTCCTGTCAATGTCACGTTGTACCGTGGGATGATTGGCTCACTATTGTATCTTACAGCTAGCCGACCCGATATTATGTTTGCAACATGTCTGTGCGCACGATATCAAGCTGAACCTAAGATATCCCATATGAAAGCTGTAAAGCGAATCTTTCGATATCTTAAGGGTACAGCGAATCTAGGTCTTTGGTATCCCAAAGACTCAGGATTCGATCTAACCGCCTATTCAGACAGTGATTTTGCAGGTTGCAAAATGGATAGGAAAAGCACCACAGGAGGATGTCAGCTCCTGGGTGGAAAGCTGGTAAGTTGGACAAGTAAGAAGCAAAACTCAGTGTCCACTTCCACAGCTGAAGCTGAGTATGTAGCCGCTGGAAGCTGCTGTTCTCAAGTCTTGTGGATGAGAAATCAACTACTAGACTATGATCTTCAGCTCTCCAAAATTCCAATCTATTGCGACAGCACAAGTGCCATCGCTATAGCAAACAATCCAGTGCTACACTCAAAGACAAAACACATAGAAATCAGATATCATTTTATCAGAGATCATGTGATGAATGGTGATATAGAACTTCATTTTATCCCAACTGATTATCAGTTAGCTGATTTGTTTACCAAACCTCTTGATGAGACAAGATTCAACTTTCTCATCAGCGAGCTTGGAATGCTGAACTTTGAAGGATAAAATCTTCAGCGGTTCACATTTAATCAGCGATACGTTTATACAAACTTGTATAGGCTTCGGGATAAAATCAACTTATATAATCCATTTCATCATCTTCTCTCTGAATAAACTTGGTTAAACTGATATCCAGGTATGTTTTCTCTCTCTGACAATCGCATGTAAATGCAAGATTTCAAAATAATTTGCATCGCTGAATATCTCTTCCTTAACAGCGATATTTTGAAAATTCCTTAAACCTTCACTGATATTTCTATTCAGTGCTTCATGTTTTTCAAAAGAGTCCCTGAGTTTTTCAAAACCTCAAAGACATCCTAAAAGAATGTGAAAGGACAGTTGTGACGTCATTGCAACGGATAACACTCGGCACGATTTCTTTCTGACACACGTTTGCACGTTTTGTTCAAACTTCCAATCAAATGCAAACACGTGTCCGTGTCATGATGAAAACCTTTTCCCGCTCAAGGTTTTCTCTCTCTAAAAATCCCTATATAAACAACTCTTGGTTTATATTTATCTTTTACGCGAACAATCTTTCTCCGCAAGAAAAGAATTCTCTGTTGCATTTGTGCTCTCAAAAACCTCAAGAACTGTTCATCATCTTCTTCATCAAAACTTCAAGGTTAATAAGTTCTTATCTTTTATCAAATGCGTATAACTTGTTTTCGATCTTCTCTTTGTTTTAACAAGATCAAACAAAAGAACTTTTTAAAATAAAATCATTTCTTTCATGGTTTTATGAACACAACCATTTCATGGTTGTTCTTCAAGTTTTAAATCTAAATCTTAAACTTGTTCTTCATTCGTATCCATTTTTCTTTTAGAAACTGGAATACAAGATTTTATGGGTTTTACTTTTCTTTTTAAATCAAGAAAAACCCTAATCTTCATTAAGACATTTTTTTTGTCTGAATGAAATGGACAAGATTCGAAATATCTTAACGGAAATTTCTTTCTACATTAAGATAATTCTTATTTGTTAACATCTTTGGTTGAACTGATAATACAGTGATATGGCATCTTCAAAGCTGAATGTTACCGTTGAATCCATCTCCACTGACTCTGAGGAAATGGAAATCTTCAAAGCCCCCCAGGTGAAGTTCGAGCTGGATCAACTCGATTGGACTAAAGCCAACAACCTCTCAGCTCTTCTCGAGTTTCCTCCTCGGAAGCAAGTATCACATCTGGACGATGTTGTAAGTTTTCTGAAGAACAGCCCCATCTACACAGCCCTGACCATAACACCTCCTGCCAGTCAGCGGCTCTTATCTCAGTTCTGGTACTCTGCCAGACACACTGAGCTACCCTCTGCCAAAGATCCATCCAAAACCATAGACTGCATACTCAGCGATACTGAGTATGGCACCATCAAGATCACACCCGCAATTATCCGCAAAGCCCTAAACTTCCCAAATGCCTCCAAAGAAAAACCCTTCATTCCATTCCCTGACCACAAAAAGCATGCTGACAGAGAAGCAATCATTGCTTTCCTTGACGCAATGGGTTATATCTGGGATATTGGAAGGGACAAGAAGCCTGAGAAGAAACTGACGCTGATAAAGAAATCCAAGATGCCCAGCGAGATGAACTTCATCTTCGCTCACCTGATCAGCTGCATGACAGCGAAATCCGGATCTTCTGATCAAGCCGCCCAACCTCAGCAGTCCATGGGATACGCACTGCTGAAAGGTCTAAATATAGACTGGGCCTCCATTATTTATGAAGACCTGATTCAACGTGTCGATTCTGCCGCTGACAGACCAGCATGGGTTCCTTACCCACGATTCATCAGCGCCATCTTTCAATATGGCCTGAAGGACAGCTATCCTGAAGAGGGTGATCTGAAACTTTCTCAGATTGGCCCTAAGGTTCTCGACTTCAAGCCTGTCGCCAATGAGGTACGTCTCTCTACTCTTCTCACTCTTCTAAATTCTCCGCTTTCTGTGGCTCCTTCAGCGACAATACCAATCGCTGATACCCCGGCCACAAAATCCTCTCCTTATAAGAAAAGGAAACCCTCACACACCCAACTTGATTCCAAAAGGATCAAGAAAACCAAGGAGCAACCCCAGCAATTCCATGCTGAAGACTCCTCAGCTCATTCTGAAGAGCTGAAGGAAAGTTCCGTGGTACGCTCTGCTACACCCGTGCAAGCCATCCCTCCAATCCAGACTTCAGCGTCTCCAAACGCTGAGGTTAGAAACTTGGAAACTACCCAACCTCCATCAATCTCTCAAAAGACTGATGAAGTGATTGTCAGCGATTCCAACGCTGAACTCAGAACCCGAACCCCAATCTTAACCTTCGCTTCTCCCTCCACTCACTTGGACACTCCTCCAGCAAACACTGGAGATGTCATCATTCCAGAAGCCGCCGCTGATGCTTCTCAACAAATGATGAAGAAAGGACCTGCAGAGTTCACCATACCTCACCGTACTTTCGAAGAGGATATGGAACACTATTCAGGAACTTGTAACTTCGACGAGTTCATCAATCCTCCTGCAGGTACTAATCCCACATTAAACACTGTAACTAAACCTGAAACTTCTGAGCTTTCCTTTGTTCACAAGTACTTATATGTTACAGGTCCTAATTTGGGAGACATCAACGCCTCGCTGAAGTCCGTGGAAACAAAGCTGTCCAATCTCACCACCACACTCTCCAACAACTCAACAGCTGTAACAAACGCTGGAGAGAACTTGACAAAGCTGACAACGGTGGTGGAGAAGAAAGCTTCCACTGAAGACATCAAGAGTCTTGATAAGACGCTCAACGATTTTGCCAAGGTGCTCTGTGACATCTACACTGACTACACAAGCCTCAAAACATCAGTTTCGACCATGTCCAGCGAAGTAACAACGCTGAAGACATCGGTTGAAAAACTCGAGGGTGATATGTCAGAGGTCAAGACTGACTTAGGCTCTGTAAAGACCGACGTTAGCTCTATGAAGACGATGATCGAGACGCTGGTAAACAAGGCAAATAGTCCAGCTCCTGCTCCTGCCCCTGTCCCTATTCTGGAATCTTTCACAGTGGAGGATCGCACAGAGCTGAGGAAAATCACGCCTGCTATTTCTGGCCTAGAAGACAGAATAGCATAGCTTGAAGGTTGTGTGAAAATCTCTGGCCCAGAAGACAGAGATAACACTAATGCTGAGTCTGCCCATTCCTCCCCCAGTCATCATGAAAAAGAGGGGGAGAAGAGCGCTGAACATTCCAAGGAGAAAAGCGCTGAAGATCTTGAGAAAAGCGCTGAAGATCTGAACAACAAAAGCGCTGAAGACCTTTCCCATGATGAATCTATCAGGGGAGAGAGGAATGAAGATCTGATCACTGGACCTCAGGGAGATGAAAACCCTGAGGGAACCGAGAAGCTCGCCTCTGTATCTGAGGGGGAGCAACTCGAAGAAGATGCTGAGAATTCCGAAGCAGAAGAAGATGAAGACATCGACATCCCTGACGACAAACCATCCTTCTCTCCAAGAAAGGATGATGATGATGATGAAGATGACGATGATTTCTTTATCGTCAAACCTGCCCCAAGGATCAAAGCTCTTAAAGGAATCTCAATAAAAGAACCATCAGGGGAGAAGACAAAGACAAAGCCCTCAGCCTCTGGCGCTGAGAAAAGCAAAGACAAAGGCCTCGCTGAAGATGAAAATCTAGCGATTCTCTTTGAAAAGCCGGTTTGTCAGGTAAACTAAAACTTTACTTTTTCCTTCCCTGAACTTCTCAACAGCTCACTAAGTTCTCCAAACCTATATACACATCCACATTATTTTTCTATCTTTTCTACCCAAGTTCTTCTACCCAGTTCTTATCTGTAAGATCGCTGCTTTTCAGCTAGTCCTCTCCCGTGTTTGAGGATGTCGCTGAAGGTTCTACTGTTGCGACTTCACAAATTAAGCCAACTGCTGCTGATGAAATAATCCCAGTCTTGGACTTGATCTCTGAGACTGATGAACCAGAAGAACAACCTCTCTCGCACAATAAGAGACCTTCCTCAGTTCCTCAAAAGCTGAGTGAAGAGGATCAAAAGAGAAGAGAAAAAATAATAAAGCGATTAGAGGATCAGCGAATCATTCTAAGGCCTGATCAACTGCCTTAAGTTCCTCCTAAGTTCAGAATTTCAAAAGCTGAATATCAGGACCACCTTAGAGCTGAACGCCTCATTGCTGAAAGAAAGGAAGCTGAAGAGAAAGACAGAGAATACGCCATCAAGCTCACTCAAGAATCTGTCAAAGACCCCAAGCTGAAGCGTGTTCCCATTCAAATCCAACGAAAGCTGTGGGAAGAAGCCCAGAAGATCGTGGAAAAGAAAACTGAAGTTTCTCAGACCACCTTGATCTGGTGTAAAGAGAAAATTCACTTCAGATATCGTCCAGCGAAGATCAACAAGGTATTCATCTCTGGAAGAACATCTATCGGAGTACCTATTGTTGACATCAAACTGTTCAGAGAAGATGGCACATCTGAAACCTTTCGTGCTGACACTGTAAAAAGGTATGGTCTCTCTGAATGGCTGGAGATGAGGTTAGCTATCCAACCATCACAATCTAAGTACAAGAATCATTTCGAAAAGCTGATAAACAGACATATCGACTTGATATCTTCTTGTGTGGATATTCCTCCTGTTCCTGATCTAAAGCCGAAAAGAAAAAGAGGTTCTCCAAGGAAGAAACGTCAAGATTCAAATTCAGGACCTGTCATACGAAATGAAACTGGAATTGGTTTCTCTCGCGCTGAAGTACTTGGTCCTGATCCTGATCTATCTGCCCTTGACATCTCTTTGCCACCATGTGAACTTTTCGTCCCTGGTAAAATCATCAGTAATCCTTATGGAATATTCTTTCTTGACTACGACGGACGAAAATGCTTTCAACGGATCGCTGAGCTCCCAATCACTCCAATCGAACAGCTCAGAGATCTTATCTACTGGTGTGACTTCAGAAAGGACATTCAGGCACGACACCTAAAACCCTTGATCTTTCATGAAGCGCTGAAGAAAAGAAAACAAGGTGTAACGGTTCCTGACTGGATGATTCCCACTGAAAAGACGACCCTTGATGAACTTCTCATTAAGGAAGAACCTTTTGAAAACTGATATAATCTCCTTTTTCTCTATTGTATTAGTTATCCTTCTGTACTTGTAATTTATTTCGCTTGTACTTGTAATCTTTCTGTTCTTCATTGTAACCTGATTCAAAGATTTAAAGAAAGATTTCAGCGAATGTACTTTACTCCATCAGTACTGAAAAGATCCCAGAAAACAGTAAAAGGGACAAATATTTTATGAGTTCTTTTTATCCTTATGTTTTCATTTAAATAGCAATTTTCTTTGTTTCTATGTCCTCCGTACAAAGTACTTTTGTCTTAACCTCCCTTGCACGCCACCGTACGAAATGTCAGAAAAGAACCTCCGAAAATCTGAGATCGTACAACCACTCTGATACTACACTGTTCATCTTTACGGCTACTAAGGTTGTCAACAAAGGTCAATGACATGCAACCAATCCGCTGATGACACGTGTAAAGTGTATACTGAATTGCATTAAATGCATGCAGTATATAAAGAGATGAACTCACTTCATTTGAAGTAACTTGCTAACTCTGGACAAGTTCAAATCTCTCTCAAGATAGGATTTTATTAGTAATCTCCATATCTTTCTTAGTGCAAGAAACCTTAGTGTTCCAACTTGTTTAGATTTAGGTTTATCCTTAATCTTGTTTCCGCAACAAGCTGTAAATTGTTAATGATTTATCAATAAACAATTTAGAAAAGTAAAATAGTGTGTTTGTATTCAACCCCCCCCCTTCTACAAACTTGTATAGGCCTTTCGGGACCAACAGCTCCTGAAAAGCTAAGTGAAGAGGATCAGAAAAGAAGAGAGGAGATAATAAAGCGATTCGAGGATCAGCGAATCATTCTGAGGCGTGATCAACTTCCTTCAGTTCCTCCAAAGTTCAGAATTTCCAAAAGGGAATACAAGGAACATCTCAGAGCTGAACGTCTAATAGCTGAAAGAAAAGAAGCTGAAGAAAAAGACAGAGAATACGCCATCCAGCTTTCTAAACGTTCAATAAAAGACCCCAAGCTGAAAAGAGTTCCCATTGATGTTCAACGTCAGCTCTGGGAAAACGCCAAGAAGATAACTGAAGAAAAGAGAACTGTGTCTGAGTCAACTTTAGCCTGGTGCAAAGAAAAGGTCAACTACAGAGACTCTCCTGCCAAAATCAACAAGGTATTCATCTCTGGAAGAACAACCCTTGTTTCAATCGCTGAAATTGAGATATTCAGAGAAGATAAGAAGTCCGAAAAATTCTATGCTGAAGCCATAACGAAGTACGGTCTCTCTGAATGGTTGGAGATCAGGTTAGCCATCCAGAAGTCCAAGTCAAAATACAAGGAACATGTTGAAAAGCTGATCAACAAACAAATCGACTTAGTCTACTCCTGTGTGGATATTCCTCCTCCTCCTCCTCTCGAAAGTCAGAAAAGAAAGGCCTCAGCAAAGAAGAAGAAGAAATCTATATCTTCAATTGATGACCCTGTCATTCGGAATGAAACAGGTATTGGTTTTTCACGTGCTGAAGTCCTTGGTCCTGGTCCTGATCTTTCCATGCTTGACACATCTCTTCCTCCTGGTGAGACTTTCATCCCTAGCAAAGTCATAAGCGAACCCTACGGGATATTTTTTCATGACTACGATGGTGGAAAGCGTTTTCGACGGATCGCTGAGCTTCCAATCACTCCAATCGAACAGCTCAGAGATCTCATCTACTGGTGTGACTTCAGAAATGACCCTCAGGCACGACATCTGAAACCCTTGATTTTTGAAGAAGCGCTGATCAAAAGAAAACAAGGTGTAACCGTTCCTGACTGGATGATTCCCACCACATCAATGACCCTTGATGAACTTCTCATTAAGGAAGAACCTTTGTAAGCTGATAGGATCGCCTCTTTCATCTATTTTATCAGTTATCCTTTTGTACTTGTAATTTATTTCGCTTGTACTTGTAATCTTTTCATTTCTCTTTGTATCCTGATTCAAAGTTTTAAAGAAAGATTTCAGCGAATGTACTTTACTCCATCAGTACTGAAAAGATCCCAGAAAACAGTAAAAGGGACAAATATTTTATGAGTTCTTTTTATCCTTATGTTTTCATTTAAATAGCAATTTTCTTTGTTTCTATGTCATAATCAAATAGGGGGAGATTGTTGATCCAAACCCTCAGTGATTTGATAATGACCCTCTCTTATATACTTAGTGAAAATTGTAAGTAAACAATATGTATCAGAGTTTCACTATCGCTGATAAGTACTAAGATCTTCCAGTACCGCTGATAGGAACTCTCGCTCTTTAAGTTAAACATTCAGCGAAACTGTTTACCATAAATGCTCTGAGTCTGTTCAGTCATTATGATGATCGCTGATAAGTTAGTTGTTTACTTATGATCCCTGAAGACAAGTTTCACGTCAACAAAGGTTCTACGCTGAAGTCGAAGATCAAGCTCAAGAACCAGCGACAAGTCTCCTAATGAACTGATGCGGATCAGCGAAGACTCGGATTTGTCCACTCAACGTGAAGTATCAAGTACAAGACTTCAGCTATCGCTGAACTCTATCATTCGCTGATATGAAATGATAGATCGCTGAATCAACGAAAGCTGATCATGAAGTCCTCCGTACAAAGTACTTTTGTCTTAACCTCCCTTGCACGACTCCGTACGAAATGTTAGAAAAGAACCTCCGACTGTCTGAAATCGTACAACCACTCTGATACTACACTGTTCATCCATGCGGCTACTAAGGTTGTCAACCAAGGTCAATGACATGCAACCAACAGCTGATGACACGTGTAAAGTGTATACTGACTTGCATTAAATGCATGCATTATATAAAGAGATGAACCCACTTCATTTGAAGTAACTTGCTAACTCTGGACAAGTTCAATCTCTTATCTCAAGATAGGTTATTATTAGTAATTTCCTTATCTCTCTTAGTGCAAGAAACCTTAGTGTTCCAACTTGTTTAGATTTAGGTTTATCCTTAATCTTGTTTCCGCAACAAGCTGTAAATTGTTAATGATTTATCAATAAACAATTTAGAAAAGTAAAATCTGTGTGTTTGTATTCAACCCCCCCTTCTACAAACTTGTATAGGCCTTCGGGACCAACACCTTTCTCTCCTAAAAAGGTTTCAAGAACACGAGTTTTTTTACTTTCCACCCATTTCCCTCCCTTTCTTTTCCTTTCCTTTCCTTCCTAAAACGAGTTTAGAGAACACAGCGTTAGGTAGCGTTTAATACGCAGATTGGATGAGACGGGACAAGACTGGACATGACTGGACGGGACGGGACTGGACAGGATTGGAGGAGATGATTTTATTCTAGGTTTTGCTATCTGATGTTGGAGAAAATGAGTATTTTAGTAATCTTATGTTTTAGGCTATGTTTGGCAAACTAGCTGATAAGCTAGCTAGTAGTTGATAAGCTAGCTGATGAAAAAGTAATGTTTGGCAAAACTAGCTTATAAACATGTAAAATGACCAAAAAGAACATCTTCAAAAAAATTATCAATTACGATATTTAATTATAGGCCAAATTGCGTTAAAAACCAACGTACTTTCATTAGATTCCTATTTTTGGTAACGTACTTTTAATACCTTCATTTTGGTACTTCAATGATAAAATATCAAACTTTTAAGTACCTGGGTTACCTACATAGCATGTAACCGGTCAACATAAATAAAATGTAATTTTTTTTACTGATGACATGGAACTAAAAAATGACATGGAATTAGTGATGTGGATACTAATAAAGGGAGAGGCTAATTGCACCCAAAAAGTGGCAAATTGCACCCCAATGATTAAAATCATGATTTTTTTTTGTTTTTTGTCTTTTTGTTGTCTTTTCTTTTACTTTTTGATTTTATTTAAAAATAAATAAATATTTAAAAATATAAATATTACTATTTTTTTATAATTATAAAAATAAAACATAAACATTGCGATTTAACATATAAATAGAACATAAAATAATCTATATTACATTCGATTATTCTAAAATAACATTATCCGTAGTACAATTAACACGTAAAAGTCGCTCGTACTTCTGTATTCGATCTGAATACGGGGTAGCCCATCCTGTAGCACACGGATAACTGTAGTGGAAAAAATGTGGTACAATAGTAGAGAACGGGTATCCTTCTGCCATATCTAATTTCACATACGGTTATTCTTGATTTTTAAGAAATACAAATTTCAATACATCATGTACGAGTTTAAAAGCTTTAAAACCTTCAACGTTCAACACGATAATTAAAAATAAAATTATTTTTTATTTTTAAATTACACTTTATACCAGTATCGCGCCGCATCGCGCGCAGGTACATATCTAGTTGATTAATGTATGGATGTGCATTATAGTTTTTGCCCATGAAAGAACTGTGTCTCGGTGGTTCCTGATACTTTATAAATTATAGTTTTTGCCCATGAAAGAACTGTGTCTCGGTGGTTCCTGATACTTTATAAATTATAGTTTTTGCCCTTACTTTATCATTTTTCATTTTATACACTTATCATATTAACATAAATAATCGTATATAAACTAAAATATATTAAAAATACATTTTTTATTACAAATTATATCATTGTATTCGTCTCGTCAATATCTTCGAAACGAGCCTAATATTGAATATTTTTTTATTTAATCATATTGGACTCATTTCGAAAGTATTGACGAGACGAATACAATGATATAATTTATAAAAAGAAAAGAAATATATATATATATATATAAAACAAAAAAGAATAACTATATATATATATATTTCTATATTTCTAATATATATATATATAACAAAAAAATAACAATATATATATATATATTTCTAATATATATATATATATATCTATATATATATATATTTCTATATTTCTAATATATATATATATATATAAAACAAATAAATAACAAATATATATATATATATATATATATATATATATATATATATATATATATATATATATATATATATATGCTGGGTATCAAATACAAACCAACTAGTTTGTACAAACTCGTACAAACCATACATAGCTTCATGATTTTGTAAATTTGGCTTCATGAATGTATATATATATATTTTGGCTTCATGAATATATAATTTGGCTTCATGAATATATCATTTGGCATTTTTAACTAATTTTTTTACAAAAATACCCTAAAATACCCTAATTTTTGTAAAAAAATTAGTTAAAAATGCCAAATGATATATTCATGAAGCCAAAATATATATATATATACATGAAGCCAAAATATATATATATATACATTCATGAAGCCAAATTTACAAAATCATGAAGCTATGTATGGTTTGTACGAGTTTGTACAAACTAGTTGGTTTGTACCCGATACCACCCCTATATATATATATATATATATATATATATATATATATATATGTCAAATAATATATGTATATATAATATTAATCAAAAAATGATTGGTGAGGAAAACAATGCATTCAACACCCCAAAAAATGATTGGTGAGGAAAACAATGCATTCAACACCCCTTTTTGGGGTGCCATTAGCACTGCCCCTAATAAAACTCATAAAAATTAAAAACAATAGGGCTCAAAAATCAAATCGTTCAAACTCATACCCAGTTGAAACGTCGTTGCCTTCATCGTCCCTCATCGCCATCAATCGTGCTTCTGGTCGCCGGTCGATTGTGGATCTGTTTCCGTCGTCGTGAGGGTTCTGGTCACCCTCGACCGTGAACCATGTTCCCGTCGTCGTCTTCTCCTCTTCGCCATCGATTCGAGAACCCTGCTGTTGGGATAATCTCAATCATACCTCAAGTACTAGATATGTAAATAGGACAAAGATGAAAAGGTGTGACTTTTCATATGAAAAGGTGTGACTTTTCATATGAAAATGTGTGACTTTTCATATGAAAATGTGTGACTTTTCATCCTACAACCGCCATAACCGAACAGTTACAATGGTTCATTGGCACCGGTTGATCTAGTATAAATAGGAAGCATATGTAACAGATTATGATAGACAAAAAACACATATTCTCTTAAATTCTCTCAAAGTTCTTCATTGTTCTTCATCATAGAAGCATAGTTTGATTCGTCGGGTTCGAGAGTTCGATTCTTGAACGGGTTGTTGTATCCTCTAGATAGACGTCCAATCGATACGGTACGAGGGACGAATTTCTGTCTAAGGACACTGCTTGGCAAGCCTCAATCCAAATAACGATCTTCTTCAACTTCGTGATCAAGAAAGTCGAGTTAGTATTTTATCTTGAACTTTTGATTATGTATTTTCATTGATATGTAAATTTCGGATATATATATATACATATAAATAATTCAGTATTTCCATTTGATTCATTATTGTGTGTTACGAATTTCAATTCGTGTATCTAAGGTCTAACAATCTTAGACATAAATTTTGTTGATGATGGAAAACTCTTCCTTGTTGAAATCGAGTGTGGAGAAACCCGAAAAATTTAAGGGTTCCGATTTTAGAAGATGGCAACAAAAGATGCTCTTCTACTTGAAAACTTTGAAAGTGTCTAACGTGCTTACCGATCAAGCACCGACACCGCCGGTTGGAGAAGGAGAAAATGCCCCATCCCAAATTGAATTGGCTATGTTCCAACGATCCTTGGATATTTGGAACGCCAACGAATATAATTGTCGGAATTTTATTCTTAATGGTTTGGATGATGGTCTTTATGACATATATTCATCCTTCACCACGGCAAGAGAAATTTGGGAGTCGTTGGAATCAAAGTACAAGACGGAAGTCGCTTGTTCCAAACGATTTATCGTGGGCAAATTCCTAAACTATAAGATGACGGATTCCAAACCGGTCGTGAAACAAGTAGAAGAAATGAAAATCTTGGTCCATGAATTGGAAGTCGAAGGTATGGGCATCAACTCTAATTTTGTTATTGGTTCAATTATTGACAAGTTACCTCCATCCTGGAAAAATTTTAAACTCTATCTTAAACATTTGTCCGAGGATATGAGTTTTGAGCAATTGATACTCAAATTGCGGGTGGAGGAGGACAACTGGATGAACGAGAAGGCGGATGCAATCTCGTTGGAACCAAATGCAAACATGGTTACCAGAAACTCATCAAAGTCAAAGTTCCAAAAAGGAAAGGGAAAGGCGATGGGTTTCAAGCAAAATCTCAATGCTTCAAACCCACTATCCGTACAACGAAGGCCTTTCAAGAAGCTTGTGATGAGTTGCTGGGTATGCGGCAAACCGGGGCATCGAGCGAAGGATTGCCGCCATAGGAGAAACCATGGTGGTCCCGGAGGAGGAGGTGCCGGTGGAAACCCTCATCAAGCCAATGTGGTTAATGTCCAAATCAATTCGTTGGAGTAATTGAGGCTTTTATGGTTACAAACGTGACCGATTGGTGGGTTGATACCGGTGCCACCAAACATATTTTTAACTTCAAGAACATGTTTGCTACATACCAAAAAGTTGATGATGAAGAACCCATGTATATGGGTAATGCCACGACCGCGAAAGTTGAAGGGAAGGGGAAGGTGAATCTCAAGCTTACATCGGGGAAGGAACTTGTGCTCACCAATGTCTTGCATGTACCGGCTATTACAAAGAACTTGATTTCTGGACCCACACTTAGTAACAAAGGATTCAAGATGGTGTTTGAATCTGATAAATTTGTGATTATTAAGGATGGGATGTATGTTGGTAAGGGCTACCTAAATGAGGGGCTCTTTAAACTCAGTGTGATGAACAATGATGATGTAAATATTGTAAATGTTGTAAATAGCAATAAAACCGCAGGCTCTAGCTCTGCTTCTATGTACATGCTTGACTCTTCTTCCTTATGGCATTCCCGTCTAGGACATGTTAACTTCCGATCCTTACAAAGGATGACAAAACTTGGGTTATTACCCAAGTGTTCCATGGATAACAAGACAAAATGTGAAGTATGTGTTGAATCCAAATATTCAAGCCATCCACACAAATCTGTTGAAAAGTCTAATCAAGTACTTGGACTAATCCACAGGGATTTATGTGATTACAAAGCCACACCCACACGTGGAGGAAAGAATTATTATGTATCATTTATTGATGACTGCAGTAAATATTGTTATGTATACTTAATACATACCAAAGATGAAGCTTTGAATATGTTTAAGACATACAAGGCTGAAGTTGAAAACCAACTTGATAAAAGAATAAAAAAATTTGAGATCCGATAGAGGAGGAGAATATGAGTCTAAGGACTTTGCAGAATTTTGTTCTCATCATGGCATAGTTCACCAAACCACGACTCCCTATACTCCACAACAAAATGGAGTAGCCGAAAGGAAAAATAGAACATTGAAAAACATGATTAATTCAATGTTGATTACTTCGGGAGCACCACATAGCTTGTGGGGTGAAGCATGCTTAACTGCAAACATGATACTTAATAGAATTCCTCATAAAAAGAGCGATAAATCTCCTTATGAACTATGGAAAGGAAAACTTCCATCATACAAAAGGATGAAAGTGTGGGGTTGCCTTGCAAAGGTTCAAGTACCTTTACCCAAAAGGACAAAACTTGGACCGAAGACCATTGATTGTGTATATCTTGGTCCTGCAAGTAATAGTGCTGCTTATAGACTTCTGGTCTATAAGTCAAACAATGAAGAGATCCACAACAACACAATTATGGAATCAATTGAGGCTGAATTCTTTGAACACATATTTCCTTTCAAGGATAAAGAGAAACAAATCTCTAATCCAAGGAAGAGAGTATGTGAAGTAGAAAACACCGATAGTGTTGAGAAACCAAATGAAGAGGGTACATCAAAGGCTCAAGAAGAAAACTTGGAACCTAGAAGAAGTAAAAGGGGAAAGATTGCTAAAGACTTTGGACCCGGCTTCATGACATTCGTTGTCGATGAAGAACCTCAATCCTATAAAGCCGCCATGGATTCATCGGAGGCACCTTATTGGAAAGAGGCTATTCAAGGTGAGATAGACTCCATTGTTCAAAATAACACATGGAGATTGGTAGACTTACCACCGGGTCACAAGGTAATTGGTCATAAATGGATCTTCAAGCGGAAACTAAGACCTGATGGTACTATAGAGAAATATAAAGCTCGATTAGTTGCCAAAGGTTACCGCTAAAAGGAAGGTCAAGATTTCTTTGACACCTATTCACCGGTAACACGAATCACGTCCATTAGGACATTGATGGCTATAGCAGCAATTCACAACCTACACATACATCAAATGGATGTGAAAACTGCTTTCTTAAATGGTGAATTAGATGAAGAAATTTATATGCAACAACCGGAAGGTTTTGTTGTAAAAGGCCAAGAGAATAAAGTATGCAAACTTGTGAAGTCTTTATATGGACTTAAACAAGCCCCAAAGCAATGGCATGAGAAGTTTGATAACACTCTTCTATCAAATGGTTTCCAAATTAATGAATGTGACAAATGCGTATATGTGAAACAAAGCAAGAACGTATGTGTCATAATATGTCTATATGTAGATGATATGCTAATCATGGGGACCAACTTGGATGTAATCAATCAAACCAAGAAGATGTTGCACTCCTCGTTTGATATGAAGGATCTTGGAGTAGCAGATGTAATTCTTGGGATAAAGATCCAAAGAGATCCTAACAGTTACATTCTGACTCAATCTCACTATGTTGAGAAAGTTCTTAGGAAATTTGGTCACTATGATGATAGACCGGTAGTCACTCCTTTTGATCCTTCAAGCCAACTTAAGAAGAATCAAGGAGAGAGTGTGTCTCAATTGGAATACACTCAAGTGCTTGGAAGTTTGATGTACATTATGAATTGTACGAGACCGGATCTAGCATATACCGTGAGTAGACTTAGTCGATACTCACATAACCCAAGTAAGGATCATTGGTATGCACTTATAAGAGTGCTTCGATATCTAAAATACACAATGAACTATGGGTTATACTATACCAAATATCCTCCCGTACTAGAAGGATTTTGTGATGCAAACTGGATTTCCAATCATTCTGAAAGTAAATCCACAAGTGGCTATGTGTTTACACTTGGTGGTGCAGCCATATCTTGGAAATCTTCAAAGCAAACCGTGAATACACGGTCCACCATGGAAGCCGAATTTGTAGCCCTAGATAAAGCTGCTGAAGAGGCAGAATGGCTTAAAAGCTTCCTAGAGGGTATTCCCTTGTGGCCTAAGCCTGTTACCGCCGTTTGCATACATTGTGATAGTATGGCCGCTCTTACAAGAGCAAAGAATCAAATTTATAACGGCAAATCGAGACATATCAGGCGTCGCCACAAAACAATACGAGACTTGCTTAAGAATGGAATAATTTCCATCGATTATGTAAAGTCAAAGGAAAATATCGCAGATCCTTTGACAAAAGGCCTTAATAGAGAACAAGTCTCTTATACATCGAGGGGGATGGGCTTAAAGCCAATCCAATGAGTTCTACTCGGCGGAAACCTAACCTAGCAACATTGGAGATCCCATGGTCTAGGTTCAATAGGACAACTAGTTGAGGAAAACTCAAGACTGAATACACAGGTACGCCTATTCCTGTGATGTTTATTTAGTGTATTTTCTGTTGATGATTTAAGGGTTGAATTCTTATTCTTAATAATACTTATAGCTTATTGGTGGAACACTACGGAATGTTCTTGATCAGTATTACCTATATGAGATTGATGTGGGGTCGCATCTTTGAAGACGGATATGGCAACGTCTTCTAAAATTCTCATGAAGAAAGGATTGTTCACGACCGAAATGAACACAACGGTAAGAGTCAACTATTCATAAACATGATATGTGTGATATTCATTGCCTTGACTTACTACAAAACGTGGTTAGTTCAAGACTCTTCGTCACTACCCACAAAGTAGGTCCGATGAATACTCACTAAGAACGGTTCAAGTCACCTAGACACCTTTTTCTGATGCATTTCATGTTTATTTCCTGAATAAGAACAATAAATACTTTGAGAATATCTTATTTTCTATTCAAATGTGGGGTATTGTTAGAGTTTGAATAGAAAATGTGGGGTATTGTTGGGATAATCTCAATCATACCTCAAGTACTAGATATGTAAATAGGGCAAAGATGAAAAGGTGTGACTTTTCATATGAAAATGTGTGACTTTTCATATGAAAATGTGTGACTTTTCATATGAAAAGGTGTGACTTTTCATCCTCCAACCGCCATAACTGAACAGTTACAATGGTTCATTGGCACCGGTTGATCTAGTAAAAATAGGAAGCATATGTAACAGATTATGATAGACAAAAAACACATATTCTCTTAAATTCTCTCAAAGTTCTTCATTGTTCTTCATCATGGAAGCATAGTTTGATTCGTCGGGTTCGAGAGTTCGATTCTTGAACGGGTTGTTGTATCCTCTAGATAGACGTCCAATCGATACGGTACGAGGGACGAATTTCTGTCTAAGGACATTGCTTGGCAGGTCTCAATCCAAATAACGATCTTCTTCAACTTCGTGATCAAGAAAGTCGAGTTAGTATTTTATCTTGAACTTTTGATTATGTATTTTCATTGATATGTAAATTTCGGATATATATATATATATATATATATATATATATATATACATATAAATAATTCAGTATTTCCATTTGATTCATTATTGTGTGTTACGAATTTCAATTCGTGTATCTAAGGTCTAACACCTGCTATCGTCGCCCTTCGATTTTCAGATGACTACAAGGTTAGTGTTGCGATTTTGAGAACTCTTCTGTGTGTTTACATCTCTTACAACGAACCTGTTTGACCAGAGGAACAAACACATTGGATTTGTGAAAATCCAAGCCACGAACCTGTTTGTAAAAGTCTTCTGTGTGTTTACATCTCTTCCACGAACTCTTCTGTGTGTATCGATAATACTCTTTGAACCAGAGGAACAAACTCTTCTATGTGTTTACATCTCTTCCACGAACCTGTTTGTAAAAGTCCATACCATTGGATTTGTGAAAATCCAAGCCACATCATATGATGAAAACACGTGTAGGCCATGTAGCAAAAAATACATAAAAAAAGCATTTATTATGTGGAATTGTAGCAATTGATTTTAAACTATTATTATGTGGAATTGTTAGCTATGTAATGCAATTGATTTTACCATTTGTAATACATCCTGAAATTTTTATTACTGTTGAATTTTTTATTATTGTGGTTTACTGTTTAGTAGTGACGATAACCTTGAAGGTGCAATAGACTTGAATGAAGATTGGTTAAATGATGGGTTTTCCCATGTCGATCAAGATGATGTTGCTAGTTTAGATCATCCATCAGATGGAGATGATGAAATTAAGGAAGCCCGATTGAAGATGATGAACCTTGATAGTAAACAAAAGAACAAAAACGTGGAAGATTTTGAAGATGGTGACGAAGATGTTCCAATGATGGGTGTTGATGATAGTTTGGAAGTAATGGAAGATGTACATACACAAGCTTATCCATGACGATTTTTTGACCGAGACGTGCGAGGGCTATGATAGAGATGCATTCATGGAAGAAGAAGTTGATTCAGAATTCCATGTGCTCACGCCATTGCGGCTATCTATTTCATTAACGGGGACCCATATAAGTATGTATCTCACCTTTTTTCAAAATCATGTTTCATAAACACATACAACCATAGGGTCAATCCCTTGAATGGCGTGAAGCTTTGGCCGATCACAAATTTTGTCAAGCCTTTGCCACCAAAACCTAGAAGAATGCCCGGTAGACCTTCAATATCTAGACGAAAGGATGCAAGTGAAGGTGGTGGTAGAAATAAGACTAACAACTTTGGACATGATGAAGTAGGAAGAAAAGGGAGGCAAATCACTTGCAAAAATTGTTGGGAGGTTGGACATAATTCAAGAGGTTGTAAAAACCCAAAAAAGGATGCACCATCTAAGCAAAAAAATCTAGTTGGTAGGCCTAAAGGCGGTGGTTCAAGTAGGGGTTCAAGAAGCGGTAGTTCAAGTAGGGGTAAGTAACCTTGTGATTTTATATGTTTTTTATTTAAATTTGCCGAAGTTGTTATTCATTAGGTAATTAACGTGATTTTTTCTTATTTGAAGTTGAAGCAAGAGAAAGGGGAGAAGCCATCTAAAAGGACGAAGTGAAGACGGACATAACATCGATTGAGCATTAACGACGTATCAGAACATTTTTGGTTTATAATTAATAGCGGTGTTATGCTATTTTGGTTTATAATTGGTCTTATGGCATTTTTGTAAAAATATTTAACCATTGGCAATATTTTGTTTATTAACTTGTCAAAGTTTTTTTTATTACTTTGGTATTGTTTAGTTTATGAAAATTTCAACATACAATATGCCTAAATTACAAGTTTTATAGATTAAAAAATACACATTTTTAAAAAAAATGGCTTGAATTTTAATAATTGAAAAACATAAAATTTACATAAAAAAAATACAGATTTAAAAAAAATAAAAAAATTGGTATGAATGTTTAATAGCTGAATAAAAAAATTAAAAAAAATTAAAAAAATTAAAAATATGATGTGGATTTTGTTTTCTTAGTTGGCATTTATAAAATAAATAAATAATGTCACATCATTAAAAACCTAATCCTAGTTAGTATTTGTAAGTTATTAGGTAATTCATGTACTTAAAAGTTTGATATTTAACAATTGAGGTACCAAAATGAAAGTATTAAAAGTACGTTACCCAAAATAGGAATCTGATGAAAGTGCGTTATTTTTTAACGCAATTTATAATTAAAGAGATTAATTATAATAAAGTACGTTACTTGAATGAAAGTATTTATAATAAAGAAATTAAGAGATCAAAACAAAATAAATTTTGTGAGGGTTGTACAGCTGCCTCTTGTTTCATGGAAAATAATAATATACTTTTCATAAAAACTTTTCTATGAAAATCAACGGTTATTTTTAAGAGATGTCAAGATCGGCTTATAAAATTGTCGGCTATTATAATCTACCATATACGTATCCGTGCGCGATGCGGTGTAAAGTATCTTGAATCTAAAGCCGAGAATTCGAAAAAATAATTTCGTTTCATGTTCATATTTATTCGTTTTTAGATCGCATATCAGATGTATAAAATTAAAGATCAATATGATTAATTGGTCAAAAAATTTGAAAAATATTCGTTCGATAGTGGGCTCTTCAAACCCAAAACATTTGTGCTCATTTTGAAGGTTTTGATGAACGGTTATAATGGTATAATTTATAAACAAAACATATCTGTTTAATATATTTTAGTTTATGTATGTTGATATGATAAAGATGTAACATGAAAAACGAAAGAAGAAGGAATATAAAGTAAATTAAATAACTAATTATAATGGTATAAAATGTAATTTAAAAATAAAAAATAATTTTATTTTTAATTATCATGTTGAACTTTGGAGGTTTTAAAACTTTTAAACTTATACATGATGTATTGAGATTTGTACTTCTTAAAAATTCAAGAATAAACGTAAATGAAATTATTTTTAAAGGAATATAATAGATAAATATAGATAAGAGCGTAAAATGTACAAACTTAAAAAAAATCTCAGTACGTCATTCTTGAAAAATCTTGATACGTATTTATGATATTTCACAATATTATTAAGTTAAAAAAGTATTCAATAATAAATTTATTTTGAAATTATTGACGAGAATATTGTAATATTATAATTTGTAAAAAAATGCATTTATTAATATGTTTTAGTTAAGTTATGATTATGTATTTTAATATTATAAGAGTGTAAATGAAAATGAATGATGTAAGAGATATAAAACAAATTAATTTATACATGTTCATGATATTTAATAGGGAATTTAATTAAAATACCCTAAGTTTGACTGAAAGTGTAAATATGAAGCACAAAAAATTTCACAATTGGTCCCTGCCCGCGATCGCTGGGTTCTTTCTCGGAAAATTAGGGTATTTTGGTAAGTCAACGTCAAACTTAAGGTATTTTAATTAAATTCTCTATTTAATAATATGATTAAATCCAAAAATATTAAACATTAGGCTCATTTCGAAGGTATTGACGAGACGATTACAATGGTATAATTTGAAAAAAAAGAAATGTATTTTTTAATGCATTCTTGTTCATATACGATTATTTATGTTAATATGATAAGAGTGTAAAATAAAAAATGAAAAAGTAAAGGATTAAAAGTAAATTGGATAACTAATTTTAAGGATATAAAGTGTAACTTAATATTATAAGTTGTAAAATGAAAATGAATAATGTAAGGGATATAATACAAATTAATTTGTACATGTTCATGATATTTAATAATATTATTAAATCCAAAAATATTCAATATTGGGCTCATTTCGAAGGTATTGACGAGACGATTACAATGGTGTAATTTGTAAAAAAAGATATGTATTTTTGTTCATATACGATTATTTATGTTAATATGATAAGGGTGTAAAATAAAAAATGAAAAAGTAAGGGATTAAAAGTAAATTGGATAACTAATTCTAAGGGTATAAAGTGTAACTTAGAAATTAAAAAGTGTTTGATTTTGAGAAGAACGTGGGAGAGAGGGGATTTCTTAGTAGCTTGAGAGTTGTACATATAGCTTAAAAAGTGATTCGTGTTGAAAAACTAAATATTGAAAATAACCGTTATTGAATTTTCATAAAGTAGTATAGATACTATCTTATTAAAATTTTAAAACAGTTGTTTTAAAAGTTTAAGATAATAGCATATCGTAGCATAGCCACTATCATCCACCCATATTATTCGGTACATCTCTTTTCAACAAAAATATTTTTTAAATATATAACTAACATTTAATATATTTATAATTAGTTCTTCAGACAAATTTTAATCATTTACTTTTTCATTTTTTTGTTTTAGACCATTATCATTTTATCATAAATAATCGTGTATTAACTAAAATGCTTTAAAAATATATTTTCTTTTTGTACAATTATACCATTGTAATCGTCTTGTCAATACCTTCGAAATGAAGCCAATATTAAATAAGTTTGGATTTACTCATATTAATGAATATACACGAATTACTTTGTTTTATATTTCTTATATTTCATTTTGCCTCTTATAATATTAAAAATAAATATTCAAAATTATTTAAACTAAAAGTAAAATGTCATAAATAGGTATCGAGACTTTTCAAGAATTATGTATCGATATTTTTTAAACTTGTACATTTTACACCGTATCTATATTTACCTATCTATACTTCTTTAAAAATATATATTATGATATTTTTGGCATTGTGTGGTGGATAATGAAACTAAATATAAAACAAAATTATTATTTCGAGTTTTCAATTTTAGATTCGGAATGTTTTGCACTGCATCGCGCACAGACACGTATATAATCTTTTAAAAAAATTATTCATTTATCGATTAAATATTATGCTTTCAGTTTTCCAGAACAAGAAAAGCTTAAATTTTAAGCTCAATATTTTTTTGTATAATACAATAACTAATTCTGCTAAGAAAAATATTACAATATTAAGATAATAACTAAAAAAACCATATGTATTCTTTTATGTATTAGCTAGAATAAGACAAAACCAATAAGATTTATGGGGTGTTTGGGATTGCTTATTTAAAGTGTTTACTAACTTATTCTGGTATAGTACTTTAATAAGCAGTTTTTAGTGTTTGAATTGTTAAAAAAACAAACTACTTATAGTGGTTTGGTATTGGTGACAAAAAGCTTTTGATAAGTCACTTCATTCTAACTTATTGACTTATTTAAAACAACTTATCAATTTTGTAGTTATTTTACATGTATAAGCAATCTCAAACACTCTCTAAATAACAACTTATTAACGTATTACCTTTTGGTACCACAATAAAGTAATCCAAACATTTTTTATAAAACTCGGTTTTACCACCATATAAGTTAATAAGCACTTTGACATAAAAAGCATAAGTTGTTTTAAATAAGCAATCCCGTAAACCCTTAGAAAATGTATAAGAAATAACTTTTACTAATTATATAAATAATTAAGTTTGAACACAATTTTAGTTTATTTTATTAAGTTTACAAAAAAAATAATATAACTTTTATTAAACTTCCATGAAAACACGAACATCTTCCAAATGGTGGACTCACCCCACCCCCACCCCCACCGCCACCAATCTACCTCGTGATTTCCATATAAATACACGCATCATGAAGGGAGGAAATTGTGTGCTCTCATAACTAATTCTCTCTTCTTCTCTCCGATAACACACACTTCTGTGTGTAATTTCACCATGGGAAGTGATCAAAAGATGATGATGAACATCAATATAAAGAAGTCATCAATTATTCCCCCTTCGGAGTCCATAACAGAGTGTCCTAAGCAACTATGGACCTCCAATTTGGACTTAGTTGTTGGTAGAATCCATATTCTCACCGTCTATTTCTACAGACCAAATGGATCCTCCAAATTCTTCGATCCAAACGTTATGAAAAAGGCGCTTGCCGATGTACTCGTCTCGTTTTATCCGATGGCTGGGCGATTGGGTAGAGATGACAGTGGCAGGATCGTAATTAACTGTAACAGTGAGGGCGTTTTGTTCGTTGAGGCCGAGTCGGATTCCACCTTGGACGACTTCGGCGAGTTCACGCCGTCGCCGGAGTTCCGCCGACTTACTCCTACTGTTGATTACTCCGGCGATATTTCTTCATATCCGCTATTTTTTGCACAGGTACTTACTTGCCCTAATTAGCTCAGATTTACTTAGCTTTGATTATTGTAACACTGCTGGTGCATAGATTGCTATCGTAAAGTTCAACCATCTTAAATTAGGTATTTAGGTTAAAAGGGACATACTAGTGGAAAACCTAGAGTCAGTCAAATCCAAAAGTACAATTACGATTACATCAAATTACAAATTACAAATCAAAATTTGATTTGTAAGTTCATGAGGTCCAGATCACAGTGATTCACATTTAAATTGTAGTCAAAATGCTAGAACCAAACAAAATCAAAACTCAAGCAATGTTGTTTTCTGATAATAGGTGATGCAGCATTAAAATTGGGGTTTGTAGCAGTAAAATTTGCCTTAACCATGTCTAGATCTATGGCTGAATTGGTCTAAAAGTAACAGATTTGTCCAAAAGTTGATGATACACAGTAGATAATTCAAGCTGTAACATGCATTTCAACTTGTATATTTAAACCCTAATAGATCTCTATTAACCATTTTCTCTTAGAAAATTAGTAATCCAGTAACATCTAATCTGATACATAACTTTAAAGAAATGTTTCAGTACTAATAATTTGATAAAAATGTTGCATGTTATTTTAGACCAGAGGAGTAGTATCATTTGCTTGGATATATCTACCACTAAATCAAGAAAACCTTAATTGATCAACAATTTCATATGCTTGTGTACGGTTCGTATAAACACAAAACTATGAAAATCTAGAAAGGTGTAGCAAGTATCGATTTGTCATTTTCTTGACTTAATATCATTCTTAAGGAAAACTTTCATCGATTTATTGTTGATTGTATGAAATGAAATGAACCTTTTTCATTCAAGAAACGTGTATACTACGCGTCTACGCGATGGGTGTGACCCACATAATTGTTTCTATAATATAATGAGGCTGCTATGCATATAATATATTCTATGAAACCGTTTATTTATTTTTCCTTTGTGGGTCCATGAAAATTTTAGTAAAAGGGATGAACGCTCATTAAATTATTTCTTTTTCTGATTTTCCCAGAAACAAGTTTGACCCTGTATTAATACTAGGAAAATCTATCAAGTGAAATTACGTATATAACCTCATAGCTCCCTATATATGACAAGATTTGTAAGGGTAGTTTAGGATTTGTATTAATACAACTAGTTCGATAAAGATTAGGTAAAAAAGCAAGACTATATAATACCTATTTGAATGCTTTTGGTGATTTTGACTTTGAATCTTGTTTCTGAAGATGAATTAATTTGATTGCGTTTTTGTTCACCAGGTGACTCATTTCAAATGTGGAGGGGTTGCACTCGGTTGCGGTGTGCACCATACGTTGTCAGATGGTCTATCCTCGCTCCATTTCATAAACACATGGTCCGATATGGCTCGTGGGCTCTCTGTAGCCATCCCACCATTCATCGAACGAACCCTACTACGTGCCCGCAAACCACCCATCCCAACCTATGACCATATCGAATACCACTCACCGCCTTCCATGAATCCCACGGCTCAATACCCAGGTTCCGGTTCCCTTTCTAAATCCTCCACCACCATGCTAAAGCTCACACTCGATCAACTCAATACTCTCAAAGCCAAAGCCAAAAGCGAGAGTGGAACCACCCATAGCACGTATGAAATCCTAGCGGCTCATATTTGGCGGTGTGCGTGCAAGGCTCGAGGACTCCCAGTTGACCAATTGACCAAACTATATGTAGCCACAGATGGACGGTCAAGATTGAGTCCTCAGCTCCCACCAGGGTACCTAGGCAACGTGGTCTTCACCGCCACCCCGGTTGCCAAATCCGGTGATCTTACGTCAAAATCGTTGTCAAACGCTGCAAAACTGATTCACGCCACACTGGCAAAAATGGACGATGATTACTTGAGATCTGCGATTGATTTCTTGGAATTGCAACCGGATCTATCAGCACTGATTCGTGGACCGAGTTACTTTGCGAGCCCGAACCTGAACATAAACGCATGGACCAGACTACCGGTACATGATGCAGATTTTGGGTGGGGTCGGCCGATCTTTATGGGACCCGCGTGTATATTGTATGAGGGAACTATTTATGTTCTACCAAGCCCAAATAACGATAGAAGTGTGTCATTGGCGGTTTGCTTGGACGCAAATGAACAGCCACTTTTTGAGAAGTTCTTGTACGAGTTTTGAGATTGTGTATTTTTTTAACAAAGAAAATAAAAAAAATTGCAATGAATGGCTTGGTAGCCTTTGATGAATTGAATGATTGAAAACCTAGAGTAGCTAGGTTTAAAGTTTTTGTACATTACTAGTACCATACCTGCGCGATGCGGTGAGAAATAAAATTTTATTGGAACCATGTCTTAGGCCTGACGGCAATCATGTTTCATTTTTTATTCAATCTTCTTTTCTCGATGTTAATTTTATGAATCTATATGGTTTCATATAGCAAATTGGATGGTATATAAATTTAATCGATCTCGAACACATAATAAAACTTGTTCAACTTTAACAAACCAAGCTTCATAACACCAATTTTTGACTCAGATTGTTGAAAAACTCGATTAAATTCGTAAGAGTATAGTAAAACCGAGCCATTTAAGAATACACTTTTTCAAGTCAAACACACTCATATGTTCATAAATCATACGATATAAATATGAAAATTATCGAGCTCGAGCCCAACCTTGAAAAAACTTATTTGAGCTCAAGCTCGATATTTTCGAGCCGAATTCAAATAACCTATACCCGATTCAGCTCATTTGCATGAGAAGAAATGGGTCAAGTTGTCGGATGGTCTGTCTATTGATTCCATAACAATCCTCAATTTTTAATTAGCGTTTCAAAATGTTTTTATTACTACATTTTTGAAACAATATGTAAACAATCCAATAACCATCTTTCTTAGTGTCAAACCAAACCAAACCAGACCAAACCAAACTACATGATCAAGTTTCCCAAACCAAAACCGGACCACATTACACAACTAACTTCTTTGTCAACTTGATTCGGTTCAAGTAATGATTCGGTTTGGTTTGAGTCGTGCAGCGGCTTTGCCCGCCTCCCTCAAAAAAGACAAATAGAATATTCAATCAACAAGACTGTTTTGTAATATACTAAAACATTCCATTCCCACAACAGTTAGAGAATGAACTTGAGTTCATACTATTCATCCAACTAAGAAACCAACGAGAAATCACAAGTTGAAATCAATTCAATCTCAAGCATGAAGAAAACCATTTTTATCCAAGTAAGAAACTACTTACCCAGCCATTTCGGATGGTGTCAGACAAAATCCATCCTCTGCTCGATATTGATCTGCAAAAAAGCATACACAGATTGGGGCTTACTCACAAAAACATGAAGAAGAAACGCAAATCAAATGGCAGATTTTACATACCTCACAGTTCAAAGGTGGTTTGTAAAGATTATCAATCTAGTAAACCCATGAGATTATTATATGAAATGATGGTGAGGACGTAGGTGCCAGTAGTCTAGCTCTGATTCTTATTAAGCCTCCATTTTCTATCTTTAGATGTCAAGCCGGTACTTCAAAAGTTCAAATATATATATATATATATATACTAGCAGTTTACCCGTGCGATGCAGCGCGGGTGAATCACAACTCTGAAGCAATAGCTTAGCCTTTGATTATGTTTGTACATTCATTCTAAAAAAAACTTGAGCTTGTGTAATTTATTTGCAAGTCAACAAATAAATAAAGATGAAGGTTAATATTATTTATTAACAAGATATCTAGGAAAAATAATTACAGTATTAAGTTTCCAAACCCATATATTGAGAATCATTACCAAATTTTTTGAAATTCTTGGCTCAACAAAATATAAACACAATCATTCGTACATAATTCAAATCCGTATATTAAGTAGCCCACATATTTTTGAAGTATCAAAATGACAAAACAATCCATTGGGAAATAGCACCATAAATACCATTCCATCCAAAGGCCATAAGTAAAGGAACACTTCATAGATAGCAACCAAAAAATGATCAAAGACGACATAATACTGATTTAGACAAGAGCAATTTCATACAACGTCCACCAAATGTGAATCCAAATAATCCGATCCTGAACAGAACACAAAACAGTAACATTTAACACCCAACTTACGAGAAAGAGAGACTCCGTTCCTTGAAACACCCTAAAAAATGTTTATGTGAGATATATAATGAATCAAAACAATCACTTTTATTATTGTTATTATTATGAGCATAAAATGCTCTGTAATTTCCTTTAAAAAAAATGCTTTGTAATTTGCAGCATCATCTCATGTGTTACAGTTCCAAAACAACTATTCTCTTCTATTTTATAGAATAAATTTATAACCTTTATACAACGATGAAATGCAAAAAAACAACATTCGTCCCAGCAAAATAGTCCATCTCAATCATCTGTTGTGTCGGATACAATGGTACCTTCAAGGAAGAGAACATGTGTTAACAAGCCAAAACAATCATCTGTTCAGAAACTTACTCGAGATTTATATACCATCTTACATGAACAACAGTCTTACTTTTCGGGATCATCTGAGGAGGATTTGATTTTCGAGAGTGACACACCTATGGTTTCTGTTGAGATAGGACATGGGAGTGTGCTTATTCGTCATCCAAACTCTGCAGCTCGAGAAGAGGAATCTGAAGCTAGTTCTCTTTCTATTGATAACAAAAATGAGGCTTATTCGTGGTTGACTACCCTTCCTGTATATGATGCTAGCAAAAGTGGTAAAATTTCAAGCCGGGGGATTGATAAGTCCAAAATGCCGATGATTCATGACCAATACAACAGGTAAGTAGATAAAAATCATTGAAATTCATGGTACTGTTTGGTTTTATAGTAAACTATCATCGATAACATCTATATCTTTATGTTGTTAATCACAGGGATCATGACGAAAAGTTAGCAATACCTGCAAACCATAATTCACCATTGTGCCACATAAATCTAAAAGTAGGTTCACTTCTTTTTATAAAATGATTTTCTCTTGGGATGGGGTGGACTAAGCAACTCACATTGCTTTTCAACTTGAATTTTTCAAACATCAACTGAAACCAACATCAAAATCGGTCAAAATCGAAAATAGTACTTCAGTAAAGAGAATAGAGAACCTTATCATGATCAAACAAAGTACCTCACAAGAGCATTTTAAACATCTGAACCCAAGCCATCTCCACTTCCCTATTGTAAGAAAGGAATTTTATGAACCAGGAAAGAAAATCAAATTAGGTAGGCTAAGAAAAGAGGCAAAATAATTGGTAGAAGAGTCAAAATTGGATCTTGTTGGACAAATCAGTCAAAAAAAATCCTTGAAGCCTACGAAAATACAGATTATTCCTTCTACCTGAAAAGTAATTACGAGCTATGAAAATCCAAATTATCTTGTATATTTTGATCAACATAAACCCGATAAAAAGCATGAAAGAGCTCATAAACTAATCTTGGAGTTTTTCATACTCATCCAAACAGGAGGTTTATTTTCTTGCTAAAACCTAGCAATACTACTTATTTTATAGGAGAATCAACATCAAAATCAAAGATTTTCTATCATATAAAAACTGATGATGATAAATAAATAATGAGTAAGTAATTTATAATTGGATACATGCGATAGATTTCATGGTGAAATTGAGTCAGTCAAATCTGTGTGATATACCAACATTTCAAAACAAAGCAAAATCGTAACCTAAAATCGTGAACCGGACATTGAGACAAGAGAACGAAACCCTTATAACCTAAAATCGTAACATAAAATCAGTGGAGGAGATCTACCTGCTGTTACCCGTTGAGGATTGTGAAGAGAGGAGGCGGATGATCCATGGTGAGTGGCGATGTAGAGAATGGATAGAGAGGTATTCGACAAAAAATTTGAATGGATATGGAGCCTGAATCGTGGTTTTTAAATTTGAATCAACGGATGTGGTGTTTGAAAATGATTTGGAAAGGAAAATCAAACTTTATGTAGAGAGAAACACACTATTTTCAAAACATAGAAGTGGAAGGTTATAAATCTGCAGTTGAAACTTGTACATCATGCTTCCTTACTTGTAATTCATAGTTTTTGGATTTTTATGCATAAAATGGTAGTACCATATGCATTGTGAGTTGTCTTTAAGAGTTTTGTATATATGTATTATAAGGTAATAATAGATATTGTGATAATAACCATTAGAACTTGTAATTTAAGGTATTCTTTCACATGTTTTTATTCCATTGATAACGCCACTTTTTGGCGTTATTTTCAGTTCTCAAACCAATGAGATTGGCTTGTGTTGATAGCAAAAAGGCGTGGTTTTACGGTTTATCTAGTGAAATGTGCATGTTATCTAAAAGGCAGTAATCATTGAGAAAAGTAGCCGAAAAGAGAGCCTAAAAGAGAGCCAAAACGAAGCCCAACGAAAGCCCAAGATCCAAGCCCAAGACCCGCGCCCAAACCAGAACCAAAATCTGACCCGGAGGACATCAGAAACACGCGCGGTTTACCCCGCGGTTTGCAAACCGCGGGAAAAACCGCGAAACTCTCTGTTCCATACGTATTTTTAGTGTTTTTCCGGATTTTAGGTCATCACTTTCATATCTCGCACACGACGAACGGGAGCAGCTTAGGGGCGATTTCTGGAGCTTTTCCAGAGCTTTTGGAGCCACGATAGAGGATCAATCGAGGACACGTCCACCACGGAAAGTAGATTCGAGCACGAGAGAAGGGAGTCCACCATTACACCTGTCACATTCATTATCATTATGTTTGCACACGTTTTTCCATCTTCTTTCTTTATGTTTGAATCCACCACCAACATGAACTAAATTCTAGATGTTGGGGGTTGGAATGAATTTGATTTAGCATATGAACAGATGATTTGAATTCTTTTATCAGTTTTCCTATTTTAATGAAGCATGTGATTTAGTTTTTAATGCTTTTGTGAATTTGGCCAATTTACATTTGATTTGTTGTGAACAATTAAGTTCGAGAGAATTAATTGTTAATCTAGAACTAGAAATTGCATGCCTAAGGTTAGAAATTTGGATAGAGATATCAAATTAAACCTTAGTCTCATTAAATCTTGTTTCTAATGTGTTTTGAGTTCCATGAGTTGAGATCGAGAGATAAAAGTTGTGTTTCCAAAATAAAACCCGTTGTTGCTTGAGAAAGAACAACGGTGATTTTAAGATTAGGTATTCATTAAGGGGAATAACTGGTAACTGTTTCGAGTCAAGTGTTTGTATGTGAAAGTCTTAGGATTTCCAACCCTCAACTGTTTTCTCTATCTGAAGTTTCTTAAGCTGTTTACTGTTTTGTGTTTGATTTATTTTGCTTGCAATTAATTAGTTTAGTACCAACCACTCAAAATTGCGACGTTCAGTTAATAGAGTTTATAGTAATTGTGATACTTAGTTCCTAGTTCCCTGTGTTCGATACTCGTACTTTCTAGTACTATTACTTGATTTCGACCTGTACACTTGCGGTAAGATTTAGGGGGGTGTGAACCCGCCTATCAAGTTTTTGGCGCCGTTGCCGGGAAACTAGTTGCAACTGATAGCACTACCAGCTATAAGCGCTATTACATTGAACATTTTTTTTAATTTTCTTTTCATCATTTTCAGTTTTGGATTGCTAATTTCGGTTACTTTCTTTTTCAGGTACTAATTGGTTTATGCCAAGGAAAACCCGAGGGGAAGGATTCGAACCAGTTGATCCGGAGATCGAAAGAACCGCCCACCAGATACGTAAAGCATCCATGGCCCAAAGGCAATTAAAGATGGGCGACGAGAGACCTGTTAACAACCCACCTCCGCCTCCTCCGGCGAGAGTTCCGATGCGGTCATTTGCCAATCCAAACGTGGCAGCCGCACGCATAGGCATCCAACCGCCCACTACTGGGGCGAACTACTTCGAGATTAAACCAAGTACCATTGTCATGGTACAGCAAAACCAGTTCGGAGGGGCCCCGACAGAAGATCCTCATGCACATCTTCGTGCATTTGAGAGGATATGCAACACGTTCAAAATCAATGGGGTGAACGAGGATGCCATCAAGCTAAGACTGTTCAGCTTCTCACTCAAGGGAAGAGCTGAAATTTGGATAGAGAGCCTACCAACGGATCAGATCACTACATGGGCAGACTTGAAGGCCGCATTCCTCCAGAAATTCTTCCCACCGGGAAGAACTGCTCAACTAATGGCCGACATTACTTACTTCGTTCAATGGGACCAAGAGAGTCTATACGAGGCATGGGAGCGATACAAAGATATGTTGAAGAAATGTCCACACCACGGGTTGCATGGCTGGGTAATTATCCAAACTTTCTTTGGAGGCCTTCACTCGCAGTTCAAGAATGATATCACTGCTGCAGCGGGTGGAGCCATAATGGAGAAGACATATGAAGAAGCGGTCGCCTTGATCGAGAACTTAGCCGAGCATAGCTACGCCACTCCACGATCTTCTATCAGACGGGTAGCTAGTGTTCAAGAATCGGACGAGCTGAAAGAAATAAAAGCTTAACTAGCTGCGATCACGAACCACTTGAAAGGAGGCAATCCGGAAGAACCCGAACAAGTTCAGTTTTTACAGAACCGGAACAATCAGTCGAGGAACGACCCGTTCTCGAATACCTACAATGAGGGGTGGAAGAAGCACCCGAACTTCACATGGAGTCAACCCGGTCAACAACAGCAAGGTAATTCTTCTAACTTTTCTAATTCTTCTAATGCTAACAATGTTTACCGTCCTCCAGGTTTCAACCAAAGGAATTTCAATGAGGGACCATCCATGGAGAAGAAACCGGGACTGGAAGACATGATGATGAAGTTTATGACAAAGATGGACAGCACAGTTGAAGGTTTGGCAAGCACGGTGAGTACAGTGAAAGCTGCAACTGATCAGAACACCGCATCCATCAAGATTCTCGAGAGACAAGTAGGACAAATTTCTGAAGTCCTACAAAACCGAGCTCCCGGGACGTTTCCGAGCCAGACTGAGAGAAGGCCAAGAGAAGAATGTAAAGCCATTTATCTGAGAAATGGCAAAGAGGTGATCAAGGAAGCAAATGTCAAGCCGAAAGACAGTATTGCGAGTGATATGGCCGATCGGGAAGAACCGAAGGAACAAGAAGTGACACCGCCACCGAAGCCGGTAGTCAAACCGTTTGTACCACCACTACCATATCCGAATCGGGTGAAGGCACATAAAGATGAGGAACAGTTCAAGAAATTCCTCGACATCTTCAAGAAGCTTCACATCAACATCCCATTCGCGGAGGCACTTGCTCAAATGACGACATACCTCAAGTTCATGAAAGAGATCCTATCCAAGAAAAGGGCAATCGAGCACCAGTCTACCATTACACTTACTGAAGAGTGTCATGCCATCATTTAGAACAAGCTTCCCCCGAAGCTTAAGGATCCAGGGAGTTTTACTATACCCGCTCATATAGGAAATCTTGGTTTCAATAAAGTATTATGTGATTTAGGGGCAAGTATTAACTTAATGCCTCTTTCTATTTTCAGGAAACTGGGATTGGGGGAAGTGAAACCTACATACATGACACTTCAACTCGCGGATAGATCGCTCATATATCCATATGGAGTGATAGAAGACGTACTGATCAAGGTTGACAGGTTCTACTTCCCTGTAGACTTTGTGGTGCTGGATATGGATGAAGATGAAAAGGTTCCGTTGATATTGGGAAGATCCTTTCTGGCCACGAGCAGAGCACTGATAGATATGGAGGAAGGAGAGATGACCCTGAGGGTTGGTGGCGAGAAGTTAGTATTCAAGATGTTCGAGAGGGTGAGAGAAAGAAGTGAAGAGGAGTCCGAGGATCAAGTAAAACCAGCTGTGGAAGAAACTGCGGAAGACCGTAAGTGTGGGCGAGTCAATTCCGCGAACACCGAGCCAAGTTGAGAGCCACATAGTTGTGCCACGACTGTAACTACGGCGCTGGGTGGGAGGCAACCCACTGAGGGTTGCGTTTTCTTTTATTTTCTGTTTTTGAGTGATTTTATTTACAAAAAAATTGAAAAATACAAAAAAGGGGCTGGAACAGTGGGTCCCGCGGGATTTCCCGCGGCTTACAAACCGCGCGGAAAACCGCAGGGGGTCTCTAGATGAATTTCTGAAACAGAGACTTACGCGGTTTGTGCCGCGGTTTCCAAACCGCGCGCCAAACCGCGCAGCTTCCTGTTGCCTCCAGTCGTTTCTCGTGCAGTGTTTTCCTTATCTTGCTTTGTGTTTTAGTTTTCCTTGATTTCTCTTGTCTTTTGCTTTGTTTCTTTTGTTTTTGCATTTCCCTTCTCCGTCTTCTCCGATATTTTCCAATCGTTCAACCTTTTCAAGAGAATCTCCTCCATCCGGGCAAACAGGTATGATCTAACTCTGTATGTACCGAGTGGTGTATGATGCTTTATCTGCTTGACTAGTTAAACGAGATGCAACAAACCTAAGTTTCACTTAGGTTTGGGGTGCCTCACTTTTCAAACATCTACACACTCTCTTTTAATCCTATGCAAACCTCGGTTTCACCGAGGTTTGGGGTGGCCATATTTGAAAATGTTAGGCTCACTCTTTGATGTTTGTGCTTTAATGTTATGCCTTGCCTGTCTGATACCTGTAATAACCGCACAAAGTTACCTGTCTTTGTAGCGCCTACGCCGACACTTGCACATTGGGGACAATGTGCGGGTAAGGTTTGGGGTTGTCCAATCGGGCCCACGTTATGCACGTAGATTTCCCGCGCATCTGAATGTTTAGATCATTGTAGCTAATTTTTTTTGTTTTGAATGATTGAGACCGACCATTGTGGGAAGAATCTTGTGATAGTAACATGACCATTAGGGAAGGACCGGGAAAGGACATGACTAGGGACATTAGTGGAGACCACCCATTAGCGAGATTTGAGCCTAAAAGACGTTTTTCATTTCGAGGGATTCATACACTTAATTCTTATACACTTTTTCGAGTTCCTTGTCATGAATATAGAATGATCTCGCTATATTATTGCATTGAGTAGCAAAGACGACCATCGGGATATTGGGTAAGGGTGTAGTAGACCATATCGTATGGACCTTGAGAGATGATTCCAGGCATTGTATGCACTTTAACCCATTTTTATCTATCCTTCCCTTTTACCCATTATGTGTGTAACCATAACCCCCTTTTGAAGATAAACACTCACCATTTGTTCATTTCAGACCCACCATTAAACCCTAACCAAAAGCCTTAGCCAACCCTTATCCGAAAGTGTGTCAATCCGAAGCAGTACCATCCAGTCATGAAAAAAAATAGAAAAAGGGGCCAATGCAGCCCCAATCAAATAAAGAGAGCCAATGTTGCTCCCAAAAAAACAAAAAAAACAGTTAGTTTAGATATTATCTACATCAGAAAATAAGAGAGTCAAAGCGACTCCAGCAGTGACAAAGAGGGCCAAATGATAGAAAATAAAGCTAGGAGGTTCAGAATTGCTAAAGTTTGACACACCAAGGATCTTTGAACCGTTTTACCCTTCATTTCTTAGCCAATACCTTATCCCCGTTACAACCTTTGTAAAGACCTGGATGATCTTCTGGAAAATATGATTACGGTATGCTACCACTTTTACCAATATTCCCTGTCTTGCTACTTGATTTCTTTCGGAGATCGACCTTTAGGACATTTGTGCGTCTTTCATTAGAGTTGTCATGTAAATATCGAGTACTCTTGTACATAACCTCCTATACATGACAACATGTGCGACAACCTAGGTTCGAGCGAAATGAGAGAATCCCATGAGGTAGGGTCGAGGCGAAATGTTTTCCCTAGTATGTAACATCCTGAATTTTCAATAATAAGTATTTTAATGAGAATTGGGATCTTTTGTATTTTGGGTTAAACCTTGAATTATATATAAATTGTACAATTCAATAGGGTTAAAATACAAGAGATTAAAGTAGGATGTTACTTTCGGAAATAACGAAACTTGGAGGTGTGTTTGGTCAATATGGATAATATGTATGGATAAGGGGCTGAAGAGATGAGATAATATCTCATTTTGGTTTTGTTTGAGTTGGCAGAAGAAAGAAAGGCAGAGAGAAAGAGAGAAAGGGAAAAAGGAAGAAAGCAAGCTTTGATCATCAATTTGGTAAGGAAAGTGATCATGTTTTCTGATATAATTGTTATAGACGTTGGGTTATAAACGAATCTGTGTTTGGATTAGGTTTTCAAAATTGTTCAAAACGGATTGGAGCAACAGATCGAGATTAAAGTGGATTTTCTTCAAAGAGGTGAGTTCATTCGATTCTTTGTACAAATTAGTGTTTTTAAGTTATAGTAACCTTGGTATATTTGTATGAACTGACTGAGGATTGATTAGAATGAGTAGATTGAACTGATTTCATGTTTTAAATCGATTTGAGGACTTGTTGAACGGACAGTACGCAAAACCTTGAAAGTCCCGGTAGAGGCAAGTCCCGGTTGTTGAAAGTCCCGGTAGTTGGAAGTCCCGGTAGAGGCAAGTCCCGGTAGTTGGAAGTCCCGGTAGTTGGAAGTCCCGGTAGAGGCAAGTCCCGGTAGTTGGGAGTCCCGGTAGTTGGAAGTCCCGGTAGAGGCAAGTCCCGGTAGAGGTAAGTCCCGGTACAGGTGAGTCCCGGTACAGCATATCGGGAGTTGAGTAAAGAAACCAGCCTATCTAATTGGTATCACAATTTGATATGGCTCAAGGATCTGATAAGTTAAGTATCTAGAGGCCTTGTATTTTATGTATCTTTCCGGATGTAATGAAATGTGCATTTATGTAAATCGTGGAAATATGCGATTTAGGAATTGTGATGGGAATTATATAGCTTGAACATACATACCCTTGAAAAGTAGTATGTTAGGTTTATAGACTGCGTTAGTCGATACTAGGCAGGAATATAATGCTATATAAAAGAAAAGGATTTATTGGTGATTCGCTCATACAGTTGCTATGAGGAATCTGTACGATATATATATGATTTGCTCATACTGAATGATATGAGGAATCTACGAGGTATAAATATAATTCGCTTATACGGTTGCTATGAGGAATTTATATTGAGTAAATACCTATATGAGTACAATTAGGTGATATGGATCCATAGGCACTGAAGTTTGGTAATCACATGGAATAGGCGTGTGGTATTACTCGTTTAATCGTTATTCCAGTGTGTGTGGGAAATCATGGAATAGGCGTGTGGTATTAATCGTTATTCCTGATTTCTAAGGAAGAGAGTGAGATTGACATAAGTGCTTGTGATCTCTGCTTCCTTACCGATAAATGGGCGTGTGTAATCGCGATTTATTGGTGGAGAGCATTGATCTAGAATCTGAGAAGATTCGTAGTGTGGCTCTGGGGTATGAAATGCTGATAAATGGGCGTGTGTAATCGCGATTTATTGGTGGAGAGCATTGATCTAGAATCTGAGAAGATTTGTAGTGTGGCTCTGGGGTATGATATGCTGATGGAATTGTTGTCAGTCATAGTCATGGGAGTGGATAAAATTGTGTAATGGAATAGAGTTATACGTATGGTAAGAAAAGGGGAATCAGGTTTGTTATAACTTGTTTACATTGAATTTTACAAATGTTATCTTGGAAACGAATGTTCTCACTAGGCGTTGGCCTAATCGTTTCAATTGATGTTTTCTTACCAGGTATCAGCTCGGGGAAGTAAAGGGTTGTGGGACGAGCGTTTTGATATAGCAGAGGTGGATGAATTTAACAAAGAAGAGATTTTGATGGATTGATAGATAACTTGATTAATCTGGTTGTAGTGGCATAATTAGATCGATAGGTTATTTGAAGGGTCTTGTAATGTGAATATACTCTTGATGGTTAATCCACTGCCTGTTTTATAAGTCGAAGTATTTATTGTCATAACCTGTTATAATTTGAGGTCTAAATTGGCGAAGATTTTGGGGTGTTACAATATGGTATCAGAGCACTAGTTTAAGCGAACTAAGTATGCTGATAAGATACTTAGACTTAAGCTGTGATGGAGTGGGTTATGATATGTGAGATATAGGTAGAAGTGTTAAGACGGAATAGTCTTAGAGATTAACGGAAATACGTGAAATTAGTACTGTGACAATGGTAACTAGGATTCTCCTGTATAATATGTTCACAATTCCAATTAGCTACTGTTATTATGAATATATTATTACACGAGCATGCTTATTTCTGAATTATGACAGTGACTAACGATCGATAAGGTACGTTTTGTATGTGTGTACGTGCATAACCATTTCTTATGGTTATCCCTTTATGTTTTAGTAGAATGATGGTGAATACACCACCAAGGTCCTTTGAAGGACAGATCAGTTTTGCTTGGAGGTTGGAAGGATAACCTGGAATTGGCGGGACTCATGAAAGTCCGCCAAGGTAACCTTTAGTAGGTGGATTGATATGTGTGGAGATAGAGTATGAGATGATTGATCAAGATGGAAATGGTATGACATGGTGGAGTATATGGATCGTGGAATGCCAGTATAGCAAATGTTATAAGGCCGAGAGGGCGACCACTGGTCGGAAGTAGAATGTCAATGATAAGTTACGTAAGTAAGACGATTGACCTCGTTTGAGTAAGTAGCCTTCAATTGCGAGGAAAGTTTTATGCCTGGTGTTTTAGTGTGTGTTACATGAGTTTTCATGATTTCAAACCAAATGCATAAATAACAGTTTTAGTCAAGGTTGAATTAGCATGTGCGAAAGTGTATTTAAAGAAAAAGGCAATCCCATTTACGTCGCACAGCGAAATTTTTGAAGTTTTTACAAAGTATTTCTTACTTTACATGAAAAGTTGAATTGCAGCAAGAAAGCGTTGGTCAGCAAAACGTTTAATAACTAACAGGAGTATGGACCTATTAAACATCATATAAATAGGTGAGAGAACCGACTAGTTTATTTCGTGTCGGTCAAACTTTTTCGAACTGTTGTCGTACGAAGAGATTTTCATTTAGTATATTACCATCGTAACAACACTGTTTTGGTTGAGAAGGATTGAGTTTTCGGAAATTTAATATGCAAACGATTCTCGAGATCGTTGTGCAGTACTTTGGGGTATGTGTGCCCAAGTTATTTCCCAGTAGGGTTATTTAAAATGAGAAAATGTGCGAAATGATTTTGTCATGCATAAAGGCTATGAACTCGCTAGGTCGTAGAGTATTACGTTATAAGCTAAGAAAGAACTCCAAGAGTGGAGAGGTGTTGGATAAACCTTGGGAGAAAGTTTGTAGTTTTGGTAATTGTGTTCAAATGAGAGATGAGCAGTGTGAGAGTCGAAAGTGGACTTTAGTGTCGGTTGCATGAGAGTCTGTACCCTTGTTCGCTGACTAGGAATACAGTTGCCGAGGGACGGTTGTGTCCGGAGGAAGAATTAGGTTCAGTTAGGGACCTTAAAGTTAAGGAAGTGTCGACATGTCAAATATTGACTTTGAAGTCGATAGTTGTGTAAGGTGTATGAGACCTTTCGTCTGTCATTGGGTGCGGTCTGGGTGCGTCCCGCGTATGCCTGTGCGGACAGGAATAAAACCGTGAGCGGTACCGGTATGCTGTTATGCAGAGGGTATGCGCAAAGCAAATTTTATCGTGTACGACATAGTTAAAGACTTTGAGTAATTGACGAATAAATCACTAATGATAGAAGTTTCGAGTTATTGTTGCACAAGCGAAAGATATGTAGTCAAAACACGCTTTTAATGTTTGTTGTGGATGTGCAATATTTATGATATTTTACGTTTTAAAAATGTGAACATGTGGGTTGGGGGATTTTGGTAAATCCGACCATGTAAAGTTTTAAGAGTGGTAAACCTTTGTTTTGGGGCCGATGGCCAATTAAGGGATTAAAAAGGGTAAAGATTTTGGGTATCAATGTATTTTGGTTTACGTAATCGTATGAGTGACACATGTTTAACCAAACGTTTATTTTGGCCTTAAAGGCTTGATTTATATTCAAATGAGTCTTCTAAATGTTTGTTAGTTTTAGTGACTCGAGATGGAGTCTCGGATGTATTATATGCTTAACTGCTTTCTATTTGAACAAGTGTCGGTCTTAAGTGTAAAGACTGTTTGATAAATTGCGCGTTCTTAATACCTTTGAAACTAATGAACCTTGGCGAAGTATATACATTGTGGAGTATAAAAGAGTTGCATATACACACATATATATATGCCTATATAAGTTGACTTCGTTGGGAAAGTAGCAATGATGGGGTCGTAGGATTATCATGCTTCAGAACGTGTGTTGCATAACGATCATTAGATCCTTTGAGTAGATGGCTCGGTATTGAACTCAGTTGAGTCTTAAGAGCATTGACCCGATTTGATAAGCTCGACGTAGGATTGGGGTTGAAATTGCATGAATGATATTGTAATTGAAGTTTACTTGACGTAAATGATTTGGTTATCCTTTTGGGGTCATGTATAAATGTTAAGTCTTGACTCAGAAGTTTAAAAGTTGAAGGACCACCTTGTGGGGATGGTAAGAACAGTGAAGAACTGTTGTTTTAGATAAGTGTTTTTACTTATGATGTGGAAGATGTATAAAAGATGAAGTACTAGAGACGAACCAAGGGAGTGTATAGAAAATGTTGATCTGTGAGGGATTGTACCATGTTTTTGTATTGGTTTGGAATCACAAGGAGCTAGTATGAACGTATAAGTTCAAGTTAATTAGAAAATCGTGAGTGGTAGTTCAACTAAAGTTGGGGAGGAGGTATTTAGTGAAATAAACTCGGTTTTTGGACGAGAAAACAGGAATATAAATGTTTTTGTGTATGAGTCTATGAGAGACCTGGTCTGTGGTTAATGTTATGGGTGGAGATTGTACGAACAAGTAGTGGCATGAATTGCCAAGATAGATATGTCAACTAGTATGTAATGTGAAGTCAGAAAGAGGGAGTGTCCGAATGGAAGTTTTCGGGGATTCCGGATGGAAAGTACTATTTGTCAATAAAGTTGATGGAGCATGTGGCTTGTAAGTTGGTGTGGTATAGTGAAGGCAAAATCGTTAAGGAATATAAGTTGCTCCTTATGTGTGAAAGAATTGTACGAGAAAAGATTAGTTGAAGATCTAATAATGGGTAGTAACTTCGAACGGTAATGTAGTTTCAAGATAACTTGGTTAAATATTTTAAGTTAAAAATCTTAGTGAAACTGTTTGTTTTGGTTCGTAATGAGAAAATACTATCGATATGTGGAAAGTTGGAAGAAAGAGACAAGTGATACTTGAAAGATAGTATTCCACGCTAACGTGGGGAAGCAATGATAGAAAGCTTTGGACTTAAGAATGTAGTCATACTACGAGTTCAATGGAGTTATCACCTTTGATATACAACCCTTTAGTGCTTGGTTGAGACGTGTTTGTGTGGTGCGATAGTGATGTGAGAAGGTGATAGCATTTTTGGGTCGAAGAAACGTGTAAGTCATGGATGCAATGATGGATTGCCGTAGGTTTTGAAGCATAATTGATGAGAAAAGTTGTTATGTGAAGGAGCGGGAATCGTTTTTAGAAAAACCTTTTGATAAATTACAATCTAAGAGGGTGATTATAATTATAATAATATTATATCTTTGAGTTGTTAGTATGACTTTAGAGTCGGAAGAAAGTATGTGAGATAGGTACTCTTCCTTGTTTATCTGATTGTAATTTCGGGGACGAAATCATTTTCAAGTTGGGGAGTATTGTAACATCCTGAATTTTCAATAATAAGTATTTTAATGAGAATTGGGATCTTTTGTATTTTGGGTTAAACCTTGAATTATATGGAAATTTTACAATTCAATAGGGTTAAAATACAAGAGATTAAAGTAGGATGTTACTTTCGGAAATAACGAAACTTGGAGGTGTGTTTGGTCAATATGGATAATATGTATGGATAAGGGGCTGAAGAGATGAGATAATATCTCATTTTGGTTTTGTTTGAGTCGGCAGAAGAAAGAAAGGCAGAGAGAAAGAGAGAAAGGGAAAAAGGAAGAAAGCAAGCTTTGATCATCAATTTGGTAAGGAAAGTGATCATGTTTTCTGATATAATTGTTATAGACGTTGGGTTATAAACGAATCTGTGTTTGGATTAGGTTTTCAAAATCGTTCAAAACGGATTGGAGCAACAGATCGAGATTAAAGTGGATTTTCTTCAAAGAGGTGAGTTCATTCGATTCTTTGTACAAATTAGTGTTTTTAAGTTATAGTAACCTTGGTATATTTGTATGAACTGACTGAGGATTGATTAGAATGAGTAGATTGAACTGATTTCATGTTTTAAATCGATTTGAGGACTTGTTGAACGGACAGTACGCAAAACCTTGAAAGTCCCGGTAGTTGGAAGTCCCGGTAGAGGCAAGTCCCGGTAGTTGAAAGTCCCGGTAGTTGGAAGTCCCGGTAGAGGCAAGTCCCGGTAGTTGGAAGTCCCGGTAGTTGGAAGTCCCGGTAGAGGCAAGTCCCGGTAGTTGGGAGTCCCGGTAGTTGGAAGTCCCGGTAGAGGCAAGTCCCGGTAGAGGTAAGTCCCGGTACAGGTGAGTCCCGGTACAGCATATCGGGAGTTGAGTAAAGAAACCAGCCTATCTAATTGGTATCACAATTTGATATGGCTCAAGGATCTGATAAGTTAAGTATCTAGAGGCCTTGTATTTTATGTATCTTTCCGGATGTAATGAAATGTGCATTTATGTAAATCGTGGAAATATGCGATTTAGGAATTGTGATGGGAATTATATAGCTTGAACATACATACCCTTGAAAAGTAGTATGTTAGGTTTATAGACTGCGTTAGTCGATACTAGGCAGGAATATAATGCTATATAAAAGAAAAGGATTTATTGGTGATTCGCTCATACAGTTGCTATGAGGAATCTGTACGATATATATATGATTTGGTCATACTGAATGATATGAGGAATCTACGAGGTATAAATATAATTCTCTTATACGGTTGCTATGAGGAATTTATATTGAGTAAATACCTATATGAGTACAATTAGGTGATATGGATCCATAGGCACTGAAGTTTGGTAATCACATGGAATAGGCGTGTGGTATTACTCGTTTAATCGTTATTCCAGTGTGTGTGGGAAATCATGGAATAGGCGTGTGGTATTAATCGTTATTCCTGATTTCTAAGGAAGAGAGTGAGATTGACATAAGTGCTTGTGATCTCTGCTTCCTTACCGATAAATGGGCGTGTATAATCGCGATTTATTGGTGGAGAGCATTGATCTAGAATCTGAGAAGATTCGTAGTGTGGCTCTGGGGTATGAAATGCTGATAAATGGGCGTGTGTAATCGCGATTTATTGGTGGAGAGCATTGATCTAGAATCTGAGAAGATTCGTAGTGTGGCTCTGGGGTATGATATGCTGATGGAATTGTTGCCAGTCATAGGAGTGGATAAAATTGTGTAATGGAATAGAGTTATACGTATGGTAAGAAAGGGGGAATCAGGTTTGTTATAACTTGTTTACATTGAATTTTACAAATGTTATCTTGGAAACAAATGTTCTCACTAGGCGTTGGCCTAATCGTTTCAATTGATGTTTTCTTACCATGTATCAGATCGGGGAAGTAAAGGGTTGTGGGACGAGCGTTTTGATATAGCAGAGGTGGATGAATTTAACAAAGAAGAGATTTTGATGGATTGATAGATAACTTGATTAATCTGGTTGTAGTGACATAATTAGATTGATAGGTTATTTGAAGGGTCTTGTAATGTGAATATACTCTTGATGGTTAATCCACTGCCTGTTTTATAAGTCGAAGTATTTATTGTCATAACCTGTTATAATTTGAGGTCTAAATTGGCGAAGATTTTGGGGTGTTACATAGTACGACCTTAATGGAAACGGAGCAGTCATGAGTTCAACTTACAATGGAAGGCCATAGATCAAACAGAATAAGAATGAGGCGAGAGTGAGATAAGCAATTCACGGGTATGGGAAATCACCAGTGCATTACATGGTACCAATTGGGAGTTGTGCAGTTATTATTTTCACGGATATATGTTTTTATTCTATTTTATCGCTAATTTGCTTGAGGAAAGCCCAAGAGAGCCTAAAAGATTGCCTAAAAGAGAGCCAAAACGAAGCCCAACGAAAGCCCAAGATCCAAGCCCAAGACCCGCGCCCGAACCAGAACCAGAATCTGACCCGGAGGACATCAGAAACACGTGCGGTTTACCCCGCGGTTTGCAAACCGCGGGCAAAACCGCAGAACTCTCTGTTCCATACGTATTTTTAGTGTTTTTCCGGATTTTAGGTCATCACTTTCATATCTCGCACACGACGAACGGGAGCAGCTTAGGGGCGATTTCTGGAGATTTTCCAGAGCTTTTGGAGCCACGATAGAGGATCAATCGATGACACGTCCACCACGGAAAGTAGATTCGAGCACGAGAGAAGGGAGTCCACCATTACACTCGTCACATTCATTATCATTATGTTTGCACACGTTTTTCCATCTTCTTTTTTTCTTTATGTTTGAATCCACCACCAACATGAACTAAATTCTAGATGTTGGGGGTTGGAATGAATTTGATTTAGCATATGAACAGATGATTTGAATTCTTTTATTAGTTTTCCTATTTTAATGAAGCATGTGATTTAGTTTTTAATGCTTTTGTGAATTTGGCCAATTTACATTTGATTTGTTGTGAACAATTAAGTTCGAGAGAATTAATTGTTAATCTAGAACTAGAAATTGCATGCCTAAGGTTAGAAATTTGGATAGAGATATCAAATTAAACCTTAGTCTCATTAAATCTTGTTTCTAATGTGTTTTGAGTTCCATGAGTTGAGATCGAGAGATAAAAGTTGTGTTTCCAAAATAAAACCCGTTGTTGCTTGAGAAAGAACAACAGTGATTTTAAGATTAGGTATTCATTAAGGGGAATAACTGGTAACTGTTTCGAGTCAAGTGTTTGTATGTGAAAGTCTTAGGATTTCCAACCCTCAACTGTTTTCTCTATCTGAAGTTTCTTAAGCTGTTTACTGTTTTGTGTTTGATTTATTTTGCTTGCAATTAATTAGTTTAGTACCAACCACAGAAAATTGCAACGTTCGGTTAATAGAGTTTATAGTAATTGTGATACTTAGTTCCTAGTTCCCTATGTTCGATACTCGTACTTTCTAGTACTATTACTTGATTTCGACCCGTACACTTGCGGTAAGATTTAGGGGGGTGTGAACCCGCCTATCATCCATCTAATGATAGAACTAAAAGTATTGATTAACGTATATTTGTTTCACAATGTGTTTGTTTTACATGTAGCCTCTTGCACAATGTGAAACCTTTTTACATGTATACAAGTGAACACAAACACGTAAAAAAGTTTCACATTGTGAAACAAAATATGTATATCAATACTTTAAACCTTCGCCATTGATGAAATTCTTTTACGTGAAATAACACATGATGCACTTGTTCTAACGGTTATCACAATATTTGAGATTCTCATTTGATTATCCCCTATACATATACCTGTATCGCTAGGTACACGTCCGATTCGACATCTTCTTGGATACGGGAGTTATTGCCTCCAAGTGACGGCCTAACGAAGTCATTTCCTCCATCGGGGTTACCTAAATCATTATAAACGTCATAATGATAGATTCTATCAGACAACTTCCTGATTCCTTTGCCACCACCCCTTAATATTCGAAATTGTTTTTCTCTTAAAGACTTTAGCCCAGCTGGAGTCTCATCGGGTAGATACGGCTTCAACCTGGAAGTACGAAAAAAGTCATTTTTGATGGATCATGTAAAAAGGGTTTCAATTCAATCTTGTTACAACACATTATTGACAGCAAAAAGACTTGGAATTCAAACAGGTTTTCAGATATAAATTATATTTTCTATAAAACAAATTGAAATTTAATAAGAGATAATAAAAACCCAATTCATTTTGTGGAGAAATATACAGAACCCAATTGAAGAATAATTTTATTTTAAACAAGATCAACAGAGGCATTTCGTCGAACATTTAGGGGAAGTGGCTTACTTGGATCAATAATGTTGCTATAAACCTCCAGAACAACATTTCTCCCGATCTGATCAGTAAAAGCTGATAACAGCAAATTAAACAATAATAATAAAGATCAACTAAATCGAAAAATATTCAAGAGAGTGAGCTCAAAACGTAAGCTATTATCAGCACATATAGAATGCCATTTACATCACACCCATCAATTTTTAACAGCAAGTAGATCTGAAACCTTATCCACCGAATCAAAATCAACAAAAGAATCGAAACACTTTAAAACCATGATTTCTCAGCTGAAACACTAAAAACATCTACCAGTAGATACCAAATCAAGAAACGAAGCTATATGTAAATTTTACTTACAGAATCATAGCCTTCGAGTAATTCCTGTGCGAAGCCGCTGAAAACCCTAGCCCTCACGAATTAGTAAGAGAGAAATGTAGTGAGAGAAACTACAAACCCACATCGAAATTCATACAGAACCAACTATGAGGAACAAGAAGACAGATCAATTTCATGAAATCACCATGTAAAACAGTAAAAGAAGCAGAACCCACGAGGAAGAAAGCCTAAGATTAGGGATAAAAACCCTAAGATTTGAGATTAAGGTTCCAATTTGCTGGTCTGAGAAATCATGATTAAAAGTAAGAGATTAGAAACCCTAAAACAAGAAATCATGATTAAAAGTAAGAGATTAGAACCGTATGAGAAATCAAGATTAGAAATCGAGTTAAAAACCCTACAACAAAACATATACCTGATTTGAATCGTATGAGAAATCTTACCATGTGAATCGTAGAGAGCACCCAAAGTAGCTAATTCCCTCTTCCAGGAAAACAAAAATCTTTAGGTCTTTGAGAGAAGAGGAGAAGAAACAGTAGAGACAAGCTTGAATATTTGAGAGCCAATAGGTAATTTTGAAATTTGAATTCAGAAGAAATATGGGAAATGAGCGGTCTGTCTCTGAGAAAACAAGCTGCACATTACCAAATCGGTGTATGTGGTGGTACCGTTAAAAACATTTGTACATCATACTTCCTTACTTGTAATTCATAGTTTTTAAGAACTGAAGCATAAAACAGCAGTACATTATGCATTAAAACTTGTCTTTAAGAGTTTGATGTATATGCTTATATAGGTAGTAATATATATATATATATATATATATATATATATATATAGAGAGAGAGAGGAAAGTTCAAATGAAAACTCAAATTCAATTGTAAACGTGAGGACAAATCTCGTCCATTGATCGCAGCCATATTTAAGCCATTCCTAAAATTCAGCTTTAGGGGTATTTTCGTCAAGATTAGAATCAGCGCCTCCTTTGTTGACTTTTTATTTTCTTTTTTAATTAAAAAACTTTTACCCCCTTAAATTTTAAAATAAATTATCTCAAAAATTACTAACATTTTAATCAAACAAATTACATAAAAAAAACGAGAATTTCGTGCTCTTCGATATGACACCCATCATGATATAGTTTGTTTTTCTTCGTTTTAACCGTTTTTTACGTGAAATCGTGTATATGTGTTATATTCAGAGTGAATAATACAACATTCGGGATGAATAATATCTACATTTATTCGGACTGAGTATATAGAATTATTCAGACTGAATATATGGAATTATTCAGACTGAATAAAGGTAGATATTAAAAAAGAATAAAACTTATTCATGTCTTGATATAGTTTTTTTTTTCGTTTTAACCGTTTTTTACGTGAAATCGTGTACATGTGTTATATTTAGAATGAATAATATAACATTCTGGATGAATAATATCTACATTTATTCAGACTGAATATATAGAATTATTCAGACTGAATAAACGTAGATATGAAAAAAGAACAAAATTTAAACATTTATTCGTTTTGAATATCTAACTTTATTCAGTCTGAATATATAGAATTACTCAGACTGAATACAGGTAGATATGAAAAAAGAACAAAACTTAAACATTTATTCGTTTTGAATATCTATCTTTATTCAGTCTGAATATATAGAATTATTCAGACTGAATAAAGGTAGATATTCAAACGAATATAATTATTCAGACTGAATAAAGGTAAATTATTCAGACTGAATAATTCCATATATTCAGTCTGAATAATTCTATATACTCAGTCCGAATAAATGTAGATATTATTCATCCCGAATGTTGTATTATTCACTCTGAATATAACACATATACACGATTTCACGTAAAAACGGTTAAAATGAAAAAAAACTATATCATGATGGATGTCATAACGAAGAGCACGAAATTCTCGTTTTTTTGATGTAATTTGTTTGATTAAAATGTTAGTAATTTTTGAGATAATTTATTTTAAAATTTAAGGGGGTAAAAGTTTTTTAATTAAAAAAGAAAATAAAAAGTCAACAAAGGAGGCGCTGATTCTAATCTAACGAAAATATTTACCTTTATTCAGTCTGAATAATTACCTTTTATTCAGACTGAATAATTTTTTTCCAATTTTACCCCTACGCGCTAAATATTCATTAATCCATGGACAGGGTTTTCAACTTATTTACAAAATTGCCATCGCGTTTTTTTGCCACTGATCTCTTCACCGGATTATTAATCAACGGCTGTGGTTTGTCCTCACGTTTACAATTGAATTTGAGTTTTTATTTGAACCCACCCCTATATATATATAGAAAGGTTCAAACGAGAATGCTAATTATTTAAGAAAACAAGAAAAAGGTCGTTCATGTACAAAATCATATGTGATTTTGTACATGCCACGCGACTTTCCACGCGACTTGCAAGTCGCGAATCACATATGATTTTGTACATAGACGACCTTTTTCGTGTTTTCTTAAATAGGTAGAGTTCTCGTTTGAAGCCATCTCTCTCTCTCTCTCGCTGTATATATATATATACATATACATATATATTTATATATATATATATATATAGAGGTGGGTTCAAACGAGAACGATAACTATTTACGAGAACTACGAGAACAGCCGACCATGTACAAAATCATTGGTGATTCACATTACAAACCGCGTGTAACAACCCGATTCCCAAACATACAACAAATAACATATATTTCATAACATCGTTACATAACAAAAAGATTCATAGTATAACAAGTAAGGTCCCTTAGTCTTTACATCCAGAATAAGGTATTCCATTACCAACTTTTTGCTAATTACATACATGATATCTAGTTATGAAATTAGAACAACAAAACACGTCTTAATCTTCATAACATCCTTCTTCCAAAAGCTAAACAAATAGTACTCTTCTCATTTGCTCTTACCCGATCCACGACCTGGAATACATATTTTTAAAACAGAATGAGGGTTAGACCTATTGGTATAAGTGAGAAACTCCCTGTTAGTTTGAAACCATTTACACAAACACCATATACATATCACAAGTATAAATACCAATTAGGACTCATGCATTATGTACTTCCCTGTCTCATTCCCATGGCCATATTAGTTGGTTGCAAGCCAACTAATAAATTAACTCCGCTGTACGACAATTACAGCCAACACCGTTGTACGAGTATTACAACCAACACCACCGGTCCTAAGCCCGACCAATGCATCCTCATGTAGAGTAATGCTCATGTAAATACAATATATCAATATATTATATTTCAAACATAAACATATAATCACACCATCTATCATATTCCCAACCCACACATATATGTATTCCAGTTTAAAAACGTTTTAAAGTAAAACTCACCTGTTTGCTTATCCAAAACTCTTTCCAGTCTTTTCCACAAGATTCAGCTTTCACTCCAAGTTCATAGTATCTGAAACAGATAAATGCAAGTACTTCTTTACCAAATAGAACACATAAGACTTTCTAGCAGGCTGAGAATCCTAAATAACCTATCAAACTCTTATCCGGACAGCATGACTTTTCCGGACAACATGACTTTTCCGGACAACATGACTTTTCCGGACAACCTAAACAATCCGGACGACACCCGGAAACCAAGGTAACCCGGATACCATCCGGTATCTTATATCATCAGGAAACTATTGAAAAGAGACTTACTCGGATAAAAGACTCGTCCGGACACCTTTAGAACATCATCCGGACACCACCAACAAAACTACCCGGACACATTCAATTTGTCCGGAAACCTCTGTCGGTTTACCTTCTTTCTACCCAGATTTCGACAGAATTACTACCAAGCATGAATTCGACTATTCTACTCCGATGGAAACTATCTATTAGCAATTACCAACATAAAATGTAAAGGAAACATACCTTAATTCACCTCCAAGTACACCAAAAGAATCCCTAACCCTTCTTTTCTCCTTTTGCTTCTTCTGCAAACACACACACAACACAATCTGGATATTTCTGTGTTGTGAAATATCTGTATGTTGTAATGGATAATATGTAACTCAATTTTACCCATTTAGTCCTTGAGCTAATCAATAATGACCAACACACCCTAAACTTATAAATTAACCCAAACTTACCCTAAACATCAATTTTAAAGTTAATTAAATTTAACGGAACGAGACTTTTAACTAACGAACTTACCCGGGGTATTACATCATCTCCCCCTTAAAAGAATTCCGTCTCGGAATTCGGTTAGGCAAAAAGGTACGGGTACTTAGTTCTCATATCTGATTCTGATTCCCAAGTAGCATCCTGACCCCTATGGTGTCTCCACTGTACTTTTACTTGTTTGATTACTTTGTTCCGCAAAACTTTAACTTTGTGGTCAACTATGGCTTCAGGTTCCTCCACATAATTCAGCTTTTCATCAACTTGTATATCCGGTAGAGATACGGCTTGATCCGGTGTAACTAAACACTTTCGAAAATTCGATACATGAAAGGCGTTGTGTATACGGCTTAATTCTGGCGGGAGATCTAACCGGTAAGCTACTTCCCCGATTCTTTCTGTAATTGCAAACTGTCCAATGTACCTCGGACTAAGTTTACCTTGCTTTCCAAATCGAATGACTCCTTTCCAAGGTGAAACTTTCAGCATTACAAAATCTCCAACTTGAAATTCTAGCGGCTTTCGGCGTCGGTCAGCGTAGCTTTTCTGTCTGTCTTGAGCCACTTTCAATCGTTCCCGTATCTGAGTAATCTTATCTGCGGTTAAATGTACTATATCTGGCCCTACTAATTGTTTCTCTCCCACTTCGTTCCAACACAGAGGAGTTCGGCATTTTCTACCATACAGAACTTCAAACGGTGCCGCTTGTATGCTGGAATGATAACTGTTGTTGTAGGCAAATTCAATCAACGGTATATGCTTATCCCACGATCCCCCGAAATCCACAATGCATGCCCGGAGCATGTCTTCTAAAGTCTGAATCGTCCGTTCACTCTGGCCGTCAGTTTGAGGATGATACGCCGTACTTAGCTTTATCTGTGTACCCATTTCTTTTTGAAAACTCCTCAAGAATCTTGAAGTAAAACGACTATCACGATCAGAAATAATCGAGATTGGAAATCCATGTCGAGTTACTATTTCATTAATGTACAACTTGGCTAATTGTTCCAACGAATCAGTTTCTTTTATTGGTAGGAAGTGAGCAGACTTCGTCAATCTGTCAACGATCACCCAAATGGCATCAAATCCCTTCGGAGTCCTGGGTAGCTTTGTGATGAAATCTGTAGTAATCTGATCCCATTTCCACATAGGTATTTCTAACCGTTGTAACTGACCAAACGGCTTTTGATGTTCAATCTTTACCTTCCTACAAGTAGTACAACCTTCCACATGCTGAGCAATACTCCTTTTTATTCCCGACCACCAATAAAATTGTTTTAAATCTTTATACATCTTATTCGTACCTGGATGAATAGAGAAACGAGATTGATGAGCTTCTTGCAATAACCGATCACGTAAACCACCCAAACGAGGCACCCATATTCTGTTTCCCAAACACAACAACCCACGATCATCTTTTACAAGCAATGCTGATACACCCACTAACCGTTCTGGTTTCAAATGTTCTTTTTGAAAAGCTTCTATTTGACACTTCTGCAATTCGTCAAAGATGTTAGGTAGGAGTTCAGCTCGTAGTGAAATAACTTTTATTGTTCCACTCCTTTCTTGACGACTTATTGCATCAGCTACCACATTCGCCTTTCCTGGATGATAAAGAATTTCACAGTCGTAATCATTCACCAATTCTAGCCATCTTCTTTGCCTCATATTTAGTTCCTTCTGATCGAAAAGATGTTGGAGACTCTTATGATCAGTATAAATTTGACATTTAGAGCCGTAAATATAATGTCTCCAAATCTTCAACGCGAAAACAACTGCTGCAAGTTCCATGTGGTGTGTAGGATACTGTCTTTCATGATCTTTTAACTGACGAGAAGCATAAGCAATAACCTTTCCACGCTGCATTAGTACACAACCCAATTCCAGTTTGGAAGCATCACTGTAAACAACAAAATCATCGGAACCTTCAGGTAATGCTAGTATAGGTGCGCTACAGAGTTTCTCTTTCAATATTCGGAATGCTTCATCCTGTTCTGCTTTCCATTCGAACTTTAGATTCTTTCGGGTAAGCTTAGTGAGAGGCGTAGCGATACGAGAAAAATCTTTTATAAACTTTCGATAATACCCGGCTAAACCCAGAAAACTTCGTACTTCCGTTGGCGTCTTCGGCGGTTCCCACTTTTCATATTCTTCTACTTTCGTCGGATCAACTTGGATACTTTCTCGGAAACTACATGCCCAAAAAACTGAACTTCCCGTAGCCAAATTCACATTTAGAGAACTTAGCGTATAACTGTTCCTTCTTCAACAATTCTAGAATTAACCGAAGATGCCGTGCGTGATCCTCTTTGGATCGGGAGTAGATAAGATATCATCGATAAATACAATAACAAATTTACCGAGATATGGCTTACATACCCGATTCATTAAATCCATAAAAGCAGCTGGAGCGTTCGTCAGTCCAAACGACATCACTAAGAATTCATAGTGACCGTACCTTGTGCGAAATGCAGTTTTCAGAACGTATTCTTCTTTAACCTTCAGCTGATGATAACCAGATCTTAGATCAATCTTGGAGAAATAACAAGCTCCAACCAATTGATCGAAGAGGTCATCAATTCTGGGAAGCAGATACTTGTTCTTGATCGTGCGCTTATTCAGTTCCCGGTAGTCGATACACATTCTCATCGAACCATCCTTCTTTTTCACAAACAAAACTGGTGCACCCCACGGCGAAGAACTAGGTCTGATGAAGCCTTTATCGGATAGGTATTGCGGTTGTGTCATCATTTCTTTCATCTCTGGAGGTGCCAGACGATACGGTGCACGGGCTACAGGAGCGACTCCAGGAATCAGATCTATACCAAACTCTACTTGTCTAACGGGCGGAAGACTATTCAAGTCTTCGGGAAAACTTCTGGGAATTCACTAACAATAGGAATATCTTTGAACTTATTCTTTTCTGGCTTAATATCTATCACATAAGCTAAGTAACTCGAGCAACCTTAATTAACACACTTACGAGCTTTTATCATAGATATAAGGCAAGACTGATGATTTCTATGATCACCATAAATCACTACCGGTCCCCTCTCAGGCAAGACAACATTTATTAACTTCTTATCACAAACTATGTTAGCTTGATTCTCGGCTAACCAATCCATCCCCACTACCACATCGAACTCGATCAAAGCTATAGGAAATAGTTGAATAGGTACTCCACACCCCTCTATATTTATCACACAACTATCAAATACCTCATTAACCGATACTTGATTATCATTTGCAGTATCTACTATTAAAGCATGATCTAACACTTTAGGCTTTAAATGCATATAAGCAGCAAATGAAGAAGATACGAACGATCGGTTTGCACCGGAGTCAAATAACACTTTAGCACGTGTAGAGTTTATTAAAAATGTACCTGTAACCACATCCGGAGTTTCCTCTGCTTCTTTTGCTGTCATTTGAAATGAACGACCTCTTGTTCTTGGCGGCTCTAGTCTTGGTACTACTGGTCTGACAACTGTTGGTTTCCCTGACGTACCCCCTTGCTGTCCTCTTCCCCTCGGACAATCAGACTGGATGTGATCCGGAAAATTACATAAGAAACAAAACCGCGTTACCCGACAGTCTTTAGCAACATGTCCGGTCTTCCTACACCTATAACAAACCCGAGTATCAACTTGACAGTTTCCTTGGTGGATACGGTTGCATTTCTGACAAGGTCTTTCCGCTGGTCGGAAAGGCGGACGATTATCAAATCTCTGAAACCTGGACTTCTTCGGATCATATGGGGATCCTTCCCACTTTCTTTTTCCCACACCTTTATCACTAGTATTTCTCCCTTTATCCTGTTCCACGGTTTCCGCTGCGTCTACTGCGACAGAGAAGGTTTCTGGTCCTTTAGCAATCACAAAACTTCTGACTTCTGCATTCAACCCAAAGATAAACCTTTCAATCTTCATTGCCTCCGTGGCAACGTAGTATTCCGCAAAACGAGACTTTTCCATAAAACGAGCGGTGTATTCCTGAACTGACAAATTCCCTTGCTGCAAGTTCATAAACTCCCCTTCCAATTGTTTAACTGCGGCTTGAGGACAAAATTGTTTCCTGAAAGCTATAACAAATTCTTCCCATGAGAAAGTAGAATATATGTCAGACCCTCCCGAAGAAATATGAGCTTCCCACCAGTATAAAGCATCGCCTTTTAACATTGCGGTTCCATAAAGTACTCTATCCTCTTCAGCGCATTTACTAGTTTTGAAGATAGCTTCTATTTCCTCCAGCCACTTCATAGCTTTAACTGGATCCCGATCTCCTGAGTACGTAGGAGGCTTGCAACTGAGAAACATTTTATAATCACACTTTTTCATTACTGGCACGACAGTAGGTGTGATAGGCATCTCATCTTCCAGGTTAGGATCTGGTCTTTCCGTTTCAGTATTACGAGTCTGGTTAAACATGGCTTGAATATTTGCTTGTAACCTTCCCATTTCAGCTGTTAGATCGTCCCTTGTTACAAATTCAGTACCTCGCGGCTGAACTCTGCCGCCTGTTCTGCCTCTACCTCTTTCTCCCCTTCTTCCTCTTACCCCAACTGTTGGATTTGTTCTATCCTGATCTCCTCTTCCCATCGATTCGTTTGTCTAGTACCACTTGCGATTCTGTTGATTCAAACAAGGTTAATATACACATAAGCACATACCCCATATAACAAGGTATTCCAGTTCAAACATGTACCTGTAAGATCACAATTACACTGGCCAGGTGTAATATGAAATTACCTTACATGATGTTCCTTCTACCTTTTATACTTAATCATCCCAAGGTTCTAAAATAATAGGGACATCCTACTTCACATGCAGTTTAAGTCTAGGTACAGATACGAATACCTAAATCCCTTAAACTAGGGCTCTGATACCATCTGTAATAACCCGATTCCCAAAAATACAACAAATAACATATATTTCATAACATCGTTACATAACCAAAAGATTCATAGTATAACAAGTAAGGTCCCTTAGTCTTTACATCCAGAATATGGTATTCCATTACCAACATTTTGCTAATTACATACATGATATCTAGTTATGAAATTAGAACAGCAAAACACTTCTTAATCTTCATAACATCCTTCTTCCAAAAGCTAAACAAATAGTACTCTTCTCATTTGCTCTTACCCGATCCATGACCTGGAATACATATTTTTAAAACAGAATGAGGGTTAGACCTATTGGTCTAAGTGAGAAAATCCCTGTTAGTTTGAAACCATTTGCACAAACACCATATACATATCACAAGTATAAATACCAATTAGGACTCATGCATTATGTACTTTCCTGTCTCATTCCCATGGCCATATTAGTTGGTTGCAAGCCAACTAATAAATTAACTCCGTTGTACGACAATTACAGCCAACACCGATGTACGAGTATTACAGCCAACACCACCGGTCCTAAGCCCGGCCAATGCATCCTCATGTAGAGTAATGCTCATGTAAATACAATATATCAATATATTATATTTCAAACATAAACATATAATCACACCATCTATCATATTCCCAATCCACACATATATGTATTCCAGTTTAAAAACGTTTAAAGTAAAACTCAGCTGTTTGCTTATCAAAAACTCTTTCAAGTCTTTTCCACAAGATTCAGCTTTCACTCCAAATTCACAGTATCTGAAACAGATAAATGCAAGTACTTCTTTACCAAATAGAACACATAAGACTTTCTAGCAGTCTGAGAATCCTAAATAACCTATCAAACTCTTATCCGGACAGCATGACTTTTCCGGACAACATGACTTTTCCGGACAACCTAAACAATCTGGACGACACCCGGAAACCAAGGTAACCCGGATACCATCCGGTATCTTATATCATCCGGAAACTATTGAAAAGAGAGACTTACCCGGATAAAAGACTCGTCCGGACACCATTAGAACATCATCCGGACACCACCAACAAAACTACCCGGACACATTCAATTTGTCCGGAAACCTCTGTCGGTTTACCCTCTTTCTACCCAGATTTCGACAGAATTACTACCAAGCATGAATTCGACTATTCTACTCCGATGGAAACTATCTATTATCAATTACCAACATAAAATGTAAAGGAACAATACCTTAATTCACCTCCAAGTACTCCAAAAGAATTCCTAACCCTTCTTTTCTCCTTTTGCTTCTTCTCCAAACACACACACACAACACAATCTGGATATTTCTGTTTTGTGAAATATCTGTATGTTGTAATGGATAATATCTAACTCAATTTTACCCATTTAGTCCTTGAGCTAATCAATAATGACCAACACACCCTAAACTTATAAATTAACCCAAACTTACCCTAAACATCAATTTTAAAGTTAATTAAATTTAACGGAACGAGACTTTTAACTAACGAACTTACCCGGGGTATTACATCATCTCCCCCTTAAAAGAATTCCGTCCCGGAATTCGGTTAGGCAAAAAGGTACGGGTACTTAGTTCTCATATCTGATTCTGATTCCCAAGTAGCATCCTGACCCCTATGGTGTCTCCACTGTACTTTTACTTGTTTGATTACTTTGTTCCGCAAAACTTTAACTTTGTGGTCAACTATGGCTTCAGGTTCCTCCACATAATTCAGCTTTTCATCAACTTGTATATCCGGTAGAGATACGGCTTGATCCGGTGTAACTAAACACTTTCGAAAATTCGATACATGAAAGGCGTTGTGTATACGGCTTAATTCTGGCGGGAGATCTAACCGGTAAGCTATTTCCCCGATTCTTTCTGTAATTGCAAACTGTCCAATGTACCTCGGACTAAGTTTACCTTGCTTTCCAAATCGAATGACTCCTTTCCAAGGTGAAACTTTCAGCATTACAAAATCTCCAACTTGAAATTCTAGCGGCTTTCGGCATCGGTCAGCGTAGCTTTTCTGTCTGTCTTGAGCCACTTTCAATCGTTCCCGTATCTGAGTAATCTTATCTGCGGTTAAATGTACTATATCTGGCCCTGCTAATTGTTTCTCTCCCACTTCGTTCCAACACAGAGGAGTTCGGCATTTTCTACCATACAGAACTTCAAACGGTGCCGCTTGTATGCTGGAATGATAACTGTTGTTGTAGGCAAATTCAATCAACGGTATATGCTTATCCCACGATCCCCCGAAATCCACAATGCATGCCCGGAGCATGTCTTCTAAAGTCTGAATCGTCCGTTCACTCTGGCCGTCAGTTTGAGGATGATACGCCGTACTTAGCTTTATCTGTGTACCCATTTCTTTTTGAAAACTCCTCAAGAATCTTGAAGTAAAACGACTATCACGATCAGAAATAATCGAGATTGGAACTCCATGTCGAGTTACTATTTCATTAATGTACAACTTGGCTAATTGTTCCAACGAATCAGTTTCTTTTATTGGTAGGAAGTGAGCAGACTTCGTCAATCTGTCAACGATCACCCAAATGGCATCAAATCCCTTCGGAGTCCTGGGTAGCTTTGTGATGAAATCTGTAGTAATCTGATCCCATTTCCACATAGGTATTTCTAACCGTTGTAACTGACCAAACGGCTTTTGATGTTCAATCTTTACTGTAACGTCCCAAAATTTCAAGGAAATTTAAAATTTTAATTAAACGTTTTATATATAAGAACTCATTAAATAATCCCAACATATTAATTGCAAAATCATAAATGTCGTTCAAGTAGTCAGAAACCAGCGGAAACAATGTTCAATAAATGAAACCAATATCAGCCAGCTCATCCCGCGCGCCAGTGTGTACCCGTCACGCCTTAGAGCCACTCGTACCTGAAACCACAGTTTATTGGGAAAGGGTAAGCACGAAGCTTAGTGAATTCAAACACATGCGCAGGTAGGAATTATATACACATCACCCCTACCCGCACATAAGCAACAACATCACAGATACATAAAACGAGTAAACATCTACAGGTAATTATGTATCCAACCACCTCAGTACCATCGAGGCCTCGGTCCCACCGAATTGTAATGTAACCAACACCTCAGTACCATCGAGGCCTCGGTCCCACCGAATTATAATGTAACCAACACCTCAGTACCATCGAGGCCTCGGTCCCACCGAATTGTAATGTAACCAACACCTCAGTACCATCGAGGCCTCGGTCCCACCGAATTGTAATGTAACCAACACCTCAGTACCATCGAGGCCTCGGTCCCACCGAATTGTAAGGTAACACATTTATACCAAGCATTCAAACCAATCAAATATTACACACCACAACAACTAGTTCACACCACAAAGACAGTAGTACATGCAAACTATTATGACATGCATACAACCCCTAACTACACAGTGAGAGAACTCACCTCGAATGCGCGCCCAGCTTAATAACACATTTCAAGCTTCACAATTACGGTCACTTCCCAGCACCTAAATGCATGTTAAAACGTGTCAATACGAGACCCAGACTCTATGACACGACACACGCTTAAACCGTCACTAAAACTAAATTCCGCTCACCCAAAACAGGTCTGTTCGGGACCTCTTTCGACCCCTTTAAACCCAGAAAATTCCCAATATTATTTCAAGACCAGAAAGTACTCTGAGTTAGGGTTCCAAGGACATATTATACGCCTCCTAACGATTTTTCTACAATTTACTACGGATTTTACAAAAACAGTTTCCAGAACAGCGAAATTCAGCACCTTTCAGTATAAAACGACAATTTGACCCATGCTACGTCCCGAAATGGGTTTTGCACAAAACACAGAAACGTTTCTAGACTCAAAAAGGGAACTTTTGACACCGGTTTCACCCCAAACCGAGTTACGAGCAGAAAGTTATGGTTTTCGCAAAATCAAGGCAGATTCCAGAAATTTTCACATGAAATGACGAAACACCGAACTTGCGACCATTTTTTCGCCCAGCTAGAGACCGAACCAGTTTTCCGCTAAAACACGGAAAACGTGCCCGACCCCGAGCTTGAACCGTGGGCGCCAGTTTCGGCTCAATCGAAGTTACGACGGAAAAGTTATGATCAAACGAAAACTGGACAGCACACTTAGAATTTACATAAAATCACGATTTATAAAAACGGTATAAACGATTCGGGTTTGCAACTCGGGTTCACCCGATCAGGGTTTTAGGTATCGAGGCTGGACAAGACCATGCACCACCCACTGCCTCCTCCGGCAGTGGTGGTCGGCGGCGGCGGCTCTCCGGCGAGGGCCACGAACGCGCACCCACACACCACCCTTTACCACTCTCTTGTACCACCAACACTCCCTCTCTCTCGGCCATTCTAACGCACACCTACGCACCCACCACTCCAGCCGTCTACGCACGGCCGCCACAGCGGCGGCGCGCGGCGGTGGTTGTTCCACCGGAAAAACGAAAAGGAAACGAAACGAACGAAAAACGACTTACCTTGCGACGTACCTGTCTTCTTCCTCTTTTCCGACCAACTCGCCGGCGATCACCTTCTTCCTCCTCCCTCCTCGTCGCCGGCAGCACCCTCCGCCTCTCTCTCGGTTTCTATTTCTCTCTCTCTACCTCTCGGTTTCTATTCTTCTTTCTCTCGCTCTCGCTTCTCGTTGCTCTCATGGCCGCACGTCACACAACAAAAAGAAAACCAAAGTAAAGGGTGTCTAGGGTTGTTTGTTACACAAGAAAGAAAAACTAGAGGGAGGGTCGGTTCCTATTTGGGCCGACCCTATAAACTTTGTAATTCAAAAATACCCTTTTTAGCCCCTAGACTTTTATAGTTAAGTCAATTTTACCACTTTAATTTAGGATTTAACAATTGACCAATCATCCCCACAAAATAAACGTTTTAGGTCCTTGACACCTAACCCCGTTAAATAAATTTGCTAAATCAACTTTATAAATAATTAAATAAAATGTATAACGGGACACGGGCTTTACAACTCTCCCCCACTTGGATTAGACTTCGTCCTCGAAGTCTATGCCCGTGAATAGCTCTAGATAGTTATCCCTCATCTCAACCTCAGGTTCCCATGTCCACTCGGAACCCTTTCGGTGCTTCCACTGAACCTTCACTAACTGGAATCTAATTTCTCACACCGTCTAAGAATCTCCCGAATACTTCCTTGCTAACAACACTCCTTCAAGAACACTGAAAACGCGATTGGAAAAACACTCCAACAATTGGAATTATCCCTAGTTAAACGACTTCGGTTGTCTCCCAACCTTAGATGATTCATATCTCCCGATTAAATTTTCAAGCTCTAACCATTCTAAAGATGCTCACCAATATACCCTACAGGATCATCCCTACCATTAATTGTCGATTAACTTCCACGAATTCTAACAGACGTCCAAGATTTACATTAAATTACCTTAATAAAACATCGAACCCCCGCCGAGCATCGGTCCAACCGATTACAATACAAACATCGGCCACCCGCCGAACATCGGTCCAACCGATAACAAACATCGGCCACCCGCCGAACATCGGTCCAACCGATAACAAACATCGGCCACCCGCCGAACATCGGTCCAACCGATAACAAACATCGGCCACCCGCCGAACATCGGTCCAACCGATAACAATGAATCACATAAGCGTGGTATTATCCTAGACACTAACACAAGTAGATATCCCCTACAATCAAGTCAGTTAACACACACGTAGGTCATTCCCTTAACCGATACTACCCGACCTACATTACCAACACGCGTGGAATATCTACCTTCCACCGTCGACGTACCATCCACACCTGCTCTACGAAGTCAAGTCACACCGTATCGAGGATACACCTTGTCGTCTACCTCCCAGGTAACGCCTCAAGACCCAGTACACCGGAACTACCTCCCAGGTAAGTGTCCACATCTATATCCTCCTAGTACCTACTGGAAAGTCTAGATTAAAACACATGAATACCGGGGTCCCACCCCGAGATGCCCAACCGACCATTTCCAACGACTGACTAACGTGTCTAAGGATCCAAAGCAAACAGCCTACCAACAACATGCCTATTCCGGATTGACTCACTCACCCAAACATGCAAACACTCAACGTGCAAAGAATGTCAAACGGTGCGACAAAAACAACTCATCAACTAGACTCCACATCGAGCCATTAACACCGGGCAATAGGCCCATGACTAACTCCAAGTCAAAACCGAGCAAAATGCTCCACGCTTGCTAGACCCATAGGTCGGAAAATGCGTTTAAACAAAGTTTAAGCAAGCAATACTCTGAAATCAACCTTAGTCCCAGTCTCAACACGGGTTAAACAAAAGAGTTTTCCAAAAGGACTCACACCCTTAAAAATTTCTCGAAATGACACATGACGCTTAAAAGCACATTTCCCTAAATGGTTTACAAAATCATTTACAAAATATTTTCAACATCAGGATTTTCATCTCAAAAAGATCGTATATAATAAAACTACTATTACCAGATCGATAGTTACGCAAAACTGGACACGCTCGTCCCATATAGGAAAATCATGTTGAAAATCGTCCCATTGCAGTTCAGTTTACTCACACAAAAGCAAAACGTAAGAAATAAAAATGAACCGCCTCGATCCCAGTATGGATTGACTCATGACATGCACTTAAGGTAACCGCTTGACCTTAAACAGGGTCCGACAAAGGTGTGCACATAATTCAAAATAAGTTTCACGACATTTGATTCAAAAATTCCTCTTTTTAATCATAAATGACGTGGCACAGGGTTCGCCACAAATTTTTCGCGCGTCAGCTAGTCACACAAAACGATGACACGGTTTACAAATATATCTTTGTTAAAACACAATTGTCTCGTGTAAGTTGCAAACTTGAAGACAGAAACCAGTCCGCTTCTAATAATTGGAAATATCGACTAAAAACCTCGTAAAAACTCAAACTGGGGGCAGACATGCAATCTTGTAACACTTCCTCAAGTTTCGTACTTGGGACATATAATGTCAAAACATTATAGTTTAAAAAAAAGTATTTATCGAAAATGCTCAAAATACTCGTTTCCTCCAAAGCAAAAGTTTTTAATTTCCCAAAAAAAATAATGAACGGTAATTCTAAATTAACCGAATGTCAAAAATCTACGCATTTATATTTCCAAAATATAACACATTGTAATCGTATGCATGATGTTTACAACATTAAAACACTCCTTGGATCAAATGGTCTTTCATTTTGACAAAAAGGAACTAAAGCATTTTCATGCACGACTCGTTCATCAAAATGCCGAGAACAAAGGTTACCCCAGTATGCATACCCCTAAGTCGATAAATCGCATTTTCATGGAAATGTCAATAAAACCTTTAGCTGACTAAAAAGCGCACTACACAACTCCTTATGAAATGTTACCAAAATTCCTCCATGCACCACTTATGTCACGCATGAATCAATCCACACACTGAACTATTTGCAATAAAACACTTAGTAATACAAACTCTCGAACGAAAAGTTAAGCGACACTAGAATTCCAAACTCATTTTAGACAAATCACTAAAATAGCCTTTAAACAGACATCGTGGAATGTAACTTTCCGTCTCGACTCTAACACATGTGGAGGAGTTCCAATGTTAGAGTCTCAAGCCGTAGTCACTTACCCAACATCTTAACCACCACAAAACACGGATATTATCGTACCCGAAAGAACCGTTGGAAAATAATCAAATGAAACAATCTTTTACAAAGTTTTCAAAACTATAATTCGAAATCTTGTGTGTGTGCTAAACATTTCCCAAAGTTTCAAAACACAATCCATATAAGGATTGGAAACACAAGGATTAGTTAATGCAATCCTATTTTCAAAATAAACTCTGTGCACGACTCAGTCGACGTTCAACGTCTCGACTCATGCTCCTCTCTACCTTTCCAATCCACTATCGTCCTCCGGACATTTAAGCCTCTTAGGGCAAGATGGAAAATTACGTCAAATAATCCTTACGATTTTTTCCTCAAATCAAAATCGGCTCTATAAGCCTATGACTCTAGCACAATCTTCCATCTTGGTTCGAAATGATCTGCTTACAACAAATATCATCCTTATCGTCACTCCAAGTGACTAATACTATAATCGTCTTTCTATTCCAACGACTGGCAGTTTAGAGCCTTCGACACTACCCCAACGATCATCCCATCAAAGCAAGTCAAGTACACACATGTACCAGTGGATCTACTATATTTGTCTCTCCTCGTGACGGCTATTCAGGGTAGATAATACAACTCGTTATTAGCACATAACAACGCACACTAACAACACTCGCGCCCAACTCCTTGGATTCCTCGTGACTTCCCCGACTCGAGCATTGATCATGTGCTTCCGGTAGTAGGAGCTCTACTACTACCTTCCACACCTATCATCACTCGTTCCGAGTCCCATCCCAAGGATCCAAGTAGTTTCTCGCCGAAACTATACACATAATACAATTAATCCACACATGCCAGTTCGAGAACATATCCTAAACAGGCAAACTCATACAACTACTGTATATATAATAAACCATCGGTCACCCCGATCATGCAACAACAATTAAATATATAATTAACCATATGCCTGCACCAGCATATATATACATCCACCCTTCCCAGCTCCCTAGGAATTTCCTCTTATCCCACTACCCTTGCTACTACCGAATCCCTACTAATTATGACGAGTGACCTTGCGAATACCCGATTATATGCAGTGCGAAATAAATAGACAGTCGAATACAAGACTCTATCCTAGAACGGTTGGACTCAAACAAGAGCTGCGCAATAGAACTAAATCGAATATTCTAAGGCTATAAATCTCTTACTGCATACAACCTAGAGGGCATCCACTTAGTAACCTATCATAATTCGCATAAATTCCTAATAGCAAGCAGTTCAACATACCGCATAGTGTCAACAACAGGCAATCTAGCATGCATACTCTATGATCTAGAAAGCAATGAAACACTAAGTAATGTACCTTTCCCCTTTGGCTCCGGCTGACTGTACACACTGCGCCTCCAATCACCGTTCTCAATGGAATTTTCCTTCCTTTTATTTTCTAAAAACGCTTTTAAAGGAATCTTATAGCCGCAAACTTGAGATCAAACACACCGAGGTGTGTGTGATTCACTCAAGCTGTGCTCTGATACCAAGTTGTAACGTCCCAAAATTTCAAGGAAATTTAAAATTTTAATTAAACGTTTTATATATAAAAACTCATTAAATAATCCCAACATATTAATTGCAAAATCATAAATGTCGTTCAAGTAGTCAGAAACCAGCGGAAACAATGTTCAATAAATGAAACCAATATCAGCCAGCTCATCCCGCGCGCCAGTGTGTACCCGTCACGCCTTAGAGCCACTCGTACCTGAAACCACAGTTTATTGGGAAAGGGTAAGCACGAAGCTTAGTGAATTCAAACACATGCGCAGGTAGGAATTATATACACATCACCCCTACCCGCACATAAGCAACAACATCACAGATACATAAAACGAGTAAACATCTACAGGTAATTATGTATCCAACCACCTCAGTACCATCGAGGCCTCGGTCCCACCGAATTGTAATGTAACCAACACCTCAGTACCATCGAGGCCTCGGTCCCACCGAATTATAATGTAACCAACACCTCAGTACCATCGAGGCCTCGGTCCCACCGAATTATAATGTAACCAACACCTCAGTACCATCGAGGCCTCGGTCCCACCGAATTGTAATGTAACCAACACCTCAGTACCATCGAGGCCTCGGTCCCACCGAATTGTAAGGTAACACATTTATACCAAGCATTCAAACCAATCAAATATTACACACCACAACAACTAGTTCACACCACAAAGACAGTAGTACATGCAAACTATTATGACATGCATACAACCCCTAACTACACAGTGAGAGAACTCACCTCGAATGCGCGCCTAGCTTAATAACACATTTCAAGCTTCACAATTACGGTCACTTCCCAGCACCTAAATGCATGTTAAAACGTGTCAATACGAGACCCAGACTCTATGACACGACACACGCTTAAACCGTCACTAAAACTAAATTCCGCTCACCCAAAACAGGTCTGTTCGGGACCTGTTTCGACCCCTTTAAACCCATAAAATTCCCAATATTATTTCAAGACCAGAAAGTACTCTGAGTTAGGGTTCCAAGGACATATTATACGCCTCCTAACGATATTTCTACAATTTACTACGGATTTTACAAAAACAGTTTCCAGAACAGCGAAATTCAGCACCTTTCAGTATAAAACGACAATTTGACCCATGCTACGTCCCGAAATGGGTTTTGCACAAAACACAGAAAAGTTTCTAGACTCAAAAAGGGAACTTTTGACACCGGTTTCACCCCAAACCGAGTTACGAGCAGAAAGTTATGGTTTTCGCAAAATCAAGGCAGATTCCAGAAATTTTCACATGAAATGACGAAACACCGAACTTGCGACCATTTTTTCGCCCAGCTAGAGACCGAACCAGTTTTCCGCTAAAACACGGAAAACGTGCCCGACCCCGAGCTTGAACCGTGGGCGCCAGTTTCGGCTCAATCGAAGTTACGACGGAAAAGTTATGATCAAACGAAAACTGGACAGCACACTTAGAATTTACATAAAATCACGATTTATAAAAACGGTATAAACGATTCGGGTTTGCAACTCGGGTTCACCCGATCAGGGTTTTAGGTATCGAGGCTGGACAAGACCATGCACCACCCACTGTCTACGCACCCACCACTCCAGCCGTCTACGCACGGCCGCCACAGCGGCGGCGCGCGGCGGTGGTTGTTCCACCGGAAAAACGAAAAGGAAACGAAACGAACGAAAAACGACTTACCTTGCGACGTACCTGTCTTCTTCCTCTTTTCCGACCAACTCGCCGGCGATCACCTTCTTCCTCCTCCCTCCTCGTCGCCGGCAGCACCCTCCGCCTCTCTCTCGGTTTCTATTTCTCTCTCTCTACCTCTCGGTTTCTATTCTTCTTTCTCTCGCTCTCGCTTCTCGTTGCTCTCATGGCCGCACGTCACACAACAAAAAGAAAACCAAAGTAAAGGGTGTCTAGGGTTGTTTGTTACACAAGAAAGAAAAACTAGAGGGAGGGTCGGTTCCTATTTGGGCCGACCCTATAAACTTTGTAATTCAAAAATACCCTTTTTAGCCCCTAGACTTTTATAGTTAAGTCAATTTTACCACTTTAATTTAGGATTTAACAATTGACCAATCATCCCCACAAAATAAACGTTTTAGGTCCTTGACACCTAACCCCGTTAAATAAATTTGCTAAATCAACTTTATAAATAATTAAATAAAATGTATAACGGGACACGGGCTTTACATTTACCTTCTTACAAGTAGTACAACCTTCCACATGCTGAGCAATACTCCTTTTTATTCCCGACCACCAATAAAATTGTTTTAAATCTTTATACATCTTATTCGTACCTGGATGAATAGAGAAACGAGATTGATGAGCTTCTTGCAATAACCGATCACGTAAACCACCCAAACGAGGCACCCAGATTCTGTTTCCCAAACACAACAACCCACGATCATCTTTTACAAGCAATGCTGATACACCCACTAACCGTTCTGGTTTCAAATGTTCTTTTTGAAAAGCTTCTATTTGACACTTCTGCAATTCGTCAAAGATGTTAGGTAGGAGTTCAGCTCGTAGTGAAATAACTTTTATTGTTCCACTCCTTTCTTGACGACTTATTGCATCAGCTACCACATTCGCCTTTCCTGGATGATAAAGAATTTCACAGTCGTAATCATTCACCAATTCTAGCCATCTTCTTTGCCTCATATTTAGTTCCTTCTGATCGAAAAGATGTTGGAGACTCTTATGATCAGTATAAATTTGACATTTAGAGCCGTAAAGATAATGTCTCCAAATCTTCAACGCGAAAACAACTGCTGCAAGTTCCATGTGGTGTGTAGGATACTGTCTTTCATGATCTTTTAACTGACGAGAAGCATAAGCAATAACCTTTCCACGCTGCATTAGTACACAACCCAATTCCAGTTTGGAAGCATCACTGTAAACAACAAAATCATCGGAACCTTCAGGTAATGCTAGTATTGGTGCGCTACAGAGTTTCTCTTTCAATATTCAGAATGCTTCATCCTGTTCTGCTTTCCATTCGAACTTTAGATTCTTTCGGGTCAGCTTAGTGAGAGGCGTAGCGATACGAGAAAAATCTTTTATAAACTTTCGATAATACCCGGCTAAACCCAGAAAACTTCGTACTTCCGTTGGCGTCTTCGGCGGTTCCCACTTTTCATATTCTTCTACTTTCGTCGGATCAACTTGGATACTTTCTCGGAAACTACATGCCCAAAAAACTGAACTTCCCGTAGCCAAAATTCACATTTAGAGAACTTAGCGTATAACTGTTCCTTCTTCAACAATTCTAGAATTAACCGAAGATGCCGTGCGTGATCCTCTTTGGATCGGGAGTAGATAAGATATCATCGATAAATACAATAACAAATTTACCGAGATATGGCTTACATACCCGATTCATTAAATCCATAAAAGCAGCTGGAGCGTTCGTCAGTCCAAACGGCATCACTAAGAATTCATAGTGACCGTACCTTGTGCGAAATGCAGTTTTCAGAACGTCTTCTTCTTTAACCTTCAGCTGATGATAACCAGATCTTAGATCAATCTTGGAGAAATAACAAGCTCCAACCAATTGATCGAAGAGGTCATCAATTCTGGGAAGCAGATACTTGTTCTTGATCGTGCGCTTATTCAGTTCCCGGTAGTCGATACACATTCTCATCGAACCATCCTTCTTTTTCACAAACAAAACTGGTGCACCCCACGGCGAAGAACTAGGTCTGATGAAGCCTTTATCGGATAGGTATTGCGGTTGTGTCATCATTTCTTTCATCTCTGGAGGTGCCAGACGATACGGTGCACGGGCTACAGGAGCGACTCAAGGAATCAGATCTATACCAAACTCTACTTGTCTAACGGGCGGAAGACTATTCAAGTCTTCGGGAAAACATCTGGGAATTCACTAACAATAGGAATATCTTCCAACTTATTCTTTTCTGGCTTAATATCTATCACATAAGCTAAGTAACTCGAGCAACCTTTATTAACACACTTACGAGCTTTTATCATAGATATAAGGCAAGACTGATGATTTCTATGATCACCATAAATCACTACCGGTCCCCTCTCAGGCAAGACAACATTTATTAACTTCTTATCACAAACTATGTTAGCTTGATTCTCGGCTAACCAATCCATCCCCAATACCACATCGAACTCGATCAAAGCTATAGGAAATAGTTGAATAGGTACTCCACACCCCTCTATATTTATCACACAACTATCAAATACCTCATTAACCGATACTTGATTATCATTTGCAGTATCTACTATTAAAGCATGATCTAACACTTTAGGATTTAAATGCATATAAGCAGCAAATGAAGAAGATACGAACGATCGGTTTGCACCGGAGTCAAATAACACTTTAGCACGTGTAGAGTTTATTAAAAATGTACCTGTAACCACATCCGGAGTTTCCTTTGCTTCTTTTGCTGTCATTTGAAATGAACGACCTCTTGTTCTTGGCGGCTCTAGTCTTGGTACTACTGGCCTGACAACCGTTGGTTTCCCTGACGTACCCCCTTGCTGTACTCTTCCCCTCGGACAATCAGACTGGATGTGATCCGGAGAATTACATAAGAAACAAAACCGTATTACCTGACAGTCTTTAGCAACATGTCCGGTCTTCCCACACCTATAACAAACCCGAGTATCAACTTGACAGTTTCCTTGGTGGATACAGTTGCATTTCTGACAAGGTCTTTCCGCTGGTCGGAAAGGCGGACGATTATCAAATCTCTGAAACCTGGACTTCTTCGGATCATATGGGGATCCTTCCCACTTTCTTTTTCCCACACTTTTATCACTAGTATTTCTCCCTTTATCCTGTTCCACGGTTTCCGCTGCGTCTACTGCGACAGAGAAGGTTTCTGGTCCTTTAGCAATCACAAAACTTCTGACTTCTGCATTCAACCCAAAGATAAACCTTTCAATCTTCATTGCCTCCGTGGCAACGTAGTATTCCGCAAAACGAGACTTTTCCAGAAAACGAGCGGTGTATTCCTGAACTGACAAATTCCCTTGCTGTAAGTTCATAAACTCCCCTTCCAATTGTTTAACTGCGGCTTGAGGACAAAATTGTTTTTTGAAAGCTATAACAAATTCTTCCCATGAGAAAGTAGAATATATGTCAGACCCTCCCGAAGAAATATGAGCTTCCCACCAGTATAAAGCATCGCCTTTTAACATTGCGGTTCCATAAAGTACTCTATCCTCTTCAGCGCATTTACTAGTCTTGAAGATAGCTTCTATTTCCTCCAGCCACTTCATAGCTTTAACTGGATCCCGATCTCCTGAGTACGTAGGAGGCTTGCAACTGAGAAACATTTTATAATCACACTTTTTCATTACTGGTACGACAGTAGGTGTGATAGGCATCTCATCTTCCAGGTTAGGATCTGGTCTTTCCGTTTCAGTATTACGAGTCTGGTTAAACATGGCTTGAATATTTGCTTGTAACCTTCCCATTTCAGCTGTTAGATCGTCCCTTGTTACAAATTCAGTACCTCGCGGCTGAACTCTGCCGCCTGTTCTGCCTCTACCTCTTTCTCCCCTTCTTCCTCTTACCCCAACTGTTGGATTTGTTCTATCCTGATCTCCTCTTCCCATCGATTCGTTTGTCTAGTACCACTTGCGATTCTGTTGATTCAAACAAGGTTAATATACACATAAGCACATACCCCATATAACAAGGTATTCCAGTTCAAACATGTACCTGTAAGATCACAATTACACTGGCCAGGTGTAATATGAAATTACCTTACATGATGTTCCTTCTACCTTTTATACTTAATCATCCCAAGGTTCTAAAATAATAGGGACATCCTACTTCACATGCAGTTTAAGTCTAGGTACAGATACGAATACCTAAATCCCTTAAACTAGGGCTCTGATACCATCTGTAATAACCCGATTCCCAAACATACAACAAATAACATATATTTCATAACATCGTTACATAACCAAAAGATTCATAGTATAACAAGTAAGGTCCCTTAGTCTTTACATCCAGAATATGGTATTCCATTACCAACATTTTGCTAATTACATACATGATATCTAGTTATGAAATTAGAACAGCAAAACACTTCTTAATCTTCATAACATCCTTCTTCCAAAAGCTAAACAAATAGTACTCTTCTCATTTGCTCTTACCCGATCCATGACCTGGAATACATATTTTTAAAACAGAATGAGGGTTAGACCTATTGGTCTAAATGAGAAAATCCCTGTTAGTTTGAAACCATTTGCACAAACACCATATACATATCACAAGTATAAATACCAATGAGGACTCATGCATTATGTACTTCCCTGTCTCATTCCCATGGCCATATTAGTTGGTTGCAAGCCAACTAATAAATTAACTCCGCTGTACGACAATTACAGCCAACACCACTGGTGCTAAGCCCGGCCAATGCATCCTCATGTAGAGTAATGCTCATGTAAATACAATATATCAATATATTATATTTCAAACATAAACATATAATCACACCATCTATCATATTCCCAATCCACACATATATGTATTCCAGTTTAAAAACGTTTAAAGTAAAACTCAGCTGTTTGCTTATCAAAAACTCTTTCCAGTCTTTTCCACAAGATTCAGCTTTCACTCCAAATTCACAGTATCTGAAACAGATAAATGCAAGTACTTCTTTACCAAATAGAACACATAAGACTTTCTAGCAGTCTGAGAATCCTAAATAACCTATCAAACTCTTATCCGGACAGCATGACTTTTCCGGACAACATGACTTTTCCGGACAACCTAAACAATCCGGACGACACCCAGAAACCAAGGTAACCCGGATACCATCCGGTATCTTATATCATCCGGAAACTATTGAAAAGAGAGACTTACCCGGATAAAAGACTCGTCCGGACACCTTTAGAACATCATCCGGACACCACCAACAAAACTACCCGGACACATTCAATTTGTCCGGAAACCTCTGTCGGTTTACCCTCTTTCTACCCAGATTTCGACAGAATTACTACCAAGCATGAATTCGACTATTCTACTCCGATGGAAACTATCTATTATCAATTACCAACATAAAATGTAAAGGAACAATACCTTAATTCACCTCCAAGTACTCCAAAAGAATTCCTAACCCTTCTTTTCTCCTTTTGCTTCTTCTCCAAACACACACACAACACAATCTGGATATTTCTGTTTTGTGAAATATCTGTATGTTGTAATGGATAATATCTAACTCAATTTTACCCATTTAGTCCTTGAGCTAATCAATAATTACCAACACACCCTAAACTTATAAATTAACCCAAACTTACCCTAAACATCAATTTTAAAGTTAATTAAATTTAACGAAACGAGACTTTTAATTAATGAACTTACCCGGGGTATTACATCATCTCCCCCTTAAAAGAATTCCGTCCCGGAATTCGGTTAGGCAAAAAGGTACGGGTACTTAGTTCTCATATCTGATTCTGATTCCTAAGTAGCATCCTGACCCCTATGGTGTCTCCACTGTACTTTTACTTGCTTGATTACTTTGTTCCGCAAAACTTTAACTTTGTGGTCAACTATGGCTTCAGGTTCCTCCACATAATTCAGCTTTTCATCAACTTGTATATCCGGTAGAGATACGACTTGATCCGGTGTAACCAAACACTTTCGAAAATTCGATACATGAAAGGCGTTGTGTATACGGCTTAATTCTGGCGGGAGATCTAACCGGTAAGCTACTTCCCCGATTCTTCCTGTAATTGAAAATGGTCCAATGTACCTCGGACTAAGTTTACCTTGCTTTCCAAATCGAATGACTCCTTTCCAAGGTGAAACTTTCAGCATTACAAAATCTCCAACTTGAAATTCTAGCGGCTTTCGGCGTCGGTCAGCGTAGCTTTTCTGTCTGTCTTGAGCCACTTTCAATCGTTCCCGTATCTGAGTAATCTTATCCGTGGTTAACTGTACACTATCTGGCCCTGCTACTTGTTTCTCTCCCATTTCGTTCCAACACAGAGGAGTTCGACATTTTCTACCATACCGAACTTCAAACGGTGCCGCTTGTATGCTGGAATGATAACTGTTGTTGTAGGCAAATTCAATCAACGGTAAATGCTTATCCCACGATCCCCCGAAATCCACAATGAAGGCCTGGAGCATGTCTTCTAAAGTCTGAATCGTCCGTTCACTCTGGCCGTCAGTTTGAGGATGATACGCCGTACTTAGCTTTATCTGTGTACCAATTTCTTTTTGAAAACTCCTCAAGAATCTTGAAGTAAAACGACTATCACGATCAGAAATAATCGAGATTGGAACTCCATGTCGAGTTACTATTTCATTAATGTACAACTTGGCTAATTGTTCCAATGAATCAGTTTCTTTTATTGGTAGGAAGTGAGCAGACTTCGTCAATCTGTCAACGATCACCCAAATGGCATCAAATCCCTTCGGAGTCCTTGGTAGCTTTGTGATGAAATCTGTACTAATCTGATCCCATTGCTACATAGGTATTTCTAACCGTTGTAACTGACCAAACGGCTTTTGATGTTCAATTTTTACCTTCTTACAAGTAGTACAACCTTCCACATGTTGAGCAATACTCCTTTTTATTCCCGGCCACCAATAAAATTGTTTTAAATCTTTATACATCTTATTCGTACCTGGATGAATAGAGAAATGAGATTGATGAGCTTCTTGCAATACCCGATCACGTAAACCACCCAAACGAGGCACCCAGATTCTGTTTCCCAAACACAACAACCCACGATCATCTTTTACAAGCAATGCTGATACACCCCACTAACCGTTCTGGTTTCAAATGTTCTTCTTGTTAAGCTTCTATTTGACACTTCTGCAATTCGTCAAAGATGTTAGGTAGGAGTTCAGCTCGTAGTGAAATAGTTTTTATTATTCCACTCCTTTCTTGACGACTTAGTGCATCAGCTACCACATTCGTCTTTCCCGGATGATAAAGAATTTCACGGTCGTAATCATTCACCAATTCTAGCCATCTTCTTTGCCTCATATTTAATCCTTCTGATCGAAAAGATGTTGGAGACTCTTATGATCAGTATAAATTTGACATTTAGAGCCGTAAAGATAATGTCTCCAAATCTTCAACGCGAAAACAACTGCTGCAAGTTCCATGTCGTGTGTAGGATACTGTCTTTCATGATCTTTTAACTGACGAGAAGCATAAGCAATAACCTTTCCATGCTGCATTAGTACACAACCCAATCCCAGTTTGGAAGCATCACTGTAAACAACAAAATCATCGGAACCTTCAGGTAATGCTAGTATAGGTGCGCTACAGAGTTTCTCTTTCAATATTCGGAATGCTTCATCCTGTTCTGCGTTCCATTCGAACTTTAGATTCTTTCGGGTCAGCTTAGTGAGAGGCGTAGCGATACGAGAAAAAACTTTTATAAACTTTCGATAATACCCGGCTAAACCCAGAAAACTTTGTACTTCCGTTGGCGTCTTCGGCGGTTCCCACTTTTCAATTGCTTCTACTTTCGTCGGATCAACTTGGATACTTTTCTCGGAAACTACATGCCCCAAAAACTGAACTTCCCGTAGCCAAAATTCACATTTAGAGACCTTAGCGTATAACTGTTCCTTCTTCAACAATTCCAGAATTAACCGAAGATGTCGTGCGTGATCCTCTTTGGATCGGGAGTTGATAAGGATATCATCGATAAATACAATAACAAATTTATCGAGATATGGCTTACATACCCGATTCATTAAATCCATAAAAGCAGCTGGAGCGTTCGTCAGTCCAAACGGCATCACTAAGAATTCATAGTGACCGTACCTTGTGCGAAATGCAGTTTTCAGAACGTCTTCTTCTTTAACCTTCAGCTGATGATAACCAGATCTTAGAGAAATAACAAGCTCCAACCAATTGATCGAAGAGGTCATCAATTCTGGGAAGCGGATACTTGTTCTTGATCGTGCGCTTATTCAGTTCCCGGTAGTCGATACACATTCTCATCGAACCATTCTTCTTTTTCACAAACAAAACTGGTGCACCCCACGGCGAAGAACTGGGTCTGATGAAGCCTTTATCGGATAGGTCTTGCAGTTGTGTCATCATTTCTTTCATCTCTGGAGGTGCCAGACGATACGGTGCACGGGCTACAAGAGCGGCTCCAGGAATCAGATCTATACCAAACTCTACTTGTCTAACGGGCGGAAGACTATTCAAGTCTTCGGGGAAAACTTCTGGGAATTCACTAGCAATAGGAATATCTTCCAACTTATTCTTTTCTGGCTTAATATCTATCACATAAGCTAAGTAACTCGGGCAACCTTTATTAACACACTTACGAGCTTTTATCATAGATATAAGGCAAGACTGATGATTTCTACGATCACCATAAATCACTACCGGTCCCCTCTCAGGCAAGACAACATTTATTAACTTCTTTTCACAAACTATGTTAGCTTGATTCTCGGCTAACCAATCCATCCCCACTACCACATCGAACTCGATCAAAGCTATAGGAAATAATTGAATAGGTACTCCACACCCCTCTATATTTATCACACAACTATCAAATACCTCATTAACCGATACTTGATTATCATTTGCAGTATCTACTATTAAAGCATGATCTAACACTTTAGGCTTTAAATGCATATAAGCAGCACCGGAGTCAAATAACACTTTAGCACGTGTAGAGTTAATTAAAAATGTACCTGTAACCACATCCGGAGTTTCCTCCGCTTCTTTTGTTGTCATTTGAAATGAACGACCTCTTGTTCTTGGCGGCTCTAGTCTTGGTACTACTGGTCTGATAACCGCTGGTTTCCCTAACGTACCCCCTTGCTGTACTCTTCCCCTCGGATAATCAGACTGGATGTGATCCGTAGAATTACATAAGAAACAAAACCGCGTTACCCGACAGTCTTTAGCAACATGTCTGGTCTTCCCACACCTATAACAAACCCGAGTATCAACTTGACAGTTTCATTGGTGGATACGGTTGCATTTCTGACAAGGTCTTTCCGCTGGTCGGAAAGGCGGACGGTTATCAAATCTCTGAAACCTGGACTTCTTCGATTCATATGGGGATCCTTCCCACTTTCTTTTTCCTACACCTTTATCACTAGTATTTCTCCCTTTATCCTGTTCCACGGTTTCCGCTGCGTCTACTGCGGCAGAGAAGGTTTCTGGTCCTTTAGCAATCACAAAACTTCTGACTTCTGCATTCAACCCAAAGATAAACCTTTCAATCTTCATTGCCTCCGTGGCAACGTAGTATTCCGCAAAACGAGACTTTTCCAGAAAACGAGCAGTGTAGTCCCGAACTGACAAATTCCCTTGCTGCAAGTTCATAAACTCCCCTTCCAATTGTTTGACTGCGGCTTGAGGACAAAATTGTTTCCTGAAAGCTATAACAAAATCTTCCCAAGAGAAAGTAGAATATATGTCAGACCCTCCCGAAGAAATATGAGCTTCCCACCAGTATAAAGCATCGCCTTTTAACATTGCGGTTCCATAAAGTACTCTATCCTCTTCAGCGCATTTACTAGTCTTGAAGAGAGCTTCTATTTCCTTCAGCCACTTCATAGCTTTCACTGGATCCCGATCTCCTGAGTACGTAGGAGACTTGCAACTGAGAAACATTTTATAATCACACTTTTTCATTACTGGTACGACAGTAGGTGTGATAGGCATCTCATCTTCCAGGTTAGGATCTGGTCTTTCCGTTTCAGTATTACGAGTCTGGTTAAACATGGCTTGAATATTTTCTTGTAACCTTCCCATTTCAGCTATTTAGATCGTCCCTTGTTACAAATTCAGTACCTCGCGGCTGAACTATGCCGCCTGTTCTGCCTCTACCTCTTTCTCCCCCTCTTCCTCTTACCCCAACTGTTGGATTTGTTCTATCCTGATCTCCTCTTCCCCCTCGATTCGTTTGTCTAGTACCACTTGCGGTTCTGTTGATTCAAACAAGGTTAATATACACATAAGCACATACCCCATATAACAAGGTATTCCAGTTCAAACATGTACCTGTAAGATCACAATTACACTGGCCAGGTGTAATATGAAATTACCTTACATGATGTTCCTTCTACCTTTTATACTTAATCATCCCAAGGTTCTAAAATAATAGGGACATCCTACTTCACATGCAGTTTAAGTCTAGGTACAGATACGAATACCTAAATCCCTTAAACTAGGGCTCTGATACCATCTGTAACAACCCGATTCCCAAACATACAACAAATAACATATATTTCATAACATCGTTACATAACCAAAAGATTCATAGTATAACAAGTAAGGTCCCTTAGTCTTTACAACCAGAATAAGGTATTCCATTACCAACTTTTTGCTAATTACATACATGATATCTAGTTATGAAATTAGAACAGCAAAACACGTCTTAATCTTCATAACATCCTTCTTCCAAAAGCTAACACATAGTACTCTTCTCATTTGCTCTTACCCGATCCACGACCTGGAATACATATTCTCATGTAGAGTAATTCTCATGTAAATACAATATCTCAATATATTATATTTCAAACATACACATATAATCACACCATCTATCATATTCCCAATCCACACATATATGTATTCCAGTTTAAAAACGTTTTAAAGTAAAACTCACCTGTTTGCTTATCAAAAACTCTTTCCAGTCTTTTCCACAAGATTCAGCTTTCACTCCAAATTCACAGTATCTGAAACAAATAAATGCAAGTACTTCTTTACCAAATAGAACACATAAGACTTTCTAGCAGGCTGAGAATCCTAAATAACCTATCAAACTCTTATCCTCAATTGTTCCCCTTAGAAAACCTTATTCAGTCCTCATTCATAAACTATAGTTAAAAGTATCTGAACCCTCAAAAATGACCAAATCAGCTATAGTATCCGGATAACACAAAAACAATCCGGACAGCATGACTTTTCCGGACAACATGACTTTTCCGGACAACATGACTTTTCTGGACTACCTAAACAATCCGGACGACACCCGGAAACCAAGGTAACCCGGATACCATCCGGTATCTTATATCATCCGGAAACTATTGAAAAGAGAGACTTACCCGGATAAAAGACTCGTCCGGACACCTTTAGAACATCATCCGGATACCACCAACAAAACTACCCGGACACATTCAATTTGTCCGGAAACCTCTGTCGGTTTACCCTCTTTCTACCCAGATTTCGACAGAATTACTACCAAGCATGAATTCGACTATTCTACTCCGATGGAAACTATCTATTAGCAATTACCAACATAAAATGTAAAGGAACAATACCTTAATTCACCTCCAAGTACTCCAAAAGAATTCCTAACCCTTCTTTTCTCCTTTTGCTTCTTCTCCAAACACACACACAACACAATCTGGATATTTCTGTTTTGTGAAATATCTGTATGTTGTAATGGATAATATCTAACTCAATTTTACCCATTTAGTCCTTGAGCTAATCAATAATGACCAACACACCCTAAACTTATAAATTAACCCAAACTTACCCTAAACATCAATTTTAAAGTTAATTAAATTTAACGAAACGAGACTTTTAATTAACGAACTTACCCGGGGTATTACATCATCTCCCCCTTAAAAGAATTCCGTCCCGGAATTCGGTTAGGCAAAAAGGTACGGGTACTTAGTTCTCATATCTGATTCTGATTCCCAGGTAGCATCCTGACCCCTATGGTGTCTCCACTGTACTTTTACTTGCTTGATTACTTTGTTCCGCAAAACTTTAACTTTGTGGTCAACTATGGCTTCAGGTTCCTCCACATAATTCAGCTTTTCATCAACTTGTATATCCGGTAGACATACGGCTTGATCCGGTGTAACCAAACACTTTCGAAAATTCGATACATGAAAGGCGTTGTGTATACGACTTAATTCTGGCTGGAGATCTAACCGGTAAGCTACTTCCCCGATTCTTTCTGTAATTGCAAACGGTCCAATGTACCTCGGACTAAGTTTACCTTGCTTTCCAAATCGAATGACTTCTTTCCAAGGTGAAACTTTCAGTATTACAAAATCTCCAACTTGAAATTCTAGCGGCTTTCGGCGTCGGTCAGCGTAGCTTTTCTGTCTGTCTTGAGCCACTTTCAATCGTTCCCGTATCTGAGTAATCTTATTCGCTGTTAACTGTACTATATCGGGCCCTGCTAATTGTTTCTCTCCCACTTCGTTCCAACACAGAGGAGTTCGGCATTTTCTACCATACAGAACTTCAAACGGTGCCGCTTGTATGTTGGAATGATAACTGTTGTTGTAGGCAAATTCAATCAACGGTATATGCTTATCCCACGATCCCCCGAAATCCACAATGCATGCCCGGAGCATGTCTTCTAAAGTCTGATTCGACCGTTCACTCTGGCCGTCAGTTTGAGGATGATACGCCGTACTTAGCTTTATCTGTGTACCCATTTCTTTTTGAAAACTCCTCAAGAATCTTGAAGTAAAACGACTATCACGATCAGAAATAATCGAGATTGGAACTCCATGTCGAGTTACTATTTCATTAATGTACAACTTGGCTAATTGTTCCAACAAATCAGTTTCTTTTATTGGTAGGAAGTGAGCAGACTTCGTCAATCTGTCAACGATCACCCAAATGGCATCAAATCCCTTCGGAGTCCTTGGTAGCTTTGTGATGAAATCTGTAGTAATCTGATCCCATTTCCACATAGGTATTTCTAAACGTTGTAACTGACCAAACGGCTTTTGATGTTCAATCTTTACCTTCTTACAAGTAGTACAACCTTCCACATGCTGATTAATACTCCTTTTTATTCCCGGCCACCAATAAAATTGTTTTAAATCTTTATACATCTTATTCGTACCTGGATGAATAGAGAAACGAGATTGATGAGCTTCTTGCAATACCCGATCACGTAAACCACCCAAACGAGGCACCCAGATTCTGTTTCCCAAACACAACAACCCACGATCATCTTTTACAAGCAATGCTGATACACCCACTAACCGTTCTGGTTTCAAATGTTATTCTTGAAAAGCTTCTATTTGACACTTCTGCAATTCGTGAAAGATGTTAGGTAGGAGTTCAGCTCGTAGTGAAATAGCTTTTATTGTTCCACTCCTTTCTTGACGACTTAGTGCATCAGCTACCACATTCGCCTTTCCTGGATGATAAAGAATTTCACAGTCGTAATCATTCACCAATTCTAGCCATCTTCTTTGCCTCATATTTAGTTCCTTCTGATCGAAAAGATGTTAGAGACTCTTATGATCAGTATAAATTTGACATTTAGAGCCGTAAAGATAATGTCTCCAAATCTTCAACGCGAAAACAACTGCTGCAAGTTCCATGTCGTGTGTAGGATACTGTCTTTCATGATCTTTTAAATGACGAGAAGCATAAGCAATAACCTTTCCATGCTGCATTAGTACACAACCCAATCCCAGTTTGGAAGCATCACTGTAAACAACAAAATCATCGGAACCTTCAGGTAATGCTAGTATAGGTGCGCTACAGAGTTTCTCTTTCAATATTCGGAATGCTTCATCCTGTTCTGTAACAACCAAAATTCTTGTGGATTTTAGAGTTTGGTGGTCAAAGTGAAATAAATGAAAGTTAACTTGAGGGACTAAGTTGTCATTTGGAGAAAGAGGGGTAGGGCACAAATCCCTAGGGCAACCCCCATTTCACTAATCAGTATTTTGGTGTTGGTGTTTGGAGGCTAAGAGAGGGAGCAAAAGAAAGAAAGAAAGAAAGAAAGAAAGGGTTTGAGAAGAAATCAAGAGAAAAGAGGAATCAAGCTAGAATCTGCAAGGTAATACTTCCTAATTCGTTCTTCTAATTAGTGTGGTGCTTCTCCTTCTTATTGTTTTGGATTCTTAAGACATATGTTGATGATTCTTGAGTTTTCACCATTTTTTTCCTCAAAATGAGTTTTATGGGTTTTGTCTTAATGAATCGGTTTTAAGAGTTTAAAGTGGGACTATTTGGGTATCTGAGGTTGGTGGATGAACCCTTGAGGTTATCTAATCAAACTAGTGACTAAAATCGGGCTAGAAATCACTTTTACGAAATTTAGGTTCGAACAGCCGTGGAGTCCGGACACAGAGGTTTAGTAGTGTCCGGACATGTTTTCAGGTGTCCGGGTGAGTACCCCTTAAGGGTGTCCGGGTGTCTATGGGTATCCGGGTGGCGGAGGTTTCCGGATAGGACTAGTGTCCGGACTGTTGCCCGGAAAATCTTTACATCCGGAAAACAGTTGTATCCGGAAAGGTGGTGCATCCGGACAATCTGGGTATCCGGACAGTCCGGGTATCCGGACAAGTCAGTACCCGGAAATAGTGTGCTGGACAGTAGGTTGAGCCGTTTTATCTGATGTGGATCTATTGCCTTAGGTGTTCTGTGGGTGTAGCTTGAAGGTGTTTAGGAAGTGCATTGAACGTCAATCGAGGTGAGTTCCCTAAATCCTTTTTATAACGCGAAGTGATACATGTTTTAACTGATTATGGTTCTTAATGAGCATGAAACGTTTACGAACTGATTTGTATGTTTCCCACGAATGCACTTACTTTATTCAAAGAGATGTTTAAGCATGACTATATGAAAGACATGGTTTATAAAGAGCATAGTTGGCATGTTTACATGTTTGCACGAACGTTTATGTACACAATGTGGAGTCGGTCTGCACTGTAGGATCAAAGAGAGGTTCTCGGGGTCTTAGGACTCTTGGTTATGTATGATAGACCGGTGGGTTGGAATCCGTTTCCCTCCTATCCGGTAGAGGGGAGTTCGTGGGATTCCAAAGCGGCGAGAAGGGAGTTCGTGGGATTCCAAAACGGCGAGAAGGGAGTCTGTTGGGGCCCTGATCGCAATATGTTTATGTGATCCACTACACAGTGCAGTACCATGTTTGATGATATTTATGGTCATTGATAAATGTTTTCCAAATGTTTTTATGTGCTATTTTCGGAGGGAATTCACTAGACCTTTTGGTCTAACCCTCGCTTTCAAAACTAAACCATTTTCAGGTAAGCGTGTAGCGAGTTCTTCTAAGTAGAACTAGAGACGGCATGGATGTGATGGAGCTCGTGAGGCCCCCAGTTTTGGATCTTGATATGTCTATAGCGCTCGGCTGTGGCTTAGAAAGACTTCCGCTGTTTATGATTAATGTTAACGTTAAAGTTTTTGTTAAGTATGTTTTAGCATTGATGTAAGGACAAGCACATTTATGTCGTTTAAATTGTTAATCTCATGACTTTGACTTTTATGGAAAGTGGGACGTTACAAATGGTATCAGAGCCTTAGTTTAAGGGATTTAGGTGACCAATAGGGCCTAAACTTAAACTGTAAGATGAGGAACACAGCCGAGACATAGGATTGCCTCTAGGAACGATCACTATGTATGCGCTTAGGAATAAGGTACCAAGGACAAACGTGTAAGGTAAGTTTGGATTACACCTGGCCAGTGTAATTACGAACTTACAGGTACATGTGAGTGCTTACAATACCTTACTTATAGAAAATTTGTTGTGTCACGTCTAGCAAGGATTAACTATCGGTTTCATTCAGTTTAGCGCTATGGCTGGGAGAACGTTGAGGAATAGGTCAGCAAGATCCCTGAGGGATAGACCGAGCTCCATTGTTTGGGGAAGTGTCGTGTAAGAGTCATTATGATGTGATGTATATAGACATCGTAGAGAAGAAACGTTGTAAAGAATGTTATGAGTCGTCTAGAGGTAGCTCTTCGTGGATTCAGAGAGGATGAATGTTTGAGTTTGAGTAAGACTCCAGTTTTGGGAGAGTCCTAGTTATGGAAACCATGGGATAGATCAGTTGGGAGGGTAAGATCGAATAGTGTCAAAACCTTTAAAGTATCAATGGAGCCCTGACTTTTTAGTCTAGCTTTTCATTGGCAGGATAAATGGAATAAGGTGCTTATAGTGAATTGAAAGCATGTAGAAGTAGAAGGTGAGACAGTCGATCAAAGCGAAAATAGTGTGACATGGTTGAGTAAGTGAGATGTGGAACGCATGTACACCAAGTTAGTGCTTGACCGAGAGGGCGACCCTTGGTCGAAGGAAGAGTGTCAAGGATAAGTTGCGTTGGATAAGCGGTTGACCTTGCTAGGGTGAGTAGCCTTCAATTGCAAGTAGAGTTTCATGCATAGCTTTCTTAAATATAACATGAAAATTTTCACGATTTAAATTAAATGTGTAAATATCAATTTTGATCGAAGAGGAGTCAGAATGTGCAAGCGTATGTTTAAAGAAGAGGTGATTTCATTCCCATTGCACAATGAAATTTGGAGCCTAACGATTGCAAAGTATTTCACACTTTTCATGATAAGTTAAATCATTACAAAAGGTCGAGAAGTCGTGTGCTAGCCAAACTTTTACAATCAAATGAATTTTAACCGATTGATATCATATGAAAGAGTGTGAGAACCGACTGGTTTACTTGGTGTTAGTAATTTATTTCGAAATTGTGTTGTATGAAAGGATTTTCATTCAACGTATTACTGCCGTAATAACATCGTTCGGAATTGAGTAAGATTAAGGTTCACGGAAAGATGTATGCAAACGATTCTCGAATCGTTGTGCAGGGCGTTGAAGTTATAAGAGTGATGGGGTCATGTGTACCCAAGTGTTTTCCAAACGTTGTTTATTTAAAATGATGAAAGGTGCGAAAAGATTTATTTACCGTATTGTCATGCATGAAGGCTATGAACCCACTAGGTCGTAGAGTATTACGTCTTAAGCTAAGGAAGAACTCCGAGAGTGGAGAGGCGTTGGTCAAGTCAGTGGAGAACATATGTAGTTTTGGTATATGTGTTTAAAAGGAGAGTTGGACCTTGGAAGAGTCGGGAATGGATTTTAGTGTCAGGTGTATGAGGGACTGTACCTTTGCTCGGTGACTGAGAACACAGTTGCCGAGGGGCGATGGTGTCCGGAGGAAGGACTAGGAGTCATCAAGGTAATGGTTTTAGCAACTCTTTATGAGTAATGTTGTGAGGCAGGAATGAAAGGTCCACGCTGTGGGTCATGAGTTTCGAAGGGAGATTGTAATATTGATGTTACATGAGTAAGTTTCGAAATAGGGGTGACGGATTATAAAGTTAACTATGATGTGTAGGGAGGAATAGGTCCCGTAAGGAACTCATGTTAGAGGATAGGTTAAGGAAGTAGTTAAGAGTTGTCTTTTGTTGTTGAAGTCGGCAACGGTGTATGTTGGCCGAGACCGAAGACTCAACCAGACGAGTGTAAGTTGATAGAATATCTTGTAGAGGTGTTAAATTAGTAAGAGACTGTTGTTGTTGAATAGGCGTTCTATTTACGAGGCGAGGAGGGTCCGTAGAAGGACAAGGTGTGTAACACAAGCGGAGTGAGTGTAGACTATTCCAGTCAGTAAGAAAATGTGTCGTGTCAAAGAAAAGACTCGGATCATAAAGAGCTAGCTAGGATGTTTGTGTTTGAGCTAAGTGTGAACTCGTGAGTCATAGTTCGACAAGTTGGGAGAGAACTAAGTAGCAAGACAGACTCGTTTGTAATATACGGGAGAATATGAAGGAAAGGGTGAATTGTGTACGAATGACCATGAGAGACTTGGTCGGTAGTGTGATGATAGGAGTGGTGGATGTACGAACGAATAGTAGCTTCAATTGCCAAGATATCTGTGTCCGCCGGTGATGTAGTAAGGCGATGTTAGAAAGATGGAGGATTAGAAGGAAGTCCTTTTGGGATTTCGGGTAGAGTGTACGTTTTGCAATCCCAGTTGTTGAAGTACGTGGGTTGTAAGTGGGTGTTATTTTGACTGTTATCGGAATGGAATGTCGGGGCAGAATTGGGTGATTGCCCAGCTGTGAGACCAAGCTTTGTGGTTATGTTTAAGGAATGACATGATGATGATTGTGGGTCGGAGTGGTAGTATGATCATTAGTTGATTTGAAATGTCATGATAGAGGTATAAGCCTTTGGTTGGTTGATTAAAATTTTATAGATTTGTTAAGTAATGACGTTCATTTGTTCTTACAGGATATGTTACAATTCTTGGGAAAGTGTTATTGAGATTAACACACTGATTATTAAAGAATTATTTAAGGTAAATCTAAGTAAGAAAGCCGGGATGACGGTATATATACATCTGTCTGATTTTATGATCATGGTGGTTAATCGAAAGAATTGTGGAACCCGAGCTTCGGGGTGTTCCTGAGTTAATAGATCCGTTTGTAATAGGGAATCCAAGGGGGTGGATTATTAGAATGAATAGGGGACGTTACTAAGCAACACACTTTGGGGTCATTGGAAGTTTAAAGAGGACGAGGGTTGTGTTAGTCAAAATGTGGTGGGATAGATGTGAAATCCTTAAAGAATGTGAATTGTTGCTTATGTGTGAAAGAAATGTCTGAGAAGGTAAAAGTTGGAGATTAAAGAATGTGTAGTGACGTCGAACAATGGTCTTGTTTCAAGACGGCTTGGTTGAATGCCTTAAGATAAGATCTTGGTGCAACTGCTTGGTCGAGAGAGAGGGGGGCAAATAATGCTCGGTGGGCAATGCTCCACGCTAACGTGGGGAGGTGAAGATAGTATGTCAGAATAAGTGAGTAAGTTGGAAGTAGTAAACCTGACGGTGATGCCGAAAGGTGCAGTGTTGTGTAGATTGTCATTGATAAGTGAGCGAACTTTGGAAAGAATTTTGAGGAAGGAAATTTGCGTATGATTTTGTGCAGGAAAGAAATGGATAAGGCAACTGAATAAGTTAGGTTAGCGATTTGTGAGGAATGTTTGAATGAATTGGTTGTGCAGTGATTAAGTTAGAGAGAATAGCATGGTGTGACCAGGGTTACCCCTCCCAGTGGAAGTGAGGATATCCGGGGTTATGTTTTATCCGAATGAACGAACGTGGTATCCAGAAGGATTTGATGTGTTTCAGGATAAGTTTAATCTGAGTAGGTGAACACTTCAACGAAGGGTTGGAGGTTCCTACTCTTAGTTACGTTTAAGTATTAGGTGGTGAAGTGGTGAGGATGGGAGAGGTGATTGTCGAACTGCGGTCTATGTGGTCCGAGATAAAGGAAATGTATCTGCATAGACGATTGTTGAGTGGTGCAAGGTGGTGAGTTATAATACGATGAAGGAACTCGGGGTTGTGAGTTGTCGGGATGTATAGGGTTGGCCCTGTGCCAAGCTGTCAAGTGAGTGACCGTTTCTTAGTAAATGAATCTCGTGTTGTAGTGGAGGATGCCGCCAGGTTCCTCCTTTTGGGAAGTAAATATGCTTGAGAAGCCTTATTTATTCTTCTATGGTTAAGACCGATTGAATAGGAACAGTAGCCTGCAAGTTAGAGTACCGTAAGAATTGAAGGGTTTGCATCTAATGATCCATGTTTCGAATCTAATGAGGTGGTTGACTGAGTCAGAAGCGGCTTTACCTTGAGGAAGGGTCTTTTGGGGTGTGGGCATGATACCCGCATCTTTTCCAATAAGGAATTCCGGGGACGGAATTCTTTTAAGGAGGGAGTGTTGTAACAACCCAAATTCTTGTGGATTTTAGAGTTTGGTGGTCAAAGTGAAATAAATGAAAGTTAACTTGAGGGACTAAGTTGTCATTTGGAGAAAGAGGGGTAGGGCACAAATCCCTAGGGCAACCTCCATTTCACTAATTAGTATTTTGGTGTTGGTGTTTGGAGGCTAAGAGAGGGACCAAAAGAAAGAAAGAAAGAAAGAAAGAAAGGGTTTGAGAAGAAATCAAGAGAAAAGAGGAATCAAGCTAGAATCTGCAAGGTAATACTTCCTAATTCGTTCTTCTAATTAGTGTGGTGCTTCTCCTTCTTATTGTTTTGGATTCTTAAGACAGATGTTGATGATTCTTGAGTTTTCACCATTTTTTTTCCTCAAAATGAGTTTTATGGGTTTTGTCTTAATGAATCGGTTTTAAGAGTTTAAAGTGGGATTATTTGGGTATCTGAGGTTGGTGGATGAACCCTTGAGGTTATCTAATCAAACTAGTGACTAAAATCGGGCTAGAAATCACTTTTACGAAATTTAGGTTCGAACAGCCGTGGAGTCCGGACACAGAGGTTTCGTAGTGCCCGGACATGTTTTCAGGTGTCCGGGTGAGTACCCCTTAAGGGTGTCCGGGTGTCTATGGGTATCCGGGTGGCGGAGGTTTTCGGATAGGACTAGTGTCCGGACTGTTGCCTGGAAAATCTTTACATCCGGAAAACAGTTGTATCCGGAAAGGTGGTGCATCCGGACAATCTGGGTATCCGGACAAGTCAGTACCCGGAAATAGTGTGCTGGACAGTAGGTTGAGCCGTTTTATCTGATGTGTATCTATTGGCATAGGTGTTATGTGGGTGTAGCTTGAAGGTGTTTAGGAAGTGCATTGAACGTCAATCGAGGTGAGTTCCCAAAATCCTTTTTATAACGCGAAGTGATACATGTTTTAACTGATTGTGGTTCTTAATGAGCATGAAACGTTTACGAACGGATTTGCATGTTTCCCACGAATGCACTTACTTTATTCAAAGAGATGTTTAAGCATGACTATATGAAAGACATGGTTTATAAAGAGCATAGTTCGCATGTTTACATGTTTGCACGAACGTTTATGTACACTATGTGGAGTCGGTCTGCACTGTGGGATCAAAGAGAGGTTCTCGGGGTCTTAGGACTCTTGGTTATGTATGATAGACCGGTGGGTTGGAATCCGTTTCCCTCCTATCCGGTAGAGGGGAGTCCGTAGGGATTCCAAAGCGGCGAGAAGGGAGTCTGCTGGGGCCCTGATCGCAATATGTTTATGTGATCCACTACACAGTGCAGTACCATGTTTGATGATATTTATGGTCATTGATAAATGTTTTCCAAATGTTTTTATGTGCTATTTTCGGAGGGAATTCACTAGACCTTTTGGTCTAACCCTCGCTTTCAAAACTAAACCATTTTCAGGTAAGCGTGTAGCGAGTTCTTCTAAGTAGAACTAGAGACGGCATGGATGTGATGGAGCTCGTGAGGCTCCCAGTTTTGGATCTTGATATGTCTAGATAGTGCTCGGCTGTGGCTTAGAAAGACTTCCGCTGTTTATGATTAATGTTAACGTTAAAGTCTTTGTTAAGTATGTTTTAGCATTGCTGTAAGGACAAGCACATTTATGTCGTTTAAATTGTTAATCTCATGACTTTGACTTTTATGGAAAGTGGGACGTTACATCTATTGCGGCAGAGAAGGTTTCTGGTCCTTTAGCAATCACAAAACTTCTGACTTCTGCATTCAACCCAAAGATAAACCTTTCAATCTTCATTGCCTCTGTGGCAACGTAGTATTCCGCGAAATGAGACTTTTCCATAAAACGAGCGGTGTAGTCCCGAAATGACAAATTCCCTTGCTGCAAGTTCATAAACTCCCCTTCCAATTGTTTAACTGCGGCTTGAGGACAAAACTGTTTCCTGAAAGCTATAACAAATTCTTCCCAAGAGAAAGTAGAATATATGTCAGACCCTCCTGAAGAAATATGAGCTTCCCACCAGTATAAAGCATCGCCTTTTAACATTGCGGTTCCATAAAGTACGCTATCCTCTTCAGCGCATTTACTAGTCTTGAAGATAGCTTCTATTTCCTTCAGCCACTTCATAGCTTTCACTGGATCCCGATCTCCTGAGTACGTAGGAGGCTTGCAACTGAGAAACATTTTATAATCACACTTTTTCATTACTGGTACGACAGTAGGTGTGATAGGCATCTCATCTTCCAGGTTAGGATCCGGTCTTTCCGTTTCAGTATTACGAGTCTGGTTAAACATGGCTTGAATATTTGCTTGTAACCTTCCCATTTCAGCTGTTAGATCGTCCTTTGTTACAAATTCAGTACCTCGCGGCTGAACTCTGCCGCCTGTTCTGCCTCTACCTCTTTCTCCCCCTCTTCCTCTTACCCCAACTGTTGGATTTGTTCTATCCTGATCTCCTCTTCCCCCTCGATTCGTTTGTCAATTACCACTTGCCGTTCTGTTGATTCAAACAAGGTTAATATACACATAAGCACATACCCCATATAACAAGGTATTCCAGTTCAAACATGTACCTGTAAGATCACAATTACACTGGCCAGGTGTAATATGAAATTACCTTACATGATGTTCCTTCTACCTTTTATACTTAATCATCCCAAGGTTCTAAAATAATAGGGACATCCTACTTCACATGCAGTTTAAGTCTAGGTACAGATACGAATACCTAAATCCCTTAAAATAGGGCTCTGATACCATCTGTAACAACCCGATTCCCAAACATACAACAAATAACATATATTTCATAACATCGTTACATAACCAAAAGATTCATAGTATAACAAGTAAGGTCCCTTAGTCTTTACATCCAGAATAAGGTATTCCATTACCAACTTTTTGCTAATTACATACATGATATCTAGTTTTGAAATTAGAACAGCAAAACACGTCTTAATCTTCATAACATCCTTCTTCCAAAAGATAAACACATAGTACTATTCTCATTTGCTCTTACCCGATCCACGGTCTGGAATACATATTTTTAAAACATAATGAGGGTTAGACCTATTGGTCTAAGTGAGAAAATCCCTGTTAGTTTGAAACCATTTGCACAAACACCATATACATATCACAAGTATAAATACCAATTAGGACTCATGCATTATGTACTTCCTTGTCTCATTCCCATGGCCATATTAGTTGGTTGCAAGCCAACTAATAAATTAACTCCGCTGTACAACAATTACAGCCAACACCGCTGTACGAGTATTACAGGCAACACCACTGGTCCTAAGCCCGGCCAACGCATTCTCATGTAGAGTAATGCTCATGTAAATACAATATCTCAATATATTATATTTCAAACATAAACATATAATCACACCATCTATCATATTCCCAATCCACACATATATGTATTCCAGTTTAAAAACGTTTTAAAGTAAAACTCACCTGTTTGCTTATCAAATCGGTGTATGTGGTGGTACCGTTAAAAACAAGCTGCACATTACCAAATCGGTGTATGTGGTGGTACCGTTAAAAACACTTGTACATCATACTTCCTTACTTGTCATTCATAGTTTTTAAGAACTGAAGCATAAAACAGCAGTACATTATGCATTAAAACTTATCTTTAAGAGTTTGATGTATATGCTTATATAGGTAGTAATATATATATATATATATATATATATATATATATATAGAGAGAGAGAGAGAGAGAGAGGAAAGTTCAAATGAAAACTCAAATTCAATTGTAAACGTGAGGACAAATCTCGTCCATTGATCGCAGCCATATTTAAGCCATTCCTAAAATTCAGCTTTAGGGGTATTTTCGTCAAGATTAGAATCAGCGCCTCCTTTGTTGACTTTTTATTTTCTTTTTTAATTAAAAAACATTTACCCCCTTAAAATTTAAAATAAATTATCTCAAAAATTACTAACATTTTAATCAAACAAATTACATAAAAAAACGAGAATTTCGTGCTCTTCGATATGACATTCATCATGATATAGTTTTTTTTTTCGTTTTAACCGTTTTTTACGTGAAATCGTGTATATATGTTATATTCAGAGTGAATAATACAACATTCGGGATGAATAATATCTACATTTATTCGGACTGAGTATATAGAATTATTCAGACTGAATATATGGAATTATTCGGACATCATGACTTTTCCGGACAACATGATTTTTCCGGACAACATGACTTTTCCGGACAACATAAACAATCCGGACGACACCCGGAAACCAAGGTAACCCGGATACCATCCGGTATCTTATATCATCCGGAAACTATTGAAAAGAGAGACTTACCCGGATAAAAGACTCGTCCGGACACCTTTAGAACATCATCCGGACACCACCAACAAAACTATCCGGACACATTCAATTTGTCCGGAAACCTCTGTCGGTTTACCCTCTTTCTACCCAGATTTCGACAGAATTACTACCAAGCATGAATTCTACTATTCTACTCCGATGGAAACTATCTATTAGCAATTACCAACATAAAATGTAAAGGAAACATACCTTAATTCACCTCCAAGTACACCAAAAGAATCCCTAACCCTTCTTTTCTCCTTTTGCTTCTTTTCCAAACACACACACAACACAATCTGGATATTTCTGTTTTGTGAAATATCTGTATGTTGTAATGGATAATATCTAACTCAATTTTACCCATTTAGTCCTTGAGCTAATCAATAATGACCAACACACCCTAAACTTATAAATTAACCCAAACTTATCCTAAACATCAATTTTAAAGTTAATTAAATTTAACGGAACGAGACTTTTAACTAACGAACTTACCCGGGGTATTACACCGCGGGACAAACCGCGGGACAAACCGCGCGTGTTTAGAATTTTAATCACATATGATTTTGTACATGGTCGGCCGTTCTCGTAGTTCTCGTAAATAGTTATCGTTCTCGTGTGAACCTCCCTCCCCCTCTCTCTCTCTCTCTATATATATATATATATATATATATATATATATATATATATATATGGCTTAATTACACTATATATGTTATTTCAATTTGTTGTTCATCTTCATGGTTTACTTTATGATTGATTTTGTATAAAATTATCAAGAGTTTAAAACCACTTGTTTGACACTTAACATTACCATCCTACAAAGTTTATCTTGTGAGTGTGAGTGATATATATATATATATGGAATTTAATTAAAATACTCAAAGTTTGACTTTGACTTATCAGAATACCAATTTCTAAACAATTTTACCAAAGTACCCATTTTTTCCGTGATAGGGCCCGCAATCGCGGACCAGGGTCAATTTTGAAAATTTAATTGTCCCGCGGTGATTCAATTTGGTGACTTTTGATTTGAAATTTACACTTTCAACCCCTATAATCATTTACTTACTTTACTTTCCTAATTTTAATTTTACACATTCATCATATTAACACATATAATCGTTTATTAACTAAAATACGTTAAAAATACGTTTTAATTTTAACAAGTTACACCATTGTAATCGTCTCTTCGATACCTTCGAAATGAGCCTAATATTGAATATTTTTTGATTTAATTATTTTATTATATATCATATATACTACATAAAAATATTTTTAATATTTACAATTGGACCCTTATAGTTAATTATTTAATTTATGGTACATCTCTTATTTTTTCAATTTTGTTTTACACTCTTATCACATTAACATAATAATCTTATATTAACTAAATGAAAAATAAAAAACTAATATGTATAAAGTAAACTAACTAAATAAGTATAATATAATTAAATAAAAAAATATTCAATATTGGGTTCATTTCGAGGGTATCGACGAGACGATATTAATGGTGTAATTTGTTAAAATTAAAAAACATTTTTAACGTATTTTAGTTAATAATTGATTAAATCGTCAAATTATTTGGATTATACGTCTCGCTGCATTGCAGCGGGTAAATAACTAGTATATATATATATGGTCAGGTTCAAGGGAAAACCCTAAATAACTGGAAAACCGAAAAACCACGAAAATACAGAGGAAAATGTATACCAATATGGATGTCAAATTAACGAGAAAAATATGATCGTTTATCTATACTACTTATATATGCATTCTAATCAAAAGTCTTAAAGACAATTCCTTATGCATATAGTACAAGTTTTTAAAGCATAAAAATCAAAAACTCTTAATTACAAGATTTAATGCATATTGTACAACTTGAAATGCTTTTAGACTTTACATAAACAAAAATACCCTTCTTCCACTACCTGTTCACGTCTTCACCATACCCAGTTACCCACAGTCGGCCCATCCCCTTCTTCCTCTACCTATTCACGTTTCACCATACCCACAGTAGAACCATTTCTTCTACCTTCTAGAGTCTAGACCATACCTTAGTACTTGCACGCATAAATTTCGCATATAAATCAACACCGAACACTCCACCCGCTCCGCCTTTGTTGCCTGAGAGTATTGGTGGTCGTCGTTGCCTGCGAAACCTATAATCACCGTCCATTGCTGCTGCCGTCCCTTGGTACTGATCAGTTTTTAAACTGTTTAGTTTATAATATGTTCATCGGTTTTAATCGGTGGCCATCAAAAGGAAATCAAAACTGGTACTTGTCACTTGTGTCTTGCTTTGTTTATAATAATCTATTTATTTGTTTTACCAAAACTGGAAATTGTCAATTAAGGTTGTTAGATGTGGTCATGAATTTCTTGATTTTGTTTTTTAATTTTTGTCTACCGGTTTTGTCATTGTGTTTTGTTGAATTTGGACACCATCTTAGCTGTTTCTTCATGCATGTGTTTGTTGCTGCTACATATCCTGCTATTTAGTTTTTTAGGCTTTTTTGGTGATTTTGTTAAGTTTTTTTGCTGTTGCTTTAGCTTATTATTGTTGCTATTTGACAAGAATTTGAATCATTACGCACATAGCTTGGAATCTATCACACTTCAGGTGTGTTTCTCATTTATACAAGTTGCAGATTTCGAATAAGGTAGACCGACTGCTGGTTTACTCAAAGAACAAAAGAAGCAGTTTTTTATGAATAAATACACCCACAATAGGAGGTTGGCCAATAGAACATTTTTTGTATACCTTAGCTTGATTTTTCCATTTCAGTTTTTGATAGCAGTAGTAACAGCTCAATGTGCACAACAAGGCTTGATTATGGAATTAATTTGTGAGTTTGTGCTTGAGTTGACGATTGAAGATCACGCAACGGTATTTCTTATATCGATCTTTTTATAATTGCTAGATGAACTTCAACTGAACTTACAAGAAACATTGTGAATGGATTGGGTTTTGTTAAACAATGGTATACATACATTGGAGATTTGATCTTCTTTTATATGTCCCCCCTGCTAATATTACTACAAAACATATGGATGTGGTGCTTATCTTGGATATATTTTCATATCTTATTTTTGTAATAATACAGAAAATAACTTGAATCTATAATCTATCAGATGTGTATTGGTTTTCATTGTTCAGCTTCGGTTTGTTCGACATACACCTCATGTTAAAAATCTTGCAGGTGAAAGATCATAGAAGCTCTCTTACAGCTCAGATGAAGCCGAGGGGTAAGTTTTCGACTTATGTTAAGTTACTGAGTGGGAAACTTGTTAGTAATTAGGAGCATTACCTTATGTTAAGTTTTCGACATACACAAGTTTTTTGGGGTTTTTGTGAAAATACTGTAAAACATTTTGTATGTGTATGTACTTGTGGTTGTTTCTGGACTGGTTAAAAGAGGACAATGGTTTAAAAAGTCTCAACCTTAACATGAAAAGTCCATCCAATTAGACTTTCATGTTTATGGGTTCGAACTCGTGGTCAATCTAAAAAGGAACTTTTTTTGTCTAAGTAGCTAAACTCAGATAATCAGAGTATAAACGTGTTTACCTTATGTACCCATCATTAGAGTTATAAGCTTGCAACTATCTATCTGTCTTCTACTTTCAGTTTAATGTCTATTCGGTTTGTTTTTATATTTTGAAGAAAGTTATGGTTCAGATTTGATAGGTTTCTCAATTTCCGCCTTTCTGCTTCAAGTTCCATGATAAACAGATTTGATACGTTTCTCAATTTTCGCCTTTCTACTTCAAGTTCCATGATAAGTCATTATTCCTGTTTTTTTGTTTAAGATGTCTTTTTTATTTATCATCAGTAAGTTTTTGGTAAACTGATTTAATTTGACGTTAAGAAATTGGTTTTTAGGTATTCAGATGGTTTTGGACTATTTTCTGATTTAATTTGATTGATGTGCTATTTTCTTTGGAAATTATAAAAAGAACAAATTGTATTTTAGATGTTTTGGACTTTGGTAGTACTTTAGACATGGAATGCTAAATAAGATGTATCTATTATTTGCTACTTGTAATATCACAAGCGCTACTTTTTTTTTCTATATAATCATATGAATATATTTAATTTTAGAGAAAATGCTCAATAACTACATTAAAATCACAAGAAGTTCTATACATAGAGGTGATAGAACAAGAAGATTCGTGTTAAAATGTTTAAGAATACAATTTTCTGTCTTAATTTGTTATCTGACTGCGATTTGCCCCAAATTGTTTTCTTAGCTTCTGGATATTAAGTTTTGAGGCTTTGATATGGATACCTGATATGGAGGGGAAAGAAGGGGTTTACTAGGGAGAGAGGGATCCTTAACACTGTGGTTCACCAAAACTTATTGGATATAGAAAATGGTTTTTATCAAATTGTTTTTAACAGACTGTTTAGAATTGTATAATACATGTGATTCAACTAACAATAATGAGACTTTTTGATTGGTAATCAGACTTTATGAAGTGATACAAGTGATATGTGTAAGAAAAAACTTACTTTGGCAGAAATAAACTCCTTCTACATCAAGATATAATGACCCTATAAGGTATTGTGGTATTTAAATATTGCAGTTTCTTTCTTTTTCCTTGTTTGTTTGCATCAGTGGTTGCTTTAAGTTCATTTTGAAGTTTGCATCAGTGGCTGCTTTACTGCTATGTTACAAGTCATCAAGTTTATATTATGTTACTGATACTACTAAAATTTCTCTTTAAAATTTGTTAGACCATCATCTTAGTTTATCTTTTGTTTCTATTTGATTTCTTATTATTATAAGTTATCTGTTTTGAAGGTTCTGGTGGAGAATTGGCAAGTGTGCATAATTGGGAGATATATGTATATATAGAGGTTTGATAGGAGATGACAAATTTTATTCAAGGTTGTATGTCTTTCTCTCAAATGATGAGTTTTTATCTTGGAAAGTGGAATAGTTCAAAAGAAGATTTACTTGGGATATAAAAGGAGGGTATATGGGGTTCAATTGCGACTTGTGAGCTTTATACACATCCATGGGGTGAGTTACTATCAACTTCCTTTCACATCTATGACATGGAAAAGCTCGAGCGGTATGAACAGGTTGCAGAAAAGAGGTTATTATTTGAAATATGTAACAGAGTTGTAAGTGCAGGGTAGGTCGGATGGGGTTTCAATTGTTGGGTTTGGTCCAGGCTTGGTTTATGCTCATACCATTAAGCTATTGCCAGTAAGCTACCATTAAGCTACCATTAAGTTGCCTTTAAGCTACCATTAAGCCGCTGGTTGGAAAACTTGCTGTTTGGGGCCTGCTGGATGGGTTTAAATTGTGGATTTGGCCCAGGTTTGGTTGTTCCAGATGCCATTAAGCTATGGCCTTTAAATTATCATTAAGCTGCCATTAAGCTCTCATTAAGCTGCTGGTTTGGTTTACTGCTGCTTGGGGCTGCTGGATGGGGTTTCAATTTTGGATTTAGCCCAGGTTTGGTTCTTCCAGATTCCAGTAACCTATGGCCTTTAAATTGTCATTAAGCTGCCATTAAGCTCTCATGAAGCTGCTGGTTTGGTTTACTGCTGCTTAGGGATTGGTCAGATGGGGTTTCAATTGTTGGTTTTGGCCCAGGCTTGGTTTATGCAGATACCACTAAGCTATGGCCATTAAGCTGCCTTCAAGCTATCATTAAGCTGCTGGTTTTGCTGCTGTTTAGGGGTTGTTTTAGTCCCATGCTCGGTCTGTTATGGTTCAGCTACTCAGTGCTGATCTGGCTTTTCTTTTTTTAGTGTTTGGGCCGTTATCTGGGGTAATTTGTGTAAAGGTTTTAGTGTGGTTTGGTTGTTGGTTCCTTGTACATTTGTAATTATTGTTCAGTGGAATAAATTGTTGCTTGCCTTTCAACAAAAAAAAGAGTTGTAAGTGCAGGAATTACATTGTACGTTCATATCTTATTATGATGCTATTGCATATCCTTATATTGTGTTTGATCTGCAGAGTTTAGTATAAGGTTTATTTTTGAAATATAAATGGTTGTCTTTCATGATTGATCCCACAATAAACAATTATAATCACCATTGTTAGTTGAACTTAACTTATTGGTAAGAAACAGTAATACGAACTGAGATATTCCTATCTGTGAGCACAACCAAAAAAGGATGCGACATTCTGTCCCTAAATCTTATTCCTTGTATTTGATTACAATAACAAATGTGTTTGTCTTTATATTTATTCCATGTAAACTATTTGTTTTTGTTATACACAAAGTATTTGAGATATCATAATGGGATAAATCCTTGACAAATTTTTACATCCCATCCTGTGGCATTTCACGAACTTTTTATATTGTTAAATGTCCCAATATAAATGAAGTTTATTTTATTTATGTAAATCCACATTAATAACCATATCTCACATTAACCCCAACTTTCGACATATCAAGTGGCGTTGTCAAGAGGGACATCACGTGGAAATACAAAAGTATTAGTAAAGCCTGCCAAAAAGTTCAATCGTCCTCGAGTCTACACATCAAACGTGGTGTATCAAGAAGTCTTACGCGACTAACAAGGTACGAGTTATTATTAAACATTTTTTACAACTATTTGTATAGATTATAATCATAAAACTTTTATTACAGGGCATGTCTTCATATGGATGCTTCAAGTGATACCTTAGCGTATTTTGTAGGTATCGATTTGTATCGATTAACCTGTTTTCAGGTTATAAGAATCTATCTAACAAGTTTTTGAAAATTCAATCAAAAAAATAGTTTAAGAATTTAAGCATTCAAAATCAAATAGTTTGTTGGTTTTTTTTTACAAAATTTGATGTTTAAAACCTAAGACCAACTAACATGAATATTTTTAGTATTAACTAATGGTCGAACTCTTAGTGGTGTTGCGTATCCTGCTAAGACCAACTTATCACCTTGCTCTCCCGGTGCATTGCACGGGTAGACCGCTAGTTATATATATATATATATATATATGGTCAGGTTCAAGGGAAAACCCCAAATAACTGGAAAACAGGAAAACCATGAAAATACAGAGGAAAAAGTATACTAATATGGATGTCAAATTAACGAGAAAAATATGATCGTTTATTTGGTGTAATTTATTTCGTTCGAATTTTGTTTATTTTTCGTATTTTTTCGAATAAAAAATAGGGGGGGGGTTTAATTTAATTAATATTGTTGTAACCGCTCGTCTAATCATATCCATCAGATCATCTAATCTAACGGTTGATAAAGTGTTTTTTAGTTTTTCATTTATTTAAGATTTTCCCCTGAACCTCCCCTCTCTCTCTCTCTCTCTCTCTCTATATATATATATATATATATATATATATATATATATAGCCTTAGGTTCAATAGAGAAGTGCAAATATTTAGAGAAGTAGAGAAGTAAAAAAACACGGGTCCGTTCATATATGAATGTTCATATATGACTGTTATATGAACGTTCATATATGAACGTTCATATATGACTGTTTATATATGAACGTTCATATATGAACGGACCCGTGTTTTTTTACTTCTCTACTTCTCTAAATATTTGCACTTCTCTATTGAACCTTTCCCTATATATATATATATATATATATATATATATATATATTTATCGAACCCCTTAACATATTTTAACGTAATTATGTATGTTAATGTGATATGTTAAAACGTACCTTTTTAACATATTTTAGTTAATATTTGATTATTATGTTAATGCGATAAGAGTGTAAAACGAAAATTGAAAAAGTAAGAAATATACCATAAATTAAATAATTAACTATAATGTTATGAATTGTAAATGTTAAAAATAATGTAGTATATATGATATATAATAAAATAATTAAATTAAAAAATATTCAATATTAGGCTCATTTCGAAGGTATCGAAGAGACGATTACAATTGTGTAACTTGTTAAAATTAAAACGTATTTTTTGAACGTATTTTATTTAATAAACGATTATATGTGTTAATATGATGAAGATGTAAAATTAAAATTAGGAAAGTAAAATGTATAAAGTAAAGTAAGTAAATAATTATAGGGGTTGAAAGTGTAAATTTCAAATCAAAAGTCACCAAATTGAATCACCGCGGGACACTCTCCATCGCGGATGATTAAATTTTCAAAATTGACCCTGGTCCGTGATCGCAGACCCTATCGCGGAAAAATGGGTATTTTGGTAAAATTGTTTAGAAAGTGGGTATTTTGGTAAGTCAAAGTCAAACTTTAGGTATTTTAATTAATTTCCCATATATATATATATATATATATATATATATATATAGGCTCCTTCAAATGTAAACATTCTTTTTTATGTAAACAATGAAACCAAGGGTATTTGGGTCTTTTTCTCCAAATTCATAATTTTAGGAATATCCATAATTTTAGCAACTAACAAACTTCCTTAATTTTCTCAATTATCTTCATCTCTCTCTCTCTCTCCGGCGACCTACACTCCGGCGACCTCCTCCTACTCCGGCTATCTCCAATCCGGCGCCTTGCTCCCACTCCGGCGACCTTCCCCAAAATTCCGGCGAGTTTCATAATTTTTTCGAATTTCATATCAGTTTTTTCAAAAACAATTTTTTCATAAGTTCGAGTTTTTTAAGTTTCATAAACCGTTTTTTCGAAATTTTCACATTTCATAGGATAAAAAACAATATGAAACTGGCGAGTTTCATACTTTTTTCACGTTTCATAGGAGGGAAAACAATATGAAACCGGCGAGTTTCATAATTTTTTTCACGTTTCATAGGAGACGTTTCATAGAACTGCGATCTTGCTGTTTAAAAAAACACAACTTTCCGGCTGGATGGTGGCGAGTGGTAGCGGTGGTCATGAGCGGCTGACGATGGTGGTAAATGGGTGGAGATTACGATGACCCAGATGAGAAAAAGTTGGATTCTTGGATTTGAACAAATTGTTTGTACCAATGATTTCTTGATGAGGTTCACTGCAATATCTCCAGGTGGTGCATGGAACTGCGATCTTGCTGTTTTAAAGAACACAGCTTTCCGGCTGGATGGTGGCGAGTGGTGGCGGTGGTCATGAGCGGCCGACGATGGTGGTAAATGGGTGGAGATTACGATGACCCAGATGAGAAAAAGTTGGATTCTTGGATTTGAACAAATTGTTTGTACCAATGATTTCTTGATGAGGTTCACTACAATATCTCCAGGTGGTGCATGGAACGACGATCTTGCTGTTTTAAAGAACACAACTTTCCGGCTGGATGGTGGCGAGTGGTGGCGGTGGAGAGAGAGAGAGGGCCGGATTTTGTGATAGAGAGAGAGAGACATAGAGATTGATTCAAATCAATTAATATATTCCAAAATTAATAGATTCCAAAATTAAATACCTAAAACATTATTCCCAAAATACCCTTTCCCTATTTTTTAAATTCAAAAATCCCTCAACCGTTGATCAAAAAATCGGATGGTCTAGATTGGTTTACAAGGTTTACATAAAAAAGAATGTTTACATTTGAAGCTCCCTCTCTCTCTCTTTTTCTCTCTCTCTCTCTCTCTCTCTATATATATATATATATATATATATAGAGAGAGAGAGAGAGAGAGAGAGAGAAAAGGAAACATAGTAACCTGGAGATTCAAGAATAGATTGTAATGTCTGTTTGTAACACAAACTTCATTATAGATCCATATAACAAGGGAATATGAAACTCAAAGCATAGTACAGATAACTACAATTAAAAAAAGACAAACTAAAGGGCCGTTTACCAAACACTTACCCGGGTACGCTTACCAAGTCACATTACCTACCAGATTGATATGGCAAGGACAAAAAATCTTACCCGGTAAGAGCGAATGAAAGGACCGATACTCTTACCCTGGTATGTGATGGCGACGACTCTTATCACGGTTAGCGCTTACCGAGTAAGACCAAAGTCGTGACAAGACACTTTGCTATTTTAACCAAAAAATACGCATTTGCATTTTATCTTTCTTAAATTTGTTGGATGAACGAATTGCTTTAAAATGTGAAAAGGAGACTTATCTTAAACATGAAAAACTTGAAATTTACTCTGCTGGAAATGAAAACAAACCGATAGAAAATCAAAGGGAAAAGTCCAATAAAACCCATCGGACTTTCACATTAGGAATGATTAAGTCCTTGAACAATTTTTTGGAACAAATAAACCATTGCACTTTTCAGAACCTGTTAAATAAACCATTGGACTTTCTAAAACCTGTTACATACATCCTTATCCTTATGACTTATAAAATTGGTTAGTATGATAAAAATACTTCAAAAAAATACGAAAAAACAACCAAATTATACTATTAAGTCCTTATACCAAATGTTGCACAAAAAATGCCAAAAGTTGCACCAAATTTACTCGGCAAAAGTGAGCAACACAGAAGCCAGAAAACCCCTTCCATTGTCACCGTGCGTCCACCCGTCGCCGGTGTGCTCCGCCGTCTGCTTCGTTGTCTATTTCACCATTGTGGCTCGGACATTCGGTTTTTTATTTGGAACTTCTGCCGGCTTCGTCTCTCGTATTACAACACAGGTTGGTTTGCAATTTAGAACTACAATTCTGTACACTATTTAGAATGTTACAAGTATTAATATATGTTGCGATTTTGAATTCTTAATAAATTGATCGAAATATATGTTAAGGATCTTACGAACAATTCCTACTCCAAAACATTTATGATACTTTTGTTATAGGAGTGATTGATATTTTGAGTGGATTTTAAGTAAGTTATTACCTTCTGACTGTTGAGTGGTCTCTGTTTAAGATTTTAAAATCGATTTTGTTGAAGGTTCCCATTCAGAATGCTACCACTGTTCATGGTCAGATTTTCTAGAAATTGGACCTTAAGTCGGGGTATGAAGCATCATCGGCGGCCTCTCTGATGCGATTTCTACCACCGACGGCCACCTCTCCAACTTTCCACCGCCGACCAGCGCCGCCCACCAAAACCAGCGCCGCCCTAGCCTCTCTCTCATCTCCTATCCCTCCCTCTCTCGACTAACAGCAAACAACCAGGTTTTGGCCGGACATGATGGGTTTTAGGGGTTCGGTCGCTTTTCCGGCGACTCTTGGATTCCTTCTTTCTTCTTCAAGTTACGCGGTTCTCGGCGTTTCCTCCTAGACCTGTTGTCGGTGGTCTCTTTTCGTGGCGGCGGCGGCTGTTTCGTCTTCCTACGGCAAGCATCGTTTAGGGTTTCGGCGGCTGGTCTCTTGGACACTTCTCCTGCGGCGGTGGTTGGTTTCAGTTTTGGTTAGTTTTAGGGTTCGATTAGGGTTACAGCGGCAGTGGTCTGATTTGGTGGCGCCGGCGAGATGCAGCGGGGGAGTCATGTGTGCCGGTGGTGTGCGCAGCGGGAATGAATTGAAACGATATGTAATTTACCTGCTTTTAGGTTTTTTTTTAAATAAATTTGTAATTTACCTGCTTTGCAGGTAGCAGGTTACCATTAGGATGTATTTGATATGTTTTCAAAAGTGTAAGGATATATTTAGTATTTTTTAAAATGTGCAATGGTTTATTTGTTCCAAAAAGTTGTCCAAGGACTTAATTATTCCTTATGTGAAAGTGCGTTGGGTTTTATTGGACTTTTCCCAAAATCAAATGCATCAAAACGAAAAGCTAACCAAGCCATGAAAAATTCCTACTCTTTTGACAATTCTCAAAACAACACATGGGTAACCATAACTTTTGCCAAGGGGTTGCAAACCATAATCGGTAAAGATAGAAGAAGATAACGCACCTGCAAATGGGAGTTCACCAGATTCAGTGAATTACAGAATTTACAAAAAACCTTTTGAATTTTACACAAGAATTCAACATGCCTCCTCGTCCTAAAATTCTAGGAAACACACAATGTTGACCCTGAAAAGCTCCAAGCAACGATTCAGTGGTGGAATTCAAAAAAGATGAGTGTCAAACAAAAAACAATAAAAAAATGGGATAATATAAAGTTGGTAGCTTACCATGGCTTCCCCATAATCTACACATCCCTAATCTGCACAACACAAACCTATAGCCATCAAAAGAATGAATGAAATGCTTACCTTTGCATCGAGTCAATTGACCAATATTAGTCGATATTCTTGTTGCTTCCTGTTATCTGATCGATGAAACTGAAATCTTTAAAAGAAATCAATTGGTTGTGTTTATGGTTGAGATTTAAGATGAATAAGTAATCAGAATTGGGTATTTATAGGATTGATTCATATGATCTAAAAGTTTGAATCTTTGAGTTCGTAAACATAGGCTACACCGGTACATGAAGACACGTTCTTTTGAACGTGGATTCCGAATTGTGGGTTATAGACAGCAACATCGGAGGACGATTAAGTTGGAAGACATGGAGATAGAGAGAAATTGAATTGCAAGGGTGACAATTCCCGTAGATGAAAGTATTGACAACACTTTCCCGCAGATGTTCATTGTACGTACAAAGAAGAAGAATAAGAAGAAGAGAAAGATATAAAGATGTGATTACCTGTATGGAAACTGCGTTTTAGAGAAAATCATGGAAGTTTCCATCGTAGAGGTGGATGACTGATACAGATTGTGGGTGAGCGAAAACGATGAAAGGAGGAAGAGAGCAATTAGGGCATATTTGAATTGTGTGGAAGAAGGCAGTTGCACTGGAAGTGGGTGATGAAGCATCGAGAAAAAGGGGTTTAATCAAAGGAGAGGACAGGTGGTGGTTTCTGGGACATTGTAACGACCCGGTTCCCAAACATACAACATATAACATATTTTACATAACACTGCTTCATAACAAAAGATACATCATATAACATGTACGGTCCCTTAGTCTTTACAATCATAATAAGTAATTCATTACAAACTTTTCGCTAATTAATTTACATTATAACTAATAACAAAGTTATAAGTACAAAACACATCATGGTCTTCAAAACATAAGTCTTCCCAAAAGCTAGTCATAGATTAACCTTTTCACTTGCTCCTACTTGATCCATGACCTGGAATACATATTTTTAAAACAAAATGAGGGTTAGACCTAGTAGTCTAAGTGAGAAAATCCCTATCAGTTTAAAACCATTTGCACAATCACCATATACATAACACAGATATGAATACCAATTATGACTCATGCATTGTGTACTTTCCTGTCTCATTCCCATGGCCATATTAGTTGGTTGCGAGCCAACTAATCAGTTTACTCCGCTGCACTAATATACAGCCAACTCCGCTGTCCCTCCGTACAGCCAAACTCCACCGGTCCTAAGCCCGGCCAACGTGTACTCGTGTAGTGTAATACTTGTATAAATATAATATACATCTCAATATATCATACTTCATACATATGCACATAATTACATTATTTATCACATTCTCAATCCACATATATGTATTCTAGTTTAAAAACATTTTAAAGTAAAACTCACCTGTTTGCTTATCAAAACGCTTCCAAGCTTTTTCCCAAAAGATTCAGTCTTTCACTCATAATTCACAGAATCTGAAACAATTTAAATACAATTATCTCCTTACCAATTAAAGATATAAGACTTACTAGTAGGCTAAGAACTCTAGATAACTCTATCTAACTCGTATCCTCAAATGTTTCCCCCAATCCAAACTTAAGTCGAGTCCACAATATTTCCAGTCCTCAATCATACTCTATCCAAGAGTCGTCAAAACACAAAGTCACCGGATACTCAAAAGTATCTGGAATCTCAAAAGTGACCGAACAGTTGGAGTTTCCGGATACCACAAAAAAACTATCCGGACAACATGACCTAATCCGGACAACATGACTTTCCGGACAATATAAACAATCTGGACAACATAAACAATCTGGACGACATAAACAATCCGGACGACATCCGGAAACCAAAGCAATCCGGACACCATCCGGTAACTAATTTCAATCGAAAACTATAGAAAGAGGAACTTACCGGATATCTTTGCCTGTCCGGAAACCATTAACAAAACTACCGGACACCAATAAAAGGAACTACCGGACACATTCAAATTGTGTCCGGAAACCTCTGTCGGTTTACCCCATTTCTACCCAGAAATCGACTGAAATTAACACAAGTCAGAATTTGATAATTCTAATCCGATAGAAACTTTCTACTAGTAATTACAAACATAAAACACAAAGGAAACATACCTCAAATCACTTCCAAGTACACCAATTGAAGCCTTAACCTAAATCTTCTTCTTCTTCTTCTTTTGGTCTCAAAACACACACACACACACACACACTGATATTTTCTGTTTTAAAAATATCTGGAGTCTTAGGGTATATATATTTTAGACCAAATTTACAATCTTGTCTTAAACTATTCAATAATGACCCAAACACCCCTAAACTTATAAAGTAACCCAAACTTACCCTAAACATCCAATTTTAAAGTTAACTAAATTTAACGGAAAGAGGATTTAACTAACGAACTTACCTGGGGTATTACATCATCTCCCCCTTAGAAGAATTCCGTCCCGGAATCCGGTTAAGTAAAGAGGTACGGGTACTTAGTTCTCATTTCTGATTCTAGTTCCCAAGTAGCATCCTGCCCTTTATGATGTCGCCACTGTACTTTTACTTGTCTGATCTCTTTGTTCCGCAAAACTTTGACTTTACGGTCAACAATGGCTTCAGGTTCTTCCACATAATTCAGCTTTTCATCAACTTGTATATCCGGTAGAGAAACTGCCTGATCTGGTGTAACCAAACACTTTCGAAAATTTGAAACGTGAAAAGCGTTGTGGATACTGCTTAACTCTGGCGGAAGATCCAACCTGTAGGCTACTTTACCAATTCTTTCTGTAATTGCAAAAGGTCCGATGTACCTTGGACTAAGCTTACCTTGTTTCTCAAATCGAATGACTCATTTCCAAGGCGAGACTTTTAACATTACAAAATCCCCAACTTGGAATTCTAATGGTTTTCGGCGTCGATCAGCGTAGCTTTTCTGTCTGTCTTGAGCCACTTTCAATCATTCCCGAATCTGATTAATCTTATCCGCGGTTAACTGAACTATATCTGGTCCCGCTAATTGTTTCTCTTCCGCTTTGTTCCAACACAGAGGAGTTCGACATTTTCTACCGTACAGAACTTCGAACGGTGCCGCTTGTATGCTGGAATGATAACTGTTATTGTAGGCAAATTCGATCAACGACAAATGCTTATCCCATGATCCCCCAAAATCAACAATGCAGGCTCGTAACATATCTTCTAAAGTCTGAATTGTTCGTTCACTCTGACCATCAGTTTGAGGATGATACGTTGTACTTAGCTTTATTTGCGTCCCCATTTCTTTTTGAAAGCTTCTCCAGAATCTTGAAGTAAAACGACTATCACGATCAGAAATAATTGAGATTGGAACTCCATGTCGAGTTACTATTTCATCAATATACAATTTGGCTAGTCTTTCTAATGAATAGGTTTCTTTCATTGGCAGGAAGTGAGCAGACTTTGTCAATCTGTCAACGATCACCCAGATGGCATCAAATCCTTTCGGAGTCCTTGGTAACTTCGTGATGAAATCTGTAGTAATCTGATCCCATTTCCACATAGATATTTCTAAACGTTGTAACTGACCAAAAGGCTTTTGATGTTCAATCTTTACTTTCTTACAAGTGGAGCAACCTTCCACATGCTGAGCAATACTCCTTTTCATTCCCGACCAGTAAAATTGTCGTAGATCTTTATACATCTTATTCGTACATGGATGAATAGAGAAACGAGATTGATGAGCTTCTTGTAGTACCCGATCACGTAAACCACCCAAACGAGGCACCCAAATTCTGTTTCCCAGACACAGTAACCCACGTTCATCTTTTACGAGTGATGCTGATATACCCACTAACTGTTCTGGTTTCAAGTGTTCTTCTTGAAAGGCTTCTACTTGACACTTCTTCAATTCGTCAAAGATGTTAGGTAGAAGTTCAGCTCGTAGTGCAATTGCCTTTATTGTTCCGCTTCTCTCTTGGCGACTCAGTGCATCAGCTACCACATTCGCCTTCCCCGGATGATAGAGAATTTCGCAGTCATAACCATTCACCAATTCTAATCATCTTCTTTGTCTCATATTCAATTCTCGTTGATCAAAAATATGTTGGAGACTCGTGCAGTTATGTCATCATTTCTTTCATCTCTGGAAGTGTCAGACGATACGGTATACGGGCAACAGGAGCTGCTCCAGGAATCTGATCTATACCAAACTCTACTTTGTCTACCGGGCGGAAGACTAGTTAAATCTTCTGGGAAAACTTCCGGAAATTTACAAATAACAGTAATATCTTCCGGCTTATTCTTTTCTAGCTTAGTATCTACCACATAAGCTAAATAACTCGAGCAGCCTTTACTAACACACTTACGAGTTTTTATCATAGAGATAAGGCAAGACTGATGATTTATACGATCACCATAAATGACTACCGGTCCCTTTCTCAGGTAAGACAACATTAATCAACTTCTTATCACAAACTATACTAGCCTGATTCTCGACTAACCAATCCATTCCCACTATCACATCAAACTCGATCAAAGCTATAGGGAATAACTGAATAGGTACTCTACATCCATCAATATCTATAACACAACTATCAAATACCTTGTTGATCCAAACCCTCAGTGATTTGATAATGACCCTCTCTTAAATACTTAGTGAAAATTGTAAGTAAACAATATGTATCAGAGTTTCACTATCGCTGATAAGTACTAAGATCTTACAGTACCGCTGATAGGAACTCTCGCTCTTTTAATTAAACATTCAGCGAACACTGTTCACCATTAATGTGCTGAGTCTGTTCAGTCATTATGATGATCACTGATAAGTTAGTTGATTATTTATGATCCCTGAAGACAAGTTTTACGTCAACAAAGGTTCTACGCTGAAGTCGAAGATCAAGCTCAAGAACCAGCGACAAGTCTCCTAACGAACTGATGCGGATCAACGAAGACTCAGATTTGTAAACTCAACGTGAAGTATCAAGTACAAGACTTCAGCTATCGCTGAACTTTATCATCTGCTGAATAGTAAATGATAATCGCTGAATCAACGAAAGCTGGTCATGAAGTCCTCCGTACAAAGTACTTTTGTCTTAACCACCCTTGCACGACTCCGTACGAATTGTCAGAAAAGAACCTCCGAATATCTGAAATCGTACAACCACTCTGATACTACACTATTCATCCATACGGCTACTAAGGTTGTCAACCAAGGTCAATGACATGCAACCAACCAGCTGATGACACATGTAAAGTATATACTGACTTGCATTAAATGCATGCAGTATATAAAGAGATGAACTCACTTCATTTGAAGTAACTTGCTAACTCTGGACAAGTTCAAATCTCTTATCTCAGATAGGTTATTATTAGTAATTTCCTTATCTCTCTTAGTGCAAGAAACCTTAGTGTTCCAACTTGTTTAGATTTAGGTTTATCTTTAATCTTGTCTCCGCAACAAGCTGTAAATTGTTAATGATTTATCAATAAACAATTTAGAAAAGTAAAATTTGTGTGTTTGTATTCAACCCCCCCCCCCCCCCCCCTTTTACAAACTTGTATAGGCCTTCGGGACCAACATACCTCTCTAACCGGTACTTGATTATCATTTGCAGTTTCTATTATTAAAGCATGATCTAACACTTTAAATGCATATAAGCAGCAAAAGAAGGAGACACAAATGATCGGTTTGCATCTGAATCAAATAACACTTTAGCACGTATAGAGTTTATTATGAATGTACCTGTACCCACATCAGGAGTTTCTTCTGCTTCTTGTGCTGTCATTTGGAAGGCACGACCCCTTGCTCTTGGTAGCTCTGGCCTTTGTACTACTGGTCTAACACCCGTTGGTCTCACTGACGTACCACCTTGTTGTATTCTCCCCCGTGGACAATCAGACTGAATGTGATCAGGAGAATTGCATGAGAAACAAAATCGAGTTACCCGACAGTCTTTAGCAACATGACCGGTCTTTCCACACCTGTAACAAACTCGAGGATCAACTTGACAATTTCCTTGATGAATACGGTTGCATTTTGAACAAGGTCTTTCTGCTGGTCTGAAAGGTGGACGGCTATCAAATCTCTGGAATCTGGACTTCTTTGGATCATAATGTGGTCCTTCCCATTTTCTTTTCCCAGTACTTTTATCACTATCATCTCTTCCTTTATCCCGTTCTACATTTTTCGCGGCATCTACTGTGGCTGAGAAGGTATCTGGTCCCTTTGCAATCACTAGACTTCTGATTTCTGAATTTAACCCGAAGATAAACCTTTCCATCTTAAGTGCCTCCGTGGCAACGTAGTATTCAGCGAAACGAGACTTCTCCAGAAAACGGGCAGTATAATCCCGAACTGATAGACTTCCCTGTTGCAGACTCATGAATTCTTGAGGACAAAACTGTCTCTTGAAAGCTATAGTGAATTCTTCCCAAGAAAAAGTAGAATACACATCAGATCCTCTAGAGGAAATAAGAGCTTCCCGCCAATTTAACGCATCAGCCTTCAACATCGCAGTCCCATATAACACTCTATCTTCATCGGCACACTTACTGGTTTTGAAGATAACTTCTATCTCTTTTAGCCACCTCATAGCCTTCACCGGATCTCTTTCCCCTGAGTAAGTTGGAGGTTTGCAACTCAGAAACATCTTATAATCACACTTCCTTGGCACCTTTATGACAGTAGCTGTAATGGGCATCTCGTCTTCCAGACTAGGATCAATAAACAATTTAGAAAAGTAAAATTTGTGTGTTTGTATTCAACCCCCCCCCCCCCCCCCCTTTTTACAAATTTGTATAGGCCTTCGGGACCAACAAGTGGTATCAGAGCAGATTTGTTTAATCTCATAAACAAGATCTAATCTAAGATATTTCTCTTCCTTGCTATTATCTAAATGGCCACCAATACAAACACAAATTATATAGACAATGGTTCTCTTGCAAAACCCCCTAGATTTTCCAGAGATAACTTCAACTTATGGAAAAATAGGATGATACTCTTCTTAGAAGGTGTAGACCCTACTATGCCTTACTATCTTGAGAATGGTCCATTCATCCCTGTAACTATTGACCCTACAGTTCCAGCCACTGCGAATAGACCTGCTATTCCAGAAAGGCTGATTCCTAAGGAAATCTTTCAGTGGACCGACGAAGATAAGAAGAAAGTGGCTATAGATACAAAAGCCAGATCCATACTATCCATGGCCCTTCCTGACGAAGTCTACCATTCCGTCATGAACCTGAAAACATCAAAAGCCATGTGGGACACAATATGTGTTCAGTATGAAGGAACGTCTGAAGTCCAGGACTCAAGAAAGATCAACTTGGTAAGACAATACGAAAGCTTCATTTCTGGTAAGAATGAAACTCTCTCTGAAGTTCACCAACGTTTTAATTGTTTAATTATAGATCTGAAAACTGTTGGTAAGGAATATTCTAACTTTGAAGTGCTGACAAAGTTTCTAGAATGTTTACCTGAAAGCTGGGACAATTATTCCATGTGTCTCAAGATGTCAAAGGATCTGAAATCAATGACCCTTGCTACCTTATATGGTACATTGCTGAATCATGAGCAATCTAGCCATCTTAAGAAGAATCTTGTAAAAGATTCCAAAAGCACCCCTGTTGCTTTAATCTCAGAGGAACCTTCTACTCAGCGACCTTCGGTCACTATCACTGAGTTAGAAAGTAACTCTGAAAGGTCATCAGATTCTGATTCTTCAGATGATGATGAATCCTTGGCTCTCCTAACTAAAAAGTTCAGGAGATTCGCCAAGAAGAAAATGTTTAGAAAGAACAAACCTCTTTCCATAACTGACAAGCCTAAATCATCAGCTTTTGTTGATAAGGCTACTGCTACTTGTTTCAACTGCGAAAAGACAGGTCATTTCGCTAATGAGTGCAGGTCAAAGAAAATCACAAGACCTTCAGCTTTCTCAAAGAAAAACTTTGTTCCAAGGAATAAAGATGACAAATACTCAAAGCTGAAGGAGAAGTATGCAAAGCTGAAAAGCTTTAAGAAGAAAGGAAAAGGCCTGATGGCTGACTATGATTGGGCTGCTTCTGATGAAGAAGCATCATCATCTGACTCAGAAGATGATGAAGCAAATCAATGTCTCATGGCCAAGATTGAAGAAGAGGAAGAAAGTTCAGACATTCCCTCTACTTCAACCTCTGCTATTCAGGTATCACCTTCTTTCTTTACCAATATTGCAAATATTGATGAAGCTGATAGTCTCCGTAAGATCGATCTCTTGACTAGAAGTTTATACGAAGCCATGAACGGCAAAACTGTGGTTGAAAACCAAAACCTTGATCTCGCTGAAAATCTTAAACACTGTCATCTTCAAATAGAAAAGCTTTCTAAAATTGAAGAAGATTTTAAAGATCAAGTATATTTAAATCAGCTAGTTAAAATCGAACGATCAGAAGCTATCGCTGCATTAAAAGCTGAACAAGCTACTGTTGAAGGATGGTGTAACTCCTCAACAAAGATCACTGAGATAATTAAGGCTCAGATTCCTTTGAGTGATAAACGTGGTCTGGGTTATAAATATGATACTCCAAAACCAACCACTGAGCGTTCAATGCTTAAATTTGGAACGTTCGTATCCTCAGACGCTGATACTTCATCTTCTCAGTGCTCCTCGTCCATTACACTAATCCCTGAGGAAACTCCTACCTCCTCAAAAGGTAAGGAGAAAATGGTTTATTCAAAACCTACCTCTGTCTCTATAGACAAAGGTAAAGGAATTGTTATTTATCAAAATCCTCAGAAGGGTACCTTAGTACCAAAGCTGAATGCTTCTAAAGCCTCAGTGACCTACCCCTCTGGATCTAGAAAGCTGATATCTGGATCTATTCAGCGATCTACTCCTAGACTCAGATTGGATGTCCTTGGTAAGAAATCTAAAGAACTGAACGTTCATCCCATTTCTAAAGCCAATAGTTTACTTGGTGCTGGTACTTCTAATTCTAAATTAAAAGCTCAGCATACAAGTGGTCCTAGAACTACTTTTAGTTATAGGAAATGTTATCACTATGGACTCACTGATCATATTGCTAGTAAGTGCCCCACAGCCACCAAAGCTGAAAAGATAGCTAAGGTGAAGATTGCCCCCAAGGCAAAGAAGACCAACCCTGGTGCAAATCAGGTCAAGGTGAAATCTACCACTGAAGTTAAGAAATTAACCAAAGTGAAGAAAGACAGAGCTGAATCTTCAAATGCTGCGAAGACCGCTGAACCTTCTATTCCAACTACTTCCACTGACAAACGTGTATACATGGTTAAGTGGGTACCTAAGAAAAACTAATCTTCCTTTGTATTGCAGGTTAAGAAGGGTATCTGGTATCTCGATAGCGGATGCTCTAGACACATGACTGGAAAGAAAAACCTGCTCGCTGAATACAAGGAAGAGAAAGGTCCCTCTGTGACTTTCGGTGGAAATGGAAAAAGACACACCCAAGGGTATAGTGTACTTTCAAATGGTACAACCTCCTTCAGAAGAGTCGCATATGTTGAAGGGCTGAAGCATAATCTTCTAAGCATCAGTCAGCTTTGCGACATGGATAACAAAGTGATTTTCACTAAGGAATCCTGCTTTGTCACTGACAAAAAGGAGAAGATAGCTCTCAGCGGTTATCGTTTGGAAAATGTTTATGTAATAAACATGGACTCAACAACCACTGAGAACTCCTGTTTCTTCTCAAAGGCATCTTCTGATGTTAACTGGCTATGGCACAAGAGGCTCTCGCATCTAAATTTCAAGACACTGAATACTCTTTCCTCCAAAGAGTTAGTCACTGGTCTACCTCAGCATTCATACGCCAAAGAGTCGTTATGTTCATCGTGTGAAAAAGGGAAGCAGACCAAGGCAAGCTTCAAGTCAAAGCAAGTCTCCTCAGTGTCATCTCCTCTACAACTACTCCATATGGATTTGTTTGGCCCTGTTAACAAACAATCCATCGCTGGAAAGAAATATACGCTGGTCATAGTTGATGAATTCTCTCGTTACACTTGGGTAATGTTTCTCCGTTCTAAGAGTGACACCCCTGAAGAACTCATCACCTTTGTTCGGAAGATGGAAACTCTGAACAATATGACTGTTCGCTCAATAAGGAGTGATCATGGAACTGAATTCAAAAACAGTTCTCTTTATTCCTTCCTTAAGAGTAAGGGTATTTTTCACAACTTTTCGTCAGTGAGAACACCGCAACAAAATGGAGTCGCTGAAAGAAGAAATAGAACAATTATTGAAGTTGCACGTTCAATGCTCAGCGATTCTCACCTGCCTACTCAGTTTTGGGCAGAAGCTTTCAACACTGCTTGTTTTACGCAAAACAGGTCGCTGATAGTTAAAAGATTCAAAAAGACAGCCTATGAACTCTTTCATGGGAGAAAGCCTTCAATCAGCTTTCTTCACATCTTTGGTTGTCAGTGTTTCATACTGAACAACAGAGATGCCCTTGGAAAGTTTGATCCTAAGGCTGATGATGGAATCTTTCTTGGATACTCCTCAGTCTCCAAAGCCTTCAGAGTCTTCAACCGTAGAAGACAAACTATAGAAGAAACTATTCACGTGACGTTTGACGAATCCCGTTCAGCGAACTCTAAACCGTCCGTTGATACTGAAGAACTGAATCAATGGATGTTTTCTCATCTTGGTGATTCAGAAGAAGTTCCCACTCCTCATGCTCACACCGTAGAAAATGATGGTCCTACTATCATTCCAGATATGCAGAATAGTGAAGCTGAAACATCTTGGGTCTCAGCTGTTCCTATAAACACTATACCTGCAGTTGATCCAAATATCTCAGAAATTCCATCTATTTCTCAGCAATCAGTGAATGAAGTGACAAGTGCAAACATTCCTCTCTTAGCTGATAATCCAGAAGTAGCTGAAGCCTCATCTTCAGTTTCTCCAGTTCAGACTGAGTCAGCGACGTATGCTCCGGCTCAGCGATGGACTGTAAATCACCCAATCGATCAAATTCTTGGTGATCCCAACGCTGGTATTCAGACTCGTAGAAGTGCAGGTAATATTTGTTTATTTGTTAACTTTATTTCTCTAACTGAACCAAAGAAAATAGATGATGCCCTCAGAGATCCAAACTGGGTCAGCGCTATGCAAGAAGAGCTGACTGAATTCGAAAGAAACAAAGTTTGGAAACTCGTTCGTAGACCAACTGACAAAACGGTGATAGGCACTAAATGGGTCTATCGAAACAAGTTGGACGAACATGGTACTGTAACTCGCAACAAAGCTTGTCTTGTTGCTCAGGGATACAGACAAGAGGAAGGCATAGATTATGACGAAACTTTTGCTCCAATAGCAAGACTTGAATCTATTCGTCTTTTCTTAGCATATGTTGTACACAAAAACTTCACTGTACATCAGATGGATGTTAAGTCAGTGTTTTTGAATGGAAAGCTGAATGAAGAAGTTTATGTGGAACAACCTCCAGGATTCTCAGATCCTAAGCGTCCAGGTTACGTTTATAAACTGGATAAGGCACTTTATGGCTTAAAGCAAGCTCCTCGTGCATGGTATGATACTCTCTCTACTTATCTCCACATTGAACATTTTTTAGAGAGGTAAGATTGACAAAACTCTATTTTTTAGAAAAGTGAAAGGTCATATCATTTTAGTTCAAATATATGTTGATGACAATATATTTGGTTCTACTAACCCTGAGCTTTGTACTCGTTTCGCTGATAGAATGAAAGATGAGTATAAAATGAGTATGATGGGTGAACTAACATATTTCCTTGGTCTTCAGATTAAGCAAACTGAAAGAGGAACTTTTATTAATCAGGGAAAATATGTTAAAGATATGCTGAAGAAATTCGACTTAACTGAAAGTTCAGCTATGAAAACCCCTATGGCACCACCGCTGACACTTGATAAGGACACAAAGGGTGTTCCTGTTAATGTCACGCTGTACCGTGGGATGATCGGCTCACTATTGTATCTTACAGCTAGCCGACCCGATATTATGTTTGCAACATGCTTGTGTGCACGATATCAAGCTGAACCTAAGATATCTCATATGAAAGCTGTAAAGCGAATCTTTCGATATCTTAAGGGTACAGCGAATCTAGGCCTTTGGTATCCCAAAGACTCAGGATTCGATTTAACCGCCTATTCAGATAGTGATTTTGCAGGATGCAAAATGGATAGGAAAAGCACCACAGGAGGATGTCAGGTCCTGGGTGGAAAGCTGGTAAGTTGGACAAGTAAGAAGCAAAACTCAGTGTCCACTTCCACAGCTGAAGCTGAATATGTAGCTGCTGGAAGCTGTTGTTCTCAGGTCTTGTGGATGAGAAATCAGCTATTAGACTATGATCTTCAGCTCTCCAAAATTCCAATCTATTGCGACAGCACTAGTGCCATCGCTATAGCAAACAATCCAGTGCTACACTCAAAGACGAAACACATAGAGATCAGATATCATTTTATCAGAGATCATGTGATGAATGGTGATATAGAACTTCATTTTATCCCAACTGATTATCAGTTAGCTGATTTGTTTACCAAACCTCTTGATGAGACAAGATTCAACTTTCTCATCAGCGAGCTTGGAATGATGAACTTTGAAGGATAAAACCTTCAGCGGTTCACATTGATCAGCGATAGAATAAAATCAACTTATATAATCCATTTCATCTTCTCTCTGAATAAACTTGATTCGCTGATATCAAGGTATGTTTTCTCTCTCTCTGACATATCGCATGTAAATGCAAGATTTCAAAATAAATTGCATCGCTGAATATCTCTTCCTTAACAGCGACTTTTTGAAATTTCTTAAAACCTTCACTGATATTTCTATTCAGTGCTTCATGTTTTCAAAGAGTCTCTGAGTTTTTTTTTCAAAACCTCAGAGACAACCAAGAATATGAAAGGACAATTGTGACGTCATTGCAACGGATAACACCAGGCACGATTTCTTTCTGACACACGTTTGCACGTTTCGTTCAAACTTCCAATCAAATGCAAACACGTGTCCGTGTCATGATGAAAACCTTTTCCCGCTCAAGGTTTTCTCTCTCTAAAACTCCCTATATAAACAATCTCTTGGTTTATATTTGTCTTTTACGCGATCAATCTTCCTCCGCAAGAAAAGAATTACTGTTGCATTTGTGCTCTCAAATCTTCAAAGAACTGTTCATCATCTTCTTCATCAAAACCTCAAGGTTAATATGTTCATTTTTTTTAAATGCAGATAACTTGTTTCTGATCTTATCATTGTTTTAAACAAGATCAAACAAAAGAACTTCTTAAAATAAAATCATTTCTTTCATGGTTTTATGAACACAACCATTTCATGGTTGTTCTTCAAGTTTTAAATCTAAATCTTAAACTTGATTCTTCATTCGTATCCATTTTTTAAAGAAACTGGAATACAAGACTTAATGGGTGTAAAATTCGTTTTTCAAAAACAAGAAAAACCCTAATCTTCATTAAGATATTCTGTCTGAATGAAATGGACAAAATTTGAAACATCTTAATGGAAATCCTTTCCATATTAAGACAATTCTTATTTGTTAATATCTTTGGTTGAACTAATATACAGAGAAATGGAAACTTCCAAGATCAACGTTACCGCTGAGACCATCTCTTCTGAATTTGAGGAAGTGAAAATCGTCAAAGCCCCTCAGGTTAAGTTCGAATTGGATCAACTGGATTGGACTAAGGTCAACAACCTCTCAGCGCTTCTCGAGTTTCCTCCTCGAAAGCAAGTCAAACATCTGGATGAGGCTGTAAATTTTCTGAAGAATAGCTGCATTTACATAGCCCTGACCATAACACCTCCTGCCAGTCAGCGGCTCTTATCCCAGTTCTGGTACTCTGCCAGACACTCTCAGCTACCATCCGCCAAAGATACATCCAAAACCATCGATTGCATACTCAGCGATACTGAGTATGGCACAATTAAGATAACCCCCGCAATCATTCGAAAAGCTCTAAACTTTCCAAATGCTACCAAAGAAAAACCCTTCGTTCCATTCCCTGACCACAAGAAGCATTCTAATAAAGAAGAAATTATTGCTTTCCTTGATGCCATGGGTTACATCTGGGAAACTGGAAGGAACAAGAAGCCAGAGAAGAAGCTGACGCTGATAAAGAAGTCCAAAATGCCCAGCGAGATGAATTTCATCTTCGCTCACCTGATCAGCTGCATGACAGCAAAGTCCGGCTCTTCTGATCAAGCCGCACAACCTACGCAGGCCATGGGATACGCACTGCTGAAAGGTCTAAACATTGACTGGGCCTCCATTATATATGATGACCTGGTACAACGCGTGGATTCTGTTGCTGACAGACCTGCATGGGTTCCTTACCCAAGATTCATCAGCCCCATCTTCCAGTATGGCCTGAAGGACAGCTACCCACAAGAGGGTGACCTAAAACTCTCTCAGGTTGGCCCAAAGGTGCTCGACTTCAAGCCTGTCGACAATGAGGTACGTCTCTCTATCCTTCTCACTCTTCTTAACCAAAATTCTTCGACTTCTGTGGCTCCTTTAGCGACAATACCAATCGCTGATACCCCGACCACACAATCCTCTCCTTCTAAGAAAAGGAAACACTCTCACACCCAACTTGATTCCAAAAGGATCAAGAAAACCAAGGAGCAACCCCAGCAATTCCATGCTGAAGACTCCTCAGCTCATTCTGAAGAGCTGAAGGAAAGTTCCATGGTACGCTCTGCCACACCCATACAAGCCATCCCTCCAATCCAACTTTCAGCGTCTCCAAACGCTGAAGTTAGAACTTTGGAACATACCCAACCTCCTTCAGTCTCTCAAAAGACTGATGAAGTGATTGTCAGCGAATCCAACGCTGAACCCAGTACCCGACCCAAATTCTTATCCTTCGCTTCTCCCTCCACTCACTTGGACTCTACTCCAAAGACCACTAGAGATGCCATCATTCCAGAAGCCACAGCTGAAGCTTCTCAACGAATGATGAAGAAAGGACCTGCAGAGATCACCATTCCTCACCGTACTTTCGAAGAGGATATGGAACATTTTTCAGGAACTTGCAACTTTGACGAGTTCATCAATCCTCCTGCAGGTACAAATCAAATCCTAGACACTGTAACTAAACCTGAAACTTCTGAGCTTTCCTTTGTTCACAAGTACTTATCTGTTACAGGTCCTAATTTGGGAGACATCAACGAGTCTCTGAAGTTCGTGGAAACAAAGCTGACCGATCTCACCACCACTCTATCAAATAACTCTACAGCTGTAACAAACGCTGGAGAGAATCTGACGAAGCTGTCTACGGTGGTGGAAAAGAAGGCTTCCACTGATGACATTAAGGGCCTTGATAAAACGCTCGGCGATTTTGCCAAAGTACTCTCCGACATCTACACTGACTACACCAGCCTCAAAACCGCAGTTTCCAACATGTCCAGCGATGTTACAACGCTGAAGACATCTGTTGGAGCACTAGAGGGTGATATGTCAGCTGTCAAGACTGACTTAAGTTCTGTAAAGACCGACGTTAGTTCTATGAAGACGATGATCGAGACGCTGGTCAACAAGGCAAATAATCCAGCTCCTGCTCCTGCCCCTGCCCCTATTTTGGAATCTTTCACAGAGGCAGATCGCACAGAGCTGAAGAAAATCACGCCTGCTATTTCTGGCCTTGAAGACAGAATAGCAAAGCTTGAAGGTTGTGTGAAAATCTCTGGCCCAGAAGACAGAGATAACACAAACGCTGAGTCTACCCATTCCTCCCCCAATCATGAGAAAGAGGGGGAGAAGAGCGCTGAACATACCGGGGAGAAAAGCGCTGAAGACCTTTCCCATGATGAATCTATCAGGGGAGAGATGAATGAAGACTCAAATGCTGAACCTCAGGGAGTTGAAAACCCTGAGGGAACCGAGAAGCTCGCCTCTGTATCTGAGGGGGAGCAACTCGAAGAAGATGCTGAGGAATCTGAAGCAGAAGATGATGAAGACGTCGACATCGCTGATAATGAACCATCCTCCTCTCCAAGGAAGGATGATGATGATGATGAAGATGACGATGATTTCTTTGTTGTCAAACCTGCTCCTCGAACCAAAGCTCTTAAGGGAATCGTAATAACTGAATCCACAGGGGAGAAGACAAAGACAAAGCCCTCAGCCTCTGGAGCTGAGAAAGGCAAAGGCAAAGGCGTCGCTGAAGATGAAAATCTAGCGATCTTGCTTGAAAAGCCGGTTTGTCAGGTACACTAAACTTTACTTATATTCCTTCCCTGAACATCATCTATACACAATCAGTTCTCTACTCCACAACCTCTATACAAATCCACATTATTTTTCTATCTTTTCTACCCAAGTTCTTCTACCCAGTTCTTATTTGTAAGATCGTTGTGATTCAGCTAGTCCTTTCCCCTGTTTGAGGATGTCGCTGAAGGTTCTACTACTGCGACTTCACAAATAAAGCCAGCTGCTGCTGATGAAATAATCCCAGTCTTAGATTTGATCTCTGAGACTGATGAACCAGAAGAACAACCTCTCTCGCACAGAAACAGACCTTCCTCAGCTCCTCAAAAGCTGAGTGAAGAGGATCAAAAGAGAAAAGAGGAAATAATAAAGCGATTCGAGGATTAGCAAATCATTCTAAGGCGTGATCAACTGCCTTCAGTTCCTCCTAAGTTCAAAATCTCAAAAGCTGAATACAAGGAACACCTCAGAGCTGAACGCCTCATCGCTGAAAGGAAGGAAGCTGAAGAGAAAGACAGAGAATACGCCATCAAGCTTACTCAACGATCAATCAAAGACCCAAGCTGAAAAGAGTCCCCATTGATGTTCAACGTCAGCTCTGGGATGATGCTCAAGAAATCGTTAGAGAAAAGACAAAGGTCTCTGATACAACCTTGGAATGGGCTAGTCAAATGCTGACCTATCGATCAAGACCATCCAAGATAATCAAAGCCAACATCAGAGGAAAAATGTTCGTTGATGTTCCTGTTGTTGAAGTGGATGTCTACATAGATGACAAAACCAAGCAAACCTTCTATGCTGCTTCATTAGAAAAGTTTGGTCTCTCTGAATGGTTAGAAACGAAATTAGCCATTCAGGGATCACGCTCAAAATTCAAAAGCCATGTTGAGATGATCTTAAACAAACAGATCGACTTGCTTTCATCTGCTGTGGATATTCCTCCTACTCTTCCTCAACCGAAGAAAGCCTCTGCTAAGAAGAAGAAAGTTTCTGATTCAGGTCCAATCATTCGAAATGAAACAGGTATTGGTTTCTCTCGTGCTGAAGTTCTTGACCCTGATGCTGATCTTTCAATGCTTGACACCTCCCTACCACCTGGAGAAACCTTCATCCCTGGCACAGTGGTAAGTGATCCATATGGTATATTCTTCTTAGACTATGATGGAAATCATCACTTTCAACGTGTCTCTGAGCTCCAAATCGCTCCCATCGAACAACTCAGAGATCTTGTACACTGGTGTGAAGTCAGACGCGACATCAAAGCTAGACACCTGAAGCCCTTGATTTTTGATGCTGCTCTGAAGTTAAAGAATCAAGGAGTAAATGTCCCTGACTGGATGATCCCCACTGAAAAGACGACCCTTGATGAACTTCTCATTAAGGAAGAACCTTTTGAAAACTGATATAATCTCCTTTTTCTCTATTGTATCAGTTATCCTTCTGTACTTGTAAATTATTTCGCTTGTACTTATAATCTTTCTGTTCTTCATTGTAACCTGATTCAATATCTTAAAGGAAGATTTCAGCGAACGTACTTTACTCCATCAGTACTGAAAAGATCCCAGAAAGCAGTAAAAGGGACAAATATTTTATGAGTTCTTTTTATCCCTATGTTTTCATTAAATATCAATTTTCTTTGTTGCTATGTCATAATCAAATAGGGGGAGATTGTTGATCCAAGCCCTCAGTGATTTGATAATGACCCTCTCTTAAATACTTAGTGAAAATTGTAAGTAAACAATATGTATCAGAGTTTCACTATCGCTGATAAGTACTAAGATCTTACAGTACCGCTGATAGGAACTCTCGCTCTTTTAAATTAAACATTCAGCGAACACTGTTCACCATTAATGTGCTGAGTCTGTTCAGTCATTATGATGATCGCTGATAAGTTAGTTGATTACTTATGATCCCTGAAGACAAGTTTCACGTCAACAAAGGTTCTACGCTGAAGTCGAAGATCAAGCTCAAGAACCAGCGACAAGTCTCCTAATGAACTGATGCGGATCAGCGAAGACTCAGATTTGTCCACTCAATGTGAAGTATCAAGTACAAGACTTCAGCTATCGCTGAACTTTATCATCTGCTGAATAGTAAATGATAATCGCTGAATCAACGAAAGCTGATCATGAAGTCCTCCGTACAAAGTTCTTTTGTCTTAACCACCCTTGCACGACTCCGTACGAATTGTCAGAAAAGAACCTCCGAATATCTGAAATCGTACAACCACTCTGATACTACACTATTCATCCATACGGCTACTAAGGTTGTCAACCAATGTCAATGACATGCAACCAACCAGCTGATGACACGTGTAAAGTATATACTGACTTGCATTAAATGCATGCAGTATATAAAGAGATGAACTCACTTCATTTGAAGTAACTTGCTAACTCTGGAAAAGTTCAAATCTCTTATCTCAGATAGGTTATTATTAGTAATTTCCTTATCTCTCTTAGTGCAAGAAACCTTAGTGTTCCAACTTGTTTAGATTTAGGTTTATCCTTAATCTTGTCTCCGCAACAAGCTGTAAATTGTTAATGATTTATCAATAAACAATTTAGAAAAGTAAAATTTGTGTGTTTGTATTCAACCCCCCCCCCCTTTTACAAACTTGTATAGGCCTTCGGGACCAACATACCTCTCTAACCGGTACTTGATTATCATTTGCAGTTTCTATTATTAAAGCATGATCTAACACTTTAAATGCATATAAGCAGCAAAAGAAGGAGACACAAATGATCGGTTTGCATCTGAATCAAATAACACTTTAGCACGTATAGAGTTTATTATGAATGTACCTGTACCCACATCAGGAGTTTCTTCTGCTTCTTGTGCTGTCATTTGGAAGGCACGACCCCTTGCTCTTGGTAGCTCTAGCCTTTGTACTACTGGTCTAACACCCGTTGGTCTCACTGACGTACCACCTTGTTGTATTCTCCCCCGTGGACAATCAGACTGAATGTGATCAGGAGAATTGCATGAGAAACAAAATCGAGTTACCCGACAGTCTTTAGCAACATGACCGGTCTTTCCACACCTGTAACAAACTCGAGGATCAACTTGACAATTTCCTTGATGAATACGGTTGCATTTTGAACAAGGTCTTTCTGCTGGTCTGAAAGGTGGACGGCTATCAAATCTCTGGAATCTGGACTTCTTTGGATCATAATGTGGTCCTTCCCATTTTCTTTTCCTAGTACTTTTATCACTATCATCTCTTCCTTTATCCCGTTCTACATTTTTCGCGGCATCTACTGTGGCTGAGAAGGTATCTGGTCCCTTTGCAATCACTAGACTTCTGATTTCTGAATTTAACCCGAAGATAAACCTTTCCATCTTAAGTGCCTCCGTGGCAACGTAGTATTCAGCGAAACGAGACTTCTCCATAAAACGGGCAGTATAATCCCGAACTGATAGACTTCCCTGTTGCAGACTCATGAATTCTTGAGGACAAAACTGTCTCTTGAAATCTATAGTGAATTCCTCCCAAGAAAAAGTAGAATACACATCAGATCCTCTAGAGGAAATAAGAGCTTCTCGCCAATATAACGCATCAGCCTTCAACATCGCAGTCCCATATAACACTCTATCTTCATCGGCACACTTACTGGTTTTGAAGATAACTTCTATCTCTTTTAGCCACCTCATAGCCTTCACCGGATCTCTTTCCCCTGAGTAAGTTGGAGGTTTGCAACTCAGAAATATCTTATAATCACACTTCCTTGGCACCTGTATGACAGTAGGTGTAATGGGCATCTCGTCTTCCAGACTAGGATCTGGTATTTCAGTTTCAGTGTGACGAGTTCGGTCGAACATAGCTTGTATATTCGCTTGCAGTCTTCCCATTTCAGCCGTCAAATCGTTTCTTGTAACAAATTCAGTACCTCGCGACGGAACTCTGCCTCCAGTTCTACCCCTACCTCGTTCTCCCCCTCTTCCCCTTGTCCCGACTGTTGGATTCGTTCTATTAAGATTTCCTCCTCCCTCTCTATTCGTACGTCGAGTACCACTTGCCATTCTGTTGATTTCAACAAGGTTAATATACACGTAAGCACATACCCCATATAATAAGATATTCCAGTTCAAACATGTACCTGTAAGTTCACAATTACACTGGCCAGATGTAATTTGAAATTACCTTACATGATGTTCCTTCTACCTTTTATATTTCGCATCCCAAGGTTCTAAAATAATAAGGACATCCTACTTCACATGCAGTTTAAGTCTAGGTATGGATCCGAATACCTAAATCCCTTAAACTAGGGCTCTGATACCATCTGTAACGACCCGGTTCCCAAACATACAACAAATAACATATTTTACATAACACTGTTTAATAACAAAAGATACATCATATAACATGTACGGTCCCTTAGTCTTTACAATCATAATAAGTAATTCATTAGAAACTTTTCGTTAATTAATTTACATTATAACTAATAACAAAGTTATAAGTACAAAACACATCACGGTCTTCAAAACATAAGTCTTCCCAAAAGCTAGTCATAGATTAACCTTTTCACTTGCTCCTACTTGATCCATGACCTGGAATACATATTTTTAAAACAAAATGAGGGTTAGACCTAGTGGTCTAAGTGAGAAAATCCCTGTCAGTTTAAAACCATTTGCACAATCACCTTATACATAACACAGATATGAATACCAATTATGACTCAAGCATTGTATACTTTCCTGTCTCATTCCCATAGCCATATTAGTTGGTTGCGAGTCAACTAATCAGTTTACTCCACTGCACTAATATACAGCCAACTCCGCTGTCCCTCCGTACAACCAAACTCCACCGGTCCTAAGCCCGGCCAACGTGTACTCGTGTAGTGTAATATTTGTATAAATATAATATACATCTCAATATATCATACTTCATACATATGTACATAATTACATTATTTATCACATTCTCAATCCATATATATGTATTCTAGTTTAAAAACATTTTAAAGTAAAACTCACCTGTGTGCTTATCAAAACGCTTCCAAGCTTTTTTCCAAAAGATTCAGTCTTTCACTCATAATTCACAGAATCTGAAACAATTTAAATACAATTATCTCCTTACCAATTAAACATATAAGACTTACTAGTAGGCTAAGAACTCTAGATAACTCTATCTAACTCGTATTCTCAAATGTTTCCCCCAATCCCAAACTTAAGTCGAGTCCACAATATTTCCAGTCCTCAATCATACTCTATCCAAGAGTCGTCAAAATACAAAGTCACCGGATACTCAAAAGTATCTGGAATCTCAAAAGTGACCGAACAGTTGGAGTTTTCGGACACCACAAAAAACTATCCGGACAACATGACCTATCCGGACAACATGACTTTCCGGACAATATAAACAATCCAGACAACATAAACAATCCAGATGACATAAACAATCCGGACGACATCCGGAAACCAAAGCAATCCGGACACCATCCGATAACTAATTTCAATCGGAAACTATAGAAAGAGGAACTTACCGGATATCTTTGCCTGTCCGGACACCATTAACAAAACTACCGGACACCAACAAAAGGAACTACCGGACACATTCAAATTGTGTCCGGAAACCTCTGTTGGTTTACCCCATTTCTACCCAGAAATCGACTGAAATTAACCCAGTCAGAATTTGATAATTCTAATCCGATAGAAACTTTCTACTAGTAATTACAAACATAAAATACAAAGGAAACATACCTCAAATCACTTCCAAGTACACCAATTGAAGCCTTAACCTAAATCTTCTTCTTCTTCTTCTTCTTTTGGTCTCAAAACACACACACACACACACACACACACACACACACACACTGATATTTTATGTTTTGAAAATATCTGGAGTCTTAGGGTATATATATTTTAGACCAAATTTACAATCTTGGCTTAAACTATTCAATAATGACCCAAACACCCCTAAACTTATAAATTAACCCAAACTTACCCTAAACATCCAATTTTAAAGTTAACTAAATTTAACGGAAAGAGGATTTAACTAACGAACTTACCCGGGGTATTACAGACATGGTCGTAGTTAAGAAGATATTCAGGGGGAGTGGTAGAGATAAGCGCCAGACGTAGGAGATAGTCGTGGAGGAGAACCCGAGAAGATGATAGGTCGTGGGTGTTGAAAAACTGATGTTTAGAAAAACCGTATCATTTAAAAAAAATGTTTTACAATTTTTATAAAGTAGTATAGATAATGCTTTGCTTGGCCAAAATATTATATTCTGGTGTAGTATGTAAAGCTATGAGAAACTCATGTCATCTAAGAGCATCTAAAATGCATAAAAAAGAATTTTAATTTTATCAAATAAGTTTTCCACTAATGTAAAAACCTTTACAAATCTTGTAAAATCCTTTTTAAAAGTTTTTCACCAATTATAATTATAATCTACCCTGATCATTTAAAATGTTTTATAAAAGACCATGTTTTAAAATTCATGTCATATTTTTTTTGACAAAAAACACTTTAGATTCAAATATTTAAAAATATTACCATAAAGAATATTAAAAAAGTAGCTCTAAACCCAAAACATATTTTTTGAAAACAAAAATATATTTAACGATATATATTTCTCAAAAATCTTTATAACAATGTATTTTATAAAAAAAATATAGTTTAATTTTAAATATTTAATAAATTATAGGAGTACAATTGATTGATGAAATTTATTTAGGTGTAAAATGAATATATAAATTAACAAGGGGCTAAAATGAAATTTTAGTTGTTGGGAAAAGCTATTGTATAAAAGCTTTGTAAACTCCAACCCTTTCTTCAAAAACCTTTTAAAAAGTCTTCCTTAAGTCTTTACAAAGTCTTTTTGTAAATAGTAAAAGTCTTTATAGCTTATGCATTGGAGATGCTCTAATTATCATCAAACTTGTAATGGATAATCGATCGTTTGTCGAAGTCGAAACATGAGGGGTCAAAAGTAAAAAACAGCCAAAGTCGAGTGCAAGAGGTAGATGGGGGTGGTGATGGTGGTGTTCGCCGGAGGGAGAAAGGGAAGGGTGCGGTGGCGGCGGGTGGGGGAGGGTTGTTCGGGGACAACAGAGATCTCGAATATAAATGGTATGTTTATTTTATCTTGAGTAAATTACCTGTTTGGTCCCTGTAGTCTACACTTTTTACCCACACTAGTCCCAAAAATGAAATAAATGCACAAAAAGACCTGTGGTACACATTAACCCTGTTAACTCAAAGGGATATTTTAGTCATTTCTCATTATTTTTGTCTTTTTCTTAATAAAAATAAAAAATAAAATATATTAATGTTATATTTTATACATATATATATATGCATGCAGGGAGAAGTCTCCCCATCGGCCTCCCCGTCCACCGTCGGCGCCCATCACCATCACCATGTTTCTGGTGTCCGATGTTCAATTATGATTTTAATTTCTTTCAACAATATTATCTTCATTTATGCAGAAAAAATGACGAGCTTAGGAAGGATGCTGTTGATGCACTTTGTTGCTTGGCACATGCTCTTGGCTAGGACTTCACAATTTTCATCCCATCACTTCACAAACTTCTTCTTAAGCATCGCATGCGGGTCTCCTTTGTGCTCATTATGTTATTTGCATTTTTTTGTGAAAATCATTGTTGTAGAAATTAATGTTTTACATATTTTTACTTTCAGCTATCAAAAGGAATTTGAAGAAATTGAGGGGCGGTTGCAAAGGAGTATACCGTTAATTAATGTTTTACATATTTTCCCTTCAACACATAGTCTCAAACAGAAGATATATATATATATATATATATATATATATACACACACACACACATACGAAGAGCATTACCTCACCAACGAAAGAAAACCGGAAACAACCCACCTCGTCGACCATCTCCGACCTCCCCTCAACCTCCCTTAACTTTCCATATCCACTTCGGTCACTCAACCAATCAATGTGTTTACACAATGGTGATGGTCGTGGGTGTATTTTATGATACATACATGTTCATAAAGCCCAAAAAGAATGCAATGAAGCAACAATTGGGGTTTTGTTCGATTCATCAAAAGTTAGCGGAATCCCATGATTTGTGTGGGGATTGCTCATCCTCCAATATGGGTTTTAGGGGAGAATCCAGGAATTTTGTGTTCTTGAAGGTGGAAAGGATTGATGTGATTCAGAGTTATATATTAAGAAGATGAAGTGAAATTGATGTGTTCTTGTTGTGGTGTCGATTTTGAGACGAAATTTGCTGACGAATCCACCTTGTATTTTCCCAACTAAGAAAAACTCGAAATCCAGATGTCGATCTTCAAAACCCATATGTCGGAGATGATGATGGATGTCGGCGGTGGACGTGGGAGGCCGATGGGGAGACGGACCGTCTCCCTGCATATATATATATATATAGAGAGAGAGAGAGAGAGAATATTTGTATATATAATATATTCAAATATAATATTAATAATTTTTATTTTTTTATTTTTATTAAGAAAAAAACAAAATAGTGAGAAATGACCAAAATACCCCTTTGAATTAACAGGGTTAACTGATTTTGTTAGAGGAAAGGTCCAAAAGTTAGCGAAAATGTGTACCACAGGTCCCTTTCGTGTATTTATTCCATTTTTGGAACTAGTGTGGGTAAAAAGTATAAATCAGTAATTTACTCTTTTATCTTTCTTAAACTTTTTAATTAGAAAAGGGAAAAAAACATAAAATGGTACCAAATAACCTTCCTCCAAGCAACATAAAGTGAATGGACTCACCTGGTCTGGTCTGGCCTGGATCTGGGTTTTGGTTTGTCAATTTGGTTAAGGTTTTTGGTTAATTTGGTCCAATTGTTTTTATATAATATAATATTTATTATATTATATGACTTTGATACAATATTAATTTATCATGCATTATAATTTATTTTTGGTAGATTATTGTTTTTGTTTATCTTCAGGTGGAGTATGTTATCATTTATTACATCTATTATAAATTTAAAAGACATATGAGATATTTAAGGATTTATCAAATTTAAAATGATAAGTTTCCTAATTTTTAAAATATTTTCTATTTTTTATGTTATTTTTTAAATAATGATGTATGTGGTCCACATTCATTCTTGTCTTCTCGCAAATTGACTGTCTTCTCGTTTAAACCTGCCCCTATATATACATATATAGAGAAAGGATAATTTGAAACTCTCTCAAAGATTGAAACTCACTTTATAGCCCTTGATCTAATCTTGCTAATTACTTCTTAATTAATTTAATTATTTAATTCAGAAAAGATAGAAATTAGACAAAACCTGAAAAACATTAATTTCTACATTAATTATTATCTAACTTGTGGTTTTGAGTTGGGAATGTATTGCTTTTAATCCTTAGATGTATCGGGAGCGTTCGGGTGAGAAACTACAAATTTTGGGCCTCGATACGTAGGGTGAATCTGAATGCATGATTGCGAAGTGAAAAATAGTTCATACCTGATTGGTAGCAAATCGAGATACAACGATGGCTGCTAGGGTTTGGTAAGCGACGAGGGGACGGAGAGAGGGAGGGGACGATGGCTGCTAGGGTTTGGTAGTCGTCTCAATTACCAAATCAATTGAGGACGAATCAGAGGGATTATATAATGTAAGACAAATAATTATATTTTAATTCTTTTAAACACTTTTCGACCGATTTTAGACGGAACCTTTCGACGAATTTTCGATGGAAAAGAAATAATTATATTTTAATTTTTTTAAACAGTTTTCGACGGATGTTTGACCGAACTCTTCGACGGATTTTCGATGGAAAAGAAATAATTATATTTTATTTTTTAAACAGTTTTCGACGGATTTTAGACGGAACTCTTCGACAGATTTTCGATGGAAAAGAAATAATTATATTTTAATTTTTTTAAATAGTTTTCGACGAATTTTTGACGGAACTCTTCGACGGATTTTTGATGGAAAAGAAATAATTATATTTTAATTCTTTTAACAGTTTTCGACGGATTTTAGACGGAACTCTTCGACAGATTTTCGATGGAAAAGAAATAATTATATTTTAATTTTTTTAAATAGTTTTCGACGGATTTTTGACGGAACTCTTCGACGGATTTTCGTTGGAAAAGAAATAATTATATTTTAATTCTTTTAATAGTTTTCGACAGATTTTAGACGGAACTCTTCGACGGATTTTCGATGGAAAAGAAATAATTATATTTTAATTCTTTTAAACAGTTTTCGATGGATTTTAGACGGAACTCTTCGACGGATTTTAGATGGAAAAGAAATAATTATATTTTAATTTTTTTAAACAGTTTTCGACGGATTTTTGACGGAACTCTTCGACGGATTTTTAATGGAAAATAAAATAATTCTTTCTTATTTTTTATAAACAGTGTTCGACGGAAATCTGTCGAAAATCCATCGATTAATGTAGAAAGTTTATTTTTTAATATTTCGTTGCAAATCCGTCAAAAATCCATCTACGATTGTCGACGACCAATTCCGTCGCAAATACTCAGTATTCTAGTAGTGTACGTAGGGTGCGACTATGCCCGCAACTATGACATTTGTCAATGTCGCGGGGAAGAGACACCCCGCGTTACCTACGGGGCCGACAATGCTCGCGATAATGACAACTGTCATAGTCGCATGGCACTGTAGCGGTCGGCCTCAAACTGGTTTAAATGCTGATTTTTAGCCATTTTTCTCACTTCTCAACCCTTCCCTTTCTCTGCCAAATCGATCTCTCATCCTCTCATATGAACCCTAACGCATTTTGAGGTTTTTCTCTTAAAAATCAAGTGTTCCTTCATCATCCATGCTAGTGAGCCCAACCTATGGTGCAAGATCAAAGTTCATCTCCATTTTCTTGGGATTTAGGATTTTGGGGTTTTACTCAAAACCTAAGTGGTGAGTTTATCTTACTTCTCTCTAAACCTTGGGATAAATTATAAACACTCCATTTATGATTTCCTAGTGTTTATGTTTCTCAAATTTCGGTTCAGATGATTTTGAGAAAATTAGGTCAAAATTAGGGTCTTGGTCAAAAGAAGATTTTGATAAGTAGTGTTTGGAGGATGATTCTGAGCACATGGATTTGTTTGTTTTTGTGTTGGGAGCTTGTGTATCTGGGTTTTTGGAATTATTGCTTGTGGATTCAAGTTTCTTCAATGAAGTTTATATTGGGGTAAAATCTAGATTTAACCTAAATCTAGCGAGGTGAGTTCAAGTTGGTTTTTGAAAACTATGTACATGCCAAAATGTGTACTTTGAAGTAATTAATGTGTTTATTTGGCATTTCTCAAATGTGTTAGTATTTGGAAAAGTTCTCATATTTAGTAAATTTAGGTCCTTAATCTTATGAAAATGTCTAGCATTGGTTTTTGGATATTTTGATATGTAAATATCAAAATGTGTTCTTTTGGGTGGTTCATTGCACAAATGAAATTTGGTTGATGTTAACGCACTTTTGGTGTACTTGGTTTATAAACCGTTTGGAAAAATGCATGTCATCGTGTCATGAGATATTTTGGAAATATAATGAGAGTTTTTGTTGGAAGATGTTTTGTCCCCAACTAATAATGTGTTTTAAGTAATCATGCCCTTGAAGCATGTATTTGTAAAAACGTCGATTAAATGCGTTTTATTGTTTTAATGACGTTTATTGATTGGTCAATTGGATTGTTGAGCCTTTGGCTCGTAATTGACTTAAATGAGTCTTGGGGACTTTAGTCCATGTGAACTGCTTTATATTGAGCTTTTGAAGTTATATGCATTTGAGACATCTTTATTTATTAATTACATGTTTTGAGGATGTTTGACATTCGTTTGGGAGTCATGTAATTTTAGAGTATGATGCATTGGATCCATAGGCATGTGAGTCGGTCTTATTTATACGATCAATTGGGTATTGTGGGGTTGGACTCCGGGGCTCATGTTTTGTGACCTTAAACTTTCCAAGTAGGTACTAGGAGGGTTGGGTCTGGAAGTGCTACCTTGGAGGTAGGCACTAGGACCTCCACCGCAACCGAATCTTGAGGTGAAACTTGTTGAGGAGTCGTAGGAGTTGTTAGTCCCAGATGGCTTAAACAGGTATTGTAGAAGGGGGGGGGGGGGGGGGGTTGAATACAATACACAAAAATTCACTTAATTTAATTCTTTTATTGAAAAACTTCAACAAGAATTACACATAGAAAACTACAGATTGTTGCGGAAAAGAATAGTTAAACTATTCTAACAATCTTCACAAAGTAAATTGAAAAACAAAACAACTTTAACACACTAAGATTCAAAGCTATAAAGTTCCAAAGAGATGAAGTATTTTTGCATTGAGAAATTCTTCAAGAAAGCGTAACTTTGCATGAGGAGCTCCTTCCTCTTTATATAGTGCATGAAGCATTAAATGCTTACGACACTTGTCATCAGGAGATTTGAGAGTAGGGGTTGACTCTGAAAAGTTGATGTGTCCTTTTCACCTTTTTTCTTAGTACCAGGAAGGATACACATGCTTGATTGAGACAATATATAAGATTGGATAAAACGACAAATAGTAACTTTTACTTGACAATAGATATTATCCCATAATAAATGATCTTCTCATTTTGTCTTCCAAGAATAAATCTCACCGATTTGGACTGTAAGGTCGGTGAGATTCTTTGACCAAAATGATCATGATGAAGACCATGTTGCCACCGATTTGAAGCCTTCATCGGTGGCTTGTTTGACCGATCTTGAGAGATGATCGGTTGGAGCGTCCACTGATTTTCATGAGGAAAGTCGGTGGATAATGACTTAACTTTTTGTTGAGAAGAATGTCTTTCACTTCCACAATAAGAACATCTTCAAGCTTGATTTCGGTTGATCTTCGACTTCACCGAACTTTTGTTGTTTTGTCTAAGTCATCATAAAGAACCAAAGTAAAATATTCTAAGTAAGATTTTTAGGAGAAACATCGGTGGGTCAATTTCAAATCTTTGGTGACCCAACAATCTCCCCCTATTTGAATTTGAGCTCCATACTTAGAATATTTTGAGAGTAACTGAACATAACATGCAATTTGACCCTTTTTACTCTTTTTAGGTTCTTTTCACATAGACCATTCCTTTTGTTCTTTTTGGTCTATTTTTCTTTTATGGATTTGTTAAGTATATCCAATATTTACATGTAAAGAAATATATGCAACAATGGAATGAAATTTAGATAGATTCTAAGTTAAGAAAGAAAAGTTCTTGTATTCATTAATAACTGATACATCAAAAGATAATGAAGTTACAAGTACTAAAAGTGACCAATACCCATATTACTTTCTTGGTTGATGTAGGAGTTTGATTTCGGTGGCGATGTTCTGTTAGTATGACTGTGCTTCAGGAATGTAAGGCATGAGATTGCAAATGCCATCCAGGAAGAATATATCGGCGATGTGAATCTGAGAGAACCTGAAGAACCGTCGGTGGCCGAGAGCATAATTGAAGAATAAACCTGGGATGGGTGAGAGACATAGTGTGGTAGAAGGGTAAGTAATGGAGGTTGGAATGGACAGGTCAAGATTGTCCACATAAGGAATCCTTCTTTTGGCATCCATGTCTTTGAAGATGGTGTTTTTCATGGTTTTTGTCTTTGTAGCCGGAAGTCTGACATCTTCTTTCAGAGTTTGAACTCGGGCACGTTCCTCAGAAGAAAGAACAATGTTGTACTTTTTCTTAATCTCCTTCATTTTGTCCATCAACCCATCGATTTATCTGATGAAGATGTCCTTCTTTGGATTGACACATTTTACCAGAAGCTTTGATAGTTCCATCCATTCGGAGAGCCCAAACTGCTTGAGATGATAATCTCTAATGTTCCTGGAACACCCATCGTCCCTTTCAATGATGAGCCGAATATCGGAGGGAGTGATTCTGGATGTTGCAATTTTGACACAAGAGATGGGTGACCTGTTGGTTTGGTAGTGCATGACTTTCTTGTACCAATTTATTTCTTCTTCCTTGTCTTCTGCGGCCTTTCTTACCGATTCTTCAAGAGAGCCTAACTCAACCTTTTGAGCTTTAATAGGGTCGGAGGTCTTGGCCTTGGCAGCTTCTTCTTTTGCAACTTTAAGAGATAAGGCTTTGGAATCATCTAAAGCCTTTTGAGCCAAATGAGCTTCCTCAATTTCTTGTGGAGACAAACCCAATTTAGAGACAACTCCTTGAGGAGGAGATTTAAGTCTCAAATATTGTGCATCAGATGGTCGAGCCCCATATTTTGCTATCTCCTTTTTCTTCTTCTCTTCTTTTGCTTCATCTTCAGCTGAAAGAATTTTCTTGCCTTTATCTTTTGGTTCATCGGTCGGACCAGTTTTCTCCTTTTCCCCCTCAACTGATCCGCCGGTTCGCTCCACCGATGGGATAATAGTAGAAGTGTCCACCGATTTTTCGAGAGTGGCTACCGATGGGATTTTTGCCGATGGGGTCTGGGTGGCCACCGATGGAGTGGCTGCCGAAGGTGATGGGGTGGCCACCGATTTTGGTGAAGTATGCATCGGTGGAATGTTGTCAATCGTAGGTTTGATCGTGCCCACAAATTTAGAAGCCTCAATGATTATGTCGGTGGTGGTTTTAGGTCTTGTAGTGAAGCGAATGGAAGAAGTATCCGTGGGATCTGATGGAGGTCTGTTGCTGCCGACATGCCTAACAGAAGGCCTTCGGGGAGCCAGCAGCCGGAATAGATATGCCCAAGTGACTAGAAATACCATCCACCCTGTGATGAATTTGCTGAATGTGAATCCGATCAACATTATCGAAGGAAAAATCCCCAAGGTCGAGATCCCAATCAAGATTGTCATTGAGGAAGTCGACCTTTTTATGAAGGGATTTGAGAGAGTCCATGATAGAGGGGTGATGAGATTGCTGCTGAGAATCCTTATCACGGAGCCTGGCAATTTCAGCATCTTTAACATCAGCAGAGGCTTTTAGGGCCCCTAAGGAAATGGCCATATGAGAGTTGGAGGTGGTCAAATCCTCCAACTTTTGGCTAACAGTAGCCATGTTGTCGGTGAGAGGCCTGATCAGTGTTTGAAGAGAAGCCTCAAGAAGTTGACGAATTTGGTCTTCCAAAACTCTTACCCTTTCGTTTGTCTGAGCGATCATAGTTATGGAGGCCTGTTTGAATGCCTCAAATTGGGTACCCACCATCCGACATTGGCGGGCACTTTCTTGAAATTCAGCAAAGAGATCACTTGGGAGGCGGATATCGGTAGTAGTAGAAGTACCAGCCTGAACATTCTGAAGTTGGAATCTAGGAGCATTGGGAGATAGAGGAGTGTGGGGAAGTGACATTGCTTCTGGAATGGTGGTGGAGGACGGTTGGTCAGATAAGGGATCAGGGAATAGCACTCTAGTGGAAGATGGAGAAGGTGATGAATTACCCTCTGAAGATGAACTGGTTTGGGAGTCTGACTGAGACGTCGGTGAGGGTGATGGTTGTTTCGGTGGAGATTGTTTCGGTGAGGGTGATGGTTGCGTCGGTGGAGATCGTTTCCGTGAGGGGGATGGGTGCTTCGGTGGAGATTGTTTCGGTGAGGGAGATGGTTGCTTCGGTGGAGATGGCATCGGTGAGGTGGAGTGTTTTGGCGTATCAGTGATGGTTGCGTCGGTGTGATCGGTGGCAGTGATATCAGTGGTGGCATGGTGAGGAGAATTTGTGTGCTGTAACAAAAAGTCCAGAGTCCAAGCCCTCCGGAACAACCGCTGGACCGGCTGAACCTTCACTGGGTTGTGCATCATCAACCACAAAGTGGTCGGGTGTAAGGATGTGAAGTGAAAAATCGGTGTCTTCGAGGGGAGAGACCCCGAAGTCATATGCACCACCCAAGGAAGTGGGTGATGAGGTAAGGTGAGGGTGATCCAATGATACAACCAAAGCCTTTTGAGAGGCGACGGAGGAGACGGTTTGGGGTATGACGGATTCCCTTGGCCCGGATGGGACAACTTCAACAGCTACCGATTTTTGAGAATCGGCAACTGGCTTGTGAGGCTTGGCCGAAGGTTTCCGAGACGTCTTTAGAGGAGATCTCGAAGGGGATTTGGAGTGCCTCCGCTTGGGGGAAGGGGTTGAGACTTGGGTAGCCTCCGAAGGTGACTTCGGGGGTGTGGTCCCGGAAGCGGACACGGAGGTGTCGGTGGCTCATGAAGATTTCTTCTTGGCGCCACCCGACTTTACTCGGGAAGAGGGGATAGGGGCTACCACGACTGGATGGTCTTCTGGAATCACCGGGTGTATAAACCCGGGGATTTTGGCGTCCCCCCAGTGTAGCTCGGGAGAGTGAACAAGATTTGACATACCTTGTCGGAGAGGCAAGTATGTAGTGAGAGGGGGCACGTCGAGAGCATTTTTGCCAACAACGGGGGCAGACCAATCATACACAAATTTGGGAGTCTTTGACTTCCGGTCATCCAAAGTATCACCCATCTTGTGCTGAACTATCATGTAGATGAATCTTGGGTAGGCTATGTGGCATCGTTTCGGGTGTTTTACCACCTCGGTCAGCTCGGTAAAGAAATACTGGGCGAAGTTGATTTTTCTTTGAAAAATAAGGGCAGGAGCAAGAGAGGTAATGTAGGAAGGGGATTAATCATGGCCAATGGTCTTTCTCGAAAGACAGTAGATGATGTGGGTGAAGAAAAAGTTCCAACCCATTTTGTTTCTTACAAGGGTACCTGGTCCTTTAGAAGATTTGGTAGGTTTGTCAGGTGTTTGATGAATGTAACCAATAGTACGTACCACTTCTGCATGTGCATGTTCAGCATACATATCTTCATACTCAGGGAATGCAGTGATCTTCATAGAATCGCTAACATCATCCACGCCAAATGTGAGATCATGATCACCATCTTCATCAGTGAGGATTGAAGCATTGATGGAGTCATTATATGGATCATAGACACAGGTAAGCTAGAACTTACCAATCAGAAACTTGCTCATCTTTGGATTGCAAGTGAATGCATGGAGAGGAGGAGAGCGGGTCCAGAACATGGTGATAGTAGTGAACTCAGGATGGGCAGGATCAGATTCAAATCTTGCAACATGGTTGCATGGATTCAACTTGAGGTCTTCAAAACATGTGGGGATTTCTTTGACGATTTTAGGTTTCTTTGTGACTTGGGATGAAGTAGAAGATGCCATTGAAGAGATGTGAGAAAAGTTGCAGGTTGTGTTCTTGAGAAAAAGATAGAGAATGGAATCGTCGGTTTGTAGGGTTTTGCGAAAAGGATGAACGAGGAAGAAGGGGGTTATTTATAGGGTAGGAATTTGAAAAGGATTTAGGAGGCAACGGTTATGAATGGAAATCGAAAGGGTTTTGGAGTTTAAATGAATATAAAATGGATTGAAAAGAGGTAATCATTTTGGTTTGAAAAGGTGTGGCTGAAAAGGCATTCCATAAGAATGGAAATGGGAGGGGTCAATATCTCACTGGCATATAGGTTTAGGTATGATGTCAGCATTGAGAAGCATGTAGGATAAGGATGAAGGTTAGATCGGTGATGGGACGTATCAGCGAGTTAAGAATTCACCGATGAAGGATCGAGGGTCGGTGTGATGATCGTCGGTGCAAGATGGTCACCGATAGGTCCTTCAAGATTCGGTGTAAGGGTTGGTGAGTGTCAAATTGACCGGTGAGAGAAGTCCACCGCTGATAAGGATTGGGCTTTAATGAAGAGTCGGTGGCATTCTTTAGGAGAGATGTCGGCGGTATTCAGCTTCAGTAGTTGAGGTTGAAACTGAGTTTTGTTTCTTGCTGGACCAACTGACCAATTTACCACCAAGAAGTTGGCAGCTACTTGCGGTACTTTTTCTATCAACTTTGGAACCTGCATAGTCAGAGTCCGAATACCCTATTAGTTCAAAACCTGAGTCTTTGGGATACCAAAGACCCAAATGCAAGGTTCCTTTCAGATACCGGAAAATCCGTTTGACAGCAGCCAAATGAGATTCTTTTGGATTGGCCTGATAACGGGAACATAGACAAATAGCAAACATAATATCTGGTCTGCTAGCAGTTAAATAAAGAAGGGATCCGATCATAGCTCGATAATTCGTTACATCAACAGATTTACCATCTGGATCAACATGAATTTTCAAGGGTGGTGCCATGGGAGTTTTCATAGGAGAGCTGTTTTCAAAATTAAACTTCTTCAGAACGTCCCAAATATATTTGCTTTGATTAATAGAAATCCCTTCTGAAGTTCGTTTGACCTGAAGGCCCAAAAAGAATGTAAGATCTCCAATCACGCTCATCTCATATTGGCTCATCATGAGAGAAGCAAACTCATCACAAAGTGATTCATCCGTGGCACCAAAGATGATGTCATCCACGTAGATTTGAACGAGTATGAGATTACCTGAGGCCTTCTTGATGAATAAGGTGTTGTCAATTTTACCTCTGGAATACCCATTCTTTAGAAGGAAATCGGCAAGTGTGTCATACCAGGCACGAGGATCCTGTTAGAGACCATAGAGAGCCCTGTCCAATTGGTACACATAGTCAGGATGTGTGGGGTCTTCAAATCCAGGTGGCTGTTTCACATAGACTTCCTCAGCCAGTTCACCATTGAGGAATGCACTTTTAACATCCATCTGGAAGACTCTGAAGTTTTGGTAAGCAGCATGAGCCAGAAAGATCCTTATGTCTTCAAGTCTAGCAACAGGAGCAAATGTTTCATCGTAGTCAATTCCTTCTTCCTGTCTGTATCCTTGAGCAACCAGTCTGGCCTTGTTTCTGATGACTGTACCATCTTCATCCATTTTGATCCTGAAGACCTACTGGTTCCAATAATTGTCTTCTTTGGAGGTTTTGGAACCAATCTCCACACCTTGTTTCTTTCAAATTGAGAAAGTTCTTCTTGCATGGCAGTGATCCAACATGGATCGGTTAAAGCTTCCTTAATTTTCTTTGGCTCAATGAGAGATAGAAAATTCACATAGAGACAAATGTTTCCAATGCCTCTTCGAGTTTAGACTCCAGCTAGTTGATCACCGATGATTTGATCAATGGGATGATCATTGGTCCATTTGGTAGCAGGAGGTAAGGGAGGTGGAAGAGTTTGTGTGGGAGATCGATGGAACCAATATTTGGGTCAATTTCGGTGGAAGGTGGAGTTTGTGAGGTGGAAGGTGACCCAACTTGTTGGAGAGATGTATGAGGATCAGAATAGGTGAAAGGGATAGATGAGGAATCGTTGGAATTAGCTGCAGGGGCATCACCAATACATGATGAGATCCATCTATGTAACTCATCATTATCATTTGAAAGAGATGATGATCTGAGGTCATCAAATTTGACATGAATGGACTCATCAATGCATTTTCTTCTAAGGTTGTACACAAGATATGCTTTTGAGGATAGAGAGTATCCAACAAAAATGCCTTCATCAGCCTTAGGATCAAATTTCCTAAGGTTGTCACGATCATTGAGAATAAAACACACACGACCAAAACATGAAGAAATCCTATATTTGGTTTTCTGCCATGGAAAACTTCATAAGGGGTTTTCCCATGTCTTTTGGAGATCACCGATCTGTTGTGGGTAAAGCAAGCAGTATTAACATATTCAACCCAAAAATAGGTGGGAAGATTTGATTCACTTAGCATAGATCTAGCAGCTTCACACAGAGTCCGATTCTTTCTTTCAACCATTCCATTCTGTTGAGGAGTTCTGACAGCTGAGAAAGTTTTGAGATATTCCCCTGTCATTGAAGAAGTCTTCCAAGGCACTATTTCTGAATTCAGTGTCGTTGTCACTTCTTACAGATCGTACAAGCTGACCATTCAGAACTTCATTCTTTTTGACAAAGTGGATGATTTCTTCAGTTGCATCACTTTTGTACCTGAGAAAAGAAACCCAAGTATATCAGTGAATTCATCAACAATTCCAAGGATGTACCTTTTGCCACCTAGGCTAGGAGTGCTGACTGGTCCACATAGATCCATGTGCAACATCTGAAGAGGAAGAGTGCTGGAGGAACACTGCTTTGTCTTGAAGGAGGTTTTGGTGAGTTTCCCTTTTTTCACATGCATCACATAGCTTTTCTTTTACAAAATTTATCTTCGGCATGCCGGTCACCAGTTCTTTGTTGGAGATGATGTGAAGAGTTTTGAAGTTCAGATGAGACAGACGTTTATGCCACAGCCAGTTCCCTTTGGCTGTGTCATCCGACACAAAGCATACACTTGAGGAGCCATTGCTTTGTCCTATATCTACCACGTAGACATTTCTCTCCTTTTTTTGGAAAGAACTACTTCCATGTCTTTGTCCACAATTATACAGATACAAAGTTCAAAGATAACTTTGTATCCCAGATCACACAGCTGGCTTATGCTCAGAAGATTGTGCATGAGCCCTTCAACAAGTGCTACTTTGTTGAATGTGACAGATCCATTGGTGAGAGTCCCATAGCCTTTTGTGTAGCCTCTAGAGTTGTCCCCAAAAGTTACAGACGGACCCTTTTCAGACACATAGTTTATGAGAAGAGATTTGTTTCCCGTCATATGACGTGAGCACCGACTATCCAAATACCAGATTTGATGGTGATCATGAACCTACAGTTACACACAGATTAGTTTCTTGGTACCCATTTGGTTGTGGGTCCTTTTGGCTTAGAAGAAGAAGAAGATTCCTTAGCATTGGTTCGGTCAATTCTCTTGGGACAATCTCTGGCAAGATGAAAGGTGTCTCCACAGTTATAACATTTTCTATAAATGAACACCTTTTTGGAATTTTGAATCTTTTCTTTGCCTTTTCCTTTAACATCAATTTGAATGGCTTTTGGACCAAAGGTAGAAATGAGAGGAGGAAAACTTAAAATCACATTGCTAGAAGTGGTAGAAGCAAGTTTAGGAGTGGGGTTGATTTGAGAGTTTTTATGAAGACCTTTTGAAAGAGCAGAGGATTTTCTTTTCAAAGACAAATTGGTGGAAATATCATTTTTGGAAATCTTTGAGTCCTCCAGATCAGAAGAAGAAACTTCATCAAGATTTAAAAGCTTTAAAAGGTCATGAATGGGTTTTGATGAGTCACATGAGTCCTGAGCATCATTGTTTTGAAGAGAGGGTGTATCTTTAGCTTTTATAAACATTCTGACTTTTAAGGCTTCACACAGATCAGCAGAGGTCATAGACAATGACCCAATTGAGCTAGACTCCGAGGACTCACAGATGTTAGTAGAGACATAAGAGGTAGATGCAAGATCTTGTGAGGGGAGGTCGATTTCCATTTTCCCGAAACCTAGTCCAGTCTTGTCATCACAAGGGATTTGGTCTTGAAAGATTTTCTCAAGGTTCTTGGAAGAACAAGTCCATTTTCTTACGGTCTCTTGTTCCTTTTTTAGCCTTTTAAAGAGCTTATTCTTTTCCTTTGCTATCATGTGGTTTATGGTCTTTAGGTCCTCTAGTTCGGCTTTGATTTTGTTAAACTGATCAAGTTGGGAAAGACATATTTCAAGTTGGGACGTGAGAGATCTAACTTGAGCAGATTTAGCATCTTTGGCATTATAGAAGTCAATGGTCAAAGAGTCATAAGCATCAATATTTTCAGACTCAGACATAGAGTTGAAGGAATGTACCTGAGGTAATGATGATGAGAATCCAGTTGCTACCAGCGCGGTTGAAAGGATCACTTTGTCAGAACTTTCCACATCATCGATCTTTGCCATGAAACACATGTTGGGAGAGTCCTTGTCGCTCTCAGAAGTAGGCTCATCAGCCCAGTCGTGGGTTTCAACCAAACGTCCTTTTCCTTTCCTAAGGAGTCCCTCATTCCTTTCTTTCTCTCTCTTATATTTTGCTTTGTATTTCTCAGCACGTTCCTAGTGTTCCTGAGAGGAGGGTTGAGCAAATTTTCTAGGAAAGGTTGGCTTTGAGGTGTTGTTCTTAGATTTCTCATATCTAGAAGAAAATCTGTCATAGGAAGTGGTCCTAGTCCTTTCAACACGTTTTCTCCTGCATTCAGAAGCGAAGTGACCTTTCTTACCACAGTTGAAGCATTCCTCATTTGACTTGTCAGTCGAGGAGCTTTTTGTGAAAGAAGAGGGTTTTCTGAAGGATCTAGATCTGCCAGAAAAATGAGGTTTGTTCTTGAACCCTGCCATCATGGCCATTTCATCAGTTATCTGTTCAACAGAAGTTTCCCCACCTTCATCATCGACATCACTTAGATATGCCTCTGTTTGGTGAGTTGAATCGTTTTGACTGTCGTTATCAGAATCTGATGAAGGGTAGGTGATGCGGGGAACACACTGAGTTTTCTTGGAAGTATCACTTACAATGGCTATAGAAGAGCCTTTTATGTCTTTGATGATAGACTTCCTTTGGATTTTAGTTTTTTCATATTTCCTAATGAGAGCAATTTTCTTGCTTCTCTTAACTTCCTTTGTACCTTCGTACAGAACACATAGAGTGGTCCACATTTCTTTAGCTGTAGCAAAGTTAACTAAAGAATGATAGACCTCATCTGGAAGAGAAAGTGCAATGATTGCTCTAACCTTAGAGTCAAGAGATACAAGTCGTTTTTCCTCATCAGTGTATTTCTTAGGATTCTTAGTAATGTAACGACCAGTAGCAGCAGATTTTTCTTCATCATAGGAATCATCAGAATCATCTTTGTCAACAACTTCCTTACCAGATTTCTTTGTTTCATAGCGAGATCAGACTCTAGGTACGATGGGTCGCTCACGGAGAATGGTTGGATATCTACTATCCACTCCTTCCATGAACAACATCATCCGACTTTTCCACAAGGAGAAGTTGTTAGAGTTAAACTTGGGAGGTTTGGCAATAGAGCCATTTTCAGAAAAGTTATTTTGAGAGGGAACTTCATTGTTTGAAGAAGAGGCAGCCATCGCAGATCAAGTTTATTGAGATTAAACTTTATGCTCTGATACCACTTGTTAGTCCCAGATGGCTTAAACAGGTATTGTAGAAAGGGGGGGAGGGGGTTGAATACAATACACAAAAATTCACTTAATTTAATTATTTTATTGAAAAACTTCAACAAGAATTACACATAGAAAACTACAGATTGTTGCGGAAAAGAACAGTTAAACTATTCTAACAATCTTCCCAAAGTAAACTGAAAAACAAAACAACTTTAACACACTAAGATTCATAGCTATAAAGTTCCAAAGAGATGAAGTATTTTTGCACTGAGAAATTCTTCAAGAAAGCGTAAATTTGCATGGGGAGCTCTTTCCTCTTTATATAGTGCATGAAGCATTAAATGCTTAGGACACTTGTCATCAGGAGATTTGAGAGTAGGGGTTGACTCTGAAAAGTTGATGTGTCCTTTTCACATTTTTCCTTGGTACCAGGAAGGATACCCATGCTTGATTGAGACAATATCTAAGATTTGATAAAACGACAAATAGTCACTTTTACCTGACAATAGATATTATCCCATAATAAATGATCTTATCATTTTTTCTTCCAAGAATAAATCTCACCGATTTGGACTGTAAGGTCGGTGAGATTCTTTGACCAAAATGATCATGATGAAGACCATGTTGCCACTGATTTGAAGCCTTCATCGGTGGCTTGTTTGACTGATCTTGAGAGATGATCGGTTGGAGTGTCCACCGATTTTCATGAGGAAAGTTGGTGGATAATGACTTTGCTTTTTGTTGAGAAGAATGTCTTTCACTTCCACAATGAGAACATCTTCAAGCTTTATTTCGGTTGATCTTCGACTTCACCGAACTTTTGTTGTCTTGTCTAAGTCATCATAAAGAACCAAAGTAAAATATTCTAAGTAAGATTTTTAGGAGAAAAATCGGTGGGTCAATTTCAAATCTTTGGTGACCTAACAGGAACATTTGGACGTCTAGTCGCGAAGTGTTATACGATTAACGTTGTACGTGTGACACACTTATGTGTTCTCTTTACTCTCAATGGATACGGGTCTCCCCCGTTGTTTTCAAATATTATTTTACGGATATTGTAATATCCATTCTTTAATATTGTTTGAGTTTTGGCGAATAACCGCATTCTATGACTTTGACTTATTGGATCCCCTCCATATATCAAGGTTCTGAATAAAGGAATTATTCCCCTGTTTTGATAATTGGATTTTAATCCTATTGTATTTGTGTGAGTAATGGGTTCGGTTCCTTAATTATGGGGTGTTTCTGCTAACGTATTTTATCGCGAAAATGGAGTTTTGGTAAAGCTATCATTTCTAATTTAATTACATGACATATTGAGAATTGTGATTTAAATAATATTCTCTCCGTATTTCCGTTTTATATAATTGATAAAACTCTTGAACTCACTAGGCGTTAAGCGTAACCCTTTTTATTTTCCGGCATGTGCATCAGGTCCTCGTTGGGGGATGGTTACTAGCGACACCGTAAAGAGTTGAGTGCTAATTAGATGCACTTGAAGGATCTAGATATTCGAAGATGACTTTCGCATTCAGAGATAGCAACTATTGTGGGGTTTTAGTAATACCCGGCCTTTATTTAGTCTTTATGTAAGACATGGTTTATTAATTGTTTGAGGCTAAATCAAGAATTCTATTTGAGGTATTTCAAGTGTTGATTTGTAGAAAGAGATTTTATATGTATTATTGAAAATTTTAAATTAGTTGCTCTTTCCAAATTTGAGGGTGTTACACGAAGCACCCATGACGAAGTTGCAATCCTTGAAATATATGGTATGTCATCAAACAACTTAAATTCTTGTGTTTTTTCATTCATAATTTGTCTCTTTGTTCTTGACTTATCAACGTATTTTTAACATAATTATACCCTACCCATATCTCACTGAAATTATATGATGGGTTTTTTTCACAAACGCGAGACATACACGAGAACATGAAACTAACCTGGAAGGGAAAAGCATACAAAGATCACTTATGGAAATATGCAACAACATATATAGTACCATTGTTTGACAAAGCCATTAAGGAACTCATTTTTTTTAATGTTGGAGCTCATAGTGGCTGAAACAAATTCCCCCACAAATATATTTACTATCTGTTGGGTTTATAATTAAGGTAAAAGTTTGTGAGTTATGGATATTTAGATGGATTTTACTGTCTGATGGTTTATGTTCCATGTAGTTCGTGTACCTACGAGTAAACAAATATATTTAATATCTTGGGCTTATAATTACGGTAAAAGCTTCTGAGTTATGGATTTTTAGATGGATTTGACGTTAGCATGCAAATTGAAGTACTATTTTACTTTTTCTTTTTGTCATGTTGTACTATTTTACTTTTCTTTTTGTCATGTTGTACTATATACGATAAGAATGGAGCAGGCCCTTAGATTGCACGTAGTGAGTCACACAGGGGCGCGTCTGCTCATTCTTTCCCCACTCGCATCGTCTTCTTGCCCAAATTCCTCCACATCTCATTTCCACCCATTACCTATGTCATAACAATGGAGCAGGCCCTAGATTGCTCGTGGTAAGTCACGCACGGGCGCGTCTCCTCATTCTTTCCCCACTCGCACCGTCTTCTTGCCCAAATTCCTCCACATCTCATTTCCACCCATTACCTCTATCAGAACCCACTCCCCCTGCTGTTCCATAGCTTTTAATCATCCTTAATTTTTATCCTTTCTCACTTGTTCTTCGACTTTAGTATGTAATATTTCGATTGTCGAAAGTATGTAAGGTACAGGATGAATCAGAAGTGGTTTCATACGACGATGGGAAAGAGGATTCTGGTGAGGGATTGGTTAAGGTTTCAAAAATCCATACTATTACGCGCGGGTGGAAATCACATCTCCTCCAGGTTTTGTACTCGCTAATTCTTTCCCACTTTTTAAAATTCGGTTGTTCATTTCAATTTTACTCTTGATCTCTAGAGTTAATTAACTTTGTTACTTCAATCGACGGAGATTGTCGTGAAATTCTGCAGAATTGCAAAGTTTGCAATGGATTTCAATGTCTTGAAATGGCAGATATTACGAGGCTCACTCGCCTGGCGTTTGATTCTCAGAGCTATGTTTTTCGTGGTGGCCATGGTGTTTTCTCGATCACTCGTATTGCCAACGATATTCGAACAACCGACCCGATCCTATTGAATTTCGATAAATGTTCGTTAAACATCGTCTTGAAATGTATGACAATGAATATTACAAACTATTACAAGAATATTAAACCTAAACTAGACTAACATCTTCAAGAGGATTGAAGATGAAACCCTAATCTGAAACCCTAATTTGAGAGAGAAAAGGAAAACTCAATATGAGAGAATGAATAAAATAAATTCGGATGCCTTCAAATGATAAAACGAGATGTTTATATATGGCGGCAGAAATAACACTTTAGTCCTCCGATCTTTAAGTAATTGCTCCGCTACCTTCCATGAATTCCTAGAAGTGAGGCGCAGTCCATATAGCCTTCAAGTTTCTGCAACAGTACTCTTTGGTCCTTATACTTCTGAAAATAAGACCACAACTACTTTAAGTTAGAAAGATGACAAGATTGGTAAATCTCAAACTTACCTTTTAACACCCTCCCTCAATCTTGACTTCGGAAAAGATCCAACATGTTTAATTTAGAAATTAGATCGTTGTGTTGATTAACACCACGAGACTAAGTAAAAATATCAGCTACATTTTCTTCTGTGGATAAAACCTTTACAGTTTTCAAGATTCCAGTTGCAACCTTGTTTCTTACTTGATGAACATCTATCTCAATGTGTTTGGTTCTTTCATGAAATACATGATTCATTAGTGATCTGAATAGCAGACTTATTGTCACAATTTAAGCTTACTGGAAGCAAGTTATTTATTTTCAAATCTTTCAGAATACTAAGAACCCATATTATTTCACAAAGAGCAGAGGCGATAACTCTGTACTCAGACTCAACAGAGGAGCGCGAAATAGCGGACTGTTTCTTGCTTCTCCATGAGATCATGCAATTTCCCAAAAAAAGACAATATCTAGTTACTGACCGCCTTGTTGATAAACACTTGCCCCAATCAGCATCAACAAAGGCAGACAGCTTAAAACCAGTAGAAGAGCAAGTAGAAAAATTTACACCCTTACTGGTGAGGCTTTCAAATACCTTAACACACGAAGAGTTAATTTTAAAGTAGACTGACATGGAGAATGCATAAACTGACTTAAGCAATGAACTGCAAAAGAAATATCGGGTCGAGTTGCTAACAAGTAAATAAGTCTACTAATTAACTTTTGAAAACCTAGTTAAATCTTTTAGAAGAGGATCCTTTGATTATGAACCAAAAGAATTAGTAACAATCAAATTCATGTCCATAGGAGTATTGATAGGCTTACATCCTAAATACCCAAATTTATTAAGCAACTCAAGACAGTATTTTCTTTGTGACATACACACCCCTTTATCAGTTTCCAGAATTTCAATCCCTAAAAAGAATTTCAAACGACCAAGATCTTTAACTTTGAAGTTAGATTGCAAGTGATCTTTATCCTTTTCAATTTCAGAATTACAATTACCAGTAAGAACAATGTCATCAACATACACAAGTAAAACAAGAAACACATTACTAGTAGTTTTAGTAAACAAAGAATAGTCACTAACACTTTGACAAAAACCATGGTCAAGTAAACAAGATGATAACTTTGCATACCACTGCCGTGGAGCTTGTTTTAGTCCGTAGAGAGACTTAACAAGTTTGCAAACACGTTTATCATTAGCAGAAAAATATCCTGGAGGTAAACTCATATAAACTTCCTCAACCAAATCACCATAAAGAAAAGCATTATTGACATCTAACTGACACAAAGGCCAATGATTTTGGGCAGCTAAAGCAATTACACATCTGACGGTAACCATTTTCACAACACGAGAAAAAGTTTCCTCATAGTCCAAATGCTCACGTTGACTATAGCCTTTGGCCACGAGTCTGGCCTTATATCTCTCAATCTCTCCAGTGGACTTATATTTAATTTTATAAATCCAACGACAACCTCTAGGTTTTCGACCAGGAGGTAATTCAGTTAAGGTCCAAGTACCATTTCTATATAGAGCCTCCATCTCATCATTCATTTCATTAACCCAATTTTGATCTTTACTAGCCTCAAAGAAATTTTCAGGTTCAAAAGATTTGTTTAAAGTTGAAACAAAGCAAAAATTATTTGAACTAAGATAGTAATAATTGAAAACCTTTTCCAGACCATACATAACCTTCCATTCAACAACATAATCATCAAAACGATGAGGCAAAGTTGAGGGACGATTAGACTTACGAATAGTAGAAATAGTTTGATTAGAAATATTACCCTCAGGTGAGGACCCCAAATGATCATCATGAACATGCTGAACATTTAATTGGCGAAATTCAGCAGCACGCGAACCACTAGCATCCATATCAGCACTACCTGGATCATTTGATCCGGCAGCTCTGTTTGGGTCATTTGACATATTAGTACTACCAGAGTCAACAGACCTGGCAGCTCTATCTAGGCTACCAAGATGGTCACGGTTACTTGTATTATCAGAATGAGTAGTATCATTTTCATTTTGAGGATGCACCCTAGTTTCATCATTGGGTATTTCAGAAGTAGAATCATTAGTTTGAAAAATAACAGAATCAAAGAAATTTAAAGAGTTTATGTCACTAGAGTCATGATCTTGTTGATTTGCACGCATTTTGAATGGTAAAATAGTTTCATAAAACTTAACATCTCTTGAATAATGATTTGCTTAGTATCTAAACTATAAAGTCTATAACCTTTCTTAGAATTAGAATAGCCAAGAAGAATACATTATCTGAACGAGAGGAAAATTTGCCAAAAACATTAGGTTTAACAGCAAAACATAAACATCCAAAATTTTTTAGATGAGAAAGAACAGGTGCAAAGCCAAACACAAGTTCATAAGGACATTTTCCATTTAATACAGATGAAGGAGTACGATTAATGAGATAAGTAGCAGTTAAAATACATTCACTCCACATATTTAATGGAACATTTCCTTGAAACATCAAGGCTCTAGCAACGTTTAACAAATGCATATGCTTGTGTTCAACCACCCCATTCTGTTGAGGGGTATAAACACAAGCAGTTTGATGAAAAATTCTTTTAGGTTTAAAAAAACTCACCTAATTTGTTATTAACAAACTCAGTACCATTATCACTTCTGAATACTTTTACATGTTTGCCAAATTGTGTGAACAAAAAATTGTGAAAAACAATGATGTTATCACTAACTTCATCTTTGTTTTCAACAAATATACCCAAACAGATCTGGTATAATCATCAACAATAGTTAAGAAAAAACGATAACCCTCTTTACTGGGAACACGATATGGTCCCCACAAGTCTAGATGAACTAATTCTCCAAGACTTTTGGAGGTATGATCGCTTAGATTAAACTTGTCTCTGGTTTGTTTTGCCTTATGGCGGACATCACAAGGGGGAGAGACATTTTCATTTCCCAGACCAAGAGTTCCTTTTAGAACCCCAAGGACCTGGTCAGCTGGATGTCCCAGCCGACTATGCCACAATTGTCGGGACACATAGCAGAAAATAGACATGATAGACTTATTAGAAGGATTGTTGGAGACATGTGAGACAGAAGGCTCATCCTTAGACAAGTTATCAAAGAAGTACAAACCTCCTTACTCACTACCAATTCCCACAATTCTCTTGGGAAGAGAACCCTGCATAAGGTAATATTTGTATTCATCAAATCCAACAAAAAAATTGTTGTCTCTAGGAATTTTATGAACAGATAAAAGATTAACATGAAAATCAGGAATCGCTAGAACATCGAACAGAGTGACTTTATTATTTAGCCTAAAATTACCAATTTGGTTTATCTTAGCCTCATCTCCATTAGGTTGAGTAACCCTTAGATCTAAGTCCGAAATATCAAGGACATTTTCAAGCTGAGATATGGAGGAAGCCATGCGTTGATTCACTCCGGAGTCAATTATCCAGCCAGAGCGAGTGAAATTAGCCGAAAAGTTAGAAATATTTGCAGAGAACATACCTGCCGTATTGACAGAGATGCCCTCAGACTGTTTCTGATCTAGAAGAGATAGTAACTTGTTTATTTGATCCTCAGTTAGAGGCGATGAGGAATTATGGACACGACCATAAGTGTCTATGGAACAGGCATTGCTTGAAGGTGGTTTAAAAGTCTGAACATCCTTAGATTTTGTGAATTGAAAATCCTTTGGAAAATCAATTAACTTGTAACACCTCTCTATAGTATGTCCAGTTACACCACAATGCTTGCAAAGAAAGGGAGATTTGCCAGATTTTTTCTTATTTTCATTAGCTCTCCCAAAGAAAGCAATATTTTGACTCTTGGTGTCAGAGGATCGAGTCACACCGTGGTGTGATTAAAATCTTGATACCAAGAAAAAAGCGGTTTTGACCGTTGGGAGAGGATCAGTTGTTAAAATAATACTTCGAATGTGAATATAAGTATCATCCAATCCCATAAAAAACTGCATCAATTTTAAAAGTTGATTGTGTTTTGAAAAATCATGAGCAGCATTGCAGGTGCACGAAGGCAGTTTGACCAAAGCATCAAACTGCTTCCATAGGGCATTTAACTTGTGATAATAGTAAGAAACAGGGGCTCCATTTTGTGAGAGAGGGTTAATTTTTTGATGTAAATTAAATGTTACGGAGTCATCTATTTTATCATAGGTCTCTTTTAGTTCTTGCCATACTTCAGAGGCAACTTTTAAGAAAACCTGACTAACAAATAGATCTTCTGAAATAGAATTAATAATCCATGATAAAAACAACTGAGTTACACTTTCCCCACTATTTTGCTAGCACATCGTAATTAGTAGAACGAACAACAGAACCATCAACAAAACCAAGTTTAGTCTTAGTTTCCAAAGCAAGAATCATAGCACAAGACCAAACTTTATAATTTTCAGTACCACTCAGTTTCATAATCAAAATTGAAACGTGAAGTGTCACTAGGATGGAGATAGAGAGGATCGCCAAAGTCCAATTTGGCAATCAATGATTGCGGTTCCGGATCCTTGGCAGGTTCTCCCCCAGGCATAGTAAACAACCAAACAAGAGCACACACGGGAAAAGTTTAAGAGGTTAGAGACAGGATTCCTTGCCACTCAGAGGTGGTAGGTCAAGCCAACCAATTAGACGCCCAAAAGAAAACAACACATAGAGGAAGAGAGAGAAAGAACTGTTGGTCCCGAAGGGCTATACAAGTTTGTAGAAGGGGGGGGTTGAATACAAACACACAGATATTACTTTTCTAAATTGTTTATTGATAAATCATTAACAATTTACAGCTTGTTGCGGAAACAAGATTAAGGATAAATCCTAAATCTAAACAAGTTGGAACACTAAGTTTCTTGCACTAAGAAGGAGAAGGAAATTACTAATAATAACCTATCTCAAGATAAGAAGGATGAACTTGTCCAGAGTTAGCAAGTTACTTCAAAATGAAGTGAGTTCTTCTTCTTATATACTGCATGCATTTAATGCATTGCAGTTTACACTTTACACGTGACAGCAGCTGATTTGTTGCATGTCATTGACCTTTTGCTGACAACCTTAGTAGCCGCATGTTTGAACAATGTAGTATCAGAGTGGTTGTACGATTTCAGACAATAAGGAGGTTCTTTTCTGACATATCGTACGGAGTCGTGCAAGGGTGGTTAAGACAAAAGTACTTTGTACGGAGGACTTCATGATCAGCTTTTCGTTGATTCAGCGATCTATCATTCTTCAACAGCGAATGATAGAGTTCAGCGATAGCTGGAGTCTTGTACTTGATACTTCACGTTGAATGGACAAATCTGAGTCTTCGATGATCCGCATCAGTTTATTAGGAGACTTGTCGCTGGTTCTTGAGCTTGATCTTTGACTTCAGCGTAGAACCTATGTTGACGTGAAACTTGTCTTCAGAGATCATAAGTAAACAACTAACTTATCAGCGATCACCATAAGTACTGAACAGACTCAGAGTATTATGGTGAACAGTTTCGCTGAATGTTTAATCTAAAGAGCGAGAGTTCCTATCAGCGGTACTGGAAGATCCTAGTACTTATCAGCGATAGTGAAACTCTGATACATATTGTTTACTTACAATTTTCACTAAGTATGTAAAAGAGGGTCATTATCAAATCACTGAGGGTTTGGATCAACAATCTCCCCCTATTTGATTATGACATAGCAATAGAGAAAATTGCTATATAATGAAAACATAAGGATAAAATAACTCATAAAATATTTGTCCCTTTTACTGTTTTCTGGGATCTTTTCTGTACTGATGGAGTAAAGTACATTTGCTGAAATTTTTCTTTAAACTGTGTAAAGATTACAGAGTGAAGTGGAAAAATTACAAGTATAAAAGATGTAGACAGATAAAGGATAGAAAGAATTACAAGGCGATCCTATCCGTCAAAAGGTTCTTCCTTAATGAGTTGTTCATCAAGGGTCATTGATGTGGCAATCATCCAATCAGGGACATCTGCTCCTTGATTCTTTTTCTTCAGAGCTTCTTCAAAAATCAAGGGCTTCAGGTGTCTAGCTTTGATGTCGCGTCTGACTTCACCCCAGTATAGAAGATCTCTGAGTTGTTCGATGGGAGCGATGTGGAGCTCAGAGATACGTTGAAAGTGATGGTTTCCATCGTAGTCTAGAAAGAATATACCATATGGATCACTTACAACTGTGCCATGAATGAAAGTTTCTCCAGGTGGTAGGGAGGTGTCAAGCGCTGAGAGATCAGCATCAGGGCCAAGAACTTCAGCACGAGAGAAACCAATACCTGTTTCTTTCCGTATAGGAGGACCTGAATCAGAGACTTTCTTTTTCTTAGCAGAGACTTTTCTTTGTTGAGGAGGAAGAGGAGGAATATCCACAGCAGAAGAGAGCAGGTCGATCTGTTTGTTTAAGATCTTCTCGACATGGCTTTTTTACTTTGAGCGCGATCCCTGAATGGCTAATTTCGTTTCTAACCATTCAGAGAGACCAAACTTTTCTAAGGTAGCAGCATAGAAAGTTTGCTTGGTTTTGTCTTCTCTGTAGACATCCACTTCAACAACAGGAACGTCGGCGTACAGTCTTCCTCTGATGTTTACTTTGATGATTTTGGATGGTCTAGATCGATAGGTCAGCATTTGTTTAGCCCATTCCAAAGTCGTGTCAGAGACCTTTGTCTTTTCTCTAACGATCTCTTGAGCATCATCCCATAGCTGACGTTGAACATCAATGGGAACTCTTTTCAGCTTGGGGTCTTTTATTGATCGTTGAGTAAACTTGATGGCGTATTCTCTGTCTTTTTCTTCAGCTTCCTTTCTTTCAGCGATTAGGTGTTCAACTCTGAGGTGTTCCTTGTATTCCTTTTGGGAAATTCTGAACTTTGGAGGAACGGTAGGAAGTTGATCACGCTTTAGAATGATTCACTGATCTTCAAGTCTCTTGATCATTGCATCTCTCTTTTCTTGATCCTCTTCACTTAGCTTTTGAAGAGCCAAGGAAGGTCTGTTTTTGTGAGAGATAATCTGTTCTTCAGGTTCATCAGTCTCAGAGATCAAATCCAAGATTGGGATTATGTCTTCAGTGTTGAGAGCTGGGATTATTTTTGAAGTCGCAGCTGTAATAACTTCAGCGATATCCTCAAACAGGGGAGAGGACTAGCTGAAACGCAACGATCTTACAAATAAGAACATGGGTAGAACAGAGAGAGAAAGAATGGGATAGTGTATGTAGGTTTGCGGAGGTAGAGAACTGATAAAGTGTATAGAGGAGGGATGTGGAGTAAAGAGTTAGTGTACCTGACAAACCGGCTTTTTAAGCAAGATCGTCAGATTTTCATCTTCAGCGACACCTTTTCCTTTGCCTTTGTCAGCTTCAGATGCTGATGGCTTTGTCTTTGTCCGCTCCCCTGAAGGTTCATTTATCAGAATCCCTTTAAGAGCTTTAGTTCTCTGAGCAGGCTTGACGATAAAAGAATCATCATCATCGTCATCTTCATCATCATCATTCTTTGGAGAAGAGGATGGTTCATCATCAGACAAGTCGATGGCTTCTTCATCTTCAGCTTCAGACTCAGTTTCTTCAGCTTCTTCTTCGAGTTGCTCCCCCTCAAATACAGAGGCGAGCTTCTCGGTTCCCTCAAGGTGTTCATCACCCTGAGGTTCAGCGGCTGCTTCAGCTTCAATTGTCTTCTCACCCTCTTCAGTGAAGGTGAGGTCTTCGGTCTTCTCTCCCCTGATAGATTCATCATGGGAAAGGTCTTCAGCGCTCTTGGAAGGGTCTTCAGTGCTCTTCTCCCCCTCTTTAACATGATGAGTTGGGGAGGAATGTGATGATTCAGCAGCTGTGGTTTTCTCCCTGTCTTCTTGGCCAGGGATCCCTATATATATTTCAATCGCTGATAATCTGTTTTCAATGTCAGAAATACCAGGATTGATCTTCACAAGTTCAGTACGATCCGCCGCAGTAAAAGATGGAGGTGCAGGGGCAGGTGCAGGGGCGGTCGTGTTGGTCAGGATCTGCTGTAACAAGTTCTGAATAGAAGACATGTCATTCTTCATCGTGTTGACATCAGTCTTCACAGAACTCATATCAGTTTTTACTGAACTGACATCAGCCTTTACAGCAGACATATCACCTTCGAGTGTGCCAACCGATGTCTTCAGCGTTGTGACTTCGCTGGACATGGTGTCAACTGATTTCTTGATGTCGAGGTAGTCTGTGTAGATGTCAGCGAGAACTTTGGCAAAATCACCGAGTGATTTATCAACCTTCTCCACATCAGCTTTGGAGGCATTCTTTCCGACTTCGGTTGTAAGCTTTAAAAGATTTTCTCCAGCAGTTGTGACAGCTGAAGAGTTGCCGGAAAGAGTAGACGTGAGACCTGTCAGCTTTGTCTCTACAATCTTCAGAGACGCGTTGATGTCTCCCAAATTAGGACCTGTAACATATAAAAACTTATGAGCAGAGGAAAGCTCAGAAGTTTGGGGTTTAGTAACAGTGTTTAGGGGTTGTTGTATACCTGTAGGAGGATTGATGAATTCATCAAAATCTCGGGTTCCTGAGTAAAGTTCCATATCGTCAGCGAGAGAACCTGAACGTATGATCATCTCTGCAGGTCCTACTTCCGTCGTTCCTTTAGCTTCTGGAGGAATGACAGGTGCATCAGTGATAACTGGAGTTGTGTCCAAGTTAGTAGAGGGAGAAGCGAAGGGTAAGAATGGAGGTTGGTTACTGAGTTCAGCGTTGGAATCGCTGAGAATCGCTTCATCAGTCTTTTGAGAGACTGAGGGAGGTTGGGTAGTTTCCAAGTTTGTAACCTCAGCGTTTGGAGACGCTGAAGTCGGGATAGAGTGGATGGCTTGCTCAGGTGTGGCAGAGCGTACCACTAAACTTTCCTTCAGCTCAACAGGAGGAGCTGACGAGACTTTAGCAGGAGATTTCTTGGGTTGCTCCTTGGGTTTCTTAGTTCTTTTGGAACCAAGTTGGGTGTCAGAGGGTTTTCTTTTTCAGAGAAGGAATGGAGGTTGCAGCTGGGGTATCAGCGGTGGGTTTGTCCGCTGAAGGAGCTGCAGAAGTAGAAGGATTTAGAAGAGTTAAGAGTGTAGAAAGACGTACCTCATTCGCCACTGGTTTGAAGTCGAGTATCTTAGGACCAACCTGAGAGAGTTTCAGGTCACCCTCTTGAGGATAGCTGTCCTTCAGGCCCTTTTGGAATATGGCGCTGATGAATCGAGGATACGGAACCCATGGAGGTCTGTCAGCGACGGTGTCCACTCTAAGTACCAGGTCATCATAGATGATCGATGCCCAGTCTATATGTAGACCTTTCAGCAATGCATATCCCATTGCTTGCTGAGGTTTAGCGGCTTGGTCAGAGGAGCCACTCTTGGCAGTCATGCAGCTGATCACATGGGCGAAGATGAAATTCATCTCGCTGGGCATTTTTTATTTCTTTATAATGGTCAGCTTCTTCTCAGGCTTCATATCCCTTCTAGTTTCCCATACATAGCCCATTGCATCAAAGAATGCAATGCTGGCTTCCCTGTCTGAGTTTTTCTTGGGGTCAGGGAGGGGAACGAAGGGTTTATCTTTGGTTGCTATGGGAAGGCTGAGGGCTTTGCGAATGACGGCAGGGGTGATCTTCATGGTGTCATATTCGATATCGCAAAGGATGCAGTCAATTGTTTTGGAGGGGTCTTTGGCTGAAGGAAGCTGAGAGTGTCTGGCAGAGTACCAGAATTGTGATAGCAAAAGCTGATGTGCGGGAGGGGTTATGGTCAGGGCTGTGGAGATGCAGCAATTCTTGAGGAATTTCACAACATCGTCTAGATGTGTGACTTGCTTTCGAGGAGGAAACTCGAGAAGCGCATAGAGGTTGTTTACCTTAGTCCAATCCAGCTTGTCAAGAGAGAACTTGACCTGAGGAGCCTTGAGGATGTCCACTTCCTCAGCAGTATCATCAGCAGCAGTGTTTTCAGCGATGGTGTTCTTGGGAATGTCAAAAGATGCAATTTTCTGTATTATCAGTTCAACCAAATATTAACAAATAAGAATAATCTTTATGTGGAAAGATTTTCCAAAAAGATGGTTCGAATTTTGTCCATTTCATTTAGACAGAATGTCTTAATGAAGATTAGGGTTTTTCTTGTTTTTTTTTGAAAAACGAAATTTCTAACCCAATAAAAATCTTGTTTTCCAGTTTCCTTTGAAGATTGGGATTTTGGAAAAACGAATGAAGAACAAGTTTAAGATTTTTGCATTTAAACTTGAAGAACAACCATGAAATGGTTGTGTTCATAAAACCATGAAAAAGAATGATTTCATTTTTGAGAAGTTCTTTTGTTTGATCTTGTTAAAACAATGAGATGATCAGAAACAAGTTATTTGCATTTGGTAAATAATAAGAACATATTAACCTTTGATGTTTGATGTTTGAAGAAGATGAACAGTTGTTCTTGAAAAATCGAGAGCAAAATGCAACAGTGAATCCTTTCTTTGCTTGGAGAAGAAGTTCGCGTAAAAGGAAAATATAAACGAAGAATTTGTTTATATAGAGAGATTTTAGAAAGAGAAAATCTTGAGCGGGAAAAGATTTTCATCAAGACACGGACACGTGTTTGCATTTGATTGGCGAGTAAACGAAACGTGCAAATGTGTGTCAGAAAGAAGAACGTGCCAGGGCTTATTCGTTGTAATGACGTCACAACTGTCCTTTCATATTCATGGTTGTCTCTGAGGTTTTTTAAAAAAACTCAGGGATACTTTTGAAAAAATGAAGAACTGAATTTTGAAATATCAGTGAAGGTTTTTAGAAATTTCAAAGTATCGCTGATAAGGAAGAGATATTCAGCGATGTAATTTATTTTGAAATCTTGCATTTACATGCGATTGCCAGAGAGAGAAAAACATACCTTGATATCAGCGAATCAAGTTTATTCAGAGAGAAGATGATAGAATAGGTTATACAAGTTGATTTTATCCCGAAGGCTATACAAGTTTGTATAATCGTATCGCTGATCAAATGTGAACCGCTGAAGATTTTACTCTTCAAAGTTCAGCATTCCAAGCTCGCTGATGAGAAAGTTAAATCTTATCTCATCAAGAGGTTTGGTGAACAGACCAGCTAACTGATAATCAGTTGGGATAAAGTGAAGTTCTATATCACCATTCATCACATGATCTCTGATAAAATGATACCTGATTTCGATGTGTTTTGTCTTTGAGGGTAGCACTGGATTATTGGCTATAGCGATGGCACTTGTGCTGTCGCAATAGATTGGAATATTTGAGAGCTGAAGGTCATAGTCCAGTAGTTGATTTCTCATCCACAAGACCTGAGAACAGCATCTTCCAGCGGCTACATACTCAGCTTCAGCTGTAGAGGTGGACATTGAGTTTTGCTTTTTACTTGTCCAACTTACTAGCTTTCCACCCAGGAGCTGACATCCTCCTGTGGTGCTTTTCCTATCCATTCTGCAACCTGCAAAATCACTATCTGAATAGGCGATTAGATCGAATCCTGAGTCTTTGGGATACCAAAGACCTAGATTCGCTGTACCCTTAAGATATCGAAAAAATCGCTTTACAGCTTTCATATGAGATATCTTAGGTTCAGCTTGATATCGTGCACACAAGCATGTTGCAAACATAATATCGGGTCGGCTAGTTGTAAGATACAAAAGTGAGCCGATCATCCCACGGTACAAAGTGACATTAACAGGAATACCCTTAGTATCCTTATCAAGTGTCAGCGGTGGTGCCATAGGGGTTTCATAGCTGAACTTTCAGTTAATTCGAATTTCTTCAGCATATCTTTAACATACTTTCCCTGATTAATGAAAGTTCCTTTTTCATTTTGTTTTATCTGAAGACCAAGGAAATAGGTTAGTTCACCCATCATGCTCATCTTATACTCATCTTTCATTTTATCAGCGAAACGAGTACAAAGATCAGGGTTAGTAGAGCCAAATATAATATCATCAACATATATTTGAACAAGAATGATATGACCTTTTACTTTCCTGAAAAATAGAGTTTTATCGATTTTACCTCGCTCAAAATTTTCAATATGGAGATAAGTAGAAAGAGTGTCATACCATGCACGTGGAGCTTGCTTTAAGCCATAAAGTGCCTTATCCAGTTTATAAACATAACCTGGACGCTTAGGATCTGAGAATCCTGGAGGTTGTTCCACATAGACTTCTTCATTCAGCTTCCCATTTAGAAACACTGACTTAACATCCATCTGATATACTTTGAAGTCTTTGTGTACAGCATATGCTAAGAATAGACGAATAGATTCTAATCTTGCTACTGGAGCAAATGTTTCGTCATAATCTATGCCTTCCTCTTGTCTGTATCCCTGAGCAACAAGACGAGCCTTGTTGCGGGTTACAGTTCCATGTTCGTCCAACTTGTTTCGATAGACCCATTTAGTGCCTATCACTGTTTTATCAGTTGGTCTTCGAACAAGTTTCCAAACTTTGTTTCTTTCGAATTCAATCAGCTCTTCTTGCATGGCGCTGACCCAGTTTGGATCTTTGAGGGCATCATCTACCTTTTTTGGTTCAGTTAGTGAAATAAAGTTAACAAATAAACAAATATTACCTGCACTTCGTCGAGTCTGAATACCAGCGTTTGGATCACCAAGAATTTGATCAATTGGGTGATTTATAGTCCATCGCCGAGCCGGAGCGTGAGACGCTGACTCAACCTGAACTGGAGGAGTTGAAGATGAAGCTTCAGCGACGTCTGGAGTATCAGCCAAGAGAGGAATGGATGCAGTTGACATTATATTCACTGATTGCTGAGAAGTAGATGGAATGTCTGAGACATTCGTTTCAGAAGCAGGTATAGTGTTTATAGGAACTGCTGAGACCCATGATGTTTCAGCTTCACTATTCTGCATATTTGGAATGATAGTAGGACCATCGTCTTCAACTGTGTGAGCACGAGGAGTGGGAATATCTTCTGAATCACCAAGATGAGAAAACATCCATTGATTCAGTTCTTCAGCTAAGCGGGATTCGTCAAACGTGACGTGAATTGTTTCTTCAACAGTTTGTCTTCTTCGATTGAAGACTCTGAAGGCTTTGGAGACTGAGGAGTATCCAAGAAAGATTCCATCATCAGCCTTAGGATCAAACTTTCCAAGGGCATCTCTGTTGTTCAGTATGAAACACTGACATCCAAAGATGTGAAGAAAGCTGATTGAAGGCTTTCTCCCATGAAAAAGTTCATAGGCTGTTTTATTGAATCTTTTGACTATCAGTGACCTGTTTTGCGTAAAACAAGCGGTATTGACAGCTTCTGCCCAAAACTGAGTAGGCAGGTGAGAATCGCTGAGCATTGAACGTGCAGCTTCAGTAATTTTTCTATTTATTCTTTCAGCGACTCCATTTTGTTGCGGTGTTCTCACTGAAGAAAAGTTGTGAGAAATACCCTTACTCTCAAAGAAGGAATCAAGAGAACTGTTTTTGAATTCAGTCCCATGATCACTCCTTATTGAGCGAACGGTCAAATTGTTCAGGGTTTCCATCTTCGGAACAAAGGTGATGAGTTCTTCAGGGGTGTCACTCTTGGAACGGAGAAACATAACCCATGTATAACGAGAAAATTCATCAACTATGACTAGTGTATATTTCTTTCCAGCAATGGATTGTGTGTTAACAGGGCCAAACAAATCCATATGGAGTAGTTGTAGAGGAGATGACACTGAGGAAACTTGCTTTGATTTAAAGCTTGCTTTGGTCTGCTTCCCTTTTTCACACGCTGAACATAAAGACTCTTTGGCGTATGAGTGTTGAGGTAGACCAGTAACCAACTCTTTTGAAGAAAGAATGTTTAGTGTCTTAAAATTTAGATGAGAGAGCCTCTTATGCCATAGCCAGTTGACATCAGATGAGGCTTTTGAGAAGAAACAGGAGTTCTCAGTGGTTGTTGAGTCCATGTTTATTACATAAACATTTTCCAAACGATAACCGCTGAGAGCTATCTTCTCCTTTTTGTCAGTGACAAAGCAGGATTCCTTAGTAAAGATTACTTTGTTATCCTTGTCGCAAAGCTGACTGATGCTTAGAAGATTATGCTTCAACCCTTCAACATATGCGACTCTTCTGAAGGTGGTTGTACCATTTGAGAGTACACCAAACCCTCGGGTATGTCCTTTTCCATTTCCACCGAAAGTCACAGAGGGACCCTTCTCTTCCTTGTATTCAGCGAGCAGGCTTTTCTTTCCAGTCATGTGTCTAGAGCATCCGCTATCGAGATACCAGATACCCTTCTGAACCTGCATCACAAAGGAAGATTAGTTTTTCTTGGGTATCCACTTAACCATGTGTATACGTTTGTCAGTGGAAGCAGTTGGAATGGAAGGTTCAGCAGTCTTCGCAGCATTTGAAGATTCAGCTTTGTCAGTCTTCACTTTAGTTAATTTCTTAACCTCAGTGGTCTTCTTTGCCTTGGGGGCAATCTTCACCTTAGCTATCTTATCAGCTTTGGTGGCTGTGGGGCACTTACTAGCAATATGATCAGTGAGTCCACAGTGATAACATTTCCTATAACTAAAAGTAGTTCTAGGACCATTTGAGTGCTGAGCTTTTGATTTTAAAATAGAAGGACCAGCACCAAATAAGCTTTTGGCTTTAGAAGTGGAAGGAACATTTAGTTCTTCAGATTTCTTACCAAGGACATCCACTCTGAGTCTAGGAGTAGATCGCTGAATAGACCCACGCTGAGTAGATCTAGAAATCTGATTCCTTGATCCAGAGGAATAAATCACTAAAGCATTAGAAGCATTCAGCTTTGGTACAAAAGTACCCTTCTGAGGATTTTGGTTCAACGCAATTCCTTTACCTTTATCTTTAAAGACAGAGGTAGGTTTTGGATAAACCATTTTCTCTTTACCCTATGAGGTAGAGACTTCCTTAGGGATAGTCGGTCTTGACGAGGAACATTGAGAGGATGAAGTATCAGCGACTGAGGATACGAAAGTTCCAAATAAGAGCATGGAACGATCAGTGGTTGGTTCTTTAGTTTCATATTTGTAACCAAGACCACGTTTATCACTCAGGGGTATCTGAGACTTAATTATCTCAGTGATCTTTGTTGAAGAGTTATACCATCCTTCAACAGTAGCTTTTTCAGCTTTCAAAGCAGCGATAGCTTCTGCTCGTTCGATTTTGACTAGCTGATTTAAATGCACTTGATCTTTAAAATCTTCTTCAATTTTAGAAAGCTTTTCTATTTGAAGGTGACAGTTTTTAAGCTGTTCAGCGAGATCAAGGTTTTGGTTTTCAACTATTGTTTTGCCATTCATGGCTTCATATAAACTTCTAGTCAAGAGATCGATTTTGCGGAGACTATCAGCTTCATCAATATTTGCAATATGTGTAAAGAAGGAAGGTGATACCTGAATTGCAGATGTTGAAGTAGAGGGAATGTCTGAACTTTCTTCCTCATCTTCAATCTTTGCCATAAGACAAAGATTTGCTTCATCATCCTCAGAATCAGATGAAGATTCTTCTTCTTCAGAAGCAGCCCAATCGTAAACCATCAGGCCTTTGCCTTTCTTCTTGAAGCATTTCAGCTTTGCATATTTTTCTTTCAGCTTAGAATATTTGTCATCTTTATTCCTGGGAATGAAGGATTTCTTGGGAAACGCTGAGTTTCTCGATACTTTCTTAGACCTGCACTCGTTAGCGAAATGTCCAATCTTTTCGCAGTTAAAACAAGTAGCAGTAGCCTTATCAACAGTAGCTGATGATCTTGGCTTATCAGTTATTGAAAGAGTTTTGTTCTTTCTGAACATATTCTTTTTGGCGAATCTCCTGAACTTTTTAGTTAGGAGAGCCAAAGATTCATCATCATCTGAAGAGTCAGAATCTGATGACCTTTCAGAGTTACTCTCTAACTCAGTGATAGTGATCGAGGGTCGCTGAGTAGAAGGTTCCTCTGAGATTAAAGCAACAGGGGTGCTTTTGGAATCTTTTATAAGATTCTTCTTAAGATGGCTTGTTTGCTCATGATTCAGCATCGTGCCATATAAGGTAGCAAGGGTCATTGATCTTAGATCTTTTGACAGCTTGAGACACATAGAATAATTGTCCTAGCTTTCAGGTAAACATTCTAGAAACTTTGTCAGCACTTCAAAGTTAGAATATTCCTTACCAACAGTTTTCAGATCTATTATTAAGCAATTAAAACGTTGGTGAACTTCTGAGAGAGTCTCATTCTTACCACAAATGAAACTTTCATACTGTCTTACCAGGTTGATCTTTCGAGAGTCCTGGACTTTAGCAGTACCTTCATACTGAACACATATTGTGTCCCACATGGCTTTTGAGGATTTCAGGTTCATGACGGAATGGTAGACTTCGTCAGGAAGAGCCATGGATAGTATGGATCTGGCTTTTGTGTCGATAGCCACTTTCTTCTTATCTTCGTCAGTCCACGTATGAACTTCTTTGGGTACCAGCCTTTCTGGAATAGCAGGTATATTCTCAGCGGCAGGTACTGCGGCATCAATTCTTACAGGAATAAATGGGTCGTTTTTAAGATAATAAGGCATAGTAGGGTCTACACCTTCTAAGAAGAGAGTCATCCTATTTTTCCATAGATTAAAATTATCTCTGGAGAATCTAGGGGGTTTTGCAAGAGAACCATTGTCGATATAATTTGTGTTTGTGTTAGTAGTCATTTTTCAGAAATAGCAAGGAAGAGAAATCTTAGTATAGATTAGATCTTTGTTTATGAGATTAAACAAATTAGCTCTGATACCACTTGTTGGTCCTGAAGGGCTATACAAGTTTGTAGAAGGGTGGGGGGGTTGAATACAAACACACAGATTTTACTTTTCTAAATTGTTTATTGATAAATCATTAACAATTTACAGCTTATTGCGGAAACAAGATTAAGGATAAATCCTAAATCTAAACAAGTTGGAACACTAAGTTTCTTGCACTAAGAAGGAGAAGGAAATTACTAATAATAACCTATCTCAAGATAAGAAGGATGAACTTGTCCAGAGTTAGCAAGTTACTTCAAAATGAAGTGAGTTCTTCTTCTTATATACTGCATGCATTTAATGCATTGCAGTTTATACTTTACACGTGGCAGCAGCTGATTTGTTGCATGTCATTGACCTTTGCTGACAACCTTAGTAGCCGCATGTTTGAACAGTGTAGTATCAGAGTGGTTGTACGATTTCAGACAATAAGGGGGTTCTTTTCTGACATATCGTACGGAGTCGTGCAAGGGTGGTTAAGACAAAAGTACTTTGTACGGAGGACTTCATGATCAGCTTTTCGTTGATTCAGCGATCTATCATTCTTCATCAGCGAATGATAGAGTTCAGCGATAGCTGAAGTCTTGTACTTGATACTTCACGTTGAATGGAAAAATCTGAGTCTTCGCTGATCCGCATCAGTTCATTAGGAGACTTGTCGCTGGTTCTTGATCTTGATCTTTGACTTCAGCGTAGAACCTATGTTGACGTGAAACTTGTCTTCAGAGATCATAAGTAAACAACTAACTTATCAGCGATCACCATAAGTACTGAACAGACTCAAAGTATTATGGTGAACAGTTTCGCTGAATGTTTAATCTAAAGAGCGAGAGTTCCTATCAGCGGTACTGGAAGATCTTAGTACTTATCAGCGATAGTGAAACTCTGATACATATTGTTTACTTACAATTTTCACTAAGTATGTAAGAGAGGGTCATTATCAAATCACTGAGGGTTTGGATCAACAAGAACTTACAATGGTAGATACAGATAAGAGGGAGGAAAAGGAACAAACTTACAGAGCAAACCTTTGCAAAGAGCACATCGGAATCAGAGATATACAGATCTGGAATCTTAATAAGAGATCCAGAGTGAGATTAACAGACCAAAGGTCTAGAACAGGAAACGTACTAAAAAAACAAAAGAACAACAACTGACGCCTCTAAAAAGCTTCAAAGAATACACAAGTCCAAAGAGGATAGCGTACACAAGGAGAGATCAGAAGAGATCTTGAAAACAATATAATCACAATAATCAAATCTGGGCTCTTCTGGAGAGAAAACCACATGCAAGGGACTAGATCCACACAAAAGAATAAGGTCCTTTAATGAACAGATCTGTTCAACCAAATTACTACCATAAAAAAAAGGACAAAGAGATCCACACAAGGAGTATAAGATCCTTCAATGAACAAGTACAAAGTAAACTGTAGATGAGGTCAAACAGACCAGATCTAAGAGTTCATATCATAGGAACCACTCCAAAGATATGATCACGAAAGGAAACAAACAGGCACATGTAGAAGGAGTAAGCGATTCTTTAATGAACTCAGCAAGAGATAAGGCCTATATTGACCAGATCTTAGTTCATGTCACTAGAATCTATCCACACAGTGAACCAGAAATATGAACAAAAAAAAGAAAAACTTAGACACCAAACAAACAAACTAGAATCTAAGATATCAGGAAAAAAATTGAGATCTCACAGGTCAGATTTTGAAACAGAGGAAGGGAGAAAAAAAACATATGAGGCCAAGGGAACAATCGAGTGAATGAGGTCATATGGGAGCAAGTTCCACAAGATTTAAGCCACAGACAACTTCTTGAACTAAGATCTACACTAGATCAGATCTAAGAAGAAGGAAAAGAACAACAAAGTTGCAGGCCACGAATGAACCAGACCTACGAAGGTCAGATCCGGAAACAATCGAAGATATTTGAAGTAGAAAACAGGCGACTCTAGATAAGATCTACAGAGAGCAGATCAAGAGGAAAAAACTCCTTTTCGTAAACTTTAAGAAAAGAAGAAGAAAAATTAAGCAAACAACAACTCTACAAATCAGTGACAGAGTCGAAGCATTTTGAAAAAAAGAAGAGAGATCTCAAAACATCGAATAACCCATAGAGTTAAAACCTGATTTAAAAAGAGAAGAGAGAAAGGGTTTACCAGTTGTACATATCGGCGATGAACATCTCAGAGATGAAGAACATGAGCCTTAGCTCTGATACCATCTTGAAATGTATAACAATGAATATTACAAACTATTACAAGAATATTAAAACCTAAACTAGACTAACATCTTCAAGAGGATTGAAGATGAAACCCTAATCTGAAAACCCTAATTTGAGAGAGAAAAGGAAAACTCAATATGAGAGAATGAATTCGGATGCCTTCAAATGATAAAACGAGATGTTTATATATGGCGGCAGAAATAACACTTCAGTCCTCCAATCTTTAAGTAATTGCTCCGCTACCCTCCATGAATTCCTAGAAGTGAGGCGCAGTCCATATAGCCTTCAAGTTTCAGCAACAATACTCTTTGGTCCTTATACTTCTGAAAATAACACTACAACTACTTTAAGTTAGAAAGGTGACAAGATTGGTAAATCTCAAACTTACCTTTTAACACATCGGCTCAATCGTGAACACACAACTCAAAGCCAAAACCCCTAGGGTTTCACAAGAACAAGCCTCCATTCCGTGTGTGGATGGTACGAATTTGACTGTTAGTGTGATTAGAGAGTTGATGAACAAGGATATGTTAAGCCTTGATGCAAGATCTTTGTGCGTAGGAAAGCGGATATCATACCTATTTCAGTCACAAATTCACGGTTCCCCTGTTTTGATCTTGCGGATAGTTGCTTAACAGCAATCTCAGAACAATCCATAAGTATACCCTGCAAATGAAACAGGAAAACTTTCATATAATCACCTCAAACAATAAAAATCATATTTAATATGATAATGTTTAAGAGAAACTACCTTATATACAGGTGCAATACCTCCTTCACCTGTCTTATTTGCAGATCAAAGTTATGAGTAGAAGATTTGATTTGTGGCAGGCTAAAATAAACGAGTCTGTAATTCAAGTGCTCGAAGCTCTGTGACAAAGATGGCATTAAAAGCAGCTAGAATTCAAAACAACAATGAAAAATATGAACTAATAATTAATAGTCAATCTATTTATTATATACTGTTCATACCTTAATTTATCTACTTTGTCTCCTCTCCTCCTATATAATCTTTCTTCCAAAGTAGAGCTAAAACTAGCACTATAACAGTGCAGGAACCAATCACAGTTCCAGCTATAGGTCCATCTGCGAGTCCTGTAGTCATAGTCTGCAAGAAGGGGGAATAAGTAGAATTTACACGTGCTCTTAAAACACTGAAAATGGAATATATGATAGAAAGAATGTACTAACTTGGTGTTATTGATATATATATATATATATATATATATATATATATATATATATATATATATATATATATATATATATATATATATAACAGAAGCCCTTCTAAACAAGTTTGGAGAAAAGTTTATTTTAACAGCCGGGAATATGGCGTCCCACTCATCAAGTTCACAAATAGGATGCAAGATCATCACATCCTTTCCAGAAGCAGAAAGTCACACATACAGACCTGCAAGAAAGCGTATTTTCATCAGCCATCTTGAAGACGAACAAGAAGCCCTGAAGAAGTACGCATGCACTCAACAATTCACATGGTGGAATGACACTGACAGCAAAGAACCACTTCAACAGCTGATAGGAAAAATGATCTTACAAGGACAACAAACACCAAAGATATCAGTAAATCTTTTTCATAGACCATGGGGAAGAAGATACAGATTAGTTGCAGAAGGACATTATACACAGATATTCGCTCAAGATAATTGGCTCATGGTCTTTCCATTCATCGGAGAAGATGGAGATGAAGATTTCAGCCATGTTATCATCGAAAACCTTGATGACAAAGACGAATACGACGGTACTGACCCCGGTTCGCCACAGTCAATCGACAGTACACACAGGGATTTCTAGAATTTACCAGAGTACCCTTTCTAGAAGACCTCGTCATCAATGACGTTACAGAAACCGCCAAAAAGTCTGACGACTACAAAGCAATAATTCAAAAGCAGAAAGATGGCCGACAATGCCTTCTCCACTAAAGACTTTTTTACAAATATTCGTTTACCGTCTTTACTTTTCTGATTCTTTTTCAGTGGGTGTAATAATTCCGTAGGGCATAAATTAGGTACGTGTCATTGCTAGCTTAGCTTTTTTCGCCTATATATTGTAGTTTCCACTTCATTTGTATACACACCGAAATATATAGAAAACGAGAGCTTTTCTCACCATATGGCTGGCTAAACCCTTCTCTCCCTATCCTCTTATGTATTCTCTCTAGTTCCTTAATTCTCCTTTCAGTTCTTCATAATATATCCCATAGTAAAAAAAAAAAAAAAAGGACCACCGCTGCATATACCACTCTGGTGCTTCCGCTCGTCACCTCCAATCTCTACTCTGGTTCTTCTACGTCCACTGTAAGTACGTTTTTCTAGTATTCTCTTTATTTATTGGTTTAACGGAAACCCAAAAAATCCGCCATACCCCCCCTTTTGGTATCAGAGCATGGTACGATTCGAAAGATTTAACAGACTTAGTCAGGCTCGTCGGTGGCAGTTAGTCCACAATATACGAGAACTCACTAAGGTGAAAATCCAGGGATCATATTGTGTTATGATATAAATTTGAAGGTTATGATGAATTTTAGGGTCAAGATAAACACTACTATGTTAGATGTTTTAGTCTTCATTTGTTTTAATCTTCATTTGTTATCTATAAAAATTTTATGGGATATATGAAAATATTATAAAAAGGAGAGTAAAGAATTAGGGTAATACTAAGAGATAGGATTTCACCCAACCATTGATTCAAACACCTCGTCTGCAACAATAAAACGCTTAGATAATCTAACTGAAAATCTAGGATATATTAAAGAACAAAATAATCAGATTATAAAAGAGCTAAAAGAAATTAAAAAATCGATTCCTACAAAACAAGAAATTCAACAGTTAAGTTATTTATTACAAATAAATAAACCAAAACAGATTGAGACAGAAAATAAAGGGTTAATAACCAAAATAGAGAAACAGTTAAATAAATTAGAAAAATCTTTAGAAATAGTTAAACAGATAGTAGAAGGTTAAACCTGGCGGCATTTACCAAAGAATACACAAAGGCCTTAGAAGACGCAAATAGATACAAATCCGAACAAAATAAAGAAGAAGTTACAGGTTTTACAAACTATCTAGGACAAAGTAAAAGTGATAAACAATTTACAAACATATTCAATTTTATAATTAGTTTATTAATACAACTTATTGAAAAAGTCAATAAAGTCATAAACATTTTGGAAGATAAAAAAGAAACAAATACAACAACAGCCAGTGATATAGATAAAATCACAGAGGCAATTAACAAATTAAATATCGAAGATATTAAAATTAACAGAAAACCTAAACCTTATACACACTGGTTACCCAGAAAATGAATAATAACAATAGAAGCTTCTTAGGGAGAAGTAGAACTATACAGGAAGCAAGAAGTTCTACAAGTAATATACAGGATACAATAACATCCGAATCTTTTCTAAACAGAATAACCAGAAGAGGATCGGGTTCATATTCCACACAACATGTTATACAATTAGAAGAAGAAATAGATTTGGACAGAAATATAAATCTCTACAATCAACATCAATTGGATATATTAAATCCAAGAGTCTTGTATCAAACAGGTTTATTAAACATAAACACAGTATTAATTCAAAGTAGCCGAGAAGAAAGCCTAAGAGTTGTAGGTAATTCAGTAACAGTAGACTTATTCTCACCTGACACGATACAAAAAATTAAACAATCAGGTAAACAATTTGCACACATAGGATTAGTAATCATAGGAATAAAAGCTTTAGGCAGGAAAAACTTAGGAACAAAATTATTAGCCTTATTATTAGATAAAAGTTGGAAAGTAGAGCTAAAAAAGGCAATAATTTCAGGGATGGAAATAGATCTAAGCCAAAATACAGCTTTATTTTATTGTACACCATGCATCCTAAAAGATATAAAAGATCTACAAAATATAAAAATCGCATTACAAACCAAGGGATACGAAAACTATGAAGTTAACAACATAGTCATAAGTATAGGAGTACTAGGAAAAGCTAGTAACAGGTCAGGAATGAAATATAAAGTTAACATTGAAGGAATTGTGAATACAATAGCTTCAAAATCTATACAGATGATAGATCCAGTCAACATAGATCCTGAAGAATTAGCAGGATTAGAATGGCAATTAAATGACTTAAAAGAACAAGAAAACGAAGTCTTAGTCCCAAAAAGAAGTTATATTCATATACAATGTCGCTTATGGTTAGATAACAATAAATTTGTGGACCTAACAGCATTAGTAGACACAGGAGCAACAAAAAGTGTAGCATCATACACTCTTATACCCAAACAATATCATAAAGAGTTACCTTATAAATTAGTCACTAGAACGATTGAAAGTAGAAAAAAGTAACCTTATAGAACAAATAGGAGAATATGATATAGAATCATTAAAATCCGATAATTCTGATAATGAGTCAATATACAGCATATATAGTGATAGAGAAGATGACACTAAAACTAATAAATATAGTCCAAAAGAAACAGAAAAGATCTGTTCTTATACCAGTGGGAATTTCAACAAGACCGGTATGAATTGGACAAGTTTAGACTTTGAAATCCAAGCATTGATAAATGCACTGGAAAAATTCAAAATCTTTTTAAATAGAGAATTCACAATTAGAACAGATTGTGAAGCCATTGTACGCTTCATAAAAAATGATCAAAGTAAAAAGGTAAATAAAACCCGATGGATTAACCTCCAAAATATTATACAAGGTTCGCCACAGTCAATCGACAGTACACACAGGGGTTTCTAGAATTTACCAGAGTACCCTTTCTAGAAACTGTGTTTCTGCTGTTTGTGTGCTAATCTTTTCTTCATCTGAAGAGATACTCATCGAGGATGAATATCTGACCGGCTGTATAACCTTTCGTTTGCCTTTATCTTTTTTCTTCATCTGCAATAAATAATTTGTTAAGATTTCTGGATAGCATATCTGCTATCCCATTATCTTTTCCTTTAATGTGTTCAAAATTTATCTTGTATCCGCATCCTTGTATAATATTTTGGAGGTTAATCCATCGGGTTTTATTTACCTTTTTACTTTGATCATTTTTTATGAAGCGTACTATGGCTTCACAATCTGTTCTAATTGTGAATTCTCTATTTAAAAAGATTTTGAATTTTTCCAGTGCATTTATCAATGCTTGGATTTCAAAGTCTAAACTTGTCCAATTCATACCGGTCTTGTTGAAATTCCCACTGGTATAAGAACAGATCTTTTCTGTTTTTTTTGGACTATATTTATTAGTTTTAGAAAGAAGGACAGCTCCCCATCCTTCTTTACAACCATCAACTTCTATGATTATATAATCCGTAACTAATGGTAATTCTAAGGGTTTGATATGTCTAACCTTTTCCTTAATTGTCCTGACCAATTTTATATCTTCTATGTTAAAATGTCTTTGGCCATTCTTTGTTGTTTTGCTGTATAACGGTCCTACAAGTTTTGAAAGATCTGGTATGAACTTTCGTGCGTAGTTTATTAGTCCTAAAAAGGCTTGTATTTGTTTAAGACCTTCAATTTTTTCTGGGAACTCTAATATCTTTGTAGAAATATGTGTTTGTAGTTCTATCTTTCCATTACCTATTTCTAGGCCAAGAAAAGAGATTTTTCTTTTAAATAATTCCATTTTTCTTTTAGAGACAACTATACCGTTTGTTTTGATTTCTTCAAATATTTTCTATAAGTGTTTTTCATGTTCCTGTATTGTTTCACTTGCTACTAAAATATCATCAATGTAAACAAGGCAGAAATTATATTTAAGAAAAATGCTGTCCATATATCTTTGGAATATGGATGGTGCGTTCTTTAGTCCAAAACTAAGAACATTCCATTCATATTGTCCTTCTGAACATGTAAAGGCTGTCCAGGGTTTGAAACTTTCTTCTAGTTGTAATTGATTATATCCTGATTTTAGGTCGAATTTTGAGAATATGTTTTTCTTTTGTATAAGATTTATCAAACTGTCTTTATTTGGTATATTATATCCGTCATCTTCAGTATTATCATTGAGACGTTTATAATTGTATACTATCCTCGCTTTCCCTCGTTTTATCTCACCGTGATTTCTTACCATGAATGCGGCGGATCTATGAGGACTTTCAGATTTTCTAATTAATTTTTGTTCTAGCATTTCCGGTATTTGCTTTTTAAATTCCTCTTTATCTAAAGGGCTATATGCTATGTTAGTTGTTCGAATTGTTATATCAGGGTTTTTGATTTTGAATTTACATGTATGTCTTACTTTTGAATTTGTTATGTCTTCTCCTATAAGTCCTATCTTTTCTAGATGTAGGATAATAGGATAATTTATACTTTTTGTAACATCTTTTCCCTTTTCTAACTCTTTTGTAAGGAAATTTGTAAGTAATTTAACTGATTCATTTTCAACAGAGTTTTTACTTTGGTCATGGTTATTTTTAATTTAAAAAAATTCTAAGTGGCCTTGTCCACCACGCTTTCGAGCGATCTCTGATGTATTTGTATATCGTACCGTAGGAAAATTGTAGATATGTTTACTTAATGTAACAAAATTTCGTGTAAGGGTGATCGCCCCATTTAGACCAAATAAGAAGTTTAATCCTAGAATAAAATCCGAGGATTTTATATATTCTGGGTTGATGTTTACCTGTGGTATTTCATATTTAATACTGTAATTTCCTGAAAAGTCTAAGAATTGTATTCCTGTTGGTTCTACATAGTGTGTGATCGAGTAGATTTTTTGTATTCTCATAATTTTGTTTCCATGTTTCATGTATATTTTTTCCTAAATCTCCTGGTAATAGGGTCCCGTTCTTTTGTTAACCGTCTAATTAGTGTTAACAATGTTAACTTTTTTGGACCAATAGGAATCAAGATAGGTTACTGGTTTGATAGGGGTAGTTTAGGAATTTCAGAATTTTAATTATTTATGGGTTATTTACTTTCCTAATTTCATGCACAAGATATTTTTGGTAGTTATTAATGATAATCTTAATCTTTTAAAACCAATTTTCATTTTTGGTAATTATTAATGATAATTTTAATCATCTAAAACCCATTTTCAAACATAATCTTCATCTTCACGTTCCAGAGATTTTTTTTTCACGTTTTTTTTTGCATAGATGCACGATTTCAAACTACATATATGCACATCATAGAAATGCATATATGCACATCATAGAATTGCATATATGCACATCATAGAATTGCATATATGCACATATTAATACTGCATATATGCATACCTTAGAACTGCATATATACACATCATAGAATTGCATATATGCACATCAGTTGAATATATGAAGATAAAAAGTGCATATATGCACAAACATAAATCTAAGTAAAATTGCATATATGCACAACCATAACTATGTGTAAACCATAATCTATGTAAAATTGCATACATGCACAACCATAAATCTGTGTAAACCATAAATATATGTAAAATTGCATACATGCACAACCATAAATCTGTGTAAACCATAAATCTATGTAAACTTGCATATATGCACAACCATACATTTGTGTAACTCTGCATATATGCACATATGCACATAAACAAAATAGCGTGTATCCATAACAATAATCAAACCAACATGACAAATAATCATATGCACAGTGTATTTGGTACCACAGATCGATTTCTGTGTTGATTTCGAGCAGACTACAATTTACAGAATCGAAAAACCTTGAGAAATCAACGAGATCAGTGAGTTTTTGTCGTCGCCGGAAACTGCTTCATCTCGCCGGATTCTGCACTTTCGTCGCCGGAAAAACGATATTTCGCCGATGTTCATAGTCGTCGCAAGTCTTGTTTGTCGCAAGTGAAAGGTTATCGCAACTTGGCTCATATCGCAACTTGGCTCATATCGATGAGGATGTGTGTGATATTGGAGTGGATGAAGAATGAGATAACGAAAGTAAACAAAGAAGACCATGGAAGCAGCAGAAGATTGCAGGTTGGAAGAAGTCTGGCGATGGCTAATATGGTGTTTTGGAACTTTAATCTTTTTGTTTAATGAAAACGTGAAATTAGGAAAGTCGTTTCTTTCCTTATCAGTTGTAAACACATTTTTAGCTTTATGACGAATTTGCCCTTGTTCATATATGCAGGTCATTAAATTAGCCAACTCATCATTTAATAAATTTTAAAATAATTGAATTAATCTTAGCCATTGATTATTAAGATGAGTGGTCTAGATTGGTTAACATGGTTAACACTAAATGTAGGGTTAACAAAAGAAGGGTCCTCTATATATATATAGAGGCGGGTTCAAACGAGGAGCGTACCAATTTAAGAGAACGTGAGGAGCAATTGACAGTTATGAATCACATGTGATTGGCAGTTGTGGATCACATGTGATTCACAACTGATCTGGAGGAGCAATTGACAGTTATGAATCACATATGATTAACAGTTGTGAATCATTAATGATCCGCGACTTGCCACCTCGCGCCACGCCTCGCGCCACTTTTGCACGAATTTTTGAGTTAAATCCGATTTTTTAGGGTTGTAAATCATATGTGATCAGAAGCATGGGAGTGCTCCTCACGTTCTCTTAAATTGATGCGCTCCTCGTTTGAACCTTCCTCTATATATATATATATATAGAGAGGAAAGTTCAAATGAAAACTCAAATTCAATTGTAAACATGAGGACAAATCTCGTCCATTGATCGCAGCCATATTTAAGCCATTCCTAAAATTCAGCTTTAGGGGTATTTTCGTCAAATTAGAATGAGCGCATCCTTTATTGACTTTTTATTTTCTTTTTTAATTAAAAAACTTTTACCCCCTTAAATTTTAAAATAAATTATCTCAAAAATTACTAACATTTTAAGCAAACAAATTACATCAAAAAACGAGAATTTCGTGCTCTTCGATATGACATCCATCATGATATAGTTTTTTTTCTCGTTTTAACCGTTTTACGTGAAATCGTGTATATGTGTTATATTCAGAGTGAATAAAGGTACATTTATTCAGTTTTGAATATTTACCTTTATTCAGTCTGAATATATAGAGTTATTCAGACTGAATAAAGGTACAAAATTTAAACATTTATTCGTTTTGAATATCTACCTTTATTCAGTCTGAATATAACACATATTCAGTCTGAATATAACACATATTCAGTCTGAATATAACACATATTCAGACTGAATATAACACATATTCAGACTGATGTATTTATATGTGTTCTTCAGTTTTTCGTTTTTTGAGGATTTTCTTTGAACCTCTCTCTCTCTCTCTCTCTCTCTCTCTATATATATATATATATATATATATATATATATATATATATATATATATATATATATATATATATATATATATATATATATTGTGCGTTTCAATTGTAAATCAAACAATTCTAACAAACTATACAAACCACTATATATATATATATATATATATATATATATATATAAGATTATGAACTTAGGAATAAATTAAAACTCAAACGGGAATCATTTTAGCATGCCCCTCTGCAAGTGATCTATTATGATCATTCAAGTAACCAAGATCTCGTATTTGATTTCGTTTATTATGTTCCATTAAATGTTAACTGTGCAAGTATGATGTTTGTCAATGGGGTACACCTTTTAATGGAGGAGATTACTGGATGATGAGCATCAGAATGTATATGGATCAGAAGCCTCGATGATGGATAGTTTAGGAGGACCTTTTGAATAATTACACCATTTTTGTTTATTCAAACCTCATTTTCATGCTTACCTTTCTGTGATATAAATACATCAGTTTGAATATGTGTTATATTCAGACTGAATATGTGTTATATTCAGTCTGAATATAACACATATTCAGTCTGAATATGTGTTATATTCAGTCTGAATATAACATATATACACGATTTCACTTAAAAAACGGTGAAATCGAAAAAAAACTATATCATGATGGATGTCATATCGAAGAGCACGAAATTCTCGTTTTTTTGATGTAATTTGTTTGATTAAAATGTTAGTAGTTTTTGAGATAATTTATTTTAAAATTTAAGGGGGTAAAAGTTTTTTAATTAAAAAAGAAAATAAAAAGTCAACAAAAGAGGGCTGATTCCAATTTTACCCCTGCGCGCTAAAAATTCACTAAGCCATGGACATAGTTTTCAAGTTATTTACAAAATTGCCACCGTGTTTTTTATTCATTGATCTGATCTCCGATTTTTTAATCAAGGGCTGTGGTTTGTCCTCACGTTTACAACTGAAATTTGGTTTTTATTTGAACCCACCCCTATATATATATATATATATATATATATATATATATATATATATATATCTCCACCCCTTACATTATTAGCTGTGCTTTCAATAAATTATAATATAAAAAGTGGGAAAAATGGTGTCTTGAATTCCAAATATTTTCAAAACTTATCCAAATTCGTGATATTTAGGGGCCTACGACGATGAGAAAGCCGCTGCACATGCATATGACTTGGCAGCAGCATTCAAGTATTCTGGGGACAAGAGACCATCCTCAATTTCCCTGTAAGTTTATTTATTTATTTCAACAATATTGATATTTATTTATTTATTTATTTATTTGGATTTAATCTCCTAAAGATGAATTAATAGGTAGGTGTTTTATGATTATTATATGACATTTTGCAGCTTGAAACGTACATCTTCAAGAAATGGAGGGTTTGTCAAAAGTAAGACAATGTATTAGATTTGTCATCACTCCTAAGTCCTAAATATTGAGGTTTGGGAATTATTGAATAAACAAATCAAAATGTATTATTTTAAAGGGAAATTAATTAAAATGCCCTAAGTTTGACCAACACTTACCAAAATACCCTAAATCTCGTTCACTTTGCCAAAATGCCACAAATTTTAGCGATGGAGCCCGCGATCGCGGGCTAGGGCGTACGTGGCAGCCCTTTTTGCCAAAGTGTCCTGCGGAGCCCCTCCACTATGGCCGCGGTGACACTTTTGGTCCCTCCCTGCGGAGGTTCCCCACGATGGGCAAAATTTTTTCATTTTCATCCCCTGTACTAGAACGAATCTTGCATGCTTTTACTGTTTTTTTCCACAATTATTGTACTTTGAAGACCAATTTGTGGTTAAAATTCACTGACATGTTTTCATCAATGTTGAATCAGTGTTTTTGGAATACCAATTTGTGGATGAAATGAGAGATTGGTTATCATCAATGTTGGTTGTTTCATCCATAAATAGATGTAAAATGCAATCTATAATCCACACACCGATTCCATACTTCTTTCTTGCTTTCTTTCTTCAATATTTTGTATTTTAGATACTACTGAAAAAATGAGTTCATCTGTTGCAAAAGCTAAGCTATATTTCTGTTTCGATGGTGAATGGGTGCAAGATAACAATGAGTGGAATTTTGCTTATAAATCTAAGCATGGTGTAAAAGTCTCAGTAAACTATACTTATCAGAAGTTTGTTGCATACGCCATGCAAAAATGTGGAATCGACCATTCTGTTGTTTGCATGTTAGCGTTTAAAAATGGTGATGGGTCATTTGTGGACTTATACAACGATGGGGATATCTCTGGTTTTCTGCACTTTGCAGCCGATTCAGAAAGGCCGCCATTACTTTTTGTGTATGTCGAATCCGACGAAGACGATGACGAAGGTGACGACGACGATGACGACGACGCTGATGACGAAGACCTCCAAATAGAGCAGCCTGATTCTCAATTTCAGGCGTTCCACGGCCCAACAGTTCATTTAGATCATGCATATGGTCTTAACGACTGTATTCCTGATTATGTTCCGGAGACGCAACAACAACAACCACAAGAAGGACGTTGTGCTGGGGTTGCTGATGACGAAACCTATGTTTTCAAAACGGGTAATGCTGATATAGACAGATCAGATATCGATAGTGATGATCACGAAGAATATACCCCTACTATAAAATCATGTAGTCAGATAATTGACTTTTTGATATGCCCCCTATTCTTCCATACCAGAATACCCAGACACAAACCTACGAACCTACACCTTATAATCGCAGTGAAAGGTTAACAGTGGGTCAGATATTTGATTCAAATGATCATTTGGCAAGTCAGGTCGGACTAAAGTTCTTGGAAGAGGGTTTCAAAAGTCACACGCCGAAATCTGACAAAAGCAGATACATAGTTGAATGTGCCAGAGAAAACTGTGAGTGGAGGATGTACGCGATTCACACGGGTCCCAAAGGTGGGGTGTTACTTATTAGAAAGTTGCACGACGTACACACTTGTACGAGGACGCAACTGAATCCCCACCACAAACAAGCCACCAAAAGGACTTTGGGTACGATACTGAAAAGCAAATTTCTTGATGCTAGCAGGTCATTGCGTCCAAAAAACAACGTGGACGATGTTCACCAGCAGTTCGGCGTCACGATTGGTTACCACCAAGCTTGGCATGCGCGATGCAAGGCACTGCTTATGGTGAGAGGCACGTTCGAGGAGTCGTATGAACGACTCCCAACATATTTATATAATTTGCAGCTGCAGAACCCTGGTACTGTCACGCAACTACGGACCGATTCACATGGACGGTTTGAGATGTGCTTCGTGGCCCTTGGACCCGCGGTACATATTTTAACACGTCATATGTTTACACATTATAAACTATAACATTTACAAAGGAAAACCACCTATGTTTTTGCAGATCCGCACATTTCTGGTAAATCTACGTCGTGTCCTGGTAATAGACGCTGCCCATTTAAAGGGTCGTTACTTGGGTATGATGTTCCTGGGGGTTGCCATGGACGGGGATAACTCCATCGTTTCAGTAGCTTTCGGCGTAGGCAAGTCCGAAACCGGGGATGAGTGGACTTGGTTTCTGTCCCTGTTGAGACAAGCTATCGGAGACCCGCAAGGGTTGGTGTTTATGTCCGACAGGGCTCCTTCCATAAGCGCCGCAATCTCTGACATGTACCCAAATGCTGTCGACATTTGGAGATGAACGCCAAAAACCAGGGACAAACGTATTACCACCTACAAGGATGTCTACTGGGCGACATGCAGTGCATATACGGATCGGGAGTTTAACCGGCACATGAATCTTCTACGAGTTAGTGCCAAGGAAGCAGCCAAAGTCATGGACGAAGCTGGACCGGAGAGGTGGTCCGCGGCCCATTTTCCTGGACAACGGTATGACATTCTGACCTCCAATAGTGCAGAGTCGGTGAATGCACTCTCCCGTTTTGCGCGTAGATGTCCGATTGTTAATCTTATGGACTACTTTCGGACCTTTCAACAAGAGTGGTACCAACTTCGACGCCGAAAAGGAGCTGAGCTGCAACATGCACTCACACCAGCGACGGAGGAGATAGTTCTCCGCAGGGCGCGTCACGCGACGACATGGAGGGTAAGAGAAATCGGGTATGGGAGGTACGAGGTTCTGGATGACCATCTTCACGCGACTGTGCATATGACCGACCACACTTGTTCGTGTTGCGAATGACAAAAATCTGGGTTACCGTGCAGCCATGCCATCGCTGCGGCAAACCACATGGGTCGTAGAGATTGCAGCGACTTGGCTGTAGTTTTCTTCAGGTCCGAAACTTACCGGAGAACATACGTGGAGGTAATAAATCCAGCTGGACCCCCTGAAGCATGGGTATATCCACCCGACCCGCTTCCGCCATGCTATCCACCTTTAAACGATAAGAACAGAGTCGGGAGACCGAGAAAGAACGACCGACGTCCATCACTTGGTGAAGGTTCGATACAGCGAAAATGTACTCGGTGCCAATGCGTAGGACATACTCGTGGAGAGTGTCCAAATCCCGCCCCTTCAACCGTGCCAAGGAGTAGACGCACAAGCACTCAACTAAGTAACACCGCGGGCCCGTCAGAGCTTGAACCACATGGAACTATATCATATGATACTGTTGATCTGAACGTTGATTTTCCTTGATTGGGACGATAAATATTGTATGTTTAGTGCGTTGTAATTTATCAAACATAACTTATGTACATTGATCTGAACATTGATTGGGACCAGTTATCTTTTGAAAGGTACTTGAAACAGAACATGGGATGATGATCATAATGGTAGTAGTCTAAATGGAGAGAATAGTAATGGTTATATAGAACTAAGTTGTGTTAGAGCAAAGACAGATTAGTCATAAACACATAAACGATAACATATTATTCGTTAACGTATTCTTACATGGCATCCCGGGTTGTCAAAAACCAAACCATCGTCTAGCCGTAGCCTCAAATTTGGATAAATTTGTACTGTATTTACTAGTATGTATTTGCTATGAAATAATCTTGTAAAACATTTATGAGTTGTATTTTTCACATGAACCACTTTTCAGAAAAATTTCAGACTACTTAAAAACTACTTTTCAGACAAATTAAAAACCTTTATTCATGAGTAACAAAGTACAAAACAACAAAAAAATACAAAACAACAACACAGTAAAAAAAATACAAAACAACAAAAAACAAATACAAAACAACTAAAACAACCACCACCTACTCAAAAATTGCTTTAGTTTCATCAATCCAAGCTTGCTTATCGTTTACCTTCGCTTGAAGAATTGCGAAGTCTTGCAGAATATGGTAAATTGCTTCTTGTTCTCGACGAATACGAGCCTCCCTAGCTTTTATATCCCCTTTCATCCTTTTGATCTCCTTATCTTCCTCTTCGATCCTTCTCAAGTGGACTGCCTTCCTGTCCATCATTTGATTCCACTCTTGTGTAAGTTCCTCTATCTCCTTTTCCTTTTTTGCTATGGCGATCTCGATTTTAGGAGGCATTTTTTCAGGAGTAGACTTAGGGTTTGATGATGATGCCATTTGTGGATGAAATGAGAGAAATCAAGAGAGAAAACAACTTAAACAAATAAAGCAAGAGATAAATCAAGAAAGAGCAAGAAATGAGTGTGAATTATGGATTGCATATCACTCATATTTATGGATGAAATCTCAAACAAACCAGTGAATTTTAACCACAAATTGGTCTTCAAAGTACAATAATTGTGGAAAAAACAGTAAAAACATGCAAGATTCGTTCAAGTACAGGGGCTGAAAATGAAAAAATTTTGCCCATCGCGGGGAACCTCCGCGGGGAGGGACCAAAAGTGTCATCGTGGCCATAGTGGAGGGGCTCCGCGGGACACTTTGGCCAAAAAGGGCTGCCACGTACGCCCTAGCCCGCGATCGCGGGCTCCATCGCGGAAATTTGTGGCATTTTGGCAAAGTGAACGAGATTTAGGGTATTTTGGTAAGTGTTGGTCAAACTTAGGGTATTTTAATTAATTTCCCTATTTTAAAAGTAAAACAATAAAAATAAAAGCAATATATATATATAGCCTTTCAAAAAAAAAATATATATATATATACCATCACCCCAAACATCTCAATCAAAAGTGAGTGTGTCCATATATATATATATATATGATACAAATCAAATACAAACCATGTATTTGTTGCACCCCTTATAAACCACAGTCTGCGTATGTGCAGACTGGTTCTGCATATATGCATTGTCCCATATGAATGTATGTTCATTATATGTATATTCTTGTACGTATTCATATGCATATATGCAGAACCAGTCTGCACATATGTAGATTGTGGTTTGTAAGGGGTGCAACAAATGCAAGGTTTGCATTTTACGGAGCCTCTATATATATATATATATATATAGGGAGAGGTTCAAATAAGAAGTGTAAATTTTTTGAGAAATAGAGAAGTGATCTTGGTCATTTATTCGGTCAAGATCGGCGGCTTTGAACGAGAAGCAGCGGATAATTCCTCTCGTGGTCTGCACAAGATAGAGGGGTAGTTTCGTAAAAAATACACGTGACGAGTTCATATATAAACTTGTGTGATTCATATATGAACCTTTGTAATTCACATATAAACTATTTTTAGCTAATTCATATATGAACCTTTGTGATTCATATATGAATCAGTTAATTTGTTCATATGAGAAATAGTTAAAAAAAAATTCATATATGAATTACAAAGGTTCATATATGAACACAAAGGTTCATATATGAATTAGTTAAAAAAATTCATATATGAATCACAAAGGTTCATATATGAACACAAAGATTCATATATGAATCAGTTAATTGGTTCAACTGATTCATATATGAACCTACAGTTAATTAGTTTCATATATGAATCACAAGATTCATTATAAAGAGTTCATATATGAATTACAAAGGTTCATATATGAACGTATAGTTCATATGTGAATCACACAGATTCATATATGAATCACAAGATTCATATATGAATTAGTTATAAAGAGTTCATATGTGAATTACAAAGGTTCATATATGAACGTATATATAGTTCATATGTGAATCACACAGATTCATATATGAACTCAGCTCGTGTTATTTGTAAAAGTTACGAAATTGCCCTTCTATTTTTGGAACAGCCGTAACTTTTGACCAGTCAAGCCGCAATTTTTGACCAATTATAACCGATCTTGACCGAATAAATGGCCAAGATCACTTCTCTATTTCTCAAAAATTTTGCACTTCTCATTTGAACCTAAGGCTATATATATATATATATATATAACAATCAATTAACCAAAATTAAGGGAGTGCCTAGGTGGCGTTGATGTAATTCATTAATTTATGGTTTTATATATAACTTGTAAATGTGGTATGCGTACAGGAGAGGAGAGCTTCAAGAAGAGCTTGGTGTAAACCTCCCAAATTAAGGATGCCTTTGAATAGTTTATTTGTTTTCCTTCAAGAATGGTACACACACCTTCTATACAATTAATTGACATGCCAGTTTTATTTATAACAGCCGTGACTTGGCATTAATTTAACATATTTGGAATAAACAAATTCTTCTATATATATGAACTATGAAGTTATTATTTACTGCATGCCTTTGCATTTGGTTGTAGTACGTGTTACAAATAATGATGACAAGTTCATCGATCGATAACAAATTTGACGCATGTTTATCTCGTTAGCCCTTGGAAGCTTTTACTCTCCAGGTAATGATTTATCCTAAATTAATGATTAGTTTGCTGTTACATGTTAATTAATCAGTACGTAAATTCCCTTTTGATTTACAAACATTCTTGCATGTACTACTTTTAGAAAGTTTGAAACCAAAGTCATATAATAAAGGAAATCTGTGAAGGAACCCTAATGGACTGGACTCGACTGGAAGATATTTTCAGATCTACAGTGATTAATATGTAATTTCTTGATTTGTTTCTTTTTCAGTCACACGAGGGGTTAATTGGTAAAGCGTAGATGGTTTAAATTTCCAAGTTGAGTTTATTTTTCTTAATAGGTCTTGTCTTAATGAAAATGAAGCATTTTTTACGACTAAGCTAGACTCTGCTGTTAAGTTGCTTCCTGAAACCACAAAGCTAGTGGCTGGTTGGAAAGGTCTTGAATATATATAAAGCTGCATGCATTTCCCATGCTGAAACCTGCACATGGTGCCAACTTCTACCCTCCAGACATGGATAAAAGCTTTTTATGCAATAATTACCCTTGTAACATTACATATACATTAATAATAGTAAATAATATTAAATTCAGATGGATTATTATGCATGGATGAAAGGAATTTCAGAAATTGAACATCAAGATGCAAGAGACTTTTTCAGCGTTATGTTAAAAGGTAACGTTCTTATTTCCAATCTTGTCATCATGTTATTTATTGGGCCTGTTTGTAATGTTTCAGTAAATAGAAGGACTGATGTTGATAAGGTGCAATAGTTAAGGATACAAAGGGGTGCGCCTCACTTTTGTCTATAGATGGAGGGTAGCGGAGTACTTACTCAAAGTTGGAGGGTGCATTGTGGAACTATTGATTCTGAGTATATAAAGCAAATTTCTTCAGCTTAAGAAATAAGTCGAAATCATTTTTCATTTAGCTTACATTTTGTTTCTCTCTTCTCTCTCACTAGATTTAGGGTTTACACTTTTTTTAGTATAAATCTTCATATCTATTGAAGATATTTTGTAATAGATCAGAGAGTTTTGTTTTATTAATACATTTGAAGGTTTTAACATGGTATCAGAGCATATGGTTCTGTTCTATTCACCTTCAACGTAAGCTTTTGCTTTTGTTCATCTTCTTCATATCGTCTCACTTCAAAATCGTCTTATCATTTCAGATTTTTTTAAATCGTTGTATTTTTCTAAATCTTCTGGTAGTTTTCCTTCTTTTTTTTCTTCATAAAATCGATTTGGTCTTGGTTCTTATCTTTTTTAGATCTGGACTGAGAAAGCAAATCGTTGCATGATCACTTTGTTTGTTCTTATCTGTTGTTTGTAGATCTAGACATATTTCTGTTTCTTTGTGCATATGTCCTTAATTTTCATGTAGATCTGAACATATTTCTAAACACTTTTTAGATTCGTGAGTTCTTCGTAATCTTCTGTTCCCATCTATTAATAGATCTGAACGTGAGTTTTACGAAGTCGAGATCTAGTTTCATCTTGTGTTCTCATCTTGCTTGTCGATCTGAACATACTTCTGCTTTTGTGCATCTGTTCCTATTCTCCTTGGAGATCTGGACATATTTCTGGTTTCTTTGCGCATTTGTTCTTATTCTCCTTATAGATCTGAACATCTGCCCTAGTTGTTATCTTCTTGATGTACCTTTGCGTTTTTTATCCATGAGATCACCTAGATTTTGGTTCTGATCTTTGTAGATCTGGACTGAAATCTCTTCGAGATTGAAAGTTCCTTTTTTTACTTAAGATCTGTGAGATCTCTTAAATTTCAGTTTTGGATCTTGTAGATCTGGACTGGAATCCGTTCGAGATTGAGGTCTTGTGGGTTGTCTCTCCTTTATTAGCTCAAGGTTGTGTGATCGGTGAGATCTCTACGGTTTTAGATCTACCTTTTGGAGATTTGTTTGTTCTTGAGATCGAGATCTATTTTTTTGCTTGTTCTGGTTGTCATAGATCTGTAGTTTCTTGTAATCCTCTGTAGATTTGTTTGTTCTTGAGATCGAGATCTATTTTTTGCTTGTTCTGGTTGTCATAGATCTGTGATTTCTTGTAATCTTTAGGTGACTTCAGATCTGTGTTAGTTCTGGTGGTTTTTCGTTTCCTTTTCTTTGGTTTACTTTTGCTTGTGTTATCTTCATCGGACTTAATCAAGGCTCAAATCAGTTGTGGTTTGTTTGGAGTTTATCATCCACTCTTGATTTGAACCTTGATTTCCTCTGGTTTTATATCTTGTTCAGGTGTTTGTTATGGTCTCTTTTGTAGAGATGGTTGAACCTGCTTCCGCTGTACTTAAAAAAGTTGTTCTGTAAGTTTCTCTTATTTTTGCAGATTATTGCAGGCCCATGGTAAGTTTCTTCTCTCCTTGTATCTTCTCTGTGTGCTTCTCCTTCTCTATTCTATTTCTGTTTTGGTGACTAAGATATTGGCTTGACCTACCACCTCTGAGTGGCAAGGAATCCTGCTGTTTAGTCTCTTAGTTTTCATTGTGCGTGTTTTACTCAGCATGTTATCATGACTAGTGCAGATCCCTCCAAAGAGCCAGGGGAGCAATCTCTGATTGCTAAACTGGACTTTGGAGACCACTTGTATCTGCATCCTAGTGATACATCTGGTGTTTCTATTATGAGTATGAAGTTAACTGACACTGAGAATTACAAGGTTTGGTCCTGTGCTATGCTACTTGCTTTAGAAACCAAAAATAAGCTTGGCTTTGTAAATGGATCTATTGTTCGACCTATTGATAATGATGTTTTGGGAAGACAATGAGATAGATGTAATTATGCTGTTCTGTCATGGATCCTTGGTTCTATTTCTGAGGATTTGTTTATTAGTCAATTTTTTTCAAAGGTTGCTTCTGAAGTGTGGGATGAACTTAAGGAAACTTATGATAAAATTGATGGGTCTGTCACATTTAACCTTCATCAAAAAGTCAATTCTATAAGTCATAATGGTTCCCCAGAGTCTGAATATTATCACAAATTGAATGCTCTTTGGAAACAATTTGATGCCCTAATAAAACATCCCTCTTGCTCCTGTAATGCCGCACATGAGTTTTCTAAACACAATCAATTGTTACAACTAATGCAGTTCTTGATGGGTCTAGATGATATGTATATGCATATAAGAAGTAATATTTTGACTACAGATCCTCTTCCATCTGTTAAAACTGTTTTTTCTCTGGTGTCTAGAGAAGAGTCACACCGTGGTGTGACTCGTTCTTCTGTAGATACCAAAACTCAAAATTTTGCTTTTTTTTGGAAAGACTTCCAATAATAAGAAACAATCTGGGAAACCCCTCTTTTGTGTAAACATTGTGGTCTTACAGGACACACCATCGAAAGGTGTTTTAAACTAATCGGGTTCCCTAAGGATTTCCAGTTCACCAAAAATAAATCTAATCAATTTTGTCAGGATCGAATCTTAACAAGATTAACAATACTTAGAATTCAGAATTAAAGAATCTGCGGAATAGAACTTTAATTCTCACAATCAATGAACAGAATATCAGAAAACACACAATTTTTGTATTCACTGTTTCGACTCACAATATTACAACCAAACCTCAATCTTGATGAACAGGCTCAATCAAGACGACTTCTACTTCTCTAGAAATAGGGTTCTTAAACCTTGAGGTTAATTCTCTCTAAAACACAATCGAATTCTAATTGTATTTTGTATATCGTATTATTTTCTCTTCGTCTTAATAGCTATCTATCAACAAATATATATACTGAATAGTTACAAGATAACTATCAAAATAAGATTGATCTTCAGAATATTCTTTTAAGTATATCTTCAATCAATCCATCTTTATCTCCTTCAATCTCGCATTCCATGTTCTGATCACAAGCAGTATTAACTTCATTCTTCTCAAGCAGTACTAATAATCTTCCAACAGTAGTAATCTTCGATATGCCCAAGCAGTACTAACAGTTTTCGTAAGACACCAGCAGTACTAACTTTTGTTCAGCAGCATTAATGATATTCCAGCAGTAGTAATATACCAGCAGTATTAACTTTGTTCAGCAGTATTAACCATGTACCAGCAGTAGTATCTTGTCTAGCAGTACTAATCATGTTCTTGCAGCATTAATGACTCAGCAGTACTAACCTTGAACTAGCAGTAGTATCTTTGTTCTGGCAGCACTAACATTGATCTGGTAGTAGTAATGTTGTTCTGGCAGTACTAACCATACTTAGCATATCTTCAGTTCCCAACAATCTCCCCCTAACTTGACTTTTCAGGATGAGAAGTTAAGTTCTTCAGATGATGCTTCCAAAACCTAATCATCAACGCATAAATTTGGATCCAATCCCAGACTTTGATTGAGAATCCTTTTTACAAGGTATCTTGCCATCTTAGAGTCTTTGTCACTCACCAACTTAGCATGCAGCATTCCATTCAACTTTTTCATGCTGTGCTTGTATACAACATCCACCAAATAATATTCATGAAATGTATTGTCAAGAGAGATGACATACACTCCACAATTCTCAATGAGCATCCAGTTGGTGATGACTTGAAAATTCCTTGCCATCAAATACTTAACTGCTTCTGGTTTGAACATTAAGCACAAGTATTCAAGAACCATCTTGGTGATAGACATACCTTGCTCTGTCAGCATGTTTCCATATAGCCTCATTCCCACCTTGAACATCTCTTCCAAGTCAGATCTAGAGCATGTTCTGATAAGTTTTCCCCAAGTAGGACAAACTTCAAACTTTCCATCTGCCCTTTTGATTCTGATGAACTCCTTTCTTCCATCTTTCAATGTGTCCCAGAAGATGATTTCAGGAGCCATAGAAGATATTGGTTCAGCTTGGATTGGATTAGTATTAACCACAGTAATATACAAATCACTTTGAGCATTTGGCAGTGATTGTACATTGCTTGGTTGGCCTGATGAAGTTGCCACTTCTTCTTCAGCAACTTTTGGATCAGATTTCTCTTTCACTGCTTCCTCCTGGGCTTGTTCTACAGTTGGATCCACCCTTGGCTTCTTTACATCTTTCTTCTTTGAGGCTATTGACTTTGTTCTTGGCCTCTTTGTTCTTTTGAAAGATTTAACAGCTTCAGGAGTGGTTTCAGCTGTTTCTTCTTTGTGGCTCTTAGCAGCACTAACAGTTTCTGCTGCCTTTTGTTTTTCAGCAGCAGTAACCATTTCTACTGCTATAGCTGTTACTGCTTCTTTTATGACCTTTAATACTGCTGCTTCGTCACTGTCCTTCACAATCCCATATATCTCTTCATCAATCTCTGCTTTAGTTACTGTAGGAACAGATTCTGCTTTCTTCTCACTTTTAGATACTGCTGCTTCAGTCTTAGACACTGCAGCATTATCTGTTTCTACTGCTGGTTCTGTTTCTACTTCTTTTGCAACCTCAGCAGCAGTAACTGTTTCTACTGCTGGTTCTGTTTCTGCTTCCTTTGTAAGATCAGCAGCAGTAACGGTTTCTGCTGCTGTTTCTGTTTCTGCTTCCTTTGTAATATCTGCAGCCTCCTCAGTCTCCCCCTCAACCTTATACTCATACTCCCCCTCAATTTTTTCATCCTCCATGTTTAGATCAGAGTCTAACTCCCCCTTTTTGGAAGCATCATTGGTAGGGTTTCTTCTCCTAAGGACAAACTGAGCTTTCTTCTTTCTGTGCATCAACTTAGTGATCATCTTCCTTTGCTTCTCAAGCTGTGAGTTTTGATAGAGGACCACTTTCTTGAGTTCATCAATTTCCTTTTTCTGACTGACCACATCTGTGTTTATGTTTGCAATAGTGTCCATCAATTCCTCATAAGTGTATCTATCCTCACCTGGTTTAGAAGTGTTTACCTTCCTTACAGGATCATTGGAAGTTTTAGCAGGTGTCTCTTGCCTAGCAAAAGCACTACCTACCCCCTTGGTTTCTTGGCACCTGGGACCTCTGGATGATTTCTCACCCTGAGTTGCCGTGAGGAAGGGCTTAGTTATTTTACCACTGGCCTTCTCTTTGCTAGCAGAAGTAGTGGCAGCCTTGCGACTCACATGCTCAACCTTCTCCTTAGTGAGCACCTTCTTGGGGTTGGGAGACACCCCTGTGGTTTCCCTTTCGATATTCTCCATTGGAGAATGCTCCAACAGAGGGCTTAAAGGCTTCGGGCTCTTAGGAGATACATCAAGGGAAGGAACCTTGTGTACCTTTCTTCTTTCAAATTTCTTGGTTATTTTGGGAGTGGGTCGTTCAAGAATGGACTGAGGGATGTCTTTTGTGATGGAAGGTTGGGATTGGTCATCAGTGGGTGTGTCTAATGAGGGCCTTGACCCTGATGCCATACCTTCAATTGTGTGGGACACAACCATCATTGTAGAGAACAATGGTGTGTCAACTCCTTCCGAGTCCCTAGGAAGTCTCCTCATATTTGAGAAAACCTTCCCTTTAGGGGGTTTTGGCACATATACCTCATCAAATTGAGGTACATCCGTCAATTCCTTAGTTATCACTTCTTGAACAAACCTTGGATACATATAAAACCGCTTTTTGGATTCCAGGTTTGATACAAGATCATTGAAAATCATTTGTGAAAAATTAAACTTCCTGGCAGTGGCCAAGCAGACCAGGGCATAAGCAATGGTACTGCTAAACTCACTCCATCCAGTAGTTTTCTTTGACATGCAATGCATTAAGGTATGAACAAAGAATCGCCATTGTGTATGAAATTTAGACTTGTAAAACTTAAAAACTCCAATGGGACCGTCATACCCCATTCTTTGTAAAGTTGAGTATAGTTCTTCATTGGAAATAGAAGTTATACCTGAGGCATCATCCAATCGAAGAGTGATGCGAAGGAGTTCTTCTGAAACTTTCAAGGGTTTGTCACATACCCTTGTTTGGATGACTTTCTGTCCATCTTCGGATTCCACGGTGGCATTGGCCCAGAATTGCGTCTGAGGCTTGATGTAGATAGTCGGATTCACCGTTAGGGCATAAGAAATATGAGTGGATTTGAGAAAATCCACAATGTCGTGAAATCCTGCGGCCTGCTTCGGCTTCTGAAGCATCGCAATCTCATTATGCTCGTTGACAAACTCCATAATCGTTGTTCTTTTTGAGGATTTGGATAGAAAACACAAAGATTCTAGGGAGAAAAGGGTTAGAGCGAGAGAGAGAAGTTGAATGCAAAGAGACGTTATGAGCCTTGGCGGGCAAACAGGGGTATTTATAGCAGTATTTGCCCTAGATTTTCAAAAGCAGTATTAACGACATATGCAGTATTAACGACTGAGCAGTATTAACTGCAAGGCAGTATTAACTACCCAGCAGTATTAATTACTTAAGCAGTATTAACAACAAAGCAGTATTAACTACTTAAGCAGTATTAACAACGGAGCAGTATTAACTACTTAAGCAGTATTAACTGCTAAGCAGTATTAACTACTCATTGGCAGTATTAACTGTGCACTAGCAGTATTAACTACGCACTGGCAGTAGAAAATATGTACTAGCAGTAGAAACTCTGCACTAGCAGTAGTAACTCTGCACTAGCAGTAGTAACTCTGCACTAGCAGTAGTAACTCTGCACTAGCAGTAGTAACTCTGCACTACTTGTCAAATCCTCAAATGTCATCTTACCTTCTGACATCACCTTTACTTTTACCACTTATCTTACCTCCTGCAGGATTATTTCCAAAAGCAACATGTCCTCCATCAATTCTTTTGAAATTCTTGAGGCAGGCCATGTTACCTGTCATGTGCCTGGAGCAACCACTATCAACATGCCAGATGCTCTTCCCCTTGAGCTGTTGGTTGCCCTGCACCTAAGATAAATCAATTAGTTTTTATTGGGAACCCAAGCCGAAGTGGTCTTGGGTCTCCCTTGCTCATCAAAGTACTTGCACTGAGTTTTGATGAGGTTTTTAAACTTAGGTACTGCAGAATTTGAGTACTTTGTCAATATAATTGGTCTAGCAGCATAAACACTAGAAGCAGTATTAACCTTAGAAGAAGTACTAACAGAGTTAGCAGCACTAACAGAGTTAGCAGCACTAACTGAGTTAGCAGCACTAACAGAGTTAGCAGCACTAACTGAGTTAGCAGCACTAACTGATTTAGCAGCACTAACACTGCTAGCAGCAGTATTGCTTCTAGCAGCACTATTCTTTTCAGCAGTACTATCTGAGGTATTAGTGCTTTTGGAGACCCACATATTGACACATTCCTTTTCAGTCTTTTTCCTCATGTGGCTTTTGGATTTAGCTTGTTTCTTAGCCACATGGTTCCTTGCAGGCTTCCTATAACCATTGGATTTATGAAAAGGTCTTTGAAAATTTATCCTTTGGTTAATAGGATTGAAATAACAGTGTTTGGCTAGGTGATTCAATCTGCCACAGATGAAACATGGTTTTGGTCTGTTAATCCTTTGCAGATTAACTCCTTGCTTTTGTGCCCACTGGTTATTCCAATTTCTTTGATTTCCCCTCTTTTTATCATGTCTTTGGGGCTTATTCTCTTGAGATTTCTTGCAAGAACAATGTTCACAAGTTTTAGAGTTCACAACAGTGGTCTGTGTATAATGAACTCCCTTTCCTTTTTCAGATCTTTTCATCTCATTGTTCTTGTCACAAGGACTTCCACCATCCTCATTAGTCTTGATGTGATTTTCTAATGGGATCTCATCACTGACAGTCTTGTTCTTTTTCTTAGACTCTTCTTTTTCAGTCTTATCTTCAACAACAACTTCATCTAATGGGTCTACTTTAGTAGCTCCTTCAGATAAGTCCTTACTATCCATGGTTTCTAACAGGTCTGATTTAGGAGGGATGTAAGTGTTGTTGTAGGGTGGGGGTGTGGCATTGTACCCTAGTCCTGTTTTCATCTTACTGTGGACTTGAGCATTTATTATGGTGTCCATAGCTTTAGAAGCTTTTGAAAACTTTTCAACATCAAGTTTAACTTTCTCAAGCTCTCCTTTTAGTTTCTCACACTCTTCCCTAGACTCTTTTAGTTGGAACTCCAGACCACCCTTTTCCCACTTCCAGTAATTTGTATCATATGAGTGTTGAAGTTCATTGGCTTGAAAAGCCTTAATTTGTTCTTCAAACCTCTCAACAATCAACACATAGTCTCTTCTATCCTTTTCTAGTCTCTTAAGGTCATCACACATTCCCTGATTGTGATCTCTATACCTTTTAATAGTGTCTATACAAGCTTGAGAACAGAGTTTAGATTGTACCTCAGTGGGAAGATCTGAAACTTCAGCCATAAGTGCTTGATTTTGGATGGCCTCTTCTGCTTGATCACTCCAATCAAATCCCATTCCTTGTTGAGAGACAAGAGCTTGAATAGAGTTTCTGTTTTGATTGGAACTTCCAGCCTGAGTTTGTTGATGGCTGTTGTGAGATGATCCACCTCTGCATTCCCTGGCAAAGTGTCCCATCTTGTGACACTTGTAACATTCAACTTTAGACTTATCAAATCCAGCACCATCTTCTCTTCTTTGGGAAAAGTTGTTTCTCCCAGTCCTTTTTATGAACTTCTTCACCCTCATAGACAGCATAGCCATCTGCCACTTGATATCCATCTCTTCAAGATCATCAGCATTAATCTGTTCTAAGTCATCATTAATTAAAGATGAGTTAACATGACTAGAAAAGAAAGCTTCAAGTACAGAGTCAGTGGCCTTTTCTTGATTGACTCCTCCAGCAGCACTAACTGAATCAGGGTTAGCAGTAGAATCAGGTGATGCTGAAAGGAGTGCAGCATTATGTACATATCCAGAGGGCTTCTTTTTGGCTTCAACCTCTGTTTCAAAGATTCTAAGATCATTGTAGAGATCATCAAGCTCTTTATCTTCCAATTGGTCATTCTGTCTGAATGACACAGTATACATGGTCCACTCTTCACCTAATGATCTTAAGAATTTTCTGTTAACATCATCAGCCTCCATCTTGACTCCTACTGTGGCTAATTCTCCAATCAGCTTATTAAATCTATCAAAAGTTTGAGTCATAGACTCATTCTTAGTAGAAGTAAAGTTTTCATACTGCTGCTTGAGAATTGCCTTCTGATTCCTCTTGGTGCTTTTAGTGCCAGTGAACCTCTTTTCCAATGCATTCCACAGAATCTGAGCATCAGTGCAGTGATGAAATTGATGCTGATATTCATTGGGGATAGCCAAAAGCAGAGTGCTTAAGGCCTTCATCTCTATTTGTCTGACTTTTCTCTCTGCATCAGTCTTTGGAGGAGGTCTTTTGCCATCTGGACCAGTTCTTCCTTCAGCACATGGACCATTCTCTATTATATCCCAGATGGAATAATCAGTAAGCAGATGGTACTGCTTGATTCTAATTTTCCACATGTCAAATTCATTGGGTCTGAGCATGGGAACCTTAGAACTTGTATCTGCATCCTAGTGATACATCTGGTGTTTCTATTATGAGTATGAAGTTAACTGACACTGAGAATTACAAGGTTTGGTCCTGTGCTATGCTACTTGCTTTAGAAACCAAAAATAAGCTTGGCTTTATAAATGGATCTATTGTTCGACCTATTGATAATGATGTTTTGGGAAGACAATGAGATAGATGTAATTATGCTGTTCTGTCATGGATCCTTGGTTCTATTTCTGAGGATTTGTTTATTAGTCAATTTTTTTCAAAGGTTGCTTCTGAAGTGTGGGATGAACTTAAGGAAACTTATGATAAAATTGATGGGTCTGTCACATTTAACCTTCATCAAAAAGTCAATTCTATAAGTCATAATGGTTCCCCAGAGTCTGAATATTATCACAAATTGAATGCTCTTTGGAAACAATTTGATGCCCTAATAAAACATCCCTCTTGCTCCTGTAATGCCGCACATGAGTTTTCTAAACACAATCAATTGTTACAACTAATGCAGTTCTTGATGGGTCAAGATGATATGTATATGCATATAAGAAGTAATATTTTGACTACAGATCCTCTTCCATCTGTTAAAACTGTTTTTTCTCTGGTGTCTAGAGAAGAGTCACACCGTGGTGTGACTCGTTCTTCTGTAGATACCAAAACTCAAAATTTTGCTTTTTTTTGGAAAGACTTCCAATAATAAGAAACAATCTGGGAAACCCCTTGTTGATCCAAACCCTCAGTGATTTGATAATGACCCTATCTTAAATACTTAGTGAAAATTGTAAGTAAACAATATGTATCAGAGTTTCACTATCGCTGATAAGTACTAAGATCTTACAGTACTGCTGATAGGAACTCTCGCACTTTTAGATTAAACATTCAGCGAACACTATTCACCATATCGCTGAGTCTGTTCAGTCCTTATGGTGATCGCTGATAAGTTAGTTGTTTACTTATGATCCCTGAAGACAAGATTCACGTCAACAAAGGTTCTACGCTGAAGTCGAAGATCAAGCTCAAGAACCAGCGACAAGTCTCCTAATGAACTGATGCGGATCAGCGAAGACTCAGATTTGTCCACTCAACGTGAAGTATCAAGTACAAGACTTCAGCTATCGCTGAACTTTATCATCTGCTGAATAGTAAATGATAATCGCTGAATCAACGAAAGCTGATCATGAAGTCCTCCGTACAAAGTACTTTTGTCTTAACCTCCCTTGCACGCCACCGTACGAAATGTCAGAAAAGAACCTCCGAAAATCTGAAATCGTACAACCACTCTGATACTACACTGTTCATTCATGCGGCTACTAAGGTTGTCAACAAAGGTCAATGACATGCAACCAATCCGCTGATGACACGTGTAAAGTGTATACTGAATTGCATTAAATGCATGCAGTATATAAAGAGATGAACTCACTTCATTTGAAGTAACTTGCTAACTCTGGACAAGTTCAAATCTCTCAAGATAGGATTTTATTAGTAATCTCCTTATCTTTCTTAGTGCAAGAAAACCTTAGTGTTCCAACTTGTTTAGATTTAGGTTTATCCTTAATCTTGTTTCCGCAACAAGCTGTAAATTGTTAATGATTTATCAATAAACAATTTAGAAAAGTAAAATAGTGTGTTTGTATTCAACCCCCCCCCCCCCTTCTACAAACTTGTTTAAGCCTTTCGGGACCAACAAGTGGTATCAGAGCAGATTTGTTTAATCTCATAAACAAGATCTAATCTAAGATATTTCTCTTCCTTGCTATTATCTGAAAATGGTCAACTCAAACACAAACACTCACTATATCGACAATGGTTCTCTTGCAAAACCCCCTAGATTTTCCAGAGACAACTTCAACTTATGGAAAAATAGGATGACACTCTTCTTAGAAGGTGTAGACCCTACTATACCTTACTATCTTGAAAACGGTCCACACATCCCTGTAACGATTGATCCTGCCGTTCCAGCCACTGCAACTAGAGCTGCTATTCCAGAAAGGCTGATTCCAAAGGAAATCCATCATTGGACCGATGAAGACAAGAAGAAAGTGGCTATAGATACAAAAGCCAGATCCATACTATCCATGGCCCTTCCTGACGAAGTCTACCATTCCGTCATGAACCTGAAATCCTCAAAAGCCATGTGGGACACAATATGTGTTCAGTATGAAGGAACGTCTGAAGTCCAGGATTCAAGAAAGATCAACCTGGTAAGACAATACGAAAGTTTCATCTCTGGTAAGAATGAAACTCTCTCTGAAGTACATCAACGTTTTAATTGCTTAATTATAGATCTTAAAACGGCTGGTAAGGAATATTCTAACTTTGAAGTTCTGACAAAGTTTTTAGAATGTTTACCTGAAAGCTGGGACAATTATTCCATGTGTCTCAAGCTGTCAAAAGATCTAAGATCAATGACACTTGCTACCTTATATGGCACATTGCTGAATCATGAGCAATCTAGCCATCTTAAGAAGAATCTTGTAAAAGATTCCAAAAGCACCCCTGTTGCTTTAATCTCAGAGGAACCTTCTACTCAGCGACCCGTGGTCACTATCACTGAGTTAGAAAGTAACTCTGAAAGATCATCAGATTCTGATTCTTCAGATGATGAATCCTTGGCTCTCCTAACTAAAAAGTTCAGGAGATTCGCCAAGAAGAAAATGTTTAGAAAGAACAAAACTCTTTCTATAGCTGACAAGCCTAAGTCATCAGCTTTTGTTGATAAGGCTACTACTACTTGTTTTAACTGCGAAAAGACAGGTCATTTCGCTAACGAGTGCAGGTCAAAGAAAATCATGAGACCTTCAGCCTTTACAAAGAAATCCTTTGTTCCAAGGAATAAAGACGACAAATACTTAAAGCTGAAGGAGAAGTATGCAAAGCTGAAAAGCTTTAAGAAGAAGGGAAAAGGCCTAATGGCTGACTATGATTGGGCTGCTTCTGATGAAGAAGCCTCATCATCTGATTCTGAAGATGATGAAGCAAATCAATGTCTCATGGCCAAGATTGAAGAAGAGGAAGAAAGTTCAAACATTCCCTCCACTTCAACATCTGCCATTCAGGTATCACCCTCCTTCTTTACCAATATTGTAAATATTGATGAAGCTGATAGTCTCCGTAAAATCGAACTACTGACTAGAAGTTTATACGAAGCCATGAACGGCAAAGCTGTGGTTGAAAACCAAAATCTTGATCTCGCTGAAAAGCTTAAAAATTGCCACCTTCAAATAGAAAAGCTTTCTAAATTTGAAGAAGATTTTAAAGATCAAGTCCATTTAAATCAGCTAGTCAAAATTGATCGAGCGGAAGCTATCGCTGCATTAAAAGCTGAACAAGCTACTGTTGAAGGATGGTGTAATTCTTCAACAAAGATCACTGAGATAATTAAGGCTCAGATTCCTCTGAGTGATAAACGTGGTCTGGGTTATAAATATGATACTCCAATACCAACCACTGAACGTTCAATGCTTAAATTTGGAACGTTCGTATCCTCAGTAGCTGACACTTCTTCATCTCAGTACTCCTCGTCGATTACACCAATCCCTGAGGAAACTCCTACCTCCTCAAAAGGTAAGGAGAAAATGGTTTATTCAAAACCTACCTCTGTCTCTAAAGATAAAGGTAAAGGAATTGTAATTTATCAAAATCCTCAGAAGGGTACTTTAGTACCTAAGCTGAATGCTTCCAAAGCCTTAGTGATTCATTCATCTGGTTCTAGAAATCAGACCTCTGGATCAGTTCAGCGACCTACTCCTAGACTCAGAGTAGATATCCTTGGTAAGAAATCTGAAGAACTGAATGTTCGTCCTATTTCAAAAACCAATAGTGTACTTGGTGCTGGCACTTCTAATTCCAAATTAAAAGCTCAGCACACAAGTGGTCCTAGAACTAATTTTAGTTATAGAAAATGTTATCACTGTGGACTTACCGATCATATTGCAAGTAAGTGTCCCACAGCCACCAAAGCTGATAAGATAGCTAAGGTGAAGATAGCACCAAAGAAGACCAAACCAGTTGCAAGTCAGGTCAAGGTGACTCCTACCGCTGAGGTCAAGAAATTGACCAAAGTGAAGAAAGACAAAGCTGAATCTTCAAATGCTGCGAAGACTGCTGAACCCATTCCAACCACTTCCACTGACAAACGCGTATACATGGTGAAGTGGGTACCCAAGCAAAACTAATCTTCCTTTGTATTGCAGGTTAAGAAGGGTATCTGGTATCTCGATAGCGGATGCTCTAGACACATGACTGGAAAGAAAAGCCTGCTCGCTGAATACAAGGAAGAGAAGGGTCCCTCTGTGACTTTCGGTGGAAATGGAAAAGGACACACCCGAGGGTATGGTGTACTTTCAAATGGTACAACATCCTTCAGAAGAGTCGCATATGTTGAAGGGCTGAAGCATAATCTTCTGAGCATCAGTCAGCTTTGCGACATGGATAACAAAGTGATTTTCACCAAGGAATCCTGCTTTGTCTCTGACAAAAAGGAGAAGATAGCTCTCAGCGGTTATCGTTTGGAAAATGTTTACGTTATAAACATGGACTCAACAACCACTGAGAACTCCTGTTTCTTCTCAAAGGCATCTTCTGATGTCAACTGGCTATGGCACAAGAGGCTTTCACATCTCAACTCCAAGACACTGAATACTCTTTCATCCAAAGAGTTAGTCACTGGTCTACCTCAACATTCATACGCCAAAGAATCCTTATGTTCAGCGTGTGAAAAAGGGAAGCAGACCAAGGCAAGCTTTAAGTCCAAGCAAGTTTCCTCAGTGTCATCTCCTCTTCAACTACTCCATATGGATTTGTTTGGCCCCGTTAACAAACAATCCATCGCTGGAAAGAAATATACGCTGGTCATAGTTGATGAATTCTCTCGTTATACATGGGTAATGTTTCTCCGTTCTAAGAGTGACACCCCTGAAGAACTCATCACCTTTGTTCGGAAGATGGAAACTCTGAACAATATGACTGTTCGCTCAATAAGGAGTGATCATGGAACTGAATTCAAAAACAGTTCTCTTGATTCCTTCCTTGAGAGCAAGGGTATTTCTCACAACTTTTCGTCAGTGAGAACACCACAACAAAACGGAGTCGCTGAAAGAAGAAATAGAACAATTATTGAAGCTGCACGTTCAATGCTCAGCGATTCTCACCTGCCTACTCAGTTTTGGGCAGAAGCTGTCAACACGGCTTGTTTTACGCAAAACAGGTCGCTGATAGTCAAAAGATTCAAAAAGACAGCCTATGAACTTTTTCATGGGAGAAAGCCTTCAATCAGCTTTCTTCACATCTTTGGTTGTCAGTGTTTCATACTGAACAACAGAGATGCCCTTGGAAAGTTTGATCCTAAGGCTGATGATGGAATCTTTCTTGGATACTCCTCAGTTTCCAAAGCCTTCAGAGTCTTCAACCGAAGAAGACAAACTGTAGAAGAAACTATTCACGTCACGTTTGACGAATCCCGTTCAACGAACTCTAAACCGAACGCTGATACAGAAGAACTGAATCAATGGATGTGTTCTCATCTTTGTGATTCAGAAGATGTTCCCACTACTCATACTCATACAACTGAAAATGAGGGTCCTACTATCATTCCCAATATGCAGAATAGTGAAGCTGAAACATCTTGGGTCTCAGCTGTTCCTATAAATACTATACCCGCAGTTGATCCAAATGTCTCAGAAATTCCATCTATTTCTCAGCAATCAGTGAATGAAGTGACAAATGCAAGCATTCCTCTCTTAGCTGATTATCCAGAAGTAGCTGAAGCCTCATCTTCAGTTTCTCCAGTTCAGACTGAGTCAGCGACGCATGCTCCGGCTCAGCGATGGACTGTAAATCACCCAATCGATCAAATTCTTGGTGATCCCAACGCTGGTATTCAGACTCGTAGAAGTGCAGGTAATATTTGTTTATTTGTTAACTTTATTTCTCTAACTGAACCAAAGAAAATAGATGATGCCCTCAGAGATCCAAACTGGGTCAGCGCTATGCAAGAAGAGCTGACTGAATTCGAAAGAAACAAAGTTTGGAAACTTGTTCGGAGACCAACTGACAAAACAGTGATAGGCACTAAGTGGGTCTATCGAAACAAGTTGGACGAACATGGTACTGTAACTCGCAACAAAGCTCGTCTTGTTGCTCAGGGATACAGACAAGAGGAAGGTATAGATTATGACGAAACCTTTGCTCCTGTAGCAAGACTTGAATCTATTCGTCTTTTCTTAGCATATGCTGTACACAAAAACTTCATTGTACATCAAATGGATGTTAAGTCAGCGTTTCTAAATGGAAAGCTGAATGAAGAAGTTTATGTGGAACAACCTCCAGGATTCTCAGATCCTAAGCGTCCAGGTTATGTTTATAAGCTGGATAAGGCACTTTATGGCTTGAAGCAAGCTCCTCGTGCATGGTATGACACTCTTTCTACTTATCTCCACCTTGAAAAATTTGAGAGAGGTAAGATTGACAAAACTTTGTTTTTTAGAAAAATAAAAGGTCATATCATTTTAGTTCAAATATATGTTGATGACATTATATTTGGTTCTACTAACCCTGAGCTTTGTACTCGTTTCGCTGATAGAATGAAAGATGAGTATAAAATGAGTATGATGGGTGAACTAACATATTTCCTTGGTCTTCAGATTAAGCAAACTGAAAAAGGAACTTTTATAAATCAGGGAAAGTATGTTAAAGATATGCTGAAAAAATTCGACTTAACTGAAAGTTCAGCTATGAAAACCCCTATGGCACCACCGCTGATACTTGATAAGGACACAAAGGGTGTTCCTGTCAATGTCACGCTGTACCGTGGGATGATCGGCTCACTACTGTATCTTACAGCTAGCCGACCCGATATTATGTTTGCAACATGTCTGTGCGCACGATATCAAGCTGAACCTAAGATATCTCATATGAAAGCTGTAAAGCGAATCTTTCGATATCTTAAGGGTACAGCGAATCTAGGTCTTTGGTATCCCAAAGATTCAGGATTCGATCTAACCGCCTATTCAGACAGTGATTTTGCAGGTTGCAAAATGGATAGGAAAAGCACCACAGGAGGATGTCAGCTCCTGGGTGGAAAGCTGGTAAGTTGGACAAGTAAGAAGCAAAACTCGGTGTCCACTTCCACAGCTGAAGCTGAGTATGTAGCCGCTGGAAGCTGCTGTTCTCAAGTCTTGTGGATGAGAAATCAACTACTAGACTATGATCTTCAGCTCTCCAAAATTCCAATCTATTGCGACAGCACAAGTGCCATCGCTATAGCAAACAATCCAGTGCTACACTCAAAGACAAAACACATAGAAATCAGATATCATTTTATCAGAGATCATGTGATGAATGGTGATATAGAACTTCATTTTATCCCAACTGATTATCAGTTAGCTGATTTGTTTACCAAACCTCTTGATGAGACAAGATTCAACTTTCTCATCAGCGAGCTTGGAATGCTGAACTTTGAAGGATAAATCTTCAGCGGTTCACATTTAATCAGCGATACGTTTATACATTCTTGTATAGGCTCTGGATAAAATAAACTTGTACAATCCATTTCATCATCTTCTCTCTGAATAAATTGGGTTAAACTGATATCAAGGTATGTTTTCTCTGACAAAACGCATGAAAATGCAAGATTTCAAATTCTTTCATCGCTGAATAATATTTTGAAATTTCTTAAAACCCTCACTGATATTTCTATTCAGTGCTTCATATTTTCCAAAGAGTCCCTGAGTTTTTCTATCAAAACCTCAAAGACAACGAAAGAATGTGAAAGGACAGTTGTGACGTCATTGCAACGGATAACACCAGGCACGCTCTTTTTCTGACACACGTTTGCACGTTTCGTTGTCTATCCAATCAAATGCAAACACGTGTCCGTGTCATGATGAAAAACTTTCCCGCTCAAGTTTTTCTCTCTCTACTCTCTTCCTATATAAACACTCTCAAAGTTTATATTTGTCTTTTATGCGAGTCAATCTTTCTCCGCAAGAAAAGAACACTGTTGCATTTTGTGCTCTCAATCTTCAAGAACTGTTCATCATCTTCTTCATCAAACTCAAGGTTAATATGTTCTTATCTATTATCAAATGCAAATAACTTGTTTTCGATCTTATCATTGTTTTACACAAGATCAAACAAAAGAACTCAAAAATAAAATCATTTTCTTTCATGGTTTTATAAACACAACCATTTCATGGTTGTTCTTCAAGTTTTAAATCTAAAATCTTAAACTTGTTCTTCTTTCGTATCCATTTTTTTTAAACTGGAATACAAGGCTTATAGGTGTTATATTCGTTTTTTTTTAAACAAGAAAAACCCTAATCTTCATTAAGACTTTTTTGTCTGAATGAAATGGACAAAATTCGAAAAATATTAATGGAAATTTTCTTTCCACATTAAGATATTTCTTATTTGTTAACATCTTTGGTTGAACTGATAATACAGTGAAATGGCAACTTCAAAGCTGAATGTTACCGCTGAGTCCGCTGATTCTGAGGAACTGGAAATCACCAAAGCTCCTCAGGTTAAGTTTGAGCTGGATCAACTAGACTGGACAAAGGCAAACAACCTTTCAGAGCTTCTCGAGTTTCCTCCTCGGAAGCAGGTATCCCATCTAGACGACGCTGTAAATTTTTTGAAGAATAGCCCCATCTACACAGCACTGACAATCACACCTCCTGCCAGTCAGCGTCTATTATCCCAATTCTGGTACTCTGCCAGACACACCAACCTACCCTCAGCCAAAGATCCATCTAAAACCATCGACTGCATACTCAGCGATACTGAGTATGGCACCATCAAGATAACCCCCGCAATAATCCGCAAAGCTCTGAAATTCCCTAACGCTACCTCAGAAAATCCTTTCATTCCATTTCCTGACCACAAGAAGCACGCTGACAGGGAAGAAATCATTGCTTTCCTTGATGCGATGGGTTACATCTGGGAGACTGGAAGAGACAAGCTACCTGAGAAGAAGCTGACGCTGATAAAGAAATCCAAGATGCCCAGCGAGATGAACTTCATCTTCGCTCACCTGATCAGCTGCATGACAGCGAAATCCGGATCTTCTGATCAAGCCGCTCAACCTCAGCAGGCCATGGGTTACGCACTGCTGAAAGGTCTCAACATTGACTGGGCCTCCATCATCTATGAAGACCTCATTCAACGTGTTGATTCTGCCGCTGACCGACCAGCATGGGTTCCTTACCCGCGATTCATCAGCGCCATCTTTCAATATGGCCTGAAGGACAGCTATCCTGAAGAGGGTGATCTGAAACTCTCTCAGATTGGCCCTAAAGTTCTCGACTTCAAGCCTGTCGCCAACGAGGTATGTCTCTCTACCCTTCTCACTCTACTTAATTCTCCGCTTTCTGTGGCTCCTTCAGCGACTATACCCCTCGCTGATTCCCAGGCCACAAAATCCATTCCTTCTAAGAAAAGGAAACAATCTCTTACCCCTCTTGATTCCAAAAGGATCAAGAAAACCAAGGAGCAACCCCAGCAATTGCATGCTGAAGACTCCTCAGCTCATTCTGAAGAGCTGAAGGAAAGTTCCGTGGTACGCTCTGCCACACCAATTCAAGCCATCCCTTCTAAACCTACTTCAGCGTCCTTAAACGCTGAGGTTAGAACTTTGGAATCTACCCAACCTTCGTCAGTCTCTCAAAAGACTGATGAAGTACTTCTCAGCGAATCCAACGCTGAACTTGAAACCCAACCCCAATTCTTATCCTTCGCTCCTCCCTCTACTTCTTTGGACACTCCTCCAGTCAAAACTGGAGATGCCATCATTCAAGAAGCCGTTGAAGCTTCTCAGCGAATGACGAAGAAAGGACCTGCAGAGATCTCCATCCCTCACGGAACTTTTGAGGGAGATATGGAACACTATGGAGGGACTCGAAACTTTGATGAGTTCGTCAACGCTCCTGCAGGTACAGATCCCACCTTAAACACTGTAACTAAACCTGAAACTTCTGAGCTTTCCTTTGTTCACAAGTACTTATATGTTACAGGTCCTTATTTGGGAGACATCAACCAGTCTCTGAAGTCTATGGATATGAAACTTACGGATCTCACCACCGGTCTATCAAATAACTCTACAGCTGTAACAAACGCTGGAGAGAATCTGGCGAAGCTGACTACTGTGGTGGAAAAGAAGGCCTCCTCTGATGACATCAAAGACCTTGATAAAACTCTCGCCGACTTTGCCAAAGTGCTCTCCGACATCTACACTGACTACACCAACCTCAAATCATCAGTTTCCACCATTTCCAGCGAGGTTACAACGCTGAAGAAATCGGTTGGTACACTCGAAGGTGATATGTCAGTGGTCAAGACCGACTTGGGCTCAGTGAAGACCGATCTTAGTTCTGTCAAGACAATGATCGAGACGCTGGTGAACAAGGCAAATAATCCAGCTCCTGCTCCGGCCCCTGCACCTGTTTTGGACTCATTCACCGCAGAGGATCGCCAAGAGCTGAAGAAAATCACGCCTGCTATTTCTGGCCTAGAAGACAGAATAGCTAAGCTTGAAGGTTGTGTGAAAGTCTCTGGCCCAGAAGACAGAGACAACACCAATGCTGAATCTACCCATTCCTCCCCCGCCCATCATGAGAAAGAGGGGGAGAAGAGCGCTGAACAGGAGAAGAGCGCTGAAGATCAAAATAAGAGCGCTGAAGACCTTTCCCATGATGAATCTATCAGGGGAGAGGGTAATGAAGATCGGATTACTGGACCTCAGGGAGATGAAAACCCTGAGGGAACCGAGAACCTCGCCTCTGTATCTGAGGGGGAGCAACTCGAAGAAGATGCTGAGGAATTCGAAGCAGAAGAAGACGAAGACTTCGACATCCCTGAAGCTGAACCATCCTCCTCTCCAAGAAACGATGATGATGATGATGAAGATGACGATGATTTCTTTGTTGTCAAACCTGCTCCTCGAACCAAAGCTCTTAAAGGTATTTCAATAAAAGAACCTTCAGGGGAGAAGACAAAGACAAAGCACTCAGCCTCTGGCGCTGAGAAAAGCAAAGACAAAGGCATCGCTGAAGATGATAATCTGGCGATCCTACTTGCAAAGCCGATTTGTCAGGTACACTAAACTTATTTTTCCTTCCCTGATCATCTCTGAAAAATCAGTTATCCATTCCACAAACACCATACACATCCACATTTTTTTTTCTATCTTTTCTACCCAAGTTCTTCTACCCAGTTCTTATTTGTAAGATCGCTGCGTTTCAGCTAGTCCTCTCCCCTGTTTGAGGATATCGCTGAAAGATCTTCTATTGCGACTTCACCAATAATTCCAGCTACCGCTGAAGACATAATCCCAGTCTTAGATTTAATCTCTGAGACTGATGAATCAGAAGAACAACCTCTCTCGCACAGAAACAGACCCTCCTCAGTTCCTCAAAAGAGGAGAGAAGAAATGATAAAGCGATTCGAGGATCAGCGAATCATCCTAAGGCGCGATCAACTACCTTCAGTTCCTCCTAAGTTCAGAATTTCAAAAGCTGAATACCAGGATCATCTCAGAGCTGAACGCCTCATCGCTGAAAGGAAGGAAGCTGAAGATAAAGACAGAGAATACGCCATCAAGCTCACTCAAGAATCTGTCAAAGACCCCAAGCTGAAGCGTATTCCCATTCAAATCCAACGAAAGCTTTGGGAACAAGCCCAGAAGATTGTGGAAAAGAAAGCTAAAGTTTCTCAGACCACCCTGATCTGGTGTAAAGAGAAAATCCACTTCAGATATCGTCCAGCGAAGATCAACAAGGTATTCATCTCTGGAAGAACCTCCATCGGAGTACCTATTGTTGACATCAAACTGTTCAGAGAAGATGACTCATCTGAAACCTTTCGTGCTGACACTGTAAAAAGGTATGGTCTCTCTGAATGGCTGGAGATGAGGTTAGCTATCCAACCATCAAAATCTAAGTACAAGGATCATTTCGAAAAGCTGATAAACAGACAGATCGATTTGATATCTTCTTGTGTGGATATTCCTCCTGTTCCTGATCTAAAGCCGAAAAAAAAAGGGCTCTCCAAGGAAGAAACGTCAAGATTCAAACTCAGGTCCTGTCATACGAAATGAAACTGGAATTGGTTTCTCTCGCGCTGAAGTACTTGGTCCTGATCCTGATCTATCTTCCCTTGACATCTCTTTGCCACCATGTGAACTTTTCGTCCCTGGTAAAGTCATCAGTAATCCTTATGGAATATTCTTTCTTGACTACGACGGACGTAAATGCTTTCAACGGATCGCTGAGCTTCCAATCTCTCCAATCGAACAACTCAAATATCTCATCTACTGGTGCGACTTCAGAAAAGACATTCAGGCACGACACCTAAAACCCTTGATTTTTGAAGCTGCTCTGAAGCTAAAGAATAAAGGAGAAAAGGTTCCTGACTGGATGATTCCAACTGAAAAGACAACCCTTGATGAACTTCTCATTAAGGAAGAACCCTTTGAAGGCTGACAACAATCACCATTTTTCTCTATTGTATCAGTCATCCTTCAGTACTTGTAATTTATTTCGCTTGTACTTGTAATCTTTCTTATTCATATTGTAACCTGATTCAAAGATTTAAAGAAAGATTTCAGCGAATGTACTTTACTCCATCAGTACTGAAAAGATCCCAGAAAACAGTAAAAGGGACAAATATTTTATGAGTTCTTTTTATCCTTATGTTTTCATTAAATAGCAATTTTCTCTGTTGCTATGTCATAATCAAATAGGGGGAGATTGTTGATCCAAACCCTCAGTGATTTGATAATGACCCTATCTTAAATACTTAGTGAAAATTGTAAGTAAACAATATGTATCAGAGTTTCACTATCGCTGATAAGTACTAAGATCTTACAGTACTGCTGATAGGAACTCTCGCACTTTTAGATTAAACATTCAGCGAACACTGTTCACCATATCGCTGAGTCTGTTCAGTCCTTATGGTGATCGCTGATAAGTTAGTTGTTTACTTATGATCCCTGAAGACAAGATTCACGTCAACAAAGGTTTTACGCTGAAGTCGAAGATCAAGCTCAAGAACCAGCGACAAGTCTCCTAATGAACTGATGCGGATCAGCGAAGACTCAGATTTGTCCACTCAACGTGAAGTATCAAGTACAAGACTTCAGCTATCGCTGAACTTTATCATCTGCTGAATAGTAAATGATAATCGCTGAATCAACGAAAGCTGATCATGAAGTCCTCCGTACAAAGTACTTTTGTCTTAACCTCCCTTGCACGCCACCGTACGAAATGTCAGAAAAGAACCTCCGAAAATCTGAAATCGTACAACCACTCTGATACTACACTGTTCATTCATGCGGCTACTAAGGTTGTCAACAAAGGTCAATGACATGCAACCAATCCGCTGATGACACGTGTAAAGTGTATACTGAATTGCATTAAATGCATGCAGTATATAAAGAGATGAACTCACTTCATTTGAAGTAACTTGCTAACTCTGGACAAGTTCAAATCTCTCAAGATAGGATTTTATTAGTAATCTCCTTATCTTTCTTAGTGCAAGAAAACCTTAGTGTTCCAACTTGTTTAGATTTAGGTTTATCCTTAATCTTGTTTCCGCAACAAGCTGTAAATTGTTAATGATTTATCAATAAACAATTTAGAAAAGTAAAATAGTGTGTTTGTATTCAACCCCCCCCTTCTACAAACTTGTTTAAGCCTTTCGGGACCAACACCCCTCTTTTGTGTAAACATTGTGGTCTTACAGGACACACCATCGAAAGGTGTTTTAAACTAATCGGGTTCCCTAAGGATTTCCAGTTCACCAAAAATAAATCTAATCAATTTTGTCAGGATCGAATCTTAACAAGATTAACAATACTTAGAATTCAGAATTAAAGAATCTGCGAAATAGAACTTTAATTCTCACAATCAATGAACAGAATATCAGAAAACACACAATTTTTGTATTCACTGTTTCGACTCACAATATTACAACCAAACCTCAATCTTGATGAACAGGCTCAATCAAGACGACTTCTACTTCTCTAGAAATAGGGTTCTTAAACCTTGAGGTTAATTCTCTCTAAAACACAATCGAATTCTAATTGTATTTTGTATATCGTATTATTTTCTCTTCGTCTTAATAGCTATCTATCAACAAATATATATACTGAATAGTTACAAGATAACTATCAAAATAAGATTGATCTTCAGAATATTCTTTTAAGTATATCTTCAATCAATCCATCTTTATCTCCTTCAATCTCGCATTCCATGTTCTGATCACAAGCAGTATTAACTTCATTCTTCTCAAGCAGTACTAATAATCTTCCAGCAGTAGTAATCTTCGATATGCCCAAGCAGTACTAACAGTTTTCGTAAGACACCAGCAGTACTAACTTTTGTTCAGCAGCATTAATGATATTCCAGCAGTAGTAATATACCAGCAGTATTAACTTTGTTCAGCAGTATTAACCATGTACCAGCAGTAGTATCTTGTCTAGCAGTACTAATCATGTTCTTGCAGCATTAATGACTCAGCAGTACTAACCTTGAACTAGCAGTAGTATCTTTGTTCTGGCAGCACTAACATTGATCTGGCAGTAGTAATGTTGTTCTGGCAGTACTAACCATACTTAGCATATCTTCAGTTCCCAACAAATTTCCTAAGACTGCTTCTAGTAATGCCTGCATTACAGAGAATTCTGGTCGTGGTCAGTCTTCTCCATCATCACTTACTAAAGATCAAATCGCAAAGTTATTGTCCTTAATTGATCAGACACAGTCCAAGGGAATCTCTAGCAATATGGCCGGTATGTTTTCAACTAATATGTCTAGTATTACTGGTTTTTCATCAAAATTAACTAAATCTGGATGGATCATAGATTCAGGTGCTAACCATCACATGACATCTTCTGTGTCGTGTTTGGACGATGTGGTTGATATTTCCGATTTAAAATAAAAAGTAACTCAGCCTAATGGTGATGAAGCTGTAATTAATAAAATTGGAAATTTGAAACTTAACCACAAAGTTACTCTCTTTGATGTTCTTGTTATTCCAGATTTTCATGTTAATTTGCTTTCTGTGCATAAAATTGCTAGAGACAGTAAGATTATTGTGGGCTTTAATGAATTTAAATGTTTCCTCATTCAGGACTTTCCTGCAATGAAAGTTGTGGGGACTGGTAGTGAACAAGGGGGTCTTTACTTCTTTGATCAGGTTACTAAGAATGAGTCCTTTGTTTCTAAATGTTCAGATACTGTTACTAATTAATAAGTCCAATATGTCAATTTATTGTAATGTGTCTCATCAACTGTGGCATAGGCGATTAGGACATCCTGTTGATCAAGTTCTTTCTGTGTTAAAAAATAAGTTGAATCTAGGAAATGATTCTGATTCTGGTCCTTGTGAAATATGTCATAAAGGGAAACAAGCCAGGGATAAATTTAAACTTAGTGAACATACTACCAAAAATCTTGGTGACTTGATACATCTTGATCTGTGGGGTCCATATAGGGTTGCGAGTAAGGGGGGGGGGGGTATAGGTATTTTTTTTACTATAGTTGATGACTTCACTCGTTCTGTTTGGGTTTACTTATTGAAATACAAGGATGAAGTTTTTGATAATGTTGTTGCTTTTCACAGTTTACTCTTCACCCAATTTGGAAAATCTGTAAAGGTGTTCCGAAGTGATAATGGATCTGAATTTCTTAATAATAGATTAGGTGAGTTTTTTTAAAACCAATGATATAATTCATCAAACATCTTGCGTATATACTCCCCAACAAAATGGAGTAGTAGAGCGCAAACATAGACATTTGTTGAGCGTCGCTAAAGCCTTGATGTTCCAAGGAGAAATTCCATTGAACATGTGGAGTGAGTGTATTCTCACTGCCACATATCTTATAAATAGAACTCCTTCATCTGTTTTAAATGGAAAGTCTCCTTACGAACTTATGTTTGGTTTTGCTCCTGTACTTTCTCACTTAAGAAATTTTGGATGTCTTTGCAAAATAAAGCCTAATAATTCAGACAAATTTTCCGCTCGAGCTGAAAAATGTGTTTTACTTGGTTATTCGATTTCAAAAAAGGGGTATAGACTTTATAGTCTAGATTCCACACAAATTATAATTTCTCGAGATGTGAAGTTTTATGAAACAATATTTCCTTTCAAAATGAGTGCAAACAAGCATGCTTTAGACTCTAGTAACATTAATACTTTAAACTTTTTTTATTCAACTTTTGGTCAAACTAATGAATTCTCTTCTGGAATACCTGATGATGAGAATAGGGAGAAAACTCAAAATGGGACAACTTTCAACAATCCTGAAAATAACAGTAACCCTGATCATCTGGGTAGCCCAGATAGTGCTACCAATATAACACCTGGCAGTACTATCAACAATAATACTTCTAACAGGGTTGTCGAACCACAAGGTTCTGGTAGTACTGATTCGGTTGCCGATGATCAGTATGATACTGTTTTTAGTCCCTTAAATGTTCGAAATAATGATGATCATTTGAGTTCCCCTTCTGAGGGTTCTTTCCTCTAACCCATATGTTACTTCTGTTAGAAAGTCAAATCGTCCTTCAAACTTACCTAAACATTTTACTGATTATGTTATTGAAGGAAAAGTCAAGTATGGGTTAGAAAAAGTTGTCAATTATTCATTTCTTAATAAAGATAATTTTTGTTTTGTGTCCACATTAAATAAAGCAGCCGAACCTGATAGTTTTTTTGAGGCATCTAAAAATCAGAACTGGGAGACTGCTATGAATGATGAAATGGAAGCTTTGTATAGGAATAGAACTTGGGTGTTAACTGAGTTACCTCCTGGTCGTAAGCCTATAGGTTGTGTAGGTCGATTTATAAAACAAAATATAAATCCACAGGTGAAATTGAAAGATATAAAGCAAGGCTTGTTGTTAAAGGGTACTCTAAAAGAAAGGGATTGGATTATGAAGAAACCTTTTCACCTGTAGTTAAAATGGTTACTGTTCGTTGTGTTATTGCTTTAGTTGTCCAGTATAATTGGCCTCTATGTCAGTTAGAAGTAAATAATGCTTTTCTCTATGGTGACTTAACTAAAGAGGTTTACATGTCTTTACCTCCTGGATATTTTTCTCCTAATGAAAGAAGAGTTTGCAAATTAGTTAAGTCTTTATATGGCTTAAAGCAAGCTCCTAGACAATGGTATGAGAAGTTGTCCTCTTGTTTAGTAGAAGATGGTTTATGTCAAAGCTCCAGTGATTATTCTTTATTCACCAAAAGTATTGGTTCTACTTTTCTTATTCTGTTAGTTTATGTTGATGATATAATTTTAACAGGAAACTGTAAAACAAAAATAAACAAGGTAAAACAACATTTACAATCAAATTTTAAAATAAAAGATCTTGGTGAATTAAAGTTCTTTTTAGGCATAAAAATCTTAAGATCTGAACAGGGAATTTGTATGTCCCAGCGTAAGTATTGTCTTGAACTCTTGAATGAATTTGGGTATTTGGGAGTTAAACCCATCGGTACTCCAATGGATATGAACTTAATTGTCACATATTCTTTTGGTTCTACTTCCAAAGATCCCCTCTTAAAGGATTTTACTGGTTTTCAAAAATTAATTGGAAAATTGATCTATTTGTTAGCTACTAGACCAGATATTATAGCCTTTGCGGTTCATTGTTTAAGTCAGTTCATGCATTCTCCAAGGCAATAAAATTTGAAACTTGCTCTTAGAGTTTTACGTTATCTAAAAGCATCTCCAGAAAAAGGTGTGAATTTTTTCTGTATCCTCTGATTTTAATCTAAATGTTTTTGTTGGCGCCGATTGGGGCAAGTGTTTATCTACGAGAAGGTCTGTTACTGGTTATTGCCTTTTCTTAGGCGATAGTATGATTTCATAGATGAGCAAGAAACAAACAATTGTTTCTCGTTCTTCTGCGGAATCAGAATATAGAGCAATGGCTTCTGCCCTTTGTGAGATTATATGGGTTCTTAGTGTTTTAAAGGATTTAAAATAAGTAGACTTACTGCCTGTAAATCTAAACTGCGATAACAAATCTGCAATCCAGATTGCAAAAAACCCTGTTTTTCATGAACGAACGAAACATATTGAAATCGACGTTCATCAAGTGAGGGAAAAGGTTGCATCTGGTATGTTGAAAACTGTTAAAATTCCTTCCACTGAAAACCCAACAGATATTTTCACAAAATCTCTAGGGATAAATCAACATAATTATCTTTGTGATAAGTTACATATGTTGGATTTATTCAGATGTCAATATTGAGTGAGGGTGTTAGAATGTAACGTTCTTATTTCCAATCTTGTTATCATGTTATTTATTGGGTCTGTTTGTAATGTTTCAGTAAATAGAAGGACTGATGTTGATAAGGTGCAATAGTTGAGGATACAAAGGGGTGTGCCTCACTTTTGTCTAAAGATGGAGGGTAACGAAGTACTTACTCAAAGTTGGAGGGTGCATTGTGGAACTATTGATTCTAAGTATATAAAGCAACTTTCTTCAGCTTAAGAAAAAAGACGAAATATTTTTCATTTAGCTTACATTTTGTTTCTCTCTTCTCTCTCACTAGATTTAGGGTTTACACTTTTCTTTAGTATAAATCTTCATATCTATTGAAGATATTTTGTAATAGATCAGAGAGTTTTGTTTTGTTAATACATTTGAAGGTTTTAATACGTTATTAGAACAAGGCATAGATAGCGACTCTGATTCCGATAATACAACTGTTTGCAGTAATCCTATTCCTATTAGTGATCTCTATATCAGCCCTTACTCTAAAGAATATTCTGTCTTTCTTACAAAAGCTGCTGAATTGTTGCATAAAGCGGGGATTTGACCTGTTTCACCCAGGTATAGATATTTTTAATTTTTTTAGCACTGATTCATGGGGAAATTGACTCAAATAGCCAAAGCCAGAACAAGAAGTGACAAAATAGTCATTTTCTCTCCCGGTTTACAAAAAAAAGCCAACGGGTCCGCACTCTGACCCGGCCCATTGAGTGTGGACCGCAATCGGAAGACAAAACGACAAAAAACGAGGTGAAAATGGTTGGTCCGCACTCGGACCCGACCCGAACCGGTGCGGACCGCACTTTGTCACCTCATCTGCAGCCACGTGTCAAATGACCAGCACCGCTCCGCATCCGCACTTGCGAATGCGGACCAGACCCATACCCCATTGTGTTTCTATTTTTATACCCCATGTCCCACTTGCATTTTAAAACCCTAGTAAAAAATCTGGTCCCCCCTCCGCCCCACACGCCGCCAGTTGTGATTTTTTTCCACGTGAAGTCAAAGAGAGTGGGATACACAATATTTGATACGCAATGGCCGATGAGGTAAGTTTTTTTCACCCAAATCACAAGTATGCTACTGAAAAGGGGATTTGTCACCAAAATCAGATGCGGGTCCGCACCCAATGCGAGAGCGGATGCGCACCCGATTGCGGATGCGGCCCCGTTTAATTTTTTATGCGAGTTTTTTGTGTTTTTGTGTGGGTATGTATTGTTTTTGTTAATCTAAGTTTGTATTCAAGTTTGTGTAAGTTTATTGCTGTATTTATTCTATGAAATATACTGTTTTTGTTCCCATTTGTTCTTTTTTGTACTATGTAATGTTGTTGAAATTTAATTTTATTGATGATTATGTTATTTAGTATTGTGTTCTTAAAATTCAAAGTTTGGTCCCATTAAGTATTTTAACTATGTGTTGAAAATAAACTGTTTTTGATGATTATGTATTTTAGAAATTCAAAGTACTGTGTTATTGAAAATAAATATCACTGTACATGTGTTAGAAATTTACAAGTTAGGTCCCTATATTTTGAAAAAAATGACGGTTTAGGTAAACTTTGAAAATTGACACTTTTGGCCCCTAAACTTGGATTTTCATCCCACTTTGTAGGCAAGTAGCCCCATTAATTTCCTTGAATCTGGTTTTTAGAAATTTACAGGTTTGGTCCCTATAGTTTGAAAAATGACGGTTTAGGTCCCTAAACTTTGAAAATTGACACTTTTGGCCTCTAAACTTGGTTTTTCACCCCACTTTGTAGCAAGTAGCCCCATGCATTTCTTTGAATCTGGTTTTTAGAAATTTACAGGTTTGGTCCCTAAAGTTTGAAAAATGACGGTTTAGGTCCCTAAACTTTGAAAATTGACACTTTTGGCCCCTAAACTTGGTTTTTCACCCCACTTTGTAGCAAGTAGCCCCATGCATTTCTTTGAATCTGGTTTTTAGAAATTTATAGGTTTGGTCCCTAAAGTTTGAAAAATGACGGTTTAGGTCCCTAAACTTTGAAAATTGGCACTTTTGTCCCTAACTTGGATTTGCACCCCACTTTCTAGGAAAGTAGCCCCATGCATTTTCTTGAATCCGGTTTTTAGAAATTCACAGGTTTGGTCACTATTGTTTGAAAAAATGAAGGTTTAGGTCCCTAAACTTTGTAAATTGACACTTTAGGCCCCTAAACTTGGATTTGCACCCCACTTTCTAGGCAAGTAGCCCCATGCATTTCCTTGAATCTGGTTTTTATAAATTTACAGGATTGGTCCCTATAGTTTGAAAAAATGACGGTTTAGGTCCCTAAACTTTGAAAATTGACACTTTAGGCCCCTAAACTTCGATTTGCACCCCAATTTCTAGGCACATAGCCCCATGCATTTCCTTGATTCTGGTTTTTAGATACTTACAGGTTTGGTCCCTATAGTTTGAAAAAATGACAGTTTAGGTCCCTAAACTTTGAAATAACACTTTTGGCCCCTAAACTTGGATTTGCACCCCACTTTGTAGGCAACTAGCCCCATGCATTTCCTTGAATCTGGTTTTTAGAAATTTATAGGTTTGGTCCCTATAGTTTGAAAAAATGACGGTTTAGGTCTCTAAAGTTTGAAAATTGACACTATTGGCCCCTAAACTTGGATTTGCATCCCACTTTGTAGGCAACTAGCCCCATGCATTTCCTTGAATCTGGTTTTTAGAAACTTATAGGTTAGGTCCCTATTGTTTGAAAAATGATGGTTTAGGTCCCTAAACTTTGAAAATTGACACTTTTTGCCCCTAAACTTTAGATTTTTATATACGGAAGAATGTTCTAGTGCTTCTTTGACAATTAAGTCAAAGCGTAAATGTTTGAGAGGCATAAAACAGAAGTTGACCAAGGCTAGGCTAGCTATTTTTTGCACCACCTGTTTTGGTGTTTTGGTGAGTGGCTGGATATGGAGGACTTTACTGGGGACCTAAGCTTTGTCTTACCCTTTTTCATTGTGAGATACCCCCCCCTCCCGATGGTCACTAGGGGGATGCAATGTTTTACCGTTGGGACGGGCACACTTTTAGGTATGGCCCGGTAGAGTTCTGTCTTATCACGGGACTCCTTTTTGGCACAACGCCGATCCTTCCTGGAGTTACACGTCGGGGATTTATTTCTAGGATTTTTGGGGATGGAAAAGTGACCATTGGCATGGTCAGTAATGTGTTTGCATCCTTCACCCTGATGGAGACGGTTACACGGACGAGGATGCTGTCCGAGTATCATTGATGTTGATGGTGGAGTCGTTCTTCCGTGGCCGACATCGTCATTTGCCCATTTTGGCCCCCGTCCTTAGCCTGATAGAGAATCTTTGGACTTGGATAAGTGATTTTGTTTTTTCATGCAAAACTCGGGATTCTTGTCACAAATAGGATAATGTTTTTTAAGGCTAGAAGTACCGTTTCTTACCGGATCGGCTTTAAGTACCGTGCCACAAAACTTGCACTTTCCGTGTTTCCGTTTTACTCCATCCTCCTCAATAAACAAAACGTCGAAGTATTTCCAACACTCGGCCCTCTCCTTCCCTCCTTTAGCACCTTTGTTTGCTCGTTTTCTTTTGCTATTTGATTCGACATTCTCTTGTTTTTCACGCGTCTCATCCGAATCGTTGTTGAGTGCCACATAAGGGGTTTCCTCAACAAATGTATCATCTCCCTAAACAAAAAAACACATTAAATAAATACTTAAAATATTATAATATATAAACACAAATCTTTATATATAAACACAAATCTTTATAAACAAAAAAACACATTAAACAAAATTAAAAACAAAAATCTTTATAAACAAAAGTGTAAATGGTGAAAAAGAAATTCATCGAAGGGAAAGGTTCGATTTTTAAAAACAAAAATCTTGAGAACTTTCTTGAAAATCTTTGGTGTTTTTGCAGGGAAAGGTTCCATTTTTATCGAGTGACGCCCTTCACGAGCTCCATATGTTCATCTTCTCATTGGCTGTTTTTCATGTTGTTTGTTCTATAATCACACTGGCTTTCGCTAGAGCTAAGGTACAGTTCTTTTCGGTCTTGTGCCCATAAAAAGGATCTCGTTCTATTAAAATTAACTTCTTGTTCGCGTAGATGAAGGAATGGAAGGCATGGGAGATAGAAACAAAGACAACTGAGTATGAATATACACATGGTATGCTCTTTAAACCCTAGAATTAAACCCTATAATTATTGCCATGGAGAGAATTAGTAGGAAAATCAAATAAAAAACTTACTTGAGTTTGATCCATGGAGGTGCCGAATCCCGAATCCCGAATACCGAATCACAAAAGTTTGGATATGGTACTTATGGAGAAAGTTTGGATAGATTAGGAGATGATTTACTTTGATTTGGAAAAGATAATCTTTATTAGGAGAAGATAAGGAGGATCAAAGAAGTTTAAAAGACACCACATTTTCGGTTCGGTTTTCGGTATTTTCGGGATATTCACGGTACCGAGTACCGAATCCCGAATCCCGAATTTTCAGATTTTATGGAACCGAATACCGGACCGAATATACCCGGTTCGGTTCGGTACCGGTACGGTACCGGTTCGGTACCGGTTCGGTCCCGGTTCGGTTCGGGAAATCGGTCTGATTTGCTCATCCCTAGTCTCATCTGGGAGGCAACATATAAGTAGATGAAATGTTGCATAGACCGTCTAGTTGAAAAGAGGCCGAAGATGACGATGACGACCTTTATCCATGTGTTCAAGGTTAGTTACCACAATATTAAATATTTCTAGAATTGTTAATGAGTTTTTGGGTGTAACATTTGTTTTTCCACAGGTATGTATTTTAGAGACTTTTCCTCGTGGGGTTAGGTATTTCCAGCAGCGAGACAAGGTTACTAGAGGAATTCGTTGGGCTTGGACACGTTCGGTCCTCTATCTGGACCAAATTACTGATATTTTGCTTGTGACGGCGCGGGTAAGTATTTTTAGAAAGTTGGAAATATGAATGAAGATAACCCCTTAAATTCTAATATTTCGTCAAATCTTGAATATATTAGCCGACTGACCACCCATGCGCGATACTTGTCGCGACAGCTGAAGAGGAGGCAAGGTCGTGGTATAGGTCCAGCCAGAGGTTTTTCCGCGGTGAAGGTGGTGGTGACCCTGACGGCGACGACGATGATGACGACGATGATGACTATGACTATGACTATGACGAGGACGATGACGATGACAACAATCGTATGGAGCACAATGTTGGTGACATGGGACACGATCAGGAATCCCAGTATCATCAGGAATTCCGGGCTCCAACACCACCCATCCGTTTCTCAGATTTTCCCCCTTGGGAGATGTCGGCCGATAATCCTTATTCAGAGCATTGGGAGCGGGTGAGTCGGATGTATCAGGCTTATACTGGGCTTGAGGGACGTCTTGATAGGGTTGAGGGCCAGGTTCAGGGGATACAGACCTAGAAGAACGACGTAATAGGGATGTACGATGACATGAAGGATATGTACCGTCAAATGAAAGATTGGCATGTAAGTATTTCATTTTATCTATGTATTTAGTATCCAAACTTATTAACACCGTTTAACATTTTGGTACTTGTACGCAGCTGTCATCACAGCCACGCCCTTTTAGCCTGGAGACAACCACTTGGATTAATGAGTTGCTTTCTCCCAGTGGGTCCATGCCCCCATCTGAGGGGGTGGTCAGCTCGGTAATCTACATGTTTATTATGTCTTATTGATTTTACTCGTTTGACATTTTTTTGCCTTTATAACTATTTCATTAAACAGGGAATGGATGTGCCGTTTCGTCCAACAAGACCGACCATGTCAGTGTCGCGCTATGCGGCTCCCGTGGGCATGTCAACGCCGTTTCATCAACCTGGCGTGGGCATGCCACCTCCGATCGGCCAAGGGGGGATGTTCAACACTCCTGCCGTAGACCTAACCCCACCTCAGATGGAGGTGCCCCTTGGCAGGGGGGCGCGCGTACGCCATCCTTTGAGATGGAATGTGTCTCCGTACACGCAACCTCCTCCTACTACCCCCATTAGGTCCCGTCCGACTGGGACCAGTAGGCTGTTAACTGCATCGACGAGTGGTCCTTCCACCGGTTCTTGTCGAGTTGAGCAACTATACCTCAACGGCCACTTGCACGATCCTCTAAGGCTTGATTGTGTACCTCATCGTGATATACGTGGTGGGGGAAACTATTGGGCCATGTAGACGACGGATGGCTTGAGGAAACAGTTAGTACATTAATATGTTATTATAGTCATACAATTTGAATACTAAAAACACATGACTCAAGCTTATCATTTTATGGTTTATTTATAGCATATCGAGGGGTGGGTTCGAATGATGCTTTCTTCACGTGCTCCAACCAAAAAATGAACGGCTGCCATCCCAGAGTGGTAGGGAAGGATGTTGCATCAGGACGTACCTGACCTAGCTACTCAAGTCGGCGGGTCAATGTATGAGACAGACAGATTTCCGCCTTGGTCGGGGAATGTGACCAGGGTATGTAAAATTGTTTCCATATTTCTAACATTATGAATTTATACCATCTAACTAATGTTAACTTTACTCGGTTTTCAGGTTCTTTTTCCCATCATCATCGCCAACACTCATTGGTTGGTCGGGGAGTTCTGTTTACAGTCCATGGTCATGACACTATATGACAGTTATCATGTCCCTATCGTGGTTGATAGAATTCGGGATATGATGAAGACATTCGAGGAAACTATCCCATACGTATTCACTGCCATCGGAGACCGTACACGAGTTGACCAGTTGACGATCTAGTTTAGATGGAGATTTGCACCAAATGTTCCCCAATAGACTGGTGTGCACAACGATTTGGTCCCTATACGTGCATATTTTTGACAGAATTGGCTCAAGGACAACATCCTAACTACCAGACAGATATCCAAACTTGGCAAGATACATGACAGATGTATTTTGGTCCTTGATGGGAATCAGTGGCTCCACTTTTACCATTTTTAGAACTTGTTATTATTTAGTGTTTAACTTTAAAAACTTGTATAACTTTTATTATTTAGTGTTTAACTTTTATTATTTGGTGTTTCACTTTTATTACTCTTCTGTTACTTCGTCTTTACTTGCATATATCTTTACATCCATCAACATCACAACAGTTGCACCAAATGCACAATAACATAAAAGGAATTAATTACAACTACAATTACCAAAACATAGAGTACATACTTATGAAAGAGTTGATCTACAACTTGAACACACATAAAAGTACATACTAAACGATAACCGTTTATGCAGGCTTCATTGTTCACATGGTGAAGGAGAATTCAAAGGCTACTTCTTCTTATAATTTAGATTATTCAATTGATTAGAAGAAGAAGTAGCCATTGAATTCTCCTTCACCATGTTAACAATGAAGGCTACATAAACGGTTATCATTTGATACTACAACTAGAAAGCGAAAAAGTACATACTCAGCATGGTGATCTACAACCGGAACAGACATAAAAGTACATACTGAACGATGCTTCGGTGATCTTTGAATTCTCCACCACTCCACGAGAGTATTTATAGCCACACGCATTTGCATTCGCACTTGCGAACCTACCCACATCTGCATTCGCACTTGCGAACCTACCCGCATCCGCATCCGCACTTGCGAACCTACCCGCATCCGCATCCGCATTTGCAAACCTACCCGCATTCGCATCCGCACTTGCGAACCTACCCGCATCCGCATCCACACTTGCGAACCTAGCTTTTTAAATACCCCGCGCTAGATGAGTTGTAAAACACATAAACGAGAAAAATTTGACTAATTAACGTCTTCTGACATGGCATCGCCAAATCTTCACGCCTGGACCTTTAGGTGTTTATCTCAACCCCTTTCAGCCACTGCCAGAGAGTTATACGGTTAGTAAGTATGGAACTTTGGGTTTTGCTTGTGTGAAACAACATAGTGTAACACTAACTTTGTTAATTTTCATGAACAGATGCACATCCACAATTGTTCACCATGAAAGTCCACCATCAAGGGTACTTCACGGAACCACCTAGTAGGCATTACTTCCGTGGTCTAGAAATTTATGTTGACATGTTAGACGTGGATGACCTTTCAATGGAACTGCTTCAACAGATAATGAGAGAGCTAGAGTACGACGAACCAAAATATTATAAGTTGTATTTTAAACGGCCGAATGCAGACTTGTTGACTGGACTGGTAGAATTGACTTCCGATGAAGATGTAGCCAATATACGTCATTTTGTTGACGAGCATACCGTGATTGAAGTGTACAGCGAGAAAGTGGAGCTTAGCAATTTCAGACTCGTCTCACCAGAGCATGTAAGAATTCGGTGGGGGATGCAAAAACCCAGGCATCGTGTAGCCAAAGTTTGACATTTAAATAATTTTCTACTGTTCATGTGGATTGAAGATTTGATTTCTAGTCATTTTGTACCCAACGTTTGCACTAAAAACCCAAAATCATTTATTCATGACCAAAGTACAACATGAAAAAACAACATAGAAACTATAGAGTACAACATGAAACTGCAAAGTACAACATGAAACAACAACACAGAAACTGCAAAGTACAAGACGAAAGAACAACATAGAAACTACAAACTACGAAACAACAAAGTACGAAACCATCACCCATAGCACCATCTAAGGATAAATTTCTTTACATTGATCAATCCAGGTTTGCTTCTCGGTTACCTTCTCTTGAAGACCTGCGAAGTCTTGCATAATGTGGTGAACTTCTAAGTTTTCTTGATGAATACGGGACTCCTTATCTTTTATCTCCCTCTTCATCCTTTTGATCTCATTTTCTTCCTCTTCGATCCTTCTCAGGTATGCATCCTTCCTGGCCATCATTTTTTGCCACTCTTCTGTTAGTTGCGCTATCTCCGCTTCCCTTGTTGCTATCGCCAGTTTGAGTCGCTTGGGTATTGATAGGGCGGGTATCACCCCCTTAATTCTAACCGCAAGTGTACGGTGTCGAAATCAAGTAATAACGTACGGTAAGTACGAGTATCGAATCCACGGGAACTAGGAACTAAGTATCACAATTACTATAAGCTCTATTAACTGAACTATCGAAATTGAAGTGGTTGGTGTTAAACTAATTAATTGCAAGAAAATAAATCAAACACAAGACAGTAACAACTTTGGAAACTTCCGATAGAGAAAACAGTTGAGGGTTGGAAATCCTTAGGTTTTCACATACGAATATCAGATTTAAAACGATTACCAGTTATTCCCTTAATGAATACCCAATCTTTAAAAGTCACCATTATTCTCTTTCGAGCAACAACGGGTTTTATTTTGAAAAGGACAAGTTTTATCTTTCGATCTCAACTTATGAATTCCAAAACACATTAAGCGCAAGATTTATTATGAACGTATAGATTTTATCTTTAGATCTCAACCTAAATGGTTCAATTAGGACTAAGGCTTACTCGGTATATCTCTATCCCCTTTCTCACCTTAGACATGTAATTCCTAGTTTTAGTTAACAGTTAATTCTCTCGAACACAACTGGAAACAACAAAACAAATGAAACCTAGCTAAACTCTCAAAAGCATTAAAAACCAAATTACATGCATTCATTAAATAGGAAAACTGATAAACGTTCAAGTCATCTGTTCATATGCTTACAAACCAAATTCATTCCAACCCCCAACATGAACAGATTAGTTCATGTCGGTGGTTGATTCAAACACAAGAGAAAGAAAGACGAAAGTGTATGTACACATAATGAATGTGATCGTGGTGAATGTGAAAGATGTAGTGATGAACTCCCTTCTCCCGGATCTAATCCGCTTCGCGTCGTGAATTGCTCCTTGATTGATCCTCTATCGTGGCTCCGAAAGGCGTAGAATCTCTCCCAAAATCGCCCCCTCAGCTGTCGTAGTCGTCGTGTGTGAGTTACGTATCGAGCCTCCCCAAATAATGACCTAAAGTTGGAATAATAAAGCTGAAAATCGTGAAACAGAGGGATACACGGCCTTCCACGCGACTTGCAAGTCGCGTGGAAAGTCGCGCGCTTTCCTGAAGCTGCGTGGGTTGATTTTTGGTTCGCGGTTCGGGTCCTGGTTCGGGTGCGGGTCTTGGGATTGGATCTCGGGCTTCCGTTAGGCTTCGTTTTGGGTCTTTTTGGGCTCTTTTTAGCTTCTTTTTCTCGAAGATTACTACCTGTTAAAGAACCTGCACATTCCACTAAATAAACCATAAAATTCCGCTTCTTTGCTTAAACACAAGCCAATCTCATTGGTTTTAGGACCGAAAATAACGCCAAAAAGTGACGTTATCAACAACCCCAAACCGAGCGTTGCTTGTCCCAAGCAAATTAGCGACAAAATAGAATAGAAGCATCTATCAGAGAAATGATAATAACTACACAACTCCCAATCGGTACCATGTAATGCACTGGTGATTTCCCATACCCATGAATGCCTATCTCACTCTCGCCTCATTCCTATTCCGTTTGATCTATGACCTTCCATTGTAAGTTGAACTCGTTACTGCTCCGTTTCCATTAAGGTTGTTCTAGGTCCAGACATACTAGGGAAGACATTTCGCCTCGACCCTACCTCACGGGATACTCTCTTTACACTCGAACCTAGGTTATCGCACATGTTGTCATGTATAGGAAGTTATGTACAAGAATACTCGAAAATCACATGACAACTCTATTGAAAGACGCATAAATGTCCAAAAATTGATCTTAGAAAGGAATCAAGTAGCAAGACCGGGAATATCAGTAAAGGTGGTCGCATAACGTAATCACGTTTTCCAGAAGATCATCCAGGGCTTTACATGGGTTGTAACGAGGCTAAGGTTATGGCTTACGAAACGAAGGGTAAAATGGTTCAAAGTTCCTTGGTGTGTCAAGCTTTAGCAATTTTGAACTTTATAACTTTCTGTCGTATCACTTGGCCCTTTTGTCACTATTGGGGTTGCGTTGACTCACTTATTTTCAGCTGTAGATAGATGTCTAAGCTAAATGGATATACAATTTTTTTTTGATGGGACTTCATTGGTCCTCTTTATCTTATTGGGGCTGCATTGGCCCTCTTTTCTATTTATTTTCATGACTGGCCTGAATTCTTTCTTTTCTGCTCTATCTCTCCTAGTTCATTACCGCTTCCGATTGACACACTTTCGGATAAGGTTAGCTAAGGCTTTTGTCTAAAGGTTTAGAGGTAGGTTTAGAAACGAATCAGGTGAGTGTTTGGTTGCAAACTGGGTTATGGTTACACACAATATGGGTAAAAAGGTACGATAGCTAAACACAGGTTAAAACAGAACACACATTGCCTAGAATCACATCTTAAGGTCCACACGATCTGGTCTACTATACCCTTACCCAATATCCCTATGGTCGTCTTTGCTACTTAATGCAATAATATAGCGAGATCATTCTATATTCACGACAAGAAACTCGAAAAGGTGCATATGAATCACGTGTATGAATCCCTCGAAATGAATAACATCTTTTAGGCTCAAATCTCGCTATTGGGTGGTCTCCACTAATGTCCCTAGTCATGTCCTTTCCCGGTCCTTCCCTGATGGTCACGTCACTATCACAAGATTCTTCCTACAATGGTCAGTCTCAATCATTCAAAACAAAAAATTTAGCTACTGTGATCTAGATACTCAGAAGTGCAGGAAATCTACGTGCATAACATGGGCCCGATTGGGCAACCCTAAACCTTACCCACACATTGTCCCCAATGTGCAAGTGTCGGTTCAGGCGACACGAAATGAGACAAGTGTAGTTGTGCGGTTATTACAGGCAATAGACAGGCAAGACATAACATTAAAGCACAAGCATCAAAGAGCTATTCTCATTAAACTATGGCCACCCTAAACCTAGGCCGTGGCCTAGGTTTGTCAAACAAAGCCAACCCCAAACCTCGGTGAAACCGAGGTTTGCACATGATTAAAAGTGAGTGTGTAGATGTTGGAAATATGAGGCACCCCAAACCTAAGTGAAACTTAGGTTTGTTGCATCTCGTTAACTAATAAGAAACCAAACATCATACACCACTCGTTAGCTACAGCGTTTAGAACATACCTGTTTGCCCGGACGAAAGAGATTGTCTTGAAAGATTCGAGCGCCGATCAGAGACATCGGGGAAAAGGGAGAGGGAGAAAGCAAACACAAGGAAAACAAACAAAAACGAAAGAAAATAGAAAAACGAAACACACAAAGCAAGAAAACGAAACACAGCACGAAAACAAAAACAGGGAGCCGCGTGGTTTGGCGCGCGGTTTGGAAACCGCGGCACAAGCCGCGTAACTCCCTGCTTCAGAAAACAAACAGAGGACCCCGCGGTTTGGCACGCGGTTTGGAAACCGCGGCACAAGCCGCGTAAGTCCCTATTTCAGTTTTTTTCGTTTTTTCATTTTTCTGGGTTTTTCGTACTAAAACACACTCAAAAACAGGAAATTAAACAGAAAACTAACCTCGGTGGGTTGCCTCCCACCCAGCGCCGTAGTTAAAGTCGTGGCACGACTATGTGGATCTCAACTTGGCTCGGTATCCGAGGACTCGGCTCGCCCACACTTGCGATTCTCCGCGGATTCTTCCTCATCCGGTTTTCCATTACCAATTCCGGATCCCTCTTCACTTCGACCTCTCACCTTCTCGAACATCTTAAACACCTCTCTCTCACCACCAACTCTTAACGTCATTTCTCCTTCCTCCATGTCAATTATTGCTCTACTCGTGGCCAGAAATGACCGTCCCAATATCAACGGGACCTCTATGTCTTCATCGATGTCCAGCACCACGAAGTCAACTGGAAAGTAAAACTTGCCGACCTTGATTAGCACATCTTCTACCACTCCATACGGGTACATGATCGATCGATCCGCGAGCTTGAGCGTCATGTACGTCGGCTGCACTTCTCCCAATCCCAGTTTCCTGAAAACAGATAAAGGCATTAAATTAATACTAGCTCCTAAATCACATAATACCTTATCAAAAGAAAACTCCCCAATTTGAATAGGGATTGAAAAACTCCCTGGATCTTTGAGCTTCAGGGGAAGCTTGTTCTGAATAATTGTGCTGCACTCCTCAGTAAGTGCAACGGTGGACTGGTGATCGATCGCCCTCTTCTTGGATAGAATCTCCTTCATGAACTTGAGGTAGGTTGGTATTTGAGCAAGTGCCTCCGCGAATGGAATGTTGATGTGTAGCTTCTTGAAGACATCGAGGAACTTCTTGAACTGTTCCTCATTCTTGCGTGCCTTCACCCGATTCGGATATGGTAGCGATGGTACAGACGGGTTGATTGGTGGTTGCCTCTTTTTCTCTTCACTCTTCTTGGCTTCTTCAGTCACTATATCTTTCTTGGCCTCCAACTCATCCACATCTACAATCTCTACCTCTTTCTCTTTAGGATCGGTCTCCCTTGATGACGGTTTGCGTGTAGGCTCTCCATTCAGCTCCTTGCCACTTCTCAGATAAATGGCATTACACTCCTCTCGGTTCTTCCTTTCAGTCATACTCGGGAATGTTCTGGGAGGTCGGTTTTCCAAGGCTTCAGAAATTTGCCCCACTTGTCTCTCGAGGATCTTGATGGAGGCGGTGTTCTGATCAGTTGCCGCCTTGACCGTGTTGACCGTGCTTGCTAACTCTCCAACCGTGCTGTCCATCTTGGTCATGAACTTCATCATCATCATCATCTCTTCCAGCCCCGACTTCTTCTCCCCGGATGGTCCTTCGTTCCTTTGGTTGAAACCTGGAGGACGGTACACGTTGTTAGCATTAGGATAATTAGCAAAGTTAAAAGAATTACCTTGCTGTTGTTGACCGGGTTGACTCCAAGAGAAGTTCAGGTGCTTCTTCCACCCCTCATTGTAGGTATTTGAGAAAGGATCGTTTCTCGGCTGGTGATTCCGGTTTTGTAAAAATTGGACTTGCTCGGGTTCTTCCGGTCTACCTCCCTTCAAATGGTTCGTGATAAAAGCTAGTTGAGCTTTTAGTTCCTTCAGCTCATCCGACTCTTGAACACTCGCAATTCTCCTAACGACTGATCGTGGAGTGGAAAAACTATGCTCGGCCAGATTATCGATCAGGTCGCATGCCTCTTCGTAAGACTTATCCATTAGGGCTCCACCCGCGGCAGCAGTGATGTCATTTTTAAACTGCGGGTGAAGGACACTAAAGAAAGTCTGGATGATGACCCATCCTTGCAAACCATGATGAGGGCACTTCTTCAACATGTCTTTATAACGCTCCCAAGCCTCGTATAAGGTCTCTTGCTCCCATTGTGAAAAATGAGTGATGTCAGCCATTAATTGAGCGGTTCTTCCCGGTGGGAAGAATTTCTGAAGAAATGTGGCCTTCAGGTCTGCCCAGGTGGTGATCTGATCCGCTGGTAAACTCTCTATCCAGATTTCAGCTCTCCCCTTGAGTGAGAAGCTGAACAATCTTAACTTGACGGCATCCTCGTTCATGCCATTAATCTTGAATGTGCTGTAAATCCTCTCGAATGCACGGAGATGTGCATGAGGATCTTCGGTCGGTGCTCCTCCATATTGATTTTGTTGCACCATCACGATGGTGCTCGGTTTGATCTCGAAGTAGTTTGCTGCAGTAGCGGGCGGTTGGATGCCTATCCGTGCGGTTGCCACGTTCGGATTGGCAAATGACCGCATCGGAACTCTCGCCGGAGGAGGTGGAGGATTGTTGCGAGGAGGTGCTTCGTCGGCCATCTCGATCTTGATTTCTTTTTTGGCTTTTGTTTCTTTTCGTAAACGGCGGGCGGTTCTTTCAATCTCCGGATCGATTGGTTCGATTCCTTCCCCTCGGGTTTTCGTTGGCATAAACGAATTAGAACCTGAAACGGAAAGAAAACAAATTTAGCAATCCAAAAACTGAAGTGATGAAACAAAGTAAATATAAAAAAAATGTTCAATCTAATAGCGCTTATAGCTGGTAGTGCTATCAGTTGCAACTAGTTCCCCGGCAACGACGCCAAAAACTTGATAGGGCGGGTATCACCCCCCTAATTCTAAACGCAAGTGTACGATGTCGAAAACAAGTAATAACATACGGTAAGTACGAGTATCGAATCCACGGGAACTAGGAACTAAGTATCACAATTACTATAAGCTCTATTAACTGAACTATCGAAATTGAAGTGGTTGGTGTTAAACTAATTAATTGCAAGAAAATAAATCAAACACAAGACAGTAACAGCTTTGGAAACTTCCGATAGAGAAAATAGTTGAGGGTTGGAAATCCTTAGGTTTTCACATACGAATATCATATTTAAAACGATTACCAGTTATTCCCTTAATGAATACCCAATCTTTAAAAGTCACCATTATTCTCTTTTGAGCAACAACGGGTTTTATTTTGAAAAGGACAAGTTTTATCTTTCGATCCCAACTTATGGATTCCAAAACACATTAAGCGCAAGATTTATTATGAACGTATAGATTTTATCTTTCGATCTCAACCTAAATGGTTCAATTAGGACTAAGGCTTACTCGGTATATCTCTATCCCCTTTCTCACCTTAGACATGTAATTCCTAGTTCTAGTTAACAGTTAATTCTCTCGAACTCAACTGGAAACAACAAAACAATTGAAAGCTAGCTAAACTCTCAAAAGCATTAAAAACCAAATTACATGCATTCATTAAATAGGAAAACTGATAAACGTTCAAGTCATCTGTTCATATGCTTACAAACCAAATTCATTCCAACCCCCAACATGAACAGATTAGTTCATGTCGGTGGTTGATTCAAACACAAGAGAAAGAAAGACTAAAGTGTATGTAAACATAATGAATGTGATCGTGGTGAATGTGAAAGATGTAGTGATGAACTCCCTTCTCCCGGCTCTAATCCGCTTCGCGTCGTGAATTGCTCCTTGATTGATCCTCTATCGTGGCTCCGAAAGGCGTAGAATCTCTCCCAAAATCGCCCCCTCAGCTGCCGTAGTCGTCGTGTGTGAGTTGCGTATCGAGCCTCCCCGAATAATGACCTAAAGTTGGAATAATAAAGCTGAAAATCGTGAAACAGAGGGATACGCGGCCTACCACGCGACTTGCAAGTCGCGTGGAAAGTCGCGCGCTTTCCTGAAGCTGCGTGGGTTGATTTTTGGTTCGTGGTTCGGGTCCTGGTTCGGGTGCGGGTCTTGGGCTTGGATCTCGGGCTTCCGTTGGGCTTCGTTTTGGGTCTTTTTGGGCTCTTTTTAGCTTCTTTTCTCGAAGATTACTACCTGTTAAAGAACCTGCACATTCCACTAAATAAACCATAAAATTCCGCTTCTTTGCTTAAACACAAGCCAATCTCATTGGATTTAGGACCGAAAATAACGCCAAAAAGTGGCGTTATCAGGCATTTCTTGTGAAGACGACGGTTTAGAAGATGATGCCATTTGTTTGGTGAGATACGATACTATTATGATATCAAAATGTTGAATAGATGTTGTGAGTTTTACAGTTGGAACTAACACGGGTATTTATAGCCACAAGGAGCAAAGGGCTCAACAGAAACCTTCTACTTTTCAAACAAATCTTGCAGGCACTTTTCAGGCGAATCTTGCAGTAATTTTTCAGACGAATCTTGCAGGCAACTTTTCACACCGCACTTGAGAACCTACATGCATCCGCACTTGCGAACCTACCTGCATCCGAACTTGCGCACCTACCCACATCCACACTTGCGAACCTACCCACATCCGCACTTACGAATCAGTGTACATCCGCACTTGCAAACCTACCACATTCGCACTTGCGAACTACTTATCAGACATATATTTTCACGACTATAAGTAGATGGCCTGATGAAGTAGTAATTCACAACTTCCTATATATCCTTTCTACCCTCTACACCGTTTATAAACATTAAATAATTTTCTTAACACTATGGCTGGAGGTTCAAGATCTAAGGGGAAAAGGTCGGCGAATGGGGCTCGCACTTCACGTTCGGCAGTCAACCAACCACTAAACGATGGAGCTTTTTGGAGTACCTGGAAGGTACCAGAAACAGACGAGGAGTTGAGAAACAATGGGTGAACTAAGGCCGATGATCCATTCATGGCTGAGGAGGAAAAAGACTGGGGGATGGCATGAGAGCAATACTACCTTGATAATGCCTGGAAAAGCCCACCAAGGTATCATTGTACCCAGCCGGTGTGTCTTCCAGAAAGTCAACGAATTCCTACCACAATGCAAGCATCCATTGATACGGCGAACGCCGATATCAAAAGGCTAAAAGTTATGTGGAATCGTAACAGGGAGCTTCAGCAGGAGAAACAGAAGTTTCTAGAGGAGAAGAAACGAGAACTGACCATGACTAGGGCTCACGTTCGGGAGGTGCAACGACAGATTAAGAAAGTAGAAGAGGAACTAACAGAAATCGAAGAAAGCTACACGGGAATGTAGGATGTGATCAAGGAAAAGGTCAACTGGATCACTGGAATCCATGACGCCTTCACGTAGTTGTAGATTTCTTCCATTGTATTAGTTTTATGCTTTCCGAGTATCAATAAAATGCAGTTTTCATGTTTACTTTATTTTACACACAAGAACACTTAAGAAACACAACAAAGTAGATTGAAATCAACAATGAACTTAAAACAAGTTTCTTGAAAGACAACTAAACACAGCAGCCATAAATTGAGACTTCAAACAGGTTTACTCGTTCAAATCAATGTTTAGATAGAAAGTCTGATGTCTAGAACTTCCGTAATTGGTCTCCTAAGTCGCCACTGGTTGAGTTTGGCGGCTACCAGATGCTGGTTGAGTTTGGCGGCTACCAGATGCTCTTTGACGATGGTGGCTACCAGACGCTCCTTGATTCACTGGAAAATCATTATGACAGTTTGACCGATTATGTCCGCTTTGTTTACACCGAGAACATCTTCTCGGTGTCGGATCCTCCCCACGGGATGGGATACGATCGTGGTTGCTCGGTCTACCAACGCGTTTCTGGAACAAGGGAGGTTTAACGGTCATAAGTGGTATGTTTGGAACAACCCACGCTTCATGAGGCCCAACCGGGTGTATGACCTCTGAGTATGTTGCTCTGAAGTTAGCTGTCGTGAAGTAACCAAGCGCCAAGTGGGTGACATATGTACACCAGAGATGTCTTGCAATGGCGATTGCACGACTGCAAGGTAAACCGAAGATCTGCCACTTCATACAAGTGCAACTACGATTATTATAAGCCACCTTGGCGTCCCTACTCATATCGCAAACTTCGAATAAACCATGACCAGTTTCATGGACAGTAAACCTCGCCGACTTCATCTGTCTCCTTTTTAACTAGTTTCATTGTGTATGGGGTGAGAACATCTACCTATTTAGATGCAGAAAATCAAATAGTCAACATTCTGAAAATATTTTGAGTTATTTGTAACAAAATTAGATACTATGTAGGCTGATATAGGTATATATGATTGTTAGCTCCAATCTTTCTGTTTATAGAAGTATTGAAAAATAGGCTAAGTAAAGAAGTCTTTGACAGAGGCTCTGCCGAGTCACCGAGAAGACCGAAGGATGGAAGTCTTCGACAGAGGCTCTAACCGAGTAACCGAGAAGACCGAAGTAAAGAATCACCAGAAGACTCTTCAATACGAACAAGGCCACAGAGCCTCTGTCATACTTGATAGAGCCTTTGTGGTATAAAAGACTAGAGCTCTATACAAGGACAATCGTGCTTCGCACGATTTCTGCTGTACGAAGATCCTGAAGATCATTCGTACAAGGCATGACCTGACAACTCCACGTGTCAAACTCTGATGGTTCTTAGCCTTAGTAGAAGCCGGCGCATTTAATTAACGTTGTACTAACAACAGTACCAGAATAGTGTTTTAGTACCGTCAGTCCTTGTTGTCCAGAACTTGTCCCCTTTAGAAGTAGTATAAATAGAAGACTCATGTTGAGTTCTTCTATTAAGCTTTGAACAACACACACACCATTAGAACAGAATTCTTGTTATATCATCGGTGTTCTTGGTGTTCTTGGTGTTCTTATTTATATCAAATACAGTAAATCATTAAGTTATTTATCTGTGTCATTTACACTTCACATATTTGATATTGTGTGTTCTTCTACCTTATTATATCTCTTACTTTGTTAAAAACGCTTCCGCATTATATCTTGTTTGAACTATTAGATAGAATCATCATTGTTAAGCAAAACAGGAACCAACAATTGGTATCAGAGCGGTTCTTGATTTTCTATATCAAGAGATCCTCACTTACAATGATTTTTGGTAGAAACCTGGAGTAATTTTAACCTGTTCTTCACTTATTTCAAAATAGCCTATGTTTTTCTGCCATTATCGACCTGTTCGACTTTGGTAAAACTTACAGTCTGTTACCACGGTTAAATCTCCATTTTAGTGCATTGTTCAAAGGTTGTATGCTTATAAACACCATTCGAAACATCCACTTCATCTTCTGAAAGTTTACTGTTCATACCCTATTTTCTGGATTTCTCAACCTCTTTCAAAATGACAAACACAAACAACTTCTTCACCGCTGGTTCTTTAACCAAGCCACCCAAACTACTCAGAGATGAGTACCCTCAGTGGAAGATACGAATGATTCACTTCTTCGAGGGTACTGACAAAGAACTCGTCTACTATACCAAAAATCCTCCTTTCGTACCAATGATCACAGTACCCCGTGTACCTGTTGTTTGGGCAAAAAATCACGTCGTATGACCACGACCAGAGCAGGTAAGACGCGCGTTATAATCCGAATCTTGTATTAAGATAAGGTCTCGACAATAACCCATAAAACATCCGTCGTCTCCCGTAAAAGGTAAGTCGTACATGTCCCATGACGCACGACCATAGCATCGCCCGTCCCGTACGACCATCGCGTAAAATCATTGCACCTTCGACCAAAGCTAACGTTAACCTTGACTGTTACGTTTGTTAAGTATTTAATGCAGGAGTCAAAGCCATTAACAGCAAGCAGCCGTAACGGACGAAGAGCATTATGGATAATCACTCCGGCGACCGTTTCCAGCCGTTGTAGTCGTTGATCAAATCATTAATGAAGCTAGTTAATGACGCGATGACTATAAAAGACAAGCTAAAGCCTCATTTCAAGGGACAACAGTTAACATCCAGTATACATCAGCGAACATCACCAAACAACAGAGAAAATCATCCAAACTCATAGCAAAGAACATTCAAACTCTGGAGATCAAGTACTGAAAGCCAGAACCTCACAGCGAACTCAAGAACACTCGAAGGAAAGCTCAAGTATCGCTCTCGACGCACGATAAACCGCCCTCGACCAGAAGTTCACACTTTGTATTCACACACGACAAACACTTGTTTTTACATTCAAACACTTGTACTTTACATTTCGAAGCATTTCCTTCATTTGTATTGTAACCTCTGTACGATCGACACCAGTATCCAAGGACATCGCCCCTGATTGGCGACCATAGTGCAGCGACGGCACCCCTTGTCGTCCGCAGGTTTTTTCCTCGATTGAGGTTTTTCCTGCGTCATCAAATCCCTTGTCTCTTTTATTTTTTCCCTCGTCACACGTTTCGTCGAAAGATCCTTTATTTAGTTGATTAAGTCCACATCGACCTTAAGTTGTCCCTTTGGTGCGATTTTTGGCATTAACAGTTTGGCGCCATCCGTGGGACCTCATCCAGAGAAAATCCTCGACGAACGTGCACCCTACTAACAGTTTCTTGGAGTTTTTTCTGCTCTCTATTACAAGAACAATGGCAGCCCCTGGAAATCCGCAGCAAGCTGTTGCTCAGATGTATCAGGAGCTCGAAGTCGCCAAGAATCAGCTCAATGCAATGGCAGAGCAGAATCGCAGAGCAGCTGAGGAGATCGCGCGGTTAAGAAATCCTCTTGGGCCTCAAAATGGTCCTAGGCCGTTCATGCAGAACCCAATTCCAAGGTCGTTCGACCAGAATGGCCCTAGACCATTTGTCCTGAATCCAGGTTCATCCAGGCAGAATCAGCATCCAGGCCCGTTCATGCAGAATCAACAGCCAGGGACGTTCAACCCACATCCTCAGTTTGGGACAGTTCCTCCTCAGCACATAAGGCCACCACCCATGAATAATGGGTCTCAGCCATTACAAGGGTCGCAGCCTTTTCAGCAGGGGTCGCAACCATTTCAGCAGCCATTTCAGAATGGACCTCAAGGTGGATCCCAGCCACTCCACGATGGATCGCAGCCTTTCCAGCAAGGATCGCAACCGTTTCAGAATGGACTACAGCAATTCCACTATGGGTCGCAGCCATATTTTGTCTCGTTCAACGGGGACACCAATGGTTCGTCGCATGGTAATGGCACTAGTCCAGGGACCAATCCCTCGACAGGGGCAAATCCTGATCTTAACGATCCCGTCGCCCAGCGTTTGAAGATGTTAGAAGACCAAAATGAGCGCGTCCTGTCCTTGCTCGCCAAGTTGCCTGGGGCAGCCGTGCCTGTCGACGTCGAGCCTCGCTCGGGGTATCAGGCGTCACCCTTCATCGACGAGATTGCCACCATCGAGGTCCCAAAGAAGTATAACATTCCTGCCTTCACTCCCAAATATTCTGGCGTGACTGATCCGACTGAGCATGTCGCGCAGTACAAGCAGCTCATGTGGACGATCTCGGTCCCATTTATGTACCAGGAGGTATGCATGTGTAAGAGTTTCGGAGTAACTCTCACTGGTCCAGCTCTCCAATGGTTAATCAATCTCAAACCCAAGTCCATCGGGTCGTTTGCTGAGTTGGTTAATCAATTCTCCCAGCAATTCGCCAGCAAACGTAAGATGGAAAAGCAAACTAGTGATATGTACTATGTCGTGCAGAAGACCAATGAATCTATTCGAAGTTATTTCATAAGATTCAATGCCGAAATGATCAGTATCCGCAATTGTGACATAAAAACTGCGATCGAAGCTTATAAGCGTGGTCTAGACGATAGTTCAGGTCTGTATATCGATCTGACCAAGTATCCCCCAGAGACTTTCGAAGACGTCCGAGCTCGAACCTTAGCATATATGAGGGTCGAGGATGATGCCGCCTTTCGTCGCAAGCACACTGATGACAAGAAGTCGTTAGGCGTCAGAAAGCCAGAATTCAAGACAAAGGCTGTTTCCATAATAGAGCCAGCGCGCCAAATTTCAAATGTTCGTTTCAAGACGAAAGCAGAGGCCAAGACCGCGACTAAGTTCACTCAGTACACCATGATATCCTCTTACGGATTCAAAGGATCTGCTAAGGAATTAGTCGAAGCTCTGAAAGGTACCCAAGCTACCATCTGATAGATAAAGAAATCCGACCTGGACGATGCTAAAAAAGGACAAATCAAGGTGGTGCGACTTCCATGCCGATCATGGTCATGCGACAGATGATTGTATCGCATTGAAGAAGGAATTAGCATATCATTTCTCGAAAGGAAATCTCAAGGACATCATCGACGATGTCGCTGTTCCAACTAATGGCCATCGACCGTCGACCCCCGAGCACGCAAAAGTCGTCAAAATGGTGAACAGCAGCCGACGCCAGTCTTGACGTGGATCAACTGGCGCCATGATCAGCGCGGGTGAGGAAGGCAGAAGTCGGCGCCAGCCTAGGCGCGGCTCAACTAGCGCCACCATCGGTAAGCGGCTGGCGCGAGTTACCGCACGGGTTCATTAGCGCCACTATCCGCGCGGAGATTTTTTTTTTCAAACAAAGCAGTAAGTGGCGCGGGTCACCGCGCGACCCATTTGGCGTATGTACCCGCGTGGGTGCGCTGACAGGTATATAAAACCACTTTGAGTTTTTTTCAGCCATTTTAGCACAAACCCTAATCTTGCAGCCGCCATCTTGCTCTCCAAACTCCATTTTCCTCCCGATTTAGACCGCTACACCCCAGATTTCTCCATTATTTCAGTTGTTTTTCTTCCACAAAGTGTAAAGGTGCGTTTTCTTGACCCTAATTTTGTGTTTTTGGGTTTCTCCACGCAAAAATCGAAGGTAACCACATATATACTTCATGTTTCCTCTTTTTTGATGATTATGCATGCATCCATGAAAATAGGTTACCACTCTATGTTGATTTCACTTGGGAAATGCCATTTATGGAAGAGTTATGTGAGAATTGGTAGAAATTTTGAATTACTCTTTGCTTTTCTAAGGAGATTTCATGTTTGGTGCATGTGATTTCTATGGTTGATGAGGTTTAAGCATATGTGGTTGTTTTAGCATGATTTTTGTTGGGGATTTCTATTTTGGGGTTTAATTTTGGGGATTTAGCAATAGTATTGCACTCATTCTACCATGTGATGATGAAATTCCAATTTTGAGCTTATTGATAACATGATTTTATTGGTTTTCCTATTTTGAGTTCATTTTAGGCAAGAAACACCCAACCTAGGGTTCACTAAGGTTTGGGATTTCTTTGTTCTAGCAATTTGTGGAAATCATGGTAGACCCTTTTGGATGCTTGAATTTTCTGATTTGTGTGGGCATGTGCATAATGATTAAGTTGTGACTCTTGGAAATTTGTTTAAGAGGATTTTGTGATACCTTGCGCTTGTGTGGGATACTGTGTTTTCACTAGACTAAAGAGGCTAAACAAACCTAAGTTTCACTTAGGTTTGGGGTACCCATTTGTTTTGAGTTCCCACACAACACCCCATTGCAAACCTTGGTTTTACCAAGGTTTGGGGTGCCCTTTGTGCTTATAATGAATGAATTTGAGTGTGTGCCAAACCTAATCGGTGGCCTACTTGAGTACTTTTTGCCTGATGGACTTCCCTTTTTGCAGGAAATATGGTGCGGACAAATCCAGAGAATGTCTGAAGGTAGTTCCGCTACTACCAAATGAACCACCCCACGCGAGCCGAAGTGGCACGGCAACCGCACCACCACTTCAATGAACAGGTAGAGAGATTCAAAGAGAGGACGATCCATCCCAAGAGGGGAATGAAAATAAACAAAATCCCCAACCCACGAGTTTGCCAAATCGCAGTTCAAAGAGGGTGGATGATTACGTGCGGGAGCCGAAACCGTACGATCCAGAGCTTGTCTTGGAGTTCTATGCGTCAATGGTACCACCGGCGTTCGGAGAGTTCCACGTCGTTCATATACGGGGGAGAGTAGTGCGGATCACTATGGATGACATCTGCACCCACAATGAGGTACCGCGTCACCAACATCTGGACGCGACATACGGCATACCACCCATTCCGGGTGTTGGTCAGGACGAGACGCACATCCCTGTCATCGCATCGGCGCTGAGGCGAAGTGGGCGTGGAAATTGGGTTGTGAGAAGGGACGAGATCAAAAATAGTGAGCTACACCCGGAGATTGGGGTGTGGTTGCGGTTTATAAAGGGGAGTCTAGGCCCATCCACACATTACACCACGGCTGACCCCTACATGGCCTGCATCCTTTACTGCCTCCAACATGACATGCCACTTGACGTCGGCCACATCGTCATACTTCATATGATGGATGTCGTAGCTGAACGGAACACAGGTATCCTTCCTTTTCCTTGCCTCATTACTAAACTGTGCAGAAACGCTGGTGTTGAGATTAGGGACACTATACCCCTCCTCCGCCATTTGACCGGGTGACTTATCGCGCCCAAGTGACGGCAGCGCAGAAATTAGACAGGCAAGAGGCTGCCGCAAGAGAGGAGATGGAGATACTGGATGATGTAGACGATGTTGACGTGGATGACGTCAATTATGACCCGGATATGGACGAGGGAGACGCCCATCCACCGGTAGACAGCCCGGGCTTAACCAGACACTTTGACCACCGCTTCGGCCTACTACAGACAGAGGTGTGGACCGGGTTCGCTGACCTCCGACGGCTTATCTCAGGAGGTGCAATCCCAGACGAGGCAGGTCCCTCTAACCCACCGGCAGCTCGTAGAGTGAGGAGGCGGCAACCGGGCGGACCATCATCTTCAAGACAACAAAACCGCGAGGAATGAAGACGGTTTGTTTTCATTTTTTCTTCTTGATCTAATATTCTCTATTTTTGTTGGATGACTGTACATAAATTCTCACAATATTCTTGTTGGATGACTATAATAAACTTGTATGCACATTGGGGACAATGTGTAGATTAGATTTGGGGTGGTAGTCGTGTAGTATCATTCTGTGATCTTTCATATCTTAGAAAATGTGATCTTTCATATCTTAGAAAATGATTGGGTTGTGGTTATGCTTGAATTTTTTTCTGATTTACCTTCAGTAGTAAAGAAAACACTACATTTTGAGGAATGAATCTGTAAGGGATAATATAGCATTGAGGGAGCCCGGAAAGACTGCATGAATTAGGGACATTAGTGGAGACCACCCGTAAGACATTGAGCCATTATAGCTTCGATTCTGAGAGTTAAATGCATAAATTCGATACACTCTTCTCTAATTCCTTGTCGTGGCTATAGTTGATCTCACTATAGAATTGCACCAACTAGCAAAGACGTCCATAGAAATATCTAGTGACACTAGCATCTTATTTAAGTACGGACCTTGAGAAATGATTCCACGCGATGTGAGTATAGAGCTTGCGCACCTTTCATTTTTAGCGTCCCTTAGCCATTTTGCAGCCAAACAGTAACTCTTCGATTCTAAACCTCGTATTAAACCCTAACCTCTATAGTAGCCTACCTTGTGTCCAAACAAGTGTCGATTACGAAATACGGGGGGGATTGTGAACAGAAAAAGGGGGGACAAAGAAAAGTGAATCACAGTTGAGCATTGAAAGATTGGCATGACCAAAAGAGTCAAGGAATTAAAAAAAACAGTGAGAAAGAAATAAGGCCAATTGGCCAGCTCACTGCACAAAAATAAATAAAGGGAGAACTCAAATGCATAGAAGGAAAATGAGTTGACATACTCAACCAAGGGAAATGGGATGATAAACAGTGAAAAAGGCAATAGAAAGAAAGGGAATGAGAACCGTTGGTTCATACACTGGCACTTTAAGGACTTTGATTTACCATACCTTTCGTTTCTTAGCCTATAGCCCAGCCCCATTATAACCCTTGTAAAGACCTGGATGATCTTTTGGAAAGTATAGGGATAGATGAAAGTTGCATTAATAATCCTAGTCTTGCTATTTGGATCCTTCTGAGATCATTTCCTTTGAACATTGGTGCGTCTTTTATGTTAAGTTGTTCATGTTTTTATCTCGAGTATTATTGCACATAACTTCCAAATACATGACAACACGAGGGACAACCTAGGGCTCGAGTGATTTGAGAATCCAGTGAGGTAGGGTTAAGGCGAAATCCTCCCTAATCATGCATGATTTTATGTCTAATTTAAAGTGGTGTGGTCCCGATCAGTTCTATTCTCAAAAAGTTTGTGCTTCGACCTTTACAAATAAGGAGTTATTCGGTGAAGGATTCTCCTTAATTTACTAATTTCTTTCGTTGACTGGGATGTGTAAAGATCCATAATGATACCACCGACTTCACAATTATGCGAATTTTATTATGACTCTGGTTATTGAATTTTTCTATCGCTATTTTTCTTGAGGACAAGCAACGCTCGGTTTGGGGTTGTTCATAATGTCGATTTTCGACATTATTTTTAATCTCAAATTGGGTGGTTCACGCGTGTCTTCAAGTAAAATGGGAGTTTTTAACGGGTTTTTGGTGAGAAAGTACAGGTTCAGGCATTTTCATTCAAAAGAATAGCATATTCGAGTTTCGAAGCTTAAAACGAGAGAAATTGAAGAAGATATCCATCACAGTCTCTGCGCCAGTCAACTGGCGCCGGTATCCGCGTGAGAAAATTTTCCATAAGTTGGCTCCAGTCTCCGCGCCAGTCAACTAGCGCCACAACCCATGCCAACATGTCCAACAGAAGCTGGCGCCAGTCTTGGAGCCAGTCAATCTGTGCCAGAATTGGCCCCGGCGTCCAGTTCATTTAAAAACAGTTTTGTAGCTAGGGTTTTGGGAACTTTTCACTTTCAGACGAAGATGGCCGACTAAGAGGCGATTTTTGGGAGAAAATAGAGATTTTTGAGGGGAAGAACACGGGGGAAACGATTGGAAGCGAGAAATGAAAGACGAACGAGTACGTGAGATTGGAAGGGATTCTTCTCAGGGAGTTATTTATCATCTTCTTTAGATTTTCATGAACAATGATGACTTTTTCATCTTTTGTAACCTTTTGATTTCTTTTACACACCCCCAACATGAGCTAAACTCCATGTTGGGGGGTTGGATGATGTTCGGGTCACAGATGTAGATTTGGATGATTTATGTTTTGGTTTTTAATAGATGGATGTAACTTTTGAAATTATACTTAATGCGTTTGATAAATTGATCACTTGTAAAACGATTTTGCAAATCTTGAGTCGTTTGGGAAAAGTCTGAGATTTAGGTCGGATTCAATTGCCACCGGTAGGAATTGGATAGAGATATACCAATTCCTTTGGTGTTGCGTTTTCAAACTTCTTCCTTAACTTAATTCAATTGTGAGATCGAGAGATAAGCAATTCATTTTTAAGTTAATGTCGTTGTGGCTTGAAAGAGTTCAACGATTCTGGGTTTTGCAATTCATTGATTATTAAAACCAATCATAAGTCAATTAAAGTTCTTATCAATTGATCCATTCAGACTCCAACCCTCAATCTTCTCTCATTTATATCCAAGTATCTAACTTGTCTTACGTTTTCGTATGCTTTAATATTACAATTTTCTAAACAACAACCAAACCAATTTTGATTGTTCAATTAATAGTTAATACAGTCATTGTGGTACTTAACACCTTGTTCCTTTAGGTTCGATACTCGTACTTCTGTACGTATTACTTGAGACGACATCGTACACTTGCGGTTAGTCAAGGGGGGGGGGGGGGGGGGGTAAATCCGCCTATCAGCCCTGCGTGCTAATTCTTTGGCTAACTGAACGTATACTGCTAGGCACGCTTGAAGGGGCAGGAGTTGGACAATCTCCACGAGTATGTCCTACTGCTTGGCACCTACTACATTTTATTTGTATCAGATCTTCACCACGAGATGAACGTCGATCGTTCTTTCTTTGTCTTTCGACACTTCTCTTAGTTATTAATGGTAGATAGCATGGCGGAAGGGGGACGTGTGGAGACACCCATGATATAGGAGGTCCAGCTGGATTGATTACCTCCCGATATGTTTCCCGGTAAGTTTCGGACGTGTAGAAAGTTACAGCCAAATCGCTGCAATCTCTACCACCCATATGCCTTGCAGCAGCAATGACATGACCGCACGGTAACCCAGAATATTGCCATTGCAGACATGAACAAACATGGTCAGTCATATCGACAGTCGCGTCAAAACGGTTATCCCAAACCTGGTACTTCCCATATCCAATTTCGCTTACCCTCCACGTCGCAGACCTTCCCGCCCTTTTGAGAATTATCTCTTCCGCCTTTGGTGTGACTCTATTACGCATTTCACCTCCTTTTCGTCGTCGAAGTTGGTACCACTCTTGTTGAAAGGTTCTGAAGTACTCCATAAGTTGCACAATCGGTAATCTACGAGCAAAACGGGAAAGTGCATTCACCCACTCTGCACTATTGGAGGTCAGAATGCCATACCGTTGTGCATAAAAATAGGCCCCCGGCCACCTCTCCGGTCCAACATCGTCCATAACTTATGTTGCTCAATTGGCACTAACTCGTAGTGCATTCATGTACCGGTCAAACTCTCGAACCGTATACGCTTTGCATGCCTTCCAGTAGGTCGTGAGGTATGTTGTAATACGTTTGTCCGCGCTTTTCGCATTCATCTCCAAATGTCGACAACATATGGTGTAAGGGGTGTTTGGATACGTGGCAGAGATTGCGACGCTTATGGAAGGAGCTATGTCGGACATAAACACCAACCCTGGAGGGTCTCCGATACATTCTCTTAACATGGATAGAAACCAACTTCATTCCTCCTCGGTCTCGGACTTGCCTACTCCGAAAGTTATGGGCACGATGTTATTTCCGTCCAGGGCCACCGCCAAGAACAGCATACCCAAGTAACGTCCCTTTAAATGGGCAGCGTCTATTACTAGGACACGACGCAGATTTGTCAAAAATGTGCGGATCTGCAAAAACATAGGTGGTTTCCCTTTGTAAGTGTTATAATTTATAATGTGTAAACATATGACGTATTAATATACGTATCGCACATCCAAGGGCAACGAAGCACAACTCAAAATGTTCGTTTGAATCCGTCCTTATCCTTGTGCATGTACCTAGATTCCACAGCTCCAAATTATATAAATACGCAGGGAGTCGTTCATACGACTCCTCGGGAGTGCCTCTCACCATTAGTAGTGCCATGCATCGCGCACGCCAGCCTTGGTGGTAACCAATTGTGATCCCGTACTGCAGGTTTATATCGTTGACGATGTCCTTTGGACGAAATGCCCTACTAGCATCAAGAAATTTGCCTTTCAATATGTGGCCCAAAGTCCTTTTGTTGGCTTGTCGGTGATTGGGATTCAGTTGCGTCCTCGAACAAGTATGTACGTCGTGCAACTTTTGTAACGCTAAACAGCCCTCCTTTAGGGCCCACGGACCTCGCGGACATCCTCCAATTACAATTTTCTCTCACAAATACAACCTCGTATCTGAGTTTGTCGGATTTCATAGTTTTACTTTTGAAACCCTCTTCCAAGAACTTAATTCCGAGCTATGTGGCCAATTCATCCTACGTATCAAATATTTGACCTTCACGTATCCTTGAACTGCGATTATAAGGTGTGGGTTCGTAGGTTGGTATATGGGTCTCTGGGGTTGGAAGAAGAGGAAGCATATCAAAATAATCATTTAACTCACCAAATGATTTATTACTAGGGGTATATTTTTCTACTTCTTCGTCCTCATCACTATCGGTATCTGATATGTCTATATCAGATCTACCCATTGTGAAAACATGGGTTTCGTCATCAGCAACTCCATCAAACCGTCTGTCTTGGTCTTCTTCTTCTTCTTCTGGTTGCGTCTCCGGAACAAAATCGGGATAACAGTCATTAAGACCATATGTATGATCCGAATAAAATGTTGGGTTGTAGGATGCCTGAAATTGAGAACCAGGCTCCAGTTGATTACCACCAACATGGGCTTCGTCATGTAACACCCCGAAAATTGGAGAACCAAAACCAGGGTCACGGACGTCCGCGATGGGGCATGCCGGACGTCCGCAGGGTGCAGAAATCCGTGGGTCATCCGCGGAAGCAACAGAGTTATTTGATGGTTTTTGGGTTCGGCCGAGGCCGGACGTCCGCGAGGTACCATGCGAATGTCCGCGACCTGTCTGATGGAATAACTTGGGTATTTTAACCCCTTTTCCTTCTCTCTCCCCCCATTCTACTCTCAAACCCTAACTCAACCTTTCTCTCCCTCTCCCAGTCGTTCGTCCCAAAGAACACCAACCCCTCTCCTCTTCTTCCTCATTTCTTCACCAAACTTAACCCACTTTCCACCATTATTGAAGATGTGGAGCTTAAAGCTGTTGTGGATGAGTAGGAGCCTTTGTTTGGGAGATTCAAGTGATAAAGGTAATGTTCCTCTATCCAAATGCTAGATTGTTGTTGGTGTTCACTTTCTTTCTCTTTTGGAGTATTGTGGACGATTTTGGTTATGTTTAGTTGAGGTGTTCTTCTACTTCTTCATTTATGAAGATTAGGGTTTGATGTATTTGGGATTTTAGGTTCTAAATGTTTGGGGAATGATTCTAAGTGTTTGGGGATAAATACTTATGGTTGGAAACTTGTGGATCTAGGTTTTGGAAGATTTGGCCTAAAGGATCCGGGTTGCATCAAAGGAGCTTACGTTGGGAGAAATTCTAGATTTAGCCTAAATCTAGCAAAGTGAGTTCAAGTTGATTTGTGAAAACTTTGTACATGCCAAAAATGTTATTTTTCAAATGTTAGTGTGTTTTACTTGAAAATATCAATTGTTGGGTTATTTGGTTAGTTTAACTTTTTTGAAGTATTTATCTTCATAAATGTGTAAAACGTCCATATTTGGGATTGTGGATATTTGAAGTGTAGGAAAATCTTAAATATATCTTTAAAAGATTTATTGCTCAAAATGAAGTTATTTTGATGGTTTAATCATATTGGTATATTTGATTTTAGAATACCATTTGGGGGAAAATGCACTTTTAGTGCCATGGGTCATTTTAAGAATTATAAGGGTGTGAGTCCTTTGGGGAAAACCCTTTTGTTTAACATGTGTGAGTTTTGGGGTTAATAATGATTTTGGGGTACTTGTTTACTCGGTTGATGTTTAAATGCATTTTATGCAATGATGACCATTATGTATGGGTCTAGCGAGTTTTGAGCATTTTGCTCGGTTTGGCTTTGGAAAGGTTTTGGGGACATTGTTCGGTTTAAGTGGCTCGATGTGGAGTCTTATTTATGGGTCGCTTTTATTGCACCATTTTGCATTTTGTTGCACGTTATTGATATTTACATGCTTGGGTGCGTGAGTCATTCCGGGATAGGCATGTTGTTGTAGACTGTGTGCATTGGATCCAAAGGCACAGTTTTTATTTTAACGTGGAATAGGCATAACGTAATTTGTAATTCCCGTTGACTTGAAATGGGGAATAGGCATAACGTAATTTGTAATTCCCGTTGACCTGAAATGGAGAATAGGCATAACATTGGGGATCATGCATGGTTTACGATGTGTTACGGTTTTGAAAACACGAATGTGTAAGTCGTCGATCTTTGGTCAATCTTGGTTCGGGAATATTTTGGGAAAAGTGTGTACGTTTTTGGTTTTGGAGAAAATGTGTATTTTGAGTAATTTATAACAAATAAACTTCTAGGCATTGACGTTTTAACGTCTTATATTTCGAATACGAAACTTGTGATGTAAGAGCTCCGTAATGGAGATTTTGGAAAATCAATTTCCTAAACCTAGAGTGCGTGGAATTGTTTATGTTTTGAACATTAATGCGCATTGTTTGTATGATTTAAGGTCGGAAGTTGATTTGAACCCTTTTTGGTGTCGACAAATTACAAGTACTTATTTTCTCCTAAGTTTTGGAAAACACGTTGAGGTGTGCGAGCCTCGTCAGAAACGTTTTACTCATGTGTCATTATATGACCGAATGAGGAAATTTTGGAAATTGATTTAAAGAATTTCATCCTTTGAAATTTTGTCGTGAACTAATTTATGTGTGCTATTTCATTTCAAAGAAACTCCAAGGAAAGTGTTACAAGCTTGCATGCATACTCCGATTGAGATTCCCTTATGATGTTTTAGTCGATATTTTCAAATGATGGAAACGTATTGGTTTTGTCTTTAAATATGGAACTTACACAAGTCAGTTTGTGTTTTGACTAAGGTGTATTTATAAATCGTTTCATCGTTTTTATATGATAAACTGACGCGCGCAAATTTAGTTGGTAAACCTTGTTCCATGCCATTTTATGGTTAGAAAGGAATTTTAGAGTCAAAAGCCGTCTGAACTTCTTTTGAAGTACGTGCAAAACTTTTGTTACACACCATTTAAAGTGGGCAGTTACTTTACGTGCATGTCATGAGTCAATCCATACTAGGACCGTCGCGGTTGATAATGTCGGTTTTCGACATTATTTTAACTCTCGAATCGAGTAATTGTTGGGTGTTTTCAAGTAAAATAGTGACCTTTACTGATGAGTTTCTTGAGATGTACAGTTAGTCAGCCTGGAAGGGAAATGAAGAAGAATTTTTATATTTCCCGATGAAAAAGATCGAAAGCTGGAAAAAGATGAAACAGAAGCTGGCGCGCTTTATGGCGCCACTTAACTGGCGCGGAAAAGCGCGCAGAGATGTGAGAAGTGGATTCCAGAGGACGGCGCGCTTTATGGCGCTACCTAACTAGCGTCGTGATGCGCGCGAGTTTTAAAGACCGTATAGTCCAGTGGATGGCGCGCTTTGTGGCGCGACTTTAGTGGCGCCGAAACTAGCGCCAACTCTCAGATTCGATTTAAAGGCCCTATTTTCTAATTTTAGGGTTATCAGTCAGACTAGGGGAGCGGCTGCAGGTCAGAGGCGATTTTTGGGAGCAAATTGAGAGCACGAATACAGAGGTGACAAGAGATCGAGTGGAAGACAACAACGATTGAGTACGTGATCGTGGAAGGGAATCTTCTCAGGGAGTTACTTATATTTTTCTGCAGAACTTTTCAAACATGGTTTCTTCTACTTCGTTTGTAATCTTTCAGCTTTCTTTACACACCCCCAACATGAGCTAAACTTCATGTTGGGGGGTTGGATGATGGATGATTCATAGATGTAGGCTTTGAACGATTTTTATTTCGGTTTTAATAGATGGATGACGTCTTTGAATTCATGCTTAATGCTTTTAATAAACTGATCATTTGTTAAATGATTTAATAACTCTTGAGTGTTCGATGGAAATCTTAAGATTTAGTTCGAATTCAATGGCCACCGAAGGGAATTAGTTAGAGATAATCCATTTCCTTCGGTGTTGTGTTCTAAACCAGTCCTTTTAACTTGATTCAACTGTAAGATCGAAAGATGAGCAACTTTAATTAAGTTAAGTCTCGATGCAGCTTGGAAAAGTGTAGCGAGTTCAGGTTTTACAAGTCATTAATCGTTTTAATCGTTTATAACTCGCTTTGAAGTCTTGTTAATTGAAATCATTCGGATTCCAACCCTCCATCCTCTCTCTTAATACTACATTCAATTACGTTCCGTACTTTTATACGCTTTACTAGTCAAGATAATTCAACAATCAAACCAAATCAAATTTCAACCGCTTAGTTAATAGCTACTACAGTCATTGAGGTACTTAACACCTAGTTCCTTTGGGTTCGATACTCGTACTTCTGTACGTATTACTTGAGACGACACCGTACACTTGCGGCTAGTCAAAGGGGGATGTAAACCCACCTATCAGCGGTTCATTTAAAAGAAGTTGTTTATTACGCTTTTGCGTTTTGTTGATAATCTGAACTGCGATGAAATAATTTTCAATATGATTTTCATATGTGGGACGAGCGTGTCCATTTTTGCGCAACTACCGAACTGATAGTAGTAGTTTTTATGCGTACGTGTAATCTGATATGAAAATTTTTGCGTTGAAAATTTATATGAAAAGTTTTGTTGATTGGCATATTTGTTAAATGATTCATTTGAAAACCTTGAACTCATTAGGACCTTGGAAAGGTTAAGTAACCCAGTTAAGGGTAAGTGCGTGTAGCACTTCGATGGTGGAAGGTTGGGTATTCCACGCGTGATAGTACTGTAGGCCGAATGGTATTGGTCGAGGGGATGATGCACTTTGTAATTAAGGGAATTGATTCACAGTAACCTATATTGAGGTTGGTGGTAACCATTTTGTTGGGGATCTTATTTTGGGATCTTGGTCAACTTTCGTATGTGAGACCTTTAGACATTGTACTGTTAACCCTAGTTGGTGGAAATGCTCGGTAAGCAGAACTCATGTGTGGAGTTCGGTTAGGATTCAAGCTTGGTGGTATGTTAAGTGTCGACTTTTGGGCTTAGGGCCAAACGCCGTTAGCGTAATCGAGGGATTGTAGTCCGGTTTTAAAGAAAGGACGGTAATGGTTGTAGTGATCTTAAGATGCTCATTGGTGATAAGGGGATTTAGGGAAATGATTTCATTGTGTGATTAGAGAATCTGTCGATTGGATGATTATTAATTGAGCACATCTTTGGGATTGTGCAATTGATGAGTCAGTAATGACCATTTGGGTTGGAATTGATGAAACCCGTTGAGGGTAAATACTAGTTCGATAGCGGGGATATTTGGGTATTCTGAAGTTTTGGATTGATGATTAGTAGTGATTAAACGTTGGGTTGGTTTGGAGAGAAAATTTAAGAACATGTGAATGTGGAACGATTGGGAAGTCCGAATCGGTCGGTGGAAAAGTATAGATCACTTAAGGTTGGGAGACAACTTAAGTATAGTGGTCGGAAGCCACTCTAGCAAATTAGGCCTTCATTGGGATATAAGTATTTTATGCTTAATCGGAGAGTTGTTATGAGAACATCAAGAAACCGTTGTGGACAATTCCGTAAGAAATAAATTTGAACCTTGTTGTAATCGGGGGAAATTGGAATGTGTTGGAAGCGGTGGCCATTAAGTGTGTAGGAACTAGATTTCGAGGACGAAATCTCTTTAAGGTTGGGAGGATTGTAACACCTTAAAATTGGAGAACCAAAACCAGGGTAACGGACGTCCGCGATGGGGCATGTCGGACGTCCACAGGGTGCGGAAATCGGCGGGTCATCCGCGGAAGCAACAGAGTTATTTGATGGTTTTTGGGTTCGGCCGAGGCCGGACGTCCGCGACCTGTCTGATGGAATAACTTGGGTATTTTAACCCCTTTTCCTTCTCTCTCTCCCCATTCTACTCTCAAACCCTAACTCAACCTTTCTCTCCCTCTCCCAGCCGTTCGTCTCAAAGAACACCAACCCCTCTCCTCTTCTTCCTTATTTCTTCACCAAACTTAACCCACTTTCCACCATTGTTTAAGATGTGGAGCTTAAAGCTTTTGTGGATGAGTAGGAGCCTTTGTTTGGGAGATTCAAGTGATAAAGATAATGTTCCTCTATCCAAATGCTAGATTGTTGTTTGCTGTTCACTTTCTTTCTCTTTTGGAGTATTGTGGACGATTTTGGTTATGTTTAGTTGAGGTGTTATTCTCCTTCTTCATTTATGAAGATTAGGGTTTGATGTATTTGGGATTTTGGGTTCTAAATGTTTGGGGAATGATTCTAAGTGTTTGGGGATAAATACTTATGGTTGGAAACTTGTGGATCTAGGTTTTGGAAGATTTGGCCTAAAGGATCCGGGTTGCATCAAAGGAGCTTACGTTGGGAGAAATTCTAGATTTAGCCTAAATCTAGCAAGGTGAGTTAAAGTTAATTTGTGAAAACTTTGTACATGCCAAAAATGTTATTTTTCAAATGGTTGTGTGTTTTACTTGAAAATATCAATTGTTAGGTTATTTGGTTAATTTAACTCTTTTGAAGTATTTATCTTCATAAATGTGTAAAACACCCATATTTGGGATTGTGGATATTTGAAGTGTAGGAAAATCTTAAATATATCCTTAAAAGATTTATTGCTCAAAATGAAGTTATTTTGATGGTTTAATCATATTGGTATATTTGATTTTAGAAAACCATTTGGGGGAAAATGCACTTTTAGTGTCATGGGTCATTTTGAGAATTATAAGGGTGTGAGTCCTTTGGGGAAAACCCTTTTGTTTAACCCGTGTGTGTTTTGGGGTTAATAATGATTTTGGGGTACTTGTTTACTCGGTTGATGTTTAAATGCATTTTATGCAATGATGACCATTATGTATGGGTCTAGCGAGTTTTGAGCATTTTGCTCGGTTTGACTTTGGAAAAGTTTTGGGGACATTGTCCGGTTTAAGTGGCTCGATGTGGAGTCTTATTTATGGGTCGCTTTTATTGCACCATTTTGCATTTTGTTGCACGTTATTGATAATTACATGCTTGGGTGTGTGAGTCATTCCGGGATAGGCATGTTGTTGTAGACTGTGTGCATTGGATCCATAGGCACTGTTTTTATTTTAACGTGGAATAGGCATAACGTAATTTGTGATTCCCGTTGACTTGAAATGGGGAATAGGCATAACGTAATTTGTAATTCCCGTTGACCTGAAATGGAGAATAGGCATAACGTAACTTGTAATTCTCATTTCGTAGTACAGAAATCGAGGAATAGGCATAACGTAAATTGTAATTCTTGCTTTCTATGGGAAGGCCAGAGATAGGCATAACGTAACTTGTAATCTCTACTTTCAATTGTACGATTAACGTTGTATGGGTGGTATACTTATGTGTTTCATCCACCTCCAACGGATACGGGTCTCCCCCGTTTATGATATTTGGACTTTATTACATTTTACGTTCGCGTGAGTATTGCTTCGTATTATGTTTCCAATGAGGTATGATATTAAATGGATGGTTTTCCATGATTTACGGGTTGAGTATTTTGTTGTCAACTGTACTTGAAGGTTTTGTGTAATATAGATTTATTCACGTGTAGAGTGAGTTTGGATTGGAATTCATTTTAGAAAACGCTTTATGTTTTTTGGGAACTCTCCTCAAATAATTCGAGTGCGTTGGGAAAAAGAGTCGTTTAAATTCTTTTGGTAAACACTTTTGGAATTCATGATCTATGTTACAAACTTTCATTTAAAAGATTAGTTAAATCATGCTATAAACTCTTGAACTCACTAGGCGTTAGCCTAACCCTTTTTATTTGTCGGCATGTGCAACAGGTCTCAGGTTGGGATTAATTCTAGTGACACGTGGGAAAGGTTGCGTGTTAGTAATGTGCTCGAGAGGTGAATAGCCTAAGTGATGTTTCCGCATTTACCCTTGGGAGCAGCTTTTGTGTTTGGATTTAAGTGATACCTGAAGTGAGTTTAGTCTTAGTAATAAGACTTGTTTTATGTGTATTGTTTGAGGATAATCATAGTTTGTAATTTGAGGAATCTTACCTATTTGATTATAGGAAGAAATTCTATTATTTCGGATGAAATGTCAAAAAATTTAATTAGTTGCTCTTTCCAAATTTGAGGGTGTTACAAGTTGGTATCAGAGCATAAGTTTTAGAGAATTAGGTGTTGATTGTGGATACCTAGACTCAAACTAGTGTTCTTTTAAGTAAATGAGAGTGACATTCACCATTAGGCACATTAAGATAGGATGTTTTGAGGTCGATAAGAGTTATTAGAAACAGGAATCACGTCGAGAGTGGCAAGGATAATCATGTACGGTGCGTTTATAGTGACACCTGGCCAGTGTCATGGTGAATCTACTAGTTACATGTGCGTACTTGAACTACTTTAACGTGATGATCGTGGGGTAGTGAAGAAGTTCTAAGCTATTAGTCGTTGAAAAGATTGACGATTCTAGCATTAGTCACTTAGAGTGACAATAAGCACGATAATCGCTTTAAGTGGACCATTTTGGGTCAAAGTTGATGGTTGGATTAGAACCATATATTGATTGAATCGACCTTAATGTGAAGGGGAAACCGTAAGGTTAATTGATGTAACTCCCAACTTAGTCTTAAGAGGTTTGAACATCCGGATGACAATAGTGGACCGGAGGGATTTGGAGGAGTATGGGTTGAGACGTTGAGTGCCGACTAGGTTATGCACAAAATTTATTTTGAAAATAAATTGCATCAATTATTTCTTGTGTTTCAAATCCTTATATGGATTGTGTTACAAGTTTGGAAAATGTTTAGCATACACAAGATTTCAAATCATGGTTTTGATCGTGCATGAAACCATTTTATTGCGGGAGTTGCAAACTCCGTCAAAACTTGTTTCGTTTTGTTATTGTCCAACGTTTCTTCGGGTACAGTGATATCCGCATTTTTTATGATGTTTAAGATGTTGGGCAAGTAACTACGGCTTATAACTTTAACATTGGATCTCCTCCACATATGTTAAAGTTTGGACGGAAAGTTATCTTCCATGATGTCTATATAAAGCTATCTTGGAGAATTTGTTTAATGTGAGTTTGTTAAACAATGTTGTTTATATAGTATTATAACAAGAAGGGGATTTTTGGGATTTTGGCGTTTTAGTCATAGTTTTGCTTATTGCAATTTGACTTTTGGAGGCATAATGTTTGGTGTCATTTTATTGACTTGAGGTCATTGAGCCCATTGAATTTCATGGAGTTTTGTTTTATGATGTGTTGAGTCGTGTGAGTGTAATTTCACAATGTGCATACTCCATTTACTTATGCGAAAATTTTATGAGTCATGTTGGGCATTTAGTCCCACTTGGGCTTTGTTGAGAAATGTTATTTATGCCATAAGACGACCAAAGGGTTGAGTTTTGGAACTTTGGTGTCGCGTAATTTTTCTTCCAAAAGTTTGTGTTAACACATATTTTGTTGCAAATAGTTCAGTGTATGGATTGATTTATACGTGACGTAAGTAATGCATGAAAGAACACTTGACGGTATTTCATAACAACTTGCTTAATGCGCTTTCGGTCAGTTGAATGTTTTACTTTCATTTTTATGTAAATGCATTATATCGACTAGGGGTATGTATAGCTTGGTAACCATTGTTTTTTCCCACGTTTTGATAAACGAGTTGTGCATGAAGATGTTTATTTAACTCGTTGCATAAATGAAGACCATTTCGTCAAAGTATGTTTTGTGTTGGGGATCATGCATGGTTTACGATGTGTTACGATTTTGAAAACACGAATGTGTAAGTCGTCGATCTTTGGTCAATCTTGGTTCGGGGAATATTTTGGGAAAAGTGTTAACCTTTTTGGTTTTGGAGAAAATGTGTATTTTGAGTATTTTATAACAAATAAACTTCTAGGCATTGACGTTTTAACGTCTTATATTTCGAATACGAAACTTGTGATGTAAGAGCTCCGTAATGGAGATTTTGGAAAATCAATTGCCTAAACCTAGAGTGCGTGGAATTGTTTATGTTTTGAACATTAATGCGCATTGTTTGTATGATTTAAGGTCGGAAGTTGATTTGAACCCTTTTTTGTGTCGACAAATTACAAGTACTTATTTTCTCCTAAGTTTTGGAAAACACGTTGAGGTGTGCGAGCCTCGTCAGAAACGTTTTACTCATGTGTCATTATATGACCGAATGAGGAAATTTTGGAAATTGATTTAAAGAATTTCATCCTTTGAAATTTTGTCGTGAACTAATTTATGTGTGCTATTTCATTTCAAGGAAACTCCTAGGAAAGTGTTACAAGCTTGCATGCATACTCCGATTTGAGGTTCCCTTATGATGTTTTAGTCGATATTTTCAAATGATGGAAACGTATTGGTTTTGTCTTTAAATATGAAACTTACACAAGTCAGTTTGTGTTTTGACTAAGGTGTATTTATAAATCGTTTCATCGTTTTTATATGATAAACTAACGTGCGCAAATTTAGTTGGTAAACCTTGTTCCATGCCATTTTATGGTTAGAAAGGAATTTTAGAGTCAAAAGTCGTCTGAACTTCTTTTGAAGTACGTGCGAAACTTTTGTTGCACACCATTTAAAGTGGGCAATTACTTTACGTGCATGTCATGAGTCAATCCATACTAGGACCGTAGCGGTTCATTTAAAAGAAGTTGTTTATTACGCTTTTGCGTTTTGTTGATAATCTGAACTGCGATGAAATAATTTTCAATATGATTTTCATATGTGGGACCAACGTGTCCATTTTTGCGCAACTACCGAACTAATAGTAGTAGTTTTTATGCGTACGTGTAATCTGATATGAAAATCTTTGCGTTGAAAATTTATATGAAAATTTTTGTTGATTGGCATATTTGTTAAATGATTCACTTGAAAACCTTGAACTCATTAGGACCTTGGAAAGGTTAACTAACCCAGTTAAGGGTAAGTGCGTGTAGCACTTCGACGGTGGAAGGTTGGGTATTCCACGCGTGATAGTACTGTAGGCCGAATGGTATTGGTCGAGGGGATGATGCACTTTGTAATTAAGGGAATTGATTCGCAGTAACCTATATTGAGGTTGGTGGTAACCATTTTGTTGGGGATCTTATTTTGGGATCTTGGTCAACTTTCGTATGTGAGACCTTTAGACACCGTACTGTTAACCCTAGTTGGTGGAAATGCTCGGTAAGCGGAACTCGTGTGTGGAGTTCGGTTAGGATTCAAGCTTGGTGGTATGTTAAGTGTCGACTTTTGGGCTTGGGGCCAAGCGTCGTTAGTGTAATCGAGGGATTGTAGTCCGGTTTAAAGAAAGGACGGTAATGGTTGTAGTGATCTTAAGATGCTCATTGGTGATAAGGGGATTTAGGGAAATGATTTCATTGTGTGATTAGAGAATCTGTCGATTGGATGATTATTAATTGAGCACATCTTTGGGATTGTGCAATTGATGAGTCGGTAATGACCATATGGGTTGGAACTGATGAAACCCGTTGAGGGTAAATACTAGTTCGATAGCGGGGATATTTGGGTATTCTGAAGTTTTGGATTGATGATTAGTAGTGATTAAACGTTGGGTTGGTTTGGAGAGAAAATTTAAGAACATGTGAATGTGGAACGATTGGGAAGTCCGAATCGGTCGGTGGGAAAGTATGGATCACTTAAGGTTGGGAGACAACTTAAGTATAGTGGTCGGAAGCCACTCTAGCAAATTAGGCCTTCATTGGGATGTAAGTGTTATATGCTTAATCGGAGAGTTGTTATGAGAACATCAAGAAACCGTTGTGGACAATTCCGTAAGAAATTAATTTGAACCTAGTTGTAACCGGGGAAAATTGGAATGTGTTGGACGCGGTGGCCATTAAGTGTGTATGAACAATATTTCGAGGACGAAATCTCTTTAAGGTTGGGAGGATTGTAACACCCCGAAAATTGGAGAACCAAAACCAGGGTCACGGACGTCCGCGATGGGGCATGTCGGACGTCCGCAGGGCGCGGAAATCCGCGGGTCATCCGCGGAAGCAACAGAGTTATTTGATGGTTTTGGGGTTCGGCCGGACGTCCGCGAGGTACCATGCGGACGTCCGCGACCTGTCTGATGGAATATGTTAGGACAACCTTAGGGGGGGTAAAGGTTGTATTTAAAAATATTTCACAAATAAAAATTCTCTTATCAAAATCAACAACAAATATTGCATGCACAACAAATATATAAATAAAATTAAGTGCACAACGGGAATATAAAGAGATAAGGTTAGAGAATATTGATACCGACACCGAGATTTAAAGTGGTTCACCACCAACTGGCTGGCTAGTCCACTTGCCGAGACACTTCTCGACACACTGATTCACTATAAGTGTTCTTTATGGTAGAACACAAACCTTGATACAATGATAATAAAATCTCTTGCTTTTGCTCGAGAACGTGAATCACTCACACTATTCAAATACTTACAAGAGAATATATCTCACAATATTAATCACTCTTGTATAAGTATAACACTTGGATTTTTGAGGGTTTGATCACTCAAAAAATATATTGAATAAGTGATGTAGCTGAGAGTTTCTCCAAAAAATAGGTATTCCAATTCTTTATTTTGGAGTTGAGAATGCTGCATGATATTTATACTTGGAAGCAGCAACGGTCGAATGGGTACCGCGGTATACCGCCTATATGGGCGCGGTATACCTCCCAGAAAAAGTAGCTGACAGCAGGAAGGTCAACCTGCAAGAACCTGCCACACGTATAACAGAGCCGCGGTATACCGCCGAGCACCACGCGGTATACCGCCTGAAGAAAACAGTTCGGCGCCAGAGAGGAGTCACATCCATTGTTGAAAGACCATAGCTTAAAATAGCATCTGAATTCTTTTTGCATTCTTCCAAAAAGAGTCAACAATATTCTTTTGGCTTAAATTTAAATTTTAAACTCAAAACTTTTCTAAATTTATTTAAATCAAGGATTTAATTAAAATATTGGGTTAGGTTTTTGAAATATCCAAGTGGTATATTATTTTAGGGTGTTTATTATTATGAGATACATGATGACGTAAACACCAGTCTTGGACTCTTCAGATAAAATCTTCATGTTGTCCAATTAACTGCACACTTGGATAAAATTGTTAGAAAAACAATAATACGGTGTGTTTGTAATCATCAAAATAAATATATAAAATATATAGAGATGTGGTACACTTGCACCAACAATCTCCCCCTTTTTGATGATGACAAACACAACCGCTAAACGCGAGAGCATACTCGGTTTCTCTCCCCCTTTTGTCGAAGCAAAAAGGGTTAAGAAAGACGTTATGCTCCCCCTCGAGAGATGCTCCCCCTCAAGAGATGCTCCCCCTCAAAATATGCAAATAATTGAGAGTAGCAGTATCTCATGGGTTATACTCAAGCATGCCTAAACCAAGTCTTAATTTAAAGAACGATTTTTTGTTTAGGGCTTTAGTAAAAATATCGGCCAAATTGTCTTCGGAATCAACTTTTTCAAGCACGATGTGGCCTTTTTGAACATTATCTCGTAGAAAATGATGTCGCAACTCAATATGTTTGGTACGAGAATGTAAAACGGGATTTTTACTTAGGTTTATGGCACTTGAGTTATCACACATAATTGGAATTTTGGATTGACGTACCTCAAAGTCGGTAAGTGTGTGCTTCATCCATAGAACTTGAGCACACGCTCTCGCGGCGGCTACATATTCCGCTTCGGTAGTGGATAAGGCTACGGAATGTTGTTTCTTGGAAAACCAAGACACAAGCGAGAGACCTATAAAGGCACATACTCCACTAGTGCTTTTTCGATCAACCATCGAGCCACCAAGATCGGAATCGGTGAAGCATGTTACTTCTAGCTCGGGTTGTTTTGGATACCATAGTCCAAGATTCGTAGTCCCTCTAAGATATCTAAAGATACGCTTGACGGCTTCATAGTGAGATTGTTTAGGCGAAGATTGAAAGCGAGCACATAAACACACACTATACATGATATCAGGTCTACTAGCAGTTAAATACAATAAGCTACCAATCATGCCACGATAAATCTTTTCATTAAAATCGGTTCCCTCTTCGTCACTAGATAATTTTAGATTGGTGGTCATCGGAGTTTCAACAGGTTTGACATTTTCAAAATTAAACTTTTTCAGCATGTCTTTACAGTATTTTGATTGACTTATAAAGGTACCATTTTCACTTTGTTTTATTTGCAATCCTAAGAAGAATTTTAATTCTCCCATCATGCTCATTTCAAATTCATTAGTCATTTTTGTAGCAAATTCATTACAAAGATTTTCATTTGTAGAACCAAAGATAATATCATCAACATACACTTGCACAACCACAATATCATTTTGAGCATATTTGACAAACAAAGTATTATCTATTTTACCCATAATATAACCACTTGTAATTAAAAAGGATTTTAATCTATCATACCACGCACGCGGAGCTTGCTTTAAACCATAAAGCGCCTTTTTTAATTTATAAACATGCGTCGGATTTTCAAAATTTTCAAAGCCGGGAGGTTGGGAAACATATACCTCCTCATTTATAAAACCATTTAGGAAAGCACTTTTGACATCCATTTGATATAATTTAAAATTTTTAGCATTTGCAAAAGCGAGAAGCATTCGAATAGACTCTAACCTTGCAACTGGTGCAAAGGTTTCATCATAATCGATACCTTCTTGTTGATTGTACCCCTTGGCAACTAAACGTGCCTTGTTTCGGGTGACTTCACCGTTTTCATCTACCTTGTTACGAAAGACCCATCGTGTGCCAATAATGGTTTGACCGCTAGGGCAAGGAACTAAGTCCCACACATCATTCCTAGTAAATTGGTTTAACTCTTCTTGCATGGCCATTATCCAATCCTCATCACCTAAAGCTTCTTCTATGTTTTTAGGTTCTATGGCTGAGATAAAGGCGTGAAAGGCACAAAGGGTATGGATTTGTGATCTAGTCGTTCTTTGGTTTAGGTCACCTATGATTTGATCTACGGGATGGCCTCTAGATGTTCTAAGGTTAGGATCATCTACTCCTTGTGGAACATAACATGGAGGGGCATCACTAGATTCTACATTGTTTGTAAGAGATTGGGTTCCTAAGTCCAAGGTTCTAAGATGTTGGGCTAGTGCATCTCCTTCACAACCATTATCATTTACTAAGGGTGCACTAGGTTTAGGAGGACTTTCATCAAAGCTTACATTTAGGGATTCTTCTACAACCATGGTCTCTTTATTAAGGACTCTATAGGCTTTGCTATTCCAAGAATAACCAAGGAATACTCCCTCATAGGCTTTTGGGTCAAATTTGGTCAAATAAGATTTGGTATCTAAAATAAAACATTTACAACCAAATACCTTAAGATGGGCTAAGGAAGGCTTTCTACCACGTAGGATCTCATAAGGGGTCTTATTTAGGATACTCCTAATTAGCACACGATTGAGGACATAGGTCGCGGTAGCTACGGCATCACACCAAAACTTTTGGGGAACTTGATGTTCATTGAGCATAGTCCTACTCATTTCTTGTAGGGTTCTATTTTTCCTCTCCACAACCCCATTAGATTGAGGAGTGCGAGGAGCAGAAAAATTGTGCGTTATACCATATTTGTCGCAAAACGCACCAAATTGAGTTTCATTATCGAATTCGCGTCCATGGTCCGTACGAATCGAAACAATCGTGCAACCTTGTTGGTTTTGAATTCGTTTTCCCAAAATCTTAAATTTTTCAAAAGCTTCATTTTTATGTTTTAAAAATAAAGTCCACGTATATCGGGAAAAATCATCTACAATTACTAGAGTGTAATAATTTCCTCCAAAACTTTGAATGGCCATAGGGCCAAAAAGATCCATGTGTAAAAGTTCTAAAACTCTTTTAGTTGAAATCACATTTTTTGATTTATGAGAAACATGAGTTGGTTTGCCGACACGACATGCATCACAAAAATGATTATCAAATTTTAATTTTGGAAGGTCACTCACAAGCTCCTTATTTTTCAAATTTTGAATTAATCTAAGGTTAGCGTGACCTAAACGTCTATGCCACAAAGTCGAATTATTATATACGGAAGATAAACAAACATTTTCATTTACATCAGTTTTACAAACATAAAGATTTCCTTTTATAACCCCATTCAAAAGAACTTTACCATTTTTCAGAATTTTGCAAGAGTCTTCTTCAAAAACAACAATTATACCATTTTTGCACAGTTGACGAACACTTAGCAAGTTAAATTTCAAATTATCAACATGCGTAACATCTAAAAATGTAACATTGTTGCAAGAAATTGTACCTTTCCCAATTACCTTTCCTTTGGAGTTTCCTCCAAAAATTACTAGTCCATCATCACATGACTCATATGATGAAAAAAGATTATGGTTACCGGTCATGTGACGTGTGCATCCACTATCAAGAATCCAATCCATATCAAGATTTATCTACAACATTTAAAGTACAACTTTTATGGTCCCCACATCTTATGGGTCCTTTGGAAGTTAGTCTAGAAAGCATAGAAAATCACATATAATAATAAATATATTTTCACAAAAAATATACAGACAAGAAAATTATTTACTCAACCCTTTTCGGTAGCTCTACTTGGAAGCGACCAGGAAAGACGGTGAGGGTGGTAAGCGCGAAGGCACTTTAAAAACCGACCTCATTAGAATTCGAAGAATTCGCCTTTATCTTTCCTAGACATCGTATCCAAATAGGTGAGCCTATTCGGAGTTGATTCATAATTTTCAAACACAGAATATATATATATATATATGTATATAATATATATATATGCAAAAAAAATTTAAAACCATAAACGCATGCCACCGGGATTATCAACACTAAAGGAGCCTTTAGGAATCCACTTTGGTACCATTTTAATTTTACGATCATATTTATCAAGGACGTAAAAAGGAGCATGCATATTCACACTATTTTTTGGTCTAGAAAATTTACTATTATACATGCATGCATAAGATTTCCTAGACTTATAATTTACATTATTTATGTTGGACATATATGAGGATTTTTGCACATACGGTTTTCTCATTTCAACATTCTTAGGTGGTTCAAAATATCTTTTGATAGGCATACATAAGCACTTATCTTTACACGTATCGGAACCAACGCCTTTTCTACAATTAGTGCTATTTGACATATTTAACATTTTAAGCACTTTCTCATTGCTACTTTGAAAGGCATGTGCTAACAAATTATCTTTTTCATGTTTATCACATTTTTCTTTTAAACATGCATTTTCCTTTTTAAGCACATCACAATTAGCACATAAATCATTTTCAACTATTCTTTTCTCAAGGCATGCAATTTTTTGTTTGCTATCATGAATTTCTTTTTTACTTAATAATAATTCTTCCTTTAATTTTGCGTTCTCATCTTTATAATTATTTGTAAGCATAACCATTTTTTGAAAGGCATCATTTAACATATCAAGATCATCATCATCATTACATTCATCATCGCTAGAGTAATTTGAGTAACACGAGTTTACCTCATCGTCGCTTTCCGCCATGAGACAAATGGCTTCATACTCATTTTCATCTTCACTTGCGCTCCACGCGCCTCCAACGAAGGCTTTCTCCTTCTTGATTTTAGGTTTATTTCTTTTTGGACACTCGTTGGCATAGTGATCCTTGTCTCCACATGAGTAGCAAAAGCCCTTCTTTTTCTTGGCTTCTTCATCATCACTTGATTCTCCATTTTTATTTATTTTGTCGTTCCGTTTATGGAACTTTCGGCTTCGGTTTTCTCCACCACGGCGATAATCTCCTTTTCTTTGAAACCTATCATTTCTTGAAAACTTTTTGTTAGCTAAAAGTTTAGAAAAATTTCTTACCAACATGGCTACATCGTCAAGATGTTCGGGTTGATCCTTTGAGGAGCTAGCTTTCTCCTTCTTTTTCTTCTTCTCCTTCTCGTCACTTGAAGTTGAAGCTTTAAGCGCCAAAGATTTCTTTTTATCATGCTCCCGATCTTTGTTCCTTTTTAGTGCAATTTCATGCACTTTGAGATTTCCAATGAGATCATCTAATTTCATCATTGAGAGGTCACGGGAGTCTTCCAAGGATGTGATTTTCGGCATCCACTCCGGAGGAAGCGCTCGAAGAATTTTTCGCACGTAATCTTCGTTAGGATATGTTCTACCAAGACCTTTCAAGCTCACCATGATAAGGTTAAAACGTTTAAACATTGAGTCGATTGACTCATCTTTTAACATCTCAAACATTTCATAATCATGTACAAGAATATTTATTTTTGAGCTTTTGACTTGAGAATTTCCTCTATGAGTATTATTTAGATTTTCCCAAATATCGTGAGCAGTTTCACAAGAATAAACACGTTCAATCTCATCTTTAGTAAGTGCCGAAAAAAGAATATTTTTAGCTTCAAAATTTAAGCAGACCCAAGCATCCTCAGCGGCGGACCATTCCGCTACTGGTTTTTCACTAATTACTCCATCTTTGGTTTTGGTGGGTTTATAATCTCCATTTTTAATAATGTCCCAAATTTTTCGACTTTTGCCACGAACGTAGCATTCAAAAAGATTTGCCCAAAGACCAAAATTTTCGGTGTCAATTTGCGGAATCTTTGTAGAAATAATTCCCTCAGAGGTTGCCATTTAAAATATAAGAACAAGTTTTTAAAAAGCACAAATATTTTTAAAGAAACTTGCAACCCGCTCTGATACCAATTGTTAGGACAACCTTAGGGGGGGTAAAGGTTGTATTTAAAAATATTTCACAAATAAAAATTCTCTTATCAAAATCAACAACAAATATTGCATGCACAACAAATATATAAATAAAATTAAGTGCACAACGGGAATATAAAGAGATAAGGGTAGAGAATATTGATACCGACACCGAGATTTAAAGTGGTTCACCACCAACTGGCTGGCTAGTCCACTTGCCGAGACACTTCTCGACACACTGATTCACTATAAGTGTTCTTTATGGTAGAACACAAACCTTGATACAATGATAATAAAATCTCTTGCTTTTGCTCGAGAACGTGAATCACTCACACTATTCAAATACTTACAAGAGAATATATCTCACAATATTAATCACTCTTGTATAAGTATAACACTTGGATTTTTGAGGGTTTGATCACTCAAAAAATATATTGAATAAGTGATGTAGCTGAGAGTTTCTCCAAAAAATAGGTATTCCAATTCTTTATTTTGGAGTTGAGAATGCTGCATGATATTTATACTTGGAAGCAGCAACGGTCGAATGGGTACCGCGGTATACCGCCTATATGGGCGCGGTATACCTCCCAGAAAAAGTAGCTGACAGCAGGAAGGTCAACCTGCAAGAACCTGCCACACGTATAACAGAGCCGCGGTATACCGCCGAGCACCACGCGGTATACCGCCTGAAGAAAACAGCTCGGCGCCAGAGAGGAGTCACATCCATTGTTGAAAGACCATAGCTTAAAATAGCATCTGAATTCTTTTTGCATTCTTCCAAAAAGAGTCAACAATATTCTTTTGGCTTAAATTTAAATTTTAAACTCAAAACTTTTCTAAATTTATTTAAATCAAGGATTTAATTAAAATATTGGGTTAGGTTTTTGAAATATCCAAGTGGTATATTATTTTAGGGTGTTTATTATTATGAGATACATGATGACGTAAACACCAGTCTTGGACTCTTCAGATAAAATCTTCATGTTGTCCAATTAACTGCACACTTGGATAAAATTGTTAGAAAAACAATAATACGGTGTGTTTGTAATCATCAAAATAAATATATAAAATATATAGAGATGTGGTACACTTGCACCAACAGAATAACTTAGGTATTTTAACCCCTTTTCCTTCTCTCTCTCCCCATTCTACTCTCAAACCCTAACTCAACCTTTCTCTCCCTCTCCCAGCCGTTCGTCTCAAAGAACACCAACCCCTCTCCTCTTCTTCCTCATTTCTTCACCAAACTTAACCCACTTTCCACCATTGTTGAAGATGTGGAGCTTAAAGCTTTTGTGGATGAGTAGGAGCCTTTGTTTGGGAGATTCAAGTGATAAAGGTAATGTTCCTCTATCCAAATGCTAGATTGTTGTTGGTGTTCACTTTCTTTCTCTTTTGGAGTATTGTGGACGATTTTCGTTATGTTTAGTTGAGGTGTTCTTCTCCTTCTTCATTTATGAAGATTAGGGTTTGATGTATTTGGGATTTTGGGTTCTAAATGTTTGGGGAATGATTCTAAGTGTTTGGGGATAAATACTTATGGTTGGAAACTTGTGGATCTAGGTTTTGGAAGATTTGGCCTAAAGGATCCGGGTTGCATCAAAGGAGCTTACGTTGGGAGAAATTCTAGATTTAGCCTAAATCTAGCAAGGTGAGTTCAAGTTGATTTGTGAAAACTTTGTACATGCCAAAAATGTTATTTTTCAAATGTTTGTGTGTTTTACTTGAAAATATCAATTGTTGGGTTATTTGGTTAGTTTAACTCTTTTGAAGTATTTATCTTCATAAATGTGTAAAACACCCATATTTGGGATTGTGGATATTTGAAGTGTAGGAAAATCTTAAATATATCCTTAAAAGATTTATTGCTCAAAATGAAGTTATTTTGATGGTTTAATCATATTGGTATATTTGATTTTAGAAAACCATTTGGGGGAAAATGCACTTTTAGTGTCATGGGTCATTTTCAGAATTATAAGGGTGTGAGTTCTTTGGGGAAAACCCTTTTGTTTAACCCGTGTGAGTTTTGGGGTTAATAATGATTTTGGGGTACTTGTTTACTCGGTTGATGTTTAAATGCATTTTATGCAATGATGACCATTATGTATGGGTCTAGCGAGTTTTAAGCATTTTGCTCGGTTTGACTTTGGAAAAGTTTTGGGGACATTGTCCGGTTTAAGTGGCTCAATGTGGAGTCTTATTTATGGGTCGCTTTTATTGCACCATTTTGCATTTTGTTGCACGTTATTGATATTTACATGCTTGGGTGCGTGAGTCATTCCGGGATAGGCATGTTGTTGTAGACTGTGTGCATTGGATCCATAGGCACTTTTTTATTTTAACGTGGAATTGGCATAACGTAATTTGTAATTCCCGTTGACTTGAAATGGGGAATAGGCATAACGTAATTTGTAATTCCCGTTGACCTGAAATGGAGAATAGGCATAACGTTGGGGATCATCCATGATTTACGGGTTGAGTATTTTGTTGTCAACTGTACTTGAAGGTTTTGTGTAATATAGATTTATTCACGTGTAGAGTGAGTTTGGATTGGAATTCATTTTAGAAAACGCTTTATGTCTTTTGGGAACTCTCCTCAAATAATTCGAGTGCGTTGGGAAAAAGAGTCGTTTAAATTCTTTTGGTAAACTCTTTTGGGATTCATGATCTATGTTACAAACTTTCATTTAAAAGATTAGTTAAATCATGTTATAAACTCTTCAACTCACTAGGCGTTAGCCTAACTCTTTTTATTTGTCGGCATGTGCAACAGGTCTCGGGTTGGGATTAATTCTAGTGACACGTGGGAAAGGTTGCGTGTTAGTAATGTGCTCGAGAGGTGAATAGCCTAAGTGATGTTTCCGCATTTACCCTTGGGAGCAGCTTTGGTGTTTGGATTTAAGTGATACCAGAAGTGAGTTTAGTCTTAGTAATAAGACTTGTTTTATGTGTATTGTTTGAGGATAATCATAGTTTGTAATTTAAGGAATCTTACCTATTTGATTATAGGAAGAAATTCTATTATTTCGGATGAAATGTCAAAAAATTTAATTAGTTGCTCTTTCCAAATTTGAGGGAGTTACACGTCATCACCTTCGTCATCACCTTCATCGCACATCGATGAATCGGAATACACAAAAAGTGCTGGAGGTCTTTCTAACTGGGCTGTAAATTGCATAAAATTAGAGATATCTCCATCGTCGGTTAACTCCAAGATTGACCCATCATCATTCTTGTACACTAACTTGCAAACATCAGAAGGTTCCATTCCACATTTTTGCATGCCGTATGCAAGAAACTTCTTATGTGTAATGTTTACTGACAATTTTACACCATGCTTAAATTTATAAGAAAAATCCACTCATTGTTGTCTTGCACCCATTCACCATCGCAACAGAAATATAGCTTAGCTTTTTCAACAGCTGAACTCATTTTTTCAGTAGTATCTCAGAAAGAAAATACTGAAATGATGAAGAAAAGAAAGCAAGAAAGAATAATTGCAAGAAAGAAAGCAAGAAAGAACAATGGAATGGATGTGATGAACGATTATAGAATGCATTTTACTGCTCTTTATAGATGAAATTTTAGTAGGGAAGATGAATTGCAACCATAAATTCATCTTTCCAGTACAATAATTGAACATAATTGAACAATCTCAGACAAAAAGTGTGGAAAAACATGTAAAAACACGTGAAAAACTCCAAAAACATGAAATGATAGCCTAAAATCGCGGACCAAAAGTGAAAATCGTGGACAGGGACCAAACTTGTAAACTTGACATTTTTGGGGGTCCATCGCGGGGTATCACGGGTCAAAATCGCGTACCATTAGCCTGTGTCCGCGATCGAGGCCCATATCGCGGGATCGAGGGGCAATTTTGCAAAAAAGGAGAGATTTGGGGTATTTTGTAAGTGAAAAACGAACTTGGTCCATTTTAATTAATTTCCCTATGAAAAATGTTAAATTTGAAGCAAAAGAAAATGAAATGCGAAGAGATAGATATGAAGGGCCACAAAATGAGAGATGGATCAGTCCATCTTCCACGTGGAAAACACAGCTTCTCCCCAGTGTAGTGAAAAATCTCAGACCGCTCCTTAATGTCGACGTGGCGGTTCATAAACCACCCCATTAAAGATACTCTAAGGACATCTGCAGCGCAAGGTTCATAACCTTCAGGGATTAGTTCTGAAAATTATTTCACCATTGAGAGAAACTGGTTCTTTGACACATAGGATGAATCGGTTTCTCTATAGAGACCTGCTTTTCGCAATAAATGGTGGGGCCAGCATTAAACTAATAATAAAAAGTAGATTTTAGTGTTTTTTTAGTTTCTTTTAATTATCAAGCCAAATTTATACTCGTCAAATTGATTAGGTTAGTTCATTAAAAAAATTAAAAAATTATAAATTATTATTTTAACTTATTGTAAATTTCAACTAATGTAACCTTTATTATTGTAGTTGTTTATTATAATGAATTTTTTTTATTGCGGGTAATAATTATAATAAGTAGTTTTTAACTATGATAATTTTTAGTTAATGTTTTTTAAAAAACAATAGGTAACTTTTAATTATTATAATAAGTCATTTTTAATTATTATAATTTTAATATTGTAGTTTTTTATTATATAAATCATGAACCTGTCTATAATTGAGAGTAAACAGTTTATAAAATGAGTATGAGAGAGAAAACTAATGTGACACATTTAGAGGTTCATGACTAGGGATGCTCTAAAGTTGCATAATCAACATCGCTCCATTAAAATCAAGACCTTGAATAACCCTAAAACAAACTAATATTAAATTGAATTATTATTTTTTTTCCTTTTGGATGCGTACGTTATCAACCAAAAATAGGTTATTTTTCCATCTTAAAACTATAACATGTAAATCACCTTTCTTGTTTAAAGGGTTTTCCTTTATCAGTATGATCTACGATCCATCCGCAAGAAATAAATAAATAAAATCATTTTGTTTGTTGATCTATTCGTCAATAATCAATCATCTGTGTCGGATTTTAGTTGATTATCAAAAGAACTAGCAGTATGCCCGTGCAATGCACCGGGTGAGCAAGGTGTGAAATTTGTATCATAAATAAAAAATGAAAAGTCCTCAAGCATATAACTCAGTTGGGTTGTTTGGCAGTTGCTGAATGGTTTAATGCAGAATGATTAAGAGACTTTTACGATATAGTGCAAAATGAAATATGGTTGTTTGGTAATTGTTTAGAATGAAATCAGGGTGCTGAATGATTAAGGGAGGCCTAGGATGCTAAATCATTAAGAGGGTTTTAGAATCATTAAGAAGCAGACATTTTTATTTTTTTTGCCAAACAGGATTTACCTCTTAGCGATTCAGAGGTTGCCTCTTAATGGAACCATTAAGAGGTAAACAAACAGCCCCTTAGTAAAGATGTTGAACGACTTTTCTCAAATACACACAAGTTCAAGTTTGAATCATACAAGAGATGGAGTTAAATCCCCTTTGCTAGCCTCAATCGCAATGGCAGGTCTGAAATGCCTGGTTGCATAAGTCTTGAAAGGAGTTGAAACAATTTCAATTTTAAATGTGCCAGGATGAGTTTTAACATCCATTTCCAAATACCAAACATAACACATTGCCATAAAATAGAAGTATTTGCAACACAATTCAAGGCTAATGAGATAAACGGTACTTAAAACTTGAAAATGTTTACAATCATAAAACCATTGAACTAAAATGAAAAATAACATATCCACTTGTATCTTGATTATTCAATAATTGAATGATATTAATTAATGGTTTGAAGAGATAACTCTCAAGTGCTAAATGTAAGAACAGGTGTATGTATGTATATATATATATACATGTAAACAAATTAAACTTGTGTTTGTTCATATTTTTCATTCAGACTCCTCCGATCCTTTTATGTTATGTTATCAGGCTGCAACTAATTTTTAAATCTATTAAATACTGTTGCAATGGCCTATCGCCAAATTGCTTATATCCTGTTAATTTTTTTTTAAAAACTTGGATTGGCTCCTATCAAATTTTGATGCACGGAGGTCTAGATGGTCCACTTAATTGATATGAAGCTTGGTTGATGCTTTTGTTTATATTTCAGATTGGATTAGATTAGATTGGTGGTTATCTTTTTGGGATTGGAATAAGATGTATGGAGGTGGTTGTGAGTAAATTGGATGGTGGTTGTGAGTAAATTGGACGATGATATGAATCTTCCAAGTAAGGGTAAGTTTTCACGGGTCCAGTTTGGGATTCTTTTCAGTTCCCTATAAAAGAAATATATGTTCCTCGTGAAACCAATAATGCTATCTTCATATGACATGCTGACTGCTGACTGCTGACTGCTGTTGTAAAGAAAATTGATGGTATCTTCACATGACCTGCTGTTGTAAAAAAAACTGGTGGTATCTTCATATGACCGGCCTGTTGTTGTTAAAACACGATGAGATGGTATGCCAATTAAAAATACTGGATGTCTTTACAATTGATGAGTTAAGTCTTCATTTGAGTGGAAAATGAATGGCTGATAGTAACTAGCAATCCATTAAGTTATTAAGATGGAACGTACCCAAAAGCAAATTGAAGAACTCGATGTCAGAAAATTCGTTCCTTGAACGTCTGTGTGTGAACAAAAACCGTGGAAGAACAATAACCATGGGAAAAAATCAAAATCTTACCTCATTTGGGAGCTTGTTCTCGAGAATGGAAAATACAAAACCTTCTAGCCATATTTATATACAGGTATCTCATGGGAGCTTCTCGATTGATTTGTGTTCAAGGTTCTAAATGGCGTGGCGGCGAGGCCAAGCCTCAAGCCTTAGGAGCCACGACGAAGCCATGGCGTTTTCAATGCGTGATTTATGGCGTCAAATTTCTAATTCATATGTAATATTGTATATCAAATCATATGTTTTGTAGTGTTACTTAATGAGTCAAATAGTAATAAGCAAGTTAAATTAGGTTATATGTATTAAAAACTTGGAAATAAGACATTAAAAACATATAGAAAAACCAAATATCGCATTACGAAAACTGCGCATTAGGCCATGGCGTGCCACAACCTTAACGTTGTATGTGTTAAGAGAAACTTGGCGCCATGGTCCGCCATGACGGCTGTGTGGCGAGTTTTTTAGAACATTGTATGTGTTAAGAGAAACTTGAGACAATGAAATTGGGAGAAGAAAATTAGTCAAGAACCCTTTGAAACCTCCTTAATTAGGTGGTGCAAGAAACTATGAAACATCTTGAGATATTTTGATATATGAAATTGGGTAGGAGAGAAAGAGTAACCAAGAAAGAAACCTCCTAGACTTGCCAAGTTCGATGACGTCAGAGAAAAAAAAATCTCCAGGAGGAAATCATGAGAGTTGAACAAAGAAAGAAGACTTTTTTGTTTTAATAAAGAAACATAGAATTTTCGTGATCAGTAGGTGGTGGTGAGGTTTCAATCAATGCATCCAAAAGTTGTACATTGTGCTATTTTACTTGTAATTAAGAAAACTTTCAATTTCATACTTTAAAATGTTGTACATTATGTTTCAAAAATTGTAATCAAGACAATTGGTTTAAACCAATATTAAGGTAGTATAGATAGGTATAGTAATTGCAAAAATAACTTCTCTTATTCAATAATAACTAGTGTTCGACATCGCGCAACGCGCGATGATCAAATTTGATATCAACAAAACTATAAAAATTGTTTTTATCATTTTATATATATGAAATATGTTGTAAATCCACAACAATTTATTTTAAATAAAGATTGACTTTGATCATATTAAGTCAATAGAGTAATAAAATATGTTGGATGTGTGAGAAAATTATTGGTAATAACTATAATTTAAATATTCATACATAACATTAATTAATGTCGTTTAAAATAAATCAATACAAAAAATAACATAAAATTTAAAAATAAATAAAAATTAACACCAACTCCGTGGAAGATTTCAGATTAGCCTCAACACTACAATAAATAAAAATTATACATAATTAGATTTAGAATCAATATTCTATATTTTTTAAAAGAAACAACATATATACAAATTGCATCAATAATTACCGAATAAAATTACATTATCAAATATTTATATTATTATCATTAAAATAAGTAATTTAAATAATATTCATATTAAAAACCAATAATATGATTATTTCTAAACTTATAATCATTTAAAAAAAATATGACAACACATGATTAAATGTAATGAAGTGTTTATATTTATCAATAATTTTAATTTTTTTATAAGAGAAGATGTAAAAGTCGTTAGATTTTAAAAAAAATGTTTTTATCAAAAATTCATCTCCGTTTTTTGTTTAGTCAGTTACTTATTTTCTTCTAATATTTTTTTTTCTCATTTATCAACAATTCCATGATTATTTTTATCAATTTAGGTCAACATGAACATGATTACATAACATTGTGAGTTGTTCACTTTCTTGTGTTACAGTGTTAACGTGATTCATTAGCTTTATTTTCTAAATTGATTGTCTCGGATACATTGTTGACAGTGACATCGGTCTCATTAGATTGTAGCAACAATATAAAAAGCATATAAATTCAATACGATAACAACTAACTTAACAATAAACAAATATTAATTTTTTAGCAATACAAATCTAGTAAGAGAAAATGTATTAAAGGAAGAGATTGAGAGGTAGATTTTTATATGACAAAAAGGTTTAAAAAAACCAATAACATAACCAAGAAAACCAAAAAACACTTATGATTAAAATAAGGGAAATTAATGATTAAATAAAATAAATAAAGAAAAATGAATGGTTAGTAACATAAATAAAGGAAAATAAAAAATTAATTTACATAAATGCAATAAATTGAATGATTAATTAAAACAAATAATGGAAAAACAATAGTTAATAACATTAAAAGGGGAAATAAATGATTAATAACATAAATTGCAATGGGTTTGTAAAATTATTAAAAATACTTTCATTTTTATTGAAAATATAACTTACATATAGGAATCGAATTTCAACATTTTAAAAAATCAGAAAATTGATAAAAATGGAGAAAACATTCTAAGTATTAGGATGTGTCACATCATCTCTTGATGATTTTCCTTTATATAGATGTAGATATAGACTTGTTATATAAACCAGCCTATATAATAATTAATCTATATATGTATATGATAAGATTTCACATGTAACTTATAAAAAGTAAATGAAATGTTCATTTATTTAATCATATATTTTTGTTTTAAAAAAAACTCAAAATTTTAGAAAAAATAATAACTAATGTTTCAAGCTCTCTCATAATATCACATTTTCTTTGGATTATTGTCCTTTATATAGATATATAGATAGAAGTATTATATAAATAATAATAAGTGATAAGTTATATTCTAGTAAGTTATTATATGTATTTCATTTATGTATATTGATGGCAATAAAGATTTTTTTTATGTATACATTAAAAGTTATTACATTCACATGATTAGTGATTATGTTCATCTTATTTTTATTTATATACATTATAGTTAATTTCTTATTTTATTCTATTGTTGTATGTTGGGAACTGAAGATTTGCCAAGTATGGTTAGTACTGCCAGAACAACAATACTACTGCCAGAGCAAAGTTAGTACTACAAGTAAAAGTTAATGCTGCTGGAACAATGTTAGTACTGCTTGTGCATAACGATGTTAATACTGCTTGTGATCATAATTATGGAATGCGAGAATGTTGGAGATAAAGATGGAATGATTGAAGATAAGCATGAAAGAATATTCTGAAGATCAATTTTGTTTTGATAGTTATCTTGTAATTATTTAGTATAAATAGATTTTGATAGATAGCTATTCGGAGAGATATTTTTAGAATTCGTTTTTGTTTTAGAGAGAATTAACCTCAAGGTTTAGAACTCTATTTCTAGAGAAGTAAAAGTCGTCTTGTGGAGCCTGTTCAACAAGATTGAGGTTTGGTTGTAAACTTGTGAGTTGAAGTATTGGATACAAACAGATTGTGTTTTCTGATTAGTTGTTCATTGAGTGTGTTTGAATTAAAGTTCTATTCCGCAAGATTCTTTAATTCTGATTTCTAAGTATAATTATTCTTGTTTGGAATCGATCCTGACAAGTGGTATCAGAGCTTGGTTTCTTAGAAATCTACAATCATTATGGACAACACAGTTGAATCAAACAGTACTCTTGTTTCAAAGGTTCCCATGCTCAGGCCTAATGAGTTTGACATGTGGAAGATTAGAATCAAGCAGTATATTTTGCTTACTGATTATTCCATCTGGGATATTATAGAGAATGGTCCATGTGCTGAAGGAAGGGTTGGACCAGATGGCAAAAGACCCCCTCCAAAGACTGATGTAGAAAGAAAGGTTAGACAAACAGAGATGAAAGCCTTAAGCACTCTGCTTTTGGCTATTCCCAATGAGTATCAGCACCAATTTCATCACTGCACTGATGCTCAGATTTTATGGAATGCATTGGAAAAGAGATTCACTGGTACCAAGAGCACCAGGAGGAACCAGAAGGCAATTCTTAAGCAACAATATGAAAATTTTACTTCTACAAAGAATGAGTCTATGACTCAAACTTTTGATAGATTTAATAAGTTGATTGGAGAATTGGCTACAGTTGGAATTCGTATGGAGGCTGATGATGTAAACAGGAAGTTTCTAAGATCATTAGGTGAGGAATGGACAATGTATACTGTGTCTTTCAGACAGAATGACCAGTTAGAAGATAAAGAGATTGATGATCTTTACAATGATCTTAGGGTATTTGAAGCAGAGGTTGAAGCCAAGAAGAAGCCCTCAGGATATGTGTATAATATTGCACTCCAATCAGCATCAACTGATTCTACTGCTAACCCTGAATCAGTTAGTACTGCTGGTGGAGTCAATCAGGAGAAGGCCAATGATTCTGTACTAGAAGCTTTCTTTTCTAGTCATGTTAACTCCTCATTAATTAATGATGACTTAGAACAGATTAATGCTGATGATCTTGAGGAGATGGATATCAAGTGACAGATGGCTATGCTTTCTATGAGGGTGAAGAAGTTTATAAAGAGGACTGGGAGAAACAACTTTTCCCAAAGAAGAGAAGATGGTGCTGGGTTTGACAAGTCTAAGGTGGAATGCTACAAGTGTCATAAGATGTGACACTTTGCCAGAGAATGCAGAGGTGGAGTATCTCAAAACAACCATCAACAAGCTCAGACTGGAAGCTTCAACCAGAATAGAAACTCTGTTCAAGCCCTTGTTTCTCAACAAGGAATGGGATTTGATTGGAGTGATCAAGCAGAAGAGGCAATTCAGAATCATGCACTCATGGCAGAAGTCTCAGATCTTCCTACTGAGGTAAAATCTAATCTCTGTTCTCAAGCTTGTATAGACAATGTGAAAAAGTATAGAGATCACAACCAGGGAATGTGTGATGACCTTAAGAGATTAGAAAAGGATAGAAGAGATTATGTAGTGATGTAACACCCCGCTTACCACGACACAATATTGTCCGCTTTGCCCCACTGGCTCACGGCTTTGTTCTTGGCGACCTGGCAAGGACTTCGCAAGGACTTCCCAGGAGGTCACTCATCCTGGTACTACTCCCACCCAAGCACGCTTAACCACAGAGTTCCCAAGGAACCCGCATGCTTGTGGCCCCAAAACGCGTTGTGTCTGGTAAGGCCAAAGTTTACTAATATACCCAGCATCTCTCCTGTCCACGGCCGATGTGGGATATGCCTAAGGTGTTACACACACCCCCCCTTAGGGACTCATCGTCCTCGATGAGGTTTGCCCCACCATCCCGAACGGCACAGGAGTGGCTCTGATACCATTTGTAACACCCCGCTTACCACGACACAATATTGTCCGCTTTGCCCCACTGGCTCACGGCTTTGTTCTTGGCGACCTGGCAAGGACTTCGCAAGGACTTCCCAGGAGGTCACTCATCCTGGTACTACTCTCACCCAAGCACGCTTAACCACATAGTTCCCAAGGAACCCGCATGCTTGTGGCCCCAAAACGCGTTGTGTCTGGTAAGGCCAAAGTTTACTAATATACCCAGCATCTCTCTTGTCCACGGCCGATGTGGGATATGCCTAAGGTGTTACACAAAGTTGTAAAGCCCGTGTCCCGTTATACATTTTATTTAATTATTTATAAAGTTGATTTAGCAAATTTATTTAACGGGGTTAGGTGTCAAGGACCTAAAACGTTTATTTTGTGGGGATGATTGGTCAATTGTTAAATCCTAAATTAAAGTGGTAAAATTGACTTAACTATAAAAGTCTAGGGGCTAAAAAGGGTATTTTTGAATTACAAAGTTTATAGGGTCGGCCCAAATAGGAACCGACCCTCCCTCTAGTTTTTCTTTCTTGTGTAACAAACAACCCTAGACACCCTTTACTTTGGTTTTCTTTTTGTTGTGTGACGTGCGGCCATGAGAGCAACGAGAAGCGAGAGCTAGAGAAAGAAGAATAGAAACCGAGAGGTAGAGAGAGAGAAATAGAAACCGAGAGAGAGGCGGAGGGTGCTGCCGGCGACGAGGAGGGAGGAGGAAGAAGGTGATCGCCGGCGAGTTGGTCGGAAAAGAGGAAGAAGACAGGTACGTCGCAAGGTAAGTCGTTTTTCGTTCGTTTCGTTTCCTTTTCGTTTTTCCGGTGGAACAACCACCGCCGCGCGCCGCCGCTGTGGCGGCCGTGCGTAGACGGCTGGAGTGGTGGGTGCGTAGGTGTGCGTTAGGATGGCCGAGAGAGAGGGAGTGTTGGTGGTACAAGAGAGTGGTAAAGGGTGGTGTGTGGGTGCGCGTTCGTGGCCCTCGCCGGAGAGCCGCCGCCGCCGACCACCACTGCCGGAGGAGGCAGTGGGTGGTGCATGGTCTTGTCCAGCCTCGATACCTAAAACCCTGATCGGGTGAACCCGAGTTGCAAACCCGAATCGTTTATACCGTTTTTATAAATCGTGATTTTATGTAAACTCTAAGTGTGCTGTCCAGTTTTCGTTTGATCATAACTTTTCCGTCGTAACTTCGATTGAGCCGAAACTGGCGCCCACGGTTCAAGCTCGGGGTCGGGCACGTTTTCCGTGTTTTAGCGGAAAACTGGTTCGGTCTCTAGCTGGGCGAAAAAATGGTCGCAAGTTCGGTGTTTCGTCATTTCATGTGAAAATTTCTGGAATCTGCCTTGATTTTGCGAAAACCATAACTTTCTGCTCGTAACTCGGTTTGGGGTGAAACCGGTGTCAAAAGTTCCCTTTTTGAGTCTAGAAACTTTTCTGTGTTTTGTGCAAAACCCAGTTCGGGACGTAACATGGGTCAAATTGTCGTTTTATACTGAAAGGTGCTGAATTTCGCTGTTCTGGAAACTGTTTTTGTAAAATCCGTAGTAAATTGTAGAAAAATCGTTAGAAGGCGTATAATATGTCCTTGGAACCCTAACTCAGAGTACTTTCTGGTCTTGAAATAATATTGGGAATTTTCTGGGTTTAAAGGGGTCGAAACAGGTTCCGAACAGACCTGTTTTGGGTGAGCGGAATTTAGTTTTAGTGACGGTTTAAGTGTGTGTCGTGTCATAGAGTCCGGGTCTCGTATTGACACGTTTTAACATGCATTTAGGTGCTGGGAAGTGACCGTAATTGTGAAGCTTGAAATGTGTTATTAAGTTGGGCGCGCATTCGAGGTGAGTTCTCTCACTGTGTAGTTAGGGGTTGTATGCATGTCATAATAGTTTGTATGTACTACTGTCTTTGTGGTGTGAACTAGTTGTTTGTGGTGTGTAATATTTGATTGATTTGAATGCTTGGTATAAATGTGTTACATTACAATTCGGTGGGACCGAGGCCTCGATGGTACTGAGGTGTTGGTTACATTATAATTCGGTGGGACCGAGGCCTCGATGGTACTGAGGTGTTGGTTACATTACAATTCGGTGGGACCGAGGCCTCGATGGTACTGAGGAGGTTGGATACATAATTACCTGTAGATGTTTACTCGTTTTATGTATCTGTGATGTTGTTGCTTATGTGCGGGTAGGGGTGATGTGTATATAATTCCTACCTGCGCATGTGTTTGAATTCACTAAGCTTCGTGCTTACCCTTTCCCAATAAACTGTGGTTTCAGGTACGAGTGGCTCTAAGGCGTGACGGGTACACACTGGCGTGCGGGATGAGCTGGCTGATATTGGTTTCATTTATTGAACATTGTTTACGCTGGTTTCTGACTACTTGAACGACATTTATGATTTTGCAATTAATATGTTGGGATTATTTAATGAGTTTTTATATATAAAACGTTTAATTAAAATTTTAAATTTCCTTGAAATTTTGGGACGTTACAAGTGATTGTTGAGAGGTTTGAAGAACAAATTAAGGCTTTTCAAGCCAATGAACTTCAACACTCATATGATACAAACTACTGGAAGTGGGAAAAGAATGGTCTGGAGTTCCAACTGAAAGAGTCTAGGGAGGAATGTGAGAAATTAAAAGGAGAACTTGAGAAAGTAAAACTTGATGTTGAAAAGTTTTCATGTGCTTCTAAAGTCATGGACACCATAATAAATGCTCAAATCCACAGTAAGATGAAACCAGGCCTAGGGTACAATGCCACACCCCCACCCTACAACAACACATACATCCCTCCTAGGTCAGACCTGTTAGAAACCAAGGATAGGAAGGACTTACCTGAAGGAGCTACTAAAGTAGATCCATTATATGAAGTTGTTGTTGAGGATAAAACTGAAAAAGAAGAGTCTAAGAAAAGGAACAAGAATGTCAGTGGTGAGATCCCCTTAGAGAATTACATCAAGACTAATGAGGAAGGTGGAAGTCCCTGGGATAAGAACAATGAGATGAAAAGATCTGAAAAAGGAAAGGGAGTTCATTATACACAGACCACTGTTGTAAATTCCAATACTTGTGAACATTGTTCTTGCAAGAATTCTCAAAAGAATGAACCCCAAAAACATGATAAAAAAAGGGGAAATCAAAGAAACTGGAATAATCAGTGGGCTCAAAAACAAGGAGTTGATCTGCAAAGGATTTACAGACCAAAACCTTGTTTTATCTGTGGCAAATTGAATCACCTTGCCAAACACTGTTATTTCAATCCTATTAACCAAAGGATAAATTTTCAAAGAACTTTTCAAAAATCAAATGGTTATAGGAAGCATGTAAGAAACCATGTGGCTAAGAAACAAGCTAAATCCAAAAGCCACATGAGGAAAAAGACTGAAAAAGAATGTGTCACAATGTGGGTTCCTAAAAGCACTAGTGTTAGTACTGCTGCCTCAGATAGTACTGCTGCTAGCAGTGTTAGTGCTTCTAACACTGTTAGTACTTCTTCTAGAAGCAATACTGCTGCTAGCAGTGTTAGTACTGCTAACACTGTTAGTACTTCTTCTAAAGATAATACTGCTTCTAGTGTTTGTGCTGCTAGACCAATCATCTTGACAAAGTACTCCAGTACTGAAGTTCCTCAGGTTGAAAAACTTATCCAAACTGAATGTAAGTACTTTGATGAGCAAGGGAGACACAAGACCACTTTGGCTTGGGTTCCCAATAAAAACTAATTGATTTATCTTATGTGCAGGGCAACCAACAGCTCAAGGGGAAGAGCATCTGGCATGTTGATAGTGGTTGCTCCAGGCACATGACAGGTAACATGGCCTGCCTCAAGAATTTCAAAAGAATTGATGGAGGACATGTTGCTTTTGGTAATAATCCTGCAGGAGGTAAGATAAGTGGTAAAGGTGATGTATCAAAAGGTAAGATGACATTTGAGGATGTTTACTATGTTGAGCAATTGAGATACAACCTGTTAAGTGTATCACAGGTCTGTGACAAGAAACATAGTATATTATTTACTGATTCTGAATGCATTATTCTTGCTCCTGGATTCAAAGTAGTTGATGAAAACATGATACTATTGAGAACTCCTAGAAAGGATAATGTGTATTGTTTAGATTTAGAAAGTGTTTCATCTTATTCATCCCTAAACTGTTTGGTATCAAAAGCTTCAATGGATGAATCATCACTTTGGCACAGAAGGATGTGTCACATGAATTTTAAAACAATGAATAAACTTGTTAAAAATAATCTTGTTAGGGGTTTACCATCAAAAGTTTATTCATGTGATGATCATTGTGTTGCTTGTCTCAAAGGCAAACAACACAAAACTTCTCATAAGTCTAAAGAGATAAACACTATCCCAAATCCTCTTCAGTTGTTGCATATGGATCTGTTTGGCCCTACAAATGTCATGAGCATTGGCAAGAAGTCATACTGTTTAGTTATTATTGATGATTACTCTAGATTTACTTGGGTATATTTTCTGAGAACTAAAGATGAGACAAGTGGACTGATCAAATCTTTTATTCTTAGAATTGAAAACCAATCAAATCAAAAAGTGAAAGTCATTAGATCAGATAATGGGACTGAATTTAAAAACCTTGATCTAAACACCTTTTGTGAGGAAAAAGGAATTGAGAGACAATACAGTGCTCCTAGGACTCCACAACAGAATGGTGTTGCTGAGAGAAGGAATAGGACACTGATTGAGGCTGCTAGATCTCTGTTAGCTGATTCAAAATTACCCACTACTTTTTGGGCAGAAGCAGTTAATACTGCTTTTTATGTCCAAAACAGAGTTTTAGTAATAAAGCCTAAAAACAAGACACCTTATGAGCTTTTTCAGAAAAAGAAACCATTTATTGGATTTTTCAAACCATTTGGATGTCCTTGTACAATTCTCAATACCAAATCTCACTTAGGTAAGTTTGATAGCAAAGCAGATGATGGTTTTCTTGTTGGTTACTCATCTCAGAGTAAGGCTTACAGAGTGTTTAATACCTCTTCTAGAATAATTGAAGAAAGTGACAATGTCAAATGCAATGAGAACACACCAAATCCTATTGGTTCAGGTCCTGATTGGCTATTTGACATTGATTCACTCACTAATTCTTTGGGTATCAGTAGTGATGTAAATGCAGGACAAAGGGATGCACCACCATCAGATCACAGAATTCAGTCTGTGATATTTCCACTCCCTACCATTGATCCTGTTGACTTCTGTGAACAAGAAAAGGAAGCTGAACCCATTCAGAATGAAGAAGAGAGAAGAATAGAGGATAATCAGCCTTCAAGTCCAAATTCCAGAGAGTCTGAAGTGACTGAAGAAGCTGAAGAAAATTCAGACTTAAATGAGTCAAATCTGGATGTGAACTTACAAGAGGAATCTGGTCATCCATCAAGAACTCAGAAAAATCATCCTCCTGAGCTGGTAATTGGAGACATTGCTTCTCCCATGATGACTAGGAATCAAAGTAGACTTCAAGAGCTACAAGATCAGCAAAATACAGTTAATACTGTACTCACTTGTTTTCTATCCCAAATTGAGCCCAAAAAGGCTTATGATGCTATGAAAGATCCAAGTTGGATAGAAGCAATGCAAGAGGAGCTGCTACAGTTCAAGCTACAGAATGTTTGGAACTTGGTGGACCTTCCAAAAGGTCATAGGGCAATTGGCACCAAGTGGATTTTCAGAAATAAGAAGGATGAGAGAGGAATTGTGATCAAGAACAAAGCCAGGCTGGTTGCACAAGGGTATACTCAGGAAGAGGGTATAGACTATGAGGAAGTCTTTGCTCCAGTTGCAAGGATTGAGGCAATTAGGTTGTTTCTAGCCTATGCCTCATATATGAAGTTCAAGGTCTACCAGATGGATGTAAAAAGTGCTTTTCTATATGGGACTATAGATGAAGAAGTGTATGTATGTCAACCCCCTGGATTTGAGAATCCATTGTATCCTGACAGAGTGTACAAGTTAAAGAAGGCACTTTATGGTCTACATCAAGCCCCAAGAGCATGGTATGACACCCTGTCTACCTATCTCTTGGAAAATGGATTTGAAAGAGGAATCATTGATAAGACCTTATTCATTAAAAGGAAAAAGAAGGACACCCTACTTGTTCAGATCTATGTGGATGACATTATCTTTGGATCCACAAATGATCACATGTGTAAAGACTTTGAGGAGTTAATGCACAAGAGCTTCAAGATGAGTTCCATGGGTGAACTTACTTTCTTCCTTGGGCTTCAGGTGAAACAGAAGAAGGATGGGATTTTCATATGCCAATCCAAATATGTGAAAGACATCCTGGATAAGTTTGGATTATCAGACTCAAAGCCAGCAAGCACACCGATGGAGACACACAAACAGATCATTGCTGATCTTGAGGGGGAGGATGTGGATGTTCATCATTACAGATCAATGATTGGATCACTCATGTATCTCACAGCCTCTAGACCAGATATTATGTTTCCAGTATGTGTATGTGCCAGATTTCAAGTTACACCAAAGCAATCACACCTTCATGCATTCAAGAGGATATTTAGATACCTAAGAGGGCAACCTAGATTAGGTCTCTGGTATCCTTATGAATCATCCTTTGATCTACTTGCATACTCAGATAGTGACTTGGGTGGAGCTAACATGGATAGGAAGTCTACTTTAGGTGAATGTCAGTTTTTGGGTGCAAGACTAGTATCTTGGCAGTGTAAGAAACAAACCACAGTGTCCTTATCTACAACAGAAGCTGTGTATATAGCTGCTGCAAGCTGCTGCTCTCAGGTTCTATGGATACAGAATCAGATGTTGGACTATGGGGTAACATTTCTTCACACTCCAATCTTCATTGACAACAACAGTGCTATTAGCATTGTTAACAATCCAGTCAAACACTCAAAAACAAAGCACATAGAGATCCGGTATCACTTTATTCGAGATTGTAATGAAAAGAAATTAATTCAAGTTGCTAAAGTTCATACCAATGACCAGTTTGCTGATCTATTCACAAAAGCTTTTGATGTGGGTAGATTCACTTTCTTGGTAACAAGTGTGGGCATGATCAACCTTGAATAAAGTCATGATTTTCAGTTTTTATACATGTATTTCCTTCTATATTTGGTACTACTAACTCTTCTTCTCAGGATCTTCTGTATGACTCAGATTGACAAGTGCTGAAAAGTTACTACTGTCAGTACATAGTTACTACTGCCAGTGCATAGTTACTACTGCCAGTGCATAGTTACTACTGCCAGTGCATAGTTACTACTGCCAGTACATAGTTAATACTGCTTCGTACTTAATACTGCATGTGTCGTTAATACTGCTTTAAAAGAAAAATTAGGGCTAATACTGCTATAAATACCTCTTTCAGCCCGCCAAAGTTCATAACGTCTCTTTGAATTCTATTCATCTCTCTCTCTTTCTAACTATTCTCTCCCAAGAATCTCTGTTTTCTGTCAAGAATCCTCAGGTACAATGGAGTTTATCGACGAACACAACGAGATTGCCATGCTCCAGAAGCCAAAACAGTCCGCAGGTTTTCACGACATTGTGGATTTCCTCAAATACACGCATATATCCTATGCCCTAACGGTGACCCCGACAATCTACACCGAGCATCAGAAGCAGTTCTGGGAAAATGCCACCGTGGTGTCTGAAGATGGGCAGAAAATCATCAAAACAAGGGTGTGTGACAAACCCTTGAATGTTACAGAGGAGCTTATTCGCATCACTCTTCGATTGGATGATGCCTCATGTATGACGTCTATTCCTAATGACGATCTATACTCAACTTTAACGAGAATGGGGTATGAAGGTCCCATTGGAATCTTTAAGTTTTTCAAGTCTAAATTTTCTACACAATGGCGATTCTTTGTTCATACCTTAATGCATTGCATTTCAAAGAAAACTACTGGATGGAGTGAGTTTAGCAGTACCATTGCTTATGCCCTGGTCTGCTTGGCCACTGCCAGGAAGTTTAATTTTTCACAAATGATTTTCAATGATCTTGTGTCAAACCTGGAATCCAAAAAGAGTTTTTATATGTACCCAAGGTTTGTCCAAGCAGTGATTACTCAGGAATTGACGGATTTGCCTCAATTTACTGAGGTATATGTACCTAAACCTCCTAAAGGAAAGGTCTTCTCAAATATGAGAAGAACTTCCAGGGACTCGGAAGGAGTTGACACTCCATTGTTCTCTACAATGATGGGTGTGTCCCACACACAAGAAGGTATGGCATCAGGGTCAAGGCCCTCATTAGACCAACCCACTGATAGCCAAACCCCACCTTCAATCACCAAAGAAATTCCTCAGTCCATTCTGCAAAGACCCACTCCTCTCATAACCAAAAAGTTTACAAGAAGAATGGTACACAAGGCTCCTTCCCTTGATGTACCTCCTACAAGCCCAAAGCCTTTAAGCCCTCTATTGGAGCATTCTCCAATAGAGAATATCGAAAGGGAAACCACAGGGGTGTCTCCCAACCCCAAGAAGGTGCTCACTAAGGAGAAGGTTGAGCATGTGAGTAGCAAGGCTGCCACTACTTCTGCTAGCACAGAGAAGGACAGTGGTAACATACCTAAGACCTTCCTCACGGCAACTCAGAATGAGAAATCATTCAGAGGTCCCAGGTGCCAAGAAACCATGGGGGTAGGCAGTGCTTTTGCTAGGCAAAAGACACCTACTAAAATTTCCAGTGATCCTTTAAAGGAAGTAAAAACTCCTAAACAAGGTGAGGATAGATATACATATGAGGAATTGATGGAAACCATTGCCAATATCAACACAGATGTTGTAAGTCAGCAAAAGGAGATAGATGGACTCAAGAAAGTGGTCCTGTATCAACAAACACAGCTTGAGAAGCATAAGAAGCTGATTACAAAGTTGATGCACAGGAGGAAGAAAGCTCAGTATGTTCTTAAAAGAAGAAGCCCCAACAATGATGCTCCCAAAAAGGGGGAGTCAGAAGCTGAATTCAACATGGAGAGTGTACAGGAAAAGGGGGAGAATGAGTGTGTTGAAGAAATTGCAAAAGAAGCAGAAACTGATCATGCAGCAGAAAAGGTTAATGCTGCTGAAATTCAGAAAGAAGCAGAAACTGAACCAACAGCAGAAACGGTTAATGCTGATGAAAGTCAAAAAGCAGAAGCGGCAGAAACCATTCCAGAGGCAGCAGAAACAAAAGAAGCAGCAGAAACCATGCAAGAAGCAGTATCTACAAAGGAAGAAGCAGCAGAAACAAAGGAAGCAACAGAAACTAAAATGCCTACTTTGGAAGAAGTTGAAGTTGCAGAGGCTTTGATTAAAGCCAAACATGACACTCCTAAAAAGCAAGAAGAAACCCTGGGTGAAAAGCTGGTGTCACTGAAAAGAACAAGAACCAAGTCTATAACTACCAAGAGGAAATTTGTCAAGAAACCTAGGGTAGAACCAGTGGTAGAAGAAGAAAAAGAAGAGGATGTTCCAGAAAAGAAAGATGATACAAAGGTTGCTGAAGAAGAAGTAGCAACTCCATCAGGTCAACCAAGTAATGCTCAATGTGATATGTATATCACTATGGTTGATACTGATCCAATCAAAGTTGACCCATTATCTTCCATGCCTCCTGAGATCATCTTCTGGGATACCTTGGTAGATCAGAGAAAGGAGTACATTAGAGTCAAAAGAACAGATGGGAAGTATGAGGTCTGTTCTACATGGGGAAGACTTATCAGAATGTGCTCTAGATCTGACGTAGAGGAGATGTACAAGGTTGGAATGAAGCTGTATGGAAATATGCTGAATGAGAAAGGGATGTCTATCACCAAATTGGTTCTTGAATACCTGTGCCTAATGTTCAAACCAGAAGCAGTTCAGTATATGATAGAAAGAAATTTTCAAGCCATTACCAACTGGATGCTCATTGAAAAATGTGGAGTGTATGTCATCACACTTGACTATACATATCATGAGTATTATTTGGTGGATGTTGCATACAAGCACAGCAAGAAAAGGTTGAAAGGAATGCTACATACTAAGTTGGCTTGCAACAAGGATTCTGAAATGGGAAGATACTTGGTGAGAAGGATTATCAATCAAAGCCTGGGTTTGAATCCTGATTTATGTGTTCATGATTAGGTTTTGGAAGCATCATCTGAAGAACTTGACTTCTCAACCTAAAAAGTCAAGTTAGGGGAGATTGTTGGGAACTGAAGATTTGCCAAGTATGGTTAGTACTGCCAGAACAACAATACTACTGCCAGAGCAAAGTTAGTACTACAAGTAAAAGTTAATGCTGCTGGAACAATGTTAGTACTGCTTGTGCATAACGATGTTAATACTGCTTGTGATCATAATTATGGAATGCGAGAATGTTGGAGATAAAGATGGAATGATTGAAGATAAGCATGAAAGAATATTCTGAAGATCAATTTTGTTTTGATAGTTATCTTGTAATTATTTAGTATAAATAGATTTTGATAGATAGCTATTCGGAGAGATTTTTTTAGAATTCGTTTTTGTTTTAGAGAGAATTAACCTTAAGGTTTAGAACCCTATTTCTAGAGAAGTAGAAGTCGTCTTGTGGAGCCTGTTCAACAAGATTGAGGTTTGGTTGTAAACTTGTGAGTTGAAGTATTGAATACAAATAGATTGTGTTTTCTGATTAGTTGTTCATTGAGTGTGTTTGAATTAAAGTTCTATTCCGCAAGATTCTTTAATTCTGATTTCTAAGTATAATTATTCTTGTTTGGAATCGATCCTGACATTGTATAAATAAAGATATACATATTATTATATTTAAGTGTGTAAATAAAAAAATATTAATTTTAATCATAGTTAAAATGATTAGTAAACGAAAAAAACTCTAAAATCCCAACAAAAGTCAAAAAAATGTATACTCAGATTAGTCTTCTCGAAATAAACCTGAAAAAATAAAAATAACCATTAAAAATAACATATTGAAGTTTGTTGTGGTTGTGTCATAGATTGTAATACATACATGCATGATTTGATTATTGAACCATCGTTGGCATCAAAACTTCAAAACCATTGCCATAAACAAACCTCTGTTTCCATTGAAAAAAATTAAGAAAAAATAAGAAGATAAATGTAAAAATAAACCTAAAATCACAACAAAAGTCAATAAGAAATAGAACCTGGATTAATATTCTCAAAGTAAACCTGAAATACAATTTTGTTAGAACAATAATAGTTTATGAAATGATAGAAAAAATCAAGTGACGGAGAGGGAGAAAAAGTGTTTTCCTGAAAAATGATCTTGTTGAAGAACAATGCATGATTGGTGATATGAATCATACATAAAGTGATATGGAGAGGAAGATGAAGATCTATAGTGATGAACAAATCATGATACAAAATGGAAGGGTTTTTGAGTTTTTCAAATTCAAGAGTGAAGTTGAAAGGATTTGGAGGTTTCACTTTTGAAATGAAGATGGAAAGATTAGGAGGTTAAAGTTTTAAAAATTACCAAAACAACCCTAACTCAATGAACTTCATTTTTGTAGTATAGGGACGGAAAAGTCTTTATCAAATCAAATATATAAAAAAATCAAAAATCTTAGAAAAAAGAAAAATGGTCTTAACATGCTTAGAAGATGCCACCTCATCATCTTTGGTTTTCTCTTTTAATATATATATTGATTTTAAAGGTGTATTGTCGAAAAACACCATCATAAGGAATGTTTATTCTAGATAATATATTTAAAAACTGATTGTTATAAAAGCTCCTTTTTGTGGTAACATGCAAGTGATCAATTTTTTTATATAAATATATAAACAAAATAATTGGTAAATATATATAGAAACTGATTCTGATTGTGGGGTGATACCTATATTTAGACAAGTCAATAAGGCCATCAGTACCCCATCCAGGAATCTTTCAAATATTCCAGCTCCACATCAGCGTCACATCAGCTTTTCTTCCATCCCTCACTCAATCCCTAACAATCCCTAAACACCCTTACCCCATTCCCTCAAACCCTTTTGCCACCTCATTTATTTTAATTCTTTTATTTATACATTTAATTATTTAACAAAATAAAAATATTCATATATTTTTTAATAAATAAAAATAAGATAAATAATAAAAATTAAAATTCATATCATTCATTAAAAATAAAAATTACAAAATAAATTTAAAAATCTACTCGTCGTCATTGTTGGGAACTTGGATACGCCAAATATGTTCAACCAAATCCGACCGAAGGTTATTATGAGTGTCCCGGTTTATGACTTCTCGAACATTTGTCGCGCGTTGTGTCTCACTGATTTGGCTTTCGATATCATCCGTGAAAAAGTCGTTTTCCACGTCACCACAAATAGCATGGTTTTCGTCTTCGAGTATCATATTGTGTAATATGACACAAGCGTACATAATGTTTGCCAATCTTGAGAGTTCCCATCCGCGTGCCGGGTTATGAAGTATATGCCAACGTGCTTTAAGCACGCCAAAAGCTCGTTCAACATCTTTACGTGCGGATTCTTGCGCGGACTTGAACTTTTGTCGTTTAAGGTCTTGTGGGCACGTAAATGATTTTACGAAAGTAGCCCATTCCGGATAGATCCCATCCGTTAGATAATATCCGTGCTTATAGGTGGCTCCATTCACCTCAAAAGGGCACTCGGGTGCTTTTCCATCATATACATCGTTGAAGATGGGCGACTGATTGAGAACATTGATGTCGTTGTTGGAACCGGCAACACCAAAGTATGCGTGCCAGATCCATAGATCTTGAGAGGCCACTGCTTCTAGCATGATTGTCGGGTGCTCGTGATCACCTCTCATGAATTGACCTCGCCATGCATTCGGACAATTTGCCCACGCCCAATGAGTACAGTCTATGCTGCCGAGAATGCCGGGAAATCCGTGTTTAGCTTCATGCGCGGCGTACAACTTCTGAATATCAATAAAAGTAGGCTTGCGTAAATATTTTTGACCATACAGTTCAATAATACCTGTGCAGAATTTGTACAGACAATCTCGTGACGTTTTCTCTCCCATACGGATGTACTCGTCAAGTGCGTCAGCACTTACTCCATACGCCAATTGCCGAATAGCGGAAATACACTTTTGTATCGGAGAAAAACCTTTTTTGCCTAACCCGTCAAACCGAAGTCTAAAATACCGATACCCTACTTCTAAATCTTCAACTATTCGTTCGAATAGTTGTCTGCTCATCCTGAACCGCCGCCTAAACATATCCGGTGTATAAATCGGGTTGACACCAAAGTATTCCCGCATAAGCCGCTCGTTTGCAGTTACCGAAAATTTCGTCGAAATTACCGAAATATAACCGAAATTCACAATCGAAATTTCGTTTTTGGGGTTTTTTACTATGTTTTCAGGTTTGGGCCTTTTTTTAAACAAGTTTCAGGTTTGGGCCTTTTTTAAATAAGTTTTTATCCAGTTTGTTTGACCTAAATTTTCATTCCATACTTCTCTTCTTTAGTTTTCTTCCCATCTACTTTCTTCCCATCATGTTCTCTTCTTTTCCAGACTTCTCTTCTTCACTCTTCAGTAATCAGTTCCAGCCATTTAACAGTAATCAGTAAATACATCGACTTTTCTTCTTTTAAGTTAATGGTGTACGTAAGATGTAATTCACATGATTCCATCGACTTCTCTTCTTTTCTTCAGTAATCACTAATCAGTAAGTTCTTCTTCTTTTCTTCTGTTCTTCTTTTCCATCAAAATTGTTCTTCTTTTTCTTAATTGTTAGCTAAGTTCCTTTTGCTTAATTTTAGTGAAACTGATTACTTAATTTTTCTTACTGTTTGTTACTTATCAAAGTAACAAACATTCAAACTGTTTCTTTCTTAATTTTTGTTACTGTTTGTTACTTATTGAGTTATTGTGTTAAACTGTTAATTATTGAATATTGTTACTTAGTTATTGTGTTAAACTGTTAATTATTGAATATTATTCTATTAGTTTTTAAGTTATATGTTTTATATATATATATATATATTATATATTCATATTTAATTTTATTTTTATCGCTATTTCATCGCTATTTCCGCTATTTCAAATCAAGGTCTTCATCGAAATTGTCGCAATCGTCGTGTTAACTGCTTAGTGTATACTTAATTTTAAGAGTTAGAAACCTAATCCTTTTATTTTTTTGAAACCAGAAACGTAATCATTTTGGGCTCTTAGACCATGAGTACCGCTTCCTATCATACCCACTGAACCATGATGCCACCTCAGCGCCACATCAGCTTTTCTCTTTCCTACCCTCCTTACCCTAAAGTGGAGTACCGCTTCCTATCATACCCTCTAAACCCTGATGCCACCTCAGCGCCACATCAACTTTTTTAATTCTTTTATTTATACATTTAATTATTTAACAAAATAAAAATATTCATATATTTTTTAATAAATAAAAATAAGATAAATAATAAAAATAAAAATTCATAACATTCATTAAAAATTTAAAAATTACAAAATACAAAACACTAAAAACCCCATTATCCTCTCGGTACCGGTAGTGTGCCGTTTGTAAAATATCGGATTCACTCATTCCGCTTGATCTATTATTGACCAAGTTGTTGTAGATGCCGGCAAAACACGTTATTTTCTTGTTTAGATCTTTAAATTTGGTGTTCAGTTGATGAAATGTTCTATAATTTTGGCGACCCACAAATTTATAAAACACCTTCTCGATTCGCTTCCAAAAACTCTCTACATTTATATAAATTAAAGTATAATAATAATAATAATAATAATAATAATAATAATAATATTAATAGTACCACCGCTTTGTGCGTTACCGACAACGGGGTCCTCCGAAACGTCAACCCACGCCGACACTAACGCCACTTCCTCCTATTTACTCCACATCTGTCGAGTGGCTCTATTTTCAATTTTTTTCTTTTTTCCCTCTTGCGTTGGTGTCGGGTTTGGTTGTCGTTCCGTGTTTGATTGTTGTGTCGAGATCGATCGTGGTGTTTGCGGTTCTTGGGTTTCAGGAACAAACTCCTCTTCGAGATCGATTCCGGTGTTGAAAGCCGCGGGTTGAGGAAGTTGGTGATTAGCGGGAGTAAAACCTTGTTGGAGCAAACCTTGATAGGTAAATTGATGAGGAATATAACCTTGTTGAGCAAATGCTTGGAAGCCAAGGTCCGGGTCTTGTTGCGGTGTATCCGAACTCCTCGATCGGTTACGACGGGATGTAGGTGTGGTGTTTGAATTCATGATGGAAGAAAGTATTGAAAGTATTGAATTTGAAAGAAATAGAAGAAAGTATTGAATTTGAGATATTTTTTGGTGTGAAAAAATGAAGGTGGTAGAGGTTAATATATATAGTGTCTATAGTTTGAAAAAAAATAAAAAAAAGAGCCGTTGGTAAACGGTTATATTTAAAAAAAATAAAAATAAAATAAAATTACGCCGGGTTACGCCGGGTTCCCGAACCCGCCCTTACCCGCGACCATGAACCCGATGTGAACCCGCCCTACCCGTACCGTCAACCCGCCCTACCCGCCCCCAACCCGATGGTGAACCCGCCGTGGTACCCGAAGGTGGTACGCACGGCCTTAAAAACGTCTGCAGAAATCCTTCTCGAGGCATCCATCCCCCCCTCCAAGAATCCTCCGATTATAAGACCTGCAGGATTCAATGGATTCAGTCACTTTCTTCAATCACTTTTCTTCTCAAGGATTTAATCACACACACACCTTCCAGGTACGATTTCTTCGATTTTGGTTCACCCTTCTCCTGTTCTATTTTTGGTTTTAGTAAGTTTCAAAATCGATTTATGCAACCCTTCTTGGTTTGATTTTTGGTTTAGGGTTGCAATCAATCGATTTCTGCAATCAAAAATCGATTTCATTTTTGGTTTCCGTTCACCCTTCTTCTGTTCGATTTTTGTTTTAGTAAGTTTCAAAATCGATTTCTGCAACCCTTCTTCTGTTTGAAAATCGATTTCTGCAACCCTTCTTGGTTTTGATTTTTGGTTTCATTTTTGGTTTAGGGTTGCAATCAATCGATTTCTCTAATTTTGTTTTATAATATATGGCTACTAGCCTACTATATGCTTTATGTAGAGACATTTCTCAGTATGTTCCTGTTAGATGCATATATGAATTTATATTCTATAACATTTAGGGTTTCTTCCTTTGTTTCGTTGTAAACACAAAAAAATTACATCCATCAGTTAGACGGACATGGCCTGTTTTGTTTGGTAGTTGGATAAAGATATAACTTATGCCCTAAAGATAGGTATTTCTTGACCGAACTTGTGAGTTTGACAAGAATTGGTCTACTTGAATTAGGGTTTGATTAGTTTGATGGGGGAATCGGTTCATTTTGGGATGAGATGATGCATTTCATTTGTCACCTTTTTTAGCACCACTATTATAACTTCAAGGCTTAGGCATGATCTCATCGATGAGATGGTTGATCTTTCAGAAGTACTAGCAATCAATCGATGAGATGGTTGATTTTTGGTTTCATTTTTGGTTTAGGGTTGCAATCAATCGATTTCTGCAATCAAAAATCAAAAATCGATTTCTGGAATGGATTTTTGGTTTCTTCAGATGCATCACTCAAATCGATTGCAGAATTCTTTGTTTTTGCTGCACAAAGTTAAAAATTTTAGTTTGGATTGCAGACTCTTCATGTTTTGGTTTCTTCAGATGCATCTCTCAAATCGATTTGGATTTCTTTTTATTTCTGTTGCACAAAGTTTAAAATTTTACTTTGGATTGCAGACTCTTCATCAGGTTCATACAATTTCACCATCTCTTAAGAACATACCATATTCAAATCGGATTCAAATCAGGGTTTCTTCAAGGTTTCTTTTCATGTATGTTTTCACCATCACCAAGGGTTTCATTCACGGCTTCTTTGTTTCAGTTTACATCTCTCAAATCGATTTGGGTTTCTTTGTCTCTGTTTGCACACTTTTCATCTTATAATATGATCTCATCTTTATTTTGCCTCAGATTTGTTCAAATGGGTTATATTCTAAGCAGTTAATTTCGACAAAATTTCCTCGAAATTCGAAAATAGCGATCCAAATGGAAATTTTGGTCCAAAATAGCGGAACCAAAAATAGCGTCGAAATTGACCGAAATTTGAAAACGAAATTTCGGTCGCTATACCGATTGTTTTTTAGATTTTTCACTTTTTTTTGGGCTTCTTTCATTCTTTTGGGCCTTTTTGGTTTTTTTAATCAAGTTTGGGGCTTTTTTTATTCAAGTTTTTTTGGGTTTTTTATCCAACCCTTTTGACCTAATCTTTCAAGTTTCAACCTGACTCCCATGACCATCGACTTACAATCTGCTTCCAGCCTTCCATCGACTTCTCATTTCTCAATCACGTTCCATCTACTGATCGACTTCTTCTGTAAGTTATGTTCTTCTCTATTGATCGATTTCTTCAAGAATTTGTGGATGCAAGTGATGGTATTTTATGGTCGGTTATGGTCGGATGTGCGAGAAGCAATGGGAGGCAATGTGGATGTCGGTCCAACTACTAGGAGTAACAGAGAGCGTTACAAGGATGATGATGATGATCAACTTGGGGAGGAAGAAGGTGGAGATAGGAATGAGATAAATGAAACAATCGATGTACTAAATGATGTCGATTCAGATGTCGAGCCGGTGGATTGCAATTAGTTCTCATCTACGAGCTTTATATGTTTTGAAGTTTTTTTACTTGCAGGGTTTGAAACTATTACTATGTTACTTGTGTGGTTTGAAACCTTTTTTGATCTATTATTCTATTAAGTTATATGTTATATATATATATATATATATATATATATATATATATATATATTCATATTTAATTTTATTTTTATCGCTATTTCACCGCAATAACCGCTACTTCAAATCAAGATCCTGATCGAAATTTCCGCAATCGGTCGTGTTAACTGCTTAGGTTATATTTTGGGACCTAAATGATGTTTTTGGTTCTTCATTTTTTTTGTTATTTGCTTTGCTTATCACGTGTTTGTAGAAAGTCCTCAATGAACAAACTCAAATGTGATGATTGCAGAAACACGAATTAAGTATTAGTAGCGGTGAATAGCTAGCTTGCATGTGCAGAAACCATTCAGACTGCATCTCTCGCTGTCAATTATCTGATTTATTTCCTTGAAGATTGAATTTTAGAATACGATGAAAACTGACGGGTTATGTCTTTATTTTACTGGATAGGTTTTTGGTTATGTTTTGTTAGAAGTTGTAAAGTGAAATTTCTCTTTTATTTTTGGATAAATTTATATGATCTATGATGAAATTTTGAGTTTCTGTACAGAGTTACAGACCCATGTTTAATAAAAATCTGTAACTATACGTAGGCGGTTATGCTTTTGAAACATGTTTAGTATACAAGTTTTGATACTACAATGCAAAAAAGTTCTAAATTAAACCAGTCCTTTGTCTTCTACTCATACCCATCTCCGTTCTCCTTCACATTTTTGAAGAAAGAAGAGGTGATCCATAGTTACATTTTGCTGGGTTTGGAAAAATAAATGGATTAACGGCTGAGCTAGCTTTTGTGAGGTGATGATTTTCATCATTTGACTTTTTCTAAAGTATCATTGGGTTTGTGATGGTTTTGGAATTTTTGTTAGTCTGTGGTCTTTTTAACCTACACATGTGTTTTAGTTTACTTTTGTGGCTCTAAACATGAATTTTGGGGTTTTTTGGTTAATTATGAGTTGCGATAAGTGAAAACCATTATTATATAATTTAAGAACAACAAAAACTTTCCAACCCTTTAGTCAATCAACCATTATAAAATTCAAAGTTTATGATGATCATAAACTTCATAATCTCGATTTACAAAAAGGTTTGGCATCCTGTCGCATTGCGCGGGTAGCCAACTAGATGGTTTCAAGAAAAGATGGACTCTATGCAATCATTATAAAAAACTTAGACGAGAAATGAATCAAAAACCTAGAAATAAACCTCGATGGAAGGTAACACACAAGAAAAGAAAATGGGATTGATTATATTGCGTCAATCCAATACGGCCCAAATCTCACAAGTTAAAGTCCATCCAAATGGTCATAGGTGTAATGTAGGGGGACTACAGTAAGAATGTTAATCCTAAAAGATTGCATCGAACAATATGCAAAGTGGTGTGTGCAAGCGACTAAGGAAAAACTATGTTTCTAAAAAAAACTTTACATCATGGTTAATTTTTTTTTGAACGGCAGTAGAACACACACACACGTTCCCGGGGTATCCGGGCTCCCACTTAAGGGTGTCACCCGACTAATCCCCGTCGACTCGACCCAGCCTATGGCTGGCCCAACCAGTCTAAGACCGGCCCAAGACCCGGCCCAAATGGACCGTCCTGAAGTCTGGATATCGCAGAGTGCACACCACGGGGCTCGAACCCTGGTAGTCAGGCCTTCCAGCACTGACCCCCAGGGATGTTACCTTGCCACTGGGTTGTGTCCTCTTTGTGGTTAATGTAATCACAAAGTACTTTAGTACACCTAATCAAAAGATTTGATGCTAAGTGAGATGTGGTTACTACGAGCTCTAAAATCATGGAGAAACGCCAAAACCTTTTTTTTTGAATTTTTTTTGATGCAATATGCGGAAAAAAATGCAATAAAAATTGGAAACTGTGCATCATCTTTAATTGAATGCAAAAATGCTCAATTAAAAAAGAAAAGAAGAAAAAAACGGATACTCCACCCACAAGCTAAAAGTGAGCATTGTCCTCAATGCTTGACCACGGGTAAGAGTATTTGAAGAAAGTTTGAAGAGGACTTGAAGAAGATTTGACCATTGGAGACAAAGACTTGAAAAGTACTTTACTAATCAAACACTTGATCTTCCTCAAGTCTTTAAGAAAATGAATGTGAGAGGCAAAAGAGAGAGAAAGTATATATTGGTGGGACCAACATATTTTTTATATATTTTTATTTTTTTTAAGTCTTTCATAATAGCTTTACGAGGTGGATGCCCTTAGCTTCAACTTCTTACAAGATTCTTCATCTACGGGTACATTTAGACCTCCCCATATAAAACTAGGTAACAGCATCGCGCCTTGCGCGGTGAATACAAATATTATTATAAAGATTAATATTTTTTTTAAAAAAAATTGATTTATAAGCAGTTGTTATCTTACTAAAACACAAAAAAAAATACAAAAACATGATTTATTTAAGTAAATATTGTTAGTTTACTAAAAGAAAAAATACAAACATTGGTATCTTACTAAAAAAATAAAACAATTTAAAAGTTTTGATTTAAAATCATTGTTAGTTTACTAAGAAAAACAAAAAATTAAATAAATAAAAAATATACTTTATTAAATAAGTTTTGATTTATAAGTTTTATTAAATAAGTTTTGATTTATAAGTTGGGAAATTAATTAAAATACCCTAAGTTTGAAAGTGACTTACCAAAATACCCCAAAAAATAAAAAGTTTACCAAAATGCCATTTTTTTCCCGCGTTATGGAGCCCGTGATCGCGGTCAGGGACCAATTGTGAACATTTTTGCAAGATATATTTACACTTTCAGTCCCTGGCGGCCCGCGATGGCCCGCGATCGAGGCCCGAGATGGCCCGCGGTGGGGATTGGAAGTGTAAATAATCTTGCAAAAATTTTCACTTTCAGTCCCTGCCCGCTATAGAGGGCTCTCACCGTGGAAATTTATGGCATTTTGGTAAACTTTTCAAATTTTGGGGTATTTTGGTAAGTCACTTTCAAACTTAGGGTATTTTAATTAATTTCCCTTATAAGTACTAGTCAGTATACCCGCGCGATGCGGCATGATGTGAAATTTGAATAAATGTAAGCAGTCATACTAATAACACAAATATTAGAAACCTTTGAAAAACAATGTCATTTTTGGCACCTTAGACCAACTCGGCTCCTTGTTTCTTCTTTCTTCTACAATTCCAAAACTTGAACCCATCACATCAATACTCTTTACATGTGATTAGAAGGGAATAATAAAAAACATGCAAACAAACATAGTTGGCATCAAACCCGTTCCACTAATCAAAAATTAATCAACATCCAAAAAATTTGATATTTGCTAATTCCCAAAAAAGAGTTATACATGATAATTTTTTCCATAAAGGTCTCTTAAAAAACAAAAGCTACACTCTATTTTAAACAAAGTCCAGGATTCGTTCCACTGACAACAGTGACGATTCGCTATCAAAATCTTATTTCTCAATTTGTGCCACAACCGCAAAAAACAACACAAACCCAACGAATCAAATGCATTCTTGTAAAAAAAATCAAGATACATGAAATAATTAAACAAGATTGCTTCATTCCGAAGGGAATTGAGGATGGAAGAATAGAAAGAAAGTAACCATATCTTAGATAGTAGGTTGATCATCGACCCCATAATTTTGCATCTGTTTCAACATCTCTAGTTGCTGCATTTAAAATCCAAATTCAAATAGAAGCAAACATCAGAAGTATAAAAAAACAGGGCAGCGGCTTAATGCACCTACTATTTAGTCACTTGATCACCACTAATTGATATGATTATAATAACGTAAGATCATCTTTAAAGGATGTTTTAAGATTTATTCAAAATAGAAACGTAAAAATCACAATGTACAATTTTGTTTTTTACATTTAACACTTAGGGGCTGTTTGTTTTTTCAAAAAAACCTCTTAATACCTCTGAAGTCTGAATCGGTCAGACGTTTTTACGTTCATACTGTTTTTTTCAGACTTTTGAGGCTTTTAAGTCTGAAATATGTCTGAAATTAAAAGAGGTAACTTAATGTCTTATAACCTCTTAAAGGCCCACCTCTTATTAATCAGAAGTGAAATGAGACTTCAGACTTCAGACCTCTTATCAAAATCATAGACGCAAACTCTAATACGTTTAAAACGCGTGTGAAACCATATAACAAGAGTGTTGCACATACCCATGTCAACTCTTCAAATGCATCAACATTCCTTTTAGTGAAAAAGGCAATCTGCATAAAACCCAAAAAGAAATCTGAATATACTTCTCTCCGGAGTGTTTCACAATTTCACATTTATAAACTCTTAAATAATAATTATAGAATTCCCATACGTACATGGTAGTAGTGATGATCAGGTGCCACTTCAACAGGGACCTCGATCAAATTTGAACCAAAGCATCTAGATTCATATAAACAGAATCTAACAAGTTACTTTCAACAAGCTGAAAAAAACATGACTTTCTCAAACGACATAATGAACTCACTTTTCAAAATCAAAATGGGCATAGATTATGTCAAAAGACAAATGTGCAAACAAACTCTTTTGCAATGATGTTGGACACTTTGGACTATAAAATTAACTGATACGCATACGTGCAACTTGCAAGTAGGACCTCTTTGTACAACTCGATTCCCACACTCCATAGTGCAACCACATTTTCTCCAGCATTCTTTTATAATTCACTTACAGTTGCATCAAACCTTCTAACAAGCACCATGGAAAGAAAAAGGTTTGTGTTCAATGTGGAGTAACAATCCTCATCAAAGTTGGTATTTAAAAGTAAAGCCAACTCAAAACATTAAAATCAGCTCTTTTTTTAAACAGCCGATTAAGCCAAAATGACTATATGGAATAAGCCTGGAGTCCTCACTTGTCCCCATGAAGCCACCTCAAACCCATTGGTCTCCCATCTTTCAAATAGACAAATTTATCTAGAGACACAACTTAACCTCTCTTAACCCGTACAGGGCTTAATAATACATAAAAAACAAGAAACACTGAAACATATGTTTTGAAGACCAAAGTTTATATCAAATAATAGTTGGATCTTACCAGACCACCTCTATTCGAAAAATGCACAGTAGCTGCCCACAAGAACATTCCAGCAATTGTCTACCTGAAAACTTTGACACTAAGAACATAGGTATCATTTCTTCGGTTTCCTAATTAAAGTAACAAATTTTTTAAGCATTTTGGTTTTAGATTAAGATTGGTATAGAACATATAACTAATATTACCCTATCAAGATCAGTATGGGTAAGGGCAACATGGTCATTGCATGCTATGCAATTTCCAAGGGCAGATAGTCTCTCATGAATGCGCTGAACCACAACTGCATCAGGCAGAGTATTCCACAAGTGCTGAAACTCTAAGAGTACACAAGCATATACACATAATCAGTAAGGCCAAAAACACATATAATACCAGCTTCAAATGTCAACTTGCAAAATCCAAAAGATCAAACTTAGGGGCTGTTTGGTTGATTTTCTATCAAGTCATGCATGGATAAAGTTGTCGTGCAGATTAATCTCTACATATAGATTGGAAAAGTTTTTGTTTGAGAGGGTTTTCTCATAGATGGGAGGAGCGTATTTTTAATTTGGAGGGGCAGGTTGGAAACACTTTGCTGTCTGCATAAAGCTCCCCTCTGAAAGCTTACTGACTAAGCCATTTGTATATCATTAAGTCACTACCAAACACATGTATAGCTGACGTAAGATGTAAGTCCCATTAAGCTCATTAAGCTACTAACAAACAAGCCCTAAGCCATTTCTATATCATTAAGTCACTACCAAACACATGTATAGCTGACGTAAGTTGTGAGTCCCATTAAGCTCATTAAGCTACTAACAAACAAGCCCTTAGTCTTTCAATTAAATTTGGTATGTGTGTATTTTTTTTCAAATTGCTTAAAATACAATGAGACATTATATAACAGGAGAATTAAAGTCACAAAAATAAACCTGTAAAGTTTTTCAGAGCCCCTAATTGCCACCAAGCAGTAAGCACTTGTCAGCTTCGAGAACACCCCAAATTCACATGAATTCTCTAACTGAAGTCCTACAAAAAAGAAGTTTTAAAAATGGGTAATCATTACACGTTTTAATCAACTAAATGAAAATTTTACCCATTAGAATAGGAGTCATGAATTTCTAAACCGGATCATAACTAATTTCACATGTAACTTGATTGACATAATGGAAAAGGAGAATGAAGAACATAAAAGTTCACTTACTTGTGGCCATCGTGGAGAAAAGCAGCAGACATATATTCTTATAGAGAGAAAAGGTATCTGCCAAATACAAATATAAATTTGGAATCTAAAGCTCCATCACCACAACATCGGTCGCAGTCCCCACTTGGTGTTTATCGTATACACACACACACACATTGTTAACAAACACAGACTAAAAACAAATATGAAACATGGAAAGGAAGGCTACAAAATTAATTAAAAAGCCAGCTACAAAATTACCGGATTTTTACCACGACCTCCACTCGTCCAGGCCCTTGACCTGTCACCTCTCGGTTTGGCTTCGTCTATGATAATGGTGCCTCCTCCAACCTCAGGTCCACTAAGAAGCAGGTCAAGAAGCAAACGTTAAGAAGAAGGTTATTGAAATATGGTGCAAGAAAATCAACATCAACATCAACATCAAACGTAACGATTCCTTTAGGTTATTGCATCTAATCAAAGTGATAACGAAAAAAGCTTACCTCCATTTAGTGGAGAAAATACATAATCTCCTACAATCCAGATTAATTCATCAATTTGAGACATAAAATTGGGGAGGGAAAAAAGCATGATTGAAAAAAGAAAATTTCTGGACCTCCAAAAAAAGAAACTTTATAGACCTCTTTTGCAAGTTCTCCACCGCTTCCCTTCCTCGACATTGACCATATTGTACGTTATTGTTTACAAAAACCACCAACGTGGAGAAGACAATCACCAGTAGGTTACATCGGGTGGCAGAGCAATCAAAGGTGAGAAAACCCAAATCAATCGAAAAAACCACGGAGCATATCGAAGAAACCAACAATCAAGAAACCAAATTCGAAGAAAACATAGAGCCAAACCAGCAATTAACGGTGAGAAAACCCAAATCAATCGAAGATAACCAAATTCAAAGCACCCAACGTTTAAAAATTAATATCATTTGTCTTTTGAAGTAAAAATAACTGAAACAGTATGATGAACCTGTTGTAGATTGAAAACTTGGCTGTGAGAAGAAACCCAAAGTTGTTGAATCGATGTTGAACCTGAGAAGATTCTGAGGTTAAGAAGTCTTTTAAATCTTTATGTTTAAACCCTAACAGAAACATAGAAGAAACATTAGAAAGATGTTGAATCGATTTGAATCCAAAGATGTTGAATCGATTTGAACCCAAAGATTTGAATCGTACCTGAGACGAAACCAAAGATGTTTAATCGGTTTGAACCTGAGAAAAAACAGCCAGAAACCCTTGGTGATTTGAACCTGAGAAGAAACGACATTGAGACCATAAACATCATTTGAATCGATTTGGTGGGGATTCAGAAGGAGAAACAAAACTGGATTTGGTTCTCCATCTTCAATCTTCCATTCGTGGATGCAGAGGAAAGTTGATTGAGGGAGATTATCAAAACTTGGTATCTATATGTTAAATGGAAATGGTGAGAAATTGATGCAGACGCGGGGAGGGAGACTGAAAGAAACTGAATGTTAGAAAAACCACCTGTTGAAAAACGGGTGTAGCTGTTCTTTTTCTTTTTTATAAGGAGAATAGATCGTTAGGTTATCCATAAAAATGTAAATAAATAAAAACATACATTATTAAAAATATTTTTAATTTATAAGCATTGCTAGCCTACTAAAAGGTAAAAAAAAACAATATAACCTACTAAAATATGTATTTGATTTATAATCATTGTTATCCATCTTATAAAATTACTACAAGTTTACCCACGCAATGCGGCGGGGGGTAAAAATATTTTAAGTGATTATAAAATCAAGCTAAGAAACCAATATGGAATAAAAATATAAGATGTTGCCGCTACAAAAATGTGTATATCCATTTATTTTACTTGCTTTTACATTCCTTTCAATTGAAAACGGTTGGAGAAGAATAGACCATTGATAATCCTCTTCGAGGGATTGTATTTGAGAGTTCAAGAGATGATCAATTTCGAGTTTAATGTAGATTGTCTTCTAAAATCGAATTTTTCGTCTAAAACCAATTTCGATCGATAGTTTAGAGTTTATCATTTCCAATTTCTAAAATCGGCAATTTAAAATAGATGGATCAATTGAGGTCAATAGCCACTTCTCAAGCTCGAAATAAAAAACTCCTGTCACAAGTAGTTGATTCAACTCAATTGCAATTTTCTAGACTTGAACTCGACTGGACCTCGATTGCCACAATAAAGATTACAACAAAGGTATATCAAGAAAAAATCCATAACGAATGATTTTAATGATTTTAGAATCTGAGAATTGAGAAGTAAATTGCATGCATGAGCTTGGAACCAAAGTAAAGCAGGACGGACTTGGATCAGAACCATGACATTGTTTTGAGCCTGCAGAACAATGCAAATAACCTTTTCAATGGCAAAAAGTAATGAAAAATACACAACACTTGAGGTTAGTACCTGATAAGTGCCATCCTAAAATAAACAATAATGTGTACTTTGAGGAAAGAAACACAAAGAATATCATGTAGGTATCATGGCAGTAATGTAATCTTAACCTATTTTGTGCACCAACTACCAAACACATCCAAACAAATGAATCTTGGTCATCTTTACATATACCAAGCTAAAAACAACATTTTTGCACCATATAACTTGCGCTATTACACAAGCCATCTTACATGGCCATTTTGCTCTCTAAATCAATATATCCCCTTCAAGTTTCCACTTGTCAAGTCATATTCCCTATAATATTACATGCGTTAAACTCAGTAGGTTTAGTAACTATAATAATTGGATGTGAGATTTGTTAAATAACAATTAGTTATAGTCGATGCAATTGCGGACCTGGAACCGCAAGTGCGGACCAGGTACAAAAAAACCTATTTTTTTTCAAAACCCTTCTAAAAAACTAAAACTGGGTCAAAACGAAAATTAGCAAAACCAAGCTGCACGAGCTCGAGATTTCGAAGCTGCATTCGTGTCCGCAGGTCGCGCCCACACACAAGTTCGGTGATTTTAGCTTACGAAATCCTCAATCGGCATTCCCCCCTGCGTGCGGGTAGGTGTTGGAGTAAAACCATTCAAAGGAGCTTGTAAACCCCTCACACTTTCATGGTTATAAACCATTTAGGTTTTACTCTTTCTTCCTATGTGGGATACATTCCCACACCCACTTGGTTTTTGCTAATTTCATCCAAGTACTCAACTTTGAATATCGATATCTCCCTCACACATACTCCGTTTTGACACATTATGCATCGTTTCGAAGCTCTCATATAGAAAACACAAACCCACTAAGAGTTAATTATATATAATACATATATATGTATTTAAATGTGTCCAAAGTTAGTAAAAACATATATAATACATATATATGTATATAATACATATATATGTATTTTTTGCTAATTTTCGTGAAGAATATTCGTTTTTTAATCAGGTCCGCATCCACAAGTGAGGAGTCAGCTTCGCAATTGCTCAGCCATGGCTATTTTGGTAAAATGGGAGAGAAAATGGCTATTTTCTCACTATCCCGGTTTGATTTGGCTATTTGTGTCAATTTCCCCTTTCTACCTGTTCCTCCCTTTTGGTCTACTTCTGTGCAATCTTCAAGATTTGAGACACAAGGAGACAACCATAGCAATAAAGCAGAGAGAAATAAAGATATATAACCAAAAAGAAATCAACTTTTATTCTAGCCTCTACGCATTGACTCAAATCTCAAACAAACCCAAAAATCTAGAGGAGTGAAAAAGAACACAGATCAAGTGTCAATAGTTTTTACAGGGGAAGGATACAAAAATATATAAAAATAGACATGGATTCCAAAACCATGATTACAAATCAAAATCATCTAATTCAATAAGTCAAAAAAATTAGAGATCGATTCCAAAGAACAAAGATTGAGATCAATTCCAAACATAACTGCTGAAAAGAACGAGAGTAGAGATTGGTTCCAAAGAAATTAAAAACTAATCTTTATGATGGATTCCAGTAGGGTTCGATTACTCAAAAATCAAGAACAAAGACTGATATAGTTCTGCCGGAAAGAACGAAATTAGAGATCGATTACTCAAAAATCAAGAACAAAACTGATGTAATTCTGCGGGAAAGAACGAAATTAGAGATCGATTCATAGAAATGCAACATGCAACAGAGTGATATCGATTCCAAATAGCATAAAACCGAAGAATTTGTATGTACCTTACAAAAAAATCACAGATTTGTATGTTCATTATAAAGAAATCCGAAAATCGAAGAATCCATTTCGAAGAAATCACAGAAACCGGACCTGAGTCGAAAGAATCGCTGTGAAGAAGAATCTATTATAATCACAGGGTGACCAAACTAATCGATTGTGCCTAAACTAAAAGCATGAAACCGTATCTGAGGAGTCAATGGTGAAAGAGGAGTCGCCTGAAAATTTTGGGAAAAGCCCTGCATATTCTTCGGTTTAGGGTTTCGTCTTGGATAAAGAGGAGTAGGCTGAAGCGTATCTCGGATAAAGAGATAAACTCAGGCGACTCTATAGAACTCACCGTCTCCGGCGATGCACCGACACGCTGTAAAAAAGGCAGTTTCATCTAATTCTACTCGTTAATGTGCAAATAAATACAAAATTAAGAACTTACGGTGGAAGGAGGAGGCGTTTGGTGGAGTGGATGCATTGTCCGGCCAAAATCTTTTGGCGATCAAGGATTTGAAAAAAAAAACAGAAATGCACCATCTTGAGAATCGAAATCGAGCGATAGCGTGAATTGATTAAATCCCCTTGGAAACATAAACCCTTTGGAACTGGAACACACCTGACATCTTGAACCTTTAATGACACGAGATATTAACCTAAATAGCCACTTCACTTCACATTCACACCATCATCTCCAACTTTTAACTACCTAATTTAGTTTTTTACCAAAATAACTAGCATCCCGTAAATCTGACACCGTAAGGCAACTTTTACTTGCGATGTCAGCTTTTTCTAACGCACTTCAAAAAAGTCAGCACCACAATTCACCGCAAAGGGATACGAGGCCACGTGTCATTATCCCATTTACCGCAAGTCTTGAGGTATCGCCAAAAAAGAGACACGTGTAAGACAAAAAGCATAACCGCAAGCCATTAAAGTATGACGCAAGCCGATAGTAAAGAAACCGCAAGCAATGTCTTGGGATGTGGAAAAAGACACGTGTCATCATCTTATAAAACCGCCAGCATTGGAATACGCAAAACGCAACTTGCGTTTTGATATTTGAATTTTAAAAATATTTCTTGGGATAAGGAAGGGACACGTGTCATAGTTTCATTTGACCACAACCATTAAGATTAATAACCTCTTCGATTTCTACATTTACATTAAGATTAATTACCCTCCTCTTCCACGGTTAAATTTTTAGGGTTTTACCCCCCCCCCCCCCCCCCCCCTCTCTTTCTCTCTCTCTCACTCTCTCTCTCTCTCTCATCGACTCCACATCCACCTACTCCGACGACCTTCTTTCACCTACTCCAACGACCTTCTTTAGCCTACCCCGACCACCTTCTTTCACTGCGAGTTGCTACCTCATTTTCAATATTATCACTCATACAGGTACGTAAATTAGTGTTCAATAACAAACTTTTAAACTTTTCAATTTATAGTTCATGTTTCGAACTTTCTTGATTACCTTCTATTTCTCTTTATGCACTTTCTTGGAAAACTTGATATCTTGATTTTGGTTTGAAATCATATGAAATAAAACTATTTCTAGGGTATCTTTGTTTGTTTATTATAAGTATGTTACCTTGTGGATTGCATATTTATATTGTATTTATGCATTTTGGAAATATAATCGAAAATTGCTCCAATTCCTCTCTTACTTTCTCTTGTTCCTTTTGAATTGGCTTGTGAGAAAGTTGAACGGCAAATGGGGGCAACACCAAACATTCAATTGAAAATATTCATTTTGTCTATATTAACGATTTAGATTATTATTTATGTAAGTAATATGTATTTAAAAAGTAAATTATAATGTAAATTTACCAAGGCTATGTTTGGCAAACTGGCTGATAAGCTAGCTGTTGGCTGATAAGCTAGCTGGTGGCTGATAAGCTAACTGATGAAAAAGTCACGTTTGGTAAAAGTAGGTTATAAACATGTAAAATGACCAAAAAGGGCATCTTCAAATAATTATCAATTACAAATTTAATTATGTAATTAAAACAAATTTATAACAATATAATATGTTAATTATACAACCAATGTAATAAAGAAAAATTAAATAATATAATATGTTAATTTAAAGAAATTTAAAATTTAGAGTAAATTACAGATTTCGTCCCTGTGGTTATATGAAATTTTGGATTGGATCCCTCTAACGAGTTAATTACATATATGGTCACTGTGGTTTCGTTTTTGTTATGGATTGGGTCCCTCTCACTAACAGCCTTAACTGCAAGTCTGTAAATTAAAGGGCATTTTGGTCTTTATAATTTCTCTTTAATGAAACTAATAAAAATAATACAATTTAAAAATTCTACATATGTTGTCGTTGTCATTCGTGATTCACCTTCCCCCACTGCAACTTTCCGACGAAACCTCCTGCACCCCCGACGATCTCCATTTCCGGCGATGATAAATACTCCCACTGTAACTTTTCGACGAAACCTCCTCCACCCCCGGCAATCTCCATTTCTAGCGACGATAAATACCCCCACCCTCATCCATCTCGGGTACCCCATCTCCTTCACATAAAGCCTGCATCACCGTCGCCCTAGAGTTCATCGAGAATCTAGATCCTAATCGGAAGTTCACCAAAGTTTATTAAGAACTCGAAACCAGATTAGAGTTCTTCGTAAAATCGACACCAGATTAGAGTTCTTCGTAAAATCGAAGCCAGCTGCGAGAGATGAATCGAAGAGAGATATATAGCTTCGTCGGTGTTTGGATCAAAACTTCATGAGTTCGATCAAAACTTGATGTGACAACCAAACAAGTTCAAGATCGAGACCGACATTCTTAAGTTTTAACATCTTCTACTTATACACCTTGCAAAACCTTAATACATACCATCCATTCTCCCCACTACAGAAACGAGTTGGAGGTTTGCTAGAGTATGATTTCTATTACTACAGGTTTCATGAGAGTCTATGAATAAGTTTGTATATATGATTAGTAGTTTTATGTATAAGCATGTTTTTAGTCACTTTTTACAGCCCCAAATCAAATCTTTTTACTCACTTTTATGGTTTTGTTTCTCAATAAATTTTGATATGTTGATACCACCTCCGGCAACGAGCTCCTCCATTGAGCAAGTTGCAAATGTCTGGTTTTTAATCTTCGGCAATCTCCCACGAATTCTATAGACCGATCACTCTTTATAGCATATTTGAATGGGTTTTATTTTGGGGTTAGTTTGTAGGTTTAGATCTCGTTTTGATTCGAGAAGTGGGCAAAGAAAAAATACAGGCTGGATGGAAGTGGTTCGACTTGCAGGTCTGAAGTTTTTGCATATGATACACATAGATCTAGATGGCATATGAATGGTGCCAAGAAAAGTTATGTGCTAGGACATTGAAAACATGGAATTAGAAGAATTTGCACATTTGGTGCTCATCCCTGTCGGAAACATATTAAAACAACAAATTTCTTGTTTCTGGAGGTGGATATATATGACCCATAAAAATTCTTGGCATATCAAGCACTACCATCCACCAATTATTTGATTTTGACAAAAATGGTGGTGGCATGTTGCTTCATCGGAGAACAAGGATAAGGTCGGAGATGACGAGAGCCAGAGATATTCCTGAGTGTGTTTATATATATATATATATAGGACGGTAATCAAATGAGAACCGTAAAAAGGTTATGGATCGTGGGGACTAATCTCAATCATTAAAAAGATCTAATCAGTGGTTATTAAACATGATGGTATTATCGTAATATTAATGAAACCTATGTCTAATCTTACATCTACATTAAATAATGAAAGGGCATATTAGGGTTTTTAGTTATAGCCTACTTTCTTTGACTACTTTGACTATCAATCATATTAGGGATTTAGGTGACCGGATGGGCCTAAACTTAAACTTGGGAGTAGAAATCACAACTGAGAATCAGGAAATGCGTTATGAGGGCACTATTGTAGATACAGGAAATGCGTTAGGAGGACACTATTATAGAGATAGGACTAATAGGGTACTAAGGACCGTCATGTAAGGTAAGTTTGAGATTTCACCTGGCCAGTGTAATTGCGAACTTACAGGTACATGTATGTGCTTAACCTACCTTATTATTCCGAAGTGGTAGTCAGAAGCTAGTGTTTATGTCGCATTCCAGTACTTTAGAATGTCAGCAAGATCCCTGAGGGGTAGACAAATACCTCTTGTTGGGGGAGTTTCATGAGAAGTCATTAATGATATGATGAATGTATGCTTCATAGAGAAGGAATGTTGTATAGAATGTTATGAGTCGTCTAGAGGTAGCTCTTCGTGGAGTTGGGGAGGATGAATGTTTGAGTTGAGTAGGGCTTCTGTGTCGGGAGAGTTCCAGTTTCAGGAATCTTAAAAGTGTCAAGGGAGCTCTGACTTCTAAATCGAGCTTTTCAATGGCAGGGTAAATGAAATAAGATACCTATAGTAAAGTGAAAGCATGTAAAAATAGAAAGTGAGATAGTTGATTCAAAATGAAAATAGTATGAAATGATTGAGTAAGCGAGATGTGGAACACATGTACAACAAGTTATTGCGTGACCGAGAGGGCGACCATTGGTCGAAGGTAGAGTGTCAAGGTTAAGCTGAGTGAGTGAAGCGGTTGACCTTGTTTGAGTGAGTAGCCTTCGATTGTAAGTAGAGTCTCATGCATGGTGTTCTTTTATGTAACATGAAACTTTCACGATTTAAGGTAAATATGTAAATGTCAATTTTGATCGAAAATGAGTCAGCCGGTACAAGCGCTTGTTTAAAGAAAAAGGGATTTCATTTACGTCGCACAATGAAGTTTTGAGCTTAATGATTTGCAAAATATCCCACTCTTTTCATGATAAGTCAATTTTATTGCAAAAGGTCAAGAAAATGGTTACCTGCAAATCTTTTATAACCAAATGCTTATTGACCTATTGATATCATACAAATGAGTGTGAGAACCGACGGTTTACTTTGTGTCGGTAATTCTTTCAGAATTGTGTCATACGAAAAGATGTTCATGCAATATAATACTGCCGTAATAACATCGTTCGGATTGAGTAAGATTAAGGTTCACGGGAAGATGCATGCAAGCGATTCTCGAATCGTTGTGCAGGGCGTTGAAGTTATAAGAGTGATGGGGTCATGTGTACCCAAGATGTTTTCAAGTGTTGTTTATTTAAAATGATAAAATGTACGAAATGATTTATCTATTGCGTTGTCATGCATGAAGGCTATGAACTCACTAGGTCGTAGGATATTGCATGTTAAGCTAAGGAAGAACTTCAAGAGTGGAGAAGTGTCGGGCAAATCAGGAAAGAATGTTGTAGCCTTAGTATTTGTGTTCAAGAGGAAAGGTGAACAGTGGAAGAGTTAGAAGTGAATTATAGTGTTGATTGTATGAGGGTCTGTACCATTGTTCGGTAACCGGGAGAACGGTTGTCGAGGGACGGTTGGGCCCAGTGAAAGGAGTAGAAGTCATTGAGGCGTTGATATTAGCAACTCGTTATGAGTAGTGTGGAGAGACAGAAGTGAAATGTCCACGGGGTTGAATATGAGTTTTGGGATGAGCTTGTAATGTCGTTGCTACATGAGTAGGTTTCGAAAAGAGGGAGATGGATCATGAAGTTGATGATGATATGTTGGAAGGATTAGGGCCCGTAAGAAACTTGTTAAAGAATAAGTTAAGAAAGTAGTTACAGGTTGTCTGTTGTTGTAGGAGTCGTCAGTTATGCAGGATGGTTAAGGCCGAAGGCTTGAACCAGAAGAGCGAAAGTTGATAGAACACCGAGTGGGGGTGCTAAGTTAGTGAGAGACCGCTGTTGTCGAATAAGCGTTCTATTTGCGAGATGTGGAGGGTCCATAGAAGGGTAAGGTGTGTAGTATAAACGGAGCGAGTATGGACGATATCAGTCCGTAAGGAATTGTGTCGTGTCCTTGTAAGGGCTCGGATCGTAAAGAGCTAGCTAGAATGTTTGTGTTTGAGTTGGTTGGGAACTCGTGAGTTATAGTTCGACAGATTGAGAAAAGACTAAGTAGCGAGATAGAGTCGATTGTGTATGCGGGAGGAGGTGAAGGCAAGTTCGAATCGTGTGATTGATCATGAGAAATCTGGGTTGCAGTATGATGTTATGGGCAAAGAGTGTACGAATGTTTAGTGACATGATTTGTCGTGCTGAATGTGCCAGCCAGTATTGTAGTAAAGTGATGTTAGAAAGACGAAGCATTAGGTGGAAGCCTCTTGGGGTTTTCGGATGAAGTGTTCGATTGGCGAATTCCAGTTGTTGGAGCATGTGGTTTGTGAGATGGCATTTTGCTTTGACTACTATCGGAATAGAATATCGGAGCGGTAGTGGGTGATTACCCAAATGAGGAACCAAGTGTCTTTGGTTGTATGAGTCGTTTAGTAAGAATGTTTTGGAATCACTGGAAGTTTAAAGAAAGATGAGGGATGGATTAGTCAAAATGTGTTATAGGAAATGCTGAATCTTTAAAGAACGTGAAATGTTTCTTATGTGTGAAGGAATGATCCTAGAGGGAAATAGTTGGAGATTTGGTTATGTTTAACGAATGACATGATGATGATTATAGGTTGGAGTTGTAGTATGATCTTTAGTTGATTGGAGATGTCTTGATAGATGTATGAACCTTTGCTTGGTTATACAAATTTTGGATTTGTTAAGCAATGGCATTTATTTGTTAATACTGAATGCGTTATGATTCCATCGAGACTCTTACTAAGTACTGATACGGGAGAATCGATATGCTAAAGGGAGAAGTTGATAGTAGTATGATGGAATAAGTAATTTTCAAATTTATTTTTGGGAAATTGTGGACTGATGAGTTACTCGGTGGAAGTTGTTAATTAAGGAATCAGTTTTGACTAAGGAACTTTGTGAATACCACAATAGCGAGATATTGATATTAAGTTATTAAAAATGATAATTTATGGTGATAGAAAGAAATGAACTACATCTCAATTGGAGTTTATCATTCGAAATAAGATGATTGTGCTTTCCTGTTATAAACAGAAATTGTGAGTTTAATCAGAGTTGCGCAGCGAGAGCATGGAGTTATGTTGTTATTATTTTTCTATTAGAAAGATTTATCCCGAGAGTTGAAATTTAAGTTTTGTTAATCAATTACACCAGTTATTATTAGAGTGAATTCTGGGACGGAATTCTGTTAAGGAGGGGAGATTGTAATAACCCAAAATGAGTATTGTGATTTAATTGGAAACTAAGGTGTAAAACGGATTAATGGGAAAAGTATGAGGGTAAAAAGTGAAACATGAGAAATTAATTCTCATGTTTTGTGCGCCGCTTTTGGTTATTGGATTAGAAAATTTAGGGTTGTGTCATGTGTGTGTGTGTGTCCTGTTTCTGCATCGAGAAAGGAAAATGGAGAGAATTAAAGTAAGGGTTCTTTGTGTGGGGTGCTTGAGGTGTGCCGAGAAGAAATCAGAGAGAGAGAGAGAGAGACGACGAGAGATAGAGATAGAGATAGCAGAGTTAGAGACTGCTAGCGATGGAAATAACGAGAGAGAGGAGAAGATGACTCTATCAGCTTGGGAAAAAGGAAGAAGAAGACGGATCCAATCGTTTTGGGATTCAAGCAAACATTCACCACAAGGTAATTCCTATCCTATTTATGTTCTAGTATTAGAAATATTTGGGCAGAAATTTAGAAATAGATAATCGGTGCTTAAGGATTTTGCAGTAATGATTATCGCAGTTACCTGTCCTGGTATATGTGTGTTTTGGCTCCCGGTGTGTGTAATCCCGGTATGTGCGAGTGAGTCCCGGTGTGTGCAGCCCTAGGGGTGCTCAAATTTCCGACCAACCCGGCCAACCCAACCCAACCCGAGGCAAAAAAAACCGAACCGCACGAACCCGATGTAGCATCGATAGTTTTTTTGAATAAACCGCACGTATTGGGTTGATAACGGGTTAGGCCCAAAAATTTCCGGCCCAACCCGCCAACCCGTGAAAAAAGGGGTCCAACACTGAATTTAGGTTTCATATAGCGCCGTTTTTCATTTTGTTTCCTTTCTCGTTTTCACTTCTCAGTATATTTCCTAAATCCATTCACTTCTTCACTCAACTTTGCTACTTCATATTGAATCGATGCTGAATCGAGGTTGAATCTTGCTGAATCTTGCTGAATCGATGCTGAATCTTGCTGAATCGATGCTGAAACCTGAATCTTGCTGAACCGAGGTAATGGTTTATTGTCTTCTTTGTTTCGATTAAAATGCTTTTTTCGATTAATCTTGCTGCTTTTTTTTTCCAATTAAAACTGTTGGTTCCTAAATCCATTCACTTCTTCACTTAAGTGTGATGTTTTAATGTCGTAATCATCAACAATTTTAGTGTTTAATTGAATGATTCTTATACTTAAGTCTGATGTTTCTTAATGGTAAATTGCTGTTTCATCTGTATTTTATAGCAATGAACAACTTGTTATTTTTTATAAGCCAATTAACCCCACATTTTCTTTGCTTATATGGCTTATATCACTGGCATGTCTATTGATATTGTTAAATGAAAACTAAGTACAGGTCTACTGTTTCATTTTCGGTTACTGTCATTGGAGTTGATTTAATTTTGGTTTGTTAAGATTCGATAATTTAGTTGAATGTTTGGCAGCACTATACTGCTGTTTGGCAGCATTAAGTTGCAGTTTGGCAGCAATAAGGTGCTATTTGGCAGATTAAGCTGTTGTTTGGCAACATTATGCTGCTGTTTGGTGCAGCAATAAGGTGCTGTTTGGCCGATTAAGCTCAACCCGACCAACCCGACCCAACCCGAACGGTTTGGGTTGGGTTGGGTTGCACTTCTAATTGGGTTGGGTTGGGTTGAGAATTTTCAAACCGCAATGATTGGGTTGGGTTGTTAAAGTGCCGTCAAACCGGCCAACCCAACCCGTGAGCACCCTTATGCAGCCCGGTGTGTAAAGTCCCGGTGTGTGCAGTCCCGGTGTGGACCTCTATTTTTTTTGGGTTCCGGTGCGATGGTTGTTTAGGGCGACGTTGATCTTTTATTCCAAACCAATTAGCAAACAAATGGGAGTGGACCGATGTATGCTATAATAAAGCTGTAGGACCGACATTGTTTTGTTGTTGGACCGATGCAATGCTAGTTTATGAGGATAAAAGTTTTTGTGCAAAGTAAAACCAGTCACGTGCCAAGACTTATATAAGTGCAATTCAAATTTTCATTGGACCGAGTAAATTGTTTTGGGCCGCAGGTTTTGGTTTAAGTTATGGAGTCTAAAATTTATTCTGAACCAAGTAAAGTAATTGATTGGATTTATAAGTTGGGATGTGTGTATGCTTAGTATGGATCATACACACATGGCAATCCAGCAACTACAATCCTTTTTATCAATCCACGTGGTCCATCCAAATTGAATTGGAATTCAGAAGTTTTCTTGGAGAATTAGAATTGTTTACAAATCAAATTTTGTAAGGCCAAGTCCATGGTTATTAATTAGGTATTGAATTTAAGTATTAGGCCTAAATCCATGTTTATTATTTAGTTGGACTTTGACATTAAACGATCCTGTAACGTCTCATAAGAGTCCGGTAAATTATGTCTTGGGTCGGTAAGAAAAGTCCAATAGTCATGATTTTTGGACTAGAAGTGTAATCTACCAACTTAGATAGATTTGGGTTAAGTTCGAGAATAAGCTCGAGTAATAAATGAATGAATTATGACGTACGCTTATTAATATAATAGGTGTTCCACCTAGAGATCATAAGTTTAAGAGGGGAGCTTTGGAGCGAGCAAGTCAGGTGAGTTTTTCTAACTAAAATACGTGCTCTTACGTGTTTTCCAAGGAATGTGATTTTATGAATATACTCTGTTATTTTACCTGACTTTTACGTAAACGAAAGTTAATACTCTACTGATCAGAGTATGTTTATGAGCATGATTTATTTACAAGCTGTTACGAATGTTTTTCCATGAAAAGAATGTTCTACTGAAAAGATTTTCCAGCAATATGATATGGATTGTAAAACGTTATACGGAGTTCATGTTTTATGTTTATGATGAACTATGTGTATGCTATGTGGAGTCGGTCTGCATTGTGGGATCAGAGATAGATCCTCGGGTTCTGATGACCCCTTGGATATGTATGACAGACTGGTAGGCTGTAATTCGTTTCCTCCTATTTCGAGTAGAGGGGAGTCAGCGTAGGCTTCGGGAAGGGGAGTCTGCGTAGGCTCCAGAAGAGGCGAAAGGGGAGTCTGCTGGGGCCCCGATCGCGGTTAACGATGTGATCCTTAACACAGTGCAGTACCATGCTTGACGCTTATGTGAAGAATGTGAACTGTTTTATAAAAATGATTTATAATGTTGACGTACACTGTTTATGGAGGGAACTCACTAGACCTCATGGTCTAACCCTCGCTTTTCAAAACTAAAACCCTTTTCAGGTAAGCTTCTAGTAGGAGGCTCAGGTAAGTGGGCAAGCACAAGATAGAGTACTGATGCAGTTAGAGACAATGTCGGTGCCACCTGTAGTAGTAGTTTTTCTCAGTTGTGTATAGGTTGTTTCCGCCAACCTTAGTTTATGTATGATGTAGCGAAAATTTTTGGGACCCAGATTTGAAATATTTATGAGTTAATGCTATGTACGTTTTGTTACGTTTTTGGGATATTACAATATTGGAATATTCACAAAAAACTACTGAAACGCTACTTCAAGTAGCGTTTCAAAAATCTAGTTTATAAGCTAACTTATGATCATCCAAACATGTACATAAAAAAAAGCTAGCTTATAAGCTACCTTTTTTTTGCCAAACAATGCCCAATTAAAACTTTGTCACTTTATTTTAACAAATCTTTATATGTATAATATATATTTAAAAATATAATTTCTGTTTTTTAAGATAATGTAATATTTTTTGATGTAAAATATACTGATTGAAAATTTATCTTTTTTATTTAATGCTATAACTTATAATTATTGTGTTTAAAAATGCTTTAATAATATATAAAATATGTTATTTTAATATGATGCAATAAAGTTGGTGTTTTTTTAAGTGTGATTTATAAAGTATAATTATTGTTATTAAAAGTAGTTAATAGTATTATTCGTCAATATCCATCCATGATCCAAGTAAATGGATGATAGTCTAATTGATTCATTACATTAATATAAATATTAAGGAACTAAATGAAATAACTTTATTTCTTATTGCAATAAAACAACTTCAATCTCCTTTGTCTAATTTGCTTTATTTTTGTTTAAATCTCCTTTGTAACTATAAAATTTGTCTAATTAAAATGTATATGATGATAGTGTTATTTAGTTTATTTGTCAACAATTTTATAAAACAATTTTATATCTTGATGCAGCGAGGGTGATGGATTAGGAGCTTCTTTATAAGGAAAACAAATCTTCATAAATGGCGGATTCTCGAAGGAATATCGTAACATTTACATATTTTTATTGAAGAAATGTATATTTGCTTTATTTTCGTTCAAATCTCCTTTGTAATTGTAATATTTTGTCTAATTTGTAATATTTGTCTAATTTGCTTTATTTTTGTTTAAATCTCCTTTGTAATTATAAAATTTGTCTAATTGAAATATATATGATGATAAGTTATTTAGTTATTTGTCAACAATTTTATAAAAATGTTAAATTTGTGTTATTTGTCAAGAAATGTATATTTATGTTATTGACCATAAAAATGATTCAATTAAATGATATAATAATCTTATTGACCCTACTAACGATCAAATTATACGAGTTACACTTATTTTTATATTATTGTCACTAAAATAATCGTATCGTCATAATTATCTAGTTTACCATATATATACGATCAAATTATATTATTTATAGTTATTTTTAAATTATTCACTAAAATATTCATAATCATCGTAACGACGTAAAAAACGAGCATATCGACATAATTATCTTATTGACTTTATAAACAGTCAGACTATTATAATGCGGGGTTGACACTGAAAGGCAAAGCAAAAGTTGGAGCAGATCTTCTAGAAAAATTAAGTGCCTTTCCAGAGCGGTTGGCAAAGTTTCGAGCCACATGTTTCGGGCATTGGTTGGATATCCGGTCGCCCCAGGGTGACCCGCTCCTTTGTCATCTATTGTTACAGTCGCAGGTTTTTCCAGATGATGCGGCGGCAGACGAGTTATGGTTTGGTGTGGGAGAGCACATGCTTCGTTTCGGCCCCCGAGAGTTTTGCCTCATCACCGCTCTTCGATTCGGCCCGCCTGTTGCTACACCGCCTTTACCCGATATTCCGCTTAGGACGAGAGTATTTCCAAACCTAGCTCAGAAAGAGTTTCTGCTATAAAGCACATTTTAGCAGTCGTCTACAATACATCTAACAGGTTGATGCATTTTGCTTCCCTGTCGGATGATGATGCAGTTCGATTGTGCTTATTGTTGATGGTGGAGGTTTGTTTTCTAGGCCATCAACCTGAAGCCGTCATTAGCTCAAAGTACCTACGTCTTGTAGAGGATTTAGACTTATGGAACCGATATCCATGGGGTTCAGATATTTGGACTGCTACCCTCACCCAGATGAATAGGGTTGTGCAGAAGCGTGAGGAGATACACCCTCACTGGATTTCTTTATGCCTTTAAGGTTAGTAAAACTTGTTGTTGATCCAAACCCTCAGTGATTTGATAATGACCCTCTCTTATATACTTAGTGAAAATTGTAAGTAAACAATATGTATCAGAGTTTCACTATCGCTGATAAGTACTAAGATCTTACAGTACCGCTGATAGGAACTCTCGCTCTTTAAATTAAACATTCAGCGAACACTGTTCACCATTAATGCTCTAAGTCTGTTCAGTCATTATGACGATCGCTGATAAGTTAGTTGTTTACTTATGATCCCTGAAGACAAGTTTCACGTCAACAAAGGTTCTACGCTGAAGTCGAAGATCAAGCTCAAGAACCAGCGACAAGTCTCCTAATGAACTGATGCGGATCAGCGAAGACTCAGATTTGTCCACTCAACGTGAAGTATCAAGTACAAGACTTCAGCTATCGCTGAACTTTATCATTCGCTGAATAGAAAATGATAATCGCTGAATCAACGAAAGCTGATCATGAAGTCCTCCGTACAAAGTACTTTTGTCTTAACCACCCTTGCATGACTCCGTACGAAATGTCAGAAAAGAACCTCCGAAAATCTGAAATCGTACAACCACTCTGATACTACACTATTCATCCATACGGCTACTAAGGTTGTCAACCAAGGTCGATGACATGCAACCAACCAGCTGATGACACGTGTAAAGTGTATACTGACTTGCATTAAATGCATGCAGTATATAAAGAGATGAACTCACTTCATTTGAAGTAACTTGCTAACTCTGGACAAGTTCAAATCTCTTATCTCAGATAGGTTATTATTAGTAATTTCCTTATCTCTCTTAGTGCAAGAAACCTTAGTGTTCCAACTTGTTTAGATTTAGGTTTATCCTTAATCTTGTTTCCGCAACAAGCTGTAAATTGTTAATGATTTATCAATAAACAATTTAGAAAAGTAAAATTTGTGTGTTTGTATTCACCCCCCCCCCCTTCTACAAACTTGTATAGGCCTTCGGGACCAACAAGTGGTATCAGAGCAGATTTGTTTAATCTCATAAACAAGATCTAATCTAAGATATTTCTCTTCCTTGCTATTATCTGAAAATGGCCAATACAAACACAAATTATATAGACAATGGTTCTCTTGCAAAACCCCCTAGATTTTCCAGAGATAACTTCAACTTATGGAAAAATAGGATGACACTCTTCTTAGAAGGTGTAGACCCTATTATGCCTTACTATATTGAGAATGGTCCATTCACCCCTGTAAGATTTGATGCTGCAGTTCCAGGCACTGAGAATAGACCTGCTATTCCAGAAAGGCTGGTACCTAAAGAAATCCATCAATGGACTGACGAAGATAAGAAGAAAGTGGCTATAGATACAAAAGCCAGATCCATACTATCCATGGCTCTTCCTGACGAAGTCTACCATTCCGTCATGAATCTGAAATCATCAAAAGCCATGTGGGACACAATATGTGTTCAGTATGAAGGAACGTCTGAAGTCCAGGACTCAAGAAAGATCAACCTGGTAAGACAATACGAAAGCTTCATTTCTGGTAAGAATGAAACTCTCTCTGAAGTTCACCAACGTTTTAATTGTTTAATTATAGATCTAAAAACTGTTGGTAAGGAATATTCTAACTTTAAAGTGCTGACAAAGTTTCTAGAATGTTTACCTGAAAGCTGGGACAATTTTTCCATGTGTCTCAAGCTGTCAAAGGATCTAAGATCAATGACCCTTGCTACCTTATATGGCACGTTGCTGAATCATGAGCAATCAAGCCATCTTAAGAAGAATCTTGTAAAAGATTCCAAAAGCACCCCTGTTGCTTTAATCTCAGAGGAACCTTCTACTCAGCGACCCTCGGTCACTATCACTGAGTTAGAGAGTAACTCTGAAAGTTCATCAGATTCTGATTTTTCAGATGATGAATCCTTGGCTCTCCTAACCAAAAAGTTCAGGAGATTTGCCAAGAAGAAAATGTTTAGAAAGAACAAACCTCTTTCCATAGCTGACAAGCCTAAATCATCAGTTTTTGTTGATAAGGCTACTGCTACTTGTTTTAACTGCGAAAAGATAGGACATTTTGCTAACGAGTGCAGGTCTAAGAAAGTTTCTAGACCCTCAGCTTTTACAAAGAAATCATTTGTTCCAAGGAATAAAGATGACAAATACTCAAAGCTGAAAGACAAATATGCGAAGCTGAAAAGCTTTAAGAAGAAAGGAAAAGGCCTGATGGCTGACTATGATTGGGCTGCTTCTGATGAAGAAGCATCATCATCTGATTCTGAAGATGATGAAGCAAATCAATGTCTCATGGCCAAGATTGAAGAGGAAGAAAGCTCAGACATTCCCTCCACTTCAACCTCTGCTATTCAGGTATCACCTTCTTTCTTTACCAATATTGCAAATATTGATGAAGCTGATAGTCTCCGTAAGATCAATCTCTTGACTAGAAGTTTATACGAAGCCATGAACGGCAAAACTGTGGTTGAAAACCAAAATATTGATCTCGCTGAAAAACTTAAAAACTGCCACCTTCAAATAGAAAAGCTTTCTAAAATTGAAGATGATTTTAAAGATCAAATATATTTAAATCAGTTAGTCAAAATCGAACGAGCAGAAGCTATCGCTGCATTAGAGGCTGAAAAAGCTACTGTTGAAGGATGGTGTAATTCTTCAACAAAGATCACTGAGATAGTTAAGGCTCAGATTCCTCTGAGTGATAAACGTGGTCTGGGTTATAAATATGATACTCCAAAACCAACCACTGAACGTTCAATGCTTAAATTTGGAACGTTTGTATCCTCAGTCGCTGACACTTTATCATCTCAGTGCTCCTCGTCCATTACACCAATCCCTGAGGAAACTCCTACCTCCTCAAAAGGCAAGGAGAAAATGGTTTATTCAAAACCTACCTCTGTCTCTAAAGACAAAGGTAAAGGAATTGTTATTTATCAAAATCCTCAGAAGGGTACCTTAGTACCAAAGCTGAATGCTTCTAAAGCTTCAGTGATCTACCCCTCTGGATCTAGAAATCAGATATCTGGATTTATTCAGCGTGGATCTATTCAGCGATCTACTCCTAGACTCAGAGTGGATGTCCTTGGTAAGAAATCTGAAGAACTGAATGTTCGTCCCATTTCTAAAGCCAATAGTTTACTTGGTGCTGGCACTTCTAATTCAAAATTAAAAGCTCAGCATTCAAATGGTCCTAGAACTACTTTTAGCTATAGGAAATGTTATCACTGTGGACTCACTGATCATATTGCTAGTCAGTGCCCCACAGCCACCAAAGCTGAAAAGATAGCTAAGGTGAAGATTGCCCCCAAGGCAAAGAAGACCAACCCTGGTGCAAATCAGGTCAAGGTGAATTCTACCACTGAGGTTAAGAAATTAACCAAAGTGAAGAAATACAAAGCTGAATCTTCAAATGTTGCGAAGACCGCTGAACCTTCCATTCCAACTACTTCTACTGACAAACGTGTTTACATGGTTAAGTGGGTACCCAAGAAAAACTAATCTTCCTTTGTAAATGCAGGTTAAGAAGGGTATCTGGTATCTCGATAGCGGATGCTCTAGACACAATACTGGAAAGAAAAACCTGCTCGCTGAATACAAGGAAGAGAAGGGTCCCTCTGTGACTTTCGGTGGAAATGGAAAAGGACACACCCGAGGGTATGATGTACTTTCAAATGGTACAACCTCCTTCAGAAGAGTCGCATATGTTGAAGGGCTGAAGCATAATCTTCTAAGCATCAGTCAGCTTTGCGACATGGATAATAAAGTAATTTTTACTAAGGAATCCTGCTTTGTCTCTGACAAAAGGGAGAAGATAGCTCTCAGCGGTTATCGTTTGGAAAATGTTTATGTAATAAACATGGACTCAACAACCACTGAGAACTCCTGTTTCTTCTCAAAGGCCTCATCTGATGTCAACTGGCTATGGCATAAGAGGCTCTCTCATCTAAATTTCAAGACACTGAATACTCTTTCGTCAAAAGAGTTAGTCACTGGTCTACCTCAGCATTCATACGCCAAAGAGTCATTATGTTCAGCGTGTGAAAAAGGGAAGCAGACCAAAGCAAGCTTTAAGTCAAAGCAAGTTTCTTCAGTGTCATCTCCTCTACAACTACTCCATATGGATTTGTTTGGCCCTGTTAACAAATAATCCATCGCTGGAAAGAAATATACGCTGGTCATAGTTGATGAATTCTCTCGCTTCACTTGGGTAATGTTTCTCCGTTCTAAGAGTGACACCCCTGAAGAACTCATCACCTTTGTTCGGAAGATGGAAACTCTGAACAATATGACTGTTCGCTCAATAAGGAGTGATCATGGAACTGAATTCAAAAACAGTTCTCTTGATTCCTTCCTTGAGAGTAAGGGTATTTCTCACAACTTTTCGTCAGTGAGAACACCGCAACAAAATGGAGTCGCTGAAAGAAGAAATAGAACAATTATTGAAGTTGCACGTTCAATGCTCAGCGATTCTCACCTGCCTACTCAGTTTTGGGCAGAAGCTGTCAACACTGCTTGTTTTACGCAAAACAGGTCGCTGATAGTTAAAAGATTCAAAAAGACAGCCTATGAACTCTTTCATGGGAGAAAGCCTTCAATCAGCTTTCTTCACATCTTTGGATGTCAGTGTTTCATACTGAACAACAGAGATGCCCTTGGAAAGTTTGATCCTAAGGCTGATGATGGAATCTTTCTTGGATACTCCTCAGTCTCCAAAGCCTTCAGAGTCTTCAACCGTAGAAGACAAACTGTAGAAGAAACTATTCACGTCATGTTTGACGAATCCCGTTCAGCGAACTCTAAACCGAACGCTGATACAGAAGAACTGAATCAATGGATGTTTTCTCATCTTGGTGATTCAGAAGATATTCCCACTCCTCATGCTCATCCAGTAGAAGATGATAGTCCCACTATCATTCCAAACATGCAGAATAGTGAAGCTGAAACATCATGGGTCTCAGCTGTTCCTATAAACACTATACCTGCAGTTGATCCAAATGTCTCAGACATTCCATCTATTTCTCAGCAATCAGTGAATGAAGTGACAAATGCAAACATTCCTCTCTTAGCTGATAATCCAGAAGTAGCTGAAGCCTCATCTTCAGTTTCTCCAGTTCAGACTGAGTCAGCGACGTATGCTCCGGCTCAACGATGGACTGTAAATCACCCAATCGATCAAATTCTTGGTGATCCAAACGCTGGTATTCAGACTCGTAGAAGTGCAGGTAATATTTGCTTATTTGTTAACTTTATTTCTCTAACTGAACCAAAGAAAATAGATGATGCCCTCAGAGATCCAAACTGGGTCAGCGCTATGCAAGAAGAGCTGACTGAATTCGAAAGAAACAAAGTTTGGAAACTCGTTCGTAGACCAACTGACAAAACGGTGATAGGCACTAAATGGGTCTATCGAAACAAGTTGGACGAACATGGTACTGTAACTCGCAACAAAACTCGTCTTGTTGCTCAGGGATACAGACAAGAGGAAGGCATAGATTATGACGAAACATTTGCTCCAGTAGCAAGACTTGAATCTATTCGTCTTTTCTTAGCATATGTTGTACACAAAAACTTCACTGTACATCAGATGGATGTTAAGTCAGCGTTTCTGAATGGAAAGCTGAATGAAGAAGTTTATGTGGAACAACCTCCAGGATTCTCAGATCCTAAGCGTCCATGTTATGTTTATAAACTGGACAATGCACTTTATGGCTTAAAGCAAGCTCCACGTGCATGGTATGACACTCTTTCCACTTATCTCCATATTGAAAAATTTGAGCGAGGTAAGATTGACAAAACTCTATTTTTTAGAAAAGTGAAAGGTCATATCATTCTAGTTCAAATATATGTTGATGACATTATATTTGGTTCTACTAACCCTGAGCTTTGTACTCGTTTCGCTGATAGAATGAAAGATGAGTATAAAATGAGCATGATGGGTGAACTAACATATTTCCTTGGTCTTCAGATTAAGCAAACTGAAAAAGGAACTTTCATTAATCAGGGAAAATATGTTAAAGATATGCTGAAGAAATTCGACTTAACTGAAAGTTCAGCTATGAAAACCCCTATGGCACCACCGCTGACACTTGATAAGGACACAAAGGGTGTTCCTGTCAATGTCATGCTGTACCGTGGGATGATCGGCTCACTATTGTATCTTACAGCTAGCCGACCCGATATTATGTTTGCAACATGCTTGTGTGCACGATATCAAGCTGAACCTAAGATATCTCATATGAAAGTTGTAAAGCGAATATTTCGATATCTTAAGGGTACAGCGAATCTAGGCCTTTGGTATCCCAAAGACTCAGGATTCGATCTAACCGCCTATTCAGACAGTGATTTTGCAGGTTGCAAAATGGATAGGAAAAGCACCACAGGAGGATGTCAGCTCCTGGGTGGAAAGCTGGTAGCTGTTGTTCTCAAGTGTCCACTTCCACAGCTGAAGCTGAGTATGTAGCCGCTGGAAGCTGTTGTTCTCAAGTCTTGTGGATGAGAAATCAGCTACTAGACTATGATCTTCAGCTCTCCAAAATTCCAATCTATTGCGACAGCACTAGTGCCATCGCTATAGCCAACAACCCAGTGCTACACTCAAAGACAAAACACATCGAAATCAGATATCATTTTATCAGAGATCATGTGATGAATGGTGATATAGAACTTCATTTTATTCCAACTGATTATCAGTTAGCTGATCTATTTATCAAACCTCTTGATGAGACAAGATTCAACTTTCTCATCAGCGAGCTTGGAATGCTGAACTTTGAAGGATAAAACCTTCAGCGGTTCACATTGATCAGCGATAGGATAAAATCAACTTGTATAACCCATTCTATCATTCTCTCTGAATAAACTTGATTCGCTGATATCAAGGTATGTTTTCTCTCTCTGACATATCGCATGTAAATGCAAGATTTCAAAATAAATTGCATCGCTGAATATCTCTTCCTTAACAGCGACTTTTTGAAATTTCTTAAAACCTTCACTGATATTTCTATTCAGTGCTTCATGTTTTCAAAGAGTCCCTGAGTTTTTCAAAACCTCAGAGACAACCAAGAATATGAAAGGACAGTTGTGACGTCATTGCAACGGATAAACCCCGTCACGTTCTTCTTTCTGACACACGTTTGCACGTTTCGTTCAAACTTCCAATCAAATGCAAACATGTGTCCGTGTCATGATGAAAACCTTTTCCCGCTCAAGGTTTTCTCTCTCTAAAATCTCTATATAAACAACTCTTGGTTTATATTTTATCTTTTACGCGATCAAATCTTCCTCCGCAAGAAAAGAATTACTGTTGCATTTGTGCTCTCAAATCTTCAAAGAACTGTTCATCATCTTCTTCATCAAACATCAAGGTTATTATGTTCTTATATATTACCAAATGCTTAACTTGTTTCTGATCTTATCATTGTTTTAAACAAGATCAAACAAAAGAACTTCTTAAAAATAAAATCATTTCTTTCATGGTTTTACGAACACAACCATTTCATGGTTGTTCTTCAAGTTTTAAATCTAAATCTTAAACTTGTTCTTCATTCGTATCCAGATTTTTTTTAGAAACTAGAATACAAGACTTTATGGGTTTTACATTTCGTTTCAAATCATGAAAAACCCTAATCTTCATTAAGACATTTTTGTCTGAATGAAATGGATAAAATTCGAAACATCTTAATGGAAATTTCTTTCCACATTAAGATAATTCTTATTTGTTAACATCTTTGGTTGAACTGATAATACAGAGAAATGGCAACTTCAAAGATCAATGTTACCGCTGAGAACATCTCCGCTGACTCTGAGGAAGTGTAAATCATCAAAGCCCCTCAGGTTAAGTTCAAGTTGGATCAACTAGATTGGACCAAGGTCAACAACCTCTCTGCGCTTCTCGAGTTTCCTCCTCGAAAGCAAGTCACACATCTGGATGATGCTGTGAACTTCCTGAAAAACTGCTGCATTTCAACAGCCCTGACCATCACACCTCCTGCAAGTCAGCTGCTACTATCCCAGTTCTGGTACTCTGCCAGACACTCTCAGCTACCATCCGCGAAAGATCCCTCCAAAACTATTGATTGCATACTCAGCGATACTGAGTATGGCACAATAAAGATAACCCCCGCAATCATTCGAAAAGCCCTGAACCTTCCCAATGCTACCAAAGAAAAACCGTTTGTTCCATTCCCTGACCATAAGAAGCATGCTGACAGAGAAGAAATCATTGCTTTCCTCGACGCAATGGGTTACATCTGGGAAACTGGAAGGGACAAGAATCCCGAGAAGAAGCTGACGCTGATAAAGAAGTCCAAAATGCCCAGCGATATGAATTTCATCTTCGCACACCTGATCAGCTGCATGACAGCGAAGACCGACTCCTCTGATCAAGCCGCTCAACCTCAACAGGCTATGGGATACGCACTGCTGAAAGGTCTACATATTGACTGGGCATCTATCATTTATGACGACCTAGTACAAAGAGTAGATTATGCTGCTGACAAACCTGCATGGGTTCCCTACCCCCGATTCATCAGCGCCATCTTCCAATATGGCCTGAAGGACAGCTATCCTCAAGAGGGTGACCTGAAACTTTCTCAGGTTGGCCCTAAGGTGCTCGATTTCAAACCTGTCGACAATGAGGTACGTCTCTCTACCCTTCTCTCTCTTCTTAACCCTAATTCTTCGACTTCTGTGGCTCCTTCAGCTACAATACCCATCGCTGATTCCCCGGCCACACAATCCTCTCCTTCTAAGAAAAGGAAACACTCTACAACCCAACTTGGTTCCAAAAGGATCAAGAAAACCAAGGAGCAACCCCAGCAATCCCATGCTGAAGACTCCTCAGCTCATTCTGAAGAGCTGAAGGAAAGTTCCGTGGTACGCTCTGCCACACCCGTGCAAGCCATCCCTCCAATCCAGACTTCAGCGTCTCCAAACGCTGAGGTTAGAAACTTGGAACCTACCCAACCTCCCTCAGTCTCTCAAAAGACTGATGAAGTGATTCTCAGCGATTCCAACGCTGAACTCAGAACCCGAACCCCTTTCTTATCCTTCGCTTCTCCCTCCACTCACTTGGACACTCCTCCAAAGAACACTGGAGATGCCATCATTCCAGAACCCACAGCTGAAGCTTCTCAAAGAATGATGAAGAAAGGACCTGCAGAGATCACCATACCTCACCGTACTTTCGAAGAGGATATGGAACATTTTTCAGGAACTTGCAACTTTGACGAGTTCATCAATCCTCCTGCAGGTACAAATAAAATCCTATACACTGTAACTAAACCTGAAACTTCTGAGCTTTCCTTTGTTCACAAGTACTTATCTGTTACAGGTCCTAATTTGGGAGACATCAACGCCTCTCTGAAGTCCATGGAAACCAAGCTGACAGATCTCACCACTACTCTTTCCAACAACTCTTCAGCTGTAACAAACGCTGGAGAGAATTTGACAAAGCTGACAACGGTGGTGGAAAGGAAAGCTTCCACAGACGACATCAAGATTGTTGATAAGACTCTCAGCGATTTCGCCAAAGTGCTCGCTGACATCTACACTGACTACACCTCACTCAAAAACTCCGTTTCTTCCATGTCTGGCGAAGTCACAACGCTGAAGACATCGGTTGGAGCCTTAGAGGGTGATATGTCAGCTGTAAAGACTGACTTAGAATCTGTAAAGACCGACGTTGGTGAGATGAAAACGATGATCCAGCAGCTACTCAACAAGGAAAATACTCCAGCTCCTGAACCGACCCCTGCCCCTACATTGGAAACTTTCACAGCGACGGATCGCAAAGAGCTGGAAAAGATCAATCCTGCTATAACTGGCCTAGAAGTCAGATTAGCAAAGATTGAAAGCTGTGTGGGTATCTCTGGCCAAGAAGACAGAGAGCCTCCCACAGCTGCAGAGTCTACCCATTCCTCCCCAGTCATCATGAGAAAGAGGGGGAGAAGAGCGCTGAACATCCCGAGGAAAAGAGCGTTGAACATACCGATGAGAAGAGCGCTGAGGATCTTGAAAAGAGCGCTGAAGACCTTTCCCATGATGAATCTATCAGGGGAGAGAAGAATGAAGATCTTATCGCTGGACCTCAGGGAGATGAAAACCCTGAGGGAACCGAGAAGCTCGCCTCTGTATCTGAGGGGGAGCAACTCGAAGAAGACGCTGAAGAATCCGAAGCAGAAGATGATGAAGACATCGACATCCCTGATAATGAACCATCCTCCTCTCCAAGGAATGATGATGATGATGACGAAGATGACGATGATTTCTTTATCGTCAAACCTGCCCCAAGGATTAAAGCTCTTAAGGGGATTTCAATAAACGAACCAACAGGGGAGCGGACAAAGACAAAGCCCTCATCCTCTGGCGCTGAGAAAGGCAAAGGCAAAAGCATCGCTGAAGATGACAATCTGACGATCTTGCTTGAAAAGCCGGTTTGTCAGGTACACTAAACATCTCTCACTCCATCCCTCCTCTATGAGTTCTACTACCCTAGCCTACACCTGAACATATTTCTCTTTCTTTTTCTACCCAAGTTCTTCTACCCATGTTCTTATTTGTAAGATCGCTGTGTTTCAGCTAGTCCTCTCCCCTGTTTGAGGATGTCGCTGAAGGTTCTACTACTGCGACTTCACAAATAAAGCCAGCTGCTGCTGATGAAATAATCTCAGTTTTAGATTTGATCTCTGAGACTGATGAACCAGAAGAACAACCTCTCTTGCACAGAAACAGACCTTCCTCAGCTCATCAAAAGCTGAGTGAAGAGGATCAAAAGAGAAGAGAGGAAATAATAAAGCGATTCGAGGATCAGCGAATCATTCTAAGGCGTGATCAACTTCCTTCAGTTCCTCCAAAGTTCAAAATCTCCAAAGCTGAATACCAGGAACACCTTAGAGCTGAACGCCTTATCGCTGAAAGGAAGGAAGCTGAAGAGAAAGACAGAGAATACGCCATCAAGCTTACTCAACGATCAATCAAAGACACCAAGTTGAAAAGAGTTCCCATTGATGTTCAACGTCGGCTCTGGGATGATGCTCAAGAAATCGTTAGAGAAAAGACAAAGGTCTCTGATACAACTTTGGAATGGGCTAAACAAATGCTGACCTATCGATCAAGACCATCCAAAATAATCAAAGCCAACATCAGAGGAAAAATGTACGTTGATGTTCCTGTTGTTGAAGTGGATGTCTACAGAGATGACAAAACCAAGCAAACCTTCTATGCTGCTTCATTAGAAAAGTTTGGTCTCTCTGAATGGTTAGAAACGAAATTAGCCATTCAGGGATCACGCTCAAAATTCAAAAGCCATGTTGAGATGATCTTAAACAAACAGATCGACTTGCTTTCATCTGCTGTGGATATTCCTCCTACTCTTCCTCAACCGAAGAATGCCTCTGCTAAGAAGAAGAAAGTTTCTGATTCAGGTCCAATCATTCGAAATGAAACAGGTATTGGTTTCTCTCGTGCTGAAGTTCTTGGCCCTGATGCTGATCTTTCAATGCTTGACACCTCCCTACCACCTGGAGAAACCTTCATCCCTGGCACAGTGGTAAGTAATCCATATGGTATATTCTTCTTAGACTATGATGGAAATCCTCACTTTCAACGTGTCTCTGAGCTCCACATCGCTCCCATCGAACAACTCAGAGATCTCGTACACTGGTGCGAAGTCAGACGCGACATCAAAGCTAGACACCTGAAGCCCTTGATTTTTGAAGCTGCTCTGAAGTTAAAGAATCAAGGAGTAAATGTTCCTAACTGGATGATTCCCACTGAAAAGACGACCCTTGATGAACTTTTCATTAAGGAAGAACCTTTTGAAAACTGATATGATCTCCTTTTTCTCTATTGTATCAGTTATCCTTCTGTACTTGTAATTTATTTCGCTTGTACTTATAATCTTTCTGTTCTTCACTGTAACCTGATTCAAAGTGTTAAAGAAAGATTTCAGCGAATGTACTTTACTCCATCAGTACTGAAAAGATCCCAGAAAACAGTAAAAGGGACAAATATTTTATGAGTTCTTTTTATCCTTATGTTTTCATTAAATAGCAATTTTCTTTGTTGCTATGTCATAATCAAATAGGGGGAGATTGTTGATCCAAACCCTCAGTGATTTGATAATGACCCTCTCTTATATACTTAGTGAAAATTGTAAGTAAACAATATGTATCAGAGTTTCACTATCGCTGATAAGTACTAAGATCTTACAGTACCGCTGATAGGAACTCTCGCTCTTTAAATTAAACATTCAGCGAACACTGTTCACCGTTAATGCTCTGAGTCTGTTCAGTCATTATGATGATGGCTGATAAGTTAGTTGTTTACTTATGATCCCTAAAGACAAGTTTCACGTCAACAAAGGTTCTACGCTGAAGTCGAAGATCAAGCTCAAGAACCAGCGACAAGTCTCCTAATGAACTGATGCGGATCAGCGAAGACTCAGATTTGTCCACTCAACATGAAGTATCAAGTATAAGACTTCAGCTATCGCTGAACTTTATCATTCGCTGAATAGAAAATGATAATCGCTGAATCAACGAAAGCTGATCATGAAGTCCTCCGTACAAAGTACTTTTGTCTTAACCACCCTTGCACGACTCCGTACGAAATGTCAGAAAAGAACCTCCGAAAATATGAAATCGTACAACCACTCTGATACTACACTATTCATCCATACGGCTACTAAGGTTGTCAACCAAGGTCAATGACATGCAACCAACCAGCTGATGACACGTGTAAAGTGTATACTGACTTGCATTAAATGCATGCAGTATATAAAGAGATGAACTCACTTCATTTGAAGTAACTTGCTAACTCTGGACAAGTTCAAATCTCTTATCTCAGATAGGTTATTATTAGTAATTTCCTTATCTCTCTTAGTGCAAGAAACCTTAGTGTTCCAACTTGTTTAGATTTAGGTTTATCCTTAATCTTGTTTCCACAACAAGCTGTAAATTGTTAATGATTTATCAATAAACAATTTAGAAAAGTAAAATCTGTGTGTTTGTATTCAACCCCCCCCCCTTCTACAAACTTATATAGGCCTTCGGGACCAACACTTGTTGAAATTCTATCTTTATTGTAATTGTTTTTAAGGTTCTTGATAAATAAATGAAAAATCGTTGTCATAGATTTGGATATATGAGGTCTTCTCGATAGGACTCAAGTATGCATCCCGTGAGGTCAAGATTCCGAGGGCTATAGGCTGGAGGAAGACTATAAAAGTTGATTGGGATGATTGTTTGCTATTTCTCAATGTCACAGATGTAAGTAGGTTATATTTTGTGATTTGATCACGGTTTCGTTCTGATTATTAAACTAAAAAATTGTTTGTTACTATTTACTATTAGCCTACCCATCGGCCACTACCGGAGCTTACACCTACGCCTGAGGAGAAGGCCATGGACTGGTGGATAGATAGCCAACTTTTTTTGGCTGGGGGCGTCCAGGATAGAGGGCAGGATCCAGGGTCACCATCACCGTCACCGCCAAAAAGGCTACTGTCACCACCACCGTCGCCGCCACATAGGCCACCATCCCCATTACGACCTTATAGTCCTAGACCATTTGTGGTAAGGAATGGTGTCAAGGTGTTTACCTGCGAGGTAACGCCATATGGAGACGATACATATGCCTTTCGAAGTCTGACACCTTGTATGCTTTGCATACATCCCAAAAAATCCATCTTTACCCTTGATTCGACTATCCTTCTCGTGTAAGTTCATCAAAACATGACGACAACAAAGATCGTGATTGGCCCTAGGGAAAACCGTAGTAATGGCTTAATTTATGGAAGCAGCCCTATCGGATATGATTGTCAAGACTTCAATTTCTCCAATACATTCTTTTAACGTTGCCAAGAACCAAGTCCACGCCTCCCTACTTTCCGATTTGCCCACTTCGTAAGCAATTGGCACGATTTGATTATTTGCATCCATGCCCACAGCTAAGAACATGGTACCCAAGTATTTACCCTTCAAATGAGCACCATCTATTACAATCAACGGATACAAGTTCCTAATGAATGTCCGAATCTGCATAGGAAAAACTTATGTTATTTAATAGAAAACGTTTGTTATTGACAATGTCAGATATATAAATAATCTTACCGCGCAACCAAGGGCAACAAATACCATCTGAAATCGTTGTGAATCATCCGTCTTGATCTTCGTCACGGTGCCCGGATTCACCAACTTCAAATGATGGCAATATGCCGGGAGTCTAGTAAAGGATTACTCCGCACTCCCCCTCCTCATTTCCACTGCATGCCACTTCGCTCGATAACCTTGCATGTAGGATATATCAACTCCGTATTACGACTTGATATCATGTATGATATTTTTGGCCCGATATACTTGACTATTATCATCGAAAGTTGGACTTAGTAAATGACCTAAGACTTGTTTGTTTTCCTGCCGATGATTAGGATGGAGTTGGGTTTTAGAACATGTGTGTACGTCTTCCAGTACCCTAACTTGAAACAACAAAGTATTTGGAACAACGATAGCCTTGATACGCCATTTACAAATTTCATGGACACATTTTGCCTCAAACCTTTCTGGTGCTGACCGAGTGACTTTAAACTCAAACCCCTCTTCCACAAATTTCAATCCAAGGGTTAGCTTCAGAGCTTTTTTGTTTTCGAAAATCTGACTATTTTTAACACGCTCACTACGTTGATAATAAGTTGTTTCTTTGTAACACCCTAAAATCAGGGCCAATATAAACCTTAAACTTTATCAAAGTTAATCATAATTTCATCCAAACTTTTATACATAAGCGGAGAATTAACTATGAGGGTTCATATACACATTTTTGAATTATCAAAACAACCTATTAATCTAATTCTGACAGCTACGATTAGATTAAATTGGTTTGTCTAGGTCATTCATCAAAAACATCCTCGCATAAGCTAACTTCTCCACTTAGCACCAAAAGTCGAATACCAAAACACTCGTCCCTCTTCCCGCTACTTCCCCGAGCTCGTACCTGGTAAGAAAATTTAATTTGAAAAGATTAGGCTTACGCCTAGTGAGAACATCCATTTTCAAATTAAAACTTTAGCAGTTTTGGAAACTCAAGTAATCAAAGCGTATAAACAAACCTGGTTTGCCACCATTCTTACCGTACACATACTCATCTTGCGATGATGGGAACATACCCGATCCCATGAATATGACTAACCATCAGTAAGTCATATCATCATATTCGAGAGCCTATTACGAATCATTACCGATTCGAGATCGTAATTCGTGTCCAAGAAATTACAATTTACTTTATGCCTATTTCTTGGAGTGGAAGTAGGGATTACAATTTTACTTTATGCCTATCTCTGATCTTCCCATAGAAATCAGGAATTACAATTTACTTTATGCCTATTCCAAGATTTCTACTCACAATACGAAATGGGAATTACAATTTACTTTATGCCTATTCCTCATTTCTCATCACCTTACGAAATGGGAATTACAAGTTACTTTATGCCTATTCCTCATTTCAGGTCAACGGGAATTACAAGTTACTTTATGCCTATTCCACGTTATAAATTCTGCCAGTGCCTATGGATCCATTACACTTACTAGCGTATATGCATAACAACATAATGCGCAACATCTAGTATCATATTCTCAATGCTAAGAATACTAGATAACCTATCGTATCATTATCCTCAAATGCCCCCCCCCCCTTCGGCGACTTAGCACGGGTGTTCTGCTACCCGGTTAGCGGATGGGGTCAAGGGGCAACGCCCCAAGAATTTTTTTAGAAAAACTTAACCAGATAACACATCCGGAAACTATATCCGGACATCAGAAGTGACCGGTCATCAGAGGTTTTCGGACACCACAACTATCCGGACGTCACCACTTACCGGACATCATAACTTTACCGGGCATCATAACTTACCGGTCATTAAACCTATCCGGATGTTTACCGGAAACATATTTAATCCGGATGACATTCGGAAACCAACGTGATCCGGATACCATCCGGTATCTATTTTATTCGGAAACTTAAATACTTACCGGATACCTTCACTTCCGGACACTACTGATAAAGAACTACCAAACAATTATCATTTTGTCCGGTAACTTCGGCCTGCACACTAAAACTTCAATCCAGACCCATGTTTGTTCCACCCAGCTTATTTTACACACATCCATTCAGCCCCAAAACAATTTATACTAGCATCTTACTGCTTAATTTGAAAGAAAACATGGATTTAAACAAAAAGAGAGGATGCACTCACCTGGAGTTCTTAGACCCACTTCTTCTGCACAATCCAAAATCCAAGTCAAATACTCCAACCAAACTGTACCTAGTTGGAATCAGATTAGTTTGTAATCACAGTCTCCAAACTGAAATCATCTTACAGAAATCTATTGAATTTCTTACCAAAATCAGAATGCTTTTTTTTCTCTCTTCTTCTTTCTCTCTGTTCTTGACCGACTCCAGCACAAATAAAGATTGAGATACTTTCTCAATTCAGCTAACCCTCCTTATCTATATTCAACTTTCCATAAATGACCAATCACACATTCAAATTCCAATTTTCAACCAATGACCAAACAAACCTTCAATTTCTAATTTTTCATAATTAGTTTAAACTTTGGTCATTTTAACTTTCAACCCCTTTGAGTTTCATACATAAATATATAATTGCAAAGTAACCCAAATCTTAAACTAACTTACAAATAGACCCCATTCATATTAAATATAATACAATGAAAATTCAAGGTGTTACATTCTTGTGGTGTGAAACTAGGATATTCAGATGGGGGTGGAGCAGGCATACCCCAGAAATCATTTATTTTCCTGTACGGACCGTTTAACTCGTCGTCATTTTCTTCTTCATCTGATTCGTCTTCATCAGGCTCTTCTTCAAATTCTTCCTCATCTTTTTCTTTTTCTCTAAGGGCAATAGGTAGTTTCAAAAGATTGCGGATAAGTAGGCTGACACGTAGGAAGCCAATGGGGTGTATAATGTTCGGCGCTTTCAACATTGGGTTGACACTACTGATACGTACTTGGACCACCGATGCCTTCAACATTAGGTTGACACCACTGATACGTACTTGCACACCTACCAACTGATGAGTTTACACCAATAATTGCGGAATCAACCACATAAAGCGTAGTCGGTTGTGTTTTTGACTTTTCAGCAGCAAAACACATAAACGCTTGGACGTCGTCGTCATCCCACATTTCAAGATAGGGACTACGTGTAGAATCTTTGTATACAACACCGGAAGAGTCTTTTAAATCAAATTTCTTCATCACATAAGTGACCAATCGTAAGTATGTAATATCCCGATCCAACAATACCCCACGTTGCGGTAAGTCTGTTGGACCACACTCCCAAACTTCATTTAGCTTCTTCCACGTTCCACCAACACAAACATGCAATCTAACTTTTGGTTTTTGAAAATCCATATGTTTTGTCTATGTTTTTTCTAAGCAAATGGATGGAAATAGACTAAGAAATTGATATGTGGCTATAAGAAAACATGCAATATATATAAACGATTAAATTACAATTTTCATCCCTCTAGTTTGTTAATAATTTCTATTTTTGTCCCCGTCGTAAAAATTGAGTTTTTTGTCCCTATGATTTTTAATTTATTGTTACTTTTATCTATTCCTAACTAAGAGACCATAGGAAAAACCTCAATTTGTAGTAAACCACAAGGACGAAAATAAAACACTTAAATAAATCAGATAAAACCGCAAGTTTGTGCCCCGCAAGCGAAAACGTAAAATCATACTTTTTTGGAGTGCGTCAGAAAAAGCTGACACCGCAAGTAAAAGTTGCCTTGCGGTGTCAGATTTGCGGGATGCTGGTCATTTTGGTAAAAAAACTAAATTAGGGGTTAAAAGTTGAAGATGATGACGTGAAGTGGCTATTTAGGTTAATAACTCTTAATCACGCTCACATAAGTTTTAGGCATTGTTTGGAAAAAAAACTAGCCTATAAGCTAGCATAAGCTAGTTTTTTTTGGTGTACATGTTTGGATGACCATAAGCTAACTTATAAGCCACCTTTTTGAAACGCTACTTGGAGTAGCGTTTCAGTAGCTTTTTGTAAATTTTTCAATATTACCCCTTATTATTATTTACTAACTATTATTATTAATAAATATTAATTTTTTAAATTTAATTATAATTAATTAATAAATATTAACTGAAAATTATTAAATTAAATTTTAATTATACATTGATATTAAATTTTAATTATTTAGAATTATTGTCAATAATATAAATTATTTTTATTTATTTTTTTAATATTGATGAATATATTTTAACTAGGGAAATTAATTAAAATGCCCTAAGTTTGACCCCTTCTTACCAAAATACCCTAAATCTCTACCGGTTTACCAAAATGCCCTAAATTTCGGCGGTGGGCCCCGCGATCGCGGGCCCAGCCCACGTGTCACCCAGGTTTGGGCAAAATGTCCCGCGGAGCCCCCCAACTATGGTCGCGGTGACAAGTTTGGTCCCTGTCTGCGGTGACGATTTTGGCCTATCGCGGGCCCATCGCGGGGAACCACCGCGGGCCAGGCCGAAACTTTGTGACACGTGGCACCGCGAAAAATTAGGGTATTTTGGTAAACTCTCCGAGATTTAGGATATTTTGGTAAGAAATGGTCAAACTTAGGGTATTTTAATTAATTTCTCTTTTAACTATCAATTAGTATTATTTTTAATTATTATTTGATTATTTTTTCATATTGTATATTTAATGGTTATTTAAAATCATAAGTTAATGTATATTTTTTTTTCTAAAACTTGTTTTAACAAATTCAAAATTTATAGCATATATGTAATAATAAATTTTAAATTTCTTTTAATTAACATATTATATTATTTAATTTTTCTTTATTACATTGGTTGTATTAATTAATATATTATTTTGTTATAAATTTGTTTTACTTACATAATTAAATTTGTAATCGATTATTATTTGAAGATGTCATTTTTGGTCATTTTACATGCTTATAAGCTACTTTTGTCAAATGTGACTTTTTCATCAGCTAGCTTATCAGCTAGTTTGCCAAACATAGCCTTAATGATTAGAGAGATGGTTTGATTCAATGAAGTCTTAAAATTAAGTAATTATGCATTAATTAGTAGTACTGTAAGTTTTAGAAGTTGTTTTTAAATGTTTGGGGGTTACATGCATTATAAAGTAGTCTAAATAAAACAAAAAATGCCAAATTTTGGGTAACATAGTTGTAAAACTATCATTTTGGTACATAAAATGTGAAATTTCAAACATTTAAGTACCTATATCATTAAATTAAGGGGCAATTTTGTCTTTTTTCTTATTTCCTTAATTTTCTTTATATATTCTTTCCATTCAGCCATCATTATTCCACAAATCTTCTCTGGCTGAAAATCTTGTCAAGACTCGCCACTGTAAAACTCGTCCGACGCCTCTAAACAACAAAACCCTTGTCATCGCTCCCCTCACACCTGGTAACTCATCTTCATCTTTTTCCTTTTGCATCTCGAGGTAGTCCTCTGCTTCCCAATATATTCCTTGATTCTCCCAATTTTGCCTTTTTTAGTAAAAAGGAACTCTTTTTCCAGTAACAGAAGCCATTGAATGTCCCTCCCTCCCCAATTCCAAAATCTACCCTTTTTTTCTTTCGATTTCACTATAAAAATGAGGCGGTGGTTGGATGTGATTGAAAATGGATTATGTTCCTTTTATGTAATTTCTGCATTTCTTCTTTCTCTGATTCATGAGCCTCAAACTAAACTTACAGCATTTAGGTTGGTGGTAGGGGTGCTCACGGGTTGGGTTGATCGGGTTGAAGACATTTTGACACATCAACCTAATGTTGGCGGTTTGAAAAAAAATTCAACCCAACCCAACCTAAACAAAGGTACAACCCAACCCGTTCGGGTTGATCGGGTTATGTTTAAACAAGGTAAAATCAAAATTAGAAACATAAAAATAAAGAAAACATGTATTTAAAATACAAACGATAATTCACACAATATATAGATACTACATATAAAAATGTCTAAACCAAATATGATCAAATAACTTGACGTCTCTAATTTGCATATTTCTTAAATCTTAAATATATCACCATCAACTGTTTTTTTCTCAATTTACATATATATGCTAGCATTTACTATATATATATACATGTGTGTGAAGGAGTTATATAGAGATGAATAAGAGATTGAATATATATATATATATATATAGGGGGTTTTACATGGTAAATATATGGAGGCACATTCTTGAAGAAAGAAAGAAAAAAATATTTTAGGGTTTATCTATATGGTAGGAGAGAGGAGAGATGAGAGGTGAGAGAAGAGAAGAGAGAAGATAGAGGAGACGTATAAGATCAAGAAAGAAACGATTTTAGTATTTATTATTTTAATTAGATATTTAATTTTATTTTTACTAAAATACCCTTTTGTATTTATTTAAAATTTATATTAGTTATTTTAAATGTGTGGCTCACATTGGTTCTTACGTTTACCACAAACTAATCAACTCTCATTTGATTAGACCCCTATATATATATATATATATATATATATATATATATATATATATATATATATATAGAGGGAGGTTCAAGAGAAAACCTTAAATAAATGAAAAACTAAAAAACACTTAATCGACCGTTTGATTAGATGATCTGATAGATGTGTGCTTAAACAGGCGGTTACAACAATATTAATTAAACTAAAAAACCTCACCCATGTATTTTTTATTCGAAAAAAGACGAAAAATAAACAAATTTCGAACGAAATAAATTACACCAAATAAACGACAATATTTTTCTCGTTAATTTGACATCCATATTGATATATTTTTTCATCCGTTTTTTCGTGGTTTTCCGGTTTTCCATTTATTTTAGGTTTTCCCTTGAACCTGACCCTATATATATATATATAGAGGGATAATAAATTGTAAACCATCATTTTCGTGTAAACCGTGTAAACCCTTGATTTCATAGGTTTTTTTGATGGATTTTTTTATGAAATTGTTTATTTTGATGAAATTATTTCATATCATTCATTTCTTGATGAATTTTTTTTATGAAATTTGTAGTTTCATAGGTGAAAACGAAAATATATGAAACAATTTCATAAAAATGAAAAAAACCTATGAAACTACAAATTTCATAAAAAGGTTTCATCAAGAAATGAATGATATGAAACAATTTCATCAAAACAAACAATTTCATGAAAAAAGTTCATTAAAAAAACCTATGAAATCGACGGTTTACACGAAAATGATGGTTTACAATTTAGTAGGACTCTCTATATATATATATATATCGGGTTTGTTCGGGTTGATTTGGGTTCAAATTCTCTTAACCCGATATCAACCCAATACATACAGTTTGAGGATTTTACAACTCGATTGGACATCGGGTTGCTTCGGGTTGGGTTATTTCACGTAGGGCTGAGTTGATCGGGTTTTTGATCACCCCTAGTTGGTGGTTGTACTCCTAAACATGGATCTGCGTTTAATGAAAAAATGATGAATGAGAAAAAGTGTTTGATGAAACGACGAAGAAAACACGTGGGTTGTATTCGGGGGTTATTTGATTAAGCATTTTTATTCATTTATTGTTAAAATTCATTTTATTTAAAGAAATAATAAAAAGAGTCGTCGTACTCACTTACCGAGTAAGACTTTCGATCCTTTCTTTCGACTCTCGGTTCTTGCTTCCGCTCCTACCGGGTAAGATTCTTGATCCTTGCCATATTTATCCGGTAAGCTAATATGACTTGGTAAGCACTTATTCGGATAAACATTTTGTAAACGACCCCTTAATGTATGCTTTTATTTTAAATAAATCAAAATTCTAGAAAAATAGATAAATGACCATGAAGGCCTATCTTTGACCCTCTCTCCTACATTCTCCTTGATATATTGATGTTAGCCTGCCAAAAGATAAAAAAAATATAACCTATTAAAACAAGTATTTGATTTATTAGCATTGTTATTTATCTTATAAAACTATAAAATAAAAAATGAATATTTTTAGTAATTAACGAGAACATTTAATGTATGACTTTTATTTTTAATAAATCAAAATTCTAGAAAAATAGATAAATGACCAACGAAACCTATCATTACTCTCTCTTCTACATTCTTCTTTATATTGATATTAATATTTTTAGAATAAAAATTATAATATTGCTATCTGATATTATTATATAAAAAAAAAGATTGTGTTGAGATGGTGAAAGATTCTGGGCCCTGTGGCGTCTTTTCGTTTCAGATCACTGCCTCTAAAAACAATTTAACATTTTCCCAAAATTCTTCACATCATACCACCCTGCATACACCTTTGACTATAACAAAACCCTATTTTTGTTCATAACAATGAATTTCAACTTTCTAAGATCGAATTCGCAGATGGAGCATGATCCGGTGTATCACACGCCCTATTTTAACCACACTTCTTATTCCGATCATTCTATACCAGGTACACGATCGCCGATCATATGCTTCCGATATCTTGAAGTTTAAATAAGTTCTGCAAATCAAATATTATTATTCGATTTAATGAAGGTTTCTTTTAGCGATCGTAGTTGAATTTTGCTTGGTGGTGCTGTTTTACAGAGGGATTATGGAGTGGAAGATGTGTGGATACGAGAGACGCCATTCAACGTCAAGTTGAAAAGAAGAGGATACGAGATGAGATTTTGGCGGAGGAAGCAGCGCGTAGGCGCGTTTTGGAAGCGGAAGTGAGGAGAGAATTGATGTTGGAAACGCCCTCGTTTATGGTTGGGCCTCCGCTTAGCGAGAACGCTCGGTTGGGAGCGGCATTGCAACCGTTTGCACCGGTATCGTTCGAGGAGAGATACGGCGGCAGCGGACGTCACCGTCGTGAAATTGGGGATTTGGAGGCGGTTTCAATCCCTCGGCCGTTTTGGTCGTCGAGAGATGGCGAACTGAGTGTAATTCATCAGGTTAGTATCATTGCTCTCTCTGTATATTGACGCAGCTTTGAATCTTGATGAATCTTTAATGTATATTTAATTTAATATTACGTCAACATAGAACTTCTTTACCTTAATTGTTTAATCAAGTTCTGAATTAGGGTTTTATCAGGGGAGATTATTTCTGCTCGATTAGGTTTCTTTCGTTAAAGTTGTAGATTTCATAGGTTAGAAGACCCGGGTTGGGTTTCGGTGAGAAGTGTCAAATTTGGTGAGAAGCGTGAGAATGGTTATAGGATGAAAAAGTGAACGAACATTAGCGGTGCAATAGAGGTGCTATCGCGGTTAGCGGTCATGGCACAAATAGCGGTCTCGCGATTAGCGGCGCTATTGACCGCTAAATGACCGCATTTTGAACGCAAAAAAGCAGCTGCATAACCGCTATTTGTAGATAGGCTATTTTGGTTTTAAAAAAATAAATTTGTGGGCTTTTATTTAGGATTTGCATTCGGTTTTAGTTTAGTCCAATAATATAAATGCGTAAATGGAGAAGAGTATTTTTAGAAGACTTTTAGACCCTACTTTTTTTAGCAGGACATGTGTATTTGGTTTGGGTTTTTTTTTGTAGATGGAAGACAGCACCTTTTGTGTCTGTTTTAGAGGACTTTTAGACCCTACTTTTTTTAGTGGGACATGTGTATTTGGTTTGTTTTTTTGTAGATGGAGGATTCTTAATAAAGTAATGGCTCATATGGTCCATTGTATTGTTTGCTTCATAAAATAATGGCTTATAGTAACTCTTTAGGATGCTTTTTTATATGCAACAAGTTTTTCACCATGGATATTGTTATCTGAGTTTCTTATTGCAGGATGGTTCAGCAAATCGGAAACCACCTCTAGCTGGTGGTGGTTCAAAAGAGCTCAAACACTGCTCCAGTGGCGGTGAAATTGGGCTTGGAGTAGTTGCTTCCAAGAATTCAAGCAAATATGTTCCAATTGATTCAAAGAAGGAAGATAAGAAGAGCGAGTTCTCGTTTAGGTGTACGATGTGTGATGTAGAAGCTTCCTCTGAGATAGTTATGAACCAGCATAAGAAGGGAAAGAAACATATGAAAAATCTTGAGAAACTTAAACAAGAATCGCGAGGCCATGGAAATCTGGGGGTTGGGAAAAGATCGAAGCCAAAGAAAACAAGGCGAAAACATAAATCGCACAAGGTAGCGAGGCATTGGTGATAAACATAACTTACCCAACTCACCGTACCACACAATCCACATTAAGGGGCTTTTTACTAGCTGCTGACTCGGTCAGCAGTCAGCACGTTTACCAAATCCTGGATTTTTTTTTTACAGGGTGCACCTTTCTGTATACTGCTCTTCCTATATTGTGCGTCTTTTTCTGTAAACTGTTGTTCCTACACTGTTCTTGGATTTCTATATTTTTCTGTATTTTGGTGATAATCTCTCACGGAATACAATACTATTGTGTGTCAACATCAGACACAAGAAGGCATAATTGTGGTTGTTTTGCTCTTGAAATAAACAAACGTTGGGTCCGTAGGGCTGTCATGGTCTATGGATATTCTCAATAATGCAACCAAAACCCACTCTTTGAATCACAAATGTAATAATAATTTTTAACAAACTAAAATAATTAGGGTTCTCTTTGATTTCATGGATTGTTGGCAATCACTTATTTAAAGTATTAAATTTAATGGATAATCATTTTCATTTATTAAAATTACTTAAATAAAAAAAAGTTGCCATAATTTATGGGAACTTCTCTTTTTCTCTAAAAAAATATAAAAAAATACATTTTGTAATTACTTACTTACTTATATATATATATCCTCATTTTCTATATTACATGTACAAAGTGGCGGATTTAAAAATTTTGAATAGTGGAAGCACCTTTAAGGTAGATTAAAAACTCGTAAAGTTGTCAATGTGTTTTTAGCCTAATTTCACCGTTTCGATGAATTTTTGAATTTTTTTTAATTGATGTCGATAGATTATTAAATTTTTTTCTGTTGATTTTGAGGTATTTTTTTCGGTTTTTATTTTTTTTGGTTTTTATTTTTTTTGTTGATTTCAAGATTTTTTGGTTTTTAGTTGATTTCGATATATTTTTCTGATTGATGAGGGTACAGGTGAAACATTACTGGGGAAAACTATAATAAAAAACTTAATAATTGTTTTTAACCGAAATAAAAGAGAAAAATAGTTTTTTAATGGGACCCCACCTTTTACATGGTGGATCCGTCCATGCATGTAGGGGTGCTCAAGTTTCCGATCAACCCGACCAATCCGGCCAACCCAACCCGAGGCAAAAAAAAATCAAACCGAGTCAACCCGATGTATAATCGATACTATTTTTGACCAACCCGCATATATTGGGTTGATAACGGGTTAGGCCCAAAACAAACCGACCCAACCCGTGAAAAACATTTAAATCTAATTTTGAATTCATGTTATTGTCATTTTTGTTACTATTGAACATTTATAAACACACAATTGTTGGCCACTTGTTACTTTAGTAATCTTGTTAATGATTATTGATGTCACATTTATAAACAGAACATTTATAAGCAATTTTTTTATTAGACAATTTAGTAATTTGTTGAACATTAAATATTTAGAAACATTTAGTAATTTGTTTAGACACGAACTTAGTTAAATGATGAAATGATCGATAAAAGTTTCAACCCAACCAACCCGAACGATTTGGGTTGGGTTGGGTTGGGAATTTTCAAACCGCAATGATTGGGTTGAGTTGTTAAAGTGTCTTCAAGCCGGCCAACCCATCCTGTGAGCACCTACTTATGGCGTCAAATTCTAATTCATATATAATACTATATATAAAAACATACGTTTTGTAGTGTTACTCAATGATCCAATAGTAGTAAGCAAGTTAAATTAGGTTATATATTAAAAAACTTGCAAATAAGACATTAAAATGTAAAGAAAAATCAAATATCGCATTATAAAAACAGCGCATTAGGCCATGGCGTGCCACATGCTTAACGTGGCGTGAGACACAAGCCTTTGTGTCGACGAGTTTTTTGAAACATTGCCCCTCATTACTTTCAACATCAATAAGAACACTATCTTCGAAAATGTTTTGCTCTAATTAAATAGATTCGCAATTAGGTGGACAATTAGGCCCATGATTGATGATAATTGATTGGAAATTCCTCTTCGAATTTGAATAAATTGTTCATTTTTTCGACGATTAGAATAAATCGATTCAAGCTTTCTAGTTAAGACTACCTATTTTATAAAGAATCTCTCATTCATTATCGTAATAAAAAAACACACATCAACAATAAAATTTTCTTGAATTACTGAACATACAAACATTATGAACTAAAAATAGTTCAAAAACGCGTATAAAAATAATCAACTAGCGAATATAATTCCATTCCATTGAAAAATAGTCAAATTAAATAAAATAATTAAGAATGTTGTACTTAGAAGTGAAAGGTTGGAGACGACGGCGAAGGGAAATAACGAATAACGAACTAGATTATAAAATTAAAGAAATTATATAATTAAGTTAGATTATCTGGATGGTTTGATTTGTAGTTGATAAGCTTCACAATCCAACCTTAAATTTTATTGTGTAATTTTTGGCTAAAACATAAACACACTTCAAATACAAAAAGTGCAAAAGATTAAGAATGAATTTCACCATAATTAAGTTTACAAAGAAACTATGATAATAATTAGATACCAAAATTATCAACTTCCAGTAACCAAAGTTCAAAAGATGATGCACTGCACGTGCATAAAATTTTACGTCAGGAAATTTATTCAATTTTAAAAAACTTGGTGCAGAAGCTTTTACGCAGGAAATTTGGTCACTAGCAACAACTATGGATTTTATCTTTATAAAGGTTGTTTATAAGATTCCTAATTTGAAGAATTATAGAGTCCACATCTTTATTTATGTTTGTATAATTAAAATCGGTTTTCGCTTTTAAAAATAATATAGTTTAGGTAAGAACACGTGCACACCCAAAATTACCATGAGCTAATGGCTAAATTTAAGAAACAAGATTATTCTAAGCGGTGATACTCTTTTATGGTGGAGTATGATAGTTCTCTGATTTAGAAATTATGATTGTCAGTATAGACAATGGTTGTCGTTGTTGCAGCGAAGATTTTGCTTTATTTAGCCAAGGTGCAGTTTGTTGAAGATTGTTTGGCTAAAATAAAATAAAATATAATTTTGAAAGGGATGTCCCACATCGGTGGAGCAATGACAAGTGGGAGGGATTCCAAGCCTATAAAAAGAGGTCCAAGTGTAACACCCCGAATCTTCCATTATTTAACGACGTACTATTTCCCGAACTTAGCGTTTAGACGATAGAAATTCTAGATACCATTAACTTCGGATCGCCTAACGTTTCAACTAACTAATCAATCGTTGAAGGATGGTATGGGTGTGTTCTTGGGTTTTGGATGTTCATGCATGGTTTTCATGTATGCAAGTGCTACCATTCAGTCACCTGAAGTTCACAAGCTCGAGGGTCGATTTCGGTTGGAAAAGGAAGCTTCAGACAGCACGCCGGGAGTGGCCGGCGACTATGACCGGCGACTATGCCACGACATAGTCGCATGGGTCAATGTCGCGGTGAGGGACCAGATCGTGAAATCAAACAGAAGGGTGGTTGGTGGCCGAGACTATGCCACAGCGACAATGCCCATGGCATGGTCGCCAAGGGCAAAGTCGCGAGCGGGCTGGAAGGTTGTATGCAGACGGGTTTTTTAAGGGAAATTCGACCTATTTCTTCCCCATTCTCTCCAAGTCGATACTCTCTCAAGTCTAGGGCGATTTTGCTTCCAAGAAGTGGTAAGCCTTCTCCTCTCTTCATCTCTCTTCATTTAAGAACTCCACCCACCTCATTTATGTGAACCAACTTGCAACATCTAGGTTTTGTGGAGGGATTCACTCCAAGTCTTCTTAAGTTACCAAGAAATTCATCCTCCATCCTTTAGGGTTAGGGTTTTCTACCAAAAACCCTCTAAGGTGAGTTCTCCTTCATCTCACTAACTAAATGCTCATTTTAATGTGATTTCTAATCTTTTAACACATTCTTGTTCATTATAGGGTGATTAGCTTACTTGACCTAAAAATGGATTTTATGGATTGAATGTCTTGTAAATGTGAAAAGTGGAGAACTCCTTGACTTCATTAGGACTCATTCACTTGTGAAATACCCTTATTGGGGAAAATATGATATTGACCATTTTTGGTCAAAATCTTGGGTTTGGAAAACTTGGGGATTCTGATGGAAATATTATGAAAGGGAGCTCTAACGTTGGTAAGAGGATTAATTATTAACCTTGGGATTTATGGCTCATAATATCCCATATTTCTTTCATGATTTCACTTTGCATTGGTTATGTATTAATTTATGATTCATAGTTATGAACTTATTCATGTGGTAATAATGTGATTGGCTTACTTGGGAGTTGAGTATGTCATTTGAGTGTAATGGATCCATAGGTACTAGAGTCATAGCACGAAATAGGCATCGGGATCCATGATAAGTAAGATGTGGGCCTATATGGCCGGGCATCGTCTCATGGGCAGTAAGGAGTAATTCCAAAGTGTTTGTTTTGTGAAATTGGAGTAACCCAATGTATAGACATGGAATGGTTGAAATTGGGGACTCACAAGTTATAGACTCTTCGGGGTTGCGCTTGTTTCCAACTTATTATCGTGGTGTGAATATTGCTACTAATAATCAAATGGCTACCTTGTCTTATGCAATCATCTTTGGTTAACGGGTTACCATTAACACTTGAAGCATTGGATATCACTTGACTTCCACCATGGGGTTCATTATGTTTTATTGTACCTCAATTTATTCTTATTATTATGAATTGTTAGGTTCTTATTCTCATCGTGTTAGACTAACACTTCTTCTCTTGGATGTGTGTTTAGGGCATTCAGGCGGTGGGGCTCCTCGGGCTTGAGTGAAGAGACGTGATGGAAATAGCATTTTTGGAAGTACATAGAGACGTACATGATAGATTATAAATGTTAAATTTTTGGTAGCAATTAGACAACACCCGAATGTAATCTACGGCATGTTGGTTTAGATTATTAGGTTGTTGGACCGTTAATTGCTCATTCCTTGGTTTTGTAAACGCCATACTTTAATTCCCCTTTTGTTGGGTGATTTGTCTATGTTAGCCATACATTTTCCGTAATTCCGCAGGTTTAAAAATTTCCCGATTTTTAGGGTGTTACACCAAGGCCTAGGTTTCAAATCGTCCCAATAAAATACACTTTAAGTATTTTATTCTTTATTTCTTGTTCCCTTGTTTTAGAGAGTAGAAGAGTGTAAGTTAAATCTTTGAGAGTGTGAGTGTTATTGGGTGAGACTTGAGAGATTAAAGTTATGTGATTTGTAACAATTTTTCACATAGTGGATTTTCTCTCTGGAGGCCCATAGTTTTTTTTAGGTTTTGGAGTTTTCCACGTAAGTTCTTATCTTCTTTTTCCTCTATAATTGTTCACTGCTTCTTCTTACTTTCTCTATTATTGTTTATTGCTTGGGTTGTTGGGAAACGCTGAGGCCAATTTCTCAACAAAAAACAACTTGCATCATACGTCTTCAATACAAGTACGCATCTTCATATCCTCATCTCTCTCTCTCTCTCTCTCTCTATATATATATATATATATATATATATATATATGAAGCCTTATCTATTTTGTGCTTATCTTATGAATGTTATGCCATTGCCCGTTGATGCTCGTGTTTGTTATCCACTCTTTTTATAATCATTGCATCTTGATCAATCAATTTTTTTTCTTACGTTTCCTATCAAGAATTCGACCATTTACTGTAAAACATGTTTTTTATTGATTATATCGATGCCTAAAACGTGTTTTTTGTACTGCTATGATAATTGACCTAAAAATTGAAACCTTCACACAGGTAGATGAGTTTCTTTCAAAAATCAAAAAATTATAAACAAAAATCGATATCAAAACTTCAAACCTTGGCCTAATGATCAGATATGGATCTTAACCGGGTGAAAGAACCCGATTCTTAGTCAGACTTTATCGGGACTTTTCTTAATTTTCTATCGTTGAGGTTGTATGTGGCTGGAAAAAAAATTAGGGTTTTGTGTGAGTAAGGAAACCACCTCTTTGGGATTAACTTTGAGGTAATTGGTTTTTATTTATTTATTACCTTATTTAAATCAAGCTCCATTTTTTGTTATTAATTAATCAGTTATTGATTTGTTTATTTATTATTAAATATGGATTTTTTTTAGGGAAATTAATTAAAATACCCCAACATTGAAAGTGACTTACCAAAGTACCCAAAAAAAATTCTTACCGAAATGCCCTCTTTTTCCGCGATAGGATCCCGCGATCGCGGGCAGGGACCAATTGTGAAAATTTTTGCAAGAAATATTTACACTTTCAGTCCCTGGCCCCCGCGATCGAGGCCCGCGAGGGATCAAACGCGGCCCGCGATGGCCCGCTATGGGGACTGAAAGTGTAAATAATCTTGCAAAATTTTACACTTTCAGTCCCTGCCCGCTATCGCGGGATCCTATTGCGGAAAAAGAGGGCATTTCGGTAAGAAGTAAATTTTTTGGGGTACTTTGGTAAGTCACTTTCAATGTTGGGGTATTTTAATTAATTTCCCTTTTTTTAAATATGTTTAGTAAAATAAAAGGTCCACCCAATCTTCGGTTTTTTTATTGCAATTTAAATACACTTTATTGCACCATATATGTGAATATGTTATTTTAATTATGGATGTTAATCATATTTATTTATTAGGATCGATTTGAGTTTACATGCTGTTTTTGTAGGATTATTCATTGTATTTATTAAATAATGTTAATTTAGTTTACTTACGGTTTTATTTTGAATTAATTATATATAGAAAAACATTTGCATGTTTATCTTAGTGTAAAAATTATTTTTATATTTCATATATTTATCTTAATTCAAAATAGTTATGATTATCTTGACACGAGTTCCTACTAATTATTCTCAATCTTATAATTAAATTTTGGAAGCTACACTTCCATCCCATATATTTTGGTTTTTAACCAAAAGCTCTAAAAATACTATTAAGATGTAAAAAAAATTTAATTTGACTTTATGTCAAAACTAATATTTATTTGTCTAATGGCAAAAAAATTTAAAATACTATTAAGGTATTAAAACATTGAAATTGGCTTCATATGTCAAACTCGTATTCATTTTGTGGCCACTGAGTTTTAATCAGAGTTGATGTCTTACAATCATAATTTGTCAAGGGATTAGTCTAGGCATAGCCTAGCACACCCTTAAAAAAACAATGTTATCTTCAAATAAATAAATCGTGATATATCGACTGGATTTTGTCAAACGAGTGTAAATAGCCCTAAGGTTTCTAAGGACTTAAGAAATCCATGTGATTCCCCTCTTACCTGGAAATCCAAAAATGGTTGAACGATTCAAAACCCCAACAAACAATACAAAGCGAAATGGAAAAAGAGAGGAATTAGATTTAAACATAGAAATACTAATATTGAACAATCCAATACAACCAAGATAATTAAATTTAGCATGCATCATAATTTATTGTCTTATGAAAGAAAATTTCACGTATTATCCTTTATTTACGTAAATGGTCAAAACAACCCATATGTGATTTTGAAACACCCTAAAAATCCGAATAAATTTAAACCTTAAATAGACAAGTTTACAACAACCTCTTCCAAAATACTTTCATTCATAAATGGAAAATTAGTGACGAAGATTCATAATTATAAACGAAATGTCATAAACAACCTACTAATCTAATCCATAGCCAAACGAGATCAGATTATAAATGTTGTCTACGGGATCTCCCAAAATATCTTCGATTTATAACTAATCTCTCCATTACATCTTCAAAAGCTATGATCCTGATACCACTCTTCACTCATCCCCTCGATTCCCTACCTGTGCTAGCACCTAGTAAAAATTTAGTTTTGAAAACATTAGGTTTGCGCCTAGTGAGAACGTCCAGTTTAAAATCAAAACATTTATAAGCTTTGAAAATTAAATCTGTAAACAAAGCATATAAAATTAATTTCTCCTTCAATCCATAACGTACACATAACATCTTTCGATGACGGGAATCATACCCGATTCCATGAATATGACAAACAACAAGTAAGTCATAGTATCATGTTTAAGAGTGCCACTACGAATCACTGAGAATCCAAGATTTCAGCTCGCGCCCAAGAAATTACAATTAATCCATGCCTATTTCTTGGTGTGGAAATATGGATTACAATTAAACCATGCCTGTCCCTTATCTCCCAATAGAAAACGGGAATTACAATTAAACCATGTCTATTCCACGTTTTCACATAATTCTTGTGCCTATGGATCCATTACATATATTCGTGCGACTATTATAAACATACAATTTTATGTTTACAATAATATCATCTCATAACATAAACGAACCAAGTATAACCACTAGATTCAATACAATAAAGTTCCACCTATTTCGTTTTCATCAAGATATAAAAATGTATTTTCTTTATGTATTAGTTTCAATTTTCAACACTTGAAATATATTCAGAATACAAATTCCAGAAGTCCAATTCGGAGACTAACCGGAAATATATTCGATTCAGTATCTGATGAGATTCAACCAAACTCAAATTCAATCCTATTTTTATCAATTACTAAGTCAGTAACCAATTCAAACACCAATTTGAATTGTGATTTCTTAACCTAAAAATTGATTCGAGAACAGCTAATACCTTACCGAACGAGAACTCGGTCTTTCTCTCTCTCTTGGAAACCGACTTTACTTCTCAGACGCAAATATTTTTGCCACAAAACCAACTTCTTCTAATTTATACCTCAAGTTTTCAAATATTAAATTAGCCCAATACTTTGGCTAAATACACTTTTGGTCCTTCGACAACAATGATAACATATCTTCTAAAATAACACACCCAATTATTTTAAACGTCTTTATAAAATAAACATGCAATAATTATGGAATTTTTGAGGTGTTACAGATTTAATGTCCTAAACTCAAAAGAACATGAGTACAAATATGAATATCCAATCTAAAGAGACTACTTTTGTCGGAAAGGTACAAGAATATACTTAATATTCATCAACTCCATATTAACCCTAAAAACCAACCACCTGAAAAGATACAAACAAATACCTTTAAGTTTTTGTGATGACATATCAGTCATAACTTTCATAGAGATAACCTTTTACTAGCAACCCCAAAGAACCGCGGGCCTAAAACGGAGAATCAAAAATATTAATGAACAAATACTTCATGGACTAATCATACAGTGAAATGAAGCTCACTCTATTGCAAGAAGGTGGCTGGTTTCAACAAAAAAATGTTGTGTCTCAAAACCCATCTCAATATTGTGGCAAGGAACTCACATAAGATGACATGATTCCTAACATTATTTCCACCTTTCATATATCAGTAAATATTAATGAACCAATATAAGTTGAGAGGCATAACAAGGTTCTTTCGGATACCAATGTCGAATATGTCATGACAAAGAAAATTCTCGAGATCTATGTAACTCCAAAGGATTGTGAGTTAAAAACAATTTCACACGTGTGACATCTATGTACCATGTGGACGAAACCCTCGAAAGGGTTAGGGAGGGTCAGGGTCATGGTATGAGTCAGGAATATTTTTTTTTTCAATGCCTAGAGCAGATATACAACTATTGCCCCAGGTGATAATGGACAATCAAATAAGAAATACACTAACTGCTCCTAAAAAATGGAATAAATAGAAAATGAACTATGTCGTATATAAGATTGTTTGAGTATAAGTTTATTTGAATATATTTTAACTATTAAATTAATTGCATTTGCGTATATATACAACTGAGTTTGTAACCATTAGAGATGTAAATGAACATATAAAAAAACAAATGCAAAACTCTCAATGTTCTTCGTTCTATGTAGGAATGTATGGAGGAGAACTTGATTGTTTTTGTGACATCTCTTACAATCCTAAGAAATAGATTATTATTCATTGAATTAATAATTTTTAATTCCTCCAAACACTTGGACGATGGATTGTCACTTGTTGCTTAATGACACAAGATCAATCACTAAAGCACTATAATAATAGGAATCTTGTTAAGATATTCGTACCAACGGGAAATCATATTATAAGAATGGAAATGGGCATATGTACATCAAATCTAGTGATGTGAAAGCAACATTTACTAGAGAAATTAATGTATCAAGTTAATGGATTGTCTATGTCATTAAACCATATTTTCTCACTTGGTACGTGCGAAATATGTGATTAATCGCAGTGAGATGCAAACTATCCATAGTGGGAAGCGCAATTGTACACTGGACACTATGATCGTCACAGCAAGTAATAGTTGGTAAAATACCAGAATCGTATCCACAAGGACTGGGCAATCAAGACACTATTGTTCTCATGAGCTTCATTTTACAAGTTTCAATTAGAGAGGAAGCAATAAGCTGGTTGTTTTTGTGAAATGTTATTTTAACGAGTTACTTAAGATTTAAAAGAAGGAATGTAGGTTAGACTTTCCCTAGATTTTATATAAAATACTTGATCCAGAAGAGTGCTCACTGCACTTGTGCAGGGTGGGCACTCCCGTTAAAGAAGTTCGGTTACACAGATACTCACACCTCATAGTAAAAATCCCATACTTTTAGTCCTTACTGTTTTGTCAATAGTAATCTCAAAATGGACCTTTTCAGGTCTCGATGGAATGTGTAGAGACAAATACTCTAAGTGTTTTTAAGTACACAAACTAGCTTGCCTACTACTCCAGTGGGTTGAGTTTATCTCACTGTGCAGACCCCACTTTCGCGAGTGTCATAAGAATTCTTTCGAATTCCCTAGCATCATCCAAGATCGTGTCACTGCGTTCTACTTATTTCTGAGTTAAGAACTAGACTTTAGATCCTCACAAGTGATCGTCTTGTTCGCATCATTGGGCAATAATCGAGAGTGAATGACCAAAACAATAAATATTCAAAGTATGAAGATTACTCAAGCATTTTTCATAAAATCCAGGTACTTTTCCTTCCTACATCCCAAAGGATGTTTAACTCATATTTAAAGAAGTAAAGAAAACAAGAGATGAAAACTTGCAAGTAATCATACTAAAATAGAAACTTTGATTAAAATCCGTAGTGGGCACTGCAGGAACAACACTGCTACAGAATTGTGAAATACTTCAAACTATAGGTTATACTAGGAATCGAAATGCAGAAAATTAAAGACTAACTTCAGTGAATTCTAGAGCTAAACTAAAATAAAGTGCACTAAATGTGTAGTAGATGGATATGAAATAAATGAACCCAAAACCTCTTTATATACTTAGAGGAAAAAGGTGGACAAAACAAAAGTGGGAAATTACCTAAAGGCTAAAACTCTAAGTGGGAGACATAAGATTTAATTTCATTGAGCAAAGTTTCCTTCCAAAAGTTTGTAGATAATTATCCCATGGTCACTTCACCTTTTCCAAAAAGCAACTTTAAAGTACCATTGGTTTCATTAAAATAATGCAAATGCCATCTTGTAGGAGACATGCTTCTTTTTTCTTTTCTCTCATGCTTCTGCTGCCATCGATGCTTCCATTCTCCAGAGTCAACTTCAAGCTGAATTTTAAATTCATTTGTCTTCTTCTTGGCTCGTCAGTGGGAACCGGAGTGGGCACTCCCAAAGTCACTGCAGATTTTACGTGAAAGTGCAGCAAAAACCTACTAAATGGTTAATAAAAAATGTAGTTCACTCTTTTTGCTCAGTTTTGGGAATAAGGCCAAGAATGGGTGATTTAAGAAGTAAAATGACTAAAATTTGACAAAAGAAAATAAAAATAAAAGGAAATAATAATTAATAATTCTAAAAATAGAGTTATCACAACCTCAAACTTAAATCATTACTTGTCCCCAAGTAATAAAGAGAAAGAAAGAAAATTTCACTTCGAGCTTTGAGGGACTTACCAAATTTCACGCCTTGAATGAATCTTGATCTTTCTCCATGGATGCTTCTTTCGGTCCCCACAACTGAATTGTTACTTTTGTGTATTCAAAATATCATTTCTCTTGTAACAATTGATCCATAGGACTTGATTGGGTTTTGAAAGATTTGTGGCTTTGAATATGTTTCCCAATGTTTTGCAATAGGCTTTACCAAACTTGAACCGGAAATCCCATTTTGGGAATTTTTATTTTACGAGATATTCTTGTTTTAAGAAGTGAACATTTCTGGGTTTTGCAAGGGTGAACAAGTACACTTTAGGATTTATTTGGGTATGGGTAATTTTTGTGAGAGTGGTTATTCTGATGGTCTAGAATAGGCACACCATCGTTTTCTTGGAATGGGCACTCTGATGGTCTAGAACAGGCACACCATCATTTTCTTGAAGTGGGCACGCTGATTTTTTTTCTTTCTGTTTTTGTGTTTTGTTTTTTAGTTGGAGGGGGGTATTGTCTACCCACCTCAAACTTAAGACTTCACAATGTCCTCATTGTGACTTAGATTGGAAGTCACTGGAAGTCCCCACCTCAAACTTAAAATTGCACAATGTCCTTATTGTGACTTAGAAAGTAAGGACGTAGAGGTGATTGGGTTACAAAAGGGTCGTGTTTGGGCATGTGTATGCAAAAATGGCCTATATCATTTCATCGTGACAAGTTGAGGATCTAGAACTTACAAAAGTGAGTTTTTTTAGTTCGGAGTCCGAAAAACCTTGAAATGGAAAAGGATCAAAAAGCATTCAAACAAGAAAATGGTTAGTAACCCAAAAGCACCTACTCAACAGTAGGGATCCATGCATCATAAACCAAAAGATTGTCAAAGTAGCAATTGTCAGCAACCAACCATGAGAAAATATCAAATAAACACATAATTAAAATTGTTTTTGAGAGCATCAAGAGTAGAGGTGGCAAAAACTGACACGACACGCTAACCCGACACGAACCCGACACGAAATAAACGGGTTTGGGTAATACATTTCAACCCGTTTAAGTAAACGGGTTGACACGATACGACACGAAAATTAAACGGGTAAGGTTAGGGTTAAAAAATTCAACTCGAAATTGACCCGTTTAACCCGTTTAAATTAGGCCATTCTTTGAACAATTAAATATGGGCTTTGACTATTATCTATTTATGTATGGACAATTAAATATGGGTTTTGACAATTAAATATGGGCTTTGACAATCAAATTTTTAGTTTTAAAGTTTATGCCATGTTATTAGAAAATTCATAGAAAATCAACCGTTGGTCCAAATGAGGTGTACGATATACCGTTAGAAAGATTAAAATGTCCTTAAGAACTTTTATGAACAGTTAAAGTCCTAATTATGAGTTTAAATGTGTCAAAACACTGAGTTTTCACATTGTACACAAGAACCTGCGCACTGTTTTTGTAAAGGTTGTAGCGGTCTGATTATAGCTCCGAATTGCATGAATCAAGTTTCTGTGGAATCCTAAGATATCAATGAACAACTTTCATTTAGATGATAGTGTCCAATTTGGCTTCTAAATGGAAGAAATATATTGTAACTTATGGCATATAGGAGCTGTCAATTATGAGTTTTAAAGTTTCGGCCATGTTATTAGAAAATTCATAGAAAATCAACCGTTGGTCCAAATGAGGTGTACGATATACCGTTGGAAAGCTTAGAATGTCCTTAAGAACTGTTATGAAGAATTAAAGTCCTAATTATGTGTTTAAATATGTCAAAAAACTGAGTTTTTGAATCAGCTCACATTGTACACAAGAACCTGCACACTATTTTTGTAAAGGTTGTAGCGGTCTGATTATAGCTCCGAATTGCATGAATCTAGTTTCTGTGGAATCCCAAGATATCAATGAACAACTTTAATTTAGATGATAGTGTCCAATTTGGCTTCTAAATGGAAGAAGTATATCGTAACTTATGGCATATAGGAGCTGTCAATTTCTGTATGTTTCACAAGGAAGTGGGATTTCCTCCCATCCACCATTGGTGGGAAACAAAAACCTTATGCTCTATGCCCACTATAAATATGATCTCACCCCTTGTATTTTCATTTGCATCACCCCCCTTGACCCTAGCTTGGTGGTTTGAGTCCGTTTGCTTGGACCCTCTAAGTTGGTGCACCCTATTATGTTGGAGCACCCTATTAAAAGTTTTATATTTCTAAATGTTAAATGGGTTAAACGGGTTAGCGGGTCGTGTCGGGTTAGACGGGTTAAATCAGGTCGTGTTCAGGTTGAGATTTTCTGACCCGTTTATTAAACGTGTCGTGTTCGGGTTAGGCACTCTCAACCCGTTTAACCCGTGAACCCGACACGACACGACACGTTTGCCAGGTCTAATCAAGAGTGGGCACTACAGTCCCAACAAACCATCAGTGGGCGGGGGTTGTCTTTGGGGAGTTCTCCGCAACATCATCACTGGAGCAGTCATCACTTTCTTGGGTTGGACAGATGCCTGGGAGTTTTGCAGCGAGATCAAGGTTGGCCTCTTCCAACATTTTATTCATGACCGCATCTCTTTGTTGGGTGTACATCCAAAATGCCTCGGTGGCTCTGTCCATTTCCTTCTGTCGGTCCTCCATAGTGGTGAGTCGATCAGTGATAGCTTTCAGTTCTGTCAAGATAGCGTCCAAGGGATTTGTGCTTCGGCTTGGAGTGGCAGCAGAGAGTGGGTTGCTGGCAGTGTCCACTGAGGCAGCATCAGTGGTGTTTTCAGCAGTGGGAAGGGTAATCACCCTGCCCATTTTCTTGACAGTGAGCACGCTGATGTTGTTGGCAGAAGTGATCCAGACATCACCTGGAGCAGAGGGCACTCCAGCAGCTATTAGTAACGAAGTAATGAGACATGGAAGGGGTAAGATTACCTTCTTTCGGGTCCTGGCTTGATAAATGGCCGATTGCATCAAAATACCGAGGTTGATGGTTTTTCTAGTGAGAATGCAGTAGAAGAGACCACACTTATCCTTGGATTGGGTTGTGTCATGTGTTGTGGATGAGAGGGAGTGAGGTAGGAACTGGAACCACACAGCGGCTTCCGTAGTGAGGAAGTTGGCTGAAATGCATTTCCTTCCTCCATCCATGACCCAAGTCTAGCCTTCTACAACTATGGCCTTCAGGATTGCCTCATCATCCTCCTCGGTCATTTTCTGTAAAAATGAAGCAAACGTGCACCAGAGTGGGATCCGAATTCCAAGGACCCTATTGATGGTAGATGTCCCATAGTGCACACTTCGACCCCGGACTGTTACACTGGTGCTCTTGGTCTGAGAGGCCTCGGCATAAAACTCTTTTACCAGAGAGGAGTTAGCTTGTCTATTGGCAGTGGCCCAATCTTGCTGCTAAACCCTTTCTTTGATAAATGGGTTTGCATTTATGAACTCAGGGTCAAAAATCCTCTCCACATTCAATTTTTGATTAAAAATACACTCATAGTTGGCAGCAGCGGCGACAATTGTGAACTGCCCGGGGATGCCACTGGGGGCATGCTCAGTGCCCATTGTGCCTTTATGAGAGTCAGTTTGAACATGTTCATTATCATCATCAGATTCCTCTGATGATGAAGTAGAAGAGGGGATATGACCCTTACCTTTTCCTGCAGTGGCTTTCTTGGACCTCCCTGCAGCAGACTTCGCCGGAGTGGTCACCGTAGACCTGGTGACCATGCCCTTCTTCTTCTTCAGAGCTCTCCTCATGGGGTTTTCTTTTCTTTAGCTTGAAGTGTGAAGTGCATCCATATCCACAGTGTTTCCCCCTTGCAGTTGTTGGTTCCTAGCATCTTCCTCTTCCTTCCTTTGACATTCTTCAGCCTCTCGAAATAATCTCTCATCTTCTTCTCTTCTCAATCTCTCTTCTTCTTCCTTCTGCCTTTTCTCCTCTTCTTCTCTTCTGAGTTTTTCTTCCTCCTCTTTCCTGATTCTCTCCTCCTCTGCCCTTTTCCGTTCTTCCTCCTCCTTTCTAATCCTTTCCTCTTCTTCTTTTTTACGTCTCTCCTCTTCATCCCTCCTCAGTCTCTCTTCCTCCTCTCTTCGTCGTTTTTCCACTTCTTCCTTTTTCTTTTTGATTTCAAGAAGCTTTTGTTCGAACTCTTCTTGAAGTCTGAGCATTTCTTCCTCAGCTTTTTGGTCCTCGATGTCGAACTTGCTCAGATTCGTGTCTGAGGTCTTCGATGATGTAGCTTTCGACCCATCTTGCTTGGAGGATTCGGCGTCAGGAACAATAGTCGTCACCGTGTTTTCGTCAGTGGAAGGTGGTGGTTGGGTAAGGTCGTCGGTGACATTCTTTGGCTGGTTGTAACATCCTGAATTTTCAACAATAAGTATTTTAATGAGAATTGGGATCTTTTGTATTTTGGGTTAAATCTTGAATTATATGGAAATTTTACAATTCAATAGGGTTAAAATACAAGAGATTAAAGTAGGATGTTACTTTCGGAAATAACGAAACTTGGAGGTGTGTTTGGTCAATATGGATAATATGTATGGATAAGAGGCTGAAGAGATGAGATAATATCTCATTTTGGTTTTGTTTGAGTTGGCAGAAGAAAGAAAGGCAGAGAGAAAGAGAGAAAGGGAAAAAGGAAGAAAGCAAGCTTTGATCATCAATTTGGTAAGGAAAGTGATCATGTTTTCTGATATAATTGTTATAGACGTTGGGTTATAAACGAATCTGTGTTTGGATTAGGTTTTCAAAATCGTTCAAAACGGATTGGAGCAACAGATCGAGATTAAAGTGGATTTTCTTCAAAGAGGTCAGTTCATTCGATTCTTTGTACAAATCAGTGTTTTTAAGTTATAGTAACCTTGGTATATTTGTATGAACTGACTGAGGATTGATTAGAATGAGTAGATTGAACTGATTTCATGTTTTAAATCGATTTGAGGACTTGTTGAACGGACAGTACGCAAAACCTTGAAAGTCCCGGTAGTTGGAAGTCCCGGTAGTTGAAAGTCCCGATAGTTGGAAGTCCCGGTAGAGGCAAGTCCCGGTAGTTGGGAGTCCCGGTAGTTGGAAGTCCCGGTAGAGGCAAGTCCCGGTAGAGGTAAGTCCCGGTACAGGTGAGTCCCGGTACAGCATATCGGGAGTTGAGTAAAGAAACCAGCCTATCTAAATGGTATCAGAATTTGATATGGCTCAAGGATCTGATAAGTTAAGTATCTAGAGGCCTTGTATTTTATGTATCTTTCCGGATGTAATGAAATGTGCATTTATGTAAATCGTGGAAATATGCGATTTAGGAATTGTGATGGGAATTATATAGCTTGAACATATATACCCTTGAAAAGTAGTATGTTAGGTTTATAGACTGCGTTAGTCGATACTAGGCAGGAATATAATGCTATATAAAAGAAAAGGATTTATTGGTGATTCGCTCATAAAGTTACTATGAGGAATCTGTACGATATATATATGATTTGCTCATACTGAATGATATGAGGAATCTACGAGGTATAAATCTAATTCGCTTATACGGTTGCTATGAGGAATTTATATTGAGTAAATACCTATATGAGTACAATTAGGTGATATGGATCCATAAGCACTGAAGTTTGGTAATCACATGGAATAGGCGTGTGGTATTACTCGTTTAATCGTTATTCCAGTGTGTGTGGGAAATCATGGAATAGGCGTGTGGTATTAATCGTTATTCTTGATTTCTAAGGAAGAGAGTGAGATTGACATAAGTGCTTGTGATCTCTGCTTCCTTACCGATAAATGGGCGTGTGTAATCGCGATTTATTGGTGGAGAGAATTGATCTAGAATCTGAGAAGATTCGTAGTGTGGCTCTGGGGTATGAAATGCTGATAAATGGGCGTGTGTAATCGCGATTTATTGGTGGAGAGCATTGATCTAGAATCTGAGAAGATTTGTAGTGTGGCTCCGGGGTATGATATGCTGATGGAATTGTTGTCAGTCATAGTAATGGGAGTGGAAAAATTGTGTAATGGAATAGAGTTATACGTATGGTAAGAAAAGGGGAATCAGGTTTGTTATAACTTGTTTACATTGAATTTTACAAATGTTATCTTGGAAACGAATGTTCTCACTAGGCGTTGGCCTATTCGTTTCAATTGATGTTTTCTTACCAGGTATCAGCTCGGGGAAGTAAAGGGTTGTGGGACGAGCGTTTTGATATAGCAGAGGTGGATGAATTTAACAAAGAAGAGATTTTGATGGATTGATAGATAACTTGATTAATCTGGTTGTAGTGACATAATTAGATTGATAGGTTATTTGAAGGGTCTTGTAATGTGAATATACTCTTGATGGTTAATCCACTGCCAATTTTATAAGTCGAAGTATTTATTGTCATAACCTGTTATAATTTGAGGTCTAAATTGGCGAAGATTTTGGGGTGTTACAATATGGTATCAGAGCACTAGTTTAAGCGAACTATGTATGCTGATAAGATACTTAGACTTAAGCTGTGATGGAGTAGGTTATGATATGTGAGATATGGGTAGAAGTGTTAAGACAGAATAGTCTTAGAGATTAACGGAAATACGTGAAATTAGTACTGTGATAATGGTAACGAGGATTCTCCTGTATAATATGTTCACAATTCCAATTAGCTACTGTTATTATGAATATATTGTTACACGAGCATGCTTATTTCTGAATTATTAGAGTGACTAACGATCGATAAGGTACGTTTTGTATGTGTGTACGTGCATAACCATTTCTTATGGTTATCCCTTTATGTTTTAGTAGAATGATGGTGAATACACCACCAAGGTCCTTTGAAGGACAAATCAGTTTTGATTGGAGGTTGGAAGGATAACCTGGAATTGGCGAGACTCATGAAAGTCCACCAAGGTAACCTTTAGTAGGTGGATTGATATGTGTGGAGATAGAGTATGAGATGATTGATCAAGATGGAAATGGTATGACATGGTGGAGTATGTGGATCGTGGAATGCCAGTATAGCAAATGTTATAAGGCCGAGAGGGCGACCACTGGTCGGAAGTAGAATGTCAATGATAAGTTACGTAAGTAAGACGATTGACCTCGTTTGAGTAAGAAGCCTTCAATTGCGAGGAAAGTTTTATGCCTGGTGTTTTAGTGTGTGTTACATGAGTTTTCATGATTTCAAACCAAATGCATAAATAACAGTTTTAGCCAAGGTTGAATTAGCATGTGCGAAAGTGTATTTAAAGAAAAAGGCAATCCCATTTACGTCGCACAACGAAATTTTTGAAGTTTTTACAAAGTATTTCTTACTTTACATGAAAAGTTGAATTACAGCAAGAAAGCGTTGGTCAGCAAAACGTTTAATAACTAACAGGAGTATGGACCTATTAAACATCATATAAATAGGCGAGAGAACCGACTAGTTTATTTCGTGTCGGTAAAACTTTTTCGAACTGTTGTCGTACGAAGAGATTTTCATTTAGTATATTACCGTCGTAACAACACTGTTTTGGTTGAGAAGGATTGAGTTTTCGGAAATTTAATATGCAAACGATTCTCGAGATCGTTGTGCAGTACTTTGGGGTATGTGTGCCCAAGTTATTTCCCAGTAGGGTTATTTAAAATGAGAAAATGTGCGAAATGATTTTGTCATGCATAATGGCTATGAACTCGCTAGGTCGTAGAGTATTACGTTATAAGCTAAGAAAGAACTCCAAGAGTGGAGAGGTGTTGGATAAACCTTGGGAGAAAGTTTGTAGTTTTGGTAATTGTGTTCAAATGAGAGATGAACAGTGTGAGCGGTACCGGTATGCTGTTATGCAGAGGGTATGCGCAAAGAAAATTTTATCGTGTACGACATAGTTAAAGACTTTGAGTAATTGACGAATAAATCACTAATGAAAGAAGTTTCGAGTTATTGTTGCACAAGCGAAAGATATGTAGTCAAAACACGATTTTAATGTTTATTGTGGATGTGCAATATTTATGATATTTTACGTTTTAAAAATGTGAACATGTGGGTTGGGGGATTTTGGTAAATCCGACTATGTAAAGTTTTAAGAGTGGTAAACCTTTGTTTTGGGGCCGATGGCCAATTAAGGGATTAAAAAGGGTAAAGATTTTGGGTATCAATGTATTTTGGTTTACGTAATCGTGTGAGTGACACATGTTTAACCAAACGTTTATTTTGGCCTTAAAGGCTTGATTTATATTCAAATGAGTCTTTTAAATGTTTGTTAGTTTTAGTGACTCGAGATGGAGTCTCGGATGTGTTATATGCTTAACTGCTTTCTATTTGAACAAGTGTCGGTCTTAAGTGTAAAGACTGTTTGATAAATTGCGCGTTCTTAATACCTTTGAAACTAATGAACCTTGGCGAAGTATATACATTGTGGAGTATAAAAGAGTTGCATATACGCATATATATATGCCTATATAAGTTGACTTCGTTGGGAAAGTAGCAATGATGGGGTCGTAGGATTATCATGCTTCGGAACGTGTGTTGCATAATGATCATTAGATCCTTTGAGTAGATGGCTCAGTATTGAACTCAGTTGAGTCTTAAGAGCATTGACCCGATTTGATAAGCTCGACGTAGGCTTGGGGTTGAAATTGCATGAATGATATTGTAATTGAAGTTTACTTGACGTAAATGCTTTGGTTATCCTTTTGGGGTCATGTATAAATGTTAAGTCTTGACTCAGAAGTTTAAAAGTTGAAGACCACCTTGTGGGGATGGTAAGAACAGTGAAGGACTGTTGTTTTAGATAAGTGTTTTTACTTATGATGTGGAAGATTTATAAAAGATGAAGTACTAGAGACGAACCAAGGGAGTGTATAGAAAATGTTGATCTGTGAGGGATTGTACCATGTTTTTGTATTGGTTTGGAATCACAAGGAGCTAGTATGAACGTATAAGTTCAAGTTAATTAGAAAATCGTGAGTGGTAGTTCAACTAAAGTTGGGGAGGAGGTATTTAGTGAAATAAAATCGGTTTTTGGACGAGAAAACAGGAATATAAATGTTTTTGTGTATGAGTCTATGAGAGACCTGGTCTGTGGTTAATGTTATGGGTGGAGATTGTACGAACGAGTAGTGGCATGAATTGCCAAGATAGATATGTCAACTAGTATGTAACGTGAAGTCAGAAAGAGGGAGTGTCCGAATGGAAGTTTTCGGGGATTCCGGATGGAAAGTACTATTTGTCAATAAAGTTGATGGAGCATGTGGCTTGTAAGTTGGTGTGGTATAGTGAAGGCAAAATCGTTAAGGAATATAAGTTGCTCCTTATGTGTGAAAGAATTGTACGAGAAAAGATTAGTTGAAGATCTAAGAATGGGTAGTAACTTCGAACGGTAATGTAGTTTCAAGATAACTTGGTTAAATATTTTAAGTTAAAAATCTTAGTGAAACTGTTTGTTTTGGTTCGTAATGAGAAAATACTATCGATATGTGGAAAGTTGGAAGAAAGAGACAAGTGATACTTGAAAGATAGTATTCCACGCTAACGTGGGGAAGCAATGATAGAAAGCTTTGGACTTAAGAATGTAGTCATACTACGAGTTCAATGGAGTTATCACCTTTGATATACAACCCTTTAGTGCTTGGTTGAGACGTGTTTGTGTGGTGCGATAGTGATGTGAGAAGGTGATAGCATTTTTGGGTCGAAGAAACGTGTAAGTCATGGATGCAATGATGGATTGCCGTAGTTTTTGAAGCATAATTGATGAGAAAAGTTGTTATGTGAAGGAGCGGGAATCGTTTTTAGAAAAATCTTTTGATAAATTACAATTTAAGAGGGTGATTATAGGTATAATAATATTATATCTTTGAGTTGTTAGTATGACTATAGAGTCGGAAGAAAGTATGTGAGATAGGTACTCTTCTTTGTTTATCTGATTGTGATTTCGGGGACGAAATCATTTTCAAGTTGGGGAGTATTGTAACATCCTGAATTTTCAATAGTAAGTATTTTAATGAGAATTGGGATCTTTTGTATTTTGGGTTAAATCTTGAATTATATGGAAATTTTACAATTCAATAGGGTTAAAATACAAGAGATTAAAGTAGGATGTTACTTTCGGAAATAACGAAACTTGGAGGTGTGTTTGGTCAATATGGATAATATGTATGGATAAGGGGCTGAAGAGATGAGATAATATCTCATTTTGGTTTTGTTTGAGTCGGCAGAAGAAAGAAAGGCAGAGAGAAAGAGAGAAAGGGAAAAAGGAAGAAAGCAAGCTTTGATCATCAATTTGGTAAGGAAAGTGATCATGCTTTCTGATATAGTTGTTATAGACGTTGGGTTATAAACGAATCTGTGTTTGGATTAGGTTTTCAAAATCGTTCAAAACGGATTGGAGCAATAGATCGAGATTAAAGTGGATTTTCTTCAAAGAGGTGAGTTCATTCGATTCTTTGTACAAATCAGTGTTTTTAAGTTATAGTAACCTTGGTATATTTGTATGAACTGACTGAGGATTGATTAGAATGAGTAGATTGAACTGATTTCATGTTTTAAATCGATTTGAGGACTTGTTGAACGGACAGTATGAAAAACATTGAAAGTCCCGGTAGTTGGAAGTCCCGGTAGAGGCAAGTCCCGGTAGTTGAAAGTCCCGATAGTTGGAAGTCCCGGTAGAGGCAAGTCCCGGTAGTTGAAAGTCCCGGTAGTTGGAAGTCCCGGTAGAGGCAAGTCCCGGTAGTTGGAAGTCCCGGTAGAGGCAAGTCCCGGTAGAGGTAAGTCCCGGTACATGTGAGTCCCGGTACAGCATATCGGGAGTTGAGTAAAGAAACCAGCCTATCTAAATGGTATCACAATTTGATATGGCTCAAGGATCTGATAAGTTAAGTATCTAGAGGCCTTGTATTTTATGTATCTTTCCGGATGTAATGAAATGTGCATTTATGTAAATCGTGGAAATATGCGATTTAGGAATTGTGATGGGAATTATATAGCTTGAACATACATACCCTTGAAAAGTAGTATGTCAGGTTTATAGACTGCGTTAGTCGATACTAGGCAGGAATATAATGCTATATAAAAGAAAAGGATTTATTGGTGATTCGCTCATACAGTTGCTATGAGGAATCTGTACGATATATATATGATTTGCTCATACTGAATGGTATGAGGAATCTATGAGGTATAAATATAATTCGCTTATACGGTTGCTATGAGGAATTTATATTGAGTAAATACCTATATGAGTACAATTAGGTGATATGGATCCATAGGCACTGAAGTTTGGTAATCACATGGAATAGGCGTGTGGTATTACTCGTTTAATCGTTATTCCAGTGTGAGTGGGAAATCATGGAATAGGCATGTGGTATTAATCGTTATTCCTGATTTCTAAGGAAAAGAGTGAGATTGACATAAGTGCTTGTGATCTCTGCTTCCTTACCGATAAATGGGCGTGTGTAATCGCGATTTATTGGTGGAGAGCATTGATCTAGAATTTGAGAAGATTCGTAGTGTGGCTCTGGGGTATGAAATGCTGATAAATGGGCGTGTGTAATCGCGATTTATTGGTGGAGAGCATTGATCTAGAATCTGAGAAGATTTGTAGTGTGGCTCTGGGGTATGATATACTGATGGAATTGTTGTCAGTCATAGTCATGGGAGTGGATAAAATTGTGTAATGGAATAGAGTTATACGTATGGTAAGAAAAGGGGAATCAGGTTTGTTATAACTTGTTTACATTGAATTTTACAAATGTTATATTGGAAACGAATGTTCTCACTAGGCGTTGGCCTAATCGTTTCAATTGATGTTTTCTTACCAGGTATCAGTTCGGGGAAGTAAAGGGTTGTGGGACGAGCGTTTTGATATAGCAGAGGTGGATGAATTTAACAAAGAAGAGATTTTGATGGATTGATAGATAACTTGATTAATCTGGTTGTAGTGACATAATTAGATCGATAGGTTATTTGAAGGGTCTTGTAATGTGAATATACTCTTGATGGTTAATCCACTGCCTGTTTTATAAGTCGAAGTATTTATTGTCATAACCTGTTATAATTTGAGGTCTAAATTGGCGAAGATTTTGGGGTGTTACACCGGTGGTCGGCGGTGGAGATACGGTGGCGAGTGGCATGGCCGGGCTCATTTAGGTTAGAAACTGATCTTTTGGTTCTTGCCATGGCGGTGTGGGTGGTTTGTTTTTCGAGAGAGAATATAGGAGAAGAGAGAGAGAGAGAGTCTAATTTGAATTTGTGAAGGAAAAAGAGGGTTTTAGGTATTTAGTGGGGAAATGATTTATTTTCTGGGTAATATTTTTAGGGGGAACGATTATTATAGGGTAATGAGTAGTTTTCTTGGAAAGTCAAAGTTTTTAGGTGTGAGGTGGCATCATAGGGTAAAAAGAGGGACACAAAGTTGATGTGTGTAAGAGAGATGTGACAGTTTCTGACTCTTGGGCCTCCCAACCGTCTTTTCCTTTTGTCAGACACGCAGTGGGGAGTCCAAGTGATGTGGCTGAAGTCACTGTGAAGCGTTCCTTGACGTTTTCTCCAAAAAATTGCATTTTCATCTACACACAATTAAAAGAAACTACAACAGAAAATAAAATATAAAAAAATCAGCAAATAAAAGAAATAAAATATTTACACTCATTTTGAAATTTTTCTCAACTAGAGTGAGATGGAGAGTGGGCACTCTCACTTAGAAAGTGCTTCACTCTTTGTCCATTGACTTTAAAAGTCTGACCAGATTGTGGGGACATTAATTCAACAGTTCCAAAGGGGCTTACCTTGACCATTGTGTATGGTCCTGTCCATCGAGATTTAAGCTTACCCGGAAATAATTTGAGACGTGAGTTGAACAACAACACCTGTTGGCCTTCGGTGAACTCCCTATGATTGATTCTTCGGTCGTGCCACATTTTGGTCTTTTCCTTGTACAACTTTTCATTCTCATAAGAGTGGTATCACAATTCCTCCAACTCATGCAATTGTAAAAACCTTTTGGTTCCCGCTGCATCCTCACTCATGTTAAGCTCTTTAAGGGCCCAAAATGCCTTGTGTTCCAATTCAATTGGTAAATGGCAAGCTTTGCCAAAAACTAATTTAAATGGAGACATTCCCAAAGGAGTTTTATAGGTCGTACGATAGGCCCAAAGAGCATCATCGAGTTTGGTTGACCACTCTTTTCGGTGTGGTTTAACGACCTTTTCTAAAATGCCTTTGATTTCTCGATTTGAGAGTTCGGCCAAACCGTTGGTTTGCGGGTGGTAAGCAGTGGCCACTCTATGATGTATATCATACTTAGCAAGGACCGAGCTCATGATTTTGTTTACAAAGTGGGTGCCTTTGTCACTAATTAATGCCGTGGTGTTCCAAATCGAGTGAAAATATTTTTATGCAAAAATTTCACCACGGTGTTTGCATCATTGGAGTGACATGCAACTGCCTCCACCCATTTTGAAACATAGTCCACCACAACCAAATATAAAAATTATTGTTTGAGTTTGGGAAAGGACCCATGAAATCGATCCCCCAAACATCAAAAAGCTCCACCTCTAGAATGTTATTGAGAGGCATTTCGTTCTTTTGTGAAATATTCCCGGTTCGTTGGCGTTGCTCACATTTTTTCACAAATTCATAAGAGTCTTTAAACACAGTGGGCTAGAAAAACCCACTCTGCAATATTTTTGCAGCAGTGCGGTTTCCACCAAAGTGGCCACCGTAGTGGGATGTATGACAACCAAGAAGTATTTGTTGTTGCTCACTTCCATGGACACACCGCCTCAATATTTGGTTCGTCCCTATCTTATACAAGAAAGGGTCGTCCCAAACATATTGACGGGTATCGTGTAATTTTTTTTAAATGGTTGTCCACTCATCCCGTGGGGTTTCAGTCCACATGCCAAAAAGTTTGCAATGTCAGCGTACCAAGGAATATCATTGTTGTGACGTTGAGCTGTTAACAATTGTTCATCAGGAAAACTTTCCTAGACCGGAGTGGGTTCCTCAGTGGTCACTACCTTCTCGAGCCTGGACAGATGGTCAGCTACTTGGTTGCTTGTGCCTTTCCTATCAACGATTTTAAGGTCGAATTCTTGCAGCAATAACACCCAACGAATCAAGCGCGACTTGGAATCAGCCTTGTTGATCAAATATTTTATTGCTGCATGATCAGTGTGCACTATGACCTTCGTCCCTACCAAGTAAGACCTGAAACGATCAAAAGCAAACACCACTGCAAGTAATTCTTTTTCAGTGACCGTGTAATTGATCTGAGCTTCGATTAGTGTTTTACTTGCATAATAAATGGGGTGAAATATTTTTTTTCCGCTGTCCTAAAACAGCCCCCACAGCCCACTCGCTGGCATCACACATAACTTCAAATGGGAGTGTCCATTCAGGAATGGTCACTATGGGTGCAGTACCTAAGGCTTTTTTGATTGTTTCAAAAGCATCTCGACATTCTTGGGTGAATTCGAATTTTTGTTCATGTTGCAAAAGGTTACATAGGGGTTTGGTTATTTTTGAAAAATCTTTAATGAACCGCCTATGGAAACCGGCATGACCCAAGAAACTTCGAATTCCTTTTATAGTTGTGGGTTCGGGAAGTTGTGCCACCACTTCAAGTTTGGCTTTGTCAACCTCCAACCCTCTCTTTGAGACAAGATGACCTAGGACAACATGTAATAACCGGGTATGTTATTGGTTTATTTAATTTTATTATTTTGGTTTAAGGTACGTTTGGGATTAGTTTTATGGAGTTATAAATTAAGGGGTAGACTTTAATTTTAATTTATAAGTTAAAGGGTGTAAGTTTCCATTTGATGATACTAGAGGGGTTAGTTGGTTAAATGATAGATGAGGTGTCCATCACAAACCGCCACATTTAGAACAAAAAGGAATGGAAGGATATTTGTTTTCATTTTTCAAGCTTTAGTGTGTGTGTGTGTGTGTGATTTTCGGCAAGAGAGAAGAGAGAAAAAGAGAGATAGAACTGAGATGAAGAAAGAAGAGGAAGAAACAGATTCTTTTAGCTAAAGGGATTGAGAACAATCTGTGGAAACAAAGATCTTTGTGCAAGAAAAGTGGGTTTTTCTCCATAAGGTGAGTTTACTCTATTTTCTTATGTAAACTGTTTTTAGTATAAAATTGATGTTTGTAATAGGTTAGAAAACTCACTTGTAAAACACTGGTATGTTTGGTTTGGAAGAATTGGGTTTAAATCGATTTCTAGGTAGAATTTGTGATGAACAGATCGAGGTTTCCGGACAAGTTTTGATAGTGTCTGGAAGTCCCTCATTGGTGGTGTCCGGTAGTCTTGTTGAAGGTGTCCGGTAATTTCTATGGCTAGTGTCCGGACGAACAAGTATCCGGTAAGTATCTCTTTTCTATAGTTTCCGGTTGATTTATATTACCGGGTAGTATCCGGGTTACTTCGGTTTCCGGATGGCGTCCGGATTATTGATGTTGTCCGGAAACTTATGCTGTCCGGATTGGTCTTGTTGTCCGGATAGTTCTGTAGTATCCGGTAACCTTAGCTGTTTGGTCACTTTTGAGGATTTGAGTTATCTAGAGTCCTTAGCCTACTAGTAAGTCTTATGTGTTCATTTAGTAGGGGATATTTGTATTTAATCTGTTTTAGATTCTGATAATTTTGGGTAAAAGATCGTATAGCTTGGAGAAAAGGCTTGGAAGGGTTATTGATAAGCGATCAGGTGAGTTTTACTTTAAAAACGTTTCAAACTGGAATACATATATATAAATATATATATATATATATAAATATATATATATATATATATATGAGATGGATATGTGGTAGGAACGTGATGACGTGTTTATAAATGACAATATGATATATTGAGATATATATTGTATTTATATGTATATTGCACTACACGAGTATACGTTAGCTGAACTAATAGTCGGTGGAGTTTTAGCTGTAATTGTCGTACGGCGGTGTTGGCTGTAATTGTCGTACGGTGGAGTAATTGATTAGTTGGCTTGCAACCAACTAATTTGGCCATGTGAAGGATGAGTGGTACACGATGCACGAGTCTTGTTTGGTATATAAGTATTTGTGATATATGTGTGTTTTTACAAAAAGGATTACTAAACTGACAGGGATTATCTCACTAGACCGTTTGGTCTAACCCTCATTTTGTTTTAAAAAATATGTATTCCAGGTTCAAGAAGGTATAAAGGAAATGATAAAGTGTAGGATGCGGTTTATAGCTGACGAAGATTAGGAAAGGCTTATGTTTTGTATTGTATAGTTTTGAGACTATGGGACCGTATGTGAATTATTAAGTTTCTTTTGTTATGAATGTAACAATGTTATGCAATATATGTTATTTGTTGTATGTTTGGGAAACCGGGTCGTTACACAACACCCTCTTCGACCATAAAATGACATTTTTCCCAATTTAAAATAAGGTCGTGGGTCTCACATCTCACTAGGCTTATCTCCAAATTTCCTAGGCAGTTGTCAAATGATGTCCCTATCACAGAAAAATCGTCCATATAAACTTCTATGGTGTCCTCAATCATGTCGGTAAAAATGACCATCATACAACGTTGGAAAGTGGCTGGGGCATTACACAATCCAAATGGCATCCTCCGGAATGCAAAGGTACCGTAGGGACAAGTAAAGGTGGGCTTTTCTTAGTCCCCGGGGGCGATGTGAATTTGGTTGTATCCAGAGTATCCATCTAGAAAATAATAGAACTCATTTCCGGCTAACCTATCGAGCATTTGGTCAATGAATGGTAAGGGGAAATGGTCTTTCTTGGTGGCTAGGTTGAGTTGTCTATAGTCCATGCATATTCTCCACCCAGTAACAGTTCTAGTTGGAATGAGCTCGTTCTTTTCATTTGTCACTACGGTTGTTCCTCCCTTTTTAGGGACACATTGAACGGGGCTTACCCAACTACTACTACCTATTGGGTAGATGATACCAGCGTCTAACCATTTCAAAACTTCTTTCTTAACTACCTTTTTCATGATGGGATTCAACCTTCTTTGGGGTAGGACTTTTCCAGTGTGGTCACTCTCCAAGTTAATCTTATGTTGGCATAGGGAAGGGCTAATACCTCGAATGTCCGCTATGGTCCAACCAATTGCCCTCTTATGCTTTATTAACATATCAATCAGGAGTTGTTCTTGTTTCTTACTAAGTTTGGATGAGATAATAACGGGAAGTTTATTATCCTTAGCGAGATAAGCATATTTCAAGTGAGATGGCAATGGTTTTAAGTCTAACTCGGGAGGCTGTTCTTTTGAAGGGGGTTGAATATTTCTATCCTTAAAGTCCAGAGGTTCAAAGGCTGCCACAATTGCGTTACACTCATCCTCAAAAGTGTCATCATTTTCAGAGTCGGAGTGCTCACTCTCACTGCCCACTGAGCTCACTGTATCGAAACTTGGGGTACCACTAATCAAACTCAAAGCAAAGCAGTCTTTGGTTTCTATGAACTTAAGGGACTTGAAGACATTAAATGTTACCTCTTGGTCATGGACTCTCATAGTGAGTACCCCTTTGTGCACTGATAACGCCACTTTTTGGCGTTATTTTCGGTCCTAAAACCAATGAGATTGGCTTGTATTCAAGCAAAGAAGCAGAATTTTACAGTTTATCTAGTGCAATGTGCAGGATAATTAAAAGGCAGTAACCATCGAGAAAAGAAGCTAAAAAGAGCCCAAAAAGACCCAAAACGAAGCCCAACGGAAGCCCGAGATCCAAGCCCAAGACCCGCGCCCGAACCATGACCCGAACCATGACCCAGAAGCCACTCAGAACCACGCGCGACCTACCACGCGACTTGCAAGTCGCGCAGCAAGTCGCGTAGCCCTCTGTTTCACGAATTTCAGCTTTATTATTCCAACTTTAGGTCATTATTCCGCACACAACTCACACACGATGAACGACAGCAGTCTAGGGGCGATTTCTGGAGACTTTTCGGAGCTTTCGGAGCCGCGATAGAGGACAGATCGAGGAGAAGTTCACAACGAGAGTCGGATTAGAGCCGGGAGAAGGGAGTACATCTACCACATTCACCACGATCACTTTTACCATGTTTTCATTCATTGTTTCCTTTTCTTCTCCTATGTTTTTGTCCCCCAACATCATGAACTAATTGTTAGATGTTGGGGGTTGGATTGAATTAGGTTTGAACATATGAACGGATGACGAATGACTTTTATCAGTTTTTACTTTTTAATGAATGCATGTAATTTGATTCGTAATGCTTTTGAGAGTTTAGCTAGCTTTCAATTGTTTTGTTGCTTCCAGTTGAGTTCGAGAGAATTAACTGTTAGATAGAACTAGGAATTGCATGCCTAAGGCGAGAATTTGGTGATAGAGATATACCGAATACGCCTTAGTCCTAATTGAACCATTTAGGTTGAGATCGAGAGATTAAATCTATTCGTTCAAACATGAATCTTGTGCTTAATGTGTTTTGAATTCCATAGGTTGAGATCGAAAGATAAAACTTGTCCTTTTCAAAATAAAACCCGATGTTGCTCGAAAGAGAACAACGGTGATTTTAGAGATTGGATATTCATTAAGGGGATTAACTGGTAATTGTTTTAAGTCAGATATTCGTATGTGAAAACCTAAGGATTTCCAACCCTCAACTGTTTTCTCTATCGAATTTTCCTCAAGTTGTCTACTGTTCCGTTTGTGATTTTATTATTGCAATTAATTAGTTTAATACCAACCATCTCTCAATTTCGACAGTTCAGTTAATAGTGATTTTAGTAATTGTGATACTTAGTTCCCAGTTCCCCGTGATTCGATACTCGTACTTTCTAGTACTATTATTTGACTTCGACCCGTACACTTGCGGTGAGATTTAGGGGGGGTGATACCCGCCTATCAAGTTTTTGGCGCCGTTGCCGGGGACTAGTTGCAACTGATAGCACTACCAGCTATAAGCGCTATTAGATTGAACATTTTATTTATTTATTTACGTTGTTCCATCACTTTCAGTTTCTGGATTACTAACTTTGCCTACTTTCTTTTCAGGTGCTAATTGGTTTATGCCAAGGAAAACCCGAGGGGAAGGAATCGAACCAATCGATCCGGAGATTGAAAGAACCGCCCGCCGTTTACGAAAAGAAACAAAAGCCAAAAAAGATATCAAGACCGAGATGGCCGAAGAAGCACCTCCAGCGCAACGCCCTATGAAGTCGTTTGCCAATCCGAATGTGGCAGCGGCACGCATAGGCATTCAAGCACCTGCTACCGACGAGAATTCTTTTGAGCTCAAACCGAGTACCATTGTCATGGTACAACATAATCAATATGGAGGAGCACCGACTGAAGATCCTCATGCACATCTCCGTGCATTTGAGAGGATTTGTAACACATTTAAGATCAATGGCATGAGCGAGGATGCCATCAAGCTGAGGTTATTCAGATTCTCTCTCAAGGGCCGAGCTGTAACATGGATCGAGGGTATTCAACCAAATTCGATCACCACCTGGGCACAACTGAAAGCCGCCTTTCTTCAGAAGTTTTTCCCACCAAGCAGAACCGCCCAACTTATGGCGGAAATCACACACTTCGCTCAATGGGAGCAAGAGACCTTGTATGAAGCGTGGGAGAGATACAAAGACATGATCAAGAAGTGCCCCCATCATGGATTGCAAGGATGGGTCTTCATCCAGACATTCTTTAGTGGGCTCCACCCGCAGTTCAAAAACGATATCACTGCCGCATCGGGTGGATCACTAATGGATAAATCTTATGAAGAAGCATGCGAGCTGATCGATAATCTGGCCGAGCACAGTTTTTCTACTCCAAGATCAGCCGTAAGAAGAGTCGCGAGCATTCAAGAATCGGATGAGATGAAAGAACTAAAAGCTCAACTAGCTTTTATCACGAACCATCTGAAGGGAAGCAGTCCTCAAGAACCTGAACAGGTTCAGTTCTTACAAAATCGCAACCATCAGCCGAGGAATGATCCGTTTTCGAACACATACAATGAGGGTTGGAAAAAGCACCCGAACTTCTCTTGGAGTCAACCTCAAGGGCAGCCACACGGTAATAACTCTAACTTTTCAAATTCTTCTAATGCTAACAATGTTTACCATCCTCCAGGTTTCAACCAAAGGAATTTCAATGAAGGACCATCTATGGAGAAGAAGTCGGGGTTAGAAGACATGATGATGAAGTTTATAGCAAAGATGGATAGCACGGTTGGAGAGCTAGGGAGCACGGTCAACACAGTCAAGGCGGCTACTGAACAGAACACCGCCTCCATCAAGATCCTCGAAAGGCAAGTGGGGCAAATATCTGAAGCCCTACAAACTGACCTCCCGGAACATTCCCGAGCATGACTGAAAAGAAACCAAGGGAGGAGTGTAATGCCATCTATCTGAGAAGTGGCAAGGAGCTGATCGAGGAGCCTACACGAGAGCCGTCATCAAAGGAAACCGAGCCTAAAGAGAAAAAGGTTAAGACCATAGAGGTGAATGAGTTGGAGGCTGATGAAGAGGTTGTGATTGAAGAGAACAAGAAGAGTGAAGCGACGAAGCCAAAGCAATCACCGGTCAAGCCGGTGGTACCAAGAATGCCCTATCCGAATAGGCTTAAAGCCCAAAGGGAGGATCTTAACTTTTCTAAATTTCTTGAAGTCTTTAAGAAATTGCATATTAACATCCCTTTTGCAGATGCGTTGGCACAAATTCCCTCATACATGAAGTTCATGAAGGAGATTCTATCCAAGAAGAGGGCGATCGATCACCAGTCCACCGTTGCACTTACTGAGGAGTGCAGCACAATTATTCAGAACAAGCTTCCCCCGAAGCTCAAAGATCCAGGGAGTTTTTCAATCCCTATTCAAATTGGGAAGTTTTCTTTTGATAAGGTATTATGTGATTTAGGAGCTAGTATTAATTTAATGTCTTTATCTGTTTTCAGGAAACTGGGATTGGGAGAAGTGCAGCCGACGTTCATGACGCTCAAGCTCGTGGATAGATCGATCGTATACCCGTATGGAGTGATAGAAGATGTGCTAATCAAGGTCAGCAAGTTCTACTTCCCGGTGGACTTCGTAGTGATCGACATAGATGAAGACGAAGAAGTCCCGCTGATTTTGGGAAGATCATTCCTAGCCATGAGTAGAGCGTTGATAGACGTGGAGGAAGGAGAGATGACCTTAAGAGTTGGTGATGAGAAGGAGGTTTTCAAGATGTTCGAGCATGGAAGGCGTAGAGACGGAGATGGTAAAGGAAAGCCAGATGAAGAAGAATCCGCGGAGAATCGCAAGTGTGGGCGAAGCAATTCCGCGGATACCGAGCCGAGTTGAGATCCACATAGTCGTGCCACGACTTAAACTACGGCGCTGGGTGGGAGGCAACCCACCGAGGTTAGTTTTGTTTTAATTTCCAGTTTTTGAGTGTGTTCCTAGTTACGAAAAACCATAAAAATGAAAAAATGAAAAAATGAAAAAACGAAAAATCAAAAAATAGCTGAAACAGGGACTTACGCGGCTTGTGCCGCGGCCTACAAACCGCGTGCCATACCGCGGGGTCCTCTGTTCGTTTTCTGAAGCAGGGAGTTACGCGGCTTGTGCCGCGGTTTCCAAACTGCGCGCCAAACCGCGCGGCTCCCCTGTTTTTGTTTTCATGCTGTGTTTTCTTTCCCCGCTTTGTGTGTTTCGTTGCTTTGCTTTCTGTCGTTTTTGTTTTGTTTTCCTTGTGTCTACCTTCTCTCCCTTCCCCTTCTCCGTTTTCTCCGATATCTCTCGTCCGAGGTCGCTCCAATCTTTCAAGGGAATTTTCTCCGTCCGGGCAACAGGTATGCTCTAAACTTTGTATGTAACGGGTGTGTAAGATGTTTGGGTTCTTATTAGTTAACGAGATGCAACAAACCTAAGTCTCACTTAGGTTTGGGGTGCCTCATCTTTTAACATCTACACACTCACTTTTATCCCTGTGCAAACCTCGGTTTCATCGAGGTTTGGGGTTGGCTTTTGTTTGACAAACCTAGGCCACGACCTAGGTTTGGGGTGGCCATGTTTTTGAAAATGCTAGAATAACTCTTTGTTGCTTCATGTTACTATGTCTTGCCTGTCTGATACCTGTAATAACCGCACAACGATTCTTGTTTTAGTATCGCCTACGCCGACACTTGTACATTGGGGACAATGTGTGGGTAAGGTTTGGGGTTGCCCAATCGGGCCCACATTTATGCACGTAGATTTCCTGCACTTCTGAATACCTAGATCACTTTAGCTAAAATGTTTTGTTTTGAATGATTGAGATCGACTTTTGTAGGAAGAATCTTGTGATAGTGACGTGACCGCTAGGGAAGGACCGGGAAAGTACATGACTAGGGACATTAGTGGAGACCACCCAATAGCGAGTTTTGAGCCTAAAAGACGTTTTTCATTTCGAGGGATTCATACACGAAAATCGTATACACTTTTTCGAGTTCCTTGTCGTGAATATAGAATGATCTCGCTATATTATTGCATCGAGTAGCAAAGACGACCATCGGGATATTGGGTAAGGGTATAGTAGACCAAATCGTGTGGACCTTAAGATGTGATTCCAGGCAATGTGTGTTTTGTTTTAACCTGTTTTTAGCTATCGTACCCTTTTCACCCATCTGTGTGTAACCATAGCCCCTTTGTAGCCATACACTCACCTTTTCATTTCAGACCCACCTTTAAACCCGAGCTAAGAGCCTTAGCCAACCCTATCCGAAAGTGTGTCAATCTGAGCGGTAATGAACAACGAGAAGATAGAGCGGAAAAGAAGGAATACAGGCCAGTTATGAAAATAAATAGAAAAGAGGGCCAATGCAGCCCCAATTTGAATAAATAGGACCAATGAAGTCCCCAAAAAAAATAAAAAAATATTGATACAGATTTTAGATAGCTTCACAGTAGCTGAATAAGAGAGTCAAAGCGACTCCATTAGTGATAAAGAGGGCTAAATGATAGAGCATAAAGTTAGGAAGTTCATAATTGCTAAAGTTTGACACACCAAGGATATTTGTCCGTTTTTCCCCTTCACTTCTTAGCCATAACCTTAGCCCCGTTACAACCCGCGTAAAGACCTGGATGATCTTCTGGAAAACGTGATTAGGGTATACGACCACCTTTACTGATATTTCCTGTCTTGTTACTTGATTCCTTTCTGAGATCAATTTTTGGACATTTGTGCGTCTTTCAATAGAGTTGTCATGTAATATTCGAGTATTCTTTTACATAAATTCCCTAAACATGACAACATATGCGACAACCTAGGTTCGAGCGAAATGAGAGAATCCCGTGAGGTAGGGTCGAAGCGAAATGTTTTCCCTAGTATGTCTGGACCTAGAACAACCTTCGTGTAATCGGAGCAGTCACTAGTTCAACTTACAATGGAAGATCATAGATCAACAGAACAAGGATGAGGCGAGGGTGAGATAAGCATTCACGGGTATGGGAAATCACCAGTGCATTACATGGTACCGATTGGGAGTTGTGCAGTTATTATCATTTCTCTGATATATGCTTTTATTCTATTTTGTCGCTAATTTGCTTGGGCACAAGCAACGCTCGGTTTGGGGTTGTTGATAACGCCACTTTTTGGCGTTATTTTTGGTGCTAAAACCAATGAGATTGGCTTGTATTCAAGCAAAGAAGCGGAATTTTATGGTTTATCTAGTGGAATGTGCAGGATAATTAAAAGGCAGTAACCATCGAGAAAAGAAGCTAAAAAGAGCCCAAAAAGACCCAAAACGAAGCCCAACGGAAGCCCGATATCCAAGCCCAAGACCCGCGCCCGAACCATGACCTAGAAGCCACTCAGAACCACGCGCGACCTACCACGCGACTTGCAAGTCGCGTAGCCCTCTGTTTCACGAATTTCAGCTTTATTATTCCAACTTTAGGTCATTATTCCGCACGCAACTCACACACGACGAACGACAGCAGTCTAGGGGCGATTTCTGGAGACTTTTCGGAGCTTTTGGAGCCGCGATAGAGGACAGATCGAGGAGAAGTTCACAACGAGAGTCGGATTAGAGCCGGGAGAAGGAAGTACATCTACCACATTCACCACGATCACTTTTACCATGTTTTCATTCATTGTTTCCTTTTCTTCTCCTATGTTTTTGTCCCCCAACATCATGAACTAATCGTTAGATGTTGGGGGTTGGATTGAATTAGGTTTGAACATATGAACGGATGACGAATGACTTTTATCAGTTTTTCCTTTTTAATGAATGCATGTAATTTGATTCGTAATGCTTTTGAGAGTTTAGCTAGCTTTCAATTGTTTTGTTGCTTCCAGTTGAGTTCGAGAGAATTAACTGTTAGATAGAACTAGGAATTGCATGCCTAAGGCGAGAATTTGGTGATAGAGATATACCGAATACGCCTTAGTCCTAATTGAACCATTTAGGTTGAGATCGAGAGATTAAATCTATTCGTTTAAACATGAATCTTGTGCTTAATGTGTTTTGAATTCCATAGGTTGAGATCGAAAGATAAAACTTGTCCTTTTCAAAATAAAACCCGATGTTGCTCGAAAGAGAACAACGGTGATTTTAGAGATTGGATATTCATTAAGGGGATTAACTAGTAATTGTTTTAAGTCAGATATTCGTATGTGAAAACCTAAGGATTTCCAACCCTTAACTGTTTTCTCTATCGAATTTTCCTCAAGTTGTCTACTGTTCCGTTTGTGATTTTATTATTGCAATTAATTAGTTTAATACCAACCATCTCTCAATTTCGACTGTTCAGTTAATAGTTATTTTAGTAATTGTGATACTTAGTTCATAGTTCCCCGTGATTCGATACTCGTACTTTCTAGTACTATTATTTGACTTCGACCCGTACACTTGCGGTGAGATTTAGGGGGGTGATACCCGCCTATCATGCACATCAATCAAAGTACGTCCGGTTGCAAGAAACGGACGCCCTAAGATGATTGGGATATCTTTATTGGCCTCATAATCTTGGATTAGAAAATCGGTGGGAAAGATAAATTTATCCACTTGGACCAAAACGTCTTCTATTTTTCCTTTAGGATAGGCTATGGACCGATCGGCTAGTTGTAATGTCATGGTTGTGGGTCTAGCCTCTCCAATTCCTAACTTGTTGAATATGGACAATGGCATCAGGTTTATATTAGCTCCCAAATCACAAAGTGCTTGACCTACTTCTTGTCCTCCTATTGTGCATGGAATGGTGAAACTACCCGGGTCTTTCAACTTAAGTGGAATCTTGCTAGTAAGGAGGGCACTACATTCCTTAGTTAATGCCACAGTCTCAAACTCACCCAACTTTCTCTTTTTGTTCAAAATATCTTTCAAAAATTTAACATAGCTTGGCATTTGCTCAAGAGCCTCTACCAAGGGTATGTTAATATGAAGTTGTTTAAAAATGTCTAAGAATTTTTTAAATTGAACATCGACATTTTTACTCTTCATTCTTTCGGGAAATGGAACATTTCGTGGGTCAATTTGAGCTTGTTGTGGTACTTGCTTTGGAACAGTGGGTTTCTGCGTGGTCACTAAACTGGGAGGCTCAGGGACATGGGTGCTCACTATGGGTTTGTCAGTGACTTTAGGAGTGGGCACTGCGGTTTTAGGGGCAGTGGCTATTTGAGGCGGGTCTTCAGAGTCAAAGATGACATCATTCAAACCCTTTCCACTCCTAAGTGTTATAGACTTGACTTGTTCTTTTCCTATTAACCTAGCGTGTTCGGTGTCACTAGGTAATGTCTCTGGTGGTCTATTCTTAACTTCAACGGCTAGTTGTCCTACTTGGGTCCTTATGTTCCTTATGGCTGCTTGAGTTTGATTCATTAAACCTTTCAGTATTGATTCGAGTGATGGTTGTGTCTCATTTGGGTGATTTTGTCGTGGTTGAAACTGTTGTGAGGACTGCTCCTAGTGAAAGTTCTGTGGGGGGGTACCCACTGTGATGTTGGTGAAATCCAGGGGGTTTGGTGGTCTTTGCTGGATATGACTCGCCCCGTGGGGTTGGAGTCTTGGATTACCAGCCCAAGAGAAATTCCGGTGATTTCTCCAGCCCGGATTATAGGTCTGTGAAAATGGGTTATTCCTCGGGTTGGTTCCAATAACATTAACGACTTCTGGATTTGCAGGACAATAGTCAAAGACATGTTCCTCTCCACAAAGGGAACAGTTCTCAGGGAGTTGTGGAGTGGCCACTACGGAATTGACCTATCCTCTATTTTGATTCAAAACCAGTTTAGTTAAGGCTACCAATTGTGCATTCATGGTTTAAAGTGCTTCTGAGTTGATGGTATTGGTCTTTGGTATGGTGGCTCTAGGATTTGACCATTCGGTGTTGTTGTTGGACACTTTTTCTAAGATTTTATATCCTTCATTGTAAGTTTTACCTGTGAAAGCTCCACCTGCTGTTGCATCTAAGATGATTTTGGATGCATTGGAAAGACCATTGTAAAAGGTCTACAATTGGAGGCAATGTGGGATGCCGTGATGTGGGCACTTTCGTAATAGCTCTTTAAAACGTTCCCAAGCATCCGAAATAGCCTCATCTTCGCCTTGCTGAAACAAAATAATATCATTTCGAAACCTTACATTCCTCGTGGGAGGAAAGTATTTTGTAGAAATTTGTCAGCAAGTTCTTGCCATGTGATTATCGAATTAGGCTCGTGTGAATTCAGCCAAGCCAAGCCTTATCCCTTAATGTAAAAGGGAAACGTTTCAGACTTAAGGCTTCATCAGTCACACCTTGTAGTTGAAAGGAATCAGTCATTTCCAAAAAAGATTTTAAGTGCGAGTGCGGATCCTCAGATTGTAACCCTCCAATTTGACCCATGGCTTGGATCATTTGAAACATTACCGGTTTGAGTTCAAAGTGTTGTGCAATCATGTTGGGTCTTAGAATCCCGGAGCTTAAGTCAGTAACTCCCGGAGTAGCCTAGTCCCGTATTTTTCGATCTTTGCTATCGGCAATCGTCACTGTGGTCTCCACTACTGGTGGGTTAATGGGCCTTTCACCTCCCACACCTGCCATGTTTATAGTGGGGTTCACAGGGGGTTGTCGATTTGTGTTCTTGTTTTTACGTCTTCTTCGAAAGGTTTTTTCTATTTCAAGATCGATCGGTACCAAAGGTCCGTGTTGTTGCCTTGGCATGCAACACGCAAAGCTTAGAAAAACGAGTTGCTCGGGCTCGAATAAAAACTAATGTCTTGAGATTTAAAATCACGCCAGTCCCCGGCAGCGGCGCCAAAACTTGGTACGTGCGAAGTATGTGATTATTCGCAGTGGGATGCAAACTATCCACAGTGGGAAGCGCAAGTGTACACTGGCCACTATGATCGTCACATCAAGTAATAGTTGGTAAAATACCAGAATTGTATCCATAGGGACTGGGCAATCAAGACACTATTGTTCTCATGAGCTTCCTTTTACAAGTTTCAATTAGAGAGGAAGCAATAAGTTGGTTGTTTTTGTGAAATGCTATTTTAACGAGTTACTTAAGATTTAAAAGTAGGATGTAGGTTAGAGTTTCCCTAGATTTTATATTAAATACTTGATCCAGAAGAGTGCTCACTGCACTTGTGCAGGGTGGGCACTCCCGTTAAAGAAGCCCGGTTACACAAATACTCACACCTCCTAGTAAAAATCCCATACTTTTAGTCCTTACTATTTTGTCAATGGTAATCTCAAAATGGACCTTTTCAGGCCTCGATGGAATGTGTAGAGACAAATACTCTAAGTGTTTTTAAGTACACAAACTAGCTTGCCTACTACTCCAATGGGTTGCGATTATCTCACTGTGCATACCCCACTTTCGTGAGTGTCATAAGAATTCTTTCGAATTCCCTAGCATCATCCAAGCTCGTGTCACTGTGTTCTACTCATTTCTGAGTTAAGAACTAGACTTTAGATCCTCACAAGTGATAGGCTTGTTCGCATCATTGGGCAATAATCGAGAGTGAATGACCAAAACAATAAATATTCAAAGTATGAAGATTACTCAAACATTTTTCATAAAATCCAGGTACTTTTCCTTCCTACATCCCAAAGGATGTTTAGCTCATATTTAAATAAGTAAAGAAAACAAGAGATGAAAAGTTACAAGTAATCATACTAAAATACAAACTTTGATTAAAATCCGCAGTGGGCACTGCAGGAACAGCACTGCTACAGAATCGTGAAATACTTCAAACTAAAGGTTACACTAGGAATCGAAATGCAGAAAATTAAAGACTAACTTCAGTGAATTCTAGAGCTAAACTAAACTAAAGTGCACTAAATGTGTAGTAGATGGATATGAAATAAATGAACCCAAAACCTCTTTATATACTTAGAGGAAAAAGGTGGACAAAACAAAAGTGGGAAATTACCTAAAGGCTAAAACTCTAAGTGGGAGACATAAGATTTAATTTCATTGAGCAAAGCTTCCTTCCAAAAGTTTGTAGATAATTATCCCATGGTCACTTCACCTTTTCCAAAAAGCAACTTTAAAGTACCATTGGTTTCATTAAAATAATGCAAATGCCATCTTGTAGGAGACATGCTTCTTTTTGCTTTTCTCTCATGCTTCTGCTGCCATCGATGCTTCCATTCTCCAGAGTCAACTTCAAGCTGAATTTTAAATTCATGTCTTCTTCTTGGCTCGTCAGTGGGAACCGGAGTGGGCACTCCCAAAGTCACTGCAGATTTTACGTGAAAGTGCGGCAAAAACCTACTAAATGGTTTATAAAAACTGTAGTTCACTCTTTTTGCTCAGTGTTGGGAAAAAAAGCCAAGAATGGGTGATTTAAGAAGTAAAATGGCTAAAATTTGACAAAAAAAAAATAAAAATAAAAGGAAATAATAACTCTAAAAATAGAGTTATCACTCACCAATAAAGAACTTTGGGACAATGACACATATATGTCTCGGCATGACCACATGGGACACCATGGTCATGACATAGTAATCCGTGTATTGCAGAATACATATAGACACCTTCCCTTTTGAGTGAAAGACAAAACGAGGGAATTAACCAAATTGCAACTATTGGCTTCTGCAGTACAAGAAGCAACACCACCATCGTAATATGCCCTCTCGAATACCAAGAAATTTTGTATTCCCTTAACCTTACCCAGTACAAGAATGAGACCATCCTAAAGCTAAGGACATATACCAAAATATTCCATACTTACAACGAATACAAGGTGATATTTATGGACATAAACATTCATAATGCGGGCCATTAAAGTACTTTGTGGTTCTGGTTTCAACACAATGAACGCATGTCGTATTATTGTCCACATGCAATGTTGCACTCATAGCACTAGCTATACGTTTATGGGCTCACCACCCTGATTATCTCAATAAGTGTAAATGACTTGGAATGCTGGAGAATATACATCATAAGGATTTGATGATTATTGCATATGTAATAGGATCAATGTAAAGTTTCCTATACCCCATGTGTATATAAAAAGGTCTCGTACAAATTAGATGATTATTGCATATGTATTAGGAAAGTGTAATGAGAATAATAAAGTCCTAATGTATAAGGCTCTCATTTGGCGCAAGGTTTCTCACAACGCCCTGGATTGACCACGAGGAGACTTACTCTCTCGTGATGGATAATGTTCTGCTAATTAATTAGCCAAGTAGTTTATGAAGGAATGGAAATTGCTGCTCAAGAATATAGTTACTACATATCTCTACCGGGATCTAAATTCAGAGATATATAAAAGTGTTTGATGACATTACATTACCCAAATCAAGTAACTCTAAACCTTTGAGTGCGTTTGCAATAAAATTGAAACGTTCACTTTATAGATTAAAGCAACCTAGGTGGATGTGATATACTCGCCTGAGATATTACTTGATTGGGAAATTGTACCCTTGGGTATTTATTTACGAAAGAGGATTTGATTTTCAAAGTACATGTATATGTCGAACTTATGAACATAATAGTCATTATTGATGAACTAAGAGAAACTACAAGCTACTTGAAATCTTATTTTGAGATGAAAGATCTTGGGAAACCTTGGTTTTGTCTAGATACTTGAGCTAGGACACCGAGTTTATGGATTATTATTTCATCGATCCGCATATGTCTAGAAAATGATCAAGCGATTTAATATGGACAAAGCGCATTCGGCTATCACTCCCATGATCGGTCAAAGTGTTGGATAAAAGGAAAGATCCACTTCGTCTAAAGGATGAGGACGAAAAGGTGTTGGTAGATGGAATTTCATACCTAAGTACAATAGGCGTACTGTTGTACTCAAGACAATATACTTGACCGCATATAGTATTTCTCACTAAACTTGTTAGCTAGATTTAGCTCAGCGCCAACGCAACTTGAATGGAATGATTTCAAATTAATCTTTTGGCACCATTGACGTGGGCCTATAATTTCCCTACAGAGAGAAATGGATTGATAATGGAACTTCAGTACCAACTTAGATAGTGAGTGACAGAAGTATTGACTCTTATAGAAAAACACCAAACAATGCCTTGGTATATATTTGTTGATATTAGGTATATGTTCAACTCATATAAAGGTTGTTCCCAAACTGGTTAAGGAATTATCATATGGAACATGCCGATTGCTTGGAAGTAAACTAAGCAAACCCTTAAAAGCTACTTTCTTAAATTATCAAGAATATTACTCTCCATAAGACTATTCAAGAGTGTATATGGTTAATGACTATCATTATACATATCAGAGGAGCTAGTAATTTTGAGTTTAACCACTATACAACTTGCATGTACGAAAATAATGCATCATGTATCAAAAAAATGAAAGTAAGATATATCAATTGTTATAACACAAAGCATATTTCGCATAAGTTTTTATATAATCAACAATAACAAATTCTCCTCAAGATTCAAGTGAACTGAATAAGATGCGAGGAAAATGTGACTTGTTTGTTTACCAAATCGATACTTAAAATCATATTTAGGAAACATGTAGAATGTATTAAACTGGAAATGTTTTCAACCTTCTTTGATTTATGCACGAATAAGGGGGAGTAGTAGACAAAAGGAGGAGTCTACTATATATGTAATATTGGTATGTTATGCTCTTTACTTCACCCAAGGTTTTATTTTTCCCATCGGGTTTTGTTCCTTGGGGTAAGGTTGAGGCAACACTTTATATACCATCTTACTTTACTAACTCTCATGATTAATATACAAATCTAATAGACAATTAGACTAAAGGAAAAGTCTATGTATTGCAAAGAAACGGGTGTGTTGTACTCTTTCCTTCGTCCTATTTTTGGGTTTTTATTTTGGCGTAAGGTTTTAACGAGGCAACAATTGTGCATCATCACTCCTTTAACTCGGCACAAGGGGGAGTGTTGTAGGATAATTGTGTCATCGTCTAAAGCAGTGGCGGACCACAAGGGTGGCTACTAGGGGCCAGGGCCCCTGGGCTTTTTTTGTGTCCAAGAAGAGAGGTATTTTTTTGGTAGTGTTAATTTAACACAAAAAATTATTGGGCCCCCACTGTCTTTGTTCCAGTCCATTCTTAATAAGAATTTTAGTTTTTATATTGGGCCCACAAACTCACTCCATTTGTAAAGTGTGTGGATGAGAAACATACCTAGTCGCCGTGAAGCAAAACTGCAGAAGCACATCTAACCTGAAGGCTGAAGGAGTGAAGTGAACTAGCGATTTAACGGAGAGAAGACAGCCAGGTCGCCACCGAAGAAGACAGCCGCTCGCCTGGCCACCGCTCGCCGGAGAAGACAGACGGTCTGGGGTTTCCTTCTCAAATCTCACTCACTCACTCACTCAGGTTCGTGACTTTCACTTACTGACTTCGTTCTCTACTTCTTTGCATATCTTTCATTCATTCTTTCTCTCTTTGACTCTGTCTCTCACTTCTCAAACTCTCACTCTAGTCTCTTTCATTGTTTCTCTCATGACTTACTAATTTGGATTTTTAAATGGATTTTGCCACTGCCACTAGCCCACTCAAAAATCATTTTGGTCTTTACAGCTTTACTCTTTGGAAGTAGCAACTGCCACTTGCCCACTCAAATATGAAATAGTCAATTGTTATTTTTTTTTAAATTTTTTTTTTAATTTGTATTTTGAAATTTGTGATTGTGATTTGTAAATAGAGTAGTGAATAGTGATTTTGGAATAGTAACAAACCATTTTCTATCCTTTGTTCCATTTTATTTAACTTTTAAATTTTAAAATACCATTGTCAATTGCTTATTTGGTTGTTTGAAATTGTTTGATTAGGCATTACCTATTTATGTTGTGAAATTGTTTGATTTTGCATAAATGATAAGTGCATTTGTGATTGTGAAATTGTGAATTTAGCAATTAGGATAAATATATAATCTTATAATAGGGTCAAGCGTACAACCCATTTATAATGGATAAATGGATATAAGAGCAACAACCCATTATTTGTTTAATGCTTATTATTAGGTAATTTGTTTTAGAAGTGCAACCGTACCTCACAGGCAACAAAAAAACCTTTGATATCAACCAAAAAGACCGAAAAAATATCTTGAAATCAACCAAAAATCCTGGAAAATCTTCTAAAATCAACAAAAAATACCAAAAAAGTCTCTATAAAATCGATAAAAAACTTAAAAATCCTTTGAAATCAAGCGAAAAACTTAAAAATCTCTCTAAACGCCGGAATTTAGCTAAAACCACATTGACGATCTCTGGGTCCGACCATCGGTTCCGAAATTACTATTTGGGACCGGGACCGATTTTTGGCCATCTCTAGGTCCGGCCCCTGCGGTCGGAAAGCTTGTGTTCCGCCCCTGGTCTAAAGGATATGACGATATAGATAGAGATAAACATATTAGAGATAGATTAGAATTGATATCTCTCGTAGTTATCTATTTGTATACAATCACTATTTAAAGGGATTTGATTAATGAGAATCAGATACTTCATACTCTTGATTTACTGTTGTTCTATTTTTCTTTTCCTTTAACAGAAAATTAATTAATTAATTAAATTAATTAAATTAATTTTCAATTGATTTATTAAAAATAAAAACTACACATAATATTATTGATTCAATGTACTTAATTGAGAAAACCAATTAAATAAATCAAATGAATTCATTATTTAATGTTAAATAAATCAAATGGCTTCATTATCAAATGGCATGGACCGCTCCATGCAGATAGAGCGGTTTGCCAAGTCAGCACCTTTTCAGTGGTGTTTCCTTTTGAAGAATCGGTCTTTTAAAGATGATGTGGCTTCATTAACCTCCCATTTGTATTATAAGGAAAAGAGCATAAAAAGAGGATACAAGTTCTCAAAGATTGTGCTATAAATCACCATATGAGAGTGGTTATGGTTCTGGTTTATATATTAGAACTTGAAATATAGATATATAATATAACAAAATATAATATTGTTAATTTTTAATAAAAAATTAAATAAAATATAAAAAGATTAAAATGATCTCTATTAAACGAATTTTTTAATTAAAAAGAGGAAACCAACAATGAATTGTAAATATAAAGAAAAAAACTATAATTATATATTATATTGACCCAGACGAGTCAACTATTTTTTGATTCGATCTGGACCGTTTAAACTAATCTGATATTTAATCTGAACCGTTTAAATTCATTTTAGCACCTTATAACTTCCGGCCCAGCCCATTCAACCCCCTCACTCACGCCCTGATTTTCTCCCACGAAAGTTTCCCTATAGTTTCCTCTTCCCCGATTTCTCTCCTTCAACCTCCACGTCCTGCTTCCCCAACTCCCCCACGCTTCCCCAACTCCTCCACGATCCTGATGGCAACTATAAATTCTCGGTAAAGGAAGGAAGAGAGTGATGGTGTTAGTAAGGCCCCCTATGCATCCCCGTCGTTATCTACAATCCGATTATCATCTTCAATCGGTCTGGTACGATTTCCTTTCAGGGTTTGGATTGGTTTTTGGTTTCTTTGAAGAGATGCACGATTAGATTTCTTTGCAACTTTATGATTTACAATTGTTTTTAACTATTTATGTGTAACACCTCAATATTTTCATAGTTATTGTACTTTTATTTTTGGAAGTTACGAGTTTGAAGTTAAGGGATCAAGATTGTAATTGGCCATAGTTGTGGTTAAATGGTAAAATCTTGATTTTGGTTAGTTGAGGGTTAAAATTGAAATTTGGGAATCTGATATTTAAAGAAAGAGGGTCGGTCATATTTGAGAATATCTCAATTCTCAGTTTGGGAAGTCGGTTCAGAGCAGGCAAAAGAGAGAAGGAGAAATCAAACATTTGGGTTCCTTTTTGTTAAGAGTTTTCAATCATCTTACCTACTCAATTTCTGAAAAGATTGGTAATCGTAGTTTAATTCACCTTTCAATAGGTTATCAAATCAGTGGGGAGAAGGAATTTGATTACTGGAATTTGGTTTTGGGTTATCGACTTTGAATTCAATCCAGGTGAGTTCATCTTTTTATGAAATCACATATCTTTTATCAAATTAATGAGTAAATTGATATTGTTACGAGTATTGGAGATTTATGGTTAACTTGTATAAAGAGATAGCTGGATGGTTGTCAATCTGTGTTGAGGAATTGGTGTGCTAGTTGAAGTTACCGGATGATATTGTTAGTGTGCGGAAGTTTCCATTTCAGCATTGTCCGGTAAAATGTTAATGGTGGAAATATCCGGTAAGTATTTAAGTTTCCGGATAAATTGTTTACCAGATGGTATCCGGATTACTTTGGTTTCCGGTTGTACCAGGATTATGGGTGTTTTCAGAAAGTATCCGATAAATTGAGTTTCCCGGATACTAGTTCCGGACTGTTCCCGGATTCTGATGGTTTCCGGGTATGAGATCCGGACATTTCGTCCGGATAGTTTAATGTCCGGTAAATTTTGATGTCCGGATAGTTTGGATGTCCGATAAGTTTTGATGTTCCAGTAACTAGTGTGTTTCCGGTAACTTTTGGCAAGGAATGTTTTATTATTTGAGATTCAATCCTAGCAGCAAAAACATACTTATAAATTGATCTTAGGTATGTTATGATTTAACGTATGATTTGGTTTGATACAATACACGTATGCTAGGAAGTGTAATGGATCCATAGGCACTAGTACTATTTGATAACGTAGAATAGGCAAAGTATACTTGCTATTCTCGTTTATATTGGAATTAAGGAATATACAAGGTATAACTGTTATTCCCTTTTTGTATCGTGATGAGAAACGGTGAATAGGGCAAGATATAATTGCTATTTCCGTTTCATATTGAGAGATTAGAAATAGGCAAGGTATAATTGCTATTTCTACTTCCATTCCAAGAAATAGGCAAGGTATAATTGTAATTTCTTGGACATGAGCTGTAATCTAGAATTCGTGGAGATTCGTAGTGGCGCTCTGGGACTTGAGACTATGACCTACTTAGTGTTGGTCATACTTATGGAATTGGGTATGATTCCCGTCATCGAAGGACGCTAGGTGTACGGTAAGAAAGTTGGGAACAGGTTTATTTATATGCTTTGTTTACAGTTTTGGGTTCTCAAAGCTTATAAAGATTTTGATTTGAAAATTTGATGTTCTCACTAGGCGTAAGCCTAATCTTTTCAATTTAAATTTTCTTACCAGGTACTAGCTCGGGGAATATTACAAAGGGATGAGTGACGAGTGATACCAGAGTCATACTTTTGGTGATGTGTGGAGAAGTTAGTGTATATGAAGATGTTTTGATGAATTGCCTAGACAACCCGTATAATCTTATCTTAGTGTTAAGGATTAGATTAGTAGGTTGTTTTGATAGTTCAGTTGTATATGTGAACCTTCGTAATTAATTCTCCATTTATGTATAAATGTTTGGAAGAAATTATGATAAACTCTGAAAAGTTTTAAGGTTTAAAATTGTTGTGGATTTTGGATGTTTCAATGTGGTATCAGAGTTGTAGTTTAAGCGAACTAGGTATGATCGTAAGATACCTAGACTTAAGCAGAGATGATTAAGTTATGATTTGTGAGATTGGGTAGAAATACTGAGACGAGATAGTCTTAGAGTTGACGGAAATACGTGAATTAAGAACTGTGATGATGGTAACGATGATTCTTATGTATACTATGTTCATAATTTCAATTAGCTACTGTTATTATGAATGTATTGTTACGTAAGCATACTTGTTTTATATTGTTATGGTGATTGATAAACGTTAAAGTGTGTTGGGATTGTGTATAACCATTTCTCATGGTTATCTTTTGTGTTATTCAGAATACGATGGTGAATACACCAACCAGATCTCCTACTTCTTCAGAAGAGAGGGCGGCAAATGAATGGGTGGAGAAGCAACCCGAAAGTGGTGAAACTAGGGCAAGTCCACCAAGGTCACCTATCTTGGGAGGAAGAAGTCAAGTACAACGAACGAATGCCGGTACTTCTAATCCGATGACGACGGAATCTACAATGGAGTCCCGAATGATGGAAAACATGATGCGAGTGATGAATAACGCACTGACTCAACAACAAGAGATGTTTATGAAAATGTTTAATCACCGAAACGTTGAGTCGCGAAGACCAGAGATGGGTACTGGTACGGTAACTCCACCTGTTAAATGAGTACAAAATGTAAATAGAAGGATAGAGATAGTTTGTTCTTATAAAACATTTCTGAGCTGCAAACCACCGGAGTTTGCTGGATCAGATAATCCAATTGCTTGTATGAATTGGATTAGAGAAATGGAACAAGCTTTTAGAGCTTGTGAGTGTAATGAAGAGTCAAAGGTTAGATTCGGATCTCAGATGTTATGTGGCAACGCTTTGACCTGGTGGAACATTGTGACATCAACGGTGACGGCTCCAGTTTTAGCAGCAATGACATGTGAGTCGTTTAAACGGAAGATTCTAGAAGAATACTGCAACGAAAATGAAATTGACCGAATCGAAGAAGAGTTTCAAACTCTTAAAAAGAATACTTCATCTGTACGGGAGTGCACTCGCATATTCCTAGAGAAGCTGAACTTGGTAGGGCATGTGGCCCCAACCGAAAAAGAGAAAATTAAAGCCTATCTAAAGGGCTTACCGGCCGATATGATGTCAAGAGTTTGGAATTCCAAAGCCTTGACACTAAGGGAAACGATCGAGGAGGCTAAGATAATCGAGGAAGTTTATGCCAAAGACAAGGAGGAAAAGGCACAAGTGGGGGAGAAAAGAAAGTGGGAAGGTTGATCAGAATCTTCTCAGAAATTCAAGCCGGTTGTCAGGAATTCCCGTCTTGAGTCTCGTCGGGAACCAAATTGGTGTCAGAAATGCCGAAGCAAACATTTTGGCCCTTGTCGGGTGGTTTTAAATGAATGTTTTAAATGTGGAAAGAGTGGTCACCAAATTACAAACTGTCCCATCCAAGGACCGACCTGTTTTGAATGTAAACAGCCTGTTCATTTTCGAAAAGATTGCCCAAAGTTAAGGAAGAGTGGGAATAAAGATAGGAAGCCTAATACTCCTAAGCCAACGGACAAAGCATTTCATATGACGATGGATGATGCAAAGGAATCGAAGGATGTAGTTTCTGGTACATTTCTTATTAACTCTATTCCTGCACGAGTATTATTTGACTGTGGTGCCAACTTGTCTTTTATATCGAAATCATTTTTTCCAAAGTTAGTTATGCCTGTCACTACCTTGGAAGATGCCTTAGTAGTTGAAATAGCTAACGGAGGTCAAGTCTTAGTGCGAGAAAGACTTGAAAGTTGTACAATTGAAGGGAAGGAATTCCCGATTGATTTAATTTTAATGGAGATTGGGGGGTTTGATATAGTCGTTGGTATGGATTGGTTGACGAACAATAAAGCATAAATTCTTTGTGCCAAGAAATTAATTCAGATCCCTATGCCCGAAAATGATGCTATATTCATTTATGGGGAAAAGGGGAGGTTCCGTTGATTTCTATTGCCAAATCGCATAAATGCCTAGTAAAAGGATGTTCATCCTATCTAGCATACGTTTTGGATGTTAAAGGAGAAAAGAAGCGAGTGGAAGACATAAAGATAGTAAGTGAATTTCTAAATGTGTTCCCTGATGATCTTCCAGGCTTACCGCCAGAATGACAGGTAGAGTTCAGAATTGATCTTGTTACTGGAGCGACACCTATAGCACGAGCACTGTATCGTTTAGCACCGGCTGAAGTGAAAAAGATGATGTCTCAACTTCAAGAGCTATTCAAAAGGGATTTTTTAGGCCAAGTTCTTCACCTTGGGGAGCTCCAGTTTTATTTGTCAAGAAAAAGGACGGCACTATGAGAATGTGCATCGACTACAGAGAGTTGAATAAGGTGACCATTAAGAATAAGTATCTGCTTCCAAGGATTGATGACTTATTCGATCAACTCCAAGGCGCAGGGTGCTTTTCCAAGATTGATTTGAGGTCGGGTTATCATCAAGTACGAGTAAGGGATGAAGATGTTCCCAAGACGGCGTTTAGAACAAGGTATGGACATTATGAATTTCTTGTGATGCCTTTTGGGTTGACAAATTCTCCTGCGGTGTTCATGGATTTAATGAACAGAGGGTGCCGACCATTCTTAGACAAGTCTGTCATCGTGTTCATTAATGACATACTTGTTTATTTAAAGAGTGAAGCCGATCATGAATGTCACCTTAGCGAAGTCTTAAATGTTCTGAGAAAGGAGAAATTGTATGCAAAATTTTCAAAGTGTGAATTTTGGTAAAAGGAGGTACAATTTCTTAGGCATGTGATTACTTCTGAAGTGGTCAAAGTGGATCCGGCAAAGATAGAAGCAATGACGAATTGGGAGACACCAAAGAATGCTTCAGAGATACGGAGTTTCTTAGGTTTGGCAGGCTATTACCGGAGATTTATAAAGGATTTCTCTAAGATCTATTATGCCTTGACAATCCTGACACGGAAGAATGTGAAGTTTGTATGGACTGAAAAACAAGAATCAGCTTTCAGGACATTACAAAAGAAGCTGTGTGAGGCTCATATCCTTGCACTACCGGAAGAGACTGAAGATTTAGTTGTTTATAGTGATGCGTCAAAGATGGGTTTGGGGTGTGTATTGATGCAACGTGGCAAAGTGATTGCTTACGCATCAAGACAACTTAAGAAGCATGAAAAGAATTACCCTACCCATGATTTAGAATTGGCAACAATTGTATTTGCTTTAAAATTATGGCGACATTATTTATATGGAACGAAGTGCACTCTTTTCACTGATCATAAGAGTTTGAAACATGTCTTTGATCAGAAAGAGTTGAACATGAGGCAATGACGTTGGTTAGAACTACTTAAGGACTATGATTGTGAATTGCATTACCATCTCGGTAAAGCAAATGTTGTGGCTGATGCCTTAAGTAAAAAAGAATACAGTGGATGTTTGAAAACGACTAATGCCAGGATTGATGTGACGTCAAGTCTAATTGAAAGGATCAAAGTGGCACAAGCGAAAGCATTATTAGATGAAAATCTGAAAGTGGAGGTCATGGTTAAGCAAAGTCTTCAACTGACTGAAGATGGTCGCGGAATTAAAATGTTTCAAGGCCGCATTTGGGTGCCAAGGATGGGAGGAAACCGAGAGTTAATCCTCGAAGACGCACACAAGTCCATATATTCTATACATCCTGCAAGCACCAAGATGTATAGAGATATGAAACTACACTATTGGTGACCAGCTATGAAGCTAGATGTGGCACAATGTGTAGAGAAGTGTGTGACATGTTCGTTGGTAAAGGCTGAACATCAACGACCTTATGGGAGTCTACATTCTTTGGAAATTCCTGAATGGAAATGGGATAAGATTACCATGGACTTTGTAACTAAGTTACCAAGGACGTTAAAGGGTAATGATACTATTTGGGTAATCGTGTATCGCTTAACTAAAAGTGATCACTTCTTACCAATGAAAGAGGCTTCACAATAGATAAGCTAGCCAAGTTGTACATTGATGAAGTGGTGTCAAGACATGGTATACCTGTGTCTATAGTTTCTGACCGTGACAGCCGATTTACTTCAAGATTTTGGTAGTCATTACAAGAAGAATTGGGCACCAGAGTGAATTTGAGCACTGCATATCATCCATAAACGGACGGGCAAAGTGACAGAACCATTCAGACTTTGGAAGATATGCTCAGGTCTTGTGTGATTGATTTTGAAGGTAACTAGGATACGCATTTACCCTTAGTGGAGTCTGCGTACAACAATAGTTATCATTCCAGTATTAGAAGAGCACCTTTCGAAGTCTTGCATGGATGGAAATGTAGAACTTCAGTGTGTTGGTTGGAAGCTGGAGAAAAACAATTTGTTGGTCCTGAACTTGTGCAACAAACGACCGATAAAGTGAAAGAAATCCGGAAACACATGAAGGCGGCTCAAGATCGACAAAAGAGGTACGTCGATCCAAAAAGAAGACCGAACGAATTCCAAGTTGGGGAGCGAGTAATGCTAAAAGTGTCACCGTGGAAGGGTATTATAAGATTTGGGAAGCATGGAAAGTTAAGTCCTCGTTTTCTTGGACCTTTCACTATAACCAAAAGAGTAGGACTTCAAGCGTATCAGTTGGATCTTCCACCTGAATTGGAAGGAATCCGTAATACCTTCCATGTATGTTACCTTCGGAAATGTTTGGCCGAAGAGGAAAATATTATACCACTTTCTGAAATAAGAGTGGATGAGAAAAGTCGTTGCGTGGAGGAACCGGAAGCAAATTTTAGAGAGAACGACTAAGAAGCTACGACATAAGGAAGTGATTATGGTAAATGTACAGTAGAAACATCATAGAGGTGCTAACGTGACATGGGAAGCTGAAGAGGATGTGAATAATAGATAGCCTCATCTATTTACCTAACTTTGATTTCGGGGACGAAATCATTTTCAAGTTGGGGAGATTTGTAACACCTCGATATTTTCATAGTTATTGTACTTTTATTTTTGGAAGTTACGAGTTTGAAGTTAAGGGATCAAGATTGTAATTGGCCATAGTTGTGGTTAAATGGTAAAATCTTGATTTTAGATAGTTGAGGGTCAAAATTGAAATTTGGGAATCTGATATTTATAGAAAGAGGGTCGGTCATATTTGAGGATATCTCAATTCTCAGTTTGGGAAGTCGGTTCAAAGCAGGCAAAAGAGAGAAGCAGAAATCAAACATTTGGGTTCCTTTTTGTTAAGAGTTTTCAATCATCTTACCTACTCAATTTCTGAAAAGATTGGTAATCGTAGTTTAATTCACCTTTCAATAGGTTATCAAATCAGTGGGGAGAAGGAATTTGATTACTGGAATTTGGTTTGGGTTATCGACTTTGAATTCAATCCAGGTGAGTTCATCTTTTTATGAAATCACATGTCTTTTATCAAATTAATGAGTAAATTGATATTGTTAAGAGTATTAGAGATTTATGGTTAACTTGTATAAAGAGATAGCTGAATGGTTGTCGATCTGTGTTGAGGAATTGGTGTGCAGGTCGAAGTTACCGGATGATTTTGTTAGTGTCCAGAAGTTTCCATTTCAGTAGTGTCCGGTAAAGTGTTAATGGTGGAAATATCCGGTACGTATTTAAGTTTTCGGATAAATTGTTTACCGGATGGTATCCGGATTACTTTGGTTTCCGGTTGTACCAGGATTATGGGTGTTTTTAGAAAATATCCGGTAAATTGAGTTTCCCGGATACTTGTTCCGGACTGTTCCCGGATTCTGATGGTTTCCGGGTATGAGTTCCGGACATTTCGTCCAGATAGTTTAATGTCCGATAAATTTTGATGTCCGGATAGTTTGGATGTCCGGTAAGTTTTGATGTTCCAGTAACTAGTGTGTTTCCGGTAACTTTTGGCAGGGAATGTTTTATTATTTGAGATTCAATCCTAGCAGCAAGAACATACTTATAACATGATCTTTGGTATGTTATGATTTGACGTATGATTTGAGTTGATACAATACACGTACGCTAGGAAGTGTAATGGATCCATAGGCACTAGTACTATTTGATAACGTAGAATAGGCAAGGTATAATTGTTATTCTCGTTTATATTGGAATTGAGGAATAGACAAGGTGTAATTGTTATTCCCTTTTTGTATCGTGATGAGAAACGGTGAAATAGGCAAGGTATAATTGCTACTTCCGTTTCATATTGAGAGATGAGAAATAGGCAAGGTATAATTGCTATTTCCACTTTCATTTGGGAGATTAGAAATAGGCAAGGTATAATTGCTATTTCTACTTCCATTCCAAGAAATAGGCAAGGTATAATTGTAATTTCTTGGACATGAGCTGTAATCTAGAATCCGTACAGATTCGTAGTGGCACTCTGGGACTTGAGACTGTGACCTACTTAGTGTTGGTCATGCTCATAGAATTGGGTATGATTCCCGTCATCGAAGGATGCTAGGTGTACGGTAAGAAAGTTGGGAACAGGTTTATTTATACGCTTAATTTGTTTACAGTTTTGGGTTCTCAAAGCTTATAAAGATTTTGATTTGAAAATTTTATGTTCTCACTAGGCGTAAGCCTATTCTTTTCAATTTAAATTTTCTTACCAGATACTAGCTCGGGAAAGATTACAAAGGAATGAGTGACGAGTGATACCGGAGTCCTACTTTTGGTGATGTGTGGAGAAGTTAGTGTATATGAAGATGTTTTGATGAATTGCCTAGACAACCCGTATAATCTGATCTTAGTGTTAAGGATTAGATTAGTAGGTTGTTTTGATAGTTTAATTGTATATGTGAACCTTCGTAATTAATTCTCCATTTATGTATAAATGTTTGGAAGAAATTATGATAAACTCTGAAAAGTTTTAAAGTTTAAAATTGTTGTGGATTTTTTATGTTTCATTATGTTCATGTTTTCTTTGTTATTGAAAGATGATGCAATAAGAAGCAACAGTATGTTCAAAAAGCACGACAAGCCTCTATATTGTTATTGTTAATTGTTCTATTGTTTTGCTAATGCTTCAGCTCTATTGTTATTGTTAATTTAACATTGTGGGATGAAAAAAGAGGCACCAATCTCAAGTATGAGTTTGAAGATGCTATTATATATTTATGAGTATTCAACTATTATAAGTCACACCATATCAAATCATCATCGTGAGATTGGCAACCATCATTGGTGTTTATAAAAAGGAATGAGAATATGTCATTAAAGCCAATTTAGTGTTGTTTTCATCATTATTGAATGAAAAAGAAAGACTCGGTTGGTTTTGCAATTCCAATCGCATTAAAGTCTCACTATTTGACTATTTCACAACACTAGCTACATCTTGATGTTGAGACAAGATGGGTCAAAGTAAAATAAAACTAAAGCCTTCACTTTTTGGAATTTCTATAGGTGAATTTAAAACCAGGGTCCCTACTAAAGTTGTGTATGCAAAGCATGTGGAATTGCGAGAAGAGATATCGACTCTTCTAAATACTAAAGAATTGGTATTGTTTTATTTATATTCATCTATTTAATTAGTCTCTGCCCATTATCCTTTTGACTTACTAAATTAGTTAATGTTAAACTTGAACATTATGTTTTGTGGCCTTATATCTTTCGGTATTGTTTGACTTCAACGTGTGTCCAAGTCTAACATTAACTATGCTGAGACAAGACCTCAAATAATAAAACTTTTATACACAACATAAGTCTTCTCATAATAATTTGGATCAAAGAATATACATGTGGGGAATTTCACTTGCATTCTAGTACCAAAGTTGTGAAGTTCTTGGAACTTTGGAGGTGTGATACATAGTCTACCCAAATTGCTTACCCTTCCCTACCATTTAGAAATCTAAAATGGTCACAAGCTCCACTAAGAAAACACCTTTAAGGGACAAAAGGTGGTTCCATAACTGGAATCAACTTTTTACTGGCATATCTATTCTGGCTTCTTTAGAGATTTTAAGGCTCAAGTGTAACACCCAAAGATTTCCAAGTAAGTAACACATCCCTCTCTCTTTCATTATCGCAAAATAATTTGTTTGGAGACCGATAATTAGTTGGAATTGTACTTGGAACCATAGTAAGGGAACTTGGCCAAGCGGATCGTCGAAACGAGCAGAAATCGGGCCGAGGGGGACCCGAGCGACCTTTCCGGCGACTATCACATATGTCATAGTCGCATGTGTCACTATCGCGGTGGGGGATCAGGCTACGATACGTAGCTCACGACTGTGACGCGCGATTGTGACACGAGCATAGTCGCCTGTCACAATCGCTCAACATGTACCGTGTGGTGGGGAGCGGTAGCGACTATGCCTAGCGACAATGCCATGTGGCAAAGTCACATGGCATTGTCACCCGTGACGTTAGGTGGTATAAAAACACCACTTAGCTGAAATCCAATTCACTTTTCACCAAAATCAGATTAGGGTTCGATTGGAAGGCTTGTTGGGGAGATTTTTTCCTTAACTTGGTCTCTTTCTTCATTTAATGATCTAGGGTTTCTTTGGATGCATTAATACCACTTCAAGGCACATCTAGGGTGCATTTAATTGCACTTATCCTTGCTTGGAAGCTACAACCTCAAGTGTTATCTCCAATTTCTAGGGTTTCATCCACTTTTCTAGGTTTTTGCTAGTAAACCTAGATTGTGAGTTCCTAAACCCTTGGTAACACTAAATACAAGTCTTTTAATTGTTTCTCATCTTATTTACTAACATTTTTTTTGGAAAGCTTCTTGTTGGTGTTATTAAGCCCATACCTCCGTATATTTGTTGATTTGGTGCTTAATGGGAAAGAGAAGGTTATTTGGGAGTATATACTTCATGGATCTTGCATTATTTATGATGATTTCTATTTTGGAAGAAATATGACTTGTTTTAGGGTTTTGGGCTTAATGGCTTGGCTTTTTAATAAGAATAGACTTGGCTTAATGGTGAGATTTGGTCTTAATATGAATTATGCTACGTGTATTAGTACATTTATTGATCTTGGTCATGTTTTATGCATTTATATATATAATAAGAGTATGCCTTGGAAATGTATTAATGGAATTTATGTGCTTAATGAGCTTGTATTTGTGATTTTGAGATTACCGTGTAAAAATACATGTCTAATGGGATGGTTGGACCATTTCTTATGAGAATGTTATATATTGGTATATATATGCTACTTGGAGTAGTTCGTTTAATGATGTTTGGATGAATAGTTAAGTAGGCACTAGGAGGATATCGTCTCTTGAGGTGAAACTTGATTTGGTGTTTTGGGTTTCCCCCATTGATTCCAATTGTGAATATTCATTTATGTGTGTCATTGTTATATGTCATTGCATGATGTTTTAATTGTTCATCTCACTAGACTTCCTGGTCTAACACTTGTTTGGTGTTTATGTGTTCAGGTTCTAGCGGTGCCTTGCCTAAGAAGGTCTAGACGGCCTTTAGTGTGAGTTTGGGGGAGATACTTATTTTTGGTGACACACCGACTTTTTGGAGGATATCTTGAAGTAGAGGCGAAACCCTTTTTTGTAATCTTTTATCCGAATGGAATTAGATTAGCTGGTTGTCGTTAAACTCCTATATTTGTAAATTTAACTTTCGGTGTTGTACATTTCCCCTTTTTTAGGAGGCTCTTGCTAACAATTTGTACCACTCTTCCTTTTCATGGAAGTTAATAATTATCCCAAATTTTGGGGTGTTACAAGTTGGTATCAGAGCTCTAGTTTAAGTGAACTAGGTAATGATTATAACATACCTAGACTTAAGCTGAGAATAGTGTTATTAAGCTACCAATGTGGGTAGATGTCATAGGAAGGGAGAGTGTTAGGACTTACGGAATTATGTTTATTGAAAGTTATAATGACGGTAACGAGAATTCTTGTGTATAACTTGTTCATAATTTCACTTAGCTACTGCTATTATGAATATGTTGGTACGTAAGCATGCTTGAATTGTTATTATTATGATAATCGATAGATGTAGTAGTACGTACTTTTGAGTTGAAACTCATTTAGTGTATTTCTCATTTTTTTTCTCGTACGTGTGTGGCAGACTGACGTGGTTAATACTGGGGACAAACAACCGAATCCACAAGATGGTAATGTGGAGGCCAAGTCTACCGCTGACCAACCAAACGAAGTTGAAACAGCTATGATTCCACCGATACCTCATCTCTTGGGTGGGGGAGTGGAGCATATCCCGAGAATCAACATTGCTTCCTCCACCCTCTCATGACCGAAGTAACTCCCGATACTCGAATGATGGATAGCATGATGCTAGCCATGAATTCAGCTATGGCGAAACAGCAGGGATTCTTCATGAAGTTAGTGGAGTACCGCGATGCAAGTAATCGACGACCTGAAACGGTAGCGAAAAACGCTATGAATGGATCGGGAGGTAATGAGATTATGGTGACCAAGGACAAGAGGAAGGAAAAGGGTTGTTCCTACAAGACTTTTCTTAGTTGCAAACCGCCGGAATTTGCGGGAACTACCAATCCCGTCCCTTGTATGTATTGGATCCAAGAAATGGAAATGGCGTTCGAAGCCAGCAAATGTGATGACTCGCAAAAGTTCAAGTTTGCTTCTCACTTGCTTAAGGGCGAGGCCCTAACATGGTGGAATCTCACCCGATCCTCTATCACTCCCGAAGTGTTGGCCAAACTTTCGTGGCCATCTTTCAAAAGGAAGATTCTTGACAAGTATTGCAACGAAAGGGCTTTGGACAAGATTGAGGAATAGATCAGAAGCCTAAAGAAGGGAGGTATGGCGATTGTTGAGTACTCGAAACAGTTTCTCGATAAGTTAAGTTTGGTAGAGCACTTGGCTCCCGACGAGAAAATGAAGATCAAGGCATACCACCGGGGTATTCCAGCTGAAATGAAGACATCCGTGAGAAACGCCAAAGTGTCGACATTACAAGAAACGATTGAAGCGTCGTTGTTGGTGGAAGATGGCCTAGCCCAAGGGAGGTTAGAGCGTAGGCACGTTGGTGAGAATAGGAAGTGGGAAGGGCCACATGGGCCCGTTCGCCATTCTAAACCATTTTCTGGGAATAGATCTGGGGACTGTTGCCGAGACTCGAGGTGGTGTCACAAGTGTAAGAACAAACATTCTGTCCCGTGTAACTCAAGGTATCATTCGGGTTCATCCGAGTGTTTCAAATGTGGAAAGCAGGATCATCTTAGCCGGTATTGCCCATGAGAGGACCGGTTTGTTTTGAGTGCCGTGAACCGGGGCATGTGAAGAAGAAGTGCCCGAAGTTGGTGGGGGCAATCGGGGACTTCAAGTTGCCATCGCCGAGAATAGAGAACACGCCGAAGGCGCTGAGTCGAGCATTTCAGATGACCGCCGATGAGGTGAGGGAGACCGCCGATGTGGTGTCGGGTACATTTTTCATTAACTCCTTGCCTACTCGTGTATTGTTTGATTCGGGTGCCAGTCGCTTTTTTGTGTCAGATTCTTTCTGTAAGCAATTTGTTACTCTATTTGTTCTCTCTCCGATGCCATGGTGGTAGAAGTGGCTAACGGAGAACAAGTGTTGATTCGAGAATGTTTTAATGGTTGCACCTTGGAGATTGATGGGAATTCCTTCGAGGTGGACCTACTACCTATGTTTATAGATGGTTTTGACGTGGTAACATGCATGAATTGGTTGAGTAAGGATTTCCCGACATCTTTTGTTCCAAAAAGATGATATGTGTACCTATGACAAACGGTGGGGTGGTTAACCCGTATATGGGGAGGAAGGGAAGATAAGTACCTCTATCATTTCGTCATTAAAGGCTCGAAAGTTCCTAGAAAAGGGATGTTCTTCGTATTTGGCATACATAGTGGATGCAAATCTAGAGAAGAAGACGATCGAGGACATGGAAGTAGTACGGGAATGCCCGAACGTCTTTCCGGAAGACCTACCCGGATTACCACCGGAGCGTCAAGTAGAGTTCCACATCGACCTCACACCGGGAGCGGCTCCGATAGCTCGTGCTCCCTACCGGCTGGCTCCGACGAAGATGCAAGAAATGATGACGCAACTACAAGAGATTCTAGAGAAAGGGTTCATAAGGCCGAGTTCGTCACCGTGGGGAGCTCCGGTTTTGCTTGTCAAGAAGGAGGACGGGTCTATGCGTATGTGCATAGATTACCAAGAGTTGAATAAGGTCACGGTGAAGAAAAAGTATCCTCTTTCCCGAATTGATGACATCTTCGACCAATTGCAAGGAGCGGGGTGTTTCTCCAAGATCGATCTACGACCCAGATACCACCAAGTAAGGGTGAGGGAAGACGACATTGCAAAGACGGATTTTCGGACAAGGTATGAGAACTACGAGTTCTTGGTGATGCCATTCGGTTGAACGAATGCCCCGGCCGTGTTTATGGACTTGATGAATCATGTGTGCCGTCCTTTCTTGGACAAATCGGTGATTGTCTTCATAGATGACATCTTGATCTACTCGAGGGACGAGGACGACCACGGTCATCACTTAAGGGAAGTGTTGGAAGTGCTTCGGATGGAGAAATTGTACGCTAAATTCTTCAAGTGTGAATTTTGGTTACATGAGGTTCAATTCTTGGGGCACGTAGTGTCGAAGGATGGAGTAAAGGTTGATTCGGCGAAGATCGAGGCAATGATGACTTGGGAACCGCCAACAAGCGTGACAAAAACTAGAAGCTTCTTGGGATTAGCCGGTTACCATAGGAAGTTTATTTAAGACTTCTCGAAGATCGCTTCTCCGCTCATTTCCTTGACAAGGAAAAATGTCAAGTTCTTATGGACCAAAACGCAAGAGCAAGCCTTTAGAACACTTAAGAAGAAGTTGTGTGAAGCACCAACTCTATCTCTACTCGACGGGTCGGATGACTTCGTGGTGTATAGCGACGCTTCAAAGATGGGTCTTGGTTGTGTGTTGATGCAACGGGGTAAGGTAATAGCGTATGCTTCACGTCAACTTTAGGATCATGAGAAGAACTACCCAACACATGATTTGGAGCTACCGGCAGTGATTTTTGCTTTAAAGTTGTGGCGACATTATTTGTACCGAACAAAATGTACTCTCTTCACCGATCACAAAAGCCTCAAGTATATTTTCGATCAAAAGGAGCTCAACATGCGACAAAGGAGGTGGGTTGAATTGTTGAAGGACTGCAATTGTGAGCTACTTTATCATCCCGGTAAGGCTAACGTGATGGCGGATGCCTTAAGTTGGAAAAGTCATGGAAGTGAGAATAAGTTGACTCTCACAAGGATCAACTCCAAGATGGAGAATATCAAGGCATGTCAAGAAGAAGCACTCCAAGAGGTTAACCTTAAAGCAGAAGTTATGGTGAAACAAAGAGAACACCTAACGGAGGATAGTCGTGGACTCAAACTTTTCAAATGACGAATGTGGGTGCCAAAGTTGGGAGGAAATCGCGAGTTACTCTTAGACGAGGCGCATAAGTCTAAATACTCCATTCATCCCGGTAGCACGAAAATGTATAGGGATTAAAGTTGAATTTTTGGTGGTCGGTGATGAAGCTTGATGTTGCTAAGTATGTAGAGAAATGTGTCACTTGCCTTCTAGTAAAGGCGGAACATCAAAAGCCGTACGGTAATTTGCAACCTTTGATGATTCCGGAATGGAAATGGGATAACGTCACAATAGACTTTGTGACGAAATTACCAAAGACATTGCGGGGCCACGATACAATTTGGGTAATAGTGGACCGTTTGACCAAGTGTGCACATTTTCTAGCCATGAGGGAAACGTTGCCAATGGAGAAATTGGCTAGGATCTACATCAATGAAATCGTGTCAAGACATGGTGTGCCGTTATCTATCGGATCTGATCAAGACAATCGATTCACTTATAACTTTTGGGCTAGTTTCCAAAAGGAATTGGGAACAAAGGTTAAGCTAAGCACAATTACCACCCTCAGACGGATGGCCAAAGTGAGAGGACAATACAAACTCTTGAAGATATGTTGAGATCGTGTGTCATAGACTTTGGGGGAAGTTAGGACATGCATCTACCACTAGTGGAATTCGCGTACAACATTAGCTATCATTCTAGCCTTAAAGCCTCTTCGTTCGAAGCTTTGTATGGCCGAAGGTGTACGCTCTGGTTTGTTGGCTTGAAGCGGAAGAGAAAGAATTCGCCCCACCGGAGATTGTGCAAAAGACTGCAGATAAGGTGAAGGAGATTCGGGAGCGCTTGAAAGTGGCACAAGACCGACAAAAGAGTTATACAGACAAGAAACGCCGACCGGTTGAGTTTCTAGTGGGGTCCGGGTTATGTTGAAAGTGTCTCCATGTAAAGGCATTATCCGATTTTGGAAGCGTGGGAATCTTACCCCCATTTCCTTGGACCCTTCACTATTTTGGAAAGGATCGGACTTCAAGCTTATAAGTTGGACCTACCATCAGAAATGGACGGGATTCATCCCACCTTCCTGTTAGTGCTTAATATTGATTGTACCAAGTAGAGGGACCATATTTGTAATAGGGTCATAGTTATCCCTAGGTATATATTGTTTGCTACTTTCTACTTTGGGATTTAGGTCATTTCATACATAGTAGCCACACACACATTAGCATTTGCTCTCAATTCATCATTGTGTGCTACCTTGGATTATACTGAATATAGAGATGGCTTCATTGTTGTTTTACATTGATTGATTACTTGTTCTGGGATCACAATTGATATCAGAGCTTGTATATCACTGATTTGATTAGGATTGTTAGGGTTTTTGCAAAATATTGAGTGTTCTTCATATTTCTTCATCCTTTGGTTGATTTTAGCTATTAGAGTTCTTCTAATGGGTTAGAATCGATCAAGGGCTGTTATTAGACTAGTCCTGAGTGTTTTTATTCCGCAAAATCACTAGGATTGTAGCTCAGATTGTGCATTTTCCCATTTTTCGGACTTTTGTTTTCTGCACTCTGTTTTGCATCGAAAAACCAGTTTTTATTGGTTTTTGGACAAAACACGAAGCATTAAAGTTTCCCAGAATAGTGTCACGAACCTGCGTACCAAATTTCAGCCTGTTCCGATTAGGTTTGAAGATTCGACTCAAGAACACCTTGAATCTTCATAACTATCGCAACCTTCAAAGTTTCATACATATCGCAAGTGTGAACAGTACCATATCGCAAGAGTCACTTGCGACAATATTCATATCGCAATCATCAGAGTTTGAACAGTAAACTATTGCAACCTTCTGTTGCGATAAGACCTCTTTTTACCTTTGCGACAAGAATTCCTCATTGCGATATACTTTCTTATTGCGACAAGACTTTCTTATTGCGGAAAGATTTTCCTATTGTGACAAGATTTCTTATTGCGACAAGTTGTGTATTGCGACATCAGTTTATTGCGACAAGGGTTGGGTTGCGACAAGGTTTGGGTTGCGACAAGCAGTGGGCTGCGACAAGACAGTGTGTTGAGACAAAAGATTGTGTAATCAGTATTTCCTAATCAGATTAAAAGATATTAAAAGATCAACGAAAAGTAATCTAAACATGACTGCCAAAGATCTTTTGACCATAGGTTCAAAAGATAAACCGCCAGTTCTATTCCCTAAAGACTTTAAAATATGGAAAGACAAATTTCTTGACTATGTGGAACGACAAGAAAATGGGGCTCTAATCCATGATTCCTTGATAAACGGGATACAAGGAGAAGTTAAAGAAACAGACCCAGATGGCAACGTAAGAGTTCTTCAACCAAAGGACTACGTCGGTGAACACTTGTTGAAACACAAAGCCGATAAAGCGGCTAGGTCATTGGTTATGCAAGCCTTAACCAATAACATATATCGGAAGGTTGACAGTTTGAGCGAAACAGGGAAAGGAATGTTTGATGAGCTGATCAAGTTGTATAAAGGTTTAGAAGTGGAAAATCAAATGAAAGTCTCAAACGTCATCAACACATATGAGAATTTCAAGCAGAAGGATGGCGAGACTCTAGACGATGCATATGATCGTTTCACAACTATCTTAAATGATCTCAACAGTTACAAAATATCAAAATCCATCATCGAGACTAATGTGAAGTTCTTGAGCGTGCTTCAGCCCGAATGGAAGAAGTATGCTCATAGAATGAAACAGAATTCTAGGCTGGATTCTCTTCCGTTACAACAGATGTACGAAACGTTAAAGCAAGACGAGGATGATGCTGATCTGAAAAAGAAGAAGTTGATGAAAAAGGAGAAGAAGGATAAGAAGGAAAAGAAGACAGCGGGGTCTGAGAAGAAAGAAGAGGAGGATGAGCTTGATAGTGAACCGTTAGCATTGGTGTCAAGAAAGTATTCTGCTAAAGGTAAGAGTGTTCAGAGAGAAGAATATGGGATAGACCAAGATGACTTGGATGAGGCGGAAAGTTTAAGGCATGCTATGATACTTCTATCGAAGCACTTTCAGCAAAGATATGTAAAAACTCCTGGATCAAACAACCAACGTTACTCATCTGGTTCAAAAAACTTTGAGCACAAGAATCGAATTGAGTCAAAGAAACAGTTTGATGATCACAAGGAAGATGGTAAAAGGCTGGAGGTGAAGAAGTTTGGTGAAAGAAAGGATGAAGAGCAAAAGTGCTACAATTGTGGGAAGTCCGGCCATTTCTCCAAAGAGTGCTGGAAACCGAAGGTAAGGGATTCCGACTACTACAAGAAGAAGGCACTGTTAGCAGAACAGAAGGAGTCTGGAGTTGCACTTCCGGTGGAGGAAGAGTACTGGTTGGACCAAACTGATGATGAAGGAGAGGATGATACAGCTGCTTTTGCAAAGATGTGTCTGATGAGCAGAGAAGGTGAGGATTCAGAGGCTGATGCGGCGCCTGAGACAAATGAGGTAGATCTCTGCACTATTAATCATTATGATAATTAGTTTAAAGTCTTCCAATTAAAACTAGATGAACAAAGTGAGAAACTCAAAAATGCGCATAAAATAATTGAATCTCAAAGAAAGGCAATTATTGACCATAACAAGCTAAATGATGAGTTGAAAAAGGAACGAGTTGAGATCGAACAATCTCGAACTTCTTTCCGAAAAAGAATGGATGAAATGGAAGGAAAGGTAAGAATTTCTGAAAATAGGAAGAATGAGCTTGAACAAATGTTGTGATCTTATAAAGATATTAACAACGTATTGTCTGAAAAGGCAAGTGATCTGGAAGCGAAGCTGTACAAACTTGGTCAATCTGAACAAACCATTTTCCTAAACACTCCAAAGAATTTCATATATTACAATTCGAAATGGGGATTGGGATACGACAATCCTCATTATTTGGAAAATGCTTTGAAAAAGGCACCTTGTTTATACAAGTTTCAATGGCTTAAGCTTCTAACCATAGAACCCAAGTACAGAATCAAATGGCTTAATGAGGAAGAACAAGGGGTTGAGGAAGAAATTAAAAGAAAGACAGCTATAACCATGCAACTTCCTTTTTATTATGATTCGGCAAATAGGAAGGCACTGTCAGGGAAACAAACCTTGCCTAATGACTATTTTCAAAGCTATGTTGTTGAGCCACCAAAGGGAACTGTATCAAAACCTGCTTTTGAAGGAAAAACTTATTACCCTCCTTTGGTACTCGAACAGAAGCTTGTCGATCTTGAGTTGAATATTAAAAGCAAAATTGAAGAAGTCAGAAATGACGATCAACTCGCTTTTGATATTGAAAAGGAAGGTATATTAACTGTTTTGATGAATAGCAAGAAAGATAAGTCTGAAAAGGTTGTTTCTGAATCGTCTACAAAAATCTTTGAAGAAAAGAAATCTCTTGAACTTAGATGTTTGAATCTCTCAAAACAAGTCTCTGATTTTCAGAAAATATTATTTCTTGAAAAAGAAAATATTGAGAAAGAAAGAGAGAGGTTTAAGTTCGAAAGACGATCTTTTGAATCTGAAAAAGCTATTTTTTCAAAGAAAATAACTGATTTAGAAAACATTTTGATCAAAGAGAGAAAAGATCTTGAGACAAATAGAGAGTACTTTCAAAATGAAATCTCAAGACTTTTGGGAAAATTGTCAACTTTCTCCACTGAAGCTATGACAGAGTGGGCAAGCAAACCTTCCTCTGATTCAGATGTTTCCTCATGCAAAGCCTTCATGGGCAATACTCTTTACAGAAGCATGGTTGTGGATGACTTTGATGAGTTTGGTCCTATTGATCTAGAGAAACAATCTGTTAATGAAACTCTTGTGATATCTTCCAAAACTCTTCTTCCGATGACATTAAGGTTGATTGTGTTATTGACATTCCTTGTGAAGTGAAGGGTAAGAAAGCACAACAAAAAGCTGTTCAATTTGATTTTGGTGCTAAACTTCCGGATCATTATGACTTTTTGATCAAGGAAGAGGAACCTAAGAAGAATTTATTCGAAGGGGAATCTTCTAAGACCGTTGAGAAAAAGAAAAAGAAAAATAAGAAAAATAAGCGCAAATCTAAATCTTCACAAGCTCAAAATTCCTACGCTTACGATTCTTATTTTGATTCCGTTTCAGATCGTTATTTAAGAAACAACTCGCGGTTAGAGTAGAGAATAAAGGAGTCCACATAGGATGTGGCCCAGAGAAAATCATCTACTGTCGCTTTTAATTCCAAGAAAAACACTTTTGTTTCTACTGTTAGTAATCGTGTTGCTTCAAACAAACAAAAACTTGTCATTCCGTACAAGATTTCTTCAATGCAACAACTGATTAATTTAGCACATGATCAAATTTGTTGTTCTTCATGTGGTAGATGATTTTATCTGCAAGTCTGATTACTCTTCATGGTTTGGTTATAATTTCTATGGTTCTAATCGTTTTTACACAAATAGATATTATAACCACAACTCTTCAAAGAAGCATGCCAATTCGAAACCTGTTAATTCTCCTAACCCGAAAGGACCCAATTGGCAATGGGTACCTAAAACTGTTTAAATTCCATTTTGCAGCTCAGTCATGTGTGGTATTTGGATTCTGGTTGCTCAAAACACATGACAGGTAGAAAGGAGCTGTTGAGCAACTTTGTGGAAAAAGATGGAGGGAAAGTTAAGTTTGGGAATGATCAGTACTCTCCAATCTTGGGTTATGGAGATATAGTAACAGACAACGTCAGGATAACCAAAGTTAATTATGTTGAAGGCTTAGGGCATAACTTGTTTAGCATAGGTCAGTTTTGTGACAAAGACCTAGAAGTCCATTTCAAAAAGACCCGGTGTGCAGTTCTAACCGACGAAGGGAATGAACTTCTAGTTGGTTCTAGAAAGTCAAATCTTTACACTATTGACCTATCAAAGCTTAAGCCAAAGAATGACGTGCGTCTGATGTCTAAGGCAACACTGGAAAAGAGTTTGTTATGGCATAGACAACTATCTCATCTCAACTTTCGTTACATACAAAAGCTAACGTTGGGTGATTTGGTTATAGGTCTACCAGTTCTGCAGTTTGAGAAAGACAACTTCTGTACAGCTTGTGAGAAGGGGAAGATAAAGCGAGCTCCTCACCCACCGAAACCCGAACCCATCACACACAAACCTTTAGAAATCCTTCATATGGATCTCTGTGGTCCGATGAAGACTCAGAGCGTCAGTGCCAAACGATACGTGTTAGTCATTGTCGATGATTATTCGAGATACACTTGGGTCAAGTTTCTGCGATCAAAAGATGAAACCCCTGACTTGATCATCTCGTTAGTCAAGCAGCTTCAAGTGAATCGTCAACAAACAGTTCAGACTGTTAGGTCAGACAACGGGACAGAGTTCAAGAACAAGACTCTTGATGATTTCTTTACGTCATTAGGAATATCTCATCAGTATTCTGCGGCTAGAACACCTCAGCAGAATGGAGTCGTTGAAAGACGGAACCGCACACTTGTTGAAGTCGCCAGAACGATGTTGTCCTATGCTGATCTACCTCTGTTCTTGTGGGCTGAAGCTATTTCTACGGCATGCTATACACAAAACCGTTCTATTATCCATCGTCGGTTTGGTAAAACTCCATATGAACTGATTAATAATAGAAAACCTGTGATACACTACTTTCGTGTTTTTGGATGCAGGTGTGTTGTGTTGAACGACAAGGACAACTTGAACAAATTCAGTCCAAAGGGTATTGAGGGCGTTTTCATCGGATACTCGCTCACGTCAAAAGCATACAGAGTCTATCTTAAATCGTCCAGAACTGTGAAGGAAAGCGTAAACGTCAGATTCGACGAAACTGGGGATATGGCTTCTGTGCAAAAAAGTACAGAACCCGCAATATCAGGAATTCTAGCATCTGGACAAATCCGTCCAATGATGACTAGATCTTCAAACAAGGATCAAGCTTCCAATTCTAACTCTAAACCTAATGATCTTGATTTATTGTTTGAATATTTTTATGATGATTATTTTGGTAATGATAAACCTTCTTCATCTATCAATAACAGGAGCAATGTTGCCACACCACCAGCTAATGCTACATTGTCAGGGCCTTCACCGGTACTGACCACTCCTACAACTGGTGCAACAACTCCTGCTTCGCCTTCAAGTAACACGCATATGGCATCTCCACAAGCAACACAACGTGTATCTACGAATGGTGCTTCTTCGTTAGGTACAATTTCTAACGCCAATGGTGAGGACTCTGCAAGACAACCTGAGTCATCTTCTGAAGAAATTCCAGAGGCAGTTCCTGTTGACTCTTCTGTCAATAAACCCGCCCCACAACCGAAACCTACCTTGACGATAGAGTTGAATATTGATAAAGAACCCACCCACGTAGACCCCAATTACGGTGCTATAATTGTCCATCCTCATGCTTCAAGATGGACTAAGAGTCACCTCATTGAACAAGTCATTGGTGACGTTTTCGAACCTGTAAAGACAAATTCTGCAACGGCTAACGAAGTCCTTTACGCGCTCTTTCTAAGTCAAGTTGAGCCCACAACTGTTCGACAAGCCTTAGAAGATCCGGATTGGATCATTGCCATGCAAGATGAGATGAATTCTTTTGAAGCATTGAACGTGTGGAGACTAGTTCCTAGAGAATAAGATAGATAAAGATGGGATTGTTGTGAGAAACAAAGCACGCCTTGTAGCGAAAGGGTATAGGCAACAAGATGGAATCGACTACGAAGAGACGTATGCACCGGTGGCTCGCTTAGAGGCAATCAGGATGTTCCTTTCATTTGCTGCTTTCAGAAACTTCACTGTCTATCAAATGGACGTGAAGACTGCTTTCTTGAACGGTATCTTGAAGGAAGAAGTATATGTTTCTCAACCGGAGGGTTTTATGGACAAAGATAAACCAGATCACGTCTACATTCTTGACAAAGCTCTCTACGGTCTCAAGCAAGCCCCTCGCGCCTGGTATGAAATCTTATCTACCTACCTACTTGGTGCTGGCTTTCGGAAAGGTAAAATCGACACAACTCTCTTCACTCTGCATAAAAATGGTGAGATCCTTCTGGTACAAATTTACGTTGATGATATTATATTTGGTTCAACTGACCCTGGATTGTGTACTTGGTTATCGGGTATAATGATGACCAGATTCCAGATGAGTATGATGGGGGAGATTAATTTCTTTCTTGGATTACAAGTCAAGCAATTCTCAACCGGTATCTTCATCAACCAATCAAAGTATGTGTTTGACATTTTGAAGAAATTCAAGATGGAAAACTGTACCTCAATTGGTACACCTATGGCTCCTTGATCTAAAATTGGTCCGGATCCACATGGTGTAGATGTAGATGTTAAGAATTACAGAGGGATGGTAGGCTCATTAATGTACCTTACGGCAAGTCGTCCAGATATAATGTTTTCGACCTGTCTATGTGCAAGATTTCAGGCACAACCAAAGGAATCACATTATGGTGCTGTTAAAAGGATCTTTCGATATCTGAAGGGGACACCGTATCTTGGTCTGTGGTACCCAAAGGGAACGGGATTCGAACTCACTGCATATTCTGATGCGGATCATGGAGGTAGTATGCTAGACCGGAAGAGCACATCTGGTCATGTGCAGTTTTTGGGTGATAACCTAGTAAGTTGGTCCTCGAGGAAACAGAACTGTGTTTCAACATCAACTGCGGAGGCAGAATATGTGGCCGCTGCCAGTTGCTGTTCACAGGTTCTGTGGATGAAGACTCAACTAATGGACTATGGCTTCAAGTATGAGAAGATTCCCATTTACTGTGATAGCAAGAGTGCAATTGCCATATCAGCTAACCCGATCCAACATACAAAGACCAAACACATCGACATCAGGTATCATTTTATTAAAGATCATGTCGAAAAAGGTACGATTGAATTATACTTTGTCACAACTGAGTATCAACTTGCCGATCTTTTTACGAAAGCTTTGGATGAAAAACGATTTAATTTCTTAGTATCCAAGCTCGGCATGTTGAACATGAAAGTCTAATATTCTATATTGATCATATAATGGATGGAAATATGTGTATTTCAATCTAGTTATTTCTACCTAGATTGATACATTCAAATTTTCATTACATTCTATTCTCAATATAAGATATTTTATTTTCATGTCTTTGTTGTTTTCTTTGTTTATTCTTTTGTCACTTTTTTTTTGTTATGATATCTATGTCTGCATAAGGTGTGTTCATAGTCTCAGGGGGAGTACAATATAAGATGTATGCACAAGATTAGGGGGAGTGTGCATATCTGACAAAGTTTGTAAGTGTTGATTTCATGTGCTCCTTACTTGACAATCACAAGGTATGTTCTCTAATTTGTTTTGCACAAACTCTTAAATGATGAAAATCAAATTTTCAAAACATACTTGCATCATCTAAGGGGGAGTGAAAATATTTCAAAAACCTTGTGTGCTTAATCAATTGGAAGTTGGACATCTTCCAATGTGATAAAATCTTTTAAAGTTTTATCTGAAAATGTCCAAGCTTCACTGTTATCGCAACCTTCACTTGAGATTTCACAGTGAACAGTGTGTTATCGCAACCTTCACTTGCGATATCTCAATGAACAGTGTTTCATCGCAACCTTCTGTTGCGATGAACCCAAGTGGAATCCTTATCGCAACCGTGCATTGCGATAAGGTCATGTGAACAGTTCCTGTCGCAACCTTCTGTTGCGATAAGATTGATAGGTTATCGCAATTCGTTCATTGCGACAACCTGACACGTGGCAGGTCAAACCGTTGGACCAATCGTGTTGTGCCACGTGTCACTGAATTTCAAAATTTCGAATATATAGAGGGTTTTCCAACTTGTCTCAACCCACAAACCCTCGAACTCTCTCTCCAAACTGCCATTTTACTTTTCGATTTCGAATCCGATTCGTGTTTTCCGATCCGAGCATTCCATTCAGACTACTGTCGAGATACATCCCTCAAGATCTCATTCATTTTTTATTCAGTAAATCGCATGCTACAGTCTGTTTTAGGGTTTTAAGTTCGATCTTTTTGTCTATCTGCGTAAATCATTGTGTTTGTGTGTCTAGGTTGTTAGAAATGCATAGGGTTTACTCACGTAGGTATTGCGAGCCTAGTAGTGTAGGTTTTAACATCAAAATGTGCGAAATAGACAAATCTGGGTTGAACACTTAGGTTTTATTTCAGTGTTCGTCAATATCGCAACCAACACACCTTCAAAACTTCAAAACTATCGCAATGGTCGTGTGTTCATCCATATCGCAACCGTGTGTTGCGACAAGAGCTTATCGCAACCTTGTGTTGCGACAACCTCTTGTCACTTTCTTCATATTGCGATAACTCTTTGCCTGCGATAACTTTTGATGTGGGTTGCGATTAGCCCATGACTTAGGGATTTTTGGAAAAAAATTCAAGGCAAACTCAATTTTGGCACTATACTAAACTGATAAGTGGTTCAGATGGCTGATCATGATGGGAACTCTTCGGATGAGAACACCATCATCCGTTCACATCGTTCATCCCACCCGTTCGTAAATGCTCGTGACCGGGATGAAGAGATTTTCCCGAGGGCGAACTTTCTGAGTTTCTTTGATAACAACCATCATCTCGATCTAGCGGTTCCCTTCGATTATCAGATTATCATAGAGATCATCCGCGGCCATCCTCTACGAACTTGTACCAGCCATCTACCTTCAACAATTTTGGGGTACAATTCAATTCAATCCGACGCATCGTACACCACACTTCACAGCCATAGTTGATCATTTTGACGCCAACATTACTCTACGAGGACTCAGGCGTGCACTAAACCTTCCCTATTCTGAGAACTTTGAGGATCCGGTTCCTGAAGAACAACTATTCACCGATATCAGAAGTCTTGGATATCAACATCCAGACAACCATGTTCTTACCGGTTCATCACAGTTCAGACGCAACTATCTTCCGAGAGTATGGTACACACTATGCTCTATCTTTAACCGATGTATGACCTCTAAACACACAGGAGTTGACAAGACGAACCTACCTATCCTACGGATGTTCCATGCCTTTACATTTAACCGAAACATCGACTATGCTATTCTGCTTTGGAATGAACTGACCGAGCTAGTCGCGGACAAGGCACGCCTAAAGAAGGACCGTAACTTTGTGCCCTATCAGAGGTTCTTCCAGATTCTGATTCATCAGATTATGGAAGACAATCAGGAGATTCCTCGACGTGCTGATGCTCCACGAGGCCCAAGCCAGTACATGCATTACCTACGGATGCCTAAGCACATAAACTTTGCTCACATCGCTGTTATCCGAGAAGACTTACTCGCATTTGCTGACCAGCAGTCCTGGGTAGTTCAGCAATATAAGTTAGAAAACGCATTGATGGTCCACCTAGAAACGGAGGGACCTCCCCACAATGCAAACCCACTAGGAGGTGAGGGTCAGAATGTCGAGGGGGTTCAAGAACACGGGGTTCAAGAACACGGGGTTCTTGAACAAAGAGAGGTGAGGAGGCCGAAAAGAAAGAGAGTCGGGAGAAGATTACGGACTGTTGGCCATGCATCCTCTTCCAGACCAGCTCAACCACCACCTCGACGTCCTCCTGTCAAGATCTTTGACGATGATGTCTCATGGGACGAAGCCGATGCTGCTGCCTCATCTTCTGATGATGAGGAAGCACCAGTATTTCCACCTTTTGATGATGATTTCAACGACGATGACTCCGATCATGACCCGCAGGCCCATCTAATTCCAAGGCATATGGGTCGAAGACCACGAGTCGTGAGTTCCGATGCTGATTCCGCACTCCGACACTGCTACTGATTCCGCGGGGCCTTCTAATGTGAACGAAGGAGTAGAAGAAGAAGTGGAAAATGTAGTTAGTGGTGAGGATAGAGGGAGAAAAGAATTGAGTGAAGCTGTGATAGAGTCGGACAAAGTTTTAACTACCGACTCTCCCCAAACCGATCCGAGCCGGGTAGCCACATCCTCTACCAACGAGCGTACGTCGTCGTTGCGTATTGAAAAAGCCGTGGTCCGCCCAGCCATGCATAGCACATCCCCACCAAGCCACTCATCGGTCTCTCAACAGACTGGTGTTTCATTTGCCACAGGGGATTTAGCACAAAGTCTATCGGCAACACAATCGGTGTTTGCTGGTATTGAAACAGGTAGGCTCCTGCCCCGGCCACCGACCTTCTTTCAATGCACATCGAGTCTAGGACCATTCGGACGAACATCTTTTCCTAGGACACATATAATGGAACAACACCAAGTTGCGAGCTTCCGTGTTCCAACCGGAACACCCAGAGTTAGGCCGCCATTCGTTGGTGCCTCGCGAGGATAGGGTGGAAGTCCTGTCATGGTCAACACTATGCCAGCCATGAGCACAGGCAGTACGGTTGCTACAACCGCTACTATAACCGGTAACCTAAGTGGTCCGGATCTTGCCCACATGTTTCCAAATATTCCACAGGATCAGATAGTACGCATGCTTGGACCGCCTCCACATTATATCACTTTTACCGTGCTTGCGTCCGCCTTAGGTTCAATCAACACTGCCCTAAATCAACACAGAAATGCTTTTCAACGCACAATTGCACAAGAAGTGAGCAGAGCCATAAAAGGCAAACACGTTGCTGAATCGTCGTCAGCTCCTCTGAATCAACCAACCCGCGATGAATCCGATCCAAATACACCACCACCAGTACCGTTACACCAAATCCCAGAAGACCAGCTCAAATTATAGATGTTAGGTCGTCTTCTTGCCAAAAGCAACTCGAGTACTGTTGAAGAAGTTGATCTTATTGGATTACTCCGTCAGCATACCCAACCTCAAGCCCAAACCTCAAACCAACCACCTTCTAGCCTCGACTTCCAGCGTCTAACAGAGTCTATGACAGATATGACGAATGCTATGATGAACGGATTCACCTCTATCAATAACAGGCTTAAGGTTGTCGAAGAGAAGTGTGGGATTCAGGCTCAAGCTCCACAAAAACGAAGACATGATGATCCGGATGATCCTGATCTTCATGAGGGGGAGAAGAGAGCACAGGTCAGAGAAACAACGGGTACGAGTACAGGAAATGAAGGGGGTTCAGTCAGTAAATAGGTACAAACTAAAGCTGGTACGGCGACTGATGTGGTACAAACAGTTGATACAGAAATGGAAGTTCTAGCTGATGTCATAACCGGGGTTGAAAAGCCTTTGGCTGTTGACAATAGAACGGCGGACGAGCAGATGGCCGATGATATGCTTGTTGACCTCATCTATATTGATTCAGAGGAAGAGCCAGAGCGGTTGAACTACAAAATCAAAGAAGAAATGGTGGATGTTTTAGATGATATTATTGACTCTACTGGGGATCAGGTTATGGAAGTTGAATCTAAAGATGATGCTCCTCTACAGCCTGAAACAGCAGATCCGGGTGTTGGTACTTCAGCTCCACAAGCTCCGGTATTTCATGATGGAAAGATCAGGGATCCAGTACTTGAGGCAGAACTCAGAATTTATCAAGTTGTTATTGATGCTGAACCGAGGTATGTGGCTACGGGAGAAAGAGTGGCACTCCTGACTCCGTATCTAGAGACTCTAAGGAAAGAATTATATGTATGGGAAGTTCAGCGAATCAACTTAGAGAAAGTTTATGGTATTGAAGACTGGCCGTCACTGAAGAAGATCGAGTTTCTGTACGTCATGAAAAATAAATATAGAGAACCAGGTGCTGTCAGATCGGACAACGTGATTATGAAGTTGCTGAAGGTTGAATCTCTAAAGTTGTTTGATGTCTTTTATCCAGAGTTCACCGTCTTGAGATCTGATGGTTCCGAATGCGTGTTCTCTGAGGCTGACTTCAAAAGTCTGAAACTTGATGATCTTCTGAGCCTTTACAACCTCCTAGCCACCCGTCCAGAAAAGAAGATTGAATACGACGCTGCTTACCAGAGTGTGAAGAAGTTTATGAGAAATATTCTGAAGTTCTCATACCTTACAGATTTCCAGATGGCTTTGGAATCTCATCAAGCTCATATGAACAAAAGAAGACCAAACAGACGCTTGCCTGATATTCAAGGTATCCCCGCCTACACCGTACTGAAAAAGCCTGAGCTTGGGGTTATCTACCTTGATACTGACTCAAAGAAGAGATTCATGAGAGTAACTGAAATCAACAAGTTCTGTGAGGGTACTCTGAAGAGAATTTTGGTTCACCTGGAGAGTAAGCTACGTCTGGATGCAAATGGAGAGGTAAAGCTTACTGACAAAGAAAAGGATCTGATCAACCAACTGATTGAAGCCATCAACTACCGGAAGGATTACCGACACTTCTTACGAAGATTCGAGATCATCTTTGGCATTCGAAAGAAGTTCGTGACCCCGGTAGACGTCTAAATCTTTTGCCTCTACATTGGTACAAATGGGGAGATTGTTAGTGCTTAATATTGATTGTACCAAGTAGAGGGACCATATTTGTAATAGGGTCATAGTTATCCCTAGGTATATATTGTTTGCTACTTTCTACTTGGGATTTAGGTCATTTCACACATAGTAGCCACACACACATTAGCATTTGCTCTCAATTCATCATTGTGTGCTACCTTGGATTATATTGAATATAGAGATGGCTTCATTGTTGTTTTACATTGATTGATTACTTGTTCTGGGATCACACTTCCACGTGTATTATCTACGGAGATGTCTAGCCGGGGAGGAGAGTGTCATTCCTTTGACGGAAATCCGTGTGGATAATGGAAATCGTTGCGTGGAAGAACCGAAAGCTATTTTAGAGTCTAAAACGAAGAAGCTCCGACATAAAGATGTAACCATGGCCAAGGTCCAATGGAAGCACCATCGGGGTGCTAACGTCACGTGGAAAGCCGAGGAGGACGTGAAGCGGAGGTACCCGCAATTGTTTACGTAGGAAAAGATTTTGAGGACGAAATCCTATTCAAGGTGGGGAGGATTGTAACACCCGAAGATTTCCATGTAAGTAACACGTCCTTCTCTCTTTCATTATCGCAAAATAATTTATTTGGAGACCGATAATTAGTTAGGATTGTACTTGGAACCATAGTAAGGGAACTTGGCCAAGCGGATCGTCGAAACAAGCGGAAATCGGGCCGAGGGGGACCCGAGCGACCTTGCTGGAGACTATGACAGGTGTCATAGTCGCATGTGTCACCATCGTGGTGGGGGATCAGGCTACGGTACATAGCTCACGACTGTCACGCGTGATTGTGACACGGGCATAGTCGTTTGTCACAATCACTCAACATGTACCGTGTGGTGGGGAGCGGCAGCGACTATGCCTAGCGACAATTCCATGTGGCAACGTCGCATGGCACTGTCGCCCGCGACGTCATGTGGTATAAAAACAACACTTAGCTGAAATCCAATTCACTTTTCACCAAAATCATATTAGGGTTCGATTGGAAGGCTTCGTGGGGCGATTTTCTCCTCAACTTGGTCTCTTTCTTCATTTAATGATCTAGGGTTTCGTTGGATTCATAAATACCACTTCAAGACACATATATGGTGCATTTAAGAGCACTTATCCTTGCTTGGAAGCTAGAACCTCAAGTGTTATCTCCAAATTTCTAGGGTTTCATCCATTTTTCTAGGTTTTTACTAAAAACCTAGATTGTGAGTTCCTAAACCCTTGATAACACTAAATACAAGTCTTTTAATTGTTCCTCATCTTATTTATTAACATTTTCCTTAGAAAGCTTCTTGTTGGTGTTATTAACCTCACACCTCCGTATATTTGGTGATTTGGTGTTAATGGTAAAGAGAAGGTTATTTGGGAGTATATTTTCATGGATCTTGCATTATTTATGATGATTTCTATTTTGGAAGAAATATGTCTTGTTTTAGGGTTTTGGGCTTAATGGCTGGGATTTTGGCTTAATTGGAATAAACTTGGCTTAATGATGAGATTTGGTCTTAATATGAATTATGCTACATGTATTAGTACATTTATTGATCTTGATCATGTTTTATGCATTTATATATCAGGGTATGCCTTGGAAACATATTAATGGAATTTATGTGCTTAATGAGCTTGTATTTGTGGTTTTGAGATTACCATGTGGAAATACATGTCTAATGGGATGGTTGGACCATTTCTTATAAGAATGTTATATATTGGTATATATATGCTACTTGGAGTAGTTCGTTTGATGTTTTACAATTTGGATGAATCGTTATGTAGGCACTAGGAGGATATAGTCTTGGGCACCACCTTGGAGGTATGTGCCTAGATCTCTTGAGGTGAAACTTGATTTGGTGTTTTGGGTCTCCCCCATTGATTCCAATTGTGAATATTCATTTATGTGTGTCATTGTTATATGTCATTGCATGATGTTTTAATAGTTCATCTCACTAGACTTCTTGGTGTAACACTTGTTTGGTGTTAACATGTATCTCAGGTTCTAGCGGTGCCTTGGCTAAGAAAGTCTAGACGGCCTTTAGTGTGAGCTTGGGGGAGATACTTGTTTTTGGTGACACACCGACTTTTTGGAGGATATCTTGAAGTAGAGGCGACACCCCTTTTGTAATCTCTTATCCGAATGGAATTAGATTAGTTGGTTGTCGTTAAACTCCTATATTTGTAAATTTAACTTTCGATGTTGTACATTTCCCCCTTTTTTGGGAGGCTCTTGCTAACAATTTGTACCACTCTTCTGTTTCATGGAAGTTTTTAATTATCCCAAATTTTGGGGTGTTACATCAAGTTACATGATAAGGACCATAGAATTTTTGACCGAGATTAAAAAAAGTTCTTTTTTTCTTTTTATAGACATACTCAGTTCCCTACTACCAACATCCTTTCATTTCCTCTTTTTTGTACACATAGAATTTCATCGTCTCTTATGCTTGTTGTAGTTGTTCTTTAGTGCATCAAGGTCTTACCGGTTAAGCCGCCTCAAGATCTTTTGTTGCAAAGTTGGATAAATTGATGTGAAGCATTATTGCTTGGTTATAATTTGTTTTAACATATTTCTAACTGGAATGAGCATGTTGGCAACTACTCCAACGACTGTAGGGATCATATTTGTGTCGTGACAGAGTCTTGCTAACTCGGGTTGAGACGTGATGTTCGATGATGTGGGCGGTCTCTTCCAAATAGTGCGGTAAAGAGAATGACTATCATCGTCAGGACTTGGCGTGTAAGAAGGTTAAAGTTGCATAAGTGGCGAAGCATTGTGCGTTTGCTGGAAATTTTGCTCTCATGGAAGAAGCGTGTATTTAGGAACAAAATGCAAGTGTTCTTGGTACATAGCCATACATCAAAAGTTTGAAGTACTCAAGGAATGTGTCTCCTGGATTCTTGAACTAAGATTAAAAAAAAGTAACACTGTTGAGGTGATTGTTTTTAGGGTCGACCATGCTTGCATACGACAATGGGTGTATGGAGACTTGAATCGAATGAATTTATTGGTACGACTACTCTGTTGAGATAATCTTTTCTTTTTGAAGTATATAATATTATATACGATAAACGCAACAAATAAACACACCATCGTGAGGTCAGAATCTTAGACTTCCATGTAGGACAAAGGCCCGAATACCACTAGGCCAAAGACCATTTGATTAGTTGATAGCTTTTCATTATCAAGAAACAAAATGAAGATAGACCCAATTTGATTAGTTGATAGCTTTTCATCATCAGGAAACAAAATGGAGAATGATTTCGTATCAAAGAATGCTAATATCTATTGAACTTTTGATCATGTGATTATGAACACAATGCTAGGTCTTGGATCAATATCATCCTCCAATTGCTAGGGAAAGAAGATCGGGATTAGTCTCCTTGCCATTGCTACTGTCTTTGAAAGTCTAGCTATCCTCTCCTTGTCATGCTTAGTTATTCTGCATTGCTCCTTCTTCTGATCTTGCTTTCTTGCCTTATAGAACTGACCTTTGTCCCCTCCTTCCGGTTTTAACTCACTTAAAGTCCATTCCTTGCTCTTGCCTAGTTCTAGGCTTAGACGAAAGAGCTCATTCATAGATTCCATCTTTCTAGCATTTCATGTCTTTCTTCCTTCAACTCTAATTCATGCCATTCATTGTTAAGTCCTTCTATAATAGCTATTGGCTCTCTTCTCACCTCCCCATAAATAGACCCATTTCAAAGTGAAAAAGGATAAACAAAAGGTGCTTTGTGATATGTGAACATCATTTGTTTCTTTTCGTGAAAATTAAAAATCTTATTCACAGGATGAGGATGTCAATGAGATTTAAATCAACTGATAATGCAATACAAAGCCTAAAAGAAGCCTTGATGATATATATATATATATATGTATAGACGTTGCAATTTGTAGTTGCCATTACATATAACTTTTCAAGTCTTTAAAATTTCTTTGTAAATTCTAATAGCACTTTGTATAACTAATGATTTGAATGACATGAAAAAAAAATGATTTTAATTTTAATTTGTTTCAACATGAATTTCAGAGTTTTTAGTGAAAAAATCAAATAATTTTTCCTAGGTTTCTGTCGCATTGCCAATTGCGAAAGATGCAAGATAAAAATCAAACTAAGTTTCAAAATGGGGGACTAATCTGCATCATTATTCATGTTTGTCCAATTTTTCATTTGAGTTGACATATCACTCTAGCAAATGATAATAAACTTGTAATAGTTGAGCTTATTGATGCATAAATTAAAGTTATGTCGTGTATCCAACCAACGGACGGGTATAATATTAGTATGATATGAGTTCAGAAGCATCTATTTAAAAAAAACCCTAGTCGTGAAAAACGTAGCAGCATACTCCAGAGAATATGAATAGCTCAAAAACTTAAAACGTTTCCAATTTGAATAAAAAAACGTTCAACAGTTACACCTTTCGCTGCAAAGCCCTAATTTTCTCTATCCCACATTCCCACTAACAACAATGGAGTTCAACCAGCACCACAATCAAGTCTATCATACGCCTTCTACGATGTACACTTACTTCTCCGATCAGTCTGTAAAAGGTACACAATCACTCATCTTTTTCTTTCGATATCTTGAATATTCAATAACTTTAGCAAGTTAAACAGGATTATTCGTTTTTTATCACGGTTTTTAAGGATTCCAGCGAGTGTAGTTGAATTTTGCATGGTGTTTTACAGAGGGATTATGGAATGGAACAAGTATGGGCAGAGGATCTATGGATACCAGAGAGGAGATTCAGATCGAACTTGAAAAGGAGAGAATGCGTGAGCAGATAGTGGCGAAGGAAATAGTGCGTATGCGCGATTTAGAGGCGGAATTGAGCAGAGAAATGACGATGCATAATGGTCAAACGATGTCGTTCGAGGAGAAATACGGTGATGTTATTAATATGGTCAGAATCATTCTTTCTCTGTGTGTATATCGATGCAACTTTGATGCTTGATGAATCTGTACTGTATATTTAATTTATAAACTCAATTTACAACTTCTTTAAGTTAATTGTTTACTCTGATGAACAAGTTCTGGATTGGGTTTTTGTTAAGGGAGATTATTATGCTACTTTAGGTTTCTTTCATTAACGTATTAAATTTCATAGTTGGAGTGATGCACCAATGAATCTGAGTTCCAATTAAAAGTCCTCTTGTTATAGACTTTTTCTTGTTAACATAACCTACAATTTTTGTGGTCGAATCATAGGGGTTTAATTTTGATCCATATCATATACTGGAATCTTGTTTTACAAAACAGTGAACCATGTTGAATTGTAAGATTGGCTGATTTGGCTCAAGTGTTGTATATGGAGGCATTTTAATTTCAGTGAATACAATCATGTTCATGTGGTCCAAGTTTTAGGACACCGGTTGATCATTTAAAGTTCTTGTTTGTATATTATTGTCTTATTACAAGATTAACATACCCTTAATTATGCTTGACCTTGTTTAGAAAACTCCTAGTGTTTTAATTGTTAAAATGGGTGACGCGCCGTATTAAACTTGAGATACTCGAAATGGTTTATTGACATTTAAGGAATGTAATATCTGTAGTTCGCAAGTCTTTTATATTGTCACGCTGAACTGTGCTTTGGGCTATCTGTATATATACCCAATATCAGTAGCAAGATTACAGTAGCTCTTTAGGATGCTTTTCTATATACAAGAAGTTTCTCACCATGGATATTGTTATCTGAGTTTCTTATTGCAGCGAAAGCTGAATGGTTCAGCAAATTGGAAACCTCCACCACCAGCTTATGCTGCTGGTTCAAGATACCCTGAATTCTGGAAAGAAAATGGCTCACGGCTCCATTGAGAATTACAAAGCTGGGGGGTTCAGAGAAGGTCCATGGGGATGATGACAAAGAAAGCAAGGCAACAACAGAAGTTGGAGACTGATCTATTGAAGGCAACAAGGCATGTCTCGTAGTCATTCTCAGAAAAGATGAGAATATCTAAACTTCATCTCGTTTTGCAATTAACTTGAATATATAATGAGATATCTTGGATTTAATTAGTGGTTACCCTTCGGTGTCTGTGATATATTTGGTTTAGTTATTTGTTACCCTTAATAGACGTCCACTTGTGTAAACATTTGCAGACTATCTGCCGCAATCTTTCAAACAATCGAATTTGCGGAGTTTTTGGAATCTTTAAATCCGGATTTCTGGGATGTGTTTGGCGAGTTGTTTTGTCTTTCAACTATAACATGAATGCTAACAACGTGTTTGGTTCGTAGAATGGAATTTGGTGGAATTGGAGTCTATAAAAAAGATTTGTCTTCGAGGAATGGAATTTGATGGATACCGGTGATATTGGTGGTTGGAGATGGGGGTGGGTGGGTGGGTGGGTAGGTGGATGTGGCAGCTATGATGAGGACAACAATTGATGGGTTGTTGGGGGGTCCTGCCCTCGAACCCTACCACCTCTCCCCCGGTACTCGCTCACAAACCCTACCACCCCGCCACCATGGGCGGATCCACATTTGCTATTATGGTATCGCATGCAACCATATATCTTGTTCCGTAAAATGTAAATTTTTTAAGTTATTAAAGTTTCAGTATGTGTGTGAAATTTTATAAAGAAAAACATGGAAAAGTCTTGAAAGTAGGAATAATTTATCAATATTTGAGGTTATTTTTTGTTAATAAAAGTAGTTTTTTGATTAAATGTTATTTTATTTTACGTTGGTTAGTTGGTGCAACCACTATGAAAATTTTATGGATCCGTTTCTGCTCGCAACTTACATGGGTGAGTAGTGGTGGGGTATGGTAGCTATGACAACGAATGGTCGGTCAATCAGTGTGGGTTGTAAGGTGGGTGGCAGTTGCGAGGACAATAGTATTGGCATGATGGTCGGTGTGGAGGGTTGCGGTGGGTGGCTAGGCCAGGAGGGGATGGTAAGACGATGATAGTGGCATGGTGGCGTGGGGGTGGGTGACGTGCGGTGGGGGTAGATGTGATGGCAACCATAGTGGGGTTGGGTGGTGGTGGTTGTGATAAGGTGGGGGTGGCAGCTATGACGATGATAGTAGTGGTATGATAGTCAGGGGTGAGGGTGGGTGACTTGTGACGGCGAGAATAGTGGTGTGGTGGTGGGGGTGCAGGTGGGGCATGACAATAGTAGCACGGTCCTAGTGGGGGCAGGGTGGGCGGTGTTAGGTTAAATTGGAAGGAATTGGAATGAATAATTATTTTAACCAAATTTCAAATCATATGTCTGGTTCACATAATAATAAAAGTGATAGAATCATAGAATCCTTTGAATTCCATAATTTAAGGAATCCATTCGTTGACTTAAAGTGAAAGAATTGAAGTTGTACCAACCAAAAAGTTGAATTCTAATTCCATCTAATTTAATTATGCAAATCAAAAACCCGTAATTTTTAGATTTAAGGAATTGAATTCGGATTTCACCTCCTTTCCCTCAAAATACTTTTAATCAATATTTGAGAGTTTAAATGTTGAATATCTATACAACTTTAATAAAATTTTATTATGGTTATTTTGAATTTTTAAGATAATAGCATTGCGTATTTGCGTACGAGTGAAGCACATCTACTCTCACTCCACACCCACCCACCCTTAAATCTCTCCTTAACTATTTCTTATCATATTAATTTAAATAATTGTATATGAACTAAAATGCATTAAAAATACATTTTTTTACAGATTACACCATTATAATCGTTTCGTCAATACCTTCGAAATGAGCCTAATATTGAATATTTTTTAATTTAATCATATTACTAAATATCATGAACATATACAAATTAATTTATTTTTTATTGCTTATCTTTTCATTTTTTTCATTTTACACATTTATCATATTAAGGGGGTGTTTGGGAGTGCTTATATTTTTAACTTATCTCCTTATTGCGTTCCAGGGAAGGAGATGAGTGTTTGGATTTAAAAAAAAACTCCTTATCGTGTTCCAGGGAAGGAGATAAGCAGTTTTTTGAGAAGTAACTTGAAACTGACTTTTCTGGAACGGAGATAAGTTATAAGCAAATAAACATAAGTTAAAAATATAAGCACTCCCAAACACCCCTTAAAAATACATGATCTTGAACTAAAATACATTAGTGATTTAATTTTATACATCCGATATGTGAATTAAAAATACATAAAACCATAAAATTGTCATCGTGTGATGGAGATAAAACAGATCATGAAACAATAATCTTTCGAAATCTCGGCTTTAGATTCGAGATGTTTCGCGTTGCATCATGTGCGGGTATATATCTAGTTCTCATCAAAGAGAGGACGTGCATGCATGTATGATAAAAGTACTTTTTTGTGAGGATCACATGGATGGTGACTCCTTTCGGTTCTGACCGTGTCAGTCGTTCAAACCCTCGTTGCTAGCTCATCTTACCTCGGAAGCCATGGGGTTGACTCGAGGCCTACTGCAAGCGTGGTGCCCATCATCGATTAAGCCATGGGGACGACTCGAGGCCTTTTATAACCTAAACTCAAATCTGCCATCTTCCAATTGGGTGCTCCAATTGATGATATTTCCCCGTTGACATCAGATTTTGGTACTTGAAAACCATAAGGTATCTTGACGGTTTTCCGCCGACGGTGATTTTCTAAAGGTTTACGTAGTAGTAACCAGAAAAGAGGACCTGAAACCCTCGTTTGAGAAGCCATGAATGATTCCATGAGGTGAAATAGATTATAGATGAAAGTTATCATTGATTTCATTAGGTGAAAACCGTGAAATAAATTATAGATGAAAATTGTGTTTGATTCACTAGGTGAAATAAATATAGAGGAAAGTTTTGTTTGATTTCATGTGGTGAAATAACATATATATGAAGCTTATGTTGAATTTCACGAGATGAAATATCATATAAATGAAATTGTGGTTTATTTCATGAGGTGAATAGTGTAAGTGAGTATGTATTTCATTTGGTGAAACTCTCATACCAAAATAACGATTATGCTTTTTCATGTGGTGAAACAACTTCTAATTAAAACTATATGATCAAAACCAAATTACGGCTTAGATCGGTCACGCTTCTTAACCTTTTTTTGGTTCTCAAATGATTTAACCCCTAGATATATATACTAGGTACATGCCCGCGTGCGATGCGGCGCGAATCATCCCGAAATCGAAATTGAGAACTCGAACGACAATCATTTTCTTGTTCTACTTCCTTCCTTCTTGATGTTAATTTTATGATCTATGTGGTTTTATATCGTAAATTGGATAGTATATAAATTAAAGGTTAATATGGTCGATTGGTCAAAAGATTTTGAAATTGAATTGATGTATAATGAGGTTTTCAAACTCATAACATTGGTTGTTTTAGTTTTTAACACCGACTTATGCATTAATAATTTGTACTTTTTCATCTTGTAATTAAAAAGGAAAATTGGAAATACATGTTTATACATACTCGAAAGTAAAAACATTTGTAAGAAAATTATGGCAAGAATGTCCAAAAACTGTCTTTTATGATGAAAATATTGAGTTACACAAAATTCCATAAAATAAATAGTCGGGATAAATAAATTGGAGAGTCCAATAGTTTTCTTTAAAGACTCGTATTTCATATAGAACTATGCATGAAAATCAAGTTGATTTACTATAATTTAGAAAGTTATGCAATATGAAACAATGTGACTTCACGTTAAAATGAAAAACAAAAAAGTAAGGGGCATAATATGATTAAATCCAAAAGGGGATATCCAATTTTGATACCCGCTCAATACACCGTATGTCAAACTTTTTGTAAGTCAATGGTATGAAAGTTTTATGTTTACTATAAACTCCAAAATTTGTAATTAAAATACAATTGCATTTACAGAAGTAATAGAACCTGAAGTTAAACTTTTTTTCAAACCTATAGGTAAAACACAAAATTAAACATTGGGTGTGGTGGGTGACGACATAGGATTCATCGTGGTTGTGGGCTTGATGTCTGGTTTCTCAATATCGAGATTCTAGAACGTTGAATTATGACTAATCAGTCTTGTTTTGATAAGACTGTTTTCGTCTTTAAGTGCTCAAGAAACCCTCGACACCCTAATGTTTCTATTCCAAAGTTAACCGTGTTTCTTATTCTTTTATATATGTTATTACATTTTTGTTTTTATTTTGTGTTCTCCTATACACCTTTTCTTACTTCTATGTTTTTATTTTTTGTTTTCGATTCTAAGTTCATAATTTTATTCCTAAAAGTTACTATGAAAACATCCACACATTTGTGTCAAAAAATAATATAATAACACATTTTTATGTCAAAAAATAATAAAATAACACGTAAACAACAATAAAATAAAATATTTTAATGTATCTATGTGTAACATCAAGAACAAATAGATATACATTTAAGATGAGAAAGATGAATAAATAATACAAATCCAATTTTTCATCTACGGTGACCAAAAATGTAATTAGTTTGAAAGGGAACCAAAGTTGATAATGAATGGAAACCACAAAGACAAAATGTAATTTACTCTCTCTCTCTCTCTCTCTCCCTCTCTCTCTCTCTCTCTCTCTATATATATATATATATTAGTAAACGATCCTTACACTCATGGTATCATAGCCAGAATCGGTGAATATTATTAGAGAATGAATACTAAACTTTGTATATTTTACAAGGTATATTTAAAGATAGTTTTAAATTTAAGAAAATAACTTCTTTTAATACGAACTGGATGTCAGTGTTGGTCAGCCTTTTTATGTCGGTGTTGGTCAGCCTTGTCGGTTGGAGTAGCGTAAGTGGCGCACGAGGTAAGACGCCCAGCCGGACCACGACTATTCATGGGTGGTCCCTCCGAAGGTGGTCCCTCTGATTATTCAAGAAGTATTTAAAGAAAGTAATATTCTTTAATTTTAAAACAACCCTTTAAATAAATTTTGTTAAATAGATAGAGTTATGAATTTATTCACTAAGAAACATACTTCTGAAACTGATAACATAGAAGAAAATGATTTTCATATGAATTCTTCTGAAGTTCATATTTCAAATATTGAGCAAAGCCTAACAAATTGGACGATTCCCAAACAAGACGTTAAAACAATTTATAAAATAGGAGCTTTTGATTATTTTCAAGGATACTCAATCAAAACCACAGAACAAACTGTTTCAATCAATAGAGATTACAATAATCTCACTCTCTTATCCAAATCATCCATAATACAACATAGACAAAAATATAAATTTTTACATGTTGGATTAGTTCAAATTGCTATCAAACCTTTATTTAGATTATGAATAGATGCCCCAGTATTATTAATACTTAGAGATGCTAGGCATACGAATTTCCAAAATTCCATCCTTGCTATTGCAGAATCCAATGTATCAAATGGCTCAATCTACTTCAATTGTTATCCCAATTTTTCAGTAGGATTATTTGATCCAAATATTTTAGACACTTTAGTTCTTACTATCAAAACAAAAAACTTAGAATTCAAAGAAGATACTAAAGCTGTAGCCATAATCTATAGAGTTTGTTACAAAACCATGACTTCAACCATTGAACCAAAAACTAGGTTATCAAGCCCCAGAGATGAAACAATAATATATGAAACCAATCCTCAACACACTAAGATTCAAACACCCAAACGTCTTAAATGGAATGAAATTACTCAATCTTGTAATTGGAACCTTCAAGATATTAGTATCCCAAAACCTATAGATAATTCAAATCACATATCCGATATTAGTAAACATGAAGACGGATCAGTTGATATTAATTTCAACAATTTCAACAATCTTTGATCTGTTTCTTCAAGGTTATCAACATATAAGTAGTGTAAAAACCCCTTCTATTCAAAAATCTCAATCATTAAAATTCAAAAATGTAGATTTCAATAAATCAATTCCTCAAACTCTTTGTCAAGAAGGATCTGATGATTCTCAAAGTTATGTTTACGAACCTACTCCTTCTGAAATTCAAACTGAAATTGATCAATACAAAAACCAAATATGAGTGAGTCAAAAATGAATGATTCAAATATTAATATGAAGTATCTTAAAGAAGAATTTTACTATGACCATAATGAAGAAAGAAGAAACTTTTATTATTCATCTGTTAATACTCCAAAAGAAGAATTTAGATATCAATTCCTTTGGAGAAAATATATCATGAAATACAATGTTCATATAACCTTTTTTAATTGGTATGAAATGTATTGTAAAGAACAAAATATTCCAAACCCATTTATTAATATATATGATACCCCAAAGATAACTCAAGATTATACAGATATTGTCATTGAAGAAGCTATAACTGCGATTCATCCTCCAAAAACTACGATTTTGATAGAGCAAAGATTTATAGGAGCACCCTTAATCCCTCTCACAGAAAAAACAAATAAAGATGATATCATGAGAAATCTTATATACCAAAATAACAATAGCAATCTAAGCATACTCACGTAATGATACATTCATAATAGCAGTAGCTAATTGAAATTATGAACATACTTCACATAAGGATTCTCATTACCAAGGTCACAACTTTCAACTTATGTACTTCCGTCGACTCTAACACCATCCTATCTTAGGAGTTCTACCCAAGCTCACCAATTCATACTTAATCTTTTCAGCTTAAGTCACCTTAACTACGTACCTAGTTCACTTAAACTACTGCTCTGATACCAACTTGTAACGCCCTAAAATTTGGGTAAAATTTAAACCCGAAAATTTCGGAAAATATACTTCTAAAATCGACATATCACCCAAGTAAATGGGGAAATAGAGTATGGCGTATACAATATCAAGAATCAAGCAATTAACGGTCCAACAATCTAATAATCTAAACCAACATAATTTAGATTACAATCGGGTGTAGCCTAATTGCTACCAAAATCCACATTTAAAATTCTATTATGTACGCCTCCAAGTACTCCCAAAAATGCTATACATCAACTCCTCTCTTCACTCAAATCCGAGGAGCCCCACCGCTTGAAGACCCTAGACATACACCCAAGAGAAGAAGTGTTAGTCTAACAACATGAGGATAAGAACCTACACTTGTAATAATTATTAATATATTCAAGATACGATGTAAATCAAATTAAACCCATGGAGTAAACCATTGAACATCCAATGCTTCAAGTGTGGATGAGATCTTGATAACCAAAGCAAAATTCATAAGACAAGATAGCCATAGAATCGTTAGTAGTATTTACCACATTCATCAATTAAACGGAAACAAGCGCAACCCCGAAGAGTCTATAACTTGTGAGCCCCCAACTTCAACCACTCCAAGTGTATACGTTGGGACACTCTAAATCCACAAACAAGCACATTGGAATTACACCTTACTGCCCATGAGATGATGCCCGACCATATAGGCCCACATCTTACTTATCATGGATCCCGATGCCTACTCTGTGCTACGACTCTAGGGCCTATGGATCCGTTACACTCAATGACCAACAAAGACTCTCATGTAGTCCAATAATAACAACATTATAAGTTTAAGCATGGTAGTAATATTAAAACATACTTTCCTTTTTGAAATATCTACATAAGACCACCACCAAAGACTATAAGATACCATGGTTCTTCAAATTAGGTTTTGAACTCTTTTTATAACATAAGTACTCATTTCTTTGAACGTTTCCTTGAAATCCCCAAGTATTTCCAAAACCCTAATTTTGACCTAATATGGTCAAAATCGTTCTAAGTGAAAAACTTTGTGGATTAAGGACAATGATACTTAAATACCAAGAGATGTTCACATATTTCACCTCTACCACCCATTATTTCAACAAGGTCTTATATTTCCTCCAAACCCATTTTAGGTTAAAATGTGTAAATCATGTAGTAAGGATGGATGAGGATAATAGAATAAAAATCTAACAATATATATCATGTATGAAACATAGAGAGTGAGATAACTCACCTTAAAGGGTCTTTATAGAAACCCAAAACCCTAACTAGTGGAGGTGGTTGAGTGTTCTTGGTACTTGAGAAGACTTGATGTGAATCCTTCCACTAAAACACCTAGATGTTGCAAGTACACACATAAATGAGGTGGGTGAACTCATAAATGGGGAGAGATGAGAAGAGAAGAGTCTTACCACTTCTTGAGAGCCAAAATCGCCCTAGGATGGAGAGTACTGCCTTGGAGAGAAAATGAGGAAGAAAATAGTTGAGCTCCCTTAAAACCCGTCTGAAACAGCCGCATGACCCCCGAGCACGACCTTGACAGGGCGACTATGCCCTTGGCATTGTCGCCGGGGCATAGTCGCGGTCGCCAACCACCCTACTGTTCGATTCCCGATCTTGCACCTCCATCGCGACCTTGACCATTGCGACTTTGCCACGGGCATTGTCGCGTGGCATTGTCGCAGTCACTTGACTCCTTTCTGTTTGATTTTACAACTTATCCCCCTATCGCGACATTGACCCTCGCGACTATGCCCAGGGCATAGTCGCTGGTGACCTGCAAGCTGTTGTCCAAATTCCCTTTTGACGTCCAAAACCGATTCCCAAGCCCGTGAACTTTAGTTGACTGAATAGAATAGTTTGCATGCATGAAAACCACGCATAGACCCCTCGATAAATATTGAAAATTTGGGGTGTTATACCTTTTATTTCCCAACTGTACCCGTTTACTATAAATGAAAAGGGTATTTGTACAAAAGTTTTAAACAAATAAATATTTTTTAAATTCTCAGACCCAGTTATTCATACAGAACTAAATACTTTAAACAACAAAGTAAATCAAGCAAAATATTTAATTAATGAAATTAGTGATAAAAGAATTCTTGATTATCTCAAAGATCAAACTATTCAAAATAGAATTAAAAAACTAAAAGAAAATTTGAAAATCATGTTTGTTCTACTTTTCCCAATGCTTTTTGGAAAAGAAAACACCATATTATTAAATTACCCTATATAAAATATTTTAATGAAAAAGATATCCCTTCAAAATCAAAAGCTATTCATATGTCAAACGAATTGCAAGAACATTGCAAAAAGAAAATTCAAGATTTATTAGACAAAAAACTTATAAGATCTTCAAAATCACCTTGGTGTTGTTCAGCCTTTTATGTTATGAACGCAGCTGAATTAGAAAGAGGTTCTCCAAGACTTGTTATTAATTACAAACCTTTAAACAAAGTTTTAGAATGGATTCAATATCCAATACCAAATAAAAGAGATTTATTAAAAAGACTTTACGATGCAAAAATATTTTCAAAATTGGACATGAAGTCTGGATTTTGGCAAATACATATTCATGAACAAGATAAATACAAAACATGCTTCAATGTTCCTTTTGGTCATTATGAATGGAATGTAATGCCTTTTGGTCTCAAAAATGCCCCTTCAGAATTTCAAAATGTTATGAATGATATCATTAACCCTATAAGCAATTTTGCTATTGTTTATATAGATGATGTTTTAATCTTTTCAAAATCTATAGAACAACATTTCAAACATTTAAACATATTTTACGACCTAGTTCATAATAACGGGCTAGTTATCTCTTCCACAAAAATGAGTCTGTTTCAAACTAATATTAGATTTTTAGGTCATGATATTGTTCAAGGTACCATCAAACCAATTCAAAGGAGCTTGGAATTTGCTAACAAATTTCCAGATGAAATTAAAGACAAAACTCAACTTCAAAGATTTTTAGGATGTTTAAATTATGTTCATGACTTTTTCAAAGATTTAGGTATTATATGTAAACCTTTATATCAAAGACTCAAAAAGAATCCACCACCATGGACTCAAGAACATACAAATATTGTCAAACATATTAAAGAAAAGGTTAAATATCTACCTTGTCTTAATATCCCACAACCAAACGCTAATATTATCGTTGAAACTGATGCTAGTGATTTAGGATTTGGAGGAATATTAAAACAAAAAATTAATAAAGATTCATATGAAGAACTTGTAAGATTCTTTTCAGGTGCTTGGAATGATACTCAAAAAAATTATTCAACTGTTAAAAAATGAATCTTAAGCATCGTTTTATGCATCAAAAAATTGAAGATGATTTATATATGAAACCTTTTTTATTACGAATAGACCGTCAATCTGCAAAACCCATTTTAGAAAATGATATAAAAAATGTTATTTCAAAACAAATTTTTGCAAGATGGCAAGCATTGTTAAGTAATTTTGATTTTCAGATAGAATTTATCAAAGGCGAAAATAATTCTCTTCCAGATTTTTTATCAAGAGAATTTTTACAGGGGAAATGAATCAAAGAGATATTATAAATTCTCCTGTTCAAAAGATACAAGATTCTGATCAAAAGAAGAAGCTACAACTTTCTCCCTTCAAAACACATACTAGTCCTACCCCATCATCTTCATCATCTATTTTTCCAAAAATTCCTACGCAAAACAGATTTGCTCCAATCACTCCTACAAAGACTCAGTCTTCCTATTCTTCTCTTGTTCAAACTCCCGTCGTTATTTCTCCAAACTACACTCCCAAAAAGGCTATCTTATTATCCAATACCCAGAATATCACTCCTCAAAAACCCAAGACTACTATACCTTCTTCTTCAAAAAGTAATAGTAGTTCTTACATCCCAAACCCAAATCAACTGCTTGTTAAGATTCTTGAAGAATATGAAGTACAACTCTACGATAAGGGATTTCATACCCTGGTAGATTTTCTCTTTCCCAAAGATTCCCTGTTCATAGGAAGTAATTTAAAAACAAGAGAATATTATCAAGCAATCTTAGTAGACACGGGTTCCATCAAAGTTCAGCATAATTTTAATCCTTCTGACCGTTCTATCATAGCTTTCAGCAAGGTCCATATTTTTCATTTTCTTTCTATCCAAGAATGGAAAGCCCGCCCCTATACAGAAAAAACCCTTTCAAATTATCCAAAATACCCTTATTACAATTACTATGATTATCAAGACGCTTGGTTCAATCTTTTTTATCTTAGAAACTACTCTCATTCGTGGTTCCTATTCTTCGACAAGAATTTTGATTGTTCATATCCAAGATGGTTCGTAAGATGGTTCAAATTCATGGGTAACATTCCAGATACCCTTCCAGTTCCTATCTTAAAAGGATTTCAAAAATTCAAAGAGATCTTTGTTCAAGACATTCCAGAGTTCGAACACCTTCTCCAATTTACTATCTTATTCAAAATTCCATGGATCATTTCCTGGACATTTAGTGTCATCCCTGCAGTTGGTATTTCTCCAAGTTTGTTACAAAGACTGGTCCGAGTTAAATGGTGGGATAATCTCCCTTCTGATCAAGTTCAAAAAATGACGGTTCAAGGAGTCTCAGAGTTTTACTCAACAAACTTTGGTGTCTCTGCCTCCACGGCCCCACTTCCTGGAACCCTCAAAATTATTCAAGACGAAGACGGTGAAGAAAAAGAATTGGAACAATTCATTGCTGCTAATTCTAAAGAAGAACTTAAGAGATTGATCAAAGAAATCAAGCAAAGTTCTCCAAGCAGTTCCAGCATGTCCCAAGAAACAGAATTGATCCAAGATGCTCAAGATCCATATTCAGACATTAATCTTTATGATTAATTTCTGATTTGTGGGAGTTTGGTGAATTGTCTTTGTAGACAAATTTTTTGTTGATCATAACGTGTAATTGTTCAAATGTAGAAAATACATCTCTTCGTATTTTCGATATTATCTTTATCAAAAGTGATCAAAAAATTATGGATTATTGCTAACATTACATGTACAATAATAATCAAGAAAGACAAAAGAACTATTAGCAAGAAAGTCAAAAAGCTCTCCTTTTCAAAAGATGGTCGGCCAAAGATGCTTTTTCAAGAGTGCATTCCAATAATGCATCACAAGAAGCCAAAGATACTTTTCAAAAGATGCATTCCAATAATGCAAAACAAGTCGGCAGCCAGTTGCCGGTTAAAGGAATTCAATCATAGAAGATAAATGGACAAATGCCGGTTACTTCTCATTTCTCAAAGAATTCAAGTGCCTATATGTTAGAGTTATATAGCACATATGTAAAGTACAAGGACTAGTTTGTAATTACCTGTAACTTGCTAGTATATATTTGTAACTTAGTTCACATTATTAGGTTAATCTTCTTGTAATCATTTACTCTCAATATATGAAAAGCCGCTGAAGCTTCAGCCACATATCTCTCTCAATACGTTCATCAGCTCATCGATTGACTCTCGTATCTTTTCTAACATGGTATCAGAGCTATAGGTACGTCTCATCTACATCTTTGATTGTTCGATTTCTGCTTTTCATATATTCGACTGTTCGATTCTTCGTCTCACTGTTCGGCGTTGTTCGGAAACGCCCTAATCCGGAATTGTCCAAACTCCGGATCCCTCAATTCCGGCTCTTCACTTTCCGGATCCTAGTTCCGGTATTTCGACTTCCGGTACGTGTCTCCTCGCTCTTTATTTTTGTTCCTGTACTGCTTGTATCTCGTTTCCTGTACTACTTTCTTTCACACTCCAGAACCTAACTTCGGCCCTCACTTTCACTTTCGGATCCCACATACTCTGGCTCTCACTTTCACTTCCGGTATCAATTCCGAAAACCTCACACTCCGGAACCTAACTCCGGATCACCACCCACTCCGGATCTCTTTCTCGATTCCGGAACTCACCTCTCCAACTCCGGATCTCCTTCCTGATTCCGGAACTCACATTCCGGTTCTTCTTTGTCTTATTTCTGGAACCTCCAAATCCGGTATTGCTTTTATTCCACTTCCGAAACTCTAAATTCCGGTACTGCCTTTAATTACTTCCGGAACTCACAACTCCGGTACTTCTTTGTCTTATTTCCAGAACCTACAAATCCGGTACTGCCTTTATTCCATTTCCGGAACCTACATTCCGGAACTTCCACCTTCATACTCCCGGTTCTTAATTCCGGTTTTTCAATTCAGAATCCTCATTTCGGAACTTCAATTCCGGATTTCTCGATAATCAAATGGCTCTCAATTCCAATCACTCCAATCCTATCTCAGTTGTTCTCAATGGGAATAACTACATTTTGTGGCATCACCATATGACCATTCTTCTTAAGTCTCATGGGTTGTATACCTATGTCACTGGTGCCTCTAAACTTCCTGTTCAAGATGAAAATGAAAGTGCAGTCGATTTTGCAAAACGCATGAATGATTGGGATATCATGAATGCTCGCATCCTGGGGTTCATCAATTCATCTATAACTGCTGAAATCAATCAGCAATTTCTTGGATATACCACAGCAAAAGGTTTGTGGGATTTTCTTGCAAAAACGTACACGTCTACAGGTCTCTCTCATCAGTATCAGCTATGGACTACCTTTCAGACCAAAAGACAACTGCCCGGTCAGTCCATTAACTCATACATCTCTGAGATGCAAGCTCTTAGAGATCACTTGAGCTTGGGAGCACCTCAAATCTTTGATGACACAGCTCGGTAGTTTACAGCCTATTTCAGCCAACTGCATCTGATTACTATCCTAATGGGACTCACTGTAACAACCCAAATTCTAGTAGGTTTGAAAGTTTAGTGGCCAGAACGTAAAGAACGAAAGTTTTGGATAAGGGACTTAAGTGCAATTTGTAAAAGTTATAAATAGGGACCAAATCCCTAGGTTTGTCACTGTATTAATTTTTCTGTATTGTTGGCGGCTGAGAGGTGAAGAAGAGAGGAGCAGTGAAAGAAATCTTGGCATCGATTCATTGTGTGGAGAAGCTCAGAATTGGTAAGTATTAATCTCTTAAGCTTTTCTTCTGCACTAATGTCATCTAGCAATTCTCTTTTTTGGGTTCAATCCCTCTGTTCTAGTTGTGTAAATGTATGAGAACACTCTGGAGGATTTTAACCATTAAATTGGATTTCTAATCTAGTGTAAACTAATCGATTAGAGATTTTGCTTGTTATGAGTAGTATGAACGTATTTGAGTAAGGATGTTGGGATAAAAACCTAACCATTTGGAATGTTTAAGAAGAAATTGACTGTCGAAATGTATTGGGTCGCCATCTGTTCGCAAATCGCCAAGTACCGGAACCAAGTACCGGAACCGGGTACTACCGGAACCAAGTACCGGAACCGGGTACTACCGGAACCAAGTACCGGAACCGGGAACTACCGAAACCAAGTACCGGAACCGGGTACTCCGGAACCGATGTCCCTTCTTTGTGTGTGTGTGTTGCGGAACCCGTGTAGCAAAGCACCAATACCGGAACTTGGACCTCCGAAACCCGTGTGGGAGTATGGACCGAAGGGTTTATTTGGGTCGGCATGAGCATGGGTCGGATTTGTTCAAATTAAATTGAATGGTAAACCAATTGGGCCAAAGTATATAAATTTCTGGACTTAGAAATTATTAGATGAGAACCAATAAAGGCTCGATGTTCCGAGGTTTTTAATTGAGACCGGGTTGAGAGAAGGACTTAGGATCAGAAGTTGAGTCGTCTATAATTAATTTATACCATATGCTTTAGGTATAAGAACGGTACGGAGCGAGACGCGTATCTAGGAAATTTACTATGATCAGGTGTTCCACCTAGAGATCGGAAGTGTAAGTGAGAGGCTTTGGAGCGAGCAAGCCAGGTGAGTTTTTATAACTAAAATACGTGATTTTACGTGTTTTTAAAGAAAGTGATTATGTATAAATGCCATGATATTCTACATGATTTTTACGTAAATGGAAGTTAAATGTTTTTCTGATTATGGTTTGTTTACGAGCATGAACTGTTTTACAACTGTTACGCATGTTCTCCATGAAACGCACGTTTTATTTTAAAGAATGGCGTTTAGCAATATGAAATGATGTGCAATGATTTCACGTTTGTTAACCACGTTACGCTATGTGTATGTTATGTGAAGTCGGTCTGCACAGTGGGATCTGAGAACCTCGAGATCCGATGATCCCTTGGGCATCGTGATGAACTTGTAGGAGGGAATTTATTTCCTTCCTACTCGGATATTTGATGAGCTTGTAGCAGGGAATTCGTTTCCTTCCTACTCGGATAGAGGAGAGTCTGATTGGGCCCCGATATGAGGCGAGAAGAGAGTCTGCTTGGGCCCTGATCGCGGGCGAGAGGGGAGTCTGCTTGGGCCCCAATCGCTGTTAGCTATGCGATCCTTAAACACTGTGCAGTACCATATTTGATGCTTATGTGGAAAATGTTAAGAGTTTTATAAAATGATTTTATGATGTTGATGTACGTTGTTTATGGAGGGGACTCACTAGACCTCATGGTCTAACCCTCGCTTTTTAAAACTAAAACCTTTTCAGGTAAGCATATAGTAGGAGGCTCAGGTAAGTGAGCAAGAGCAAGATAGAGTACAGATGCAGCTAGAGACAGTGCAAGTGCCACTTGTAGAAGCTAGATTATTCTCAGTTGTGTATAGGTTGTTTCCGCCAACCTAAGTTTTAGATTGGTGTAACGAAATTTTGGGACCCAGATTTGAAAATGTTATGATTGAATGCTATGCTTGTCCTGTCGTTTTTTTTAGGATGTTACAAATGGTATCAGAGCCATAGTTTAAGGGATTTAGGTGACAGGACGGGCCTAAACTTAAACTTTGGAGTAGAGATCACAACTGAGAATCAGGAAATGCGTTAGGAGGGCACTATTATTGATATAAGAATTGCGTAGGAAGGCACTATAGTAGATATAGGACTAACAGGGTACCGAGGACAGTCATGTAAGGTAAGCTTGGAATTACACCTGGCCAGTGTAATTGCGAACTTACAGGTACATGTATGTGCTTAACCTGCGTTATTATTCCGAAGTTGTAGTCTGAAGCTAGTCATGTGACGTGTTCCAGTACTCTAGAATGTCAGCAAGACCCCTGAGGGGTAGACCGAGACCCCTGTTGGGGGAAGTTTCATGAGAAGTCATTTATGATGAGAGGTATGTATACATCGTAGAGACGAAATGTTGTTTAGAATGTTATGAGTCGTCTAGAGGTAGACCTTCATGGGTTCAGAGAGATGAAATGATTGATTTTAAGTGAGATTCTTGTTTCTAGAAAGTCCCATTTCTAGAATTTGTGGAATAAGATCAGTTAGAGTGGTAAGGAATAACAGGGTTGAAATCTTGGATGTGTCAATAGAGCCCTGACTTCTTAGTCGAGCTTTTCAATGTCAAGATAAATGAAATAAGATACCTATAGTGAAATGAAAGCATGTAGAAGTAGAAAGTGAGATAGTTGATCAAAACGAAAATAGTATGAAATGGTTGAGTAAGTGAGATGTGGAACGCATGTACAGCAAGTTAATGCATGACCGAGAGGGCGACCATTGATCGAAGGTAAAGTGTTAAGGATAAGTTGCGTGAGTAAAGTGGTGGACCGTGTTAGAGTGCGTAGCCTTCAATTGCAAGTAGAGTCTCATGCATGGCGTTCTTATTTGTAAAATAAAATTTTCACGATTTAAAGTAAATATGTAAATATCAATTTTGATCCAAAACTGAGTTAGCATGTACGAGCGTATGTTTAAAGAAAAAGCAATTTCAGTTACCTAGCACCGTGGAATTTTGAGCTTAACGATTTGCAAAATATTTCACACTTTTTTTCATGATAAGTTAAAATCGTTGCGAAAGCCAAGAAAATGTTTGCCAACAAAGTTTTTATAACCAAAATGAGTATTGACATTTTGATGTCATGAGATTGAGTGAGAGAGCCGACTGGTTTATTATGTGTCGGGAAATTCTTTCAAAATTGTGCAGTATGAAAAGATTTTCATCCAATATAATAATGTCGTAATAACATCGTTCGGATTGAGTAAGATTAAGGTTCACGGGAAGATGCATGCAAACGATTCTCGAATCGTTGTGCAGGGCATTGAAGTTATAAGAGTGATGGGGTCGGGTGTACCTAAGCTAGTTCCAAGTGTGGTTTATTTAAAATGATAAAATGTATGAAATGATGTATTTACCGCGTTGTCATGCATGAAGGCTATGAACTCACTAGGTCGTAGAGTATTACATTTTGAGCTAAGAAAGGACTCCAAGAGTGGAGAGGCGTTAGTTTTAGCAACTCGTTATGAGTAGTGTTGTGAAGCAGAAATGGAACGTCCACGGCGTGGGATATGAGTTGAGGGGAGCGAGTAATATTGGTGTTATATGCGTAAGTCTTGGAAATGAGGACGACGGATTATGAAGATAAGTAGGATGTGTTGGAAGGATTTGAGTCCGTAAGGAACCCATGTTAAAGAATAGGTTAAGAAAGTACCAACAAATTGACTTTTGATGTTGATGGCGATAGCTATGTAAGTTGGCTGAGGCCGAAGACTTGAACCAGAAGGTTGAAAGTTGATAGAGCACCTTGTAGGGGTGTTATGATGGCAAGAGACTGCTGTTTTGGATAAACGTTTTACTTACGAGGTCTGGTCGGTTCGTAGAAGGACAAGGTAGGTAGCGTGAACGAAGCAAGTGTGTAGATTTTATCGTGCAGTAAGGGACTGTGTCCTGCTTATGTAAAGGCTCGGATCGTAGAGAGCCAGCAAGAACGTTGGTGCTTGAGCTAATTGGGAACTCGGAAGTTGTAGTTCAACTAGAGTTAAGAAAGGACAAGGTAGCGAGATAGACTCGATTTGGTATGCGGGAGAATATGAAGGAAAGTTAAATTGTATACGAATGACCATGAGAGTTTTGGTCTGCAGTGTGATGTTATGGGTGGAGAACGTACGGATGTGTAGTGGCAGAAATTGCCAGGGTAAATGTGTCAGTCAGTGTTGTAGTAAGGTGATGTTAGAAAGAGGAAACCTCAGATAGAAGTTTTTTGGGAGTTCAGATGAAGTGTACGATTTGTAAGTCAAAATGTCAGAGCATGTGGTTTGTAAGTGGCATGTTACTTTGACTGCTAACGGAGTAGAAATAGAATGTCGAAGCGGGAGTGGGTGGTTACCCAAATAAGAAACCAATTGTTTTGATGTGTGAATCGCTAAGTAAGTGTATTTTTTTATTCAGTGGAAGTAAAGAAGATGATAGATGAGTTAGGCGAAGATGGGTGATAATAGGTGCTCCATCTTTGCGGGACGAAGTGTTTCTTGTGAGTGGAGGACTGATCATAGAAGGAAATAGTTGGAGATGTGGTTAGGTATGGTAAGGAGAAAGTATTTTCAGCATGTAGAAAGGTCGGAAGAGAGGGGCAAGTAATGTATGGTGGCGGTACTCCATGCTATCGTGGGGAGGTGAATATCATGTGCCAGATTAAGTAGTAGGTTGAGAGTAGTAAGCTTGACAGTGGAAAGTGGAGTAGTGTGTGTAGTTGTTTTCGGTAAGTATGCGAGCTTCTGGAAGGAGTATGAGAGAGAGGAATTGTGTATGCCTTAAGTTCGGGAAAGAAGTGGAAAAAGGGTAGTTGAATGGGTTGAGTTGGTAATGTTGTGAGGAATGTTCAAACGAACTAGTCGTTCAGTGATACGCTATGAAGAGTAGTATGGTGGGACCATGGTTATTTTCCCCGTTGAGTGAGGAATGCCGAAGTTATGTTTTGTGTCGGAACGCTGGTAGTAAGCACTGAGGGATTGATGTGTTGCCAGGATAAGTTCATCCGGATAGATGAACACTTCAAAGTACGTGTAAGTGTGGAGTGGTGAAGTGGTGAAGATGCGTGAGGAGCCTTATTTAGTCTACTATTGTCATGACTAATCGAGTAGGAACAGTAGCCTACGAGTTAGAGTACCGTAAGAACGGAAGGGAATGCACCCATTGTTCCATGTTTCGAATTTAATGAGGTGGTTGACTGAGTCAGAATGTGGATTTGCCTTAGGGAAGTGTCAGTTTTGGTGTGGGCAAGATACCCGCATCTTTTTCCAAATAAGGAATTCCGGGGACGGATATCTTTTAAGGGGGAGTGTTGTAACAATCCAAATTCTAGTAGGTTTGAAAGTTTAGTGGCCAGAACGTAAAGAACGAAAGTTTTGGATAAGGGACTTAAGTGCAATTTGTAAAATTTATAAATAGGGACCAAATCCCTAGGTTTGTCACTGTATTAGTTGTTCTGTATTGTTGGCGGCTGAGAGGTGAAGAAGAGATGAGCAGTGAAAGAAATCTTGGCATCGATTCATTGTGTGGAGAAGCTCAGAATTGGTAAGTATTAATCTCTTAAGCTTTTCTTCTGCACTAATGTCATCTAGCAATTCTCTTTTTTGGGTTCAATCCCTCTGTTCTAGCTGTGTAAATGTATGAGAACACTCTGGAGGATTTTAACCATTAAATTGGATTTCTAATCTAGTGTAAACTAATCGATTAGAGATTTTGCTTGTTATGAGTAGTATGAACGTATTTGAGTAAGGATGTTGGGATAAAAACCTAACCATTTGGAATGTTTATGAAGAAATTGACTGTCGAAATGTATTGGGTCGCCATTTGTTCGCAAATCGCCAAGTACCGGAACCAGGTACTACCGGAACCGGGTACTCCGGAACCGATGTCCCTTCTCTGTGTGTGTGTGTGTGTGTTGCGGAACCCGTGTAGCAAAGCACCAATACCGGAACTTGGACCTCCGGAACCCGTGTGGGAGTATGGACCGAAGGGTTTATTTGGGTCGACATGAGCATGGGCCGGATTTGTTCAAATTAAATTGAATGGTAAACCAATTGGGCCAAAGTATATAAATTTCTGGACTTAGAAATTATTAGATGAGAACCAATAAAGGCTCGATGTTCCGAGGTTTTTTAATTGAGACCGGGTTGAGAGAAGGACTTAGGATCAGAAGTTGAGTCGTCTCTAATGAATTTATACCATATGCTTTAGGTATAAGAACGGTACGGAGCGAGACGCGTTTCTAGGAAACTTAGTGTGATCAGGTGTTCCACCTAGAGATCGAAAGTGTAAGTGAGAGGCTTTGGAGCGAGCAAGCCAGGTGAGTTTTTCTAACTAAAATACGTGATTTTACGTGTTTTCAAAGAAAGTGATTGTGTATAAATTCCATGATATTCTACATGATTTTTACGTAAATGGAAATTAAATGTTTTTCTGATTATGGTTTGTTTACGAGCATGAACTGTTTTACAACTGTTACGCATGTTCTCCATGAAACACACGTTTTATTTTAAAGAATGGATTTTAGCAATATGAAATGATGTGCAATGATTTCACGTTTGTGAACCACGTTACGCTATGTGTATGTTATGTGAAGTCGGTTTGCACAGTGGGATCTGAGAACCTCGGGATCCGATGATCCCTTAGGCATCGTGATGAACTTGTAGGAGGGAATTTATTTCCTTCTTACTTGGATATGTGATGAGGTTGTAGCGGGGAATTCGTTTCCTTCCTACTCGGGCGAGAGGGGAGTCTGCTTGGGCCCCGATCGCTGTTAGCTATGCGATCCTTAAACACTGTGCAGTAACATATTTGATGCTTATGTGGAAAATGTTAAGAGTTTTATAAAATGATTTTATGATGTTGATGTACGCTGTTTATGGAGGGGACTCACTAGACCTCATGGTCTAACCCTCGCTTTTCAAAACTAAAACCTTTTCAGGTAAGCATATAGTAGGAGGCTCAGGTAAGTGAGCAAGAGCAAGATAGAGTACAGATGCAGCTAGAGACAGTGCAAGTGCCACTTGTAGAAGCTAGATTATTCTCAGTTGTGTATAGGTTGTTTCCGCTAACCTAAGTTTTAGATTGATGTAACGAAATTTTGGGACCCAGATTTGAAAATGTTATGATTGAATGCTATGCTTGTCCTGTCGTTTTTTTAGGATGTTACACTCACTGATCGTTTTGAGAATGTTAGGGGCCCTCTACTACACAGGCATCCATTACCTACTCTTGAAGAGGCCATCACCGAACTGCTGAGTGAAGAAACTCGCCTTCAACAGCGCTTTCCTCTGCCCTCAGATACGGTGCTCTATACTTCAAACTCAGAAAAGCCAAAAGGTAAGTGAAACAACAATGACCAGTCTAAATATGCAGGAAAGGGGAACAATAGTGAGTGCACGTTCTGTCACTCTACATCTCATCTCCTCCTCAACTGCCCAGTTCGTAAATGTCGTTGGTGTGGGGTCACACATCCACGATACTATAGGTCTGACTGCCCAAAGCATCCAAGGAACTCAGGTAAACAAAGGCAACAGCTCCGAACTCAATCAGTTGCTGGATCAAGCACTCAGGATACCCCTACGCCAGTTCAGGCACTACACAGCAGCAACTCATCTCCTGATCTTATGGAACTCATGCGCCGAAACCAAGAGCTTATGGAACAACTCATGACAGGTTCTATGGGTATGAATTCTCAGTGAAATACCTCCGCATCAGGTAACCCTTGGCTATTTGACTCTGGATGTTGTAATCACATGACACCTAAGGCTGATGGGTTTGTCTCTAAGCAAACCTCCAAAATCTTCTCATCAGTCCGTACAACTGATGATACATGCTTGCCTGTATCCTTCAGTGGAACTGTATCCACCCCCAATATACAACTGCCTGATGTGCTACATATTCCTAACTTATCTCTGAGCCTGATTTCAATTACTCAACTTATGGAATCTGGTCTAATTGTTCTATTTCATCCCTCTGGTTGTGTTATGCAGGATCCAAAGACCAAGCAGATCCTTGGAGTAGGTCGTAAAGTTGGTCGGATGATTGAAGTGGTCTACCTTCGTCTTCCCTTACATTCATTAAATCTTGTTGCTTCAGTTTCCAGTACTCCTTCTTTTGAACTATGGCATGCGCGCCTAGGACATTTATCATTAGCTAGAATAAAAGTGTTGGCTAGTTCAGGATTGTTAGGAAACACTTCTTCTAAAAATGTTTCTTGTTTATCTTGTCAAGTTGGCAAACATCATGCTTTACCTTTTCAAATTAATGAATTTAAATCTGCTTCTCCTTTTGATCTTATTCATTCTGATGTATGGGGACCAGCACCACACCCATCCATGGGAGGTGCTCGATATTTTGTCATTTTTATCGATGATCACACATGCTTTACATGGATATATATCATGAAACACCGCTCAGAGCTACCTCAAATATATATTACCTTTGCCCGTATGATTCTAACCCAGTTTTCCAAGCCCATAAAGATCCTTCGAGTAGATAATGCTATGGAATACAAGGAATCTTCTCTCCTCTCCTTTTCTTCAATCTCAGGGTACTCTTTCTCAGTACTCCTACCCTGACACCTCTCCACAAAATGGTCGTGCGGAACGTAAACATCGCCACATCCTTGATACTCTTCGTACTTTATTAATCTCAGCCAAATGTCCAGAACGTTTTTGGGTGAAGCTGCCTTCACGGCTGTCTACACCATCAATCGACACCCGACCCCCATCCTCAATCAAAAGTCTCCTTATGAAGTACTCCATGGGGTCTCCCTTGCATATGAACTCCTAAAAGTATGGGGTTGTGCATGCTTTGTTCAGCTACAACCTCATGAACATACCAAACTAGAACCTCGTTCTCGATTATGCTGCTTTCTTGGCTATGGTATTGAACACAAAGGTTATCGTTGTTGGGATCCCGTCTCTAAGAGACTTCGTATATCTCGTCATGTCACATTCTGGGAACATCTTCCCTTCTCAACGGTGTCCAAATTTCAGGAAACACCCACTCCCTCTACTTCCTTCTTCACTGATACCTCTTTCTCTTTGGACTCACTCTAATTAGATCCCATACTCACCCCTTCATCTGATCCACCTCCTTCCGTTTCACCTCAATCTGAGCCTTCATCTGTGCCATATGTGCCTTCTGATCATGATCAATCATCTGCACCACCTCCAAGTACTACTTCTGAGCCATCTGCTGAGTCTATGGATCCTAGATCTTCTCAACCACAAGATGGAGTATGACGCTCATACCGGGTAAGACAAGTTCCTTCTCACCTTCGTGATTATCATTGTTATGTTACATTGCTGTCCAACCATGAACCCACTTCCTACAAGGAAGCTGCTTCTAACCCTGTCTGGCAGCAAGCTATGACTGAGGAACTTCAGGCCCTTGACAAAGCAAATACATGGGAGTTTGTACCTCTCCCACCAGGCAAGTCACCTATTGGTTCCAAATGGGTCTTCAAAATCAAAACAAAGTCTGATGGATCCATTGATCGATACAAAGCACGCCTTGTGGCAAAAGGCTTCAATCAAGAATATGGCATTGATTATGAGGAGACGTTTGCTCATGTGGCTCGCGTCACCTCGGTTCGTAGTCTTCTCGCCATAGCTGCCACCAAAAGATGGCCACTTTACCAGATGGATGTCAAGAATGCCTTTCTAAATGGTGATCTCTCAAAGGAAGTCTACATGAGACCTCCTCCTGGTGTGACCTCTCGACAGGGTCATGTATGCCGACTTCGTAAAGCTCTCTATGGTGTCAAACAAGCTCCTCGTGCTTGGTTTGAAAAATTTAGCACTAGTGTCATTTCATTGGGGTTTTCTCCGAGTAATTATGATCCTGGCCTGTTTACTCGAACCACTGATGCAGGTACTATCTTACTCCTATTGTATGTTTGTTGATTCCCGTTTTGCTTATACAAGATTGTCAGATCTATTAGTTCGAATTTATGTTTGATACGGAAGCGTATTTGATGAACTAACAGATATGTTTGATAGATTTAGAACACAATATAAAGAAACAGTAGTTTAAGAATAAGTGTTTATCTCAAAGTTTACTGTATTTCGATATATATTAAAGAACACCAAGAATAGATTAAGAACTGTTTTGGTGTAAAGTTTAAACAGATTTGATGATATAAAGCATAAGAATGAAACTCAGATTCTTGTGTTTTTTCTTGATTAATTTCACTTAGGAAGAACTCAACATGAGTCTTCCTTTTATATTACTCTAGAAGACCATAAAGCATGAGCTACTGTTCTTCCGACGGCATGAACAGTAGAACGGATGGTGTGAGCAGTTGTTCGTGCTGTTTTGCATTTAATGGAGCAGACGTCTATGTTGTACTAAGCCCTATTCAATCCGCTTAGAGCTTGACACGTGTTGAGGTTTGACAGGGCACGCTACCATGCAAGTTGATGAACAGGTCATGAACAGTAGCAAGATATTTCTTCAACAGTGGCAAGATATTATAAATATCTTCCAAGTCTTCAGTCTGAACCGCAGAGGCTCTGTCAAGGGTGACAGAGGTTCTGTGGTTGATTCCTTGGTGAGCATTCTTCTGTAGATCCTTCTTTGGTCCTTTGTGAGTAGTCTTTACCGGGTTCCGAGTCTGGTCTTCTTTGTGCGTATCACAGAGGTTATGTGACCTCCTCTGTAACTTCTGTAGCTTCTTGACCTTGATCCTTCGGAAACGGCGGAGCCTCTGTAAGAGGCTTTCTTCACTTGGCCTATTTTTCACTACTTTCAAATACTTCTATGATTAGGAAGATTGAAGCTAACAATCTCCCCCTAAGTAGTGAAAAATAAAAATTTGACATTTAAGTATTTTTGGCTAAGTTAGATAAGACAGAGGTTAAACAATACCTCGAAAGTTCTTTCATTCAGAGATATGCCAAAGGCATTTTACATTAGAGTATAATGAAAGATAAACTTTAACATGGTTTGCAGAGATTGGTTGTTTGAGAATCAGATTTTGGCGTCTTTGAAATCATTGTAGCTTCTGTTATCTCTTCCGACTTCCCTGATCTCTTTGTAGAAACTGATGCAGAGTTCTCTTAAGCGGATTGTTGCATCAATTTCTCTGATGATTTCATCTGCAGCGTCTCTATCCATTTGCTCAGTATCTCTGTATTTTACAAGGATTGTTCTGAACCTGTTCAGAGTATTGGTTGCGTACTTCTGACAGTCCATGGTCACAAAAAGTTTAACTTTTCCTTGTGGGTTCTGAAATACTAACCCGAACCTTGGTTCTGTAATGATTGAGTTGGGCACGGCGTCAGGTGGGCAGCGATCCTCTGGTGGTCGTAGGTTCAGATGTTTGAGACCAAGATCCTTTCCCAGCTGAAATTCTGTCAGACTGTAGATTAGAAGCCTTTCCCTCATTGCTTTTCTCAACACTTGATAGGCTCTAGTGTTTGGCTCTGTGTTGTAGTTGTCCTTCGTCCATTGCAGAAGTTCAGGTAGATCATAGGGATTCAGATTCCTTATGTCAGAATCAGTGAAGGTGGTTTCTGAATTGTTTACCCTTTTGACTCTGTAAAGATTGTACCTGACTCTTGGATAGGTTCTTGTGAAGGAGAACCTGCAGAAGATTACCTTTTTGATTTTATGAATTGAGAAGACTTCTGCTCTGGTTCTTGGCTTTGTTCTGCTGAAGATGTTCTCAAATTCTTCTCTGATGTTCAGATTTGTGATTTGATCTGTTGGATGGAGGTTCTGAAAGGGTTGTTTGTAGAGATATTTGTACACCACTTCTTCCATTTCTTCATATGTTGGACCATGTGGTGGTACTTGTCTTCTGAGACTCTCCATCTGTTGAACAACTTCTGCAGCTCTGCCAGTAAGTGGAATGTCTGACAGGGGCTTTAATCCATATGCCCAGTCCTCTTCTTCAGGCTTTGGAGTTTGAAAGGCATCAAAGGAGCTCTTCATCAGTTTTTCTGTAGGATTGGGCACTGATTTCTTTTTCTTGGGCTCTTCTGTCATTTTTGCCTTTCCCTTGTCTTTGGCTTTTGGAGGTGCAGAACCTGTTGCTTCTGTAGGTTTGGTTGTTGGTGCTTCTGTTGGAATGATGGGGGTTGCCTCTGTAGATTTTGACACTTGTCTTTGAGAGGACTTTTGTGGCGTTGGTTCTATTGGCTTGATTTGCTTTGTAACCTCTGTTGGAGGTTCTTTGGTGACTTCTTCTGTGAGCTTGGTTTCTGTTGGTGAAGGTTGGATATCAAATCTTTTTGCCAATTTGAAAGCTAATGTGAACCTGTGCCTTTCTTCTTCTCTCTGCGTCATTCGTTCAGTCATTGTTTTGTGCATATTCCTTAGAACAGAAGAAGCAGAGGTCGTTGCTCTTTTTGGTTTTTGGGCAATAGACTTTCTTCTTGGTATGGTTTGGGGGTTTTCTGTTGATTTTGTAGTTGGAGAGTGAAGATCTTCTTCTGTGGAGGATGACAGATGTTGAACATCTACTCCAAACATTGTAGGGAATTTCACAGAGGTGGGTATTGCCTCTGTGGTCTTTTGACCTTTTTCTCCAGGTTGTTGGTTTGTTGGATTTTCTTCCAAGATTATTACCACAGGGGTGGTTGTTGCCTCTGTGGTCTTTTGAGCAGTTTCTGGTACATGGGTTTCTTCAGCGGTTGATTCCACAGAGATGGGTGTTGTCTCTGTGGTCTGTTGAGTTTGTTGATCTTTGGTTTGTTGTGGAGGGGCTTGGCTGATTGGTTCTGCTGCGATTGATGGAGCCTGTAGTCCTCTGGTCGTAGCTTTCTCCCTTATATTCTCCCCTCAGGATGATCTGATGGACCAGGATGGTCATCATCAGAGTCATCCTGACTCTTATCAGAAGTACCCTCTGCTCTGCAGGAAGCTTTGGGTTTCTTTGGTAGTTCTGCTCCTGCGGCCATCAACTTCGTACATACATCATCACAGAGGCCGATTAGAGTTGCAAGCTCTGCTTCTGTGTTGAAGCGCATTTTGCCGACACTTTTTCTGAATTCTTTAACGTAGTTGGCATTTGCAGAAGTGAAGGAGACGATGACTTCTGTGACCTGGTTTATCACATTTTGCCCGAGCTCTGTTAGCTGTGCTCTGGTCATGTAGTCTTTTGGCTGCATCAGTATTGTGTTGCGCATTGCTTCTGCTTGAACGTTTTGCTGAGCCTTCTGTAGATCTGTAGGTGTGAGGCTCTGTGACTTGTTGGATTGTTTGTTCATTTGTTCAAGGAAATGCTTGACTGATTCCTTGAATGCAGATGTTGCGGCTATTCCGAAATCTTTAGCAGCAGAAGTGGTTGTTGTTGTGGCAGTTGTTTGAGCAGAAGACTTCATCTCTGTTATGGCGGATTTCACCTCTGTGGAAAGATTGTCCATTTTGGTGTTCAGATTTAGCAAGGTCGTTGATGTTGTCTCTGCAAAAGATGTGAAAGAGCTTTGCAACTCTTTCATGGTTTGGTTCACAGAGGTGACAAGGGTTTGGAACTCATCCCTTGATACTTGTGTCCCTGGTGTAACCTCTGGAGGAACAACCCCTTCTCCAGAGTGAGTCCCTGTTCCTGGGACACCTTCGTTCACCCTTGTTTGTACGTTGGGGGTGGAAGGATTTCCATCTGATCTTCGAGAAGAAACCTGAGTTTCGATCTCTACAGAAGTTCTGTGAAGAACAGTGTCCAAATCCACTCCAGAGGTGGGTATCGGAATGTTCTTCTGTTGACTTGGAGACTTGTCTAGAGTCTCTTCGCCTTTGTGCTCACTACTTCTCTCTGAAAGAGGTTTTGGCCCTATATTGTGCGTGGCAGAGGAAACGAATTCCTCTGTAGGGTTTTCTAGTGTGATCTGGGGCGATGGATCACGAACTATAGGTGAGTCTCTTCGAGGAGACTCCCTAGGAATGGATTCCCCGGTTTCTGTGGGCGCAGAGGTTGAAAGAATAACCTCTGGCTGGATGGGTTGGGATTGGATCGAGCTGTGCTGCTCTTTTTCAATAACTCCTTCTGCAGCTAGACCTGCGGAGATAGATGTGTGGGTTGCACTGGGAGGGGGTGAGGGATGTGTGCCTTCTGCAACTTCGGCATCTTTTTCTTTTTCATTTTCTTTTCCTCTCATTCTATCTAAGGCCTTTTTAACTTCATCTCTGTTCCACAGAGCTTCTGCTTGTAGCCTAAGCCTTTCCCTAGTTTTATCATCTGACAAGTCGATTTCTTCTATTCCTTCTTCTGAAGCTTGGCTTGGACTTCTTCTGTGGACGTCCAGTCCCTGTTGGATGAAGGGATTCTGTAGAATGTTAGGGGTTTCAAACGGTTGATCTCTAGGGGTTTGATCATCTTCTTACAGATTGGTGTCAATGCCAGAGATAGAGAAGTCTTGTTCTTCTGTGGTGTGGTGGTCAAGTGGTGGTGCATTCCACCCAGCTGTATTTAGGGGGTTAGCAAAGTCAGGGTGTTGAAGGAAATCGTTTAAGTTTCCTTGATGAGCGAATCGATCTGGGGATTGATAAGGTGATTGATATTCCTCTTCTGCAACTTCGACTTCTGCATTTTCATCTTCTGCAGTTTCTTCTTGTGCAGTTTCTTCGACCCGGGTTTCTGCGATCTCTTCTTCAACATCTTCTGCAGCTGCCTCTTCTGCGAAGGTAACCAATTGATCAAGTGATTTCCCATGCATCTCTTTGGTCTTCCTCCTCTTGGGTTTTGGTGCCCCTTCTTCTGTGGGTTTTGATTTTATTTTCTTTGGTTTTGGAGAAGAGGGAGAAGTAGAGGAGCCAACTTCTGTGGCACGAGGAGGTGAAGGTTGATCTTCTGTAATGTTTGTAGAGGTGCCTTCTGCAGTTTTCCTCTTCTTTGTTTTTGGGTTAGAGGCAGAGGCTTTAGAAGAAGACTTCTTCCTCATGAGCTCGTCACGTTTGGCCATAAAACTACGTTGGATTTCCAAATGTTTTGCCAGTTTCTTCTTCTTTGATTTTGTAGAGAGGGGTTCTACAACTATAGTTCCTAGGGGACACCTAAACGCGGGGGTGTCACAGGGCTTGGTTCTGGAGTCCTGTGATCGCGTATATACTCTCGCTTAAGGGTTTTGTTCGTGGCATATTTCAGAAGCCTTTTTGAAAGCGGTCTGCAGTGGTTGTAGCCTTCAGCATGATCGGTGGGGATGTTCTTGTTCATCGGAAAGTGTTTGGGAATTTGTCCTTCCATTGGCCAGTTCTGCATCATTAGCAGAGGTTCGAACAGAACTCCCAAGATTCTTTGGAATTGCAGAGGCGGTAGATATGTGGGATCAGTCTCTTTAGCCTTTAGGGTGTTGTTCTTTCTGTCGATTGTATTGATGATCTCCTGCAACATGATGGTCGAGTAATCGAGTGGGAGATCGTAGTAGATCGTAGTAGACCCCATACATGATGGTTAAGATCTGAAGCGAGCTCTGGTCAATGCTGCCTATCTTCCCTGTCAGGCATCTGTTGAGGATCGAAAACAAGGTGTTCCACAGAGGTGGTAGTCTGCCTCTGCGGAAGTCATTTCTCTTCCTCAGGTGGGTGTTGTACCCAAGCATTTCTACAAAACGACAGAGCTCGTCGTCTGTAGGTTGTTCTGCATATGTTTTCAATCCCAAAAGACCTCTTGTTGGTAGATTGAACTCCAGAGAGAACATTGTTCTATTAAATTTGAGTTCCAGATGCTCTGAGTTATCCGGCTTTGAGATGTATCCTTTGATCAGAGAATCATCTTTATCATATCTGCAGCTCTGCCAAAATTGGTTCAAATACCTAACAGGTATTTTCTTTGGGGTTCTTGAGAGTAAAGGGAAGAGTATATGATTTTCCATTATGTGCAGAAGAATGGCATGGACTTCGCCGAAGGCATTGGGTGAGGGGACCAAATAGCAGTTATTGGATTTGATTGGCAGTATTTTTTCAAAATGATCCTTTGCTATAAAGTTTTGAAGATGAGTGGTCGGGGCAAAGTCCGCTGATTTGCCGGAATCTTCTTGTTCGATATTTTTGGCGAGGTGGGGGTTTTCTGAATGTTCAGAATGAGCAGGTGAATGTTCCGCTGAGTTCGCCGGAGAGTGTGCAGGGGAGATAGCTTGAGAAGATGAAGCCATTGGTAATTAGAATATGATACTTGCAGGTTTTTGCAGGGTTTCGCCGGAGAAGAATGAGGGTTCGTAAAGGTTTTATGAGTGGTTAAGCTTGGGTTTTATATGAGTGTAAAATGGTAGAATTCGAAAGAGTAAAAATATATGGCAATGGATAAATATTTGGAATCCGTACTCGAGTTAGAACGGCAGGTTCAACTTTCCATAGAAAACGTTCCATGTACGCCCAATGAAAAAGAGACACGTAGGCCATGTCAGAGGATGACAGGACGTCGTGCGCGGCTCATTAATGCTAGGCGCGTGGGGTTGTTCTTAGCCACAAGAATTTCACTCTCAGTAAAAGTAACCGTTATTATTACATAAATGCCCAAGTTGCAGATTGACAGAACCTCTGTGGTTTACAGAAGCTCTGTGATTTTGAAAAACTTGATGTTCAGGCCTCATATATCTCATTGTTATCATGACTCTTTAGGTTCTTCTTTAACCAAAACATTTGTAAAAGCATTTGAGTGGATTAATGGGATTTTAGTGAAGAAATTTCGTTCAGAGGTTTTGAGGCTCTGTAGGAACTTGCAGAAGCTCTGTCAGGGCCAGCAGAAGCTCTATGAAAGAAAATTTCTCATAACTAAAAATCTATCAACGATTTTGATCATCCAAGTTTTGATTTGTACTAAGAAACGTTTTTCGGACATATTTGAAAGTTGGTGTCCGAGAAAACTGTTATGGAAAAAGTTTTGTTCGAGAAGGTCATGGTGTGTGTGTTTGGTTTCCGAGATAACATTCCAAAAGATCGATAGAGGTTAAATTTGCGATCACAGAGCATATTTCTGGCAGAACCTCTGTTGAGCTCAGCAGAGGCTCTATGAACTCAAATTTCTCATAACTCAAATTTTATGAACCTTTTTGATCTTTTGATTTTTGAAATGTTATCCACAATATATTTAGGACGTATTTGACAATTTGTGTCCCAGAAAACTGTTTTCAAAAACTTTTTGTACGAGAGACGTACCTTTTGGTTCTTCTTTTCTCGGCAGCGATGTTTGACTTCTGTCGATATAGATTTATTTGACACTTTTCTTTGGCTCCCCCTTGAAAGATTAACCTATGTATATCATTTCAAGGTTCCTTTTTCTCCCCCTTGATCTAACCATCTCTGTAGATCAAGTTATTTCCTTCTGCTCCCCCTTGACCTATGCTTGGATCAAAATAGGATAAGTTTTGCATAGTACATAGGTCATTTTTTACCAGAGGTTCTGTGGTGGTCGTCAGAGGTTCTGAGCAGACCTACAGAAGCTCTGTGATTTCAAGAACTATTTAAGATTGAGAATTTACATACAGAAAGAAATCAATCAAAGCATTTAAATAAAGTAGTAAAAATATATATTTATTCATAGAAGATAAAGCTATACTCTACAGAGGATTTTTATGTCATATTAATCATTCCTAACTTACCCACCAAGAAATTGAATCTTTTCTCGTCTAAGGCTTTGGTGAATAAGTCCGCAAGTTGGTATTCTGTGGGCACGAAATGCATCTCGATTGTACCGTGTTCAACATGATGTTTCAAGAAGTGGTACCTTATATCGATATGCTTGGTTTTGGAATGTTGCACAGGATTGGCAGAGATGGCAATGGCACTTTTGGAATCACAGAAGATGGGTATTTTGAATAGAGTGTGGTCGTAGTCTTTTAGCTGAGTCTTCATCCACAGAACCTGAGAACAACAGCTAGCAGCAGCAACGTATTCAGCTTCTGCCGTAGATGTTGACACACAGTTCTGCTTTTTGGAGGTCCAACTGACTAGCTTACCACCTAGGAATTGACAACTCCCAGAGGTACTCTTTCTGTCGAGCATGCATCCTCCATAGTCTGAATCTGTATAAGCTTTAAGACAAAAGCCAGAGATTTGTGGATACCAGAGACCAAGATTTCTGGTCCCCTTTAGGTATCTAAAGATTCTCTTAACAGCATCATAATGTGATTTCTTAGGATTAGCTTGATAACGTGCACAAAGACATGTGGCATGCATAATGTCATGTCTGCTTGCAGTTAAGTATAACAGAGATCCAATCATGCCTCTGTAAAGACTGCATTCTACAGAGATGCCATCTGGATCTAAGAATAACTTATTTCCAGTGGCCATTGGAGTTTTCATGATAGAGGAATCAGAGAGGCTATATTTGGAAAGAATGTCAGAGACATATTTAGCCTGAATTATAAAAATTCCCTCTGATGATTGTTTGACTTGGAGTCCGAGGAAGAATGTTAATTCTCCCATCATACTCATTTCAAACTCACTCTGCATGAGTTTTTCAAAACTTTTGCACTCTTCTGCATTAGTAGACCCAAAAATTATGTCGTCCACATAGATTTGTACAAGCATTATTTCACTGTTTTTACGTTTATAGAATAAGGTTGAATCTGTTGTACCTCTGTCGTAGCCATTGACTAGAAGAAAAGTAGAAAGTCGTTCGTACCATGCTCTTGGAGCCTGTTTCAGTCCGTACAGAGCTTTTTCAAGGTAGTATACATGCCTTGGGAACTTTGAGCTTTCAAAACCTGGTGGCTGATTTACGTAAACCTCTTCTTGGATTTCACCGTTGAGAAAAGCTGATTTTACGTCCATCTGATAGACTTTAAAACCTCTGTGGGCTACGAAGGCTAAGAATATTCTTATTGCTTCGAGCCGTGCGACAGGGGCAAAAGTCTCATCGTAGTCTATGTCTTCTTCTTGTCTATATCCCTTGGCCACTAAACGTGCTTTGTTTCTGATGACCACCCCATCTTCATCCTTCTTATTTCTGTAGACCCATTTAGTCCCAATGGCCTGTTTCCCCCGTGGCAGAGGTACTAGATTCCAGACTTTGTTGCGTTCAAACTGCAGAAGCTCATCTTGCATGGCGTCTACCCAGTTTGGGTCATCAAGGGCTTCAGAAATCTTCTTTGGCTCTATTACACTAATAAAGTTTGTAAAGAAACAGAAATTAGCAGTGGCAGACCTTGTTTTTACCGTGTCAGAAGGTTCTCCAATTATCTGGCTCAGAGGATGGCTTTTTGTCCACTTAGTTGTGCGTGGAAGATGGTCACTAATGTCATCTACTAGTTCTTCAGAGGCTTCTTGTTGTTCTACTTCTTCTGGTGGAGCCTCTGTCGTAGAGTGTGCCTTTGTAGTTGATCCTACAGTTTGTGGAATGATTGGTATGAGTGGTGATAGAGTTTGTTCCTCTGAGGATGTATAGACTTGGTCCTCTATTTCCTCTGTAATTGGTTCCTCTGTGGATTGTGGAGTTTGTTCTTCAGCAGCTTCGGTGGTCGTTTTCCTTGGTGTTTCATCTTCTGCAGTCTCTTCTTCGGTATTTGTATCTGTAGCATTTATAGAAGAAGATGAAGCATTGTTTGGACCAGTTAGAGTCATACCTGTGGGATTTTGATCGACAGAAGATGGTTCTACAGAAGCTCTGATGGTTCCAACAGAGGGATTAGTGTCGTCGTGGAACATCTCTAAAAATAGAAGATTTAAGTCTTCTTTTGCTTGTGAGATGCCAGAGGATTCCCCTTTAAGTCCGAGCTCTGATACCAATTGTTGGTTCCCGTTTTGCTTATACAAGATTGTCAGATCTATTAGTTCGAATTTATGTTTGATGCGGAAGCGTATTTGATGAACTAACAGATATGTTTGATAGATTTAGAACACAATATAAAGAAACAGTAGTTTAAGAATAAGTGTTTATCTCAAAGTTTAATGTATTTCGATATATATCAAAGAACACCAAGAATAGATTAAGAACTGTTTTGGTGTAAAGTTTAAACAGATTTGACGATATAAAGCATAAGAATGAAACTCAGATTCTTGTGTTTTTTCTTGATTAATTTCACTTAGGAAGAACTCAACATGAGTCTTCCTTTTATACTACTCTAGAAGACCATAAAGCATGAGCTACTGTTCTTCCGACGGCATGAACAGTAGAACGGATGGTGTGAGCAGTTGTTCGTGCTGTTTTGCATTTAATGGAGCAGACGTCTATGTTGTACTAAGCCCTATTCAATCCACTTAGAGCTTGACACGTGTTGAGGTTTGACAGGGCACGCTACTATGCAAGTTGATGAACAGGTCATGAACAGTAGCAAGATATTTCTTCAACAGTGGCAAGATATTATAAATATCTTCCAAGTCTTCAGTCTGAACCGCAGAGGCTCTGTCAAGGGTGACAGAGGTTCTGTGGTTGATTCCTTGGTGAGCATTCTTCTGTAGATCCTTCTTTGGTCCTTTGTGAGTAGTCTTTACCGGGTTCCGAGTCTGGTCTTCTTTGTGCGTATCATAGAGGTTCTGTGATCTCCTCTGTAACTTCTGTAGCTTCTTGACCTTGATCCTTTGGAAACGGCAGAGCCTCTGTAAGAGGCTTTCTTCACTTGGCCTATTTTTCACTACTTTCAAATACTTCTATGATTAGGAAGATTGAAGCTAACAATGTTGATGATATGATCATTACCGGCAGTGACTCTACAGGTATCACCCATCTCAAACATTCTCTCAGCTCATGCTTTGATATGAAAGATCTTGGTACGCTACACTACTTCCTTGGTCTTGAAGTTCTGTCAGACTCTTCCGAGATCTATCTCTGTCAAACCAAGTACATTTCAAATATGTTGTCCAAAGCTGGGATTACAGACAGCAAAGTTGCATCTACACCTATTGAGCAAAATTTGCATCTTGCTCCCAATGCCGGAACCCCTCTGTGGGACCCTACACGGTATCGACAACTAGTTGGATCTCTTGTCTATCTTACTGTTACTCGACCGGATCTTGCATATGCATTTCATATAGTCAGCCAGTTCATGTCTGCTTCGTGCTCCAATCACTATGTCGTGGTTCTTCGTATTCTTCGGTATCTAAAAGGGACAATGTTTCATAGGCTTCACTTCTCATCCACATCGTCATTAATTCTTCGTGCCTTCTCCGATGCTGACTGGGATGGAGACATAACAGACCGTCGTTCGACCACCAGATATTGTTTCTTCCTTGGGGACTCTCTTATTTCCTGCCGCAGCAAGAAACAATCTCTGACAACTCGGTCTAGTATTGAAGCTGAGTATCGAGCCTTAGCTGACACTACGCAAGAACTTGTATGGCTACGCTGGTTACTATCTGATATGGGTGCTCATCAGATCTCTCCAACACCATTGTGGTGTGATAACAATAGTGCTATTCAGATTGCTCACAATGATGTCTTTCATGAGCGTACAAAGCACATCGAGATTTACTGTCATTTCACTCGTCAACATGTTCTTCGCAAGACGGTTCAACTTCTTCCAATCTCAACCATTGATCAGACCGCAGACATCTTCACCAAAGCTCATCTTCTAGGGCGATTTCGGGCTCTTGTTTCCAAACTCAACTTGGCTCATTCTTCCCCTACTTGAGTTTGAGGGGTGTGGGGGGTGGGGGGTTAGAGTTATATAGCACATATGTAAAGTACAAGGACTAGTTTGTAATTACCTGTAACTTGCTAGTATATATTTGTAGCTTAGTTCACATTATTAGGTTAATCTTCTTGTAATCATTTACTCTCAATATATGAAAAGCCGCTGAAGCTTCAGCCACATATCTCTCTCAATATATTCATCAGCTCATCAATTGACTCTCGTATCTTTTCTAACACTATAAGAAGACTCAAGAATAGAGGAGAAGGCATCAGTTTTTCTACCAATTTTCTCTATAAGCCTTTTCTCATAAAATGTTATGTCTAAGAAATATTCTCTTAGATTTTCTACTTCAAGATGTTCAAAATCTCTAGATTTTTAAATTTTCGTTTCTCCCGATGTTTGCAAAGCTTGTCGTGAAGACAATTGTACAGTCAATCATTTAATCAAAGAATATATATTTTAATCATGTTTTGTGTTATTGTATTTAATAATGGTTGTCTTATCATGCAAAGTTTTAGTCGTATTCATCATATAAAAATATTTAATCCAAGTATTTCTCCAATTAGACTTCTTAACGATCTTACAAACTTCTTTATAGGAAACAATATATTATTTTTTAGATATATTTATCGAGATCAACTAAGATATATTTTAGTAAACGATCCTTACACTCATGGTATCAGAGCCAGAATCGGTGGATATTATTAGAGAATGAATACTAAACTTTGTATATTTTTACAAGGTATATTTAAAGATAGTTTTAAAGACAAAATGTAATTTACTCTCTCTCTCTATATATATATATATATATATATATAGAGAGAGAGAGAGAGAGAGGTGTTCAAACGAGAACACCTTCATTTTATGAGGACAATTCTTTTCATTTCACACATGTATTTAAGGATGAAACTCTTTTATTGTTATTTGATTTTTGTTTTTTAGCATTCTCAAGTCTCAGTTGAATAACCAAAGCTCCTTTGGCCTGACACTATTTGGGCCTTTGGAGAAAGATGTGTCAGTTTAATTATTGCATTTACTGTATATAAATATTATATAAATTGAAAAAAAAGTTTTAGGCGGGAAAACCAAGCCACGGTGCAGGCAAACCAAGACATGGTGTAAGGAAACCAAGCCAGTGCCACCTAACAATGTCTTCTGTCCGGATTGGCCCGTTGAGGATAGCCTTGGGTCCAAAAAGAGGGACATTGTTTACTTCCAATTCATAGAGTAAGTAAAATAACATTAAACATAGTAGTATTTCACGGCTAGCTTATTAGAGAAACTATGGCCTTTTCGACCACGAAAGTTTGAGACAATAACAAATCAGTGATGCTATTAGATGTTTTTGCCGTTAGCTAAAATCATAGTTCTAGTATATAAAATAACAAAAAGAGCAAACTACTATTTTCGTCTCAATAGTTTGTTGAAAATTGCTATTCTCGTTCATGTGCTTTTGAAATTACAATTTGTGATTTATAGTTCATTATTTTTTCTTTCTATGATTACATTTCTTTCGGAAGTAATTTAGTTTACGACTTTGCATTGTTTGTTGATTGTTATTTTCGTTCATGTGCTTTATAAATCATTGTCGTTTTTGTCCCACATACTTAATGGTAAATCATTAATGAAATGCATTTAGTCACAAAGACTAAAAGAACAATAAATTACAAATCAAAGGAATAAAAAACTTAATTTTGAAGGCATAGGAACAAAGCCACAATATTTAACAAACCACAAAAAACAGAGTTTACTCTTGTTTCAAATTGCCACATGAAATGGCCATTCTTTAAAGGCAGAAATCCAAAGCCCATATAAATGGGCCAATGCACCAGTAACTTTTGATCACAGATGATAATTGTCATTAAAGATAGCTAAAAATCTGTCCCGATCCCAAATAATGATTTCATAACACGTCTTGATCCCTGTCGCGACCTAAATACGAAAGGCCCGGTTATGAAAACCGGTACCGGTCAAGGCCGAAACCGGTCCCACTTAATTTTTTTTAACTTATAAAAAATATTTTTCAAAAAATTTGGTCGATTAAATACACTAATAAATACGTTTTTATAATAATTGGGTAAATCAAATACACTAAAAAAATATGTTTTTAAAATACTTTTTAAAAGATGTTTTATTATAATTGGATCAATGAAATACACTAACAAATACGTTTTTACTTTTAAATACATTTAAAATAAAAAATCAGGTCAGACGTTTTTTTTTTATGAAAACCATTACCAGGTAAGGAACGTCAGGTCACAATTGGCCCTACCAGGCCAGACCCCCATTTGGCCATCTCTAGAGTGATATCAATGTGTCTTTTGACCATGAAATAAAAGCTTAGGCCCATTTACTAAACACTTGCATAGTTACCTTGATAAACATTTACCGATTTAATTACCTTATCAGATGAACATAACAAGAACGAGAATCTTACCCGATAGGATGAAATGCTAAGATAGAGTCTTAGGGGCCGTTTACCAAACGATTACCCGGGTAAGCGCTTACCGGTAAAATTAATACTATCACCTCACTTGTCGGGTTAGATTTCAGCCCACCAAAACGGTATCGTATGCAACAATATTCCTGGTAAGCACTAACCGTGGTAAGAGTCTTCACCATCACTTTCCAGGTAAGACTCTCGGTCCTTACCTTAGTCTTACCGGGTAAGACTTTTAGTCCTTGCCATATTCATCCGGTAAGGTAATTTGACGTGGTATTCGCTTACCCGGGTAAGCGTTAAAGTAAACGGCCCCTTACTCTTACCCGATGGGGGTGATGTACGCGTTTGTCGGGTAATAAACGCTTACCATCAATCCGTTTTGATAGCAAAGAATGTTACCCCATAAGGTAAGTGAGAGTAGTGACTTGCCGGTAAGCGTTAGATAAACGACCCCTTACCAATACCAGAATATATATTCAAAACCACAATTCCAAAATGACAAAGAAGAAAGAGAAACGATGGTCAATGCAATTGAGAGAAATCTTATCTTCTAATAAATTATATTGCATACACCAAAATGACTATTTATCATAAGATTGCTATTATCAAAAGCATCTTTTTCGAACCCGTTATCATGTGATAATAAAAGCAAAAAAACATATGGTACTTCTTTATGAACCTATCGTTTACCTGTGTAATAAACACAGCCAGCAAGTTCCCCGGAAAACTTAGGGAAAATGTCGTATTGTTACAAGTTAGAATGGGGCCCACCCCGCTTGCTCGAGTTCTCACTTCTGCAAACAAAAAAGAATCATAATACAAATTGAGAATGAGAATGTAATTCTTATATACATATAAATATTTGACCTTTATTTTCAAACTTACAATAAATATAACAGAAACAAAGTCGATAACCATTCTCTGCACCCAAAATTGCATCCAGATAACAAGCCAAACAGCCGAATACTTACGCCATGCTGAAGGTGTTATTAGTCTTTTGACCTATGCTTTCGTTTCTTACTCCTGAATTGACAAGCAAGTGCGAGAATGGTTAGATATTTAACATAAGTCAAACATTGCAATTTTAGGAGTATCTAATAAAAATAAAAACTAAGCATAAAAGGGACTACTTTTCATGAGACCCTGGATCTCGACAATATTTCAGCTTCCGGTCAATGTGTTTCATATCCGCAGCAGTAGGTGTCACAAGTTTGTCTACCTATATAATCAACCAATAAGAAGTTGAAGTAAACCCTCAGAAATCGGCTTCATATTTACTTGTTTACAAATATCTGCACACACTGAAATGAACAACTACCGCCCCAAGTTGCAGTTTGCTCAAAAAAATGATACCCCCTCCGTCATAATAATAAATGTTGGCGATGAAAAAGTCACTTTCAGAATTGTGTGATTAATACACTTTTTATTAACTAAATGACAATGGTACCTTTAATAATAGAGGAGTAATTAATAGAGAATTTTACAAAAATAGCCATATTGGGTTAACTTTTTGAAAATTTAGCCATCAAAATTATTTGTTTTAAATGTCTGGAGTCCCGCAGTCTGACACCACAAGCCATCTTTTTCTTGCGGTGTCAGATTTTTTCTCTCAAAAATCAGACTTTTTCTGACGAAAATAGCGATTTTTAAGAAAATCACAAGCTGCGGTTTTATCTTGGGGGATGTAAAGGGTTTTTTCCCGAAATTGGTGAGAAAAAGTCTGACACCGCAAGGAAAAGGTGGCTCGCGGTGTCAGACTTGCGTCCGGACATTTTTTAAAAAGAAAAAAATTGGTGGCTAAATTTTAAAAAAGTTAACCCAATATGGCTATTTATGTAAATTTCTCGTAATGAATATCTGCATCTCGTAGTTAAGGTGTAGAATTGGAAAGTAGTACTTACTTTTGAAAGTACTAAAACAGAAATGCGGAAACTTATTTTGGGGCGGAGGAAATATTAACAAATCGAAGATTACAATAAATGCTTTTCATGAATATTTACCAGCTGGTCAATAGCGTTGAGATAAAGTGTGAGCTCAGAAACGGGGCGTGCCGGATGCTGACGAGAAAGGATGTTATTGAGGTATCTGCATAGATACACAATTTAAATATGTAGATTAGATAGATAGATATTAATTAGAGACATACTGCTAATAAGTAATAAATACTTGTGGAAACAAATTAAACCTTTCAAAGTCAACCACTTGATGCTCCTCGTTTGACCTACGCAGAGCAGCCAATGCCAGCTAACCATATCACCAAAAACAAGTCAGAGAAGTTGGGATATGCCCTAATCATAATTCATACCCTTGATTTCTTTGACATAATGGCATCTCAAACAATTTAAGAGAAAATAAATGAAAACAATTAACGTATTCAGTAGAACATATAAAGAAAAATTAATTGTATCATCTTTCAACCAACTTCAAATTCTTCTTTCGTAACTGTCCAAACATGGAGAATAAGAGAAAAAAGTTTCGACAAAGCTATCTAATAAGACTGATGGCAGTTGCTGAATGGTTTGGTGCAGGATGATTAAGTGGTCAGAATGATTAAGAGGCTCTTATGATATCGTGCAAAATTGGAATATGGTTGTCTAGTAATTGTTAAGAATGAAATTAGGGCGCTGAATGGTTAAGGGAGGACCAAGATACAAAATCATTCAGAGGGTTTTAGAACCATTAAGAGGCAGACTTTTTTTGCCAAACAAGATTTTCCTCTTAGTGATTCAGAGGTGACCTCTTAATGGAACTATTACAGAGGTAAACAAACAGCCCCTGACATATGAATACCTGCCCAGGAGAAAACAAAAGAGGTGCCTCCGTTCGCATTGTCTTATCTGCTACCATCTTTGCTGTCTCATGTAAATCCTATAGCAAACACAAACATGAGGACAATCTAATGAACATATTTACATTCTGATAAAAACAAAAATGGAACATATTTCGGCACAATGGAGGATAGAGGTAACCAGAACCTTCAGAAGTTGAAGTTGACCATTGTTGGAATAGATAAAATCCTAGTAGGGCAACAGCAATTGCAAACCATTAGCATAATAAAATCATGTGGTGAACTTACCAAGTAGTAAAAGTATAAGAAATAAATACGAATAGAACCTAGAAGAAGTTTAGAAAATTGGAAAACAATCTCAACAAGTCTGTAGGGAAAACCAACCTCCATATCATTGATAAAACCATCAATTGAGCGGTAGGGTGAATAAACGATAAGATCAAATCCAAGAGACTGCAAAAGAAATAAATTAATCTTCAAAACAACAGAAAAGCCACAAAAAGTTAACTGAAAATAAAAGTCATGTGGGTCACTTCATGCCTGAAGAACAACCATCTCATTGTTGAGAATCACATGATGATCCTGATCAATCCCCTTCCCAAGCTCTTCAGCTGATACATGATTTTCTTCTGCTTTACAAGCCGTATATATGCAAGTCAACCTGTTGAATCAGAATTGTAGAAGCCTAAAGTACATTAAAAAGAAATTGTTATCAACCAATAAGTTACATAGAACTATATCAGCATTAAGAAAGATGCCTACCACCTACACAACCTTCTAAGCCAATAAGATAGCAAACAGATTTGGAAAAGAACAAAGATGCTAAACATGTACGCTTTCCTTCTTAAGAAAAAAAAATTGCAAAGTAGGATATTTCAACTTTACATGATGTCTTTTGGATGATGTTCCATCACCGACCATTGCAGATAGAACCTTTTGAAATATATAAGCGCTGTTGCCTGCAAACCATAAAATTGTTCCAGAATGGTGACTAAAGAAGAGAGTTCCATATATGATTTTTTAAAAGGAACTTGAGTACCTGTATTTTTCGAGGAAATTTGAAGGCATCACATACGTCTTGAATTTTGAACTCATAAAATGCACGCAGAAGTTGTTCCTCGTCTATCTTAAGTGGTTTTGAACGAGAATGCTTCTCGGCTAATTGCAATCCAAAGTGAAGAGTAATAAGCTATCGAAAGACAGTCTGCTCATGTAACCTTGCTAAATAGAACTATAAAAGCAGAGTGAAGTCAAGAATTGTTCTTAAATACCATTTTCCTTAGCATCACTTTGAAGCTCCGGATATGCCAAGGAGCCATCAAGATCAACATCCACCCTTGTTGCTCCATACTAAACAAAGATCAGATGATTGGTCAGAGGAAAATAATATTAACTATAATAGTTTCCATTGAAAGTACTTGTTCAGTTGTTCTTCCATATGGTAATAAGCAAGTGAATTCTTGAGACTAAAGTAAACAGAAACTCTCAAAATAATAAACTAAAAAGAACACAATAAAAAGCACGCTAACGATATGCTATTGAAGTCAAAGTCCTTGCATATACCTTTTCCAGCATCTGTTTTGCTCTATGATTAGCAACCTTGTATTTCTCTTTCTATACAAAGTTATTCACAGAAATATGAATTAGTAGAAAACAATTTCAAATAAGTTGCACACAAGTCACCATATTAAATTCTTTCAAAACAGCATATACCCGAAGAAAATAAGTTGAAGCATATGCTGAAAAACTATAATGGGATGATTAAAGAAAGCAAGAGGTTATGTACCAAATCTTGGGGAACAAAGATCCACTTGGATCGGTGAGTAGAAGTTAAAAAATCAGCCATGGCTGACTATTAACTGTGTGTCAACTTGAGGCAGATTAATAGCCAACCGACTGAATAAAGGTGAATGGCTGCTTCTTCTGCACATATACATAAGATCATTTTCATGAAACCATACTAACATCTCTATCTAATAGTACTTTAATTTCTTCGCATCAACACTCACGTAGTGAAAACAATTACTCCATATACCCCCTCCAACCAAAATAAATGATCCAACCGCTTCTGAACATCAAGCTTACTATTCTAATAAGGTGATTTCAGATGGCGTATCAGCAAAATCCACATGAGACGCATTCCTTTTTCATAAAATCTACATAACATTTCAAAGATTTGCTGATGAAAGTAAATTTAGATCCTAGTGAATAATATGTCCGTACTGATCTAGAGTCATCTAAACCTTCAAACGTAACAATTTTTTTTACTTTTTAAGTTTAGGTTGCAGTTTCATTTGTTTATGCAGGAGATGTTCACCAGGACCAATCTTTTCTAATGAGAGGCAAATGTAGCTACAATTACAATATCCTCCATGTATAAATCTATGTGAGAGTGAGATTAACAAACTTAAACCAAGTGTTGATCATATAATGTGGAACCTATGATTAACAATAGTGCTTCTAAGATCATCAAGCAAATTTTTTGTTGCAGCTGAATTACATAAACCACAAAATGATCAACATTGACCATATGAGAACATCATTACTAGAGGTGCCAAAATGGCCGAGAATGTCAACCGATGGACAAAGCAAGGGTAGTGACTCTTGCTGGTAAGCATTTTGATAAACGGCCCCTAAGTTTCCATTCCTCCCTAGTAGTTCCCCAACTGCACAATAAGGATATAATGTTTCTAACTACAAATGTTATTGGATTCCAAAAGAATTTGCTCTTGTAGAAAACAAAAGGCCACAGCTTAAACTGAATTATAATTTTAAGGACCAACCACACAATTAGATCAAATTGGATACTAAAGCTCCAAATACGTCAAAGCAATGAAAACAAGCTACAAAAACTGGGCACATAAGGATAGTTCATGGATTTAACATTTGGTTCTGCACCATGTTTCCAGTTTTAAAAAGAAGATAAAAATCTACGTAACTCTTTCACTATTAGTTTTCATTTCACGATATGTAGGTTTCATCAAATATAAAACCCATAACCAATTTCATAAAAGAACACATATTCGTCCACATGTAATAGACAGCAAGCAAAATCGAGAAGGAGAGCATTCATACCAGTAAAATCGTGAAGGAGAGAGTGAGAGTCCAGCAGCAACAACGATCGGGAAGGAGAGAGTCCAGAGGAAGCAAAAAAGTCTATCAGGAGAAAAAACGTGAGCGAGAGCTGTAGGGTTTTATGGTATCAATCGGGTAGGGGGAAAAGTCTCAAAATTCCTTAGGCCATCCGTACTCGAGCGGGCTCGGGCTCGGGTTCACGCCTGCGGGTTCCCCGGGTACCGCGGCAACCGGGTACGCCCATGGCGGGTTCAGCGGGTTAGGGGTGGCGGGCTCGGCGATCGGGTTCCCCACCCCGCTCATACCCGAAGGAGTTTCTCATTTATTTTTATTATTCCAAACGGCTCTTTTCCAATTAATTTTTTTTTAATTTTTTTTTAATTTTTTTTTCAATTTAAACACTATAAATCAACCTCAAATCTCATCCATTTTTCACACCAATTCTCTCAATCCTCTAAATTCTCTCAATTCATTTTTCACTCTCAATTCTCTCAATCCTCTAAATTCTCTCATCATGAATTCAAACACCCCACCCACACCCCGTGGTAACCGATCGACGAGGTCGGATTCACCGCAAGAAACCCCGAACGTTGGTTTCCAACAATTTCAACAAAATCCTTATTTTCCGCAATTTGCCCCGAACGTTGGTTTCTCACAATTTATTCATCCATTTTCTCGTGAAGGCTTGATCCTACAAGGTTTTGCGCCACCAAATTTCCAACTTCCTCCACCCGCTTTCAACACCGGAATCGATCTTGAAGAGATTGTTCCGGAAACACCACAAACGATCTCCACACAACAATCATCCCCGGATCGACAACCAAGCCCAACACCAAACCCGTCACCAACGCAAAACCAAAAAAAGAAAAAATTTCAAAAAAGAGCCGCCCGACAACCGTGGACTAGAGCGGAGGAAGTGGATTTAGCGTCGGCATGGATCGACGTTTCGGAGGACCCCCTTGTCGGTAACGCACAAAACGGAGGTACTATTATTATTATTATTATTATTATTATTATTATTATTATTATTATTATTATCATAATTATTATTATTGTTATATAAATATAGATAGCTTCTGGGGTCGCATCGAGAAGGTGTTTTATACGTTGATGTGTCGTGAAAAATATAGAACACATCATCAACTAAGCACCAAATATAAAGATTTAAACAAAAAGGTACAACAATTCGCCGGCATCTACAACAACTTGTATAATAGTAGATCAAGCGGATCGAGTGAAGCCGATATTTTAAAAGCGGCACACGTCCGGTACGAAAATGAATACCAAACTGCCTTCACCCATGAACAAGCTTGGGATATCCTCAAATTATCTCCAAAATGGAATACGGTTCCAACTATGACAAATACATCTCGGGGTTCAAAACGTACCCACACTTCCGATGAAGACGCTGAAAATGTTCAACGACCCATCGGGAGAAACACGGCAAAAAAGGCAGCAACGAGTAGTACGGACGACAACCGCCTTTACTCTGAAATGAGTGACTTGAGAAGTAAAATTGATGATTCGGTTGATTACAAAATGAAAAAACTTGAAGTCGAACAACAAAAGTGCCAAGTCGAACAACAAAAGTGGCAAGTCGAACAACAAAAGTGTGAAATCGAGTGGGAAAGGCTATATGAAAAAGACTTCGAGTTTTTCATTGCCCCGCACGATCACCTTACGGGAGCTGCTTTGAATGCTACTTTGGCGAGAAAAGAGAGAATTCGACAAAAACATAATTGGAATTTTTAATTTTATTTTGTAATTTTTAATTTTATTGTAACGTCCCAAAAATTACAAGGAATTTAAATTTTTTTAAACATGCATTTCATTATAAAACAACCACAATTTAATAATTCGTAACTCAATTGAAATTAACGCCGTTAACTCAAACAGTCAATAAAGTTTATGCAGCGAAAATCTTATAAAATAAAATCTAAAGGTTTGAAAGTGAAATTTAAACAACTCTCGACACCCCGCGCTTAGTGTGTGTACCGTCAAGCCCGACTGCCGCTCGCACCTGAAATCACAACATATTGGGAAAAGGTAAGCTAAACGCTTAGTGAGCCCTACCACACACGCAGGTAGCAACCCCACGTATATCGCCCCTACTCGCAAGTAGGCAACATCACCATCACCACGAATATAAAACCACATAATGATTAATGTATAAATACGAACCTCGGTCCCACCGAGTACACCAAAAATATATTGATACAAGCTCAGTCCCACCGAGCCCTCGGTCCCACCGAGTAAAGATAATATAATTGTACTAGCTCAGTCCCACCGAGCCCTCGGTCCCACTGAGTAAAGATAATATAATTGTACTAGCTCAGTCCCACCGAGCCCTCGGTCCCACCGAGTAAAGATAATATAATTGTACTAGCTTAGTCCCACCGAGCCCTCGGTCCCACCGAGCCCTCGGTCCCACCGAGCCCTCGGTCCCACCGAGCCCTCGGTCCCACCGAGCCCCCCAGTCCCACTGAGGTGTACACAAGCATAAATAATCCACATATAAATTCAGTAAATCACAACTAGTTATCACATCCCAACGAGTTCACGTAAACACGTAATAACACGTAGCACAAAATAACGATATGCATGAAATCCCTAACTACGCGGTGAGAGAACTCACCTCGTAAGCGCGCCTAGCTCACAAACAATAATACAAGGTCCTCAAATCCAAGATCACTTCCCGACACCTAAACGAACGATAAAAAGTATTAACACGAGGCCCGGACCCTAAAATGTAACGCACGATTTAATGATCGCCAAAACGACTTTTCGGTCTAGAATACCAGGTCTGTTCGGGACCTGTTTCGACCTCCCTAAACCCAGAAAAACAGAGATTTAATTTAATTAACAGCTAGATCCGGGTCTTAGCTTTCCAGGGACGTATTACACACGTCCTAACGATTTTCCTAGAATTTATAACGAATTTTACAAAATAGGTTTGAAGTCGAGTACCTTAGGGCCAATCTGAGAGAGTTTTAGATCGCCCTCTTGCGGGTAGCTGTCCTTCAGGCCATATTGAAAGATAGCGCTGATGAATCGGGGGTAGGGAACCCAAGCAGGCCTGTCAGCGGCAGAGTCTACTCTTTGCAGCAAGTCATCATAAATGAGAGATGCCCAGTCAATGTGTAGACCTTTCAGCAGAGCGTATCCCATAGCTTGCTGAGGTTGAGCGGCTTGATCAGAAGAGCCGGTCTTGGCAGTCATGCAGCTGATAAGGTGAGCGAAGATGAAGTTCATCTCGCTGGGCATTTTCGATTTCTTCAGCAGTGTTAGCTTCTTCTCAGGCTTCTTGTCTCTGCCCATTTCCCATACATAGCCCATTGCGTCAAAAAATGCAATAAGAGCTTCTTTGTCAGCGATCTTCTTATGGTCAGGGAAAGGAACAAAAGGTTTTTCCTTTGTAGCGATGGGAAAGTTCAGAGCTTTGCGAATGATGGCGGGTGTGATCTTTATCGTGCCATATTCAGTATCGCAGAGGATACAATCAACTGTTTTGGAGGGATCTTTGGTGGATGGTAGCTGAGAGTGTCTGGCAGAGTACCAGAACTGAGATAGTAGCAGCTGACTTGCAGGGGGTGAAATGGTCAGGGCTGTTGAAATGCAGCAATTCTTCAGGAAATTCACAGCATCAGTTAGATGTGTGACTTGCTTTCGAGGAGGAAACTCGAGAAGCGCAGAAAGGTTGTTTATCTTAGTCCAGTCTAGTTGATCAAGTTTGAACTTGACTTGTGGTGCCTTGAGGATTTCCACTTCCTCAGAGTCAGCGGAGATGTTCTCAGCGGTAGCAGGAATGTCAGACGAGGCCATTTCTCTGTATTAACAGTTCAACCAAAGATGTTAACAAATAAGAATGATCTTAATGTGGAAAGAATTTCCAATAAGATGTTTCGAATTTTATCCATTTCATTCAGACAAAATGTCTTAATGAAGATTAGGGTTTTTCTTGATTTTGAAACGAAATGTAAAACCCATTTTCTTGTTTTCCAGTTTTCTATGAAGAAATAGATTCTGGAAACGAATGAAGAACAAGTTTAAGATTTTGCATTTAAACTTGAAGAACAACCATGAAATGGTTGTGTTCATAAAACCACGAAAGAAAATGATTTCATTTTACGAAGTTCTTTTGTTTGATCTTGTTAAAACAATGAGAAGATCAGAAACAAGTTATACGCATTCGGTAATAAATAAGAACATATTAACCTTGATGTTTGATGAAGAAGATGATGAACAGTTCTTGAAGTTTTTGAAATCACAAATGCAACAGTGAATTCTTTCTTGCGGAGGAAGATTGATCGCGTAAAAGAAAAATATAAACAAAGAATTTGTTTATATAGAGATTTTAGAAAGAGAAAATCTTGAGCGGGAAAAGATTTTCATCATGACACGGACACATGTTTGTATTTGATTGGAAGTATGAACGAGACGTGCAAACGTGTGTCAGGAAGAGAAAACGTGCCGGGGTTTATCCGTTGCAATGACGTCACAACTGTCCTTTCATATTCTTGGTTGTCTCTGAGGTTTTGAAAAACTCAGAGATACTTTTGAAAACATGAAGTACTGAATGAAAATATTCAGTGAAGGTTTTAAGAAATTTCAAAAATATCGCTGTTAAGGAAGAGATATTCAGCGATGCATTTTGTTTTGAAATCTTGCATTTTCATGCGATTGTCAGAGAGAGAACATACCTTGATATCAGTGAATCAAGTTTATTCAGAGAGAAGATGATAGAATGGGTTATACAAGTTGATTTTATCCTTTCGCTGATTAATGTGAACCGCTGAAGATTTTATCCTTCAAAGTTCAGCATTCCAAGCTCGCTGATGAGAAAGTTGAATCTTGTCTCATCAAGAGGTTTGGTAAATAAGTCAGCTAACTGATAATCAGCTGGGATAAAATGAAGTTCTATATCACCATTCATCACATGATCTCTGATAAAATGATATCTGATTTCTATATGTTTGGTCTTTGAATGTAGTACTGGATTGTTTGCTATAGCGATGGCACTTGTGCTGTCGCAATAGATTGGAATTTTGGAGAGCTGAAGATCATAGTCTAGTAGCTGATTTCTCATCCACAAGACTTGAGAACAACAGCTTCCAGCAGCTACATATTCAGCTTCAGCTGTGGAAGTGGACACTGAATTTTGCTTTTTACTTGTCCAACTTACCAGCTTTCCACCCAGGAGCTGACATCCTCATGTGGTGCTTTTCCTATCCATTTTGCAACCTGCAAAATCACTATCTGAATAGGCGGTTAGATCAAATCCTGAATCTTTGGGATACCAAAGACCTAGATTCGCTGTACCCTTAAGATATCGAAAGATTCGCTTTACAGCTTTCATATGAGATATCTTAGGTTCAGCTTGATATCGTGCACACAAGCATGTTGCAAACATAATATCGGGTCGGCTAGCTGTAAGATACAATAGTGAGCCGATCATCCCACGGTACAGCGTGACATTGACAGGAACACCCTTAGTGTCCTTATCAAGTGTCAGCGGTGGTGCCATAGGGGTTTTCATAGCTGAACTTTCAGTTAAGTCGAATTTCTTCAGCATATCTTTAACATATTTTCCCTGATTTATGAAAGTTCCTTTCTCAGTTTGCTTAATCTGAAGACCAAGGAAATATGTTAGTTCACCCATCATGCTCATTTTATACTCATCTTTCATTCTATCAGCGAAACGAGTACAAAGCTCAGGGTTAGTAGAACCAAATATAATGTCATCAACATATATTTGAACTAAAATGATATGACCTTTCACTTTTCTAAAAAATAGAGTTTTGTCAATCTTACCTCGCTCAAATTTTTCAATATGGAGATAAGTGGAAAGAGTGTCATACCATGCACGTGGATCTTGCTTCAAGCCATAAAGTGCCTTATCCAGTTTATAAACATAACCTGGACGCTTAGAATCTGAGAATCCTGGAGGTTGTTCCACATACACTTCTTCATTCAGCTTTCCATTCAGAAACGCTGACTTAACATCCATCTGATGTACTTTGAAGTTTTTGTGTACAGCATATGCTAAGAATAGACGAATAGATTCAAGTCTTGCTACAGGAGCAAATGTTTCGTCATAATCTATACCTTCCTCTTGTCTGTATCCCTGAGCAACAAGTCGAGCTTTGTTGCGGGTTACAGTACCATGTTCGTCCAACTTATTTCGATAGACCCATTTAGTGCCTATTACTGTTTTATCAGTTGGTCTCCGAACAAGTTTCCAAACTTTGTTTCTTTCGAATTCAGTCAGCTCTTCTTGCATGGCGCTGACCCAGTTTGGATCTTTGAGGGCATCATCTACTTTCTTTGGTTCAGTTAGTGAAATAAAATTTACAAATAAACAAATATTACCTGCACTTCGTCGAGTCTGAATCCCAGCGTTTGGATCACCAAGAATTTGATCAATTGGATGATTTATAGTCCATCGCTGAGCCGGAGCGTGAGACGCTGACTCAACTTGAACTTGAGGAGCTGAAGATGAAGCTTCAGCGACGTCAGGAGTATCAGCCAAGAGAGGAATGGATGTAGTTGTCATTATGTTCACTGATTGCTGAGAAGTAGATGGAATGTCTGAGACATTTGGTTCAGCGTTAGGTATAGTGTTTATAGGAACAGCTGAGACCCAAGAAGTTTCAGCTTCACTGTTCTGCATATTTTGAATGATAGGACTATCATCTTCTACTGGATGAGCATTAGTGGGAATATCTTCTGAATCACCAAGATGAGAAAACATCCATTGATTCAGTTCTTCAGTATCAGCGGACGGTTTAGAGTTCGCTGAACGGGATTCGTCAAACGTGACGTGAATAGTTTCTTCAACAGTTTGTCTTCTACGATTGAAGACTCTGAAGGCTTTGGAAACTGAGGAGTATCCAAGAAAGATTCCATCATCAGCCTTAGGATCAAACTTTCCAAGTGCATCTCTGTTGTTCAGTATAAAACACTGACATCCAAAGATGTGAAGAAAGCTGATTGAAGGCTTTCTCCCATGAAAGAGTTCATAGACTGTCTTTTTTAATCTTTTAACTATCAGCGACCTGTTTTGCGTAAAACAAGCAGTGTTGACAGCTTCTGCCCAAAACTGAGTAGGCAGGTGAGAATCGCTGAGCATTGAACGTGCAGCTTCAATAATTGTTCTATTTCTTCTTTCAGCGACTCCATTTTGTTGCGGTGTTCTCACTGAAGAAAAGTTGTGAGAAATACCCTTACTCTCAAGGAAGGAATCAAGAGAACTGTTTTTGAATTCAGTCCCATGATCACTCCTTATTGAGCGAACGGTCAGATTGTTCAGGGTTTCCATCTTCCGAACAAAATTGATGAGTTCTTCAGGGGTGTCACTCTTAGAACGGAGAAACATTACCCAAGTGAAGCGAGAGAATTCATCAACTATGACCAACATATATTTCTTTCCAGCGATGGATTGTTTGTTAACAGGGCCAAACAAATCCATATGGAGTAGTTGTAGAGGAGATGACACTGAAGAAACTTGCTTTGATTTAAAGCTTGCTTTGGTCTGCTTCCCTTTTTCACACGCTGAACATAACGACTCTTTGGCGTATGAATGCTGAGGTAGACCAGTGACTAACTCTTTTGAAGAAAGAGTGTTCAGTGTCTTGAAATTTAGATGAGATAGCCTCTTATGCCATAGCCAGTTGACATCAGATGAGGCCTTTGAGAAGAAACAGGAGTTCTCAGTGGTTGTTGAGTCCATGTTTATTATATAAACATTTTCCAAACGATAACCGCTGAGAGCTATCTTCTCCTTTTTGTCAGAGACAAAGCAGGATTCCTTAGTAAGGATTACTTTGTTATCCATGTCGCAAAGTTGACTGATGCTTAGAAGATTATGCTTCAGCCCTTCAACATATGCGACTCTTCTGAAGGAGGTTGTACCATTTGAAAGTACACCATACCCTCGGGTATGTCCTTTTCCATTTCCACCGAAAGTCACAGAGGGACCCTTCTCTTCTTTGTATTCAACGAGCAGGCTTTTCTTTCCAGTCATGTGTCTAGAGCATCCGCTATCAAGATACCAGATACCCTTCTTAACCTGCAATACAAAGGAAGATTAGTTTTTCTTGGGTACCCACTTAACCATGTATACACGTTTGTCAGTGGAAGTAGTTGGAATGGAAGGTTCAGCAGTCTTCGCAGCGTTTGAAGATTCAGCTTTGTCTTTCTTCACTTTGGTTAATTTCTTAACCTCAGTGGTAGAATTCACCTTGACCTGATTTGCACCAGGGTTGGTCTTCTTTGCCTTGGGGGCAATCTTCACCTTAGCTATCTTTTCAGCTTTGGTGGCTGTGGGGCACTTACTAGCAATATGATCGGTAAGTCCACAGTGATAACATTTCCTATAACTAAAAGTAGTTCTAGGACCATTTGAATGCTGAGCTTTTAATTTCAAATTAGAAGTGCCAGCACCAAGTAAACTATTGGCTTTAGAAATGGGACGAACATTCAGTTCTTCAGATTTCTTACCAAGGACATCCAATCTGAGTCTAGGAGTAGATCGCTGAATAAATCCAGATATTTGCTTCCTTGATCCAGAGGGATGAGCCACTGAAGCTTTAGAAGCATTCAGTTTTGGTACTAAGGTACCCTTCTGAGGATTCTGGTAAATAACAATTCCTTTACCTTTGTCTTTAAAGACAGAGGTAGGTTTTGAATAAACCATTTTCTCCTTGCCTTTTGAGGAGGTAGGAGTTTCCTCAGGGATTGGTGTAACGGACGAGTAGCACTGAGAAGATGAAGTATCAGCGACTGAGGATACGAACGTTCCAAATTTAAGCATTGAACGCTCAGTGGTTGATTTTGGAGTTTCATCTTTGTAACCCAAACCACGTTTATCACTCAGGGGAATCTGAGACTTTATTATCTCAGTGATCTTTGTTGAAGAATTACACCATCCTTCAACAGTAGCTTTTTCAGCCTTTAATGCAGCGATAGCTTCTGCTCGTTCGATTTTGACTAGCTGATTTAAATATACTTGATCTTTAAAATCTTCTTCAATTTTAGAAAGCTTTTCTATTTGAAGGTGGCAGTTTTTAAGCTTTTCAGCGAGATCAAGATTTTGGTTTTCAACCACAGTTTTGTCGTTCATGGCTTCGTATAAACTTCTAGTCAAGAGATCGATCTTACGGAGACTATCAGCTTCATCAATATTTGCAATATTGGTAAAGAAAGAAGGTGATACCTGAATAGCAGATTTTGAAGTGGAGGGAATGTCTGAACTTTCTTCCTCTTCTTCAATCTTGGCCATAAGACATAGATTTGCTTCATCATCTTCAGAGTCAGATGATGATGCTTCTTCATCAGAAGCAGCCCAATCATAGTCAGCCATCAGGCCTTTATTCTTCTTAAAGCTTTTCAGCTTTGCATATTTTTCTTTCAGCTTTGAATATTTGTCATCTTTATTCCTTGGAACAAAGGATTTCTTTGTAAAAGCTGAGGGTCTAGAAACTTTCTTAGATCTGCACTCGTTAGCGAAATGTCCTGTCTTTTCGCAGTTAAAACAAGTAGCAGTAGCCTTATCAACAAAAGCTGATGATCTAGGCTTGTCAGTTATGGAAAGAGGTTTGTTCTTTTTAAACATTTTCTTTTTGGCAAATCTCCTGAACTTCTTAGTTAGGAGAGCCAAAGATTCATCATTATCTGAATAATCAGAATCTGATGACCTTTCAGAGTTACTCTCTAACTCAGTGATAGTGACCGAGGGTCGCTGAGTAGAGAGTTCTTCTGAGATTAAAGCAACAGGGATGCTTTTGGAATCTTTTACAAGATTCTTCTTAAGATGGCTTGATTGCTCATGATTCAGCAACGTGCCATATAAGGTAGCAAGGGTCATTGATTTTAGATCCTTTGACAGCTTGAGACACATAGAATAATTGTCCCAGCTTTCAGGTAAACATTCTAGAAACTTTGTCAGCACTTCAAAGTTAGAATATTCCTTACCAACAGTTTTCAGATCTATAATTAAACAATTAAAACGTTGGTGAACTTCAGAGAGAGTTTCATTCTTACCAGAAATGAAGCTTTCGTATTGTCTTACCAGGTTGATCTTTCTTGAGTCCTGGACTTCAGACGTTCCTTCATACTGAACACATATTGTGTCCCACATGGCTTTTGATGTTTTCATATTCATGACGGAATGGTAGACTTCGTCAGGAAGAGCCATGGATAGTATGGATCTGGCTTTTGTATCTATAGCCACTTTCTTCTTATCTTCGTCAGTCCATTGAAGGATTTCCTTAGATACCAGCCTTTCTGGAATAGCAGGTCTATTCTCAGCGCCTGGAACTGCAGCATCAATTCTTACAGGGATGAATGGACCATTCTCGAGATAGTAAGGCATAGTAGGGTCTACACCTTCTAAGAAGAGTGTCATCCTATTTTTCCATAAGTTGAAGTTATCTTTGGAAAATCTGGGAGGTTTAGCAAGAGAACCATTGTCTATATAATTTGTGTTTGTGTTGGTGGCCATTTTCAGATAATAGCAAGGAAGAGAAATATCTTAGATTAGATCTTGTTTATGAGATTAAACAAATCCGCTCTGATACCACTTGTTGGTCCCGAAGGCCTATACAAGTTTGTAGAAGGGGGGGGGGGGGTTGAATACAAACACACAGATTTTACTTTTCTAAATTGTTTATTGATAAATCATTAACAATTTACAGCTTGTTGCGGAAACAAGATTAAGGATAAACCTAAATCTAAACAAGTTGGAACACTAAGGTTTCTTGCACTAAGAGAGATAAGGAAATTACTAATAATAACCTATCTTGAGATAAGAGATTGAACTTGTTCAGAGTTAGCAAGTTACTTCAAATGAAGTGGGTTCATCTCTTTATATACTGCATGCATTTAATGCAAGTCAGTATACACTTTACACGTGTCATCAGCTGGTTGGTTGCATGTCATTGACCTTGGTTGACAACCTTAGTAGCCACATGGATGAACAGTGTAGTATCAGATTGGTTGTACGATTTCAGACAGTCGGAGGTTCTTTTCTGACATTTCGTACGGAGTCGTGCAAGGGTGGTTAAGACAAAAGTACTTTGTACGGAGGACTTCATGATCAGCTTTTGTTGATTCAGCGATCTATCATTTCATATCAGCGAATGATATAGTTTAGCGATAGCTGAAGTCTTGTACTTGATACTTCACGTTGAGTGGTCAAATCTGAGTCTTCGCTGATCCGCATCAGTTCATTAGGAGACTTGTCGCTGGTTCTTGAGCTTGATCTTCGACTTCAGCGTAGAACCTTTGTTGACATGAAACTTGTCTTCAGGGATCATAAGTAAACAACTAACATATCAGCGATCATCATAATGACTGAACACACTCAGAGCATTTATGACGAACAGTTTCGCTGAATGTTTAATTTAAAGAGTGAGAGTTCCTATCAGCGGTACTGTAAGATCTTAGTACTTATCAGCGATAGTGAAACTCTGATACATATTGTTTACTTACAATTTTCACTAAGTATATAAGAGAGGGTCATTATCAAATCACTGAGGGTTTGGATCAACACTTAGGTGGGAGCATTAATCTAGAATCTGAGAAAGATTCGTAGTGTGGCTCTGGAATAGGATATGAATGGAAATGGGCATGTGTATATTGCGATTTCTGGAATAAGAGTATTAATCTAGAATCAGTGAAGATTCGTAGTGTGGCTCTAAGACATGATATGATGATGGAATGTGTGTCAGTCATATTCATGGGATTGGATGAAAATCGTGTTAACGGAATAGAGTTACACGTATGGTAAGAAAAAGGGTAATCAGGTTTGATATAACTTGTTTACATTGAGTTTGCAAATATTATTATGGAAACGAATGTTCTCACTAGGCGTTGGCCTAATCGTTTCAAATGATGTTTTCTTACCAGGTACCGGCTCGGGAAAATAAAGGGTTGTGGGACGAGCGTTTTGGAATAACAAGGAAGTCAATTAACAGAAGGAGATTTTGAGGGATTGCTTAGATAACTTAGTAAATCTGATTATAGTGACATAATTAGATTAATAAGTTATTTGTAGAATCCTGTATCTGTAAATGTACTCTTGATGATTAATTCACTTGCTATTTTTGTAAGTTTGAAGTTTATATTATCATAACTTGTGGAAAATTGAGGTTCAAATTAGCCCGGAATTTGGGGCGTTACAGACCACCTTCTTATTTCTCTCTTATTGTTAAGTTATTATTCGTAATTTCTTTAACTTTTTCTAGTGCAAGAAACTTAGTGTTTCTCAAGACTTGTTTAGATTAGGTTTATCCTTAATCTTGTTCCGCAACAAGTTGTAAATTGTCTTGATTTATCAATAAACAATTTAGAAAAGTAAAAACTTGTGTTTGTATTCAACCCCCCCCCCCCCCCTTCTACAAACTTGTATAGCCCTTCGGGACCAACAAGTGGTATCAGAGCGGATTTGTTTAATCTCATAAACAAGATCTGATCTATACTAAGATTTCTCTTCCTAGCTATTTCTTAAAATGGCTACCAACACAAACACAAACTATATTGACAACGGTTCTCTTGCAAAACCCCCTAGATTCTCCAGAGATAATTTTAATCTATGAAAAAATAGGATGATTCTCTTCTTAGAAGGTGTAGACCCTACTATGCCTTATTATCTTGAAAACTGCCCATATATTCCTGTAAGAATTGATGCTGCAGTTCCAGCCGCTGAGAATAGACCTGCTATTCCAGAAAGGTTGATTCCTAAGGAAATTCATATGTGGACTGATGAAGATAAGAAGAAAGTGGCTATCGACACCAAAGCCAGATCCATACTCTCCATGGCTCTTCCTGACGAAGTCTACCATTCCGTCATGAACCTGAAAACCTCAAAAGCTATGTGGGACACAATCTGTGTTCAGTATGAAGGTACTTCTGAAGTCCAGGACTCTCGAAAGATCAACCTGGTAAGACAGTATGAAAGCTTCATTTGTGGTAAGAATGAAACTCTCTCTGAAGTACACCAACGTTTTAACTGCTTAATAATAGATCTAAAAACTGTTGGTAAGGAATATTCTAACTTTGAAGTAATGACAAAGTTCTTAGAATGTTTACCTGAAAGCTGGGACAGTTATTCTATGTGTCTCAAGCTGTCAAAGGATCTAAAATCAATGACCCTTTCTACCTTATATGGTACGATGCTGAATCATGAGTGGTACGTGCGAAATATGTGTTTTAATCGTAGTGGGTTGCAAACTGTCCACAGTGGGAAGTGCAAGTGTACACTGTCCACTATGATCGTTACAACAAGTAATAGTTGGTAAAATACCAGAATCGAATCCACAGAGACTGGACAATCAAGACAATATGGTTCTCATGAGCTCCTTTTACAAGTTTCAATTAGAGAGGAAAATAATACTTTGGTTTGGTTGGTGAAATAGTTACTTTGACGATTTTACTAAGGTTTTAAGAGGAGGAATGTAGGTTAGATTTTCCCTAGATTTTATACTAAATACTCGGTCCTAAAAGTGGTCCTTGTATTCGAGGTAGGCATTTTCGCTAGAAAAGCCCGGTTACAAAATACTCACACCGTTAGATAAAAATCTCATACTCTTAGTATTTATTGTTTTGTCAATGGCAATCTCAAAAATGGACATTTTCAGGTCTCGATGGAATGTGTAGAGACAAATACTATAAGTGTTTTTAATACACAAATTAGCTTGCCTACTACTCCAGTGGGTTGAGATTTGCTCACTGTGCCGACCTCACTTTCGTAAGTGTCAAAAGAATTCTTTCGAATCCCCTAGCATCATTCAAGCTCGTGTCACTGTGTTCTACTTATTTCTAAGTTAAGAACTAGACTTTAGATCATTGCAAGTGATCGGCTTGTTCGCATCCTTGGGTAATAATCGAGAATGAATGACCAAAACAAGAAATATTCCAAGTATAAAGATTACTCGAGCATTTTTAATAAAATCCAAGTACTTCTCCTTCCTACATCCCAAAGGATGTTTAGCCCATAACTAAAGTAAAGAAAGCAAAAGAGTAGAAGTTGCACATAATTAAACTGAAAGTGACTTGAATAGAACTCACAGTCGGGAACGAGGGTTCGTCCCTGTCACTGTGTATTGCGAACTACTATTAAACTAAGAAAGTAAATTACTGAAAATTAAAGCTAGTTACTGCAGAAAATAAAAGACTAAAGCTAATGTGGTAGTTGAGAGAATTTAAGGCTAAACAAAAACTCAAGGATGATCATAAATGATACCCAAGTGCTCCTTTATATACTAGGAGAAAGAGTTGGGTATTACACAAAAGAGGTGGGTCTTCTAAAGGGTAAAGACTGCTGGTTTAAACTGAACATCATCCACTTTGGATAATCCTTTTACCCAATAGATCCTTTGCCAAGTCAATCTCTAAGTACAAGAAGGTGTACTTGTTGTCATCTTTAAGGAAGCTACTTTGTACTTCTCCAGCCCATATTTCCCTGTCATTTGAACCTTCTAAACTCCAGAAAATTAAATCCCAACTAGTAGTTTCTTTTGTCTTCTTCTTGATTTGCTCGAACAGTGGGAAGCCGGAGTGGGCACTACAGTGGTCACTGCAGGATAAAACGTGAAAAACACCCAAATTCCACCAAATAATTTATTAAAGACTATGGTTTACTCTTTTTGCTCATTTTCAAGAATTATACCAAGAATGGGTGTTTTGAGAGGTGAAATGGTTGAATTTGACGAAATAAAATAGAAAATAAAAGGAAATAATGACTCTAAAAATAGAGTTATCACAACCTCAAACTTAAACCATTACTTGTCCCCAAGTAATAAAAAGAAAGAAAAAAAATTAAAAATAGAATATATAAAAATATCTACAAAAATAACGCACTTGAGCTTTCAGGGACTTACCGACTTCTCACTCTGATTGGATGTTGATCTCCCTCCACAAGTACTTCTTTCGGTTCCAAACTTTAAGCTTCACTTTTGTATTTGACGAAATCTTTCCCTTGTTTACAATTGATCAATAGGACTTTTCTTGGGTTCGAAAGGTTTATAGCTTTGAGTGTTTTCCCAAGGGCTTTTAGCGATTATTTCCAAACAAGGATCGATGATCTCTCTTTTGAGATTTTTATTTCCAAAAAGTGAGTGGTTTGGATTTTTCATGGGTATGTACGTACACTTTCAGGCTTTATTTGGGTATGGCTATTTTTCTTGAAAGTGGGTATTCTGATGGTCCAAAATAGGCACACCATCTTTTTTTCTAGGAGTGAGCACTTTGATGGTCCAGAAAAGGCACACCATCAATTTTGTTAGTGATACTCCGTTTTTCTTCTGTTTTTTTAGGTGGGTATGGTTTACCCACCTCAAACTTATGACCTCACAGTGTCCCCACTATAGGAAGACTGGAAGTCACTCTGGAAGTCCCCACCTCAAACTTAAAACTGCACAGTGTCCCCACTGTGACTTGGAAATAGGGGTGAACGAGGTGTTTCGGGGGAACAAAAAGGGTCGTCTTTGGATGCAAAAATGGCCTATATCATTTCATTGTGCCAAGATGAGATTTGTACTTACAAAAGGGACCTTTCTAAGTTGGAAACCGAAACTTGTACCTTGAAATGAAAACGAGATCAAACAAACATTCAAACAAGAAGATTAGTTAGTAACCCAAAATGACCTACTTATCAGTAGGAATTCCATGCATCATCAAAAGTTAAAAACAACAAATATTGTCACATGCCCAGCCATAGGCAAAATACGAGAATCGTACAGAAAAATAAAATTGTTTTTGGGGCAGCAAAAGAGTGGAACCAAAGTTTTAACAAACCATTAAGGGGACGGGGTAGCTTGCGGCAACAGATCCGCATCATCTTCATCGAATTCATCTTCACTAGCATAGGTAGGGCAGATATCCTCGGGAAATTCGGGGAGTTGTGCAGCTAACTCAGGATTAGCTTCTTCGAACATTTTCTTCATCACCTCATCACGTTCCCGGGTGTACATCCAGAATGATGCCGTCGCCCTGTTTTGATATTTCTGCTGGCCCTCCATTAGTTCGATTCGATAAGTGAGTTTCTTCAAAGCTTTCAGGATTTCGGACATGGGATTACTGCTACTTGTGCTTGTGGTTCCTGCAGTGGGTTGTTGGAGTGGGGTACCAGTGGTTCTCACAGTGTGCTCATCAGTGATCCTCACTGTGGGATCATCAGTGGGGATAGTAACCGCTCGTCCCATCTTTCTTATTGTTGCCACGCTGATATTGCTTGTGGAAACAAGCCATTGATCTTCCGCAGCTGAAGGCACTCCAGCAGATATTAGTAATGAAGTAATGAGGCAAGGGAGGGGCAGATTTACCTTCTTTCTGGTGCGATCTTGGTCAATGGAAGCGTACATGAGGGTCCCCAAATTGATTGGTTTACCAGTTAAGATGCAGTACAACAGGGCGCACTTGTGCATTGATAACGTAGTGTCATGAGAAGTGGGGGATATGGTTGCCCGCACAAACTGGAACCACACAGCGGCCTCAGTTGTGAGGGCATTAGCAGGCAAACATTTGCGTTAGACATCCCTACCCCAGGGCTTTCCCTCAGCTGCTAATTCGTTTAAAATCAATTCTTCATCTGCTTCGGTCATCTTTTTCAAAAATCGGACAAATTCGCAAGCAGTGGGGGTCCTTATGCCAAGAACTAGGTTGATAGCACTAGCATGATAGAATACAGTTTTACCCCAGACTTTTACACAAGGTTCTTTGGATTGAGAGGCCTTGGCATAAAATTCCCGCACTAAAGAGGCATTTGCGCGACGGTTGGCAGCTGCCAATGTCGACCAATCTTGCTCGGTGATCCTATTCTTAATAAACGGACTGGCTTCTATAAAGTCGGGGTCAAAACCCCTCTCTAGGTTCAACTTCTGATTAGAAATACACTCAAAGTGGGCAGCCACAGCGGGAGTGGTGAATTGCCTGGGTACCACTGGGGGCATGCTCAGTCCCCACTGTGGATTGGTGTGGGTTTTCAGATGGGATTTGCATATCCCCAGCATCAGTTTCTAAAGAAGAAGAACTCAAAGAGGGTTCGAGACCCTTACCTTTTCCAGCGGTCTTCCTTGGCTTTTTAGTGGGTGTCTTATTTGATTTGGTCACCAAGGACCTGGTGACCATTCCCTTGTTCCTCAAAGCCTTCCTCATTCGATTCTCCCTACCGTGGGCAGCAGTTGTTAGCGCCTCTAAGCCAACAGCGGTTGTGGCTTGAGGGATTGTTCCAGTCTGAATATACTCCTTACCTATTCCTTGAACTTCTTCTTCTTGCCGGATTTTGTCTTGATCTTCTTTTCTCGCCCTTTCTTCAGTCGCTTTTTTCATTGCTTCCTCAAGAAGCCTTTCATTCTCAACTCTTCTTTGCTCTTCCTCAACCTTTTTCTTCTCCTCTTCTGCCCGAAGTTTTTCTTCCTCAATCTTTTTTCTTTCTTCCTCCTCTTTTGCCAATCTCTTGGCCTCCTCTTTCTGTTTCCGCTCCTCCTTTTCTTTTCGTGACCTTTCCTCTTCCTCTTGTCTCAGTCTCTCCTCCTCCTTTCGCTTTCTTTCAACTTCTTCTTTTCTCTTTCGGATGGCCGACATGCGCAAGTTGAACTCTTCTTCCAATCTTCTTTCTTCTTCTTCGGCTTGTAATGCCTCATCGTCGAGGTGGCTAGAACCAGAGTCCGCCATTTTAGATGAAGAAACAGCCTTGGGACTCTCTTGTTTCGATGAACCCGTGTCTGGAACAATCGGATTTTCGCCGGATACCGGTGGCGGTTCATTTAGGTCGCCGGTGGTTCGGCGGCGGACCGTCGGACGTGTGGTTGCCTCCGGGTGAGTGTTTAATCTCTTGCTCCTGGCCATTACTAGGGTTTTGGAAAGGTTTTGGAAGGGTTTTTCGGTTTTGGGTCGTAAGAAAGAGAGAGAAATGAGAGATGGTTGTATTTGAATTTTTAGGAGGAAAAGTGGTTTTTGGGAGTTAAGGTGGATTAGGAAAAGGAAAAGGTTTAATTGTTTTTCTTTTCAAAAATGGAGGGAACCGTCGGTTTTTAGGAGAGAGGGAGAGAAAGGACAATGATGATTTATCTTGGAAAAATGCAAAGTATGACACATGGCAGTAAAAAGAAGACTAGGGCCCCCAAATCTATCAAATCTCGCATCAGCTCTGGAGTGGAGAGCGCAGGGACTTGCAGTTTCCCCACTGCGAAGTACTTTCCTTGACTTTTCTTCAAAAAGTGGCACTTTCTCCTACACACGTTAAAAACAAACTACCATGCAGAATTAAAAAGACCAAAAATAATAAAAAGACAGCAAACAACTGAAATAAAATATTTACAAGTGGTCCCGATGTTTCTTAACCATAGTGGGGTGGAGAGTGGGATGGAATGTGGGCACTCTAGTTCAGAAAATGCTTCACCCTCTGCCCATTGACTTTGAACGTTTGACCAGACTGTGGGGACTTTAACTCCACTGTTCCAAAGGGACTCGCCTTGACAATAGTGTATGGTCCCATCCAACGTGATTTTAGCTTTCCTGGAAAGAGTTTAAGACGGGAATTGAACAATAATACCTGTTGTCCCTCCATGAACTCCCTATGGTTGATTCTTCGATCATGCCACATCTTGGTCTTTTCCTTGTACAACTTTGCGTTTTCATAAGAGTGGTAACGCAACTCTTCTAACTCATGCAATTGTAAACTTCGCTTAATTCCCGCAGCATCCTCACTCATGTTAAGCTCTTTAAGGGCCCAAAATGCCTTGTGCTCCAATTCAATCGGTAAATGACAAGCTTTGCCAAAAACCAATTTAAAAGGAGACATTCCCAAGGGAGTTTTGTAGGCCGTGCGATAGGCCCAAAGAGCATCATCGAGTTTGGTTGACCAATCTTTACGGTGCGGTTTAACAACTTTTTCCAAAATTCCTTTGATTTCTCGGTTTGAAAGCTCGGCTAAACCGTTGGTTTGCGGATGGTATGCGGTGGCCACTCTATGATGTATGACATATTTAGAAAGGACCGAGGCCATGACTTTGTTTACAAAATGGGTGCCTTCGTCACTAATCAATGCCCGTGGTGTTCCAAATCGAGTGAAAATATTTTTATGCAAAAACTTTACCACGGTATTGGCATCATTAGAATGACATGCAATGGCTTCCACCCATTTTGAAACATAGTCTACCGCAACCAAGATATAAAAATTATTATTGGAATTTGGAAAGGGTCCCATGAAATCAATCCCCCAAACATCAAAAAGTTCTACCTCTAGAATGTTGTTAAGAGGCATCTCGTTCCTTTGTGAAATGTTCCCGGTGCGTTGACATTGCTCACAATTTTTCACAAATTCATACGAGTCTTTAAACACAGTGGGCCAAAAGAACCCACTTTGCAAGATTTTTGCAGCAGTGCGGTTTCCACCAAAGTGGCCACCGTAGTGGGATGTGTGACAACCATGGAGTAATTGATGTTGCTCACTCCCGTGGATACAACGCCTCAATATTTGGTCCGTCCCTATCTTATATAAGAAAGGGTCGTCCCAAACATATTGTCGTATATCATGTAAAAACTTTTTAAATGGTTGCCCACTTATCCCGTGGGGTTTCAGTCCACTTGCTAAAAAGTTTGCAATGTCAGCATACCAAGGAATATTATTTTCGAGATGTTGGGCAGATAACAATTGTTCATCGGGAAAATTCTCTTTGACCGGAGTGGGATCAACAGTGCCCACTATCTTCTCGAGCCTGGACAAATGGTCAGCTATCTGATTGCTTGTTCCTTTTCTATCAATGATCTCAAGGTCAAATTCTTGCAGCAATAAGACCCACCTAATCAAGTGTGGCTTGGAATCAGCTTTGTTGATCAAGTATTTTATCGCCGCATGATCCGTGTGCACTATGACCTTCGTCCCTATCAAGTACGACCTGAAACGATCAAAAGCAAACACCACCGCAAGTAATTCTTTTTCAGTTACTGTGTAAATAATCTGAGCTTCAATCAGTGTTTTACTTGCATAATAGATGGGGTGGAAAACTTTGTTCTTTTTCTGTCCGAGAACAGCCCCCACAGCCTACTCGCTGGCATCACACATCACTTCGAATGGGAGTGACCAGTCAGGAGTGGTCACTATGGGTGCTATAACTAAGGCTTCCTTGATTGTTTCAAAAGCATTTCGGCATTCTTTTGTAAAAATGAAATCTTTCTCGTGTTGTAACAGGTTGCATAAAGGTTTTGTTATTTTCGAAAAATCTTTTATGAACCTCCTATAAAAACCTGCATGACCCAAGAAACTGCGAATGCCTTTTACAGTTGTGGGTTCGGGAAGTTGTGCTACTACCTCAAGATTGGCTTTATCAACTTCCAACCCTCTTTTTGAGACAAGATGACCTAGGACAATACCTTCTTCTACCATAAAATGGCATTTTCCCAATTTAAAATAAGGTCGTGGGCCTCACATCTCACTAAGCTTTTCTCTAGATTTCCCAGGCAGCTGTCGAATGATGTCCCTGTTGGTCCCGAAGGGCTATACAAGTTTGTAGAAGGGGGGGTTGAATACAAACACACAGATTTTACTTTTCTAAATTGTTTATTGATAAATCATTAACAATTTACAGCTTGTTGCGGAAACAAGATTAAGGATAAACCTAAATCTAAACAAGTTGGAACACTAAGTTTCTTGCACTAAGAAAGAGAAGGAAATTACTAATCATAACCTATCTCAAGATAAGAAGGATGAACTTGTCCAGAGTTAGCAAGTTACTTCAAAATGAAGTGGGTTCTTCTTCTTATATATTGCATGCATTTAATGCATTGCAGTTTACACTTTACACGTGGCAGCAGCTGAATGGTTGCATGTCATTGACCTTTGTTGACAACCTTAGTAGCCGCATGTTTGAACAGTTTAGTATCAGAGTGGTTGTACGATTTCAGACAATAAGGAGGTTCTTTTCTGACATATCGTACGGAGTCATGCAAGGGTGGTTAAGACAAAAGTACTTTGTACGGAGGACTTCATGATCAGCTTTTCGTTGATTCAGCGATCTATCATTCTTCATCCGCGAATGATAGAGTTCAGCGATAGCTGAAGTCTTGTACTTGATACTTCACGTTGATTGGACAAATCTGAGTCTTCGCTGATCCGCATCAGTTCATTAGGAGACTTGTCACTGGTTCTTGAGCTTGATCTTCGACTTCAGCATAGAACCTATATTGACGTGAAACTTGTCTTTAGGGATCATAAGTAAACAACTAACTTATCAGCGATCACCATAAGTACTGAACAGACTTAGAGTATTATGGTGAACAGTTTCGCTGAATGTTTAATCTAAAGAGTGAGAGTTCCTATCAGCGGTACTGTAAAGTCTTAGTACTTATCAGCGATAGTGAAACTCTAATACATATTGTTTACTTACAATTTTCACTAAGTATATAAGAGAGGGTCATTATCAAATCACTGAGGGTTTGGATCAACAATCTCCCCCTATTTGATTATGACATAGCAATAGAGAAAATTGTTATTTAATGAAAACATAAGGATAAAAAGAACTGATAAAATATAAGTCCCTTTTACTGTTTTCTGGGATCTTTTCTGTACTGATGGAGTAAAGTACGTTCGCTGAAATTTTTCTTTAAACTTTGTAAAGATTACATAGGGAAGTGGAAAAATTACAAGTACAACGAATAAAATTACAAGTACAACGAATAAAATTACAAGTACAAAAGATGTAGACAGATAAGGATAGAAAGAATTACAAGGCGATCCTATCCGTCAAAAGGTTCTTCCTTAATGAGTTGTTCATCAAGGGTCATTGATGTGGCAATCATCCAATCAGGGACATCTACTCCTTGATTCTTTTTCTTCAGAGCTTCTTCAAAAATCAAGGGTTTCAGGTGTCTAGCTTTGATGTCGCGTCTGACTTCACACCAGTATAAGAGATCTCTGAGTTGTTTGATGGGAGCGATGTGGAGCTCAGAGATACGTTGAAAGTGATGGTTTCCATCGTAGTCTAGAAAGAATATACCATATGGATCACTTACAACTGTGCCAGGAATGAAAGTTTCTCCAGGTGGTAGGGAGGTGTCAAGCGCTGAGAGATCAGCATCAGGGCCAAGAACTTCAGCACGAGAGAAACCAATACCTGTTTCATTCCGTATAGGAGGACCTGAATCAGAGACTTTCTTTTTCTTAGCAGAGACTTTTCTTTGTTGAGGAGGAAGAGGAGGAATATCCACAGCAGAAGAAAGCAGGTCGATCTGTTTGTTTAAGATCTTCTCGACATGGCTTTTGAACTTTGAGCGCGATCCCTGAATGGTTAATTTCGTTTCTAACCATTCAGATAGACCAAACTTTTCTAAGGTAGCAGCATAGAAAGTTTGCTTGGTTTTGTCTTCTCTGCAGACATCCACTTCAACAACAGGAACGTCGGCGTACAGTCTTCCTCTGATGTTTACTTTGATGATTTTGGATGGTCTAGATCGATAGGTCAGCATTTGTTTAGCCCATTCCAAAGTCGTGTCAGAGACCTTAGTCTTTTCTCTAACGATCTTTTGAGCATCATCCCATAGCTGACGTTGAACATCAATGGGAACTCTTTTCATATTGGGGTCTTTTATTGATCGTTGAGTAAGCTTGATGGCGTATTCTCTATCTTTTTCTTCAGCTTCCTTTCTTTCAGCGATTAATCGTTCAGCTCTGAGGTGTTCCTTGTATTCCTTTTGGGAAACTCTGAACTTTGGAGGAACGAAAGGAAGTTGATCACGCTTCAGAATGATTCGCTGATCTTCGAGTCTCTTGATCATTGCATCTCTCTTTTCTTGATCCTCTCCACTTAGCTTTTGAGGAGCCAAGGAAGGTCTGTTTTTTGTGAGAGAGCATCTGTTCTTCAGGTTCATCAGTCTCAGAGATTAAATCTAAGACTGGGATTATTTCTTCAGCGTTGGGAGCTGGGATTATTGTTGATGAAGTCGCAGCTGTAGGAACTTCAGCGATATCCTCAAACAGGGGAGAGGACTAGCTGAAACGCAGCGATCTTACAAGTAAGAACATGGGTAGAACAGAGATGGAAATAATGGGATTGTGTATAGAGGTTTTCGGAGGTAGAGAACTGATAAAGTGTATAGAGGAGGGATTTTGTGTAAGATTAATGTACCTGACAAACCGGATTGTTAAGCAAGATCATCAGATTTTCATCTTCAGCGACACCTTTTCCTTTGCCTTTGTCAGCTTCAGATGCTGATGGCTTTGTCTTTGTCCGCTCCCCTGAAGGTTCATTTATCAGAATCCCTTTAAGAGCTTTAGTTCTCTGAGCAGGCTTGACGATAAAAGAATCGTCATCATCGTCATCTTGGTCATCATCGTTCTTTGGAGAAGAGGATGGTTCATCATTAGACAAGTCGATGGCTTCTTCATCTTCAGCTTCAGACTCAGATTCTTCAGCTTCTTCTTCGAGTTGCTCCCCCTCAGAAACAGAGGTAAGCTTCTCGGTTCCCTCAGGGTTTTCATCTCCCTGAGGTCCAGCGGCTGCTTCAGCTTTAATTGTCTTCTCACCCGCTTCAGTGAAGGTGAGGTCTTCGGTCTTCTCTCCCCTGATAGATTCATCATGGGAAAGGTCTTCAGCGCTCTTGGAAGGGTCTTCAGCGCTCTTCTCCCCTCCTTTTCATGATGACTGGGGGAGGAATGAGATGATTCAGCAGCTGTGGTTTTCTCCCTGTCTTCTTGGCCAGGGACCCCGACATAAGTCTCAATCGTTGATAATCTGGTTTGAAGAGCAGAAATACCAGGATTGATTTTGACGAGTTCAGCACGATCTGCCGGAGTAAAATGCTTATGTGTAGGAGCAGGGGAAGGTGCATGGGCGGTTGTGTTGGTCAGGATCTGCGTCAACAAGTTCTGAATTGAAGAGATGTCATTCTTCATCGTGTTGACATCAGTCTTCAAAGAACTCATATTAGTTTTTACTGAACTGACATCAGTCTTTACAGCAGACATATCACCTTCGAGTGTGCCAACCGATGTCTTCAGCGTTGTGACTTCGCTGGACATGGTGTCAACTGATTTCTTGATGTCGAGGTAGTCTGTGTAGATGTCAGCTAGAACTTTGGCAAAATCACCGAGTGATTTATCAACCTTCTCCACATCAGCTTTGGAGGCATTCTTTCCGACTTCGGTTGTAATCTTTAAAAGATTTTCTCCAGCGGTTGTGACAGCTGAAGAGTTGTCGGAAAGAGTAGACGTGAGACCTGACAGCTTTGTCTCTACTGTCTTCAGAGACGCGTTGATGTCTCCCAAATTAGGACCTGTAACATATAAAAACTTGTGAACAGAGGAAAGCTCAGAAGTTTGGGGTTTAGTAACAGTGTTTAGGGGTTGGTGAGTACCTGCAGGAGGATTGGTGAATTCATCAAAATCACGAGTTCCTGAGTAAAGTTCCATATCGTCAGCGAGAGTTCGTGGACGTATGGTCAGCTCTGCATGTCCAATGCCCATCACTCCTTGAAGAGTATTTTCTTTAGCTTCTGGAGGAATGACAGGTGCTTCAGTGATAACTGGAGTTGTGTCCAAATGAGTGGAGGGAGAAGCGAAGGATAAGAATAGAGGTTGGTTACTGAGTTCAGCGTTGGAATCGCTGAGAATCACTTCATCAGTCTTTTGAGAGACTGAGGGAGGTTGGGTAGTTTCCAAATTTGTAACCTCAGCGTTTAGAGACGCTGAAGTTGGGATAGAAGGGGTGGCTTTTTCAGCTGTGGCAGAGCGTACCACTGAACTTTCCTTCAGCTCAACAGGAGGAGCTCAGGAGTCTTTAGCAGGAGATTGCTTGGGTTGCTCCTTGGTTTTCTTAGTTCTTTTGGAACCAAGTTGGGTGTCACAGGGTTTCCTTTTCAGAGAAGGAATGGAGGTTGCAGCTGGGGTATCAGCGGTGGGTTTGTCCGCTGAAGGAGCTGCAGAAGTAGAAGAAGTAGAAGGATTTAGAAGAGTTAAGAGTGTAGAAAGACGTACCTCAGTCGCCACTAGTTTGAAGTCGAGTATCTTAGGGCCAACCTGAGAAAGTTTCAGGTCACCCTCTTGAGGATAGTTATCCTTCAGACCTTTTTGGAATATGGCGCTGATGAATCGAGGATACGGAACCTATGGAGGTCTGTCAGGGACGGTGTCCACTCTAAGTACCAGGTCATCATAGATGATCGATGCCCAGTCTATATGTAGACCTTTCAGCAATGCATATCCCATTGCTTGCTGAGGTTTAGCGGCTTGGTCAGAGGAGCCGCTCTTGGCAGTCATGCAGCTGATCAGATGAGCGAAGATGAAATTCATCTCGCTGGGCATTTTCGATTTCTTTATAATGGTCAGCTTCTTCTCGGGCTTCATATCCCTTCCAGTTTCCCATACATACCCCATTGCATCAAAGAATGCAATGATGGCTTCCCTGTCTGAGTTTTTCTTGGGGCCAGGGAGGGGAACGAAGGGTTTTTCTTTGGTTGCGATGGGAAGGCTGAGGGCTTTGCGAATGATGGCAGGGGTGATCTTCATGGTGCCATATTCGATATCGCAGAGGATGCAGTCAATTGTTTTGGAGGGGTCTTTGGCTGATGGTAACTGAGAGTGTCTGGCAGAGTACCAGAATTGTGATAACAAAAGCTGATGTGCGGGAGGGGTTATGGTCAGGGCTGTGGAGATGCAGCAATTTTTGAGGAATTTCACAGCATCATCTAGATGTGTGACTTGCTTTCGAGGATGAAACTCGAGAAGCGCATAAAGGTTGTTTACCTTAGTCCAATCCATTTTGTCAAGAGAGAACTTGACCTGAGGAGCCTTGAGGATTTCCATTTCCTCAGAAGTATCATCAGCAGTAGTGTTTTCAGCGTTGGTGTTCTTGGGAATGTCAGAAGATGCCATTTTCTGTATTATCAGTTCAACCAAATATTAACAAATAAGAATAATCTTTATGTGGAAAGGGTTTTCCAAAAAGATGGTTCGAATTTTGTCCATTTCATTTAGACAGAATGTCTTAATGAAGATTAGGGTTTTTCTTGTTTTTGAAAAACGAAATTTCAAAACCAATAAAAATCTTGTTTTCCAGTTTCCTTTGAAGATTGGGATTCTGGAAAAACGAATGAAGAACAAGTTTAATATTTTTGCATTTAAACTTGAAGAACAACCATAAAATGATTATGTTCATAAAATCATGAAAGAAAATGATTTCATTTTTAAGAAGTTCTTTTGTTTGATCTTGTTAAAACAATGAGAAGATCAGAAACAAGTTATTTGCATTTGGTAAAAAAAATAAGAACATATTAACCTTTGATGTTTGAAGAAGATGAACAGTTGTTCTTGAAAAATTGAGAGCAAAATGCAACAGTGAATCCTTTCTTTGCTTGGAGAAGAAGTTCGCGTAAAAGGAAAATATAAACGAAGAATTTGTTTATATAGAGATTTTAGAAAGAGAAAATATTGAGCGGAAAGAGATTTTCATCATGACACGGACACGTGTTTGCATTTGATTGGCGAGTAAACGAAACGTGCAAACGTGTGTCAGAAAGAAGAACGTGCCAGGGCTTATCCGTTGTAATGACGTCACAACTGTCCTTTCATATTCTTGGTTGTCTCTGAGGTTTTGAAAACTCAGGGACACTTTTGAAAACATGAAGCACTGATTTTAGAAATATCAGTGAAGGTTTTTAGAAATTTCAAAGTATCGCTGATAAGGAATAGATATTCAGCGATGAAATTTATTTTGAAATCTTGCATTTACATGCGATTGTCAGAGAGAGAAAAACATACCTTGATATCAGCGAATCAAGTTTATTCAGAGAGAAGATGATATAATAGGTTATACAAGTTGATTTTATCCAGAAGGCTATTCAAGTTTGTTTTATCCTATCGCTGATCAAATGTGAACCGCTGAAGATTTTACTCTTCAAAGTGCAGCATTCCAAGCTCGCTGATGAGAAAGTTGAATCTTGTCTCATCAAGAGGTTTGGTGAACAGATCAGCTAACTGATAATCAGTTGGGATAAAGTGAAGTTCTATATCACCATTCATCACATGATCTCTGATAAAATGATACCTGATTTCGATGTGTTTTGTCTTTGAGTGTAGCACTGGATTATTGGCTATAGCGATGGCACTTGTGCTATCGCAATAGATTGGAATGTTTGAGAGCTGAAGGTCATAGTCCAGTAGTTGATTTCTCATCCACAAGACCTGAGAACAGCAGCTTCCAGCGGCTACATACTCAGCTTCAGCTGTGGATGTGGACACTGAGTTTTGCTTTTTACTTGTCCAACTTACCAGCTTTCCACCCAGGAGCTGACATCCTCATGTGGTGATTTTCCTATCCATTCTGCAACCTGCAAAATCACTATCTGAATAGGCGATTAGATCGAATCCTGAGTCTTTGGGATACCAAAGACCTAGATTCGTTGTACCCTTAAGATATCGAAAAATTCGCTTTACAGCTTTCATATGAGATATCTTAGGTTCAGCTTGATATCGTGCACACAAGCATGTTGCAAACATAATATCGGGTCGGCTAGCTGTAAGATACAAAAGAGAGACGATCATCCCACGGTACAAAGTGACATTAACAGGAATACCCTTAGTATCCTTATCAAGTGTCAGCGGTGGTGCCATAGGGGTTTTCATAGCTGAACTTTCAGTTAAGTCGAATTTCTTCAGCATATCTTTAACATACTTTCCCTGATTAATGAAAGTTCCTTTTTCATTTTGCTTTATCTGAAGACCAAGGAAATATGTTAGTTCACCCATCATGCTCATTTTATACTCATCTTTCATTCTATCAGCGAAACGAGTACAAAGATCAGGGTTAGTAGAGCCAAATATAATATCATCAACATATATTTGAACAAGAATGATATGACCTTTTACTTTCCTAAAAAATAGAGTTTTGTCGATTTTACCTCGCTCAAATTTTTCAATATTGAGATAAGTAGAAAGAGTGTCATACCATTCACGTGGAGCTTGCTTTAAGCCATAAAGTGCCTTATCCAGTTTATAAACATAACTTGGATGCTTAGGATCTGAGAATCCTGGAGGTTGTTCCACATAGACTTCTTCATTCAGCTTTCCATTTAGAAACGCTGACTTAACATCCATCTGATATACTGTGAAGTTTTTGTGTACAACGTATTCTAAGAATAGACGAATAGATTCTAATCTTGCTACTGGAGCAAATGTTTCGTCATAATCTATGCCTTCCTCTTGTCTGTATCCCTGAGCAACAAGACGAGCCTTGTTGCGGGTTACAGTTCCATGTTCGTCCAACTTGTTTTGATAGACCCATTTAGTGCCTATCACTGTTTTATCAGTTGGTCTTCGAACAAGTTTCCAAACTTTGTTTCTTTCGAATTCAGTCAGCTCTTCTTGCATTACGCTGACCCAGTTTGGATCTTTGAGGGCATCATCTACTTTCTTTGGTTCAGTTAGTGAAATAAAGTTAACAAATAAACAAATATTACCTGCACTTCGTCGAGTCTGAATACCAGTGTTTGGATCACCAAGAATTTGATCAATTGGGTGATTTATAGTCCATCGCTGAGCCGGAGCGTGAGACGCTGACTCAACCTGAACTGGAGGAGCTGAAGATGAGGCTTCAGCGACGTCTGGAGTATCAGCCAAGAGAGGAATGGATGCAGTTGACATTATATTCACTGATTGTTGAGAAGTAGATGGAATGTCTGAGACATTTGTTTCAGAAGCAGGTATAGTGTTTATAGGAACAGCTGAGACCCATGATGTTTCAGCTTCACTATTCTGCATATTTGGAATGATAGTAGGACCATCATCTTCAACTGTGTGAGAACGAGGAGTGGGAATATCTTCTGAATCACCAAGATGAGAAAATATCCATTGATTCAGTTCTTCAGTGTCAGCGTTCGGTTTAGAGTTCGCTGAACGGGATTCGTCAAACGTGACGTGAATTGTTTCTTCAACAGTTTGTCTTCTTCGATTGAAGACTCCGAAGGTTTCGGAAACGTAGGAGTATCCAAGAAATATTCCATCATCAGCCTTAGGATCAAACTTTCCAAGGGCATCTATGTTGTTCAGTATGAAACACTGACATCCAAAGATGTGAAGAAAGCTGATTGAAGGCTTTCTCCCATGAAAAAGTTCATAGGCTGTTTTATTGAATCTTTTGACTATCAGTGACCTGTTTTGCGTAAAACAAGCGGTGTTGACAGCTTCTGCCCAAAACTGAGTAGGCAGGTGAGAATCGTTGAGCATTGAACGTGCAGCTTCAATAATTGTTCTATTTCTTCTTTCAGCGACTCCATTTTGTTGCGGTGTTCTGACTGAAGAAAAGTTGTGAGAAATACCCTTACTCTCAAAGAAGGAATCAAGAGAACTGTTTTTGAATTCTGTCCTGTTAGGGCAGGTTTTATATGTTGATTTAAAGTTCAAGGGTCAAATTGTATTTGTTTAAACATAGCCTATTAGTGAACGGGCCGTGGGCTTGTTAACCACGGGCCCATAGTATATAATGTTGTATTAGCTTGGAAAAACAAGCTAATCATCTCATTTTTGCTTTCTAAACTCATTGTAATATTCTCTCTGAAAGCATAATACAGGGATGACCAGTTGAAATCATTGTTGTTCAATGTTCATCTATTTTGATTTCATTATTGTTGCACGGATCTGGATTCTACAATTGGTATCAGAGCAGACGGACGGATTCGATTCAAAGTTACATTCATCAAAATTCTGGTTAGTTTGACTTTCGCTCGTCTGACTTTTTCTTGAATTCTTGACTTTTGATTCAATCGAAATCAGTTGTTTTTGCTTATTGGGTTGTGTTAGCATTATCATTATAAGAGTTTCTGCAAAATTTCACATCCTAATTCGTTCGTTTGATTGGTCAATTTTGCAAATCAAGTTCAAAATTTTTGGTTGTGTTCTTACTCAAAAATCCAATTTGATGTTGATTTTGCTCTAAAATCGATTGGGTTAGTGTTGTTTTGTGCTTGGGATTGTTTCTAACCTTTCAGGAACACATTAGAGTAACCCTAGTCGAGTTTTCGATCGAATTTAGCAAAACAGCCGACTTTTCCGGACAAAACAGCCGCGTTTTCCGGACAGATCAAGGTGTCCGGACGTTTGTGGTTCCATCCGGACAAGTCAGTCATCCGGACAAGTCAATCATCCGGGTAAGTCAATCATCCGGGTAAGTTTTTCAAATCTCTATCTTTCCGGGTAATCTAGTTCCGGACAACTCAAAGTTTCCGGAATTCGTTTTATCCGGAAATCCTCATTTACCCGGAATCATCGAAGTATCCGGACACATCATTCTTTCCAGAAACCTCAAAGTACCCGGAAATTCCATAATTTTCCGGACTCTATTGTATCCGGTAAAGTCTTGATTATCCGGTTAATTCCATCCGGTATCTCTAGAACATCCGGTAACCTTGGTTATCCGGACAACTCAAGATATCCGGACAACTCTGCATTATCCGGACAACTCTGCATTCTTGAACTGTTTTTCGTAAATCTAGTCCAGATACTTTCAGATCACTACCTTACTTGGATCACCATCCAGTAAGACCACTGTAGTCCACTTTAGAACCTGCGTTAGGACTCCACTCGTAGTGCCTTGCGTTAGTTTCTCCTGTTTGAATCAATCTGTACGTCCGACGATCATTCCGTAGCAACCAAAGATGTCTACTTCTCGTGATGCTCTCGCAATTGGAACCGACACCAAGCCACCGTGTCTCTACCCAAACGAATACAGCCAATGGCGAGACAGGTTTATGATATTCATAGAGTCTAAGGACAATTATGAGTACATTAAGGCAGCCCTGGACAACGGTCCAATTGATCCACCGATGAAGGATATTGCTGCAACTGCAACCATAACTGCTCAACGTGAGAAGAAGACTCTCGCTGAGATGACAGAGTATGAAAGAGGCATGACGGAAGGTGAAAGGCATGCAAAGAGATATCTGATACAAGCTCTCCCCAATTCTATCTACACCGCCATCGACAGCTACAAAGCCACGGATAAAGGCATGTGGGACCAAGTAGCCAAAATGATGCGTGGGAGTGCAGTTGGAAACCAGCTGAAGATCAATACTGCTATAACCAAGTTCGATGGTTTCAAGCAGCGTCCTGGCGAGACTCTTACTCAGGCTTATGAACGTTTCTGCTCTCTTCTCAATGAGCTGAACAAGAATGGGATAGTTCGGTCGAACACGGAGAATGCTCTCAAGTTCCTCAACAACCTCTTACCCGAATGGAAAGTTTTTGCATCTCATGTCAGGCATAACAACCTGATTGAAAGAATCGGCATAAATGAACTCTACGAGACACTTCTTCAAGATGAAGATGAAGTGAATGAGCTACTTGCCGAGAAGAAGACTGAACCCAAGCCTGTAGCTGATCCAATTGCTCTTATTTCCACCAACAAGGGAAGATCTTCGAGCCGACACACCGAACGGGCTCAAAAGCATAATTCTTCTGATTCTGAACCGGAAGAGAAGAAAGATGAAGATTCTGATAGTGAAGTAAACGACTTCATGAAAGCCATTGCCCTCCTGACAAAGACCTTCAAGCAACAACAATTTTACAATAAACCAACGTCTAATGGTCAGCGCTACTCCACCTCTGCCAACAAGCGTCATGACTACAAAGACAAATATGAAGGTAAGAAGAAGGTCGATGAGCAAGATCAGACTGAGAAGAAGGACAAGACTGAGAAAGTTGACCGCAAGAAGAAAGATGAGCCCGTGAAATGCTATAATTGCGGGAAACTTGGTCACTTTGCTAAATATTGCCGCCAGCCTACAGTGAAGAATGTCCACTACTACGAGGCCAAGCTAGCTTTAGCAAAACAAAAGGCGACTGGAGAAGCAATGTTCGTTGAGGATGATTACTGGCTGCAAAGATCTGACAATGAAGATGAAGATGAAGTTGCTAATGCTTTCATGGGATATCATTCCTCCACTGATGAGGAAACCGCAACTACACTTACAAACCAGGTATGTGAATCTTGTCAACCAGATTTTTTGAATGCTATGCAATCATTTTATAGTCAGGCTGAATCCTTTAAGGCCACTTCTAAAGAACAAAAGCTTGAAATTAAAACTCTATCAGAAAAGCTTAATGTTCAAATAAAGCTAACTGAGAAGTATAAGTCTGAAAATGCTGATTTAAAAGATAAATGCAAAATCCTTTCATTAGCACCCAAAGACTTAAGGGCCAAAATATCTGAACTCCAGCGTCAGCTTGATCAGTGCTTGAATGAGAAAGAAGACATTATTTATCAATGTTCTTCCCTTCAAGTTCAACACAAGGAGTATGTGGCTAAATTCTAAACCTTGAAACCAAACTCCACCAAAGGGGACACACAGATCAAACCATTTTCCTGAACAAACCCAAAGAGTTCACGTATTTCAACAAAGAGTGGGGAATTGGATATGATAATCCCCATTATTTAAAAAAAGGGAAGATGGCATGTACCCATTCTGTATGACTTTGCCTGTTATGGTTTAACTACAAAGTATCCGGAGTACAAAATCCAGTGGACTGGTCCTTTAGAACCTGAAAAGGAAGAGGAAACAGAGGACTACAAATGCACACACAAACTCGGAATTCAACTTCCATTTTGCTATGAACCTCTAAATTACTCTTATCAAAAGAACAAAAAGTACCTTTCCAATGACTACTTCGACCCCTACAAAGTGACAACACCCAAGGATTCCTCAAAGAAGGATGAGGATGTAGCACCAGCAATCAAGACCGAGACGGATGAGTTTAAACTCTATGTTCCCCCTCTCATCTTGGAAGCAAAGATAGTAGAGTTGGAGGAATCACTGCAAAGGGAAAAGCTGGTTTTTCAAAATGAGAAGAACGATTTAAACAAAGCTCTTGAGAAAGTCAAAACTGAGATAACCGATGGTATGACAAGTGAAGAAAAGGAAAATTTTCTGTGGGAAATCAATACGCTTTCATCAAAATTGTCTGAAATGACAAAAGAAAAGCAAGCTTTACTTGACATACTTGAGAAACAACAACCGGTCAAAACCGAAGTTGTGTATGATGAAGGACAGGAGATCCTTCGGTGTGAAATCAATCGACTTACATCACAACTGTCTGCTTTGGCAACATAAAAGATGGAAGAATATGCGAGAAATGGTCAGCTTCAAGAGCAAATTGACCAACTCCAATCTAAAAAGGAGATTTCACCCGAACCTTCCTCAAATTCATCCGACAAGTCTTCGTGCAAAGTTTACTTAGGCAAGAATTCTAGCTCACAAACCGGTCAAGATTCTCAAGACGAGAGTGTTTTAAGGAATTTGAACTCTGATTTTTTCTTCGCTTCCGCACCAAATTCCCCAAAGCACACAAGCACAAAGAGTTCCTCGACTTCCTCAACCAGTCCAAGTCCCGACATTCCTAAAGTGAATTTTTCTGAATTCATGAACTCAGAAGGTGATGATGAGGGAGAGTTCGAGTCGTTCCCTTTCGACAAGCCTCTTCCAAGTCACACAGATTTTTTATCCCCGGTTGTGACTCATAAGGTCAATTTTGAAAAGGGAGCATATTCAAACTCAAAAGGCCCAGCTGTGATCAAGATTTTAAAATCTAAACCTGTTTCCCAAAATACGTCACAGCCAAGGCAAAAGACTAAACAAGTTTCCTTTAAAGCTCCAACTCCTTCAAAAGTCACTGATCATTCTGTACCTGCTGTTTCAGATAAAAATGGTCAAGCTAAACGAGAAACACCAAAGTGGCTAAAGGAGGATTCTGTCAAGAAGGATGCATCAAAGTCATTTCCCCATGCTTTAAATTCTAGAATAAACAAAGACAATAGTGATTGGAATCATCAGTACTATTTTGAAGTTTCTTTTCCTGTTAAAGTGAATTCTCTTCCACAATTGGCTCGATTATTGCATGATTGCGTGTGTTGTTCAAATTGTGGTTGGAATGATTTTGAAGCTAGTTTGGAAAAAGTAGTGTCTTTTATCGTTAAATTGAACTCTCTTCAACACTTGATTCATTTATCGCATGATTGTCTTTGCTGTTCTAATTGTGGTGGGAATAACTTTTATGATATTCTGAAAAATGACTGGTATGCACCATTTTTTGTACATAATCTGTATGAAAAACGCAGTCCCCGTCATAACAAGAACAATCCATCTCATAAACGGGGTAATCATTCACCGGTTAAACCACGGCGGGAGACCAGACCCAATCCTAGATGGACTGCTCCTGCCAAGGTTAAACCGGCTCCTAAAAGGCAACATGGCACAAAACATGTTCCTCCCAGGGGTGTACCATCTGCTCCTAAGAGGCGACAAACGCATAAATCCGTACCCCCGAAAGGTGTAAATTCTTCACCTAACGGGAAAGCCGTGCCAAAACAGGTTTCTTCAAAGGGAGCCACGCCTAACCCTCCAGGACCCAAACAAATTTGGGTACCTAAACTTCTCTAATCTTGTTTTGCAGGGCGGTCATGTGTGGTACTTAGATTCAGGATGCTCCAAGCACATGACCGGACGGAGGGAGCTTCTCACGAACTACACAGAAGAATATCAAAGAAGCACATCGGGGCACATTCAGTTCCTGGGAGATAGTCTGGTAAGCTGGGCATCAAAGAAGCAGCAGTGCGTTTCAACGTCAACTGCCGAGGCGGAATATGTGGCCGCCGCAAGCTGTTGTTCCCAAGTCATCTGGATGAGGACACAACTCAAGGACTATGGCTTCACGTATGTCAAGGTCCCGATCTACTGTGACTCGAAGAGTGCTATTGCTATCTCAAGCAACCCGGTCCAGCACACCAAAACGAAGCACATCGACGTTCGGTACCATTTCATTAAGGATCACGTCGAAAGAGGTACTGTCGAACTCTACTTTGTAAATACTGAGCATCAGTTAGCAGACCTGTTTACCAAAGCCTTGGACGAAAAGCTTTTTAAAACTCTAGTGTTCAGGCTAGGTATGCTAAACCTGAAAACTTAATCCGCTTGTGTACCCTTGCAAGTTCCATACCTCTACGAGTAACTGTCTACTCATCATCCGGTGTCAACACTCTGGACGATTGAGCAAACACTTCCTCTCACAGGTATTCTACTTGCCTCGGTAACACAAGTAGATTTAGTCTCTGTATTTGTTAGGTAGTTTCGTCTATTTTTCCTCTTTCTTCGTGTGTTTCTTTTATTCAATACCGTCGTTTGTTTGTTAATTCCCAATCTCTGTGCTTTCACCATTTGTTAATGTGTTCAGGGGGAGCTAACTGCCATATCAGGTAAGTGTTCTAATCTGTTGAGGGGGAGCGTCACACACAGTTTTTTTCTTAAACAGTTCAACAGTTTTTTATGTGTGTGGGCACTCCCAAGTCCACCTTGGTCTACACTTGAGGGGGAGCGACACAACGTTTTCTATTCAACACTCAAAATTTTGTGTGTCGGATCCCTCACTTGCACCCTACTGCACGATTCGAGGGGGAGCAATGGCAATCCCATGCTCAATTTGAGGGGGAGCGAGAGAAAGAACCCTGCCAGATCATTTCCCTGGAAATTCTACGAAAACTGCCAAAACAGCTCATCCGGATAAGTCCAACTTATCCGGACTCTTTGGTTATCCGGACTCCTCTAGTATCCGGACACCTCTCGTATCCGGATCGGACACCCCCGGGTGGGACCCGGACAAGATCCGGGTTATAAATACCACCCGGGCCCTCTTGTCCTCTCACTATCCGGAAATCCCTCGAAAAACCCTAAACCCCCGCAAGTTTCTCTCTCGCTCGGTCTCTTATCAATAACCCGATTCTTTCACGCATTTCATTCATAAATCAGGTATGTTGTTCGTCCTTGAATATTGATCATTCATTTCGGGTCTTAATCCTTATTGCATCTCAATCAAACCACGGTTTGATCGATATTGATACAACCGAAACCCAATCCTCGGGTCCTCATGATTTGTGGCTCCCTTGGCGTAAGTTTGATAGGAAATAGCCTAGGGTAGACTAGAATGGTATGTAGTCCACTGATTTGCATTTTCACTGGCATTGAAATCGCGATTTGGTCGATTTCTCACCAAGGCGTTTCGTTCGGACACACTCATCGTGTCCGGACACCATCATCGACATGCGCTTCTATCCGGACACACTCAATGTGTTTGATGATACATCCGGACTCTCTCAATCTACCGGAAACCTAGTTGTCCGGAAACCTTATGGTTTCCGGTAAGTTCAACTACCGGATAAGTTTGGAGTCCGGACAACACCTTTATCCAGAATACTCACTTTATCAGGGAACCTTGTCCGGGTAATTCAATTTTACCCGGACACTCGTATAATCATCCGGACTTCTCTGTTATCCGGACAACTCATGTTGTCCGGACACCTCATTTTATCCGGAAAAGTGCCCTGTGCTGTCCAGCTCTTGCCTGTTTTTTTATCAAAACCAGTCCTCGATCTATCTCAGATTGAGCCATTCAAAGCTAAGGTACGCACCTACACTTGTAATTCTAATTATGATCCTAACCGTGTGCTCCTTTGCAGATTTTCAAATGGCGGAACAACAAAACCCGGAAGAACAAATTCCTCAGGAGGAGGAAATTATAGACGAAGTAGCTGATGCTGCACTGGTCGACCCTGACCATGGCATTGAACTAGAGGCGAACAACCACTACCTCGACCCGGCGCTTTTCCGACCAAATCCACAACATCAGATCATACTCGACATTCTGATGCGCCATCGCATTCATGAGGCACTGACTCGCACCGCCGACGTTCCTTTGCTCTATGTTCTCCAAGTCTGGCTGACGGCGCAAGTCCGTACGATCGGCACCACCCAAACCATCACGGCTCAGATAGACAATCAACCATTCACACTGACGCCCGATTCTTTTCGCCGATTACTATCCCTACCGGAAGCCACTGCGAACAACCATGAACGGTACGATCCTGCCGTTAACGATGCGACTCTCTGCGCGCAAATGCGTGCTCTTGGGTACAACTCCGATCTTCAACGGCCATCGGTCTTCAATCGGAAGTACCTGGCGCCTATTTGGTACACGCTATTCACTATTCTCAACCGATGCCTATCCGCCCGATGGAAAGGTATTGACCAATGTACCGGCGACTTTCTCCGCCTTGTTCACGCCGTGTGCTACAACCGCCACGTCGACTTCGCCATGATCATCTGGCGTGAACTTGTGACCACCATCCGACATATCGGCGGCACCAAACAGAAGAAGTTCCTTCCATATCCGCGATTCCTTTCGCTTGCCGTTCGACAACACATGGATGCCAATCCCGCCATTCCACGACGACTCACCCATCCGGTATGTCCCATACGCCACCTACAATTCATGGTGATCCGCAACCCATCCGATGCGGTCGCCTTACCCATTCCTGCCGCCCTACTATCCATAGCCGATCCCGCTGCACCTGAGGTAGTTGCTTATAGGGGAGAGTTAGGAAATCCCATGGTCCAGCCAGAGCCGGAGGGACCTGCCTAGGGACATAGACCCGAGAGACGTGAGGGTCCAAGAGTGAGAGGTGGAAGGGCCCGACAAGCAGGTGCTGTCGGGCGGGGAACGTTAGTTTTGAGAGGAAGGGGAACAAGCGTAGGTGGTGCAGCGGAATCGCAGCCCAGTTCCAGTTCAGCCCAACCCGGTCCTTCTTCGAGACCACGCCTACATCACACCACCGAACCATATATAACCGAACCCCCTTCTCCAAGTACCCAAGTCGAAGACGTGGAATCCGACTCCACGGACTCCGATACCGACCGCAACATCCGCTTGACGCATATCCCTCACGGTATCGGACCCAACCCTGATTTTACCGTTGGCATCCCACTTGACTCCCCTCCACATACTGGAACCGGACCTACCACTAGGACATCTGAGGGAGACACAGGTGATGAGTTAGATCATGCGAGACGGAGAGAACTGCGTTCAAAGTTGAACCAGGAAAGATCGAGCCGTAAAGATAACGAGGCTCAAGAGCGACCCCAACCGAGTGATATCCGGGTTGCCACATCTCCTATCCCGTCTCATCTGTTGGGACGGGGTATTGAAAAAGCCTCCGTGGACCCAGCGGAGCAATTGCACACCCCGCATAGCCACTCATTCGTCTCAAAACAGACGGATGTTTCAATATCACACGGGGAATAAGCACAACTTCCACCGGTCTCTCACTCGGAGAGTGCTGGTGTTGAAATAAGAGACCAGCAGCCCCCGGTCTCGACTTCTTTGTGTGCACCATCGAGTCTAGAGCCTATTGTTACTGAACATTCTTCGCCTAGGACACTTGATGAGGAACAACACCACGTCGCGGCTCTTAGTGACCCGACCAGAACGTCTATAGTGTCTCCGACTGCCGGAACACGAGGATTGGACGGAAATCCTACCACAGTCAACATCCCGCCAGCTGTGAACGTAGGTGGCTCTACCTCTACGGTAGACGCCTCAACGGGTACTCTAAGTGAGCCCGGTGTTATTTTACCCGACTTCGTGCCAAAAGGGTCTCTGGACAGCACCCTTGAGGCTGTCCGACAGGTTATGGAGCAACAAATGCAGGAACATGTAGCCGCTGAGATTGCCAAAGCTACGCATGCTTTCAAAGGAAAGAGCCCTCTCGTCAGCACTGAATCTGTCTCTGTGCACCCACCGCCTCAACCGCAACCTACTTACTCGGTGGATACTCTAAAGACGATGCTCTTAGCCCAACTGCTCCAGGAATCCAACACAACCGCATCTGCTGAAGCGGACCTGATCTCCGTTCTACGATCCCAGGTCACTGCTCCTTCTTCGTCCATCACATCACGCCTTGAAGCCATTGACTCGGCCCTCAACGACTACAACAAAGCGCTTGCCACGCTGTCTGAAAGGGTCCGCTCACTAGAAGACACTTGTAAGAGTCAAGCCGGCGGTCTCAAACGTAAGCACGATGACCAAGAGGATCCTGATCACCGTGAGGGGGAGAAGCGACAACGTCTAACCGAGACCGCCTCCCTGCTCCACACTGAAGGTACATCTGCGGTTCATCAGGAACCCCCAACTGCGGCAACTACAACAGATGAACCAGAAGCCGAGTTGCCTCTAGCCCAGATGGTCATCGATATGGACATCTCAGATGAAGAAGACCCGACGGTTGAAAAGCCCGAGGGTTCAACACAGGAACTGGTCGAATTTGACTCGTCAGACAGACCGATACTGAACATGATAGATCCAGCATGTGAGACCAACCCGGAGACCGAAGATGCATGGTACAAAAAAGCTGCCAGTGCCGTAAATCTCCAGGTAAACTTGGTCTTTCCCACTGATGAGGACGACAACATTGATTATGATCAGTTCCTGCTCTAAAATCTATATGGAGCACCCCCCGTTCACTATGCTCATCCCGCCAGAACATCATCAACAAGACCCGAGTCTACTTCTGCCGATCAACCGACAACTACTCCTCCAACGACAGCTCCTGATCTTCCTCCCCCTCCTCAGCAACTAAACCGTTGGGAGAAGATCAAGGTACTTATCCCTCATCTGGAGGAATCTTTGAAAAAGCTGTTCGTCCACAAACTTCGCCCGATCGAGCCAACCTTTTGCCTTGGTATTTACAACCTCGACCCTGAATACCAACGGCGTTATATTCTTGCAATGCAGCGGTGTCTTTCAGTCAGTCAAGTCAGAACAAAGCATCAGATCACAGAGGTTCTTAACATCCATTCACGCTGCATCATGAGGATCGTCTATCCAGTCTTCACCGTTCGCCGCGAAGATGGTAATGAATGGAGATTCTCTGAAGCTGATTTCAAGAACCTCCAACCGCTCGACTTTCTGGTATTACTGAAAGACTTATGTTCAAGAACCATTCGACCACTGGAGATTACAAAGGCACTCGAAGCCGTTCGTCGACACCTGGTCCGTACTATCATGATGTCATACTTAACGGATTTTCAAATGGCCGTCGAGAACATGGCTAAGAAGGTAAATCTGATAAAACCAAATCTGAAAGCTCCTGAGCTGAAGATGTATCCCGAGAACTCTCTACTGCTACAACCTGAATTCGGGATAGTCTACAACAACGAATAGAACGAAAAGAAGTTTCTGCGTTTCAGTCAGGTAGACAGATTTTGTGACGGCACGCTTCTAAAGGTCAGAGATGCTCTTCTAAAAATTATTCAGCACGAGTCTGAGAATCCGAAGCATTCGTATGTCCCGAATCCAAACGAAACAACTGCTCGGGAAGCTTTGGAAATGATTGAAGACCGCATCGACTATCGCCATGCAATCAGATTCTTTGAGGTTCACTTCGCTTTGCGCAAACGATATGTATTCAACTGGCAAGAGCTAGAGCGCGAACTCGAACTTCAAATCAAAGGGGGAGATTGTTAGGGCATGTTTTATATGTTGATTTAAAGTTCAAGGGTCAAATTGTATTTGTTTAAACATAGCCTATTAGTGAACGGGCCGTGGGCTTGTTAACCACAGGCCCATAGTATATAATGTTGTATTAGCTTGGAAAAACAAGCTAATCATCTCATTTTTGCTTTCTAAACTCATTGTAATATTCTCTCTGAAAGCATAATACAGGGATGACCAGTTGAAATCATTGTTGTTCATTGTTCATCTATTTTGATTTCATTATTGTTGCACGGATCTGGATTCTACAAGTCCCATGATCACTCCTTATTGAGCGAACGGTCAAATTGTTCAGGGTTTCCATCTTCCGAACAAAGGTGATGAGTTCTTCAGAGGTGTCACTCTTGGAACGGAGAAACATAACCCATGTATAACGAGAGAATTCATCAACTATGACCAGTGTATATTTCTTTCCAGCGATGGATTGTTTGTTAACAGGGCCAAACAAATCCATATGGAGTAGTTGTAGAGGAGATGACACTGAGGAAACTTGCTTTGACTTAAAGCTTGCTTTAGTCTGCTTCCCTTTTTCACACGCTGAACATAAAGACTCTTTTGCATATGAGTGTTGAGGTAGACCAGTGACTAACTCTTTTGAAGAAAGAGTGTTCAGTGTCTTGAAATTCAGATGAGAGAGCCTCTTATGCCATAGCCAGTTGACATCAGATGAGGCTTTTGAGAAGAAACAGGAGTTCTCAGTGGCGGTTGAGTCCATGTTTATTACATAAACATTTTCCAAACGATAACCGCTGAGAGCTATCTTCTCCTTTTTGTCAGTGACAAAGCAGGATTCCTTAGTAAAGATTACTTTATTATCCTTGTCGCAAAGCTGACTGATGCTTAGAAGATTATGCTTCAGCCCTTCAACATATGCGACTCTTCTGAAGGTGGTTGTACCATTAGAGAGTACACCAAACCCTCGGGTATGTCCTTTTCCATTTCCACCGAAGGTCACAGAGGGACCCTTCTCTTCCTTGTATTCAGCGAGCAGGCTTTTCTTTCCAGTCATGTGTCTAGAGCATCCGCTATCGAGATACCAGATACCCTTCTGAACCTGCATCACAAAGGAAGATTAGTTTTTCTTGGGAACCCACTTAACCATGTGTACGCGTTTGTCAGTGGAAGTAGTTGGAATGGAAGGTTCAGCAATCTTCGCAGCATTTGAAGATTCAGCTTTGTCAGTCTTCACTTTAGTTAATTTCTTAACCTCAGTGGTCTTCTTTGCCTTGGGGGCAATCTTCACCTTAGCTATCTTATCAGCTTTGGTGGCTGTGAGGCACTTACTAGCAATATGATCAGTGAGTCCACAGTGATAACATTTCCTATAACTAAAAGTAGTTCTAGGACCATTTGAATGCTGAGCTTTTGATTTTGAATTAGAAGGACCAGCACCAAATAAGCTTTTGGCTTTCAAAATGGGAGGAACATTTAGTTCTTCAGATTTCTTACCAAGAACATCCACTCTGAGTCTAGGAGTAGATCGCTGAATAAACCCACGCTGAGTAGATCTAGAGATCTGATTCCTTGATCCAGAGGAATAAATCACTAAAGCTTTGGAAGCATTCAGCTTTGGTACTAAAGTACCCTTCTGAGGATTTTGGTTTAATGCAATTCCTTTACCCTTATCTTTAAACACAGAGGTAGGTTTTGGATAAACCATTTTCTTTTTACCTTTTAAAGAGGCAGAGATTTCCTCAGGGATAGGCGGTCTAGAGGACGAACACTGAGAAGATGAAGTGTCAGCGACTGAGGATACGAAAGTTCCAAATAAGAGCATGGAACGATCAGTGGTTGGTTCTTTAGTTTCATATTTGTAACCAAGACCACGTTTATCACTCAGGGGTATCTGAGACTTAATTATCTCAGTGATCTTTGTTGAAGAGTTACACCATCCTTCAACAGTAGCTTTTTCAGCTTTCAAAGCAGCAATAGCTTCTGCTCGTTCGATATTGACTAGCTGATTTAAATGCACTTGATCTTTAAAATCTTCTTCAATTTTAGAAAGCTTTTCTATTTGAAGGTGACAGTTTTTAAGCTGTTCAGCGAGATCAAGGTTTTGGTTTTCAACTAGTGTTTTGCCATTCATGGCTTCATATAAACTTCTAGTCAAGAGATCGATTTTGCGGAGACTATCAGCTTCATCAATACTTGCAATATTTGTGAAGAAGGAAGGTGATACTTGAATTGCAGATGTTGAAGTAGAGGGAATGTCTGAACTTTCTTCCTCATCTTCAATCTTTGCCATAAGACAGAGATTGGCTTCATCATCCTCAGAATCAGATGATGATTCTTCTTCTTCAGAAGCAGCCCAATCGTAAACCATCAGGCCTTTGCCTTTCTTCTTGAAGCTTTTCAGCTTTGCATATTTTTCTTTCAGCTTAGAATATTTGTCATCTTTATTCCTGGGAATAAAGGATTTCTTGGGAAACGCTGAGTTTCTCGATACTTTCTTAGACATGCACTCGTTAGCGAAATGTCCAATCTTTTCGCAGTTAAAACAAGTAGCAGTAGCCTTATCAACAGTAGCTGATGATCTTGGCTTATCAGTTATTGAAAGAGGTTTGTTCTTTCTGAACATTTTCTTTTTGGCGAATCTCCTGAACTTTTTAGTTAGGAGAGCCAAAGATTCATCATCATCTGAAGAGTCAGAATCTGATGACCTTTCAGAGTTACTCTCTAACTCAGTGATAGTGACCGAGGGTCACTGAGTAGAAGGTTCCTCTGAGATTAAAGCAACAGGGGTGCTTTTGGAATCTTTTACAAGATTCTTCTTAAGATGGCTTGATTGCTCATGATTCAGCATCGTGCCATATAAGGTAGCAAGGGTCATTGATCTTAGATCTTTTGACAGCTTGAGACACATAGAATAACTGTCCCAACTTTCAGGTAAATATTCTAGAAACTTTGTCAGCACTTCAAAGTTAGAATATTCCTTACCAACAGTTTTCAGATCTATTATTAAGCAATTAAAACGTTGGTGAACTTCAGAGAGAGTCTCATTCTTACCACAAATGAAACTTTCATACTGTCTTACCAGGTTGATCTTTCGAGAGTCCTAGACTTCAGCAGTACCTTCATACTGAACACATATTGTGTCCCACATGGCTTTTGAGGATTTCAGGTTCATGACGGAATGGTAGACTTCGTCAGGAAGAGCCATGGATAGTATGGATCTGGCTTTTGTATCGATAGCCACTTTCTTCTTATCTTCGTCAGTCCACGTATGAACTTCTTTAGGTACCAGCCTTTCTGGAATAGCAGGTCTATTCTCAGCGGCAGGTACTGCGGCATCAATTCTTACAGGAATAAATGGGCCGTTTTCAAGATAATAAGGCATAGTAGGGTCTACACCTTCTAAGAAGAGAGTCATCCTATTTTTCCATAGATTAAAATTATCTCTGGAGAATCTAGGGGGTTTTGCAAGAGAACTATTGTCGATATAATTTGTGTTTGTAGTCATTTTTCAGAAATAGCAAGGAAGAGAAATCTTAGTATAGATTAGATCTTGTTTATGAGGTTAAACAAATCCGCTCTGATACCACTTGTTGGTCCCGAAGGGCTATACAAGTTTGTAGAAGGGGGGGGGGGGTTGAATACAAACACACAGATTTTACTTTTCTAAATTGTTTATTGATAAATCATTAACAATTTACAGCTTGTTGCGGAAACAAGATTAAGGATAAACCTAAATCTAAACAAGTTGGAACACTAAGTTTCTTGCACTAAGAAGGAGAAGGAAATTACTAATAATAACCTATCTCAAGATAAGAAGGATGAACTTGTCCAGAGTTAGCAAGTTACTTCAAAATGAAGTGAGTTCTTCTTCTTATATACTGCATGCATTTAATGCATTGCAGTTTACACTTTACACGTGGCAGCAGCTGAATGGTTGCATGTCATTGACCTTTGTTGACAACCTTAGTAGTCGCATGTTTGAACAGTGTAGTATCAGAGTGGTTGTACGATTTCAGACAATAGAGGTTCTTTTCTGACATATCGTACGGAGTCGTGCAAGGGTGGTTAAGACAAAAGTACTTTGTACGGAGGACTTCATGATCAGCTTTTCGTTGATTCAGCGATCTATCATTCTTCATCAGCGAATGATAGAGTTCAGCGATAGCTGAAGTCTTGTACTTGATACTTCACGTTGATTGGACAAATCTGAGTCTTCGTTGATCCGCATCAGTTCATTAGGAGACTTGTCGCTGGTTCTTGAGCTTGATCTTCGACTTCAGCGTAGAACCTATATTGACGTGAAACTTGTCTTCAGGGATCATAAGTAAACAACTAACTTATCAGCGATCACCATAAGTACTGAACAGACTTAGAGTATTATGGTGAACAGTTTCGTTGAATGTTTAATCTAAAGAGTGAGAGTTCCTATCAGCGGTACTGTAAAGTCTTAGTACTTATCAGCGATAGTGAAACTCTAATACATATTGTTTACTTACAATTTTCACTAAGTATATAAGAGAGGGTCATTATCAAATCACTGAGGGTTTGGATCAACAGTCCCTATCATAGAAAAGTCATACATAAAAACTTCTATGGTGTCCTCAATCATGTCGGTGAAAATAGCCATCATACAACGTTGGAAAGTGGCTGGGGCATTACACAATCCAAATGGCATCCTTCGGAATGCAAAAGTACCGTAGGGACAAGTAAAGGTGGTCTTTTCTTGGTCCTCGGGGGCGATGTGGATTTGGTTGTATCCGGAGTATCCATCTAGAAAACAATAAAATTCATTTCCCGCTAACCTATCAAGCATTTGGTCGATGAAAGGTAAGGGAAAATGGTCTTTCTTAGTGGCCAAGTTGAGTTGTCTATAGTCCATGCATATTCTCCATCCTGTGACAGTCCTAGTGGGAATGAGCTCGTTTTTTTCATTCTTTACTACTGTCGTCCCTCTTTTTTAGGGACACATTGGACGGGGCTCACCCAACTACTACTAGCAATGGGATAGATAATACCGGCATCTAACCACTTCAAAACTTATTTCTTAACTACCTCCTTCATGATGGGATTCAACCTTCTTTGAGGTTGGACTTTCCCAGGGTGGTCACTCTCCAAGTTAATCTTATGTTGACATAAAGAGGGGCTAATACCTCTAATGTCCTCTATGGTCCAACCTATTGCCTTCTTATGCTTCATCAATAAATCAATCAGACGTTGTTCTTGGTTCTCGCTAAGTTTGGAGGAGATAATAACGGGAAGTTTATTATCCTTAGCGAGATAAGCATATTTCAAGTGGGAAGGCAATGGTTTAAGCTCTAACTCGGGAGGGTGTTCTATTGAAGGTGGTTGAACATTTCTATCTTTAAAGTCTAAGGGTTCAAAGGCTGCTACCATTTCGTTACACTCATCCTCAAATGTGTCGTCACTCTCAAGGTCGGAGTGCTCACTCTCACTTCCCACTGTGGGTGTAATAACCGGGTTTATTGTGAGTTTATTTAATTTTATTATTTTAGTTTTTAAGGTAAGTTTGAAATTAGTTTTATGGAGTTATAAGTTAAAGGGTAGACTTTAATTTTAATTTATAAAATATAAGGGTTAAACTTGTTGATTGATGAAAGTATGAGGTTAAATTGGCTAAATTGATGACACCTAATTCATCAAACACCGTCCCATTTTCCTTAAGGGAATGAGGTGTCACATATATGGAGTATTTTAGATATGTCATAGTATTAGCTTTGTATATGTGTGTGTATGTCGACATAAAGAAGAAAAAAGGAGTTGAGAGTTAGATATTTGTGTGTGTGTGTGGTGAGTCTTTATAAGAGAAAGAGATTAAATACTTTATGTATATATATGTGGGTGTTGTCTGGTAAAGAGAGAAAAGAGAGGGTAAGGTGTCTTCATTTTAGAAGACCAAATATCTAAAGAGTGCATGTGTGTGTGAGCTAGTCACGAAAGAGAGAAGAGATAAATTAAAAAAGAAAGGCCAAGAAGAAGAAGAAACCTAGATGTTGGCAAAAGATTAAGTACATCAAGTGATTGGAAGTAAAGGTATGATTTTATTTATAATTGTTGTTTTGGAGAATTAAATATAGAGAAGTTTTCTATGGTTTTATAAATGGGTTTTGAAGAATTATGGTGTTTTTGGAAAACTGAGGTTATGGATAGTTGCTATTTATAGTCTTAAGTATTTCTTCAAAATTTCATAAACATTCATGGCTTAAAACATAAGATTTCTGGGTTTTAGATGAACACAGTTGACTGAGACATTCATAAGTGTCGCAGTAGTGGGTTGCGACAAAGATGATGTTTTGTGATATTCATAAGAATCACAACCTTGGTTTGCGATAGATAATTGATATCGCAAGGGTTAGTTGCGATAGGAACGTGTGTCGCAATAGTGAGTTGCGATAAAGGGGATGTGTCACAATGGTGAGTTGCGACAATGTGGTGGTGTCGCAATAGTTGATTGCGACAAGAGTAGTTGATGGCGATTAAGGGTTATTAATTTAGTTGGTTGCGATAGCAATCGAGTATTTTAGTAATTTTAGATTCTTGGTCTTTAAAGAAATATTGGTATTTAAATTGTTTCAGATTCTGTGGATTTTGCGTGAAAGGTTGGATTGCTTGATAAAAGATTGGAAGGTTTTGATAAAGCAACCAGGTGAGTTTTACTTTTAAACCATTTTTTAAACTGGGATATATATATTTATATATATATATATATATATATATATATATATATATATATATATATATATATATATATATATATATATGAGATGGATATGTATGGATTGAGAATATGATACGTGGTGTGATTATATGTTTACGTTAAGAGATATATATATATATTTATATATATATATATATATATATATATGGTTGGAATGTGATGAAAGGTTTATAAATGAAAATATCATATATTGAGATATGATTTGGAATGTGATAAATAGTGTAATTGTGTGTTTATGTTGAAATATAATATAATGAGATATTATATTTATGTAAGTATTACACTACACGAGAGCACGCCGAACTATGCCGGTGAGTAATCGGGTTCCGGTGTGCGGACCGATGAGTAGTCGGGTTCCGGTGTGCGGATCGATGAGTAGCCGGGTTCCGGTGTGCGGACCGGTGAGTAACTAATTTGGCCATGGAATGAGGATGAGTGGAGCACGATGCACGAGTCTTGATGTGGTATTTAAATACGTGTGGCATGTTTATATTCACGAAAGGATTACCAAAGGTTTATGTAAACTATTTTGATACAAATGATTTACATAAAAGGTTTTATAACGATTTTGGAAAGGACCGGGATTAACTCACTAGACCCGTTTGGTCTAACCCTCATTTTTGCTTTCAAAAATATGTTTTCCAGGTTAAGGATCGGCGAAGGAAAGGAATAAGAGTAGGAAGCTTTTGATGGACGTTTTATGTATGTTGTAGTTTCGAGACCGAAGGGACCGTACGTGATTTATTATGCATTTTTATTATGAATGTAACAAAGTTATGCAATATATGTTATTTGTTGTATGTTATGGGAAACCGGGTCGTTACAGTGGGCATTGTACTTCCCACTGTGGGCACTGTATCAAGACTGTAGGATCCATAAATCGAACTCAAAGCAAAGCAGTCTTCGGTGTCTATATACTTAAGGGATTTAAACACATTGAATGTTACCTCTTGGTCATTAACTCTCATCGTGAGTTCTCCTTTGTGCACATCAATCAAAGTTCGTCCGGTTGCAAGAAACGGACGTCCTAAGATGATTGGGATCTCTTTATAGGCCTCATAATCTAGAACTAGAAAATCGGCAGGGAAGATAAATTTATCCACTTGGACCAAAACGTCTTCTATTTTTCCCTTTGGGTAAGCAATGGACCGGTCGGCTAGTTGTAAAGTCACGATTGTGGGTCTAGCCTCTCCAATACCTAACTTGTTAAAAATAGACAATGGCATCAAATTGACACTAGCTCCTAAATCACAGAGTGCTTGACCTACTTCTTGTCCTCCTATTGTGCATGGAATGGTGAAACTACCCGGGTCTTTCAACTTAGGTGGAATCTTGCTAGTAAGGAGGGCACTACATTCCTCGGTCAAAGCCACAGTCTCAAACTCACCCAACTTTCTCTTTTTGTTCAAAATACCCTTTAAAAATTTAACATAGCTTGGCATTTGCTCGAGAGCCTCTACCAAGGGTATGTTAATGTGAAGTTGTTTAAAAATGTCTAAGAATTTTTTAAATTGAACATCGACATTTTTAGGCTTCATTCTTTCAGGAAAAGGAATACTTCGTGGGTCAATTTGAGCTGACTGTGGTATTGGCTTTGGAATAGTAGGTTTTGGAACAGGTCCAAAAGTGGGAAGGTCAGGGATGTCGTTCCCCACTGTGGGGATCACAGTGACTTTAGGAGTACCCACTGTAGGGACCACAGTGGGTATTTGAGGCGAATCATCAGACTCGAAAACGATATCTTTTATATCCTTTCCACTCCTAAGTGTGATGGACTTGACATGTTCAGATCCTTTTCCTATCACCCTAGCATGCTCGGTATCACTAGGTAACGTCCCTGGTGGTCTATTCTTAACTTCGACGGCTAGTTGTCCTACTTGAGTCTCTATGTTCCTAATGGCTGCTTGAGTTTGATTCATAAAACCCTTGAGAATTGACTCAATCGATTGTTGAGCCTCACTGGTTGATTGGATCGTGGTTGGTATTGTTGTGAGGACTGTCCTTGGTGAAAATTCTGTGAGTTCTGGCCACTGTGATGTGGGGACTGCCCACTGTGGTGTTGCTGAAATCCAGGGGGGTTGTGTGGTCTTTGATGGGTATGACTCGCCTCGTGGGGTTGGAGTCCTGGATTACCAGCCCAAGATAAATTTGGGTGATTTCTCCAACCTGGATTATAAGTCTGCGAGTATGGGTTGTTTCTTGGATTTGTCCCTATAACATTAACGGCTTCGGGGTTTGCTGGACAATAGTCAAAAAGATGCTCCTCTCCACAGAGGGAGCAGTTTTCGGCTAGATGAGTTGCAGAATTGACTTGGCCTCTATTTTGGTTCAAAACGATTTTTGTTAAGGCCACTAACTACGCATTCATGGTTTTGAGCGCTTCGGAATCGATGGTGTTAGTCTTTGGTACTACCACTCTAGGATTGGACTACTCGATATTGTTGTTGGACACTTTTTCTAAGATTTGATATCCTTCATTGTAGGTTTTACTCGTGAATGTTCCACCGGCTGTTGCATCTAAGATGATTTTGGCTGCATTGGAAAGACCATTGTAAAAGGTCTCCAATTGGATGCAATGTGGGATGCCATGATGTGGGCACTTTTGAAGTAAATCTTTAAATCGTTCCCATGCATCCGAAACAACCTCATCTTCTTCTTGTCTAAACAAAATTATATCATTTCGAAACCTTACATTCCCCGTTGGAGGAAAGTATTTTTGCAAAAATTTATCGGCAAGTTCTTGCCAAGTGGTTATTGAGTGAGGTGCATGTGAGTTCAGCCATGACTTTGCCTTATCCCTTAGTGAAAAGGGAAAAAGTCTTAGTCTTAATGCTTCATCACTCACACCTTGCAGCTGGAAAGAATCAGTCATTTCCAAAAAAGATTTTAAGTGTGAGTGCGGATCCTCAGTTGGTGATCCTCCAAACTGACCCATGGCTTGGATCATTTGAAACATTACCGGTTTAAGTTGAAAATGGTTTGCTACAATGTTGGGCCTTAGAATCCCGGAGCTTAAATCACTAGCTCCGAAAGTAGCATAGTCCCGTATTTTTCGATCTTTACTATCGGTAATCGTTATTGTGGTCTCCACGACAGGTGGTCTTTCGGCCATGTTCACAGTGGGGATCACAGGGGGTTGTCGATTTGTTTTCTTGCTTCTTCGTGTTTTTCGCAACGTTTTTTCTATTTCAAGATCTATTAGAACCAAATGTTCGAGTTGTCGCCGTGGCATACAACACGAACAACTTAGAAAAACGAGTTACTCGGGCTCGAACAAAAACTAATGTCTTGAGATTAAAAATCACGCCAGTCCCCGGCAACGGCGCCAAAAACTTGGTACGTGCGAAATATGTGTTTTAATCGCAGTGGGTTGCAAATTGTCCACAGTGGGAAGTGCAAGTGTACACTGTCCACTATGATCGTTACAGCAAGTAATAGTTGGTAAAATACCAGAATCGAATCCACAGAGATTGGACAATCAAGACAATATGGTTCTCATGAGCTCCTTTTACAAGTTTCAATTAGAGAGGAAAATAATACTTTGGTTTGGTTGGTGAAATAGTTACTTTGACGATTTTACTAAGGTTTTAAGAGGAGGAATGTAGGTTAGATTTTCCCTAGATTTTATACTAAATACTCGGTCCTAAAAGTGGTCCTTGTATTCGAGGTAGGCATTTTCGCTAGAAAAGCCCGGTTACAAAATACTCACACCGTTAGATAAAAATCTCATACTCTTAGTATTTATTGTTTTGTCAACGGCGATCTCAAAAATGGACCTTTTCAGGTCTCGATGGAATGTGTAGAGACAAATACTCTAAGTGTTTTTAATACACAAATTAGCTTGCCTACTACTCCAGTGGGTTGACATTTGCTCATTGTGCCGACCTCACTTTCGTAAGTGTCAAAAGAATTCTTTCGAATTCCCTAGCATCATTCAAGCTCGTGTCACTGCGTTCTACTTATTTCTAAGTTAAGAACTAGACTTTAGATCCTTGCAAGTGATCGGCTTGTTCGCATCCTTGGGTAATAATCGAGAAAGAATGACCAAAACAAGAAATATTCCAAGTATAAAGATTACTCGAGCATTTTTAATAAAATCCAAGTACTTCTCCTTCCTACATCCCAAAGGATGTTTAGCCCATAACTAAAGTAAAGAAAGCAAAAGAGTAGAAGTTGCACATAATTAAACTGAAAGTGACTTGAATAGAACTCACAGTGGGGAACGAGGGTTTGTCCCTATCACTGTGTATTGCGAACTACAATTAAACTAAGAAAGTAAATTACTGAAAATTAAAGCTAGTTACTGCAGTAAATAAAAGACTAAAGCTAATGTGGTAGTTGAGAGAATTTAAGGCTAAGCAAAAACTCAAGGATGATCATAAATGATACCCAAGTGCTCCTTTATATACTCGGAGAAAGAGTTGGGTATTACACAAAAGAGGTGGGTCTTCTAAAGGGTAAAGACTGCTGGTTTAAACTGAACATCAGCCACTTTGGATAATCCTTTTACCCAATAGATCCTTTGACAAGTCAATCTCTAAGTACAAGAAGGTGTACTTGTTATCATCTTTAAGGAAGCTACTTTGTACTTCTCCAGCCCATATTTCCCTGTCATTTGAACCTTCTAAACTCTAGAAAATTAAATCCCAACTAGTAGTTTCTTTTGTCTTCTTCTTGATTTGCTCGAACAGTGGGAAGCCGGAGTGGGCACTACAGTGGTCACTGCAGGATAAAACGTGAAAAACACCCAAATTCCACCAAATAATTTATTAAAGACTATGGTTTACTCTTTTTGCTCATTTTCAAGAATTATACCAAGAATGGGGGTTTTGAGAGGTGAAATGGCTGAATTTGACGAAATAAAATAGAAAATAAAAGGAAATAATGACTCTAAAAATAGAGTTATCAATGAGCAATCGAGTCATCTTAAGAAGAATCTTGTAAAAGATTCCAAAAGCACCCCTGTTGCTTTAATCTCAGAGTCACCTTCCACTCAGCGATCGACTATCACTGTCACTGAGTTGGAAACTAACTCTGAAAGATCATCAGACTCTGACGTTTCAGATAATGATGAAACTCTGGCATTCCTGGCTAATAAGTTCAGGAGATTTGCTAGAAAGAGTAATTTCAAGAAGAATAAACCTCTTGCTATTACTGACAAGCCAAGATCATCAACCCCTGTTGATAAGGCTACTGCTAGTTGCTATAACTGTGAAAAAATAGGACATTTTGCTTGCGAGTGCAGGTCAAGAAAAGTCTCTAGACCCTCAGCTTTTCCCAAGAAAAACTTTATTCCCAGGAATAGAGATGAAAAATATAAAAAGCTGAAAGAAAGGTATGCAAAGCTGGAAACCTTTAAGAAGAAAGGCAAAGGCCTCATGGCTGACTATGATTGGGCTGCCTCTGACGAAGAAGAATCATCTAACTCTGAAGATGATGATGAAGCCAATCTATGTCTCATGGCCAAACTTGAAAATGAGGAAGACAATTCTGACATTCCCTCTACTTCAACCTCTGCAACTCATGTATCACCTTCCTTCTTTACCAATATTGCAAATATTGATGAAGCTGATAGTCTTCGAAAGATCGATCTCTTGACTAGAAGTTTATATGAAGCCATGAATGGCAAAACTGTAGTTGAAAATCAAAACCTTGATCTCGCTGAACAGCTTAAAAATTGTCACCTTCAAATAGAAAATCTTTCTAAAATTGAAGAAGATTTTAAAGATCAAGTTCACCTAAATCAGCTAGTCAAAATCGAGCGCGAATAAGCTATCGCTGCATTAAAAGCTGAAAAAACTACTGTTGATGGATGGTATAATTCCTCAACAAAGATCACTGAGATAATTAAGTCTCTGATTCCCCTGAGTGATAAACGTGGTCATGGTTACAAAGCTGATACTCTAGAACCAACCACTGATCGTTCCATGCTCTTATTTGGAACTTTCGTATCCTCAGTCGCTGATACTTCATCCTCTCAGTGTTCCTCTTCTAAACCGCCCATCCCTGAGGAAATCTCTACCTTAACTTCTAAAGGTAAAGAAAAAGTTATTTATCCAAAACCTACCACAGTCTTTAAAAACAAAGGTAAAGGAATTGCTTTTAACCAAAATCCTCAGAAGGGTACCTCTGTACCAAAGCTGAACGCTTCTAAAGCTTCAGTGACTTATCCCTCTGATTCAAAGAATAAGATCTCTGGATTTATTCAGCGTGGATCTATTCAGCGATCTACTCCTAGAATCAAAGTGGAAATCATTGGTAAGAAATCCGAAGAACTAAATGTTCCTCCCATTTCAAAAACCAATAGCTTACTTGGTGCTGGTCCTTCTAATTCAAAATCTAAAGCTCAACATGCAAATGGTCCTAGAACTACTTTTGGTTATAGGAAATGTTATCATTGTGGACTTACAAATCATATTGCTAGTAAGTGCCCCATAGCCACCCAAGCTAAAAAGATAGCTAAGGTGAAGATCATTGCCCCCAAGGCAAAGAAGACCACTGAGGTTAAGAAATTAACCAAAGTGAAGACTGACAAAGCTGAATCTTCAAATGCTGCGAAGACTGCTGAACCTTCCACCTCTTCTTCTACCCCCACTGACAAGTGTGTACACATGGTTAAGTGGGTACCCAAGAAAAACTAATCTTCCTTTGTAATGCAGGTTAAGAAGGGTATTTGGTATCTCGATAGCGGATGCTCTAGACACATGACTGGTATGAAGAACCTGCTCACTGAGTACAAAGAAGAGAAGGGTCCCTCTGTAACTTTCGGTGGAAATGGAAAAGGACATACCCGAGGGTTTGGTGTACTATCTAATGGTACAACAACCTTCAGAAGAGTTGCATATGTTGAAGGGCTGAAGCATAATCTTCTAAGCATCAGTCAGCTTTACGACAAGGATAACAAAGTAATCTTTACTAAGGAATCCTGCTTTGTCGCTGACAAAAAGGAGAAGATAGCTCTCAGCGGTTATCGTTTGGAAAATGTTTATGTAATAAACATGGACTCAACAACCACTGAGAACTCCTGTTTCTTCTCAAAAGCCTCATCTGATGTCAACTGGCTATGGCATAAGAGGCTCTCTCATCTAAACTTCAAGACACTGAACACTCTTTCTTCAAAAGAGTTAGTCACTGGTCTACCTCAGCACTCATACGCCAAAGAATCCTTATGTTCAGCGTGTGAGAAAGGCAAGCAGACCAAAGCAAGCTTTAAGTCAAAGCAAGTTTCCTGAATATCATCTCCTCTACAACTTCTCCATATGGATTTGTTTGTCCCTGTTAACAAAAAATCCATCGCTGGAAAGAAATATACACTGGTCATTGTTGATGAATTCTCTCGATATACATGGGTTATGTTTCTCCGTTCTAAGAGTGACACCTCTGAAGAACTCATCACCTTTGCTCGGAAAATGGAAACCCTGAACAACTTGACCGTTCGCTCAATAAGGAGTGATCATGGGACTTAATTCAAAAATAGTTCTCTTGATTCCTTCTTTGAGAGTGGGTATTTCTCACAACTTTTCTTCAGTGAGAACACCGCAACAAAATGGAGTCGCTGAAAGAAGAAATAGAACTATTATTGAAGCTGCACGTTCAATGCTCAGCGATTCTCACCTGCCTACTCAGTTTTGGGCAGAAGCTGTCAACACTGCTTGTTTTACGCAAAACAGGTCGCTGATAGTCAAAAGATTTAATAAAACAGCCTATGAACTTTTTCATGGGAGAAAGCCTTCAATTAGCTTTTTTCACATCTTTGGATGTCAGTGTTTCATACTGAACAACAGAGATGCCCTTGGAAAGTTTGATCCTAAGGCTGATGATGGAATCTTTCTTGGATATTCTTCAATCTCCAAAGCCTTCAGAGTCTTCAATCGAAGAAGACAAACTGTTGAAGAAACTATTCACGTCACTTTTGACGAATCCCGCTCAGTGAATTCTAGACCTTCTGCTGATACTGAAGAACTGAATCAATGGATGTTTTCTCATCTTGGTGATTCAGAAGATATTCCCACTCCTCGTTCTCACACAGTTGAAGATGATGGTCCTACTATCATTCCAAATATGCAGAATAGTGAAGCTGAAACATCATGGGTCTCAGCTGTTCCTATAAACACTATACCTGCTTCTGAAACAAATGTCTCAGACATTCCATCTACTTCTCAACAATCAGTGAATATAATGTCAACTGCATCCATTCCTCTCTTGGCTGATACTCCAGACGTCGCTGAAGCCTCATCTTCAGCTCCTCCAGTTCAGGTTGAGTCAGCGTCTCACGCTCCGGCTCAGCGATGGACTATAAATCACCCAATTGATCAAATTCTTGGTGATCCAAACGCTGGTGTTCAGACTCGACGAAGTGCAGGTAATATTTGTTCATTTGTTAACTTTATTTCTCTGATTGAACCAAAGAAAATAGATGATGCCCTCAAAGATCCAAACTGGGTCAGCGCCATGCAAGAAGAGCTGACTGAATTCGAAAGAAACAAAGTTTGGAAACTTGTTCGAAGACCAACTGACAAGACAGTGATAGGCACTAAATGGGTCTATCGAAACAAGTTGGACGAACATGGAATTGTAACCCTCAACAAGGCTCGACTTGTTGCTCAGGGATACAGACAAGAGGAAGGCATAGATTACGGCAAAACATTTGCTCCAGTAGCAAGACTAGAATCTATTCGTCTATTCTTAGCATACGCTGTACACAAAGACTTCAAAGTATATCAGATGGATGTTAAGTCAGCGTTTCTAAATGGAAAGCTGAATGAAGAAGTCTATGTGGAACAACCTCCAGGATTCTCAGATCCTAAGCGTCCAGGTTATGTTTATAAACTGGATAAGGCACTTTATAGCTTAAAGCAAGCTCCTCGTGCATGGTATGACACTCTCTCTACTTATCTCCATATTGAACAATTTGAGCGAGGTAAAATCGATAAGACTCTATTCTTCAGGAAAGTAAAACGTCATATTATTCTTGTTCAGATATATGTTGATGACATTATATTTGGTTCTAGTAACCATGACCTTTGTACTCGTTTCGCTGATAGAATGAAAGAAGAGTATAAAATGAGCATGATGGGTGAGCTAACATATTTCCTTGGTCTTCAGATAAAGCAAAATGAAAAAGGAACTTTCATTAATCAGGGAAAGTTTGTTAAAGATATGCGGAAGAAATTCGATTTAACTCAGAGTTCAGCTATGAAAACCCCTATGGCACCACCACTGACACTAGACAAGGATTCAAATGGAATACCTGTTAATGTCACGTTGTACCATGGGATGATCGGCTCTCTCTTGTATCTTACAGCTAGCCGACCCGATATTATGTACGCAACCTGTTTGTGTGCACGATATCAAGTTGAACCTAAGGAATCTCATATGATCGATGTAAAGCGAATCTTTCGTTACCTTAAGGGTACTATGAACCTAGGTCTTTGGTATCCCAAAGACTCAGGGTTTGATCTAATCGCCTATTCATATAGTGATTTTGCAGGTTGCAAATTGGATAGGAAAAGCACCACAGGAGGCTGTCAGCTCCTGGGTGGAAAGCTGGTGAGTTGGACAAGTAAAAAGCAAAACCCAGTGTCCACCTCAACTGTTGAAGCTGAGTATGTAGCCGCTGGAAGCTGTTGTTCTCAGGTCTTGTGGATGAGAAATCAACTACTAGACTATGACCTTCAGCTCTCGAAAATTCCAATCTATTGCGATAGCACAAGTGCCATCGCTATAGCCAACAATCCAGTGCTACACTCAAAGACAAAACACATCGAAATTAGGTATCATTTTATCAGAGATCATGTGATGAATGGTGATATAGAACTTCATTTTATCCCAACTGACTATCAGTTAGCTGATCTATTCACCAAACTTCTTGATGAGACAAGATTCAACTTTCTCATCAGCGAGCTTGGAATGCTGAACTTTGAAGAGTAAAATCTTCAGCGGTTCACATTTGATCAGCGATAGGATGAAATCAACTTGTATAACCCATTCTATCATTCTATCTGTGAACATAATTGATTCGCTGATATCAAGGTATGTTTTCTCTCTTACTCGCTGACGTTCGCATGTGAATGTAAGATTTCAAAACAAATTGCATCGCTGAATATCTGTTCCTTAACAGCGATACTTTGAAATTTCTTAAACCAACACTGATATTTCTATTCAGTGCTTCGTATTTTCAAAAGTGTCCCTGAGCTTTCAAAACCTCAGAGACATCCTAAAATATGAAAGGACAGTTGTGACGTCATCGCAACGGATAAGCCCTGACACGTTCTTTTTCTGACACACGATTGAACGTTTCGTTTACCTTCCAATCAAATGCAAACACGTGTCCGTGTCATGATGAAAATCTTTTCCCGCTCAAGATTTTCTCTCTCTCTACTCTCTCTATATAAACCATTTTGGGTTTATATTTTTCTCTTTACGCGAAAAAACTTCTCCTCCAAGCAAGAAAAAGATTTAATGTTGCATTTTGACTTTTGAGCTCTCAAAATTTCCAGAAACTGTTCATCTTCTTCTTCCTTGACGAACCAGGTTAATACTCTTATTATTTACCTACATTACTTGTTTATGATCTTATTCTTTTCTTTTAAAAGATCAAACAAAAGAACTTTTATAAAATGAAATCATTTTCTATTCATGATTTTATGAATACAACCTTCATGGTTGTTCTTCAAGTTTATATCAAAACTCATAAACTTGTTCTTCATATGTTTTTCCAGAATTCCTTCTTCAAATGAAAACTGGAAAACACATAATCTCTACGTTTTGTAACTCTTTCTCAAAACAAGAAAAACCCTAATATTTCTCAAAGAGATTTTTGGCTGAATGAAATGGACAAAATTCAAAAACATCTTATTGGAAAATATTTCCACATTAAGACTATTTGTTTTGTTGATCTTTGGTTGAGCTGATTACAGAAATGGCTGCTTCTTCTACTGGTATTTCAACTGCTGAGAACACTACTGCTGCTGAGGAACTTGAAATCACCAAGGCTCCTCAGGTCAAGTTCGAACTTGAGGATGTCTCTTTTACAAAATCAAACAACCTCCATGCGTTGTTCGATTTTCCTCCGAAGAAACAAGTCAAGCATTTAGACGACGCTGTGAATTTTCTGAAAACCTGTTGCCTCTCTACAGCCTGGACCATAACACCCCCTGCTCATCAATTACTATTATCTCAATTTTGGTATACCGCCAGACACACTCAGCTACCATCATCCAAAGACCCTACCAAACTACTTGATGTCATCCTCTGTGACACTGATTTTGGCACCATCAAAATCAACCCTGCTATCATTTGGAAAGCACTGAATCTCCCTGTTGCCACCAAAGACAAACCATTTGTTCCTTTCCCTGACCCCAAGAGACACGCTGATAGAGAAACACGCATTGCATTCTTTGATGCAATGAAGTACGTAGGGGATAAAGGGAGAGATGAAAAAGCCGAGAAGAAACTGACTGCAATCAAGAAGTCAAAGATGCCCAGCGAGATGAATTTCATCTTCGCACACCAAATAAGCTGTATGACAGCGAAGAGTGGCTCCTCTGATCAAGCTGCTCAACCTCAGCAAGCCATGGGCTATGCATTGCTAAAGGGTCTCCATGTTGATTGGGCCTCGATAATCTACGACGATCTTGCGCTCAGAGTAGATTTTGCTGATAGACCATCATGGGTTCCATACCCAAGATTCCTCAGCGCCATCTTCCAAGCTGGCCTGAAGGATAACTACCCAAAAGTAGGAGACCTGAAACTCTCTCAGGTTGGCCCTAAGGTGCTCGACTTCAAGCCCCTGCCAAACGAGGTACGTCTCTCTACTCTCTTATCTATTCTCAATCCTCCTTCTTCTACTTCTGCGGCTCATTCAGTGGAAATCCCCACCGCTGATACCCCAGCTGCAACCTCCACTCCTTGTAGAAAAAGGAAACAATCTACTACCCAACTTGGTTCCAAAAGAATCAAGAAAACCAAGGAGCAACCCCCCCAACATTTACATGCTGAAGACTCCTCAGCTCATCTTGAAGAGCTGATGGAAAGTTTACGCTCTGCCACAGCTGAACAAACCACCCCTTCCATCCCAGCTTCAACGTCTCTAAACGCTGAAGTTATAAACTTGGAAATGAACCCACCTCCTTCAGCCTCTCTACAGACTGAAGTGATTCTCAGCGGATCCAACGCTGAACCCCGCACCCAACCATCATTCTCATCCTCCATTCCTCTCACCTCTTCTTTGGTCACTCAATCTATTCCCCTATTCTCCCCAACAACCGTCATCCTCAGCGACACTACTGCTGAACATTTTCAGAGGATGATAGGACACACCACAGGACCTGTAGGTACTTCCAGTCGTCTAGGAAATATTGAAGACGACTACGAAACGTTTTTAGGACATTGAGGTTTCGACAACTTCGCCAACCCGCCTGCAGGTATACACAAAATCCCACACACTTCTCTCTCTCAACCCCAAACTTCTGAGCTTTCCTCTGTTCATAAGTTTATAACTTTTTCAGGTCCAAATTTGGGGGATATCAACACATCCCTGACGGCCCTGGAAACAAAGATGGAGTCTTTCAACAAAACTCTAACTGCCAACTCTTCAGCGGTTACAAACGCTGGAGAGAACTTGAAGACTTTGACCACTAAAGTCGAAAAGAAAGCCTCCAAAGCTGATCTGGAGAAGGTGGATGGTAGCATTGCTAAATTTTTTACCACCCTCGCTGAAAACTCAACTGCCACAACCACTCTCTCAACAAACTTCACCTCTGTGTCCAATGAAGTCACATCATTGAAGACAGAGGTTGGTTCTCTTAAGAGTGAAGTTTCCACGATCAAGACTGAAGTCTCTGCGGTCAAAGAGATTGTTCAGAAAGTGCTCGATCTCCTGAACACCCCAACGTCTCATTTCACTCAGGCCGATCGAGACGATCTCAAAAAGATCAGTCCTGCTATTACTGGCCTAGAAGACAGAGTAGCAGCGATTGAAAACTGCATAAGAATTACTGGCCAAGAAGACAGTAATCCTATTGCTGTTGCTGCTGCTGAAAAGTCCGTTACCTCCCCCAACCATGATGTGGAAGAGAGGGAGAAGCCTAAAGAAGACCTTCCCCATAATGATGAGGGGTAGAAGAAAAATAAAGAAGACCTTCCCCATGCTGAGTGGGAGGGTATTAAGACTGAAGCTGATGCTACTTCTTCAAAACCTCAGGGAGTTGAAAACCCTGAGGGAACCGAGAAACCTTCCTCTGTATCTGAGGGGGAGCAACTCGAAGAGCAGAACATTGAAGTTGCTGCTGATGTAACCTCACCCTACGCTGACGAGGTTGAATCTGATGAAGACGAAGCTGAAGACGATGAAGCTATCGACATCTCTGATGATGAACCATCTTCTTCTCCAAAGAATGATGATGATGACGATGATGATGATGATGACTCCTTTATCGTCAAGCCTGTTCAGAAGACTACAGCTCTCAAAGGGATTTTGATAAACGAACCTTCAGGAGAGCGGACCAAGACAAAGCCTGCAGCTGATAACGCCACTTTTTGGCGTTATTTTCAGTTCTCAAACCAATGAGATTGGCTTGTATTCGAGCAAAGAAGCAGAATTTTATGGTTTATCGAGTGGAATGTGCAGGTTTTCTAACAGGCAGTAATCTTAGAGAAAAGAAGCTAAAAAGAGCCCAAAAAGAGCCAAAACGAAGCCCAACGGAAGCCCGAGATCCAGTTTTCGAGACACGCCGGCAGCAACTTAGGGGGCGATTTTGGGAGACATTCCACGACTTTTGGAGCCACGATAGAGGAGAGATCGAGGAGGAAGTCACGACGTGAAGCGGATTAGAGCTGAGAGAAGGGAGTTCACTGTTACGTTTATTTCGTTCATAATCATTATGTTTACATTTATCGTTTCCATACTTTCTCTTGCGTTTGTATCCACCACCGACATGAACTAATCTTTTCATGTTGGGGGTTGGAATGAATTAGGTTTTTAGCGTATAAACATATGACTCGAGACTTTTATCAGTTTTTCCTTGTTTAATGAAGCATGTGATTTTGTTCTTAATGCTTGTGTGAATCTGGCCAATTTACATTTGATTTGTTGTTAGCAATTAAGTTTGAGAGAATTAATTGTTACTTAGAACTAGGAATTGCATGCCTAAGGTGAGAAATTGGTGATAGAGATATACCAAGTAAGCCTTAGTCCTAATTGAACCATTTGGGTTGAGATCGAGAGATAAAACCTGTCCTTTTCAAAATAAAACCCGTTGTTGCTCGAGAGAGAACAACGGTGATTTTAGAGATTGGGTATTCATTAAGGGGATTAACTGGTAATCGTTAGAAGTCGAGTGTTCGTACGTGAAAACCTTAGGATTTCCAACCCTCAACTGTTTTCTCTATCTGAAGTTTCCTAAGTTATTTGCTGTTCCGGTTGTGATTTACTTTAGTTGCAATTAATTAGATAATATAAACCACCATCCAATTTCAACAGTTCAGTTAATAGCAATTATAGTAATTGTGATACTTAGTTCCTAGTTCCCGTGGATTCGATACTCGTACTTACCATACGTTATTACTTGATTTCGACACCGTACACTTGCGGTTAGATTTAGGGGGTGATAACCCGCCTATCAGCAGCGTCTGAAGCTGACAAAGGCAAAAACAAAGGCCTTGCTGCAGAAGACAATCTGATGATCTTGCTTCAAAAGCTAGTTTGTCAGGTACACTACCTCTTATTCCCTTACACTGCATCCCTCCTCTATCCCTTCTCAATCTCAATCCTTCTATCCATAAAACCTCTATACACTTAACCACATTCTTTTCTCTATCTCTTTCTTCCCCAACTCTGCTTACTTAAATGATCGCTGTGTTTCAGCTAGTCCTCTCCCCTGTTTGAGGATCCCGCTGAAGCTCCTTCGACTACACCAGGGATAATCCCAGCCACAAGAGCTGAAGAAATAATCCCAGTCTTGGATTTAACCACTGAGACTGATGAACCTGAAGAACAGCTGCTCTCTCACCAAAACAGACCTTCCTTGGCTCCTCAAAAGCTGAGTGAAGAGGATCAAGAAAAGAGAGATGCAATGATCAAGAGATTCGAAGATCAGCGAATCATCCTGAAACGTGATCAACTTCCTTCTATTCCTCCAAAGTTCAGACTTTCACAAAAGGAATACCAGGATCACCTCAGAGCTGAAAGGTTAATCGCTGAAAGAAAGGAAGCTGAAGAAAAAGACAGAGAACTCGCCATCCAGCTTGTCCAACAATCGGTGAAAGACCCCGTGCTGAAAAGAACTCCCATTGATGTCCAACGTCAGCTATGGGATGATGCCCAAAGGATCGTTGAAGAAAAGACGAAAGTATCTGATACGACTTTGAAATGGTGTAAAGAAATGTTGAATTATTGATCTCGACCATCCAAAATCATCAAAGTAAACATCAGAGGAAGACTGTTCGTTGACGTTCCTGTTGTTGAAATTGATGTATTCAGAGAAGACAAAACCAAGCAAACCTTCTATGCTACTACTTTAGAGAAGTTTGGTTTCTCTGAATGGTTGGAAGTGAAATTAGACATTCAGGGATCGCGCTCAAAGTTCAAGAGCCATGTCGAGAAAATTTTAAATACTCAGATCGACTTGGTTTCTTCTGCTGTGGATATTCCTCCTTCCACTCTTCTTCCTCCTCAACAAAGAAGAGTCTATGCAAAGGAAAAGAAAGTCTCAGACTCAGGTCCTCCTATACGGAATGAAACAGGTATTGGTTTCTCTCGTGCTGAAGTTCTTGGCCCTGATGCTGATCTCTCAGCGCTTGACACCTCCCTACCACCTGGAGAAACTTTCATTCCTGGCACAGTTGTAAGTGATCCCTATGGTATATTCTTTCTAGACTACCAATGAAATCATCACTTTCAACGCATCTCTGAGCTTCCAATCACTCCCATCGAACAACTCAGAGATCTCATATACTGGTGTGAAGTAAGACGCGACATTAAAGCTAGACACCTGAAGCCCTTGATTTTTGAAGAAGCTCTGAACAAAAAGAATCAAGGAGTAGATGTCCCTGACTGGATGATTCCCACATCAAAGACCCTCGATGAACTTCTCATCAAGGAAGACCCTTTTGACGGATAGGATCGCCTTGTAATTCTTTCTATCCTTATCTGTCTACATCTTTTGTACTTGTAATTTTATTTGCTGTACTTGTAATTTTTCCACTTCCCTATGTAATCTTTACGAAGATTAAAGAAAAATTTCAGCGAATGTACTTTACTCCATAAGTACTGAAAAGATCCCAGAAAACAGTAAAAGGGACAAATATTTTATGAGTTCTTTTTATCCTTATGTTTTCATTAAATATCAATTTTCTCCGTTGCTATGTCATAATCAAATAGGGGGAGATTGTTGATCCAAACCCTCAGTGATTTGATAATGACCCTCTCTTAAACACTTAGTGAAAATTGTAAGTAAACAATATATATCAGAGTTTCACTATCGCTGATAAGTACTAAGACTTTACAGTACCGCTGATAGGAACTCTCACTCTTTAGATTAGATATTCAGCGAACACTGTTCATCATCATATAGCTCTGAGCCTGTTCAATCTATGAGATGATCGTTGATAAGTTAGTTGTTTACTTATGATCCCTGAAGACAAGTTTCACGTCAACCAAAGTTCTACGCTGAAGTCGAAGATCAAGCTCAAGAACCAGCGACAAGTCTACTCATGAACTGATGCGGATATCAGCAAAGCAAGACCTGTCCATTCAACGTGAAGTATCAAGTAGAAGACTTCAGCAATCACTGAACTTTATCATTCGCTGATAAAGATCTGACTCAACGAAAGCTGATCATGAAGTCTCCCTGTATGTTACTATTGTCTTACCTCCCTTGCACGTCTCCGTACGAACTGTCAGAACGGACATCCTTTTTGTCTGTAATCGTACAACAACTCTGATTCTACACTGTGCACCATGCGGCTACTAAGGTTGTCTAGAAAGGTCAATGACATTGAACCACTCAGCTGCTGCCACGTGTAAAGCCATACTGCTATGCATTAAATGCATGCAGTATATAAGAAGAACCTTACTTCAGTTTTGAAGTGTGCTCGGACCACCTTCTTATTTCTCTCTTATTGTTAAGTTATTATTCTTAATTTCTTTAACTCTTTCTAGTGCAAGAAACTTAGTGTTTCTCAAGACTTGTTTAGATTAGGTTTATCCTCAATCTTGTTCCGCAACAAGTTGTAAATTGTCTTGATTTATCAATAAACAATTTAGAAAAGTAAAAACGTGTGTTTGTATTCAACCCCCCCCCCCCCCCTTCTACAAACTTGTATAGCCCTTCGGGACCAACATTTATTGAAATTTTCTCTAAACATCTGAACTTCATCGTCACATTGAATATCGTCATCTTGTGTGGACACACATGGCGATGTAACAACCCAAAATCCTAGTGAGTCTTGGAGTTTGGTGGTCAAAATAAAAGAAATGAAAGTTAAGTTAAAGGACCATTTCTGTCACTGGATGAAGGTATATAAGTGCACAAACTTCTAGGGCAGCCTCCATTCTCTAAAATCAGTATTTTGGTGTGAGGTTGGAGACTAAGAGAGAAAAGGGAGAAGAAGGAGGTTTTGGGAAAGAAATCAAGAGAGTGAAGAATCATAGAGGAATCAAAGAAGAAATCAGTAAGGTAACTCTTATTCCTTGTTAATTCTTGTGTTCGATCTCTACTGGTTTGGATTCTTGAGATTTATTGTGGTGATTCATTGAGTTTTCACCTCTTTTCCTTCAAAATGGGTTTTAAGGGTTTTTGTCTTGTTAAACCGATTTAGAAGTTTATAAATGGATTAAGTGAGTATTTGAGGTTGGTGGATGAACCCTTGTATATATCTAGTCGACTTAATGGCAAAAATCGGAGTATAAATTAGTTTTAGACTTGTTAAGTTCGAGCAGCCGTGTTTTCCGGACACCAGTGTTCGGTGGTGTCCGAATATGTTGCAAGTGTCCGGGTAAGTGCCCCGTGAGGGTGTCCGGGTGTTTCTTAGTATCCGGGTAGCTGAAGTCTCCGGATAAGCTTAGTGTCCGGGTAGTTTTGCCCGGATAAGTCTAGCGTCCGGATTGTTGTGTCCGGAAAAGTGTTGTGTCCGGAAACGTATTGTGTCCGGAAAAGTGTTGTGTCCGGGAAGGGGTATCCGGACAGTAGGGCTGAGCTATGTACCTGATGTAGATCTATTGCCTTAAGTGTTCTGTGGGTGTATCTTGAAGGTGTTTAGGAAGTGCATTGTACGTCAATCAAGGTGAGTTCCCTAAACCCTTTTTACGGCTTAAAATATTAAACGTTTTCTTTACTGAGTATGGTTCTTAAAGCGCATGAAATGTTTACAACTGAAATGCATGTTTCTTACGCACGTACTTTTATGTCGAATGAAAGCTTGATATGATGAAATGAGATAGCAGGAATTTTAAAGATTATATTTTCATGCCTATGAAATGTATATGCATGTTATGTGATGTCGGTCTGCATTGTGGAATCAGAGAGCCTCGGGATCCGATGATCCCTTGGATGCGTATGACGAGACGGTAGGTTGGAATTTGTTTCCCTCCTAATCGGGTATCGGGGAGTCTGCCTGGGCCCCGATACGAGAGGGCGAAAGGGGAGTCTGCTTGGGCCCCGATCGCGGATGTTTATGTGATTCCCTATACAGTGCAGTACCATATGTGTGATAGTTCATGAATTATTCTAAAATGATTTATGGTGGTTCATACCTGTTGTTTTACAGAGGGAATTCACTGGACCTTTTGGTCTAACCCTCGCATTTTCAAAACTAAACCATTTTCAGGTAAGCGTTTCGCGAGTTCCTCGGGGAAGAAATAGGAGAGGCATGGCATACTTGGAGATTAGAGCGACTCCAAGACTTAGACTAATGACATAGTTAGAGCTCGGCTGTGGATTTTGTAGACTTTCGCTGTCATTTTGTTAAGCTCATTTATTGACGTATTGAACAAGTTAAATTTTGTAATGTAAAACGCTCAGTTTCTATGATTTAATGCATGTCAAGTTTTGGGACGTTACAAGTGGTATCAGAGCCTTAGTTTAAGGGATTTAGGTTGCCTTTAGGGCCTAAACTTAAACTGTAAGACGAAGAACAAAGCTGAGACATAGGATTGCCTCTAGGAACGATCACTATAATTGCGTTTAAGAATAAGGTGCCAAGGACAAACGTGTAAGGTAAGTTTGGGATTGCACCTGGCCAGTGCAATTGTGAACTTACAGGTACATGCGCGTGCTTACATTACCTTATATAGAATTTTGTGATGTCATGTCTAGCAAAGGTTAATTATTGCTTTCTTTCAGTATTCGCGAATGGCTGGGAGAAATTTAAGGAGTAAGTCGGTACCTGCTGTACCAAGGAATCAGGAGGAAGAGGTCCTAGAGAACGGACCGGTTAACCGCGGAAGGGGTCGCGAGACAGGTCGCGAAAAAGCCGTGGAAGAGGTCGTGGATGGACAAGGTGTGTGGAAATTCCTGTCAATCAAGAAGACTCTGTTCATGAAAGTTCTGCTACTGTAAGAAGAGGGAACCCGACGAGGGGACGTGGTCGAGGCCGGGGTTCCACATTTGTCACTCGAGAAAATTTGGCTGCTGAGTTGGGTAAGATTCAAGAAACTTTGCAGACTCTTCTTACTAAACAGAATGAGTCAGTTACGGTAAGCAAAGAGCCGACTGAGAACAAGGAGAGTGCAGATTTGTCAAGCCCGGTAGAGACTGGTACTGGGAGCCACTCGAAAGCTTTATCCTTGGTGGTGAATGAGTCAGCAGCTAAGGGTTGTAACTTCAAGGTCTTTGCCTCATGCAAACCCCCTACGTTCAAGGGCGAGTGTGACCCGGTTTTGGCAATGAAGTGGGTGAAGGAGATGGAGCTGGTTTTCGATACGTGCAAATGTTGGCGATGGGGACAGGGTGATGTTTGCCTTGTCCATGTTGAAGTCTGATGCAGTTTATTGGTGGGAAGCCGAAACTGGGGGAAAGGGTTCTGCGATGGCAAAAGGGATGTTGTGGGAATCGTTTGTTGACGGGTTTAAAGAGCAGTTCTGCCCACTCGCGGCAGTGAAAAAGCTGGAAGAAGAGTTTCTGGGTTTAGAACAAGAAGGAATGACGGTATGGGAGTACACTTCTAAGTTTATTGAGAAGTCCCGTTTTGCTGACTTGTATGTACCAACGGAAGGGCGAAAGGTGAACCACTTCATCCATGGTCTGAGAAGTAACATTCGGGAGCTAGTTCTGACGAAAAACCCCACTACCTTTCAGGCGGCCATCAATACGGTCGAGCTGATTGAGATGGAAAAGAACCGCCAGACTTCTGAAAAGGGTGGCGACAAGCGTAAATGGGATGGCCCGGGTAATGACTCCAGGAAGGGGAAGGTGTTCCGACCAGATAACCGTGCAAACAAGGATACCGTGGGGAAAGCGTGTACGAAATGCAACAAGGTGCACCGGGGCGATTGCATGGCAGGTTCAAACTCATGCTATCGGTGCGGCTTGCCTGGTCACATGTCAAGGTACTGCCCTAAAGGGAAATCATGTTTTCAATGTGGAGCTACTGGTCACACCAAGTATGATTGTCCGCAGTTAAAGAAGGGAGGATCAACTCAGTATGGGGAACGTCAGGGAGGAAAGGGCGGCGATAAAGGAGCAGAGCCGACGCGTCCGAAGGGACGTGCATTCCGCATGACTGCGGAGGAGGCGGAGGAAACTGCAGATGTTGTGGCAGGTACGTTTCTAGTGAACTCTCTATGTGCCAAGGTGTTATTTGATTCAGGAGCAAACCACTCTTTTGTATCGTATGAATTTATGAAATGTTTGGGGGTGAGGCCTAGACGTTTAGAGAGAGCTCTAGAAGTGGAAACTGCCAACGATGGTTTGGTGTTTGTTAAGGAGGTGATAGAGGATTGTGTCATAGATATAGAAGGAAGATTGATACCTATGAAATTATATCCCATGGCAATGGGAGAGTTCGATGTGGTGTTAGGTATGGATTGGTTAGCCGCGAATGATGCGAACATCGTTTGCAACAGAAAGCTGATCAGGATTCAATCGCCAGATGGGGATCCCATAGTGATTTATGGGGACCGCCGTAATAGAAAGAATAGCCTGATCTCTATGATTAGGGCTACTAAGTGCTTGAAGAAGGGTTGTAGGGGATACTTGGCGTATGTGTTGGATGCCAAGAAAGAGAAGCGTGGGATGGGCGATGTGCGGGTAGTAAATGAGTACCCGGAAGTATTTCCGAACGACTTGACCAGTCTACCCTCGGATCGCCAGATCGAGTTCAGAATCGATTTGATGCCCGGAGCTGCACCGATTGCCCGCGCACCGTATAGATTGGCGTCGTCTGAAATGAAGGAAATGATGACTCAATTGCAGGAGTTATTAGACAAGGGGTTCGTTAGACCGAGTACATCTCTGTGGGGAGCACCTGTGCTCTTCGTGAAGAAGAAGGACGGTACTATGCGAATGTGCATAGACTACCGAGAACTCAACAAGGTCAGGATCAAGAATAAGTATCCGATCCCGAGAATCGACGACCTGTTTGATCAGTTACAAGGAGCCAGTTACTTCTCCAAGATTGATCTGAGGTCAGGATATCATCAACTCAAGGTGAGGGAGGAGGATGTGCCGAAGACTGCATTTCGGACCAGGTATGGACACTACGAATTCCTGGTGATGCCGTTCGGGCTAACCAACGCCCCGACAGCATTCATGGACTTAATGAATAGGGTATGCCAACCTTATTTGGATCAGTTCGTGATAGTGTTCATAGATGACATCCTGATATTTTCAAGATCGGAAGGGGAGCACGAAAGCCACCTTCGTACAATTCTCGAGCTATTGAAGCAAGAGAAGTTGTATGTGAAGTTTTCCATGTGCGAGTTTTGGCTGAGGGAAGTGCAGTTCCTTGGGCACGTGGTGTCTGAGAAGGGGATCATGGTTGATCCGGCTAAGATTGAAGCCATCCGAGACTGGGAGCAACCTAAGAATCCGTCAGAAGTTCGAAGTTTCCTCGGGTTGGCGGGGTACTACCGGAAGTTCATCAAAGACTTTTCGCGTATTGCCACGCCACTGACCTCTTTAACGAAGAAGAATGCCAAGTTCATTTGGTCGGAGAAGCAAGAGGAAGCATTTCAAAGGCTTAAGGATATGTTGAGCAGCGCTCCGGTGTTGTCACTACCGGATGGTTCGGACGATTTTGTGGTTTTCAGCGATGCCTCGAAGCTTGGTTTGGGTTGCGTACTCATGCAACGAGGTAAGGTGATCGCTTATGCCTCCCGGCAGTTAAAGGATCACGAGGCTCGTTATCCTACGCATGATTTAGAATTGGCGGCAGTGGTTTTTGCCCTGAAGATTTGGCGACATTACCTGTATGGGACGAAGTGTCAGATCTTCACGGACCACAAGAGTTTATGTCATCTCTTTGATAAAAAAGAGTTGAATATGCGCCAAAGGAGATGGATTGAATTGTTGACCGACTACGACTGTAAGATCGAATACCATCCGGGGAAGGCAAACGTGGTGGCGGACGCTTTGAGCCGTAAGGAACGAAGTGAAACCCCCAGGATTGTGGCCATGAGGGCCGAGGTCACATTCAATCTGTTAGCTGAAATAAAGAAATGTCAGGTTGAAGCGCTCGAAACTGAAAATCTTAAGAAGGAGAGAATGGCAGGGCAAGCGTCCATGTTAGTGGAAGATAGTCGAGGGGTGAAATGTCTGAATGGGAGAATTTGGGTTCCGAAACTCGGAGAGCTCCGAAAGCTGATTCTCGAAGAAGCTCACAAATCGAAGTACACGATCCACCCCGGAACTAACAAGATGTACAGAGACCTACGACGAGACTACTGGTGGCCCGGATTGAAGAAAGACGTGGTTCACTTTGTAGAGACATGTATGACGTGTTCGCGTGTAAAGATCGAACATCAAAGACCGTACGGGAAGCTCCAGTCGTTAGAGATACCGATGTGGAAGTGGGACCAGATCATGATGGACTTCGTGACCCATTTGCCTAGAACTCCAAAGGGTTATGACGCCATTTGGGTGGTCGTGGATCGACTCACGAAGTCGGCGCACTTCCTACCTATACGAGAGTCTTACTCATTGGAGCAGTTAGCAAGGTTGTACATCGATGAGATCGTAACCCGCCATGGGGTACCCTCGTCAATTGTATCAGACCGTGATAGCAGATTTACCTCTACGTTTTGGAAGAGCTTCTAAAGAGAAATGGGTTCGCAGATCAAGATGAGTACCGCTTATCATCCTCAGACCGACGGTTAGAGTGAGCGAACGATCCAGACGTTAGAAGACATGTTAAGAGCATGTGCTTTGGATTTCCAAGGCTCATGGGAAAAGCACTTACCGCTGATCGAGTTTGCTTATAATAACAGCTACCATTCGAGCATCAAGGCCGCGCCGTTTGAGGCACTCTATGGTAGAAAATGTCGGACACCGTTGTGTTGGAACGAGGTGGGTGAAAGGTAGTTAGCCGGACCAGAATTGGTACAGCTGACTTCGGACAAGATAGTCCAAGTACGTGAAAGGCTGAAGGTCACTCGCGACCGCCAAAAGAGTTATGCGGATAAAAGACGAAAAGACATAGAATTCCAGGTCGGAGATTTTGTATTGTTAAAGGTGTCCCCGTGGAAGGGAGTGGTACAATTTGGGAAACGGGGGAAGCTAAGCCCACGTTACATCGGATCATTCGAGATCACGGAGCGGATTGGGGAAGTGGCGTATAGGTTGGATCTACCGAAAGAACTGCGCAACATCCATAATGCGTTTCACGTGTCTAATCTAAGGAAATGTCTAGCCGACACTACTAAAGCTGTGCCGTTGGATGACATTAAAGTGGACGAGAATTTGAACTTTGTAGAGGAACCTGAAGCAATCACGGATGTTAAGGTAAGGAAGTCGCAGAACAAAGAGACTAAACTGGTAAAGGTGCAATGGCAGCACCACAAGGGCCCGGAGGCTACGTGGGAGTTGGAATCGGAAATGAGGTCGAGGTACCCGTAGCTCTTCCAATGAGGAATTCAGGGGACAGAACTCTTTTAAGGGGGGAGTGTTGTAACAACCCAAAATCCTAGTGAGTCTTGGAGTTTGGTGGTCAAAATAAAAGAAACGAAAGTTAAGTTAAGGGACCATTTCTGTCATTGGATGAAGATATATAAGTGCACAAACTTCTAGGGCAGCCTCCATTCTCTAAAATCAGTATTTTGGTGTGAGGTTGGCGACTAAGAGAGAAAAGGGAGAAGAAGGAGGTTTTTGGAAAGAAATCAAGAGAGTGAAGAATCATAGAGGAATCAAAGAAGAAATCAGTAAGGTAACTCTTATTCCTTGTTAATTCTTGTGTTCGATCTCTACTGGTTTGGATTCTTGAGATTTATTGTGGTGATTCATTGAGTTTTCACCTCTTTTCCTTCAAAATGGGTTTTAAGGGTTTTTGTCTTGTTAAACCGATTTAGAAGTTTATAAATGGATTAAGTGAGTATTTGAGGTTGGTGGATGAACCCTTGTATATATCTAATCGACTTAATGGCAAAAATCGGAGTATAAATCAGTTTTAGACTTGTTAAGTTCGAGCAGCCATGTTTTCTGGACACCAGTGTTCGGTGGTGTCCGAATATGTTGCAAGTGTCTGGGTAAGTGCCCCGTGAGGGTATCCGGGTGTTTCTTAGTATCCGGGTAGCTGAAGTCTCCGGATAAGCTTAGTGTCCGGGTAGTTTTGCCCGGATAAGTCTAGCGTTCGGATTGTTGTGTCCGGAAAAGTGTTGTGTCCGGAAAAGTATTGTGTCCGGAAAAGTGTTGTGTCCGGGAAGGGGTATCCGGACAGTAGGGCTGAGCTATGTATCTGATGTGGATCTATTGCCTTAGGTGTTCTGTGGGTGTAGCTTGAAGGTGTTTAGGAAGTGCATTGTACGTCAATCAAGGTGAGTTCCCTAAACCCTTTTTACGGCTTAAAATATTAAACGTTTTCTTTACTGATTATGGTTCTTAAAGCGCATGAAATGTTTACAACTGAAATGTATGTTTCTTACGCACGTACTTTTATGTCAAATGAAAGCTTGATATGATGAAATGAGATAGCAAGAATTTTAAAGATTATATTTTCATGCCTATGAAATATATATGCATGTTATGTGATGTCGGTCTGCACTGTGGAATCAGAGAGCCTCGGGATCTGATGATCCCTTGGATGCGTATGGCGAGACGGTAGGTTGGAATTTGTTTCCCTCCTAATCGGGTATCGGGGAGTCTGCCTGGGCCCCGATACGAGAGGGCGAAAGGGGAGTCTGCTTGGGCCCCGATCGCGGATGTTTATGTGATTCCCTATACAGTGCAGTACCATATGTGTGATAGTTCATGAATTATTCTAAAATGATTTATGGTGGTTCATACCTGTTGTTTTACGGAGGGAATTCACTGGACCTTTTGGTCTAACCCTCGCATTTTCAAAACTAAACCATTTTCAGGTAAGCGTTCCGCGAGTTCCTCAGGGAAGAAATAGGAGAGGCATGGTATACTTGGAGATTAGAGCGACTCCAAGACTTAGACTAGTGACATAGTTAGAGCTCGGTTGTGGATTTTGTAGACTTCCGCTGTCATTTTGTTAAGCTCATTTATTGACGTATTGAACAAGTTAAATTTTGTAATGTAAAACGCCCAGTTTCTATGATTTAATGCATGTCAAGTTTTGGGACGTTACAGGCGAGAAATCAAGTGGAATGGGTATGCCTTGACATGTATATAGTGCTTGTTCATGCGCACATGGCAACCCATGACTTGTATGCAGTTTACAACCACAATTTTCAGAAAATACGCTAGTGTCAAAAGACCGCACATATTTACTGGAAATCATATCAAGTGCATAAGATGAAACAAAGCCCCACAAATTTTGAAAGTGTGGTTTTTGAAATCGATGTTTCCTAATATTTTTACTCATTTCAAAACTTGTTTTGATCGATATGTCTTGTGACTGAATTACTTGATGAATATGAGATAAAATTCTTTTTAAGTCTGCTTGTGAGGTCTCCAAATATTTTTTTAATTTGGAATGTTGGCTTTCAACTCTATTTGTTGTATGATTTCCAAAATTTAAAAATTGATCAACCCAAGCAGATACAAATATTTCATTATATGGCGTCAACAATACACTATCTAGGTAAATCAAAACACCTGAAAAATATAACAAATATATGTCAATATCTTTAGTAATAATGGTTAAACTGTCTTATATCAAGAATACCTGGATAATTGAGCAACTTTTCTTGAAGTTGTACCAAATTGTACGTGTACAATTCTTGATTTGGATATTCAACTAACTGCAACCATGCTTGATAAAAAGAATTCCACGATTGAGACTCGTGTATCGATGGTCTACAATGTTTCAGAATATTCTGATAGATGTGACATCTACAAAGCAATCTTTTAGCACCTAAAAATACCACTTTGCATGCATTAATCAAAGCCAACTCTCTGTCTATGACTATGGCACCCGAGTAAAGGTTATCGTATATTTTGGACTTTAGACGTTCTAACGCCCAAATATAATTTGATACATTTTCTTGATGCATGAAAACAAATGCTATGCAAAATGTCTTTACTTTATTTCGAATCAAATAACTTTATTTTATTTCAAATCAATAACTTTACTTTATTTCAAATCAAATTATTTCAAAAGTAAGGGATGTACCATAAATTAAATAATTAACTATAAGGGTATGAATTGTAAATATTTAAAATATTTTTATGTAGTATATATATGATATATAATAGAATAATTAAATCCAAAAATATTCAATATTGGGCTCATTTTGAAGGTATCAAAGAGACGATTATAATGGTGTAACTTGTTAAAATTAAAACGTATTTTAGTTAATATACAATTATATGTGTTAATATGATGAAGGTGTAAAATAAAAATTAGAAAAGTAAAAGATATAAAGTAAACTAACTAAATAATTATAGAGGTATGAAATGTAAGTATATATATAATCAATTAAACTAAAGTGAATTGTGTAAGAGGATAGCTGGTTATGTAACCAATCTTTTAAGGGGTGGACTAATGGCACCCTAACCCTAAGGCCACACCTAACTATATTTTAATGATAATTTTTTTGTTTTTTGTTTTTTTTTCCTTTTGTTGTTTTTATTTTTTGTTATTTAATATATTTATTTAATATTTCAATTAATATAAATTATTAATTAATTTTATGTTATTTATAATTTATTTATTTATTTATTTATTTTATAATATATTTATTTATTTATATTATACTTTAATTAATACAGATTATTAATAAATATATTTTTTTAGGGAAATTAATTAAAATACCCCAAGTTTGAAGTTGACTTACCAAAATACCCAAAAAAAATAATTTCTTACCAAAATATCCTTTTTCCCCCGCGATAAGATCCCGCGATCGCGGGCAGGGACCAATTGTGAAAATTTTTGCAAGATATATTTACACTTTCAGTCCCTGGCCCCCGCGATCGAAGCCCGTGATGGCTCTATTGAGGCCCGCGATGGCCCGCTATGGGGACTGAAAGTGTAAATAATCTTGCAAAATTTTACACTTTCAGTCCCTGCCCGCTATAGAGGGCTACCTCCGCGGAAAAAGGGCATTTTGATAAGAAATTAAATTTTTGGGGTATTTTGGTAACTCACTTTCAAACTTGGGGTATTTTAATTAATTTCCCCTTTTTTATGTTATTTATATTATTAAGTTTTATTTTAATAACATTCTATCATATTTATTATATATATATGAATATTATATTTTATATTATTAATAAAATATATTTTTTTTAAAAATGAAAATTTCGTGTAGCTTTTTTATTTTATTTTTTGTATTATCATTTTTTACCTTTAACTTTTATTTAAAAATAAATAAATCTCATTAATGAATAGATATCACGTTATATGTATAATATAACTTTAAATAAAACAAAACTAGTAAATATAAACATTGCGATTTAAGATATAAATAAAACATAAAATAATATATATTACATTTCGGTTATTCTAAAATAACATTATCCATAGTATAATTAACACGTAAAAGTTGCATGTACTTCTGTATTCGATCTGAATACGGGGTAGCCCATCCAACAGCACACGGATAACTGTAGTGGAAAAAACGTGGTATAATAGTAGGATATGGGTATCCTTCTGCCATGTCTAATTTCACATAATGGTTACCATTAGCGTACCCAATTGTAAAAAAAACATGTTGATACCACGCTGGCGGAGTGGACCTAAGCGGCAAGTACGTCCCACTGTCTTCCATACTTATAACGTGTAATATCACATTATACTTTGAAGCAATCAAGACACCTATTTCAGGCATTGTCATCCAATGTTCAACCGGTGCACCTTGATCTGATCGAAAGAAGTTTAAAGTGTTGTAAGCAATATTTCAATGTTGACCTCCAAAAGCGTTGATGTATTATGTCTTGTGTGTATCTAACTCTTCCATCAAGTTAAACCGAATTGTGGGTCATGCATCTTCATAAAGACCGAGAGAGACAGCTATTGCTCGGAATTTAAAGTAGTGGATAAAATACCTCATCATTTAAATTATGATACCATTAAAAATCTTCTCCCCAATTCGCCATTTTTAAGTGATCATAAAACGTAACACAAGAAGAAGAAGAAGAAAAAGAAAATTAGGATATCCAAATGGAGCACTTCACTGTATATTTAAAGGAGTAATAATGAGTCGTAATAATGGAAAGATGGAAAAAGTGGAAAAGAGAGGCTAAGGGCTAGGGAAAGAAGTTGATTTGATGCAAGCGTTGAAAGAAGATTGATATTTCCATTTTGGTCTTTGTTTTTTGTTTTTATTTAAATATTACTATTTTTTTAATTATAATATAATCATAAAACTAAAACATAAAAATTAAGGTTTGAAATATAAATAAAAGATAACAGTAAAAATTATAAAATAATTTATATTACATTTTCATTTATTATTAAATAATATTATTTGTAATATAATTAATATGTAAAAGTTGTGTGTACTTATTTATTCGATCTAAATATGGCGTAACCTATATAACAACAAACAAATAACATTGCAGATGAATACGTGAGAAGTTAATAATGAAAGATTAATAAAAGATTCATATATAAATCTGCGAAAAAATATATTTGCAGATGAATTACTGAACCGACATTATAGATTATTCATATGGGTTTACATATACATCTTTAAATATATTTTTTAATGATTTGTATTTGATTCATCTTTTCTTACATATAATATAGATAATATATCGTTATATACATAAATAATAAAAATTAATATGAACTATATATAATAAATAATAAAAATATCGTGTAACATATATATACACATAGACATGAAGATATACAAGGGATATATATAGATTAATAATAATTAGTAATATAAATTATATATAATAGTAATATACAGAAAAGATAATATATGCTTTTATATAAAAGATATATAAGAGAGATAATGTATATAAATATCCCACTATTGGACTCCTATATAACGTGATCTCGAAAGTGATGGCGGAAAGAATGAAGATGGTCATGGATAAGGTGATTAGTAACGAGCAAAGTGCATTTATCAAAGGGAGATCAATCCTCGACGGAATCCTTATAGCGAACGAAGTGGTGAGCTACCTAAAGAAGACAAAAAAGAGAGGTATGATCTTTAAAGTAGACTTCGAAAAGGCTTATGACACGGTCGAATGGGAATTCCTTTTGGACTCTATGAAGGAGATGGGATTTGGAGTGAAGTGGAGATAATGGGTCTAGGGATGTCTAAAATCGGCAAGGATTTCTGTTATAGTCAATGGAGCACCAACAAAAGAATTCCAAATGAGGCGGGGGCTTAGGCAAGGGGATCCCCTAGCCCCGTTTCTATTCTTGATCGTGGCCGAAAATCTTCACAACATGATGGAAGAAGCAAAGGAAAAAGGTTTATTTGAAGGTATAAAAGTGGGGGTGGAGGAAGTGCCCGTATCCCACTTACAGTTTGCGGATGATGTGATTTTCTTCGGAGAATGGAGACTAACGAACTTGAAAAACCTCATGAAGATCCTACAATGCTTTCATGCGATTTCCGGGTTAAAGTTGAATTTGGTCAAAAGCAAGCTATACGGGGTGGGTGTTGTGGAGGAGGAAATTCAAAATTGGGCACGAGGTCTAGGATGTGGATATGGGTGCCTACCGCTTGTCTACCTTGGTCTTTCGGTCGGGCAATCCATGAAAAGAGCCAATCATTGGGCTCCGGTGGTGGAAAGAATGAAGTCTAAACTTGCATCGTGGAAAGCAAAAGTCTTATCTTTTGGAGGGCGTTGGACGTTGGTAAGGTCGGTCTTAAGTAGTGTTTCATTATACTATATGTCGTTGTTTCGTACCCCGGTAGGAGTGTTACAAAATCTTGAGAGTGTGTGGCGTAACTTCTTTTGGGGTGGGGGGGTCGTGGAGGGAATGAGAGTGGAAAAGGGGTATGTGCATGGGTCAAATGGGGTACGGTGTTGGGGTCTTTCGAAAAAAGGGGGCTTAACATAGGATGGCTTCGAGATATGAACCTTGGGTTAATTGGGAAATGGTGGTGGAGGTTCTATAAGGATAAAGATGTGTTATGGGTTAAAATAATCAAAAGCATCTATGGGAGGGATGGGGGTTTGGTGGAGGAGGAACGTAGGGGAAGGGGGGAGAGGTTCGGTGTGGGAAACTATCAAAAAAGTAGGAAAGGAAGTTGAGGCGGAAGGGATACCATTTTCGACTTCGTTTAGGAAAAGAGTGGGGAATGGGGAGAACACTCGCTTTTGGGACGACATGTGGACTAATAGTGGGAGATTAAAGGAAGCGTTTAGGAGACTTTACAATCTAGAAAGTAACAAAGAAGTGACGGTAGCGGAGAGAAGAGGGAGTTGTGGGGAGACTCGGTTGTGGGAGTGGGGGTGGAGAAGGGAGTCGTTTGGAAGGGAGTTGGGAGAGTTGGAGGAATTAAGAGGTGTCTTGGATCATCACTCTACACTAGGAAACGTTGAGGATAGGGTAACGTGGGCCTTGGATACCCAAGAAGGATTTACGGTGAAGAGATTGCGATTCCTACGAGAAGATAAGAGATTGGAGAGGGGAGTAACAGCAGCCGCCACTGTGTGGGATAGGGCGATCCCGAAAAAAAATAAGTATTTTCTTGTGGAGAGTAAAACATGGTAAGATCCCCGTACGCTCGGTCTTGGACAAAATGGGTATTGACCTTCATTTTACCCTTTGTCCAAGATGTAATAATGAGATCGAAACGCTTGACCACGTGTTAGCGACGTGCGAGGACGTGAGGAACTTATGGAACCAAGTGGGGAGGTGGTGGAATGTGGACATGGGATCGATAAACTCAGTTGAAGAGGTCTTGAAGTGTTCGGAAAATTTGGGCTTTCTACAAAAGAGTCTAAAGATATGGCAGGGCATGATAGGATGCATGTTGTACCTTATTTGGAACTCTCGGAACAGACTTGTGTTTGAAAATGAAATTTGTAAACTGATAGAGAAATTCTTTGAGTTTCAACTGAAGACTTTTGATTGGGTCACGAAACGAGACAGTTGGCTAAGTATGGACTGGGTAACGTGGCTCTCTAATCCAGTCGAGGGGTAAAGTTACTGTTCGTTCGGAGAGGTCTAAAGAAAGGAATCGAGATAAGAGGAACGAGGCTGTTAGACAACCTAGGGGGGGTAAGGTTGTATTTAAATAATTTACTTTCAAAAATTCTTTTATAAAAATATCTTAATAATGTAAATACAACAGAGTATATGAAAACACAACAGATATGTATAAATACAGGATAGTATAAATACAGTAAATAAAGCAGAGTATATATACAATAATTATATAAACAGATATAATTAAATGCACAGCGGAAATATAAAGAGATAAGGGATAGAGATACTTGACACGGAGATTTAGTGATTTACCACAACTTGGTAAATCACTAGCCGAGACACTTCCCGACACGATCCAATAAACGTATTCTTTACGGTAGAATACAAACCAAATACAAAGGAAAGCAATAGGCTCTCAAGCTCTAGCTTATTGAGATATACAGGATCACACACCCGTTATTCAAACACTTACAAGAGGAGTATAACTCACAATGGTAATCACTCTTGTATAATATTTATCACTTGGATATTTTATAAAAACGTTTTATAAAATAAATATGTAGTGATAATATGTAGTATGGAATATTAGTTGGGAGAATAGATGGCTGTTGGTTGTTCTCTTGTCTTGTATTTCTTCTCCACCTTCGCATGCATTTATATAGCAGCTCTTCCAACGGATACATGCATTCGCGGTATACCGCCAAAAGCACGCGGTATACCGTGCAGTAAAAAGTACACTGACACTCCAACGGCTCTCATGCAAAGTTGACTTCTGGAATACGTACCCGCGGTATACCGGCTATTCTTCGCGGTATACCGCCTGTAAAAGTAGCTTCAACCAATCAGCATTGCACAGCAACCTCTGCCGCGGTATACCGCCTGTACCACGCGGTATGCCGGCGTCAGAAAGGGCAGCTTCCAGGCCGCAACCAATCTTTCTCAATAAACCATATTTAATTAAAATCATTTATAGGGTTTTTAGAAATATCCAAGTGGTATATTATTTTAGGGTGTTTATCATTATAAATTATAAACACTAATGACAACGTAAAACTTCCGTCTTGAACTCTTCAGATAAAATCTTCGTGTTCTTCAAGAACTGTACACTTGGATTGGATTGTTAGATAAACAATAATACGGTGTGTTTGTAATCATCAAAATAAATATATATAAATATATAGAGATGTGGTACACTTGCACCAACAATCTCCCCCTTTTTGATGATGACAAACACAACCGCTAAGCATGAGCATATGCGGTTTCTCTCCCCCGTTTGTCGAAACAAAAAGGGTCAAGAAAGACGGTATGCTTCCCCTCGAGAGATGCTCCCCCTCAAAATATGCATATATTTGAGAGAGCATAATCTCATAGGTAAAAGATAATAAAACGCTCCCCCTCAAATTAATAACAAAATATAAAATTTGAGGGACAATAAAATATGCATAAAAAAAAGCATATAATAGACATAAAACAAAATAACCTAAAAGAAACACTTGCACCAAAAAAGGATCTTAAGGCTTCGATTTTTCGGTTAATTTTATGTGAGCAAAAAATTACCACGTATTATGACCTCGTCAGGGAACACGTATTATATCCTCGTCAGGAAACACGTATTATATCCTCGTCAGGAAACACGTATTATATCCTCGTCAGGAAACACGTATTATATCCTCGTCAGGAAACACGTATTGTATCCTCGTCAGGAAACACGTATTATATCCTCGTCAGGAAACACGTATTATATCCTCGTCAGGAAACACGTATTGTATCCTCGCCAGGAACCACGTATTATATCCTCGTCAGGAAACACGTATTATATCCTCGTCAGGAAACACGTATTATATCCTCGCCAGGAACCACGTATTGTATCCTCGTCAGGAAACACCTACAAAAAGGCAAAGAAAATTTTTCGTGGTACCCTTTTCTTATGGGTCCTTTTAACAGTTAGTATAAAACATAAACTGCAAAAAAAATTAAAATATGTTGTCGACATAAAATAAAACATGACAACATACAATCCACAAAATTTGTTTAAAACCACAAACGCATCCCACCGGGATTGTCAACATTAAACATTCCTTTCGGAATCCATTTTCTAACCATTTTAATTTTGCGATTGTATTTATCATACACATAAAATGAAGCATTTATATTCGCATTAGGTCTAGAAAAATTACTATTATACATGCGAGCATGCGGTTTCCTCCCATAATTCACATTTTTCATTTTTGACATATATGGGGGTTTTCTTGTATCAACTTTAGGAGATGCAAAAAATCTTTTAATGGGTTTACACGAGCATTTATCAACACATGTATCAGAACCAATGCCTTTTCGACAATTAATGCGATTCGACATATTTAGCATTTTAAGCATTTTATCATTGCTATTTTGAAAAGCTTTAGCTAATAGATTATCTTTTTCATATAAATCGCAGTTAGCTTTTAAATAAACATTATCATTTATGAGAATATCACATTTTGCACATATGTCATTTTCTTCTATTCTTTTATCTAAACATGCAAGTTTCTCATTTAAAACATCACATGATTTGCAAACAATATTTTCGCATGCTTTCTTTTCTAAAGTGATAACTTTATCATTTAACTCATTTTTGATTTTATTATCACATGCAATGGTTTGTTTACAATTATTCAACTCATTTTGACATAATAATAATTCTTCTTTTAATTTAGCATTCTCATTTTTATAACTATTTACGAGAACAATCAATTTTTGAAAAGAGACATTTAACATATCAATATCATCATCGTTATCACTACAACTAGAATAACTTGAGTATGAAGTACATACCTCTTTCTCGCAGTCGACGATGAGACACGTTTCTTCATTTCTTTGATCTCGGGTTTCGTCTCTCTTTTCTTTTGAGTATCCACCATAGGTGATGTTCAAGTTCTCCCAAATATCACGAGCAGTTTCAAAGAGATAAACACGCTCAATATCATCGTTAGTAAGAACCGAAAAGAGAAAATTTTTGGCTTCATAATTTAAACAACAATTATCCTTATCTTCGTCGGACCATTCCGAGCTAGGTTTTTCAACAACTTTGTTGTTTTGAAATTTTGTGGGTTTGAAATCTCCTTTAATAATAATATCCCAAATATTTTGATTTATCCCACGAACATAACGTTCAAAAGAATTTGCCCAAAGATCAAAATTTTCGAAATCAATAAGAAGAGATTTAGAAAACCAAGCATTTTGTTGAGCCATTAAATAAAAGATATAACTTTAAAAATTTAAACAGATAATTTTTGAAAGCCCCGCTCTGATACCAATTGTTAGACAACCTAGGGGGGGTAAGGTTGTATTTAAATAATTTACTTTCAAAAATTCTTTTATAAAAATATCTTAATAATGTAAATACAACAGAGTATATGAAAACACAACAGATATGTATAAATACAGGATAGTATAAATACAGTAAATAAAGCAGAGTATATATACAATAATTATATAAACAGATATAATTAAATGCACAGCGGAAATATAAAGAGATAAGGGATAGAGATACTTGACACGGAGATTTAGTGATTTACCACAACTTGGTAAATCACTAGCCGAGACACTTCCCGACACGATCCAATAAACGTATTCTTTACGGTAGAATACAAACCAAATACAAAGGAAAGCAATAGGCTCTCAAGCTCTAGCTTATTGAGATATACAGGATCACACACCCGTTATTCAAACACTTACAAGAGGAGTATAACTCACAATGGTAATCACTCTTGTATAATATTTATCACTTGGATATTTTATAAAAACGTTTTATAAAATAAATATGTAGTGATAATATGTAGTATGGAATATTAGTTGGGAGAATAGATGGCTGTTGGTTGTTCTCTTGTCTTGTATTTCTTCTCCACCTTCGCATGCATTTATATAGCAGCTCTTCCAACGGATACATGCATTCGCGGTATACCGCCAAAAGCACGCGGTATACCGTGCAGTAAAAAGTACACTGACACTCCAACGGCTCTCATGCAAAGTTGACTTCTGGAATACGTACCCGCGGTATACCGGCTATTCTTCGCGGTATACCGCCTGTAAAAGTAGCTTCAACCAATCAGCATTGCACATCAACCTCTGCCGCGGTATACCGCCTGTACCACGCGGTATGCCGGCGTCAGAAAGGGCAGCTTCCAGGCCGCAACCAATCTTTCTCAATAAACCATATTTAATTAAAATCATTTATAGGGTTTTTAGAAATATCCAAGTGGTATATTATTTTAGGGTGTTTATCATTATAAATTATAAACACTAATGACAACGTAAAACTTCCGTCTTGAACTCTTCAGATAAAATCTTCGTGTTCTTCAAGAACTGTACACTTGGATTGGATTGTTAGATAAACAATAATACGGTGTGTTTGTAATCATCAAAATAAATATATATAAATATATAGAGATGTGGTACACTTGCACCAACAGAGGCTACTGCATTGGTTCGAAGAGGAAGTGGTGCAGTCACAAATACTCTGGTTCGGGTCAGCCTTACACCAGCTGCAGCTTTTTCTATTCAGATGGGCTGGTTGGGCTACTGTTCGCATTTGCACGAAATGGTTCACCGATCCGGCGCTGATAGGCTCAACACGGGGCTGTTTGCATACAGGTATGGGGCTGACGAAGGGCGGGTCGCTGTGGTTTGGTGCTCGCAAACTGCAGTGACTCGTTAAACTTTTCAATTCGAATGCCTTTAGATCCTGTCGACAGCTTTGTTTGTCTCGTGTAGCGTCCCTGGTTGTGACTTGGCTTTAGACTCGTGTGTATTCCATTGGTTTTGGTTTAATACAATTGCCGTTTCAAAAAAAAATGTATATAAATATATTTAATAATTATTATTAATATGAATAGTATATAATAGTAATATAAATATTATAAAAAATAACAATAAATAATAATAAATAATAGTATATATTAGAATGTGATTTGACATTTGATCATATTAGTGGATTTCACAATTTCTAAAGCATTCAACACCTCCTACTTAAGGCCGCCAAGGGGTGGGCTAATGGCACCCCTATACCATACTAACCACACCCTAACCCCTACATTAATGATGAGTTTTTTTTTATCTTTTTTGTTTTATTATATTTTTTTGTTTTTTAATTTATATTAAATCTTAATTTTTTTGTTTTTTTAATTTATATTAAATCTTAATTTATATGAATTATAAATAATAAAAATTAGTTTTTTTCTAAAATAACCGTGAGAGACGATTGAGTTTTTTTTTTAATTTTTAATTTTTATTTAATTTGGAAAAAATTCTTATTGATATAAAGATTATTTTTTCTAATAATTATATAATCATAAAAAACATAAACATTGAGATTTGACATAAAGTGTAATATAAAATATGAAGATATAATAAAAAAAATATTTTTTTATATAATCAAGTTATAAATAAACGTTAAAAAAAGTCGTATAAACAACATTTTTTTATTTAAGATATAAATAAAACATAAAATAATATATATTACATTTCGGTTATTCTAAAATAACATTATCCGTAGTACAATTAACACGTAAAAGTCGCTCGTACTTCTGTATTCGATCTGAATACAGGGTAGCCCATCGTGCAACACACGGATAACTGTAGTGGAAAAAATGTGTTACAATAGTAGGGAACGGGTATCCTTCTGCCATATCTAATTTCACATAATGGTTACCATTAACGTACCCAATTGTAAAAACAACATGTTGATACCACGCTGGCGGAGTGGACCTAAGCGGCAAGTACGTCCCACAGCCTCCCATATTTATAACGTGTAATATCACATTATACTTTGAAGCAATCAAGACACCTATTTCAGGCATTGTCATCCAGTGTTCAACTGGTGCACCTTGATCTGATTGAAAGAAGTTTAAAGTGTTGTAAACAATATTCCAATGTTGACCTCCAAAAGCGTTGATGTATTATGTCTTGTGTGTATCTAACTCTTCCATCAAGTTAAACCGAATTGTGGGTCATGCATCTTCATGAAGACCGAGACAGACAACTATTGCTCGGAATCCACAATTTCCATCACCTCTCACATCATGTACATGCGTAATGTAAGGGTGAAACGTTTCCCTACCAACTGAAATGGACAATTTGTTTTTCTTGTGCCAGTATGTTTACTAGAGGTTTTGTTACTCTTGTGCATGCCACCACAATCACATTGAGATATTACTTTAGAATTGCCACGTGAGTCACTTTTGCTTCTTTCAATAACAATAACGAAACCAAGTGAATATGCCATGTTGCGTACCCAATCAATTAGATCTTGACGAGAATTAAACACCTGGAATGGACTTTTTTAGTTACAAACTACTAATTTTACCAGATAATTTAGCAAGATAAATGGAAATATAAACATACCATATCGGTAGAAAATGCGGATGGTTGAGGGTTTTCACATGCTTCAGTTGATTTGTTTGAATGAACATTATCATCCTACACAAACACATAAAAATATCAAATGGGACAACATAATATATATATATATATATATATATATAAAGTAGCGGATGAAATACCTCATCATTTGAATTATGATTAGGGGTGAGCAGCGGAATTGGGTACCCGCCTTTGGAACCGGAACCGCTCCGAAACTGCCGGTTTCGGAACCGGAACCGATGTGACTGGGTCCGGTTCCGGTTCTCATTTTTTTAGAACCGCTACCCGCCGGGACCGGTTCCGGGACCGGGTACCCGGAACCGCTGGGTACCCGGTACATTTTAATAGAAAATATCTAATATTTAATATTTATTACATATTTAATCTATGTGAAAAAATATCTAAATTAGATTAATAATTAAAATTTTAAAATTATCTAAATAAAGATTACTAGTTTAAGAAAAAATTGTTAAAGAACATTCATAAAAGATTGACAAATTGTATATATAGTGTTAGGCCTTAAAAAATTGTTTACTCTTAGCGATGTGGGAGCTGGCAGCACCATCTTTCATTTTTTATGAAAGACCTTGTCCCACATCGAAAATTTTGAGAAAATCATGCCTCATCTTTCAGTATATATAACCCTCATCTCTTCCCTTTCAATTGCATCACTAGTTCACTACATTGCTTGGGTTTAGCCTTTGGCTTGAGCCCTTTTCCTTGAGCCCTTTGGCTTGAGGCTTTGTAAAAATATTAATGGATTCACTACATTGCTTGGGTTTAGCCTTTGGCTTGAACCCTTTCCCTTGAGCCCTTTGGCTTGAGGCTTTGTAAAAATATTAATGGAGCACCCTATTAGAGTGGTTGCACCATTTGTTTTTTTAAATATAAATGTGTTCGATTAAAGTTTGTTTAAGGTTTGTTTGTTTGTGTTCGTTTAACATTTTAACAAACAAACATAAACGAACATAAACGACTATATTTTTTAAACGAACGTACACGAACACCAAAAATGCTTATGGAAGAAGTTGTTGGACATTTAAAATGTTAAAAATTAAAAAAACAATTGGTAGGCGGGTACCCGGAACCGGTTCCCAGCGGTTCCGGGACCGGTTCCAAAATTATGAGAACCGACGGGAGCGGTTCCGGTTCCATGAAAATAGGCCGGGTACCCGGTATTGCTCACCCCTAATTATGATACCATTGAAAATCTTCTCCCCAGTTCGCCATATTATCGTGAATAGTGACATGAATAGTGACATGAATAGTGATGTAAATAGTGATGTGAATAGTGATGTAAACAGTATAAAATAATCATCATTTTTCTATCCACCATTTTCGTAAACTTCTTCCTGTATAAATCATAATCAATATTTTTCTATCCACCATGAATGGGCATTTTTGTATCCACCATGAATGGGAATAGAAATAGAAGAGCATGGATGGGAGGAATCATCCTCCGTAAAGTTTTCATCAAATACCCAAAAACATAACCTTTCGTACATAAATATGCTTAAATAACATTTCTAATGGCAGATTTTCAATATTTTCAAAAATACCATAACCCAAAAATCTAAACCGAGAGAAAACTTATAAATCATAAGAGAAAGAACATACCTTATAAACAACAAAAATCAAAACCCTCAGTCAAAATAAAATGAACTGAAATTTCTCTTTTTCTTTCTCTGTTCTTTCTCTCGCTGTTCTCTCTCTCTCTCGCTCGCTCGATGTACACCAGAAAATCAAATAATGTGAAAACATGCATTCTCATGGACATATTAGAGAACATATTATATATTTACATTTTTGGTCCTTGTAATTAGTTATTAAATTACTTTTAATCCCTTACTTTATCATTTTTCATTTTATACCCTTATCATATTAACATAAATAATCGTATATAAACTAAAATATATTAAAAATACATTTTTTATTACAAATTATATCATTGTATTCGTCTCGTCAATACCTTCGAAATGAGCTCAATATTGAATATTTTTTGATTTAATCATATTGGGCTCATTTCGAAGGTATTGACGAGACGAATACAATGGTATAATTTATAAATATATATATATATATATATATAACAAAAAAGAATAACTATATATATATATTTCTATATTTCTAATATATATATATATATATAAAACAAATAAATAAATAACAATATATATATATGTCAAATAATATATATATACATATATATATATATATATATATATATATATATATATATATATATATAATCTAATCTAAAAATGATTGCAATAATATATATATATAGAGGGATAATAAATTGTAAACCTCTAAATGTGTGTAAACTTTGTATACTTTCGATTTCATATGTTTTCTTGATGAAATTGTTTATTTTGATAAAAATGTTTCATATCATTCGTTTCATGATGAAATTGTTTCATATATTTGTGTTTTTATGTAAAAACGACAAAGTTTCATCAAATTGAAAAAATATATGAAACAGTTTCATAAGAATGAAAAAAAATATGAAACTACATTAAAAACACAAATATATGAAACAATTTCATCAAGAAATGAATGATATAAAACACCTTTATCAAAATAAACAATTTCATGATATGGGGGTGCCATTAGCATTGCCCGGGTGCCAATAGCAATGCTCATCTTTTAATTTATGTGAGTTAGCCGACAAATGATAGGTGGGGGTATGGAATTCATAGGGGTAGCGATAGTATTAACCAAATTAAATATAAATGCAACATGAACGCTTGTTATAATCATGAAATAAACTTAAAAATATAATAAAGAACTTAAAATTTTACCTGATGATTTTCAAAGCGTATAATAATTCCGAGAACACCAATTCCAACAATGAAAGCCACATAAGCGCGATGCAATTTTATCCTTTTTTTTGTTTATGAAAAGAAAACAAATTTGTAGAAATAGAGAAATCTCTCGCATCTTCCATGCCATAAAATTGTGTTTTACTAGAGAACCACACTAGAGAAAGAGACGTTTCTAAACTCTAGAGAGAAAAGAAGAAATAAGATTTGTGGTGAAAAATGAATTGTGATTCCAAAAACCATCATATGCCTCCTTTTTTATCTACTCCAGAGTTTCAGCTTTGAGCCCTCCAGAATGAAAGAATTACTATGCTAACCCTGAACTTTCACAAAATGTGAGGCGCAGCCCCTCCACCTTTCTGTACTTTCACAGCTTTTAGAATATGACCAAAACATGTCGGAGATGCTCTTATTTTTGTAATAAGTTAAAGCAAAAAGCATCCGCTATATTTTAAATTTTATACTGATATTTATTGATGGTTTTGGAGAAATTAATTAAAATGTCCTAAGTTTGACTTTGACTTTATCAAATGCCCAAAATTTCTTCAATTTCACGAAAATACTCAAAAAAATACGTGAAAGGGTGCGTGATTACGGACTCCTTTTGTGAATTGGATTTTTGTCCATGAAATTGATTATTGGTCCGTGAATGATTGAAGTCTTTTCCGTGACCCACACAAAATTAGTTGAAGTTTTGAACCCAAAAAATTTCCGTGAATTATTGAAGTTTTGGTCCCAAAAAATATGTGAACCACAAAAAATTAAAATTTTAAATTAAATTATTACCACTTTTTGGGCATCTTTCAAAAAAAGTCCGTGAACCACAAAAAAATAATTTTTTAAATTAAATTATTACCAATTTTGGGGGTATTTCAAAAAAGTCCATGAACCAAACTCAAACCAATTAATGGAAAAAAATCAATCATTCACGGACCAATAACCAATTTTACGAACAAAAATCAAGTTCACAAAAGGAGTCCGTGATCATGGGTCCATTCACGAATTTTTTAGGTATTTGGTTAAATTGAGAAGAATTTAGACATTTTAGTAAGTCAAAAATGAACTTGGAACATTTTTATTAATTTTCTTATTTTTAGAGCAATGTGACTCTATAACCTAGAAGGTAGGATTGAGATGAAAAATAAATACAGTGGTACTATATAAAAATATTTAAAATTCAAGTACGACTGTAATTGACATGAAAGTTACTATTCACTATAAATTTATATTACGCAATTTAATGTTATACATTTGTATTCTAAACTGATAACTCGGTTAGAAAATTGGAAAGCAAACGATTGAAAGGGAAGTTAAAATTTCTTAAATATGTAATTTCAAATCTTTTTACTATGTGATTTTTTTTAATAATTATTTTTAAAATTATCTTTATATTTGAAGAAAAACTTTTTCTCATTCTTATTTTCTCTATTTTAAAAATAGTTTTGAAAAAAAAATGCTTAAATTGTATAACATAGAATATATTAAAATATTATGTTGTATGGATATTCAAGTATTCAACCAATGTCTTATTGAAAAATGTTTTCAATCCTCTTAATTGTAAAGTCCGGAAATTTTAAGTAAATAAAACTCTAAGTTATATAAGTGTTTTATCACGGTTATAACTTACCTTGCATTTTATAAAATTTATGGTAAATTTATTAAAACTTAGAAATATGTGTATATATATTTGTATAGAGGGATAATAAATTGTAAACCTCTAAATGTGTGTAAACTTTGTAAACTTTAGATTTCATAGGTTTTCTTGATGAAATTGTTTCATGAAATTGTTTATTTTGATGAAAGTGTTTTATATCCTTCGTTTCAAGATGAAATTATTTCATATATTTGTGTTTTTTATGTAAAAACGACAAAGTTTCATCAAACTGAGAAAATATATGAAACAATTTCATAGGAATGAAAAAATATATATGAAACTACATAAAAGCACAAATATATCAAACAATTTCATCAAAACATAAAATAAACAATTTCATGAAATAATTTCATCAAGAAAACCTATGAAATCTAAAGTTTACACGAATTTTTTTTATAAAATAGTGGGTCTCTGTATGTATATATATGTAGAGAAGGAGGATCATGTGTAATAACCCAAAGTAAAGATTGGGATCTAAATAGGAGTTAGGGGTTTATTTGGTTTATTGTGAATAAGTTTGAGGGCAATATGTGAAAAGTTGGAAAATCATTTTCCTTTCTTCTTGGGGTGCGCCGCACATGTTATGAGATTAGAAAAAAAAGGAAAGCATTTCATACTTAGGGTTAGTGTTTTGGTGGTGTGGTTGCATACCGAGAAAGACAAAAAAAAGGAGAGAAAGAAGACATGAGCTGTGTGTGTCCTGTGTGGGTGTGCGCCGGAAATAAGCAGTCGGCGAGAGAGAGAGAGAGAGAGAGAGAGAGAGAGAGAGAGAGAGAGAGAGAGAGAAGCAGTCGAGAGAGAAGAAAGAGACGACGAGGAGAGAGGCAGCGAAAGATGGAGATGGTGGCTGGGGTTCGTCGTCGGCAGGTTGCAGGTCGCCGTCAGTCGGCCGCCGGCGGTGGTCGCCGACGGTGGTGGCTGAGGTGGTGGCTGAGGTGTTGTCTACACCCTAAAACTCGTCTTATCCTTCTCATATAGCGAAAATTAGAGAGAAACAAGGAAGAGGAAGAGGAATGTTTGAGCAACATATTTCGGATTCGTGAAAGTTAATCTGGTAAGAAATCAGTCCTTTTCGTATGCTCTTCCATGCTCGTAATGTTTAAATTATCAGATTTCTAGTTGTTCTCAGTGGCGTAAGTTGAGAAATCAATTAAGAGTATTAAAGAGTTTGATCCTAATTCTCATTGTCGAAGTTAAATCAAATGTTGTTGTGGGTTCTTGGTTAGGATATAATTTGTATCAGTTTATAAAAGATGAATTGTCGTCGAAATCGTGTAGAGTTAGAGGTTTGGCGCAACCCTCACCGATTTAGTTGCTGGACCGATTTAGTTGTTGGGCCGATTTAGTGTTGGGCCGAAAGATTTCTAAAATCCTTTTTGGGCTTAGTTATTAAATTGGGCTGAATTATTGTCAAAGTCTACAATTATATTATAAGGGCCTAATGCGTAATTGGTAGTTTAATTATTCATTTAGTTTGGGTCACATTATTAGTGACATGATCTAGTATTACTACTTAGGATCCAACGTATTACTATTTATGTTGAGAATCTAGAGTTGGATAAATAAATGGATCCGGTATAGTATTTCACTTGGATGGGCAAGCAAAGACCAGTAATTATGATTTTCGGACTAGAAGTGTAGTCTACCAACTTAGACAAGTTTGGGTTGAGTTCGGGATTTAACTCGAGTAATAAATGAACGAATTATGACGTACGTTATTAATGTATTAGGTGTTCCACCTAGAGATCGGAAGTGTAAGTGAGGAGCTTTGGAGCGAGCAAGCCAGGTGAGTTTTTCTAACTAAAATACGTGCTCTTACGTGTTTTCTCAATGAAGATGAATATATGTGAACGCCCTGTTATTTTACACTACTTTTACTTAAATGAAAGATTTATACTTACTGATCAGGGTACGTGTACGAGCATGATTTAATTACAAGTGTTTACGAATGTTATCCCATGAAAATAATGCTTTACTGAAAAGATTATTCGGCAATGAAACGAATTGTAAAGTGTATTATAATTCTCATGTTTTATGACTATGACGGTTTATGTGAATGCTATGTGGAGTCGGTTGCACAGTGGGATCCGGGTACCAAGGGATTTTCTAATCCCTTGGGCATATGGAGGTTAGCTTGTAGGATGGAATTCGTTTCCTCCTACATGAAGGAACGAGGAGTCCACTTGGATTTCGGCGTAGACGAGAGGGTGTCCGTTAGGCCCCAATCGGAGTAGCTTATGCGACCCTGAACCCTGTGTTTAACCTTGGATGATGTTTATGAGAAAGATGTGAAAGTATGTTTTCTATGAAATGATTGATGTTTATGTGAAGAGTATGAACTGTTTTATAAATGATTTTTATAATGTTGTTTTACACTGTCCGTGGAGGGAACTCACTAGACCTCATGGTCTAACCCTCGCTTTTCAAAACTAAAACCTTTTCAGGTAAGCTTTTAGTAGGAGGCTCAGGTAAGTGGGCAAGCGCAGGATATTAAATGTTCGCCTGGCGTTTTGGTGCCCCAATACCTTAGTGATTTTAGTAGGTTAGCGTTCGATCGACAAAACCCATCGAGTCCGGAAGTCGCTCTGGGTGGTGGGATCCGGACATGGAATCCAGAAGTGGTAATCCGGAATTGGGCGGATTCCGAGGTGAGATCCGGAATGGTGTGGATTCCGGAAGAGTAATCCGGAATAGCATGGATTCCTGGAATGGGATCCGGAGTAAGGCGGATTCTGGACTTAGATCCGGAACGTGGTGCGGAATCCGGAGAAGATCCGGATTTGGGGGAATCCGGAACTAGATCCGAAAATTAAGGGGCAGAGTCCGGAACTATAGCATCGGATTTAGGAGTTCATTTTCTTGAGTAGAGTTTATCTAGTTGTGGGTGTCAACTTAAGACTCATTACTCTTGTTTTCTTTAAATCATAGGTGTCCCACCTAGAAATCTGAAGCCCAAGTGAGAAGTATTGTGCGAAGGCAATAGGTGAGTTTTTCTAACTAGAAACGTGTTTAAACGTGTTTTCTGAAATAAGTAAACGGATAGAAATGTCATGCTTTATTTCATGAATATGCAAGTATGAAAGATTATTTGAGATGTATGCATACATTGTTGTGAGATGTAGATTGGCTAAGTCGGGGGGTGTGGCCCACCAGTGCTCATACCGGTGGGAGTGTCCCGTTTATGCCATGGGAGGTGTGACCCAGTAAGGCAGTGTGAGACTGACACGTTGTCACTTCCGAGTGACTTCAGTGTGCCATCTACATGTGTGGTGTTACATGAAAGTTTTATTTAAAGTTGTTATCTATGAAAGTTATGAACTGCTTTAAATATGTTTTATCGAACTGTTGTTTCTTGAGGGAGCTCACTAGACCTCATGGTCTAACCCTCACATATTTTCCAAACTATATCTTTTCAGGAAAGCAGATAGTAGGAAGCTCCGGTAAGAGTCAAGAGAAGAACTAGAGTACGAACGCTTCTAGATATAGTGTTTCCCTTTCACTTTATAGACTTTTATTAATTCTTAGTTGTGAGTAGGTTGTTTTCGCCAACCTAGTTTGAGACAGATGTATTGAAAATTTTGAGACCGGTTTTGGGATGTTTTATACTTTATGAATGTTATGCTTCTATTTTTGGTTGGGTTGTTACAATTGGTATCAGAGCCATAGTTTAAGTGATTTAGGTAACCGGACGGGCCTAAACTTAAACTGTGGAAGTAGAAATCACAACTGAGAATCAGGAATGCGCTAGGAGGGCACTATAATAGGGATAAGACTAATAGGGTAGAGAGGACAGTCATGTAAGGTAGATTCGGGATTACACCTGACTAGTGTAATTGCGAATTTACAGGTACATGTATGTGCTTAAATTGCCTTATTCTTTTGAGCAGTAGTCTTAAGTAATTCATTTTGGCTTGTTTCAGTAATCCAGTATGTCTGAAAGAACCTTGAGAAGTAGATCCGTGCTCGTGGTGGGTACAAATCCAGTTGTAGGAGAGATTCGCGTAGGAGAAATCTTGGAGGAGGAACCGGTAAATCCTCTGAGGCGAGCGACCACCCGCGGAAGGGGCGGAGGCCGAGGAAGAGGACAAGCTAGACTGCCGTTGTGAGCTTCTTCTCAGGCGGTTGGGGTTGGTGTGGCAACCCGAGGAGGGAAAAAGATGCCAACCACCCGCCGAGCTAAGAATGTGGGAGCGCCTGAAGTGCGTAAGCCCTTGCATCACGAATGTACTGTTTCGGTAGGCGGAGGAAGTCAGTCGGACAGCCCAAGGAGAAACCAGAACCAAGCTTTTGTGACTGAGGAAAAGTTCACAGTTGAGATGGGTAAATTACAGGAGACCTTGCAAGCACTGTTGGAAAATCAGATCAAGACTATGTCAGAGGGACGCACGAGAAGTGAGAACGAGACGAGGACTGAGGTGTCTGGCCTACCTCTGACTGTAGTGGGAGATCATTCATTATGAACTCCGTTTGTGGCTAACGAACCGAAGATAACGAAAGGGTGTACCTTTAAGACTTTTGCGTCGTGCAAACCTCCATCTTTCAACGGGGAACGCAATCCAGTTTTAGCCCTGAGGTGGATACGCGAGATGGAGTTAGATTTCGACACAAGCAAGTGTGTCGAGGAAGACAAAGTGTTGTTTGCCATGTCTATGCAGAAAGCTGATGCCATTTTCTGGTGGATGTCGAGACAAGAGGTAAGGGTTCGGAGATCTAAAAAACAACTACCTGGGAATTGTTCACTAGAAGATTCAAAGCTCAGTTTTGCCCAGTGGTGGCCGTTAAGAAGCTCGAGGAAGAATTTCTGGGGTTGGAGCAAGGGACGATGTCAGTCCAGGAGTATACGTCGAAGTTCATTGAGAAAACTCGGTTTGCTGAACTGTATGTGCCTACTGAGGAGAGGCACATAGAGAGATACATCTGGGGACTGAAGAGTAGTGTGAGGGAGTTGGTGCAGGTGAAAGATCTGGTTACTTTTCAGGCTGCGGTAGATACTGCCGAGCTCATAGAAAAAGAGATGAATAGGCAGATGACGAAGAAATTGGAGACCGAATCGCGATGTTAAGATGCCGAGTGCGCCTAAACCCGAGTTGCGGTGGGATTTAGATCCGGAGAGAAACCTTGTAGCAAGTGTAATCAGATGCATAAGGGGGAGTGTTTGGCAGATAAGGAAGGGTGTTTCAAGTGTGGGAAGACGGGGCATATGGCACAAGACTGCCGTAGTTCGAGGTCATGTTATCAATGTGGTTCGCCAGACCATGTCAAGATAGATTGTCCGCAATTAAGGAGAGGATTTGCTGGAGGTAATGGCGGTAGTGGTGGAGGAAAAGACGGAGATAGAAAGGTGGAGCCTGCTCGCGCGAAGGCGAGGGCTTTCCACATGTCGGCAGAGGAGGCGGTGAACACGCCTGATGTGGTGACATGTACCTTCCCTATTGATTCGAATTTTGCTAAAGTATTGTTTGATTCGGGCGCCAATCGTTCGTTTGTGTCGCCTAATTTTATTCAGAAATTGCAAGTGAAACCTAAGAGGTTGAACTTTGAGTTTGAGGTAGAAGTAGCAGATGATAGTCGAGTCTGGGTGAAAGAGGTCTATGAGGGGTGTAGCATTGATGTAGATGGTCACCTATTCCCTTTGCGTTTGTATCCTATGGGAATGGGGGAGTTTGATGTGGTTCTAGGAATGGATTGGTTAGCGGAGAACGACGCTAACATAGTGTGTAATAAGAAGTTAATTCGTATCGCCTTGCCGGATAAGAGGGAGTTAGTAATCTATGGGGATCGTTGAGATAGGAAGTCGTATTTGTTATCTATGGCGAAAGCTAGACGATGTTTGGGGAAGGGATGTCCGGGGTATTTAGCTTATGTGCTAGATGCTAAGAAAGGGAAGAAGGGAGTAGAGGATGTGCCTATAGTAAATGAGTACCCAGAAGTGTTTCCAGATGACTTGACGAGTCTACCCCCAGATCGTAAAGTAGAGTTTAGAATAGATTTGATGCCTGGGGCGGCACCAATTGCACGTGCCCCCTATCGTCTAGCACCAGTGGAAATGAAGGAGATTATGACGCAGCTGCAAGAGCTACTCGACAAGGGTTTCATTCGTCCGAGCTCATCGCCTTGGGAGCACTGGTACTATTTGTTAAGAAGAAGGACAGATCTATGCGGATGTGCATAGATTACCGTGAGCTCAACAAGGTGACAGTGAAGAACAAGTACCCGCTTCCGAGGATTGACGACCCCTTCGACCAGTTGCAAGGTACCAGCTATTTCTCGAAGATAGACTTGAGGTCGGGTTACCATCAGCTGAAGGTAAGAAAGGAAGATGTGCCCAAGACAGCCTTTCGTACAAGATACGGACACTACGAGTTCTTAGTTATGCCCTTTGGCATGACTAATGCCCCAACAGTGTTCATGGACTTGATGAACAGGGTGTGTAGTTCGTTGTTGGACAAGTGTGTAATCGTCTGTATCGACTATATTCTGGTCTACTCTCGAACCCGTAAAGATCACGAGGAGCATCTTTGGGCGGTGTTGGAATTGCTGAAACGTGAGAAGTTGTACTCTAAGTTCTCAAAGTGCGAGTTCTGGTTAAGGGAAGTTCAATTGGTCACGTGGTGTCGACGGACGACATCAAAGTGGACCCCGCTAAGATCGAAGCTATTAAGGATTGGGAGCCGCCAAAGTCGCCATCGAAAGTGAGAAGTTTTCTTGGGCTAGAGGGCTACTACCGGAAGTTCATTCAAGACTTCTCTCGTATACCCACGCCGTTGACCACGTTGACAAGGAAGAACGTCAAGTTCGTTTGGACCGAAGCTCAGGAGGCCGCATTTGAGAAGTTGAAGGAAAGTCTGAGCAGCGCTCCAATTTTTTCATTACCAGATGGATCGGAAGGTTTTGTAATTTACAGCGATGCTTCCAATCTTGGGTTAGGATGTGTGATGATGCAAAATGGGAAGGTGATTGTCTACGCATCTCGACAGTTGAAAGATCATGAGAAGGACTACCCTACACACGACATAGAACTAGCGGCAGTGGTGTTCACTTTAAAGATATGGCGACACTACTTGTATGGAGTGAAGTTCCAGATCTACACCGATCACAAGAGTCTTAAGCACCTTTTCGATCAGAAGGAATTGAACATTAGACAGAGGAGATGGATGGAACTGTTGAACGACTACGACTGCGAAATCCTTTACCACCCGGGTAAAGCGAATGTGGTAGCTGACGTGTTAAGTCGGAAAGAGTGAGGAGAATCGACCAAAGTGGTGGCCTTCAGAATCGAGGCGACATCGAGCCTCCTGAACGAGGTCAAGAAGTCCCAATAGGAGGCGTTGTTAGAAGAGAATATAAAGAGAGAAAGGATCGTTGGAATTACGTAATTGATCAGTGTCAACAGTGGTGGGTTGAGGTGTATGAAGGACCGAGTGTGGGTCCCTAATTTAGGGAACTTGAGAGTAAGCATTTTAGAAGAAACACATAAGTCACGATATTCAATGCACCTAGGGACGAACAAGATGTACCGAGACTTAATACAGTTTTACTGGTGGCCAGGAATGAAGAAGGACATCGCTCACTTTGTGGAACGATGTGTGACGTGTCTGAAGGTTAAAGCTGAGCATCAACGCCCTTATGGAGAACTTCAGTCTATGGAGACCAGTGTGGAAATGGGATGACATCACCATGGATTTTGTTACGAAGTTACCAAGGACTCCGAAGGGTAACGATGCGATATGGATGATTGTGGATAGTCTCACCAAGTCCGCACATTTTCTACCAATCAGGGAGTCGGATTCATTGGAGAAGCTAGTCTGGTTGTACATTAATGAGATCGTATCAAGGCACGGGGTGCCGCGATCGATTGTGTCCGATCATGATAGCCGGTTTATGTCATCGTTCTGGAGAAGTCTTCAGCGAGAGTTGGGTTCGCAAGTGAAGTTGAGCACAACATATCATCCCCAAACGGATGGCCAGAGCGAAAGGACTATTCAAACGTTAGAGGATATGCTCCGAGCCTGTGTAATTGATTTCAAGGGTTCTTGGGAAGTACACCTACCTTTGATAGAGTTTTCGTATAACAACAGTTACCACACGAGCATCCAAGCAGCACCATTCGAAGCCTTATTGGTACGTGCGAAATACGTGTTTTAATCTCAGTGGGTTGTAAACTGTCCACAGTGGGAAGTGCAAGTGTACATTGTCCACTATGATCGTCACAACAAATAATAGTTGGTAAAATACCAGAATCGAATCTACAGGGACTGGACAATCAAGACAATATGGTTCTTATGAGCTCCTTTTACAGGTTCAATTAGAGAGGAAAATAATACTTTGGTTTGGTTTGGTGGAATAGCTACTTTAACGATTTTACTAAGGTTTAAAAGAAGGAATGTAGGTTAGATTTTCCCTAGATTTTATACCAAATACCTGGTCCTAAAAATGATCCTTGTATTCGAGGTGGGCATTTTTGCTAGAAAAGCCCGGTTACAAAATACTCACACCGTTAGATAAAAATCTCATACTCTTAGTAATTATTGTTTTGTCAATGGTAATCTCAAAATGGACCTTTTCAGGCCTCGATGGAATGTGTAGAGACAAATACTCTAAGTGTTTTTAGAATACACCAACTAGCTTGCCTACTACTCCAGTGGGTTGAGATTAGCTCACTGTGCCGACCTCACTTTCGTAAGTGTCATAAGAATTCTTTCGAATCCCCTAGCATCATTCAAGCTCGTGTCACTGCGTTCTACTTATTTCTAAGTTTAGAACTAGACTTTAGATCCTTGCAAGTGATCGGCTTGTTCGCATCCTTGGGTAAATATCGAGAATGAATGACCAAAACAATAAATATTCTAAGTATAAAGATTACTCAAGCATTTTTAATAAAATCCAGGTACTTCTCCTTCCTGCATCCCAAAGAATGTTTAGCCCATAACTAAAGTAAAGAAAACAAAAGAGTAGAAGTTACATGATAACTCTATTTTTAGAGTTATTATTTCCATTTATTTTCCACTTTATTTTGTCAATTTTAGCCATTTCACTTCTAAAAACCCCCATTCTTGGTATGATTTACGAAAACGAGAAAAAGGAGTGAACCATGGTCTTTAATAAATTATTTGGGGAAGTTTTGGGTGTTTTCACGATTTTTCATCCGCAGTGACGTATACAGTGCCCACTCCGGTTCCCCACTCTTCGAGCAGAACAAAAAGAAAAGAAAAAGAAACTTTTAGTTGGAATCTAATTTTCTGGAGGAGGAAGGTTCATTTGGCAGAGAAATGGCTGGAGAAGTACAATGTAGTTCTCATTGAAGATAGCATCAAGTACACCCCTTTGTACTTGCAAAAGTTGACTTCTAAAATACCATTGGGTAATAAGAGCTATACATGGAGGATTGAAGCATTACCCTATGGGCTGATTTCAGCATTGCCCTGCAGTCCTTACACCTTGGAAAACCCTTTTTGTGTAAAGACCAACACCTCCTCCTTAGTATAAAAAGGGGTGTTGGGTCTCATTTATTACAATCCATCCATCTTGCAATTTATCTAGCATTTCCTTAAGTTGTAAGCTTTCATTTACTGCAGTAACTTAGCATTTAATTTCAGTAATTTATTTTCTGTTGTAGTTCGAAATACACAGTGCAGGGACGACTTCTCGTTCCCCACTGTGAGCAGTTAATGCAAATCACTTTCAGTTTTATTATGTGCAATTATTCATCTTTTGTTTTCTTTACTTCGGAAATGTTAGGCTAAACATCCTTTGGGATGTAGGAAGGAGAAGTACCTGGATTTTATCAAAAATGCTTGAGTAATCTTTATACTTAGAATAGTTGTTGTTTTGGTCTTTCATTCTCGATATTTACCCAAGGATGCGAACAAGCCGATCACTTGCAAGGATCTAAAGTCTAGTTCTTAACTTAGAAATAAGTAGAGCGCAGTGACACGAGCTTGAATGATGCTAGGGGATTCGAAAGAATTCTTTTGACACTTACGAAAGTGAGGTCAGCACAGTGAGCTAATCTCTGCCCACTGGAGTAGTAGGCAAGCTAATTTGTGTATTAAAAACACTTAGAGTATTTGTCTCTACACATTCCATCGAGGCCTGAAAAGGTCCATTTAGAGATTACCATTGACAAAACAACAAGTACTAAGAGTATGGGATTTTTATCTAACGGTGTGAGTATTTTGTAACCGGGCTTTTCTAGCGAAAATGTCCACCACGAATACGAGGATCACTCTAAGGACCGAGTATTTGAGATAAAATTTAGGGAAAATCCAACCTACATTCCTCCTTTTTAACATTTAGTAAATCGTTTCGAGTAGCTATTTTACCAAACCAAACCAAAGTTTTATTTTCCTCTCTAGTTGAAACTTGTAAAAGGAGCTCATGAGAACCGTATTGTCTTGATTGTCCAGTCTCTGTGGATTCGATTCTGGTATTTTACCAACTATTACTTGCTGTGACGATCATAGTGGACAGTGTACACTTGCACTTTCCACTGTGGACAGTTTGCAACCCACTGCGATTAAAACACACATTTCGCACGTAACAAGTTTTTGGCGCCGTTGCCGGGGACTGGCGTGATTTTAAATCTCAAGACATTAGTTTTTGTTCGAGCCCGAATAACTCGTTTTTCTAAGCTTTTCGTGTTGCATGCCAAGGCAACAACACGAACCTTTGTTACCAATCGATCTTGAAATAGAGAAAACTTTTTGAAGAAGACGCAGAAACAGAAATCGACAACCCCCTGTGATCCCCACTGTGAACATGGCTGCAATACCGCCACCTGTAGTGGAGACCACAATCACGATTGCCGATAGCAAAGATCGAAAAATACGGGACTATGCTACTTCCGGAGTTGGTGATTTAAGCTCCGGAATTTTGAGACCCAATATTGTTGCAACGCATTTTGAACTCAAACCGGTGATGTTTCAAATGATCCAAGCCATGGGTCAATTTGGAGGATCACCATCTGAGGATCCGCACTCACACTTAAAATCGTTTTTAGAAATGACCGATTCCTTTCAGTTGCAAGGTGTTAGTGATGAGGCATTGAGACTAAGGCTTTTCCCTTTTTCATTAAGGGACAAGGCAAAGTCTTGGCTGAACGCACATGCACCTCACTCGATAACCACTTGGCAAGAGCTTGCCGATAAATTTTTGCAAAAATACTTTCCTCCAACAAGGAATGTAAGGTTTCGAAATGATATAATTTTGTTTAGGCAAGAGGAAGATGAGGCTGTTTCGGATGCATGAGAACGATTTAAAGATTTACTTCGGAAGTGCCCACATCATGGCATCCCACATTGCATTCAATTGGAGACCTTTTACAATGGTCTTTCCAATGCAGCCAAAATCATCTTAGATGCAACAGCTGGTGGAACATTTACGAGTATGACCTACAACGAAGGATATCAAATCTTAGAAAAAGTGTCCAACAACAATACCGAATGGTCAAATCCGAGAGCACCCATATCAAAGACCAACACCATCGATTCCGAGGCACTTAAAACCATGAATGCGCAATTGGTGGCCTTGACCAAAATCGTTTTAAATCAAAATAGAGGCCAAGTCAATTCAGCAACGCATCTCCCTGAAAATTGCTCCCTCTGTGGAGAGGAGCATGTTTTTGATTTTTGCCCAGCAAATCCCGAATCTGTTAATGTTATAGGAACCAATCCGAGGAACAACCCTTATTCGCAGACTTATAATCCAGGTTGGAGAAATCATCCGAATTTCTCTTGGTCTGGTAATCAAGGACTCCAACCCCAAGGGCCGAGTCATATCCAGCAAAGACCATACAATCCCCCTGGATTTCAGCAACATCACAGTGGGCAGTCCCCACATCACAGTGGGCAGTTCCCACAACCATACCAACCACGATCTACTCAACCCGCTGAGACCCAACAGTCACTTGAATCAATTCTCAAGGATTTTATGAATCAAACTCAAGCAGCCATTAGAAATATAGAGACTCAAGTAGGACAACTAGCCGTTGAAGTTAAGAATAGACCACCAGGAACGTTACCTAGTGATACCGAGCAAGCTAGGGTGATAGGAAAAGGACCAGAACATGTCAAGTCCATAACACTGAGGAGTGGAAAGGATCTGAAAGATATCGTTTTTGAGTCCGATGATTCGCCTCAAATACCCACTGTGGTCCCCACAGTGGGCACTCCTCAGGTCACTGTGGTCCCCACAGTGAGGACCGACATCCCTGACCTTCCCACTTTTGGATCTGTTCCAAAGCTTACTTTTCCAAAGCCAATACCTCAGCAAACTCAAATTGACCCACGAAATATCTCTTTTCCTCAAAGAATGAAGCCTAAGAATGTCGATGTTCAATTTAAAAAATTCTTAGACATTTTTAAACAACTTCATATTAACATACCCTTGGTAGAAGCTCTCGAGCAAATGCCAAGCTATGTTAAATTTTTAAAGGATATTTTGAACAAAAAGAGAAAGCTGGGTGAGTTTGAGACTGTAGCTTTGACCGAAGAATGTAGTGCCCTCCTTACTAGCAAGATTCCACCGAAGTTGAAAGACCCGGGTAGTTTCACCATTCCATGCATTATAGGAGGACAAGAAGTAGGTCAAGCACTTTGTGATTTAGGAGCTAGTGTCAACTTGATGCCGCTGTCCATTTTTAACAAGTTAGGTATTGGAGAGGCTAGACCCACAACCGTGACATTACAACTAGCCGACCGGTCCATTGCCTATCCCAAGGGAAAAATAGAAGATGTTTTGGTCCAAGTGGATAAATTTATCTTCCCCGCCGATTTTCTAGTTCTAGATTATGAGGCCGATAAAGAAATCCCAATCATCTTAGGGCGTCCGTTTCTTGCAACCGGACGTACTTTGATTGATGTGCACAAAGGAGAACTCACGATGCGGGTTAATGACCAAGAGGTAACTTTCAATGTCTTCAAGGCCCTTAAGTATATGGAAACCGAAGACTGTTTTGCTTTAAGTTCGATTAATGGAACCCACCGTCTTGACACAGTGCCCACAGTGAGGAGTGAGAGTGAGCACTCCGAATCTGAGAGTGATAACACTTTTGAGGATGAGTGTAACGAGATCTTGGCAGCTTTTGAGCAGCTAGATTTCAAAGATAGACATGTCAAACTACCATCCAAAAATCCCCCTGACTTGAATTTGAAGCCATTGCCTTCCCACTTAAAATATGCCTACCTCAATGAGTTAGAAGAACTTTGTCATCACTCCGACATAAATGCAAAAACCAACAAGGAGAAGATCAAGTGGTGGCCTGACCAAAAAATCACTCATGGAGAGTTTGGGGAGGGACAAAAAGTGCTACTTTTTAATTCAAGGTTAAGGATGTTTCCGGAAAATCTAAAATCACGATGGAAAGAGCCTTACACTGTGGTCAAGGTAAGCCCTTTTGGAACTCTGGACTTAATGGCTCCTCAATCCGGAAAAATCTTCAAAGTCAATGGGCAAAGGGTGAAGCACTTTCTGAACAAGAGTGCCCACATTCCATCCCACTCTCCATCCCGCTCTGGTTAAGCAATGTCACAACCGTTTGTAAATATTTTATTTCACTTATTTGCTGTCTTTTTATTATTTTTGGTCTTTTTAATTCTGCATGATAGTTTGTTTTAATGTGTGTAGGAGAAATTGCCGCTTTTTGAAGAAAAATCAAGGAAAGTACTTTGCAGTGGGGAAGGCTCAGGTCACTGCACTCCCCACTCCCCACCTGACGAATGAAAGGACCATTTTTGGGGCCCAATGCTGACAAGCTTTCACCTTTTGCTGCCATCAAGTCTACTTTTAAGCCATGGTGTCATAGTTCATCATTTCCCAAGCAAAGCTATCATTGTCCTTCCTCTCCCTCTCTCCTAAAACCGGCGGTTTCCCCCCATTTTTGAAAAGAAAACATTTCCAAAAACCACCTTAACCTCCTTTGCTTCCAAAATTTACCCAGCAAACTTTTTCTTCTCCATTTCTCTCTCAAAGAAAACCCACAAACCTAAAACCCTAAAAAAAAATGGCGCGAAGCAAAAGATTGAACATCCGGCACGATGCACCCACACGAGCAGCCGTGCGCCGTCGTCTCACAGAAGAGAACCCACCGGAAAATGTCACCGGCGATCTAAATGAACCACCACCTATTTCCGGTGACAACCCCATCATCTCCGGCGATAACCCCATAACATCCGGCGCACCTGATGCGGGTTCTTCACAGCAAGAAAGCCCAAAAGCCAAGGCATCCTCTCAAGTCTCCGACACTAGTATCATCCACTTCGAAATCGAGGCACTGCTGGCCGAAGAAGAAGAGAGGCGGTTAGCAGAGGAGTTCAAACAGAAAATGGAAGCCATTAGAAAAAGAAAGGAAGAGGTCGAGAGGAGGCGTCGAGAGGAAGAAGAAAGAATCAGAAAGGAAGAAGAGGAAAAGCGAATGGAAGAAGAAAGGCTGAAGGCTGAGAAGGAAAGGATTTTTGAGAAAGAAAGGAAAAGGGCTGAGGCAGAGATTTTTGCTGAAGAAGTGGAATTTCAGAGGAAGGTTGATGAAGACTATCAGGAACAATACCGCAAGCTTGGGGATAGTGTTGAAAGAGAGACAGTGAGGATAACTGCCCACAGTGGGGAGAACCTAATTCTGCGGGCCATAAGAAGGAAAGGAGTGGTCACCCGGTCTGCGGTGACCAAAGCTCTGAAACAACCGACAAAAAGGCCGGCAAAACAACCGACAAAAAGGCCGACAAAACAACCGTCAAAGAAAGGTACAAGTCTTCAGCCCTCTTTAAGTTCATCTTCTGTTGAGATTGATGTTGGGGATGACCAAGTTCAAACCAAAAACCCACATCAATCCACAGTGGGCACTGCGCATGCCCCCAGTGGGGTGCCCAGGCAGTTCACCACTCCGGAGGTGGCTGCCCACTATGAGTGCATTGCTACACAGAAACTGAAGTTAGAGAGGGGTTTCGACCCTGAGTTTGTTGAGGCCAACCCATTTGTTAAGAATAGGATTGTAGCGCAAGACTGGTCGATTTTGGCTGAAGCCAATCGACGCGCGAATGCCTCGTTAGTGCGTGAATTTTACGCCGAGGCCTCTCAAGCAAAGGATCCCACTGTGGTAGTTCGGGGTAAGCAAGTAAGCTATACCCCAGGAGCGATTAACCGGGTATTAGGAAGAAGGAGCCCGGCTGTGTGTGAGTTTGCCCAGTTTTTAAAGAAAATGACCCCGATGGACGAGGATCTTGTCTTGCGCGAAATAGCAGTCGAGGGGAAGCCGTGGAATAAAGACGGCCAGAGAAGGTGCCTAAACGCTAGCTCCCTCACTACCGAGGCCGCTGTTTGGTTCCAATTTCTCCGGGCCTCTGTGTCCCCAACATCGCACGATACCACATTGTCTATGCATAAATGTGCTTTGTTGTACTGCCTCCTCACTGGACGAAAAATCAACGTCGGAATTGTTATGCATGCGGCCATAGATCAAGCTCAAAACAGAAAGAAGGTAGTCTTGCCCCTTCCTTGCCTCGTTACGTTACTAATGATAGACGCAGGTGTACCCTCGGCGGTGGAGGATCAGTGGTTTGACTCCACGAGCAACATCAGCGCACAAACCATCCGCAAGATGGGAAGGTACGTCGCCACTCCTCCAGCTGAACAAACAGAAGATATCCCCACAGTGGGGACTGTTCACCCCACTGTGACCATTGCTGAGGAGCATGTTGTGAGAACGCCACGTACACCACTCCATTCAACCGAGGCCGGATCATCAAGCAACCAAATGGGAGAGATTTTGGCAGCTTTGAAGAAGCTCACATACAGGATCGAGTTGCTGGAAAGTGAGCAGCGATATCAGAACCGGGCCACGCAGAAATTTTGGATGTATACAAGAGAACGGGATGAGGTGACGGGCCTGATGATGAAAGAGGCCAACCCAATGCTAGCTGCTCAGCTCCCAGATTTTCCTGAGGATATTTGCCCAACCAATGCCAGTGATGACGAGTTTGAAGAGGATGACGCCGCCAGTTCACCAGAGGCCACCCCGACCCGTTGAATGGTTTGTTAAAACTTTGGTTCCACTCTTTTGCTCTCAAAAACAATTTTAAATTTCGGTTTGTTTTATATTTTGTGCCTATGGCTAGGCTTTTGACACTTTGCTGAATTCTTATTTTGGTTCGTAATGCATGAAATCCTATCGCTCGGTAGGTACTTTTGGGTACTAACGTATTTGTTGTTTGAATGCTTGTTTGATCTCGTTCCATTTCAAGGTACAACCTTCGGCTTCCGACTTAAAAAGGTCCCTTTTGTAAGTACGAATCTCAACTTGATACCATGAAATGATATAGGCCATTTTTCGCATCCAAACACGATCCTTTTTGTACCCCAAACCACCACCTTTGTTCATTAATTCAATGTCACAGTGGGGACACTGTGAGATTTTAAGTTTGAGGTGGGAACTTCTAGAGTGACCTCCAGTTTGCTCACAGTGGGGACACTGTGAAGTCCAAGTTTGAGGTGGGTAAGCCGTACCCCCCTCCCAAAAAAAAAAAGAGAAAATACAAAAATACAAAAACAGAAGAAAAACGGATTGTCACTAACAAAATTGATGGTGTGCCTTTTCTGGACCATCAAAGTGCTCAATCCCAGGAAAAGATGGTGTGCCTATTCTGGACCATCAAAATACCCACCCTCACAAAAATAGCCATACTCCTTATACCCAAATAAAGCCTGAAAGTGTACGTTCTTATCATAGCAAAATACTAAACACCCACTTCTTGAAATAAAAATCTCAAAGCGAGATCTTCGGTCCATGTTTGGAAATTCTTGTCAAAACCCTTGGGAAAAGATTCAAAGCCATAAACCCTTCAAACCCAAGAAAGCCCTATTGATCAAAAGGTAAACAAGGGAAAGGTTTCGTCAAACACAAAAGTGAAATTTTCAAGTTTCGGACCGAAGGAAGTATCGGAGGAAGGAGATCAAACGCTCATTCAAGTCAAGAAGTATGTAAGTCCCTCAAAGATTCAAATGCATTGTGTTTCATTTTATTTCTTTCTTTTTATTACTTGGGGACAAGTAATGATTTAAGTTTGAGGTTGTGATAACTCTATTTTTAGAGTTATTATTTCCATTTATTTTCCACTTTATTTTGTCAATTTTAGCCATTTCACTTCTAAAAACCCCCATTCTTGGTATGATTTACGAAAACGAGAAAAAGGAGTGAACCATGGTCTTTAATAAATTATTTGGGGAAGTTTTGGGTGTTTTCACGATTTTTCATCCGCAGTGACGTATACAGTGCCCACTCCGGTTCCCCACTCTTCGAGCAGAACAAAAAGAAAAGAAAAAGAAACTTTTAGTTGGAATCTAATTTTCTGGAGGAGGAAGGTTCATTTGGCAGAGAAATGGCTGGAGAAGTACAAGGTAGTTCTCATTGAAGATAGCATCAAGTACACCCCTTTGTACTTGCAAAAGTTGACTTCTAAAATACCATTGGGTAATAAGAGCTATACATGGAGGATTGAAGCATTACCCTATGGGCTGATTTCAGCATTGCCCTGCAGTCCTTACACCTTGGAAAACCCTTTTTGTGTAAAGACCAACACCTCCTCCTTAGTATAAAAAGGGGTGTTGGGTCTCATTTATTACAATCCATCCATCTTGCAATTTATCTAGCATTTCCTTAAGTTGTAAGCTTTCATTTACTGCAGTAACTTAGCATTTAATTTCAGTAATTTATTTTCTGTTGTAGTTCGAAATACACAGTGCAGGGACGACTTCTCGTTCCCCACTGTGAGCAGTTAATGCAAATCACTTTCAGTTTTATTATGTGCAATTCTTCATCTTTTGTTTTCTTTACTTCGGAAATGTTAGGCTAAACATCCTTTGGGATGTAGGAAGGAGAAGTACCTGGATTTTATCAAAAATGCTTGAGTAATCTTTATACTTAGAATAGTTGTTGTTTTGGTCTTTCATTCTCGATATTTACCCAAGGATGCGAACAAGCCGATCACTTGCAAGGATCTAAAGTCTAGTTCTTAACTTAGAAATAAGTAGAGCGCAGTGACACGAGCTTGAATGATGCTAGGGGATTCGAAAGAATTCTTTTGACACTTACGAAAGTGAGGTCGGCACAGTGAGCTAATCTCTGCCCACTGGAGTAGTAGGCAAGCTAATTTGTGTATTAAAAACACTTAGAGTATTTGTCTCTACACATTCCATCGAGGCCTGAAAAGGTCCATTTAGAGATTACCATTGACAAAACAACAAGTACTAAGAGTATGGGATTTTTATCTAACGGTGTGAGTATTTTGTAACCGGGCTTTTCTAGCGAAAATGTCCACCACGAATACGAGGATCACTCTAAGGACCGAGTATTTGAGATAAAATTTAGGGAAAATCCAACCTACATTCCTCCTTTTTAACATTTAGTAAATCGTTTCGAGTAGCTATTTTACCAAACCAAACCAAAGTTTTATTTTCCTCTCTAGTTGAAACTTGTAAAAGGAGCTCATGAGAACCGTATTGTCTTGATTGTCCAGTCTCTGTGGATTCGATTCTGGTATTTTACCAACTATTACTTGTTGTGACGATCATAGTGGACAGTGTACACTTGCACTTTCCACTGTGGACAGTTTGCAACCCACTGCGATTAAAACACACATTTCGCACGTAACATTACACATAATTAAACTGAAAGTGACTTGAATTAAACCCACAGTGGGGAACGAGAATTCGTCCCTGTCACTGTGTACTTCGAACTACAAATTATACTAAGAAAATAAAATACAGAAAATTAAAGTTAACTACTGCAGTAAAATGAGAGAAACTAATGTAGTAGTTGAGAAATTGCAAGAAATTAAGCTCTAGATAGCATGCATTAAATGGCACCCAACACCTCCTTTATATACTAGGAGAAAGGGTTGGGTAATACACAATAAAGGGTTTGTCTATTGAATAAAGACCAAAGGATCATGGCAGAATTCAGCACCTTGGACAATCCTTTTACCCAAAGGATCCTTCTCCTTGTCAACTTCTAAGTACAAAAGGTGTACTTGTTGCCATCTTCAATGTAGATGCCATGTACTTTTCCAGCCCTTATTTCCCTGCCATTTGAACCTTCTAAACTCCAGAGTATTTAATCCCAACTACTAGTTTCTTTTTCTTTCTTCTTGGTCTGCTCGAATAGTGGGAAGCCGGAGTGGGCACAAAAGTGGTCACTGCAGGATAAAACGTGAAAAACACCCAAATTCCACCAAATAATTTATTAAAGACTATGGTTCACTCTTTTTGCTCATTTTCGAGAATTGTTCCAAGAATGTGGGTTTTTAGAAGCGGAATGGCTAAAATTGACAAAATAAAATAGAGAATAAAAGGAAATAATAACTCTAAAAATAGAGTTATCACTTATACGGTCGGAAGTGTCGAACGCCGCTGTGTTGGAACGAAGTGGGGGAGAGGCAGTTAGCAGGACCAGAAATCGTACAAATGACTGCAAATAAGATAGAGCTAATCCGTGAAAAAATGAGGATCGTGCGGGATCGGCAAAGAAAGTATTCAAACAAAAGAAGGAAGCCTATCGAGTTTCAAGTAGGTGACAAGGTAATGCTGAAAGTCTCGTCTTGGAAGGGAGTAGTACGTTTCGGGAAGAAAGGAAAGTTGAGACCGAGGTATGTGGGGCCTTTCGTCAATTCTGAACGGGTCGGGGCAGTAGCTTACAAGTTAGACTTGCCAGAAGAATTAAAGGGAGTTCATCCGACTTTTCATGTTGCAAACCTGAAGAGGTGTTTGGCCGAAGCCGATGTGGCCATTCCATTAGAGGATATCAACATCGACGAGAAGTTGATGTACGTGGAGGAACCAGTTGAGATTGTGGGCAGCAAGATTCGTAAGTTATGGAACAAGGAGATCAGGTTGGTAAAGGTTCAATGGCGGTTTCATAAGGGCCAAGAGGCAACCTGGGAAGTGGAGGCGGACATGAGGTCCAAGTACCCTCAGCTTTTCGACAAAGTAATTCCGGAGACGAAATTCTTTTGAGGGGGAGATATTGTAATAACCAAGTTTTTAAACTAAAGAAGTATAAGAAGGGTGGAAGAAAATAAAGAAACTTAAGTCTTGGAGGGGCCAAAGTGTAATCTGGAAGGAGAGTATAAAACTCACAATTTGGGCATGTTAGCTTCAATCTTCCTAATCATAGAAGTATTTAGAAGTAGTGAAAAATAGGCTAAGTGAAGAAAGCCTCTTACAGAGGCTCTGCCGGACTTACCGAGGGCTCAAGATCAAGAATCTACAGAAGCTAAAGAGGCGCGCTACAGAAGCTCTGTCATACGCACAAAGAAGACCAATATCTCGGAATCCGGTGAAGACTGCTCCACAGAGGACCAGACCACAGAACCTCTGTAACTCATTACAGAGCCTCTGTGGTCCTCACTGAAAGACTTGAAGATATTTATAATATCTTGCTACTGTTACAGGACCCGTTCATCAACTTGCATGGTAGCATGCCCTGTCCAACGTCGACGTGTCAAACTCTGATTGGACTCAGTAGGGCTTAGTACATAATAGACGTCTGCTGCATTAAATGCAATACAGCACGTCTGACTGTTCATGCCATCCCTCCAACTGTTCACGACATCCGTTCTACTATTCATCAGTACCGTTCTGAATAGTAACCTGCTTTATGGTCCCCTTTAGATTAGTATATAAGGAAGACTCATGTTGAGTTCTTCCTTATCACTCATCAAAAAAACCATAAAAAAGAACACAAAAAGCTTATTCACCTTAAAAGTCATATCTGTTTTAAAGCTTTACTTACTCTTTGTTCTTAATCTGTTCTTGATATATATATATTCAGTAAACCTTGAAGTAATTATATTCTGTTCACTGTTTATTTATATTCCGTTCTAAATCTATCAAACATATCTGTTAGTTCTTCAAATACGCTTCCGCATCAAACCTTAACTTGAACTAATAGATCTGATAATCTTGTTTAAGCAAAACGGGAACCAACAATTGGTATCAGAGCGAAGCTTGATTTTCAATATCAAGTGATCCTTGTTTGACAACATTGTTGATAGATTTCATTTCTCTTCATCACCATATTTCTGGATATCAGTTGTACCCAGAAAACCTCCCAGATCTTCATACTAATAAATCCTCCATCAGATTATCCTTTCCTCAAAATGACAAATACAAATAACTTTTTCACTGCTGGCTCTTTAACCAAACCTCCTACTCTTCTTAGAGATGAGTATCCTCAATGGAAAATAAGAATGGTTCATTTTTTTGAGGGTACTAAAAAAACTCTCAAACAATATCTATACAATCTTCCTCCGGTTCCTACGATAACTATGCCACGTGTACCAGCTACTGCTGAATCTCCTGAAATCCCTGAACATCAAAAACCTAAACCAAAAGAAGAATGGTCAAATGAAGATAAAGCAGAAGATGAAGTTGCACAGAAAACAAAAAGAATATTGATCATGGCAATCCCCAACGAACTTTTTCAATCCTTAGATGCATGCGAAACAGCGCACGATCTCTGGAAAGAATTAGAAAGACAGTTGGAAGGGGGTGCTAAAACTCAGAAGAACCGAAGGGCACAATACATAAATGAATATCATGCTTTCAGAGCCTCTGCAACAGAATCTCTGCAAACAACATACGACCGGTTCAACTCTCTCATAAACAAATGCAAAAAGTCTGGTATTCACAGAACCACGGAAGAAAATAACGTCATGTTTCTAAAGAGCCTGAACGATGAGTGGCTTCAGTTGTCTATGTCTTTTCAAACAAATCAAGATCTAGACAACTGGACACTCTCTGATCTCTATGGAACACTTGCTGCACAAGAGCCTCAAATAGCTCAAGCTAAAACACTAACCATTGTGCCATACGCATTGGTTAGTAAATCTACAGAGGCTGCAGACAGACCAAGAAATGAGATATCTACAGAGGAGAAAAAGAAGGAGAAAAAGAAGATGATAATGGTTGATAGCGAAGAAGACGAGCTGATAGAGGAAGAGATAACTCTTGCGTCATTAGCTAAATCAATGGCTCTATTGACAAGAGAGTTTAGAAATAACCAAAGGAATTCTGGTAGAAGAGATGATGGAAGAAGAGAAGAATCAAGTGACCGACAGAGGTCAGACTACAGAAATGATGACCAACAGAGGTCGAGCGACAGAAGCTACAGAGGAAATGATCGACAGAGATCAGATGACAAGGTAGGCCACACACAAGAATGCTACAAATGTGGTAAACCCGGTCATTACGCAAACGAATGCCGAACAGAGAAAGGTGGAGACCTACAGAAGTCTGACGACCGAACTGGAAACACCTCCCAAGGTTGTTTCAACTGCGGCAAGCCAAGTCATTTCGCAAAAGAATGCAGAAGTAGACCAAATCGCCCACAGAATGACTCAGCTTTTTTCAAAAAGAAGGTCGAGTATTACGCACAAAAATCTCTAATGGCAAACAAAGGGCATTCAGAGGCAAACAAGGAGGACTTTGAATCAGACTCCACCTCTGACGATGAATTCCCTACAAATGCCCTGTTCTGTGGTATGGCAAAAGTCAACTCCGGCACTGGCAATGAGGTATCCACTTCAAACTCTATCTCAAGTACTGATTCTGTAGATGATGATTTATTTAAACTTAACATTGAACTGAAAGAAGTAAATGAAAGCATTCAGAAAAGACTGACCTTTAATGGGAGAGAAGTAAGGTTTCTCACTCAAGAAAAAGCCAAAATCTTTGAAGAAAAAGAAAAGGTCGAAAAATATTGGAGCAAAAATATAGATCCGTTAAAAAGGCAAATTTCTGATCTAACCTATGCTTTAAAAATCAAAACAAAAGAACTTTCAGTTTCAAAAAGTGAAACAACAGACATAAGAGCTCTCAAAGAATACTTTCAAAAAGAAAGAGAGGTACTTTGGCAAGATCTTTTAAGAAGAGAAGTTTTACTTAAAAACTATAAAGATGCACAGAAGGTGTATGAAAAGGTAAACTCTCAAATAGCAAGACGAGGTATAGGGTACAGTGATATTACCTTAGGAATTGAAAATAAACGACTAAAACCTCTGTCTTCTCTATTTGTTTTGAGAAAAACTAATAAACCAAACTTTCCAAACTTACTCTCTGTAAGTAAAAGGGTTAAAATCTCTGCAGAACCTCACTTGAGGAAACATACAAAGATGATCAATGTGTGGTATGAAAACACAGATTCATCATCTTCAACCTCTGTCAATAGAGGAATCAAACCAAAGAAATATCTTAAAACACAAGATTAGATTGGTATCTTTAAGTTTGGTAAACCAGAGACTCAAACACAGGTTGCTTTTGTCTGCATGATAAATGTCGAAAAGAAATTATCAGCAGAAGCTCCTGAGTTTAAACCCATCTTTTCAGAAGAAAAACTTGAAGAATCTATTGAAAAAGAAATTTTGGAAGTTTTAAAATCAAATGTTTTAGAAAGTCTCTGTACATCTTCTATAAATCAAAAACTCGCTGAAGATATCTCATCAAAAACCTCTACCATCTATGAAAGTGTCTCTACAGAGGAAGAAAGCTCGTACGATACATGCTCAGAAAATCCAGCCTCTGTCGAAAGAGATGACTCAACCTCTGCATATGAGGACGATTCATCCTCTGACGACTCAGAGACTGATTTCAAATCAGGGATAATTCACTGTGACGCAGAGGATGTTAAATTCTCCTCTGAGGTTCTTAACAGAACCATCTCTCCAAAAGAGAAAATCACAGAGATCCCTATCTGTCCAGATTTTCTCAAAATGTATATTCAAGTTAAAACCTCTACAGAGCTTGAAAATCTAAAAAAGGTCTCTATAGCTCCTAAAAGCTCAAAATTTTCAAAACCTTTAAGGAAAATTAAAGAGAATCCCACTTGGCAACAAAAGGGAAAATGGCCTGAAGCTAACAAATATTTTTCCTCTGTGACAGTGAAGAAAGATGTTCACCACAGAAGAGAGTCACAGAAGGCAGGAACTAAACAAGACTTTTGCAAACAACATTCTAGTATTCATAGATCTTCTTGTAATAGGAAATCTAATGTAAAGAAAGAATGTAATGCCTCTGTGGCTCAGTTCAATGAATTCAATGAAAAGTTCAAACAAATCACATCTCATATTCAATACTGTCATTGTTTTGATCTTATGTTCAAATTAAATAAACACTTCTCAAGTCCAGATTGCTTACTCTCCATCAACTTTCAAACTCAAAAGTCAGAACCAAAAGAGAAACAATCTGATTCTTCTAAAAAGGATAAAATGTATTTCAAGAATGCCAAGGCAAACTTGAAAAATTCTAACAATATTGGACCCATATGGATATGGGTACCTAAATCTCTGTGATTGTCTTACAGAAGCTACATGTGCCAATCTGGTATCTTGACTCTGGATGCTCAAGGCACATGACTGGCGACAGAAGATTACTATCCACGTACAAAGAAACACACGATGGTGGATCTGTAACTTTTGGAGACAACAAGAAGGGACATATCAAAGGCTATGGAGTCATACAAAAAGAAAATGTCTCTGTATACAAAGTTGCATATGTGGATGGCCTCAAACACAACCTACTCAGTGTAAGTCAACTTTGTGATACAAGATTCGATGTGTTATTTAAAAGAACTTTCTGCTCTCTACAAAGTGAAAACACAGGAATGGAACTTCTGCGAGCTGAAAGAAGAGGTGATCTATACCTAATGAATTTTAATTCAAAATCCAAAGAAAAAGTCTGCCTAGTAGCTTGAAAAGTGAAGAAGCTTGGTTATGGCGCAACAGGTTCTGTCACTTAAACTTTCACACCTTAGATAAACTAGTAAAACTTAATCTAGTTAAAGGTTTGCCAGATGTTAAATTCAATAAGTATCATTTGTGTTCGGCCTGTGAAATGGGAAAACACAGAAGGGCTTCCCACAAAGGCAAAACAGACGTGTCTTGCACTAGGCCTCTGTACATGCTTCATGTCGACCTCTGCGGTCCCATTGCCATACAGAGCCTAGGTGGCAAGAAATACATACTTGTCCTAATTGATGAGTATTCACGTTTCACATGGGTTGAATTTGTTAGAAAGAAATCAGATGTTCCAAATGTATTGATAAATCTAATGAAAAGAATCCAAGTTCTTTATGACTGCAGAATACAGAAGTTAAGAAGTGACAACGGCACAGAATTTAAAAACTGTGTCATTGAAACCTATCTTTCAACAGAAGGAATATCACAGAACTTCTCTGCAGCTCGCACTCCACAACAGAACGGTATTGTCGAAAGAAAGAATCGAACACTTGTGGAAGCCGCAAGAACTATGCTGTCAGCATGCGGATTATCAATGAACTTTTGGGCAGAAGCAATTTCTACTGCGTGTTATACTCAGAATCGTTCAACCATTGTGAAAAGACACCTCAAGACGCCTTACGAATTGCTTAACAAAAGGCGGCCAAACATCAAATTTTTCCATGTATTCGGATGCAAATGCTTTGTCTTAAACGACAGAGATTCAAGAGGAAAGTTTGATGTAAAAGCTGATGAAGGCAAATTCATTGGATACTCTGCCACTTCCAAAGCCTACAGAACATTCCTTACAAAGTCTCACAAGATTGTAGAAAGCATCAATGTTTCTTTTGATGATTCATTCCAAATGACTTCTGAGCAAATCAGTCCAGAACTCGGAATTAAAGGAAAATCCTCTGTCATCTCACAAGCAAAAGAAGACTTGAATCTTCTATTTTTAGAGATGTTACACGATAACATTGATCCTTCTGTTGGAACCATCAGAGTTTCTGAAGAACCATCCTCTGTCGGACAAAATCCTACAAGTATGACTCTAACTGGTCCAAATAATGCTTCATCTTCTTCTATAAATACTACAGATGCAAATGCCGAAGAAGAAAATGCAGAAGATGAAACTTCAAGAAAAACGACCACAGAAGCTGCTGAAAATCAAACTCCACAATCCACAGAAGAACCAATTATAGAGGAAGTTGAGGACCAAGACTATACGTCCTCAGAGGAACAAACTCCACCACCACTCATACCAATCATTCAGCAAACGGTAGGATCAACTACCAAGGCACGAAAAGCGACAGAGGCTACACGAGAAGAAGAAACACCAGAAGCCTCTGAAGAAAGTTTTGATGACATTGATGATCATCTTCCACGCACAACTCAGTGGACAAAAAGCCATCCTCCAAGCCAAATAATTGGAGAACCTTCCGACTCAGTAAAAACAAGGTCTGCCACTGCTAATTTTTGTTTCTTTACAAATTTTATTAGTGTGATAGAACCAAAGAAGATTTCTGAAGCCCTAGATGACCCAAACTGGGTAGACGCCATGCAAGAAGAACTTCTGCAATTTGAGCGTAACAGAGTCTGGACTTTAGTACCTCTGCCAAGAGGGAAACAGGCCATTGGGACTAAATGGGTCTACAGAAACAAGAAGGATGAAGATGGAGTGGTCATCAGAAACAAAGCAAGATTAGTAGCAAAAGGATATAGACAAGAAGAAGGCATAGACTACGATGAGACTTTTGCCCCTGTCGCACGGCTCGAAGCAATAAGAATATTCTTAGCCTTCGCAGCCCACAGAGGTTTTAAAGTCTATCAGATGGACGTAAAATCAGCTTTTCTAAACGGTGAAATCCAAGAAGAGGTTTACGTAAATCAGCCACCAGGTTTTGAAAGCTCAAAGTTCCCAAGGCATGTATACTACCTTGAAAAGGCTCTATACGGACTAAAACAGGCTCCAAGAGCATGGTACGAACGACTTTCCACCTTTCTTCTAGAAAATGGCTACAACAGAGGTACAACAGATACTACATTATTTTATAAACGCAAAAATAGTGAGATAATGCTTGTACAAATATACGTAGATGACATAATTTTTGGGTCTACAAATTCAGAAGAGTGCAAATTTTTTGAAAAACTCATGCAGAGTGAGTTTGAAATGAGTATGATGGGAGAATTAACATTCTTCCTCGGACTTCAAGTCAAACAATCTTCAGAGGGAATTTTTATAAATCAAGCCAAATATGTCTCTGACATTCTTTTAAAATATAATCTCTCTGATACCTCTGCAATGAAGACTCCAATGGCCACTGGAAATAAGTTATTCTTAGATCCAAATGGTATTTCTGTAGAATGTACTCTCTACAGAGGCATGATTGGATCTCTGTTATACTTAACAGCAAGCAGACCTGACATTATGCATGCCACATGTCTTTGTGCACGTTATCAAGCTAATCTAAAGAAATCACATTATGATGCTGTAAAGAGAATCTTTAGATACCTGAAGGGGACCAACAATCTTGGTCTCTGGTATCCACAGAACTCTGGTTTTAGTCTTAAAGCTTATACATATTCAGACTATGGAGGATGCATGCTCGACAGAAAGAGTACCTCTGGGAGTTGTCAATTCCTAGGTGGTAAACTAGTCAGTTGGACCTCCAAGAAGCAGAATTGTGTCTCCACATCCACTGCAGAAGCTGAATACGTTGCTGCTGCTAGCTGTTGTTCTCAGGTTCTATGGATGAAGACTCAGCTAAAAGACTACGACCACATCCTATTCAAAATACCCATCTTATGTGATTCCAAAAGTGCCATTGCTATCTCTGCCAACCCTGTGCAACACTCAAAAACCAAGCATATCGATATAAGGTACCATTTCTTGAAACATCATGTTGAATACGGTACAATCGAAATGCATTTCGTGCCCACAAAATATCAACTCGCTGACTTATTCACCAAAGCACTAGACGAGAAAAGATTCAACTTCTTGGTGGGTAAGTTAGGAATGATTAACATGGTGTGAAAATCCTCTGTAAGTATAGCTTTATCTTCTGTAAATAAGTATAAATATCTATTATTACTTAAGTTATTGCTTTGATAAATTTATTTCTGTGTGTAATTTTTTTCTTTGTGCAAAAATAATTCTTGGTTACAGAGCTTCTGTGGGTCCGCTCAGATCTTCTGATAACCCTTACAGAACCTCTGGTAAACATGATCTATGCTCAATACAAATCTTACCATTCTTTGAACCAAGCATAGATCAAGGGGGAGCAAAAGGAAAATTCTTGATCTACAGAAGTGATTAGATCAAGGGGGAGCAAAAGGGACCCTGAAATGATCTACAGAGGTAAATCTTTCAAAGGAAAGCCAAAGAAGAATGTCGATAATTCTCCATCGACAGAAGTAAGACAAAACTGCCGAGAACAGAAGAACCAAAAGGTATGTCTCTCGCACAAAAGGTTTTTGGAAAACAGTTTTCTAGGACAAGAATTGTCAAATATGTCCTAAATATACTATGAATAACATTTCAAAAATCAAAAGTTCAAAAAGTTTAACAAAATTCGAATTAGGAGAAATTTAAGGTCATAGAGCTTCTGCTGAGCTCAACAGAGGTTCTGTCAGAAAAAGCTCTGTAATCGCAAATTAACCCTCTATCGATCGTTTGAAATGTTATCTCGGAAATCGGATAGATACACCATGACCTTCTCGAACAAAACGTTTTTCAAAACAGTTTTCTCGGACACCAACTTTCAATAATGTGCGAAAAACATCTCTTAACACAGATCAAAAATTGGATGATCAGAAAGTTAATAGAATTCAAGTTATAAGATTTTTTCTCTCATAGAGCTTCTGCTGGCTCTCACAGAGCTTCTGCAAGTTCCATCAGAGCCACAAAACCTCTGTGAGTAAAATTTCTTGACAAAATCCTATTGATCCTCTCCAATGTCTTTACAAACGTTTTCGTTAAAAGAAGAACCTACAGAGTCATGATAACAATGAGATATATGAGAAGAGGTTAAAGATCAAGATTTTCAAAATCACAGAGCTTCTGTAAAACACAAAAGTTCTGCCATTTTGTTATCTGGGCATTTCTGTAGTAATAACGGTTACTTTTACTGAGAGTGAAACTCATGTGGCTAAAAACAACCTCACGCGCCTAGCATTAATGGGCCGCGCACGACGTCCTGTCATATTCTGACAAGGCCTACGTGTCCCATTTTCATTGGGCGTACATGGAACGTTTTTATTTGGAAAGTTGAACCCGCCGTTCTAACTTGAGTACGGATTCCAAATTTTAATCCATTGCCATATATTTTCCTCTAACTGGTAGAGCTGCAGAAGTTGTTCAACAAATGGAGAGTCTCAGAAGACAAATACCAAAACCTGGTCCAACACATGAAGAGATGGAAGAAGTGGTATACAAATACCTCTACAAACAATCCTATCAGACAAATCATCCAGTAGATCATGTGACAGATCCAAGGATCAGAGAAGAATTTGAGAACATCTTCACAAGGACAAAGCCAAGAACCAAAGCAGATGTCTTCTCAATCCACAAGATCAAAAAGGTGATCTTCTGCAGATTCTCCTTCACAAGAACCTATCCAAGGGTCAGGTACAATCTTTACAAAGTCAGAAGAGAGAACAATTCAGAATCTACCTTCGCTGATGCTGACCTAAGAAATATCAATCCTTATGATCTACCTGACCTTCTGCAATGGACAAAGGACAACTACAACACAGAGCCAAACACCAGAGCCTATCAAGTGTTGAGAAAAGCGATGAGGGAAAAGCTTCTGCTCTACAGCATGATAGATTTTCAGCTAGGAAAGGATCTTGGTCTCAAACATCTAGATCTACGACCACCAGAAGATCGCTGCCCACCGGACGCCGTACCTAACTCAATCATTACAGAACCAAGGTTTGGGTTAGTATTTCAAAACACACAAGGCGAGGTCAAACTTTTTGTACCCATGGATTGTCAGAAGTACGCAACCAGTACTCTGAACAAATTCAGAGTAAGCCTTGTAAAATACAGAGGTACAGAGAAAAAGAATAGAGATGCTGCAGATACCTTCATCAGAGAGATAGACGCCACAATCCGCCTAAGAGAACTCTGCATCAGATTCTACAAAGAGATCAGAAGAGTCAGAAGAGACAACAGAAGCTACAACGATTTCAAAGATGCCAAAATCTGATTCTCAGACCTCCAATCTCTGCAAACAAAGTTAAAGTTTATCTTTCATTGTACTCAAATGTAAAATGCCTCTGGCATATTTCTAAATGAAAGAAATTTCGAGGTATTGTTTAACCTCTGTCTTATCTAACTTAGCCTAACTTAACTCAATTTCAAATTTTTATTTTTCACTACTTAGGGGGAGATTGTTAGCTTCAATCTTCCTAATCATAGAAGTATTTAGAAGTAGTGAAAAATAGGCTAAGTGAAGAAAGCCTCTTACAGAGGCTCTGCCGGACTTACTGAGGGCTCAAGATCAAGAATCTATAGAAGCTAAAGAGGCGCGCTACAGAAGCTCTGTCATACGCACAAAGAAGACCAATATCTCGGAATCCGGTGAAGACTGCTCCACAGAGGACCAGACCACAGAACCTCTGTAACTCATTACAGAGCCTCTGTGGTCCTCACTGAAAGACTTGAAGATATTTATAATATCTTGCTACTATTACAGGACTGGTTCATCAACTTGCATGGTAGCATGCCCTGTCCAACGTCGACGTGTCAAACTCTGATTGGACTCAGTAGGGCTTAGTACATAATAGACGTCTGCTGCATTAAATGCAATACATCATGTCTGACTGTTCATGCCATCCCTCCAACTGTTCACGACATCCGTTCTACTATTCATCAGTACCGTTCTGAATAGTAACCTGCTTTATGGTCCCCTTTAGATTAGTATATAAGGAAGACTCATGTTGAGTTCTTCCTTATCACTCATCAAAAAAACCATCAAAAAGAACACAAAAAGCTTATTCACCTTAAAAGTCATATCTGTTTTAAAGCTTTACTTACTCTTTGTTCTTAATCTCTTCTTGATATATATATATATATATTCAGTAAACCTTGAAGTAATTATATTCTGTTCACTGTTTATTTATATTCCGTTCTAAATCTATCAAACATATCTGTTAGTTCTTCAAATACGCTTCCGCATCAAACCTTAACTTGAACTAATAGATCTGATAATCTTGTTTAAGCAAAACGGGAACCAACAGGGCACAAAATCCTAGATGTTGGCATATTCTTGTGACAACTGTCGGTGTGGAAGCAGAGAATAGAGAAAGCAATCTTCAACCTACATTCTTGGAAGAAAGTAGAGGGAATTTCTTCTTCAAGTAATCTAGGTAATCCTTAATCCTATCTTCTTAATTCTGATTGTGTTTCGTTGAGTTTTATTTGGGATTTGAGAACACTCTGGAGACTTTTCATTCTTGGGTGTGGACATTCGAGCAAGGCATTATGAGGGGTGATTTGAGCCTTGTAAGATAGAATCCATGTGTTGCTTTAAATGTTCGCCTGGCGTTTTGGTGCCCCAATACCTTAGTGATTTTAGTAGGTTAGCGTTCGATCGACAAAACCCATCGAGTCCGGAAGTCGCTCTGGGTGGTGGGATCATGACTTGTAATCCGGAAGTGGTAATCCGGAATTGGGCGGATTTCGGGGTGAGATCCAGAAAGGTGTGGATTTCGGAAGAGTAATCCAGAATAGCATGGATTTCCGGAATGGGATCCGGAACGTGGTGCAGAATCCGGAGAAGATCCGGATTTGGGGGAATCCGGAACTAGATCCGGAAATTAAGGGGCAGAGTCCGGAACTATAGCATCGGATTTAGGAGTTCATTTTCTTGAGTAGAGTTTATCTAGTTATGAGTGTCAACTTAAGACTCATTACTCTTGTTCTCTTTAAATCATAGGTGTTCCACCTAGAAATCTGAAGCCCAAGTGAGAAGTATTGTGCGAAGGCAACAAGTGAGTTTTTCTAACTTGATATGTCTTTAAACGTGTTTTCTGAAATAAGTAAACGAATAGAAATGTCATGCTTTATTTCATGAATATGCAAGTATGAAAGATTATTTGAGATGTATGCATACATTGGTGTGAGATGTAGATTGGCTAAGTCGGGGGGTGTGGCCAAAATGCCCCTCACTTAATGGATGAGAGTTAACAGCCGCCAGTGCCAGGGACCAAATCGTTACGAAAACAAGAACTGTTGGGCCTAATTTGGAATAAACAAATTGTACGGACCAAATCCAAGATATTTTTGAAACCACAGGGACCAAATTCGTAATGTACTCATAAATAAATTTGTTTGGGCTCCTCCACTTCCATTGGTCCAAAGTCCAATAAAAAAATATGTAAATCCAATCCAACTATGAACTATTCTAGGGGGTATTTGGGATCACTTATCTTTTTTTACTTATTTGCTTATAGCTTTTCCTGTCCTGCAAATAAGTTATTTCTAGTGTTTGGATTAAAAAAAACAAAAGTGTTTATGACTGTTCCTCACCGCAATAAGTTGTTTTTAATAAGTTACTCCATACTAACTTATTTGCTTCTCCTTATCAACTTATTTATCCAAATTACATTTTTACCCCAACTTTTTTTAAACCCTACACAAGACACACACACATGGCGGAAAGAATGAAAAAGGTGATGGGAAAGATTATTGGGGAGACACAATCGGCATTCTTAAAAGGAAGATACATGATGAGGTCCTTATTGCAAACGAGGTGGTGGAAAACCTTAGGAGAACGAAAAAGAAAGGTATGGTGTTTAAGGTGGATTTTGAAAAGGCGTACGATAGCGTGGAATGGGGACATTTACTGGAGTCGTTGAAGGCTATGGGGTTCGGAAGTAGGTGGTGTGGATGCATAAAGACATGTCTTGAGTCGGCATCGGTATCGGTTTTGGTCAACAGGTCTCCAACGAAGGAATTCAAAATGGAGAAGGGGCTAAGACAAGGTGATCCACTTACTCCGTTCCTATTTTTGGTGGTAGCGGAAAGCCTAAATGTATTGATGCTAGAAGCAAGAGAGAAAGGCGTGTTTGAGGGGTTAAGGATAGGTAAAAAAAGAGAGATTGTGGTGATGCATCTACAATATGCCGATGACGCGATCTTCTTCGGTAAGTGGAGTAAGGCAAATATCAAGAACCTTATGAAAATACTTCATTGCTTCCATGAGATATCGGGCCTAAAGATTAATCTTAGCAAAAGTAATCTTTATGGTGTGGGAATAAATCCGGATGAAGTACAAACTTGGGCTAGGGGATTGGGTTGTGGAAGTGGGTCCTTGCCATTCATTTATCTTGGGCTCCCGGTTGGAGCGTTAATGAGTAAAATTGAAAATCGGAAGATTGTGGTGGAAAAATCGAAAAACAAATTGGCTAAGTGGAAAGCGAAGCTAATCTCATTCGGAGGAAGATTAACGTTGGTGAAGTCGGTTCTCGGTTCCATTTTATTGTATTTTTTCTCGCTTTTTCGAGCCCCGAGAGGAGTGGTTAGAGAATTAGAGAGTGTGCGAAATCGTTTCTTTTGGAGAGGGGGGAAGGGGTTGGTAATTAATCGAGTGGTGTCGTGGGTAAGATGGGAGAGTGTGTTGAGGGATTTAAAAAGGGGGGGGGGGGGTCTAAATGTGGGTAGTCTCCAAGCCGCAAATTGGGGCTTATTGGAGGAATGGTGGTGGAGGTTTGGTATTAAAAAGGAGGCATTATGGGTACAAATTATAAAGAGCATATACGGGGATGAGGGGGGACTAAAGGGACAGATTGGTCATAAGGAGGGGGGGGGGGAGTTCTTCGATATGGGCAAACATTATTAGAGTTGGAAGAGAGTTGGAAAAAGTGGGTATTGAGTTTCCGGCGTCGTTTGGTATGGAGGTTGGAAACGGGCGAGACACGAAGTTGTGGAGGGATAGGTGGCTAGGAGGTGAGGAATTGGGGAACAAATTTAAAAGACTTTATCTTCTCGAGTCCAATATGATACGCCAATAGCCGATAGGGGGAGTTGGGTGGGAAACAATTGGGAGTGGAAACTGGGGTAGAGAAGGGAGCTTAGAGGAAGAGAATTAGGAGAGTTGGAGAATCTTCTAGCCGAGGTTCAAGGGTGGAGGCTGAGAGTAGATAGTGGGGATCGGGTAAAATGAATGTTGGGTGAAGATGGGAGCTTCTCGGTGCAAAAGCTTAAGGATCTAATAGAAGAGAAAGAGGCGACTAGAGGGAGAATCGAGGAGGAAACATGGTGGTCCAAGGTGGTACCGAAAAAATTCGGTATCTTCGTGTAGAGAGTTAGACTAGGCCGAATCCCATGTAGAACGGTTCTCGACAAGATAGGAATCGACATGCCTTCAATTTTATGTCCTAGATGTGAAATGGAAGTGGAGACGTTAGACCACGCACTCTTAAAATGCCAAGATGTTCATAAGCTTTGGGAAAAGGTATTCCGATGGTGGAATGTTGAGAAAGACAAGTTTGATTCGATCACATACGTGTTAGAAAACATTACTTCCCTTTGCCTACTGTTTCGTGAAACCGCACAGGTGTTTAAGCAACTGTCTGCGAAGTGCGGCTGTTCCCATTCAGCTGCAACGGCTTAAGCTGTGCTGCGGATCCTGGTTTTTGCTGGCTCGATGCAGACAACAGTATTAAGCTGCTGTTCGGAAGCTGTTGTCTCGTATGGTTGAGGTCGTGGGGCAATGCAGGATCTTGGTGCCCGTTCTGTCTTTCAATCGAGTGGTCGAAATGGAGTGCAGAACCCGCAAGGCTGCAGTAAATCTTTACTGTTGTTGTTTGTTTCTCCACAGTTCGGGTTTGGATAGTTTGTTCTGAATTAGAACGGGCTGTCACAGTTTGTTGTTATTTTTTGTAATCCTCTTGTGTTTTTCTGGTTGGTATGCACAGGGTTTGCTGGCAAACCTGCATCTCGGCACTGTGTGGTCAAAAATTGTGAGACTCTGTCTTGTTTTTGGTGGTAGTAATCATATTGTTTGCTTTAAAAAAAACATATCTGCTCTCGTTAAACCCTACACAAGACACCCCAATATAGAAGAATGCCCGTTTTGGTCATTTTATATACATAAGCAAAAATTGCCAAACACTAACAAAAACTCCTTATTTGCTTATCACGTTTCTACACCACAATAAGCTAATCCAGACACTTTTTAAAAAACTCATTTTCTTTGCCACACAAGTTGCTAAGCACTTTTAAAAACAAGCATAAGTAAAAAAAAATGCAATCCCAAACACCCCCTAAATCGGGATATGAACCCGGTAGTCGCACAACCCCTAATAGTTGGTAAAATACCAGAATCGAATCCACAAGGACTGGACAATCAAGACAATATGGTTCTTATGAGCTCCTTTTACAGGTTCAATTAGAGAGGAAAATAATACTTTGGTTTGGTTTGGTGGAATAGCTACTTTAACGATTTTACTAAGGTTTAAAAGAAGGAATGTAGGTTAGATTTTGTAACGTCCCAAAAATTTCAAGCAATTTTAAAAATTTAAAATAAACATTTCATTTATAACAACTCATTAAATGATCTCAACGTTTCGTTTGCAAACTCATAATTAATATCTTTATAAAATAAAACCAGCGGAATAAACGTGTAATTATTAAAAACCATAAAGCAACCAGCTCTCCTCGCGCGCCAGTGTGTACTCGTCACGCCTTGGAGCCGCCCGTACCTGAAACCACAATCTATTGGGAAATGGTAAGCACGAAGCTTAGTGAATTCTACACCATAAGTAACACAGTTATTTCCACACCACCATAAACAGATATTTGCACATAAACAGCATTCAAGTCTACGAACAAATCATAAACCTGCATACTCACACCAACCCACCTAATAGGCATACGTCGGTCCCACCGACCACACGACCATCGTGTAAACGCAACCCGGCACCCCCGGGTTCATACGCCACCCGCGTATACAACCTTCGGTCCCACCGAATTACTACGCCACCCGCGTATGTGACCCTCGGCCCCGCCGAACTCCTACGCCACCCGCGTAGTCACAACATTAAAGGTCCGACTAGACACCCCACTATTTAACCCCGCATCAAAAGCAAATAGAACTACCACATACATACACAACGTAATGTAAAAATAACCGACATTAATTATAGTGAGAGAACTCACCTCGAATGCGCGCCTAGCTTAACAACACAATTCAAGCTTCACAATTACGGTCCCTTCCCAGCACCTAAACGCATGTTAAAACGTGTCAATACGAGACCCGGACCCTATGACACGACACACGCTTAAACCGTCACTAAAACTATTTTCCGGTCTAACCAAACAGGTCTGTTCGGGACCTGTTTCGACCCCTTTAATCCCAGCAAATTCCCAATATTATTTCATGATTAGAAAGTACTCTGAGATAGGGTTTCAAGGACATATTATACGCCTCCTAACGATTTTTCTACAATTTATTATGAATTAAATACGAACGACCACAAAAACTGTCCGTTTTCGGACCAGCCGCGCAAACAGCCCGAAACAGCCTAGCTACGGGCTTAATCAGACTTTCGGCAAAACACGAAAAACCTCCCCAACTCAAATTGGGAACTTTGGGCACCAATTTCACGTCAAAACGAGTTACGAGTGAAAAGTTAAGGCTTTCGCAAGATCAAGGCAGATTCCAGAAATTTTCACATGAAATGACGAATCACCGAACTTGCGACCACTTTTTCGCCCAGCTAGAGACCGAACCAGTTTTCCGCTAAAACACGGAAAACGTGCCCGACCCCGAACTTGAACCGTGGGCGCCAGTTTCGGCTCAAACGGATTTACGACGGAAAAGTTATAGCGGTCGCAAAACAGTGGCTGCACCATTTTCCACATGAATTGATGATTATAAAAACGACGGTTTTAACGAAACGGCTCAAACGATTAAGTCAAGGCTTAACGGATTCTACGGTGATTATTAATAAGACATGGCCACGCACCACCCTCTGCCCTCCGGCAGTGGTGGTCGCCGGCGGCGGTTGAACGACGAAGATGAGAAAAAAGAAAGCAAGAAGAAGAAGACGTTTACCTCTCGCGAACGACAACCAGCAGCACCTCGACGGAATCCCGACCGTCGGCTCCTGTTCCCTCTCTCGCTCTCTTTCTCGCTGACCCTCTCTCTCTCTCTCGCTGCACATCTCCCTCTCGCCGACAAGAATGGCAGCGGCGGTGCAGGTGGTTTAGGGTGGCGTACGGCGGCAGGGGAATGGGGAGGAGAAAGCGTAGGGTTTTTTTTTGTGGTTTGCTGCGAAATGAAAACTAAACAAACAAGAAAAAGGGGGGTCGGTCCTAAGGGCCGATCCCATGCCAGTTTTCCACAACAACACTTTTGGACCCTGGTTTTTCTAACTCTTGCCAACTTATTAATGTTAGGCATATTCTAACATTTCGGTCATTACTTGCCAGACCCGTTAACTTTATTAGAAGGAGACTTTAAATAGTTAAATACTTAAAATGAAAATAAAACCATACTGGGACACAGGCTTTACAACTCTCCCCCGCTTGAATTAGACTTCGTCCTCAAAGTCTATGCCCGCAAACAGCTTCTAATAATTCCCTCGCATTTGATGATATCCCAATCTCAATCCACTTTCAAGCTCTAACCATTCTAAAGCTGCTCACCAATATACCCCACAGGATACTCGATTACGATCCCTCCTATAATTAATTGACGATTAACTTCTACGAATTCTAATAGACTCCAAAGATTTTCAATAACTTATATTAACAAAACATCGACCCCCTGCCAAACATCGGTCCAACCGATTACAATAACAAACATCGGCCACCCGCCGAACATCGGTCCAACCGATTACAATAACAAACATCGGCCACCCGCCGAACATCGGTCCAACCGATTACCATAACAAACATCGGCCACCCGCCGAACATCGGTCCAACCGATTACCATAACAAACATCGGCCACCCGCCGAACATCGGTCCAACCGATTACTATAACAAACATCGGCCACCCGCCGAACATCGGTCCATCCGATTACCATAACAAACATCGGCCACCCGCCGAACATCGGTCCAACCGATTACAATAACAAACATCGGCCACCCGCCGAACATCGGTCCAACCGATTACCATGAATCACATAAGCGTGGTATTATCCTAGACACTAACACAAATAGATATCCCCTACAATCAAGTCAACTAACACACACGTAGGTCATTCCCTTAACCGATACTACCCGACCTACATTACCAACACGCGTGGAATACCCAACCTCCCACCGTCGACGTATCCCCCGCACTCGCTCTACAAAGCTAATTTATCTGAACCGAGGATACACCCTGACGCCTACCTCTCAGGTAACGCCTCAGGGCCCCTCACATCGGAATTACCTCTCAGGTAAGTGCCCGCAACTATATCCTCCTAGCACCTACTAGAAAGCCTAGGCTATAACACCTGAACACCGGGGCCTCACCCCGAGATACCCAACCGACCACTACCAGCGACTGACTAACGTGCCTAAGGATCCAAAGTAAAACATCCTACCCACAAGTGCCTATCTCGGATTGTCTCCCTCACCCAAACGTGTAAATACTCGACGTGCAATAAATGCCAAACGGTGCGACAAAACAATTCATCAACAAGACTCCACCTCGAGTCATTAAAACCGGGCAATTAGCCCATGACTAACTCCAAGTCAAAACCGAGCAAAATGCTCCACGCTTGCTAGACCCATAAGTCGGTCAAAACGCGTTTAAATAAAGTCTAAGCAAGCAATACTCTAAAATCAACATTAGTCCCAAACTCAACACGGGTTAAACAAAAGAGTTTTCCAAAGGACTCACACCCTTAAAATTCTCAAAATGACACATAACACTAAAAAAAGGCGCATTTCCCAAATGGTTTACAAAATCATTTACAAAATGTTTTCAACGTCAAGATTTTTTTTTATTTCAAAAAGACCGTAAGAAATAAAACCACTATTACCAAGTCGGTAGTTACGCAAAAATGGACACGCTCGTCCCACATATGAAAATCATGTTGAAAATCATCTCATTGCAGCTTAATTTACTCACAAAACGTAAAGCGAAATAAATAGTTTCTTTGAAAATGAACCGTCACAGTTCTAGTATGAATTGACTAATGACATGTATTTAAAGTAACCGCTCGACCTTACACCGGGTGCAACAAAAGTGTGCACAAAATTTCAAAATCAGTTCCACGATATTTGACCCCAAAATTCCCTTTTTTTTTCAACAAAAATGTCGTGGCACAGGGTTCACTAACAAATCTTACGCGCGTCGGCTAGTCATGCAAAACGATGAAACGGTTTACAGATATATTTTTGTTAAAACACAACTGTCTCGTGTAAGCTTCAAACTTAAGGATAAAAACCAATCCGCTTCCATCATTTGAAAATATCGACTAAAATCTCATAAAATCTCAAAAGGTGGGGTTCTTTAAATTGATTTCCAAAATTTCCCCAAATGGTCACATAAACAAATACGATATGCACCTCGTGAAATTAAACCCACACGACTCGACATGCCGTAAAACAAAACTTATTTTCACCAAATCACTCAAATAGCTTTATACAGACATCGTGGAATGTAACTTTCCGTCTCAACTCTAACATATGTGGAGGAGTTCCAATGTTAAAGTCACAAGCCGTAGTCACTTGCCCAACATTTTAAATACCACAAAACACGGATATCATCTTACCCGAAAGAACCGTTGGAAAAATAACGAAATGAGACAAATTCTAACGAAGTTTGCACTCCCGTGATAAAACGATTTCATACGCTTTCAAAACCATATTTCAAAATCTTGCGTGTGTGCTGAACATTTCCCTAAATTCCAAAACACCATCCATAAAATGACTTGAAACACAAGAATTTCAAAATCAAACTTTGTGCATGACCCAGTCGGCATTCTACGCCTCGACTCCTACTCCTCCAAATCTCTCAGATCCACTAACGTCATCCGGACATTTAAACCTCTTAGGCAAGTTGGGAAATTACGTCAAATAATCCCTACGATTTTTCCTCAAATCAAAGTCGGCTCTATAAGCCCATGATTCTAGCACAATCATCCATCTTGGCCCGAACAAACACCATCCTCATCGTCACTCCAAGTGACTATTACTAGAATCGTCCTTTTATTCCAACGACTACTAAATTATAACCTTCGACACTACCCCAACGATCATCCCATCAAAGCAAACAAGTACACACCTGTACTAGTAGGTTTACTATAGTTGTTCCTCCTTGTGATGGCTATTCTGGGTAGATATTACAACGAGTTATTAGCACATAATAATTCATACTAACAACGCTCACGCTCAACTCCTTGGATTCCTCGTGACTTTCCCCGACTCGAGCATTGATCCTGTGTTTCCGATAGTAGGAGCTCTACTACTACCTTCCACACCTATCATCACTCGTTCCGAGTTCCATCCGATGGGTCCAAGTAGTTTCTCGCCGATAACTACACACATATGCCCGCACCGGCATATGTACACACTTCTCCTAGCTCCCTAGGAATTCCACCCAACTCCACTACCCTTGCTATGACGGAATCCCCACTAGTCATGACGGGTCGTCTCGCGAATGAACAGTCGCACACAGTGTAAAGACAGATAGACATTAGAATATAAGATTCTATCCTACAACGGTTGGACTCAAACAAGAGCTGCGCAATAGAACTAAATCTAACATTCTAAGGCTATTCGGTTCCTACCGCATACAACCTATAGTGCATTCACTTAACAACTTATCAAGGCTAGCATAAACTCCTATTAGCAAGCAACAAACATGCAACACAGTGTAATAAGCACCAAGCAATTTAACATACATACTCATACATAAACACCCTTCCTAGCTCTCTAGGAATTTCATCTCATCCCACTACCCTTACTACAACGGAATCCCTACTAGCCATAACGAGTTGCCTCGCGAATACCCGATTACATGCAATGCGAAACAAATAGACATTCGAATACAAGATTTTATCCTAGAACGGTTGGACTCAAACAAGAGCTGCGCACTAGGACTAAATCAAATATTCTAAGGCTATGTGATTCTTACTGCTTATAACCTACGGGGTATTCACTTAACAACCTAATACGACTAGCATTAATTCCGCCTAGCAAGCAATACGACATACAACATAGTGTCCACAACAGGCAATCTAGCATGCATATTCTATGATCTAGAAAGCAATAATACCCTAAGTACTGTACCTTTCCCCCTTGGGCTCCGGCTGACTGTACACACTGCGCCTTCGATCACCGTTCCTCGAACGGGTTTTTCCCTTTTTCTTTTATTTCAAAAAGGTTCAATAAATAATTTGAAAATTTCCCAACCGCAACTTGAGACCAAACACACCGAGGTGCGTTTGATTCACTCAAGCTGTGCTCTGATACCAAGTTGTAACGTCCCAAAAATTTCAAGCAATTTTAAAATAAACATTTCATTTATAACAACTCATTAAATGATCCCAACGTTTCGTTTGCAAACTCATAATTAATATCTTTATAAAATAAAACCAGCGGAATAAACGTGTAATTATTAAAAACCATAAAGCAACCAGCTCTCCTCGCGCGCCAGTGTGTACTTGTCACGCCTTGGAGCCGCCCGTACCTGAAACCACAATCTATTGGGAAAGGGTAAGCACGAAGCTTAGTGAATTCTACACCATAAGTAACACAGTTATTTCCACACCACCATAAACAGATATTTGCACATAAACAGCATTCAAGTCAACGAACAAATCATAAACCTGCATACTCACACCAACCCACCTAATAGGCATACGTCGGTCCCACCGACCACACGACCATCGTGTAAACGCAACCCGGCACCCCCGGGTTCATACACCACCCGCGTATACAACCTTCGGTCCCACCGAATTACTACGCCACCCGCGTATGTGACCCTCGGCCCCGCCGAACTCCTACGCCACCCGCGTAGTCACAACATTAAAGGTCCGACTAGACACCCCACTATTTAACCCCGCATCAAAAGCAAATAGAACTACCATATACATACACAACGTAATGTAAAAATAACCGACATTAATTATAGTGAGAGAACTCACCTCGAATGCGCGCCTAGCTTAACAACACAATTCAAGCTTCACAATTACGGTCCCTTCCCAGCACCTAAACGCATGTTAAAACGTGTCAATACGAGACCCGGACCCTATGACACGACACACGCTTAAACCGTCACTAAAACTATTTTCCGGTCTAACCAAACAGGTCTGTTCGGGACCTGTTTCGACCCCTTTAATCCCAGCAAATTCCCAATATTATTTCATGCTTAGAAAGTACTCTGAGATAGGGTTTCAAGGACATATTATACGCCTCCTAACGATTTTTCTACAATTTATTATGAATTAAATACGAACGACCACAAAAACTGTCCGTTTTCGGACCAGCCGCGCAAACAGCCCGAAACAGCCTAGCTACGGGCTTAATCAGACTTTCGGCAAAACACGAAAAACCTCCCCAACTCAAATTTGGAACTTTGGGCACCAATTTCACGTCAAAACGAGTTACGAGTGAAAAGTTAAGGCTTTCGCAAGATCAAGGCAGATTCCAGAAATTTTCACATGAAATGACGAATCACCGAACTTACGACCACTTTTTCGCCCAGCTAGAGACCGAACCAGTTTTCCGCTAAAACACGGAAAACGTGCCCGACCCCGAACTTGAACCGTGGGCGCCAGTTTCGGCTCAAACGGAGTTACGACGGAAAAGTTATAGCGGTCGCAAAACAGTGGCTGCACCATTTTCCACATGAATTGATGATTATAAAAACGACGGTTTTAACGAAACGGCTTAAACGATTAAGTCAAGGCTTAACGGATTCTACGGTGATTATTAATAAGACATGGCCACGCACCACCCTCTGCCCTCCGGCAGTGGTGGTCGCCGGCGGCGGCCGGCGGCGGTTGAACGACGAAGATGAGAAAAAAGAAAGCAAGAAGAAGAAGACGTTTACCTCTCGCGAACGACAACCAGCAGCACCTCGACGGAATCCCGACCGTCGGCTCCTGTTCCCTCTCTCGCTCTCTTTCTCGCTGACCCTCTCTCTCTCTCTCTCGCTGCACATCTCCCTCTCGCCGACAAGAATGGCAGCAGCGGTGCAGGTGGTTTAGGGTGGCGTACGGCGGCAGGGGAATGGGGAGGAGAAAGCGTAGGGTTTTTTTTGTGGTTTGCTGCGAAATGAAAACTAAACAAACAAGAAAAGGGGGGGGGGGTCGGTCCTAAGGGCCGATCCCATGCCAGTTTGCCACAACAACACTTTTGGTCCCTGGTTTTTCTAACTCTTGCCAACTTATTAATGTTAGGCATATTCTAACATTTCGGTCATTACTTGCCAGACCCGTTAACTTCATTAGAAGGAGACTTTAAATAGTTAAATACTTAAAATGAAAATAAAACCATACTGGGACACAGGCTTTACAGATTTTCCCTAGATTTTATATCAAATACCTGGTCCTAAAAATGATCCTTGTATTCGAGGTGGGCATTTTTGCTAGAAAAGCCCGGTTACAAAATACTCACACCGTTAGATAAAAATCTCATACTCTTAGTAATTATTGTTTTGTCAATGGTAATCTCAAAATGGACCTTTTCAGGCCTCGATGGAATGTGTAGAGACACATACTCTAAGTGTTTTTAGAATACACCAACTAGCTTGCCTACTACTCCAGTGGGTTGAGATTAGCTCACTGTGCCGACCTCACTTTCGTAAGTGTCATAAGAATTCTTTCGAATCCCCAAGCATCATTCAAGCTCGTGTCACTGCGTTCTACTTATTTCTAAGTTTAGAACTAGACTTTAGATCCTTGCAAGTGATCGGCTTGTTCGCATCCTTGGGTAAATATCGAGAATGAATGACCAAAACAATAAATATTCTAAGTATAAAGATTACTCAAGCATTTTTAATAAAATCCAGGTACTTCTCCTTCCTGCATCCCAAAGAATGTTTAGCCCATAACTAAAGTAAAGAAAACAAAAGAGTAGAAGTTACACATAATTAAACTGAAAGTGACTTGAATTAAACCCACAGTGGGGAACGAGAATTCGTCCCTGTCACTGTGTACTTCGAACTACAAATTATACTAAGGAAATAAAATACAGAAAATTAAAGTTAACTACTGCAGTAAAATGAGAGAAACTAATGTAGTAGTTGAGAAATTGCAAGAAATTAAGCTCTAGATAGCATGCATTTAATGGCACCCAACACCTCCTTTATATACTAGGAGAAAGGGTTGGGTAATACACAATAAAGGGTTTGTCTATTGAATAAAGACCAAAGGATCATGGCAGAATTCAGCACCTTGGACAATCCTTTTACCCAAAGGATCCTTCTCCTTGTCAACTTCTAAGTACAAAAGGTGTACTTGTTGCCATCTTCAATGTAGATGTCATGTACTTTTCCAGCTCTTATTTCCCTGCCATTTGAACCTTCTAAACTCCAGAGTATTTAATCCCAACTACTAGTTTCTTTTTCTTTCTTCTTGGTCTGCTCGAATAGTGGGAAGCCGGAGTGGGCACAACAGTGGTCACTGCAGGATAAAACGTGAAAAACACCCAAATTCCACCAAATAATTTATTAAAGACTATGGTTCACTCTTTTTGCTCATTTTCGAGATTTGTTCCAAGAATGGGGGTTTTTAGAAGCGGAATGGTTAAAATTGACAAAATAAAATGGAGAATAAAAGGAAATAATAACTCTAAAAATAGAGTTATCACAACCTCAAACTTAAACCATTACTTGTCCTCAAGTAATAAAAAGAAAGAAAATAAAAGAAATAAAATTAAAATAATGCACTTGAGCTTTTAGGGACTTACTGACTTCTCACTCTGAATGAATGTTGATCTCCCTCCACAGATACTTCTTTCGGTTCCAAAATTAAAGCTTCACTTTTGTACTTGACGAAATCTTTCCTTTGTTCACATTTGATCAATAGGACTTAGGGTTGAAAGGTTTGTGGCCTTGAATATTTTTCCAAGGGTTTTGGCACGAAATTCCAAACATGGGCCGAAGATCTCTCTCTGAGATTTTTATTTACAAAAGTGAGTGGTTTGTGTTTTTCATGGGTAAGTACGTACACTTTCTGGCTTTATTTGGGTATGGATATTTTTTGTGAGAGTGGGTATTCTGATGGTCCAGAATAGGCACACCATCGTTTTCTTGGAAGTGAGCACTTTGATGGTCCAGAAAAGGCACACCATCAATCTTGTTAGTGACACTCTGATTTTCTTTTTGTTTTTGTATTTCTTGTCTTTTTTTTCCGGGGAGGCGGGTATGGTTTACCCACCTCAAACTTATGACCTCACAGTGTCCCCACTGTGAGAAGACTGGAAGTCACTCTAGAAGTCCCCACCTCAAACTTAAAATTGCACAGTGTCCCCACTGTGACTTGGGCATTGGGTTCAAAGAGGTGTTTTTGGGGATACAAAAAGGTCGTGTTTGGATGTGAAAAATGGCCTATATCATTTCATGGTGACAAGTTGAGATTCGTACTTACAAAAGGGACCTTTTATGTCGGAAGCCGAAAGTTGTACCTTGAAATGAAAAGAGATCAATCAAACATTCAAACAATAAGCGAGTTAGTATCCAAAATCACCTGCTGTAGCAGCAGGATTTCCATGCATCATTTCACAAAATATCCAAAACAGCGAATATTGTCAAATGCCTAGCCATAGGCGAAATACCAAAATAAACAGAAAAATAGAAATTGTTTTTGGTGAGCATCAAAAGTGGGAACCAGAATCCCAACAAACCATTTAGTGGGTCGGGGTTGCTTGCGGTGAAAGATCGGCGGAGTCTTCACTGAAATCCTCGTCACTGGCAATCGAGGGGCAGATTCTTTCTGGAAAGGCGGGGAGCTGTGCGGCCAATTCTTCGTTGGATGCTTGTAACATTTGGTTCACAATTTCATCCCTATCGCGCATATACATCCAGAACGATTCGGTGGCCCGGTTCATGTGCTTTTGGTTGGCCTCCATAAGCTCAACGCGATAGGTGAGAGATGTCAATGCTTGCATAATGGCTGTCAGGGGGTTGCTTGTGCTTGCGGTTCCTGCAGGGGGCTGATGGAGTGGGGTACCAGCGTTTCTCACAGTGTGCTCATCAGCGATCCCCACATTGGGATTGTCAGCGGGATCATCGGTTGGGACAGTGATTACTCTTCCCATTTTGCGTATGGTTGCCACACTGATATTGCTTGTTGAAACAAGCCACTGATCATCTGCAGTTGAGGGGACTCCAGCTTCTATTAGTAATGAAGTGATAAGACAAGGGAGGGGCAAGATTACCTTCTTACGAGTGCAGGCTTGATGAATGGCAGCGTGCATGACAATCCCCAGATTGATCTTTTTCCCAGTGAGGATGCAATACAACAAGGTACACTTGTGCATTGACAGAGTCGTATCATGCGATGTTGGGGACACAGAGGCACGGAGAAATTGGAACCACACAGCGGCCTCTGTGGTGAGGGATCTAGCGTGCAGACACTTCCTCTGGCCATCTTTATCCCATGGCCTCCCTTCAATTGCTATCTCTTTTAAAACAATATCCTCATCCGCCGGGGTCATTTTCTTCAGAAACTGTGCAAAGGCACATGCTTCCGGGATCCTTCTTCCTAGAACCCGATTAATCTCGCCTGCTGTATAATCCACGGTTCGACCCCGGACTTTTACAATGGGGTCCTTAGTCTGGGAAGCCTCGACGTAAAACTCCCGCACCAAAGAGGCATTTGCTCGACGATTGGCAGATGTCAATGTCGACCAATCCTGTGCTAAAATTCTATCCTTGACAAATGAGTTGGCTTCAATAAAGTCGAGGTCGAAACCCCTTTCCAAGTTCAACTTTTGTGTGGAAATACACTCATAGTGGGCTGCTGCTGCTGGAGTGGTAAACTGCCTAGGTATCCCACTGGGGGCATGTTCGGTCCCCACAGTGGAATGGTGTGGGTTTTCAGATGGCATCTGCCCATCTCCAGCATCAGTTTTAACAGATGAACTCAAAGAGGGTTCGAGACCCTTACCTTTCCCAGACGATTCTTTCCTCAGCTTCTTGGTGGTTGTTTTCTTCGATTTGGTCACCCCAGACCTGGTGACCATTCCTTTATTTCTCAGGGCTCTTTTTATTGCATTCTCCTCACTGTGGGCAGCAACATGTATGGCCTCCAAGTCAACAATGCTTGCGACTTGGGGGATTTCTTCAGTCTGAATCTGCTCCTTGCCCTTTCTTTGAATCTCCTCTGCTTCCGTTTTTTTCATTGCTTCCTCAAGAAGCCTTTCTTTTTCAATCTGTTTTTGTTCCTCCTCAGCCTTTTTCTTCTCTTCCTTTACCCGTAGTCTTTCCTCTTCAAGAAGCCTTTCTTGTTCAACTATTTTTCTTTCCTCTTCCTCTCTTGCCAATTTCTCGGCTTCTTCCCGCTTTTCTGCTCCTCCTCTTCTTTTCTTAACCTTTCCTCCTCTTCTCGTTTCAGTCTCTCCTCTTCTTCTCGTCGCTTCTTCTCGACTTCCTCTTTTCTCTTCTTGATTACAGACACCCTTTGGTTGTATTCCTCTTGTAACCTTTGCATTTCCTCATCATTTTGTAAATCTTCATCATCCAAAAGGTTTAGACTAGAATCCGAAACCCTTGATGAAGACACAGCCCTCAGACTTTCTTGCTTGGATGAACCTGCGTCTGGGACGTCGGTTACGATCGGATTTTCGCCGGAGACCGGCGGTGGTTCATTTAGGTCGTCGGTGACGGTTTCCGGTGGGTGGCTCTCGGCGGTTCTGCGGCGGACCGCCGCACGGCTGGGTTCCTCCGGGTGGGTAGTGAGTCTTTTGCTTCTGGCCATTTTTAGGGTTTTGGAAGAGTGTTTGTGGTTTTGGTTCGTGAGAAAGGAAGAAGAAGTAGAGAGAAAGTGTAGTTGAATTTTAAGAGTAAAGGTGGTTTTTGGTTTTAGGAAATGGAAAAGGGAAAGGTTTTTGGTATTTCAAAATGGAGGGAACGGTTGGCTAAGAGAGAGAGAGAAGGAAATGATGGTTTTTCTTGGAAGTTGAAGGAGTTATGACAAGTGGCAGCAAAAAGGTGACTGATATGTAAGGAAAGTTGATGTGTGTCAGCATTGGGCCCCCATAAGCTATCCTATCTCTCGTCAGATTGGGAGTGGGAAACGCAGGGGCTTGTTCCTCCCCACTGCACAGCATTTTCTTGATTTTTCTTCAAAAGTTGAGAATCTCTCCTACACACATGCAAACTGAACTACCATGCAGAATTAAAAAATACCAAAAATAATAAAAAGGCAGCAAATAACTGAAATAAAAATATTTACAAGTGGTTCCAATATTTCTTAACCATGGTGGGGTGGAGAGTGGGGTACCATGTGAGCACTCTCACTCAGAAAATGCTTCACTCTCTGCCCATTGACTTTAAACGTTTGACCAGACTGTGGGGACTTCAACTCCACTGTTCCAAAGGGACTCACCTTGACAATGGTGTATAGTCCCGTCCATCGTGATTTTAGCTTACCTGGAAAGAGTTTAAGACGGGAATTGAACAATAGTACCTGTTGTCCTTCCATGAACTCCCTATGGTTGATTCTTCGATCATGCCACATCTTGGTCTTTTCTTTGTACAACTTTGCGTTTTCATAGGAGTGATATCGCAACTCCTCTAGTTCATGTAATTGCAAACTCCGCTTAATTCCCGCAGCATCCTCACTCATGTTAAGCTCTTTAAGGGCCCAAAATGCCTTGTGCTCCAATTTAATCGGTAAATGGCAAGCTTTGCCAAAAACTAATTTAAAAGGAGACATTCCCAAGGGAGTTTTGTAGGCCGTGCGATAGGCCCAAAGATCATCGTCAAGTCTGGTTGACCAATCTTTACGGTGTGGTTTAACAACTTTTTCCAAAATTCCTTTGATCTCACGGTTTGAAAGCTCGGCCAAATCGTTGGTTTGCGGATGGTATGCGGTGGCCACTCTATGATGTATGTCATATTTAGCAAGGACCGAGGCCATGACTTTGTTTACAAAATGGGTGCCTTCGTCACTAATCAATGCCCGTGGTGTTCCAAATCGAGTGAAAATATTTTTATGCAAAAATTTCACCACGGTATTGGCATCATTAGAATGACACGCAATGGCTTCCACCCATTTTGAAACATAGTCTACCGCAACCAAGATATAAAAATTATTATTGGAATTTGGAAAGGGTCCCATGAAATCAATCCCCCAAACATCAAAAAGTTCTACCTCTAGAATGTTGTTAAGAGGCATCTCGTTCCTTTGCGAAATGTTCCCGGTGCGTTGACATTGCTCACAATTTTTCACAAATTCATACGAGTCTTTAAACACAGTGGGCCAAAAGAACCCACTTTGCAAGATTTTTGCAGCAGTGCGGTTTCCACCAAAGTGGCCACCGTAGTGGGATGTATGACAACCATGGAGTATCTGCTGTTGCTCACTCCCGTGGACACAACGCCTCAATATTTGGTCCGTCCCTATCTTATATAAGAAAGGGTCATCCCAAACATATTGTCGTGTATCGTGTAAAAACTTTTTAAAAGGTTGTCCACTCATCCCGTGGGGTTTTAGTCCACTCGCTAAAAAGTTTGCAATGTCAGCATACCAAGGAATATTATTTTCGAGATGTTGGGCTGATAACAATTGTTCATCGGGAAAATTCTCTTTGACCGGAGTAGGATCAGCAGTGCCCACTATCTTCTCGAGCCTGGATAAATGGTCAGCTACCTGATTTCTTGTTCCTTTTCTATCAACGATCTCAAGATCGAATTCTTGCAGCAATAAAACCCATCTAATGAACCGAGGCTTGGAATCAGCCTTGTTGATCAAATATTTTATCGCTGCATGATCCGTGTGCACTATGACCTTTGTCCCTATCAAGTATGACCTGAAACGATCAAAAGCAAACACCACCGCAAGTAATTCTTTTTCAGTAACAGTATAATTAATCTGAGCTTCAATCAGTGTTTTACTTGCATAATAATCGGGGTGAAAATCTTTGTTCTTTCTTTGCCCACTCGCTTGCGTCACACATCACTTCGAACGAGAGTGACCAGTCAGGAGTGGTCACTATGGGTGCTGTGACTAAGGCTTCTTTGATTGTTTCAAAAGCATCACGGCATTCTTGGGTAAAAATAAAGTCTTTTTCATGTTGTAACAGGTTGCATAGGGGTTTTGTTATTTTCGAAAAATCTTTGATGAACCTCCTATAAAAACCCGCATGACCCAAAAAACTCCGAATGCCTTTCACAGTTGTGGGTTCGGGAAGTTGTGCCACTACTTCAAGCTTGGCTTTATCAACTTCTAACCCTCTTTTTGAGACAAGATGGCCTAGGACAATACCCTCTTCTACCATAAAATGGCATTTTTCCCAATTCAAAATAAGGTCGTGGGTCTCACATCTCACTAGGCTTTTCTCTAAATTTCCAAGGTAGTTGTCAAACGATGTCCCTATTACAGAAAAGTCATCCATAAAAACTTCTATGGTGTCTTCTATCATGTTGGTGAAAATGGCCATCATACAACGTTGGAAAGTGGCTGGGGCATTACATAATCCAAATGGCATCCTCCGGAATGCAAAAGTACCGTAGGGACAAGTAAAGGTGGTATTTTCTTGGTCCTCGGGGGCGATGTGGATTTGGTTGTATCCTGAGTATCCATCTAGAAAACAATAGAATTCTTTTCTCGCTAACCGATCAAGCATTTGGTCGATGAAAGGTAGGGGAAAATGGTCTTTCTTAGTGGCCAAGTTGAGTTGTCTATAGTCCATGCAAATTCTCCACCCCGTGACAGTTCTAGTAGGGATGAGCTCGTTCTTTTCGTTCTTCACTACGGTAGTCCCTCCCTTTTTAGGGACACATTGGACGGGGCTCACCCAACTACTACTAGCAATGGGATAGATAATACTGGCGTCTAGCCACTTCAAAACTTCCTTCTTAACTACCTCCTTCATGATGGGGTTCAACCTTCTTTGAGGTTGGACTTTTCCAGGGTGGTCACTCTCCAAGTTAATCTTATGTTGACATAAGGAGGGGCTAATACCTCTAATGTCTGCTATGGTCCAACCAATTTCCTTCTTATGCTTCATCAACAAATCAATCAGAAGTTGTTCTTGTTTCTCACTAAGTTTGGAAGAGATAATAACGGGAAGTTTATTATTCTTAGCGAGATAAGCATATTTCAAGTGGGAAGGCAATGGTTTAAGCTCTAACTCGGGAGGTTGTTCTATTGAAGGGGGTTGAACATCTCTATCCTTAAAGTCCAGAGGTTCAAAGGCTGCCACTACTTCGTTACACTCATCCTCAAAAGTGTCCTCACTTTCTAAGTCGGAGTGCTCACTCTCACTCCCCACTGTGGGGACTGAGTCAAAACAGTGGGTTTCACTAATCGAACTCAAAGCAAAACAGTCTTCGGTATCTATGTACTTTAGGGATTTAAACACATTAAATGTCACCTCTTGGTCATTAACTCTCATCGTGAGTTCTCCTTTGTGTACATCAATCAAACTTCGTCCGGTTGCAAGAAACGGTCGTCCTAAGATGATTGGGATTTCTTTATCGGCCTCATAATCTAGAACTAGGAAATCGGCGGGGAAGATAAATTTATCCACTTGGACCAAGACGTCTTCTATTTTTCCCTTGGGGTAGGCAATAGACCGATCGGCTAGTTGTAATGTCACGGTTGTGGGTCTAGCCTCTCCAATACCTAACTTGTTAAAAATGGACAGTGGCATCAAATTGACACTAGCTCCAAAGTCACAAAGTGCTTGACCTACTTCTTGTCCTCCTATTGTGCATGGAATGGTGAAACTACCTAGGTCTTTCAACTTAGGTGGAATCTTGCTAGTAAGGAGGGCACTACATTCTTCGGTCAAAGCCACAGTCTCAAACTCACCCAACTTTCTTTTTTTTGTTCAAAATATCCTTTAAAATTTTAACATAGCTTGGCATTTGCTCGAGAGCTTCTACCAAGGGTATGTTAATGTGAAGCTGTTTAAAAATGTCTAAGAATTTTTTAAATTGAACATCGACATTTTTAGGCTTCATTCTATCAGGAAAAGGTATGCTTCGTGGGTCAATTTGAGTTTGTTGTGGTATTGGCTTTGGAACAGTAGGTTTTGGAACAGGTCCAAAAGTGGGAAGGTCAGGGATGTCCACTGTGGGGATGACAATGACTTGAGGAGTGCCCACTGTGGGAATTACAGTGGGTATTTGAGGCGAATCATCAGACTCAAAAATGATATCTTTCAGATCCTTTCCACTCCTCAGTGTTATGGACTTGACATGTTCAGGTCCTTTTCCTATCACCCTAGCATGCTCGGTATCAATAGGTAACGTCCCTGGTGGTCTATTCTTAACTTCAACAGCTAGTTGTCTTACTTGGGTCTCTATATTCCTAATGGCTGCTTGAGTTTGATTCATGAAACCTTTGAGAATAGATTCAAGTGATGGTTGAACCTCAGCGGCTTGAGTTCCTCGCGGTTGGAACTGTTGTGAGGATTGCCCTTGGTGAAAGTTCTGTGAGTTCTGCCCACTGTGATGTTGCTGAAATCCAGGGGGATTGTGTGGTCTTTGCTGGGCATGACTCGCCCCGTGGGGTTGGAGTCCTGGATTACCAGCCCAAGAGAAATTTGGGTGATATCTCCAACCTGGATTATAAGTCTGCGAATATGGATTGTTCCTCGGGTTGGTCCCTATAACATTAACGGCTTCGGGATTTGCTGGACAATAGTCAAAAAGATGCTCCTCTCCACAGAGGGAGCAGTTTTCGGCTAGATGAGTTGCAAAATTGACTTGGCCTCTATTTTGGTTCAAAACGATTTTTGTTAAGGCCACTAACTGTGCATTCATGGTTTTGAGTGCTTCGGAATCGATGGTGTTGGTCTTTGGTACTACTGCTCTAGGATTGGACCACTCGGTATTGTTGTTGGACACTTTTTCTAAGATTTGATATCCTTCATTGTAGGTTTTACTCGTGAATGTTCCACCGGCTGTTGCATCTAAGATGATTTTGGCTGCATTGGAAAGACCATTGTAAAAGGTCTCCAATTGGATGCAATGTGGGATGCCATGATGTGGGCACTTTCGAAGTAAATCTTTAAATCGTTCCCATGCATCCGAAACAGCCTCATCTTCTTCTTGCCTAAACAAAATTATATCATTTCGAAACCATACATTCCTCGTTGGAGGAAAGTATTTTTGCAAAAAATTATCGGCAAGTTCTTGCCAAGTGGTTATCGAGTGAGGTGCATGCGAGTTCAGCCATGACTTTGCTTTATCCCTTAGTGAAAAAGGGAAAATTCTTAGTCTTAACGCTTCATTACTCACACCTTGCAATTGAAAGGAATCAGTCATTTCCAAGAAATATTTTAAGTGCGAGTGCGGATCCTCAGATGGTGATCCTCCAAACTGACCCATGGCTTGGATCAGTTGAAACATCACCGGCTTGAGTTCAAAATGAGTTGCAACAATTTTGCGTCTTAAAATTCCGGAGCTCAAATCACCAACTCCGGAAGTAGCGTAGTCCCGTATTTTTCGATCTTTGCTATCGGCAATCGTCACTGTGGTCTCCACTATAGGTGGTGGTATTGCTGCCATGTTTACAGTGGGAATCACAGGGGGTTGTCGATTTGTGTTCTTGTTTTTACGTCTTCTTCGAAAAGTTTTCTCTATTTCAAGATCGATTGGTACCAAAGGTTCGTGTTGTTGCCGTGGCATGCAACACGAACAGCTTAGAAAAATGAGTTACTCGGGCTCGAACAAAAACTAATGTCTTGAGATTTAAAATCACGCCAGTCCCCTGTAACGGCGCCAAAAACTTGGTACGTGCGAAATATGTGTTTTAATCGCAGTGGGTTGCAAACTGTCCACAGTGGGAAGTGCAAGTGTACACTGTCCACTATGATCGTCACAGCAAGTAATAGTTGGTAAAATACCACAATCTAATCCACTATGACCTCACTTTTGTAACATCCCAATTTCCATATATACAAATAACATACATTTCACAACATAATTTCATCAAAAAGATACATCATATTTCATATTCGGTCCCATAGTCTTACTAAACATAATAAGTAATTCAGTACAATCTTTTTGACTAAATAATTTACATTATGACTAACAACAAAGCCATAAGTACAAAAACACTTCATGATCTTCATAACACAAGTCTTCCCAAAAGCTAAGCAACGACTATCCTTCTTATTTGCCCTTACTTGATCCACGACCTGGAATACATATTTTTAAAACAAAATGAGGGTTAGACCTAGCGGTCTAAGTGAGAAAATCCCTGTCATTTCACAATCATTATAAAACCCATTTATATAAAATCCTTTATATAAACACACATATATCACACGTAATTAAATACCAATCAAGACTCGTGCACTGTGTTCAACTCATCCTCTTTCTCATTCTCATTTCTCCTGGCCATGTTAGTTGGTTGCGAGCCAACTAATCCACTGTACAACAACTACAGCTAACACCACTGTACAACAACTACAGCAACACCGCTGTACAACAACTACAGCAAACACCGCCGACTATAGTTTCGGCTAACGTATACTCGTGTAGTGTAATGCGCATATAAATACAATATATATCTCAATATATCATATTGTCATTTATGAACATCTAATCACATTATCTATCACCTTTTCAATCTACACGTATATGTATTCCAGTTTAAAAACATTTTGAAGTAAAACTCACCTGTTTGTCTTATCAATACGTTTTCCAAGCTTTTCTCAAACAATTCAGCTTCACTTCAATTTCACAGAATCTGAAACAATCATATACAAGTATTGCTTTACCACTTTGAACACATAGGGCTTGCTAGGACTAAGAGATTTAGATAACTCTATCTAACTCTTATCCTCAATTGTCTTCCCCAAGCCCGAACTTAAGTCAAGTCCATAGTATTTTAGTCCTTATTCATATTCTATCTAAGAATTAACAAAACACAGGTTACTGGATACTCAAAAGTGTTTAAGTTCTCCAAAATGACCAAACAGCAAAAGTATCCGGATACTATAAGTTATCCGGACAACACTACTTTTCCGGACAGCATGACTTTTCCGGACAACAACAACAGTCCGGACCATATCCGGATACCTCAGTAATCCGGACATTATCCGGTATCTCATTCCATCCGGAAACCTTAAGGAAAACAGGAACTTACCGGATGCAAGAATCGTCCGGACACCTTTAGAACATTACCCGGACACCACCAACAAAACTACCCGGACACCTTCATTTCATCCGGACACCTCTGTCGGTTTACCCCAATTTACCCAGATTTGACAGATTTTATCCTCAGGCCCGAATTTAATGATTCTACTCCGATAGGAACTATTAACTAGCAATTATAGACATAATTTACAAAGTAAACATACCTTAATTCACTTCCAAGCACACCAAATTAATCCCTAGCTTTACTTCTTCTCTTTTCTTCTTTTGCTCTCAATACACACACACATACACACTGAAATTCTGCTGTTTATGAAATATCTGACTTTCTAAATGAGATAATATCCAACCCAACTTACCACTTTAGTCCCTATACTATCCATTAATGGCCAAAATACTTTTTTCTTAATAATTAACCCAAACTTACCCTAAACATCAATTATAAAGTTAAATAATTTTAACGGAACTAACATTTAACTAACGAACTTACCCGGGGTATTACATCATCTCCCCTTAAAAGAATTCCGTCCCGGAATTCGGTTAGGCAAAAAGGTACGGGTACTTAGTTCTCATTTCTGATTCTGATTCCCAAGTAGCATCCTGACCCCTATGATGTCTCCACTGAACTTTCACTTGTCTGATCTCCTTGTTCCGCAAAACTTTGACTTTACGATCAACAATGGCTTCAGGTTCCTCCACATAATTCAGCTTTTCCTCAACTTGTATATCTGGTAGAGAAACTGCCTGATTTGGCGTAACCAAACACTTTCGGAAATTTGATACATGAAACGCATTATGAATCCTGCTTAACTCTGGCGGAAGATCTAACCTATAGGCTACTTCACCGATCCTTTCTATGATTGCAAACGGTCCAATATACCTCGGGCTCAGCTTACCTTGTTTCCCGAATCGAATGACTCATTTCCAAGGCGAGACTTTTAACATCACAAAATCTCCAACTTGGAATTCTAACGGCTTTCGGCGTCGATCTGCGTAGCTTTTCTGTCTGTCTTGAGCCACTTTTAATCTTTCCCGAATCTGAGTAACCTTATCCGCGGTGAACTGAACTATATCTGGCCCCGCTAATTGTTTCTCTCCCACTTCATTCCAACACAGAGGCATTCGACATTTTCTACCATACAATACTTCAAACGGTGCCGCTTGAATGCTGGAATGATAACTGTTGTTGTAGGCAAATTCAATCAACGGTAAATGCTTATCCCATGATCCCCCAAAGTCAACAATACAAGCTCGGAGCATATCTTCTATGGTCTGAATCGTTCGTTCACTCTAACCGTCAGTTTGAGGATGGTATGATGTACTTAGTTTTATCTGCGTCCCCATTTCCTTCTGAAAACTTCTCCAGAATCTTGAAGTAAAACGACTATCACGATCAGAAATGATCGAGATTGGAACTCCATGTCGAGTTACTATTTTGTCAATGTACAACTTAGCTAATCGCTCCATCGAATCAGCTTCCTTTATTGGTAAGAAGTGAGCAGACTTCGTCAATCTATCGACAATCACCCAAATAGCATCAAATCCCTTCAGGGTCCTTGGTAGCTTCGTGATGAAATCTGTCGTAATCTGATCCCATTTCCACATCGGTATTTCCAATCGTTGCAACTGACCAAACGGCTTTTGATGTTCAATCTTTAGCTTCTTACACGTAGTACAACTTTCCACATGTTGAGCAATACTTCTTTTTATTCCCGGCCACCAATAGAATTGTTTTAAATCTTTATACATCTTATTCGTACCTGGATGAATAGAGAAACGAGATTGATGAGCTCCTTGTAGTACACGATCACGTAACCCACCCAAACGAGGCACCCAAATTCTGTTTCCCATACACAATAACCCACAGTCATCTCTCACAAGCAATTCTGATATCCCCACTAACCGTTCTGACTTCAAATGTTCTTCCTGATAAGCTTCTATTTGACACTTCTGCAGTTCGTCAAAGATGTTGGGTAGGAGTTCAGTTCGTAGTGCAATGGCTTTTATTGTCCCGCTTCTTTCTTGACGAATCAGTGCATCAGCTACCACGTTTGCCTTTCCCGGATGATAAAGAATTTCACAGTCGTAATCATTCACCAGTTCTAGCCATCTTCTTTGCATCATATTTAGTTCCTTCTGATCGAAGAGGTGTTGGAGACTCTTATGATCAGTATAAATTTGACATTTGGAACCATAAAGATAATGTCTCCAAATCTTCAATGCGAAGACAACTGCTGCAAGCTCCATGTCGTGCGTAGGATACTGTCTTTCATGATCTTTTAGTTGACGAGAAGTATAAGCAATAACCTTTCCACGCTGCATAAGTACACAACCTAATCCCAGTTTGGAAGCATCACTATAAACAACAAAGTCTTCGGAACCTTCAGGTAATGACAAAATCGGCGCGCTACAAAGTTTCTCTTTCAATATCCGGAATGCTTCATCCTGTTCTGCTTTCCATTCGAACTTTAAATTCTTTCGGGTCAGCTTAGTCAAAGGTGTCGCGATACGAGAGAAGTCTTTTATAAACTTTCGATAATAGCCGGCTAAACCCAGAAAACTTCGTACTTCGGTTGGCGTTCTCAGTGGTTCCCACTTTTCAATCGCTTCCACTTTCATCGGATCAACTTGAATGCCTTTCTCAGAAACTACATGCCCCAAAAACTGAACTTCTCGTAGCCAGAATTCACATTTCGAAAATTTAGTATACAACTTTTCTTTCTTTAGTAACTCCAGAACCAGACGAAGATGTTGCGCGTGCTCTTCCTTGGATCGAGAATAGATAAGTATATCATCGATAAATACAATTACAAATTTATCGAGATACGACTTACATACCCGATTCATTAAATCCATAAAAGCAGCTGGAGCGTTCGTCAATCCAAACGGCATCACTAAGAATTCATAATGACCATACCTTGTACGAAAAGCAGTTTTCAGAACATCTTCTTCTTTCACCTTCAGCTGATGGTAACCAGACCTTAGATCAATCTTGGAGAAATAACAAGCTCCAACTAACTGATCGAAGAGGTCATCAATTCTGGATAGCGGATACTTGTTCTTGATCGTGAGCTTATTCAGTTCCCGGTAGTCGATACACATTCTCATCGAACCATCCTTCTTTTTCACAAACAAAACTGGTGCACCCCACGGCGAAGAACTGGGTCTGATGAAGCCTTTATCGGATAGGTCTTGTAGTTGCGTCATCATTTCTTTAATCTCTGGTGGCGCTAAACGATACGGTGCACGAGCAATAGGAGCGGCTCCAGGAATCAGATCTATACCAAACTCTACTTGTCTAATGGGCGGAAGACTATTCAAGTCTTTAGGGAATACTTCTGGAAATTCACTAACAATCGGAATATCTTCCGACTTATTCTTTTCTGGTTTAATATCTATCACATAAGCTAAGTAACTCTGGCAACCCTTATTAACACACTTACGGGCTTTTATCATAGATATAAGGCAAGACTGATGATTGCTACGATCACCATAAATTACTACCGGTCCTCTCTCAGCTAAGACAACATTAATTATTTTCTTATCACAAACTGTGTTAGCCTGATTCTCAGCTAACCAATCCATTCCCACTACCACATTAAACTCGATCAAGGCTATAGGGAATAATTGTATAGGTACTTCGCATCCCTCTATATTTATCACACACTTATCAAAAACCTCTTTAACCGTCACTTGGTTATCATTTTCCGTATCTACCATCAAAGCATGATCTAATACCTTAGGGTTTAAATGCATATAAGCAGCAAATGAAGGAGACACAAACGACCGGTTTGCACCGGAGTCAAATAACACTTTAGCACGTGTAGAGTTTATGAAAAATGTACCTGTAACCACATCCGGAGTTTCCTCCGCTTCTTTTGATGTCATTTGAAATGTACGACCCCTTGTTCTTGGTGGTTCTAGTCTTGGCACTACTGGTCTAACAACCGCTGGTCTCCCTGATGTACCACCCTGCTGTATTCTTCCCCACGGATAATCCGACTGAATGTGATCCGGATAATTACACAAAAAACAAAGCCGCGTTACTGGACAGTTTTTAGCAATATGCCCGGTCTTCCCACACTTATAACAAATCCGAGGGTCAACTTGACAATTTCCTTGGTGAACACGGTTGCACTTCGGACAAGGTTTTTCTGTTGGTCGAAACGGCGGGCGGTTATCGTATCTCTGAAACCTGGACTTCTTTGGGTCATACTGTGGTCCTTCCCACTTTCTCTTCTCCATACCTTTATCACCAGCATCCCTCCTATTATCCCGCTCCACATCTTCCGCGGCATCTACAACGGCTGAGAAGGTAACGGGTCCTTTTGCAGTTACTAGCTTTCTGACATCTGAATTTAACCCGAAGATAAACCTTTCCGTCTTCATTGCCTCCGTGGCAACGTAGTATTCCTCGAAACAAGATTTTTCTAGAAAACTAGCGGTGTAGTCCCGAACTGATAAGTTCCCTTGCTGTAAGTTCATGAATTCCCCTTCCAATTGTTTTAATCGCTGCATGAGGACAAAATTGTTTCCTGAAAGCTATAACAAATTCCTTCCAAGAGAAGGTAGAGTATATGTCAGGCTCTCCTGATGACATATGAGTTTCCCACCAGTATAAAGCATCGCCCTTCAACATCGCGGTTCCATAAAGTACTTTGTCTTCCTCAGCACACTTACTAGTTTTGAAGATAGCTTCTATTTCCTTCAGCCATCTCATCGCTTTCACTGGGTCCCGGTCTCCTGAGTAAGTAGGAGGCTTACAACTGAGAAACATTTTATAATCACACTTTTTCATTACTGGTACAACAATAGGAGTAATAGGCATCTCTTCTTCATGTGAAGGATCTGGTCTATCTGTTTCAGTATTATGAGTTTGGTTGAACATAGCTTGGATATTGGCTTGTAATCTTCCCATTTCCGCAGCTAAGTCGTCTCTTGTAACAAATTCCGTACCGTGCCCCTGGACTCTGCCTCCAGTCCTACCTCTACCTCTTTCTCCCCCTCTTCCCCTTCCTCCGGCTGTTGGGTTTGTTCTATTCGGATTTCCTCCTCCTTCCCGATTAGTTTGTCTAGTACCACTTGCCATTTTGTTTATTCAGACAAGGTTAATATACACATAAGCACATACCCCATATAACAAGGTATTCCAGTTCAAACATGTACCTGTAAGATCACAATTACACAGGCCAGGTGTAATAATGAAATTACCTTACATGATGTTCCTTCTACCTTTTTATATTTAACATCCCAAGGTTCTACAATAATAGGGACATCCTACTTCACATGCAGTTTATGTCTAGGTACAAATACTAATACCTAAATCCCTTAAATTAGGGCTCTGATACCATCTGTAACATCCCAATTTCCATATATACAAATAACATACATTTCACAACATAATTTCATCAAAAAGATACATCATATTTCATATTCGGTCCCATAGTCTTACTAAACATAATAAGTAATTCAGTACAAACTTTTTGACTAAATAATTTACATTATGACTAACAACAAAGCCATAAGTACAAAAACACTTCATGATCTTCATAACACAAGTCTTCCCAAAAGCTAAGCAACGACTATCCTTCTTATTTGCCCTTACTTGATCCACGACCTGGAATACATATTTTTTAAAACAAAATGAGGGTTAGACCTAGCGGTCTAAGTGAGAAAATCCCTGTCATTTCACAATCATTATAAAACCCATTTATATAAAATCCTTTATATAAACACACATATATCACACGTAATTAAATACCAATCAAGACTCGTGCACTGTGTTCAACTCATCCTCTTTCTCATTCTCATTTCTCCTGGCCATGTTAGTTGGTTGCGAGCCAACTAATCCACTGTACAACAACTACAGCTAACACCGCTGTACAACAACTACAGCAACACCGCTGTACAACAACTACAGCAAACACCGCCGACTATAGTTTCGGCTAACGTATACTCGTGTAGTGTAATGCACATATAAATACAATATATATCTCAATGTATCATATTGTCATTTATGAACATCTAATCACATTATCTATCACCTTTTCAATCTACACGTATATGTATTCCAGTTTAAAAACATTTTGAAGTAAAACTCACCTGTTTGTCTTATCAAAACGTTCTCCAAGCTTTTCTCAAACAATTCAGCTTCACTTCAATTTCACATAATCTAAAACAATTATATACAAGTATTGCTTTACCACTTTGAACACATAGGGCTTGCTAGGACTAAGAGCTTTAGATAACTCTATCTAACTCTTATCCTCAATTGTCTTCCCCAAGCCCGAACTTAAGTCAAGTCCATAGTATTTTAGTCCTTATTCATATTCTATCTAAGAATTAACAAAACACAGGTTACTGGATACTCAAAAGTGTTTAAATTCTCCAAAATGACCAAACAACAAAAGTATCTGGATACTATAAGTTATCCGGACAACACTACTTTTCCGGACAGCATGACTTTTCCGGACAACAACAACAGTCCGGACCATATCCGGATACCTCAGTAATCCGGACATTATCCGGTATCTCATTCCATCCGGAAACCTTAAGGAAAACAGGAACTTACCGGATGCAAGAATCGTCCGGACACCTTTAGAACATTACCCGGACACCACCAACAAAACTACCCGGACACCTTCATTTCATCCGGACACCTCTGTCGGTTTACCCCAATTTACCCAGATTTAACAGATTTTATCCTCAGGCCCGAATTTAATGATTCTACTCCGATAGGAACTATTAACTAGCAATTATAGACATAATTTACAAAGGAAACATACCTTAATTCACTTCCAAGCACACCAAATGAATCCCTAGCTTTACTTCTTCTCTTTTCTTCTTTTGCTCTCAATACACACACACATACACACTGAAATTCTGTTGTTTATGAAATATCTGACTTTCTAAATGAGATAATATCCAACCCAACTTACCACTTTAGTCCCTATACTATCCATTAATGGCCAAAATACCTTTTTCTTAATAATTAACCCAAACTTACCCTAAACATCAATTATAAAGTTAAATAATGTTAACGGAACTAACATTTAACTAACGAACTTACCCGGGGTATTACAACTTTCGTAAGTGTCATAAGAATTCTTTCGAATCCCCTAGCATCATTCAAGCTCGTGTCACTGCGTTCTACTTATTTCTAAGTTTAGAACTAGACTTTAGATCCTTGCAAGTGATCGGCTTGTTCGCATCCTTGGGTAAATATCGAGAATGAATGACCAAAACAATAAATATTCTAAGGTGACGTTTGTTTTTTAAGTGGTGCTGAAGTCTGAACACTGATTTCAGTCTTGATTTTTAAGTGGTGGCGCTGAAGTCTGAAATCTGAATACGAAAGACTGTTTGTTTTTGTAAGCTGAAATCTGAAAACAACTGAATACATACTACTGATTATTTTATCTCTGAAAATGTGATACTGTTGAATTAAATTAAATTATACTACTAAAATTACTCTTCATAACAACTGAAATACGTTAATTGGTTCAAATACAATAGAAAACATGAAAGTCTCATAACAACTAAAATCAATTTCCGTTTTGCATCAATTGTGTCACAATTTCTTCTCTTAAAGTAGCCATATATGTTTGGTCAGCGGTACTCCCATGCAATTGAACCTCTTCGGCCTCATCACCACCATCATCCCCTTGCTCAATTTTTCCTGCCACATTTATCCACAATTCTTTTCGAAGACTACCCCCATTTCGACCAACTTTATTGATCTCTTCTATACAACTCTCTAAAAAACATTTGATGGCTTCATTTGTCCACCTTACACGAACACTCTCATCCATCTCTAAAAATCACAAATAACATAATGATGAATTAAACCCTCCCACCGCACTCGATTTTTTGATGAAATTGCTAAAAAACGAAAAAACCTAACGATCAACAACACAACCCAAATAAAATCACCAATGTACTATAGATCAAAACAGTTGATGAGCAAGCAAATCGTAACCGTAAGCATTCACATTAACATATTAGCTACGGATATTCAATATACATGATCATAATTTTTTTTGAACAGCAAGCAATTTTCATTTAACAATACCAAACTTTACATAACAGTTGCAAAGGTGTGAACTTACCAAGGCTACTACTAAAACCCTCTAACACAAAAACAAATAGCAGTTTCAAAGAAGCAAACAAACAGCAGTGGTTGTCTAGCCACTATTTGTGAGTTTCAAACATGAAAAGGAGTAAAACCCACAGTCACTTTTGTAAAAATAGATTTTGCAAACACACATTTGTTGGGGCTGCACATTTTACAAACTATTCATAAACAGGGTTGTGAATACAATGTGTATGACCATAACTCCCAAAATAGGCGTGGAAAACGATTGTTGACAGAGATTGAAGCAAAATTAGAACCAAAAAATCACAAATAACAGAGAGAGATAGAAAATTACAGTTGGAAGAACACAAAATTACAGAACCAAAAAATCACAAATAACATAATGAAGAAGAGAACCTGCAGTCGGAGGTCGATAGTTTGGTCGATAGAGAGGGATTGAGAGAGAAAGCGGCTGAGAAATGAGAAACAACACAATTTAGGGAGGACAGAGAGAGATAGAAAGTTGGAAGAACACAACATTACAGAATAGTGGCTAGACAACCAATCATCCGCTTTCTCTCTCAATCCCTCTCTATCGACCAATGAATCCGACTAAGTCCGCACATTTTCTACCAATCAGGGAGTTGGATTCATTGGAGAAGCTAGTCTGGTTGTACATTAATGAGATCGTATCAAGGCACGGGGTGCCGCGATCGATTGTGTCCGATCATGATAGCCGGTTTACGTCATCGTTCTGGAGAAGTCTTCAGCGAGAGTTGGGTTCGCAAGTGAAGTTGAGTACAACATATCATCCCCAAACGGATGGCCAGAGCGAAAGGACTATTCGAAGGGTTCTTGGGAAGTACACCTACCTTTGATAGAGTTCTCGTATAACAACAGTTACCACGCGAGCATCCAAACAGCACCATTCGAAGCCTTATTGGTACGTGCGAAATACGTGTTTTAATCGCAGTGGGTTGCAAACTGTCCACAGTGGGAAGTGCAAGTGTACATTGTCCACTATGATCGTCACAGCAAGTAATAGTTGGTAAAATACCAGAATCGAATCCACATGGACTGGACAATCAAGACAATATGGTTCTTATGAGCTCCTTTTACAGGTTCAATTAGAGAGGAAAATAATACTTTGGTTTGGTTTGGTTTGGTGGAATAGCTACTTTAACGATTTTACTAAGGTTTAAAAGAAGGAATGTAGGTTAGATTTTCCCTAGATTTTATACCAAATACCTGGTCCTAAAAATGATCCTTGTATTCGAGGTGGCCATTTTTGCTAGAAAAGCCCGGTTACAAAATACTCACACCGTTAGATAAAAATCTCATACTCTTAGTAATTATTGTTTTGTCAATGGTAATCTCAAAATGGACCTTTTCAGGCCTCGATGGAATGTGTAGAGACAAATACTCTAACTGTTTTTAGAATACACCAACTAGCTTGCCTACTACTCCAGTGGGTTGAGATTAGCTCACTGTGCCGACCTCACTTTCGTAAGTGTCATAAGAATTCTTTCGAATCCCCTAGCATCATTCAAGCTCGTGTCACTGCGTTCTACTTATTTCTAAGTTTAGAACTAGACTTTAGATCCTTGCAAGTGATCGGCTTGTTCGCATCCTTGGGTAAATATCGAGAATGAATGACCAAAACAATAAATATTCTAAGTATAAAGATTACTCAAGCATTTTTAATAAAATCCAGGTACTTCTCCTTCCTGCATCCCAAAGAATGTTTAGCCCATAACTAAAGTAAAGAAAACAAAAGAGTAGAAGTTACACATAATTAAACTGAAAGTGACTTGAATTAAACCCACAGTGGGGAACGAGAATTCGTCCCTGTCACTGTGTACTTCGAACTACAAATTATACTAAAGAAATAAAATACAGAAAATTAAAGTTAACTACTGCAGTAAAATGAGAGAAACTAATGTAGTAGTTGAGAAATTGCAAGAAATTAAGCTCTAGATAGCATGCATTAAATGGCACCCAACACCTCCTTTATATACTAGGAGAAAGGGTTGGGTAATACACAATAAAGGGTTTGTCTATTGAATAAAGACCAAAGGATCATGGCAGAATTCAGCACCTTGGACAATCCTTTTACCCAAAGGATCCTTCTCCTTGTCAACTTCTAAGTACAAAAGGTGTACTTGTTGCCATCTTCAATGTAGATGTCATGTACTTTTCCGGCCCTTATTTCCCTGCCATTTGAACCTTCTAAACTCCAGAGTATTTAATCCCAACTACTAGTTTCTTTTTCTTTCTTCTTGGTCTGCTCGAATAGTGGGAAGCCGGAGTGGGCACAAAAGTGGTCACTGCAGGATAAAACGTGAAAAACACCCAAATTCCACCAAATAATTTATTAAAGACTATGGTTCACTCTTTTTGCTCATTTTCGAGAATTGTTCCAAGAATGGGGGTTTTTAGAAGCGGAATGGCTAAAATTGACAAAATAAAATAGAGAATAAAAGGAAATAATAACTCTAAAAATAGAGTTATCACTTATACGGTCGGAAGTGTCGAACGCCGCTGTGTTGGAACGAAGTGGGGGAGAGGCAGTTAGCAGGACCAGAAATCGTACAAATGACTGCAAATAAGATAGAGCTAATCCGTGAAAAAATGAGGATCGCGCGGGATCGGCAAAGAAAGTATTCAAACAGAAGAAGGAAGCCTATCGAGTTTCAAGTAGGTGACAAGGTAATGCTGAAAGTCTCGTCTTGGAAGGGAGTAGTACGTTTCGGGAAGAAAGGAAAGTTGAGACCGAGGTATGTGGGGCCTTTCGTCATTTCTGAACGGGTCGGGGCAGTAGCTTACAAGTTAGACTTGCCAGAAGAATTAAAGGGAGTTCATCCGACTTTTCATGTTGCAAACCTGAAGAAGTGTTTGGCCGAAGCCGATGTGGCTATTCCATTAGAGGATATCAACATCGACGAGAAGTTGACGTACGTGGAGGAACCAGTTGAGATTGTGGGCAGCAAGATTCGTAAGTTAAGGAACAAGGAGATCAGGTTGGTAAAGGTTCAATGGCGGTTTCATAAGGACCAGGAGGCAACCTGGGAAGTGGAGGCGGACATGAGGTCCAAGTACCCTCAGCTTTTCGACAAAGTAATTCCGGGGACGGAATTCTTTTGAGGGGGAGATATTGTAATAACCAAGTTTTTAAACTAAAGAAGTATAAGAAGGGTGGAAGAAAATAAAGAAACTTAAGTCTTGGAGGGGCCAAAGTGTAATCTGGGAGGAGAGTAAAAAACTCACAATTTGGGCCCAAAATCCTAGATGTTGGCATATTCTTGTGACAACTGTGGGTGTGGAAGCAGAGAATAGAGAAAGCAATCTTCAACCTGCATTCTTGGAAGAAAGTAGAGGGAATTTCTTCTTCAAGTAATCTAGGTAATCCTTAATCCTATCTTCTTAATTCTGATTGTGTTTCGTTGAGTTTTATTTGGGATTTGAGAACACTCTGGAGACTTTCGTTCTTGGGTGTGGACATTCGAACAAGGCATTATGAGGGGTGATTTGAGCCTTGTAAGTTAGAATCCATGTGTTGCTTTAAATGTTCGCCTGGCGTTTTGGTGCCCCAATACCTTAGTGATTTTAGTAGGTTAGCGTTCGATCGACAAAACCCATCGAGTCCGGAAGTCGCTCTGGGTGGTGGAATCAAGACTTGTAATCCGGAAGTGGTAATCCAGAATTGGGCGGATTTCGGGGTGAAGTACAAACTTGGGCTAGGGGATTGGGTTGTGGAAGTGGGTCCTTGCCATTCATTTATCTTGGGCTCCCGGTTGGAGCGTTAATGAGTAAAATTGAAAATCGGAAGATTGTGGTGGAAAAATCGAAAAACAAATTGGCTAAGTGGAAAGCGAAGCTAATCTCATTCGGAGGAAGATTAACGTTGGTGAAGTCGGTTCTCGGTTCCATTTTATTGTATTTTTTCTCGCTTTTTCGAGCCCCGAGAGGAGTGGTTAGAGAATTAGAGAGTGTGCGAAATCGTTTCTTTTGGAGAGGGGGGAAGGGGTTGGTAATGAATCGAGTGGTGTCGTGGGTAAGATGGGAGAGTGTGTTGAGGGGTTTAAAAAGGGGGGGGGGGGTCTAAATGTGGGTAGTCTCCAAGCCGCAAATTGGGGCTTATTGGAGGAATGGTGGTGGAGGTTTGGTATTGAAAAGGAGGCATTATGGGTACGAATTGTAAAGAGCATATACGGGGATGAGGGGGGACTAAAGAGACAGATTGGTCATAAGTGGGGGGGGGGGGAGGTCTTCGATATGGGCAAACATTATTAGAGTTGGAAGAGAGTTGGAAAAAGTGGGTATTGAGTTTCCGGCGTCGTTTGGTATGGAGGTTGGAAACGGGCGAGACACGAAGTTGTGGAGGGATAGGTGGCTAGGAGGTGAGGAATTGGGGAACAAATTTAAAAGACTTTATCTTCTCGAGTCCAATAAAGATACGCCAATAGCCGATAGGGGGAGTTGGGTGGGAAACAATTGGGAGTGGAAACGGGGGTGGAGAAGGGAGCTTAGAGGAAGAGAATTAGGAGAGTTGGAGAATCTTCTAGCCGAGGTTCAAGGGTGGAGGCTGAGAGTAGATAGTGGGGATCGGGTAAAATGGATGTTGGGTGAAGATGGGAGCTTCTCGGTGCAAAAGCTTAAGGATCTAATAGAAGAGAAAGAGGCGACTAGAGGGAGAATCGAGGAGGAAACATGGTGGTCCAAGGTGGTACCGAAAAAATTCGGTATCTTCGTGTAGAGAGTTAGACTAGGCCGAATCCCATGTAGAACGGTTCTCGACAAGATAGGAATCGACATGCCTTCAATTTTATGTCCTAGATGCGAAATGGAAGTGGAGACGTTAGACCACGCACTCGTAAAATGCCAAGAGGTTCATAAGCTTTAGGAAAAGGTATTCCGATGGTGGAATGTTGAGAAAGACAAGTTTGATTCGATCACATACGTGTTAGAAAACACTACTTCCCTTTGCCTACTGTTTCGTGAAACCGCACAGGTGTTTAAGCAACTGTCTGCGAAGTGCGGCTGTTCCCATTCAGCTGCAACGACTTAAGCTGTGCTGCTGATCCTGGTTTTCGCTGGCTCGATGCAGACAACAGTATTAAGCTGCTGTTCGGAAGCTGCTGTCTCGTATAGTTGAGGTCGTGGGGCAATGCAGGATCTTGGTGCCCGTTCTGTCTTTCAATCGAGTGGTCGAAATGGAGTGCAGAACCCGCAAGGCTGCAGTAAATCTTTACTGTTGCTGTTTGTTTCTCCACAGTTCGGGTTTGGATAGTTTTGTTCTGAATTAGAACGGGCTGTCACAGTTTGTTGTTATTTTTTGTAATCCTCTTGTGTTTTTCTGGTTGGTATGCGCAGGGTTTGCTGGCAAACCTGCATCTCGGCACTGTGTGGTCAAAATTTGTGAGACTCTGTATTGTTTTTGGTGGTAGTAATGAGATTGCTTGCTTTAAAAAAAACATATATGCTCTCGTTAAACCCTACACAAGACACCCCAATATAGAAGAATGCCCGTTTTGGTCATTTTACATACATAAGCAAAAATTGCCAAACACTAACAAAAACTCCTTATTTGCTTATCACGTTTCTACACCACAATAAGCTAATCCAAAAACTTTTTAAAAAACTCATTTTCTTTGCCACATTAGTTGCTAAGCACTTTTAAAAACAAACATAAGTAAAAAAAAGCAATCCCAAACACCCCCTAAATCGGTATATCAACCCGGTAGTCGCACAACTCCGGTCTCTAGAAAATCGGTAAATCGGCGTCGCCCTCCATTGCTCCATCGCATATCGCACAGAGTCGAGAAAATCAGCGTGCTGCTTTGCTTGACCTGCGTCTGAGCGTCTACTTCCTCTCTGGCTTTCTTAGTCCACATCGACACAACCTCTCCATTCTCCGATTCTTATGACCCCTAAATCACAGGTTCTATTTCATTTAAGTTTTAAAATGTCACTACTTGATTTTGTTTGATTAGGCTTAACCATTTACTTGTTTAAATTTGTTTGATTGGGTATTTGGGTCTCTAATACCAGGATGATGCTGATATTTAGAGTGAATTTTTTCTTGAGGATCTGAGAAATTTATTACAATTTTGATTGAAGATTGCGTACATTAAAACTATAAGGATAATTTATTTATGTTTTAGTCTTCATTGGGGTCAAGAGACCCCACTTCCTAAGCTATGGATAAAAGATTAAAAATAGATGTTGTTTGAAGTGGAGTTTACGTTGCAAAAAAAGCCCATTCAAAACTCTATGAAATGTCAATAGGTTCCACTTTGATAAACGATGTCAGACATTTTCATATTAAACATCCAGTTGTAAAGGTTTTAATATGTTATAACTTTGGATATTGTATTTTTTAAAATTATATAATAAATTAGGTCCGCCCCTGCAGTTGGGAAGCTTGTGTTTCGCCCCTGCTTATCGTGAAACATTCTCAACCATCAAACGGAGATAAGCGCTTACGAGGTAGAAGTTTATCTCTCTCTCTCTCTCTCTCACTTACTTGATAAGAAACTCGGTCCTTGCTATGCCTATTACCGGGTAAGATTCTTGATCATTGTCTTACTCAATCGGTAAACTCTTACCTGCTAAATGTTTAGTAAACGACCCCTATTGTCATGTCTCTTACTGTGTAAGATTTTTTATTTTTGTCATGTTCATCCGATAAAATAAGTAAACACTAAATTAATAAATGTTTAGTAATTGACCCTTTAATAAATAACTAATTAAAACAATAATAAAGAATTTAATTAAAACGCCACTAAGGTAGCGTTTGATACGCAGACTGGATGGGACGGGATAGGACAGGACTGTATAGGATAGGACGGGACGGGACGGGACAGGACAGGACATGACTTGACTGGAGGAGATGATTTTAATCTAGGTTTAGCTATCTGATGTTGGAAAAAAGGAGTATTTTAGTAATCTTATGTTTTAGTCACATGTTCCACCTATTTTGGTGGAACAAAAACTCTTAAGTTTTGTCCCATGAAAACTTATTTTTGTCCCATGTTGTCCTATCTAATTTTTGTCCCATAACATACCAAACATGAGACTATTTTTTTTGTCCCGTCCAGTCCCACCCCGTCTGCATATCAAACGCACCCTAAGGGTGGTGGGCTTACTTAGCCCGTTCTCAACGTCTCTTATTATTTAATTAAAGCACCAACCCAAAAGGAGGCCCAAACCCCCTTAGTATCCTTTTTTTAAAGGGTGTCTAGGCTATGCCTACACTAATCTCTTGGTAAATTATGACGGTAAGACATCGATCCTGGATTAAACCTCAGTGGCCAGTTGTGTACGTCTAGATTCGAATGCGATATTCCGCCACATCTCCCAAGGCCTTAACCAGTACTACGCCACAACCCTTGTGGTTCGAGTTCTCATTCTTACGAGTTCTTCACGGAGATTGTGTTTGGGATTGCTTATTTAAAACAACTTATGCTTATTTTTAAAAGTGCTTGTCAACTTATGTTATGATAAAAAGGAGTTGGGGGTAAATATGTAATTTGAACAAATAAGTTGTAAGCACTTTCAAATAAGTTAAAATGAATTAACTTATCAAAAACAACTTATTTGTGGTGGGAAAAAGTCATAAGCATTTTTTTTAATCCAAACACTCAAAATTGCTTATTTGTGTTAAAATAGCTTATTTGTGATGAGTAAAAGCAATAAGTAAAAAAAAAATAAGCAACCCCAAACACCCCCTAAATTATGCTTTTTATACTTTTGTCCAGCATTAGCATTTTGTAACATCCATGGGTTAAAAGTAAATTCTTTGTGAATTTGACGATAAATTTTGTAATTTGAAATTCAATTTGACTTATATTTTTGACTTATTTACTTATAGCTTCTCCCTACCGCAAATAAGCTATTTGGAGTGTTTGGATAAAAAAAATCAAAATGCTTATTTGCTTCTCCTTACCACAAATAAGTTATTTTTGATAAGTCATTACATACCTACTTATTATTTACTTCTCCTTATTTCCTTATCTATCTAAATTATCTTTTTACCCTCAATTTTTAACAAATATTTTTTTTTTTAACTTTTCCTCGCCACATAAGCGTAAGTAAAAAATATACGCACTCCCAAACACCCCCTAAATCATGAATGTAAATATGTAATGAGATTTCTGATTCATTCACAGACTTTGAATCACACTCGGCACTTACCGGCAGCCTCTGTGAAGGCCGGAGTTGGTCACCGACGCAATTGCTCAAAGAGGCACAGTGGTAAGTTTCTAATTTCTAGGGTTTTGTTCATAAAATCGATGGAAATTTATGTTTTTATATGATTTTCTGTAGTTCTGTAGGTGTTTTATGTTCTAACTGTATTGAATCCATTATTGAGTAGATTTAGTTGTTGATATTTGATTTAGTTGTTGATATTTGATTTGGTAGTAGTCTTCAAATGAATCCATTATGTGTATCCCTGTTTTTACTCCTATATTATATTTAGGAATCTTAATAGGTGTACTAGTAATTGTTTGGTTAGAAATAGAAATCTCTGCGGGTATACATCAAAGTATTGGCTCTGAATATGCAGGACGTTTGGGAATTCTTCAATTTAATTGTTCTTCAACTTGTCTACTTTTATGTCGAAACTTGAAAGGAATCCATCATCCATGAATATTGAAACCATTGCAAAATAAGGAAATCGATCAATTACTGATTCTTATCTTTCTATTTTTCCAGTATTCCATCAACGATGATGCTGAATCAGGTTCAAACAAGTTTCAAATTGTCATCAATTGCGTTGTTTTATCCTGTATCCAAAGGCACTGTGTTCTTATCCCCAATCAGACCCCTCAACATTTGCTACTCCTCCGCCTCCTCACCACCATCCTCTGACGATGAAACCGCCGTCATCACCGCCGTCTCCATCCTCAAACACCACCGCTCCAAATCTCGATGGACCCACCTCCGCACGCCCTTCCCCTCCGGTTTTGCTCCCTCCCAATTTTCAGAAATCACCCTCCAACATCGTAACAATCCCCGCTTAGCCCTCCGTTTTTTTCTGTTCACAATCCAACACTCTCTCTGCCACCACTCCCTTTTATCCTACGCCACCATCATCCACACCCTCGCTCGTTCCCGCTAAAAATCTCGCGCCCTAACCCTAATCCGATCCGCCATTCGCAAATTCCCTGATACTAACACCGATTTGCCCCCTAACACCCCACCTTCGATCTTCTGCACCGTTCGTGTTCGATTTGCTTTAATTAAAACTTACAGAACGTGTGATTCTGCACCGTTCGTGTTCGATTTGCTTATCAAAGCGTGCCTCCAATCAAAACGAATTAATCAAGGTATCGAGATTGCGCGAAGGTTGTGGTCCAAAGGTATATATCCAATGATCAGCACTTGTAATTCATTAATTATGTCCGTTTCCAAACACCATGGAAGCGTTTCTGCGTACGAGTTCTACAACGAGCTTCTCGGGTCCAGTAGCAAAGTTACGGATAAAAATGTTGGCGTTGTTCCTAATGTACATACATATAACATAATTATGCATGGTTTCTATAGAGACGGTTTAGTTGAAAACTTAGAACGAGTGTGGAGTGATATGATCGTAAACAATTGCTTCCCTAGTGCATATAGTTACAGCCTCTTAATGGCGGCTTATTGTGATAACGGAAAAATGGAGGAAGCCATGAAAGTATGGGAAGAAATGGGGAACAAGGGTTTTAAGCATGATGTTATGGCTTATAATACGATAATAGGTGGGTTTTGTGAAGTCGGAGAGGTTCATAAGGCGTAGGAATTCTTTAAAGAAATGGGATTAAGTGGGGAAGAGGGTACTTGTGTCACATATGAACATTTAATAAATGGGTATTGTAAAATTGGGGATATTGATTCGGGAATGCTTTTATATAAGGATATGTATAGTAAAGGGCTTATGCCAATCGGGTGTATTGTTGATGTGCTGATTAAGGAACTTTGTGATAAGAATAAGGTTTCTGAAGCGTTAAAGGATTTTACGAGCTACTATGAAGAGAAACAATGTGGTTATGAAGGGTGAAAGCTATGAGTTTATTATTAAGGGTTTGTGTGAAGAGGGGAGGATGGAAGAAGGTATGAAGGTTCAAGCGGAAATGGTTGGAAGAGGGTATGAACCAAATTCGGAGATTTATCGTGCTTTTATTGATGGTTATGAGAAAGAAGGAAAAACGGAACTAGCGGACAAACTGAGGGGGGAACTTCTTGGAATCCAGTAGCTTCTAGAAGGCAAAACAGTTGCAAAGATAAACCAAAGATTTTCTTCTAAGCAAAACAGGTATGTGTTAGAATCAACACATACACACACACACAAATATATATATATATATATATATATATATATTTATATATATATATATATATATATTTATATATATATGGTTGGGTTTCGGTGAGAAGTGCTAAATTTGGTGAGAAGCGTGAGAAGTGGTCATCAACCGTTGGATGAGAAATGGACGAACATTAGGATGAGATGCACCGAGATAAGATGCACCGCATCAATTTCCTTTTAAGCCGCAATTCATGGGAGGGTATTTGATTAAAAGTGATCAACGGTTTAAAAGTACTTCTCACCAAAAATGACACTTCTCACTTGATCCCATGCCTATATATATATATATATAGTCGTGTGAGAAGCTGAGGTTAACGTGAGAAGTGGTTATCAACCGTTGGATGAGAAATGGACGCACATTAGGATGAGATGCACCTGGTCAATTCCCTTCTAAGCCGCAATTCATGGGAGGACATTTGATTAAAAGTCATCAACGGTTCACATCCACTTCCCACGCTTCTCACGTTAACCTCAACTTCTCACACGATCCTTTGCCTATATATATATATATTCATAGAAGGAAGACTGGCTTCTATGATTCACTCACTCACAAGTATTATTAGTACATTTACAAAAGGATGATTTGGATCCTATTATAACAAGAAAACCAGATATAAAGAGGATCAAGGCTTAAAACTGTCACTTTCTTGTTAGATTTTTGGATCTGTGAAGTTCTGGCAGGAATCAGAGTCTATATCAAATCAAACAGGATGCTCACATTGTTGTGAACATGATCATCATTGCTTATTAAGACTCAAAGTGATGCAAGTAAGGGGGGATGGCTTGTATTGCATGCCGCACAAAGGTGAGTAGACACGCAATGCATTTTTGTAAGTTTGTATGCTATCAAAGTTGATGTATTTCTTCTATTTTTGCTATATTCCCTTGATTTGCCGTCTGCAGAATATATTTATGTAATCTTAAACTATGAGAAATCTATGACTAACTAACTAACTATATACATACATACATATATAGAGGCTCCGTAAAATGCAAACCTTGCATTTGTTGCACACCTTACAAACCACAGTGTGCATATGTTAACAATGTGCATATATATATGCATATACATACGTGCAAGAATATACATATAATGGATATACATTCATATGGGATAATGCATATATGCATCTCAGATTATGCACATATGCACATTGGTTTGTAAGGTGTGCAACAAATGCAAGGTTTGCATTTGATTTGTGGCCTACACACACACACACACACACACATATATATATATATAGAGAGAGAGAGAGAGAGAGAGAGGGTATGTTCAGGAAAAAAATGGAAAACTGAGTAACACCCTGGTAGCCCTTCATCTGGACGGTATACACAAGTGCATACAAGTAAATTAAGTTGTTTTTTGGTTTTTATGCACGTGTGCATATGCACACACATATTACAAATTACAAATTACTTGTATGCACAAGTGCATATCGTCCTGATGAAGGGCTATTTGTTACAAATTACTTTCAGCTTTGGAGTTCTTGTTGGTTATTGGTTGTTAGATATTAAGTTTAACACCATTAAGAACTTTCGGCTTTGGAGTTCTTGTTGGTTATTGGTTGTCCTTGGGGGAACAATCACATTTACTAGCTTTCATTTTTCAGTAGTTTATCACTTGTACAATTGTACTTGTTCTTCATACATCAACTTGTAGCTTTATTGTTCTGCTGTATATTGGTTTCCTTCTAGTTCCTTCAATACTAACCATATGTTTGTCTCTTGCCACCGTATGTAGTCTTTGGAACGCGGGTATCTTTTTATGTAATCATGCAGTCTTAAGTTCCTGTTTTCTTCAGGTTGTTAACGACTTTATGAATTCAGCAGGGAAAAACTTATGAATAAAGGAGAATAATCAGGTAACTTTTTTTTGTATACTACTGAGGCTTGCTTTCTCATGCTGTCTTCATAAAATGTCGATGATCAAATTAATTATTCCCAATGCTGTATTCAACGGTGCATAACTTGTATTACGATACGAAAATGTGCCCACCATTATTCAAGATCCTATGTTAATATCCTATATTTAGGGTTTTCGTTGTTCTAAACTGAATCAAGCGATCCATTGCATTTGTTGTTGATTGAATTATTGTCAGTTTATGCTGATGGATATCCGGTTTTCCAACCCGTAGAAAATGTCTACCTGCAAATTTCTTCTTTTTCTCTGTTTTTTTTTGTCTCTGGTTTTGCCTGCTACCTGCTTACCGATCCTGCTGTTTACCGATGCTGATGGTCTGAGTGGCTTATTGGCTCAACCATACAAAAGTGTTTTTTTACTGCTTAAAGCCAAAAAAGCTATATGGAATAAGCAATGACCTCTCAGTTGGCCTCATTAAGCCACCGTTGAACAAATTAATACCAGGAATGCCCTGGAATTAATCAAACTCTCACTCTCTCCGCCTCCCTCAAACCTATTGTTCTCTCGTCTCTCTCGCAAAGTAATCCAGACAAACAACTTAACTCATAATGACTTCATGGAAAAAAAGTAAACAACCCCTAAATTCGTTATGAATTTTTTTCTCATGTAAAAATGTCTTTTTGCTCAAGATTACATGATGCTTTGTAGGTTGATTTCAGTACAATATTCTTATATTTGTCTGATCAACAATAGACTATTAACTAGAGATGGAAATTTTACCCGTCGGGGCGGGTACTCGTGGGTACCCGACCCTAACCGGGCGGGGATTCGCTGAGTTGACGAGTAACGGGGGCGGGGATGGCATTACCTGCCCCAAATCCAACCTCGATTAATTTTTATTTTATTTAATTAAATTTATATATATATATATATATGTGTGTGTGTGTGTGTCTAAATAAATATTTTGTGAATGTACGGGGAATATACTACCCGTCTAATACCCGCTTCGTTTCCATCCCTACTATTAACAGGATATACGACTACATTTTTTTCAAAACTCTGGTGTTTGACCCAAAATACGAAGATTACGCACAAAAAACCAAACAAAACGAACCCATTAAATCTCACATCGTTGGAACCTCATTTTCTTCTAAATTGATCTTTTAAATAGTAGTCTAACGAGGTTTCATATATTTCCATAGTGTCGACTTTGTCATATTTGCTTTGTAACGAGTAGTTTATATAGGCTATTTACCGTTAACCTCATTAGATGTGAGACTGTCTGGGGTTGGTAAAAAAAGACCCTATATTCATAAAAGCATGCTAACCATCAATTGTTCCCAATCATACGCAATCAGTAGCTAGTTGTAGTTCACAAGAGCTTTTGCAATGGGCCAAAACCTTTTGGCCTGACACCAATGGCACATTAAATCTTAATCAAATTTGACATTAAATTTCTCCAAGTGTCAAATCTTACATTAAATTTGGTATAATAAATAGCAATACACCAAATATAGTATAACATTGTTCTTTATACCAATTGGAGAAGATAAAAAAGAATGTAACTAGAATCTTAGGAGGCTTTTGGTTCGTAGGTTTCCGACACAATCTGATGGAGTTGGAATGGTCAATTATGTCGACAAAATTTCATTATGATGTTTGGTTACGCATGTAATAGAATTGAATTCCAAACATTCCTTCAAACCTTCGTAGAAGAGATTGAATTGAAATTCATTCCAACCAATATTTTAAAAAAGACAAAAATACCCTCATTAAAAGATAAAACCCTAGCTGCATCCGTTATTTCTCACGTATCGCTTCATCAATCGACGGACCAACTTTCTCTCTTTATGGTTTAGCTTCTTCACTGATCGATTTCTTCGTCTGGACTCCTTCACAATCGACTTAGCAGGCATACATTTTTCTCTATCGTATCCTTCTCCATTTTTGCTTCTTTCTATTACGATTTTGCTACTGTTTCTACATCGACTGATCTGTTTTTGTGACTTTCCTTCATCGATCGAAGTTGGTTTAGCTTCTTCATCGATCGAATTCTTCGTTTGGACTCCTTCACGAACGACTCTGCAGGTATACCTTTTTCTCCATCATATCCTTCTCCATTTTTGCTTCTTTCTGTTATGATTTTGCTATTGTTTCTACATCGACCGGTCTATTTTTCTTACTTTCTTTCTTCGATCGACTGGTGGGTTTTTGCTTCTCTTTTTCATTGATCGACTCCTATGTTCTTTTTATCTTTTGTTATTGTTCCAAATGTGGGTTACGATATACGATGAAGATATTTGTTCTTGATTTGGGTAATGATTTGGGTTATGTGTGATATTTTATCGTTTCTAGACAGATTTGGTAAGGATTTGGGTTATGTTCTTGATTTTTTACTGTTTCTACTTATTTGGGTAATGATTTAGGTTATGTTTTTGATTTGTTACTATTTTTATAGTGATTTGGGTACCGACTTTATATGAACGGTTTTGTTTGTGATTATATCAAAAAAAATTATATGTTTTATGTTTATATATGATTTCATAAATGGTAAATTATATATTTTTTTCTCAATAAATGTTAATTTTATAAATTATTTATAATAAAATAAAAATCGAAGAAAGGGTATTATTGTCCTTTTTCATTATTCTAATCCAGTTCCTCTATCAACATATTCCAATTTTATTGAATTACATTTCATTTTATGTTAACTAAACCATTTGTCAAATCTGATAACATTTCATTCCAATTCATTTAACAAAATTCATCCCTTTATAAATCATCAACTATTATAGATTTGGTGTTATTCATTAAAGATGTTCTAACATTGAAAAAAATTCATCACAAAAAGTTATACCACATCAATTTTCAACATACTTAAATCTTTTTCCATCATTGACCTGTTCATGAGTTTTTAATGCGTTCCACATTTTTATTCACTGATTTTTAAAATGAAATGGAATTCATTGTAAAGAGATTACAAGAGCATCTCCAACACCTATGTTAAAATGAAAAAAATAGGATTTTAGTATTTTTGTTGCTCCAATAGCTATGCTATCTTCTATGCTAAAATAATGAAAAGAGGAGAAGATTGTAAAAATCTCTAAATAGATGGTTTCCCCCCAAAACTAATTATTACCCCTAAAAAGCAACATTTTTTTCTCCCAACTTTTCATATATATATATATATATATATATATATATATATATATATATATATATATATATATATATTAATAACATATAATTAAATAAATTAAGTATTTTAATAAAATAATTAATACTAGAGTTGTTAAAATAACATAGCTGTTGGAGTTGAATACAAATACTTTTAGAGATTTTGAATATTTTTACTCTATTTTAGAAAAAAATTATGCTCTAAGTTTATCCAATATTGTGTTTGTAAAGTTATTATGAATATATTTCATTTATTGGCCAAATTAAAATTATTTATTATCCTGAACTTTGGGAACTCCTAAAACTTAGAACTATTTGTTAATAAAAATAGGGTTTTTTCTATCCCTATCCCCGCACATTTGTATACCCCCTCCCCTCACAACATTTGCTTATTTTTTTATATTTTTATTTGAAATTTACATTTCACATCCTTATATTGTAACGACCCAATTCTAAGTAAAGCATACATGGCATTTAAATTAAAGAATTACAAAATTGGGTCCCAAAATTTCAATATATCAGTCTCAAAACTTAGGTTGGCGGAAACAACCTATACACAACTGAGAACATACTAGCTTCTATAAGTGGCACATGCACTGTCTTTATCTGCATCTCTATCCTGCTCTTGCTCACTTACCTGAGCCTTATACTATTTGCTTACCTGAAAATGGTTTAGTTTTGAAAAGCGAGGGTTAGACCAAAAGATCTAGTGAATTCCCTCCGTAAGCAGCATATATCAACAGTATAAAAATCATTTTATAAAACTCATTAACATTTTTCACATAAGCATCAATCATGGTACTGCACAGTGTTCACGGATCGCATAAGCTAACCACGATCGGGGCCCAAACAGACTCCCCTCTCGCCTCATACCGGGGCCCAAGCAGACTCCCCTCTATCCGAGTAGGAAGGAAACGAATTCCCTCCCACAAGCTCGTCACATATGCCCAAGGGATCATCGGATCCCGAAGTACTATGATCCCACTGTGCAGACCGACTCCACATAGCATTCACATAACTCACAATAGATCACGGGACGTGAAATCTTTATAATTCATTTCTTTCATGCTAAATAACCTTTCAAACAAATCATACTTTTCATGGAATCGTTCGTAAAAGTTTGTAAATAAATCATGCTCGTAAATACACCATAATCAGTAAAACATTTCACTTTCATTGCACGTAAAAAGGATTAAGGGAACTCACCAGTTTTTCTCGTTTCACGACCTCTTACTTAGGCTTCTGATCTCTAGATGGAACACCTATAATTTTATTAAACGCACGTCATAAAACTTTAATTTATTACTCGAGCTTGCTCCCAAACTTAACCCAAACTTATCTAATTGATAAGTTACACTTCTAATCCAAAATCTTAATTATTGGACACTTCTTACCGGCCCAATCCTATTCAAACAATTTCCTGGCCCAAGACATTAATTCCGGATCCCTTTTAATAAACAATTCCGGAACTTGATTTAAACAAATTTACCAGATCCATAAACTAACCCACTACCGGATTAGAATTTAAAGATCACTACTGGATCTTAATTGGTTGGGTTCTGGATCCCAAATCATTAGCATACCGGAAGCCCAAAATTAAAACTTACGGGAAGTCCACTTTAAAATGCATACCGGATTACGGCCATCAATACATGATTTACAATTAAGGCACACGTGGCCCAACAATTCCCAAAATTAAAGCAAGACGAGGTCACGTGCCTTGCTAAAGGGATTCCGGATCCCTTGAAAACTCCCAACATCGGATCCCATTATTACAAAATACCGGATCCATTTTGTTGGACACCGGATCTGAAGTTGAGGCCCACTCCGGGTTACAGGATTTATTTCCGGATCCATGCTTAGCCCATCCACTTCCGGATTTGGTCCAAGTGGTAATTCCGGTTCTTGGTTTTCATTTAACAATATTCCGGATCCACTTATATATTAATTCCGGTTCTTGGTCATAGGCCCAATTTCGGAACGCATTAAATCCCAATTCCGGTACATTTGCTAATTCCGGAACAATCCCTTTATAAAAATTCCGGATCCCTTGCACCCCGTTCCGGATCCTTTATGGATTCCGGATCTGTCAACCAATTACCGGATCTCTTTAGATTCCGGATCTGAAAGGGATTCCGGATCATCGAGTTCTTATTCCGGTTCCTTATTAAATTTCCAGAATCTCGAAATCAAACATGGCGACGATACTGATTAACATTAAAACTGAAATTACCCCAACTTAAATCGAATAATAAGTTCATTTTTCAACAAAATAATATTTTAACACTATTAATCCGTTCAAAGCTTCCATTTAAGTTTTTATGCAAAAGCTCACACATAACCCAAACCCAATAACCAGTTCTAATCCAGGGTGTGAGAAGAAGAGATTATCTGAATGATTAGATTCCATCTCCCATTTCTTCTTCCAATTGCAGGTTTATGATGTCTCCTTCTCCAATTGCTCTTGGACAATTTCTTTCCTGCTCTCTCTCTTTCTCTCTAAGCCGCCACACACACACACACACATTCACCCACAAAACATTGCTTCTAGGGTTTTGAGCCCACTTCAAGAATTATTACACCTTTTACCAAATTACACTTCAACCCTTAGACTTTCAACTTCACAAAAATTTTCCATAAAACTTTAATCTTTTCATATAAAAATCTCGGTTATTACATCATCCTCCCCTCAAAAGAATTTCGTCATCGGAATTCCATCTCCGAACAATCGGGGAAAACGGTCCCTCAGCTTTCTAACTTTACGGTCTATAATCGCCAATGCCTCCCCCACATAACTAACTTTCGTTTACACGGGTGTTTTCTAACAAATCGACAATGCCTTCCTCGGCCAAGCACTTCCTAAGATTCGACACGGGAAACGTCGAATGAACTCCACGAAGTTCCTTGGCAACTTCCGCTTATACGCCACCTCATTTTCACGCTCGGTGATGACGAACGACTCGTCATACCCGGGTCTTAGTCCCCCTTTCTTTCCAAACACACGCCTTTCCCACGGCGACTTTGAACATCACACTGTCTCTTATATAAAATTCGATCAATCTCCTCCTTCTGCTCACACAATCCAGTGGCGGTCTTGAACTACGCTTAACTTCTCGCGAAGATGTTCGACCTATCGGTGATCAACCGTGTGACTTCCGGTCTCACCTAAAGTCATTCACACATCTAGACTCACGGTTTTAAAACGCTTCAAACTAAGGGTTTCACACTCAATTTCACATTCTTAAAAGAACGCATTCTACCGAAGTTAACGTCACAACCACACGAAACCCTAAAAATAACGACGCTCAATTTGCCAACTGATCACAAAATCAACCCTGAATATCACCTTAACCCGTAGTTAAGATTCTCCTCCACAGATTACACACATTCTACCATCACTTTCCCAACACAAAATACGTCTAAGGCAGATAACCCTTTCTCACACTAATTAAACTGACCACAATCCATTGATAACAATCTATTCACACACTTTTACCGCAACGTCACTCCCATACTACTACCAAGTCAAATCCAATGGTACTTCCTCCCTAGCACTACATTCGACTACTTTCTTCCATTTCCTTCTCAAACATAAAACACGTTTCCAAAGACGACCACTAGAAGGTACACACTCTTGACCAATCACATACACACAAGTCCTCTTTCTCATACTCCCACTAGAAATTCATGCACCCGACAGTGACGTTCTGAAAACATTTCTTCCCGCTTTCTGTGCCACTTGCCACGCTTTCTACTTCCCGTTTACTCACTTATTCCAACCTATCGTCCCAATTACCTCGGGCTAGAATGGAATATTTCTCGCCCAAACTTGGCCACTTTATACACACATTTTCCACGATTACCATGCCCAACCAAAAGTTTCACCACATCTCATACGAGAATTTCAACTAAGTCAATCCGAACTATCACCAAAAGCTCAGAGCGACCACACCTTTCATTTCTCAAACGACAAAACCCACTCTTTTGCATAGCATTTACACACAAGGATTTGCTCATCATTCCCAAGATTTCATATCTACTACGAAACATCATAACTAATCAATCCATAAGTACATAATTTCCTTCTTAGCTAGTCACCAACTGCCACTACATTCTTTTATTCTCGGATAACAATACCACACGCCACTTAGACCTCTATGCATCTCCACGCATAATTTTCCACGTTGGCACAACTTATGAGCAACTCCCGAGCAAAGGTTTCCATCTATGCTCATCCCTTATCAACACTAGTCCACCACTTAACCCCACAGCAATTCATTACCACCATGTCTCGCATGCTCACTAAGTATACGTTACTACCCACTTATCCACACAACCTCCCACACACTAGAGGTTCAATCCTCACTAACACCTGTATGCACACTAGGCCATGCTTTCTTCACGCCAAACACAACATATATCGAAATAGTTTGCGAAAACATTAAGCAACACTTAGTTTTTGCAAACCAATATCTACACACAAATAACTGGAAAACATTTTCAATTTTTCACATTTCTAACGCTCATTCAAGGCGTTCCATCGTCATGTATACATTTCTCCTGAACGACCTCCTACATTTACCCACACCACGGTAATCCTCTTCACTTCCAACCTCTTGACAACACCTTCAGTTTCAGACATTTTAATTGGTTGGCAACGTTAATAATAATTGGCGACCTATCGATGCTTTTCTAACTTTTACGTCAACAAGGGTTTCTAACAGAACCTAGTTCTTCCAACATACCAAGATCATCTACACATCCCGTCGTCCTCATTTCGGAACTTACTCGTATATTGCAAACATTACAAGATCACCTTAAAACTCTTATTCGACGTCGAGGATATCTTATTTCTGCCTCACCACACTACCCATAACGAGTTGCTAATACCAACACCTTGAAGGCTTCAATTTCTTCCTCCGGACGCAACCGTCCCTCGACAACCGTATTTCCCGTTACCGAACATGGTACAAACCCTCATACAACTGACACCAAGGTCTACTTCCGACTCTTCCACTGTTCACCTCTCTTCTTGAACACAAATACCAAGTCACAACCATCCTCTCCTGGTTTGACCAACACATCCCACTCCCGGAATCCTTCCTTACTTAAAATGTGATTCCCTACGACCTAGTGAGTTCATAGCCTTCATGCATGGCGACGCTGTAAATAAATCATTTCGCACCTTTTATCATTTTAAAGAAACAACACTTGGAAACAACTTGGGTACACATGACCCCAACCTTCTCATAACTCTAATGCCCTGCACAACGGTCTCGAGAATCGTTTGCATGCAACTTTTAGTAAACTCAATCTTACTCAACCAGAACGACGTTGTTACGACAGTAACACATTGAATGAAAATCTTCTGTACAACAAAATTTTGAAAGAATTTACCGACACGGGATAAACTAGTCGGCTCTCACACTCATTTCTATGACATCAACATGTCAACACTCATTTTGGTTATAAAAGTTTTGTTGGCAAACATTTTCTTGACTTTTTGCAACAATTTAGTTTATCATAAAAAGAGTGGAATATTTTGCAAATCGTAAACCTCAAGATTTCATTGTGCGACGTAAATGGACTTGCATTTTTCTTTAAACATTCGCTTGCACACGCTGACTCATTTCAGATCAAAATTGAGATTTACACATTCACTTTACTTATGAAAAAATCCCATGTGTACATATAAGAACCCAATGCATGAAACTCTACTTGCCTTTGAAGGCTACTCACTCAACAAGGTCAACCGTTGAACTCACGCAACTTATCATTGATACCCTGCTCTCGACCAGTGGTCGTCCTCTCGGCCTTGCAACAACTTGCTGTACTACGTTCCGCGATTCACTTACTCAACCACGTCATACTATTTTCGTCTTGATCAATTATCTCACATTCTACCTCTACACGTTTTCAATCCTCTACTGATATCTCATTTCATTGATCCTTCCATTGAAAAGCTCGACTAAGAAGTCAGGCTCCATTGACACTTTTAAGATTTCGACATTGTCCTTCCTTTCCATCCCAACTGATCTACCTCACGATTCCTACAACTAGGACTCTTCAGAAACAGGAGTCTTATTCAAAATCAATCGTTCATCCTCTTCGAACCCACGGAGGTCTACCTCTATGTTAGCTTTAATTAGCTCCTAATTTAATGAATGTTTTATAAAGATATTTTAATGTTTTAGATATTTTGTAATAGATATTTTCTTAGATATTTTTGTCTAGATTTTAGATATTTTAAATATCTAATGTAAATATGGCCCTATATAAGAGGTGTCCATATGTCTTTTTAAGAAGTGAGAAATATGGAAAGCACACAAAAACACACATAGACTAGTTTCTTATGAGAGTCGATTTCATGTTTAGTGTGGTGTTCTTCAACATTTCTCCTCTCCATATTTAATCATCAATGAATATGAGATAAGTTTCTTTATGATTGTTCTTCATGTATATCTTATCTCTATATTTAAATATGGACTTTATATTTCTTCTATTGTTGCTCAAAAATGGGATCAACAATTGGTATCAGAGCCGATTGAAGAAACCTTTCTTCAAAATCGATCATCTATGCAACAATGGAAGTTTTAGATGGTTTAGTTTCTGATATACTTCATGTGTGTGTTTTGATTCTTTCTCATTCATTGGTTTTATTTGATAAGCACTAAGTAGATGGTTGATCTTTGATCTTTGATCTCATCCTTGTGTGTGCTTAAGTCCATAGCAATTCTTTTTGCATCTTGGTAGTAAGGTTGTTGATCTTTGTTTGATCTGACCTTTATTTTCAAGATTGGACTATCTTTGATCAAGATTTTGTTTGTCTTCCGCTGCTCATAAACATTTATATATGGATAACAAAATCATTTGGGTCATGAGAAAGTTGTTTGAGAAAGATTTGATGTTTTGTTACATGTTCAAAGTCTGATCTGAAACATTTTTTTAAAAACTTTAAGTTCTTCTAATTAGTTTTCTGACTTGATCAATTAGAGATCGAATTATTTGCACTCACGGTTTTAAAAATTATATGAAGATCGTCTTATCTTTTACATCAAATCAGATTTAATGACAGATTTGCGCTTGCTGTATTAAACTGATCATATCTCACTCATAAAAACACCGATTGATGCGATTCAAAAGGCCCTGGATTCCTAAGACACAGATGAACAGATCTCGTGTTTTGAGAATTCAGAGATTCGAAATTTATAAGGGTCATATGCATCGTTGAAGTAGACAACAGTGTGCTGATGGAAAGCTGAGAGCTGATGGTTGTCGTTGAAAGCTGAAGAAAGCCATCGCTGAAAGATGATAGCTGTCGCTGAAAGCTGAAGAAAGCTATCGCTGAAAGCTGAAAAAAGCTGTCGCTGAAAGCTGAAGGCTGAAACCTAAGTGCTGTCGCTGAAAGCTGGAGCTGAGAGCTGAAAACCATCGCTGAAAAAAAGCCATCGCTGAAGCCATCGCTGAACCATCGCTGAGCTGTCGCTGAAGGCCATCGCTGAGATCAGCCATCGCTGAAGGTCAGCTGTCGCTGAAGTAAGCCATCGCTGAAGGTCAGCTGTCGCTGAAGTAAGCCATCGTTGAAGGTCAGCCATTGAAAGCTATCAGCTGTCGCTGAAAAGTGCTGTCAGCTTTGCACTGTTTCAGAAAAACGCGCATAACTTCCTACTCGGTGCTCCGATTCGCATGAATCCAGTTGCGTTGAATTCCTAAGACACAGGTGAAACTTTTTTATGTTTTGACTTTGGTCTGAATCAGTGTGCTTAATGGTCAGAATCTGTGTCAAAATCAATGGACTCTTGCTGCACCGAAAGCATCGCATTTCACTCATGCTCTTTCCGCTTTCAAGAACGATGTTCTCTCAACGGTTCTTCATGGTGTCAAGCTACATTTGTCACATTTTAAATGTCACTCCATCCTCTGTTATTCACGTTTAGAGCTCGGTGGGTGAGCCTACATTTGAGGGGGAGCACATGATGCTTTGAAGACTTGAAGAACGGAACATCAAAGGTTCTAAAGAAAGCAAGGGGGAGACTATAAGATGATGCTTTCTTTATAAAACATTAGGGGGAGATTGTTAGCTTTAATTAGCTCCTAATTTAATGAATGTTTTATAAAGATATTTTAATGTTTTAGATATTTTGTAATAGATATTTTCTTAGATATTTTTGTCTAGATTTTAGATATTTTAAATATCTAATGTAAATATGGCCCTATATAAGAGGTGTCCATATGTCTTTTTAAGTAGTGAGAAATATGGAAAACACACAAAAACACACATAGACTAGTTTCTTATGAGAGTCGTTTCATGTTTAGTGTGGTGTTCTTCAACATTTCTCCTCTCCATATTTAAAAATCAATGAATATGAGATAAGTTTCTTTATGATTGTTCTTCATGTATATCTTATCTCTATATTTAAATATGGACTTTATATTTCTTCTATTGTTGCTCAAAAATGGGATCAACACTCTAGACGACTCATAATATTCTAAACAACATTTCTTCTCTACGGTGTATACATACATCACATCATAAATGATCTCTCAAGATACTTCCCAACAAGGGGTCTCAGTCTATCCCTCAGGGATCTTGCTGACATTCTAGATTTCTGGAACACGGCATATAAGCTAGCTTAAGACTACGACTTCGTAATAATAAGGCAGGTTAAGCACATACACGTACCTGTAAGTTCGCAATTACACTGGCCAGGTGTAATCCCAAACTTACCTTACACGACTGTCCTCGGTACCCTATTAGTTCTATCTCTATAATAATGCCCTGCTAACGCATTTCCTGATTCTCAGTTGTGATTTCTACTCCCAAAGTTTAAGTTTAGGCCCGTCCGGTCACCTAAATCCCATAAACTATGGCTCTGATACCATTTGTAACGACCCAATTCTAAATAAAGCATACATGGCATTTAAATTAAAGAATTACAAAACTGGGTCCCAAAATTTCAATACATCAGTCTTAAAACTTAGGTTGGCGGAAACAACCTATACACAACTGAGAACATACTAGCTTCTATAAGTGGCACATGCACTGTCTCTATCTGCATCTGTACTCTATCCTGCTCTTGCTCACTTACCTGAGCCTTCTACTGTAACGGCCCAAAAATACCACAGGACATACATAGGATTAAATCATAAACATTACAAAATTGGGTCCCAAAATTTCGTTACATCAGTCTCAAAACTAAGGTTGGCAGAAACAACCTATACACAACTGAGAACGCACTAGCTTCTATACGTGGCTCAGGCACTGTCTCTATCTGCATCTGTACTCTATCTTGCTCTTGCTCACTTACCTGAGCCTCCTACTATTTGCTTACCTGAAAAGGTTTTAGTTTTGAAAAGCGAGGGTTAGACCATGAGGTCTAGTGAGTTCCCTCCGTAAACAACGTACAACAACATTATAAAAATCATTTTATAAAACACATTAACATTCTTCACATAATCATTCAACCATGGTACTGCACAGTGTTTAAGGATCACATAGCTAGTCACATATCCGAGTAGGAAGGAAACGAATTCCCTCCTACAAGCTTCTCACATATCCGAGTAGGAAGGAAATGAATTCCCTCCTACAAGCTACTCACATATCCGAGTAGGAAGGAAATGAATTCCCTCCTACAAGCTTCTCACGACCGCCCAAGGGATCATCGGATCCCGAGGTACTCAGATCCCACTGTGCAGACCGACTCCACATAACATACACATAGCTCGTCATAATCTTGAAACATGAAATCCGTGTAACACTTTATAATTCATTTCATCTTGCTGAATAATCTTTTCATTAAAACCTGCTTTTTCATGGGAAAACATACGTAAAAGCTTGTAAATAATTCATGCTCGTAAACCCACCATGATCAGTAAAATATTAAACTTTCATTCACGTAAAAATCATGTAAAATAACATGGCATTTCCACATAATCACTTTCTTTGAAAAAACACGTAATATCACGTATTTTAGTTAGAAAACTCACATGGCGTGCTTACTTTCCTTTCCTACTCTGTTCCTGACTTCCAAACGATTTACCTGAGAAATGAATGAAGTACCATTGCTCAGATCCTAAACCAGCTTTCCAGACACTATCCGGGTTCAACTTACCTGCTACTAACTCTTACCGGATGCCTGCTACTTACCGGGTACCCACACTTACCGGTCAACACCACAACTAGGACAACTTACCGGGTAAGCTACACTTACCGGGTACAACTACTTACCGGATAGCTCAACCTTACCGGATAGCCATCCGGGAACCATTTTACCCGAACACTACCGAGTCCTATTCGGGTTCCCTCCCGGTAACCTTTGACTCAAGGCGACTTACCGGGTACGACAGCTGGAATGATATCGGGAACCAAAACCTGCTAAAATGCTCTTAATCCAAACCGATTTTGAGCAAAACACCAACAAAACTTATTCAGCTCATTACCTTACTAAACCCTTAGCTAAAATGCTCCAAAAAGGGTGCTTGACCCACCTCTTTGAACATCATTCGCTACTCTCAAACCAAAAACCCTTACATAATCTAACTCTGCAGTAAACAAAGGACCAGAATTGAAATAAGGAATTACCTGGAAGAACTAGACTCCAATGTTACTTCCTCCTTCAATTCGTTGATTGCATAAACCTTCTCTTCAATTGAACTTGAAATCTGATTTCTCCCCTTCTCCACGCTTGCTCAGCCGCCAACAATAATGAAATACTGAGAAAATGAATGATACCCTAGGGATTTAATCCTTTTTATATCTTTCCTTAATTGCAACAAGGTCCTTCATCTTAAACTTTTACCTCTTAGACATTAGCCACAAAACTTTCTAACTTTGCTAGAAAACCCGGTTGTTACAACACTCCCTCCTTAAAAGAATTCCGTCCCCGGAATTCCTCATTAGAAAAGATGTGGGTATCTTGCCTTCATTTCCGATTCCAACTCCCAAGTCGCTTCTGGACCTTTGTGATGCCGCCATTGTACCTTCACCGGTCTAATCTCCTTGATCCTTAAATTATGGATCTGGCTACCTACCCTCTCAACGGTTCCTCTACGTAAGTCAACTCCACATCAAAACTGACACTTCCCAAAGGTAATGCCACTTCTGAATCAGTCAGCCATCTCATTAAATTCGAAACGTGGAACATTGGGTGCATTCCCTTCAGTTCTTACGGTAACTCCAACTCGTAGGCTACTGTTCCTACTCGATCGATCTTGACAATAGAAGATTAAATAAGGCTTCTCATACATCTTTACTTCTTTTAAGGAGGAACTTGGCGGAATCCCCCGCCACATCACGAGATTCTTTTACCAAGAAACAATCACTCACTTGACACCTTGGCACAAGGCCAACCCTGTACATCCCGACAACTCACAACCCAGAGTTCCTTCATTGTATTACAAGCAATTCTAGATTACTTCTCCCAACCAACAATAGTCTATGCAGGTAACATTTCCCTTTCTCGGACCACCTCGACCACAGTTCGTCAACCATCTCTCACATCCTCACCACTTCACCACTCCATACTTATTCGAAACTAAGAGTAGGAACCTCCAAACCCATCGTTGAAGTGTTCACCTACTCGAACTAAACTTATCCTGAAACACATCAATTCCTCGCTGATTGCCACGTTCGTTCAGTCATATAAAACATAACTCCGGTTATCCTCACTCAACTGGGAGGAGTAACCATGGTCACACCATACTATTCTCACTAGCTTAATCACTGCACGACCAATTCGTTTAAACATTTCTCACAAAGTCACTAGCTTAACTCTTTCAGTTGTCTTATCCACTTCTTTCCTGCACAACATCATACACAATTCCCTTCCTCAATACTCTTTCCAAAAGTTCGCACACTTATCGATGGCAATGTACACACACTACTTCACCTTTTGGTGTTACTGTCAAGCTTATTATTTCCATCCTACTCACTTATTCCGACGTACGGTCTTCACCTCCCCACGTTAGCGTGGAATACCACTCACCAAACCTTACTTGTCCCTCTCTTCCGACATTCTACATGATGAAGATACTTTCTCCTTACCGTATATAGCCACATCTCCAACTACTTCCTTCTAGGATCATTCCTCCATACATAAGAAACATTTCACGTTCTGTAAAGATTTAGCATCTACTATCACACATTTTCGACTAACTCATCTACCATCTTCTTTAAACTTCCACTGATTCCAAAATACACTTACTTAGCGACTCACACCTCAAAAACAATTGGTTTCTTATTTGGGTAACCACCCACTACTGCTCCGGCATTCTATTCCGACAATAGACATATCACAATGCCAATTTACAACTACGTGCTCCAACCACTTGATTAACAAATCGCACACCTCATCCGAAGCCCCTGAAAAGGCTTCCCTCTGATGCTTCCTCTTTCTAACATCACATCACTACGACACTAGTTGGCACATTTATCTTGACAATTACTGCCACTACACAATCGTACACTCTTCACCTATAACATCACACTGCAACCCAGATCTCTCATGGTCATTCACACAATTCAAACTTGCCTTCATAATCTCCTGCATACATCACCGAGTCTGTCTCACTACTTTATCCTTCTACCAACTCTAAATCAACAACTCACTAGTTCCCTACTAACTCAAACATAATCATTCTTGCTAGCTCCTTACGATCCGAGCCCTTACATAAACATGGCACATTCCCTCACTGAACGATATAATTTACACACTCGCTTCGTTCGTGCTACATACCTTATCCTTCTACGAACCCTCCATACCTCGTAAGTAGAACACTTATCCAAAACAGCAGTCTCTCACTAACTTAACACCCCTACAAGGTGTTCTATCAACTTTTACTCATCTGGTTCAAGTCTTCGGCCTCAGCCATCTTACTCAGTTGTCGACTTCAACAACAATAGTCAACCTGTGGACACTTTCTTTACCTATTCTTTAACATGGGTTCCTTACAGAACCTAAGCCTTCCAACATATGATAATCAACTTCATAAGCCATCTCCCTCATTTCAAAACCTACTGATGTAACGTCAAAATTACAAGCTCACCTCAAAACTCCTACTCAACCTTGAGGATATTTCATTTATGCCTCGTCGCACTACTCATAGCGAGCTGCTAATACCAACCCCTTGAAGGCTTCAAGTCCTTCCTCCGGACGCAACCATCCCTTGACAACCGTGTTTTCAATTACCGAACCAGGGTACTGACCCTCATACAACCGACACTATAATCCACTTCCGACTAATCCACTGTCCAACTCTCTTCTTGAACACATATACCAAAACTACAAACACTCTCCCCTGATCTGTCCAACACCTCTCTACTCTCGGAGTCCTTCCTTAGCTTAAAATGTAATACTCTACGACCCAGTAAGTTCATAGCCTTCATGCATGACAACGCGGTACATAAATAATCTCGCACATTTTATCATTTTAAAGAACAATACATGGAAAACAACTTGGGTACACATGACCCCACAGTCTCATATTTCCAATGCCTTGCACAACAATCTCGAGAATCGTTCGTACGCACCCTTTCAGTAAACTTACTCTTACTCAACCAGAACGACGTTGTTTACGACAGTAACACATTGAATAAAAATCTTTTCGTGCGACAAACTTCTGAAAAAGGGTTACCGACACAAAGTAAACCAGTCGGTTCTCATACTCATTTTCATAACATTCAAATGTCAATACTCATTTTGATTATAAAAGTTTTGCTGACAAACGTTTCCTTGACTTTTTGCAACAATTTAACTTATCATGAAAAGTGTGAAGTATTTTGCAACTCGTTAAGCTCAAAATTTCATTGTGCGATGTAAATGAAATCACCTTTTCTTTAAACATACGCCTACACATTCTGACTCATTTTCGATCAAAATTGATATTTACACATTTGACTTAAATCGTGAAAATTTCATGTTACATATAAGAACGCCATGCATGAAACTCTACTTGCAATTGAAGGCTACTCACCCTAACAAGGTCAACTGCTTAACTCACGCAACTTATCCTTGACAATCTACCTTCGACCAACGGTCGCCCTCTCGGTCATGCAATAATTTGTTGTACATGCGTTCCATATCTCACTTACTCATCCATTTCATACTATTTTCGTTTTGATCAAATATCTCATAGTCTACCTCTACATGCTTTCAATTCACTATTTGTATCCTATTTCATTGATCCTGCCATTGAAAAGCTCGACTAAGAAGTCAGAGCTCCATTGACACTTTCAAGATTTCGACACTGTCCTTCCTTACCATCCGAACTGATCTACCTCGCAATTTCTACAACTGGGATTCACCAGAACCGGGAGTCTTACTCAAAAACAATCGCTCATTCCCTTCGAATCCACGAAGATCTACCTCTAGACGACTCATAACATTCCAGACAACATTTCTTGTCTCTGATGTGTGTATATATATATATATATATACGTCTCATCATGTAACATCCCAAAAATACAATAGGACATACATAGCATTAATTCATAACATTTACAAAATCGGGTCCCAAAATTTCGTTACATTAGTCTCAAACTAAGTTTGGCGGAAACAAGCTATACACAACTGAGAACGCACTAGCTTCTATACGTGGCACATGCACTGTCTCTATTTACATCTGTACTTTATCTTGCTCTTGCTCATATACCTGAGCCTCTTACTAATTGCTTACCTGAAAAGGTTTTAGTTTTGAAAGGCGAGGGTTAGACCATGAGGTCTAGTGAGTTCCCTCCGTGAACAGCGTACATCAACATTATAAAAATCATTTTATAAAACACATTAACATTCTTCACATAATCATTGAACCATGGTACTGCACAGTGTTTAAGGATCACATAGCTATCCGCGATCGGGGCCCAAGCAGACTCCCCTCTCGCCTCATACCGGGACCCAAGCAGACTCCCCTCTATCCGAGTAGGAAGGAAACGAATTCCCTCCTACAAGCTAGTCACATATCCTAGTAGGAAGGAAATGAATTCCTTCATACAAGCTTCTCACAACAGCCCAAGGGATCATCGGATCCCGAGGTACTCAGATCCCACTATGCAGACCGACTCCACATAACATACACATAGCTCATCATAACTCATAAAACGTGAAATATTTAATAGACATTTCTTTCATGCTAAATCACATTTCAGTCAAATCATATTTGTCATGGAATCGTTCGTAAAGGTTTAGAAACAAACCATGCCCGTAAGTACACCATAATCAGTAAAACATTTAACTTTCATTCAGGTAAAAATCATGTAAAGTAACACAACATTTCTACACAATCACTTTCTTTGGAAAACACATAAAATCACGTATTTTAGTTAGGAAAACTCACCTGGTGCGCTTACTTTCCTTTCTTACTCTGTTCCTGGCTTCCAATCGATTTACCTGAGGAATGAATAAATTACCATTGCTCAGATCCTAAACCAACTTACCGGACACTATCCAGGTTCAACTTACCTGCTACTAACTCTTACCGGATGGCTACTTCTTACCGGGTACACACACTTACCGGTCAACACTACAATTTGGACAACTAACCGGATAAGCTACACTTACCGGAACTCCACAAGCATACCGAGTAATCTTTCAGAAACTACTTACCGGGTGCAGGGACTTACCGGGTAAAACACCCCTTACCGGGTACTACGCATACAGTAACCAAACTTACCCGGTAACTCTAAACTTACCCGGTAACTACATACTTACCCGGTAACTACAAACCCACCCGGTAACTACAAACCTACCGGTAACTACGAACTGGAAGAAAACCTACTTCTCAAAAGTGATTAAAATATGATTTTCTACCATAGAGTTGATTAGACAAACATCTGGGTTCATCCCCCAACCATAAAACACCCACTTATTCCACATTTTAACCATTAAAACGGATTATTACAACCAAAACCCATTATACTCTTAGAAATGGTGTTTAGGTGAAGAACTCATTGAAAACATAGTTTTTCTCACTCAAATACTTAGACCAAACAGATAGGAAACACCAAATAACAAGGAGGAAGAATTAAGAGGAGATTTACCTTCACTGGTTTCTTCTTCTCTTGGATTTCCCTCCTAAAACTCCTTTCTTCCTTCCTTCTTTTCTCTCAGCCGCCAAACACCACCAACAAAGGAAGAATTAGCTAAACCTAGGGATTTGGGCCTTTTTATACCTTCCTAAAATTTTCCATTTTGACCCTCCACTTAAACTTTCATTTCTTAAACATTAGACACCAAACTTTCATACTTGCCATAAAAACTCGGTTGTTACAACACCCCCCCCCCCCTTAAAAGAATTCCGTCCCCGGAATTTCTCATTGGAAAAGATGCGGGTATCTTGCCCACACCAAAACTGACACTTCCCAAAGGTAATGCCACTTCTGACTCAGTCAACCACCTCATTAAATTCGAAACATGGAACATTGGGTGCATTCCCTTCAGTTCTTACGGTAACTCCAACTCGTAGGCTACTGTTCCTACTCGATTAGTCATGACAATAGTAGATTAAATAAGGCTTCTCATGCATCTTTACTTTCTTTAAGGAGGAACTTGGCGGAATCTCCCGCCACAACACGGGATTCTTTTACCGGAAAAGTAAATTACCCACTTGACAGCTTGGCACAAGGCCAACCCTGTACATCCCGACAACTCACAACCCAGAGTTCCTTCATCGTATTACACGCAATTCTAGATTACTTCTCCTAACCAACATTCGTCTATGCAGATAACACTTCCTTTTTTTGGAACACCTCGACCACAGTTCATCAACCATCTCTCCACCCTCACCACTTCACCACTCCATACTTATACGTAACTAAGAGTAGGAAACCTCCGTACTCCCTCATTGAAGCGTTCACTTATCTGAATTTAACTTATCATGAAAACACATCGATTCCTCACTACTTGCCCCAAGTGTCTAGTCATATAACATAACTTCGGTTATCCTCACCCAACTGGGAGGAGTAACCATGGTCACACCATACTATTCTCAATAACTTAGTCACTGGACGACCAATTCATTTGAACATTTCTCTCAACGTCACTAACTCAACTTAGTCAACTGCCTTATCCACTTCTTCCCTGCACAAAAACATACACAAATCCCCTTCCTAAATGCTCTTTCCAGGAGTTTGCACACTTATCGATGGCAATCCACATACATTACTCCATGTCTCGATGTTACTACCAATTTTACTACTTCCAACCTACTCACTTATTCCGACATCCGATCTTTACCTCCCTACGCTAGCGTGGAGCACCGCCCACCAACATTACTTGCCCCTCTCTTCCGACAATTCCCATGCTGAAAATACTTTCTCATTACTATACATAACCCAACGGTTGCACCAAAATTTCTAACTTAAGGCATTCAATCAAATCGTCTTGAAATGACACCAGTATTCGGTGATACTGCACATTCTTTGATCTCCAACTATTACCTTCTCGGATAGATCTTTCCCACATAAGAAACAATTCACAATCTTTAAAGATCCCGCGTCTACTACTCCACATTTTTTACCATTCCGTCCACCATCTTCTTTAATCTTCCAATGATTCCAAAACATACTTACTTAGCGAATCCCACAACCAAAACACTCAGTCTCTCTTTTGGGTAATCACCCACTACCGCTCCAACATTCTACTCCGATTATAGATGTATCACGTTGCCACTTACAACTACGTGTTCCTACCACTTGCTTAACAATTCGCACACCTCATCAGGAATCCCAAAAAAGCTTCCATCTAATGCTTCATCTTCCTAACATCACGTTACTACAACCCTGGCGGGCACATTTATCTTGGCAATTGAAGCCACTACTCAATCGTACTTCCTCCACTCCTAACGTCACACTGCCGACCAGGTCTCTCATGGTCATTTGTACACAAATCAAGCTTTCCTTCACATTCTTCCGCATACAAAATCGAGTCTATCTCGCCACTTTGTCCCTTCTCAACTCTAGTCGAACTATAACTCCCTAGTTCCCAATTAGCTCAACCGTAATCGTTCTTGCTAGCTCTTTACGATCCGTGCCTTTACATAAACAAGTCACAATCCCTCACTGAACGATATAGTCTACACACTCGCTTCGTTCATGCTACATCCCTTATCCTTCTATGAACCCTCCATATCTCATAAATAGAACACTTATCCAAAACCACAGTCTCTCACCCTCTCAACACCCCTACGAGGTGCTCTATCGACTTTCAACCTCCTGGTTCAAGTCTTCGGCATCAACCATCTTACCCAGCTGTCGACTTCAACATAAATAGTCAACCTGTAACTACTTACGTAACCTATTCTTTACCATGGGTTCCTTACGGAACCTGATCCTTCTAACATATCACAATCAACTTCATAATTCGCCTCCCTCATTTCAAAACCTACTCATGTAACATCAATATTACAAGCTCACCTCAAAACTCCTATCCCACACCGTGGGCATTTCATTTCTGCCTTACAACACTATTCATAACGAGTTGCTAATACCAACACTTTGACGACTTCAAGTCCTTCCTCCGGACGCAACCGTCATTTGACAACCGTATTTCCAGTTACCAGACAAGGGTACTGACCCTCATACAATCGACACTATAATCCACTTCCGACTCTTCCACTGTCCAACTCTCCTCTTAAACACATATACCAACTACAAACATTCTCCCCTGATTTGTCCAACACCTTTCCACTCTCAGAGTTCTTCCTTAGCTTATAATGTAATACTCTACGACCTAGTGAGTTCATAGCCTTCATGCATGACAACGCGGTAAATAAATCATTTCGCACATTTTATCATTTTAAAATAAACAACACTTGGAACTAGCTTGGGTACACACGACCCCATTACTCTTATAACTTCAATGCCCTTCACAACGATTCTAGAATCGTTTGCATGCATCTTCCCGTGAACCTTAATCTTACTCAATCCGAACGATGTTATTACGACAATAATACATTGAATGAAAATCCTTTCATACGACACAATTCTGAAGGAAATTACCGACACCAAGTAAACCAGTCGGTTCTCACACTCATTTATATGATATCAACAGGTCAAAACTCATTTTGATTGTAAAAGTTTTGCTGGCAAACGTTTTCTTGACCTTTTTGTAACAATTTAACTTATCATGAAAAGTGTGAAATACTTTGCAAATCGTTAAGCTCAAAATTTCATTATGCAATGTGAATGAGATCACCTTTTCTTTAAACATACGCTTGCACATTCTGGCTCATTTTCGATCAAAATTTATATTTACACATTTAACTTAAATCGTGAAAATTTCATATCACAAATAAGAACGCCATGCATCGAACTCTACTTGCAATTGAAGGCTACTCACCCTAACAAGGTCACCCGTTTTACTCACGCAACTTATCCTTGACACTCTACCTTCGAGCAATGGTCGCTCTCTCGGTCATGCAATGATTTGCTGTACATGCGTTCCACATCTCACTTACTCACCCATTTCCTACTATTTTCGTTTTGATCAAATATCTCACATTCTATCTCTACATGCTTTTAATTCACTATTGGTATCCTATTTCATTGATCCTGCCATTGAAATGCTCGACTAAGAAGTCAAGACTCTATTGATACTTTCAAGGTTTTGACACTGTCCTTCCTTACCATCCCGACTGATCTATCCCATGATTTCTAGAACTGGGACTCTCCCGAAACAGGAGTCTTACTCAAACTCAACATTCGTCCTCTTCGATTCCACGAAGAGCTACCTGTAGACGACTCATAACATTCTATACAACATTTCTTCTCTACGATGTATACATACATCACATCATATATGATCTCTCATGATACTTCTCCAACAAGGGTTCTCGGTCTATCCCTCAGGGATCTTGCTGACCTTCTAGATTACTAGAACACGACATATAAACTAGCTTAAGACTACAACTTCGAAATAATAAGGCATATTAAGCACATACATGTACCTGTAAGTTCACAATTACACTGGCCAGGTGTAGTCCCAAACTTACCTTACATGACTGTTCTCGGTACCCTATTAGTCCTTACATCTACAATAGTGCCCTCCTAACGCATTTCCTGATTCTCTGTTGTCATTTCGCTTTCCAAGTTTAAGTTTAGGCCCGTCCGGTCACCTAAATCCCTTAAACTATGGCTCTGATACCATTTGTAACAGCCCAAAAATACAACAGGACATACATAGCATTAATTCATAACATTTACAAAATCGGGTCCTAAAATTTCGTAACATCAGTGTCAAACTAAGGTTGGCGGAAACAACCTATACACAACTGAGAACGCACTAGCTTCTATACGTGGCACATGCACTGTCTCTATTTGCATCTGTACTCTATCTTGCTCTTGCTCATATACCTAAGCCTCTTACTAATTTCTTACCTGAAAAGGTTTTAGTTTTGAAAAGCGAGGGTTAGACCATGAGGTCTAGTGAGTTCCCTCTGTGAACAACGTACATCAACATTAGAAAACACATTAACATTCTTCACATAATCATTCAACCATGGTACTGCACAGTGTTTAAGGATCACATAGCTATCCGCGATCGGGGCCTAAGCAGACTCCCCTCTCGCCTCATACCAGGGCCCAAGCATACTCCCCTCTATCCGAGTAGGAAAGAAACGAATTCCCCCCTATAAGCTAGTCACATATTCGAGTACAAAGGAAATGAATTCCCTCCTACAAGCTTCTCACAACAGCCTAAGGGATCATCGGATCCCGAGGTACTCAGATCCCACTGTGCAGACCGACTCCACATAACATACACATAGCTCATCATAACTCATAAAACGTGAAATCTTTAATAGACATTTCTTTCATGCTAAATCACATTTCAGTCAAATCATATTTGTCATGGAATCGTTCGTAAAGGTTTAGAAATAAACCATGCCCGTAAGTACACCATAATCAGTAAAACGTTTAACTTTCATTCAGGTAAAAATCATGTAAAGTAACACAGTATTTCTACACAATCACTTTCTTTGGAAAACACATAAAATCACGTATTTTAGTTAGAAAAACTCACCTGGTGCGCTTACTTTCCTTTCTTACTCTGTTCCTGGCTTCCAATCGATTTATCTGAGGAATGAATAAATTAACATTGCTCAGATCCTAAACCAACTTACCGGACACTATCCGGGTTCAACTTACCTGCTACTAACTCTTACCGGATGTCTACTTCTTACCGGGTACGACTACTTACCGGTCAACAATACAAATTGGACAACTTACCGGATAAGCTACACTTACCGGAACTCCACAAGCATACCGGGTAATCTTCCGAAAACTACTTACGGGGTGCAGGGACTTACCGGATAAAACACCCCTTACCGGGTACTACGCATACGGTAATCAAACTTACCCGGTAACTCTAAACTTACCCGGTAACTACATACTTACCCGGTAACTACAAACCCACCCGGTAACTACAGACCTACCGGTAACTACGAACTGGAAGAAAACCCACTTCTCAAAAGTGATTAAAATCTGATATTCTACCATAGAGTTGATTAGACAAACATATGGGTTCATCCCCCAACCACAAAACACCCACTTATTCCACTTTTTAACCATTAAAACGGATTATTACAACCAAAATCCATTATACTCTTAGAAATGGTGTTTAGGTGAAGAACTCATTGAAAACATAGTTTTTCTCACTCAAATAGTTAGACCAAACAGATAGGAAACACCAAATAACAAGGAGGAAGAATTAAGAGGAGATTTACCTTCACTGATTTCTTCTTCTCTTGGATTTCTCTCCTAAAACTCCTTTCCTCCTTCCTTCTTTTCTCTCAGCCGCCAAACACCACCAACAATGGAAGAATTAGCTAAACCTAGGGATTTGGGCCTTTTTATACCTTCCCAAAATTTTCCATTTTGACCCTCCACTTAAACTTTCATTTCTTAAACATTAGACACCAAACTTTCATACTTGCCATAAAAACTCAGTTGTTACACATCATAACTGACCTTTCACGTTACTTCCCCAATAATGGGTCTCAATCTACCCCTCAGGGCCTTTCTATCATTCTAGATTACTGGAACACAACGTATAACCAGCTCAAGACTATAGCACCGGAATAATAAGGCAGGTTAAGCACATACATGTACCTGTAAGTTCACAATTACACTGGCCATGTGTAATCCCAAACTTACCTTACATGACTGTTCTCGGTACCCTATTAGTCCTACATCTACTATAGTGCCCTCCTAACGCATTTCCTATATCTAAAATAGTGCCCTCCTAACGCATTTCCTGATTCTCAGTTGTGATTTCTACTCCAAAGTTTAAGTTTAGGCCCATCCGGTCACCTAAATCCCTTAAACTATGACTCTGATACCATTTGTAACGGCCCAAAAATACCACAGGACATACTTAGGATTAAATCATAAACATTACAAAACTGGGTCCCAAAATTTCGTTACATCAGTCTCAAAACTAAGGTTGGCAGAAACAACCTATACACAACTGAGAACGCACTAGCTTCTATACGTGGCTCAGGCACTGTCTCTATCTGCATCTGTACTCTATCTTGCTCTTGCTCACTTACCAGAGCCTCCTACTATTTGCTTACCTGAAAAGGTTTTAGTTTTGAAAAGCGAGGGTTAGACCATGAGGTCTAGTGAGTTCCCTCCGTAAACAGCGTACAACAACATTATAAAAATCATTTTATAAAACACATTAACATTCTTTACATAATCATTCAACCATGGTACTGCACAGTGTTTAAGGATCACATAGCTAGTCACATATCCGAGTAGGAAGGAAATGAATTCCCTCCTACAAGGTACTCACATATCCGAGTAGGAAGGAAATGAATTCCTTCCTACAAGCTTCTCACGACTGCCCAAGGGATCATCGGATCCCGAGCTACTCAGATCCCACTGTGCAGACCGACTCCACATAACATACACATAGCTCGTCATAATCTTGAAACATGAAATCCGTGTAACACTTTATAATTCATTTCATCTTGCTGAATAATCTTTTCATTAAAACATTCTTTTTCATGGGAAAACATACCTAAAAGCTTGTAAATAAATCATGCTCGTAAACCCACCATGATCAATAAAATATTAAACTTTCATTCACGTAAAAATCATGTAAAATAACATGGCATTTCCACATAATCACTTTCTTTGGAAAAACACGTAAAATCACGTATTTTAGTTAGAAAACTCACCTGGCGTGCTTACTTTCCTTTCCTACTCTGTTCCTGACTTCCAAACGATTTACCTGAGAAATGAATGAAGTACCATTGCTCAGATCCTAAACCAGCTTTCCGGACACTATACGGGTTCAACTTACCTGCTACTAACTCTTACCGGATGCCTGCTACTTACCGGTCAGCACCACAACTCGGACAACTTACCGGGTAAGCTACACTTACCGGGTACAACTACTTACCGGATAGCTCAACCTTACCGGATAGCCATCCGAGAACCATTTTACCCGAACACTACCGAGTCCTATTCGGGTTCCCTCCCGGTAACCTTTGACTCAAGGCGACTTACCGGGTACGGCTGCTGGAATGATATCGGGAACCAAAACCTGCTAAAATGCTCTTAATCCAAACCGATTTTGAGCAAAACACCAACAAAACTTATTCAACTCATTACCTTACTAAACCCTTAGCTAAAATGCTCCAAAAAGGGTGCTTGACCCACCTCTTTGAACATCATTCGCTACTCTCAAACCAAAAACCCTTACATAATCTAACTCTGCAGTAAACAAAGGATCAGAATTGAAATAAGGAATTACCTGGAAGAACTAGACTCCAATGTTACTTCCTCCTTCAATTCGTTGATTGCATAAACCTTCTCTTCAATTGAACTTGAAATCTGATTTCTCCCCTTCTCCACGCTTGCTCAGCCGCCAACAACAATGAAATACTGAGAAAATGAATGATACCCTAGGGATTTAATTCTTTTTATATCTTTCCTTAATTGCAACAAAGTCATTCATCTTAAACTTTTACTTCTTAGACATTAGCCACCAAACTTTCTAACTTTGCTCTTAATCCCGGTTGTTACATCTACTATTTGCTTACCTGAAAAAGGTTTAGTTTTGAAAAGCGAGGGTTAGACCAAAAGGTCTAGTGAATTCCCTCCCTAAGCAGCATATATCAACAGTATAAAAATCATTTTATAAAACTCATTAACATTCTTCACATAAGCATCAATCATGGTACTGCACAGTGTTCACGGACCGCATAAGCTAACCACGATCGGGGCCCAAACAGACTCCCCTCTCGCCTCGTACCGGGGCCCAAGCAGACTCCCCTCTATCCGAGTAGGAAGGAAACGAATTCCCTCCCACAAGCTCGTCACATATGGCCAATGGATCATTGGATCCCGAGGTACTCTGATCCCACTGTGCGGACCGACTCCACATAGCATTCACATAACTCATATTAGATCACGGGACGTGAAATCTTTATAATTCATTTATTTCATGCTAAATAACCTTTCAAACAAATCATACTTTTCATGGAATCGTTCGTAAAAGTTTGTAAATAAATCATGCTCGTAAATACACCATAATCAGTAAAACATTTCACTTTCATTCCACGTAAAAAGGATTAAGGGAACTCACCTGTTTTTCTCGTTTCACGACCTCTTCCTTAGGCTTCCGATCTCTAGATGGAACACCTATAATTTTATTAAACGCACGTCATAAAACTTTAATTTATTATTCGAGCTTGCTCCCAAACTTAACCCAAATTTATCTAATTGATAAGTTACACTTCTAATCCAAAATCTTAATTATTGGACACTTCTTACCGGCCCAGTCCTATTCAAACAATTTCCTGGCCCAAGACATTAATTCCGGATCCCTTTTAATAAACAATTCCGGAACTTGATTTAAACAAATTTACCGGATCCATAAACTAACCCACTACCGGATTAGAATTTAAAGATCACTGGTGGATCTTAATTAGTTGGGTTCCGGATCCCAAATCATTAGCATACCGGAAACCCAAAAGTAAAACTTACCGGAAGTCCACTTTAAAATACATACCGGATTACGGCCCATCAATACATGATTTACAATTAAGGCACATGTGGCCCAACAATTCCCAAAATTAAAGCAAGACGAGGTCACGTGCCTTGCTAAAGGGATTCCGGATCCCTTGAAAACTCCCAACACCGGATCCCATTATTACAAAATACCGGATCCATTTTGTTGGACACCGGATCTGAAGTTGAGGCCCACTCCGGGTTACAGGATTTATTTCCGGATCCATGCTTAGCCCATCCACTTACGGATTTGGTCCAAGTGGTAATTCCGGTTATTGGTGTTCATTTAACAATATTCCGGATCCACTTATATATTAATTCCGGTTCTTGGTCATAGGCCCAATTCCGGAACGCATTAAATCCTAATTCCGGTACATTTGCTAATTCCGGAACAATCCCTTTATAAAAATTCCAGATCCCTTGCACCCCGTTCCGGATCCTTTATGGATTCCGGATCTGTCAACCAATTACCGGATCTCTTTAGATTCCGAATCTGAAAAGGATTCCGGATCATCGAGTTCTTATTCCGGTTCCTTATTAAATTCCAGAATCTCGAAATCAAACATGGCGACGATACTGATTAACATTAAAACTGAAATTACTCCAACTTAAATCGATTAATAAGTTCCTTTTTCAACAAAAAAATATTTTAACACTATTAATCCGTTCAAAGCTTCCATTTAAGTTTTTAAGCAAAAGCTCACACATAACCCAAACCCAATAACCAGTTCTAATCCAGGGTGTGAGAAGAAGAGATCACCTGAATGATTAGATTCCATCTCCCATTTCTTCTTCCAATTGCAGGTTTATGATGTCTCCTTCTCCAATTGCTCTTGGACAATTTCTTTCCTGCTCTCTCTCTCTTTCTCTCTAAGCCGCCACATACACACACATTCACCCACAAAACTTTGCTTCTAGGGTTTTGAGCCCACTTCAAGAGTTATTACACCTTTTACCAAATTATACTTCAGCCCTTAGACTTTCAACTTCACAAATTTTTTCCATAAAACTTTAATATTTTCAGATAAAAATCTCGGTTATTACATCTACTTATCTAATTAATTTACTTTATACCTTTTAGTTTTCTATTTATCATTTTACACTTTCATTATATTAAAAAATATAATTGTATATTAATTAAAATACGTTAATAAAATACTTTTTAATTTTAAAAAGTTACACCATTATAATCGTCTCGTCGATACCTTCGAAATGAGCCCAATATTGAATATTTTTTGATTTAATTATATTATTATATGTCATACATTTACGTTATTTTTTGATTTAATTATATTATTATTCGTCGATACCTTCTTATTTTTTGATTTAATTATATTATTTCGAAATGAGCCCAATATTAACTAAAATACGTTAAAAAAATACTTTTATTCCAACAAATTCCAACTTTGATTATTCATTTAAATCAACATATCCACGAGTACAAGTACGCTCTATATATATTCTTCATACAAATCTAACCTACGTTTGTAAATGAGCTCAATATTGAATATTTTTTGATTTTTTGATTTAATTATATGTCATATATACTACATAAAAATATTTTTTATATTTACAATTCATACCCTCTGTAGTTGCACATTGTGGTTCTGGTGCAACCTCTGTTGTAGATGGCACTTCTGTGCTTGTGCTAGGTATTTCAGCTTGTGGGACTATAGGGATTGAAGTTGGAATTTGATCCTCTGAGGAAGTGGAGATAGAGTCTTCGTTTTCCTCTGGTATTGATTCCTCTATAGTCGCTGGAGTAGGTATTCCAGGAGCCTCTGTGGTTGAGTCATTGGTTGTATTATCTTCAGCTTCTGTTCGCTCCCCCTCAGCATGTGCATCTGTATGATTCACAGAAGAGGATGAAGTATTTAATGGACCAGTTAGAGATATACCTGACTCAGTCTGGTTTGCAGAAGATGTTTCTCCAGAGGCTCTGACGGCTCCAGCAGAGGGATCAATATCATAATGGAAAATCTCTTCAAATAGAAGATTTAAGTCTTCTTCTCTTGTCTTTGAGATGCCAGATGATTCCTTCTTTAGACCGAGTTCTGAACTGATTTGTTCAGAAGTCTTTTGGAAGGAATCATCAAAAGACACATTGATGCTTTCTACAATGGTTCGTGATCGCAGAAGATAAACTCTGTAGGCCTTAGATGTGGCAGAGTACCCAATGAACTTGCCTTCATCTGCTTTCACCTCAAACTTTCCTCTTGTTTCTCTATCATTTAAGATAAAGCACTTGCATCCAAATACATGATAGAAATTGTTGTTTGGTCGCCTTTTGTTGATCAAGTGATACGGTGTCTTGATGTGCCTCTTTACTATGGTTGATCGATTTTGGGTGTAGCAAGCGGTTGATATTGCTTCTGCCCAAAAGGACATTGGTAATCCTGATGCTGTCAACATAGTTATTGCAGCCTCCACAAGTGTGCGGTTCTTTCGTTCAACCACGCCATTCTGTTGTGGGGTGCGTGCAGCAGAGAAGTTATGTGATATGCCTTCTTCTGTAAGATAGGCTTCAATGACAGAGTTTTTGAATTCTGTGCCATTGTCGCTTCTTAGTTTCTGAATCCTGCACTCATACAGAACTTGGATTCTTTTCATTAAATTTATCAGAATGTTTGGAACATCTGATTTCTTTCTGACAAATTCAACCCATGTAAATCTTGAATATTCATCGATCAAGACAAGTATATATTTCTTGCCACCTAGGCTCTGTGTAGCGATTGGACCGCAGAGGTCAACATGAAGCATGTACAGAGGCCTAGGGCAAGATACATCAGTTTTGCCTTTATGGGAAGCTCTTTTGAGTTTTTCCCATTTCGCAAGCAGAGCACAAATGATCTTTATTAAATTTAACATTTGGCAGACCTTTGACTAGATCAAGTTTAACAAGCTTATCTAGAGTATGAAAGTTTAGGTGGCAGAACCTGTTATGCCATAACCAGGCTTCTTCGTTTTTACAAGCAACAAGGCAGAGCTTGTCTTCCTTGTTCTTGGCACAGAAGTTCATGAGGTAAAGATCGCCTCTTCGTTCGGCTCGCAGAAGTTCGACTCCTGTGTCCTCACCTTGTAGAGAGTAGAAGGTTCTTTTGAACATTACGTCGAAACCCGTATCGCAGAGTTGGCTAACACTGAGAAGATTGTGTTTAAGGCCATCCACATATGCAACTTTTCATACGGTTATATTTTCCTTTTTGATGACTCTGTGGCCTTTTATATACCCCTTTTTGTTGTCACCAAAAGTCACAAATCCTCCATCGAGTTTATCTTTGTAGGAGGATAGTAGACCTCTGTCTCCAGTCATGTGCCGCGAGCATCCGGAGTCAAGATACCAGATTGGCACATACTGCTTCTGCAATACAATCAGAGAGTTTTAGGTACCCATATCCAAATGGGTCCAGCTTTGTTAGGGGTCTTCAAGTTTGCCTTAGCCTTCTTGGGTTTGGTTTTAGCTTCTTTTGAAGAACCATTTTGTTTCTTCTTACCCTTGAATTTAGTGTTCTTTTTGGGTGTAGAGAGGAAACAGTGTGGACTTGAGAAGTGTTGATTTAATCGATACATGAGATCAAAACAATGACAATAATGAATGTGCGAAGAGATTTGCTTGAACTTTTCATTGAAAACATTAAATGGGGGCACAAAGGCATTACATTCTATCCTAACATTTGACTTCATATTACAAGAAGACCTATGTAGGCTAGATTATTGTTTGCAAAATCCTTTGTTGAGAGCAGCCTTCTGTGGACCCCTTCTGTGGTGAACTTCTGCAGGTTTCACTGTCACAGAAGAAAAAGATTTGTTATTTTCAGCCCATTTACCCTTCTGTTGCCATGTTAGTTTTTCTTTAATAGGCCTTAAGGGTTTTGAAGTCTTTGAACTTGTTGAATTTTGATAGGACGTTTTGTTTTGTTGTTTGATTTTCTCAAGCTCAAGATAGGATTTGGCTTGTATACACATGTCCAAAAAATCTGGACAGATAGGAACTCTTGTGATTTTCTCCTTGGGAGGAATGGTTCTGTTAAGAACTCCAGAGGGTAGTTTAAAATCCTCTGAGTCACAAGGAACTATCTCTGACTTAGAGTCAGTCTCAGATTCGTCAGAGGATGAATCGTCCTCATATACAGAGGTTGAGTCACCTAGTTCTCTTTCGAAAGAGGCTAGATTTTCAGAGCATGTGCCATGCTTGCTTTCATCCCTTTTAGTGAGATTATTTTCCAAGTCAACAGAAGTATCTATTAAGGTTTCATCAGAGAGATTTTGATCGATAGAGGGTGTACAGAGATTTTCGTAAAAGTTATTTTTCCCGATTTCCATCAACTCCTTTTCAGAGATAACTTTAAGTTTTTCTTCTGAAATGTTAGGCTTGAACTCAGGTGCCTCTGCCGATGATTTCTTTTCAGAGTTTATCATGCAGACAAAGGCAACCTGTGTTTGAGTCTCGGGGTTACCAAACTTGAAGATGCCTATCTGATCTTGATTTTTCAGATATTTCTTAGGTTTGGATTCTCTTTTGACAGAGATTGAAGGTGACAAATCTGTGTTTTCAAACCACACATTTATCATCTTCAGAGGTTTCCTCTGGTGAGGTTCCCCAGAGACTTTTTGCCTTTTGCTTACAGAGAGTAAGTTTGGAAATCCAGGTTTTCTTGTATTTCCAATATAAAATAGAGAGGACATAGACTTGTTTCTTTTGTTTCCAGTGTATGGATCTATATCACAGAAACCAATTCCCCGTCTTCCTATTTGTGTATTAATTTTCTCGTACACCTTCTGTGCATCTTGATATTTCTTGATTAAAAGATCTCTTCTGAGTAAATCTTGACAGAGGACTTCTCTTTCCTTTTGAAAATAATGTTTAAGAGCTAGGATATTCATTCTGTCGCACTCAACGTCCATAAGTTCTTTAGATTTTGCTTTTAAGGCTGAGTTAAGTTCAGAAATCTTTTCTTTCAAAGGATTTAGGTGTTTGTTCCAGTTTGTTTCAATTTCTTCCTTTTCTTGAAAGATTTTAGCCTTTTCTTGAGTGAGAAGTCTAGCTTTTCTCTCAAAGAAGGTAAGCTTCTTTTGAACACTTTCGCAGGTCTTTTTAAGTTCTGTGTGTTTAATGTTTAGTTTAAGCAAATCAGCTTCTGCTTGATTAGTGTAAGAGTCAGAAGTGGATACCTCACTATCGGAGTCGGAGCTGACCTCTGCCATGCCACAGAACATGGCGTTCTTCTTTTCTCCTTCATCAGAGGATGTATCTGACTGCCAGTTTTCTTGATTCACCATGAGTGACTTCTGAGCATAATATTCTGCTTTCTTTTTGTAGAAAGCAGAATCCCTCTGAGGGCGGTTTGATTTGCTCCTGCATTTATTGGCATAGTGGCCTGGCTTGCCACAATTGTAACATGCTTGGTTCCGTGGAGCGTTGCCAGCTTTGTCGTCTGACCTCTGTCGGTCACCACCTCTGTCATTCCTGTCATTCGACCTCTGTTGGTCGACACTTCTGTCGTTCTTGTCATTTGATACTTCTCTTCCACGATCATCTCTTTCGTAGCGTTCATTACCAGACTTCTTCTGATATCCTCTACTGAATTCCCTTGTCAAAAGAGATAACGATTTAGCTATCGAGGCCATAGTTGCCTCTTCTTCCACCACCTCCTCCTATTCACTATCAACGATCAAGATTTTCTTCTTCTTCTCCTTCTTTTCTTCCACAGCTTTCTCCTTCTTCGGCTTCTCTTTTGCTTCTGTAGCCTTACTAACCAGCGCAAGAGGTGCACTGATTTGAGCTTTTGCTTGTGCAATCTGAGGTTCTTGGGCTGCCAACGTTCCATAGAGATCTGACAGAGTCCAGGAGTCTATGTCCTGATTTGTTTATAGAGACATAGACAACTGGAGCCATTCTTCATTGAGACTCTTTAGGAACATGACATTGTTCTCCTCAGAAGTTCTGTGGATTCCGAACTTCTTGCATTTGTTGATTAGAGAGTTGAACCGATCATATGTTGATTGTAGAGATTCTGTCGGCAGAGCTTTGAATGCGTAGTACTCGTTGATGCATTGGGCTCTGCGGTTCTTCTGAGTTTTGGCCCCACCCTCCAGTTGTTTTTCCAGTTCCTTCCACATATCGTATGCAGATTCACACGCATCTAGGGATTGGAAAAGGTCATTGGGTATGGCCATGATCAGAAGTCTCTTAGTCTTCTGAGCAACTTCATATTTTGCCCAATCAGGATCTGACCACTTGTCCTTGGTCTTTGGTTTATCGTGAGCATGGATTTCTGGAGTGTCGTCTGTGCCAGGTACACGGGGTACTGTGATCATTGGTACGAAAGGAGGATTGTTGATATAGTAGATGAGTTATTTGTCAGTACCCTCGAAGAAATGAATCATTCGTATCTTCCATTGAGGGTACTCATCTCTGAGTAGTGTGGGTGGCTTGGTTAAAGAACCAGCGGTGAAGAAGTTGTTTGTGTTTGTCATTTTGAAAGGGTTTGAGAAATCAAGAAAATAGGGTATCAACAGTAAACCTTCAGAGAATGAAGTGGATGTTTCTAATGGTTTTTATAAGCTTTTAAAAGCTTTGAACAATGCACTAAAATGGAGATTTAACCGAAGAAACAGATTCTGTGAGTTTACCAAAGTCGAAACATGTCGAGAATGGCAGAAAAACAGATGCTGTTTTGAAAGATATGAAAAATAGGTTAAAAGTCCAAGTTTCTACCAAAAATCATTGTAAGTGAGGATCTCTTGATATAGAAAATTAAGAACTGCTCTGATACCAATTGTTGGTTCCTGTTTTGCTTAACAATGATGATTCTTATCTAATAGTTCAAACAAGATATAATGCGGAAGCGTTTTAACGAACTAAAAGATATAATAAGGTAGAAGACACACAATATCAAATATATAAAGTGGAAATAACTTAGATAATTAGCTCAATAACCCACTGTATATTGATATAAATAAAGCACCAAGAACACCGAAAGTTATACAAGAAATCTGCTATAATGGTGTGTGTAATGTGCAAAGCTTGATTGAAGAACTCAACATGAGTCTTCTATTTATACTACTTCTAAAGGGGACAAGTTCTGGACAACAAGGACTGATGGTACAAAGACACTATTCAGGTACTGTTGCAGGTACAACGTTAATTAAATGCGCCGGCTTCTACTAAGGCTAGGACCCATCAGAGTTTGACACGTGGAGTTGTCAGGTCACGCCTTGTACGAATGATCTTCAGGATCTTCGTACAGCAGAAATCGTGAGAAGCACGATTGTCCTTAGTATAGAGCTCTAGTCTTTTATACCACAGAGGCTCTGTGGCCTTGTCCGCATTGAAGAGTCTTCTGGCGATTCTTTACTTCGGTCTTCTCGGTTACTCGGCAGAGCCTCTGTCGAAGACTTCTATGCTTTGGTCTTCTCGGTGACTCGGCAGAGCCTCTGTCGAAGTCTTATATGCTTTGGTCTTCTCGGTGACTCGGCAGAGCCTCTGTCGAAGACTTCTATACTTAGCCTATTTTTCAATACTTCTATAAACAGAGGATTGGAGCTAACATAATGAATTTGGTTTAAAGCGTATGAACATGTGACTTGAGACTTTTATCAGTTTTTCCTATTCTAATAAAGCATGTGATTTGGATTTTAATGCTTTTGTGAGTTTGGCCAATTTACATCTGATTTGTTTGTTAGCAATTAAGTTCGAGAGAATTAATTGATAACTAGAACTAGAAATTGCATGCCTAGGGTGAGAAATTGGATAGAGATATACCAAGTAAGCCTTAGCCCGTTAAATCTTGCTTTTAATGTGTTTTGAATTTCATGAGTTGAGATCGAGAGATAAAACTTGTGTTTTCGAAATAAAACCCGTTGTTGCTTGAGAGAGAACAACAGTGATTTTTAGAGATTGGGTATTCATTATGCGGAATAACTGGTAATTGTTTTGAGTCAATTGTTTGTACGTGAAAACCTTAGGATTTCCAACCCTCAACTGTTTTCTCTACCAAAGTTTCCTAAGTTGTTTACTGTTCCGTTTGTGATCTGTTTTCTTGCAATCAATTAATTCATATCAACAACTCAATTTGCGATCGTTCAGTTAATAGAACTTATAGTCATTGTGATACGTAGTTCCTAGTTCCCTGTGTTCGATACTCGTACTTTTGTACTATTACTTGACTTCGACCCGTACACTTGCGGTTAGATTTAGGGGGGTGTGAACCCGCCTATCAAGTTTTTGGCGTCGTTGCCGGGGAACTAGTTGCAACTGATAGCATTACCAGCTATAAGTGCTATTACATTGAACATTTTTTTATTTTTGTTATTTGATTTCACCACTTTCAGTTTTTGGATTGCTAATTTTGTTTACTTTCTGTTTCAGGTATTAATTGGTTTATGCCAAGGAAAACCCGCGGGGAAGGAATCGAACCACTCGATCCGGAAATCTAAAGAACCGCCCATCGATTACTCAAAGAATCAAAAGTTAAAAGGCAACTGAAGATGGGAGACGAGATACCTGTCAACGAGAGACCTCCTCGCAATGACCCGCCTCCGCCTACTCCTGAGAGACGTCCTATGTGGTCGTTTGCCGACCCGAATGTGGCAGCTGCACGCATAGGCATCCAACCGCCCACTACTGGGGCGAACTTTTTTGAGCTTAAACCGAGTACCATCGTGATGGTACAACAAAATCAGTATGGAGGAGCACCGACAGAAGATCCTCATGCACATCTCCGTGCATTTGAGAGGATTTGCAACACGTTTAAGATCAATGGGATGAACGAGGGTGCCATAAAGCTAAGGTTATTCAGTTTTTCTCTCAAAGGCCGAGCCGAAACATGCACCGAGAGTATCCAACCGGACTCGATCACCACCTGGGCACAACTGAAAGCGGCTTTCCTTCAGAAAATTTTCCCACCAAGCAGAACCGCGCAACTTATGGCGGAAATCACCCATTTTGCTCAATGGGATCAAGAGACGTTATATGAAGCTTGGGAGAGGTACACAGATATGATCAAGAAGTGCCCTCATCATGGGTTACAAGGTTGGGTTATTATCCAAACATTCTTCAGTGGAATTCACCCGCAGTTCAAAAACGACATCACAGCTGCATCGGGTGGGGCCCTAATGGATAAGTCTTATGAGGAAGCATGCGAGCTGATCGACAATCTAGCCGAACATAGTTTTTCTACTCCAAGATCAGCCGTTAGAAGAGTTGCGAGTGTTCAAGAATCGGATGAGCTGAAGGAAATAAAAGCTCAACTAGCTGCGATCACGAACCATTTGAAAGGAGGTAGTCCGGAAGAACCCAAACAAGTTCAGTTTTTGCAAAACCGGAACAACCAGCCGAGGAACGACCCTTTCTCGAACACGTATAATGAGGGGTGGAAGAAACACCCTAATTTTTCATGGAGTCAACCTCAAGGGCAACAACAATACGGTAATTCTTCTAACTTTTCTAATTCTTGTCAGTCTAACAATGTTTACCGTCCTCCAGGTTTCAACCAAAGGAAATTCGACGAAGGACCATCCGTAGAGAAGAAACCGGGGTTGGAAGATATGATGATGAAATTTATGACAAAGATGGACAGCACGGTTGGAGAATTAGCAAGCACAGTGAGTACAGTGAAAGCAGCAACGGATCAGAACACCGCATCCATCAAGATCCTTGAAAGACAAGTGGGGCAAATTTCTGAAGTCTTACAAAACCGAGCCCCTAGAACGTTTCCGAGTCAGACCGAAAGGAAACCAAGAGAAGAATGTAATGCTATTTATCTGAGAAGTGGCAAGGAGCTGATTAATGAGCCTACACGAGAAACGTCATCAAAGTAAACCGAGCTCAAAATGCAATATGTCGAGATCATAGAAGTGGATGGGATGGAAGCCGGTGAAGAAGGTATGACGAAGGAAAACCCGGAGGATGGAGAAAAGAAGAAGAAGCAACCACCAGTCAACCCGTATGTGCCACCGCTACCATTTCCGAGTTGAGTAAAGGCACATAAAGATGAGGAACAGTTCAAGAAATTCCTTGACATCTTCAAGAAGCTACACATCAACATCCCCTTCGTAGAAGCACTTGCCTAAATGCCAACATATCTCAAATTCATGAAAGAGATCTTATCCAAGAAGAGGGCATTCGAACACCACGCGACAGTTGCACTTACTGAAGAGTGCAGTGCAATCATCCAGAACAAGCTTCCCCCGAAGCTTAAGGATCCTGGGAGTTTTTCAATCCCTATTCAAATTGGGAAGCTTAATTTTGATAAAGTGTTATGTGATTTAGGAGTAAGTATTAACTTAATGCCTTTATCTGTTTTCAGGAAACTTGGCTTGGGAGAGGTGAAGCCAACATACATGACCCTCAAGCTCGTGGATAGATCTATAGTGTACCCATATGGAGTGATAGAAGATGTGCTCATCAAGGTTGGCAAGTTGTACTTTCCAGTGGACTTCGTGGTGCTGGATATTGATGAAGACATAGAGGTCCCGCTGATATTGGGAAGATCCTTTCTGGCCACGAGCAGAGCGCTGATCGACATGGAAGAAGGCGAAATGACCCTAAGGGTTGGTGGTGAGAAAGCTGTGTTCAAGATGTTCGAGAGTAGAGGTAAAGTTGAAGAGGAGCCGGGCAATCATGAAAAGCCGAAGGAGTGATCAGAAGGAAGGTCGAGCCACGACCGAAACCAAGGCGCTGGGTGGGAGGCAACCCACCGAGGTTTGATTCCGTTTAATTTATGTTTGTGAGTGATTTTTTTACAAAAAAAATTTGAACAGAGACTTACGCGGGATGCCCCGCGACTTCAAGTCGCGCGCTAAGTCGCGGGTGTCCCTGGATGGTTTTCAAAACAGGGGGTTGCGCGGTTTAGCCCACGACTTCCAAACCGCGGTCAAAACCGCGGGGTCCCCCTGATGCTTCTGGTTGTTTTTCGTACAATCTTTGTTCCTTTCTTGCTTTGGGTTTTTAGTTCCTTTGCGTTTTTCATCTTTTGCTTTGATTTCTTTTGTTCTCGCATTCTCCCCCCGTCTTCTCTGACTGGTTGCTCAAATCTTTCAAGAGAATCCCCTCCGTCCGATCAAACATGTATGTTCTAACCTTGTATGTTAACGAGTGGTGTATGATGTGTTGTTTCATTAGTAGTTAAACGAGATACAACAAACCTAAGTTTCACTTAGGTTTGGGGTGCCTCACCTTTCAAACATCTACACACTCACTTTTAATCATGTGCAAACCTCGGTTTTACCGAGGTTTGGGGTTGGCTTTAGTTGGCAAACCTAGGCCACGGCCTAGGTTTGGGGTTGCCATATATGAATAACTCTGGGTTCACTTTTAGATTTGTTGTGTTAATGCTTTGCCTTTCCTGCTTGATGGTTGTAATAACTGCACAATGCATTCTAACACATCGCCTACACCGATGCTTACACATTGGGGACAATGTGTGGGTAAGGTTTGGGGTTGCCCAATCGGGCCCACGTTTATGCACGTAGATTTCCTGCACTTCTGAGTGTCTAGATCACATTAGCTAAAATTTTTGTTTTGGATGATCGAGACCAACCATTGTGGGAAGAATCTTGTGATAGTAACGTGACCATTAGGGAAGGACCGGGAAAAGACATGACTAGGGACATTAGTGGAGACCACCCAATAGCAAGTTTTGAGCCTAAAAGACGTTTTTCATTTCGAGGGATTTAAACACTTAATTCATATACACTTTTTCGAATTCCTTGTCGTGGATATAGAGTGATCTCGCTATATTATTGCATTGAGTAGCAAAGACGACCATCGGGATGTTGGGTAAGGGTATAGTAGACCATATCGTGTGGACCTTAAGAGATGATTCCAGGCATTGTGTGCACTTTAACTCGTTTTTGCCTAACGTACCTTTCGACCCATTATGTGTGTATCCAAAACCCATTTGTAAGCCAAACACTCACCACTGTTCTTTTCAGACCCACCATTTAACCATTAGCCATTAAACCTTAGCCAACCCTTATCCAAAAGTGTGTCAATCAGAAGCAGTACAGGCCAGTTATGAAAATAGATAGAAAAGAGGGCCAATGCAGCCCCAATCAAATAAAGAGGACCAATGAAGTCCTATCTTAAAAAAAAGAAAAAAAAAGAAAAAAAAAAGAAAAAAAAGAAAGAAAATATACAGTTATTTAGATAGCTCTACAACAGCTAAATAAGAGAGTCAAAACGACTCCAGTAGTGATAAAAAGGGCCAAGTGATACAATGCGAAGCAAGAAAGTTCAGACTTGCTAAAGATTGACACACCAAGAATCTTTGATCCGCTTACCCTTCGTTTCTTAGCCATAACCCTAACCCCGTTACAACCCTTGTAAAGACCTGGATGATCTTCTGGAAAACGTGATTAGAGTACACGACTATCTTTACCAATATCTCTTGTCTTGCTACTTGATTCCCTTCTGAGATCAACTTTTTGGACATTTGTGCGTCTTTCATTAGAGTTGTCATGTAATTTTTGAGTATTCTTGTACATAAATTCCTTGTACATGACAACATGTGCGACAACCTAGGTTCGAGTGAAACGAGAGTATCCCGTGAGGTAGGGTCGAGGCGAAATGTTTTCCCTAGTATGTTTGGACCTAGTACGACCTTAATGGAATCGGAGCAGTCACGAGTTCAACTCACAATGGAAAGCCATAGATCAATCAGAATAAGGATGAGGCGAGAGTGAGATAGACATTCACGAGTATGGGAAATCCCCAGTGCATTACGTGGTACCAATTGGGAGTTGTGCAGTTATTATTTCACTGATGTGTGCTTTTATTCTATTTTATCGCTAATTTGCTTGGGGACAAGCAATGCTCGGTTTGGGGTTGTTGATAACGCCACTTTTTGGCGTCATTTTCGGTCTTCAAACCAATGAGATTGGCTTGTGTTCTAGCAAAGAGGCGGAATTTTACGGTTCATCGAGTGAAATATGCAGGTAATCCGAAGGAAGGCAAACATCGAGGAAAAGGAGCGGAAAAGAACCCAAAACAAGTACAAACGAAGCCCAACAGAAGCCCAAGACCCGTGCCCGAAAAACGAAACGAACCTGACCCGGAGAGCATCAGAAAACCGCGCGGTTTTGTGCGCGGTTTGCAAGTCACGGCACAAACCGCGCATGTCCCTGTTTCACTTCATAAATCTTTGTGTTTTCCGGATTTTAGGTCAGACATCGCGATACGTACGACGGGAGGCTGTTTGGGGGCGATTTCCAGAGGTTTTTCACATACTTTGGAGCCACGATAGAGGATCGATCGAGGAGACGTTCACCACGCAAATCGGATTAGAGTCGAGAGAAGGGAGTTCACCATTACATTCATCACGTCCACAATCATTATGTTTGCACACACTAGTTTCCTTCCTTTTCTTATGTTTTTATCCACCACCAACATGAACTAATCTTTAGATGTTGGGGGTTGGAATGAATTTGGTTTAAGCTTATGAACAGATGATGTGAGACTTTTATTAGTTTTTCCTTTTTAATGAAGCATGTGAATTGAGTTTTAATGCTTTTGTGAGTTTGGCCAACTTTCAATTGTTTTGTTTGTTTTCAGTTAAGTTCGAGAGAATTAATTGTTAACTAGAATTAGAATTTGCATGCCTAAGGTGACAAATTGGATAGAGATATACCAAGTAAGCCTTAGTCCCATTACAATCTTGAGTTTAATGTGTTTTGAATTCCATAGGTTGAGATCGAGAGATAAAACTTATGCTTTCAAGATAAAACCCGTTGTTGCTTGAGAAAGAACAACGGTGATTTTTAGAGATTGGGTATTCATTATACGGAATAACTGGTAATTGTTTTATGTCAAGTGTTTGTACGTGAAAACCTTAGGATTTCCAACCCTCAACTGTTTTCTCTATTCGAAGTTTCTTATGTTGTTTACTGTCCCGTTTGTGATTTGTTTTCTTGCAATTAATTAGTTTTATACCAACCACTCAAAATTGCGACCGTTCAGTTAATAGATCTTATAGTCATTGTGATACTTAGTTCCTAGTTCCCTGTGTTCGCTACTCGTACTTTTGTACTATTGTTAGCTCCAAATATTCATAATATTAGAAGTATTGAAAAATAGGGTAAGTATGAAAGAGTTCCACAGAAGCTCTGCGGTGTTCCACAGAAGCTCTGTCAAAGCAAACGATCATTTATAGAACACCAAGTCCCAAGAAGAATCTACAGAAGACTACTCACAAAGGACCAAAGAAGGATCTACAGAAGAATGCTCACCAAGGACCGAGCCGCAGAACCTCTGTCACCCTTGACAGAGCCTCTGCGGTTCAGACTGGAGACTTGGAAGATATTTATAATATCTTGCCACTGTTGAAGAGATATCTTACCACTGTTACAGAAATATCTTGCTACTGTTCCAGGGTCCGTTCATCAACTTGTACAAGGCATGGTCCGACAACAAACACGTGTCAAACTCTGATAGGAATCCTTGCAAGTTGATATTAGTGCATTTAATGCATGCAGATTTCCAACTGTTCATGTCATCCCTTCTTTCCTGTAGCATTAGTCCTTTGTCTAGAATAGTTCTTTTGTAGTAGTATAAAAGGAAGACTCATGTTGAGTTCTTCCTTACATGTCAATATACAAGAAACACACACACACAATTAACGTCAAATCTATTATTAGTGTTCTTCATCAAATACAGGAAAACTTTGAGATATTCATCTGTTCTTCAAATACTGTTTATTTGATATTCTGTATTGTTTCTATACAAACATATCTGTTAGTTCTTCAAATACGCTTCCGCAACACATCTTATTTGAACTAATAGATAAGATAATCTTTGTTAATCAAATACGGGAACCAACAATTGGTATCAGAGCGAAGCTTGGTTTTTTCAATATCAAGCGATCCTCGTTTAACAAGATTATTGATAGAAACATGGTCTGATTTTAACCTGCTATTCATTTCGTCAAACAGATTCTACTTTTCAGCCATTATCGATTTATTCGATATCTGGTAAATCAAGAGAATCTGTTTCTTTAGTTAAAACTCCATAAAAGTGCATTGTTAAGAACTTCCTAACACAGAAAATACTTCCAGTTTATTCTCTCGTACTTTTCGTGTCATATCTTCATTCTGAATCTTTTCACTCTTAAAATGACAAGCACACAAAACTTCTTCACAGCTGGTTCATTAACCAAACCACCTTCTCTTCTAAGAAATGAGTATCCTCAGTGGAAAATAAGAATGATCCACTTCTTTGAGGGTACTGATAAAGAGCTCGTACAATACCTTTATAATCCTCCTCATGTTCCTATGTTAATAGTACCTCGTGTACCAGCGACAGCTGACACTCCTGAAATCCCTGAGCATCAAAAACCTAAAACCAGGGATGGTTGGTCAGATCAAGACAAAATAAAAGATGAACTCGCGCAGAAAACAAAAAGAATTCTGATTATGGCAATCCCCAACGAACTCTTCCAGTCTTTAGATGCATGCGAATCCTCGTATGATCTTTGGAAAGAACTGGAAAAACAACTTGAAGGGGGAGCTAAAACTCAGAAAAATCGAAGGGCTCAATACATAAACGAGTATTACGCTTTTAAAGCCCTGACAAATGAATCTCTGCAGACAACATACGACAGGTTCAACTCTTTGATCAATAACTGCAAAAAGTTCGGCATCCACAGAACTTCTGAAGAGAATAATGTCATGTTTCTCAAAAGTCTGAACGAAGAATGGCTCCAGCTATCTATGTCTTTACAAACCAATCAAGATTTAGATTCCTGGACTCTTTCAGACCTCTACGGAACGTTAGCTGGTCAAGAGCCTCAAATCGCACAAACAAAGACACTGACCACTGCACCTCTTGCTTTGGATGGCAAAACTACCGAAGATACAGAGAGGCCGAGGAAAGAAAGAACTACAGAAGAAAAGAAAAAGGAGAAAAAGAAAAAGATGGTAGTGGTTGACAGCGAAGATGAAGAGATTGTGGAAGAAGGGGAAATTACTCTGGCATCGATAGCTACATCCTTAGCTCTATTGACAAGAGAATTCAGAGGAAACCAAAAGAATTCTGGAAATGATAGATATGGCAGAGAGAGAAGAGAAGATTGGAATAGAAGGGATCAAGGAAAAAGAGAAGAATCAATTGACCGACAGAGGTCAGACGACATAAGTAACGACCAACAGAGGTCGAGTGAAAGATACAACAGAGGAAATGACCGACAGAGGTCAGATGACAAGACAAGATACACACCACAAGAATGCTACAAGTGTGGCAAGCCTGGTCATTATGCAAATGAATGCAGATCGGAAAAAGGTGGTGACCGACAGAAGACTGACGATCGTGCGGGTAATAACTCCCAGATCCAAGGTTGCTACAACTGTGGGAAGCCAGACCACTTTGCCAATGAATGTAGAAGCAGATCAAATCGCTTACAAAAGGACTCAACTTTTTACAAAAATAAAGCCGAGTATTATGCTCAAGAATCACTCATGGCGAACAAAGTGGTGAACAAGGAAGATTGGGAGTCAGATACAACCTCTGATGAAGAATTCACCAAAAATGCCTTGTTCTGTGGCATGGCAGACATCAGCTCCGACTCTGACACTGAGGTATCTACTTCAAACTCCATCTCTAGTACTACAGAAGTTGATTTGCTTATATTTAAAACTGAAAATGTTAAACTGAAAAAGACTTGTGATGATATTCAGAAAAAACTAACTTTTTATGAAAGAGAAGCTAGACTTCTCACTGAAGAAAAAGCAAAGAATTTCAAAGAAAAGGAAGACTTAGAAGCACACTTGAACAAGAATCTTTTTCCTATAAAAGAGAAAATTTCTGAATTAAATACATCGTTAAAATCCAAAACAAAAGAACTTTCAGATTCTGAGAGCGACAGACTTAACATTTTAGCTCTTAAAGAATATTTTCAAAAGGAAAGAGAAGTCCTTTGGCAAGATCTACTTAGAAGATATGTTTTAATTAAAAATTATCGTGATGCTCAAAAGGTGTATGAGAAAATAAATACTCAAATAGGAAGGCGAGGTATTGGGTACAGTGATATTAATCAAGGTACAGAAAACAAGAAAAATAAACCTCTGTCATCTCTATTTACAGTAGGAAAAGTCAATAAACCAAATTTTCCAAACTTAATATCTGTAAGTAAGAGAGTAAAAATCTCTGGGGAACCTCACTTAAGGAAACCCATGAAGATGATAAATGTGTGGTATGAAAACACAGACTTATCACCTTCAACCTCTGTCAAAAGAGGATCCAAACCAAAGAGATATCTGAAAACTCAAGATCAGATAGGAATCTTTAAGTTTGGTAAACCAGAGACTCAAACTCAAGTTGCCTTTGTCTGCACAATAGAATATGAAAAGAAATTATCTGCAGAAGCACTTGAGTTTAAACCAAACATTTCAGAAGAAAAACTAAGAAATATAATTGAAAAGGAAATTATGGAAATTGGGAAAATAGATACATTAAAAAATTCATATACACCTTCTGTAGATCAAAAACTCTCTGAAAAGATCTTGTCAGACACCTCTGTTGACTTAGAAAGTAATCTTTCAGAGGAAGAAAGCAAGTATGACACATGATCGGAAAGTCCAGTCTCTGTCGAAAGAAATATTGATGACTCAACCTCTGTATATGAGGACGATTCATCATCTGACGAATCAGAGGCTGACATAATAGAAAAGTGTCCTTGTGACACAGAGGTTGTTAAACAAATCCCTGAAGTTCTTAACAGAACTATTTCTCCAAAAAATGAAAGATATTTTGTTCTACCACAGAAAATTATTTGATTCTTGCCTTTCAAAGAATTTCCATGATACACAAGAACAATCATTTTTTTAGGATTTAATTGGTCAACCAATTAATGTGACTTGTGAGGTACAACAATTATTAGGAAACAATCGAGTTAGGGCCGTAGCTATGAGTGCTACAGACGGTCTAACGAGAGGAATGGACGTAATTGATACGGGAGCTCCGCTAAGTGTTCCGGTCGGTGGAGCGACTCTCGGACGAATTTTCATCATGTGGGAATTAGAATTAATTCCGGTTTATCTACTTCTATCCATGTGGGGAGGAAAGAAACGTCTGTACTCAGCCACAAAATTCTATCTGTCCTGACTTTATGAATATATGCATACAAGCCAAAACCTCTATTGAGCTTGAAAAGTTGAAACAAAAGAAGTTAATGTCCTCTCAAAATTTAAAAGATTCAACATTTTTAAAACCCTTAAAAACAAAAGAAAAACCAGCATGGCAACAAAAGGGTAAATGGACAAAACCTAACAAATCTTTTTCATCTGTGACAGTGAAATCAACAGAAGTTCACCACAGAAGGGACTCACAGAAGGCTGCTACAAACAAAGATTTTTGCCAACAATCTAATCTACATAAATCTTCTTGTAATAGGAAGCCATATGCTAGAATAGAATGTAATGCCTCTGTGGCCCAGTTTAAAGCTTTTAATAAAAATTTCAAGCAAATCACCTCTGATGTTCAATATTGTCATTGCTTTGATCTAATGTTCAGGTTAAATAATCATTTCTGTAGTTCAAATTGTTTTCTCTCTGCAGCTAAATCAAATGTGAAAGAGAAACAAACTGATTCTTCAACAAAAAATAAAATGTATTTCAAGAATGCCAAGGCAAACTTGAAAAATTCTGACGAAATTGGACCCATGTGGATATGGGTACCTAAATCTCTGTGATTATTTTGTAAAAGCAGTTTGTGCCAATATGGTATCTAGACTCCGGATGCTCAAGGCACATGACTGGCAACAGAAGTCTTCTATCCACATTGCAAGAAAAACAAGATGGTGGATCAGTGACTTTTGGAAATAACAAAAAGGGGCATATCAAAGGCTATGGAGTCATAAAGAAAGAGAATATCACAGTACACAAAGTTCCATATGTGGATGGCCTAAAACACAACCTACTCAGTGTAAGCCAACTTTCTGACACAGGATTCGATGTACTATTCAAAAGAACATTCTGCTCTCTACTAAGTGAAGACACAGGAATTGAACTTCTGCGAGCCAAAAGAGCTTCCCACAAAGGCAAAACTGATGTGTCTTGTCCTAGACCTCTGTACATGCTTCACGTTGACTTCTGCGGTCCAATCACTATACAGAGCCTAGGTGGCAAGAAATATATACTTGTCTTAATTGATAAGTTTTCACGATTTACATGGGTTGAATTTATCAAAAAGAAATCAGATGTTCCATGCATCTTGATTAATCTAATGAAAAGAATCCAAGTTGTTTATGAGTGCAGAATTCTGAAGTTACGAAGTGACAATGGCACATAATTCAAAAACTCTGTCATTAAAGCCTATCTCACAGAAGAAGGAATATCCCAGAACTTCCCTGCAGCTCGCACCCCACAACAGAATGGCGTGGTCGAACGAAAAAACCGCACGCTAGTGGAGGCTGCAAGAACCATGCTTTCTGCATGTGGATTACCAATGCCTTTTGGGCAGAAGCAATTTCAACAGCTTGCTATACCCAAAATCGTTCAACAATCGTGAAAAGACACATCAAAACTCCTTATGAATTGATCAACAAACGACGACCAAACTTCAAGTTTCTCCATGTGTTTGGATGCAAATGCTTTGTCTTAAACGACGGAGACTCAAGAGGAAAGTTTGAAGAAAAGGCTGACCAAGGCAAGTTCATCGGGTACTCTGCCGCTTCCAAAGCCTACAGAGTTTACCTTCTGAAGTCACGCACGATAGTAGAAAGCATCAATGTGTCTTTTGATGACTCATTCCAAAAGACTTCTGAACAACTCAGTTCAGAACTCGGGCTAAACATGGAAACCTCTGGCATCTAAAAAACAAATGAAGATTTAAGTCTTCTATTTCAAGAAATGTTCAACAACGACGTTGATCCCTATGCTGGAACAAAAGGCACCTTTGCAGAATCACCTGTAAACGAAGTAAGTATCTCTCTGTCTGATCCATTTAATCCCTCATCCTCTACTACAAATTCTACAGGTACTGAAAATCTAACAGAAGATACGACGACAAAAGATTCTACAACAGAGGTTATCCAAATTCTAAATCCAACAGAGGAAGCAACAACAGAAGGAACGCCAGAGGGAAGTAAAGATGAAACCACAATACCTACAGAGAAGGAAATCCCAACCATAATACCCATTCCTACAGAAGCTGAACCATCAACCACTTCAACTACAGAAGTTCAACTTGATGACTCAAATGATCATCTTCCACGAACAACTCAATGGACAAAAAGCCATCCTCAAACACAAATCATCGGTAATCCCTCTGATAAGGTAAAAACAAGATCAGCTTCTGCAAATTTTTGTTTCTTTACCAACTTTATTAGTGTGATCGAACCGAAAAAGATTTCTGAGGCCCTGGACGACCCAAACTGGGTGGATGCTATGCAAGAAGAGCTTCTGCAGTTTGAACGAAACAAAGTCTGGACTCTAGTACCTCTGCCACGAGGGAAACATGCCATAGGGACTAAATGGGTCTTCAGAAACAAAAAGGATGAAGATGGAGTGATCATTCGAAATAAAGCAAGACTGGTGGCTAAGGGATATCGCCAAGAAGAGGGCATCGATTACGATGAAACTTTTGCCCCTGTTGCACGGCTCGAAGCAATAAGAATTTTCTTAGCCTTCGCAGCCCACAGAGGTTTTAAAGTATATCAAATGGATGTAAAATCTGCCTTTCTCAATGGTGAAATTCAAGAAGAAGTATACGTCCAACAACCACCAGGATTTGAAAGCTCAAAATACCCAAGGTATGTCTATCACCTTGACAAAGCTCTATATGGACTGAAACATGCTCCAAGAGCATGGTACGAAAGACTTTCCACTTTTCTTCTCAATAACGGCTACAACAGAGGTACCACTGATACAACTCTATTCTTTAAAGGTGAAGGAAATGAGCTTATTCTTGTACAAATATATGTAGATGATATTATTTTTCGGTCTACAAATACACAAAAATGTAAAGATTTTGAAAAACTCATGCAGAGTGAGTTTGAAATGAGTATGATGGGAGAATTAACCTTTTTCCTCGGACTTCAAGTCAAACAAACATCAGAAGGAATTTTCATAAATCAATCAAAATATGTCTCAGACATACTTGAAAAATACAGCCTCTCTGATGCCTCTGTCATGAAAACCCCAATGGCCACTGGAAATAAACTTTTTTCAGATCCAAATGGCATCTCTGTCGAGTGCACACTTTACAGAGGAATGATTGGGTCTTTATTATACTTAACAGCAAGTAGACCTGACATAATGCATGCCACATGTCTTTGTGCAAGATATCAAGCTAATCCTAAAAAGACACATTATATTGCTGTGAAGAGAATCTTCAGATATCTCAGAGGGACCAAAAATCTTGGCCTCTGGTATCCGCAGAACTCTGGTTTTGGACTAAAGGCATACACAGATTCAGATTATGGTGGATGCAAACTCGACAGAAAGAGTACCTCTGGGAGTTGTCAATTCCTAGGTGGGAAATTAGTAAGTTGGACTTCAAAGAAACAGAATTGTGTCTCAACATCTACGGCAGAAGCTGAATACGTTGCTGCTGCTAGCTGTTGCTCTCAAGTTCTGTGGATGAAAACTCAGCTGAAAGACTTTGGTCATATCATCTGCAAAATCCCCATCTTCTGTGATTCCAAAAGTGCGATTGCCATCTCTGCAAATCCAGTACAACATTCAAAGACAAAGCACATAGATATCAGGTATCACTTTCTGAAATATCATGTGGAAAATCTGTTAATCCAAGATCTATCAAGATTAGAGAGAAATTCTAGAGAGAGAGTGTAGAGAGAGAAAGTAGATCTTATTATGTCGGCTCTCTTTGTTACAAGATATGAGTTATGACCAAAAGCTTATAGAATCGTTACAAGATTACACTAGCCACATGCTTATATACCTAAGACTAACAACGCATTAAGCTAAGATTGACAACTCTAATTATAAAGACTTTGACTTTATACAATGACTTTGACTTTATAAATCAAGATTAAATCTTGAAGACATATTTGTCCTAACAATCTCCCCCTTGGATTCAAGATTTAAACATTTGAGAACAACAGTCTTCGGCTTCTTGAATCTTCAAAATCTTCGGTCTTTATCAGGATTGTCAAAGTCAAATTGTCACAAAATCTTCAGATGGGGAACTGACGGAGATTTTCTTTCTTTGATCTGGAGAATTTGTTTCTTCACACAAAGCATTTTGATACAATGTAGCGCAAATCTAAGAAAAAGAGATCTTCTTGAGAAACCAAGATGATCAATCGATTTTTCCTAAACTCTTGAAGAATTCTCCCCCTTTTCTTTCTTTGACTTGAGAACTTCAATCTTCAGTAAGGATATTCACCATATAGCACAAGTTTAAGAAAAAGAGATCACGCGATGCATTTTGTACCAACAGAATTTCAGCTTGCTGATTTATTCACCAAAGCACTTGATGAGAAAAGATTCCTTTACTTGGTGGGTAAATTAGGAATGATAAATATGGATTAACCTCTGTAAGTATATTTATCTTTATATTATACAGTATGTATATTTTCTGTCTTGTTTATTACTTTGTATATAAATACTACTAAACTCCTTTCTGAAAAGCAACAGAGATTCTGTAAATCTCCTCAGAACCTCTGACGATCCTTACAGAACCTTTGATACACGACCTATGTTATATACATTCACTTCTAATTATTTAAACCAAGCATGGGTCAAGGGGGAGCAGAGGAAAACGAAATTGATCTACAGAGGATGATTAGATCAAGGGGGAGCAAAAGGAAACCTTGCTTAATCTACAGAGATTTATAAGTCAAGGGGGAACAGAGGAAGAGATAACAACAACAGAAGAAAAGAACATTGCCGGACAAAGAAGAACAAAAAGGTTAGTATCTCGAACAAATTCTTTTTGAAAATAATTTTCTAGGACACAAATTTCTAAATATGTTCTAGAAACATTATTAAACACATTCCAAATAAAATTTGATCAAAAAGAATGTTGAGTTTTCCATTATTAGGAATTTAAGGTCACAGAGCCTCAGCTGAGTCCAACAGAGGTTCTGCAGGCAAAAGCTCTGATCTTAAATCAATAATTCTTGGAAACTCTGTAAATCTTTTTAGGTATCAAAATAAAAAAGAATCATAGCATACAAACACTGCAGAAGAAGTCATCGGTTACAGAGTTCTCTCCACAAGAAAGAACTTCTATAGACCAACACTTGTTTTAAAGGACTTTTTGCTGCACAAAACCTTTTTTAAAAACAATTTTCTAGGACACCGGCTTTCAAAAAGGTCCTAAAAACATTGTTAAAAACAATCAAAAACTTGGATGATCAAAAATATTTATAAATTATTAGATATGAGAAATTTTTTGTCTCAGAGCCTCTGCTGGCTCTAACAGAGGTCCAAAAACCTCTGTAAAGGAAATTCTATGCTAATAACTTATTGATCCTCTCCATGGGCTTTTTAACTTTTCTTTGTAAAGATACAAACAACAGAGGCAAGAAAAACAATGTTTTCAAATCACAGAACCTCTGTCAGTTTTTACTTTGGGCATTTCTGTAACAGTAACGGTAACTTTTCTGCGAGTGAGAATCATATGGAGGTAAAAAGGCCCACAGAGCATGAAGACAGTTACCCCACTACAGACCTCTGTCGAAGAACCTTCTGGCATATGCAACTGATGAGGATAGGAAATTAGAGTATATACGCGTCCACAGGACTCCAGAACCAAGTCCTGTGACACCCCCGCGTCTAGGAGCCCCCATAGGTGTAGATATAGTTGAGAGGATGACAGAAGAGGAATGGGCTAAAGCTTTGGAGAAACACTATTTACTACAAGACCGATTCAAAGCCCAAAGAGAAAGCATTTACCCCTCTTCTCAGAAAAGAAAAACCTCTACAGCAACACCCAAGAAGAAGACAAAGAAAAGAAAACCCACAGAAGAAACTACAACCTCTGCAGTTCAAACCACTTCACCACTTACTACAGAGAAAAGAACTTCTGCACCTCCCTCACCTCCAAAACAAAAGAAAAGGAAATCCAAATCCACAGAGGAGGGAGCTCCTAAGCCAAAGAAGAGAAAGTCAAAGAAAAAGAAATCAAGTTCACCTCTGCAGGTTATCACAGAGGATGTCGAACAAGAAGAGGAAGACCAGCCTATACATCTGCAATCTCCCTCCCCAATAGCTTATACAGATCAACAGGGAGATTTCAATGCCTTCCTCAACAATCCCGATATTGTTCAAACCTTAGATCCATCAGGATGGGTCGCAGAACCATTGGATCAGCATACAGAAGCTATGCACACAACAGAAGTCATTTCTGCTGCTCAAGGTACACAAACCATGCACACTCACGTACGACAACTCATAGGATCTCACTTCATTTATGATTCCTTAAGAGAAGCGGCAGAAACTGTAGCGCCTACAGAGGAAACCTCAGAAGAAGAGATAAACATAGAAATAGAGGAAGAGGTTAGGATAGAAACAGATGAGGGTTCTGCAGAAAAAGATGCCGAAGAAGAAGATGGCACACATCCCAAACCCCCTCCTAGTACAACCCACATTTCTGATACCGCCGGTCTAGCAGCAGAAGGTATCATTGAAATAGAGCAGCACAGCTCGATCCCAACCCCTCCCATCCAGCCAGAGGTTACTCTTTCAACCTCTGTGCCTTATAAAACCGGGGAAACCATTCCTGGGGAGTCCTCTCAAAAGGACTCACCCATAGTTCGTGATTTATTGCCCCAAATCACATCTGACATCCTAGCAGAGGAATTCGTTTCCTCTGCCACACACACCAAAATAGGGACCAACATCCCTTCAGAGGGGATTAGAGAGCACAGAGACGAAGAGACTCTAGACAAGTCTCCGAGTCAACAGAAGGATATTCCAATACCCACCTCTGGAGTGGATTTGGACACTGTTCTTGACAAAACTTCTGTAGAGGTTGAAACTCATATTTCTCCTCGAGAATCAGAAGGAAATCCTTCCACCCTCAACGTACAAACAGGGGTGAAAGAAGGTGTCCAAGGAACAAGGACAAACTCTGGAGACGAATGTGTTCCTCCAGATGTTACCACGAGTTCACATGTATCAAGGGGTGAGTTCCAAACCCTTGTCACCTCTGTGAACCAAACATTGGAAGAGTTGAAAAGCTCTTTCAAATCTTTTGCTGAAGTTACATCCAAGACCCTCTCAGAACTAAACACCAAAATGGACAACTTGTCCACAGAGGTGCAATCTATAAAGACTGCTGCCACAACTTCTGCCACCACACCTACCTCTGCTGCTGCTGATCTTGAAAAAGCTGCAACTTCTGCCTTCAACAAATCAATCAACATATATCTGGAAAAGATGAAAGAACAAGTGTCATCAAAAGTTATTACTCCAGAAGAACTGCTGAAGGCTCTACGACAAGTTCAGGAACAAACAACAGAAGCTACTCTAGCCATGAAGCCTACCGACTACATGACCAGAGCACGGTTGACAGAACTTGGGCAAAGCATCTTGAATCAAATGACAGAATTTATCAGAGCCTTCACCATAGCCAACGCTTCTTACGTAAAAGACTTCAAGGCTAGTGTAGGAAAGATGTGGTTCAACACAGAGGCCGAAGTTCAAACTCTTCTTGGTCTTTGTGATGATCTCTGTGCCAAAGTGATGGCAGCCGGGGCAAAGAAACCTGACACTACTTGCAGAGCAGAAGGTAACGAAGATAAGGGTCAGGATGATTCTGATGATGATGATTCATCAGATCATCCTGAGGGGGAGAAACAAGGGGAGAATCAAAGAGAAACAACTACAAGCAATCCTCCAATATTTGCAGAACCAATTTCCTCTGCACCACCAACCCAAACCCAAACTCAGGAAACACAACAGAGACCCACAGAGGAAACACCAGCCTCTGTGGAAACCACCTCTGTCCTTGAAAAAGATGTCCCTGAAGTTCAAATCCCGACATCTTCATCCTCAGAAGAACTTCCCCATTCTCAACCAAAATCCCAACCCAAAACTCACCCAAGAAGAAAATCCATTGCCCACAAACCAAAAACAACAAAACGTTCTGCTACGTATGTCCTAAAAAGAATGGAGTTCGTATCCACTTTTAGAGCTACAAAACGTTTTGATATCCCTCCACAAACTACAACCGAGCTCACAGAAGAAACATCAACAGAACCCAAATCCCAAATCAAACCAACAGAACCATCCCCACCAAAGTCCTCAGAAACTGAAGTGTCAAAAACTACAGAGGCAATCCCCATCATACCCACAGAAACCTCAACACCCAAACCAACAGAAGCAATCCCACAGAGTCCAAAGCAGACAATAGGTTCTGAGCCTTCCCAAACCAAAGATAAAGGTAAAGGAATCATGACAGAAGAACCACAGAAGAAAAAGCAAAAGCCACAGACGACATAAAATTTGATGAAGAGCTCATTTGATGCCTTTGTCACTCCTAAACCTGAAGACGACTGGGCAACAGAGGGTAGGGTTGCAGAGATAAAATGACAAATGGATGCTCTGCGAAGACCAATACCACCACCAGATACACGACATGCAGAAATGGAAGAGGTGGTATATAGGTACCTTTACAAACAGCAATATCAGAACAACCCTATACCACACATCAAAGATCCTCAACTCAGAGCTGACCTTGACAACACCTTCAGCAGAACAAAGCCAAAATCAAGGGCAGAAGTCTTCTCAGAGTCCAAAATAGAAAAGGTAATATACTGCAAATTCTCTCAAACGAGAACCTTTCCAAAGATCAGGTACAACATTTACAAAGTCAAAAGGGAGAACAAGTACGAAAATCAATTTGCAGATGCCGATATAAGGAACTTGAACCCCTACGATCTGCCAGATCTTCTACTTTGGACTAAAGAAAACTTCGACAACGATGCTAACAGAAGGGCCTATCAATTGTTCAGGAAAGCAATGAGAGAAAAGCTTCTGCTGTATAGCATGATAGACTTTCAATTGGGAAGAGATCTTGGAGTCAGAAACCTGAGTCTGAGACCACCAGAGGATCACTGCCCACCTTCTGCAATACCCAACTCAATCATAACAACACCAAGGTACGGGTTAGTGTATAAGGATCCTGCTGGTCAAGTGAGACTTTTTGTGGAAATGGACTGTCAGAAGTATGCAACTAGTACTCTGAACAAGTTCAGATCAATCTTACAAGAGAACAGAGGTACTGAGCTTATGGATCAAGAATCAGCAGAAAGAATGATCATAGAAATAGATGCTACAATCGGCTTGATGGAACTCTGCATCAATTTCTATCACGAGCTCAGAGAAGTAGGATTCGACAACAGAAGTTTCAATGACTTCAAAGATGCAAATGTCTAAATCTCTTTTACATATCTCTGTAATAGTAAAAAAGAAATGAAATGAAACTTTTGAGGTATTGTTTAACCTCTGTCTACTTTACTTATCCTAATTATGCATAAAGTCAAATTTTCATTTTTCAATACTTAGGGGGAGATTGTTAGCTCCAAATATTCATAATATTAGAAGTATTGAAAAATAGGCTAAGTATGAAAGAGTTCCACAGAAGCTCTGCGGTGTTCCACAGAAGCTCTGTCAAAGCAAACGATCATTCAAAGAACACCAAGTCCCAAGAAGAATCTACAGAAGACTACTCACAAAGGACCAAAGAAGGATCTACAGAAGAATGCTCACCAAGAACCGAGCCGCAGAACCTCTGTCACCCTTGACAGAGCCTCTACGGTTCAAACTAAAGACTTGGAAGATATTTATAATATCTTGCCACTATTGAAGAAATATCTTACCACTGTTACAGAAATATCTTGCTACTGTTCCAGGGTCCGTTCATCAACTTGTACAAGGCATGGTCCGACAACAAACACGTGTCAAACTCTGATAGGAATCCTTGCAAGTTTATATTAGTGCATTTAATGCATGCAGATTTCCAACTGTTCATGTCATCCCTTCTTTCCTGTAGCATTAGTCCTTTGTCTAGAATAGTTCTTTTGTAGTAGTATAAAAGGAAGACTCATGTTGAGTTCTTCCTTACCAGTCAATATACAAGAAAAACATACACACAATTAACGTCAAATCTATTATTAGTGTTCTTCATCAAATACAGGAAAACTTTGAGATATTCATCTGTTCTTCAAATACTGTTTATTTGATATTCTGTATTGCTTCTATACAAACATATCTGTTAGTTCTTCAAATACGCTTCCGCAACACATCTTATTTGAACTAATAGATAAGATAATCTTTGTTAATCAAATACGGGAACCAACAACTATTACTTGATTTCGACCCGTACACTTGCGGTAAGATTTAGGGGGGTGTAAAACCGCCTATCAGTATGCTAAACAAAAATTGACAGCGGAAGTATCTATTCCACAGCCGAGAGTTCTATCTATAGCCAAAATCTTGGAGTCGCTCTATCTCCAAGTCCTTCTTGCCATCTCTTCTAGTTCTTATTAGAAGAACCCATGTTACGCTTACCTGAAATTGGTTTAGTTTTGAAAAGCGAGGGTTAGACCAAAAGGTCTAGTGAATTCCCTCCGTAAACAACATATAAAACAGTTGGAAACATTTATAAAATATTTATAAGTAAACCAATACATATCTTCAAGCATGGTACTGCACTGTGTACTGGATCACATAAACATTCCGCGATCGGGGCCCAAGCAGACTACCCTTTTCCGCCTCTTCCGGAGCCTACGCAGACTCCCCTTCCCAGAGCCTACGCAGACTCCCCTCTACCCGGATAGTAGGAAACGAACTCCAACCTACCGGTCTGTCATACATATCCAAGGGATCATCAGATCCCGAGGATCTCTCTCTGATCCCACAGTGCAGACCGACTCCACATAGCACATCATTCATTTCATAAAACATGTAACTTTAAATCTTTCTAAATCATCAATCCCATTTCATCATGTCAGATAAGCTTCCTCAAGTAAAACATTTAGTTCATGGAAAAACATGCATGACAGTTACAGCAGTTCATGCTCGTAAATGAAACCATAATGAGTTGAAACATTTAACACTTTACGTCGTAAAAAGGGTTTAGGGAACTCACCTGATGCATTTAACATCTTGCTTTACTTTGCTCCTGACTTACAATCGGATTACCTGAGAATTGGATGAAATATCAACTGCTCAGACCCTATTATCAACTTTTCGGACACTAACCAGACTCAACTTTCCGGACACCCATACTTTCTGGACAACTCGCTTACCGGATAACTCTTACCGGATATCTCTACTTTCCGGATACTAGCTTATCGGATACCCAACTACCTGGATACCCGAACTGTCCGGATACCCCAACTTCTCGGATACCCGAACTGCCCGGATACCAGAACTTTCCGGGCACACCCTTTTTACCGGATACTAACACCCAGAAACTCAACTTATTCGGAAGGACCCCACCCGGAAACTCTCATGCAAACTCCACCCGGACACCAGCATACTGTCCGAAAACTACGGTCTGGACGAAACTTACTTTTCTAAAAATGATTAAAAATGGGTTTCTGCTGTGGGTTTGATTAGGCAATCAACTGGGTTCAACCCCAACCAAAAACACTTAAACATTTCGCCTTTAAACTACCAAATCGATACCTCATTAGCCAAAAAAAACCAAAATACCCATTAAAGAGATGTTTAGGTGAAAACATAGCGATCCTTCACTATTTCGTCCCCAAATTCTTAGACAACAGAGAACGAAAGCTTGCAATAAACTGAAGAGAAGAGATTAGATGATTACCTTAACAATTTTCTCCCTAAAACAAGAATTTCCCACTTTGCTCTTTCTCCCTTGTCTCCTCTTAGCCGCCAAGCACAAGGAGTTCTCTCCACAAGAAAGAACTTCTGTAGACCAACACTTGTTTTAAAGGACTTTTTGCTGCACAAAACCTTTTTTAAAAACAATTTTCTAGGACACCAACTTTCAAAAAGGTCCTAAAAACATTGTTAAAAACAATCAAAAACTTGGATGATCAAAAATATTTATAAATTTTTAGATATGAGAAATTTCTTGTCTCAGAGCCTCTGCTGGCTCTAACAGAGGTCCAAAAACCTCTGTAAAGGAAATTCTATGCTAATAACTTATTGATCCTCTCCATGGGCTTTTTAACTTTTCTTTGTAAAGATACAAACAACAGAGGCAAGAAAAACAAAGTTTTCAAATCACAGAACCTCTGTCAGTTTTTACTTTGGGCATTTCTGTAACAGTAACGGTAACTTTTCTGCGAGTGAGAATCATATGGAGGTAAAAAGGCCCACGCGCCTAGCATTTAATAAGGCCGCCCACGACGTCTCGTCATAACTGACACAGAGGACGTGTCATCTTTTCATTGGACCTACATGCAACACGTTCCTATGAAAAGTTGAACCCGCCGTAACGACTCAAGTGCGGACCCCAAATAATATTAACCTCAAAATATTAACCCTTTCAGATTCTACGGCCACAAACTCAGTATAAAACCCAAGTTACCTTCCCTCACAAAAACTTTACTCACTCTCTTCTTAGACGAACCTGCAACTATATTCAAATCATCATTTTACTGTGCAACATGGCTTCCAGTTCCCACGCTACTCAAAACTCTCCGGCGAACTCTCCTCAACACTCTCCAGTGCATTCAGAGCACTCCCAAAACCCTAACATCGCCGCAAATGCTGAAAAAGAAAACTCCGGCGACTCTGCAAACTTTGCACCAACCACCAACCTTCAACACTTTTTGAACAAAGAACATTTTGAGGATGTTCTACCTTTAAAATCCAACAACTGCTACCTGGTACCCTCACCAACAGCTTTCGGCGAAGCCCATGCTCTTCTCCTAAATATCCTAGAAAATCATTTCCTATACCCTCTCCTTTCCAAAACCCCAACCAAAATCCCTGCACGATAATCTGAATCAATTTTGGCAAAGTTGCCGTTTTGAATCAGATGATTCTTTGATAAAGGGCTACATTTCAAAACCAGACAAGTCTGACCACCTAGAACTCATGTTTAACAGAACCATGTTCTCACTGGAGTTCAACCTACCAACCAGAGGTCTACATGGAATCAAGAAATATGCTGAGGTTCCTACGGACGAGGAGCTCTGTCGATTCGTCGAAATGTTAGGATATAACACAACCCTGAGGAAACGCAATGATTTCCGCAGAGGTAGACTACCACCTCTGTGGAATACCCTGTTCTCCATCTTGAATCGTTGCCTCACAGGAAAAACCGGTAGCCCTGACCAAAGCTCATTCCAGATCCTGACCATCATGTATGGAATCTATTACGATATTCCACTTGACTATGCGACCATCATGATGCAGGAATTAGTGAACACAATCGACAGAAAGCTCGCAACTCAAAAGGCCAAGAGGAACACACCAGGGTATCTACCTCCTCTGCAATACCAAAGAATTCTAGGAGTCATTTTCGAGCCTCTACTTCAAATGCAGAAGTGGCCAATGGAAGGGCCATCTGTAAAGCTTTACCCGATGAATAAAAATACTCCTACAGAGCATGAAGACAGTTACCCCCACTGCAGACCTCTGTCGAAGAACCTTCTGGCATATGCAACTGATGAGGATAGGAAATTAGAGTATATACGCGTCCACAGGACTCCAGAACCAAGTAATGTGACACCCCCGCGTCTAGGAGCCCCCATAGGTGTAGATATATTTGAGAGGATGACAGAAGAGGAATGGGCTAAATCTTTGGAGAAACACTATTCAGTACAAGACCGATTCAAAGCCCAAAGAGAAAGCATTTACCCCTCTTCTCAGAAAAGAAAAACCTCTACAGCAACACCCAAGAAGAAGACAAAGAAAAGAAAACCCACAGAAGAAACTACAACCTCTGCAGTTCAAACCACTTCACCACTTACTACAGAGACAAGAACTTCTGCACCTCCCTCACCTCCAAAACAAAAGAAAAGGAAATCCAAATCCACAGAGGAGGGAGCTCCTAAGCCAAAGAAGAGAAAGTCAAAGAAAAAGAAATCAAGTTCACCTCTGCAGGTTATCACAGAGGATGTCGAACAAGAAGAGGAAGACCAGCCTATACATCTGCAATCTCCCTCCCCAATAGATTATACAGATCAACAGGGAGATTTCAATGCCTTCCTCAACAATCCCGATATTGTTCAAACCTTAGATCCATCAGGATGGGTCGCAGAACCATTGGATCAGCTTACAGAAGCTATGCACACAACAAAAGTCATTTCTGCTGCTCAAGGTACACAAACCATGCACACTCACGTACGACAACTCATAGGATCTCACTTCATTTATGATTCCTTAAGAGAAGCGGTAGAAACTGTAGCGCCTACAGAGGAAACCTCAGAAGAAGAGATAAACATAGAAATAGAGGAAGAGGTTAGGATAGAAACAGCAGAGGGTTCTGCAGAAAAAGATGCCGAAGAAGAAGATGGCACACATCCCAAACCCCCTCCTAGTACAACCCACATTTCTGATACCGTCGGTCTAGCAGCAGAAGGTATCATTGAAATAGAGCAGCACAGCTCGATCCCAACCCCTCCCAGCCAGCCAGAGGTTACTCTTTCAACCTCTGTGCCTTATAAAACCGGGGAAACCATTCCTGGGGAGTCCTCTCAAAAGGACTCACCCATAGTTCGTGATTTATTGCCCCAAATCACATCTGACATCCTAGCAGAGGAATTCGTTTCCTCTGCCACACACACCAAAATAGGGACCAACATCCCTTCAGAGGGGATTAGAGAGCACAGAGACGAAGAGACTCTAGACAAGTCTCTGAGTCAACAGAAGGATATTCCAATACCCACCTCTGGAGTGGATTTGGACACTGTTCTTGACAAAACTTCTGTAGAGGTTTAAACTCATATTTCTCCTCGAGAATCAGAAGGAAATCCTTCCACCCTCAACGTACAAACAGGGGTGAAAGAAGGTGTCCAAGGAACAAGGACAAACTCTGGAGACGAATGTGTTCCTCTAGATGTTACCACGAGTTCACACGATTCAAGGGGTGAGTTCCAAACCCTTGTCACCTCTGTGAACCAAACATTGGAAGAGTTGAAAAGCTCTTTCAAATCTTTTGCAGAAGTTACATCCAAGACCCTCTCAGAACTAAACACCAAAATGGACAACTTGTCCACAGAGGTGCAATCTATAAAGACTGCTGCCACAACTTCTGCCACCACACCTACCTCTGCTGCTGCTGATCTTGAAAAAGCTGCAACTTCTGCCTTCAACAAATCAATCAACATATATCTGGAAAAGATGAAAGAACAAGTGTCATCAAAAGTTATTACTCCAGAAGAACTGCAGAAGGCTCTACGACAAGTTCAGGAACAAACAACAGAAGCTACTCTAGCCATGAAGCCTACCGACTACATGACCAGAGCACAGTTGACAGAACTTGGGCAAAGCATCTTGAATCAAATGACAGAATTTATCAGAGCCTTCACCATAGCCAACACTTCTTAAGTAAAAGACTTCAAGGCTAGTGTAGGAAAGATGTGGTTCAACACAGAGGCCGAAGTTCAAACTCTTCTTGGTCTTTGTGATGATCTCTGTGCCAAAATGATGGCAGCCGGGGCAAAGAAACCTGACACTACTTGCAGAGCAGAAGGTAACGAAGATAAGGGTCATGATGATTCTGATGATGATGATTCATCAGATCATCCTGAGGGGGAGAAACAAGGGGAGAATCAAAGAGAAACAACTACAAGCAATCCTCCAATATCTGCAGAACCAATTTCCTCTGCACCACCAACCCAAACCCAAACTCATGAAACACAACAGAGACCCACAGAGGAAACACCAGCCTCTGTGGAAACCACCTCTGTCCTTGAAAAAGATGTCCCTGAAGTTCAAATCCTGACATCTTCATCCTCAGAAGAACTTCCCCATTCTCAACCAAAATCCCAACCCAAAACTCACCCAAGAAGAAAATCCATTGCCCACAAACCAAAAACAACAAAACGTTCTGCTACGTATGTCCTAAAAAGAATGGAGTTCGTATCCACTTTCAGAGCTGCAAAACGTTTTGATATCCCTCCACAAACCACAACCGAGCTCACAGAAGAAACATCAACAGAACCCAAATCCCAAATCAAACCAACAGAACCATCCCCACCAAAGTCCTCAGAAACTGAAGTGTCAAAAACTACAGAGGCAATCCCCATCATAACCACATAAACTTCAACACCCAAACCAACAGAAGCAATCCCACAGAGTCCAAAGCAGACAATAGGTTCTGAGCCTTCCCAAACCAAAGATAAAGGTAAAGGAATCATGACAGAAGAACCACAGAAGAAAAAGCAAAAGCCACAGACGACAGAAAAGTTGATGAAGAGCTCATTCGATGCCTTTGTCACTCCTAAACCTGAAGACGACTGGGCAACAGAGGGTAGGGTTGCAGAGATAAAATGACAAATGGATGCTCTGCGAAGACCAATACCACCACCAGATACACGAAATGGAAGAGGTGGTATATAGGTACCTTTACAAACAGCAATATCAGAACAACCCTATACCACACATCGAAGATCCTCAACTCAGAGCTGACCTTGACAACACCTTCAGCAGAACAAAGCCAAAATCAAGGGCAGAAGTCTTCTCAGAGTCCAAAATAGAAAAGGTAATATACTGCAAATTCTCTCAAACGAGAACCTTTCCAAAGATCAGGTACAACATTTACAAAGTCAAAAGGGAGAACAAGTCCGAAAATCAATTTGCAGATGCCGATATAAGGAACTTGAACCCCTACGATCTGCCAGATCTTCTACTTTGGACTAAAGAAAACTTCGACAACGATGCTAACAGAAGGGCCTATCAATTGTTCAGGAAAGCAATGAGAGAAAAGCTTCTGCTGTATAGCATGATAGACTTTCAATTGGGAAGAGATCTTGGAGTCAGAAACCTGAGTCTGAGACCACCAGAGGATCACTGCCCACCTTCTGCAATACCCAACTCAATCATAACAACACCAAGGTACGGGTTAGTGTATAAGGATCCTGCTGGTCAAGTGAGACTTTTTGTGGAAATGGACTGTCAGAAGTATGCAACTAGTACTCTGAACAAGTTCAGATCAATCTTACAAGAGAACAGAGGTACTGAGCTTATGGATCAAGAATCAGCAGAAAGAATGATCATAGAAATAGATGCTACAATCGGCTTGATGGAACTCTGCATCAATTTCTATCACGAGCTCAGAAAAGTAGGATTCGACAACAGAAGTTTCAATGACTTCAAAGATGCAAATGTCTAAATCTCTTTTACATATCTCTGTAATAGTAAAAAAGAAATGAAATGAAACTTTTGAGGTATTGTTTAACCTCTGTCTACTTTACTTATCCTAATTATGCATAAAGTCAAATTTTCATTTTTCAATACTTAGGGGGAGATTGTTAGCTCCAAATATTCATAATATTAGAAGTATTTAAAAATAGGCTAAGTATGAAAGAGTTCCACAGAAGCTCTGCGGTGTTCCACAGAAGCTCTGTCAAAGCAAACGATCATTCAAAGAACACCAAGTCCCAAGAAGAATCTACAGAAGACTACTCACAAAGGACCAAAGAAGGATCTACAGAAGAATGCTCACCAAGAACCGAGCCGCAGAACCTCTGTCACCCTTGACAGAGCCTCTACGGTTCAAACTAAAGACTTGGAAGATATTTATAATATCTTGCCACTATTGAAGAAATATCTTACCACTGTTACAGAAATATCTTGCTACTGTTCCAGGGTCCGTTCATCAACTTGTACAAGGCATGGTCCGACAACAAACACGTGTCAAACTCTGATAGGAATCCTTGCAAGTTTATATTAGTGCATTTAATGCATGCAGATTTCCAACTGTTCATGTCATCCCTTCTTTCCTGTAGCATTAGTCCTTTGTCTAGAATAGTTCTTTTGTAGTAGTATAAAAGGAAGACTCATGTTGAGTTCTTCCTTACCAGTCAATATACAAGAAAAACATACACACAATTAACGTCAAATCTATTATTAGTGTTCTTCATCAAATACAGGAAAACTTTGAGATATTCATCTGTTCTTCAAATACTGTTTATTTGATATTCTGTATTGCTTCTATACAAACATATCTGTTAGTTCTTCAAATACGCTTCCGCAACACATCTTATTTGAACTAATAGATAAGATAATCTTTGTTAATCAAATACGGGAACCAACAACTATTACTTGATTTCGACCCGTACACTTGCGGTAAGATTTAGGGGGGTGTAAACCCGCCTATCAGTATGCTAAACAAAAATTGACAGCGGAAGTATCTATTCCACAGCCGAAAGTTCTATCTATAGCCAAAATCTTGGAGTCGCTCTATCTACAAGTCCTTCTTGCCATCTCTTCTAGTTCTTATTAGAAGAACCCATGTTACGCTTACCTGAAATTGGTTTAGTTTTGAAAAGCGAGGGTTAGACCAAAAGGTCTAGTGAATTCCCTCCGTAAACAACATATAAAACAGTTGGAAACATTTATAAAATATTTATAAGTAAACCAATACATATCTTCAAGCATGGTACCGCACTGTGTACTGGAACACATAAACATTCCGCGATCGGGGCCCAAGCAGACTACCCTTTTTCGCCTCTTCCGGAGCCTATACAGACTCCACTTCCCAGAGCCTACGCAGACTCCCCTCTACCCAGATAGGAGGAAACGAACTCCAACCTACCGGTCTGTCATACATATCCAAGGGATCATCAGATCCCGAGGATCTCTCTCTGATCCCACAGTGCAGACCGACTCCACATAGCACATCATTCATTTCATAAAACATGTAACTTTAAATCTTTCTAAATCATCAATCCCATTTCATCATGTCAGATAAGCTTCCTCAAGTAAAACATTTAGTTCATGGAAAAACATGCATGACAGTTACAGCAGTTCATGCTCGTAAATGAAACCATAATGAGTTGAAACATTTAACACTTTACGTCGTAAAAAGGGTTTAGGGAACTCACCTGATGCATTTAACATCTTGCTTTACTTTGCTCCTGACTTACAATCGGATTACCTGAGAATTGGATGAAATATCAACTGCTCAGACCCTATTATCAACTTTTCGGACACTAACCAGACTCAACTTTCCGGACACCCATACTTTCTGGACAACTCGCTTACCGGATAACTCTTACCGGATATCTCTACTTTCCGGATACTAGCTTATCGGATACCCGAACTGTTCGGATACCCCAACTTCTCGGATACCCGAACTGCCCGGATACCAGAACTTTCCGGGCACACCCTTTTACCGGATACTAACACCCAGAAACTCAACTTATTCGGAAGGACCCCACCCGGAAACTCTCATGCAAACTCCACCCGGACACCAGCATACTGTCCGAAAACTACGGTCTGGAAGAAACTTACTTTTCTAAAAATGATTAAAATTGGGTTTCTGCTGTGGGTTTGATTAGGCAATCAACTGGGTTCAACCCCAACCATAAAACACTTAAACATTTCGCCTTTAAACTACCAAATCGATACCTCATTAGCAAAAAAAACCAAAATACCCATTAAAGAGATGTTTAGGTGAAAACATAGCGATCCTTCACTATTTCGTCCCCAAATTCTTAGACAACAGAGAAAGAAAGCTTGCAATAAACTGAAGAGAAGAGATTAGATGATTACCTTAACAATTTTCTCCCTAAAACAAGAATTTCCCACTTTGCTCTTTCTCCCTTGTCTCCTCTTAGCCGCCAAGCACAAGGAACAAAACCAAAATACTGATTTTAGAATAAGGGTGCCCTTGGGATTTGGGCCCTTATAAACCTTTCTCTAAATTGCAAAAGAGTCCCTCAACATAACTTTAGTTTCTTGCACACAAGACACCAAACTTTCATATGTTCCATAAAAACTCGGTTGTTACAACACTCCCCCCTTAAAAGAATTTCGTCCCTGGAATTCCTTTATTGGAAAAGACGCAGGTAACATGCCCACACCACGGCTGACACTTCCCCAAGGTAATGCCACTTCTGACTCAGCCAACCACCTCATTAAATTCGAAATATGGAACATTGGATGCATTCCCTTCAGTTCCTACGGTACTCTAACTCGAAGGGTACTGTTCCTACTCGATCGATCTTGCCAATAGAAAATTAACTAGGGCTTCTCATGCACCTTTACTTCCTTTAAAGAGGAACCTGGCGGAATCCCCCGCTACAACACGAGATTCATTTACTAAGAAACAATCACTCACTCGACAGCTTGGCACAAGGCCATCCCTGTACATCCCGACCACTCACAACTCAGAGTTCCTTCATCGTAATACAAACAATCCTAGTTCACTTCTCCCAACCAACAATCGTCTATGCAGATAACATTTCCCTTTTCTCGGACCACCTAGACCACAGTTCGTCAATCATCTCTCACATCCTTACTACTTCACCACCCCATACTTATACGTAACTAAGAGTAGGAATCTCCAGACCCGTCGCTGAAGTGCTCACCTACTCGATTTAAACTCATCCTGAAACACAACCATTCCTCGCTGATTGCCACGTTCGTTCAATCATATGAAACATAACTTCGGTTATCCTCACTCAACTGGGAGGAGTAACCATGGTCACACCATACTATTCTCACTAGCTTAGTCGCTGCACAACCAATTCGTTTAAACATTTCTTACTAGGTCACTAACTTTACTCATTCAGTTGTCTCATCCACTTCTTTCCTGCACAAAGTCATACACAATTCTCTTCCTCAATACTCTTTCTAAAAGTCCGCACACTTATCAGCGACAATCTACACAACACTGCACCTCTCGGCATTACTGTCGAGCTTACTACTTCCAACTTATCCACTTATTTCGACATACGGTCTTCACTTCCCCACGTTAGCGTGGAGCACCGCCCACCAAACATTACTCGCCCCTCTCTTCCGATACTTCCCAAGCTGAAATACTTTCTCATTACTATACATAACCAAACGGTTGCACTAAAATTCTAACTTAAGGCTTTCAACTAAGTCGTCTCGAAACGACACCAGTGTTCGACGTCACTATACATTCTTTAATCTCCAACTTTTACTTTCTCAGACAAATCATTCACCCATAAGCAGCAGCTCACATTCTTTAAGGAGTTCACATCTATTCCACCTCATTTTGACTAACACACCCATCATCTTCTTTAAACTTCCAATGATCCCAAAATATGCCTACTTAGCGACTCTTACAACCACAAAACAATTGGTTTCTTATTTGAGCAACTACCCACCATCACTCCGTCATTCTATCCCGAACTTAATCATATTACAACGTTAACTTACACCCTACGTGCTCCAACAACCTAGTTAACAAGTCGCACACCTCATCCAAAACCCCCAAAAGGCTTCTATCTGATGCTTCCTCTCTCTCTAACACCACATTACTACGACACTAGCTGGCACATTTAGCTTGACAAATACTGTCACTACACATCCTTACACTCTTTGCCCATAACATCACACTGCAGACCAGATCTCTCATGATCATCCATACACAATTTAAACTCGCCTTCAAAATTACCTGCATAAAATCGAGCCTATCTCGCTACTTAGTCCTTTCTCAACTTGCTGAACTATAACTCACGAGTTCTCAATTAGCTTAAACACAGACATTCTAGCTAGCTTTTTACGATCCGAGCTCTTACGTAAGCTGGACTCAGTCCCCTTACTAAACGATAAAGTTTACACACTCGCTTCGCTCGTGCTACTTACCTCATCATTCTACGAACCCTCCATACTTCGTAAATAGAACGCTTATTCAAAACAATAACTTCTCATCCTCTTAACACCCCTACAAGGTGTTCTATCAACTTCCAACCTTCTGGTTCAAGACTTCGGCCTCGGCCACCTTACACAACTGTCGGCTTCTACAACAACAGATAACATGTAACTACTTTCTTAAATTATTCTTTAATAAGGGTTCCTTACGGAACCTAATCCTACCAACATATCATAATCACTTCATAATACGTCTCCCTCTTTTCTAAAATTACTCCTGTAACTTCAATACTACAAGCTCACCTCAAAACTCATATCCAACACCGTGGACATTTCGCTTCTGCCTCTCAACACTACTCAACGAGTTGCTAATACCAACACCTCGATGACTTCTATTCCTTCCCCTGGGCCCAATCCGTCCCTCAACAACCGTACTTCCAGTTACCGAACCAGGGTGCAAACCCTCAAACAACCGATACTATAATCTACTTCTGACTCAACCATTGTTCACCTTTCCCCTCGAACACAAATACTAAAGCTACAACATTCTTTCCTGATTTGTCCGACACTTTTCCACTCTTGGAGTTTTTCCTTAGCTTAACATGTAACATCTTACGACCTAGTGAGTTTATAGCCTTCATGCATGACAACGCAGTAGATAAATCATTTCGTACATTTTATCATTTTAAATAAACAACACTTGAAAACAACTTGAGTACCCATGACCCCATCACTCTTATAACTTCAATGCCCTGCACAACGATTCGAGAATCACTTGCATGCATCTTCCCGTGAACCTTAATCTTACTCAATCCGAACGATGTTATTACGACAGTGATATATTGAATGAAAATCTTTTCATATGACACAATTTCGAAAGAATTACCGACACAAAGTAAGCCAGTCGGTTCTCACACTCATTTGTATGCTATCAATAGGTCAATAAGTATTTTGGTTATAAATGAATTGCAGGTAACCATTTTCTTGACCTTTTTGTAACAATTTAACTTATCATTAAAAGCGTGAAATACTTTGCAAATCGTTAAGCTTAAAATTTCAATGTGCAATGTGATTGAAATCACCTTTTCTTTAAACATACACGTGCACAATCTGACTCATTTTCGATCAAAATTTATATTTACACATTTAACTTAAATCGTGAAAACTTCATGTTACATAAAAGGACACCATGCATGAGACTCTACTTGCTATTGAAGGCTACTTACTCTAACAAGGTCAACCGCTTTACTCACGCAACTTATCCTTGACACTTTACCTACGACCAATGGTCGTCCTCTGGGTCATGCAATAACTTGTTGTACATGCGTTCCACATCTCACTTACTCATCTATTTCACACTATTCTCGTTTTGATCACTATCTCACTTTTACTTCTACATGCTTTCAATTCACTATAGGTATCTTATTTCATTTATCCTGCCATTGAAAAGCTCGACTAAGAAGTTAGGGCTCCATTGACACTTTCAAGATTTCGACACTGTCCTTCCTTATCATCCGAGCTGATCTACTTCACAATCTCTTGAACTGAGACTCTCCTGAAACAAGAGTCTTACTCAAACTCAACATCCCCCCTCTTCGAATCCACGAAGAGCTACCTCTAGGCGACTCATAACATTCTATACAACATTTCCTCTCTTCGGTATATACGTACATCACATCATATATGATCTTACACGACACTCCCCAATAATGGAGCTCGGTCTATCCATCAGGGATCTTGCTGACCTATTCCTCAACGTTCTCCCAACCATAGCGTTAAACTGAAAGAAACCGATAATAATCCTTGCTAGACATGACACAACAACTTTGTTATAAGTAAGGTATTGTAAGCACGCACATGTACCTGTAAGTTCGTAATTACACTGGCCAGGTGTAATCCCAAACTTACCTTACACGTTTGTCCTTGGCACCTTATTCCTAAGCGCATTTATAGTGATCGTTCCTAGAAGAAATCCTATGTCTCGGCTGTGTTCCTCATCTTACAGTTTAAGTTTAGGCCCGACTGGTCACCTGAATCCCTTAAACTAAGGCTCTGATACCATTTGTAACGTCCCAAAAACTTAGCATGCCATATCATAGAATAAGCATTCGGATTACAAAGATAAACTTGTCTTTAAATCATTCAATAAAGTATGCTAAACAAAAATTGACAGCGGAAGTCTCTATTCCACAGCCGAGAGTTCTATCTATAGCCAAAATCTTGGAGTCGCTCTATCTCCAAGTCCTTCTTGCCATCTCTTCTAGTTCTTATTAGAAGAACCCATGTTACGCTTACCTGAAATTGGTTTAGTTTTGAAAAGCGAGGGTTAGACCAAAAGGTCTAGTGAATTCCCTCCGTAAACAACATATAAAACAGTTGGAAACATTTATAAATTATTTATAAGTAAACCAATACATATCTTCAAGCATGGTACTGCACTGTGTACTAGATCACATAAACATTCCGCGATCGGGGCCAAAGCAGACTCCCCTTTTCCGCCTCTTCCGGAGCCTACGCAGACTCCCCTTTCCGGAGCCTACGCAGACTCCCCTCTACCCGGATAGGAGGAAACGAATTCCAACCTACCGGTCTGTCATACATATCCAAGGGATCATCAGATCTCGAGGATCTCTCTCTGATCCCACAATGCAGACCGACTCCACATAGCACATCATTCATTTCATAAAACATGCAAATTTAAATCTTTCTAAATCATCAATCCCATTTCATCATGTCAGATAAGCTTCCTCAAGTAAAACATTTAGTTCATGGAAAAACATACGTGACAGTTACAGCAGTTCATGCACGTAAATGAAACCATAATCAGTTGAAATATTTAACACTTTACGTCGTAAAAAGGGTTTAGGGAACTCACCTGATGCATTTAAAATCTTGCTTTACTTTGCTCCGGACTTACAATCGGATTACCTGAGAATTGGATGAAATATCAACTGCTCAGACCCTATTATCAACTTTCCGGACACTAACTAGACTCAACTTTCCGGACACCAATACTTTCCGGACAACTCATATACCGGATAACTCTTACCGGATATCCCTACTTTCCGGATACTAGCTTACCGGATAACCCAACTACCCGGATACCCGAACTGTCCGGATACCCCAACTTCCCGGATACCCGAACTGCCCGGATACCAGGACTTTCCGGGCACACCCTTTTTACCGGATACTAACACCCGGAAACTCAACTTATCCGGAAGGACCCCACCCGGAAACTCTCATGCAAACTCCACCTAGACACCAGCATACTGTCCGGAAACTACGGTCTGGACGAAACTTACTTTTCTAAAAATGATTAAAATTGGTTTTCTGCTGTGGGTTTGATTAGGCAATCAACTGGGTTCAACCCTAACCATAAATCACTTAAACATTTCGCCTTTAAACTACCAAATCGATACCTCATTAGCCAAAAAAATCAAAATACCCATTAAAGAGATGTTTAGGTGAAAACATAGCAATCCTTCACTATTTCGTCCCCAAATTCTTAGACAACAGAGAAAGAAAGCTTGCAATAAACTGAAGAGAAGAGATTAGATGATTACCTTAACAATTTTCTCCCTAAAACAAGAATTTCCCACTTTGCTCTTTCTCCCTTGTCTCCTCTTAGCCGCCAAGCACAAGGAACAAAACCAAAATACTGATTTTAGAATAAGGGTGCCCTAGGGATTTGGGCCCTTATAAACCTCTCTCTAAATTTCAAAAGTGTCCGTCAACATAACTTTAGTTTCTTGCACACAAGACACCAAACTTTCATATGTTCCATAAAAACCCGGTTGTTACACAAACCCTAACACTTGGATGATGAGGGGGGTAGGGAAGACCAACATAGATGAACAAATTATACATAGTTTATAGTTTGTTAAAAAAGTTCGAAGTGATTCAATTAAATTGCATCATTTCTACCCGATTAAGTTAAAGAAGGACTTTGATTAGGAAGGCAAGATATCGTGCTTGGAGTAAGATTGAGTTATACATTGGGATGATTTTTTTGGAAACATCTACACCCTGCTAAGCGGGATGTTCAAACGTGTTTATGTTGTGTGCCTTATGTGGCAATGACGTTGCCATTTTAATTGAAGAAGGACTATGTGTATATCGAGTTTGAAATTGTTCAGTAAAGTATAAAGAGTAGGTGAAACACATGCAAATTTGGTGAGTGAAGGTGATGAAGTTGGGGTTCTACCAGATACGAGAACTTCACGTTTGAAGCTTGATCTGCAAATATGCGATGGGTTGTTGAGATTTCTAGATCTTTACGGAGCAACAGAAAAGCTCAAAGTTGTCCGAGTTTTGTGATTAATTGGTTATTTATCTTGTAACTATAATTATATACAACATTCGTTTTTTTTAGTTGATATCAACTTTGAGATATTACATGATCATCTTTGTGTCAATAATAAATTTTACGATAAATAAAATGTATTGTTATTTTTTGTTGAGAAAAATATTTGGCAAATTTGCCAAATACGATAAAATTGACTATCACGACTTAGTTTATTTCTTCCCTTATTTTGAGCAGTTAAGAGAAAATCCTAAATTTAGGTACGTTATTCAAGTTCAATTTGAAATAGAGATGATTTTTATATAAAGTTTTTTGGCGTGTATTAGGATGATAAAGTTTTAAAATACTTTAATAATATAATTAGTGTTAAAATCTCAAAAATAAAAAATTTATTTGAGTTAAATATAATTTTGTTTAAAGAGTTTAACTTTTGTTTCTTTAACTTCAACTTCAAGATATTATAAAAATGTATTGGAGATGCTATAGTGTTCCAATGGAACCCCAAAAATAAAGTTATAAGACGCAGAAGGAAGCGAAGTTACAACATAAGATGTTTTGTATTGTTTAATGTTAACTTGGGGTTGTTAGTAAACGTTTATCGGGTAAACGTTTACCGACATTATTACCTTATTTATAGAGCATGAAAAGGATCAAGAAGCTTATCCGATAAGAGGCAAGACAAAGACCGAGAATCTTACCCTGTTAGTGTGAGAAACGACTTATACCCAATAAGCGTTTATCGAGTTTACGATGCTTACCAACAATCTATTTTTATGGCCGAGAATGTTATAAATGAGAGTGATATCTTTTATCGGTAAACGCTTACCGGGTAAGAATTTGATAAAGGATCCCTTAGGTTTTTTTTTTGTCAACGATTATCTACGATGTTACGTTAATAATAAGTTTGTATGTTCAATGATTGTTAATAAATTCAATGAATGGAAAGTATAAATTTTATTTTATATTGAGAAGAATAGACTTGCACACGATCAATGATCATTCTTGTTCGGTTGATTGATACAGCTTGACCCGTAGCAGTACAGTGACCAACTCCCGGTCCAATATAATATTAAAAATTTACTTACACAATGCAGCATGATACATTTTGATTCTTAAGACGGGAATTCGGATTATCAATCATAATTCATGCCTCGTTTTATTTTTTTTGTGTTTCTTAACTTTATTTAATGGGTTTTTTTGTGGTTTGGAGAGAGTAATAATAACTTTATTTAATGGGTTTTTTGTGGTTTGGAGAGAGTAACTTTATCCAACATACTGATCCTGACTCCTCGACTGAAGCAGTTCTCATCACAGTACTCAGATCTCAAACATCTGCTCAACCGTCTTCCATAACAACCCGATTGGACCAGCTTGACTCGACTCTGAAGGACGTTCAAGAACGACTGAACGAATTTCATGGATAGTGAAACTCCCTGGATCCTCAAGAACCTACGACTGAACGACTTTCATGCCTTACTCAAAGACCTCAGAACTCGAACGATCCAACCGCTCCACATCACCAAAGCGCTTGAAGTTGTAAAGCGAGTTCTAAAACACAAGGTGATGATGTCTTATATTACGGATTTTCAGATGGGAGTTGAGAACCGAACTAAGAAGGTAAACCTGTTGAAACCCGATCAGAAAGCTCCAGAGCTGAAAATGTATCCTGTCAACTCGCTGCTGCTACAACCAGAATTTGGGATCGTATATCTCAACGAACAGAACGAGAAGAAGTTTCTCCGATTTAGTCAAGTTGAAAGATTCTGTAACGGAACTCTTCTAAAGGTCAGAGATGCGCTTAGAGACATAATCTCCAAGGAAAAGGAACTCCAGATTTCGTTTGCTGCAAATCGAAACGAAATAAATGCCCGAGAAGCCTTGGAACTTGTTGAAGACCGCATGGAGTTTCGTAAAGCATTCTGAAGCTTCGAGATTCTGTTCGCACTCCGAAAGAGATACGTCGAGAACTGGCGCGAGATTGAACTTCGATTCAAAGGGGGAGATTGTTGGGAATAATTCTGATTGAATGGAAGTTCAAGGGAATAAAGTGTAAATGTTTAATTTGGGCTTATTTCATGTAATGGGTCATGGGCCTGATTAGATTAGGCCTTGATATAAATACTCTTATTAGCATTAGAAAATAGGTTAATCGTTCATTATTGTCATAGTTCATTATTGAAAAGCATTGTAAACACTCTGAAAGGTTTATCAATGTTACATGGATGACAAGTTGAAATCATACTGATTATTGTTCTATTCTATTGATTTCTTAGTTGTATGCACTAATCTGGGATCCACATATTGCATTTTTTTACCCAAGTTCGCAATTGCGATGGTTTTCATGAACATGTTGGCTACTTTGATAATTTTAGAGAGAAAGTGCTAAGAGATTAACCATCAACTGAAAATGGCTAAAACAATTAATTTCTATTTTTTTAATTACAAGGTCTACAATAGGGGTGTGCATCGGTCGGGTCGGGTCGGGTCGGGTTGGGGACCAAAACCATAATCCCGATCGAATATCAGGTGAAGGATGGTGCCCTCGAAATCTTACCGAATTTTGAATAAACCTGAAAATTCGGATATTTCGGGTCGGGTTTTGCCTTTTTTCCAAAAAACTAACATTTTAACGAGTCGTCGTTCCTTCCAAATTCCACGAGTTGTCGCCTGTCGAGTCGTGCTAGGTTTAGGACCGATTTAGGAAAAAAAATTATAAGGAAATTACATTTATATTTATTATTAATAATAAAAAAATTAAAAAAATAATTAAAATTTGGATATTCGGGCGTGCCGGGTGAAAGGGGTTGATACCCAACCCGATTCAATATACCCGCACAAGATCTCGAGTTCGAGGTGTTCGGGTGGTGTCCACCTTTTGGGTCGTGTCGATTGGGTTTTGCTCACCCCTAGTCTACAAAATTGATGTTTTTTAAGTTATGGTAGAAGTTGATTTTTGTGTTAATATCTCTAATAAATTTGGTATTTTCCTTGTTTTTAGGTATCTTTTGGCAAAAATAAACTATCTTGTAACCTATATTATTCTTTTAGTACATATTTGAATGGACATAAATTAGCTTATTGATAAGCTACTTGTAGATTTAGAGTAGCTTATTAGCAATTTTGTGACTTTCTAATTATACCATCATTAATATTGATTATTATTCATTAATTATTAACTATAAATAACTTTTAATTATTAAAGATTAATTATAATATCAATAAGTAGTTATTAACAATAATTATTTTTGTAATCGTCTCGTCAATACCTTCGAAATGAACCTAATATTGAATATTTTTAGATTTAATCATATATTAAATATCATAAGTATATACGAATATTTTTGTTTTATATTCCTTATGTTTTCATTTTTAATTTTTCATTTTATACCTTTATCATATTAAAAATACATAATCATGGATTAACTAAAATGTTTTTCAAAAATGATTTATCAATATTTTGTTAAACTTGTAACTATTACACCTTTATCTAGGGGTGTCAAATTTATACCGATACAAACCAACCAATTCCATATCAACCGTACCAAACTAAATTGGTACCAATTAAGTTGGTACCAACTAAATTGGTTGGTACTACCGTACCAACTTTACACACTTGGTTGGTACGTGGTACTAAGAATCGAATACCACGGTAGTACCGTACCGTACCGACTTTATATATATATATATATATATATATATATATATAGAGAGAGAGAGAGAGAGAGAGAGAGAGAGAGAGGAAAGTTCAAATGAAAACTCAAATTCAACTGTAAACATGAGGACGAATCTTGGCCCTTCCATCTATATTGATCCAATGACTCATATTAAATAGAGTTTTTAATTGAAATTATTAATTAAGGTGATTAGGGGTCAAACTGGAAGATAATTAAAACTCACGCCTACCATGTTTGACTTTTTATTTTCTTTTTTAATTAAATTTTTTACCCCCCTTAAAGTTTAAAATAAATTAACTGAAAAATTACTAACATTTTAATCAAACAAATTACATCAAAAAAACGAGAATTTCGTGCTCTTCGATATGACATCCATCTCGATATAGTTTTTTCTTCATTTTAACTGTTTTTACGTGAAATGTTATGTATGTGTTATATTCACTCTGAATATAATTAATATTCAGTTTATGAGTATTTTATATTCAGTTTGAATATATAGTTTTATTCAGACTGAATAAAATGTAAAAATTCAGTATGAATATATTCAGACTGAGTATTTTATATTCAGTTTGAATAACACAGTTTGGATATATTCAGTTTTTTCTTCATTTTAACTGTTTTTACGTGAAATGCTATGTATGTGTTATATTCACTCTGAATATAACTAATATTCAGTTTGAATATATAGTTTTATTCAAACTGAATAAAATGTAAAAATTCAGTATGGATATATTCAGACTGAATAATAGGGAATTAAAAAGTCATATTGATTATTATCGCTAAAACGTTGTTAAGATGTTTGGGAGCAGTGATATTCATACCGAATATGTACCTTTATAGTACATATTCGGTATGGATATTCACTTTTATTCAAACTGAATATATAGTACATATTCGGTATGGATATTCACTTTTATTCAAACTGAATAAAGGTACACATTCAGTATGGATATCACTTTTATTCAAACTGAATATATAATACATATTCGGTATGGATATTCACTTTTATTCAAACTGAATAAAGGTACACATTCAGTATGGATATCACTTTTATTCAAACTGAATATATAGTACATATTCGGTATGGATATTCACTTTTATTCAAACTGAATATATAGTACATATTCGGTATGGATATTCGCTTTTATTCAAACTGAATAAAGGTACACATTCAGTATGGATATCACTTTTATTCAAACTGAATATATAGTACATATTCGGTATGGATATTCACTTTTATTCAAACTGAATAAAGGTACACATTCAGTATGGATATCACTGCTCCCAAACATCTTAACAACGTTTTAGCAATAATAATCAATATATAACTTTTTAATTCCCTATTATTCAGTCTGAATAATAGGAATATATTAAGAAGTTGAATTGATATTAATACTGAATATTTTACCTTTTATTCAAACTGAATAAAGATACATATTCGGTATGGATATCACTGCTCCCAAACATCTTAATAACGTTTTAGCAATAATAATCAATATGACTTTTTAATTCCCTATTATTAAGTCTGAATATATTCATACTGAATTTTTACATTTTATTCAGTCTGAATAAAACTATATATTCAAATTGAATATAAAATACTCATAAACTGAATATTAGTTATATTCAGAGTGAATATAACACATACATAACATTTCACGTAAAAACAGTTAAAATGAAGAAAAAACTATATCGAGATGGATGTCATATCGAAGAGCACGAAATTCTCGTTTTTTTTGATGTAATTTGTTTGATTAAAATATTAGTAATTTTTAAGATAAATTATTTTAAACTTTAAGGGGGTAAAAGTTTTTTAATTAAAAAAGAAAATAAAAAGTCAAACATTGTAGGCGTTGATTCAAATTTCCAGATTTGCCCCTAATCACTTCTCAATTGGTTTAATTAAGTTTTAATCATTGATTAGTTTTCCAAATCTTGATCAATGGTTGTGACTTGTCCTCATGTTTACAATTGAATTTGAGTTTTCATTTGAACCCACCCCTATATATATATATATATATATGTATATATATATATATATATATATATATTATTTTTATTTATTTATTAAATAGGAAATAAAATAAAATATATTTGATGAATTGATTTGGCTCCTTTCATCAGTATTGAACTAGTGACCACTGATCAGTTCATGCTTCATTAAATTTCTTTTAGTGTAGGCCTCCAGTACTTGCCATTTAGAAAACTGTTTAGTGGACTGGGCTTTTTATAGATACTCTTGGACCTTGGAATTTGGAACCAATATAGTCCCACTAGTCCACTATTATTGAACGATCAAAGAAGGTAGTCAAACTACATAGATGCGAACAAAGTACTAAATCCTAACTCACGCTCACTGTCGGATATCTTCTCTCAAGTCTTCACAAAACGCAAGTACGAAACCCTAACTTCATTCAATTCTCTATAGCTCCATTTGCAGTCGACGGTTCTATCGATCATCTCTTTGCAATCGACAGGTTTCTATCAGTCATCTCTTTGCAATCGACGGCTTTTTATAGATACTCTTGGACCTTGAGATGTTGGTACAAAACCGTACCGACATGTACCAACCGAAAAATGTTGGTACCAATTAAGTTGGTACCAATTATAATTGGTTGGTACACGGTATATATTTTAGTGTACCAATTATGATTGGTTGGTACACGGTATTCCGAAAAAAAACATGGTACCGTACCATGTTCACCCCTACCTTTATCTATATTCGCATATTATATTTCTTTAAAAAAAATTCTATTTACGGTTATTGTTGATATTAATTCATGATTATGTATTTTTTTTAGTTAATCCATGATTATGCATTTCTAATTTCATTGATAAATTATTATTTTTAAATATTTTAGTTAATCCATGAATATATTTTTAATATGATAAAAGTGTAAAATGAAATATGAAATCATAAAGAATATAAAACGAAAAGTATTTGTATATACTTATGATATTTAATAATATGATTAAATCCAAAAATATTCAATATTAGGCTCATTTTGAAGGTATCGATGAGACAATTACAATGGTATAATTTGTAAAAAATATTTTTAATATATTTTAGTTTATATACGATAATTAATATAAATATGATAAGTGTATGAAATGAAAAATGAAAAAATAAGAGATTAAAAGTAATTCAGTTGGTTATCAACTTTATTAATTGATTTTATGGATCCAAATGAAAAGTTTTATAAAGCCGCACGTATAAAATTAGTTGTAAACTTGAATTTTAAGAGATTTTAAAAATATGAAGTAAATGTTATAGAATATATAATAAATATTCACCTAAAGGTATCCAAGGATAGTATTTTCTAAATCATTCATCTAATTTTTGTTTGGAGCAGAGAGAATGATAACTTGACAAGGTTACTAGAATGAATTTTTTTATAGGCTGTTAAAAGAATTGTAAAGGGAGATTGATATGGTATCAACTTAAGAGACTAAATTACTAATTTTTTATATAACTTTTTAATTAAAGAATTAATTACATTTAATGTAGAGTAAATTACATTGTAGGTCCCTGTGGTTTGTTCAAAATTTGGAAACGGTCCCTCGTTCAAAATAAGTACATCGAAGGTCCTCATGGTTTGCATTTCGTTTCGATCTTGGTCCCTATCACTAACGAAGTTAACTTATTAATCCATTAACTAAATAGCATTTTGGTCATTTTATTCCTCTCTTTTATTTTTTATTTTCAAAAACTTACAAAGACTTTAAAACATCCAATAAAAAGTAAGCCAATTAAGTTTCCATCCTACCTACTCCTTCCCTCCTCCACCTAGAAAACCCACATCGTTACTTCTACATCACTGGTCCCCCCCCCCCCCCCCCCCCCCCCCACACACACACATGTTTTCGGACCACTGATGAGTAACCCCATTTTCAGTCATCAAGCAAACCCATTTTGCAAACTCATTGAGCAACTCATTTTGCATTCTTCTCCCCCATTAAGCAGCCTATTTCAAAGTCATCTCCTTGACTCCTTATCTAGCAAAAACATTCTGCATCAATCTCACCCATGGAGCAAAAACATTTTGCAGCAATCTCATCCATCGAGCAAAACCCATATTATTCAAATTTCTCTAAAACGAATAAAGAAGTTTTTTTTAAGTATATAATATTTATATATGGCAAATGCAACAAATAAACTCACACACTCTCTTCACCTTTGGTGAGGTTTGATCCGCTGACCTCTTAGAAGGTGAGGGGCTCCAATACCGCTAGGCCAAAGGCCCTTTGCTAAGAAGTTGGCCTATAGATAATTATCAAATTGGTGGTTGTCCTTCGACCACAGAGAAGGGAAGGGGTTTCATCGGAGAAGATAAGTGGGTCGATGTGTGAAGATGGTGGTCGGTGAAGGAGGCAGGATTCATGAAGATGATGATGGTTGTCCTCTGAAACGTGAAGATGGTGAATTGGTGGTAGCGTTAGGGTTTGTAGAAGGCTAGAGCAACCGTGGATTTGTCAGGAAAAGGGGGGGGGGGCATTCACCTGAGAAGATGGATGCTTGCCGGAGTCCGGAGATTGAGACCGGAAACGGCTATGGGAGGAGAGCAGTAGAGGAATGGAGGCCTACTAATGTGTATGTGCCTCACTATGTCTCTCTCACACACATACACAACTTGTTAGGTAAGAAAAAATAAAGATTAGAATGACCAATGTATCCTTTAGTTAACGGATTAGATTAAGAGTGTTAGTGATAAAGACCCAAGTCAAAACAAAATACAAACCACGAAGATGCTCAATGTATTTACTTTAAAAGAGGAACCGTATCCAAATTCTAAACGAACCACAAGGACCTACATGTAATTTACTCTTTAATGTAATTTTGATTTTTAGAGAAAATAAATATAAATCTAAGGTTTCAAAAGTTTGATCTGTTTATATAAAAAATTGTAATATGGGTTTTCAAAATACCCTTCTTAACCTTTTTTGATTATTTATAAATGTGGTAATTATGAATATTATAAAAATCGAAAAAATTTGTATTCATGTTTGACTTGTACATAATGTCTAATACTTTTCATATCCAAAAAACTAGAAGTTTTTAAAAATTAAAAACTAAATGTTTTGTAATATGGTATAAATATATCAAAAGGATAAGTTCAAACAAGATACCTTAACTTTACGAAAACACGAGAACACTTTTCATTAGACCATCAGTACCCCATACCTTCAATCTTTCAAATATTCCCTGCCACGTCAGCGCCACATCACCCTTTCATCCATCCCTCACTCAATCTTTCAACACCCTTACCCCATACCTCCAATCTTTCATTCCACCTCATTTATTTTTATTCTTTTATTTATACATTTAATTATTTAACAAAATAAAAATATTAAATAAATAAAAATAAGATAAATAATAAAAATTAAAATTCATATCATTCATTAAAAATAAAAAATACAAGATACAAAACACTACCAACCATGAAATTTTTTAATTTGCTCTTTTCTCACTAAAGTAGCGGTCAAAGCGTTTCCCGTAAGATGATCATGCGAGGTCATGAAAATTTGCTCTTTAGAGGTTGAGAGAATATGAGATGTGTGAGAAATAAGAGGTTGAGAGAGTTTTAGAGGTTGAGAGAATATGAGATGTGTGAGAAATAAGAGGTTGAGAGAGTTTGAGAGGTGTGAGAAATAAGAGGTTGAAGGTTAAATATATAGTGGGAATAAATTGATTTTTTTTTTTTACATATAGCCGTTTACAAACGGATAGATTTTTTAAAAATAATTAAAAAATTGTTTTTTTTTTAACTCTTCGGGGTCAAGCGGGGATGTAACCCCGAGACCCATACCGCATGATCAATACCGAAGGGGCCGTAGCCCATACCGAGCCACACCGCCCCATACCGCGTTGCCACCTCGGCTTCCCCGAGCCCCATACCGCATGGGGTACGGGTGGCCTTATGTGATACTATATCAGAAAAGCAGACGACCTTTGGCGCGATGCAACATTTGTTGCAAGCAAAGTCGGTCACACACTACACTACTAGGCCACATCACATGTATTACTGCATTTAATAATTGATAAGTGTGTTCTTGATGTGATACAATAACCCATCACATATGATATTGAATCAGAGACATAGACAATCTTTGATGCGACCTAGATCGTGGGCCAAATCATCCACACACCACTAGGTCTCCTTGCATGTAATAAGAATATTCTCACGTTTAAAAAAAAAGAATATTCTCGTTTGAACCTCCACCATATATCACATATACACAAATACCTTATGTTTCAAAAATAAAACTTTAGTCAACCATATTCACCAACAAACACTTCATCATCTATCATCTTATAAAATAAAAAAGTTCAATTTAATTATATCATATGTTATTAATTTGTATAATTAATCTATAATTCATTAAAATATAAACAATCATGTAAATTTAGTAGGTTAACTATCAAAAGTTATACTTGTCCAAGAGAAAGAAGTATCCATCCACTATGGTATCTTTATAGAGCCCAAACCTAAAATCCATGCCATGGGCGTTTGTGTAACAATCGGGTTTCCTATGGCAAGTTTGGAAGTTTAGTGTCTTTTGTCTAAAGAATGAAAGTATACTTAGAGGGCCAAAATGGAAATTTGAGAGGAGGTATTTAAAGGCACAATTCCCTAGGGTTAGCTGATTTTCATTTACTCTTGGTGGTGTTTGGCGGCTAGAGAAGAAAAGAGAAGAAGAAAGGAGTTTTTGGAGAAAGAAATCAAAGAGAGAAGAAATCAGCAAGGTAATCCATTCTAAATTCGTTTTCCTTGTTGTTTTAGTGTTCCATTCTTAATTGGTCTGGATTCTTTAGTCTGCATATAATGATTCATTGAGTTTTCACCCACTTTTTCTTAAAAGTGTGTTTTGAGGGTTTTTGCCTTGGTAATCCGATTTAAGGGATTAAAAATAAGTTAAGTGGATGTTTTATGGTCGGGAAATGAACCCAGTTGTATGCTTAATCATCTCATGGGTAGAAATCAGGTTTTTAATCACTTTTGGGAATCAATTTTCATCCAGATCATAGTTTCCGGACGCTAGAAGTTCGTGAGGTTTCTGTGGTTTCCGGATAGTATGCTAGTGTCCGGGTAGAGTTTTCATGAGAGTTTCAGGGTGTGTGTCCTTCCGGATAAGTAGGGTTTCCGGGTGTTAGTATCCGGTAAAGGACGTGTCCGGAAAGTCCTAGTACCCGGACAGTTCGGGTATCCGAGAAGTTGGGGTATCCGGACAGTTCGGGTATCCGGGCAGTTGGGGTATCTAGAAAGTGTTAGTGTCCGGAGTGTGTCAACTGTGCAGTAGGGTCAGACCGTCTGAACTGATATGAATCTAATGCCCTTAGGTGTTCGATTGGTTTAGCTTGGAGGTATTTAAGAAGTGCGTTCTACGTTAACCAAAGGTGAGTTCTCTCAACCCTTTTATGACGTACTATGTTTTACTGATATGGTTTCTTTTACGAGCATGAATCCTTTTATAAATGTTATGCCTGTTTTGCATGAAATTTATGTTTACTCAGCAAATGACACAATGCTTAACGTTTTCTTAAACATGATTTCGAAATGTTATGTGTATGCTATATGGAGTCGGTTTACACGGTGGGGTCAGGGTACCAGGGGATTTGATAATCCCTTGGGCATATGAAGGTTAGCTTGTAGGTTGGAATTCGTTTCCTCCTACATGAAGGAACAGGGGGTCCACTTGGACTCCGGTGTAACCGAGAGGGTGTCCGTTAGGCCCCGATCGTGGTAGCTTATGCGATCCCTGAACCCTGTGTTGAACCTTGATCGATGCTTATGTAAAGGATATGAATTGTTTTCAATAAAATGATTTTATATCGTGATAAATGTTTTATGGAGGGAATTCACTAGACCTTTTGGTCTAACCCTCGCTTTTCAAAAACTAAACCATTTTCAGGTAAGCGCGTTACGAGTTATTCTAATAAGAACTAGGAGATGGCATGGAGGATTTGGAGCTTAGAGCGACTCCAGAATTTTGATTACCTATAGATAGAGCTCTCGGCTGTGGATTATAGACTTCCGCTGTCAATTTTATTTAGTATAGAAGAATGAATGTTTATGGGCAAGTTTAATTATGTAATCTGAATGCTTATTTATGGATGAATGCATGTTATGTTTTTGGGACGTTACAAATGGTATCAGAGCCTTAGTTTAAGGGATTTAGGTGACCAGTCGGGCCTAAAGTTAAACTGTAAGATGAGGAACACAGCTGAGACATAGGATTGCCTCTAGGAACAATCACTATAAATGCTCTTAGGAATAAGGTGCCAAGGACAAACGTGTAAGGTAAGTTTGGGATTACACCTGGCCAGTGTAATTACGAACTTACAGGTACATGTGCGTGCTTACAATACCTTACTTATAGCAAATTTGTTGTGTCATGTCTAGCAAGGATTAATTATCGGTTTCTTTCAGTTTAGCGCTATGGCTGGGAGAACGTTGAGGAATAGGTCAGCAAGATCCCTGAGGGATAGACCGAGCTCCATTGTTTAGGGAAGTGTCCTGTAAGAGTCATTATGATGTGATGTATGTATACATCGTAGAGAAGAAACGTTGTATAGAGTGTTATGAGTCATCTAGAGGTAGCTCTTCGTGGATTCGGAGAGGAAGAACGTTTGAGTTTGAGTAAGACTCCTGTTTCGGGAGAGTCCCAGTTCTAGAAATCATGGGATAGATCAGTCAGGATGGTAAGATAGAACAGTGTCAAAACCTTGAAAGTATCAATGGAGCCCTCACTTTTTAGTCGAGCTTTTCATTGGCAGGATAAATGAAATAAGATACTTATAGTGAATTGAAAACATGTAGAAGTAGAAAGTGAGATAGTCGATCAAAGCAAAAATAGTGTGAAATGGTTGAGTAAGTGAGATGTGGAACGCATGTACATCAAGTTATTGCTAGACCGAGAGGGCGACCCTTGGTCGAAGGAAGATTGTCAAGGATAAGTTGCGTGGGTAAAGAGGTTGACCTTGCTAGGGTGAGTAGCCTTCAATTGCAAGTAGAGTTTCATGCATAGCTTTCTTAAATGTAACAAGAAAATTTTCTCGATTTAAGTTAAATGTGTAAATATCAATTTTGATCAAAAAGGAGTCAGAATGTGCAAGCGTATGTTTAAAGAAAAGGTGATTTCATTCACATTGCATAGTGAAATTTTGAGCCTAATGATTTGCAAAGTATTTCACACTTTTCATGATAAGTTAAATTATTACATAAAGGTCGAGAAGACGTGTGCCAGCAAAACTTTTACAATCCAATGAATTTTAATCGGTTGATATCATATAAAAGGGTGTGAGAATCGACTGGTTTACTTGGTGTCAGTAATTTCTTTCGAAATTGTGTCGTATGAAAGGATTTTCATTCAACGTATTACTGTCGTAATAACATCGTTCGGAATTGAGTAAGATTAAGGTTCACGGAAAGATGCATGCTAACGATTCTCGAATCGTTGTGCATGGCGTTGAAGTATAAGAGTGATGGGGTCATGTGTACCCAAGTGTTTTCCAAACGTTGTTTATTTAAAATGATGAAATGTGCGAAAAGATTTATTTACTGTATTGTCATGCATGAAGGCTATGAACCTACTAGGTCGTAGAATATTACATTATAAGTTAAGGAAGAACTCCGAGAGCGGAAAGGTGTTGGACAAGTCAGGGGTGAACGTATGTAGTTTCAGTATATGTGTTCTAGAGGAAAGGTGAACAGTCGTAGAATCGGTAGTGGACTTTGGTATCGGCTGTACGAGGGTCTGTACCCTTGTTCGGTGACTGGAAATACAGTTGCCGAGGGACGTTGGTGTCCGGAGGAAGGATTAAGAGTCATCAAGGTGTTGGTTTTAGCAACTTTTTATGAGTAGTGTTGTGAGGCAGAAATGAAAGGTCCACGGCGTGGGATATGAGTTTTGAGGTGAGCTTGAAATATTGGCGTTACATGAGTAAGTCTTGAATTAAGGGCGACGGATTTTGATGGTGATTATGATATGTTGGTAGGATTAGGTTCCATAAGGGAACCCTTGTTAAAGAATAGGTTAAGAAAGTAGTTACATGTCGACTATTGGCGTTGATGTCGGCAACCGTGCAAGATGGTTAAGGCCGAAGGCTTGAACCAGAAGAGCGAAGTGGATAGAACACCTTGTGGGGGTGCTAAGTTAGTGAGAGACCGCTGTTGTTGAATAAGCGTTCTAGTTACGAAGTATGGAGGGGCCATAGAAGGATAAGGTGTATAGAACAAACGAAGTGAGTGTAGACTGTACCAACCAGTAAGGAAATGTGCCGTGTCTGTGAAAGGGCTCGGATCGTAGGGAGCCAACAATAATGATTATGTCTAAGTTAAGTGGGAACTCGTGAGTTATAGTTCAATAAGTTGGGAAATGACTAAGTAGCGGGATAGACTCGATTATGTATACGGGAGGAAATGAAGGCAAGTTCGAATTGGGTGAATGATCATGAGAGATCTGGTCTGCAGTGTGATGTTATAGGCAAAGAGTGTACGGATGTGTAGTGACAGTAATTGTCAAGCTAAATGTGCCAGCTAGTGTCGTAGTGATGTGATGTTAGAGAGAGAGAGGAAGAATCAGATAGAAGCTTTTGGGCGTTTCGGAAGAGGTGTGCGAATTGTTAACCAGATTGTGGGAGCACGTAGAGTGTAAGTAGACGTTGTGGGATGATCATGTTCGGGATGGAATGATGGAGTGGTGGTGGGTGGTTACCAAAGGGAGAAACCAAGTGTTTTTTTAGCTGTAAGGGTCGCTAAGTAAGCATATTTTGGGATCATTGGAAGTTTAAAGAGGATGATGGTTGTGTTAGTCAAAATGTGGTGGGATATATGTGAAATCCTTGAAGAATGTGAGTTGTTGCTTATGTGTGAAAGAAATGTCTGAGAAGGTAAAAGTTGGAGATTAAAGAATGTGTAGTGACGTCGAACACTGGTGTCGTTTCAAGACGACTTGGTTGAATGCCTTAAGTTAGGATCTTGGTGCAACAGTTTGGTTATGTGGGTAATAAGAAAGTGATATCAGCATGTGGAAAGGTCGGGAGAGAGGGGCAAGTAATGTGTGGTGGGCAGTGCTCCACGCTAACGTGGGGAGGTGAAGATAGTATGTCGGAATAAGTGAGTACATTGGAAGTAGTAAACTTGACAGCGATGCCAAAAGGTGCAGTGTTGTGTAGATTGTCTTTGATAAGTGTGCGAACCGTTGGAAAGAGTATTGAGGAAGGGAATTGTGTATGAGTTTGTGTAGGAAAGGAGTGGATAAGACAGCTGAATGAGTTAAGTTAGTGACTTTGTGAGAAATTTTTAAACGAATTGGTCTTGCAGTGATTAAGCTAGTGAGAATAGTATGGTGTGACCATGGTTACTCCTTCCAGTGGAGTGAGGATAACCGGAGTTATGTTTTATATGAATGAACGAACGTGGCAATTTGGGAGGAATTGATGTGTTTCAGGATAAGTTTAATTTGAGTAGGTGAACACTTCAACGATGGGTTTGGAGGTTCCTACTCTTAGTTACGTTTAAGTATGAGGTGGTGAAGTGGTGAGGATGGGAGAGATGATTGACGAACTGTGGTCTAGGTGGTCCGAGGAAAGGGAAATGTTATCTGCATAGATGATTGTTAGGTGGTGCAAGGCAGTGAGTTGTGATGCGATGAAGGAACTCGGGGTTGTGAGTTGTCGGGATGTACAGGATTGGCCTTGTGCCAAGCTGTCAAGTGAGTGACTGTTTCTTAGTAAATGAATCTCGTGTTGTAGCGGGGGATTCCGCCAGGTTCCTCCTTAAGGGAAGTAAAGATGCATGAGAAGCCTTATTTAATCTTCTATCGTTAAGACCGATCGAATAGGAACAGTAGCCTACGAGTTAGAGTACCGTAAGAATTGAAGGGAATGCATCCAATGTTCCATGTTTCGAATTTAACGAGGTGGTTGACTGAGTCAGAAGTGGTATTACCTTGGGGAAGTGTCAGTTGTGGTGTGGGCATGATACCCGCGTCTTTTCCAATAAGGAATTCTGGGGACGGAATTCTTTTAAGGGGGAGTGTTGTAACAACCGGGTTTCCTATGTCAAGTTTGGAAGTTTAGTGTCTTTTGTCTAAAGAATGAAAGTATACTTGGAGGGCCAAAATGGAAATTTGAGAGGAGGTATTTAAAGGCACAATTCCCTAGGGTTAGCTGATTTTCATTTACTCTTGGTGGTGTTTGGCGGCTAGAGAAGAAAAGAGAAGAAGAAAGGAGTTTTTGGAGAAAGAAATCAAAGAGAGAAGAAATCAGCAAGGTAATCCATTCTAAATTCGATTTCCTTGTTGTTTTAGTGTTCCATTCTTAATTGGTCTGGATTCTTTAGTCTGCATATAGTGATTCATTGAGTTTTCACCCACTTTTCCTTAAAAGTGTGTTTTGAGGGTTTTTGCCTTGGTAATCCGATTTAAGGGATTAAAAATAAGTTAAGTGGATGTTTTATGGTCGGGAAATGAACCCAGTTGTATGCTTAATCATCTCATGGGTAGAAATCAGGTTTTTAATCACTTTTGGGAATCAATTTTCATCCAGAGCGTAGTTTCCGGACGCTAGAAGTTCGTGAGGTTTCAGTAGTTTCCGGATAGTATGCTAGTGTCCGGGTAGAGTTTTCATGAAAGTTTCCGGGTGTGTGTCCTTCCGGATAAGTTGGGTTTCCGGGTGTTAGTATCCGGTAAAGGACGTGTCCGGAAAGTCCTAGTACCCGGACAGTTCGGGTATCCGGGAAGTTGGGGTATCCGGACAGTTCGGGTATCTGGGCAGTTGGGGTATCCGGAAAGTGTTAGTGTCCGGAGTGTGTCAACTGTGCAGTAGGGTCAGACCGTCTGAACTGATATGAATCTAATGCCTTTAGGTGTTCGATTGGTTTAGCTTAGAGGTATTTAAGAGGTGCGTTCTACGTTAACCAAAGGTGAGTTCTCTCAACCCTTTTATGACGTACCATGTTTTACTCATATGGTTTCTTTTACGAGCATGAATCCTTTTATAAATGTTATGCATGTTTTGCATGAAATGTATGTTTACTCAGCAAATGAAACAATGCTTAACGTTTTCTTAAACATGATTTCGAAATGTTATGTGTATGCTATGTGGAGTCGGTTTATACGGTGGGGTCAGGGTACCAGGGGATTTGATGATCCCTTGGGCATATGAAGGTTAGCTTGTAGGTTGGAATTCGTTTCCTCCTACATGAAGGAACAGGGGGTCCACTTGGACTCCGGTGTAGCCGAGAGGGTGTCCGTTAGGCCCCGATCGTGGTAGCTTATGCGATCCCTGAACCCTGTGTTGAACCTTGATCGATGCTTATGTGAAGGATATGAATTGTTTTTAATAAAATGATTTTATACCGTGATAAATATTTTATGGAGGGAATTCACTAGACCTTTTAGTCTAACCCTCGTTTTTCAAAAACTAAACCATTTTCAGGTAAACGTGTCACGAGTTCTTCTAATAAGAACTAGGAGATGGCATGGAGGATTTGGAGCTTAGAGCGACTCCAGAATTTTGATTACCTATAGATAGAGCTCTCGGTTGTGGATTATAGACTTCCACTGTCAATTTTATTTAATATAGAAGAATGAATGTTTATGGGCAAGTTTAATTATGTAATCTGAATGCTTATTTCTGGATGAATGCATGTTATGTTTTTGGGACGTTACAGTTTGGGATTGTTTTTTTCACTTATTTGTTTATATCCATTTCTCACCGTAAATAAACTATTTTTAGTGTTTGGATTAAAAAAAATACTTATGACTTTTCATCATCACAAATAAGTTGTTTTTACTACATTACTCCATACTAACTTATTTGCTTCTCCTTATCAACTTATTTATCCAAATTACATTTTTACCTCAACTTTTTTTAAACCCTACATAAGACATGCACAGATCTGCTCTCGTTAAACCCTACACAAGACACCCCAATATAGAAGAATGCCATTTTTGATCATTTTACATATATAAGCAAAATTTGCGAAACACTAAAAAACACCTTATTTGCTTATCACGTTTCCACACCACAATAAACTAATCCAAATACTTTTTTAAAAACTCATTTTCCTCATCACATAAGTTAACAAACACTTTTAAAAATAAACATAAATCAGAAAAATAAACAATCACAAACACCCCCTCAAAGTGTGGTGATATAACAAAAATAAAAATAAAAATAAAAATAAAAATAAAAATAATAGAACAAAAGAGAAAAATAGAAAGAAAATAAATAAGGTTTTAATCCAAAATATTACAGCCGACACACCATTCTATCTCGCCCCATACATCAGTTTTCCTATATATTTGTTTCACAAACCCACTTTTTTTAGCATTCTATTTACCAAAATTCCTTGTAATTTCTTTCTACAAACTCTCTTTCACAAGATGCATCTGCGTTACCTTGCCGCCGCGATAAGTTCCGACAAGTCTGTTCTTTTTCCGATCTGCATATTCACCTACTTTTTGAGTGTTTGGATCGGCCTAGCAACGCACGAGTTTATGCCATGGAAGATGTGGGAGCTCTCTTTATTTCTACAAATTTGTTTTCTTTTCACAAACCTCGAAAAAAGATAAAGATCCCATGTCGATTATGTTGCTCTGATTGCCGGAATTGGTGGTCTCAAAATTATATTTATACTCAAAGTCTTTGGGTCATAAGGTAAAATTGAAGTTCTTTATTATATTTTTCAGTTTACTACAGTTATAACTTATAAGTAGTGTTCATGTTGCAACTTCATATTTGTGCTTTATTTACATAAATGAGAATAGGGTTTTAAACGAACACGAAAGGAGGCTTGTTCATTTAAATTAACCGAACAAATGAACAAACACGAAGGGTAAGTTATGTTCGTGTTCGTTCGTTAAAAAAACATGTGTTTCTTCGTGTTCATTTAAGTTCATTCGTTAAGATGATAAACAAATGTAAACGAACTGACATAAACGAACGAACACAACATAACAAAAAAACAAAGGTAATACTATCGCTACCCCCTCTGAATTCCATACTCCCTCCTATCATTTGTTGGCTATCTCACATAAATTAAAAAATTCATTATCTAAGCAGCTATCCTCTCACACAATTCACTTTAGTTTAGTTTAATTGATTATATACATACTTACATTTCATACCCCTATAACTATTTAGTTAGTTTACTTTATACCTTTTACTTTTCTAATTTTCATTTTACATCTTCATCATATTAACACATATATTCGTATATTAACTAAAACACATTAAAAAATACGTTTTAATTTTAACAAATTACACCATTATAATCGTCTCTTCAATACCTTCGAAATGAGCCCAATATTGAATATTTTTGGATTTAATTATTTAATTATATATCATATATACTACATAAAAATATTTTTAATATTTACAATTCATACCCTTATAGTTAATTATTTAATTTATGGCACATCCCTTACTTTTTCAATTTTCGTTTTACACTCTAATCACATTAACATAATAATTATATATTAGCTAAAATATGTTAAAAAATACGTTTTAACATATCACATTAACATACATAATTACGTTAAAATACGATAAGGAATTCGATATATATATATATATATATATATATATATATATATATATATATATATTCACACAATTCACTTTATATATCAAACATCATTCGGTTAATAATTTGATTTAAAATAAAGTAAAAACAATTCGATATATATATATATATATATATATATATATATATATATATATATATATATATATATATATATATATATATATATATATATATATATATATATCGAACGAACGATCCGTTAATATATATCAAAGTTGCAGATGACAAACATGGGAGAAGATTTGAAACCAACATTAGAATTTGTCACTAACAAGTTACAATATTATGATAACTAATATTTAGGTTTATTAATCCTTACGGGTACAAGTGAAAGTTATAACAAAATATAATAATTTCAGGTGCTCAATTCTCGAGAAGAATTAACTGAATGGATGCACAATGTGGGACATTCGGTTGGTTGTGTTGTTGTTACCAAAAGATCAAAGGCTAAGCCAAATGGGGGGATGTTTATAAAGTCGTGTTTATGTGTGAACATAGTGGGGTTTACAAAAGTGACAAAATTTCCAGTCGTCATACTGGAACAAGAAAGTTTGACTGCCCATTTGAGTTGATAGCGTTATATTCGGCTAAGCATAATTGGTGGACGTTGAGTGTTGTATGTGATACTTATAATCATGCCCTTGCAAAATATATGGAGGGTCATGCATATGCAATGCGGCTGAACGGACCTAAATTTCAACTAGTTGAAGATCTATCAACCCAACATGTCAAGCCACGATACATTTTATCCACGTTAAAGGGTAGATATGTGGAAAATGCATGTACATAAAAAACAGTATACAATGAAGTTCAAAAGATTAAGACAATAAACGATGCAGGAAGACCAAAAATGTTGGTTGTTGTTGTAACAACCCAAATTCGATAACATAAAATCCATAACATTACAACAAAGAACGGTCCCAAATTACATAAAAATACATCGCTTTCTACTCTAAGTACGCAGCGGATAGACACCTTCACAACTGAGATGCTACAGGAAGCCCAACGGTAAGCTACAAGCCTCTAACAAGCTATGCCTCTTCTACAGCGCCACACTTTCCATCATCACCTGATGAAACCCCAAGTACGACTCTAACCTAAAAATGGTTTTCGTTTTTGAAAAGCGAGGGTTAGACCATGAGGTCTAGTGAATTCCCTCTTTAAAACGGTTCCACACAAACAGTAGTTTAAAACATTCAACCGTTATAATAATAAATGGAAATCCAGTTTAAATGCTCGACTCAATATAAGGGTATTGCACAGTGGTCTCAACTCCCATCACCTCATGTGAGGTCAACACTCGGGGCCACCACAGTAGATCCCCACGGCCCCCAGTAGATGTCGTATCCGTGTACACGCAAAACGGATTCGAGGCACATGGTCTAAACCATTCACCAAGGATTCTCAACAATCCATGGTCCAACACACCACTGTGCAACCCGACTCCACACATAGCAACAACTCACAAGAGCATGCAATCAACACTTACGTAGAAAAGAACGTATAAACAACTTGCATGCTTTAATAAACGTTTCCACATCATGTAATAATAAAGCCTTTCAAAATGTTTAATCATGTCATCATGCTCAAAACCATAATCAATTATGAAAACTTTAGCAAAACATTTCATTTGCACAAAGGAGTTAAGGGAACTCACCTAAGCTTTAGTAGATCGATACACGCTTTAAAGCTCACTTTAGCTCAAACCGAACACCTGAATTTGACACCACAAGAATGGTGTTAAACCATCTAACCATATTCCAAAACATCCCTACTAAGCCATAAAGCAAACCCCAAATCGACGCCTCGATCCTAGGCCCGAACGAACAACGAAACGGAAATGGGGTTTGGGGGCCAGAGCTTGGCGCTGATGGTGGCGCTACTCCATCCTCGCGGAGCTCTGGTCTGCCCCCTGCACGAGTTTTCTTCCAAAAACCAAGGGTTTCTCATCCCCAAACTTCCCCAAACTAGTTCTAAGTCTCCCAAATCGATATTTTAGATACGATAAGCATTAAGAATCAACACCAACATTTAAAACAATATAAAATCCCCCAAATCCCTCTAGTGATTCATGATTTCAAACTCAAAACTCAAAAACTCCATTAAACCCCAAAATCTTGCTAGGGTCAACTTCCACCATTGAAATGGTGAAGGATTCTCAAAGGAGGTAATAGAATCAATAAACTAACTCTAGAATACTCCATTTCTATTGGAGAATGGCTAGAAATCAAAATCTTGAACTCTCCATTGATACTTCTAGCTAAGCATCACCCAATTAAGGAAGAAGATGAGAAATAGGATACGAATCCATACCTGAAAGTCACTATTCTTCAAGCTCTTAGATGCTAGAGTTTCTTCCTCTTCTCAATTGAAGCTTGATCTCCACCCTTACCTCTCCAACTCTTCAGCCGCCATCTACCATAATGAAGAGGATTTTAGGGGTTTTACCCCTTATATCCAAGTTTTTCCAATTTGCACTTAAGTCCCTTACATTCCTTATTCACAAATCTGACCCCAAGGTTATATAAGATGACTTATTGGCAATGGTTGTTACAACACCCCCCCCCCCCCTAAAAGAATTTCGTCCCCAGAATTCCATCATGGAAAGATGCGGATACTTTGTCCTCATTTCGGCCTCGGTTTCCCATGTCGCTTCTTAACCTTTGTGAAAACGCCATTGCACCTTCACTAGATTGATCTTTTTGTTTCCCAATTTCATGACCTTACGATCACTGATCGTTTCAGATCCTACAACAAAATCTAACTTCGCATCAACTCGCATTCTGCTTGGAGGTCTCCCGCATAAAACTGTCCCCTAACTGGAGATTCAAAGGACTCATGTTTTTCCATCCAATCAAAATCATTCAATTACCTAAACAGTTCTGATCAAAATCACAAACGTACGATCTTCCTTAATTAACCACAACTTCCTCATCCTGATTAATTCATAATAATTATACTTGTAACCTCTGCGATAAACTATACTACATATAGTCCGCCTTGCCCGCACACGTGGACCCACGGTTCTAAAACACGCCAAGGTTAAGGGTTCCACACACCACTGCACTTCTTTAAAAGACAGAATTCTACCGAAGTCAACCCCACAACGTGAATCCTTTACTAAAATAATAACTACTCACTTCGCCAACTTAACGCAAGGTCAACCTTGATTATCACCAGTAACTCATAGCTAAGAGTTCCTTCATCAGATAACATGCAATTCCAAAATTCACTTCTCTCCACACGACATACGACTAACATAAATATCAGTTTCTTCCCCGGACCATAATGACCACAACTCGTCAATGTTAGCCAATTCAAACACACCCACCACGTCATCACCCATACTGTCCATAGCTAATAGAAGAATACACCAGCTCCAATTGAACGAATCATAGTGACACACACATCAATTTCTCACCGCATCCAACAATCGTTCAACCATTTTTCGAAATAAAAACAAGTTTCACTCGCTCCAAAAAATGACCAAGCTCACACAGAACCATTCCAACAGCTTAACACTGGACGTCAGCTCACTTGGGACGTTTTCCCACGGCAATACCAAGTCTAATCCGATGCTCTTTCATTCCGAGTACTACCTTCAACCACATTTTTCCACTTTTTTTCTTTTCGAAAGCATAAAACGAGCTTCCAACGAACTACTCACTAATAGGTGCAAGCTTTAGAGCAACATCACGAATTAGTTTCCCCAACACTTTAATCATGACATACACGATAACCTCTTTCTCAAACCATTACTAGGAGTTTACATATCCTCCAATGGAAAATCTATAAGCATAACTCCACGCTTTTTGTGTTACTTGTCAAACTTCTGACCTTCAGTTTACCCACTTATTCTGACACACTATCTTCACCCATTCGCTTGCATAAAACACCGCTTACCCAACATTACTTACTCTATTTTCTGACCATTCCCAAATGCGTCGACAACACATATACATTATTATGCTTAGCCAAACGGTCTCACCACAATTCTCACTCGAGATATCCAACCAAGTTCTCCCAAAACAATACTCAAGGCTCTATAGCACTCAGGCCCGTTTCTGACATTTTTTAGGCCTTGGGCGAGATGTAAAAATGGGCCCTCGATAATTATGAAATTATTTTCAATATATTGTTTATAACACTATATGTAACTTCGAATTCAAGAAATACTGATTTTTCATATAAAACAATTCCTTCCAATATTTCTAGTGCAAGTTCAATCATAATTATTTCTAAACCAATATTATCTACCATATTATTTTTACATAATATCGTCAATTCGTTCGATCGTCAAATACATCTTATGACATACCTTTAATATAGATTGACATCATTTGATGTCACTATGTTGACATCATTTGGGTTGAAAAAATCAACATCAATTGAGTTTTCATGTCACCTCTTGTTAATGTTTTTCATCACCATTTTAAACTTTTTGGCTTGAAACAAACTTTTTAAGAACTATCCATCTTAGAATCAAAGGTCCATGTTGTACGTTGAGATATTATTCGTGTTTTAGAGATTGGAGAATACTTAAGATTCATGGACCCAATATTAGGTTGAGGGGTCAATAACGTATGAAAAAAGATGATTCTGAAATCCTAAATATAGTATAAGTTGGATTGTCTTATATAGTTGGTAATTTTCTTCAAATGGTATGAGTTTATTAGTTAATTAAAAGAAATCTACTTTATTCTACGACAAAAATATAATTCATATGGATGGAATAATCAAAAAAATATGTGGAAAATGGATAATGGAGTACATATCAAGGTTTCTAAGCAACATTGGTTAGATACTAGTACTAAATAAAAGAAAACTTATAAAAAACAATAAACAATGCTCGAAATTTTTCTGCGTATTGATGCTTTTAAAAAAATATCCCCTTTTTCGGCTAAAATTAATCCTTATGCAAGAAAAAAAACATTATGCATAAATTTTGACTATTTTAGGAATAGTATTTGGAAAGTGGATAAGAAATGAATTTGGTTGATAAGATTGTCTATTTTAGTTAATTTTTTCAGTTTTACGGATAAAGGAGGTGTGTTCTCTTCTGTTTTTATTTTTTACTTTGTAGTTTTACATGCTATGTAGGTTGTATGTTACATTTTTAGTAATAATAATGTATTTAATGGTTTCTAAAAGTCAAAGGATTTATTTAACAAGTTTGAATTGTCCAAAGACTTTTTTTGTTCCAAAAAATTGTCTAAGGACTTAATGACTTCAAACACTAAAATCAATTTGGTTTTATTCGACTTTTTCCTAAAATGAAAGACCAATTAACTTTGTACAAATTTTCTTGTCCGTTGTAATTAATTAATACATGCTTAGGCCCTTAATATAGTGCAGAAAAAAATTGGGTTCTATTATATACTAAATTTTTTCGAACTACTACTATATAACGTTCTACAATTTTGGGCCCCTATTTTTTTGGGCCCTAAGCGTACGCCCGACCCGCCCTCCCCCAGGGACAGCCCTGATAGCACTATGCATCTCTCTCACTCCAAACAGAATTGTCTTGTCCGCTAGAATCCTTACGCCTGAAGGATACTTCAACATTCCCACGAATTTTCATATCTACTACAAAACATCATAAACTAATCAATCTGATGTTTCATCAATATTCCAATTGGATAAGATGAACTCGCCCACCCACTAATCGGAACCAACTAGCATGCAAGTTCCTCTACTATGTAGTCACCAACTAACACTTCAATCCTTCACCCACAAGGTAGTAATGCCATAGCACTAACTAAAATTCCATACATCTCAACAACATACTTGCCACTTTTGATATCTCACCAGAACTTCCCAAGCAAAGATTCACTCTAACACTTATCTGATTAGCAACGTCAACTCATCGCTTAATATAACGACAACCCATTATCGCATCAATGATTTACACATTTCTCTTGGCATAAAATGCCACCAACTTCCCCACACAACCACCATACCACGATATCATACTACACCCAGTCCTTCGTGAGCCCCTTTACACACTTAATAGATACTGACTCTTGCATGCCAACCATAACACATCTGAAGCTGAAGTAAAGTCGTTTCCCGACTTTGTCTTTCCCGGATCTAGACGAACCACATGTCATGATCATCTAATCAAAGCACACTCGCTTCGGTTACACTAAATAATTCATTCTTATATGGATCATCAAACACCATAGAAAAATCACTTATGCAACCACGATCTTTCACTTTTGTAACACTCACACAAGATGGTCCAGCGTCATGCCGAATACACACCTTTCTCCGAACGACTTCTTACATCTTTGTAAAAACTCAACCAAATAACCACACTATAGTTACTTTTCCACTTCCAGCCTCCTGACAACCATCCAACAGAACGATCATTGATTTCAACATCGACAATTGTCCTGGTGATGCTTCAACGATCTCACCGACATACAAAGATTCCCAATGGAACCTACCTCTCCCAAAACATCATAACTAACTCTATCTCCCACAGTCCTCTCTTGAAGGAAGCACAAGACCTTCTTAGTGCAAAAATCAAATTACAAGACCACACCAAAATCAGGCTCAAAGCCGACAACATTTCATCAAGGCACCACAACACCACTCAATAACATGCCACTATTAGGAGCACTTAGACAACTTCGAACTTCACCCCGAACATAACCATTCTCAAATGGACAAACAAGGGTCTACACTAGAAAACGAATCTTACCAAATTCATCGCCCGAGACTCCCGCTATGCACCGTCCTCTTCTAGCCGAAACACTAAAGTTGTCACCCGACTATATTTTATTCAATCGACAATTTCAACTTCCTAAGCCCTTCCTTATCCGTAATTGTAATATCCTTCACGACCGAGCAAGTTCATAGCCTTCATGCATGTCGATTGTCGACACAACGATTTAAATCATTTTTCACATTTGAAAATTTCAAAACTTCAACATCATAAAACAACATTGAGTAGGCATGACACAACCCCGCTCAAGTCGAATAGTAAGCACAACGTCCTCGAGGATCGCTCACATGCAACCCCACGATAAATCACAATCTTGTCCGACCAAGTCGATGTCGTCACCACAAGTGCATTCAATAAAACGTTTCCAATACGACTAGAAACGTTCTGAATGAAATCATTTGTATAAAGTGAGCCAGTCGGCTCCCACACCCATTTATATGATAATAAGTCAATAGTCATTTGGTTATAAGACTTTGCAGTCAAAACGTTTCCATGATTTTCGCAACGACGATTATCTCGACAAAAAGAATGAAATGATTTGCAAATAACTAAGTTCAAAATTTTATCAAGCAACGTAAACAAATTTATCTTTTTCTTTAAATACACGCTTGCACGCATCGATTCTTTTCCCAACACAAATTTTTTCATTATGCACGTATATCCTTTTAACATGAAAAAGCTTTTGTAACACATTTAAAGACACAATGCATGAAACTCAATTTGCAAATGAAGGCTATTCACTCTAACAAGATCAATCGTTGTACTCACAACAACTTATCGTTGACACCATACTATGACCAACCACTGCTTTCTCACCCTTGCAACAACTTGTTGTACAAGTGCTTCACAAACCACTTGATTGACCACTCCACATGGTTTCCTAATTGACCAGTTACTTCACCTTCTACTCCTACACGTACTTCACTCCAATACTGATATCTTTCCTTCATTATCCTTGCCACTAAACCACTTGACTAAACAGTCAAAGGCTAGATTTCCCCCACTCAATCTTGAATTAAAGCTTTCAAGATTCCAATATTGTCTTCACTCTCTATCCCAACTGATCGGCACCTCAAACCCAAGAACGGGGACTCACTAGAAACTAGGAGTTTGCCCTCAACCAACCATTCATCTCTTTGAATCCCAAGGATTATACCTTAGACGGTTAACTGACATATCGAACAATACTTCTTCTAGAAGGTAAAAGCATCACATTATAAGTGATCACCCAATACACACCAGCCCTTTTTCTATCAAATGCAAGGTTATAACTTTCTACATACTGTCACTCTCACCAATCGTCCCAACAATGGAGACTGAGGTCTAGTGAATTCCCTCTTTAAAACAGTTCCACACAAACAGTAGTTTAAAACATTCAACCGTTATAATAATAAACGGAAATCCAGTTAAAATGCTCTACTCCACATAAGGGTATTGCACAGTGGTCTCAACTCCCATCACCTCATGTGAGGTCAACACTCGGGGCCCCCATAGTAGATCCCCACGACCCCCAGTAGATGCCGTATCCGTGTACATGCAAAACGGATTCGAGGCACACGGTCTAAACCATTCACCAAGGATTCTCAACAATCCATGGTCCAACACACCACTGTGTAACCCGACTCCACACATAGCAACAACTCACAAGAGCATGCAATCAACACTTACGTAGAAAAGAACGTATAAACAACTTGCATGCTTTAATAAACATTTCCACATCATGTAATAATAAAGCCTTTAAAAATGTTTAATCATGTCATCATGCTCAAAACCATAATCAGTTATGAAAACTTTAACAAAACATTTCATTTGCACAAAGGAGTTAAGGGAACTCACCTGAGCTTTAGCAGATCGATACACGCTTTACATCTCACTTTATCTCAAATCGAACACCTGAATTGGACACCACAAGAATTGTGTTAAACCATCTAACCATATTCCAAAACATCCCTACTAAGCCCTAAAGCAAACTCCCAATCGACGCCTCGATCCTAGGCCCGGACAAACAACGAAACGGAAATGGGGTTTGGGGGCCAGAGCTTGGCGCTGATGGTGGCGCTACTCCATCCTCACGGAGCTCTGGTCCGCCCCCTGCACGAGTTTTCTTCCAAAAACCAAGGGTTTCTCATCCCCAAACTTCCCCAAACCAGTTCTAAGTCTCCCAAATCGATATTTTAGATACAATAAGCATTAAGAATCAACAACCAACATTTAAAACAATATAAAATCCACCAAATCCCTCTAGTGATTCATGATTTCAAACTCAAAACTCAAAAACTCCATTAAAACCCAAAATCTTGCTAGGATCAACATCCACCATTGAAATAGTGTAGGATTCTCAAAGGAGGTAATAGAATCAATAAACCAACTCTAGAATACTACATTTCTATTGGAGTAAGGGCTAGAAATCAAAATCTTGAACTCTCCATTGATACTTCTAGCTAAGCATCACCCAATTGAGAAAGAAGATGAGAAATAGGATACGAATCCGTACCTGAAAGTTGCTATTCTTCAAGCTCTTAGATGCTAGAGTTTCTTCCTCTTCTCAATTGAAGCTTGATCTCCACCCTTTCCTCTCCAACTCTTCAGCCGCCATCTACCATAATGAAGAGGGTTTTAGGGGTTTTACCCCTTATATCCAAGTTTTTCCAATTTGCACTTAAGTCCCTTACATTCCTTATTCACAAATCTGACCCCAAGGTTATATAAGATGACTTATTGGCAATGGTTGTTACAGTTGTGGATTTTGTTGTTGAAAAAAGTTATGATTTTGAGACTCGTGTAAATGACGAAACAAACGAGTTGGAAGATTTATTCTTCATTCATCCAAAATCATTGGAGCTTTGGCGTGCATTCCCACAAGTGTTGGTCATCGATGCCACATATAAAAAAAATAGGTACCGGAATATGCATGTGTATTATATTAATGTTAATATTATTATTTTGTTTATTATCCAGGTACGATATGCCTCTTCTTGAGATAGTTGGTGTAACATCAACCAACAAGACATTTTGCATAACATTTGTTTTCATGCATCAAGAAAAGGTATCAAATTATATTTGGGAGTTAGAATGTCTAAAGTCTAAAATATACGATAACCTTTACCCGAGTGCCATAGTCACAGACAGAGAGTTGACTTTGATTAATGCATGCAAAGTGGTATTTCCGGGTGCTAAAATATTGCTTTGTAGATGGCACATCTATCAGAATTTCCTGAAACATTGTAGACTATCGATACATGAGTCTCAATCATGGAATTCTTTTTATCAAGCATGGTTGCAGTTAGTTGAATCTCCAAGTCAAGAATTGTACACGTACAATTTGGTACAACTTCAAGAAAAGTTGCTCAGTTATCCAGGTATTCTCCATTCCACTTGATGCGATCGTCGTATTTTGGAAAAAACTTGATTTCTCGCCATGTGTGTCTGCACAAGATGACGATATTCAATGTGACGATGAAGTTCAAATGTTTAGAGAAAATTTCAATAAACAATCAGTTCCTGATCGTAAAAGCTTGCTGAAAAAGTTAAAGGATATAATCATGCCATCAAAAACGTTGTTTCATGAACCCTCGGCTCATAGAACCACTCAGGGACGTCCTTCTCTAAAGAATCAAGCTCTAAAGAAAAAGATTATTGAAGACCCTCGTAGACACAGTTGTTCTAACGCGCCAAAATTTATCAACTCTAAAGATTTTGGTTATCAAGAATCAGCGAGGCATAGCTCCTACTTCCAACGACAACCCACCCCCCCAAATCCATATCTTGATCAAATCCCGAGTTTATTTCATCCATACATCACACAAATACAAGATGTATTGGGCGATGGAAATTGTGGATTTTGAGCCATATCTACTTGTTTGGGTGGTCATGAAGACGCATGGGACAATATCCGCATAGAGTTAATGGTTGAACTAACTGAGTATCAACAGTGTTATTCTTATGTGATTGGCAACGAGTGCCTAAGAATTTACGAAGCGTTGAATTTTTTCCAGAAGGGCGTCTTTGCACCAGCTACGCGCTATGCCTGAAATGGGAATTCTAACTCCTTCAAGGTTCAATGTCATACTACATGTTCTCAATATGGCAAGCAATGTGACATACTTACCATTCAGGACACAATCGCCGTCATCATCCCAACACGTGTCAATTGCAATAGTGCATGTTGATGGTAATCATTACATAAAGGTGGTATTAAACGGAGAATACCCAATGGCCACACTCGTACACCATTGGACACGTTATCGACTTCAAGATGCAAGTACATGGATTGTCCCATACAAACGTAGATTAGATGTGTATGAAGAATATATAGAGCATACTTGTACTCGTGGATATGTTGATTTAAACGAATAATCAAAGTTGGAATTTGTTGGAATAAAAATTTGTTGGAATAAAAAAATACCCAATATATTTATTAACTTTATGTTAAAAACTTACGAGTGATGCATTTTCTCTTTTTCTTTTATAAAAAACAATCAATTAACCAATACGTTATAGCGGCCTATATATAGTTTTTTCTTTCAGAAAATGTCTAAGGACTTAATTGTTCAAAATATAAAAGAATACGTCTTAACATATCACATTAACATGCATAATCAATACATATAATTGGATTTAATTATTTTATTATATATCAACAAGGTACAGTATATGACATATAATAATATAACTAAATCAAAATATATTCAATATTGAGCTTATTTCGAAGGTATCGACGAGACGATTATAATGGCGTAACTTGTTAAAATTAAAAAGTATATTTTAACATATTTTAGTTAATATACGATTATATGTGTTAATATGATGAAAGTGTAAAATGAAAAATAGAAAACTAAAAGGTATAAAGTTAATTAACTAAATAAGCATAAATGTGTTTAAACAGGGGTTGTTTGGTTATTCTTTTATTGATGTGTTTGAACACGATTTTCTTTCCTGCAGCTCTTATTTCTCTCTCTAAATTTGTTTTTAGAATTTTCTTTTCTTTCTCTAGTAATTATTTGTAATATTTCAAGAAGAAAAGTTTGTAATTCTTGTATGTTTGCTTTGAAATAAAATCGTTTTAGTTTTTTTATAAAGTGCAAAAAAAGGTAATTGCATTTAAAAATAATAGTTGTTTAAAACCAACAATTTAATGTCATAGTATTTAAATATATGTATATAGATTAACCATTGAAATCAAATATAAATGAACAAACATTAACAACCATAAATGAAAGAAGCAGATCATTGTTTATATTCGTTCATTTAATTAAACAAACAAAAGAATATGTTCATATTCGTTCATATATTAAATAAAAAAAACATAAATTAATTTCCCACCGAACACAACATTTTATTCTTGTATCAAAACTTTGCTTCTAAAATATTCTAGGGTAATTGATAAAAGTTGGGGTTTGTTTTTGGATATAGATCCGTATTGAATATTGGTATGAGAAATTTGAGATTATTGTAAATATAAAATCTATGTAAAAGTGCGAGACTTAATATATGGAGGAAAATTTCAATTCTCATGTTTAATGCATAATCAAGTTGTTTATTAATTATCTATCTAAATTATGTAGATAAATTGTAGTATAAGTATCCCTTATATAAATGTAAGAATACACTTTAATATACTTGCACGAGTGTTTCATTCTTTCCAAGTTTTCCATTCCTTTCTCGATAAATCTATTGATAATCTTAGTTAATTATAACACGTTATCAACACGAGAACTCTAATCAGTGTATGCATTTCCTTAATACTATATGTTAAGAAGGTAAAATGTTAAACATAAACAATATGAAAATTGATGACTTCTTTATTATAGATATTATGAATATTAAGGGGTCGTTTACCTAATCACTTACCCAGGTAAGTGCTTATCGGTAAAACTCAACACTATCACTTACTTCCCGTGTAAGATTTTTGTCCACCAAAATGGCATCGTATTCAACAATTTAGTCGGTAAGCGCTAACCGTGGTAAGAGCCGTCGCACTCAATTACCGGGTAAGACTCTCGGTCCTTGCTTTCGACTCTCGGTCCTTGCTTCCGCTCTTACTGGGTAAGATTCTTGGTTATTGTTATATTCATCCGGTAAGCTAATGTGACTTGGTAAGCACTTACCCGGGGAAGCATTTTGTAAACGGCCCCTAAGGCTATGTTTGGCAAACTAGTTGATAAGTTAGTTGGTGAGTGATAAAGTAGTTGGTATCTAATAAGTTATATTGTCAACTAATTATGTTTGGCAAAACTTTATAAACATGTAAAGTGAAAGAAACACATCTTAAAAAAATAGTCAATTACAAATACTTCCATAAATTTATAATAATACAATAAAACAAAGTTCTAACAATATAATATGTTAATTAATTCAAACAAAATAGTAAAGAAACTTATATATATATATATATACACTATAAATTTTGAGTTTGTTAAAATAAACTTTAAAAAAATATACATTAATTTATGATTTCAAAAATATAATCATTAATTAAATTAAATCAATAAAATTATTTATCTATAAAATAAAACAAGTATAAATTTAAAGAAAATTAATTAAAATGCCCAAAATACACACCATTCTCTCTCTTTTTTTCTTTCAAAATACCGAAAATCCTGGTGAAAATGGTCGCGATCGAGAACTCCTCCCAACTTTTCCCAGAATTTTACACGTTTAGTCCCTCGATCGTGAAAAATAGGTTCGCGATCGCGAACTTAGTCCCTGAAGTTTGTAAAATTACAGTTTTCGTCCCTCCCTTGTGAAATAGGTTCTTGATCGCAAACCTAGAAATTCCAGAAAATGACACTTTTGGTCCCTCTTCGTGAAACAAAAATTGGTTTTCAAGTTTTAGGTGTTTTCACGTGTTTTTTGCATGCCTTTCACGACCTCTACTGTTTTTTTCCACAATTTGTCTGATAATTGTACTATTGTCATTCAATTTTGTGGTTGGAATTCATTTATTCCATCCATCTTTCATCTATAAAAAGTAGTAAAATGTAAACCCTAATCGTTCATCACATACATTGTTCTTGCTTTCCTTGTTCATCACATCCATTGTTCTTGCTTTCATATCCATTTTTTCTTTCTGAGATTCATCTGAAAAAGTGAGTTCAGTTGTTTAAAAAGTTAAGCTATTTTTATGTTGTAGTGGTGAATGGGTGCAAGATAACAATGGGTTGAATTTTGCTTATATTTTTAAGCATGGTGTAAAATTGGCAGCAAACATTACACATCGGAAGTTTCTTGCTCATGCCATGCAAAAATGTGGAATCGAACGTTCTGCTGTTGGTGTAGCCAAGGTAGTGTACAAGAATGATGGCTCAATCTTTGAGTTAACCAACGATGCAGATGCTTCTTGTTTTATGAAATTTTCAACCCAGTCAGATAGACCTCCAGCACTTTTTATGTATGTCGAGTCATTGATGTGCGACGAAGGTGATGACGAAGGTGATGAAGAAACCCATGTCGGTGGTAATCAACTGGAGCCTAATTCTCAATTTCAGCCCTCGTACGACCCAACATCTAATTCAGATACATATGGTCTTAATGACTGTTATCCCGATTTTGTTTCGGAGACGCAACGAGTAGAAGAAGAAGACGAAGAAACACAATTTGCTAGAATTGATGATGACGAAACCCATGTTTTTATGGACTTATCAGATACCGATAATGATAAGGACGAAGAAGTAGAAACATACACCCCTACTAATAAATCATTTGGTGAGTTAAATGATTATTTTGATATGCCTCATCCTCTTCCAACCCCGGAGACCTATATCCCAACCTACCAACTTGCACCTTAAAGTTCAAGGATAGCTGAAGGTCGGTTATTTGATACAAAGAATGAAATGATTATAGAGCTCGGAATTAAGTTCATGGAAGAGGGTTTCGTGTTTAAAACGAAGAAATCCAACAAAGGAAGATTCGAGGCTATATGTGAGAGAGAGAATTGTAATTGGCGTATGACGGTGAACTCCGTGGGAAAGAAAGGATTGATATTTCACGTTAGAAAGTTGGTGGATGTATATACTTGTTCGAGGACGCAACTGAATCCCAATCACCGATAAGCAAACAAAAGGACTTTGGGCCATATAATGGAAGGAAAATTACTTGATACTAGCAGGGCACTTCCGCCAAAGGACATCATGAACGATATAAACGAGCAGTACGTGATCACTACCGGTTACCACCAAGGTTGGCGTGCGATATGTATGTAAAAACCGAGTTTGTTTTTGGTCAATATTTGGAAAATGTAGGAAGAATTTCGGAAATTTGAAGTTATGTGGTCTAAGTGTGAAAATTTAAAAGTTTGGTGCTCTTTGTGAAGGTATAAAAGGATGAGAGAAACCCTAAATTTCTCATTTTCTAGCTTTGTTCAGTGTGTGTTGTGTGTGTGGCTAAGAGAAAGAGCAAGAAAAGGATTTTGACAATTGAAGAAGAAGAAGAAGTCGATTTTCAGCTAGGTTTTGAGGAAAAGCTCCAGAATCATCCAGGTAAAATCAATCCTAATTCTCTCTAAGTTTGTGTGTGTTGTGGGTATTTAGAGATGAAACTTGGATTTTTGTGGGTTTATTGTGTTCCTCATTAAATCTGATTAAGAGAGGTTGTAGAGTGGAATGTTGTGTAACCTCGACCCATATTTGCTAATCTGAAGGTATTGGGAAGATTAGGCAAGGGATGTATATGATTCCTTGCGTTTTTTGAGTTTTCTCGTAGCGTCCGGAAACCCTCAATTTAGGGTAGTGTCCGGGAGATTTATGGTGTCCGGATGAGAGTTGTGACCGGGTAGAATTTTGATAGTAGTTTCCGGTAATTAATCGGAAACCCTTATGAATCCGGATAGTTTGGTTGTCCGGGTAGGACGTCCGGATAGTCTTGGTTGTCCGGGTAGGACGTCCGGTTAGTCTTGGTTGTCCGGGTAGGACGACCGGATAGTTTTGGTCGTCCGGGTAGGACGTCCGGATAGCTCTGGGTGTCCGGATGGTTTTGGCTGTCCGGATGAAGTGTCCGGAAAGTTGGGGTGGGACATGGTAGTGCGGGCTGTTAGTCCGAGGGACTAACTGTGTGAGTGTGTAATTCCATCAAGCGGCTTATCATAGTAGCATGTACCCTTATAGGTGCAGTTGAAGGGAGAGCTCATCTAGTGAGAGGATTAAGCGGGACGACAGGTGAGTTTTTCTGATCTTAATCCCTTTTAAAGTGTGGAACCTTATGCATGATTATATGGTAAGTGTTCGTATTAGTATCTGCTCATTTATGAAAAGTGTGATTTAATTGTGTGGACATAAACTACTTCCGTGTGGACGAGCTATGGCAATGGTGTGAGATGGGGGTGTGTCCCATATGATTGAATATATACGAAAATTGTGATTTAAATGTGTGGACGGAAACTATTTACGTGTGGACGAGCTATGGCAATTGTGTGAGATGGGGGCGTGTCCCATGTGAGTTGATATATGAATGTGTTTCATATATGGGCGGTGTGTGCCCTTTTACGCTGTCACAGTGTGTGTGACCATAGTGTATGCCATTAGATTGTCATAGTGTGTGCTGGCCATCATGTGTGTTCATAACAACTTTGTACATTCATTTCTTACTGAAAGCTTTTTCATAAACTGTATTATTTTGTGGTGTGGCTTTCGGGGGAACTCACTAGACCTCATGGTCTAACCCTCGCTTTTCAAAACTAAAACCTTTTCAGGTAAGCTGGTAGTCGAAAGCTTGCTTAGAAGCTGGCAAGGCGTGAGACAGAGGCATATAGAAGGATTAGAGGGCTTTCCTTTTATCTTGTAGTTGCGATCTCAGCTGTAGTTAGGGTTATTTCCGCAAACCCAGTTTGTAATCTGTTTAATGTATTACATTGAGCCATCTTTGGCGTTTTAATTTAAAGATATAGCTTTTGGCATGATTGTTTGGAGTGGGTTGTTACAATGTAGGGCACTACTATTGGTGAGGGGCACTTTTGAGGAGTCGTATGAATGACTCCCTACGTATTTTTTATAATTTGGAGCTGCGTAATCCAGGTACACACACCAGAATACGAACGGATTCAAGGGGACGTTTTGAGTTGTGTTTCGCTGCCCTTGGATGCACGGTACGTATATTAATACGTCATATGTTTACATACTATAAACTATAACATTTACAAACGAAAACTACCTACATTTTTGTAGATCCACTCTTTTTTGACAAATCTGCGTCGTGTCCTTGTAATAGACGTTGCCCATTTAAAGGGACGTTACTTGTGTTTGATTTATATGAATGTTGATGGTCTTTTCACTTTAATAAATATGTATTCCGTTTTCGTAACTATGTATTTTCTCTTTCCGGTTATATGAATTCGATGATTTTTTTATTCTAATAACTATGTCTTTAATCCTTCATAACTATACATTTCATTTTTGATATAAAATATAATAACATTGTTATATTACTACGATTATTATTATTATAAATTCACATTTTTGTTTCATATTTGAAGTTTGATATGAAATCTTACGGAGCACGCCATCAAGAAAATATTGTAGACTTGTGTATACCTGATAGTGGTACCACACACACCATCCTGAAAGCTAAATATATATATATATATATATATATATATATATATATATATTTCTAAGTTAAAATCAACAAAGGGAACCATACACACTATATCAGGTCCTGCAAACATGATAGAAGGAATAGGAATAGTGCATTTCCTATTACCGAATTGTACAAAGTTCATTACTAGTAATGTTTTGTTTTCTCCAAAATCGTGAAATCTAATAAGTTTCAGTGATATATATCTTAATGGATATGATACTCGAGTAGTGAAGTCAGGATATGAGAAATATATGTATATTATTGATAAGAACTGTGTGCTAGAGAAACTACCAATACTTCATTCTGGTTTACATCATACATATGTAAATATGGTTGAAACAAATATGGTAGTTAAAGAAAAATATTGTGATCCCGCGATATTTAGTTTATGGCATGACAAATTAGGTCATCCAGGATCGATAATGATGCGCATGATAATTGGAAGAACATATGGACATCCATTGAAGGACCAGAAGTTCCCTCAAACAGCTAAAGTTACTCTATGTACATGTTGTTCACTTGGAAAATTAATTGTGAGACCTTCAACATCTAGAATCGAAAATGAATATGATACTCGAGCAGTGAAGTCAGGAAATGAGAAATATATGTATATTATTGATAAGAACCGTGTGTGATATTTCATGTATAAGCATAATTTTGTTTCTCTAATTTCAAAATATTATAAAAATTTGTTAGAGAAGTTCTAACGTTCCAATAGAACCCCCAAAAATAAAGTTATAAGACGAAGAAGGAAGCAAAGTTATAACATAAGATGTTTTGTATTGTTCATGTTAACTTAGGAACCGTTACTAAACGTTTACCGGAAAAGTGTTTACCTAGTGGCGGAGCCATTAGGCGCCAAAAGGGCTTGGGTGACTCCTGACAAGTTTTGAGACCATGTGTAATTTATATTTACAACAATGAAAGACCAAACTTATTTCAAAAGTGGAGTCCACTACCACATCACCAACTACTTTATAATTTATATTTACATATTTTAAAATTTTATAATATCACAAAAAATACTAAATAAGATTGGGAAATTAATTAAAGGGAAAAGTCTAAATAAACCCAACAAACTATCTAGTTTTGCATGGTTAAGTCCCTAAATTATTTTTTTGAATGAAAAAACCAATAAACTTTCTCATTTTGAATGATTAAGTTCCTAAACTATTTTTTGGATGAAAAAACCATTAAACTTTCTCATTTTGAATAATCAAGTCCCTGAACATTTTTCTTAAAAATACAAATCACCGAACTTTTAAAAATTTCCTATAACCGACTAAAAATGCTTTAAAATTAAAAAAAACGAAATCAAATTTACCGTTCCCAAACCTTACGTCATTCAGACCCCACGCAATAACCGAGGTCAACAATTTGATAGATGATATGTAGAACAGACAGTGACGAGAAGTGGCGAGGGGGAGCGTTACCTTTGTTTGCTAGGAGTTTGAATGACGTACGGTTTAAAAACGGTAAAACCGATTTAGATTTTATTTTACTTTTAAAAAAATTAGTCAGTTACATGTAGTTTTTTTTGTTAAAACGTTGCACGTAACCACTTTAAAAGTTCGATGATTTATTTATTAAAAATGTTAAAGGACTTAATCATCCAAAATGAGAAAGTTTAATGGTTTTTTCATTCAAAGTGAGAAGTTTTAATGGTTTTTTAATTCAAAAAAATAGTTTAGGGACTTAATCATTTAAAATGAGAAAGTTTAATGATTTTTTTATTCAAAAAAATAGTTTAGGGACTTAACCATTCAAAATGAAATAGTTCAAAATGATACCCAAAGTTCAAAATTGGTTTGCCAAAATATCCAAAACCCCTTACTCTATTGCCAAAATACCCATTATACCCGCGATGGGATTTGCAATCGCGGACTGGGCCCGCGATGGGGTCTGCGGTAGTCCCGCGGTGGGCCGAAAATTAGGGTTTTGGCCCCTAATGTTTCATTTTTGGTCCCTCTAGTTTTTAGGTTATCATTTTATGTATTTTTCAGGTGTTTTTGCATGTTTTTACTGTTTTTTTCACACATATTGTCTGAGTTGTTTCAGGTATTTAATATAGAAATTAATTAAATAAAATGATTTCCCCATTTTAATTTTTGGTCCCTTTTTTCAACTCGGGTCTTTTTGTTTGTTAAATTACAACGTAGATCACTTATGTTTGATAAATTTCACGAGACGATAAAGTAGATAAAACCATGTTATATATAAAACAAGAGTAGTAAGCATACAAGATTTATCGTCCCAATCAAGGAAAATCAATGTTCAGATCAACGGTATCATATGTTATACTTCCATGTGGTTCACGCTCCGATGGGCCCTGCATGTTAGTTAGTTGGCTGACTGAACGTTTACTCCTTGGCACGCTTGAAGGGGTGGGACTTGGACACTCTCCACGAGTATGTCCTACGCATTGGCACCGAGTACATTTTCGCTGTATCGAACCTTCACCACGTGATGGACGTCGGTCGTTCTTTCTCGGTCTCCCGGCTCTGTTCTTAGTGTTTAACGGTGGATAGCATGGCGAGGGGGTCGGGTGGAAACACCCATGCTTCAGGGGGTCCAGTTGGATTTATTACCTCTTGGTATGTTTCCCGGTAAGTTTCGGACGTGAAGAAATTGACAGCCAAGTCGCTGCAATCTCTACTACCCATATATCTTGCAACAGCGATGACATGGCCGCACGGTAACCCATATTTTTGCCATTCAAAACATGAAAAAGATGGTCGGTCATATTTACAATCGCGTCAAATAGGTTATCACGAACCTCGTACCTCCATACACAATTTCGCCTACCCTCCATGCCGACGCCTGTCCCGCCCTGAGGAGAATTATCTCCTCCACCTTTGGTGTGAGTCTATTAAGCATTTCACCTCCTTTTCGACGTCGAATTTGGTACCACTCCTGTTGAAAGGACCGAACGTACTCCATAAGTTGTACAATCGGTAATCTACGCGCAAAACTGGAGAGTGCATTCACCGACTCTTCACTATTGGAGGTCAGAATGTCATAACGTTGTGCAGGAAAATGGGCCGTCGACCACCTCTCCGGTCCAACATCATCCATAACTTTGGCTGTTTTGTTGGCACTAACTCGTAGAACATTCATGTACCGGTCAAACTCCCGAGCCATTTATGCTCTGCATGCCTTCTAGTAGACGGTGTTGTAAGTTGGAATACATTTGTCCTTGCTTTTGGCGTTCATCTCTAAATGTCGACAACATAAGGCGTGAGGGGCGTTTGGGTACGTGGCCGAGATTGCGGCGCTTATGGAAGGTGCCCTGTCGGACATAAACACCAATCCTTCCGGGTCTCCGATAGCTTGTCTCAACATGGACAGAAACCAAGTCCACTCCTCCCCGGTATCGGACTTGCCTACTCCGAAAGCTACGGGAACGATGGCGTATTCCCGTCCATGGCAACCGCCAGGAACATCATACCAAGTAAGGCCCCTTTAAATGGGCAGCGTCTATTACCAGGACACGACGCATATTTCTCAAAAATGTGCGGATCTGCAAAAACGTAGGTGGTTTCCCTTTGTAAATGCTATAGTTTATAATGTGTAAACATATGACGTGTTAATATACGTACCGCTGGTCCAAGGGCAACGAAGCACAACTCAAAACGTCCATTTGAATCGGTCCTTATCTGGGTGACTGTACCTGGATTCTGCAGCTACAAATTATATAAATACCTAGGGAGTCGTTCATACGACTCCTCGAACGTGCCTCTGACCATTAGCATTGCCCTGCATCGCGCACGCCAGCCTTGGTAGTAACCAATTGTGATCCCGTACTGCTGGTTTACATCGTTGACGATGTCCTTTGGATGAAATGACCTGCTAGCATCAAGAAATTTGTCTTTCAGTAATGCACCCAAAGTCCATTTGTTGGCTTGTTTGTGGTTGGGATTCAATTGAGTCCTCGTACAAGTGTGTTCGTCGTGCAACTTTCTAATGACAAACATACCTCCTTTCTCGCCCACGGACCTCGCGTACAGCCTCCAATTATAGTTTTCTCTCGCACATACAACTTCGTATCTGGTTTTGTCGGATCTCGGCGTGTAACTTTCTTGTGTGGCCAAGTCATCCTTCGAATCAAATATTTCACCTACTTGTATCCTTGAATTGTGATTATAAGGTTTAGGTTCGTAGGTTTGTGTATGGGTATCCGAGGTTCGAAGAATAGGGGGCATATCAAAAAAGGCATTTAACTGACTAAATGATTTACCACTAGGGGTATATTTTTCTCCTTCTTCGTCCTCATCACTGTCGGTACCTGATCTGTCTATATCAGTTCTACCCATTGTGAAAACATGGGTTTCGTCATCAGCAACTCCAGCAAAACGACCTTCTTCGTCTTCTTCTTCTTCTTCTTCTTCTTCTTCTTGTGTCTCCAGAGCAAAATTACGATAACAGTCGTTAACACCATATGCATGATCCGAATAAACTGTTGGGTCGTAGGACGCCTGAAATTGAGAATCAGGCTCCTCCATTTGGAGGTCTTTGTAATCACCGTCGTTGTTAATGCCAAAAATCGCACCAAAGTACAACTTAAGGTCGATGTGGACTTTAACAACTAAAGAAAGGAATCATTCGACAAAAGCGTGCGACAAAGACGAAAATATAAATGAGACAGAGATTTTGGTGACGCGAGAAAAACCTCAACAAGAAAAAAAAAACTGCGGACGACTGTGGAAGTCGTCGTTGCACTATGGTCGCCAAACATGGGCGATGTCCTTGTGTTTCTGGTGTCGATCGTACAGAGATTACAATACAAATGAAGGAAAGACTTCGAAAATGTAAAGTAACAAGTGTTTTCTAATGTAAAACAGTGTGCGTCGTGTGTAAAAGTGAAGTGTCGTGTGTTGATGTCGTGCGTCGAGAACGATTCTTCTGTGAGCGATATTTGTGCTTCAAGTGTTCTTCAGAGTTCGAGTGCTTGTGTCTGATCTTCTATGTTGTATCTGTGTTCCGTCCCCTGAAATGATGATTCTCCTTGATATTTATAGTCTTCGGGTACTTTAATTGGATCATTAAGGACTTTAGTAACTGCCGTAACGGTCGTCGTCTTTAATGCGGGATTAGATGTTCTTAACTGACTTCGTCGGTTATAGCCGTTGCCCATTAATGGTGTTGACTCATGCATTAAACATTGAACAAACATAACAGTTGTATAGCGTGTTAGTCGGTCGAGGTCGCATGGTTTTATACGACGGTCGTATGAACTAGGCGACGTCGAGGTCGAGTGTCGTGAGGTAAAAGACTTTCGATTTTATCTTTAATCGTGAGAGAAAGTACTATGATTTTACCTTCGTTAAAAGAAAAAGGAATAGGTGTTTTCCTTACCTTGGTCGTGGTCGAGACTGGTGAAATTTTGCCCAAACAGTCGTCATCACCGTCGTCATCGCTTTCATCGCACACCAATGATTCGGCATACACAAAAAGTGATGGAGGTCTTTCTGACTGGGCTGCAAAGTGCAGAAAACTAGAGATATCCCCATCGTTGGATAACTCCACAATAGACCCATCATCATTCTTGAACACTAACTTGCAAACAACAGAAGGGTTGATTCCATATTTTTGCATGGCGTATGCAACAAACTTCTGATAAGTATAGTTTACGGACAATTTTACACCCTGCTTAGATTTATAAGCAAAATTGCACTCATTGTTGTCTTGCACTCATTCACCATCGAAACAGAAATATAGCTTAGCTTTTGCAACAGTTGAACTCATTTTTTCAGTAGTATCTCAAAAAGAAGATACTTAAATGATGAAGAAAGAAAGCAAGAAAGAAGGATAGAATGGATGTGAATTGCAACCATAATGAAATAGATGAATGATTATGGATTGCATTTTACTGATATTTATGGATGAAATCTCATTGAGGAAGATGAATTACAACCACAATTTGGTCTTCCAAGTACAATAATTCAACATTGATGAAACAACCAACATGAATTGCAAGCACAAATTGGTCTTCCAAGTACAATAATTCAACATTGATGAAACAAGCCAGTGAATTTCAACCACAATTTGGTCTTCCAAGTACAATAATTGTGGAAAAAACAGTAAAAACTGCAAAAAAAAACTTGTAAAAAGGACCAAAAGTGTAAATTTCTGCCTCCAAATCGCGGCCCCCATCGAGTGGAGGGGCCAAAAGTGTAAATTTCGGCCCACCGCGGAACTACCGCGGACCCCATCGCAAGCCCAATCCGCGATCGCGGACCCCATCGCGGGTATTTTGGGTATTTTGGCAATAGATTTGGGAATTTAGGTATTTTTGCAAACCAATTTTGAACTTTGGGTATTTTAATTAATTTTCCAATAAGATTTGTTTATCGTATAAATAATTGATTAAATATTATATAAATAATATAACAAATTGTAATATAAATAATAAATTTATTATAAAATATAGATCATAACTAGTTTTTTTACTAAATATTGTGAAAATATAATTTAATTGATAGCGAATAAAACATCTTCATAAAAATAATGTATTTTATTTGTATTTGTATTTGTATTTTCGTAAACTTTTTTATATTAATGTATTTTTATTTTAGTAAGCAAATTAGTAATTTAAATAAAGAATATCATTTATTTAAGATAAATTATGAATAGAAATTTTAATAAAAATAGTAAAAAATACTAAGGTTCAAACAAACTAATAAATGAATTAAATTTAATATATATATTAATAATTAATGTTCAAACAAATCAATAAATAAATTAAATTAAATAAATATGAAATTGTCTTATTTAGTTGACATTGCTATTTGGCAAGTGTAAAAGATGTTACTATTTACAAACATGTACCTGTAAGATCACAATTACACTGGCCAGGTGTAATCTGAAATTACCTTACATGATGTTCCTTCTACCTTTTATACTTAATCATCCCAAGGTTCTACAATAAGAGGGACATCCTACTTCACATGCAGTTTAAGTCTAGGTACAGATACGAATACCTAAATCCCTTAAATTAGGGCTCTGATACCATCTGTAACATCCCAAAGTTCCAAACATGCATCAATTAACATATATTGCATAACGTCGTTACATAACAAAGATACATCATATATCAAATAAGGTCCCTTAGTCTTTACAACCAAAATGTGGTATTTCATTACAAACTTTTCGCTAATTACATGCACGATATCTAGTAATGAAACAATAACTGCAAAACACATCTTAGTCTTCATATCCTAAATCTTCACAAAAGCTATCCACTGATTATCTCTCTTACTTGCTCTTGAGGGTTAGACCTAGTGGCCTAAGTGAGAAAATCATGTGTCCGGAAACCTCTAGTAAAGAAAAGCTGGAAACCTCTAAATCTTCACAAAATCTAGTAAAGAAACTACTGGACACTATCAACAAAACTACCCGGACACATTCATCATGTGTCCGGAAACCTCTGTCGGTTGGTCCTTTTTACCCAGAAACCGACTGAATCAACCCCAGATATGAAATCACTGATTCTACACCGATAAAAACTATCTACTAGCAATTTCAAACATAAATTGTAAAGGAAACATACCTCAAAACTCTTCCAAGTATACCAATTTGAATCCCTAGCCACCAAACCTTTCTTTCTTCTTCTTTTGCTCTCAAAACACACACACACACTGAATGTTTTCTGCTGAGTTATGATAATATCTGAATGTCTAAGGTGATAATATCAACCCATAAATACCAAGTGGACCTTGAACTATTCACTAATGACTTAAACACCCCTAAACTTATAATTTCACCTAAACTTACCCAAAACATCAATTATAGAGTTAAATAATTTAACGGAATTAGAATTTCACTAACGAACTTACCCGGGGTATTACATCATCTCCCCCTTAAAAGAATTCCGTCTCGGAATTCGATTAGGCAAAAAGGTATGGGTATTTAGTTCTCATCTCTGATTCTGATTCCCAAGTAGCATCCTGCCCTTTATGATGTCGCCGCTGTACTTTCACTTGTCTGATCTCCTTCTTCCGCAATACCTTAACTTTTCGGTCAACAATGGCTTCAGGTTCCTCCACATAATTCAGCTTTTCATCTACTTGTATATCTGGTAAAGAAATGGCCTGATCTGGCATAACCAAACACTTTCGGAAATTTGACACTTGAAAGGCGTTGTGAATCCTTCTCAACTCTGGCTAAGTTTACCTTGTTTCCCAAATCGAATGACTCCTTTCCAAGGTGAGACTTTTAACATAACAAAATCTCCAACTTGAAATTCTAACGGCTTTCGGCGTCGGTCCGCGTATCTTTTCTGTCTGTCTTGAGCCATTTTCAATCGCTCCTGAATCTGAGTAATCTTATCCGCGGTTAACTGAATTATATCCGGCCCTGCTAATTGTTTCTCTCCCACTTCATTCCAACACAGAGGAGTTCGACATTTTCTACCATATAGTACTTCAAACGGTACCACTTGTATGCTGGAATGGTAACTGTTATTATATGCAAATTCGATCAACGACAAGTGCTTATCCCACGATCCCCCAAAATCAACAATACATGCCCTTAGCATATCTTCTAAAGTCTGAATCGTTATTTCACTCTGACCGTCAGTTTGAGGATGATACGTTGTACTTAGCTTTATTTGTGTCCCCATTTCTCTTTGAAAACTCTTCCAGAACCTTGAAGTAAAACGACTATCACGATCAGAAATAATCGAGATTGGAACTCCATGTTGGGTTACTATTTTGTCAATGTACAACTTGGCTAGTCATTCTAACGAATCAGTTTCCTTTATCGGTAGAAAGTGAGCAGACTTTGTTAACCTTTCAACGATCACCCAAATGGCATCAAATCCTTTTGGAGTCCTTGGTAGCTTCGTGATGAAATCTGTAGTGATCTGGTCCCATTTCCACATAGGTATTTCTAATCGTTGTAACTGACCAAACGGTTTTTGATGTTTAATCTTTACCTTCTTACAAGTAGTACAACCTTCCACATATTGAGCAATGCTCCTTTTTATTCTCGGCCACCAATAAAATTGTTTTAGATCTTTATACATCTTATTCGTACCTGGATGAATAGAGAAACGAGATTGATGAGCTTCTTGTAGTACCCGATCACGTAAACCACCCAAACGAGGCACCCAAATTCTGTTCCCCAGACACAATAACCCACGATCATCTTTTACGAGCGATGCTGATATCCCCACTAACCGTTCTGATTTCAAAAGTTCTTCTTGATATGCTTCTATTTGACACTTCTGCAATTCGTCAAAGATGTTTGGTAGCAGTTCAGCTCGTAGTGCAATGGCTTTTATTGTTCCACTCCTTTCTTGACGACTCAGTGCATCAGCTACCACGTTCGTTTTTCCCGGATGATAAAGAATTTCACAGTCATAATCTTCTTTGCCTCATATTCAATTCTCGTTGATCGAAGAGATGTTGGAGACTCTTATGATCTGTATAAAATTGACATTTAGAGCCGTATAGATAATGTCTCCAAATCTTTAGCGCGAAAACAACTGCTGCAAGTTCCATGTCGTGTGTAGGGTATTGTCGTTCATGATCTTTCAGTTGTCTAGAAGCATAAGAAATAACCTTTCCACGCTGCATTAATACCCATCCCAATCCCAGTTTGGAAGCATCACTATAAACGACAAAGTCATCGAAACCTTCAGGTAGTGACAGAATCGGTGCGCTGCAAAGTTTCTCTTTCAATATCCGGAATGCTTCATCCTGTTCTGCTTTCCATTCAAACTTTAGATTCTTTCGGGTCAGCTTAGTCAAAGATGTCGTGATACGAGAGAAGTCTTTTATAAACTTTCGATAGTAGCTGGCTAAACCCAGAAAACTACGTAATTCGGTTGGCGTTCTCGGCGGTTCCCACTTTTCAATTGCTTCCACTTTCATCGGATCGACTTGAATGCCTTTCTCAGAAACTACATGCCCCAGAAACTGAACTTCTCGTAGCCAGAATTCACATTTAGAAAATTTAGCATACAACTGTTCCTTCTTCAACAATTCCATAGTCAAACGAAGATGTTGCGCGTGCTCTTCTTTAGATCGGGAATAGATAAGTATATCATCGATAAATACTATAACAAATCTATCGAGATACGACTTACATACCTGATTCATTAAATCCATAAAAGCAGCTGGAGCATTCGTCAGTCCAAACGGCATCACTAAGAATTCATAGTGACCGTACCTTGTGTGAAAAGCAGTTTTCAGAACGTCATCTTCTTTAACCTTCAGCTGATGATATCCAGATCTTAGATCAATCTTGGAGAAATAGCAAGCTCCAACTAATTGGTCGAAGAGGTCATCAATTCTGGGAAGCGGATACTTGTTCTTGATCGTGCGCTTATTCAGTTCCCGGTAGTCGATACACATTCTCATCGAACCATCCTTCTTTTTCACAAACAAAACTGGTGCACCCCATGGCGAAGAACTGGGTCTGATGAAGCCTTTATCAGATAGGTCTTGCAGTTGTGTCATCATTTCTTTCATCTCTGGAGGTGCCAGACGATACGGTGCACGGGCTACAGGAGTGGCTCCAGGAATCAGATCTATACCAAACTCTACTTGTCTAACGGGCGGAAGACTATTCAAGTCTTCGGGGAAAACTTCTGGGAATTCACTAACAATAGGAATATCTTCCAACTTATTCTTTTCTGACTTAATATCTATCACATAAGCTAAGTAACTCGGGCAACCTTTGCTGACACACTTACGGGCTTTTATCATAGATATAAGACAAGACTGATGATTCCTACGATCACCATAAATCACTACCGGTCCCCTCTCAGGTAAGACAACATTAATTAGCTTCTTATCACAAACTATGTTATCCTGATTCTCGGCTAACCAATCCATCCCCACTACCACATCGAACTCGATCAAAGCTATAGGAAATAGTTGAATTGGTACTCCACACCCCTCTATATTTATCACACAACTATCAAAAACTTCTTTAACCGATACTTGATTATCATTTGCAGTATCTACCATTAAAGCATGATCTAACACTTTAGGCTTTAAATGCAGATAAGCAGCAAATGCAGGAGATACGAACGATCGGTTTGCACCGAAGTCAAATAACACTTTAGCACGTGTAGAGTTTATGAAAAATGTACCTGTAACCACATCCGGGGTTTCCTCCGCTTCTTTTGCTGTCATCTGAAATGCACGACCTCTTGTTCTTGGCGGCTCTAGTCTTGGTACTACCGGTCTAACAACCGCTGGTTTCCCTGACGTACCCCCTTGCTGTATTCTTCCCCTCGGACAATCAGACTGTATGTGATCCGGAGAATTACATGAGAAACAAAACCGCGTTACTCGACAGTCTTTAGCAACATGTCCGGTCTTCCCACACCTATAACAAACCCGAGGATCAACTTGACAATTTCCTTGGTGGATACGGTTGCATTTCGGACAAGGTCTTTCCGCTGGTCGGAAAGGCGGACGGTTATCAAATTTCTGAAACCTGGACTTCTTCGGATCATACTGTGGTCCTTCCCACTTTCTTTTTCCCGCACCTTTATTACTAGTACTTCTCCCTTTATCCTCCTCCACGATTTCCGTGGCGTCCACTGCGGCGGAGAAAGTTTCTGGTCCTTTAGCAATCACAAAACTTCTAACTTATGCATTCAACCCAAAGATAAACCTTTCAATCTTTATGGCCTCCGTAGCAACATAGTATTTCGCGAAACGAGACTTTTCCAGAAAACGAGCGGTATAGTCCCGAACTGATAAATTTCCTTGCTGCAAGTTCATAAACTCCCCTTCCAATTGTTTAACTGCTGCTTGGGGACAAAACTGTTTCCTAAAAGCTATCACGAATTCTTCCCAAGAGTAAGTAGAATATATATCAGATCCTCCAGAAGAAATATGAGCTTCCCACCAGTATAGAGCATCGCCTTTCAACATTGCAGTTCCATAGAGTACTTTATCCTCTTCAGCGCATTTACTAGTCTTGAAGATAGCTTCTATCTCCTTCAACCACCTCATAGCATTCATTGGGTCCCTGTCTCCTGCGTAGGTTGGAGGCTTACAACTTAGGAACATTTTATAATCACACTTTTTCGTCACTGGTACAACAGTAGGAGTAATGGGCATCTCTTCTTCCAAACCAGGATCTGGTATTTCTATTTCAACATGATGAGTTCGGTTAAACATAGCTTGGATATTTGCTTGAAGTCTCCCCATTTCAGCCGCTAAGTCGTCTCTTGTAACAAATTCTGTACCTCGCGGTTGAGTTCTGTCGCCTGTTCTGCCCCTACCTCTTTCTCCCCCTCTTCTTCTTGTCCCGACTGTTGGATTCGTTCTGTTAGGATTTCCTCCTCCCTCTCGATTCGTTTGTCGAGTACCACTTGCCATTCTGTAGATTCAGACAAGATTAATATACACATAAGCACATACCCCATATAACAAGGTATTCCAGTTCAAACATGTACCTGTAAGATCACAATTACACTGGCCAGGTGTAATCTGAAATTATCTTACATGATGTTCCTTCTACCTTTTATATTTAATCATCCCAAGGTTCTACAATAAGAGGGACATCCTACTTCACATGCAGTTTAAGTCTAGGTACAGATACGAATACCTAAATCCCTTAAACTAGGGCTCTGATACCATCTGTAACATCCCAAAGTTCCAAACATGCATCAATTAACATATATTGCATAACGTCGTTACATAACAAAGATACATCATATATCAAATAAGGTCCCTTAGTCTTTACAACCAAAATGTGGTATTTCATTACAAACTTTTCGCTAATTACATGCATGATATCTAGTAATGAAACTATAACTGCAAAACACATCTTAGTCTTCATATCCTAAATCTTCACAAAAGCTATCCACTGATTATCTCTCTTACTTGCTCTTATCCGATCCACGCCCTGGAATACATATTTTAAAACAAAATGAGGGTTAGACCTAGTGGTCTAAGTGAGAAAATCCCTGTTAGTTTGAAACCATTTACACAAACACCATATACATATCACAAGTATAAATACCAATTAGGACTCATGCAATTGTACACTTCCCTGTCTCATTTCCATGGCCATATTAATTGGTTGCAAGCCAATTAATAAATTAACTCCACTGTACGACAATTACAGCCAACACCGCCGTACGAATATTACGGCCAACACCACCGGTCCTAAGCCCGGCCAACTCACTACCATGTAGTGTAATGCTCATGAAAATACAATATCTCAGTATATCATATTTCAAACATAAACACATAATCATATCATCTATCACCTATCCAATACACACATATATGTATTCCAGTTTTGAAAACATTTTGAAGTAAAACTCACCTGTTTGTTTATCAACACGTTTCCAAGCCTTCTTAACAGGTTCAGTCCTTTACCCAGAATTCACAGGATCTATAACAATCAGATACAATATCTTTTTACCAAATAGAACACATAAGACTTACTAAAGCTAAGAACTCTAGATAACTCTATCCTCAATATTTCCCCCAAGCCCGAACTTAAGTCGGATCCACAGTATATCCAGTCCTCATTCCTTCCCTAACCATGAGTCAACAAAATACAGGTTACTGGATACTCAAAAGCATCTAAACTCTCAAAAATGACCAAACAGCTAAAGTTTCCGGAAACCACAAAAGTATCTGGACAACCGGACTTTCCGGACAACACAACCAATCCGGAAAACCCCAACTTCCCGGACAGCATGTCCAATCCGGACGTCATCCGGAAACCACAGTAATCCAGACTCCATCCGGTATCTAAATTCGTCCGGAAACTTAATGAAAAGAGGAACTTACCGGATGCAAGATTCGTCCGGACACCTGCATGAAGAAACTACCGGACACTATCAACAAAACTACCCGGACACATTCATCATGTGTCCGGAAACCTCTGTCGGTTTGGTCCTTTTTACCCAGAAACCGACTGAATCAACCCCAGATATAAAATCACCAATTCTACACCGATAAAAACTATCTACTAGCAATTTCAAACATAAATTGTAAAGGAAACATACCTCAAAACTCTTCCAAGTATACCAATTTGAATCCCTAGCCACCAAACCTTTCTTTCTTCTTCTTTTGCTCTCAAAACACACACACACACACTGAATGTTTTCTGCTGAGTTATGATAATATCTGAATGTCTAAGGTGATAATATCAACCCATAAATACCAAGTGGACCCTGAACTATTCACTAATGACTTAAACACCCCTAAACTTATAATTTCACCTAAACTTACCTAAAACATCAATTATAGAGTTAAATAATTTAACGGAATTAGAATTTCACTAACGAACTTACCCGGGGTATTACACCCCTCTCTGTAACCACCTCGATTTGTTGGGAATCCCTAATTTCCAACCGGGTTTCTCTGATTTCCTTCGAATGTAGCTAGGGTTTGATGAACGATTCTTGGGGTTTTTCTTCTTTTTCCTTGCTGATGCTACTAATGGAATCTAATCAATCTATGATGAACATGATAAAAGAATCAAACAAGTTCTGTTATTTGCTTCTACAATTCCTCCAACTTTATTTTGCCATTTTCGAATCTGAAGGTTTCTTGAGGAATTGATTTGTTGATTTTTATGGGTTTTAGACTGAAATTGATTGAGAAAAAAAGTTGATTGAAGAGAGAGAGAGAGAGAGAGAGAGAGAGAGAGAGACGATGATATATATATATATATATATATATATATATATATATGTATATATAAATATATATATATATATATATATATATATATATATATATATATATATATATATATTTGTTTAATTGTTAGTTAGAAGTTAAATAGTAGGAAATTGCAATCTTCGTCCTTGTGGTTTGTTGTCTTTAGTGGAAAACAAAAAAATAAAGTAAAATGACCAAAATGCCTTCATGTGCCTTGCATATGAGGGGATTTAACGGTAGAGGATTTAACAGAGTTTGTATGAGGGACCAAAACCGAGCACTTTTGCATACCACATGGTTTTTCTTGCAATAGAAAAATTTTAGGAACAAAAAATAAGAAAAACAACAAACCACAATGACCAAAATGGCAATTCACTCTAAATACAAATACAATATACACAAATATAAGATGGTATTATTTATACACAATTATTAACAAAAAGTGAGACGGGACACATGCTTTGAGAAAGATGTAGAGTTGATGTTTGTAGGGACATGTCATTACTTTCAATGTAAGGGCATCCACAATGGTGAAGTTGTATGAATGACTTGAAAAAAAATAAAAATATATAAAAAAATTGGGCCCACCATAATATACTTTGTCTCTCTATTGCCTCTCACATTTATTTTTTCAAACACTTGAGGAACATCAAGTCCTTGATAAGTAAAGTCTTTTTCAAGTTTTGTTTCCAATGGTCAAGCATTTTTCAAGTCATCTTCAAGCCATCTTCAAACAACCATTGGAGATTCTCTAAAGATGGGACTGGTGTTGAGGTAGGGCGTTGTGGGACTGTGGACTAATTCTGCACAACTGTAACAACTGGGTTTTTCTAGCAAATATGAAAGTATGGTGGCTAAAGTTTAAGAATTTAAAGTTTATACTAAGGGACCTATTTGCAATTTAAGAAAGGTATAAAAAGGATGTTGATCCCTAGGTTTTCATTACTATTCGGTCTGGATTTGTGTGGCGGCTGAAAAGAAGAGGAGAAAAGAGAAGAAGACGATTGGCGTGGAATTCAAGAGAGAACTCCTAATCTGGTAAGAGATATGAAATTCTCTCCTGTCTAAGACTGTTGAGTAATAAATCATTAGTTGTTTTCACTGTTGAGTTGGGGAGATTTCTGTAAGATTAGCCATGGGGTTTAACTTTATATAGAACTGGGTAATGTTGAAATTGAAGGTTCATGTGAGTTTAACATTTATTAATTTAGAAAATAAAGCGATGGTTGAGTCATCTGGTAATAAGCGAATTAGGAAACATTAAATTTTAGTTCATCGAGGAGAACCGATTTGAGAACCGTTAATATCAGAACTATGTGGATCCAGAATTAAAATAAACACCGGAACATCTTGGGACGGAATTGTGCAGATCCGGAACTGGGCTTCGTTGGTTTGGATCCGGAATGTGATTTTTAGGGAATCCGGAAGTGCGTTTTCATGTTCCGGAATAGTTAAAAAAAATTAAAGGTTCCGGAAAATTTTGAGGGGAAGATCCGGAATGTTTTCTTTTATCCCAATAATTGATCCGGAATGGTCATGTATTTAGAGTCCGGAACTGATATTTCTTAATTGGGCCTTAAGAATGCAAATTGGATTTGAGGTCACGTATCCGGAGTCCATGCAAGGCCGGAACCTGTTTTCTCGTTTGGGTTCACCAACACATCCGGAATGTATTTATTTTTTTCTTTGGCCATGTGGATTCCTAAATTTCAATCCAGCTTGAATTGAGTCACGTGACCAATAGCGCCTTTTATTTTCTTTTAATGCAATCCATTCACATTAGTTGTTAGGCCATAAACCATTTCTTTCTTTTGGGTTTAAGAATCCAACTTTTTAAATTAATTAGTTGGGAGTTATTAATTGGGCTTAGTCATATATTAAGATCCTGTAGTAATTTTTGGAGTAATCGTTATGGATTTGGATTTATTTTGAGAGTTGAGACCGAGACTTAGGATCCAGTGATTACCCGGCTGAGACTTTTCAAAATAGTAAAGCTTAGTAAAAATCCAGTGTGTCTTACCCGGTATGTGTGATGGGTTTAATCGTAGGTGTGCGTAGAGATGATCGGTGCGGGTAAGAACTTCTAAGCTGGACGCCAGGTGAGTCTTTCTAAACCTAAATTTTATACAAGCGTGTTTAATGGTTATTATCAAACTGTGTACTTTTCAACTGTATTATTTATTTCAAATGAGGAATAATTCTGAGGCATGATATTTATTTAACAGTGTGCTTTTCAACTGCTTCTATTTCAAAGCAAGATTATATGTGTGATTTATACGTGTGTGACCATGCTCTGGCTTTGGTGTGAAATGGGGGTGTGTCCCATAGTAATTATGTATATGAATTTGTTTCATATATGGGCGGTGTGTGCCCTATTGCGCTGTCACTGTGTGTGACTATAGCGTGTGTGTGCCTTATTGCGCTGTCACGGTGTGTGTGACTATAGCGTATGCCAGTAGCATGTGTCAATGTGTGCATATCATCTTTGTGTGCTTGTTATGATTGGTATAAATGCTTTCATAACTGAAATTATAAACTGAAATATTTTTGGTGTGACGTGGTGTGGAGGGAACTCACTAGACCTCGTGGTCTAACCCTTGCTTTTCAAAACTAAAACTTTTTCAGGTAAGCAGGTAGCCGAGAGCACGTTTAGAGGTTTGGCAAGACGTGGGTCGGAGCTTGCGTTTATGTTGGTTCCCGTATTTGATTAACAAGGATTATCTAATCTATTAGTTCAAATAAGATGTGTTGCGGAAGCGTATTTGAAGAACTAACAGATATGTTTATATAGAAACAACACACAATATCAAATAATCAGTGAATGAAGAACAGATGAATATCTCAAAGATTACTGTATTTGATATATTAAGAACACCAAGAACTTCAAAGGATTGACAAGAAATATGCAGTTAATGGTGTGTGTGTTATGCTTAAGCTTCAAAGATATATGAGTATTTTCGTGATTGTTAAGCTTAATAGAAGAGTTCACATGAACCTTCTATTTATACTACTCCTAAAGGGGACATACTTTAGACAATAAGGACTGATCTACAGTAGATAGGATTGGGTGAATAGTAGCAGGTACGATGTTCATTGAATGCGCATGTTCCAATTTTGACAGAGCCCAATCAGAGTTTGACACGTGTAGTTGATGTCAGGGCACGCCTGGAACAAGTGGATGAACGGATCCTGGAACAGTAGAAAGATATTTGTAAATCTTCCAAGTCTTTAGTATAAACCGCAGAGGCTCTGTCAAGGGTGACAGAGGTTCTGCGGCTAGGTCCTCTTTGAGCAGTACTTCTGTAGTTCGTTCTTTGGTCTTGGCGCTTCTTGATTGATCTTTTTGTTTTACTTCGGCAGAGCTTTGGTGATACTCCGTAGAACTTCTGTGATCATTCGGCAGAGCTTCTGTCGAAGTCTTCTATACTTGGCCTATTTTTCAATACTTCTAATATTATGAATATTGGAGCTAACAATCTCCCCCTAAGTATTGAAAAATGAAAATTTTGAATTATGCTTGATTAGGCTAAGTAAATAGACAGATGTTAAACAATACCTCAAAGATTCATTTCATTTCTTTTTATTTTGAATTATGCCATAGACATTTTACAGTTTACAGAGGTATGTAGATGAGACTCAGACATTTGCATTTGTGAAGTCGTTGAAACTTCTGTTGTCGAATCCCACTTCTTTGAGCTCGTGATAGAATTTGATGCATATTTCTCTTAAGCCAATTGTAGCATCGATTTCTCTAATCATTCTGTCTGCTGATTCTCGATCCATAAGCTTAGTATCTCTGTTCTCTTCTAGGATTGATCTGAACTTGTTCAGAGTACTGGTTGCATACTTCTGACAGTCCATTTCCACAAAAAGTCTTACTTGACCAACATGATCCTTATATACTAACTCGTACCTTGGTGTTGTTATGATTGAGTTGGGTACGGCAGAAGGTGGGCAGTGATCCTCTAGTGGTCTTAGTCTTAGGTTTCTGACTCCAAGATCTCTTCCTAGTTGAAAGTCTATCATGCTATATAGCAGAAGCTTTTCCCTCATTGCTTTCCCGAATACTTGATAGGCCCTTCTGTTAGCATCGGTGTCGAAGTTTTCTTTCGTCCAAAGTAGAAGATCTGGCAGATCGTAGGGGTTCAAGTTCCTTATATCGGCATCTGGAAATTGATTTTCGGACTTGTTCTCCCTTTTGACTTTGTAGATGTTGTACCTGATCTTTGGAAAGGTTCTTGTTTGAGAGAATTTGCAGTAAATTACCTTTTCAATTTTGGATTCTGAGAAGACTTCTGCCCTTGCTTTTGGCTTTGTTCTGGTGAAGGTGTTATCAAGGTCAGCTCTGAGTTGAGGATCTTCGATGTGAGGCAGAGGATTTTTCTGATTTTGCTGTTTGTAAAGATACCTATACACCACTTCTTCCATTTCTGCATGTCGTGTACTTGGTGGAGGTATTGGTCTTCGCAGAGCATCCATTTCTCGTTTTATCTCTGCAACTTTACCCTCTGTTACCTTTGCTTTTGGATCAAAGATCGGAATTTTTGACAGAGGATCTAAATTGAATGCCCAGTCTTCTTCAGGTTTAGGAGTGACAAAGGTATCGAATGAGCTCTTCATCAACTTCTCTGTTGTCTGAGGCATTGGATTTTTCTTCTTCGGTTCTTCTGTCATGATATCCTTTCCTTTATCTTTGGCTTGGGAGGCTAAGAACCTGTTGCTTGTTTTGGATTTTCTGGGATTGCTTCTGTTGGTTTGGGGGTTTGGTCCTCTGTTGGTTTGGGTGTAGAGGTTTCTGTGGGTATGATGGGGATTGCCTCTGTTGTTTTTGACACTTCAGTTTCTGAGGACTTTGATGGTGATGGTTCTGTTGGTTTAATTGGGGATTTTGGTTTTGTAGACGGTTCTTCTGTGAGCTTGGTTGTGGTTTGTGGAGGAATATCAAAGCGTCTTGCTGTTCTGAAAGCAGATACAAATTCCATTCTTTTTAGAACATAAGTAGCAGAGCGTTTTGGTCCTTTTGGTTTGTGGGCAATGGATTTTCTTCTTGGGTATGTTTTGGGTTGGGATATTGGTTTTGGTGGAGGAATGGAAAGTTCTTCTGAGGAGGAAGATGATAAGATCTGGATCTTTACTTTAGTAGGGGCATATTTTCCAAAGACAGAGGTGGTTTCCACAGAGGCTGGTGTTTCCTCTGTGGGCCTCTGTTGGTTTCCTTGACTTTAGGTTGGGGGATCTTGAGTTTCAGGCTCTGCGGTTGTCGTAGTTTCTGCAGTTGTAGCCTCTGTTGTTTTCTCAGTTTGGTTCTCCCCCTCAGGATGACCTGATGCATCATCATCATTAGGGTCATCCTGCCTCCTTTCTTTAGAACTTTCTGCCCTGCAAGTATTTTCAGGATTCTTTGTAGCTTGTTGCCTCATCTTTTCAAGATAAATCCTGATGGAGTTTTTGAATGCATAGGTTGCAATTCTTTCGAATTCGGCAGCATGTATTCTTGCAGAGGTTGTTGCAGAAGATTTGGCAGCAGACTTCATCTGGGAGAGAGCTTGTTGTATCTCTGTGGACAAGGCGTCCATTTTGGTATTTAGTCTTGTAATGGCTCCTGAAGAAGTCTCTGTAAAAGTAGAAAAAGAGCTTTGCAACTCCTGTAGTTTTTGATTAACAGAGGTTACAAAGGTTTGGAACTCATCCTTTGTCACATGAGTGTCAGTGGTAACCTCTGGAGGAACATATCTATCCCCAGAGTGAGTCCATGTTACTGGGACACCTTCGTTCACCCCTGTTTTTACGTTGAGGGTGGAAGGATTTCCTTCTGATCCTTGAGGAGAAACTTGTGTTCCATCCTCTATAGAAGTTCTGTGAAGGTCAGTGTCCAAATCCACTCCAGAGGTGGGTATTGGAATGTCCTTCTGTTGACTCGGAGACTTGTCTAGAGTCTCTCCGTCTTTGTGCTCTCTACTCCTCTCTGAAAGGAGGTTGGGCCCTATTGTTGTGTGCGTGGCAGAGGCAACATATGCCTCTGTTAGGAGTGCGATTGTAGTCTCGGGCGAATGACCACGAACTATGGGTAAGTCCTTTAGAGAGGACTCCCCTGGAATGGTTTCCCTTGGTGTAGGTGGCACAGAGGTTGAAAGAGTAACCTCTGGCTGGCTGGATGGGGTTTGGATCGAGCTGTGCTGCTCTTGTTCAATGATACCCTCTGCCGCTAGACCGACGGTATCAGATATGTGGGTTGCACTAGGAGGGGGTTGGGGATGTGTTCCTTCTACTTCTGCGGCATCTTTTTCTGTAGTACCCTCTGTGGTTTCTATCCTAATGTCCTCTATTGTTTCACTTATTTAGACCTCTTCTTCCGCGGTCTCAACTCTAGTCGCTTCTTCTGTGCGTGTAGGGGTTGGTTCCTGAGTGTTAAGCTCTGGATGGAGAAAAGGATTGCGCAGAACCTCTGGAGTCTGATGTTGAATGTTCTGAGGAGTTTGATCATGTTCATCCAAGTTTGAGGCTATCGTGTAGTTGGGTGTCCCTGTCGATTCATGAGACAATGGTTCTGCGGTCCATCCTGATGGATCTAAGGTGTGAGCTATTTCGGGTTGGTTGAGGAAGACATTAAAGTCTCCCTGTAGATCTTCATAGTTTATTGGGGAGGGAGGTTGCAGAGGTATAGTTTGGTCTTCCTCTTCCTGTTCGACTCCCTCTGCAATGGACTGCAGAGGTGATGTGGGTTTCTTCTTTTTCGACTTCCTCTTCTTTGGCTTAGGGGCTCCCTCCTCTGTGGATTTGGTTTTTCGTTTCTTTTGTTTTGGAGGGGAGGGAGGTGCTGAGGATCCTGTTTCTGTTGCACGGGGTCGAGATGTTTGAGCTGCAGAGGTTGAAGTTTCCTCTGTTGGTTTCCTTTTCTTGCTCTTCTTTTGGGGTGTGGTTGCAGAGGTTTTTTTTTGGATGAAGAGGGGTATATGTCTTCTCTTTGGGCATGGAACTGATCCTGTACTGAGTAATGTTTTTCTAAAGCTCTGGCCCATTCTTCTTCTGTCATCCTCTCCACTACTCTAGTACCTATGGGGATACCTAAACGCGGGGGTGTCACAGGACTTGGTTCTGGAGTCCTGTGAACGCGTATATACTATTCTTTTAGGTCTCTATCTCTGGCATATGTCAGAAGATTCTTCGACAGAGGTCTGCAGTGAGGATAGTCGTCTTCATGCTCTGTAGGAATGTTTTTGTTCATGGGAAAAAGTTTTACAGTTGGCCCTTCCATTGGCCATTTCTCTATAAGAAGTAGAGGCTCGAATAAGACTCCTAGAATTCTTTGATATTGCAGAGGTGGCAGATATCCTGGTGTATTCGTTTTGGCTTTTTGGGTTGCAAGCTTTCTGTCGATCGTATTTACCATCTCCTGCATCATGATGGTGGCATAATCAAGTGGAAGATCGTAATAGATCCCATACATGATGGTCAGGATCTGGTGTGAGCTCTGGTCAGGGCTGCCAATTTTCCCTGTGAGACAACGGTTCAGGATGGAGAAGAGGGTATTCCACAGAGGTGGTAGTCTGCCTCTGCGGAAATCATTGCGTTTCCTTAGGGTTGTGTTATACCCTAACATCTCTACAAAACGACAGAGTTCCTCGTCCGTTGGTTCCTCAGCATATTTCTTTATTCCAAGTAGACCCCTGGTTGGTAGGTTGAACTCAAGCGAGAACATAGTTCTGTTGAACTTGAGTTCGAGGTGTGCAGATTTGTCTGGCTTCAAAATATAGCCCTTAATCAGAGAATCATCTGAATCAAATCGGCAACTTTGCCAAAATTGATTCAGATATCGAACGGGGATTTTGGTTGGGGTTTTGGAAAGGAGAGGGTATAGGATATGGTTTTCCATGATGCTGAGGAGAAGGGCATGGGCTTCGCCGAAGGCTGTTGGTGAGGGTACCAGGTAGCAGTTATTTGATTTTAATGGAAGAACATCCTCAAAATGTTCTTTGGTCAGAAAATGTTGAAGGTGAGTGGTTGGTGTAAAATTAGCAGAGTCGTCGGAGTTTTCTTTTTCTGCATTTCCGGCGACGTTAGGGTTCTGTGAGTGCTCTGAATGTACTGGGGATTGTTGAGGAGAGTTTTGAGCATCGTGGGAACTGGAATCCATTTTTGCACAGTAAGAGTTATGATAATTTGCAGGTTTCGCCGGAGAAGAAAGTAAGTTCGTAAAGTTTTTGTGAGGATGGGTAACTTGGGTTTTATAGTAAACGGTAGAATATGAAGAGGTAATATATGGAAGTGAATAATTTTTGGGGTCCGTACATGAGTGTGAACGGCGGGTTCAACTTTCCAGGAGAACGTGTGCCGTGTACGTCCAATGAAAATGTAACACGTCAGCAGTGTCAGAGCATGACTTGACGTCGTGCGAGGCCCATTAATGCTTGGCGCGTGTGTTTCTTTTCCTCCACATATTAGTCACTCGCAGTAAAATAGCCGTTACTGTTGCAGAAATGCCCAAAGTAAAAACTGACAGAGGCTCTGTGATTTACAGAAGTTCTGTGATTTGAAAACCTTGTTTTTCTTTCCTCTGTAGGTTGTACCTTGACTAAAAATGGTTGAAAATTCCATGGAGAGGATCGATAAATTATTAGTATAGAAACTTCTTTACAGAGGTTTTTGGACCTCTGTCAGAGCCAGCAGAGGCTCTGAGACAAGAAATTTCTCATATCTAACAATTTATAAACATTTTTTATCATCCAGGTTTTTGATTGTTTTTAACAATGTTTTTAGGACCTATTTGAAAGCTGGTGTCCTAGAAAATTATTTTTTTTATTTTATGCAGCAAAGTCTTTTTAGACAAGTGATGGTCTACAGAAGTTCTTAATTGTGGGAAGAACTCTGTAACCATTTACTTCTGTTGCAGTGCATTTGTACGCGATGATTCTTTTTGAAATTGACACCCAAGGTGATCGACAGAGTTTCCAAGATTATTGATTTATGATCATAGAGATTTTGCCTGCAGAACCTCTGTTGGACTCAACAAAGGTTCGATGACCTTAAATTTCTAATAATGGAAAGCTCAATATTCTTTTTGATCAAGTTTTATTTGGAATGTTTTTAATAATGTTTCTAGAACATATTTAGAAATTTGTGTCCTAGAAAATTATTTTCAAAAAAGAATTTGTACGAGATACCAACCTTTTTGTTCTTCTTTGTCCGGCAAAGTTCTTTTCTTTTGTAGATGTCATCTCTTCCTTGGCTCTAAATCTCTGTAGATTAAGCAAGGTCTCCTATTCTAATCAACCTCTGTAGATCAAGTATGTTCTCCTTCTGTTCCCCCTTGATCTAATCAACCTCTGTAGATCAAGTATGTTCTCCTTCTGCTCCCTTTTGACCTATGCTTGGTTTTTTTAAAATGTGAAGTAAAGCATAGAACATAGGTCAACCTCATCAGAGGTTCTATGGAGATTGTCAGAGGTTCTGAGCAATTCCACAGAGGCTCTGTGAAGTATAGAACCTTTGAAGGATGAGTCTTAAACTGAGTGTTTAAGAGTCATTGTGAACTTTGAAGCCTAAGTCCTTTTAAGGAGTTCATTGTTCACTGAAGTGCGAGTCCTTAACAGAAGTATTAAGGAGTCCATTTACCTGCAAGACAGATTAAAGACATTTTGGTACCCATATCCAAATGGGTCCTAGAATGTTAGGATTTGGAGCTGTCTTCAGGTCCTCTGGTTTTCCAGTCTTTGCTGGTTTGCTAGGTTCCTTTCTGTGACTCTTCTCACTTTGGGTCTTTGGAATTTTCTTTTGAAATGGCCCATTTAGAACACAGAAAGATTTAGAGAAAAGGTTTTTTAATTGAGACAGAAGATCAAAGCATTTATAATTATGAGAATGAAGAGATGAATGCTTAGTAGAAACAAAAGGCTTTGGAACATTTTTGACAGGAGTAGAGTTTTTGACTTTCCAAACCATTTTCACTCTTTTGAAAACAAGATTATTTGTATTATCAGCACAAGAGTTTGCAAAATCAAAGTCCTTAATCCTTTTAGCTAAAACATCTTTTTCTTTAAGATTTAAATCAAACTTCTTTAGAAGATCTGATTTATACTTTTTCTCCAACATAATCTTGGTTGATAAATCAGATATTCTTTTTGTTAATTTGGACATTTCAGCTTTAAAAACCTTTCTTTCTCGTTCAAAATCATCTTTTAAACACTTTGTTTGAAATCCTTCAACCTTCACCTTTTCGACTCTTTTCTATTAAATCATGCTCTCTCCTCTCCTTTTCAAGAGTCTTCTGTAGTTCTGAGATTTTGTAAGAAAACTCCATAGATTTTGTTTCAATAATGGTTCTCTCTTTTTCAAATTTCTTTCTCTCACAGATCATAAGTTTCTCAAAATCAGAAATCAGACTAGAAAAATTTAAACATTTGAGTTCAAGTCTTTTCTTCTTTTCTTCAAAAATTGTCTTAACTTCCTCAACCTTCTCTTTCTCCTTTTCACAAAGCTTTTTTGACTCACATAATTTCCTTTTCAGTTCAAGATTTTCACAGTTTAGAAGTTTACCTGATTCTTCAAGCTTAGCAATTTTATCTGAATCACTAAGAATGCTCTTGTTCCTTTCATCTAGTTCTTTCTCAAGAGTAGGAATTATCTTGCGAAAATTAGTACTTAGTTTCGAATAATAATGAGAATCAGCATCACCACAGAATTTTATTCTAGACATTGTTACTTGAGAAATCTAGAGACAAATGAATAATGATTCAATCACCGACAATTTTGCACTTTGGTGGAGTTTTAACGAAAGAAACAGTTTCTTGTTTTACCAAAAATCGAATAAATCGAAAATGGCTGAGAAACAGAATCTGTTTGAAGGAATGAATAACAGGTTAAAATCAGACCACGTTTCTACCAATAATCTTGTTAAACGAGGATCGCTTGAAAAAAAATCAAGCTTTGCTCTGATACCAATTGTTGGTTCCCGTATTTGATTAACAAGGATTATCTAATCTATTAGTTCAAATAAGATGTGTTGCGAAAGTGTATTTGAAGAACTAACAGGTATGTTTATATAGAAACAACACACAATATCAAATAATCAGTGAATGAAGAACAGATGAATATCTCAAAGATTACTGTATTTGATATATTAAGAACACCAAGAACTTCAAAGGATTGACAAGAAATATGCTGTTAATGGTGTGTGTGTTATGCTTAAGCTTCAAAGATATATGAGTATTTTCGTGATTGTTAAGCTTAATAGAACAGTTCACATGAACCTTCTATTTATACTACTCCTAAAGGGGACATACTTTAGACAATAAGGACTGATCTACAGTAGATAGGATTGGGTGAATAGTAGCAGGTACGATGTTCATTGAATGTGCATGTTCCAATTTTGACAGAGCCCAATCAGAGTTTGACACGTGTAGTTGATGTCAGGGCACGCCTGGAACAAGTGGATGAACAGATCCTGGAACAGTAGAAAGATATTTGTAAATCTTCCAAGTCTTTAGTATAAACCGCAGAGGCTCTGTCAAGGGTGACAGAGGTTATGCGGCTCGGTCCTCTTGGAGCAGTACTTCTGTAGTTCGTTCTTTGGTCTTGGCGTTTCTTGATTGATCTTTTTGTTTTACTTTGGCAGAGCTTTGGTGATACTCCGTAGAACTTCTGTGATCATTCGGCAGAGCTTCTGTCGAAGTCTTCTATACTTGGCCTATTTTTCAATACTTCTAATATTATGAATATTGGAGCTAACAGTTTAGAAGGAGTAGAAGAACTTCCTTTCATTATCTAGTTAGATTTCTCAGCTGTATTTAGGGTTATTTCCGCGAACCCTGTGTTGTAAATCTGGATAGTGTGACCATGTTAAGCTATTTTTGGCGTTTTAATTTAAAGGTGTATCTTCTTGCAAGATGGTTTGTTTTGGGTCGTTACAACAACATCGTCTTCTTCAGAAAAGGTTACATAAATTGCTATATGGAATTAACTTTTTAAATTTTAGTCACCAAACTTACTTTTATAAAAGATATTATGATGGGAAAGTGACTCAAATAGCCAAAGGTAAATTGAAAATTGACCTCCTAGCCATTTCTCTCCGGGTTTTGTACAAATAGTCAATAGATCCGCATTCCGCACTCTTAGGTCCACACTCGCACTCCTAGGACCTGCTCAGTCAGTTTTTCTTAGAAAAAAAAATATAGTGCAGAACTGGATCTAAAATTTATTTTTTAAGGAAAACCGACTTTCTAGGGGTAATAAGAGATTGACACGTCTTTGATTGTAAGTCCGCACTCTTCGGGTCGAGTCAGAGTGCGGACCCGTTGGCTATTTTGGTAAACCGGAAGAGTGTATGGTTAGGAGGTCAATCTTTCGGTTGGGTTTGACTATTTGAGTCAATTTCCCTATTCGGATTTTGATACCCCAAACCATATTTGTTTTTGATAAATTAATTGTTATAGTCATTTTTCATGATCTCCTAACCAAAATAATCATTTTTCTTTCTAAATTACACAAATAGTGATTAACCTCGTGCAAACCTCTTTCCTTCATGATCTCATTCATGAAAAAATCTAAAATTTACACTTTTGATCCCTATGCCTCCTGAAACTTTTTTTTTCTATTTTAATTAATAAGTTACACTTAATACCTTTGTAATTAGTTATTAAATTTACTTTTAATCTCTTACTTTTTCATTTTTCATTTCATACCCTTATCATATTTACATTAATTATCGTAGATAAACTAAAATATATTAAAAATATTTTTTTACAAATTATACCATTGTAATTGTCTCATCGATACCTTCAAAATGAGCCTAATATTGAATATTTTTGGATTTAATCATATTATTAAATATCATAAGTATATACAAATACTTTTCGTTTTATATTCTTTATGATTTCATATTTCATTTTACACTTTTATCATATTAAAAATATAATCATGGATTAACTAAAATATTTAAAAATAATAATTTATCAATGAAATTAGAAATGCATAATCATGGATTAACTAAAAAAATACATAATCATGAATTAATATCAACAATAACCGTAAATAGAATTTTTTTTAAAGAAATATAACAGGCGAATATAGATAAAGGTGTAATAGTTACAAGTTTAACAAAATATTGATAAATCATTTTTGAAAAATATTTTAGTTAATCCATGATTATGTATTTTTAATATGACAAAGGTATAAAATGAAAAATGAAAAATGAAAACATAAGGAATATAAAACAAAAATATTCGTATATACTTATGATATTTAATATATGATTAAATCTAAAAATATTCAATATTGGGTTCATTTCGAAGGTATTGACGAGGCGATTACAAAAATAATTATTGTTAATAACTACTTATTGATATTATAATTAATCTTTAATAATTAAAAGTTATTTATAGTTAATAATTAGTGAATAATAATCAATATTAATGATGGTATAATTAGAAAGTCACAAAATTGCTAATAAGCTACTCTAAATCTACAAGTAGCTTATCAATAAGCTAATTTATGTCCATTCAAATATGTACTAAAAGAATAAGATAGGTTACAAGATAGTTTATTTTTGCCAAACGATACCTAAAAACAAGGAAAATACCAAATTTATTAGAGATATTAACACAAAAATCAACTTCTACCATAACTTAAAAAACATCAATTTTGTAGACTAGGGGTGAGCAAAACCCAATCGACACGACCCAAAAGGTGGACTTAAACCGTTATTCGACCACCCGAACACCTCGAACTCGAGATCTTGTGCGGGTATATTGAATCGGGTTGGGTATCAACCCCTTTCACCCGGCCCGCCCGAATATCCAAATTTTAATTATTTTTTTAATTTTTTTATTATTAATAATAAATATAAATGTAATTTCCTTATATTTTTTTTTCCTAAATCGGTCCTAAACCTAACACGACTTGACGGACGACAACTCGTGGAATTTGGACGGAACGACGACTCGTTAAAATGTTAGTTTTTTGGAAAAAAGACAAAACCCGACCCGAAATATCCGAATTTTCAGGTTTATTCAAAATTCGGTCGGATTTCGAGGGCACCATCCTTCACCTGATATTCGATCGGGATTATGGTTTTGGTCCCCAACCCGACCCGACCCTACCGATGCACACCCCTATTGTAGACCTTGTAATTAAAAAAATGGAAATTAATTGTTTTAGCCATTTTCGGTTGATGGTTAATCTCTTAGCACTTTCTCTCTAAAATTATCAAAGTAGCCAACTTGTTCATGAAAACCATCGCAATTGCGAACTTGGGTAAAAATGCAATATGTGGATCCCAGATTAGTGCATACAACTAAGAAATCAATAGAATAGAACAATAATCAGTATGATTTCAACTTGTCATCCATGTAACATTGATAAACCTTTAAGAGTGTTTACAATGATTTTCAATAATGAATTATGACAATAATGAACGATTAACCTATTTTCTAATGCTAATAAGAGTATTTATATCAAGGCCTAATCTAATCAGGCCCATGACCCATTACATGAAATAAGCCCAAATTAAACATTTACACTTTATTCCCTTGAACTTCCATTCAATCAGAATTATTCCCAACAATCTCCCCCTTTTAATCGAAGTTCAATCTCGCGCCAGTTCTCGACTATCTCTTTCGGAGTGCGAACAGAATCTCGAAGCTTCAGATTGCTTTACGAAACTCTATGCGGTCTTCAACAAGTTCCAAGGCTTCTCGGGCATTTATTTCGTTTCGATTTGCAGCAAACGAAATCCGGAGTTCCTTTTCCTTGGAGATTATGTCTCTAAGCGCATCTCTAACCTTTAGAAGAGTTCCGTTGCAGAATCTTTCAACTTGACTAAATCGAAGAAACTTCTTCTCGTTCTGTTCGTTGAGATATACGATCCCAAATTCTGGTTGTAGCAGCAGCGAGTTGACAGGATACATTTTCAGCTCTGGAGCTTTCTGATCGGGTTTCAACAGGTTTACCTTCTTAGTTCGGTTCTCAACTCCCATCTGAAAATCCGTAATATAAGACATCATCACCTTGTGTTTTAGAAATCGTTTTACAACTTCAAGCGCTTTGGTGATGTGGAGCGGTCGGATCGTTCGAGTTCTGAGGTCTTTGAGTAAGGCATGAAAGTCGTTCAGTCGTAGGTTCTTGAGGATCCAGGGAGTTTCACTATCCATGAAATTCGTTCAGTCGTTCTTGAACGTCCTTCAGAGTCGAGTCAAGATGGTCCAATCGGGTTGTTATGGAAGACGGTTGAGCAGATGTTTGAGATCTGAGTACTGTGATGAGATCTGCTTCAGTCGAGGAGTCAGAATCAGTATGTTGGAGCAGCTGGGCGAGGAGAATGGTCTTCAAATCATCCACCGAGTAGGTTTGCTGAGCAGGTGCCGGTGGAGGTGTCGGTCTGGTTTCGGTTTCGACCACTTTTTCCTTCCCTTTGAGTAGAGTCTTGATTTTGTCGAACTCTGTTCTGAACTCCTTTTCTAACGTCTCGCGGACAACCTTTAAGGCGTTGTCCAGATATTTCATTGACAAAATATCGGGTAAATCACCGCCGAGATCACTTAGATTACCCGTTTGGGTCACGACTGTTGATTCAACAGAAGTGCCACCTACGTTCATAGCTGGCGTGACGTTGGCTATGGTAGGATTTCCATCCGATATTCGTATTCCGCTCAAGGGTAGACATACTACAGATGTTCCGATCGGGTCACTAAGAGCACCGATGTTAGCAGTCTCAAGCTATGTCCTAGCCAAAGAAGATGTAATAATATCAAATGGCTCTAGACTCAAAGGTGCACAGAATGAAGGCGAGAACTGGGGAGGCTGTTCTCTTATTTCAATACCGAGACTCTTCGAGTGAGAGAACGGTACACTTTATGCTATATCCCCGTGAGAAAATGAAACAACTAGCTGTTGAGAGCTAGTTAAGTGGCTAGGGGGCTGTGTAGTTGCGTCGCTAGGTCCACGACGACTTTTTAATAGCTCGTCCCAATAGATGAGACGAGATAGCAGATGTGGCTACCTTGGCGACACTAGTTTTGATTCGCTCAACAGCCTCTCTTGTTCTTAGGCTTAATCTCTCATGATTTTGTTTTGACCTCCATTCTCTCCGACTCGCAAGTTCTAGATTTTCAACTATTACTCCCTCCGCTCTCCTTATGTCTCCCGTGAGTGACTGGGATGTGGGGATTTCGGGGGTGTGGGTGAGTCGGATGGAGTTTCAGTCATTGGTGGTTGACATCTGATACGGGGTGGTATTAAGGAAACACGGATGGCTCGTTCCGTATCAGAGTCGGTTGTCTAGGAATCCATGACATCGGTTTGTTCGAACGGTGAAATAGGTTCAGTTGTATCCGTTCCGAGGTCCTGTTCGAGTCTTGGGGCATCAGTGATGATCGAAACCTCGTGTAGGGATGTCGACGGTCCGACGTCAGTCGTGGTATGGGTGGTGTGTGTAGTGGTAGATGGTCAAACGGTGTATTGGTGGGGTTGTTGGCTGGTGATGGGTCGGCTGGATTTGCTTGTACCGACACGCGTATCCAATGCACCGCCCGTGTCTGTTCCCCTCCCAGAATGTACTCTCAACACACCCCATCCAGGAGCCCCAGCTACCCGGACACTACCTCCACGTGTCCTTAGACCCTCACGTCTCCCGGGTCTAACTCCTTGGGGAGGTCCCTTCGGCTCTGACTGGACCATAGGAGCACCTACACCTATCGTTCTTCTATAGTCCATCACACTCGGTGCATTGGGGTCCGCGTGTGCCAGTAGGGCTTCGGGTATAGGCATGGCTTGGGCATTGGACGGGTTACGATTCCCTAGGTAGTGTAAGTTAAAAGGAGGACATACTGGGTGGTTCATGCGACGCGGTATGTTTGGATTCGCGTCCATATGCTTACAAATGGCCAATGACAGGAACCTTGGGTATGGAAGGAATTTCTTTTCCTTTGTTCCGCCGATCGCCCGTATAGTCTGAACTAATTCACGCCAGATGATCATGGCGAAGTCGATGTGACGGTCATAGCAGACGGCGTGAAAGAGGCGTAGGAAGTCGGCTGTGCACTGGTCGATCCCCTTCCATCTGGAGGATAGACACCTGTTCAGAATTGTGAACAGGGTGTACCAGATAGGCGCCAGATATTTGCGATTGAAGTCTGAGGGGCGGTTCAGTGCGTGATTGTATCCGAGAGCACGGATGTCGGCGCAGAGAGTGTTGTCGTCGACAGCAGGGTCGTAGGCAGCACGGCCGCCGGCATTAGCTTCAGGTAAGGATAGTAGACGTCGGAAAGACTCTGGTGTGAGCGCGAACGGATGATGATCGATCATTGTCGTAATCGTCTGAGTATTGAGCGCCATGACGACTTAAATAGTGCGACAAACTTGATATAGGTAAAGGACTGGGACGTCGGTGGTAGCGGTGAGTGCCTCGTGAAGTGGATGTCCGAGAAGGATGTCCACGACCACACGATGTTATGGTCGGAACTCAGTAGTGTCTAGTTGGTGATTGTTCGCCACGATTTCAATCCCATGATCTGCTGGAACCAAGGCGTTGTCAGCCTCTTCGTTAATAAACTCCTCTTGAGGAGGATTGCCTTATTGTGGTTGTTGCTCCGCCCTTTGATTACCTGAAAGACACGGTGTTAGATTACAGGCGGATGCACAATTGTTGGTGCGTACATTGGCAAAAATCGGCTCAATCTAAAACTGATTGAGGACTGGTAGTGGAGTAGGGTACTGGAATTGCCAGATTGTCCAAAGTTGTCCGGACATAAGAAGTATCCGGTAAACATAGTGTCCGGATACAATGGTTACCGGATAACAAAAGTTACCGGGTACATTGGTATCCGGATACAACAGGTTACCGGACAAAAAGCTTACCGAACAATTAAGGTTACCGGACAACCAAGAACTACTGGATAGTTGAACCTACCGGAAACCATAAGGGTTCCGGACAACTAGGGTTACCAGATGATCAAGGTAACCGGACAACCATGTACTTCCCGAATAGTTGAACTTACCGAAAACCATAAAGGTTTCCGGACAACTAGGGTTACTGGGTGACATGGTTTCCGGATGAGATGGCTTTCTGGATGAGATACTTATTGAATGTTTGAACGTTTCCGGAAAAAATATCTAGGCTTTGAATGTTTCCTGATAAAGCTTGAATGTGTCCGGATAGTTTGAAACTATCCGGACAACACCGGTCAGATTGAAATCGGACAAAACCAATGTTAACCACAAATCTAGACATTCTAGGCATGTTGAATCGATAGACTAAGCAATAAGTCACCAAAAGATCGGGCCTACAACTCGATTGTGAGGCCGAAATGAATTGACAGAAAGTTGGGGTTCAAAACACCCTTTTCGATCGATTGGTGGATGATATGTGTGCGATTGAAAGCATTAAACCATATGATTGAGTAATACGATTGACATACCTTTGATTGGAGTTCGAAACGATCGATAAAGACGGAAAAATGAGAGTGTCCGAGAGAGGGTTTTTAGCGAGAGGGTTTTGGGGTTTTTTGGAGTCCGGAAAAGAAATGAATAGTTGGGAAACCGGAACTGTATATATAGGGTCAAGGTATCCAGGTGGGTCATCCGGATACCTATCCGGTCCGAATACCTATCCGGATAGGATAGTTACCGGATACCTATCCGGATACTTTGTCCGGATTCCATGGGTTTTTCAAAAAAATTCCTGTACTCTTCCAAAAATGACATATCTTTCACAAAATATTTTAAGAAATTTTAGAAAACACGCTCCCCCTCAGATTTTGCAAACAAAGAAAATTGCTTCCCCTCGGATGTTGCCGTTTTGAAATCAGACTTTAAAAACCATGAGCGTGCACACACAAAAATTGAACTTTTAAGAAAAATCATGTGACGCTCCCCCTCAAACTTTGCACAGAAAGAAAATGCTCCCCCTCGGATCGTGAAAGTAATGCTGTTTAGGAAAACTTTGGAATGTTCACACACACAAAAAAACTTTGTAAGAAAAATAAATTATGTGGCACTCCCCCTCAAATGTAGAACCGACATACCTGATAAGCTTATGTGCTCCCCCTGAACACATGAATAAGATTGTGAAATGCACAGATATATCGAAGAAAGTAGACGACAACAATTGAACATAAAAGGAAACACACGCGAAATGAAAGCAAACAAACAAAATCTACCTAATTAATACAAAGATTTAACAGAAACGTGCATACGATACAAGTAGAATACAGATGCAAGGAAGTGTGTACTCGATCATCTAGAGTTTAGACAACAGATGATGAATAGGCAGTTCCTCGTAGGTGTATGGAACTTGTATCGGGCGCACGATTTAATCAAATCTTCAGATTTAGCATACCAAGCTTGGCCACAAGATAGTTAAAACGTTTTTCGTCCAAGGGTTTGGTAAATAGGTCTGCTAACTGATGTTCTGTATTAACAAAATAGAGTTGGATTGTACCTCTTTCGACGTGATCCTTGATAAAATGGTACCGAACGTCTATGTGCTTCGTTTTCGTGTGCTGGACCGGATTGCTGGATATAGCAATTGCGCTCTTTGAGTCGCAGTATATGGACACTTGAGAGTATGTGAAGTCATAGTCTTTGAGCTGTGTGCGCATCCAAATGACTTGAGAACAACAGCTTGCGTCGACCACATATTCCGCCTCAGCAGTCGACGTGGAGACGCACTACTGCTTCTTAGATGCCCAGCTGACTAAGTTGCCGCCCAGGAACTGCACATTGACCGATGTGCTATTCCGATCCAACATGCTTCCCGTATGGTCCGCGTCTGAGTACGTTGTGAGTTCAAAACCTGTCTCTTTCGGGTTCCACAAGCCAAGATCAGTAGTGCCTTTTAAGTAATGAAAAATCCGTTTTACTGCAATTAAGTGAGACTCTTTTGGTTTTGACTGAAAACGAGCGCATAAAAATGTAGAAAACATGATGTCCGGTCTACTCGCCGTCAAGTACATCAAATAACCTATCATACCTCAGTATGTTTTGGTATCCACGTCCTTTCCGTTAGGATTGGCGTATAACTTTGTACCGGGGGACATGGGAGTTTTCATAGGTGAGGACTGTTCCATCTGGTATTTCCGAAGAATATCCAAGATGTACTTAGCCTGGTTTATGAATATCCCGGCCGACAGTTGCTTAACTTGAAGGCCGAGAAAGAAATTCATCTCACATAGCATACTCATTTGAAAATATTCTCCCATGAGGACAAAAAAGTTCTTACAGTATTGAGGATTAGTTTAACCAAAAATGATGTCATCTACGTAGACTTGGACTAAAATTATGTGACCATTTTCATTTTTAATAAACAGGGTTGTATCGATTTTACCTTTTGAAAATCCTGCTTTTATTAAAAATTTGGACAGAGCATCATACCAGGCGCGTGGAGCTTGCTTCAAACCGTATAAAGCCTTATCGAGAATGTAAACATGATTTGGCTTTTTGTCATCCACAAACCCGTCCGGTTGCGATACATATACTTCTTCCTTGATGACGTCGTTGAGAAAAGCGGTCTTGGCGTCCATCTGGAAGACCGTAAAGTTCTTGTGTGCGGCGTATGCATGGAACATACGAATCGCCTCGATTCTGGCTACCAGAGCGTATGTCTCATCTTAGTCAACACCCTCTTGCTGGCGGTATCCTTTGGCCACGAGGCGTGCCTTGTTGCGAATAACGATACCATCTTCATCTTTCTTGTTCTTGAAGATCCACTTCGTGCCGATGACCGTCTTATGAGCTGGACGTGGGACGAGTCTCCATACCTTGAGGGCCTCAAATTGGTTGAGTTCCTTTTGCATAGCCATGACCCTGTCCGGATCATCGAGTGCTTCAGAGATGGTTGTAAGCTCGATCTTGCTGAGAAAGCCGAAGAACAAGCAGAAGTTGGCTGAGGCACCTCGTGTACGCACCGGAGTAGAAGGATCGCCTATGATCTGGTGTAGAGGGTGAGCCTTGGTCCATTTGGTGGTGTGTGGAAGCGGCTGTTGAGTCGTGTGAGACCTGTCCGGATCCACGTACCCACCGGTGGGAAGATCTTGAACTGCTTCCAGCGAAGTTGGACGGTTCCTTGGAGGAGACGAAGCAGGATTCGTCGATGGTTGAGCAACCTCCGGTTCTGAGGAGTTCAGAGGTTGGTCCTTGGGTGTTGTTGAGGACGAATCTTAAGAGTGATCTCCGGAATTGGCACAGGTTCCTCCGAGGACTTAGTTGTTTCAGTCGTGGTGTTCGTTGAGCTTTGGGGGGATTCCAATGTAATAGCTGGAGTGTTCGTCGAAGGCGGCGGACCGGAGAGATTCGTCGAGTTCTCGATTTGAGCAGTTTCAATCCTAGGTTGCACAATTACACGAGGGTTAGGCATGTTAAAAAATTCATCATAAAAGTGCTGAAACAGTAAATCGAAATCAGAAAGATGTGATTTTTACGTAGATGCATGATTTGGATTTACTGGGTTTGTGTAGATCGCAAACGTGAAAGTTCAGAAGCTAAGACCCCAGTTAAAGCGGGTTTTGAACTTTTTTGTTCAGAAGGAAAATTTGCGGCTTCGTCAAAGGTCACATTTACGCTTTCGACGACGAATTTTGTCCGTTTGTTGTAAACGCGATAAGCCTTAGACTGCATCGAGTATCCGATGAATACTCCTTCGTTTGCCTTTGGACTAAACTTCCTGAGGTCATCCTTGTCGTTTAAGACGTAGCACGTGCATCCGAATGCGTGGAAGTACTTAATATTCGGGATGCGATTGTTGATGATCTCATACGGCGTTTTGTTGAAGCTTGTTAATGATGGAGCGGTTTTGCGTGTAGCAGGCAGTTGCAACCGCTTCAGCCCATAGAAAGAGTGGCAGCTTCAATTGTGACAGCACTGTGCGAGCAACCTCGACTAGGGTACGGTTCCGCCGTTCTACCACTCCGTTTTGCTGAGGAGTCCTTGCGGCAGAAAAGTTCTGCGAAATACCTACGTATGTCAGGTATTTGCTCACCGTTTGGTTCTTGAACTCTGTCCCGTTGTCCATCCTGATTGTCTGAACTTGCTGTCGGAGGTTCAGTTGAATGGTCTTTAGTTGGGTGATGATGAGTTCCGGTGTTTCATCTTTGGAGTGCAGGAACTTCACCCATGTGTAGCGTGAGAAGTCGTCGACCATCACCAGAACGTACTTCTTCTTGTTGATACTCTGAACACGCATTGGTCCGCACAAATCCATATGAATAAGTTTGAGGGACCTAGACGTGCTCGGAGCGGCCTTCGGCTTGTGAGTCGCTCGCTTCATTTTTCCCATCTCGCATGCCCGTAGAGTTTGTCTTTCTCGAACTTGAGCTCGGGCATGCCTTTCACGTGTCCGCCTAGCAACAGTTTGTTGATATTCTTGAAGTTAAGGTGCGAGAGTCGTCGATGCCATATCCACGCTAGTTGAGAGTTGGCCTTCGACATTAGGCAGACCGAGTCATCGGTCTTCAGGGCAGAGAGGTCAATGGTGTAGAGGTTGGTCTTTCGAGTTTCAACAAGCATCTCCTTTCCATCTTCAGTGCGAACGCTACACCGTTTAGCTTTGAAGTTGACCTCGAGATCTTTATCGCATAACTGGCCGATGCTGAACAGATTGTGTCCCAATCCCACGACGTATGATACTTTCTTGATCGTGATCTTATCTTGGACAATGTCGTCGTAACCCATAACCGGCGCCTTGTCATCATTCCCAAACCTCACGTCTCTGCAGTATTTCTCTGTGAAGTTCGTGAGCAGCTCCCTCCTTCCAGTCATGTGCTTGGAGCTTCCTGAGTCTAAGTACCACACATGACCGTCCTGCAAAAACAAGATTAAGGATTCTTAGGTACCCATTTGAAAATGGGTCCTGGAGGGTTAGATTTAACACCTGACTGAGGAACCCGTAATGAAATGGGTTTCCCTTTGGGTTCAGGTTTAACATCTGACTGAGGAACCCGTTTTGAAGTGGGTTTCCTTTTAGGTTTACGAGATTTGCGTTTAGGCTTTGAATTATAAACATGGTAAGACCCAAACCATTCAGATGCATATCTATTATCATCGAAATCATTCAATCCACAGGTAGAACAACATAAACAATCATGGGATAACTGAATCAAATGTTAAATTGAATAAAGTCTAATTGCAAAATTAACACTTTGTCCAACAAAATTATTCGAATGATTCAAACCACAATCATTAATGTTATTCCTAGATTTAAAAGCAGAATTAAATGACTTCGATTCTGACTTGTTCTTGACAGATCCTTTGGCTACCCCTTTTTGTTTTCCTTGTTTTGCCCGACCATTTTTATCTGAAAAATCATTAACGGCATGGTCAACAGAGTTTGAGTAGTCAGGATTTATATCGTTTGATCGACCGGTCTTTTTCCGCGGTTGTGAATGGTTTTGTGAACTAGAATCAGTTTTAGAAACTTTGTTCACAACCAGGGTCTTGAGTTTTGAAGAACTCTCACCTTTAAGAAAATTGACCAGGAGATTTACAACTTTAGATAGAAAGTCGGTGTGATTCGGAAGAGGTTTGTCAAACTCAAATTTAGGAAACTCTTCGTTTGAACTACCATCAGAATTCATGAATACCGAAAAATCAATATCAGGAATCGATGGACTGGGATTGGTTGAGGGAGGAGAGAAACACTTTGTGTCTGTGTTTCTAGAAGAATCTAGTGCGGAATCTTTAAAAAAAATCAGAGTTTAGATCCTTTTTAACACAATCAGCTTGAGACTCTTTTCCTTTTCGTGAAGAAGTTTTTCCAATAAACGCTTTACACGAAGATGTGTCGGAGGAGTCTGAGGAAGGTTCGGGTGAAATCATCTTTTCTGTTGGTCCCGAAGGCCTATACAAGTTTGTAGAAGGGGGGGGGGGGGGGGTTGAATACAAACACACAGATTTTACTTTTCTAAATTGTTTATTGATAAATCATTAACAATTTACAGCTTGTTGCGGATACAAGATTAAGGATAAACCTAAATCTAAACAAGTTGGAACACTAAGGTTTCTTGCACTAAGAGAGATAAGGAAATTACTAATAATAACCTATCTGAGATAAGAGATTTGAACTTGTCCAGAGTTAGCAAGTTACTTCAAAAGAAGTGAGTTCATCTCTTTATATACTGCATGCATTTAATGCAAGTCAGTATATATTTTACACGTGTCATCAGCTGGTTGGTTGCATGTCATTGACTTTTGATGACAACCTTAGTAGCCGTAAGGATGAACAGTGTAGTATCAGAGTGGTTGTACGATTTCAGATTTTCGGAGGTTCTTTTCTGACATTTCGTACGGAGTCGTGCAAGGGAGGTTAAGACAAAAGTACTTTGTACGGAGGACTTCATGATCAGCTTTCGTTGATTCAGCGATCTATCATTTCATATCAGCGAATGATAGAGTTCAGCGATAGCTGAAGTCTTGTACTTGATACTTCACGTTGAGTGGACAAATCTGAGTCTTCGCTGATCCGCATCAGTTCATTAGGAGACTTGTCGCTGGTTCTTGAGCTTGATCTTCGACTTCAGCGTAGAACCTTTGTTGACGTGAAACTTGTCTTCAGGGATCATAAGTAAACAACTAACTTATCAGCGATCATCATAATGACTGAACAGACTCAGAGCATTAATGGTGAACAGTGTTCGCTGAATGTTTAATTTAAAGAGCGAGAGTTCCTATCAGCGGTACTGTAAGATCTTAGTACTTATCAGCGATAGTGAAACTCTGATACATATTGTTTACTTACAATTTTCACTAAGTATATAATAGAGGGTCGTTATCAAATCACTGAGGGTTTGGATCAACAATCTCCCCCTATTTGATTATGACATAGCAACAAAGAAAATTGCTATTTAATGAAAACATAAGGATAAAAAGAACTCATAAAATATTTGTCCCTTTTAATGTTTTCTGGGATCTTTTCAGTACTGATGGAGTAAAGTACATTCGCTGAAATCTTTCTTTAAAACTTTGAATAAGGTTACAAAGAGAAATGGAAAGATTACAAGTACGAGCGAAATAAATTACAAGTACAAAAGGATAACTGATAAAATAGAGAAAAAGGAGATTATATCAGTTTTCAAAGGGTTCTTCCTTAATGAGAAGTTCATCAAGGGTCTTTTCAGTGGGGATCATCCAGTCAGGAACCGTTACGCCTTGTTTTCTTTTGTTCAGCGCTTCTTCAAAGATCAAGGGTTTTAGGTGTCGTGCCTGAATGTCTTTTCTGAAGTCACACCAGTAGATGAGATCTCTGAGCTGTTCGATTGGAGTGATTGGAAGCTCAGCGATCCGTTGAAAACATTTACGTCCGTCGTAGTCGAGAAAGAATATTCCATAAGGATTACTGATGACTTTACCAGGGACGAAAAGTTCACATGGTGGCAAAGAAATGTCAAGGGCAGATAGATCAGGGTCAGGACCAAGCACTTCAGCGCGAGAGAAACCAATTCCAGTTTCATTTCGTATGACAGGACCTGAGTTTGAAGAGGCCCTTTTTCTTTGGAGAGGCCCTTTTTCTTTGGAGAGGCCCTTTTTCTTTTCAGCTTAAGATCAGGAAGAGGAGGAATGTCCACACAAAAAGATATAAAGTCGATCTGTCTGTTTATCAGCTTTTCGAAATGATCCTTGTACTTAGATTGTGACGAATGGATAGCTAACCTCATCTCCAGCCATTTAGAGAGACCATACCTTTTTACACTGTCAGCGCGAAAGGCTTCAGATTGGCCATCTTCTCTGAAAAGTTTGATGTCAACAATAGGTACTCCGATAGAGGTTCTTCCAGAGATGAATACCTTGTTGATCTTCGCTGGACGATATCTGAAGTGAATTTTCTCTTTACACCAGATCAGGGCGGTCTGAGAAACTTCAGTTTTCTTTTCCACGATCTTCTGGGTTTCTTCCCAAAGCTTTCGTTGGATTTGAATGGGAACACGTTTCAGCTTGGGGTCTTTGACAGATTCTTGAGTAAGCATGATGGCGTATTCTCTGTCTTTTTCTTCAGCTTCCTTTCTTTCAGCGATTAGGCGTTCAGCTCTGAGGTGTTCCTTGTATTCAGCTTTTGAGATTATGAACTTAGGAGGAACTGAAGGAAGTTGATCACGCCTCAGAATGATTCGCTGATCCTCGAATCGCTTTATTATTTCCTCTCTTCTCTTTTGATCCTCTTCACTCAGCTTTTGAGGAGCTGAGGAAGGTCTGTTTCTGTGCGAGAGAGGTTGTTCTTCTGGTTCATCAGTCTCAGAGATCAAATCTAAGACTGGGATTATTTCATCAGCAGCAGCTGACTTTATTTGTGAAGTCGTAGTAGTAGAACCTTCAGCGACATCCTCAAACAGGGGAGAGGACTAGCTAAAACACAACGATCTTACAAATAAGAACATGGGTAGAAGAACTTGGGTAGAAAGAGAAAGAGAAATATGTTCAGGTGTAGGCTAGGGTAGTAGAACTTATAGAGGAGGGATGGAGTGAGATATGATTAGTGTACCTGACAAACCGACTTTACAAGCAAGATCGCCAGATTTTCATCTTCAGCGATGCCTTTGCCTTTGCCTTTCTCAGCGCCAGAGGCTGAGGGCTTTGTCTTTGTCCGCTCCCCTGTTGGTTCATTTATTGAAATTCCCTTACGAGCTTTGATCTTTGGGGCAGGTTTGACGACAAAGAAGTCATCGTCATCTTCGTCATCATCATCATCATTCCTTGGAGAGGAGGATGGTTCATTATCAGGGATGTCGATGTCTTCATCATCTTCTGCTTCGGATTCTTCAGCTTCGTCTTTGAGTTGCTCCCCCTCAGATACAGAGGCGAGCTTCTCGGTTCCCTCAGGGTTTTCATCTCCCTAAGGTCCAGCGATAAGATCTTCATTCTTCTCTCCCCTAATAGATTCATCATGGGAAAGGTCTTCAGCGCTCTTTTCAAGATCCTCAGCGCTCTTCTCCTCGGTATGTTCAGCACTCTTCTCCCCCTCTTTCTCATGATGACTGGGGGAGGAATGGGTAGACTCTTCAGCTGTGGGAGGCTCTCTGTCTTCTTGGCCAGAGATACCCACACAACTTTCAATCTTTGCTAATCTGACTTCTAGGCCAGTTATAGCAGGATTGATCTTTTCCAGCTCTTTGCGATCCGTCGCTGTGAAAGTTTCCAATGCAGGGACAGGGGCAGGAGCAGGAGTATTTGCCTTGTTGACCAGCGTCTCGATCATCGTCTTCATAGAACCAACGTCGGTTTTTACAGAACCCAAGTCGGTCTTGACAGCTGACATATCCCCCTCGAGATGTTCAACCGATGTTTTCAGCTTTGTAACTTCGCTGGACACGGTCGAAACTGAGTTTTTGAGGCTGGTGTAGTCAGTGTAGATGTCAGAGAGTACTTTGGCAAAATCGCTGAGCGTCTTATCAAGGCCCTTAATGTCATATGTGGAAGCTTTCTTCTCCACCACCGTATTTAGCTTTGTCAAATTCTCTCCATCGTTTGTTACAGCTGTAGAGTTGTTGGAGAGTATGGTGGTGAGACCGGTCAGCTTTGTTTCCACGGACTTCAGAGACTCGTTGATGTCTCCCAAATTAGGACCTCATTGTCGACAGGTTTGAAATCGAGCACCTTAGGGCCAACCTGAGAAAGTTTCAGGGCACCCTCTTGAGGATAGCTGTCCTTCAGGCCATATTGGAAGATGGCGCTGATGAAACGGGGGTAGGGAACCCATGCAGGTCTGTCAGCAGCAGAATCTACTATTTGTACTAGGTCATCATAAATGATAGATGCCCAGTCAATATGTAGACCTTTCAGCAGTGCGTATCCCATAGCCTGATGAGGTTGAGCGGCTTGATCAGAGGAGCCGGTCTTCGCTGTCATGCAGCTGATCAGGTGTGCGAAGATGAAATTCATCTCGCTGGGCATTTTGGACTTATTTATCAGCGTCAGCTTCTTCTCGGGCTTCTTGTCCCTTCTAGTTTCCCAGATGTAACCCATTGCGTCGAGGAAAACAATGATTTCTTCTCTGTCAGCATGCTTCTTATGGTCAGGGAATGGAACAAACGGTTTTTCTTTGGTAGCATTGGGAAAGTTCAGGGCTTTTCGAATGATTGCGGGGGTTATCTTAATTGTGCCATACTCAGTATCGCTGAGTATGCAGTCGATGGTTTTGGATGCATCTTTGGTGGAGGGTAGCTGAGTGTGTCTGGCAGAGTACCAGAACTGGGATAGTAGTAGCTGACTTGCAGGAGGTGTGATGGTCAGGGCTGTTGAAATGCAACAGTTTTTCAGGAAATTCACAGCATCATCCAGATGTGTGACTTGCTTTCGAGGAGGAAACTCGAGAAGCGCAGAGAGGTTGTTGACCTTGGTCCAATCTAGTTGATCCAGCTTGAATTTAACCTGAGGGGCTTTGATGATTTCCACTTCCTCAGAGTCAGTGGAGATAGTCTCAGCGGTAACATTTATCTTCGAAGTTGCCATTTCTCTGTATTATCAGTTCAACCAAAGATGTTAACAAATAAGAATTGTCTTGATATGGAAAGAATTTCCATTAAGATTGTTCGAATTTTGTCCATTTCATTCAGACATAAATGTCTTAATGAAGATTAGGGTTTTTCATGATTTTTGAAACGAAATGTAAAACCCCTAAAGTCTTGTATTCCAGTTTCAAAAAAAAACTGGATACGAATGAAGAACAAGTTTAAGATTTTTGCATTTAAACTTGAAGAACAACCATGAAATGGTTGTGTTCATAAAACCATGAAAGAAATGATTTTATTTTTAAGAAGTTCTTTTGTTTGATCTTGTTTAAAACAATGATAAGATCAGAAACAAGTTATCTGCATTTGAAAAAAAATATGAACATATTAACCTTGATGTTTTGATGAAGAAGATGATGAACAGTTCTTTGAAGATTTGAGAGCACAAATGCAACAGTAATTCTTTTCTTGCGGAGGAAGATTGATCGCGTAAAAGATAAAATATAAACCAAGAGTTGTTTATATAAACCAGAGATTTTAGAAAGAGAAAACCTTGAGCGGGAAAAGGTTTTCATCATGACACGGACACGTGTTTGCATTTGATTGGAAGTTTGAACGAAACGTGCAAACGTGTGTCAGAAAGAAATCGTGCCTGGTGTTATCCGTTGCAATGACGTCACAACTGTCCTTTCATATTCTTGGTTGTCTCTGAGGTTTTGAAAAACTCAGGGACTTTTTGAAAACATGAAGCACTGAATAGAAATATCAGTGAAGGTTTTAAGAAATTTCAAAAAGTCGCTGTTAAGGAAGAGATATTCAGCGATGCAATTTATTTTGAAATCTTGCATTTACATGCGATATGTCAGAGAGAGTAAACATACCTTGATATCAGCGAATCAAGTTTATTCAGTGAGAGAATGATAGAATGGGTTATACAAGTTGACTTTATTCTATCGCTGATCAATGTGAACCGCTGAAGGTTTTATCCTTCAAAGTTCAGCATTCCAAGCTCGCTGATGAGAAAGTTGAATCTTGTCTCATCAAGAGGTTTGGTAAATAAATCAGCTAACTGATAATCAGTTGGGATAAAATGAAGTTCTATATCCCCATTCATCACATGATCTCTGATAAAATGATATCTGATTTCGATGTGTTTTGTCTTTGAGTGTAGCACTGGGTTGTTGGCTATAGCGATGGCACTTGTGCTGTCGCAATAGATTGGAATTTTGGAGAGCTGAAGATCATAGTCTAGTAGCTGATTTCTCATCCACAAGACTTGAGAACAACAGCTTCCAGCGGCTACATATTCAGCTTCAGTTGTGGAAGTGGACACTGAGTTTTGCTTCTTACTTGTCCAACTTACCAGCTTTCCACCCAGGAGCTGACATCCTCCTGTGGTGCTTTTCCTATCCATTTTGCAACCTGCAAAATCACGGTCTGAATAGGCGGTTAGATCGAATCCTAAGTCTTTGGGATACCAAAGGCCTAGATTCGCTGTACCCTTAAGATATCGAAATATTCGCTTTACAGCTTTCATATGAGATATCTTAGGTTCAGCTTGATATCGTGCACACAAGCATGTTGCAAACATAATATCGGGTCGGCTAGCTGTAAGATACAATAGTGAGCCGATCATCCCACGGTACAACGTAACATTGACAGGAACACCCTTTGTGTCCTTATCAAGTGTCAGCGGTGGTGCCATAGGGGTTTTCATAGCTGAACTTTCAATTAAGTCGAATTTCTTCAGCATATCTTTAACATATTTTCCCTGATTAATGAAAGTTCCTTTTTCAGTTTGCTTAATCTGAAGACCAAGGAAATATGTTAGTTCACCCATCATGCTCATTTTATACTCATCTTTCATTCTATCAGCGAAACGAGTACAAAGCTCAGGGTTGGTAGAACCAAATATAATGTCATCAACATATATTTGAACTAGAATGATATGACCTTTCACTTTTCTAAAAAATAGAGTTTTGTCAATCTTACCTCTCTCAAATTGTTCAATATGGAGATAAGTAGAGAGAGTATCATACCATGCACGAGGAGCTTGCTTTAAGCCATAAAGTGCCTTGTCCAGTTTATAAACATAACCTGGACGCTTAGGATCTGAGAATCCTGGAGGTTGTTCCACATAAACTTCTTCATTCAGCTTTCCATTCAGAAACGCTGACTTAACATCCATCTGATGTACAGTGAAGTTTTTGTGTACAGCATATGCTAAGAAAAGACGAATAGATTCAAGTCTTGCTACTGGAGCAAATGTTTCGTCATAATCTATTCCTTCCTCTTGTCTGTATCCCTGAGCAACAAGACGATCTTTGTTGCGAGTTACAGTACCATGTTCGTCCAACTTGTTTCGATAGACCCATTTAGTGCCTATCACCGTTTTGTCAGTTGGTCTACGAACGAGTTTCCAAACTTTGTTTCTTTCGAATTCAGTCAGCTCTTCTTGCATAGCGCTGACCCAGTTTGGATCTCTGAGGGCATCATCTATTTTCTTTGGTTCAGTTAGAGAAATAAAGTTAACAAATAAACAAATATTACCTGCACTTCTACGAGTCTGAATACCAGCGTTTAGATCACCAAGAATTTGATCGATTGGGTGATTTACAGTCCATCGCTGAGCCGGAGCATACGTCGCTGACTCAGTTTGAACTGGAGAAACTGAAGATGAGGCTTCAGCTACTTCTGGATTATCAGCTAAGAGAGGAATGTTTGCATTTGTCACTTCATTCACTGATTGCTGAGAAATAGATGGAATGTCTGAGACATTTGGATCAACTGCAGGTATAGTGTTTATAGGAACATCTGAGACCCATGATGTTTCAGCTTCACTATTCTGCATGTTTGGAATGCTAGTGGGACTATCATCTTCTACTGGATGAGCATGAGGAGTGGGAATATCTTCTGAATCACCAAGATGAAAAAACATCCATTGATTCAGTTCTTCTGTATCAGCGTTCGGTTTAGAGTTCGCTGAACGGGATTCGTCAAACGTGACGTGAATAGTTTCTTCTACAGTTTGTCTTCTTCGATTGAAGACTCTGAAGTCTTTGGAAACTGATGAGTATCCAAGAAAGATTCCATCATCAGCCTTAGGATCAAACTTTCCAAGGGAATCTCTGTTGTTCGGTATGAAACACTGACATCCAAAGATGTGAAGAAAGCTGATTGAAGGCTTTCTCCCATGAAAGAGTTCATAGGCTGTCTTTTTGAATCTTTTAACTATCAGCGACCTGTTTTGCGTAAAACAAGCAGTGTTGACAGCTTCTGCCCAAAACTGAGTAGGCAGGTGAGAATCGCTGAGCATTGAACGTGCAGCTTCAATAATTGTTCTATTTCTTCTTTCAACGACTCCATTTTGTTGCGGTGTTCTCACTGACGAAAAGTTGTGAGAAATACCCTTACTCTCAAGGAAGGAATCAAGAGAACTGTTTTTGAATTCAGTTCCATGATCACTCCTTATTGAGCGAACAGTCATATTGTTTAGAGTTTCCATCTTCCGAACAAAGGTGATGAGTTCTTCAGGGGTGTCACTCTTAGAACGGAGAAACATTACCCAAGTGAAGCGAGAGAATTCATCAACTATGACCAGCGTATATTTCTTTCCAGCGATGGATTGTTTGTTAACAGGGCCAAACAAATCCATATGGAGTAGTTGTAGAGGAGATGACACTGAGGAGACTTGCTTTGACTTGAAGCTTGCCTTGGTCTGCTTCCCTTTTTCACACGCTGAACATAATGACTCTTTGGCGTATGAATGCTGAGGTAGACCAGTGACTAACTCTTTGGAGGAAAGAGTATTCAGTGTCTTGAAATTTAGATGCGAGAGCCTCTTGTGCCATAGCCAGTTAACATCAGAAGATGCCTTTGAGAAGAAACAGGAGTTCTCAGTGGTTGTTGAGTCCATGTTTATTACATAAACATTTTCCAAACGATAACCGCTGAGATCTATCTTCTCCTTTTTGTCAATGACAAAGCAGGATTCCTTAGTAAAAGTTACTGTTATGTCGCAAAGCTGACTGATGCTTAGAAGATTATGCTTCAGCCCTTCAACATATGCGACTCTTCTGAAGGAGGTTGTACCATTTGAAAGTACACCATACCCTTGGGTGTGTCCTTTTCCATTTCCACCGAAAGTCACAGAGGGACCCTTCTCTTCCTTGTATTCAGCGAGCAGGTTTTTCTTTCCAGTCATGTGTCTAGAGCATCCGCTATCGAGATACCAGATACCCTTCTTAACCTGCATTTACAAAGGAAGATTAGTTTTTCTTAGGTACCCACTTAACCATGTATATACGTTTGTCAGCGGAAGTGGTTGGAATGGAAGGTTCAGCAGTCTTCGCAGCATTTGAAGATTCAGCTTTGTCTTTCTTCACTTTGGTTAATTTCTTAACCTCAGTGGTAGAATTCACCTTGACCTGATTTGCACCAGGGTTGGTCTTCTTTGCCTTGGGGGCAATCTTCACCTTAGCTATCTTTTCAGCTTTGGTGGTTGTGGGGCACTTACTAGCAATATGATCAGTGAGTCCACAGTGATAACATTTCCTATAGCTAAAAGTAGTTCTAGGACCATTTGAATGCTGAGCTTTTAATTTTGAATTAGAAGTGCCAGCACCAAGTAAACTATTGGCTTTAGAAATGGAACGGACATTCAGTTCTTCAGATTTCTTACCAAGGATATCCACTCTGAGTCTAGGAGTAGATCTCTGAATAGATCCAGAGATCAGCTTCTTTGATCCAGAGGGATGGGTCACTGAAGCTTTAGAAGCATTCAGCTTTGGTACTAAAGTACCCTTCTGAGGATTTTGATAAATAACAATTCCTTTACCTTTGTCTTTAGAGACAGAGGTAGATTTTGAATAAACCATTTTCTCCTTGCCTTTTGAGGAGGTAGGAGTTTCCTCAGGGATTGGTGTAATGGACGATGAGCACTGAGATGATTAAGTGTCAGCGACTGAGGATACGAACGTTCCAAATTTAAGCACTGAACGTTCAGTGGTTGGTTTTGGAGTATCATATTTATAACCCAGACCACGTTTATCACTCAGAGGAATCTGAGCCTTAATTATCTCAGTGATCTTTGTTGAAGAATTACACCATCCTTCAACAGTAGCTTTTTCAGCCTCTAATGCAGCGATAGCTTCTTCTCGTTCGATTTTGACTAGCTGATTTAAATATACTTGATCTTTAAAATCTTCTTCAATTTTAGAAAGCTTTTATATTTGAAGATGACAGTTTTTAAGCTTTTCAGCGAGATCAAGGTTTTGGTTTTCAACCACAGTTTTGCCGTTCATGGCTTCGTATAAACTTCTAGTCAAGAGATCGATCTTACGGAGACTATCAGCTTCATCAATATTTGCAATATTGGTAAAGAAAGAAGGTGATACCTGAATAGCAGAGGTTGAAGTGGAGGGAATGTCTGAGCTTTCTTCCTCTTCTTCAATCTTGGCCATGAGACATTGATTTGCTTCATCATCTTCAGAGTCAGATGATGATGCTTCTTCATCAGAAGCAGCCCAATCATAGACAGCCATCAGGCCTTTGCCTTTCTTCTTAAAGCTTTTCAGCTTCGCATATTTTTCTTTCAGCTTTGAGTATTTGTCATCTTTATTCCTTGGAACAAAGGATTTCTTTGTAAAAGCTGAGGGTCTAGAAACTTTCTTAGACCTGCACTCGTTAGCAAAATGTCCTATCTTTTCGCAGTTAAAACAAGTAGCAGTAGCCTTATCAACAAAAACTGATGATTTAGGCTTGTCAGCTATGGAAAGAGGTTTGTTCTTTCTAAACATTTTCTTCTTGAAAAATCTCCTGAACTTTTTGGTTAGGAGAGCCAAGGATTCATCATCTGAAAAATCAGAATCTGATGAACTTTCAGAGTTACTCTCTAACTCAGTGATAGTGACCGAGGGTCGCTGAGTAGAAGGTTCCTCTGAGATTAAAGCAACAGGGGTGCTTTTGAAATCTTTTACAAGATTCTTCTTAAGATGGCTTGATTGCTCATGATTCAGCAACGTGCCATATAAGGTAGCAAGGGTCATTGATCTTAGATCCTTTGACAGCTTGAGACACATGGAATAATTGTCCCAGCTTTCAGGTAAACATTCTAGAAACTTTGTCAGCACTTCAAAGTTAGAATATTCCTTACCAACAGTTTTCAGATCTATAATTAAACAATTAAAACGTTGGTGAACTTCAGAGAGAGTTTCATTCTTACCAGAAATGAAGCTTTCGTATTGTCTTACCAGGTTGATCTTTCTTGAGTCCTGGACTTCAGACGTTCCTACATACTGAACACATATTGTGTCCCACATGGCTTTTGATGTTTTCAGATTCATGACGGAATGGTAGACTTCGTCAGGAAGAGCCATGGATAGTATGGATCTGGCTTTTGTATCTATAGCCACTTTCTTCTTATCTTCGTCAGTCCATTGATGGATTTCTTTAGGTACCAGCCTTTCTGGAATAGCAGGTCTATTCTCAGTGCCTGGAACTGCAGCATCAAATCTTACAGGGATGAATGGACCATTCTCAATATAGTAAGGCATAGTAGGGTCTACACCTTCTAAGAAGAGTGTCATCCTATTTTTCCATAAGTTGAAGTTATCTCTGGAAAATCTAGGGGGTTTTGCAAGAGAACCATTGTCTATATAATTTGTGTTTGTATTGGTGGCCATTTTCAGATAATAGCAAGGAAGAGAAATATCTTAGATTAGATCTTGTTTATGAGATTAAACAAATCTGCTCTGATACCACTTGTTGGTCCCGAAGGCCTATACAAGTTTGTAGAGGGGGGGGGGGGGGGGTTGAATACAAACACACAGATTTTACTTTTCTAAATTGTTTATTGATAAATCATTAACAATTTACAGCTTGTTGCGGAGACAAGATTAAGGATAAACCTAAATCTAAACAAGTTAGAACACTAAGGTTTCTTGCACTAAGAGAGATAAGGAAATTACTAATAATAACCTATCTGAGATAAGAGATTTGAACTTGTCCAGAGTTAGCAAGTTACTTCAAAAGAAGTGAGTTCATCTCTTTATATACTGCATGCATTTAATGCAAGTCAGTATATACTTTACACGTGTCATCAGCTGGTTGGTTGCATGTCATTGACTTTTGATGACAACCTTAGTAGCCGTAAGGATGAACAGTGTAGTATCAGAGTGGTTGTATGGTTTCAGATTTTCGGAGGTTCTTTTCTGACATTTCGTACGGAGTCGTGCAAGGGAGGTTAAGACAAAAGTACTTTGTACGGAGGACTTCATGATCAGCTTTCGTTGATTCAGCGATCTATCATTTCATATCAGCGAATGATAGAGTTCAGCGATAGCTGAAGTCTTGTACTTGATACTTCACGTTGAGTGGACAAATCTGAGTCTTCGCTGATCCGCATCAGTTCATTAGGAGACTTGTCGCTGGTTCTTGAGCTTGATCTTCGACTTCAGCGTAGAACCTTTGTTGACGTGAAACTTGTCTTCAGGGATCATAAGTAAACAACTAACTTATCAGCGATCATCATAATGACTGAACAGACTCAGAGCATTAATGGTGAACAGTGTTCGCTGAATGTTTAATTTAAAGAGCGAGAGTTCCTATCAGCGGTACTGTAAGATCTTAGTACTTATCAGCGATAGTGAAACTCTGATACATATTGTTTACTTACAATTTTCACTAAGTATATAAGAGAGGGTCATTATCAAATCACTGAGGGTTTGGATCAACATTTTCATTTTGAAGTTAATCAAGTTTCTCTTGAAGATAAAACTTGCTCACTTGCTCTTGCATTAACTCTGTTGCCTAAGCAGACAGTTGCCATGTTAGCCGATTGATTTCATTTCGAAGGATTTCCTGTCCCTCACCTGACACAGATTCGGTTTTGGAAGATTTGAGTTTCTCAAGTTCATTTAATAACGCTTGCTTTTCCTTTTGAAAATCAGTCATTTCCTTTTCGAGTGTCTCTTCTAACTCGACTATTTTTGCTTTCAAAATGAGAGGTGGAACATAGATTTTAAACTCGTCCGTCTCAGTTTTGGGTTCAAGTGCTGGGACCTCATCCTTTTTGGAGAATCCTTGGGCTCAACAACCTTATAGCCATCAAAGTAGTCATTCGAAAGATACTTGGATTTGTTCTTTTTGTAGGAATAGTTGAGATGTTCATACACAAAAGGTAATTGCATTTTAGTGGTGTGCGCGCTTTTGTATTCCTCTGTTTCCTCTTCCTTTTCGTTTTTAAGATGACCAGTCCACTTGATTTTGTATTGAGGATACTCCTTTTCGAGACCAAGAAAACTAAAGTGATAAAGAGTAGGTCTCATTGATAAAATCTTTTTCAAGTATTGAGGATTATCTTACCTAATTCTCCATTCCTTGTTAAAGTACGTGAATTCCTTGGGTTTGTTCATGTGAATTGTCTGATCAGTTTGACCTCTTTTGTGAAGTTTGGTTTCAAGATCAATTATTTTCGAAACAAACTCTTTGTGTTGGATTTGGAGAGAGGAGCATTGATAAATAATCTCTGCTTTCTCATTCTCACACTGATCAATCTTTAGATTCAATTCAGATATCTTGGCCCTTAAGTCCTTAGGTGCTATTGAAAGATTTGTGCATTTTTCTTTTAGATTAGCATTATCGGACTTTTACTTTTCAGTAATTCGCTTTTGAACATCTAGTTTTTATTTTAACGAGTTAATTTCAAGCAGTTGTTCATTAGTGGTGGCCTTATAGGATTCTATTCGTTGAATAAGTGGTTGCATTTGGTCGATTAAGTTTTGATGAATAGGATCACATACCTGACACAGATTTGCCTTTTCTATTGGAGGGGAATGATTGCCCATGAACGCATCAGCATCTTCATAATCGCTGTCAGTGTCGGATTGATTGAGCCAATGGTCGTCTTCAACTAGCAGTGCCTTTCCCATAGCTTTCTGTTCGGCCATTAGAAGTTTTTCCTTGTAGTAGTGAACGTTTTTCTCAACTGGCTTTCTACAATCCTTGGCAAAATGACCTAATTTCCCGCAGTTGTAGCATGTTACGAGTTCGTCCTTTTTCATTGACTCGGACTTGCGATCATTCTTCTCGTTCTTCTCCTTGTGGTCAGGTGACTTGTGCTCATCATTCTTCTTCTTTCCTTCATATTTGTCTTTATAATCATGGCGCTTGTTGGGGGTAGTGGAGTAGCGCTGATTATTGGACGAAGGTTTCTTGAAGAACTTGGTTCTCTGAAATGATTTGGTGATGAGGGCCATAGCTTTCTTTATCTGAGTCAGCTCAGGGTCAGATTCGCTTTCATCAGTTTCTTCTACAGACTCTGGTTCAGACTCACTAGACTCCTTGGTTCGCTTGGAGTGATGGCTGGAAGACTGCCGCTTTTGGACGATACAAGCGCAAGTGGATCAGCCTGAGACTTGGACGAGGATTTCTGACTGCTCAGTATCTCCATGACTTCATCCTCGTCCAGTCGTCCTGCATGAGCATCTCGTAGAGTTCATGAATTGGAAGAGTCTCAATCAGGTTGTTGTGTTTGATGTGAGACGCGAACACTTTCCATTCTGGTAGCAGGTTGTTCAGAAACTTAAGAGCATTCTCCGTGTTAGATCGAGTGATCTTGTTCTTGTGGAGATCGTTCAGAAGGAGGCAGAATCGTTCATACGCCTGTGTGATTGATTCGCCGTTGCACTGCTTGAAGCCATCAAACTTGGTGATGCAGCTGTTGATCTTTAGTTGGTTTCCAACTTTGCTCCCGCTCATCATTTTCTCTACTTGATCCCACATTCCCTTTGAAGTATGCTTGTAGCTGTCTATGGCCGTGTAGATCTGGTTTGGTAGAGCCTGGACCAGATATCTCTTGGAATGCTTTTCACCATCGAATCTTCTCTTTTCCTCTTCAGTCATGTCCATGTATTTCTTCGGCTTAGGTATAGCTGCCTCACCTGTTGCTTGCTATGGTGTGGTCACCATAGGAGTTTCTTGTGGACCTTTAGAGAGAGCTTGCTAGATATATTCAAAGTTGTCTTTAGCTTCGATGAAGTTGCGGAATCTGTCTCGCCATTGGCTATATTCTCCCTGATAGAGGGTCGGTGGCTTGGCATCGGTGCCGATTGCATGAGCGTCGCGAGACATCTTTGAAATGTGCACTAAGGTGATCGTCAGACGTTGGGTTCGATTCAAAGTGAAATCCTAACGCAAGGCACTACGAGTGAAAGTCCTAACGCAGGTTCTAAGAGTGACTTAAGGTGAACAGGTAAGAAATTAAGCTAAACAGAACTTACCGGATAGGAATCCGGATATTAGAAGTTTCCGGATCTGGTAGTGACCGGATCCGAGTGTGTGAAGTGTCTGGATAGCAACAGTAACTGGATAAACTGTAGTTACCGGATAACACTAGGCTATCGGATAAAACAGACTTACCGGATAAACTAAAGAGTTACCGAATAAAATAAAACTTACCGGAAACAAGGAGTGACCGGATGAATATGCTGGAAGTGTCCGGATTGAAGGTGATACCGGAAAACAGAGGTATCCGGGAAGAATTACCGGGACCTTGGAGTAACCGGATAGATTAACAAACCGGACAAGTACCGGAAAGTTGAGACTTTCCAGGAAACACAATAATTTGGATAGAAGTTCCGGATAGTCAGTTATTGGGAAGTTTAAATAACCCGGGTAGACCTTATCCGGAAAGTAACGAGATTTGAATCTTACCCGGAAACAATCTGATATCTTCCGGACACGATGGCTGTGGTGAACAAATTGACTTGAATGCGATTAGGGTTGCCCAAAATAGTTCCTGAAAGATTAGAAACCTTCCAAAACACAAAAATAACAATACCTTAAACGATTTTGAAGCAAAATATCAAGATTTTGATGGAAAAATTGATGCTTTTTCCATAATAGAGACAAAAACTTAGAAACTTGATTTTGCCAGAAATTACTTCAAACGATCGAATTAGAATGAGAAAATTTGCAGAAACGCTAATGATATCAATACTAATCGAATGGAATACGCAGAAACAAGCAATTTCATAGAAATCAAAATATGATACTATGAGATTTAAGAACACAGTCGACCAAAAAACTCAAGAACACTTACCAAAAACCTTTTGAATACCTTGAATCGAATTGTCCGTATGCTCTGATACCAATTGTGGATCCCATATTAGTGCATACAACTAAGAAATCAATAGAATAGAACAATAATCAGTATGATTTCAACTTGTCATCCATGTAACATTGATAAACCTTTCAGAGTGTTTACAATGTTTTTCAATAATGAACTATGACAATAATGAACGATTAACCTATTTTCTAATGCTAATAAGAGTATTTATACCAAGGCCTAATCTAATCAGGCCCATGGCCCATTACATGAAATAAGCCCAAATTAAACATTTACATTTTATTCCCTTGAACTTCCATTCAATCAGAATTATTCCTAACACAAAATTTCAAACTTCCGGGCAATTTCAAACAAGCATAGGTTCGTATTTACGAATTAAATTTGTTGGAACGGTCAATAATGGTGCATGAGAGTGGCGTCGAGGCCCCGCAATATTGTAACTTACGAATGGTAAATATCACAATTGCAAACATAGACTTGTTTGAAATTACGAACCTGGTCCTTGTAGTTTGAAATGTTACATTTTTAACCAAGATTTGCTATTTGCGACGAGTTTTCACCAACATATTGACTCTTTCGGTAACTTTAGGGAGAAAGTGGTTAAGATGGTAAGTCATTAACACAAAATGGCTAAAACAATTACTTTACTTAAAAAACATATTTTATTTACTATCAATTTCTTTTAATACATTAGTTCTAATTTAGAAATATTTATTGCAACAATAAATAATTTGGAAAATATATTATTTTAAAATAATATATTTATTAAAAAGCAGTTAAAATAAAATCAACTTTTAATATGTTTTTCCAAATACATAACATATGTATCAATTTATATAACTAATATAAAAACTAAATAACCATATTTAAAGTGAATATTATATAAACAATAAATCATAATAATTACTGTAATAAATTGAATATTAAAGTATATATGAATTAAGTTCAAGTTCTACGGTTTCAAAATTTACACTGCATATTTATAGTGCATAAATTCCAAATGGCGTTTGTCAATAAAAAGCTATAGTTTTAACATAAGAATTTATAGCCTTAACACACCTTTTTATCTTCCCCTTCTCCGTTAGCTTTCCTTTTTATTTTACAAACCCACCCATCGATTTACCCAACTTGTTGCATTGTTGGTAATTTTTTTTGTTCGGAATCTGCATCGGCGTTACATCGCCGACGGCGAAAAATTCCGACAAGTCTATTTTTCCTGATCTGGATATCCACCTACTTGTTTAGTGTTTGAATCGACCTAGCAACAAACGAATTTATGCCATGGAAGATGTGGGAGCCCTCTCTGTTTCTACAGATTTGTTTTGTTTTCACAAACCTAGAAAAAAGATCAAGATCTCATGTTCTGATAGATGGAATTGGTGGTCTCGGAATTATATTTATATTCGGAAGGTAAAATTCTAATTTTTTTTTTATACTTTTCAGTTTATTTCATAGTTATAACTTGTGTTTATGCTGCAAGTTTATATTTATGATTTAGTTTTTCCAATGAGAATGGTATTTGAAAACTTTATAATATATTATCATTAAAACATAGCATTTTGTTCTTGTATCATAACTTTTACTTCTCATGGTGAATGGTGAATGGTGAAAATTTGGGTTTTCTTTTTGTTGATATTGATGCATATGGATATAAGAAATTTAGGGTGTTTTTTTTCTTAGTATCTTTGCATATGGATGGATTGCATCTAATTTAAATTACGATAATTTATTATTACTGTGGTTTCTTTAAACATATGCTACTTGTATAAAGAATCCTTATTTTTTTGTTTAATTTTATAAAGAAACCTTTGATTTTTTTTTGTGTTTTGTTATTTATAGCTTACGTGTGTGTTATTTTTCATAATCGTATAGTTTACAATAATTACATAAATTTTGCTATTTCACATTCGTAGCTTACTTTTCAAACATATGCTACCTGAGTAAAGAAACCTTGTTGTATACATGTGATTGATTCTTTATAATTTTCGATCATGCTTAGTCGTATGTGCATTCAGTTAACCTAAAGTGGAGTTCATAGATTTGGTCCCTAAGGTTTGAATATTGATGGTTTAGGTGCTTAAGTTTGCAAAATTGACACTTTAGGTTCCTAAACTTGAACTTCCGGCCAACTTGTGAGCACACTAGCACCAAGAATATGTTTTGCCCTTGTTTTGGTATGATTTACAGATTTGGTACCTAAAGTTTGAAAAATGACAGTTTAGGTCCTTAAACTTGCAAATCTGACACTTTAGGTCCCTAAACTTGGATTTTCGACCAACTTGTAAGCACACTAGCACCATGAATGTGTTTGACCTTGTTTTGGTAGGATTTACAGATTTGGTCTCTAAAATTAAAAAATTAACGGTTTAGGTCCCCAAACTTGCCAAATTGACATTTTAGGTCCCTAAACTTGGATTTTCGGCCAACTTGTAAGCACACTAGCACCATGAATGTGTTTGTCCCTGTTTTGGTAGGATTTACAGATTTGGTCTGTAATAACCAAAAAAAAGGAAGAAAATGATAGTTATCAATTTCACAAGGACCTATTGTGAAAAGGAGAAGCAACTAAGGGGTTTAGAACTAAAATTTGCATTGTCATTTATTATCTCCTGCAAACCAAGCGATGAAAAACCTTCTTCTCATTTAACCCACCATCTTTATCGCTTCCTTTGCCGAAACCGACGATCTGCATGCATATATATATATATAGGTGTTAGACGTGCAAGTATAAGCAACAAACACTTGAGAGAAGAAGCGAATATAAGAAGGGAAGGACGGTGACGGTTCGATGAGGCGCACCGGTTTCGATACTCTTCGGTAAGTATTTTTTTACTCGATCCGTTTCGTTCATTTCATAAAGATATCTCGGACCCTCGATGAGATTTTTGAGGGCTCGATAAAGTGGTCTCGACCACCGGTCGTGGTCGGTGTTCCAACCGGTACCACCGATGTCGTCGTTGTGTTCTCGGTACAGGCTTTTGTTTGAAACCTTGAGATATTCGAAGAAATTTCTGGTTCGTTAAGTTAGCGCCATTTTCTAGTCGAGTGAGGCAGGTGACTGTTATGGAAGTAAAGAAAACATAATCTGAGAAGGAAGTTTCAAGATACGAGTTGTAGGTTTAACAAAGAAATCAATCATGTAAATTCACATATGTATATATATAGCATGGAGATGATACATGATGCGTCGGCTATATATCGGCTATATATAAACTCATAAGTGTTCTCATGAATCTCCATGTATATATGTATATAATTATGTACGAATGTATAGATAGATGTAAATTTTAGCATGGCAAGGGATAGTTGATGGTTTGAAACCATACACTGTGCATATGTCATATATAAACCATTAATGCTCCAAGACCTTGTTCACCTATAAATACGTACATATATATATATATATATAGGGGTGGTATCGGGTACAAACCAAATGGTTTGTACAAACTGTACAAACTCATATCCACCAATCACGTAACTTCTTTTTTTATCCATAAGGGTATTTTAGAGCTTTTAGCATGTTTTTTCATCTCCACCAATCACGTAACTTTTTTTTATATCCATAACTTCTTTTTTTATATCCATAAGGGTATTTTAGGGCTCCACCGAAAAATATAGATTCCTGAAGCCAAAATATAGATTCATGAAGCCAAATTATACAAATTGCAGATACATGAAGGTAGATTGAGTTTGTACGAGTTTGTACAATCCATTTGGTTTGTATTTGATACCCAGCCTATATATATATATTAATATAATTATGAGACATGGATTGATATTTGAATACCCATGAACTGCATCAAAATGGGTTGCATGAAATGTGTAGATAAATAAATATATATATATATATATATATATATATATATATATATATAAATATATATATATATATATATAATGAGAGGATATCTTGTAGTCTAGAAGCGAAATGGGTTAACTCGGAGTATATAGTTCGGGTGTTGGATATAATTAGATTTAAAATGTGATCGTAAATTGTAGGGAAGGCGTGAGGAACTTCAAAGATCGGCTTCGGCTACGACTAATTCTGTGAGTTAACATGATTTTTAAACGGTTGCACATTTTTTATAAAATTGCATAATGTTCTCGATAATTTTATTATGTCGTTTATGCAATAAATCATGACATGTTTTTATGATATATGTGTGAAAATTTATGTGACTATGGAGGTGTACTATGGTAAGACGAGCATGTTGTGTGAGCTTGTCTAAAGCTGTAAGCGCGGACATGTTGTGTGAGTTCGCCAGGCAAAGCTGTGTGAGTTAGGCACCTCCCATGATGCCGTTAGCTTTGTGAATTATATTGTTTTTCCGCATGCATGTTAAGTTACTATGCTTTGTGAAAATTATTATTGTTGTTATTTTCCTGCATAAAACCGTGAATTCACTGGGCCCTAGGCTCACCCAACTCCTTTTCAAAATAACTATGCAACCAGGTCGTCACTCACTCGGGAGTAGTAGCAAGGGGAAAGTGAAAATCTGGAACTGGGTTGGCGTTGGAATAAAGGCATGATGAAGAATGATTCAATACTTAGACAAGTTTTATTTTGTTATTTAGTAACTGAAAACCTTCCGTTGCGTTGAACAATTAGATTTGCGGTTTATTTATATATATATGTTTTAAGGAAAAAAAATTGGGACGTTACAAATGGTATCAGAGCCTTAGTTTAAGAGAAATAGGTTATTAATTTTAGCCTAAGCTTAAACTGATGGGAGATGTAAAAGTTAGAAATAAGGAAAATGTTATAGTCTGCATTTAAGTTGTGTCGAAAAGTGATAGGTTCATTATTGCGGTTTTGTAGGAAAATGGTTTACACCAAGACGACTAGGCGCATTGGTCGTGGAAGGGGGCAGGGCCGGAAGCCGTGCGGGAGCTGCTGGATTAGCCCCAAGAGGTGGAGTTGGACAACACGACCGTGCGAGTTCTAGTCGCACTAGTAGACACTCTAGAAGCGAGAGGATCTATTCCAGGGGTAGCGCGAGTGATCAAAGGGTCGAGTCATCTCAACCCAACCCGGTGGAGGATTCTTCCTATGACCCATCGGGGGAACCTCATGAGGAGTACACCCTGCGCACGCCTACTCGTGAGGACTTGGAAGAGAATCGTGCAAACTTGCGTGGAGATATTACTGAATTAAGAACTGAATTGACTAGGGTTCAAAAGGAAAATGTCAAAGTGGGAGGGTGGCTGAGCAACTTGCAAGGAAAACATGTTAAGTTAGGAAGTGAGACGAACAAAGTGTTGGATGAAAATGATGAGCTTTGGAAAGACAACCATGACATGGCATGGAAGTGTGTGGGATTGGAGTGGGAGAGGAGGATAGTTGCTCGGACTTGGAAGAAGCGATTGGGAGACCGAGCTCGCTACTATCGGAGAGAGGCCTCAGAATATGTAAGTTTGATCCGGGGGTATTTTTCCGACTGGGCACGTCAGTTTCATCAAGGTCCAAGCTTGGGATTTATCTAGAAGTACCGCCCAGAGAACACTTATGAAGAATTTGTTAGGATCACTCACTATCCTATGGATATGCCTTGAGTGAGAGAGTGAGGAGAGGAATAGTTTATCTTTAAGTACTTTTGTCTTAATAAAGTGTTTTGAATGGTTAGTGGTTTGAACTTGGTCTATTTTGAGTCTTATTTTGGATTATGTATTTGCCGGTTTGGCGCATTATGCAAAAGACTTATGCACTGAAATATCTTTTGAAAGAATAATATTTGGTGTTTAATATTATTATGAAAATGTTGAACTTATGGGATAATTAGGTTATGAATGGATTAAATTATGCTTATAAATATGAGTTTTCATCACATACATCAATTATGTCACGTCGATCAGTAAGGACGACATCAGTTACACCTGATGCAGTAGACCCGTCGCCAATAGGGGCTACCCAAAATGCACGAGAAACCCGACCAGCATCTGTTGCAGCTACAAGGACCACTAGCACACGAGGATGAGGTCGGGGAAGGGGAAGAGGACGAGGTAGAAATCAAACAACGCCCAATGAACCTGAGCCCTCTGTGCAAGCAAGTTCTGCATCTGGAAGAGGTCGAGGTCGAGGAAGGGGACGAGGGCGTACCCAAGCAACCATGGAAACTCCTGTAGTCATCATCGCTCAGGAGGTAACAAAAGCTTTGCAAGCTGCCTTACCCATGGTTATAGCTCAGGTGCGAGAGGGGGAATTGAAAAATCAGAAGATAGGGTGGTAAGTAGTAGAAGGGAGGATATTAATGATTCAAGCAACAGGTCAAAACCAGCGAGTCCTATCAGTTTGGGTTCAGGACAAAAAGGTTGTAGCTATAAGAACTTTATGGCCTGTAAGCCCCAACCTTTTCAAGGTGATTGTGACCAGTGAAGGTGATGAGATGGATACGAGAGACAAAAGTCATATTCAAAATCAGCAAATGTGCAGAAGAAGACAAGGTGACCTATGGGTCGGCGATGCTCAAATCAGAAGCCCTTTCTTGGTGGGAGATAGTCTCTAACTTAAAAGGCGACAAGGCGGTGGCAAGAATGACATGGGATGAGTTTAAAGTACTATTTAACGAGAAATTTTATCCACGCACAGCAGTGAAGCAACTGGAAGAGGAATTTTTAAGGTTGGAGCAAGGAACAATAACAGTGAGGGAGTATACAACTAGTTTTACCTAAAAAGCGAGATTTGCCAAGCACTATGTGTCGACAGAAGAAAGGCGAGCTGAACGGTACATCTGGGGATTAAAAGCATCCATTCGAGAATTTGTTCTCACTATGAATCCAACCACATTCCAGGCTGCAGTGAACGCAACAGAAGTTAGAGAAAAAGAAAAGAATCGTCAAGAGGCTGAGCGAGGCTATATAAAGAGGAAATGGGAAGGTCCAAGCAATGAAACCAAAAAGTCAAAGTTCTCGGGTCCAGAAAGGAAGCCGTGGTAAGGACAAACTGTCAAACCATGTCCTAGATGCAACCGTATGCACAAAAGAGAATGTTTGATTAAACTAAGGGTGTGTTACCGGTGTGGGAGGCCAGGACACCTGTCTCAGGTTTGCAAAGTTAAGAGGAGGGAACGACTATGTTTTATCTATAAGTCACCCAACCATATACAAGAAAATTATCCTCAGCAAAAGAATGAGTATGCCTCAGGTCAGGGCGGCAGTCGAAATGGTAAATGGGAGGAAAAACGATCTGAAACATCAAAGCCAAAGGGAAGAGTCTTTCAGATGACGGCAACGGAGGCAGAGGAGACACCTGACGTGGTGACAGGTACTTTTTTGGTCAACTATGTGCATACTAGAGTACTGTTTGATTCTGGAGCAAATCGCTCTTGTGTGTCTACTACATTCTGTGACTACTTGAATAGAGTGCCTAAGCCATTAAGCTCAGCATTAGAAGTAGAAACTGCCGATGATAATCGAGTGTTTATTAGAGAAGAATACGATGATTGAAATATTCAGATAGACGGCCGTTCGATTCCATTAAAACTACTCCCTATGATCCTTGGGGAATTTGATATAATAATTGGAATGGATTGGTTAGCTGAAAACCAAGCGAGAATTATGTGCAACAAAAAGATAATCCAAATTGAATTACCCGATAATGGAACCGTAGTTATATACGGAGATAGAAGAAATAGGAAATCCAACATGATTTTTTTGGTAAAGGCAAGACGATGTGTAAGAAAGGGATGTCAGAGTTATTTGTCCTACGTAATAGATGCTAAGAAGGAGAAAAAGAGTATGGAAGACATTGCCGTTGTAAGAGAGTTTCCTAAAGTCTTTTCAGATGATCTGACAAGTCTACCACCTGAGAGACAGGTAAAGTTTCAGATTGATCTCGTACCTGGAGCCGCACCTATCGCTCGAACACCCTATCGCCTGGTACCGTCAGAAATGAAGGAGTTGATGTCCCAATTGCAAGAATTGTTAGACAACAGTTTTATACGCCCTAGCACTTCTCCCTGGGGAGCGATTGTGTTATTTGTTAAGAAAAAGGATGGTACAATGTGAATGTGCATCGACTATCGCGAGCTTAACAAAGTAACGGTAAAGAATAGGTACCCTCTACCAAGGATTGATGATCTTTTCGATCAACTTCAGGGTGCCAGTTATTTCTCAAAGATTGATCTACGATCGGGCTACCATCAGTTGAAGGTCCGGGAGGAGGATGTGCCAAAGACAGCCTTCAGGACTAGATATGGACATTACGAATTTCTGGTAATGCCATTTGGGTTGACAAATGCACCTGCAGCTTTTATGGATTTGATGAATAGAGTATGCAAACCCTATCTAGATAAGTTCGTCATCGTTTTCATTGACGATATTTTGATTTTTTCACGCTCCGAAAAGGAGCACGAGCAACACCTTCGGGCGGTTTTGAGTTTGCTGAAACAGGAAAAACTTTATGAGAAGTTTTCTAAGTGTGAGTTCTGGCTCGGTGAGGTTCAATTTTTAGGGCATGTGGTGACCCAAGAAGGAATAAAAGTAGATCCAGCCAAAGTGGACGCTATAAAGAAGTGGGAACCACCAAGAACCCCATCCGAGGTACGAAGTTTCTTGGGATTTGCAGGTTATTACAGAAGGTTCATTCAAGACTTTTCACGGATCGCAACACCATTGACAACACTAACAAAGAAGGGCGTAAAGTTTGAATGGAAACCAACTCAAGAAGAGGCATTTAGAGTCTTGAAAGAAAAGTTGAGTACCACACCGATATTGACTTTACCAGAAGGAACCGAAGGGTTCGTGGTTTACAGTGACGCATCCAAGTTAGGACTTGGCTGTGTATTGAAGCAACAAGGGAAAGTCATAACATATGCCTCTCGTCAGTTGAAGGATCACGAGAAGCGATATCCAACGCATGACTTGGAATTGGCAGCGGTAGTGTTTGCATTGAAAATCTGGAGACACTACTTATACGGGGTGAAGTGCCAAATCTATACTAATCACAAGAGTCTAAAGTATTTGTTCGATCAAAAAGAACTGAACATGAGACAACAAAGGTGGATGGAGTTGCTGAAAGATTATGACTGTGAAATTTTGTATCATCCAGGGAAGGCAAATGTAGTGGCTGACGCACTGAGTCGCAAAGAAAGGAGTGATCGGATAATGATTAAAGCAATGCGAATGGAGGTGACTCCTAGTTGGATTGTTGAACTCAAGAAAGTTCAGGAAGAAGCTTTAACAGAAGAAAACTTGAAGGCTGAAAGAATGGTAGGGGTTGTTCCGTTTCTTGAAGTTAACAACCAAGGTTTAAAGTGCTATAAGGGTAGAATTTGGATTCCTCGCTTAGGGAACTTTCGTAACCAAGTGTTAGATGAAGCTCATAAATCTCGGTATTCTATCCACCCGGGAAACAATAAGATGTATTGAGATCTCCGTCAATCTTACTCGTGGTCGGGGTTGAAGATGGACATAGCTCATTACGTCGAACGGTGTTTGACATGTCTGAAAGTTAAAGTTGAACACCAACGACCGTATGGTAAGTTGCAACCCTTGGAAATTCCTATGTGGAAGTGGGACCAAATCACAATGGACTTTGTGACAAAGTTTCCAAGAACACCAAAGGGTTATGATGCTATATGGGTAATCGTTGATAGACTCACCAAGTCAGCACATTTTCTGCCAATTAAGGAGTCATACTCGATGGAAAGACTAGCTATGCTCTATATAGATGAGATTGTGACTCGGCATGGTGTTCCATCATCAATAATCTCTGATAGAGACAGTCGGTTTACCTCTAGATTTTGGCAAAGCTTTCAAAGGGATATGGGTTCACAAGTAAAGCTAAGTACAGCATATCACCCACAAACGGATGGTCAAAGCGAGAGGACCATTCAAACCCTAGAGGATATGTTGCGAGCATGTGCTATCGATTTTTCAGGCTCATGGGAGAGTCATCTTCCACTGATAGAGTTCGCCTATAACAACATCTATCACGCTAGCCTCCAAACCTTAGGGTTTCCGGTAAGTTCAACTATCCGGATTGTCGAGGTGTCCGGTAACCAATTCATCCGGTAACCTTAGGTTGTCCGGATACCACATGTTATCCGGAAACCTTTGGACTGTCCGGATACATTGATTTGTCCGGATACCTTTGTCCGGACACCATGGTTTGTCCGGAAAGTTTTGGTTCCAAATGCCTGTGTCCGGACACTTCCAATTTCCACAGTCCAGCACCCTATTCTTTCACTGCTAGTCCTCAATTTGTTCCAGATTGAGCCAATTATTGCAAAGGTACGCGCCGAAAATTGTTCATCTGCCTGGTTGCTAACATTGATCCTTTTCAGGTATTATACATGGCGGATCAAGAACAACAACAACCACATGAGCAAATTCCTCCTCAAGAGGAATTCATCGATGAGGAGGCAGACAATGCCTTGGTCAACCCTGACCATGGCATTGAAATAGAATCCAACAACCATCAACTGGACGCCGCCGAGTTCCGACCACAACACCGTGTGGTCGTGGACATCCTTCCTGGTCACCCTATCCGTGAGGCCCTCAATGCCACGGCTGGCGTTCCCATCTTGTACGTATATCAAGTCTGGCTCTCCGCCCAAGTCGTCACGGCTGCCAACACTTAAACCATCACGACACGGATCGACAATCACCCTTTCACGCTCACACCTGAGTCACTCTACCGTCTGTTGTCACTACCCGAAGCCACTGCCGGCGGACACCAAGCCTACGACCCCGCGGTTAATGACACGACACTCTCTGCTCAAATACGCGCACTCGGCTACAACCACGCCCTCGACCGCCCTTCAGTATTCAATCGGAAGTACCTAGCGCCCATCTGGTACACACTGTTTACGATTCTGAATAGGTGTCTATCATCAAGGTGGAGGGGAATAGACCAGTGTACAGCCGACTTTCTGCATCTATTCCATGTTGTATGCTATAATAGACACGTCGACTACGCCATGGTGATATGGCGTGAACTGGTTCAGGAAATCAGACAAATCGGGGGATCCAAGCAGAAGAAATTTCTCCCATATACAAGATTCCTCTCACTGGCCATCAGACAACACATAGATGCGAATCCAGGGATACCACAACGCATAAACCATCCGGTATGTCCTCCTTTTCACTTGCAATATCTTGTGATTCGTAACCCATCCGTCGCACGAGCCATGCCCTTACCTGAAGCCCTACTGGCACATGCGGACACCAATGCACCGAGTGTGTTAGATTATAGGCGAGAGTTAGCTACTCCCATGGTCCAGCCAGAGCCAGAGGGACCTCTCCAGGGACATAGACCTGAGAGGCGTGAGGGTCCAAGGACGAGAGGAGGTAGAATCCGGGTAGCTAGGGCTCCTGGACGGGGTGTTTTGAGAGTACATGGGAGGGGAACTGGCGCGGGCGGTGCATTGGATACGCATGCCAGTACTACCCACTCTAGCCGACCTGGAACTAGCCAACAACCACCCGTACAAACTACTCGTACGACTGATGAGGCCGGACCGTCGACTAGATTACATGAGGTCCCGGTCATTTCTGCCACCCCATTACTCGAAGAAGATCCAGGAACGGACACCACTGAGCCGATATCTCCGTTCACTCAGGTGGAAACTGTAGAGTCCGACAGCACGGACACCGATACGGACCAAGCCATTCGTACATCCCTGATCCCACACCGTATCGGCCGTCACCCTCTGCTAACTAAAGATTCTCCTTCCGCCTCACCCACACCCTCTACCATCCCAACAGCTGAGCCTATTATGGGAGACACAAGGAGAGAGGAGGGAGTATTAGTTGAAAATCTCGAACAAGCTAGTCAGAGAGAATGGAGATCGAAAAAGAACCAAGAGAGAACGAGCATTAGGACTAGTGAGGCTCGAGAGCGACCCCAAAGCAGCGTCATCCAGGTAGCCATATCTGCTATCTTGTCTCATCCGTTGGGACAAGGTATTAAAGAAGCCGCCGTGGACCTAGCGGCGCAATTGCACGACCCTCCTAGCCACTCATCTGTCTCTCAACAGACGGGTGTTTCAATTTTGCACGGGGACTTAGCACAACGTCTACCGATCTCTCATCGGAGAGTATTGGTATTGAAACAAGAGACCAGCCTCCCCTGGTCTCGACTTCTTTGGATGCACGTTCGAGTCTAGAGCTAATTGATTTAGTACTTTCTTCGGCTAGGACACAGGACGAGACTCCACAAATCGGTGCTCTTCGTGACCCGATCGGAACTTCCGTAGTGTCTCTGCTTTCGAGCGGAACGCGAGGATCGGAAAGAAATCCTACCACGACCACACCTTTGACATCCGTGAACGTAGTTGGCACTACCTCTAAGGTAGATGTTTCAACGGGTAATCTAAGTGATCCCGGAGTTATATTGCCCGACGTAATGTCAAGGGAATATTGGACAGCGCCCTAAAGGCTCTCCGCTAGGCAATGGAGCAGCAGTTCACCACCGAGCTCGATAAACTCAAAAGCCTGATCAAAGGGAAAGAGAAGGTAGTCGAATCTGAAACCGCACCAACACATCCACCGGCTCCCGTTCAGCCATCTTATTCGGTGGATACGCTCAAGACTATGCTTCTAGCTCAACTGCTCCAACACACCGACACCGATGCCTCTACTGAAGCGGACCTGGTATCAGTTCTACGCTCCTAGGTATCTGCTCCTTCGTCATCCATAACCACCAGATTCGACCAGCTTGACGCGACTCTCAAGGACGTTCAACAAGCGCTCAAAACGATGTCCGAAAGAGTCGGCTCACTCGAAGACACCTGCAAGAGTCAAGCTGACGGAATCAAGAGACGGCACGATGACCAGGATGATCTTGATCACTGTGAGGGGGAGAACAAGAGACAGAAATAGTCTGAGTCCGAGCCAATCATCACTGAAATAACTGTGGTTCAACCGGAACCATCAACTGTGGCAACTACAACCGAAGACCAACCTGAAGCCCAGTTGAGCTTAGCTGAGATTGTTATCGATATGGATATCTCAGACGACGAAGACCCAACGGTTGAAAAGCCCGAGGGAGAATCACAGGAACTGATCACTTACTTTGCATCAGAAAGGCCTACACTTGATCTGATTGATCCAGATTCCGAGATCGACCCCGAGACTGAAAATGCATGGTACGAAAAAGCCGCCAGTGCAATAAATCTCCAGGTAAATTTGATCTTTCCTACTGATGAAGACGACAACGTTGATTATGACAAGTTTCTGCTACAAAATCTGTATGGTACACCTGCCCACACTACACAGGCTCCCGAGACTTCTACAATACCACCAACAACTTCTGATCATCCTCCTCTTCCACAGCAACAAATCCGATGGGAGAAGATCATGATCCTTATTCCTCACCTAGAGGAATCACTGAAGAAGCTCTATGTTCACAGGTTATGCCCCATCGAGCCAACATTCTGCCTTGGGATTTCCCATTTCGACAAGGAATACCAAAGCCAGTACATCAATGCCATGAAGTGGTGTCTGCCAGTTAGCCAAGTCCGAACTAAGCACAAAATCTCCGAAGTGCTCAACATCCAAACAGGCCGAATTTTTAAAGTCATGTTTCCAGTATTCACCGTCCGACGCGAAGACGGAAATGAATGGAATTTTTCCAAAGCTGACTTCAAGAACCTCAGACTGTTCGACTTCTACGCTATACTGAAAGACCTCCGAACCACAACCATCCGACCACTTCATGTTACTAAAGCGCTCGAGGCTGTCCGTCGATTCCTAAATCACACAATAATGATGTCCTACTTCATAGACTTTCAAATAGGAATCGAGCACAGAGCCAAGAAGGTAAATCTGCTGAAATCGAATCTGAAAGCGCCCGAGCTGAAGATGTATCCCGAGAACGCACTGCTTCTAGAACCGGAATTTGGGATAGTATACCTCAATGATCAGAAAGAGAAGAGGTTTCTCCGCTTCAGCCAGGTCGACAGATTCTGCGATGGCACACTCCTCAAAGTCAGAGATGCTCTTCGAAACATCATCACTTACGAATTCGAAAACCGAAAGTCTTCGTTTATTCCCAATTCAAACGAGATAACCGTTCAAGAAGCCTTAGAAGTGATTGAAGACCGCATCGACTACCGCCGAGCCATCCAAATGTTCGAGATCCACTTTGCGCTCCGAAAGAGATACGTCGAGAACTGGCGCGAACTCGAACTTCAATTCAAAGGGGGAGATTGTTAGGGATAAAATCAGGTTGAATAGAAGTTCAAGGGTTATTATGTTAATATTCATTTTGAGCCTTTAATGTGTAATGGGCCATTGGCTTGCTTGTTTAAGGCCCATGGTATATAATGCTTTGTTAGCTTAGAATTTAGTACGAATCGTCATTATCATTCAAACACTTGCATTGTAATTCTCTCTAATATTGATAGTGAATTGGATGACCAATGGAAATCATTCTGACTTGTTGTTTACCTATTGATTTCTACTGTTATATGCACTAATCTGGAACCCACACAATTTTTTTTCTAAAATGTCACATTAACTTTGCAATAAAATCTTCCACATCAATGAAAGTCCAAATTGCTTTCAAAAGTGGAGTCCACTGCCACATCACCAACTATTTTATAATTTATATTTACATATTTTAATAATTTATAATACCACAAAAAATACTAAATTAGATTTGTTTATAGTATAAATAATCGATTAACTATAATATAAATAATATAGTAAATAATAAAATATATACTCTAAGTAATTTTTAATATATTTTGTGTAAATATAATTTAATTGACAGCGGATAAAACATTTGCATAAATATTAATGTGTTCTATTGTGTATTCCGCCGAAGCTTAAGGATCCAGGGAGTTTCACTATCCCTGTTCATATTGGCAATTCCGAGTTTAGTAAGGCTTTATGTGATCTTGGAGAAAGTATTAACTTGATGCCACTGTCTCTTTTCAGGAAACTTGAACTCGGAGAAATACAACCTACAAACGTCACTCTCCAACTTGCAGACAGATCCATCAATTACCCGTATGGGGTGATAGAAGATGTGTTGATCAAGGGGGACAAGTTTTATTTCCCGGTAGATTTTGTGGTGTTAGACATGGATGAAGACAAGTAAATACCTGTAATCCTTGGTCGACCGTTCTTAGCCACGGGAGGAGCACTGATCGATGTGAAAGGGGGAAAGTTGACATTGAGAGTAGGCGAAGAAGAGGCCGTATTCAATGTGTTTCAGGCTGTAAAGCAAGGCATGGGACCTAGTGAATGTTATCGAGCGGACGTGATGGGATCTATGCCTCAAGAGATGTATAGCCAGCAAGTATCGGATGATCATCTCATGAAAGCGTTAGTTGGCATTAACACGGATCAGGGAAGTGAGGCAGTATTGCAACTCAACACCTTACCCTTCTACAAGGGCCCGAGAAGACCTATTGTAGAGGATTTAGGAGCACCAATTCCTAAGTCTGAACCTTCATCAAAGACACCTCCAAAGCTTGAGCTTAAACCATTGCCTGCTCATCTCGAGTATGAGTATTTGGGGGACTGTCGGTGATCATATCGTCTAAGTTGAGTCCCGACAAGAAGGAAAAGTTACTAAGGGTTCTTAGAGAGCATCAAACCTCTATTGAATGGACGATAGCTGGTCTGAAGGCTTTGAGCCCCACGTTTTGTACACATCGCATCAATCTTGAAGACGGGCACCGACTGGTAGTTCAGCACCAACGCTGGCTTAACCCGAACATGAAGGAAGTGGTCCGCAAAGAGGTATTGAAACTCCTTGATGCTGGAATTATCTATCCAGTTCCTGACAGCCTGTGGGTGAGCCCAATTCAACTAGTACCCAAGAAGGGTGGCATCACAGTGGTCCGGAATAACAACAACGAACTCATCCCCTCTCGGATGGTTACCGGTTGGAGAGTGTGTATAGATTACCGAAAACTGAATGATGCAACCAAGAAGGATCATTTCTCTCTCCCATTTATTGATCAGATGCTGGAATGATTATCCGGGCACGAGTATTATTGTTTCTTAGACGACTATTCCGGGTATTACCAGATTCCTATCGCACCCAAAGATCAAGACAAGACGACTTTTACTTGCCCGTATGGCACCTTTGCTTATCGGAGAATGTCTTTCGGCTTGTGCAATGCTTCGGCCACCTTTCAGCGATGTATGATGGCAATCTTTTCGGATATGGTCGAACGGACTATCGAGATCTTCATGGACAACTTTTCAGTGTTTGGGCCGTCATTTCACACATGCTTAGAACACTTAGAAGCTGTGCTACAAAGGTGTAAAGAGACAAGCCTTGTACTGAATTGGGAGAAGTGTCACTTTATGGTGACCGATGGAATTGTGTTTGGCCATAAAGTTTCAAAGGCGGGAATTGAAGTAGACAAAGAAAAGGTGGAGGTGATCGAGAATCTTCCATATCCGAATTCCTTCAAGGGAGTCCGAAGCTTTTTGGGACACGTCGGGTTTTGCCGGCGATTTATAAAGGACTTTTCTAAAATTACTAAACCTTTGTGTTCTTTACTTCTTAATGATGCTAAATTCGAGTTCACTAATGAGTGTATCCTTGCTTTTGACAGGTTGAAGAAGGAACTGATTTCAGCACCTATCCTCACGGCTCCGGATTGGAATCTTCCATTTGTCCACATGTGTGATGCGAGTGACACTGCCGTTGGAGTAGTGTTAGGCCAAAAAAAGGAAAAGCGAAGGTACGTGATCTACTATGCCAGTAAGACATTAGACGACCCTCAGATTAATTATGAGACCACCGAGAAAGAGCTACTAGCCGTCGTTTATGCCTGTGAGAAATTTCGGTCTTATTTGGTTGGTGCCAAGGTACTCGTCAATACCGATCACTCTGTATTAAAGTATCTAATGGCCAAGAAGGATGCTAAGCCTAGACTCATTCGTTGGGTGCTTCTACTTCAAGAATTCGACTTGGAGATCCTAGACAACAAAGGATCCGAGAATACCATGGCGGACCACCTTTCGAGACTTGAGGGAAGCGAAGAACAAAGCAAGGACAAGACCCTCAACAATGATTCCTTCCCGGATGAGCAACTATTCAAGGTTAGTCACTCGGAACCATGGTTTGTCGACTTAGTGAACTATTTGGTGGGAGGAATCGTGCCTTATCAAATGAACTCCCATCAAAAGAAGAGATTCTTCTTCGAGGCCAAACGGTATTATTGAGATGAATCGTATCTCTACAAGCTATGTGCCGAAGATGTGTTCCAGATGACGAGAAGGCCAACATTCTGACTCATTGCCATACCTTAGAATGTGGAGGCCACTTCAACACCGTCAGAACAGTTGCAAAAGTCTTACAGTCGAGATTCTTTTGGTCTTCAATGTTCAAAGAGACTATAGACTTCATCTCTAAGTGTGATCATTGTCAAAGAGTGGGGAACATATCAAAGAGAGATGAAATGCCCATGAAAATCTTCATGGAGGTAGAGCTATTTGACGTTTGGGGGATCGACTTCATGGGTCCATTCCCGAACTCCTACCGCAATGAGTACATTCTAGTAGCGGTTGACTACGTATCCAAGTGGGTGGAGGCAATCGCAACCCCCACGAATGACTCCAAGGTAGTGATCAACTTCTGACGGAAGAACATCTTTTCACGGTTTGGGGTTCCGAAAGCACTGATAAGTGACGGTGGTAGCCACTTATGCAATCGATATTGGGAGGCGGTCCTTAAGAAATACTCGGTGAAACATAAGGTAACTACACCTTACCACCCACAAGCCAATGGCTTAGACGAGGTTTCTAATCGGGAATTGAAACAAATTCTCCAAAAGATGGTGAGTGCATCAAGGAAAGACTGCTCTATCAAATTAGACGATGCACTGTGGGCCTACCAAACCGCCTTCAAGACACCAATTGGCACCACGCCGTATCGACTTGTGTTCGGGAAATCATACCATCTACCAGTCGAGCTTGAGCATAGAGCGTTTTGGCCGATCCAGAAGCTCAACATGGATTTCAAAGTTGTCGGGCAACGCCGGTTGTTGCAATTAAACGAGTTAGAGGAGATTAGACAAGACGCCTTCGAGAATGTTGTTATCTACAAGGAGCGAACAAAGCGATTCCACGACAAGGGTCTCCACCAAAAGGTAATTTTTCTTGGAATGCAAGTTCTTCTATTTAATTCTCGTCTTCGTTTATTTCCATGGAAGCTGAAATCCAAGTGGTCTGGGCCATTCACCGTAAAGGAAGTTCTTCCCTATGGAACTATCGAGCTACAAGGAAGCGATGGAGCAACCTTCAAGGTTAATGACCAACGAGTGAAGCCCTACCACGGAGGAGAGACAGTGGTGACCGACACCACGTTTTTGGATGAACCAAAGAAATGATCAGACGAAAAGGTTGAACCACGACCAAAACCAAGGCGTTGGGTGGGAGGCAACCCACCGAGGTGATATGCATTATTTATTTAATGCATAAAATACTTTTTTCTTATCATTTTAGTTAGATTCTTTTATTTTATCCCAACATTTGAGTCCTTTTTCGTACTTATTTTCACCCTTTCTTTCATGGAGCTAAGATTGTGATTTACCTGTCTTTTACTGTTTTAGGAAGAATTAATTGTGTTTGTTATATGGTGCAGCCTGTGTCTAATGCTACAACATTGAAGTCTGGCATTTTGGAATGCAGAAAGGATGTGGAGAAGACTTTTGGGAGGCTGACTTTTCTGCATATTCAGCCACATATTAGAAGAAGGAAATTCAATGTTGTGTTTATTTTGTAAACATTTAGATAACTTGTAAGGCATGGGAGTGCCATCATGGTGTTTACTTTTGTAAATAGTGTAGTTGGTAGTTACTTTATGTATTTCTCAACTTTGCCTTCCCTCTTAGTTGCTATAAATAGGAGGGTTGTGCTTCTTTTGTGTTAGACAACTTTTGAATCAGTTCTCACAACTGATTTGAAGAACTCATATTTAATATTATGCATTTTTAGTTTATGTTTTTCATCTTGTTCATGTTCTTCATATTATCTATGAGTTGCCGCATCATTGGTCCAGCATTGTTGCACTAACTTATAGTCTTTTAATTCTTGTACTTTACATTCAAGTCATTTACACTTCTGTCTTTAATTTATATATTTCATTTCTGTAATTTATATTTCTTGTCATTTACATTCAAGTATGAGTAGCTAAGTTTAATAGCTTGGGTGTGAGATTAAAGGGTGAGGTTTTAAACATAATGAAAAGTGGACATCGTTTCTCAATAATAATGTTCACCATTTCATGTTAAGTTTTATAAAAGATCAAGTTACTTCAGGACGGTTGATCACTTTGAAAGTGTTAAAGTGCCATGGCTTCAGAAATGAGCCATTGATATGCACATCAATCCGGATGATAAAGGAAGTAAGCTTGAGAGAGCTACTGACAAAGAGATTTGTCATCTCTGTTCTTTCTGGTTGATTTTGCCCGATAAGTTGGTCATCTCTATTGATGGTAACAGTATAGAGTGTGAGTCATAGATGACCCACTTAGAACACGTCAACTTAACTGATATGGGAATCGGCTCGAGAGAGTGATTTTTAACAAAGAGATTTGTTTATCCATATACTTGAAAGGCTTCATTTTCTTATTGATAGTACTGACACAACACGAGAGATGGGTTGATTGAAAGCTAGATCAGTAGTTAATTGTTGAAAACCTGAGAGGGCATCCTGAAAAGTAGATGGTGAACTTAAGTGTTAAGAGACAAATGTTGTATCATTGCCACAACATTGGTCTACTGTAATTTATGTTTAGACTTCACCCCAACATCTTACACCCTTGCTTTTCTTTATTATTTGTTCAATATAATCTGTGATAACTCCAAACAAAAATATAATCTTCGAATTGATCCTTGGAAATCATTTCTTTTACTAGACTTTTATTACGCTTTTACTCCAATCTATGTGGGACGATACGTGGCTCTTACCACTTTATTACTTGAAAGACGATATTAGATCTCATTGTATAGTTGCTGTGAGGTTTAATTAGCACACGTCTATCGGTGTATTCAAAGCACTGTCAAAATTTTGGCGCCGTTGCCGGGATTGACACGCTAAAAGTTTTTAAAAGTATTTTAAAAGACTTGGTTTTTCTAACACCTCCCGAATCACACTAAGTGTGGTGTATGCCACGAATCCAACGAGGGGAACTTTTTGAGTTAGATCCTGACATAGAAAGAACCTTTCATCATAGAAGGAGGTTACAACGAACTTCAAATTCCATGAATCCTGCCGATATGGATGCACCACCCGGATTTGAACATAGACCACCAAGACCACCCGTCTTAGAAGTAAGACCACCACCTCTAGTGAACCAAATGAGACAACCAAATTTTGAAAATCCTAGAGCGCGACCAAATTTTGGAAACCCACCAATTTTTGGCGAACCTCCAGTTTTTGGAAATCCGCCGGTTCATGTTTTTCCGGAGCAAATAATTAATAACGAAAATGATGTTGAAGAATCTTATGGTAACAATGAACAAAACGAACCATTAAACATCATTGATCTTGCAAACTCAAAAAATGGGCGAATCATGGACTATGCAATTCCTAACTTTGAACAATTAAATTCAGGAATTGTAAAGCCTCATATGGATACAACACATTTTGAACCAAACCCCATTATGTTTCACATGTTGCAAGCCAATGGTCAATTTTTTGGATTCCCATCGGAAGATCCACACTCACATTTAAAATCTTTTAAAGAGATCACCGATGTTTTTCTGATTCCTGGGGTATCTTCTGATGCCCTAAGACTCACATTGTTTCCTTTTTCATTAGGGGGTTGAGCAAAAGTTTGGGTTAATTCATTGGCACCAGGTTCTGTGCTATCATGGGCTGACATGGCTGAAATATTTTTAAGAAAATATTTTCCACCTACCCGAAATGCTAAGTCTAGAAATGAAATTTGTATGTTCAAAAAAATGGGTGATGAAGCAATTCCCGATGCTTGGGAAAGGTTTAAGGAATTATTAAGGAAATGCCCTCACCATGGCATTCCCTACTGTATTCAACTCGAGACGTTTTACAATGGACTTGATTCCAATGCAAAACAAATGCTCGATGCGATATCAGGAGGGGCCTTTACTTCCAATACCTATAACACCGGATATGAAATTCTTGAAAAGATTTCCACAAACAATGGGCATTGGGCTGATCCAAGGGCACCAACTACAAAGAAGACTGTTGGAATGCATGATTTAGATGCTTATATTGCATTGACAGCTCAGCTTGCTTCTATGACTAATATACTTAAAAACATAACTACCGGTCAAGGAACACAGCCGACTGCCACTACACCTATTCCAGCTATCCTCTCAGTGCAATGTGTTTGTTGCAGTGGACACCACTCTTATGAACATTGTCCTCATAACTCTGAATCAGTTAACTATGTTCATAACAGAAATGATCTTTACTCTAACAACTACAATGCCAGTTGGAAGCAACATCCAAACTTTTCATGGAAAAACCCAAGTTTAAACCCACCTGAGCATAAGCAGCAAGGAAACTCCAATTTTCAAACTCAGCAGCATGCCAGCAGTTCTCAAAACTATCAAAATAATCAGAATCATCAGAATTAGAATTTTCAAAACAACAAACCACCTTTTCAAAACAAATCATCCGCACAATCAGACCCTTCCTTGGAAGCAATGTTGAAAAGTTTTATTACTCAAACTAACACTGCAATTAACCAAACCAATGCTTCCATAAAGAACCTTGAAACATAGGTCAGTCAACTTGCCCTGAATCAAAACAACCGACCAACTGGGACCTTGCCAAGTAACACAGAAATCCCTAGGTCCTCTAGGAAAGAACATGCGAAAGCTGTGACACTTAGGTGTGGGAAAGACTTAGATAAAACCTTAGACAAGGAGTTTGAACCAAAAACCCAAGCTGAAACAGAAAAGAGTTCAAAGTCCAAGTCCAATGCTACAACATTGCCCACCATCCCTGAAGAACCATCCCAATCTTCTGAGGATTTAGAGCCAAAAACCCCAAGCCCTAAGGAAAACACAGTAGAAAGTGAAGTCAATAAACCAACATGCCCTGTCAAAGAAGGTGTAACAAAAGACATCAAATATCCAAATTTGAGGGTGGCGGAAGTCCACCCTAAAAGCTCAACACAACCAAAGAAATCCATAATTGAACCAGTTCCTCCTTATGTTCCTTACCCCTAAAGGTTAAAGAATAATAAGGAAGAGTTGCAACTTAAGAAATTTTTGGATGTGTTTTAAACAATTGCATATCAACATACCCCTTGTTGAAGCAATTGAGCAGATGCATAGTTATGCCAAATTTCTTAAAGACATTTTAAGAAAGAAAAAGAAGTTGATTGAATATGAAACTGTGGCCATGACTGAAGGTTGTAGTGCTCTCTTATCCAACAAAATTCCACCTAAGCTTAAAGACCCACGGAGTTTTAAAATTCCTTGTTCCATAGGAGGGAAAGAAGTTGGAAAAGCCTTATGTGACTTAGGAGCTAGTGTCAACCTTATGCCTTTGTCTATTTTTAATATCTTAGTATAGGAGAAACCAGACCTACCACTGTGTCACTCATTTTGGCTGACAAAACCATTGCCTATCCTAAGGGTAAAATTGAAGACGTCTTGGTTCAGGTGGACAAATTCATCTTTCCTGCTGACTTTATCATCTTAGATTTTAAGACTGACCAAGATAATCCTATTCTCTTAGGAAGACCATTCTTAGCCATTGGAAGAACTTTGATAGATGTCCAAAAGGGAGAGTTGACCATGAGACTTCAAGACCAAAAAGTCACCTTTAATGTCTTCAATTCCATGAAATACCCTGATGATATGAAAGAATGTTCTGGCCTAAGTGTGATTGAAACCCTGTGTAATGAAGAAGGAATTAGGGAGATTTGTCGGTTGGAAGAAGAGGATGATGAGGAATATGATGATGGTGATGATGAGAATATAATAGATGAGACTGTTGCTAAGTTTAAATCTTTGGAACCTATCGAACAAAAGACTTTCACACCATCAATCATTTCACCACATGACCTGGAGTTGAAACAACTCCCTTCCCATTTGAAATATGCTTTTCTAAAAGATGAAAACAAACTGCCTGTCATCATTTCATCCTCTTTAGAATTGCATCAAGAAAAGAAATTAGTGGATTTGCTGAAGTTGCACTCAAAAGCCATAGGATGGACCATTGCTGACCTTAAAGGGATTAGTCCTTCTATTTGTCAACATAAGATCATCCTAGAAGATAAGAACTTCACTTCCATTGAACCACAAAGAAGGCTAAATCCTGTCATGAAAGAGGTAGTGAAAAAGGAAGTGCTAAAATGGCTAGATGCAGGAATCATTTTTCCTATAGCCAGTAGCTCTCTAGGTTAGTCCTGTCCAATGTGTCCCTAAGAAGGGAGGGTTTACAATAGTTCCCAATGAAAAGAATGAACTCATCCCAACTAGAGTAGTTTCAGGATGGGGAATTTGCATGGACTACCGTAAGCTTAACACAGCTACACAAAAGGACCATTTTCCACTACCATTTGTTGACCAAATGTTAGACAGGTTAGCCGGAAAAGAGTACTATTGCTTTTTGGATGGATACTCCGGTTATAATCAAATAGTCATTTCACCTGAAGATCAAGAAAAGACCACCTTCACTTGTCCCTATGGTACTTTTGCCTTTAGGAGAATGCCTTTTGGTCTTTGTAATGCTCCTGCAACTTTTTAAAAATGTATGATGTCCATATTTTTGATATGCTTAAAGAATCCATTGAAATATTTATGGATGATTTTTCTGTATATGGTTCATCTTTTGATAATTGCTTGGAAAATTTGAAAAAGTCTTGAAAGGTGTGAAAAAACTGATTTAGTCCTAAACTGGGAAAAGTGTCATTTCAGGGTCAAAGAAGGGATAGTTCTTGGACACTTGGTTTCAAAACGGGGGGTTGAGGTAGACAAAGCCAAACTAGAAGTTATTGAAAAACTACCTGAACCAACCACTGTAAAAGGAATTAGAAGTTTTCTTGGTCATGCTGGATTTTACAGAAGGTTTATCAAAGACTTTTCTAAAATCTCAAAACCTTTGTGTTTACTTTTGCAAAATGACCACAAATTTGATTTTAATGATCAATGTAGAAATGCATTCATCACTTTAAAGAAAGCTTTGGTAACTGCTCCAGTGGTTGTAGCCCCAGATTGGGAAAAACCTTTTGAAATCATGTGTGATGCAAGTGACTGGGCTGTAGGAGCTGTATTGGGTCAAAGAAAAGAAAAATTGTTTCATTCAATTTATTATGCAAGTATTACTTTGAATGAAGCACAAATCAACTACACAACAACAGAAAAAGAACTATTGGCTGTAGTATTTGCTTTTGAGATGTTTAGATCATATTTAGTGGGAACAAAAGTCATTGTGCATACAGACCATGCTGCCATTAAATACTTAATCTATAAAAAGGATACCAAACCTAGGTTGATTAGGTGAGTTTTGTTATTGCAAGAGTTTGACCTGGAGATTGTGGATAGAAAAGGAGTAAACAACCAAGTAGCAGATCATTTGTCTACGTTAGAGAACCTAGTGGAAAAGAAAGGGGAAGGAGATATCATTGAAACCTTCCCTGATGAGAAAATCTTGATGCTACAACATTCATCTAGCATCCCTTGGTATGCTGATTTTGCTAACTACTTGGCATGTGGCATCAAACCTCCTGATTATATTGGCCATATGCTTAAAGAGTTTCTCCATGATGCCAAATTTTATCTCTGGGATGATCCTTTTCTGTTTAAACTTGGTACAGATCAAATTTTGAAAAGATGTGTCCCAGAAAATGATGTGGCAGAAATCCTACACCACTGCCACACCTCAGCATATGGAGGTCATTTTGGGAGCCAAAGGACAGCAGCCAAATTTTACAATCTGGTTTCTATTGGCCAAATCTCTTCCAAGATTCCTACAATTTTTCCAAAAGGTGTAATGAATGTCAAAGGACTGGTTCCATTTCTCAAAAAAATTAAATGCCTTTAAATGGAATATTGGAAGTGCAATTGTTTGATGTGTGGGGAATTGATTTCATGGGACCTTTTCCATCATCTAACAATTGTCAATAAATTCTAGTGGTTGTTGATTATGTCTCAAAGTGGGTGGAGGCAATAGCTTATGCTAACAATGATGCAAAAACTGTGATTAAATTTCTTCAAAAACATATTTTCACAAGAATTGGGACCCCCAGGGCACTGATTAGTGATAAGGGTGCCCATTTTGTAAATAAAATGTTGCAAGAAGTTCTTGAAAAATACAATGTTAGGCACAGAATAGCTACTGCATACCATCCACAGACTAATGGACTAGCTGAGCTTTCTAACAGGGAAATCAAAGGAATTTTAGAAAAAGTGGTAAAACCAAATAGGAATGACTGGCCTTTTAAATGAGATGATGCTTTATGGGCATATAGAACGGCTTTTAAAACACCCATTGGTATGTCCCCATATAAGCAAATCTTTGGAAAAGCGTGCCACCTCCCTTTGGAGCTTGAGTATAAAGCATATTGGGCTATCAAAGAGCTAAATATGTCTTTAGATAAGACTGGAAACAAAAGAAAGTTACAACTCTGTGAAATGGAAGAGCATAGGAACATGTCCTATGAAAATGCCAAACTCTATGAAGAGAAAACCAAAAAATGGCATGATCAAAAAATCCAACCCAGAGAATTCAAAAAAGGACAACAAGTCCTTTTGTTCAATTCTAGACTGAAACTGTTTCCAGGAAAAGTCAAGAGTAGATGGTCTGGTCTTTTTACCATCCACAAAGTCTATCCCTATGGGACTATTGACTTGATAAACCCTGAAGACAACAACATTTTCAAAGTGAATGGTCAGAGAGTGAAAGTGTATCACAATGCTGTAACATTCACAGAGCGTTGCTCTGTAAGCTTGGGTACACTTTGTTAACAACTTCATAAAATTCATGGACTCTTTCTAGTCCATAAATGTTTGTAAATATCCTTTTATTTTAAATTTCTAGTTTAAATTTACTGCTTTGTAGGAAGCTACTTTTTTTAAGTTAAAAAGACAAGCATTGGATGTTGTAGCATCATTTTAGCATCCAAATCCTAGCTATTTGAAAGGGAAATTTTGAAAAATCTGGAGGTGGGCCCTGTTACTATGTGTGGAAAGAAAAAAAGGGAGAAAGGTACAGATTGTAGAAGCATGCCTTAAGACCATACCTTTTCCAAAATGATTGTACTTTCTTAAAAAGGTGTGTCTTTATCCACCCATGCTTGTACCTTCATACCACAAAAGTCTTGGTTTTGTTTACTTTTCTGGTCATAACCGTACATTTAAGGAGAGAAGAAAAAAGGGGTTTTCTCCTTTCTCCTTAAATAAACCTTTTAACTTCCCAACTTCAAAACCCACTTTTCTCTTTAAGAAAACCGATGTCTTCAACCTCCTCTCTTTTCACTCTGTTTTTTTTCTCTCGAAATTATCTGCATTCCACCAAAAATCGACCCCCATGGCTAGAGTCAAGAGACCTGCAATACGTGATGATATTGTAAGAAGAAGCAACCGAGGAAGGAGATGAGGGCTGAATTGAAAGCTGTCAAGACAGGGACTAGATCAAGGAATGGAGAGGGGATTAAAAAGGTGGTGGCCAGGTTGAATAAAGTAAAGGCTGAGAACAGGAAGCTTGCAAAATAGAATGAGGAACTGAGGGCAGAAAGGGATAGGTTGTTGAATAATAAGAAGCTGCAGCAATGGGAGAAGCATCCACGGAGAAGGATGCACAGTTCTAATCATATTCCCTAGTCTCCATTTTTAATTTTTGTTTTTGAGTCTAGGATAACTTTATCATTTTTAGGTTTATTTTCTTTTGTAAGATTGCATATTAGTTATATCATGCTTATTACATTCATAGCCATAATAAATCTTTGCAACCATGATTTTACCTAAGTTTTGTGTTCTTAATTAGAACTAGCATATTTCCTCTTAGGACACAATTTGACTCATACACCTTATACACATTTAGGGAATGATCTAGGCCTTCTTTTCATACTCCAAAAAGCCACTTGTAGCCTTTTATACATCTATGAGCTTCAATGTTACAATGAGGACATTGTAAATGATAAATTTGAGGGTGGGAAGGTTACACCTTAAGCATGAAAAGATCACTCAAAAGAGCAAAGCTCTAATCTGTTATGCCTGATGAAAAAGATACCAAAAATGTTCCATAGGGGCAAGGTACAAAAAGTAAACAAGAAAACAGCACAAAGTGCCAAAATTTAAAAACAATTTGTTGAGAGAAAAGGCTTTGTGAGAAAAGATATGCCAATGAGATACCCTAAAAAGCCCTATTGATTCTAAATGTAGGGTGTAATACCCCGGGTAAATCCGTTAGTTAAAAATCTAATTCCGTTAAGTTTATTTAACTTTAAAGTTTCTATTTAGGGAAAGTTTGGATAAGTTTATAAGTTAAGGGTGTTTAGGTCATTGTTGAATAGATTAGGGTCTAAAAAGGTAACATTAGTTGATAATATCTGAATTAGGGATACAGATGTCTTCATAATAACAAAACTCAGATTAAGGTGTGTGTGTGTGTGTTGGGAGCAAAAAGAAGAAGAAAGAAAGGAGAAAGAAGGGTAAAGGCTCAAATTGGAGTTATTGGAACTGATTACAAGTATGTTTCCTTTGCAATTTATGTTTGTAATGGTTGGTAAATGGTTTCTGTCGGATTAGAATCAATAGAATCGAACTGGTATGAATTTCTGTCGATTTCTGGGTAAAATAGGAAGAACCGACAGAGGTGTCCGGACACAGTATGAATGTGTCCGGATAGTTCTGTTGGGGGTGTCCGAGTGGTTATGTCGATGGTGTCCGGATAACGTTTTAAGGTGTCCGGACGAGTGTTTGTCCGGGTAAGTCTCTCTTTTCTTATGTTGTCCGGATAGTTCTGTTTTGTCCGGATTAGTCATGCTGTCCGGAAAGTTGTGTTGTCTGGATAGTTCTGTTTTGTCCGGATACTTTAGCTGTTTTGGTCACTTTTGAGGATTTGAGTTATCTAGAGTCCTTGGTCTTCTAGTATGTTATGTGATCAGTTGGTAAGGGGATATTTGTATTTAATCTATTTGCAGACTCTGTGGATTGGGATTGATAGACTGAATCTTTGGAAAAGGCTTGGAAGAGTTGTAATAAGCATTCAGGTGAGTTTTACTTTAAAACATTTTTAAACTGGGATACATATATATGTGTATATATATATGAGACGATTATGTGGTAGGAATATGATTATGTGTATATAAATGACAATATGATATATTGAGATATATATTGTATTTACATGAGAATTGCACCACACGAGGATATGTTAGCCGATCTATTAGTCGGCGGAGCTGTATGGAAATGCAGCGGAGCTGTATGGAATTACAGTGGAGCTGTAGGTAATTACAGCATGGTTGTGTGTGATCGCAGCGGAGTTGACTGTATTTGGGTACAGCGACGATGATTAGTTGGCTTGCTACCAACTAATTTGGCCATGGAAACGAGAAGGAGGGGAATTACACGGTGCACAAATCTTGGTGTGGTATTTATATAATTATGGTATATGGGTGTTTTGACGAAAGGTTTATATAAACTATTTTGATACAAAGTATTATGTGAAATGGTCTTATAATGATTTTGAAATGACAGGGATTATCTCACTGGACCATTAGGTCTAACCCTCATTTTCCTTTCAAAAATATGTATTCCAGGTCAAGGATCTTTGGTTAACAAAGGGAAGAATAAAGCATAGGAGGCGATTGCTAGCTGATGAAGATTAGGATATGTTTACATTTCTGTATTGTATAGTTTCGAGACTTTGAGACCGAATGTGAATTATTATGTATTTTGTTATGAAAGTAACGACGTTGTGTATGAAATGTTAATTGTTATATATTATGTATGTTATGGGATAGACGGGTCGTTACAGATGGTATCAGAGCCCTAGTTTAAGGGATTTAGGTATTTGGATTTATACCTAGACTTAAACTGTATGTGAAGTAGGATGTCCTTATTATTTTAGAACCTTGGGATGTTAAATATAAAAAGGTAGAAGGAACATCATGTAAGGTATTTTCAAATTACATCTGGCCAGTGTAATCATGAACTTACAAGTACATGTTGAACCATAATATCTTGTTATATTGGGTATGTGCTTACGTGTATATTAACCTTGTTGAATCAACAGAGTGGCAAGTCGAACTCGACGTATGGATAGAGATGAAGATATGTATATTTCTATAAACTTTATACGTGCTAAAGTGTTATCTGACTTCAGTGCAAACCGATTCTTTTGTGTTTTCAATTTTATTATTTGTGTTAGAAAAATATTTGATAATTGTGTTAGAGATATAGAAGGGTGTGCTTAATTATTGTTGTTCTAATTTGTTAGTGTGTGGAGTGTGATGGCTTGAGTGTAAAGAATAATAGCAATATGTAGAACGTGATGAATTGTGTGTGGAAGGTAACGATAGTGCGTGAAGTCTTGACCTAGTCATTAAGGCGACAGTTTAGTATGTTGTGTAGATTATACTTAATGTGATTGTTGACGCTATCAAGAAATGTATTGTTTAAATGTGTGGGGTAATGTGGATAAGATGGTGGCAGTATATAATTAGTGAATGTGCGAGGTATAGTAGTAATGAATTTCGTGAGATTAAGTGGTGGATTTGTAATGATATGGGGTGAGTATAAGTGGAAACCTCTGCTCGGGATTTTGTTTATAAGTTGTTTAGATGTGCCAAAAGTATGTGTGGAGAGGCATGGATGTCGAGGTGGTGTGTAGTAGTATTATTCAAGAATAAGAGAATGGAGTGGCAGTAGATGGTTAGCTAAAGAATAGAGTATTACCGTTTGAGAAATGGAAAATGTGAGGTTATTTTGAGCATTGAGTGTGATTTCGGATTGACTCGATTAAGTTTCTGATATGAGGTATGGTGAAGTTGTTAGTAAAGTATAGTAATTGTGGAAATTGGGTGCATGCAATTGGTTTGGAGGTGAAAGAAAGCTAGCTCATAGGATCCGTTAAGAGTGAGTACCTCCTAGTGAGCTATCCTTGGGAAAACGTGTTTTATGTTGAGAAGAGAGTGGGAGACAGTAGACGAATGTAATGATCAGAGTGAAGGACCATTGGATAGGACGTGATAAGTAGTTATCCTCGTTTATTGCTTAACCGAATTCCGGGACGGAATTCTTTTAAGGGGGAGATAATGTAATACCTCGGGTAAATCCGTTAGTTAAAAATCTAATTCCGTTAAGTTTATTTAACTTTAAAGTTTCTATTTAGGGAAAGTTTGGATAAGTTTATAAGTTAAGGGTGTTTGGGTCATTGTTGAATAGATTAGGGTCTAAAAGGGTAACATTAGTTGATAATATCTGAATTAGGGATACAGATGTCTTCATAATAACAAAACTCAGATTAAGGTGTGTGTGTGTGTGTGTTGGGAGCAAAAAGAAGAAGAAAGAAAGGAGAAAGAAGGGTAAAGGCTCAAATTGGAGTTATTGGAACTGATTACAGGTATGTTTCCTTTTCAATTTATGTTTGTAATGGTTGGTAAATGGTTTCTGTCGGAATAGAATCAATAGAATCGAACTGGTATGAATTTCGGTCGATTTCTGGGTAAAATAGGAAGAACCGACAGAGGTGTCCGGACACAGTATGAATGTGTCCGGATAGTTCTGTTGGGGGTGTCCGAGTGGTTATGTCGATGGTGTCCGGATAACGTTTTAAGGTGTCCGGACGAGTGTTTGTCCGGGTAAGTCACTAACAATAGGAATATCTTCCATTATATTCTTTTCTGGCTTAATATCTATCACGTAAGCCAAGTAACTCCGACAACCCTTATTCACACACTTACGGGCTTTTATCATAGATATAAGGCTAGACTGATGATTCCTACGATCGCCATAAATCACTACTGGTCTTTTATCAGGTAATACAACATTTATTAACTTCTTATCACAATTTATGATAGCCTGATTCTCAGCTAACCAGTCCATTCCCACTACGACATCAAACTCTATCAAAGTTATAGGAAACAATTGTATCGGCACTCTACATTCCTCTATATTTATCACACAGTCATTAAACACTTCTTTAACTGACACTTGATTATCATTTGCCGTATCTACTGATAGAGCATGTTCTAGAACTTTTGGTTTCAAACACAGGCAAGCAGCAAATGCAGGAGACACAAACGATCGGTTTGCACCAGAATCAAATAACACCTTTGCACGTGTAGAGTTTATTAAGAATGTACCTGTGACCACATCCGGAGTTTCCTCCGCTTCTTTCTCAGTCATTTGAAATGCGCGACCCCTGGTTACTGGCGGTTCCGGTCTTGGTATTACTGGTTTAACAATTGCTGGCCTGCCCGATGACCCACCTTGCTGTATCCTCCCCCGCGGACAGTCCGACTGAAGATGGTCCGGAGAATTGCATAAGAAACATAACCGCGTTACCTTACAATCTTTAATGACGTGTCCGGTCTTCCCACACTTATAACACGCTCGTAAATCACCTTGGCAATTCCCTTGGTGGACACTGTTGCACTTCTGACATGGTCTTTCTGCTGGTCGAAATGGCGGACGGTTATCATACCTCTGAAATCGGGACTTCTTCGGATCGTATTGTGGTCCTTCCCACTTTCTCTTCCCAATACTTTTATCGCCAGCATCTCTTCTAATATCTCTTTCAACATTCTCCGCGGCATCAACTGCAGTTGAGAAGGTATCGGGTCCTTTTGCAGTCACTAGCCTTCTGACTTCTGAGCTCAGCCCAAACATAAACCTTTCCGTATTCATCGCCTCCGTAGCGACATAGTATTCTGCGAACCGAGACTTTTCCAGAAAGCTAGCGGTGTAATCTCGAACGGATAAGTTTCCTTGTTGCAAGTTCATAAATTATCCTTCTAAGTGTTTGACGGCTGCTTGGGGACAAAATGCGTTCCTGTAGGCTATCACAAATTCTTCCCAAGAGAGGGTAGAATAAACGTCAGATCCTTTAGAATGAATAAAAGATTCCCACCAATACAAAGCATCCCCTTTTAACATTGCTGCCCCGTACAATACCCTATCTTCATCTGCACACTTGCTTGTCTTGAAAATAGCTTCTATTTCCTTCATCCATCTCATTGCTTTCATGGGATCCCTGTCTCCTGAGTAGGTTGGAGGTCTACAGCTTAAAAACATTTTGTAATCACATTTTCTCATTACCGGTAAGACCGTAGGGGTGATTGGTAATTCGACTTCAGGTTCCGGATTTGGTCTATCAGTTTCATTATTACGACTTTGTTCAAACATTTCTTGTATGCTATCCTGCAGTCTTCCCATTTCTGCCATTAGGCCAGCCCTGGTAACGAACTCTGTACTATTTGGCTGGACTCTGCCTCCGGCTCGACCTCCAACTCTACCCCCAGTTCTACCCCCGACTCTGCCCCCTATTCTGCCTCCCCTGTCCCTCGTTCCTATTGGCGGATTAGTTCTATTTGGATTTCTTCCTCCTCCTCGATTCGAATTTCGTGTACCGCTTGCCATTCTGTAGATTTAAACAAGATTAATATATACATAAGCACATACCCCGTATAACCAGGTATTCCAGTTCAAACATGTACCTGTAAGATCACAATTACACTGGCCAGGTGTAATATGAAATTACCTTACATGATGTTCCTTCTACCTTTTATACTTAATATCCCGAGGTTCTACAATAATAGGGACATCCTACTTCACATGCAGTTTAAGTCTAGGTACAGATACAAATACCTAAATCCCTTAAACTAAGGCTCTGATACCATTTGTAACAACTCAATTCCCATATACACAACAATTCACATAATGTAACATAACATTCATATAACAAAAGAAACGTCATGTTACAATTTCAGTCCCGCAGTCTTCCACAAATAAAAGAAACCATTGTACTCCAAACTTTGTACTACTAACAAAGTTATAAGTACAAAACACTTCATGATCTTCAAAACATAAGTCTTCCAAAAGCTATTCACAGTTTACCCTTTTCACTTGCTCTTACTTGATCCACGACCTGGAATACATATTTTTTAAACAAAATGAGGGTTAGTGTAACAACCCAATTCCCATATACACAACAATTCACACAATGTAACATAACATTCATATAACAAAAGAAACGTCGTGTTACAATTTCAGTCCCGCAGTCTTCCACAAATAAAAGAAACCATTGTACTCCAAACTTTGTACTATTTACATACATAACATTTAATATCATGATGCGACTGCTAAACAAGCCAAGATCTTCATCTTATAGTCCTTCACAAAAGCCATCCCTTGGTTACTCTAATTACTTGCTCTTACATGATCCACCACCTGGAATACATATTTTAAAACAAAAATGAGGGTTAGACCTTGTGGTCTAAGTGAGAAAAATCCCTGTTAGTTTACAAACCATTTATATAAACTTCATTCATATAAATCACGCGACACAATCATATATATATCTAATCAAGCGCACATATCATATACATTCCCTTCTCATTCCTCCTGGCCATATTAGTTGGTAGCAAGCCAACTAATAATATACAACGCTGTACAACATCTACAGCCAAACAACGCTATACGGATTCTATAGCCAAACACACCGGTCCTAAGCCCGGCCAAAGCATTATAACACATTATAATACTTATGTAAATATAATACCTCAATATATTATAATTCACATATCGACACATAATCACCAATTATCACATTCCCAAACCATACATATATGTATTCCTGTTAAAAACGCTTTTTAAAGTAAAACTCACCTGTTTTGATTATTACACACGCTCGCAAGCTCCTTTCAAACTGGTCTTATCTCTTACCACGACTTCCACAGAATCTGAAACAATTTAAGGTACATATACTGCTTTACTAGCCAACGTATAAAGCTTACCAGTTCCTTTTCTCAACTGTATCACTAAACTTAACAACTACCGGGACTATACAGAGTACTGGGCTTCTCAGTACCGGGACTCTTTGGTACGGGGAGTTCGATCAACGGGAGTTGCTAATACCGGGAGTTCACTATACCGGGACTCCACACTACCGGGAGTACACCGGGAGTTGTTAGTACCGGGACTCCACCGGGAGTCGTCAGTACCGGGAGTCTACCGGGACTTCCCCGGGACTCTCAAGAACACAGTCGGTTATTTTCTCATAAATCGATTGAAATCTATACAAATCACAGAAATCGTAACTTCTAAACCGATAGATATCTTCTAATACTGATTACCAACACAAAATATAAAGGTACTTACCTCAAAATCAACTTCAACCAAATCAATCGATGCTTTCTCCATATGTTTCCTTTCTTGCTTCTTTTCGCCTCCAGAACTCCCGCACACACACTCTTTCTATTTTTAGGATATCTGAATACTATCTGATGCTTAAGAGGTAATATCAAACCACACTTACCAAATGGACCTTGAACTTCTCATTAATGACCCAAACACCCTTAAACTTATAATTTACCCAAACTTACCCTGAACATCATATTTTATAGTTAAATTATCTAACGGACTTACCCGGGGTATTACAGTTAGACCTAGTGGTCTAAGTGAGAAAATCTCTATCAGTTTAAAATAATTTAAACAGACACCATATACATAACACAATTTGAATACCAAATATAACTCATATGCATTGTGTACTTTCCTGTCTCATGGCCATATTAGGTGGTTGCGAGCCAACTAATCAGTTTACTCCGCTGCACTAATATACAGCCAACTCCGCTGTCCCTCCGTACAGCCAAACTCCACCGGTCCTAAGCCCGACCAATGTGCACTCGTTAGTGTAATGCTCGTATAAATATAATATACACCTCAATATATCATACTTCATACATATGCACATTATTACACTATTTATCACATTCTCAATCCACATATATGTATTCCAGTTTGAAAACATTTTAAAGTAAAACTCACCTGTTTGCTTATCAAAACGCTTCCAAGCTTTTCGCAAAACGATTCGATCTTTCACTCAGAATTCACAGAATCTAAAACAATTTAAATACAATTACCTCTTTACCAATCGAACACATATGACTTACTAGTAGGCTAAGAACTCTAGATAACTCTATCTAACTCTTATCCTCAAATGTTTCCCCCAAACCCGAACTTAAGTCGAGTCCACAGTATTTACAGTCCTCATTCATACCCTATCCAGGAGTCGACAAAACACAAAGTTACCGGGTACTAAAAAGTATTTAAAATCTCAAAAGTGACCGGACAACTCAAGTTTCCAGACAGCATGAACTATCCGGACACCATACTTTCCGCACAACATGAACTATCCGGACAACATACTTTTCGGACAACATGTACTATCCGGACAACATACTTTCCGGACAACACGAACTATCCGGTCAGCATATACAATCCGGAGGACATCCGAAAACCAATGCAATCCGGACACCATCCGGTATCTAATTTCATTCGGAAACTATAGAAAAGAAAAACTTACCGGATAATTGACTCATCCGGATACCTTAGCACAAGGGTTTTCCGGGTACTTTATCTTCTAGACACTATTAAAAAGAACTACCGGACACTATCAAATTGTGTCCAGAAACTTTGGTCTGTTCTCAAAAATCCCACCCAGATATCGATTGAAATTAACACCAGTCATGAAATTGATAATTCTAATCCGATAGAAACCTACTACTAACAATTACAAACATAAAACATAAAGGAAACATACCTTAATTTGTCTCCTATTGAAATCCCTTCAAGCCCTAACCATATGACTCTTTCTTCTTCTTCTTCTTTTCTCAAAAACACACACACACACACACTATCTGATTTTTTTCTGCTTTATGAAATATCAGAAGACTTAAAGGGTGTATATCAAACCCAATTTTGCAATTAAGGCTTGAACTATACAAGAATGACCAAAACCTCCTTAAACTTATAAACTAACCCAAACTTACCCTAAACATCTAATTTTAAAGTTAAATAAATTTAACGGAAGGAGATTTTAACTAACGAACTTACTCGGGTTATTACATCATCTCCCCCTTAAAAGAATTCCGTCCTTGAATTCGGTTAGGTGAAAAGGTATGGGTATTTAGTTCTCATTTCTGATTCTGATTCCCAAGTAGCATCCTGGCCCTTATGATGTCGCCACTGAACTTTTACTTGTTTGATCTCCTTACCATTCCGCAAAACTTTGACTTTACTGTCAACAATGGCTTCAGGTTCCTCCAAGTAATTCAGCCTTTCATCAACCTGTATATCTGGTAGAGAAACTGCCTGATCTGGCATAACCAAACACTTTCGAAAATTTGATACGTGAAAAGCGTTGTGGATACTGATTAACTCTGGCGGATGATCTAACCTGTAGGCTACTTCACCGATTCTTTCTGTAATTGCAAACGGTCCAATGTACCTTGGGCTCAGTTTGCCTTGTTTCCCAAATCGAATGACTCCTTTCCAAGGTGAGACTTTTAACATTACGAAATCTCCAACTTGGAATTCTAACGGTTTTCGGCGTCGGTCAGCGTAGCTTCTCTGTCTGTCTTGAGCCACTTTCAATCATTCCCGAATCTGAGAAATCTTATTCGCGGTTAACTGAACTATATCTGGCCCCTCTAATTGCTTCTCTCCCACTTCGTTCTAACACAGGGGAGTTCGACATTTTCTACCATACAGAACTTCGAACGGTGCCGCTTGTATGCTGGAATGATAACTGTTATTGTAGGCAAATTCGATCAACAGTAAGTGCTTATCCCACGATCCCCCAAAGTCAACAATGCATGCCCGTGCATATCTTCCAAAGTCTGAATCGTTCGTTCACTCTGACCATCAGTTTGAGGATGATACGCTGTACTTAACTTTATTTGCGTCCCTATTTCTTTTTGAAAACTCCTCCAGAACCTTGAAGTAAAACGACTATCACGATCAGAAATAATCGAGATTGGAACTCCATGTCGAGTTACTATTTCATCGATATATAATTTGGCTAGTCTATCCAATGAATAGGTTTCTTTTATCGGTAAAAAGTGAGCAGACTTTGATAATCTGTCAACGATTACCTTAATGGCATCAAACCCTTTCGGAGTCTTTGGTAGCTTCATGATGAAGTCTGTAGTAATCTGATCCCATTTCCACATAGGTATTTCTAAACGTTGCAACTGACCAAAAGGCTTTTGATGTTCAATCTTTACTTTCTTACAAGTGGAACAACCTTCCACATGCTGAGCAATACTTCTTTTCATTCCCGGCCACCAGTAAAATTGTCGTAGATCTTTATACATCTTATTCGTACTTCGATGAATAGAGAAACGAGATTGATGAGCTTCTTGTAGTACTCGATCACGTAGATTACCCAGACGAGGCACCCAAATTCTGTTTTCCAGACACAGTAACCCCCGATCATCTTTTACAAGTAATGCTGATATACCCACTAACCGTTCTGGTTTCAAGTGTTCCTCTTGAAAAGCTTCTACTTGACACTTTTTCAATTCGTCAAAAATGTTAGGTAGAAGTTCAACTCGTAGTGCAATTGCCGTTATTGTTCCACTCCCTTCTTGACGACTCAGTGCATTAGCTACTACATTCGCCTTTCCCGGATGATAGAGAATTTCACAGTCATAGTCATTCACCAATTCTAGCCATCTTCTTTGTCTCATAATAAATTCTCGTTGATCGAAGAGATGTTGGAGACTCTTATGATCGGTATAAATTTGACCTTTAGAGCCGTATAAATAATGTCTCAAGATTTTTAGAGCAAAGACAACTGCGGCGAGTTCCATGTCATGAGTAGGATACTGTCTTTCATGATCCTTTAATTGTCTAGAAGCATATGCAATAACTTTCCCACGCTGCATTAGTACACATCCCAGTCCTAGTTTGGAAGCATCACTGTAAACAACAAAGTCATTTGAACCTTCAGGTAGTGATAGTGTTAATGCTACTTTTAGTGTTGTAATCAAGGCTTATCTATTTTAAACTTGTAATAAGTTTAGTTTGACTTTATATAGTCAAGGGTATATAAACCCTTGTGTTAGCTTTTGTAATCAACAGTTCATATTTTGAGAGTAACAAATGGAATATTTCTATCTCTAGATTCTCTCTCTCTAATCTTGATAGATCTTGGTTTATCAATTGGTATCAGAATAGATTCAAGATATAGAGAAGGATTTCTAGTGATCAAACACAATTTTTTGTTGATTACACAAGAAGATTTGAACGATTTCCTTGAATTTTTTTCAAGAAAATCTCATTTTCTTGAGTTTTTAACAAATTTTGGTGTTTTTGGTCGAATTTGATCAGGATTTAGTTCTTTGGATTCGGTTTGGATAGTAGAACATTGTTTCTTCACGGATCGAGAGCTAATTCAGAGATTTGGATCATCAATTTGAAGATTTTGTGTTTTTCTGGACTGTTTGCGATATTTCCACTGATCGATCCTTTCAGACTTCTTTTCAGACGTTTTCAGACAAAATTCTTGTGTATTTTGTGTTAGGATTTCATTTTCGATCAAGTTTGTAATAGCTAGAATCACTGATTTTACAAATCAGTGTGTTTTTTATCGATTTGGCAAATTTTGTGCCAGATCTGAACTTTGCACCACATTCATCAGCTTTGCGCCAGCATCATAGAACTTTGCGTCATCCTCATTCAGCCTTCAGTTTTGTGTTTGGACAAGTGAGAATCACCCCAGCTACAGTCACGAAAAGTTCACTTTGCGCCACCAACTGTAGCGCATTTGACACTTTTCGCCAGCTTAAGTGAAGATTTTTTCCAGAGTTCGAAATTTTCCAGTCTAGATTGCGCCATCTTCTTTGGCGCATTTTCCATTTTGCGCCACCGTCTTTGGCGCATTTCGAGTATTGCGCCACTGTTACTAGCGACTTTCTGACTTAGCATTTTTTTCGGAGTTTCAGCTGTTGTATTCTGTGTTCATTATGGCTTTTCAAGAAAATTCGTTCAAGAATGATATCATGATGTCATTAGGGTCAAACACAAGGCCTCCGGTTATAATCAACGAACATGAATTTTCTCAATGGCAAGACTGATTTATTAACTTCATAGAGACGCAAAATAACGGAGTAAACATAATGCGTTCTCTTACGGAAGGTCCTTTTGTCAAACCTTATGTGGTGATTCCAGCAACCGCTACTGTTCCTGCATCAAGGGCTCTCAAAAATGTTGATGATTATACGCCTGAAGAGAATTTGAGACTTCAAGGGGATAGAGAAGTAAATGCCTTTCTTATACAAGCTCTCCCGAATCACATCTACAACCGAATTTATTGTTTCAAGAATAATCCGACGATGATGTGGTCACAACTTGAAAAGATAATGCTAGGATCGGCGGTTGCTACTCAGCTAAGACAAACAAGATTTATGAACAATTTTGAAGTTGCGTTTACAAAGAGAAAGGAAGAAGAAAAGAAAGTCGAGAAAAAGGACACGGAACAGAACATGTCAGGAGCTGAAAATAAAGATCTTAAGGAAAAGGTCATTGAGCTTACAAAGAAGTTGTCTGACATGGAAAAGCTGCTTAAAGTAGAAAGAGAGGATTTCAGAAAAGAAAGAACTAATCGGTTAAATGACAAAAATTTCTATGAAAAGCAAATTCTTTCTCTTTCTCAGAAAGTTTCTGAACTTGAAAAGACTTCAATTTCTGAGAAGAAAGAAAATGAAGAAAAGAAAGCTCTTAAACTCAGATGCAGAAAACTTTCCAAACAAAGTTCAGACTTTGAGAAGGTTTTATTTCTTGAAAAAGAGAAATTGGAGAAGGAAAGGCTTGAATTTGAAAATAAAAGGAAAGTCTTTGAAGCGAACAATAAGAAATTGTCAAAGCAAATTTCTGAGCTTCAAAAAGAATTAGATGAAGAAAGACAAGAGCTGGAAAAGAGAAAGAAAGCTGACTTTCAGGCCAGGAGCGTCAAAGATGAATTTTCTGTTGAAAGGAAGATATTTCAGCAAGAAATACGAAAGCTAACAAAGAATTTGGCAGTGTTATCAACCGATATTATGATAGAGAAGAGGGTTAAGTCTGACATTCAGAAAAAGCTTGATTTGGTGACCAAGGAACGGAATGACTTATCTTACAAAGTCAAGTCACTTAACAAATCCAAAAACTATTCAGAATGTCCGATTCGTCCTTCTAATCTATTTTATGATCATTCAGTGGATAATTCTTCCAAATTTCAATCTGCTGATCTTCCTACATATAAGAAAGTCAACATGCAATGGAGAGTTAAAGGTATGTTTCCTGAAAAAGATGTACCAAAATCATCTGTTCCCAACAAGAACACTAACCTGAAAGGTAAATCTTTTGCTAAACCTGGTTCATTATATTCCGCAAATCATTTAATCAGGTTAGCACAAAAGAATTTTTGTTGTTCTTATTGTGGAACTAATTATTTTATTAAAAATAATGATGCTCAATATTGGTACGGTACTTATCATTTTCCTTCTTATAGAGCTCCGCTTAACAAGCCAGGACCTAAGACACGTTGGGTACCAAAATCTACTTAATCTGTTTTGCAGATTTAGAAGCAAAGCGTTGAACTCTCGGAAGAAGATTACTTGTGCCATTAAGGGGGAGTAAAGAGAATTGGTTTCTAAACACATCAGTTTAGAACCCGGATTTCACAGTTAATGGTTTCTGGACAAATCAGTTCAGGACCCGTGCTTCAACGACTATGGCTTATGAACAATTCAGTTCAGGACCCGTACTTCAAAGACTAAGACTTCTAAACAAATCAGTTTAGAACTCATACTTTTCAGGTGATATCCTTAACTGTCACATCTTTCAATTCAAGGAACAAGTGGTGAAAGGTAACATTGCATTATGTTTCATTTCTACTGCTTTGAAAAATTGAATCTCAACAAATTTAATTCAATGAGATGAAATTTTTCAATTTTCATTCAATGAATTAAATGTGTGCTAAAAGATGATTTTACAAGTAGTTTTGTGATATCTGAGTCTTATTTGCTTCAACTTTCGCTTCTGAAATAAATCGAAAGGTCAGCAAAACATGAACGAAATTTTGATATATGCGCAAAATTGTGTAAATCTAGACTTATATAGAATACGATGCTCACAAAGCCTAATTGTCAGAATGAAGAATTGAAATGAAAATATGAGGGAAGCACAAAGTTTTATAACCAAGTGTTTGAGATGCAATAATAATAAAAAAATCATTAGGTTTGAAAGTTTGTGCCTGTGGCCTATCTGGTTTGGGAGATTAAGTCCCAAGGGGTACTCGATACCTATCCCCTAAGATCAACTGGTCTGGGATTGGCTGACCCAAATCCTGCTATAGAACCAGATAGAAAGCCATGTCCTACTGGTACAGATGGGATTAGGATATATCGATGTAGCCTTTCTAGTTTGGGAGAGTAAGTTCCAAGGGGTGCTCGACACCTAGCCCCTAAGGCCAACTGGTCTGGGATTGGCTGACCCAAATCCTGCTATATAACCAGATAGAAAGTTACGTTTACGGTGTATCTTAGACTTAATAAACCTGTTGATAAAAAGATGCTAATGTGCACAAAATAAAAGATGCCAATGTGCACAAAATAAAAGATGCCATTGAGCACACATCTCTTATATCTTGGGGAAATTACAATGTCGCGATAAACTTATAAATTTGTGGAAATTCTGATTTCAGTCATATAGTGTGAGTAAGAGCAAAGTATTCTTATAGGTTTCAGAAGTACATTTGATTGTTGCAAATCATATTTCGCATGCTAGCACACCAAATAGATTTAATAAAGGGGTTGAAACTGAACATTTTTAACTTGATATGCAATGATGTCTTGTATTTGAATCCAAACACATGCATTTGATTTCATTTGATTGAAAAATATGTTAAATTTCATTAAGTTGGATTTCTTTTGTAAAGTTTTCAAATGATCAAATGGTAGTAGTTATAAAATGTAGTTCAATGAATTTTATTTTCTTTGAATAAAATTTTCAACTACTGTGCCTAAATGAAATATATGCATATTTTCAGGGGGAGAAAACAAATTGCTCCAGAATTCTTATTTTGAGGGGGAGCAAGGTTATTCATTAAGGAGGAGATTGTTAGTGATTCTCAGAGACGCGACTGAAATTGAAGAAGGTTTTCGATAATCATGATGCTCACTTTCATCGAAAAACGGGGAGAAATGTTTAATTCAATTTCTTGTCAAAGAGCTTTCAAGGCAAAGATTCAATTTCATGACATCTGGGAGAAATGTTTAAAGAAGATTCCGTCTCAAAGAAAAGAAAATGGGGAGAATTCTTCAAGAATTTATGAAAAATCGATTGATCATCTTGATCTCTTTTTCTTAAATTTGGGCTAATATGTACCAAAAATGCCTTGTGTGAAGAAACAAATTCTCCATATCTTATAAAGAAAATCTTCGTCAGATTCCCATCTGAAGATTTTGTGACAATTTGACTTTGACAAGCCATGATAAAGACCGAAGATTCTTCTGAACTATTTTCTTCAATTGATTTTTTGACAGCTCAAAGAGGGAGTTTGTTCAAAGTGCTGTAAAGTGAAGAGCTGTAATGCTAAAGTTCTGAAGATCAAATAAAGCCAAAGACTGTTGTTCTCAATTGTTTAAATCCTGAATCCAAGGGAGAGATTTCGGTAGTTAAGCTAATTTTGAGGGGGAGAGATTTCATGAGTCATTATTTTACCAGGTTGATAATGCTGAGATCAGACTCTTGAGGAGAGCAATAGAGACAATCGACACAAGGCTGAACTTCCGAAAAACACTAAGACGCTTGGAGATCTTAATTGGCAAGAATCGTCAACACAGAAGATTCGAGCGCCCTTGATTACATAGGGGGAGATTGTTAATGCTACTTTTAGTGTTGTAATCAAGGCTTATCTATTTTTAGCTTGTAATAAGTCTAGTTTGACTTTATATAGTCAAGGGTATATAAACCCTTGTGTTAACTTTTGTAATCAACAGCTCATATTTTGAGAGTAACAGATGGCATATTTCTCTCTCTAGATTATCTCTCTCTAATCTTGATAGATCTTGGTTTATCAGATAGTATCGGCGCGCTACAAAGTTTCTCTTTCAATATTCGGAATGCTTCATCCTGTTCTGCTTTCCATTCGAACTTTATATTCTTTCGGGTCAACTTGGTCAGGGGCATAGCGATACGAGAGAAATCTTGTATAAACTTTCGATAGTAGCAGGCTAAACCCAGAAAACTTCGTACCTCGGTTGGCGTTCTCGGCGGTTCCCACTTTTCAATTGCTTCTATTTTCATCGGATCAACTTGAATGCCTTTCTCCGAAACTACATGCCCAAGAAATTGGACTTCCCGAAGCCAGAATTCGCATTTGGAAAATTTAGCATATAACTGTTCCTTTTTCAACAATTCAAGAATCAAACGAAGGTCTTGAGTGTGCTCTTCTTCGGATCGAGAGTAGATAAGGATATCATCGATAAACACAATAACGAATTTATCAAGATATGACTTACATACCCGATTAAATCCATAAAAGCAGTTGGGGCGTTCGTTAGTCCGAAAGGCATCACTAGGAATTCATAGTGATCATACCTTGTGTGAAAGGCAGTTTCAAAACATCTTCTTCTTAAACCTTCAGCTGATGATAACCAGATCTTAGATCAATCTTGGAAAAATAACAAGCTCCAACTAATTGATCGAAGAGGTCATCAATTCTGGGAAGCGGATACTTATTCTTGATCGTACGCTTATTCAGTTCCCGATAATCAATACACATTTTCATCGACCCATCTTTCTTTTTCACAAACAAGACAGGTGCACCCCACGGCGAAGTACTGGGTCTGATGAAGCCCTTATCAGAAAGATCTTGCAGTTGCGTCATCATTTCTTTCATCTCTGGAGGTGCCAGTCGATACGGTGTACGGGAAACAGGAGCGGCTCCAGGAATCAGATCTATACCAAACTCTACTTGTCTAACGGGCGGAAGACTATTCAAGTCTTCTGGGAAAACTTCCGGAAATTCACAAACAACAGGAATATCTTCCAACTTATTCTTTTCTAGCTTAGTATCTATCACATAAGCTAGATAACTCAGGCAACCTTTGTTGACACACTTACGAGCTTTTAACATAGATATAAGGCAAGACTGATGATTTCTACGATCACCATAAATCACTACCCGTCCCCTCTCAGGTAATACAACATTAATTAACGTCTTATTGCAAACAATACTAGCCTGATGCTCGGCTAACCAATCCATTCCCACTACCACATCAAACTCAATTAAAGCCATAGGAAATAACTGGATAGGTACTCCACACCCATCTATATTTATAACACAGCTATCAAATACCTCTCTAACCGATACTTGGTTATCATTCGCAGTTTCTACCATTAAAGCATGATCTAACATTTTAGGCTTTAAATGCATATAAGCAGCAAATGAAGGAGACACAAATGATCGGTTTGCACCAGAGTCAAATAACACTTTAGCATGTGTAGAGTTTATTAAAAATGTACCTGTAACCACATCAGGAGTTTCCTCCGCTTCTTGTGCTGTCATTTGAAAGGCGCGACCCCTTGCTCTGGGTAGCTCTGGCCTTTGTACTACCGGCCGAACACCCGTTGGTCTCACTGACGTACCACTCTGATGTACTCTCCACCATGGACAATCAGACTGAATGTGATCAGGAGAATTGCATGAGAAACAAAATCGAGTTACCCGATAGTCTTTAGCAATATGGCCGGTCTTTCCACACTTGTAACAAACTCGAGGATCAACTGGACAATTTCCTTGATGAATACGGTTGCATTTTGGACAAGGTCTTTCAGCTGGTCTGAAAGGTGTACGACTATCAAATCTCTGGGGTCTGGACTTCTTTGGATCATAATGTGGTTCTTCCCATTTTCGTTTTCCAGTACTTCTATCACTAGCATCTCTCCCTTTATCCCGTTCCACATTTTCCGCGGCATCTACTGCGGTTGAGAAGATATCTGGTCCCTTTGGAATCACTAAACTTTTGATTTCTGAATTTAACCCAAAAGATAAACCTTTCCATCTTAAGTGCTTCCGTGGCAACGTAGTACTCAGTGAAACGAGACTTCTCCAGGAAACGAGCAGTATAATCCCGAACCGATAAACTTCCCAGTTGCAGGTTCATGAACTCTTCTTCTAGTTGTCTAACTGCTGCTTGAGGGCAAAACTGTCTTTTGAAAGCTATAGTGAATTCTTCCCAAGAAAAAGTAGAATACACATCATGTCCTCTAGAGGTAAAAAGAGCTTCCCACCAATATAGAGCATCGGCTTTCAACATCGCGGTTCCATATAACACTCTATCTTCCTCGGCACATTTGCTGGTTTTGAAGATATCTTCTATCTCTTTTAACCACCTCATAGCCTTTACTGGGTCTCTTTCTCCTGAGTAAGTCGGAGGTTTGCAACTTAGAAACATCTTATAATCACACTTCTTTGGCACATGTATGACAATAGGTGTAACAGGCATCTCGTCTTCCAGAGTAGGATTTGGTATTTCAGTTTCAGTATGACGAGTTCGGTCGAACATAGCTTGTATATTTGCTTGTAGTCTTCCCATTTCAGCTGCCAAATCGTCTCTTGTAACAAATTCGGTGCCTTGTGACCGAAGTCTACCTCCAGTTCTACCCCTACCTCGTTCTCCACCTCTTCCCCTTGTCCCGATTGTTGGATTCGTTCTATTAGGATTTCCTTCTCCCTCTCTATTCGTACGTCGAGTACCACTTGCCATTCTGTTGATTTTTACAGTGTTAATATACACATAAGCACATACCCCATATAATAAGGTATTCTAGTTCAAACATGTACCTGTAAGTTCATGATTACACTAGCCAAATATAATTTGAAATTACCTTACATGATGTTCCTTCTACATTTTATATTTAGCATCCCAAGGTTCTAAAATAATAGGGACATCCTACTTCACATGCAGTTTAAGTCTAGGTATGGATACAAATAGCTAAATCCCTTAAACTAGGGCTTTGATACCATCTGTAACGACCCGGTTCCCCAAACATACATCAAATAACATATATTGCATAACATTGTTTCATAACAAAAGATACATCATATAACATGTACGGTCCCTTAGTCTTTACAACCATAATAAGTATTACATTACAAACTTTTTGCTACTTAATTTACATTATAACTAATAACAAAGTTATAAGTACAAAACACTTCATGATCTTCAAAACATAAGCCTTCCAAAAGCTATTCACAGTTTACCCTTTTCACTTGCTCTTACTTGATCCACGACCTGGAATACATATTTTTAAAACAAAATGAGGGCTAGACCTAGTGGTCTAAGTGAGAAAATCCCTGTCAGTTTAAAATCATTTAAACAGACACCATATACATAACACAATTTGAATACCAAATATAACTCATATGCATTGTGTACTTTCCTATCTCATGGCCATATTAGGTGGTTGCGAGCCAACTAATCAGTTTACTCCGCTGCACTAATATACAGCCAACTCCGCTGTCCCTCCGTACAGCCAAACTCCACCGGTCCTAAGCCCGGCCAATGTGCACTCGTGTAGTATAATGCTCGTATAAATCTAATATACACCTCAATATATCATACTTCATACATATGCACATTATTACACTATTTATCACATTCTCAATCCACATATATGTATTCCAGTTTGAAAACATTTTAAAGTAAAACTCACCTGTTTGCTTATCAAAACGCTTCCAAACTTTTCTCAAAACGATTCGATCTTTCACCCAGAATTCACAGAATCTGAAACAATTTAAATACAATTACCTCTTTACCAATCGAACACATATGACTTACTAGTAGGTTAAGAACTCTAGATAACACTATCTAACTCTTATCCTCAAATGTTTCCCCCAAACCCGAACTTAAGTCGAGTCCACAGTATTTACAGTCCTCATTCATACCCTATCCAGGAGTCGACAAAACACAAAGTTACCGGGTACTAAAAATTATTTAAAATCTCAAAAGTGACCGGACAACTTAAGTTTCCGGACACCATGAACTATCCGGACAACATACTTTCCGGACAACATGAACTATCCGGACAACATACTTTCTGGACAACATGAACTATCCGGACAACATACTTTTCGGACAACACGAACTATCCGGTCAGCATATACAATCTGGAGGACATCCGGAAACCAATGCAATCCGGACACCATCGAGTATCTAATTTCATTCCGAAACTATAGAAAAGAAAAACTTACCGGATAATTGACTCATTCGGATACCTTAGCACAAGGGTTTTCCGGGTACTTTATCTTTCGGACACTATTAAAAAGAACTACCAGACACTATCAAATTGTGTCCGGAAACTTCGGTCTGTTCTAAAAAATCCCACCCAGATATCGATTGAAATTAACACCAGTCATGAAATTGATAATTCTATTCTGATAGAAAAGCTACTACTAACAATTACAAACATAAAACATAAAGGAAACATACCTCAATTTGTCTCCTATTGAAATCCCTTCAAGCCCTAACCATATGACTCTTTCTTCTTCTTCTTCTCTTCTCAAAAACACACACACAGACTATCTGATTTTTTTCAGCTTTATGAAATATCAGAAGACTTAAAGGGTGTATATCAAACCCAATTTTGCAATTAAGGCTTGAACTATACAAGAATGACCAAAACCTCCTTAAACTTATAAACTAACCCAAACTTACCCTAAAAATCCAATTTTAAAGTTAAATAAATTTAACGGAAGGAGATTTTAACTAACGAACTTACCCGGGTTATTACATCCTTGGAAATCATTTTTTACTAGACTTTTATTACGCTTTTACTCCAATCTCTGTGGGATGATACGTGGCTCTTACCACTTTATTACTTGAAAGGCGATATTAGATCTCATTGTATACTTGCTGTGAGGTTTAATTAGCACACGTCTATCGGTGTATTCAAAGCACTGTCACGAGGTTTGCACTTTATTTTGGTTGTTTCAGTGTGTTTAATTTACCAAATACAAAAAAATGCACAAACAGAGAGTTACGCAGGCCACGCCGCGGGCTCAGGCCATGAGTTAGGCCGCGTAACCCACTGTTTGCCAAACACGTTTCCCTTGCACGCGCGGGCAAAGCCGCAGCTTCAGGCCGCAAGACAAGTCGCGCAGTTTTATATTTGGGTTAGGGTTTTGTGCAGTTTTCTTTTTTCTTTTGCTTCTCTTCTTCATTCTTTCTTCTTCATCTCTTCTTCTTCTCTTTCTCTTCTTCCCTCTCATTTTTTTTCTCTCTCTCTCTCTCTCTCTACCAATTTCAAGGTTTCCCATCTCCATCTTCAAGATTTTCAAAGGTATGTGTTCCTTCCCTCTTTCTCTTTTGTTCTTCATTCCTACCTGCTTGTGTGATTTTGTGTTCCCTTCCCCAATTTTTCATGTTTTCTCCCCAATTTCAAGTATGCTTACCAATGTTTGATTTCTTACAATGTTAGTACATACATGTTAAATGATGCTAGATTGAAAATGCATGCTCTTTCATTGATGGTATTAACTTGATTTGTGAACTTTATCGTTGTATGCAATCTAGTTGGGTACATTTGTGAGGAATTGGTCTTAAAATGCTTGATTGGGTAACTTTTGGGAAGTAGTATAGGAAATATTTTTGGGGTGTCATGATTTTGTTAAACCACTCCCACCATTGTGCTTAAACGGAAATTTTGGGACTTATTGGTAACAAGAAGTCCTTATGATATTATGTTTGGGTTTAATTGTTGCAAGCATCACCAAACCTAGGTTTCACCAAGGTTTGGGGTTCATTGAAATTGTCCAATGGTGAGAACCATTGATGACCTTTAGATGCATGTATTAGGGGGACTATGTGGCCATGTACTTATTGAATAAGTTGTTGGGACTAAGAAGCTTACTTAGTTGGCCATTATGTGTTCATATGTCTTCATGTGTGATGTTTTGTTCTTTCTTGTTAGTTAAAAGAGACTCAACAAACCTAAGTTTCACTTAGGTTTGGGGTGACCATTGTTTTACCATCCATACACACACACACACCCCATTGCAAACCTCGGTTTTACCGAGGTTTGGGGTACCGTATTTGACCAACCTAGGCCAAATCCAAGGTTTAGGGTGGACATTGGTGAGTTGACTAACGTTGGGTTAATCCTTTGCAGAACATGAGGCACCATCCGAGTAAACAACTGGTCTTCATAGATTATGATCGCATCCCGCAGTACAACCATGAGCGGATGTATAATAGCGAGGCCCATGACAAACCCTCCCGGATAACAAAGATGGGTGACAAGAAATGCCAACCATTCGGCGAGCGTGGCATCAAACTCAAGACATTACCGGCCAGCTCTTTGGTACCGGTCATCATCCGCCAACACTCGTGGGAGCGGTTTATTCAGACCCCGATCAAGTATGATGTGGAGGTGGTCAAAGAATTCTAGGTCTGCATGATCCCCGCGGTATACCATGAAGATGGGTGACAATAGGGGTGTTAACGAGTCGAGCTTTTAACGAGCTACTCGAGCTCGAGCTCGTTTATCTTGAGCTCGATCCTTATAATTATCGAGCTCGAGTCGATCTCGAACACAAAATAAAACTCGTTTAACTTAACGAGTCGAGCTCCGTAACACCAATGTTCGATTCGACTCGTTCGAAAGCTCGATTAAACATAAAGAGCCGAGTTGAGCCATTCGAGCCTACTCTTTTTCGAGCCAAACATATTCACATGTTTACAAACTATATAAAAATTGTCGTGCTTGAGTAATAAACGAGTTAATCAATCTCGAATTCGAGCTCATAAACGAGCATCGAGCTCGAGCTCAAACATTTAAAAAATATCTGAGCTCGAGCTCGAGCCTGATATTGGTTTTTCAAGCCCGACTCGAATAGCCTATTACTCGACTCGACTTGGCTCATTAACACCCCTAGGTGACAGGATCGTCCGGATCTCACCGGACGACATTTGCGCATATTACCACGCCCCCCGCCGACCAGAACTGGGCATATCTTATGGGTTGACCCGGAACGAGGCTTTCCGTGCTAAACTAAGCCCGATCATCGCCGGATCTCTCCGGAGAAACGGACATCTGGAGTGGAACAAAACATGCGACCACATCTTGAATAGTGACTTACACACCGACCTCGCTTTTCTCATGCTCTTCGTGAAAGCCACCCTCAAACCATCATCTCATAACACCACTGCCGATAGCCAGGTTGCAGAAGTTCTATACTTGCTCCAGAACAACCTCCCGATGGACAGCGGGCACATCATCTGGATGGAACTTCTCGACGACGGTATGACCCTTGACGGTATTTTACCATTTCCTTGTCTGATTACTCACTTTTGTAGGGAAGCCGGTGTCCCAATAGGACTCCTCACCGCCTCGAAGGAAGACTTCAGCAAAAAGCACCATGAATAGAGTTGGACAAGAAACGACGGCAAGATCCGGACTATTGGCGAAGAGCCCTCAAACCACCAATTGCAGATTCCTCAGACAGCGAGTCGGATAGTGATCCGGACTTTGAACCATCCGAGCCCCAAGAGTACACGACCGAGCATACCGGCGACACCCCTCCATACATCTAGCGGCTAGCTCATCGGATGAAGGTTGGCTTCTGGGATGTGAACCAGCGCTTTGACGAGTTCTCCACACACCTAACTCAGTCCGGTATCCCAGAGGCGCCCGCACAGTCGCAAGGTCGACGAAGGGTGAGAGGCCGACAATCTGGGGGCATCTTCATCACGCTGCTAGCTATGGGTTTGTCATCACCATCTCTGTTTTTGTTTCTCTGTTGATGTATTTGTACTGCCTTCTCTGTTTCTATTCGGATGGCTGTAATAACTGCAAAATGATACTTCTAACTTTTGTACCGCTCCAAGCCGAGACTTGCACATTGGGGACAATGTGTGGGTAAGGTTTGGGGTTGCCCAATCAGGCCCACATTTACGTGTAGATTCCCCATACTTTTAAATGTTTAGATCATGTAAGCTAAATCTTTGTGTTGATTGTTTGAGACTAACCATTGAGGGAAGAATCTTGTGATAGCAATGTGACCATTAAGGGATGACTAGGAAAAAGTATGACTAGGGACATTAGTGGAGACCACCCAATAGTGAGATTCGAGCCTAAAATAACGTACTTTATTGCGAGGGATTCAAACACATAATTTCGATACACTTTTTCAAATTCCTTGTCGTGTTATAGATTGATCTCGTTATAAGTCTGCATTGAGTAGCATAGACGACCATCGGGATATTAGGTAAGGGTATAGTAACCTCATCGTGTGGACCTTAAGAAATGATTCCAGGCATTGTGTGCAACTTTTTAAGCCGTATTTATCTATCGCCCCTTTTACCCATTTTGTGTGCACCCAAGCCCCTTTGCATCCAAACACTCACCTAACTTTTCAATTCAAACCCCACCGTTAAACCCTAGCCAAGAGCCTTACCCAACCCTTATCTGACAATGTGTCAATCATGAGCGAGAATGAATAGTAGAAAATAGAGCAAGAAAGAAGATACAGGCCAGCCAGAAAGAGTAAGATAGAAAAAGAAACTGAAAAGAGGGCCAATGTGCTCCAAATAAAAGAAAGAGGGCCAATGTTGCCCTACATAAAAAAAAGAGAAACAAAAAGAAGAGAAACAAATAAATAAGAGGGTCAAAGCGACCCCAGTGATGACAAAAAGGGCCAAGTGATAGAAGAAGAAGTGAGAAAAGTTCAGAACTGCTCGAGGATTGACACATTCAGGATTTTTGATCCGTTACCCCTTTCATTTCATAGCCATAACCTTATCCCCATTGCAACCCAACAAAAGACCTGGATGATCTTCTAGAAACTGTGATTATAGTGTACTACTACTTCTACCAATAGTCCCTGTCTTGCTACTTAATTCCTTCCTGAGATCACTTTTATTTGGACATTAGTACGTCTTTCAATTGAGTTGTCATGTAAATTTTTGGGTATTATTGTACATAACTTCCAATACATGACAATACGTGTGACAGCCTAGGTTCGAGCGTAATGAGAGCATCTGTTGATCCAAACCCTCAGTGATTTGATAATAACCCTATCTTATATACTTAGTGAAAATTGTAAGTAAAACAATATGTATCAGAGTTTCACTATCGCTGACAAGTACTAAGATCTTCCAGTACCGCTGATAGGAACTCTCGCTCTTTAGATTAAACATTCAGCGAAACTGTTCACCATAATACGAGTTTGTTCAGTACTTATGGTGATCGCTGATAAGTTAGTTGTTTACTTATGATCCCTGAAGACAACTTTCACGTCAACATAGGTTCTACGCTGAAGTCGAAGATCAAGCTCAAGAACCAGCGACAAGTCTCCTAATGAACTGATGCGGATCAGCGAACACTCAGATTTGTCCACTCAACGTGAAGTATCAAGTACAAGACTTTAGCTATCGCTGAACTCTATCATTCGCTGATAAAGAATGATAGATCGATGAATCAACGAAAAGCTGATCATGAAGTCCTCCGTACAATGTACTTTTGTCTTAACCACCCTTGCACGACTCCGTACGATATGTCAGAAAAAGAACCTCCTTATTGTCTGAAATCGTACAACCACTCTGATACTACACTGTTCAACATGCGGCTACTAAGGTTGTCAACAAAGGTCAATGACATGCAACCAATCAGCTGCTGCCACGTGTAAATTGTAAACTGCAATGCATTAAATGCATGCAGTATATAAGAAGAAGAACTCACTTCATTTTGAAGCAACTTGCTAACTCCGGACAAGTTCATCCTTCTTATCTTGAGATAGGTTATTATTAGTAATTTCCTTCTCTTTCTTAGTGCAAGAAACTTAGTGTTCCAACTTGTTTAGATTTAGGTTTATCCTTAATCTTGTTTCCGCAACAATCTGTAAATTGTTAATGATTTATCAATAAACAATTTAGAAAAGTAAAATCTGTGTGTTTGTATTCAACCCCCCCTCCTTCTACAAACTTGTATAGCCCTTCGGGACCAACAAGTGGTATCAGAGCAGATTTGTTTAATCTCATAAATAAGATCTAATCTATACTAAGATTTCTCTTCCTTGCTATTTCTAAAATGGCTACCAACACAAACACAAATTATATCGACAATGGTTCTCTTGCAAAACCCCCTAGATTCTCCAGAGATAATTTTAATCTATGGAAAAATAGGATGACTCTCTTCCTAGAAGGTGTAGATCCTACTATGCCTTATTATCTTGAAAATGGCCCATTTATTCCTGTAAGAATTGATGCCGCAGTACCAGCCGCTGAGAATAGACCTGCTATTCCAGAAAGGCTGGTACCCAAAGAAGTTCATACGTGGACTGACGAAGATAAGAAGAAAGTGGCTATCGACACAAAAGCCAGATCCATACTATCCATGGCTCTTCCTGACGAAGTCTACCATTCCATCATGAACCTGAAATCCTCAAAAGCCATGTGGGACACAATATGTGTTCAGTATGAAGGTACTGCTGAAGTCCAGGACTCTCGAAAGATCAACCTGGTAAGACAGTATGAAAGTTTCATTTGTGGTAAGAATGAGACTCTCTCTGAAGTTCACCAACGTTTTAATTGCTTAATAATAGATCTGAAAACTGTTGGTAATGAATATTCTAACTTTGAAGTGCTGACAAAGTTTCTAGAATGTTTACCTGAAAGCTGGGACAATTATACTATGTGTCTCAAGCTGTCAAAGGATCTAAGATCAATGACCCTTGCTACCTTATATGGCACGATGCTGAATCATGAGCAATCAAGCCATCTTAAGAAGAATCTTGTAAAAGATTCCAAAAGCACCCATGATGCTTTAATCTCAGAGGAACCCTCTACTCAGCGACCCTCGGTCACTATCACTGAGTTAGAGAGTAACTCTGAAAGGTAATCAGATTCTGACTCTTCAGATGATGATGAATCTTTGGCTCTCCTAACTAAAAAGTTCAGGAGATTCGCCAAAAAGAAAATGTTCAGAAAGAACAAACCCCTTTCTATAACTGATAAGCCAAGATCATCAGCTCCAGTTGATAAGGCTACTGCTACTTGTTTTAACTGCGAAAAGATTGGACATTTCGCTAACGAGTGTAGGTCTAAGAAAGTTTCAAGAAACTCAGTGTTTCCCAAGAAATCCTTTATTCCCAGGAATAAAGATGATAAATATGCTAAGCTGAAAGAAAAGTATGCGAAGCTGAATAGCTTTAAGAAGAAAGGCAAAGGCCTGATGGCTTACGATTGGGCTGCCTCTGAAGAAGAAGAATCATCATCTGACTCTGAGGATGATGAAGCCAATCTCTGTCTTATGGCAAATATTGAAGATGAGGAAGAAAGTTCAGACATTCCCTCTACTTCAACCTCTGCAATTCAGGTATCACCTTCCTTCTTTACAAATATTGCAAATATTGATGAAGTTGATAGTCTCCGTAAAATCGATCTCTTGACTAGAAGTTTATATGAAGCCATGAATGGCAAAACAATAGTTGAAAATCAAAACCTTGATCTCGCTGAACAGCTTAAAAACTGTCACCTTCAAATAGAAAAGCTTTCTAAAACTGAAGAAGATTTTAAAGATCAAGTGCATTTAAATCATCTAGTCAAAATCGAACGAGCAGAAGCTATAGCTGCATTGAAAGCTGAAAAAGATACTGTTGAAGGATGGTGTAATTCTTCAACAAAGATCACTGAGTCATAGTATAAAAAGTTTACAAAAGATACATCTTGTTCCAAAAATATAAAGTTTGTCCAAAACACAATTCGACATGATAAGGAAAAACGTGTTGAATGCAGCTACTTGAGGTGCCTTCTAAAGTTCCAATCTTACTTGCTATTTCCTGAAAAGCATGTAAATGAGAGGGTCAACTATTGAATAGTGGGTGAGTTCACAGGTTTTATGAGTACATCAAAGTTTGTCATAGAAATAGTTTTAATCCGCACAAGTGGATATAAGTTTGTCATAGAAAACAGTTTTAATCCGCACAAGTGGATATAAGTTTGTCATAGAAAACAGTTTTAATCCACACAAGTGGATATAGTATTCGGTTGTAGTTTAAATACACCATTGTAAATCCGCACAATGGATTGAGTAATCGGTTATAGTTTCAAAGCATCTTTGTAAATCCGCACAATGGATAAAGATTTCAGTTGTCAACATGCGCAAGGGTTCGGTTGGACAATTATTGGGGTCGGTCGGGGTAGTACCGGGGTTGGCGACACCCTCGGTCCGTCGTAAGGATCTCGCTCGCTCGACACTTCCTGTTCTGATTCAGTGCTCCTAGGATTCTCATTTTTCCGGATGCTCAGGTGGGTTGACTTGAGGTTGACCAGTGACGTGATCCGACACATCGGTCAAGTAAGAATCGGGAGTGTAGGATGGTGACGATGATGACATAGTTAAACTGAAGCAAAAGTGTACTTAGTAACTAATCGCATAAGTGATATGTCTATCTTATGATGACATAGTGAAACTGAAGCAAAAGTGTACTTAGTAACTCTTGCATTTCGACAGGTGCTAAGGGGTGCCTTAGCTACGGGTGCTGCTCCAGGTATGAGGTCAATTTGAAATTCCACTTGTCTAAACGGGGGAAGTCCAGGCAAATCGTCGGGGAACACCTCCGGGTGATCCTTCACCACCGGAATGTCTTGGATTCGCCTTTCCTCGGACTTCTTCTCAACTATGAGTGCCAAAAATGTAACGCACTTCTTCCTCAAATACTTATGTACTTTCACACTTGATACTATCTCTAGGATCCTTTCGACTTTGTTTCCTTGTATGACTAGGGTTTCTCCGTCTTGCAAAGGTACTCTAATCGTCTTATCAAAACAACAGATCTCCGCTCGATTCTTGGATAACCAATCCATGTCTATTACTACGTCAAAACTCCCCAATTCAATAGGAATAAGATCAACGCTAAACAATTTATCTGCTAGATTCAAGGTACAGTCTATAGATACACCCTTAGTCTCAAATTCATATCCATAGCAACCTTAACAATATAAGCATTCGGCATCTTCTTAGACTATAGATTGATCAAAGGCCTAAATTCTAACGAAACAAAGCTCCTATCGGCTCCAGTGTCAAATAATACTGATGTATAATTGTCGTTTAGGAGAAACGTACCTGTCACCATATTAGGGTTGCGACGTGCTTCGTCAGCTCCGATGACAAATACCCGTCCTCGAGCTTGGCCTCCTTGGTTTCCCTGATTGGTTTACCTAGCATGATTCCCACTGTTGCTATTGCTTGGCCTTTTACCCAATCTCGGGCACTTATTCCAGAAGTGATCCTAACTTCCGCACTCGAAACATACCCTTCTCCCATCAATGACACCCTTTTCTATCCTACAGTACTTGGTGTAATGACCCACTCATTTACAATCGCCACAACAGGGTAGGCTCCTTCATGATGGTAGTTACATTTGTTACACTTTGGGTGTGGACCATTGAACTGCCTAGAGTCTTGAGCCCTTTCTCCGATATTCTCACCATCTTCCTATCCGTGATCCAGATAACATCAATATAAAAATTCATTCCTATTTTTAGATAATGCCACCAATACCAAAATTTCGAGGTTCATCCTACATCAATACTAAAGTTTTAGATCTAATACAATCAATCACTTAAAATTACCCAAAATACTTAGTTTATAATAACCACAAGAAAATGTTTTCCTCTGAACCTAAAAGGCTTATCAAAAGCTACCAAACTATCAATCATACTAATCAAAACCATCCCAAATACACAACTATCAAAATCATCAACACAAGCATAGCGAGTACTACTCCTCCAATCACTCATGCAAGCTCCGCCCTCATCGCGGTCCGCCTAACCGTCTTAACGCTCTCCAAAACCTGGGTCGAAACATTGGACAATAGGTGTGTTAGCTCCACCAGTTCTGTTAAGACCTGTCCTTGGTAAGTTACCCTCACCTGGCAGCCTTGTAGTTCGGTCGTCATTGCCCTTAAGTGCTGCTCTTCCGCCCAAGGCATTCCGGACACTCGTCCGATTAGCATGCCGGTGATTATATGCGGCGGCTCCGGCGCCTCCGGACGTTCTGACCTAAGCGTTACTCGTATCGGAATCGGGACGCTTTTTCTCGCCGTTTGCCTAATACGGGGCCCTCTAGGGTTCGGTTGGACAATTATTGGGGTCGGTCGGGGTAGTACCGGGGTTGGCGACACCCTCAGTCCGTCGTAAGGATCTCGCTCGCTCGACACTTCCTGTTCTGATTCAGTGCTCCTAGGATTCTCATTTTTTCGGATGCTCGGGTGGGTTGACTTGAGATTGACCAGTGACGTGATCCGACACATCGGTCAAGTAAGAATCGGGAGTGTAGGATGGTGATGATGATGACATAGTGAAACTGAAGCAAAAGTGTACTTAGTAACTAATCGCATAAGTGATATGTCTATCTTATGCAATGTCTACGCACTAAGCATGCTTCTAGAGACTGCTAGTAAAAATTGACATACTCCTACTATAACCATTTCTAGTCTCGCATTAACCTTCCTTAATCGAACATAGGTGATCATGCTATGTTTAATTAAAGTCTGTTAATACCATTATAGACTTAGTTATACTAGTAGTAGGTTCAGTTATTTTCATGTCAGTTTTGGACTTTTGGTTATAGTTGGGTTTTTCCAATGAAAGACCGGTATTCTCTATAACCTTCGGCTCTGATACCATTTCTGTCACACCCCGCTAAAGCGGAAATACGGGATGTCACAGCTAAAGATTTCATTGTGTAAGGTAGAAGACAACACACAATCGTCATAGCATAAAAAGTTTACAAAAGATACATCTTGTTCCAAAAATATAAAGTTTGTCCAAAACACAATTCGACATGATAAGGAAAACGTGTTGAATGCAGCTACTTGAGGTGCCTTCTAAAGTTCCAATCTTACTTGCTATTTCCTGAAAAGCATGTAAATGAGAAGGTCAACTATTGAATAGTGGGTAAGTTCACAGGTTTTATGAGTACATCAAAGTTTGTCATAGAAACAGTTTTAATCCGCACAAGTGGATATAAGTTTGTCATAGAAAACAGTTTTAATCCGCACAAGTGGATATAAGTTTGTCATAGAAAACAGTTTTAATCCACACAAGTGGATATAGTATTCGGTTGTAGTTTAAATACACCATTGTAAATCCGCACAATGGATTGAGTAATCGGTTGTAGTTTCAAAGCATCTTTGTAAATCCGCACAATGGATAAAGATTTCAGTTGTCAACATGCGCAAGGTCTATTGTATGCAATTATATGTTAAAGTAATGAGCCACTACCCAAACCTCCTGACTGCACGCCCCAAAGACACATGTTCCTCACAAACATGATAAAGAAGACGGTAATTATGCACTCGCGAGGTGAGTGGGGAGTCAACCAAATAACGTTATCCATAATATACCAACGACTCAATAAATGAGTTAAATGGGTAATGTAGAGTGAACCGGGGACTTAAAACGAAAGTGAAACTCAGAATCAACTAACATAAGCATACATACCATAGCGCATAAAAATTCGTAGTAATGTAAATCATTTGAGTAAATAGTACAACCGATGCGTAATAAAATCGTAGCATGCTTTTCACCCCAAAATGTATAAAAGTAGTAAAAAGGGGGATGTGAAAACTCACGGTGGTAAGCATAGATATTCCCAAGAGGTGCGTAATGCAATCCGTGAAACGATCCTACTTCGATCCTACGAACGTAAGGTCACTAGTGAGTTTTAAACTCAAAGGTTCGGTACTAACTATCCAAATCGTCATAAAATGCTTTTGTTGTGATTTAAATATTATAAATCATATGGAGTTACTGAAATTTGTAATCGTAACATATATACTTCATTCTTGTTAGATTAATGTTACCGCAATCTCGCCACAATAAGTAACGAAAAGGGTCTAAAGAAGTTATATATAATATATGTATATACCGCAATTTCATCATAAGAATGATAAAAAGGGTTCAAGACGTAAAGTTAAAGTATTTAAAATGCATATACATATAGTGTATATATATTCTACAATTTCATCATAAGGATGATGAAACGGGTTCAAAATGTAAAGTTAAAATATATAAAATGCATATACATATAGTATATATATTTATTCCACAATTTCATCATAAGAATGATGAAACGGGTTCAAGAGTTAGTTTTTAACCATGGCAGAAAGTTTGTCTTGCTGTCAAGAACTTGCTGTCACTTTCGGTTCGTTTTTGGATACCTTCCAGAAACATTTAGGTTATGATATTTCATGTCCAGATAACTCAATGTGTTAGGAAACGTTTGACATAAGATTCATAATTTTTAGAGATGTTTAAGTACATGAAATAATACTTGACGTAAACTACTACAGAAAATGTTACTATTTGCGCACTGTTTTTGTGAAATATGTTTGAAGGTCTAAATCTTAATATGTTTCAATGATTCCAGTTGGGTTTGAATCCTAACTCATAAAAGTAAATTCCAGAAAAAGAATCACTCCATTTGGAGCATTATTGAGTGAGATATGACTTTTTGAAGAGAGAGGTAAATTATGGCAGCATGCTGTCAAAACTAGACTTTGTGCATGTGCAATCCTTTTGTCTTTTTATCAATTTTCTTATTCTTCTTGCATGCAATCCGACTTGACACATCCCCATACAGATATTTTCAGTTGAGAAACATATTTTTGAGCCATTTAGAATACATGCAAGCTATCTATGAAACTCATCTTTTGTAAAAACTTGAAAATGGGTCTTTTTGAAGATTTCTTGGGTGTTTATGCCAAGATCTTCTCCATGCAACTTAAAATTTTATATTTTTGGTTCATGCATGTTGATTTAAACATGTTTTTAGTGGATTCAAAGAGCTACTTATGAAACCTTTGGGTCAAAAAGTATGGATCATTAAGAACAACTACATGCATGCTATTTAGAGTTCTTCTTTGATCTTAACATGGGGTTGATTATGGATTCATCACTTTTTTAATAAAATGCAAAGTGTTATGGTGATGAATCTACAAACATTAAGATGTATGAAGAAGTTTCTTAACAAAATTAAAGAAAATATAGAAGAAGATGAAGAACATTCATAAGAAAAAGTGCAAGAATGAAAATTTGAACAAAAGGGGGTGTGTGGATTTCATCCAACACACTTGTAGTTACCTTGAACACTTTAATCTCTTGAATGATATGTGTTTTAGGGGCTAAAGTTTATGGCTTTTCTTGAATGAATGTGGATGAAGATTGAGAGAGAAAAGGGAGAAAGTCTAGAGTGAGACTTTAGAGAGAGAGAGAGTGAAGTTGCAAGTGAATTGGAAATGAGAAGAGAAAACATAAAAAGGGGTAAAGGGGAGAGGTTGGACGATTTTTTTGGGAGGGAGAGAAGAGAAGATGGGGTATAAAATTAAATGTAATAAAATGATGATGTCTTGCTAAAATTGTCAAATCTTGTCTTTTTGATTTAACTTCATGCATGCAACAAATACTTTCAAACTTTAATAAAAGAAGTATTAACATTATTTTGGGTTGAATTAATATTAGTTGTAAAATATAATTATAGTTGTGGTATAATTGTTGTTTACGTTGGCATTTTATGAGATTTATGGATAATTCCCTAATTTGAGGGGTTTCTAGGCAAAAATCCTCAGATTTTTCCTACTGTACTGGGTTTATTGCTAAAATTGAACTGTGTGACCTATAATGTGAATAACTGAAACATTCAGTGCAGTTCTAACCTGAAACGCAAAATTGACGGTTGTCACAGTCTCCCCCGGTTAAAAGAATTTTGTCCCGAAATTCAAGAACTTCCGTCCTTAACCGGTTTTGTTAGCAAAAAGATGAGGATACATATGTTTCATGTAATCCTCTCATTCCCATCTATACTCAGGCCCACGCCTTGTGTTCCAATGAACTTTTACAATCGAAATATTACTTTGCTTAAGACGCTTAACTTTTCTATTGAGGATTTCAATTGGTTCTTCCATGATATGCAACTTATCGTTAATCTGAACTTCTTCCAGAGGTATGATTAATGAATCGTCAGCTAAACATTTCTTGAGGTTCGACACATGAAACGTGTCATGGATAGCACTTAACTCATTTGGCAAATCCAGCCTGTATGCCATTGGTCCAATCTATCGAGGGCTCAACTTTCCTCGTCTTCCAAACTGGACTATTCCTTTCCATGGTGATACCTTTAGAAGCACTCTATCACCAATTTGGAATTCTAAGGGCTTCCTACGATTATCCACATAACTTTTTTGACGGTCTCTGGATGATTTATGTCTATCTCTAAATTCTAACAAACAAAGGGGTGAACAACACTTGCATCCATACAAAGCTTCAAATGGCGCACACTGAATACTGGTGTGATAGCTACTGCTATAAGAAAACTCGACCAAAGGTAAGTGATTATTCCAACTTCCTCCGAAGTCTAAAACGCATGCCGAAGCATGTCTTCTAACGTTTGAATAGTTTGTTCACTTTGCCCATCCGTTTGAGGATGGTAGGCAGTACTCAAATTCAATTGCGTACCCAACACTCTTTGGAGTGACTGCCAAAACCGAGAGGTGAAACGGCTATCTCTATCTGATGTGATGGAAATTGGGACTCCATGACGTGTAACAATTTCCTTGATGTAGATCTGAGCAAGCTTTTCCATCTTATAATCTTCCCTTATCGGTAGGAAATGTGCAGATTTCGTGAATCGGTCTACTATAACCCAAATCGAGTCGTGCCCTTTGGCAGTTCTCGGGAGTTTGGTTATAAAATCCATGGTTATTTGTTCCCATTTCCACTGGAGAATCTCTGGTTGTTGCAGCAAACCAGATGGTTTTTAGTATAAACATTTCCCTACGTACAAGGCAGTGTCTTTCTTCATTCCTGGCCACCAATAATATTCCCTTAAGTCCTTGTACATCTTATCCGCTCCCGGATGAATTGGATATCTAGACTTGTGGGCTTCGTCCAGAACCATTTCTCGTACGTCGTTGGCTTTCGGAATTCAAATTATGTCCTTGAAATAACGTACTCCATCAACCTTAGTTTTAAATCTACTTTCCATACCGTGAAGGGTCTCGTCCTTCAGGTTTTCCGTTTTCATTGCTTCGATCTGAGCTTCAAGAATTTGACTCTTTAAACTCGTTTGTACAAGCGCTCTCATTTCTCGTACACGTGAAGGCTTTACCCTTTCCTTCCTACTCAGGGCATCGGCCGCTACATTGGCCTTGCCTGGATGATAGCGAATTTCATAATAGTAATTGCTGAGTAGTTCTACCCATCTCCTTTGTCTCATGTTGAGCATTTTCTGGTCTAGGATATACGGAAGACTCTTATGATTGGTGAAGATAGTGCATTTAGTGTCGTACAAATAATGTCTCCAAATCTCTAATGCGAACACCACAGCTCCAAGCTCTAAATCGTGTGTGGTATAGTTCTTCTCATGAACTTTTAATTGTCTCGAGACGTATGCTATCACCTTATCATTTTGCATTACTACGCAACCTAATCCCTGATGTGATGCATCACAATACACCACAAAATTTTCTGTTCCTTCTGGTAACGCTAGAATTGGTGCATTGCACAGCTTTCTCTTCAATAGCTGGAAGGCCTCCTCTTGCGGTTCTCCCCAAATGAATTCCCTATCCTTTTGAGTCAGTGTTGTGAGTGGTTTAGCAATTCTTGAGAAGTTCTCGATAAATCGCCCATAATAACCCGCCATACCCAGAAATTGACGAATTTTTGTTGGGGTTTTTGGAGCTTCCCATTTCTTAACGGCTTCCACTATATCCGGGTCCACGTGAATTCCTTTCTCTCCAATCACATGACCAAGAAAGTGTACTTCTCTAATCCAAAATTCGCACTTAGAGAATTGGCGTAAAGTTTCTGTTCCTTAAGAAGTTCTAGAATTAATCTTAAGTGTTGCTGGTGATCCTCCTTACTTCGAGAGTAGATCAAAATGTCATCGATAAACACGATCACAAACTTGTCAAGGTATGGACTGCATACCCTGTTCCTTAAATCCATGAACACAGCTGGTGCATTTGTTAATCCGAAAGGCATAACTAAGAACTCGTAGTGTCCATATCGTGTCCTAAAAGCTGTCTTAGGAATGTCCTCCTTGCGGACTCTTAACTGGTGATAACCTGATCGAAGATCAATCTTTGAGAAATAAGTTGCGCCTTGCAATTGGTCGAATAAATCATCTATTCGAGGGAGAGGATATCGGTTCTTGATTGCCAACTTATTTAGCTGCCTATAATCGATGCACATTCGAAACGATCCATCCCTTTTTTTTCTTGATGAACAGGACTGGAGCTCCCCAAGGCGAGGAACTTGGCCTAATAAAGTCCTTGTCCAGAAGTTCTTGGAGTTGGCTTAACAACTCTTACATTTCGGCAGGTGCTAAGCGGTGCCCTAGCTACGGGTGCTGCTCCAGGTATGAAGTCAATTTGAAATTCCACTTGTCTAAACGGGGGAAGTCCAGGCAAATCGTCGGGGAACACCTCCGGGTGATCCTTCACCACCGGAATGTCTTGGATTCGCCTTTCCTCGGACTTCTTCTCAACTATGAGTGCCAAAAATGTAACGCACTTCTTCCTCAAATACTTATGTACTTTCACACTTGATTCTATCTCTAGGATCCTTTCGACTTTGTTTCCTTGTATGACTAGGGTTTCTCCGTCTTGCAAAGGTACTCTAATCGTCTTATCAAAACAACAGATCTCCGCTCGATTCTTGGATAACCAATCCATGTCTATTACTACGTCAAAACTCCCCAATTCAATAGGAATAAGATCAACGCTAAACAATTTATCTGCTAGATTCAAGGTACAGTCTATAATTACACCCTTAGTCTCAAATTCATATCCATAGCAACCTTAACAATATAAGCATTCGGCATCTTCTTAGACTTTAGATTGATCAAAGGCCTAAATTCTAACGAAACAAAGCTCCTATCGGCTCCAGTGTCAAATAATACTGATGTATAATTGTCGTTTAGGAGAAACGTACCTGTCACCATATTAGGGTTGCGACGTGTTTCGTCAGCTCCGATGACAAATACCCGTCCTCGAGCTTGGCATCCTTGGTTTCCCTGATTGGTTTACCTAGCATGATTCCCACTGTTGCTATTGCTTGGCCTTTTACCCAATCTCGGGCACTTATTCCAGAAGTGATCCTAACTTCCGCACTCGAAACATACCCTTCTCCCATCAATGACACCCTTTTCCATCCTACAGTACTTGGTGTAATGACCCACTCGTTTACAATCGCCACAACAGGGTAGGCTCCTTCATGATGGTAGTTACATTTGTTACACTTTGGGTGTGGACCATTGAACTGCCTAGAGTCTTGATCCCTTTCTCCGATATTCTCACCATCTTCCTATCCGTGATCCAGATAACATCAATATAAAAATTCATTCCTATTTTTAGATAATGCCACCAATACCAAAATTTCGAGGTTCATCCTACATCAATACTAAAGTTTTTAGATCTAATACAATCAATCACTTAAAATTACCCAAAATACTTAGTTTATAATAACCACAAGAAAATGTTTTCCTCTGAACCTAAAAGGCTTATCAAAAGCTGCCAAACTATCAATCATACTAATCAAAACCATCCCAAATACACAACTATCAAAATCATCAACACAAGCATAGCGAGTACTACTCCTCCAATCACTCATGCAAGCTCCGCCCTCATCGCGGTCCGCCTAACCGTCTTAACGCTCTCCAAAACCTGGGTCGAAACATTGGACAATAGGTGTGTTAGCTCCACCAGTTCTGTTAAGACCTGTCCTTGGTAAGTTACCCTCACCTGGCAGCCTTGTAGTTCGGTCGTCATTGCCCTTAAGTGCTGCTCTTCCGCCCAAGGCATTTCGGACACTCGTTCGATTAGCATGCCGGTGATTATATGCGGCGGCTCCGGCGCCTCCGGACGTTCTGACCTAAGCGTTACTCGTATCGGAATCGGGACGCTTTTTCTCGCCGTTTGCCTAATACGGGGCCCTCTAGGGTTCGGTTGGACAATTATTGGGGTCGGTCGGGGTAGTACCGGGGTTGGCGACACCCTCAGTCCGTCGTAAGGATCTCGCTCGCTCGACACTTCCTGTTCTGATTCAGTGCTCCTAGGATTCTCATTTTTTCGGATGCTCGGGTGGGTTGACTTGAGGTTGACCAGTGACGTGATCCGACACATCGGTCAAGTAAGAATCGGGAGTGTAGGATGGTGATGATGATGACATAGTGAAACTGAAGCAAAAGTGTACTTAGTAACTAATCGCATAAGTGATATGTCTATCTTATGCAATGTCTACGCACTAAGCATGCTTCTAGAGACTGCTAGTAAAAATTGACATACTCCTACTATAACCATTTCTAGTCTCGCATTAACCTTCCTTAATCGAACATAGGTGATCAGGCTATGTTTAATTAAAGTCTGTTAATACCATTATAGACTTAGTTATACTAGTAGTAGGTTCAGTTATTTTCATGTCAGTTTTGGACTTTTGGTTATAGTTGGGTTTTTCCAATGAAAGACCGGTATTCTCTATAACCTTCGGCTCTGATACCATTTCTGTCATGTTGATCCAAACCCTCAGTGATTTGATAATGACCCTCTCTTAAATACTTAGTGAAAATTGTAAGTAAACAATATGTATCAGAGTTTCACTATCGCTGATAAGTACTAAGATCTTACAGTACCGCTGATACGAACTCTCGATCTTTAAATTAAACACTCAGCGAACACTGTTCACCATAATGCTCTGAGTCTGTTCAGTCCTTATGGTGATCGCTGATAAGTTAGTTGTTTACTTATGATCCCTGAAGACAAGTTTCACGTCAACAAAGGTTCTACGCTGAAGTCGAAGATCAAGCTCAAGAACCAGCGACAAGTCTACTAATGAACTGATGCGGATCAGCGAAGACTCAGATTTGTCCACTCAACGTGAAGTATCAAGTACAAGACTTCAGCTATCGCTGAACTTTATCATTCGCTGAATAGTAAATGATAATTGCTGAATCAACGAAAGTTGATCATGAAGTCCTCCGTACAAAGTACTTTTGTCTTAACCTCCCTTGCACGCCACCGTACGAAATGTCAGAAAAGAACCTCCGAAAATCTGAGATCGTACAACCACTCTGATACTACACTGTTCATTCATGCGGCTACTAAGGTTGTCAACAAAGGTCAATGACATGCAACCAATCCGCTGATGACACGTGTAAAGTGTATACTGACTTGCATTAAATGCATGCAGTATATAAAGAGATGAACTCACTTCATTTGAAGTAACTTGCTAACTCTGGACAAGTTCAAATCTCTCTCAATATAGGATTTTATTAGTAATCTCCTTATCTTTCTTAGTGCAAGAAACCTTAGTGTTCCAACTTGTTTAGATTTAGGTTTATCCTTAATCTTGTTTCCGCAACAAGCTGTAAATTGTTAATGATTTATCAATAAACAATTTAGAAAAGTAAAATAGTGTGTTTGTATTCAACCCCCCCCCCCCCCCCTTCTACAAACTTGTATAAGCCTTTCGGGACCAACATGTCACACCCCGCTAAAGCGGAAATACGGGATGTCACAGCTAAAGATTTCATTGCGTAAGGTAGAAGACAACACACAATCGTCATAGCATAAAAAGTTTACAAAAGATACATCTTGTTCCAAAAATATAAAGTTTGTCCAAAACACAATTCGACATGATAAGGAAAACGTGTTGAATGCAGCTACTTGAGGTGCCTTCTAAAGTTCCAATCTTACTTGCTATTTCCTGAAAAGCATGTAAATGAGAGGGTCAACTATTGAATAGTGGGTGAGTTCACAGGTTTTATGAGTACATCAAAGTTTGTCATAGAAACAGTTTTAATCCGCACAAGTGGATATAAGTTTGTCATAGAAAACAGTTTTAATCCGCACAAGTGGATATAAGTTTGTCAGAGAAAATAGTTTTAATCCACACAAGTGGATATAGTATTCGGTTGTAGTTTAAATACACCATTGTAAATCCGCACAATGGATTGAGTAATCGGTTGTAGTTTCAAAGCATCTTTGTAAATCCGCACAATGGATAAAGATTTCAGTTGTCAACATGCGCAAGGTCTATCGTATGCAATTATATGTTAAAGTAATGTAGGAACCCAGATACAACAAGTAACAATAATAATAGCAATAATCTTTGTATTGATTGATAAAGAGAAGAGTTTACAATATAGGAAATGAAGAACAACTCACTCTTTGAAGCTCTCTTTTCTATCTCTTTCAATGTCTGACTCTTTCAAATGGAGGCTGGGAGATTTTAGAGGCTTAATCTTAAAAGTCTCACAAACAAGACTTTATATACCTAGGTTTGAAGGCCTAAGTCCATTAGCAACTAAAGCCCACATATTTAATTTGGGCTTTTACAATTTAACTAAGTAATCTTGAATACAATATAAAATAAAAGCTAACAATCTCCCCCTTTGTATTCAAGATTAAAAATAGCCCGATCTTCCACAAGGTCAGTTGCTTCAATTCCTTCTTTGACTCCCCCTTGATCGTTGCATACTCCCCCTTGATCTTTGCGTACTCCCCCTTGACTGTTGCATTACTTTTCTGGTCTCAGTTATCTCTCAAACGATCAGAGAACGATTTGATGTGTGGAAGCTTGTATAACTAGTTTGAGTAGTAACCGATAGTAGATAAACATCTACGAGATGAAGAGTAGCAAATACATTCTGCTCATTAGAATCTGAGGTTCAGTTGCAGAGGTTCAGTCCACAGAGGCTCTGTCGGGTTTCACAGAGGTTCTGTGGTGAACAGTAACACAGAGGTTGGTCGCGTGCGGCAGAGGTTTGGTCGCGTGCGGCAGAGGTTTGGTCGCCGCTCGGCAGAAGCTTAACAGAAGTGTTACACTTACTTTGACACTGATTTAGACCATTTTACCTCTGGAGTTTGCAAAAACTCAAAACACAAACAACTTTCATTGGTTTGTTATCTGTTCAGATCATCTTGAATCACCTCTTTTTGAGCTCGTACGACAAAGATATGGTTGATTTACCACAGTCGCGCAGATCTGTCCATCAGCTTTCCATCAGCACACTGTTGTCTACTTCAACGATGCATATGACCCTTATAAATTTCGAATCTCTGAATTCTCAAAACACGAAAGCTGTTCATCAGTGTGTTTTGAATCCAGGGCTTTTTGAATCGCATCAATCGGTGACTTTATCAGTGAGATATGAACGATTTACTACAGCATCGCAAATCTGCCAGCATGCTGTCATTGTACTTGAATGTTGTGCACCGAAATCAATTGCCTTTGACGGATGAGTCTTAAACTGAGTGTTTAAGAGTCCATATTGAACTTTGAAGCCTGAGTCCTTAACAGATGTATTAAGGAGTCCATTTACCTGCAAGACAGATCAAAGAACTTTTGGTACCCATTTCCAAATGGGTCCTATTTTGTTAGGATTTGCATGAAGTGCTTTGCTGATCTTTTTATGTTCAACAGAAACAAATGGATTTCGAACATTTTGAACAAGTGAAGAGGCTTTGACTATCCAAACCATTTTTACTCTTCTAAAAACTTGATTAACTGATTGATCTAGCCTACGATAATAGAAAGGATTAGAAGTAGAGATCTGATTTTTTGAAAACTTGTTTGGCTTAATGAACTCTTTTGTTTTAACAGAACTTTTAGAATTTAATTTGAGAACCAAATCATTTCGTTCTTTAATGCACAGATCAACTTGTGATTGTAAATCAGATTTCAACTTCCTCTCTTTCCTAATCTCAGCAGATAAATCAAAGAACCTTATTGTCAGTCTCTTCTCTTCAGATCTAAAGTACAATCTCTCTCTTTCAAAGTCATCTTTTAGGCATTTCTTTTGAAATCCTTGAACCTTCAACTTTTCGGACTTTTTTCTTTCAAAAACACACTATTTCCTCTCCTTTTCAAGAGTTTTCTGTAACTCTGAAATTTTGCAAGAAAGCTCCATATATTTTGTTTCAAAAGTAGTTTTCTCCTTTTCAAACTTTTCTCTTTCACAGATCACAAGCTTTTTAAAATCAGAAACCAACTTAGAAAATCTTAAACATTTAAGTTCACGTCTTTTCTTCTCTTCTTCAAAAATCTTTTCAGACTCACATAATTTTCTCTTAAGATCGAGATTTTCACAGGTTAAGAGTTTATCTAATTCTTCAAGCTTAGCAATCTTTTCTGAATCAATCAGAATGTTTTTGTTCTTTTCTTCCAACTCTTTCTCAAGATTAGGAATAATTTTGCGAAAATTAGTACTGAGTTTAGAATAATAATGAAAATCAGCATCAGCACTAAATTTTAGTCTTGACATATTGTTACTTGAAAAAATGATCGTTAACAGATATTTTGTGAGAAGTAGAATTTGTGCACTTGAGTCAATTTTTCAAATCTTATCGGATTGAGCTGAAATTTGGTAGGTAGGTGCACGAGAATATTCTGGACAACTTTAATTCTTCGAGTTTTTCCAAAAACCAACAGAAAATGGTTTTTCGAAGCAAAACAGAGTGCAGCAAAATAAAAGTTTAAAACTCAGAAAATTGATAAAAATCAATGGATTGAAGCACAAATTCGAATCTGTTTGGCCCTGATACCAATTGTAGGAACCCAGATACAACAAGTAACAATAATAATAGCAATAATCTTTGTATTGATTGATAAAGAGAAGAGTTTACAATATAGGAAATGAAGAACAACTCACTCTTTGAAACTCTCTTTTCTATCTCTTTCAACGTCTGACTCTTTCAAATGGAGGCTGGGAGATTTTAGAGGCTTAACCTTAAAAGTCTCACAAACAAGACTTTATATACCTAGGTTTTAAGGCCTAAGTCCATTAGCAACTAAAGCCCACATATTTAATTTGGGCTTTTACAATTTAACTAAGTAATCTTGAATACAATATAAAATAAAAGCTAACAAGTAATGAGCCACTACCCAAACCTCCTGACTGCACGCCCCAAAGACACATGTTCCTCACAAACATGATAAAGAAGACGGTAATTATGCACTCGCGAGGTGAGTGGGGAGTCAACCAAATAACGTTATCCATAATATACCAACGGCTCAATAAATGAGTTAAATGGGTAATGTAGAGTGAACCGGGGACTTAAAACGAAAGTGAAACTCAGAATCAACTAACATAACCATACATACCATAGCGCATAAAAATTCGTAGTAATGTAAATCATTTGAGTAAATAGTACAACCGATGCGTAATAATATCGTAACATGTTTTTCACCCCAAAATGTATAAAAGTAGTAAAAAGGGGGATGTGAAAACTCACGGTGGTAAGCATAGATATTCCCAAGAGGTGCGTAATGCAATCCGTGAAACGATCCTACTTCGATCCTACGAACGTAAGGTCACTAGTGAGTTTTAAACTCAAAGGTTCGGTACTAACTATCCAAATCGTCATAAAATGCTTTTGTTGTGATTTAAATATTATAAATCATATGGAGTTACTGAAATTTGTAATCGTAACATATATACTTCATTCTTGTTAGATTAATGTTACCGCAATCTCGCCACAATAAGTAACGAAAAGGGTCTAAAGAAGTTATATATAATATATGTATATACCGCAATTTCATCATAAGAATGATAAAAAGGGTTCAAGACGTAAAGTTAAAGTATTTAAAATGCATATACATATAGTGTATATATATTCTACAATTTCATCATAAGGATGATGAAACGGGTTCAAAATGTAAAGTTAAAATATATAAAATGCATATACATATAGTATATATATTTATTCCACAATTTCATCATAAGAATGATGAAACGGGTTCAAGAGTTAGTTTTTAACCATGGCAGAAAGTTAGTCTTGCTGTCAAGAACTTGCTGTCACTTTCGGTTCGTTTTTGGATACCTTCCAGAAACATTTAGGTTATGATATTTCATGTCCAGATAACTCAACGTGTTAGGAAACGTTTGACATAATATTCATAATTTTTAGAGATGTTTAAGTACATAAAATAATACTTGACGTAAACTACTACAGAAAATGTTACTATTTGCGCACTGTTTTTGTGAAAAATGTTTGAAGGTCTAAATCTTAATATGTTTCAATGATTCCAGTTGGGTTTGAATCCTAACTCATAAAAGTAAATTCCAGAAATAGAATCACTCCATTTGGAGCATTATTGAGTGAGATATGACCTTTTGAAGAGAGAGGTAAATTCTGGCAGCATGCTGTCAAAACTAGACTTTGTGCATGTGCAATCCTTTTGTCTTTTTATCAATTTTCTTATTCTTCTTGCATGCAATCCGACTTGACACATCCCCATACAGATATTTTCAGTTTAGAAACATATTTTTGAGCCATTTAGAATACATGCAAGCTATCTATGAAACTCATCTTTTGTAAAAACTTGAAAATGGGTCTTTTTAAAGATTTCTTGGGTGTTTATGCCAAGATCTTCTCCATGCAACTTAAAATTTTATATTTTTGGTTCATGCATGTTGATTTAAACATGTTTTTAGTGGATTCAAAGAGCTACTTATGAAACTTTTGGGTCAAAAAGTATGGATCATTAAGAACAACTACATGCATGCTATTTAGAGTTCTTCTTTGATCTTAACATGGGTTTGATTATGGATTCATCACTTTTTTAATAACATTCAAAGTGTTATGGTGATGAATCTACAAACATTAAGATGTATGAAGAAGTTTCTTAACAAAATTAAAGAAAATATAGAAGAAGATGAAGAACATTCATAAGAAAAAGTGCAAGAATGAAAATTTGAACAAAAGGGGGTGTGTGGATTTCATCCAACACACTTGTAGTTACCTTGAACACTTTAATCTCTTGAATGAGATGTGTTTTAGGGGCTGAAGTTTATGGCTTTTCTTGAATGAATGTGGATGAAGATTGAGAGAGAAAAGGGAGAAAGTCTAGAGTGAGACTTTAGAGAGAGAGAGAGTGAAGTTGCAAGTGAATTGGAAATGAGAAGAGAAAACATAAAAATGGGTAAAGGGGAGAGGTTGGACGATTTTTTTGGGAGAGAGAGAAGAGAAAATGGGGTATAAAATTAAATGTAATAAAATGGTGATGTCTTGCAAAAATTGTCAAATCTTGTCTTTTTTATTTAATTTCATGCATGCAACAAATACTTTCAAACTTTAATAATAGAAGTGGAGTTCCTTTTTTTGATTTAATTTCATGATTGATCCAAATGTGGAGTTCCTTTTTTTTTACCTACTCGATTCTCACCTAAAACCACATTTACCCTTGGAAGCACATAAAACATCATAAGATGACATAGGAGACCCGATTTATCATTAATAGTGACGGACTATAAAAGTAAGCCATATTACAATTTGTATGTTTGTATTCTTTTTATATTGTAACACAATTAACACATATTTGTAGATCAAATACAACATAGACTCACACCGTGGGTGGAGGCCTAGATTCAAAAAAGGGCGGGCAAGTCTGCCACATGGACCATACGCGGAATTGGCTATGGTGCTTATGAGGTTCGGGATCACCGTAGGAACGCGAAAGTCGTTACGAGTCGCTATACTTGTGAATATCTGCGATGACAAGTTTATGGGTTATTGATAGTGCTTTTTATACACCAATAGACATGTGGTAACTAGACCACAAAGCAAATATACAATGGGTCCATTATCGTCCTTCAAGTAACAAAGTGGTGAGAACCAAGTATAGCCCTTCAATAGTTAAAACCATATACTTTTATAATAATTAAAAGCTATATTAATAAAATAATACCACTTATATTGCCAATGCATTGCAAGATTACATGGTATGCCATGTAGATTGTAAGGTTTTGCAAGTTTAGCAAGATCTTTCAAGTTTAGAAAAACAATGCTATATATATAAAACAAGCATATTTTTTTAATTTAGTTTATTTATTAGTTTGTTGAAACATTAATTATTAATATGTGTATTAAATTTAATTTATTTATTAATTTATTTGAACATTATCAATTGCAAACCGATTTTATTGAAGAAATTTGGAGTCGATTTGGAGAAGAAGAAAATAATTAGTAATGTAATGTTTATTGTGTATTTTGTGAAATATTTGTATTTTAATAAATATTGCATGCTTTCAATATATCCATGTGTTTTATTCGTTAATAAAATTATATTTACACAAAATATAGTAAAAGAAAACACAAAGTAAAATTTTAGTTATCTATATATTATAATTTTAATTTATTATTTACATTATAAATAATCAATTATTTACGTTATAAACAAATTATATTTAGTATTTTGTGATATTAAATTATTAAAATAAGTAAATAAAACATAAAATAGTTGATGATGTGATAATAGAGACCACTTTAAAAAGGAATTTGGTCTTACATGGATATGGAAGATGTTATTGCAAAGATGATATGACATTTTAGAAAGGAGTTTGATCAAACAATTTAAACAAAAGACAAATATCCATCTCTCATTCATTCCAGCCAGCCATTCTAAAAACGGAGGCTAATGTGGTAATGATTTTAGTCTTGAACGAATTATTCAAGTTTAAATTAAAAAAGAAATTAAAATATGTTGATTTCGAATACAAAATAAAACATGTTTAACTTAATAAACTGAACTTCGTAACAATAATGTTCATTTGAAAACTCACCTTAAATTTTCCGACCCGAACCGAACCATTTAAACATGCTCTTTTTGGAAGCCAAACATGCTCATATGTTCATAATTCATATAATAAGAAGGTAAAATTTGTCGAGCTTAAAGCAAAAGTTTAATCAATCGATAAATAAGCTTTGGGCTCGAACTTAATAATTTAAAAATATTCAAACTTAAACTCGAGCCTTTTATTTGAAAAATTATTCAAGCGCGGTTTTAGTTTTATTTTTGGGAAAAATTTAAAAAAAATCCAATAGACTTTAGTGTTTGGAGTGATTAAGTTATTGGAATTTTTTAGAACAAATGAGTCATTGAACATTTCAACAAATCATCCTTACATACCACCCAAGGATTTATTTAGTGTGTTTTTAAATGTCCAATGAATTATTTGTTCTAAAAAATGGTCCAAGAATTTAATTACTCCAAACATCAAAGCTCGTTGTATTTTTAACTTTTCCCATTATTTTTGAAAATAAAATTTGATAACCTATTAGAGCATCTCCAACAGTTTCTCCAAAGTAAAGAAAAAAAAGTAGGGATTTTGAGCTACAAATTTGCTCCAACAGCTTCTCAAAAACTATATTAAAAATGAAGAAAGTAGGAAAAAGAAGATGTTTTTCTCCAAATATGGAAATAACCCCAAAATAATTACGAAATAAGAACACAAATAATAACTTTTAAAAATAAATATTTTGGATAAAAAATAATATTTTAATAAATAAATGAAATATTTCGACTGGCTCTTTCAGCGTCTCTGTTCGCTAGCCTTAACTCGTTTTCCAATTGCATAATATACATGCGTTGTGTGTGCACTTCTTCTTGAGTTATTACCGCTTGATGATTACTTTCAGATATATTATTTAGAAGGATGTTGATATCCGCTTGACTTTGTCCTTATGGAATTATGACTTCATTTGCTATAGAAATTCCCGAACTAGCATCTTTAGGAGTATCCCAAGGAAAGGGATGTTGAAACACGAATTGATTTTCATCCGAATCTTCTATGATAATGACATTATTTAGGTGGTATCATCTGATAATCGGGATTTGGAATTTCAGGAATTGGAACTTTTAGTTGGACTGGTTTAGAGGTTTGATTCAAATAATCTATTGGTTCATAAGTAGGGGTGTCTAGCAGTGAAATAATGTAAAGAAACTCTTACGGGCCATTCATCCTCGTCTCTTTCATTCATCTCTGAAATATACATATAATCGTGAATAATTCTTTTATATATATGCATCGTACAAAATTTTGGGAAAATATATTTTACAAAATTTCCCACCCACATCTAATAGTGCTTATATTCCGAATCTAGCTTTCTTAAATATCGAGAATTTCACACGGATATCTACGTTTTAGCCACGCTTTGTAAGATAGAGACTTGATCTTGTACTCTTTATTATGCACTATCCCGGTTTCATCCCGTTCTAAGTCAACTTGTGTAACACCCCGAAATTTCATTATATTATTTTATTATGAATGGGGTTGAATTGTAATTTAGTCTGAGTTGTGGACTAAATTGTAATTATAAACTCTAGGGTTGAAATTATATTTTGACCAAAGTTTGTAGTTAATATTGAAATTTAAATTAAGGGGGTTGTTTGGTCATTTAGTGAAAGTTGAGGTTTCTTTAAGATTGGGTAAATGACCTTAATTGAGATATTATCTCAATAAGAAGTCTGGAGTCAGTCCAGAGAAAAAGAAAGGAGAGGAAGAAGAAAAGAGAAGAAGAGAAAAGTTGGAGCTGGGATTCGTGAGGTAAGAGTTTAAATCTCCTTCTTGAAATTCTTAATCAGTTGAGTAACATTAGTTTGAATCACTCTCCAGTGGATTGCTAAATCAGAGAGAAGGAAGATTTGGGGTTTGCTGGGTTAACTGCAAATCAGGTGAGTTCATCCTTTTCTTTTTAAAAGTTCACAGTTGAAATTGAATCAGATAAAGTGTATAAATTATCTGAATGAACTGGTATAATTGTTTAGAAATGGAATTGATCAATAAGCTGAATTTTTAGATGAGCTTGAGAACACTTTGACGTGAATTGGATAAAACTGTAACAACCCAAATTTCTAGTATGTATTGTAAGTTTAGTGGCTAAAGTCTAAGAATTTAAAGTTAAGTTAAGGGGCCTTTGTGCAATTTGTGAAAGATATAATTGGTTACCAAAACCCTAGAGAAATCAATTCCTCTCTATTGTTGGCGGCTAGCAGGAGTGGAGAAGGAGAGAAATCAGATTTCATTTCCAATTGAAGAGAAGGCTTAAGCAATCAACAAATTGAAGGAGGAAGTAGCATTGGAGTCTAGTTCATCCAGGTAATTCCTTATTTCAATTCTGATCATTTGTCTTATGGTAGAGTTGAGTTATTTAAGAGTTTTGTTTGAGGGTTGAGAGTAATGTTCTAAGAGGTGGATTAAGCCTCCTTTTGGGGTAATATAGCTAAGGGTTTGGTAAGGAAAAGAGTTGGATAAGTTATGTTGGTGTTTTGCTTAAAATCGTTTTGGATTAAGAGCATTTTAGCAGGTTTCGATCCCAAGAGGGGTATAGCAGTCATCGTACCCGGTAAGTCGCCCTGTGGCGAAGGTTACCGGGAGAGCATCCGGTAAGTTTAATTTGATCCGGTAAGTGTAGAGTTCCGGTACGTTCGAGTTACCGGATAGTTCCGGTAAGGGGTATTTTACCCGGTAAGTGTAGCTACCCGGTAAGTGGTCCGAATTATGGTGTTGACTGATAAGTAGTCGTACCCGGTAAGTGTGGGGTACCCGGTAAGTAGTAGGCATCCGGTAAGAGTTAGCAGCAGGTAAGTCGAAACCGGATAGTGTTCGGAAAGCTGGTTTAGGATCTGAGCAATGGTACTTCATTTTATTTCTCATGTAAATCGATTGGAAGTCAGGAACTGAGTAGGAAAGGAAAGTAAGCACGCCAGATGAGTTTTTTTAACTAAAATACATGATTTTACGTATTTTCCAAAGAAGGTGATTGTGTAGAAATGCCATGTTATTTTACATGACTTTTACTTAAATGAAAGTTAAATGTTTTTCCGATTACGGTTCGTTTACGAGCATGAACTGCTTTACAACTGTTACGCATGTTCTCCATGAAATGTACGTTTTATTTTAAAAGACGGCTTTTAGCAATATGAAATGATGTGCAAAGATTTCACGCTTGTGATTTACGTTATGCTATGTGTATGTTATGTGAAGTCGGTTTACACAATGGGATCAGGGTACCTAGGGATCCGATGATCCCTTGGGCATTTGTGATGAGCTTGTAGGATGGAATTCGTTTCCTTCCTACTCGAATAGAAGGGAGTCCACCTAGACTCCGATGTGAGCCGAGAGGGTGTCCGTTAGGCCCCGATCATGGTAGCTTATGCGATCCTTGAACCATGTGTAGTACCTTGAATGATGTTTATGTGAAGAATGTGAACTGTTTTTATAAAATGATTTTATAATGTTGATGTATTCTGTTTACAGAGGGAACTCACTAGACCTCATGGTCTAACCCTCGCTTTTCAAAACTAAAACCTTTTCAGGTAAGCATATAGTAGGAGGCTCAGGTAAGTGAGCAAGAGCAAGATAGAGTACAGATGCAGATAGAGACAGAGTCTGTGCCACTCATAGAAGCTAGTACGTTCTCAGTTGTGTATAGGTTGTTTCCGCCAACCTAAGTTTTTAGATCGATGTAATGAAATTTTGGGACCCAGTTTTTTAAATGTTATGATTTAATGCTATGTATGTCATGTTGTATTTTTGGGCTGTTACAAATGGTATCAGAGCCATAGTTTAAGGGATTTAGGTGACCGGATGGGCCTAAACTTAAACTTTGGAGTAGAAATCACAACTGAGAATCAGGAAATGCGTTAGGATGGCACTATTGTAGATATAGGAAATGCGTTAGGAGGGCACTATAGTAGATATAGGACTAATAGGGTACCGAGGACAGTCATGTAAGGTAAGTTTGGGATTTCACCTGGCCCGTGTAATTGCAAACTTACAGGTACATGTATGTGTTTGATCTACCTTATTATTCCAAAGTTGTAGTCTTAAGCTAGTTTATATGTCGTGTTCCAGTAATCTAGAAGGTCAGCAAGATCCCTGAGGGATAGACCGAGCTCTCTTGTTTTGGAAGTATCATGAGAAATCATATATGATGTGATGTATGTATACATCGAAGAGAAGAAATGTTGTATAGAATGTTATGAGTCGTCTAGAGGTAGCTCTTCGCGGATTCGAATAGGATGAATGTTGAGTTTGAGTAAGACTCATGTTTCGGGAGAGTCCCAGTTCTAGGAATCATGGGATAGATCAGTCGGGATGGTAAGGAAGGACAGTGTCAAAACCTTGAAAGTATCAATGGAGCCCTGACTTCTTAGTCGAGCTTTTCAATGGCAGGATAAGTGAAATAAGATTCCTATAGTGAATTGAAAGCATGTAGAAGTAGAAAGTGAGATAGTTGATCAAAACGAAAATAGTATGAAATGGTTGAGTAAGTGAGATGTGGAATGCATGTACAGCAAATTATTGCATGACCGAGAGGGCGACCATTGGTCGAAGGTAGAGTGTCAAGGATAAGTTGCACGAGTAAAGTGGTTGACCTTGTTAGTGTGGGTAGCCTTCAATTGCAAGTAGAGTTTCATGCATGGCGTTCTTATATGTAGCATGAAATTTTCACGATTTAAGTTAAATGTGTAAATATCAATTTTGATCGGAAATGAGTCAGAATGTGCAAACGTAAGTTTAAAGAAAAGGTGATTTCATTACATCGCACAATGAAATTTTGAGCTTAACGATTTGCAAAATATTTCACACTTTTCATGATAAGTTAAATTGTTGCAAAAAGTCAAGAAAACGGTTGCCAGCAAAACTTTTATAATCAAAATGAGTATTGACATGTTGATATCATAAAAATGAGTATGAGAACCGACTGGTTTACTCGGTGTCGGTAATCCTTTTTCAGAATTTTGTCGCACAAAAAGATTTTCATTCAATATATTACTGCCATAACAACATCGTTGTGGTTAAGTAAGACTAAATCTTAAGGAAAGATGCATAAAAACGATTCTCGAGATCGTTGAGCAGGGCTTTGGAGTCATTAGAATGGGGGGGGGGGGGGTCATGTGTACCCAAGTTGTTCCCATTGTTGTTCTTTAAAATGAGAAAATGTGCGAAATGATTTATTTACCGCGTTGTCATGCATGAAGGCTATGAATTCACTAGGTCGTAGAGTATTACATCATAAGCTAAGGAAGAGCTCCAAGAGTGGAAAGATGTTGGACAAATCAGGGGAGAATGTTTGTAGTTTTAGTATCTGTGTCAAGAGGAGAGGTAAATAGTGGTAGGAATGGAAGTGGACCTTGGTATCGGTGGTATCAGGGTCTGTACCCTTGTTCGGTGACTGGGAATACAGTTGCCGAGGGGTGAGGGTGTCCGGAGGAAGGACTAGGAGTCATCGAGGTGTTGGTTTTAGCAACTCATTAAGAGTAGTGTGGTGAGGCAGAAATGAAATGTCCACATCATGGGATATGAGTCTTAAGGTGACCTTGTAATATTGGTGTTACATGAGTAAGTTTTGAAATTAGGACGACGGAATATGAAGTTGATTATGATATGTTGGAAGGATTTGGTTCCGTAAGGAACCCATGTTTAAGAATAGGTTAAGAAAGTATCAACAAGTTGACTATTGATGTTGAAGTCGGCAGCGGTATAAGTTAGCTGAGGCCGAAGACTTGAACCAGGAGAGTGAAAGTTGATAGAACACCTTGTAGGGGTGTTAAGTTAGTGAGGGACTGATGTTTTGGATAAGCGTTCTACTTACGAGGTATGGAGGGTTCGTAGAAGGATAAGGTATGTAGCACGAACGGAGCGAGTGTGTAAATTATATCGTCCAGTGAGGGAATGTGCCCTGTTTATGTAAGGGCTCAGATCGTAAAAAGCTAGCAAGAACGATTACATTTGAGCTAAATGGGGAACTAGGGAGTTATAGTTCAACTAGAGTGAGAAAGGACAAAGTAGCGAGATAGACTCGATTATTTATGCGGGAGAATTTGAAGGCGAGTTTGAATTGTGTATGAATAACCATGAGATATTTGGTCTGTAGTGTGATGTTATGGGTGAGGAATGTACAGTTATGTAGTGGAAATAATTGCCAAGTTAAATGTGCCAGCTAGTGTTGTAGTAACGTGATGTTAGAAATATGAAGCATTAGATGGAAGCCTTTTCGGGATTTCGGATGAGGTATGCGAATTGTTTAGCAAGTGGTTGGAACACGTAGTTGTAAGTGGCAGTGTGATACGTCTATTATCGGAGTTGAATGTCAGAGCAGTAATGGGTGCTTGCCTGATAGGTCGGGTATCACCCCCCCTGAATCTAACCGCAAGTGTACGGGTCGAAGTCAAGTAATAGTACTAGAAAGTACGAGTATTGAATCACGGGGAACTAGGAACTAAGTATCACAATTACTATAATCACTATTAACTGAACTGTCGAAACTGAGAGATGGTTGGTATTAAACTAATTAATTGCAAGAAGAAAATCACAAACGGAACAGTAGACAACTTGAGGAAAATTCGATAGAGAAAACAGTTGCCGTTAGACTGCTGTCGTTCGCCGTGTATGAGTTACGTGCCGAATGACCTAAAGTTGGAATAATAAAGCTGAAAATCGTGAAACAGAGGGCTACGCGACTTGCTGCGCGACTTGCTGCGCGACTTGCAAGTCGCGTGGTAGGTCGCGCGTGGTTCTGAGCGGCTTCTGGGTCATGGTTTGGGTCATTGTTTGGGCGCGGTCTTGGGCTTGGATCTCGGGCTTCCGTTGGGCTTCGTTTTGGCTCTTTTTGGGCTCTTTTTAGCTTCTTTTCTCGAAGATTACTACCTGTTAAAGAACCTGCACATTCCACTAAATAAACCATAAAATTCCGCTTCTTTGCTTAAACACAAGACAATCTCATTGGTTTTAGGACCGAAAATAACCCAAAAAGTGGCGTTATCAACAACCCCAAACCGAGCGTTGCTTGTCCCCAAGCAAATTAGCGACAAAATAGAATAAAATCATATATCAGAGAAATGATAATAACTGCACAACTCCCAATCGGTACCATGTAATGCACTGGTGATTTCCCATACCCGTGAATGCCTATCTCACTCTCACCTTATTCCTATTCCGTTTGATCTATGACCTTCCATTGTAAGTTGAACTCGTGACTGCTCCGTTTCCATTAAGGTTGTTCTAAGTCCAGACATACTAGGGAAAACATTTCGCTTCGACCCTACCTCACGGGATACTCTCGTTTCACTCGAACCTAGGTTGTCACACATGTTGTCATGTTTAGGGAGGTTGTGTACAAGAATCCTCAAAATTCACATGACAACTCTATTGAAAGACGCACAATTGTCCAAAAATTGATCTCAGAAAGGAATCAAATAGCAAGACAGTGAGTATCAGTAAAGGTGGTCGTATACCCTAATCACATTTTCCAGAAGATCATCCAGGTCTTTACACGGGTTGTAACGGGGCTAAGGTTATGGCTAAGAAGTGAAGGGTAAAAGGGAACAAAGATCCTCGGTGTGTCAAACATTAACAGTTCTGAACTTCATCACATTCTATCTTATCACTTGGCCCTTTTGTCACTATCGGAGTCACTTTGACTCTCTTATTTTCTGCTGTAAATAACATCTAAACTAACTGTTTTTTGTTCTTTTTTTTCTTTTTTTGGGACTTCATTGGTCCTCTTTATTTGCATTGTGGCTGCATTGGCCCTCTTTTCTATTTATTTTCATGACTGGCCTGATTTCCTTCTTTTCCGCTCTAGCTTTTTCAGTTCATTACCGCTCAGATTGACACACTTTCGGATAAGGGTTGGCTAAGGCTATTGGCTAATGGTTTAATGGTGGGTCATGAAATGAAAAGGTGAGTGTATGGCTACAAAGGAGGCTATGGTTACACACAGATGGGTGAAAAGGGTACGATAGCTAAAAACAGGTTAAAACAAAACACACATTGCCTGGAATCACATCTTAAGGTCCACACGATTTGGTCTACTATACCCTTACCCAATATCCCGATGGTCGTCTATGCTACTCAATGCAATAATATAGCGATATCATTCTATATTCACGACAAGGAACTCGAAAAAGTGTATAAGAACTAAGTGTATGAATCCCTCGAATTGAAAAACGTCTTTTAGGCTCAAAACTCGCTATTGGGTGGTCTCCACTAATGTCCCTAGTCATGTCCTTTCCCTAATGGTCACGTCACTATCACGAAATTCTCCCCACAATAGTCGGTCTCAATCATTCAAAACAAAAATTTTAGCTAAAGTGATCTAAGTATTCAGAAGTGCAGGAAATCTACGTGCATAACGTGGGCCCGATTGGGCAACCCCAAACCTTACCCACACATTGTCCCCAATGTGCAAGTGTCGGCGTAGGCGATACTAAGACAAGTATCGTTGTGCGGTTATTACAGGTATCAGACAGGCAAGGCATAACATAAAAGCATAAGCATCAAAGAGCGATCTCATTCAAAATGTGGCCACCCCAAACCTAGGCCGCGACCTAGGTTTGTCAAACTAAAGCCAACCCCAAACCTCAGTGAAACCGAGGTTTGCACAGGATTAAAAATGAGTGTGTAGATGTTGGAAAGATGAGGCACCCCAAACCTAAGTGAAACTTAGGTTTGTTGCATCTCGTTTAGCTACTACGAAACCAAACATCATACACACTCGTTACATCCAAAATTTAGAGCGTACCTGTTTGCCCGGACGGAGGAGATTATCTTGAAAGATTTGAGCGCCAATCAGGGGAGATCGGGGAAAGGGGAGAGAGAGAAGGTAGACACAAGGAAAACAAAGCAAAAACGACAGAAAGCAAAGCAACGAAACACACAAAGCAGGGAAAGAAACACACAGCACGAAAACAAAAACAGGGGAGCCGCGCGGTTTGGCGTGCGGTTTGGAAACCGCGGCACAAGCCGCGTAACTCCATGCTTCAGAAAACAAACAGAGGACCCCGCGGTTTGGCACGCAGTTTATAGGCCGCGACACAACCCGCGTAAGTCCCTGTTTCAGCTATTTTTTTGATTTTTCGTTTTTTTCATTTTTTTTTGGTTTTTCGTAAATAAGAACACACTCCAAAAACAGGAATTTAAAAAGAAACTAACCTCGGTGGGTTGCCTTCCACCCAGCGCTGTATTTAAAGTCGTGGCACGACTTTCTTTTCGATCACTCCTTCGGCTTTTTATGCTTGCCCGACTCCTCTTCACTTCTACTCGCGAACATCTTGAATGTCACCCTTTCGCCGCCAACTCTTAGCGTCATCTCCCCTTCTTCCATGTCAATCAAAGCTCTGCTCGTGGCCAGAAAAGACCTTCCCAAAATCAGTGGGACCTTTATGTCCTCATCGATGTCTAACACCACGAAGTCCACCGGGAAGTAGAATTTGCCGACTTTGATCAATACGTCCTCGACTACTCCATGTGGATACACTATCGACCTATCTGCAAGCTAAAGGGTCGTGTTTGTCGGCTTCACTTCCTCAGGGCCAAGTTTCCTAAAAACAGATAAAGGCATTAGGTTAATACTAGCTCCTAAATCGCATAATACTTTATCAAAATTAAAACTCCCAATTTGGATAGGGATCGAAAAACTCCCTGGATCCTTAAGCTTCGGGGGAAGCTTGTTCTGAATTATGGCACTGCACTACTCAGTAAGCGCAATTGTGGCCTGATCCTCAATCTTCCTCTTCTTGGATAAGATGACTTTCATAAATCTCGCATATGAGGGCATTTGTGCCAAAGCATCTGCAAAAGGGATGTTAATATGCAACCTTTTAAATATATCAAGAAACTTAGAAAAGTTAACATCACCCTTATGTGATTTCAGTCTGCTCGGATAGGGCACTCTCGGTACCACCGGCTTGACCGGTGATTGCTTTGGCTTCGTCGCTTCACTCTTCTTGCTCACTTCAGTCACTATATCTTTCTCGGCCTCCAGCTCATCCACATCTACAATCTCCACATCTTGCCTTTCGGGCTTGACTTCCTTTGATGACGGCTCTCTTGTAAGATCTCCATTCAGCTCCTTGCCACTTCTCAGATAGATAGCATTACACTCCTCCCTTGGTTTCTTTTTAGTCATGCTCGGGAATGTGCCGGGGGCTCGGTTTTGTAGGGCTTCGGAGATTTGCCCCACTTGTCTCTCGAGGATCTTGATGGAGGCGGTGTTCTGATCAGTTGCCGCCTTGACCGTGTTGACCGTGCTCGCTAACTCCCCAACCGTGCTATCCATCTTGGTCATGAACTTCATCAGCACATCTTCCATCCCCGGTTTCTTCTCCCCGGATGGTCCTTCGTTCCTTTGGTTGAAACCTGGAGGACGGTAAGCATTGTTAGTATTATAATAATTCGAAGAGTTAGAAAAATTACCTTGTTGTTGACCGGGTTGACTCCATGAAAAACTGGGGTGTTTCTTCCACCCTTCGTTATATGTATTGGAGAAAGGGTCGTTTCTCGGATGGTGATTCCGGTTCTGTAGGAACTGAACTTGCTCGGGCTCTTGTGGACTACCTCCTTTCATATGGTTCGTGATTGCTCCTAGTTGAGCTTTTATTTCTTTCAGCTCGTCCGACTCTTGAATACTTGCAACTCTTCTTACGGCTGATCTTGGAGTAGAAAAACTATGCTCGGCCAAGTTCTCGATCAGCTCGCATGCTTCTTCATAAGATTTATCCATTAGGGCTCCACCCGATGCGGCAGTGATATCGTTTTTGGACTGCGGGTGGAGTCCACTAAAGAATGTCTGGATGATGACCTATCCGTGCAACCCGTGATGTGGACACTTCTTCAACATGTCTTTATATCGCTCCCATGCCTCATATAAGGTCTCTTGGTCCCATTGCGCGAAGTGTGTAATCTCGGCCATTAACTGCGTGGTTCTTCCCGGTGGGAAGAATTTCTGGAGGAATGCGGCTTTCAGGTCTGCCCATGTAGTGATCTGATCCGCTGGCAAACCTTCTATCCAAATTTCAGCTCTACCCTTGAGTGAGAAGCTGAACAGTCTTAGCTTGATGGCATTTTCCTCCATACCATTGATCTTGAACGTATTACAAATACGTTCAAATGCGCGAAGGTGGGCATGGGGGTCTTCAGTAGGTGCTCCCCCGAACTGATTCTGTTGTACCATGACAATGGTACTCGGTTTAATCTCGAAGTAGTTTGCTGCAGTAGCGGGCGGTTGGATGCCGATCCGTGCGGTTGCCACGTTTGGATTGGCAAATGAACGCATCAGAACTCTCGCCGGAGGAGGCGGAGGTGGGTTGTTACGGGGTCTCTCGTCACCCATCTTTAATTGTCTTTGGGCTTTGGATGCTTTGCGTATTCAGCGGACGGTTCTCTCAATCTCCGGATCAAGTTGTTCGATTCCTTCCCCTCGGGTTTTCCTTGGCATAACCCAATTAGCACCTGAAACGGAAAGAAAACAAATTTAGCAATCCAAAAACTGAAGTGATGAAATAAAATAACAGAAAAAAAAATGTTCAATGTAATAGCGCTTATAGCTGGTAGTGCTATCAGTTGCAACTAGTTCCCCGGCAACGGCGCCAAAAACTTGATAGGTCGGGTATCACCCCCCCTGAATCTAACCGCAAGTACGGGTCGAAGTCAAGTAATAGTACTAGAAAGTACGAGTATCGAATCACGGGGAACTAGGAACTAAGTATCACAATTACTATAATCACTATTAACTGAACTGTCGAAACTGAGAGATGGTTGGTATTAAACTAATTAATTGCAAGAAGAAAATCACAAGCGGAACAGTAGACAACTTGAGGAAAATTCGATAGAGAAAACAGTTGAGGGTTGGAAATCCTTAGGTTTTCACATACGAATATCTGACTTAAAACAATTACCAGTTAATCCCCTTAATGAATACCCAATCTCTAAAATCACCGTTGTTCTCTTTCGAGCAACATCGGGTTTTATTTTGAAAAGGACAAGTTTTATCTTTCGATCTCAACCTATGGATTTCAAAACACATTAAGCGCAAGATTCATATTTTAACGGATAGATTTAATCTCTCGATCTCAACCTAAATGGTTCACTTAGGACTAAGGTGTATTCGGTATATCTCTATCACCAAATTCTCGCCTTAGCCATGCAATTCCTAGTTCTATCTAACAGTTAATTCTCTCGAACTCAACTGGAAGCAACAAAACAATTGAAAGCTAGCTAAACTCTCAAAAGCATTAAGAATCAAATTACATGCATTCATTAAAAAGGAAAAACTGATAAAAGTCATTCGTCATCCGTTCATATGTTCAAACCTAATTCAATCCAACCCCCAACATCTAAAGATTAGTTCATGATGTTGGGGGACAAAAACATAGGAGAAGAAAAGGAAACAATGAACGAAAACAAGGTAAAAGTGATCGTGGTGAATGTGGTAGATGTACCCCCTTCTCCCGGCTCTAATCCGACTCTCGTTGTGAACTTCTCCTCGATATGTCCTCTCTCGCGGCTCTGAAAGCTCCGAAAAGTCTCCAGAAATCGCCCCTAGACTGCTGCCGTTCGTCGTGTATGAGTTACGTGCCGAATGACCTAAAGTTGGAATAATAAAGCTGAAAATCGTGAAACAGAGGACTACGCGACTTGCTGCGCGACTTGCAAGTCGCGTGGTAGGTCGCGCGTGGTTCTGAGCGGCTTCTGGGTCATGGTTCGGGTCATGGTTCGGGCGCGGGTCTTGGGCTTGGATCTCGGGCTTCCGTTGGGCTTCGGTTTGGCTCTTTTTGGGCTCTTTTTAGCTTCTTTTCTCGAAGATTACTACCTGTTAAAGAACCTGCACATTCCACTAAATAAACCATAAAATTCCGCTTCTTTGCTTAAACACAAGACAATCTCATTGGTTTTAGGACCGAAAATAACGCCAAAAAGTGGCGTTATCATTGCCCAAATGAGAGACCAATCGTTTTTTGCTATGTGAGTCGCTAAGTAAGTATATTCTTGAAATCACTGTAAGTTTAAAGAAGATGATGGATGGGTTAATCAAAATGTGGTGTAGTAGATGTGAAATCTTTACAGAATGAGAATTGTTTCCTATAGGTGAAAGGATTATCCGAGAATGTAATAGTTGAAGATCAAAGAATGTGTAGTAACAGCAAACACTGGTGTCAGTTCGAGGTGATTAGGTTGAATGCCTTAAGTTAGAATTTTAGTGCAACCGTTTGGTTATGTACAGTAATGAGAAAGTATTTTCAGCATGGGAATTGTCGGAAGAGAGGGGCAAGTAATGTTGGTGGGCAGTGCTCCACGCTAACTTGGGGAGGTGAAGATAGTATGTCGGAACAAGTGAGTAGGTTGGAGGTAGTAAGCTTGACAGTAACACCGAAAGGTGGAGTAGTGTGTAAGTCGCCATCGATAAGTGTGCAAACTTCTGGAAAGCGTATTGAGGAAGGAAATTGTGTATGTTTTGTGCAGGAAAGAAGTGGATAAGACAACTGAATGAGTTAAGTTAGTGACGTTGTGAGAAATGTTTAAACGAATTGGTTGTGCAGTGATTAAGCTAGCGAGAATAGTATGGTGTGACCATGGTTACTCCTCCTAGTTGAGTGAGGATAACCGGAGTTATGTTTTATATGACTGAACAAACATGGCAATCAACGAGGAATTGATGTGCTTCAGGGTAAGTTTAATTCGAGTAGGTGAACACTTCAACGATGGGTTTGGAGGTTCCTACTCTTAGTTACGTAAAAGTATGGAGTGATGAAGTGGTGAGGATGGGAGAGATGGTTGACGAACTGTGGTCGAGGTGGTCCGAGAAAGGGAAATGTTATCTGCATAGACGATTGTTGGTTGGGAGAAGTAATCTAGAATTGCTTGTTATACGACGAAGGAACTCTGGGTTGTGAGTTGTTGGGATGTACAGGGTTGGCCTTGTGCCAAGCTGTCAAGTGGGAAATTTACTTTCCCGGTAAAAGAATCTCGTGTTGTGGCGGGGGATTCCGCCAAGTTCCTCTTTAAAGTAAGTAAAGATGCATGAGAAGCCTTATTTAATCTACTATTGTCAAGATCGATCGAGTACGAACAGTAGCCTGCGAGTTAGAGTACCGTAAGAACTGAAGGGAATGCACCCAATGTTCCATGTTTCGAATTTAATGAGGTGGTTGATGGAGTCAGAAGTGGCATTACCTTGGGGAAGTGTCAGTTTTGGTGTGGGCAAGATACCCGCATCTTTTCCCAATAAGGAATTTCGGGGACGGAATTCTTTTAAGGGGGGAGTGTTGTAACAACCCGAATTTCTAGTATGTTGTAACATCCCTTATCTTTAAAACACTCATTTAACGGAAAGTAACCTTAAGATACAGCGGAAGATTTGTAATTAAAACATTTAGATAAAATCCCATAATCTTATAGAAAAGAGTACAAGTTTGCAACTTAAAACCAATAAGTTTGAGACAAACAATATTCAACTGAAAAGTTTAGAGAATCCAAAACTATCATTCATCAAAAGAAAATATAAGCTGCTGAGCTGCCGCAAATCCAAAAGCTTCAAGCTGGAGCCTTTCCTTTATTCTTCGAAGATGTACCTGCCACTAAAAGATGAATAACAACGGGGTAAGCTTTCGCTTAGTGAGCACGCACCTATACCACATATCATCATGCATACATACTCGCATAAACATAGCAATCACATACATGTAACATCCTTCCATTCCTTAAGGCACAAAGCCAATAAGGAAGGTCATAACTAGACACTGGTACCAGGCCTCTTCATACATAACATATTCCCTAGGGGTATTACTACCACCATAGGTACTCTTTCCTTTGGCAAAGCCAACATACACATAATCACACATGCAATCCAACTACATACACATAACTTACATAATATAGGTAGAGTACTCACCTGTCAAGATGTCAATTACCAAGTACTTCACAGTGTATAATAATCACCTCGTACCACCTATAACATTCATACATACACATATCATAACAAGCCCAAAAATGGAACTCTAATTCTATCCCAACTCTCATCCCGAAATGACATAGCTAGGATAGTCCAAATACCATAAAACTTTGCCAAACATCCCATTTCATACACCCCATTTCTATTGATTTCTAAACATAATACACATACCTTGCAATTCTAGACCGCGAACAACAATCCTCCTAGAACCTTTCACAACTTGAATCTTCCAAAATCACCAAATCTTTCGCCTGGAAAATACAGCAACTTCGGACACTTGGTTCTCTACTGGGAACTCCGATGCCAAATCCCTCCGGTCAGAATGTAGATTAGAGGGTCGTGAAGTCGCTGTCCAAATTTCACGACGATCCAACGGTTAACGAAGGAGAATCGGTCGATCTTTCACAGCAGCTCACAAGAACTCCGAAAATCCCTTTCACAGCAACTTCGGACACTTGGTTCTCTCTACTGGGAACTCCGATGCCAAATCCCTCCGGTCAGAATGTAGATTAGAGGGTCGTGAAGTCTCTGTCCAAATTTCACGACGATCCAACGGTTAACGAAGGAGAATCGGTCGGTCTTTCACAGCAGCTCACAAGAACTCCGAAAATCCCTTTCTCTTTTCTCTCTTCTTTGCTAAAGAAACAAATGGCTGCAAATGAGGGTGTTTAGGGTTTACATCCCCTTTACATACATGCCAAAACACACCCTCATCTTACAAAATTGATAAACTGGCCCCTAGATTCCTGAACACGTACATAACGACCCAAAAATTAACTCAACCCCAAAAGAGACAGTTAAATCACGTAAATTGGGAAACGGGGTGTTACAACTCTCCCCCACTTACCAGGATTTCGTCCTCGAAATCGATCAGACTTGGAAGAGTTCCGGATAATTCGATCTCATCTCAGCTTCCGGTTCCCATGTCCATTCTGATCCTTTTCGGTGTTCCCACTGAACTTTCATTAAGCTGATCTCCTTGTTTCGCAAGGATTTGGTCTTCCTTTCCAAGATTGCTATCGGTCTCTCAATATAATTCAACCGTTCGTCGACCTGTATGTCATCTATAGGGACATGCGCCGACTCGTCAGCTAAACACTTCCTCAACTGAGATACGTGGAAGGTGTTGTGTATCAGACTGAGTTCCGGCGGAAGCTCCAGCCGGTACGCAACCTTCCCAACCCGTGCTATCACCTTGAAAGGTCCGATAAACCTAGGGCCTAGCTTGCCCCTCTTCCGGAATCGGATCACCCCTTTCCAAGGTGATACCTTCAACAAAACATTATCTCCCACGTTGAACTCCAGATCCGACCTTCGCTTGTCGGCGTAACTCTTTTGACGACTCTGTGCGGTTCGTAGCCTATCCCGAATCATCTCCATACTTTCCGTCGTTTTCTGAACCACTTCTGTGCTGCTTAACTCCCGCTGGCCTACCTCTCCCCAACAGATAGGAGTCCTACATCTTCTCCCGTACAACATCTCATACGGAGGCATGCCAATACTGGCATGGAAACTGTTGTTGTATGAGAACTCAGCCAACGGTAAATACGTATCCCAGCTGCCCCCAAAATCCAAAACACAGGCTCTCAACATATCCTCAAGAGTCTGAATTGTTCTCTCGCTTTGCCCGTCCGTCTGTGGGTGAAAGGCTGTACTGAACTGAAGTCTCGTACCCAAATCTTCATGGAACTTCCCCCAAAACCGCGACGTAAACCGAACATCCCTGTCTGATATCACTGTTACCGGTACCCCATGCCTTGCTACAATTTCACTGACATAGATGTCAGCTAACTTTTCTGCAGATGAACTTTCACGGATCGCGATAAAATGGGCACTCTTTGTCAGCCTATCTACAACCACCCAAATGGCATCATGATTCCTAGGTGTTCGAGGCAACTTGGTAATCAGATCCATTGTTATATGCTCCCACTTCCACTCTGGTATCTCTAATGGCTGTAACTTCCCGTGCCGTCTCTGATGCTCTGCTTTGACCCTTAAACAAGTCAAACATTTCTCCACGTACTTAGCCACGTCCCTCTTCATCCCCGGCCACCAGTAGTCAGTCTTCAGATCTCTATACATCTTAGTAGCACCGGGATGGATAGAGAACCTTGACTTATGCGCCTCGTCCAGAAGTGTCTGCCTTGCCTCACACGATACTGGAACCCATACCCGACCGTACCGAGTCAATAGACCTCGACTGTCGGGCACTAACTGATCCACCTGTCCCTTTATCCGTTCCTTCTTCTGGTTCTCACCCTTGATCGCTTCCTCTTGAGACCTTCTTACCAAGTCGTGAAGCGACGTTGATACTGTTAGTCTCATCAACGATACCCGAAGTAGAACACTACTCGCTCTTCTACTCAAGGCATCCGCTACGACATTTGCCTTCCTCGGGTGATAAAGAATCTCGCAATCATAATCCTTCACCACATCCAACCACCTCCGCTGTCTCATGTTCAAATTCTGTTGATCCATGAAATAACGAAGACTCTTGTGGTCCGTATAGATAGTACACTTCACCCCATACAGGTAGTGCCGCCATAACTTGAGAGCGAACACCACTGCCGCAAGCTCCAAATCGTGAGTCGGGTAATTCACCTCATGCGTCTTCAGTTGACGAGACGCATAGGCAATCACCCTTCCCCTCTGCATAAGAACGCAACCTAGCCCGTGATAAGACGCATCACAGTAGACTGTCATGTCTTCAACTCCCTCCGGTAGTGTCAACACCGGAGCCTCGCATAACTTTCTCCTTAAGGTTTCGAACGATGTTTTCTGTTCCTCTCCCCAAACGAAACGTTCGTTCTTCCTCGTCAGCTTCGTCAACGGAACTGCTATCTTGGAGAAATCCTGGATGAACCGGCGGTAGTACCCGGCTAATCCAAGGAAACTCCTAATCTCAGTGGGAGTCTTCGGGGTTTCCCACTTCATCACTGCCTCCACCTTCGCTGGGTCTACCTTGATACCCTCTCGGTTCACAAGATGTCCAAGAAATTGAACCTCTTGTAACCAGAAATCACACTTGGAGAACTTTGCATATAACTGCTCCTTACGCAAAATCTCCAAAACCTCTCGTAGATGCTCCATATGATCCTCCTTCGACTTGGAGTAGATCAGTATATCGTCTATAAACACGATGACTGACCTATCCAACATCGGTCTGCAAACTCTATTCATAAGATCCATGAATGCCGCCGGTGCTATCGTCAGTCCAAATGGCATCACGATGAACTCGAAATGCCCGTACCTGGTTCTGAACGCTGTCTTGTGAACATCCTCTTCCCTGACCTTCAACTGGTGGTACCCTGAGCGAAGATCTATCTTAGAGAACCAAACGGCTCCCTGAAGTTGATCGAAGAGATCGTCGATCCTCGGCAACGGGTATCTGTTCTTCACCGTAAGCTTGTTAAGCTCTCTATAGTCGATGCACATCCGCATCGACCCGTCCTTCTTTTTCACGAAAAGGATAGGGGCTCCCCAAGGTGAACTACTGGGGCGGATGAAACCCTTATCCAACAGTTCCTCCAGCTGCTTAGACAGTTCATGCATCTCCGGAGGTGCCAAACGGTAAGGAGCCTTTGCTACCGGTGCCGCCCCCGGAATCAAGTCTATTCGGAACTCCACTTGCCTCCCGGGAGGAATGCCAGGCAAGTCATCCGGGAAAACATCCGGAAACTCGCTGACCACTGGTACATCTGCCACTGTTCTCTTCTTTTTCTCCTCCCGTTCATCAACAATATACGCCAAGTAACTGCTACCACCATGGTGCACATATCTTCTAGCTTTGGCCAAAGTGCACACCTTTGGTACCCCTTTTCTTCCTTCACTCGAGATAGTTAATTCTCCCCCACTTGGGGTTCGAATCACTACCTGCTGTTTTTCACAATCAATGCGCGCTCCATTCCGACTAAGCCAATCTATCCCAACTACTACATTTATTTCCCTCATCGCAATAGGAATAAGATCTATACTAAACTTCACTCCGGCTATCTCTATTACATTACCTTTATACACATCACTCACAAAACGAAACTCCTCGTCCGCTATTTCTACTTCTAGCGGACTCTCTAACTTGTCCTTTACAATAGCAAAGTCTTTACAAAACGATAAAGAAACAAAAGATTTAGTAGCTCCCGAGTCAAATAAGACAAGGGCAGGTGATGCATTAACAGGAAAAATACCTGTCACGACATCTGGCTCCTCCTTTGCTTCATCTACGGTCATCTGGAACACTCGCCCCCGAGTCCTGGGTGCGTCGTTCTTCTTTCCCAATCCACCCTCTAGCATCTTCACCGGTGCGGTTCCCGAGTTCTGGACCGACCCGGTATTCATTGGGCACTCGTCAGCAAAATGGCCCGGCTTATAGCACTTAAAACATATCTTTGCGGTCGCTTTGCAGTCTCGACTGATATGACCCGGTTGCCCGCATTTGTAACAGGTTCCGGAGCCCATACGGCATTCTCCCGGATGCTGTCGTCCACACTTCCCACAGCGGGGATGCTCTCTCTTGAACTCTTTCTTTACCTCCGGTTTATGACTCCCAGTTTTGAACCTCTTAGTCTGCTGAGGTTGAGTCTGAACCGTTTCTGCCCTTCTTGTCTTTCTTTGGCTCTCTAATTCGAGCTCTCTAGCCCGAGCCGCCTCGTGCATCTGCTGAAAATCAGTGCACCTTGCCATAACAACAAATTCTCTAATCTCCTGTTTCAAAACTCTCCCATATCTGTACATTTTGGCCTTTTCATTCCTGACATACTCAGGACAGAAAAGGGACCGCTCCAAAAACTTGTCAGTGATCTCGTTCACCGACTCCGTAGTTTGCTCCATAGATAGAAACTCATTTGTGAGTCTCTCTACCTCAATTTGGGGCACATACTGTTCCATGAACAGTTCCTTGAACTGTTCCCAAGTCATGCTATCCACTTGTTCTGGCGTCCGAGCACGAACAATAAGGTTCCACCAGTCTTTCGCTGCCTTCCTCAGAAGGTTCGATGCGTAGCGAACCTTGACTTCCTCGGTACAAAAACTGGTGCGGAAAGCACCCTCCACCTCAGCTATCCAACGAGTGCTGGTTACGGGGTCCTTCTGCCCCTCAAACTGTGGCGGCTGACAGGCCGAGAAATCTCTGTAGCTTGTCCCCCGTGGTTGTACGCCTGACAAGCCCCCTGATCCACTGGCCCTGCTGGCCACAGCTGCCTCTACCTGACTACGAATTTCATTAGCCAGTTCCTGCTTTACCTGCTCAAAGAGACTTGGGAGTAACTCGTGAAGAACCTCCCCGACCTCAGCAGCGATCACACCTCTCAGATCAGGAATTTCCTGATCCTCTTCAATAATCGGTCTCTTGCCTTGCCTTCTAGTGTTCACCATTCTAATACATAAACATGATACTTTAGAATAATTCATCTACATCCCCCCTTGAGCAAACTCCTAGCATAGTCCAGAGGTCCTAGCTTAGTTGTCTTTCTTTCTAACATGCTCCTTAGAAACCTTCTGCTTATACTCTCTTAACAAAATCCCTTTCTAGCATGTTACTACCCAACCCTCAACCTTGTCTGGTTCATAGAATTCTTTTGCAACTATATCAAGTCCCGGCATGTACAATGTAATTGCAATGGTATGGGCCCTTATACCATTATAATTACACCCTCCATGTTTAGACTCAACACCGTCACTAAGGTTCCAATTCCCAGCTTAGTTGGTACCTTTAACATATATATCACAACATTTTCCATATCTACCACTTATCATATAAACATTATAATCATATTCTAATTCACATTATGCATCAACAAAACATACTTGAAATCATAACCTTGTCACATTGACCATATCTAGCATACATAAACATAATTACTCATCCAATACAGTTATAAAACTGGTCTTTCACAAAACTGAACATGCTTTATCATAAATCCTAATATGGAATAGTGTGCTCACCCCCGTCTTGATGCTCTGGACCGCAGCTCAGCCGTGAAAACTTTTTCTTTTAAAACGCCCTTTCCTTATAAACCATTTTCTTACACGAAACAGCTTTTTTTTTTAAAGGTTACTTATTTGAAAACTTGAGCACTTGGGTTTAAGTTCAAACACTCACCACTTGTGAATGCCCGAATCCCTTAAACCAAGGCTCTGATACCAACTGTAACATCCCTTATCTTTAAAACACTCATTTAACGGAAAGTAACCTTAAGATACAGCGGAAGATTTGTAATTAAAACATTTAGATAAAATCCCATAATCTTATAGAAAAGAGTACAAGTTTGCAACTTAAAACCAATAAGTTTGAGACAAACAATATTCAACTGAAAAGTTTAGAGAATCCAAAACTATCATTCATCAAAAGAAAATATAAGCTGCTGAGCTGCCGCAAATCCAAAAGCTTCAAGCTGGAGCCTTTCCTTTATTCTTCGAAGATGTACCTGCCACTAAAAGATGAATAACAACGGGGTAAGCTTTCGCTTAGTGAGCACGCACCTATACCACATATCATCATGCATACATACTCGCATAAACATAGCAATCACATACATGTAACATCCTTCCATTCCTTAAGGCACAAAGCCAATAAGGAAGGTCATAACTAGACACTGGTACCAGGCCTCTTCATACATAACATATTCCCTAGGGGTATTACTACCACCATAGGTACTCTTTCCTTTGGCAAAGCCAACATACACATAATCACACATGCAATCCAACTACATACACATAACTTACATAATATAGGTAGAGTACTCACCTGTCAAGATGTCAATTACCAAGTACTTCACAGTGTATAATAATCACCTCGTACCACCTATAACATTCATACATACACATATCATAACAAGCCCAAAAATGGAACTCTAATTCTATCCCAACTCTCATCCCGAAATGACATAGCTAGGATAGTCCAAATACCATAAAACTTTGCCAAACATCCCATTTCATACACCCCATTTCTATTGATTTCTAAACATAATACACATACCTTGCAATTCTAGACCGCGAACAACAATCCTCCTAGAACCTTTCACAACTTGAATCTTCCAAAATCACCAAATCTTTCGCCTGGAAAATACAGCAACTTCGGACACTTGGTTCTCTCTACTGGGAACTCCGATACCAAATCCCTCCGGTCAGAATGTAGATTAGAGGGTCGTGAAGTCGCTGTCCAAATTTCACGACGATCCAACGGTTAACGAAGGAGAATCGGTCGATCTTTCACAGCAGCTCACAAGAACTCCGAAAATCCCTTTCACAGCAACTTCGGACACTTGGTTCTCTCTACTGGGAACTCCGATGCCAAATCCCTCCGGTCAGAATGTAGATTAGAGGGTCGTGAAGTCGCTGTCCAAATTTCACGACGATCCAACGGTTAACGAAGGAGAATCGGTCGGTCTTTCACATCAGCTCACAAGAACTCCGAAAATCCCTTTCTCTTTTCTCTCTTCTTTGCTAAAGAAACAAATGGCTGCAAATGAGGGTGTTTAGGGTTTTCATCCCCTTTACATACATGCCAAAACACACCCTCATCTTACAAAATTGATAAACTGGCCCCTAGATTCCTGAACACGTACATAACGACCCAAAAATTAACTCAACCCCAAAAGAGACAGTTAAATCACGTAAATTGGGAAACGGGGTGTTACATATGTATTGTAAGTTTAGTGGCTAAAGTCTAAGAATTTAAAGTTAAGTTAAGGGGCCTTTGTGCAATTTGTGAAAGATATAATTGGTTGCCAAAACCCTAGAGAAATCAATTCCTCTCTATTGTTGGCGGCTAGCAGGAGTGGAGAAGGAGAGAAATCAGATTTCATTTCCAATTGAAGAGAAGGCTTATGCAATCAACAAATTGAAGGAGGAAGTAGCATTGGAGTCTAGTTCATCCAGGTAATTCCATATTTCAATTCTGATCCTTTATCTTATGGTAGAGTTGAGTTATTTAAGAGTTTTATTTGAGGGTTGAGAGTAATGTTCTAAGAGGTGGATTAAGCCTCCTTTTGGGGTAATATAGCTAAGGGTTTGGTAAGGAAAAGAGATGGATAAGTTATGTTGGTGTTTTGCTTAAAATCGTTTTGTATTAAGAGCATTTTAGCACGTTTCGATCCCAAAAGGGGTATAGCAGCCGCCGTACCCGGTAAGTCGCCCTGTGGCGAAGGTTACCGGGAGAGCATCCGGTGAGTTTAATTTGATCCGGTAAGTGTAGAGTTCCGGTAAGTTCGAGTTACCGGATAGTTCCGGTAAGGGGTATTTTACCCGGTAAGTGTAGCTACCCGGTAAGTGGTCCGAATTGTGGTGTTGACCGATAAGTAGTCGTACCCGGTAAGTGTGGGGTACCCGGTAAGTAGTAGGCATCCGGTAAGAGTTAGCAGCAGGTAAGTCGAAACCGGATAGTGTCCGGAAAGCTGGTTTAGGATCTGACCAATGGTACTTCATTTTATTTCTCATGTAAATCGATTGGAAGTCAGGAACTGAGTAGGAAAGGAAAGTAAGCACGCCAGGTGAGTTTTTCTAACTAAAATACATGATTTTACGTGTTTTCCAAAGAAGGTGATTGTGTAGAAATGCCATGTTATTTTACATAACTTTTACTTAAATGAAAGTTAAATGTTTTTCCGATTACGGTTCGTTTACGAGCATGAACTGCTTTACAACTGTTACGCATGTTCTCCATGAAATGTACGTTTTATTTTAAAAGACGGCTTTTAGGAATATGAAATGATGTGCAAAGATTTCACGCTTGTGATTTACGTTATGCTATGTGTATGTTATGTGAAGTCGGTTTACACAATGGGATCAGGGTACCTTGGGATCCGATGATCCCTTAGGCATTTGTGATGAGCTTGTAGGATGGAATTCGTTTCCTTCCTACTCGGATAGAAGGGAGTCCACCTGGACTCCGATGTGAGCCGAGAGGGTGTCCGTTAGGCCCCGATCGTGGTAGCTTATGCGATCCTTGAACCATGTGTAGTACCTTGAATGATGTTTATGTGATGAATGTGAACTGTTTTTATAAAATGATTTTATAATGTTCATGTACGCTGTTTATGGAGGGAACTCACTAGACCACATGGTCTAACCCTCGCTCTTCAAAACTAAAACCTTTTCAGGTAAGCATATAGTAGGAGGCTCAGGTAAGTGAGCAAGGGCAAGATAGAGTACAGATGCAGATAGAGACAGAGTCTGTGCCACTCATAGAAGCTAGTACGTTCTCAGTTGTGTATAAGTTGTTTCCGCCAACCTAAGTTTTTAGACCGAGGTAATGAAATTTTGGGACCCAGTTTTGTAAATGTTATGATTTAATGCTATGTATGTCATGTTGTATTTTTGGGTTGTTACAAAAACAGTATCGTAGTTCCGGAAATTAAAATGAGTTCCAGGGGATCCGGAACTGGTGGGTTCCGGAACTGGACTTTGGATCCGGAAATGAGAATTCCGGAACCGGGCTTCGAGATCCGGAATGGGTATGGGTTCCGGAATGTGGGTTTGGGATTTCGGTATGAGATTTAATTCCGGAATTGGGCTTTTTGCAAATTGGATCCGGAATTACTAACTTCCAGAATTGGGCCTAAATATTTAGGAACCGGAAATTGAATCAAAACCGGAATTGGTTTGGTTGGGTTCCGGAATTATTTAAAATCCGGAAGTGAGCCGAAGGGTAGGATCCGGAACTAAATACCGGAAGTGGGCCATGGAATTGGATCCGGTATTAAACATCCAGAATGGGCTTGAGTTTCGTTTTTGAATTAGAGTTCCGGAATTTGGGTTTTGTTTTGAAATCCGGTAATTAATTCCGGAAGTTGGGCCATTGGGCCAGTATGATCCGGAATGGGCCGATAGTCCCCGTATTTTATGATTTCCGGATTGGGCCGGGTGGATCTGGTATCTAACTTGTTCCGGTATTGAGCTCGATTCAGTAGGAAAATTAATTATGGAAGTTAGTCTTGGACTAAATATAAATTAAATTCAGAGATTGGATTTAGATTTGATATGAGTTCTAATTTAGAATCCGGTTTCGGGTAAATTCTTTTGTATTCGGAATACTGTCCCGGTTATAGTTTTGAAAGGGAAACAATTAAGAATAGGATACAATAGGTTATCCGATATTCTTAAAATTGAAGTGTTATGAGTTGCGGTGTGGTATGTCTTTCTACATACACACAGGTAAGTGTATTGGATCCATAGGCACTAGTAGTATGTGATCATGTGGAATAGACCGCGCTCTTAAAGGTAATTTCAGTTGATTAGATAAATGTGGAATAGACCGGGCACTGAATGGTAATTCCCATTTTGTCTTTTGATTAGTAACGTGGAATAGGCGGGGCATTAATCGTAATTCTCGTTGGCCTATAATGTGGATTGCTAATCCCATTTCGAGAGGCGATAACCTATAATGTGGAATAGGCATAAAGTAATTTGTAATTCCCATTTCGAGAGGTGATTATTAACGTGGATTATTCCCATTGGCCTATAATGTGCATTGCTAATCCCATTTCGAGAGGCGATAACCTATAATGTGGAATAAGCATAAAGTAATTTGTAATTCCCATTTCGAGAGGTGATTATTAACGTGGATTATTCCCGTTGGCCTATAATGTGGATTGCTAATCCCATTTCGAGAGGCGATAACCTATAATGTGGAATATGCATAAAGTAATTTGTAATTCCCATTTCGAAAGGTGATTAGTAATGTGGAATAGGCATAAAGTAATTTGTAATTCCCGTTGACTTGGAATGATTGAATAGGCAAAGTAGAATTGTTATTCAAGTTGAAATGATTAAATAGGCAATGTAGAATTGTTATTCATATTAGAATGATTGAATAGGCAAAGTAGAATTGCTATTCAAGTTGAAATGATTGAATAGACAAAGTAGAATTGCTATTCATATTGGAATGATTGAATAGACAAAGAAGAATTGCTATTCAAGTTGAAATGATTGAATAGACAAAGTAGAATTTCTATTCATATCGAAAATATTGAATAGGCAAGGTAAAACTGCTATTCAGATTGAAATAATGGAATAGGCAAGGTATAATTGCTATTCTTGTTGAGAAGTGGAATAGGCAAAATATAGTAGCTATTCGTATTGACTGTAGTAGATAGGCAAACATAACTGCTATTCGTAATTAAGACGTGGAAACGTGAAATAAACAAAGTGTGATTGTTGTTCCGTTTGCTTTTGGAGGATTAGAGATAGGCAATACATAAATGCTATTTCTGCTTCCATTTCAAGAAAGAGGTATGGCGACTGATTGTAATTCCTTAGGCTTGAGTGATGATCTAGAATCGGTAATGATTCATAGTAGGCCTTCGAACATGATGTTATGACTTTCTAAATGTTAGTCATATTCATGGGATCTGGTATGTTCCCGTGTTAGGATCCAAGCGCTTACCACTACGCCAAAAGCAATTGCTGGTGGAGAAGGCGCAACTTATTTCCATATAGCGTAGCAGCCAGCGCCACGTTTCGATTTAGGGAGATGCTGGTCAATGACCCAACAATCCCCCCCCCCAGCATCTGCCAGCACTAACAAGAGCTTCGCTAGAAGTCAATGGCTGCACAGCATGCCTTTGGCATTTTAAATGCACTCCATGAGATTCGAACCCGTGACCTGCTCTGATACCACATGTTAGGATCCAAGCGCTTACCACTACGCCAAAAGCAATTGCTGGTGGAGAAGGTGCAACTTATTTCCATATAGCATAGCAGCCAGCGCCACGTTTTGATTTAGGGAGATGCTGGTCAATGACCCAACATCCCGTCATTATGATACGAGTACGAGTACGGTAAGAATGGTGGTGAACCAGGTTTGTTTATATGCTTGAATATATGAGTTTTCAAGCTGTTAATGTTTTAATTTGAATTTGGATGTTCTCACTAGGCGTAAGCCTAATTGTTTAAATTCAATCTTCTTACCAGTTATGAGTTCAGGGAAGTAATGGGATGTGGGACGAGTGCTTTTGGTATTCAACTTTTGATGATAAGCAGAGAACTTAGACGATGCGAGGAGGCTTTGGATGGATTGCTTAGATAACCTATTTAATCTAATTATAGTTGACATGATTAGATTAATAGGTTATTTAGAGAATTCGATTTGTATATAAAGGAACCCTCATAATTAATTCTCTGCTTATACATAGAAAAGTTTGGATGTTATTTGATATACCTTGTTCAATTTTAAAGGTTTAAATTGGCCCTGATTTTTAGGGTGTTACAACTTGAGTAGCCCTACATCTTGTAAAGATTTATTTAACTTGTGCAATTAGAAAAAGGCATATATCCTTTATATTAGTAGTGAATGTCCGAGTGTCTTGAACTTTAACTCCTGGTTAGGCGCGCATTTATTTGTTGTAGGGTATTAATTATTATCCATCTCTCTCATTCCCTATTTATATCTTCTTCCTCTTCAGCTTCTTCTTCCCATTCTTCAGCGTTGATTTCTATAGGTATAATATTATTTTCTTCATATTCTATTTCGATTTCGAATGGGTCAAAATATGAGTCCGAGCCTTCCATCTAAAGAAGACATAGAATTAATAACTACTGAGTTTTAGACACAGTCGAATAATTGCTATATATATATACACGCGTTAGTACAAAATTTAGGAAAATAAGAAAATTTCCCCCTTTTTATCTTGATTTTATCTATTATATATATCTTCTAGCATTGCTTTAATAAAGGGAAAAAGGAGCCTTGGCTGGAATTTAGTGAAGTTTAAGCAAATGGTGGAGATAACTTGGCTCTTCTTGCAAATGATTGATTTGGGTTTGGCTTTGGTTTAGAAGCTGAGTGGTTTCTTCTAAACTTTTTCTTGTTGTCTTCGATTCTTCTTCTAGGGGTATGATATAACTGATTTGTTGTCGTACTTCCATTTGTACAAGGCTACATTGATAGTTACTTTTCGTTATCGTGTTCATAAATTCATTTAGATCTTCCCAGGTCAGACCGGCAAGAGTTGGACGATTTTCTCCGACTATACATGATGTAACGTCTTCCGGTGGTGGATGTGCTACTTGGTAGATACCTATATCCTCTAGAACTCATGATATTTGACTGGGATAATAGTGTTTAAAATAAGTTAAACAAATAACCAATACCATCAATTTATATATAATAGTCACGTACCCCAAATTTTTCGTATCCATAAAAACTATTGTCAATGTCAACATAAAAAAAATACAGAGAACCACCTTAGAATATACAAGAAGAAAATGTGGTGGTTTAGATGATAGGTATGGGATCATGTGAGAAGTGTCATTTTTGAGAAGTACTTTTAAACCGTTGATCACTTTTAATCAAATACCCTTCCATTAATCAAATACCCTCCCATGAAATTGTGGCTTAAAAAGTAATTGATCCGGAGCATATCAGTGCATTAGGATTCCTAATGTTCATCAATTTCTCATCCAACGTTGATAACCCCTTCTCACGCTTATCATCAAATTTGGCACTTCTCACTAAAACCCTATCCTTAGATAATATGTCATAAAATTTTCAAATACCGTTTCTATTTACACAAAACAAAGCACACAAATATATAAAATTACACATAAACCCAAGTTATAACAGTTAAGTAAACTGAAAATATAATAAAGGATTAAGATTTTACCTTACGATTTTCGAGACCACCAATTCTAACAATGAGAACAACATAGTGGCGATCGATTCTTATCTTTTTTCTAGGTTTGTGAAAAGAAAATAAATGTGTAAACCCAATGAGATCTCCCACATCTTCCATGACATAAATTTTGTGTGTTGGTAGGTTGATCCAAACACTCAAAAACTAGGTAAAATAAGGAGATCGGAAAAAAGAACAAACTTGCCGGTACTTGTCGCCGGCGGAGATCAGATTCTAAACCGGAGTTTGCCGGAAGAAATTAGAACTTTAAAAAATATGGAGACTCAAAAATGGTTGTGGGTCTGTGAAACAAAGATGAAGGGGGAAAAGGTATATAAAAGAAGTGATAGCTAGAACCTTTAGGCTAAAAGCCTAAAATCACAGTTTGTACTTTAATTTTTTTTGGAGTAAAGTTTAAAATAACCCAACTTTAAATGATTAAGTTTGTAAACTACTTTATTAACGAAAAAATTATTAATTTTTTTTATTTTTAATAATTAAGTCCTTAAACTATTTTTTAGATAAAAGAAAACCATTAAAACTTCTCACCTTAAATGAAAAAAAAACATTAAACTTTCTCATTTTGAATCATTAAGTCCTTCAACATTTTTTAATAAATAAATCATCGAACTTTTAAAATTTACATGCATCATTTTAACAAAAAAAAATATATGTAACTGACTAGGAAACTTTTAAAGCAAAATAGAATCGAAATCAATTTTATCGTTTTCAAACCCTACGTCATTCAAACTCCTTGCAAAAACGGTATCGCTCCCCCTCGCCACTCTCCGTCGTTGTCTGTCTCCATATCATCTATCAAGCTGTTGACCCAGTTTTTGCGTGGGGTTCGAATGACGTAGGGTTTGAGAACCATAAATTTGATTTGGGCTTTTTTACTTTAAAATATTTTTAGTCGGTTATAAGACAATTTTTAAAAGTTGGATGATTTATATTTTTAAGAAAAATGTTCATGGACTTGATCATTTAAAATGACAAAGTTTAATGATTTTTTTATTCAAAAAGTAGTTTAATGACTTAACCACTCAAAATGAGAAATTTTTATGATTTTTAATTAAAAATAGTTTATAGACTTAACTATGCAAAATAAAATAGTTTAATGGATTTTTCTGAACTCTCGCCTATTTTTTATTACTATTATGTTACCAAACATTGAGCTTTAAAAAGATAAGTATAATTTTTGCTTCTTTAACCTCTTGTTAAATTTATATTTTATATGATTGCTTTTTTTTAATTTAATAATACTAAAGAAAATTAAGTGGAAAATATAGATGATCAGCTGTTTGTTGGTAGACACGGTTAAATAATTGTTTACTTTTTGAAGAAGTAAATTACATGTTTGGTTGTTGTACTTGTATGTTTTTAAAGGTTCTTTTTTTTCTTTTTCTTTTTAACATTCAAATGATTGTTTTCATGTGGTTGCTTCTTTATAACATACACATGCAATAAGGATTTCATATAAATTGTAAATGAATTGTTAATGTATTGTGTATGATTTCTATTTTAAAACTAAAGTGGTTGTGGGTATGATATCTAGAAATTAGTTTTTGATAATTGCAAATATCAGATCAATACTTTTTGTTGATGTGACATTGAATAATATAAGAAATTGTAGGGAATAGTTACTAAATTAGAAATTGTTTTATGTTAAATCATGTTTTGTTATGTTTTGTAGAGACTGTTTATGAAAAAATATATGAATATTTTTTTTTGGTTAATAAATATTAAAAAATGCAAAATATAATTTATATTAAAATACAATAAAATAAATTACATATTAAAAAAACAAACCTAACACATAAAAATACATCATTGTTCGTTTAGGAGTTTTGAAGTTGATGTTCGTACAATCTCCGTTGTGATCCATTTCCATCTACTTCATGATCATTTTCCGATATTCTCGTTTGTTCTTAAGTTTTTCTGTTTCCACTCGTATATGGTGCAAAGAAAGAATTGGATAAATAATGAGAGCATGTATAATCATGCACAACATGATCATCAAAGATGAACGTCGTATTTATATTCGTCTTTTTGATGAAATAAACGATGATGTTAATTTTACTATAACTACGCCTCAAATCTCTCACAGCATACTTCCTGAGTACGTAATCGGTCAACGAATCATTGTTTACAATCAAATTTGGGCATTGTTTGGCAAAAAAAAAACTAGCTTATTTTTAGGGTACATGTTTGGATGACCATAAGCAAACTTATAAGCTATCTTTTTGAAAAGCTATTTGGAGTAGCTTATGGGTAACTTTTTGTAAATATTTCAATTATGCCCTCATTAATATTAATTATTATTTATTAACTATTTTTTACTATGTTCTTTTTGGTCATTTAAATGCTTATAAACTACTTTTTGCCAACCGTGACTTTTTCATCGGCTAGCTTATCAACTATCAGCTAGCTTATCAGTCAACAGCTAGCTTATCAGCTACCAGCTAGCTTATAAGTCATAAGCTAGCTTATCAGCTAGTTTGCCAAACATAGCCTTGGCAAAGATTTAGAGAAGAAAAAAAAATGACGAATAATGTAGTATTTTTACTTTGTATATTTATTTATTTTGTTTTCTTTTATTATAATTATTTAATTAATAAAATATTTCGTATTAAATTATAGTAAAGAATATTTAATATTAATCTTGTTGTTATTTGATTAAAATATGTTTTTTATGATGGGGTGTCATTTTAGAAAGTGGTTGAATATCATTGTTATGGAGGATAATTTCAAGATAATTACAAGCTGATGTGATACTAATATGACACTTTAGAAATTGTGTTGAAATTTCATTGTGGTGGATTCTCTTATAATGGATTTCTGTCGTTGACTTATGGGAAATTAGAATAAGGGCATTTTAGTTTTTTTGATTGCTTTCTTTACTTTTTCAGTTTTTCTTATACAATGAATTTATTAATATGTGTATATAGACGAAAGGTCGTTTGATAAGTTGAGGTTAACATGAGAAGCACGAGAAATGGATCTGACCCGTTGATCACTTTTAATCAAATGCCTTCTACGAATTGCAACTTGGAAGGTAATTGATCTAGTGCATCTTATCTCAGTACATCTCATCCTAATGTGCATCCATTTCTCATTCTAACATTTGATAATCACTTCTCATGCTTCTCACGTCAACCTCAACTTTACACTGGAACCCGATCATGTGTGTGTATGTGTACATATATAACGAAGCAAATGCAACTGAAGACATGGAAAACCGTGAACATCATGTAATAGCAATGAATGTTATAAAATCACTTTCTTAGAGCATCTCCAATGCAAGGCTCTTTTAAGCAAAAAGTGAAATGTCTTGTACGAACTATCATTGTGGAGAGTTCTTATAAGAACTCAAACTCCTTTAGGTTCTTAAATAAGAACTTTGGTTCTTACCATGAAGTTTGTGAAAAGTGACATTTTTCTCATTTTTTATTTTATTTTGTTTACTTTATAATTATTAATTTAACTTATTTATATACTATTGATGTTGAAAGAATCAATGGGACTCATAAAAAGGAAGTTTTTATAAAAACTATCATTGTATGCATTTAAGAGGGTTCTTAATTTGATGAGTTAGAGATGAGTTGACAACTAAAAGAGTAAAAATGAGGTTCTTATAAGAATATCCATTAGAGATGCTCTTATGAGTGGAAATCCATTTGAGAGTGATTATAAATCACCCGCTATTTTTGCTTCAAGTGCAGGAATAAATCCCACACGTACGTTGAACTGGTTCGTTGCAGTTTCCCGCCATTTTATTTTGATCTGGCATATGGAGCATTTACACAAGTAGACATTTGGTCACATATAAATCGGATGAACAAAAATGCATAAATATCAACATCAAACTTTTGCATATATCTCATTTTTTTTGTACAAAACGTCATGAAACTCACTTTGATGCAGAGATGGCAACAAGGTCAAAGATATTAGTGATCACAATCTCTATCCTTGCTCCCTACTCCCCATCTTCATTCCCTTGGGGGAACAAAATTCCTTCCCCGTCCCCATTTTTCATCGGGGAACGGTGACCCCGACCGGGGAATCGGGGATTTTTCCTCGTTTACAACATTTAATTTCGTTATAAAATACCTTTATAAATGTCAATTTAACGTATAAATGATTTATTATTCTAAACTTTAATTGATCAAATTTTCACATGGCATTTATACAAAAGTAGTTTAAAAATAAATATATAAATATCTTATATATTCACGTTGTTATATCACCAAGGGAGAGATCTACGAACCAAATTTATTCATACTTTCTCATTTAATTTTTTTTCAGTTTTAATTAAGATGTCTTAATTATCAATTCACTATGGACTATTATATTTATGGATTTTTTTTTGATATATCCATAATTATACACATGTATTTATTTTTGTTTTAATTTTGTTTATATCCTAAATCTTAACCGATTATTGTAATTTTTTCTGGATATATCCTAAACGAAAGCCGTTTATCTATAACAACTCACTCCAAACTAGCATGCCAAAAACTACTCCTTTAATTCAAAACGCCAAAATGGCCCAACAAGGTCACACTATCAACATTACAAAATTGGGTTCGCGGAAACAACTCTAACTACAGCTGAGAACATAACTACAAAATAAAAAAGAAAGGTCTTCTAAATCCTTCTATACGCAAGCTCCGACTCACGTCTTGTCAATCCTCTAAACAAGCTCTCGGCTACCTGCTTACCTGAAAAGGTTTTAGTTTTGAAAGCGAGGGTTAGACCATAAGGTCTAGTGAGTTCCCTCAAAACAAGCCACACCACGAATAAAAACATTTATAAAAATAGCAGCAAGGGATTTTATACAAATTCATAATGAAGCACACTAACACGATAAGCACACCATGACACATGTTAATGGCACACGCTATGGCCACACACACCGTGGCAGCGTAATAGGGCACACACCGCCCATATATGAAACGAATTCATATATAAATATTATGGGACATACCCCCATTTCACACCATAGCCATAACATGTCTATCCACATTTAAATCGTTCCTTTAGCTACACACACTCTTCACTTTGTAGTTAAAGCAGTTGATACAATTGCATTCAACCAAAAGAGTCGATAAGACCCTCAACACATTTAGAAATCTATGGCTAAACGAAAATACGTACGAAATAATATTCGGATTCGGTTCCGGACTCCGTACCGGTTTTCCGGAAACTCCCAGAATCATACTGGGTTCCGGTATCCCCATCCGGATTCTAACCACTTCCGGAACTATCCGGATCCTGACCACTTCCGGAACTATCCGGATCCTGGCAACTACCGGAACTATCCGGATCCTGACCACTTTCGGAACTATCCGGATCCTGACCACTTCCGGAACTATCCGGATTCCGGTACTCATCTGGATCAATCTGGATTCCGCATGAAACTAGTCCGGACTCCTTCCGGTTCCGGATACCATTCCGGATTCCCAAACTCTTCCGGGATTTACGAGTCCCGGACTCTGGGTTTTCATTCCCGAACGACAGACTAGCATAACCCACACAAAATCCGAAATACGCTCCTAGGGATTGAGTACATATCTTTAAAATGCACATTGACCCACTCTTAACCAATCCCCAAACAAATAATCGAAGAAACACAAGGAAACCCCTAAATCTCAACACTGAGTTATTGAAAAGTTCAAGTTTCTTATTCAAATGGAATTCCAACCTCCACAAGGCTCAAGGAGTGAATAGATAAGTGATTACCTTGATGTATTCGATGGTTTTCCCCAAAGCTCAGCTCCTGAATCCAAGCTCTTCCTCCTCAATTGCAGAAATTCTTCTTCGTCACGCACACACACACACTTAGCCGCTCACACCCTGATGAAGAGGAAATGAGGGAAATTAGGGTTTCTATCCCCTTTTATACCTTTTTCACAAAGCCACAAAACTTCCATTTTTCTCACATTCACCACCACACTTTATTTATTCACAAAAAGGACCCGGTTATTACATCATCCTCCCCTCAAAAGAATTTCGTCCCCGGAATTCCATCTTCGAACAAATGAGGAAAACGGGTCCTCATGTCAGATTCTACTTCCCAAATTGCTTCTTGTCCCTTATGGAAACAACACTGAACTTTCTCAAGATAAATCTCTTTAGTTTTCCACTTTCTGATCTTGCGATCCACGATCGCCAACGGTTCCTCAACATACCTTAACCTCTCGTCCACACGAATGCCTTTCAACGGTACAACCATACTTTCCTCGGCCAAGCACCTCCTTTGGCGGTCTAAAGCCACCCTTAACTTTCCGCGAATCTGGTTGGCTTATCGGTGGCCGACCACGCGATCTCCGGCCACCTAACGTCCCTTTCCCACGATACATCTTTACTCTTCGAAGGTTCACAGATAATTGCACATGCCAACCTCTTTGCTTCTCTAAGGATTCTCTTGTTTCCACTTTGCATAACCCTTCAACAACAAAGCGTATCCCAACAATTTCCACACTTTTGGTTAACTAGAACTCCTATCCCAGGTAATTTCGCGTACCACAACCATGACGCCTCAGGCCAACAGTACACAATATCGTCCATACCCCTAGACGCACGGTTGCTACGAATTAAGATTTTCACTCGCAACTTCACTTCCGCGGCAGAGCAAATTTACAATGGTTAACGCCACAACAACATGAATTCCTTAACGAACGTTCAATTCACCAACTTAGTACAAGATCAACCTCGAGTATCACCTTAACTCATAGTTATGATCCTCTTCAACAGATAACAAACAATTCTACAATCACTTTCCCAAACACAATATACGTCTAAGGCAGATAACACTTTCTCTCCTGAATTGTGTTGCCCACGATCCATCGATAATATTCAATTCACACGCTTTCACCACAACATCACCCCCACACTATACAGAGCTAAAAGTAGGAAACCTCCACACTTTAACATCTGAAGTATCCACCAATCCAAACAGAACCAATCCTGAAGACACACATTCCAATTATCCTTGCATCTAACAGTCGTCCATCCACCTGTGAAATAATTCAAGTTTCACCCACTAAACAGAAAGGAGCAACCATGCTCACACAAAACTATTCCCATTAGCTTAACGCTGAACGACAAAGTTTACATGTTATTTCCCAAACTACTACCAAGTCCCATCCAATGGTCCTTCACCCCGAACACTGCATTCGATTACTTTCTTCCACTTCCTTCTAAAACATAAAACACGTTTCCAAAGAACGGCTCACTAGAAGGTGCACACTCTTGACCAACCACACAAGCTAGCTTTCCTTGACTCTTAAACCAATCACCTACACGCAAATCCTCTTTCTCATACTCCCACTAAGAGTTCATGTACTCGACGATGACGTTCTGAAAACATTGATTCCCACTTTTCGTGCCACTTGCCACACTCTCTACTTCCAGTTTACTCACTTATTCAACCTACCGTCCTCATTTCCTCAGGCTAGTATGGAACATTTCTCGTCCAGCATTGACCACTCCATACATGCAATTTCAACGGTTACTATGCCTAACCAACAATTTCACCACATCTTATACGATAAATTCAACCAAGTCATTCCGAAATAACACCCAATGCTCGAAGCCACCACACACTTCTCGTTTCCCCGAATGAGATTAACCAACTCCTTTGAATTTTCTTTACATACAAGGATTAGCTCGACATTCCCAAAGATTTCGTATTTACTACGAAACATCATAAACTAACCAATCCAACATCTTCACAAATATTACAACGGCACAAGGCAAACGCACTCATCAACCAACCCAAGAGCACACAATTTCCTTCTTAGTTAGCCACCAACTACCACCCCATTCTTTTATTCTCAGATAATAATATTACACACCACTCAGACATCCATGCATCTCTACACATAATTTACCACATTTGAATAACTTATAAGCAAATCCCGAGCAAAGATCTCCACCTACGCTCATCCCATATCAACACTAGTCCACCACTTAACCTCACAGAAACTCATTACCACCAACGTCTCGCATGCTCACTAAATATAAGTTACCACCAACTTATTCACACAACCCCCACACAATAGAGGTTCAAACCCCACGATCATTTGTACGCACACTAGGCCTTGATTTCTCCACGCCAAACACAACATATATAGAAATAATAATATCTCGCGACTTTGCCTTTCTCCAATCTAGATGAACCACAAATTATGACCGTCTACTTCACTCGATCCGGTCTTTATCCCTAGTCGACTCTTCGGAATCCACACGAGACATGCTAAAAAATCAAACGATAAGACGCTCCCTTGCAGACCAACATAATCCACGTGTCCCTCATGAGTTGTGCTAACTACCTCATCCATAAACGAAACATCAATCACATAGTAAAATCACCTATCCAACTATCAATTCTTCATCTTCAGAACACTCACAAAAGGCGGTCCAACCTCTTGACAGATACACACATTTCCAAAATCGACATCTTATCTCCGCGTATAAACCGGACGAAATAATCATACCAGAGTTACCTCTTCCAATTCTATTCTCCCGACAACGATCTCAACAACCGTCGTTGACTTCAACATCAATGCCCGACAAATAGCCTAAATACAAGTTCACCTCAACTCCGGATCCACGCCGATACCATTTCATCAACATACTACAACGCTACCTTTCGAAGTATCTTACCTACTTCGAAATCACCCGGGGCACACCCCCGCCGTCAGCCACATGTCAAATTACCAAACAAGAGCAAAGACTACCTTAATACAAGCATCTCTAAGGTCCAAGACTGAGACTACAGTTATTCGCCGCCCTCCCTAAAAGGAAACACCAAGGTCACGAATCGACCATCGATGACTCAACCACATATTTCCACTCTCGAAACTTTCCACATCCTTAAGCGCGATACCTCTCACTACCTAGCGAGTTCATAGCCTTGATGCATGACAACACAATGATTTAAATCGTTTTACACACTTAAAATACACTGTGAAACAAGTTTTGATATGCATGACACGACGCCCCCATAAGGAATAGCCACACACACATCGATCTCAAGGATCGCTCACACGCAACCCATGATATCTCACAACCTTGTCCATCAATCAAAAGTGCATTCACTGGAACTCTTTTCGTCCAAATTTGTAAAATACGGTAAAATCACCCACACTAGGAGAGTCGGTTGACTCTCACACTCGCTGATATGACAACAACGTGTTCACACTGACTCCGCTTATAAAACCATGTGATCAATTGTTTTTATGATTTCTACAACAAAGGTTAACTCAGTCGTAAAAGACGTAAATAAGTCGCTATTTCCCCAGGTTCAAAATTTATTACACAACATAAGTAAAAATGTCTTTTCCCTCAAACATACGCTTGCACGCGCCAATTCATTTTCAAATCCATAAACTTACAAGGCACACACACACGCATACACACATATATTTGACATGATGGATTCAGGTGACTTGTTTGAAAATACAATGCATGACTCACTTTACATTGAAGGTTATTCGCTCTAGGAAGGTCAACCGTTTGCAGTCACAACAAATCGACACTGGCGCCCTACTTCCGATCAAACCATCAGGTTCCTCCCATTTACATCAACCTTCAGTACCGGTGCTTCCCCACACACTTGTATGCCCTAACTTCACAGTTACCACTTGACTACTGATTGTAAAATATGCGGCTTCTCTTCTACCCCAAATAGGTTAACCAACAATAGCCCCTCTTCACCCTATCCTCGCCTTATATTACCAACCAACGCGTCTATCATTTCTCAACCACCCTTGCCACTCTTCCACTGACTAGAGAGTAAGAAAGCACATCTCTACTACCCGATCCTTGAGTTGAAACTCTCAAGATCCCAATTCATCGACATCGAAAAATCCCAGAATGAAGAATCATTAGAAATTAGGAGCTCACCTCCCATCAATTATTCTTCCCTAAAGAACCCCAGAGATTCTACCTCACACGGCCACCCACCATTCAAACAATAATCCTTCTAGATGGTGTCATCAGTCACACCATGAACGATCTTGCACAACACACTAAACCATCTCTATCATGGCAAGGTTAGAACTCACTACACACAACCACCACTCTCGATCATCCGAACAACAGAAATGGAGCACACCCATGCATCTGTAAATTCATAATGACATTGGCCAGATGTGATTTGAATTTACCTTACATGAGAGTCCTCACTACCATCGTCCTGAATTCTAGGTGATCACAGTCTTCCCTAAAGACTTCCTATATCTCAGTTGTGTCCTCCTATTCCACAGTTTAAGTTTAGGCCCATCCGGTCACCTAAATCCCTTAAACTAGAGCTCTGATACCAACTGTAACAACCCACTCCAAACTAGCATGCCAAAAACTACTCCTTTAATTCAAAATGCCAAAATGGCCCAACAAGGTCACACTATCAACATTACAAAACTCGGTTCGCGAAAACAACCCTAACTACAGCTGAGAACGTAACTACAAAATAAAAAGGAAAAGTCTTCTAAATCCTTCTATACGCAAGCTCCGATTCACGTCTTGCCAATCCTCTAAACAAGCTCTCGGCTACCTACTTACCTGAAAATGTTTTAGTTTTGAAAGCGAGGGTTAGACCATAAGGTCTAGTGAGTTCCCTCAAAACAAGCCACACCACGAAAAACAACATTTATAAAAATAGCAGCAAGGGATTTTATACAAATTCATAATGAATCACTTACACGATAAGCACACCATGACACATGCTAATGGCACACGCTATGGTCACACACACCGTGACAGCGTAATAGGGCACACACCGCCCATATATGAAACGAATTCATATATAAATATTATGGGACACACCCCCATTTCACACCATAGCCATAGCATGTCTATCCACATTTAAATCGTTCCTTTAGCTACACACACTCTTCACTTTGTAATTAAAGCAGTTGATAAGCATGGTTTGAATATATGTATAAATCGTCACACTTGTACAAGATTTGGGTTTAGAAAGACTCACCTGTAGTCCTGCTAGAAGTTCACACTTGAAATCGTTTATCCTCTACCCGCGCCTACAATTGCATTCAACCAAAAGAGTCGATAAGACCCTCAACACATTTAAAAGTCTATGGCTAAACAAAAATCCGTACAAAATAATATTCGAGTTCGGTTCCAGACTCTGTCCCGGTTTTTCGAAAACTTCTGGAATCATACTGGGTTCCGGTATCCCCATCCGGATTCTAACCACTTCCGAAACTATCCGGATCCTGACCACTTCCGGAACTATCTGATTCTAACCACTTCCGGAATTATCCGGATCCTGACCACATCCGGAACTATCCGGATTCTAACCACTTCCGGAACTATCCGGATTCCGCATGACCTAGTCCGGACTCCTTCAGGTTCCGGATACCATTCCGGATATCCAAACTCTTCCAGGATTTGCGAGTCTCGGACTCTGGGTTTTCATTCCCGAACGACAGACTAGCATAACCCACACAAAATCCGAAATACGCTCCTAGGGATTGAGTACATATCTTTAAAATGCACATTGACCCACTCTTAACCAATCCCCAAACAAATAATCGAAGAAACACAAGGAAACCCCCAAATTTCAACACTGAGTTATTGAAAAGTTCAAGTTTCTTATTCAAATGGAATTCTGATAACGCCACTTTTTGGCGTTATTTTCAGTTCTCAAACCAATGAGATTGGCTTGTATTGATAGCAAAGAGGCGGAATTTTACGATTTATCTAGTGGAATGTGCAGGTTATCTAAAAGGCAGTGATCATCGAGAAAAGAAGCTGAAAAGAGCCCAAAAAGAGCCAAAACGAAGCCCAAACGGAAGCCCGAGATCCAAGCCCAAGACCCGCACCCGAACCAAGACCCGAAGCTGACCCGCGCACCTCAGGAACACGCGCGACCTATCCCGCGGTTTGCAAGTCGCGGCATAAACCGCGGGTGTCTCTGTTCCAGCTTTTAAGTTTGGCGTTTTCCAGATTTTAGGTCAGACTGGACACACGACGAACGGCAGCGACTTGGGGCGATTTTCAGAGCTTTTTCGGAGGTTTTGGAGCCACGATAGAGGATCAATCGAGGAGACGTTCACGACAAAAAGTAGATTCAAGCACGAGAGAAGGGAGTCCACCATTACACTTGTTGTAACATCCTAAATTTTCGTTATTAGTATTTTAATAAGAATTGGGATGTATTTATATTTGTTGTGACCTTGGGATTGTATGGGATTTTTATAATCCAATTTAGGGGTTAAAATGCAAGTAATGAAAGTATGGATGTACTTTTGGAATTTATGGAACTTAAGGGTGTGCTTTGCTATTAAGTACAAGTGTGTATGAATAAAGGGTTAAGGGAATGAGATATTGTCTCATTCCCCTGTTGTGAGTCGGCAAGAAATCAGAGAAAGAAAGAAAAGAGAGAAAGAAGGAAAGCAAGGGTTTGTTCATCAAATTGGTAAGGAATTGGTGATAGTTTTGATAAAATTTGTTGTGGTTGTATGTTTATAAACGAATCTGTATTTTGGGATTGAATTGCATAATCATAAACAAAAAGATTGAAGTTCTTATTTGTGCAGAAGTCGGTTTCGCAACATAAGGTGAGTTCATTCGATTCATTGTACAAATCAGTGTTTTTAAGTTGTACTAACCTTAATATAGCTGTATAAATTGATTGAGGACTGAATAGGAATACATAGATTGAACTGATTTTACCAGTTAAGTTGATTTGTGGACTTATTGAAATAAACTGTACGTAGTCCCGGTAGTGAAGTCCCGGTGCAGTCCCGGTAGTGGAAGTCCCGGTAGTGGAAGTCCCGGTAGTGGCAGGTCCCGGTAGTGGCAGGTCCCGGTAGTTGGAAGTCCCGGTAGAGGCAAATCCCGGTACTTATAAGTTCCGGTGACGTTCCGGTACATGTGTTGAATACCGGGAGTTAGGGATACCAGGAGTTGGGAATACCGGGAGTTGGATAAAAACAGTCCGTTTACAGATGTTGGTAATAAATCTTGAAAATGAACTAAAGAATATAATAGTTAAGGTATCCAGAGACTTTGTATTATCTGTACTATTCTAGAAATTGGAAAGTATAGTTTCGTTAATCGTGGAAAGGTGCGATTTAAGAATTGATATATATATACTTTATGTTGCTTGAACATACGTACCCTTAAAGAGTAGTATGTTAAGTTTATAGACTGCGCTAGTGTGATACTAGGCAGGAATGTGTTAAACGTGATTTGCCCATACGGTTGTTATGAGAAATCTATGTGAGATAAATAATTCGCTTATACGATTGATATAAGGAATTTATTAGGTATAAATATGATATTCGCTTATACAATTGCTATGAGGAATTTATATTGATTAAATACCTGTATGAGTACAATTAGGTGATACGGATCCGTAGGCACTAAAATTTGGTAATCACATGGAATAGGCGTGTGGTATTACTCGTTTAATCGTTATTCCAGTGTGTGTGGGAAATCATGGAATAGGCGTGTGGTATTTCTCGTTTAATCGTTATTCCTGATTTCTAAGGAAGAGAGTGAGGTTGACATAAGTACTTGTAATCTCTTCTTCCTTACTGATAAATGGGCGTGTGTAATCGCGATTTATTAGTGGAGAGCATTGATCTAGAATCTTTGAAGATTCGTAGTGTGGCTCTGGCGTATGATATGTTGATAAAATTGTTGTCAGTCATAGTCATGGGAATGGATAAAATTGTATAATGAAATAGAGTTATACGTGCGGTAAGAAAAAGAGTAACCAGGTTTGGTATAACTTGTTTACATTGATTTTTACAAATGTTATTATTGAAATGAATGTTCTCACTAGGCGTTGGCCTAATTGTTTCATATAATGTTTTCTTACCAGGTTCAGGCTCGGGCAAATAAAGGGTTGTGGGACGAGTGTTTTGGAATAACAGAAGTGGTATTTACCAAAAGGGAGATTTTGAAGGATAGCTTAGATAACTCAATTAATCTGATTATAGTGACATGATTAGATTGATAGGTTATTCGAAGTATCCTGTATTGTAATTACACTCTTGATGGTTAATTCCTTTGCTATCTATATAAGTTGTAGTTTTATTGTCATAACCTGTTCTAACTTGAGGTTTAAATTGGCCCGGATTTTGGGGCGTTACAATATGGTATCAGAGCATTAGTTTAAGCGAACTAAGTATGCTGATGAGATACTTAGACTTAAGATGAGATGGATTAGGTTATGATATGTGAGATATGGGTAGAAGTACTAAGACAGGATAGTCTTAGAGTCGACGGAAATACGTGAAATTAATACTGTGACAATGGAAAGAGAATTCTCATGTATAGTATGTTCACAATTTCAATTAGCTACTGTTATTATGAATATATTACTACACAAGCATACTTATTTCTAAACAGTTACAGTGATTAATGATCGGTAAAGTACGTTTGTATGTCTAGATTTGTGTAACCATTTCTTATGGTTATTTCTTTGTGTTTTATAAGAAAATGGTAAATACGTCGCCGTTGTCCCCTATTTCTGAAATGAATAGGACTGGGATTGACTGGACTGAAGAAAGACAACCTGGATTAGGTGGAGTTCCTGAGACTCTGCCGGATTTTCTTTCTATCGGAGGATCACACAGCCGGATGCATGGGGTGGGTACCAGTACTGCCATCCCGAGAACACCAGAAGCAGGAATAGAGTCTCGGATGATGGAAAATATGATGCGGATGATGAACACGGCAATGGAAGGACAATCTGAAATGTTCATGAACGCGCTTGATGATCGTACGACGGGGGTACCACGAACAACAACAAATGCTGGAATAATCCCTCCACTGCATACTCCAGTAACAGAAACTGAAAGGAGAGTAGAAAGAGGTTGCTCGTATAAGACTTTTCTAAGTTGTAAACCACCGGAGTTTGCCGGAGCGGATAATCCAGTGGCGTGTGTGAACTGGATCAGAGAGATAGAACAAGCCTTTCGAGCATGCGAATGTGATGAAAAGACGAAAGTTAGGTTTGCTTCGCAGATGCTGAGAGGAAACGCGTTGATGTGGTGGAATGTGCTGACTGCTTCAATTGCGACTTCCGTCCTGTCTGCAATGACTTGGGAGTCATTTAAAAAGAAGCTTTTGGAAGAATACTGCAACGAAAGCGAGATGGATCGAATTGAGGAGGAATTTCGAAATTTGAAAAAGGGTACTAGGTTCTTCTCCTTTTCCACTAATTCGACCGCATTGATGGCTGCCTGAAAAGTGGTCGGGTTCCGAGCTGAAGCCAATTCCCGGATGCTACTCATTAGCCCAAATAGGTACCTCTCAACCCGGCGCTCCTCATTTGGTACGTACAACTCGGCAAACCTTGCTTTCTCCATAAATTTCGTGGTGTATTCCTTTACTACATCCCACCTTGTTCTAAGTTCAGAAATTCTTCCACCAATCTTTTTACTGCCGCCAGCGAGCAGAACAATGCCTTAAACTTCGAGACAAAGATCTCCCACGTCATTCCCTTAGCAGCTTTCGACCCTTCGCCTGCTGTCTCCGCATCCCACCAAAACATCGCCTCAGATTTCATCATGGATAAGGCCAACATCACTCGGTCGCTGTCAGCACATTTACAGGTGTCAAACACCAGTTCCATCTCCCTTATCCATTTTATTGCCAACACTGGATCACATTCTCCCTTGAAAGTGGGTGGCTTACAAGAGGCGAATGCTTTGTAACTACACCCCCCGCTCAACGCCAAGTCATTTATCGCTAACGAATTCGATTGAGAAGGACTCCCCGAAGCAGATCCACGTGAGCTAGACACCCCTTCCATACTGCCACTTGCTTCTTTACTCCTCGATGCTGACTCATCCTGCTTTGCTAACAAAGCTTTCAACGTATCCTGAATTTCGCCCAAAGTAGTGGTGAAGTTCTCTTGGGTCACGAAGGTCTGAGCACAACCTCGCCCACGACTTCCACCTCGACCCGCTCCTCTCCTGGACGCAAAGCTCTCCTGTTGAGACGCCTCCGGCTCTGGCGGAAATCCTACGTTCCTCGTTCCACGGGTAACGCGTGCCTTCACACCAGCTCTTTCCACATTGTCATTCACTTAGGTAACCGCTCGCCGGGGTATTCTTCCCCATCCCCTTCCTCGGCCTCTACCCCTACCGTGGGTGGCCGCCTGCACAGGTTGATTCACCGGTGCTTCCATCTCGATTTCCTCTTCGACCGGTTCTGATCCATTCCTCAAAGATCTTCTCGGCATGATTACTGAAGGACAAGGAAACACACTAACAATATTAAACCTACTGCTCCAACATAATAAGGCAATTAAGCACAAGCATGTACATGTAAGTTCATAATTACACTGGCCAGGTGTAATCGCCAACTTACCTGACATGACAGTTCTCACTACCCTATTAGTCGTCCCAACCGATCTTCCTAAGGTCCTCCTAGTTCTCAGTTGTACTACCTAACTCTCATAGTTTAAGTTTAGGCCCGTTCGGTCACCTAAATCTCTTAAACTACGGCTCTGATACCAACTGTAACAACCCAACCAAAAGTAGCCCAACATGGTTTCAATAGATAAAATCAAATCTGCCAAAACTTGGCCCACACCAAAATTTAACAAAATTCAACAACTGGGTTTGCGGAATACAACCTAAATTACAGCTGAGAATATAAGTCTAAATAAGTAACAAAAATGGGGGTCTTCTAATCCTTAAGACGCAAGCTCCGGCTCAAATCTTCCCTTTTCCCTTAACCGAGTTTTCTATAACCTGCTTACCTGTAAGGTTTTGAAATGAAAAGCGAGGGTTAGACCACAAGGTCTAGTGAGTTTCCCACAAGAACGTTCCCACACTGAATTAGCAAAGATCAATAATTTAAATGTAAAATTATATATGACACATCTTTCAAATAAACACTCTCACACTCGGCGCATGACGATGGCCCACGCTTTGGTCACACACACCCGTGACAGCATCTTAGGGCACACACCCTCCCTTACGGACTTATATGAAACGAATTCATATATGTATCTACATCACACATTATGGGACACACCCCCCATATTCACACCATGAGTCATCGTATGCCCACCTTATGTAGATCACACATTAATAAATCACACTATGATAAATCACGCCATCGATGTGTTCAATAACAGTAAATAAATCATACAGTTTAAACAAGGATAACCATGCTTGCACACTTGATAAAGATTGTTGGTTAAGAATACTCAACTGATGTCCAAGCTAGTTGCTCTTACTTGAACCTGCTATGTTCTACCCATACCTACATTTCACCTGACACACACGAGAGTAAATAGTTACTCCGCTAAAACGCAGCACACCAACTTCCCTAGAGTTCCCCCAAAGTACCCTAAAATAGAAGTGTTCGGATACTGGAGTTGGGATTCCGGATCCACTTCCGGACCCTTCTCCCGGATTCCAATTCTCGCCGAGTTCCGGACTCCCCTCTCAAATCCGGTATGCTCTTCTGATTCCTCTTGCGGGTTCCGGTATTTCACTTCCGGACTTCCCCACCGGGATCCGGTATTTCACTTCCGGAAGAGCAACCTGGGGGCGATTTCCCCACAGGGTTTTTATCGGCCTTCACGAAGCAAGGTTTCCCAACCAAAAATAAGATTAATCGGTTCTCACAGACTCACACACAAGCAGTCACACAATCCAATAACAAAACGAGTGAATATGATTACCTTGAGTGTTGTGCCACTAGAGAATCCCTGCAAACTCCAAAACCCTTGCTCTTTCTCAAGTTCACCTTCAGCTGCACACAGTAATATGAGATTTCTCAAAGCTATTAGGGTTCTCTCTTATTTATATCCATCACCCATTTACACTAAGCTTTTCCCTTTCATACTTTGGCCACTGAACTTTATTTAATTATTTTCTTAACTTCTAAACTGGGTTATTACAGTCACTCACTTCCTTATCTCGACTGTAGGTATCTTCAACTAGTTGCGCTTCCTCAATTGCCTCACGGAGGGTGGAGGCTTTAGACACTCGGACCATTGTCATCATGTCCGACGGAAGACCCTTGATGTAAGCCTTGATCTTCTCCTTCTCGTTTGGGACCAGATGCCCCACTAACCCCAGTTTGTCCATGAATTGTTGGTTGTACTCTTTTACGGGTAGGTTACCCTTCTTTAAGTTTCGAAAGCTCTCCTCAATCCAATCCATGGCTCTTTCATTATAGTACTCCTCTAGCACTTTCTTTTTTAACATCGGCCAACTCAGTTTGGCCAACACGGACGCCTCAAGAGAACTGGAGTAGACATTCCACCATGTGAGGGACGCCCCTCTCAACATTTGGGAACCAAATTTAGCTTTTTGATCCTCCTCGCACTCGCTAGTTCGGAAGGCCTGTTCCATTTCCCTTATCCAATTCATGCAAACAACCGGATCGTCGGTTCCCTTAAACTCGGGCGGTCGGCAACTAAGGAAGGTTTTAAAAGAGCACACCTTCCTTCCTTGCCTCGTGTCATTGGTGCCCAAACCATCGGTAGGGATCGCGTTTCTGGTACCTCCGGATCCAGCCACTATCACATTCTCGGCGACCGTTTCGTGCCTACGATTGTTGGTGTCTAGGTCTTCCAACAGTTTCAGAAATTGTTCCTGTTGTTGTGCCATGGCTCGGTTCATGGCCGCCATCATTCGGTCCATCATTCTAGTCTCCGCTATTACCTCCTCTAAGATAGGGTCAGACGTTTCCAAGTTCCGTCGAGGCACATGTTCCGGCCCGCCACCCAACAAGTTAGTGTTAAGTGGAGGTCCCTCCGTTGCCGTCACCCTCGGTTGGTCGGCCGTGGATGTCGTAGCCTCATAGCCATCCGGCCTACTACGAGTGTTAACCATTAGCTTGTCTGTCACACATTCGAAAATAAAGGTGAGTAACATGGTAAAAGATTCATAAAATCGAGCGTACCAACACACTTATCCATCATCACAACTATAGCAGTCTAAGCATGCTCACATAACAACAAATTCATAATAGCAGTAGCTAATTGAAATTATGAACATGTTACACATAAGGATCCTTGTTACAACAATCGCAATTTCTCAATTAGTGCACTACCATCGACTCTAAGACCATCTTATCTTAAGAGTTCTACCCATCTCACAGCTCACCGCTTAAATCGATATAGTTTATGTCTAGGCATCTCACATTAATACCTAGTTCGCTTAAACTTTTGCTCTGATACCAACTTGTAACACCCCAAAAACTAGGTAAAATAGAGCTGAAAAAAAATTTGTACAAAAGACTAATAAATTATAGATCATTAATCTTCCAAGAGTTTGCAGTTAATGCGTTTACAATTGAAATAACGAGATACATTCTCAACAACCTGTTAATCTAACTCAAGATTGACTAGATTAAGTTTGGGTGTCGCTATCTCATTTAAAAAGAATTGTTTGGCTAAAGTCAACAACGCCGCTATCTCTTTATCTCAAAAATGATGTCCCTCTTCATCACACTTCCCTCAACCCCGGGAAGTCCCACCGCTAGGAAGGCCTTCTAAACACAACATAACATAAGAAGAAGTGTTAGCCTAAGCCTAGTAAGAATAGCAGTTATAACATATAACTTAGAAAACATCATCGCAAATGCCACGTTACAGCCGTTAATGATTTCCGCACACCGCATCATGGCCTTCATGTGAGACATCAACCCAAACCGGGTCTTTAGTCCATTAAGACATCAACCCAAACCGAGTCTTTAGTTCATTGAATTAATATCATACTAGGACCCCACCTTTTGGCATGCAAGTTTTAAGAAGCACAAAACACACAAGAAGATAATGATTATCAATGCCTACTCAAAATCACCATTTATGTCAAACCCTAGTTTTGACCCAAATTACTCAACTTCACACCAAAAAGAGAGATATGATTTCTACTCAAGAATACGTCCTCATAGCATCAAATAATCAAGTTCACCCCTTGTCATCATCTTTTACATGTTCAAAACCTTAAACTTTCCATAAATGGAAAGTTAGGTCACTTATACCAAAATCAAGACGTTAGCAAGTAAATACGAGTAAATATAACAAGTAAGCTTAAGAAATCATACTTACGTAAGTTAAATGGGTTAGAACAACTCACCTTGATGGGTTTGTAGAAAACCCAAACCCTAAGAGAGTGTAGAGGAGTGAGAATGTGAAGAACACTTGAGACTCCCTAACAATCACCTCCTAGAAGTGGAAAGATTCACCATTAATGTCTTAACGCTTTACAATAAATGAAGAGGGAGGTTTTAGGGTTTTCCTTACCAAAATTGCAGCTCTAAAATCGTTTCCAAATGTCCAAATTTGCAAAAGTGACAAAACTCCCGTTTCCCCCCTTTTTATACTCAAACAGGCGCCCGACGACCTTGCCATGCGATTGTGACACATGTTACTCTCGCGGGCATAGTCGCCCATTCCCCACAAGGCCGCGGTACACTTCTCGCGGTTGTGACACGCGATAGTGACCCTGGCACTCTCGCTAGACACTATCGCCGAAAACGTACCGAGAGTTTCCACACTCCCTCGCGATTGTGCCACTCCCGATAGTTACCCGTGTCAAAATCGCGGGCACTCTCGCCCTGATTGTACCGCCACCACCTTACAGTCCCGATATGCCTTCATGACCCGACTTGGCTTTTAGAGAGATCAAAATAAAATTTCATATAAATGAAAGAGATCTAATGTTCAGAATATCTAATTTATTTGGGATTAGGATTTTTTTCTGGTCTTACACACCAACTATCCTATTTATAGTGTTGAGGAACCATTAACCAAAAAAGGGTCACAAATCATCAAAAAAAGTCATATAGTCGTTATATAACCACCAAATTTTCAAATTCGAAACGGGTCGGGTCGGGATTGGGTCTGGGCCGCAATCGGTCTTCGGGTCGGGCCGGATTGGGCTGGCGAAACTTCCAAATACCAGGCGCCCGATTGTAACCAACAGACCGAGGCCCAGGCTTTGGGCGGGCCGGGCTTCGGGCTTCTGGCGAGTCGGGCCGGATCCAGGCCTGTTTGGCCATCTCTATGTATTAGTTATATTTTGTTTTCATGTTGTAGGCTTAACTTATATGACACAATTAAAAAAAATGTACAAGACATTATGTTTTTTTTTTTAATTTCTCAATTGACTGCATTATCTAAAGTTGTAAAATCTGAAATCCATCAATAATACAATCCGAAATTTCAAATTGTTTTTCGACTTGGTCATTGTTTGTCTAAAATATCAAACTATTGTTGGTGAACCTTTTTTACTTTTTCCAACTTGCTCATTCTTATTATTTTTAGTTTTAGATATAAATGTACCTTTAATAGTTCGCTATGTTAGTTATTAATAATGATATATTAGGTAGAAAATGTATTTTGGATGTAGATGGTTTTTTTAGTTTAAATCTCATAAGAGACCCAAACCGTCTAAACCGGTTAGATTTACCATTTTTATGTGGTTTGATTTGACCGGTTTGGTCATTTCCTAAACTGTCATTACGGCTTGGTTTGTGGTTTGGGGGTTAAACCGTCCAAACCGGACTGTGAACAACCCGATGGCTAGGGGTGTAAGAGAATCTCCAACATTTATGTTGTATTTTTTTTTCTAAAATACATCCGCCCCTTTTTATGTTGAATATTTATACTACTTTTTATAATGCATTTGAAACTGAATTCTAAAAATATAACTATTAAAGAATGATTATGTAAGAATATTCAAAAAAACAATAAATTACACATTTTTAAGCAAGATATACAACGTCTTTCACTACCACCAACAACATCCAAAGTGAAATTTTAAAATTTTGACATCAACGTTGCAACCGTAAGAACATGTCTTTAACCTCACATGGAACCAAAGTAGTTTATTTTTAAGTTCCCGAAATAAGAAATTTTTCAACCAAGTTATGAGTTGTCGTATATACAACTTTTAATTGGATAGCAAATTGAGGTTAAAATGTTAGGCCAAAATAAGTCTGCAATTTAAAAATAGTCATTTACTTAAATAACCATCTCACATAAAGAAATTTAAGTTTTACTCATTAGTTAATTTTACCAAAATATTTAGAATCGTGCAGTCTGACATCCTAAGGCACCTTTTATTTGCGGTGTCAGACTTTTCTGACAAAAAGATTAAAAAAATCAAATTTTTGGTGGCTTGTGGTGACTTGCGGTGGCTTGCGATGACTTGCGGTTTTATCAATTTTAAGGAAATATATATTTTTAGTTTTTTTGTCAGAAAAAGTATAACACTGCAAGTAAAAGGTGCCTTATGGTGTTAGACTTGCAGGATTCTAAACATTTTGATAAAAAGATAATTTTAACGGTTAAAATTTAAAGTTCTCTATATGAGATGCTTATTTAAGTAAATAAATCAGTTTAAAAGCGAAGAAAAAGTTTGAAACATACGTAAGGGAGGAACAAACTATTTTTTGAAGAAAGAATGCCTCAAACTTACCTTTTCTTTTGTGGTGGTGCTAGTGGTGTTGGAATATTTACATAAACAAATTGTACAATGTGTTTTGAAAATTGTAATTCATAGTTTTTCTAAACTTTTGTATAAAATGATAGTAGTATATGTTTTATTAACTGTATTTAAAAAGTTTGATGTGAATGTATTATAAGGTAGTATATATATATATAGAGAGAGAGGGGGAGGTTCACGGGAAAAACCTCAAATAAATGAAAAACTAAAAAACACTTTATCAACCGTTAGATTAGATGATCTGATGAATGTGATTAGACGGGCGATTACAACAATATTAATTAAATAAAAAAAACCTCGTCCCCTATTTTTTATTCGAAAAAGGACAAAAATTAAACAAAATTCGAACAAAATAAATTACACCAAATAAATGATCATATTTTTCTCGTTAATTTGACATCCATATTGATATACTTTGTCCTCCGTATTTTTGCGGTTTTTCGGTTTTCCGGTTATTTAGGGTTTTCCCTTGAACCTGACCCTATATATATATATATATAGAGGAAAGTTCAAATGAAAACTCAAATTCTATTGTAAACATGAGGATAAATCTCGTTCATTGATCGCAGCCATATTTAAGTCATTCCTAAAATTCAGCTTTAGGGGTATTTTCGTCAAATTAGAATCAACGCCTATTTTTGTTGAATTTTTATTTTCTTTTTTAATTAAAAAACTTTTACCCCCTTAAATTTTAAAATAAATTATCTCAAAAATTACTAACATTTTAATCAAACAAATTACATCAAAAAAACGAGAATTTCGTGCTCTTCGATATGACATCCATCATGATATAGTTTTTTTTCGATTTAACCGTTTTTTACGTGAAATCGTGTATATGTGTTATATTCAGACTGAATATAACACATATACACGATTTCACGTTATAACACATATTCAGACTGAATGTAACACATATTCAGTCTGAATATAACACATATTCAGTCTGAATATAACACATATTCAGTCTGAATATAACACATATTCAGTCTGAATATAACACATATTCAGACTGAATATAACACATATTCAGACTGAATATAACACATATTCAGTCTGAATATAACACATATTCAGACTGAATATAACACATAAAACCATGCGATAAACACGACCAATAATTGTGTGGTAAAACCTAATATGTGGTATATGATATCACGTGATGATCAAGTTCTTCAAACCGAGATGTAGCTGAAAAATATGAGGCTAGCGGTAGTTGAACAATAACCAAATCAAAAAAATTCATGCGATGTATTGATATGTATGTCACCAAGAAAACCAAAGATGGATAATAACAACAACAATATTCGATGAACAACACAGATGGTTAAGGGAGAATGACCTTAGTATGCATGTGTGGCATGTATATGCAATGTGAAAGAATGCAGCAATAAATGTGAACAAAAGAAGACGTGAGTGATGAATATGTGTTATATTCAGACTGAATATGTGTTATATTCAGACTGAATATGTGTTATATTCAGTCTGAATATGTGTTATACTCAGTCTGAATATGTGTTATACTCAGTCTGAATATGTGTTATATTCAGTCTGAATATGTGTTATATTCAGTCTGAATATGTGTTATATTCACACTGAATATGTGTTATATTCAGTCTGAATATGTGTTATAACGTGAAATCGTGTATATGTGTTATATTTAGTCTGAATATAACACATATACACGATTTCACGTAAAAAACGGTTAAATCGAAAAAAAAACTATATCATGATGGATGTCATATCGAAGAGCACGAAATTCTCGTTTTTTTGATGTAATTTGTTTGATTAAAATGTTAGTAATTTTTGAGATAATTTATTTTAAAATTTAAGGGGGTAAAAGTTTTTTAATTAAAAAATAAAATAAAAATTTAACAAAAATAGGCGCTGATTCTCATCTTTCCAATTTTACCCCTGCACGCTAAATATTCATTAAGCCATGGACAAAGTTTTCAACTTATTTACAAAATTGCCACCGTATTTTTTTGCCATTGATCTCTTCACCAGATTATTAATCAACGGTTGTGGTTTGTCCTCACGTTTACAATTGAATTTGAGTTTTCATTTGAACCCACCCCTATATATATATATATATATATATAAATTGTTCAACAAGAAAATGAGTTGGTTTATGTCTCTAAGCAAGTAATACCCATTTTAAATGGGTCCTTGACCAAAATAACACTTTGTAAAAAAATTACAAAAGTTACCTTATCTTTAAAAAAACAATCACCACCAATATCCCCTCTAGTTTAAACTGACGAGAAATGACTCACCAAGACTAAAAAAATCGTACAAAAAATCTGAAAAAATGTTATATTCTCGACAAGGTTAGACATGACACCGACAACATCTGACACGACGGGATCGACGACCGAGAGGGTTTACGCTGACCCAATTTAATCTGGGACTGCTAAATGCACCCTAAAATTACTTAATGCACCCTTAAAATAAGTTTTTAATTGCTAAAAATTCCGAACCAATGATTACTTTATTTAAATAATATATATATAATATATATTTATATTATTATTTATTTGTTTTATATATATATATATATATATTAGAAATATAAATATATATATATATATATATATATATATTTATTTATATTATTATTTATTTGTTTTACATATATATATATATATATTAGAAATATAAATATAAATATATATATATATATATATCGTAATATATATATTACTATCCGACAAAATTGTGATTTTTATTTGAATTTTACATTTTCACCCCCTATACTTATTTACTTACTTTGCTTTATACCCTTAACTTTCATAATTTAAATTTACATTTAACACATATAATCGTTTATTAACTAAAATACGTTAAAAAAATACGTTTTAATTTTAACAAGTTACACCATTATAATCGTCTATTCGATACGATCGAAATGAGCCTAATATTGAATTTTTTTAATTTATATATTTTAGGGAAATTAATTAAAAAGCCAAAAGTTTGACCATCTCTTACCGAAATACCATAATTTTTTTCCATTTTGCAAAAATGTCATAATCCCCCGCGATATACTCTTAATCATCCCGCGATCGCAAATTACTTTATGAATTTTAAATATAAAAAATATTTTTATTTAGTTTATATGATATATATTAAGATATATAAATCCAAAAAAATTTAAGATTGGGCTCATTTCAAACGTATCGAAGAGACGATTATAATGGTGTAACTTGTTAAAATTAAAACATATTTTTTAACATGTTTTAGTTAATAAACGATTATATGTGTTAAATGTAAAATTTAAATTATGAAAGTAAAAGGTATAAAGTAAACTAAATAAATAAGCATAGGGGTTGAAAGTGTAAATATCAATTTATTATTAGATTTTTGTCAGACGTCTTTTATCTCCCTTTATCTCCCGATTCATTTCTTTTCTCTCATAGTTCTTCTTCTTTTCTCTTCTGATTCATTTTCTTTTCTCTCATACTTCTTCTTCTTTTCTCTCATACTTCTTCCTCTTTTCTCTCTTGATTCATCTTCTTCTTTTATCTCCTTAAAAACCTCGACTGAATTCTTCCAACATCTGTAAGTTACTTCTTGATTTATTACTTTTCTTTTCGTTTTACAGTTTACAAATGTGAGTTGGCCTCAAAACTTCAAGATTCTCATCTCCACTTTAATTTCCAGTTGATGCTAATTTTGTGTTAATTACTAGTTTATTCTTCTAAGATAGGTACATTTTATTTTTAAACATAATATCAGTATTATCGAAGTACATTTATGATAAACTATCGATCAAATTATTCATGTTACTATTCATGTCACTATTCATATCACTATTCATGTCACTATTCATGTCACTATTCATGTCACTATTCATATCACTATTTATGTTTTATTATTCAGATCGACATTCGAATTTACTGGTATAAGATTTATAAAATGGCTAATTGGGGAGAAGATTTTTCAGCGTATCACAATTCAACCCCTATACTTTTTATTTATTTTACTTTATCCCTTTTACTTTCATAATTTAAATTTTACATTTAACGTTGAACCGTCTTTTACAGCTCATGGTGAACCGTCCTTTACGACTCAAGGACCCCTTAGACGTAGTTCTTCGAACGCATCAACATTTGTGGGAAAGAATTATAATGTACATCCATACGTTAATCAATTTCCAGAAATGTTTCACCGTTACATCACACATGTACATGATGTGATAGGGGATGGAAATTGTGGATTCCGAGCAATAGCTGTATGGCTGGGTCTTCATGAAGATGCATGGCCCACAATTCGGTTTCAATTGATGGAAGAGTTGGACGCATACAAGGCAGAATACCTCGACATGTTTGGAAGTGAACATTGGAATACAACTTATAACACTTTAAACTTCTTTCGAACAGATCAAGGTGCACCATTTGACCACTGGATGACAATACCTGAAATACCCGTCTTGATTGCTTGCAAATATAATGTGATATTACACGTTATGTCGTCAGGTTGTCAGACGTACTTACCGCTTAGATCTACTCCGCCGGCGTGGTATCAACATGTTGTTTATATAATTGGGTATGTCAATGGTAACCATTATGTGAAACTAGTTTTAGCAGAAGGATACCCGTTTCCTACCATTTCATCAATTTTCTTCCGTTACAGTTATCCGTGTGCTGCTGCATGGGCTACCCCGTATAAAGATCGAATACATAAGTACAATCGTCTTTTACGTGTTAATTGTACTACAGATAATGTTATTTTAGAATAAGTAAAAATGTAATAAACAATATGTTATGCTTTATTTATATGTAAAATCTCAATGTTTACTTTTTATTTTTCTAATTATTTTAGTTTATGTATGTTGATATGAGAAAGATGTAACATAAAAATGAAAGAAGAAGAGATAAAGTAAATTAAATAACTAATTATAATGGTATAAAATGTAATTTAAAAATAAAAAATTATTTTTAAAAGAGTATATTAGATAAATATAGATAAGAACGTAAAATGTACAAAAAAAGAATAACTATATATATATATTTCTAATATATATATATATATATATATATATATATATATAACAAAATAATAATAATAATATATATATATATATATATATATATATATATATATTTAAACAAAAAGAATAACAAAATATATATATATATAAACATATAAAACAAATAAATAATATATATCAAATAATATATATATATATATATCTTATTATATTATATATATATATATTATTTAAATCAATATTATATATATATTATTATTTAAATAAAAAATGATTGGATCAAATGATTGGCACGGAAAAAAAAAACTTTAAGGGTTCATTTAGTAAAATTTAGGGTGTATTTAGCCTCACCCTTTAATCTACCTCTTTTTTTACATCTAATTTTTTTCTATATAAATTATACTCTCTACCATTTCACAACTACTCTTCTCTCTTTGACCGCTATTGATCACCTATCATTTTTAAACACACACCACATTCTACCACCATTTCACAACCACTTTCATCATTTTCTCCGCCGTTTACCACCTCCGTTCACTGGTTGCCACCTCCATTCATGATGGTAAAAATAAAATTACGATACAATAATTTGAATACATATTTTTTTAACCTCTTTATATAAAATTATATGTTATTTTTTTACCTCTTTGTTATTTTTTTAACCTCTTTATATTTTATCTTTTAGAAAGATTATTACCTAGCAACCGTAACGATAAAATCAAGCACTGAAAGTGTTAAAACAAATGCAGTGAAATTACGGGGGTTGAGAAATAGACTACAATTTTTTCGAAATACTTGTTTCGGTCATTGGCTCGATATCAAGACAACAAATGGAGACTCGTTGCTCGTGCATTTGATGTTACAAATGTAGATAGACCGGTCTATAGATTCACAAGATGCCATGTTTTTGGAGGGTACAATTTACGTTTCAGGAAAGAAGAACTTTGCCTCGTTATTGGTATGCGATTTGCCCGGATAAAACTGCATTAGCGGAGACGCCTGAGGAATCCTTCAAAAGAAGGGTTTTAGACGTTGATGATAATTTTGTGGTATGTAGAAATGATCTCCAATGAGTATTCACTCGGGATAAGTTCAAAACGTTACAAGACATTGATGTGGTATGTGTATGTCTTTTGCTTCTGGTGGAGGGAGGTTGGATTTATTGGTCTCTAAGGAAACAACAAAGTTGATGAAGAATTGTTTCGGTTAGTCGAAGACTTTGATGCATGTAATATGTATTTGTTTTTATTCATTATACAATAATTGTTCTTTAAGTTTGTGATGAGACAAATATCCATGGGGTAGTTACATATGGGGTCATGTACAGTCAACTTAAAGACCCTTTATATAAATAGGAAATAGTTCTTGGTATTAAAGGGGAGTCGCCTCACAAAGTTGTCAAGTACACAATACATGAATTTGTGTAAACATTCAAGGTATTTTTTTAAATCCATTATTTTAATTGAATTATTTCCTAACTATTATTTAAATTAAAACATTTACGTAATCGTTTAGATATGGGTATTCAGAACATTTCCACATGGTTCATTTCCTTATAGATTACGGGCCAATGGAGTGATCCCCTGGGTCTGCGCCTGGCAATACACAAAGGCATTATTGTGGCCTGATTGTATGAGGTACATATAGGTCGACGAGTAGGGATGAGCATCGAGTACCATTTTTCCGAACCGAGTCGGGACCGTACCAAACCCGAACCGGTACCATGTAATTGGTCCGGTTTCGATTCCAAGTATTCGACAAAATCATGATTTGGTATTCGGTACCGGGATTTTCCCCAAAAATCCCGAAACCGAACTGGAATATTAATAGAAAATGTTTTTATAAATTTCTTAAGTATGCATATCATCTCTTAAATAAACTAACCTTAATACATTATCTTTCTCTAATCAAGATATATCATCTCCGAAACGAACAAAATGGAAAGAAGACGCCTAAAAGAATTCCGAAAATTGTTGAACTTTTGATGAGTTTTGAACTTTTGATCGTTAAACTTTTGATGTTTGGGATTGGTTTTGATACACATTTGAAAATTTATAAAAATATTTTGCTTTGAGATTGGTTTTGATATCCATTTGATACATTTTCATATTTTCGGTCCTAAGTGGTCCTAGTACCGATTTTCCCGTCCCGAGACCGTTACCGAACCGGTACCGAACCGATACATAAGGTTCAGTTTTCGGTCCTACTTTTGAGTCCCCAAAAAATACGGTACCAACCGATTCGGTCCCGCTCTCTTCCCTATCGACGAGATCGAGGATGTGAGTTTGACTAACTTATTTTCAATAATTTGGTTTATTATCTATAATCGAATACTAAAACACTATTTTATGTAGGAGAACTTGATTCTACGTTCTAGGTTGATACCTACTGACGTGTAGTTAGAGAGTCCCTGGTAGAGGGACAGTTGACTTTATTTTGAGTATGTCTCAAACAAACCACATGGTGCATCGACTTCCAAACCACCGAGATCGTCGGTTAATATTACTGAATATATCGAACAAATGTATCGTCATATTGACCTAAGTGAATGAACTTTTTATCAGCGTTTCCGTGTCCTCAATGGTCGCTGAAATACAGATTAAAAACCTACTGGAGCATATAAAAGACGTAGTTGATAGGATGAAGGTAGATATTTGAAATGTATATATGGCTAAGTACGGACCCTTCAGATGAGAACCGTCTATTACAATCAACGATCGTAAATGATTCATGAACGATCGAATCTGCAAAAAAATGTTTTAAAACACACACGCACACGCACACACATATATACATATATATATATATATATATATATATATATATATATATATATATATATATATATATATATATATATATATAGGCGGGTTCAAACGAGGAGCGCGTCAATTTAAGAGAACGTGAGGAGCACTCCCATGCTTCTGATCACATGTGATCAACAACTGCTAAAAAATCGGAACAAATCGAAAATTCGCGCAAGATGTGGCGCGAGGCGTGGCGCGAGGTGGCAAGTCGCGGATCATTAATGATTCACAACTGTTAATCATATGTGATTCATAACTGTCAATTGCTCCTCCAGATCAGTTGTGAATCACATGTGATCCACAACTGCCAATCACATGTGATTCATAACTGTCAATTGCTCCTCACATTCTCACGTTTTGGTGCGCTCCTCGTTTGAACCTTCCTCTCTCTCTCTCTCTCTCTATATATATATATATATATATATATATATATATATTAATTTAGGATATAAATCAAATGCAAACCTTGTATTTGTTGCACCCCCTTACAAACCAGTATGCATATATGCATTATCCCATATGAATGTATGTCAATTATATGTATATTCTTGCACATATGCATATACATGTGTAGAGAAAGGTTCAAACGAGAACGCTAACTATTTACGAAAATACGAGAACGGCCGCCCATGTACAAAATCACATGTGATTCACGTACAAAATCACATGTGATTTTACACTACCTAGATTTTGTACGTGATTTGTACAAAATCACATGTGATTTTACACTACCTGGATTTTGTACAAAATCACATGTGATTCACGTCCAGATTTCCAGGTAGTGTAAAATCACATGTGATTTTGTACGTGAATCACATGTGATTTTGTACATGGGCGATCGTTCTCGTGTTCTCGTAAATAGTTAGCGTTCTCGTTTGAACCCACCTCTACATATGTATATGCACATTGTGCACATATGCACACCAGTTTGGACATATATCCACACTGGTTTATAAGGAGATGCAACAAATGCAAGGTTTACATTTTATAGAGTCTATATATATATACTATATATATAAGAGGGAGACTAATTTGAAACCCATGAAAAGGTTGAAACCAATGCAACCCATGATCTCACCATTGATTAAATATTTAACGGTTGAGATCAACTTGAAAAATAACCACCGGATCCACTAAACTTAATTTTAGGAGATGATTTGGTTAGATCAACGGTTGAGATGAGGGTCGCATGAGTTTCAATCTTTTCATGGGTTTCAAATTAGACCTCCTCGGAAATATAAACATAATCTGGAAGTTATTGTTGAATTTTAAGTAGTACAAGTTTTTATGCTTTATGTACACGCTTTTAAAGCCTCCACCCAATCTGGATCTCTTCCTTCCCTGCTTCCCACCCAGAATTTTCTCCCCACTAACTCCAACTCCCTCCCCGTTTCCCACTCAGCCACTCCCCACAATTCCCTCCCCCTATTGTCGATTCCAAAGATTCCGTTTCGTTATAGTTAAATTAATCTGAAGAGCTCCATAAAGGAGGAAGCAATTTCATATCTTCAAAAGGTAATGGCTGATTTTAGTTGCGGTAACTATACAAGAGTACAAAACTGAACAAATCGTGTAATTAGGGTTCTCTCTTTCTCCAATCGTATTTGGGTGATGTACTGGAGGGTGGCTCCAATCCGATTTTCTCCGACTAAATGCTGCATTTGCTGCTTCAATTTTCTTACAGGTGTAGTTTTATGAATTTATCCTGACGGGCCTAAGAGGGTTGGAAATAATGACGATGCTTTCTACGTCGAACTCCCTATCCGTACTCCATACAAGATTACCGTAATTGGTTGGTGCAATCGCATTACTTCACTGATTTTATACACTTTGGTTACTATACTACCAAAGGGCGCAAGCAAAATCATTTCCACTTTTGCCAAATAACCTCCTGAAAATATCATATTCACTGTCATCTTTTCGTAATCGAAATACCCATCAATCCGTAACCTGATCAGGGATCGATTTCTTTCAGGTAATTCTCAATTCGAGTTGTTATTGATTTCTATTAATTTTTCTGTTTTGCTCTTCATTTTTTGTTTGAATTGTTCTAAGTTTTCGTTATATCGAGTCCACTTCATATGGTTTGTGGATTTCTCTGCTAACATTTCAATTTTGGGATTCTCTGAAGATTGGGTACCGATTAGGGCTTGTTGGGTGTTTTTGAGTATAATCAGCTTCATATTTTAATCTATTAAGAACTATATGTATATCTTGTTAGATCTTTTTTTATTGTATGATCATATGATGGTGTCGAGACCGAATAATCTTAAGAATCGTGTCGGAAAGGCACTTTCCGAATACAACAATTCGACCCTATAAGCCTTGGGTTCACGAACTTTGTATTGGGATAATTCTTAAGATTTTCTCACACCAAAGGCTATGATATGAGAACTATATATTTCGTTATCCAAATTCTAAATCACATATTTATAGAAAGAAATCGACGGTTACAAACGACGGTTACAAGCGGTTGAGAAACGGTTACAACCGCTTATGGATAAGATCAAAAAACCGACAGCACTTTTAGCGACAGCTGATGGCTTTCAGCGACAATTTTCAGCATTTCAGCGACAGCTTTCAGCTTTTCAGCGACAGCCCTTAGAAAATTCTAGTTTTTTCGAACTTCGACACCGCTTTAAGGCGATCTAAGATGATAATGGAAACTTGTAAGTGTGCACTCCGCACCTCCTAACTTACGTATGTTTGCCTTATCGTCTTAATCGATCTCAATTAAATCACAATTACACCAAAATGATTGATGACACTAAAATCACGAACATTCCTCCCCCATTTTAGTGTAATCCTTTGATTTACAACGTACTATAAATATGTGAAATTCAAACAGACGCATAAATGAAAATGTCACGAAGATTGAATTTCCATTTTAGTATATTACACATTCCAAATATTCGAGAATCGGGGTGTTCTAAGAATTGAACCCTTCAGCCCATTTGAATACATGAAGATAATACACACATATGTTCGTACAAATCTAGATAACATAACTTGACACATTTGTAGAGGCCGTGCGTCCTTATCCATTCATGAATTTATAGAAAGCCAAGTCGAAAACTTTCTTGAAGCGGCCACACTTCACGTCCACTTAGGTGATTCTTTTATATCTTGCACCTGCATATGCAATTTTTCAAAAGAATCATTAAGAAATAAAATTTTCAGCCTTACAACACTTGCAGGTCTAAGCACATACCTTGGGATGATAATATTATGTGCTTCAATTTTATTAATAAGTCTTCCACATTGAATTCAACCTTTAACGTTGTATTAAAGGGGAATTGGGTATCTTATTAACAAAATCTATATGGACTTTAAACCCATCCCGATCACGGACTTGTGCACTAAGTCCCTAGCCAATGCCTTTGTTAAGTGGTCGGCTAAATTGTTATGAGTTCTAACGAACTCTACGGATATCACCCCATGCATGATTAATTCTCTAACCATGCTATGTCTCACTCCCAAGTGCCTCGACTTTCCATTGTATACTTGGCTATATGCTTTAGCCAAAGTCGCAGCACTATCACAATGAATACTTATAGGTGATATCGGCTTCGGCCACAAAGGAATCTCATAAATTAAATTCTTTAGCCACTCTGCCTCTTTACCGGCGGCTGCCAAAGCTACAAATTCAGATTCCATGGTGGAATTTGTGATGCAAGTTTGTTTCTTTGAGGCCCAAGAGATGGCGCCTCCACCGAGCAAGAATGCCCATCCACTAGTAGAAGAATGATCCTCTACATTGGATATCCAACTCGCATCCGTGTAGCCTTCGATCACCGAAGGAAACCCAATATATGTTATACCATAACTCATGGTTCCCTTTAAATATTTGAATACCCTTCTTACCGCTTGCCAATGATGAGTACTCGGTCTACTAGTAAACCGACTCAACCTACCAACAGCATAGGCAATGTCCGGACGTGTACTTGTCATGGCATACATCAAGCACCCGATTGCCTTAGAGTATTCTAATTGTGAAATGGCTTCACCCCCGTTAGGCATAAGCTTTTCACTTGGATCCATCGGAGTACTCACGGGCGAACAATTTAACATATTAAACTTCTTTAACACTTTCTCGACATAGTGAGATTGCGTTATGGCCAAACCTTTGTTCTCCCGTTTAATCCTTATCCCGAGGATAACTTCGGCCTCCCCCAAATCCTTCATCGAGAATTGGGATGACAAAAATTCTTTTGTCAAGTCGACTTGTCTTTGGTCCGTGCCAAATATTAACATGTCGTCAACATATAAACAAATTATGACGCCTCTACCGGAATCGTCAAATTTGCTATACACACATTTGTCCGATTGGTTTAAATGAAAACCATTAGACAAAACCACTTCATCAAACTTTTGATGCCACTGTTTTGGGGCTTGCTTCAGACCATAAAGTGATTTAATTAATTTACATACTTTATGTTCATTCCCCGACATCACAAAGCCTTCCGGTTGCTTCATGTAAACCTCCTCCTTTAAATCACCATTAAGAAATGTCGTCTTGACATCCATTTGGTGAATTACCAAATTATTAATAGCTGCCAACGCTATTAATAATCGAATGGTGGAAATTCGAGCGACCGGTGCATAGGTATCGAAATAATCAATACCTTCTTTTTGCCGAAATCCTTGAATTACCAATCGGGCTTTAAACTTATCGATGGTACCATCGACTTTCATTTTCTTCTTGAAAATCCACTTGCAACCCAAAGGTTTGCAACCCGGTGGTAAGTCGACCAACACCCATGTGTTATTCCCCATGATAGACTCCATCTCATCATTTATTGCCTCTTTCCAAAAGGCGACGTCTTGAGACTTCATAGCCTCATCATAGGTTCTTGGATCTTCCTCTATGCTATAACAATAAGCATATTGAGATTCAATTTCATCTCGTGAACCTTCAACTAAGTATAGTTGAAAGTCGGAACCAAAAGATTTCTCAATCCTTCCTCGTTTACTTCTTCGAGGTTCGGGAATTTCCAAAGAAATTTCTTTTTCTTTTCCACTATCTTTGATTCCACTCGTACTTGGAATCAAATCTTTCGGTCTTGGAATCGAGGTAAATCGATTCTCATCGAATATTGCATCCCTTGATTCTATAACGGTGTTAACCGAAATAGAGTCGTTGGGTTCAATAACATAGAACCGATATGCCTTTGAATGCTCGACATATCCGATGAATATACAATCGATTCCTCTTTCTCCCAAAGTTTTTCTTTTGGGATCCGTTAACCTTACCACAGCTCGGCAACCCCAAACTCGTAAATAATTTAAGTTTGGTTTCTTCTTGAACCAAAGTTCATAAGGAGTATCCTTACTCCTTTTGTTTGGTACCCGGTTCAAAACATAGCAAGCCGTCAACATGGCTTCACCCCAAAATCCGTCACTAAGACCGGAGTAGGATAACATCGAGTTAACCATTTCTTTTAAAACTCGATTCTTTCGTTCCGCAACACCATTTTGTTGAGGTGTATACGGTGCCGTGGTCTCGTGTATAATTCCAACAGATTGGAAATATAGGGGATCAAAGTATTCACCGCCTCTACCGGTTCTCAACTTTTTAATTAAAATATTTTGCTGCAATTCCACTTCGGTTTTATAAATCTTAAATTTTTCTAAAACTTCGTCTTTCGAATGGAGTAGAAAAATATAACAAAATCTCGAAGCGTCGTCTATAAATGTAGCAAAATACTTTTTATTTCCAAGTGAAGGAGTCGCATGCAAGTCACACAGATCACTATGGATTAAATCCAAAACCATAGATGATCTTTTAATTTTAGGGAAAGGTTGACGTGTGATTTTTGTAAGCATGCAAGTCTTACACTTTTCCAAATTTAAATTAAAGGAAGGTATCATGCCATCCTTGGACATTTCATGCATTCTTTTGTAATGCACGTGTCCAAGTCTAGCATGCCAAAGAAAGGACAAATTGCTATTATCTACCATGCAAACAGAATTTTCACAACCAAATTCATTTATTATATTTAACATAAACATCCCTGAATTGTAGTAACCAAATCCAATAAACATACCACACCGCGATAGTACATACTTATCGCTTTCATATACTTGTTTAAAACCTAATTTGTTCAACACACTTCCGGAGACTAGATTCTTCCGGATATTAGGTACAAATAAAACGTTGTTTAATTTCAACAAATTCCCAGAGCTAAACTTCAAATCCACACAACCACGACCCAAGATTGGAGCACTAGACTCGTTGCCCATATGCAAGACCGATCCATCTTCCACCGGTTCGAACTTCTTGAACCATCTTCGATCCTTGCACACGTGACTCGTGGCACCCGAGTCTACCCACCACGCAATATTATCATCCTGTACATAAAATGCATAGGAAATTAGTGGTACATAATTCTTACTTGAATTATTAGAAATGATCGAGTTTTGACCTTGATTTGGGGGTTGATCGTTCGACCCTTGTCCCGCACCACTTGTACTCGCTCCATTCTTGTTACCTTTACCAACTCGACAATTTCATTTGAAATGTCCTGTTCGACCACAGATCCAACAAGTCATTTTTGACTTTTTGTTGGGTCCATGTTTGGGATTGTCGAACATCCGTTTTTTTTACCTTTGTCGAATTTCTTCTTGGTCGTGTTCTTACGCTCCTCAACCATGTTGACATTGGATGGACTTGGGATATCCTTATCCTTGGTCTTACCACTTTCTTGCACACGTAGTGATTCCTCAATACGTAAGTGGCTCCCAAGTTGTACCAAAGAAAGTTCTTCCTTTTTGTGTTTAAGTGTGTGTTTGAAGTCTTTCCATGATGGTGGCAACTTGTCAATTATGCTCGACACCGATATGGATTCATCCATATGCATATGGTGTTGAGTATATTGACCAAGGATCCGGAGCAATTCGTTGTATTGCTCCATTATGGGCCTGGAATCGATCATCTTGTAATTATTAAAATTACTTACAAGGAACTTCTTAATCGAAGCATCCTCGGCCATGTATTTCGATTCCAAGACATCCCACAATTCTTTTGATGATTCTACATTTTGGTAAACATCAAATAAAGCATCAGACATACCGTTAAGAATATGCCCACGGCATATGTAGTCGTCGTTCTCCCATTTGTTTTTATGTCGGATTGCCTCCAAAGGTGAATCTTCATCGATCTCCGGCATGGGGGTGCTAAGAACATACGCAACCTTCAAAGTGGTGAGAAGAAAATGCATCTTCTTTTGCCATCGACGAAAACCGTTTCCTAGAAACTTCTCTAGTTTGCCGAATTTCGAAGTCATATCACGAACGGATTCCTCTCGATTTGCCATCGTTAATCAAACAGAAATTGTTGTATTCGAATGTTAGATCTTTTTTTATTGTATGATCATATGATGGTGTCGAGACCGGATAATCTTAAGAATCGTGTCGGAAAGGCACTTTCCGAATACAACAATTCGACCCTATAAGCCTTGGGTTCACGAACTTTGTATTGGGATAATTCTTAAGATTTTCTCACACCAAAGGCTATGATATGAGAACTATATATTTCGTTATCCAAATTCTCGATCACATATTTATAGAAAGAAATCGACGGTTACAAGCGGTTACAAGCGGTTGAGCGGTTGAGAAACGGTTACAACCGCTTATGGATAAGATCAAAAAACCGACAGCACTTTTAGCGACAGCTGATGGCTTTCAGCCACAATTTTCAGCATTTCAGCGACAGCTTTCAGCTTTTCAGCGACAGCCCTTAGAAAATTCTAGTTTTTTCGAACTTCGACACCGCTTTAAGGCGATCTAAGATGATAATGGAAACTTGTAAGTGTGCACTCCGCACCTCCTAACTTACGTATGTTTGCCTTATCGTCTTAATCGATCTCAATTAAATCACAATTACACCAAAATGATTGATGACACTAAAATCACCAACATATCTCGATTTGGGTATAATCAAATTGACCGAAGAACAAAGCCCTAATTGACACGTGATGCCCTATATGATAGATCCTGAAAGCATCAAAAAAACCATTTTGGAAAACTTGTTATTTTAACCTAGTGACCCATTTCAAGAAAGAAGATTGTTTAATGTTGATGGCTATATCAACTGGCAGGAAAACAACATACATGAAAATTAAAAACTAAGGGTGATGGTGTTCTTCAAATTGTAGCTTCAATTCTAATTACCAGTATATAAACAATTAATGATTACTTAATAAGTTGATATAATTGAAAAATATGCCTTTTAACAAATAATGATGCCCATATTAAGAAGTGATAACATACATCTGTTTCTTTAATCTTTATTTTTGCCTTGTTCTTGAATCAAATGGCTAACTTTTATGACATGAGTTGAATTGCTATAAACAGAACAAATTTCTGATCAAATTCGTATAAAAATGGTAGTTTGGTTTTTTTTTTTTAATCTTTGGATATTGGCTTCTAATTTTTATTTCACCAAATTTTCAGTTTGCAGTGCTTGTCTCAATTGGCCTTTTTACGAAGGATCTGCACACCAAAAAGTCATAATCAATGCAAATTCTTCAGGTGAATTTCCATGTTTGTTCAGTTCCTATATGTAATGTCTGCAAGTTGTTATCCTAATATGTACTTGGATTATCCTATTTTCCGCTAGCTCTGAAGTTTCCAAAACCAATTAATTGAACTTTCAGGATAATTTATCCTTGACAGCAGCTTTTTTAGGTATCTAATATTGGGCAAATGAGCTCACACACCCTCCTTGTTTGGATTATTAATTTTTGTTTTATATACTACACTAGAGATAATCTCAGGACCATGTTTGATTATTGTGTGGCAAGCATATCACAGTTATTCTTTGAAGCTATAATGAAGTTGTGGATATCTTCTTCCAAAAAGTTGTATCATACGTGTCTTCTCAAAAGAAAACCACCACAGAGGTAATTTTATCGTTAATTTGTTATTAGTATGATTTTTATCTAGAATTACCATCTTTGTCATCGGTATGGGATCTGCCTATTATGAATCTTGATGGTTGTATCATTTTCCCTCTCCTCGTCACCTTGTCTTGATGACGAGGATCGAATATTATCATCCAATACCAGTTTGGGTTCATCAATTTCTCGAGCCAGTGGCACACCTTTAGGTCCCGATGGTCGTCTCTCTATAGGTGCTGATTGGGAGGTTAACCTCCTCAGCTTATGCCTCCCCAATACCCATCTCCTCTTCTTTTCCTGAAACGTACAAAAATCAAAATTAAACCTTTTGTGGAGGAAATTTTCTGGGTTTTTAGCGTTGGTGATATTATTTTAATGAAAACGTGAATTCTTGAGATTATTGCGTTCTTGATCCACCGAACATGTTGTATGATGTCATGGTCATGTTCATTGTTTGCTTGTTTTACAGCATAATATTCATTTTCTACAAGAAGCCTCCAAAATCAGAAGCCGGATCTCTTGGAATGGTGCATTATAGTGTTGCTTAGCATCGAGAACGTTATAGGAATATATGAAATCATTAAGAAAACGAACATGGTTGCGATTTGATGGATATATTAATAAAGATAAAATGTCTTTTGTTAACTATCATATATTGCATGATGTACAAGTTTCAAAGCATCATTGATCAAAATCTCCTTCCACGCCCCTAGAATCCCTCCCATGTCCCATCCCTAATTTCTCGCCCTCTTTCCTCCATCAGTTTCATCCTCTGTATAATTATTACAATTCTCCTGACAACCGTTTGTTAGAGCGAAGGTGGAGGACGAAGAACCTACCAATCATCAACAAAGATCATTATTGATCTTCATTAGTGAATGTAAACAGTGATACTGTTGTATTGATTTTAACTTGATGATTTACAATGAAAGAATACAAGTTATTTATAGACAAGAAACTATACAGAATACAAAGAGTCTAGGAGAGTAAACCCTAAGGGCCCATGGGCTAAGTTGGGCCACATAACCTAATTTACATTCTAACACTCCCCCTCAAGCTGGAGCATAGATGTTAATCATGCCCAGCTTGTTACAAATAGAAGAGACTCGCGAACCAGGTAAGGCTTTGGTAAATACATCAGCAAGTTGATTTCCTGTTCGAACAAAGGGAGTAGAGATGGTTCCTACTTCTAGCTTCTCACGAGTGAAATGACAGTCCACTTCGATATGCTTCGTTCTCTCATGAAACACGGGATTGTTTGCAATGTGGATAGCCGCCTGATTGTCACAATACAGTTTCATGGGTTTAGATTGAGTAAACCCAAGTTGACCTAGCAGGTTACGCAACCAAATCAGCTCACATGTGGTTTGGGCCATAGCCCTGTATTCAGATTCCGCGCTAGACCGAGAAACGACATGCTGTTTCTTGCTTCTCCATGAGACTAGGTTCCCTCCAACTAACACACAATAGCCTGTCGTAGATCGCCTGGTCGTGGGATCTCCATTATAGTCGGCATCTGTAAACCCTTCTATGACATGATGACCGTGATTTTGATAAAGAATGCCAAGGCCAGGAGCACCTTTTAGGTACTTCAATATATGCTTAACAGCCTCCCAATGTGGAGTTCTTGGAGATGACATAAACTGACTTACGACGCTTACCGGAAAAGCAATGTCAGGACGAGTAATTGTCAGATAGTTCAGCTTTCCCACAATCCTTCTGTATTTTTCTGGATCCTTAAGTAGATCTCCATTGTCTGCTTTCAATTTCATGTTTGGAATCATTGGAGCCTCACACGGTTTTGCTTCAATCATCCCAGAGTCATTTAGTACATCCAAACAATATTTTCGTTGAGACAAACAGATCCCTTTCCGAGTACGAGATACTTCAATTCCCAAGAAGTATTTTAAAGGACCTAGGTCCTTTGTTTGAAACTGAGACGCAAGGAAATCTTTCAGCTTCTTGATCCCTGCCTTATTATTGCCTGTAATCACAATGTCATCAACGTATACCACTAGTAGAATACATCCAGAAGAGGACGAATGAAAGAACACTGAGTGATCATGAGAGCTTCTCCGTAAGCCAAACTCAGTTACCACAACATTGAATCGTCCAAACCAAGCACGGGGCGATTGCTTTAAACCATAAAGTGATTTACGTAGTCTACAGACTTTGCCAGACTCCCCCTGAGCAACAAACCCAGGTGGTTGCTCCATATAAACTTCCTCATGTAAATCACCATGCAAGAAGGCATTTTTCACATCCAGTTGGTGTAATGCCCAGTCGTAGGTAGCAGCTAAAGAAATAAACAAGCGGATGGAGGTAACCTTAACCACATAAGCCTGAGCAAATCCTTTGGCGACCAACCGGGCTTTCAGACGAGCCACAGACCCATCTGGATTGACTTTCACAGTGAATACCCATTTGCATCCGATTGCCTTTTTACCTGCAGGTAACCCTGCCAAATCCCATGTACCATTATGCTCAAGAGAATTAATCTCATCTATCATAGCATCCCGCCATCCAGAATGGGCCAAAGCTTCACCAACCATTTTAGGAACGGAAACCGAATCAAGTGTAGAAACCAAAGAACGAGAATGCGAAGAGAGTCTATCATAGGAAACAACGAAAGCAATCGGGTAAGTACATGAGCGCTTACCTTTCCGAAGGGCAATGGGAACATCGAGATCAGGATCCTGTGTAGCGGAAGGTGGTGGATCACTTGAAGCAAGAGGATCATCAGTAGATGGATCTGCAGACGATGACGAAGATGGTATAGGATTGGGATCTGACGTCGGGCGTTGGCGCCTATTATACACATGAACAATCGGTGGTTTAGCAGGCTCCTGAGGCAGTGTTGGTTCGGATAGGATAGGAGACTCTGGAACATGTATGGTATATACCAACAAGTCATCACTCTCTCTAGAATTGCAAGGTGTGGACATAGGAAAGAAGGGTGTGTTCTCATGGAATGTAACGTCTCGAGAGACAATGTATCGATTAAGCATGGGAGAAAAACACTTATACCCCTTTTGAAGGCGAGAGTAACCAAGAAAGACACACTTCAAAGACTTGGGATCCAACTTAGTGATATGTGGTCGGGTATCACGGACAAAACAGGTACTACCAAAGATCTTTGGGTCGATAGGAAACAAGGACTTAGTTGGAAACATGACTGAGAAGGGACTTCGTCCATCCAAAACAACAGATGGCATTCGGTTGATAAGAAAACAAGCAGTAGCGACAGCGTCAGCCCAAAAGAGTTTAGGGACATTCATGTGGAATAATAGAGCCCTAGCCACCTCTAAGAGATGACGATTCTTTCGTTCGGCAACTCCATTTTGGGCTGGTGTATCAACACAAGAAGACTCATGAAGAATACCATTTTGAAGCATATATGACTGAAATGTGTGAGACAGATATTCTTTTGCATTATCACTACGAAGAGTTTGAATTGACACTTTAAATTGTGTCTTAACCTCAGCATAGAGTGAACAAAAATGTGTAAAGACTTCAGATCGATTTTTCATAAAATAAAGCCAAGTAGTACGAGAGTAATCAACAACAAATGTAACAAAATACTTAAATCCAAGTTTTGAAGTAACAGGACATGGTCCCCAAACATCAGAATGGACCAACTCAAATGGGGACGAGGCCCGCTTATTACATACTCTAGGACTTAAGTGAACACGTTGATGTTTGGCAAACTGACAAGACTCGCACTGTAGAGAAGATAAAGATGAAAACTCAGGACACAACTTCTTCAGATTCTGCAAAGAGGGATGACCCAATCGACAATGAACGTCAAGCGGAGACGATGGGCTGGAACAAGTCAATGAATAGGATGGTGGACGTTCAAATATGTATAGGCCGTCAGATTCCCGTCCTCTACCAATAATCTTCTTCGTCGACAGATCCTGAAAGATACAGAAATCAGGAAAGAATGAGACACAACAATTTCGAGCACAGGTGATTTTGCTGACCGATAACAGATTGAATGTGAAATTAGGTAAGCTTAGTACGGAAGATAATGAAACTGATGGGGAAAGATCGATGGTGCCAGAACCAAGGACAGGTGTGGCTGACCCATCGGCAATTGTGACGTGTGATGGGGATGCGTGTTTATTGAATTTAGAAAATAGAGAGGGATTACCTGTTATGTGATCTGAGGCACCGGAATCAATGACCCATTTGGAGGCAGAAGATACTAGGCAAGTACTAGAGTTACCTGTTTCAGCAAATGCAGCAGTCGGAGCAGTGGAATTCTCAGTCCCCAGGAGTCTAGCATATTCTTCTGCAGGTATAGTAACAGTTGTATCTGCGGCAGAAGCATAGTGTGCTGATGAGCTCCTCGGGTGTCTGGCCAAAAGCTTCTTACATGTGCGCTTGGTGTGACCGAGCTCATGACAGTAGTAACATTCAACACCATCAGAATATGGAACATTAACCCGTGAATCAGTTCGGTCACTGTGACCGCCCCTAGAGCCCCCGCGAAACCCTCCTCGAGAGCCACCACGAAATCCTCCTCGACTAACTAGAGCACTGTTGTGATCCACAGATTGAGAAGACTGAAGATTCTCATTACGAAGAACACGAGCAAATGTTTCTTGAAGAGAGGGAATAGCAGATTCATTCAAGAACTGAGATCTGATAGAGTCGAATTCTGGTCGCAAGCCGGTCAAGAAGCTAATAACAGCCACTTGTTCCCTTTGATCCTGCATATCTTTGACATCAGCACTTAACGGAAGAAGAGAGTTAAGCTCTTCATATACCTTTTTGAACACCATGACATAAGTAGTAAGCGATCGGTCCTGTTGTTCTCCACGATGAAAGGACTTACACACACTATAAATCCGAGAGATGTTACTTTGCCCAGAATATAAGAAATCAAGATATTCCATAAGTTCTTTCACGTACTCACAGTGACTAACCAGATACGAAACAGAGGGCTCAATAGTATTGACAATCTGTAAGTACAAACGGGCATCACTTTGTTACCATGATTCGGAATCAGAATCGGTACCTTTAGGAGGATCAGACGTGAGATGAGAACCCATTCCCATGCTCCGGAGATAGAGACGAATAGTCTTGCTCCATTCAAAGAAGTTGGAGCCGTTAAGCTTGTTATCAGTAAGTTTAACATGCATCGGAAGCATCTCGGGTACACGTGGACCGCTGCCAGTTGGTTTGTCTTCTCCAGCCATCTTCCACTAACTCACAAAGGAACGTCGCACTCACAGGGTGCAAGAAACAGCCGACAAACAGAACAGAATCGGCGAACAGAAACCCTAAAAATTTCGGCTCACTCATAGGGTGCAAGAAACAGCCGACGAACCAGAACATAATCGGCGAACAGAAACCCAAAAAAAAATCGGCGCCAAAAGTCGACGAACAGAAACCCTAAAAAAATTTCGATACCCTAAAAAAAATCCGCGAAAACAGGGTATGAGAACAAACCTCGCTCTGATACCATGTAAACAGTGATACTGTTGTATTGATTTTAACTTGATGATTTACAATGAAAGAATACAACGTATTTATAGACAAGAAACTATACAGAATACGAAGAGTCTAGGAGAGTAAACCCTAAGGGCCCATGGGCTAAGTTGGGCCACATAACCTAATTTACATTCTAACAATCTTCATTAGCGAATGTGAAGGTTTCTAGATTTCTTTTAATGTCGTTTACTTTGCTCCAAACAGCGACACGTAAACACTCTTGCCTATCTTCTTCCACTTTTCTATCAAATTTCCACTTCTGTGAACTTCATATAGTAGTACGTATCAAGAGCATACCTTTTTTATTTTCATTTGTATCATTTCGAATTCAATCCACTTCTGTGAACTTCATATAGCAGTAAGTATCAATAGCATACCATTTTTATTTTTATTTTTATATTGATCATTTTGAATTCTCTTTCAATCAAACATATGTATTCTAATCGTCTTATGCCCCAAATTCCTGCAAGTTTGATCTGTCGTCTTCTACCAGAGTTCTCTTCCGTTTTTTTGTTTGCAAAAGATGCTTCCTTCAGTGCCTATTTTCTCTATCATTCTGCTCTACGAATTTCAAGATTTCAATTTTCAAATTTGAAATGAGGGTACCTCTCATCATCGAGAAAGAATAATGGGTTTATAATTTTTGGTCTAAAATTTCCCTTTGTAGAGCTCATCTGCAACTTTGAGTTTTAAAGAATCTGACAGCGATGTTTGGATTTGAGTTCTTTTTCTTCGCCTTTTTATCAATGGCCCCAAGGTACCTTCACTAATCGCTACCCTTTTTTATTCATTTGATGTGTTTATACGGTATGTTGATCATTTTTGAAGCTTTATTAGTAAGCATTGTGCTTGGTGAGCATAGATATTTAGTGATGATTTTGAGACACTGATTTTTCTGCAAAATATTAGGGTAAAAATATGTTCTTAATTGCAATTTTCTGTTTTTGTCCATGCAAGTATTAATAGCCATGGTTATTTACAAAAAAAAATTGGACATTTGTATAATGTGAGGCTGGTGTGTGATGTGCATACGATCTAACAAGGGGTTTTCTGGCTTTCCAGAGGCTAGAAGCTCTCCACATGATTTATTATTTAACAAAGGGTTTTCATTTCCGGAAATCAAGAAACATGGTTTCAGCAGTATAGCGGTTTCTTTTCTTTCCATTTTTAATATGAAGTTGATGTTTGTTTGATTTCTTTATTTGAAGAGTGTCTTTTTAACTCTCTTTGAATTTTGAACATAATTAATGACGATGTCAGTTGAGTAATTGCGAGTCTGGATTCTGGGTTATGCTTATTTGAAAAATGACTTGAAGAAATTAAAAAGGTTTGCCTAATGCGCTTTTGTTTGATTTATCAATTTAATCCATTTTTCCCATTAATTATCTCTGAAAGGGGTAAAGTTTAATACATATGGTATATTTTCTCCGTCTTGTGTTACAGTTGTCTCTTTGTGTCATATGCAGATATGCTATCTTTTCTTTCTGTCTTGTTAAAGTTTATTGCATATGGAAAATGAAGAAGTGGCATTTTTTTAAGTTTATAATATTTATATACGGAAACGCAATTCACTTTTGGTGAGGCTTTAATCCTTGACCTCCAAAGAGATTAGGATCTACCGGTAACTCAGATACTTCTGGGCAATTGACCCTTTTGGGTGTTTTTTATCTTTGCTGTACTTCTTTTGACATATTTTATTGCAGTGTTTTGCTTATGAAATCTTCATATTCACTTTCTTCTTTAGGAATAACTTGATACACCCGACCTGAGGTTTGCTTGTTTCCCTAAGGCGTTTGTACATTTTAATAGGTTTCGACTTTCGATCTCTGCAAATTTCTTGACGAGAATACATCTTCAACCCTGGCAGCGGGTTGACATGAGAGGATATATCCAACAATAGATGGTCTGCTGTCAAGCAACCTAATCAAAAAGTTCATCTTGAATCTAAGGTAGTTTATACAACCATGTACTTCATCAATGACCGTTACCACCTGACAGGGAAGAAAGAATTATCACATGATATTCAAACTTATACTTAAAAAATGTCGTGTATCATATTACGCCATGTAGCTGCTTATGACATTGATAGGGTCTTCTCTAACTTCAATTCTGATGATGATGACGCGTAAGATATATTTTTGGATCTACATTCTACAACAAAACGTCGCCTGGATTTACGGACCATCTATTGCAGATTGCTTCATGGCACGTATGGTGGCTCACATGAAGCTTTTCTTGAGGATGTTAGGGAGGTTAGCTACAACCTTTTCTTTATTTATTACTATTTTAGTTTGATATTGCATCTTTAGATCATCATTTTTGTGAGACATGGTTTATGCGGTTATGCCAAACCCAATGTCAATTGGAAAAGAGTTTCTCGGTAGCGTGCTCTATATGCACTCTGTACAGGACGTGTAGAAGGTTTTTTTTTTACATTTTTAGACAGCAATATTTATATTAATCTCGATGGATTTTCTAATTTTAGGACTCCATTGTATTGTCGTAGTCATCGTAACGTTAATTACGTCATTATGTATGTGTATCACCTGTTCCAAAATCAAACATTTCAATTCCCCTTTCAGCTCTTACATAGAGTCTCATAAGTTGTAACATAAATGCTAACTCACATGTTTAACGTAGAAAACTATCGGTTGGAATTTTACATATTGGTTAGCATGCCACTCTTATATTTCTTGTCATATATGTTCCTATTCAGCTAGCCTCGTGGTTGAATCTATTATGAGTGTCATTTTTCAAATACAATGATAACATCACCTCCCTCTCAAATGGAAATTATATTCTCGGTACTTCAAAGGTTTAATGAAATATTATGTATCGAGTTAAACAAACGTATCTTATATGATCCAAAACATTTTTTCATGTATTGATATTAACAATCATACAGGTGTTCTTTGCATTAGGTTCCGTTAAAAATTTGAGTTGATCAAAAAGTCTTGAGATTTATTTGTTGAAAACAAATTGTTTAGGAACTTAATCACTCAAAGTTGAAAGTCCGTTGGCTTTTTCATTTACGGAGTCAAATACTTCAATGTTGGGGTTGGTCTTTCCCATCAGCATTCATGTTAAATGATCTTCTCAGAATCTTCTTTCGCTCCGGTTTCTCACATATCCATTGGATGGCGGTGTTGTGGTGCACTCCTTATTCTATTTGGATACATCGTACGATCGAGTTTTCTCTCAATATTTAGCACCTCAATTTGATCGGTTCTTCAATCTTCAATTGCCATCGTTTAACTGGATCTTCAAGCGCAATTGGTGTAGTGAATGTGTGTTTATTATTAATTTGCTTGGGTTTGTTGTTTCAAGACTTCCCATTGAGGCTAGTTTAGTCTTAGTTGTTGTTGGGTTATTGCCTAGCTTATGGGTTGCATGTTGTTGTCTATAGTATTCGGCTCGTTATAGAAGCTTAAACATTGTATTTTTCTTTTGTTGATAGACGTTCAGGGATGGACCCATAAGTTTTTTTATACGATGACACCATATTTTTTCATACGGTTTTTATCGACGTGTATCCTTTTTACCAACGTTCAATATCGGCTGACGTGTTTTTAGCCAAATTTCGGCGTTTCGTGGGATTTTTAAAGTTTTTGGCTTGATTTTAGGGATTTTTTTAGTTTTTTTTTATTTATTTCGAGAGACTTTTTCGGTATTTTTGATTGATTTTTCAAGAGTTTTTTTCTCGGTATTTTTGGGTTACATGTTGTGTGTAGTCTTCTGCTCGTTTCAACATTGTATTTTCTTGTTTTCTTTTGTTGATAGACGTTGCTTTGAAAAAATCAAACTAATTTTATCTGATATTATTAATTCATTTTATGTATCGCAACAAATTTATAAATTTTTTTATTCGATTAAAGTATAAACAATCTTCAAAATTTAACAGGTTAACAAACAACAAATTATACATACCCAATAAATCTTTTAAAAGTCTAAAATGTGGTAAAACAAAAAACAAAAAGGAAAAAAGATAAAAGGTGTGGTTTAACAAATTATATAGAGCCGTCACACTTTTTATCTCCATTTGGTTTCCTCAATCTTCTCTTTCACAGACCCATCAATTTTGAGCTTTCAGTTTACCAAAATTCCTTGTAAATTCTTTCTGCAAACTCCTGTTTGGAATCCTTTCTTTTTCCGATCTGCGTTACATCGCCGCCGGCAACAAGTTCCGGCAAGTCCTTTCTTTTTCCGATCTGCATATCCACATACTTTTTGAGTGTTTAGATCGGCCTACCAACTCACTGAATTTAAGCCATGGAAGATGTGGGAGCTTTCTCTGTTTCTATATATTTGTTTTATTTTCACAAACCGAGAAAAAAGATAAGATCCTATGGCGATTATAGTGCTCTTGTTGTTGGAATTGGTGATCTCGGAATAAATAAGGTAAAATCTAAGACGTTTGTTATACTTTTTACTTTACTTCATGGTTTTGCAATCTCATATTTGTGCTTTATTTTATGTATTATTTGAGAAAACTATAAAAATTTATCACTAAAACACAAGATTTTGTTCTTGTATCAAATTTTTTACTTCTAAAATAGTCTACGGTGGTTAATAAAAAATGGGGCTTCTTTTATGATGATATAGTTCATATGGATACAGAAAGTTTGGGGTGTTTTTTCTTATTTTTGCATATGGATTCATCATAGGAAAATTTTATGTTGAATTGTAGATATATATAGTTTGTTTGTAGATATAATTTTATGTTGAATTGTAGATATAATAGTCTACGGCTAAGATTGGTCTGTATAGCATTTCACGTAAAAACGGTTAAAATGAAGAAAAAACTATATCGAGATGGATGTCATATCGAACAACACGAAATTCTCGTTTTTTTGATGTAATTTGTTTGATTAAAATATTAGTAATTTTTAAGATAAATTATTTTAAACTTTAAGGGATAAAAGTTTTTTAATTAAAAAAGAAAATAAAAAGTCAAACATGGTAGGCGTTGATTCAAATTTCCAGATTTGCCCCTAATCACTTCTCAATTGGTTTAATTAAGTTTTAACCATTGATCAGTTTTCCAAATCTTGATCAATGGTTGTGACTTGTCCTCATGTTCACAATTGAAAATGAGTTTTCATTTGCAAGGACATAAAACACCAACATTACCAGCAAATTTTTTCTATCGACATCGGGGAAAACAGTACAAATTAATTGCAGAAGGACACTACACGCAGATTTTTGTCCACAACAACTGGATTATGGTTTTTCCGTTCATCGGAGAAGATGACTCAAGTCCAATCATCATCGAAAACATGGATGAAAAAGATAAATACGATGGGACAGATCCAGGATCACCACAGTCTATCGACAGCACTCATAGAGACTTCTAGAAGATTTTTTCATCTAGAAGAAGCGACATCAGCATGACAGCCCAGACAAATTATTTTCGGAATATGGCCGACATAACTTTTTCTACTTTTAGACTTTTCTACAAAAATTCGTTTGTCGACATTGCCTTAAGAATCTTTTCAGTGCGTATAATAATTTATGTGTAATAATTAGCCTAGCATAGGTACGTGTCACAATATAGGCTAGCATAGTTCTTTTATTTTGCTTATAAATTCTTGTTTAGAGTTCAGTTATAAACACATCGAAAAAACTTGAGAAATATTAGAAAGCATTCTCTCATATGGCTCTCTAAACTCTCTCTTTCTATCTCCTTAGTATAAATCCAGTATTTCTTACACTCCTTTAGATCTTCATAGTATATCCCATTTTATAAAAAAAGGACCACCGCTGTCTATACCATTCTGGTGCTTCCGCTCATCTCTACTCTACGGACAAGGTCACTTAGAATTTTTAAAAAATGACCAAAATAAAACATTCGTTGAAAACGAATCAATAAAACTACTCACAAATTTCCTAACACATGAATTAGAGAAAGGAGTAGAAATTACAAAAAGTATAAATCACCCTATAATTTTACATTTAGAAAAGACAGGACTCATAGGAGAGGATATAAGGAATTCAAAAGTTAAACACATATGTAAATTTAAAATAAAAAACCCTGACATAACAATCCGAACAACTAATATAGCATATAGCCTTTTAGACAAAGAAGAATTTAAAAAACAGATACCAGAAATGATAGAACAAAAATTAATTAGAAAATCTGAAAGTCCTCACAGATCCGCAACATTTATGGTAAGAAATCACGGTGAAATAAAAAGAGGAAAAACCAGAATAGTTTATAACCATAAAAGACTTAATGACAATACAAAGGATGATGGATATAACATTCCTAACAAAGATAGTTTACTAAATCTCATACATAAGAAAAGAATATTTTCAAAATTTGACTTAAAGTCAAGATACAATCAGTTACAGCTTGAAGAAACCTTCAAACCATGGACAGCCTTCACATGTTCAGAAGGACAATATGAATGGAATGTTCTTAGCTTTGGACTCAAGAACGCACCATCCATATTTCAAAGATTCATGGACAGTATATTTCTTAAATATAATTCCTGTCTGGTATACATTGACGATATCTTGGTTGCCAAAGAAACAGTACAGGAACATGAAAAACACCTACAACAGATATTTGAAGAAATAAAAAAGAATGGTATAGTAGTATCCAAAAGAAAAATGGATCTATTCAAAAGAAAAATATCTTTTCTTGGCCTAGAAATCGGAAATGGAAAGATAGAATTACAATCACATATTTCTACAAAAATATTAGATTTTCCAGAAAAAATCGAAGGTCTTAAACAAATACAAGCCTTTTTAGGTCTGATAAATTATGCTCGAAACTCATCCCAAATCTTTCAAAATTAGTAGGACATTTATACAGTAAAACAACAAAAAATGGTCAAAGACATTTTAACATAGAAGACATAAAGCTTGCCAAAATAATCAAAGAAAAGGTAAAAAATATTAAACCTTTAGAATTACCATTAGTTACAGATTATATAATCATAGAGGTTGATGGTTGTAAAGAAGGATAGGGAGCAATTCTTCTTTTTAAACCTAACAAGTACAATCCAAAAGAAACAGAAAAGATTTGTTCATATGCCAGTGGAAATTTTAACAAAATTGGTATGAATTGGACAAGCCTAGATTTTGAAATACAAGCATTAATAAATGCTCTGGAAAAATTTAAAATATTTTTACAAAAAGAATTCACAGTCAGAACAGATTGTGAAGCTATAGTTCGCTTTATAAAAAACGATCAAAGTAAAAAGTTAATAAAACGCGATGGATAAATTTACAAAACATTATACAAGGATGTGGTTACAAGATAAATTTTGAACACATTAAAGGAAAAGATAATGGGATAGCAGATATGTTATCTAGAAATCTTAACAAGTTATTTATTACAAATGGAGAAAAGAGATAAAGGAAAAAGAAAGGTTATACAACCTATCAGGTATTCATCTTCAATGAGTATCTCATCGGATGAAGAGAAAAATAGTACACAGACAGTTGATACACAGATCCTAGATACCAACAAAATGTTACAAGAAGCTACGAGCTCACAGATGTTACAAACAGAAGGTTTTTACAATTCTCCACAGATGCCACGATCACAGTATACACAATCTGGTTCTTCAAAAAATACACCAAACACTGGTATAATCGCACCATATACACTCCTACAAAAACGCCAACCAGAGGGTATACACAATCCAGTAGGTCAAAAGATACACATACACAGACAGATTCTATGATATCATTCGGTAACCATATCTTACAAAAATGTTTTGATACAAAGAAAAAATTCAGACCCTTAATTGGGACAATTTTAACAGAAAAACAACAATGTTTGCTTGACAATATTTGGCATATTCAAACCATGCCACAAGCAACCTCATTTAAAGTACAAATCCTAAACGCTCTGAGTATTTATTTCTCAGAACAAAGCCAGATTGTTTCCTAAAAACAAAATAAACGTTTTTCTCACTACATTTTTAGGGGAATAAAAACTGGAATTTTTAATAAATGGGAAACAGTCACACAATATATACAGTGTAACAGCCTACTTTATAAAGGATACCACAGTTTTGCTGAAGCTATGAAAATTGCCAGAGAAACCTTTGGAGTTGAATCCTTTTTCATTGAACCAGAAGAAGTGAAAACTTTTGCAGAAATGGCAAAAACTAATCCTGAGCAGTTTATCAAAGCTCAAGAAAATGTAATTGCCCAGTTACAAGAACAACTTTTAAAATCTGGAAAAAATACACAGATAACACAAACCCAGATTGAAAATAGTTTTCTCAAACAAAAGATTTCTTTTCTAGAAGCAAAAAATACACAGCTTCTACAAAAGCTTGAGAAAAAGGAAACAAATACAGTTATACACAGAAATTTCGACAGTTTTAAAGCAAGGATACTAGATACGCCGCTAAGTCAGACTATGCAACCACTTTTTGAGAATTTCCCAGAATTCGAACAAATGGTTTCAAACAAAGTGTGCACATAATTTCCATTACTACTATACAAGTTGCAACAAGATATCATCGACATGGCTTTTCAAGAAAAAACATACAAAGGCGTTACAGTGGTTCAAAGAACACATCACGATGAAGGACAAGCCCCGACCAACATTTTCCTACTACAAATCAACCTAAAGGTTACAGATATGGCAGACGATCAAATCCTTGGTTTCTACCACAACGGAATGATGGACTACATAGAATTCAGCCTAAATCCAAAGACAGAAGCCCTTTTCAACAAATTTGGAGAGAAGTTCATTCTTACAGCCGGGAATATTGCATCCCATTCATCCAGCCCACTAATAGGATGTAAAATCTTCGCATCATTTTCCGAAGCAAATGGTCATACATACAGTATCTTGTGTAGAGGTTCCTGTTTCTCCCCATTCTATTTTTGGCCGTTGTCTCTTATATGGATTATATAGACCATACATATTTTCATCCATAAAATTTTGCTCTTGTTTGTAGAAATCTGATATCATTGTTTTCCCTTTTAGTATATTTTCAACTAAGGGTAAATTGTAATAATTTTGTAAGTTTTTGTAGCTTTCTTCATATGTCATTCCTAATTCTGTCATACATTCGATTATCATGTCATCGGTTTCTTCTTGTATATTTAATTCTGTGAATTTTCTATTAATAATTTGTTCTATTGTCTTGTTGGTTTCTTCAATTTTAAATCCTGTAGTTTCTTCTTCTTCTAAATAATCTATTAAACTGTAATCAAATTCTTCTTCTTCAAATTTATCAAATCCTATTAGAGTTTCACCATCTTCGTTTTCTGTATCATAATTTGGTTCTGTATCATATTCTGTATTCATAAAATTGTATTTTGTTTCTTCGTCATCTTTATTGTCAGATGACTTCTTTTTAAAATCTACAAATCTCAAGCTTTGTGATCCATCACTATCTTCATATATATAACTTCTTGTTGGTATTAATATTTCGTCTTCTTGACCTTTTATGTCGTTTAATTGCCATTTTAATACTGCTAATTCTTCAGCATCTATTTTTACTGGGTCTATCATTTGTATAGATTTTGAAGCTATTGCATTTACAATCCCTTCAATATTAACTTTGTATTTCATTCCTGACCTGTTGCTAGCCTTTCCTAGCACTCCTATGCTTATTACTATATTGTTTCCTTCATAATTTTCATATCCCTTTGTTTGTAGAGCTATTTTAATATTTTGTAGATCATTTATGTCTTTTAAAATCCCTGGTGTACAATAAAATAACGTTGTATTTTGGCTAAGGTCTATTTCCATTCCTGAAATTATTGCCTTTTTTAACTCTGTTTTCCAGCTTTTGTCTAGTAATAGGGCTAATAATTTTGTCCCTAAGTTTTTTCTTCCTAATGCTTTGATTCCTATGATCACTAGTCCTACGTGTGCAAAATGTTTTCCTGATTGTTTTATCTTTTGTATAGTATCAGGTGAGAATAAGTCTAATGTTACGGATTTGTCTACTACTCTTAAACTTTCTTCTCTACTACTTTGGATTAACACTGTATTTATGTTTAAAAGTCCTGTTTGATATAATACTCTAGGATTTAGAATATCTAATTGATGTTGATTGTAAAGATTTATATTTCTGTCTAAGTCTATTTCTTCTTGTAATTGCATATTTTGTTGTGAGGAATTTGAACCTGATCCTCTTCTAACAATTCTGTTTAAAAATGACTCTGATGATATTGTATCTTGTATATTACTTGTTGAGCTTCTTGCTTCTTGTACTGTTCTGCTTCTTCCCAAAAAACTTCTGTTTTGATTATTCATTTCCTAGGTAACCAGTGTGTATATGGTTTAGGTTTTCTGTTTATTTTAATATCTTCTAGATTTAATTTATTTATTGCTTCGGTGATTTTATCTATATCACTTTCTTTTGTTGTATCAGTCTCTTTTTTTTATCTTCTAATATATTAATTATTTTGTTTAATTTTTCAATAACCTGTAATATTAGACTGATAATATAATTAAATAAAAGTGGATAATGGCTATCACTTTTATTCTGTCCTGTGTATTTGGTAAAACCTGTGACTTTTACTGTATTTTCTGTTGGTTTATATTTTTTAACGTCTTCTAAAGCCTTTCTATATTCTTTAGATGACTCCAGATTTAACCTTCTACTATTTGTTTAACTATTTCTAAAGATTTTTCTAAATTATTTAACTGTTTTTCAATTTTGTTCAGTGAATTTTTGTTTTCAGTTTCTATTTGTTTTGGTTTATTGCTTTCTAGCAAATAACTTAGCTGTTGAATTTCCTGTTTGGTAGTAATTAATTTTCTAATTTCTTTTAATTCTTTTATAATTTGGTTATTTTGTTCTTTAATATATCCTAGATTTTCCGTTAGTTTATCAAAACGCTTTATTACTGATGACGAAGTATTTGAATCAATGATTTAAGAAAAACCTATCTCTTAGTATCTATCCAGATTTCTTACTCCTTTTCATAATATATTCATATATCCCATTAAAATCTTAAATAAACAATAAACAACGATTAAATAAAGAAATATACTGGGGTTTATCTTGACCCTTAAATTCATCATAACCTTTATATTTATATCATTACATAATATGATCCCTGGATTTTCACCTTAGCGGGTTCTCATTAAATGTGGACTTCAACTGCCACTAACAAGCCTGACTAAGTCTTTTAAACCTTAAGAATCGTACCATGCTCTGATACCAATAAGGTGGTATTCTCTACTTTACGGCTTCTACTTCCATTGTGGAGTTTTTTATTTATTTATTTATTTATAAAATGGGATATACTATGAAGATCTAAAGGAGTGTAAGAAATACTGGATTTATACTAAGGAGATAGGAAGAGAGAGTTTAGAGAGCCATATGAGAGAATGCTTTCTAATATTTCTCAAGTTTTTCGGTGTGTTTCCAACTGAACTCTAAACAAGAATTTATAAGCAAAATAAAAGAACTATGCTAGCCTATATTGTGACACGTACCTATGCTAGGCTAATTATTACACATAAATTATTATACCCACTGAAAAGATTCATAAGGCAATGTCGACAAACGAATTTGTGTAGAAAAGTCTAAAAGTAGAAAAAGTTATGTCGGCCATATTCCGAAAAAAATTTGTTTGGGCTGTCATGCTGATGTCGCTTCTTCTAGATGAAAAAGTCTTCTAGAAGTCTCTATGAGTGTTGTCGATAGACTGTGGTGATCCTGGATCTGTCCCATCGTATTCATCTTTTTCATCCATGTTTCCGATGATGATTGGACTTGAGTCATCTTCTCCGATGAACGGAAAAACCATAATCCAGTTATTGTGGACAAAAATCTGCGTGTAGTGTCCTTCTGCAATTAATTTGTACTGTTTTCCCCAATGTCGATAGAAAAAATTTGCTGGTAATGTTGGTGTTTTCTGTCCTTGCGTAATCATCTTTCCTATCTGTAGTTGAAGTGTTTCTTTGCTGTTGATGTTATCCCACCATGTGTACTCGAGACTCCATGCGTATTTCTTTAGTGCCTTTTGTTCATCTTCATGATGGCTGATGAATATGCGTTTTCGTGCAGGTCTGTATGTATGACCATTTGCTTCGGGAAATGATGCGAAGATTTTACATCCTATTAGTGGGCTGGATGAATGGGATGCAATATTCCCGGCTGTAAGAATGAACTTCTCTCCAAATTTGTTGAGAAGGGCTTCTGTCTTTGGATTTAGGCTGAATTCGATATAGTCGATCATTCCGTTGTGGTAGAAACCAAGGATTTGATCGTCTGCCATATCTGTAACCTTTAGGTTGATTTGTAGTAGGAAAATGTTGGTCGGGGCTTGTCCTTCATCGTGATGTGTTCTTTGAACCACTGTAACGCCTTTGTATGTTTTTTCTTGAAAAGCCATGTCGATGATATCTTGTTGCAACTTGTATAGTAGTAATGGAAATTCTGTGCACACTTTGTTTGAAACCATTTGTTCGAATTCTGGGAAATTCTCAAAAAGTGGTTGCATAGTCTGACTTAGCGGCGTATCTAGTATCCTTGCTTTAAAACTGTCGAAATTTCTGTGTATAACTGTATTTATTTCCTTTTTCTCAAGGTTTTGTAGAAGCTGTGTATTTTTTGCTTCTAGAAAAGAAATCTTTTGTTTGAGAAAACTATTTTCAATCTGGGTTTGTGTTATCTGTGTATTTTTTCCAGATTTTAAAAGTTGTTCTCGTAACTGGGCAATTACATTTTCTTGAGCTTTGATAAACTGCTCAGGATTAGTTTTTGCCATTTCTGCAAAAGTTTTCACTTCTTCTGGTTCAATGAAGAAGGATTCAACTCCAAAGGTTTCTCTGGCTATTTTCATAGCTTCAGCAAAATTGTGGTATCCTTTATAAAGTGGGCTGTTACACTGTATATATTGTGTGACTGTTTCCCATTTATTAAAAATTCCAGTTTTTATTCCCCTAAAAATGATGTAGTGAGAAAAACGTTTATTTTGTTTTTCGGGAACAATCCGGCTTTGTTCTGAGAAATAAATATTCAGAGCGTTTAGAATTTGTACTTTAAATGAGGTTGCTTGTGGCATGGTTTGAATATGCCAAATATTGTCAAGCAAACATTGTTGTTTTTCTGTTAAAATTGTCCCAATCAAGGGTCTGAATTTTTTCTTTGTATCAAAACATTTTTGTAACATATGGTTACCGAATGATATCATAGAATCTGTCTGTGTATGTGTATCTTTTGACCTACTGGATTGTGTATACCCTCTGGTTGGCGTTTTTGTAGGAGTGTATATGGTGCGATTATACCAGTGTTTGGTGTATTTTTTGAAGAACCAGATTGTGTATACTGTGATCGTGGCATCTGTAGAGAATTGTAAAAACCTTCTGTTTGTAACATCTGTGAGCTCATAGCTTCTTGTAACATTTTGTTGGTATCTAGGATCTGTGTATCAATTGTCTGTGTACTAATTTTCTCTTCATCCGATGAGATACTCATTGAAGATGAATACCTGATAGGCTGTATAACCTTTCTTTTTTCCTTTATCTCTTTTCTCCATCTGTAATAAATAACTTGTTAAGATTTCTAGATAACATATCTGCTATCCCATTATCTTTTCCTTTAATGTGTTCAAAATTTATCTTGTAACCACATCCTTGTATAATGTTTTGTAAATTTATCCATCGCGTTTTATTAACTATTTTACTTTGATCGTTTTTTATAAAGCGAACTATAACTTCACAATCTGTTCTGACTGTGAATTCTTTTTGTAAAAATATTTTAAATTTTTCCAGAGCATTTATTAATGCTTGGATTTCAAAATCTAGGCTTGTCCAATTCATACCAATTTTGTTAAAATTTCCACTGGCATATGAACAAATATTTTCTGTTTCTTTTGGATTGTACTTGTTAGGTTTAGAAAGAAGAACTGCTCCCCATCCTTCTTTACAACCATCAACCTCTATGATTATATAATCTATAACTAATGGTAATTCTAAAGGTTTAATATTTTTTACCTTTTCTTTGATTATTTTGACAAGCTTTATGTCTTCTATGTTAAAAAGTCTTTGACCATTTTTTGTTGTTTTAGTGTATAAAGGTCCTACTAATTTTGAAAGATTTGGGATGAATTTTCGAGTATAATTTATCAGACCTAAAAAGGCTTGTATTTGTTTAAGACCTTCGATTTTTTTTCTGGAAAATCTAATATTTTTGTAGAAATATGTGATTGTAATTCTATCTTTTCATTTCCGATTTCTAGGCCAAGAAAAGATATTTTTCTTTTGAATAGATCCATTTTTCTTTTGGATACTACTATACCATTCTTTTTTATTTCTTCAAATATCTGTTGTAGGTGTTTTTCATGTTCCTGTACTGTTTCGCTGGCAACCAAGATATCGTCAATGTATACCGGACAAAAATTCTATTTAAGAAATATACTGTCCATGAATCTTTGAAATATGGATGGTGCGTTCTTGAGTCCAAAGCTAAGAACATTCCATTCATATTGTCCTTCTGAACATGTGAAGGTTGTCCATGGTTTGAAGGTTTCTTCAAGCTGTAACTGATTGTATCCTGACTTTAAGTCAAATTTGGAAAATATTCTTTTCTTCTGTATGAGATTTAGTAAACTATCTTTGTTAGGAATGTTATATCCATCATCCTCTGTATTGTCATTAAGTCTTTTATAGTTATAAACTATTCTGGCTTTTCCTCTTTTTATTTCACCGTGATTTCTTACCATAAATGCTGTGGATCTGTGAGGACTTTCAGATTTTCTAATTAATTTTTGTTCTATCATTTCTGGTATCTGTTTTTTAAATTCTTCTTTGTCTAAAGGGCTATATGCTATATTAGCTGTTCGGATTGTTATGTCAGGGTTTTTTATTTTAAATTTACATATGTGTTTAACTTTTGAATTCCTTATATCACCTCTCCTATGAGTCCTGTCTTTTCTAAATGTAAAATTATAGGGTGATTTATATTTTTTGTAATTTCTACTCCTTTCTCTAATTCATGTGTTAGGAAATTTGTGAGTAGTTTTATTGATTCGTTTTCAACGAATGTTTTATTTTGGTCATTTTTTAAAAATTCTAAGTGACCTTGTCCACCACGCTTTCGAGCGGACTCTGATGTATTTGTATATCTCATTGTAGGAAAGCTGTAAATATGTTTACTTAATGTGATAAAGTTTCTTGTAAGGGTGATAGCACCATTTAGTCCGAATATAAAATTTAATCCTAAAACAAAATCTGAGGATTTTATATACTCTGGATTAATATTTACTTGTGGTATTTCATATTTAATGCTGTAATTTCCTGCAAAGTCTAAAAATTGTATGCCTGTTGGTTCTACATAGTGTGTGATTGAGATAAGTCGACTTTCAATTGTTCTAGTGACTAATTTATAGGGTAACTCTTTATGGTATTGTTTAGGGATTAAAGTATATGATGCTACACTTTTTGTTGCTCCTGTATCCACTAATGCCGTTAAATCAACAAATTTATTATTGTCTAACCATAATCTACATTGTATATGAATCATGTTTGTGTATCCCTTTGTCTGAATATAAGTATGCTCACGTTCTTCAGACATTTGAGCTACTTCGAATTCTTCGACGTTCTGTTTTTTCTTTTCTACTATGTCTTCTATATGTTTTAATTTTCTTTCTATATTATCAATTTTTAGTTTATGTAATTCTATTATTATTTCTAGTTTTTCTATTTTTTCGTAATATATGTCCGTGTCTAATGTCTTATTTGTTTCTTTTAATGTTTTATTTGTTTCTTTTGTTGTTGTTATTTCTTGATTAAATAACTTTTTAAGACATAAATAACATATTTCTTTGAAACAAATGTTACATTGTGATCTTTTGTCCATGCTAGGGTAATACCCACAATTATAACATTTTATATAATTATTACCTCTTTTGCTTATCCAATCATGTTCACATTCTATTTGTTCTGTATTAACATATGTGTATGTGATTTTTGTTAACTTTTCCTCATCCCTATCACTATATATGCTATATACTGATTCATTCTCTGAATCATCAGTCTCTAAGGATTCTATTTCGTAATCTCCTATTTGTTCTACAAGATTACTTCTTTCTATATTTTTTCCCTTGTTAGGGCATTTATTAGCTAAATGTTTTTCATCTCCGCAGATGAAACATTTACATTTGCGTGTTTGTGGTTTTCTAAAATATTTATTTTTATAATAGGGTTTGTATCCTTTTTGATATGTTGTACTTTTCCTTAATTTTTTTTATAGTCATAATGACCATAAGCTTGTGGTGTATAAATTGATGTTTTGCAAAACGCATATGCATTCTTTTTTAGTTGTTCTTGTAAAGCAACTTCTTTACATCTTTCTTCTAATACTCCAAATGTATATGTTATTCTAGGTCCTATGCCCAAAATTTTCTTTTCACCATATGTTTGTTTCCATGTTTCATGTATATTTTTTCCCAAGTCTCCTGGTAATTTTATAAAATATTTGTCGCATAGATTATCATCCATGGCTTGTCCTGTTTGAGATAATAATCTTGAGAAGTCTATTGTGAATTCGTTTATATACTTCATATCTGCTATACTTAATTGTTCTAAGTTTCTTATTGCAGTGTCTTGTATCAGGCTATTATTTTTAGCTGGATCAACTCCTAGAATAAGAGTTCTTATTTGTGATGTGAAATTGTATGGATTTTCTCCTAGGGCTTTTAGCCTATTTATTTCATCTGGGTCTTGGGCTTTTTTACTTTGCCAAATACCTAGAGAAATTGGGCCTAATGTGGTTTCTTGTAACAACCCAAATTTTAGTAAGTTGAAGGTTTAGTATCTAGAATGAAAAGAATGAAAGTAAGCTAAGGGACCATATTTCTAAGTATTGTTTTCTCTTGTAGTATTTTAGGAATAAATGGGAATTTGGTGACCAAAGTGTGAAGAATGGGACTTTTGTGCTCAAGGGTGAAATGAGAAAGCTAGAATAAGATAAAACCCTACCTCCTTCATTTCTTGTGTTTCATACGATGGAGAAGAGGATTTGAGAGAAGATGAGAAGAACCCTAATTGGATTTGTGATGGAAAGAGCTGCAGAAATTGTTAGAGTCATCTTCTCCAAGGTTTGATTTCTTTATCTTCTTCTTCTCTATGTTTGATTAGGCTAGTTTATGGTGGGGGATTTGAGAATCCATTTGTTGGTTGAGTTTAAATCAATGAAAGAAAGAAGGCAATTGATTTTGGGATTGATTCCCTATGAGATTGAACTAATCATTAAGAAATTTCATCATGTCTGTTTGATGATCTCCATTTCTTCCATGGATTGAGTTTTGGAGTTTTTTTTGGGGTTAAAAGTGGTGAATCACTAGATGGATTTGATGGATTAGATATTGTGTAGATGTTGGCTTTTGGTTCTTAATGTTTATTATGTCAAAAATGTCGATTAGGGATACTTAGAACCGATTTGGAGGAGTTAGGGGATGAGAAACCGTTGAGTTTTGGGGGAGAAAATCGTGCAGGGCAAACAGTGGCCCACGCCGATCTCGGCGCCGATGGACTGGCGCCACAATCGGCGCCAAGCTCTGGCCCCTAACCCCTTTTTCCGTTTTGTTGTTCGTTCGGCTCTTGGGTCGAGGCGTCGATTGGAGAGTTGTTTTGGGGGTTTGTTAAGGATGTTTGGGAGTATGGTAGATGGTTTAACACCATTCTTGTGGTGTCCAATTCAGGTGTTCGGTTTAAACAAGTGTGGGTTTCAGAGCGTGTGTCGAGGTGCTAACGCTAAGGTGAGTTCCCTTATGCATAATCCCTATCTTTTAAATGAATTGTGAAGATTGACATGACTGGAAATTGGTTTACTTGGCCATCATGAATATATGTTTCCCTGACATGAAAAGTGTTATTTTACCATTGAAGGAGGATTATCCTCAAGTACGTTTTCAAAGCAAGCTTTTATGATTATTGCTATGGTAGAGTCGGGTTGCACAGTGGAAGACTTCTCGAGTTGCCGTGCCTGGCTTTGTAAGGTGTTGAGTTGCCGTGCCTGGCTTTGTAAGGTGTCGAGTTGCCGTGCCTGGCTTTGTAAGGTGTTGAGTTGCCGTGCCTGGCTTTGTAAGGTGATAATGGTCCATGCCACTGTGTACACCCTTGTTTGAGAACATGGTTGAAATGTTACTGTTCTGATTGTAAGCATACGTTTTCTTAAATGATCTGTGAACCTACTTTTATAAGGGGAATTCACTAGACCTTTTGGTCTAACCCTCGCTTTTCAAAACTAAACCATTTTCAGGTAAGTGTGTTACGAGTTCTTCTAGTAAGAACTGTGAGATGGCATGAAGGATTTGGAACTTAGAGCGACTCCAAGTCTTTTGGCTGATGTTTAGATAGAGCTCTCGGCTGTGGAATAGAGACTTCCGCTGTCAATTTTGCTTAGCTTAGTGAAAAGAATGTTTATGAACAAGTTATTTATGTAAGTCGAATGCTTAATCTATGGTATTGCTTGATTTTGAAATTGGGACGTTACATTTCTAAATAAGAGAACATATCCATGCTATCTTTTTTATTTGTTTCCCACATATTTACAACTGTTTGTTCCCATATTAAGACTTCATCTACCCATAACTGTGGTTTTTGTTGTTCTAATAGTAACATATTACTACTAAATATATTTCCTATAGGTAATCTATTACCTTTTCCTACATAATTGGATTCTTGTTGATAATTTGTGGAGGGTCGTGACCACGATTCTCTTCCTGATGTATCTTGTGTAGAGGTTCCTGTTTCTCCCCATTCTATTTTTGGCCGTTGTCTCTTATATGGATTATATGGACCATACATATTTTCATCCATAAAATTTTGGTCTTGTTTGTAGAAATCTGATATCATTGTTTTCCCTTTTAGTATATTTTCATCTAAGGGAAAATTGTAATAATTTTGTAAGTTTTTGTAGCTTTCTTCATATGTCATTCCTAATTCTGTCATACATTCGATTATCATGTCATCGGTTTCTTCTTGTATATTTAATTCTGTGAATTTTCTATTAATAATTTGTTCTATTGTCTTGTTGGTTTCTTCAATTTTAAATCCTGTAGTTTCTTCTTCTTCTAAATAATCTATTAAATTGTAATCAAATTCTTCTTCTTCGAATTTATCAAATCCTATTAGAGTTTCACCATCTTCGTTTTCTGTATCATAATTTGGTTCTGTATCATATTCTGTATTCATAAAATTGTATTCTGTTTCTTCGTCATCTTTATTATCAGATGACTTCTTTTTAAAATCTACAAATCTCAAGCTTTGTGATCCATCACTATCTTCATATATATAACTTCTTTTTGGTATTAATATTTCGTCTTCTTGACCTTTTATGTCGTTTAATTGCCATTCTAATCCTGCTAATTCTTCAGGAACTATTTTTACTGGGTCTATCATTTGTATAGATTTTGAAGCTATTGCATTTACAATCCCTTCAATATTAACTTTGTATTTCATTCCTGACCTGTTGCTAGCCTTTCCTAGCACTCCTATGCTTATTACTATATTGTTTCCTTCATAATTTTCATATCCCTTTGTTTGTAGAGCTATTTTAATATTTTGTAGATCATTTATGTCTTTTAAAATCCCTGGTGTACAATAAAATAACGTTGTATTTTGGCTAAGGTCTATTTCCATTCCTGAAATTATTGCCTTTTTTAACTCTGTTTTCCAGCTTTTGTCTAGTAATAGGGCTAATAATTTTGTCCCTAAGTTTTTTCTTCCTAATGCTTTGATTCCTATGATCACTAGTCCTACGTGTGCAAAATGTTTTCCTGATTGTTTTATCTTTTGTATAGTATCAGGTGAGAATAAGTCTAATGTTACGGATTTGTCTACTACTCTTAAACTTTCTTCTCTACTACTTTGGATTAACACTGTATTTATGTTTAAAAGTCCTGTTTGATATAATACTCTAGGATTTAGAATATCTAATTGATGTTGATTGTAAAGATTTATATTTCTGTCTAAGTCTATTTCTTCTTCTAATTGCATATTTTGTTGTGAGGAATTTGAACCTGATCCTCTTCTAACAATTCTGTTTAAAAATGACTCTGATGATATTGTATCTTGTATATTACTTGTTGAGCTTCTTGCTTCTTGTACTGTTCTGCTTCTTCCCAAAAAACTTCTGTTTTGATTATTCATTTCCTAGGTAACCAGTGTGTATATGGTTTAGGTTTTCTGTTTATTTTAATATCTTCTAGATTTAATTTATTTATTGCTTCGGTGATTTTATCTATATCACTTTCTTTTGTTGTATCAGTCTCTTTTTTTATCTTCTAATATATTAATTATTTTGTTTAATTTTTCAATAACCTGTAATATTAGACTGATAATAAAATTAAATAAAAGTGGATAATGGCTATCACTTTTATTCTGTCCTGTGTATTTGGTAAAACCTGTGACTTCTACTGTATTTTCTGTAGGTTTATATTTTTTAACGTCTTCTAAAGCCTTTCTATATTCTTTAGATGACTCAAGATTTAACTTTCTACTATTTGTTTAACTATTTCTAAAGATTTTTCTAAATTATTTAACTGTTTTTCAATTTTGTTCAGTGAATTTTTGTTTTCAGTTTCTATTTGTTTTGGTTTATTGCTTTCTAGCAAATAGCTTAGCTGTTGAATTTCCTGTTTGGTAGGAATTAATTTTCTAATTTCTTTTAATTCCTTTATAATTTGGTTATTTTGTTCTTTAATATATCCTAGATTTTCCGTCAGTTTATCAAAACGCTTTATTACTGCTGACGAAGTATTTGAATCAATGATTTAAGAAAAACCTATCTCTTAGTATCTATCCAGATTTCTTACTTCTTTTCATAATATATTCATATATCCCATTAAAATCTTAAATAAACAATAAACAACGATTAAATAAACAAATATACTGGGGTTTATATTGACCCTTAAATTCATCATAACCTTTATATTTATATCATTACATAATATGATCCCAGGATTTTCACCTTAGTGGGTTCTCATTAAATGTGGACTTCAACTGCCACTAACGAGCCTGACTAAGTCTTTTAAACCTTAAGAATCGTACCATGCTCTGATACCAATAAGGTGGTATTCTCTACTCTACGGCTTCTACTTCCATTGTGGAGTTTTTTTTATAAAATGGGATATACTATGAAGATCTAAAGGAGTGTAAGAAATACTGGATTTATACTAAGGAGATAGGAAGAGAGAGTTTAGAGAGCCATGGTGTGTTTCCAACTGAACTCTAAACAAGAATTTATAAGCAAAATAAAAGAACTATGCTAGCCTATATTGTGACACGTACCTATGCTAGGCTAATTATTACACATAAATTATTATACCCACTGAAACGATTCTTAAGGCAATGTCGACAAACGAATTTGTGTAGAAAAGTCTAAAAGTAGAAAAAGTTATGTCGGCCATATTCCGAAAATAAATTGTCTGGGCTGTCATGCTGATGTCGCTTCTTCTAGATGAAAAAGTCTTCTAGAAGTCTTTATGAGTGCTGTCGATAGACTGTGGTGATCCTGGATCTGTCCCATCGTATTCATCTTTTTCATCTTTTTCATCCATGTTTCCGATGATGATTGGACTTGAGTCATCTTCTCCGATGAGCGGAAAAACCATAATCCAGTTGTTGTGGACAAAAATTTGCGTGTAGTGTCCTTCTGCAATTAATTTGTACTGTTTTCCCCAATGTCGATAGAAAAAATTTGCTGGTAATGTTGGTGTTTTCTGTCCTTGCGTAATCATCTTTCCTATATGTAGGTGAAGTGTTTCTTTGCTGTTGATGTTATCCCACCATGTGTACTCGAGACTGCATGCGTATTTCTTTAGTGCCTTTTGTTCATCTTCATGATGGCTGATGAATATGCGTTTTCTTGCAGGTCTGTATGTATGACCATTTGCTTCGGGAAATGATGCGAAGATTTTACATCCTATTAGTGGGCTGGATGAATGGGATGCAATATTCCCGGCTGTAAGAATGAACTTCTCTCCAAATTTGTTGAGAAGGGCTTCTGTCTTTGGATTTAGGCTGAATTCGATGTAGTCGATCATTCCGGTGTGGTAGAAACCAAGGATTTGATCGTCTGCCATATCTGTAACCTTTAGGTTGATTTGTAGTAGGAAAATGTTGGTCGGGGCTTGTCCTTCATCGTGATGTGTTCTTTGAACCACTGTAACGCCTTTGTATGTTTTTTCTTGAAAAGCCATGTCGATGATATCTTGTTGCAACTTGTATAGTAGTAATGGAAATTCTGTGCACACTTTGTTTGAAACCATTTGTTCGAATTCTGGGAAATTCTCAAAAAGTGGTTGCATAGTCTGACTTAGCGGCGTATCTAGTATCCTTGCTTTAAAACTGTCGAAATTTCTGTGTATAACTGTATTTGTTTCCTTTTTCTCAAGCTTTTGTAGAAGCTGTGTATTTTTTGCTTCAAGAAAAGAAATCTTTTGTTTGAGAAAACTATTTTCAATCTGGGTTTGTGTTATCTGTGTATTTTTTCCAGATTTTAAAAGCTGTTCTTGTAACTGGGCAATTACATTTTCTTGAGCTTTGATAAACTGCTCAGGATTAGTTTTTGCCATTTCTGCAAAAGTTTTCACTTCTTCTGGTTCAATGAAGAAGGATTCAACTCCAAAGGTTTTAACCACAAGGGTTGTGGCGTGGTGGTAAGGCCTGGGGAGTTCATAGCGCTTGCCCGGGTTCGAGCCCCACACGCAGCACTTGTGGCCACTGAGGATAATCTCAGGGCTGCATGCTTTAGCAGCTGGGCCAAAGGACCAATTTGCCTAGGGATTAGTCTGGGCCCAATGTGGTCTGGGATACCCTTCTCAAAAAAAAAAAAAAACTCCAAAGGTTTCTCTGGCTATTTTCATAGCTTCAGCAAAACTGTGGTATCCTTTATAAAGTGGGCTGTTACACTGTATATTTTGTGTGACTGTTTCCCATTTATTAAAAATTCCAGTTTATATATATATATATATATATATATATATATATGACGATTTAAAGTGGTTTAATACAACAACCCAAATTTTTGGTTCAAGGACTATATATAGGAGGAGCAAATTTGGAAACAAATGGTGTAGTGGTTTTGGAAGCATAAGCAGTGAAAATGTAAGTAATTTCCAAACCAAATTCTTGTATTAGTTATGGTTGAGTGTAAATAACAATTAAAAGTGATAAAAGTATGAATATTTGCAAGAATCAATGGTTAGAAGAAAGCAAGAATTGAACAAAAATGGAGTTTTTATATTTGTCTTCATATATATATATATATATATATATATATATATATTATATTATACGTTCATGAACTTCCACAGAGATGAAGATGATATTAGTGATAACTGGAAAATCTTCTTAGAAAATAAAAAGATTGAAGACCTTATCAATCAAGTGCATAAAGACAAAAGCATTGTTGATAATTGATTAGATCAACTAATCACCTGTATGATTACAGCTGACAAGAAAGATACGTGGACGGCTAAATAAATTTTACTTTTCTTACCTTTACTTTTCCTAGAAGAAAGTTGAAAAAATAAGCCAGTGGGACCCTTTCTACAACTTTTCAGAAAGAGATTTGTGCTACTTTTGACAAAATGGCCTAGTTATTTCTGAAAGAAGACAAAGACTCCCTCAACCGGTAGAAGCCATCGGTAACCGGTCATTCCTACTTTTGTATCTATAAATATGCTCAAAATCTTTGTTTAGAAGGTGTGCAAAAAACTCTCTAGTGCAATAGTTTCTCTAAATTACAAGAATCTGTAGTAGCTTAAAATTAGTTTGAAGTTTGAAGTCTGAAGCTTTGTAATCATTATCCTACTGTATAATACAAGGTTAGTATTTATATTTTAGTTTCTTATGGCAGGCTAAACCCTCAGGCTTAGAAAGCCAATATATGTTGTGAAATTCATATGAAATAGTTAAAAGTTTTTATTAACACCTTTATATTTTTATTGAAAGAAGAAAAAGATCTTATACACCATATCATGAAGAAATCTCTCTCTCTCTCTCTCTCTATATATATATATATATATATATGATTAGTCACATAATTCCCAAATAGTTAATGCATGAATCAATAATTAATAGTATTGTCCTTGAAGAGTAAAATGATGTTAGCATGTATGTCGGTAGTGAATAAAAAAGAACCAGTAAATACAAACTAGCAATGAGTTTATACGGATTTTAGTTTACAACTTTTATGCATTTTAAGACACCTTGAAAGCTAGCTCGGATGTGGCCTTCAAACTTGCAATTAAATCATCTATTCGTAGAAATCCGAGTGCACAATAAACCCAACAACAAATGCGGATAAAAATAATCTAGATGTTACACAATAATTCTCTAACGTAGAAAATTAAACCCACACGAAATATATATATATATATATATATATATATATATATATATATATATATATATATATATATATGATACCAAATAAGAGGGATGGCGGATTTTTTGGGTTTCCGTTAAACCACTATGACAATAATTTATGAAAAATCATAAATACAAATAAGAGGGATGACGGATTTTTTGGGTTTCCGTTAAACCACTATAACAATAATTTATGAAAAATCATAAATACAAATAAGAGGGATGGCGGATTTTTTGGGTTTCCGTTAAACCACTATGACATAATTTATGAAAAATCATAAATACTTACAGTGGAGATTGACGAACTAGTCGAAGAACTTGGAGGTGACGAGCGGAAGCACCGGGATGGTATATGGACAGCGGTGGTCTTTTTTTTTGGTATGGGATATACTATGAAGATCTAAAAGGAGTGTAAGAAAAAACTAGATTAACATTAAGGAGATAGAGAGAGAGTTTAGAAGGCCATATGAGAGAATGCTTCTAATATTTCTCAAAGGTTTTCTCGGTGTGTCTTACAATGAAATAGAAATTACATTATATAGACAGATTAAAGGAACGAATCTAGACTAGACTAGGACACGTATAAAGTCTAAGCAAATTATTAAAGCTATGTCGGCAACTAACGAATCTTTAAAAGGAATAACGACAACTTACTTTATACAAAAGTCTAAAAGCCAAAAAGAAAGTGTCGGCCAATATTCTGAAAATAATTTGTAGTGACGTCAGGCTGACGTTTCTTCTTCTAGATGAAAAGAGTCCTTCTAGAAGTCCCTGTGTGTGCTGTCGATTGACGGTGGCGAATCTGGATCTGTTCCGTTTCCGTCATAGTCATCTCTTTCGTCTGTGTTTTCAATTATAATTGGACTGGAATCATCTTCTCCGATGAATGGGAGGATCATGATCCAATTGTCTTGTACGAAAATCTGTGTATAGTGACCTTCTGCAATAAGTCTGTACTGTTTTCCCCAAGGTCGATTGAAAAAACCTGCAGGTAGTGTTGGTGTCCTTTGCCCCTGTATGATCATTTTTTCCACCTGTAACTGTAGAGTTTCCTTGTTGTTGATATTGTCCCACCATGTGTATTCGCGGCTACATGCATATTTTATCAACATCATTTGTTCTTCTTCGTGATGGCTGATAAAAATACGTTTTCTGGCAGGTCTGTATGTATAACTGTTGGCTTCAGGAAAGGATGCAAAAATCTTGCAACCTATCATTTGATCATTTGAATGAGATGCCATATTGCCGGCTATAAGAATAAATTTTTCCCCGAATTTGTTGAGGATTGCTTCTGTCTTTGGGTTCAAGCTGAATTCTATGTAATCGATCATTCCATTGTGGTAGAAACTTAGGATTTGATCGTCAGGCATGTCTGTGATATTTAGGTTGACCTGTAATAGAAATATGTTGGTCGGAATCTGTGCTGCATAATGATGTGTTCTTTGAACCACTGTAACGCCTTTGTATTTTTTCTCTTCAAAGGCCATGTCGATGATATCTTGTTGTAACTTGTATAACACCAATGAAAATTCTGTGCAAACTTTGTCAGAAACCATCTGTTCGAATTCTAGGAAGTTTTCGAAAAGTGGTTGCATCGTTTGTTTCAGTGGCATATCTAGGATCCTTTCCTTGAAACAATCGAGGTTTCTGTGTATGACTGTGTTTGTTTCCTTTTTCTCAAGCTTTTGTATAAGCTGTGTATTTTTTGCTTCGAGAAGGGAAATCTTTTGTTTGAGAAAACTGTTTTCAATCTGGGTTTGTATAAGTTGTGTATCTTTTCCAGTTTTTAGGAGTTGTTCTTGTAACTGGGCAATCACCTTTTCTTGAGCAATAATGAATTGCTCAGGATTAGTTTTTGCTATTTCTGCAAAGGTTTTTACCTCTTCAGGTTCAATGAAGAAGGTTTCAACTCCAAAAGTTTCCCTGGCTACATTCATAGCTTCTGAAAAACTGTGATATCCTTTATAAAGTGGACCATCACATTTTATATGCTGTGTAACTGTTTCCCATTTATTGAAAATTCCAGTTTTTGTTCCCCTAAAAATGATGTAATGAGAAAAACGTTTGTGTTGTTTTTCGGGAATTTTCTGGCTCTGTTCTGAGAAATAAATGCTCAAGGCATTTAGAATTTGTACTTTGAAAGAGGTTGCTTGTGGCATGGTTTGAATATGCCAGACATTATCAAGCAAACATTGTTGTTTTTCTGTTAAAATTGTTCCAATTAAGGGCCTGAATTTTTTCTTTGTATCAAAACATTTTTGTAACACATGGTTACCAAATGCTATCATAGCATCTGTCTGTATATCCTTTGTTTTGCTAGACTGTGTATAACCCCTGGTTGGGGTTTTTGTAGGTGTGTAAGGTGCAATACCAATATTTGGTATGCTTTTTGACGATCTTGGAATCTGTGGAGAACTGTAAAATTCTTCTGTTTGTAACATTTGTGAGCTTATCGCATCTTGTAACGTTTTCTGTGTATCAACTTTCTGTGTATGGCTTTTCTCCTCATCGGATGAGATACTCATAGCAGATGAATATCGGAGAGGCTGTATAACTTTTCGTTTTCCCTTATCCTTTTTCTCCATCTGTAATGAATAACCTGTTAAGATTCCTGGATAACATATCTGCTATCCCATTATCTCTTCCTTTAATATGTTCAAAATTTATTTTGTAGCCACATCCTTGGATAATATTTTGCAAATTTATCCATCGTGTCTTATTTACCTTTTTGCTCTGATCGTTTTTTATAAAGCGAACAATAGCTTCACAATCTGTCCTGACTGTGAATTCTTTTTGTAAAAATATTTTGAATTTCTCTAGAGCATTTATCAATGCTTGTATTTCAAAATCTAAGCTTGTCCAATTCATACCAATTTTGTTGAAATTTCCACTAGCATATGAACAAATCTTTTCTGTCTCTTTCGGATTATATTTATTAGGTTTAGAAAGAAGAACAGCTCCCCATCCTTCTTTACAACCATCAACTTCTATGACTATGTAATCTGTTACTAATGGTAATTCTAGAGGTTTAATATTTTTGACTTGTTCTTTAATTGCTTTAACAAGTTTCATGTCTTCTATGTTAAAATGTCTTTGACCATTTTTTGTTGTTTTACTGTATAGAGGTCCTACTAATTTTGAAAGATTTGGGATAAATTTTCGAGCATAATTTATCAGTCCTAAAAAGGCTTGTATTTGTTTAAGGCCTTCGATTTTTTCTGGAAAAACTAATATTTTTGTAGAAATATGTGATTGTAGCTCTATCTTTCCATTGCCAATTTCGAGGCCAAGAAAGGATATCTTTCTTTTGAACAAATCCATTTTTCTTTTTGATACTACTATACCATTCTTTTTTATTTCTTCGAATATTTGCTGTAGATGTTTTTCATGTTCCTGTATTGTTTCACTGGCAACTAATATATCGTCAATGTAAACTAAACAGAAATCATATTTAAGAAATATACTGTCCATGAATCTCTGGAATATAGATGGTGCGTTCTTGAGTCCGAAACTAAGAACATTCCATTCATATTGTCCTTCTGAACATGTGAAGGCTGTCCATGGTTTGAAGTTTTCTTCGAGCTGTAATTGATTATATCCTGACTTTAAGTCAAATTTTGAAAATATCCTTTTCTTTTGTATAAGATTTAATAAACTATCTTTGTTAGGAATATTGTATCCATCATCTTCTGTATTATCATTTAGTCTTTTATAATTATAGACTATTCGAGCTTTTCCTCTTTTTATCTCGCCATGGTTTCTTACCATAAACGCTGCTGATCTATGAGGACTTTCGGATTTCCTGATTAATTTTTGGTCTAACATCTCTGGTATTTGTTTTTTAAATTCTTCTTTGTCTAAAGGGCTGTATGCTATATTGGTAGTTCGAATTGTTATATCAGGATTTTTTATCTTAAATTTGCATGTATATTTAACCTTTGAATTTTTTATATCCTCTCCTATGAGTCCTATTTTTTCTAAATGTAAAATCATAGGATGGTTTATACTTTTTGTAATCTCTATTCCTTTTTCTAATTCGTGTGTTAGGAAATTTGTGAGTAATTTTCTGGATTCGTTTTCAACGAATTTGTTGTTTTGGTTATTTTTTAGAAATTCTAATTTGCCTTGTCCACCACGCTTTCGAGCGAATTCTGATGTATTTGTATATCTCATTGTAGGAAAGCTGTAAATTTGTTTACTGATTGTTACAAAATTTCTTGTAAGAGTGATAGCCCCGTTTAATCCGAATAAGAAGTTTAATCCTAAAATGAAGTCTGAGGATTTAATGTATTCTGGATTAATGTTTATTTGTGGTATTTCATATTTAATTGTGTAGTTTCCTGCAAAGTCTAGGAACTGTATTCCCGTTGGTTGTATATAATGTGTAATATATATATATATATATATATATATATATATATATATATATATATATATATATATAGGGGTGGTATCGGGTACAAACCAACTAGTTTGTACAAACTCGTACAAACCATACCTAGCTTCATGATTTTGTAAATTTGGCTTCATGAATATATATATATATATTTTGGTTTCATGAATATATAATTTGGCTTCATGAATATATCATTTGGCATTTTTAACTAATTTTTTTACAAAAATAATCATTTGGCATTTTAGGGTATTTTTGTAAAAAAATTAGTTAAAAATGCCAAATGATATATTCATGAAGCCAAATTATATATTCATGAAGCCAAAAAATATATATATATATATATACATTCATGAAGCCAAATTTACAAAATCATGAAGCTATGTATGGTTTGTACAAACTAGTTGGTTTGTATTTGATACCCAGCCTATATATATATAATAATAATAACGATATATATATATATATATATATATATATATATGTGTATGTATGTATGGCAAGATCACAACCAATAACACCGGGATTTAACGTGGTTCCACTATCGCTGTGATAGTGTACGTCCACCAAAGAGAGAGAGCAAGTATTTTTCACCAACCGAGGAGAATTACAAAGTGCTTCCTACAAGGATCTTAAGATCCACGATCGCCTAACAAATCTTCTCGAACACCACCGAATATCAAGAACACTCTAAACCTCACATAAACAAAATATATCGAAAACGATATATTAGGGAGAGTGTTTGGGTGTTTTTTTTATCTAGAGAAGTATATACGGAACAGAGGAATGGATGATCAAAATATGGAAGAGGTGGGGTGTATTTATAGGGATGCAAATACTTGGGGACCAAGTTAAACTTGGAGGCCAAGCATAAGGGCAATATGGTAAATGTCCATATAAATCAATAATATCACGTGTGATTTCTTACAAGTGATAATGACATCACTGAATCCACTCCATCACTGAAGTCAATCCCTTTCTATCACTGATGGCAAACCATGTTAATCACTGATGCCAATTTCCATTTTGGCTTCCAAGCGCTGATGCCAAACTTGTATCCCTGAAGGTTCCATTTCTCAAGGCATACATGTACGTATGTAAGATGACATGGATGGTGACATGAGTTGTCACCCACTATTTTAGAAATATTGCTGGTCCCAGCTATGAATTAGCAATGGTAAACAAGTATTGTAGAAGGGGGGTTGAATACAATACACAAAATTTTTCACTTAATTAATTCTTTATTGATTTAAAATCAAGAATTACACATAGAAAACTTAAAGATTGTTGCGGAACAAAACAGAAAAAATATGTTTAAACAATCTAACACAAAGCCACACAGAGAATAATAACAATTGTAAAACACTTAGAAAACAAATGAACTTCTGAGAGAAATGCCGGCACTTGAAAGCTTGAGAGTTTTTGTAAACTGGTGATTTTGCAAGGAAGGAGAAGACCTCTTTATATAGTGCCTCATGCATTAAATGCATGGACACTTGTCAAGTAGGGCTTGGATGGCAGGATGGAAGCAGCTTCTTCTGAAAAGTACTGGGATATACTTTTGTCTTTGTATGTTTGTCTTGAAGCGTTGACTGTTGTTGAAGTTGAACTTTCTTGAAAGAGATAACAAATACAAAGACCCTTTTTCTGATCCTTGGATTATATCTCTGTCATTGCAAGATATCCCAAATATATTTTGCAGATAAAGTTGAATATACCTGTTGTAAACTGTTGGCCTAGGATGTCTTCAAGGATATCTTCAAGAATTATTTCTTAAGGAATTCTCTGCCGATCATGACTTCAACATATCCTGCGATCATATCTTCAACATCTTCAAGAGATCCTGGAGATCAAGTCTTTAATATCTTCAGGAGATCCTGCCGATCAAGTCTTCAAGAATATCCTTGCTCTTCAAGTGTACTGGCCTAAGACCTTAGGAGGTCTCAAGTAACACCTTAATCTTTGGTTGAGAAGTCTATCTTCAATCCGCATTGAAGATATACTTCTACTTTGTTTCTTCGGTTAATCTTCGACTTCACCGAACATTTTTATACAATTAAGCTGCTTGTAAAGAACCTAAAAATTATTCTAATTATGAATTGTGCAAAAATGAGAGACTGAGGTCATCTTCAAATCTTAAGTGACCCAACAATCTCCCCCTATTTGAGGATGAGATCCATAATTAGAATCTGAGAAGTAAACACTGAATAATTCATTTTTGACCCTTGTTTACTCTTTTTGGGTTCTTTTCACATAGTCCATTCTTTTTGTTCTTTTTGGATTTTTTTTTGTATATCCGATATTTACAAGTATAATGAAAGAATAAGGTATATCTGTACACACTATTAACAAAAATGTACTTGTATTGAAAACTTGAAAGAGCAATAACTTAAGTTTACAAGTACATATCAGAAACATAAAAAGATGATCAATTCATCCTTTTCTGAAGTTCAGCTAGGATGGCATGTTGTAGTGGAGGGATTGCAGATGTGTCAAGGGTAATGACAAGGATGGCTTCAAGGAAGATAGAGTCAGCCATAGATATCTCCTCATATCGGAAGAATTGTTGTGTGCCTTGGGCATTGTTGAAGAAAATGCCTCGATACGGTCTGCATATCACAGAAGGAGATTTTCTGGTGGGGACTGAGGGAAGCTTTAGGTTCAGGTTCTTGAGATCAGGAAGAATTCCTATAGCAGCAAGATCTTGGAAGATGGTTTGGTGGAATTCTTTCCTTATCTTCTTTAGATTGTCAAGAAGTCCTCTAATATATATCTTTGCATCAACTAGGTTCGGACTTTTTGAATCTTTAAGACATTCAGCAATTTCGTACCATTCTAACATACCATAAGAATCAAGGTCATGAAATCTTACCGGTGTGATGGAGTTGTCAGCCCGGGTAAGTATCACATAGACATCATGTGATTATTTGTGAGTAGCCAGTTTGGCTTCAACGATTTTAGAGAAACTGGTCCTTCCAAGTAACCTCTTCTTGCACCATGCGAACTTTTTGAAGAACTCAGATTGCTCCCCCTCAACAAGTGTACCTGCATGTTCAAAAGTTTGCTCCCCCTGAGCTGGTGGATCTGGTTGTGCTGATTTGGATGGGTCAGAAGGACCCGACATGTCAGATTGACCCGGTTGGTCGCTGGAAAGAATTTCCAGACCTCTCTCCCCCTCAGCGGCCGACCGTTCACGAGACAGGACAACATCAGCAAAGTGAGTGAGGACTCGAGCCTGCGCGGCTGGAAGAGCATCCATCCTTTGGTGAAGAGAGACAAGACCACCAAGAAGCTGATTGTTTAGGCTTTGCTGGCTCTCAATGGATGACTGTAGCCTAATAATTTCCTGATCACGAGCCTCGAAAGCAGCTTTCATGGCAACCGAAAGATGCGTTTAACCGCAGCCCGATGGGATTCCTTAGGATTGGCTTGGTAACGCGCACACAGGCAAGTAGCAAACATAATACCAGGTCTACTAGCAGTAAGATAAAGAAGTGACGCAATCATTCCTCTAAACTTGGTGACATCAACAGACACACCAGCTGGACCAGCATCAAGTTTTAGAGGTGGTGCCATAGGAGTTTTCATGGGAGAGCAGGTATCAAATTTAAACTTTTTCAGAAGATCACGAATGTATTTGCTTTGGTTTATAAAAATACCTTCAGAAGATTGTTTTACTTGGAGACCCAAGAAAATGTTAGCTCCCCCATCATGCTCATCTCATATTGACTCATCATGAGAGAGACAAACTCATCACACAGTGATTCATCGGTGGCACCAAAAATGATGTCATCCACATAGATTTGAACAAGAATAAGATTACCTGGGCTTTGTTTGATGAAAAGTGTGTTGTCAATCTTACCCCGAGTGTACTTGTTCTTCAGAAGAAAGTCAACTAGAGTGTCATACCAGGCACGATGAGCTTGTTTAAGGCCATAGAGAGCCTTATCCAATCTGTACATATAGTCAGGATGCGACGGATCTTCAAATCCAGGAGGTTGCTTCACATAGACTTCTTCAGCTAGCTCTCCATTCAGGAAGGCACTCTTGACATCCATCTGGAAGACTCTGAAGTTCTTGTATGCAGCATGAGCAAGGAAGATTCTGATTGCTTCAAGTCTTGCAACTGGAGCAAATGTTTCGTCATAGTCAATTCCTTCTTCTTGCCTGTACCCTTGAGCAACCAGCCTGGCTTTATTTCTGATGACAGTGCCTTCTTCATCCATCTTGTTTCTGAAGACCCACTTGGTTCCTATGATTGTTTTTCTGGGAGGACGAGGAACCAATCTCCAGACCTTGTTCCTTTCAAACTGAGAGAGTTCTTCTTGCATGGCAGTGATCCAACATGGATCAGCTAGAGCTTCTTCAACCTTCTTAGGCTTTATAAGGGACAAGAAGTTCACATAGAGACAAATGTTGCCTACTCCTCTTCTGGTTTGGACACCAGCTTGTTGATCACCAATTATTTGATCAATTGGATGATCCTTGGTCCATTTTATAGCAAGAGGCAAAGCTGGAGGATAGGAAGGTTGAGCATGAGATGTAGAAGGTAGATCTTGGGAGGATGTAAGGTCAGGTGGATTTGATGAAGAAGGGATATTTGAGGGATGAAAGAGATTGGTGTTTTGAAGAGAATTTTGATTGTGGGAAGTTTGGATCGGCAGAGGATTTTCTTCTTGGTTTGAGGAAGGGTTTGAAGTTGTGGAAGGGTTATTATCTTGAGTGGTAGGATTTTGAGGAGAGGGTATGGGAGTAGTTGGGTTAGGTGGAGAAGGAAAGACATCACCGATGCAAGAGGTGATCCAACTATTTAATTCATCATCATCGGAGGAGAGGGATGATACCTTGAGGTCATCAAACTTGACATGTATTGATTCATCAATACATTTTCTCCTAAGATTGTAGACCCTGAAAGCTTTGGAGGTGAGAGAATAACCCATAAAGATACCTTCATCTGCTTTAGGATCAAATTTGCCCAAGTTCTCTCTGTCATTTAATATATGGCATACACACCCAAAGACATGAAGAAAACTGATGTTTGGTTTTCTACCATAAAAGACTTCATAGGGAGTCTTATTATGTCTTTTTACAATAATGGACCTATTCTGGGTAAAGCATGCAGTATTAATTGCTTCAGCCCAAAAGTAGGTCGGCAGGTGAGATTCACTCAGCATGGATCTGGCAGCTTCACACAGCGTCCTGTTCTTTCTCTCCACCACACCATTTTGTTGTGGAGTCCGTACAGCTGAAAAATTCTGAGAGATGCCCTTTTCAGTGAAGAAGTCATCCAAGACACTATTTTTGAATTCAGTGCCATTGTCACTCCTTACTGATCTCACCAGCTGCCCATTCATCACTTCAGATCTTTTGATGAACTTTATGATTTCTTCAGAAGTATCACTTTTGTACCTGAGAAAAAATACCCAAGTGTAACGTGTAAATTCATCAATAATAACAAGAATGTACCTTCTTCCACCAAGGCTTGGAGTGCTGACTGGTCCACACAGATCCATGTGCAGCATCTGAAGAGGTTGAGAGATGGAGAAGCATTGCTTGGACTTGAATGAAGATTTTGTGAGCTTTCCCTTCTCACAAGCAGCACATAGCTTTTCTTTCACAAAGGTCAGCTTTGGCATTCCAGACACTAGCTCTTTGGAGGAGAGAGAGTTCAAGGTTTTGAAGTTGAGGTGAGAGAGACGCTTGTGCCAAAGCCAACTGATCTTAGCAGGGTTTTCAGAGACAAAACATATGTTTGTTCCAAAAGATGAACTCTGTCCCATGTCTATAACATAGACATTTTCTTTTCGATACCCGGAAAGTACAACTTTCATGTCTTTGTCAACCACCGTGCAAATGGACAGTTCAAAGATTACTTTATAGCCGAGGTCACACAGCTGGCTTATGCTCAAGAGGTTGTGCATCAAGCCTTCAACGTACGCTACTTTATTAAAGGTGACGGAACCATTAGAGAGAGTTTCGTAGCCTTTAGTACTGCCATGAGAATTATCGCCAAAGGTAACAGATGGACCTTTAACTGACTTGAAGTTTACAAGAAGAGATTTGTTTCCAGTCATATGTCGTGAACATCTACTATCCAGATACCAGATCCGTTGATGTCCATAAACCTGCAGTCATAGAAAAACTAGTTCTTTGGTACCCATTTGGAGATGGGTCCTTTTGGGTGAGAAGAAGAAATAGAGAGGTCTTTGGATGAGTTCCTGTCCATTCTTTCAAGAGGACAATCTTTAGCCACATGAAAAGTGTCACCACAGTTATAGCATTTTCTATAGATAAAAACCTTTTTAACATTATTACCACTTTCCTTGTTTTGACCTTTCGCATTGATTTTTATGATCTTGGCTGAAGAGGATGAACCAAGAGGTGTGGTTCCTAGGATTCCTTTGTAAGGGATGAGAGTTGGTGAGTGACAGGATTCTTTGGAATCTGACTTTTTCAAAAGCACAGATCGAGGAATGGGAAAAGTGGAAGAGTTACCAGAATATTTCTTTGGAGTTTTTCTTTTGGGATGGAACTCGGCAACTGATTTCCCTTTGTCAGAGGTGGAAAATCTGTTTGGAAGAGGTTGAGGTTCTCTCTTAAGGATCTTTGAAGGCTTAGGTTCAGAGGAAGAGGCTTCATCTATGTGTAGGGATTTCATCAGCTCATGAACAAGTTTAGGAAGGTCATTAGAACCTTGGGCTTCTTCAACTTTAGAAGTTGAGGCATCACCTTTAGCTTTAATGAACATCCCAAACTTCAAGGCTTCAGAAAGATCAACAGAGTTCATTGAATGAGTATCACTTGAATGGTGTTCAGAGGACTCATAGAATGGAGGAAGCACAAAGGAAGTGTAAGCATGAACAGTTGAGGAAGAGTCAATGTCCATTTTGCCAAAGCCAAGTCCAGATTTGTCAGCACAGTTCATTTGGTCTTTAAAAATCGTTTCTAAATTCTTAGAAGAGTTAGTCCACTTTTTCACAGTTTCTTGTTCCTCTTTAAGTCTTTTGAACAACTTATTTTTCTCTTTAGCAAGTGTAAAGTTTATGGTTTTCAGATCTTCAAGCTCAGCTTTAATTTTGTCAAAATGTTTTAGTTGTGAAAGACAGATATGAAGTTGAGAGGAGAGAGATTTTATCTGAGCATTTGCCTTTTTCTTAGCATCTTTAGCATCATGAAAGTCAACAGTTAAAGAGTCAAATGCTTCAATCTTTTCAGCATCAGTGAGAGATAGAAAGGGATGTACCTGAGTGGATGAGGAGGAACATCCTGTTGAGACTAGAGCCAAGGTGGAAGGAGTTTCTTCACAGTCATTCATGTCATCAATTTTTGCCATGAAGCAAATGTGGGCCATGTCTTTATCACTGTCAGATGTGGGTTCATCTGCCCAGTCATGAAACTCAGCCAGCATACCCTTTCCCTTTTTGGAAAGTCTTTCATTTCTCTCCTTTTCTCTTTTGTATTTAGGCTTGTACTTTTCAGCACGATCAGAGTTCACAGAGGAATCAGGTTGGCCAGATCTTTGAGAAGAGGAGTGATTTGAATCAGGTCTGGATCTGTTAGATTTTGAAAAGGAACGACTAGAGGAAGAGTTCCTTGATCTTTCAGAAAGCTTGCTTTTGCACTCAGGGGCAAAGTGACCTTTCTTCCCACATTTAAAGCATTCCTCATTTGATTTATCATTTGAAGAGTGCTTGGGGAAATTTTGAGAAGGCTTTTTAGAAAATTTAGATTTACCAGAAGAGAAACGGGATCTGGGTTTAGAGTATCCTGCCAGCATGGCCAAGCTATCTGCCAGTTTGTCAACAGGGGATTCCTCACCTTCATCATCAGCATCACTAAGATATGCCTCCGAATGATCATTGGTATCTTCCTCACTCTCATGGTCAGAATCAGAAGGATATGTGATTCTAGGAATGCACACAGATCTTTTGGAAGAGTCACTTACAAGAGCTAGGGAAGAGCTTTTGATATCTTTAATGACAGACTTCCTTAAGAGCTTGGTTTGCTCAAAGTTAAAGAGAGTACCATAAAGAGCTGTGAGAGGCATATGATCAAGGTCCTTGGTTGTCTTAATGCATGTGCAGATGTTTTCCCAGAAATCAGGAAGACAGTCCATAAACTTGCATAAGACTTCCTCATTGTCAAAAATGCGACCCAGCAACTTAAGATCATTAAGCAGACCGTTAAAACGGTTATAGTAGACAGAAAGCGATTATCCTTTTTCATGAGAAAACAGTTCATATTTTCTAACGAGAGCAATTTGTCTGCTCTTTTTCACCTCAGAAGTACCTTCATAAAGAACACACAGAGTAGACCACTTTTCCTTAGCAGTAGAAAAGTTCACAAGAGAATGATAAACCTCATCAGGCAGAGAGAGGGCAATGATGGCTCTGACTTTAGTATCAAGAGCTACAAGACGTTTATCTTCATCATTGTACTTACTGGGGTCCTTTACAATGTATCTCCCAGTAGCAGGTGTTCGTTCCTCCTCATCAGAAGAAGAATCATCACCATCCTCATCTTTGTTTTTGGCATTATAACGATCCCAAACTCTAGGGACAAGAGGTCCCTCATGGAGTATGGTGGGATATCTGCTGTCAACTCCTTCTAGAAAGAGCATCATACGACTTTTCCACAGAGAGAAGTTATTAGGGTTAAACTTTGGTGGTTTGTCTATGGAGCCATTGTCTTATGATCCAGCATTAGCAGTAGTGTTTTGAGAAGAAACATTGTTCAAGGAAGAAGATGAAGCCATTGTAGATCAGATCAAGTTTATTAGATTAAACTGACCTGCTCTGATACCACTTGTTGGTCCTAGCTATGAATTAGCAACGGTAAACAAGTATTGTAGAAGGGGGGGTTGAATACAATACACAAAATTTTTCACTTAATTAATTCTTTATTGATTTAAAATCAAGAATTACACATAGAAAACTTAAAGATTGTTGCGGAACAAAACAGATAAAATCTGTTTAAACAATCTAACACAAAGCCACATAGAGAATAAGAACAATCGTAAAACACTTAGAAAACAAATGAACTTCTGAGAGAAATGCCAGCACTTGAAAGCTTGGGAGTTTTTGTAAACTGGTGATTTTGCAAGGAAGGAGAAGACCTCTTTATATAGTGCCTCATGCATTAAATGCATGGACACTTGTCAAGCAGGGCTTGGATGGCAGGATGGAAGCAACTTCTTCTGAAAAGTACTGGGATGTACTTTTGTCTTTGTATGTTTGTCTTGAAGCGTTGACTGTTGTTGAAGTTGAACTTTCTTGAAAGAGATAACAAATACAAAGACCCTTTTTCTGATCCTCGGATTATATCTCTGTCATTGCAAGATATCCCAAATATATTTTGCAGATAAAGTTGAATATACCTGTTGTAAACTGTTGGCCTAGGATGTCTTCAAGGATATCTTCAAGAATTCTTTCTTAAGGAATTCTCTGCCGATCATGACTTCAACATATCCTGCCGATCATATCTTCAACATCTTCAAGAGATCCTGGAGATCAAATCTTTAATATCTTCAGGAGATCCTGTCGATCAAGTCTTCAAGAATATCCTTGCTCTTCAAGTGTACTGGCCTAAGACCTTAGGAGGTCTCAAGTAGCACCTTAATCTTTGGTTGAGAAGTATATCTTCAATCCGCATTGAAGATATACTTTTACTTTGTTTCTTCGGTTGATCTTCGACTTCACCGAACATTTTTATACAATTAAGCTGCTTGTAAAGAACCTAAAAATTATTCTAATTATGAACTGTGCAAAAATGAGAGACTGAGGTCATCTTCAAATCTTAAGTGACCCAACAAATATACACAAATATATTAAACAATTCCATTAAGAAATGAATAATATGAAACACTTTCATCAAAATACACAACTTCATGAAACAATTTCATCAAAAAATCCTATAAAATCCAAAGTTTACATACATTTAGAAGTTTACAATTTATTATCTATATATATATTATTACTTTTGTTTTGTTTTATAATTATATAATTTTTGGTTTTATTATAACTTTATATTATTTTTATTTTTATTATGTCATTACTATTATTATTATTACTAAATACATATATTTTACATATATATTACAATTTAAAAAAGAAATAAGTTTAAGGGTGTTTTAAATCCAAAAGTATTTAACTATTTATTTAATATATATATATATATATATAGAGAGAGAGAGAGATATGGGTTCAAACGAAAAACGCTAACCATGTACAAAATCATATTAATTTGAATCATTTTATCAGAATTAAAATCTGATAGTAATTTGAATAATTTTATAAAATTTAAATCTAATAGTAAATTGAATTATTCTCTCTTCTTTCAACGTTTACATCAAATCAAGTGAGTCACTTCCCTAGCCCCCTAGCTTCATCTTTTCCATCTTTTCCATCTTTTCATTATGACTACTTTCATTATTACTCCTTTAACAATTTATATCTCCAACAATCAAGATATAGCGAAGTGCTCTGATTGTTCCTTTCTAAATGTGATTATTTGAATATTGTAACACCCTCAAAATTTGGGACGAGCAACTAACTTTAATTTCAATAAAATAACTAAAAGATGATAATATTATTTCTACATATCATCGTTGAACATACCTCAAAATTTAAAACATCACAAATTAAACAACTAACCACTCTAGGCGGGTGTTACTTAACCCAATTACAAGTTGCTAAACCCAATAAGTGCGGAAGACTTCACTAAGCATCTCACTTCTCGTGCACTCTTCTAGCACTCATCACATCACATCACAGTGTAGCTAAAGCTATTCCCAACCTGAACGGCAACATGCCGACAAATGAAAAGGATAGGCTAACGCCTAGTGAGTTCAAGAGTTTACATCATGAGCAAATCATTTGATAAACTAAAAGATTCAACTTAATAAATGATCTTCAAAAAGGGGTTTTATAAAAGACATCGACAACCCAATTTCCAAACGCACACAATTCCTGTGAGGAAAGCTTCCAACGAAAATCGTTTCTCTGCAATGGACTCAAATCCAAAACTCACATCAATAGTTAATTAAATAATGATTTCTCAAATAATCGCCATAGCGAATAAAACTCCAATAGTTAAAACATCCTATACGGATGAAACATAAATCCGTCCATCAATCATGGAAAACAATTCGCATGCATATAATATAACCTCGACAATGCGGATAATTAAAACACCCGAAATCAACACCCTTCGGTGACGGGGTGACCCGAATTCATCGAATGTGGCAAACACATAAATTAAACCGCAATTAATAAATACAAGTAAGCTCCTTGGATGGGGAAAGCATATGACATCAACCATAACTCGGTCTCTAGTCAATCTTAGACATCAACCAAAACTAGGTCTTTAGTCTATCTCCGATATCAACCAAAACTAGGTCTTTAGTCCAAACCACCAAGTTCAATCCTACTGGATCTTTACCTTGGAAACCCACCATCCAAAACAAGCTTACTCGACTTAACATTTATACATGACCTCAAAAGAATAACCAATGCACTCACATCATGTAAACATCAAATAAAATGCAATTCATGCAATTCCAACCCCAAGCCCACGTCGAGCTTATTAAACCGGGCGAATGCCCTCAAGACTCAACCGAGTCCAAAACCAAGCCATCTGCTCGAAAGATCTAAGTTTATCAACATCGATTCATGCAAATAAAATGCATCTAACCCACATCATACAAACACACGCTCCGAGGCATGATAATCTCACAACCCCTTCATTGCCACCTTCCCAATGAAGTCAAATCATATATGCATCTATATGTACACGTATGTGCAACTCTTTTATAATTCGACAATGCATATAACTCATCAAGGGTCATTAGTCCCCAACTCACACGTTCACACTTTAACAATATTCCACGTCATAGTTATCACATAATCACAAAACACTAAAAATGTATTTTGACCAAACCCTCTTCACTTATGCAATAAATTAGCAAAACCTCTTTTACTCGTGATTTATTCATCAATCACTCAAAATCCCCAAATGTGGGTGTTTTACAAGATATGTAAAGTTCAACACTTTGATTACATCAAAAACCCACCAAATAATTTAACAAGGGATAATTTTACATAAAGCACACAAATACTTTAAAACACATATTTTGGCATGTACAAAGTTTTCACAAAGCAACTTGAACTCACCTTGCTAGATTTAGGCTAAATCTAGAATTTCTCCAAACGTAAGCTCCTTTGAAAAAGTTTGCATCCTCAAGCCAAAACCTCCAAAAACCTAAATTCATAACTTCCAACCATGAATATTCATATTCAACCACTTTAAAACCATTCCTCAAACATCTTATATCGAAATCTCCATTTTGACCAAAACCCCAATATTAACCTAACTTCTCCAAAATCATCCAAACTGAAATTGGAGAAACAAAACACTAGGAGATCATCAATGGAACATTTATAATTCATATGAAAGTATAGAAGCTAGGAGGATGAACTCACCACTTAGGTTTTGATGAAAACCTAGAAAACCCCAAAAATCTCTAGTGTTGTGGATGAAGCTTGCTCTTGCATCAATGAATGAAACCACTAGCATAAAATGGAGAAGGAACACATTAATCTCCATGAAAAAGCCCCAAAATCGGTTAAGGTTCGTGAGGGAGGAAGGGAAAACGATTTGGGAGAGAAAGGGAAGAGGTTGGAAGTGAGAAATGAGAAAGAAGGGTGAAAATTTGAATTTGACAGCACCCAGTACCCTTGGCGCGACAATGACACACGACATTGACATGGTCATAGTCGCTGGTCATAGTCGCACAAGGTGTACCGAACCCTGTACCCTTGGCGCGACATTGACACGCGACAATGACATGGTTATAGTCGCTGGTCATAGTGGCTTGACCCGTACCAAGCCCCGAAACTCGACTTTTCGACGCCAAAACTCCCGATACTCTTAGAGACTTTACGTAATGTCTTCCGACCATAAATCCCACCATTTTCAAGATGCAAAACCTTTGGGTGATATTTACTTACCGAAATTACGGGTGTTACAAATATCTTTCAGTGTATTCTTCTATCTTCTTACCCTAATCTTCTTCTTCTTATTATTATTATTCTTCTGTTACGTTTTATGATTACTTAAAAATGGCGAATTAGGGAGAAGATTTTCAATGGTATAATAATTCAAATGATGAGGTATTTCATCCACTATTTTAAATATATATATATATATATATATATAGAGGCGAGAGTTATTATGAAAACCTACTTAAGTTTGAAAATTTTGAAAACCTGCTTCGACCAATCAGAATTTTTCTTAATTAATTTTTCTTAATTATTTATTAGAGGGCAGTTTCGTCAATATGTAATCCGATCATTAATTGTGGAAATTATGATAATTATTATTTTTGGAAATTATGATAAATATGGAAATGATGATAATTATGATAATAATCCCAACATCATCAACACCCTTTCCCCCTTCCCCATTCCGTCATGTACTGCTGCTACACAACCACTGCTGCTACACAACCACCGCCACACTCCCTCCACACCCTCCACCTCCCACCACCCATCTCACCAACCTCCACCTCCCTCGTCGCTCCCTCCTCCTCTCCACCACTCTTTCCCTACCAAAAGGTCGTCGTGAAAGAGTGGAAACACACGATGCTCCCAACTCTTTAAGACGACAGAAACCTGCAACCCACCTTCTTCCCACGAACAAAACAGGAAGCTTGGATGAACGAACCAGCGCCAACCCACTCTCCTACCACCGACCCACGACGATAAACGAAGATGAAACCGTGATGACACGACGATGAACGTAGATGAACGACGATGAGCGGAGATGAAACCGATATGAAACGGCAATGAACGGAGATGAAACCGAGATGACACAGTGATGAACGGAGATGAAACCGATGATGACCGGTGACCGGAACAATCTTATGGGTTTGGTGAATCGTCGTTGGAACAGAGGTTTTCACATGAACCGGCGATGAACGGAGATGAACGGATTTTGTTGATTTTGTTCTTCAATTTTAGATATGTTTTCTGGGTTTGGTTAAATTTTTGGGTTCTGGGTTCGTGGGAAGATGGGAAGAGATTGCAGTGGACATTTTGAATATTAATTGAAAGTGTGGTGATACCACCAACCACGTGGCCTTTAAAATAGGGATTTGATTCCCTTTCCCTTTTTCAAATAACTCATGAAATGTCCAACTTACCCTTCCACTACCAATTTCGTTGAATAAAAAATAATTAAAAAAATTATTATTACAATAAATAACTCAATTTCATCTTAGCCGTAGATGATGTTGATCTATGGTTGTAGGGTGAGTTTCACAGTTTTCAAATTAGAGTAGGTTTCTACATGAAACTGCCTCCATATATATATATATATATATATATATATATATATATATATATATATATATATATATATATATGGGTTGGTTATTTTACAAACCAGTGAAATCTAACAAACCGTACAAACCACGTTCAATCAATTATATTTTTTTCATTTTTTCACTTTTTCTTTATTATGGGGTTGGTTAGTCAATAATACATGAAACAATTTCATCAAGAATATATAAAGATTGATTAATCAACAATATATGAAACAAATTTCATCAAAGTGAGAAATACATGAAACAATTTGTAACATCCCAAATTTCATAACAGGCAAACAACCATAAATAAGCATTCGAATTACATAAAACCTTGTCTTTACATCATCAATAATTCATACTAAACAAAATTGACAGCGGAAGTCTCTAAATCCACAGCCGAGATTCTATCTATAGTCATCATTCAAAACCTTGGAGTCGCTATGAGTTCCACACCTTTCTTGGCTTCATCTAATTCTTACTAGAATTTCCCACTGTACGCTTACCTGAAAATGGTTTAGTTTTTGAAAAACGAGGGTTAGACCAAAAGGTCTAGTGAATTCCCTCCATAAACATTTATCACAGTAAAAAGATCATTTCATAAAGGAAATACTTTCACATCTTTCTCATAACATCAACCAAGGTTAAACACGGGGTTCAGGGAATTGCATAAGCTACTCCGATCGGGGCCTAACGGACATCCTCTCGTCTACGCCGGAATCCAAATGGACTCCCCGTTCCTTCATGTAGGAGAAAACGAATTCCAACCTACAAGCTAACCTCCATATGCCCAAGGGATAAGAGATCCCAAGGTACCTTGGCCCCACCGTGCAACCGACTCCACATAGCATACACATACATTTGAAACCATATGCATAAAAACATTAAACATCTTTCGTTCGGGTGTAAACATGTAAATCATGAAAGTATGCATAACTTTTATAAATCAATTCATGCTCGATAAAGGAACCATATTCAGTAAAAATGGTACGTCATAAACAGGAGTGAGAGAACTCACCTTTGATTATCGTAGAGCGTACTTCTTATATACCTCCCAGCTAAACCAGTCGAACACCTAAGGGCATTAGATTCGGATCAGATTAAACGGTTCAAACCTACTGTCCAGATACCCCTTCTCGGACACAGCACTTTTCCGGATACAACACATTTCTGGACACTAGACATATCCGGGCACAACACTTTTCCGGACACTAGACTTATCCGGACGCAACACTTTTCCGGACACTAGACTTATCCGGACACAACACTTTTCCGGACACTAGACTTATCCGGAGACTACACTTTTCCGGACACTAGACTTATCTGGAGACTTCAGCTACCCGGATACTAAGAAACACCCGGACATCCTCACGGGGCACTTACCCGGACACCTGCAACATATCCGGACACCACCGAACACTGGTGTCCGGAAAACACTGTTGTTCGAATTTTAACAAGTCCAAAACTGATTTATACTCCGATTTAACCATTAAGTCGATTAGATATCTACAAGGGTTCATCCACCAACCTCAAATACTCGTTTAATCCATTTATAAACTTCTAAATCGGTTTAACAAGACAAAAACCCTTAAAACCCATTTAGAAGGAAAAGAGGTGAAAACTCAAAGAATCACTACAACAAATCCCAAGAATCCAAAACCAGTAGAGATCGAACACAAGAATAAACGAGGAATAAGGGTTACCTTACTGATTTCTTCTTTGATTCCTCTATGATTCTTCACCCTCTTGCTTTCTTCCCAAAAAACCTCCTTCTTCTCCCTTTTCTCTCTTAATCGCCAACCTCACACCAACAATACGGATTTTAGGGAATGGAGGCTGCCCTAGAAGTTTGTGCATTTATATACCTTCATCAAATGACAGAAATGGCCCCTTAACTTAACTTTTGTTTCTTATATTTTGACCACCAAACTCCAAGACTCACTAGGATTTTGGGTCGTTACAACACTCCCCCCTTAAAAGAATTCCGTCCCCGGAATTCCTCATTGGAAAGAAATACGCGGGTATCTTGCCCATACCAAAACTGACCCTTCCCCAAGGTAATGCCGCTTCTGACTCAGTCAACCACCTCAATAGTTTCGAAACATGGAACATTGGTTGCATCCCTTTTATTTCTTACGGTACTCTAACTCGTAGGCTACTGTTCCTACTCGATCGGACTTGACAACAGAAGATTAACTAAGGCTCCTCAAGCATCTATACTTCCTTTAAGGGGGAACTTGGCTAAATCCTCCGCCATCACCCAAGATTCATTTACCAAGAGACCAACCCATACTTGACAGCTTGGCACCAGGCCAACCCTGTACACCTCGACAACTCACAACCCATAGTTCCTTCATCGTATCCCAACTCTCAACCCTGTGCCACCCAACAATTGTCTATGTAGATAACATTTCCCAATCTCGGGCCACCTAGACCATAGTTCGTCAACCATCTCTCATATCCTCACCACTTCACCACTCCATACTTATATGTAACTAAGAGTAGGAACCTCCAACCCATTGCTGAAGTGTCCACCTACTCGAATTAAACTTATCCTGAAACACAACCATTCCTCGCTAACTGCCATGTTCGTTCAATCATAAAAAAACATAACTCCGGTTATCCTCGCCCAACTGGGAGGAGTAACCATGATCACACCATACTATTCTCACTAGCTTAATCACTACACGACCAATTCGTTTAAACATTTCTCACAACGTCACTAACTTAATTCGTTTAAACATTTCTCACAACGTCACTAACTTAATTTCTCAGTTGTCTCATCCACTTCTTTCCTGTACAAAATCAAACACAATTTCCTTCCTCAATACTCTTTCCAACGGTTCGCACGCTTATCAATGACAATCTACACAACACTGCACCTTTCGGCATCACCGTCAGGCTTACTACTTCCAACTTACTCACTTATTCCGACATACTATCTTCACCTCCCCACGTTAGCGTGGAGCATTGCCCACCGAGCATTATTTGCCCCTCTCTCACGACCTTTCCACATGCTGGTATCGCTTTCTCAATACTCACATAACCAAACAGTTTCACCAAGATCTTATCTTAAGGCATTCAACCAAGCCGTCTTGAAACTAGACCAGTGTTCGACGTCACTACTCATTCTTTAATCTCCAACTTTTACCTTCTCAGACATTTCTTTCACACATAAGCAACAATTCACATCTATCCTACCACATTTTGACTAACACAACCCTCATCCTCTTTAAAACTTCCAATGACCCCAAAGTATGCTTCTTAGTAACGTCCCCTATTCACTCTAATAATCCACCCCCCCTTGGATTCCCTATTACAAACGGATCTATTAATTCTGGAACACCCCGAAACTCGGGTTCCACAATTCTTTCGATTAATCACCAAGATCATAGAATCAGATAGATATATATACAGTCATCTCGGCTTTCTTACTTAGATTTACCTTAAATAATTCTTTAACAATCGGTGTTTTAATCTCAACAACACTTCCCCAAGAATTCTCGGTAGAATTGTAACACATCATGTATTAACAAATGAATGTCATTATTTAACAAATCTATAAAATTTTAAACAACCAACCAAAGGCTTATACCTTTATCATGACTTTTCAAATTAACTAATGATCATACTATCACTCCGACCCACAATCATCCTCATGTCATTCTTTAAACATAACCAAAATTTCCAACCATTTCCTTCTAGGATCATTCCCTCACGCATAAGAAGCAATTTTCATTCTTTAGCGATTTCTCATCTACTATACTACAGCTTGACTAACCTATTCATCATCTTCTTTAAACTTACTCTGCCTTCAAGAATATACTTACTTAACAACATACACAACCACAAAGCTTGGTCTCCCAGCTGGGCAATCACCCATTTCTGCCCCCGGCCTTCCATCCCGATAACAGTCAAAATAAACACCAACTTACAAACCACGTACTTCAACAACTAGGATTGCAAAACGTACACTCTATCCGAAATCCCGAAAGGACTTCCTCCTAATCCTTCATCTTTCTAACATTGCCTTACTACATCATCGGCTGACACAGAAAGCTTGACAAATACTGTCACTACACATCCGTACACTCTTTGCCCATAACATCACACTGCATACCAGATCTCTCATGATCATCCATACACAGTTTAAACTCGCCCTCAAAGTTACCCGCATGAAATCGATCCTATCTCGCTACTTAGTCCTTTTGCAACTTGCTGACTATAACTCACGAGTTCTCAATTAGCTCAAACACAGACATTCTAGCTAGCTCTTTACGATTCGAGCTTTTACGTAAGCTGGACACAGTCCCTCACCAAACGATAAAGTCTACACACTCGCTTCGCTCGTGCTACTTACCTCATCATTCTATGAACCCTCCATACTTCACAAATAGAATGCTTATTCAAAACAATTTCTCTTACTAATTTAACACCTCTACAAGATGTTCTATCAACTTACACTCATCTGGTTTGAGTCTTCGGCCTCGGCCAACATACACCGTTGCCGACTTCAACAACAAAAGACACTCTTAACTACTTCCTTATCCTATCCTTTAACATGAGTTCCTTACGGGACCTATTCCTCCCTACACATCATAGTTAACTTTATAATCTGTCGCCCCTATTTCGAAACTTACTCATGTAACATCAATATTACAAGCTCTCTTCGAAACTCATGGCCCACACCGTGGACCTTTCATCCCTGCCTCACAACACTACTCATAAAGAATTGCTAAGACCAATACCTTGATGACTCCTAGTCCTTCCTCCGGACACCATCGCCCCTCGGCGACTGTGTTCTCAGTCACCGAGCAAAGGTACAGACCCTCGTACACCTGACACTAAAATCCATTCCCGACTCTTCCAAGGTCCAACTCTCCCCTTAAACACAAATACCAAAACTACTTACGTTCTCCCTTGACTTGACCAACGCCTCTCCGCTCTCGGAGTTCTTCCTTAGCTTAAGACATAATACTCTACGACCTAGTAGGTTCATAGCCTTCATGCATGACAATAAATCTTTTCGCACATTTCATCATTTTAACTAAACAACGTTTGGAAAACACTTGGGTACACATGACCCCATCACTCTTATAACTTCAACGCCCTGCACCACGATTTGAGAATCGTTTGCATACATCTTTTCGTGAACCTTAATCTTACTCAATTCCGAACGATGTTATTACGGCAGTAATACGTTGAATGAAAATCCTTTCATACGACACAATCTCGAAACAAATTACTGACACCAAGTAAACCAGTCGGTTCTCACACTCTTTTATAAGATATCAATCGGTTAAAATTCATTTGATTGTAAAAGTTTTGTTGGCACACGTCTTCTCGACCTTTTGTAATGATTTAACTTATCATGAAAAGTGTGAAATACTTTGCAATCGTTAGGCTCAAAATTTCATTGTGCAATGTGAATGAAATCACCTTTTCTTTAAACATACGCTTGCACATTCTGACTCCTTTTCGATCAAAATTGATATTTACACATTTAATTTAAATCGTGAAAATTTTCGTGTTATATTTAAGGCTACTCACCCTAGCAAGGTCAACCGCTTTACCTACGCAACTTATCCTTGACACTCTTCCTTCGACCAAGGGTCGCCCCCTCGGTCAAGCACTAACTTGATGTACATGCGTTCCACATCTCACTTACTCAACCATGTCACACTATTTTCGCTTTGATCGACTGTCTCACCTTCTACTTCTACATGCTTTCAATTCACTATAAGTACCTTATTCCCTTTATCCTGCCAATGAAAAGCTAGACTAACCAAGTCAGGGCTCCATTGATACTTTCAAGGTTTTGACACTGTTCGATCTTACCCTCCCAACTGATCTATCCCATGGTTTCCATAACTAGGACTCTCCCGAAATTGGAGTCTTACTCAAACTCAAACATTCATCCTCTCCGAATCCACGAAGAGATACCTTTAGACGACTCATAACATTCTTTACAACGTTTCTTCTCTACGATGTCTACATACATCACATCATAATGACTCTTACACGACACTTCCCCAAACAATGGAGCTCGGTCTATCCCTCAGGGATCTTGCTGACCTATTCCTCAACGTTCTCCCAACCATAGCGCTAAATTGAAAGAAACCGATAGGTAATCCTTGCTAGACGTAACACAACAAATTTGCTATAAGTAAGGTATTGTAAGCACGCACATGTACCTGTAAGTTCGTAATTACACTGGCCAGGTGTAATCCCAAACTTACCTTACACGTTTGTCCTTGGCACCTTATTCCTAAGCGCATTTATAGTGATCGTTCCTAGAGGCAATCCTATGTCTCGGCTGTGTTTCTCATCTTACAGTTTAAGTTTAGGCCCGAATGGTCACCTAAATCCCTTAAACTAAGGCTCTGATACCATTTGTAACATCCCAAATTTCATAACAGGCAAACAACCATAAATAAGCATTTGAATTACATAAAACCTTGTCTTTACATCATCAATAATTCATACTAAACAAAATTGACAGCGGAAGTCTCTAAATCCACAGCCGAGATTCTATCTATAGTCATCATTCAAAACCTTGGAGTCGCTATGAGTTCCACACCTTTCTTGGCTTCATCTAATTCTTACTAGAATTTCCCACTGTACGCTTACCTGAAAATGGTTTAGTTTTTGAAAAGCGAGGGTTAGACCAAAAGGTCTAGTGAATTCCCTCCATAAACATTTATCACAGTAAAAAGATCATTTCATAAAGGAAATACTTTCACATATTTCTCATAACATCAACCAAGGTTAAACACGGGGTTCAGGGAATTGCATAAGCTACTCCGATCGGGGCCTAACGGACACCCTCTCGTCTACGCCGGAATCCAAATGGACTCCCCGTTCCTTCATGTAGGAGAAAACGAATTCCAACCTACAAGCTAACCTCCATATGCCCAAGGGATCAGAGATCCCAAGGTACCCTGGCCCCACCGTGCAACCGACTCCACATAGCATACACATACATTTGAAACCATATGCATGAAAACATTAAACATCTTTCGTTCGGGTGTAAACATGTAAATCATGAAAGCATGCATAACTTTTATAAATCAATTCATGCTCGATAAAGGAACCATATTCAGTAAAAATGGTACGTCATAAAAAGGAGTGAGAGAACTCACCTTTGATTATCGTAGAGAGTACTTCTTATATACCTCCCAGCTAAACCAGTCGAACACCTAAGGGCATTAGATTCGGATCAGATTAAACGGTTTAAATCTACTGTCCAGATACCCCTTCCCGGACACAACACTTTTCCGGATACAACACATTTCCGGACACTAGACATATCCGGGCACAACACTTTTCCGAACACTAGACTTATCCGGACGCAACACTTTTCCGGACACTAGACTTATCCGGACACAACACTTTTCCGGACACTAGACTTATCTGGAGACTACACTTTTCCGGACACTAGACTTATCTGGAGACTTCAGCTACCCGGATACTAAGAAACACCCGGACATCCTCACGGGGCACTTACCCGGACACCTGCAACATATCCGGACACCACCGAACACTGGTGTCCGGAAAACACTGCTGTTCGAATTTTAACAAGTCCAAAACTGATTTATACTCCGATTTAACCATTAAGTCGATTAGATATCTACAAGGGTTCATCCACCAACCTCAAATACTCATTTAATCCATTTATAAACTTCTAAATCGGTTTAACAAGACAAAAACCCTTAAAACCCATTTAGAAGGAAAAGAGGTTAAAACTCAAAGAATCAGTACAACAAATCCCAAGAATACAAAACCAGTAGAGATCGAACACAAGAATAAACGAGGAATAAGGGTTACCTTACTGATTTCTTCTTTGATTCCTCTATGATTCTTCACCCTCTTGCTTTCTTCCCAAAAAACCTCCTTCTTCTCCCTTTTCTCTCTTAATCGCCAACCTCACACCAACAATACTGATTTTAGGGAATGGAGGCTGCCCTAGAAGTTTGTGCATTTATATACCTTCATCAAATGACAGAAATGGCCCCTTAACTTAACTTTCGTTTCTTATATTTTGACCACCAAACTCCAAGACTCACTAGGATTTTGGGTCGTTACACAATTTCATTGTTATATAGAAACAAAAATATATGAAACAATTTCATCAAAAAAGAAATTATATGAAACAATTTCATCATATGAAACACTTTCATGAAACAATTTCATTCAAATGAACATTGAAAATAAGAGTTTGTACGGTTTGTTAGATTTCATGGTTTGTAAAATAGTCTTGGCATATATATATAGAGGAATAATAAATTGTAAACCTCTAAATGTGTGTAAACTTTGAATTTCATAGGTTTTCTTGATGAAATTGTTTATTTTGATGAAAGTGTTTTACATCATTCGTTTCATGATGAAATTGTTTCATATATTTGTGTTATTTATGTAAAAACGTCAAAGTTTCATCAAACTGAGAAAATATATGAAACAGTTTCATAGGAATGAAAAAAGTATATGAAACTACATAAAAAACACAAATATATGAAACAATTTCATCAATAAATGAATGATATGAAACAATTTCATCAAAATAAACAATTTCATGAAACAATTTCATCAAAAAACCTATGAAATCCAAAGTTTAAAGTTTACAAAATAGTGGGCCTCTATATATATATATATATACATTATGTTATCTCATTTGATATTTTTATGTGTTTGTGTAGGATGATAATGTTCATTCAAACAGATCAACTAAAGCTTGTGGAAACCCTCAACCATCCGCATTTTCTACTGATATGGTATCTTTATGTTTCATTTTATTTTGCTAAATTACTGGTAAAATTAGTAGTTTGTAGCTAAAAAAGTCAATTTCAGGTGTTTAATTCTCGTCAAAATCTAATTGATTGGGTATGCAACATGGGATATTCACTTGGTTTTGTTATTGTTATTAAAAGAAGCAAAAGTGACTCACGTGGGGTCAATTCTAAAGTAGTATTTCAATGTGATTGTGGTGGCATGCACAAGAGTAACAAAACCTCTAGTAAACATACTGGCACAAGAAAAACAAATTGTCCATTTCACTTGGTAGGGAAACATTTGGCTAATGATTGTTGGACTTTAGCTGTGATATGCGAGGCACATAATCATGATTTTGCAATACATCTAGAGGGACATGCATATGCAAGACGATTGTCTGAAAATGAAGCTCGATTGGTGGAAGATTTGTCAACAAACAATGTGAAACCTAGAGATATTTTATCAACAATAAAGCAGCAATATCCAGATAATGTGTCTACAAATAAAACTATATACAATCAATGCCAGAAATTTCGACTTCAGAAGAATGCGGGTAGAACTCCAATGCGTCAACATTTGTTGACTTGGAAAAAATGAGTTACCAGAACCAGCGATACATTGTTCTTTCATGGGCAAAAACTATAATGCACATCCATACATTAATCAATTTCCAAAACTGTTTCACCCTTACATTACGCAGGTACATGATGTAAGAGGTGATGAAAATTGTGGATTCCAAGCAATAACTGTCTCTCTCGGTCTTCATGAAGATGCATGGCCCACAATTTGGTTTAACTTGATGGAGGAGTTAGATACACACAAGACAGAATACATCAACGCTTTTGGAGGTCAACATTGGAATATTTCTTACAACACTTTAAACTTCTTTCGATCAGATCAAGGTGCACCAGTTGAACAATGGATGACAATGCCTGAAATAGGTGTCTTGATTGCTTCAAAGTATAATGTGATATTACACGTTATAAGTATGGAAGGCAGTGGGACGTACTTGCCGCTTAGGTCCACTCCGCCAGCGTGGTATCAACATGTCGTTTTACAATTGGGTACGTTATTGATAACCATTATGTGAAATTATATATGGCGAAGGATACCCGTTCCCTACTATTGTACCATATTTTTTCCACTACAGTTATCCGTGTGCTGTTGGATGGGCTATCCCGTATTCAGATCGAATACAGAAGTACATGCGACTTTTACGTGTTAATTGTACTACGGATAATGTTATTTTAGAATAACCGATATGTAATATATATTATTTTATGTTTTATTTATATCTTAAATCGCAATGTTTATGTTTTACTAGTTTTGTTTTATTTATAGTTATATTATATATAACGTGATATCTATTTATAACCCACTAAGTAGGGACGAGACTCGAAGACCAAATACCCGATCCGTACCACTACCGAACCGAAACCGTAACTTTGTTATATTTTAAAATATTTTGTTTTATTTATAATTTTATTATATTTATATTTATTTATTTTTGTATATTCGTAATATACATGACCCAAAATTTTATATAAATTATTTTATATTTTATTTATATGTCAATCTTAATGTTTATGTTATATTTTTATAATTGTATATTTATTAAAAAAATAGTAATATTTTTATTAATGAGATTTATTCATTTTTAAATAAAAGTAAAAGGTAAAAAATAATACTACAAAAAATACAAAAAATAGCTATACGAAATTTTCATTTTTCTAAAAAAATATTTTATTAATAATATAAAATAAGATATAATATATAGGGAAATTAATTAAAATACCTAAAGTTTGACTTTGATTTACCAAAATACCCACTTTCTCGCTGATTTTACCAAAAATACATGAATTTTTTTTCCCGCGATCGAGGGAGGAGTCCCGCGGTCATGTGATTTGGTGACTTTTTGATTCATATTTACACTTTCAACCCCTATAATTATTTACTTAGTTTACTTTATACCTTTTACCTTCCTAATTTTAATTTTACACCTTCATCATATTAACACATATAATCGTTTATTAACTAAAATACGTTAAAAAAATACGTTTTAATTTTAACAAGTTACACCATTGTAATCGTCTCTTCGATACCTTTGAAATGAGCCTAATATTGAATATTTTTTGATTTAATTATTTAATTATATATCATATATACTACATAAAAATATTTTTAATATTTACAATTCATACCCTTATAGTTAATTATTTAATTTATGATACATCTCTTATTTTTTTTAATTTTTTTTTACACTCCTATCGCATTAACATAATAATCATATATTAACTAATTCATTAAATCATTTTAAATTATTATTATTTGTATGTGTTTATAGATATCGTGAATGACAATAGGACAAGGTTTCACGAGAAGAATATGAAATGGGGTTTTGAAAAGTTGGTATCACTGGACTCATTTAAGAATTGTGAAAATGGGTATTTGGCGAATGATGATTCATGTGTGTTTGGAGCTGAAATATTTGCAGTTACAGAGTATGCACAAAAGAATCGATGTCTGTCCATCACAAAGGCTCTGCCAATTTTTAATACCTACACTTGGACCATCGATAATAAAATAATAAATCAAAAAATATTCAATATTGGGCTCATTTCGAAGGTATCGAAGAGACGAGTATAATGGTGTAACTTGTTAACATTAAAACGTATTTTTAACGTATTTTAGTTAATAATACGATTATATGTGTTAATATGATGAAGGTGTAAAATTAAAATTAGGAAAGTAAAAGGTATAAAATAAAGTAAGTAAATAAGTATAGGGGTTAAAAGTGTAACATTGAATTATAAATCACAAATTGATTTTATTTACACTTTCAACCCCTATAATTATTTACTTAGTTTACCTTATACCTTTTACTTTCCTAATTTTAATTTTACATCTTCATCATATTAACACATATAATCGTTTATTAATTAAAATACGTTAAAAAAATACGTTTTAATTTTAATAAGTTACACCATTATAATCGTCTATTCGATACGTTCGAAATGAGCCTAATATTAAATATTTTTTAATTTAATTATTTTAATATATATCATATATACTACATAAAAATATTTTTTATATTTAAAATTCATATTCTTATAGCAGGAGGAGTCTCCGCGGTGCACTCAAATAGTCAAATTTGCAGCGGGTAAATAACTAGTATATATATATATATATATATATATATATTTATCGAACTCCTTAACATATGTTAACGTAATTATGTATGTTAATGTGATATATTAAAACGTATTTTTTAACATATTCTAGTTAATGTATAACTATTATGTTAATGCGATAAGAGTGTAGAACGAAAATTGAAAAAGTAAGAAATGTACCATAAATTAAATAATTAACTATAATGTTATGAATTGTAAATATAAAAAATATTTTTATGTAGTATATATGATATATAATAAAATAATTAAATTAAAACATATTCAATATTGGGTTCATTTCGAACGTATCGAAGAGACGATTATAATTGTGTAATTTGTTAAAACTAAAATGTATTTTTTAACGTATTTTAACTATAAGAGTACCATAAATTAAATAATTAACAATAAGAATATGAATTTTAAATATAAAAAATATTTTTATGTAGTATATATGATATATATTAAAATAATTAAATCAAAAAATATTCAATATTGGGCTCATTTCGAACGTATCGAAGAGACGATTATAATGGTGTAACTTGTTAAAATTAAAACGTATTTTAGTTAATAAACGATTATATGTGTTAATATGATGAATGTGTAAAATTAAAATTAGGAAAGTAAAAGGTATAAAGTAAACTAAATAAATAATTATAGGGATTGAAAGTGTAAATATGAATCAAAAAGTCACCAAATCACATGACCGCAGGACTCCTCCCTCGATCACGGGAATTTTTTTTCAAAATTGGTCTCTGTCTGCGATCGCGGACCAGAGCGCGGAAAAAATGGGTATTTTGGTAAAATCAACGAGAAAGTGGGTATTTTGGTAAATCAAAGTCAAACTTTGGGTATTTTAATTAATTTCCCTAATATATATATATATATATATATATAATAAATATGATAGAATGTTATAAAATAAAACTTAATAATATAAATAACATAAAAGAAAATAAAGTAAATTGCATTTTTGGTACCTGTGATTATATGATTTATTTGAAAGGAGTACCTGAACTTCAATAAGTCAAAGAGTGGTCCCTGAGTTATACGATTTTGCTCCTAATGTAGTCCCTGGTCACTAACCCCATCTATTTGGTCCGTTAGTGCCAGGGGTAGTTTCGTCCATACATATTTTCCCTCCCAAATTAACCAAACCCACCTCATTTAACTCGACCATAAGAACGAAGATACCTGCTTTCTTCCTTCTCCCACCTCTCATACTCTGCTTTCTTCATGTTCTTCTAAAAATGGTGATATGCTACTGTGGTTGTGAAGCAAGTTTAAAAACATCTAGGACACATGCAAACCCTGGACGCAGGTTCTATTCTTGTGGAGCTATGGTAAGGCCCATGTTTCCTGCAATTTCTTAACATTTCATGGATTTTCTGGTTTGTTACCACCAAACTCCAAAATTCTCCCTATTTTCACTTGTACAGGGTAAAAGGTGTTCCTTCTTTGGATGGTTTGATCCACCAATATGTGCTCGGGCTATAGATGTTGTCTCTGGGTTACTTGGGTCAAAGCACAAACTTGAAGAAACTATCAACTCAAGAGAAAGTGAGATTTGGAGATTGCAACTGCTTTTGGTTCTTATTTGGGTTTTTTTTTGGGATTTGCATGTATAGTTGTATGAAGTAATTGCAGTGAAGTTAGGTTTGGGATTTTGGTTTAAGATCAATGTAAAGCAGTGAGTAGATGTTAAGGTTGTTTTGGGATTTTTGTTAAAGATCAATGTAGCCACTTCTTTGTTTATGATGTAATGGTAAATATAAATTAGAATCAATGAAATGCTTTTTGTTTGACACAATAGCCCTTGTTTTGAAATGGTTTCTATTTGGAAAGTGCACAAAATGGTACATTGACATAATATGTGTTGACATTCCAACCATCCTTACCAACACAGTTACAATAGCAACACATAAACAATATCAACATATTGACAATACCAACAAATAAGTACCAAGACCTTGACAATACCAAGACATAACTACCAAAAGACATTCAAGAGGCTAAACATAACTACCAAAATACATTAAATAGTCTAACAACCTTGCATACCATACATACACATATTGTTTATCAACCATCAAAAAGTACCACCAACAAGTACCAAAACACATTGTTTATCAACCATCAACCATCAACCACCAAACACATTGTTTATCAACCACCAAACAACCACCTAAAGTACTTGCATTGTTCATACAGGAGGCTGTGAAGCTCCTTCCTTCCCTTTACATGTCCTTGAATTGTTCCCCAATTGTTTACACTTATCACAAGTGATTTTGATCCCTTTCCTTGATAACTTGCCACTCCTCCTCTGGCTCTGACTTTGAGACATCTCTTCAGCTGTCTTCCTCCTCTTTTTCTTTGGCCTGCCCACTTGTATGTGATGATCTGGTGGAACCAAAGTTGTCATGCAGTTTGATTTGTCCCAAAGCATGCATCCATTGATTGGATCAATCTTAAAGTTGTACATGTCCCTCAATGTGCTAAGCCTGTATGATTGGTGCACCCATGATTCAGGGTCTTCATTGATTCCATTCTGTGCCATATTCCAGTTAGTTGCCACTGCATGCTTGCAAGGAATTTCTGTTAATTCCTACCTTCTACAAGAGCATGTCCTTGATTTAACATCAACTATGCACTGATCATTCCAAAGTCCAAATACCTGTCGTTACAACAGTATAAGTGAGAAGGTTCATGTGCATGTTACAACCATGAGACAAGTATAGGGCATGTGTTTGTAACATACCTAGTATTTATCTCCTCCATTGTACACAACCTGATATTTGCTTGCTTCCTTCTTCATACTATCCATTATCTTGTTTGCAGTTGGGGTCAATGGTCCATCACAACCATCAATGACATTTAAAACATTAACAATTCTCTTCATAAGATACACTCTAATGTACTCCAAGCAAGAATGAATTGGTTTGTCCCTAGCAGCAATGATTTGCCTATTGAATACCTCACACATGTTATTTAGAAGCACATCAGAGTGACATCTACCTGTATGCATCAAAAAACCACATCAATGTGTGTGTGTTTGGGGGGGGGGGGGGGGGATCTTATTCAGCCATTCAACAATTCAACCATTTAAGAGTTATTTACCTGTAAAGTTTGATCTACTCCAATGTTGGGGGGATCTTATTCAACCAATGATAACAATCCTTATTGAATGCTTTCAAGTTCTCCATTGCTGTTCTGAATTGGGGGACAGTAGGAGTTGTTGCACACTGCCACAGATGATCCTTGTAGGCCTTACCTTTCCAATGAAGCTTCATATTCTCCTGTATGTGCCTAAGACAATATCTATGTTCAGCAGAAGGAACCAACTTTGAATTGCTGGAAGAATGCCTTATATGCAAATTAAGACAACAAATAAGCACAATATTTAAAATCAAGACAATCTATGCTTAATAAGACAAAAATATGCAAATTCAGTCCCTGTATGCAAATTCAGTCTGTAATCCCTAATCTAATCAAGAAACAATCAAGAATTCAAGAGATCTTCATTAGAATAGAGAAAGAATACAAAGATGAGAATGAGATCCACTTTCTCTCTCTAACTTCTCTCTCTAAAAGTCATCCCTCTCACTACACACTTCCTATTTCTCTGGAAATTAAGACAGAAATTAAGTAATTAACACATAAAGTAAGTAGTTAGGACAGATCATACCTTTTGCCTATCACTGATGAATGTGAAGTTAGAATTGGCTTCAAGACCAAGGTCATCTCCAAGGTACTCTAAGAACCACTTCCATGAACTTGTTGACTCAGACTCCACCACTGCATAAGCCACTGGGTAGATGCCATGGTTGGGGTCAATACCTACTGCTGTCAATACTTATCCAGGAAAAGGGCCCTTCATAAATGTCCCATCTAATCCCAACAAGTCCCTGTGTCCAGCTCTAAACCCCCTTTTCAAAGGTCCCAAACAAATGTAAACCATTTTGAATTTACTCTTATCACTGTCAGGGTTAGCTTCTGTCTCTACTTCCAACTTAACAATGGTATCTGGGTTGCACCTTTTCACCTCATACAGGTAATCCCTCAATTGATTATACTGTAATTCATAGTCCCCCCAAATCCTCTTGTTGGCTAACTGTTTTACCCTCATAGCTTTGGAAGGTGATAGCATAATTTCAAACTTCTCAGACAAATGGGATTGAATTGATTTTAAAGGCATATTTTGATCTAGCTTCAGCTGCTCGGTGATATGCTTTGAAAGATAATTGCAGTAGCCATACCTAATTCTCTTGTTTGGAAACATTTGTGAGTGGAGAAGTAGGTTTTGACAATCCAAGTTATTTCCCTTTTAGAAGTGGAGAGGTATAAAACCCATAGACGAGTGGGCCCATTGGACTTTCTCCATTTACTCTCTCTTCCTTTTCCAGACCCACTAGGCCCACATTCATCCTTTAAGTGAGGCAATGTACCCCTGCAAACTTCCCTGATTCTATATCCATCATTCTTGATCACAACTATGTCTCTCCTAGTCTCAATTGCATGTTGTTTGATTAAAGTCTTCATTGTGTCTTTGCTACCAAAGGTCTGTCCTAAGTAAAAGTCAACACCCTGCCCATCATGGCCATCTCTTTTGCATTGACTAGCTACATCAATTTCATAATCAGAATCAAAGTTGTCAATGTCAAAAGGATCTACATCACCATCTACATTCTGGATATCACTATCTTCTCCACCTACTCCCATCCAGTCTCCCTCTGTATCCACATAATCATCTGCTAATGCATCAAACTCATCCAATGAATCATATGGATTGCTATCATAACTCTCAATGTCCCTATGGTTCCTACTTCCCTGGCTCATATCATTGTTCAAGCCAATGCCATTGTACAAGTCAATGCCATTGTTCATGTCAACCAAATTGTTCAAGTCAACTACATGGTTGACATCAATGCCATCAATGCCATTGTTCAAATCTACCCTCTGCTCCAACTGAACCCCTCACCTTGTCCTACTTCTGGTATCCCCTGCCCTTATCCTACTTCTGGTATCCCCTGCCCTTGTCCTACTTCTGGTAAATCAGATTCCAATGCAATGAAAGGATCAAAGGAAAAGTGCAAGTTATCAAAACTTTGGTTCAAGTCAATCTTTTCCTCAGCATTTGTTTTGTGATGTTCAATGTATACCTCAATCTCTCTGACCATAGGGACATCCTTTAACAAGTTTTTTATATCATCATCATTACTTAAACCTTGCAACCCGGTATCAAGGTCAGTGGATGGAATCAGGAAATGGAAAAACATTACCTCATCCTTGTAACCTAATGCTCTCATCATAGCATGGAACTGATGCACCGCAAGGTGATCAATGTTGATCAAATTAACAAAATCAACCTTACCATTTAGGTATCTTCTTCCTGGAGCACTTGTAAACAAACCTCCATGGTTGATCTTTGTTGTTATCAACGTTGGGTAAATACCTAAGGCAAAAAAAGGAAAAATCAGGATACAGTTTGCATGTGTGTAATACCCGAAGTAAACACTCAAAACAGAGCAAAATACTTACTATAAACATCTGCTGGAGTCCAATCTTCATCTACTCAGTTCTTAGTATCCACGATGATGACATTTCAGAGGGTTGTTGTTGATGATTATCCGTTTGCAAGAGTGAGAGTGAGAGTCAGAGTGAGTTTGGTTAGACGAAACGACTTAGTTTGCTAAGTTAATGAGGTGGGTTTAGTTAATTTGGGAGGGAAAATATGTATGGACGAAACTACCCCTGGCACTAACGGACCAAATAGACGGGGTTAGTGACCAGGGACTACATTTGGAGCAAAATCGTATAACTCAGGGACCACTCTTTGACTTATTGAAGTTCAGGTACTCCTTTTAAAGAAATCATACAACCACAGATACCAAAAATGAAATTTACTCTAATAATAATTAAATCTTATTTTTAGAAATAAATAAAAATTTATTTTTTCCACATTAAATTTTAGATAACGTTTAATATAAAATGTTCTCTAACTTCCTTTATTTTGAACATTATTTAGGGATGTTTGGAATTGCTTACCAGAAACAACTTATGTTTTTTTGTAAAAGTATTTATTAATTTATGTACTGCTAAAGCAGAATTTAAAAAAAATCAATTAGATTAACTTATGGCGATATCAAAACACAATAAACTAATAAGTTAAGATTGCTTTTACATGTAAATAAAAAAATGATCAAAAGATAATAAGTTGTTTAAATAAATTAATATTTAAATATTGTAATTTATCAAAAAATGATCAAAAGATAATAATATGTTTAAATAAATGAATATTTAAATATTGTAACTTATCAAAAACTCTTTATTACCAGTGACAACTAACAAGGCGATATAATAATTTTTCTTTTTTCATCCAAACACTAAAAATTATTTATTACCGATACCACAACGGAATAAATTAATAAACACTTTAAAGAAGTAATCTCAAACTCCCCTTAATAAAATAAAGAGTAAATTGCATTTTTGGTACATGTGGTTATATGATTTCTTTGAAAGGAGTACTTGAACTTCAATAAGTCAAAGAGTGGTCCCTGAGTTATACGATTTTGCTCCAAATGTAGTCTCTGGTCACTAACCCCGTCTATATGGTCCGTTAGTGTCAGGGGTAGTTTCGTCCATACATATTTTTCCTCCCAAATTAACCAAACCCACCTCATTAACTTAGCAAACTAAGTCGTTTCGTCTAACCAAACTCACTCTCACTCTCACTCTGACTCTCACTCTTGCAAACGGATAATCATCAACAACAACCCTCTGAAATGTCATCATCGTGGATACTAACTGTTAGGACCATAAGTGTCCTACATATTAGAAATATATATAAATAATTATTTAGAGCTTAATTAGTTTAATTATTCTTGTAAAAACCTTAATTATGTTAATTGGGCTTTGCTTTGTGCTTAATGGGCTTAGGCCTTGTTGTTTAAGGCCTTAGTATATAAGGTTAGTCTTAACCTTAGAATTAGGTTGGAGTTTTCATTAGCCATTCATAAGCGATTCATTAGACAAGTTGAGAGCTTAATTGTTTTAGAGAGATAGTTGTGCTTTTCATTCAAACCTTTGTAACTATCTTGATTTATGAATACGAGAGGGATGACAAGTTGAAATCATCAATTGTTCTTGTTATTGTTTATTGATTTATTGTTACCTGACGAATCTGAGATTCTCAATTGGTATCAGAGCAGAATCAGTGATTTGAAGATACGAAAGAAATCGAACGAAAGCAAGAAAAAGTTTAAAATTCGTAGCAATTTTTCTGGAAAAACGCAGCGAGCCATTTTGCCTATTCCCGGAGATTGAACCGTCCGATCGTCACGATTTTTGGACAGTAGCTTCTGGACATCTTGTTTTACATTCTGACCGGTTGGATTAATCGTTTGAGGTCCAGAAGGCATCCAAATTATTTTCGTAACAATGCAGATTTTCTTGAAGAAAATCGTTCTTCAATCGGGTTTGCAAAGTTATTGTGGAAAAAATAAATTTTATATTAGAGAACATTTTATATTAAACGTTATCTAAAATTTAATGTGGAAAAAATAAATTTTTATTTATTTCTAAAAATAAGATTTAATTATTATTAGAGTAAATTTCATTTTTGGTATCTGTGGTTGTATGATTTCTTTAAAAGGAGTACCTGAACTTCAATAAGTCAAAGAGTGGTCCCTGAGTTATACGATTTTGCTCCAAATGTAGTCCCTGGTCACTAACCCCGTCTATTTGGTCCGTTAGTGCCAGGGGTAGTTTCGTCCATACATATTTTCCCTCCCAAATTAACTAAACCCACCTCATTAACTTAGCAAACTAAGTCGTTTCGTCTAACCAAACTCACTCTGACTCTCACTCTCACTCTTGCAAACGGATAATCATCAACAACAACCCTCTGAAATGTCATCATCGTGGATACTAAGAACTGAGTAGATGAAGATTGGACTCCAGCAGATGTTTATAGTAAGTATTTTCCTCTGTTTTGAGTGTTTACTTCTGGTATTACACACATGCAAATTGTATCCTGATTTTTCCTCTTTTTTGCCTTAGGTATTTACCCAACGTTGATAACAACAAAGATCAACCATGGAGGTTTGTTTACAAGTGCTCCAGGAAGAAGATACCTAAATGGTAAGGTTGATTTTGTTGATTTGATCAACACTGATCACCTTGCGGTGCATCAGTTCCATGCTATGATGAGAGCATTATGTTACAAGGATGAGGTAATGTTTTTCCATTTCTTGATTCCATCCACTGACCTTGATACTGGGTTGCAAGGTTTAAGTAATGATGATGATATAAAAAACTTGTTAAAGTATGTCCCTATGGTCAGAGAGATTGAGGTATACATTGAACATCACAAAACAAATGTTGAGGAAAAGATTGACTTGAACCAAAGTTTTGATAATTTGCACTTTTCCTTTGATCCCTTCATTGCATTGGAATCTGATTTACCAGAAGTAGGACAAGGGCAGGGGATACCAGAAGTAGGACAAGGTGAGGGGGTTCAGTTGAAGCAGGGGGTAGATTTGAACAATGGCATTGATGGCATTGATGTGAACCATGTAGTTGACTTGAACAATTTAGTTGACAAGAACAATGGCAATGACTTGAACAATGGCATTGACTTGAACAATGATATAAGCCAGGGAAGTGGGAACAATGGGGACATTGAGAGTTATGATAACAATCCATATGATTCATTGGATGAGTTTGATGCATTAGCAGATGATTATGTGGATACAGAGGGAGACTGGATGGGAGTAGGTGGAGAAGATAGTGATAGCCAGAATGTAGATGGTGATGTAGATCCTTTTGACATTGACAACTTTGATTCTGATTATGAAATTGATATAGCTAGTCAATGCAAAAGAGATGGCTATAATGGGCAGGGTGTTGACTTTTACTTAGGACAGACCTTTGGTAGCAAAGACACAATCAATAATTTAATCAAACAACATGCAATTGCGACTAGGAGAGACATAGTTGTGATCAAGAATGATGGATACAGAATCAGGGCAGTTTGCAGGGGTACATTGCCTCACTTAAAGGATGAATGTGGGCCTAGTGGGCCTCGAAAAGGTAGAAAGAGTAAATGGAGAAAGTCCAATGGGCCCACTTGTCCATGGGTTTTATACCTCTCCACTTCTAAAAGGGAAATAACTTGGATTGTCAAAATCTACTTCTCCACTCACAAATGTTTCCAAACAAGTGAGGTAGGTATGGCTACTGCAAGTTATCTTTCAAAGCATATCACTGAGCAGCTGAAGCTAGATCCAAATATGCCTTTGAAATCAATTCAATCCCATTTGTCTGAGAAGTTTGAAGTTATGGTATCACCTTCCAAAGCTATGAGGATAAAATAGTTAGCCAACAAGAGGATTTGGGGGGACTATGAATTACAGTATAATCAGTTGAGGGATTACCTGTATGAGGTGCAAAGGTGCAACCCATATACCACTGTTAAGTTGGAAGTAGAGACAGAAGCTAACCCTGGCAGTGATAAGAGAAAATTCAAAAGGGTTTACATTTGTTTGGGACCTTTGAAAAGGGGGTTTAGAGCTGGACACAGGGACTTGTTGGGATTAGATGGGACATTTATGAAGGGCCCTTTTCTTGGACAATTATTGACAGCAGTAGGTATTGACCCCAACCATGGCATCTACCCAGTGGCTTATGCAGTGGTGGAGTCTGAGTCAACAAGTTCATGGCAGTGGTTCTTAGAGTACCTTGGAGATGACCTTGGTCTTGAAGCCAATTCCAACTTCACATTCATCAGTGATAGGCAAAAGGTATGATATGTCTTAACTACTTACTTTATGTGTTAATTACTTAATTTCTGTCTTAATTGCCAGGGGACTGAATTTGCATATTTTTGTCTTATTATGCATAAATTGTCTTGATTGGAAATATTGTGCTTAATTGTTGTCTTAATTTGCATATAGGGCATTCTTCCAGCAATTCAAAGGTTGTTTCCTTCTGCTGAACATAGATACTGTCTTAGGCACATACATGAGAATATGAAGCTTCATTGGAAAGGTAAGGCCTACAAGGATCATCTGTGGCAGTGTGCAACAGCTCCTACTGTCCCCCAATTCAGAACATTAATGGAGAACTTGAAAGCATTCAATAAGGATTGTTATGATTGGTTGAATAAGATCCCCCTCCCAACATTGGAGTAGATCACACTTTATAGGTAAATAACTCTTAAATGGTTGAATTGTTGAATGGCTGAATAAGATCCCACCCCCCCCCCCCCAAAAAAAAAACACACACATACACACACATTGATGTGGTTTTTTGATGCATACAGGTAGATGTCACTCTGATGTGCTTCTAAATAACACGTGTGAGGTATTCAATAGGCAAATCATTGATGCTACGGACAAACCAATTCATTCTTGCTTGGAGTACATTAGAGTGTATCTTATGAAGAGAATTGTTAATGTTTTAAATGTCATTGATGGTTGTGATGGACCATTGACCCCAACTGCAAACAAGATAATGGATAGTGTGAAGAAGGAAGCAAGCAAATACCAGGTTGTGTACAATAGAGGAGATAGATACCAGGTATGTTACAAACACATGCCCTATACTTGTCTCATTGTTGTAACATGCACATGAACCTTCTCACTTATACTGTTGTAACGACAGGTATCTGGACCTTGGAATGATCAGTGCAAAGTTAATGTTAGAGCATGAACATGCTCTTGTAGAAAGTGGGAATTAACAGGAATTCCTTGCAAGCATGCAGTGGCAACTAACTGGAATATGGCACAGAATGGAATCAATGAAGAACCTGAATCATGGGTGCACCAATCATACAGGCTTAGCACATTGAGGGACATGTACAACTTTAAGATTGAGCCAATCAATGGATGCATGCTTTGGGACAAATCAAACTGCATGACAACTTTGGTTCCACCAGATCATCACACATAAGTGGGCAGGACAAAGAAAAAGAGGAGGAAGACAGCTGAAGAGATGTCTCAAAGTCAGAGCCAGAGGAGGAGTGGCAAGTTATCAAGGAAAGGGATCAAAGTCACTTGTGATAAGTGTAAACAATTAGTGCACAATTCAAGGACATGTAAAGGGAAGGAAGGAGCTTCACAGCCTCCTGTATGAACAATGCAAGTACTTTAGGTGGTTGTTTGGTGGTTGATAAACAATGTGTTTGGTGGTTGATGGTTGATGTTTGATAAACAATGTGTTTTGGTACTTGTTGGTGGTACTTTTTGATGGTTGATAAACAATATGTGTATGTATGGTATGCAAGGCTGTTAGCCTATTTAATGTATTTTGGTAGTTATGTTTAGCCTCTTGAATGTCTTTTGGTAGTTATGTCTTGGTATTGTCAAGGTCTTGGTACTTATTTGTTGGTATTGTCAATATGTTGATATTGTTTATGTGTTGCTATTGTAATGTGTTGGTAAGGATGGTTGGAATGTCAACACATATTATGTCAATGTACCATTTTGTGCACTTTCCAAATAGAAACCATTTCAAAACAAGGGCTATTGTGTCAAACCGAAAGCATTTCATTGATTCTAATTTGCACTTACCATTACATCATAAACAAAGCAGTGGCTACATTGATCCTTAACAAAAATCCCAAAACTACCTTAACATCTACTTACTGTTTTACATTGATCTTCAACCAAAATCCCAAACCTAACTTCACTGCAATTACTTAATACAACTATACATGCAAATCCTAAAAAAAACCCAACTAAGAACCAAAAGCAGATGCAATCTCTAAATCTCACTTTCTCTTGAGTTGATAGTTTCTTCAAGTTTGTGCTTTGATCTCAGTAACCCAGGGACAACATCTATAGCCCTAGCATAGATTGGTGGATCAAACCATCCAATGTAGGAACACCTTTTACCCTGTACAAGTGAAAATTGGGAGAATTTTGGAGTTTGGTGGTAACAAACCAGAAAATCCATGAAATGTTAAGAAATTGCAGGAAACAGGGGCATTACCATAGCTCCACAAGAATAGAACATGCGTCTAGGGTTTGCATGTGTCCAAGATGTTTTTAAACTTGCTTCACAACCACAATAACATATCACCATTTTTAGAAGAATATGAAGAAAGCAGAGTGTGAGAGGTGGGAGAAGGAAGAAAGCAGGTATCTTCGTTCTTATGGTCGAGTTAAATGAGGTGTGTTTGGTTAATTTGGGAGGGAAAATATGTATGGACGAAACTACCCCTGGCACTAACGGACCAAATAGATAGGGTTAGTGACCAGGGACTATATTTGGAGCAAAATCGTATAACTCAGGGACCACTCTTTGACTTATTGAAGTTCAGATACTCATTTCAAAGAAATCATATAACCACAGGTACCAAAAATGCAATTTACTAAAAAAAATATATTTATTAATAATCTATATCAACTAAAGTATAATATAAATAAGTAAATAAGTTAGAAAATTAATTAATTAATTAATAGTTTATATTAATTAAAATATAAAATAAATATATTAAATAATAAAAAATAAAAACAACAAAAAGACAAAAAATAGAAAAAACAAAAAAAATCATCATTGAAATAGGATTAGGGATGACATTAGCAAGGGTTAGGAGTGTCATTAGTCCACCGTCCTTGCTTTTACAACAAAAAGGAAATGTTCTCGAGACACACAAACCCCTTTTAGGTCTTACATTTTCTTCTTTTAGAGAGTTGACTTTGAGTAGTTTGGTTGGTATGGATAAAGTAATTCATCTGAATTATTTGGTTTACATAAATTGAAGAGTTTTTGTTTAATGGGTTATTTTTATAAATCGAATGAACTTTCTCTTTATTGGAAAGGTATGTTTAGAGAACTCCTAACTTTTTATATAATATTTATTTAAAAAACTTATTCAATAAACCATTTTTTATATCATTAAGTTATTATCATCCAATCATATATATAACTAGGTTATGTTAAGATGCTAATAAACATACTTTTTTTTGTAAAATAAAAAATTTCAATAAAATTTCCCAAAAAAAGATGATATCTGACAAACTCTGTAAACCCTCTAATAGCAGGATAAAAACCTACTACGTAAGATATTCTTTTTAAGAGCATCCCCAATGCATGAGTTATTAAAAGACTTTTTAATTTTGTCACATCAGTTTTCCACTAACATTCTCTAACAAAAACCTGTTGTTACAAATCTTCTCCAATGCAAAAAACTTTTTCATCAATTTCATTATATTCTGCCTCATCTGTTGATCCAAACTCTTTCTGTGATTTGATAATGACCCTTAGAATTACTTAGTGAAAATTGCATTTGACTTGTATGTATTAATGTTTTGCCATCAGCGATAAGCACACTGAGTCTGTTCAGTATCGCTGATGGTATTCTATGTATTAATGTTTTGCCATCAGCGATAAGCATACTGAGCTTGTTCAGTATCGCTGATAGTATTATTTGTAACAAGTTAAATGTAATCCCCGAAGACAAGTTTCGCGATAAAGAGTTCATCGCTGACATCAAAGACAAATCTGATGAACAAGTGACAAGTCTACTAATGATCTGATGCGGACATCAGTGAAACCAAGACAAATCCAAACACGCGACATTTCAAGAAGAACACCTCAGCGATAACTGACTTACATAAGCTTTTCCTTGATGGAAGACCTACTCACCGATCATTGATCATGAAGCTTCTACTTCAAGATACGTTTGTCTTATCCCCTTCCACACTCCGTACAGTTTGTCAGACAAGACATCCTATTGTCCAAGATCGTACAACTACTCTGACACTACATTGTTCGCCATACTGCCCAAAGCATGTTGTGCAAAAAGTCAGAAGCATGCACCCAGATGACACGTGTAAAGTCCTCCTACTATGCATTAAATGCATCGAGTATAAATAGGAGGAATGCCCCTTCAGTTTGATGGTGGTCTTCGCTGAACTTGTTAGTGCTTAAAAATATCCTTATTTTTCTATATCTTCTTTTCTCTCTATTTCTTATGCAAGAATACTTAGTGATTCTCAAGTTTGTTTAGATTAGGTTCTACTTAATCTTATTTCGCAACAAACTGTAAATTATGTTAGAAAACTATAAATCTTGTGTTTGTATTTAACCCCCCCCCCCCCTTCTACAAACCTGTGTACTTGTATAACCCCTTCGGGACCAACAAGTGGTATCAGAGCAGATTGTTTAATCTCATAAACAAGATATTGTTTATACTAATCTCTTCCTTGTTATTCTCAAAATGGCTCAAAACACAAACACAAATTATATTGATAATGGTTCTCTTGCAACACCTCCTCGATTCAGTAGAGACAACTTTAATCTCTGAAAGAATCGAATGATGCTTTTCCTAGAAGGTGTAGATCCCACTTTGCCTCACTACGTGGAAAATGGACACTATATTCCATACATTCTTTCTCCTGCCGTTGTTGACACTGCTACCATGTAACATCCTGAATTTTCAATAATAGTAATTTAATGAGAATTGGGATCTAATTGTATTTGGGTTTAAAACCTTGAATTATGTTGTAATTTATAATTCAATAGGGTTAAAATACAAGGGTTTAAAGTTTGGTGTTGTTTTGAGAAATAATGGAAACTTGGAGGTGTAAGTGGTCATTTGTGAAAAGTGTGTATGGATAAATAGCAGAAATCAGATATTTTTGGTATTCTTTTTGTTTGGGTCGGTTTAGAAGGCAGAGAGAAAGAGATAGAGAAAAAGAGGAAAAAGGGAAGAAAGCTAGATTTGTCTTCAAATTGGTAAGGAATTTATCATGTGTTTTGATGAAAATTGTTGTAGCTATAGAGTTGTAAACGAATCTATATTGTGATTAGGTTTTCAAAATCGTTTACAGCAGATTTGGATTGAATTTGTGCAGCAAAGTGGGTTTTACATCAAAAAGGTGAGTTCATTTGTTGTTTGCTTAAATCAGTGTTTATATGTTAAATTAAACCTTGAAATAGTTGTATAAACTGTTTGTGGACTGTATGGGATGGTCTGGAATGAACTGAATCGAACAGACATCGAATTAGGTCGATTTTTAAGCTGCAGGTCGAAGGTTTCCGGATAAAACCATGTATCCGGAAACCGTGGTGATGAATGTCTCCGGACGCAACAAAGTATCCGGTAAGTATTGTTTTTTTGTAAGTTTCCGGATGAATATAGTTACCGGATGGTATCCGGATTACCTTGGTTTCCGGGTGTCATCCGGATTAGTAAAATACCCGGAAAGTTGATGTATCCGGAAAGATGAGGGTATCCGGAAAGTTGATGTATCCGGTAAGTCTTGGGTATCCGGAAAACTTGTGTTGTCCGGATAGTTTAAGGTGTCCGGAAACTGGTACTGTCCGGTCACTTTTGGAGTACTCAATAACTTTAGGACTTGCTGACTTCTAAACAGGTACGGTTTAGGAATTGAAATGCAGTTCTAGTGGCCTGAACATACTTACAGCTAAATGGTAGGTTGTTAGACTTAATGATTGTTCTAGTTTGATACTAGACAGGTGTGTAGTACTAATGGTTATGTGCACGTGGAATAGATGAAGATAGTCATTATTCTGATGTGTGTGGTACTAATGGTTATGTGCACGTGGAATAGATGAAGATAGTCATTATTCTGATGTGTGTGGTACTAATGGTTATGTGCACGTGGAATAGATGAAGTTAGTCATTATTCTGATGTGTGTGAGAAACCCTGGAATAAACGTAATTCCCGGTTTCTAAGGAAGAAGAGGGATTGACATATGTAATTGTAATCTCTACCTCCTTTTCTAAGAAATGGTCATGTGTATATTGCGATTTCTTAGGTGGGAGCATTAATCTAGAATCTGAGAAAGATTCGTAGTGTGGCTCTGGAATAGGATGTGTACAGAAATGGGCATGTGTATATTGCGGTTTCTGGAATAGATGTGTACGGAACTGGGCATGTGTATATTGCGATTTCCGGAATAGAAACATTACTCTAGAATCAGTGCAGATTCGTAGTGTAGCTCTGAGACATGATATGATGATGGAATGTGTGTCAGTCATATTCATGGGATTGGATGAAAATCGTGTTAACGGAATAGAGTTATACGTATGGTAAGAAAAAGGGTAATCAGGTTTGTTATAACTTGTTTACATTGATTTTGCAAATATTATTATGGAAACGAATGTTCTCACTAGGCGTTGGCCTAATCGTTTCAAATGATGTTTTCTTACCAGGTACCGGCTCGGGAAAATAAAGGGTTGTGGGACGAGCGTTTTGGAATAGCAAGGAAGTCCATTAACAGAAGGAGATTTTGAGGGATTGCTTAGATAACTTAGTAAATCTGATTATAGTAACATAATTAGATTAATAAGTTATTTGTAGAATCCTGTATCTGTAAATGTACTCTTGAGGATTAATTCACTTGCTATTTTTGTAAGTTTGAAGTTTATATAATCATAACTTGTGGAAAAAATTGAGGTTCAAATTAGCCTAGAATTTGGGGCGTTACAATATGGTATCAGAGCAATAGTTTAAGCGAACTAAGTATGCTGAGGAGGTACTTAGACTTAAGCTGAGATGAATTAAGTTATGATATGTGAGAAAGGGGTAGAAGTACTAAGACGGGATAGTCTTAGAGTCAACAGAAATACGTGAATTTAGTACTGTAGCAATGGCAACGAGAATTCTCATGTAAAGTATGTTCGCAATTTCAATTAGCTACTATTATTATGAATATGAGTTACACGAGCATACTTGTTTCTAAATTGTCACAGTGACTAATGATCGGTAAAGTACGTTTTGTCTATACTCGTATAACCCTTTCTTAGGGTTATCTCGTTGTGTTATAGTAGAACGATGGTGGATACACCACCAGGGTCCTTCAATTTTTGGAGATCAGATCAGTAAATGATTGGGGGTTGGAAAGACAACCTGGAACTGACGGGACTCATGAAAGTCCGCCGAGGCAACTTTATAGTATGAAATGGTTGAGTAAGTGGGCCATGGAATGCATGTATAGTAAGTGTTACAAAGCTGAGAGGGCGACCAGTGGTCGGAAGTAGAGTGTCAATGATAAGTCGCGTGAGTAAAACGATTGACCTTGTTTGAGTGAGTAGCCTTCATTTGCGAATAGAGTTTTATGTATGGTGTCCTAGTGTGTGTTACATGAGTTTTTATGATTTCAAAACAAATGCATAGACAACAATTTTAGTCAAGGTTGAGTCAGCATGTGCAAGTATGTATTTAAAGGAAAAGGCAATTCCATTTACGGCGCACAATGAAATTTTGAGTTTAGCAATTTGCAAAATACTTCGTATTTTACATGAAAAGTTGAATGGTAGCAAAAAGGTCAAGAAAGCGTTGGCCAGCAAAACTTTTTATAACCAAAACGAGCATTAACTTGATGATATTATATAAACGAATGTGAGAACCGACTAGCTTACTTCGCGTCGGTAACTTTCTTTTAAACTTTTGTCGCATGAAAAGATTTTCATTTTATTACTATCGTAAAAATATCGTTTGGTTGAGAAAGATTAAGTGTTACGGAAAGTTGTATGCAAACGATTTTCGAGATCGTTGTGCAGTACATGGAATTGTGAGAATGTTGGGGTCATTGGTACCCAAGTTGTTCCTTGTATTGTTCTTTAAAATGAGAAAATGTGTGAAATGATTCATTTATCAAGTTGTCATGCATGAAGGCTATGAACTCACTAGGTCATAGAGTATTACACTATAAGCTGAGAAAGAACTCCGAAAGTGAAGAGGTGTTGGATAAATCATGGGAGAATGTTTGTAGTTTTGGAATTTGTGTTCAAAGACGAAAGGCGAACAGTGGGAGAGTCGAAAGTGGATTTTAGTGTCGGATGTACGAGGGTCTGTACCCTTTGTCCGATGACTAGAAATTCAGTTGCCGAGGGACGATTGTGTCCGGAGGAAGGACTAGAAGTCGTCAATGTGATGGAATAGTGTGGTGAGACAGAAAGGAAACATCCTTGACGTCAAATAAGAATTTATGGTGATCTTGTGATATTAACGTTGCACAAATAAATTGGAGATGAAGACAATGGGGTGTGAATTAGATTATGATATGTTGAAAGGATTAGGTTCGGTTAGGGACCCTTGTTAAAGAATAGGTTAAGGAAGTATTGATAAGTCGACTATTGACTTTGATGTCGGCAGTTGTGTAAGGTGTATGAGGCCTTTTGCCTGTCACAGGGTGCGGTCTGGGTGCGTCCCGCGTATGCCTGTGCGGGCAGGAACAAAACCGTGAGCGGTGCCGGCATGCTGTTATGCATAGGGTATGCGCAAAGCGGACAATATCGTGTACGGTGGACTGGGGATGTTACAAAATGGTATATATTTTGTGAAACACCCACTTTTGGGGGAAATTGAGTGATTGACGAATAAATCGCGAATGAAAGAAATTTTGAGTAATTTATTGCATAAGAGAAAGCTACGTGGTCAAATTACGCTTTTAGAGTTATTGTGGTTGTACAATATTTATGATGTGTTATATGCTTAATTGCACTTTATTTAAATGAGTGTCGTTTTAAGTATTGGTCTTTTGTGTGAGGACCGTTTGATGATCTTGTATTCTTAGTACCTTTGGGACTAATGAATCTTGGTGAGTAATATACATTGTTGGGTATAAAAGAGTTGCTTATACGTGTACGTATAGATACATATATGATTTGACTTCATTCGGAAGGTAGCAATGAAGGGGTTATGAGATTATCACGCCTCGGAGCGTGTATTGCATGATGTGAGTTAGATGTATTAAATTGTATGAGTAGAGGTTGATAAATAATCATTAGATCCTTTGAGCAGATGGCTCGGTTTTGGACTCGGTTGAGTATTGGGAGCATTCGCCTGGTTTAAATAAGCTCGACGTGGGCTTGGGGTTAGAATTACATGAATTGTATTATAAGTGAAGTTTACATGATGTGAATACATTGGTTATTTTGAGGTCATGTATGAATGTTAAGTTTTGAATCAGAAGATTAAAAGTTAAAGGACCACCGTGTAGGGGTGTTAGGATAGTGAAAGGCTGTTGTTTTAGATAAGCGTTTTCTTGCAGTGTGGATGGTTTATAAAGGATGAATTATTAGGCACGAACGAAGCGAGTGTATAGACTATGCCGATCTGTGAGGGATTGTGCCCTGTCTATGTATTGGTTTGGAATCACGAAGAGCTAGCAGGAAACAAGTAAGTTGAAATTAATTAGAAACCGCGAGTTGTGGTTCAACTAAAGTTGGGGAGGATTATAATAGTGAAATAGACTCAATTAATCATGCGGGAGAACATGAATGTACGTTTGAATTGTGTACAAATGACCATGAGAGACCTGGTCTGCTGTGAGATGTTATGGGTGGAGAATGTACGAACGAGTAGTGGCATCAAGTGCCAAGATAAGTGTGTCAACTAGTATGTAATGTGAAGTTAGAAAGAGGAAGCATCCGATGGAAGTCTTTTCGGGGATTTCAGATAAATAGTACGATTTTGTCAATAAAATTGTTGGAGTATGTGGTTTGTAAGATGGTGTAGTGATATGGCTAATATCGGAATAGAATGGCGGAAAAGTAGTGGGTGTTTATCCAAAGCGATGTTGGTTGTGCGAGTCGCTAGGTAAGTTTATGTTCTTGAATCATTGGAAGTTAACGAAGATGATGGATATGTTAGTCAAAATGTGATGTAAAAGATGCAAAATCCTTAAGGAAGATGAGTTGCTTCTTATGTGTGAAAGAATTGTCCGAGGAAGTATTAGTTGCAGATTAAAGAATGAGTAGTAACTTGGGACGGTATGTCGTTTCAAGATAACTTAGTTGATTGCCTTAAGTTAGAATTTTGGTACAACTGTTTGGTTTTGTATAGTAATGAGAAAGTCTTATCAATATGTGGGAAAAGTTGGGAGAAAGAGACAAGTAATGTTTGGAGGGTAGTACTCCATGCTATCGTGGGAAGAAATGATAAAAAGATCGGACCTAAGAATGTAGTTATACTACAGGTTCAATGGAATTATCACCCTTGTTATACAACACTTTAGTATTTGGTTACAATATGGTCGCATAGTGCGATAGTGGTGTGAGGAAATGGTAGCACTTTGTACTAAAGAAACGTGTGAGTCATGGATGTAACAAAGGTTTGTCGTATTTATCGGAGTATTCAAAAGTGATGAGTATACTCAATTTAAGGTGAGTATAGATTTTCAAGCAGTAGATGGTAATGTTATTTTGAGACCGGAGATCGAGTTACGGTTAATGTCGGTATGGTAGACCAAGAAATAGTCGGGTAAAGATTTGATGATGAATAGTGACTCTAAGGAGGTTTGCAAATCCAAGTTGGGGAGCGGATGCTAATAAAAGAGTTAAGGTTCAGAAAGTATGAAAGGATGAATTTTTGTTCTTTCTGGACTTTTAACTGTGATTAAGTATGTAAAACTTACAGGGAAGATATGTACAAAATATTTCATGTTGGTATGATGTGATTTCTTTTACTAAAGTAAGAGTGGATGAGAAGAATTGTTGTGTGGAAGAACCAGAGGCAATTTTGGAAAGATCGGTTAGAAAGCTACGTAATGGCAAGGAAGTAGCTATGATGAAAGTACAGTGGAAACACCATCGAGGTGCTAATGTGACTTTAGTGTCGGAAGAGAATATGAAGGATAGGTATCCCCATCTGTTTACCTGATCTTGATTTCGAGGACGAAATCATTTTCAAGTTGGGAAGTATTGTAACATCCTGAATTTTCAATAATAGTAATTTAATGAGAATTGGGATCTAATTGTATTTGGGTTTAAAACCTTGAATTATGTTGTAATTTTTAATTCAATAGGGTTAAAATACAAGGGTTTAAAGTTTGGTGTTGTTTTGAGAAATAATGGAAACTTGGAGGTGTAAGTGGTCATTTGTGAAAAGTGTGTATGGATAAATAGCATAAATCAGATATTTTTGGTATTCTTTTTGTTTGGGTCGGTTTAGAAGGCAGAGAGAAAGAGATAAAGAAAAAGAGGAAAAAGGGAAGAAAGCTAGATTTGTCTTCAAATTGGTAAGGAATTTATCATGTGTTTTGATGAAAATTGTTGTAGCTATAGAGTTGTAAACGAATCTATGTTGTGATTAGGTTTTCAAAATCGTTTACAGCAGATTTGGATTGAATTTGTGCAGCAAAGTGGGTTTTACATCAAAAAGGTGAGTTCATTTGTTGTTTGCTTAAATAAGTGTTTATATGTTAAATTAAACCTTGAAATAGTTGTATAAACTGTTTGTGGACTGTATGGGATGGTCTGGAATGAACTGAATCGAACAGACATCGAATTAGGTCGATTTTTAAGATGCAGGTCGAAGGTTTCCGGATAAAACCATGTATCCGGAAACCGTGGTGATGAATGTCTCCGGACGCAGCAAAGTATCCGGTAAGTATTGTTTTCTTGTAAGTTTCCGGATGAATATAGTTACCGGATGGTATCCGGATTACCTTGGTTTCCGGGTCTCATCCGGATTAGTAAAATACCCCGAAAGTTGATGTATCCGGAAAGATGAGGGTATCCGGAAAGTTGATGTATCCGGTAAGTCTTGGGTATCCGGAAAACTTGTGTTGTCCGGTTAGTTTAAGGTGTCCGGAAACTGGTACTGTCCGATCACTTTTGGAGTACTCAGTAACTTTAGGACTTGCTGACTTCTAAACAGGTACGGTTTAGGTATTGAAATGCAGTTCTAGTGGCCTGAACATACTTACAGCTAAATGGTAGGTTGTTAGACTTAATGATTGTTATAGTTTGATACTAGGCAGGTGTGTAGTACTAATGGTTATGTGCACGTGGAATAGATGAAGATAGTCATTATTCTGATGTGTGTGGTACTAATGGTTATGTGCACGTGGAATAGATGAAGATAGTCATTATTCTGATGTGTGTGGTACTAATGGTTATGTGCACGTGGAATAGATGAAGATAGTCATTATTCTGATGTGTGTGGTACTAATGGTTATGTACACGTGGAATAGATGAAGATAGTCATTATTCTGATGTGTATGGTACTAATGGTTATGTGCACGCGGAATAGATGAAGTTAGTCATTATTCTAATGTGTGTGAGAAACCCTGGAATAAACGTAATTCCCGGTTTCTAAGGAAGAAGAGGGATTGACATATGTAATTGTAATCTCTACTTCCTTTTCTAAGAAATGGGCATGTGTATATTGCGATTTCTTAGGTGGGAGCATTAATCTAGAATCTGAGAAAGATTCGTAGTGTGGCTCTGGAATAGGATGTGTACAGAAATGGGCATGTGTATATTGCGGTTTCTGGAATAGATGTGTACGGAACTGGGCATGTGAATATTGCGATTTCCGGAATAGAAACATTACTCTAGAATCAGTGCAGATTCGTAGTGTAGCTTTGAGATATGATATGATGATGGAATGTGTGTCAGTCATATTCATGGGATTGGATGAAAATCGTGTTAACGGAATAGAGTTATACGTATGGTAAGAAAAAGGGTAATCAGGTTTGTTATAACTTGTTTACATTGATTTTGCAAATATTATTATGGAAACGAATGTTCTCACTAGACATTGGCCTAATCGTTTCAAATGATGTTTTCTTACCAGGTACCGGCTCGGGAAAATAAAGGGTTGTGGGACGAGCATTTTGGAATAGCAAGGAAGTCCATTAACAAAAGGAGATTTTGAGGGATTGCTTAGATAACTTAGTAAATCTGATTATAGTAACATAATTAGATTAATAAGTTATTTGTATAATCCTGTATCTGTAAATGTACTCTTGAGGATTAATTCACTTGCTATTTTTGTAAGTTTGAAGTTTATATTATCATAACTTGTGGAAAAAATTGAGGTTCAAATTACCTAGAATTTGGGGCGTTACATACCACACCAGCCATTCCTGAACGACAGCTCATCAAAGACATCTCTTAATGGACTAAAGATGACAAGAAGAAGGTAGCCATTGATACCAAAGCCAGATTAATCATATATATGGGTCTACCTGATGAGGTCTATCATTCTGTCATGAACCTCAAAACCTCCAAATCCATGTGGGACACAATTTATGTTCAATATGAAGGTACCTCTGACGTACAAGAGTCCAAAAAGATAAATCTGGTAAGACAATATGAAAGCTTCATTTGTTGTAAGAATGAAACTTTATCTGAAGTACACCAACGTTTCAACTGTTTAATTATTAATATTAAACCTGTTGGTAGGACCTACTTTAACTCTGAGATTCTGAAAAAAAATCTTGGAATGTCTTCCTGAAAGTTGGGACAATTATACTATGTGTCTTAAACTATCTAAGGATCTCAAATATATGACGTTAAGTACTCTTTTTGGCATTATGCTCAATCATGAGCAATCTTGTCAGCTTAAGAATAATCTTGTAAAATATTCAAAAATCAAACATGTTGCTTTACTCTCCTCAGAGTTGATGCCCACTCAGCGATCTTCTGTCACAATCACTGAGATGGAATCAAACTCTGATGATTCATCAGAAAATGACCCGTGTGAATATGATGAATCCATGGCTCTCTTGACAACTCCTTCAGGAGATTTGAAAGAAAGAGTAACTTCAGAAGAAACAAAACTCTATATATCACTGACAAGCCTAAATAATCTCCTATTGATAAGGCAACTACTACTTGCTATAACTGCGAAAAGAAAGGACATTTTGCTAGTGAGTGCTGGTCAAAGAAAGTTTTCAAGCCTTCTTCATCTTTCAAACATTCCTCAACCTCTAACCCAGAGATGACAAATACCTTAAACTTAAGGAAAATTACCTGAAGTTGAAAAACTATTAGAAGAAAGGTAAGGGTCTGATCGCTGAAGAACACGATTGGGCTGAATTTGATGAAGAATCAGATTCTGATGAAGAAGATGAGGTCAATCTCTGTCTAATGGACGATATCAAAAAAGTAAAGGAAGAACCCGCTGATGTTCCCTCCTCATCCTGAACTTCTCAGGTATCAACCTCTTCTACTTCTGCTATCATCGAGGCTGATAGACTTCGCACTATCGATTCACTGACTATTGATTTATATGACACCCTGAATGGCAAAACTCAAGCTGAAGAACTAAATCTAGATCTAATTGAACAGCTTAATAAATGGCATTTAAAGATCTAAGAACTCTCCTCTAAAATTGAAGAAAGTTTAAACAATCAAGTCTATGAAAATCAAGTAATCAGCATTGAACGCTAACAAGCTATCGCTGAACTGAAAGCTGAAAAAACTACTGTTGAAGGATGGTGTAAATCCTCGACAAAGATCACTGAGATAATCGGTGCTCAGGTCCCTGTCAATGACAGAAGTGGTCTTGGTTTTAATGCTAATACAGAAGAACAAACCAAAGATCATTCCATGTTTAAGTTTGGAATGTTCGTCCCCTCCATCCCTGACACCTCATCATCTCAGTGCTCTTCTTCTACTACTCCTATCCCTGAGGAAAAATCTCCTTTGAGCCCAAAACTCAAAGTTAAAGGAAACATTTTTGTACAAAATCCTCAGAAGGGTACCAAAGTGCCACAGCTGAAGAAGTATAAACCTTCAGCTACTCAACCTTCAATCTCAAAAGTTAAGATCCCTGAACATGTTCAGCGATCAACCCCAAGATTAAAGGTTGATGTGATAGCTAAGAAATATGAAGAACCCATGGTTCCTTCGATATCTAGTGCTAAAGGCATTCTTGATACAAGCCATGTTCATTTAAAATTATCAAATGATTATGCATATGGTCCTAAAGCTACTTTCAGCTATATGAAATTCTATCACTGCGGACTTACTGATCATATTGCTAGTAAGTGTCCCACAACCACCAAAACTGAGAAATCAACTAAGGTGAAGATGTCTGCCTCCAAGGCAAAGAAGCTGTCAACACTGCCTGTTTTACTCAAAAACAGGTCGTTGATCGTCAAAAGATTCAACAAAACTGCCTATGAACTTTTTCATGGGAGATTCATATCTTTGGTTGTCAGTGCTTCATCTTAACCAACAAAGATTCACTTAGAAAGTTCGATCCCAAAGCTGACGATGGAATATTTTTGGGATACTCTTCAGTGTCCAAAGCCTTCAGAGTCTTCAACAAGAAAAGACAAGCTGTTGAATAAACTATTCATGTCACCTTTGATGAATCCCGTTCCGAAAAATCAAAACCAAATGTTGAAAATGAAGAATTGAATCAGTGGATGTTTTCTCATTATGGGAACCAGAAGCTAACTTCAACTCTGACCCTCAGGTCAACAACCCAATCGCTGATTATGGCCCTATCATCATCCTAGCATGCAAACAAGTGAAGTTGAATCCTCTTCTTGGGTCTCAGTTATTCTCATAAACACTTTGCCTCCTTCTGAACCCTCAACCTCTGAAAACCCATCTATTTCTAATCAGCAATCAGTGAATGAAATACCATCTGAACCTCAGAAACTCTTGCCTGATATACCTAACACTATCGCTGCTGAAGCCTCTTCTTCAGCACCTCCAGAAATCCATTATGGGCTAGAGATTCAAGCTCCTGCTCAGTGATGGACATTAAATCATCCAATCGATCAAATTCTAGGTGATCCAAACGCAGGTATTCAGACACGACGAAGTTCAGGTAATATTTGCTTATTTGTTAATTTTATTTCACTGATTGAACCAAAGAAAATTGATGATTCCCTCAAAGATCCAAACTGGGTCAGTGTTATGCAAGAAGAGCTGACTGAATTTGAAAGAAACAATGTTTGGAATCTTGTTCCTAGACCATCTGACAAAACTGTTATAGGAACCAAGTGGGTGTATCGAAACAAGTTATATGAATTTGGAACTGTAAACCGAAACAAAGCTCGACTAGTTGCTCAGGGATACAGACAAGAGAAAGGCATAAACTACGATGAAACCTTTGCCCCTATGGCAAGAGTCGAAGCAATTCGACTTTTCTTAGCCTATGTAGTTCACAAAGACTTCAAAGTTCACCAAATGGATGTCAAGTCAGCATTCCTTAATGGAAAGATGAATGAAGAAGTTTATGTTGACCAACCACCAGGATTCGCTGATCCTAAGCATCCAGAATATGTCTATAAGCTGGATAAGGCCCTTTATGGTTTAAAACAAGCACCTCGTGCATGGTATGACACTTATCTTCCTTTGTTATTGCTGAAAATTTTGAACGTGGAAAAATCGATAACACTCTATTTTTAAAAAGGTTAAAGGTCATATTATTCTTGTTCAAATATATGTCGATGATATTATATTTGGTTATACTAGCCCATCTCTGTGTACTCGATTCGCTGAAAGAATGAAGAACGAATATAAGATGAGTATGATGGATGGACTAACATACTTCCTTGGACTTCAGATCAAGCAAAGCGATAAATGAACTTTTATTCACCAAGGTAAGTACGTTAAAGATATGCTGAAGAAATTCGATCTTACTCAAAGCTCAACTATGAAAACTCCTATGGCACCTCCGGTGACACTTAACAATGATCCCTCTGGAAAACCTGTTAATGCCACTGCCTATAGAGGAAGGATCAGCTCTCTTCTCTATCTTACAGTGAGTCGTCCTGATATCATGTATTCTACTTGTCTTTGTGCACGATATCAATATGAACCCAAAGAATCACATCTGATCGTTGTGAAGCGAATTTTCAGATATCTGAAGGGTACACCCAACCTAGGTCTTTGGTATCCCAAAGACTCAGGGTTCGATCTAACTGCCTATTCAGATAGTGATTTTGTAGGTTGCAAACTGGATAGAAAAAGCACCACAGGAGGATGTCAGCTCCTGGGTGGAAAGCTGGTGAGTTGGACAAGTAAAAAGCAAAATTTAGTGTCCACCTCAACCGTTGAAGCTGAGTATGTAGTCGCTGGTAGTTGTTGTGCTCAAGTCTTATGGATGAGAAATCAGCTATTAGACTATGACTGTAACACCTCGAAAATCCCATAATTTTGTACGTTTATTTTGGAGGAATGTTTAAAATTTGGAAAGTGTTATTTTATCGGTAAGTTATAATTTATTGTCGAAGGGCCAAAAAAGTAATTAGCCAAAGTGTGCGAGCTAATTGTAAAGAATGTGAACTTTGGGGTTAGTTGTGTCAATTGATGTTAGTTTAATGTATTAAAGCTGATAGTCGGTTGAAATTGAGACTTATCTCAATTTCAATTCCTGAGAAGTCGGTTCCATTAGAAAGAGATAGAGTTAGACCAATTTCTGAGTTTTCGTTCGGTAAGAATCTATCATCTTCTCAAATTCAAATTCTTGAGGATTGATAATCATAGGTTAATTTGATTTTTCAATTTGGTTATTGGTTTCAGTCGTGGAAAGGTTTGGATTGATTTCACGCAGACACTAGTTGTGTTATCCAGGTGAGTTCATTCTTACTATAAAGCATGTTTTTACGTTTCAAAAGTGGTTAGCTAAATTAGAAATGGTTTTTATGAACCTATTAATATGTTTAAAAGGATTGGTACATGTGATTTAAGGAATAAGGTATAAATTTCAAATAACCATATTGGCATCGAACGAAATCCGGAAGATGACTTTTTCGGTACATCAGAATTTATATTTCCGGATATGTTTTCCGGACTTGGTTTCGGATTCCGGATAGTCCCAGATTCATATTCCGGATACTTTTCCGGATTTGATTTTCCGGATAGTACTGGATTTCTTTGGGATTCCGGATGTTACCGGATATGGATCCCGAATTTGACTTCCGGATACTTTTCCGGATATGTTTTCCGGACTTGGTTCCGGATTAGTTTATTGGACAAGTTTTCCTAGATAATTCTCCATGAGATTCTTCTGATCAAGTGTTTTTTCGAGTATGAACCATATCTTGATTATTTAACAGTACGAACATAATTATAACTCAACAACGAGTATGATATGAGTTGATATGTGTTTTGATTTGGTACACATGTATGCTAGGAAGTGTAATGGACTCATAGGCACTAGCATTATTTGATAAACGTGGAGGAGGCAAGGTATAATTGCTATTCACGTTCATATTTGGAAATGAAGAATATACAAGGTATAATTGTTATTCCCTTTTCGTTTTGTGACGTGAAAATGTGAAATATGTAAGATATAATTGCTATTTTCACTTTTTATTGGGAGATGAGAAATAGGCGAGGTATAATTGCTATTTCTACTTCCACTCCAAGAAATAGGCATTGTTTAATTGTAATTTTCTTGGATATGAGCTGTAATCTAGAATCTTTAGTGATTCGCAGTGTTGCTCTTAAACATGGTATTATGACTTACTTAGTGTTTGTCATATTCATGGAATCGGTTTGATTTTCCGTCATCGAAAGATGTTATGTGAACGATATGAAGGTTTGCGAAAAGGTTATTTTATATGATTTGTTTACAAATCTGGTTTTTCAAAGCTTATAAAGGTTTTGGTTTTAAAATTGGATGTTCTGACTAGGCGCAAGCCTAATGTCTTCAAATTAATTTTTTTTACCAGGTACTAGGTCGGGAAGGGATACAAAGGGATGAGTGAAGAGGGGTACATAATTATGCTTTTGGAAATGTAATGGAGAAGTTAGTGTAATCGAAGATATTTTGGAGATATTATAGACAACCCTTATAATATGATTTTGCTAGTTATGAATTAGATTAGTTCGTTGTTTATGATAGATGACTTGTAATTATAAACCTTGTTACTAATTCTCCATTTGTGAATGAAAACTTTGGAAAATGTTGTAAAATATGGTGATAAATATAAGGTTTAAATTTATTGTGTTTCTAGGGTGTTTTCGTTTGGTATCAGAGCTGTAGTTTAAATGAACTAGGTATGATCGTAAGATACCTAGACATAAGCTGAAGATGAATAAGTTATGATTTGTGAGATTGGGTAGAAATACGAAGACGGGATAGTCTTAGAGTCGACGGAAATATGTGAATTACGAACTGTGATGATGGTAACGAGGATTCTTATGTGTAGTATGTTCATAATTTCAATTAGCTACTGTTATTATGAATATATTGTTACGTAAACAAACTTGTTTCTAATTGTTATGGCAATTAACGAACGTTAAAGTATGTTTCTTTGTGTTTGGGTTATGTATAACCATTTCTTATGGTTATCTTTATGTGCTTATACAGATTACGATGTTTAATACACCAAACCGATCTTCTACTTCTTTAGAAGATAGGGTGGCAAATGAATCTGCGGAGAATCAACCTGAATGGGGTGGAACTAATACGAGTCCACCAAGGCCACCTATCTTGGGGGAAGGAATAAATCTAACTCATCGACCTAATGTCGGTACTTCTAACCCGGTGACAACGGAATCTACGATGGAATCTCGTATGATGGAAAACATGATGCGAATCATGAATACTGCATTGACTCAGCAACATGAGATGTTCATGAAAGTGTTGAATGACAGAAGTGCTGAGTCACAAAGACCAGAGATGGGTACTGGTACCGTAAATCCACATGTTAATCTGGTACTGAATGCAAATAGGAGGACAGAGAAGGTTTGTTCGTACAAGACGTTTTTGAGTTGCAAGCCACCAGAATTTGCTGGATCAGATAATCCAATTACGTGTATGAATTGTAATAGAGAAATAGAACAAGCGTTTAGAGACTGTGAATGTGACGAATAGTTAAAGGTCAGATTCGGATCCCATATGTTACGAGGAAATGCTTTGACATGGTGGAATATCGTGACATCAACTGTGACGGCTCCAGTTTTAGCAGCCATGACCTGGGAATCGTTCAAAAGGAAGATATTGGAAGAATACTGCAACGAAAACGAAATGGATCGAATTGAGGAAGAATTCAGAACGCTTAAGAAGGGTAATTCGTCAGTAAGGGAATATACTCGAATTTTCTTGGAGAAGCTGAATTTAGTGGGGCATGTGGCCCCAACCGAAAAAGAAAAGATTAAGGCTTACTTAAAGGGTTTGCCGGCAAAAATGATGTCTAGAGTCCGGAATTCTAAAGCTTTGACTCTGAAGGAAACAATTTAGGAAGCAAAGATTATAGAAGAAGTCTATGCTAGGGATAAAGCTGAGAAATCTCAAGTAATAGAGAAGAGAAAGTGAGAAGGTCGATCGGAATCTTCTCAAAGACCGAAGACCTTTATCAAGAACACTCGTTTTGAACCTCGTTGGGAACCAAATTGGTGCCAAAAATGTAAAAGCAAACATTTTGGTTTGTGTTGAGTGACTCCACTAGAATGTTTCAAGTGCAAAAAGAGTGGTCATCGAATCGAGAACTGTCCCATTCAAGGACCAACCTGCTTTGAATGTAAAAAGCCCGGTCATTACCGAAGGGATTGCCCAAAGCTGAAGAATAGTGGGAATCAAGAGAGGAAACCCAATACCCCAAAACTAACAGGCCGAGCATTTCATATGACTGCGGAAGAAGCAAAGGAATCGATGGATGTAGTTTCTGGTACATTCCTTGTTAACTCTATACCTGCACGTGTATTATTTGATTGTGGTGCCAACCTGTCACTACCTTGAAAGATGCCTTAGTAGTTGAAATAGCTAATGGGGGTCAAGTCTTAGTTCGAGAAAAACTTAAGGGTTGTACAGTTACGGTAGAAGGGAAGAAATTCCAGATTGATTTGATTTTGATGGAAATAGGTGGGTTCGATATAATTGTTGGTATGGATTGGTTGGTGAATAATCAGGCCGAAATTCTTTGTGCTAAGAAATTAATTCGGATCCCTATGCCCAAGAATGATGTTGTACTCATCTATGGGGAAAAGAGAAAAGGGGATGTTCCGTTGATTTCGATAGCCAAAGCGTGTAAGTGTTTAATAAAAGGATGTTCATCATATCTAGTATACATTCTAGATGCTAAAGTGGAAAAGAAACGAATGGAAGATATAAAGGTGGTATGTGAATTTACAGATGTGTTCCCTGATGATCTTCCAGGCTTACCACCAGAACGACAAGTAGAATTTAAGATTGATCTTCTTCCACGAGTTGCACCGATAGCATGTGCACCGTACCGTTTAGCACCGACAGAAATGAAAGAAATGATGTCTCAATTGCAAGAACTGCTTGAAAAGGGTTTTGTTAGGCCAAGTTCGTCACCTTGGGGAGCTCCAGTGTTATTCGTCAAGAAGAAGGATGGCACTATGAGAATGTGCATTGATTATAGAGAATTGAATAAAGTGACCATTAAGAAAAAGTATCCACTCCCAAGGATTGATGACTTATTCGATTAACTTTAGGCCAGGGGATATTTTTCTAAGCTTGATTTAAGGTCGGGCTATCAACAGGTAAGGGTGAGGGATGAAGATGTTCCCAAGACGACTTTTAGAACAATGTATGGGCACTATGAATTCCTCGTGATGCCTTTTGGTTTGACAAATGCTCCTGCTGTGTTCATGGATTTAATGAACAGAGTGTGTTGACCTTTCTTAGACAAGTCAATCATCGTATTCATTGATGACATACTTGTTTATTCAAAGAATGAAGCCGACCATGAATGTCACCTTCGTGAAGTCTTAGATGTTCTAAGAAAAGAGAAATTGTACGCCAAATTCTCTAAATGTGAATTTTGGTTGAAGGAGGTGCAATTTCTCGGTCATGTAATCACTTCTGAAGGAGTCAAGGTGGATCCGGCGAAAATAGAGGCAATGATGAATTGGGAAACACCGAAGAACTCATCAGAGATTCGGAGTTTCTTGGGTTTGGCAGGCTATTATAGAAGATTCATAAAGGATTTTTCTAAGATTTCCTCTTCCCTAACAGTTCTAACAAGGAAGAACGTAAAGTTTGCATGGACTGAAAAGCAAAAATCAGCTTTTAGGACTTTACAAAAGAAATTATGTGAAACTCCTGTCCTTGCACTACCAGAAGGAACATAAGTTTTGGTAGTATATAGTGATGCGTCGAAGATGGGTTTGGGGTGTGTATTGATGCAACGCGGTAAAGTATTTGCTTGTGCATCAAGACAACTCAAAGAGCATGAAAAGAAATACCCTACCCATGACTTAGAACTGGCAACTGTAGTGTTTGCTTTGAAAGTATGGCGACATTACTTGTATGGAACGAAGTGCACTCTTTTCACTAATCATAAAAGTTTGAAACACGTTTTTGATCAGAAAGAACTGAATATGAGGCAACGACGTTGGTTTGAACTACTTAAGGATTATGCTTGTGAATTGCATTACCATCCTGGTAAAGCAAATGTAGTAGCTGATGTATTGAGAAGAAAAGAATACAGTGGATGTTTAAAAGAGACTAACGCCAGGATTGATGTGATGTCAAGTCTAATCGAAAGGATCAAAGTGGCACAAACAGAAGCGTTATTAGAAGAAAATCTGAAAGAGGAAGTCATGGTTAAGCAACGTCTTTAATTGACTGAAGATAGTCGCGGAGTCAAACTGATTCAAGGCCACATTTGGGTGCCAAAGATTGGGGGAAACCGAGAGTTACTTCTCGAATACGCCCACAAGTGCAAATATTTATACATCCTGGGAGTACTAAGATGTATAGAGATTTGAAACTACACTATTGGTGGCCAACTATGAAGCTAGATGTCGCACAATGTGCAGAGAAATGTGTGACGTGTTCGTTGGTGGAGGTCGAACATCAACGACCTTATGGGAGTCTACAATCTTTGGAGATTCCTGAATGGAAGTGGGATAAGATTACCATGGACTTTGTGACTAAATTACCAATGACGTTAAAAGGTACGATACTATTTGGGTAATCGTGGATCGCTTAACTAAAAGTGCCTATTTCTTACCAATGAAAGAAGCTTCACCAATAGATAAGCTAGCCAAGTTGTATATTGATGAAGTGATATCAAGACATGGTATACTTGTGTCTATAGTTTCTGACCGTGACAATCGATTTACTTCAATATTTTGGCAGTCACTACAAGAAGAGTTGGGTACGAGAGTGAATCTGAGTACCGCATATCATCCACAAACGGACGAGCAAAGTGAAAGGACTATTCAGACTTTGGAAGACATGCTCAGGTCTTGTGTAATTGATTTTAGAGGTAACTAGAATACGCATCTACCTTTAGTAGAGTTTGCGTATAATAATAGTTATCATTCCAGTATCGGGAGGGGACCTTTCGAAGATTTATATGTACAGAAATGTAGGACTCCAGTATGTTGGTTAGAGGCTGGAGAAAAGCAATTTGCTGGTCCCGAAATTGTGCAACAAACAGCTGATAAGGTTAAGGAAATTCGGAAACACATGAAAGCGACTCAAGATCGACAAAAGAGTTACGCCAATCAGAAAAGGAGACAGAAAGAATTCCAAGGTAAGGAGCGGGTGATGCTAAAGGTATCCACGTGGAAAGGCATAATTAGATTTGGAAAGCGTGGAAAGCTAAGTCCTCGTTTTCTTGGGCCTTTCACTATAACCAAAAGAGTGGGACTTCAAGCTTATCAGTTAGAGCTTCCACCTGAATTGGAAGGAATCCATAATACCTTCCATGTTTGTTATCTTCGGAAATGCCCAGCTGAAAAGGAAAATGTTATACCACTTTCTGAAATAAAAGTGGATGAGAGAAGTCGTTGTATTGAGGAACCAGAAGCAATTTTGGAAAGAACGACTAAGAAGTTAAGACATAAGGAAGTGATCATGGTCAACGTACAATGGAAACATCATAGATGTGCTAACGTGATGTGGGAAGCTGAAGAGGATATGAAGAATAGATATCCTCACTTGTTTGTATAGTTTCGATTTCGAGGACGAAATCATTTTCAAGTTGGGGAGATTTGTAACACCTCAAAAATCCCAAAATTTTGTACGTTTATTTTGGAGGAATGTTTAAAATTTGGAAAGTGTTATTTTATCGGTAAGTTATAATTTATTGTCGAAGGGCCAAAAGAGTAATTAGTCAAAGTGTGCGAGCTAATTATAAAGAATGTGAACTTTGGGGTTAGTGGTGTCAATTGATGTTAGTTTAATGTATTAAAGCTGAGAGTCGGTTGAAATTGAGATTTATCTCAATTTCAATTCCTGAGAAGTCGGTTCCATCAGAAAGAGATAGAGTAAGACCAATTTCTGAGTTTTCGTTCGGTAAGAATCTATCATCTTCTCAAATTCAAATTCTTAAGGATTGATAATCATAGGTTAATTTGATTTTTCAATTCGGTTATTGGTTTCAGTCGTGGAAAGGTTTGGATTGATTTCACTCAAACACTAGTTGTGTTATCCAGGTGAGTTCATTCGTACTATAAAGCATGTTTTTACGTTTCAAAAGTGGTTAGCTAAATTGGAAATGGTTTTTATGAACCTATTAATATGTTTAAAAGGATTGGTACTTATGATTTAAGGAATAAGGTATAAATTGCAAATAACCAAATTGGCATCGAACGAAATCCGGAAGATGACTTTTCCGGTACATCCGGATTTATATTTCCGGATATGTTTTCCGGACTTGGTTTCGGATTACGGATGGTCTCGGATTCATTTTCCGGATACTTTTCCGGATGGATTCTGGAATTTGATTTTCCGGATAGTACCGGATTTCTTTGGGATTCCGGATGTTACCAGATATGGATCCCGGATTTGATTTCCGGATATGTTTTCCGGATTAGTTTATCGGACAAGTTTTCCAGGATAATTCTTTATGAGATTCTTCTGATCAAGTGTTTTTCCGAGTATGAACCATATATTGATTATTTAACAGTACGGACATAGTTATAACTCAACTGCGAGTATCATATAAGTCGATATGTGTTTTGATTTGGTACGCACATATGCTAGGAAGTGTAATGGATCCCTAGGCACTAGCATTATTTGAAAAACGTGGAGTATGCAAGGTATAATTGCTATTCCCGTTCATATTTGGAAATGAGGAATAAATTTTTCTGCCATTTCGGCCCATGTAACTATAGAATCTGGCTTCATTGAGTTGTACCAAGACCGTGCACTATCCCTTAAAGAATATGGAAAAAGTTTTAATTTTAGTGCATCGTCTTCTACACCAGGAAGCTTAAAAGAATGTAATTTCCATGAAAGACCTTAAATGAGAATGAGGATCTTCAGATGCCAAACCAGCGTACAGGCCGTTAGTTTGAAGCATATGAAACATTATCGGTTTTAATTCAAAGTGACGGGCTTGTAAAGTTGGTTTAAGAATTCCTGAATGTAACTGAGTTAAAACAGGAACAACGTAAGACATAATATCACCATCCTTTGAATTAGCTAACCGAAAAATGTTTTGTTCCTCATCATCAAGATTATTTATAAATGGTGGGTTTTCAAGATTTTCTTCATTATTAGGCCGCCCATTAGGTCCAAACTGGGGACCGTCCTCATGGTCTGACGAAGAATCACTTTCAGACATCTCTAAAGAATTTAAGTCTCGATTAGCTCTTTGAATTCTTCTTCGTTGTTTAAAAGTTCTTTCAATGTCAGGATCAAGTTGGAAAATCTCACCGTGTGGCAACCTTGGCATGCACTATAATTAATATATATATATATATATATATATATATATATATATATATATATATATTCAAAATTGTGGTAGAAAAACTTGCTTTTAAAATTTTTACTTATATAAAAGAAAAACTTCTGGCTTGCTTCCTCGACAACGGCGCCAAAAACTTGTTCGCTCTGTGTACTACCCCTGTAAAAATGTTGTATTATTAGTCTCAAGAAATGGAATATTAGAGATGCAAGAGAGTAATATCAAACCAGAGTGTGCTACAGTCAGAAATAAACCATGATGCAAGTATACATCTCAGTCTATTATCGTCTTATAACAAGTAATAATGGTACAAAAGTACCGAATATCGATCCCACGGGGAAGCGTGGAAAAGTTTCTATTTAAAGTCCAATTGTTAAAAGCAGGTTTCAAATGGCGAATGCGAAGGTAATCTTTGTTGGGAGTTTGTTGTTAACAGCTAATGAAAATTAACAATTATAAAAGGAAGCACGGGGTATAAAGGTCCATTGGGATTAGATTAATAATTAGATATCGAGATGAGACAGTATTCTTCAGTTATCTCAAGTGTCGAATATTTCATGATACAACGTACAAGTTGTCAGTTGGTCAATTGTGATCCACCAAAAAATATAACATTGATTTAAATAACGTCAGACAATCATACCATATGATACACCTTTTTATCCTTTTATTAGTCTTGGTCCCAATTTCTCTTTATACCCCGAACTAAGGCGATTAGCCCATCATCGTTCAGATTCCTATTATAAAAGATTTACGAATTTTAAAACAAATAATGGACAATGGACAATGCGTTAATTAAATTAAACTTACTTGAGCAGGTTGTCGTGACTTGTTGCACAAGTTATCTAAGCTTTGAGAAAAGTTATTAATTTAACATGACAATTATGAAAAGAGTTGGAAAGCATTTAACATTAATTACTACAAAGTTGATGAGAGAATTAAACATTGCGTTTTAAAAGTAAAGTTTGCGTGTTTGTTAACGAACTAATTATAGAGACTAAAATTATCGTGCTTTCGAGATGAGAGAAAAGATGGAACTTTTTGTGAAATCACTTACCAATCCGTGAACCAATTTTACTTGGGAATCCAAAGTGATTAATTCAGACTTCCGGCTTATATTGTATGTGAGATTACGCGAGAACCAAGTTTTATCAAAAGTCGAGAATGAGAGTAAGGAAAGAGAATCGTAAGTTGATGCGAGATTAATTAAAAATGTGATTTGGAAAACGATTAAAGTTAATTAAGATGAGTTTAAGAGTTTGACGAGTTTAAAGATTAAAGAGTGAGTTTAAGAGTTTAGAAAACTAGTTTAAGAGTTTAGGAGTTTAAGAGTTGTGAAAGCTAAGTTAAGAGTTTAAGAGTTAGAAAAACGAGTTTAAGAGAGTGAGTTTAAAAGAGTTTAGAGAAAAGAGCTTAACACTAAAGTTTAAGTTACGTTAACATGCAATTAAGATTGAGATTAAGATTAAGATCGCAAACCAAGTCGATTAAGTCACAAAATGTCGAGAACTTCGGATTAACTAAGGGTGTTCGGAATTGATCATAAACGAGCCATGGTGCCTAGGTAACAAGGAAATCCAAGTACCAAGCACACTCTTAATACTAACTAAACACTTCTATTTATACTAAAAATAAACTTGGTGGCTAAGTTTTGCAAAATGGAGCATCCATGGGTCATAGATCCGACCCATGTGGGTGTTGTCTTTGGCCCGAGTGGTTGTTTCAAAACAGCCGGCCCAACTGGAAATATCGATTGGCCCATGTGAGAATTTGTCTTCGGCCCAAATAGAAATAACGATCGGCCCAACCGAGAGTTTTAGACTCTCGGCCTAAAAGATAGTTACCAAATCGATCCATATTTGTTTGTTTATCGGCCCATACATATAATTACATTGAGCCCAAAAGAAGATTGGTTTAGCAAAAGTTCCAAAACGACACCAACAAACGGTCCAAAAAGTCGAAGTCTTCTTTAACGCTCCGTGATCCGTCCACCAAGATCCAAATTGAGACTTTGAACTCGACCTTATTTCGTACCTACAAAATAGATATAAAATGTACTTATTTTTGTGTTTTTGCGATGTATTTTTGTAATTAAATAAGAAATGTATCTAATATTTATTTTTGTTGCATTTAACTAACAATGACTATAAATAAAGCGATAAATACGGGATTTTAGCTCAAAATTAATGTGAAACATGGCTAAAACAGGGTTAATAAAATAACCCTATCAGCACGCCTGATAGTACCAGGGGTGATCTTGGAGGTTCCATGTTTGGTGTCACAGAGAATGACATCGAGCATTTTCTTTGGGTCTTTGGGTGAGGGTACCTGAGCTCTTCTGGCAGTATACCAGAACTGAGCTAGAAGACTCCGATGAGCAGGGGGTGCAATAGTCAGAGCTGTCGATAGGGGACAGGTTTTGAGAAAGTTTACAGCATCATCCAGGTGTGTGACCTGCTTCTTTTAAGGGAAGTCGAAGAGAGCATAAGGGTTGTTGCTTTGAAAGGTAACTTGCTCGAGTTTAAATTTAACCTGAGGAGCTTTTGTGAGTACAACACTTTCAGCAGCAGTGGGGGACTTGGTAGTAGGAGCTTCAGTAGGAGATGTCATTTCTGTTTATAATTACAAACATGAAGAAGATGAAAAAAAATGTCTTAATGTGGAAAGATTTTACAAAATAAGATGTTTTAGGGTTTTGCACATTCCATTCAGACAAAAGATATCTTAATGGAGATTAGGGTTTTTCTTGTTTTGAAAAAGAGTACAAAACATAGTGAACATTTGTTTTCCAGATTCTGTTTAAGGAAGAGATTCTGGAAAAACATATGAAGATGCAAGTTTAAGATTGTTGTTTTAAACTTGAAGAACAATCATGAAGATTGTGTTCATAAAGTCATGAAGAGAAATGATTTCATTTTAAAAAGTTCTTTTGTTTGATCTTTTAGAAACAAGAATAAGATCGAAAAAAAAGTTTATTAAGGTAAACAATAAGAATATTAACCTTGATAGTTAAAGACGAAGATGAACAATTTCTGGAAATGAGGAGTTCAAAATGCAACAATGTTCTTGCTTGTATGAGAAATGTTCGCGTAAAAGGTAAAAATATAAACGCAATGTGTTTATATAGTGAGAGTAGAGAGAGAAAAACTATGATCGGAAAAGTTTTTCATGATGACACGGACACGTCCCTTGAATTTGATTGGTCAAGAAATACGAAACGGGCGAACGTGTGTCAGGAAAAAACGTGCCATGACTTATCCGTTGTGATGACGTAACAAACGTCCTTTCATATTTTAGGATGTCTCTCAGGATTCAAAAAACTCAGGGACCTTTTGAAAAACATGAAGCACTGACTAGAAATATCTGTGAGTTTTAGAAATTTCAAAGGTATCACAGAAAGGAAGAGATATTCAGCGATGCAATTTGTTTTGAAATCTTGCATTCATAGGCGAACGTCAGCGAGTAAGAAAGAACATACCTTGATATCAGCGAATCAATTTTGTTCAGAGAGTAGATGATTAATGGGTTATACAAGTTCATTGTTATCACTGATCAAATGTGAACCGCTGAAGATTTTACTCTTCTATGTTCAACATTCCAAGCTCGCTGATGAGAAAGTTAAATCTTGTCTCATCAAGAGGTTTGGTGAACAGATCAGCTAACTGAAAGTCAGTTGGGATAAAATGAAGTTCTATATCACCATTCATCACATGATCTTTGATAAAATGATACCTGATTTCGATGTGTTTGGTCTTTGAGTGTAGCACTGGATTATTGGCTATAGTGATGGCACTTGTGCTGTCGCAATAGATTGGAATCTTTGAGAGCTGTAGGTCATAGTTCAGTAGTTGATTTCTCATCCACAAGACCTGAGAACAGCAGCTTATAGCAGCTACGTATTCAACTTCAGCGGTTGAGGTGGACACTGAGTTTTTCTTCTTACTTGTCCAACTCATCAGCTTTCCACCCAGGAGCTGACAGCCTCCTGTGGTGCTTTTCCTATCCAATTTGCATCCTGCAAAATCACTATCTGAATAGGCTATTAGATCAAACCCTGAGTCTTTGGGATACCAAAGACCTAGGTTAGGAGTACTCTTATGGTAACGAAAGATTCGCTTTACAGCGATCAAATGAGATTCCTTAGGTTCAGCTTGATATCGTGCACACAAACAGGTTGCGTACATAATATCAGGTCGGCTAGCTGTAAGATACAGAAGATAGCCGATCATCCCACAATACGTTGTGACATTAACAGGTTTTCCAGAAGGATCCTTGTTTAGTCTCAGTGGCGGTGCCATAGGGGTTTTCATAGCTGAACTCTGAGTTAAATCAAATTTCTTCAGCATATTTTAACATATTTTCCCTGATGAATGAAAGTTCATTTTTCACTCTGTTTGATTTGAAGACCTAGGAAATATGTTAGCTCACCCATCATACTCATTTTATATTCAGCTTTCATTCTATCAGCAAAACGAGTACAAAGGTCAGGGTTAGTGGAACCAAATATAATATCATCGACATATATTTGAACAAGAATAATATGACCTTTTACTTTCCTGAAAAATAGAGTTTTGTCAATTTGACCACGCTCAAATTTTTCAATATGGAGATAAGAGGATAGAGTGTCATACCATGCACGAGAAGCTTGCTTTAAGCCATAAAGTGCCTTATCCAGTTTATAAACATAACCTGGATGCTTAGGATCTAAGAATCCTGAAGGTTGTTCCACGTAGACTAAACATCCATTTGATAAACTTTGAAGTCTTTGTGTATAGCGTAAGCTAAGAATAGACGAATAGCTTCGAGTCTTGCCATTGCAGCGAATGTTTCGTCGTAGTCTATACCTTCCTCTTGTCTGTATCCCTGAGCAACAAGACGAGCCTTGTTGCGGGTTACAGTTCCATGTTCATCCAACTTGTTTCGATAGATCCATTTAGTGCCTATCACTAACTTGTCAGATGGTCTTGGAACGAGCTTCCAAACTTTGTTTCTTTCGAATTCAATCAGCTCTTCTTGCATAGCGCTGACCCAGTTTGGATCTCTGAGGGCATCATCTATTTTCTTTGGTTCAATCAGAGAAATAAAGTTAACAAATAAACAAATGCTACCTGCACTTCGTCTAGTCTGAACACCAGCGTTTGGATCATCAAGAATCTGATCAATAGGGTGATTTATAGTCCATCGCTGAGGCGGAGCATAAGTTGATGGCTCAACCTGAACTTCTGGAGGAGCTGAAGATGAGGCTTCAGCAACTTCTGGTATTTCAGCCAAGAGAGGAAGAGGTTCAGATGTCATTTCATTCACTGATTGCTGAGAAGTAGATGGTATGTCTGAGACAGAAGGTTCAGAAGCAGGCATAGTGTTAAGAGGAACAACTGAAACCCATGATGTTTCAGCTTCACTATTCTGCATGCTTGGGATGATAGTAGGATCATCATCTTCAGCGGGATGAGTATGAGATGGAGGAGTGGGAATGTCTTCTAAATCACCAAGATAAGAAAACATCCATTGATTCAGTTCTTCAGTATCAGCAGAAGGTCTAGAGTTCGCTGAACGGGATTCGTCAAAAGTGACGTGGATTGTTTCTTCTACAGTCTGTCTTCTTCGATTGAAGACTCTGAAGGCTTTGGATACTGAAGAATATCCAAGAAAGATTCCATCATCAGTCTTAGGATCAAATTTTCCAAGGGCATCTTTGTTGTTCAGTATGAAACACTGACATCCAAAGATGTGAAGAACGCTAATAGAAGGCTTTCTCCCATAGAAGAGTTCATAGGCTGTTTTCTTGAATCTTTTGACAATCAGCGGCCTATTTTGAGTAAACCAAGCAGTGTTGACAGCTTCTGCCCAAAACTGAGTAGGTAGGTGAGAATCGATGAGCATTGAACGTGCAGCTTCAATAATAGTTCGATTTCTTCTTTCAGCGACTCCATTTTGTTGCGGTGTTCTCACTGAGGAATCGTTGTGAGAAATACCCTTACTTTCAAAGAGAAATCAAGGGATTTGCTTTTTAATTCAGTACCATGATCACTCCTTATTGAGCGAACGGTCATGTTGTTCAGGACTTCCATTTTCCTAACAAAGGTGATGAGTTCTTCAGGGGTGTCACTCTTAGAACGGAGAAACATTACCCAGGTATAGCGAGAGAATTCATCAACTATGATCAATGTATATTTCTTTCCAGCGATGGATTGTTTGTTAACAGGGCCAAACAGATCCATATGGAGAAGTTGTAGAGGAGATGACACTGAGGAAACTTGCTTAGATTTGAAGCTTGCCTTGATTTGTTTCCCTTTCTCACACTCTGAACATAGAGACTCCTTAGCGTATGATTGTTTAGGTAAACCAGTAACCAACTCTTTAGAAGAAAGAGTATTCAGTGTCTTGAAGTTTAGATGGGAGAGCCTCTTATGCCATAGCCAGTTGGCATCAGATGAGGCTTTTGAGAAGAAACAGGAGTTCTCAGTGGTTGTAGAGTCCATGTTTATAACGTAAACATTTTCCATGCAGTAACCGCTGAGAGCTATCTTCTCCTTTTTGTCAGTGACAAAGCATGATTCCTTAGTGAAAATCACTTTGGTATCCTTGTCACACATCTGAGTGATGCTTAGAAGATTGTGCTTTAGTCCTTCAACGTATGCGACTCTTCTGAAGGTTGTTATACCATTAGAGAGTACACCAAACCCTCGGGTATGGCCTTTTCCGTTTCCACCGAAGGTCACTGAGGGACCATTCTCTTCCTTGTATTCAGTGAGCAGTCTTTTCTTTCCAGTCATGTGTCTAGAGCATCCGCTATCGAGATACCAGATACCCTTCTTAACCTGCAAACAAAGGAAGATTAGTTTGACTTGGGTACCCATTTTACTATGGGCCCACACTTGTCAGTGGTGGTAGAGGAAGTGGAAGGTTCAGCAATCTTCGCAGCATTTGAAGATTCAGCTTCGGAATTATTCTTCACTTTGGTTAATTTCTTAACCTCAGTGGTAGGTTTCACCTTAACCTGATTTGCACCAGGAATGGTCTTCTTTGCCTTTGGGGCATTGATCTTCACCTTAGCTAACTTTTCAGCTTTGGTGGTTGTGGGGTACTTACTAGCAATATGATTGGTAAGTCCACAGTGATAACATTTCCTATAACTAAAAGTAGCTTTAGGACCATTTGCATGCTGAGCCGTTAATTTTAAGAGAGCAGGGCCAGCACCAAGTATACCTTTGGCATTGGAAATGGGAGGAACAATCAGTTCTTCAGATTTCTTACCAATAATATCCACTCTGATTCTAGGAGTAGATCGATGAATGAATCCAGGGATCTTGTTCTTAGAAGTAGAGGGATAAGTCACTGAAGCTTTAGAAGCATTCAGTTTAGGTACATAGGTACCATTCTGAGGTTTTTGATTGAAAACTTTTTCTTTATTTCAAAGAGGAACACTGAGACGAGGAAGTGTCAGGGACTGAAAATACGAAAGTTCCAAGTTTGAGCATGGAACGATCAGTGGTTGGTTCTAGAGTATCATCTTTGTAATCAAGACCACGTTTGTCACTCAGGGGAATCTGAGACTTAATTATCTCAGTGATCGTTGTTGAGGATTTACACCATCCCTCAACAATAGCCTTTTCAGCTTTTAATCCAGCGGTAGCTTCTTCGCGTTCGATTTTGACTAGTTGATTTATATGAACCTGATCTTTTAAATCTTCTTCAATTTTAGAAAGCTTTTCTATTTGAAGGTGACAGTTTTTAAGTTATTCAGCGAGATCAAGGTTTTGATTTTCAACAACATTTTTGCCATTCATGGCATCATATAAACTCATAGTCAGGAGATCGATCTTTCGAAGACTATCAGCTTCATCAATATCTGAAATATGTGTAAAGAAAGAAGGTGATACCTTAGAGGTAGAGGTTGAAGTAGAGGGAATGTCAGAATTTTCTTCCTCTTCTTCAATTTTTTCCATGAGGCAGAGATTGGCCTCATCATCATCTTCAGAGTCAGAGGCAGCCCAGTCGAAGTCAGCGACCAAGCCTTTGCCTTTCTTCTTAAAGCTTTTCAACTTTGAATATTTTTCTTTCAGCTTTTTGTATTTGTCATCTCTAGCCCTGGGGTTAGAGGATTTCTTGGAGAAAGCTGAGGGTTTAGAGACATTCTTTGATCTGCATTCACTAGCAAAGTGTCCTACTTTTTCACAGTTAAAGCAGGTAGCAGTAGCCTTATCAACAGGGGTTGATGATCTTGGCTTGTCAGTGAGTGCGAGAGGTTTATTCCTTCTGAAGTTAATCTTTCTAGCGAATCTCCTGAACTTATTAGCCAGGAGTGCCAGATATTCATCAAGATCTGAAGAATCAGCATCTGATGAGCATTCAGAGTTAGTTTTCAAATCAGTGACAGTGATAGTACATCGCTGAGTGGAAGGTGACTCTGAGAGTAAAGCAACATGTGTGCTCTTGGAATCTTTCATAAGATTCTTCTTAAGATGACACGACTGCTCATGATTGAGCATAGTGCCATATAAGGTAGAGAGAGTCATAGATTTTAGATCCTTTGATAGCTTGAGACACATTGAATAACTATCCCAACTTTCAGGTAAACATTCTAAGAACTTTGTCAGAATTTCAAAGTTAGAATATTCCTTACCAACGGTTTTCAGATCAATAATTAAACAGTTAAACCGCTGATGTACTTCAGAGAGAGATTCATTCTTACCACAAATGAAGCTTTCATATTGTCTTACCAGGTTGATCTTTCTTGAGTCCTGGACTTCAGACGTTCCTTCATATTGAACACAGATTGTGTCCCACATGGCTTTGGAGGTTTTCAGATTCATGACGGAATGGTAGACTTCGTCAGGAAGAGCCATAGAGAGGATAGATCTGGCTTTAGTGTCGATAGCCACTTTCTTCTTATCTTCATCAGACCAATTGTGAGGTTCCTTAGGCACGACTCTTTCAGGAATGGCAGCTCTAGTAGCAGTGCCTGGAACTTCAGGGTCAATTCTAACAGGAATAGATGGGCCATTTTCGATGTAATAAGGCATAGTAGGGTCTACACCTTCTAAGAAGAGTATCATCCTATTTTTCCATAGATTAAAGTTATCTCTGGAAAATTTAGGGGGTTTTTGCAAGAGAACCATTGTCAATATAGTTTGTGTTTGTGTTGGTAGCCATTATGAGAAATAACAAGGAAGAGAAAAGATTAGTATAAGCAAGATCTTGTTTATGAGTTTAAACAATCTGCTCTGATACCACTTGTTGGTTTCGGAGGGGTTATACAAGTTTGTAGAGGGGGGGGGGGGGGGTTGAATACAAACACACAAATTTTACTTTTCTAAATTGTTTATTGATATTTATCAAACAATTTACAACTTGTTGTGGAACAAGATTAAGGATTAAACCTAATCTAAACAAGTTATGAGAACACTAAGATTTTCTTGCACTAGAATTAAGTAAGAAAGGAGATAAGAATATTACTAATAATATTCTAACACAAAGTAGTAGAGAGAAGAAGATGGCCAAGCACTTCATTTCTGAAGTAGGGTTCTTCTTATATACTGCATTTAATGCATAGCAGTACAACTTTACACGTGGCAGCAGCTAATTGGTTGCATGTTTTGACCTTTGTAGACAACCTAGTAGCCGCATGATGAACAGTGTAGAATCAGAGTTGGTTGTACGATTCTGGACAAAAGGGATGTCCGTTCTGACAGATCGTATGGAGACGTGCAAGGGGATAAGACAAAAGTAACTTGTAGAGGAAACTTCATGATCAGCGTTCGTTGAACAGTACTTTATCAGCGAGTGACAAAACTCAGCGATCGCTGAAGTCTTCTACTTGAAACTTCACGTTGAGTGGACAGGTCTTGGCTTCGCTGATATCCGCATCAGTTCATTAGTAGACTTGTCGCTGATTCTTTGGCTTGATCTACGACTTCAGCGTAGAACATTTGTTGACGTGAAACTTGGCTTCAGGGATCATAAGTAAACAACTAAAATCATCAGCGATCATCAACAATACTGAACAGGCTCAGAGCTTTATTGATGAACAGTATCGCTGAATGTATAATATAGTGAACATGAGTTTCCTATCAGCGGTACTGTAGAGACATAGTACTTATCAGCGATAGTGAAACTCTAATACATATTGTCTACTTACAATTTGCACTAAGTGTTTCTTAAAGAGTCATTATCAAATCACTGAGGGTTTGGATCAACAGCCCCATATTAAAAATAAAGCAAAGACAAAAGTCAAGGCAGAGGGGAGTCCTCAGCGACCCCCTCGTCGCCAGTTACGTCGACCTCAGCGTCAGTCGGGTCTTCTTCTTCGAGCTTGTCTTCTTGGTCGAGTTCTTCCTCGTCCCCGACTTGCTCCAAGAAGGTTTTGACCACTTCTTCGGCTCCAGCCATAGGGTTTAACCCCCGTAAATGGCGACGCATAATCGCCGCTCTAAACCTCAGTCGGGTTAAAGCTTCAAAGGACAGGAGTCGCTCCTCCAAGGAGATGACCTCCTTCCCCTTCGCCTCGCCAAGCGAACTAAGGTCCCCGACCTATTTTTCGCTCTTGGCCAAGGAAGCCTTAGTTGCTCCTAATTTCGCCTCAGCCGCAGAGGACTTCTCCAAGGCTTCCCTCAGACGATGCTGGAGGTCTTCTTTTTCCCTCGACGACTCTGCATATAAGTCATGTACTTTGCAGAATTTTTCATAGAGGACCTCCGCCTTCTCCATCGCCGTCTTCTCCTGCTCCCATGCCACTCGAGTTTCCTCCTGCACCTTGCGCATCATCTCTAAAGCAGTGGGTGTGACCCTACGGATTTTCTCCATATGGGCATACATGAAGAGAGACGTCTGGAACGCCTGTAGTGCACGAATACATAAGAACATCAGAAAACAAAAGACGAAGTAAAACATTAAGTAAAACAGGTCGTACGCACCTTAAAGGTCAGCCCCGCGATGTACGATCCCATATTACCAACCGTAACCCCCTGCAGCCGCTTCTAAAAGCAAGGAAGGAGGAACTTCTCTAGGTCAGGGAAGAGTTTGTTGCTGTCCATCTCCTCTCCGGCCATAATGTCCAACGGCAAAGTAAAGTTCACCGTCATAACGCCAGTGGACTCCTCCGTCTCCTTCTCCTTCCCTTTGGCGGCTGAAGAAGGGGAAGGGGTGACCTCTCCTATCAGAGGAGCTGCCACACTCACCGGTGTCGCGTCGACCGTGACCAGTGGTGTCTTCGCCTTCTCGGCGGCAGCGACTCCAGACGATTCGCCACCCTTCGACGATGGTCCCTTCCGGACAGTCGTCCGTTGTTTCTTTATCCCCGACGACGGGGATATGGCAACCTTTCGTTTCAATTCCTTGGCCTGACGGACCAAAAGGAGTTGAGACTCCTTCTTCGATAAACCGTGGGTAGGCATATCACCTAACCCACCTACAAAAAAAACACAAAACACGAGAGTAAGAGGAGGTAATAAAAGTCATACGACAGAAACGTACGACAGGCTAAAAAATTATTACCTGTCGCCTCCTCCTCATCTTCTCTCCTCTCCGGTTCTTCCTCAGCAGGGATCTCCGTTCCTCCAAGGATGACGACCTCGTCGTCCCTAAAATTGCGCTGAACAAAGAAAGACCTCTCATCTAGAGAGTAGTCCCGAAACTTGTCGATCTTCGTCGCAGATTCGAGAAGATCAGCATCGGGAAACGTGATGGTTGTAACACGAGAACAACATCAGTCGAAACGCATGACTAAAAACAAATATTTGATTTGAAAGAAAATACTTACAATCGAAATTCCATCCGGCCACGACCCACATCGTGTCCTTAGCCAACAGGTCAAGAGATTGGGTCTTTCCAAAGACATATCTTGCCTTCCACCCTCGGTCATTGACCTGGGTATTCAGCACCAACACTTGAGTACCCCTGTGCTTGTAAGACAAGCTATACCGGTAGTAGCCATCTACCTTCACCGTGTATGCTGCCAACAGATCGTCCACATTGAACGACGACACCCACTCGTTAGTGACCCGATCGATCACAAAAATGATCCGCCAGAACTGCGGCATCATTTGGGCAGAAGATAAGGAAAACCTGGTCAAAATTTCCCTTGCCAAAGAAGAAAATGTCCATTTGAAACCCATTTTAAATGGGTACTCGTTGTAACGTCCCAAAAATTACAAGCAAATTTAAAATTTTAAAATAAACATTTCATTGATAACAACTCAATAAATGATCCCAACGTTTCGTTTGCAAACACATAATTAATATCTTTATAAAATAAAACCAGCGGAATAAACGTTTAATTATTAAAATCATAAAGCAATCAGCTCTTCTCGCGCGCCAGTGTGTACTCGTCACGCCTTGGAGCCGCCCGTACCTGAAACCACAGTTTATTGGGAAAGGGTAAGCACGAAGCTTAGTGAATTCCAACACATGCGCAGATAGGAATTATATACACATCACCCCTATCCGCACATAAGCAACAACATCACAGATACATAAAACGAGTAAACATCTACAAGTAATTATGTATCCAACACCTCAGTACCATCGATGCATCGGTCCCACCGAATTGTAATGTATCCAACACCTCAGTACCATCGAGGCCTCGGTCCCACCGAATTGTAATGTAACCAACACCTCAGTACCATCGAGGTCTCGGTCCCACCGAATTGTAATGTAACCAACACCTCAGTACCATCGAGGCCTCGGTCCCACCGAATTGTAATGTAACACATTTATACCAAGCATTCAAACCAATCAAATATTACACACCATAAACAACTAGTTCACACCACAAAAACAATAGTACATACAAACTATTATGACATGCATACAACCCCTAACCACACAGTGAGAGAACTCACCTCGAATGCGCGCCCAGCTTAATAACACAATTCAAGCTTCACAAATACGGTCACTTCCCAGCACCTAAATACATGTTAAAACGTGTCAATACGAGACCCGGACCCTATGACACGACACACGCTTAAACCGTCACTAAAACTATTTTTCCGTTCTCACTAAACAGGTCTGTTCGGGACCTGTTTCGACCCCTTTAAACCCAGAAAATTCCCAATATTATTTCGTGACCAGAAAGTACTCTGAGTTAGGGTTCCAAGGACATATTATACGCCTCCTAACGATTTTTCTACAATTTACTACGGATTTTACAAAAACAGTTTCCGGAACAGCGGAATTCAGCACCTTTCAGTATAAAACGACAAATCGACCCATGCTACGTCCCGAACTGGGTTTTGCACAAAACACAGAAAAGTTTCTAGACTCAAAAAGGGAACTTTTGACACCGGTTTCACCCCAAACCGAGTTACGAGCAGAAAGTTATGGTTTTCGCAAGATCAAGGCAGATTCCAGAAGTTTTCACATGAAATGACGAAATACCGAACTTGCGACCACTTTTCCGCCCAGTTAGAGACCGAACCAGTTTTTCGCTAAAACACGGAAAACATGCTCGACCCTGAACTTGAACCGTGGGCGCCAGTTTCGGCTCAAACGGAGTTACGACGGAAAAGTTATGGTTACATGAAAACTGGACAGCACACTTTAATTTTCATAAAATAACGATTTTATAAACGGTAACGTGATTAAGGTTTCGGGTTAGGGTTTAGCTATTACGGGTTAACGAAACTGAACAACACCCGGCACCACCCACTGCCATCTCCGGCCGTGGTGGTCACCGGCGGCGGCGGTATTTCCGGCGACTCTTATATACACGCACACGCACGCACACCCTCACGCACACACCACTCCATCCTCACACCACCGCTCTCCTTACTCCCGATCGTCCCACGCAAAATGACACATACACCCACACAACCCTCCGCCCACCCACGGCCACCACAGTGGCGGCGTGCGGCGGTGGTTGTTCCACCGGAAAAACGAAAAAGGAAAGGAAAGCGAAACGAAACGAAGAGACGACTTACCTTGCGACGTCTACCCTCTTCCCCTCGACTTCTCCGACGAAAGGTGGTGTTGGCGGCGGCCTCCGGCGGCAGCAGCGACGATCCTCCGGCGTCTCTCTCTCTCTCTTCATTTCTCTTGTTCTCTTCCTCTCTCTCTTCTCGCTACCTCTCTCTCTCTCTCTCGCTCACTCTCGGCTCTTTTTATTCTTTCACGACCGGCCGAACACCAAGGGGAGGGGGGGGTGGCCGTAGGTTTTCTTATGGTTTCTAATAGGTTTCTTTGCTTTCTTGCCATTCACGCCACAAACACCAAGCCACAAATATGGAATTGGTTTAAGGAATCATGGGCCGAAATATAGTTTAAGTTTTGGCCCTTGATACAAATGGTCCCTCAACTTAACTTTCTCGCAACTAACCAAAATTATGACATTTTTTTTCGATTAGGTCTAACTCGACTAACCCCGTTAACGGAAACCACCTTAAATCAAACTTAAAAGAAAAGAATTAATAAAAGAAATTACATACCGGGATACGGGCTTTACACTCGTACATAACAAAGTGTCCATTCGGACAATCGGCCGGTCGGAACTGACCCGGCGAATATATATGAACGGCATCAGGAACACCAGACAAGGTCCTGAAAGCCTCCCAACTCTCCCGACCATCAATGGTGCTTGCTGGTTCGATCGACATATTTTTCCAAAAACTTGAAGAATACGAGGAATTTTCTTCTAAATTTATAAACGCTCGAAGCACACGTAACGATGGCAAGTAAATATCTCTGAAATTCTTTCCTAAAAACACAAGTAAGCGTGAAAAGGAAACGATTCCCTGAGTCGCGCTATTTATGGCAAAGATCATGTCAGGTCGACCCTCTAGATGGTCGACACCTATCCATCGCTTTTTCACATACATCATACCGATGGACGACACCTGTCCCCTAGACAGCTCTACGCCTCTGACACGCTGTCGTGACGTCACGACCTTTCCATTTCCTCAAATACAAATCGAACCAAGCCGGTTGGAATTCGACCAGACTCTCTCCCCACGCGACACGTGTCAAACCACTTCGTCTGATTTAAAATTCGAATTTCACGCCTAAAATTCAAATTTTGGGGGCAAACTGTTTGGGTAAAAAATCACACCTCACGACCGACACTAGAAAACTCATATAACATTTTCATAAGACCACTCCTGTTTTAAGATACGGTCTTACAAGTTGTTTACAGACGAGTACTCGGTTGTACGTTTCTATGCTGGTCGTACGTTCCGTATGACCGACGTCCGAGACTTAAGACAGTCGTACGATTACGCTAATTGTTAACAGTCAACGCCCGTTTCTTTTGTTCATTAATGCAGGTCCACAAGCATTCATGGTGCAAACAGCCAGTAACGGACAAGCTATCAATGGCATTAAAGGCCCGACAGCGGTTACGAAAGAAGTCATCAAGGCACATTTAATGACCAAAGGAAGTTATTTAAAGGCCTGCTCTCCAACTGAAAAAGGGACAACGGTGACCGAATTTACATCTGCTCCATCTATTTTCTAAGCTATTACACATCGAAAAACAGAGCAATCTGCAGAGCATTCGAACAAATATCGCTAAAGCAGCTCCGCACGACAACAGTTCGAACCGCACGACAACAGTTTATTTCGCACGATTTACGCACGGCACACGACTTTTACACACAATTAACTTTATTTCTACATTCATTTGTAATATGTTGTACATGAAACACCTGTTACAAAAGGAATTTCGCCCCTGTTTGGCGACTATAGTGCACCGTCAACTCTCACAAGTCGACCGCGGTTTTTTCCCTCGTTTTAGGGTTTTCCGCATCACCAAATCTCTTGTTGATTGTGTTGATTGGTCCTGAGATACATTTCTTTAGTTGTTAAAAGTCCACATCAACCTTAAGTTGTTCTTTTGGGCGATTTTTGGCATTAACAACGGGTGGATCAGACGTCTGTGGTTTAATCTATTCGGCGGCCAAGCGGCACGCCAGTCAAACATCTGGAGAATATCCCGTTCCTCGGTCGTCCCGACCGAAGCAAGAGTTGGAACTGGAGGCGATGCCAATAACGTTTGATCAGGACGACCTCCAAGACAGCTGGCAGAGACATCACGATGGATTGATTATCCAGCTTACGATTGGCAACTGCTCGACCAAAAGAGTACTGGTCGATGGAGGCAGCTCGGCTAACATCATCTTCCTTAGCACGATCAAAGCTATGGGCATCGAAAAATCAGAGATCACCCATCGATCAACGACTCTGATAGGATTCAATGGCGATTCTACCAACACGTTGGGAGAGATCATCCTCCTAGTGTATGCTAAAGCGGACTACAAGCAAACAAAGTTTAACGTTATCGACTGTTCGTCAGCTTACAACGTTATACTTGGTCGACCGTGGATACACGACATGAAGTCGGTCCCCTCGATCTATCACCAGACGATCAAATTCGCGACGCCATGTGGAGTACAAGAAATCAAAAGTGAACAAAAGACCGCTCGTGATTGCTACAAGGCGACATTGAAGCCTCTAAAAAAAGACATCTAGCAATTACACGATATTGACTTCAAGCCTCGCACGACAACTAAGTCACAAGTTCTATCTTATCTCGTCACTAATTTCAATCCTAAACCGAAAACAGAAGCACATGTCGAGGCCTATGCTGTGGCGACTACATACGACACGACCTAGCTAGTCCATGTCGACGGTCCTCCAAGCGCCAGAGGAACAGGTCTTGGTGTCGTCTTAAAGTTCCCACAGGGGGGGCAAAATGGTGTACTCCATACGAATTCCAGTTTCAAAGCTACTGATCGTGGGCATGAATATGACTCACGACTTGGGGGCAGTCGAACTTCACGACAGAAGTGATTCTTTATTGGCCGATATTAAGCTCCCGACATCGAGACGTACATCCCTCGATCATAATTTGGTGTACTTAAGCTACAACCTCAACGCTCTCGAAGAGCTAAGAGAGTCTGCTTTGGTCAAAATGACATCTCAGCGACAGATTGTTGAACGACATTTCAACAAAAATGTTGAAGCCAAGATCTTTCAGGAAGGTGGCTACGTCTTACGACGAGTATTCCAAAACACCAAAGAACCTAACGCAGGTAAGCTATCCACTAAGGGGGAAGGATCTTACCAAATATCTAAAGTCGTTGGGAAGGGTGCTTACAGGCTTCAAACCCTCGACGACCAAGACATCCCACGTAGCTGGAACGCAGTACATTTAAAGAAGTATTTCTTTTTTCTTTTTTTCTACTTTCGATTTATTTCGACAAACGATTACTGACTTAAGCATCGGAGGGTCGTTGGGCAAACCAACGACCATCCCTAATTTTTCATTGCAGGCTCGCAGGTTTGCACGAACGCCAGTCTTACGATTTATATCGTGAGAAACAAAGTCTCTAAGACTACAAGGTCACGATTAATATGTCACGGCCGATAAATCATGACTCATACGTCATAAGCGGAATCTTATGATTCATCTCATGGATCTTATGATCATAACAGTTGCTTTTTAATCTGAGTTTCGGAATCAAAGTTTTATGACTTGAATTCCATGCTTAGAATATTTTTCGGCCCAGTCGCCCGGTTACTTCTAAAGTTACGTGTACCAACGTCGTACAGATTTACATCCGTCTTACCGCTCTATACGCTCTTTCTTTAAATCTTGTTACCTCTCGTTTATTTTGTTTATTACGACAAAGTAAAGTAACACGATAGTATAACAAAAATTTACTTGTATTTATATCCAAAAAAATTACAAGTAAAGGGCACGACCGATTATAGTCGCCCCACATCGAAAGAAATAAACAAAAGATCAAAAAAGATCAAGGCAGAGGAGGTTCCTGCTCCTTAGCGACCTCCTCGTCGCCAGCTCCAGCGACCTCAGTGTCCGTCGGGTCCTCTTCTTCGAGCTTGTCTTCTTGGTCGAGGTCTTCCTCGTCCCCGACCTGCTCCAAGTAAGTGGAGACCTCTTCTTCGGCTCCAGCCATAGGGTTTAACCCCCGTATATGGCGACGCATGATCGCCGCTTGAACCCTCAGACGGGTCAGAGCCTCAAACGATTGGAGTCGCTCCTCTAAGGACACGATCTCCCCCTCTTTCGCCTCGACGAGCGACTTAAGGTCCTTGACCTGTTTTTCGCTCTCGGCGAAGGAGCCCTTAGTCGCTCCTAACTCCGCCTCAGTCGCAGAGGACTTCTCAAGGGTATCCCTCAGATGGCGCTGAAGGTCTTCCTTTGCCCTCATCGACGCCTCGTAGAAGTCCTGGGCTTCGTCGAGCTTCGCGGAAAGGCACTCGGCCCTATCCATCGCCAGCTTCTCCTGCTCCCGTACCAAGCGAGTTTCATCTTGCGCCTTACACATTTTTTTCTCCTAGGCAATGGGTGCAACCCTCCGGATCTTATCCATATGGGCGTATAAGCAGAGCGAAGTTTGGAACGCCTTTAGTCGCACGATTATACACACAAACGTCAGAAATCTGACATTAAAAAAATAAACAATGGAAACATATAAGACAGAGGGGTCGTGCATACCTTAAAAGTCAGCCCTGCGACGTGCGACCCCATCTCATCGATGGTAGTCTCCTGAAGTCGCTCCTTAAAGGACGGCAGGAGGAATTTCTCCAGGTCGGGGAAGATTTTGTCACTGTCCATTTCTTCCCCAGACATGAAGTTGGACGGCAGAGTGAAGTTCACCGTCATAGTACCGGTGGACTCGTCCGTCTTCTTCCCTTTCCCTTTGTCGGCCAACGAGGGAGAAGGGGAGACCTCTCCAGTCAAAGGAGGGTCCACACTCACCGGAGTCGCATCTAAGACTCTCGGTGGTGTCTTCGTCTTCTTAGTGGTAGCGACCCTAGACGGATCGCCACCCTTCGACGACGGTTCCCTCCGGGGAACCGTCTTGGATCTCTTTACGCCCGATGACGGGGGTGGGGGAGCCTTGCGTTTCAACCCCTTGGCCTGACGGGCCAGGAGGAGTTGAGCCTCCTTCCTTGACACGCCGTGAGTAGGCGAATCGCCTGACCCTACTGCAAAATAATAAAAATACGATAAGAAGGGAGACGTATTAGCAAAACGTACGACAAGTCAGGTAAAACGTGAGACTAAATACCTGTTGTCTCTTCTTCCACCTTTTCTCTCTCTCTCTCTGCCTCTTCCTCAGCAGAGACCTCCGTCTCCCCAAGCACTTGGACCTCGTCGTCTGAGCCTTCGTCCCTAAGATTGCGTTGGACGAAGAAAGACCTGTCTTCCGGATTATACATCCGGAATTTCTCAATCTTCGTCGGCGTCTCCATGGAAACGCCGACCTCAGGGAACGTGATGGCTGAAAAAAATCGTACGATTTGCTAAGACGCACGATTCCAAAATCATACACGACAAGTGAAAAGAATGAACTTACTGTTGGTGTTCCACCCGGCAGAGACCCACGTCGTGTCCTCCTCCAGGAGCTCGAGCGACTGCGTCTTACGTACCTGGCCTTCCACCCATGATCGTTCACTTGGGTGTTCAGCACCAGGACCTGAGTTCCCCTATACTTGGAGAACAGACTATATCGGTGGTAGTTATTGTTTGGGCAAAATTTCACCAGTCTCGACCACGACCAAGGTAAGGAAAACACCTATTCCCTTTTTCTATAACGAAGGTAAAATCATTGTACTTTCTCTCATGATTAAAGATAAAATTGAAAATCTTTTACCTCACGACACTCGACCTCGACGTCGCCTAGTTCACACGACCGTCGCATAAAACCATGTGACCTCGACCGACTAACGCGCTATACGACTGTTATGTTTGTTCAGTGTTTAATGCAGGAGTCAACACCATTAATGGGCAAAGGCTATAACCGACGAAGTCAGTTAAGAACATCTAATCCCGCATTAAAGACGGCGACCGTTACAACAGTTATCAAAGTCCTTAATGATCCAATTAAAGTGCCCGAAGACTATAAATATCAAGGGGAATCATCATTTCAAAAGAGGGAACACAGATACAATATCGAACCACAGACACAAGCACTCGAACTCCGAAGAACACTTGAAGCACAGAAATCGCTCGTAGAAGAATCGCTCTCGACGCACGACAATCACACACGACGCACACTGTTTTACATTAGAAAACACTTGTTACTTTACATTTTCGAAGTCTTTCCTTCATTTGTATTGTAATCTCTGTACGATCGACACCAGAAACACAAGGACATCGCCCCTGATTAGCGACCATAGTGCAGCGACGACTTCCACTGTCGTTTGCGGGTTTTTTCCTCGTTGAGGTTTTTCCCGCGTCACCAAAATCTCTGTCTCATTTATATTTCTGTCTTAAACGCACGCTTTTGTCGAACGATTCCTTTCTTTAGTTGTTAAAGTCTACATCGACCTTAAGTTGTACTTTGGTTCGATTTTTGGCATTAACAGTTTGGCGCCACCCGTGGGACCTCATCTAGAGAAAAATCCTCGACGAACGTGCGTCTTACTAACGGTTTCTTGTAGTTCCTTCTGTTCTCTATTTCAGGAAAATGGTGAATAACGGAAACCCAGAACAAACCGCCATCCCATCGCATGAGGGGCTCAAAAATGCACAAGATGCTCCTGTAGCCATCAACGATTATCGCCTGGAGGAAGTCATCCTAGATCAAAGCAAGCCTAAGCAAAAAATCTTTATCGGATCATCCCTCAGTCCCTGTCTCAGGGAAAAGTTAATATCTTTTTTGCAGGAATATGCTGACTGTTTTGCCTGGTCGCATGAAGATATGGTTGGCATAGATCCTGATGTCATCTCCCACAAGCTCAACGTCGACCCATCGTTCAAACCTGTCAAACAGAAGCGAAGGAAGTTTGCTCCTGAAAGGAATAAGGTGATAAATGACGAAGTCGACAACCTTCTCAAGACAGGGAAGATTCGAGAAGTAAAGTACCCCGATTGGCTGGCTAACGTCGTGGTTGTTGCGAAGAAAAATGGCAAATGGAGAGTCTGGATCGACTTCACAGACCTCAATAAAGCTTGTCCAAAAAATCCCTTTCCACTACCTCACATCGATGCCATGGTCGACGCGACAGCGGGGCATGAATTACTGACTTTCATGGATGCCTATTCTGGATATAATAAAATCCTAATGAAAGACCAAGGTATTTAGTGACAGACCGAGGTATTTAGTGACAAGGTTATGCCTTTCGGTCTAAAAAATGCAGGATCTACTTACCAGCGACTGGTGAACAAGATGTTCAAATACCGACTTGGCGATACAATGGAGGTGTATATCGACGATATGTTGGTCAAGTCTAAGCAAGCTATCGACCACGTCGAGCATTTGAGGCAATCGTTCGACATCCTCCGGGAATACAGCATGAAGCTTAACCCGACGTAATGTTCCTTCGGTGTCAGCGCTGGAAAGTTCCTGGGCTACATGGTCACTCGTCGAGGAATTGAGGCTAATCCAGACCAGATAAAAACGATTATCGAAATAAAATCTCCTAGAAATTTCAAGGAGGTCCAGAAGCTCACTGGTCGAGTAGCAGCGCAAAACAAGTTTATCTCTCGATCCTCAAATAAATGCCATCTGTTTTACAATGTCCTCAGGAAAAATAGAGGCTTCGACTGGACCGACGGCCATGAGAAGGCATTGCAAAAGCTTAAAGAGTACATGACGTCGCCTCCCTTATTGTTGAAACCTCGCGATCATGAAGTCTTGCAACTGTATCTGGCTGTTAGTCCAAACGCGGTAAGTGCTGTCCTAACACGAGAAGATGAAAAGCAACAACTGCCAATCTACTATGTAAGTAAATCTCTTCTGGACGCAGAAATCAGGTATTCCTCTATGGAAAAATTGCCCTTGTCGCTAGTCACAGCTGCTAAAAAACTGCGACATTATTTTGAATCGCATCCTATCACTATCGTAACTAACTTTCCTCTTAAGTCTGTCTTAAGAAAACCTGAGTTGACAGGTCGTCTAGCAAAATAGAGTATATATCTCAGCAGTTACGACATCGATTTCAAACCCAGGACCGCGATCAAATCACAAGCTTTGGCAGACTTCATCGCTGATTTCAGCCCTGAACTGGAGAAAGAAGCAGTCGGCTATGACGCCTCACGACGACACGCCTTGGATCCTACATGTCGACGGTTCATCCAACGTTAGAGGTTCAGGACTGGGCGTCGTCTTAAAGTCGCCACAGGAGGGCAAGATGGTGTATTTCGTTCGATGCGATTTCAAAACCACCAACAACGAAGCAGAGTACCAGGCCCTGATCATAGGAATGAATATGGCCTACGACTCGGGGGCAACCGCATTACACGTCAAAAACGATTCTCTCCTGGTGGTAAACCAGATCAATGGAGAATTCGCGGCCAAAGATTCAAAAATGACAGCGTACTTAAAGGTAGCAAAAGAAAAATCCGAAAAATTTAAATCTTTTTCTATCGGACAAATCCCGAGAGACCAGAAAACTCAGGCCGACTCTTTAGCAAATCTCGGGTCTGCTTTGGTCGAACCTATATTCGACGTTATTCCCATAATCCATCTGGCGACATCGTCCATCGAAAACATCGATATCGCCCAGATCGAAGAGGAAGAAGATGATTGGTCGTACGACATCCGAAATTTCCTCGCGCACGACCAACTCCCAGAAGACAAAATGGAAGCCCGGAAGATCAGATTCAAGGCATCTAAATATGTCATAATTGGGGATAAGCTCTATCGACGATCATCAACAGGTTTAAACCTAAGATGCGTCATTAGCAAGAGACAGGTCCAGAAAATCCTTCAAGAGATGCACGACGGTGAATGTGGCAATCATTCAGGTGGTCGCAGTTTGGCTAATCGTATCTCTCGACAATGGTATTTTTGGCTAACACTGCGACAAGACGCCGTCCAGTATGTCCAGAACTGTGATCCTTGTCAACGACACTCAGGTATGTCACATAAACCCTCCGAACCCTTGCACTCGACGCTTATCCCATGGCCCTTCATGAGATGGGGAATGGATATTGTCGGGAAGCTACCCCCGGCCCCGGGACAAAAGGTATTCCTCCTTGTACTCACCGATTATTTTTCCAAATGGGTTGAGGCGGCTGCATTTTCCCAAGTAAGGGACAAAGAAGTCATCTCTTTTATCCAGACTAACATCATATGCAGATTTGGGATTCCATCCGAAATCGTCTGTGACAACGGATCCCAATTCATAAGCGACAGGACCCAACAATTCTGCGAAGACAGGAGCATCAAGCTGACGACCTCGACCCCCAGATATCCCCAAGCCAACGGACTCGCCGAGTCAAGCAATAAGACTATTGTAGCTTCGATCAAGAAAAGGCTAAAAGCTGCAAAGGGAAGATGGGTCGAAGAACTCCCTTCAGTCCTGTGGGAAAATCGCACGACGCCACGCACGTCCACAGGTCAAACCCCTTTCTCTCTTGTCTATGGTTGCGAAGCAGTCTTGCCGATCGAAGTTCAACTCCCAACCTCGAGGCATACTTCCGTCGACCATAACCTGGTTGATTTAAGTTATGACCTCGACGCCCTCGAAGAGCTCAGAGAGTCAGCCTTGATCAAAATGGCGTCACAGAAACAAGCAGTCGAGCGACATTTCAATAAACACGTCAAAACAAAAATCTTTCAAGAAGGCGACTATGTCCTCCGTCGAGTGTTCCAAAACACTCAAGAGCTCAATGCAGGGAAGCTTTCCATTAAATGGGAAGGTCCTTACCGCATCTCCGAAGTCGTTGGTAAGGGAGCCTATCGGCTCCAAACCCTAGACAATCAAGAAATTCCGCGTTGTTGGAATGCGACGCACCTAAAAAAGTATTTCTTTTGAACTCACTTTCCTCTCATACAAATTTCTATTCATCTCGATAAATTACTGACTTAAACATCGGAGGGTCGCTGATTAGCCAATGACCGACCTTTGACAAAATTCTATCGCATGAACACACGACATAAGTGCCCAAGTATAGGACTTGATCGTTCTATCACAGGGGCACATGATCCAAGTTTCAGCGTACGATCTAGTTACACGACCGCAAGGTCTAAACGGCCCCTCGACCTGAGTTTCTGAACTTAGAAAATTTTGTACACATCGATGACGTATATTCGAGTTTATTAATGAAATTCAAATAATTTATATTTTCATCGTTATATTGCAATGAATGCCTAAGTCGCATGATTCTCCGATCATTATATACTTGGCGAATTTTACATTTATCCACGGCATATGTAAATCAAGATAAAAGCGCGAGTTTAACAAAAGGATGAACTTCATTTACGAAACAAACGATTACATACGAACGACCGACAATCGAGTATTCAAAAGCAAAAACAAAGTCAAGATTCATTACAGACCAATAACTCGACCACCAACGGACGAGCATGAAAAACATAGTTCATAAAACCGAAGTTTATCCTAAAAATAGGGAAATGTGTCGATCCCATACTCAGCCCGAAGTCTCGACCTTTGAATCCTCGACGCACGCTACGGAGCTTATGCAAGGATCAAACGAGTATGACAGGGCTGTCTCCCAACATTTTGCCGCGACAGGTGATAAAGAAGAGTCCGCAGTATTTTGAGAATATGGCTCTTAAGATTAATGTTAAGGTTGGAGGAAGGAATATGACGCTCTCGACAATCGACTTCCGGTCCAACGACTTCTCTGTCTTCGCATATCGAACGAGTAGAGATCGAAGCATCTGTGAAAACGAATATGTCAAACTAAGAAAAACATCGAAAACATGAGTTTTGAAAGAAAAACTTACAACGAACGCCTGTATGGCTATATGCAGTCCCGTTTTTACGACGGAGACCCCTCGAAAACGCTCCTCGAAAGTGACTATATGCAGTCCCGTTTTTACGCTACGGAGACCCCAGATGCGGAAGTGACTCCGTCCCGTCAAGGACATAGTCAATCAGGAAGACTGATGGCAACATAAAGTTGATCTTCATAATGTCCTCCTCACCCTCTCCCGCCTTTTCACCCTTGCCCTCGTCGGCTGATGAAAGGGTTGGCGTGGCTACAGAGGACATCGTCGCCAGTTGCGCAGGATCCACGAATGTCGTGTCTATCGCAACCAATGCCTTCACCGACTCATACATAATAACCCTCAATGGGTCATCAACCTTTGGAGACTTGAGAAAGATTGAAAAACTACACCTTATATAGATGCTCAAAAGTTTCGAAAAATTTTCAGCAAGTTAGAAATCCTAGCAATTTTGGAAAATATTGAGCAAAGAACAAAAAGAAATCTCGCTTTAGAAACTTTTTGAAGGCCACAAAAGAAAATGGTCCATTCTAATCTCTATTTATGCGAGAAATCACGTCAGGACGAGTCTCTTGATGACCGACACGCGTCCCAGTCTTTTTGAATGACCACACGGATCATCGACACCTGGCAGCGACAACTGATAAGCACCATCGTGTGTCAGTATAACGTCACGATCTCGTTTTCGTTCCAACTTCTCGTTCAGTTAAAATCGGGTCGATCCAGTCCCAAGACAACCGAGGTAACTTTTCGACACGTGTCATAATTCTATGCGTCCGACTGACAAAATTTAAAATTCGAATTTGCCATCCTACTTTCAAATTTTGGGGGCAAACTGTTTGGGTAAAATTTCACCAGTCTCGACCACGACCAAGGTAAGGAAAACACCTATTCCCTTTTTCCATAACGAAGGTAAAAATCATTGTACTTTCTCTCATGATTAAAGATAAAATCGAAAATCTTTTACCTCACGACACTCGACCTCGACGTCGCCTAGTTCACACGACCGTCGCATAAAACCATGCGACCTCGACCGACTAACGCGCTATACGACTGTTATGTTTGTTCAGGGTTTAATGTAGGAGTCAACACCATTAATGGGCAACGGCTATAACCGACGAAGTCAGTTAAGAACATCTAATCCCGCATTAAAGACGGCGACCGTTACGGCAGTTATCAAAGTCCTTAATGATCCAATTAAAGTGCCCGAAGACTATAAATATCAAGGGAATCATCATTTCAAAAGAGGGAACACATATACAATATCGAACCACAGACACAAGCACTCGAACTCCGAAGAATACGTGAAGCACAGAAATCGCTCGTAGAAGAATCGCTCTCGACGCACGACAATCACACACGACGCACACTGTTTTACATTAGAAAACACTTGTTACTTTACATTTTCGAAGTCTTTCCTTCATTTGTATTGTAATCTCTGTACGATCGACACCAGAAACACAAGGACATCGCCCCTGAATGGCGACCATAGTGCAGCGACGACTTTCACTGTCGTCCGTGGGTTTTTTCCTCGTTGAGGTTTTTCCCGCGTCACCAAAATCTCTGTCTCATTTATATTTCTGTCGTAAACGCACGCTTTTGTCGAACGATTCCTTTCTTTAGTTGTTAAAGTCCACATCGACCTTAAGTTGTACTTTGGTGCGATTTTTGGCATTAACAGTTATCCACCTTAACCGTGTCGGAGGCCAGAAGATTCTCCACTGTGAACGGATTCGTCCACTCGGCGGTGATCCAATCGATCACACGGACGATTCGCCAAAATTATGGCATCATCTGAGCAGGGGAAAGACGGAACGTGCCCAGAAAATCCCTAACCAAAGGGGAGAATGGCCACTTGAAACCCACCTTGAATGGGTATTCGTATAAAACGAAGTGCCCATTCGGGCACTCGGACGGCCGGAACTGATCCGGCAAGTACAGCTGCACAGCATTTGGGACGCCCGATAACGTCCGAAAAGCTGATAGACCTTCTTGGCCAGTTATGGTGCTCGCAGGTTCGATCGACATTATGAAAGTGATGAGAGATGGAATGAACTTTTCTCTCGATTTATAGCAAACGTACGAAAAAAGGCCATTAAATCTCTCTGAAACTTTATAAAAATCTCTTTCTGTAAATATCTTAAGCGTAAAAAAGGAAATGTTCTCCAGAATCGCGATATTTATAGCAACATCGTGTCAGGTCGACCCGGTGGATGGTCGACAGCTGTCCAACACCTTTTCGCATGCATCGTGCCGATGAACGACACCTGTCCTTAAACGGCTCCACACCTCTGACACGTTGCCATGACGTCACGACCACTTCGTCTCCCTTAGTTCGAATCGAACCAAGACGATTGGGATTCGACTAGACTCTCTCCCCATGCGACACGTGTAACACCCTCAAATTTGGAACGAGCAACTAACTTTAAAATTTAATAAAATAACCAAAATAGATAAAATCATTCCTACAATTCATTCCTTTAAAATACCTCGGAATTAAAACATCATAATTCCTACAGTTTGTAACTTAAAAAGGGCGTTACTTAATACAACATAAGTTGCTAGTCCAAACAAGTGCGGAAGACTTCACTACTCAAGTTGTTGGGAACTGAAGATTTGCTAAGTATGGATAATACTGCCAGAACAACATTTCTACTTCCAGAACAAAGTTACTACTGCCAGTAAAGGTTAGTACTGCCAGAACAAAGTTACTACTGCCAGTAAAGGTTAGTACTGCCAGAACAAAATTACTACTGCAAGACAAAGTTAATACTGCTGGAAGAATGTTAGTACTGCTGATGCATTAATGCTGCTGGAACAAGGTTAGTACTGCTTGTCAAGATTAATACTGCTAAAGCAAGGTTAGTACTGCTGGAATGAGTTAATGCTACTGGAATGAATTAATGCTGCTGGAGAACATTAGTACTGCTCATGCTGAATGAAGTTAATACTGCTCATGCATAAAGATGTTAATGCTGCTTGTGATGATAAGTTTGGAATGCGAGAATGTTGGAGATAAAGATGGAATGGATGAAGATATGCTTAAAGAAGATTCAGAAGATCAATTTATTTTTGATAGTTATCTTGTAATTATTTAGTATAAATAGATGTTGATAGATAGCTATTCAAGACACACAAGATATGAGATACGCAATATACGAGAGTTTCAGAATACGTTTTAGAGAGAATTAACCTCAAGGTTTAGAACCCTATTTCTAGAGAAGTAGAAGTCGTCTTGATTGAGCCTGTTCATCAAGATTGAGGTTTGGTTGTAAGCTTGTGAGTTGAATCAGTGAATACAAATAGCTGTGTGTTTTCTGATATATTGTTCTTTGATTGTGTGAATTAAAGTTCTATTCCGCAGATTCTTTAATTCTGAATTCTAAGTATTATTAGTCTTGTTAAGATTCGATCCTGACAAGTGGTATCAGAGCTTGTGTTTCTTAGAATTCTACAATTATTATGGACAATTCTATTGAATCAAACAGTACTCTTGTTTCTAAGGTTCCCATGCTCAGACCCAATGAGTTTGACATAGGAATGGAATTTGATTGGAGTGATCAAGCAGAAGAGGCCATCCAAAATCAAGCACTTATGGCTGAAGTTTCAGATATTCCCACTGAGGTAAAATCTAATCTCTGTACTCAAGCTTGTATAGACACTGTTAAAAGGTATAGAGATCACAATCAGGGAATGTGTGATGACCTTAAGAGATTAGAAAAGGACAGAAAAGACTATGTAGTAATTGTTGAGAAGTTTGAAGAACAGATTAGGGCTTTTCAAGCCAATGAACTTCAACACTCCTATGATACAAACTACTGGAAATGGGAAAAGGATGGTCTAGAGTTCCAGCTTAGGGAATCCAGGGAAGAGTGTGAGAAACTAAAAGGAGAGCTTGAGAAAGTTAAACTTGATGTAGAAAAGTTTTCAAAAGCTTCTAAAGTCATGGACACCATAATAAATACTCAAAACCACAGTAAGATGAAAACAGGCCTAGGGTACAATGCCACACCCCCACCCTACAACAACAACTACATCCCTCCTAAGTCAGACCTATTAGAAACCAAGGATAGGAAGGACTTACCTGAAGGAGCCACTGAAGTAGATCCATTAGATAAAGTAGTTGTTGAGGATAAGACTGAAAAAGAAGGATCTGGTGAGGAATGTGTAAGTCCATGTGTTAAGAACAATGAGATGAAAAGGACTGGAAAGGGAAAGGGAGTTCATTATACACAGACCACTGTTGCGAACTCTAATACTTGTGAACATTGTTCTTGCAAGAAATATCAAGAGAATAAGCCCCAAAAACATGATAAAAAGAGGGGAAATCAAAGAAATTGGAATAACCAGTGGGCACAAAAGCAAGGAGTTGATCTGCAAAGGATTAACAGACCAAAACCTTGTTTTATTTGTGGCAGATTGAATCATCTTGCCAAACACTGTTATTTCAATCCTATTAACCAAAGGAAAAGTTTTCAAAGAAGTTTTCAAAAATCTTCTGGTTATAGGAAGCCTGCAAGGAATAATGTGGCTAAGAAACAAGCTGAATCCAAAAGCCACATGAGAAAACAGACTGAAAAGGAATGTGTCAATATGTGGATCCCCAAAAGCACTAATGTTAGTACTGCTACCTCAGATAGTACTGCTGACAAGGATAGTGCTTCTAGAAGCAATACTACTGCCAATACTGCTGCTAGCAGTGTTAGTGCTGCTAACACTGTTAGTACTTCTTTTAAAGAGAATGCTGTTGCTAACCGTGTTAGTGCTGCTAACTCTGTTAGTACCTCTTCTAAGAACAATACTGCTGCTAGCAGTGTTAGTGCTGCTAACACTGTTAGTACTTCTTCTAAGGTTAATACTGCTTCTAGTTTTTGTGCTGCTAAACCAATCATATTGACAAAGTACTCCAGTACTGCAATACCTAAGTTTGAAAATCTCATCAAAACCCAGTGCAAGTACTTCGATGAGCAAGGGAGACCCAAGACCACTGTGGCTTGGGTTCCCAATAAAAACTAACTGATTTATCTGATGTGCAGGGCAACCAACAGCTCAAGGGAAAGAGCATCTGGCATGTTGATAGTGGTTGCTCCAGGCACATGACAGGTAACATGGCCTGCCTCAAGAATTTCAAAAGAATTGATGGAGGACATGTTGCTTTTGGAAATAATCCTGCAGGAGGTAAGATAAGTGGTATAGGTGATGTGTCAAAAGGTAAGATGATGACAAGTGCTGCAAAGTGTAAGTATAGTTACTACTGCCAGTGCAGAGTTACTACTGCTAGTACATATTTTCTACTGCCAATTTGTAGTTAATACTGCTAAGTAGTTAATACTGCTTTGTAGTTAATACTGCTTAGTAGTTAATACTGCTTTGTAGTTAATACTGCTTAGTAGTTAATACTGCTTTGTAGTTAATACTGCTTTGTAGTTAATACTGCTTAGTAGTTAATACTGTATGAGTAGTTAATACTGCTTTGTTGTTAATACTGCTCAGTAGTTAATACTACTTTGTAGTTAATACTGCTTAGTAGTTAATACTGCTTTGTAGTTAATACTGCTTAGTAGTTAATACTGTAAGTGTAGTTAATACTGCCTTGCAGTTAATACTGCTCAGTAGTTAATACTGCTAAGTCGTTAATACTGCTTTTAAAGAAAATCAGGGCTAGTACTGCTATAAATACTCTTTCAACCCGCCAAAGTTCATAACGTCTCTTTGCATTCAATTCATCTCTCTCTCGTTCTAATTTTTTTTTCCCTAGAATCTCTATGTTTTCTATCCAAATCCTCAGGAAGAATGACGACAATGGAGTTTGTCGATGAGCACAATGAGATTGCGATGCTTCAGAAGCCAAAGCAGGCCGCAGGATTTCATGATATTGTGGATTTTCTCAAGTCCACACACATCTCTCATGCCCTAACAGTGTGCCCAACCATATATATCGAGCATCAAAAGCAATTTTGGGAGAATGCTACTGTTATACTCGAAGATGGGCAGAAAATCATTCGAACAAGGGTTTGTGACAAACCCTTGAAGGTCACAGAGGAGGTTATTCGCATCACTCTTCACTTAGATGATGCCTCAGGTATAACCTATCTCTCTAATGATGAACTTTTCTCGACCTTACAAAGAATGGGGTATGAAGGTCCCATTGGAATTTTTAAATTCTACAAGTCAAAGTTTTTCACCCAATGGCGATTTTTTGTTCATACTCTTATGCACTGTATTTCAAAGAAAACAACTGGATGGAGTGAGTTTAGCAGTACCATTGCTTATGCCTTGGTCTGCTTAGCCACTACCAGAAAGTTCAATTTTTCAGCCATGATTTTTAATGATCTTGTGGAAAACCTAGAATCCAAAAAGCGCTTTTACATGTATCCCAGGTTTGTCCAAGAAGTAATTAACCATGAATTGACGGATTTACCTCAGTCTGCTGAGGTATATGTGCCAAAACCCCCTAAAGGGAAGGTTTTCTCAAATATGAGAAGAATTCCTAGGGACTCGGAAGGAGTTGACACACCATTGTTCTCTACAATGATAGTTGTGTCCCATACCACTGAAGGTATGGCATCAGGGTCAAGGCCCCCATTAGACACACCCACTGATGACCAATCCCAACCTTCCATCACCAAAGATATCCCACAGTCCATTCTTTTAAGACCCACTCCCAAAATCACCAAGAAGTTTGAAAGAAGAAAGGTACACAAGGTTCCTTCCCTTGGTGTGTCTCCTAATAGCCCAAAGCCTACAAGCCCTCTATTGGAGCATTCTCCAATAGAGAATATCAAAAGGGTAACCACAGGGGTGTCTCCCAACCCCAAGAAGGTGCTCTCTAAGGAGAAGGATGAGCATGTGGGCTGCAAGGCTGCCACTACTTCTGCTAGCAAAGAGAAGGACAGTGGTAACATCACTAAGACCTTCCCCACGGCAACTCAGAATGTGAAAACATTCAGAGGACCCAGGCGCCAAGAAACCATGGGAGCAGGTTGTGCTTTTGCTAGGCAAGAGACACCTACTAAAACTTCCAATGATCCTGAAAGGGAGGTAAACACTTCTAAACCAGGTGAGGATAGATATACTTATGAGGAATTGATGGAAACCATTGCCAACATCAACATTAATGTCATGGATCAGCAGAAGGAGATTGATGAGCTTAAGAAGGTGGTTCTTTATCAACACACCAAGATAGAGAAGAATAAGAAGATGATCACCAAACTGCTGCAAAGAAGGAAGAAAGCTCAGTATGTTCTGAAAAGGAGAAGATCAACCACTGATGCTTCCAAAAAGAGGGAGTTAGAAACTGAACTAAACATGGAGGATGCAAAGGTTGAGGGGGAGAATGAGCATAAGGTTGAGGGGGAGGCTGAGCAGGTTGCAGAAGTTGCAAAGGAAGCAGAAAGTGAGAAAGCAGCAGAAACCACAGAAAAAGCTGTAGAAACAGTTAATGTTGCAGTATCTGAGATTGAAGCAGCAGTAGCTGAAATTATTAAGAGTCTTGTGGATGCAGCAGTATCTGAAAGTGAGAAGGAAACAGTATCTGTATCTACAGTAACTAAATCTGAGATTGAAGCAGAGGTATTTGAGATTGTGAAGAATAGTGTTGAAGCAGCAGTATCAAAGATTATAAAAGAAGCAGTAACAGAAAGAGCAGCAGAAATAGTTAATGCTGCTAGTCAAAAAGCAGCAGAAACCATTCAAGCAGCAGAAATGGTTAATGTTGCTGAAAAACAAAAGGCAGCAGAAACCATCCCTGAAGCAGCAGAAACAAAGGAAACAGCTGAAACCATTCCTGAAGCTGTTAAATCACTCAAAAGAACCAAGATGGTGTCAAACAAAAGACCAAGAACAAAGTCTATAGCTTCAAAGAAGAAAGTTGTAAAGAAGCCTAGGGTGGAACCCAGTGTAGAAGAAGCTAAGGAGGAAGTTGTGAAAGAGAAAGCTGATCATAAAGTTGCTGAAGAAGAAGTGGCAACTCCATCAGGTCAACCAAGCAATGTACAATCACCAACAAATGCTCAATGTGATATGTATATTACTGTGGTTGATTCTAGTCCAATCAAAGTTAAACCATTAGCTTCTATGGCTCCTGAGATCATCTTCTGGGATACTTTGAGAGATCAGAGAAAGGAGTACATTAGAATAAAAAGAGCAGATGGGAAATTTGAGGTCAGTTCTACATGGGGAAGACTTTTAAGGATGTGCTCTGGATCAGACTTGGAAGAGATGTTCAAGGTGGGAATGAAACTTTATGGAAATATGCTGACTGAGAATGGAATGTCCATCACCAAAATGGTACTTGAATACTTGTGTCTAATGTTCAATACAGAAGCAGTTAAGTATTTGACAGAAAGGCAATTTCAAGCTGTTACCAACTGGATGCTTATTGAAAACTGTGGTGTGTATGTCATAACACTTGACTATGCATATCATGAGTATTATTTGGTGGATAAAGTATACAAGCACATCATGACAAGGTTGAAAGGAATGCTAAAAACTAAGTTGGTGGGTAACAAAGATTCTAAGATGGCAAGATACCTGGTAAGAAGGATCATCAATCAAAGTTTGGGATTGAATCCTGACTTGTGTGTTCAAGATTAAGTTTTGGAAGCATCATCATCTGAAGAACTTGACTTCTCTTTCTAAAAGTCAAGTTAGGGGGAGATTGTTGGGAACTGAAGATTTGCTAAGTATGGATAATACTGCCAGAACAACATTTCTACTTCCAGAACAAAGTTACTACTGCCAGTAAAGGTTAGTACTGCCAGAACAAAATTACTACTGCAAGACAAAGTTAATACTGCTGGAAGAATGTTAGTACTGCTGATGCATTAATGCTGCTGGAACAAGGTTAGTACTGCTTGTCAAGATTAATACTGCTAAAGCAAGGTTAGTACTGCTGGAATGAGTTAATGCTGCTGGAATGAATTAATGCTGTTGGAGAACATTAGTACTGCTCATGCTGAATGAAGTTAATACTGCTCATGCATAAAGATGTTAATGCTGCTTGTGATGATAAGTTTGGAATGCGAGAATGTTGGAGATAAAGATGGAATGGATGAAGATATGCTTAAAGAAGATTCAGAAGATCAATTTATTTTTGATAGTTATCTTGTAATTATTTAGTATAAATAGATGTTGATAGATAGCTATTCAAGACACACAAGATATGAGATACGCAATATACGAGAGTTTCAAAATACGTTTTAGAGAGAATTAACCTCAAGGTTTAGAACCCTATTTCTAGAGAAGTAGAAGTCGTCTTGATTGAGCCTGTTCATCAAGATTGAGGTTTGGTTGTAAGCTTGTGAGTTGAATCAGTGAATACAAACAGCTGTGTGTTTTCTGATATATTGTTCTTTGATTGTGTGAATTAAAGTTCTATTCCGCATATTCTTTAATTCTGAGTTCTAAGTATTATTAGTCTTGTTAAGATTCGATCCTGACACAAGTCACCTCTCGTGCACTCTACTAGCACTCGCCACTTCACAATGTAGCTAGAGCTACCCCAACCTGAGCCTGTTGCACATGCCGACAAATAAAAAGGGTTAGGCTTATGCCTAGTGAGTTCAAGCATTTTATCATGACTATATAAAATCATAAATTGAAAGAGAGGTGTAGTTTTTTATTCATGATTCCAAAAGAGTTTACTTTAAATGGAAATCATCCATTTTTCCAATTCCCACCATTCCCATAAATGAAATCTTTAATGCAATATGATTTCCAAAATAGACTCATTCCCAAAATCCACGTGATAGGGTGAAATAGCATTTGATACTCAAGGCAATTAAATCCATAATTCAATTTGTTATTATTCCAAAAACATCCCAAACACGGGTAAAACATAATCCATAACTCATATAACATGGAAAGGCAATTCTCATAAATATGATACGTTACCGAAAACAGAGATAAACACAAATACCCAAAACATCATACACGGATGAGATATAGACCACAACTTACATACCATGGGAAAACAACCCATATAAATATAACACGTCACCGGAAACATGTGTAGCAACAAATACCCAAAACAACACCTTTCGGTGACGGGGGAGACCCGTATACATCGCACGTGACGGAACATCAAAGTGGGTCACTTACTATGTAATAAAACACCCACGTGGATTACTCTCGTAACACTGAGCTCAATCACTCCAGATCTATTGCCCACGAGACTAGGGCGCCCCCAACTTCAACCACTCCTGGTCTATACGTTGGGTCACCAAATCCACAACAGCACATTAGGGATTACACCTTACAGCACATTAGGGATTACACCTCAATCATCTCGATCTCTTGCCCGCGAGACTAGGGAAACTCAACAGCCTATGGATCCATAGCTAACAAGGTGTACATATTACACAACCCCAAATGAATAAACAAATGCATTCAAAACATGCAAATCTCCAATAACGCAATTCATGACCAAAACTCAACTTTGAGCTATCACAACTGGACAAATGTCCCCAAGACTTAATATAAATCAATACCGAGCCACAAGCTCAACTCACTCAAAAGATAGATTATGAAAAGTCACGAAATGACACCAAATATAACAACACACACCATTTGCCGGTTAATACCTCAATTCTATGAAAACCCGAAATAAACCTTGGATCGGGATAACCCTCATTTCCAAAAAGGACTCACACCCTTAATATTCTCAAAATGACCCATAACACTAAAAGTGCATTTCCCATATGGTTTATTTAAAATCATTTACACATATATGATTAAACCATCAAATAGACATCATTTTGAGCAATTAATCTTTTAAAGACAAATTATGGTTTCTAACCATCCAATTATCCAAAGCCCCAAAATATGGGTGTTTTACACATTTATGAAGATAAACACTTCAAAAGAGTTAAATTAACCAATTAACTCAACCATAGATCTTTTCAAGTAAAACACACAAATATTTGGAAAATACTCATTTTGTCATGTACAAAGTTTTCGCAAAGTAACTTGAACTCACCTTGCTAGATTTTAGCTAAATCTAGAGTTTCTCCAACGTAAGCTCCTTTGATGAAGTTTGCATCCTCAAGCCAAAACTTCCAAAACCTAGATTTATGAATTTCCAACCATCAATATCACAATCCAACCATGTAGAATCAATCCCTAAACACTTAGAATCATTTCTCCCAACATATTACACCCAAAATAACCAATACATCGAAACCCTAACTTCCAAAATGAAGAGAAGAGAAGATTACCTCAACCAACAAGTGAATCCACCAACCAAACACTTCTAGTGTTACCAAAGTGAGCTTCAAACTTCATTTCATCCAAAGAACTGAAAGGTTTAGGAGAGAGTTGGGTAAAACCCTAGAAAGTGTAGAAATCCCATCAAGATGAAATGAGATGAAGAACTCTAACCCCCAACTATAAATCCTTGTAAAGAGATGGAAGAGAGACTTTGATTTACAAGATTTGTGGCTTCAAGGGCTTCAAAATCGTTTTGAAGGGTTAGGGTTCGGTTTGGGAGAGTTTAGAGAGAGGTAAAATAATAATGAGAGGAAGCTGAAATTCGTGGGTTTAAAACCCTCTGGAGCCCGCTCGCGATTGTGACACGGTGAGAGTGACCATGTCACAATCGTCGAGGCACTCTCGCCCAAAATGTACCGCGAGTTCTTCCCTTCCTCGCGAGTATGACATGGCGATAGTGACCTTGTCACTATCCCAGGGCACTATCGCCCAGATTGTACCGAAGCCCGTTATTGCTCCGATTTTCCTGAAATGCCCCCGATATGCTGTGTTTCTTTCGTAAGACACTTTCCCGACTTTAACCTTCATCAAAGAGTCACATAAACAAGCTATTTATTCCGATGAAATTCCAGGTGTTACAATTGTAACGACCCGTAATCCCGTACATAGTTCAAATAGAATACATTGCATAACGTCGTTAAAACAAGAGATATAATATATAACAAATACGGTCCCTTAGTCTTTTACAATACTCACGTAATTACAATATCTCAACATATTATAATTCACATATAAACATAGTCACACCATTTATCACATAACCATTACACACGTATATGTATTCCAGTTGAAAATGTTTTGAAGTAAAACTCACCTGATTGCTTATCAACACGTTTCCAAGCCTTCTAAACAGGTTCAGTCCTTTACCCAGAATTCACAGAATCTGTAACAAATAGATACAAATATCTCTTTACCACATAAAACACATAAGTCTTACTAAGGCTAAGAACTCTAAGAAACTCAAATCCTCAAATGTTGTCCCCAAACCCGCACTCCAGTCAAGACCACAGAATAGTCAGTTCTCGTTCATTCCCTATCTAATGGTTAACAAAATATAGGTTACTGGATACTCTACAGCATCTAAACTCTCAATATTGGCCAATCAGCAAAAGTATCCGGATACCATAAGTTATCCGGACAACACCACTTTTCCGGACAGCATGACTTTTCCGGACAACAAGGCCTTTCCGGACGACATACTAATCCGGACAACACCCGGGAACGAAGGTAACCCGGATACCATCCGGTATCTTATTTTATCCGGAAACTATGAAAATAAGTGACTTACCCGGATAATGAACTTGTCCGGACACCTTTATAAAACCATCCGGATACTACCAGCTAATTTACCCGGACACTATCAACAAACCACCCGGACACATTCATGGTGTCCGAAAACCTCTGTCGGTTTGCACAAAATTAACCCAGATTCAACAGAAAACATTACCAGATGTGATTTCGACTATTCTACTCCGATAGGAACCATTAACTAGTAATTACCAACACAAAATACACAGGGAACATACCTTAAATCGTTTCCAAGCAATCCAATTGGAGCCTTAACCCTAGCTTTCTTCTTTTCTCTTTTCCTCTTTTGCTCCCAAACACACACATACACACTGAATTGATTTTCTGGATAATACTGATTTAGAAAATATCTAAATCCATTAAGGGTAATATCCAATTCAATATACCCCTTTAGTCCTTAAGTTATTCACTAATGACCAAATACACCCTTTACTTATAATTTATCCAAACTTACCTTTAACTTCACACTTTAAAGTTAACAAAACTTAACGGAACTAACATTTAACTAACGAACTTACCCGGGGTATTACAACAATCCTCCCAACCTTAAAGAGATTTCGTCCTCGAAATCTATTTCTCTCAAACTTAATGGCCACCGTGCCAAACACACTCCAATTTCCCTCGGTTACAACTAGGTTCCGATTTATTTCTTACGGAATCTCCCACAACGACTTCTTGATGTTACTCACAACAATTCCCCGTTTAGGCATAAAACACCCACACCCAATTGATAGCCTAAGCTGCTAGAGTGGCTTTCGACCACCAGACTTAAGTTGTCTCCCAACCTTAAGTGATCCATACTTTCCTACGACAGATTCAAGCTCCTCAAATAGTCCCGCTACCAAGCTAGTATTTACTTTCAACGGATTTCATCGATTCCAGCCCAAACGGTCATTATCGACTCATTAATTGCACAATCCCAATGATGTGCCCAATTATTAATCATTCAATCGACAGATTTTCTTACCATACAAGGAAAGTTATTTCCCTAAATCCTCTTAACAACAGATGAGCGTCTTAGGATTTCTACAATCATTACCATTATTCCTTTAAAATCGGATTATAATCCCCCGATTACACTAACCGTGCTTGGCCTCAAGCCCAAAAGTTGACACCTAGATATGCCATCAAACTTTGAGTCACAACAGTCTCAACACCCGAGTTTCACTCATCGAGCATTCTTACAAAACCAAAATTATTGTTACGGTGTCTAAAAGGTTCCACATACGAAGAGTGACCAAGACCTCCAAATAAGATTTCCGACACTAATGGTCACCACCAACCTCAATATAAGATACTACGAATCAAGTCCTTTAGTTACAAGGTACATCATCCCCACAACCGATACCACTCGGCCTACAGTACTATCACGCGTGGAATATTCAAACCTTCCACCAACAAAGTGTTACACACAAATACTCTTATCTGAGTTACTTAACCCTTCCAAAGTTCCTATGAGTTCAAAGCGAAATATTTAACAAATATGCTAAATCGAAAACGTTTATAGAAACTTTCAACATAAAGGTTTTCATATCAATCAAATTGTACGCATAAAATCCATTACTACCAATTCAGTAGTTGTGTAAGAATGGACATACTCGTCCCACAGATGAAAATCATCTTGAAAACCATTTCACCAAAATTAATATCGCTAACAAAGCGCAAAAGCACAACAAACCACGTCTATTGAAAGAAACCGATACGGTCCTAGCATGGATTGATCTATGTTATGCACGTAAGGTATTTCCCTCATTAAATATTGTGCAACCAAGAGGTCTATACGTGCTTCAAAAAGGGTTCGAATGTCACCCGGTTCCAAAATTTCCTTTTTCAACTCATGAGTAGCATGATACAAAATTTACCACTAAGGTACGCGCCCGTTAGTTTATTTCCCAATCGGTGAAGCAATCCCATAAATGTACTTTGGTCAAAACATAAAATGATTTGCGTCAAATCCAAGTTTAAAGACAATCTCAATACGTTCTCATCATTCAAAGATGTTGGCTAAAACGCCAAGAGGAAATTTCAAATTCGTACTAAGCATGCAAGCTTGTAACACTCTCTAGTAGGTTTTCTTGAAAAGGAGTTACATGTATCAAATCATTCGTAACAAATCTCAAAATGAAATTCTTTAAATCAATGTTCAAAATCTTCTCATCTAGTCATATAATGACATAAGAATAAAACATTTTTTACCGTACCCACACTTTAACGTGTCTTCCCAAAACTTGGGAGAAAATAAGCGTTTGTAAACGTTTGAAACCAAAAGGGTTTAAATCGACTTCGAATGTCGAATCATATAAATAGTGCGCATTAATGTTCCAAAAACTTTAGTACTCCTACGCACCCTCGGTTAAGACAATTAATTTTCCAAAATCCCCATCACGGAGCATTTACCCCAAAGTTTACACTTGTAATATAAAACGCGGACATGTCAACGCTTGAATTTTTACTCATTAAAATATTAGAAATACACATCTCTCTCCAAGCCAAAAAGGCTTACCATTTTCCAAAATATCCATTAAGTCCAAAAATTGACCAAAGGTCAACGACTCACACGTTCATGTTTTCAAAATGTTCCGTAGTGTAAACCATGCATTATTCACACGACACCAAAACATATCTTGGCCAAACGACCCTTACTTATGTAACGAATTTATAAAACATTCCCATTCACGATACGTTTATCAACGCTTTCGAGGGTTAGTGACTACCAAATTGTGCACACCCTTAGATCAATACCATGCGTTTGCAAGAAAGGACAATAAAATAGCCAACTAGTCGAAAGCACATAGAGCAAATCGTTAAGACATACAATCTGCATATTCTTTCATGCATTACTCATGCCACGTATAAATCAATTTGTACAATTAGGTAAATTGCAACAAAACGTGCTAACACAAATATTTGAAAAAGAAATCACGCGACACCAAAGTTCCAAAACATCCCATTTAGTTGCCTTACGGCTTAAATAGCATTTCTCAACAAAACCCGAATGAGTCAAAATGCCCAATATAATCCAAAATTAACACACGCAATAACTAAAGTATGCACCTTACAAAATTTGTACTCACACGACCCAACACGTCGTAAAACGAAACTTCGTAAAACTCCTTTGGCTTAATTGCCTCAACTCAACCAAATGGTGCCAAGCCTTTCGCTTCCAACAATCAAATTGCATAACGCAAAACCATGGCCAAAATGGCAAAACTCCCAAAATTCCCTTTTATTGTAGTACGATCTAAACAACCCTTTCGATAAAACTTCCATTAAATAAATTTTCCAATAAAACTCAACATAGACATAATGGAAGATAACTTTCCGTCCAAACCTCAACATATGTGGAGGAGATCCAATGTTAAGGTCACAAGCCGTAGTTACTTGTCCAATATCTTAAATAAAATCAAAAATATGGATATCACTGTATCCAAAAGTAACGTTGAACAATCAATGAAAAAATGCAAGTTCCGACGGAGTTTGCAACTCTCGCAATAAAACATCTTTCATGTACGTTCAAAACCATGATTTAAAATCTTGCGTATGTGTGTTAACCATTTTTCTGCGACTTTGTAGCTCAATCCACAAAAGGATTCGAAACACAAGAAATAACTATTACAATTTATTTCGAAATAAATTATGTGCATGAATTTAGTCGGCACTCAACATCTCAACCAATACTCCTCCAAATCACTCCGGTCACCCTACCACCATCCGGATGTTCAAACTTCTTAAGGCAAAGTTGGGAATTACATCAATTATCCTTACGACTCTTCCTCGAATCAAAGTCGTTTCAATAAGCCCATGGTTCTATTCCAACCATCAAATTTTGACCCGAAATGGTCCACTTAAAGCAATTATCATGCTTATTGTCACCCCATGTGACTAATACTAAAATCGTCAATATTTTCCAACAACTATTCGCTTAGAAACTTCTTTACTACCCCCAACGGTCGTCACATTAAAGTATTTCAAGTGAGCACATGTACGAGTAGGTTCACCATAACACTGGCCATGTGCAATTATGAACGTACCGTACACGCTTATCCTTGTTACCCTCAATGTGATTCTCGTTTCTAACGACTCCATCAACCTCAAAGCATCCTATCTTAATGTGCCTAGTAGTGCAACTTCACTTTCTCTCACTTAAAAGATCGCCAGTTTGAGCCTAGGTATTCAAAATCAACGACTAATTCTCTCAAACTTATGCTCTGATACCAACTTGTAACACCCTCAAATTTGGAACGAGCAACTAACATTAAAATTTAATAAAATAACCAAAATAGATAAAATCATTCCTACAATTCATTCCTTTAAAATACCTCGGAATTAAAACATCATAATTCCTATAGTTTGTAACTTAAAACGGGCGTTACTTAATACAACATAAGTTGCTAGTCCAAACAAGAGTGGAAGACTTCACTACTCAAGTCACCTCTCGTGCACTCTACTAGCACTCGCCACTTCACAATGTAGCTAGAGCTACCCCAACCTGAGCCTGTTGCACATGCCGACAAATAAAAAGGGCTAGGCTTACGCCTAGTGAGTTCAAGCATTTTATCATGACTATATAAAATCATAAATCGAAAGAGAAGTGTAGTTTTTTAGTCATGATTCCAAAAGAGTTTACTTTAAATGGAAATCATCCATTTTTCCAATTCCCACCATTCCCATAAATGAAATCTTTAATGCAATATGATTTCCAAAATAGACTTACTCCCAAAATCCACGTGATAGGGTGAAATAGCATTTGATACTCAAGGCAATTAAATCCATAATTCAATTTGTCATTATTCCAAAAACATCCCAAACACGGGTAAAACATAATCCATAACTCATATAACATGGAAAGACAATTCTCATAAATATGATACGTTACCGAAAACAGAGATAAACACAAATACCCAAAACATCATACACGGATGAGATATAGACCACAACTTACATACCATGGGAAAACAACCCATATAAATATAACACGTCACCGGAAACATGAGTAGCAACAAATACCCAAAACAACACCTTTCGGTGACGGGGGAGACCCGTATACATCGCACGTGACGGAACATCAAAGTGGGTCACTTACTATGTAATAAAACACCCACGTGGATTACTCTCGTAACACTGAGCTCAATCACTCCAGATCTATTGCCCACGAGACTAGGGCGCCCCCAACTTCAACCACTCCAGGTCTATACGTTGGGTCACCAAATCCACAACAGCACATTAGGGATTACACCTTACTGCCCATGAGACGACGCCCGGCCATCTAGGTCCACGCCTTACTTATCATGGATCCCGATACCTATCCCGTGCTACAAAAGAAACTACCGCCTCGTAAACTGAGCTCAATCATCTCGATCTCTTGCCCGCGAGACTAGGGAAACTCAACAGCCTATGGATCCATAGCTAACAAGGTGTACATATTACACAACCCCAAATGAATAAACAAATGCATTCAAAACATGCAAATCTCCAATAACGCAATTCATGACCAAAACTCAACTTTGAGCTATCACAACTGGACAAATGTCCCCAAGACTTAATATAAATCAATACCGAGCCACAAGCTCAACTCACTCAAAAGATAGATTATGAAAAGTCACGAAATGACACCAAATATAACAACACACACCATTTGCCGGTTAATACCTCAATTCTATGAAAACCCGAAATAAACCTTGGATCGGGATAACCCTCATTTCCAAAAAGGTCTCACACCCTTAATATTCTCAAAATGACCCATAACACTAAAAGTGCATTTCCCATATGGTTTATTTAAAATCATTTACACATATATGATTAAACCATCAAATAGACATCATTTTGTGCAATTAATCTTTTAAAGACAAATTATGGTTTCTAACCATCTAATTATCCAAAGCCCCAAATATGGGTGTTTTACACATTTATGAAGATAAACACTTCAAAAGAGTTAAACTAACCAATTAACTCAACCATAGATCTTTTCAAGTAAAACACACAAATATTTGGAAAACACTCATTTTGGCATGTACAAAGTTTTCGCAAAGTAACTTGAACTCACCTTGCTAGATTTAAGCTAAATCTAGAGTTTCTCCAACGTAAGCTCCTTTGATGAAGTTTGCATCCTCAAGCCAAAACATCCAAAACCTAGATTTATGAATTTCCAACCATCAATATCACAATCCAACCATGTAGAATCATTCCCTAAACACTTAGAATCATTTCTCCCAACATATTACACCCAAAATAACCAATACATCGAAACCCTAACTTCCAAAATGAAGAGAAGAGAAGATTACCTCAACCAACAAGTGAATCCACCAACCAAACACTTCTAGTGTTACCAAAGTGAGCTTCAAACTTCATTTCATCCAAAGAACTGAATGGTTTAGGAGAGAGTTGGGTAAAATCCTAGAAAGTGTAGAAATCCCATCAAGATGAAATGAGATGAAGAACTCTAACCCCCAACTATAAATCCTTGTAAAGAGATGGAAGAGAGACTTTGATTTACAAGATTTGTGGCTTCAAGGGCTTCAAAATCGTTTTGAAGGGTTAGGGTTCGGTTTGGGAGAGTTTAGAGAGAGGTAAAATAATAATGAGAGGAAGTTGAAGTTCGTGGGTTTAAAACTCTCTAGAGCCCGCTCGCGATTGTGACACGGCGAGAGTGACCATGTCACAATCGTCGGGGCACTCTCACCCAAAATGTACCGCGAGTTCTTCCCTTCCTCGCGAGTATGACATGGCGATAGTGACCTTGTCACTATCGCAGGGCACTATCGCCCAGATTGTACCGAAGCCCGTTATTGCTCCGATTTTCCCGAAATGCCCCCGATCTGTGTTTCTTTCGTAAGACACTTTCCCGACTTTAACCTTCATCAAAACCTTTTCAAGAGTCACATAAACAAGCTATTTATTCCGATGAAATTCCGGGTGTTACAACACGTGTCAAATGACTTCGTCGGATTTAAAATTCGAATTTCACGCCTAAATTCAAATTTTGGGGGCAAACTGTTTGGGCAAAAATTCACACCTCACGACCGACGATAAAAAACACATGTGACATTTATGTAAGACCATTCTTGTATTAAGATAGGGTCTTGCGGGTTATTTACAATCGAACATTCGGTCGTACATTTGCATGTTGGTCGTATGTTCTATACGACCGACGTCCGAGACTCAAGACGGTCGTACGATTACACTAACCGTTAACAGTCAGCATCCGTTTCTTTTGTTCATTAATGCATCTCCATGAGCAATCATTGCACAACGGTCATAATGGACGAGCTTTTAATGACATTAAAGACCCGACAGCGGTTACAAAACAAGTCATCAAGACACATTTATTGCCGACAAAAGCTATATAAAGGCATGTTTCACATTCGAAGGAGGGGGGGCTACACATATCGAAACAACTGGCAATCTACACAACATCTGACCTCTATATTTATACACCCTCAACATTCGTACATCAGAAGTATTTGAATGAAAGTCATTCACGCAAATTTCGCACGGCGAACCGTTCATTTCGCACGACATCAGCTTATTTCGCACGATTTTCGCACGACGCACAACTTTATCTTACAATTAAGTTTACTTTTACTCTTATTGTAATCTGTTGTACACAAAACACTTGTTACCGAAGGACTTTCGCCCCTGTTTGGCGATCATAGTGCACCGTCGACTCTCACAAGTCGACCGCGGTTTTTTTCCTCGTTTGGGTTTTCCACGTCACCAATTCTCCTGTCTTATTTACTTTTTTCGCGATTGTGTTGTTTGTCTTGAGATCCCTTTCTTTAGTTGTTAAAAGTTCCACATCAACCTCAAGTTATCCTTTGGGTGATTTTTGGCATTAACAATTGTTGAGTCACCCAAACCGACCCTCACGAGCAACTCAAAGGTCTGAGGATGTTCACCAAAGAAGATCAGCAATGATACGTCAGCTAGAGAGGCGGCATCTATGAGTCCCTCCTCAATCTGGTTTGGAATTCCTAACCCCGAAAGAACAGGAAGAATCCATCAGGGTTGAGCAACTCCTCACTGAATGCCAAAAGGATGCAAAATTTGCCCTTAAGGTAGCTTAGAGCTCAATTTCTGATAAGAAACTAAAGAAGAATCTGATCAGGGTTCAGGAACAATTCCTGAAAGACATTGGGAAGGAAACTCGCAAACAAAGAGCCGTCAGTGATTCTCTATTAGAATGGTGCAGACAGAAAGTTGATCATAGATACCACCCAAGTCGAATCATCAATGTGAACCTGAAGGGAAAAACTACAAATGGATCAGTGATAGTATAGATCACAATCATGAGAGAGAATGGGTACTCGCAGAAGATCTTCATGTCCAAGTTGGAGCTATTCGGGTTTGATGAGTGGCTTGAAATAAGGAGTGCCATTCAGAAGTCCAAGTCAAAATACAAATCCCACGTGGAGAAGTTTTTGAACGTGCACATTAACAAGATCACATCTACCATGGACTTGCCTCCTTCTCCAGCGCTTCTTCAAAATCGAAGACCTGCCCCAGCGAAAAGAAAGCGAGCCTCATCCTCTGGTGGGCCTGCTATCATAAATGAAATCGGAATAGAATTTTCAAAAGAAGCAGTGCTTGGACCTCCTCCTGATCTCTTAGCTTTGGACATATCACTGCCACCAAGTGGACCTTATATACATGGCCAAGTGATAAGTGACCCCTATGGTATCATCTTTCTTGATTGAGATGGTATCCTGCGCCTTCAACGTTTTTCAGAGCTTCCTATATGCCCCGTAAATCAACTCAGAGATCTTATCCGCTGGTGCAATGAATCAAGACCAGGCCTCTTCCTCAAAACCCATGTACTCAATGAAGCCAAACTCAGAAGGGAACAAGGAGAAGTGGTACCTGATTGGATGATCCCTGAAACTGAATCCTTTAACGAGATTCTCTTCAAAGACGAACCTCTATAACTGATAGATTCTTCCCTCTTGTACTCTTTTGAAATTTATCAGTAGTTCCTTTTTGTACTTGTAAATTTTTTTCTTTCACTTATACTTGTAATTTTTCAACTTCCCTTTTGTAATCTTTTTACGAAGTTAATGAAAGTTTAAGTGAAAGTACTTTACTCCATACTAGAAAAGATCCCTGATAACAGTAAATGGGACACACATCTATAAGTCACATTTATCCTTATGTTTTTAACACTTAGCAATTTTCTTTTGTTGCTTTGTCATCATCAAATAGGGGGAGATTGTTGATCCAAACTCTCTCAGTGATTTGACAATGAGCCTTAGAATTACTTAGTGAAAATTGCATTTGACTTGTATGTATTAATGTTTTGCCATCAACGATAAGCACACTGAGTCTGTTCAGTATCACTGATGATATTCTCTGTATTAATGTTTTGCCATCAGCGATAAGCATATTGAGCATGTTCAGTATCGTTGATAGTATTATTTGTAACAGTTAAATTTAATCCCTGAAGACAAGTTTTTCGATAAAGAGTTCATCGCTGACATCGAAGACAAAGCTGATGAACAGGTGACAAGTCTACTAATGATCTGATGCGAACATCAGTAAAACCAAGACAAGTCTACACATGCAACATTTCAAGAAGAAGACTTCAGTGATAGCTGACTTACATCAGCTCTTCCCTGATGGAAGACCTACTCAACGATCGCTAATCATGAAGCTTCTACTTCAAGATACGTTTGTTTTATCCCCTTGCACACTCTGTACGGTTTGTCAGACAAGACATCCTTTTGTCCAAGATCGTACAACCACTCTGACACTACACTAAATGAAAAATAAAAAACCAAAAGTTATAAAGTAAATTAACTAAATAAGTATAATATAATTAAATAAAAAAAATATTTAATACTGGGCTCATTTCGAAGGCATCGACGAGACGATTATAATGGTGTAACTTGTTAAAATTAAAAAGTATTTTTTTAACGTATTTTAGTTAATATACGATTTTATGTGTTAATATAATAAAAGTGTAAAATAAAAAATAGAAAACTAAAAGGTATAAAGTAAATTAACTAAATAAGTATAGGGGTTGAAAATGTAAATTTAAAATCAAAATGTATGAAATTTGTGAGCGGGACAAAGGTCCCCATCGCCGCCTCCCATCCGCGCCAATTCGGCTGGGTCCGCGATCGTAGTTTCCATCGCAAAAAAGTGAATATTTTTACAAAATCACGAGATTTTAGGTATTTCAATAAGTCAAAGTCAAACTTTAAATATTTTAATTAATTTTCGTAAAAATAACCATATGTTGTTTTAGGGGGTGTTTGGGATTGCGTTTTCACGTTTTGCGTCTCACGTTTCTCCGGCAGGGAAAAGCACCCCTCAATCTGCTTCTCAAATTTCTCCGTTTCTCATCCTGGAAATGCGATAAGCTTTTTTTTTCCAAATCCAAACGGCGTCTCCGACGTGGAAACGCAAGACGGAGAAACGGAGACGCACTCCCAAACACCCCCCTTAAATAAGCAATCCAAAACACCCCCTTATTCTAGAGTCTAGACTCAACCCCTATCGTACGGACCACCCACAGTACGGCACAATCCACGTTCCTTGTTTCTCACGTGGCGTAAGGCCATCCGTACCCGGCTCGGGATGAGCTCGGGATGGGATGCAGGTTCAGCGGGAATGGGCTAAGGCATCAGCGGGATCAGCGGTGCGGGATGGGATGCGGGTTCCCCATCCCGTTTCATCCCGAAGAAAATGTGAGGAGGAGAGGTGGGTCCCAGGTGAGAAATGAGAGGGAGTGAGTTAGGGAATGGGGTAAGGGTGTTTAGGCCATCCGTACCCGGTGCGGGATGGGATGCGGGATAGGTTCGGGATCATGCGGGGTGGGCTACGGCGAGAGCGGGATGAGCGGGGCGGGGATGAATCCGGGGATGGGATCCCGGATCATCCCGAAGGTTTTTAAAAAAAAAATTTAATTAAATTTTTAAAAATATATAACCGTTGAACGGCTCTATTATTAAAAAAAAATTATTTTTCTCAATTTAATCCCACTATATATTTAACCCTCAACCTCTTATTTCTCACACCTCTCAACCTCTTATTTCTCACACCTCTCAACCTCTTATTCTCTCAACCTCTTATTTTCTCACACCTCTCAAACTCTCTCAAATTCTCTAAACCTCTATATATTAAACAATATGGATTCGCCACAACCCGGTTCACCAACCGCATCATCATCATCCGTAGACACCGACGAGTAGATTTTTAAATTTATTTTGTAATTTTTAATTTTTTAATGAATGATATGAATTTTTATTTTTATTATTTATCTTATTTTTATTTATTAAAAAATATATAAATATTTTTATTTTGTTAAATAATTAAATGTATAAATAAAAGAATTAAAATAAATGAGGTGGCAAAAGGGTTTGAGGGAATGGGGTACGGGTGTTTAGGGATCGTGAGGGATCGAGTGAGGGATGGAAGAAAAGCTGATGTGGCGCTGATGTAGAGTGGAATCTTTGAAAGATGCCCTCCATGGGGTACTGATGGCTTTAGGGATTGTTAGGGATTGAGTGAGGGGTGGGAGAAAAGCTGATGTGGCACTGATGTGGAGCTGGAATCTTTGAAAGATTTCTGGATGGGGTACTGATGGCCTAAGATATCTTATATTCCCGTGGTCGTGACTACAGCGGATAAAACCCTTCGACGTCTTTTTACTTGCAACGAGACTCCCAAGGCGGAACTTTCCGTCTCAAATCACCACACCACCGGAGCCCCGTACAGCCATACCTGATGTAAAGCATTCACTGCAAAACCCTAACTTTCTCCATCCCTCTAAGGGCATCCACAATGGTCTACCCTTTCAAATGACTTGAAACAATATAAAAAAATAAAAAATTCAATGGGACCCATCAATGACTTGAAGCAATTTTGGGTTGCCTCTCACAAACCCTTCTCCAACCACTTGGTCTGCACCAAACGATTTGTACCAAGTCTTCCATTTAATTAATAAACAAATGGTGGACCCCACCGACCAATGACTTGATCAAGTCATTCATGGTCACCATTGGAGATGCTCTAACAATGGAGTTCAACTTCAGAGGATGGGATGCGCAGATGGAGCACGTGTATCATACGCCTCTAAAAGGTACACGATCATTCATCATTTTCTTTTGATATATTCAAATATTCAGTCAGTTCTGCAAATCAGAGAGGATTATTTTGATAAAGGTTTATATTAGGATTTCAGCCAGCGTAGTTAAATTTTGCATGTTGTTGCTGTTTTACAGAGGGATTATGGAGCGAAACAAGCCAAGGTGGGGTGTCTGGATATGTGGATATGAGAGAGGCCATCCAACGTGAACTTGAGAAGGAGAGGATACGGGAGGAGATACTGGCGGAGGAAATAGCGCGTAGGCGCCTTTTGGAGGCGGAAGTCAGGAGGGAAATGGCGATGCATGATCCATCATCGTTTATGCTTAACCCTTCACTTAGCCACAACAATCGATTGGAGCCAGGACTGCCGCGAGCTCAACCGTTTGCACCGGTCTCGTTGGAGGGGAAACACGGCGGCAGCGGATGTCGACGTCGTTGTCGTTCGAAGAGAAATACGGTGGTCAGTAATTTTCTTTTATGCGTCGGTTATTGTGTATATTTAAATCTTTACTGTATATTTAATTTACAGTCTCATTTAGAACTTCTTTACGTTGATCGATTGTTTATTTCTAATGAATAAGTTCTGAATTGGGGGTTTTGTTAGGGGAGATTATTTCTGCTTGATTAGGTTTCTTTCATTGAAGTTCTAAGTTTTATAGTGATTGGATTGCACGGATGGAAGGACATCTAGCGACTAGCGTAGAGTATTTCAGGTATTCTAGAAGATGTTCTAAATCTCGTAGTTGTTTAATCAGGATTCATGTCATATACCGGAATCTTGTTTCACAAAACAGTGAACAATATTGAATTATTTGGGTTCAAATTTTGCAAAGTGTTGAAGATGAAGACATTATTATTTGAGTTGATAAAGTAATGGGTCATGTTGTCCAAGTGCTAGGATTTCTAACATTTGTAAGGTATTACTTGAGTTGCAGTTTGATCATTGTCTGCTTGCTAACAAATGTTTATTTAGACTTATACTTGGGGGCCATGTACTAAACTCTTACCAAGTAAGTGCATACCGGGTCACTTTACCTTACCAGGTCAATTTACCTTATCGGATGAACATGACAAGGATTGAGAATCGTACTCGATAAGAGCAATGACAAGGACCGATAATCTTACCCGGTAAGTGAGAGTCACGACTTTTACCCCGTAAGCGCTTATCAGATAAAAATGTTGCATATAATAATGTCTTTTTAATGGACTAAAATCTTACTTGATAAGTTAGGTATAAGTGTTAACTCTTACCGGTACGCACTTATCTGGTAAGCGTCAGGTAAACTGGCCCTTAGTTTTATTTAGATAATTGATATTGTTTCAATTATTGAAGTGGGTGAGAATAAATTGTATTGTTTGCTTCATGAAGAAGCCTAAACAACGCTGCTTAGTTCAGCTAAAAAGCGTGTTACTTGTTCTTTGAGTCAACTTATGATTATTTAAAATTTCTTGTTTGATATCAAATGGTTATCTTTTAGTTAAAGAGCAACGTAGCCTTATACTTGATCTTGTTTAGATAAATACGCGTTGTTCCATTATATTGTGTACTTCATGAAGAAACCTAAAATATGAGTTGTATTATAGATCTTGCTATTTTGACAATGCTGCTAACTTAGCTGAAATGCATTATTTTCATGAAATATTATTTTACACCCAACATGACACAAGCTATACCGTTAGATATAGAAATCAGTATTCAATTAATGGAATTACCAAATGCATAAGTTTATAAAATTGAAATACTGAGTAGGGTTTATCGACTTTTCAGGAATTTAACATCTCTAGTTCACGAGTCTTTTATATTGTCACGTTGAACTCTAGTTAATTTGGTCTATATATATATATACTCGGCATCCATAGCAATGTACAGCAGGATCACAGTAGCTGTTTAGGATGCTTTTTTGTATACTACAAGTTTTTCACCAGTGAGAGGTCATGAATGTTGTTTGTGTTTTTATTTTATTACAGGGGAAGCCCGTTGGTGAAACCCTGTCTGGAGCAAAAGAGAAACCACCATCACCAGCAGCTGCAGGTTCTAGCAAGTGGAACTGTGCAGTCTGTAAGGTGAGTGCCACATGTGAGCATGGTTTCAATGAACACCTTGCAGGGAAGAAACATGAGGCCCAAATGGCAACCCTGAAAGCCAATAAAGCTCAAACACATGGAGCACAACAGAAGACATGTAAAAAACAGTCTCTCTCTCCCTCAATATCAGACGATGAAATGATCAAGCTTAAGAACAAGTCTGCTGAAATTGAGGTTGGAGTTGCCCCCGAGAAACCCACCACCACCATCACCATGGAATCCGAGGTTTTGAAAAGCAAGAAGTCAGTCAAGGCACAACCTCCATTGACTAAGAATTCAAGCAAATGTATTTCCATTGATTCAAAGGACGACGATGAGAAGAGTAGACAGGAGTTGTTGTTTTTGTGTAAGATGTGTAATGTAGGAGCTTCTTCTGTTAAAGTTATGCAGGTGCATATTAAAGGTAAAAAACATCTGAAAAACCTTGCAATGAAGACAAAGAAAGCATAGAAAAAACACAAGTTGTAGATAGTGAAATTAAGTATGGGATCTGTGGTGGTGGACATAATACAGTTGATCTGATATGAGGAAAGGTGAAATCTTTTTGGAGACCAGAAACAAGCATTATTCAGTGTAGGTTACACTTCACTTGCCATCTATATGAACTCACTTTTTGTGGATCTGGTTTGGTAGTTTCTTTGGGTTGTTTTTGGTTTCATGATGTTAATATTAAAAGTAACATTTTGTGGGCTAATTTGAAGTCCAATTACGGATTAATTAACAGATGATGATTTGTGTTATGGTAATTAATGTCTTCTCTTGGTATGTATTGTTAATTATATTTTCATGTGCGAGTAGATTTCTGCATATTGAAGGCAACAAGCCATGTTACGTAGTCGATCAAGTGTTTCATTTAGGTAAACGCTTACTCGGTTAAGCGCTTACCAAGTCATATCTTACTGGATTAATATGGCAAGGACCAAAATCTTACCCGGTAAGAGCTAAGGCAAGGATTGAGGGGCCATTTACCTAATCACTTACCTGGGTAAGTGCTTACCGGTAAAATTCAACACTATCACTTACTTTCCGGGTAAGATTTTAGTCCACCAAAATGGCATCGATATAACAATTTAGCCGATAAATGCTAACCGTGGAAAGAGTCGTCTCACTCACTTACCGGGTAAGTTGGTCCTTGCTTCTGCTCTTACCGGGTAAGATTCTTGGTCCTTGCCATATTCATCTGGTAAGCTAATGTGACTTGGTAAGCACTTACCAAATAAACGTTTTGTAAACGACCCCTGAGATTCTTATCCGGTAAGTGGTGACGAAGATTGTTATCATGGTTAGCGCGTATCGGTAAAATTGTTACATACGATACCGTTATGATGAACTAAAATCTTACCTGGTAAGTAAGTGATAGTTTGAATTTTACCTGTAAACATTTGTCAGTAAGTATTTGGTAAACGACCCTTAAATAACAACCATACATTCAAAAATTGTCCCACTACAGTACAAGATTCAAATTCTCATGTAGTCTACATTACTCTCACTCTCGTTGAGTATTGAAATTGGTGTGATAAATATATAATACGTTTCGACTCTTTTTCTATTTTCAAATATTTGAATGGTTATTTGGTTATTTCACAAATTGGTTGTGACTTTTTTTATTAAGTATATGATATTCATATACGGGAAATACAACAATTAAAATCACATCCTCTTCTCAACTTTGATGAGGTTTGAACCTCTAACCTCTTAGGTGTACAAAGACTTCCATACCGCTAGGCCAAAAACCCTAAGTAGTTGTGACTTGATTTATCTAATGAACATAAACGAGTCACGTGCATGTCCACGTATAGAAGAATAATAATCTCGTTGTCCCTTATTCATCTTATTAATCGACCATTTATATATCGTTATTTTATTTAATTCATTTTCTATTCTCATTTTTTAATAGTATAAGTTGACATTTGCTTTGCATAATGTTTTTGTATTGAATAAAATTTGAGTTTGAAGAAAGAAATAGAATGTTATCAGGTTTATTTACCTACTTTATTGACAGACATTATAAAGAAATATATTAAATATATTGCAGTTTGTTTGTTTGTTTGGTTCACGTAACATAGTTTAAAAAAATATTACAGAGCAATAGATTTGATACAAGATTAAACACTTTGTCCCATTAGGAAGCTGTAATTGACTAACTAAGATCACATGTCACACTAAGGTGTTGTTCGGTAGCGGCTTAATGATCTGTGTGGGAGATATGGCTGATTCGCACAGCCATATCTACCCGTTCGGTAGAGGCTTAATGTAAAAAAACATTGGCTGACCGAATCAGCTATGGAAATGGTGTCGTTTGCACTCAACCATCTAATTTCCTATTAATTCCCCCAACTACCCATGTGCATCATCACCGCCACCACCCTGCTTCTCCCCCTTCATCTCCACCTGCAGCACCACCACCTGCACTGCTCACGCCTACTCCAACATTGCTTCTCCCCCTTCATCTCAAAATCTTCATATCAACCTTGTTTATTAGAAGACAGGGACTGTGAAATCGAGAAATTGAGAGAGAGAAAAATGGTGCAGGTCTGGAAATGAGAAAGATGAACACTGCTGTTGTGGAATTCGAAATTGGAGGCCTGTGGGTGAAATCGACCGAGAGATGAAGGGAGTGCGACTAAGATTGAGGGTGCAGTGGGTGGTGAAATCGTGGTATGTGGAGTGCAGAGATGTCGATAGGTGAGTGAGGGAGGAATCGACTGGTTTGGTTGTGGAATTGATCAAGAAGTCGATTAGGGCAGAAACTCGATGAAAGGGATGGATTTGCAGGTCTGAAATCGAGTGGGTGAGGGAGATGGAGGGTGAGGTGCGGCTGTGTGTGCGTGAAAACGAGAAGGAGTGAGAGCGAGACCTGCAAGGGGGGTTATATGTGCAAATTGTGAATAAATAAATAAGGGGTAAATTGGTCATTTCTAATATTCAGACTATTTATTCAGCACAACAACCGAACACCAACTTATCTGTTAACAGCCAGACAACCATATCCACTCAGACAGTCATATGGATTCAGGTCTTAACAGAAAATGAACCGAACAGCACCTAAGAAACTTTAGTTGACTAAGATCTCTTGTAAAATAGGGTTTCTTATCACATATAAGGTATGTATTTCTAACATTTTCTTTTACAAAAACATATAATTATCAAGTAATGATATAGGCATACTTTTACAGAATCAAAAAAGTTACAATCCCTCAAGTATTTACCTAAGCTTCTTAATAATCTATACATAGGATAATTAATCATCTAGGCCAAATATATATTTGCAATTAAACCATGTTTTGTACAAGTTAGTGAGGCTATTGATCCTTACAAGGTAGACAAGATTGTCTGGTAATAACTATTAAACATTTAGTAAATGGACTGACCCTACGCATATGTATTCTCAAGGCTACCAAATATATTTTAAAACAAAACATAAAATAGAAGAGACTATGAAAAAAATTGAAGTCATAAGAATCGAAGAGCTCACCTTGGTACGTTGTTGATGGGGAAATTTTGGATTGGATTCAATCAATATCTCCAACGCTCGTCGTCAGGATTCCGTAGACAAATATCAAGTTTTTGTTAGTTTAGAGACTATATGTTAAAAGATTATATTAAAATGTGACCAATCTTGACAATCCAAAACAACTAACTTATTTTATTTGTAATGTTTTAATTTTACGAGGACCTTTTATGACAATTACTGAAAGATTGAGGATGGCGCTGATAGGCGTGTTACACACAAGGGTAGCGGAGCAATTGAGGGTTGCTGAAGGGATGTTACGAAAAGGGACTAAAGTGCAATTATACACTTGTATATAAAGAATGCGATTAGGGTTTTCTTCATAATTTCAGATAATTTTGTTTAGCTTTCTCTTTCGATTCTTTTAGCTTTCATTCTTCAGTATGTGTTAGGGTTTCATATTAACCTTCAAATCTCTTGAAGGTATGTAGAGTGTGAGTGAATCTGTAGTGAGGATTGCTTTGTAAATGTTGTTATTAAATAAAGTTTTAGTTTAAATGTTTCTAGATGGTATCAGAGCTAAACGATTATGTGGTTTAGTTCATCTTTATGGCTAATATGAATATGTTAGTTCTCATCATTTCTTGTTAAAACTTTTTTTGAAACACTGATTATCTCATAGTTTCTTCATCGTCTTTGTTAAACATTCTCTGTTGATTTTCCTTGTTGAAAAGATGTTTCTTATCATATTGGTTTAACAAAACGTTTTCTCTCACTAGTAAGGGTTCTGATCGTAAGTGTCAGACCTCCTTTTTTTGTTCATCTGTTTTACTATTGTTTCTTGTTAAAACAAGAATAACCAGTGTGTTTTTCTCTTATCTGTTGTTTAGATCTTGTGTTGACAGAATCTGCTCATTTCATTGGTTTTGGATCTGATCTTGTTGATCTGGTCCAGACTTCTTCCTTGTTAAGATCTCTCTAGATTTGAATCTTCTCTCTGTAGATTTGGTTCGGATCTAGTGTTCCTGTTTTGGATCTGTTTTTATAGAGCTGTTCATACTTGTTTTTGCTTTGGATTTGGTTTTGGATCTGATCTTGTTGATCTGGTCCAGATCTCTTACGTGTTAAGATTTCTCTAGATTTGAATCCTTCTTTGTAGAGTTGATTCGGATCTAGTGTCCTTGTTTTGGATATGTTCTTATAGATCCTGTTCATACCTGCTTACTTGTTAAGTATTCTCTCTAGACTTGGATCGTCTCCTTGTTGACTTGGTTCAGATCTAGACACTATATATGTTTTCAGAGTTATTTTTGGTCACGAGATCTCTCTTGTGACTGATCATTATATCATCAACTCTGATTGTGTATGTACTTTAAGATCTGAACTCCATCTCTTTGTAGATCTGGTTTGGACTCCTTACCTGTACACACAAAATCGCTTTTATTAGTTACATCAGTAATCTTCTGGTTGATTACTAGTCAGTGACTCGAGGAAGATCCTTATAGATCTTGTGAATCGAAGACGACTTACTTTCCTTTCACTTGTATCTAGGTTATTTGTCTTTTTTCTGTCATTGAATACTGTGCTTTCATCCTATGATTCGAGGAAGACCATTAAGGATCTCATGAATCGAAGAGGGTTTTTGTGAAACTGTTCTGTTGTTATTAGCTAAAATAGAGAAGCTGCTCCTATCCTATGACTCAAGATCCAGAAGTCTATTTAAGTTGATCTCTGTATTGACGAGGATCTGTACTATATTGGACTGTTCTCTCTATTTTGTTTTCAATCTCAGTAGACCTCAAATCTGATTTGAGTATTGGTGTTAGACTGGTTCCCTTTGTTTGTTCAGGAGTGTTCTGGACCTAATTGAACCTTACTTATTCTGGATTTCTTTTGAGATTCCAGATTGCTCATCATCTTATTCCGCTGTGCTTCATTCATTCCTCACTGTAAGCCCGTTCTGTTTACTTACTATTCTTTGGAACCACTGTAAGTCTTCGTTTACCTCTCTGTGTGTTACAATTTTTGTTTTGTTTTGGATAACTGAGTGGTAGACTTGACCTACCATCCATTGAGTGGCAAGGAACCCTGTCTGTTAGCCCTCAGTTTTTTATCCTTGTGTGGTTATCATTCTTATATTGAGTGTTCACTATGACTGGAGCTGAATCTCCTAAGACTCCAGATACTCGATCTCTGATTGGGAAGCTAGACTTTGGAGATCCCCTATATCTCCATCCTAGTGACACTACAGGTGTCTCTATTTAGAATATGAAACTTATTGGGACTGATAATTACAAGGTCTAGTCATGTGCTATGACTTTGGCCTGGAAACTAAAAATAAATTTGGTTTTGTTGATGGATCTGTTATCCGTCCCAAGGACAACGATGTCCTTGCTAAACAATGGGATAGGTGTAACTCAGTTGTCTTATCTTGGATTCTTAACTCTATTTCTGAGGAACTGTTTGTGAGTCAGGTATTTTCTAAAATAGCCTTTGAGGTTTGGACTGAATTAAAGGAAACTTATGATAAAGTCGATGGCCCTGTCACTTTTAATCTACATCAGAAAATTAATTCTTTGAGTCAAAATGGAGCCTCTGTTTCCGAATATTATCACAAGTTAAATGCACTATGGAAACAGTTTGATGCATTGGTCAAACTGCCCTCATGCACATGCAATGCCTCTCATGATTTTTCTAAACATAATCAATTAATCAAGTTAATGCAGTTTTTGATGGGTCTGGATGATCATTATGCACACATTCGAAGCAACATTTTAACCACTGATCCATTGCCATCTGTCAAAATTGCATTTTCCTTGATTTCCAGGGAAGAGTCTCACAAAAGTGGGACTCGACCCCCTGAAACCAAGGGTTAACACTCGGCATTTTTTGGAAAAATAAATGCAAATAAAAAAATTTTGGAAAAAATCCACTTAACTGTAAGCATTGTGGGTTAAATGGACACACAATTGAAAGATGCTACAAGTTAATTGGTTTTCCAAAAGATTTTCAGTTCACCAAACCAAAAAATGGACAGTCTTTCAAATCCTCTGTTGGTAATGCTTGTTCTACTGAAAACTCTGTTCAAAATCCAAGTTCTTCTACCTCATTAACGGAAGATCAAATTAATAAGCTCTTGACTTTGGTAGATCACAAACAGTCCGAAGGAATATCTGTCAATATGGCAGGTAACTTCTTCTCTAATATAGGAAATTTGTCTAATGTGTCTCATAAGTTATCTAGTTCTGGTTGGATAATTGATTCAGGTGTAAATCAGCATATGACCACTACCTCTTCTCAACTTGAAAATCTCATGGATGTTTCAGATTTAAATCTTAAAGTAACTCAACCAAATCGAGAAGAGGCAAAAATAAATCAAATTGGGAATTATAGATTAAATAATAGAGTCATGTTGCATGATGTTCTTGTTATACCTGATTTCCATGTGAATCTTTTATATGTACATAAAATTGCTAGAGACAGTAAAATATTTGCATTGTTTGATGAATATAAGTGCTATCTTCTCAAGGACTTTCAGCCCACGAAAATAGTGGGGACTGGTAGTGAACAAGGAGGATTATACTTCTTGGATAAACTGTCTATAGGTGAGTCTTTTGACTCAAAATCACCTCAAGACTCTTGTAATGAGTCGAATCTGTCTATAATGTGATGTGTTTCTCGTCAGTTGTGGCACAGTCGGCTGGGACATCCAGCTGACCCTGTGCTTAATGTTTTAAAAGAAACAGTTAATCTAGGAAATGACCGTCACCTACCACCTTGTGAAATCTGTCATATGGCCAAACAGGCCCGTGACAAATTCAATCTCAGTAATCACACTACTAATACACTTGGTGAATTAGTTCACTTGGATCTTTGGGGACCCTATAGGGTTCCAAGTAAGGAAGGATTTAGATTCTTTCTGACTATTGTTGATGATTATTCTAGATGTGTTTGGGTTTACTTATTGAAAACCAAAGATGAAGTGTTTGATAATTTGGTTGCTTTTCACAGTATGCTTCTTACTCAATTTGGCAAACGTGTTAAGACATTCAGAAGTGATAATGGGACAGAATTTGTGAATAATAGAGTAGGTGAGTTTTTTAGGACTAATGGAATAATACATCAAATAACTTGTGTTTACACACCCCAACAAAATGGGGTGGTCGAACGTAAACATAGGCATTTACTTAACATGGCTAGGGCATTAATGTTTCAAGGGAATATTCCATTGAATATGTGGACAGAGTGCATATTAACTGCTACTTACCTTATTAATCACACTCCTTCCTCCGTATTACATGGAAAATGTCCTTATGAAATTGTTTTTGGGTTTCCCCCTATATTGACTCATCTTCGAAATTTTGGATGTCTGTGCTTTGCTGTCAAACCTAATGTCTCTGATAAGTTTTCTGCTAAATCTGAAAAATGTGTTCACTTGGGTTATTCTAACTCAAAAAAGGGTTATAGACTGTATAGTCTAGAATCAAAGCAGATTGTGGTATCAAGAGATGTTAAGTTTTACGAAAATATTTTTCCTTTTAAAATGAGTTCTAATTTTCATGATCAAAATTCAAGTGATATTAGCTCTTTAAATTTCTTTGATTCAGTGTATTTTCAGACTAATGATCCTATTTCCGAAATACCCGATGATGAAATTAGGGTGAGTCCTCCAAATGAAAATATGTTAAATCGATCTGGACATAGAAGCAGCCGTGAACTACTTGGAAGCCAAAATAGGGCTGCCGGGTCAAATGACCCTGGTGGCACTAATAGTAGAGATAACACTGCTGAAGCTGTCGGGTCAAATGACCCTGGCAGTACTCATGGTACCAGTAGTTCACATGCGGGGTTTCGACAGTTAAGGATTCAGTCTAATAATGATGAACATTTGAAGTCCCCTCCTGAGGGTAGTGATTCTGATTCTGATCAGATTATGACTTCTGTTTGTAAGTCAAATAGACCATCTACTTTACCTAACAGATTCCAAGATTATGTTGTTGAGGGTAAAGCCAAATATGGCATTGAAAGAGTAGTCAATTATTCTAATCTTAGTACAAATAATTTTTCGTTTGTATCTACCTTAAATAAATCATTTGAACCTGATAGCTTCTTTGAAGCTAGTAAAGACCAGAACTGGGTAGATGCTATGAACACTGAGATGGAAGCCCTGTATAGAAATCGAACAGGGGTTTTAACTGAGTTACCACCTGGTCGTAAGGCTATAGCCAAAGGCTACAGTCAACGTGAACATCTTGACTACGAAGAAACTTTTTCTCCCGTAGTAAAGATGGTCACGGTGAGATGTGTTATAGCTCTTGTTGTTCAGCACCGGTGGCCGTTATATCAACTAGATGTAAATAATGCATTTCTTTACGGAGACTTAGAAGAGGAAGTTTACATGAGTTTACCACCAGGGTATTTTTCACCAAATGACAAAAGAGTCTGCAAACTTGTTAAGTCATTGTATGGACTTAAACAGGCTCCTTGACAGTGGTACGCCAAACTGTCTTCTTGTTTATTTGAGCATGGTTTCATTCAGAGTACTAGTGATTACTCGCTTTTTACTAAATCTTCAAACAATGTTTTTGTAGTTCTTTTAATGTATGTTGATGATATAGTTATAACTGGTAATTCTGAATCTGAAATTAACTGTGTCAAAAATCATTTGCAATCAAGTTTTAAAATAAAAGATTTGGGTTATCTAAAATTCTTTTTGGGTATTGAGATTTTAGAAATTGATAAAGGTTTGTGTATGTCACAAAGGAAATATTGTTTAGAGTTATTAAATGACTTTGGATATTTGGGATGTAAGCCAATAAACACTCCAATGGACATGAATCTTGTAGTAACTGATTCTGTTGGATCAGAATCCAAGGATCCTCCATTAAAGGATTTTACTGGATATCAGCGATTAATTGGTAGACTTATATATTTGTTGGCTACACGACCAGACATTGCCTTTGCTGTACACTGCTTGAGTCAGTTTATGCATTCCCCTCGTATGTCTCATCTAAAACTTGCACTTAGAGTTTTGAGATATTTAAAGGGTTCTCCTGGTAAGGGTATTTATTTCTCTGAATGTATAGCTACTGAATTTAAACTTTCTGCCTATGTTGATGCTGACTGGGGAAAGTGCTTATCAACCCGAAGGTCAGTAACTGGGTACTGTTTGTTTTTAGGTAGTTGTATGGTTTCGTGGAGAAGTAAGAAACAGTCCAATGTTTCTCGCTCCTCTGCTGAATCTGAATATAGAGCAATGGCTGCTGCTCTATGTGAAATTATCTGGGTAGTTAGTATTTTGACAGAGTTAAATGTTAACAATTTGCTTCCAATAAGTTTAAATTGTAATAACAAGTCAGCTATTCAAATTGCTAATAACCCAGTGTTTAATGAAAGGACCAAGCATATTGAAATTGATGTACACCAAGTGCGAAATAAAGTTTCGACTAGAATGATTAAAACTGTAAAGGTACCTTCTACTGAAAATCCAGCAGATATTTTTACAAAGTCTCTTGGTGTAAATCAACACAATTATCTCATATCAAAGTTAAATATGATGGACCTTTTTCGGTGTCAAGATTGAGGGCGGGTGTTAAAAGATTATATTAAAATGTGACCAATCTTGACAATCCAAAACAACTAACTTATTTTATTTGTAATGTTTTAATTTTACGAGGACCTTTTATGACAATTACTGAAAGATTGAGGATGGCGCTGATAGGCGTGTTACACACAAGGGTAGCGGAGCAATTGAGGGTTGCTGAAGGGCTGTTACGAAAAGGGACTAAAGTGCAATTATACACTTGTATATAAAGAATGCGATTAGGGTTTTCTTCATAATTTCAGATAACTTTGTTTAGCTTTCTCTCTCGATTCTTTTAGCTTTCATTCTTCAGTATGTGTTAGGGTTTCATATTAACCTTCATATCTCTTGAAGGTATGTAGAGTGTGAGTGAATCTGTAGTGAGGATTGCTTTGTAAATGTTATTAAATAAAGTTTTAGTTTAAATGTTTCTAGACTATAGAACACAAACATAAAAACAGAGAAAACAATTCAAAATCTAACTGGTTGCATCCTCATCCGAAAACAACTCAAAGTCATCCGAATTATGATAAAACAAGTTTTGGATTATTTCTGTCATTAACTGCAAAAACCTATGGATAATCAATAAAACATTTCATTTTTATATTGAAACGAAACATTTGAATACTATTTATTGATTATTATATTTAACAACTTACATATATTTCTATAGAGGATATACAAACTACTATTCACAGTACTCACGCTATCGTACAACACATGATTTTCACAATAAGTTTAATAATGAAAAGAAATCCACATAAACTTTTACGTTGGCTCTCTCACACATTGTATACTGTCTTTGAAGCCAAATTTAGGCTTGTTCATGTTCTCAACAAAATACATAACAGCACCATCAACTACAAGTTAGATTAGATGCAAAAAATAATATTTGGTGAAGGAAACAAAATCCGGGTGATGTATTTTGTTCAATGTTCAACATGAAACAGATTTAATTGCAATATATTAATTAATTATTTTGGAAAAGAAAATAGATAAAAAGTTAATTGGTCGTTCATTTAAATATTATTGCTCATTGTTTCTCTAAGTTTTTTAATTAGTACCAAAAACTAAAACTATTTTGCCTAGAAAACCTTGATATATATATATATATATATATATATATATATATATATATATTCTCCATCATTAATCTTCTACCAGCCTTTTAGATTATTCTATCGGAAATGAATTCTATATATGTTTGATTAGAATATAATAATTTTTTTGTTATTAACTAAGAAAATTTCTACATTTATGAAAAAGAAATGACTAACCATATGAGACGATCCAACTTATATCTATATTTAGGATTTCAAAACTACATATGTTTTCCGTACATTTGTAACGTCCCAAATTTCATAAGAGGCAAACAACCATAAATAAGCATTCGAATTACATAAAACCTTGTCTTTACGTCATCAATAATTCATACTAAACAAAATTGACAGCGGAAGTCTCTAAATCCACAGCCGAGAGCTATTCTATAGTCATCATATCCAAACCTTGAAGTTACTCTAAGCTTCAAGCCCTTCTTATCCCCTCCTAGTTCTTACTTGAAGAACCCTTAACATGCTTACCTGAAAATGGTTTAGTTTTGAAAGCGAGGGTTAGACCAAACGGTCTAGTGAATTCCCTCCAAAAACAACATATTTAAACAGTTGGAAAACATTTGAAAGATTTATAAATAGTCTGTAACACATCATCAATCATGGTGCTGCACTGTGTTGCGGATCACATAACATATTGCGATCAGGGCCCCATCAGACTCCCTTCTCGCCACTTGGAATCCCCGCGGATTCCCCTCTACCGAATAGGATGAAAACAAATTCCATCCTACCGGTCTATCATACATAACCAAGAGTCCTAAGACCACGAGAACCTCTCTTTGATCCCACAGTGCAGACCGACTCCACATAGTGTACACATATGTTCATGCAAACATGTAAAATATGCTTTTCATAAATCATATCTTTCATAATGTCATGCTAAACATCTCTTTCAATTAAGATAAGATCATTCGTGAAAGTCATGCAAATCAATTCATACTGTTCATGCTCGATAAACCATACTCAGTAAAAGAAACATTTATCACTTCGCGTCGTAAAAAGGGTTTAGGGAACTCACCTGAAAAGCAAACTTCTTCTTAGTCTCTTGTCTCGTTACGCTGGCACACCTAAGAATTAATTCATAATCCAATTAGGCACGTCTCCAATTCTGATCCTAAGTCCCTCTCTTAATTTGGTCGCAAATAACTCATTTAGGCCCATCTATAACATATTGGATCCCTTTTATTCAAGAGACTTAAGCTAAATTCTAAACACGTCGGTCCAATGGCTAGACACTACGGGCCTGACAAACGAAGCCCAAGCGAAGCCCAAACCAACAGTCCCGGTACCCCGAACTCCCGGTACCCCGAACTCCCGGTACCCCGACTCCCGGTCTGGCGAACAGGGACGAACCTTATACGATTCAATACTCGAATTCTTCCTAGGGAGTCCAGTAAGCTGAGATTTTAACACAACATTCTTACCCTAATTGTTCTATTGTAACTCCTTAGACAACACAAGTTCCTAGTCCATTGATTTCAATAGATTACAATCCCAATCGAGAACTAAAACTCTCCACAGTGTTCTTATCCAACAAACACAGCTAAAACATGGAATACAGTCTGGAATTCGACTTATCTAACTATTAGATTACGTGGAAATTAACAGGGAATGAAAGATTTCTCACCTAATAGAGTCTCTTCCCCAAGAAATCGCAGTCCGAGCCTTCCTTTCACTGCTTCTCCTCTTCCAGTATTCAGCCGCCAACAATAAGAAAATGACTAACAGCCCTAGGGATCTGGTCCTATATATAGTTCCCAACATTTACAGAAACAGTCCTTCTACTAAATCTTTCAATTCATCCACTTTGGCCACCAAACTAGTCACTTGACAGAAACGGGTTGTTACAACACTCCCCCTTAAAAGAATTCCGTCCCCGGAATTCCTCATTGGAAGAGATGCAGGTATCTTGCCTACACTCGAAACTGACGCTTCCCCAAGGTACTGCCACTACTGACCCAGTCAACTATCTCATTAATTTCGAAACATGGAACGTCGGTTGCATTCCCTTCAGTTCTTACGGTACTCTAACCCGTAGACTACTGTTCCTACTCGATCGGTCTCAAAAACCGAGAATGAAATAAGGCTTCTCATGCATTAATACTTCCTTTAAGGAGGAACTTGTCGGAATCCCCCACTACAACACAAAACATGTTTACTAAGAACCACTCACACACTTGACAGCTTGGCACAAGGCCACCCTGTACGTCCCGACAACTCGCAACCCGGAGTTCCTTCACCAAACATCTATGTAATTAACATTTCCCTTCTCTCGGACTACCTAGACCACAGTTCGTCAAACTTCTCTCACATTCTCACTACTTCACCACCCCATCCTTATATGTAACTAAGAGTAGGAACCTCCAAACCCATCGTTGAAGTGTTCACTTACTCAATTGAGCTTATCCTGAAACACGTCAGTTCCTCGCTGATTGCCACGATCGTTCCGTCATACGAAACATAACTCCGGTTATCCTCACTCCACTGGGAGGAGTAACCATGGTCACGCCATACTAATCTCACTAGCTTAAATACTACACGACCAAATCGTTTAAACATTTCTCACAAGGTCACTAACTTAACCCATTCAACTCTCTTATCCACTCCCTTCCTGCACCAAAATCATACACAATTCCCTTCCTCAATATTCTTTCTAACGGTTCGCACACTTCTCAATATCCCTCTGCACCACCCTTCACCTTTCGGCATTACTGTCAAGTTTATTACTTCCGACCTACTAACTTCACCTCTCCACGCTAGCGTGGAGCACTGCCCCCCAACCATTACTAGCTCCTCTCCTCCGACCTTTCCAAATGCTGATAACACTTTCTTATTATTCACATAACCAAACAGTTACATCAATATCCTAACCCAAACATTCCACCAAGTCGTCTTGGAGCGACACTAGTGTTCGTCGTCACTACTCATTCTTTGATCTCCAACTTTTACTTACATAGATCATCCTCTCACACATAAGCAACTTTAACTCGACCAATTCATTTCAATTGTAATTAGCAACTTATTTCAAATGATAAACTCCGATTTAGATGCAATTCGTTTCTTTCTATCAACCATATACATTATCATATTTAATCATTTAATATCATAACTTAGCATCACATCTCGCTATGCTGGTATTCACAAAATCCATCAGTCAAAACTGATTTCTTAACCAACAACTCCACTGAGTAAATCAACCAATCAAAGGCTTATACATCTATCGTGACATTTCAAATCACTAATGATCATACTACCACTCCGACTCATATTCATCATCCTGTCATTCTTTAATCGTAACCGAACTTCCCACTTGCTCCTTCTATCTCCCTTCTAGGGTTACTCCCTTTCACATAAGAAACAATTCACGATCTACAAAGATCTAGCATTTATTATAATACATTTGGCGAGTCCACTCTTCATCCTCTTTAAACTTCCAATGATTCCAACATGCACTTACTTAGCGACTCTTACCACCAAAATAATTGGTTTCTCCTTTGGGTAGTCTCACACCATAAAGTCAGCTTACACTCTATGTACCCCAACAATCTGGTTAATAGATCGTACATCTCATCTGTAGACCCCAAAAGCTTCTATCTGATACTTTCTTTCTCTCTAACATCACCTCACTACGATACTAGCCGGTACATTTAACTTGGCGACTAATGCAGTTACATAACTGTACATTCTTCACTTATAACATCACACTGCAGACCACATCTCTCATGGTCATTCATACACAACTCACACTTTCCTTCATATTCTCCTGAATACTACAATCGAGTCTGTCTCGCTACTTAGTTCTCTCCCAACTTGTTGAACTATGACTCACGAGTCACACTTAGCTCAAACACAAACATCCTAGCTAGCTCTTTATGACCCGAGTCCTTTCTCAGACACGACACATTTTCTTACTGACTGTATAGTCTACACTCACTCCGCTTGTGTTACACATCTTGTCCTTCTACAGACCCTCCTCACCTCATAAAATAGAACGCTTAAATCAAACAATAACTTCTCATCCCCTTAGCACTACTACAAGGTGTTCTATCACTCTCACTTTCTGGTTCAAGTCTTCGGCCTCGGCCACCGTACACATTTGTCGGCTTCTACATCAATTGGCAACCTGTAACTACTTTCTTAACTTATTCTTAACATGGGTTCCCTTACGGAACCTAATCCTACCATCATAACATAATCACTTCATAATACGTCTCCCTCTTTTCGGGACTTACTCCTGTAACATCAGTATTACCCGCTTACCTCAAAACGTATACCCAACACCGTGGGCATTTCGCTTACGCCTCAACACTACTAGTAACGAGTTTCTAATACTAACACTTCGATGACTTCTACTCTTTCCCCTGGACCCAACCGTCCCTCGACAATCGTACTTCCAGATACCGAACAAGGGTACAGACCCTCACACAATCACCCCTATAATTCACTTCTGACTCTTCCACCGTTCACCTTTCCTCTTGCACACAAATACTAAGTTTACAACATTCTTTTCTGATTTGTCCGACACTTCTCCACTCTTGCAGTCCTTCCTTGGCTTAACATATACTAGAATATGACCTAGGGAGTTCATAGCCTTCATGCATGACAATACAGTAAATAAATCTTTTCTTACATTTCATCATTTTAAATAAACAACGTTTGAAAAAAGAAACACTTGGGTACACATGGCCTCATTACTCTTATACTTCAATGCCCTGCACAACGACTCGAGAATCGTTTGCATGCATCTTTCCGTGAACTTTAATCTTACTCAGTTCCGAACGATGTCATTACGACAGTAACACGTTGGGTGAAAACCCTTTCATACGACACAATTTCGAAAGAAATTACTGACACCAAGTAAACCGGTCGGTTCTCACACTCATTTGTATGATATCAACAAACTACTACTCATTTGATTGTAAAAGTTTTGCTGGCGAACATTCTCTTGACCTTTTTGTTAATAAAAGAATTTAACTTATCATTAAAAGTGTGAAATACTTCGCAAATCGTTAACCTCAAAATTTCAAGGCGCAATGCGAAGGAAATCATCTTTTCCTTAAACATACGTTTGTACGCTCTCACCCGTTTTTGATCAAAATTTGATATTTCCACATTAATCTTACATCGTGAGAATTTCATGTTACATAAAAGATCGCCATGCATGAGACTCTACTTGCCATTGAAGGCTACTCACCCTAACGAGGTCAAACGCTTTACTTACGCAACTTATCCTTAACACTCCTCCTACGACTAACGGTCGCCCTCTCGGTCAAGCAACTGCTTACTGAACACGCCTTTCACATTTCACTTGCTCAACCCTTCCATATTAATCGTTTTGATCATCTACTTCACTTCCCACTTCTACACAGTTCCAAATCACTATAGGTCTCTTACTTCATTTATCCTACCATAGAAAAGCTTGACTACAAAAGTCAGGGCTCTATTGATACTTTCAAGGTTCTGACACTGTCCTTCCTTACCATTCTGACTGATCTATTCCATGGTTTCAAGAACTGAGACTCTCCCGACTGGAGTCTTACTTAAACTCAACGTTCATCCTCTCCGAATCTACGAAGAGCTACCTCTAGACGACTCATAACACTCTATCCAACGTTTCTTTCCTACGAAGTGTACACACCTCACAACATAAGCGACTTCTCATGACACCTCCCCAACTAGGGGCCTCAGTCTACCCCGCAGGGATCATACTGACATTCTAAAGTACTGGGACTCGACATAAACACTAATTTCCGACTACCACTTCGGAACAATACGGTAGGTTAAGCATGCAATAGAGTCACAGATCAGTCTGGCAAGGTTGCATCGGCCCATCATTCAGGACCTCCTCATCTAAATTTCTTGAAACATCTGATACTGTCCTGTCCCTCGGGGTTCTCCCAGTCATAGTACTAAACTAAAAGAAACCGAAAATTAGTTCTTGCTAGACATGACACCATAGATTTGCTATAAGTAAGGTATTGTAAGCACGCACATGTACCTGTAAGTTTGTAATTACACTGGCCAGGTGCAATCCCAAACTTACCTTACACGCTTGTCATTGGCACCTTATTCCTAAGCGCATTTATAGTGATCTTTCCTAGAGGCTATCCTGTGTCTCGGCTGTGTTCCTCATCTTACAGTTTAAGTTTAGGCCCGACTGGTCACCTAAATCCCTTAAACTAAGGCTCTGATACCATTTGTAACGTCCCAAATTTCATAAGAGGCAAACAACCATAAATAAGCATTCGAATTACATAAAACCTTGTCTTTACGTCATCAATAATTCATACTAAACAAAATTGACAGCGGAAGTCTCAAAATCCACAGCCGAGAGCTATTCTATAGTCATCATAGCCAAACCTTGAAGTTACTCTAAGCTTCAAGCCCTTCTTATCCCCTCCTAGTTCTTACTTGAAGAACCCTTAACATGCTTACCTGAAAATGGTTTAGTTTTGAAAGCGAGGGTTAGACCAAACGGTCTAGTGAATTCCCTCCAAAAACAACATATTTAAACAGTTGGAAAACATTTGAAAGATTTATAAATAGTCTGTAACACATCATCAATCATGGTGCTGCACTGTGTTGCGGATCACATAACATATTGCGATCAGGGCCCCAGCAGACTCCCTTCTCGCCACTTGGAATCCCCGCGGATTCCCCTCTACCGAATAGGATGAAAACAAATTCCATCCTACCGGTCTATCATACATAACCAAGAGTCCTAAGACCCCGAGAACCTCTCTTTGATCCCACAGTGCAGACCGACTCCACATAGTGTACACATATGTTCATGCAAACATGTAAAATATGCTTTTCATAAATCATATCTTTCATAATGTCATGGTAAACATCTCTTTCAATTAAGATAAGATCATTCGTGAAAGTCATGCAAATCAATTCATACTGTTCATGCTCGATAAACCATACTCAGTAAAAGAAACATTTATCACTTCGCGTCGTAAAAAGGGTTTAGGGAACTCACCTGAAAAGCAAACTTCTTCTTAGCCTCTTGTCTCGTTACGCTGGCACACCTAAGAATTAATTCATAATCCAATTAGGCACGTCTCCAATTCTGATCCTAAGTCCCTCTCTTAATTTGGTCGCAAATAACTCATTTAGGCCCATCTATAACATATTGGATCCCTTTTATTCAAGAGACTTAAGCTAAATTCTAAACACGTCGGTCCAATGGCTAGACACTACGGGCCTGACAAACGAAGCCCAAGCGAAGCCCAAACCAACAGTCCCGGTACCCCGAACTCCCGGTACCCCGAACTCCCGGTACCCCGAACTCCCGGTACCCCGACTCCCAGTCTGGCGAACAGGGACGAACCTTATACGATTCAATACTCGAATTCTTCCTAGGGAGTCCAGTAAGCTGAGATTTTAACACAACATTCTTACCCTAATTGTTCTATCATAACTCCTTAGACAACACAAGTTCCTAGTCCATTGATTTCATTAGATTACAATCCCAATCGAGAACTAAAACTCTCCACAGTGTTCTTATCCAACAAACCCAGCTAAAACATGGAATACAGTCTGGAATTCGACCTATCTAACTATTAGATTACGTGGAAATTAACAGGGAATGAAAGATTTCTCACCTGATAGAGTCTCTTCCCCAAGAAATCGCAGTCCGAGCCTTCCTTTCACTGCTTCTCCTCTTCCAGTATTCAGCCGCCAACAATAAGAAAATGACTAACAGCCCTATGGATCTGGTCCTATATATAGTTCCCAACATTTACAGAAACAGTCCTTCTACTAAAACTTTCAATTCATCCACTTTGGCCACCAAACTATGCACTTGACAGAAACGGGTTGTTACAACATTATTGACTCCTTATTATCTAATATTGGGCATGAAATTTAGGTACTCTCATATCTTTAAAACAATGATAAGATCTCAGGTTATAACCAACACAGCCCTTTGATTCTAAGGTTGATGTATCCTAAAAGCTGAAAATGGTAATGAAAACATTAACACGAGGTGACATGGAAATCCAACTGATTTATATTGACATACATGTTACTCTGAATAGTCAAAATGATGTCAATCTATATATTAAAGGTATATCATAGGATGTGTGTAACACTCGTAATTTCATTACTCGATTATCAAATGTAAGGAGCATTTATGTTTTTAAGATTTCGATTTTTGCCAATTTTTGTATTTGGTCACCTCGTGGTTGAAAGTCTTCGGAATACAGGAAAAAGCGGGAGAAAAACAGCAGCTGGTACACCTCCAGCGACTATGCCCATGACTGTGTCACAAGGTCACTATCGCGGTGGATGTACCGTGGGTCAGGAGGCAAGGGCGACTATGCCCGCGACTGTGACACCAGGTCACTATCGCAGGGCATGTATCGTGTGTGGGTAGCCGCGGGCGACTATGACCAGGGCATAGTCGCACAACAAGGTCGTTGTCGGGCCCAGTTTGGGTATTTAAGAGAGCTACTCGTTTTTTTTTACCACAATCTGATTTGGAGGCTAGGGTTTGCGATTTTCTCTCTGAAAATCTAGTAAGTCTTCATCTCAATAGTTCTCCCTCATTACTCCTCTCAACCACTAAGTTTAAGATCATTTATGAATGTTCTTAGGTGCATTTAAGCTCTAAGTGTGAGGGTTGTCTTCTCAAAATCTCAAGGATCACCCCATCTTCTCCTTTATTCCTAGGTTTTCAAGCTATAAACCCCAAGGCGACTTCATTCTCATTTTATAAACTTTATACATGTGAGAATGGGTATTTTAACCTTCTAAACATCTCCTTGTTACATATTTCTTGATTTGGATGAGTTTTCATCAAAACCTTATTTTGGAGATTTGTAGGGTTTTACTTAGATGGAAATGTCTATGATGATAAATGGTGGTTATTCTTGGTTTACTTGTGAATTACTTACATGTAGAATTTATTTCTCAAATTTATGAGTCTCAGCATTTTTAGGTCAAAGTTACGGTTTTGACACATTTGGGGATTTTGATGAAACACTTGTGGAAATGGGTTTCTTATGATAAAGAATGTACAAAATGGTGTTTTTGGAAACTATGGAATATTATGATGCATTATTGAAGAATTTTAGTTGTAATGTTATGATGTTATTTGTTTATGAAGAAGTATTTGAAAGGTAACCATTTTATGGTCCTAGTATTTTTATGATTGGAAATTATTATTTGTTGGTATTGAGTGTAATGGATCTATAAGCACTAGAGTCTTTATGTGCAATGATGGGACGCTAGTTTTCTACATTGTAGCATGAAATAGGCATCGAGCTTATTTCTATTGCGACGGAAAAGTCGTTACTAAATATCAATATTGATCTTTAGCGACGACAAAAGTCGTTGCTAAAGATCAAAATTGATCTTTAGCAACAACAAAAGTCACCGCAATAGACTACATTTGTTGTAGTGGAGGTAAGGTGTAAGTCCTACGTGCTAGTATGTTTCTTGGATGTGGATAACTCAATGTATAGACCTAGAGGGGTTGAAGTTGATATTCCATGATTGTACGCTTTAAGTAGCTAAGCTCGACATCCAACATGTGTATAATTTATGTGATTGGGTTTACTAACATGTCAAGTGGCTTACTTTTGTGTTCTGTCACTTATGTTGGTAAGTGGGTCTCCCCCGTCAACCCAAAAGGTATTGGTATGAAATGAATGTCTACGCGAGGTTATTTATTTTACTATTCGATCTTATTACGCCAACATTTTATTATTTCTTCATTATAATTGTTTGTTCTCACTAGGCTTTAGCCTAACATTTTTTCTTAAAATGACATGTAGCTCATCCTAGCGGTCGGACTCCTCGGGTTTGAGCGGAGGGTCTTGAAAGAAAAGTAGCATTTTTTGGAGTACATAGAGGCGTACAATTTGGAAATAGTAACACTGTTGATCCAAACCCTTCAGTGATTTGATGATAACCCTTAGAATCACTTAGTGAAAATTGTAAGTAAACAATATGTATCAGTGTTTCACCAGAGTTCAAAGTTGAAATCGAAGACCAAGCTGACGAACGAGTGACTAAGTCTACTAGTGACCTGATGCGGATATCAACGAAGACAAGACTTGTCCAATTTACGCGATGTTTCAAGTAGAAGACTTCAGCGAGAGCTGACCTTTATCATTCCCTGATAAAGATCAACTCAGCGATCGCTGATCATGAAGCCTGTTTTACAAGGAACATTTGTCTTATCCCCTTGCACGCTTTTGTACGATTTGTCAGAAGGACATGCCTTTGTCTAGGATCGTACAAACCACTCTGCCATCTACACTGTTCATCATGCGGCCAAGAGCATGTTTGCAAAAGTCAAATTCATGCAACCAACCAAATGCTCCACGTGTAAAGTCATACTAACACTCATTTAATGCATGCAGTATAAATAAGAAGTTTTACTTCATTTTTGAAGTGTTCTTCCTTTCCATCCCTGAACTCTTAGTGCCAAGAAAAACTATCCTTAGCTTTTCTTAACTTCTTTCATTCTTATTCTAAGTTCAAGAAATCTGTGTGATTCTCTTAGTTTTTTTAGATTAGGTTTTATACTTAGTCTTATTCCCTAACAAACTGTAAATTGTTGATTATATCAATAATCAATTTATAAAGATAAAAATTGTGTGTTTGTATTCACCCCCTTTCTACAAACTTATATAACCCTTCGGGACCAACAAGTGGTATCAGAGCAGATTGTTTAATCCCGTAAACAAGATCTTGGTTATACTATCTCTTCCTTGCCATTTCTCAATATGGTAAACAACACAAACACAAATTACATAGATAATGGCTCTCTTGCCAAACCACCTCGATTCAGCAAAGATAACTTCAATCTTTGGAAGAACCGAATGATGCTCTTTCTAGAGGGTGTAGATCCTACTATACCCTATTATGTGGAAAATGGACCCTTTGTTCCACATATGGTCCAAGGTCATGTTCCAGCCACTGCCACCACTCCTGCTGTTCCTGAGAGAACTGTCATCAAAGAAGTCTCTCAGTGGACTGAAGAGGACAAGAAGACAGTGGCCATCAACACAAAAGCCGGATCCATCATCTCTATGGCTCTTCCTGATGAAGTCTACCATTCCATCATGAATCTCAAGAGCTCAAAATCCATGTGGGACACTATCTGTGTTCAATATGAAGGTACGGCTGATGTACAAGAATCCAAGAGAATCAACCTGGTAAGAAAATATGAAAGTTTCATCTGTAAGAATGAAACCCTCTCTGAAGTTCAACAACGTTTTAATTGTTTATTTATTGATTTAACAACTGTTGGTAAGACTTACGCTAACTCCGAGATCCTGACAAAATTCTTGGAATGTATTCCTGAAAGTTGGGACAGCTATACCACGTGTCTTAAACTCTCAAAGGATCTTAAATTTATGACCCTGAGTGCCTTATTTGGCACTATGCTCAATCATGAGCAGTCGTGTCTTATTAAGAAGAATATTGTCAAGGATTCCAAAAGCACACTTGTTGCTTTACTCTCCTCAGAGTTAACGCCTACTCGGCGATCAACTGTCACTGTCACTGAATTAGAATCTAACACTGATGATTCATCAGAAGCTGACCCTTCATAAGTTGATGAATCTCTGGCACTCCTGACTAATACTTTCAGGAGATTTGCCAGAAAGAGTAACTTCAGAAGAAATAAACCTCTCACCCTCACTAACATGCCTAAATCTACTCCTGTTGATAAGGCTACTGCTACCTACTTTAACTATGAAAAAGTAGGACACTTTGCAAGTGAATGCAGGTCAAAGAAAGCATTCAAACCTTCTTCATCCCACAAGAAATCCTCTACTCCTAGGACTAGAGATGACAAATACCTGAAACTCAAAGAAAAGTATGAAAAGCTGAAAAGCTACAAAAAGAAAGGTAAAGGTCTGTTCGCTGAAGAACATGACTGGGCCGAGTCGGATGAAGAATCAGATTTTGATGAAGAAGATGAGGCCAATCTCTGTCTCGTGGCCGAAATCAAAGAAGAAGAGGAAGAACATGCTGAAATTCCCTCTACTTCTGCTTCTACCTCTCAGGTATCACTCTCTTCTTCTCCTTCTCCTGCTCTCACTAAAGCTGATAGACTTCGTGCTATCGATTTACTGACTGTTGATTTATATGATGCCATGAATGGCAAGACCAAAGCTGAACAACAAAATCAAGATTTAACTGAAAAGCTTAAAAACTGTCATTTGAAAATTTAAGAACTTTCAAAATTAGAAGAAATTTTGAAAGATCAGGTTTATGTAAATCAAGTTGTCAGCATCGAGCATGAAAAAGATATTGCTGAGCTGAAAGCAGAAAAAGATACTATTGAAGGATGGTATAAATCCTCAGCAAAGATCACTGAGATAATCGGTGCTCAGATCCCTGTCAATGACATAAGTGGTCTTGGTTACAAAGCTAACGCTGAAGAACCAACTACTGATCGTTTCATGCTTATGTTTGGAATGTTCGTGACTTCTATCCCTGACACCTTATCATCTCAGTGCTCTTCTTCTAATAATCCAATCCCTGAGGATAAACCTACTTTAAGCCCTAAACTTAAAGGTAAAGAAAACGTTGTTATTCAAAAACCTCAAAAGGGTACCAAAGTACCAAAGCTGAAGAACTCTAAACCTTCAGCTAATCTTCCCTCTACTTCAAAGAATAAGATCCCTGAACTTGTTCAGCTATCTACTCCAAGAATCAGAGTGGATGTTATTGGCAAGAAATCTGAAGAACCGAAGGTTCCTCCGATATCTGATGCCAAAGGTATTCTTGGTACAGGCCCTGCCCATTTGAAATTGTCAAATAGTTATGCCTATGGTCCTAAAGCTACTTTCAGATATAGGAAATGTTATCACTGTGGACTTACCGATCATATTGCTAGTAAGTGCCCCACACCCACCAAAGCTGAGAAATTAGCTAAGGTGAAGATCAATGTCCCCAAGGCAAAGAAGAACATCCCTGGTGGACATCAAGCCAAGGTGAAAAATACCACCAAGGTTAAGAAATTAACCAAGGTGAAGATTACCACTGACGATGAGTCATCAGAAACTGCAAAGATCACTGATCCGTCTACATCCTCTACCACTAACAAGTGTGGACCCATCGTAAAATGGGTACCTATTCCAAACTAATCTTCCTTTATTTGCAGGTCTCGAAGGGTATCTGGTATCTCGATAGTGGATGCTCTAGACACATGACTGGAAAAAGAAACTTGCTCACTGAATATAAGGAAGAGAAAGGTCCCTCAGTGACCTTTGGTGGAAATGGTAAAGGATATACCCCAGGGTTTGGTGTACTTTCTAATGGTACTACCACCTTCAGAAGAGTCGCATATGTTGAAGGACTGAAGCACAATCTTCTTAGCATCAGTCAGCTATGCGATAAGGACTACAAGGTTGCTTTACTAAAGAAGCATGCTTTGTCACTGACAAGAAAGAGAAGATCGCTCGCAGTGGATATCGTTTGGAAAATGTTTATGTTATAAACATGGACTCAACATCCACTGAAAATATTTGTTTTCTCTCCAAAGACTCTTCTGATGTCAACTGGTTATGGCATAAAAGGCTCTCTCATCTTAATTTCAAGACGCTGAATACTCTCTCTTCAAAAGAGTTGGTCACTGGCTTGCCTCAACACTCATACGCTAAGGAATCCCTTTGTTCAGCGTGTGAGAAAGAAAAACAAACGAAAGCAAGTTTCAAGACCAAGCAAGTTTCTTCAGTGACAACTCCTCTTCAACTCCTCCACATGGATTTATTTGGCCCTGTCAATATTCAATCCGTCGCTGGAAATAAATACACGTTGGTCATAGTAGATGATTCTCTCGCTATACATGGGTGATGTTCCTCCATGCTAAGAGGGACACCTCAGAAGAACTCATCTCATTTGTCAGGAAAATAGAAGTCTTGAACAATATGAATGTTCGCTCAATAAGGTGTGATCATGGGACTAAATTCAAAAACAGTTCCCTTGATAACTTCTTTGAGAGCAAGGGCATTTCTCACAACTTCTCGGCAGTTAGAACTCCTCAGCAGAATGGCGTCGCTGAAAGAAGAAATAGAACGATCATTGAAGCTGCCAGATCAATGCTCAGCGATTCTCATCTTCCAACTCAATTCTGGGCAGAAGCTGTCAATACTGCCTGTTTTACTCAAAATAGGTCGTTGATTGTTAAAAGATTCAAGAAAACTTCCTACAAACTTTTCCATGGAAGAAAGCCATCTATTAGCTTTCTTTACATCTTTGGTTGTCAATGTTTCATCATAAACAACAGGGATGCTCTTGGAAAGTTTGATCCCAAAGCTGACGATGCAATTTTCTTAGGATACTTCTCAGTGTCCAAAGCCTTTAGAGTCTTCAACAAGAGAAGATAAACTGTAGAAGAAACAATTCATGTCACCTTTAACGAATCCCGTTCAGCAAACTCCAGACCTACTGCTGACAACGAACAACTGAATAAGTGGATGTTTTCTCATTTTGGGGATTCAGAAACTAACCCTAACCCTGACCCTCAGGTCAACAATCCAACCGCTGATGATGATCCTATCATCATTCCCAGCATGCAGTCAAGTGAAGCTGAATCCACATCTTGGTTTTCAGTTGTTCCTATTAACACTTTGCCTCATTCTAAACCCTCAACATCTGATATTCCATCTACTTCTCAGCAATCAGTAAATGAAACTTCATATGAACCTCAGACTGTCTTGCCTGGTATACCTGAAGTCGCTGAAGCTTCTTCTTCAGCTCCTCCAGAAGTTCAATCTGAGCCAACTACTCATGCTCCTGCTCAGCGATGGACTATGAATCACCCCATTGATCAAATTCTTGGTGATCCAAACGTAGGCGTTCAGACTCGTCGAAGTTCAGGTAATATTTGTTTATATGTTAATTTTATTTCGCTGATTGAACCAAATAAAGTTGATGATGCCCTCAGAGATCCAAACTGGGTCAGTACTATGCAAGAAGAGTTGACTGAATTTGAAAGAAACAAAGTTTGAAATCTTGTTCCCAGACCATCTAACAAGTCAGTGATAGGCACTAAGTGGGTCTCTCGAAACAAGTTAGATGAATTTGGAACTGTAACTCGCAACAAGGCTCGTCTAGTTGCTCAGGGATACAGACAAGAGAAAGGCATAGACTATGATGAAACCTTTGCCCCTGTGGAAAGACTCGAAGCAATTCGACTATTCCTAGCATATGCAGTTCACAGGGACTTCAAAGTTCATCAAATGGATGTCAAGTCAGCGTTCCTTAATGGAAAGTTGAATGAAGAAGTCTATGTTGAACAACCTTCCAGATTCGATGATCCTAAGCATCCAGATTATGTTTATAAACTGGATAATGCCCTCTATGGCTTAAAACAAGCACCTCGTGCATGGTATGACACTCTATCCTCTTTTCTCCTGATCGAAAAATTTGAGCGTGGTAAAATCGATAACACTCTATTTTTCAGGAAAGTAAAAGCTCATATCATTCTTGTTCAAATATATGTCGATGATATTATATTTGGTTCTACTAACCCATCTCTTTGTGATCGATTCGCTGAAAGAATAAAATCCGAATATAAAATGAGCATGATGGGTGAGCTGACATACTTCCTTGGACTCCAAATCAAGCAAAATGACAAAGGAACTTTCATCCACCAAGGTAAGTACGTTAGAGATATGCTGAAGAAATTCGATCTTACTCAAAGTTCAGCAATGAAAACTCCTATGGCACCTCCGCTGACACTTAACAAGGACCCTTCAGAAAACCTGTTAATGTCACTGCCTATAGAGGAATGATCGGCTCTCTTCTCTATCTTACATCGAGTCGTCCTGATATTATATATGCTACTTGTCTTTCCGCACGATATCAATCTAAACTCAAAGAATCACATTTGATCGTTGTAAAGCGAATTTTCAGATATCTGAAGGGTACACCCAACCTAGGTCTTTGGTATCCCAAAGACTCAGGGTTCGATCCAACTGCCTATTCAGATAGTGACTTTGCAGGTTGCAAACTGGATAGAAAAAGCACCACAGGAGGATGTCAGGTCCGGGTGGAAAGATGGTAAGTTGGACAAGCAAGAAACAAAGTTCAGTGTCCACCTCTACCACTGAAGCTGAGTATGTAGCTGCTGGAAGTTGTTGTGCTCAAGTCTTATGGATGAGAAATCAGCTATTAGACTATGACCTTCAGTTATCCAAAATTCCAATCTATTGCGATAACACAAGTGTCATCGCTATAGCAAATAATCCAGTACTATACTCAAAGACCAAACACATCGAGATCAGGTATCATTTTATCAGAGATCATGTGATGAATGGTGATATAGAACTTCACTTTATCCCTACTGACTTTCAGCTAGCTGATCTTTTTACCAAACCTCTTGATGAGACAAGATTCAACTTTCTCATCAGCTAGCTTGGCATGCTGAACCTTGAAGAATAATTCTTCAGTGGTCACACATTATGTCAGTAATAAAGGAAATTATATCTTCTTATTTATCATCTAATCTCTGAACCAAATGTTCACTGATACCAAGGTATGTTTTTCTATTCATAATCGCTGAAGTTTACTTCAGTAAGTTGTTTTTCAAAAATAAATTGATCGCTGATGTTTTCAAAACCTTCAGAGACATTTTTGAAATGAAATGACGTTTCTGACTATGACGTCATCAAACAGATAATCTATGGCACGAATTTTCGTCTGACATGTTCGTCCGTTTCGAATTCTTGTCCAATAAGCTTCATGGGACGTGTCACGTGTCATGATGAGTGTTTTTACCGCTCATCACTTTCTCTCTCTACTCTCACTATATAAACTCTTCAAGTTTATATTTTTACCTTTTACGCGCACTAAACTCTGTCAAGCAAGAAATTCCTTTGCATACTTTGTTCTTGGATTAATTTTGAAACCTGCTACTAGAATCTTCAAACGTTCAAACTAACAGGTTCTTATCTTTAATCATATATACTCTTTAATCTTCTCAAACTTGTTTTGATCAACATTTTTTTGTTTACAAAGATCAAACAAACGTTTTTCTAAACATAAAATCATCTTCTTCATGATTTTATGGCCAAAACTTGAAATATAGTTCTTCTATTAAGTTTAAAATAAAAAACTTAAATTTAAACTTCATACGTTTTTCCAGAATGCCTTTCCTTAAAAGGAAACTGGAAAACCATCTTTCTTCACTAGTTTTTTCTTCAAAACTAGAAAACCCTTATTTTACTTTTTCTTCCTCAAAAAGGAAAATGTAAAAACCCTAAAACCTTAAAAACCCTTATTTTTGGAATAACTTTCCTGTTTAATAAGTTTCTTCATCCTATTTTTATTTTGGTTACTTGTTCAAAAATGGCCTCTACAAATGTTGTTGCTACCAACACTGCCACTGTCACTGCTACTCAACCTACTACAATGGTCAAATCTTCGAAAATGAATGGTGAACTGCACCAGATCACCATCGCTGGAAACAACCATTTGCCTGTGTTGGCTAGCATAAAGCTAGTGACTTCTAGTCCGTTTATAACGGGAGTGGTGACCCCATTATAAACAAGCCATATCGACCGACGCGGCTCCATACCCTCAATATAAGCTGGAATTCCCCAAGAAGAAACCTAACCCCCACCTTGTTGAAGCAGTTGCTTTCATCAAAAAATGCACTCTCTACACTACAATGACCATTGCACCACCTGCACATCGCCATCTTTTTCAGCAATTCTGGTTCACTGCTAAACGAACCACACAAACTTCCACCAAAACTAGCAAATAATTCACTGTCATCGGTTTCCAAACTGAATATGGCCACGGCTGCATCTCTCCTGTAGCGATCCGCACTGCCCTCAAGCTACCTGAAAGACCCTTTAAAACCCTCCCTAACCAAACTGAAAACGAGGAAGAACTGATTCACTTCCTTGATCTCATGAAATATGCATAGGACAAGAAGGGGCGCATTGAAGAAGGCGACAAGCGCCTCACAAAAATCCTTAAGGCAAAAATGCCTGTTGAACTCAACTTCATCTTCGCCCACGTCATTTCTTGCATGACAACGAAGGTGGGCTCTACTGATCAGGATGCCAAGACTCAAGTTTCTATGGGCTACTCTCTGCTGAAAGGGCGAAAGGTTGACTACGTCCGAATAATATTTGAAGACCTGATGGAGAAGGTCGAGAAGCCTGACCGATCGATGTCCGTTCCCTACCCTCACTTCATCTTTGTACTTCTTCAGATGATGATTGGGAAGAACTATCCCAAGCAAGGAGACTACAAACTCTCCTAGGTCGGCACCAAAATTCTCGACTACAAACCAATCCCTGGCGAGGTAAGTCTCTCTTCCCTTCTCTCACTTCTCTCTCAAACTTCTTCTACTTCTGCGGCTCCTTCAGCGGCCACACCTACCGCTGATTCCCAGGCTACACCATCCAAATCCTCGAAGAAGAGGAAGCCATCTGAACAACCCCTTGACACCCATAAGACCAAGAAGATTTCCAAGAAGAAGCCCCAGCCTTCTCAGGCACCAGATTCAGCGACTGCCTCTTCATAGGCAATACTTGATGGTTTCATGGAACGCTCCTCCACGCCTACGGCAACCATCCCATTAACCACTTCAACGCCTCAGTTCGCTGAAGAACCATTGGTACCTTCCCCAACATCCTCAGTGTCTCAAAGCGTTGATGAGATCTTCATCAGTGACACCAACGTTGAACTTGCAACGACCACTTTCTCGGGCCCCGCTTCTTCTCCTTCTTTGGTCATTACCTCTGCTCAAACAGTTTTAGCATTCTCGCTGACGGATACAAGCGCTGCTTTACTGCAAAACCTGATCGAGCGCAACTCCTCAGGACCTGTAGGCACTTCTACAACTATTCCTACTTGTTCGTTTGAGGACGACATGGAATACTTTGGAGGAAACAGGGATATCTCTGCTTTCTCAAACCCTACAGGTATCCAGACCCTTAACATCTCTACTTCTACACCTCTTCCCTCTCTTGAGCTTTCCTCTGCTCATCGGTTGTATTCTTTTACATGTCCTAACTTGGGCACAATCACCGCATCCCACAAGGATGTGAGTGATAAAGTGGTCTCGCTGACCACGAACCTCAAAACCAACACTTCAGCGATCACTGATGCTAGAGTCACGCTGAAAGATATTTCCACTACCCTTGCCAGCAAGGCTGAAGCTGCTGACATTACTTCACTGCGATGGGAAGTGAAGAATCTCGAGTTGGGAGTCAACAACAACTCCTCTAAGCTCCAGACTCTCCAGACCACTGTCGCCGCCCTCTCCAGTTACGTCAACACCCTCTCCTCCAACTTCACAAACCTCAGTGGTGAGGTTGGAACGTTGCAGACAATAGTCTCATCCCTGCAAGGTGAGGTGAGCAACTTGGCTTCAAAGGTGGATTCCTCAAATTATCTGCTCACCAAGATCCTTGAGCGAATGGAGGCTCCCACCGTCCCTGTATCCTTGTTCTCTCAGGTTGATCGCACGTGCTTGGGATGACAGCGGATTTCGTGATAAAGGCTACTTCTCTCCTCCCTGGCCTAGAAGAGAGGGTGGGAAATCTTGAACATAATCAGGCCTCAGCCTCAGGTTCCCCTGGCCACGAAGACAGGGCTCCTAATGCTGTTGCTGCTACCGCTCCTCCCTCCCCCCATTTTGATGAAGAGGGGGAGAAGAACACTGAAGGCCTTCCCCAAAACGTTAAGGGGGAGGTGAACGATGAAGAACCCTCCTTTGTTGATGAGGGAACCGCTGAAGACCCTCTCTCTCTCTCTGAGGGGGATCAAGACGAAGTCATGAAGACGACAAAGCTCCTACTCCACCCTTCTCTCCCATTGTGCAAGAACCTGTAGAGGTTCTCTCTGATGAAGACGAAGAAGAGGAAGAAGAGGAAGAAGAGGTGGAGATCGAAGACAAAGAACCATCATTCCATCCTGATTCTAAGGATGATGATGATGATGATGATGATGATGAAGATGATGAGCACTTTTGGTTCCAACCCACTGAAAGCAGGGTTTCGGCGCCAAAAGGCATCTCAATAAATGAAGCAGGGGAGAAGACCCAGAAGTCTCTTGCAAAGAAGACTTCTCATGGCAAGCAAAAAGGGCTCGCCACTGATGGCAACTTGGCTATCCTTCTCAAGAAGGCAACTTGTCAGGTATGTTACTCTCTTTTCCCTTACACTGCTTCTATCCTTCACCCCTTCACTACTTCTATTCTCCATAACCTGAAACCTCTAAACACTTAGCCACATTTCTTTATCTATCTTTTTCTACCCACAAAAGATCTAACTCTCTGATCTTTTGATTCAGCTAGTCCTCTCCCCTGCTTGTAGATACTGCTAAAGCTCCTCCTTTACTGCAAATAATCCCAGCTGTCCAAGCTGATGAAAAGCAAATAATCCTGGTCTCTGTGAATGAGACTGATGAACAAGATGAAGAATAAGAGTTGCTCTCGCACCCCAACAGACCTTCTCGATTGCTTCAGCGATCAGAAGAGGATGAATTAAAGAGAAGAGCAGCTATGATCCAACAACTAGAAAATCAGCGGCTCATCACTCCTACCAGCTTTAACTTTCTGACTCCTGAGGAAATCGCTGAAAGCCTCAAAGCTGAAAAACTCCTAGCTGAACAACAAAGAGTTCGCTCTTAAACTTGCCCAAGGTTCAGTGAAAGATCATAAGCTAAAACGCTTTCCCCTCAGAGTCCAACAAGAACTTCTCAAAGAGGCTGGTAAGAAGAAGAAGAAGAAATCATATGTCAGTGACACCACTGTGGCCTGGTGTAAGAAGAAAGTTGACTTCAGGAATCTACCAAGCAGAATTGTAAATGTAATCCTGAAGGGCAAAACTGTCAGAGGTGTTGTTGTGATTGATGTCACTACAATCAGAGAAAATGGAGTGACGAAGACTTGCTATCTTTCAGCAATTGAACACTATGGGTTACATGAGTCGTTAGAAATTTGAAGTGCAATTCATCGATCCCGATCGAGCTTCAAGCCTTGTGTCGAAAGGTTTATAAACAAACTGATCGATCAAGTTTCTTCAGTGATCGACTTGCCTCCTCCTCCATCACTCCATCAAAACCAAAGAACTCAAAAGAAAAAGAAAGCAACGTCATCTTCAGGGCCTGTTATCCGGAACGAAATAGGGATCGAATTTTCCCGTGAAGTAGTGCTCGGTCCAAATGTTGATTTGTCAGCCCCCGACGTATCACTGCCACCTGGTGAAGAATTCGAAGCTGCAAAGGTGGTCAGTGAACCTCTCAGCATTTTCTTCTTAGAATACACCGGTCGCAAATGCTTTTAACGTTGGTCAGAGTTTCCCATTGCTCCAGTGGAACAACTCAGAGACCTGATATATTGGTGTGATCTATCCAGATTAGAAGTCTTCATGAAGCCTCAAATTTACAGAGAATCCAAACTGAGAAGACAACGGGGAGAACAAGTCCCTGACTGGATGATTCCTTAAATTGAAGCCCTTGATGAACTTCTCTTCAAGGATGAACCTGCTTAGCTGATAGGATCACTTTGTATTCTTCTATCTTATTAGCTGTAAACTTTTTGTACTTGTAATTTTTTCATTGTGCTTATATTTTTTCAACTTCCCTTGTAAACTGATTACGAAGTTTAATGAAAAAATTCAATGAAGTACCTTACTCCATCAGTACTAGAAAAGATCTCTGAAAACAGTAAATCGGACACGCATTTATGAGTCCTCTTTATCCTTATGTTTTTAACATAGCAATTTTCTTTTATTGCTTTGTCATCACCAAATAGAGGGAGATTTTTTATCCAAACCCTTCAGTGATTTGATGATGACCCTTAGAATCACTTAGTGAAAATTGTAAGTAAACAATATGTATCAGTGTTTCACCATCTATGAAAATATACTAAGTCTGTTTAGTATCGTTGATGGGAAACATCTGTCCTTTAATTTATGCCTCAACGATAAATGTACATCAGTGAGACCTGAGCTGTAACACCCCAAAATCTGAGCCAATTTAAACCTCAAGTTATAACAGTTTATGACAATAAATACTTCAACTTATAAAAACAGGCAGTTGATTAACCATCAAGAGTATATTCACATTACAAGATCCTTCAAATAACCTATCAATCTAATTATGTCACTACAACCAGATTAATCAAGTTATCTATCAATCCATCCGAATCTCTTCTTTGTTAAATTCATCCACCTCTGCTATATCAAAACGCTCGTCCCACAACCCTTTACCTCCCCGAGCTGGTACCTGGTAAGAAAAACATCATTTGAAACGATTAGGCCAACGCCTAGTGAGAACATTCGTTTCCAAGATAACATTTGTAAAATCAATGTAAACAAGTTACAACAAACTTGATTATTCCTTTTCTTACCGTACAACAACTCCTTTCACTACTGGGAATCTACCCCACTCCCATACTTATGACTAATTCGTCTAGCCATAATAATACTACCAAGAGTTTACCATAAATCATCCCAGATTCAAAGTCAATACTCTTATCCAAGAAATTACAAGTCAAAACCTGCCTATTTCTTAATCCGGAAGTAGAGATTACAAATTACTTTATGCCTATCTCAAATCTTCCCTTCACAATGGGAAATCTTTGATCTTCCCTATAAAAATGGAAATCTCCGATCTTCCATTCGAAATGGGAATTACAAATCAAAATCTGCCTATTCCACATTTCACGTCCTCCCCACCTCAGAATCAATGGTCCCAATGGGATTAATATATCACGATACACAACCGGGGCCCCCGATGATTCAAGGTACACTCAGTCACTAAAAATTACATCCCTTTGGTCAATGGCTAGTAATCGGTTCCCATTATACCATACTAAGGTGCCCCCGATGACCGGATGCCTATTTTTAGCAACCACAACATAATACATAGGTATTATAACTCTTACTATGGTATGTGCATAACATACAATATATTTATCTCAAAACATATACTATATATACATTTATAAAGAATATTAATCTCTCGACATCTCGACTTCTCAACTATCCCCTCTTTGCAATTTAGCACGGGGATCAATCATGGCATAACTCATAGTCATCTATTTGGACTCATTACTGATGATGACAAGTCCTTACAACTATCGACAACTCATGTTAAAATCAGTTTCATAACAAAGTGATAATTTCTCAAGCACTATTCATCATCTTCTTCATTTAGCCAGTTCACAAAATCGAGTTATTGAGCCTACTATCTTTCAATTAAATCATACCCAAGCATTTAGACATAGTTTAAGACATACCTATATCAATTTCAATGGCTAATTTTAGAGTGAAGTGAATAAACTCACAACATATTCTCAAATCTAAGAATACCTTATTCAGTCCTTATTCAAAACCATAGCTAAAAGCATCCGAACAACCGACGTCAATCACAAGACTTTGGGTTTGTAATTGGCACATAAAAACATGTTCAAAGTGTTCAAATGCTATTTTACACTCAGAACGAGTACCCATACCCCTATATTTTGCTTTAAAATGACTCCAATACGTAACAGCAAAAAAAATCAGAAACCAATATCGGGATTTCCAATACCGGGACTCCAAATAAAATAGCATACCGGGACTTAATATAGCATACCGGGACTCCAATTAACATAGCATACCGGGACTTGATAAACCACCGGGACTTGATAATATAACATACCGGGACTTGCCACTACCGGGACTTCCAACTACCGGGACTTGCCACTACCGGGACTTCCAACTACCGGGACTTGCCACTACCGGGACATTCAAGTACCGGGACTTTCAAGGTTTTGCGTATTGTCCGTTCAACAAGTCCTCAAATCGATTTAAAACATGAAATCAGTTCAATCTACTCATTCTAATCAATCCTCAGTCAGTTCATACAAATATACCAAGGTTACTATAACTTAAAACACTGATTTGTACAAAGAATCGAATGAACTCACCTTATTTGCAAAAACCCACTTTTCTGCACGATTTCGATTCCAATCTGTTGTTACTGATTTCTGGAAACCTAATCAACAAGCAGATTCGTTTACAACCCAACATCTATAACAAATTATATCAGAAACCAACACAAATCCTTACCAATTTGATGATCCAAGTTTCTTTCCTTTCTTTCTCTCTTTTCTCTCTATTTCCTTTCTCTCTGCTCTTCTTGTCGACTCAAAACAAGAAAATGAGATAAAATCTCATTCCTTTTAACCTTTATCCATACATACTTCCAAAAGTGACCCAATACCCCCCTCAATTTCCAATATTCCCACAAGTAACATCCAACTTTAAATCCCTTGTATTTTAACCCTATTGAATTATAAAGCTTCCATATAATTCAAGGTTAGTCAAAATACAAATAAATCCCAATTCTCATTAAAATACTATTAACGAAAATTCAGGATGTTACAATACTCCCCAACTTGAAAATGATTTCGTCCCCGGAATCGAAATCAGGTAAACAAAGAAGGGTACCTATCTCACATACTCTCTTCCGACTCTAAAGTCACACTAATAACTCAAAGATATAATACCATTATACCTATATTCACTCTCTTAGATTGTAATTTATCAAAAGGTTTTTTTCTAAAAACGATTCCCGCTCCTTCACATAACAACTTTTCTCATCAATTATGCTTCAAAAACTACGGCAATCCATCATTGCATCCATGACTTACACGTTTCTTCGACACAAAATGCTATCACCTTCTCACATCACTATTGCACCACACAAACACGTCTCAACCAAGCACTAAAGGGTTGTATATCAAAGGTGATAACTCCAATGAACTTGTAGTAAGACTACATTCTTAAGTCCAATCTTTGTATCATTTCTTCCCCACGTTAGCGTGGAATACTATCTTTCAAGTATTACTTGTCTCTTTCTCCCAACTTTCCACATATCGATAGTATTTTCTCATTACGAACCATAACCAAACAGTTTCACTAAGATTTCTAACTTAAAATATTTAACCAAGTTATCTTGAAACTACATTACCGTTCGAAGTTACTACCATTCTTAGATCTTCAACTAATCTTTTCTCGTACAATTCTTTCACACATAAGGAGCAACTTATATTCCTTAATGATTTTGCCTTCACTATACCACACCAACTTACAAGCCACATGCTCCATCAACTTTATTGACAAATAGTACTTTCCATCCGGAATCCCCGAAAACTTCCATTCGGATACTCCCTCTTTCTGACTTCACATTACATACTAGTTGACATATCTTATCTTGGCAATTCATGCCACTACTCGTTCGTACAATCTCCACCCATAACATTAACCACAGACCAGGTCTCTCATAGACTCATACACAAAACATTTATATTCCTGTTTTCTCGCCAAAAAACCGAGTTTATTTCACTAAATATCTCCTCCCCAACTTTAGTTGAACTACCACTCACGATTTTCTAATTAACTTGAACTTAACATTCAAATATGACCCCAAAAGGATAACCAATGCATTCACGTCAAGTAAACTTCAATTACAATATCATTCATGCAATTTCAACCCCAAGCCTACGTCGAGCTTATCAAATCGGGTCAATGCTCTTAAGACTCAACTGAGTTCAAAACCGAGCCATCTACTCAAAGGATCTAATGATCATTATGCAACATACGCTCTGAGGCATGATAATCCTACGACCCCTTCATTGCTACTTTCCCAACGAAGTCAATTATACAGGTATATATATATATTGTCAGGATCGAATCTTAACAAGATAATTAACACTTAGAATTCAGAATTAAAGAATCTGCGGAAAAGAACTTTAATTCTCACAATCAAGAACAATGTAACAGAAAATTCACCACTTTGTATATTCACTAAATCGACTCACAATATTAACAACCAAACCTCAATCTTGTTGAACAGGCTCAACAAGACGACTTCTACTTCTCTAGAAATAGGGTTCTTACACCTTGAGGTTAATTCTCTCTGAAAACGATATCGAATTCTTTTTCACACGTATATCATATATCTACTCGTCTCTCTCTGTTTTCTAATAGCTATCTATCAATACTATTTATACAAAAATAATTACAAGATAACTATCAAAAAGTAACTTGATCTTCTAAATCTTCGTTAAACATATCTTGATCAATTCCTTCTTTGTCTCCAAAAGTATCGCATACCAATCTTAACAAACTCAGCAGTATTAACCTTCATTCTTCATGAGCAGTACTAACAATCTCCAGCAGTATTAACTTTGTACCAGCAGTAGTAACCTTGACTTGCAGTAGTTACTTTGACAAGCAGCACTAACCTCACATAAGCAGCATTAATAATGTTCCAGCAGTATTAATATACCAGCAGTATTAACTTTGTTCAGGCAGCATTAACCATGTACCAGCAGTAGTAACTTTGTTCTGGCAGCACTAACATTGAACTAGCAGTACTAACCTTGAACTGGCAGTAGTAATGTTGTTCTGGCAGTACTAACCATACTTGGCATATCTTCAGTTCCCAACAATCTCCCCCTAACTTGACTTTTCAGGATGAGAAGTTAAGTTCTTCAGATGATGCTTCCAAAACCTAGTCATCAACGCATAAATTTGGATCCAATCCCAGACTTTTATTGAGGATCCTTTTTACAAGGTATCTTGCCATTTTAGAGTCTTTGTCACTTACCAACTTAGCATGCAGCATTCCTTTCAACTTTTTCATGCTGTGCTTGTATACAACATCCACCAAATAATATTCATGAAATGTATTGTCAAGAGAGATGACATACACTCCACAATTCTCAATGAGCATCCAGTTGGTAATGACTTGAAAATTCCTTGCCATCAAATGCTGAACTGCTTCTGGTTTGAACATTAAGCACAAGTATTCAAGAACCATCTTTGTGATAGACATACCTTGCTCTGTCAGCATGTTTCCATATAGCCTCATTCCCACCTTGAACATCTCTTCCAGGTCAGATCTAGAGCATGTTCTGATAAGTTTTCCCCAAGTAGGACAAACTTCAAACTTTCCATCTGCCCTTTTTATTCTGATGAACTCCTTTCTTCCATCTTTCAATGTGTCCCAGAAGATGATCTCAGGAGGCATGGAAGACAATGGTGTAGTCTTGATTGGATTAGTATCAACCACAGTAATATACAAATCACATTGAGCATTTGATTGTGATTGTACATTGCTTGGTTGACCTGATGAAGTTGCCACTTCTTCTTCAGCAACTTTTGGATTAGATTTCTCTTTAACTGCTTCCTCCTGTGCTTCTTCTACAGTTGGATCCACCCTTGGCTTCTTTATATCTTTCTTCTTTGAGGCTATTGACTTTGTTCTTGGCCTCTTTGTTCTTTTGAAAGATTTGACAGCTTCAGGAGTGGTTTCAGCTGTTTCTTCTTTGTGGCTCTTAGCAGCACTAACAGTTTCTGCTGCCTTTTGTTTTTCAGCAGCAGTAACCATTTCTACTGCTATAGCTGTTACTGCTTCTTTTATGACCTTTAATACTGCTGCTTCGACACTGTCCTTCACAATCCCATATATCTCTTCATCAATCTCTGCTTTAGTTACTGTAGGAACAGATTCTGCTTTCTTCTCACTTTCAGCTTCTTTTGCAACTTCAGCAGCAGTAACCGTTTCTGCTGCTGTTTCTTTTCTGCTTCCTTTGTAATATCAGCAGCAGTAACGGTTTCTGCTGCTGTTTCTGTTTCTGCTTCCTTTGTACTATCTGCAGCCTCCTCAGTCTCCCCCTCAACCTTATACTCATACTCCCCCTCAATGTTTGCATCCTCCATGTTTAGATCTGAGTCTGACTCCCCCTTTTTGGAAGCATCATTGGTAGGGTTTCTTCTCCTAAGGACAAATTGAGCTCTCTTCTTTTTGTGCATCAACTTAGTGATCATCTTCCTTTGCTTCTCAAGCTGTGAGTTTTGAAAGAGGACCACTTTCTTGAGTTCATCAATCTCCTTTTTCTGATCCATGACCTCAATGTTGATATTTGCAATAGTTTCCATCAATTCCTCGTACGTATATCTATCCTCACCCTGTTTAGGAGTTTTTACCTCCCTTAAAGGATCATTGGAAGTTTTAGCAGGTGTCTCTTGCCTAGCAAAAGCACTACCTACCCCCTTGGTTTCTTGGCACCTGGGACCTCTGGATGATTTCTCACCCTGAGTTGCCGTGAGGAAGGGCTTAGTTATTTTACCACTGGCCTTCTCTTTGCTAGCAGAAGTAGTGGCAGCCTTGCGACTCACATGCTCAACCTTCTCCTTAGTGAGCACCTTCTTGGGGTTGGGAGACACCCCTGTGGTTTCCCTTTCGATATTCTCCATTGGAGAATGCTCCAACAGAGGCTTAAACGCTTCGGGCTCTTAGGAGATACATCAAGGGAAGGAACCTTGTGTACCTTTCTTCTTTCAAACCTTTTGGTTATTGTGGGAGTGGGTCGTTCAAGAATGGACTGAGGGATGTCTTTTGAGATGGAAGGTTGGGATTGGTCATCAGCGGGTGTGTCTAATGAGGGCCTTGACCCTGATGCCATACCTTCATTTGTGTGGGACACAACCATCATTGTAGAGAACAATGGTGTGTCAACTCCTTCCGAGTCCCTAGGAAGTCTTTTCATATTTGAAAAAACCTTCCCTTTAGGGGATTTTGGCACATATACCTCATCAAATTGAGGCATATCCGGAAATTCCTTGGTAATTACTTCCTGAACAAACCTTGGATACATATAGAAACGCTTTTTGGATTCCAGGTTTGCCACAAGATCATTGAAAATCATTTGAGAAAAATTAAACTTCCTGTTAGTGGCTAAGCAGACTAGAGCATAAGCAATAGTACTGCTGAACTCACTCCATCCAGTAGTTTTCTTTGAAATACAATGCATTAGGGTATGAACAAAGAATCTCCATTGAGTAAAAAATTTTGACTTGTAGAATTTAAAAACTCCAATGGGACCTTCATACCCCATTCTTTGTAAAGTTGAGAAGAGTTCTTCATTGGGAATAGAAGATATACCTGAGGCATCATCCAATCGAACAGTGATGCGAAGAAGTTCTTCTGAAACTTTCAAGGGTTTGTCACATACCCTTGTTTGGATGACTTTCTGCCCATCTTCGGATTCTACAGTGGCATTGGCCCAGAATTGCGTCTGATGCTCGATGTAGATAGTCGGATTCACCGTTAGGGAATAAGAAATATGAGTGGATGTGAGGAAATCCACAATTTCATGAAATCCTTCGGCCTGCTTCGGCTTCTGAAGCATTGCAATCTCATTATGCTCGTCGACAAACTCCATAATCGTTGTGCTTCCTGAGGATTTGTAAAGAAAACACAGAGATTCTAGGGAGACTAGGTTAGAACGAGAGAGAAGAAGTTAATGCGAAGAGTCGTTATGAACTTTGGCGGGCAAACAGGGGTATTTATAGCAGTATTTGCCCTAGATTTTCAAAAGCAGTATTAACGACATACGCAGTATTAACCACGAAGCAGTATTAACTACTGAGCAGTATTAACTGTGCACTAGCAGTATTAACTACTGAGCAGTATTAACTGTGCACTAGCAGTATTAACTACTGAGCAGTATTAACTGCAAAGCAGTATTAACTGTGCACTAGCAGTATTAACTACTGAGCAGTATTAACTGCAAAGCAGTATTAACTACTGAGCAGTATTAACTACTGAGCAGTATTAACTGCAAAGCAGTATTAACTACTGAGCAGTATTAACTACTCATTGGCAGTATTAACTGTGCACTAGCAGTAGAAACTCTACACTGGCAGTAGTAACTCTGCACTAGCAGTAGTAACTCTACACTGGCAGTAGTAACTCTGCACAGACAGTAGTAACTACACTTACACTTTTCTGCACTTGGTAATCTGAGGGAAAACAGAGGATCCTGAGAAAGAGAGTTAGTAGCACCAAATATGTGAAGAAATACAGGTATAAAAACAGAAAGTCATGAATTTATTCTAGGTTGATCATGCCCACACTTGTTACCAAAAAGGTGAATCTACCCACATCAAAAGCTTTTGTGAATAGATCAGCAAACTGGTCATTTGTATGAACTTTAGCAACCTGAATTAATTTCTTTTCATTGTAATCTCTTATAAAGTGATACCTTATCTCTATATGCTTTGTTTTTGAGTGTTTGACTGGATTATTAACAATGCTAATAGCACTGTTGTTATCAATGAAGATTGGAGTGTGAAGAAATGTTACCCCATAGTCCAACATCTGATTCTGAATCCATAGAACCTGAGAGCAGCAGCTATGTACTCAGCCTCTGTGGTAGATAAGGACACTGTGGTTTGTTTCTTACACTGCCAAGATACTAGTCTTGTACCCAAAAACTGACATCCACCTGAAGTAGACTTCCTATCCATGTTAGCTCCACCCAAGTCACTATCTGAGTATGCAAGCAAGTCAAAAGATGATTCATAAGGATACCAGAGACCTAGTCTAGGTTGCCCTCTTAGGTATCTGAAAATTCTCTTGACTGCATGAAGATGAGATTGCTTTGGTGTAACTTGAAATCTGGCACAAACACAAACTGAAAACATAATATCTGGTCTAGAGGCTGTGAGATACATGAGAGATCCAATCATTGATCTGTAATGATGGACATCCATATCCTCCCCCTCAAGATCAGCAGTGAGCTGTTTGTGTGTCTCCATAGGTGTGCTTGCTGGCTTTGAGTCTGATAAACCAAACTTGTCCAGGATGTCTTTCACATACTTGGATTGGCTAATAAAAATCTCATCTTTCCTTTGTTTTACCTGAAGCCCAAGAAAGAAAGTAAGTTCTCCCATGGAACTCATCTTGAAGCTTTTGTGCATTAACTCCTCAAACTCTTTACACATTTGATCATTGGTGGATCCAAAGATGATGTCATCCACATAGATCTGAACAAGTAAGGTGTCTTTCTTTCTCCTCTTGATAAACAGGGTTTTGTCAATTACTCCTCTTTCAAAGTCATTTTTCAAGAGATAGGTAGACAGGGTGTCATACCATGCTCTTGGGGCTTGATGCAAACCATAAAGAGCCTTCTTCAACTTGTATACTCTATCAGGGTGCAATGGATTCTCAAATCCAGGGGGTTGACAGACATATACTTCTTCCTCAATACTTCCATACAGAAATGCACTTTTGACATCCATTTGGTACACTTTGAACTTCATGTATGAGGCATAGGCTAGAAATAACCTGATTGCTTCAATCCTTGCCACAGGAGCAAAGACTTCCTCATAATCTATTCCTTCTTCCTGAGTGTACCCTTGTGCAACCAGTCTAGCTTTGTTTCTGATTACAATCCCTCTGTCATCCTTCTTGTTCCTGAAAATCCACTTGGTGCCAATTGCTCTATGACCTTTTGGAAGGTCTACCAAGTCCCAAACATCCTGTAATTTGAACTGTAGCAGCTCCTCTTGCATTGCCTCTATCCAGCTTGGGTCTTTCATAGCATCATAAGCCTTTTTGGGCTCAATCTGGGACAGAAAGCAAGTAAGAACAGTGTTAACTGTATTTTGCTGCTCTTGCAACTCTTGGAGTCTGCTTTGCTTTCTAGTCATCATGGGAGATGCAATATCTCCAATCACCAACTCAGGAGGATGATTTTTCTGAGTTCTTGTTGGATGACCAGCTTCCTCTTGTATGTTCTCATCCAGATTTGACTCATTTAATTCTGGATTTGTTTCTGCTTCTTCAGTCACCTCAGATTCTCTGGAATTTGGACCTGAAGACTGATTTTCCTCTGCTCTCCTCTCTTCTTCATTCTGAATAGGTTCAGCCTCCTCTTGTTGTTCACAGAATTCAACAGGATCAATGGAAGGGAGTGGAAATATCACAGATTGAATTATGTGTTCTGATGTTGGTGTATCCCTTTGTCCTGCATATACATCACTACTGAAACCCAAGGAATTAGTGAGTGAATCAATGTCAAATAGCCAATTAGGACCTGAACCAATAGGATTTGGTGTGTTCTCATTGCATTTGACATTGTCACTTTCTTCAATTATTCTAGAAGAGGTATTGAAAACTCTGTAGGCCTTACTCTGATATGAATACCCAACAAGAAAACCATCATCTGCTTTGCTATCAAACTTACCTAAGTGAGATTTGGTATTGAGAATAGTACAAGGACATCCAAATGGTTTGAAAAATCCAATATATGGTTTCTTTTTATGGAAAAGCTCATAAGGTGTCTTGTTTTTAGGCTTTACAACTAAAACTCTGTTTTGAACATAGCAGGCAGTATTAACTGCTTCTGCCCAAAAAGTAATTGGTAACTTTGAATCAGCTAACAGAGATCTAGCAGCCTCAATCAGTGTCCTATTCCTTCTCTCAGCAACACCATTTTGTTGTGGAGTCCTAGGAGCACTGTATTGTCTCTCAATTCCTTTTTCTTCACAAAAGGTGTTTAGATCAAAATTTTTAAACTCAGTTCCATTATCTGATCTAATGACTTTCACTCTTTTATTTGATTGGTTTTCAATTTTGAGAATAAAAGATTTGATCAGTCCACTTGTCTCATCTTTAGTTCTCAGAAAATATACCCAAGTAAATCTAGAATAATCATCAACAATAACTAAGCAGTATGATTTCTTGCCAATACTCATCACATTAGTAGGACCAAACAGATCCATATGTAACAGTTGAAGAGGATTTGAGATAGTGTTTATCTCTTTGGTCTTATGAGAAGTTTTGTGTTGTTTGCCTTTGAGACAAGCAACACAATGATCATCACATGAATAGACTTTGGATGGCAAACCCCTTACAAGGTTATTCTTAACAAGTTTATTCATTGTTTTAAAGTTCATGTGACACATCCTTCTGTGCCAAAGTGATGATTCATCCAAAGAAGCTTTTGAAACTAAACAATTTAGGGATGAATCAGATGACACACTTTCCAAATCTAAACAATATACATTATCCTTCCTAGGAGTTCTCAGAAGTATCATGTTTTCATCAACCACTTTGTATCCAGGAGCAAGGATAATACATTCAGAATCAGTAAACAATATGCTATGCTTCTTGTCACAAACCTGTGATACACTTAACAGGTTGTATCTCAATTGCTCAACATAGTACACATCTTCAAAGGTCATCTTACCTTTTGAAACATCACCCTTACCACTTATTTTTCCACCAGCAGGATTATTTCCAAATGCAACATGTCCTCCATCAATCTTTTTGAAATTTTTGAGGCAGGCCATGTTACCTGTCATGTGCCTGGAGTAACCACTATCAACATGCCAAATTCTCTTCCCCTTGAGCTGTTGGTTGCCCTGCACATTAAGATAAATCAGTTAGTTTTATTGGGAACCCAAGCCGAAGTGGTCTTGGGTCTCCCTTGCTCATCAAAGTACTTGCACTTGGTTTTGATGAGATTTTCAACCTTAGGTACTGCAGTACTGGAGTACTTTGTCAATATGATTGGTTTAGCAGCACTAGAAGCAGTATTAACCTCAGAAGTACTAACAGTGCTAGCAGTACTAACACTGGGAGCAGCAGTATCGTTAGCAGCACTATCAGTACTAGCAGCAGTATCAGCAGTACTAACAGAGTTAGCAGTATTAACAGAGTTAACACTGCTAGAAGCAGTATTATCTGAATAGGAAGTACTAACAGTGTTAGCAGCACTAATACTGCTAACAGCACTAACTTTTGAAGAATTACTAGCAGTATTAACACTGCTAGCAGCACTAACTCTTGAAGAAGTACTAACAGTGTTAGCAGTACTAACACTGCTAGCAGCAGTAACTTTTGAAGAATTTCTAGCAGTATTAACACTGCTAGCAGCACTAACTCTTGAAGAAGTACTAACAGTGTTAGCAGTACTAACACTGCTAGCAGCAGTATTATTTTTAGTGCCTTTTGTAACCCACATTGTAACACATTCCTTTTCAGGCTTTTTCTTCATGTGGCTTTTTGGTTCAGCTTGTTTCATAGCCACATTTGTTCTTGTAGGCTTCCTATAGCCAGAAGGTTTTTGATAACTTCTTTGAAAACTTCTCTTTTGGTTAATAGGATTGAAGAAACAGTATTTGTCAAGATGATTCAGTTTGCCACAAATAAAGCAAGGTTTTGGTCTGTTAATCTTTTGCAGATCAACTCCTTGCCTTAGTGCCCACTGGTTATTCCAGTTCCTTTGATTTCCCCTCTTATTATCATGTTTTTGGGGCTGATACTCTTGAGATTTCCTGCAAGAACACTGTTCACAAGCATTAGAGTTCACAACTGTGGTCTGTGTGTAATGAACTTTCTTTCCTTTTACAGTCCTTTTCATCTCCTTACTCCTATCCCAAGAACTTCCACCTTCCTCATTAGTCTTGATGTGATTTTCTAATGGGATCTCATCACTGTCCTTCTTAGAATCTTCCCCATCAGATCCATCTTCAACAACAACTGCATCTAATGGGTCTATACTAGTGGCTCCTTCAGATAAGTCCTTACTATCCAAGGTTTCTAAAAGGTCTGACCTAGGAGGGATGTAGTTGTTGTTGTAGGGTGGGGGAGTGGTATTATACCCTAGGCCTGTTTTCATCTTACCATGGACTTGAGCATTTATTATTGTGTCCATGGCTTTAGAAGCTTTTGAAAACTTTTCAACATCAGCTTTAACTGTCTTAAGTTCTTCTTTTAATTTCTCACACTCTTCCCTAGACTCTTTCAGTTGGAACTCCAGACCACCTTTTTCCCACTTCCAGTAGTTAGTATCATATGAGTGTTGAAGTTCATTGGCTTGAAAGGCCCTAATCTGTTCTTCAAACCTCTCAACAATCAACACATAGTCTCTTCTATCCTTTTCTAACCTTTTAAGATCATCACACATACCCTGATTGTGATCTCTATACCTTTTAACAGTGTCTATACAAGCTTGAGTACAGAGATTAGATTTTACCTCAGTGGGAAGATCTGAAACTTCAGCCATAAGTGCTTGATTATGGATGGCTTCTTCTGCTTGGTCACTCCAGTCGAATCCCATTCCTTGTTGAGAAACAAGAGCTTGAATGGAGCTTCTGTTTTGATTGGAACTTCCAGCCTGAGTTTGTTGATGGCTGTTGTAAGATGTTCCTCCTATGCATTCCCTGGCAAAGTGTCCCATCTTGTGACACTTGTAGCATTCAACTTTGGATTTGTCAAATCCAGCACCATCCTCTCTTCTTTGGGAAAAATTGTTTCTCCCTGTCCTCTTAATGAATCTCTTCACTCTCATAGACAGCATAGCCATCTGCCACTTTATATCCATCTCTTCAAGATCATCAGCATTAACCTGTTCTAAATCATCATTAATCAAAGAGGAATTTATATGACTGGAAAAGAAAGCTTCTAGTATTGTATCTTTGGACATTTCCTGATTGACTGAACCAGCAGCACTAACTGAACCAGCAGTACTAACTGATTCATGGTTAGCAGTAGAATCAGGTGATGCTGAAAGAAGTGCAGCATTATGAACATATCCAGAGGGCTTCTTTTTGGCTTCAACCTCTGATTCAAATACTCTAAGATCATTGTACAGATCATCAAGTTCCTTATCTTCCAGTTGATCATTCTGTCTGAAGGACACAGTGTACATTGTCCATTCTTCACCCAATGATCTTAAGAACTTCCTGTTGACATCATCAGCCTCCAACTTGACTCCTACAATGGCTAATTCTCCAATCAGCTTATTGAATCTATCAAACGTTTGAGTCATGGACTCATTCTTGGTAGAAGTAAAGTTTTCATACTGCTGCTTGAGAATTGCCTTTTGATTTCTCTTTGTGCTTTTGGTGCCAGTAAATCTTTTCTCCAAAGCATTCCATAGAATCTGAGCATCAATGCAGTGATGGAATTGATGCTGATACTCATTGGGAATAGCCAAAAGCAGGGTGCTTAAGGCCTTCATCTCTGTCTGTCTGACTTTTTTCTCTGCATCAGTCTTAGGAGGAGGTCTTTTGCCATCTGGTCCAGTTCTTCCTTCAGCACATGGACCATTCTCAATGATATCCCAGATGGAATAATCAGTAAGCAGAATGTACTGCTTGATTCTAATTTTCCACATGTCAAATTCATTGGGTCTGAGCATGGGAACTTTAGATACAAGAGTACTGTTTGATTCAAAAGAATTTTCCATAATGACTGTAGAATTCTAAGAAACACTAGCTCTAATACCACTTGTCAGGATCGAATCTTAACAAGATAATTAACACTTAGAATTCAGAATTAAAGAATCTGCAGAAAAGAACTTTAATTCTCACAATCAAGAACAATGTAACAGAAAATTCACCACTTTGTATATTCACTAAATCGACTCACAATATTAACAACCAAACCTCAATCTTGTTGAACAGGCTCAACAAGACGACTTCTACTTCTCTAGAAATAGGGTTCTTACACCTTGAGGTTAATTCTCTCTGAAAACGATATCGAATTCTTTTTCACACGTATATCATATATCTACTCGTCTCTCTCTGTTTTCTAATAGCTATCTATCAATACTATTTATACAAAAATAATTACAAGATAACTATCAAAAAGTAACTTGATCTTCTAAATCTTCGTTAAACATATCTTGATCAATTCCTTCTTTGTCTCCAAAAGTATCGCATACCAATCTTAACAAACTCAGCAGTATTAACCTTCATTCTTCATGAGCAGTACTAACAATCTCCAGCAGTATTAACTTTGTACCAGCAGTAGTAACCTTGACTTGCAGTAGTAACTTTGACAAGCAGCACTAACCTCACATAAGCAGCATTAATAATGTTCCAGCAGTATTAATATACCAGCAGTATTAACTTTGTTCAGGCAGCATTAACCATGTACCAGCAGTAGTAACTTTGTTCTGGCAGCACTAACATTGAACTAGCAGTACTAACCTTGAACTGGCAGTAGTAATGTTGTTCTGGCAGTACTAACCATACTTGGCATATCTTCAGTTCCCAACATATATGTACACGTATATGCAACTCTTTTATACTCCACAATGTATATATATTTCGCCAAGGTTCATTAGTTCCAAAGGTATTAAGAACACGAAATTTATCAAACAGTCTTTACACCTAAGACCGACACTTGTTCAAATAGAAAGCAGTTAAGCATATAACACATCCAAGACTCCATCTCGAGTCACTAAAACTGACAAACATTCAAAAGACTCATTTGAATATAAATCAAGCCTTTAAGGCCAAAATAAACATTTGGTTAAACATGTGTCACTCACACGATTACGTAAATTGTTGGTCCCGTTTATGAGCAACAATAGAAGAAATATAGAATCCATATTTAAATATAGAGATAAGATATGCATGAAGAACAATTATAAAGAAACTTATCTCATATTCATTGACGATTAAATATGGAGAGGAGAAAACATGAAGAACACCACACTTAACATGTAAAACCGACTCTCATCTAGTCTATGTGTGTTTTTGTGTGCTCTCCAAAATTTCTCTCTTGAAATAAGACTATGGACACCTCTTATATAGGGCCATTTACACATTAGATATTTAAGATATCTAATATCTAGACAATATCTATATAAAATATCTAAGTAAATATCTATAAGAAAATATCTAAAACATCAAAATATCTTTATAAAACATTCATTAAATTAGGAGCTAATTAAAGCTAACATAAACCAAAATACATTGTTACCCAAAATCGTTACCCTTTTTAATCCCTTAATTGGCCATCGGCCCCAAACAAAGGTTTACCACTCTTAAAACTTTACATGGTCGGATTTACCAAAATCCTCCAACCCACATGTTCACATTTTTTTAACGTAATACATCATAAATATTGCACATCCACAATAAACATTAAAAGCGTTCTTTGACTACATATCTTTCGCTTGTGCAACAATAAATCAAAACTTCTTTCATTAGTGATTTATTCGTCAATCACTCAAAATCCTTAACTATGTCGTACACGATAAAAATTTGCTTTGCGCATACCCTCTGCATAACAGCATACCGGTACCGCTCACGGTTTTTTGTTCATGTCCGCACAGGCATACGCGGGACGCACCCAGACCGCACCCAATGACAGACGAAAGGTCTCATACACCTTACACAACTATCGACTTCAAAGTCAATATTTGACATGTCAACACTTCCTTAACCTTAAGGTCCCTAACTGAACCTAATTCTTCCTCCGGACACAACCGTCCCTCGGCAACTGTATTCCTAGTCAGCGAACAAGGGTACAGACTCTCATACAACCGACACTAAAGTCCACTTTCGACTCTCACACTGTTCATCTCTCATTTGAACACAATTACCAAAACTACAAACTTTCTCCCAAGGTTTATCCAACACCTCTCCACTCTTGGAGTTCTTTCTTAGCTTATAACGTAATACTCTACGACCTAGCGAGTTCATAGCCTTTATGCATGACAAATCATTTCACACATTTTCTCATTTTAAATAACCCTACTGGGAACAACTTGGGCACACATACCCCAAAGTACTGCACAACGATCTCGAGAATCGTTTGCATATTAAATTTCCGAAAACTCAATCCTTCTCAACCAAAACAGTGTTGTTACGACGGTAATATACTAAATGAAAATCTCTTTGTACGACAACAGTTCGAAAAAGTTTGACCGACACGAAATAAACTAGTCGGTTCTCTCACTTATTTATATGATGTTTAATAGGTCCATACTCCTGTTAGTTATTAAACGTTTTGTTGACCAACGCTTTCTTGCTACAATTCAACTTTTCATGTAAAGTAAGAAATACTTTGTAAAAACTTCAAAAATTTCGATGTGCGACGTAAATGGGATTGCCTTTTCTTTAAATACACTTTCGCACATGCTAATTCAACCTTGACTAAAACTGTTATTTATGCATTTGGTTTGAAATCATGAAAACTCATGTAACACACACTAAAACACCAGGCATAAAACTTTCCTCGCAATTGAAGGCTACTTACTCAAACGAGGTCAATCGTCTTACTTACGTAACTTATCATTGACATTCTACTTCCGACCAGTGGTCGCCCTCTCGGCCTTATAACATTTGCTATACTGGCATTCCACGATCCACATACTCCACCATGTCATACCATTTCCATCTTGATCACTCATCTCATACTCTATCTCCACACATATCAATCCACCTACTAAAGGTTTCCTTGGCGGACTTTCATGAGTCCCGCCAATTCCAGGTTATCCTTCCAACCTCCAATCAATACTGATCTGTCCTTCAAAGGACCTTGGTGGCGTATTCACCATCATTCTACTATAACATAAAGGGATAACCATAAGAAATGGTTATGCACGCACACACATACAAAACGTACCTTATCGATCGTTAGTCACTGTAATAATTCAGAAATAAGCATGCTTGTGTAAATATATATTCATAATAACAGTAGCTAATAGGAATTGTGAACATATCATACAGGAGAATCCTCGTTACTATTGTCACAGTACTAATTTCACGTATTTCCGTTGACTCTAAGACTATCCCGTCTTAACACTTCTACCCATATCTCACATATCATAACCTACTCCATCTCATCTTAAGTCTAAGTATCATATCAACATACTTAGTTCGCTTAAACTTGTGCTCTGATACCATATTGTAACACCCCAAAATCTGAGCCAATTTAAACCTCAAGTTATAACAGGTTATGACAATAAATACTTCAACTTATAAAAACAGGCAGTGGATTAACCATCAAGAGTATATTCACATTACAAGATCCTTCAAATAACCTATCAATCTAATTATGTCACTATAACCAGATTAATCAAGTTATCTATCAATCCATCCGAATCTCTTCTTTGTTAAATTCATCCACCTCTGCTATATCAAAACGCTCGTCCCACAACCCTTTACCTCCCCGAGCTGGTACCTGGTAAGAAAAACATCATTTGAAACGATTAGGCCAACACCTAGTGAGAACATTCGTTTCCAAGATAACATTTGTAAAATCAATGTAAACAAGTTACAACAAACTTGATTATTCCTTTTCTTACCGTACAACAACTCCTTTCACTACTGGGAATCTACCCCACTCCCATACTTATGACTAATTCGTCTAGCCATAATAATACTACCAAGAGTTTACCATAAATCATCCCAGATTCAAAGTCAATACTCTTATCCAAGAAATTACAAGTCAAAACCTGCCTATTTCTTAATCCGGAAGTAGAGATTACAAATTACTTTATGCCTATCTCAAATCTTCCCTTCACAATGGGAAATCTCTGATCTTCCCAATAAAAATGGAAATCTCCGATCTTTCATTCGAAATGGGAACTACAAATCAAAATCTGCCTATTCCACATTTCACGTCCTCCCCACCTCAGAATCAATGGTCCCAATGGGATTAATATATCGCGATACACAACCGGGACCCCCGATGATTCAAGGTACACTCAATCACTAAAAATTACATCCCTTTGGTCAATGGCTAGTAATCGGTTCCCTTTATACCATACTAAGGTGCCCCCGATGACCTGATGCCTATTTTTAGCAACCACAACATAATACATAGGTATTATAACTCTTACTATGGTATGTGCATAACATACAATATATTTATCTCAAAACATATTCTATATATACATCTATAAAGAATATTAATCTCTCGACATCTCGACTTCTCAACTATCCCCTCTTTGCAATTTAGCACGGGGATCAATCATGGCATAACTCATAGTCATCTATTTGGACTCATTACTGATGATGACAAGTCCTTACAACTATCGACAACTCATGTTAAAATCAGTTTCATAACAAAGTGATAATTTCTCAAGCACTATTCATCATCTTCTTCATTTAGCCAGTTCACAAAATCGAGTTATTGAGCCTACTATATTTCAATTAAATCATACCCAAGCATTTAGACATAGTTAAAGACATACCTATATCAATTTCAATGGCTAATTTTAGAGTGTAGTGAATAAACTCACAACATATTCTCAAATCTAAGAATGCCTTATTCAGTCCTTATTCAAAACCATAGCTAAAAGCATCCGAACAACCGACGTCAATCACAAGACTTTGGGTTTTTAATTGGCACATAAAAACATGTTCAAAGTGTTCAAATGCTATTTTACACTCAAAACGAGTACCCATACCCCTATATTTTGCTTTAAATGACTCCAATACGTAACAGCAAAAAAAATCAGAAACCAATACCGGGATTTCCAATACCGGGACTCCAAATAAAATAGCATACCGGGACTTAATATAGCATACCGGGACTCCAATTAAAATAGCATACCGGGAGTTGATAAACCACCGGGACTTGATAATATAACATACCGGGACTTGCCACTACCGGGACTTCCAACTACCGGGACTTGCCACTACCGGGACTTCCAACTACCGGGACTTGCCACTACCGGGACATTCAAGTACCGGGACTTTCAAGGTTTTGCGTACTGTCCGTTCAACAAGTCCTCAAATCGATTTAAAACATGAAATCAGTTCAATCTACTCATTCTAATCAATCCTCAGTCAGTTCATACAAATATACCAATGTTAATGTAACTTAAAACACTGATTTGTACAAAGAATCGAATGAACTCACCTTATTTGCAAAAACCCACTTTTCTGCACGATTTCGATTCCAATCTGTTGTTACTGATTTCTGGAAACCTAATCAACAAGCAAATTCGTTTACAACCCAACATCTATAACAAATTATATCAGAAACCAACACAAATCCTTACCAATTTGATGATCCAAGTTTCTTTCCTTTCTTTCTCTCTTTTCTCTCTATTTCCTTTCTCTCTGCTCTTCTTGCCGACTCAAAACAAGAAAATGAGATAATATCTCATTCCTTTTAACCTTTATCCATACATACTTCCAAAAGTGACCCAACACCCCCCTCAATTTCCAATATTCCCACAAGTAACATCCAACTTTAAATCCCTTGTATTTTAACCCTATTGAATTATAAAGCTTCCATATAATTCAAGGTTAGTCAAAATACAAATAAATCCCAATTCTCATTAAAATACTATTAACGAAAATTCAGGATGTTACAATACTCCCCAACTTGAAAATGATTTCGTCCCCGAAATCGAAATCAGGTAAACAAAGAAGGGTACCTATCTCACATACTCTCTTCCGACTCTAAAGTCACACTAACAACTCAAAGATATAATACCATTATACCTATATTCACTCTCTTAGATTGTAATTTATCAAAAGGTTTTTTTTCTAAAAACGATTCCCGCTCCTTCACATAACAACTTTTCTCATCAATTATGCTTCAAAAACTACGGCAATCCATCATTGCATCCATGACTTACACGTTTCTTCGACACAAAATGCTATCACCTTCTCACATCACTATTGCACCACACAAACACGTCTCAACCAAGCACTAAAGGGTTGTATATCAAAGGTGATAACTCCAATGAACTTGTAGTAAGACTACATTCTTAAGTCCAATATTTCTATCATTGCTTCCCCACCTTAGCGTGGAATACTATCTTTCAAGTATTACTTGTCTCTTTCTCCCAACTTTCCACATATCGATAGTATTTTCTCATTACGAACCATAACCAAACAGTTTCACTAAGATTTCTAACTTAAAATATTTAACCAAGTTATCTTGAAACTACATTACCGTTCGAAGTTACTACCATTCTTAGATCTTCAACTAATCTTTTCTCGTACAATTCTTTCACACATAAGGAGCAACTTATATTCCTTAATGATTTTGCCTTCACTATACCACACCAACTTACAAGCCACATGCTCCATCAACTTTATTGACAAATAGTACTTTCCATCCGGAATCCCCGAAAACTTCCATTCGGATACTCCCTCTTTCTGACTTCACATTACATACTAGTTGACATATCTTATCTTGGCAATTCATGCCACTACTCGTTCGTACAATCTCCACCCATAACATTAACCACAGACCAGGTCTCTCATAGACTCATACACAAAACATTTATATTCCTGTTTTCTCGCCAAAAAAAACCGAGTTTATTTCACTAAATATCTCCTCCCCAACTTTAGTTGAACTACCACTCACGATTTTCTAATTAACTTGAACTTAACATTCAAATATGACCCCAAAAGGATAACCAATGCATTCACGTCAAGTAAACTTCAATTACAATATCATTCATGCAATTTCAACCCCAAGCCTACGTCGAGCTTATCAAATCGGGTCAATGCTCTTAAGACTCAACTGAGTTCAAAACCGAGACATCTACTCAAAGGATCTAATGATCATTATGCAACATACGCTCCGAGGCATGATAATCCTACGACCCCTTTATTGCTACTTTCCCAACGAAGTCAATTATACAGGTATATATATATATATATATATATATATATATATATATATACATATGTACACGTATATGCAACTCTTTTATACTCCACCATGTATATATATTTCGCCAAGATTCATTAGTTCCAAAGGTATTAAGAACACGAAATTTATCAAACAGTTTTTACACCTAAGACCGACACTTGTTCAAATAGAAAGCAGTTAAGCATATAACACATCCAAGACTCCATCTCGAGTCACTAAAACTGACAAACATTCAAAAGACTCATTTGAATATAAATCAAGCCTTTAAGGCCAAAATAAACGTTTGGTTAAACATGTGTCACTCACACGATTACGTAAACCAAAATACATTGTTACCCAAAATTGTTACCCTTTTTAATCCCTTAATTGGCCATCGGCCCCAAACAAAGGTTTACCACTCTTAAAACTTTACATGGTCGGATTTACCAAAATCCTCCAACCCACATGTTCACATTTTTTTTGAACGTAATACATCATAAATATTGCACATCCACAATAAACATTAAAAGCGTGCTTTGACTACATATCTTTCGCTTGTGCAACAATAAATCAAAACTTCTTTCATTAGTGATTTATTCGTCAATCACTCAAAATCCTTAACTATGTCGTACACGATAAAAATTTGCTTTGCGCATACCCTCTACATAACAGCATACCGGTACCGCTCACGGTTTTTGTTCCTGTCCGCACAGGCATACGCGGGACGCACCCAGACCGCACCCAATGACAGACGAAAAGTCTCATACACCTTACACAACTATCGACTTCAAAGTCAATATTTGACATGTCAACACTTCCTTAACCTTAAGGTCCCTAACTGAACCTAATTCTTCCTCCGGACACAACCGTCCCTCGGCAACTGTATTCCTAGTCAGCGAACAAGGGTACAGACTCTCATACAACCGACACTAAAGTCCACTTTCGACTCTCACACTGTTCATCTCTCATTTGAACACAATTACCAAAACTACAAACTTTCTCCCAAGGTTTATCCAACACCTCTCCACTCTTGGAGTTCTTTCTTAGCTTATAACGTAATACTCTACGACCTAGCGAGTTCATAGCCTTTATGCATGACAAATCATTTCGCACATTTTCTCATTTTAAATAACCCTACTGGCGTATTCACCATCATTCTACTATAACATAAAGGGATAACCGTAAGAAATGGTTATGCACGTACACACATACAAAACGTACCTTATCGATCGTTAGTCACTGTAATAATTCAGAAATAAGCATGCTTGTGTAAATATATATTCATAATAACAGTAGCTAATTGGAATTTTGAACATATCATACAGGAGAATCCTCGTTACTATTGTCACAGTACTAATTTCACGTATTTCCGTTGACTCTAAAACTATCCCGTCTTAACACTTCTACCCATATCTCACATATCATAACCTACTCCATCTCATCTTAAGTCTAAGTATCTTATCAGCATACTTAGTTCGCTTAAACTTGTGCTCTGATACCATATTGTAACACCTCAAAATCTGAGCCAATTTAAACCTCAAGTTATAACAGGTTATGACAATAAATACTTCAACTTATAAAAACAGGCAGTGGATTAACCATCAAGAGTATATTCACATTACAAGATCCTTCAAATAACCTATCAATCTAATTATGTCACTACAACCAGATTAATCAAGTTATCTATCAATCCATCCGAATCTCTTCTTTGTTAAATTCATCCACCTCTGCTATATCAAAACGCTCGTCCCACAACCCTTTACCTCCCCGAGCTGGTACCTGGTAAGAAAAACATCATTTGAAACGATTAGGCCAACGCCTAGTGAGAACATTCGTTTCCAAGATAACATTTGTAAAATCAATGTAAACAAGTTACAACAAACTTGATTATTCCTTTTCTTACCGTACAACAACTCCTTTCACTACTGGGAATCTACCCCACTCCCATACTTATGACTAATTCGTCTAGCCATAATAATACTACCAAGAGTTTACCATAAATCATCCCAGATTCAAAGTCAATACTCTTATCCAAGAAATTACAAGTCAAAACCTGCCTATTTCTTAATCCGGAAGTAGAGATTACAAATTACTTTATGCCTATCTCAAATCTTCCCTTCACAATGGGAAATCTCTGATCTTCCCTATAAAAATGGAAATCTCCGATCTTCCATTCGAAATGGGAATTACAAATCAAAATCTGCCTATTCCACATTTCACGTCCTCCCCACCTCAGAATCAATGGTCCCAATGGGATTAATATATCACGATACACAACCGGGACCCCCGATGATTCAAGGTACACTCAATCACTAAAAATTACATCCCTTTGGTCAATGGCTAGTAATCGGTTCCCATTATACCATACTAAGGTGCCCCCGATGACCGGATGCCTATTTTTAGCAACCACAACATAATACATAGGTATTATAACTCTTACTATGGTATGTGCATAACATACAATATATTTATCTCAAAACATATTCTATATATACATCTATAAAGAATATTAATCTCTCGACATCTCGACTTCTCAACTATCCCCTCTTTGCAATTTAGCACGGGGATCAATCATGGCATAACTCATAGTCATCTATTTGGACTCATTACTGATGATGACAAGTCCTTACAACTATCGACAACTCATGTTAAAATCAGTTTCATAACAAAGTGATAATTGCTCAAGCACTATTCATCATCTTCTTCATTTAGCCAGTTCACAAAATCGAGTTATTGAGCCTACTATCTTTCAATTAAATCATACCTAAGCATTTAGACATAGTTTAAGACATACCTATATCAATTTCAATGGCTAATTTTAGAGTGAAGTGAATAAACTCACAACATATTCTCAAATCTAAGAATACCTTATTCAGTCCTTATTCAAAACCATAGCTAAAAGCATCCGAACAACCGACGTCAATCACAAGACTTTGGGTTTGTAATTGGCACATAAAAACATGTTCAAAGTGTTCAAATGCTATTTTACACTCAAAACGAGTACCCATACCCCTATATTTTGCTTTAAAATGACTCCAATACGTAACAGCAAAAAAAATCAGAAACCAATACCGGGATTTCCAATATCGGGACTCCAAATAAAATAGCATACCGGGACTTAATATAGCATACCGGGACTCCAATTAAAATAGCATACCGGGACTTGATAAACCACCGGGACTTGATAATATAATATACCGGGACTTGCCACTACCGGGACTTCCAACTACCGGGACTTGCCACTACCGAGACTTTCAAGGTTTTGCGTACTGTCCGTTCAACAAGTCCTCAAATCGATTTAAAACATGAAATCAGTTCAATCTACTCATTCTAATCAATCCTCAGTCAGTTCATACAAATATACCAAGGTTACTATAACTTAAAACACTGATTTGTACAAAGAATCGAATGAACTCACCTTATTTGCAAAAACCCACTTTTCTGCACGATTTCGATTCCAATCTGTTGTTACTGATTTATGGAAACCTAATCAACAAGCAGATTCGTTTACAACTCAACATCTATAACAAATTATATCAGAAACCAACACAAATCCTTACCAATTTGATGATCCAAGTTTCTTTCCTTTCTTTCTCTCTTTTCTCTCTATTTCCTTTCTCTCTGCTCTTCTTGCCGACTCAAAACAAGAAAATGAGATAATATCTCATTCCTTTTAACCTTTATCCATACATACTTCCAAAAGTGACCCAACACCCCCCTCAATTTCCAATATTCCCACAAGTAACATCCAACTTTAAATCCCTTGTATTTTAACCCTATTGAATTATAAAGCTTCCATATAATTCAAGGTTAGTCAAAATACAAATAAATCCCAATTCTCATTAAAATACTATTAACGAAAATTCAGGATGTTACATGAGCCTGTTCAGTCTCGCTGATGATCGTTGAATGCTCATCATGTAATTGTTTGCTTATGATCCCTGAAGACAAGATTTGTGACAACAGAGTTCAAAGCTGAAATCGAAGACCAAGTTGACGAACGAGTGACTAAGTCTACCAGTGACCTGATGTGGATATCAACGAAGACAAGACTTGTCCAATTTACGCGATGTTTCAAGTAGAAGACTTCAACGAGAGCTGACCTTTATCATTCCCTGATAAAGATCAACTCAGCGATCGCTGATCATGAAGCCTGTTTTACAAGGAACATTTGTCTTATCCCCTTGCATGCTTTTGTACGATTTGTCAGAAGGACATGCCTTTGTCCAGGATCGTACAAACCACTCTGCCATCTACATTGTTCATCATGCGGCCAAGAGTATGTTTGCAAAAGTCAAATTCATGCAACTAACCAAATGCTGACACGTGTAAAGTCATATTGACACACATTTAATGCATGCGGTATAAATAGGAAGTTTTACTTCATTTTTGAAGTGCTCTTCCTTTCCATCCCTGAACTCTTAGTGCCAAGAAAAAATATCCTTAGCATTTCTTAACCATTCTTATTCTAAGTGCAAGAAATCTGTGTGATTCTCTTAGTTTGTTTAGATTAGGTTTTATACTTAGTCTTATTCCGCAACAAACTGTAAATTGTTGATTATATCAATAAGGGTGCGTTTGGTACGCAGATAGGACGGGACAAGACAGAACAGGACAGGACAGAACGGGACAGATGTTTAGCGTTTGGTAAGACATAATTAGACTGGACAGGACAGAACATGACTGGTAAAATGACCGATTTACCCCTAACAAGTTGTTTAGTGTTTTTTTAACATATAATTAATCAATCTAAATGAAAATTAACAAATAACCAAAACACATATTATTAACATATAATTAATCAATCAAAATGAAAGCAAGTAATGGCAGTACATCATATCTATGTAGAAGAAATCACAAGAATCAACTATGATAAAATGATTAAGCTACAATAAAATGATTTTCTTGGACGATCGATTACCACAACAAGAAGATTGAACATGTTTTCTGCAATCACCGCATCCTTGAAAACTTTCGGTCAACAATCAAAACTCAAAACTTGGATAATCGGTACATCTTCAGTATTTTCTCGATCAACACTCAAAACCTTCGATTCGATTGGTGACCAACCTTGTGCCGGAAACACAGAAGTCGATTCGATGGGGAAACACAGAAGTCGCCAGTGTTTGCACTTCAGGCTGAGAGAAAACTTCCCATGAGCCATTGGTATTGACATTTGAAGGTGCAGAAAACAAAGCAAGTGCCAGTTTGTTTCCATGAGCATCGGCTGACATAGCATCATCGTTTAAATTCAACAGGCCTTCAGTTGGCAGGGGCAGCGGTGCTGCAATCGGTGGTGGTGGAGATGATGGTGGTGGTGGTGGGTTGTGATTTTTCGATGGAGGAAGTGCCTTGAGTCGCTTACCTGAAGAGAAGAAATCGAGATGAAGTAAACAAAATACAAAGAAATCGCAGAAGTAAATCGATGAAGAAAATCGATGAATAAGAAAGAAGAAATCGCAGAAGTAAAAGGGAAGAAGAAGAAGAAGAAGAAGAAGAAGAGAAATGGAGAAGAATACCTGTGAATCGATCGATCTGGTTGAGGCAGAAGAAGAAATCGATGAATCTTGTTGAGGAAGAAGAAGAAGTGTCGGCCATTTCACTGTTGCATGAGAGTTTAGGTTAGAATATCAAAAGGGTATTTTGGTACAAATAATCTTGTTCCATCTAGTTCTAGGGGGGTGGACACCCGTGTTCCATCCTTGTGCAAGTTAGTTCCACTCTGTCCTACATATAAACACACCAAACATGGTACAACCTTGTTCTGTTATGTCATGTCCCACCCTGTTCAGCGTACCAAACGCCCCATAAACAATTTATAAAGATAAAAATTGTGTGTTTGTATTCAGCCCCCCCCCCCCCCCCCTTTTTACAAACTTGTATAACCCTTCGGGACCAACAAACACTATATTTTTGGAAGTGAAATAGCAACACTTCTAATCACCAATAGTTAGATTAGTAGGTTGTTGAACTTTATTTCACTTATTAATTTGTATTGTAAACGTCATACAATTGTTTCCCCTTTTTGGGTGATTTGTCTATGTCAAACTCGTTTTATTCCGCATTTATTCAGGTTTAAATTTACCCCAATTTTTAGGGTGTTACAATGTGCTTGATGGTGGAATAAATCAATCTATATACTAAAGGTATATCATAGAATGTGTTTGACAGTAGAATGAACTTACGGTACTATGTAAAAATGATATGGTAGATAATATCAATTTAAAAATAAGGATTGATTGATTTTGCGTCTAGGAATACTCCAAAACACGGTTTTATATGAATTATTAGTATATCTTGAATTCAATGTTATTTTTTATGACGAAAACAATATATTGAAAAAAACTCGTACTTACTGAAGGCCCATTTTTAAATCTCGGCTATAAAACGTTAGGAACATACCTTAGCATCTCTAACGGTTTTTTCAAAATTTAATGGAGAAATTTAGGAAGATGAGGATTTTGAGTTAATATTTTGCTCTAGTTTCCCCAAAGTTATCTCCAAAATGGAGAAAGTAGGAGACAAAATGGAGAAAGTAGGATAACACCTTAAAAATGATTAGCTTGTGAGAGCATCAATATAAAACTTTGAAAATAAATATTTAATAAAGATAAATGAAATTTTAATATTATAACCAATGTTGAATTCTCAAAAATGAAAAATCTGTTAAAAAAAAATAACTTACGATATTTTATCTTAACTTTTTTTAAAGAATCTATTAAAAAAAACACTCCAAATATCTTTCCAGAATATGTTTTGGAAGAATAGCCAACAAATACATCTTTATCGCACCATTGTATAAAACCTCTTTTTATGAATAGTAGTATAATGCTCCAAAACACTTTGGGGGTGTTTGGGATTGTTTATTTTTTTGACTTATTTGGTTATTAGTTTTTGTCATCGTAGATAAGCTATTATTAGTGTTTGGATTGGAAAAAAAAATGTTTATAACTTTTCTTCACTACAAATAAGTTGTTTTTGATAAGTTAATAAATTCTAACTTATTTGAAACTGTTTATCACTTATTTGTCCAAATTACATTTTTATCCCCAACTCTTTTTTAACACGACATAAGTTGATAAACACTTTTAAAAATAAGCATAAGTTGTTTTAAATAAGCAATCCCAAACACCCCTCAACACCATTTTGGCCAAAATTAAATTTTCACGTAACATTTTGTTGGTATTTTTACTATATATTATAATCGTACACAGGATTATATATTGAATCACGAAAACGAAACAGAAAGAGAAGAAGCAGAAAATTAAAAGGAAACGAATTCCTATAAAAAGAGAACCGCTGAGGCTCGTGTTGGACACGATTCCCTTAAACAGATTTTCCGTCTGTTCCCAGGGTACAACAGCGAAAGCAGTTATAGAACTGCCGGAGATGACACTCTTGCCCGAAAAAATCGACGGAAATAGATTCGTATGCTACTGTTCGAGTTTCGTATGGAGAGAATACCGAGAGAGAGTTGAGTTCTGAAAACGTGTTCAGTTCGTTGTATCTTTGGATGAACACGAGACCATGTATTTATATTGGAATTTGAAACCGACAAGCATAAATTCGTAATTAATAAATCGGTTACTGAAACCGAAATTCATAATAACAAATCAATACTGTAACCGACATTTATAAATTCGGAATTAAGAATTTGATTATGAAACCGAAAATCTTAATTACGAAATACAAACTGTAACCGAAATACAGTTTCAAAAAAAAATACAAACTGGTCAAACGAATTTTTTAGCAAAACCGAGCACGAGATTTTGGAGCTGCATTTGTGTTCGCAAGTCGCGCTCGCACATAAGTTCGACGATTTTAGCTTACTAAATCGTCAATCGGCACCCCCCCTGCGCGCGGGTAGAAGTTAGAGTAAAACCAATCAAGGAGCTTGTCAACTCCTTACACTTCTTTGGTTATAAACCAAAGAAAGTTTACTCTCTCTTCCTATGTGGGACACCTTCCCACACCCAAACTTGGTTTTTTCTAATTTCATCCAATTGTTCAACTTTGAGCATCGATATCTCATTCACACATACTTCGTTTTGGACGCATTATATATCGTTTCGAAGCTCTCATATAGGAGAACATAAACCCACCAAGAGTTAATTATATATACCACATATATATATATATATATATATATATAGAGGGAGGTTCAAGGGAAAACCTCAAATAAATGGAAAACTAAAAAACACTTTATTAACCGTTGGATTAGATGATCTGATGGATGTGATTAGACGGGCGGTTACAACAATATTAATTAAATTAAAAAACCTCACCCCCTTGTTTTTTATTCGAAAAAATACGAAAAATGAACAAAATTCGAAGCAAATAAATTGCACCAAATAAACGATCATATTTTTCTCGTTAATTTGACATCCATATTGATATACTTTTTTCTCCGTATTTTTGTGGTTTTCTAGTTTTCCAGATATTTAAGGTTTTCCCCTGAACCTGACCCTATATATATATATATATATATATATTTAAATGTGTCCAAAGTTTAGTAAAAACCATATTTTTACTAAAAATTTCCAAGACATTTTTTGTTGAGAGAGATGCCAATCCTTCGTCACTCCTGTCTGCTACCAGATAAAGTACGGTTGATTTATCATGCGATGACTCCAGGCCATTCGTGGTCACCCGGGGATTAGTCGGTATGCGTAAGCTGGCCCGAAAAGCCACGGTTACCACATAAAAAACATTTTTCAAGAGATTCTTCAAAACAAAGTATTAAAAGTCAAAACTTTCAACGAAAAAATATATTAATCTCCAAAAGTTTCAACATTTTAAAGATTACAATATAAAATTATATCATCAAAATATTTAATATAACTTATGATATTATTTCACTCTCTCAAACATTTAGTTTTACATTTTTTTATTGGTTAGATACATAAAAAAAATTGGATTTCACACATAATCATTTGGGCAGATTTGTTTAAATTTGAAGAATTTTACGATACATTATATTTTCTCTATCTTATAATGTTAAAGAATATTTTGAAACATTTATACCATAAATATATAAAATGCACACCATTCAAAACCCACCGTATTATATTCCTGTGGTCGTGACTCGTGACTACAGCGAATGAAACGGTTGAAAGGCTTGAGCGCCTTTTTACATACAACGTGACCCCTAAACCGGAACTTAGAGCATTCGTCTCCTGAAATCACCACCGAAGCCCCATACAAAGCATTCACTGCAAAACCCTAACCTTCTCCATCCCTCTAACAATAACAATGGAGGTCAACTTCAGAGGATGGGATGCGCAGATGGAGCACATGTATCATACAGGTACGTACACCATCATTCATCAATATTTTCTTTTGATCATTGATCAAAGAGGATTATTCGAAATGAGGTCACTAAATCTTACACTAAATACTAAATTTGGTGTAAATAACACTATTCACATCTCTCTATTTTCCATACTAAATTTAGTGTAATGAATAACATTATCTATCACTTTTAAAAAAAATAGTATTATTACCCATCGGAGAAGATATATTATTAACACTAAAATTTACACTAGTTTTGAAATTTGGTGTAAAATATGGTGTGAGATGGCAGGAGGAAGGTTTTTAGCGAGTGTAGTTGAATTTTGCATGGTGGTGTTGTTTTACAGAGGGATTATGGAGCCAGGGTGGATCTGTGGATATGAGAGAGGCTATCCAACGTGAACTTGAGAAGGAGAGGATACGGGAGGAGATACTGGCGGAGGAAATAGCGCGTAGACGCCTTTTGGAGGCGGAAGTGAGGAGAGAGATGGCAACGCATGATCCATCATCGTTTATGCTTAAGCCTCCACTTAGCCACAACAATCGATTGGAGCCAGGAATGCCGCGAGCTCAACGGAGAAACACGGCGGCAGCAGCGGACGTCAACATGGTGAAATTGGGGCCTTTCAGCGGCTTCATTTGTCAACAGGAGACGGCAAAAACAAAGTTATTGATCTGGTCAGTATCTTTCTTTTGTGTGTGTTCATGCAATGCAACTTTAGTAAATCTGTAATTTATAGTCTTAATTGTTCATTCTGATGAAGAAGTTCTGAATTAAGGATTTTGAATTAGGATTTGCTCAATTAGGCTTCTTTCACTATAGTTATAAATATTTCATAGTTAAACTTGTTGTCTCCAAAACAGTAGAAGGTTCATATTCCATTGAAAGCCCTCTTGTTCTAGGCTTTTTGTAAGACTTGCCCAAGTGGTAAAAACTTATTAACATAGTCTAAACTCTTTGAGGTCGAATCATAGTGATCGTCGGATTGCACGGTGAACAGACCTTTTGCGGTGGATATCTCAGATATTATTAGTCTAGAAGATATGTTCCAAATTCCATAGGTATTTAATTGTCATTCCAGTTGTATAAAAGAATCTTGTTTTACAGAACAATTAACCTTGTCTTTAAGATTGGTTTCAAAATTTGCTAATGTTTATTTTATTCTATTTCAACATTAACATAGCTTTATACATGATCTTTCTTTATATAATTATAATATATATATATATAGGTGATGGAACATTGTATGGACTTTTTAAATTTTATTTCAGGGAAAGCCCAGTGGTGTAAGCCTATTTGGAGCAAAAGGGAAATCTGCAACGGCAAGTATGTGGAGTTGTGCAGTTTGTAAGGTGAGTGTTACATGTGAGCATGATTTCAATCAACATCTTGCAGGGAAGAAACATGAGGCCCAGATGACAATCCTGAAAGCCAATAAAGCTCAAACACATCAAAGGACATGTAAAAAACATGTATCGGCAGGTGGAATGATTAAGCTCAAGGACAGGTCTGCTGAAATTGTTGGGCTTGGAGTTGCCTTGAAGAAATCCACCATCTTGGAATCCAATCTTTTGAAAAGCAACAACAAGTCAGCCAAGAAGAATTCAAGCAAATGTACTGTTTCAATTGATTCTTCAAAGAAGGAAGATAACTTGATGTTTTCGTGTCAGATATGTAATGTAGGAGCTTCCTCTGATAACGTTATGAACGCGCATATTAAAGGGAAAAAACATCTCAAAAACCTGCTTAAACTTCATCAAGAATCTGCTGCTCCTGCAACCAAAAAGAAATTACAAACTGTGGGTGGTGTGGTTTGGAGAAGGTGATCATTGGCGACCAAGACAAAGAAACAAAACTTGCCAACCCACTTTTTGTGAATCTGGTCTGGGAGTTTATTTGGGATGTCTTTGGTTTCAAGATATCAACATTAACATTTTATGGGGTAATTGAAAGTCCAATTACTGATTAATTAACAATTGATGTTTTAATTCTATTATGGTAATCAGTTAATGTCTTCTCTTGGTATATATGTTTAGTTATACATTATCTTGTGCGTGTTGAAGTCAAGAAGCCATGTTTCCAAGTCGTTCTCATAAAAGATAACATCATCTATGTTTATTTAGATAACCATACGTTCCAAAGGTTGCTCAAATCTTTTTGATTAAATATTTTTTCATTTTAAAGGTGCGTTTGGTACGTTGGACATGACAGAACAAGATAGAATAGGGATCACTGTTTCATGTTTGGTAGGACTTTTATGTGAAACAGACAGGAATAAAGTGGAACAAAGTAGGTGGAACATGATTTATGTTTTACCAATATAACATTAAAATATAATATATTTTTATATAGTTTCTATGTTTTGATTAATTTATAAAAATTATTAAATACAAATAGTAAAAAGAATATACAAAGTGTTAGAAAATAGAAATTGGAAACTACATATATATATATATATATATATATATATATATATATATTTTATAAATTACATAATTGTCCCGTCTGTATATCAAACGCACCCTAACAAACAATCCTCCGAAATTGTAAAAGGTATAAAGTAAAATAAGTAAATAAGTATAGGGGTGAAATTTACACTTTCAACCCCTATACTTATTTACTAACTTTACTTTATACCTTTTACTTTCATAATTTTAATTTTACATTTAACACATATAATCGTTTATTAACTAAAATACGTTTTAATTTTAACAAGTTACACCATTGTAATCGTCTATTCGATACGTTCGAAATGAGCCCAATCTTGAATTTTTTTGATTTATATATTTTAATATATATCATATACACTACATCAAAATATTTTTGATATTTACAGTTTATACCATTATAGTTAATTATTTAATTTACGGTACTCTTAGGTAGCGTTTGGTACGCATACTAGATGGGACGGGACGGAACTGGATGGGACGGGACGGGACTGAACTGAAGGAGATAATTTTAATCTAAGTTACGTTGAAAATACATCGATAATTTTGTGCATACTCTGTAACTGCAAATACTTCAGCTCCAAACACACATGAATCATCATTCGCCAAATACCCATTTTCACAATTCTTAAATGAGTCCAGTGATACCCACTTGTCAAAACCCCATTTAATATTCTTCTCGTGAAACTTTCTCCTATTGTCATTCACGATATCTATAAACACATTCAAATAATAATAATTTAAAACGATTTAATGAATTAATTAATATATGATTATTATGTTAATGCGATAGGAGTGTAAAAAAAATTGAAAAAAAAAATAAGAGATGTACCATAAATTAAATAATTAACTATAAGGGTATGAATTTTAAATATAAAAAATATTTTTTATGTAGTGTATAACTGTATATGATATATATATTAAAATATATAAATCCAAAAAAATTCAAGATTGGGCTCATTTCGAACGTATCGAAGAGACGATTATAATGGTGTAATTTGTTAAAATTAAAACGTATTTTTTAACGTATTTTAGTTAATAAACGATTATATGTGTTAAATGTAAAATTAAAATAATGAAAGTAAAAGGTATAAAGTAAATTTAGTAAATAAGTATAGGGGTTGAAAGTGTAACATTTCATTTTAAATTCGTAAAATTGGACGAAAGCGGGGTGAACAGTGTCAAATGCGGGTCAAATTTTCAAAAATGGTCCATGGAATTTTTCAAAAATGGTCCCTTGCAATTGAAAAGTCACAAAAAGTATACCATCGCGGGATTCCATTTTTCAAAAATAGTCCCTGCAAGTTTAAAAAAGTGTCAGAAATGGTCCCTGGCTCGCGATCGCGGGCTCCCATCGCGGAAAAAAGGGTATTTTTGCAAAGTGGGAGAGATTTAGGGCATTTTGGTAACACTTGGTCAAACTTAGGGTATTTTAATTAATTTCCCTAAAAAGAATATAGAAAGTGTTAGAAAATAGAAATTGGAAACTACATATATATATATATATTTTTTATAAATTACATAATTGTCCCGTCTGTATATCAAACGCACCCTAACAAACAATCCTCCGACCCAATGTACTATAATTGTTATGGTTAAATTACTATAGGAAACGAATGAGTTTGTTAACAACTTTAGAAAAATATTATGAAACGTTGGACTCTTATCTTGTTTTTGTATAATTGAATGGTTATATGGTTTGCATAAGTATCATGGGATATTGTCATATTGATGACTTGATTTTTCTACTCTGTACTATATTATAAATCATTTAAAAAAGTCTTAAAAATTAATTTTTATGCGTACCATTTAATGATGCATATTACTAAAAATTAAATTAAATTAATAGTGAATAGTGCTTAAGTACAATTTTAAAGCTGCATGCTTAAATTCATATAACTCACTGACAATCATTATAAAAAAAACAGGATAAACATCTTATTTTAAATATAAGAAATCTAAATATAATTAGAATACTCGTTTAGTTCTAACATAATAATTAATCATTATCCTTATGAAAAAGATTACATTTTTAGACCTTAAATAAATTATAATAAAATTTTTGAATTAAACAATTATATAAAAAGCAAGAAGTTTTAAATTGTTAAAATTTGACAATAATAACGATATACTTTAAAAAAAATTATGGTATCTTGAAATTTATATTTTATTCAAACATAAAAATATTGTTGCTACCAAAGGGCCTTTGGTCTAGCGGTATGGGAGCATTTGTCCTCGTAGGAGGTCAGAGGTTTAAACCTCACCAAAGGTGAGGAGAGTGTGAGTTTAATTGCTGCATTTGCCGTATATGAATATCATATACTTAAAAAAAATATTGTTGCTTTTTTAAAATCATACAAAACATATCATAAAGTCGATGAAAACTAAGAAAAATATATGGTGTTGTATTATGCTACTACACTTCTTAGAGCATCTACAACCTTGGCACAAAAAAACACCAATTTTGGTGGGCCTAACACCAAAAAAAAACCATCAACTCCAACCATACTCCAAAAAAAAACACTAAATTTGTGGACCCCACATTAAAATAACATATTTTATTTACTATTAACTATTTTTAATAACAATAATTATAATTTGTAAATATAATAATAAATAATCAGTAATTTATTTATTTAATGAATACCGATATTTTATATATTATCAAACCATTCTTATATATAAATAATTATAATTCTTATATATGAAAACTAGTTAGAAAAAACCAACAAGTTTCAATTAATAAATTTTACATAATTATTTTTAGATTAATTCAACTAATTTATTGTGCTTGAAAATAAATATTAGATGAATTAATAGTTATTAATTGATAAACTATGTATAAGTTAGTTAATTAAATTAATTTTTTATTAGTCTAATGGTGGGCCAACATGTTTGGCGTGTGAAAATCCACACTGCATATTTGCAGTGTGAAATCATAAACCGGCAAAAAAAAATTGGCGTTTGCCGTGCGATTGGAGGGCTCTGCACGACAAATCATGGGATTTACCGTGCGGTTGGAGATGCTCTTAGGCCACCCGTACCGCCCTCGGGTACGGGATCGGGTAAGGCCGAGGTGGCAAGCAGGTTCGGGAAGGGTTCATCGGGTAGGGGTACGGGGGGGATCAGGTAGCATGCGGGTTCAGGGAGCGGGTTCACCAACCCGATGATACCCGTTGCATATTTAATTTTTTTTATTTTTTTTTTATTTTATTTTTAATTTTTTTAAACAATACCGTTTACCAACGGCTATTTTACATTTTTTTTAAAAATGTCCAAAATGGTCACCGGTTCCAACGATATCGACAAATTCATCCCGGGGTTCAAAACGTACCAAACCTTCCGATGATGACGGTGAAGATGTTCGGGTCGACGAGGTCGAGCAACTTCAACGACCCATCGGGAGAAACAAGGCAAAAAAAGCATCAACAAGTAATACGACCGGATCGAATCCGGACGAAAGTGTTACTCAGTTGTTGACGACCATAAGCTCGTTCAACGAGCAGATTGAGGGTACAATGGAGTACAAAATGAAAAAACTTGAACTCGAACAACAAAAGTTAGAACTCGAACGAGAAAAACGATATGAACAAGACTTCGAGTTTTTCATAGCCCCACATGATCACCTTTCGGGAGATGTTTTGAGGGCTACTTTAGCGAGAAAAGAGAAAATTAGAAAATATCATAATTTTTAGTGTTTTGTATTTTGTAATTTTTATTTTTTTAGTGTTTTGTATTTTGTAATTTTTAATTTTTTAATGAATGATGTGAATTTTTATTTTTATTATTTATCTTATTTTTATCTATTAAAAATATATAAATATTTTTATTTTGTTAAATAATTAAATGTATAAATAAAAGAATTAAAAAAGATGAGGTGGCAATTGGGTTCAGTGGGTTAGCGGTACTCCACTTTTGGGTAAGGAGGGTAGGAAAGAGAAAAGCTGATGTGGCGCTGAGGTGGCAAGTGGGTTCATTGGGTAGTGATACTCATGGTCTTAAAGCATCTCCAACAGCTTCCCAAAAAAAATTCCAAAATGGGGAAGTAAAAGTCAAAATCCCCAAAAAAAATTACACCCATCTCCAACAGATTCCCCATATTTGGAAAAACACTTGGTAATCATATTTGAAGTATTCTCCAAATTTGGAGAAAATTTTGGAGAAAATCCTATTATCCCCATTTTAGGAAAACTTTTGGGGAAGCTGTTGGAACTTATTTGTGTTCCAAAATCCTCATTTTCCCCATTTTCTCCAAAATAAGGAAGCTGTTGGAGATGCTCTTATAAACCCCAAGATAATTAATGTGATGATGATAACTAATGTGATGAATGTACTTACCCGACTAACTAATTCAACTAATACTTTTATTAAATAAAAATTAAATGAATTCATCCAATATTTATAAAAATTACCAAATTTTGATCTAAATTATTTTATTTTCAATTTCTTTTTACACATTTCCATTCTAACGATAATTAGATAAATAAATATATCTATATAATATTTAAAATATATATAAATATTATTTCGGGTTTTCGGATGGATCGGGTGGCCAAATCAAACCCAACCCGAACCCAAATATTCCTCCAAAAGTCGGGTTTCGTATTTTTGAATTTCGGGGTATTTGGGTATTGCAAAAACACCTTATTTTTGGTTCGAGATCGAATTCGGATTATTCGGGTTTTGCACACCCCTACACGTAACATTCTTTTTGAGATCGAGAGATGCCAATGCTTCATCACTCCTCGAGATAAAACGATGACAATCATCCAATGTCAGCTTCAAATTTAGTAACCAAGATTTAGGCATTTTTTGGTGTACATGTTTGGATGACCATAAGCTAGCTTTTTGAAACGCTACTTGAAGTAGCGTTTTAGTAGCTTTTTGTGAATATTTCAATTATGCCTCATTAATATTAATTATTATTTATTAACTATTTTTTTAATATGTTCTTTTTGGTAATTTAAATGTTTATAAGCTACTTTTTGCCAAACGTGACTTTTTCATCAGCTAGCTTATCAGCTACCAGCTAGCTTATAAGTCATAAGCTAGCTTATCAGCTAGTTTGCCAAACATAGCCTTACAGTTCTGATTCTTTTTAATTAAAATCTCCAAATCTTTGGTTAATAATAGATTTTTCAAAATGGAAGATTAAAAGTCAAAATTTCTCAGAAAATATATGTTTATCTCCAACCGTTTCAACATTTTAAAGATTATAATATAAAATTACATCATTAAAATATTCAATATAATTTATAAAATTATTATTTCACTTTCTCAAACATTAATTTCAAAACTTTTTATTGGTTGGATACGTAAAAGAAAAATCGATTTCTCATTATCTCATATAGTCATTTTTGCAGATTTGTTTCTCTATGTTATAAATTATAAGAGAATCTCCAACAGCTATGCTAAAATAGAGAAAAGTGGGATTTTAGCAATTTTTTTGCTCCAACAGTTATGCTATACCGTATGCTGAAATAGAGAAAAGAAGAGAGAAATTTAAAATCTCCAAATTTAGAGAAATCTCTAAAACTCTATATTTGAGAAAAAAAAATATTTTCTTTCTTCTCACCAATAGAAGACGTTAAAGTTGTGTGCATGGGAAAGATAAATAATAGATTAAAAAAAAGATAAATAATATTTATTTAAATATATTTAATATTTTAATAATAGAATTAGTAATAGAATTGCTAAAATAGAGTAGCGGTTGGAGTTGCTGTAATATTTATTTAAAAGAAGATTTTGAAACATTTATACCATAAATATATAAAATGCACAGCATTCAAAATCAAAACGCAGCGACCCACCACAACCCACCGTACGACACAGTCCACGTTGCGTGTATTTACATATAACGAGACTCCGAAGGCGGAAACTTTTCCTCTCCTCAAATCACCACCGGATGCTCATACGGGGCCATACCTAATGTAAATCTTTCTCTGCAAAACCCTAATTTTCTCCATCTCTAACAATGGAGTTCAACTTCAGAGGCTGGGATGCGCAGATGCAACACATGTATCATACGCCTGTAAAAGGTACACGATCATTCATCATTTTCTTTTGGTATATTGAAGTTTTATTTCGGTTCTGATTAATGAGAGGTGGTTTTCCTCTTCTAATTTAAGACGTATTTCAGACTTAAAGGCTCTAAAATCTTAACAACAACAACAAACAGTCCTAACGTAAAACGTCAGACTTCAAAGGTATTAAGAGGTTTAAAAAAAACAAACATACCCTGAGTTTTGCAAATCAAAGAGGATTATTCGATATGAGGAAGGTTTTTATTTGGATTTCAGCGAGTGTAGTTGAATTTTGCATGGTGGTGTTGTTTTACAGAGCGATTATGGAGCGGAACGAGCCATGGTGGAGTGCCTGGATCTGTGGATGTAAGAGAGGCGATTCATCGTGAACTTGAGAAAGAGAGGATACGGGAGGAGATAGTGGCGGAGGAAATAGCACGTAAGCGCATTTTGGAGGCAGAAGTAAGGAGAGAAATGGCGATGGAAATGGCAATGCATGGTCCATCATCGTTTATGCTTAAGCCTCCACTTAGTCACACCAATCGGTTGGAGCCAGGAATGCCGCGAGCTCAACCGTTTGCACCGGTGGTTGTCCAAGAGAAATACGGCGGGGCTTTTCAGCGGCTTCCTTCGTCAACAGGAGATGGCAAAAACAAAGTTATTGATCTGGTCAGTATCTTTCTTTTTTGTGTGTGTTCATGAATGCAGCTTTGGTAAATCTTTAATTTATAGGTGAGAATCTACACTATTATTCAACTTCCTGGGTAAGATTCTAGTCGATAAGAACAACATTGTGTGCAATAACTTATTTGGTAAGCACTAGCCGTCGTCACCTTCACTTACCCGGTAAGACTCCAGGTCCTTGTCATCGGTTTTACCATGTAAGATTCTAGGTCGGTAATTGACCTGGTAAGCACTCACCGGATAAGCATTTGGTAAACGGCCCCTTAATTAATGTTGTTTAGATAATTGATATTATTCCAATTATTAAAATGGGTGAGCATGAATTGTATTATTTGCTTCATGAAGATGCTTAAACAAGGCTGCTCAGTTCAGCTAAAAACTATGTTACTTGTTGTTTGAGTCAACTTTGATCATTTAAAAGTTCTTGTTTGCTATCTAATGTTTTTTTATTTTTTTATTTCAACATGAACATAGCTTTATACTTGAGATCTTTCTTTATATAATTATATATAGGTGATGGAACATTGTATTGTTTGCTTCATGAAGAAACCTAAACACACAAGTAGTATTGTAAATCTTGCAATTTTGACAATGCTACTAATTTTAGCTGAGATTTTCATAGATGTTGTCTGAGTTTTTTCTTTTATTTTATTTCAGGGAAAGCCCAATGGTGTAACCCAATCTGGAGCAAAAGGGAAATCAGCAAGTGCAGGTTCAGGTGAGTGGAGCTGTGCAGTTTGTAAGGTGAGTGCCCCATGTGAGCATGCTTTCAATCAACATCTTGCAGGGAAGAAACATCAGGCCCAAATGGCAGCTCTCAGACCCAAAACTAGTCAAAAACAGTCGCTCTCTTCCTCAATATCGGTCAATGGAAAAATGAAGCTTAAGAACAAGTCTGCTGAAATTGGGCTTGGAGTTGCCCCCAAGAAATCCACCACCATGGAATCCACTGTTTTGAAAAGCAACAAGTCTGCTACCAATAATTCAAGCAAATGTGTTTCAATTGATTCAAAGAAGGAAGATAAGAAAAGTGGCACCAGACAGCAGTTTTTGTTTTCGTGTGAGATGTGTAAGGTAGGAGCTTCTTCTGATAAAGTTATGAACGCCCATATTAAAGGGAAAAAACATCTCAAAAACCTTCTTAAACTTCATCAAGAATCTACTGCTCCTGGAACCAAAAAGAAATTTGAAACTGTGGGTGGTTTGGAGAAGGTGATTGGTGACCAAGACAAAGAAAGCACGGAAAACACACACATTGCAGACAGTCAAAGTATCGGATCTATACAGTCGATATGACCAAAACAACCATTAACATTTTATGGGGTAATTGAAGGTTCATTTACGGATTAATTAACAATTAATGTTTTAGGGGGGCATTGCTATTGGCACCCCGGGCGATAAATGTATTGGAAATTGAAACTATCAACTCATCAAATCAACCACATAATATATTCTATTTTATTATTAATGGTATATGTATAATTGTATATATATACTTACGGGTTAAGACTCTTCGTCCTTGCCTTCGGTCTTACCGGGTAAAATTCTTGGCGTATATCATATTCGGTAAGTAATGTGACTTGATAAGCACTTAGGGTGTGTTTACTTGTGACTTAATTGACTTAATGGGAAAACCGGCTTATTCGCGCAGACATTTTTGGGTGTTTACTTGCGACTTAATCGCACAGGTTTGGGCTTATTCGTACAGTTGGGTTAGAGGTGTTGTCCACATTAAGATGAAAATAGGACATTTATACCCTTGAAAAAACACACTAACTAAAAACCCTACCTTCCTCACGTCTCTCACTTCCATCACCACTCTCCCACACCCTTCCCCATCGCGTCTCACTTCCAGCCGGCGACACAACAACCTTTCTCCGGCGACGCAGCTCTTCTCCAAGAACCTTTCTCCGGCGACACAACAAGCTTTTTGCTCTCTTCCACTGCTCTCTTCGTCTTTTTTGCTTTGTTTTTTGCTCTCTTCCACTGTAATTAGAAGTAACAGAAAAGTTCCTGGTTTTTGCTTGTGTTGCTTTCTTTATGAAATTCTTGGTTGTTACGAAATGGTTCCTGATTTTGCTTTATGTTTGCTTATTATGCTTTGTTTACGAAATGGTTCCTGATTTTGCTTTATGTTTGCTTATTATGCTTTGTTTATGAAATGGTTCATGTTTTTGCTTTATTTGGGTTATGAAATATCTTTTTTGCTTGTTATGAAATTGTTATACTTTTATTTCCATTTTTTGCTTGGTTATCCACCGGTGTTTAGTATATATATAAATTTATATTTTGATTTTTGGATTATATATTTTGACGTTTAAATAATTTTGTGTTTCAGAAATATAGTTTGGTTTAAAAAATAAACAGAATATATAAATCAGCTTATAATTCATACTCAGGGATAAATCGGTCATTTCTATTATTTAGACTGTTGATCCAGATAAAAAAGTAAACAACAACAACAATTTATCCAGACAGATAAATTTAACCATACAGACAAATTTATCCATACAGGACTTAATGAAAAATTTGGTAAACAGCCCCTTACCCGGATATGGTAAATGGCCCCTAAAAATTTCATCTCTTCTTACCTCAAATAAAGAAGCTCGCCTTTTTTTTCTCGAGAAAACTGATGGTTTCTTTTTCAAGGTTCAGTCTTAGGATTCCATCATCAAAACTCTCGATTGAGAAGAATTTCTACTACTCTCAAACCATTTTTGCCAATAATCTTTATCATTTTCTAGAATCAGATCCCTCTATTTTGATTCACCCGTCTTACAACCATTCTTTCCATTAATTACCTTGATAGGTTCACTTGCAGTCTTAATTTACAAAAAGATAAGCCATGGATGATTCAACATTCCTTTAGAAATCTTTACATTACATTACACTAAGATGTTTGGTCCAAGCATCTATACAAGATTCAAATTTACATCATAGATGGACAGATGCAAAAATATGTACATAAAAACATCACAAACTATGCTTACGTAGAACCATCTATATGGGCTATTTTACTACTTCCTTTAATAGCAGATCTTGTCCCCTCAAGTTCATATATTCACTAAAAGAATTAAAAAGCATTACGTTTCTGAAAAGCAGAACACATGACTTGAACAAAGGACTGCATCCAGACAACTTAAAAGAGTACAAAGAAAGTTGTCTTTCCTGCTGAAACCCTTGTGAGCTGCAACAGTTATAGAAGCTTGATCACCCTCAAGTGACTTTTCAGCCATTTTGTTAGCTTGTCTTTCCTCTTCTTCAGGAACTACTTCATGGATGTCAAGAAAATCAATATTTGTTGGGTTTTGGGAAGTTCGTTCTTTATCTTTAACCATTGCAGGCATCCAATTAATAACTCGACAGGTTGCAAGGTTCTAAGAAAAGTATACATATGGAGCTTAGATTGTCATTGTATTTTAAGATTTGCAAAAAAATCTATGTATCTGACTACTATTGATCTTCATGTATAAAAAGAAAGCATCTCCAGTGAAGCTAAAGTAAAAGTGAAATGTACAATGATTATGTATGAGATAAAGATGTAGTTCCTCATAAACATTGTACAACAACAAATGTTAGGAGCATAATGTTTTTCAAACAGATTACCAAGGAGAAATGGTTGCATATACCAACAAACCAAATGGGCTGAAGGTTTTACAAGGAGGGCTAATTTTGCAAAATTCAAACACCTTCTATGTATACCACATAAACATTTGCTTGACAAAGATATATATATTCAAATCAAATCAACCACAACCCTGTAAACATATTGGTTCGAATATTAATTTAGAAAGTCCAAAGAAATCAAAGAAGGTACCTGGCATTTTAAACATTTGAATGCCTAGCCATCTCTATGTTCCTATTATATGAAAGGAATTTCACGAAGAAGAAAAGGGGCAACAAAATAGTAGAAATATCAAAATTGGATCATGTGGGAGGACGATTAGACCTAATTTAGACATAAATCAGGGAAAAAACCTTGAGATCTAAGAAAATCCAGATTATTCCTTTCATATGAAAAGTAATTACGAGCTATGAAAAGCCAAATTATCTTGTATCGCAACACAATCAAATTGGACAAAAAAACTGAGATAGCTGCTGGCAAGAGTTCCAAAAAACCAAGAGTAAACCAGTGGCCAACTGACTGCTAAAGCTGTTGTCCATATGAAATTGTAAATCCTTGGCAGCAACCATAGGGTCAAAATCCAAGATGGAACACTAATCAGAGGATGAAAGCACCAGGGTATATTTATTAAATTGATGAAATCAAGAGTTAGGGTTTCGCTACCTGAAATCAAAATCTGAGAGGAGTAGTGATGTAGGTAGATTTCTTCAATTTGAAATCAAACAGAAGCTTGCGATACGTTTGAGAGATAGATGAGATTTTAGATTGAAAAGAACTCTCATATTCGACCACAATTTATATGCAACGTGAAGCTTGGAGCCCATCAAGTAGCAGGTAGAAGAAAGTGGCGAAATCTTCCATTTCAGTATGGTCCGATACGTAAAGAGTAGAAGAAGAGTATGGCTGCATTTCGTACTCTCAATATGGTAGTGAAAAGTAGAAGAAGAATGTGTGTGGTACTGAGGGTGAGGGTATGGGTATGGGTATGGGTATGGGTTGAGACGTGAAAAGGCAGAAGGGCCAGTCCTTTTGTGTTGCGTAAACAAAAAGGTTTTAGGGTGTGTTTGGTTCGTCGGATTTCGACGGAATTAGGTGGAATTTTGATGGTTAATTCTGTTGACCAAATTTCATTGTCATGTTTGGTTACCTATGGAATGGAATTGAATTCCCCAAATTCTTTTAGAGCATCTCCAACAGCTTTGCTATAATTTTTTCAAAATAGAGAATCAAAAGTTAAAATCTCTAAAAAATGTTACATTCATCTCCAACAGTTTTGCTATTTTATAGATTTTAACACAAATTATATTAATATAATATTCTTTAATTTATATTCCTAATGCACTTTAAAATAAAAACTTAATATAAAATGATAAAAGAATTATGTCATTGTTGGATTGAATTAAATAATTATTTTTCTCTCCTATTTAGAGAATTATAGAGAATTCTCTATATTTATAGATTTCTCCAAAAATCTCTATTTTAGCAATCAAGATAGCAATGTTGTTAGAGAAGAATAGCAAACAAAAACCCACATTTTACTATTTTAGCAATGCTCTTGGAGATGCTCTTACATATGGATTTCATCATTCCTTTACAAAACTGATGGAATTGAAATCCATTCCAACCCAATTTTTGAAAATGACAAAAATATCCTCATACATAAAACCCTAGCTGCAACTCTTTCTCATCCACTTCTGCTTCTGTCGATCGAGATTTTCTTTGGAGGAGCATCTCCTTCCTTCGTTCTTCTCAATAAAGGATCAGGTATACATCTTCTCCTCCATTATCGACTGAGATTTCTTGTTCTTTCTCCATCATCGACTGTAGCGTCTTCGATTTTGTGTTACAAACTGTTAATCGTATTCTTTTTTTTTTGAACGGCAATGCGGCATCGAACCCACGAACGACTACCACGCACACACGCACACACGCACGCACACCGTCCCGGCGGTATCGGGCATCCAAGGGCAGCCCACTAATCCGCCGCGTCCGCAACCCAGCTTACGCTTGGGCCTATTCCCAACCACATTGGGCTGGGGCGATAGCCCAGTCTTCGACTGGACCACCTAAGGACGGCCCAACCAGAGGTTAGGCGGGTATCTCAGACATGCTTACCACGGGGTTCGAACCCTGGTAGTCAGGGATACCATCCACTGACCCCCCAAGGATGTTACTTTACCACTGGGCTACACATGCTTTGATACTGACTTCAATTTTATGTTAGCATCTGTTATCGTCTTCGTCTTGCATCTGTTATTGACTTCGATTTTGTGTTACCATATGTTATTGACTTCAATTTTGCATCTGTTATTGACTTCGATTGTTGAATTTGTATTACAGATTTCGATTGTTACCATCTGTAAACGGTGCTGTGATGATGGCCAAAAATGGTGATGCAATGGGGTTGGAGGATTTAGGTCAAAAAGGGGGAGAAGGAAGGATATATATATATATATATATATATATATATATATATATATGTATGGAAATTAGATAAGCAAATTAAAAACAATATAAATGGAAACAATAGTAATTTACCTTTTTTTATAATTAAATGCTAATTTCATCATTATCTATCTTTAAAAAACTGAAACATATATATCAAATAAAGGGTATTTTTGTCAAATTTCATCATTTCATTCCAATTCCTTTGTAAACCAAACAAACAGATTCCAATTCATTTGACAAATTGCATTACATTTCCTGTCAACCAAACGCTTGGTCAAACCTGATAACATTTCATTCCAATTCCTTTCAGATTCCAATTCATTTGACAGATTTCATTCCTTCAGAAATCATTCTGCGAACCAAACGCACCCTTAGAGTTATACATAATGCTATGCAACTTGTAATTAAGAGATTTTGACATTTTATACTTTAGAAGATGGTACATCAGACATCAAAAGTGGTATTTAAGACATTAGGTTAGAACCAATATATAAGTAGTATAGATATATTATCTCTTATATACATTATATATTATTTGTATTATTATTATATATAACTTCTTATTAATAATTATTAATAAATACATATATCTTATATATTATGAGCTTTTACGATATATCATATTATATAATATATAATATAGGGAATTTAATTAAAATACCCTAAGTTTGACATTGACTTACCAAAATACCCAATTTCTTGAAAATTTTACCAAAATACCCTAATTTTCCGCGAAGGGACCCCGCGATCGTGGGCATGGACCAATTGTGAAATTTTTTGTGCTTCATATTTACACTTTCAGTCCCCATCGCGGGCCACCATCACGGGCCAGGGACTGAAAGTGTAAATATGAAGCACAAAAAATTTCACAATTGGTCCCTGCCCGCGATCGCGGGCTCCTTTTGCGGAAAATTAGGGTATTTTGGTAAAATTTTCATGAAATGGGGTATTTTGGTAAGTCAATGTCAAACTTAGGGTATTTTAATTAATTTCCCTATAATATATTATCTATATTACACTACACACATACATAAACATATATATATATATATATATATATATGAATATTATGATTTTTTATTTGTTTTATTGTGTGTATATACATCTATATTATATATATACTAGAAGTCTAATCGTGCAATGCAACGCGATATATCTCGATTTTAATGTTCTAATTTATTTTAATGTGTGGTTTTGAGAAAACGGTTATGTTTTTTTATAAATTTGTTTAAAGAATAACGCGTTTTAAAAAGTTCATGATTTGAGGATTTGAAAATGGATAGAGATAAGTATTAATCAAGTAATTAGCATTAAAATCGGTACATAAAGCTTCATTAGTTGTTTTTAAGAGATTTTAAATAATTAACATTAAATAGCGGTACATAAAGCTTTAGGGGTTGTTTTTAAGAGTTTTTTATAAATGCTTTATAATATAGTATATATATATATATATATGTGTGTGTGTGTGTGTGTGTGTTAGGGGTGAGCAAAACCCGACCGGCCCGACCAACCCGACCGACCCGAGCCCCGACCAACCCGATATTTGGTCAACCCGAATGGTCCGAACCCGAAAAATATAATCGGCTAAAACGGATCGGGGCGGGTGGCTGAAAATTTGGGCCAAACCCGCCCGAAACCCGAAATATGTATAGATATATATATTTTTCTTAAATATTATTTATATTTTATACTTGGGTTTAGGGTTCATTCAGACCGCGATTCTCGATTTCTCGTCTCTGTCTCTGTCGAAGCCAAGCCATCCATCGATTTACCCACGAATACGATTCTCGATTCTCGATTCTCTCTGTCGAAGCCAAGCCATCCCTAAGTCGAGGCTTTCAAAGTTTCAATTTCATCTCATCTCATCTCTGTCGAAGGAAGCCTGGAATGTAATTGAGAATTTGAGATACACCTTTTCAACAGTGCTGCCATTTTTAGAAAAGACCACTTTCTTCCTATACCCAATCGGCGTCGTCATCATTTCTACACCCATTTGTAAGTGTAGAATTCATCCCAAATAATTTATATTTGTAAGTGTAGAGTTTCAATTTAGATGTTGGGTAGTGTTTATCTTGGTGCAAGTAGTGTTGTGGTATTTATCTTTTTTGCAAATATTGTTGTGGACAATTGTCATAGTAGAGATCAATGTAGTTGTAGACTGGACAACCCGAACCACCCGACCCGAACAAACCGCCACCCGAAACCCGAACCCCGAACTACTGATTGGACGGGTTTCGGGTTCTCTTAGCCTCACCCGAAATCCGATCGGGTGGTGGGTTTTGGGCCCCGACCCGACCGAATGCTCTCCCCTAGTGTGTGTGTGTGTGTGTGTGTGTGTGTGTGTGTGTTCATACGATCCTAGACCTTATTTCGTATAAAATTGATCAGATTTATTTATGCAACAATACATCTCATATATATGAAAAAATAGATTGATAAAAACCTTTTAAGTTCGAAATTATAGGTTACTAATATTTTTAACCATGATTTTAAATTAATTTTCAATATTTTAAAAAAATTTGGACTGAATTACTAAAAAAAATACTCCTCGTTAGTCAAAAAAATAGAAATTATAAGTTCTATATTTTATATATTAGAAAAAGCTAACATTTTATTTATTTCTACGGAAAATTCAAAAAATTAAATAAAAATAAGACAAAAAGAACTCAAGCGTATATATAAAATATTTTATTTATTATCAATAATTCATATTAATTGTACATAATAAAATGAGACTATAAATTGATATTAAATATGATACAAATAAATAAAATATAATAAAATAAAAAACAATTTAAAATAAATAAAATAACAAAAACAAAAAAAAACAAAATACACAAAAAGACAAAAAAAAACAAAAAACAAAAAATGTAATGATGATATAGAGGGTTAGGGGTACCCTTAGCAATGGTTAGGGGTGCCATTAGCCTACCCCTTTAGGGGCTGTTTGGGATTGCATATTTAAAACAACTTATGTTTTTTTTTTGTAAAACGTTTATTAACTTGTGTGGTGTCAAATCGAAGTTTTATAAAAAATGTTTGAATTAACTTATGATGGTGCCAAAACATAATAAGCTAATAAGTTGTTATTTATAGAGTGTTTGGATTAGCTTATGATGGTGCCAAAACCTAATAAGCTAATAAGTTGTTTTTTTAAAAGAATAATCCAGGCAATTTTATAAAGAGAAAAGACAAACAAACAAGAGGCAAAACGGCAAGTTCAACACCAAACGGCGAAGCAGAAAAACAACGAAACGAAACCGTACCAAACCACTAACAACCAAAACAGACACATGCTAACGGACCTAAACCAAGAACAAAAGAAAATACACAACTAACAGTGCCAAAACAAGCACCAACAAAACACCAACGCTAAAAGATTATGGTCCCACATCATGAATCTTCACGGTCTTCTTTCGAGTCTTCCAAGTCACTCTAAGCATAACGGTCGTCACAATTTCCTTGAAAATATGTTGAGAATTCTGACGCTCCTCCGTAAAAAGCCTACGATTCCGCTCCAGCCACACTCCATAAATCGAGTCTGACAAAGCAAGTCTTTGGATCAATTTCTTCGGTCTCAGGTCACTCTAAGCTAACAAGTTGTTATTTAGAGAGTGTTTGAGATTGCTTATGATGTTATATAATCAAAAAGTTGATAAGTTGTTTCAAATAAGTCAGTAAGTTAGAATGAAATGACTTATCAAAAACTTCTTATCACCGGTGCCAAACCGCTATAAGCAGTTTTCTTTTTAAACCATTCAAACACTAAAAACTGTTTATTACCGGTACCACACTGCAATAAGTTAATAAGCACTTTAAATTAGCAATCCTAAACACCCTCTTAATTGTGTTATGGTAATCAGTTAATGTCTTCTCTTGGTATATATGGTTTGTTATATATTATCTTGTGCGTGTTGAAGGCAAGAAGCCATGTTTCGTAGTCGTTCTCATAAAAGATAACATCATCTAAGTAACTCATGATATTCAACCGTACAATGTTTACTTAGATAACCATACGTTCTAAAGATTGCCCAAACCTCTTTGATTAAACATTTTCTCATTTAAGATAAAAAAACATGTGTGCTTTAACAATACAATTCTCCTACCCAATGTAGTGTAATTACTGTGGTTAAATTACCGTAGTAAACGAATGAATTTGTCAACAACATTAGATTAGAAAAATATTGTGAAACGTTTCGACTCTTATCATGTTTTTGTATAATTGAATGGTTATATGGTTTGCACGAGTATTATGTGACACTGATGACTTATTTTTTCTACTCTGTACTATAATATAAAGCATTTGAGAAAAAAACTTAAAATCTATTTTTTATGTATCAAGTATCATTTATTAATGCATATTAGTTAAAATTTAAAATTTATTATACCATTTATGAAAATGTGAATAGATTTACTATGGTAACTTTGAATTATTTTCCTTTGTAATTATCCTTTATTTTTGTGATTTTTGCTTATTATGAGTTTATTATTGTAGTTTGTAATAACTAATTTTATTATCAGGGTCGTTCCAATTATTTTGGAGGCCCTGTTACATTATATTAATACTATTGATCAATAGATAAGTAATAAATAAAACAAAATCATAAAGTTTATACCATATAGTAATATTAAAAGTAATACAAATTAAAATAACAAAAATGAAGTAACATATTAAAATTCATTTAAATAAATTAGTCTTCTAACGTTTTTCGAAACAAAATCTTCAATCAAATCTTCATAATCAACTTTCTCCAAAAACCCATTTTCAATAGCTATCAAGGCTAGTCCGTTAAGTCTTTCTTGTGTCATTGTCGAGCACAAATAGTTCTTCAACAACTTCAACTTTAAGAAACATATTTCTGCAGATGCAACAATTACAGGAATAGTCAACAAGACTCTATACGCAATAATAGCATTAGGAAGGCAGTCTACATGTTTCAAATACTCTAAAATATCAAGAGGCCCCATCTTTTCATGTGGTAAAAACTCTTGGAGTAATTTTAATTCCACATATAAGTCATTTCCATCAATATCAGATTGATCTTGATTCTTAAGCGCAATTTCAAAGTTAATACAAGAAGACTTTAAACATTCATTATCCAAAGAACGCAACTTATCGGAAGTAAATAAAAACCCTAACACATTTTCATATTCTCTAGCTTTACCACAAGTATCGGCTATGTCACACAAAGTCAAATTAAGACTCTGAGAAGCACAAGAACTATAAAATGCTCTAGGATTTATATCTAAGAGTTTTTTAGCATTCCTTTATGTTTTCCTTTCATGTTTGCACCATTATTGTAACCTTGTCCTCGAACATTGTCTATATCTAAACCAAGACACTTTAACTCAGATTGTAAAACATCAAACAAACCTTGACCAGTGGTATCATCTACCTCCAAAAATCCAAGAAAAGATTCCTCAATACTAACCGTTTTAGAAGAGAGGTCTACATACCTTAAAATTAAGGACATTTGTTCTTGATGACTCATATCAGGAGTGCAATCAAGAAGAATGGATAAATATTTTGTCTCTTTTACTTTGTTAATGATTTCACATTTGATTCTCTTATCAATTCATTTTGAATCCTATTACCAAGATAATGAAAATGTATATCATCATTTGTAATACGTTGAACATGATCATGAACAATTGGGTCAAATTTGGCTAACATTTCAATCAATCCTAAAAAATTGCCATTGTCATTTTCATACAATCTACTGTTAGTACCACGAAATGCAAGATTGTGTGTTGCAAGAAACTTCACAATACAGAAAATTCTTACCAAGACTTTTTTCCAATGATTTTTTTCTTTCTCTATTTGATTTTGAGCAACTCTATCAATAGTTTCATTCTTTTTAAGTCTTAGACGCAAATCATACCAATATCAATCGTATCATTAGCATTAGCATCAATATCATTAGCATTAACATCAATATCATTAGCATCATTAGCATCATTAGCATTAACATCAATATCAATCTTATCGATAGCTTTATTGTTAGCATTAATATTAGTAGCATCATCATCAACATTGGTATCAATAGCATTTTCATCATCATCCAAATTAACACTAGCATCAACATCAACAGAATTATCAAGGGAAGCTTGTAATTTTTTAGTGAAAATTTTATCGATAGCTCATTTTTGAGACAAAATCATCTCTTTAATTTTTTTTAACGTTTTTGACATCTAGAATCATGTTTTCTAACTCTAGAAGACATGACGAAATACTACAAAAACAAATTAGACCAAATGACCAATTAGCAATTAACAGGATAAACAAATTAACAAATCGGAAACAAATAAGAAAATTTTAAACTTGAAAACTTGAAAACTTTAGGAAACAAATCAGAAATTAAACCACCATTCACAAAGTGACAGAGATTGAAATAATACACATGGGATGAGTCGTCCAAGTGACTAACAACAGCCCAAACCAAGTCAACAAGCCTGAAGCGGTAACCGTGAAAAACTCGTCTCAACCCTTGGTCTGTGGTTCTGACTTCTGAGAACTGAGAAATCCAAATTAGGAACTGTTGGTCCCGAAGGGTTATACAAGTTTGTAGAAGAGAAGGGGGGGGGGGGGGGGTTGAATACACACACATATTTTTATCTTTCTAAATTGTTTATTGATATATATCAAACAATTTACAGTTTGTTGTGGAATAAAATCAAGTATAAAACCTAATCTAAACAAACTATGAGAAACACACAAATTTCTTGCACTAGAAATAATAGAGAGGAAATAAGAAAACCTAAGGAGAGATTTTCTTGCACAAAGTAGTTCAGCGAGGAAAGGCTAGGCTCTTCCAAAATGAAGAAGAGTTTCTGTTGGGTCATCAAAGATTTGAAGATGACCTGATCTCCTTACATACTTTGAAAAACATCTTTTATACTTAGAGAAATTTTATATGGTTCTTTGTAATAGCTTATTCATACTGTCAAAGTTCGGTGAAGTCAAAGATCAGCCGAAATCAAGAAGAAGTATATCTACCAATGCGGATTGAAGATGGACTTCTCAACCCAAACTAAGCTGTCTCACCGATTGTCTCCATGAAAATCGGTGAGATCCCAAACAAGAGATTTCCCCCTTTGTCTCCTTGCCAAGAAGATCTTCATCATAAGAGGTAACTTTGGCAATCCCACCAATTGTCCCCATGAAAATCGGTGGGATCCTCAAAATTGGAGGATCCTCTCATAACATCCTTCCTAAGAGGACTCTCACCTACTTTGTCCATGACAAATCGGTGGGATCCTCAAATAGGAGGATCATCCCTTGTGTCTTTGCTAAAAGGTTTTCTCATCAAAGAAGGAATGTCTGAGTATGGAAGAAAAATGTGCATTTGTCCTTTTTCCCATTCTTAGATATTGTCACCATCAAACCTTTCTAGCATCATAGGAAAAGACACATTAACTTTTGAGAGTCAAACCTATCCTTCAAATGACAAAGTGACAAGTGTCCCATGTATCATTTGTTCATGACACTATATAAAGATGAAGACTTCTCCATGCAGAATAACAACTCTTGAAGATTACTCTGTGCACAAGACATTCTGCTCCTTTCTCTCTTTGAACTTTATAGCTTTCAATCTTTGTGTTTTAGAAGTTGTTTAGTTTTCAGTATTACTTTGTGAAGATTGTTAGAAGATTTTATCTGTTCTTTTCGCAACAATCTAACTATTCTATGTGTTCTATGTGTAATTCTTGATTGGAATATTTTTAATAAAAGAATTAATTAAAGTGAAAAAATTGTGTATTGTATTCAACCCCCCTTCTACAATACATGTTCTTGTTCTTATTAGCCATCTGGGACTAACAGTTTCCTATTTATACTGCATGCATTAAATGCAAGTCAGTACAACTTCACACGTGGCAGCATCTGGTTTAGTTGCATGAATTTGACTTTAGCAAACATCCTAGTGACCGCATGATGAACAGTGTAGTTGCAGAGTGGTTTGTACGATCCTGGACAAAAGGGATGTTCATTCTGACAAATCGTACGGGCGTGCAAGGAGATAAGACAAAAGTAACTTGTAGAGGAGGCTTCATGATCAACGCTCGCTGAATAGATTTTTATCAGCGAATGATAAAGTTCAGCGTTCGCTGAAGTCTGCTACTTGAAACTTCACGTGAAATGGACAAGTCTTGTGTTCGCTGATATCCACATCAGGTCACTAGTAGACTTAGTCACTTATTCGTCAGCTTGGTCTTCGATTTCAGCTTTGAACTCAGTTGTCGTGAATCTTGTTTTCAGGGATCATAAGCAAACAATTACAAATGAAACTATCAGCGATCATCAGTGAGACTGAACAGGCTCAGGGCTCACTAATGTACATGCATCGCTGAAGTATAAATTAAAGCATGTGTTTTCCATCAGCGATACTAAACAGACTTAGTATATATTCTTAGATGGTGAAACACTGATACATATTGTTTACTTACAATTTTCACTAAGTAGTTTTGAGAGTCATTATCAAATCACTGAAGGGTTTGGATCAACAATGCCCCCTATTTGATGATGACAAAGCAATAAAAGAAAGTTTCTAAGTTAAAAACACAAGGATAAAAAGGACTCATAAAGTGTGTGTCCCATTTACTGTTTTCAGGGATCTTTTCTAGTACAGATGGAATAAAGTATTTCACTGAAACTTTTCAATACTTCGTAAATACAAGATTACAAGGGAAGTTGAAAAATTACAAGTACAGTGAAAGATAATCACAAGTACAAAAGTTTACAAGCTGATAAAAAAGAAGAATACAAAAGGTGATCCTATCAGCTATTCAGGTTCTTCCTTGAAGAGAAGTTCATCAAGGGTGTCAGTCTGTGGAATCATCCAATCAGGGACTATTACTCCCTGATCCCGTCTTCGTTTGGCTTCACGGTAGATCTGGGGCTTGATGAATCTTCCAAGGAATGAGCGATCACACCAATACAGAAGGTCTCTGAGTTGTTCGATAGGAGCGATGGGTAACTCAGATAGGCGTTGAAAGCACTGACGACCATAGTAATCAAGGAAGAATATGCCATAAGGTTCACTGACTACCTTTCCAGCTTCAAATTCTTCAGCGGGAGGCAGTGAGATGTCAAGTCCTGAAAAATCAGCATCTGGACCAAGTACAGCTTCACGAGAAAAGTCAACACCAGTCTCGTTTCGTATAACAGGGCCTGAAGATGGCGGAGGCTTTTTCTTTGGAGCGCTTCGTTTTGGTTTGATGGCTGGAATGGACAGATCAACAACTGAGGAGACTTAGTCGATTAGCTTATTAATAGCGTTTTCAACACAAGACTTGTAGCTTGATCGAGATCGCTGAATTGCATCATCGTTTAAATTCAACAGGCCTTCAGTTGGCAGGGGCAGCGGTGCTGCAATCGGTGGTGGTGGAGATGATGGTGGTGGTGGTGGGTTGTGATTTTTCGATGGAGGAAGTGCCTTGAGTCGCTTACCTGAAGAGAAGAAATCGAGATGAAGTAAACAAAATACAAAGAAATCGCAGAAGTAAATCGATGAAGAAAATCGATGAATAAGAAAGAAGAAATCGCAGAAGTAAAAGGGAAGAAGAAGAAGAAGAAGAAGAAGAGAAATGGAGAAGAATACCTGTGAATCGATCGATCTGGTTGAGGCAGAAGAAGAAATCGATGAATCTTGTTGAGGAAGAAGAAGAAGTGTCGGCCATTTCACTGTTGCATGAGAGTTTAGGTTAGAATATCAAAAGGGTATTTTGGTACAAATAATCTTGTTCCATCTAGTTCTAGGGGGGTGGACACCCGTGTTCCATCCTTGTGCAAGTTAGTTCCACTTTGTCCTACATATAAACACACCAAACATGGTACAACCTTGTTCTGTTATGTCATGTCCCACCCTGTTCAGCGTACCAAACGCCCCATAAACAATTTATAAAGATAAAAATTGTGTGTTTGTATTCAGCCCCCCCCCCCCCTTTTTACAAACTTGTATAACCCTTCGGGACCAACAAACACTATATTTTTGGAAGTGAAATAGCAACACTTCTAATCACCAATAGTTAGATTAGTAGGTTGTTGAACTTTATTTCACTTATTAATTTGTATTGTAAACGTCATACAATTGTTTCCCCTTTTTGGGTGATTTGTCTATGTCAAACTCGTTTTATTCCGCATTTATTCAGGTTTAAATTTACCCCAATTTTTAGGGTGTTACAATGTGCTTGATGGTGGAATAAATCAATCTATATACTAAAGGTATATCATAGAATGTGTTTGACAGTAGAATGAACTTACGGTACTATGTAAAAATGATATGGTAGATAATATCAATTTAAAAATAAGGATTGATTGATTTTGCGTCTAGGAATACTCCAAAACACGGTTTTATATGAATTATTAGTATATCTTGAATTCAATGTTATTTTTTATGACGAAAACAATATATTGAAAAAAACTCGTACTTACTGAAGGCCCATTTTTAAATCTCGGCTATAAAACGTTAGGAACATACCTTAGCATCTCTAACGGTTTTTTCAAAATTTAATGGAGAAATTTAGGAAGATGAGGATTTTGAGTTAATATTTTGCTCTAGTTTCCCCAAAGTTATCTCCAAAATGGAGAAAGTAGGAGACAAAATGGAGAAAGTAGGATAACACCTTAAAAATGATTAGCTTGTGAGAGCATCAATATAAAACTTTGAAAATAAATATTTAATAAAGATAAATGAAATTTTAATATTATAACCAATGTTGAATTCTCAAAAATGAAAAATCTGTTAAAAAAAAATAACTTACGATATTTTATCTTAACTTTTTTTAAAGAATCTATTAAAAAAAACACTCCAAATATCTTTCCAGAATATGTTTTGGAAGAATAGCCAACAAATACATCTTTATCGCACCATTGTATAAAACCTCTTTTTATGAATAGTAGTATAATGCTCCAAAACACTTTGGGGGTGTTTGGGATTGTTTATTTTTTTGACTTATTTGGTTATTAGTTTTTGTCATCGTAGATAAGCTATTATTAGTGTTTGGATTGGAAAAAAAAATGTTTATAACTTTTCTTCACTACAAATAAGTTGTTTTTGATAAGTTAATAAATTCTAACTTATTTGAAACTGTTTATCACTTATTTGTCCAAATTACATTTTTATCCCCAACTCTTTTTTAACACGACATAAGTTGATAAACACTTTTAAAAATAAGCATAAGTTGTTTTAAATAAGCAATCCCAAACACCCCTCAACACCATTTTGGCCAAAATTAAATTTTCACGTAACATTTTGTTGGTATTTTTACTATATATTATAATCGTACACAGGATTATATATTGAATCACGAAAACGAAACAGAAAGAGAAGAAGCAGAAAATTAAAAGGAAACGAATTCCTATAAAAAGAGAACCGCTGAGGCTCGTGTTGGACACGATTCCCTTAAACAGATTTTCCGTCTGTTCCCAGGGTACAACAGCGAAAGCAGTTATAGAACTGCCGGAGATGACACTCTTGCCCGAAAAAATCGACGGAAATAGATTCGTATGCTACTGTTCGAGTTTCGTATGGAGAGAATACCGAGAGAGAGTTGAGTTCTGAAAACGTGTTCAGTTCGTTGTATCTTTGGATGAACACGAGACCATGTATTTATATTGGAATTTGAAACCGACAAGCATAAATTCGTAATTAATAAATCGGTTACTGAAACCGAAATTCATAATAACAAATCAATACTGTAACCGACATTTATAAATTCGGAATTAAGAATTTGATTATGAAACCGAAAATCTTAATTACGAAATACAAACTGTAACCGAAATACAGTTTCAAAAAAAAATACAAACTGGTCAAACGAATTTTTTAGCAAAACCGAGCACGAGATTTTGGAGCTGCATTTGTGTTCGCAAGTCGCGCTCGCACATAAGTTCGACGATTTTAGCTTACTAAATCGTCAATCGGCACCCCCCCTGCGCGCGGGTAGAAGTTAGAGTAAAACCAATCAAGGAGCTTGTCAACTCCTTACACTTCTTTGGTTATAAACCAAAGAAAGTTTACTCTCTCTTCCTATGTGGGACACCTTCCCACACCCAAACTTGGTTTTTTCTAATTTCATCCAATTGTTCAACTTTGAGCATCGATATCTCATTCACACATACTTCGTTTTGGACGCATTATATATCGTTTCGAAGCTCTCATATAGGAGAACATAAACCCACCAAGAGTTAATTATATATACCACATATATATATATATATATATATATATATAGAGGGAGGTTCAAGGGAAAACCTCAAATAAATGGAAAACTAAAAAACACTTTATTAACCGTTGGATTAGATGATCTGATGGATGTGATTAGACGGGCGGTTACAACAATATTAATTAAATTAAAAAACCTCACCCCCTTGTTTTTTATTCGAAAAAATACGAAAAATGAACAAAATTCGAAGCAAATAAATTGCACCAAATAAACGATCATATTTTTCTCGTTAATTTGACATCCATATTGATATACTTTTTTCTCCGTATTTTTGTGGTTTTCTAGTTTTCCAGATATTTAAGGTTTTCCCCTGAACCTGACCCTATATATATATATATATATATATATATATATATATTTAAATGTGTCCAAAGTTTAGTAAAAACCATATTTTTACTAAAAATTTCCAAGACATTTTTTGTTGAGAGAGATGCCAATCCTTCGTCACTCCTGTCTGCTACCAGATAAAGTACGGTTGATTTATCATGCGATGACTCCAGGCCATTCGTGGTCACCCGGGGATTAGTCGGTATGCGTAAGCTGGCCCGAAAAGCCACGGTTACCACATAAAAAACATTTTTCAAGAGATTCTTCAAAACAAAGTATTAAAAGTCAAAACTTTCAACGAAAAAATATATTAATCTCCAAAAGTTTCAACATTTTAAAGATTACAATATAAAATTATATCATCAAAATATTTAATATAACTTATGATATTATTTCACTCTCTCAAACATTTAGTTTTACATTTTTTTATTGGTTAGATACATAAAAAAAATTGGATTTCACACATAATCATTTGGGCAGATTTGTTTAAATTTGAAGAATTTTACGATACATTATATTTTCTCTATCTTATAATGTTAAAGAATATTTTGAAACATTTATACCATAAATATATAAAATGCACACCATTCAAAACCCACCGTATTATATTCCTGTGGTCGTGACTCGTGACTACAGCGAATGAAACGGTTGAAAGGCTTGAGCGCCTTTTTACATACAACGTGACCCCTAAACCGGAACTTAGAGCATTCGTCTCCTGAAATCACCACCGAAGCCCCATACAAAGCATTCACTGCAAAACCCTAACCTTCTCCATCCCTCTAACAATAACAATGGAGGTCAACTTCAGAGGATGGGATGCGCAGATGGAGCACATGTATCATACAGGTACGTACACCATCATTCATCAATATTTTCTTTTGATCATTGATCAAAGAGGATTATTCGAAATGAGGTCACTAAATCTTACACTAAATACTAAATTTGGTGTAAATAACACTATTCACATCTCTCTATTTTCCATACTAAATTTAGTGTAATGAATAACATTATCTATCACTTTTAAAAAAAATAGTATTATTACCCATCGGAGAAGATATATTATTAACACTAAAATTTACACTAGTTTTGAAATTTGGTGTAAAATATGGTGTGAGATGGCAGGAGGAAGGTTTTTAGCGAGTGTAGTTGAATTTTGCATGGTGGTGTTGTTTTACAGAGGGATTATGGAGCCAGGGTGGATCTGTGGATATGAGAGAGGCTATCCAACGTGAACTTGAGAAGGAGAGGATACGGGAGGAGATACTGGCGGAGGAAATAGCGCGTAGACGCCTTTTGGAGGCGGAAGTGAGGAGAGAGATGGCAACGCATGATCCATCATCGTTTATGCTTAAGCCTCCACTTAGCCACAACAATCGATTGGAGCCAGGAATGCCGCGAGCTCAACGGAGAAACACGGCGGCAGCAGCGGACGTCAACATGGTGAAATTGGGGCCTTTCAGCGGCTTCATTTGTCAACAGGAGACGGCAAAAACAAAGTTATTGATCTGGTCAGTATCTTTCTTTTGTGTGTGTTCATGCAATGCAACTTTAGTAAATCTGTAATTTATAGTCTTAATTGTTCATTCTGATGAAGAAGTTCTGAATTAAGGATTTTGAATTAGGATTTGCTCAATTAGGCTTCTTTCACTATAGTTATAAATATTTCATAGTTAAACTTGTTGTCTCCAAAACAGTAGAAGGTTCATATTCCATTGAAAGCCCTCTTGTTCTAGGCTTTTTGTAAGACTTGCCCAAGTGGTAAAAACTTATTAACATAGTCTAAACTCTTTGAGGTCGAATCATAGTGATCGTCGGATTGCACGGTGAACAGACCTTTTGCGGTGGATATCTCAGATATTATTAGTCTAGAAGATATGTTCCAAATTCCATAGGTATTTAATTGTCATTCCAGTTGTATAAAAGAATCTTGTTTTACAGAACAATTAACCTTGTCTTTAAGATTGGTTTCAAAATTTGCTAATGTTTATTTTATTCTATTTCAACATTAACATAGCTTTATACATGATCTTTCTTTATATAATTATAATATATATATATATAGGTGATGGAACATTGTATGGACTTTTTAAATTTTATTTCAGGGAAAGCCCAGTGGTGTAAGCCTATTTGGAGCAAAAGGGAAATCTGCAACGGCAAGTATGTGGAGTTGTGCAGTTTGTAAGGTGAGTGTTACATGTGAGCATGATTTCAATCAACATCTTGCAGGGAAGAAACATGAGGCCCAGATGACAATCCTGAAAGCCAATAAAGCTCAAACACATCAAAGGACATGTAAAAAACATGTATCGGCAGGTGGAATGATTAAGCTCAAGGACAGGTCTGCTGAAATTGTTGGGCTTGGAGTTGCCTTGAAGAAATCCACCATCTTGGAATCCAATCTTTTGAAAAGCAACAACAAGTCAGCCAAGAAGAATTCAAGCAAATGTACTGTTTCAATTGATTCTTCAAAGAAGGAAGATAACTTGATGTTTTCGTGTCAGATATGTAATGTAGGAGCTTCCTCTGATAACGTTATGAACGCGCATATTAAAGGGAAAAAACATCTCAAAAACCTGCTTAAACTTCATCAAGAATCTGCTGCTCCTGCAACCAAAAAGAAATTACAAACTGTGGGTGGTGTGGTTTGGAGAAGGTGATCATTGGCGACCAAGACAAAGAAACAAAACTTGCCAACCCACTTTTTGTGAATCTGGTCTGGGAGTTTATTTGGGATGTCTTTGGTTTCAAGATATCAACATTAACATTTTATGGGGTAATTGAAAGTCCAATTACTGATTAATTAACAATTGATGTTTTAATTCTATTATGGTAATCAGTTAATGTCTTCTCTTGGTATATATGTTTAGTTATACATTATCTTGTGCGTGTTGAAGTCAAGAAGCCATGTTTCCAAGTCGTTCTCATAAAAGATAACATCATCTATGTTTATTTAGATAACCATACGTTCCAAAGGTTGCTCAAATCTTTTTGATTAAATATTTTTTCATTTTAAAGGTGCGTTTGGTACGTTGGACATGACAGAACAAGATAGAATAGGGATCACTGTTTCATGTTTGGTAGGACTTTTATGTGAAACAGACAGGAATAAAGTGGAACAAAGTAGGTGGAACATGATTTATGTTTTACCAATATAACATTAAAATATAATATATTTTTATATAGTTTCTATGTTTTGATTAATTTATAAAAATTATTAAATACAAATAGTAAAAAGAATATACAAAGTGTTAGAAAATAGAAATTGGAAACTACATATATATATATATATATATATATATATATATATATATATATATATATATATATATTTATAAATTACATAATTGTCCCGTCTGTATATCAAACGCACCCTAACAAACAATCCTCCGAAATTGTAAAAGGTATAAAGTAAAATAAGTAAATAAGTATAGGGGTGAAATTTACACTTTCAACCCCTATACTTATTTACTAACTTTACTTTATACCTTTTACTTTCATAATTTTAATTTTACATTTAACACATATAATCGTTTATTAACTAAAATACGTTTTAATTTTAACAAGTTACACCATTGTAATCGTCTATTCGATACGTTCGAAATGAGCCCAATCTTGAATTTTTTTGATTTATATATTTTAATATATATCATATACACTACATCAAAATATTTTTGATATTTACAGTTTATACCATTATAGTTAATTATTTAATTTACGGTACTCTTAGGTAGCGTTTGGTACGCATACTAGATGGGACGGGACGGAACTGGATGGGACGGGACGGGACTGAACTGAAGGAGATAATTTTAATCTAAGTTACGTTGAAAATACATCGATAATTTTGTGCATACTCTGTAACTGCAAATACTTCAGCTCCAAACACACATGAATCATCATTCGCCAAATACCCATTTTCACAATTCTTAAATGAGTCCAGTGATACCCACTTGTCAAAACCCCATTTAATATTCTTCTCGTGAAACTTTCTCCTATTGTCATTCACGATATCTATAAACACATTCAAATAATAATAATTTAAAACGATTTAATGAATTAATTAATATATGATTATTATGTTAATGCGATAGGAGTGTAAAAAAAATTGAAAAAAAAAATAAGAGATGTACCATAAATTAAATAATTAACTATAAGGGTATGAATTTTAAATATAAAAAATATTTTTTATGTAGTGTATAACTGTATATGATATATATATTAAAATATATAAATCCAAAAAAATTCAAGATTGGGCTCATTTCGAACGTATCGAAGAGACGATTATAATGGTGTAATTTGTTAAAATTAAAACGTATTTTTTAACGTATTTTAGTTAATAAACGATTATATGTGTTAAATGTAAAATTAAAATAATGAAAGTAAAAGGTATAAAGTAAATTTAGTAAATAAGTATAGGGGTTGAAAGTGTAACATTTCATTTTAAATTCGTAAAATTGGACGAAAGCGGGGTGAACAGTGTCAAATGCGGGTCAAATTTTCAAAAATGGTCCATGGAATTTTTCAAAAATGGTCCCTTGCAATTGAAAAGTCACAAAAAGTATACCATCGCGGGATTCCATTTTTCAAAAATAGTCCCTGCAAGTTTAAAAAAGTGTCAGAAATGGTCCCTGGCTCGCGATCGCGGGCTCCCATCGCGGAAAAAAGGGTATTTTTGCAAAGTGGGAGAGATTTAGGGCATTTTGGTAACACTTGGTCAAACTTAGGGTATTTTAATTAATTTCCCTAAAAAGAATATAGAAAGTGTTAGAAAATAGAAATTGGAAACTACATATATATATATATATTTTTTATAAATTACATAATTGTCCCGTCTGTATATCAAACGCACCCTAACAAACAATCCTCCGACCCAATGTACTATAATTGTTATGGTTAAATTACTATAGGAAACGAATGAGTTTGTTAACAACTTTAGAAAAATATTATGAAACGTTGGACTCTTATCTTGTTTTTGTATAATTGAATGGTTATATGGTTTGCATAAGTATCATGGGATATTGTCATATTGATGACTTGATTTTTCTACTCTGTACTATATTATAAATCATTTAAAAAAGTCTTAAAAATTAATTTTTATGCGTACCATTTAATGATGCATATTACTAAAAATTAAATTAAATTAATAGTGAATAGTGCTTAAGTACAATTTTAAAGCTGCATGCTTAAATTCATATAACTCACTGACAATCATTATAAAAAAAACAGGATAAACATCTTATTTTAAATATAAGAAATCTAAATATAATTAGAATACTCGTTTAGTTCTAACATAATAATTAATCATTATCCTTATGAAAAAGATTACATTTTTAGACCTTAAATAAATTATAATAAAATTTTTGAATTAAACAATTATATAAAAAGCAAGAAGTTTTAAATTGTTAAAATTTGACAATAATAACGATATACTTTAAAAAAAATTATGGTATCTTGAAATTTATATTTTATTCAAACATAAAAATATTGTTGCTACCAAAGGGCCTTTGGTCTAGCGGTATGGGAGCATTTGTCCTCGTAGGAGGTCAGAGGTTTAAACCTCACCAAAGGTGAGGAGAGTGTGAGTTTAATTGCTGCATTTGCCGTATATGAATATCATATACTTAAAAAAAATATTGTTGCTTTTTTAAAATCATACAAAACATATCATAAAGTCGATGAAAACTAAGAAAAATATATGGTGTTGTATTATGCTACTACACTTCTTAGAGCATCTACAACCTTGGCACAAAAAAACACCAATTTTGGTGGGCCTAACACCAAAAAAAAACCATCAACTCCAACCATACTCCAAAAAAAAACACTAAATTTGTGGACCCCACATTAAAATAACATATTTTATTTACTATTAACTATTTTTAATAACAATAATTATAATTTGTAAATATAATAATAAATAATCAGTAATTTATTTATTTAATGAATACCGATATTTTATATATTATCAAACCATTCTTATATATAAATAATTATAATTCTTATATATGAAAACTAGTTAGAAAAAACCAACAAGTTTCAATTAATAAATTTTACATAATTATTTTTAGATTAATTCAACTAATTTATTGTGCTTGAAAATAAATATTAGATGAATTAATAGTTATTAATTGATAAACTATGTATAAGTTAGTTAATTAAATTAATTTTTTATTAGTCTAATGGTGGGCCAACATGTTTGGCGTGTGAAAATCCACACTGCATATTTGCAGTGTGAAATCATAAACCGGCAAAAAAAAATTGGCGTTTGCCGTGCGATTGGAGGGCTCTGCACGACAAATCATGGGATTTACCGTGCGGTTGGAGATGCTCTTAGGCCACCCGTACCGCCCTCGGGTACGGGATCGGGTAAGGCCGAGGTGGCAAGCAGGTTCGGGAAGGGTTCATCGGGTAGGGGTACGGGGGGGATCAGGTAGCATGCGGGTTCAGGGAGCGGGTTCACCAACCCGATGATACCCGTTGCATATTTAATTTTTTTTATTTTTTTTTATTTTATTTTTAATTTTTTTAAACAATACCGTTTACCAACGGCTATTTTACATTTTTTTTAAAAATGTCCAAAATGGTCACCGGTTCCAACGATATCGACAAATTCATCCCGGGGTTCAAAACGTACCAAACCTTCCGATGATGACGGTGAAGATGTTCGGGTCGACGAGGTCGAGCAACTTCAACGACCCATCGGGAGAAACAAGGCAAAAAAAGCATCAACAAGTAATACGACCGGATCGAATCCGGACGAAAGTGTTACTCAGTTGTTGACGACCATAAGCTCGTTCAACGAGCAGATTGAGGGTACAATGGAGTACAAAATGAAAAAACTTGAACTCGAACAACAAAAGTTAGAACTCGAACGAGAAAAACGATATGAACAAGACTTCGAGTTTTTCATAGCCCCACATGATCACCTTTCGGGAGATGTTTTGAGGGCTACTTTAGCGAGAAAAGAGAAAATTAGAAAATATCATAATTTTTAGTGTTTTGTATTTTGTAATTTTTATTTTTTTAGTGTTTTGTATTTTGTAATTTTTAATTTTTTAATGAATGATGTGAATTTTTATTTTTATTATTTATCTTATTTTTATCTATTAAAAATATATAAATATTTTTATTTTGTTAAATAATTAAATGTATAAATAAAAGAATTAAAAAAGATGAGGTGGCAATTGGGTTCAGTGGGTTAGCGGTACTCCACTTTTGGGTAAGGAGGGTAGGAAAGAGAAAAGCTGATGTGGCGCTGAGGTGGCAAGTGGGTTCATTGGGTAGTGGTACTCATGGTCTTAAAGCATCTCCAACAGCTTCCCAAAAAAAATTCCAAAATGGGGAAGTAAAAGTCAAAATCCCCAAAAAAAATTACACCCATCTCCAACAGATTCCCCATATTTGGAAAAACACTTGGTAATCATATTTGAAGTATTCTCCAAATTTGGAGAAAATTTTGGAGAAAATCCTATTATCCCCATTTTAGGAAAACTTTTGGGGAAGCTGTTGGAACTTATTTGTGTTCCAAAATCCTCATTTTCCCCATTTTCTCCAAAATAAGGAAGCTGTTGGAGATGCTCTTATAAACCCCAAGATAATTAATGTGATGATGATAACTAATGTGATGAATGTACTTACCCGACTAACTAATTCAACTAATACTTTTATTAAATAAAAATTAAATGAATTCATCCAATATTTATAAAAATTACCAAATTTTGATCTAAATTATTTTATTTTCAATTTCTTTTTACACATTTCCATTCTAACGATAATTAGATAAATAAATATATCTATATAATATTTAAAATATATATAAATATTATTTCGGGTTTTCGGATGGATCGGGTGGCCAAATCAAACCCAACCCGAACCCAAATATTCCTCCAAAAGTCGGGTTTCGTATTTTTGAATTTCGGGGTATTTGGGTATTGCAAAAACACCTTATTTTTGGTTCGAGATCGAATTCGGATTATTCGGGTTTTGCACACCCCTACACGTAACATTCTTTTTGAGATCGAGAGATGCCAATGCTTCATCACTCCTCGAGATAAAACGATGACAATCATCCAATGTCAGCTTCAAATTTAGTAACCAAGATTTAGGCATTTTTTGGTGTACATGTTTGGATGACCATAAGCTAGCTTTTTGAAACGCTACTTGAAGTAGCGTTTTAGTAGCTTTTTGTGAATATTTCAATTATGCCTCATTAATATTAATTATTATTTATTAACTATTTTTTTAATATGTTCTTTTTGGTAATTTAAATGTTTATAAGCTACTTTTTGCCAAACGTGACTTTTTCATCAGCTAGCTTATCAGCTACCAGCTAGCTTATAAGTCATAAGCTAGCTTATCAGCTAGTTTGCCAAACATAGCCTTACAGTTCTGATTCTTTTTAATTAAAATCTCCAAATCTTTGGTTAATAATAGATTTTTCAAAATGGAAGATTAAAAGTCAAAATTTCTCAGAAAATATATGTTTATCTCCAACCGTTTCAACATTTTAAAGATTATAATATAAAATTACATCATTAAAATATTCAATATAATTTATAAAATTATTATTTCACTTTCTCAAACATTAATTTCAAAACTTTTTATTGGTTGGATACGTAAAAGAAAAATCGATTTCTCATTATCTCATATAGTCATTTTTGCAGATTTGTTTCTCTATGTTATAAATTATAAGAGAATCTCCAACAGCTATGCTAAAATAGAGAAAAGTGGGATTTTAGCAATTTTTTTGCTCCAACAGTTATGCTATACCGTATGCTGAAATAGAGAAAAGAAGAGAGAAATTTAAAATCTCCAAATTTAGAGAAATCTCTAAAACTCTATATTTGAGAAAAAAAAATATTTTCTTTCTTCTCACCAATAGAAGACGTTAAAGTTGTGTGCATGGGAAAGATAAATAATAGATTAAAAAAAAGATAAATAATATTTATTTAAATATATTTAATATTTTAATAATAGAATTAGTAATAGAATTGCTAAAATAGAGTAGCGGTTGGAGTTGCTGTAATATTTATTTAAAAGAAGATTTTGAAACATTTATACCATAAATATATAAAATGCACAGCATTCAAAATCAAAACGCAGCGACCCACCACAACCCACCGTACGGCACAGTCCACGTTGCGTGTATTTACATATAACGAGACTCCGAAGGCGGAAACTTTTCCTCTCCTCAAATCACCACCGGATGCTCATACGGGGCCATACCTAATGTAAATCTTTCTCTGCAAAACCCTAATTTTCTCCATCTCTAACAATGGAGTTCAACTTCAGAGGCTGGGATGCGCAGATGCAACACATGTATCATACGCCTGTAAAAGGTACACGATCATTCATCATTTTCTTTTGGTATATTGAAGTTTTATTTCGGTTCTGATTAATGAGAGGTGGTTTTCCTCTTCTAATTTAAGACGTATTTCAGACTTAAAGGCTCTAAAATCTTAACAACAACAACAAACAGTCCTAACGTAAAACGTCAGACTTCAAAGGTATTAAGAGGTTTAAAAAAAACAAACATACCCTGAGTTTTGCAAATCAAAGAGGATTATTCGATATGAGGAAGGTTTTTATTTGGATTTCAGCGAGTGTAGTTGAATTTTGCATGGTGGTGTTGTTTTACAGAGCGATTATGGAGCGGAACGAGCCATGGTGGAGTGCCTGGATCTGTGGATGTAAGAGAGGCGATTCATCGTGAACTTGAGAAAGAGAGGATACGGGAGGAGATAGTGGCGGAGGAAATAGCACGTAAGCGCATTTTGGAGGCAGAAGTAAGGAGAGAAATGGCGATGGAAATGGCAATGCATGGTCCATCATCGTTTATGCTTAAGCCTCCACTTAGTCACACCAATCGGTTGGAGCCAGGAATGCCGCGAGCTCAACCGTTTGCACCGGTGGTTGTCCAAGAGAAATACGGCGGGGCTTTTCAGCGGCTTCCTTCGTCAACAGGAGATGGCAAAAACAAAGTTATTGATCTGGTCAGTATCTTTCTTTTTTGTGTGTGTTCATGAATGCAGCTTTGGTAAATCTTTAATTTATAGGTGAGAATCTACACTATTATTCAACTTCCTGGGTAAGATTCTAGTCGATAAGAACAACATTGTGTGCAATAACTTATTTGGTAAGCACTAGCCGTCGTCACCTTCACTTACCCGGTAAGACTCCAGGTCCTTGTCATCGGTTTTACCATGTAAGATTCTAGGTCGGTAATTGACCTGGTAAGCACTCACCGGATAAGCATTTGGTAAACGGCCCCTTAATTAATGTTGTTTAGATAATTGATATTATTCCAATTATTAAAATGGGTGAGCATGAATTGTATTATTTGCTTCATGAAGATGCTTAAACAAGGCTGCTCAGTTCAGCTAAAAACTATGTTACTTGTTGTTTGAGTCAACTTTGATCATTTAAAAGTTCTTGTTTGCTATCTAATGTTTTTTTATTTTTTTATTTCAACATGAACATAGCTTTATACTTGAGATCTTTCTTTATATAATTATATATAGGTGATGGAACATTGTATTGTTTGCTTCATGAAGAAACCTAAACACACAAGTAGTATTGTAAATCTTGCAATTTTGACAATGCTACTAATTTTAGCTGAGATTTTCATAGATGTTGTCTGAGTTTTTTCTTTTATTTTATTTCAGGGAAAGCCCAATGGTGTAACCCAATCTGGAGCAAAAGGGAAATCAGCAAGTGCAGGTTCAGGTGAGTGGAGCTGTGCAGTTTGTAAGGTGAGTGCCCCATGTGAGCATGCTTTCAATCAACATCTTGCAGGGAAGAAACATCAGGCCCAAATGGCAGCTCTCAGACCCAAAACTAGTCAAAAACAGTCGCTCTCTTCCTCAATATCGGTCAATGGAAAAATGAAGCTTAAGAACAAGTCTGCTGAAATTGGGCTTGGAGTTGCCCCCAAGAAATCCACCACCATGGAATCCACTGTTTTGAAAAGCAACAAGTCTGCTACCAATAATTCAAGCAAATGTGTTTCAATTGATTCAAAGAAGGAAGATAAGAAAAGTGGCACCAGACAGCAGTTTTTGTTTTCGTGTGAGATGTGTAAGGTAGGAGCTTCTTCTGATAAAGTTATGAACGCCCATATTAAAGGGAAAAAACATCTCAAAAACCTTCTTAAACTTCATCAAGAATCTACTGCTCCTGGAACCAAAAAGAAATTTGAAACTGTGGGTGGTTTGGAGAAGGTGATTGGTGACCAAGACAAAGAAAGCACGGAAAACACACACATTGCAGACAGTCAAAGTATCGGATCTATACAGTCGATATGACCAAAACAACCATTAACATTTTATGGGGTAATTGAAGGTTCATTTACGGATTAATTAACAATTAATGTTTTAGGGGGGCATTGCTATTGGCACCCCGGGCGATAAATGTATTGGAAATTGAAACTATCAACTCATCAAATCAACCACATAATATATTCTATTTTATTATTAATGGTATATGTATAATTGTATATATATACTTACGGGTTAAGACTCTTCGTCCTTGCCTTCGGTCTTACCGGGTAAAATTCTTGGCGTATATCATATTCGGTAAGTAATGTGACTTGATAAGCACTTAGGGTGTGTTTACTTGTGACTTAATTGACTTAATGGGAAAACCGGCTTATTCGCGCAGACATTTTTGGGTGTTTACTTGCGACTTAATCGCACAGGTTTGGGCTTATTCGCACAGTTGGGTTAGAGGTGTTGTCCACATTAAGATGAAAATAGGACATTTATACCCTTGAAAAAACACACTAACTAAAAACCCTACCTTCCTCACGTCTCTCACTTCCATCACCACTCTCCCACACCCTTCCCCATCGCGTCTCACTTCCAGCCGGCGACACAACAACCTTTCTCCGGCGACGCAGCTCTTCTCCAAGAACCTTTCTCCGGCGACACAACAAGCTTTTTGCTCTCTTCCACTGCTCTCTTCGTCTTTTTTGCTTTGTTTTTTGCTCTCTTCCACTGTAATTAGAAGTAACAGAAAAGTTCCTGGTTTTTGCTTGTGTTGCTTTCTTTATGAAATTCTTGGTTGTTACGAAATGGTTCCTGATTTTGCTTTATGTTTGCTTATTATGCTTTGTTTACGAAATGGTTCCTGATTTTGCTTTATGTTTGCTTATTATGCTTTGTTTATGAAATGGTTCATGTTTTTGCTTTATTTGGGTTATGAAATATCTTTTTTGCTTGTTATGAAATTGTTATACTTTTATTTCCATTTTTTGCTTGGTTATCCACCGGTGTTTAGTATATATATAAATTTATATTTTGATTTTTGGATTATATATTTTGACGTTTAAATAATTTTGTGTTTCAGAAATATAGTTTGGTTTAAAAAATAAACAGAATATATAAATCAGCTTATAATTCATACTCAGGGATAAATCGGTCATTTCTATTATTTAGACTGTTGATCCAGATAAAAAAGTAAACAACAACAACAATTTATCCAGACAGATAAATTTAACCATACAGACAAATTTATCCATACAGGACTTAATGAAAAATTTGGTAAACAGCCCCTTACCCGGATATGGTAAATGGCCCCTAAAAATTTCATCTCTTCTTACCTCAAATAAAGAAGCTCGCCTTTTTTTTCTCGATAAAACTGATGGTTTCTTTTTCAAGGTTCAGTCTTAGGATTCCATCATCAAAACTCTCGATTGAGAAGAATTTCTACTACTCTCAAACCATTTTTGCCAATAATCTTTATCATTTTCTAGAATCAGATCCCTCTATTTTGATTCACCCGTCTTACAACCATTCTTTCCATTAATTACCTTGATAGGTTCACTTGCAGTCTTAATTTACAAAAAGATAAGCCATGGATGATTCAACATTCCTTTAGAAATCTTTACATTACATTACACTAAGATGTTTGGTCCAAGCATCTATACAAGATTCAAATTTACATCATAGATGGACAGATGCAAAAATATGTACATAAAAACATCACAAACTATGCTTACGTAGAACCATCTATATGGGCTATTTTACTACTTCCTTTAATAGCAGATCTTGTCCCCTCAAGTTCATATATTCACTAAAAGAATTAAAAAGCATTACGTTTCTGAAAAGCAGAACACATGACTTGAACAAAGGACTGCATCCAGACAACTTAAAAGAGTACAAAGAAAGTTGTCTTTCCTGCTGAAACCCTTGTGAGCTGCAACAGTTATAGAAGCTTGATCACCCTCAAGTGACTTTTCAGCCATTTTGTTAGCTTGTCTTTCCTCTTCTTCAGGAACTACTTCATGGATGTCAAGAAAATCAATATTTGTTGGGTTTTGGGAAGTTCGTTCTTTATCTTTAACCATTGCAGGCATCCAATTAATAACTCGACAGGTTGCAAGGTTCTAAGAAAAGTATACATATGGAGCTTAGATTGTCATTGTATTTTAAGATTTGCAAAAAAATCTATGTATCTGACTACTATTGATCTTCATGTATAAAAAGAAAGCATCTCCAGTGAAGCTAAAGTAAAAGTGAAATGTACAATGATTATGTATGAGATAAAGATGTAGTTCCTCATAAACATTGTACAACAACAAATGTTAGGAGCATAATGTTTTTCAAACAGATTACCAAGGAGAAATGGTTGCATATACCAACAAACCAAATGGGCTGAAGGTTTTACAAGGAGGGCTAATTTTGCAAAATTCAAACACCTTCTATGTATACCACATAAACATTTGCTTGACAAAGATATATATATTCAAATCAAATCAACCACAACCCTGTAAACATATTGGTTCGAATATTAATTTAGAAAGTCCAAAGAAATCAAAGAAGGTACCTGGCATTTTAAACATTTGAATGCCTAGCCATCTCTATGTTCCTATTATATGAAAGGAATTTCACGAAGAAGAAAAGGGGCAACAAAATAGTAGAAATATCAAAATTGGATCATGTGGGAGGACGATTAGACCTAATTTAGACATAAATCAGGGAAAAAACCTTGAGATCTAAGAAAATCCAGATTATTCCTTTCATATGAAAAGTAATTACGAGCTATGAAAAGCCAAATTATCTTGTATCGCAACACAATCAAATTGGACAAAAAAACTGAGATAGCTGCTGGCAAGAGTTCCAAAAAACCAAGAGTAAACCAGTGGCCAACTGACTGCTAAAGCTGTTGTCCATATGAAATTGTAAATCCTTGGCAGCAACCATAGGGTCAAAATCCAAGATGGAACACTAATCAGAGGATGAAAGCACCAGGGTATATTTATTAAATTGATGAAATCAAGAGTTAGGGTTTCGCTACCTGAAATCAAAATCTGAGAGGAGTAGTGATGTAGGTAGATTTCTTCAATTTGAAATCAAACAGAAGCTTGCGATACGTTTGAGAGATAGATGAGATTTTAGATTGAAAAGAACTCTCATATTCGACCACAATTTATATGCAACGTGAAGCTTGGAGCCCATCAAGTAGCAGGTAGAAGAAAGTGGCGAAATCTTCCATTTCAGTATGGTCCGATACGTAAAGAGTAGAAGAAGAGTATGGCTGCATTTCGTACTCTCAATATGGTAGTGAAAAGTAGAAGAAGAATGTGTGTGGTACTGAGGGTGAGGGTATGGGTATGGGTATGGGTATGGGTATGGGTATGGGTATGGGTTGAGACGTGAAAAGGCAGAAGGGCCAGTCCTTTTGTGTTGCGTAAACAAAAAGGTTTTAGGGTGTGTTTGGTTCGTCGGATTTCGACGGAATTAGGTGGAATTGGAATGGTTAATTCTGTTGACCAAATTTCATTGTCATGTTTGGTTACCTATGGAATGGAATTGAATTCCCCAAATTCTTTTAGAGCATCTCCAACAGCTTTGCTATAATTTTTTCAAAATAGAGAATCAAAAGTTAAAATCTCTAAAAAATGTTACATTCATCTCCAACAGTTTTGCTATTTTATAGATTTTAACACAAATTATATTAATATAATATTCTTTAATTTATATTCCTAATGCACTTTAAAATAAAAACTTAATATAAAATGATAAAAGAATTATGTCATTGTTGGATTGAATTAAATAATTATTTTTCTCTCCTATTTAGAGAATTATAGAGAATTCTCTATATTTATAGATTTCTCCAAAAATCTCTATTTTAGCAATCAAGATAGCAATGTTGTTAGAGAAGAATAGCAAACAAAAACCCACATTTTACTATTTTAGCAATGCTCTTGGAGATGCTCTTACATATGGATTTCATCATTCCTTTACAAAACTGATGGAATTGAAATCCATTCCAACCCAATTTTTGAAAATGACAAAAATATCCTCATACATAAAACCCTAGCTGCAACTCTTTCTCATCCACTTCTGCTTCTGTCGATCGAGATTTTCTTTGGAGGAGCATCTCCTTCCTTCGTTCTTCTCAATAAAGGATCAGGTATACATCTTCTCCTCCATTATCGACTGAGATTTCTTGTTCTTTCTCCATCATCGACTGTAGCGTCTTCGATTTTGTGTTACAAACTGTTAATCGTATTCTTTTTTTTTTGAACGGCAATGCGGCATCGAACCCACGAACGACTACCACGCACACACGCACACACGCACGCACACCGTCCCGGCGGTATCGGGCATCCAAGGGCAGCCCACTAATCCGCCGCGTCCGCAACCCAGCTTACGCTTGGGCCTATTCCCAACCACATTGGGCTGGGGCGATAGCCCAGTCTTCGACTGGACCACCTAAGGACGGCCCAACCAGAGGTTAGGCGGGTATCTCAGACATGCTTACCACGGGGTTCGAACCCTGGTAGTCAGGGATACCATCCACTGACCCCCCAAGGATGTTACTTTACCACTGGGCTACACATGCTTTGATACTGACTTCAATTTTATGTTAGCATCTGTTATCGTCTTCGTCTTGCATCTGTTATTGACTTCGATTTTGTGTTACCATATGTTATTGACTTCAATTTTGCATCTGTTATTGACTTCGATTGTTGAATTTGTATTACAGATTTCGATTGTTACCATCTGTAAACGGTGCTGTGATGATGGCCAAAAATGGTGATGCAATGGGGTTGGAGGATTTAGGTCAAAAAGGGGGAGAAGGAAGGATATATATATATATATATATATATATATATATATATATGTATGTATGGAAATTAGATAAGCAAATTAAAAACAATATAAATGGAAACAATAGTAATTTACCTTTTTTTATAATTAAATGCTAATTTCATCATTATCTATCTTTAAAAAACTGAAACATATATATCAAATAAAGGGTATTTTTGTCAAATTTCATCATTTCATTCCAATTCCTTTGTAAACCAAACAAACAGATTCCAATTCATTTGACAAATTGCATTACATTTCCTGTCAACCAAACGCTTGGTCAAACCTGATAACATTTCATTCCAATTCCTTTCAGATTCCAATTCATTTGACAGATTTCATTCCTTCAGAAATCATTCTGCGAACCAAACGCACCCTTAGAGTTATACATAATGCTATGCAACTTGTAATTAAGAGATTTTGACATTTTATACTTTAGAAGATGGTACATCAGACATCAAAAGTGGTATTTAAGACATTAGGTTAGAACCAATATATAAGTAGTATAGATATATTATCTCTTATATACATTATATATTATTTGTATTATTATTATATATAACTTCTTATTAATAATTATTAATAAATACATATATCTTATATATTATGAGCTTTTACGATATATCATATTATATAATATATAATATAGGGAATTTAATTAAAATACCCTAAGTTTGACATTGACTTACCAAAATACCCAATTTCTTGAAAATTTTACCAAAATACCCTAATTTTCCGCGAAGGGACCCCGCGATCGTGGGCATGGACCAATTGTGAAATTTTTTGTGCTTCATATTTACACTTTCAGTCCCCATCGCGGGCCACCATCACGGGCCAGGGACTGAAAGTGTAAATATGAAGCACAAAAAATTTCACAATTGGTCCCTGCCCGCGATCGCGGGCTCCTTTTGCGGAAAATTAGGGTATTTTGGTAAAATTTTCATGAAATGGGGTATTTTGGTAAGTCAATGTCAAACTTAGGGTATTTTAATTAATTTCCCTATAATATATTATCTATATTACACTACACACATACATAAACATATATATATATATATATATATATATATGAATATTATGATTTTTTATTTGTTTTATTGTGTGTATATACATCTATATTATATATATACTAGAAGTCTAATCGTGCAATGCAACGCGATATATCTCGATTTTAATGTTCTAATTTATTTTAATGTGTGGTTTTGAGAAAACGGTTATGTTTTTTTATAAATTTGTTTAAAGAATAACGCGTTTTAAAAAGTTCATGATTTGAGGATTTGAAAATGGATAGAGATAAGTATTAATCAAGTAATTAGCATTAAAATCGGTACATAAAGCTTCATTAGTTGTTTTTAAGAGATTTTAAATAATTAACATTAAATAGCGGTACATAAAGCTTTAGGGGTTGTTTTTAAGAGTTTTTTATAAATGCTTTATAATATAGTATATATATATATATATGTGTGTGTGTGTGTGTGTGTTAGGGGTGAGCAAAACCCGACCGGCCCGACCAACCCGACCGACCCGAGCCCCGACCAACCCGATATTTGGTCAACCCGAATGGTCCGAACCCGAAAAATATAATCGGCTAAAACGGATCGGGGCGGGTGGCTGAAAATTTGGGCCAAACCCGCCCGAAACCCGAAATATGTATAGATATATATATTTTTCTTAAATATTATTTATATTTTATACTTGGGTTTAGGGTTCATTCAGACCGCGATTCTCGATTTCTCGTCTCTGTCTCTGTCGAAGCCAAGCCATCCATCGATTTACCCACGAATACGATTCTCGATTCTCGATTCTCTCTGTCGAAGCCAAGCCATCCCTAAGTCGAGGCTTTCAAAGTTTCAATTTCATCTCATCTCATCTCTGTCGAAGGAAGCCTGGAATGTAATTGAGAATTTGAGATACACCTTTTCAACAGTGCTGCCATTTTTAGAAAAGACCACTTTCTTCCTATACCCAATCGGCGTCGTCATCATTTCTACACCCATTTGTAAGTGTAGAATTCATCCCAAATAATTTATATTTGTAAGTGTAGAGTTTCAATTTAGATGTTGGGTAGTGTTTATCTTGGTGCAAGTAGTGTTGTGGTATTTATCTTTTTTGCAAATATTGTTGTGGACAATTGTCATAGTAGAGATCAATGTAGTTGTAGACTGGACAACCCGAACCACCCGACCCGAACAAACCGCCACCCGAAACCCGAACCCCGAACTACTGATTGGACGGGTTTCGGGTTCTCTTAGCCTCACCCGAAATCCGATCGGGTGGTGGGTTTTGGGCCCCGACCCGACCGAATGCTCTCCCCTAGTGTGTGTGTGTGTGTGTGTGTGTGTGTGTGTGTGTTCATACGATCCTAGACCTTATTTCGTATAAAATTGATCAGATTTATTTATGCAACAATACATCTCATATATATGAAAAAATAGATTGATAAAAACCTTTTAAGTTCGAAATTATAGGTTACTAATATTTTTAACCATGATTTTAAATTAATTTTCAATATTTTAAAAAAATTTGGACTGAATTACTAAAAAAAATACTCCTCGTTAGTCAAAAAAATAGAAATTATAAGTTCTATATTTTATATATTAGAAAAAGCTAACATTTTATTTATTTCTACGGAAAATTCAAAAAATTAAATAAAAATAAGACAAAAAGAACTCAAGCGTATATATAAAATATTTTATTTATTATCAATAATTCATATTAATTGTACATAATAAAATGAGACTATAAATTGATATTAAATATGATACAAATAAATAAAATATAATAAAATAAAAAACAATTTAAAATAAATAAAATAACAAAAACAAAAAAAACAAAATACACAAAAAGACAAAAAAAAAACAAAAAACAAAAAATGTAATGATGATATAGAGGGTTAGGGGTACCCTTAGCAATGGTTAGGGGTGCCATTAGCCTACCCCTTTAGGGGCTGTTTGGGATTGCATATTTAAAACAACTTATGTTTTTTTTTTGTAAAACGTTTATTAACTTGTGTGGTGTCAAATCGAAGTTTTATAAAAAATGTTTGAATTAACTTATGATGGTGCCAAAACATAATAAGCTAATAAGTTGTTATTTATAGAGTGTTTGGATTAGCTTATGATGGTGCCAAAACCTAATAAGCTAATAAGTTGTTTTTTTAAAAGAATAATCCAGGCAATTTTATAAAGGGAAAAGACAAACAAACAAGAGGCAAAACGGCAAGTTCAACACCAAACGGCGAAGCAGAAAAACAACGAAACGAAACCGTACCAAACCACTAACAACCAAAACAGACACATGCTAACGGACCTAAACCAAGAACAAAAGAAAATACACAACTAACAGTGCCAAAACAAGCACCAACAAAACACCAACGCTAAAAGATTATGGTCCCACATCATGAATCTTCACGGTCTTCTTTCGAGTCTTCCAAGTCACTCTAAGCATAACGGTCGTCACAATTTCCTTGAAAATATGTTGAGAATTCTGACGCTCCTCCGTAAAAAGCCTACGATTCCGCTCCAGCCACACTCCATAAATCGAGTCTGACAAAGCAAGTCTTTGGATCAATTTCTTCGGTCTCAGGTCACTCTAAGCTAACAAGTTGTTATTTAGAGAGTGTTTGAGATTGCTTATGATGTTATATAATCAAAAAGTTGATAAGTTGTTTCAAATAAGTCAGTAAGTTAGAATGAAATGACTTATCAAAAACTTCTTATCACCGGTGCCAAACCGCTATAAGCAGTTTTCTTTTTAAACCATTCAAACACTAAAAACTGTTTATTACCGGTACCACACTGCAATAAGTTAATAAGCACTTTAAATTAGCAATCCTAAACACCCTCTTAATTGTGTTATGGTAATCAGTTAATGTCTTCTCTTGGTATATATGGTTTGTTATATATTATCTTGTGCGTGTTGAAGGCAAGAAGCCATGTTTCGTAGTCGTTCTCATAAAAGATAACATCATCTAAGTAACTCATGATATTCAACCGTACAATGTTTACTTAGATAACCATACGTTCTAAAGATTGCCCAAACCTCTTTGATTAAACATTTTCTCATTTAAGATAAAAAAACATGTGTGCTTTAACAATACAATTCTCCTACCCAATGTAGTGTAATTACTGTGGTTAAATTACCGTAGTAAACGAATGAATTTGTCAACAACATTAGATTAGAAAAATATTGTGAAACGTTTCGACTCTTATCATGTTTTTGTATAATTGAATGGTTATATGGTTTGCACGAGTATTATGTGACACTGATGACTTATTTTTTCTACTCTGTACTATAATATAAAGCATTTGAGAAAAAAACTTAAAATCTATTTTTTATGTATCAAGTATCATTTATTAATGCATATTAGTTAAAATTTAAAATTTATTATACCATTTATGAAAATGTGAATAGATTTACTATGGTAACTTTGAATTATTTTCCTTTGTAATTATCCTTTATTTTTGTGATTTTTGCTTATTATGAGTTTATTATTGTAGTTTGTAATAACTAATTTTATTATCAGGGTCGTTCCAATTATTTTGGAGGCCCTGTTACATTATATTAATACTATTGATCAATAGATAAGTAATAAATAAAACAAAATCATAAAGTTTATACCATATAGTAATATTAAAAGTAATACAAATTAAAATAACAAAAATGAAGTAACATATTAAAATTCATTTAAATAAATTAGTCTTCTAACGTTTTTCGAAACAAAATCTTCAATCAAATCTTCATAATCAACTTTCTCCAAAAACCCATTTTCAATAGCTATCAAGGCTAGTCCGTTAAGTCTTTCTTGTGTCATTGTCGAGCACAAATAGTTCTTCAACAACTTCAACTTTAAGAAACATATTTCTGCAGATGCAACAATTACAGGAATAGTCAACAAGACTCTATACGCAATAATAGCATTAGGAAGGCAGTCTACATGTTTCAAATACTCTAAAATATCAAGAGGCCCCATCTTTTCATGTGGTAAAAACTCTTGGAGTAATTTTAATTCCACATATAAGTCATTTCCATCAATATCAGATTGATCTTGATTCTTAAGCGCAATTTCAAAGTTAATACAAGAAGACTTTAAACATTCATTATCCAAAGAACGCAACTTATCGGAAGTAAATAAAAACCCTAACACATTTTCATATTCTCTAGCTTTACCACAAGTATCGGCTATGTCACACAAAGTCAAATTAAGACTCTGAGAAGCACAAGAACTATAAAATGCTCTAGGATTTATATCTAAGAGTTTTTTAGCATTCCTTTATGTTTTCCTTTCATGTTTGCACCATTATTGTAACCTTGTCCTCGAACATTGTCTATATCTAAACCAAGACACTTTAACTCAGATTGTAAAACATCAAACAAACCTTGACCAGTGGTATCATCTACCTCCAAAAATCCAAGAAAAGATTCCTCAATACTAACCGTTTTAGAAGAGAGGTCTACATACCTTAAAATTAAGGACATTTGTTCTTGATGACTCATATCAGGAGTGCAATCAAGAAGAATGGATAAATATTTTGTCTCTTTTACTTTGTTAATGATTTCACATTTGATTCTCTTATCAATTCATTTTGAATCCTATTACCAAGATAATGAAAATGTATATCATCATTTGTAATACGTTGAACATGATCATGAACAATTGGGTCAAATTTGGCTAACATTTCAATCAATCCTAAAAAATTGCCATTGTCATTTTCATACAATCTACTGTTAGTACCACGAAATGCAAGATTGTGTGTTGCAAGAAACTTCACAATACAGAAAATTCTTACCAAGACTTTTTTCCAATGATTTTTTTCTTTCTCTATTTGATTTTGAGCAACTCTATCAATAGTTTCATTCTTTTTAAGTCTTAGACGCAAATCATACCAATATCAATCGTATCATTAGCATTAGCATCAATATCATTAGCATTAACATCAATATCATTAGCATCATTAGCATCATTAGCATTAACATCAATATCAATCTTATCGATAGCTTTATTGTTAGCATTAATATTAGTAGCATCATCATCAACATTGGTATCAATAGCATTTTCATCATCATCCAAATTAACACTAGCATCAACATCAACAGAATTATCAAGGGAAGCTTGTAATTTTTTAGTGAAAATTTTACCGATAGCTCATTTTTGAGACAAAATCATCTCTTTAATTTTTTTTAACGTTTTTGACATCTAGAATCATGTTTTCTAACTCTAGAAGACATGACGAAATACTACAAAAACAAATTAGACCAAATGACCAATTAGCAATTAACAGGATAAACAAATTAACAAATCGGAAACAAATAAGAAAATTTTAAACTTGAAAACTTGAAAACTTTAGGAAACAAATCAGAAATTAAACCACCATTCACAAAGTGACAGAGATTGAAATAATACACATGGGATGAGTCGTCCAAGTGACTAACAACAGCCCAAACCAAGTCAACAAGCCTGAAGCGGTAACCGTGAAAAACTCGTCTCAACCCTTGGTCTGTGGTTCTGACTTCTGAGAACTGAGAAATCCAAATTAGGAACTGTTGGTCCCGAAGGGTTATACAAGTTTGTAGAAGAGAAGGGGGGGGGGGGGGGTTGAATACACACACATATTTTTATCTTTCTAAATTGTTTATTGATATATATCAAACAATTTACAGTTTGTTGTGGAATAAAATCAAGTATAAAACCTAATCTAAACAAACTATGAGAAACACACAAATTTCTTGCACTAGAAATAATAGAGAGGAAATAAGAAAACCTAAGGAGAGATTTTCTTGCACAAAGTAGTTCAGCGAGGAAAGGCTAGGCTCTTCCAAAATGAAGAAGAGTTTCTGTTGGGTCATCAAAGATTTGAAGATGACCTGATCTCCTTACATACTTTGAAAAACATCTTTTATACTTAGAGAAATTTTATATGGTTCTTTGTAATAGCTTATTCATACTGTCAAAGTTCGGTGAAGTCAAAGATCAGCCGAAATCAAGAAGAAGTATATCTACCAATGCGGATTGAAGATGGACTTCTCAACCCAAACTAAGCTGTCTCACCGATTGTCTCCATGAAAATCGGTGAGATCCCAAACAAGAGATTTCCCCCTTTGTCTCCTTGCCAAGAAGATCTTCATCATAAGAGGTAACTTTGGCAATCCCACCAATTGTCCCCATGAAAATCGGTGGGATCCTCAAAATTGGAGGATCCTCTCATAACATCCTTCCTAAGAGGACTCTCACCTACTTTGTCCATGACAAATCGGTGGGATCCTCAAATAGGAGGATCATCCCTTGTGTCTTTGCTAAAAGGTTTTCTCATCAAAGAAGGAATGTCTGAGTATGGAAGAAAAATGTGCATTTGTCCTTTTTCCCATTCTTAGATATTGTCACCATCAAACCTTTCTAGCATCATAGGAAAAGACACATTAACTTTTGAGAGTCAAACCTATCCTTCAAATGACAAAGTGACAAGTGTCCCATGTATCATTTGTTCATGACACTATATAAAGATGAAGACTTCTCCATGCAGAATAACAACTCTTGAAGATTACTCTGTGCACAAGACATTCTGCTCCTTTCTCTCTTTGAACTTTATAGCTTTCAATCTTTGTGTTTTAGAAGTTGTTTAGTTTTCAGTATTACTTTGTGAAGATTGTTAGAAGATTTTATCTGTTCTTTTCGCAACAATCTAACTATTCTATGTGTTCTATGTGTAATTCTTGATTGGAATATTTTTAATAAAAGAATTAATTAAAGTGAAAAAATTGTGTATTGTATTCAACCCCCCTTCTACAATACATGTTCTTGTTCTTATTAGCCATCTGGGACTAACAGTTTCCTATTTATACTGCATGCATTAAATGCAAGTCAGTACAACTTCACACGTGGCAGCATCTGGTTTAGTTGCATGAATTTGACTTTAGCAAACATCCTAGTGACCGCATGATGAACAGTGTAGTTGCAGAGTGGTTTGTACGATCCTGGACAAAAGGGATGTTCATTCTGACAAATCGTACGGGCGTGCAAGGAGATAAGACAAAAGTAACTTGTAGAGGAGGCTTCATGATCAACGCTCGCTGAATAGATTTTTATCAGTGAATGATAAAGTTCAGCGTTCGCTGAAGTCTGCTACTTGAAACTTCACGTGAAATGGACAAGTCTTGTGTTCGCTGATATCCACATCAGGTCACTAGTAGACTTAGTCACTTATTCGTCAGCTTGGTCTTCGATTTCAGCTTTGAACTCAGTTGTCGTGAATCTTGTTTTCAGGGATCATAAGCAAACAATTACAAATGAAACTATCAGCGATCATCAGTGAGACTGAACAGGCTCAGGGCTCACTAATGTACATGCATCGCTGAAGTATAAATTAAAGCATGTGTTTTCCATCAGCGATACTAAACAGACTTAGTATATATTCTTAGATGGTGAAACACTGATACATATTGTTTACTTACAATTTTCACTAAGTAGTTTTGAGAGTCATTATCAAATCACTGAAGGGTTTGGATCAACAATGCCCCCTATTTGATGATGACAAAGCAATAAAAGAAAGTTTCTAAGTTAAAAACACAAGGATAAAAAGGACTCATAAAGTGTGTGTCCCATTTACTGTTTTCAGGGATCTTTTCTAGTACAGATGGAATAAAGTATTTCACTGAAACTTTTCAATACTTCGTAAATACAAGATTACAAGGGAAGTTGAAAAATTACAAGTACAGTGAAAGATAATCACAAGTACAAAAGTTTACAAGCTGATAAAAAAGAAGAATACAAAAGGTGATCCTATCAGCTATTCAGGTTCTTCCTTGAACAGAAGTTCATCAAGGGTGTCAGTCTGTGGAATCATCCAATCAGGGACTATTACTCCCTGATCCCGTCTTCGTTTGGCTTCACGGTAGATCTGGGGCTTGATGAATCTTCCAAGGAATGAGCGATCACACCAATACAGAAGGTCTCTGAGTTGTTCGATAGGAGCGATGGGTAACTCAGATAGGCGTTGAAAGCACTGACGACCATAGTAATCAAGGAAGAATATGCCATAAGGTTCACTGACTACCTTTCCAGCTTCAAATTCTTCAGCGGGAGGCAGTGAGATGTCAAGTCCTGAAAAATCAGCATCTGGACCAAGTACAGCTTCACGAGAAAAGTCAACACCAGTCTCGTTTCGTATAACAGGGCCTGAAGATGGCGGAGGCTTTTTCTTTGGAGCGCTTCGTTTTGGTTTGATGGCTGGAATGGACAGATCAACAACTGAGGAGACTTAGTCGATTAGCTTATTAATAGCGTTTTCAACACAAGACTTGTAGCTTGATCGAGATCGCTGAATTGCATCATCGTTTAAATTCAACAGGCCTTCAGTTGGCAGGGGCAGCGGTGCTGCAATCGGTGGTGGTGGAGATGATGGTGGTGGTGGTGGGTTGTGATTTTTCGATGGAGGAAGTGCCTTGAGTCGCTTACCTGAAGAGAAGAAATCGAGATGAAGTAAACAAAATACAAAGAAATCGCAGAAGTAAATCGATGAAGAAAATCGATGAATAAGAAAGAAGAAATCGCAGAAGTAAAAGGGAAGAAGAAGAAGAAGAAGAAGAAGAAGAGAAATGGAGAAGAATACCTGTGAATCGATCGATCTGGTTGAGGCAGAAGAAGAAATCGATGAATCTTGTTGAGGAAGAAGAAGAAGTGTCGGCCATTTCACTGTTGCATGAGAGTTTAGGTTAGAATATCAAAAGGGTATTTTGGTACAAATAATCTTGTTCCATCTAGTTCTAGGGGGGTGGACACCCGTGTTCCATCCTTGTGCAAGTTAGTTCCACTCTGTCCTACATATAAACACACCAAACATGGTACAACCTTGTTCTGTTATGTCATGTCCCACCCTGTTCAGCGTACCAAACGCCCCATAAACAATTTATAAAGATAAAAATTGTGTGTTTGTATTCAGCCCCCCCCCCCTTTTTACAAACTTGTATAACCCTTCGGGACCAACAAACACTATATTTTTGGAAGTGAAATAGCAACACTTCTAATCACCAATAGTTAGATTAGTAGGTTGTTGAACTTTATTTCACTTATTAATTTGTATTGTAAACGTCATACAATTGTTTCCCCTTTTTGGGTGATTTGTCTATGTCAAACTCGTTTTATTCCGCATTTATTCAGGTTTAAATTTACCCCAATTTTTAGGGTGTTACAATGTGCTTGATGGTGGAATAAATCAATCTATATACTAAAGGTATATCATAGAATGTGTTTGACAGTAGAATGAACTTACGGTACTATGTAAAAATGATATGGTAGATAATATCAATTTAAAAATAAGGATTGATTGATTTTGCGTCTAGGAATACTCCAAAACACGGTTTTATATGAATTATTAGTATATCTTGAATTCAATGTTATTTTTTATGACGAAAACAATATATTGAAAAAAACTCGTACTTACTGAAGGCCCATTTTTAAATCTCGGCTATAAAACGTTAGGAACATACCTTAGCATCTCTAACGGTTTTTTCAAAATTTAATGGAGAAATTTAGGAAGATGAGGATTTTGAGTTAATATTTTGCTCTAGTTTCCCCAAAGTTATCTCCAAAATGGAGAAAGTAGGAGACAAAATGGAGAAAGTAGGATAACACCTTAAAAATGATTAGCTTGTGAGAGCATCAATATAAAACTTTGAAAATAAATATTTAATAAAGATAAATGAAATTTTAATATTATAACCAATGTTGAATTCTCAAAAATGAAAAATCTGTTAAAAAAAAATAACTTACGATATTTTATCTTAACTTTTTTTAAAGAATCTATTAAAAAAAACACTCCAAATATCTTTCCAGAATATGTTTTGGAAGAATAGCCAACAAATACATCTTTATCGCACCATTGTATAAAACCTCTTTTTATGAATAGTAGTATAATGCTCCAAAACACTTTGGGGGTGTTTGGGATTGTTTATTTTTTTGACTTATTTGGTTATTAGTTTTTGTCATCGTAGATAAGCTATTATTAGTGTTTGGATTGGAAAAAAAAATGTTTATAACTTTTCTTCACTACAAATAAGTTGTTTTTGATAAGTTAATAAATTCTAACTTATTTGAAACTGTTTATCACTTATTTGTCCAAATTACATTTTTATCCCCAACTCTTTTTTAACACGACATAAGTTGATAAACACTTTTAAAAATAAGCATAAGTTGTTTTAAATAAGCAATCCCAAACACCCCTCAACACCATTTTGGCCAAAATTAAATTTTCACGTAACATTTTGTTGGTATTTTTACTATATATTATAATCGTACACAGGATTATATATTGAATCACGAAAACGAAACAGAAAGAGAAGAAGCAGAAAATTAAAAGGAAACGAATTCCTATAAAAAGAGAACCGCTGAGGCTCGTGTTGGACACGATTCCCTTAAACAGATTTTCCGTCTGTTCCCAGGGTACAACAGCGAAAGCAGTTATAGAACTGCCGGAGATGACACTCTTGCCCGAAAAAATCGACGGAAATAGATTCGTATGCTACTGTTCGAGTTTCGTATGGAGAGAATACCGAGAGAGAGTTGAGTTCTGAAAACGTGTTCAGTTCGTTGTATCTTTGGATGAACACGAGACCATGTATTTATATTGGAATTTGAAACCGACAAGCATAAATTCGTAATTAATAAATCGGTTACTGAAACCGAAATTCATAATAACAAATCAATACTGTAACCGACATTTATAAATTCGGAATTAAGAATTTGATTATGAAACCGAAAATCTTAATTACGAAATACAAACTGTAACCGAAATACAGTTTCAAAAAAAAATACAAACTGGTCAAACGAATTTTTTAGCAAAACCGAGCACGAGATTTTGGAGCTGCATTTGTGTTCGCAAGTCGCGCTCGCACATAAGTTCGACGATTTTAGCTTACTAAATCGTCAATCGGCACCCCCCTGCGCGCGGGTAGAAGTTAGAGTAAAACCAATCAAGGAGCTTGTCAACTCCTTACACTTCTTTGGTTATAAACCAAAGAAAGTTTACTCTCTCTTCCTATGTGGGACACCTTCCCACACCCAAACTTGGTTTTTTCTAATTTCATCCAATTGTTCAACTTTGAGCATCGATATCTCATTCACACATACTTCGTTTTGGACGCATTATATATCGTTTCGAAGCTCTCATATAGGAGAACATAAACCCACCAAGAGTTAATTATATATACCACATATATATATATATATATATATATATATATATATATATATATATATATATATATATATATATAGAGGGAGGTTCAAGGGAAAACCTCAAATAAATGGAAAACTAAAAAACACTTTATTAACCGTTGGATTAGATGATCTGATGGATGTGATTAGACGGGCGGTTACAACAATATTAATTAAATTAAAAAACCTCACCCCCTTGTTTTTTATTCGAAAAAATACGAAAAATGAACAAAATTCGAAGCAAATAAATTGCACCAAATAAACGATCATATTTTTCTCGTTAATTTGACATCCATATTGATATACTTTTTTCTCCGTATTTTTGTGGTTTTCTAGTTTTCCAGATATTTAAGGTTTTCCCCTGAACCTGACCCTATATATATATATATATATATATATATATATATTTAAATGTGTCCAAAGTTTAGTAAAAACCATATTTTTACTAAAAATTTCCAAGACATTTTTTGTTGAGAGAGATGCCAATCCTTCGTCACTCCTGTCTGCTACCAGATAAAGTACGGTTGATTTATCATGCGATGACTCCAGGCCATTCGTGGTCACCCGGGGATTAGTCGGTATGCGTAAGCTGGCCCGAAAAGCCACGGTTACCACATAAAAAACATTTTTCAAGAGATTCTTCAAAACAAAGTATTAAAAGTCAAAACTTTCAACGAAAAAATATATTAATCTCCAAAAGTTTCAACATTTTAAAGATTACAATATAAAATTATATCATCAAAATATTTAATATAACTTATGATATTATTTCACTCTCTCAAACATTTAGTTTTACATTTTTTTATTGGTTAGATACATAAAAAAAATTGGATTTCACACATAATCATTTGGGCAGATTTGTTTAAATTTGAAGAATTTTACGATACATTATATTTTCTCTATCTTATAATGTTAAAGAATATTTTGAAACATTTATACCATAAATATATAAAATGCACACCATTCAAAACCCACCGTATTATATTCCTGTGGTCGTGACTCGTGACTACAGCGAATGAAACGGTTGAAAGGCTTGAGCGCCTTTTTACATACAACGTGACCCCTAAACCGGAACTTAGAGCATTCGTCTCCTGAAATCACCACCGAAGCCCCATACAAAGCATTCACTGCAAAACCCTAACCTTCTCCATCCCTCTAACAATAACAATGGAGGTCAACTTCAGAGGATGGGATGCGCAGATGGAGCACATGTATCATACAGGTACGTACACCATCATTCATCAATATTTTCTTTTGATCATTGATCAAAGAGGATTATTCGAAATGAGGTCACTAAATCTTACACTAAATACTAAATTTGGTGTAAATAACACTATTCACATCTCTCTATTTTCCATACTAAATTTAGTGTAATGAATAACATTATCTATCACTTTTAAAAAAAATAGTATTATTACCCATCGGAGAAGATATATTATTAACACTAAAATTTACACTAGTTTTGAAATTTGGTGTAAAATATGGTGTGAGATGGCAGGAGGAAGGTTTTTAGCGAGTGTAGTTGAATTTTGCATGGTGGTGTTGTTTTACAGAGGGATTATGGAGCCAGGGTGGATCTGTGGATATGAGAGAGGCTATCCAACGTGAACTTGAGAAGGAGAGGATACGGGAGGAGATACTGGCGGAGGAAATAGCGCGTAGACGCCTTTTGGAGGCGGAAGTGAGGAGAGAGATGGCAACGCATGATCCATCATCGTTTATGCTTAAGCCTCCACTTAGCCACAACAATCGATTGGAGCCAGGAATGCCGCGAGCTCAACGGAGAAACACGGCGGCAGCAGCGGACGTCAACATGGTGAAATTGGGGCCTTTCAGCGGCTTCATTTGTCAACAGGAGACGGCAAAAACAAAGTTATTGATCTGGTCAGTATCTTTCTTTTGTGTGTGTTCATGCAATGCAACTTTAGTAAATCTGTAATTTATAGTCTTAATTGTTCATTCTGATGAAGAAGTTCTGAATTAAGGATTTTGAATTAGGATTTGCTCAATTAGGCTTCTTTCACTATAGTTATAAATATTTCATAGTTAAACTTGTTGTCTCCAAAACAGTAGAAGGTTCATATTCCATTGAAAGCCCTCTTGTTCTAGGCTTTTTGTAAGACTTGCCCAAGTGGTAAAAACTTATTAACATAGTCTAAACTCTTTGAGGTCGAATCATAGTGATCGTCGGATTGCACGGTGAACAGACCTTTTGCGGTGGATATCTCAGATATTATTAGTCTAGAAGATATGTTCCAAATTCCATAGGTATTTAATTGTCATTCCAGTTGTATAAAAGAATCTTGTTTTACAGAACAATTAACCTTGTCTTTAAGATTGGTTTCAAAATTTGCTAATGTTTATTTTATTCTATTTCAACATTAACATAGCTTTATACATGATCTTTCTTTATATAATTATAATATATATATATATAGGTGATGGAACATTGTATGGACTTTTTAAATTTTATTTCAGGGAAAGCCCAGTGGTGTAAGCCTATTTGGAGCAAAAGGGAAATCTGCAACGGCAAGTATGTGGAGTTGTGCAGTTTGTAAGGTGAGTGTTACATGTGAGCATGATTTCAATCAACATCTTGCAGGGAAGAAACATGAGGCCCAGATGACAATCCTGAAAGCCAATAAAGCTCAAACACATCAAAGGACATGTAAAAAACATGTATCGGCAGGTGGAATGATTAAGCTCAAGGACAGGTCTGCTGAAATTGTTGGGCTTGGAGTTGCCTTGAAGAAATCCACCATCTTGGAATCCAATCTTTTGAAAAGCAACAACAAGTCAGCCAAGAAGAATTCAAGCAAATGTACTGTTTCAATTGATTCTTCAAAGAAGGAAGATAACTTGATGTTTTCGTGTCAGATATGTAATGTAGGAGCTTCCTCTGATAACGTTATGAACGCGCATATTAAAGGGAAAAAACATCTCAAAAACCTGCTTAAACTTCATCAAGAATCTGCTGCTCCTGCAACCAAAAAGAAATTACAAACTGTGGGTGGTGTGGTTTGGAGAAGGTGATCATTGGCGACCAAGACAAAGAAACAAAACTTGCCAACCCACTTTTTGTGAATCTGGTCTGGGAGTTTATTTGGGATGTCTTTGGTTTCAAGATATCAACATTAACATTTTATGGGGTAATTGAAAGTCCAATTACTGATTAATTAACAATTGATGTTTTAATTCTATTATGGTAATCAGTTAATGTCTTCTCTTGGTATATATGTTTAGTTATACATTATCTTGTGCGTGTTGAAGTCAAGAAGCCATGTTTCCAAGTCGTTCTCATAAAAGATAACATCATCTATGTTTATTTAGATAACCATACGTTCCAAAGGTTGCTCAAATCTTTTTGATTAAATATTTTTTCATTTTAAAGGTGCGTTTGGTACGTTGGACATGACAGAACAAGATAGAATAGGGATCACTGTTTCATGTTTGGTAGGACTTTTATGTGAAACAGACAGGAATAAAGTGGAACAAAGTAGGTGGAACATGATTTATGTTTTACCAATATAACATTAAAATATAATATATTTTTATATAGTTTCTATGTTTTGATTAATTTATAAAAATTATTAAATACAAATAGTAAAAAGAATATACAAAGTGTTAGAAAATAGAAATTGGAAACTACATATATATATATATATATATATATATATATATATATATTTTTTATAAATTACATAATTGTCCCGTCTGTATATCAAACGCACCCTAACAAACAATCCTCCGAAATTGTAAAAGGTATAAAGTAAAATAAGTAAATAAGTATAGGGGTGAAATTTACACTTTCAACCCCTATACTTATTTACTAACTTTACTTTATACCTTTTACTTTCATAATTTTAATTTTACATTTAACACATATAATCGTTTATTAACTAAAATACGTTTTAATTTTAACAAGTTACACCATTGTAATCGTCTATTCGATACGTTCGAAATGAGCCCAATCTTGAATTTTTTTGATTTATATATTTTAATATATATCATATACACTACATCAAAATATTTTTGATATTTACAGTTTATACCATTATAGTTAATTATTTAATTTACGGTACTCTTAGGTAGCGTTTGGTACGCATACTAGATGGGACGGGACGGAACTGGATGGGACGGGACGGGACTGAACTGAAGGAGATAATTTTAATCTAAGTTACGTTGAAAATACATCGATAATTTTGTGCATACTCTGTAACTGCAAATACTTCAGCTCCAAACACACATGAATCATCATTCGCCAAATACCCATTTTCACAATTCTTAAATGAGTCCAGTGATACCCACTTGTCAAAACCCCATTTAATATTCTTCTCGTGAAACTTTCTCCTATTGTCATTCACGATATCTATAAACACATTCAAATAATAATAATTTAAAACGATTTAATGAATTAATTAATATATGATTATTATGTTAATGCGATAGGAGTGTAAAAAAAATTGAAAAAAAAAATAAGAGATGTACCATAAATTAAATAATTAACTATAAGGGTATGAATTTTAAATATAAAAAATATTTTTTATGTAGTGTATAACTGTATATGATATATATATTAAAATATATAAATCCAAAAAAATTCAAGATTGGGCTCATTTCGAACGTATCGAAGAGACGATTATAATGGTGTAATTTGTTAAAATTAAAACGTATTTTTTAACGTATTTTAGTTAATAAACGATTATATGTGTTAAATGTAAAATTAAAATAATGAAAGTAAAAGGTATAAAGTAAATTTAGTAAATAAGTATAGGGGTTGAAAGTGTAACATTTCATTTTAAATTCGTAAAATTGGACGAAAGCGGGGTGAACAGTGTCAAATGCGGGTCAAATTTTCAAAAATGGTCCATGGAATTTTTCAAAAATGGTCCCTTGCAATTGAAAAGTCACAAAAAGTATACCATCGCGGGATTCCATTTTTCAAAAATAGTCCCTGCAAGTTTAAAAAAGTGTCAGAAATGGTCCCTGGCTCGCGATCGCGGGCTCCCATCGCGGAAAAAAGGGTATTTTTGCAAAGTGGGAGAGATTTAGGGCATTTTGGTAACACTTGGTCAAACTTAGGGTATTTTAATTAATTTCCCTAAAAAGAATATAGAAAGTGTTAGAAAATAGAAATTGGAAACTACATATATATATATATATATTTTTTATAAATTACATAATTGTCCCGTCTGTATATCAAACGCACCCTAACAAACAATCCTCCGACCCAATGTACTATAATTGTTATGGTTAAATTACTATAGGAAACGAATGAGTTTGTTAACAACTTTAGAAAAATATTATGAAACGTTGGACTCTTATCTTGTTTTTGTATAATTGAATGGTTATATGGTTTGCATAAGTATCATGGGATATTGTCATATTGATGACTTGATTTTTCTACTCTGTACTATATTATAAATCATTTAAAAAAGTCTTAAAAATTAATTTTTATGCGTACCATTTAATGATGCATATTACTAAAAATTAAATTAAATTAATAGTGAATAGTGCTTAAGTACAATTTTAAAGCTGCATGCTTAAATTCATATAACTCACTGACAATCATTATAAAAAAACAGGATAAACATCTTATTTTAAATATAAGAAATCTAAATATAATTAGAATACTCGTTTAGTTCTAACATAATAATTAATCATTATCCTTATGAAAAAGATTACATTTTTAGACCTTAAATAAATTATAATAAAATTTTTGAATTAAACAATTATATAAAAAGCAAGAAGTTTTAAATTGTTAAAATTTGACAATAATAACGATATACTTTAAAAAAAATTATGGTATCTTGAAATTTATATTTTATTCAAACATAAAAATATTGTTGCTACCAAAGGGCCTTTGGTCTAGCGGTATGGGAGCATTTGTCCTCGTAGGAGGTCAGAGGTTTAAACCTCACCAAAGGTGAGGAGAGTGTGAGTTTAATTGCTGCATTTGCCGTATATGAATATCATATACTTAAAAAAAATATTGTTGCTTTTTTAAAATCATACAAAACATATCATAAAGTCGATGAAAACTAAGAAAAATATATGGTGTTGTATTATGCTACTACACTTCTTAGAGCATCTACAACCTTGGCACAAAAAAACACCAATTTTGGTGGGCCTAACACCAAAAAAAACCATCAACTCCAACCATACTCCAAAAAAAAACACTAAATTTGTGGACCCCACATTAAAATAACATATTTTATTTACTATTAACTATTTTTAATAACAATAATTATAATTTGTAAATATAATAATAAATAATCAGTAATTTATTTATTTAATGAATACCGATATTTTATATATTATCAAACCATTCTTATATATAAATAATTATAATTCTTATATATGAAAACTAGTTAGAAAAAACCAACAAGTTTCAATTAATAAATTTTACATAATTATTTTTAGATTAATTCAACTAATTTATTGTGCTTGAAAATAAATATTAGATGAATTAATAGTTATTAATTGATAAACTATGTATAAGTTAGTTAATTAAATTAATTTTTTATTAGTCTAATGGTGGGCCAACATGTTTGGCGTGTGAAAATCCACACTGCATATTTGCAGTGTGAAATCATAAACCGGCAAAAAAAAATTGGCGTTTGCCGTGCGATTGGAGGGCTCTGCACGACAAATCATGGGATTTACCGTGCGGTTGGAGATGCTCTTAGGCCACCCGTACCGCCCTCGGGTACGGGATCGGGTAAGGCCGAGGTGGCAAGCAGGTTCGGGAAGGGTTCATCGGGTAGGGGTACGGGGGGGATCAGGTAGCATGCGGGTTCAGGGAGCGGGTTCACCAACCCGATGATACCCGTTGCATATTTAATTTTTTTTATTTTTTTTTTATTTTATTTTTAATTTTTTTAAACAATACCGTTTACCAACGGCTATTTTACATTTTTTTTTAAAATGTCCAAAATGGTCACCGGTTCCAACGATATCGACAAATTCATCCCGGGGTTCAAAACGTACCAAACCTTCCGATGATGACGGTGAAGATGTTCGGGTCGACGAGGTCGAGCAACTTCAACGACCCATCGGGAGAAACAAGGCAAAAAAAGCATCAACAAGTAATACGACCGGATCGAATCCGGACGAAAGTGTTACTCAGTTGTTGACGACCATAAGCTCGTTCAACGAGCAGATTGAGGGTACAATGGAGTACAAAATGAAAAAACTTGAACTCGAACAACAAAAGTTAGAACTCGAACGAGAAAAACGATATGAACAAGACTTCGAGTTTTTCATAGCCCCACATGATCACCTTTCGGGAGATGTTTTGAGGGCTACTTTAGCGAGAAAAGAGAAAATTAGAAAATATCATAATTTTTAGTGTTTTGTATTTTGTAATTTTTATTTTTTTAGTGTTTTGTATTTTGTAATTTTTAATTTTTTAATGAATGATGTGAATTTTTATTTTTATTATTTATCTTATTTTTATCTATTAAAAATATATAAATATTTTTATTTTGTTAAATAATTAAATGTATAAATAAAAGAATTAAAAAAGATGAGGTGGCAATTGGGTTCAGTGGGTTAGCGGTACTCCACTTTTGGGTAAGGAGGGTAGGAAAGAGAAAAGCTGATGTGGCGCTGAGGTGGCAAGTGGGTTCATTGGGTAGTGGTACTCATGGTCTTAAAGCATCTCCAACAGCTTCCCAAAAAAAATTCCAAAATGGGGAAGTAAAAGTCAAAATCCCCAAAAAAAATTACACCCATCTCCAACAGATTCCCCATATTTGGAAAAACACTTGGTAATCATATTTGAAGTATTCTCCAAATTTGGAGAAAATTTTGGAGAAAATCCTATTATCCCCATTTTAGGAAAACTTTTGGGGAAGCTGTTGGAACTTATTTGTGTTCCAAAATCCTCATTTTCCCCATTTTCTCCAAAATAAGGAAGCTGTTGGAGATGCTCTTATAAACCCCAAGATAATTAATGTGATGATGATAACTAATGTGATGAATGTACTTACCCGACTAACTAATTCAACTAATACTTTTATTAAATAAAAATTAAATGAATTCATCCAATATTTATAAAAATTACCAAATTTTGATCTAAATTATTTTATTTTCAATTTCTTTTTACACATTTCCATTCTAACGATAATTAGATAAATAAATATATCTATATAATATTTAAAATATATATAAATATTATTTCGGGTTTTCGGATGGATCGGGTGGCCAAATCAAACCCAACCCGAACCCAAATATTCCTCCAAAAGTCGGGTTTCGTATTTTTGAATTTCGGGGTATTTGGGTATTGCAAAAACACCTTATTTTTGGTTCGAGATCGAATTCGGATTATTCGGGTTTTGCACACCCCTACACGTAACATTCTTTTTGAGATCGAGAGATGCCAATGCTTCATCACTCCTCGAGATAAAACGATGACAATCATCCAATGTCAGCTTCAAATTTAGTAACCAAGATTTAGGCATTTTTTGGTGTACATGTTTGGATGACCATAAGCTAGCTTTTTGAAACGCTACTTGAAGTAGCGTTTTAGTAGCTTTTTGTGAATATTTCAATTATGCCTCATTAATATTAATTATTATTTATTAACTATTTTTTTAATATGTTCTTTTTGGTAATTTAAATGTTTATAAGCTACTTTTTGCCAAACGTGACTTTTTCATCAGCTAGCTTATCAGCTACCAGCTAGCTTATAAGTCATAAGCTAGCTTATCAGCTAGTTTGCCAAACATAGCCTTACAGTTCTGATTCTTTTTAATTAAAATCTCCAAATCTTTGGTTAATAATAGATTTTTCAAAATGGAAGATTAAAAGTCAAAATTTCTCAGAAAATATATGTTTATCTCCAACCGTTTCAACATTTTAAAGATTATAATATAAAATTACATCATTAAAATATTCAATATAATTTATAAAATTATTATTTCACTTTCTCAAACATTAATTTCAAAACTTTTTATTGGTTGGATACGTAAAAGAAAAATCGATTTCTCATTATCTCATATAGTCATTTTTGCAGATTTGTTTCTCTATGTTATAAATTATAAGAGAATCTCCAACAGCTATGCTAAAATAGAGAAAAGTGGGATTTTAGCAATTTTTTTGCTCCAACAGTTATGCTATACCGTATGCTGAAATAGAGAAAAGAAGAGAGAAATTTAAAATCTCCAAATTTAGAGAAATCTCTAAAACTCTATATTTGAGAAAAAAAAATATTTTCTTTCTTCTCACCAATAGAAGACGTTAAAGTTGTGTGCATGGGAAAGATAAATAATAGATTAAAAAAAAGATAAATAATATTTATTTAAATATATTTAATATTTTAATAATAGAATTAGTAATAGAATTGCTAAAATAGAGTAGCGGTTGGAGTTGCTGTAATATTTATTTAAAAGAAGATTTTGAAACATTTATACCATAAATATATAAAATGCACAGCATTCAAAATCAAAACGCAGCGACCCACCACAACCCACCGTACGGCACAGTCCACGTTGCGTGTATTTACATATAACGAGACTCCGAAGGCGGAAACTTTTCCTCTCCTCAAATCACCACCGGATGCTCATACGGGGCCATACCTAATGTAAATCTTTCTCTGCAAAACCCTAATTTTCTCCATCTCTAACAATGGAGTTCAACTTCAGAGGCTGGGATGCGCAGATGCAACACATGTATCATACGCCTGTAAAAGGTACACGATCATTCATCATTTTCTTTTGGTATATTGAAGTTTTATTTCGGTTCTGATTAATGAGAGGTGGTTTTCCTCTTCTAATTTAAGACGTATTTCAGACTTAAAGGCTCTAAAATCTTAACAACAACAACAAACAGTCCTAACGTAAAACGTCAGACTTCAAAGGTATTAAGAGGTTTAAAAAAAACAAACATACCCTGAGTTTTGCAAATCAAAGAGGATTATTCGATATGAGGAAGGTTTTTATTTGGATTTCAGCGAGTGTAGTTGAATTTTGCATGGTGGTGTTGTTTTACAGAGCGATTATGGAGCGGAACGAGCCATGGTGGAGTGCCTGGATCTGTGGATGTAAGAGAGGCGATTCATCGTGAACTTGAGAAAGAGAGGATACGGGAGGAGATAGTGGCGGAGGAAATAGCACGTAAGCGCATTTTGGAGGCAGAAGTAAGGAGAGAAATGGCGATGGAAATGGCAATGCATGGTCCATCATCGTTTATGCTTAAGCCTCCACTTAGTCACACCAATCGGTTGGAGCCAGGAATGCCGCGAGCTCAACCGTTTGCACCGGTGGTTGTCCAAGAGAAATACGGCGGGGCTTTTCAGCGGCTTCCTTCGTCAACAGGAGATGGCAAAAACAAAGTTATTGATCTGGTCAGTATCTTTCTTTTTTGTGTGTGTTCATGAATGCAGCTTTGGTAAATCTTTAATTTATAGGTGAGAATCTACACTATTATTCAACTTCCTGGGTAAGATTCTAGTCGATAAGAACAACATTGTGTGCAATAACTTATTTGGTAAGCACTAGCCGTCGTCACCTTCACTTACCCGGTAAGACTCCAGGTCCTTGTCATCGGTTTTACCATGTAAGATTCTAGGTCGGTAATTGACCTGGTAAGCACTCACCGGATAAGCATTTGGTAAACGGCCCCTTAATTAATGTTGTTTAGATAATTGATATTATTCCAATTATTAAAATGGGTGAGCATGAATTGTATTATTTGCTTCATGAAGATGCTTAAACAAGGCTGCTCAGTTCAGCTAAAAACTATGTTACTTGTTGTTTGAGTCAACTTTGATCATTTAAAAGTTCTTGTTTGCTATCTAATGTTTTTTTATTTTTTTATTTCAACATGAACATAGCTTTATACTTGAGATCTTTCTTTATATAATTATATATAGGTGATGGAACATTGTATTGTTTGCTTCATGAAGAAACCTAAACACACAAGTAGTATTGTAAATCTTGCAATTTTGACAATGCTACTAATTTTAGCTGAGATTTTCATAGATGTTGTCTGAGTTTTTTCTTTTATTTTATTTCAGGGAAAGCCCAATGGTGTAACCCAATCTGGAGCAAAAGGGAAATCAGCAAGTGCAGGTTCAGGTGAGTGGAGCTGTGCAGTTTGTAAGGTGAGTGCCCCATGTGAGCATGCTTTCAATCAACATCTTGCAGGGAAGAAACATCAGGCCCAAATGGCAGCTCTCAGACCCAAAACTAGTCAAAAACAGTCGCTCTCTTCCTCAATATCGGTCAATGGAAAAATGAAGCTTAAGAACAAGTCTGCTGAAATTGGGCTTGGAGTTGCCCCCAAGAAATCCACCACCATGGAATCCACTGTTTTGAAAAGCAACAAGTCTGCTACCAATAATTCAAGCAAATGTGTTTCAATTGATTCAAAGAAGGAAGATAAGAAAAGTGGCACCAGACAGCAGTTTTTGTTTTCGTGTGAGATGTGTAAGGTAGGAGCTTCTTCTGATAAAGTTATGAACGCCCATATTAAAGGGAAAAAACATCTCAAAAACCTTCTTAAACTTCATCAAGAATCTACTGCTCCTGGAACCAAAAAGAAATTTGAAACTGTGGGTGGTTTGGAGAAGGTGATTGGTGACCAAGACAAAGAAAGCACGGAAAACACACACATTGCAGACAGTCAAAGTATCGGATCTATACAGTCGATATGACCAAAACAACCATTAACATTTTATGGGGTAATTGAAGGTTCATTTACGGATTAATTAACAATTAATGTTTTAGGGGGGCATTGCTATTGGCACCCCGGGCGATAAATGTATTGGAAATTGAAACTATCAACTCATCAAATCAACCACATAATATATTCTATTTTATTATTAATGGTATATGTATAATTGTATATATATACTTACGGGTTAAGACTCTTCGTCCTTGCCTTCGGTCTTACCGGGTAAAATTCTTGGCGTATATCATATTCGGTAAGTAATGTGACTTGATAAGCACTTAGGGTGTGTTTACTTGTGACTTAATTGACTTAATGGGAAAACCGGCTTATTCGCGCAGACATTTTTGGGTGTTTACTTGCGACTTAATCGCACAGGTTTGGGCTTATTCGCACAGTTGGGTTAGAGGTGTTGTCCACATTAAGATGAAAATAGGACATTTATACCCTTGAAAAAACACACTAACTAAAAACCCTACCTTCCTCACGTCTCTCACTTCCATCACCACTCTCCCACACCCTTCCCCATCGCGTCTCACTTCCAGCCGGCGACACAACAACCTTTCTCCGGCGACGCAGCTCTTCTCCAAGAACCTTTCTCCGGCGACACAACAAGCTTTTTGCTCTCTTCCACTGCTCTCTTCGTCTTTTTTGCTTTGTTTTTTGCTCTCTTCCACTGTAATTAGAAGTAACAGAAAAGTTCCTGGTTTTTGCTTGTGTTGCTTTCTTTATGAAATTCTTGGTTGTTACGAAATGGTTCCTGATTTTGCTTTATGTTTGCTTATTATGCTTTGTTTACGAAATGGTTCCTGATTTTGCTTTATGTTTGCTTATTATGCTTTGTTTATGAAATGGTTCATGTTTTTGCTTTATTTGGGTTATGAAATATCTTTTTTGCTTGTTATGAAATTGTTATACTTTTATTTCCATTTTTTGCTTGGTTATCCACCGGTGTTTAGTATATATATAAATTTATATTTTGATTTTTGGATTATATATTTTGACGTTTAAATAATTTTGTGTTTCAGAAATATAGTTTGGTTTAAAAAATAAACAGAATATATAAATCAGCTTATAATTCATACTCAGGGATAAATCGGTCATTTCTATTATTTAGACTGTTGATCCAGATAAAAAAGTAAACAACAACAACAATTTATCCAGACAGATAAATTTAACCATACAGACAAATTTATCCATACAGGACTTAATGAAAAATTTGGTAAACAGCCCCTTACCCGGATATGGTAAATGGCCCCTAAAAATTTCATCTCTTCTTACCTCAAATAAAGAAGCTCGCCTTTTTTTTCTCGAGAAAACTGATGGTTTCTTTTTCAAGGTTCAGTCTTAGGATTCCATCATCAAAACTCTCGATTGAGAAGAATTTCTACTACTCTCAAACCATTTTTGCCAATAATCTTTATCATTTTCTAGAATCAGATCCCTCTATTTTGATTCACCCGTCTTACTACCATTCTTTCCATTAATTACCTTGATAGGTTCACTTGCAGTCTTAATTTACAAAAAGATAAGCCATGGATGATTCAACATTCCTTTAGAAATCTTTACATTACATTACACTAAGATGTTTGGTCCAAGCATCTATACAAGATTCAAATTTACATCATAGATGGACAGATGCAAAAATATGTACATAAAAACATCACAAACTATGCTTACGTAGAACCATCTATATGGGCTATTTTACTACTTCCTTTAATAGCAGATCTTGTCCCCTCAAGTTCATATATTCACTAAAAGAATTAAAAAGCATTACGTTTCTGAAAAGCAGAACACATGACTTGAACAAAGGACTGCATCCAGACAACTTAAAAGAGTACAAAGAAAGTTGTCTTTCCTGCTGAAACCCTTGTGAGCTGCAACAGTTATAGAAGCTTGATCACCCTCAAGTGACTTTTCAGCCATTTTGTTAGCTTGTCTTTCCTCTTCTTCAGGAACTACTTCATGGATGTCAAGAAAATCAATATTTGTTGGGTTTTGGGAAGTTCGTTCTTTATCTTTAACCATTGCAGGCATCCAATTAATAACTCGACAGGTTGCAAGGTTCTAAGAAAAGTATACATATGGAGCTTAGATTGTCATTGTATTTTAAGATTTGCAAAAAAATCTATGTATCTGACTACTATTGATCTTCATGTATAAAAAGAAAGCATCTCCAGTGAAGCTAAAGTAAAAGTGAAATGTACAATGATTATGTATGAGATAAAGATGTAGTTCCTCATAAACATTGTACAACAACAAATGTTAGGAGCATAATGTTTTTCAAACAGATTACCAAGGAGAAATGGTTGCATATACCAACAAACCAAATGGGCTGAAGGTTTTACAAGGAGGGCTAATTTTGCAAAATTCAAACACCTTCTATGTATACCACATAAACATTTGCTTGACAAAGATATATATATTCAAATCAAATCAACCACAACCCTGTAAACATATTGGTTCGAATATTAATTTAGAAAGTCCAAAGAAATCAAAGAAGGTACCTGGCATTTTAAACATTTGAATGCCTAGCCATCTCTATGTTCCTATTATATGAAAGGAATTTCACGAAGAAGAAAAGGGGCAACAAAATAGTAGAAATATCAAAATTGGATCATGTGGGAGGACGATTAGACCTAATTTAGACATAAATCAGGGAAAAAACCTTGAGATCTAAGAAAATCCAGATTATTCCTTTCATATGAAAAGTAATTACGAGCTATGAAAAGCCAAATTATCTTGTATCGCAACACAATCAAATTGGACAAAAAAACTGAGATAGCTGCTGGCAAGAGTTCCAAAAAACCAAGAGTAAACCAGTGGCCAACTGACTGCTAAAGCTGTTGTCCATATGAAATTGTAAATCCTTGGCAGCAACCATAGGGTCAAAATCCAAGATGGAACACTAATCAGAGGATGAAAGCACCAGGGTATATTTATTAAATTGATGAAATCAAGAGTTAGGGTTTCGCTACCTGAAATCAAAATCTGAGAGGAGTAGTGATGTAGGTAGATTTCTTCAATTTGAAATCAAACAGAAGCTTGCGATACGTTTGAGAGATAGATGAGATTTTAGATTGAAAAGAACTCTCATATTCGACCACAATTTATATGCAACGTGAAGCTTGGAGCCCATCAAGTAGCAGGTAGAAGAAAGTGGCGAAATCTTCCATTTCAGTATGGTCCGATACGTAAAGAGTAGAAGAAGAGTATGGCTGCATTTCGTACTCTCAATATGGTAGTGAAAAGTAGAAGAAGAATGTGTGTGGTACTGAGGGTGAGGGTATGGGTATGGGTATGGGTATGGGTATGGGTATGGGTTGAGACGTGAAAAGGCAGAAGGGCCAGTCCTTTTGTGTTGCGTAAACAAAAAGGTTTTAGGGTGTGTTTGGTTCGTCGGATTTCGACGGAATTAGGTGGAATTGGAATGGTTAATTCTGTTGACCAAATTTCATTGTCATGTTTGGTTACCTATGGAATGGAATTGAATTCCCCAAATTCTTTTAGAGCATCTCCAACAGCTTTGCTATAATTTTTTCAAAATAGAGAATCAAAAGTTAAAATCTCTAAAAAATGTTACATTCATCTCCAACAGTTTTGCTATTTTATAGATTTTAACACAAATTATATTAATATAATATTCTTTAATTTATATTCCTAATGCACTTTAAAATAAAAACTTAATATAAAATGATAAAAGAATTATGTCATTGTTGGATTGAATTAAATAATTATTTTTCTCTCCTATTTAGAGAATTATAGAGAATTCTCTATATTTATAGATTTCTCCAAAAATCTCTATTTTAGCAATCAAGATAGCAATGTTGTTAGAGAAGAATAGCAAACAAAAACCCACATTTTACTATTTTAGCAATGCTCTTGGAGATGCTCTTACATATGGATTTCATCATTCCTTTACAAAACTGATGGAATTGAAATCCATTCCAACCCAATTTTTGAAAATGACAAAAATATCCTCATACATAAAACCCTAGCTGCAACTCTTTCTCATCCACTTCTGCTTCTGTCGATCGAGATTTTCTTTGGAGGAGCATCTCCTTCCTTCGTTCTTCTCAATAAAGGATCAGGTATACATCTTCTCCTCCATTATCGACTGAGATTTCTTGTTCTTTCTCCATCATCGACTGTAGCGTCTTCGATTTTGTGTTACAAACTGTTAATCGTATTCTTTTTTTTTTGAACGGCAATGCGGCATCGAACCCACGAACGACTACCACGCACACACGCACACACGCACGCACACCGTCCCGGCGGTATCGGGCATCCAAGGGCAGCCCACTAATCCGCCGCGTCCGCAACCCAGCTTACGCTTGGGCCTATTCCCAACCACATTGGGCTGGGGCGATAGCCCAGTCTTCGACTGGACCACCTAAGGACGGCCCAACCAGAGGTTAGGCGGGTATCTCAGACATGCTTACCACGGGGTTCGAACCCTGGTAGTCAGGGATACCATCCACTGACCCCCCAAGGATGTTACTTTACCACTGGGCTACACATGCTTTGATACTGACTTCAATTTTATGTTAGCATCTGTTATCGTCTTCGTCTTGCATCTGTTATTGACTTCGATTTTGTGTTACCATATGTTATTGACTTCAATTTTGCATCTGTTATTGACTTCGATTGTTGAATTTGTATTACAGATTTCGATTGTTACCATCTGTAAACGGTGCTGTGATGATGGCCAAAAATGGTGATGCAATGGGGTTGGAGGATTTAGGTCAAAAAGGGGGAGAAGGAAGGATATATATATATATATATATATATATATATATATATATATATATATATATATATATATATATATATATATATATATGTATGGAAATTAGATAAGCAAATTAAAAACAATATAAATGGAAACAATAGTAATTTACCTTTTTTTATAATTAAATGCTAATTTCATCATTATCTATCTTTAAAAAACTGAAACATATATATCAAATAAAGGGTATTTTTGTCAAATTTCATCATTTCATTCCAATTCCTTTGTAAACCAAACAAACAGATTCCAATTCATTTGACAAATTGCATTACATTTCCTGTCAACCAAACGCTTGGTCAAACCTGATAACATTTCATTCCAATTCCTTTCAGATTCCAATTCATTTGACAGATTTCATTCCTTCAGAAATCATTCTGCGAACCAAACGCACCCTTAGAGTTATACATAATGCTATGCAACTTGTAATTAAGAGATTTTGACATTTTATACTTTAGAAGATGGTACATCAGACATCAAAAGTGGTATTTAAGACATTAGGTTAGAACCAATATATAAGTAGTATAGATATATTATCTCTTATATACATTATATATTATTTGTATTATTATTATATATAACTTCTTATTAATAATTATTAATAAATACATATATCTTATATATTATGAGCTTTTACGATATATCATATTATATAATATATAATATAGGGAATTTAATTAAAATACCCTAAGTTTGACATTGACTTACCAAAATACCCAATTTCTTGAAAATTTTACCAAAATACCCTAATTTTCCGCGAAGGGACCCCGCGATCGTGGGCATGGACCAATTGTGAAATTTTTTGTGCTTCATATTTACACTTTCAGTCCCCATCGCGGGCCACCATCACGGGCCAGGGACTGAAAGTGTAAATATGAAGCACAAAAAATTTCACAATTGGTCCCTGCCCGCGATCGCGGGCTCCTTTTGCGGAAAATTAGGGTATTTTGGTAAAATTTTCATGAAATGGGGTATTTTGGTAAGTCAATGTCAAACTTAGGGTATTTTAATTAATTTCCCTATAATATATTATCTATATTACACTACACACATACATAAACATATATATATATATATATATGAATATTATGATTTTTTATTTGTTTTATTGTGTGTATATACATCTATATTATATATATACTAGAAGTCTAATCGTGCAATGCAACGCGATATATCTCGATTTTAATGTTCTAATTTATTTTAATGTGTGGTTTTGAGAAAACGGTTATGTTTTTTTATAAATTTGTTTAAAGAATAACGCGTTTTAAAAAGTTCATGATTTGAGGATTTGAAAATGGATAGAGATAAGTATTAATCAAGTAATTAGCATTAAAATCGGTACATAAAGCTTCATTAGTTGTTTTTAAGAGATTTTAAATAATTAACATTAAATAGCGGTACATAAAGCTTTAGGGGTTGTTTTTAAGAGTTTTTTATAAATGCTTTATAATATAGTATATATATATATATATATATATATATGTGTGTGTGTGTGTGTGTGTTAGGGGTGAGCAAAACCCGACCGGCCCGACCAACCCGACCGACCCGAGCCCCGACCAACCCGATATTTGGTCAACCCGAATGGTCCGAACCCGAAAAATATAATCGGCTAAAACGGATCGGGGCGGGTGGCTGAAAATTTGGGCCAAACCCGCCCGAAACCCGAAATATGTATAGATATATATATTTTTCTTAAATATTATTTATATTTTATACTTGGGTTTAGGGTTCATTCAGACCGCGATTCTCGATTTCTCGTCTCTGTCTCTGTCGAAGCCAAGCCATCCATCGATTTACCCACGAATACGATTCTCGATTCTCGATTCTCTCTGTCGAAGCCAAGCCATCCCTAAGTCGAGGCTTTCAAAGTTTCAATTTCATCTCATCTCATCTCTGTCGAAGGAAGCCTGGAATGTAATTGAGAATTTGAGATACACCTTTTCAACAGTGCTGCCATTTTTAGAAAAGACCACTTTCTTCCTATACCCAATCGGCGTCGTCATCATTTCTACACCCATTTGTAAGTGTAGAATTCATCCCAAATAATTTATATTTGTAAGTGTAGAGTTTCAATTTAGATGTTGGGTAGTGTTTATCTTGGTGCAAGTAGTGTTGTGGTATTTATCTTTTTTGCAAATATTGTTGTGGACAATTGTCATAGTAGAGATCAATGTAGTTGTAGACTGGACAACCCGAACCACCCGACCCGAACAAACCGCCACCCGAAACCCGAACCCCGAACTACTGATTGGACGGGTTTCGGGTTCTCTTAGCCTCACCCGAAATCCGATCGGGTGGTGGGTTTTGGGCCCCGACCCGACCGAATGCTCTCCCCTAGTGTGTGTGTGTGTGTGTGTGTGTGTGTGTGTGTGTGTGTGTTCATACGATCCTAGACCTTATTTCGTATAAAATTGATCAGATTTATTTATGCAACAATACATCTCATATATATGAAAAAATAGATTGATAAAAACCTTTTAAGTTCGAAATTATAGGTTACTAATATTTTTAACCATGATTTTAAATTAATTTTCAATATTTTAAAAAAATTTGGACTGAATTACTAAAAAAAATACTCCTCGTTAGTAAAAAAAATAGAAATTATAAGTTCTATATTTTATATATTAGAAAAAGCTAACATTTTATTTATTTCTACGGAAAATTCAAAAAATTAAATAAAAATAAGACAAAAAGAACTCAAGCGTATATATAAAATATTTTATTTATTATCAATAATTCATATTAATTGTACATAATAAAATGAGACTATAAATTGATATTAAATATGATACAAATAAATAAAATATAATAAAATAAAAAACAATTTAAAATAAATAAAATAACAAAAACAAAAAAAACAAAATACACAAAAAGACAAAAAAAAAACAAAAAACAAAAAATGTAATGATGATATAGAGGGTTAGGGGTACCCTTAGCAATGGTTAGGGGTGCCATTAGCCTACCCCTTTAGGGGCTGTTTGGGATTGCATATTTAAAACAACTTATGTTTTTTTTTTTGTAAAACGTTTATTAACTTGTGTGGTGTCAAATCGAAGTTTTATAAAAAATGTTTGAATTAACTTATGATGGTGCCAAAACATAATAAGCTAATAAGTTGTTATTTATAGAGTGTTTGGATTAGCTTATGATGGTGCCAAAACCTAATAAGCTAATAAGTTGTTTTTTTAAAAGAATAATTCAGGCAATTTTATAAAGGGAAAAGACAAACAAACAAGAGGCAAAACGGCAAGTTCAACACCAAACGGCGAAGCAGAAAAACAACGAAACGAAACCGTACCAAACCACTAACAACCAAAACAGACACATGCTAACGGACCTAAACCAAGAACAAAAGAAAATACACAACTAACAGTGCCAAAACAAGCACCAACAAAACACCAACGCTAAAAGATTATGGTCCCACATCATGAATCTTCACGGTCTTCTTTCGAGTCTTCCAAGTCACTCTAAGCATAACGGTCGTCACAATTTCCTTGAAAATATGTTGAGAATTCTGACGCTCCTCCGTAAAAAGCCTACGATTCCGCTCCAGCCACACTCCATAAATCGAGTCTGACAAAGCAAGTCTTTGGATCAATTTCTTCGGTCTCAGGTCACTCTAAGCTAACAAGTTGTTATTTAGAGAGTGTTTGAGATTGCTTATGATGTTATATAATCAAAAAGTTGATAAGTTGTTTCAAATAAGTCAGTAAGTTAGAATGAAATGACTTATCAAAAACTTCTTATCACCGGTGCCAAACCGCTATAAGCAGTTTTCTTTTTAAACCATTCAAACACTAAAAACTGTTTATTACCGGTACCACACTGCAATAAGTTAATAAGCACTTTAAATTAGCAATCCTAAACACCCTCTTAATTGTGTTATGGTAATCAGTTAATGTCTTCTCTTGGTATATATGGTTTGTTATATATTATCTTGTGCGTGTTGAAGGCAAGAAGCCATGTTTCGTAGTCGTTCTCATAAAAGATAACATCATCTAAGTAACTCATGATATTCAACCGTACAATGTTTACTTAGATAACCATACGTTCTAAAGATTGCCCAAACCTCTTTGATTAAACATTTTCTCATTTAAGATAAAAAAACATGTGTGCTTTAACAATACAATTCTCCTACCCAATGTAGTGTAATTACTGTGGTTAAATTACCGTAGTAAACGAATGAATTTGTCAACAACATTAGATTAGAAAAATATTGTGAAACGTTTCGACTCTTATCATGTTTTTGTATAATTGAATGGTTATATGGTTTGCACGAGTATTATGTGACACTGATGACTTATTTTTTCTACTCTGTACTATAATATAAAGCATTTGAGAAAAAAACTTAAAATCTATTTTTTATGTATCAAGTATCATTTATTAATGCATATTAGTTAAAATTTAAAATTTATTATACCATTTATGAAAATGTGAATAGATTTACTATGGTAACTTTGAATTATTTTCCTTTGTAATTATCCTTTATTTTTGTGATTTTTGCTTATTATGAGTTTATTATTGTAGTTTGTAATAACTAATTTTATTATCAGGGTCGTTCCAATTATTTTGGAGGCCCTGTTACATTATATTAATACTATTGATCAATAGATAAGTAATAAATAAAACAAAATCATAAAGTTTATACCATATAGTAATATTAAAAGTAATACAAATTAAAATAACAAAAATGAAGTAACATATTAAAATTCATTTAAATAAATTAGTCTTCTAACGTTTTTCGAAACAAAATCTTCAATCAAATCTTCATAATCAACTTTCTCCAAAAACCCATTTTCAATAGCTATCAAGGCTAGTCCGTTAAGTCTTTCTTGTGTCATTGTCGAGCACAAATAGTTCTTCAACAACTTCAACTTTAAGAAACATATTTCTGCAGATGCAACAATTACAGGAATAGTCAACAAGACTCTATACGCAATAATAGCATTAGGAAGGCAGTCTACATGTTTCAAATACTCTAAAATATCAAGAGGCCCCATCTTTTCATGTGGTAAAAACTCTTGGAGTAATTTTAATTCCACATATAAGTCATTTCCATCAATATCAGATTGATCTTGATTCTTAAGCGCAATTTCAAAGTTAATACAAGAAGACTTTAAACATTCATTATCCAAAGAACGCAACTTATCGGAAGTAAATAAAAACCCTAACACATTTTCATATTCTCTAGCTTTACCACAAGTATCGGCTATGTCACACAAAGTCAAATTAAGACTCTGAGAAGCACAAGAACTATAAAATGCTCTAGGATTTATATCTAAGAGTTTTTTAGCATTCCTTTATGTTTTCCTTTCATGTTTGCACCATTATTGTAACCTTGTCCTCGAACATTGTCTATATCTAAACCAAGACACTTTAACTCAGATTGTAAAACATCAAACAAACCTTGACCAGTGGTATCATCTACCTCCAAAAATCCAAGAAAAGATTCCTCAATACTAACCGTTTTAGAAGAGAGGTCTACATACCTTAAAATTAAGGACATTTGTTCTTGATGACTCATATCAGGAGTGCAATCAAGAAGAATGGATAAATATTTTGTCTCTTTTACTTTGTTAATGATTTCACATTTGATTCTCTTATCAATTCATTTTGAATCCTATTACCAAGATAATGAAAATGTATATCATCATTTGTAATACGTTGAACATGATCATGAACAATTGGGTCAAATTTGGCTAACATTTCAATCAATCCTAAAAAATTGCCATTGTCATTTTCATACAATCTACTGTTAGTACCACGAAATGCAAGATTGTGTGTTGCAAGAAACTTCACAATACAGAAAATTCTTACCAAGACTTTTTTCCAATGATTTTTTTCTTTCTCTATTTGATTTTGAGCAACTCTATCAATAGTTTCATTCTTTTTAAGTCTTAGACGCAAATCATACCAATATCAATCGTATCATTAGCATTAGCATCAATATCATTAGCATTAACATCAATATCATTAGCATCATTAGCATCATTAGCATTAACATCAATATCAATCTTATCGATAGCTTTATTGTTAGCATTAATATTAGTAGCATCATCATCAACATTGGTATCAATAGCATTTTCATCATCATCCAAATTAACACTAGCATCAACATCAACAGAATTATCAAGGGAAGCTTGTAATTTTTTAGTGAAAATTTTATCGATAGCTCATTTTTGAGACAAAATCATCTCTTTAATTTTTTTTAACGTTTTTGACATCTAGAATCATGTTTTCTAACTCTAGAAGACATGACGAAATACTACAAAAACAAATTAGACCAAATGACCAATTAGCAATTAACAGGATAAACAAATTAACAAATCGGAAACAAATAAGAAAATTTTAAACTTGAAAACTTGAAAACTTTAGGAAACAAATCAGAAATTAAACCACCATTCACAAAGTGACAGAGATTGAAATAATACACATGGGATGAGTCGTCCAAGTGACTAACAACAGCCCAAACCAAGTCAACAAGCCTGAAGCGGTAACCGTGAAAAACTCGTCTCAACCCTTGGTCTGTGGTTCTGACTTCTGAGAACTGAGAAATCCAAATTAGGAACTGTTGGTCCCGAAGGGTTATACAAGTTTGTAGAAGAGAAGGGGGGGGGGGGGGGTTGAATACACACACATATTTTTATCTTTCTAAATTGTTTATTGATATATATCAAACAATTTACAGTTTGTTGTGGAATAAAATCAAGTATAAAACCTAATCTAAACAAACTATGAGAAACACACAAATTTCTTGCACTAGAAATAATAGAGAGGAAATAAGAAAACCTAAGGAGAGATTTTCTTGCACAAAGTAGTTCAGCGAGGAAAGGCTAGGCTCTTCCAAAATGAAGAAGAGTTTCTGTTGGGTCATCAAAGATTTGAAGATGACCTGATCTCCTTACATACTTTGAAAAACATCTTTTATACTTAGAGAAATTTTATATGGTTCTTTGTAATAGCTTATTCATACTGTCAAAGTTCGGTGAAGTCAAAGATCAGCCGAAATCAAGAAGAAGTATATCTACCAATGCGGATTGAAGATGGACTTCTCAACCCAAACTAAGCTGTCTCACCGATTGTCTCCATGAAAATCGGTGAGATCCCAAACAAGAGATTTCCCCCTTTGTCTCCTTGCCAAGAAGATCTTCATCATAAGAGGTAACTTTGGCAATCCCACCAATTGTCCCCATGAAAATCGGTGGGATCCTCAAAATTGGAGGATCCTCTCATAACATCCTTCCTAAGAGGACTCTCACCTACTTTGTCCATGACAAATCGGTGGGATCCTCAAATAGGAGGATCATCCCTTGTGTCTTTGCTAAAAGGTTTTCTCATCAAAGAAGGAATGTCTGAGTATGGAAGAAAAATGTGCATTTGTCCTTTTTCCCATTCTTAGATATTGTCACCATCAAACCTTTCTAGCATCATAGGAAAAGACACATTAACTTTTGAGAGTCAAACCTATCCTTCAAATGACAAAGTGACAAGTGTCCCATGTATCATTTGTTCATGACACTATATAAAGATGAAGACTTCTCCATGCAGAATAACAACTCTTGAAGATTACTCTGTGCACAAGACATTCTGCTCCTTTCTCTCTTTGAACTTTATAGCTTTCAATCTTTGTGTTTTAGAAGTTGTTTAGTTTTCAGTATTACTTTGTGAAGATTGTTAGAAGATTTTATCTGTTCTTTTCGCAACAATCTAACTATTCTATGTGTTCTATGTGTAATTCTTGATTGGAATATTTTTAATAAAAGAATTAATTAAAGTGAAAAAATTGTGTATTGTATTCAACCCCCCTTCTACAATACATGTTCTTGTTCTTATTAGCCATCTGGGACTAACAGTTTCCTATTTATACTGCATGCATTAAATGCAAGTCAGTACAACTTCACACGTGGCAGCATCTGGTTTAGTTGCATGAATTTGACTTTAGCAAACATCCTAGTGACCGCATGATGAACAGTGTAGTTGCAGAGTGGTTTGTACGATCCTGGACAAAAGGGATGTTCATTCTGACAAATCGTACGGGCGTGCAAGGAGATAAGACAAAAGTAACTTGTAGAGGAGGCTTCATGATCAACGCTCGCTGAATAGATTTTTATCAGCGAATGATAAAGTTCAGCGTTCGCTGAAGTCTGCTACTTGAAACTTCACGTGAAATGGACAAGTCTTGTGTTCGCTGATATCCACATCAGGTCACTAGTAGACTTAGTCACTTATTCGTCAGCTTGGTCTTCGATTTCAGCTTTGAACTCAGTTGTCGTGAATCTTGTTTTCAGGGATCATAAGCAAACAATTACAAATGAAACTATCAGCGATCATCAGTGAGACTGAACAGGCTCAGGGCTCACTAATGTACATGCATCGCTGAAGTATAAATTAAAGCATGTGTTTTCCATCAGCGATACTAAACAGACTTAGTATATATTCTTAGATGGTGAAACACTGATACATATTGTTTACTTACAATTTTCACTAAGTAGTTTTGAGAGTCATTATCAAATCACTGAAGGGTTTGGATCAACAATGCCCCCTATTTGATGATGACAAAGCAATAAAAGAAAGTTTCTAAGTTAAAAACACAAGGATAAAAAGGACTCATAAAGTGTGTGTCCCATTTACTGTTTTCAGGGATCTTTTCTAGTACAGATGGAATAAAGTATTTCACTGAAACTTTTCAATACTTCGTAAATACAAGATTACAAGGGAAGTTGAAAAATTACAAGTACAGTGAAAGATAATCACAAGTACAAAAGTTTACAAGCTGATAAAAAAGAAGAATACAAAAGGTGATCCTATCAGCTATTCAGGTTCTTCCTTGAAGAGAAGTTCATCAAGGGTGTCAGTCTGTGGAATCATCCAATCAGGGACTATTACTCCCTGATCCCGTCTTCGTTTGGCTTCACGGTAGATCTGGGGCTTGATGAATCTTCCAAGGAATGAGCGATCACACCAATACAGAAGGTCTCTGAGTTGTTCGATAGGAGCGATGGGTAACTCAGATAGGCGTTGAAAGCACTGACGACCATAGTAATCAAGGAAGAATATGCCATAAGGTTCACTGACTACCTTTCCAGCTTCAAATTCTTCAGCGGGAGGCAGTGAGATGTCAAGTCCTGAAAAATCAGCATCTGGACCAAGTACAGCTTCACGAGAAAAGTCAACACCAGTCTCGTTTCGTATAACAGGGCCTGAAGATGGCGGAGGCTTTTTCTTTGGAGCGCTTCGTTTTGGTTTGATGGCTGGAATGGACAGATCAACAACTGAGGAGACTTAGTCGATTAGCTTATTAATAGCGTTTTCAACACAAGACTTGTAGCTTGATCGAGATCGCTGAATTGCATCATCGTTTAAATTCAACAGGCCTTCAGTTGGCAGGGGCAGCGGTGCTGCAATCGGTGGTGGTGGAGATGATGGTGGTGGTGGTGGGTTGTGATTTTTCGATGGAGGAAGTGCCTTGAGTCGCTTACCTGAAGAGAAGAAATCGAGATGAAGTAAACAAAATACAAAGAAATCGCAGAAGTAAATCGATGAAGAAAATCGATGAATAAGAAAGAAGAAATCGCAGAAGTAAAAGGGAAGAAGAAGAAGAAGAAGAAGAAGAAGAGAAATGGAGAAGAATACCTGTGAATCGATCGATCTGGTTGAGGCAGAAGAAGAAATCGATGAATCTTGTTGAGGAAGAAGAAGAAGTGTCGGCCATTTCACTGTTGCATGAGAGTTTAGGTTAGAATATCAAAAGGGTATTTTGGTACAAATAATCTTGTTCCATCTAGTTCTAGGGGGGTGGACACCCGTGTTCCATCCTTGTGCAAGTTAGTTCCACTCTGTCCTACATATAAACACACCAAACATGGTACAACCTTGTTCTGTTATGTCATGTCCCACCCTGTTCAGCGTACCAAACGCCCCATAAACAATTTATAAAGATAAAAATTGTGTGTTTGTATTCAGCCCCCCCCCCCCCCCCCCCCTTTTTACAAACTTGTATAACCCTTCGGGACCAACAAACACTATATTTTTGGAAGTGAAATAGCAACACTTCTAATCACCAATAGTTAGATTAGTAGGTTGTTGAACTTTATTTCACTTATTAATTTGTATTGTAAACGTCATACAATTGTTTCCCCTTTTTGGGTGATTTGTCTATGTCAAACTCGTTTTATTCCGCATTTATTCAGGTTTAAATTTACCCCAATTTTTAGGGTGTTACAATGTGCTTGATGGTGGAATAAATCAATCTATATACTAAAGGTATATCATAGAATGTGTTTGACAGTAGAATGAACTTACGGTACTATGTAAAAATGATATGGTAGATAATATCAATTTAAAAATAAGGATTGATTGATTTTGCGTCTAGGAATACTCCAAAACACGGTTTTATATGAATTATTAGTATATCTTGAATTCAATGTTATTTTTTATGACGAAAACAATATATTGAAAAAAACTCGTACTTACTGAAGGCCCATTTTTAAATCTCGGCTATAAAACGTTAGGAACATACCTTAGCATCTCTAACGGTTTTTTCAAAATTTAATGGAGAAATTTAGGAAGATGAGGATTTTGAGTTAATATTTTGCTCTAGTTTCCCCAAAGTTATCTCCAAAATGGAGAAAGTAGGAGACAAAATGGAGAAAGTAGGATAACACCTTAAAAATGATTAGCTTGTGAGAGCATCAATATAAAACTTTGAAAATAAATATTTAATAAAGATAAATGAAATTTTAATATTATAACCAATGTTGAATTCTCAAAAATGAAAAATCTGTTAAAAAAAAATAACTTACGATATTTTATCTTAACTTTTTTTAAAGAATCTATTAAAAAAAACACTCCAAATATCTTTCCAGAATATGTTTTGGAAGAATAGCCAACAAATACATCTTTATCGCACCATTGTATAAAACCTCTTTTTATGAATAGTAGTATAATGCTCCAAAACACTTTGGGGGTGTTTGGGATTGTTTATTTTTTTGACTTATTTGGTTATTAGTTTTTGTCATCGTAGATAAGCTATTATTAGTGTTTGGATTGGAAAAAAAAATGTTTATAACTTTTCTTCACTACAAATAAGTTGTTTTTGATAAGTTAATAAATTCTAACTTATTTGAAACTGTTTATCACTTATTTGTCCAAATTACATTTTTATCCCCAACTCTTTTTTAACACGACATAAGTTGATAAACACTTTTAAAAATAAGCATAAGTTGTTTTAAATAAGCAATCCCAAACACCCCTCAACACCATTTTGGCCAAAATTAAATTTTCACGTAACATTTTGTTGGTATTTTTACTATATATTATAATCGTACACAGGATTATATATTGAATCACGAAAACGAAACAGAAAGAGAAGAAGCAGAAAATTAAAAGGAAACGAATTCCTATAAAAAGAGAACCGCTGAGGCTCGTGTTGGACACGATTCCCTTAAACAGATTTTCCGTCTGTTCCCAGGGTACAACAGCGAAAGCAGTTATAGAACTGCCGGAGATGACACTCTTGCCCGAAAAAATCGACGGAAATAGATTCGTATGCTACTGTTCGAGTTTCGTATGGAGAGAATACCGAGAGAGAGTTGAGTTCTGAAAACGTGTTCAGTTCGTTGTATCTTTGGATGAACACGAGACCATGTATTTATATTGGAATTTGAAACCGACAAGCATAAATTCGTAATTAATAAATCGGTTACTGAAACCGAAATTCATAATAACAAATCAATACTGTAACCGACATTTATAAATTCGGAATTAAGAATTTGATTATGAAACCGAAAATCTTAATTACGAAATACAAACTGTAACCGAAATACAGTTTCAAAAAAAAATACAAACTGGTCAAACGAATTTTTTAGCAAAACCGAGCACGAGATTTTGGAGCTGCATTTGTGTTCGCAAGTCGCGCTCGCACATAAGTTCGACGATTTTAGCTTACTAAATCGTCAATCGGCACCCCCCCTGCGCGCGGGTAGAAGTTAGAGTAAAACCAATCAAGGAGCTTGTCAACTCCTTACACTTCTTTGGTTATAAACCAAAGAAAGTTTACTCTCTCTTCCTATGTGGGACACCTTCCCACACCCAAACTTGGTTTTTTCTAATTTCATCCAATTGTTCAACTTTGAGCATCGATATCTCATTCACACATACTTCGTTTTGGACGCATTATATATCGTTTCGAAGCTCTCATATAGGAGAACATAAACCCACCAAGAGTTAATTATATATACCACATATATATATATATATATATATAGAGGGAGGTTCAAGGGAAAACCTCAAATAAATGGAAAACTAAAAAACACTTTATTAACCGTTGGATTAGATGATCTGATGGATGTGATTAGACGGGCGGTTACAACAATATTAATTAAATTAAAAAACCTCACCCCCTTGTTTTTTATTCGAAAAAATACGAAAAATGAACAAAATTCGAAGCAAATAAATTGCACCAAATAAACGATCATATTTTTCTCGTTAATTTGACATCCATATTGATATACTTTTTTCTCCGTATTTTTGTGGTTTTCTAGTTTTCCAGATATTTAAGGTTTTCCCCTGAACCTGACCCTATATATATATATTTAAATGTGTCCAAAGTTTAGTAAAAACCATATTTTTACTAAAAATTTCCAAGACATTTTTTGTTGAGAGAGATGCCAATCCTTCGTCACTCCTGTCTGCTACCAGATAAAGTACGGTTGATTTATCATGCGATGACTCCAGGCCATTCGTGGTCACCCGGGGATTAGTCGGTATGCGTAAGCTGGCCCGAAAAGCCACGGTTACCACATAAAAAACATTTTTCAAGAGATTCTTCAAAACAAAGTATTAAAAGTCAAAACTTTCAACGAAAAAATATATTAATCTCCAAAAGTTTCAACATTTTAAAGATTACAATATAAAATTATATCATCAAAATATTTAATATAACTTATGATATTATTTCACTCTCTCAAACATTTAGTTTTACATTTTTTTATTGGTTAGATACATAAAAAAATTGGATTTCACACATAATCATTTGGGCAGATTTGTTTAAATTTGAAGAATTTTACGATACATTATATTTTCTCTATCTTATAATGTTAAAGAATATTTTGAAACATTTATACCATAAATATATAAAATGCACACCATTCAAAACCCACCGTATTATATTCCTGTGGTCGTGACTCGTGACTACAGCGAATGAAACGGTTGAAAGGCTTGAGCGCCTTTTTACATACAACGTGACCCCTAAACCGGAACTTAGAGCATTCGTCTCCTGAAATCACCACCGAAGCCCCATACAAAGCATTCACTGCAAAACCCTAACCTTCTCCATCCCTCTAACAATAACAATGGAGGTCAACTTCAGAGGATGGGATGCGCAGATGGAGCACATGTATCATACAGGTACGTACACCATCATTCATCAATATTTTCTTTTGATCATTGATCAAAGAGGATTATTCGAAATGAGGTCACTAAATCTTACACTAAATACTAAATTTGGTGTAAATAACACTATTCACATCTCTCTATTTTCCATACTAAATTTAGTGTAATGAATAACATTATCTATCACTTTTAAAAAAAAATAGTATTATTACCCATCGGAGAAGATATATTATTAACACTAAAATTTACACTAGTTTTGAAATTTGGTGTAAAATATGGTGTGAGATGGCAGGAGGAAGGTTTTTAGCGAGTGTAGTTGAATTTTGCATGGTGGTGTTGTTTTACAGAGGGATTATGGAGCCAGGGTGGATCTGTGGATATGAGAGAGGCTATCCAACGTGAACTTGAGAAGGAGAGGATACGGGAGGAGATACTGGCGGAGGAAATAGCGCGTAGACGCCTTTTGGAGGCGGAAGTGAGGAGAGAGATGGCAACGCATGATCCATCATCGTTTATGCTTAAGCCTCCACTTAGCCACAACAATCGATTGGAGCCAGGAATGCCGCGAGCTCAACGGAGAAACACGGCGGCAGCAGCGGACGTCAACATGGTGAAATTGGGGCCTTTCAGCGGCTTCATTTGTCAACAGGAGACGGCAAAAACAAAGTTATTGATCTGGTCAGTATCTTTCTTTTGTGTGTGTTCATGCAATGCAACTTTAGTAAATCTGTAATTTATAGTCTTAATTGTTCATTCTGATGAAGAAGTTCTGAATTAAGGATTTTGAATTAGGATTTGCTCAATTAGGCTTCTTTCACTATAGTTATAAATATTTCATAGTTAAACTTGTTGTCTCCAAAACAGTAGAAGGTTCATATTCCATTGAAAGCCCTCTTGTTCTAGGCTTTTTGTAAGACTTGCCCAAGTGGTAAAAACTTATTAACATAGTCTAAATTCTTTGAGGTCGAATCATAGTGATCGTCGGATTGCACGGTGAACAGACCTTTTGCGGTGGATATCTCAGATATTATTAGTCTAGAAGATATGTTCCAAATTCCATAGGTATTTAATTGTCATTCCAGTTGTATAAAAGAATCTTGTTTTACAGAACAATTAACCTTGTCTTTAAGATTGGTTTCAAAATTTGCTAATGTTTATTTTATTCTATTTCAACATTAACATAGCTTTATACATGATCTTTCTTTATATAATTATAATATATATATATATAGGTGATGGAACATTGTATGGACTTTTTAAATTTTATTTCAGGGAAAGCCCAGTGGTGTAAGCCTATTTGGAGCAAAAGGGAAATCTGCAACGGCAAGTATGTGGAGTTGTGCAGTTTGTAAGGTGAGTGTTACATGTGAGCATGATTTCAATCAACATCTTGCAGGGAAGAAACATGAGGCCCAGATGACAATCCTGAAAGCCAATAAAGCTCAAACACATCAAAGGACATGTAAAAAACATGTATCGGCAGGTGGAATGATTAAGCTCAAGGACAGGTCTGCTGAAATTGTTGGGCTTGGAGTTGCCTTGAAGAAATCCACCATCTTGGAATCCAATCTTTTGAAAAGCAACAACAAGTCAGCCAAGAAGAATTCAAGCAAATGTACTGTTTCAATTGATTCTTCAAAGAAGGAAGATAACTTGATGTTTTCGTGTCAGATATGTAATGTAGGAGCTTCCTCTGATAACGTTATGAACGCGCATATTAAAGGGAAAAAACATCTCAAAAACCTGCTTAAACTTCATCAAGAATCTGCTGCTCCTGCAACCAAAAAGAAATTACAAACTGTGGGTGGTGTGGTTTGGAGAAGGTGATCATTGGCGACCAAGACAAAGAAACAAAACTTGCCAACCCACTTTTTGTGAATCTGGTCTGGGAGTTTATTTGGGATGTCTTTGGTTTCAAGATATCAACATTAACATTTTATGGGGTAATTGAAAGTCCAATTACTGATTAATTAACAATTGATGTTTTAATTCTATTATGGTAATCAGTTAATGTCTTCTCTTGGTATATATGTTTAGTTATACATTATCTTGTGCGTGTTGAAGTCAAGAAGCCATGTTTCCAAGTCGTTCTCATAAAAGATAACATCATCTATGTTTATTTAGATAACCATACGTTCCAAAGGTTGCTCAAATCTTTTTGATTAAATATTTTTTCATTTTAAAGGTGCGTTTGGTACGTTGGACATGACAGAACAAGATAGAATAGGGATCACTGTTTCATGTTTGGTAGGACTTTTATGTGAAACAGACAGGAATAAAGTGGAACAAAGTAGGTGGAACATGATTTATGTTTTACCAATATAACATTAAAATATAATATATTTTTATATAGTTTCTATGTTTTGATTAATTTATAAAAATTATTAAATACAAATAGTAAAAAGAATATACAAAGTGTTAGAAAATAGAAATTGGAAACTACATATATATATATATATATATATATATATATTTTTTTTTATAAATTACATAATTGTCCCGTCTGTATATCAAACGCACCCTAACAAACAATCCTCCGAAATTGTAAAAGGTATAAAGTAAAATAAGTAAATAAGTATAGGGGTGAAATTTACACTTTCAACCCCTATACTTATTTACTAACTTTACTTTATACCTTTTACTTTCATAATTTTAATTTTACATTTAACACATATAATCGTTTATTAACTAAAATACGTTTTAATTTTAACAAGTTACACCATTGTAATCGTCTATTCGATACGTTCGAAATGAGCCCAATCTTGAATTTTTTTGATTTATATATTTTAATATATATCATATACACTACATCAAAATATTTTTGATATTTACAGTTTATACCATTATAGTTAATTATTTAATTTACGGTACTCTTAGGTAGCGTTTGGTACGCATACTAGATGGGACGGGACGGAACTGGATGGGACGGGACGGGACTGAACTGAAGGAGATAATTTTAATCTAAGTTACGTTGAAAATACATCGATAATTTTGTGCATACTCTGTAACTGCAAATACTTCAGCTCCAAACACACATGAATCATCATTCGCCAAATACCCATTTTCACAATTCTTAAATGAGTCCAGTGATACCCACTTGTCAAAACCCCATTTAATATTCTTCTCGTGAAACTTTCTCCTATTGTCATTCACGATATCTATAAACACATTCAAATAATAATAATTTAAAACGATTTAATGAATTAATTAATATATGATTATTATGTTAATGCGATAGGAGTGTAAAAAAAATTGAAAAAAAAAATAAGAGATGTACCATAAATTAAATAATTAACTATAAGGGTATGAATTTTAAATATAAAAAATATTTTTTATGTAGTGTATAACTGTATATGATATATATATTAAAATATATAAATCCAAAAAAATTCAAGATTGGGCTCATTTCGAACGTATCGAAGAGACGATTATAATGGTGTAATTTGTTAAAATTAAAACGTATTTTTTAACGTATTTTAGTTAATAAACGATTATATGTGTTAAATGTAAAATTAAAATAATGAAAGTAAAAGGTATAAAGTAAATTTAGTAAATAAGTATAGGGGTTGAAAGTGTAACATTTCATTTTAAATTCGTAAAATTGGACGAAAGCGGGGTGAACAGTGTCAAATGCGGGTCAAATTTTCAAAAATGGTCCATGGAATTTTTCAAAAATGGTCCCTTGCAATTGAAAAGTCACAAAAAGTATACCATCGCGGGATTCCATTTTTCAAAAATAGTCCCTGCAAGTTTAAAAAAGTGTCAGAAATGGTCCCTGGCTCGCGATCGCGGGCTCCCATCGCGGAAAAAAGGGTATTTTTGCAAAGTGGGAGAGATTTAGGGCATTTTGGTAACACTTGGTCAAACTTAGGGTATTTTAATTAATTTCCCTAAAAAGAATATAGAAAGTGTTAGAAAATAGAAATTGGAAACTACATATATATATATATATATATTTTTTATAAATTACATAATTGTCCCGTCTGTATATCAAACGCACCCTAACAAACAATCCTCCGACCCAATGTACTATAATTGTTATGGTTAAATTACTATAGGAAACGAATGAGTTTGTTAACAACTTTAGAAAAATATTATGAAACGTTGGACTCTTATCTTGTTTTTGTATAATTGAATGGTTATATGGTTTGCATAAGTATCATGGGATATTGTCATATTGATGACTTGATTTTTCTACTCTGTACTATATTATAAATCATTTAAAAAAGTCTTAAAAATTAATTTTTATGCGTACCATTTAATGATGCATATTACTAAAAATTAAATTAAATTAATAGTGAATAGTGCTTAAGTACAATTTTAAAGCTGCATGCTTAAATTCATATAACTCACTGACAATCATTATAAAAAAAACAGGATAAACATCTTATTTTAAATATAAGAAATCTAAATATAATTAGAATACTCGTTTAGTTCTAACATAATAATTAATCATTATCCTTATGAAAAAGATTACATTTTTAGACCTTAAATAAATTATAATAAAATTTTTGAATTAAACAATTATATAAAAAGCAAGAAGTTTTAAATTGTTAAAATTTGACAATAATAACGATATACTTTAAAAAAAATTATGGTATCTTGAAATTTATATTTTATTCAAACATAAAAATATTGTTGCTACCAAAGGGCCTTTGGTCTAGCGGTATGGGAGCATTTGTCCTCGTAGGAGGTCAGAGGTTTAAACCTCACCAAAGGTGAGGAGAGTGTGAGTTTAATTGCTGCATTTGCCGTATATGAATATCATATACTTAAAAAAAATATTGTTGCTTTTTTAAAATCATACAAAACATATCATAAAGTCGATGAAAACTAAGAAAAATATATGGTGTTGTATTATGCTACTACACTTCTTAGAGCATCTACAACCTTGGCACAAAAAAACACCAATTTTGGTGGGCCTAACACCAAAAAAAAACCATCAACTCCAACCATACTCCAAAAAAAAACACTAAATTTGTGGACCCCACATTAAAATAACATATTTTATTTACTATTAACTATTTTTAATAACAATAATTATAATTTGTAAATATAATAATAAATAATCAGTAATTTATTTATTTAATGAATACCGATATTTTATATATTATCAAACCATTCTTATATATAAATAATTATAATTCTTATATATGAAAACTAGTTAGAAAAAACCAACAAGTTTCAATTAATAAATTTTACATAATTATTTTTAGATTAATTCAACTAATTTATTGTGCTTGAAAATAAATATTAGATGAATTAATAGTTATTAATTGATAAACTATGTATAAGTTAGTTAATTAAATTAATTTTTTATTAGTCTAATGGTGGGCCAACATGTTTGGCGTGTGAAAATCCACACTGCATATTTGCAGTGTGAAATCATAAACCGGCAAAAAAAAATTGGCGTTTGCCGTGCGATTGGAGGGCTCTGCACGACAAATCATGGGATTTACCGTGCGGTTGGAGATGCTCTTAGGCCACCCGTACCGCCCTCGGGTACGGGATCGGGTAAGGCCGAGGTGGCAAGCAGGTTCGGGAAGGGTTCATCGGGTAGGGGTACGGGGGGGATCAGGTAGCATGCGGGTTCAGGGAGCGGGTTCACCAACCCGATGATACCCGTTGCATATTTAATTTTTTTAATTTTTTTTTTATTTTATTTTTAATTTTTTTAAACAATACCGTTTACCAACGGCTATTTTACATTTTTTTTTAAAATGTCCAAAATGGTCACCGGTTCCAACGATATCGACAAATTCATCCCGGGGTTCAAAACGTACCAAACCTTCCGATGATGACGGTGAAGATGTTCGGGTCGACGAGGTCGAGCAACTTCAACGACCCATCGGGAGAAACAAGGCAAAAAAAGCATCAACAAGTAATACGACCGGATCGAATCCGGACGAAAGTGTTACTCAGTTGTTGACGACCATAAGCTCGTTCAACGAGCAGATTGAGGGTACAATGGAGTACAAAATGAAAAAACTTGAACTCGAACAACAAAAGTTAGAATTCGAACGAGAAAAACGATATGAACAAGACTTCGAGTTTTTCATAGCCCCACATGATCACCTTTCGGGAGATGTTTTGAGGGCTACTTTAGCGAGAAAAGAGAAAATTAGAAAATATCATAATTTTTAGTGTTTTGTATTTTGTAATTTTTATTTTTTTAGTGTTTTGTATTTTGTAATTTTTAATTTTTTAATGAATGATGTGAATTTTTATTTTTATTATTTATCTTATTTTTATCTATTAAAAATATATAAATATTTTTATTTTGTTAAATAATTAAATGTATAAATAAAAGAATTAAAAAAGATGAGGTGGCAATTGGGTTCAGTGGGTTAGCGGTACTCCACTTTTGGGTAAGGAGGGTAGGAAAGAGAAAAGCTGATGTGGCGCTGAGGTGGCAAGTGGGTTCATTGGGTAGTGGTACTCATGGTCTTAAAGCATCTCCAACAGCTTCCCAAAAAAAATTCCAAAATGGGGAAGTAAAAGTCAAAATCCCAAAAAAAAATTACACCCATCTCCAACAGATTCCCCATATTTGGAAAAACACTTGGTAATCATATTTGAAGTATTCTCCAAATTTGGAGAAAATTTTGGAGAAAATCCTATTATCCCCATTTTAGGAAAACTTTTGGGGAAGCTGTTGGAACTTATTTGTGTTCCAAAATCCTCATTTTCCCCATTTTCTCCAAAATAAGGAAGCTGTTGGAGATGCTCTTATAAACCCCAAGATAATTAATGTGATGATGATAACTAATGTGATGAATGTACTTACCCGACTAACTAATTCAACTAATACTTTTATTAAATAAAAATTAAATGAATTCATCCAATATTTATAAAAATTACCAAATTTTGATCTAAATTATTTTATTTTCAATTTCTTTTTACACATTTCCATTCTAACGATAATTAGATAAATAAATATATCTATATAATATTTAAAATATATATAAATATTATTTCGGGTTTTCGGATGGATCGGGTGGCCAAATCAAACCCAACCCGAACCCAAATATTCCTCCAAAAGTCGGGTTTCGTATTTTTGAATTTCGGGGTATTTGGGTATTGCAAAAACACCTTATTTTTGGTTCGAGATCGAATTCGGATTATTCGGGTTTTGCACACCCCTACACGTAACATTCTTTTTGAGATCGAGAGATGCCAATGCTTCATCACTCCTCGAGATAAAACGATGACAATCATCCAATGTCAGCTTCAAATTTAGTAACCAAGATTTAGGCATTTTTTGGTGTACATGTTTGGATGACCATAAGCTAGCTTTTTGAAACGCTACTTGAAGTAGCGTTTTAGTAGCTTTTTGTGAATATTTCAATTATGCCTCATTAATATTAATTATTATTTATTAACTATTTTTTTAATATGTTCTTTTTGGTAATTTAAATGTTTATAAGCTACTTTTTGCCAAACGTGACTTTTTCATCAGCTAGCTTATCAGCTACCAGCTAGCTTATAAGTCATAAGCTAGCTTATCAGCTAGTTTGCCAAACATAGCCTTACAGTTCTGATTCTTTTTAATTAAAATCTCCAAATCTTTGGTTAATAATAGATTTTTCAAAATGGAAGATTAAAAGTCAAAATTTCTCAGAAAATATATGTTTATCTCCAACCGTTTCAACATTTTAAAGATTATAATATAAAATTACATCATTAAAATATTCAATATAATTTATAAAATTATTATTTCACTTTCTCAAACATTAATTTCAAAACTTTTTATTGGTTGGATACGTAAAAGAAAAATCGATTTCTCATTATCTCATATAGTCATTTTTGCAGATTTGTTTCTCTATGTTATAAATTATAAGAGAATCTCCAACAGCTATGCTAAAATAGAGAAAAGTGGGATTTTAGCAATTTTTTTGCTCCAACAGTTATGCTATACCGTATGCTGAAATAGAGAAAAGAAGAGAGAAATTTAAAATCTCCAAATTTAGAGAAATCTCTAAAACTCTATATTTGAGAAAAAAAAATATTTTCTTTCTTCTCACCAATAGAAGACGTTAAAGTTGTGTGCATGGGAAAGATAAATAATAGATTAAAAAAAAGATAAATAATATTTATTTAAATATATTTAATATTTTAATAATAGAATTAGTAATAGAATTGCTAAAATAGAGTAGCGGTTGGAGTTGCTGTAATATTTATTTAAAAGAAGATTTTGAAACATTTATACCATAAATATATAAAATGCACAGCATTCAAAATCAAAACGCAGCGACCCACCACAACCCACCGTACGGCACAGTCCACGTTGCGTGTATTTACATATAACGAGACTCCGAAGGCGGAAACTTTTCCTCTCCTCAAATCACCACCGGATGCTCATACGGGGCCATACCTAATGTAAATCTTTCTCTGCAAAACCCTAATTTTCTCCATCTCTAACAATGGAGTTCAACTTCAGAGGCTGGGATGCGCAGATGCAACACATGTATCATACGCCTGTAAAAGGTACACGATCATTCATCATTTTCTTTTGGTATATTGAAGTTTTATTTCGGTTCTGATTAATGAGAGGTGGTTTTCCTCTTCTAATTTAAGACGTATTTCAGACTTAAAGGCTCTAAAATCTTAACAACAACAACAAACAGTCCTAACGTAAAACGTCAGACTTCAAAGGTATTAAGAGGTTTAAAAAAAACAAACATACCCTGAGTTTTGCAAATCAAAGAGGATTATTCGATATGAGGAAGGTTTTTATTTGGATTTCAGCGAGTGTAGTTGAATTTTGCATGGTGGTGTTGTTTTACAGAGCGATTATGGAGCGGAACGAGCCATGGTGGAGTGCCTGGATCTGTGGATGTAAGAGAGGCGATTCATCGTGAACTTGAGAAAGAGAGGATACGGGAGGAGATAGTGGCGGAGGAAATAGCACGTAAGCGCATTTTGGAGGCAGAAGTAAGGAGAGAAATGGCGATGGAAATGGCAATGCATGGTCCATCATCGTTTATGCTTAAGCCTCCACTTAGTCACACCAATCGGTTGGAGCCAGGAATGCCGCGAGCTCAACCGTTTGCACCGGTGGTTGTCCAAGAGAAATACGGCGGGGCTTTTCAGCGGCTTCCTTCGTCAACAGGAGATGGCAAAAACAAAGTTATTGATCTGGTCAGTATCTTTCTTTTTTGTGTGTGTTCATGAATGCAGCTTTGGTAAATCTTTAATTTATAGGTGAGAATCTACACTATTATTCAACTTCCTGGGTAAGATTCTAGTCGATAAGAACAACATTGTGTGCAATAACTTATTTGGTAAGCACTAGCCGTCGTCACCTTCACTTACCCGGTAAGACTCCAGGTCCTTGTCATCGGTTTTACCATGTAAGATTCTAGGTCGGTAATTGACCTGGTAAGCACTCACCGGATAAGCATTTGGTAAACGGCCCCTTAATTAATGTTGTTTAGATAATTGATATTATTCCAATTATTAAAATGGGTGAGCATGAATTGTATTATTTGCTTCATGAAGATGCTTAAACAAGGCTGCTCAGTTCAGCTAAAAACTATGTTACTTGTTGTTTGAGTCAACTTTGATCATTTAAAAGTTCTTGTTTGCTATCTAATGTTTTTTTATTTTTTTATTTCAACATGAACATAGCTTTATACTTGAGATCTTTCTTTATATAATTATATATAGGTGATGGAACATTGTATTGTTTGCTTCATGAAGAAACCTAAACACACAAGTAGTATTGTAAATCTTGCAATTTTGACAATGCTACTAATTTTAGCTGAGATTTTCATAGATGTTGTCTGAGTTTTTTCTTTTATTTTATTTCAGGGAAAGCCCAATGGTGTAACCCAATCTGGAGCAAAAGGGAAATCAGCAAGTGCAGGTTCAGGTGAGTGGAGCTGTGCAGTTTGTAAGGTGAGTGCCCCATGTGAGCATGCTTTCAATCAACATCTTGCAGGGAAGAAACATCAGGCCCAAATGGCAGCTCTCAGACCCAAAACTAGTCAAAAACAGTCGCTCTCTTCCTCAATATCGGTCAATGGAAAAATGAAGCTTAAGAACAAGTCTGCTGAAATTGGGCTTGGAGTTGCCCCCAAGAAATCCACCACCATGGAATCCACTGTTTTGAAAAGCAACAAGTCTGCTACCAATAATTCAAGCAAATGTGTTTCAATTGATTCAAAGAAGGAAGATAAGAAAAGTGGCACCAGACAGCAGTTTTTGTTTTCGTGTGAGATGTGTAAGGTAGGAGCTTCTTCTGATAAAGTTATGAACGCCCATATTAAAGGGAAAAAACATCTCAAAAACCTTCTTAAACTTCATCAAGAATCTACTGCTCCTGGAACCAAAAAGAAATTTGAAACTGTGGGTGGTTTGGAGAAGGTGATTGGTGACCAAGACAAAGAAAGCACGGAAAACACACACATTGCAGACAGTCAAAGTATCGGATCTATACAGTCGATATGACCAAAACAACCATTAACATTTTATGGGGTAATTGAAGGTTCATTTACGGATTAATTAACAATTAATGTTTTAGGGGGGCATTGCTATTGGCACCCCGGGCGATAAATGTATTGGAAATTGAAACTATCAACTCATCAAATCAACCACATAATATATTCTATTTTATTATTAATGGTATATGTATAATTGTATATATATACTTACGGGTTAAGACTCTTCGTCCTTGCCTTCGGTCTTACCGGGTAAAATTCTTGGCGTATATCATATTCGGTAAGTAATGTGACTTGATAAGCACTTAGGGTGTGTTTACTTGTGACTTAATTGACTTAATGGGAAAACCGGCTTATTCGCGCAGACATTTTTGGGTGTTTACTTGCGACTTAATCGCACAGGTTTGGGCTTATTCGCACAGTTGGGTTAGAGGTGTTGTCCACATTAAGATGAAAATAGGACATTTATACCCTTGAAAAAACACACTAACTAAAAACCCTACCTTCCTCACGTCTCTCACTTCCATCACCACTCTCCCACACCCTTCCCCATCGCGTCTCACTTCCAGCCGGCGACACAACAACCTTTCTCCGGCGACGCAGCTCTTCTCCAAGAACCTTTCTCCGGCGACACAACAAGCTTTTTGCTCTCTTCCACTGCTCTCTTCGTCTTTTTTGCTTTGTTTTTTGCTCTCTTCCACTGTAATTAGAAGTAACAGAAAAGTTCCTGGTTTTTGCTTGTGTTGCTTTCTTTATGAAATTCTTGGTTGTTACGAAATGGTTCCTGATTTTGCTTTATGTTTGCTTATTATGCTTTGTTTACGAAATGGTTCCTGATTTTGCTTTATGTTTGCTTATTATGCTTTGTTTATGAAATGGTTCATGTTTTTGCTTTATTTGGGTTATGAAATATCTTTTTTGCTTGTTATGAAATTGTTATACTTTTATTTCCATTTTTTGCTTGGTTATCCACCGGTGTTTAGTATATATATAAATTTATATTTTGATTTTTGGATTATATATTTTGACGTTTAAATAATTTTGTGTTTCAGAAATATAGTTTGGTTTAAAAAATAAACAGAATATATAAATCAGCTTATAATTCATACTCAGGGATAAATCGGTCATTTCTATTATTTAGACTGTTGATCCAGATAAAAAAGTAAACAACAACAACAATTTATCCAGACAGATAAATTTAACCATACAGACAAATTTATCCATACAGGACTTAATGAAAAATTTGGTAAACAGCCCCTTACCCGGATATGGTAAATGGCCCCTAAAAATTTCATCTCTTCTTACCTCAAATAAAGAAGCTCGCCTTTTTTTTCTCGAGAAAACTGATGGTTTCTTTTTCAAGGTTCAGTCTTAGGATTCCATCATCAAAACTCTCGATTGAGAAGAATTTCTACTACTCTCAAACCATTTTTGCCAATAATCTTTATCATTTTCTAGAATCAGATCCCTCTATTTTGATTCACCCGTCTTACAACCATTCTTTCCATTAATTACCTTGATAGGTTCACTTGCAGTCTTAATTTACAAAAAGATAAGCCATGGATGATTCAACATTCCTTTAGAAATCTTTACATTACATTACACTAAGATGTTTGGTCCAAGCATCTATACAAGATTCAAATTTACATCATAGATGGACAGATGCAAAAATATGTACATAAAAACATCACAAACTATGCTTACGTAGAACCATCTATATGGGCTATTTTACTACTTCCTTTAATAGCAGATCTTGTCCCCTCAAGTTCATATATTCACTAAAAGAATTAAAAAGCATTACGTTTCTGAAAAGCAGAACACATGACTTGAACAAAGGACTGCATCCAGACAACTTAAAAGAGTACAAAGAAAGTTGTCTTTCCTGCTGAAACCCTTGTGAGCTGCAACAGTTATAGAAGCTTGATCACCCTCAAGTGACTTTTCAGCCATTTTGTTAGCTTGTCTTTCCTCTTCTTCAGGAACTACTTCATGGATGTCAAGAAAATCAATATTTGTTGGGTTTTGGGAAGTTCGTTCTTTATCTTTAACCATTGCAGGCATCCAATTAATAACTCGACAGGTTGCAAGGTTCTAAGAAAAGTATACATATGGAGCTTAGATTGTCATTGTATTTTAAGATTTGCAAAAAAATCTATGTATCTGACTACTATTGATCTTCATGTATAAAAAGAAAGCATCTCCAGTGAAGCTAAAGTAAAAGTGAAATGTACAATGATTATGTATGAGATAAAGATGTAGTTCCTCATAAACATTGTACAACAACAAATGTTAGGAGCATAATGTTTTTCAAACAGATTACCAAGGAGAAATGGTTGCATATACCAACAAACCAAATGGGCTGAAGGTTTTACAAGGAGGGCTAATTTTGCAAAATTCAAACACCTTCTATGTATACCACATAAACATTTGCTTGACAAAGATATATATATTCAAATCAAATCAACCACAACCCTGTAAACATATTGGTTCGAATATTAATTTAGAAAGTCCAAAGAAATCAAAGAAGGTACCTGGCATTTTAAACATTTGAATGCCTAGCCATCTCTATGTTCCTATTATATGAAAGGAATTTCACGAAGAAGAAAAGGGGCAACAAAATAGTAGAAATATCAAAATTGGATCATGTGGGAGGACGATTAGACCTAATTTAGACATAAATCAGGGAAAAAACCTTGAGATCTAAGAAAATCCAGATTATTCCTTTCATATGAAAAGTAATTACGAGCTATGAAAAGCCAAATTATCTTGTATCGCAACACAATCAAATTGGACAAAAAAACTGAGATAGCTGCTGGCAAGAGTTCCAAAAAACCAAGAGTAAACCAGTGGCCAACTGACTGCTAAAGCTGTTGTCCATATGAAATTGTAAATCCTTGGCAGCAACCATAGGGTCAAAATCCAAGATGGAACACTAATCAGAGGATGAAAGCACCAGGGTATATTTATTAAATTGATGAAATCAAGAGTTAGGGTTTCGCTACCTGAAATCAAAATCTGAGAGGAGTAGTGATGTAGGTAGATTTCTTCAATTTGAAATCAAACAGAAGCTTGCGATACGTTTGAGAGATAGATGAGATTTTAGATTGAAAAGAACTCTCATATTCGACCACAATTTATATGCAACGTGAAGCTTGGAGCCCATCAAGTAGCAGGTAGAAGAAAGTGGCGAAATCTTCCATTTCAGTATGGTCCGATACGTAAAGAGTAGAAGAAGAGTATGGCTGCATTTCGTACTCTCAATATGGTAGTGAAAAGTAGAAGAAGAATGTGTGTGGTACTGAGGGTGAGGGTATGGGTATGGGTATGGGTATGGGTATGGGTTGAGACGTGAAAAGGCAGAAGGGCCAGTCCTTTTGTGTTGCGTAAACAAAAAGGTTTTAGGGTGTGTTTGGTTCGTCGGATTTCGACGGAATTAGGTGGAATTGGAATGGTTAATTCTGTTGACCAAATTTCATTGTCATGTTTGGTTACCTATGGAATGGAATTGAATTCCCCAAATTCTTTTAGAGCATCTCCAACAGCTTTGCTATAATTTTTTCAAAATAGAGAATCAAAAGTTAAAATCTCTAAAAAATGTTACATTCATCTCCAACAGTTTTGCTATTTTATAGATTTTAACACAAATTATATTAATATAATATTCTTTAATTTATATTCCTAATGCACTTTAAAATAAAAACTTAATATAAAATGATAAAAGAATTATGTCATTGTTGGATTGAATTAAATAATTATTTTTCTCTCCTATTTAGAGAATTATAGAGAATTCTCTATATTTATAGATTTCTCCAAAAATCTCTATTTTAGCAATCAAGATAGCAATGTTGTTAGAGAAGAATAGCAAACAAAAACCCACATTTTACTATTTTAGCAATGCTCTTGGAGATGCTCTTACATATGGATTTCATCATTCCTTTACAAAACTGATGGAATTGAAATCCATTCCAACCCAATTTTTGAAAATGACAAAAATATCCTCATACATAAAACCCTAGCTGCAACTCTTTCTCATCCACTTCTGCTTCTGTCGATCGAGATTTTCTTTGGAGGAGCATCTCCTTCCTTCGTTCTTCTCAATAAAGGATCAGGTATACATCTTCTCCTCCATTATCGACTGAGATTTCTTGTTCTTTCTCCATCATCGACTGTAGCGTCTTCGATTTTGTGTTACAAACTGTTAATCGTATTCTTTTTTTTTTGAACGGCAATGCGGCATCGAACCCACGAACGACTACCACGCACACACGCACACACGCACGCACACCGTCCCGGCGGTATCGGGCATCCAAGGGCAGCCCACTAATCCGCCGCGTCCGCAACCCAGCTTACGCTTGGGCCTATTCCCAACCACATTGGGCTGGGGCGATAGCCCAGTCTTCGACTGGACCACCTAAGGACGGCCCAACCAGAGGTTAGGCGGGTATCTCAGACATGCTTACCACGGGGTTCGAACCCTGGTAGTCAGGGATACCATCCACTGACCCCCCAAGGATGTTACTTTACCACTGGGCTACACATGCTTTGATACTGACTTCAATTTTATGTTAGCATCTGTTATCGTCTTCGTCTTGCATCTGTTATTGACTTCGATTTTGTGTTACCATATGTTATTGACTTCAATTTTGCATCTGTTATTGACTTCGATTGTTGAATTTGTATTACAGATTTCGATTGTTACCATCTGTAAACGGTGCTGTGATGATGGCCAAAAATGGTGATGCAATGGGGTTGGAGGATTTAGGTCAAAAAGGGGGAGAAGGAAGGATATATATATATATATATATATATATATATATATATGTATGGAAATTAGATAAGCAAATTAAAAACAATATAAATGGAAACAATAGTAATTTACCTTTTTTTATAATTAAATGCTAATTTCATCATTATCTATCTTTAAAAAACTGAAACATATATATCAAATAAAGGGTATTTTTGTCAAATTTCATCATTTCATTCCAATTCCTTTGTAAACCAAACAAACAGATTCCAATTCATTTGACAAATTGCATTACATTTCTTGTCAACCAAACGCTTGGTCAAACCTGATAACATTTCATTCCAATTCCTTTCAGATTCCAATTCATTTGACAGATTTCATTCCTTCAGAAATCATTCTGCGAACCAAACGCACCCTTAGAGTTATACATAATGCTATGCAACTTGTAATTAAGAGATTTTGACATTTTATACTTTAGAAGATGGTACATCAGACATCAAAAGTGGTATTTAAGACATTAGGTTAGAACCAATATATAAGTAGTATAGATATATTATCTCTTATATACATTATATATTATTTGTATTATTATTATATATAACTTCTTATTAATAATTATTAATAAATACATATATCTTATATATTATGAGCTTTTACGATATATCATATTATATAATATATAATATAGGGAATTTAATTAAAATACCCTAAGTTTGACATTGACTTACCAAAATACCCAATTTCTTGAAAATTTTACCAAAATACCCTAATTTTCCGCGAAGGGACCCCGCGATCGTGGGCATGGACCAATTGTGAAATTTTTTGTGCTTCATATTTACACTTTCAGTCCCCATCGCGGGCCACCATCACGGGCCAGGGACTGAAAGTGTAAATATGAAGCACAAAAAATTTCACAATTGGTCCCTGCCCGCGATCGCGGGCTCCTTTTGCGGAAAATTAGGGTATTTTGGTAAAATTTTCATGAAATGGGGTATTTTGGTAAGTCAATGTCAAACTTAGGGTATTTTAATTAATTTCCCTATAATATATTATCTATATTACACTACACACATACATAAACATATATATATATATATATATATATATATATGAATATTATGATTTTTTATTTGTTTTATTGTGTGTATATACATCTATATTATATATATACTAGAAGTCTAATCGTGCAATGCAACGCGATATATCTCGATTTTAATGTTCTAATTTATTTTAATGTGTGGTTTTGAGAAAACGGTTATGTTTTTTTATAAATTTGTTTAAAGAATAACGCGTTTTAAAAAGTTCATGATTTGAGGATTTGAAAATGGATAGAGATAAGTATTAATCAAGTAATTAGCATTAAAATCGGTACATAAAGCTTCATTAGTTGTTTTTAAGAGATTTTAAATAATTAACATTAAATAGCGGTACATAAAGCTTTAGGGGTTGTTTTTAAGAGTTTTTTATAAATGCTTTATAATATAGTATATATATATATATATATATGTGTGTGTGTGTGTGTTAGGGGTGAGCAAAACCCGACCGGCCCGACCAACCCGACCGACCCGAGCCCCGACCAACCCGATATTTGGTCAACCCGAATGGTCCGAACCCGAAAAATATAATCGGCTAAAACGGATCGGGGCGGGTGGCTGAAAATTTGGGCCAAACCCGCCCGAAACCCGAAATATGTATAGATATATATATTTTTCTTAAATATTATTTATATTTTATACTTGGGTTTAGGGTTCATTCAGACCGCGATTCTCGATTTCTCGTCTCTGTCTCTGTCGAAGCCAAGCCATCCATCGATTTACCCACGAATACGATTCTCGATTCTCGATTCTCTCTGTCGAAGCCAAGCCATCCCTAAGTCGAGGCTTTCAAAGTTTCAATTTCATCTCATCTCATCTCTGTCGAAGGAAGCCTGGAATGTAATTGAGAATTTGAGATACACCTTTTCAACAGTGCTGCCATTTTTAGAAAAGACCACTTTCTTCCTATACCCAATCGGCGTCGTCATCATTTCTACACCCATTTGTAAGTGTAGAATTCATCCCAAATAATTTATATTTGTAAGTGTAGAGTTTCAATTTAGATGTTGGGTAGTGTTTATCTTGGTGCAAGTAGTGTTGTGGTATTTATCTTTTTTGCAAATATTGTTGTGGACAATTGTCATAGTAGAGATCAACGTAGTTGTAGACTGGACAACCCGAACCACCCGACCCGAACAAACCGCCACCCGAAACCCGAACCCCGAACTACTGATTGGACGGGTTTCGGGTTCTCTTAGCCTCACCCGAAATCCGATCGGGTGGTGGGTTTTGGGCCCCGACCCGACCGAATGCTCTCCCCTAGTGTGTGTGTGTGTGTGTGTGTGTGTGTGTGTGTGTGTGTTCATACGATCCTAGACCTTATTTCGTATAAAATTGATCAGATTTATTTATGCAACAATACATCTCATATATATGAAAAAATAGATTGATAAAAACCTTTTAAGTTCGAAATTATAGGTTACTAATATTTTTAACCATGATTTTAAATTAATTTTCAATATTTTAAAAAAATTTGGACTGAATTACTAAAAAAAATACTCCTCGTTAGTCAAAAAAATAGAAATTATAAGTTCTATATTTTATATATTAGAAAAAGCTAACATTTTATTTATTTCTACGGAAAATTCAAAAAATTAAATAAAAATAAGACAAAAAGAACTCAAGCGTATATATAAAATATTTTATTTATTATCAATAATTCATATTAATTGTACATAATAAAATGAGACTATAAATTGATATTAAATATGATACAAATAAATAAAATATAATAAAATAAAAAACAATTTAAAATAAATAAAATAACAAAAACAAAAAAAACAAAATACACAAAAAGACAAAAAAAAAAACAAAAAACAAAAAATGTAATGATGATATAGAGGGTTAGGGGTACCCTTAGCAATGGTTAGGGGTGCCATTAGCCTACCCCTTTAGGGGCTGTTTGGGATTGCATATTTAAAACAACTTATGTTTTTTTTTTGTAAAACGTTTATTAACTTGTGTGGTGTCAAATCGAAGTTTTATAAAAAATGTTTGAATTAACTTATGATGGTGCCAAAACATAATAAGCTAATAAGTTGTTATTTATAGAGTGTTTGGATTAGCTTATGATGGTGCCAAAACCTAATAAGCTAATAAGTTGTTTTTTTAAAAGAATAATCCAGGCAATTTTATAAAGGGAAAAGACAAACAAACAAGAGGCAAAACGGCAAGTTCAACACCAAACGGCGAAGCAGAAAAACAACGAAACGAAACCGTACCAAACCACTAACAACCAAAACAGACACATGCTAACGGACCTAAACCAAGAACAAAAGAAAATACACAACTAACAGTGCCAAAACAAGCACCAACAAAACACCAACGCTAAAAGATTATGGTCCCACATCATGAATCTTCACGGTCTTCTTTCGAGTCTTCCAAGTCACTCTAAGCATAACGGTCGTCACAATTTCCTTGAAAATATGTTGAGAATTCTGACGCTCCTCCGTAAAAAGCCTACGATTCCGCTCCAGCCACACTCCATAAATCGAGTCTGACAAAGCAAGTCTTTGGATCAATTTCTTCGGTCTCAGGTCACTCTAAGCTAACAAGTTGTTATTTAGAGAGTGTTTGAGATTGCTTATGATGTTATATAATCAAAAAGTTGATAAGTTGTTTCAAATAAGTCAGTAAGTTAGAATGAAATGACTTATCAAAAACTTCTTATCACCGGTGCCAAACCGCTATAAGCAGTTTTCTTTTTAAACCATTCAAACACTAAAAACTGTTTATTACCGGTACCACACTGCAATAAGTTAATAAGCACTTTAAATTAGCAATCCTAAACACCCTCTTAATTGTGTTATGGTAATCAGTTAATGTCTTCTCTTGGTATATATGGTTTGTTATATATTATCTTGTGCGTGTTGAAGGCAAGAAGCCATGTTTCGTAGTCGTTCTCATAAAAGATAACATCATCTAAGTAACTCATGATATTCAACCGTACAATGTTTACTTAGATAACCATACGTTCTAAAGATTGCCCAAACCTCTTTGATTAAACATTTTCTCATTTAAGATAAAAAAACATGTGTGCTTTAACAATACAATTCTCCTACCCAATGTAGTGTAATTACTGTGGTTAAATTACCGTAGTAAACGAATGAATTTGTCAACAACATTAGATTAGAAAAATATTGTGAAACGTTTCGACTCTTATCATGTTTTTGTATAATTGAATGGTTATATGGTTTGCACGAGTATTATGTGACACTGATGACTTATTTTTTCTACTCTGTACTATAATATAAAGCATTTGAGAAAAAAACTTAAAATCTATTTTTTATGTATCAAGTATCATTTATTAATGCATATTAGTTAAAATTTAAAATTTATTATACCATTTATGAAAATGTGAATAGATTTACTATGGTAACTTTGAATTATTTTCCTTTGTAATTATCCTTTATTTTTGTGATTTTTGCTTATTATGAGTTTATTATTGTAGTTTGTAATAACTAATTTTATTATCAGGGTCGTTCCAATTATTTTGGAGGCCCTGTTACATTATATTAATACTATTGATCAATAGATAAGTAATAAATAAAACAAAATCATAAAGTTTATACCATATAGTAATATTAAAAGTAATACAAATTAAAATAACAAAAATGAAGTAACATATTAAAATTCATTTAAATAAATTAGTCTTCTAACGTTTTTCGAAACAAAATCTTCAATCAAATCTTCATAATCAACTTTCTCCAAAAACCCATTTTCAATAGCTATCAAGGCTAGTCCGTTAAGTCTTTCTTGTGTCATTGTCGAGCACAAATAGTTCTTCAACAACTTCAACTTTAAGAAACATATTTCTGCAGATGCAACAATTACAGGAATAGTCAACAAGACTCTATACGCAATAATAGCATTAGGAAGGCAGTCTACATGTTTCAAATACTCTAAAATATCAAGAGGCCCCATCTTTTCATGTGGTAAAAACTCTTGGAGTAATTTTAATTCCACATATAAGTCATTTCCATCAATATCAGATTGATCTTGATTCTTAAGCGCAATTTCAAAGTTAATACAAGAAGACTTTAAACATTCATTATCCAAAGAACGCAACTTATCGGAAGTAAATAAAAACCCTAACACATTTTCATATTCTCTAGCTTTACCACAAGTATCGGCTATGTCACACAAAGTCAAATTAAGACTCTGAGAAGCACAAGAACTATAAAATGCTCTAGGATTTATATCTAAGAGTTTTTTAGCATTCCTTTATGTTTTCCTTTCATGTTTGCACCATTATTGTAACCTTGTCCTCGAACATTGTCTATATCTAAACCAAGACACTTTAACTCAGATTGTAAAACATCAAACAAACCTTGACCAGTGGTATCATCTACCTCCAAAAATCCAAGAAAAGATTCCTCAATACTAACCGTTTTAGAAGAGAGGTCTACATACCTTAAAATTAAGGACATTTGTTCTTGATGACTCATATCAGGAGTGCAATCAAGAAGAATGGATAAATATTTTGTCTCTTTTACTTTGTTAATGATTTCACATTTGATTCTCTTATCAATTCATTTTGAATCCTATTACCAAGATAATGAAAATGTATATCATCATTTGTAATACGTTGAACATGATCATGAACAATTGGGTCAAATTTGGCTAACATTTCAATCAATCCTAAAAAATTGCCATTGTCATTTTCATACAATCTACTGTTAGTACCACGAAATGCAAGATTGTGTGTTGCAAGAAACTTCACAATACAGAAAATTCTTACCAAGACTTTTTTCCAATGATTTTTTTCTTTCTCTATTTGATTTTGAGCAACTCTATCAATAGTTTCATTCTTTTTAAGTCTTAGACGCAAATCATACCAATATCAATCGTATCATTAGCATTAGCATCAATATCATTAGCATTAACATCAATATCATTAGCATCATTAGCATCATTAGCATTAACATCAATATCAATCTTATCGATAGCTTTATTGTTAGCATTAATATTAGTAGCATCATCATCAACATTGGTATCAATAGCATTTTCATCATCATCCAAATTAACACTAGCATCAACATCAACAGAATTATCAAGGGAAGCTTGTAATTTTTTAGTGAAAATTTTATCGATAGCTCATTTTTGAGACAAAATCATCTCTTTAATTTTTTTTAACGTTTTTGACATCTAGAATCATGTTTTCTAACTCTAGAAGACATGACGAAATACTACAAAAACAAATTAGACCAAATGACCAATTAGCAATTAACAGGATAAACAAATTAACAAATCGGAAACAAATAAGAAAATTTTAAACTTGAAAACTTGAAAACTTTAGGAAACAAATCAGAAATTAAACCACCATTCACAAAGTGACAGAGATTGAAATAATACACATGGGATGAGTCGTCCAAGTGACTAACAACAGCCCAAACCAAGTCAACAAGCCTGAAGCGGTAACCGTGAAAAACTCGTCTCAACCCTTGGTCTGTGGTTCTGACTTCTGAGAACTGAGAAATCCAAATTAGGAACTGTTGGTCCCGAAGGGTTATACAAGTTTGTAGAAGAGAAGGGGGGGGGGGGGGGTTGAATACACACACATATTTTTATCTTTCTAAATTGTTTATTGATATATATCAAACAATTTACAGTTTGTTGTGGAATAAAATCAAGTATAAAACCTAATCTAAACAAACTATGAGAAACACACAAATTTCTTGCACTAGAAATAATAGAGAGGAAATAAGAAAACCTAAGGAGAGATTTTCTTGCACAAAGTAGTTCAGCGAGGAAAGGCTAGGCTCTTCCAAAATGAAGAAGAGTTTCTGTTGGGTCATCAAAGATTTGAAGATGACCTGATCTCCTTACATACTTTGAAAAACATCTTTTATACTTAGAGAAATTTTATATGGTTCTTTGTAATAGCTTATTCATACTGTCAAAGTTCGGTGAAGTCAAAGATCAGCCGAAATCAAGAAGAAGTATATCTACCAATGCGGATTGAAGATGGACTTCTCAACCCAAACTAAGCTGTCTCACCGATTGTCTCCATGAAAATCGGTGAGATCCCAAACAAGAGATTTCCCCCTTTGTCTCCTTGCCAAGAAGATCTTCATCATAAGAGGTAACTTTGGCAATCCCACCAATTGTCCCCATGAAAATCGGTGGGATCCTCAAAATTGGAGGATCCTCTCATAACATCCTTCCTAAGAGGACTCTCACCTACTTTGTCCATGACAAATCGGTGGGATCCTCAAATAGGAGGATCATCCCTTGTGTCTTTGCTAAAAGGTTTTCTCATCAAAGAAGGAATGTCTGAGTATGGAAGAAAAATGTGCATTTGTCCTTTTTCCCATTCTTAGATATTGTCACCATCAAACCTTTCTAGCATCATAGGAAAAGACACATTAACTTTTGAGAGTCAAACCTATCCTTCAAATGACAAAGTGACAAGTGTCCCATGTATCATTTGTTCATGACACTATATAAAGATGAAGACTTCTCCATGCAGAATAACAACTCTTGAAGATTACTCTGTGCACAAGACATTCTGCTCCTTTCTCTCTTTGAACTTTATAGCTTTCAATCTTTGTGTTTTAGAAGTTGTTTAGTTTTCAGTATTACTTTGTGAAGATTGTTAGAAGATTTTATCTGTTCTTTTCGCAACAATCTAACTATTCTATGTGTTCTATGTGTAATTCTTGATTGGAATATTTTTAATAAAAGAATTAATTAAAGTGAAAAAATTGTGTATTGTATTCAACCCCCCTTCTACAATACATGTTCTTGTTCTTATTAGCCATCTGGGACTAACAGTTTCCTATTTATACTGCATGCATTAAATGCAAGTCAGTACAACTTCACACGTGGCAGCATCTGGTTTAGTTGCATGAATTTGACTTTAGCAAACATCCTAGTGACCGCATGATGAACAGTGTAGTTGCAGAGTGGTTTGTACGATCCTGGACAAAAGGGATGTTCATTCTGACAAATCGTACGGGCGTGCAAGGAGATAAGACAAAAGTAACTTGTAGAGGAGGCTTCATGATCAACGCTCGCTGAATAGATTTTTATCAGCGAATGATAAAGTTCAGCGTTCGCTGAAGTCTGCTACTTGAAACTTCACGTGAAATGGACAAGTCTTGTGTTCGCTGATATCCACATCAGGTCACTAGTAGACTTAGTCACTTATTCGTCAGCTTGGTCTTCGATTTCAGCTTTGAACTCAGTTGTCGTGAATCTTGTTTTCAGGGATCATAAGCAAACAATTACAAATGAAACTATCAGCGATCATCAGTGAGACTGAACAGGCTCAGGGCTCACTAATGTACATGCATCGCTGAAGTATAAATTAAAGCATGTGTTTTCCATCAGCGATACTAAACAGACTTAGTATATATTCTTAGATGGTGAAACACTGATACATATTGTTTACTTACAATTTTCACTAAGTAGTTTTGAGAGTCATTATCAAATCACTGAAGGGTTTGGATCAACAATGCCCCCTATTTGATGATGACAAAGCAATAAAAGAAAGTTTCTAAGTTAAAAACACAAGGATAAAAAGGACTCATAAAGTGTGTGTCCCATTTACTGTTTTCAGGGATCTTTTCTAGTACAGATGGAATAAAGTATTTCACTGAAACTTTTCAATACTTCGTAAATACAAGATTACAAGGGAAGTTGAAAAATTACAAGTACAGTGAAAGATAATCACAAGTACAAAAGTTTACAAGCTGATAAAAAAGAAGAATACAAAAGGTGATCCTATCAGCTATTCAGGTTCTTCCTTGAAGAGAAGTTCATCAAGGGTGTCAGTCTGTGGAATCATCCAATCAGGGACTATTACTCCCTGATCCCGTCTTCGTTTGGCTTCACGGTAGATCTGGGGCTTGATGAATCTTCCAAGGAATGAGCGATCACACCAATACAGAAGGTCTCTGAGTTGTTCGATAGGAGCGATGGGTAACTCAGATAGGCGTTGAAAGCACTGACGACCATAGTAATCAAGGAAGAATATGCCATAAGGTTCACTGACTACCTTTCCAGCTTCAAATTCTTCAGCGGGAGGCAGTGAGATGTCAAGTCCTGAAAAATCAGCATCTGGACCAAGTACAGCTTCACGAGAAAAGTCAACACCAGTCTCGTTTCGTATAACAGGGCCTGAAGATGGCGGAGGCTTTTTCTTTGGAGCGCTTCGTTTTGGTTTGATGGCTGGAATGGACAGATCAACAACTGAGGAGACTTAGTCGATTAGCTTATTAATAGCGTTTTCAACACAAGACTTGTAGCTTGATCGAGATCGCTGAATTGCATCATCGTTTAAATTCAACAGGCCTTCAGTTGGCAGGGGCAGCGGTGCTGCAATCGGTGGTGGTGGAGATGATGGTGGTGGTGGTGGGTTGTGATTTTTCGATGGAGGAAGTGCCTTGAGTCGCTTACCTGAAGAGAAGAAATCGAGATGAAGTAAACAAAATACAAAGAAATCGCAGAAGTAAATCGATGAAGAAAATCGATGAATAAGAAAGAAGAAATCGCAGAAGTAAAAGGGAAGAAGAAGAAGAAGAAGAAGAAGAAGAGAAATGGAGAAGAATACCTGTGAATCGATCGATCTGGTTGAGGCAGAAGAAGAAATCGATGAATCTTGTTGAGGAAGAAGAAGAAGTGTCGGCCATTTCACTGTTGCATGAGAGTTTAGGTTAGAATATCAAAAGGGTATTTTGGTACAAATAATCTTGTTCCATCTAGTTCTAGGGGGGTGGACACCCGTGTTCCATCCTTGTGCAAGTTAGTTCCACTCTGTCCTACATATAAACACACCAAACATGGTACAACCTTGTTCTGTTATGTCATGTCCCACCCTGTTCAGCGTACCAAACGCCCCATAAACAATTTATAAAGATAAAAATTGTGTGTTTGTATTCAGCCCCCCCCCCCCCCCCCCCTTTTTACAAACTTGTATAACCCTTCGGGACCAACAAACACTATATTTTTGGAAGTGAAATAGCAACACTTCTAATCACCAATAGTTAGATTAGTAGGTTGTTGAACTTTATTTCACTTATTAATTTGTATTGTAAACGTCATACAATTGTTTCCCCTTTTTGGGTGATTTGTCTATGTCAAACTCGTTTTATTCCGCATTTATTCAGGTTTAAATTTACCCCAATTTTTAGGGTGTTACAATGTGCTTGATGGTGGAATAAATCAATCTATATACTAAAGGTATATCATAGAATGTGTTTGACAGTAGAATGAACTTACGGTACTATGTAAAAATGATATGGTAGATAATATCAATTTAAAAATAAGGATTGATTGATTTTGCGTCTAGGAATACTCCAAAACACGGTTTTATATGAATTATTAGTATATCTTGAATTCAATGTTATTTTTTATGACGAAAACAATATATTGAAAAAAACTCGTACTTACTGAAGGCCCATTTTTAAATCTCGGCTATAAAACGTTAGGAACATACCTTAGCATCTCTAACGGTTTTTTCAAAATTTAATGGAGAAATTTAGGAAGATGAGGATTTTGAGTTAATATTTTGCTCTAGTTTCCCCAAAGTTATCTCCAAAATGGAGAAAGTAGGAGACAAAATGGAGAAAGTAGGATAACACCTTAAAAATGATTAGCTTGTGAGAGCATCAATATAAAACTTTGAAAATAAATATTTAATAAAGATAAATGAAATTTTAATATTATAACCAATGTTGAATTCTCAAAAATGAAAAATCTGTTAAAAAAAAATAACTTACGATATTTTATCTTAACTTTTTTTAAAGAATCTATTAAAAAAAACACTCCAAATATCTTTCCAGAATATGTTTTGGAAGAATAGCCAACAAATACATCTTTATCGCACCATTGTATAAAACCTCTTTTTATGAATAGTAGTATAATGCTCCAAAACACTTTGGGGGTGTTTGGGATTGTTTATTTTTTTGACTTATTTGGTTATTAGTTTTTGTCATCGTAGATAAGCTATTATTAGTGTTTGGATTGGAAAAAAAAATGTTTATAACTTTTCTTCAAAATAAGTTGTTTTTGATAAGTTAATAAATTCTAACTTATTTGAAACTGTTTATCACTTATTTGTCCAAATTACATTTTTATCCCCAACTCTTTTTTAACACGACATAAGTTGATAAACACTTTTAAAAATAAGCATAAGTTGTTTTAAATAAGCAATCCCAAACACCCCTCAACACCATTTTGGCCAAAATTAAATTTTCACGTAACATTTTGTTGGTATTTTTACTATATATTATAATCGTACACAGGATTATATATTGAATCACGAAAACGAAACAGAAAGAGAAGAAGCAGAAAATTAAAAGGAAACGAATTCCTATAAAAAGAGAACCGCTGAGGCTCGTGTTGGACACGATTCCCTTAAACAGATTTTCCGTCTGTTCCCAGGGTACAACAGCGAAAGCAGTTATAGAACTGCCGGAGATGACACTCTTGCCCGAAAAAATCGACGGAAATAGATTCGTATGCTACTGTTCGAGTTTCGTATGGAGAGAATACCGAGAGAGAGTTGAGTTCTGAAAACGTGTTCAGTTCGTTGTATCTTTGGATGAACACGAGACCATGTATTTATATTGGAATTTGAAACCGACAAGCATAAATTCGTAATTAATAAATCGGTTACTGAAACCGAAATTCATAATAACAAATCAATACTGTAACCGACATTTATAAATTCGGAATTAAGAATTTGATTATGAAACCGAAAATCTTAATTACGAAATACAAACTGTAACCGAAATACAGTTTCAAAAAAAAATACAAACTGGTCAAACGAATTTTTTAGCAAAACCGAGCACGAGATTTTGGAGCTGCATTTGTGTTCGCAAGTCGCGCTCGCACATAAGTTCGACGATTTTAGCTTACTAAATCGTCAATCGGCACCCCCCCTGCGCGCGGGTAGAAGTTAGAGTAAAACCAATCAAGGAGCTTGTCAACTCCTTACACTTCTTTGGTTATAAACCAAAGAAAGTTTACTCTCTCTTCCTATGTGGGACACCTTCCCACACCCAAACTTGGTTTTTTCTAATTTCATCCAATTGTTCAACTTTGAGCATCGATATCTCATTCACACATACTTCGTTTTGGACGCATTATATATCGTTTCGAAGCTCTCATATAGGAGAACATAAACCCACCAAGAGTTAATTATATATACCACATATATATATATATATATATATATATAGAGGGAGGTTCAAGGGAAAACCTCAAATAAATGGAAAACTAAAAAACACTTTATTAACCGTTGGATTAGATGATCTGATGGATGTGATTAGACGGGCGGTTACAACAATATTAATTAAATTAAAAAACCTCACCCCCTTGTTTTTTATTCGAAAAAATACGAAAAATGAACAAAATTCGAAGCAAATAAATTGCACCAAATAAACGATCATATTTTTCTCGTTAATTTGACATCCATATTGATATACTTTTTTCTCCGTATTTTTGTGGTTTTCTAGTTTTCCAGATATTTAAGGTTTTCCCCTGAACCTGACCCTATATATATATATATATATATATATATATATATAATGTGTCCAAAGTTTAGTAAAAACCATATTTTTACTAAAAATTTCCAAGACATTTTTTGTTGAGAGAGATGCCAATCCTTCGTCACTCCTGTCTGCTACCAGATAAAGTACGGTTGATTTATCATGCGATGACTCCAGGCCATTCGTGGTCACCCGGGGATTAGTCGGTATGCGTAAGCTGGCCCGAAAAGCCACGGTTACCACATAAAAAACATTTTTCAAGAGATTCTTCAAAACAAAGTATTAAAAGTCAAAACTTTCAACGAAAAAATATATTAATCTCCAAAAGTTTCAACATTTTAAAGATTACAATATAAAATTATATCATCAAAATATTTAATATAACTTATGATATTATTTCACTCTCTCAAACATTTAGTTTTACATTTTTTTATTGGTTAGATACATAAAAAAAATTGGATTTCACACATAATCATTTGGGCAGATTTGTTTAAATTTGAAGAATTTTACGATACATTATATTTTCTCTATCTTATAATGTTAAAGAATATTTTGAAACATTTATACCATAAATATATAAAATGCACACCATTCAAAACCCACCGTATTATATTCCTGTGGTCGTGACTCGTGACTACAGCGAATGAAACGGTTGAAAGGCTTGAGCGCCTTTTTACATACAACGTGACCCCTAAACCGGAACTTAGAGCATTCGTCTCCTGAAATCACCACCGAAGCCCCATACAAAGCATTCACTGCAAAACCCTAACCTTCTCCATCCCTCTAACAATAACAATGGAGGTCAACTTCAGAGGATGGGATGCGCAGATGGAGCACATGTATCATACAGGTACGTACACCATCATTCATCAATATTTTCTTTTGATCATTGATCAAAGAGGATTATTCGAAATGAGGTCACTAAATCTTACACTAAATACTAAATTTGGTGTAAATAACACTATTCACATCTCTCTATTTTCCATACTAAATTTAGTGTAATGAATAACATTATCTATCACTTTTAAAAAAAATAGTATTATTACCCATCGGAGAAGATATATTATTAACACTAAAATTTACACTAGTTTTGAAATTTGGTGTAAAATATGGTGTGAGATGGCAGGAGGAAGGTTTTTAGCGAGTGTAGTTGAATTTTGCATGGTGGTGTTGTTTTACAGAGGGATTATGGAGCCAGGGTGGATCTGTGGATATGAGAGAGGCTATCCAACGTGAACTTGAGAAGGAGAGGATACGGGAGGAGATACTGGCGGAGGAAATAGCGCGTAGACGCCTTTTGGAGGCGGAAGTGAGGAGAGAGATGGCAACGCATGATCCATCATCGTTTATGCTTAAGCCTCCACTTAGCCACAACAATCGATTGGAGCCAGGAATGCCGCGAGCTCAACGGAGAAACACGGCGGCAGCAGCGGACGTCAACATGGTGAAATTGGGGCCTTTCAGCGGCTTCATTTGTCAACAGGAGACGGCAAAAACAAAGTTATTGATCTGGTCAGTATCTTTCTTTTGTGTGTGTTCATGCAATGCAACTTTAGTAAATCTGTAATTTATAGTCTTAATTGTTCATTCTGATGAAGAAGTTCTGAATTAAGGATTTTGAATTAGGATTTGCTCAATTAGGCTTCTTTCACTATAGTTATAAATATTTCATAGTTAAACTTGTTGTCTCCAAAACAGTAGAAGGTTCATATTCCATTGAAAGCCCTCTTGTTCTAGGCTTTTTGTAAGACTTGCCCAAGTGGTAAAAACTTATTAACATAGTCTAAACTCTTTGAGGTCGAATCATAGTGATCGTCGGATTGCACGGTGAACAGACCTTTTGCGGTGGATATCTCAGATATTATTAGTCTAGAAGATATGTTCCAAATTCCATAGGTATTTAATTGTCATTCCAGTTGTATAAAAGAATCTTGTTTTACAGAACAATTAACCTTGTCTTTAAGATTGGTTTCAAAATTTGCTAATGTTTATTTTATTCTATTTCAACATTAACATAGCTTTATACATGATCTTTCTTTATATAATTATAATATATATATATATAGGTGATGGAACATTGTATGGACTTTTTAAATTTTATTTCAGGGAAAGCCCAGTGGTGTAAGCCTATTTGGAGCAAAAGGGAAATCTGCAACGGCAAGTATGTGGAGTTGTGCAGTTTGTAAGGTGAGTGTTACATGTGAGCATGATTTCAATCAACATCTTGCAGGGAAGAAACATGAGGCCCAGATGACAATCCTGAAAGCCAATAAAGCTCAAACACATCAAAGGACATGTAAAAAACATGTATCGGCAGGTGGAATGATTAAGCTCAAGGACAGGTCTGCTGAAATTGTTGGGCTTGGAGTTGCCTTGAAGAAATCCACCATCTTGGAATCCAATCTTTTGAAAAGCAACAACAAGTCAGCCAAGAAGAATTCAAGCAAATGTACTGTTTCAATTGATTCTTCAAAGAAGGAAGATAACTTGATGTTTTCGTGTCAGATATGTAATGTAGGAGCTTCCTCTGATAACGTTATGAACGCGCATATTAAAGGGAAAAAACATCTCAAAAACCTGCTTAAACTTCATCAAGAATCTGCTGCTCCTGCAACCAAAAAGAAATTACAAACTGTGGGTGGTGTGGTTTGGAGAAGGTGATCATTGGCGACCAAGACAAAGAAACAAAACTTGCCAACCCACTTTTTGTGAATCTGGTCTGGGAGTTTATTTGGGATGTCTTTGGTTTCAAGATATCAACATTAACATTTTATGGGGTAATTGAAAGTCCAATTACTGATTAATTAACAATTGATGTTTTAATTCTATTATGGTAATCAGTTAATGTCTTCTCTTGGTATATATGTTTAGTTATACATTATCTTGTGCGTGTTGAAGTCAAGAAGCCATGTTTCCAAGTCGTTCTCATAAAAGATAACATCATCTATGTTTATTTAGATAACCATACGTTCCAAAGGTTGCTCAAATCTTTTTGATTAAATATTTTTTCATTTTAAAGGTGCGTTTGGTACGTTGGACATGACAGAACAAGATAGAATAGGGATCACTGTTTCATGTTTGGTAGGACTTTTATGTGAAACAGACAGGAATAAAGTGGAACAAAGTAGGTGGAACATGATTTATGTTTTACCAATATAACATTAAAATATAATATATTTTTATATAGTTTCTATGTTTTGATTAATTTATAAAAATTATTAAATACAAATAGTAAAAAGAATATACAAAGTGTTAGAAAATAGAAATTGGAAACTACATATATATATATATATATATATATATATATATATATATTTTATAAATTACATAATTGTCCCGTCTGTATATCAAACGCACCCTAACAAACAATCCTCCGAAATTGTAAAAGGTATAAAGTAAAATAAGTAAATAAGTATAGGGGTGAAATTTACACTTTCAACCCCTATACTTATTTACTAACTTTACTTTATACCTTTTACTTTCATAATTTTAATTTTACATTTAACACATATAATCGTTTATTAACTAAAATACGTTTTAATTTTAACAAGTTACACCATTGTAATCGTCTATTCGATACGTTCGAAATGAGCCCAATCTTGAATTTTTTTGATTTATATATTTTAATATATATCATATACACTACATCAAAATATTTTTGATATTTACAGTTTATACCATTATAGTTAATTATTTAATTTACGGTACTCTTAGGTAGCGTTTGGTACGCATACTAGATGGGACGGGACGGAACTGGATGGGACGGGACGGGACTGAACTGAAGGAGATAATTTTAATCTAAGTTACGTTGAAAATACATCGATAATTTTGTGCATACTCTGTAACTGCAAATACTTCAGCTCCAAACACACATGAATCATCATTCGCCAAATACCCATTTTCACAATTCTTAAATGAGTCCAGTGATACCCACTTGTCAAAACCCCATTTAATATTCTTCTCGTGAAACTTTCTCCTATTGTCATTCACGATATCTATAAACACATTCAAATAATAATAATTTAAAACGATTTAATGAATTAATTAATATATGATTATTATGTTAATGCGATAGGAGTGTAAAAAAAATTGAAAAAAAAAATAAGAGATGTACCATAAATTAAATAATTAACTATAAGGGTATGAATTTTAAATATAAAAAATATTTTTTATGTAGTGTATAACTGTATATGATATATATATTAAAATATATAAATCCAAAAAAATTCAAGATTGGGCTCATTTCGAACGTATCGAAGAGACGATTATAATGGTGTAATTTGTTAAAATTAAAACGTATTTTTTAACGTATTTTAGTTAATAAACGATTATATGTGTTAAATGTAAAATTAAAATAATGAAAGTAAAAGGTATAAAGTAAATTTAGTAAATAAGTATAGGGGTTGAAAGTGTAACATTTCATTTTAAATTCGTAAAATTGGACGAAAGCGGGGTGAACAGTGTCAAATGCGGGTCAAATTTTCAAAAATGGTCCATGGAATTTTTCAAAAATGGTCCCTTGCAATTGAAAAGTCACAAAAAGTATACCATCGCGGGATTCCATTTTTCAAAAATAGTCCCTGCAAGTTTAAAAAAGTGTCAGAAATGGTCCCTGGCTCGCGATCGCGGGCTCCCATCGCGGAAAAAAGGGTATTTTTGCAAAGTGGGAGAGATTTAGGGCATTTTGGTAACACTTGGTCAAACTTAGGGTATTTTAATTAATTTCCCTAAAAAGAATATAGAAAGTGTTAGAAAATAGAAATTGGAAACTACATATATATATATATATTTTTTATAAATTACATAATTGTCCCGTCTGTATATCAAACGCACCCTAACAAACAATCCTCCGACCCAATGTACTATAATTGTTATGGTTAAATTACTATAGGAAACGAATGAGTTTGTTAACAACTTTAGAAAAATATTATGAAACGTTGGACTCTTATCTTGTTTTTGTATAATTGAATGGTTATATGGTTTGCATAAGTATCATGGGATATTGTCATATTGATGACTTGATTTTTCTACTCTGTACTATATTATAAATCATTTAAAAAAGTCTTAAAAATTAATTTTTATGCGTACCATTTAATGATGCATATTACTAAAAATTAAATTAAATTAATAGTGAATAGTGCTTAAGTACAATTTTAAAGCTGCATGCTTAAATTCATATAACTCACTGACAATCATTATAAAAAAAACAGGATAAACATCTTATTTTAAATATAAGAAATCTAAATATAATTAGAATACTCGTTTAGTTCTAACATAATAATTAATCATTATCCTTATGAAAAAGATTACATTTTTAGACCTTAAATAAATTATAATAAAATTTTTGAATTAAACAATTATATAAAAAGCAAGAAGTTTTAAATTGTTAAAATTTGACAATAATAACGATATACTTTAAAAAAAATTATGGTATCTTGAAATTTATATTTTATTCAAACATAAAAATATTGTTGCTACCAAAGGGCCTTTGGTCTAGCGGTATGGGAGCATTTGTCCTCGTAGGAGGTCAGAGGTTTAAACCTCACCAAAGGTGAGGAGAGTGTGAGTTTAATTGCTGCATTTGCCGTATATGAATATCATATACTTAAAAAAAATATTGTTGCTTTTTTAAAATCATACAAAACATATCATAAAGTCGATGAAAACTAAGAAAAATATATGGTGTTGTATTATGCTACTACACTTCTTAGAGCATCTACAACCTTGGCACAAAAAAACACCAATTTTGGTGGGCCTAACACCAAAAAAAAACCATCAACTCCAACCATACTCCAAAAAAAAACACTAAATTTGTGGACCCCACATTAAAATAACATATTTTATTTACTATTAACTATTTTTAATAACAATAATTATAATTTGTAAATATAATAATAAATAATCAGTAATTTATTTATTTAATGAATACCGATATTTTATATATTATCAAACCATTCTTATATATAAATAATTATAATTCTTATATATGAAAACTAGTTAGAAAAAACCAACAAGTTTCAATTAATAAATTTTACATAATTATTTTTAGATTAATTCAACTAATTTATTGTGCTTGAAAATAAATATTAGATGAATTAATAGTTATTAATTGATAAACTATGTATAAGTTAGTTAATTAAATTAATTTTTTATTAGTCTAATGGTGGGCCAACATGTTTGGCGTGTGAAAATCCACACTGCATATTTGCAGTGTGAAATCATAAACCGGCAAAAAAAATTTGGCGTTTGCCGTGCGATTGGAGGGCTCTGCACGACAAATCATGGGATTTACCGTGCGGTTGGAGATGCTCTTAGGCCACCCGTACCGCCCTCGGGTACGGGATCGGGTAAGGCCGAGGTGGCAAGCAGGTTCGGGAAGGGTTCATCGGGTAGGGGTACGGGGGGGATCAGGTAGCATGCGGGTTCAGGGAGCGGGTTCACCAACCCGATGATACCCGTTGCATATTTAATTTTTTTTATTTTTTTTTTATTTTATTTTTAATTTTTTTAAACAATACCGTTTACCAACGGCTATTTTACATTTTTTTTAAAAATGTCCAAAATGGTCACCGGTTCCAACGATATCGACAAATTCATCCCGGGGTTCAAAACGTACCAAACCTTCCGATGATGACGGTGAAGATGTTCGGGTCGACGAGGTCGAGCAACTTCAACGACCCATCGGGAGAAACAAGGCAAAAAAAGCATCAACAAGTAATACGACCGGATCGAATCCGGACGAAAGTGTTACTCAGTTGTTGACGACCATAAGCTCGTTCAACGAGCAGATTGAGGGTACAATGGAGTACAAAATGAAAAAACTTGAACTCGAACAACAAAAGTTAGAACTCGAACGAGAAAAACGATATGAACAAGACTTCGAGTTTTTCATAGCCCCACATGATCACCTTTCGGGAGATGTTTTGAGGGCTACTTTAGCGAGAAAAGAGAAAATTAGAAAATATCATAATTTTTAGTGTTTTGTATTTTGTAATTTTTATTTTTTTAGTGTTTTGTATTTTGTAATTTTTAATTTTTTAATGAATGATGTGAATTTTTATTTTTATTATTTATCTTATTTTTATCTATTAAAAATATATAAATATTTTTATTTTGTTAAATAATTAAATGTATAAATAAAAGAATTAAAAAAGATGAGGTGGCAATTGGGTTCAGTGGGTTAGCGGTACTCCACTTTTGGGTAAGGAGGGTAGGAAAGAGAAAAGCTGATGTGGCGCTGAGGTGGCAAGTGGGTTCATTGGGTAGTGGTACTCATGGTCTTAAAGCATCTCCAACAGCTTCCCAAAAAAAATTCCAAAATGGGGAAGTAAAAGTCAAAATCCCCAAAAAAAATTACACCCATCTCCAACAGATTCCCCATATTTGGAAAAACACTTGGTAATCATATTTGAAGTATTCTCCAAATTTGGAGAAAATTTTGGAGAAAATCCTATTATCCCCATTTTAGGAAAACTTTTGGGGAAGCTGTTGGAACTTATTTGTGTTCCAAAATCCTCATTTTCCCCATTTTCTCCAAAATAAGGAAGCTGTTGGAGATGCTCTTATAAACCCCAAGATAATTAATGTGATGATGATAACTAATGTGATGAATGTACTTACCCGACTAACTAATTCAACTAATACTTTTATTAAATAAAAATTAAATGAATTCATCCAATATTTATAAAAATTACCAAATTTTGATCTAAATTATTTTATTTTCAATTTCTTTTTACACATTTCCATTCTAACGATAATTAGATAAATAAATATATCTATATAATATTTAAAATATATATAAATATTATTTCGGGTTTTCGGATGGATCGGGTGGCCAAATCAAACCCAACCCGAACCCAAATATTCCTCCAAAAGTCGGGTTTCGTATTTTTGAATTTCGGGGTATTTGGGTATTGCAAAAACACCTTATTTTTGGTTCGAGATCGAATTCGGATTATTCGGGTTTTGCACACCCCTACACGTAACATTCTTTTTGAGATCGAGAGATGCCAATGCTTCATCACTCCTCGAGATAAAACGATGACAATCATCCAATGTCAGCTTCAAATTTAGTAACCAAGATTTAGGCATTTTTTGGTGTACATGTTTGGATGACCATAAGCTAGCTTTTTGAAACGCTACTTGAAGTAGCGTTTTAGTAGCTTTTTGTGAATATTTCAATTATGCCTCATTAATATTAATTATTATTTATTAACTATTTTTTTAATATGTTCTTTTTGGTAATTTAAATGTTTATAAGCTACTTTTTGCCAAACGTGACTTTTTCATCAGCTAGCTTATCAGCTACCAGCTAGCTTATAAGTCATAAGCTAGCTTATCAGCTAGTTTGCCAAACATAGCCTTACAGTTCTGATTCTTTTTAATTAAAATCTCCAAATCTTTGGTTAATAATAGATTTTTCAAAATGGAAGATTAAAAGTCAAAATTTCTCAGAAAATATATGTTTATCTCCAACCGTTTCAACATTTTAAAGATTATAATATAAAATCACATCATTAAAATATTCAATATAATTTATAAAATTATTATTTCACTTTCTCAAACATTAATTTCAAAACTTTTTATTGGTTGGATACGTAAAAGAAAAATCGATTTCTCATTATCTCATATAGTCATTTTTGCAGATTTGTTTCTCTATGTTATAAATTATAAGAGAATCTCCAACAGCTATGCTAAAATAGAGAAAAGTGGGATTTTAGCAATTTTTTTGCTCCAACAGTTATGCTATACCGTATGCTGAAATAGAGAAAAGAAGAGAGAAATTTAAAATCTCCAAATTTAGAGAAATCTCTAAAACTCTATATTTGAGAAAAAAAAATATTTTCTTTCTTCTCACCAATAGAAGACGTTAAAGTTGTGTGCATGGGAAAGATAAATAATAGATTAAAAAAAAGATAAATAATATTTATTTAAATATATTTAATATTTTAATAATAGAATTAGTAATAGAATTGCTAAAATAGAGTAGCGGTTGGAGTTGCTGTAATATTTATTTAAAAGAAGATTTTGAAACATTTATACCATAAATATATAAAATGCACAGCATTCAAAATCAAAACGTAGCGACCCACCACAACCCACCGTACGGCACAGTCCACGTTGCGTGTATTTACATATAACGAGACTCCGAAGGCGGAAACTTTTCCTCTCCTCAAATCACCACCGGATGCTCATACGGGGCCATACCTAATGTAAATCTTTCTCTGCAAAACCCTAATTTTCTCCATCTCTAACAATGGAGTTCAACTTCAGAGGCTGGGATGCGCAGATGCAACACATGTATCATACGCCTGTAAAAGGTACACGATCATTCATCATTTTCTTTTGGTATATTGAAGTTTTATTTCGGTTCTGATTAATGAGAGGTGGTTTTCCTCTTCTAATTTAAGACGTATTTCAGACTTAAAGGCTCTAAAATCTTAACAACAACAACAAACAGTCCTAACGTAAAACGTCAGACTTCAAAGGTATTAAGAGGTTTAAAAAAAACAAACATACCCTGAGTTTTGCAAATCAAAGAGGATTATTCGATATGAGGAAGGTTTTTATTTGGATTTCAGCGAGTGTAGTTGAATTTTGCATGGTGGTGTTGTTTTACAGAGCGATTATGGAGCGGAACGAGCCATGGTGGAGTGCCTGGATCTGTGGATGTAAGAGAGGCGATTCATCGTGAACTTGAGAAAGAGAGGATACGGGAGGAGATAGTGGCGGAGGAAATAGCACGTAAGCGCATTTTGGAGGCAGAAGTAAGGAGAGAAATGGCGATGGAAATGGCAATGCATGGTCCATCATCGTTTATGCTTAAGCCTCCACTTAGTCACACCAATCGGTTGGAGCCAGGAATGCCGCGAGCTCAACCGTTTGCACCGGTGGTTGTCCAAGAGAAATACGGCGGGGCTTTTCAGCGGCTTCCTTCGTCAACAGGAGATGGCAAAAACAAAGTTATTGATCTGGTCAGTATCTTTCTTTTTTGTGTGTGTTCATGAATGCAGCTTTGGTAAATCTTTAATTTATAGGTGAGAATCTACACTATTATTCAACTTCCTGGGTAAGATTCTAGTCGATAAGAACAACATTGTGTGCAATAACTTATTTGGTAAGCACTAGCCGTCGTCACCTTCACTTACCCGGTAAGACTCCAGGTCCTTGTCATCGGTTTTACCATGTAAGATTCTAGGTCGGTAATTGACCTGGTAAGCACTCACCGGATAAGCATTTGGTAAACGGCCCCTTAATTAATGTTGTTTAGATAATTGATATTATTCCAATTATTAAAATGGGTGAGCATGAATTGTATTATTTGCTTCATGAAGATGCTTAAACAAGGCTGCTCAGTTCAGCTAAAAACTATGTTACTTGTTGTTTGAGTCAACTTTGATCATTTAAAAGTTCTTGTTTGCTATCTAATGTTTTTTTATTTTTTTATTTCAACATGAACATAGCTTTATACTTGAGATCTTTCTTTATATAATTATATATAGGTGATGGAACATTGTATTGTTTGCTTCATGAAGAAACCTAAACACACAAGTAGTATTGTAAATCTTGCAATTTTGACAATGCTACTAATTTTAGCTGAGATTTTCATAGATGTTGTCTGAGTTTTTTCTTTTATTTTATTTCAGGGAAAGCCCAATGGTGTAACCCAATCTGGAGCAAAAGGGAAATCAGCAAGTGCAGGTTCAGGTGAGTGGAGCTGTGCAGTTTGTAAGGTGAGTGCCCCATGTGAGCATGCTTTCAATCAACATCTTGCAGGGAAGAAACATCAGGCCCAAATGGCAGCTCTCAGACCCAAAACTAGTCAAAAACAGTCGCTCTCTTCCTCAATATCGGTCAATGGAAAAATGAAGCTTAAGAACAAGTCTGCTGAAATTGGGCTTGGAGTTGCCCCCAAGAAATCCACCACCATGGAATCCACTGTTTTGAAAAGCAACAAGTCTGCTACCAATAATTCAAGCAAATGTGTTTCAATTGATTCAAAGAAGGAAGATAAGAAAAGTGGCACCAGACAGCAGTTTTTGTTTTCGTGTGAGATGTGTAAGGTAGGAGCTTCTTCTGATAAAGTTATGAACGCCCATATTAAAGGGAAAAAACATCTCAAAAACCTTCTTAAACTTCATCAAGAATCTACTGCTCCTGGAACCAAAAAGAAATTTGAAACTGTGGGTGGTTTGGAGAAGGTGATTGGTGACCAAGACAAAGAAAGCACGGAAAACACACACATTGCAGACAGTCAAAGTATCGGATCTATACAGTCGATATGACCAAAACAACCATTAACATTTTATGGGGTAATTGAAGGTTCATTTACGGATTAATTAACAATTAATGTTTTAGGGGGGCATTGCTATTGGCACCCCGGGCGATAAATGTATTGGAAATTGAAACTATCAACTCATCAAATCAACCACATAATATATTCTATTTTATTATTAATGGTATATGTATAATTGTATATATATACTTACGGGTTAAGACTCTTCGTCCTTGCCTTCGGTCTTACCGGGTAAAATTCTTGGCGTATATCATATTCGGTAAGTAATGTGACTTGATAAGCACTTAGGGTGTGTTTACTTGTGACTTAATTGACTTAATGGGAAAACCGGCTTATTCGCGCAGACATTTTTGGGTGTTTACTTGCGACTTAATCGCACAGGTTTGGGCTTATTCGCACAGTTGGGTTAGAGGTGTTGTCCACATTAAGATGAAAATAGGACATTTATACCCTTGAAAAAACACACTAACTAAAAACCCTACCTTCCTCACGTCTCTCACTTCCATCACCACTCTCCCACACCCTTCCCCATCGCGTCTCACTTCCAGCCGGCGACACAACAACCTTTCTCCGGCGACGCAGCTCTTCTCCAAGAACCTTTCTCCGGCGACACAACAAGCTTTTTGCTCTCTTCCACTGCTCTCTTCGTCTTTTTTGCTTTGTTTTTTGCTCTCTTCCACTGTAATTAGAAGTAACAGAAAAGTTCCTGGTTTTTGCTTGTGTTGCTTTCTTTATGAAATTCTTGGTTGTTACGAAATGGTTCCTGATTTTGCTTTATGTTTGCTTATTATGCTTTGTTTACGAAATGGTTCCTGATTTTGCTTTATGTTTGCTTATTATGCTTTGTTTATGAAATGGTTCATGTTTTTGCTTTATTTGGGTTATGAAATATCTTTTTTGCTTGTTATGAAATTGTTATACTTTTATTTCCATTTTTTGCTTGGTTATCCACCGGTGTTTAGTATATATATAAATTTATATTTTGATTTTTGGATTATATATTTTGACGTTTAAATAATTTTGTGTTTCAGAAATATAGTTTGGTTTAAAAAATAAACAGAATATATAAATCAGCTTATAATTCATACTCAGGGATAAATCGGTCATTTCTATTATTTAGACTGTTGATCCAGATAAAAAAGTAAACAACAACAACAATTTATCCAGACAGATAAATTTAACCATACAGACAAATTTATCCATACAGGACTTAATGAAAAATTTGGTAAACAGCCCCTTACCCGGATATGGTAAATGGCCCCTAAAAATTTCATCTCTTCTTACCTCAAATAAAGAAGCTCGCCTTTTTTTTCTCGAGAAAACTGATGGTTTCTTTTTCAAGGTTCAGTCTTAGGATTCCATCATCAAAACTCTCGATTGAGAAGAATTTCTACTACTCTCAAACCATTTTTGCCAATAATCTTTATCATTTTCTAGAATCAGATCCCTCTATTTTGATTCACCCGTCTTACAACCATTCTTTCCATTAATTACCTTGATAGGTTCACTTGCAGTCTTAATTTACAAAAAGATAAGCCATGGATGATTCAACATTCCTTTAGAAATCTTTACATTACATTACACTAAGATGTTTGGTCCAAGCATCTATACAAGATTCAAATTTACATCATAGATGGACAGATGCAAAAATATGTACATAAAAACATCACAAACTATGCTTACGTAGAACCATCTATATGGGCTATTTTACTACTTCCTTTAATAGCAGATCTTGTCCCCTCAAGTTCATATATTCACTAAAAGAATTAAAAAGCATTACGTTTCTGAAAAGCAGAACACATGACTTGAACAAAGGACTGCATCCAGACAACTTAAAAGAGTACAAAGAAAGTTGTCTTTCCTGCTGAAACCCTTGTGAGCTGCAACAGTTATAGAAGCTTGATCACCCTCAAGTGACTTTTCAGCCATTTTGTTAGCTTGTCTTTCCTCTTCTTCAGGAACTACTTCATGGATGTCAAGAAAATCAATATTTGTTGGGTTTTGGGAAGTTCGTTCTTTATCTTTAACCATTGCAGGCATCCAATTAATAACTCGACAGGTTGCAAGGTTCTAAGAAAAGTATACATATGGAGCTTAGATTGTCATTGTATTTTAAGATTTGCAAAAAAATCTATGTATCTGACTACTATTGATCTTCATGTATAAAAAGAAAGCATCTCCAGTGAAGCTAAAGTAAAAGTGAAATGTACAATGATTATGTATGAGATAAAGATGTAGTTCCTCATAAACATTGTACAACAACAAATGTTAGGAGCATAATGTTTTTCAAACAGATTACCAAGGAGAAATGGTTGCATATACCAACAAACCAAATGGGCTGAAGGTTTTACAAGGAGGGCTAATTTTGCAAAATTCAAACACCTTCTATGTATACCACATAAACATTTGCTTGACAAAGATATATATATTCAAATCAAATCAACCACAACCCTGTAAACATATTGGTTCGAATATTAATTTAGAAAGTCCAAAGAAATCAAAGAAGGTACCTGGCATTTTAAACATTTGAATGCCTAGCCATCTCTATGTTCCTATTATATGAAAGGAATTTCACGAAGAAGAAAAGGGGCAACAAAATAGTAGAAATATCAAAATTGGATCATGTGGGAGGACGATTAGACCTAATTTAGACATAAATCAGGGAAAAAACCTTGAGATCTAAGAAAATCCAGATTATTCCTTTCATATGAAAAGTAATTACGAGCTATGAAAAGCCAAATTATCTTGTATCGCAACACAATCAAATTGGACAAAAAAACTGAGATAGCTGCTGGCAAGAGTTCCAAAAAACCAAGAGTAAACCAGTGGCCAACTGACTGCTAAAGCTGTTGTCCATATGAAATTGTAAATCCTTGGCAGCAACCATAGGGTCAAAATCCAAGATGGAACACTAATCAGAGGATGAAAGCACCAGGGTATATTTATTAAATTGATGAAATCAAGAGTTAGGGTTTCGCTACCTGAAATCAAAATCTGAGAGGAGTAGTGATGTAGGTAGATTTCTTCAATTTGAAATCAAACAGAAGCTTGCGATACGTTTGAGAGATAGATGAGATTTTAGATTGAAAAGAACTCTCATATTCGACCACAATTTATATGCAACGTGAAGCTTGGAGCCCATCAAGTAGCAGGTAGAAGAAAGTGGCGAAATCTTCCATTTCAGTATGGTCCGATACGTAAAGAGTAGAAGAAGAGTATGGCTGCATTTCGTACTCTCAATATGGTAGTGAAAAGTAGAAGAAGAATGTGTGTGGTACTGAGGGTGAGGGTATGGGTATGGGTATGGGTATGGGTATGGGTATGGGTATGGGTTGAGACGTGAAAAGGCAGAAGGGCCAGTCCTTTTGTGTTGCGTAAACAAAAAGGTTTTAGGGTGTGTTTGGTTCGTCGGATTTCGACGGAATTAGGTGGAATTTTGATGGTTAATTCTGTTGACCAAATTTCATTGTCATGTTTGGTTACCTATGGAATGGAATTGAATTCCCCAAATTCTTTTAGAGCATCTCCAACAGCTTTGCTATAATTTTTTCAAAATAGAGAATCAAAAGTTAAAATCTCTAAAAAATGTTACATTCATCTCCAACAGTTTTGCTATTTTATAGATTTTAACACAAATTATATTAATATAATATTCTTTAATTTATATTCCTAATGCACTTTAAAATAAAAACTTAATATAAAATGATAAAAGAATTATGTCATTGTTGGATTGAATTAAATAATTATTTTTCTCTCCTATTTAGAGAATTATAGAGAATTCTCTATATTTATAGATTTCTCCAAAAATCTCTATTTTAGCAATCAAGATAGCAATGTTGTTAGAGAAGAATAGCAAACAAAAACCCACATTTTACTATTTTAGCAATGCTCTTGGAGATGCTCTTACATATGGATTTCATCATTCCTTTACAAAACTGATGGAATTGAAATCCATTCCAACCCAATTTTTGAAAATGACAAAAATATCCTCATACATAAAACCCTAGCTGCAACTCTTTCTCATCCACTTCTGCTTCTGTCGATCGAGATTTTCTTTGGAGGAGCATCTCCTTCCTTCGTTCTTCTCAATAAAGGATCAGGTATACATCTTCTCCTCCATTATCGACTGAGATTTCTTGTTCTTTCTCCATCATCGACTGTAGCGTCTTCGATTTTGTGTTACAAACTGTTAATCGTATTCTTTTTTTTTTGAACGGCAATGCGGCATCGAACCCACGAACGACTACCACGCACACACGCACACACGCACGCACACCGTCCCGGCGGTATCGGGCATCCAAGGGCAGCCCACTAATCCGCCGCGTCCGCAACCCAGCTTACGCTTGGGCCTATTCCCAACCACATTGGGCTGGGGCGATAGCCCAGTCTTCGACTGGACCACCTAAGGACGGCCCAACCAGAGGTTAGGCGGGTATCTCAGACATGCTTACCACGGGGTTCGAACCCTGGTAGTCAGGGATACCATCCACTGACCCCCCAAGGATGTTACTTTACCACTGGGCTACACATGCTTTGATACTGACTTCAATTTTATGTTAGCATCTGTTATCGTCTTCGTCTTGCATCTGTTATTGACTTCGATTTTGTGTTACCATATGTTATTGACTTCAATTTTGCATCTGTTATTGACTTCGATTGTTGAATTTGTATTACAGATTTCGATTGTTACCATCTGTAAACGGTGCTGTGATGATGGCCAAAAATGGTGATGCAATGGGGTTGGAGGATTTAGGTCAAAAAGGGGGAGAAGGAAGGATATATATATATATATATATATATATATATGTATGTATGGAAATTAGATAAGCAAATTAAAAACAATATAAATGGAAACAATAGTAATTTACCTTTTTTTATAATTAAATGCTAATTTCATCATTATCTATCTTTAAAAAACTGAAACATATATATCAAATAAAGGGTATTTTTGTCAAATTTCATCATTTCATTCCAATTCCTTTGTAAACCAAACAAACAGATTCCAATTCATTTGACAAATTGCATTACATTTCCTGTCAACCAAACGCTTGGTCAAACCTGATAACATTTCATTCCAATTCCTTTCAGATTCCAATTCATTTGACAGATTTCATTCCTTCAGAAATCATTCTGCGAACCAAACGCACCCTTAGAGTTATACATAATGCTATGCAACTTGTAATTAAGAGATTTTGACATTTTATACTTTAGAAGATGGTACATCAGACATCAAAAGTGGTATTTAAGACATTAGGTTAGAACCAATATATAAGTAGTATAGATATATTATCTCTTATATACATTATATATTATTTGTATTATTATTATATATAACTTCTTATTAATAATTATTAATAAATACATATATCTTATATATTATGAGCTTTTACGATATATCATATTATATAATATATAATATAGGGAATTTAATTAAAATACCCTAAGTTTGACATTGACTTACCAAAATACCCAATTTCTTGAAAATTTTACCAAAATACCCTAATTTTCCGCGAAGGGACCCCGCGATCGTGGGCATGGACCAATTGTGAAATTTTTTGTGCTTCATATTTACACTTTCAGTCCCCATCGCGGGCCACCATCACGGGCCAGGGACTGAAAGTGTAAATATGAAGCACAAAAAATTTCACAATTGGTCCCTGCCCGCGATCGCGGGCTCCTTTTGCGGAAAATTAGGGTATTTTGGTAAAATTTTCATGAAATGGGGTATTTTGGTAAGTCAATGTCAAACTTAGGGTATTTTAATTAATTTCCCTATAATATATTATCTATATTACACTACACACATACATAAACATATATATATATATATATATATATATATATATGAATATTATGATTTTTTATTTGTTTTATTGTGTGTATATACATCTATATTATATATATACTAGAAGTCTAATCGTGCAATGCAACGCGATATATCTCGATTTTAATGTTCTAATTTATTTTAATGTGTGGTTTTGAGAAAACGGTTATGTTTTTTTATAAATTTGTTTAAAGAATAACGCGTTTTAAAAAGTTCATGATTTGAGGATTTGAAAATGGATAGAGATAAGTATTAATCAAGTAATTAGCATTAAAATCGGTACATAAAGCTTCATTAGTTGTTTTTAAGAGATTTTAAATAATTAACATTAAATAGCGGTACATAAAGCTTTAGGGGTTGTTTTTAAGAGTTTTTTATAAATGCTTTATAATATAGTATATATATATATATATATATGTGTGTGTGTGTGTGTGTGTTAGGGGTGAGCAAAACCCGACCGGCCCGACCAACCCGACCGACCCGAGCCCCGACCAACCCGATATTTGGTCAACCCGAATGGTCCGAACCCGAAAAATATAATCGGCTAAAACGGATCGGGGCGGGTGGCTGAAAATTTGGGCCAAACCCGCCCGAAACCCGAAATATGTATAGATATATATATTTTTCTTAAATATTATTTATATTTTATACTTGGGTTTAGGGTTCATTCAGACCGCGATTCTCGATTTCTCGTCTCTGTCGAAGCCAAGCCATCCATCGATTTACCCACGAATACGATTCTCGATTCTCGATTCTCTCTGTCGAAGCCAAGCCATCCCTAAGTCGAGGCTTTCAAAGTTTCAATTTCATCTCATCTCATCTCTGTCGAAGGAAGCCTGGAATGTAATTGAGAATTTGAGATACACCTTTTCAACAGTGCTGCCATTTTTAGAAAAGACCACTTTCTTCCTATACCCAATCGGCGTCGTCATCATTTCTACACCCATTTGTAAGTGTAGAATTCATCCCAAATAATTTATATTTGTAAGTGTAGAGTTTCAATTTAGATGTTGGGTAGTGTTTATCTTGGTGCAAGTAGTGTTGTGGTATTTATCTTTTTTGCAAATATTGTTGTGGACAATTGTCATAGTAGAGATCAATGTAGTTGTAGACTGGACAACCCGAACCACCCGACCCGAACAAACCGCCACCCGAAACCCGAACCCCGAACTACTGATTGGACGGGTTTCGGGTTCTCTTAGCCTCACCCGAAATCCGATCGGGTGGTGGGTTTTGGGCCCCGACCCGACCGAATGCTCTCCCCTAGTGTGTGTGTGTGTGTGTGTGTGTGTGTGTGTGTTCATACGATCCTAGACCTTATTTCGTATAAAATTGATCAGATTTATTTATGCAACAATACATCTCATATATATGAAAAAATAGATTGATAAAAACCTTTTAAGTTCGAAATTATAGGTTACTAATATTTTTAACCATGATTTTAAATTAATTTTCAATATTTTAAAAAAATTTGGACTGAATTACTAAAAAAAATACTCCTCGTTAGTCAAAAAAATAGAAATTATAAGTTCTATATTTTATATATTAGAAAAAGCTAACATTTTATTTATTTCTACGGAAAATTCAAAAAATTAAATAAAAATAAGACAAAAAGAACTCAAGCGTATATATAAAATATTTTATTTATTATCAATAATTCATATTAATTGTACATAATAAAATGAGACTATAAATTGATATTAAATATGATACAAATAAATAAAATATAATAAAATAAAAAACAATTTAAAATAAATAAAATAACAAAAACAAAAAAAACAAAATACACAAAAAGACAAAAAAAAACAAAAAACAAAAAATGTAATGATGATATAGAGGGTTAGGGGTACCCTTAGCAATGGTTAGGGGTGCCATTAGCCTACCCCTTTAGGGGCTGTTTGGGATTGCATATTTAAAACAACTTATGTTTTTTTTTTGTAAAACGTTTATTAACTTGTGTGGTGTCAAATCGAAGTTTTATAAAAAATGTTTGAATTAACTTATGATGGTGCCAAAACATAATAAGCTAATAAGTTGTTATTTATAGAGTGTTTGGATTAGCTTATGATGGTGCCAAAACCTAATAAGCTAATAAGTTGTTTTTTTAAAAGAATAATCCAGGCAATTTTATAAAGGGAAAAGACAAACAAACAAGAGGCAAAACGGCAAGTTCAACACCAAACGGCGAAGCAGAAAAACAACGAAACGAAACCGTACCAAACCACTAACAACCAAAACAGACACATGCTAACGGACCTAAACCAAGAACAAAAGAAAATACACAACTAACAGTGCCAAAACAAGCACCAACAAAACACCAACGCTAAAAGATTATGGTCCCACATCATGAATCTTCACGGTCTTCTTTCGAGTCTTCCAAGTCACTCTAAGCATAACGGTCGTCACAATTTCCTTGAAAATATGTTGAGAATTCTGACGCTCCTCCGTAAAAAGCCTACGATTCCGCTCCAGCCACACTCCATAAATCGAGTCTGACAAAGCAAGTCTTTGGATCAATTTCTTCGGTCTCAGGTCACTCTAAGCTAACAAGTTGTTATTTAGAGAGTGTTTGAGATTGCTTATGATGTTATATAATCAAAAAGTTGATAAGTTGTTTCAAATAAGTCAGTAAGTTAGAATGAAATGACTTATCAAAAACTTCTTATCACTGGTGCCAAACCGCTATAAGCAGTTTTCTTTTTAAACCATTCAAACACTAAAAACTGTTTATTACCGGTACCACACTGCAATAAGTTAATAAGCACTTTAAATTAGCAATCCTAAACACCCTCTTAATTGTGTTATGGTAATCAGTTAATGTCTTCTCTTGGTATATATGGTTTGTTATATATTATCTTGTGCGTGTTGAAGGCAAGAAGCCATGTTTCGTAGTCGTTCTCATAAAAGATAACATCATCTAAGTAACTCATGATATTCAACCGTACAATGTTTACTTAGATAACCATACGTTCTAAAGATTGCCCAAACCTCTTTGATTAAACATTTTCTCATTTAAGATAAAAAAACATGTGTGCTTTAACAATACAATTCTCCTACCCAATGTAGTGTAATTACTGTGGTTAAATTACCGTAGTAAACGAATGAATTTGTCAACAACATTAGATTAGAAAAATATTGTGAAACGTTTCGACTCTTATCATGTTTTTGTATAATTGAATGGTTATATGGTTTGCACGAGTATTATGTGACACTGATGACTTATTTTTTCTACTCTGTACTATAATATAAAGCATTTGAGAAAAAAACTTAAAATCTATTTTTTATGTATCAAGTATCATTTATTAATGCATATTAGTTAAAATTTAAAATTTATTATACCATTTATGAAAATGTGAATAGATTTACTATGGTAACTTTGAATTATTTTCCTTTGTAATTATCCTTTATTTTTGTGATTTTTGCTTATTATGAGTTTATTATTGTAGTTTGTAATAACTAATTTTATTATCAGGGTCGTTCCAATTATTTTGGAGGCCCTGTTACATTATATTAATACTATTGATCAATAGATAAGTAATAAATAAAACAAAATCATAAAGTTTATACCATATAGTAATATTAAAAGTAATACAAATTAAAATAACAAAAATGAAGTAACATATTAAAATTCATTTAAATAAATTAGTCTTCTAACGTTTTTCGAAACAAAATCTTCAATCAAATCTTCATAATCAACTTTCTCCAAAAACCCATTTTCAATAGCTATCAAGGCTAGTCCGTTAAGTCTTTCTTGTGTCATTGTCGAGCACAAATAGTTCTTCAACAACTTCAACTTTAAGAAACATATTTCTGCAGATGCAACAATTACAGGAATAGTCAACAAGACTCTATACGCAATAATAGCATTAGGAAGGCAGTCTACATGTTTCAAATACTCTAAAATATCAAGAGGCCCCATCTTTTCATGTGGTAAAAACTCTTGGAGTAATTTTAATTCCACATATAAGTCATTTCCATCAATATCAGATTGATCTTGATTCTTAAGCGCAATTTCAAAGTTAATACAAGAAGACTTTAAACATTCATTATCCAAAGAACGCAACTTATCGGAAGTAAATAAAAACCCTAACACATTTTCATATTCTCTAGCTTTACCACAAGTATCGGCTATGTCACACAAAGTCAAATTAAGACTCTGAGAAGCACAAGAACTATAAAATGCTCTAGGATTTATATCTAAGAGTTTTTTAGCATTCCTTTATGTTTTCCTTTCATGTTTGCACCATTATTGTAACCTTGTCCTCGAACATTGTCTATATCTAAACCAAGACACTTTAACTCAGATTGTAAAACATCAAACAAACCTTGACCAGTGGTATCATCTACCTCCAAAAATCCAAGAAAAGATTCCTCAATACTAACCGTTTTAGAAGAGAGGTCTACATACCTTAAAATTAAGGACATTTGTTCTTGATGACTCATATCAGGAGTGCAATCAAGAAGAATGGATAAATATTTTGTCTCTTTTACTTTGTTAATGATTTCACATTTGATTCTCTTATCAATTCATTTTGAATCCTATTACCAAGATAATGAAAATGTATATCATCATTTGTAATACGTTGAACATGATCATGAACAATTGGGTCAAATTTGGCTAACATTTCAATCAATCCTAAAAAATTGCCATTGTCATTTTCATACAATCTACTGTTAGTACCACGAAATGCAAGATTGTGTGTTGCAAGAAACTTCACAATACAGAAAATTCTTACCAAGACTTTTTTCCAATGATTTTTTTCTTTCTCTATTTGATTTTGAGCAACTCTATCAATAGTTTCATTCTTTTTAAGTCTTAGACGCAAATCATACCAATATCAATCGTATCATTAGCATTAGCATCAATATCATTAGCATTAACATCAATATCATTAGCATCATTAGCATCATTAGCATTAACATCAATATCAATCTTATCGATAGCTTTATTGTTAGCATTAATATTAGTAGCATCATCATCAACATTGGTATCAATAGCATTTTCATCATCATCCAAATTAACACTAGCATCAACATCAACAGAATTATCAAGGGAAGCTTGTAATTTTTTAGTGAAAATTTTATCGATAGCTCATTTTTGAGACAAAATCATCTCTTTAATTTTTTTTAACGTTTTTGACATCTAGAATCATGTTTTCTAACTCTAGAAGACATGACGAAATACTACAAAAACAAATTAGACCAAATGACCAATTAGCAATTAACAGGATAAACAAATTAACAAATCGGAAACAAATAAGAAAATTTTAAACTTGAAAACTTGAAAACTTTAGGAAACAAATCAGAAATTAAACCACCATTCACAAAGTGACAGAGATTGAAATAATACACATGGGATGAGTCGTCCAAGTGACTAACAACAGCCCAAACCAAGTCAACAAGCCTGAAGCGGTAACCGTGAAAAACTCGTCTCAACCCTTGGTCTGTGGTTCTGACTTCTGAGAACTGAGAAATCCAAATTAGGAACTGTTGGTCCCGAAGGGTTATACAAGTTTGTAGAAGAGAAGGGGGGGGGGGGTTGAATACACACACATATTTTTATCTTTCTAAATTGTTTATTGATATATATCAAACAATTTACAGTTTGTTGTGGAATAAAATCAAGTATAAAACCTAATCTAAACAAACTATGAGAAACACACAAATTTCTTGCACTAGAAATAATAGAGAGGAAATAAGAAAACCTAAGGAGAGATTTTCTTGCACAAAGTAGTTCAGCGAGGAAAGGCTAGGCTCTTCCAAAATGAAGAAGAGTTTCTGTTGGGTCATCAAAGATTTGAAGATGAACTGATCTCCTTACATACTTTGAAAAACATCTTTTATACTTAGAGAAATTTTATATGGTTCTTTGTAATAGCTTATTCATACTGTCAAAGTTCGGTGAAGTCAAAGATCAGCCGAAATCAAGAAGAAGTATATCTACCAATGCGGATTGAAGATGGACTTCTCAACCCAAACTAAGCTGTCTCACCGATTGTCTCCATGAAAATCGGTGAGATCCCAAACAAGAGATTTCCCCCTTTGTCTCCTTGCCAAGAAGATCTTCATCATAAGAGGTAACTTTGGCAATCCCACCAATTGTCCCCATGAAAATCGGTGGGATCCTCAAAATTGGAGGATCCTCTCATAACATCCTTCCTAAGAGGACTCTCACCTACTTTGTCCATGACAAATCGGTGGGATCCTCAAATAGGAGGATCATCCCTTGTGTCTTTGCTAAAAGGTTTTCTCATCAAAGAAGGAATGTCTGAGTATGGAAGAAAAATGTGCATTTGTCCTTTTTCCCATTCTTAGATATTGTCACCATCAAACCTTTCTAGCATCATAGGAAAAGACACATTAACTTTTGAGAGTCAAACCTATCCTTCAAATGACAAAGTGACAAGTGTCCCATGTATCATTTGTTCATGACACTATATAAAGATGAAGACTTCTCCATGCAGAATAACAACTCTTGAAGATTACTCTGTGCACAAGACATTCTGCTCCTTTCTCTCTTTGAACTTTATAGCTTTCAATCTTTGTGTTTTAGAAGTTGTTTAGTTTTCAGTATTACTTTGTGAAGATTGTTAGAAGATTTTATCTGTTCTTTTCGCAACAATCTAACTATTCTATGTGTTCTATGTGTAATTCTTGATTGGAATATTTTTAATAAAAGAATTAATTAAAGTGAAAAAATTGTGTATTGTATTCAACCCCCCTTCTACAATACATGTTCTTGTTCTTATTAGCCATCTGGGACTAACAGTTTCCTATTTATACTGCATGCATTAAATGCAAGTCAGTACAACTTCACACGTGGCAGCATCTGGTTTAGTTGCATGAATTTGACTTTAGCAAACATCCTAGTGACCGCATGATGAACAGTGTAGTTGCAGAGTGGTTTGTACGATCCTGGACAAAAGGGATGTTCATTCTGACAAATCGTACGGGCGTGCAAGGAGATAAGACAAAAGTAACTTGTAGAGGAGGCTTCATGATCAACGCTCGCTGAATAGATTTTTATCAGCGAATGATAAAGTTCAGCGTTCGCTGAAGTCTGCTACTTGAAACTTCACGTGAAATGGACAAGTCTTGTGTTCGCTGATATCCACATCAGGTCACTAGTAGACTTAGTCACTTATTCGTCAGCTTGGTCTTCGATTTCAGCTTTGAACTCAGTTGTCGTGAATCTTGTTTTCAGGGATCATAAGCAAACAATTACAAATGAAACTATCAGCGATCATCAGTGAGACTGAACAGGCTCAGGGCTCACTAATGTACATGCATCGCTGAAGTATAAATTAAAGCATGTGTTTTCCATCAGCGATACTAAACAGACTTAGTATATATTCTTAGATGGTGAAACACTGATACATATTGTTTACTTACAATTTTCACTAAGTAGTTTTGAGAGTCATTATCAAATCACTGAAGGGTTTGGATCAACAATGCCCCCTATTTGATGATGACAAAGCAATAAAAGAAAGTTTCTAAGTTAAAAACACAAGGATAAAAAGGACTCATAAAGTGTGTGTCCCATTTACTGTTTTCAGGGATCTTTTCTAGTACAGATGGAATAAAGTATTTCACTGAAACTTTTCAATACTTCGTAAATACAAGATTACAAGGGAAGTTGAAAAATTACAAGTACAGTGAAAGATAATCACAAGTACAAAAGTTTACAAGCTGATAAAAAAGAAGAATACAAAAGGTGATCCTATCAGCTATTCAGGTTCTTCCTTGAAGAGAAGTTCATCAAGGGTGTCAGTCTGTGGAATCATCCAATCAGGGACTATTACTCCCTGATCCCGTCTTCGTTTGGCTTCACGGTAGATCTGGGGCTTGATGAATCTTCCAAGGAATGAGCGATCACACCAATACAGAAGGTCTCTGAGTTGTTCGATAGGAGCGATGGGTAACTCAGATAGGCGTTGAAAGCACTGACGACCATAGTAATCAAGGAAGAATATGCCATAAGGTTCACTGACTACCTTTCCAGCTTCAAATTCTTCAGCGGGAGGCAGTGAGATGTCAAGTCCTGAAAAATCAGCATCTGGACCAAGTACAGCTTCACGAGAAAAGTCAACACCAGTCTCGTTTCGTATAACAGGGCCTGAAGATGGCGGAGGCTTTTTCTTTGGAGCGCTTCGTTTTGGTTTGATGGCTGGAATGGACAGATCAACAACTGAGGAGACTTAGTCGATTAGCTTATTAATAGCGTTTTCAACACAAGACTTGTAGCTTGATCGAGATCGCTGAATTGCATCATCGTTTAAATTCAACAGGCCTTCAGTTGGCAGGGGCAGCGGTGCTGCAATCGGTGGTGGTGGAGATGATGGTGGTGGTGGTGGGTTGTGATTTTTCGATGGAGGAAGTGCCTTGAGTCGCTTACCTGAAGAGAAGAAATCGAGATGAAGTAAACAAAATACAAAGAAATCGCAGAAGTAAATCGATGAAGAAAATCGATGAATAAGAAAGAAGAAATCGCAGAAGTAAAAGGGAAGAAGAAGAAGAAGAAGAAGAGAAATGGAGAAGAATACCTGTGAATCGATCGATCTGGTTGAGGCAGAAGAAGAAATCGATGAATCTTGTTGAGGAAGAAGAAGAAGTGTCGGCCATTTCACTGTTGCATGAGAGTTTAGGTTAGAATATCAAAAGGGTATTTTGGTACAAATAATCTTGTTCCATCTAGTTCTAGGGGGGTGGACACCCGTGTTCCATCCTTGTGCAAGTTAGTTCCACTCTGTCCTACATATAAACACACCAAACATGGTACAACCTTGTTCTGTTATGTCATGTCCCACCCTGTTCAGCGTACCAAACGCCCCATAAACAATTTATAAAGATAAAAATTGTGTGTTTGTATTCAGCCCCCCCCCCCCCTTTTTACAAACTTGTATAACCCTTCGGGACCAACAAACACTATATTTTTGGAAGTGAAATAGCAACACTTCTAATCACCAATAGTTAGATTAGTAGGTTGTTGAACTTTATTTCACTTATTAATTTGTATTGTAAACGTCATACAATTGTTTCCCCTTTTTGGGTGATTTGTCTATGTCAAACTCGTTTTATTCCGCATTTATTCAGGTTTAAATTTACCCCAATTTTTAGGGTGTTACAATGTGCTTGATGGTGGAATAAATCAATCTATATACTAAAGGTATATCATAGAATGTGTTTGACAGTAGAATGAACTTACGGTACTATGTAAAAATGATATGGTAGATAATATCAATTTAAAAATAAGGATTGATTGATTTTGCGTCTAGGAATACTCCAAAACACGGTTTTATATGAATTATTAGTATATCTTGAATTCAATGTTATTTTTTATGACGAAAACAATATATTGAAAAAAACTCGTACTTACTGAAGGCCCATTTTTAAATCTCGGCTATAAAACGTTAGGAACATACCTTAGCATCTCTAACGGTTTTTTCAAAATTTAATGGAGAAATTTAGGAAGATGAGGATTTTGAGTTAATATTTTGCTCTAGTTTCCCCAAAGTTATCTCCAAAATGGAGAAAGTAGGAGACAAAATGGAGAAAGTAGGATAACACCTTAAAAATGATTAGCTTGTGAGAGCATCAATATAAAACTTTGAAAATAAATATTTAATAAAGATAAATGAAATTTTAATATTATAACCAATGTTGAATTCTCAAAAATGAAAAATCTGTTAAAAAAAAATAACTTACGATATTTTATCTTAACTTTTTTTAAAGAATCTATTAAAAAAAACACTCCAAATATCTTTCCAGAATATGTTTTGGAAGAATAGCCAACAAATACATCTTTATCGCACCATTGTATAAAACCTCTTTTTATGAATAGTAGTATAATGCTCCAAAACACTTTGGGGGTGTTTGGGATTGTTTATTTTTTTGACTTATTTGGTTATTAGTTTTTGTCATCGTAGATAAGCTATTATTAGTGTTTGGATTGGAAAAAAAAATGTTTATAACTTTTCTTCACTACAAATAAGTTGTTTTTGATAAGTTAATAAATTCTAACTTATTTGAAACTGTTTATCACTTATTTGTCCAAATTACATTTTTATCCCCAACTCTTTTTTAACACGACATAAGTTGATAAACACTTTTAAAAATAAGCATAAGTTGTTTTAAATAAGCAATCCCAAACACCCCTCAACACCATTTTGGCCAAAATTAAATTTTCACGTAACATTTTGTTGGTATTTTTACTATATATTATAATCGTACACAGGATTATATATTGAATCACGAAAACGAAACAGAAAGAGAAGAAGCAGAAAATTAAAAGGAAACGAATTCCTATAAAAAGAGAACCGCTGAGGCTCGTGTTGGACACGATTCCCTTAAACAGATTTTCCGTCTGTTCCCAGGGTACAACAGCGAAAGCAGTTATAGAACTGCCGGAGATGACACTCTTGCCCGAAAAAATCGACGGAAATAGATTCGTATGCTACTGTTCGAGTTTCGTATGGAGAGAATACCGAGAGAGAGTTGAGTTCTGAAAACGTGTTCAGTTCGTTGTATCTTTGGATGAACACGAGACCATGTATTTATATTGGAATTTGAAACCGACAAGCATAAATTCGTAATTAATAAATCGGTTACTGAAACCGAAATTCATAATAACAAATCAATACTGTAACCGACATTTATAAATTCGGAATTAAGAATTTGATTATGAAACCGAAAATCTTAATTACGAAATACAAACTGTAACCGAAATACAGTTTCAAAAAAAAATACAAACTGGTCAAACGAATTTTTTAGCAAAACCGAGCACGAGATTTTGGAGCTGCATTTGTGTTCGCAAGTCGCGCTCGCACATAAGTTCGACGATTTTAGCTTACTAAATCGTCAATCGGCACCCCCCCTGCGCGCGGGTAGAAGTTAGAGTAAAACCAATCAAGGAGCTTGTCAACTCCTTACACTTCTTTGGTTATAAACCAAAGAAAGTTTACTCTCTCTTCCTATGTGGGACACCTTCCCACACCCAAACTTGGTTTTTTCTAATTTCATCCAATTGTTCAACTTTGAGCATCGATATCTCATTCACACATACTTCGTTTTGGACGCATTATATATCGTTTCGAAGCTCTCATATAGGAGAACATAAACCCACCAAGAGTTAATTATATATACCACATATATATATATATATATATATAGAGGGAGGTTCAAGGGAAAACCTCAAATAAATGGAAAACTAAAAAACACTTTATTAACCGTTGGATTAGATGATCTGATGGATGTGATTAGACGGGCGGTTACAACAATATTAATTAAATTAAAAAACCTCACCCCCTTGTTTTTTATTCGAAAAAATACGAAAAATGAACAAAATTCGAAGCAAATAAATTGCACCAAATAAACGATCATATTTTTCTCGTTAATTTGACATCCATATTGATATACTTTTTTCTCCGTATTTTTGTGGTTTTCTAGTTTTCCAGATATTTAAGGTTTTCCCCTGAACCTGACCCTATATATATATATATATATATATATTTAAATGTGTCCAAAGTTTAGTAAAAACCATATTTTTACTAAAAATTTCCAAGACATTTTTTGTTGAGAGAGATGCCAATCCTTCGTCACTCCTGTCTGCTACCAGATAAAGTACGGTTGATTTATCATGCGATGACTCCAGGCCATTCGTGGTCACCCGGGGATTAGTCGGTATGCGTAAGCTGGCCCGAAAAGCCACGGTTACCACATAAAAAACATTTTTCAAGAGATTCTTCAAAACAAAGTATTAAAAGTCAAAACTTTCAACGAAAAAATATATTAATCTCCAAAAGTTTCAACATTTTAAAGATTACAATATAAAATTATATCATCAAAATATTTAATATAACTTATGATATTATTTCACTCTCTCAAACATTTAGTTTTACATTTTTTTATTGGTTAGATACATAAAAAAAATTGGATTTCACACATAATCATTTGGGCAGATTTGTTTAAATTTGAAGAATTTTACGATACATTATATTTTCTCTATCTTATAATGTTAAAGAATATTTTGAAACATTTATACCATAAATATATAAAATGCACACCATTCAAAACCCACCGTATTATATTCCTGTGGTCGTGACTCGTGACTACAGCGAATGAAACGGTTGAAAGGCTTGAGCGCCTTTTTACATACAACGTGACCCCTAAACCGGAACTTAGAGCATTCGTCTCCTGAAATCACCACCGAAGCCCCATACAAAGCATTCACTGCAAAACCCTAACCTTCTCCATCCCTCTAACAATAACAATGGAGGTCAACTTCAGAGGATGGGATGCGCAGATGGAGCACATGTATCATACAGGTACGTACACCATCATTCATCAATATTTTCTTTTGATCATTGATCAAAGAGGATTATTCGAAATGAGGTCACTAAATCTTACACTAAATACTAAATTTGGTGTAAATAACACTATTCACATCTCTCTATTTTCCATACTAAATTTAGTGTAATGAATAACATTATCTATCACTTTTAAAAAAAATAGTATTATTACCCATCGGAGAAGATATATTATTAACACTAAAATTTACACTAGTTTTGAAATTTGGTGTAAAATATGGTGTGAGATGGCAGGAGGAAGGTTTTTAGCGAGTGTAGTTGAATTTTGCATGGTGGTGTTGTTTTACAGAGGGATTATGGAGCCAGGGTGGATCTGTGGATATGAGAGAGGCTATCCAACGTGAACTTGAGAAGGAGAGGATACGGGAGGAGATACTGGCGGAGGAAATAGCGCGTAGACGCCTTTTGGAGGCGGAAGTGAGGAGAGAGATGGCAACGCATGATCCATCATCGTTTATGCTTAAGCCTCCACTTAGCCACAACAATCGATTGGAGCCAGGAATGCCGCGAGCTCAACGGAGAAACACGGCGGCAGCAGCGGACGTCAACATGGTGAAATTGGGGCCTTTCAGCGGCTTCATTTGTCAACAGGAGACGGCAAAAACAAAGTTATTGATCTGGTCAGTATCTTTCTTTTGTGTGTGTTCATGCAATGCAACTTTAGTAAATCTGTAATTTATAGTCTTAATTGTTCATTCTGATGAAGAAGTTCTGAATTAAGGATTTTGAATTAGGATTTGCTCAATTAGGCTTCTTTCACTATAGTTATAAATATTTCATAGTTAAACTTGTTGTCTCCAAAACAGTAGAAGGTTCATATTCCATTGAAAGCCCTCTTGTTCTAGGCTTTTTGTAAGACTTGCCCAAGTGGTAAAAACTTATTAACATAGTCTAAACTCTTTGAGGTCGAATCATAGTGATCGTCGGATTGCACGGTGAACAGACCTTTTGCGGTGGATATCTCAGATATTATTAGTCTAGAAGATATGTTCCAAATTCCATAGGTATTTAATTGTCATTCCAGTTGTATAAAAGAATCTTGTTTTACAGAACAATTAACCTTGTCTTTAAGATTGGTTTCAAAATTTGCTAATGTTTATTTTATTCTATTTCAACATTAACATAGCTTTATACATGATCTTTCTTTATATAATTATAATATATATATATATAGGTGATGGAACATTGTATGGACTTTTTAAATTTTATTTCAGGGAAAGCCCAGTGGTGTAAGCCTATTTGGAGCAAAAGGGAAATCTGCAACGGCAAGTATGTGGAGTTGTGCAGTTTGTAAGGTGAGTGTTACATGTGAGCATGATTTCAATCAACATCTTGCAGGGAAGAAACATGAGGCCCAGATGACAATCCTGAAAGCCAATAAAGCTCAAACACATCAAAGGACATGTAAAAAACATGTATCGGCAGGTGGAATGATTAAGCTCAAGGACAGGTCTGCTGAAATTGTTGGGCTTGGAGTTGCCTTGAAGAAATCCACCATCTTGGAATCCAATCTTTTGAAAAGCAACAACAAGTCAGCCAAGAAGAATTCAAGCAAATGTACTGTTTCAATTGATTCTTCAAAGAAGGAAGATAACTTGATGTTTTCGTGTCAGATATGTAATGTAGGAGCTTCCTCTGATAACGTTATGAACGCGCATATTAAAGGGAAAAAACATCTCAAAAACCTGCTTAAACTTCATCAAGAATCTGCTGCTCCTGCAACCAAAAAGAAATTACAAACTGTGGGTGGTGTGGTTTGGAGAAGGTGATCATTGGCGACCAAGACAAAGAAACAAAACTTGCCAACCCACTTTTTGTGAATCTGGTCTGGGAGTTTATTTGGGATGTCTTTGGTTTCAAGATATCAACATTAACATTTTATGGGGTAATTGAAAGTCCAATTACTGATTAATTAACAATTGATGTTTTAATTCTATTATGGTAATCAGTTAATGTCTTCTCTTGGTATATATGTTTAGTTATACATTATCTTGTGCGTGTTGAAGTCAAGAAGCCATGTTTCCAAGTCGTTCTCATAAAAGATAACATCATCTATGTTTATTTAGATAACCATACGTTCCAAAGGTTGCTCAAATCTTTTTGATTAAATATTTTTTCATTTTAAAGGTGCGTTTGGTACGTTGGACATGACAGAACAAGATAGAATAGGGATCACTGTTTCATGTTTGGTAGGACTTTTATGTGAAACAGACAGGAATAAAGTGGAACAAAGTAGGTGGAACATGATTTATGTTTTACCAATATAACATTAAAATATAATATATTTTTATATAGTTTCTATGTTTTGATTAATTTATAAAAATTATTAAATACAAATAGTAAAAAGAATATACAAAGTGTTAGAAAATAGAAATTGGAAACTACATATATATATATATATATATATATATATATATATATATATATATATATATATATATATATATATATATATATATATATTTTTTTTTATAAATTACATAATTGTCCCGTCTGTATATCAAACGCACCCTAACAAACAATCCTCCGAAATTGTAAAAGGTATAAAGTAAAATAAGTAAATAAGTATAGGGGTGAAATTTACACTTTCAACCCCTATACTTATTTACTAACTTTACTTTATACCTTTTACTTTCATAATTTTAATTTTACATTTAACACATATAATCGTTTATTAACTAAAATACGTTTTAATTTTAACAAGTTACACCATTGTAATCGTCTATTCGATACGTTCGAAATGAGCCCAATCTTGAATTTTTTTGATTTATATATTTTAATATATATCATATACACTACATCAAAATATTTTTGATATTTACAGTTTATACCATTATAGTTAATTATTTAATTTACGGTACTCTTAGGTAGCGTTTGGTACGCATACTAGATGGGACGGGACGGAACTGGATGGGACGGGACGGGACTGAACTGAAGGAGATAATTTTAATCTAAGTTACGTTGAAAATACATCGATAATTTTGTGCATACTCTGTAACTGCAAATACTTCAGCTCCAAACACACATGAATCATCATTCGCCAAATACCCATTTTCACAATTCTTAAATGAGTCCAGTGATACCCACTTGTCAAAACCCCATTTAATATTCTTCTCGTGAAACTTTCTCCTATTGTCATTCACGATATCTATAAACACATTCAAATAATAATAATTTAAAACGATTTAATGAATTAATTAATATATGATTATTATGTTAATGCGATAGGAGTGTAAAAAAAATTGAAAAAAAAAATAAGAGATGTACCATAAATTAAATAATTAACTATAAGGGTATGAATTTTAAATATAAAAAATATTTTTTATGTAGTGTATAACTGTATATGATATATATATTAAAATATATAAATCCAAAAAAATTCAAGATTGGGCTCATTTCGAACGTATCGAAGAGACGATTATAATGGTGTAATTTGTTAAAATTAAAACGTATTTTTTAACGTATTTTAGTTAATAAACGATTATATGTGTTAAATGTAAAATTAAAATAATGAAAGTAAAAGGTATAAAGTAAATTTAGTAAATAAGTATAGGGGTTGAAAGTGTAACATTTCATTTTAAATTCTTAAAATTGGACGAAAGCGGGGTGAACAGTGTCAAATGCGGGTCAAATTTTCAAAAATGGTCCATGAAATTTTTCAAAAATGGTCCCTTGCAATTGAAAAGTCACAAAAAGTATACCATCGCGGGATTCCATTTTTCAAAAATAGTCCCTGCAAGTTTAAAAAAGTGTCAGAAATGGTCCCTGGCTCGCGATCGCGGGCTCCCATCGCGGAAAAAAGGGTATTTTTGCAAAGTGGGAGAGATTTAGGGCATTTTGGTAACACTTGGTCAAACTTAGGGTATTTTAATTAATTTCCCTAAAAAGAATATAGAAAGTGTTAGAAAATAGAAATTGGAAACTACATATATATATATATATATTTTTTATAAATTACATAATTGTCCCGTCTGTATATCAAACGCACCCTAACAAACAATCCTCCGACCCAATGTACTATAATTGTTATGGTTAAATTACTATAGGAAACGAATGAGTTTGTTAACAACTTTAGAAAAATATTATGAAACGTTGGACTCTTATCTTGTTTTTGTATAATTGAATGGTTATATGGTTTGCATAAGTATCATGGGATATTGTCATATTGATGACTTGATTTTTCTACTCTGTACTATATTATAAATCATTTAAAAAAGTCTTAAAAATTAATTTTTATGCGTACCATTTAATGATGCATATTACTAAAAATTAAATTAAATTAATAGTGAATAGTGCTTAAGTACAATTTTAAAGCTGCATGCTTAAATTCATATAACTCACTGACAATCATTATAAAAAAAACAGGATAAACATCTTATTTTAAATATAAGAAATCTAAATATAATTAGAATACTCGTTTAGTTCTAACATAATAATTAATCATTATCCTTATGAAAAAGATTACATTTTTAGACCTTAAATAAATTATAATAAAATTTTTGAATTAAACAATTATATAAAAAGCAAGAAGTTTTAAATTGTTAAAATTTGACAATAATAACGATATACTTTAAAAAAAATTATGGTATCTTGAAATTTATATTTTATTCAAACATAAAAATATTGTTGCTACCAAAGGGCCTTTGGTCTAGCGGTATGGGAGCATTTGTCCTCGTAGGAGGTCAGAGGTTTAAACCTCACCAAAGGTGAGGAGAGTGTGAGTTTAATTGTTGCATTTGCCGTATATGAATATCATATACTTAAAAAAAATATTGTTGCTTTTTTAAAATCATACAAAACATATCATAAAGTCGATGAAAACTAAGAAAAATATATGGTGTTGTATTATGCTACTACACTTCTTAGAGCATCTACAACCTTGGCACAAAAAAACACCAATTTTGGTGGGCCTAACACCAAAAAAAAACCATCAACTCCAACCATACTCCAAAAAAAAACACTAAATTTGTGGACCCCACATTAAAATAACATATTTTATTTACTATTAACTATTTTTAATAACAATAATTATAATTTGTAAATATAATAATAAATAATCAGTAATTTATTTATTTAATGAATACCGATATTTTATATATTATCAAACCATTCTTATATATAAATAATTATAATTCTTATATATGAAAACTAGTTAGAAAAAACCAACAAGTTTCAATTAATAAATTTTACATAATTATTTTTAGATTAATTCAACTAATTTATTGTGCTTGAAAATAAATATTAGATGAATTAATAGTTATTAATTGATAAACTATGTATAAGTTAGTTAATTAAATTAATTTTTTATTAGTCTAATGGTGGGCCAACATGTTTGGCGTGTGAAAATCCACACTGCATATTTGCAGTGTGAAATCATAAACCGGCAAAAAAAAATTGGCGTTTGCCGTGCGATTGGAGGGCTCTGCACGACAAATCATGGGATTTACCGTGCGGTTGGAGATGCTCTTAGGCCACCCGTACCGCCCTCGGGTACGGGATCGGGTAAGGCCGAGGTGGCAAGCAGGTTCGGGAAGGGTTCATCGGGTAGGGGTACGGGGGGGATCAGGTAGCATGCGGGTTCAGGGAGCGGGTTCACCAACCCGATGATACCCGTTGCATATTTAATTTTTTTTATTTTTTTTTTATTTTATTTTTAATTTTTTTAAACAATACCGTTTACCAACGGCTATTTTACATTTTTTTTAAAAATGTCCAAAATGGTCACCGGTTCCAACGATATCGACAAATTCATCCCGGGGTTCAAAACGTACCAAACCTTCCGATGATGACGGTGAAGATGTTCGGGTCGACGAGGTCGAGCAACTTCAACGACCCATCGGGAGAAACAAGGCAAAAAAAGCATCAACAAGTAATACGACCGGATCGAATCCGGACGAAAGTGTTACTCAGTTGTTGACGACCATAAGCTCGTTCAACGAGCAGATTGAGGGTACAATGGAGTACAAAATGAAAAAACTTGAACTCGAACAACAAGAGTTAGAACTCGAACGAGAAAAACGATATGAACAAGACTTCGAGTTTTTCATAGCCCCACATGATCACCTTTCGGGAGATGTTTTGAGGGCTACTTTAGCGAGAAAAGAGAAAATTAGAAAATATCATAATTTTTAGTGTTTTGTATTTTGTAATTTTTATTTTTTTAGTGTTTTGTATTTTGTAATTTTTAATTTTTTAATGAATGATGTGAATTTTTATTTTTATTATTTATCTTATTTTTATCTATTAAAAATATATAAATATTTTTATTTTGTTAAATAATTAAATGTATAAATAAAAGAATTAAAAAAGATGAGGTGGCAATTGGGTTCAGTGGGTTAGCGGTACTCCACTTTTGGGTAAGGAGGGTAGGAAAGAGAAAAGCTGATGTGGCGCTGAGGTGGCAAGTGGGTTCATTGGGTAGTGGTACTCATGGTCTTAAAGCATCTCCAACAGCTTCCCAAAAAAAATTCCAAAATGGGGAAGTAAAAGTCAAAATCCCCAAAAAAAATTACACCCATCTCCAACAGATTCCCCATATTTGGAAAAACACTTGGTAATCATATTTGAAGTATTCTCCAAATTTGGAGAAAATTTTGGAGAAAATCCTATTATCCCCATTTTAGGAAAACTTTTGGGGAAGCTGTTGGAACTTATTTGTGTTCCAAAATCCTCATTTTCCCCATTTTCTCCAAAATAAGGAAGCTGTTGGAGATGCTCTTATAAACCCCAAGATAATTAATGTGATGATGATAACTAATGTGATGAATGTACTTACCCGACTAACTAATTCAACTAATACTTTTATTAAATAAAAATTAAATGAATTCATCCAATATTTATAAAAATTACCAAATTTTGATCTAAATTATTTTATTTTCAATTTCTTTTTACACATTTCCATTCTAACGATAATTAGATAAATAAATATATCTATATAATATTTAAAATATATATAAATATTATTTCGGGTTTTCGGATGGATCGGGTGGCCAAATCAAACCCAACCCGAACCCAAATATTCCTCCAAAAGTCGGGTTTCGTATTTTTGAATTTCGGGGTATTTGGGTATTGCAAAAACACCTTATTTTTGGTTCGAGATCGAATTCGGATTATTCGGGTTTTGCACACCCCTACACGTAACATTCTTTTTGAGATCGAGAGATGCCAATGCTTCATCACTCCTCGAGATAAAACGATGACAATCATCCAATGTCAGCTTCAAATTTAGTAACCAAGATTTAGGCATTTTTTGGTGTACATGTTTGGATGACCATAAGCTAGCTTTTTGAAACGCTACTTGAAGTAGCGTTTTAGTAGCTTTTTGTGAATATTTCAATTATGCCTCATTAATATTAATTATTATTTATTAACTATTTTTTTAATATGTTCTTTTTGGTAATTTAAATGTTTATAAGCTACTTTTTGCCAAACGTGACTTTTTCATCAGCTAGCTTATCAGCTACCAGCTAGCTTATAAGTCATAAGCTAGCTTATCAGCTAGTTTGCCAAACATAGCCTTACAGTTCTGATTCTTTTTAATTAAAATCTCCAAATCTTTGGTTAATAATAGATTTTTCAAAATGGAAGATTAAAAGTCAAAATTTCTCAGAAAATATATGTTTATCTCCAACCGTTTCAACATTTTAAAGATTATAATATAAAATTACATCATTAAAATATTCAATATAATTTATAAAATTATTATTTCACTTTCTCAAACATTAATTTCAAAACTTTTTATTGGTTGGATACGTAAAAGAAAAATCGATTTCTCATTATCTCATATAGTCATTTTTGCAGATTTGTTTCTCTATGTTATAAATTATAAGAGAATCTCCAACAGCTATGCTAAAATAGAGAAAAGTGGGATTTTAGCAATTTTTTTGCTCCAACAGTTATGCTATACCGTATGCTGAAATAGAGAAAAGAAGAGAGAAATTTAAAATCTCCAAATTTAGAGAAATCTCTAAAACTCTATATTTGAGAAAAAAAATATTTTCTTTCTTCTCACCAATAGAAGACGTTAAAGTTGTGTGCATGGGAAAGATAAATAATAGATTAAAAAAAAGATAAATAATATTTATTTAAATATATTTAATATTTTAATAATAGAATTAGTAATAGAATTGCTAAAATAGAGTAGCGGTTGGAGTTGCTGTAATATTTATTTAAAAGAAGATTTTGAAACATTTATACCATAAATATATAAAATGCACAGCATTCAAAATCAAAACGCAGCGACCCACCACAACCCACCGTACGGCACAGTCCACGTTGCGTGTATTTACATATAACGAGACTCCGAAGGCGGAAACTTTTCCTCTCCTCAAATCACCACCGGATGCTCATACGGGGCCATACCTAATGTAAATCTTTCTCTGCAAAACCCTAATTTTCTCCATCTCTAACAATGGAGTTCAACTTCAGAGGCTGGGATGCGCAGATGCAACACATGTATCATACGCCTGTAAAAGGTACACGATCATTCATCATTTTCTTTTGGTATATTGAAGTTTTATTTCGGTTCTGATTAATGAGAGGTGGTTTTCCTCTTCTAATTTAAGACGTATTTCAGACTTAAAGGCTCTAAAATCTTAACAACAACAACAAACAGTCCTAACGTAAAACGTCAGACTTCAAAGGTATTAAGAGGTTTAAAAAAAACAAACATACCCTGAGTTTTGCAAATCAAAGAGGATTATTCGATATGAGGAAGGTTTTTATTTGGATTTCAGCGAGTGTAGTTGAATTTTGCATGGTGGTGTTGTTTTACAGAGCGATTATGGAGCGGAACGAGCCATGGTGGAGTGCCTGGATCTGTGGATGTAAGAGAGGCGATTCATCGTGAACTTGAGAAAGAGAGGATACGGGAGGAGATAGTGGCGGAGGAAATAGCACGTAAGCGCATTTTGGAGGCAGAAGTAAGGAGAGAAATGGCGATGGAAATGGCAATGCATGGTCCATCATCGTTTATGCTTAAGCCTCCACTTAGTCACACCAATCGGTTGGAGCCAGGAATGCCGCGAGCTCAACCGTTTGCACCGGTGGTTGTCCAAGAGAAATACGGCGGGGCTTTTCAGCGGCTTCCTTCGTCAACAGGAGATGGCAAAAACAAAGTTATTGATCTGGTCAGTATCTTTCTTTTTTGTGTGTGTTCATGAATGCAGCTTTGGTAAATCTTTAATTTATAGGTGAGAATCTACACTATTATTCAACTTCCTGGGTAAGATTCTAGTCGATAAGAACAACATTGTGTGCAATAACTTATTTGGTAAGCACTAGCCGTCGTCACCTTCACTTACCCGGTAAGACTCCAGGTCCTTGTCATCGGTTTTACCATGTAAGATTCTAGGTCGGTAATTGACCTGGTAAGCACTCACCGGATAAGCATTTGGTAAACGGCCCCTTAATTAATGTTGTTTAGATAATTGATATTATTCCAATTATTAAAATGGGTGAGCATGAATTGTATTATTTGCTTCATGAAGATGCTTAAACAAGGCTGCTCAGTTCAGCTAAAAACTATGTTACTTGTTGTTTGAGTCAACTTTGATCATTTAAAAGTTCTTGTTTGCTATCTAATGTTTTTTTATTTTTTTATTTCAACATGAACATAGCTTTATACTTGAGATCTTTCTTTATATAATTATATATAGGTGATGGAACATTGTATTGTTTGCTTCATGAAGAAACCTAAACACACAAGTAGTATTGTAAATCTTGCAATTTTGACAATGCTACTAATTTTAGCTGAGATTTTCATAGATGTTGTCTGAGTTTTTTCTTTTATTTTATTTCAGGGAAAGCCCAATGGTGTAACCCAATCTGGAGCAAAAGGGAAATCAGCAAGTGCAGGTTCAGGTGAGTGGAGCTGTGCAGTTTGTAAGGTGAGTGCCCCATGTGAGCATGCTTTCAATCAACATCTTGCAGGGAAGAAACATCAGGCCCAAATGGCAGCTCTCAGACCCAAAACTAGTCAAAAACAGTCGCTCTCTTCCTCAATATCGGTCAATGGAAAAATGAAGCTTAAGAACAAGTCTGCTGAAATTGGGCTTGGAGTTGCCCCCAAGAAATCCACCACCATGGAATCCACTGTTTTGAAAAGCAACAAGTCTGCTACCAATAATTCAAGCAAATGTGTTTCAATTGATTCAAAGAAGGAAGATAAGAAAAGTGGCACCAGACAGCAGTTTTTGTTTTCGTGTGAGATGTGTAAGGTAGGAGCTTCTTCTGATAAAGTTATGAACGCCCATATTAAAGGGAAAAAACATCTCAAAAACCTTCTTAAACTTCATCAAGAATCTACTGCTCCTGGAACCAAAAAGAAATTTGAAACTGTGGGTGGTTTGGAGAAGGTGATTGGTGACCAAGACAAAGAAAGCACGGAAAACACACACATTGCAGACAGTCAAAGTATCGGATCTATACAGTCGATATGACCAAAACAACCATTAACATTTTATGGGGTAATTGAAGGTTCATTTACGGATTAATTAACAATTAATGTTTTAGGGGGGCATTGCTATTGGCACCCCGGGCGATAAATGTATTGGAAATTGAAACTATCAACTCATCAAATCAACCACATAATATATTCTATTTTATTATTAATGGTATATGTATAATTGTATATATATACTTACGGGTTAAGACTCTTCGTCCTTGCCTTCGGTCTTACCGGGTAAAATTCTTGGCGTATATCATATTCGGTAAGTAATGTGACTTGATAAGCACTTAGGGTGTGTTTACTTGTGACTTAATTGACTTAATGGGAAAACCGGCTTATTCGCGCAGACATTTTTGGGTGTTTACTTGCGACTTAATCGCACAGGTTTGGGCTTATTCGCACAGTTGGGTTAGAGGTGTTGTCCACATTAAGATGAAAATAGGACATTTATACCCTTGAAAAAACACACTAACTAAAAACCCTACCTTCCTCACGTCTCTCACTTCCATCACCACTCTCCCACACCCTTCCCCATCGCGTCTCACTTCCAGCCGGCGACACAACAACCTTTCTCCGGCGACGCAGCTCTTCTCCAAGAACCTTTCTCCGGCGACACAACAAGCTTTTTGCTCTCTTCCACTGCTCTCTTCGTCTTTTTTGCTTTGTTTTTTGCTCTCTTCCACTGTAATTAGAAGTAACAGAAAAGTTCCTGGTTTTTGCTTGTGTTGCTTTCTTTATGAAATTCTTGGTTGTTACGAAATGGTTCCTGATTTTGCTTTATGTTTGCTTATTATGCTTTGTTTACGAAATGGTTCCTGATTTTGCTTTATGTTTGCTTATTATGCTTTGTTTATGAAATGGTTCATGTTTTTGCTTTATTTGGGTTATGAAATATCTTTTTTGCTTGTTATGAAATTGTTATACTTTTATTTCCATTTTTTGCTTGGTTATCCACCGGTGTTTAGTATATATATAAATTTATATTTTGATTTTTGGATTATATATTTTGACGTTTAAATAATTTTGTGTTTCAGAAATATAGTTTGGTTTAAAAAATAAACAGAATATATAAATCAGCTTATAATTCATACTCAGGGATAAATCGGTCATTTCTATTATTTAGACTGTTGATCCAGATAAAAAAGTAAACAACAACAACAATTTATCCAGACAGATAAATTTAACCATACAGACAAATTTATCCATACAGGACTTAATGAAAAATTTGGTAAACAGCCCCTTACCCGGATATGGTAAATGGCCCCTAAAAATTTCATCTCTTCTTACCTCAAATAAAGAAGCTCGCCTTTTTTTTCTCGAGAAAACTGATGGTTTCTTTTTCAAGGTTCAGTCTTAGGATTCCATCATCAAAACTCTCGATTGAGAAGAATTTCTACTACTCTCAAACCATTTTTGCCAATAATCTTTATCATTTTCTAGAATCAGATCCCTCTATTTTGATTCACCCGTCTTACAACCATTCTTTCCATTAATTACCTTGATAGGTTCACTTGCAGTCTTAATTTACAAAAAGATAAGCCATGGATGATTCAACATTCCTTTAGAAATCTTTACATTACATTACACTAAGATGTTTGGTCCAAGCATCTATACAAGATTCAAATTTACATCATAGATGGACAGATGCAAAAATATGTACATAAAAACATCACAAACTATGCTTACGTAGAACCATCTATATGGGCTATTTTACTACTTCCTTTAATAGCAGATCTTGTCCCCTCAAGTTCATATATTCACTAAAAGAATTAAAAAGCATTACGTTTCTGAAAAGCAGAACACATGACTTGAACAAAGGACTGCATCCAGACAACTTAAAAGAGTACAAAGAAAGTTGTCTTTCCTGCTGAAACCCTTGTGAGCTGCAACAGTTATAGAAGCTTGATCACCCTCAAGTGACTTTTCAGCCATTTTGTTAGCTTGTCTTTCCTCTTCTTCAGGAACTACTTCATGGATGTCAAGAAAATCAATATTTGTTGGGTTTTGGGAAGTTCGTTCTTTATCTTTAACCATTGCAGGCATCCAATTAATAACTCGACGGGTTGCAAGGTTCTAAGAAAAGTATACATATGGAGCTTAGATTGTCATTGTATTTTAAGATTTGCAAAAAAATCTATGTATCTGACTACTATTGATCTTCATGTATAAAAAGAAAGCATCTCCAGTGAAGCTAAAGTAAAAGTGAAATGTACAATGATTATGTATGAGATAAAGATGTAGTTCCTCATAAACATTGTACAACAACAAATGTTAGGAGCATAATGTTTTTCAAACAGATTACCAAGGAGAAATGGTTGCATATACCAACAAACCAAATGGGCTGAAGGTTTTACAAGGAGGGCTAATTTTGCAAAATTCAAACACCTTCTATGTATACCACATAAACATTTGCTTGACAAAGATATATATATTCAAATCAAATCAACCACAACCCTGTAAACATATTGGTTCGAATATTAATTTAGAAAGTCCAAAGAAATCAAAGAAGGTACCTGGCATTTTAAACATTTGAATGCCTAGCCATCTCTATGTTCCTATTATATGAAAGGAATTTCACGAAGAAGAAAAGGGGCAACAAAATAGTAGAAATATCAAAATTGGATCATGTGGGAGGACGATTAGACCTAATTTAGACATAAATCAGGGAAAAAACCTTGAGATCTAAGAAAATCCAGATTATTCCTTTCATATGAAAAGTAATTACGAGCTATGAAAAGCCAAATTATCTTGTATCGCAACACAATCAAATTGGACAAAAAAACTGAGATAGCTGCTGGCAAGAGTTCCAAAAAACCAAGAGTAAACCAGTGGCCAACTGACTGCTAAAGCTGTTGTCCATATGAAATTGTAAATCCTTGGCAGCAACCATAGGGTCAAAATCCAAGATGGAACACTAATCAGAGGATGAAAGCACCAGGGTATATTTATTAAATTGATGAAATCAAGAGTTAGGGTTTCGCTACCTGAAATCAAAATCTGAGAGGAGTAGTGATGTAGGTAGATTTCTTCAATTTGAAATCAAACAGAAGCTTGCGATACGTTTGAGAGATAGATGAGATTTTAGATTGAAAAGAACTCTCATATTCGACCACAATTTATATGCAACGTGAAGCTTGGAGCCCATCAAGTAGCAGGTAGAAGAAAGTGGCGAAATCTTCCATTTCAGTATGGTCCGATACGTAAAGAGTAGAAGAAGAGTATGGCTGCATTTCGTACTCTCAATATGGTAGTGAAAAGTAGAAGAAGAATGTGTGTGGTACTGAGGGTGAGGGTATGGGTATGGGTATGGGTATGGGTATGGGTATGGGTTGAGACGTGAAAAGGCAGAAGGGCCAGTCCTTTTGTGTTGCGTAAACAAAAAGGTTTTAGGGTGTGTTTGGTTCGTCGGATTTCGACGGAATTAGGTGGAATTGGAATGGTTAATTCTGTTGACCAAATTTCATTGTCATGTTTGGTTACCTATGGAATGGAATTGAATTCCCCAAATTCTTTTAGAGCATCTCCAACAGCTTTGCTATAATTTTTTCAAAATAGAGAATCAAAAGTTAAAATCTCTAAAAAATGTTACATTCATCTCCAACAGTTTTGCTATTTTATAGATTTTAACACAAATTATATTAATATAATATTCTTTAATTTATATTCCTAATGCACTTTAAAATAAAAACTTAATATAAAATGATAAAAGAATTATGTCATTGTTGGATTGAATTAAATAATTATTTTTCTCTCCTATTTAGAGAATTATAGAGAATTCTCTATATTTATAGATTTCTCCAAAAATCTCTATTTTAGCAATCAAGATAGCAATGTTGTTAGAGAAGAATAGCAAACAAAAACCCACATTTTACTATTTTAGCAATGCTCTTGGAGATGCTCTTACATATGGATTTCATCATTCCTTTACAAAACTGATGGAATTGAAATCCATTCCAACCCAATTTTTGAAAATGACAAAAATATCCTCATACATAAAACCCTAGCTGCAACTCTTTCTCATCCACTTCTGCTTCTGTCGATCGAGATTTTCTTTGGAGGAGCATCTCCTTCCTTCGTTCTTCTCAATAAAGGATCAGGTATACATCTTCTCCTCCATTATCGACTGAGATTTCTTGTTCTTTCTCCATCATCGACTGTAGCGTCTTCGATTTTGTGTTACAAACTGTTAATCGTATTCTTTTTTTTTGAACGGCAATGCGGCATCGAACCCACGAACGACTACCACGCACACACGCACACACGCACGCACACCGTCCCGGCGGTATCGGGCATCCAAGGGCAGCCCACTAATCCGCCGCGTCCGCAACCCAGCTTACGCTTGGGCCTATTCCCAACCACATTGGGCTGGGGCGATAGCCCAGTCTTCGACTGGACCACCTAAGGACGGCCCAACCAGAGGTTAGGCGGGTATCTCAGACATGCTTACCACGGGGTTCGAACCCTGGTAGTCAGGGATACCATCCACTGACCCCCCAAGGATGTTACTTTACCACTGGGCTACACATGCTTTGATACTGACTTCAATTTTATGTTAGCATCTGTTATCGTCTTCGTCTTGCATCTGTTATTGACTTCGATTTTGTGTTACCATATGTTATTGACTTCAATTTTGCATCTGTTATTGACTTCGATTGTTGAATTTGTATTACAGATTTCGATTGTTACCATCTGTAAACGGTGCTGTGATGATGGCCAAAAATGGTGATGCAATGGGGTTGGAGGATTTAGGTCAAAAAGGGGGAGAAGGAAGGATATATATATATATATATATATATATATATATATATATATGTATGGAAATTAGATAAGCAAATTAAAAACAATATAAATGGAAACAATAGTAATTTACCTTTTTTTATAATTAAATGCTAATTTCATCATTATCTATCTTTAAAAAACTGAAACATATATATCAAATAAAGGGTATTTTTGTCAAATTTCATCATTTCATTCCAATTCCTTTGTAAACCAAACAAACAGATTCCAATTCATTTGACAAATTGCATTACATTTCCTGTCAACCAAACGCTTGGTCAAACCTGATAACATTTCATTCCAATTCCTTTCAGATTCCAATTCATTTGACAGATTTCATTCCTTCAGAAATCATTCTGCGAACCAAACGCACCCTTAGAGTTATACATAATGCTATGCAACTTGTAATTAAGAGATTTTGACATTTTATACTTTAGAAGATGGTACATCAGACATCAAAAGTGGTATTTAAGACATTAGGTTAGAACCAATATATAAGTAGTATAGATATATTATCTCTTATATACATTATATATTATTTGTATTATTATTATATATAACTTCTTATTAATAATTATTAATAAATACATATATCTTATATATTATGAGCTTTTACGATATATCATATTATATAATATATAATATAGGGAATTTAATTAAAATACCCTAAATTTGACATTGACTTACCAAAATACCCAATTTCTTGAAAATTTTACCAAAATACCCTAATTTTCCGCGAAGGGACCCCGCGATCGTGGGCATGGACCAATTGTGAAATTTTTTGTGCTTCATATTTACACTTTCAGTCCCCATCGCGGGCCACCATCACGGGCCAGGGACTGAAAGTGTAAATATGAAGCACAAAAAATTTCACAATTGGTCCCTGCCCGCGATCGCGGGCTCCTTTTGCGGAAAATTAGGGTATTTTGGTAAAATTTTCATGAAATGGGGTATTTTGGTAAGTCAATGTCAAACTTAGGGTATTTTAATTAATTTCCCTATAATATATTATCTATATTACACTACACACATACATAAACATATATATATATATATATATATATATGAATATTATGATTTTTTATTTGTTTTATTGTGTGTATATACATCTATATTATATATATACTAGAAGTCTAATCGTGCAATGCAACGCGATATATCTCGATTTTAATGTTCTAATTTATTTTAATGTGTGGTTTTGAGAAAACGGTTATGTTTTTTTATAAATTTGTTTAAAGAATAACGCGTTTTAAAAAGTTCATGATTTGAGGATTTGAAAATGGATAGAGATAAGTATTAATCAAGTAATTAGCATTAAAATCGGTACATAAAGCTTCATTAGTTGTTTTTAAGAGATTTTAAATAATTAACATTAAATAGCGGTACATAAAGCTTTAGGGGTTGTTTTTAAGAGTTTTTTATAAATGCTTTATAATATAGTATATATATATATATATATATATGTGTGTGTGTGTGTGTGTGTTAGGGGTGAGCAAAACCCGACCGGCCCGACCAACCCGACCGACCCGAGCCCCGACCAACCCGATATTTGGTCAACCCGAATGGTCCGAACCCGAAAAATATAATCGGCTAAAACGGATCGGGGCGGGTGGCTGAAAATTTGGGCCAAACCCGCCCGAAACCCGAAATATGTATAGATATATATATTTTTCTTAAATATTATTTATATTTTATACTTGGGTTTAGGGTTCATTCAGACCGCGATTCTCGATTTCTCGTCTCTGTCTCTGTCGAAGCCAAGCCATCCATCGATTTACCCACGAATACGATTCTCGATTCTCTCTGTCGAAGCCAAGCCATCCCTAAGTCGAGGCTTTCAAAGTTTCAATTTCATCTCATCTCATCTCTGTCGAAGGAAGCCTGGAATGTAATTGAGAATTTGAGATACACCTTTTCAACAGTGCTGCCATTTTTAGAAAAGACCACTTTCTTCCTATACCCAATCGGCGTCGTCATCATTTCTACACCCATTTGTAAGTGTAGAATTCATCCCAAATAATTTATATTTGTAAGTGTAGAGTTTCAATTTAGATGTTGGGTAGTGTTTATCTTGGTGCAAGTAGTGTTGTGGTATTTATCTTTTTTGCAAATATTGTTGTGGACAATTGTCATAGTAGAGATCAATGTAGTTGTAGACTGGACAACCCGAACCACCCGACCCGAACAAACCGCCACCCGAAACCCGAACCCCGAACTACTGATTGGACGGGTTTCGGGTTCTCTTAGCCTCACCCGAAATCCGATCGGGTGGTGGGTTTTGGGCCCCGACCCGACCGAATGCTCTCCCCTAGTGTGTGTGTGTGTGTGTGTGTGTGTGTGTGTGTTCATACGATCCTAGACCTTATTTCGTATAAAATTGATCAGATTTATTTATGCAACAATACATCTCATATATATGAAAAAATAGATTGATAAAAACCTTTTAAGTTCGAAATTATAGGTTACTAATATTTTTAACCATGATTTTAAATTAATTTTCAATATTTTAAAAAAATTTGGACTGAATTACTAAAAAAAATACTCCTCGTTAGTCAAAAAAATAGAAATTATAAGTTCTATATTTTATATATTAGAAAAAGCTAACATTTTATTTATTTCTACGGAAAATTCAAAAAATTAAATAAAAATAAGACAAAAAGAACTCAAGCGTATATATAAAATATTTTATTTATTATCAATAATTCATATTAATTGTACATAATAAAATGAGACTATAAATTGATATTAAATATGATACAAATAAATAAAATATAATAAAATAAAAAACAATTTAAAATAAATAAAATAACAAAAACAAAAAAAACAAAATACACAAAAAGACAAAAAAAAACAAAAAACAAAAAATGTAATGATGATATAGAGGGTTAGGGGTACCCTTAGCAATGGTTAGGGGTGCCATTAGCCTACCCCTTTAGGGGCTGTTTGGGATTGCATATTTAAAACAACTTATGTTTTTTTTTTGTAAAACGTTTATTAACTTGTGTGGTGTCAAATCGAAGTTTTATAAAAAATGTTTGAATTAACTTATGATGGTGCCAAAACATAATAAGCTAATAAGTTGTTATTTATAGAGTGTTTGGATTAGCTTATGATGGTGCCAAAACCTAATAAGCTAATAAGTTGTTTTTTTAAAAGAATAATCCAGGCAATTTTATAAAGGGAAAAGACAAACAAACAAGAGGCAAAACGGCAAGTTCAACACCAAACGGCGAAGCAGAAAAACAACGAAACGAAACCGTACCAAACCACTAACAACCAAAACAGACACATGCTAACGGACCTAAACCAAGAACAAAAGAAAATACACAACTAACAGTGCCAAAACAAGCACCAACAAAACACCAACGCTAAAAGATTATGGTCCCACATCATGAATCTTCACGGTCTTCTTTCGAGTCTTCCAAGTCACTCTAAGCATAACGGTCGTCACAATTTCCTTGAAAATATGTTGAGAATTCTGACGCTCCTCCGTAAAAAGCCTACGATTCCGCTCCAGCCACACTCCATAAATCGAGTCTGACAAAGCAAGTCTTTGGATCAATTTCTTCGGTCTCAGGTCACTCTAAGCTAACAAGTTGTTATTTAGAGAGTGTTTGAGATTGCTTATGATGTTATATAATCAAAAAGTTGATAAGTTGTTTCAAATAAGTCAGTAAGTTAGAATGAAATGACTTATCAAAAACTTCTTATCACCGGTGCCAAACCGCTATAAGCAGTTTTCTTTTTAAACCATTCAAACACTAAAAACTGTTTATTACCGGTACCACACTGCAATAAGTTAATAAGCACTTTAAATTAGCAATCCTAAACACCCTCTTAATTGTGTTATGGTAATCAGTTAATGTCTTCTCTTGGTATATATGGTTTGTTATATATTATCTTGTGCGTGTTGAAGGCAAGAAGCCATGTTTCGTAGTCGTTCTCATAAAAGATAACATCATCTAAGTAACTCATGATATTCAACCGTACAATGTTTACTTAGATAACCATACGTTCTAAAGATTGCCCAAACCTCTTTGATTAAACATTTTCTCATTTAAGATAAAAAAACATGTGTGCTTTAACAATACAATTCTCCTACCCAATGTAGTGTAATTACTGTGGTTAAATTACCGTAGTAAACGAATGAATTTGTCAACAACATTAGATTAGAAAAATATTGTGAAACGTTTCGACTCTTATCATGTTTTTGTATAATTGAATGGTTATATGGTTTGCACGAGTATTATGTGACACTGATGACTTATTTTTTCTACTCTGTACTATAATATAAAGCATTTGAGAAAAAAAACTTAAAATCTATTTTTTATGTATCAAGTATCATTTATTAATGCATATTAGTTAAAATTTAAAATTTATTATACCATTTATGAAAATGTGAATAGATTTACTATGGTAACTTTGAATTATTTTCCTTTGTAATTATCCTTTATTTTTGTGATTTTTGCTTATTATGAGTTTATTATTGTAGTTTGTAATAACTAATTTTATTATCAGGGTCGTTCCAATTATTTTGGAGGCCCTGTTACATTATATTAATACTATTGATCAATAGATAAGTAATAAATAAAACAAAATCATAAAGTTTATACCATATAGTAATATTAAAAGTAATACAAATTAAAATAACAAAAATGAAGTAACATATTAAAATTCATTTAAATAAATTAGTCTTCTAACGTTTTTCGAAACAAAATCTTCAATCAAATCTTCATAATCAACTTTCTCCAAAAACCCATTTTCAATAGCTATCAAGGCTAGTCCGTTAAGTCTTTCTTGTGTCATTGTCGAGCACAAATAGTTCTTCAACAACTTCAACTTTAAGAAACATATTTCTGCAGATGCAACAATTACAGGAATAGTCAACAAGACTCTATACGCAATAATAGCATTAGGAAGGCAGTCTACATGTTTCAAATACTCTAAAATATCAAGAGGCCCCATCTTTTCATGTGGTAAAAACTCTTGGAGTAATTTTAATTCCACATATAAGTCATTTCCATCAATATCAGATTGATCTTGATTCTTAAGCGCAATTTCAAAGTTAATACAAGAAGACTTTAAACATTCATTATCCAAAGAACGCAACTTATCGGAAGTAAATAAAAACCCTAACACATTTTCATATTCTCTAGCTTTACCACAAGTATCGGCTATGTCACACAAAGTCAAATTAAGACTCTGAGAAGCACAAGAACTATAAAATGCTCTAGGATTTATATCTAAGAGTTTTTTAGCATTCCTTTATGTTTTCCTTTCATGTTTGCACCATTATTGTAACCTTGTCCTCGAACATTGTCTATATCTAAACCAAGACACTTTAACTCAGATTGTAAAACATCAAACAAACCTTGACCAGTGGTATCATCTACCTCCAAAAATCCAAGAAAAGATTCCTCAATACTAACCGTTTTAGAAGAGAGGTCTACATACCTTAAAATTAAGGACATTTGTTCTTGATGACTCATATCAGGAGTGCAATCAAGAAGAATGGATAAATATTTTGTCTCTTTTACTTTGTTAATGATTTCACATTTGATTCTCTTATCAATTCATTTTGAATCCTATTACCAAGATAATGAAAATGTATATCATCATTTGTAATACGTTGAACATGATCATGAACAATTGGGTCAAATTTGGCTAACATTTCAATCAATCCTAAAAAATTGCCATTGTCATTTTCATACAATCTACTGTTAGTACCACGAAATGCAAGATTGTGTGTTGCAAGAAACTTCACAATACAGAAAATTCTTACCAAGACTTTTTTCCAATGATTTTTTTCTTTCTCTATTTGATTTTGAGCAACTCTATCAATAGTTTCATTCTTTTTAAGTCTTAGACGCAAATCATACCAATATCAATCGTATCATTAGCATTAGCATCAATATCATTAGCATTAACATCAATATCATTAGCATCATTAGCATCATTAGCATTAACATCAATATCAATCTTATCGATAGCTTTATTGTTAGCATTAATATTAGTAGCATCATCATCAACATTGGTATCAATAGCATTTTCATCATCATCCAAATTAACACTAGCATCAACATCAACAGAATTATCAAGGGAAGCTTGTAATTTTTTAGTGAAAATTTTATCGATAGCTCATTTTTGAGACAAAATCATCTCTTTAATTTTTTTTAACGTTTTTGACATCTAGAATCATGTTTTCTAACTCTAGAAGACATGACGAAATACTACAAAAACAAATTAGACCAAATGACCAATTAGCAATTAACAGGATAAACAAATTAACAAATCGGAAACAAATAAGAAAATTTTAAACTTGAAAACTTGAAAACTTTAGGAAACAAATCAGAAATTAAACCACCATTCACAAAGTGACAGAGATTGAAATAATACACATGGGATGAGTCGTCCAAGTGACTAACAACAGCCCAAACCAAGTCAACAAGCCTGAAGCGGTAACCGTGAAAAACTCGTCTCAACCCTTGGTCTGTGGTTCTGACTTCTGAGAACTGAGAAATCCAAATTAGGAACTGTTGGTCCCGAAGGGTTATACAAGTTTGTAGAAGAGAAGGGGGGGGGGTTGAATACACACACATATTTTTATCTTTCTAAATTGTTTATTGATATATATCAAACAATTTACAGTTTGTTGTGGAATAAAATCAAGTATAAAACCTAATCTAAACAAACTATGAGAAACACACAAATTTCTTGCACTAGAAATAATAGAGAGGAAATAAGAAAACCTAAGGAGAGATTTTCTTGCACAAAGTAGTTCAGCGAGGAAAGGCTAGGCTCTTCCAAAATGAAGAAGAGTTTCTGTTGGGTCATCAAAGATTTGAAGATGACCTGATCTCCTTACATACTTTGAAAAACATCTTTTATACTTAGAGAAATTTTATATGGTTCTTTGTAATAGCTTATTCATACTGTCAAAGTTCGGTGAAGTCAAAGATCAGCCGAAATCAAGAAGAAGTATATCTACCAATGCGGATTGAAGATGGACTTCTCAACCCAAACTAAGCTGTCTCACCGATTGTCTCCATGAAAATCGGTGAGATCCCAAACAAGAGATTTCCCCCTTTGTCTCCTTGCCAAGAAGATCTTCATCATAAGAGGTAACTTTGGCAATCCCACCAATTGTCCCCATGAAAATCGGTGGGATCCTCAAAATTGGAGGATCCTCTCATAACATCCTTCCTAAGAGGACTCTCACCTACTTTGTCCATGACAAATCGGTGGGATCCTCAAATAGGAGGATCATCCCTTGTGTCTTTGCTAAAAGGTTTTCTCATCAAAGAAGGAATGTCTGAGTATGGAAGAAAAATGTGCATTTGTCCTTTTTCCCATTCTTAGATATTGTCACCATCAAACCTTTCTAGCATCATAGGAAAAGACACATTAACTTTTGAGAGTCAAACCTATCCTTCAAATGACAAAGTGACAAGTGTCCCATGTATCATTTGTTCATGACACTATATAAAGATGAAGACTTCTCCATGCAGAATAACAACTCTTGAAGATTACTCTGTGCACAAGACATTCTGCTCCTTTCTCTCTTTGAACTTTATAGCTTTCAATCTTTGTGTTTTAGAAGTTGTTTAGTTTTCAGTATTACTTTGTGAAGATTGTTAGAAGATTTTATCTGTTCTTTTCGCAACAATCTAACTATTCTATGTGTTCTATGTGTAATTCTTGATTGGAATATTTTTAATAAAAGAATTAATTAAAGTGAAAAAATTGTGTATTGTATTCAACCCCCCTTCTACAATACATGTTCTTGTTCTTATTAGCCATCTGGGACTAACAGTTTCCTATTTATACTGCATGCATTAAATGCAAGTCAGTACAACTTCACACGTGGCAGCATCTGGTTTAGTTGCATGAATTTGACTTTAGCAAACATCCTAGTGACCGCATGATGAACAGTGTAGTTGCAGAGTGGTTTGTACGATCCTGGACAAAAGGGATGTTCATTCTGACAAATCGTACGGGCGTGCAAGGAGATAAGACAAAAGTAACTTGTAGAGGAGGCTTCATGATCAACGCTCGCTGAATAGATTTTTATCAGCGAATGATAAAGTTCAGCGTTCGCTGAAGTCTGCTACTTGAAACTTCACGTGAAATGGACAAGTCTTGTGTTCGCTGATATCCACATCAGGTCACTAGTAGACTTAGTCACTTATTCGTCAGCTTGGTCTTCGATTTCAGCTTTGAACTCAGTTGTCGTGAATCTTGTTTTCAGGGATCATAAGCAAACAATTACAAATGAAACTATCAGCGATCATCAGTGAGACTGAACAGGCTCAGGGCTCACTAATGTACATGCATCGCTGAAGTATAAATTAAAGCATGTGTTTTCCATCAGCGATACTAAACAGACTTAGTATATATTCTTAGATGGTGAAACACTGATACATATTGTTTACTTACAATTTTCACTAAGTAGTTTTGAGAGTCATTATCAAATCACTGAAGGGTTTGGATCAACAATGCCCCCTATTTGATGATGACAAAGCAATAAAAGAAAGTTTCTAAGTTAAAAACACAAGGATAAAAAGGACTCATAAAGTGTGTGTCCCATTTACTGTTTTCAGGGATCTTTTCTAGTACAGATGGAATAAAGTATTTCACTGAAACTTTTCAATACTTCGTAAATACAAGATTACAAGGGAAGTTGAAAAATTACAAGTACAGTGAAAGATAATCACAAGTACAAAAGTTTACAAGCTGATAAAAAAGAAGAATACAAAAGGTGATCCTATCAGCTATTCAGGTTCTTCCTTGAAGAGAAGTTCATCAAGGGTGTCAGTCTGTGGAATCATCCAATCAGGGACTATTACTCCCTGATCCCGTCTTCGTTTGGCTTCACGGTAGATCTGGGGCTTGATGAATCTTCCAAGGAATGAGCGATCACACCAATACAGAAGGTCTCTGAGTTGTTCGATAGGAGCGATGGGTAACTCAGATAGGCGTTGAAAGCACTGACGACCATAGTAATCAAGGAAGAATATGCCATAAGGTTCACTGACTACCTTTCCAGCTTCAAATTCTTCAGCGGGAGGCAGTGAGATGTCAAGTCCTGAAAAATCAGCATCTGGACCAAGTACAGCTTCACGAGAAAAGTCAACACCAGTCTCGTTTCGTATAACAGGGCCTGAAGATGGCGGAGGCTTTTTCTTTGGAGCGCTTCGTTTTGGTTTGATGGCTGGAATGGACAGATCAACAACTGAGGAGACTTAGTCGATTAGCTTATTAATAGCGTTTTCAACACAAGACTTGTAGCTTGATCGAGATCGCTGAATTGCATCATCGTTTAAATTCAACAGGCCTTCAGTTGGCAGGGGCAGCGGTGCTGCAATCGGTGGTGGTGGAGATGATGGTGGTGGTGGTGGGTTGTGATTTTTCGATGGAGGAAGTGCCTTGAGTCGCTTACCTGAAGAGAAGAAATCGAGATGAAGTAAACAAAATACAAAGAAATCGCAGAAGTAAATCGATGAAAAAAATCGATGAATAAGAAAGAAGAAATCGCAGAAGTAAAAGGGAAGAAGAAGAAGAAGAAGAAGAAGAAGAGAAATGGAGAAGAATACCTGTGAATCGATCGATCTGGTTGAGGCAGAAGAAGAAATCGATGAATCTTGTTGAGGAAGAAGAAGAAGTGTCGGCCATTTCACTGTTGCATGAGAGTTTAGGTTAGAATATCAAAAGGGTATTTTGGTACAAATAATCTTGTTCCATCTAGTTCTAGGGGGGTGGACACCCGTGTTCCATCCTTGTGCAAGTTAGTTCCACTCTGTCCTACATATAAACACACCAAACATGGTACAACCTTGTTCTGTTATGTCATGTCCCACCCTGTTCAGCGTACCAAACGCCCCATAAACAATTTATAAAGATAAAAATTGTGTGTTTGTATTCAGCCCCCCCCCCCCCCCCCCCCCCCCCCTTTTTACAAACTTGTATAACCCTTCGGGACCAACAAACACTATATTTTTGGAAGTGAAATAGCAACACTTCTAATCACCAATAGTTAGATTAGTAGGTTGTTGAACTTTATTTCACTTATTAATTTGTATTGTAAACGTCATACAATTGTTTCCCCTTTTTGGGTGATTTGTCTATGTCAAACTCGTTTTATTCCGCATTTATTCAGGTTTAAATTTACCCCAATTTTTAGGGTGTTACAATGTGCTTGATGGTGGAATAAATCAATCTATATACTAAAGGTATATCATAGAATGTGTTTGACAGTAGAATGAACTTACGGTACTATGTAAAAATGATATGGTAGATAATATCAATTTAAAAATAAGGATTGATTGATTTTGCGTCTAGGAATACTCCAAAACACGGTTTTATATGAATTATTAGTATATCTTGAATTCAATGTTATTTTTTATGACGAAAACAATATATTGAAAAAAACTCGTACTTACTGAAGGCCCATTTTTAAATCTCGGCTATAAAACGTTAGGAACATACCTTAGCATCTCTAACGGTTTTTTCAAAATTTAATGGAGAAATTTAGGAAGATGAGGATTTTGAGTTAATATTTTGCTCTAGTTTCCCCAAAGTTATCTCCAAAATGGAGAAAGTAGGAGACAAAATGGAGAAAGTAGGATAACACCTTAAAAATGATTAGCTTGTGAGAGCATCAATATAAAACTTTGAAAATAAATATTTAATAAAGATAAATGAAATTTTAATATTATAACCAATGTTGAATTCTCAAAAATGAAAAATCTGTTAAAAAAAAATAACTTACGATATTTTATCTTAACTTTTTTTAAAGAATCTATTAAAAAAAACACTCCAAATATCTTTCCAGAATATGTTTTGGAAGAATAGCCAACAAATACATCTTTATCGCACCATTGTATAAAACCTCTTTTTATGAATAGTAGTATAATGCTCCAAAACACTTTGGGGGTGTTTGGGATTGTTTATTTTTTTGACTTATTTGGTTATTAGTTTTTGTCATCGTAGATAAGCTATTATTAGTGTTTGGATTGGAAAAAAAAATGTTTATAACTTTTCTTCACTACAAATAAGTTGTTTTTGATAAGTTAATAAATTCTAACTTATTTGAAACTGTTTATCACTTATTTGTCCAAATTACATTTTTATCCCCAACTCTTTTTTAACACGACATAAGTTGATAAACACTTTTAAAAATAAGCATAAGTTGTTTTAAATAAGCAATCCCAAACACCCCTCAACACCATTTTGGCCAAAATTAAATTTTCACGTAACATTTTGTTGGTATTTTTACTATATATTATAATCGTACACAGGATTATATATTGAATCACGAAAACGAAACAGAAAGAGAAGAAGCAGAAAATTAAAAGGAAACGAATTCCTATAAAAAGAGAACCGCTGAGGCTCGTGTTGGACACGATTCCCTTAAACAGATTTTCCGTCTGTTCCCAGGGTACAACAGCGAAAGCAGTTATAGAACTGCCGGAGATGACACTCTTGCCCGAAAAAATCGACGGAAATAGATTCGTATGCTACTGTTCGAGTTTCGTATGGAGAGAATACCGAGAGAGAGTTGAGTTCTGAAAACGTGTTCAGTTCGTTGTATCTTTGGATGAACACGAGACCATGTATTTATATTGGAATTTGAAACCGACAAGCATAAATTCGTAATTAATAAATCGGTTACTGAAACCGAAATTCATAATAACAAATCAATACTGTAACCGACATTTATAAATTCGGAATTAAGAATTTGATTATGAAACCGAAAATCTTAATTACGAAATACAAACTGTAACCGAAATACAGTTTCAAAAAAAAATACAAACTGGTCAAACGAATTTTTTAGCAAAACCGAGCACGAGATTTTGGAGCTGCATTTGTGTTCGCAAGTCGCGCTCGCACATAAGTTCGACGATTTTAGCTTACTAAATCGTCAATCGGCACCCCCCCTGCGCGCGGGTAGAAGTTAGAGTAAAACCAATCAAGGAGCTTGTCAACTCCTTACACTTCTTTGGTTATAAACCAAAGAAAGTTTACTCTCTCTTCCTATGTGGGACACCTTCCCACACCCAAACTTGGTTTTTTCTAATTTCATCCAATTGTTCAACTTTGAGCATCGATATCTCATTCACACATACTTCGTTTTGGACGCATTATATATCGTTTCGAAGCTCTCATATAGGAGAACATAAACCCACCAAGAGTTAATTATATATACCACATATATATATATATATATATATAGAGGGAGGTTCAAGGGAAAACCTCAAATAAATGGAAAACTAAAAAACACTTTATTAACCGTTGGATTAGATGATCTGATGGATGTGATTAGACGGGCGGTTACAACAATATTAATTAAATTAAAAAACCTCACCCCCTTGTTTTTTATTCGAAAAAATACGAAAAATGAACAAAATTCGAAGCAAATAAATTGCACCAAATAAACGATCATATTTTTCTCGTTAATTTGACATCCATATTGATATACTTTTTTCTCCGTATTTTTGTGGTTTTCTAGTTTTCCAGATATTTAAGGTTTTCCCCTGAACCTGACCCTATATATATATATATATATATATATATATATATATATATATTTAAATGTGTCCAAAGTTTAGTAAAAACCATATTTTTACTAAAAATTTCCAAGACATTTTTTGTTGAGAGAGATGCCAATCCTTCGTCACTCCTGTCTGCTACCAGATAAAGTACGGTTGATTTATCATGCGATGACTCCAGGCCATTCGTGGTCACCCGGGGATTAGTCGGTATGCGTAAGCTGGCCCGAAAAGCCACGGTTACCACATAAAAAACATTTTTCAAGAGATTCTTCAAAACAAAGTATTAAAAGTCAAAACTTTCAACGAAAAAATATATTAATCTCCAAAAGTTTCAACATTTTAAAGATTACAATATAAAATTATATCATCAAAATATTTAATATAACTTATGATATTATTTCACTCTCTCAAACATTTAGTTTTACATTTTTTTATTGGTTAGATACATAAAAAAAATTGGATTTCACACATAATCATTTGGGCAGATTTGTTTAAATTTGAAGAATTTTACGATACATTATATTTTCTCTATCTTATAATGTTAAAGAATATTTTGAAACATTTATACCATAAATATATAAAATGCACACCATTCAAAACCCACCGTATTATATTCCTGTGGTCGTGACTCGTGACTACAGCGAATGAAACGGTTGAAAGGCTTGAGCGCCTTTTTACATACAACGTGACCCCTAAACCGGAACTTAGAGCATTCGTCTCCTGAAATCACCACCGAAGCCCCATACAAAGCATTCACTGCAAAACCCTAACCTTCTCCATCCCTCTAACAATAACAATGGAGGTCAACTTCAGAGGATGGGATGCGCAGATGGAGCACATGTATCATACAGGTACGTACACCATCATTCATCAATATTTTCTTTTGATCATTGATCAAAGAGGATTATTCGAAATGAGGTCACTAAATCTTACACTAAATACTAAATTTGGTGTAAATAACACTATTCACATCTCTCTATTTTCCATACTAAATTTAGTGTAATGAATAACATTATCTATCACTTTTAAAAAAAATAGTATTATTACCCATCGGAGAAGATATATTATTAACACTAAAATTTACACTAGTTTTGAAATTTGGTGTAAAATATGGTGTGAGATGGCAGGAGGAAGGTTTTTAGCGAGTGTAGTTGAATTTTGCATGGTGGTGTTGTTTTACAGAGGGATTATGGAGCCAGGGTGGATCTGTGGATATGAGAGAGGCTATCCAACGTGAACTTGAGAAGGAGAGGATACGGGAGGAGATACTGGCGGAGGAAATAGCGCGTAGACGCCTTTTGGAGGCGGAAGTGAGGAGAGAGATGGCAACGCATGATCCATCATCGTTTATGCTTAAGCCTCCACTTAGCCACAACAATCGATTGGAGCCAGGAATGCCGCGAGCTCAACGGAGAAACACGGCGGCAGCAGCGGACGTCAACATGGTGAAATTGGGGCCTTTCAGCGGCTTCATTTGTCAACAGGAGACGGCAAAAACAAAGTTATTGATCTGGTCAGTATCTTTCTTTTGTGTGTGTTCATGCAATGCAACTTTAGTAAATCTGTAATTTATAGTCTTAATTGTTCATTCTGATGAAGAAGTTCTGAATTAAGGATTTTGAATTAGGATTTGCTCAATTAGGCTTCTTTCACTATAGTTATAAATATTTCATAGTTAAACTTGTTGTCTCCAAAACAGTAGAAGGTTCATATTCCATTGAAAGCCCTCTTGTTCTAGGCTTTTTGTAAGACTTGCCCAAGTGGTAAAAACTTATTAACATAGTCTAAACTCTTTGAGGTCGAATCATAGTGATCGTCGGATTGCACGGTGAACAGACCTTTTGCGGTGGATATCTCAGATATTATTAGTCTAGAAGATATGTTCCAAATTCCATAGGTATTTAATTGTCATTCCAGTTGTATAAAAGAATCTTGTTTTACAGAACAATTAACCTTGTCTTTAAGATTGGTTTCAAAATTTGCTAATGTTTATTTTATTCTATTTCAACATTAACATAGCTTTATACATGATCTTTCTTTATATAATTATAATATATATATATATAGGTGATGGAACATTGTATGGACTTTTTAAATTTTATTTCAGGGAAAGCCCAGTGGTGTAAGCCTATTTGGAGCAAAAGGGAAATCTGCAACGGCAAGTATGTGGAGTTGTGCAGTTTGTAAGGTGAGTGTTACATGTGAGCATGATTTCAATCAACATCTTGCAGGGAAGAAACATGAGGCCCAGATGACAATCCTGAAAGCCAATAAAGCTCAAACACATCAAAGGACATGTAAAAAACATGTATCGGCAGGTGGAATGATTAAGCTCAAGGACAGGTCTGCTGAAATTGTTGGGCTTGGAGTTGCCTTGAAGAAATCCACCATCTTGGAATCCAATCTTTTGAAAAGCAACAACAAGTCAGCCAAGAAGAATTCAAGCAAATGTACTGTTTCAATTGATTCTTCAAAGAAGGAAGATAACTTGATGTTTTCGTGTCAGATATGTAATGTAGGAGCTTCCTCTGATAACGTTATGAACGCGCATATTAAAGGGAAAAAACATCTCAAAAACCTGCTTAAACTTCATCAAGAATCTGCTGCTCCTGCAACCAAAAAGAAATTACAAACTGTGGGTGGTGTGGTTTGGAGAAGGTGATCATTGGCGACCAAGACAAAGAAACAAAACTTGCCAACCCACTTTTTGTGAATCTGGTCTGGGAGTTTATTTGGGATGTCTTTGGTTTCAAGATATCAACATTAACATTTTATGGGGTAATTGAAAGTCCAATTACTGATTAATTAACAATTGATGTTTTAATTCTATTATGGTAATCAGTTAATGTCTTCTCTTGGTATATATGTTTAGTTATACATTATCTTGTGCGTGTTGAAGTCAAGAAGCCATGTTTCCAAGTCGTTCTCATAAAAGATAACATCATCTATGTTTATTTAGATAACCATACGTTCCAAAGGTTGCTCAAATCTTTTTGATTAAATATTTTTTCATTTTAAAGGTGCGTTTGGTACGTTGGACATGACAGAACAAGATAGAATAGGGATCACTGTTTCATGTTTGGTAGGACTTTTATGTGAAACAGACAGGAATAAAGTGGAACAAAGTAGGTGGAACATGATTTATGTTTTACCAATATAACATTAAAATATAATATATTTTTATATAGTTTCTATGTTTTGATTAATTTATAAAAATTATTAAATACAAATAGTAAAAAGAATATACAAAGTGTTAGAAAATAGAAATTGGAAACTACATATATATATATATATATATATATATATATATATATATATATATATATATATATATTTATAAATTACATAATTGTCCCGTCTGTATATCAAACGCACCCTAACAAACAATCCTCCGAAATTGTAAAAGGTATAAAGTAAAATAAGTAAATAAGTATAGGGGTGAAATTTACACTTTCAACCCCTATACTTATTTACTAACTTTACTTTATACCTTTTACTTTCATAATTTTAATTTTACATTTAACACATATAATCGTTTATTAACTAAAATACGTTTTAATTTTAACAAGTTACACCATTGTAATCGTCTATTCGATACGTTCGAAATGAGCCCAATCTTGAATTTTTTTGATTTATATATTTTAATATATATCATATACACTACATCAAAATATTTTTGATATTTACAGTTTATACCATTATAGTTAATTATTTAATTTACGGTACTCTTAGGTAGCGTTTGGTACGCATACTAGATGGGACGGGACGGAACTGGATGGGACGGGACGGGACTGAACTGAAGGAGATAATTTTAATCTAAGTTACGTTGAAAATACATCGATAATTTTGTGCATACTCTGTAACTGCAAATACTTCAGCTCCAAACACACATGAATCATCATTCGCCAAATACCCATTTTCACAATTCTTAAATGAGTCCAGTGATACCCACTTGTCAAAACCCCATTTAATATTCTTCTCGTGAAACTTTCTCCTATTGTCATTCACGATATCTATAAACACATTCAAATAATAATAATTTAAAACGATTTAATGAATTAATTAATATATGATTATTATGTTAATGCGATAGGAGTGTAAAAAAAATTGAAAAAAAAAATAAGAGATGTACCATAAATTAAATAATTAACTATAAGGGTATGAATTTTAAATATAAAAAATATTTTTTATGTAGTGTATAACTGTATATGATATATATATTAAAATATATAAATCCAAAAAAATTCAAGATTGGGCTCATTTCGAACGTATCGAAGAGACGATTATAATGGTGTAATTTGTTAAAATTAAAACGTATTTTTTAACGTATTTTAGTTAATAAACGATTATATGTGTTAAATGTAAAATTAAAATAATGAAAGTAAAAGGTATAAAGTAAATTTAGTAAATAAGTATAGGGGTTGAAAGTGTAACATTTCATTTTAAATTCGTAAAATTGGACGAAAGCGGGGTGAACAGTGTCAAATGCGGGTCAAATTTTCAAAAATGGTCCATGGAATTTTTCAAAAATGGTCCCTTGCAATTGAAAAGTCACAAAAAGTATACCATCGCGGGATTCCATTTTTCAAAAATAGTCCCTGCAAGTTTAAAAAAGTGTCAGAAATGGTCCCTGGCTCGCGATCGCGGGCTCCCATCGCGGAAAAAAGGGTATTTTTGCAAAGTGGGAGAGATTTAGGGCATTTTGGTAACACTTGGTCAAACTTAGGGTATTTTAATTAATTTCCCTAAAAAGAATATAGAAAGTGTTAGAAAATAGAAATTGGAAACTACATATATATATATATATTTTTTATAAATTACATAATTGTCCCGTCTGTATATCAAACGCACCCTAACAAACAATCCTCCGACCCAATGTACTATAATTGTTATGGTTAAATTACTATAGGAAACGAATGAGTTTGTTAACAACTTTAGAAAAATATTATGAAACGTTGGACTCTTATCTTGTTTTTGTATAATTGAATGGTTATATGGTTTGCATAAGTATCATGGGATATTGTCATATTGATGACTTGATTTTTCTACTCTGTACTATATTATAAATCATTTAAAAAAGTCTTAAAAATTAATTTTTATGCGTACCATTTAATGATGCATATTACTAAAAATTAAATTAAATTAATAGTGAATAGTGCTTAAGTACAATTTTAAAGCTGCATGCTTAAATTCATATAACTCACTGACAATCATTATAAAAAAAACAGGATAAACATCTTATTTTAAATATAAGAAATCTAAATATAATTAGAATACTCGTTTAGTTCTAACATAATAATTAATCATTATCCTTATGAAAAAGATTACATTTTTAGACCTTAAATAAATTATAATAAAATTTTTGAATTAAACAATTATATAAAAAGCAAGAAGTTTTAAATTGTTAAAATTTGACAATAATAACGATATACTTTAAAAAAAATTATGGTATCTTGAAATTTATATTTTATTCAAACATAAAAATATTGTTGCTACCAAAGGGCCTTTGGTCTAGCGGTATGGGAGCATTTGTCCTCGTAGGAGGTCAGAGGTTTAAACCTCACCAAAGGTGAGGAGAGTGTGAGTTTAATTGCTGCATTTGCCGTATATGAATATCATATACTTAAAAAAAATATTGTTGCTTTTTTAAAATCATACAAAACATATCATAAAGTCGATGAAAACTAAGAAAAATATATGGTGTTGTATTATGCTACTACACTTCTTAGAGCATCTACAACCTTGGCACAAAAAAACACCAATTTTGGTGGGCCTAACACCAAAAAAAAACCATCAACTCCAACCATACTCCAAAAAAAAACACTAAATTTGTGGACCCCACATTAAAATAACATATTTTATTTACTATTAACTATTTTTAATAACAATAATTATAATTTGTAAATATAATAATAAATAATCAGTAATTTATTTATTTAATGAATACCGATATTTTATATATTATCAAACCATTCTTATATATAAATAATTATAATTCTTATATATGAAAACTAGTTAGAAAAAACCAACAAGTTTCAATTAATAAATTTTACATAATTATTTTTAGATTAATTCAACTAATTTATTGTGCTTGAAAATAAATATTAGATGAATTAATAGTTATTAATTGATAAACTATGTATAAGTTAGTTAATTAAATTAATTTTTTATTAGTCTAATGGTGGGCCAACATGTTTGGCGTGTGAAAATCCACACTGCATATTTGCAGTGTGAAATCATAAACCGGCAAAAAAAAATTGGCGTTTGCCGTGCGATTGGAGGGCTCTGCACGACAAATCATGGGATTTACCGTGCGGTTGGAGATGCTCTTAGGCCACCCGTACCGCCCTCGGGTACGGGATCGGGTAAGGCCGAGGTGGCAAGCAGGTTCGGGAAGGGTTCATCGGGTAGGGGTACGGGGGGGATCAGGTAGCATGCGGGTTCAGGGAGCGGGTTCACCAACCCGATGATACCCGTTGCATATTTAATTTTTTTTATTTTTTTTTATTTTATTTTTAATTTTTTTAAACAATACCGTTTACCAACGGCTATTTTACATTTTTTTTAAAAATGTCCAAAATGGTCACCGGTTCCAACGATATCGACAAATTCATCCCGGGGTTCAAAACGTACCAAACCTTCCGATGATGACGGTGAAGATGTTCGGGTCGACGAGGTCGAGCAACTTCAACGACCCATCGGGAGAAACAAGGCAAAAAAAGCATCAACAAGTAATACGACCGGATCGAATCCGGACGAAAGTGTTACTCAGTTGTTGACGACCATAAGCTCGTTCAACGAGCAGATTGAGGGTACAATGGAGTACAAAATGAAAAAACTTGAACTCGAACAACAAAAGTTAGAACTCGAACGAGAAAAACGATATGAACAAGACTTCGAGTTTTTCATAGCCCCACATGATCACCTTTCGGGAGATGTTTTGAGGGCTACTTTAGCGAGAAAAGAGAAAATTAGAAAATATCATAATTTTTAGTGTTTTGTATTTTGTAATTTTTATTTTTTTAGTGTTTTGTATTTTGTAATTTTTAATTTTTTAATGAATGATGTGAATTTTTATTTTTATTATTTATCTTATTTTTATCTATTAAAAATATATAAATATTTTTATTTTGTTAAATAATTAAATGTATAAATAAAAGAATTAAAAAAGATGAGGTGGCAATTGGGTTCAGTGGGTTAGCGGTACTCCACTTTTGGGTAAGGAGGGTAGGAAAGAGAAAAGCTGATGTGGCGCTGAGGTGGCAAGTGGGTTCATTGGGTAGTGGTACTCATGGTCTTAAAGCATCTCCAACAGCTTCCCAAAAAAAATTCCAAAATGGGGAAGTAAAAGTCAAAATCCCCAAAAAAAATTACACCCATCTCCAACAGATTCCCCATATTTGGAAAAACACTTGGTAATCATATTTGAAGTATTCTCCAAATTTGGAGAAAATTTTGGAGAAAATCCTATTATCCCCATTTTAGGAAAACTTTTGGGGAAGCTGTTGGAACTTATTTGTGTTCCAAAATCCTCATTTTCCCCATTTTCTCCAAAATAAGGAAGCTGTTGGAGATGCTCTTATAAACCCCAAGATAATTAATGTGATGATGATAACTAATGTGATGAATGTACTTACCCGACTAACTAATTCAACTAATACTTTTATTAAATAAAAATTAAATGAATTCATCCAATATTTATAAAAATTACCAAATTTTGATCTAAATTATTTTATTTTCAATTTCTTTTTACACATTTCCATTCTAACGATAATTAGATAAATAAATATATCTATATAATATTTAAAATATATATAAATATTATTTCGGGTTTTCGGATGGATCGGGTGGCCAAATCAAACCCAACCCGAACCCAAATATTCCTCCAAAAGTCGGGTTTCGTATTTTTGAATTTCGGGGTATTTGGGTATTGCAAAAACACCTTATTTTTGGTTCGAGATCGAATTCGGATTATTCGGGTTTTGCACACCCCTACACGTAACATTCTTTTTGAGATCGAGAGATGCCAATGCTTCATCACTCCTCGAGATAAAACGATGACAATCATCCAATGTCAGCTTCAAATTTAGTAACCAAGATTTAGGCATTTTTTGGTGTACATGTTTGGATGACCATAAGCTAGCTTTTTGAAACGCTACTTGAAGTAGCGTTTTAGTAGCTTTTTGTGAATATTTCAATTATGCCTCATTAATATTAATTATTATTTATTAACTATTTTTTTAATATGTTCTTTTTGGTAATTTAAATGTTTATAAGCTACTTTTTGCCAAACGTGACTTTTTCATCAGCTAGCTTATCAGCTACCAGCTAGCTTATAAGTCATAAGCTAGCTTATCAGCTAGTTTGCCAAACATAGCCTTACAGTTCTGATTCTTTTTAATTAAAATCTCCAAATCTTTGGTTAATAATAGATTTTTCAAAATGGAAGATTAAAAGTCAAAATTTCTCAGAAAATATATGTTTATCTCCAACCGTTTCAACATTTTAAAGATTATAATATAAAATTACATCATTAAAATATTCAATATAATTTATAAAATTATTATTTCACTTTCTCAAACATTAATTTCAAAACTTTTTATTGGTTGGATACGTAAAAGAAAAATCGATTTCTCATTATCTCATATAGTCATTTTTGCAGATTTGTTTCTCTATGTTATAAATTATAAGAGAATCTCCAACAGCTATGCTAAAATAGAGAAAAGTGGGATTTTAGCAATTTTTTTGCTCCAACAGTTATGCTATACCGTATGCTGAAATAGAGAAAAGAAGAGAGAAATTTAAAATCTCCAAATTTAGAGAAATCTCTAAAACTCTATATTTGAGAAAAAAAAATATTTTCTTTCTTCTCACCAATAGAAGACGTTAAAGTTGTGTGCATGGGAAAGATAAATAATAGATTAAAAAAAAGATAAATAATATTTATTTAAATATATTTAATATTTTAATAATAGAATTAGTAATAGAATTGCTAAAATAGAGTAGCGGTTGGAGTTGCTGTAATATTTATTTAAAAGAAGATTTTGAAACATTTATACCATAAATATATAAAATGCACAGCATTCAAAATCAAAACGCAGCGACCCACCACAACCCACCGTACGGCACAGTCCACGTTGCGTGTATTTACATATAACGAGACTCCGAAGGCGGAAACTTTTCCTCTCCTCAAATCACCACCGGATGCTCATACGGGGCCATACCTAATGTAAATCTTTCTCTGCAAAACCCTAATTTTCTCCATCTCTAACAATGGAGTTCAACTTCAGAGGCTGGGATGCGCAGATGCAACACATGTATCATACGCCTGTAAAAGGTACACGATCATTCATCATTTTCTTTTGGTATATTGAAGTTTTATTTCGGTTCTGATTAATGAGAGGTGGTTTTCCTCTTCTAATTTAAGACGTATTTCAGACTTAAAGGCTCTAAAATCTTAACAACAACAACAAACAGTCCTAACGTAAAACGTCAGACTTCAAAGGTATTAAGAGGTTTAAAAAAAACAAACATACCCTGAGTTTTGCAAATCAAAGAGGATTATTCGATATGAGGAAGGTTTTTATTTGGATTTCAGCGAGTGTAGTTGAATTTTGCATGGTGGTGTTGTTTTACAGAGCGATTATGGAGCGGAACGAGCCATGGTGGAGTGCCTGGATCTGTGGATGTAAGAGAGGCGATTCATCGTGAACTTGAGAAAGAGAGGATACGGGAGGAGATAGTGGCGGAGGAAATAGCACGTAAGCGCATTTTGGAGGCAGAAGTAAGGAGAGAAATGGCGATGGAAATGGCAATGCATGGTCCATCATCGTTTATGCTTAAGCCTCCACTTAGTCACACCAATCGGTTGGAGCCAGGAATGCCGCGAGCTCAACCGTTTGCACCGGTGGTTGTCCAAGAGAAATACGGCGGGGCTTTTCAGCGGCTTCCTTCGTCAACAGGAGATGGCAAAAACAAAGTTATTGATCTGGTCAGTATCTTTCTTTTTTGTGTGTGTTCATGAATGCAGCTTTGGTAAATCTTTAATTTATAGGTGAGAATCTACACTATTATTCAACTTCCTGGGTAAGATTCTAGTCGATAAGAACAACATTGTGTGCAATAACTTATTTGGTAAGCACTAGCCGTCGTCACCTTCACTTACCCGGTAAGACTCCAGGTCCTTGTCATCGGTTTTACCATGTAAGATTCTAGGTCGGTAATTGACCTGGTAAGCACTCACCGGATAAGCATTTGGTAAACGGCCCCTTAATTAATGTTGTTTAGATAATTGATATTATTCCAATTATTAAAATGGGTGAGCATGAATTGTATTATTTGCTTCATGAAGATGCTTAAACAAGGCTGCTCAGTTCAGCTAAAAACTATGTTACTTGTTGTTTGAGTCAACTTTGATCATTTAAAAGTTCTTGTTTGCTATCTAATGTTTTTTTATTTTTTTATTTCAACATGAACATAGCTTTATACTTGAGATCTTTCTTTATATAATTATATATAGGTGATGGAACATTGTATTGTTTGCTTCATGAAGAAACCTAAACACACAAGTAGTATTGTAAATCTTGCAATTTTGACAATGCTACTAATTTTAGCTGAGATTTTCATAGATGTTGTCTGAGTTTTTTCTTTTATTTTATTTCAGGGAAAGCCCAATGGTGTAACCCAATCTGGAGCAAAAGGGAAATCAGCAAGTGCAGGTTCAGGTGAGTGGAGCTGTGCAGTTTGTAAGGTGAGTGCCCCATGTGAGCATGCTTTCAATCAACATCTTGCAGGGAAGAAACATCAGGCCCAAATGGCAGCTCTCAGACCCAAAACTAGTCAAAAACAGTCGCTCTCTTCCTCAATATCGGTCAATGGAAAAATGAAGCTTAAGAACAAGTCTGCTGAAATTGGGCTTGGAGTTGCCCCCAAGAAATCCACCACCATGGAATCCACTGTTTTGAAAAGCAACAAGTCTGCTACCAATAATTCAAGCAAATGTGTTTCAATTGATTCAAAGAAGGAAGATAAGAAAAGTGGCACCAGACAGCAGTTTTTGTTTTCGTGTGAGATGTGTAAGGTAGGAGCTTCTTCTGATAAAGTTATGAACGCCCATATTAAAGGGAAAAAACATCTCAAAAACCTTCTTAAACTTCATCAAGAATCTACTGCTCCTGGAACCAAAAAGAAATTTGAAACTGTGGGTGGTTTGGAGAAGGTGATTGGTGACCAAGACAAAGAAAGCACGGAAAACACACACATTGCAGACAGTCAAAGTATCGGATCTATACAGTCGATATGACCAAAACAACCATTAACATTTTATGGGGTAATTGAAGGTTCATTTACGGATTAATTAACAATTAATGTTTTAGGGGGGCATTGCTATTGGCACCCCGGGCGATAAATGTATTGGAAATTGAAACTATCAACTCATCAAATCAACCACATAATATATTCTATTTTATTATTAATGGTATATGTATAATTGTATATATATACTTACGGGTTAAGACTCTTCGTCCTTGCCTTCGGTCTTACCGGGTAAAATTCTTGGCGTATATCATATTCGGTAAGTAATGTGACTTGATAAGCACTTAGGGTGTGTTTACTTGTGACTTAATTGACTTAATGGGAAAACCGGCTTATTCGCGCAGACATTTTTGGGTGTTTACTTGCGACTTAATCGCACAGGTTTGGGCTTATTCGCACAGTTGGGTTAGAGGTGTTGTCCACATTAAGATGAAAATAGGACATTTATACCCTTGAAAAAACACACTAACTAAAAACCCTACCTTCCTCACGTCTCTCACTTCCATCACCACTCTCCCACACCCTTCCCCATCGCGTCTCACTTCCAGCCGGCGACACAACAACCTTTCTCCGGCGACGCAGCTCTTCTCCAAGAACCTTTCTCCGGCGACACAACAAGCTTTTTGCTCTCTTCCACTGCTCTCTTCGTCTTTTTTGCTTTGTTTTTTGCTCTCTTCCACTGTAATTAGAAGTAACAGAAAAGTTCCTGGTTTTTGCTTGTGTTGCTTTCTTTATGAAATTCTTGGTTGTTACGAAATGGTTCCTGATTTTGCTTTATGTTTGCTTATTATGCTTTGTTTACGAAATGGTTCCTGATTTTGCTTTATGTTTGCTTATTATGCTTTGTTTATGAAATGGTTCATGTTTTTGCTTTATTTGGGTTATGAAATATCTTTTTTGCTTGTTATGAAATTGTTATACTTTTATTTCCATTTTTTGCTTGGTTATCCACCGGTGTTTAGTATATATATAAATTTATATTTTGATTTTTGGATTATATATTTTGACGTTTAAATAATTTTGTGTTTCAGAAATATAGTTTGGTTTAAAAAATAAACAGAATATATAAATCAGCTTATAATTCATACTCAGGGATAAATCGGTCATTTCTATTATTTAGACTGTTGATCCAGATAAAAAAGTAAACAACAACAACAATTTATCCAGACAGATAAATTTAACCATACAGACAAATTTATCCATACAGGACTTAATGAAAAATTTGGTAAACAGCCCCTTACCCGGATATGGTAAATGGCCCCTAAAAATTTCATCTCTTCTTACCTCAAATAAAGAAGCTCGCCTTTTTTTTCTCGATAAAACTGATGGTTTCTTTTTCAAGGTTCAGTCTTAGGATTCCATCATCAAAACTCTCGATTGAGAAGAATTTCTACTACTCTCAAACCATTTTTGCCAATAATCTTTATCATTTTCTAGAATCAGATCCCTCTATTTTGATTCACCCGTCTTACAACCATTCTTTCCATTAATTACCTTGATAGGTTCACTTGCAGTCTTAATTTACAAAAAGATAAGCCATGGATGATTCAACATTCCTTTAGAAATCTTTACATTACATTACACTAAGATGTTTGGTCCAAGCATCTATACAAGATTCAAATTTACATCATAGATGGACAGATGCAAAAATATGTACATAAAAACATCACAAACTATGCTTACGTAGAACCATCTATATGGGCTATTTTACTACTTCCTTTAATAGCAGATCTTGTCCCCTCAAGTTCATATATTCACTAAAAGAATTAAAAAGCATTACGTTTCTGAAAAGCAGAACACATGACTTGAACAAAGGACTGCATCCAGACAACTTAAAAGAGTACAAAGAAAGTTGTCTTTCCTGCTGAAACCCTTGTGAGCTGCAACAGTTATAGAAGCTTGATCACCCTCAAGTGACTTTTCAGCCATTTTGTTAGCTTGTCTTTCCTCTTCTTCAGGAACTACTTCATGGATGTCAAGAAAATCAATATTTGTTGGGTTTTGGGAAGTTCGTTCTTTATCTTTAACCATTGCAGGCATCCAATTAATAACTCGACAGGTTGCAAGGTTCTAAGAAAAGTATACATATGGAGCTTAGATTGTCATTGTATTTTAAGATTTGCAAAAAAATCTATGTATCTGACTACTATTGATCTTCATGTATAAAAAGAAAGCATCTCCAGTGAAGCTAAAGTAAAAGTGAAATGTACAATGATTATGTATGAGATAAAGATGTAGTTCCTCATAAACATTGTACAACAACAAATGTTAGGAGCATAATGTTTTTCAAACAGATTACCAAGGAGAAATGGTTGCATATACCAACAAACCAAATGGGCTGAAGGTTTTACAAGGAGGGCTAATTTTGCAAAATTCAAACACCTTCTATGTATACCACATAAACATTTGCTTGACAAAGATATATATATTCAAATCAAATCAACCACAACCCTGTAAACATATTGGTTCGAATATTAATTTAGAAAGTCCAAAGAAATCAAAGAAGGTACCTGGCATTTTAAACATTTGAATGCCTAGCCATCTCTATGTTCCTATTATATGAAAGGAATTTCACGAAGAAGAAAAGGGGCAACAAAATAGTAGAAATATCAAAATTGGATCATGTGGGAGGACGATTAGACCTAATTTAGACATAAATCAGGGAAAAAACCTTGAGATCTAAGAAAATCCAGATTATTCCTTTCATATGAAAAGTAATTACGAGCTATGAAAAGCCAAATTATCTTGTATCGCAACACAATCAAATTGGACAAAAAAACTGAGATAGCTGCTGGCAAGAGTTCCAAAAAACCAAGAGTAAACCAGTGGCCAACTGACTGCTAAAGCTGTTGTCCATATGAAATTGTAAATCCTTGGCAGCAACCATAGGGTCAAAATCCAAGATGGAACACTAATCAGAGGATGAAAGCACCAGGGTATATTTATTAAATTGATGAAATCAAGAGTTAGGGTTTCGCTACCTGAAATCAAAATCTGAGAGGAGTAGTGATGTAGGTAGATTTCTTCAATTTGAAATCAAACAGAAGCTTGCGATACGTTTGAGAGATAGATGAGATTTTAGATTGAAAAGAACTCTCATATTCGACCACAATTTATATGCAACGTGAAGCTTGGAGCCCATCAAGTAGCAGGTAGAAGAAAGTGGCGAAATCTTCCATTTCAGTATGGTCCGATACGTAAAGAGTAGAAGAAGAGTATGGCTGCATTTCGTACTCTCAATATGGTAGTGAAAAGTAGAAGAAGAATGTGTGTGGTACTGAGGGTGAGGGTATGGGTATGGGTATGGGTATGGGTATGGGTATGGGTATGGGTTGAGACGTGAAAAGGCAGAAGGGCCAGTCCTTTTGTGTTGCGTAAACAAAAAGGTTTTAGGGTGTGTTTGGTTCGTCGGATTTCGACGGAATTAGGTGGAATTGGAATGGTTAATTCTGTTGACCAAATTTCATTGTCATGTTTGGTTACCTATGGAATGGAATTGAATTCCCCAAATTCTTTTAGAGCATCTCCAACAGCTTTGCTATAATTTTTTCAAAATAGAGAATCAAAAGTTAAAATCTCTAAAAAATGTTACATTCATCTCCAACAGTTTTGCTATTTTATAGATTTTAACACAAATTATATTAATATAATATTCTTTAATTTATATTCCTAATGCACTTTAAAATAAAAACTTAATATAAAATGATAAAAGAATTATGTCATTGTTGGATTGAATTAAATAATTATTTTTCTCTCCTATTTAGAGAATTATAGAGAATTCTCTATATTTATAGATTTCTCCAAAAATCTCTATTTTAGCAATCAAGATAGCAATGTTGTTAGAGAAGAATAGCAAACAAAAACCCACATTTTACTATTTTAGCAATGCTCTTGGAGATGCTCTTACATATGGATTTCATCATTCCTTTACAAAACTGATGGAATTGAAATCCATTCCAACCCAATTTTTGAAAATGACAAAAATATCCTCATACATAAAACCCTAGCTGCAACTCTTTCTCATCCACTTCTGCTTCTGTCGATCGAGATTTTCTTTGGAGGAGCATCTCCTTCCTTCGTTCTTCTCAATAAAGGATCAGGTATACATCTTCTCCTCCATTATCGACTGAGATTTCTTGTTCTTTCTCCATCATCGACTGTAGCGTCTTCGATTTTGTGTTACAAACTGTTAATCGTATTCTTTTTTTTTTGAACGGCAATGCGGCATCGAACCCACGAACGACTACCACGCACACACGCACACACGCACGCACACCGTCCCGGCGGTATCGGGCATCCAAGGGCAGCCCACTAATCCGCCGCGTCCGCAACCCAGCTTACGCTTGGGCCTATTCCCAACCACATTGGGCTGGGGCGATAGCCCAGTCTTCGACTGGACCACCTAAGGACGGCCCAACCAGAGGTTAGGCGGGTATCTCAGACATGCTTACCACGGGGTTCGAACCCTGGTAGTCAGGGATACCATCCACTGACCCCCCAAGGATGTTACTTTACCACTGGGCTACACATGCTTTGATACTGACTTCAATTTTATGTTAGCATCTGTTATCGTCTTCGTCTTGCATCTGTTATTGACTTCGATTTTGTGTTACCATATGTTATTGACTTCAATTTTGCATCTGTTATTGACTTCGATTGTTGAATTTGTATTACAGATTTCGATTGTTACCATCTGTAAACGGTGCTGTGATGATGGCCAAAAATGGTGATGCAATGGGGTTGGAGGATTTAGGTCAAAAAGGGGGAGAAGGAAGGATATATATATATATATATATATATATATATATATATATGTATGTATGGAAATTAGATAAGCAAATTAAAAACAATATAAATGGAAACAATAGTAATTTACCTTTTTTTATAATTAAATGCTAATTTCATCATTATCTATCTTTAAAAAACTGAAACATATATATCAAATAAAGGGTATTTTTGTCAAATTTCATCATTTCATTCCAATTCCTTTGTAAACCAAACAAACAGATTCCAATTCATTTGACAAATTGCATTACATTTCCTGTCAACCAAACGCTTGGTCAAACCTGATAACATTTCATTCCAATTCCTTTCAGATTCCAATTCATTTGACAGATTTCATTCCTTCAGAAATCATTCTGCGAACCAAACGCACCCTTAGAGTTATACATAATGCTATGCAACTTGTAATTAAGAGATTTTGACATTTTATACTTTAGAAGATGGTACATCAGACATCAAAAGTGGTATTTAAGACATTAGGTTAGAACCAATATATAAGTAGTATAGATATATTATCTCTTATATACATTATATATTATTTGTATTATTATTATATATAACTTCTTATTAATAATTATTAATAAATACATATATCTTATATATTATGAGCTTTTACGATATATCATATTATATAATATATAATATAGGGAATTTAATTAAAATACCCTAAGTTTGACATTGACTTACCAAAATACCCAATTTCTTGAAAATTTTACCAAAATACCCTAATTTTCCGCGAAGGGACCCCGCGATCGTGGGCATGGACCAATTGTGAAATTTTTTGTGCTTCATATTTACACTTTCAGTCCCCATCGCGGGCCACCATCACGGGCCAGGGACTGAAAGTGTAAATATGAAGCACAAAAAATTTCACAATTGGTCCCTGCCCGCGATCGCGGGCTCCTTTTGCGGAAAATTAGGGTATTTTGGTAAAATTTTCATGAAATGGGGTATTTTGGTAAGTCAATGTCAAACTTAGGGTATTTTAATTAATTTCCCTATAATATATTATCTATATTACACTACACACATACATAAACATATATATATATATATATATATATATATGAATATTATGATTTTTTATTTGTTTTATTGTGTGTATATACATCTATATTATATATATACTAGAAGTCTAATCGTGCAATGCAACGCGATATATCTCGATTTTAATGTTCTAATTTATTTTAATGTGTGGTTTTGAGAAAACGGTTATGTTTTTTTATAAATTTGTTTAAAGAATAACGCGTTTTAAAAAGTTCATGATTTGAGGATTTGAAAATGGATAGAGATAAGTATTAATCAAGTAATTAGCATTAAAATCGGTACATAAAGCTTCATTAGTTGTTTTTAAGAGATTTTAAATAATTAACATTAAATAGCGGTACATAAAGCTTTAGGGGTTGTTTTTAAGAGTTTTTTATAAATGCTTTATAATATAGTATATATATATATATATGTGTGTGTGTGTGTGTGTGTTAGGGGTGAGCAAAACCCGACCGGCCCGACCAACCCGACCGACCCGAGCCCCGACCAACCCGATATTTGGTCAACCCGAATGGTCCGAACCCGAAAAATATAATCGGCTAAAACGGATCGGGGCGGGTGGCTGAAAATTTGGGCCAAACCCGCCCGAAACCCGAAATATGTATAGATATATATATTTTTCTTAAATATTATTTATATTTTATACTTGGGTTTAGGGTTCATTCAGACCGCGATTCTCGATTTCTCGTCTCTGTCTCTGTCGAAGCCAAGCCATCCATCGATTTACCCACGAATACGATTCTCGATTCTCGATTCTCTCTGTCGAAGCCAAGCCATCCCTAAGTCGAGGCTTTCAAAGTTTCAATTTCATCTCATCTCATCTCTGTCGAAGGAAGCCTGGAATGTAATTGAGAATTTGAGATACACCTTTTCAACAGTGCTGCCATTTTTAGAAAAGACCACTTTCTTCCTATACCCAATCGGCGTCGTCATCATTTCTACACCCATTTGTAAGTGTAGAATTCATCCCAAATAATTTATATTTGTAAGTGTAGAGTTTCAATTTAGATGTTGGGTAGTGTTTATCTTGGTGCAAGTAGTGTTGTGGTATTTATCTTTTTTGCAAATATTGTTGTGGACAATTGTCATAGTAGAGATCAATGTAGTTGTAGACTGGACAACCCGAACCACCCGACCCGAACAAACCGCCACCCGAAACCCGAACCCCGAACTACTGATTGGACGGGTTTCGGGTTCTCTTAGCCTCACCCGAAATCCGATCGGGTGGTGGGTTTTGGGCCCCGACCCGACCGAATGCTCTCCCCTAGTGTGTGTGTGTGTGTGTGTGTGTGTGTGTGTGTGTTCATACGATCCTAGACCTTATTTCGTATAAAATTGATCAGATTTATTTATGCAACAATACATCTCATATATATGAAAAAATAGATTGATAAAAACCTTTTAAGTTCGAAATTATAGGTTACTAATATTTTTAACCATGATTTTAAATTAATTTTCAATATTTTAAAAAAATTTGGACTGAATTACTAAAAAAAATACTCCTCGTTAGTCAAAAAAATAGAAATTATAAGTTCTATATTTTATATATTAGAAAAAGCTAACATTTTATTTATTTCTACGGAAAATTCAAAAAATTAAATAAAAATAAGACAAAAAGAACTCAAGCGTATATATAAAATATTTTATTTATTATCAATAATTCATATTAATTGTACATAATAAAATGAGACTATAAATTGATATTAAATATGATACAAATAAATAAAATATAATAAAATAAAAAACAATTTAAAATAAATAAAATAACAAAAACAAAAAAAACAAAATACACAAAAAGACAAAAAAAAAACAAAAAACAAAAAATGTAATGATGATATAGAGGGTTAGGGGTACCCTTAGCAATGGTTAGGGGTGCCATTAGCCTACCCCTTTAGGGGCTGTTTGGGATTGCATATTTAAAACAACTTATGTTTTTTTTTTGTAAAACGTTTATTAACTTGTGTGGTGTCAAATCGAAGTTTTATAAAAAATGTTTGAATTAACTTATGATGGTGCCAAAACATAATAAGCTAATAAGTTGTTATTTATAGAGTGTTTGGATTAGCTTATGATGGTGCCAAAACCTAATAAGCTAATAAGTTGTTTTTTTAAAAGAATAATCCAGGCAATTTTATAAAGGGAAAAGACAAACAAACAAGAGGCAAAACGGCAAGTTCAACACCAAACGGCGAAGCAGAAAAACAACGAAACGAAACCGTACCAAACCACTAACAACCAAAACAGACACATGCTAACGGACCTAAACCAAGAACAAAAGAAAATACACAACTAACAGTGCCAAAACAAGCACCAACAAAACACCAACGCTAAAAGATTATGGTCCCACATCATGAATCTTCACGGTCTTCTTTCGAGTCTTCCAAGTCACTCTAAGCATAACGGTCGTCACAATTTCCTTGAAAATATGTTGAGAATTCTGACGCTCCTCCGTAAAAAGCCTACGATTCCGCTCCAGCCACACTCCATAAATCGAGTCTGACAAAGCAAGTCTTTGGATCAATTTCTTCGGTCTCAGGTCACTCTAAGCTAACAAGTTGTTATTTAGAGAGTGTTTGAGATTGCTTATGATGTTATATAATCAAAAAGTTGATAAGTTGTTTCAAATAAGTCAGTAAGTTAGAATGAAATGACTTATCAAAAACTTCTTATCACCGGTGCCAAACCGCTATAAGCAGTTTTCTTTTTAAACCATTCAAACACTAAAAACTGTTTATTACCGGTACCACACTGCAATAAGTTAATAAGCACTTTAAATTAGCAATCCTAAACACCCTCTTAATTGTGTTATGGTAATCAGTTAATGTCTTCTCTTGGTATATATGGTTTGTTATATATTATCTTGTGCGTGTTGAAGGCAAGAAGCCATGTTTCGTAGTCGTTCTCATAAAAGATAACATCATCTAAGTAACTCATGATATTCAACCGTACAATGTTTACTTAGATAACCATACGTTCTAAAGATTGCCCAAACCTCTTTGATTAAACATTTTCTCATTTAAGATAAAAAAACATGTGTGCTTTAACAATACAATTCTCCTACCCAATGTAGTGTAATTACTGTGGTTAAATTACCGTAGTAAACGAATGAATTTGTCAACAACATTAGATTAGAAAAATATTGTGAAACGTTTCGACTCTTATCATGTTTTTGTATAATTGAATGGTTATATGGTTTGCACGAGTATTATGTGACACTGATGACTTATTTTTTCTACTCTGTACTATAATATAAAGCATTTGAGAAAAAAACTTAAAATCTATTTTTTATGTATCAAGTATCATTTATTAATGCATATTAGTTAAAATTTAAAATTTATTATACCATTTATGAAAATGTGAATAGATTTACTATGGTAACTTTGAATTATTTTCCTTTGTAATTATCCTTTATTTTTGTGATTTTTGCTTATTATGAGTTTATTATTGTAGTTTGTAATAACTAATTTTATTATCAGGGTCGTTCCAATTATTTTGGAGGCCCTGTTACATTATATTAATACTATTGATCAATAGATAAGTAATAAATAAAACAAAATCATAAAGTTTATACCATATAGTAATATTAAAAGTAATACAAATTAAAATAACAAAAATGAAGTAACATATTAAAATTCATTTAAATAAATTAGTCTTCTAACGTTTTTCGAAACAAAATCTTCAATCAAATCTTCATAATCAACTTTCTCCAAAAACCCATTTTCAATAGCTATCAAGGCTAGTCCGTTAAGTCTTTCTTGTGTCATTGTCGAGCACAAATAGTTCTTCAACAACTTCAACTTTAAGAAACATATTTCTGCAGATGCAACAATTACAGGAATAGTCAACAAGACTCTATACGCAATAATAGCATTAGGAAGGCAGTCTACATGTTTCAAATACTCTAAAATATCAAGAGGCCCCATCTTTTCATGTGGTAAAAACTCTTGGAGTAATTTTAATTCCACATATAAGTCATTTCCATCAATATCAGATTGATCTTGATTCTTAAGCGCAATTTCAAAGTTAATACAAGAAGACTTTAAACATTCATTATCCAAAGAACGCAACTTATCGGAAGTAAATAAAAACCCTAACACATTTTCATATTCTCTAGCTTTACCACAAGTATCGGCTATGTCACACAAAGTCAAATTAAGACTCTGAGAAGCACAAGAACTATAAAATGCTCTAGGATTTATATCTAAGAGTTTTTTAGCATTCCTTTATGTTTTCCTTTCATGTTTGCACCATTATTGTAACCTTGTCCTCGAACATTGTCTATATCTAAACCAAGACACTTTAACTCAGATTGTAAAACATCAAACAAACCTTGACCAGTGGTATCATCTACCTCCAAAAATCCAAGAAAAGATTCCTCAATACTAACCGTTTTAGAAGAGAGGTCTACATACCTTAAAATTAAGGACATTTGTTCTTGATGACTCATATCAGGAGTGCAATCAAGAAGAATGGATAAATATTTTGTCTCTTTTACTTTGTTAATGATTTCACATTTGATTCTCTTATCAATTCATTTTGAATCCTATTACCAAGATAATGAAAATGTATATCATCATTTGTAATACGTTGAACATGATCATGAACAATTGGGTCAAATTTGGCTAACATTTCAATCAATCCTAAAAAATTGCCATTGTCATTTTCATACAATCTACTGTTAGTACCACGAAATGCAAGATTGTGTGTTGCAAGAAACTTCACAATACAGAAAATTCTTACCAAGACTTTTTTCCAATGATTTTTTTCTTTCTCTATTTGATTTTGAGCAACTCTATCAATAGTTTCATTCTTTTTAAGTCTTAGACGCAAATCATACCAATATCAATCGTATCATTAGCATTAGCATCAATATCATTAGCATTAACATCAATATCATTAGCATCATTAGCATCATTAGCATTAACATCAATATCAATCTTATCGATAGCTTTATTGTTAGCATTAATATTAGTAGCATCATCATCAACATTGGTATCAATAGCATTTTCATCATCATCCAAATTAACACTAGCATCAACATCAACAGAATTATCAAGGGAAGCTTGTAATTTTTTAGTGAAAATTTTACCGATAGCTCATTTTTGAGACAAAATCATCTCTTTAATTTTTTTTAACGTTTTTGACATCTAGAATCATGTTTTCTAACTCTAGAAGACATGACGAAATACTACAAAAACAAATTAGACCAAATGACCAATTAGCAATTAACAGGATAAACAAATTAACAAATCGGAAACAAATAAGAAAATTTTAAACTTGAAAACTTGAAAACTTTAGGAAACAAATCAGAAATTAAACCACCATTCACAAAGTGACAGAGATTGAAATAATACACATGGGATGAGTCGTCCAAGTGACTAACAACAGCCCAAACCAAGTCAACAAGCCTGAAGCGGTAACCGTGAAAAACTCGTCTCAACCCTTGGTCTGTGGTTCTGACTTCTGAGAACTGAGAAATCCAAATTAGGAACTGTTGGTCCCGAAGGGTTATACAAGTTTGTAGAAGAGAAGGGGGGGGGGGGGGGTTGAATACACACACATATTTTTATCTTTCTAAATTGTTTATTGATATATATCAAACAATTTACAGTTTGTTGTGGAATAAAATCAAGTATAAAACCTAATCTAAACAAACTATGAGAAACACACAAATTTCTTGCACTAGAAATAATAGAGAGGAAATAAGAAAACCTAAGGAGAGATTTTCTTGCACAAAGTAGTTCAGCGAGGAAAGGCTAGGCTCTTCCAAAATGAAGAAGAGTTTCTGTTGGGTCATCAAAGATTTGAAGATGACCTGATCTCCTTACATACTTTGAAAAACATCTTTTATACTTAGAGAAATTTTATATGGTTCTTTGTAATAGCTTATTCATACTGTCAAAGTTCGGTGAAGTCAAAGATCAGCCGAAATCAAGAAGAAGTATATCTACCAATGCGGATTGAAGATGGACTTCTCAACCCAAACTAAGCTGTCTCACCGATTGTCTCCATGAAAATCGGTGAGATCCCAAACAAGAGATTTCCCCCTTTGTCTCCTTGCCAAGAAGATCTTCATCATAAGAGGTAACTTTGGCAATCCCACCAATTGTCCCCATGAAAATCGGTGGGATCCTCAAAATTGGAGGATCCTCTCATAACATCCTTCCTAAGAGGACTCTCACCTACTTTGTCCATGACAAATCGGTGGGATCCTCAAATAGGAGGATCATCCCTTGTGTCTTTGCTAAAAGGTTTTCTCATCAAAGAAGGAATGTCTGAGTATGGAAGAAAAATGTGCATTTGTCCTTTTTCCCATTCTTAGATATTGTCACCATCAAACCTTTCTAGCATCATAGGAAAAGACACATTAACTTTTGAGAGTCAAACCTATCCTTCAAATGACAAAGTGACAAGTGTCCCATGTATCATTTGTTCATGACACTATATAAAGATGAAGACTTCTCCATGCAGAATAACAACTCTTGAAGATTACTCTGTGCACAAGACATTCTGCTCCTTTCTCTCTTTGAACTTTATAGCTTTCAATCTTTGTGTTTTAGAAGTTGTTTAGTTTTCAGTATTACTTTGTGAAGATTGTTAGAAGATTTTATCTGTTCTTTTCGCAACAATCTAACTATTCTATGTGTTCTATGTGTAATTCTTGATTGGAATATTTTTAATAAAAGAATTAATTAAAGTGAAAAAATTGTGTATTGTATTCAACCCCCCTTCTACAATACATGTTCTTGTTCTTATTAGCCATCTGGGACTAACAGTTTCCTATTTATACTGCATGCATTAAATGCAAGTCAGTACAACTTCACACGTGGCAGCATCTGGTTTAGTTGCATGAATTTGACTTTAGCAAACATCCTAGTGACCGCATGATGAACAGTGTAGTTGCAGAGTGGTTTGTACGATCCTGGACAAAAGGGATGTTCATTCTGACAAATCGTACGGGCGTGCAAGGAGATAAGACAAAAGTAACTTGTAGAGGAGGCTTCATGATCAACGCTCGCTGAATAGATTTTTATCAGTGAATGATAAAGTTCAGCGTTCGCTGAAGTCTGCTACTTGAAACTTCACGTGAAATGGACAAGTCTTGTGTTCGCTGATATCCACATCAGGTCACTAGTAGACTTAGTCACTTATTCGTCAGCTTGGTCTTCGATTTCAGCTTTGAACTCAGTTGTCGTGAATCTTGTTTTCAGGGATCATAAGCAAACAATTACAAATGAAACTATCAGCGATCATCAGTGAGACTGAACAGGCTCAGGGCTCACTAATGTACATGCATCGCTGAAGTATAAATTAAAGCATGTGTTTTCCATCAGCGATACTAAACAGACTTAGTATATATTCTTAGATGGTGAAACACTGATACATATTGTTTACTTACAATTTTCACTAAGTAGTTTTGAGAGTCATTATCAAATCACTGAAGGGTTTGGATCAACAATGCCCCCTATTTGATGATGACAAAGCAATAAAAGAAAGTTTCTAAGTTAAAAACACAAGGATAAAAAGGACTCATAAAGTGTGTGTCCCATTTACTGTTTTCAGGGATCTTTTCTAGTACAGATGGAATAAAGTATTTCACTGAAACTTTTCAATACTTCGTAAATACAAGATTACAAGGGAAGTTGAAAAATTACAAGTACAGTGAAAGATAATCACAAGTACAAAAGTTTACAAGCTGATAAAAAAGAAGAATACAAAAGGTGATCCTATCAGCTATTCAGGTTCTTCCTTGAACAGAAGTTCATCAAGGGTGTCAGTCTGTGGAATCATCCAATCAGGGACTATTACTCCCTGATCCCGTCTTCGTTTGGCTTCACGGTAGATCTGGGGCTTGATGAATCTTCCAAGGAATGAGCGATCACACCAATACAGAAGGTCTCTGAGTTGTTCGATAGGAGCGATGGGTAACTCAGATAGGCGTTGAAAGCACTGACGACCATAGTAATCAAGGAAGAATATGCCATAAGGTTCACTGACTACCTTTCCAGCTTCAAATTCTTCAGCGGGAGGCAGTGAGATGTCAAGTCCTGAAAAATCAGCATCTGGACCAAGTACAGCTTCACGAGAAAAGTCAACACCAGTCTCGTTTCGTATAACAGGGCCTGAAGATGGCGGAGGCTTTTTCTTTGGAGCGCTTCGTTTTGGTTTGATGGCTGGAATGGACAGATCAACAACTGAGGAGACTTAGTCGATTAGCTTATTAATAGCGTTTTCAACACAAGACTTGTAGCTTGATCGAGATCGCTGAATTGCATCATCGTTTAAATTCAACAGGCCTTCAGTTGGCAGGGGCAGCGGTGCTGCAATCGGTGGTGGTGGAGATGATGGTGGTGGTGGTGGGTTGTGATTTTTCGATGGAGGAAGTGCCTTGAGTCGCTTACCTGAAGAGAAGAAATCGAGATGAAGTAAACAAAATACAAAGAAATCGCAGAAGTAAATCGATGAAGAAAATCGATGAATAAGAAAGAAGAAATCGCAGAAGTAAAAGGGAAGAAGAAGAAGAAGAAGAAGAAGAAGAGAAATGGAGAAGAATACCTGTGAATCGATCGATCTGGTTGAGGCAGAAGAAGAAATCGATGAATCTTGTTGAGGAAGAAGAAGAAGTGTCGGCCATTTCACTGTTGCATGAGAGTTTAGGTTAGAATATCAAAAGGGTATTTTGGTACAAATAATCTTGTTCCATCTAGTTCTAGGGGGGTGGACACCCGTGTTCCATCCTTGTGCAAGTTAGTTCCACTCTGTCCTACATATAAACACACCAAACATGGTACAACCTTGTTCTGTTATGTCATGTCCCACCCTGTTCAGCGTACCAAACGCCCCATAAACAATTTATAAAGATAAAAATTGTGTGTTTGTATTCAGCCCCCCCCCCCTTTTTACAAACTTGTATAACCCTTCGGGACCAACAAACACTATATTTTTGGAAGTGAAATAGCAACACTTCTAATCACCAATAGTTAGATTAGTAGGTTGTTGAACTTTATTTCACTTATTAATTTGTATTGTAAACGTCATACAATTGTTTCCCCTTTTTGGGTGATTTGTCTATGTCAAACTCGTTTTATTCCGCATTTATTCAGGTTTAAATTTACCCCAATTTTTAGGGTGTTACAATGTGCTTGATGGTGGAATAAATCAATCTATATACTAAAGGTATATCATAGAATGTGTTTGACAGTAGAATGAACTTACGGTACTATGTAAAAATGATATGGTAGATAATATCAATTTAAAAATAAGGATTGATTGATTTTGCGTCTAGGAATACTCCAAAACACGGTTTTATATGAATTATTAGTATATCTTGAATTCAATGTTATTTTTTATGACGAAAACAATATATTGAAAAAAACTCGTACTTACTGAAGGCCCATTTTTAAATCTCGGCTATAAAACGTTAGGAACATACCTTAGCATCTCTAACGGTTTTTTCAAAATTTAATGGAGAAATTTAGGAAGATGAGGATTTTGAGTTAATATTTTGCTCTAGTTTCCCCAAAGTTATCTCCAAAATGGAGAAAGTAGGAGACAAAATGGAGAAAGTAGGATAACACCTTAAAAATGATTAGCTTGTGAGAGCATCAATATAAAACTTTGAAAATAAATATTTAATAAAGATAAATGAAATTTTAATATTATAACCAATGTTGAATTCTCAAAAATGAAAAATCTGTTAAAAAAAAATAACTTACGATATTTTATCTTAACTTTTTTTAAAGAATCTATTAAAAAAAACACTCCAAATATCTTTCCAGAATATGTTTTGGAAGAATAGCCAACAAATACATCTTTATCGCACCATTGTATAAAACCTCTTTTTATGAATAGTAGTATAATGCTCCAAAACACTTTGGGGGTGTTTGGGATTGTTTATTTTTTTGACTTATTTGGTTATTAGTTTTTGTCATCGTAGATAAGCTATTATTAGTGTTTGGATTGGAAAAAAAAATGTTTATAACTTTTCTTCACTACAAATAAGTTGTTTTTGATAAGTTAATAAATTCTAACTTATTTGAAACTGTTTATCACTTATTTGTCCAAATTACATTTTTATCCCCAACTCTTTTTTAACACGACATAAGTTGATAAACACTTTTAAAAATAAGCATAAGTTGTTTTAAATAAGCAATCCCAAACACCCCTCAACACCATTTTGGCCAAAATTAAATTTTCACGTAACATTTTGTTGGTATTTTTACTATATATTATAATCGTACACAGGATTATATATTGAATCACGAAAACGAAACAGAAAGAGAAGAAGCAGAAAATTAAAAGGAAACGAATTCCTATAAAAAGAGAACCGCTGAGGCTCGTGTTGGACACGATTCCCTTAAACAGATTTTCCGTCTGTTCCCAGGGTACAACAGCGAAAGCAGTTATAGAACTGCCGGAGATGACACTCTTGCCCGAAAAAATCGACGGAAATAGATTCGTATGCTACTGTTCGAGTTTCGTATGGAGAGAATACCGAGAGAGAGTTGAGTTCTGAAAACGTGTTCAGTTCGTTGTATCTTTGGATGAACACGAGACCATGTATTTATATTGGAATTTGAAACCGACAAGCATAAATTCGTAATTAATAAATCGGTTACTGAAACCGAAATTCATAATAACAAATCAATACTGTAACCGACATTTATAAATTCGGAATTAAGAATTTGATTATGAAACCGAAAATCTTAATTACGAAATACAAACTGTAACCGAAATACAGTTTCAAAAAAAAATACAAACTGGTCAAACGAATTTTTTAGCAAAACCGAGCACGAGATTTTGGAGCTGCATTTGTGTTCGCAAGTCGCGCTCGCACATAAGTTCGACGATTTTAGCTTACTAAATCGTCAATCGGCACCCCCCTGCGCGCGGGTAGAAGTTAGAGTAAAACCAATCAAGGAGCTTGTCAACTCCTTACACTTCTTTGGTTATAAACCAAAGAAAGTTTACTCTCTCTTCCTATGTGGGACACCTTCCCACACCCAAACTTGGTTTTTTCTAATTTCATCCAATTGTTCAACTTTGAGCATCGATATCTCATTCACACATACTTCGTTTTGGACGCATTATATATCGTTTCGAAGCTCTCATATAGGAGAACATAAACCCACCAAGAGTTAATTATATATACCACATATATATATATATATATATATATATATATATATATATATATATATATATATATATATATATAGAGGGAGGTTCAAGGGAAAACCTCAAATAAATGGAAAACTAAAAAACACTTTATTAACCGTTGGATTAGATGATCTGATGGATGTGATTAGACGGGCGGTTACAACAATATTAATTAAATTAAAAAACCTCACCCCCTTGTTTTTTATTCGAAAAAATACGAAAAATGAACAAAATTCGAAGCAAATAAATTGCACCAAATAAACGATCATATTTTTCTCGTTAATTTGACATCCATATTGATATACTTTTTTCTCCGTATTTTTGTGGTTTTCTAGTTTTCCAGATATTTAAGGTTTTCCCCTGAACCTGACCCTATATATATATATATATATATATATATATATATTTAAATGTGTCCAAAGTTTAGTAAAAACCATATTTTTACTAAAAATTTCCAAGACATTTTTTGTTGAGAGAGATGCCAATCCTTCGTCACTCCTGTCTGCTACCAGATAAAGTACGGTTGATTTATCATGCGATGACTCCAGGCCATTCGTGGTCACCCGGGGATTAGTCGGTATGCGTAAGCTGGCCCGAAAAGCCACGGTTACCACATAAAAAACATTTTTCAAGAGATTCTTCAAAACAAAGTATTAAAAGTCAAAACTTTCAACGAAAAAATATATTAATCTCCAAAAGTTTCAACATTTTAAAGATTACAATATAAAATTATATCATCAAAATATTTAATATAACTTATGATATTATTTCACTCTCTCAAACATTTAGTTTTACATTTTTTTATTGGTTAGATACATAAAAAAAATTGGATTTCACACATAATCATTTGGGCAGATTTGTTTAAATTTGAAGAATTTTACGATACATTATATTTTCTCTATCTTATAATGTTAAAGAATATTTTGAAACATTTATACCATAAATATATAAAATGCACACCATTCAAAACCCACCGTATTATATTCCTGTGGTCGTGACTCGTGACTACAGCGAATGAAACGGTTGAAAGGCTTGAGCGCCTTTTTACATACAACGTGACCCCTAAACCGGAACTTAGAGCATTCGTCTCCTGAAATCACCACCGAAGCCCCATACAAAGCATTCACTGCAAAACCCTAACCTTCTCCATCCCTCTAACAATAACAATGGAGGTCAACTTCAGAGGATGGGATGCGCAGATGGAGCACATGTATCATACAGGTACGTACACCATCATTCATCAATATTTTCTTTTGATCATTGATCAAAGAGGATTATTCGAAATGAGGTCACTAAATCTTACACTAAATACTAAATTTGGTGTAAATAACACTATTCACATCTCTCTATTTTCCATACTAAATTTAGTGTAATGAATAACATTATCTATCACTTTTAAAAAAAATAGTATTATTACCCATCGGAGAAGATATATTATTAACACTAAAATTTACACTAGTTTTGAAATTTGGTGTAAAATATGGTGTGAGATGGCAGGAGGAAGGTTTTTAGCGAGTGTAGTTGAATTTTGCATGGTGGTGTTGTTTTACAGAGGGATTATGGAGCCAGGGTGGATCTGTGGATATGAGAGAGGCTATCCAACGTGAACTTGAGAAGGAGAGGATACGGGAGGAGATACTGGCGGAGGAAATAGCGCGTAGACGCCTTTTGGAGGCGGAAGTGAGGAGAGAGATGGCAACGCATGATCCATCATCGTTTATGCTTAAGCCTCCACTTAGCCACAACAATCGATTGGAGCCAGGAATGCCGCGAGCTCAACGGAGAAACACGGCGGCAGCAGCGGACGTCAACATGGTGAAATTGGGGCCTTTCAGCGGCTTCATTTGTCAACAGGAGACGGCAAAAACAAAGTTATTGATCTGGTCAGTATCTTTCTTTTGTGTGTGTTCATGCAATGCAACTTTAGTAAATCTGTAATTTATAGTCTTAATTGTTCATTCTGATGAAGAAGTTCTGAATTAAGGATTTTGAATTAGGATTTGCTCAATTAGGCTTCTTTCACTATAGTTATAAATATTTCATAGTTAAACTTGTTGTCTCCAAAACAGTAGAAGGTTCATATTCCATTGAAAGCCCTCTTGTTCTAGGCTTTTTGTAAGACTTGCCCAAGTGGTAAAAACTTATTAACATAGTCTAAACTCTTTGAGGTCGAATCATAGTGATCGTCGGATTGCACGGTGAACAGACCTTTTGCGGTGGATATCTCAGATATTATTAGTCTAGAAGATATGTTCCAAATTCCATAGGTATTTAATTGTCATTCCAGTTGTATAAAAGAATCTTGTTTTACAGAACAATTAACCTTGTCTTTAAGATTGGTTTCAAAATTTGCTAATGTTTATTTTATTCTATTTCAACATTAACATAGCTTTATACATGATCTTTCTTTATATAATTATAATATATATATATATAGGTGATGGAACATTGTATGGACTTTTTAAATTTTATTTCAGGGAAAGCCCAGTGGTGTAAGCCTATTTGGAGCAAAAGGGAAATCTGCAACGGCAAGTATGTGGAGTTGTGCAGTTTGTAAGGTGAGTGTTACATGTGAGCATGATTTCAATCAACATCTTGCAGGGAAGAAACATGAGGCCCAGATGACAATCCTGAAAGCCAATAAAGCTCAAACACATCAAAGGACATGTAAAAAACATGTATCGGCAGGTGGAATGATTAAGCTCAAGGACAGGTCTGCTGAAATTGTTGGGCTTGGAGTTGCCTTGAAGAAATCCACCATCTTGGAATCCAATCTTTTGAAAAGCAACAACAAGTCAGCCAAGAAGAATTCAAGCAAATGTACTGTTTCAATTGATTCTTCAAAGAAGGAAGATAACTTGATGTTTTCGTGTCAGATATGTAATGTAGGAGCTTCCTCTGATAACGTTATGAACGCGCATATTAAAGGGAAAAAACATCTCAAAAACCTGCTTAAACTTCATCAAGAATCTGCTGCTCCTGCAACCAAAAAGAAATTACAAACTGTGGGTGGTGTGGTTTGGAGAAGGTGATCATTGGCGACCAAGACAAAGAAACAAAACTTGCCAACCCACTTTTTGTGAATCTGGTCTGGGAGTTTATTTGGGATGTCTTTGGTTTCAAGATATCAACATTAACATTTTATGGGGTAATTGAAAGTCCAATTACTGATTAATTAACAATTGATGTTTTAATTCTATTATGGTAATCAGTTAATGTCTTCTCTTGGTATATATGTTTAGTTATACATTATCTTGTGCGTGTTGAAGTCAAGAAGCCATGTTTCCAAGTCGTTCTCATAAAAGATAACATCATCTATGTTTATTTAGATAACCATACGTTCCAAAGGTTGCTCAAATCTTTTTGATTAAATATTTTTTCATTTTAAAGGTGCGTTTGGTACGTTGGACATGACAGAACAAGATAGAATAGGGATCACTGTTTCATGTTTGGTAGGACTTTTATGTGAAACAGACAGGAATAAAGTGGAACAAAGTAGGTGGAACATGATTTATGTTTTACCAATATAACATTAAAATATAATATATTTTTATATAGTTTCTATGTTTTGATTAATTTATAAAAATTATTAAATACAAATAGTAAAAAGAATATACAAAGTGTTAGAAAATAGAAATTGGAAACTACATATATATATATATATATATATATATATATATATATATTTTTTATAAATTACATAATTGTCCCGTCTGTATATCAAACGCACCCTAACAAACAATCCTCCGAAATTGTAAAAGGTATAAAGTAAAATAAGTAAATAAGTATAGGGGTGAAATTTACACTTTCAACCCCTATACTTATTTACTAACTTTACTTTATACCTTTTACTTTCATAATTTTAATTTTACATTTAACACATATAATCGTTTATTAACTAAAATACGTTTTAATTTTAACAAGTTACACCATTGTAATCGTCTATTCGATACGTTCGAAATGAGCCCAATCTTGAATTTTTTTGATTTATATATTTTAATATATATCATATACACTACATCAAAATATTTTTGATATTTACAGTTTATACCATTATAGTTAATTATTTAATTTACGGTACTCTTAGGTAGCGTTTGGTACGCATACTAGATGGGACGGGACGGAACTGGATGGGACGGGACGGGACTGAACTGAAGGAGATAATTTTAATCTAAGTTACGTTGAAAATACATCGATAATTTTGTGCATACTCTGTAACTGCAAATACTTCAGCTCCAAACACACATGAATCATCATTCGCCAAATACCCATTTTCACAATTCTTAAATGAGTCCAGTGATACCCACTTGTCAAAACCCCATTTAATATTCTTCTCGTGAAACTTTCTCCTATTGTCATTCACGATATCTATAAACACATTCAAATAATAATAATTTAAAACGATTTAATGAATTAATTAATATATGATTATTATGTTAATGCGATAGGAGTGTAAAAAAAATTGAAAAAAAAAATAAGAGATGTACCATAAATTAAATAATTAACTATAAGGGTATGAATTTTAAATATAAAAAATATTTTTTATGTAGTGTATAACTGTATATGATATATATATTAAAATATATAAATCCAAAAAAATTCAAGATTGGGCTCATTTCGAACGTATCGAAGAGACGATTATAATGGTGTAATTTGTTAAAATTAAAACGTATTTTTTAACGTATTTTAGTTAATAAACGATTATATGTGTTAAATGTAAAATTAAAATAATGAAAGTAAAAGGTATAAAGTAAATTTAGTAAATAAGTATAGGGGTTGAAAGTGTAACATTTCATTTTAAATTCGTAAAATTGGACGAAAGCGGGGTGAACAGTGTCAAATGCGGGTCAAATTTTCAAAAATGGTCCATGGAATTTTTCAAAAATGGTCCCTTGCAATTGAAAAGTCACAAAAAGTATACCATCGCGGGATTCCATTTTTCAAAAATAGTCCCTGCAAGTTTAAAAAAGTGTCAGAAATGGTCCCTGGCTCGCGATCGCGGGCTCCCATCGCGGAAAAAAGGGTATTTTTGCAAAGTGGGAGAGATTTAGGGCATTTTGGTAACACTTGGTCAAACTTAGGGTATTTTAATTAATTTCCCTAAAAAGAATATAGAAAGTGTTAGAAAATAGAAATTGGAAACTACATATATATATATATATATTTTTTATAAATTACATAATTGTCCCGTCTGTATATCAAACGCACCCTAACAAACAATCCTCCGACCCAATGTACTATAATTGTTATGGTTAAATTACTATAGGAAACGAATGAGTTTGTTAACAACTTTAGAAAAATATTATGAAACGTTGGACTCTTATCTTGTTTTTGTATAATTGAATGGTTATATGGTTTGCATAAGTATCATGGGATATTGTCATATTGATGACTTGATTTTTCTACTCTGTACTATATTATAAATCATTTAAAAAAGTCTTAAAAATTAATTTTTATGCGTACCATTTAATGATGCATATTACTAAAAATTAAATTAAATTAATAGTGAATAGTGCTTAAGTACAATTTTAAAGCTGCATGCTTAAATTCATATAACTCACTGACAATCATTATAAAAAAACAGGATAAACATCTTATTTTAAATATAAGAAATCTAAATATAATTAGAATACTCGTTTAGTTCTAACATAATAATTAATCATTATCCTTATGAAAAAGATTACATTTTTAGACCTTAAATAAATTATAATAAAATTTTTGAATTAAACAATTATATAAAAAGCAAGAAGTTTTAAATTGTTAAAATTTGACAATAATAACGATATACTTTAAAAAAAATTATGGTATCTTGAAATTTATATTTTATTCAAACATAAAAATATTGTTGCTACCAAAGGGCCTTTGGTCTAGCGGTATGGGAGCATTTGTCCTCGTAGGAGGTCAGAGGTTTAAACCTCACCAAAGGTGAGGAGAGTGTGAGTTTAATTGCTGCATTTGCCGTATATGAATATCATATACTTAAAAAAAATATTGTTGCTTTTTTAAAATCATACAAAACATATCATAAAGTCGATGAAAACTAAGAAAAATATATGGTGTTGTATTATGCTACTACACTTCTTAGAGCATCTACAACCTTGGCACAAAAAAACACCAATTTTGGTGGGCCTAACACCAAAAAAAACCATCAACTCCAACCATACTCCAAAAAAAAACACTAAATTTGTGGACCCCACATTAAAATAACATATTTTATTTACTATTAACTATTTTTAATAACAATAATTATAATTTGTAAATATAATAATAAATAATCAGTAATTTATTTATTTAATGAATACCGATATTTTATATATTATCAAACCATTCTTATATATAAATAATTATAATTCTTATATATGAAAACTAGTTAGAAAAAACCAACAAGTTTCAATTAATAAATTTTACATAATTATTTTTAGATTAATTCAACTAATTTATTGTGCTTGAAAATAAATATTAGATGAATTAATAGTTATTAATTGATAAACTATGTATAAGTTAGTTAATTAAATTAATTTTTTATTAGTCTAATGGTGGGCCAACATGTTTGGCGTGTGAAAATCCACACTGCATATTTGCAGTGTGAAATCATAAACCGGCAAAAAAAAATTGGCGTTTGCCGTGCGATTGGAGGGCTCTGCACGACAAATCATGGGATTTACCGTGCGGTTGGAGATGCTCTTAGGCCACCCGTACCGCCCTCGGGTACGGGATCGGGTAAGGCCGAGGTGGCAAGCAGGTTCGGGAAGGGTTCATCGGGTAGGGGTACGGGGGGGATCAGGTAGCATGCGGGTTCAGGGAGCGGGTTCACCAACCCGATGATACCCGTTGCATATTTAATTTTTTTTATTTTTTTTTTATTTTATTTTTAATTTTTTTAAACAATACCGTTTACCAACGGCTATTTTACATTTTTTTTTAAAATGTCCAAAATGGTCACCGGTTCCAACGATATCGACAAATTCATCCCGGGGTTCAAAACGTACCAAACCTTCCGATGATGACGGTGAAGATGTTCGGGTCGACGAGGTCGAGCAACTTCAACGACCCATCGGGAGAAACAAGGCAAAAAAAGCATCAACAAGTAATACGACCGGATCGAATCCGGACGAAAGTGTTACTCAGTTGTTGACGACCATAAGCTCGTTCAACGAGCAGATTGAGGGTACAATGGAGTACAAAATGAAAAAACTTGAACTCGAACAACAAAAGTTAGAACTCGAACGAGAAAAACGATATGAACAAGACTTCGAGTTTTTCATAGCCCCACATGATCACCTTTCGGGAGATGTTTTGAGGGCTACTTTAGCGAGAAAAGAGAAAATTAGAAAATATCATAATTTTTAGTGTTTTGTATTTTGTAATTTTTATTTTTTTAGTGTTTTGTATTTTGTAATTTTTAATTTTTTAATGAATGATGTGAATTTTTATTTTTATTATTTATCTTATTTTTATCTATTAAAAATATATAAATATTTTTATTTTGTTAAATAATTAAATGTATAAATAAAAGAATTAAAAAAGATGAGGTGGCAATTGGGTTCAGTGGGTTAGCGGTACTCCACTTTTGGGTAAGGAGGGTAGGAAAGAGAAAAGCTGATGTGGCGCTGAGGTGGCAAGTGGGTTCATTGGGTAGTGGTACTCATGGTCTTAAAGCATCTCCAACAGCTTCCCAAAAAAAATTCCAAAATGGGGAAGTAAAAGTCAAAATCCCCAAAAAAAATTACACCCATCTCCAACAGATTCCCCATATTTGGAAAAACACTTGGTAATCATATTTGAAGTATTCTCCAAATTTGGAGAAAATTTTGGAGAAAATCCTATTATCCCCATTTTAGGAAAACTTTTGGGGAAGCTGTTGGAACTTATTTGTGTTCCAAAATCCTCATTTTCCCCATTTTCTCCAAAATAAGGAAGCTGTTGGAGATGCTCTTATAAACCCCAAGATAATTAATGTGATGATGATAACTAATGTGATGAATGTACTTACCCGACTAACTAATTCAACTAATACTTTTATTAAATAAAAATTAAATGAATTCATCCAATATTTATAAAAATTACCAAATTTTGATCTAAATTATTTTATTTTCAATTTCTTTTTACACATTTCCATTCTAACGATAATTAGATAAATAAATATATCTATATAATATTTAAAATATATATAAATATTATTTCGGGTTTTCGGATGGATCGGGTGGCCAAATCAAACCCAACCCGAACCCAAATATTCCTCCAAAAGTCGGGTTTCGTATTTTTGAATTTCGGGGTATTTGGGTATTGCAAAAACACCTTATTTTTGGTTCGAGATCGAATTCGGATTATTCGGGTTTTGCACACCCCTACACGTAACATTCTTTTTGAGATCGAGAGATGCCAATGCTTCATCACTCCTCGAGATAAAACGATGACAATCATCCAATGTCAGCTTCAAATTTAGTAACCAAGATTTAGGCATTTTTTGGTGTACATGTTTGGATGACCATAAGCTAGCTTTTTGAAACGCTACTTGAAGTAGCGTTTTAGTAGCTTTTTGTGAATATTTCAATTATGCCTCATTAATATTAATTATTATTTATTAACTATTTTTTTAATATGTTCTTTTTGGTAATTTAAATGTTTATAAGCTACTTTTTGCCAAACGTGACTTTTTCATCAGCTAGCTTATCAGCTACCAGCTAGCTTATAAGTCATAAGCTAGCTTATCAGCTAGTTTGCCAAACATAGCCTTACAGTTCTGATTCTTTTTAATTAAAATCTCCAAATCTTTGGTTAATAATAGATTTTTCAAAATGGAAGATTAAAAGTCAAAATTTCTCAGAAAATATATGTTTATCTCCAACCGTTTCAACATTTTAAAGATTATAATATAAAATTACATCATTAAAATATTCAATATAATTTATAAAATTATTATTTCACTTTCTCAAACATTAATTTCAAAACTTTTTATTGGTTGGATACGTAAAAGAAAAATCGATTTCTCATTATCTCATATAGTCATTTTTGCAGATTTGTTTCTCTATGTTATAAATTATAAGAGAATCTCCAACAGCTATGCTAAAATAGAGAAAAGTGGGATTTTAGCAATTTTTTTGCTCCAACAGTTATGCTATACCGTATGCTGAAATAGAGAAAAGAAGAGAGAAATTTAAAATCTCCAAATTTAGAGAAATCTCTAAAACTCTATATTTGAGAAAAAAAAATATTTTCTTTCTTCTCACCAATAGAAGACGTTAAAGTTGTGTGCATGGGAAAGATAAATAATAGATTAAAAAAAAGATAAATAATATTTATTTAAATATATTTAATATTTTAATAATAGAATTAGTAATAGAATTGCTAAAATAGAGTAGCGGTTGGAGTTGCTGTAATATTTATTTAAAAGAAGATTTTGAAACATTTATACCATAAATATATAAAATGCACAGCATTCAAAATCAAAACGCAGCGACCCACCACAACCCACCGTACGGCACAGTCCACGTTGCGTGTATTTACATATAACGAGACTCCGAAGGCGGAAACTTTTCCTCTCCTCAAATCACCACCGGATGCTCATACGGGGCCATACCTAATGTAAATCTTTCTCTGCAAAACCCTAATTTTCTCCATCTCTAACAATGGAGTTCAACTTCAGAGGCTGGGATGCGCAGATGCAACACATGTATCATACGCCTGTAAAAGGTACACGATCATTCATCATTTTCTTTTGGTATATTGAAGTTTTATTTCGGTTCTGATTAATGAGAGGTGGTTTTCCTCTTCTAATTTAAGACGTATTTCAGACTTAAAGGCTCTAAAATCTTAACAACAACAACAAACAGTCCTAACGTAAAACGTCAGACTTCAAAGGTATTAAGAGGTTTAAAAAAAACAAACATACCCTGAGTTTTGCAAATCAAAGAGGATTATTCGATATGAGGAAGGTTTTTATTTGGATTTCAGCGAGTGTAGTTGAATTTTGCATGGTGGTGTTGTTTTACAGAGCGATTATGGAGCGGAACGAGCCATGGTGGAGTGCCTGGATCTGTGGATGTAAGAGAGGCGATTCATCGTGAACTTGAGAAAGAGAGGATACGGGAGGAGATAGTGGCGGAGGAAATAGCACGTAAGCGCATTTTGGAGGCAGAAGTAAGGAGAGAAATGGCGATGGAAATGGCAATGCATGGTCCATCATCGTTTATGCTTAAGCCTCCACTTAGTCACACCAATCGGTTGGAGCCAGGAATGCCGCGAGCTCAACCGTTTGCACCGGTGGTTGTCCAAGAGAAATACGGCGGGGCTTTTCAGCGGCTTCCTTCGTCAACAGGAGATGGCAAAAACAAAGTTATTGATCTGGTCAGTATCTTTCTTTTTTGTGTGTGTTCATGAATGCAGCTTTGGTAAATCTTTAATTTATAGGTGAGAATCTACACTATTATTCAACTTCCTGGGTAAGATTCTAGTCGATAAGAACAACATTGTGTGCAATAACTTATTTGGTAAGCACTAGCCGTCGTCACCTTCACTTACCCGGTAAGACTCCAGGTCCTTGTCATCGGTTTTACCATGTAAGATTCTAGGTCGGTAATTGACCTGGTAAGCACTCACCGGATAAGCATTTGGTAAACGGCCCCTTAATTAATGTTGTTTAGATAATTGATATTATTCCAATTATTAAAATGGGTGAGCATGAATTGTATTATTTGCTTCATGAAGATGCTTAAACAAGGCTGCTCAGTTCAGCTAAAAACTATGTTACTTGTTGTTTGAGTCAACTTTGATCATTTAAAAGTTCTTGTTTGCTATCTAATGTTTTTTTATTTTTTTATTTCAACATGAACATAGCTTTATACTTGAGATCTTTCTTTATATAATTATATATAGGTGATGGAACATTGTATTGTTTGCTTCATGAAGAAACCTAAACACACAAGTAGTATTGTAAATCTTGCAATTTTGACAATGCTACTAATTTTAGCTGAGATTTTCATAGATGTTGTCTGAGTTTTTTCTTTTATTTTATTTCAGGGAAAGCCCAATGGTGTAACCCAATCTGGAGCAAAAGGGAAATCAGCAAGTGCAGGTTCAGGTGAGTGGAGCTGTGCAGTTTGTAAGGTGAGTGCCCCATGTGAGCATGCTTTCAATCAACATCTTGCAGGGAAGAAACATCAGGCCCAAATGGCAGCTCTCAGACCCAAAACTAGTCAAAAACAGTCGCTCTCTTCCTCAATATCGGTCAATGGAAAAATGAAGCTTAAGAACAAGTCTGCTGAAATTGGGCTTGGAGTTGCCCCCAAGAAATCCACCACCATGGAATCCACTGTTTTGAAAAGCAACAAGTCTGCTACCAATAATTCAAGCAAATGTGTTTCAATTGATTCAAAGAAGGAAGATAAGAAAAGTGGCACCAGACAGCAGTTTTTGTTTTCGTGTGAGATGTGTAAGGTAGGAGCTTCTTCTGATAAAGTTATGAACGCCCATATTAAAGGGAAAAAACATCTCAAAAACCTTCTTAAACTTCATCAAGAATCTACTGCTCCTGGAACCAAAAAGAAATTTGAAACTGTGGGTGGTTTGGAGAAGGTGATTGGTGACCAAGACAAAGAAAGCACGGAAAACACACACATTGCAGACAGTCAAAGTATCGGATCTATACAGTCGATATGACCAAAACAACCATTAACATTTTATGGGGTAATTGAAGGTTCATTTACGGATTAATTAACAATTAATGTTTTAGGGGGGCATTGCTATTGGCACCCCGGGCGATAAATGTATTGGAAATTGAAACTATCAACTCATCAAATCAACCACATAATATATTCTATTTTATTATTAATGGTATATGTATAATTGTATATATATACTTACGGGTTAAGACTCTTCGTCCTTGCCTTCGGTCTTACCGGGTAAAATTCTTGGCGTATATCATATTCGGTAAGTAATGTGACTTGATAAGCACTTAGGGTGTGTTTACTTGTGACTTAATTGACTTAATGGGAAAACCGGCTTATTCGCGCAGACATTTTTGGGTGTTTACTTGCGACTTAATCGCACAGGTTTGGGCTTATTCGCACAGTTGGGTTAGAGGTGTTGTCCACATTAAGATGAAAATAGGACATTTATACCCTTGAAAAAACACACTAACTAAAAACCCTACCTTCCTCACGTCTCTCACTTCCATCACCACTCTCCCACACCCTTCCCCATCGCGTCTCACTTCCAGCCGGCGACACAACAACCTTTCTCCGGCGACGCAGCTCTTCTCCAAGAACCTTTCTCCGGCGACACAACAAGCTTTTTGCTCTCTTCCACTGCTCTCTTCGTCTTTTTTGCTTTGTTTTTTGCTCTCTTCCACTGTAATTAGAAGTAACAGAAAAGTTCCTGGTTTTTGCTTGTGTTGCTTTCTTTATGAAATTCTTGGTTGTTACGAAATGGTTCCTGATTTTGCTTTATGTTTGCTTATTATGCTTTGTTTACGAAATGGTTCCTGATTTTGCTTTATGTTTGCTTATTATGCTTTGTTTATGAAATGGTTCATGTTTTTGCTTTATTTGGGTTATGAAATATCTTTTTTGCTTGTTATGAAATTGTTATACTTTTATTTCCATTTTTTGCTTGGTTATCCACCGGTGTTTAGTATATATATAAATTTATATTTTGATTTTTGGATTATATATTTTGACGTTTAAATAATTTTGTGTTTCAGAAATATAGTTTGGTTTAAAAAATAAACAGAATATATAAATCAGCTTATAATTCATACTCAGGGATAAATCGGTCATTTCTATTATTTAGACTGTTGATCCAGATAAAAAAGTAAACAACAACAACAATTTATCCAGACAGATAAATTTAACCATACAGACAAATTTATCCATACAGGACTTAATGAAAAATTTGGTAAACAGCCCCTTACCCGGATATGGTAAATGGCCCCTAAAAATTTCATCTCTTCTTACCTCAAATAAAGAAGCTCGCCTTTTTTTTCTCGAGAAAACTGATGGTTTCTTTTTCAAGGTTCAGTCTTAGGATTCCATCATCAAAACTCTCGATTGAGAAGAATTTCTACTACTCTCAAACCATTTTTGCCAATAATCTTTATCATTTTCTAGAATCAGATCCCTCTATTTTGATTCACCCGTCTTACTACCATTCTTTCCATTAATTACCTTGATAGGTTCACTTGCAGTCTTAATTTACAAAAAGATAAGCCATGGATGATTCAACATTCCTTTAGAAATCTTTACATTACATTACACTAAGATGTTTGGTCCAAGCATCTATACAAGATTCAAATTTACATCATAGATGGACAGATGCAAAAATATGTACATAAAAACATCACAAACTATGCTTACGTAGAACCATCTATATGGGCTATTTTACTACTTCCTTTAATAGCAGATCTTGTCCCCTCAAGTTCATATATTCACTAAAAGAATTAAAAAGCATTACGTTTCTGAAAAGCAGAACACATGACTTGAACAAAGGACTGCATCCAGACAACTTAAAAGAGTACAAAGAAAGTTGTCTTTCCTGCTGAAACCCTTGTGAGCTGCAACAGTTATAGAAGCTTGATCACCCTCAAGTGACTTTTCAGCCATTTTGTTAGCTTGTCTTTCCTCTTCTTCAGGAACTACTTCATGGATGTCAAGAAAATCAATATTTGTTGGGTTTTGGGAAGTTCGTTCTTTATCTTTAACCATTGCAGGCATCCAATTAATAACTCGACAGGTTGCAAGGTTCTAAGAAAAGTATACATATGGAGCTTAGATTGTCATTGTATTTTAAGATTTGCAAAAAAATCTATGTATCTGACTACTATTGATCTTCATGTATAAAAAGAAAGCATCTCCAGTGAAGCTAAAGTAAAAGTGAAATGTACAATGATTATGTATGAGATAAAGATGTAGTTCCTCATAAACATTGTACAACAACAAATGTTAGGAGCATAATGTTTTTCAAACAGATTACCAAGGAGAAATGGTTGCATATACCAACAAACCAAATGGGCTGAAGGTTTTACAAGGAGGGCTAATTTTGCAAAATTCAAACACCTTCTATGTATACCACATAAACATTTGCTTGACAAAGATATATATATTCAAATCAAATCAACCACAACCCTGTAAACATATTGGTTCGAATATTAATTTAGAAAGTCCAAAGAAATCAAAGAAGGTACCTGGCATTTTAAACATTTGAATGCCTAGCCATCTCTATGTTCCTATTATATGAAAGGAATTTCACGAAGAAGAAAAGGGGCAACAAAATAGTAGAAATATCAAAATTGGATCATGTGGGAGGACGATTAGACCTAATTTAGACATAAATCAGGGAAAAAACCTTGAGATCTAAGAAAATCCAGATTATTCCTTTCATATGAAAAGTAATTACGAGCTATGAAAAGCCAAATTATCTTGTATCGCAACACAATCAAATTGGACAAAAAAACTGAGATAGCTGCTGGCAAGAGTTCCAAAAAACCAAGAGTAAACCAGTGGCCAACTGACTGCTAAAGCTGTTGTCCATATGAAATTGTAAATCCTTGGCAGCAACCATAGGGTCAAAATCCAAGATGGAACACTAATCAGAGGATGAAAGCACCAGGGTATATTTATTAAATTGATGAAATCAAGAGTTAGGGTTTCGCTACCTGAAATCAAAATCTGAGAGGAGTAGTGATGTAGGTAGATTTCTTCAATTTGAAATCAAACAGAAGCTTGCGATACGTTTGAGAGATAGATGAGATTTTAGATTGAAAAGAACTCTCATATTCGACCACAATTTATATGCAACGTGAAGCTTGGAGCCCATCAAGTAGCAGGTAGAAGAAAGTGGCGAAATCTTCCATTTCAGTATGGTCCGATACGTAAAGAGTAGAAGAAGAGTATGGCTGCATTTCGTACTCTCAATATGGTAGTGAAAAGTAGAAGAAGAATGTGTGTGGTACTGAGGGTGAGGGTATGGGTATGGGTATGGGTATGGGTATGGGTATGGGTTGAGACGTGAAAAGGCAGAAGGGCCAGTCCTTTTGTGTTGCGTAAACAAAAAGGTTTTAGGGTGTGTTTGGTTCGTCGGATTTCGACGGAATTAGGTGGAATTGGAATGGTTAATTCTGTTGACCAAATTTCATTGTCATGTTTGGTTACCTATGGAATGGAATTGAATTCCCCAAATTCTTTTAGAGCATCTCCAACAGCTTTGCTATAATTTTTTCAAAATAGAGAATCAAAAGTTAAAATCTCTAAAAAATGTTACATTCATCTCCAACAGTTTTGCTATTTTATAGATTTTAACACAAATTATATTAATATAATATTCTTTAATTTATATTCCTAATGCACTTTAAAATAAAAACTTAATATAAAATGATAAAAGAATTATGTCATTGTTGGATTGAATTAAATAATTATTTTTCTCTCCTATTTAGAGAATTATAGAGAATTCTCTATATTTATAGATTTCTCCAAAAATCTCTATTTTAGCAATCAAGATAGCAATGTTGTTAGAGAAGAATAGCAAACAAAAACCCACATTTTACTATTTTAGCAATGCTCTTGGAGATGCTCTTACATATGGATTTCATCATTCCTTTACAAAACTGATGGAATTGAAATCCATTCCAACCCAATTTTTGAAAATGACAAAAATATCCTCATACATAAAACCCTAGCTGCAACTCTTTCTCATCCACTTCTGCTTCTGTCGATCGAGATTTTCTTTGGAGGAGCATCTCCTTCCTTCGTTCTTCTCAATAAAGGATCAGGTATACATCTTCTCCTCCATTATCGACTGAGATTTCTTGTTCTTTCTCCATCATCGACTGTAGCGTCTTCGATTTTGTGTTACAAACTGTTAATCGTATTCTTTTTTTTTTGAACGGCAATGCGGCATCGAACCCACGAACGACTACCACGCACACACGCACACACGCACGCACACCGTCCCGGCGGTATCGGGCATCCAAGGGCAGCCCACTAATCCGCCGCGTCCGCAACCCAGCTTACGCTTGGGCCTATTCCCAACCACATTGGGCTGGGGCGATAGCCCAGTCTTCGACTGGACCACCTAAGGACGGCCCAACCAGAGGTTAGGCGGGTATCTCAGACATGCTTACCACGGGGTTCGAACCCTGGTAGTCAGGGATACCATCCACTGACCCCCCAAGGATGTTACTTTACCACTGGGCTACACATGCTTTGATACTGACTTCAATTTTATGTTAGCATCTGTTATCGTCTTCGTCTTGCATCTGTTATTGACTTCGATTTTGTGTTACCATATGTTATTGACTTCAATTTTGCATCTGTTATTGACTTCGATTGTTGAATTTGTATTACAGATTTCGATTGTTACCATCTGTAAACGGTGCTGTGATGATGGCCAAAAATGGTGATGCAATGGGGTTGGAGGATTTAGGTCAAAAAGGGGGAGAAGGAAGGATATATATATATATATATATATATATATATATATATATATATATATATATATATATATATATATATATATATATATGTATGGAAATTAGATAAGCAAATTAAAAACAATATAAATGGAAACAATAGTAATTTACCTTTTTTTATAATTAAATGCTAATTTCATCATTATCTATCTTTAAAAAACTGAAACATATATATCAAATAAAGGGTATTTTTGTCAAATTTCATCATTTCATTCCAATTCCTTTGTAAACCAAACAAACAGATTCCAATTCATTTGACAAATTGCATTACATTTCCTGTCAACCAAACGCTTGGTCAAACCTGATAACATTTCATTCCAATTCCTTTCAGATTCCAATTCATTTGACAGATTTCATTCCTTCAGAAATCATTCTGCGAACCAAACGCACCCTTAGAGTTATACATAATGCTATGCAACTTGTAATTAAGAGATTTTGACATTTTATACTTTAGAAGATGGTACATCAGACATCAAAAGTGGTATTTAAGACATTAGGTTAGAACCAATATATAAGTAGTATAGATATATTATCTCTTATATACATTATATATTATTTGTATTATTATTATATATAACTTCTTATTAATAATTATTAATAAATACATATATCTTATATATTATGAGCTTTTACGATATATCATATTATATAATATATAATATAGGGAATTTAATTAAAATACCCTAAGTTTGACATTGACTTACCAAAATACCCAATTTCTTGAAAATTTTACCAAAATACCCTAATTTTCCGCGAAGGGACCCCGCGATCGTGGGCATGGACCAATTGTGAAATTTTTTGTGCTTCATATTTACACTTTCAGTCCCCATCGCGGGCCACCATCACGGGCCAGGGACTGAAAGTGTAAATATGAAGCACAAAAAATTTCACAATTGGTCCCTGCCCGCGATCGCGGGCTCCTTTTGCGGAAAATTAGGGTATTTTGGTAAAATTTTCATGAAATGGGGTATTTTGGTAAGTCAATGTCAAACTTAGGGTATTTTAATTAATTTCCCTATAATATATTATCTATATTACACTACACACATACATAAACATATATATATATATATATATGAATATTATGATTTTTTATTTGTTTTATTGTGTGTATATACATCTATATTATATATATACTAGAAGTCTAATCGTGCAATGCAACGCGATATATCTCGATTTTAATGTTCTAATTTATTTTAATGTGTGGTTTTGAGAAAACGGTTATGTTTTTTTATAAATTTGTTTAAAGAATAACGCGTTTTAAAAAGTTCATGATTTGAGGATTTGAAAATGGATAGAGATAAGTATTAATCAAGTAATTAGCATTAAAATCGGTACATAAAGCTTCATTAGTTGTTTTTAAGAGATTTTAAATAATTAACATTAAATAGCGGTACATAAAGCTTTAGGGGTTGTTTTTAAGAGTTTTTTATAAATGCTTTATAATATAGTATATATATATATATATATATATATATGTGTGTGTGTGTGTGTGTGTTAGGGGTGAGCAAAACCCGACCGGCCCGACCAACCCGACCGACCCGAGCCCCGACCAACCCGATATTTGGTCAACCCGAATGGTCCGAACCCGAAAAATATAATCGGCTAAAACGGATCGGGGCGGGTGGCTGAAAATTTGGGCCAAACCCGCCCGAAACCCGAAATATGTATAGATATATATATTTTTCTTAAATATTATTTATATTTTATACTTGGGTTTAGGGTTCATTCAGACCGCGATTCTCGATTTCTCGTCTCTGTCTCTGTCGAAGCCAAGCCATCCATCGATTTACCCACGAATACGATTCTCGATTCTCGATTCTCTCTGTCGAAGCCAAGCCATCCCTAAGTCGAGGCTTTCAAAGTTTCAATTTCATCTCATCTCATCTCTGTCGAAGGAAGCCTGGAATGTAATTGAGAATTTGAGATACACCTTTTCAACAGTGCTGCCATTTTTAGAAAAGACCACTTTCTTCCTATACCCAATCGGCGTCGTCATCATTTCTACACCCATTTGTAAGTGTAGAATTCATCCCAAATAATTTATATTTGTAAGTGTAGAGTTTCAATTTAGATGTTGGGTAGTGTTTATCTTGGTGCAAGTAGTGTTGTGGTATTTATCTTTTTTGCAAATATTGTTGTGGACAATTGTCATAGTAGAGATCAATGTAGTTGTAGACTGGACAACCCGAACCACCCGACCCGAACAAACCGCCACCCGAAACCCGAACCCCGAACTACTGATTGGACGGGTTTCGGGTTCTCTTAGCCTCACCCGAAATCCGATCGGGTGGTGGGTTTTGGGCCCCGACCCGACCGAATGCTCTCCCCTAGTGTGTGTGTGTGTGTGTGTGTGTGTGTGTGTGTGTGTGTGTTCATACGATCCTAGACCTTATTTCGTATAAAATTGATCAGATTTATTTATGCAACAATACATCTCATATATATGAAAAAATAGATTGATAAAAACCTTTTAAGTTCGAAATTATAGGTTACTAATATTTTTAACCATGATTTTAAATTAATTTTCAATATTTTAAAAAAATTTGGACTGAATTACTAAAAAAAATACTCCTCGTTAGTAAAAAAAATAGAAATTATAAGTTCTATATTTTATATATTAGAAAAAGCTAACATTTTATTTATTTCTACGGAAAATTCAAAAAATTAAATAAAAATAAGACAAAAAGAACTCAAGCGTATATATAAAATATTTTATTTATTATCAATAATTCATATTAATTGTACATAATAAAATGAGACTATAAATTGATATTAAATATGATACAAATAAATAAAATATAATAAAATAAAAAACAATTTAAAATAAATAAAATAACAAAAACAAAAAAAACAAAATACACAAAAAGACAAAAAAAAAACAAAAAACAAAAAATGTAATGATGATATAGAGGGTTAGGGGTACCCTTAGCAATGGTTAGGGGTGCCATTAGCCTACCCCTTTAGGGGCTGTTTGGGATTGCATATTTAAAACAACTTATGTTTTTTTTTTTGTAAAACGTTTATTAACTTGTGTGGTGTCAAATCGAAGTTTTATAAAAAATGTTTGAATTAACTTATGATGGTGCCAAAACATAATAAGCTAATAAGTTGTTATTTATAGAGTGTTTGGATTAGCTTATGATGGTGCCAAAACCTAATAAGCTAATAAGTTGTTTTTTTAAAAGAATAATTCAGGCAATTTTATAAAGGGAAAAGACAAACAAACAAGAGGCAAAACGGCAAGTTCAACACCAAACGGCGAAGCAGAAAAACAACGAAACGAAACCGTACCAAACCACTAACAACCAAAACAGACACATGCTAACGGACCTAAACCAAGAACAAAAGAAAATACACAACTAACAGTGCCAAAACAAGCACCAACAAAACACCAACGCTAAAAGATTATGGTCCCACATCATGAATCTTCACGGTCTTCTTTCGAGTCTTCCAAGTCACTCTAAGCATAACGGTCGTCACAATTTCCTTGAAAATATGTTGAGAATTCTGACGCTCCTCCGTAAAAAGCCTACGATTCCGCTCCAGCCACACTCCATAAATCGAGTCTGACAAAGCAAGTCTTTGGATCAATTTCTTCGGTCTCAGGTCACTCTAAGCTAACAAGTTGTTATTTAGAGAGTGTTTGAGATTGCTTATGATGTTATATAATCAAAAAGTTGATAAGTTGTTTCAAATAAGTCAGTAAGTTAGAATGAAATGACTTATCAAAAACTTCTTATCACCGGTGCCAAACCGCTATAAGCAGTTTTCTTTTTAAACCATTCAAACACTAAAAACTGTTTATTACCGGTACCACACTGCAATAAGTTAATAAGCACTTTAAATTAGCAATCCTAAACACCCTCTTAATTGTGTTATGGTAATCAGTTAATGTCTTCTCTTGGTATATATGGTTTGTTATATATTATCTTGTGCGTGTTGAAGGCAAGAAGCCATGTTTCGTAGTCGTTCTCATAAAAGATAACATCATCTAAGTAACTCATGATATTCAACCGTACAATGTTTACTTAGATAACCATACGTTCTAAAGATTGCCCAAACCTCTTTGATTAAACATTTTCTCATTTAAGATAAAAAAACATGTGTGCTTTAACAATACAATTCTCCTACCCAATGTAGTGTAATTACTGTGGTTAAATTACCGTAGTAAACGAATGAATTTGTCAACAACATTAGATTAGAAAAATATTGTGAAACGTTTCGACTCTTATCATGTTTTTGTATAATTGAATGGTTATATGGTTTGCACGAGTATTATGTGACACTGATGACTTATTTTTTCTACTCTGTACTATAATATAAAGCATTTGAGAAAAAAACTTAAAATCTATTTTTTATGTATCAAGTATCATTTATTAATGCATATTAGTTAAAATTTAAAATTTATTATACCATTTATGAAAATGTGAATAGATTTACTATGGTAACTTTGAATTATTTTCCTTTGTAATTATCCTTTATTTTTGTGATTTTTGCTTATTATGAGTTTATTATTGTAGTTTGTAATAACTAATTTTATTATCAGGGTCGTTCCAATTATTTTGGAGGCCCTGTTACATTATATTAATACTATTGATCAATAGATAAGTAATAAATAAAACAAAATCATAAAGTTTATACCATATAGTAATATTAAAAGTAATACAAATTAAAATAACAAAAATGAAGTAACATATTAAAATTCATTTAAATAAATTAGTCTTCTAACGTTTTTCGAAACAAAATCTTCAATCAAATCTTCATAATCAACTTTCTCCAAAAACCCATTTTCAATAGCTATCAAGGCTAGTCCGTTAAGTCTTTCTTGTGTCATTGTCGAGCACAAATAGTTCTTCAACAACTTCAACTTTAAGAAACATATTTCTGCAGATGCAACAATTACAGGAATAGTCAACAAGACTCTATACGCAATAATAGCATTAGGAAGGCAGTCTACATGTTTCAAATACTCTAAAATATCAAGAGGCCCCATCTTTTCATGTGGTAAAAACTCTTGGAGTAATTTTAATTCCACATATAAGTCATTTCCATCAATATCAGATTGATCTTGATTCTTAAGCGCAATTTCAAAGTTAATACAAGAAGACTTTAAACATTCATTATCCAAAGAACGCAACTTATCGGAAGTAAATAAAAACCCTAACACATTTTCATATTCTCTAGCTTTACCACAAGTATCGGCTATGTCACACAAAGTCAAATTAAGACTCTGAGAAGCACAAGAACTATAAAATGCTCTAGGATTTATATCTAAGAGTTTTTTAGCATTCCTTTATGTTTTCCTTTCATGTTTGCACCATTATTGTAACCTTGTCCTCGAACATTGTCTATATCTAAACCAAGACACTTTAACTCAGATTGTAAAACATCAAACAAACCTTGACCAGTGGTATCATCTACCTCCAAAAATCCAAGAAAAGATTCCTCAATACTAACCGTTTTAGAAGAGAGGTCTACATACCTTAAAATTAAGGACATTTGTTCTTGATGACTCATATCAGGAGTGCAATCAAGAAGAATGGATAAATATTTTGTCTCTTTTACTTTGTTAATGATTTCACATTTGATTCTCTTATCAATTCATTTTGAATCCTATTACCAAGATAATGAAAATGTATATCATCATTTGTAATACGTTGAACATGATCATGAACAATTGGGTCAAATTTGGCTAACATTTCAATCAATCCTAAAAAATTGCCATTGTCATTTTCATACAATCTACTGTTAGTACCACGAAATGCAAGATTGTGTGTTGCAAGAAACTTCACAATACAGAAAATTCTTACCAAGACTTTTTTCCAATGATTTTTTTCTTTCTCTATTTGATTTTGAGCAACTCTATCAATAGTTTCATTCTTTTTAAGTCTTAGACGCAAATCATACCAATATCAATCGTATCATTAGCATTAGCATCAATATCATTAGCATTAACATCAATATCATTAGCATCATTAGCATCATTAGCATTAACATCAATATCAATCTTATCGATAGCTTTATTGTTAGCATTAATATTAGTAGCATCATCATCAACATTGGTATCAATAGCATTTTCATCATCATCCAAATTAACACTAGCATCAACATCAACAGAATTATCAAGGGAAGCTTGTAATTTTTTAGTGAAAATTTTATCGATAGCTCATTTTTGAGACAAAATCATCTCTTTAATTTTTTTTAACGTTTTTGACATCTAGAATCATGTTTTCTAACTCTAGAAGACATGACGAAATACTACAAAAACAAATTAGACCAAATGACCAATTAGCAATTAACAGGATAAACAAATTAACAAATCGGAAACAAATAAGAAAATTTTAAACTTGAAAACTTGAAAACTTTAGGAAACAAATCAGAAATTAAACCACCATTCACAAAGTGACAGAGATTGAAATAATACACATGGGATGAGTCGTCCAAGTGACTAACAACAGCCCAAACCAAGTCAACAAGCCTGAAGCGGTAACCGTGAAAAACTCGTCTCAACCCTTGGTCTGTGGTTCTGACTTCTGAGAACTGAGAAATCCAAATTAGGAACTGTTGGTCCCGAAGGGTTATACAAGTTTGTAGAAGAGAAGGGGGGGGGGGGGGGGTTGAATACACACACATATTTTTATCTTTCTAAATTGTTTATTGATATATATCAAACAATTTACAGTTTGTTGTGGAATAAAATCAAGTATAAAACCTAATCTAAACAAACTATGAGAAACACACAAATTTCTTGCACTAGAAATAATAGAGAGGAAATAAGAAAACCTAAGGAGAGATTTTCTTGCACAAAGTAGTTCAGCGAGGAAAGGCTAGGCTCTTCCAAAATGAAGAAGAGTTTCTGTTGGGTCATCAAAGATTTGAAGATGACCTGATCTCCTTACATACTTTGAAAAACATCTTTTATACTTAGAGAAATTTTATATGGTTCTTTGTAATAGCTTATTCATACTGTCAAAGTTCGGTGAAGTCAAAGATCAGCCGAAATCAAGAAGAAGTATATCTACCAATGCGGATTGAAGATGGACTTCTCAACCCAAACTAAGCTGTCTCACCGATTGTCTCCATGAAAATCGGTGAGATCCCAAACAAGAGATTTCCCCCTTTGTCTCCTTGCCAAGAAGATCTTCATCATAAGAGGTAACTTTGGCAATCCCACCAATTGTCCCCATGAAAATCGGTGGGATCCTCAAAATTGGAGGATCCTCTCATAACATCCTTCCTAAGAGGACTCTCACCTACTTTGTCCATGACAAATCGGTGGGATCCTCAAATAGGAGGATCATCCCTTGTGTCTTTGCTAAAAGGTTTTCTCATCAAAGAAGGAATGTCTGAGTATGGAAGAAAAATGTGCATTTGTCCTTTTTCCCATTCTTAGATATTGTCACCATCAAACCTTTCTAGCATCATAGGAAAAGACACATTAACTTTTGAGAGTCAAACCTATCCTTCAAATGACAAAGTGACAAGTGTCCCATGTATCATTTGTTCATGACACTATATAAAGATGAAGACTTCTCCATGCAGAATAACAACTCTTGAAGATTACTCTGTGCACAAGACATTCTGCTCCTTTCTCTCTTTGAACTTTATAGCTTTCAATCTTTGTGTTTTAGAAGTTGTTTAGTTTTCAGTATTACTTTGTGAAGATTGTTAGAAGATTTTATCTGTTCTTTTCGCAACAATCTAACTATTCTATGTGTTCTATGTGTAATTCTTGATTGGAATATTTTTAATAAAAGAATTAATTAAAGTGAAAAAATTGTGTATTGTATTCAACCCCCCTTCTACAATACATGTTCTTGTTCTTATTAGCCATCTGGGACTAACAGTTTCCTATTTATACTGCATGCATTAAATGCAAGTCAGTACAACTTCACACGTGGCAGCATCTGGTTTAGTTGCATGAATTTGACTTTAGCAAACATCCTAGTGACCGCATGATGAACAGTGTAGTTGCAGAGTGGTTTGTACGATCCTGGACAAAAGGGATGTTCATTCTGACAAATCGTACGGGCGTGCAAGGAGATAAGACAAAAGTAACTTGTAGAGGAGGCTTCATGATCAACGCTCGCTGAATAGATTTTTATCAGCGAATGATAAAGTTCAGCGTTCGCTGAAGTCTGCTACTTGAAACTTCACGTGAAATGGACAAGTCTTGTGTTCGCTGATATCCACATCAGGTCACTAGTAGACTTAGTCACTTATTCGTCAGCTTGGTCTTCGATTTCAGCTTTGAACTCAGTTGTCGTGAATCTTGTTTTCAGGGATCATAAGCAAACAATTACAAATGAAACTATCAGCGATCATCAGTGAGACTGAACAGGCTCAGGGCTCACTAATGTACATGCATCGCTGAAGTATAAATTAAAGCATGTGTTTTCCATCAGCGATACTAAACAGACTTAGTATATATTCTTAGATGGTGAAACACTGATACATATTGTTTACTTACAATTTTCACTAAGTAGTTTTGAGAGTCATTATCAAATCACTGAAGGGTTTGGATCAACAATGCCCCCTATTTGATGATGACAAAGCAATAAAAGAAAGTTTCTAAGTTAAAAACACAAGGATAAAAAGGACTCATAAAGTGTGTGTCCCATTTACTGTTTTCAGGGATCTTTTCTAGTACAGATGGAATAAAGTATTTCACTGAAACTTTTCAATACTTCGTAAATACAAGATTACAAGGGAAGTTGAAAAATTACAAGTACAGTGAAAGATAATCACAAGTACAAAAGTTTACAAGCTGATAAAAAAGAAGAATACAAAAGGTGATCCTATCAGCTATTCAGGTTCTTCCTTGAAGAGAAGTTCATCAAGGGTGTCAGTCTGTGGAATCATCCAATCAGGGACTATTACTCCCTGATCCCGTCTTCGTTTGGCTTCACGGTAGATCTGGGGCTTGATGAATCTTCCAAGGAATGAGCGATCACACCAATACAGAAGGTCTCTGAGTTGTTCGATAGGAGCGATGGGTAACTCAGATAGGCGTTGAAAGCACTGACGACCATAGTAATCAAGGAAGAATATGCCATAAGGTTCACTGACTACCTTTCCAGCTTCAAATTCTTCAGCGGGAGGCAGTGAGATGTCAAGTCCTGAAAAATCAGCATCTGGACCAAGTACAGCTTCACGAGAAAAGTCAACACCAGTCTCGTTTCGTATAACAGGGCCTGAAGATGGCGGAGGCTTTTTCTTTGGAGCGCTTCGTTTTGGTTTGATGGCTGGAATGGACAGATCAACAACTGAGGAGACTTAGTCGATTAGCTTATTAATAGCGTTTTCAACACAAGACTTGTAGCTTGATCGAGATCGCTGAATTGCATCATCGTTTAAATTCAACAGGCCTTCAGTTGGCAGGGGCAGCGGTGCTGCAATCGGTGGTGGTGGAGATGATGGTGGTGGTGGTGGGTTGTGATTTTTCGATGGAGGAAGTGCCTTGAGTCGCTTACCTGAAGAGAAGAAATCGAGATGAAGTAAACAAAATACAAAGAAATCGCAGAAGTAAATCGATGAAGAAAATCGATGAATAAGAAAGAAGAAATCGCAGAAGTAAAAGGGAAGAAGAAGAAGAAGAAGAAGAAGAAGAGAAATGGAGAAGAATACCTGTGAATCGATCGATCTGGTTGAGGCAGAAGAAGAAATCGATGAATCTTGTTGAGGAAGAAGAAGAAGTGTCGGCCATTTCACTGTTGCATGAGAGTTTAGGTTAGAATATCAAAAGGGTATTTTGGTACAAATAATCTTGTTCCATCTAGTTCTAGGGGGGTGGACACCCGTGTTCCATCCTTGTGCAAGTTAGTTCCACTCTGTCCTACATATAAACACACCAAACATGGTACAACCTTGTTCTGTTATGTCATGTCCCACCCTGTTCAGCGTACCAAACGCCCCATAAACAATTTATAAAGATAAAAATTGTGTGTTTGTATTCAGCCCCCCCCCCCCCCCCCCTTTTTACAAACTTGTATAACCCTTCGGGACCAACAAACACTATATTTTTGGAAGTGAAATAGCAACACTTCTAATCACCAATAGTTAGATTAGTAGGTTGTTGAACTTTATTTCACTTATTAATTTGTATTGTAAACGTCATACAATTGTTTCCCCTTTTTGGGTGATTTGTCTATGTCAAACTCGTTTTATTCCGCATTTATTCAGGTTTAAATTTACCCCAATTTTTAGGGTGTTACAATGTGCTTGATGGTGGAATAAATCAATCTATATACTAAAGGTATATCATAGAATGTGTTTGACAGTAGAATGAACTTACGGTACTATGTAAAAATGATATGGTAGATAATATCAATTTAAAAATAAGGATTGATTGATTTTGCGTCTAGGAATACTCCAAAACACGGTTTTATATGAATTATTAGTATATCTTGAATTCAATGTTATTTTTTATGACGAAAACAATATATTGAAAAAAACTCGTACTTACTGAAGGCCCATTTTTAAATCTCGGCTATAAAACGTTAGGAACATACCTTAGCATCTCTAACGGTTTTTTCAAAATTTAATGGAGAAATTTAGGAAGATGAGGATTTTGAGTTAATATTTTGCTCTAGTTTCCCCAAAGTTATCTCCAAAATGGAGAAAGTAGGAGACAAAATGGAGAAAGTAGGATAACACCTTAAAAATGATTAGCTTGTGAGAGCATCAATATAAAACTTTGAAAATAAATATTTAATAAAGATAAATGAAATTTTAATATTATAACCAATGTTGAATTCTCAAAAATGAAAAATCTGTTAAAAAAAAATAACTTACGATATTTTATCTTAACTTTTTTTAAAGAATCTATTAAAAAAAACACTCCAAATATCTTTCCAGAATATGTTTTGGAAGAATAGCCAACAAATACATCTTTATCGCACCATTGTATAAAACCTCTTTTTATGAATAGTAGTATAATGCTCCAAAACACTTTGGGGGTGTTTGGGATTGTTTATTTTTTTGACTTATTTGGTTATTAGTTTTTGTCATCGTAGATAAGCTATTATTAGTGTTTGGATTGGAAAAAAAAATGTTTATAACTTTTCTTCACTACAAATAAGTTGTTTTTGATAAGTTAATAAATTCTAACTTATTTGAAACTGTTTATCACTTATTTGTCCAAATTACATTTTTATCCCCAACTCTTTTTTAACACGACATAAGTTGATAAACACTTTTAAAAATAAGCATAAGTTGTTTTAAATAAGCAATCCCAAACACCCCTCAACACCATTTTGGCCAAAATTAAATTTTCACGTAACATTTTGTTGGTATTTTTACTATATATTATAATCGTACACAGGATTATATATTGAATCACGAAAACGAAACAGAAAGAGAAGAAGCAGAAAATTAAAAGGAAACGAATTCCTATAAAAAGAGAACCGCTGAGGCTCGTGTTGGACACGATTCCCTTAAACAGATTTTCCGTCTGTTCCCAGGGTACAACAGCGAAAGCAGTTATAGAACTGCCGGAGATGACACTCTTGCCCGAAAAAATCGACGGAAATAGATTCGTATGCTACTGTTCGAGTTTCGTATGGAGAGAATACCGAGAGAGAGTTGAGTTCTGAAAACGTGTTCAGTTCGTTGTATCTTTGGATGAACACGAGACCATGTATTTATATTGGAATTTGAAACCGACAAGCATAAATTCGTAATTAATAAATCGGTTACTGAAACCGAAATTCATAATAACAAATCAATACTGTAACCGACATTTATAAATTCGGAATTAAGAATTTGATTATGAAACCGAAAATCTTAATTACGAAATACAAACTGTAACCGAAATACAGTTTCAAAAAAAAATACAAACTGGTCAAACGAATTTTTTAGCAAAACCGAGCACGAGATTTTGGAGCTGCATTTGTGTTCGCAAGTCGCGCTCGCACATAAGTTCGACGATTTTAGCTTACTAAATCGTCAATCGGCACCCCCCCTGCGCGCGGGTAGAAGTTAGAGTAAAACCAATCAAGGAGCTTGTCAACTCCTTACACTTCTTTGGTTATAAACCAAAGAAAGTTTACTCTCTCTTCCTATGTGGGACACCTTCCCACACCCAAACTTGGTTTTTTCTAATTTCATCCAATTGTTCAACTTTGAGCATCGATATCTCATTCACACATACTTCGTTTTGGACGCATTATATATCGTTTCGAAGCTCTCATATAGGAGAACATAAACCCACCAAGAGTTAATTATATATACCACATATATATATATATATATATATATATAGAGGGAGGTTCAAGGGAAAACCTCAAATAAATGGAAAACTAAAAAACACTTTATTAACCGTTGGATTAGATGATCTGATGGATGTGATTAGACGGGCGGTTACAACAATATTAATTAAATTAAAAAACCTCACCCCCTTGTTTTTTATTCGAAAAAATACGAAAAATGAACAAAATTCGAAGCAAATAAATTGCACCAAATAAACGATCATATTTTTCTCGTTAATTTGACATCCATATTGATATACTTTTTTCTCCGTATTTTTGTGGTTTTCTAGTTTTCCAGATATTTAAGGTTTTCCCCTGAACCTGACCCTATATATATATATATATATATATATATTTAAATGTGTCCAAAGTTTAGTAAAAACCATATTTTTACTAAAAATTTCCAAGACATTTTTTGTTGAGAGAGATGCCAATCCTTCGTCACTCCTGTCTGCTACCAGATAAAGTACGGTTGATTTATCATGCGATGACTCCAGGCCATTCGTGGTCACCCGGGGATTAGTCGGTATGCGTAAGCTGGCCCGAAAAGCCACGGTTACCACATAAAAAACATTTTTCAAGAGATTCTTCAAAACAAAGTATTAAAAGTCAAAACTTTCAACGAAAAAATATATTAATCTCCAAAAGTTTCAACATTTTAAAGATTACAATATAAAATTATATCATCAAAATATTTAATATAACTTATGATATTATTTCACTCTCTCAAACATTTAGTTTTACATTTTTTTATTGGTTAGATACATAAAAAAAATTGGATTTCACACATAATCATTTGGGCAGATTTGTTTAAATTTGAAGAATTTTACGATACATTATATTTTCTCTATCTTATAATGTTAAAGAATATTTTGAAACATTTATACCATAAATATATAAAATGCACACCATTCAAAACCCACCGTATTATATTCCTGTGGTCGTGACTCGTGACTACAGCGAATGAAACGGTTGAAAGGCTTGAGCGCCTTTTTACATACAACGTGACCCCTAAACCGGAACTTAGAGCATTCGTCTCCTGAAATCACCACCGAAGCCCCATACAAAGCATTCACTGCAAAACCCTAACCTTCTCCATCCCTCTAACAATAACAATGGAGGTCAACTTCAGAGGATGGGATGCGCAGATGGAGCACATGTATCATACAGGTACGTACACCATCATTCATCAATATTTTCTTTTGATCATTGATCAAAGAGGATTATTCGAAATGAGGTCACTAAATCTTACACTAAATACTAAATTTGGTGTAAATAACACTATTCACATCTCTCTATTTTCCATACTAAATTTAGTGTAATGAATAACATTATCTATCACTTTTAAAAAAAATAGTATTATTACCCATCGGAGAAGATATATTATTAACACTAAAATTTACACTAGTTTTGAAATTTGGTGTAAAATATGGTGTGAGATGGCAGGAGGAAGGTTTTTAGCGAGTGTAGTTGAATTTTGCATGGTGGTGTTGTTTTACAGAGGGATTATGGAGCCAGGGTGGATCTGTGGATATGAGAGAGGCTATCCAACGTGAACTTGAGAAGGAGAGGATACGGGAGGAGATACTGGCGGAGGAAATAGCGCGTAGACGCCTTTTGGAGGCGGAAGTGAGGAGAGAGATGGCAACGCATGATCCATCATCGTTTATGCTTAAGCCTCCACTTAGCCACAACAATCGATTGGAGCCAGGAATGCCGCGAGCTCAACGGAGAAACACGGCGGCAGCAGCGGACGTCAACATGGTGAAATTGGGGCCTTTCAGCGGCTTCATTTGTCAACAGGAGACGGCAAAAACAAAGTTATTGATCTGGTCAGTATCTTTCTTTTGTGTGTGTTCATGCAATGCAACTTTAGTAAATCTGTAATTTATAGTCTTAATTGTTCATTCTGATGAAGAAGTTCTGAATTAAGGATTTTGAATTAGGATTTGCTCAATTAGGCTTCTTTCACTATAGTTATAAATATTTCATAGTTAAACTTGTTGTCTCCAAAACAGTAGAAGGTTCATATTCCATTGAAAGCCCTCTTGTTCTAGGCTTTTTGTAAGACTTGCCCAAGTGGTAAAAACTTATTAACATAGTCTAAACTCTTTGAGGTCGAATCATAGTGATCGTCGGATTGCACGGTGAACAGACCTTTTGCGGTGGATATCTCAGATATTATTAGTCTAGAAGATATGTTCCAAATTCCATAGGTATTTAATTGTCATTCCAGTTGTATAAAAGAATCTTGTTTTACAGAACAATTAACCTTGTCTTTAAGATTGGTTTCAAAATTTGCTAATGTTTATTTTATTCTATTTCAACATTAACATAGCTTTATACATGATCTTTCTTTATATAATTATAATATATATATATATAGGTGATGGAACATTGTATGGACTTTTTAAATTTTATTTCAGGGAAAGCCCAGTGGTGTAAGCCTATTTGGAGCAAAAGGGAAATCTGCAACGGCAAGTATGTGGAGTTGTGCAGTTTGTAAGGTGAGTGTTACATGTGAGCATGATTTCAATCAACATCTTGCAGGGAAGAAACATGAGGCCCAGATGACAATCCTGAAAGCCAATAAAGCTCAAACACATCAAAGGACATGTAAAAAACATGTATCGGCAGGTGGAATGATTAAGCTCAAGGACAGGTCTGCTGAAATTGTTGGGCTTGGAGTTGCCTTGAAGAAATCCACCATCTTGGAATCCAATCTTTTGAAAAGCAACAACAAGTCAGCCAAGAAGAATTCAAGCAAATGTACTGTTTCAATTGATTCTTCAAAGAAGGAAGATAACTTGATGTTTTCGTGTCAGATATGTAATGTAGGAGCTTCCTCTGATAACGTTATGAACGCGCATATTAAAGGGAAAAAACATCTCAAAAACCTGCTTAAACTTCATCAAGAATCTGCTGCTCCTGCAACCAAAAAGAAATTACAAACTGTGGGTGGTGTGGTTTGGAGAAGGTGATCATTGGCGACCAAGACAAAGAAACAAAACTTGCCAACCCACTTTTTGTGAATCTGGTCTGGGAGTTTATTTGGGATGTCTTTGGTTTCAAGATATCAACATTAACATTTTATGGGGTAATTGAAAGTCCAATTACTGATTAATTAACAATTGATGTTTTAATTCTATTATGGTAATCAGTTAATGTCTTCTCTTGGTATATATGTTTAGTTATACATTATCTTGTGCGTGTTGAAGTCAAGAAGCCATGTTTCCAAGTCGTTCTCATAAAAGATAACATCATCTATGTTTATTTAGATAACCATACGTTCCAAAGGTTGCTCAAATCTTTTTGATTAAATATTTTTTCATTTTAAAGGTGCGTTTGGTACGTTGGACATGACAGAACAAGATAGAATAGGGATCACTGTTTCATGTTTGGTAGGACTTTTATGTGAAACAGACAGGAATAAAGTGGAACAAAGTAGGTGGAACATGATTTATGTTTTACCAATATAACATTAAAATATAATATATTTTTATATAGTTTCTATGTTTTGATTAATTTATAAAAATTATTAAATACAAATAGTAAAAAGAATATACAAAGTGTTAGAAAATAGAAATTGGAAACTACATATATATATATATATATATATATATATATATATATATTTATAAATTACATAATTGTCCCGTCTGTATATCAAACGCACCCTAACAAACAATCCTCCGAAATTGTAAAAGGTATAAAGTAAAATAAGTAAATAAGTATAGGGGTGAAATTTACACTTTCAACCCCTATACTTATTTACTAACTTTACTTTATACCTTTTACTTTCATAATTTTAATTTTACATTTAACACATATAATCGTTTATTAACTAAAATACGTTTTAATTTTAACAAGTTACACCATTGTAATCGTCTATTCGATACGTTCGAAATGAGCCCAATCTTGAATTTTTTTGATTTATATATTTTAATATATATCATATACACTACATCAAAATATTTTTGATATTTACAGTTTATACCATTATAGTTAATTATTTAATTTACGGTACTCTTAGGTAGCGTTTGGTACGCATACTAGATGGGACGGGACGGAACTGGATGGGACGGGACGGGACTGAACTGAAGGAGATAATTTTAATCTAAGTTACGTTGAAAATACATCGATAATTTTGTGCATACTCTGTAACTGCAAATACTTCAGCTCCAAACACACATGAATCATCATTCGCCAAATACCCATTTTCACAATTCTTAAATGAGTCCAGTGATACCCACTTGTCAAAACCCCATTTAATATTCTTCTCGTGAAACTTTCTCCTATTGTCATTCACGATATCTATAAACACATTCAAATAATAATAATTTAAAACGATTTAATGAATTAATTAATATATGATTATTATGTTAATGCGATAGGAGTGTAAAAAAAATTGAAAAAAAAAATAAGAGATGTACCATAAATTAAATAATTAACTATAAGGGTATGAATTTTAAATATAAAAAATATTTTTTATGTAGTGTATAACTGTATATGATATATATATTAAAATATATAAATCCAAAAAAATTCAAGATTGGGCTCATTTCGAACGTATCGAAGAGACGATTATAATGGTGTAATTTGTTAAAATTAAAACGTATTTTTTAACGTATTTTAGTTAATAAACGATTATATGTGTTAAATGTAAAATTAAAATAATGAAAGTAAAAGGTATAAAGTAAATTTAGTAAATAAGTATAGGGGTTGAAAGTGTAACATTTCATTTTAAATTCGTAAAATTGGACGAAAGCGGGGTGAACAGTGTCAAATGCGGGTCAAATTTTCAAAAATGGTCCATGGAATTTTTCAAAAATGGTCCCTTGCAATTGAAAAGTCACAAAAAGTATACCATCGCGGGATTCCATTTTTCAAAAATAGTCCCTGCAAGTTTAAAAAAGTGTCAGAAATGGTCCCTGGCTCGCGATCGCGGGCTCCCATCGCGGAAAAAAGGGTATTTTTGCAAAGTGGGAGAGATTTAGGGCATTTTGGTAACACTTGGTCAAACTTAGGGTATTTTAATTAATTTCCCTAAAAAGAATATAGAAAGTGTTAGAAAATAGAAATTGGAAACTACATATATATATATATATTTTTTATAAATTACATAATTGTCCCGTCTGTATATCAAACGCACCCTAACAAACAATCCTCCGACCCAATGTACTATAATTGTTATGGTTAAATTACTATAGGAAACGAATGAGTTTGTTAACAACTTTAGAAAAATATTATGAAACGTTGGACTCTTATCTTGTTTTTGTATAATTGAATGGTTATATGGTTTGCATAAGTATCATGGGATATTGTCATATTGATGACTTGATTTTTCTACTCTGTACTATATTATAAATCATTTAAAAAAGTCTTAAAAATTAATTTTTATGCGTACCATTTAATGATGCATATTACTAAAAATTAAATTAAATTAATAGTGAATAGTGCTTAAGTACAATTTTAAAGCTGCATGCTTAAATTCATATAACTCACTGACAATCATTATAAAAAAAACAGGATAAACATCTTATTTTAAATATAAGAAATCTAAATATAATTAGAATACTCGTTTAGTTCTAACATAATAATTAATCATTATCCTTATGAAAAAGATTACATTTTTAGACCTTAAATAAATTATAATAAAATTTTTGAATTAAACAATTATATAAAAAGCAAGAAGTTTTAAATTGTTAAAATTTGACAATAATAACGATATACTTTAAAAAAAATTATGGTATCTTGAAATTTATATTTTATTCAAACATAAAAATATTGTTGCTACCAAAGGGCCTTTGGTCTAGCGGTATGGGAGCATTTGTCCTCGTAGGAGGTCAGAGGTTTAAACCTCACCAAAGGTGAGGAGAGTGTGAGTTTAATTGCTGCATTTGCCGTATATGAATATCATATACTTAAAAAAAATATTGTTGCTTTTTTAAAATCATACAAAACATATCATAAAGTCGATGAAAACTAAGAAAAATATATGGTGTTGTATTATGCTACTACACTTCTTAGAGCATCTACAACCTTGGCACAAAAAAACACCAATTTTGGTGGGCCTAACACCAAAAAAAAACCATCAACTCCAACCATACTCCAAAAAAAAACACTAAATTTGTGGACCCCACATTAAAATAACATATTTTATTTACTATTAACTATTTTTAATAACAATAATTATAATTTGTAAATATAATAATAAATAATCAGTAATTTATTTATTTAATGAATACCGATATTTTATATATTATCAAACCATTCTTATATATAAATAATTATAATTCTTATATATGAAAACTAGTTAGAAAAAACCAACAAGTTTCAATTAATAAATTTTACATAATTATTTTTAGATTAATTCAACTAATTTATTGTGCTTGAAAATAAATATTAGATGAATTAATAGTTATTAATTGATAAACTATGTATAAGTTAGTTAATTAAATTAATTTTTTATTAGTCTAATGGTGGGCCAACATGTTTGGCGTGTGAAAATCCACACTGCATATTTGCAGTGTGAAATCATAAACCGGCAAAAAAAAATTGGCGTTTGCCGTGCGATTGGAGGGCTCTGCACGACAAATCATGGGATTTACCGTGCGGTTGGAGATGCTCTTAGGCCACCCGTACCGCCCTCGGGTACGGGATCGGGTAAGGCCGAGGTGGCAAGCAGGTTCGGGAAGGGTTCATCGGGTAGGGGTACGGGGGGGATCAGGTAGCATGCGGGTTCAGGGAGCGGGTTCACCAACCCGATGATACCCGTTGCATATTTAATTTTTTTTATTTTTTTTTTATTTTATTTTTAATTTTTTTAAACAATACCGTTTACCAACGGCTATTTTACATTTTTTTTAAAAATGTCCAAAATGGTCACCGGTTCCAACGATATCGACAAATTCATCCCGGGGTTCAAAACGTACCAAACCTTCCGATGATGACGGTGAAGATGTTCGGGTCGACGAGGTCGAGCAACTTCAACGACCCATCGGGAGAAACAAGGCAAAAAAAGCATCAACAAGTAATACGACCGGATCGAATCCGGACGAAAGTGTTACTCAGTTGTTGACGACCATAAGCTCGTTCAACGAGCAGATTGAGGGTACAATGGAGTACAAAATGAAAAAACTTGAACTCGAACAACAAAAGTTAGAACTCGAACGAGAAAAACGATATGAACAAGACTTCGAGTTTTTCATAGCCCCACATGATCACCTTTCGGGAGATGTTTTGAGGGCTACTTTAGCGAGAAAAGAGAAAATTAGAAAATATCATAATTTTTAGTGTTTTGTATTTTGTAATTTTTATTTTTTTAGTGTTTTGTATTTTGTAATTTTTAATTTTTTAATGAATGATGTGAATTTTTATTTTTATTATTTATCTTATTTTTATCTATTAAAAATATATAAATATTTTTATTTTGTTAAATAATTAAATGTATAAATAAAAGAATTAAAAAAGATGAGGTGGCAATTGGGTTCAGTGGGTTAGCGGTACTCCACTTTTGGGTAAGGAGGGTAGGAAAGAGAAAAGCTGATGTGGCGCTGAGGTGGCAAGTGAGTTCATTGGGTAGTGGTACTCATGGTCTTAAAGCATCTCCAACAGCTTCCCAAAAAAAATTCCAAAATGGGGAAGTAAAAGTCAAAATCCCCAAAAAAAATTACACCCATCTCCAACAGATTCCCCATATTTGGAAAAACACTTGGTAATCATATTTGAAGTATTCTCCAAATTTGGAGAAAATTTTGGAGAAAATCCTATTATCCCCATTTTAGGAAAACTTTTGGGGAAGCTGTTGGAACTTATTTGTGTTCCAAAATCCTCATTTTCCCCATTTTCTCCAAAATAAGGAAGCTGTTGGAGATGCTCTTATAAACCCCAAGATAATTAATGTGATGATGATAACTAATGTGATGAATGTACTTACCCGACTAACTAATTCAACTAATACTTTTATTAAATAAAAATTAAATGAATTCATCCAATATTTATAAAAATTACCAAATTTTGATCTAAATTATTTTATTTTCAATTTCTTTTTACACATTTCCATTCTAACGATAATTAGATAAATAAATATATCTATATAATATTTAAAATATATATAAATATTATTTCGGGTTTTCGGATGGATCGGGTGGCCAAATCAAACCCAACCCGAACCCAAATATTCCTCCAAAAGTCGGGTTTCGTATTTTTGAATTTCGGGGTATTTGGGTATTGCAAAAACACCTTATTTTTGGTTCGAGATCGAATTCGGATTATTCGGGTTTTGCACACCCCTACACGTAACATTCTTTTTGAGATCGAGAGATGCCAATGCTTCATCACTCCTCGAGATAAAACGATGACAATCATCCAATGTCAGCTTCAAATTTAGTAACCAAGATTTAGGCATTTTTTGGTGTACATGTTTGGATGACCATAAGCTAGCTTTTTGAAACGCTACTTGAAGTAGCGTTTTAGTAGCTTTTTGTGAATATTTCAATTATGCCTCATTAATATTAATTATTATTTATTAACTATTTTTTTAATATGTTCTTTTTGGTAATTTAAATGTTTATAAGCTACTTTTTGCCAAACGTGACTTTTTCATCAGCTAGCTTATCAGCTACCAGCTAGCTTATAAGTCATAAGCTAGCTTATCAGCTAGTTTGCCAAACATAGCCTTACAGTTCTGATTCTTTTTAATTAAAATCTCCAAATCTTTGGTTAATAATAGATTTTTCAAAATGGAAGATTAAAAGTCAAAATTTCTCAGAAAATATATGTTTATCTCCAACCGTTTCAACATTTTAAAGATTATAATATAAAATTACATCATTAAAATATTCAATATAATTTATAAAATTATTATTTCACTTTCTCAAACATTAATTTCAAAACTTTTTATTGGTTGGATACGTAAAAGAAAAATCGATTTCTCATTATCTCATATAGTCATTTTTGCAGATTTGTTTCTCTATGTTATAAATTATAAGAGAATCTCCAACAGCTATGCTAAAATAGAGAAAAGTGGGATTTTAGCAATTTTTTTGCTCCAACAGTTATGCTATACCGTATGCTGAAATAGAGAAAAGAAGAGAGAAATTTAAAATCTCCAAATTTAGAGAAATCTCTAAAACTCTATATTTGAGAAAAAAAAATATTTTCTTTCTTCTCACCAATAGAAGACGTTAAAGTTGTGTGCATGGGAAAGATAAATAATAGATTAAAAAAAAGATAAATAATATTTATTTAAATATATTTAATATTTTAATAATAGAATTAGTAATAGAATTGCTAAAATAGAGTAGCGGTTGGAGTTGCTGTAATATTTATTTAAAAGAAGATTTTGAAACATTTATACCATAAATATATAAAATGCACAGCATTCAAAATCAAAACGCAGCGACCCACCACAACCCACCGTACGGCACAGTCCACGTTGCGTGTATTTACATATAACGAGACTCCGAAGGCGGAAACTTTTCCTCTCCTCAAATCACCACCGGATGCTCATACGGGGCCATACCTAATGTAAATCTTTCTCTGCAAAACCCTAATTTTCTCCATCTCTAACAATGGAGTTCAACTTCAGAGGCTGGGATGCGCAGATGCAACACATGTATCATACGCCTGTAAAAGGTACACGATCATTCATCATTTTCTTTTGGTATATTGAAGTTTTATTTCGGTTCTGATTAATGAGAGGTGGTTTTCCTCTTCTAATTTAAGACGTATTTCAGACTTAAAGGCTCTAAAATCTTAACAACAACAACAAACAGTCCTAACGTAAAACGTCAGACTTCAAAGGTATTAAGAGGTTTAAAAAAAACAAACATACCCTGAGTTTTGCAAATCAAAGAGGATTATTCGATATGAGGAAGGTTTTTATTTGGATTTCAGCGAGTGTAGTTGAATTTTGCATGGTGGTGTTGTTTTACAGAGCGATTATGGAGCGGAACGAGCCATGGTGGAGTGCCTGGATCTGTGGATGTAAGAGAGGCGATTCATCGTGAACTTGAGAAAGAGAGGATACGGGAGGAGATAGTGGCGGAGGAAATAGCACGTAAGCGCATTTTGGAGGCAGAAGTAAGGAGAGAAATGGCGATGGAAATGGCAATGCATGGTCCATCATCGTTTATGCTTAAGCCTCCACTTAGTCACACCAATCGGTTGGAGCCAGGAATGCCGCGAGCTCAACCGTTTGCACCGGTGGTTGTCCAAGAGAAATACGGCGGGGCTTTTCAGCGGCTTCCTTCGTCAACAGGAGATGGCAAAAACAAAGTTATTGATCTGGTCAGTATCTTTCTTTTTTGTGTGTGTTCATGAATGCAGCTTTGGTAAATCTTTAATTTATAGGTGAGAATCTACACTATTATTCAACTTCCTGGGTAAGATTCTAGTCGATAAGAACAACATTGTGTGCAATAACTTATTTGGTAAGCACTAGCCGTCGTCACCTTCACTTACCCGGTAAGACTCCAGGTCCTTGTCATCGGTTTTACCATGTAAGATTCTAGGTCGGTAATTGACCTGGTAAGCACTCACCGGATAAGCATTTGGTAAACGGCCCCTTAATTAATGTTGTTTAGATAATTGATATTATTCCAATTATTAAAATGGGTGAGCATGAATTGTATTATTTGCTTCATGAAGATGCTTAAACAAGGCTGCTCAGTTCAGCTAAAAACTATGTTACTTGTTGTTTGAGTCAACTTTGATCATTTAAAAGTTCTTGTTTGCTATCTAATGTTTTTTTATTTTTTTATTTCAACATGAACATAGCTTTATACTTGAGATCTTTCTTTATATAATTATATATAGGTGATGGAACATTGTATTGTTTGCTTCATGAAGAAACCTAAACACACAAGTAGTATTGTAAATCTTGCAATTTTGACAATGCTACTAATTTTAGCTGAGATTTTCATAGATGTTGTCTGAGTTTTTTCTTTTATTTTATTTCAGGGAAAGCCCAATGGTGTAACCCAATCTGGAGCAAAAGGGAAATCAGCAAGTGCAGGTTCAGGTGAGTGGAGCTGTGCAGTTTGTAAGGTGAGTGCCCCATGTGAGCATGCTTTCAATCAACATCTTGCAGGGAAGAAACATCAGGCCCAAATGGCAGCTCTCAGACCCAAAACTAGTCAAAAACAGTCGCTCTCTTCCTCAATATCGGTCAATGGAAAAATGAAGCTTAAGAACAAGTCTGCTGAAATTGGGCTTGGAGTTGCCCCCAAGAAATCCACCACCATGGAATCCACTGTTTTGAAAAGCAACAAGTCTGCTACCAATAATTCAAGCAAATGTGTTTCAATTGATTCAAAGAAGGAAGATAAGAAAAGTGGCACCAGACAGCAGTTTTTGTTTTCGTGTGAGATGTGTAAGGTAGGAGCTTCTTCTGATAAAGTTATGAACGCCCATATTAAAGGGAAAAAACATCTCAAAAACCTTCTTAAACTTCATCAAGAATCTACTGCTCCTGGAACCAAAAAGAAATTTGAAACTGTGGGTGGTTTGGAGAAGGTGATTGGTGACCAAGACAAAGAAAGCACGGAAAACACACACATTGCAGACAGTCAAAGTATCGGATCTATACAGTCGATATGACCAAAACAACCATTAACATTTTATGGGGTAATTGAAGGTTCATTTACGGATTAATTAACAATTAATGTTTTAGGGGGGCATTGCTATTGGCACCCCGGGCGATAAATGTATTGGAAATTGAAACTATCAACTCATCAAATCAACCACATAATATATTCTATTTTATTATTAATGGTATATGTATAATTGTATATATATACTTACGGGTTAAGACTCTTCGTCCTTGCCTTCGGTCTTACCGGGTAAAATTCTTGGCGTATATCATATTCGGTAAGTAATGTGACTTGATAAGCACTTAGGGTGTGTTTACTTGTGACTTAATTGACTTAATGGGAAAACCGGCTTATTCGCGCAGACATTTTTGGGTGTTTACTTGCGACTTAATCGCACAGGTTTGGGCTTATTCGCACAGTTGGGTTAGAGGTGTTGTCCACATTAAGATGAAAATAGGACATTTATACCCTTGAAAAAACACACTAACTAAAAACCCTACCTTCCTCACGTCTCTCACTTCCATCACCACTCTCCCACACCCTTCCCCATCGCGTCTCACTTCCAGCCGGCGACACAACAACCTTTCTCCGGCGACGCAGCTCTTCTCCAAGAACCTTTCTCCGGCGACACAACAAGCTTTTTGCTCTCTTCCACTGCTCTCTTCGTCTTTTTTGCTTTGTTTTTTGCTCTCTTCCACTGTAATTAGAAGTAACAGAAAAGTTCCTGGTTTTTGCTTGTGTTGCTTTCTTTATGAAATTCTTGGTTGTTACGAAATGGTTCCTGATTTTGCTTTATGTTTGCTTATTATGCTTTGTTTACGAAATGGTTCCTGATTTTGCTTTATGTTTGCTTATTATGCTTTGTTTATGAAATGGTTCATGTTTTTGCTTTATTTGGGTTATGAAATATCTTTTTTGCTTGTTATGAAATTGTTATACTTTTATTTCCATTTTTTGCTTGGTTATCCACCGGTGTTTAGTATATATATAAATTTATATTTTGATTTTTGGATTATATATTTTGACGTTTAAATAATTTTGTGTTTCAGAAATATAGTTTGGTTTAAAAAATAAACAGAATATATAAATCAGCTTATAATTCATACTCAGGGATAAATCGGTCATTTCTATTATTTAGACTGTTGATCCAGATAAAAAAGTAAACAACAACAACAATTTATCCAGACAGATAAATTTAACCATACAGACAAATTTATCCATACAGAACTTAATGAAAAATTTGGTAAACAGCCCCTTACCCGGATATGGTAAATGGCCCCTAAAAATTTCATCTCTTCTTACCTCAAATAAAGAAGCTCGCCTTTTTTTTCTCGAGAAAACTGATGGTTTCTTTTTCAAGGTTCAGTCTTAGGATTCCATCATCAAAACTCTCGATTGAGAAGAATTTCTACTACTCTCAAACCATTTTTGCCAATAATCTTTATCATTTTCTAGAATCAGATCCCTCTATTTTGATTCACCCGTCTTACAACCATTCTTTCCATTAATTACCTTGATAGGTTCACTTGCAGTCTTAATTTACAAAAAGATAAGCCATGGATGATTCAACATTCCTTTAGAAATCTTTACATTACATTACACTAAGATGTTTGGTCCAAGCATCTATACAAGATTCAAATTTACATCATAGATGGACAGATGCAAAAATATGTACATAAAAACATCACAAACTATGCTTACGTAGAACCATCTATATGGGCTATTTTACTACTTCCTTTAATAGCAGATCTTGTCCCCTCAAGTTCATATATTCACTAAAAGAATTAAAAAGCATTACGTTTCTGAAAAGCAGAACACATGACTTGAACAAAGGACTGCATCCAGACAACTTAAAAGAGTACAAAGAAAGTTGTCTTTCCTGCTGAAACCCTTGTGAGCTGCAACAGTTATAGAAGCTTGATCACCCTCAAGTGACTTTTCAGCCATTTTGTTAGCTTGTCTTTCCTCTTCTTCAGGAACTACTTCATGGATGTCAAGAAAATCAATATTTGTTGGGTTTTGGGAAGTTCGTTCTTTATCTTTAACCATTGCAGGCATCCAATTAATAACTCGACAGGTTGCAAGGTTCTAAGAAAAGTATACATATGGAGCTTAGATTGTCATTGTATTTTAAGATTTGCAAAAAAATCTATGTATCTGACTACTATTGATCTTCATGTATAAAAAGAAAGCATCTCCAGTGAAGCTAAAGTAAAAGTGAAATGTACAATGATTATGTATGAGATAAAGATGTAGTTCCTCATAAACATTGTACAACAACAAATGTTAGGAGCATAATGTTTTTCAAACAGATTACCAAGGAGAAATGGTTGCATATACCAACAAACCAAATGGGCTGAAGGTTTTACAAGGAGGGCTAATTTTGCAAAATTCAAACACCTTCTATGTATACCACATAAACATTTGCTTGACAAAGATATATATATTCAAATCAAATCAACCACAACCCTGTAAACATATTGGTTCGAATATTAATTTAGAAAGTCCAAAGAAATCAAAGAAGGTACCTGGCATTTTAAACATTTGAATGCCTAGCCATCTCTATGTTCCTATTATATGAAAGGAATTTCACGAAGAAGAAAAGGGGCAACAAAATAGTAGAAATATCAAAATTGGATCATGTGGGAGGACGATTAGACCTAATTTAGACATAAATCAGGGAAAAAACCTTGAGATCTAAGAAAATCCAGATTATTCCTTTCATATGAAAAGTAATTACGAGCTATGAAAAGCCAAATTATCTTGTATCGCAACACAATCAAATTGGACAAAAAAACTGAGATAGCTGCTGGCAAGAGTTCCAAAAAACCAAGAGTAAACCAGTGGCCAACTGACTGCTAAAGCTGTTGTCCATATGAAATTGTAAATCCTTGGCAGCAACCATAGGGTCAAAATCCAAGATGGAACACTAATCAGAGGATGAAAGCACCAGGGTATATTTATTAAATTGATGAAATCAAGAGTTAGGGTTTCGCTACCTGAAATCAAAATCTGAGAGGAGTAGTGATGTAGGTAGATTTCTTCAATTTGAAATCAAACAGAAGCTTGCGATACGTTTGAGAGATAGATGAGATTTTAGATTGAAAAGAACTCTCATATTCGACCACAATTTATATGCAACGTGAAGCTTGGAGCCCATCAAGTAGCAGGTAGAAGAAAGTGGCGAAATCTTCCATTTCAGTATGGTCCGATACGTAAAGAGTAGAAGAAGAGTATGGCTGCATTTCGTACTCTCAATATGGTAGTGAAAAGTAGAAGAAGAATGTGTGTGGTACTGAGGGTGAGGGTATGGGTATGGGTATGGGTATGGGTATGGGTATGGGTATGGGTATGGGTATGGGTTGAGACGTGAAAAGGCAGAAGGGCCAGTCCTTTTGTGTTGCGTAAACAAAAAGGTTTTAGGGTGTGTTTGGTTCGTCGGATTTCGACGGAATTAGGTGGAATTGGAATGGTTAATTCTGTTGACCAAATTTCATTGTCATGTTTGGTTACCTATGGAATGGAATTGAATTCCCCAAATTCTTTTAGAGCATCTCCAACAGCTTTGCTATAATTTTTTCAAAATAGAGAATCAAAAGTTAAAATCTCTAAAAAATGTTACATTCATCTCCAACAGTTTTGCTATTTTATAGATTTTAACACAAATTATATTAATATAATATTCTTTAATTTATATTCCTAATGCACTTTAAAATAAAAACTTAATATAAAATGATAAAAGAATTATGTCATTGTTGGATTGAATTAAATAATTATTTTTCTCTCCTATTTAGAGAATTATAGAGAATTCTCTATATTTATAGATTTCTCCAAAAATCTCTATTTTAGCAATCAAGATAGCAATGTTGTTAGAGAAGAATAGCAAACAAAAACCCACATTTTACTATTTTAGCAATGCTCTTGGAGATGCTCTTACATATGGATTTCATCATTCCTTTACAAAACTGATGGAATTGAAATCCATTCCAACCCAATTTTTGAAAATGACAAAAATATCCTCATACATAAAACCCTAGTTGCAACTCTTTCTCATCCACTTCTGCTTCTGTCGATCGAGATTTTCTTTGGAGGAGCATCTCCTTCCTTCGTTCTTCTCAATAAAGGATCAGGTATACATCTTCTCCTCCATTATCGACTGAGATTTCTTGTTCTTTCTCCATCATCGACTGTAGCGTCTTCGATTTTGTGTTACAAACTGTTAATCGTATTCTTTTTTTTTTGAACGGCAATGCGGCATCGAACCCACGAACGACTACCACGCACACACGCACACACGCACGCACACCGTCCCGGCGGTATCGGGCATCCAAGGGCAGCCCACTAATCCGCCGCGTCCGCAACCCAGCTTACGCTTGGGCCTATTCCCAACCACATTGGGCTGGGGCGATAGCCCAGTCTTCGACTGGACCACCTAAGGACGGCCCAACCAGAGGTTAGGCGGGTATCTCAGACATGCTTACCACGGGGTTCGAACCCTGGTAGTCAGGGATACCATCCACTGACCCCCCAAGGATGTTACTTTACCACTGGGCTACACATGCTTTGATACTGACTTCAATTTTATGTTAGCATCTGTTATCGTCTTCGTCTTGCATCTGTTATTGACTTCGATTTTGTGTTACCATATGTTATTGACTTCAATTTTGCATCTGTTATTGACTTCGATTGTTGAATTTGTATTACAGATTTCGATTGTTACCATCTGTAAACGGTGCTGTGATGATGGCCAAAAATGGTGATGCAATGGGGTTGGAGGATTTAGGTCAAAAAGGGGGAGAAGGAAGGATATATATATATATATATATGTATATATATATATATATATATATATATATATATATATATATATATATGTATGGAAATTAGATAAGCAAATTAAAAACAATATAAATGGAAACAATAGTAATTTACCTTTTTTTATAATTAAATGCTAATTTCATCATTATCTATCTTTAAAAAACTGAAACATATATATCAAATAAAGGGTATTTTTGTCAAATTTCATCATTTCATTCCAATTCCTTTGTAAACCAAACAAACAGATTCCAATTCATTTGACAAATTGCATTACATTTCCTGTCAACCAAACGCTTGGTCAAACCTGATAACATTTCATTCCAATTCCTTTCAGATTCCAATTCATTTGACAGATTTCATTCCTTCAGAAATCATTCTGCGAACCAAACGCACCCTTAGAGTTATACATAATGCTATGCAACTTGTAATTAAGAGATTTTGACATTTTATACTTTAGAAGATGGTACATCAGACATCAAAAGTGGTATTTAAGACATTAGGTTAGAACCAATATATAAGTAGTATAGATATATTATCTCTTATATACATTATATATTATTTGTATTATTATTATATATAACTTCTTATTAATAATTATTAATAAATACATATATCTTATATATTATGAGCTTTTACGATATATCATATTATATAATATATAATATAGGGAATTTAATTAAAATACCCTAAGTTTGACATTGACTTACCAAAATACCCAATTTCTTGAAAATTTTACCAAAATACCCTAATTTTCCGCGAAGGGACCCCGCGATCGTGGGCATGGACCAATTGTGAAATTTTTTGTGCTTCATATTTACACTTTCAGTCCCCATCGCGGGCCACCATCACGGGCCAGGGACTGAAAGTGTAAATATGAAGCACAAAAAATTTCACAATTGGTCCCTGCCCGCGATCGCGGGCTCCTTTTGCGGAAAATTAGGGTATTTTGGTAAAATTTTCATGAAATGGGGTATTTTGGTAAGTCAATGTCAAACTTAGGGTATTTTAATTAATTTCCCTATAATATATTATCTATATTACACTACACACATACATAAACATATATATATATATATATATATATATGAATATTATGATTTTTTATTTGTTTTATTGTGTGTATATACATCTATATTATATATATACTAGAAGTCTAATCGTGCAATGCAACGCGATATATCTCGATTTTAATGTTCTAATTTATTTTAATGTGTGGTTTTGAGAAAACGGTTATGTTTTTTTATAAATTTGTTTAAAGAATAACGCGTTTTAAAAAGTTCATGATTTGAGGATTTGAAAATGGATAGAGATAAGTATTAATCAAGTAATTAGCATTAAAATCGGTACATAAAGCTTCATTAGTTGTTTTTAAGAGATTTTAAATAATTAACATTAAATAGCGGTACATAAAGCTTTAGGGGTTGTTTTTAAGAGTTTTTTATAAATGCTTTATAATATAGTATATATATATATATATATATATATATGTGTGTGTGTGTGTGTGTGTGTTAGGGGTGAGCAAAACCCGACCGGCCCGACCAACCCGACCGACCCGAGCCCCGACCAACCCGATATTTGGTCAACCCGAATGGTCCGAACCCGAAAAATATAATCCGCTAAAACGGATCGGGGCGGGTGGCTGAAAATTTGGGCCAAACCCGCCCGAAACCCGAAATATGTATAGATATATATATTTTTCTTAAATATTATTTATATTTTATACTTGGGTTTAGGGTTCATTCAGACCGCGATTCTCGATTTCTCGTCTCTGTCTCTGTCGAAGCCAAGCCATCCATCGATTTACCCACGAATACGATTCTCGATTCTCGATTCTCTCTGTCGAAGCCAAGCCATCCCTAAGTCGAGGCTTTCAAAGTTTCAATTTCATCTCATCTCATCTCTGTCGAAGGAAGCCTGGAATGTAATTGAGAATTTGAGATACACCTTTTCAACAGTGCTGCCATTTTTAGAAAAGACCACTTTCTTCCTATACCCAATCGGCGTCGTCATCATTTCTACACCCATTTGTAAGTGTAGAATTCATCCCAAATAATTTATATTTGTAAGTGTAGAGTTTCAATTTAGATGTTGGGTAGTGTTTATCTTGGTGCAAGTAGTGTTGTGGTATTTATCTTTTTTGCAAATATTGTTGTGGACAATTGTCATAGTAGAGATCAATGTAGTTGTAGACTGGACAACCCGAACCACCCGACCCGAACAAACCGCCACCCGAAACCCGAACCCCGAACTACTGATTGGACGGGTTTCGGGTTCTCTTAGCCTCACCCGAAATCCGATCGGGTGGTGGGTTTTGGGCCCCGACCCGACCGAATGCTCTCCCCTAGTGTGTGTGTGTGTGTGTGTGTGTGTTCATACGATCCTAGACCTTATTTCGTATAAAATTGATCAGATTTATTTATGCAACAATACATCTCATATATATGAAAAAATAGATTGATAAAAACCTTTTAAGTTCGAAATTATAGGTTACTAATATTTTTAACCATGATTTTAAATTAATTTTCAATATTTTAAAAAAATTTGGACTGAATTACTAAAAAAAATACTCCTCGTTAGTCAAAAAAATAGAAATTATAAGTTCTATATTTTATATATTAGAAAAAGCTAACATTTTATTTATTTCTACGGAAAATTCAAAAAATTAAATAAAAATAAGACAAAAAGAACTCAAGCGTATATATAAAATATTTTATTTATTATCAATAATTCATATTAATTGTACATAATAAAATGAGACTATAAATTGATATTAAATATGATACAAATAAATAAAATATAATAAAATAAAAAACAATTTAAAATAAATAAAATAACAAAAACAAAAAAAACAAAATACACAAAAAGACAAAAAAAAAACAAAAAACAAAAAATGTAATGATGATATAGAGGGTTAGGGGTACCCTTAGCAATGGTTAGGGGTGCCATTAGCCTACCCCTTTAGGGGCTGTTTGGGATTGCATATTTAAAACAACTTATGTTTTTTTTTGTAAAACGTTTATTAACTTGTGTGGTGTCAAATCGAAGTTTTATAAAAAATGTTTGAATTAACTTATGATGGTGCCAAAACATAATAAGCTAATAAGTTGTTATTTATAGAGTGTTTGGATTAGCTTATGATGGTGCCAAAACCTAATAAGCTAATAAGTTGTTTTTTTAAAAGAATAATCCAGGCAATTTTATAAAGGGAAAAGACAAACAAACAAGAGGCAAAACGGCAAGTTCAACACCAAACGGCGAAGCAGAAAAACAACGAAACGAAACCGTACCAAACCACTAACAACCAAAACAGACACATGCTAACGGACCTAAACCAAGAACAAAAGAAAATACACAACTAACAGTGCCAAAACAAGCACCAACAAAACACCAACGCTAAAAGATTATGGTCCCACATCATGAATCTTCACGGTCTTCTTTCGAGTCTTCCAAGTCACTCTAAGCATAACGGTCGTCACAATTTCCTTGAAAATATGTTGAGAATTCTGACGCTCCTCCGTAAAAAGCCTACGATTCCGCTCCAGCCACACTCCATAAATCGAGTCTGACAAAGCAAGTCTTTGGATCAATTTCTTCGGTCTCAGGTCACTCTAAGCTAACAAGTTGTTATTTAGAGAGTGTTTGAGATTGCTTATGATGTTATATAATCAAAAAGTTGATAAGTTGTTTCAAATAAGTCAGTAAGTTAGAATGAAATGACTTATCAAAAACTTCTTATCACCGGTGCCAAACCGCTATAAGCAGTTTTCTTTTTAAACCATTCAAACACTAAAAACTTCTTTATTACCGGTACCACACTGCAATAAGTTAATAAGCACTTTAAATTAGCAATCCTAAACACCCTCTTAATTGTGTTATGGTAATCAGTTAATGTCTTCTCTTGGTATATATGGTTTGTTATATATTATCTTGTGCGTGTTGAAGGCAAGAAGCCATGTTTCGTAGTCGTTCTCATAAAAGATAACATCATCTAAGTAACTCATGATATTCAACCGTACAATGTTTACTTAGATAACCATACGTTCTAAAGATTGCCCAAACCTCTTTGATTAAACATTTTCTCATTTAAGATAAAAAAACATGTGTGCTTTAACAATACAATTCTCCTACCCAATGTAGTGTAATTACTGTGGTTAAATTACCGTAGTAAACGAATGAATTTGTCAACAACATTAGATTAGAAAAATATTGTGAAACGTTTCGACTCTTATCATGTTTTTGTATAATTGAATGGTTATATGGTTTGCACGAGTATTATGTGACACTGATGACTTATTTTTTCTACTCTGTACTATAATATAAAGCATTTGAGAAAAAAACTTAAAATCTATTTTTTATGTATCAAGTATCATTTATTAATGCATATTAGTTAAAATTTAAAATTTATTATACCATTTATGAAAATGTGAATAGATTTACTATGGTAACTTTGAATTATTTTCCTTTGTAATTATCCTTTATTTTTGTGATTTTTGCTTATTATGAGTTTATTATTGTAGTTTGTAATAACTAATTTTATTATCAGGGTCGTTCCAATTATTTTGGAGGCCCTGTTACATTATATTTATACTATTGATCAATAGATAAGTAATAAATAAAACAAAATCATAAAGTTTATACCATATAGTAATATTAAAAGTAATACAAATTAAAATAACAAAAATGAAGTAACATATTAAAATTCATTTAAATAAATTAGTCTTCTAACGTTTTTCGAAACAAAATCTTCAATCAAATCTTCATAATCAACTTTCTCCAAAAACCCATTTTCAATAGCTATCAAGGCTAGTCCGTTAAGTCTTTCTTGTGTCATTGTCGAGCACAAATAGTTCTTCAACAACTTCAACTTTAAGAAACATATTTCTGCAGATGCAACAATTACAGGAATAGTCAACAAGACTCTATACGCAATAATAGCATTAGGAAGGCAGTCTACATGTTTCAAATACTCTAAAATATCAAGAGGCCCCATCTTTTCATGTGGTAAAAACTCTTGGAGTAATTTTAATTCCACATATAAGTCATTTCCATCAATATCAGATTGATCTTGATTCTTAAGCGCAATTTCAAAGTTAATACAAGAAGACTTTAAACATTCATTATCCAAAGAACGCAACTTATCGGAAGTAAATAAAAACCCTAACACATTTTCATATTCTCTAGCTTTACCACAAGTATCGGCTATGTCACACAAAGTCAAATTAAGACTCTGAGAAGCACAAGAACTATAAAATGCTCTAGGATTTATATCTAAGAGTTTTTTAGCATTCCTTTATGTTTTCCTTTCATGTTTGCACCATTATTGTAACCTTGTCCTCGAACATTGTCTATATCTAAACCAAGACACTTTAACTCAGATTGTAAAACATCAAACAAACCTTGACCAGTGGTATCATCTACCTCCAAAAATCCAAGAAAAGATTCCTCAATACTAACCGTTTTAGAAGAGAGGTCTACATACCTTAAAATTAAGGACATTTGTTCTTGATGACTCATATCAGGAGTGCAATCAAGAAGAATGGATAAATATTTTGTCTCTTTTACTTTGTTAATGATTTCACATTTGATTCTCTTATCAATTCATTTTGAATCCTATTACCAAGATAATGAAAATGTATATCATCATTTGTAATACGTTGAACATGATCATGAACAATTGGGTCAAATTTGGCTAACATTTCAATCAATCCTAAAAAATTGCCATTGTCATTTTCATACAATCTACTGTTAGTACCACGAAATGCAAGATTGTGTGTTGCAAGAAACTTCACAATACAGAAAATTCTTACCAAGACTTTTTTCCAATGATTTTTTTCTTTCTCTATTTGATTTTGAGCAACTCTATCAATAGTTTCATTCTTTTTAAGTCTTAGACGCAAATCATACCAATATCAATCGTATCATTAGCATTAGCATCAATATCATTAGCATTAACATCAATATCATTAGCATCATTAGCATCATTAGCATTAACATCAATATCAATCTTATCGATAGCTTTATTGTTAGCATTAATATTAGTAGCATCATCATCAACATTGGTATCAATAGCATTTTCATCATCATCCAAATTAACACTAGCATCAACATCAACAGAATTATCAAGGGAAGCTTGTAATTTTTTAGTGAAAATTTTATCGATAGCTCATTTTTGAGACAAAATCATCTCTTTAATTTTTTTTAACGTTTTTGACATCTAGAATCATGTTTTCTAACTCTAGAAGACATGACGAAATACTACAAAAACAAATTAGACCAAATGACCAATTAGCAATTAACAGGATAAACAAATTAACAAATCGGAAACAAATAAGAAAATTTTAAACTTGAAAACTTGAAAACTTTAGGAAACAAATCAGAAATTAAACCACCATTCACAAAGTGACAGAGATTGAAATAATACACATGGGATGAGTCGTCCAAGTGACTAACAACAGCCCAAACCAAGTCAACAAGCCTGAAGCGGTAACCGTGAAAAACTCGTCTCAACCCTTGGTCTGTGGTTCTGACTTCTGAGAACTGAGAAATCCAAATTAGGAACTGTTGGTCCCGAAGGGTTATACAAGTTTGTAGAAGAGAAGGGGGGGGGGGGGGGGGGGTTGAATACACACACATATTTTTATCTTTCTAAATTGTTTATTGATATATATCAAACAATTTACAGTTTGTTGTGGAATAAAATCAAGTATAAAACCTAATCTAAACAAACTATGAGAAACACACAAATTTCTTGCACTAGAAATAATAGAGAGGAAATAAGAAAACCTAAGGAGAGATTTTCTTGCACAAAGTAGTTCAGCGAGGAAAGGCTAGGCTCTTCCAAAATGAAGAAGAGTTTCTGTTGGGTCATCAAAGATTTGAAGATGACCTGATCTCCTTACATACTTTGAAAAACATCTTTTATACTTAGAGAAATTTTATATGGTTCTTTGTAATAGCTTATTCATACTGTCAAAGTTCGGTGAAGTCAAAGATCAGCCGAAATCAAGAAGAAGTATATCTACCAATGCGGATTGAAGATGGACTTCTCAACCCAAACTAAGCTGTCTCACCGATTGTCTCCATGAAAATCGGTGAGATCCCAAACAAGAGATTTCCCCCTTTGTCTCCTTGCCAAGAAGATCTTCATCATAAGAGGTAACTTTGGCAATCCCACCAATTGTCCCCATGAAAATCGGTGGGATCCTCAAAATTGGAGGATCCTCTCATAACATCCTTCCTAAGAGGACTCTCACCTACTTTGTCCATGACAAATCGGTGGGATCCTCAAATAGGAGGATCATCCCTTGTGTCTTTGCTAAAAGGTTTTCTCATCAAAGAAGGAATGTCTGAGTATGGAAGAAAAATGTGCATTTGTCCTTTTTCCCATTCTTAGATATTGTCACCATCAAACCTTTCTAGCATCATAGGAAAAGACACATTAACTTTTGAGAGTCAAACCTATCCTTCAAATGACAAAGTGACAAGTGTCCCATGTATCATTTGTTCATGACACTATATAAAGATGAAGACTTCTCCATGCAGAATAACAACTCTTGAAGATTACTCTGTGCACAAGACATTCTGCTCCTTTCTCTCTTTGAACTTTATAGCTTTCAATCTTTGTGTTTTAGAAGTTGTTTAGTTTTCAGTATTACTTTGTGAAGATTGTTAGAAGATTTTATCTGTTCTTTTCGCAACAATCTAACTATTCTATGTGTTCTATGTGTAATTCTTGATTGGAATATTTTTAATAAAAGAATTAATTAAAGTGAAAAAATTGTGTATTGTATTCAACCCCCCTTCTACAATACATGTTCTTGTTCTTATTAGCCATCTGGGACTAACAGTTTCCTATTTATACTGCATGCATTAAATGCAAGTCAGTACAACTTCACACGTGGCAGCATCTGGTTTAGTTGCATGAATTTGACTTTAGCAAACATCCTAGTGACCGCATGATGAACAGTGTAGTTGCAGAGTGGTTTGTACGATCCTGGACAAAAGGGATGTTCATTCTGACAAATCGTACGGGCGTGCAAGGAGATAAGACAAAAGTAACTTGTAGAGGAGGCTTCATGATCAACGCTCGCTGAATAGATTTTTATCAGCGAATGATAAAGTTCAGCGTTCGCTGAAGTCTGCTACTTGAAACTTCACGTGAAATGGACAAGTCTTGTGTTCGCTGATATCCACATCAGGTCACTAGTAGACTTAGTCACTTATTCGTCAGCTTGGTCTTCGATTTCAGCTTTGAACTCAGTTGTCGTGAATCTTGTTTTCAGGGATCATAAGCAAACAATTACAAATGAAACTATCAGCGATCATCAGTGAGACTGAACAGGCTCAGGGCTCACTAATGTACATGCATCGCTGAAGTATAAATTAAAGCATGTGTTTTCCATCAGCGATACTAAACAGACTTAGTATATATTCTTAGATGGTGAAACACTGATACATATTGTTTACTTACAATTTTCACTAAGTAGTTTTGAGAGTCATTATCAAATCACTGAAGGGTTTGGATCAACAATGCCCCCTATTTGATGATGACAAAGCAATAAAAGAAAGTTTCTAAGTTAAAAACACAAGGATAAAAAGGACTCATAAAGTGTGTGTCCCATTTACTGTTTTCAGGGATCTTTTCTAGTACAGATGGAATAAAGTATTTCACTGAAACTTTTCAATACTTCGTAAATACAAGATTACAAGGGAAGTTGAAAAATTACAAGTACAGTGAAAGATAATCACAAGTACAAAAGTTTACAAGCTGATAAAAAAGAAGAATACAAAAGGTGATCCTATCAGCTATTCAGGTTCTTCCTTGAAGAGAAGTTCATCAAGGGTGTCAGTCTGTGGAATCATCCAATCAGGGACTATTACTCCCTGATCCCGTCTTCGTTTGGCTTCACGGTAGATCTGGGGCTTGATGAATCTTCCAAGGAATGAGCGATCACACCAATACAGAAGGTCTCTGAGTTGTTCGATAGGAGCGATGGGTAACTCAGATAGGCGTTGAAAGCACTGACGACCATAGTAATCAAGGAAGAATATGCCATAAGGTTCACTGACTACCTTTCCAGCTTCAAATTCTTCAGCGGGAGGCAGTGAGATGTCAAGTCCTGAAAAATCAGCATCTGGACCAAGTACAGCTTCACGAGAAAAGTCAACACCAGTCTCGTTTCGTATAACAGGGCCTGAAGATGGCGGAGGCTTTTTCTTTGGAGCGCTTCGTTTTGGTTTGATGGCTGGAATGGACAGATCAACAACTGAGGAGACTTAGTCGATTAGCTTATTAATAGCGTTTTCAACACAAGACTTGTAGCTTGATCGAGATCGCTGAATTGCGACCCGAATTTCTAACCATTCGTTAAGCCCAAGTTTTTGCAACTCTGAGATATAACAAGTTCTTGACACTCCGTTTTCTCTGATCATCTGGACATCGACAATGGCAGAACCTCTGACAGTCCTCCTTATCAGGTTTACAAATTTTATTCTTGCTGGAAGCAACCTGAAGTGGAGTTTCTTCTTGCACCAGGCCAAGGTGGTGTCGCTGACCCTTTTCTTTTCTGTCTTTTTCATGCCAGCTTCTTTGAGCAGTTGTTGCTGGACCTTGAGAGAAAATTTCTTCAGCCGAGGATCCTTTACTGAACGTTGAGCAATTTCAAGAGCGAAGTTTTTATCAGCGAGTTCACTCTTATGTTGTTCAGCGAGGATCTTCTCAGCCTTGAGGATTTTAGCGACTTCCCTCGGAGTCAGGCAACTGAGACGTGCAAGGAAGAGACGCTGACTTTCTTGCTTATGAATCATCGTTGCTTTCCTTCTTTGTTCATCTTCATCTGACATTTGAGGAGGCAGAGAAGGTCTTCTGGGATGGGAAAGCAATTGTTCTTCAGCTTGTTCATCAGTCTCATTCAGAACAGAGACCGGATTATTTGATCATCAGCTTGGAGAGCTGGGATTTTTTGTTGCGGTGTTGATGGAGGAGCTTCAGTGGTAGCCTCAAGCAGGGGAGAGGACTAGCTGAAACAACATGATCAATTGAGTTAGATCTTTTTGAAGGTAGAAGGAGATAGAGAAAGAATTGGCTAAGTGTTTAGAGATTTTAGGAGGAGTAGGGTAGAGATTGAGAATGGGTAGAGGAGGGAGGCAGTGTATGGAAAGAAGAGATAACATACCTGACAAGTTGGCTTCTTGAGGAGGATAGCCAAGTTTTCATTTGCAAGGCCTTTATTTGTGCCATGCTGCGCTTTCTTAGCAGGAGACTTTACAACGGTCTTCTCCCCTAGTTCGTTGATGGAGACACCCTTTAGATCAGGGACTTTGATGGCTTCAAGATGAAACCATAAGGGATCATCATCTTCATCATCGTCATCCTTGGGAGAAGGACGGGTTGAGGGTTCTTCATCAGCTATATCTAGCTCTTCATCATCCTCTTCCTCATCCTCAGAGTCAATGTTGAGGATTTTGTTAGCGAGAGAATGAGAAAGGTCTTCGCCTAGCTCCCCCTCAGAAGGAGAGGGTTGTTCAGCGGTTCCCTCAGGATGATCAAGTTCCTTAGGGTCTTCTGTTTCAACATTTTCTTCCTCCCCCTCAACAATTCGGGGGAAGTGTTCAGGTGTCTTCTCCTCTTCTTCCACCGAATGGGGGGAGGTAACAGTAATGGCAGCAGCATCAGCAACATGCGTTTCCTCAGAGACCCTGTCTGCTTGGCCATGGTGCCCTGAAGTAGATGGTTGGTTCCGTTCAACCTCTGCCATTATGTTTTCAAGGCCAGAAATAGCAGGGACAACTTCCATAATAAACTCCACTGCCATCTCTAACTTTTCCCAGTCATCCTGAGAATAGTGAGATAAAGGGACAATGGGGGCTTCCAATCTTTCAAGGATTTTAGTGAGCAGCGTATTGAAGTCTGAAACTTTAGAGGACAGACTGTTCACCTCACCTTGGAGGTTTGTAACGGTTGTGTTCAGGGACCCAATTTCACCGCTGAGACTGGTGAATTGGGTGGAGAGCTGCTTCTAGTCGTTGGCAAGATTGGCGACCTCTGTTTTGACATCCTGGAGCGCAGAAGTGTTGTTGTTGAGAGCGAGCTCCAGGTCTTTCACTCTTTTTGCAGATTAGAGATATTAACAGAGTTGGTTTTCTCTGCAAGGGTAGTGGAGATGGTCTTCAGCGTTTCCCCAACATCACTGATAGCCGAGGTGTTGGTGGAGATATTGGTGGAGAGAGTCTTCACCTTATCAGCGATATCTATGAGGGACGAGCTGATTGTCCCCAAATTAGGACCTGAAAAAGAAAAGAACTTGTGAGTAAATGAAAGCTTAGAAGTTGGGGTTTCAGAGAGGGGAATGGATTGTGTATGGATACCTGTATGATTGGGGTTGGAGAAGGTGCTGAAGTTACAAGTTCCTCCCCAGTGTTCCATGTTGTCCTCAAACGAACGAACAAGGATTGTTGTAGAAGAACCTACAGGTCCTGTGAAGTTCCGCCGGATCATGCTCTGAAGAGTGGCCGCGCTTGTATCCATCAGTGGAAATGATGGTAGCGTTGGTGAAACGTTGAAGGTGGTGTAGACAAAAGGAGCAGAAGAAGAAGAAATGCTTGAGAAAAGTGGGGCAACAGATTCAATGTTCGAGGCACTGAGGAATACCTCTTCAGTGCTTGGAGGCACTGAAGATGTTAGGGTACGTTCCATTGAAGCTTCAGAGATTTGAGTCTCTGGAGTGGTTGATGGGATGGATGTTGCAGTTGTGGAGGAGTTAACCACGAAATCATCAAACGATGCCTGAGAAGAGGAAATCGTTGATTCTGGAGCCTGCGAAGGTTGGGGTTTCTCCTTTTGGATCTTTTTGGACTTATGGATGCCAATGGGGATAGTAGTTTGTTTCCTCTTTTTAAGAGAGGTGGTTATAGCATCCTGGGTTCCAGCGGAGGGTTGTGCTGCTGAAGGAGCTGCTGAAAGAGAAGAAGTGGGGCGGAGAAGAGAGAGTAGAGTAGAAAGACTTACCTCGCCTTCGATGGGTTTGAAGTAGAGTACCTTGGGTCCAACCAGGGAGAGATTGTAGTCTCCCTGCTTAGGGTAGAGGTTGTCCAGAGCCAGTTGTAGGATGGCTGAGATGAAACACGGGTAGGGAACAGTTGTGGAGCGTTCGGGATTTTCGACCCGCTCCATCAGGTCTTCAAAGATAATGCGGGCATAGTCCACATTCATACCCTTCAGCAGAGCATAAGCCATGGCAACCTGAGTCTTTGAGGCTTGATCAGTGGAGCCTGTTTTGGCTGTCATGCAGCTTATGATGTGGGCGAAGATGAAGCTTAATTCAGCGGGCATCTTGTTTTTGAGGACCTTGGTATGCTTCTTGTCAGGCTCCCCACTGCAGGTTGTGTCTCATAGGTATTTCATGAGATCAAGAAAGGCTATGAGTTCAGCCTCACCTTTAGTGGTGTTGGGGTCAGTGAGAGGGACAAAGGGGTTAGTTTTGGTACTGCCAGGGAGATTCAGTGTCTGGCGGATGGCAGCAGGGGATATGGCTCCTTGACCCAGTTCGGTTTGGAACCCGATCACTAAGTATTCCTTTCCAATTTTCCTGAAGGTAGCAGTGGTACGATGAGTAGTGTACCTGAACTGCTGTAGAAGATTGCAGTGTGCAGGGGGTGTGATGGTCATAGCAGTGGCTAGAGGGCAAGTTTTGATGAAATTCACTGCGTCAGTTAGATGTGGGGATGACTTCTTCTTTGGAAATTCCAGCTGGGCATAGGGGTGTCAAAAATAACCGAAACCGAATAACCCACCCGAACCGAATGAAATTTGGGTTAAACGGTTTCGGGGTAAACGGTTTGGTTAACCGAATAATAATTCTTATTCGGTTCGGTTTTCGGTAAATTTTTTCTAATTCGGTTAAACCGAATAACCCGAATATCACACTCTACTAATATTTTATATATTTCATGTTTATAAAAAATAATCCAAATACATGTTATACTATTATTATTTTACATATTTTATTGCTATATAATATTTTTTATTGATAGTAGATAAGGTTTTTATTAGATTACGTTTTTTTCTTTGATTTACAACATCACATTGAAAATATATATATATATATATATATATATATATATATATATATATATATATATATATATATATATATATATATATATATCATTCGGTAGATATTGGTTGATAGATGGCGTTTTTACTTATATAATAAGTCATTTACCGAGTATTATTGTATAATACAATATTATATTAAAAGCAACGGACAATTAATTTGAGAAAGTCTCCAACGAAAAGATATAAATACTTATTCGGTTTAACCGATTACCGAACCGAATAACCCGAAACCGAATAAACCGAAACCAATTAAACCGAACCTTATTTGGTTTGGTTATCGGTTAGTTTTATAAAAACTTAAAAACCGATTAACCCGAACCGAATAAACCAAAAACCGATTTAACCGGCCGAATAACACCCCTAGCAGGGCATAGGGTTTGTTTGAGGCAAAGACAATTTGGTTCAGCTCACATTTCACATTTTCAGCCCTTGTCAAAACTGGAGTGTTGGTAGCAGCAACGTTTGAAGATGCCATTTCTGTTTAGAAACAAAAGTAGGGAAGAAAAAGATGAACTTCTTAAAATGGAAATGTTTTATCCAAAATAAGGGTTTTTGAAGATTTTAGGGTTTTACAGTTTCCTTTTTAAGGAAGAAACAGTAAAATGTAGGTTTTCTAGTTTTAGAAGAGTTTAAAACTAGTGAAAAATAATGTTTTCCAGTTTCCTTTGAAGGAAAGGGATTATGGAAAAACATATGAATGTTTAAGTTTAAGATTTTTATTTTAAACTCAAAAGAAAAACTATATTTCAAGTTTTGTCCATAAGATCATGAAGAAGATGATTTTATGTTTGAAAAACGTTTGTTTTGATCCAATGTATCAAGAAGTAAGATCAAAACAAGATATAAAAAGATTTAAGATAAGAAGATATGAACCTGTAAGAGTGAAGGTTGAAGATTCAAGTAACATGTTTGAATATCACAAATCCAAGAACAAAATGCTTGAAGATTTCTTGCTTGAAAGAGTTTGTGCGCGTAAAAGGTAAAAATATAAACATGAAGAGTTTATATAGTGAGTGTAGAGAGAGAAAGTGATGAGCATGAAAAGTTACTCATCATGACACGAACACGTCCCATGAAGCTTATTGGGCAAGAATTCAAACGGACGAACGTGTCAGAGAAAAAGACGTGCCATAGGTTATCCGTTTTGATGACGTCAGAAATGTCTTTTCACTTTCAAAAGGTTTCCCTGAAGGTTTTGAAAACATCAGAGAGGATTTTAAAAAGAAGAGTGTTGATCCAAACCCTCAGTGATTTGATAATGACCCTGAGAAACACTTAGTGAAAATTGTAAGTAAACAATATGTATTAATGTTTTGCCATCTATGAAAAATATACTAGGTCTCTTTAGTATCGCTGATGGAAACATGTGCTTTAAAATTATACTTATGCGAACACTGTACATCAATGAGCCCTGATCCTGTTCAGCCTCACTGATGATCGCTGAATGTTTATCATGTAATTGTTTTCTTATGATCCCTGAAGACAAGATTCGCACCAACCAAGTTCAAAGCTGAAATCGAAGACCAAGCTGTAGAACAAGTGACTAAGTCTACTAATGACCTGATGCGGATATCAGCGAAGACAAGACTGGTCCATCTCACGCGAAGTTTCAAGTAGAAGACTTCAGCGAATGCTGAACTTTATCATTCGCTGATAAAGAATCATTCAGCGAGCGCTGATCATGAAACCTGTTCTACAAGCAACTTTTGTCTTATCTCCTTGCACGCCTCCGTACGATTTTCTCAGAATGGACATCCCTTTTGTCTAGGATCGTACAACAAACTCTGCAACTACACTGTTCATCATGCGGCCACTAAGATGTTTGCTAAAGTCAGTACATGCAACCAACCAGAGGTTGCCACATGTAAAGGTGTACTGTCTTGCATTAAATGCATGCAGTATAAATAGAGAACCCTACTTCATTTCTGAAGTGCTTGGCTCTTCTCTCGCTGAACCTCTTAGTGCTTAGAAAATTATCCTTAGTTTTCTAAATCTTCTTTTCTCTCTATATTTCTAGTGCAAGAAATTTGTGTGTTCTCATAGTTTGTTTAGATTAGGTTTTTAACTTGATCTTATTTCGCAACAAACTGTAAATTGTTTGATTATATCAATAAACAATTTAGAAAGATAAAAAACTGTGTTTGTATTCAACCCCCCCCCCCCCCCCTTCTACAAATTTGTATAACCTTCGGGACCAACAAGTGGTATCAGAGCAGATTGTTTAATTTCATAAACAAGATCTTGCTTATACTATCTTCCTTGCTATTTCTTAATTATGGCAAATACTACAAACACAAACTACATAGATAATGGTCTTTTGCCAAACCTCCTCGATTCAGCAAAGATAATTTCAATCTTTGGAAAAATCGAATGATACTCTTTTTAGAAGGTGTAGATCTAACTATGCCTTACTATATTGAAAATGGATCCTATGTTCCACATATGATCCAAGCTGCTGTTCCTACCATATCAACTACTGCCGCCATCCCTGAAAGACTAATCACTCTAGAAGTCTCTCAGTGGACTGATGAGGACAAGAAGAAGGTGGCCATCGAGACTAAGGCCAGATCCATCATCTCTATGTCTCTTCCTGATGAAGTCTACCATTCCGTCATGAATCTCAAGAGCTCAAAAGCCATGTGGGACACTATATGTGTTCAATATGAAGGTACTGCTGAAGTCCATGACTCTAGAAGAATTAACCTGGTAAGGCAATACGAAAGTTTCATCTATGGTAAGATTGAAACTCTTTCTGAAGTTCACTAACGTTTTAACTGCTTAGTTATTGATTTAAAAACTGTTGGTAAGACCTACTCTAACTCCGAGATCCTGGAAAAATTCTTGGAATGTCTTCTTGAAAGCTGGGACAATTATACTATGTGTCTTAAGCTATCTAAGGATCTGAAATTTATGACCCTCAAAACCTTATTTGGCACTATGCTCAATCAAGAGCAGTCGTGTCAACTTAAGAAGAATCTTGTCAAAGATTCCAAAAACACACCTGTTGCTTTACTCTCTTCAGAGTCAGTACCGGCTCAGTGATCAACTATCACGATCACTGAAATGGAATCTAACTCTGATGATTCATCAGACGCTAATCCTTCAGAGCTTTATGAATCTCTAGCACTCCTGACAAATTCTTTCAGGAGGTTTGCTAGAAAGAGTAACTTCAGAAGAAATAAACCTCTAATCATCACTGACAAGCCCAAATCATCTTCTGTTGATAAGGCTACTGCTACTTGCTATAACTATGAAAAGATAGGTCACTTTGCTAGTGAGTGCATGTCAAAGGAAGTTTCCAAACCTACTTCTTCTTCCCTCAAGAAATCCTTTACTCCTAGGAGTAAAGATGACAAATATCAAAAGCTGAAAGAGAAATATGCTAAGTTAAAAGCATATAAAAAGAAAGGAAAAGGTCTGATCCTTGAAGATCACGACTGGGCCGAGTCTGATGAAGAATCAGATTCAGATAAAAAAGATGAGGCCAACCTCTGCCTCATGGCCAAAATAGAAGAGGATGAAGAACAAGCTAAAATTCCCTCCACTTCCACTTCTCAGGTATCAATCTCTACCACCTCTACTTCAGCTATCAGTGAAGCTGATAGACTTCGAGCAATCGATACGCTGACTGTTGATTTGTATGACTCTATGAATGGCAAAACTAAAGCTGAACAAATGAATATAGATTTAACTGAACAACTTAAAAATTGTCACCTCAAAATTCAAGAGCTTTCAAACATTGAAAATAATCTGAAAGACCAGGTGTATGTAAATCAAGTCATCAACATTGAACGCGAGCAAGCTATCGCTGATCTGAAAGCTAAAAAGGATACTATTGAAGGATGGTATAAATCCTCAACAAAGATCACTGAGATAATCAGTGCTCAGATCCATGCTAAAGACAAAAGTGGTATTGGTTACAAAGCTGACGCTAAGGAACCAACCACTGACCGCTCCATGCTTAAGTTTGGAATGTTCGTGTCTTCTGTCCCTGACATCTCATTACCTCAGTGTTCCTCTTCTAAAACTCCCATCCCTGAGGAAAACCTACCTTTATTTCTAAAGGTAAAGGTAAAGAAAAAGTTATTGATCAAAAACCTCAGAAGGGTACCTATGTACCTAAGCTAAAAGTTTCTAAATCTTCAGTGAATCATCCCTCTACTTCTAGGACCAAGATCCCTGAATTCATTCAGCAATCCACTCCTAAAATAAGATTGGATGTTACTGGTAAGAAATCAGAAGTACTGATAGTTCCTCCAATTTCCAATGCCAAAGGTATTCTTAGTGCTGGCCCTACTCGTTTAAAATTATCTAAAAAGCATGCCAATGGTCCTAAAGCTATTTTTAGCTATAGGAAATGTTATCACTGTCGACTTATCGATCACATTGCTAGAAAATGCCCTACAGCCACCAAAGCTGAGAAATTAGCTAAGGTAAAGATCAATGCCCCCAAGGCAAAGAAGACCAATCCTGGTGCAAATCAGGTTAAGGTGAAAACCACCACTGACGTTAAGAAATTAACCAAAGTGAAGAATGTTACTGAAGTTGAATCTTCAAATGCTGCGAAGATTGTTGAACCTTCTACTTCCTCTACCACCACTGACAAATGTGGTCCCATAGTTAAGTGGGTACCTATTCAAAACTAATCTTCCTTTGTTTGCAGGTCTTGAAGGGTATCTGGTATCTTGATAGCGGATGCTCTCGACACATGACCGGAAAGAAAAACTTGCTTACTGAATATAATGAAGAGAAATGTCCCTCTGTGACCTTTGGTGGAAACGGAAAAGGCTATACCTGAGGGTTTGGTGTACTTTCTAATGGTACAACAATCTTCAGAAGAGTCGCATATGTCGAAGGGCTGAAGCACAATCTTCTTAGCATCAGTCAGCTATGTGACAAGGACTTCAAAGTTTGCTTCACTAAAGAAGCATGTTTCGTCACTGACAAGAAGAAGAAAGTTACTCTCAGTGGATATCATTTGGAAAATGTTTATGTAATAAACATAGACTCAACAACCACTAAGAATGCTTGCGTTTTCTCCAAAGCCTCTTCTGATGTCAACTGGCTATGGCATAAAAGACTCTCTCATCTCAACTTCAAGACACTGAATACTCTTTCTTCAAAAGAGTTAGTCACTGGTCTTCCTCAACACTCATACGCTAAGGAATCTCTCTGTTCAGCGTGTGAAAAAGGAAAACAAACCAAAGCTAGCTTCAAGTCAAAGGAAGTTTCCTCAGTGCCATCTCCTCTTCAACTCCTCCACATGGATCTGTTTGGCTCTATCAACGTTCAATCCATCGCTGGAAGTAAATACACTCTAGTCATCGTGGACGAATTCTCTCGCTACACCTGGGTGATGTTTCTCCGTGCTAAGAGAGACACACTAGAAGAATTGATGTCCTTTGTCAGGAAAATTGAAGTCCTGAACAATCTTACTGTTCGCTCAATAAGGAGTGATCATGGGTCTGAATTAAAAAACAGTTCCCTTGATAACTTATTTGAAAGTAAGGGTATTTCTCACAACTTTTCTTCAGTGAGAACACCTCAAAAAATGGAGTCGTAGAAAGAAGAAACCGAACTCAAGACCCTCCGCTGATAACGAAGAACTCAATCAGTGGATGTTTTCTCATTTTGGGGATTCAGAAGCTAATCTTAACCCCGACCCTCATGTCAACATACCTACTGCTGATGATGATCCTGTCATCATTCCCAGCATGCAGACAAGTGAAGCTGAATCATCTTGGGTTTCAGCTGTTCCAATCAGCGCTATGCCTGTTCCTGAACTATCATATGATATTCCATCAACTTCTCAGCAATCAGTGAATGAAGTTTCATCTTTTCTTCCTGTTGTGCCTCTACTAGCGAACGTCGCTGAAGCTTCATCCTCAGTGACTCTAGAGTTTCATTCTGCGTCAGTGGCTCACGCTCCTGCTCAGCGATGGACCATAAATCACCCCATTGGTCAAATTCTTGGTGATCCAAACGTAGGCGTTCAGACTCAACGCGGTACAGGTAACATTTGTCTCTATGTTAATTTTATTTCATTGACTGAACCAAAGAAGGTTGATGATGCCCTCAGAGATCCAAACTGGGCCATCGCTATGCAAGAAGAGCTGACTGAATTCGAAAGAAACAAGGTTTGGAATCTCGTCCCTAGACCATCTGATAAATCTGTGATAGGCACTATGTGGGTCTATCACAACAAGTTAGATGAAGATGGAACTGTAACCCGCAACAAATCTCGTCTAGTTGATCAGGGATACAAACAAGAGGAAGGAATAGATTACGACGAAACCTTTGCCCCAGTGGCAACACTGAAAGCTATTCGTATATTTCTAGCTTACGCTGTTCACAGAGACTTCAAGGTATATCAGATGTATGTGAAATGAGCATTCCTAAATGGAAGGCTGAATGAAGAAGTCTACGTTGAACAACCTCCAGGATTCACTGTTCCTAAGCATCCAGGTTATGTTTAGAAGTTGGATAAGGCACTCTATGGACTGAAACAAGCTCCACGAGCATGGTATGACACTCTTTCATCTTTTCTCCTTATCGGAAAATTTGAGCGTGGTAAAATTGATAACACTATATGTTTTAGGAAAATAAAAGGTCATATCATTCTTGTTCAAATATATGTTGATGAAATTATATTTGGTTCTACTAACCCATCTTTATGTACTCGTTTCGCTGAAAGAATGAAAGCTGAATATAAAATGAGTATGATGGGTGAGCTGACTTATTTCCTTGGACTCCAAATCTAGCAAAATGACAAGGTTACTTTTATCCACCAAGGGAAATATGTCAAAGATATTCTGAAAAAATTTGATCTAACTCAAAGCTCAACTATGAAAACCCCTATGGCACCGCCGCTGACACTTAACAAAGATTCTTCAGGGAAGCCTGTTAATGTTATTGCGTACCGTGGGATGATCGGCTCTCTTCTTTATCTTACAGCTAGCCGTCCTGATATCATGTATGCTACTTGTTAATGTGCACGATATCAATCTGAACCCAAGGAATCTCATTTGATCGCTGTAAAGCGAATTTTTAGATATCTGAAGGGTACTCCCAAGCTAGGTCTTTGGTATCCCAAAGACAGGGTCTGATCTAACCGCCTTTTCAGATAGTGACTTTGCAGGTTGCAAATTGGATGGAAAAAGCACCACAGGAGGCTGTCAGCTCTTGGGTGGAAAGCTGGTGAGTTGGACAAGCAAGAAGCAAAGTTCAGTGTCCACTTCTACAGCTGAAGCTGAGTACGTAGCCGCTGGAAGTTTTTGTGCTCAAGTCTTATGGATGAGAAATCAGCTAATAGACTATGACCTTCAGCTCTTCAAAATTCCAATCTATTGTGACAACACTAGTGCCATCGCTATAGCCAATAATCCAGTGCTACACTCAAAGACCAAACACATCGAGATCAGGTATCACTTTATTAGAGATCATGTGATGAATGGTGACATAGAACTTCACTTTATCCCAACTGACTTTCAGTTAGCTGATCTTTTCACCAAACCTCTTGATGAGACAAGATTCAACTTTCTCATCAGCGATCTTGGAATGCTGAACCTTGAAGATTAATTCTTCAGCGGTAACGCATTCGATCAGTGATAAAGGAAATTATATCTCCTTATTCATCATCCAATCTCTGAACAAAATGATTCACTGATAACAAGGTATGTTCTCTCTCAAATCGCTGAAGTTTACTTCAACATGCAGAATTTCAAAATAAAATGTATTGCTGAATATGTTGGTCCCGAAGGCCTATACAAGTTTGTAGAAGGGGGGGTTGAATACAAACACACAGATTTTACTTTTCTAAATTGTTTATTGATAAATCATTAACAATTTACAGCTTGTTGCGGAAACAAGATTAAGGATAAACCTAAATCTAAACAAGTTGGAACACTAAGGTTTCTTGCACTAAGAGAGATAAGAAAATTACTAATAATAACCTATCTTGAGATAAGAGATTTGAACTTGTCCAGAGTTAGCAAGTTACTTCAAATGAAGTGAGTTCATCTCTTTATATACTGCATGCATTTAATGCAAGTCAGTATACACTTTACACGTGTCATCAGCTGGTTGGTTGCATGTCATTGACCTTTGTTGACAACCTTAGTAGCCGCATGGATGAACAGTGTAGTATCAGAGTGGTTGTACGATTTCAAATATTCGGAGGTTCTTTTCTGACATTTCGTACAAAGTCGTGCAAGGGGGGTTAAGACAAAAGTATTTTGTACGGAGGACTTCATGATCAGCTTTCGTTGATTCAGCGATTATCATTTACTATTCAGCAGATGATAAAGTTCAGCGATAGCTGAAGTCTTGTACTTGATACTTCACGTTGAGTGGACAAATCTGAGTCTTCGCTGATCCGCATCAGTTCATTAGGAGACTTGTCGCTGGTTCTTGAGCTTGATCTTCGACTTCAGCGTAGAACCTTTGTTGACGTGAAACTTGTCTTCAGGGATCATAAGTAAACAACTAACTTATCAGCGATCATCATAATGACTGAACAGACTCAGCGTTAATGATGAACAGTGTTCGCTGAATGTTTAATCTAAACAACAAGAGTTCCTATCAGCGGTACTGGAAGATCTTAGTACTTATCAGCGATAGTGAAACTCTGATACATATTGTTTACTTACAATTTTCACTAAGTATATAAGAAAGGGTCATTATCAAATCACTGAGGGTTTGGATCAACAATCTCCCCCTATTTGATTATGACATAGCAACAAAGAAAATTGCTATTTAATGAAAACATAAGGATAAAAAGAACTCATAAAATATTTGTCCCTTTTACTGTTTTCTGGGATCTTTTCAGTACTGATGGAGTAAAGTACATTCGCTGAAATCTTTCTTTAAAACTTTGAATCAGGTTACAAACAGAAAAGGAAAGATTACAAGTACGAGCGAAATAAATTACAAGTACAAAAGGATAACTGATAAAATAGATGAAAGAGGCGATCCTATCAGCTTACAGAGGTTCTTCCTTAATGAGAAGTTCATCAAGGGTCTTTTCAGTGGGGATCATCCAGTCAGGAACCGTTACACTTCGTTTTCTTTTGTTCAGCGCTTCTTCAAAGATCAAGGGTTTTAGGTGTCGTGCCTGAATGTCTTTTCTGAAGTCACACCAGTAGATGAGATCTCTGAGCTGTTCGATTGGAGTGATTGGAAGCTCAGCGATCCGTTGAAAACATTTACGTCCGTCGTAGTCGAGAAAGAATATTCCATAAGGATTACTGATGACTTTACCAGGGACGAAAAGTTCACATGGTGGCAAAGAAATGTCAAGGGTAGATAGATCAGGGTCAGGACCAAGCACTTCAGCGCAAGAGAAACCAATTCCAATTTCATTTCGTATGACAGGACCTGAGTTTGAATCTTGACGTTTCTTCTTCAGAGAGGCCCTTTTTCTTTTCAGCTTAAGATCAGGAAGAGGAGGAATGTCCACACAAGAAGATATCAAATCGATCTGTCTGTTTATCAGCTTTTCGAAATGATCCTTGTACTTAGATTGTGACGGTTGGATAGCTAACCTCATCTCCAGCCATTCAGAGAGACCATACCTTTTTACAGTGTCAGCTCGAAAGGCTTCAGATTGGCCATCTTCTCTGAAAAGTTTGATGTCAACAATAGGTACTCCGATAGAGGTTCTTCCAGAGATGAATACCTTGTTGATCTTCGCTGGACGATATCTGAAGTGTATTTTCTTTTTACACCAGATCAGGGTGGTCTGAGAAACTTCAGTTTTCTTTTCCACGATCTTCTAGGCTTCTTCCCAAAGCTTTCGTTGGACTTGAATGGGAACACGTTTCAGCTTGGGGTCTTTGACAGATTCTTGAGTAAGCTTGATGGCGTATTCTCTGTCTTTTTCTTCAGCTTCCTTTCTTTCAGCGATGAGGCGTTCAGCTCTGAGGTGTTCATTGTATTCAGCTTTTGAAATTCTGAACTTTGGAGGAACTGAAGGCAGTTGATCACGCCTTAGAATGATTCGCTGATCCTCGAATCGCTTTATTATTTCCTCTCTTTTCTTCTGTTCTTCTTCTCTTAGCTTTTGAGGAGCTAAGGAAGGTCTTCGTTTGTGAGAGAGAGTCTGTTCTTCAGGTTCATCAGTCTCAGAGATCAAATCCAAGACTGGGATTATTTCTTCAGCATCAGCTGGTATAGTTGTGGAGCCTTCAGCGATATCCTCAAACAGGGGAGAGGACTAGCTGAAACACAGTGATCTTACAAGTAAGAACTTGGGTAGAATCAGATAGAGAGAATTGGTTTAAGTGTATAGGCTTGGGTAGAGGAACTGATAGTGTATGATAGAGGAGGGATGGAGTAAGAGATGTTTAGTGTACCTGACAAACCGGCTTTTCAAGCAAGATCGTCAGATTGTCATCTTCAGCGACGCTTTTGCCTTTGCCTTTCTCAGCTCCAGAGGCTGAGGGCTTTGTCTTTGTCCGCTCCCCTGAAGGTTCATTTATCGAGATTCCCTTAAGAGCTTTGATCTTCGGAGCAGGTTTGACGATAAAGAAGTCATCGTCATCTTCATCATCATCATCATCATTCTTTGGAGAAGAAGATGGTTCATTATCAGGGATGTCGACGGCTTCATCATCTTCTGCTTCGGATTCTTCAGCGTCTTCTTCGAGTTGCTCCCCCTCAAATACAGAGGCGAGCTTCTCCGTTCCCTCAGGGTGTTCATCTCCCTGAGGTCCAGCGGATGCTTCAGCTTCAATAGTCTTCTCACCCTCTTCAGCGAAGGTGAGGTCTTCGTTCTTCTCTCCCCTGATAGATTCATCATGGGAAAGGTCTTCAGCGCTCTTGGAAGGGTTTTCAACGCTCTTCTCCCCCTCTTTTTCATGATGACTGGGGGAGGAATGGGTAGATTCAGCAGCGTGGGTAGGTTCTCTGTCTTCTTGGCCAGAGAAACCTACACGAACTTCAATCTTTGCTAATCTGTCTTCTAGGCCCGAAATAGCAGGATTGATTTTCTTCAGCTCAGTGCAATCGTCCGCTGTAAAATGTTCAGATTCAGGGACAGGGGCAGGAGCAGGAGTATTCGCTTTGTGTAGCAGCTGCTCGATCATTGTCTTCATCGAACCAACGTCAGTCTTTACAGAGCTTAAGTCAGTCGTCAGAGTGTTGACATTTGTCTTCACAGCAGACATATCTCCCTCTAGTGTTCCAACCGATGTCTTCAGCGTTGTTACCTCGTTGGACATGGATGAAACTGAATTTTTCAGAGAGGTGTAGTCTGTGTAGATATCAGCGAGCACCTTGGCGAAGTCGCTGAGAGTTTTATCAAGCTGCTTCATGTCATCTGTGGAAGCCTTCTTCTCCACCACCGTTGTCAGCTTGTTCAGATTCTCTCCAGCGTTTGTTACAGCTGTAGAGTTATTGGAGAGAGTGGTGGTGAGACCTGTCAGCTTTGTTTCCACGGACTTCAGAGAGGCGTTGATGTCTCCCAAGTTAGGACCTGTAACAGATAAGAACTTGTGAACAAAGGAAAGCTCAGAAGTTTGGGGTTTAGTTACAGTGTTTATGGGTTTTTGTTTACCTGCAGGTGGATTGGTGAATTCGTCGAAATCACGGGTTCCTGAGTAAAGTTCCATGTCATCTTCAAAAGTGCTCATGGATTGTTCTGCAGGTCCTGTCTTCATCATTTCTGGATTATCAGCTTTAGCTTCCGTAGAAATGATGGCATCTCCAGTGATAACTGGAGGAGAGAACAAACGAGTAGAGGGAGAAGCGAAGGATAAGATTGGAGGTTGGGTTCTGAGTTCAGCGTTGGAATCGCTGAGAATCACTTCATCAGTCTTTTGAGAGACTGAGGGAGGTTGGGAAGTTTCCAAGTCTGTAATCTCAACGTTTGGAGACGCTGAGATTGGGATGGAAGGGATGGCTTGTTCAGGTGTGGCAGAGCGTACCACTGAACGTTCCTTCAGCTCTGCAGAAAGAGCTGAGGAGTCTTCAGCATGAGATTGCTGGGGTTGTTCCTTTGTTTTCTTGATCCTTTTAGAATCAAGTGGGGTGTAAGAGTGTTTCCTTTTAAGAGGAATAGAGGTAGCAGCTGGGGTATCAGCGGTGGGTTTGTCCGCTGAAGGAGCTGCAGAAGTAGAAGAAGTATGAGGGTTAAGAAGAGTTAAGAGTGTAGAAAGACGTACCTCATTTACGGTTGGTTTAAAGTTGAGTATCTTTGGACCGACCTGAGAAAGTTTCAGGTCACCATCAGTTGGGTAGGTTTCCTTCAGGCCACATTGGAAGATGGCGCTGATGAAACGGGGGTAGGGAACCCATGGAGGCCTGTCAGCGACGGTGTCCACTCGTAGAACCAGGTCTCCATAGATGATCGATGCCCAGTCTATGTTGAGACCTTTCAGCAGTGCATAACCCATTGCTTGCTGAGGTTTAGCGGCTTGGTCGGAGGAGCCACTCTTTGCAGTCATGCAGCTTATCAGATGAGCGAAGATGAAATTCATCTCGCTGGGCATTTTCGATTTCTTGATGATCGTCAGCTTCTTCTCGGGCTTCATGTCTCTGCCTATTTCCCATACATAGCCCATTGCATCGAAGAATGCAATGATGGCTTCCTTGTCTGAGTTTTTCTTGGGGTCAGGGAGGGGAACAAAAGGTTTTTCCTTGGTGGCGATGGGAAGGCTGAGAGCTTTGCGAATAATGGCTGGGGTGATCTTTATGGTGCCATATTCGATATCGCATAGGATGAAATCTATTATTTTGGAGGGATCTTTGGCTGAAGGTAATTGAGTGTGTCTCGCTGAGTACCAGAATTGTGAGAGCAAAAGCTGATGTGCAGGAGGTGTTATGGTCAGGGCTGTGGAGATGCAACAATTCTTCAGAAATTTCACAGCATCATCTAGATGTGTGACTTGATTTCGAGGAGGAAACTCGAGAAGCGCAGAGAGGTTGTTCACCTTGGTCCAATCCAGTTTGTCAAGTTCAAACTTGACTTGTGGAGCCTTGAGGATTTCCACTTCCTCAGAGTCAGTGGAGATGTTCTCAGCGTTAGCAGGAATGTCAGACGAGGCCATTTCTCTGTATTAACAGTTCAACCAAAGATGTTAACAAATAAGAATAATCTTATTGTGGAAAGAAATTTCCAATAAGATGTTTCGAATTTTATCCATTTCATTCAGACACAAATGTCTTAATGAAGATTAGGGTTTTTCATGTTTTTGAAAACGAAAATTTCAAACCCAAACAAAAAAATCTTGTTTTCCAGTTTTGTTTGAAGATTGAGATTCTGGAAAAACGAATGTGAAGAACAAGTTTAAGATTTTTGCATTTAAACTTGAAGAACAACCATGAAATGGTTGTGTTCATAAAATCATGAAAGAAAATGATTTCATTTTAAGAAGTTCTTTTGTTTGATCTTGTTAAAACAAAGAGTAGATCAGAAACAAGTTATTTGCATTCGGTAATAAATAAGAACATATTAACCTTGATGTTTGATGAAGAAGATGATGAACAGTTCTTGAAGTTTGAAAGCACAAATGCAACAGTGAATTCTTTCTTGCGGAGGAAGATTGATCGCGTAAAAGAAAAATATAAACAAATAGTTTGTTTATATAGAGATTTTAGAAAGAGAAAATCTTGAGCGGGAAAAGATTTTCATCATTACACGGACACGTGTTTGCATTTGATTGGTAGTTTGAACGAGACGTGCAAACGTGTGTTAGAAAGAGAAAACGTGCCGGGGTTTTATCCATTGCAATGACGTCACAACTATCCTTTCATATTCTTGGTTGTCTCTGAGGTTTTGAAAAACTCAGAGATACTTTTGAAAACATGAAGCACTGAATGAAAATATTCAGTAAAGGTTTTAAGAAATTTCAAAATATCGCTGTTAAGGAAGAGATATTCAGCGATGCATTTTGTTATGAAATCTTGCATTTTCATGCGATTGTCAGAGAGAGAACATGCCTTGATATCAGTGAATCAAGTTTATTCAGAGAGAAGATGATAGAATGGGCTATACAAGTTGATTTTATCTTTTCGCTGATCAATGTGAACCGTTGAAGATTTTATCCTTCAAAGTTCAGCATTCCAAGCTCGCTGATGAGAAAGTTGAATCTTGTCTCATCAAGAGGTTTGGTAAATAAGTCAGCTAACTGATAATCAGTTGGGATAAAATGAAGTTCTATATCACCATTCATCACATGATCTCTGATAAAATGATATCTGTTTTCTATATGTTTGGTCTTTGAATGTAGTACTGGATTGTTTGCTATAGCGATGGCACTTGTGCTGTCGCAATAGATTAGAATTTTGGAGAGCTGAAGATCATAGTCTAGTAGCTAATTTCTCATCCACAAGACTTGAGAACAACAGCTTCCAGCAGCTACATATTCAGCTTCAGCTGTGGAGGTGGACACTGAATTTTGCTTTTTACTTGTCCAACTTACCAGCTTTCCACCCAGGAGCTGACATCCTCTTGTGGTGCTTTTCCTATCCATTTTGCAACCTACAAAATCACTATCTGAATAGGCGGTTAGATCGAATCCTGAATCTTTGGGATACCAAAGACCTAGATTCGCTGTACCCTTAAGATATCAAAAGATTCGCTTTACAGCTTTCATATGAGATATCTTAGGTTCAGCATGATATCGCGCACATAAGCATGTTGCAAACATAATATCGGGTCGGCTAGCTGTTAGATACAATAGAGAGCCGATCATCCCACGGTACAACGTGACATTGACAGGAACACCCTTTGTGTCCTTATCAAGTGTCAGCGGTGGTGCCATAGGGGTTTTCATAGCTGAACTTTCAGTTAAGTCGAATTTCTTCAGCATATCTTTAACATATTTTCCCTGATTAATGAAAGTTCCTTTCTTAGTTTGCTTAATCTGAAGACCAAGGAAATATGTTAGTTCACCCATCATGCTCATTTTATACTCATCTTTCATTCTATCAGCGAAACGAGTACAAAGCTCAGGGTTAGTAGAACCAAATATAATGTCATCAACATATATTTGAACTAGAATGATATGACCTTTCACTTTTCTAAAAAATAGAGTTTTGTCAATCTTACCTCGCTCAAATTTTTCAATATGGAGATAAGTAGAGAGAGTGTCATACCATGCACGAGGAGCTTGCTTCAAGCCATAAAGTGCCTTATCCAGTTTATAAACATAACCTGGACGCTTAGAATCTGAGAATCCTAGAGGTTGTTCCACATACACTTCTTCATTCAGCTTTCCATTTAGAAACGCTGACTTAACATCCATCTGATGTACTTTGAAGTTTTTGTGTACAACATATGCTAAGAATAGACGAATAGATTCAAGTCTTGCTACTGGAGCAAATGTTTCGTCGTAATCTATACCTTCCTCTTGTCTGTATCCCTGAGCAACAAGTCGAGCTTTGTTGAGGGTTACAGTACCATGTTCGTCCAACTTGTTTCGATAGACCCATTTAGTGCCTATTACTGTTTTGTCAGTTGGTCTTCGAACAAGTTTCCAAACTTTGTTTCTTTCAAATTCAGTCAGCTCTTCTTGCATGGCGCTGACCCAGTTTGGATCTTTGAGGGCATCATATACTTTCTTTGGTTCAGTTAGTGAAATAAAATTTACAAATAAACAAATATTACCTGCACTTCGTCGAGTCTGAATCCCAGCGTTTGGATCACCAAGAATTTGATCAATTGGGTGATTTATAGTCCATCGCTGAGCCGGAGCGTGAGACGCTGACTCAACTTGAACTGGAGGGGCTGAAGATGAAGCTTCAGCGTCGTCAGGAGTATCAGCCAAGAGAGGAATGGATGCAGTTGTTATTATATTCACTGATTGCTGAGAAGTAGATGGAATGTCTGAGACATTTGGTTCAGCGTTAGGTATAGTGTTTATAGGAACAGCTGAGACCCAAGAAGTTTCAGCTTCACTATTCTGCATATTTGGAATGATAGGACTATCATCTTCTACTGGATTAGCATGAGTAGTGGGAATAGCTTCTGAATCACCAAGATGAGAAAACATCCATTGATTCAGTTCTTCAGTATCAGCGGACGGTTTAGAGTTCGCTGAACGGGATTCGTCAAACGTGACGTGAATAGTTTCTTCTACAGTTTGTCTTCTACGATTGAAAACTCTGAAGGCTTTGGAAACTGAGTAGTATCCAAGAAAGATTCCATCATCAGCCTTGGGATCAAACTTTCCAAGAGCATCTCTGTTGTTCAGTATAAAACACTGACATCCAAAGATGTGAAGAAAGCTGATTGAAGGATTTCTCCCATGAAAAAGTTCATAGGCTGTCTTTTTGAATCTTTTAACTATCAGCGACCTGTTTTGCGTAAAACAAGCAGTGTTGACAGCTTCTGCCCAAAACTGAGTAGGCAGGTGAGAATCGCTGAGCATTGAACGTGCAGCTTCAATAATTGTTCTATTTCTTCTTTCAGCGACTCCATTTTGTTGCGGTGTTCTCACTGAAGAAAAGTTGTGAGAAATACCCTTACTCTCAAAGAAGGAATCAAGAGAACTGTTTTTGAATTCAGTCCCATGATCACTCCTTATTGAGCGAACGGTCAAATTGTTCAGGGTTTCCATCTTCCGAACAAAGGTGATGAGTTCTTCAGGGGTGTCACTCTTAGAACGGAGAAACATTACCCAAGTGAAGCGAGAGAATTCATCAACTATGACCAGCGTATATTTCTTTCCAGCGATGGATTGTTTGTTAACAGGGCCAAACAAATCCATATGGAGTAGTTGTAGAGGAGATGACACTGAAGAAACTTGCTTTGACTTAAAGCTTGCTTTGGTCTGCTTCCCTTTTTCACACGCTGAACATAACGACTCGTTGGCGTATGAATGCTGAGGTAGACCAGTGACTAACTCTTTTGAAGAAAGAGTGTTCAGTGTCTTGAAATTTAAATGAGAGAGCCTCTTATGCCATAGCCAGTTGACATCAGATGAGGCCTTTGAGAAGAAACAGGAGTTCTCAGTGGTTGTTGAGTCTATGTTTATTACATAAACATTTTCCAAACGATAACCGCTAAGAGCTATCTTCTCCTTTTTGTCAGTGACAAAGCAGGATTCCTTAGTAAAGATTACTTTGTTATCCATGTCGCAAAGCTGACTGATGCTTAGAAGATTATGCTTCATCCCTTCAACATATGCGACTCTTCTGAAGGAGGTTGTACCATTTGAAAGTACACCATACCCTCGGGTATGTCCTTTTCCATTTCCACCGAAAGTCACAGAGGGACCTTTCTCTTCCTTGTATTCAGCGAGCAGGCTTTTCTTACCAGTCATGTGTCTAGAGCATCCGCTATCGAGATACCAGATACCCTTCTTAACCTGCAATACAAAGGAAGATTAGTTTTTCTTAGGTACTCACTTAACCATGTATACACGTTTGTCAGTGGAAGTAGTTGGAATGGAAGGTTCAGCAGTCTTCGCAGCATTTGAAGATTCAGCTTTGTCTTTCTTCACTTTGGTTAATTTCTTAACCTCAGTGGTAGAATTCACCTTGACCTGATTTGCACCAGGGTTGGTCTTCTTTGCCTTGGGGCAATCTTCACCTTAGCTATCTTTTCAACTTTGGTGGCTGTGGGGCACTTACTAGCAATATGATCAGTGAGTCCACAGTGATAACATTTCCTATAGCTAAAAGTAGTTCTAGGACCATTTGAATGCTGAGCTTTTAATTTCAAATTAGAAGTGCCAGCACCAAGTAAACTATTGGCTTTAGAAATGGGACGAACATTTAGTTCTTCAGATTTTTTACCAAGGACATCCAATCTGAGTCTAGGAGTAGATCGCTGAATAGATTCAGAGATCAGCTTCCTTGATCCAGAGGGATGGGTCACTGAAGCTTTAGAAGCATTCAACTTTGGTACTAAAGTACCCTTCTGAGGATTTTGATAAATAACAATTCCTTTACCTTTGTCTTTAAAGACAGAGGTAGGTTTTGAATAAACCATTTTCTCCTCGCCTTTTGAGGAGGTAGGAGTTTCCTCAGGGATTGGTGTAATGGATGAGGAGCACCGAGAAGATGAAGTATCAGCGACTGAGGATACGAACGTTCCAAATTTAAACATTGAACGCTCAGTGGTTGGTTTTGGAGTTTCATATTTGTAACCCAAACCACGTTTATCACTCAGGGGAATCTGAGACTTTATTATCTCAGTGATCTTTGTTGAAGAATTACACCATCCTTCAACAGTAGCTTTTTCAGCCATTAATGCAGCGATAGCTTCTGCTCGTTCGATTTTGACTAGCTGATTTAAATATACTTGATCTTTAAAATCTTCTTCAATTTTAGAAAGCTTTTCTATTTGAAGGTGGCAGTTTTTAAGCTTTTCAGCGAGATCAAGATTTTGGTTTTCAACCACAGTTTTGCCGTTCATGGCTTCGTATAAACTTCTAGTCAAGAGATCGATCTTACGGAGACTATCAGCTTCATCAATATTTGCAATATTGGTAAAGAAAGAAGGTGATAGCTGAATAGCAGATGTTGAAGTGGAGGGAATGTCTGAACTTTCTTCCTCTTCTTCAATCTTGGCCATGAGACATTGATTTGCTTCATCATCTTCAGAGTCAGATGATGATGCTTCTTCATCAGATGCAGCCCAATCATAGTCAGCCATCAGGCCTTTATTCTTCTTCTTAAAGCTTTTCAGCTTTGCATATTTTTCTTTCAGCTTTGAATATTTGTCATCTTTGTTTCTTGGAACAAAGGGTTTCTTTGTAAAAGCTGAGGGTCTAGAAACTTTCTTTGACCTGCACTCGTTAGCGAAATGTCCTGTCTTTTCGCAGTTAAAACAAGTAGCAGTAGCCTTATCAACAAAAGCTGATGATCTAGGCTTGTCAGTTATGGAAAGAGGTTTGTTCTTTCTAAACATTTTCTTTTTGGAAAATCTCCTAAACTTCTTAGTTAGGAGAGCCAAAGATTCATCATCTGAAAAATCAGAATCTGATGAACTTTCAGAGTTACTTTCTAACTCAGTGATAGTGACCGAGGGTCGCTGAGTAGAAGGTTCCTCTGAGATTAAAGCAACAGGGGTGCTTCTGGAATCTTTAACAAGATTCTTCTTAAGATGGCTCGATTGCTCATGATTCAGCAACGTGCCATATAAGGTAGCAAGGGTCATTGATTTTAGATCCTTTGATAGCTTGAGACACATAGCATAATTGTCCCAGCTTTCAGGTAAACATTCTAGAAACTTTGTCAGCACTTCAAAGTTAGAATATTCCTTACCAACAGTTTTCAGATCTATGATTAAACAATTAAAACGTTGGTGAACTTCAGAGAGAGATTCACTCTTACCAGAAATGAAGCTTTCGTATTGTCTTACCAGGTTGATCTTTCTTGAATCCTGGACTTCAGACGTTCCTTCATACTGAACACATATTGTGTCCCACATGGCCTTTGATGTTTTCAGATTCATGACGGAATGGTAGACTTCGTCAGGAAGGGCCATGGATAGTATGGATCTGGCTTTTGTATCTATAGCCACTTTCTTCTTATCTTCGTCTGTCCATTGAAAGATTTCCTTAGGTACCAGCCTTTCTGGAATAGCAGGTCTATTCTCAGCGGCTGGAACAGCAGCATCAATTCTTACAGGGATGAATGGATCATTTTCAAGATAGTAAGGCATAGTAGGGTCTACACCTTCTAAGAAGAGTGTCATCCTATTTTTCCATAAGTTGAAGTTATCTTTGGAAAATCTAGGGGGTTTAGCAAGAGAACCATTGTCTATATAATTTGTGTTTGTGTTGGTGGCCATTTTCAGATAATAGCAAGGAAGGGAAATATCTTAGATTAGATCTTGTTTATGAGATCAAACAAATCTGCTCTGATACCACTTGTTGGTCCCGAAGGCCTATACAAGTTTGTAGAAGGGGGGGGGGGGTTGAATACAAACACACAGATTTTACTTTTCTAAATTGTTTATTGATAAATCATTAACAATTTACAGCTTGTTGCGGAAACAAGATTAAGGATAAACCTAAATCTAAACAAGTTGGAACACTAAGGTTTCTTCACTAAGAGAGATAAGGAAATTACTAATAATAACCTATCTTGAGATAAGAGATTTGAACTTGTCCAGAGTTAGCAAGTTACTTCAAATGAAGTGAGTTCATCTCTTTATATACTGCATGCATTTAATGCAAGTCAGTATACACTTTACACGTGTCATCAGCTGGTTGGCTGCATGTCATTGACCTTTGTTGACAACCTTAGTAGCCGCATAGATGAACAGTGTAGTATCAGAGTGGTTGTACGATTTCAGATATTCGGAGGTTCTTTTCTGACATTTCGTACGGAGTCGTGCAAGGGGGGTTAAGACAAAAGTACTTTGTACGGAGGACTTCATGATCAGCTTTCGTTGATTCAGCGATTATCATTTACTATTCAGCAGATGATAAAGTTCAGCGATAGCTGAAGTCTTGTACTTGATACTTCACGTTGAGTGGACAAATCTGAGTTTTCGCTGATCCGCATCAGTTCATTAGGAGACTTGTCGCTGGTTCTTGAGCTTGATCTTCGACTTCAGCGTAGAACCTTTGTTGACGTGAAACTTGTCTTCAGGGATCATAAGTAAACAACTAACTTATCAGCGATCATCATAATGACTGAACAGACTCAGCGTTAATGATGAATAGTGTTCGCTGAATGTTTAATCTAAACAACAAGAGTTCCTATCAGCGGTACTGGAAGATCTTAGTACTTATCAGCAATAGTGAAACTCTGATACATATTGTTTACTTACAATTTTCACTAAGTATATAAGAAAGGGTCATTATCAAATCACTGAGGGTTTGGATGAACATAATATCTCTTCCTTCAGTGATTATTTTTTGAAATAACTATGCTCACTGATATTTCTCATCAATGATTCTTTTAAATTATCCCTGAGTTTTTCAGAACCTTCAGAGATAACTTAGAAATGTGAAAGGACAGTTGTGACGTCATAAAAACGGATAACATATGGCACGCATTTTCTCTGACACGTTCATCTGTTTGAATTCTTGACCAATACGCTTTGTGGGACGTGACCGTGTCATGATGAGCAACCTTTTCTTGCTCATCACTTTCTCTCTCTACTCTCACTATATAAACACTCCTTGTTTATATTTTTCCTTTTACGCTCTCGAACTCTCACAAGCATAAAGAACTTCCTTGCATTCTTGTTTTCTCGAATTTTTGTATGAAATCTTGTGTTTGATCCTTCAAACAATTAACAACAGGTTAATATTTCATCCCAAACTTCTCTAATATCTTGTTTTGATCTTATTCTTGTTTTAAAAGATCAATCAAATGTGTTTCTAAACTTATGATCATCTTCTTCATGATCATAGAAACAAAACTTAAAACAAGTTTTTCTCTTAAGTTTATACTAAAAATCATAAACTTAAACCTCATATGTTTTTCCATAATCCTTTCCTTAAAAGGAAATTGGAAAACAAGAATTTCACTAGTTTTTTAACTTAATTTAAAACTAGAAAACCGCATTTTTACATCTTCTTTCCCTATAAAGAAAATGTAAAACCCTAAAACCTCAAAAACCCTCATTTTGGAAAAACCATTTCCATTATAAGATTCTTATTTTCTTCTCAATAATCTTGTGATCCAAACAGAAATGGCTGCTACTATTGATGCTACTACTACCACTGTTGGTCCATCAATAATGATGAAAGCTGCAAATATGAAACATGAACTGCACCAAATCTCATTTGTCTCCAACAACTCCTACGTATTTCTTGAATTTCCCAAGAAGAAACCCTCTCCACACCAAACAGACGCTGTGAACTTCATCAAGACTTGCCCTCTTGCCACAACGATGATCATCACACCCCCAGCGCACAAACGACTTCTCCAGCAGTTCTGGTACATTGCTCACCGCACCACCACCATCTCTACCAAAACCAAGAAGGAATTCTCAGTTATCGGTTTTCAGACCGCGCTGGGTCATGGAACCATTTCCCCCGCTGCAATCCGCGTAACCCTGAACCTCCCCGCTGGCAACAAGAAAAACCCTTTCGTTTCCTTCCCTGACCCAACTTCCCCTAAGGGAAAGGAGGAAATTATCTCATTCCTGGATAAAAGGAAATACCTCTGGAACATCGGCCGTGACGGTCAACCTGAGAATAAGATCACCACGGTCCTCAAGAATAAAATGCCTTCAGAGATCAACTTCATTTTCGCTCATGTGATCAGCTGCATGACAGCGAAAACCGGCTCCACTGACCAAGCTTCCAAGACTCAGTGTGCCATGGCCTATGATCTTCTCAAAGGCCTCCATGTCGACTATGCCCGAGTCATTTTCGAAGACATGATGGACAGAGTTGAGACGCCTGACCGCCCCAACACTGTTCCCTATGCAAGGTTCATCAGCGCCATCCTTCAGTATGGCTTCAAAGACCTCAAGGAGACCTGAAGCTCTCCCAAGTAGGCCCAAAAGTGTTTGACTTCAAACCGGTGAAAACGAGGTACGTCTTTCTACCCTTCTCTCTCTTCTTCGCTCTCCTTCTTCTTCTTCAGTGGCTACCTCAACAGCGGCAATCCCAACTGCTGATACCCCGGCTACTACAACCTTCTCTCTGAAAAGAGGAAACACTCTTTATCCCCCCCTTGACACCCATAAGTCCAAGAAGCCCTCAAAGGAGCAACCCAAGCCTTCTCAGGCTTAAGACTCCACGCTGGCCTCTTCACAGGCAGCGATGGAAGATTTCGTGGTCCACTCCACCACATCTGAAGAAGCCACCCCTTTCACAACCGCTTCAGTGACTCCGATCACTGAAGTTAACATGGATGAGAACCCTGAATCTACAGTACCTCAAAGCGCTGCTGAGATTATTTCCAGCGGATCCAACGCTGAATCTGCTACAACCCCACCTTTCTCAACCATCGCTTCTTCTACTCCGTTCATCTATACTATCGCCCCGACTATGCCATCATTCCCTTTGGTGGACACAAGCGCTGCTGCCCTACATAATCTAATTCAGCAGAACGTCACTGGACCTGTAGGGACGTTTATTCCTGTCAGATCTTTTGAAGATGACATGGAACACTTTTCAAGGATCATAGACTTCAACACTTCTCCAACCCTCCTACAGGTATCCAAACACCATCCACTTCTCTCTCTACACCCTAACTTCTGAGCTCTCCTTAGATCACAAGTTATTTTCTTTTACAGGTCCAAATTTGGACACCATCAGCTCGTCCCTTACAGATATAGCTGTAAAAGTGGATAATCTTGCCACTACCCTCTCCAACAATACTTCAACGGTTACAAACGCTGGAGAAACACTGAAGAACATATCCTCTACTGTCGCTGACAAAGCTTCTAATAGTGACGTCTCCAAAATCAACGGGGACTGACCACTGTGAAGACCGCCATCATCACCAACACACCCACCATCTCCAAACTCAACACTGCCATCACTGATCTCTCCAACGGCGTCTCAAGCCTCAGCAATGAGGTGAGTTCTCTACAGACCAACTTCTCAGGTCTACAAGGTGAGGTGAGCAGCCTTTCCAAACAGGTTGCTGATAACAATGACCTGCTCACCAAGATCCTCCAAAAGTTGGACGCTCCCACTGTCCCTCCATCCCACTTCTCTCAGGATGACCGGGAGAAGTTAGACACGGCAGTGGATTTCATTCTCCAAAGTACACCTGCCATTTCTGGCCTTGAAGACAGAATGGCAGTGGTGGAACAACAAGTAGGGATCCCTGGCCAAGAAGACAGGGTCCCTAAATCCGATGTTGCTGCTACTACTACTGCCTCCCCCACCCATTCACCGGAAGAGGGGGAGAAGACTGAAGACCTTCCCCAGAATGTTGAGGGGGAGGAAGAAAACAAAGACATGGATCCCCAGGAAGGTGATTATCCTGAGGGAACCACTGGAAGTCCCTCTCAATCTGAGGGGGAGCAAGGTGATGGCACTCCTCATTCTCCCTTGAACGCTGCTTTTATAATTCCTTCAGAGGATGAGGAGGAGGAAGAAGATGAAGAAGAAGAAGACGTAGAGCTGAAAGACGATGAACCATCATCATCTCCAAAAGATGATAATGATGACGATGACGACGACGACGGGTTCTTCTTCCAGCCTGCAACGATCAAGGCCCCTGCTCTTAAAGGGGTTTCAATAAATGAACCAGGGGAGGGGACCAAGGCTAAGTCTCCTTCAAAGAAAGGTTCTCAAGGAAAACAAAAGGGACTTGCCACTGATGGCAACTTGGTTATTCTTATGAAGAAACCAACTTGTCAGGTACACTATATCCTTTTCCCTTATACTGCATCCCTCCTCTACCCCTTCTCAATCTCAACCCTTCTCATTCTTAAACCTCTAAACACTTAGCGCTCTTTTATCTATCTCTTTTTCCTCAAATGATCTAACTCCATTGATCATTTTGTTTCAGCTAGTCCTCTCCCCTGCTTGAGGATATCGCTGAAGCTCTTCCATCAACAACGCTGCAAATAATCCCAGCTCTCCTAGTTGAAGAACCAATAATCCCAGTCTCTGTTCTGGAAGAGACCGAAGAACAAGCTGAAGAAGAATTGCTCTCCCACCATAGAAGACCTTCCTTGCCTTCTCAAAGGCCAAATGAAGATGAACAACGAAACAGAGCAACGATGATTCAAAGACTCAAAAATCAGCGCCTGATTCCTCCTCATCTACGCTGCTTGACCTCAAGGGAAATTGCTGAAGCACTGAAAGCTGAAGAAATCCTCGATGAGAAACAGAAGGCTGAGCTTAGTGACAAAAATTGTTCTCTTGAACTAGCCCAACGTTCAGTGAAGGATCCACAACTGAAGAAATTCCCTGAGGCAGTCCAACAACAACTGATGAAAGAAGCCAAGAAGAAAAATCAGGAAAAGGTCAAGGTCAGTGACTCCACATTGTTCTGGTGTAAGAAAAAGTGCCATTTCAGAGGCCATCATTCAAGAATAAGCTCTGTGAACATAAGAGGGAAAGTAGTCAACAAGGTACCGATTGTCGATGTCCAGATAATCAGAGAAAATGGTGACAAGAAGACCTGCTACATGTCAGCCCTGGATAAACTCGGGTTCCCCAAATGGTTGGAAATGAGAATCGCAATTCAGCGATCCCGCTCATCCTTCAAGCCCTGTGTCGAATAAGCCATAAATAGGCTGATCGATATGGTAACCTCAGCGGTCGTTATTCCACCTCCTCTACCCATTCAGCCGAAAAGATCTGCTTCAAAGAAGAAGACTTCATCCTCTTCATGTCTGACATTAAGAAACGAGACAGGGATTGAATTCTCTCATGAAGCAGTTCTTGGTCCCAATCCTGATCTCTCTGGTCTTGACATCTCCTTACCTCAAGCTGAAGACTTCATCCCTGGTAAAGTTCTCAGTGATCCCTTCGACATCTTTTTCTATGATTACACTGGTTGCAGATGCTTTCAACGTGTCTCTGAGTTATACAAAACTCCCATCGAACAACTCAGAGATATACTCTACTGGTGCGACTACAAACATGACCTCCTCGGATCATTCTTGAAGCCCCCCATCTATCGCGAAGCAAAAGTTAGACGGGATCAGGGAGTAATAGTCCCTGATTGGATGATTCCAGAGACTGATACTCTTGATGAACTTCTCATTAAGAAAGAACCTGAGTAGCTGATAGGATCACCTTTTGTATTCTTTTATCCTATCAGCTTGTATCTTTTAGTACTTCTAATTATGTTTCATTGTACTTGTAATTTTTCCACTTCCCTTGTAATCTTATACGAAGTTAATGAAAATTTTCAATGAAAGTACTTTACTCCATCAGTACTAGAAAAGATCTCTGAAAAACAGTAAATGGGACAAGTATTTTATGAGTCCTTTTTATCCTTATGTTTTTAAACTTAACAATTTTCTTTTATTGCTATGCCATCATCAAATAGGGGGATATTGTTGATCTAAACCTTCAGTGATTTGATAATGACCCTGAGAAACACTTAGTGAAAATTGTAAGTAAACAATATGTATTAATGTTTTGCCATCTATGAAAAATATACTAAGTCTATTTAGTATCGCTGATGGAAACATGTGCTTTAAAATTATACTTCAACGAATACTGTACATCAATGAGCCCTGAGCCTGTTCAGCCTCACTGATGATCGCTGAATGTTTATCATGTAATTGTTTGCTTATGATCCCTGAAGACAAGATTCACGTCAACCAAGTTCAAAGCTGAAATCGAAGACCCAACTGAAGAACAAGTGACTAAGTCTACTAATGACCTGATGCGGATATCAGCGAAGACAAGACTGGTCCATCTCACGTAAAGTTTAAGGTAGAAGACTTAAGCGAACGATGAACTTTATCATTCGCTGATAAAGAATCATTCAGCGAGCGCTGATCATGAAGCCTATTCTACAAGCAACTTTTGTCTTATCTCCTTGCACGCCTCCGTACGATTTTGTCAAAACGGACATCCTTTTTGTCCAGGATCGTACAACTAACTCTGCAACTACACTGTTTATCATGCGGCCACTAGGTTGTTTGCTAAAGTCAATACATGCAACCAACCAGAGGCTGCCACGTGTAAAGGTGTACTGTCTTGCATTAAATGCATGCAATATAAATAGAGAACCCCACTTCATTTCTGAAGTGCTTGGCTCTTCTCTCGCTGAACCTCTTAGTGCTAAGAAAATTATCCTTAGCTTTCTAAATCTTCTTTTCTCTCTATATTTCTAGTGCAAGAAATCTGTGTGTTCTCATAGTTTGTTTAGATTAGGTTTTTAAGTTGATCTTATTCCATAACAAACTGTAAATTGTTTGATTATATCAATAAACAATTTAGAAAGATAAAAAATTGTGTTTGTATTCAACCCCCCCCCTTCTTAAAACTTGTATAACCTTCGGGGCCAACAAAGAGTCACTAATTAAGAAATTATCAGTGAGTTTTGTTATTTCAAAAGAATCACTGAAGGAAAAGATTCAGCGATCAATTTTTTTTTGAAACACAGCATACTTAAGAAAGCTTCAGCGAAGGGAATAGAAAAACATACATTCTTATCAACGAATCAATTTTGTTTAAATATTAGATGATAAATAAGGAGATAGAATTTCCTTTATCACTGACATAATGCGTAACCACTGAAGATTTAATCTTCAAGGTTCAACATGCCAAGCTCGCTGATGAGAAAGTTAAATCTTGTCTCGTCAAGAGGTTTGGTGAAAAGATCAGCTAACTGTATATCACCATTCATCACATGATCTCTGATAAAATGATACCTGATCTCGATGTGTTTAGTCTTTGAGTGTAGCACTGGAGTATTGGCTATAGCGATGGCATTTGTACTGTCGCAATAGATTGGAACTTTGGAGAGTTGAAGGTCGTAGTCTAATAGCTGATTTCTCATCCATAAGACTTGAGCACAACAACTTCCAGCAGCTACATACTCAGCTTCAGCGGTCAAAGTAGACACTGAACTTTGCTTCTTACTTATCCAACTTACCAGCTTTCCACCCAGGAGTTGACACCCTCCTGTGGTTCTTTTTCTATCCAGTTTGCAACATGCAAAGTCACTATCTGAATAGGCAGTTAGATCGAACCCTGAGTCTTTGGGATACCAAAGACCTAGGTTGGAAGTACCCTTAAGATATCTGAAAATTCGATTTACAACGATCAGATGAGATTCTTTGGGTTCAGATTGATATCGTGCACATAAACAAGATGCATACATAATATCAGGTCAGCTAGCTGTAAGATAAAGAAGAGAGCCGATCATCCCTCTATAGGCAGTGACATTAACAGGCTTCCCTGAAGGATCTTTGTTAAGTGCCAGTGGAGGTGCCATAGGGGTTTTCATAGCTGATCTTTGAGTTAAATCAAAAAATTTCAGCATATCTTTGACATATTTACCTTGGTGGATAAACATACCCTTATCAGTTTGCTTGATTTGGAGTCCAAGGAAATAAGTCAGCTCACTCATCATACTCATTTTATATTCAGATTTCATTCTTTCAGCGAAACGAGTACATAGAGATGGGTTAGTAGAACCAAATATAATGTCATCAACATATATTTGAACAAGAATAATATGACCTTTTACTTTCCTGAAAAATAGAGTGTTATCGATTTTACCACGCTCAAATTTTTCAATAAGGAGAAAAGAGGATAGAGTGTCATACCATGCATGTGGAGCTTGTTTCAGTCCATAGAGTGCCTTATTGTTGGTCCCGAAAGGCCTATACAAGTTTGTAGAAGGGGGGGGGGGGGGTTGAATACAAACACGCTATTTTACTTTTCTAAATTGTTTATTGATAAATCATTAACAATTTACAGCTTGTTGCGGAAACAAGATTAAGGATAAACCTAAATCTAAACAAGTTGGAACACTAAGGTTTCTTGCACTAAGAAGGATATGGAGATTACTAATAAAATCCTATCTTGAGAGAGATTTGAACTTGTCCAGAGTTAGCAAGTTACTTCAAATGAAGTGAGTTCATCTCTTTATATACTGCATGCATTTAATGCAATTCAGTATACACTTTACACGTGTCATCAGCGGATTGGTTGCATGTCATTGACCTTTGTTGACAACCTTAGTAGCCGCATGAATGAACAGTGTAGTATCAGAGTGGTTGTACGATCTCAGATTTTCGGAGGTTCTTTTCTGACATTTCGTACGGTGGCGTGCAAGGGAGGTTAAGACAAAAGTACTTTGTACGGAGGACTTCATGATCAGCTTTCGTTGATTCAGCGATTATCGTTTACTATTCAGCGAATGATAAAGTTCAGCGATAGCTGAAGTCTTGTACTTGATACTTCACGTTGAGTGGACAAATCTGAGTCTTCGCTGATCCGCATCAGTTCATTAGTAGACTTGTCGCTGGTTCTTGAGCTTGATCTTCGACTTCAGCGTAGAACCTTTGTTGACGTGAAACTTGTCTTCAGGGATTATAAGTAAACAACTAACTTATCAGCGATCACCATAAGGACTGAACAGACTCGGCGCATTATGGTGAACAGTGTTCGCTGAATGTTTAATTTAAAGAGCGAGAGTTCCTATCAGCGGTACTGTAAGATCTTAGTACTTATCAGCGATAGTGAAACTCTGATACATATTGTTTACATACAATTTTCACCAAGTATTTAAGAGAGGGTCATTATCAAATCACTGAGGGTTTGGATCAACAATCTCCCCCTATTTGATTATGACATAGCAACAAAGAAAATTGCTATTTAATGAAAACATAAGGATAAAAAGAACTCATAAAATATTTGTCCCTTTTACTGTTTTCTGGGATCTTTTCAGTACTGATGGAGTAAAGTACATTCGCTGAAATCTTTCTTTAAATCTTTGAATCAGGTTACAATGAAGAACAGAAAGATTATAAGTACAAGCGAAATAAATTACAAGTACAGAAGGATAACTGATACAATAGAGAAAAAGGAGATTATATCAGTTTTCAAAAGGTTCTTCCTTAATGAGAAGTTCATCAAGGGTCGTCTTTTCAGTGGGAATCATCCAGTCAGGAACCGTTACACCTTGTTTTCTTTTCTTCAGCGCTTCTTGAAAGATCAAGGGTTTTAGGTGTCGTGCCTGAATGTCCTTTCTGAAGTCACACCAGTAGATAAGATCTCTGAGCTGTTCGATTGGAGTGATTGGGAGCTCAGCGATCCGTTGAAAGCATTTACGTCCGTCGTAGTCAAGAAAGAATATTCCATAAGGATTACTGATGACTTTACCAGGGACGAAAAGTTCACATGGTGGCAAAGAGATGTCAAGGGCGGATAGATCAGGATCAGGACCAAGTACTTCAGCGCGAGAGAAACCAATTCCAGTTTCATTTCCTATGACAGGTCCTGAGTTTGAATCTTGACGTTTCTTCCTTGGAGAACCTCTTTTTCTTTTCGGCTTTAGATCAGGAACGGGAGGAATATCCACACAAGAAGATATCAAGTCGATCTGTCTGTTTATCAGCTTTTCGAAATGATTCTTGTACTTAGATTGTGATGGTTGGATATCTAACCTCATCTCCAGCCATTCAGAGAGACCATACCTTTTTACAGTGTCATCGCGAAAGGTTTCAGATGTGCCATCTTCTCTGAACAGTTTGATGTCAACAATAGGTACTCCGATAGATGTTCTTCCAGAGATGAATACCTTGTTGATCTTCGCTGGACGATATCTGAAGTGAATTTTCTCTTTACACCAGATCAAGGTGGTCTGAGAAACTTCAGTTTTCTTTTCCACGATCTTCTGGGCTTCTTCCCACAGCTTTCGTTGGATTTGAATGGGAACACGCTTCAGCTTGGGGTCTTTGACAGATTCTTGAGTGAGCTTGATGGCGTATTCTCTGTCTTTCTCTTCAGCTTCCTTTCTTTCAGCAATGAGGCGTTCAGCTCTAAGGTGGTCCTGATATTCAGCTTTTGAAATTCTGAACTTAGGAGGAACTGAAGGCAGTTGATCACGCCTTAGAATGATTCGCTGATCCTCGAATCGCTTTATTATTTCTTCTCTTCTCTTTTGATCTTCTTCACTCAGCCTTTGAGGAACTGAGGAAGGTCTCTTATTGTGCAAGAGAGGTTGTTCTTCTGGTTCATCAGTCTCAGAGATTAAATCCAAGACTGGGATTATTTCATCAGCAGCAGCTGGCTTTATTTGTGAAGTCGCAACAGTAGAACCTTCAGCGACATCCTCAAACAGGGGAGAGGACTAGCTGAAAAGCAGCGATCTTACAGATAAGAATTGGGTAGAAGAACTTGGGTAGAAAAGATAGAAAAAATAATGTGGATGTGTATATAGGTTTGGAGAACTTAGTGAGTTGTTGAGAAGTTCAGGGAAGGAAAAAGTAAAGATTTAGTTTACCTGACAAACCGGCTTTTCAAAGAGAATCGCTAGATTTTCATCTTCAGCGAGGCCTTTGTCTTTGCTTTTCTCAGCGCCAGAGGCTGAGGGCTTTGTCTTTGTCTTCTCCCCTGATGGTTCTTTTATTGAGATTCCTTTAAGAGCTTTGATCCTTGGGGCAGGTTTGACGATAAAGAAATCATCGTCATCTTCATCATCATCATCATCCTTTCTTGGAGAGAAGGATGGTTTGTCGTCAGGGATGTCGATGTCTTCATCTTCTTCTGCTTCGGAATTCTCAGCATCTTCGTCGAGTTGCTCCCCCTCAGATACAGAGGCGAGCTTCTCGGTTCCCTCAGGGTTTTCATCTCCCTGAGGTCCAGCGGTCAGATCTTCATTCCTCTCTCCCCTGATAGATTCATCATGGGAAAGGTCTTCAGCGCTTTTGTTGTTCAGATCTTCAGCGCTTTTCTCAAGATCTTCAGCGCTTTTCTCCTTGGAATGTTCAGCGCTCTTCTCCCCCTCTTTTTCATGATGACTGGGGGAGGAATGGGCAGACTCAGCATTGGTGTTATCTCTGTCTTCTGGGCCAGAGATTTTCACACAACCTTCAAGCTTTGCTATTCTGTCTTCTAGGCCAGAAATAGCAGGCGTGATTTTCCTCAGCTCTGTGCGATCCTCCTCTGTGAAAGATTCTAGAAAGTTTCAGATCACCCTCTTCAGGATAGCTGTCCTTCAGGCCATATTGAAAGATGGCGTTGATGAATCGTGGGTAAGGAACCCATGCTGGTCTGTCAGCGGCAGAATCGACACGTTGAATCAGGTCTTCATAAATAATGGAGGCCCAGTCAATATTTAGACCTTTCAGCAGTGCGTATCCCATGGACTGCTGAGGTTGGGCGGCTTGATCAGAAGATCCGGATTTCGCTGTCATGCAGCTGATCAGGTGAGCGAAGATGAAATTCATCTCGCTGGGCATCTTGGATTTCTTTATTAGCGTCAGTTTCTTCTCAGGCTTCTTGTCCCTTCCAATATCCCAGATATAACCCATTGCGTCAAGGAAAGCAATGATTGCTTCTCTGTCAGCATGCTTTTTGTGGTCAGGGAATGGAATGAAGGGTTTTTCTTTGGAGGCATTTGGGAAGTTTAGGGCTTTGCGGATAATTGCGGGTGTGATCTTGATGGTGCCATACTCAGTATCGCTGAGTATGCAGTCTATGGTTTTGGATGGATCTTTGGCAGAGGGTAGCTCAGTGTGTCTGGCAGAGTACCAGAACTGGGATAAGAGCCGCTGACTGGCAGGAGGTGTTATGGTCAGGGCTGTGTAGATAGGGCTGTTCTTCAGAAAATTTACAGCATCGTCCAGATGTGATACTTGCTTCCGAGGAGGAAACTCGAGAAGAGCTGAGAGGTTGTTGGCCTTAGTCCAATCGAGTTGATCCAGCTCGAACTTCACCTGGGGGGCTTTGAAGATTTCCATTTCCTCAGAGTCAGTGGAGATGGATTCAGCGGTAACATTCAGCTTTGAAGATGCCATATCACTGTATTATCAGTTCAACCAAAGATGTTAACAGATAAGAATTATCTTAATGTGGAAAGAAATTTCCGTTAAGATTTTTCGAATCTTGTCCATTTCATTCAGACAAAAAAAATGTCTTAATGAAGATTAGGGTTTTTCTTGATTTTAAAAGAAAAGTAAAACCCATAAAATCTTGTATTCCAGTTTCTAAAAGAAAAATGGATACGAATGAAGAACAAGTTTAAGATTTAGATTTAAAACTTGAAGAACAACCATGAAATGGTTGTGTTCATAAAACCATGAAAGAAATGATTTTATTTTAAAAAGTTCTTTTGTTTGATCTTGTTAAAACAAAGAGAAGATCGAAAACAAGTTATACGCATTTGATAAAAAATAAGAACATATTAACCTTGAAGTTGAATACCAAGATGATGAACAGTTCTTGAGGTTTTTGAGAGCACAAATGCAACAGAGAATTCTTTTCTTGCGGAGAAAGATTGTTCGCGTAAAAGACAAATATAAACCAAGAGTTGTTTATATAGGGATTTTTAGAGAGAGAAAACCTTGAGCGGGAAAAGGTTTTCATCATGACACGGACACGTGTTTGCATTTGATTGGAAGTTTGAACAAAACGTGCAAACGTGTGTCAGAAAGAAATCGTGCCGAGTGTTATCCGTTGCAATGACGTCACAACTGTCCTTTCACATTCTTTTAGGATGTCTCTGAGGTTTTAAAAAAAAATTCAGGGACTCTTAAACAAAAACATGAAGCACTGAATAGAAATATCAGTGAAGGTTTAAGGAATTTTCAAAATATCGCTGTTAAGGAAGAAATATTCAGCGATGCAATTTATTTTGAAATCTTGCATTTACATGCGATTGTCAGGGTTTGAAAACATACCTGGATATCAGTTTAACCAAATTTATTCAGAGAGAAGATGATGAAATGGATTATAAAAGTTGATTTTATCCCGAAGCCTATACAAGAATGTATAAACGTATCGCTGATTAAATGTGAACCGCTGAAGATTTTATCCTTCAAAGTTCAGCATTCCAAGCTCGCTGATGAGAAAGTTGAATCTTGTCTCATCAAGAGGTTTGGTAAACAAATCAGCTAACTGATAATCAGTTGGGATAAAATGAAGTTCTATATCACCATTCATCACATGATCTCTGATAAAATGATATCTGATTTCTATGTGTTTTGTCTTTGAGTGTAGCACTGGATTGTTTGCTATAGCGATGGCACTTGTGCTGTCGCAATAGATTGGAATTTTGGAGAGATGAAGATCATAGTCTAGTAGTTGATTTCTCATCCACAAGACTTGAGAACAGCAGCTTCCAGCGGCTACATACTCAGCTTCAGCTGTGGAAGTGGACACTGAGTATTGCTTCTTACTTGTCCAACTTACCAGCTTTCCACCCAGGAGCTGACATCCTCCTGTGGTGCTTTTCCTATCCATTTTGCAACCTGCAAAATCACTGTCTGAATAGGCGGTTAGATCGAATCCTGAGTCTTTGGGATACCAAAGACCTAGATTCGCTGTACCCTTAAGATATCGAAAGATTCGCTTTACAGCTTTCATATGGGATATCTTAGGTTCAGCTTGATATCGCGCGCACAGACATGTTGCAAACATAATATCGGGTCGGCTAGCTGTAAGATACAGTAGTGAGCCGATCATCCCACGGTACAGCGTGACATTGACAGGAACACCCTTGTGTCCTTATCAAGTATCAGCGGTGGTGCCATAGGGGTTTTCATAGCTGAACTTTCAGTTAAGTCGAATTTCTTCAGCATATCTTTAACATACTTTCCCTGATTTATAAAAGTTCCTTTTTCAGTTTGCTTAATCTGAAGACCAAGGAAATATGTTAGTTCACCCATCATACTCATTTTATACTCATCTTTCATTCTATCAGCGAAACGAGTACAAAGCTCAGGGTTAGTAGAACCAAATATAATGTCATCAACATATATTTGAACTAAAATGATATGACCTTTTACTTTTCTAAAAAACAAAGTTTTGTCAATCTTACCTCGCTCAAATTTTTCAATATGGAGATAAGTAGAGAGAGTATCATACCATGCACGTGGAGCTTGCTTTAAGCCATAAAGTGCCTTGTCCAGTTTATAAACATAACCTGGACGCTTAGGATCTGAGAATCCTGGAGGTTGTTCCACATATACTTCTTCATTCAGCTTTCCATTTAGAAACGCTGACTTAACATCCATCTGATGTACAGTGAAGTTTTTGTGTACAGCAAATGCTAAGAAAAGACGAATAGATTCAAGTCTTGCTACTGGAGCAAAAGTTTCGTCATAATCTATGCCTTCCTCTTGTCTGTATCCCTGAGCAACAAGACGAGCTTTGTTGCGAGTTACAGTACCATGTTCGTCCAACTTGTTTCGATAGACCCATTTAGTGCCTATCACCGTTTTGTCAGTTGGTCTACGAACAAGTTTCCAAACTTTGTTTCTTTCGAATTCAGTCAGGTCTTCTTGCATAGCGCTGACCCAGTTTGGATCTCTGAGGGCATCATCTATTTTCTTTGGTTCAGTTAGAGAAATAAAGTTAACAAATAAACAAATATTACCTGCACTTCTACGAGTCTGAATACCAGCGTTGGGATCACCAAGAATTTGATCGATTGGGTGATTTACAGTCCATCGCTGAGCCGGAGCATGCGTCGCTGACTCAGTCTGAACTGGAGAAACTGAAGATGAGGCTTCAGCTACTTCTGGATTATCAGCTAAGAGAGGAATGTTTGCATTTGCCACTTCATTCACTGATTGCTGAGAAATAGATGGAATTTATGAGACATTTGGATCAACTGCAGGTATAGTGTTTATAGGAACAGCTGAGACCCAAGATGTTTCAGCTTCACTATTTTGCATATTTGGAATGATAGAAGTACCATCATTTTCTACTGTGTGAGCATGAGTGGGAACATCTTCTGAATCACCAAGATGAGAAAACATCCATTGATTCAGTTCTTCTGTATCAGCGTTCGGTTTAGAGTTCGCTGAACGGGATTCGTCAAACGTGACGTGAATAGTTTCTTCTACAGTTTGTCTTCTTCGGTTGAAGACTCTGAAGGCTTTGGAAACTGAGGAGTATCCAAGAAAGATTCCATCATCAGCCTTAGGATCAAACTTTCCAAGGGCATCTCTGTTGTTAAGTATGAAACACTGACATCCAAAGATGTGAAGAAAGCTGATTGAAGGCTTTCTCCCATGAAAGAGTTCATAGGCTGTCTTTTTGAATCTTTTAACTATCAGCGACCTGTTTTGCGTAAAACAAGCAGTGTTGACAGCTTCTGCCCAAAACTGAGTAGGCATGTGAGAATCGCTGAGCATTGAACGTGCAACTTCAATAATTGTTCTATTTCTTCTTTCAGCGACTCCTTTTTGTTGTGGTGTTCTCACTGACGAAAAGTTGTGATAAATACCCTTGCTCTCAAGGAAGGAATCAAGAGAACTGTTTTTGAATTCAGTTCCATGATCACTCCTTATTGAGCGAACAGTCATATTGTTCAGAGTTTCCATCTTCCGAACAAAGGTGATGAGTTCTTCAGGGGTGTCACTCTTAGAACGGAGAAACATTACCCATGTGTAACGAGAGAATTCATCAACTATGACCAGCGTATATTTCTTTCCAGCGATGGATTGTTTGTTAACGGGGCCAAACAAATCCATATGGAGTAGTTGTAGAGGAGATGACACTGAGGAAACTTGCTTTGACTTAAAGCTTGCCTTGGTCTGCTTCCCTTTTTCACACGCTGAACATAAGGACTCTTTGGCGTATGAATGTTGAGGTAGACCAGTGACTAACTCTTTGGATGAAAGAGTATTCAGTGTCTTGAAGTTGAGATGTGAGAGCCTTTTGTGCCATAGCCAGTTAACATCAGAAGATGCTTTTGAGAAGAAACAGGAGTTCTCAGTGGTTGTTGAGTACATGTTTATAACGTAAACATTTTCCAAACGATCACCGCTGAGAGCTATCTTCTCCTTTTTGTCAGAGACAAAACAGGATTCCTTAGTGAAAATCACTTTGTTATCCATGTCGCAAAGCTGACTGATGCTTAGAAGATTATGCTTCAGCCCTTCAACATATGCGACTCTTCTGAAGGATGTTGTACCATTTGAAAGTACACCATACCCTCGGGTGCGTCCTTTTCCATTTCCACCGAAAGTCACAGAGGGACCCTTCTCTTCCTTGTATTCAGCGAGCAGGCTTTTCTTTCCAGTCATGTGTCTAGAGCATCCGCTATCGAGATACCAGATACCCTTCTTAACCTGCAATACAAAGGAAGATTAGTTTTGCTTGGGTACCCACTTCACCATGTATACGCGTTTGTCAGTGGAAGTGGTTGGAGTGGGTTCAGCAGTCTTCGCAGCATTTGAAGATTCAGCTTTGTCTTTCTTCACTTTGGTCAATTTCTTGACCTCAGCGGTAGGAGTCACCTTGACCTGAATTGCAACTGGTTTGGTCTTCTTGGGTGCTATCTTCACCTTAGCTATCTTATCAGCTTTGGTGGCTGTGGGACACTTACTTGCAATATGATCGGTAAGTCCACAGTGATAACATTTCCTATAACTAAAATTAGTTCTAGGACCACTTGAGTGCTGAGCTTTTAATTTGGAATTAGAAGTGCCAGCACCAAGTACACTATTGGTTTTTGAAATAGGACGAACATTCAGTTCTTCAGATTTCTTACCAAGGACATCTACTCTGAGTCTAGGAGTAGGTCGCTGAACTGATCCAGAGGTCTGATTTCTAGAACCAGATGAATGAATCACTAAGGCTTTGGAAGCATTCAGCTTAGGTACTAAGGTACCCTTCTGAGGATTTTGATAAATAACAATTCCTTTACCTTTGTCTTTAGAGACAGAGGTAGGTTTTGAATAAACCATTTTCTCCTTACCTTTTGAGGAGGTAGGAGTTTCCTCAGGGATTGGTGTAATCGACGAGGAGTACTGAGATGAAGAAGTGTCAGCTACTGAGGATACGAACGTTCCAAATTTAAGCATTGAACGTTCAGTGGTTGGTATTGGAGTATCATATTTATAACCCAAACCACGTTTATCACTCAGAGGAATCTGAGCCTTAATTATCTCAGTGATCTTTGTTGAAGAATTACACCATCCTTCAACAGTAGCTTGTTCAGCTTTTAATGCAGCGATAGCTTCCGCTCGTTCGATTTTGACTAGCTGATTTAAATGGACTTGATCTTTAAAATCTTCTTCAAATTTAGAAAGCTTTTCTATTTTAAGGTGGCAGTTTTTAAGCTTTTCAGCGAGATCAAGATTTTGGTTTTCAACCACAGCTTTGCAATTCATGGCTTCGTATAAACTTCTAGTCAGCAGTTCGATTTTACGGAGACTATCAGCTTCATCAATATTTGCAATATTGGTAAAGAAAGAAGGTGATACCTGAATAGCAGAGGTTGAAGTGGAGGGAATGTCTGAACTTTCTTCCTCTTCTTCAATCTTGGCCATGAGACATTGATTTGCTTCATCATCTTCAGAATCAGATGATGAGGCTTCTTCATCAGAAGCAGCCCAATCATAGTCAGCCATCAGGCCTTTTCCTTTCTTCTTAAAGCTTTTCAGCTTTGCATACTTCTCCTTCAGCTTTGAGTATTTGTCGTCTTTATTCCTTGGAACAAAGGATTTCTTTGTAAAAGCTGAAGGTCTCATGATTTTCTTTGACCTGCACTCGTTAGCGAAATGACCTGTCTTTTCGCAGTTGAAACAAGTAGCAGTAGCCTTATCAACAAAAGCTGATGACTTAGGCTTGTCAGCTATAGAAAGAGTTTTGTTCTTTCTAAACATTTTCTTCTTGGCGAATCTCCTGAACTTTTTAGTTAGGAGAGCCAAGGATTCATCATCATCTGAAGAATCAGAATCTGATGACCTTTCAGAGTTACTTTCTAACTCAGTGATAGTGACCACGGGTCGCTGAGTAGAAGGTTCCTCTGAGATTAAAGCAACAGGGGTGCTTTTGGAATCTTTTACAAGATTCTTCTTAAGATGGCTAGATTGCTCATGATTCAGCAATGTGCCATATAAGGTAGCAAGTGTCATTGATCTTAGATCTTTTGACAGCTTGAGACACATGGAATAATTGTCCCAGCTTTCAGGTAAACATTCTAAAAACTTTGTCAGCACTTCAAAGTTAGAATATTCCTTACCAACCGTTTTTAGATCTATAATTAAGCAATTAAAACGTTGATGAACTTCAGAGAGAGTTTCATTCTTACCAGAAATGAAGCTTTCGTATTGTCTTACCAGGTTGATCTTTCTTGAATCCTGGACTTCAGACGTTCCTTCATACTGAACACATATTGTGTCCCACATGGCTTTTGAGGATTTCAGGTTCATGACGGAATGGTAGACTTCGTCAGGAAGGGCCATGGATAGTATGGATCTGGCTTTTGTATCTATAGCCACTTTCTTCTTATCTTCATCGGTCCACATGTGTATTTCCTTTGGAATCAGCCTTTCAGGAATAGCAGCTCGAGTTGCAGTGGCTGGAACTAAAGGATCAATAGTTACAGGGATGTGTGGGCCGTTTTCAAGATAGTAGGTCATAGTAGGGTCTACACCTTCTAGGAAGAGCATCATCCTATTTTTCCATAAGTTGAAGTTGTCTCTGGAAAATCTAGGGGGTTTTGCAAGAGAACCATTGTCTATATAATTTGTGTTTGTGTGGGAGGCCATTTTCAGATAATAGCAAGGAAGAGAAATATCTTAGATTAGATCTTGTTTATGAGATTAAACAAATCTGCTCTGATACCACTTGTTGGTCCCGAAAGGCCTATACAAGTTTGTAGAAGGGGGGGGGGGGGGGGGGGTTGAATACAAACACGCTATTTTACTTTTCTAAATTGTTTATTGATAAATCATTAACAATTTACAGCTTGTTGCGGAAACAAGATTAAGGATAAACCTAAATCTAAACAAGTTGGAACACTAAGGTTTCTTGCACTAAGAAGGATATGGAGATTACTAATAAAATCCTATCTTGAGAGAGATTTGAACTTGTCCAGAGTTAGCAAGTTACTTCAAATGAAGTGAGTTCATCTCTTTATATACTGCATGCATTTAATGCAATTCAGTATACACTTTACACGTGTCATCAGCGGATTGGTTGCATGTCATTGACCTTTGTTGACAACCTTAGTAGCCGCATGAATGAACAGTGTAGTATCAGAGTGGTTGTACGATCTCAGATTTTCGGAGGTTCTTTTCTGACATTTCGTACGGTGGCGTGCAAGGGAGGTTAAGACAAAAGTACTTTGTACGGAGGACTTCATGATCAGCTTTCGTTGATTCAGCGATTATCATTTACTATTCAGCGAATGATAAAGTTCAGCGATAGCTGCAGTCTTGTACTTGATACTTCACGTTGAGTGGACAAATCTGAGTCTTCGCTGATCCGCATCAGTTCATTAGTAGACTTGTCGCTGGTTCTTGAGCTTGATCTTCGACTTCAGCGTAGAACCTTTGTTGACGTGAAACTTGTCTTCAGGGATTATAAGTAAACAACTAACTTATCAGCGATCACCATAAGGACTGAACAGACTCAGCGCATTATGGTGAACAGTGTTCGCTGAATGTTGAATTTAAAGAGCGAGAGTTCCTATCAGCGGTACTGTAAGATCTTAGTACTTATCAGCGATAGTGAAACTCTGATACATATTTTTTACATACAATTTTCACTAAGTATTTAAGAGAGGGTCATTATCAAATCACTGAGGGTTTGGATCAACACTTATCCAGCTTATGGACATAACCTGGATGCTTAGGATCCGAGAATCCTGGAGGTTGTTCGACATAGACTTATTCATTCAACCTTCCATTAAGGAATGCTGACTTAACATCTATCTGATAAACATTGAAGTCTCTGTGAATAGCGTATGCTAGAAATAGACGAATAACTTTGAGTCTTGCCACTGGAGCAAAAGTTTCGTCATAATCTATGCCTTCCTCTTGTCTGTATCCCTAAGCAACTAGACGAGCCTTGTTGCGGGTTACAGTTCCATGTTCATCTAACTTGTTTTGATAGACCCACTTAGTGCCTATCACTGACTTGTTAGATGGTCTAGGAATGAGATTCCAAACCTTGTTTCTTTCGAATTCAGTCAGCTCTTCTTGCATAGTGCTAACCCAGTTCGGATCTCTGAGGGCATCATCAACCTTCTTTGGTTCAGTTAGTGAAATAAAATTGACATATAAACAAATGTTGTCTGCACTACGTCGAGTCTAAACACCTGCGTTTGGATCACCAAGAATTTGATCAATTGGGTGATTTATAGTCCATCGCTGAGCAGGAACATGAGCCACTGACTCAGAGTGAACTACCGGATGTGCTAAAGAGGAGGCTTCAGCGATCTCAGGTAATTCAGGCATGATAGGTAGAGGTTCAGATGAAAATTCATTCACTGATTGTTGAGAAGTAGATGGAATATCAGAGGTTAATGGTTCAGAAGCAGGCATAGTGTTGATGGGAACAGCTGAAACCCAAGATGTGGAATCAGCTTCACTTGTCTGCATGCTGGGAATGATGATAGGATCATCATCAGCGGTGGGATTGTTAACCTGAGTGTCAGGGTTAACATTATCTTCTGAATCCCCAAAATGAGAAAACATCCACAGATTGAGTTCTTCATTATCAGCAGAGGGTCTTGAGTTCGCTGAACGGGATTCGTCAAAGGTGACGTGAATAGTTTCTTCTACAGTTTGTCTTCGCTTGTTGAAGACTCTAAAGGCTTTGGAAATAGAAGAATATCCAAGAAATATTACGTCGTCAACTTTGGGATCAAACTTTCCAAGAGCATCTCTGTTGTTTAAGATAAAACATTGACAACTAAAGATGTGAAGAAAGCTGATGGATGGTTTTCTTCCATGAAAAAGTTCATAGGCAGTCTTGTTGAATCTCTTGACAATCAATGATCTATTCTGCGTGAAACATGTAGTGTTGATAGCTTCTGCCCAGAATTAAGTTGAAAGATGTGAATCGCTGAGCATTGAACGAGCAACTTCGATGATCGTTCAGTTTCTTCTTTCAGCGACGCCATTTTGTTGTGGAGTTCTCACTGAGGAAAGGTTATGAGAGATACCCTTACTCTCAAAGAAGTTATCAAGGGAACTATTTTTGAATTCAGTCCCATGATCACTCCTTATTGAGCGAACAGTGAGGTTGTTCAGGACTTCCATTTTCCTGACAAAAGATATGAGTTCTTCTGAGGTGTCACTCTTAGCACAGAGAAACATCACCCAGGTGTATCGAGAGAATTCATCTACAATGACCAGTGTATATTTCTTTCCAGCGATGGATTGAATGTTGACAGGGCCAAACAAATCCATGTGGAGAAGTTGAAGAGGAGAGGTCACTGAAGATACTTGCTTGGTCTTGAAGCTTGCTTTTGTTTGTTTTCCCTTCTCACACGCTGAACATAGAGATTCCTTAGCGTATGAGTGTTGAGGAAGACCAGCGACCAACTCTATTGAAGAAAGAGTATTCAGTGTCTTGAAGTTTAGATGAGAGAGCCTCTTATTCGAAAGGCAGTTGACATCAGATGAGGCCTTAGAAAGAAAACAAGCATTCTCAATGGTTGTTGAGTCCATGTTTATGACGTAAACATTTTCCAACCGGTATCCACTGAGAGAGATTTTCTCCTTCTGATCTGTGACAAAGCATGCTTCTTTAGTAAAACAAACTTTGTAGTCCTTGTCGCACAGCTGACTGATGCTTAGAAGATTATGTTTCAGTCCTTATACATATGCGACTCTTCTGAAGGTGGTAGTACCATTGGAAAGTACACCAAACCCTCGGGTATAACCCTTGCCATTTCCACCAAAGGTCACTGAGGGACCTTTCTCTTCCTTGTATTCAGTGAGCAGGTTTCTTCTACCAGTCATGTGTCGAGAACAAAGGAAGATTAGTTTTGAATAGGCACCCATACTACGATGGGTCCACACTTACCAGGTTGATCTTTCGAGAGTCCTGGACTTCAGCAGTACCTTCATACTGAACACATATTGTGTCCCACATGGCTTTTGAGGATTTCAGGTTCATGACGGAATGGTAGACTTCGTCAGGAAGAGCCATGGATAGTATGGATTTGGCTTTTGTGTCGATAGCCACTTTCTTCTTATCTTCGTCAGTCCACGTATGAACATCTTTGGGTACCAGCCTTTCTGGAATAGCAGGTCTATTCTCAGCGGCAGGTACTGCGGCATCAATTCTTACAGGAATAAATGGGCCGTTTTCAAGATAATAAGGCATAGTAGGGTCTACACCTTCTAGGAAGAGAGTCATCCTATTTTTCCATAGATTAAAATTATCTCTGGAGAATCTAGGGGGTTTTGCAAGAGAACCATTGTCTATATAGTTTGTGTTTGTGTTGGTGGCCATTTTCCGAAATAGCAAGGAAGAGAAATCTTAGTATAGATTAGATCTTGTTTATGAGATTAAACAAATCCGCTCTGATACCACTTGTTGGTCCCGAAGGGTTATACAAGTTTGTAGAAGGGGGGGGGGGGTTGAATACAAACACACAGATTTTACTTTTCTAAATTGTTTATTGATAAATCATTAACAATTTACAGCTTGTTGCGGAAACAAGATTAAGGATAAATCCTAAATCTAAACAAGTTAGAACACTAAGTTTCTTGCACTAAGAAGGAGAAGGAAATTACTAATAATAACCTATCTCAAGATAAGAAGGATGAACTTGTCCAGAGTTAGCAAGTTACTTCAAAATGAAGTGAGTTCTTCTTCTTATATACTGCATGCATTTAATGCATTGCAGTTTACACTATACCTGTGGCAATAGCTGATTGGTTGCATGTCATTAACCTTTGTTGACAACCTTAGTAGCCGCATATTTGAACAGTGTAGTATCAGAGTGGTTGTACGATTTCAGACAATAAGGAGGTTCTATTCTGACATATCGTACGGAGTCGTGCAAGGGTGGATGAGACAAAAAGTACTTTGTACGGAAGACTTCATAATCAGCTTTTCGATGATTCAGCGATCTATCATTCTTCATCAGCGAATGATAGAGTTCAGCGATAGCTGAAGTCTTGTACTTGATACTTCACGTTGAGTGGACAAATCTGAGTCTTCGCTGATCCGCATCAGTTCATTAGGAGACTTGTCGCTGGTTCTTGAGCTTGATTTTCGACTTCAGCGTAGAACCTATGTTGACGTGAAACTTGTCTTCAGGGATCATATGTAAACAACTAACTTATCAGCGATCACCATAAGTACTGAACAGACTCAGAGTATTATGGTGAACAGTTTCGCTGAATGTTTAATCTAAAGAGCGAGAGTTTCTATCAGCGGTACTGGAAGATCTTAGTACTTATCAGCGATAGTGAAACTCTGATACATATTGTTTACTTACAATTTTCACTAAGTATATAAGAGAGGGTCATTATCAAATCACTGAGGGTTTGGATCAACAATCTCCCCCTATTTGATTATGACTTAGCAACAGAGAAAATTGCTATATAATGAAAACATAAGGATAAAAAGAACTCATAAAATATTTGTCCCTTTTACTGTTTTCTGGGATCTTTTCTGTACTGATGGAGTAAAGTACGTTCGCTGAAATTTTTCTTTAAACTTTGTAAAGATTACAGAGGGAAGTGGAAAAATTACAAGTACAGCGAATAAAATTACAAGTACAAAAGATGTAGACAGATAAGGATAGAAAGAATTTCAAGGCGATCCTATCCGTCAAAAGGTTCTTCCTTAATGAGTTGTTCATCAAGGGTCATTGATGTGGCAATCATCCAATCAAGGACATCTGCTCCTTGATTCTTTTTCTTCAGAGCTTCTTCAAAAATCAAGGGCTTCAGGTGTCTAGCTTTGATGTCGCGTCTGACTTCACACCAGTATAAGAGATCTCTGAGTTGTTCGATGGGAGCGAGGTGGAGCTCAGAGATACGTTGAAAGTGATGGTTTCCATCGTAGTCTAGAAAGAATATACCATATGGATCACTTACAACTGTGCCAGGAATGAAAGTTTCTCCAGGTGGTAGGGAGGTGTCAAGCGCTGAGAGATCAGCATCAGGGCCAAGAACTTCAGCACGAGAGAAACCAATACCTGTTTCATTCCGTATAGGAGGACCTGAATCAGAGACTTTCTTTTTCTTAGCAGAGACTTTTCTTTGTTGAGGAAGAGGAGGAATATCCACAGCAGAAGAAAGCAGGTCGATCTGTTTGTTTAAGATCTTCTCGACATGGCTTTTGTACTTTGAGCGCGATCCCTGAATGGCTAATTTTGTTTCTAACCATTCAGAGAGACCAAACTTTTCTAAGGTAGCAGCATAGAAAGTTTGCTTGGTTTTTTCATCTCTGTAGACATCCACTTCAACAACAGGAACGTCGGCGTACAGTTTTCCTCTGATGTTTGCTTTGAGGATTTTGGATGGTCTAGATCGATAGGTCAGCATTTGTTTAGCCCATTCAAAAGTCGTGTCAGAGACCTTAGTCTTTTCTCTAACGATCTTTTGAGCATCATCCCATAGATGACGTTGAACATCAATGGGAACTCTTTTCAGCTTGGGGTCTTTTATTGATCGTTGAGTAAGCTTGATGGCGTATTCTCAATCTTTTTCTTTAGCTTCCTTTCTTTCAGCGATTAATCGTTCAACTCTGAGGTGTTCCTTGTATTCTTTTTGGGAAACTCTGAACTTTGGAGGAACGGAAGGAAGTTGATCACGCTTCAGAATGATTCGCTGATCTTCGAGTCTCTTGATCATTGCATTTCTCTTTTCTTGATCCTCTTCACTTAGCTTTTGAGGAGCCAAGGAAGGTCTGTTTTTGTGAGAGAGAGTATGTTCTTCAGGTTCATCAGTCTCAGAGATCAAGTCCAAGACTGGGATTATTTCTTCAGCATTGAGAGTTGGGATTGTTGTTGAAGTCGCAGCTGTAGGAACTTCAGCGATATCCTCAAACAGGGGAGAGGACTAGCTGAAACGCAGCGATCTTACAAGTAAGAACATGGGTAGAATAGAGATGTAAAGAATGGGATTGTGTATAGAGGTTTGCGGAGGTAGAGAACTGATAAAGTGTATAGAGGAGGGATGTTGTGTAGGATTAATGTACCTGACAAACCGGCTTGTTAAGCAAGATCATCAAATTTTCATCTTCAGCGACACCTTTTCCTTTGCCTTTGTCAGCTTCAGATGCTGATGGCTTTGTCTTTGTCCGTTCCCCTGAAGGTTCATTTATCAGAATCCCTTTAAGAGCTTTAGTTCTCTGAGTAGGCTTGACGATAAAAGAATCATCATCATCGTCATCTTCGTCATCATCATTCTTTGGAGAAGAGGATGGTTCAGCATCAGACAAATCGATGGCTTCTTCATCTTCAGCTTCACACTCAGTTTCTTCAGCTTCTTCTTCGAGTTTCTCCCCCTCAGATACCGAGGAGAGCTTCTCGGTTCCCTCAGGGTTTTCATCTCCCTGAGGTCCAGTGGCTGCTTCAGCTTCAATTGTCTTCTCACCCTCTTCAGTGAAGGTGAGGTCTTCAGCGCTCTTCTCCCCCTCTTTATCATGATGACTGGGGGAGGAATGAGAAGATTCAGCAGCTCGTGTGGTTTCCCTGTCTTCTTGGCCAGGGATCCCTATAAACATTTCAATCGCTGATAATCTGTTTTCTATGTCAGAAATACCAGGATTGATCTTCACAAGTTCAGCACGATCCGCCGTAGTAAAAGATGGAGGTGCAGGGGCAGGTGCAGGGGCGGTCGTGTTGGTCAGAATCTGCTTCAACAAGTTCTGAATTGAAGAGATGTCATTCTTCATCGTGTTGACATCAGTCTTCACAGAACTCATATCAGTTTTTACCGAACTGATATCAGTCTTTACAACAGACATATCACCTTCAAGTGTGCCAACCGATGTCTTCAGCGTTGTGACTTCGCTGGACATGGTGTCTACAGATTTCTTGATGTCGAGGTAGTCTGTGTAGATGTCAGCGAGAACTTTGGCAAAGTTGCTCAGTGATTGATCAACCTTCTCCATGTCAGCTTTGGAGGCATTCTTTCCGACTTCGGTTGTAAGTTTTAAGAGATTTTCTCCAGCGGTTGTTACAGCTGAAGAGTTGCTGGAAAGAGTAGACGTGAGACCAGTCAGCGTTGTCTCTACTATCTTCAGAGACGTGTTGATGTCTCTCAAATTAGGACCTGTAACATATAAAAACTTGTGAACAGAGGAAAGCTCAGAAGTTTGGGGTTTAGTAACAGTGTATAGGGATTGGTGAGTACCTGCAGGAGGATTGGTGAATTCATCAAAATCACGGGTTCCTGAGTAAAGTTCCATATCGTCAGCGAGAGTACGTGGACGTATGGACAGCTCTGCAGGTCCTACTTCCGTCGTTCCTTTTGCTCCTGTAGGAATGACAGGTGCAGCTGTGATAACTGGAGTGGGGTCCAAATGAGTGGAGGGAGAAGCGAAGGGTAAGAAAGGAGGTTGGTTACCGAGTTCAGCGTTGGAATCGCTGAGAATCACTTCATCAGTCTTTTGAGAGACTGAGGGAGGTTGGGTAGTTTCCAAGTTTGTAACCTCAACGTTTGGAGACGCTGAAGTTGGGATTAAAGGGATGGCTTGTTCAGGTGTGGCAGAGCGTACCACTAAACTTTCCTTCAGCTCAACAAGAGGAGCCGAGGAGTTTTTAGCAGGAGATTGCTTGGGTTGCTCCTTGGTCTTCTTAGTTCTTTTGGAACCAAGGTGGGTGTCAGAATGTTTCCTTTTAAGAGGAATGGAGGTAGCAGCTGGGGTATCAGCGGTGGGTTTGTCCGCTGAAGGAGCTGCATAAGTAGAAGAAGTAGTAGGGTTAAGAAGAGTCAAGAGTGTAGAAAGACGTACCTCATTCGCCACTGGTTTGAATTCGAGTATTTTAGGGCCGACCTGAGAGAGTTTCAGGTCACCCTCTTCTGGGTAGCTGTCTTTCAGGCCTCTTTGGAAAATAGCGCTGATGAACCGAGGATATGGAACCCATGGAGGTCTGTCAGCGACGGTGTCCACTCTGAGAACCAGGTCATCATAGATAATCGATGCCCAGTCTATGTTGAGACCTTTCAGCAAAGCATATCCCATTGCTTGCTGAGGCTTAGCGGCTTGGTCAGAGGAGCCGCTCTTTGCAGTCATGCAGCTGATCAAATGGGCGAAGATGAAATTCATCTCGCTGGGCATTTTTGATTTCTTGATAATCGTCAGCTTCTTCTCGGGCTTCATGTCTCTGCCGATTTCCCATACATAGCCCATTGCATCGAAAAATGCAATGATGGCTTCCCTGTCTGAGTTTTTCTTGGGGTCAGGGAGGGGAACAAAGGGTTTTTCCTTGGTGGCGATGGGAAGGCTGAGAGCTTTGCGAATTATGGCAGGGGTAATCTTCATGGTGCCATATTCGATATCGCAGAGGATGCAATCGATTGTTTTGGAGGGGTCTTTGGCTGAGGGTAGCTGAGAGTGTCTGGCTGAGTACTAGAATTGTGAGAGCAAAAGCTGATGTGCAGGAGGTGTTATGGTCAGGGCTGTGGAGATGCAGCAATTCTTTAGGAAGTTCACAGCATCAGCTAGATGTGTGACTTGCTTTCGAGGAGGAAACTCGAGAAGCGCATAGAGGTTGTTCACCTTAGTCCAATCCAGTTTGTCAAGGGCAAATTTGACTTGAGGAGCCTTGAAGATGTCCATTTCCTCAGCAGTGTCATCAGCAGAAGTGTTTTCAGCGTTGGTGTTCTTGGGAATATCAAAATATGCCATTCTCTGTATTATCAGTTCAACCAAAGGATTAACAAATAAGAATAATCTTAATGTGGAAAGATTTTCCAATAAGATGGTTCGAATTTTGTCCATTTCATTTCAGACAAAATGTCTTAATGAAGATTAGGGTTTTTCTTATTTTTGAAAAACGAAATACAAACCCAATAAAAATCTTGTTTTCCAGTTTCCTTTGAAGATTGGGATTCTGGAAAAACGAATGAAGAACAAGTTTAAGATTTTTGCCTTTAAACTTGAAGAACAACCATGAAATGGTTTTGTTCATAAAACCATGAAAGAAAATGATTTTATTTTTAAGAAGTTCTTTTGTTTGATCTTGTTAAAACAATGAGAAGATCAGAAACAAGTTATTTGCATTTGGTAAATAATAAGAACATATTAACCTTTGATGTTTGAAGAAGATGAACAGTTGTTCTTGAAAAAATCGAGAGCCAAATGCAATAGTGAATTCTTTCTTTGTTTGGAGGAGAAGTTCGCGTAAGAGAAAAATATAAACGAAGAATTTGTTTATATAGAGAGATTTTAGAAAGAGAAAATCTTGAGCGGGAAAAGATTTTCATCATGACACGGACACGTGTTTGCATTTGATTGGCAAGTAAACGAAACGTGCAAACGTGTGTCAGAAAGAAGAACGTGTATGGGTTTATCCGTTGTAATGACGTCAGAACTGTCCTTTCATATTCTTGGTTGTCTCTGAGGTTTTGAAAAAACTCAGGGACACTTTTGAAAACATGAAGCACTGAATAGAAATATCAGTTGGTTTTAAGAAATTTCAAAGTATCGCTGATAAGGAAGAGATATTCAGCGATGAGATTTGTTTTGAAATCTTGCATTTACATGCGACTTGTCAGAGAGAAAAACATGCCTTAATATCAGCGAATCAAGTTTATTCAGAGAGAAGGTGATAGAATAGGTTATACAAGTTGATTTTATCCCGAAGGCTATACAAGTTTGTATAATCGTATCGCTGATCAAAATGGGAACTGCTGAAGATTTTATTCTTCAAAGTTCAGCATTCCAAGCTCGCTGATGAGAAAGTTGAATCTTGTCTCATCAAGAGGTTTGGTGAACAGATCAGCTAACTGATAATCAGTTGGGATAAAGTGAAGTTCTATATCACCATTCATCACATGATCTCTGATAAAGTGATACCTGATTTCGATGTGTTTTGTCTTTGAGTGTAGCACTGGATTATTAGCTATAGCGATGGCACTTGTGCTGTCGCAATAGATTGGAATATTTGAGAGTTGAAGGTCATAGTCCAGTAGTTGATTTCTCATCCACAAGACCTGAGAACAACAGCTTCCAGCGGCTACATACTCAGCTTCAGCTGTGGAAGTGGACACTGAGTTTTGCTTTTTAATTGTCCAACATACCAACTTTCCACCCAGGAGCTGACATCCTCCTGTGGTGCTTTTCCTATCCATTCTGCAACCTGCAAAATCACTATCTGAATAGGCGATTAAATCGAATCCTGAGTCTTTGGGATACCAAAGACCTAGATTCGCTGTACCCTTAAGATATCGAAAAATACGCTTTACAGCTTTCATATGAGATATCTTAGGTTCATCTTGATATCGTGCACACAAGCATGTTGCAAACATAATATCGGGTCAGCTAGCTGTAAGATACAATAGTGAGCCGATCATCCCACGGTACAGCGTGACATTGACAGGAAGACCCTTAGTGTCCTTATCAAGTGTCAGCGGTGGTGCAATAGGGGTTTTCATAGCTGAACTTTCAGTTAAGTCGAATTTCTTCAGCATATCTTTAACATACTTTCCCTGATTTATGAAAGTTCCTTTTTCATTTTGTTTTATCTGTAGACCAAGGAAATATGTTAGTTCACCCACATGCTCATTTTATACTCATCTTTCATTCTATCAGCGAAACGAGTACAGAGATCAGGGTTAGTCGAGCCAAATATAATATCATCAACATATATTTGAACAAGAATGATATGACCTTTTACTTTCCTGAAAAATAGAGTTTTGTCTATTTTGCCTCGCTCAAATTTTTCAATATGGAGATAAGTAGAAAGAGTGTCATACCATGCACGTGGAGCTTGCTTTAAGCCATAAAGTGCCTTAACCAGTTTATAAACATAACCTGGATGCTTAGGATTTGAGAATCCTGGAGGTTGTTCCACATAGACTTCTTCATTCAGGTTTCCATTTAGAAACGTTGACTTAACATACATCTGATATACTTTGAAGTCTTTGTGTACAGCGTATGCTAAGAATAGACGAATAGATTCTAATCTTGCTAGTGGAGCAAATGTTTCGTCATAATCTATGCCTTCCTCTTGTCTGTATCCCTGAGCAACAAGACGAGCCTTGTTGCGGGTTACAGTTCCATGTTCGTCCAACTTGTTTCGATAGACCCATTTAATGCCTATCACTGTTTTGTCAGTTGGTCTTCGAACAAGTTTCCAAACTTTGTTTCTTTCGAATTCTGTCAGCTCTTCTTGCATGGCGCTGACCCAGTTTGGATCTTTGAGGGCATCATCTACTTTCTTTGGTTCAGTTAGTGAAATAAAATTTACAAATAAACAAATATTACATGCACTTCGTCGAGTCTGAATACCAGCGTTTGGATCACCAAGAATTTGATCAATTGGGTGATTTATAGTCCATCGCTGAGCCGGAGCGTGAGACGCTGACTCAACCTGAACTGGAGGAGCTGAAGATGAAGCTTCAGCGACGTCTGGAGTATCAGCCAAGAGAGGAATGGATGCAGTTGTCATTATATTCACTGATTGCTGAGAAGTGGATGGAATATCTGATATATTGGTTTCAGAAGCAGGTATAGTGTTTATAGGAACAACTGAGACCCATGATGTTTCAGCTTCACTATTCTGCCTATTTGGAATGATAGTTGGACCATCATCTTCAACTGTGTGAGCACGAGGAGTGGGAATATCTTCTGAATCACCAAGATGAGAAAACATCCATTGATTCAGTTCTTCAGTATCAGCGGACGGTTTAGAGTTCACTGAACGGGACTCGTCAAACGTGACGTGAATCGTTTCTTCAACAGTTTGTCTTCTTCGATTAAAGACTCTGAAGGCTTTGGAAACTGAGGAGTATCCAAGAAAGATTCCATCATCAGCCTTAGGATCAAACTTTCCAAGGGCATCTCTGTTGTTCAGTATAAAACACTAACATCCAAAGATGTGAAGAAAGCTGATTGAAGGCTTTCTCCCATGAAATAGTTCATAGGTTGTTTTATTGAATCTTTTGACTATCAGCGACCTGTTTTGCGTAAAACAAGCAGTATTGACAGCTTCTGCCCAAAACTGAGTAGGCAGGTGAGAATCACTGAGCATTGAACGTGCAGCTTCAATAATTGTTCTATTTCTTCTTTCAGCGACTCCATTTTGTTGTGGTGTTCTCACTGAAGAAAAGTTGTGAGAAATACCCTTGCTCTCAAAGAAGGAATCAAGAGAATTGTTTTTGAATTCAGTCCCATGATCACTCCTTATTGAGCGAACGGTCAAATTGTTCAGGGTTTCCATCTTCCGAACAAAGGTGATGAGTTCTTCAGGGGTGTCACTCTTGGAACGGAGAAACATAACCCATGTAAAACGAGAGAATTCATCAACTATGACCAGTGTATATTTCTTTCCAGCGATGGATTTTTTGTTAACAGGGCCAAACAAATCCATATGGAGTAGTTGTAGAGGAGATGACACTGAGGAGACTTGCTTTGATTTAAAGTTTGCTTTGGTCTGCTTCCCTTTCTCACATGCTGAACATAAAGACTCTTTGGCATATGAGTGTTGAGGTAGACCAGTAACTAACTCTTTTGAAGAAAGAGAGTTCAGTGTCTTGAAATTCAGATGAGAGAGCCTCTTATGCCATAGCCAGTTGACATCAGATGAGGCTTTTGAGAAGAAACAGGAGTTCTCAGTGGTTGTTGAGTCCATGTTTATTACATAAACATTTTCCAAACGATAACCGCTGAGAGCTATCTTCTCCTTTTTGTCAGTGACAAAGCAGGATTCTTTGGTAAAGATTACCTTGTTATCCTTGTCGCAAAGCTGACTGATGCTTAACAGATTATGCTTCAGCCCTTCAACATATGCGACTCTTCTGAAGGTGGTTGTACCATTAGAGAGTACACCAAACCCTCGGGTATGTCCTTTTCCATTTCCACCGAAAGTCACAGAGGGACCCTTCTCTTCCGTGTATTCAGCGAGCAGACTTTTCTTTCCAGTCATGTGTCTAGAGCATCCGCTATCGAGATACCAGATACCCTTCTGAACCTGCATCACAAAGGAAGATTAGTTTTTCTTGGGTACCCACTTAACCATGTGTACACGTTTGTCAGTGGATGCAGTTGGAATGGAAGGTTCAGCAATCTTCGCAGCATTTGAAGATTCAGCTTTGTTAGTCTTCACTTTGGTTAATTTCTTTACCTCAGTGGTCTTCTTTTCCTTAGGGGCAATCTTCACCTTAGCTATCTTATCAGCTTTGGTGGCTGTGGGGCACTTACTAGCAATATGATCAGTGAGTCCACAGTGATAACATTTCCTATAACTAAAAATAGTTCTAGGACTATTTGAATGCTGAGTTTTAGATTTTGAATTAGAAGGACCAGCACCAAATAAGCTTTTGGCTTTAGAAATGGGAGGAACACTTGGTTCTTCATATTTCTTACCAAGGATATCCACTCTGAGTCTAGGAATAGATCGCTGAATAGACCCACGCTGAGTAGATCCAGAGATCTGATTTCTTGATCCAGAGGAATAAATCACTAAAGCTTTAGAAGCATTCAGCTTTGGTGCTAAAGTACCCTTCTGAGGATTTTGGTTCAACGCAATTCCTTTACCTTTATCTTTAAAGACAGAGGTAGGTTTTGGATAAACCATTTTCTCTTTACCTTTTGAAGAGGCAGAGATTTCCTCAGGGATAGGCGGTCTGGAGGACGAACACTGAGAGGATGAAGTGTCAGCGACTGAGGATACGAAAGTTCCAAATAAGAGCATGGAACGATCAGTGGTTGGTTCTTGAGTTTCATATTTGTAACCAAGACCACGTTTATCACTCAGGGGTATCTGAGACTTAATTATCTCAGTGATCTTTGTTGAAGAGTTACACCATCCTTCAACAGTAGCCTTTTCAGCTTTCAAAGCAGCGATAGCTTCTGCTCGTTCGATTTTGACTAGCTGATTTAAATGCACTTGATCTTTAAAATCTTCTTCAATTTTAGAAAGCTTTTCTATTTGAAGGTGACAGTTTTTAAGTTGTTCAGCGAGATCAAGGTTTTGGTTTTCAACTATAGTTTTGCCATTCATGGCTTCATATAAGCTTCTAGTCAAGAGATCGATTTTGCGGAGACTATCAGCTTCATCAATATTTTCAATATTTGTAAAGAAGGAAGGTGATACCTGAACAACAGAGGTTGAAGTAGAGGGAATGTCTGAACTTTCTTCCTCATCCTCAATCTTTGCCATAAGACAGAGATTGGCTTCATCATCTTCAGAGTCAGATGATGATTCTTCTTCTTCTGAAGCAGCCCAATCATAAACCATCAGGCCTTTGCCTTTCTTCTTGAAGCTTTTCAGCTTTGCATATTTTTCTTTCAGCTTAGAATATTTTTCATCTTTATTCCTGGGAATAAAAGATTTCTTGGGAAACGCTGAGTTTCTCGATACTTTCTTAGACCTGCACTCGTTAGCGAAATGTCCAATCTTTTCGAAGTTAAAACAAGTAGCAGTAGCCTTATCAACAGTAGCTGATGATCTTGGCTTATCAGTTATAGAAAGAGGTTTGTTCTTTCTGAACATTTTCTTTTTGGCGAATCTCCTGAACTTTTTAGTTAGGAGAGCCAAAGATTCATCATCATCTGAAGAGTCAGAATCTGATGACCTTTCAGAGTTACTCTCTAACTCAGTGATAGTGACCGAGGGTCGCTGAGTAGAAGGTTCCTCTGAGATTAAAGCAACAGGGGTGCTTTTGGAATCTTTTACAAGATTCTTCTTAAGATGGCTTGATTGCTCATGATTCAGCATTGTGCCATATAAGGTAGCAAGAGTCATTGATCTTAGATCTTTTGACAGCTTGAGACACATAGAATAACTGTCCCAGCTTTCAGGTAAACATTCTAGAAACTTTGTCAGCACTTCAAAGTTAGAATATTCCTTAACAACAGTTTTCAGATCTATTATTAAGCAATTAAAACGTTGGTGAACTTCAGAGAGAGTCTCATTCTTACCACAAATTAAGCTTTCATACTGTCTTACCAGGTTGATCTTTCGAGAGTCCTGGACTTCAGCAGTACCTTCATACTAAACACATATTGTGTCCCACATGGCTTTTGAGGATTTCATGTTCATGACGGAATGGTAGACTTCGTCAGGAAGAGCCATGGATAGTATGGATCTGGCTTTTGTACCACTTGTTGGTCCCGAAGGGTTATACAAGTTTGTAGAAGGGGGGGGGGGGGGGGGGTTGAATACAAACACACATATTTTACTTTTCTAAATTGTTTATTGATAAATCATTAACAATTTACAACTTGTTGCGGAAACAAGATTAAGGATAAATCCTAAATCTAAACAAGTTGGAACACTAAGTTTCTTGCATTAAGAAGGAGAAGGAAATTACTAATAATAACCTATCTCAAGATAAGAAGGATGAACTTGTCCAGAGTTAGCAAGTTACTTCAAAATGAAGTAAGTTCTTCTTCTTATATACTGCATGCATTTAATGCATTGCAGTTTACACTTTACACGTGGCAGCAGCTGATTGGTTGCATGTCATTGACCTTTGTTGACAACCTTAGTAGCCGCATGTTTGAACAGTGTAGTATCAGAGTGGTTGTACGATTTCAGACAATAAGGAGGTTCTATTCTGATATATCGTACGGAGTCGTGCAAGGGTGGATGAGACAAAAAGTACTTTGTACGGAAGACTTCATAATCATCTTTTCGAAAGATTTGCTCCAGTAGCAAGATTAGAAAGAGCAGCTTCGATGATGTGAATTGCTGAGCATTGAACGAGCAGCTTCGATGATCGTTCAGTTTCTTCTTTCAGCGACGCCATTTTGTTGTGGAGTTCTCACTGAGGAAAGGTTATGAGAGATACCCTTACTCTCAAAGAAGTTATCAAGGGAACTATTTTTGAATTCAGTCCCATGATCACTCCTTATTGAGCGAACAATGAGGTTGTTCAGGACTTCCATTTTCCTGACAAAAGATATGAGTTCTTCTGAGGTGTCACTCTTAGCACAGAGAAACATCACCCAGGTGTATCGAGATAATTCATCTACAATGACCAGTGTATATTTCTTTCCAGCGATGGATTGAATGTTGATAGGGCCAAACAAATCCATGTGGAGAAGTTGAAGAGGAGAGGTCACTGAAGATACTTGCTTGGTCTTGAAGCTTGCTTTTGTTTGTTTTCCCTTCTCACACGCTGAACATAGAGATTCCTTAGCATATGAGTGTTGAGGAAGACCAGAGACCAACTCTATTGAAGAAAGAGTATTCAGCGTCTTGAAGTTTAGATGAGAGAGCCTCTTATGCGAAAGGCAGTTGACATCAGATGAGGCCTTAGAAAGAAAACAAGCATTCTCAATGGTTGTTGAGTCAATGTTTATGACGTAAACATTTTCCAACCGGTATCCACTGAGAGAGATTTTCTCCTTCTGATCTGTGACAAAGCATGCTTCTTTAGTAAAACAAACTTTGTAGTCCTTGTCGCACAGCTGACTGATGCTTAGAAGATTATGTTTCAGGCCTTATACATATGCGACTCTTCTGAAGGTGGTAGTACCATTGGAAAGTACACCAAACCCTCGGGTATAACCCTTGCCATTTCCACCAAAGGTCACTGAGGGACCTTTCTCTTCCTTGTATTCAGTGAGCAGGTTTCTTCTACCAGTCATGTGTCGAGAACAAAGGAAGATTAGTTTTGAATAGGCACCCATACTACGATGGGTCCACACTTGTTAGTGGTAGAGGATGAGGAAGGATCAACGGTCTTCACAGCATTTGAAGACTAAGCGTTAGTGACATTCTTCAGTTTGGTTAATTTCTTAACCTCAGTGGTGGTTTTCACCTTAACCTGATTTGCACCAGGGATGGTCTTCTTTGCCTTGGGGGCATTGATCTTCACCTTAGCTAATTTCTCAGCTTTGGTGGCTGTAGGGCATTTGCTAGCAATGTGATCAGTAAGTCCACAGTGATAACATTTCCTATAGCTAAAGGTATCGTTAGGACCAAAGGTATGCTTATTTGAAATTTTTAAATGAGTAGGGCCAGCACCGAGAATACCTTTGGCATTGGATATCGGATGAACTATAAGTTCTTCAGATTTCTTACCAGTAACATCCACTCTTATTTTAGGAGTATATCGCTGAACGAATTCAGGGATCTTATTCCTAGAAGTGGAGGGATGGCTCGCTGAAGGTTTTGAAACTTTCAACTTAAGTACATTGGTACCCTTCTGAGGTTTTTGAACAATTTTTTCTTTACCTTTAGAAATCAAGGTAGATTTGTCCTCAGGGATGGGAGTTTTAGAAGAAGAAGAGCACTTAGAGGTAGAAGTGCCAGGGATTGAAGAGACGAACATTCCAAATTTGAGCATGAAACGATTAGTTGTTGGTTTCCTCAGATTCAGCTTTGTAACCAAGACCACTTTTGTCTTTCGCAGGGATCTGAGCACTTAGTATCTCAGTGATCTTTGTTGAGGATTTATACCATCCTTCAACAATATCTTTCTCAGCTTTCAGTTCAGCGATAGCATTTTCACGCTCAATACCGATGACTTGATTTACGTAGACCTGATATTTTAAATTTTTTTCTATGTTTGAAAGCTCTTGAATTTTTAGATGACGGTTTTTAAGTTGTCCAGTTAAGTCTAAATTTATTTGTTCAGCCTTGGTCTTGCCATTCATGGCATTATATAAATCAATTGTCAAGATATCGTTAGCTCTGAGTCTATCAGCTTCAGTGAGAGCCGGAGAAATAGTAGGAGAGAGATGTACCTGAGAGGTGGTGGCAGAAGTAGAGGGAATTTCATATTGTTCTTCCTCTTCTTCTTTGATTTCGGCCATTAGATAGAGATTGGCGTCATCTTCTTCCTCTGAATCTGATTCTTCATCAGACTCAGCCCAGTCATGATCTTCAGGGATCAAACCTTTGTCTTTCTTTTTGTAGCTCTTCAGCTTTTCATACTTTTCTTTGAGCCTTTGATACTTGTCCTCTTTACTCCTAGGAGTAAAAGATTTCTTATGGGATGAAGAAGAAGGTTTGAGAGATTTATTGGACTTGCATTCACTAGCAAAGTGTCATACTTTTTGACAGTTAAAGCAGGTAGCAGTAGCCTTATCAACAGGTGTAGATTTAGGCTTGTCAGTGAGGGAAAGAGGTTTGGTTCTTCCGAAGTTACTCTTTCTGGCGAATCTCCTGAAAGAATTTGTCAGGAGAGCTAGAGATTCATCAAGATCTGTAGGGTGGTCAGATTCTGATGAGTCATCAGAGCTTGATTCCAATTCAGTGATCGTGAGAGTGGATCGCTGAGTGTGCACAGACTCTGAGGAGAGTAAAGCAACAGGTGTGCTTTTGGAATCTTTTACAATATTCTTCTTATGTTGACACGACTGCTCATGATTGAGCATAGTGCCAAATAAGGTAGAAAGGGTCATGAAGTTTAGATCCTTTGATAGTTTGAGACACAAGGTATAGTTGTCCCAACTTTCAGGTAGACATTCTAAGAACTTTGTCAGGATCTCAGAATTAGCATAGGTCTTACCAACAGTTTTTAAGTCTATGATTAAATAGCTAAACCATTGATGTACTTCAGAAAGAGTTTCATTCTTACCACAGATGAAACTTTTATACTGCCTTACCAGGTTTATTCTTCTAGAGTCCTGGAATTCAGCAGTACCTTCATATTGAACACATATAGTGTCCTACATGGCCTTTGAGCTCTTTAGATTCATGATGGAATGGTAGACTTCATCAGGAAGAGCCATGGGGGTTGAATACAAACACAGATTTTTATCTTTCTAAATTGTTTATTGATACATATATCAAACAATTTACAGTTTGTTGCGGAATAAGATCAACTATAAAACCTAATCTAAACAAACTATGAGAAACACACATATAAGACAAAAGTAACTTATAGAGCAGGTTTCATGATCAACGCTCGCTGAATAGATCTTTATCAGCGACTGATAAAGTTCAGCTTTCGCTGAAGTCTGCTACTTGAAACTTCGCGTGAAATGGACAAGTCTTGTCTGATATCCGCATCAGGTCACTAGTACACTTAGTCACTTGTTCGTCAGCTTGGTCTTCGATTTCAGCTTTGAACTCAGTTGTCGCGAATCTTGTCTTCGGGGATCATAAGCAAACAATTACAAATGAAACTATTAGCGATCATCAGTGAGACTGAACAGGCTCAGGGCTCACTGATGTACATGCATCGCTGAAGTATAAATTAAAGCATGTGTTTTCCATCAGGGATACTAAACAGACCTAGTATATATTCTTAGATGGTGAAACACTGATACATATTGTTTACTTACAATTTTCACTAAGTAGTTTTAAGAGTCATTATCAAATCATTGAAGGGTTTGGATCAACAAGAACAGCAGAAATTACTCAAATTAGTTTTACACGACAGATGAATGAACAAACGGTAGGGAGAATATGATCAATTTATAGTTGATTTCTGGAATATGTCCTTTGGAAGTCGTTAAAAATCGAACAGACGATACAATCATACAAAATTTACCGTTAATAATGAAATGATTGAAATCTTACTTTGGATTTTGTTGTAGTTTCCATCGGAAGAAAAGCGTAGACGACGACGTTATTGAAGGAACTGAATCGTCGATTTAGAAAAGAAAAAATGAGGGAAAGGCGCAAGCGTGCGTGTTGAATTTTTTTTTCTAATCTTCTATTTTAGTCACCAATTCCAATTTCCAAGGAAGAATGGAAGACATACTGTTTTGATAATTGGATTAGGATTCGCTGATTTGGGCTTTTAAAACAATTAAATAAAACCTAGTGATCAGTTAGGCTTAAAGGAACATATATAATACTAGTTGTGTACCCACACGATGCAGCGCGGGTGAATCACAATAGTGAAGCCAAATAACTTGTTTGTCAATCATGTTTGTTGTTTTGTATTATTTTATGTCTCTCTTAATTTTATTTTTATAAGTTTGTGTGGCTTAATTGCAAGTCAGATACCAAATAACATAATTCTATGAAATTACGGAAGGACAAAAGGAATTACATAATTATGGAAGGCATGCCCTACGGATTACAAACTAACTATCTAAGAAATGCTTCAAAAAAACTGTTAACAAAGGCCTAAGTCTAAAACTAATGACCAAATTAGAAGCTCATTCACCCAACCTAAAAAAACACACTAAGAATGAACACCTAATGGTTTATAAAACCCCAAAAAGAGCCTTAATCTTGATTTACGAGCCCATTCATAGTCCAAGTGATAGACCTAAAATTTTGGAAGAAACAATCCAATCTCTTTGACTCAACAAAAAGCTCCAATCACTAAATAGCTTATTGAAAACTGAAACACCCAAAAATCGCAATAAATTTAAACCTTGTTAGGACCATAAATGTCCTATAAAATAGAAAGTGATATAAAGAAAAAGATTAGTTCATTTATATTTGTAAAAGCCTAAATGTGTTAAATGGGCTTGGGCCTTGGTAATCATAGGCCTAGGTATAAATAGCTTTAGTTAAACCTAGTTTTAGGTTAATCCATCGTTAGAGAGAAAAATCATTCATAACCATTCCAACACGTATTGTAAAACCTCTGTATGGTTAAACTCCTTGAATGAATGATATATGGATGACGAGTTGAAATCAATCTTAATTATTGCTTATTGATCATTGTTACTATTGTTGTTGCACTAATCTGGGATCCAAAAACCTTAAAATTTATCAGAGTGTACTACAACACTTTCTAAACTTTCATTTACAACCGGAGAATTAGTGGTAAGATTCATAATTACAAATGATCTATTGTGATCAACCAACTAATCTAATCATAAGTCAACAAAATTAGATTATAAGGTTGTCTACAATATCTCCAAAATATCATCGATGACACTAATTTCTCCATCACGTTTCCTCTAAGCATAACTCTTTACCCCTCTTCACTTATCCCGTTGTATCCTTTCCCGAGCTAGTACCTGGTAACAAAATTTAATTTGAAAATATTAGGCTTGTGCCTAGTGAGAACATCAAATTTTCAAATCAAAATCTTTATAAGCTTTGAAAACCAAATTTGTAAACAAAGCATATAAATTAACCTGATCGCAAACTTTCTTACCGTACATGTAACATCTTTCGATGACGGGAATCATAGCTGATTCCATGAACATGACAAACACTAAGTAAGTCATAAATCATATTAAGAGCAACACTACGAATCACTAACGATTCTAGATTACAGCTCATATCCAAGAAATTACAATTAAACCATGCCTATTTCTTGGAGTGGAAGTAGAAATAGCAATTATACCTTGCCTATTCCTAATCTCCCAATAAAAGCGGAAATAGCAATTATACGTTGCCTATTTCTTATCTCCCAATAGAAAAATGGAAATAGCAATTATACCTTGCCTATTTTTAATTTTCACATCACAATACAAATAGGGAATACCAATTATACCTTGTCTATTCTTCAATTCCAAATAGAAACGAGAATAGCAATTATACCTTGCCTACTTTACGTTTATCGATTAATGCTAGTGTATATGGATCCATTACACTTACTAGCATACGTGCAAATGAGGTCAAATCACACCTCAAATCATATCCTATACTTAAAGTCGAATTATAAGTATATTTATACTGCTAAAACTGGAATCCAATGATCATAATGTTCCCTATCAAAAGTTACCGGAATGCAATACTTACTGGACACCTCTGGTAAAATTATCCGGACAAAGTGTCCGGAACTCATATCCGGAAACAACCGGAATCCGGGAATAATCCGGAAACCAAAGTAATCCGGGAAATATTATCCGGAACTTCTATCCGGAAAACACAATTTACCGGATACTTCCGGAGAACATACCGGGTACATTTGAGAAATAATGCTTACCGGATACTATCGGAAAGTAGAACTTACCGGATAATCACTGAAATTTATTCCTGATTCTTTCGGAAAACACCAAGTTCCGGATACTTCCGGGAAGTTATACTTACCCGGACACTTCGATCTGCACCTCGATTTTTCGTCTAAAACCCACTGTACATTCAATTCTCAAGCGTATACTTACCACTAAAGTATTTACAAACACTTAGCCACTTTAAAATCATAGGAATTAATCAATTTCAATTTCAATAACTTTAAAAATATGATGAACTCACCTGCAGAACTTCGAAGTCGATAACCAAAATCAGAATTCCAAACTTCACTCTCCCTTTCACCAACACGAATCAGAAACCTAATTAGAGAGTGGATTACCTTGTTACAACAATTCTTGAGGAACGAATTTGCAGGAATTGAGATTGAATTCCTTACCGTACGAAAAATGAAGAACTCAATTTTTCTTCTTTTCTGCCTTTGAGCCGACTTCAACAAGGAATTAAGATAAAGCTCAATTCTCAGCCGACCCAATTATAAGTACATCCCAACTTTCTCACTTACTCACTTTAACTCAAAATTTTAACCAAATTACCCTTCAACCCCTCGACTTTAAATTACAACATAATTTCCATAATTACTACGCTCATAAGAATTTAACATCTTCCATGATGACATACTTTAAATCATGGAAATTCGAGGTGTTACAAATCTCCCCAACTTGAAAATGATTTCGTCCTCGAAATCAAAGTTAGGTAAATAAATGAGAATATCTATTCTTCATATCCTCTTCTGCTTCCCACGTTACATTAGCACCTCTGTGATGTTTCCACTGTACTTTAACCATGATCGCTTCTTTATGTCGTAGTTTTTTAGTCGTCCTTTCTAACGTTGCTTCTGGTTCCTCAACACAACGACTTCTCTCATCCACTTTTATTTCAGAAAGTGGTATAACATTTTCTTCTTCGACCAGGCATTTCCGAAGATAACAAACATGGAAAGTGTTATGAATTCCTTCCAATTCGGGTGGAAGATCTAACTGATATGCTTGAAGTCCCACCGTCTTGGTAATAGTAAAAGGTCCAAGAAAACGAGGACTTAACTTTCCACGCTTCCCAAATCTTATAATACCTTTCCACGAAGATACCTTTAGCATCACCCGCTCCCCAACTTGGAATTCTTTCGGTCTTTTTTTCGGATCGACGTAACTCTTTTGTCGATCTTGAGCCACCTTCATACGTTTCCGAATTTCTTTCACTTTATCGGCCGTTTGTTGCACAATTTCGGGACCGACAAATTTCTTTTCTCCAACTTCTAACCAACATACTAGAGTTCTACATTTTCGTCCATATAAGACTTTAAAAGGTGCCCTTCCAATACTGGAATGATAACTATTATTGTACGCATACTCCACTAAGGGTAAATGCGTATCTCAGTTACCTCCAAAATCGATTACACAAGACCTGAGCATGTCTTCCAAAGTCTGAATGGTCCTTTCACTTTGCCCGTCTGTTTGTGGATGATATGCGGTACTTAGATTCACTCTCGTACCCAACTATTCTTGTAGTGAATGACAAAATCTTAAAGTAAGTCGGCTGTCACGTCAGAAACTATAGACATAGGTATACCATGTCTTGACACCACTTCATCAATGTACAACTTGGCTAGATTATCTATTGGTGAAGCTTCTTACATTGGTAAGAAGTGAGCACTTTTAGTTAAGCGGTCCACGATTACCCAAATAGTATCGTTACCCTTTAACGTCCTTGGTAACTTAGTCACAAAATCATGGTAATCTTATCCCACTTCCATTCAGGAATCTCTAGAGATTGTAGACTCCCATAAGGTCGTTGATGTTCGGCCTTCACCAACGAACACGTCACACGTTTCTCTACACATTGTGCCACATCTAGTTTCAAAATGGCCACCAATAGTGTAGTTTCAAATCTCTATACATCTTAGTACTCCCAGGATGTATAGAATATTTGGATTTGTGGGCAAGGAGTAACTCTCGGTTTCCTCCAATCTTTGGAACCCAAATACGGCCTTGAAATTTTTTGACTCTGCGACTATCTTCAGTCAGTTGAAGACGTTGCTTAGTCATTACTTCATCTTTAAGATTTTCTTCTAATAAAGCTAATGTTTGTGCCGCTTTGATCCTTTTGATTAGACTCGACATCACATCTGTAACACCCGGAAATTTATTAAAAGAAAGGACCTCCCTCGTAACCTTTAAAAGGTTTTGATGAAGGTTAAAGTCGGGAAAATGTCTTATGAAAGAAATACAACAGATCGGGAGCATGTCGAATTAGTCGGGACAACTTGGGTTTCGGTACCTTTGGGGCGATAGTGACAGGGTCACTATCTCCATGTCACACTAACGGGGAGGGGAAGACCCTCGGTACAGATTGGGCGATTGTGCCCGGTGAGAGTGCCCTGGGCACAATCGCGTGGCACTATCGCGGTCGGGGTGCAGGGGTCTTATAACCCGATATTTTACCTTTCTCTTTACCCACTTATACCTTTCTCTCTCAAAAACTCTCCCCAAACCCTAAATTCGTTTTAGAACCTCTAAAGCCATGAATCTTGCGATTCAAAGCAAATCCCTCACCTTTTAGCAAGGATTCTTGGTTAAAGATCAAAGTTCTCCATCTCACTTTCGTTTTGGGAGATTTCTACACTTATAGAGTTTTACCCAACCCTTTTCCTTTCTTTGGATGAAATGAAGATTGAGGATCACTTTGGTAACACTAGAAGTGTTTGGTTGGTGGATTCATTTGGTGGTTAAGGTAATCTTCTTTTCTCTTCATTTTTGGAAATTAGGGTTTTGGGTGTAAGTTGAGATTATTGATGAAAATGTTTGGGGAACGATTTTTTATGGTTGAATATGGTTTTTGATGGTTGTAAACTTATGGATCTAGGTTTTGGAGGATTTAGCTTGAAGATTCAAGTTTCTTCAAAGGAGCTCAATTTGGGGAAAATCTAGATTTAACCTAAATCTAGCAAGGTGAGTTCAAGTTGATTTGCGAAAACTTTGTACATGCCAAAAATGTTATTTTTCAAGTATTTGTGTGTTTTACTTGAAATTATCAATTGTTGAGTTATTTGATGAGTTTAACTTTTTGAAATATGTAACTTCATAAATGTTGTAAAACACCCATATTTGGGATTTTTGGATATTTTGATGTGTAGAAATCATAAATATGTTCTTAAAAGATTTATTGCTCAAAATGGAGTTTATTCAAGGGTTTAATCATGTTAGTGTAATTGATTTTATAAACCATTTGGGAAATACACAATTTAGTGTCAAGAGTCATTTTGAGAACTTTAAGGGTATGAGTCCTTTTGGGAAAACCCTTTTGTTTAACCCGTGTCGAGTTTGGGTTAATGATGATTTTGTGGTACTTGTTTACCTAAACGATGTTTAAATACATGTTATGCTATGATGACCGTTATTTATGGGTCTAATGAGTTTTGAGCATTTTTCTCGGTTTTGACTTTGAGGAAGTCTTGGGGACATTTTGTCCGATTTCGATGGCTCAATGTGGGGTCTTATTTTATGGTCTGCATTTATTGCAACATATTGCATATTATTGGTATTTACATGCTCGGGTGCTTTAATCATTTCGGTATGGGCACATTATTTTAGACTGTGTTGCATTGGATCCATAGGCACGTAAGTCAGTCTTTAATTGGTGGTCTATCTCTTTGTGCACGAGGAGTGGACTATTGGAACACATGGTTTTGTGCGGTAGGCCGTTCGGGGCCACTAGCGAGTAGGCAATAGGGGACATTGGAGTCCTTGAGGTGTAACTCGTCTAGACTGGATAGACAATGTGGTCCCATAAATCCTTGAGGTGTAACTCGACGGAGTAGGCAATAAAGGCATGGGAAAGGTTTGAGGTTGTGATGTCTTTATGGCATGGGAACTAAGACTGGGACTTGAGGTGTAATCCAGTAACATCGTAAGTGACCTAACTTTGTGCGCTCGTCACTTTCGATGGAATCGGGTCTCCCCCGTCACCGAAATGTGTTGTTTTTGGGTATATGCTTTTATCCATATTTTCGGTGACACATTTTATTTATATGAAATGTCTTTCATGGTTTATTGGCGGGTACTATGCCTCATCCTTATTGGATGTTTTGAATATTGGAGTTTTATCTACGTTTATAATTACTTGGGATATTTAACGTCAAAGCACGTTTTGAGTGAGTTGGGATTGGAATTCATTTTGGAAAACGCTTTGTACATTTTGGGAACTTTTCTCATGGATTTTGTGTACGTTGGAAAATGAGTCGTTTACATCCTTTCATAAACTCTTTTGGAAATCATGATTTATGTGGCAAACTTTCATTCAACAAATAATATAAATCATGTTATAAACTCTTGAACTCACTAGGCGTTAGCTTAACCTTTTTATTTGTCGGCATGTGCAACAGGTTCAGGTTGGGAGTAGTTCTAGTGACACTGCGAAAGGTCGAGTGCTAGTAGGGTGCTCGAGAGGTGAATTGCTTAAGTGAAGTCTTCCACGTTAATATTTGGGAATAGCAACTTGTACTCGTGTTAAGTAACACCCGACATTATGTGGTCTCATAGTATGATTTGAGTCGTTAATTGTAGGAATTGTTATGTTTAATCTTGAGTAAATTCCGAGAATGGTTTGTAGAAGGAATTTTATTCCTTAAGTGATTATTTTTATCGAAATTTTATTTAGTTGCTTTTTCCAGATTTGAGGGTGTTACAACATCAATCCTGACGTTAGTCGCTTTCAAACATCCACTGTATTCTTTTCTACTTAAGGCATCAACCACAACATTTGCTTTACCAGGATGGTAATGCAATTCACAATCATAATCCTTGAGTAGTTCTAACCAACGCCGTTGCCTCATATTTAGTTCTTTCTGATAAAAAACGTGTTTCAAACTTTTATGATCAGTGAACAGTGTGTACTTCGTTCCAAACAAATAATGCCGCCATAATTTTAGAGCAAACACTATTGTTGCCAGTTCTAAATCATGGGTAGGATAATTATTCTCATGCTCCTTGATTTGTCTTGATGCGTAAGCAATCACTTTGCTGCGTTGCATCAATACACACCCCAAACACATCTTTGACGCATCACTATATTCAACCAAATCTTCTGTTCCTTCTGGTAGTGCAAGGACAGGGGCTTCACATAGCTTCTTTTGTAAAGTCCTAAAAGCTGACTCTTGTTTCTCAATCCATACAAACTCTACATTCTTCCTTGTTAGAACTGTCAGGGAAGAGGCAATCTTAGAAAAGTCCTTTATGAATTTTCTATAATAGCCTGCCAAACCCAAGAAACTCCGTATCTCTGATGCGTTCTTCGGTGTCTTCCAATTCATCATTGCTTCTATTTTCGTCGGATCCACTTTGACTCCTTCAGAAGTGATTACGTAGCCAAGAAATTGTACTTCCTTTAACCAAAATTCACACTTTGAAATTTTTGCGTACAATTTCTCCTTTCTCAGAACATCTAAGACTTCATGAAGGTGACATTCATGATCGACTTCATTCTTCGAATAAATAAGTATGTCATCAATGAATACGATGATTGACTTGTTTAAGAAGGGTCGACACACCCTGTTTATTAAATCCATGAACACAACAGGAGCGTTTGTCAACCCAAAAGGCATCACGAGGAATTCATAATGCCCATACCTTGTTTTGAACGCCGTCTTGGGTATATCTTCATCTCTTACCTTTACTTGATGATAGCCCGACCTTAGATCATTCTTTGAGAAGCATCCCGCGCCTTGAAGTTGATCGAACAAGTCGTTAATCCTTGGGAGTGGATACTTATTCTTAATGGTCACCTTATTCAACTCCCTGTAGTCGATGCACATTCTCATAGTGCCATCATTTTTTTTGACAAATAAAACTGGAGCTCCCCAGGGTGATGACATTGGCCTAACAAAACCCTTTTCAAGCAGTTCTTGTAATTGAGACATCATTTCTTTCATTTTGACCGGTGCTAAACGGTACTGTGCACGTGCTATCGGTGCCGCTCCGGGAACAAGATCAATCCTGAATTCTACTTTTCATTCTGGTGGTAAGCCTGGAAGATCATCGGGGAACACATCTAAAACACATGCTAGATAGGATGAAAACCCTTTCATTAAACACTTACGCGCTTTGGCTACAGAAATCAACGGAACATCCCCTTTTCTCTTTTCCCCATAGATGAGTACAACACCATTTTAGGGCATGGGGATCCGAATCAATTTCTTAGCACAAAGAATTTCTGCCTGATTGCTCACCAACCAATCCATACCAATAACTATATCAAACCCGCCTATTTCCATCAGAATCAAGTCAATTGGAAATTCCTTTCTTTCTATCATAAGGGTACAACCTTCAAGTTTCTCATGAACTAAGACTTGACCCCCGTTAGCTATTTCAACTACTAAAGCATCTTCCAAGACAGTGACAGGCATAGCTAACTTTTGACAAAACGATTGCGATATAAAAGACAGGTTGACACCACAATCAAATAATACACGTGTAGGTATTGAGTTAATAAGGAATGTACCAGAAACTACATCCTTCGAGACGTTTGCTTCTTCCGCCGTCATATGAAATGCTCTGCCCGTTGGCTTTGGAGTATTAGTCTTCCTCTCTTGATTTCCACTTTTCTTTAACTTCGGGCAATCTCTTCGATTATGACCGGGCTGCTTACATTCAAATCAAGTCGGCCCTTGGATGGGACAGTCCTCAATCCGATGGCCACTCTTTCCGCACTTGTAACATTCTAGCGAAGTCATTCGACACGGACCAAAGTGTTTGCTTTTACATTTCTGGCACCAATTCGGTTCCCGGCGAGGTTCAAAACGAGTGTTCTTTATAAAAGATTTCGGTCTTTGTAAAGGTTCCGATCGACCTTCCCACTTTCTCTTCTCTCCTACTTGAGCCTTTTCAGCTTTATCTCTTGCGTATACCTCTTCTATGATCTTTGCTTCCTCAATCGTTTCTCTCAGTGTCAAGGCTTTGGAATTTCTAACTCTGGACATCATATCCGCTGGTAAACCTTTCAGATACGCCTTTATCTTTTCTTTTTCAGTTGGGGCCACATGCCCCACTAAGTTCAATTTCTCCAGGAATACGCGAGTGTACTCCCTTACTGAAGAAGTACCATTCTTAAGCGTTCGAAACTCTTCTTCTATGCGACCCATTTCATTCTCGTTGCAGTATTATTCTAAAATCTTCCTTTTAAACGACTCCCAGGTCATGGCGGCCAAAACTGGAGCTGTCACCGTTGATGTCACGATATTCCACCAGGTCAAAGCATTTCCTTGTAACATTTGGGATTCGAATCTGACCTTTGATTTTTCATCACATTCATACGCTCTAAATGCTTGTTCCATCTCTCTAATCCAATTCATGAATGCAATTGGATTATCAGAACTAGCAAATTCAGGTGGCTTGCAGCTCAAAAACGTCTTATAGGAACAAACTTTCTACATTCTTCTATTTACATTCATCATTGGGTTAACAGGTGGATTTACGGTACCAGTACCCATCTCCGGTCTTTATAAGCTTTGAAAACCAAATTTGTAAACAAAGCATATAAAATAACCTGATCGCAAACTTTCTTACCGTACACATAACATCTTTCGATGACGGGAATCATACCCGATTCCATGAACATGACGAACACTAAGTCATAATATCATGTTAAGAGCAACACTACGAATCACTAACGATTCTAGATTACATCTCATATCCAAGAAATTACAATTAAACCATGCCTATTTCTTGGAGTGGAAGTAGAAATAGCAATTATACCTTGCCTATTCCTAATCTCCCAATAAAAGCGGAAACATCAATTATATGTTGCCTATTTCTCATCTCCCAATAGAAAAACGGAAATAGCAATTATACCTTGCCTATTTCTAATTTTCACATCACAATACAAATAGGGAATAACAATTATACCTTGTCTATTCCTCAATTCCAAATAGAAACGAGAATAGAAATTATACCTTGCCTACTCTGCGTTTATCGATTAATGCTAGTGTATATGGATCCATTACACTTACTAGCATAGGTGCAAATGAGGTCAAATCACACCTCAAATCATATCATATACTTAAAGTCGAATTATAAGTATATTTATACTGCTAAAACTGGAATCCAATGATCATAATGTTCCCTATCAAAAGTTACCAGAATGCAATACTTACCGGACACCTCTGGTAAAATTATCAGGACAAAGTGTCCGGAACTCATATCCAGAAACAACCGGAATCCGGGAATAATCCGGAAACCAAAGTAATCCGGGAAATATTATCCGGAACTTCTATCCGAAAAACACAATTTACCGGATACTTCCGGAGAACATACCGGGTACTTTTGAGAAATAATGCTTACCGGATACTATCGGAAAGTAGAACTTACCGGATAATCACTGAAATTTATTCCTGATTCTTCCGGAAAACACCAAGTTCCGGATACTTCCGGGAAGTTATACTTACCCGGACACTTCGATCTGCACCTCGATTTTTCATCTAAAACCCACTGTCCATTCAATTCTCAAGCATACACTTACCACTAAAGTATTTACAAACACTTAGACACTTTAGAATCATAGGAATTAATCAATTTCAATTTCAATAACTTTAAAAATATGATGAACTCACCTGCAGAACTTCGAAGTCGATAACCAAAATCAGAATTCCAAACTTCACTCTCCCTTTCACCAACACGAATCAGAAACCTAATTAGAGAGTGGATTACCTTGTTACAACAATTCTTAAGGAACGAATTTGCAGGAATTGAGATTGAATTCCTTACCGTACGAAAAATGAAGAACTCAATTTTTCTTCCTTTCTGCCTTTGAGCCGACTTCAACAAGGAATTAAGATAAAGCTCAATTCTGAGCCGACCCAATTATAAGTACATCCCAACTTTCTCACTTACTCACTTTAACCCAAATTTTTAACCAAATTACCCTTCAACCCCTCGACTTTAAATTACAACATAATTTCCAAAATTACTACACTCACAAGAATTTAACATCTTCCAAAATTCCAATCTCCAAATAGCTTATTTCCAAGCTTTTTCCACTTAAAAACATTTTTTAAATCATAATAGACATCATTCTGTTCCTAAACTCCACCAAACTCCACTCCCCATTAAAATTGATCCTCCTGCTACTACTAAGAGCATGAGTTAAATTCTGATGTGTTGCAAGTGAGCATGGCCAATTAATTATTTTGATGTGTTGTCCCTCCTAGATTATGATGGTCTTGGCCTAATTTTTCAAAGTTCATAGAATCCATCCTCCAAATATTCATGACATCAAAAACATCAATAGCCCCAAAATAACCATATATCATATCTACTTCTTACTGAATCCTTGCAATTCGGCCTCTGGCGATTGCAAACAGTAAAGACCAAGCCTTTCAACCATGGGGATCCATTATCGAGTAGATAATAAGACCAAACCAACATTGGTGAAATAGAACAATAGCTCCAAAACAGAAGTTGGTTAAGGACACCCAATGAACTGCATAAATCCTTCTCATCTGGGCAGAAATAAAACACACATATTGTAGCCATTGGGATAACATCTGATACCTTATTCTAAATCCTTCTCATTTGGGCAGAAATAAAACGCACATTTTTGCTCCCTACAAAAATTGCAAGAAAGACAACTTAGGAACTGTTAGAACCCCAAATGTAAATAAAATTCTATAGGTTAAAAAACAAACTTGGTTTTTCTTCTAAACACCATGAATGTTTTTACCCTCCACAAAACAAGACTTATACAGTCTCGACTGTTAGCAATACTTGATATGAGTGAGTGTACTCTAATTCCAGCACTATCCACATAATCCATCCTAGAGAAACTATTTAGAAATTATCAAAACCCACAAAATCCATTCTCAAGAAATTATTCAAAATCCACAAAATCCGTTTAGAAAACCCATTACCTCGATGTATTGGTGTTCCAATACATAAGTGATGTATTGATGTATCGATTCCAGTGGATGGAAGAAGAAGAGCACCAAGAAAGCAACTCATTAAAATCATAAATCATCAACAATTCACACAAACAGACATAGAATAGGTTTTTGTACCTAAATCAAAGCAAAAACAGAAAGCAATACAATCTCACATTTTCAAGACCAGTATAATCCAACAAAAATATCGATGATCAAGATACAACGAATCAATATGTTCGCTTGTCACATTCAGAAACGCAGAAAACAAGAAGGAGAAAAGGTAGAAAATCAACATAAAGACAATATTTACCTGATTTGCGAAGGAGGGATGGAGGGATGGAGAGAGAGAGAGAGTGAGAGAGAGAGAGGAGGAGGAGGAGGAGGAGGAGAAGAGTGTATAAGATTTGAGGGCATGAATCAGGCAATAGCGGGAGAGTGGAGAAGATTCCTAATTTTGAAATTTTGAAATTGAAATTCGTAACCTAAAGCTAGATGATTGTCTGAAGCAGAGCCAAAATAGGAAGGTTAAACTATGTATCATAAAAAGAAACTATGAAATAACACAATTCAGGGGTGATGGTAGAGTGGGTGAAGAGCATGCCAGCATGGGGAAGATACATTCGAAGTTTTATGTACGATCATCTTTTTTAATCAAGAAAGGCACTCTGAAGTTTTCCCCAATTTCTTGTGTGATGGTACTGATAAGATTGAATGCATCAATAACTTGTACACTATGTTTTGTAACTTGTAATTAAGAGTTTTTCAAAGTTCTTGCATAAAATGATGGTACCATATGCTTAATGACTTGTATTTAAGATTTTTGTCTAAACCAATATTTAGTATAGATATAGATATAATGGAAACTTGAAAATTTTTGAGCCCCAAGATATTTGGGGGCCTTTACAATGGAACCCAATAGAACATGCCATTGTACGACTGTGTTTATTATCACAGTTTTTTTATTATATAAATCATGGACCAGTTCATGAGCGTGGATTAAAGGTTTATTTAAGAAAAAAAAAATATGACAATAAAACAAATGAATGTGACAAAATCATATACATGTATAAAGGTTCACGATTACACATCATTACCTTATTTAATTTATATCTTACCATTATTATTATAGATAATATAATGATGTGTGAAACTGAAAAGAAAGAAATATGGAGTTAGTGAGAATTGATTTTGTACTCTAGAGAAAAAGGTATAGGGCATTTTTATCTTTTTAATAATTCAAAGGGGTATCAAAAAGAATATTTAAATTATTGGAGGTTAATCCGACAAAATAATGAAAATACGCTTAATAAAACCCTGGTTATCGTGCTGCCTGCGTGCCTTTTTCTCCGCAGTCTTTGCTTGCTGCCTGCTATTCACTTCGCTTCGCCATTGAAGAACCCTCCGGTAATCCCCTTATTCTTTTTCTTTTTTACTCCATTGATTAATTGAACATCCATACGCTTCTCTTCGATTCATATAACATTTAGGAACCCCAATTTGTTGCCAATTCCCGAGTCAATCGAATTTGCAATACAAGAGTGGAGGATTTTAGTCTTCGGTATTTAATCAGGGATGTTTATCATTTAGTTGATTACAATTTAACGATTGGAATCTAATATTGAGATGAGAATGTGTTTTTCTACGCAGATTCATGAAATATTTGTCACTTGCACCGTTCCTGTAAGAAAGAGTTGCAATTTGGTTTTGAAAAATCAAATTGATTACTTTTCGGAATTGGAATTGTTGTGGATTCCTAAATTTTTGAGGAAATTTGATAACTAGGTTAGATTTCACAAGTTTTGCAAACCCACGATTTTGGAAACAAGTTCATTCCCTTTTGTTATTGGAAAGTTCTAATTTTGACATCAAAAAGTGAAAATGTAGCTCTTCATGATACTAATTTAAGCTTTAGGTTATAGCTAATGATCATGTTCATCCTAGGTTTATAATTTATTTGTTCTTGGTATCTGCATGACTGAATTGTATGCTTCCTTGCGTTCACAAAGGTAAATTACTATAAGCATTTTAACATTTAAATGCAGAAATTTAACAAATTTGTTGCATATTTCACACTCATGCTAGTCAACTTCTATTGCTTGTTATAGAATTAGTCGAAAATCATAACAATTTACAAGTTGAAATGTAATCCGATAAAGTCAAAACGTTGTTTTTTCTATAACTGTTTCCTTCTTGGGACAGTGGGAGCTCGGATTTCTCTGCTTTTGAAGCCTCTTTAATCAGATAGTTCCGAGTATACCCTATTACTTATCAGCTAATATTCCAATTGTTAGTGATGAACCAAGTATCACTGTCTGATAAAAATAGTAAAGCAGCTTGGTACTGCTGTTTGGTTGTGTATACGATGTTAAAACAGACGAAATTTGTATCATTTGGTAGTCAAAAGGACAGTTGCATGGTCGCAGTTCTTACGAATTTGTGTTTTCTGTAAACAATCTGCATAATCATGGCAAATTACCAACCATATAGTGTTTGTTGTGAATATACTAGATGATAGTGATTGCCAAAATACTTGTATAGTTATTAGTTTCCACTTCTTGTAGCTCCTCGTAACGTTCATTCTCTTCCAAAGCAGTTAATTTATTTTCATGCAATTTACTATGATTGTTGCAAGTCAAGTTACTATTTGTTTTTCTATAGAAACAATTAAAGATTACTCTTAAATCTTCAACTAGGTGTGCATAAAAATAACTGTTGGTCTGCCGCTGAGGCTTTAAATTTTGATATCCGACCAACCAACTGCCAAATTATACAAACGTGTATATATTATATAGATGTCATTATACATATGTGTGTATTGGTTTGTATTTAAGGCGCAACGGCTTAAAGATATTATGAACTTTTTGGAAGTGAAAATACCCAGTCTTATCTCACTATCTCTCCAGTTTGCCTTGCGTTGCACTATTTCTATTCTCGCAACCCTAAAGCTTCAAATCTGACCCCTTCTTCAAACTATGGTCTTTTTCCTCACTAGCCACAATCATATCGGACCCTGTCTTTCGAATCAGATCAGACCCTAAAGCTTCAAATTTTAATAATTTTTTAAGCAATAAAATCATCTTGCTAACAGTAAGACCATTATCATCCATCATAAGATGTCTACTCTCTCAAATCTGCCATAACGCGCTTTCTTTGCTCTAATTCCAGATTTTGTTACTTATTTTGTACTTTCTTTTCGTTACTGCCCCCCTTGTGATTTCAGAGTTCTAAAAATGGAAAATACCCAAGAATCGGCAGAAAATCAGACTAAAGAAATTCAAGTAGAAAAAGAAACCCGCGAGGAGATGCTTTCAAGGCACAGGTACACTTTTTGCAACTTATTTAAAGATTGTTTAACAAGTAATTTACGCTACTTACTACATCTAGAGGTACAAAATGCCGTTACTTACTAAAAAATTACAGGAAAGAGATCACCCAGCTACAAAACAAGGAAATTGCACTTAAAAAGGCGGCAGCCAAAGGCAGCAAAGCCGAGCAAAAAGCCAAGAAGAAACAAGTGGAGGAACAAATCTCTCAACTAACTACTGAACTCAAAGAGAAACATGTAGCCGAACTTGCTTCTGTAGGCTACGCTAGTAGCACCACTAGCGGAGAAGTCAAGGAAAACAATATTGAAATTTTAGCGAAAGCCATAGCCGGGGTCTCTGTTACCAACCAAACCGAGCCCTCAAAGCCCAGTAAGAGTGCAAAAAGAAAAGAGAAAAGAGCCCAACAAGAAGCAGCCCGAGAACAAAGAATACAAGAAGAACAAAGCAATATTGTAAGCGACAGAATGGTTGAAAACGAAAAATTAGAGAAAAAACTTGAACCTCTTGGCCTTCTCGTCCATGAAATCAAACCAGATGGGCATTGTCTTTACCGAGCTGTTGAAGATCAATTGAAAATCAAAGGTTCACTATTTTACACGTTCCAAGAACTTAGGAAAATGGTGGCTGATTATATGAGGAAGAATTCATCGGATTTTCTTCCCTTTTTTCTATCGGAAACTGTTGCAGATGGAGATTATGACGATTCTGTTGTGGAAAAGAGGTTTGAGAGTTACTGTAACGAAGTGGAATCGACTGCAGCTTGGGGTGGACAGCTTGAGCTTGGTGCTTTGACTCATTGCTTGAAGAAACATATCATGATATATTCCGGATCTTTTCCTGATGTGGAAATGGGAAAGCAGTACAAATCTGGGGATTCTTGGAATTCGAGTATTATGTTGTCATACCATAAGCATGCATTTGGGCTCGGTGAGCATTATAACTCAGTCGTGCCCGTATGAAAAGCTCTCTGAAAAGGTTGGGTAACATATCATACCTGAAGTTAATTAATACCTTTTTCTTTCATATTTTTGTTATCTAATGACAAATATAAACCATGGTTAACTTCTAAAACTAGACTTTTTGGTAGAGTCTTGTTTCTATTTTTGTTCTTGAATTTGAATTTGTATCACCCAAATAATTGATTGCTGTCACAATTCATGAATGGCATGTGAAGTATGGTGTTTGCTTTGAGTTCATGATCATACATGTGTTTTTGACTTCTGACTTTGTTTCAAGAATGTTAAAAATGTTGACCTGTCAACTATGGTTTATGAATTATGGGTGTGACTTGTGAGGACTTGTCAACTATAGTTTGTTTCAGGGATGCCATATGTTGACTTGTCATTTGTCAACTATGGGTGTGTTCCCCTTTTTCTTTGGGGGAATTTGACCTTGGCTTGCTCAAAAGGAATGGATAAAACACCAATATATCACATCAATTATGTAGTATTATTTATCATTTGAATATTTTAAATGCTAGATTTTTATTTACATATCCAACACTTGGCGAGCAAGATTGTGGTGGTTCGGACATATTTGCATAAGTCAAATGGTCGGTTCTGGTGAAAATGGTGAGGAGGAGCGGCGAACATGAATGATCAATTATGATTGGACATGGTGGACTTAGACATTTCTAGAACATGACAGTTTAGGAGTTCTTGAAAACACGAGATTCTAGTAGCAGACTAAGGGGTTGTGGTTGTGGTTGGTTTTCCATTAAGTACTGTATTGGAAACACCAACTGTATGGATTATTCCGTTTGTTTAGATTGAGATATTTTGTTGTTTGTTTGTTCTTTCTGTTGAATAAATGGTCTGAAAATGACTATTTTACCCCTCATTGTATATTAAAAGCAAATTAACATAACTGTTTGATAAATGTGTTGAATGGTTGATTTGAATGATGAAAAATATATTAATTTAAACAATTTTTAGGATTAAAAAACTTTAATTATATGAATTCAATGACACAATCACAACAAAATTAAACAAGTACTTATATAATTAAAATAGATGAAATCATAGTTGGATACAAATCCAATTACAACAAAAATTAATAAGTACTCGTCAAACAAAAAGTATACGAATTCAATACAATTTTCTTAAGTTTAAGCAATAGATATTAGTCGATAGGAGATGAATCAATTCTTGAAATCCCACATCTTTTATTTCTTGATATTTTTCCTCTTCAATGGCACCATGTGAAATTCACAAGTTTCTTGAACTAACCTTCTTGAACATAAAAGAATACATAATGACATCAATTTTATGAAGAACAAATCCTAGCATTGATCATATATGAAGAATAGATCTTAAGTTACAAAGAACCCATCACGAGGAACAAATCTTGAAAGATATGAGGTTTTAACAACAAATCACGAGGAACTATGGAACAAAACATATCATGAGAAACTATAGAATAGATTTGAAGAGCATATTGGCAAGGAGGGAAGCAGTAACGTGGAAGAGAACCGGAGAGAAGCAACTCCGATGAGGAGCAAGGTGGAAGACGAGATCGTGTGATGAGACAATTTTACGCGTGATGAGAGAGTTTGAGAGTTGAGCAATTGTTTTAATTGGGAGGGGTAGAGGTGGCATTAAAATGACTGCTGATAAAGTTTCCCTTAAAGCTTAGTGATTAAGTCATCGCCTAATAAAGTTACCACCAAAACATTTACATAGCTGACATAATAGGCTATATCCCTTATTAAGCTCTTTAAGCCGCCGCTACCAAACAAGCATGAAGTATAGGATCTTGTTTTGGATAATTATGAATGTTTGTGCCAACTTGCACACTTCTTAATTAAATCTATGAGACCTGAAATTCACAGACAGAAAAATCCTCTCAAATCGGCAGAGGTGCCCTAAAGGTTAACCTTTATTTATAGCATCTCCAACCATTACAAAAAAAGAACACCGACAATAATGGGCGCTCTAACACTAAAAAATTGAACTCCAACCATACTCTAAACCTGATAGAGCGGTTTGACTGTTTTTCAAATCGAACTAGACCGTTGAAACAACAAAAAACAATCTGATTTGACTTAGTTTGACCAATTTAAGCGGTCTAACGGTCGAACACCTATAGATTTTGAACCTAAGTTCTTTAACTTTCAAACGATCATATTTGCTTAAAGTTTTACATACATCTCACTTAGTGGCGGATCTATAATTTTTTTCTAAGTGGTAACACTATCTGACCACTAAAAATAAAGTTACGAGTAACTTTTATAAAATCATCATAAGTCTATTGCTTAGTTCCTTACTTTTTGTATGCAAAGTCCTATATTCGAGTTCTTTTATCCAAAATATTTTAAGAAACAGAAAAACCCTAAAATTAAATGCTAAAAAATACGAAAATGATATAATGAGATTCAAACCCGTGCCTGAAAACGGACAAAAAAACCGTGCCCAACTCTATCATAAAAAACTTGAGTTATTATTGTAGTTTTAAGAAATAGATGATTTCACCCAACAAAATAACACGGCGACATTGATCCTAAACTTCTTTACATTACAATAGAGAAACGAATCTGTAGCCCGCACAACCATATGTACCATAGTGGGTCCGTCCCTGCTAAACCGTACTTCCGAACATGATATACTGAAAAAGATCTACATACATCTCACTCCAGATTCCAACCGGCACTCCCAAAAGTGATATTTTGAATTACCGAGTTTGTTTGGTTTGATTTGATCTGATTTTTAACTATATGATCTATTGCCATTTTTTTCCTTCCTAATTTAAGTTCCATTTTCTTATTAGAAGACCATACATATTATCACAAGTGTTAACAATCAAACATGATGTAAAAGACAAATTTCCCATCAAGAATTAAAGAAAAACAAACAGAAGTTTAACCTAAAGATCAAAAAGACTCTTTTAAACAAAGGATTGATTGATTAAGCAGCATATACATGTTTATGATTCTTCATCCTTCATATAGTTTCCATCTCAAAAACCAAAAACTCACTAACCCCACAAACCTTTCTTTACATATAAAACTTACTTCTTTAACCATGAAATTACTGTCAAAGATCAATATAATAAGCCATAACTGGTGACCAAGTCAAAATCGATTTTACCTAATTAACCTTCCGTTCATACTCTTAACGCCACCGGATCTTGCCACGAGATCTTCCTCTTCCCCGATCGACTTGTTGAACCATCTCCAATGTTTCTACACATCGATAGTTTTAAATCATTGTGCTGTTCTTTCCTCTGATCCTCAAATCCCTCTTCCACATCTTCTTCTTCCATCTAACAAAACATAAGCCATTAGAACTGGTGACTACCGAGTTAGGGTCTCTTTGTTTTTTTTAAAAACCTCTTAATACCTCTGAAGTCTTAATCGGTCAGACGTTTTTACGTTCAGACCGTTTTTTTTTTCAGATTTCAGAGGCTCTTAAGTCTTGAATACGTCTGAAATTAGAAGAGGTAACCTAATGTCTTATAACCTCTTAAAGCACCGCTTCTTACAAAACATAACGCCACCTTAGTTTTATGGTTTATCAAAGTCTTTGTTAACTTACTGAAATCTGGTTCAAGTCGAATATAGGAGCACGAGATTGAGCCGCAGATTCTTTCCGATTGAATTCATTCACTAGAGACAAGTTGTTTCCCACAACTCTTTGGTTTAGATTGAGACCATGCAAATTTACCCTTTGATCCAAGTCAAATACAGGAACTGGTCTACTTGGAACCATATTTTTCTTCTCTGTATACACTCTTCCCCTTTGGTTTAGGTTGTGAATAGAGGACAAATTGGGCAAAGTTGCAGACTTTTTAGGGTAAACCTTCTCCTTCTTGTTTTTCCTGAATTGGGTTGTTTCCACATCCTGTGATTTCAGTTGTTGTGGAGTTGGTGAGTTGGTTTTCAATAGAAATTTGTGCCTTCGCCTCAAGAATCTGTGGTAACCAAGAACAAGAATTCAATTCTTGAAGATAACATATTTAAATATCTTTCTTGGAATTGATAATTTGATATAACTAAAATCTTGATGAAAAACAGTTGTTTTGAATTGAGATAGTGATACCATACCTAACTTCAGCTTCTAAAGTCTGTTTCTTTTGCTTCATGGCTTCCAATTTGTTTCTTGCAGCCTCTGTTTCCTGTTAATTCCATAAAATACTTTCAAAATTGGTATCTTTAATCTTCCAGGATCACAAAGTATCATAACAAAAAACTTATAACCCTCATGTAGTTTGGAAAAGCAACACATATTAACCAAGAAAATTGTGCTAAACATTTCTCAATTCTTTATTCTATCTCCTAATGCCAATCCCATACCCTAACCCCAAAAAGTTTGAATATAAACATCAACTGAAGAAACCCAGAAGCAGGAACAAGAAATATATCCAGAAAAATCAAGGGGAAACATGGATCAAAGAGATCAAATTAGATTATTGAAGAAAAAAAATGGAGTTTTTCCAAGAATCTTGAAAGAAAACAATAGATCTATTCATAGATCAAACCATAAAGATCATATATGTAATCCTGGGTATAAAAAGACCAAGAAATATAAAAAACCATAAAAGGTATCGCAGCATACGATCAAACAACAAGAACCCTAAAGAAAATCAAACATACTAACCATAAATAAAACCCAAAAACGATTCTTGAAACATATACGATTAGATCAAAAAGGAAAACAGAGACAAAGTATGCAGATTTTTACCTGTTGCAACTCTAGATAATCTTGGAGAAGGGTTTGATGCTTAAATCTTGCCCTAGCATCCTCGTAAGAAGATGAATCATAAGCAACCCCTTTCATGATCTTACTCATCAGATCTCAACTTTCTTGAAAATCCCACTTTGGAAAAGAGATCAATTGATAAAAAAGATAGATATAGATAGATAGAGAGAGAAAGAAAGAAAGGAAGGCAAAGCCTACTTGAAGAAGAAAATAGGAAGAGAGAGAAAGAGTTAAAGAAAGAAAGATTAATGGGTGTGGGGGTGAGAAGGTTCTTGCTTTTCCTGTTTTCTCTGTTGTTGGTGATGAAACTCTGACCAAATACAAAGCCCCAAAAAGCCCACATAAATCGGTTCGTTTGGTAGACAATGGAGTGATGAAGATGGAGATTTTTGGGGGGTTGCAGAAGGGTATTTGTGGCACAACCATAATTAATTGGTCTGTATGTCAAATTTGTTTTTGTGCGTATGTGTGTGTGTGTGTGTGAGGTGGGTTTGGTTGGAGTTTGAAGACATCTATCTCCTCTATCATTTCTTTTCTTTCTCTCTCCCCCCTATGATTTCAAGACTTTTTTTTACATAAATTTTGGTCCAACTGGGCCATTGAGAGGATGGGTGGTGTATGTGGACTCTTCTTTCTTTGTTTTCAGATGATGGGTGTCTCAAAGTTTCCATTTTTCTTCCCTCTTCTTTGTGGGTGTTGTCTCTTTGCAGTATAAACGTGTGTGAATATGGATGTATATAATGCAAGACAGAAAGAAGCATAAAAAAGAAATCAATTAAAGCAAACATATTTTTAGACAGAGAAAGGCCATGAGATAAGATTAGTTGGAGAGAGAGAGAGAGAGATAACTATGCATACATACATATATACATACACATATATGAGAGAGAGAGATAACTATGCATACATACATATATACATACACATATATGAGAGAGAGAGAGAGAGAGAGAGAGAGAGATGAGTGCTGTCTTCTGATGTGGTGCAGTTGTTGGTAGTACCTTGTTTTTAGGCCTGGGTTTCCTTACCAACTGGTTTTCTTTTTTTAAATTTGATTGAGATTGTGATTGTGATGGTAAACCCTTCCACAATTACTCTTTTACCCTCCTTGTTATTTTCCTTTGCTTAATCTACACTTCTATCTTTTAAAGATTCCCCCATTTGGATTTTGGTGTTAATATTATATTGCAGACCCCTGAATCCTGATGGAGTGGTGGACATATGGTCACGAGTCTTCTGAGCATCTTGGTGTGTCCACTATACCCAAGGGTAAAAAGGTAATTTCCCACTTACTCATGGAAGATACAAGTCCATTCTTTGAACTTCTTTTACTGGGTATCACTGTATGTATATCTTGCTACCAAATAATATTGGTGGAGTAAATTAGCAGCGGAGGGAAGGTGGCAAAGAAAAAGTCAAAAAGGAATCTTGCTGAGTGAGTTCTTTCCACAAAATGGCCATTTCAACCCAGCAACACAAAAGGGTATTTTGGTAAATTAACATCTTCTTCAATGTTCTGTCTTGGTTTACCCACCATGGCTGGCACTTCCCTAGAAACAAGTCAAACCAGTTGAATAGTTTAGGGGGAGAGAAGGAGACGGTGGAAATAAAGGGGTTAGAAAAGAGAATAAACATTGTTGAGGTTTTTTTTTTGCAATTTTGTATAAGTATATGTTATATCACAATCCTTTTTCCTCCCACAAAAACTAACATTTTAATCCTTATGTTATCGACTATATTACATTTAGTCCTCCTATTATTATATCTTATATTTTTATCCTCATTGCGATACACTATTGCAAACCCTCTCCACTACCAAGTACCAACCATCGTCTTCGCTCCTCTTGCACGGTTGCACCCATTGCGACCTAGATAAGACCTACCGTTGTGATGTGGGAACCTTCTCAAGGGAAGCAAAAAGTTGGAACCCAATCTTTTTATTAATTAATTTTAATAACTTATAACACACTCTATGAAGAGTGGGTTTGGGTTACTGGCTATACATACTAAATATTTATGGTTAAAACATAGAAATGAAAACTAATTAGCCTTGGCCCAACCCCATCCAAAGAATAGCCATGTTGAATAACAACCTAATTTTTTTTTTTCATTTTCTTTATACAACAACAAAATTGGATTTATAGGACGTCAAAAATGTCTAAATGTCCTAATATACTTAGGAGTTATTCGGTTCACTTTCTATTAAGACATGGATGGATAAAACTGTCTGCATTGATAAAATTGTCTGTATGATAAATGATTAGTTGTTCGGTTGTTGTGTGAAAAAAACAATCTGAACATCATAAATGACCATTTTACCCACAATCTATATTTTTTGTCGGAATAAAACAATTGTATGATAAATGTTGAATAAATGCCTTTAATTATAAAAAATTATCAATTTAAACGTTTCTTAAATAAAAACAACTTGATTTAACTAAATAAGATGAATTTAATGTTATAATCAAAACAACATTAATATGAATTTTTATTGGTTTGTGTTAAGCAGAGCAAGCTGATTTAACTAAATAAGATACGTGAACACGGAAACATCTAAAGAAAGCAAGTTGATTTGAAGTATCCATTCAGCTCTAAAACTACCCAGATTTTATTATAACAAAAGATACATGAACATAGAAGTACACCTCCATAAAAGACATATAAATGCTCAAATACAACTTGATATCAAGGTGAACTTGAATCCACTCTAACTGTTTTCCATTCCGCCCCGTGAGTAATGGAAAACCACGGGGAGCAATTGAAAACCACATGTATGATTCAAATGGGATTAAAAGAAAAACTAAAATACAAATAGAATCTAAAAACAAACCCACATTCAAAATAATGAAAACAAACCTAGCAATCAAGTTACAAAGCTTCTTCTTCATGTGAAAAAAAACTAACGATCGAGTTTCATCCTAGTGAGAGCTCGATTTCAAGAAAACTATGACAACCGAATTTTAGTATGTATATTTTGGGGTTTTAAATGCATCATTGACTTTAGAATAAATCTTAATCAATACCTTGAAGTGGTTAAACTTGGTGATAAAAAGATAAGAAAACTCCTATTTGGACAACTTTTCTTCATATCTGTGAAAGGTACCCTTCATGCAGTGAAGGTGGGTAGAAAGGTTTATGGAAGCATTTTTTCACGCTCTTGAGGGGGGGGGGGGGGGGGTGGATTCACACCCGTGAAGTGGGGCAGACCTGCAAGCCTTTAAATCCAAAAATTTCTTATTTTCTTCTCACTTTCTTTCACCAACCAATTCTCCTTTCTCTCATTTTCGGCCCAAGCATTTTTATCCACCAAATCGAAATCTTTTTAAGCATTTTAGAGATTTGGAACTAAAGATTCAAGTTTGTGGGACGGAGCTCAAAATCCTCATCTTCTCCACCTCTTTTCTACCATTGTTGACCTTGGTTTTAGGGGTTTTCTCCTAAAACCCCATTTGGTCCGATTTTCTCAAGGATATTGAAGACTTGCTTGTGGTTTGAAGTTCTTATAAGCTAAAGGTAAAATCTAGTTACCATCTCTTGAATGTTTGAAACATTTTCATCTACAACTCTTATTGTCCTCTTGGGTTTTCTTTGTTTTTGTTTTGGGAGTAAATGAAGTGTTCTTGAGAGCCTTGCATCTAGGATCTAAAGTCTAACTTGGGGATTTCAAGTCTTCACCAAAGAAGGGTAAAACTTAGATTTAACATAAATCTAGCATGGCGAGTTCAAGTTGCTTTGTGAAAAATATATACATGCCAAAATGTGTATTTTGAAGTATTTATGTGTTTTAATTGATATTTATCAAATGACGAAGTTTGCATATTCGATAAATTTGGGTTAATAAATCTTGTGAAATGCATATATTTAGGTTTTTTTGACATTGTGATGAATAAATCTCAAGAATGTGTTCTTTTAGCGATTTATTGTACCAGAGATTAAGGTGGCGTTTGTTTTTTAAGAAGTGCTGAAGTCTGAAATCTGATTTCACTTCTGATTTTTAAGAGGTGGTGTTGAAGTATGAAATCTGTATCTATAAGATTGTTTGTTTTTGTAAATTGAAAATTCTGAATATGTAAAATTGTCTATTTTATCCCTCAAAAAACCGAATCAAATAGGTCAATTGAAATGAGTATCGATCATCGATGGAGGGAAAAAATAAAAAGAAACAAAAGAAGTGGGGCAGACCTGCAAGCCTTTAAATCCGAAACTTTCTTATTTTCTTCTAACTTTCTTTCACCAACTAATTCTCCGCCCTCTCATTTTCGGCCCAAGCACTTTTATCCACCAAATCGAAATCTTCTTAAGCATTTTAGAGATTTGGAACTAAAGATTCAAGTTTGTGGGGTGTAGCTCAAAATCCTCATCTTCTCCACCTCTTTTCTTCCATTGTTGACCTTGGTTTTAGGGGTTTTCTCCTAAAACCCCATTTGGTCCGATTTTCTCAAGAATCTTGAAGACTTGTTTGTGGTTTGAAGTTCTTAGAAGCCAAAGGTAAAATCTAGCTACCATCTCTTGAATGTTTGAAACATTTTCATCTACAACTCTTATTGTCCTCTTGGGTTTTCTTTGTTTATGTTTTGGGAGTAAACGAATTGTTCTTAAGAGCCTTTCATCTAGGATCTAAAGTCTAACTTGGGGATTTCAAGTCTTGACCAAAGAAAGCTCAAAATTTGGGGTAAAACTTAGATTTAACATAAATCTAGCATGCGAGTTCAAGTTACTTTGTGAAAAATATGTACATGCCAAAATGTGTATTTTGAAGTATTAATGTGTTTTAATTGATATTTATCAAATGACGAAGTTTGCATATTCGATAAATTTGGGTTAATAAATCTTGTGAAGTGCGTTTTTTTTTTGACATTGTGATGAATAAATCTCAAGAATGTGTTCTTTTAGTGATTTATTGTACCAAAGATTAAGGTGGCATTTTTTTAAGATGTGTTGAAGTCTGAAATCTGATTTCACTTCTAGTTTTTAAGAGGTGGTGTTGAAGTATGAAATCTGTATCAATAAGATTGTGTGTTTTTGTAAATTAAAAAATCTGAATATGTATAATCGTCTATTTTATCCCTAAAAACCGACTCAAATATGTCAATTGAAATGAGTATCGATCATCGATGGAGGGAACAATTAAAAAGAAACAAAAGAAGGATGTTGACAGATTTGCGAGGCTGTGGAGTTTAAATCATATCTCACACTCTGAAGCCCCAATTTAAGAGATTCAAGATGTTTTGTCTCAACCAGTGGTGAGTTTTTGAGTTGATCATACTTTTGAAATATATGTTTGCATAAACGTTTAAATGCATTTTATTGACTTATGTTGTCTTTTATTTAGTAGTCACATAATTGTGGAGTTATTGAGTAGTTGAGATTTTGTCTCGACTTTGACTCTGAAGAGTCTTGGGGACATTTTTCCGGTTTAGTTTGCTCCAAGTTGAGCTTTTGGAGTTATATGCAGACTTCGGGCTGCAATCGAACAGAACAAACACAAACAAAGGTTGTTCATGTTCGTTCGTTTAACTTAACCGAACAAACAAGCCCGCACGAATGGTAAACGAACTAAATTCTTTGTGTTCGTGTTCGTTTAAAAATTAGGTGTGTTCGTGTTCGTTCATGTTCATTCATTAAGATGCTAAACGAACATAAATAAACGAACAAACTTAAACGAACATAAATGATCATAAACGAAGATAAACTAACAAGCCTAAGCGAAAATAAACGAACAAGCCTAAACGAACATAAGGAAACATCACTACTTGTCATTAACTGTTAACTATTAGTCTATTACATACCGATATACTTTAAACATAAAAAAACAATCATCATCGTTTGAACCAAAAAAAAAACAATTCACCATCAATCCACCATCATTTGTCTAGCTTTATGCAGTAAGACACGCCTCACCCCATAAATGGTATGGAGCTTCGGACGTGAGCAACATTAAATTCATCATATTTTTCAATGTTCTATTCTTCCGCTCGGTCACTCCATTTTGTTGAGAAGTGTATGGAGCGGTAGTTTGATGCACAACACCATGTGTAGCAAAAAATTCTGCAAAGTCGTTGGATTGAGTAATTGTATTTGAAGGTGTGAAAATTGGTAAAGATACGACAATAGATGATAAGGGCATAGCCGATTCGATCACATCCTGAATTCCAATAGAATGGGAGCTACTTATAGAGGGGGATCCAGAGGTATTGCGATCCTCCTTTTCTGGTGACGATGATAGGACAACTAGTGAGGTAAAAACAATTGATTTAGCTTGCTTGCCAATATTCACTTTGAACTCAGGACCATGCATATCTTGCAAGAGTGCAACAAGATATGAGTTATCCTTAACTAGTGTTGTAGGTGCATCGGATTAGGTAGGTGTTTGCATTTGATGCTCAAGAGGTGTGGATATCACGGGTGATTGGATTTGGGATGAATCCATAATTGTATTATCAGTTATCAAAGGTACTGATAGTGATGCTTCAGGGTGTCCTGTTTTTACAACAGTATCTTGTTAGGAAGATACTGAGGAGCTGGGTGGTTGACATATGCCATGGATCGTAAGTGGATTGATTCATATCTGAGATTTTTTTAGAATCCTTGGATAAATTAGGTGGGTTGGTCCTTTGGGTTAAAGGGTTCTTCTTTGAAGTTCCCAGTTTGGCTAAAGATTGTAACTGACGTTTTTATAAGGAGGGTTTAGAACTTGGGTAGATTCCGAAGGTATTTTTGGATTCATAGTTCCTAATGAAATTGGTACATAAATAGCTACCAAGAGAGGTCTAGAGAGATCAAATCCTCTTTTTGAGGAAGAATTAGATTTCCTGGATGGTCGAGAAGAAGGAGATGGAGAAGAGGCCAAGGTGGGTCTTTTTTCCTTTAGAGAAGCAATTTTGTCCAGTAAGAATTGCTTGATTTCTTCTTTATCACAAGAAGAGTTCCAAGATGATCTTGGAGTTTGAACAACATATATCATACCTGGGAACATTGCTGGTTCAAAAGACTGGATTTCTTTTTTAAGACAATGGTAGAATTCGATTGATGGCAAGACTTTTCTTCTCGCCAGAGGTAGTGGGGACAGAAGCATTGTCTGGAATGGTGATGTTTTCTCCAAGTTTGTCAGCAATTAGGAGAGCCAAAAAGCGAACACATGGAACCTGTTTTTTCTTCGTAGTTTTCATGATTACCTTTCTGGCTAGTTCCTCGAAGAAGTATTTTTCAAAGTTAATGTTTCTTTGGAAGATGAGAGCATGAGCTAATTTTATGACATTGCTAGGAGATTGATCGAAACCTCCAGTTTTAGTGCTCAAGCATTGAACGAGATGAGTGAAAAAGTAGTGCCATAACCTAGACACATGCTTCATGAGAGGGGTTCCAGCAACATTTGCATCCTTGGTGTCTTCAGACATTGGATATTCTAGAATGTGCAAAACTTCCTCGAGTTCTTCATCTTTGCACGGATCTTCATATTCAACAGAGAATGAAGTTGGTAGATGAAGGGCTTTAGCAACATATTCGATAATGATGATATGATGTATTTGTCACTCAATATAGAGGCGACAATGGTATTATTGGCCATTGAGTGAACGCATGAACAACAGAAGTTTCCCAGAAGAAACATGCTCATCTAATATGGAGGAGGTGAAACGGTATGAGCATAGTTCAGAGGACTCTTTACCAGAAAATCTATCATAGTATGATAGTCTTGATTTTCATCCTGTTTGTTGTACAATCCAATGTAGTTGGAAGCTGTGAACTTGACCTTGGTGAGAGTGTTTCCAACAAGTTGAGAGCCATTGAAGACGAAAAGGTTTGAAGATAAAAAGGATTGAGAATGTGTCTGAAGGTTTGAGGGATTTAATTTCTTGAGAGAGAAAACAAGAGTGGTGAGAGAAAAGGTTTAGGGTTTTTGGGTTAATATAAGGGGAGGTGGAGTAAAAGTAGGAAAGGATAATGATGATAGTGTAACAACTTGAATTTCCATTATATTATATTTTAATATGAATGGGGTCGAATTGTAATTTAGTCCAAGTTTGTGACTAATTGTAAATGTAAACTCCAGGGTTGAAATTGTATTTTGACTAAAGTTTAAGAAAGATTGTGAAATTACAACTTGAGGGTCTATTTGGTCATTTCTTGAAAGCTGAGAATACTTAAGAACTGGGTAAACTGAATTGAGATAATATCTCAATTCACTTTTGCTGAAGTCGGTCAAGAACAGAGAAATTGAAGAAGGAGAAAGCGATCTGATTTTGGTAAGATGCAATCCCTTCTAAAATCAATTCATAAGAGATCTGTAATTGACAAGTTCAAATCATCTTCAAATAGGATACTGATTCTGTAGGAAGAGAAAGCCAATTTTGGAATCAAGATTGAACCGGGTCAAGAACTTCCAGGTGAGTTCATCTCTTCATCTAAAATGTTATCAGTTGAAATTGAATCAGATTTTGTATGCAAACTGTCTGAATGATTTGGTATAATTGTATTGAAACAAAACCGAGCAACAAACTATTTAGATGAGCTTTTTGATAAAAATTGACGTGAATCGAATACCCAATATCGAAGTCCCGGTATAGGATCCGGTATTGGGAAGTTCCAGAATTTAGGCTTGGATCCGGTATGAGAGAGTTCCAGAATTTGGGCTTGGATCCGGTATGAGTGAGTTCCGGAAAATGGGTTTGGATCCGGTATGGTTGAGTTTCGGAAATGGGTTCGGATCCGGTATAGGTCGACTTCCGGAATTGGGTTAGATCCAGTATCATGTATCCGGAATTGATCCGGAAGTAGATGTGATCCGGAATGGATTCGGTTTCGGTGGAGATCCGAAATAGGATCTAATTTCTTTTAGAATTCAGTTAGAGATCCGGTTTTAATTTAGAATCCGGATTCAAATAGTTCCGGACTATGAGTTTGGAATACTATTCCGAATATAGTTTCCAGAGGGAGAACATTGCTGATAAGGATACAATAGGTTATCCGGTATTCTAAGAATTGAAAGTGTTATGGGATGTGGTGTGATATGTTATTATACATATACACTAGTAAGTGTAATGGATCCATAGGCACGGGTAGTAATTGTAACGAGGAATAGGCATAAAGTAAGTTGTAATTCCCGTTGACCTGAAATATGGAATAGGCATAAAGTAAATTGTAATTCCCATTTCGTAAAGGTGTTATGAAATGAGGAATAGGCATAAAGTAAATTGTTGGATGATTTTCATGATTAACCTTGTTAAACTTTAAGGTTTAAATTGGCCCTGATTTTAGGGTGTTACAATATGGTATTAGAGCTGAAGTTTAAGCGAACTAGGTGTGATAATGAGATACTTAGACTTAAGCTGAGAATAATTAAGTTATGATTTGTGAGATATGGGTAGAAGTACTAAGGGGGTGTTTGGGAGTGATTATATTTTTAACTTATGCTTATTTGCTTATGTGGTGAGGAAAAGCAACTTTTAAAAAGTGTTTGTTAAAAATTGAGGGTAAAAAGGTAATTTGGATAGATAAGGAAATAAAGAGAAGTAAATAAGTAGGTATGGATTGACTTATCAAAAACAACTTATTTGTGGTGAGGAGAAGAAAATAAGCACTTTTGATTTTTTCTATCCAAACACTCCAAACTGCTTATTTGCGGTGGGGAGAAGCTATAAGCAAATAAGTCAAAAATATAAGCACTCCCAAACACCCCCTAAGACGGGATAGTCTTAGAGTCGACGGAAATACGTGAATTAAGCACTGTAACGATGGTAACGAGAATACTCATGTATAGTATGTTCACAATTTCAATTAGCTACTGTCATTATGGATATATTGTTACACAAGCATACTTGTTTCTAAATTGTTACAGTGACTAATGAACGTTAAAGTACGTTTCTTGTGTTTGGGTACGTGTAACCATTTCTTATGGTTCTTTCTTTGTACTATATCAGAATGATGGTGAACACACCAACAAGATCCCCTAATTCTTCGGAAGATAGTGCAATAATTGATTGGGGGTTGGAAAAGCAACCTGAAATGGGCGGAACACACGAAAGTTTGCCGATGCCACCTCTAATAGGAGGAGTGGAAAGTCAAACGCAAAGAACGAGTGCCGGTACCTCTAACCCGGTGACAACCGAGTCTACGATGGAATCTCGCATGATGGAAAATATGATGCGGGTGATGAATACAACACTGACACAACAATCAGAGATGTTCATGAAAGCGTTAAATGACCGAAGTACTGAGTTACGACGATCGGAGACGGGTACTGGTGTAGTAACTCCACCTCGTAATCCTGCAGTGAATGTAAACAGAAGGGTGGAGAGAGTTTGCTCATATAAAACGTTTCTGAGTTGCAAACCGCCAAAGTTTACTGGAGCAGACAATCCAGCAGTATGTATGAACTGGCTTAGAGAAATGAAACAGGCGTTTCGAGCTTGTGAATGCGACGAGGAATCGAAGGTCAGGTTCGGTTCTCAGATGTTACGAGGCAACGCCTTAACCTAGTGGAACATTGTGACGTCGATAGTAACAGCCCCGGTTTTGGCTGCTATGACGTGGGAGTCTTTTAAGAAAAAGATTCTGGAAGAGTATTGTAATGAAAATGAAATGGATCAAATTGAAGAAGAGTTTCGGACTCTTAAGAAGGGTACTTCGTCTGTTCGGAAGTACACGGAATTATTCATGGAAGAGCTGAATTTAGTGGGGCATGTGGATCCAACTGAAAAGGAGAAGATTAAAGCCTATCTGAAGGGCTTACCGGCTGACATGATGTCTCGAGTGCGAAATTCTAAAGCCTCGACATTGAGGGAGACGATCGAAGAAACCAAAGTTATAGAGGAGGTTTATGCCAAAGATAAGGAGGAAAGAAATACAAGGGGGGGGGGGGAGAAACGAAAATGGGAAGGCCGGTCGGAGTCTTCTCAGAAATCTAAATCTTTTGGCAAGAGTGTTCATTATGAATCTCGTCGGGAACCAAATTGGTGCCAGAAGTGCCGAAGTAAGCATTTTGGCCCATACCGGGTGGTAGGAAGTGAATGTTTTAAATGTGGGAAGTCTGGTCATTAAGCCGCAAGCTATCCTATTCCAGGGTTGACCTGTTTTGAGTGTAAGCAACCCGGACACTTCCGTAGAGACTGCCCAAAGCTAAAGAAGGGTGGAGATCAGGGAAAGAAACCGAATGCTCCTAAACCAATGGGCCGAGCATTTCATATGACGGCGGAAGAGGCGAAGAAGTCCAAAGATGTTGTTTCTGGTACATTTCTTGTTAATTCCATTCCCGCACGAATATTATTTGATTTTGGCGCCAATCTGTCGTTTGTATCAAAATCGTTCTATCACAAGTTAGCTATGCTTGTCACTACCTTGGAAGATGCCTTAGTAGTCGAGATAGCTAACGGGGGTCAAGTCTTAGTTCATGAAAGACTTGAGAGTTGTCTTATTTTGATAGGGGAAACGAAATTTCCGATTGACTTGTTGTTGATGGAAATTGGAGGGTTTGATGTAATTGTGGGTATGGATTGGCTGACAATCAACGAGGCAGAAATTCTTTGTGCAAAGAAATTAATTCGGATTCCGATGGCTAATAATGATGATGTATTCATCTTTGGGGAAAAGAGAAAAGAGGAAGTTCCGTTAATTTCTGTTGTAAAGGCGCGTAAATGTCTGGTAAAAGGATGTTCATCCTATCTAGCGTATGTTCTAGATGTGAAGGCAGAAAAGAAACAGGTGGAAGACATAAAGGTAGTACGTGAATTCACAGACGTATTCCCCGATGATCTTCCAGGTCTACCGTCTGAACGACAAGTAGAGTTTCGAATTGATCTTGTCCCTGGATCGGCACCGATAGCGTGTGCACCGTATCGTTTAGCGCCAGCCGAAATGAAAGAAATGATGTCTCAGCTGCAAGAGCTGCTTGACAAGGGATTTGTTAGGCCAAGTTCTTCACCTTGGGGAGCTCCGGTATTGTTTGTTAAGAAAAAGGATGGCACTATCAGAACGTGCATCGACTATAGGGAGCTAAATAAGGTGACTATTAAAAATAAGTATCCGCTTCCAAGGATTGATGATTTGTTTGATCAACTCCAAGGCGCGGGATGCTTTTCAAAGATTGATCTGAGGTCGGGATATCATCAAGTTCGAGTAAGGGATGAAGATATTCCCAAGACGGCGTTCAGAACGAGGTATGGGCATTATGAATTTCTTGTGATACCATATGGGTTAACAAACGCTCCAACCGTGTTCATGGATTTGATGAACAGGGTATGTCGACCATTCTTAGACAAGTCTGTCATCATGTTCATTGATGACATACTTGTCTATTCAAAGAATGAAAGCGATCATGAATGTCACCTTCGTGAAGTCTTGGAAGTTCTGAGGAAGGAGAAATTGTATGCAAAATTTTCAAAATGTGAATTCTGGTTAACAGAAATACAATTTCTGGGGCATGTGATTACTTCGGAAGGAGTCAAAGTAGATCCGACAAAAGTAGAAGCAATGACGAACTGGGAAATACCGAAAAGCGCATCAGAAATAAGGAGTTTCTTTGGTCTAGCAGGTTACTACCGGAGGTTTATCAAAGACTTCTCAAAGATTGCTTCTGCCTTGACCATTGTAACAACCCGGTTTCCCAAACATACAACAAATAACATAACATGCATACATATCATTGATTTACAACAAAAGTTACATAACAAACCAAGTACGGTCCCTTCGGTCTCATAAATTACAATATATATATATATATATATATATATAAAAGCCTCCAAATCAACATCCATCAAAAGCTTCCTACACTTCATCCTCTCCTGCCGATCCTTAACCTGGAAAACATATTTTTGAAAACAAAATGAGGGTTAGACCAAACGGGTCTAGTGAGTTAATCCCGGTCCTTTCCAAAATCAGTATAAAACCTTTTATGTAAATCCTTTGTATCAAAATAGTTTAGATAAACCTTTGGTAATTCTTTCGTAAAATATAAACATACCACACGTATTTAAATACCAATCCAGACTCGTGCATCGTGTACATCTCATTCACCTTATTCCTCCACAAATGGCCATATTAGTTGGTAGCAAGCCAACTAATAAATCAACAACCGGTCCGCACACCGGAACCCGGCTACCCGTCGGTCCGCACACCGGAACCCGACTACTCACCGGTCCGTACACCGGAACCCGGCTACACACCGGTCCGCACACCGGAACCCGGCAACAAGTGCACTCGTGTAGTGCAAAGCTTATATAAATACAATATATATCTCATTACATCATATTGTCATTTATATACACATAATCATATTCCTACCACATAATCATCTCATATATATATACACATATATATGTATCCCAGTTCAAAAAACGTTTTAAAGCAAAACTCACCTCGATCGCTTATCCATAAACACTTCCAAGCTTTTCTCCAAAAGATTCAGTCTTTCAATCCAAATCCACAGAATCTGAAACAGATTAAATACAAATATCCCCTTACCATTTGAACACGTGAACTCTAGATAAATCTACCTAACTCTCGCCATCAAAACAACCAAACAGCTATAGTTTCCGGACAGCCCAAAGCCACCCGGACAACCCAACTTTTCCGGACAGCATAAAGAATCCGGACAACACAATTTATCCGGACAACACAAGGAATCCGGATGCCATCCGGATCTTAATCATCCGGAAACCATCAAACGAATCGTCCGGACACTATCAACAAAACTACCCGGACACCACCCAAGAATCTACCCGGATACCTTCATATCATCCGGACACCTCTGTCGGTTTGGTACTTTTTACCCAGAAAACCGACTGAATTAATACCAGAAGTGTTTATGATGTTTCTACTCCGATAGGAACTACTTACTAGCAATTATAGACATAAAATGTAAAGCAACATACCTCAATTTCTCTTCCAAGTACACCAAATGAAGTCTTAACCACAAGAACCCTTCTTTCTTCCTTTGCTTCTTTTGCTCTCCAAAAACACACACACACCCCTACTGAATTTCTGCTTTTGTAAAATATCTGGACTTCTAAAGGCTAATATCTAAATATATTTACCACTTAGACCTTGTACTCCTTATAAATAACCAAAACACCTTTAAACCATTAATTTAACCAAACTTACCCTAAACCTTAAACTTTAAAGGTAACTAAATTTAACGGAAAGGAGATTTTAACTAACGAACTTATCCGGGGTATTACATTATCTCCCCCTTAAAAGAATTCCGTCCCGGAATTCGGTTAAGCAATAAACGAGGGTAACTACTATCACGTCCTATCTAATGGTCCTTCACTCTGATCATTACATTCGACTACTTTCTCCCACTCTCTTCTCAACATAAAACACGTTTTCTCCAAGAATAGCACACTAGGAGGTACTCACTCTTAACGGATCCTATGAGCTAGCTTTCTTTCACCTCCAAACCAATCGCACATACCCAATTTCAACAACTACTATACTTTACTAACAATTTCACCATACCTCATATCAGGAAATTAATCGAGTCAATCTGAAATCACACTCAATGCTCGAAACAACTACACATTTTTCATTTCTCAAACGGTAATACTCCATTATTTAGCTAACCATCTACTGCCACTCCATTCTCTTATTCTTGAATAACACTACTACATACCGCCTAGACATCCATACCTCTCCCCACATACTTTTGGCACCTCTACACAACTTACAAACAAAATTCCGAGCAGAGGTTTCCACTTATACTCACCCCATATCATCATAAATCCACCACTTAATCTCACGAAATTCATTACTACTACACCTCGCACATTCACTAATTATAAACTGCCACCATCTTATCCACATCACCCCACACATTTAAACAATACCTTTCTTGATAACGTCAACAATCACATTAAGTATAATCTTCACAACATACTAAACCGTCGCCTTCATGACAAGGTCAAGACTTCACACATTACCGTTACTCTCTACACATAATCGTCACGTTCTACATACTGCTATTATTCTTTACACTCAAGCCATCACACTCCACACACTAACAAATTAAAACAACAATAATTAAACACACCCTTCTATATCTCTAACACAATTATCAAATATTTTTCTAACACAAATAATAAAATTGAAAACACAAAAAAAATCGGTTTGCACCGAAGTCAGATAACACCTTAGCACGTATAGAGTTTATAGAAATATACCTGTCTTCAAATCTATCCATACGTCGAGTCCGATCTGCCACTCTGTTGATTTTTATAGAGTTAATATACTCATAAGCACATACCCCATATAATAAGGTATTCCAGTCCAAACATGCACCTGTAAGATCACAATTACACTGGCCAGGTGTAATCTGAAATTACCTTACATGATGTTCCTTTTACCTTTTATACTTAGCATCCCAAGGTTCTAATATATCAAGGACATCCTACTTCACATGCAGTTTAAGTCTAGGTACGGGTACAAATACCTAAATCCCTTAAACTAGGGCTCTGATACCATTTGTAACAACCCGGTTTCCCAAACATACAACAAATAACATAACATGCATACATATCATTGATTTACAACAAAAGTTACATAACAAACCAAGTACGGTCCCTTCGGTCTCATAAATTACAAAATATATATAAAAGCCTCCTAATCAACATCCATCAAAAGCTTCCTACACTTCATCCTCTCCCGCCGATCCTTAACCTGGAAAACATATTTTTGAAAACAAAATGAGGGTTAGACCAAACGGGTCTAGTGAGTTAATCCCGGTCCTTTCCAAAATCAGTATAAAACCTTTTATGTAAATCCTTTGTATCAAAATAGTTTAGATAAACCTTTGGTAATTCTTTCGTAAAATATAAACATACCACACGTATTTAAATACCAATCCAGACTCGTGCATCGTGTACATCTCATTCACCTTATTCCTCCACAAATGGCCATATTAGTTGGTAGCAAGCCAACTAATAAATCAACAACCGGTCCGCACACCGGAACCCGGCTACACACCGGTCCGCACACCGGAACCCGACAACAAGTGCACTCGTGTAGTGCAAAGCTTATATAAATACAATATATATCTCATTACATCATATTGTCATTTATATACACATAATCATATTCCTACCACATAATCATCTCATATATATATATATACACATATATATGTATCCCAGTTCAAAAAACGTTTTAAAGCAAAACTCACCTCGATCGCTTATCCATAAACACTTCCAAGCTTTTCTCCAAAAGATTCAGTCTTTCAATCCAAATCCACAGAATCTGAAACAGATTAAATACAAATATCCCCTTACCATTTGAACACGTGAACTCTAGATAAATCTACCTAACTCTCGCCATCAAAACAACCAAACAGCTATAGTTTCCGGACAGTCCAAAGCCACCCGGACAACCCAACTTTTCCGGACAGCATAAAGAATCCGGACAACACAATTTATCCGGACAACACAAGGAATCCGGATGCCATCCGGATCTAAATCATCCGGAAACCATCAAACGAATCGTCCGGACACTATCAACAAAACTACCCGGACACCACCCAAGAATCTACCAGGATACCTTCATATCATCCGGACACCTCTGTCGGTTTGGTACTTTTTACCCAGAAAACCGACTGAATTAATACCAGAAGTGTTTGTGATGTTTCTACTCCGATAGGAACTACTTACTAGCAATTATAGACATAAAATGTAAAGCAACATACCTCAATTTCTCTTCCAAGTACACCAAATGAAGTCTTAACCACAAGAACCCTTCTTTCTTCCTTTGCTTCTTTTGCTCTCCAAAAACACACACACACCCCTACTGAATTTCTGCTTTTGTAAAATATCTGGACTTCTAAAGGCTAATATCTAAATATATTTACCACTTAGACCTTGTACTCCTTATAAATAACCAAAACACCTTTAAACCATTAATTTAACCAAACTTACCCTTAACCTTAAACTTTAAAGGTAACTAAATTTAACGGAAAAGAGATTTTAACTAACGAACTTATCCGGGGTATTACATTATCTCCCCCTTAAAAGAATTCCGTCCCGGAATTCGGTTAAGCAATAAACGAGGGTAACTACTATCACGTCCTATCCAATGGTCCTTCACTCTGATCATTACATTCGACTACTTTCTCCCACTCTCTTCTCAACATAAAACACGTTTTCTCCAAGGATAGCATACTAGGAGGTACTAACTCTTAACGAATCCTATGAGCTAGCTTTCTTTCACCTCCAAACCAATCACACGTACCCAATTTCAACAACTATTATACTTTACTAACAAATTCACCATACCTCATATCAGGAACTTAATCGAGTCAATCTGAAATCACACTCAATGCTCGAAACAACTACAAATTTTCTATTTCTCAAACGGTAATACTCCATTCTTTAGCTAACCATCTACTACCACTCCATTCTCTTATTCTTGAATAACACTACTACACATCGCCTAGACATCCATACCTCTCCCCACATACTTTTGGCACCTCTACACAACTTACAAACAAAATTCCGAGCAGAGGTTTCCACTTATACTCACCCCATATCATCACAAATCCACCACTTAATCTCATGAAATTCATTACTACTACACCTCGCACATTCACTAATTATAAACTGCCACCATCTTATCCACATCACCCCACACATTTAAACAATACCTTTCTTGATAACGTCAACAATCACATTAAGTATAATCTTCATAACATACTAAACCGTCGCCTTCATGACAAGGTCAAGACTTCACACATTACCGTTACTCTTTACACATAATCGTCACGTTCTACATACTGCTATTATTCTTTACACTCAAGCCATCACACTCCACACACTAACAAATTAAAACAACAATAATTAAACACACCCTTCTATATCTCTAACACAATTATCAAATATTTTTCTAACACAAATAATAAAATTGAAAACACAAAAAAATCGGTTTGCACCGAAGTCAGATAACACCTTAGCACGTATAGAGTTTATAGAAATATACCTGTCTTCATATCTATCCATACGTAGAGTCCGATCTGCCACTCTGTTGATTTTTATAGAGTTAATATACACATAAGCACATACCCCATATAATAAGGTATTCCAGTCCAAACATGCACCTGTAAGATCACAATTACACTGGCCAGGTGTAATCTGAAATTACCTTACATGATGTTCCTTCTACCTTTTATACTTAGCATCCCAAGGTTCTAATATATCAAGGACATCCTACTTCACATACAGTTTAAGTCTAGGTACGGGTACAAATACCTAAATCCCTTAAACTAGGGCTCTGATACCATTTGTAACAACCCGGTTTCCCAAACATACAACAAATAACATAACATGCATACATATCATTGATTTACAACAAAAATTACATAACTAACCAAGTACGGTCCCTTCGGTCTCATAAATTACAAAATATATATAAAAGCCTCCTAATCAACATCCATCAAAAGCTTCCTACACTTCATCCTCTCCCGCCGATCCTTAACCTGGAAAACATATTTTTGAAAACAAAATGAGGGTTAGACCAAACGGGTCTAGTGAGTTAATCCCGGTCCTTTCCAAAATCAGTATAAAACCTTTTATGTAAATCCTTTGTATCAAAATAGTTTAGATAAACCTTTGGTAATTCTTTTGTAAAATATAAACATACCACACGTATTTAAATACCAATCCAGACTCGTGCATCGTGTACATCTCATTCACCTTATTCCTCCACAAATGGCCATATTAGTTGGTAGCAAGCCAACTAATAAATCAACAACCGGTCCGCACACCAGAACCCGGCTACCCGTCGGTCCGCACACCGGAACTCGACTACTCACCGGTCCGCACACCGGAACCCGGCTACACACCGGTCCGCACACCGGAACCCGGCAACAAGTGCACTCGTGTAGTGCAAAGCTTATATAAATACAATATATATCTCATTACATCATATTGTCATTTATATACACATAATCATATTCCTACCACATAATCATCTCATATATATATACACATATATATGTATCCCAGTTCAAAAAACGTTTTAAAGCAAAACTCACCTCGATCGCTTATCCATAAACACTTCCAAGCTTTTCTCCAAAAGATTCAGTCTTTCAATCCAAATCCACAGAATCTGAAACAGATTAAATACAAATATCCCCTTACCATTTGAACACGTGAACTCTAGATAAATCTACCTAACTCTCGCCATCAAAACAACCAAACAGCTATAGTTTCCGGACAGCCCAAAGCCACCCGGACAACCCAACTTTTTCGGACAGCATAAAGAATCCGGACAACCCAAGGAATCCGGATGCCATCCGGATCTAAATCATCTGGAAACCATCAAACGAATCGTCCGGACACTATCAACAAAACTACCCGGACACCACCCAAGAATCTACCCGGATACCTTCATATCATTCGGACACCTCTGTCGGTTTGGGACTTTTTACCCAGAAAACCGACTGAATTAATACCAGAAGTGTTTGTGATGTTTCTACTCCGATAGGAACTACTTACTAGAAATTATAGACATAAAATGTAAAGCAACATACCTCAATTTCTCTTCCAAGTACACCAAATGAAGTCTTAACCACAAGAACCCTTCTTTCTTCCTTTGCTTCTTTTGCTCTCTAAAAACACACACACCCCTACTGAATTTCTACTTTTGTAAAATATCTGGACTTCTAAAGGCTAATATCTAAATATATTTACCACTTAGACCTTGTACTCCTTATAAATAACCAAAACACCTTTAAACCATTAATTTAACCAAACTTACCCTAAACCTTAAACTTTAAAGTTAACTAAATTTAACGGAAAGGAGATTTTAACTAACGAACTTATCCGGGGTATTACAACCATGTTGACTCGGAAGAATGTAAAGTTTATATGGACTGAAAAGCAAAAGTCAGCTTTCAGGACGTTACGACAGAAGCTATGTGAAGCTCCTATTCTTGCACTACCAGAAGGAACAGAAGATTTGGTGGTATATAGTGACGCATCAAAGATGGGCTTGGGGTGTGTGTTGATGCAACGGGGCAAGGTGATTGCTTACGCATCAAGACAACTCAAAGAACATGAGAATAATTACCCTACCCATGATTTAGAACTTGCAGCAGTAGTGTTTGCATTGAAACTGTGGCGACATTATCTGTATGGAACGAAGTGCACTCTTTTCACTGATCATAAGAGCTTGAAGCATGTCTTTGATCAGAAGGAGTTGAATATGAGGCGACGACGTTGGTTAAAACTACTTAAAGATTATGATTGTGAATTGCATTACCATCCCGGTAAAGCAAATGTTGTGGCTGATGCTTTAAGTAGAAAGGAATATAGTGGGTGCTTGAAACCAACTAACACCAGGATTAATGTGACATCAAGTTTGATCGAAAGAATAAAAGCTGCTCAAGTGGAAGCCTTATTAGAAGAAAATCTGAAAGATGAAGTCATGATCAAACAACATTTTCAACTGGCTGAAGATAGTTGTGGGATCAAACTGTTCCAAGGCCGCGTTTGGGTGCCAAAGGTGGGAGGAAATCGGGAGTTAATCCTCGAAGACGCCCATAAGTCTAAATATTCTATACATCCTGGAAGTACTAAGATATATAGGGATTTGAAGTTACACTATTGGTGGCCAACTATGAAGTTAGATGTGGCACGAATTGTAGAAAAGTGTGTGACGTGTTCATTAGTGAAGGCTGAACATCAAAGGCCCTACGGAAGTCTGCAATTTTTAGAGATTCCAGAATGGAAATGGGATAAGATTACCATGGATTTTGTGACAAAGTTACCAAGAACGTCAAAAGGTAACGATACCATATGGGTAATCGTGGATCGGTTGACCAAGAGTGCTCACTTCCTGGCAATGAAAGAAGCTTCACCAAATGATAAGTTAGCGAAGCTTTATATTGATGAAGTGGTGTCGAGGCATGGTATTCCAGTATCTATAGTTTCTGATCGTGACAACCGGTTTACTTCAAGGTTTTGGCAGTCATTACAAGAAGAACTGGGTACAAGAGTAAATTTGAGCACTGCATACCATCCACAAACGGACGGGCAAAGTGAAAGAACTATTCAAACTTTGGAAGATATGCTCAGGTCATGTGTGTTAGACTTTGGAGGTAACTGGGATACGCATTTACCTTTGGTAGAGTTTGCGTATAACAATAGTTATCATTCCAGTATTGGAAGAGCACCTTTCGAAGCTTTGTATGGACGGAAATGTAGAACTCCAGTGTGTTGGTTAGAAGCTGGAGAAAAACAATTTGCTGGTCCTGAACTTGTGCAATAAACGGCTGATAAAGTAAAAGAGATTCGGAAGCACATGAAAGCGGCTCAAGACCGACATAAGAGCTACGCCGATCCGAAAAGAAGGCCGAAAGAGTTCCAAGTTGGGGAGCGCGTGATGCTTAAGGTATCCCCGTGGAAAGGTGTGATAAGGTTTGGTAAACGTGGAAAGTTGAGTCCTCGTTTTCTAGGACCTTTCACTATAACTAAGAGAGTTGGACTTCAAGCTTATCAGTTGGATCTTCCACCTGAATTGGAAGGAATCCACAATACCTTTCATGTCTGCTATCTTCGGAAATGTTTAGCCGAAGAGAATGAGGTGATTCCACTTACTGAAGTGAGAGTGGATGAGAAGAGTCGGTGTGTGGAGGAACCGAAAGCAATTTTAGAAAGATCGGTTAAGAAGTTACGACATAAGGATGTGGTTATGTTGAAAGTACAATGGAAACATCACCAAGGTGCTAACGTGACGCTAGAGGCGGAAGAAGATATGAAGATTAGAGATCCTCATCTATTTACCTAGCTTTGATTTTGGGGACGAAATCATTTTCAAGTTGGGGAGATTTGTAACACCTCGAATTTCCATTATATTATATTTTAATATGAATGAGGTCGAATTGTAATTTAGTCTAAGTTTGTGACTAATTGTAAATGTAAACTCCAGGGTTGAAATTGTATTTTGACTAAAGTTTAAGAAAGATTGTGAAATTACAACTTGAGGGTCTGTTTGGTCATTTCTTGAAAGTTGAGAATACTTAAGAAGTGGTTAAACTGAATTGAGATAATATCTCAATTCACTTTTGCTGAAGTCGGTCAAGAACAGAGAAATTGAAGAAGGAGAAAGCGATCTGATTTTGGTAAGATGCAATCCCTTCTAAAATCAATTCATAAGAGATCTGTAATTGACAAGTTCAAATCATCTTCAAATAGGATACTGATTCTGTAGGAAGAGAAAGCCAATTTTGGAATCAAGATTGAACTGGGTCAAGAACTTCCAGGTGAGTTCATCTCTTCATCTAAAATGTTATCAGTTGAAATTGAATCATATTTTGTATGCAAACTGTCTGAATGATTTGGTATAATTGTATTGAAACAAAACCGAGCAACAAACTATTTAGATGAGCTTTTTGATAAAAATTGACGTGAATCGAATACCCAATATCGAAGTCCCGGTATAGGATCCAGTATTGGGAAGTTCCGGAATTTAGGCTTGGATCCGGTATGAGAGAGTTCTGGAATTTGGGCTTGGATCCGGTATGAGTGAGTTCCGAAAAATGGGTTTGGATCCGGTATGGTTGAGTTTCGGAAATGGGTTCGGATCCGGTATAGGTCGACTTCCGGAATTGGGTTAGATCCAGTATCATGTATCCGAAATTGATCCGGAAGTAGATGTGATCCGGAATGGATCCGGTTTCGGTGGAGATCCGAAATAAGATCTAATTTCTTTTAGAGATCCGGTTTTAATTTAGAATCCGGATTCGAATAGTTCCGGACTATGAGTTTGGAATACTATTCCGAATATAGTTTCCAGAGGGAGAACATTGCGGATAAGGATACAATAGGTTATCCGGTATTCTAAGAATTGAAAGTGTTATGGGATGTGGTGTGATTTGTTATTATACATATACACTAGTAAGTGTAATGGATCCATAGGCACGGGTAGTAATTGTAACGAGGAATGGGCATAAAGTAAGTTGTAATTCCCGTTGACCTGAAATGTGGAATATGCATAAAGTAAATTGTAATTCCCATTTCGTAAAGGTGTTGTGAAATGAGGAATAGGCATAAAGTAAATTGTAATTCCTATTTCATAGTGTGACGTGAAACGTGGAATAGGCATAAAGTAAATTGTAATTCCCGTTTACGTGGAAATGGGGAATAGGCATAAAGTAAATTGTAATTCCCATTTTGTAGTATAGAAATCGAGGAATAGGCATAAAGTAAATTGTAATTCCTGATTTATATGGGAAGGTAAGAGATAGGCATAAAGTAAATTGTAATCTCTACTTCCACTCTAAGAAATAGGCATAAAGTAACTTGTAATTTCTTGGATATGAGTTATGATCTAGAATCTGAAATGATTCGTAGTAGGCTCTTGTATGTGATGATATGACTTTCTGAGCGTTAGTCATACTCATGGGATCGGGTATGTTCCCGTCATTGTGAGACGAGTATGAGTACAGTAAGAATGGTGGCGAACCAGGTTTGTTTATACGCTTTGAATATCTGAGTTTCCAAAGCTGTTAATGTTTTAATTTGAAATTGGATGTTATCACTAGGCGTAAGCCTAATCGATTCAAATTAAACTTTCTTACCACGTACTAGCTCGGGGAAGTAAAGGGAAGAGGGACGAGTGCTTTTGATTATTCAACTTGTTGATGTTAAGTGGAGAAGTTAGCTGATACGAGGATGCTTTTGATGAATGACTTAGACAACCAGTTTAATCTTATCATAGTTGACAAGATTAGATTAATAGGTTGTTTTGGAGAATTCGAATTGTATATATGAATCCTCATAGTTAATTCTCTACTTATTTATAAACGTTGGATGATTTTGATGATTAACCTTGTTAAACTTTAAGGTTTAAATTGGCCCTGATTTTAGGGTGTTACAGATAGCTACATGATTTGATTGGTCGTGGCGGTCGAAGAGATTGTTTTTATAAACACCATCTACCCACGTCTAATGTGACAACTGGCAGGAGTTATCACGACTTTTCATTATCTTAGAGTCATCGGATTGAGAAAATCAGATCAACAGAAATCCGATAGTTCAAAGAAGAGAATCTGAGAGATAGAATGTGTTGACACTGTTAGCAGAGAAAATCCGATGGAGATGTAGAGTGTCGGATTTTAATATCATTAATTGGTTTATCATATAAGAAATATGTCGGATTATAGATGATGACATCGGATCAAAATTATTTGTCGGATAGAGGAAATTCGATAGAGAAGAGAATTAGAGAGATAAAATGAGTTAATTTTTAATAAAAAGGACTGACACAAAGTCCGATTATTAATAATAACTAGTTGTTTATAGATGAAAATCCTTTATAGAGACAACAATTGGTTCCTTCCTAGGAGATCTAGTTCTATGGTACCCATATTTGATAGGGTTCTTTTGAGGAAAATACATTGTCTGAGAATGTTGATCCAAACTCTCTCAGTGATTTGATGATGCCCATTATACTTAGTGAAAATTACCTTAACTGTTTTATGTATTAAATGTTTCAGCATCAACGATCATTCACTGAGTCTATTCAGTTATCGTAGAGTGCTTTCCTTTGTAAAAAAATTATGTAACCTCTGAAGACAAGCCTCACGCTGAAAAGAAACTCATCACTGAAGTCGAAGACCAAGCTGGTGAACAAGACAAGTCTACTCATGATCTGAAGCGGCATTCAGTGAAACCAAGACAAGTCTATAATGCGTGACAACTCAAGAACAAAGCTTCAGTGATAACTAAGACTTTCATCAGTAGTCACTGAAGAAAGAAGACATCAACGATAACTTATCAGGAAGCTTGCAGTTCAAGAATTGTTTGTCTTATCCTCTGCACAAATAGTACGAAGGGACAAAAGCAAAGTTGCCTTTGTACATAATTGTACAACCACTCTGTCACTACACTGTTCATCATGCGACCACAAGCATGTCTTTGTTAAAGGACATCCAATACAATATGGACACATGTAAAGTACTCTCTAACTTGCATTAAATGCATGGGGTATAAATAGAAGTGATGCCCTTCATTTTGAAGTGTCCTTAGCTCATCTGTGTGCTTTGTAGAAACTCCATTTTCTACAAACCTTCTTATCTTCTTTTCTAAGTGCAAGAAACCTTAGTGCTTTCTATGTTTGTTTATGAAACACCCAAAATTGACAATAAATTTAAACCTTAAAATTTATCAGGGTTTACTACAACACTTTCTAAACTTTCATTTACAACTGGAGAATTAGTGGCAAGATTCATAATTACAAATGATCTATTGTGAACAACCAACTAATCTAATCCAAAATCAACAAAAGCAGATTATCAGGTTGTCTACAATATCTCCAAAATATCTTAAATGACACTAACTTCTCCGTTGCATTTCCAAAAGCATAATTATGTACCCCTCTTCACTCATCCCCTCGTATCCTTTCCCGAGCTAGTACCGGGTAAGAATATTTAATTTGAAAAGATTAGGCTTGCGCCTAGTGAGAACATCCAATTTTCAAATCAAAACCTTTATAATCTTTGAAAACCAAGATGTGTACAAAGCATATAAAATAACCTTTTCATGAACTTTCTTACCGTACACACAACATCTTTCGATGACGGGAATCATACCCGATTCCATGAATATGACAAACACTAAGTTAGTCATAATATAACCACAAGGGATGTGGCGTACTGGTTAAGGCCTTGGGGGATGTGGCAGAATATCCCATCTGCCCAGGGTTCGAATCCAGGCGTACACAACTTGTGGCCACTGAGGTTTAATCAGGGCTGATATCTTATAGTCATAATTTGTCAAGGGATTAGACTAGGCATAGCCTAGGACACCCTTCCAAAAAAAAGTTAGTCATAATATCATGTTTAAGAGCACCACTACGAATCACTGAGGATTCTAGATTACAGCTCATGCCAAGAAATTACAATTAAACTATGCCTATTTCTTGGAGTGGAAGTAGAAATAGCAATTATACCTTGCCTATTCCTAATCTCCCAATAAAAGCGGAAATAACAATTATACCTTGCCTATTTCTCATCTCCCAATAGAAAACGGAAATAGCAATTATACCTCGCATATTTCACATTTTGCACGTCACAAAACGAAAAGGGAATAACAATTATACCTTGTCTATTCCTCATTTCCAAATATAAAAGAGAGTAGCAATTATACCTTGCATACTCTACGTTTATCAATTAATGCTAGTGCGTATGGATCCATTACACTTACTAGCATACGTGAACATAAGAACAAATCACACCTCAAATCATGTCATATACTTAAAGTTGAATTATAAGTATATATACTGCTAAAACTGGAATCCAATGATCAAAATGTTCCCTGTCAAAAGTTACCTGAAATCAATACTTACCTACCGGACACCTCCAGTAAAACTATCCGGACAAAGTGTCTAGGACTCATATCCGGAAACTACCGGAATCCAGGAACAATCCGGAAACCAAAGTAATCCGGGAAACATTATCCAGAACTTCTATCTGGAAAACACAACTTACCGGATACTTCCGGAGAATATACCGGGTACTTCCGGGAAATAGTGCTTATCGGATACTATTGGAAAAATAAAACTTACCGGATAATTCCTAAAATTATTCCGGATTCTTCCGGAAAACACCAAGTTCCGGATACTTCCGGGAAAATATACTTACCCGGACACTTCGATCTGCACCTCGATTTTTCGTCTAAAAAACCCACTGTAAATTCAACTCTCAAGCGTATACTTACCACTAAAGTATTTACAAACACTTAGACACTTTAGAATCATAGGAATTAATCAATTTCAGTTTCAATAACTTTAAATGTAAGAACTCACCTGATTGAAAGTTCGAACTCAGCGTCTGCAAACCCAATCGATCAATAAATCCAATTTCAAACCCATTTTTACCAACAATTCAATATCTAGTTGGTAAGCAGATTAATTTATGATTACAATATCGTAAGGAGTCGAATCGCAGAAATTGATTGGGTTTCTTACCAAACGGAAATCGCTATCCTTTCTCTGCTTCAGCCGACTTCACCCAAAAGAAACTGAGATAACTCTCATCTTAACCGACTACCTTCATTTATACGTCAAGTATAATCCAACTTAACCTTATACTTTCAAGAATAATAAAACTAGCCTCAAATTTCATAATTTCACAACTTATCACAAAAACTTTAGCCAATTTCACTTTCGACTCTTCGACATCAAATTATAACATATCATTTAAACAGAACAACACCTTCCAACATAAACGTGCAATTTATGGAAAATTTTGAGGTGTTACAAATCTCCCCAACTTGAAAATGATTTCATCCCCGAAATCAAAGTTAGATAAATAAATGAGGATATCTATTCTTTATATCCTCTTCTGCTTCCCAAGTCATGTTGGCACCTCTATGATGTTTCCACTGTACTTTAAAGATGATCACTTCCTTATGTCTTAATTTCTTAGTCGTTCTTTCCAAAATTGCTTCTGGTTCCTCAATACAACGACTTTTCTCATCCACTTTTATTTCAGAAAGTGGTATAATGTTTTCTTCCTCAGCTAGGCATTTCCGAAGATAACAAACATGAAAGGTATTATGAATTCCTTCCAATTCAGGTGGAAGCTCTAACTGATAAGCTTGTAGTCCTACTCTCTTGGTAATAGTGAAAGGTCCAAGAAAATGAGGACATAGTTTTCCACGCTTTCCAAATCTTATTATGCATTTCCATGGAGATACCTTTAGCATCACCCTCTCCCCAACTCGGAATTCTTTTGGTCTTCTTTTCTTTTCGGCATAACTCTTTTGTCGATCTTGAGCCGCCTTCATGTGTTTTCAAATTTCTTTCACTTTATCAGGTGTTTGTTGCACAATTTCAAGACCAGCAAATTGCTTTTCTCCAGCTTCCAACCAACATACTGGAGTTCTACATTTTCGTCCATATAAGGCTTCAAAAGGTGCCCTTGTGTAACACCTCAAAATTTCCATTATGTAATATTTGGATGTAAAGGGGTTGAAAAAGAAATTAGACAAAGTTTTGGGCTAATTGTAAACTTAAACTTCAGGGTGAAATTGGTCATTAGTGGATAGTTGATTGATATTTAAGGTGTGAGCCGGCAAGAGAAATGAGAAATATCTCAATTTGTTCCAGAAGTCGGTTTCAAAGAAGTAGAGAAAGAAAAGCTTGAGGAATCCTAAATTGATTTGGTAAGAATTGAATTTTAGTTTGGAATTCAATCTTTTAGAAATCAATATACAACTTAAACTGATTTGATTTGGTATTGATTCGTTGGTGAGAGATTGAAGGTGAAATCAATTTGGAGTTGCAGGCTGTGTTCGATTTCAATCCCAGGTGAGTTCATCTTCTTCTAAATGATTTCAATTGAAATTGAATATTATATTTGGTAGCAAACTGTCTGAATCACTTGGTAAATATGTATTGAGATGAAGCGACCAAGAAATTGAATTTAGACGAACTTTTAGAGTAAAATCTACATGCAGATCGAAGTTCCGGTTCATTGGAGATCCGGTATTGGGATCCGGTATGGGATCCGAAATGCGATGGATCCGGTACGTGATAGATTCGGTATTGATTTAGGATCCGGTCCCGAGTCGAGTTCCGGACGTTTCGTCCAAAATATGTTTCCGGATGAGTTTTCCGGATATGTTCCGGATAGCATACCGAATTTGATTTGAAAGGTTTCGGACTTGAGGGTCCGGATACATTTTCTGGATAGTTCCGGCTTTGCTAAGCTGGAACTATCCAGAAAACGTATCCGGATGTGCTAAGTCGCCGAGGAGGAAAAATTGAGAATACGGGTATGATAGATTAATTGGAATTCTTAGCTTTGAGAATATGATACGAGATGTTGTGCATTCGAGTAAATATGCACGTATGTTAGTGAGTGTAATGGATCCATATGCACTAATATTAGGTGACCACGTGGAATAGACCGGGCTCTTAATGGTAATTCCCATTGATTTGATAAATGCGGAATAGACCAGGCTCTAATGGTAATTCCCATTTAGTGTTATGATGTGATGAACGTGGAATAGACCGGGCTCTTAATGGTAATTCCCGTTGATGGAAATGAGGAATAGACCGAGCGCTTAATGGTAATTCCCATTTCGTATTATGATGTGAAGTCGTGGAATAGGCGGGGCGCTAATCGTAATTCCCGATTTCTATTGGAAGGTAAGGGATAGGCCGGGCGCTTAATGGTAATTCCTACTTCGACTTCAAGAAATAGGCATGGCGCTAATTGTAATTTCTTTACATGAGCAATGGTCTAGAATCTGTGGGATTCGTAGAGACGCTCTGGAACATGAGACTATGACCAACTTAGTGTTTGTCATTCTCGTGGAATCGGGTATGATTTCCCGTCATCGAAAGATGTTATGTGTACGGTAAGAAAGATTGTGATCAGGTTAATTGGTATGCTTTGTTTACAAAGTTGGTTTTCAAATCTCTTAAAGATTTTGAATTGGAAATTGGATGTTCTCACTAGGCGTAAGCCTAATCGTTTCAAATTAAATTTTCTTACCAGGTACTAGCTCGGGAAGGGATGCAAAGGGATGAGTGTTGAGGAGTGCCAGAGTTATGCTTTTGGATTTGTGTGTTGATTAGGGATTAGACTAGCTGGTGATTATGATAAACTTGTATAGGTTTGAAAATCGTCGTGAATTCTTCGATGTAAATGAAAGTTTGAAATTATAGTGGTGAACTCTGATAAATTTAAGGTTTAAATTTATTGTGAATTTCAGGGTGTTTCACCTTCCAATATTGGAATGATAACTATTATTGTACACTAACTCCACTAAGGGTAAATGTGTATCCCAGTTACCTCCAAAATCAATTACACACGACCTGAGCATGTCTTCCAAAGTCTGAATGGTTCTTTCACTTTGCCCGTCCGTTTGTGGATGATATGCGGTACTTAGATTCACTCTCGTACCCAACTCTTCTTGTAGTGACTGCCAAAATCTTGAAGTAAATCGACTGTCAGGATCAGAAACTATAGACACAGGTATACCATGTCTTGATACCACTTCATCAATATATAACTTAGCTAACTTATCTATCGGTGAAGCTTCTTTCATTGGTATGAAGTGAGCACTTTTAGTTAAGCGATCCACAATTACCCAAATTAGTATCGTTACCCTTTAACGTCCTTGGTAACTTAGTCACAAAGTCCATGGTAATCTTATCCCACTTCCATTCATGGATTTCCAGAGATTGTAAACTCCCATAAGATCGTTGATGTTCGGCCTTCACTAATGAACACGTCACACATCTCTCTACACATTGTGCCACATCCAGTTTCATAGTTGGCCACCAATAGTGTAGTTTCAAATCTCTATACATCTTAGTACTCCCGGGATGTATAGAATATTTGGACTTGTGAGTGTCTTCAAGAAGTAACTCTCGGTTTCCCCCAATCTTTGGCACCCAAATACGACCTTGAAATAATTTAACCCCACGACTATCTTCAAACAGTTGAAGACATTGCTTAGTCATTACTTCATATTTAAGATTTTCTTCTAATAAGGCTTCCGTTTGTGCCACTTTGATCCTTTCAATTAAACTAGACATCACATCAATCCTGGCGTTAGTCGCTTTCAAACATCCACTGTATTCTTTTCTACTCAAGGCATCAGCTACTACATTTGCTTTACCAGGATTGTAATGCAATTCACAATCATAATCCTTAAGTAGTTCTAACCAACGCCATTGCCTCATATTTAACTCTTTCTGATCAAAAACGTGTTTCAAACTTTTATGATCAGTGAAAAGAGTGCACTTCGTTCCATATAAGTAATGCCGCCATAGCTTCAAAGCAAACACGACTGCTGCCAGTTATAAATCATGGGTAGGATAATTCTTTTCGTGCTCTTTGAGTTGTCTTGATGCATAAGCAATCACTTTGCCACGTTGCATCAATACACATCCCAAACCCATCTTTGACGCATCACTATACACGACTAAATCTTCTGTTCCTTTCGGTAATGCAAGAACATGAGCTTCACATAACTTATTTTGTAAAGTTCTAAAGGTTGACTCTTGCTTTGCAGTCCATACAAACTTTACATTCTTCCGTGTCAAAATTGTCAAGGCAGAAGCGATTTTAGAGAAATCTTTTATAAATCTCCGGTAATAGCCTGCTAGGCCTAAAAAGCTTCGAATCTCTGATGAGTTCTTCGGTGGTTGCCAATTCATCATTTCTTCTATCTTAGCCGGATCCACTTTGACTCCTTCAGAAGTAATTACATGGCCAATAAATTGTACCTCCTTTAACCAAAATTCACACTTTGAAAATTTTGCGTACAATTTCTCTTTTCTCATAATTTCTAAGACTTCACGGAGGTAACATTTGTGATCGGCTTCATTCTTTGAATAAAAAAGTATGTCATCAATGAATACGATGACTGACCTGTCTAAGAATGGTCGACACACCCTGTTCATTAAATCCATGAACACAGCAGGAGCATTTGTCAACCCAAAAGGAATCACGAGGAGTTCATAATGCCCATACCTTGTTCTAAACGCCGTCTTGGGTATATCTTCATCTCTTACCCTAACTTGATGATAGCCTGACCTTAGATCAATCTTTCAGAAGCATCCCGTGCCTTGAAGTTGATCAAACAAGTCATCAATCCTTGGGAGTGGATACTTATTCTTAATGGTCACCTTATTCAACTCTCTATAGTCAATACACATTCTCATAGTGTCATCCTACTTTTTGACAAATAACACTGGAGCTCCCCAGGGTGATGAACTTGGCCTAACAAAACCTTTCTCGAGCAATTCTTGTAACTGAGACATCATCTTTTTCATTTCGGCCGGTGCTAACCGGTACGGTACACGTCCTATCGGTGCCGCTCCGGGAACAAGATCAATCCTGAATTCTACTTGTCGTTCTGGTGGTAAGCTGAGAAGATCATCAGGAAACACATCTGGAAATTCACATACCACCTTTATATCCTCCATTCGCTTCTTTTCTACTTTAGGATCCAGTACATATGTGTAATAACCAGGTATTTTATCTAATTTAAATTTGAAAAATTTATAAGTTTTATGTTAGTGTTTTATGGAGTAAGAAGTTAAGGGGTAAGTTTTAATTTTTATTTGAATGTTTAGGGGTATTTATTGCCAAGTGAGATAAGTTTAAGGTTTGTTTGGTCTTTTATCCAAACCTCTTTAGCCAAAACCGACTTCCTATTTTAGTAAGGATAGGTGTCCATTTTTCCAATTAAGAGAAAATATCCTAAGTGTTAGTGTGTGTAGTGTGTTCGGTTTAGAGAGAGAGAGAAGGAAATCGAGAGAGAAATTAAGGGAAAGAAGAAGGAGGAAATCCAGAGTTTGCTGCTGTGATTTAAAGGACCAAACTGAAGTAAGCAAGGTAACAAATCCATCCTTGTATGTGTTTTAATTTCTTAAAAGTGTTCTTGAGTTTCCTAGTTAAGTTTTTAGGTGGGTTTTGTTAAAAATGGATGTTTTGGGAAATCTAAGCTTAAAAGTACGATTTCTGGGTAAATATTGGACTGAAAGTCGTTTTTGCTGAGCTTATTAAAAAAGACGGTGAACCGTAATTTTTCAGGTTTTCGCAACAGTAGGTTGCGAGAAGTGGGGTTTTCGCAACAGTGGGTTGCGAGTTCTGAGGTTTTCGCAATAGTGGGTTGCGAGTTCTTTGGTTTTCGCAACAGTGGGTTGCGAGTTCTTTGGTTTTCGCAACAGTGGGTTGCGAAAAGTGAGGAATTCACAAGCCGTGGGTTGCGAAAAGTGTTAAAATACAGATTTATTAATGAGGTGTATTCTTGTTAATTAACTATTTCAGATAGTAAAATTCAAAGATAAAAGTGGGACTTGTTGAAGAGATTTTTGGAGAACTATTGGAAAAGCATTCAGGTGAGTTTTATTTAAAAACGTTTTTCAACTGGAATACATATATATGTGATTTATATCTATATGAAATGGATATGTATGGATTGAGAATGTGATACATAATGTGATTATGTGTTTTTATTGAAATGTTTATATACATGATAATATACTGTAATTATATGAGTATTCTGCGAGAATACGGGGCCGGGATCCGAGGTGCAGACCGGTGTGTTGCCGGGTTCCGGTAAGCGGACAGGCGTGTTTACTGTAGATGTTGTACAACAGAGTGAATTGACTAGTTGGCTTACAACCACTAGTTTGGCCAATTGTGGAGGAATAAGGGGGAATGAGTGGATACGAAACGCAAGTCTTGGTTGGTATTTAATTACGTGTAATATATGTGTGTTTGTATTAAAAAGATTTTAGTTAATTGGATTCTTGGCAAGTTTCAACTGACAGGGATTTTCTCACTGGACCATTAGGTCTAACCCTCATCATTTATGTTTTAAAAATATGTATTCCAGGTTGAGGATCGTTCGTTAGCAAAGGGAAGAATTAATGTGTAAGGCGGGGTTAATAGCTGACAAGGATTAGGAACTGAATAGGTGTTATGTTGTATCGTTTCGAGATTGTTGGGACCGTACGTGATTTGTTTGGTAATTTCTTTTTATGAATGTAACGATGTGATGCAATATATGTTATTTGAAACATGTTTGGGAAACCGGGTTGTTACAATATGATAGATAGGATAGACATCCTTTTACTAAACACTTACGCGCTTTGGCTATAGAAATTAATGGAACCTCCCCTTTTCTCTTTTCCACATAGATGAGTACAACATCATTTTCAGGCATAGGGATCCGAATTAATTTCCTAGCACAAAGAATTTCAGCCTGATTATTCATCACCCAATCCATACCAACAACTATATCGAACCCACCTATTTCCATCAACATCAAATCAATTGGGAACTCCTTTCCTTCTATCATAACTGTACAACCCTTAAGTCTTTCTCGAACTAAGACTTGACCCCCATTAGCTATTTCAACTACTAAGGCATCTTCCAAGGTAGTGACATGCATAGCTAACTTTTGATAAAACGATTGCGATACAAAAGATAGGTTGGCACCACAATCAAATAATACACGTGCATGTATTGAGTTAATAAGGAATGTACCAGAAACTACATCCTTCGATTCCTTGGCTGTAACAACCGGGTATTTATTTTTAATAAATGAAAGTTTGGTGACCATAGTGTGATAAGAGGAAACTTTTTGAGGAACGAAGTGGCAATTTAGAAGAATTATAAAAAGGGAACAAATCCCTAGGTCACCTCACTTCTTCCATTTTTGTTCTTGATGTTTTGCGGCTGAAAAAGAGACCGAGAGGAAGAAAAAGGGAAATCGGCGAAAAGGGTTTTCGCTAAGGTAAAGTCTCGAATCCTCCTTTCTTCTATGGGTTAGTATAATGATGCATGTACTGATTTGGACTACGAAAATCACTAAACACCATCTATTTCACTGTGGTTATCTCTTAAAAAGAAATATCGGAGTTTTGATTGTTTTGGGCTGATTAAGGGACAAATGGATAAATCAATTGGTTACTTAAGGCTAAAATGTTAACCCAAATGAGTGTAAGATGAAGTCTAGGATGAAAATCGCAGTTAGAATCGATTTTTGGGATGATGGGGTTTTCACTGTTCGACACTGTCCAGATGTCGCTCTTTCCGGATTGTTTGGTTTCCGGGTAAGGGGGTCCGAAAAGTGTGGAAATCCGATTAGATTTCGTCCGGATTGTTCTGGTTTCCGAATGTTGGCCGATCCGGAAGTTAAAGGTTTCCGGATAAAGTTCTGTCCGAATTGCTTTGGGGATCCGGATAAACAACACCCGGATAGTTGGGGTCCGGATAAGAATTACTAGATAGTTGGTTTCCGGACAAAAGCATCCGGGTAAGTTACCGGATTGTTGGTTTCCGGATAAAGGTATCCGGATAGGGTACCTGGACTGTCCTGTGTCCGGATGATGGAAAGAATCCGGATATGGAGGGTCTGGTTTAGAAAAGGGCATTCGATTACGTTACGTCTAATCTATCCATGAGACCAATGGTATCTCACATCCTATTTGGTACATTTGTAGGTTGTTGGTACGTTCGGAAGAGGGGATTGGTGTTAGTCAGTTTATCGCATTTCAGGTGAGTTCCCTTAACCCTTTTTATGTGGAACGAGATGTTAAATGTTTTTACTGATCATGGTATGCTTTGCGAGTATGATTGTTTACAAGCTTTTATAAATTCTCGCACGAAAGTATGTTTTAGAAATGCGTATTTAGCATGATTGAACTGTTTATAAAGATTTCACGCATTGTGATTTATTGCTAGTTTTGCGTGTATGCTATGTGGAGTCGGGTTGCACAGTGGGATCAATGTACCTCGGGATCCGATCATCCCTTGGGAGTTTGTGATGAACCGGTAGGATGGAATTTTTTTCTTCCTATTCGGGTAATAGGGAGTCTGCTTGGGCCCCGATATGAGGCGAGAGAGGAGTCTGCTTGGGCCCCGATCGTGGTTCTGGTTTGTACGATTCTTGAACACTGTGCAAGTACCCATGTATGGAGTTTTATGTTGAGATGCATGGCATGTTAAAGAAATGTTTTATGCTTGTTGTTAAAACCGCTTTTGGAGGGAATTCACTAGCCCGTTTGGTCTAACCCTCGCTTTTCAAAACTAACCCATTTTCAGGGAAACGCTAGTGGTGCTTCAAGCAAAAGTAAAGAGACGGCTTGAGCTTAGAGTTGGAGGCAATAGAAGGAAGCATTAAACTTCTTTATAGTCTTAGCTTAGATAGATCTCGGCTGTGGATAGAATACCTTTCCGCTGCAAATTTTGAATTGTTCAGACTTTCAATGATCTGTTTATGGATCCTTTATGTAATTGGGACCCGTTTTGGGATTTATGTATCTATGTTATGCCTGCTTGAGTTTTGTGTTGTTTCATTGGCTTCTTCCGCCGTCATGTGAAACGCTCTGACCGTTGGTTTTGGAGTATTAGGCTTCCTCTCTTGATTTCCGCTTTTCTTTAGCTTTGGGCAATCTCTTCGGTAATGACCGGGCTGCTTACATTCAAAACATGTTGGCCCTTGGATGGGACAGTTCTCAATCCGATGACCACTCTTTCCGCACTTGTGACATTCCAACGAAGTTACTCGACATGGACCAACATGTTTGCTTTTACATTTCTGGCACCAATTTGGTTCCTGACGAGGTTCAAAACGAGGGTTCCTGACACATGGCCTGGATTTCTGAGAAGATTCTGATTGACCTTCCCACTTTCTCTTCTCCCCCACTTGGGCTTTCTCAACTTTATCCTTTGCATAGATTTCTTCTATGATCTTTGCTTCCTCAATTGTTTCCCTCAGAGTCAAAGCTTTAGAATTTTTGACTCTTGACATCATATCAGCTGGCAAACCCTTCAAGTAAGCCTTGATCTTTTATTTTTCAGTTGGGGCCACATGCCCAACAAAATTCAGTTTCTCAAGAAATACGCGAGTGTACTCCCTTACTGATCAAGTTCCTTTCTTAAGCGTTCGAAACTATTCTTCAATGCGATCCATTTCATTCTCGTTACAGTATTCTTCTAATATCTTCCTTTTAAATGACTCCCAGGTCATAACTGCCAAAACTGGAGCCGTCACAGTTGATGTCACGATATTCCACCATGTCATAGCATTTCCTCGTAACATCTGGGATCCGAATCTGAATTTTGACTCTTCGTCACATTCACAAGCTCTAAATGCTTGTTCCATCTCTCTAATCCAATTCATGCACACAATTGGATTATCAGAACCAGCAAATTCTGGTGGCTTGCAGCTCAAAAATGTCTTGTACGAAGAAACTTTCTCTTTCCTCCTATTTGCATTAAGTATCGGATTAACATGTGGATTTACAGTACCAGTACCCATCTCCGGTCTTTATGACTCGACACTTCTGCCATTCAACATTTTCATGAACATCTCTTGTTGCCGAGTCAGTGCAGTATTCATAACCCGCATCATATTTTCCATCATACGGGACTCCATCGTAGATTCCGTCATCACAGGATTGGAAGTACCGACATTAGTTCGATGTTCTTGACTTCCTCCTTTTCCCATGATAGATGGCGTTGGTGGACTTTCATTAGCTCCACCCCTTTCCGGTTGATTCTCCGCAAATTCGTTTGCCACCCTATCTTCTGAAGAAGTAGAAGATCTGTTTGGTGTATTAACCATCGTATTCTGTCGAAGCACATAAAATAGCAATAAGAAATGGCTATACGCACCCAAACACAAGAAACGTACTTTAACGTTCGTTAATCACCATAACAATTAGAAACAAGTACGCTTACATAACAATATATTCATAATAACAGTAGCTAATTGAAATTATGAACATACTATACATAAGAATTCTCGTTACCATCATCACAGTTCTTACTTCACGTATTTCCGTCGACCCTAAGACTATCCCGTCTTACTATTTCTACCCAATCTCAAAAATCATAACTTATTCATCTCAGCTTAAGTCTAGGTATCTTACGATCAAACCTAGTTCACTTAAACTACAACTCTGACACCAAACTGAAACACCCAAAATTCACAATAAATTTAAACCTTAAAATTTATCAGGGTTTACTACAACACTTTCTAAACTTTCATTTACAATTGGAGAATTAGTGGCAAGATTCATAATTACAAATGATCTATTGGGAACAACCAACTAATCTAATCCAAAATCAACAAAATCAGATTATCAGGTTTATAAGCTTTATAAGCTTTGAAAACCAAGATGTGTACCAGACACTTGCGCCTAGTGAGAACATCCAATTTTCAAATCAAAACCTTTATAAGCTTTGAAAACCAAGATGTGTACAAAGCATATAAAATAACCTTTTCATGAACTTTCTTACCGTACACACAACATCTTTCGATGATGGGAATCATACCCGATTCCATGAATATGACAAACACTAAGTTAGTCATAATATCATGTTTAAGAGCACCACTACGAATCACAGAGGATTCTAGATTACAGCTCATGCCAAGAAATTACAATTAAACTATGCCTATTTCTTGGAGTGGAAGTTGAAATAGCAATTATACCTTGCCTATTCCTAATCTCCCAATAAAAGCGGAAATAGTAATTATACCTTTCCTATTTCTCATCTCCCAATAGAAAACGGAAATAGCAATTATACCTCGCCTATTTCACAATTTTACGTCACAAAACGAAAAAGGGAATAACAATTATACCTTGTTTATTCCTCATTTCCAAATATAAACGAGAATATCAATTATACCTTGCCTACTCTACGTTTATCAATTAATGCTAGTGCCTATAGATCCATTACACTTACTAGCATACGTGCACATAAGACCAAATCACACCTCAAATCATATCATATACTTAAAGTCGAATTATAAGTATATTTATACTGCTAAAACTGGAATCCAATGATCAAAATGTTCCCTGTCAAAAGTTACCGGAAATCAATACTTACCGGACACCTCCAGTAAAACTATCCGGACAAAGTGTCTGGGACTCATATCCGGAAACTACCGGAATCCAGGAACAATCCGGAAACCAAAGTAATCCGGGAAACATTATCCAGGACTTTTATCCGAAAAACACAACTTACCGGATACTTCCGGAGAATATAATGGGTACTTCAGGGAAATAGTGCTTACCGGATACTATCGGAAAATAAAACTTACCGGATAATTCCTAAAATTATTCCGGATTCTTCCGGAAAACACCAAGTTTCAGTACTTCTGGGAAATTATACTTACCCAGACACTTCGATCTGCACCTCGATTTTTTGTCTAAAAAACCCACTTTAAATTCAATTCTCAAGCGTATACTTACCACTAAAGTATTTACAAACACTTAGATACTTTAGAATCATAGGAATTAATCAATTTCAGTTTCAATAACTTTAAATGTAAGAACCCACCTGATTGAAAGTTCGAACTCAGCGTCTGCAAACCCAATCGATCAATAAATCCAATTTCAAACCCATTTTTACCAACAATTCAATATCTAGTTGGTAAGCAGATTAATTTATGATTACAATATCGTAAGGAGTCGAATCGCAGAAATTGATTGGGTTTCTTACCAAACGGAAATCTCTATCCTTTCTCTACTTCAACCGACTTTACCCAAAAGAAACTGAGATAACTCTCATCTTAATCGACTACCTTCGTTTATACCTTAAGTATAATCCAATTTAACCTTACACTTTCAAGAATAATAAAACTAGCCCCAAGTTTCATAACTTCACAACATAGCCCAAAAACTTTCGCCAATTTCACTTTCGACCCTTCGGCATCAAAATATAACATATCATTTAAACAAAACAACACCTTCCAACATAAACGTGCAATTTATGGATTTTTTTGAGGTGTTACAGTTTAGATTAGGTTTACCTTATCTATTTCTGCAACAAACTGTAAATTGTTCTCAATAAACAAATTTAAAATTAGAAATTGTGTTTGTATTCAACCCCCCCCCCCCAACAAACTTAAACCCTTGTAGAACCCTTATCGGGACCAACATAAAACCTGATAATTTTGTCATATAGACAATCTTTACCACAGTGAAACCTTTTCCACAGTTGTAGCATTTTTATGGTAGAAGCAAATTTTTGAAATTAATGAAATTTCTTTTAAGATTTTTGAAACCCTGTTGGTTGATAGGAGTGATTTTGATAAAAATGAGTTGATCTAAGGATTCCTTTTTCATTTGACTTTTTAGGGAAAAAAAGTTTCTTGGATTTCTATTATTTTGTCCATCATCTTTTGACGAGGATAAGATGAGGAACCAACCGACTCACACTTATTTTCTTTAGATAAACTGTCACCCTAATTTTTATGAATGAGATTTTCAGTCTTTTTCTTTCCTTTAGAATTAGGAGACTCACAAGAATGAGGTTTAGAAGAAGAACCCATTCTGGGATATTTCAAATCTGAGAAAGGTTTTTCAAATTCAATGGAAGAGGAAAGATATCCGAAGTCATGACCAGGATTTGAAAATTGTGAGTCTAAAATCTTTTTGTGATTTAAAGAGGATTGATTCCAACTTTTCAAGATTGATTTTTCTTTAGCAAGACTTTTGGCAAGAGCATGTCTTTCTATGTTAAGATATTTGCAAACGATTTCGTGATCTGCCAACTCATGTTTGATTTTGTCAAGAGTTTTGAGTTTTCCATACTCTCAGACAGTTTGACAGTTAATTTTTCAACAACACATTCAAGTTTATCTTTGGCTTCAAGAGCATTACACATCTTAACATAAATACTTGTCAAAATAGAGAAGATAAGGACATACTTGTTTGGTGATTGGTGCAGAAGATTCACCTTCGGTAAAAGTGTTAGTGTCAATTTTATATGTTGTATTCAAGTTGAGGGGTTATTTTGTAAATTGTGAGCCTAGGTATAAATAGCCTAGTTTAGCTCATTTTCACTAACACTTTTGATATTCATATCCTTAGAACTCTCTGTGAGTTTCTCTCTACATTGTATTACTTGATCTTGATGTTAATGAGAGATGGACAGAGTTTTGGATAGATCTTGATTTCATTACTTGTTAATTGGGATAACAAGTGGTATCAGAGCCTAACAGATCGAATTTGTGAAGATTTTTGAAGTTTTTGGGCACTTTTTGATATTTTCGGGTTTTACATGGATTCTATGATTTGAGGATGTTTTGGATCGAGCTATAGGCACAGACTTGTTAGAATTGATTATCTGGATCAATTCGTGCAAGGATTCAGACTCAAAACAATAAAATCAAAAGAATTGGCAGATTTGGAGTTTTCAAAGATGTTTATTGTTCAGATCGATTTGACGGATTTCTGTTAGTTTCTTGGTGTTTCTCGCTGAACAAAAGGTGTTCAGAAAGCCCTCGCGACCTACCCTACGAAGTTTCAAATCAATTGGAGTTGATTTGAGAATTTTGAGCACTTAGAAAATTTTCACGTTAAAACTCATAACTGTCGTACGCGTAACTGTTCTTGGTGTTCATAACTGTCGCACGATACTTAGCATCATAACTGTCGCACGATCCTTGCTCGACTACATTTTTAGTCGTACAAGTGTTGTACGAGAGTTACTGTACACAAAGCTTAGTCGCACAAGTTCCATACGACAGTTACTGTTTACCTGACCAAGTCGTACAAGGTTCGTACGAGAGTTGGTCCAAGTAGTACACGTTCTGTACGACAGTTACTGTTCACTTGTATTGTCGCACACGTTCTATACGACAGTCGTACGTTTTTGCCCGAAAGTTTGTCAAATTTTCACAAATTCACTTATCTGTGTAAAGATCAATACAAGTAATTTTCAAGATGAATAGAAACGACATAATGAACTCTTTGGGAAGTGATACTAGACCTCCAATTTTGATCGAAAAAGAGTATGAACAATGGAAAGAGAGGTTTGAGGATTTCCTTGAAAGACAATCGAATGGTGATCACTTGATAGATTCTCTTCGTAATGGTCCAATGAAACCTGTTCTTAAGGATTATCGTGTTGAGGGTGCACCAGAACCAGATAATAGATTGGTTCCTCTTTCCGAGTACACTATTGATCAAAAAGCAAGATTCGATGCTGACAAGAAGGCAAGATCATATGTGATTATGGGGATTCCGAATGATGTGTTCAATAAGATTGATAGTTACAAAGATACGGCAAACAGTATGTGGAGACAGTTAGAAAAGATGTTACAAGGGTCTCAGATTGGAAATCACAATGTGCATCAATAGGTATGAAGAGTTTAAGGCAAAGGAAGACGAGTCACTTCATGACACATATGACAGATTCATGATTTTACTTAATGAGCTAAGTAAAAACAAGATCAAAAAGGATCTGATCGAATTAAATGTCAAATTTCTTACCTCACTACAACCCGAGTGGAAGAGTATGGCTAGAAAAATGAAACAAAATCCGAGACTCTCCGATATGCCACTACATGAATTATATGAGACGATGTTGCAAGATGAGGAAGAAATAGATGAGATAAGAGAGGAGAAGAACAAGAAAAAGAAGAAAGATTTCTCTCAAGAACCGATTGCACTACAAGCCGAGGTACAACCGAATAACTTTACAACTGATGAATCTGGAATGTTTGATACAGGGTTCAGGGGAAATATTTCTGATGATGGTGTTGAACTACATCAAGCTTTGGTTCTTCTCACAAGGCACTTTCAAAAGAAGTTTTACAAACCTTCGTCATCAAACAACAATCTAAGGTATACATCTTGTTCGAGAAAGTTTGAGAACAACAATTATGAAAGGAAACCTTTTGGAGAGCAAAGAGTTGAAAATACTGATAAAAGATTTGAGCAAAGATCGGAGAAAGCTGAAGGAAAGAAGGTGTATGAGAACATGGAGAAAAAGTTCGAAGATAAGAAAGCTGTGGAGATTCAAAAGTGCTACAACTGTGGTACTCCGGGTCACTATGCAAGAGATTGTCGAAAGAAGGTTGTCAAGAACACTGATTACTACAAACAAAAGTTGCTTCTTGCACAACAAAAGGAAGATGGAAAAGCTCTTATGGTGGAGGAAGAGTATTTTCTTGATTATTCTGATGACGAGGGAGAAAATGAAGAGCATGCAAATATGTGCCAAGCAGAATTCGATTCCGACGATGAGGATAAGTCTGACACTTCCTCACAGGTAAATTCTTTTCCTTTACCTGAATCATTAAATCAAGAAGTTATAAATCTGCGTAATGAACTGAATGACACACTAAATAAATTAGCATGTTCTAAAAACGAGTATGCTAGTTTATTTCGTGAAATTGAAATAATGGAACCATGTGTTGGAGAATTAACAAAAACTCTACAAAACGAAAGGAAGAAAAATAGTGAGTTGAAACAACAGGTTGATAATGCTGAATTTGAGATAAAAGACAAATGTTCTGAAATCGAAAATCTCAAAGCTCAACGTGATCAATTTGAATCAGAAAAATTAGTACTTGATTCTCAATTATCTGAATTGAACAAGCAAATCAAAGATTTAGAATCAAAGAATAAAGAAAGTGATTTTTCTTTGACAAATCTTTCAGAAAAGAATTCAGAATTTTTAAACAAAATTGAAAGTTTGGAAAAAAACTGTATTTGAGAGATCAATCTGCTCAAACAATTTTCATGAACAAGCCAAGACATGTAAACAATGTCAATAAATATTGGGGACTTGGTTATAAATGTCCAAAATATGGTGCCAAAGCTATCAAAGCAGTACCGACAGTGTATAATTTTGAATGTTTAAGGTACGCACGATATTGGCCCGATTTTGAAGTTTATTGGACTGATGAAAAGGAAACACAAAAAGAAGAACAAAGAAAAAGAGCTTTAACAACTCATATTCAACTTCCATTTTGCTATACTAATGAGACGTTGAAGATTCTCAACAATCTAGATAAACCACTTCCAGATAACTACTTTGACATAAATGCTACAAAGCCAGTTACTAACAATCAAGTTGTTGTAACTAAGAAATATGTTCCTACGTTGGTTCTAGAAGGGAAAATAGCTGAACTTGAGATCTCTCTTGCTGAACAAAAGATCAAATATGATTATGAAAATGATCTCCTTTCAACTATTTTCTTAACTACTTTTAAGGAAATATCTTCTTGTTACAATGACGAAGTGAAAAAGGAAACTGGTAGAATTGAACATGCTTTGATCAAAAAGTTTTCTGAATCATCAAAGAACATTTTTGATGGTAAACAAAAGATTAATAAAAAATGTCTCAAACTCTCAAAGAAAGTGGTAGATCTTGAGAATATTCTTCTTTCTGAGCATACCAATTTGGAAAATGAGAAAGTCAACTTTGTAAACCAAATCAATTCATTTGAAAAGAAGTTGACTGGTTTGTTAAAGACAAAAGCTGAATTAGAGATTGTGTTAGAAAACGAAAGAAAAGAATTTGCTTTGAAAAACTGGTTCAATCTAGAAGAAAGCAACTTTCTTAAAGAACAAAACCGTGAACTTTCTCAAAAAGTGATGACATTAGAAAAAGATTTGAAAGAAGAAAAACCTAATATAATGTCTGATTTTGAAGATTCTTTCAATCTTGAAAGAGCACAGTTTGAAATTGAGAAAGTAATTTTTGAAAATGAGAAACATTCTTATGAAATAAGAATAATTGAGCTTTCTCAAGAGGTGGATGAGTTAGAAAAGGAATTAGCAAAAGAAAGAAAAGAAAATGCTTTCAAATATTGGAATTCACCTGAGTCCACCAAAGATTTTGAAGTTCACAACGTCGATTCTGATTCGGATTGTGATTATGAACCAAACGAGAAAGTCTTTGAAACCAAGTCAAAACCAATAGAAAATGAAAAAGGAAAAGCTTGTGCATTTGATTTCTCAAATAAACTTCCGGACCATACTGATTTTATTATTTCTGAAGAAAAAGAAGAAAGCAAAAGGAAAGATGATCTGAAAAGGATTTCTAAGAAGATTGAGTTGAATACTACTTCTGAACCTAAAATCAATAATTCTTGTATGAAATGCAATAATAGTGAAAAGACTTATGTTTCAGATCTATTATCACTTGCAAGAAAGAATCTCAGTTGTGTTCAATGTGGTAGTCATTCATTTCAATCATCTCAAGAAAGTCCAATTATAATAACATCTGTTTCTTATATAAATAAAGAAAAATCTTCGAGTACTTTCTATAAAAGTGAGTGTTCAAACACAAAGAATCCACCTTTAGAGAAAAGAAAGAAGGATAAAATGTCAAAGAATTCTAAAGTTCAGAGTTCTAAGGATTCTAACTCTAAATCTTCTGTTCTTTCAGATAATTCTGTGAATCCGAAGAAGAAAGAACAAGAATGGCGGGTAAAGCAAACGACGTCTGATTCATCTAAACAAAATGACAAAAATAGTAGTTTTTCAAAGAATAAACAAGTTGGTGTGAGTAATAAAAATTCTTTTGTAAAGTCATACAAAGATTACTCGAAAGACAAGTTGTTGGATTTCAAAAATGGTGAATGTTTTTGTTATGTTTGTGGATATGAAAGTTCGTTTGCTATGCCTGGTTCTTGTTGTTGGGATAATTCTTACTTTATTCCAAGTGTTAAAAGAAAATCACATTTGAAGATAAAGAAGAAGACACAAATGTCTAAACTCAAGGTTTCTCAAGCTAATAAAAAAGGACCCAATACTCAATGGGTACCTAAAACTGTTTCAATCTGATTGATGCAGAAACATAAGTTATGGTATTTAGATTCGGGATGTTCGAAGCATATGACAGGCCAAAGACACATGCTAACCAATTTTGTGAAAAAAGATCTTGGTCGTGTAAGGTTTGGAAACAATCAGGTTGCTCCTATCAAAGGTTTTGAAGATATCCTTCAAGACAATCTTACAATAAAGAAGGTTAACTATGTTGAAGGATTGGAGCACAACCTTTTCAGTATAGGACAGTTTTGCGATAAGGATTTGGAAGTGCACTTCAAGAAGACAAAGTGTTGTGTCAAAACCGAGAAAGGAACAGATCTTCTTGTTGGAACTCGCAAGTCAAACCTGTACACAATCAACTTGGCAGATATCAAACCAACCAATGAAGTGTGTCTTTTATCCAAAGCTTCAGAAGAACAAAGTTGGCTATGGCACCGACGGTTATCTCATCTAAATTTTCGATACATTCAAAAGCTGGTTTTAGGAGATTCAGTTCGGGGGCTTCCAATTTTGAAATTCAATGCCGAAAATCTATGTGATGCGTGTGAGAAAGGAAAGATGAAGAGGGTTCCTCACAAGCCTAAACCGGAACCTACAACGAAGAGTATACTTGAGATGTTGCATGTGGATTTATGCGGTCCAATGAAAACGGAAAGCATAAATGGGAGGAAATATGTCTTGGTAATAGTCGATGATTTCTCACGATACACATGGGTTAAGTTTCTAAGGTCAAAAGATGAAACTTCAGAACTTCTCATTGGTGTTATCAAGGCAGCTCAAAACAACATGCAGATCTCAGTAAAAATTGTGCGTTCGGATAATGGTACAGAATTTAAGAACAGAATCCTAGGTGATTTCTATGAATCAAATGGGATTATGCAACAATTTTCTGCCGCCAGAACTCCTGAACAAAACGGTGTTGTAGAACGACGTAACAGAACGTTAGTCGAGTCTACGAGAACAATGTTGGCATACTCAAAGCAACCTCTCTTCTTATGGGCCGAAGCCGTGGCAACCGCATGTTACACACAGAATCGTTCTGTCATACACCGCCGGTTTAATAAAACTCCTTATGAAATCATGAATAACCGGAAACCTAATATTAAACATTTTCGTGTTTTTGGTTGTAGGTGTTATGTTCTAAACGACAAAGAACAACGGAACAAGTTCAGTCCAAAGGCGATTGATGGTATCTTCGTTGGATACTCTTTCTCATCGGCGTCATATAGGATATATCTGAAGCAATCAAGGAATATAATGGAGAGTGTCAATGTCAAATTCGACGAACATCACGAATTGGCTTCTGATCAAAACAGTTCAGGACCCGTTATAACTGGAATTTTAGCTTCTGGACATCTTAGTTCAGAACCTGCTTTAACTTCTAATGAGGATCAACCTTCAACCTCAAAATCTCAATTAACTGATCTTGATTTATTATTTGATGAATTCTATGATGAATTTTATGGTACTTACAATAATTCTATTAATTCTAACAGGATGGTACAAGCACCTACAACTATTTCCGCTGCGACATCTACTCAAAATGGTGCATCTACTTCAACACCGGTTGATGTTTCCACTCCTGTTCAGAATGTTCAAGTACCAGAAGTTGTTATTCCACAACAAGAGACTACAACTACTGTGGAAGGATCAACACAAAATCCAAGTTCTTCGGTTACTGAACCAACCATTCCTCAGCCACAACCAAAATCTTCTAGTATTCCTACAGAATTTCCAAGTGCTGAACCACTGGTTTCTCCAACCGAAGAAGAGACGAATTCTACTCTTGAAAATGTTCAAGAATCCTATGCTCCTCACCCTCATACAACCAAGTGGACGAAGGCTCATCCGATTCAATCAGAATATTTTTGGCGTACGCGGCATACCAAAACTTTACGGTCTATCAGATGGACGTAAAGACAGCATTTCTTAATGGAATACTAAAAGAGGAGGTATATGTCTCACAACCCAAAGGCTTTGTAGACAAGGAGAATCCAAATCACGTTTACATTTTGGATAAAGCCTTATATGGGTTGAAACAAGCCCCGCGCGCTTGGTACGATGTTCTATCTCAATTTCTACTCGTCTCGGGCTTTGAAAAAGGTAAGGTTGATACGACTTTGTTTGTCAAACGTGAAGACAGTGAGATGGTAATAGTACAAATATATGTAGATGATATTATATTCGGTGCATCTAACCCTGGTTTATGTACATGGTTTTCTGATCTGATGACTACTAGATTTCAGATGAGCATGATGGTGGAGATTAACTTCTTCCTAGGATTGCAAGTGAAACAGTTTTCCACGGGGATATTGATCAACCAGTCAAAGTATATATTTGACATTTTGAAGAAATTCAAAACGGAAAATTGTACTTCCATTGGAACACCAATGGCAACACAATCAAAGATCGGTCCAGATCCTCATGGTAAGGAAACTAATATACGACACTATTGAGGTATGGTCGGATCTTTAATGTACTTAATTGCTAGTCGCCCGGATATTATGTTCGCTACTTGTCTTTGTGCGAGATTTCAGGCGAATCCTAAGGAATCTCATGTAGGAGCCGTCAAACGGATCTTCCGCTATCTCAAAGGAGCACTCTACCTTGGTCTATGGTATCCCAAAGGCACGGGATTCGAGCTAACAGCCTACTCCGACGCGGATCATGGTGGTAGCTTATTGGACCAGAAAAGCACATCCGGACATATCCAATTCTTGGGTGATAAGTTGGTAAGTTGGGAATCTAAGAAACAGAACTGCGTGTCACTTTCTACGACGGAGGCAGAATATGTCGCGGCCGCTAGTTGTTGCTCACAAGTTATCTGGATGAAAACCCAACTGACGGATTTTGCGTGTAAGTATGAAAAGATTCCAATCTATGGTGATAACAAGTTCGCAATAGCAATATCTGTGAATCCGGTTCAACACACGAAAACCAAGCACATCGAATTTTATGTGTGGTTCATGTTTCAAGGGGGAGCATTTAACAAAGAAGAGGTGTTTGATCCAAACAACAAAGGTAAGTGTTCTATCTCAAATGATTTTTGCAAACCCTACTTGATGAAAATGATTTTATCAAGACTTATGCATCTTTGTAGGGGGGGAAAAATATTTTCAAAGAACACTGAACTACTTTTAATCTGAAAAGTTCAAATTTTTGAAAAGTTCAAAGTTCAAAATTTGAAATTTTTTCCAAGTCTGGAAAGTAGTCGCACAAGTCTTATACGACTAGCAATCCTAGTCGTACACACCTTGTACGAAAGTTACTGTTCCAGCACGACAGTCGTACACCTCTTGAACGAGAGTTACTGTTCCCGCACGACAGTCGCACAAGCCTTGTCCGACTAGCAATCCTAGTGGTTCATGCTTTGTACGACAATCACTGTTCATATTGTCAAGTCGTAGATGCTTTGTCCGACTAGCAATCCTAGTCGTACAAGCATCGTACGACAGTTACTGTTCACGATTCCACCTTAGTCGGTCACTGTTTCATACGACTAAGATGAGGTACTCGTACATTGCTTCGTACGACTACCTGACACGTGTCGGTCAATCCTTGGACCAATCACTTCGTGACACGTGTCACTCTAACCTAAGATCTATATATAGTGCGATTTTGAAAGATTTTCATTTTCCGACTTTAGTAACACACGATTCTCTCACACCATAGAAATCGATTTTGAATATTTGTTGCTGTTTCATTGCTTCTGTGGATTCAAATCGATAACAGGTATCATCTTATACTTGTTTACATCGCATTTCATCATCATTATCATTGTCTATGTGAGTTTGTTAGAAAAGTCGAAAAGGGGTTTTAGTAAACCCTTCAGATTCTGGTTTGTATGTTAGAGTTAATAAGAAAAGATGATAGGATAGCATCTCTGTTAGCAAAACGCACTTAGGGTACTTGTTTTTGCATGCTATCATTTCGAAACTCTTAGATCTAGGTTTGAGTGTTCAAGTTTGTTCGAATACTCATAAATGTCGCACAACACTATGTTCTTCACATTCAAAACTGTCGCACAAAACAGATATTCATAACTGTCGTACGAGACGTGTCCGACAACTTTTAGTCGTACAGTTTTATCCGACAGTTAGTGTCATGCGACTTGGTGTGTTGTACGACAGTAGCCCATACTTAGGAAATTTTTGAAAAAGTGTTGACGAAAAAGCACTGATATCCAAATGGTCTTACACTGTCAATCATAGACCATGGCACTTTTGCAAGAGCACGGTGATGGTAATTCTTCTGACGAGAACACGGTATTCCCATCTCATCGTTCATCACACCTATCGGTGAACGCTCGAGATCTAGATGCTGAACTTATTCTTCCAAGAGATAAGAAGGATCTAAAGCCGAACAACTACACTCTAGATTTCAATGTCACTATGGATTATCATCTTGTTATGGAAATACTCAAAGGTCACACGCTTCGTATTGCTCTTGAAAGAACTCAACAAGTTCCGGAGATCTATATGCAACAAGTATGGCATAACATCCAATACATACCACATAACAACTACTTTACTCTGAAAGTAGATCATTTTGATGCCAAGCTGACTCTGAAAAGGTTGCAGACAGTTCTTGATCTTCCTTATTCTTCTAATTTTGAAGATATGTTGTCTGAAGAAGATTTGTGCTGGAATATCATGCTAATGGGTTACAATGATCCACGTTCGAACTTTAGAGTGCTGACCAGTACATCTAAGTTGAAAAGGAACTATCTACCGCCGATCTATTACACATTATTCAGTGTTGTGAATAGATGTATGACTTCAAAGCACACGGGAGTCGACACGGCTAGTATTTCAGTGATCAGGATGTTCCATGCTATTGTTTTCGACCGGAAGATTGACTTTGCAATTTCTATTTGGAATGATTTGATCGAGGTGGTCACTGACAAAGCAAAGCCATCAAAAGACAGAACATTTGTACCATTTCAAAGATATCTTCAAATTATTATCCGTTCTATCATGGATTCTAATGATCAGATTCCGAGACGGGAGAATGCAGTTCTTGGTCCAACCAATTACATGAAGTATCTCCGACTTCCGAAAGGTCTATCTTTTCCAACTATTATGGTTTTACCTGAAGCACTACTCGCCTACGCTGACCAAGAGTCACCATATTTGAGTGAGTATAGAGAAGAGAATAGGGCCTACCCACGGTGCCAACCAATTAGGTGAGCGTGGTGAGGGTTCTAGAGTTAGAAAGAGAGTTCAGGATACTGGGGTACCTGAACAGGGCGTGTTGAGAGGTAAAAGTGATGTAAGGGGAAAAGGAGTTGGGGGTGCTCTTGGTCAGTCGTCCAAAACTTCAAAGCTTCAAATCTTTGAGGATGATGATGAGGAAGATCTTGGTTCCGACGATACTGAGGAAGAATCTGAGGATATTGATGTGGATATTGATGATCCTGCTAATCTTGTATACAGTTCAGATGATGATAATGTGAATGCTGATGATGAGAAAGACGATGATAGTTCTGATGATAACAATGATGATAACAACAACGATCAAGTCATGGAGAATATTGATACTGTAATTGAAAAGGTCGTCACTACTACTTCTGGTGGTGATGTAGGAGTGATAAGGGGAAATGAGGGAGTATTAGTTGAAACAGAAAAACAAGTGAAGTTGAGTGAGAAGGAAAGAAAAAAAGATGGTGAGTGTGAGACAGGATCAACAAAAGTTTTAACTAATGATCCTAACCAAACCGTGTCTAGCCGGGTAGCCACATCTACTGTCAGTGAGCGTCAGTCGCCACGAGACATTGAAGAAGCCATAGTGGACCCAGCTATGCAATGCATAACCCCACTCATCCACTCATCAACTTCTTCACAAGTTGATGTTTCATCTTCTCACAGGGGATTAGCACAAACACTATCGGCGACACACTCGGTGTCGGCTGGTATTGAAACAGGATAGCAACTGCCCCGGCCACCACCTTCATTTGTTCACAGATCGAGTCTAGAACCTTTCGATTTTACTTCCTTTCCTAGGACACGGAGACCGTTCGTCACTTCATCTATGGTGACACAAAACGTTGGTGTTATGCGTGACCCAACCGGAACGCCCCGAGTGTTGCCGCCATTTGTTGGTGCTTCACGAGGACCGGGCGGAAGTCCTACCAACGTTAACACTATGCCAGCGTTGAACGTAGGCCATACAGTCTCTATGACTTCTATGCAAACCAGTAACCTAAGTGGTCTGGGTGTTACCTTGGAACAAGCGCGTGATATTCAGTCTTTGGTGGGTCCTCCTCCTCACAACTATGTATCTAAGAAGTTGCTTGAAATGTCCATCCAGTCTCTCTCCAACACTCATAAAGCTCAGGTGTCCGAATTGACTGATATTGTTAAGAAATTATCTGTCGAAGTACAAAAGTTTGTTAAAGGAAAGTCTGTTGCTGATTCTTTATCCGCACCATCCGACACTTAACCAGAATCTCAGCAGAACCCAAAGGTACATCATACTTTACCTTTACATGAATTGAAATCCCAGTTACTTTCCCGTTTACTAGAACAAGACGATGCGAATACTCAAGAAGAAGTAGATATTCTTGGTCTACTTAGACTCCAAACCGAAATACAAGCCACTTTACCAGATTCACTTAACACCCTACAACAATCCATATCCAACCTAACCGATGCTATCTCTTCTGGCTTTACAACTCTATCTAACCGAATCAAAGTGGTGGAAGAAAAGTGTGGCATTCAAGCCCAAACCACCAAACGGAGGCATGATGATCAAGATCCCGATCATGATCACCATGAGGGGGAGAGAAGTGTAAGACAAAGGGTGGAACAAGGCAGTGGTTCGGGTGTTCATGTTACTGAAAATGTGGAAACGAACGTGGAAACGGGTACCGGTAATGTTGGTGGTACACAAGGGATTCAAAGTGTTGATGTTGGTGTTCTGGATGATGTCAATCCTAGGGTTGAAAAGCCTCAAGGATGTGATAACAGAACTGATGAGGAAATAATGGCTGATGAGTTCTTACAGGATTTGATTTATATTAATTCGGATGAAGATCAAACTGTGGTAAAGATTAAAGAGGAGATGGATGATGTATTTGATGCTGGAAATGTTCAACCTGATTCTGATTCGGAGAAAGAAAGTAATCTACCTGATCCAGTGATACAAATTCCGGTAATACCTGATCTACCTGAAGGCAAAATCAGAGATGCAGTCTCCAAGGCAGAATTACGTAATCTACATATGTTAATTGATAAAGAAGCTTTGATTGTCAGACGTGCTCACAGAACAAGAATCATTACTCCATTCCAAGAAGATATAAGGAGTGACTTGTTTGTGAAAAAGATTCAGCCAATCGACAAGGTAAAGTTGTATTCTATTGAAAAGCTTCCACGTCCAAAACAGATTGAATATTTGTATATGATGGGTGACAAAGATAAAAAGCTCAGTGCAGTCAGAACATATAAAGAGATTGTTAAGCTTGTGAAGATAGAATCGAAGAAGATTCTAAAAGTCTTTTATCCGAGATTCTACGTCCTCAGATCAGATGGAAAAGAATGGAATTTCTGTGAAGCCGACTTCAAATCCCTAACCTGTGCAGACTTCTTCAGGATGTATGACATTCTTGTCGGATGCCGAACAAAGATATTACCTACTCTGAAGCCTATCAAGCCTTAAAACGTTTCATGAAGAACCTGATCAAGCTTTCATACCTAACTGATTTTCAGATGGCTTTAGAAAGTAATCAAATCAGAGTCAACAAACGAAGGCCAAACAAAGGCTTACCCGACATGCAAGGTATTCCTATGTATACCGTGTTAGAAAAACCAGAGTTTGGTGTTGTTTATCATAATGGGCAAAAGAAGAAGAAGTTCTTGAGATTTATTGAAGTCAACCTGTATTCTGATGGAACACTCCATATGATCAAGATTCTGCTGAATGAAAGGCTAAGATTTGATGAACAAAGAAAGGTGCATCTGAAAGAGAAGGAGATTGTCTTGATCAACAAAGCCTTGAAAGCGATACAAGACCGAATAGATTACCGGAATTCACTAAGAAGGTTTGAGATTATCTTTGGGATCAGAAAGAGATACATTCCACCGGAAGAACTTTATGGTTAAAGCTTACCTGGCTCACTTGAATACAAAGGGGGAGAATGTTAGTGTCAATTTTATATGTTGTATTCAAGTTGAGGGGTTATTTTGTAAATTGTGAGCCTAGGTATAAATAGCCTAGTTTAGCTCATTTTCACTAACACTTTTGATATTCATATCCTTAGAACTCTCTGTGAGTTTCTCTCTACATTGTATTACTTGATCTTGATGTTAATGAGAGATGGACAGAGTTTTGGATAGATCTTGATTTCATTACTTGTTAATTTGGATAACAAAAAGACACTTTCAATTTAAACTTTTCAGTGTCATTTACTTTAGATAGATGAGCCATGAAGCATAAGTTTTCCTTCTCATCTTGTTCATTGTAGGATGAAGATGAATGTTTTTCCCATACACGTTCTTCAGCCATCATTCCTCTTTATTTTCTATGGTTATCCTTGGGGTTGAGTCTTTCATCACTTTTATCCTCTTTTGCTTTTTATAGGAGGATTGGGATCCATGTTAGGACTTAGAGAAAGATGGTACTTGTCTTCTAGATCTGCAATCTACATCAAAATCTCCTTTCTTTTTACAATTGAAAAATTTATCATTTATCTTTCCATGAGAGGACATGGCTTGATTGACATATGATGGTTTCTTTAAGAATCTTTTTGATCCTCTTTAAAAGTAATTTTTTCTGGAAATTTTGTTAAAGTTGGAGGCAACAAGAGAGAAAGAGTCACTTAGATCCTTGATGGATAAGTTTCCATCCCATCATCTGACTCTTCATTGGGGTAAGAGGTGAAATTTTCAAAATGCTCCTCACAGGTTTTTAGTTTCTTGAAGCTTGCTTGTTGTCTTGTTCTCTGTTGCGAACTGGGATCGCTCGCCAGCTAGGTTAGATTATATTACCTATATTCGGGGACAAGGGGCGAAACGGATAAAAGAAAAGTTTTACTACCCTAAGCATGTTACTGGACAAGGATGGGGGAGCTACGTCCGTGAAACATAAACCAATTATAGCGCACTCCCCAAAATGGTCTTCTTTCACTTTAGGATATGTGTCCCTGCGTAACACAATTTGCACATATTTTGAAGTTTTGAGACTTATTATTATATTTTCCGAAGATTCTGGGAGACAATCCATTAATTTGCACAATACTTTAGCATTATTAAAATTATACACTTTGAGATCATTTAGAAGAGGGTCGAACCCGTTGTATGGGTCCGTGAGGGTTTACATTTTGTTGCATATGAATAGCTCATGTTGTTGGATGAGACTGATCCAACGACTTTGTTTTACCTCGGATGTGCCTTCATAGAACACGGTAAGTGTGTTCCACATGTCTTTGGCGGGAGAGATTCATGATGGAGCGGTAGACGTCATCAGAGAGAGACATTAGGATGATTCTTTTGGCTTTTGTGTCTATCGCCATTTTCTTCTTGTCTTCATATGTCCTATCAACTTGTTTCTTTATAGTTAACCTGTCCGATTCAATTATGTTATTGTTGGCATCTCTAACACTAGAGTGAATGTGGTGGGAATATGAGGACCATTTTTAAGAATGGATGGAATTTGGTTGTCAACCTCTTCTAGAAAGAGAAGCATCCGATTTTTCCAGAAAGAAAAGTTGTCCTTTTGAAAACAGGGATGTTTGGTTAAAACCACTATCATAGGTTGTGGAAGTCATTTCGGATCTTGTTTATAAATTTAAACAAACCGCTCTGAAACCACTTGTCGGTCAAGGACCACAATGACTCACACATAAAGTGTTTGTAGAGGGGAAGGGGGGGGGGGGGGGAGTGAATACAAACACAGTAAATTTGCTTCTTTTTTAATTTTAGTTTATTTCAAACATAAAATGTTTGTAAAGGGGAGGGGGTTTAATTACAAATATATTGTGGAAACTAGAAGACAAGACCTTTATCCTAAACTATCTAAGGGTGACAAATTTACACTGAAAGAGAGAAGAAGAAAGTTCTTTTTGGGATACGAGAGACTAAGATAGTTCTCAGATATTGACGCCAAATTTACTTTGAAGCTATCACAGAGAAGTTTTTTCAAAATGGGTGATGTGCAAGTTAATACAATGAAGATCTTTTATAGCCTACATTACGTTAAATGTTCTCCTTCAACTTTAACACGTGTCTTCATCTGTGGACATAATCGCTCGAGGTGTAAAGCGAGGGAAAAACCGAGAGCAAATCACACTAGGTGTGAAATCGCACGAGGTGTTTTCATCCTTCGCACAATCGCAACAGGCGTGAAAACGAACCGTACGTTCGGGAAATCGAAAAATGAGATTAAATAAACCGAAATCGAACCGTATCTGTTAGGGAGAACACAAGAGCGACGAAATAAAGAGATTTAGGGTTCACAACCTTCAACCCTGCACGATAGTCGGGGATGATTTGGAGCCTTGCATTAAGGGTTTTACAATTCTACTTTTAAGGGGGAAAGTGAAAATGAAGTGGAAACATGGAAACACTTAAAAGTGTTAGTATAGGTAAAAAGTAAAAAAAGTTAAAAGTTCAAATAAGACAAAAGGATGGTAAAATTTAAATCTAAATGAATTCTAAAAGTTAAAACTTAAATAACTATTATTTGAATTCAGACCAAATAAATAAAAGATTATATATTAAATTATGTAAAATTTAATATATAAACGAACATAAATGAACGAACGAAACTTTTGTTCATGTTCGTTCGTTTAACTAAACGAACATAAAAACTAGTTCATGTTCGTTCATTTATTAAATAAATGAACATAAACGAACTTCCTGCCGAACGGTTCGCTGAACGTTCGGTTCGTTTACATCCCTATATGTAGTTATGACATATTTAATTGTAAGTTAAGTGTTTTGAGTGCGTCGATCATTCATTTGGAATCGTGTAATTTAGACTGTAATGTATTGGATCCATATGCCTAGAAGTCGGTTTAGAATAGGATAGTTAAATGTGTATTGTAGCTAGAAACTCGGATTAGCAGAGGACTCAAGGGGAATACTTGGATAGAGTTGAACTTATGACAATATGATTCGTAGCGGGGGACTCAAGGTAAAGACTTGAATAAAGTTGACCGTGTGATCCACATCGGCGGACTTAAGGTAAAGTGTAACACCCTAAAGTTCGAACTTTATTAATTTTAAAAAAGTGGGGTTTGGATATATACTAGAAGTCTACTCGTGCAATGCAGTGCGATATATTTCGATTTTAATGTTCTAATTTATTTTAATGTGTGGTTTTGAGAAAACGGTCATGTTTTTTTATAAAATTGTTTAAAGAATGCCGTTTTTAAGGAGTTTCTGATTTGAGGATTTGAAAGTGGTTATAGATAAGGATTAACTAATAAGAGTCCATGATTTAAGGATTTGAAGGTTGTTAGAGATACGTATTAGTCAAGTAATTAGCATTAGAAGCGGTACATAAAGCTTTATTAGTTGTTTTTAGGAGATTTTAAATAATTAGAATTAAATAGCGGTAGATGAAGTTTTAGGGGTTGTTCTTAAGAGTTTTTTTATAAATGTTTTATAATATAGTATAGATATATAGGGTCGGGTTCAGGAAACCCGTAAAAAATGAAAAACTGAGGAACACCTAAGTAACCATTCATGTGGACATTATGCACATGTGAATACAAGTAATATAACAAGTAAAGAGAAGGATTAGGAAGGTTGAAAAAAATTCAACAAGTACAGAAATGAGATAGAGTTGCATCGCGAAGGAAAAGAGAAAGAGGAAAAAAATAATAAATAAAGATAATTATAGTGTTGGCCTCCTAATGTTAACTAAGACTGTGTTGTGGGGTTAAGACAAAAGTGGTTAGAATCTAGAGAGGTTAAGGGAAAATATTTTCTAATTTTGAAAATTGAGAGGAAATAGAGGTGAGCAATTTTCGCTCCACGATCAACCAAAAATTGCAAGGGATAGTTCCCCATGTTCAGGAAGGAGCAGAGAAAAAAGCCCTATGGCCTCCGAAGTAGAAACGGTTTCTTGAAGTTTTTCGTTGAATTAAAGGCAGTAAAGTGTTTAAGTTTATGAATACAATACCTTAGTGTTCGTTTTTTTCATAGATTGCTTTAGCTATAGCTCCAATTCGTAAATATGGCCGGAAGGCCATTGATTTGGCCGAAAATCGTTGTTAACGACAATTGGGTAAAAACCGAGTCTTTGAACTCAAAATTAGAGCCCCTTAGTTCATTAAAACCTATGATTTTTGTTTCTATGGTTAGTGTAAATTGTTGCTAAGATTTAACGCAAAAAGAAAGAGAGAAAACGATCAAGAATCGAATCAATTTTGTAAAAAAGAACATAGGTGCTGTTCGAGGCAAACCGTACCCATGGATAGAGATGGCCAAATGGGCCCGACAAGGTGCGGGACCGGCGGAGGGCCGTTTGCCTGGGACCGTTTGGGACTAGCTTGGGCCCGTCGGTTCTTAACCGGTTACAATTTTTATCCAAAAACAAGGTCCGTCCCGGGACCGGTTATGAGACTGACCCAGTTTTTTATATAAAATTTATTTTATATATATTTTAAGTATAATTTAAATAAAAACGTATTTGTTAGTGTATTTGATTGACAAAATTATAATAAAATGTATTTTTTTTATAAAATGTAAGTTATTTTTCTAGTGCATTTGATTAATAAAAACGTATTTGTTAGTGTATATGATTGATCAAATTTTTGAAAAAAGATTTTTTATAAGTTAAAAATCAAATAATAAATGAAATATTTAAGTGGGACCGGTTTGGGCCCTGCTTGGGACCGGACCAGTTCTCATAACCGGTTCTTATAAAACTTAATCGGGCCTTCGTATTTTGGTCGGAATAGGGACTGATTTGGGCCCGACTTGGCCCGACCCTGGCCGGATATTTGGTCATCTCTACCCATAGATATGGCCAAATAGACCCGGTGAAGGACTGGACCGGAACCGACTTGGGACCGACCTGGTCGAGAATCATTTAGGACCTGTTTGGGACTGCGAGGTTACTGTTTCGGCCCAGGATAGATTGGCCCTAGCCCAAGACCGGTTTTTGGCCACCTGTATCTACCATGGAGCGGTTTGCTTAAGCCGTATCGAGACCCATAGTCTGATTCACTAGGTAGTCCAAGCCCATGGCCAATAACCTAGACTCTTAGAGTATTGCATGTTAATAGGCTTTGTTGGATTTTTGGCCACATATTGTTTTTGGGCTAATTTTAAGTGATGGTCTGTTTTTCTAAACTGAGAGTCAAATAGACAAATAGTCCTATTTTAATTAAGAATTTAAAAAGTTTTCCTGAAAATTGTAAAGCATATAGTCATATTTTTGGCAATTGCATAAATTTTTGCTAACTTAATCATTCTTAGAGATATTGGAAGACTTTAATTAAATGTAGATTCAAATATTTTAGGTTTTATCATTTTTGGGACTTAAAGTTGAAGACGGATTAAAATAGGGAATTTAATTAAAATACCCATTATTTGAATTTGACTTACCAAAATACGCACAATCTCGTTCATTTTGCAGAAATACCCAAAATTTCCGCGGTGGGGCCCGCGATCGCGGGTCAGTGCCCACGTGGCACCCCTGTTTGGCCAAAAGTACCGCGGAGGCCCCTAAAGATTGCATGCGGTAGCAATTTCGGTCCCTGTCCCGCGGAAAGGACCCCCCGATCACGGGATTGCCGTACTAGGTGTCACCTTAGGGTTGAAACCCTAATTTCATTAATGGGTATCCCAACCCCCACCCACCTAATCTGCGGCAATAAGAGAGAGGGTGGGGGACCTCAATCCGGCCACCACTTCTATTTTAAATTTTCTCTCCCAAACTCTCTCAATTTGTCGTGTGGAATACACGCTCGGTTTAAAGATGGCACGTGTTACTAGATTGGTAAGTTTTTATTAAGTTTGTTGTAGTTTTCCTTTATGTTGTTATTTTAAATTTTAAAATATATGATATGTATGTTGTTAGAGTTTTTTTAACTTTGTTGTATGTTTGAATGTGTTATATGTATGTTATAATGTTGTGTTTATTATAGATGTTAGAGTTTTTAAAAAAAAGATGTTATAGTGTTTTTTTAATAAAATTTAGTTAGAGTGGTTTTTATAAAAAGATGTTAAGAGTTTAAAAAAAAAGATGTTAAGCGTTTTTTATAAAAATAAATGTTAAAGTGTTTTTTATAAAAATAAATGTTAATGTTTTATTTATAAAAAGATGAGTGTTTTTTTATATAAATAAATGTTAGAGTGTTTTTTTATAAAAAAAAACATGTTAGTGTTTTTTTTATAAAAAGATGAGTGTTTGTTATAAAAAAATATGTCAATGTTTTTTTTATAAAAAGATGAATGTTTTTTATAAAAATAAATGTTAGAGTGTTTTTCATAAAAAAAACTATGTGAGTGTTTTTTTTTATAAAAAGATGAGTGTTTTTTATAAAAAAAAGGGTTAGAGTGTTTTTTATAAAAAAACATTTTAGTGTTTTTTTTATTAAAAGGTGAGTGTTTTTTATAAAAATAAATGTTTAAGTGTTTTTTATAAAAATAAATGTTAGAGTATTTTTTATAAAAAAAAATATGTTAGTGTTTTTTTAATAAAAAGATGAGTGTTTTTTATAAAAATAAATGTTAGAGTATTTTTAACAAAAAAATATGTTAGTGTTTTTTTATTATAAAAAGATGAGTGTTTTTTATAAAAAAAATGTTCGTGTTCTTTATAAAAAAATATGTTTGTGTTTTTTTTCATAAAAAGGTGAGTGTTTTTTATAAAAAAATTAGTGTTTTTTTATAAAAATATATGTTTGATTATAGGTCACCTAAACTTTGGTGAAGGACAACTTAGGTCCCTAAACTTTGGTGAATGACAAATTAGGTCCCTTAATTTTGTTGAATGACAACTTAGGTCCCTAAACTTTGCTAAATTACAACTTAGGTCCCTAAACTTTGCTGAATTACAACTTAGGTCCCTTAACTTTGCTAAATGACAACTTAGGTTCCTAAACTTTGGTGAATGACAACTTAGGTCCCTAAACTTTGGTGAATGACAACTTAGGTCCCTAAACATTGGTGAATGACAACTTAGGTCCCTAAACTTTGCTAAATTACAACTCAGGTCCCTAAACTTTGGTGAATGACAACTTAGGTCCCCTAACTTTGCTAAATGACAACTAAGGTCCCTAAACTTTGGTGAATCACAACTTAGGTCCCTAAACTTTGGTGAATGACAACTTAGGTCCCCTAACTTTGCTAAATTATTTAATTTTTTATCTTTCTTTTGAATATATAAAAACATTTAAATTGGCTTCACATGCCACGCTCAAATTCATTTTGGCCTCTTGCCAAAAGCATCTATATATAACAATGTTATATTGAAATAAAATAAACCGCAACATATCTATTTGGATTTTGTCAAACGGGTGTAAATAGCCCTAATGTATGTGGGGACTTAAGCAATTCTTGTGATTCCCATGCTACCTGGAAGTCCAATAGATTGAGTGGTTTCTTTTATAAAACTAAAACAGACGAATAGTTATCAACACAATAAACCAAACAAGCAAAAGCATCTATATATAACAATGTTATATTGAAATAAAATAAACCGCAACATATGTATTTGGATTTTGTCAAACATGTGTAAATAGCCCTAAGGTATGTGGGGACTTAAGCAATCCTTGTGATTCCCCTGCTACCTGGAAGTCCAATAGAATGAGTGGTTTCTTTTCTAAAACTAAAACAGACGAATAATTATCAACACAATAAGCCGTATCAAGACCCTTAGTCTGATTCACTAGGTAGTCCAAGCCCATGGCCAATCACCTAGACTCTTAGAGTATTGCATGTTAATAGGCTTTGTTGGATTTTTGGCCACATATTGTTTTTGGGCTAATTCTAAGTGATGGTCTGTTTTTCTAAACTGAGAGTCAAAAAGACAAATAGCCCTATTTTAATTAAGAATTTTAAAAGTTTTCCGGAATATTGTAAAGCATATAGTCATATTTTGGCCATTGCATAAATTTTTGCTATTTAATCATTCTTAGAGATATTGGAAGACTTTAATTAAATGTAGATTCAAATATTTTAGGTTTTAGCATTTTAGGGACATAAAGTTGAAGACTGATTAAAATAGGGAATTTAATTAAAATACCCATTATTTGAATTTGACTTACCAAAATAGCACAATCTCATTCATTTTGCAGAAATACCCAAAATTTTCGCGGTGGGGCCGCGATCGTGGGTCAGTACCCACGTGGCACCCCTGTTTGGCCAAAAGTCTCGCGGAGGCCCCTCAAGATTGCCCGCGGTAGCAATTTCGGTCCTGTCCCGCGGTGGGACCCCGCGATCTCGGGATTGCCGTGCTAGGTGTCACCTTAGGGTTGAAACCCTAATTTCATTAATGGGTATCCCAACCCCCACCCACCTAATCCGCGACTATAAGAGAGAGGGTGGGGGACCTCAATCCGGTCACCACTTCTATTTTAATTTTTCTCTCCCAAACTCTCTCAATTTGTCGTGTGGAATACACGCTCGGTTTTAAGATGGCACGTGTTACTAGTTTGGTAAGTTTTTCTTAAGTTTGTTGTAGTTTTCCTTTATGTTGTTATTTTAAATTTTAAAATATATGATATGTATGTTGTTAAAGTTTTTTTTTAACTTTGTTGTATGTTTGAATGTGTTATTTGTATGTTATAATGTTGTGTTTATTATAGATGTTAGAGTTTAAAAAAAAGATGTTAAGAGTTTTTAAAAAAAAAAGATGTTAAGTGTTTTTTATAAAAATAAATGTTAAAGTGTTTTTAAAAAAATAAATGTTAGAGTGTTTTTTATAAAAAATATGTTAATGTTTTTTTAATAAAAAGATGAGTGTTTTTTTATAAAAATAAATGTTAGAGTGTTTTTTTATAAAAAAATATGTTAGTGTTTTTTTTATAAAAAAAAATATGTTAGTGTTTTTTTTTTTATAAAAAGGTGAGTGTTTTTTATAAAAAAACATGTCAATGTTTTTTTTATAAAAAGATGAATGTTTTTTTTATAAAAATAAATGTTAGAGTGTTTTTTATAAAAAAAACTATGTGAGTGTTTTTTTTATAAATAGATGAGTGTTTTTATAAAAAAAAAGGTTAGAGTGTTTTTTATAAAAAAATATTTTAGTGTTTTTTTTATAAAAAGGTGAGTGTTTTTTATAAAAAAAATGTTGAAGTGTTTTTTATAAAAATAAATGTTAGAGTATTTTTTTAAAAAAATATGTTAGTGTTTTTTTTTTAATAAAAAGATGAGTGTTTTTTATAAAAATAAATGTTAGAGTATTTTTTATAAAAAAAATATGTTAGTGTTTTTTTATTATAAAAAGATGAGTGTTTTTTATAAAAAAAATGTTAGTGTAGGTGAGTGTTTTTTATAAAAAAAAATAATGTTTTTTTTATAAAAAAGTTAGTGTTTTTTTATTATAAAGTTAGTGTTTTTTATAAAAATATATGTTTGATTATAGGTCCCCTAAACGTTGGTGAATGACAACTTAGGTCCCTAAACTTTGGTGAATGACAAATTAGGTCCCTAAATTTTGTTGAATGACAACTTAGGTCCCTAAACTTTGCTAAATTACAACTTAGGTCCCTAAACTTTGCTGAATTACAACTTAAGTCCCTTAACTTTGCTAAATGACAACTTAGGTTCCTAAACTTTGGTGAATGACAACTTAGGTCCCTTAACTTTGGTGAATGACAACATAGGTCCCTAAACTTTGGTGAATGACAACTTAGGTCCCTAAACTTTGCTAAATTACAACTTAGGTCCCTAAACTTTGGTGAATGACAACTTAGGTCCCCTAACTTTGCTAAATGACAACTAAGGTCCCTAAACTTTGGTGAATCACAACTTAGGTCCCTAAACTTTGGTGAATGACAACTTAGGTCCCTTAACTTTGCTAAATTATTTAATTTTTTATCTTTCTTTTGAATATATAAAAACATTGTAATTGGCTTCACATGCCACGCTCAAATTCATTTTGGCCTCTTGCCAAAAGCATCTATATATAACAATGTTATATTGAAATAAAATAAACCGCAACATATCTATTTGGATTTTGTCAAACGGGTGTAAATAGCCCTAATGTATGTGGGGACTTAAGCAATCCTTGTGATTCCCATGCTACCTGGAAGTCCAATAGATTGAGTGGTTTCTTTTCTAAAACTAAAACAGACGAATAATTATCAACACAAGAAACCAAACAAGCAAAAGCATCTATATATAACAATGTTATATTGAAATAAAATAAACCGCAACATATGTATTTGGATTTTGTCAAACAGGTGTAAATAGCCCTAAGGTATGTGGGGACTTAAGCAATCTTTGTGATTCCCCTGCTACCTGGAAGTCCAATAGAATGAGTGGTTTCTTTTCTAAAACTAAAACAGACGAATAACTATCAACACAATAAGCCGTATCGAGACCCTTAGTCTGATTCACTAGGTAGTCCAAGCCCATGGCCAATCACCTAGACTCTTAGAGTATTGCATGTTAATAGGCTTTGTTGGATTTTTGGCCACATATTGTTTTTGGGCCAATTCTAAGTGATGGTCTGTTTTTCTAAACTGAGAGTCAAATAGACAAATAGTCCTATTTTAATTAAGAATTTTAAAAGTTTTCCTGAAAATTGTAAAGCATATAGTCATATTTTGGCCATTGCATAAATTTTTGCTATTTAATCATTCTTAGAGATATTGGAACACTTTAATTAAATGTAGATTCAAATATTTTAGGTTTTAGCATTTTTGGGACTTAAAGTTGAAGACTGATTAAAATAGGGAATTTAATTAAAATACCCATTATTTGAATTTGACTTACCAAAATACCACAATCTCATTCATTTTGCAGAAATACACAAAATTTCCGCGGTAGGGCCGCGATCGTGGGCCAGTGCCCACGTGGCATCCCTGTTTGGCCAAAAGTCCCGCGGAGGCCCCTCAAGATTGCCCGCGGTAGCAATTTCGGTCCTGTCCCGCGATGGGACCCTGCGATCTCGGGATTGCCGTGCTAGGTGTCACCTTAGGGTTGAAACCCTAATTTCATTAATGGGTATCCCAACCCCCACCCACCTAATCCGCGACTATAAGAGAGAGGATGGGGGACCTCAATCCGGCCACCACTTCTAATTTAAATTTTCTCTCTCAAACTCTCTCAATTTGTCGTGTGGAATACACACACGATTTAAAGATGGCACGTGTTACTTGTTTGGTAAGTTTTTCTTAAGTTTGTTGTAGTTTTCCTTTATGTTGTTATTTTAAATTTTAAAATATATGATATGTATGTTGTTAGAGTTTTTCTTTAACTTTGTTGTATGTTTGAATGTGTTATTTGTATTGTTAGGACAAATATGTCTTCAAGATTTAATCTTGATTTATAGAGTCAAAGTCATTGTATTTTGTCATGTGTAGAAAGTCAAAGCTAGCTTATTTCCTTAATTTGTCTTAGGTTATATAAGGCTTTGTTTAGACTTTCTTTGTAAGCTTTTGGTCATAACTCATATATTGTAAACACAGAGAGCCGACATAATAAGATCTACTTTCTCTCTCTACTCTCTCTCTAGAATTTCTCTCTAATCTTGATAGATCTTGGATTAACAATTGGTATCAGAGCAGGAACAAGATTGAGAGATGGAATTCTACTGATCAAACATACGAATTTGGTGATTTCACAAGCAAATTTGATTGATTTTCTTGATTTTTTTCAAGAAAATCTCGTTTTCTTGAGATTTTATCAAATTTTGGTGATTTTTGATCGAATTTGTTCAAATCTTAGCTCGTTGGATTCGTTTTTGATAGAGGAACATTTCTTGTTCAAGGATCGAGAGCTAATTTCAAAGATTTGGAGTTCAATTTGAAGATTTTTCAGATTTTGTTCGATTCGTTCGTATCAGTCTGATCGGTTTTTCAGATTTTGATTCAGTGATTTTCAGCAAAATTGGTTCACATCATCGTGTTAGAAACCTTTTTTCTAACATATCTTCAAATTTTGGTTGATTAATTTCAAGTTTTTGAGAGTCAATTTGAAGATTTAGAAAATTTTGTGTTCTTGAGAAAACTTGTCTGTGAATTTTTTTGAAGAGTGATTTTGCAATTAATTGTTGTTTTGATATGTTTTTGTGCAAAATCGTTTCCAAAAACAAGTTTTAGACATGTTTCAATCAAAGATTTCAAGTTTTAATGCATAAAATTCATTTTTGAAATTTTTGGGTTGAAGGTGTTCTTGAGTGTTCTTGGATAAAAATTTTAAATCTGAGTTTTTGATCCATATTTTTATTTGAGATTTTATAAAAAGTTGTTTGTGATATGTTTTGATCCTAAATTGAAAAATCTAATATTGTTTGGTGAGTGTGTTTACGTGCAGCAGCCTAGTGCCACCTATTGAAGAGCTTTGCGCAACCTGAAGAAACAGCTTTGCACAACCAACAAACACCAGCTTTATCACTTTGCGCAATTGCCCGATGCGAGAAACAGACTTAATAAATTTTCAGCTACATGCTTGCTTGCTTCGAATTAATTTCACCTACATGCTTGCTTGCTTGAATTAATTTCACCTACTTGTTTGCTTGCTTAATTAGTTTTAGCTACTTGCTTGCTTGCTTAATTAGTTTTAGCTACTTGCTTGCTTGCTTCATACCGAATTGCACTACTTTCAGAAAAGTTTCAGAGTTTAATTTTTTCTAAGTGAGCTTTGCGCCAAGCTTTTCGCAACCAACTGTCGCGAGATTTGAAACCTTTCGCAACTAATTGTTGCGAGTTGTGAAGCTTTTCGCAACCTTCTGTTGCGAGTTTTGTACTTTTCGCAACCTTCTTTTGCGAAAAGTAATCCTTCAGATTCCCATTCTAAGCCCAAGTCTACTTTTCGCAACCTTTGCTTGCGAAATTCTTACTTTTCGCAATCTTTGCTTGCGAAATTCTTTACTTTTCGCAACCTTTGCTTGCGAGTTTCTTACTTCTCGCTTCTTCCTGTTGCGAAATTCTGACTTAGAATATTTTTCAAGATTTGCTAATTGCTAATTGTTTGATTTTTTTTTCAGATTAATTCTTCAAACATGAAGCGGCTTCCAGTGCTGTTCAAAGAATCTGATTTTGAACTATGGAGGGTTTCGTTCATCGATTTTATTGAAAGTAGAGAAAATGGTGTAAACATGATAAAATCGTTCACTGATGGTCCAATGATCAGAACTGGCAAAGATTATACAGAAGAAGAGATTAACAGAATGAAAGCCGACAAGGAAGCTTCATCCAACTTGATCTTCGCACTTTACAAACTTCCGCAACACATCTTCAAACGCGTTGAATGTTTCAAAAACAATCCAATGCTTATGTGGAACGAGTTAACAAAGCAAATGCTTGGATCTGAAGTTGCGTTTAAGAGAAAGGAAGAAGAAAAGAAAGCTGAAAAAGAGGATGCGGAACAGAAATTATCAAATGCTGAAATTGAAGAACTTAAGGAAAATGTTATAGAGCTTACAAAGAGACTTTCTGACACAGAAAAGTTGCTAAAAGAGGAAAGAGCGAATCGTACAAATGACAAAATTTGCTATGAAAAACAAATTTTGTCTCTTTCCCAGAAAGTTTCTGAAATTGAAAAGAATGAGAAGACGGAGAAGAAAGGAAATGAAGAAAAGAAAGCCCTTGAACTCAAATGCATAAAACTTTCTAAACAAAACTTAGATTTTGAGAAGGTTTTATTTCTTGAAAAAGAGAAATTGGAGAAGGAAAGGATTGGGAATGAAAATACAAGGAAAGTCTTTGAAGCTAAGAATGCGACATTGTCAAAGAAAATTTCTGAGCTTCAAAATGACTTAGATAAAGGAAGTGAAGAGCTAGAAAAGAGGAAGAAAGCTGATTTTCAAGCTAAAAGCATTAAAGACGAATTCTCTGTTGAAAGGAAGATTTTTCAGCAAGAAATACGAAAGCTCACAAAGAATTTGGCCGTGTTATCTACTGATATCATGAAAGAGAAGAGAGTTAATTGTGACATTCAGAAGAAGCTTGATTTGATGACCAAGAAACGGAATGATTTATCTGACAAAGTGAAGTCTCTCAACAAATCCAAAAGCTATTTAGAAAGTCCGATTCGACCGTCTAATCTTTTCTATGATCATTCAGTGGATAATTCTTCCAAGTATAAATATGCTAATCTTCCTTCATACAAGAAAGTCAACATGCAATGGAGAGTCAAAGGTACAATTCCTGAAAAAGATGTACCAAAATCATCTGTTCCCAACAAGAACACTAACCTGAAAGGTAAATCTTTTGCTAAACCTGATTCATTATATTCTGCAAATCATTTAATCAGGTTAGCACAAAAGAATTTTTGTTGTTCTTATTGTGGTACTAATGATTTTATTAAAAATGATAGTATTTGTTAGTGCAATATGTCTTCAAGGTTTAAATATAGAAAGGTCAAAGTCAAAGTCAATGTATTGAGTTGTATTGTGTTGTTTACACCTTGTAAAGTGTTTAGTATAAATAGGTTTAGTTGTGTGTTAGTTGGTAGAAGACTCTAGACATACTTAACTCACATTCTTATATTCTAGAGAGAGAAACACTTGTATAGAACTCCTAATCTTGTAATGTGTTCTTGAGTGAAATGGATGACGAATTCATATCTTCTCTATCTTGATTAGATCTTGGTTTAACAATTGGTATCAGAGCAGGATCAAGATTCAGAGAAGAATTTCGTTGATCAATCAGTAGGTTTTGAGGATTTTTCAAGAGAATTTGATTGATTTTCTTGATTTTTCAAGAAAATCTCATTTTCTTGAAATTTTATCAAATTTTGTTGATTTGTGATCGAATTTGTTCATGATTTGGTTCTTTGGATTCATTTTTGTGTGGAGAATAATTCTTATTCAAGAATCGAGAGCTAATTCGAAGGATTTCAAGATCAATTTTGCACTTTTCTGAGTTTTTGGTCTGTTCGAAGTTTGCTACTGTTCGATCTTCAAATTTCTGATTCAGAGTTTTTCAGAGGTTTGTGTATGAAGAAGAGGTGTTCGAATTTAGATTTCGAACTGATCTGCACAGTTTGATTTCAGTGATTTTAAGGTTTTAAGTGATTTATGTCGATTTTGGGAGAATCTCGCTAGATCTGAACTTTTCGCAACATTCATCATCACTTTTCGCAACATTCATCCAAGTGTACTTTTCGCTAAGTATTTCGCTTCCTTTTGTTGCGAAATTCATACTTTTCGCAACCCTCTGACCCGAAAAGCCATACTTTTCACAACCCTCTGACCCAAAAAGCCAAACTTTTCGCAACCTTCTTTTGCGAAAAGTGATCTTTCAGATTCCCTCTTTTTGTTCAAGGCTATTTTTCGCAACCTTTGCTTGCGAATTTCTCCACTTTGCGCAACCGTTGCTTGCGAGTTTCTCTACTTTTCGCATTTGTTGCCTGCGAGTTTCTTACTTCTCGCTTCTTTGAGTTGCGAGTTTCTGACTTGTTAAAAAAAAGTTTTAATGAAATTTTTTCTATAGTGTATTTCATACATTTTAAGAGTTTTTCAAGAAAAAGTTTTATATAAATTTTTTTCTTTATAAAGATCTTTTAATCGTCAAGCGATCATGAACCGACTTCCAGTGCTGATCAAAGAATATGATTTTGAACGATGGAGTGTTTCGTTTATCGATTTCATTTCAAGTCGAGAAAATGGTGAATATATGATAAAAACTTTCTCCGAAGGTCCAATGATCATATATAAAATGGAGAATGACTTTACAGAAGAAGAGTATAAAAGAAAGAAAGCTGATAAGGACGCTTCATACTACTTGATTCTTGCACTTCCACAACACATTTATAAACGCGTTGAAGCTTTCAAAAACAACCCGATGCAGATGTGGAATGAATTAACGAAGCTTATGCATGGATCAAAGGTTGAATTCAAGAGAAAAGAAGAGAAGAAAGTTGAAAGGGAAGATGATAAAGAGAAGATTATCGAGCTTACAAAGAAGTTGCAAGAGATGGAAAATCTTTTGAATATGGAAAGAGAAGATTTCAAGAAAGAAAGAGTGGATCTAATTCAAAGAATTACGGATCTTGAAAAGGAATTGAAGATGAAGACTAAAGCTTGTGAAGATAACAAAGCTTTTGAACTCCAATTCCAAAGACTTTCCAAGCAGAACTCAGATTTTCAGAAAGTATTATGTTTAGAGAAGCAAAAGGTGGAAAAGGAAAGAGCCGAGTTTGAGGTTAAAAGAAAAGAGTTTGAAGTGAAGAATGGGAAGCTTTCAGAGAAAATTTCTGAGCTTCAAAAAGAGTTAGATAAGGAAAGTGAAGAGCTTGAAAAGATGAAGAAAGCTGATTTTCAGGCCAGGTGTATTAAAGACGATTTTTCTAAAGAGAGGAAGATATTTCGACAGGAAATTCAGAAACTCACAAAGAATTTGGCAGGTTTATCCACAGATATCATGAAGGAAAAGAGAGTGAATTGTGATATTCGGAAGAAGCTTGAGTTGATGACAAAGGAACGAAATGCTTTAAAAGACAAAGTGAGGTCGTTCAACAACTCCGAGTGTTTTTCAGAATATCCGATGCGTCTTTCTAACATTTTCTACGAGCATTCTGTGGATATGTCTTCCAAATACTATGCTGATCTTCCTTCCTACAAAAGAGTCAACATGCAATGGAAGGTAAAAGGTAAATTTCCTGGAAAAGATGTACCAAAATCATCATTTCCAAATAATAATTTTACAACGAAAGTTAATTCTTTTGTTAATTCTTATTGCGGAAATAATGATTTTGTTAATAATAAGTATGTTCAATATTGGTATGGTACTTACCATTTTCCTTCTTATAGAGCTCCGATTAACGTGTCAGGACCCAAGACTCGTTGGGTACCAAAATCTACTTAATCTGTTTTGCAGATTTAGAGACAAGTGTTGAACTCTCGGAAGATGAAGTACTTGTGCATTCAAGAAGATATTGAACATCACATATTTTCAGGGAGTTTATTATTTTATATACATGTGATTAATGACAAATCTTTTGGTATTTTGTAGGGGGAGAAAGATAAAAGACAATGGCTTTTGAACAAATCAGTTCAAAACCCGCACTTCAACGGTAATGGCTTTTGAACAAATCAGTTCAAAACCCGCACTTCAACGGTAATGGTTTTTGAACACATCAGTTCAAAACCCGCACTTCAACGGTAATGGCTTCTGAACAATTCAGTTCAGGACCCGTACTTCAAAGGTTATGACTTCTAAACAAATCAGTTTAGAACTCGTACTTATCAGGTGATATCTTTTTGAACTTTAACTGCCATATCTTTTTGTTTCTCAAATCAAGTAATAAAAAGGTAACATTGTGTTATATTTTATTTCTACTAACGTTGAAAGTTTGAACCTTCACAAATTTAATTCAATGAAGTGAAATTCTTCAATTTTTTCATTCAATGAATAAAATGTGTGTTAAGGATGATTTTACGAGCATTTTTGTATCGTCGGAGTTATATTTGTTTCTACTTTCGCTTCTGAAATAAGTCGAAAGGTCAGTGAAACATGTTTGAGATTTTGATACAAGTGAAAAATTGTGTAAATCTAGACTTATTTAGAATACAATGCTCACAAAGCCTATTCGTCTTAATCATGAATGGAAACGAAAATATGGGGGAAGCACTACGTTTTTGAACCAAGTGATTGAGATGCTATATATATATATATATATAATTATATATATATATAATAAAATCATTTAGTTTGATAGTCTGTGCTTGTGGCCTATCTGGTTTGGGAGATTAAGTCCCAAGGGGTACTCGTTACCTAGCCCCTAAGATCAACTGATCTGGGATTGGTTGACCCAAATCCTGCTATAGAACCAGGTAGAAAGCCATGTTCTACTGGTACAGATGGGATTAAGGTATATCGATGTAGCCTTTCTAGTTCGGGAAAGTAAGTCCCAAGGGGTGCTCGACACCTAGCCCCTAAGGCCAATTGGTCTGGGATCGGCTGACTCAAATCCTGCTATAGGACCAGTTAGAAAGTTACGTTTACGGTGTATCTTAGTTTTAATAAACTGTTTGATTATAAAAGATGCCAATGAGCACATAATAAAAGTTGCCAATGTGCACAATATGAAAAGATGCCTAAGAGCACACATCTCTTGAAAATTGGGGAAAATTACAATGTCGCGATAAACTTATAAGTTTTTGGAAATTCAGATTTCAGATATATAGTGTGAGTATGAGCAAAGTATTCTTTTAGGTCTATGAGATGCATTTACTTGCTGCTAATCATATTTCGCATGCTAGCACACCAAATAGATTTAATAAAGGAGTTGAAACTGAACATTTTTAACTTGATATGCAATGATGTCTTGTTTTTGAATCCAAACGCATGCATTTGATTTCACTTGATGGAAATATCTGTTACATTTCATTAAGTTGAATTTCTTTTGTTTGGTGTTCAAATGATTAAATATTAGTAGTAATAAAATGTTGTTCAATGAATTCTATTTTCTTTATATAAGTTTGTTAAAATGTGCGCTTATACGCTTTTTATGCAAATTTTCAGGGGGAGAAAATCAACTTGCTCTATAATTCTTATTTTTAGGGGGAGCAAGATCTTTCGCTTATGGGGAGATTGTTCGTGTTTTTCAAGGGGAAGAGATGTTTTGAAGAGGGAGATTGTCCGTGACTGAAATTGAAAAGATTTTCGATGCTCGTGATGCTCACTTTCATCGAAAAAGGGGGAGAATGTCTACATCAATTTCATGTCAAAGAAAGTTTAAAATCAAAGATTCGTTTTAATGTCAACGGGGAGATTTGTAGAAAGAAGACGTCGTTTCAAGAAATGATAGGGGGAGTTTTATTCTTCAAGAGTTTTTAAGAAATCGATTGATCATTTCAGTGATCTCTTTCTTTTGAACTTGCGCGTTTATGAAGATCGACGTTGAAGAATGAAATTCTCAAGTCAATGGAAATGGGGAGAATTCTTCAAGAGTTTGAGGAAAATCGATTGATCCATTCTGTGATCTCTTTTTCTTGAACTTGTGCTTAATTGTGTTAAAAAGCTTTGTGTGAAGATTCATATTCTCTTGTTCGAAGAAAGAAGTTCGTTATTTGCCGTTTGAAGATTGGATGACGTTTTTAACTTTGACAAGCTTTGATGAAGTCCGAAGATTCAAGAAATCTAAAGCTTGCTGATCGCATTTGTTTAAACCTTGAATCCAAGGGGGAGATTGTTAGTGCAATATGTCTTCAAGGTTTAAATATAGAAAGGTCAAAGTCAAAGTCAATGTATTGAGTTGTATTGTGTTGTTTACACCTTGTAAAGTGTTTAGTATAAATAGGTTTAGTTGTGTGTTAGTTGGTAGAAGACTCTAGACATACTTAACTCACATTCTTATATTCTAGAGAGAGAAACACTTGTACAGAACTCCTAATCTTGTAATGTGTTCTTGAGTGAAATGGATGACGAATTCATATCTTCTCTATCTTGATTAGATCTTGGTTTAACAGTATTCAATAATGGTATGGTACTTATCATTTTCCTTCCTATAGAGCTCCGCTTAACAAGCCAGGACCCAAGACACGTTGGGTACCAAAATCTAATTAATCTGTTTTTGCAGATTTAGAAGCAAAGCGTTGAACTCTCGGAAGAAGATTATATGTGCCATTAAGGGGGAGTAAAGAGAATGGTTTCTAAACACATCAGTTTAGAACCCGGATTTCACAATTAATGGTTTCTAAACACATCGGTTTAGAACCCGGATTTCAGAGTTTATGGTTTCTGAATACATCAGTTCAGGACCCATGCTTCAACGACAATGGCTTCTGAACAATTCAGTTCAGGACCCGTACTTCAAAGACTAAGACTTCTAAACAAATCAGTTTAGAACTCATACTTATCAGGTGATATCCTTAATTGTCACATCTTTCAATTCAAGGAACAAGTGGTAAAAATTAACATTGCATTATGTTTTATTTCTACTGCTTTGAATGTTTGAATATTTACAAATTTAATTCAATGAAGTGAATTTTTTTCAACTTTCATTCAATGAATGAAATGTGTGTCAAGGGTGATTTTACAAGCGTTTTTGTACTATCTGAGTTACATCTGTTTCATCTTTCACTTCTGAAATAAATCGAAAGGTCAGCAAAACATGAATGAAATTATGCTGAATGCTCAAAATTATGTGATTCTAGATTTATATAGAATATAATGCTTAAAAGCCTTTTTGTCAGAATGATGGATGGAAACGGAAATATGGGAGAAGCACTATGTTTTAGAACCAAGTGATTGAGATGCTCTAAGTTTTAAATCTAATCATTTAGTTTGAAAGTTTGTGCCTGTGGCCTATCTGGTTTTGGAGATTAAGTCCTAAGGGGTGCTTGACACCTAGTCCCTAAGACCAACTGGTCTGGGATCGGCTGACCCAAATCCTGCTATAGAACCAGATAGAAAGTCATGTTCTACTCGTACAAATGGGTTTAAGATATATCGATGTGGTCTTTCTGGTTTGGGAAAGTAAGTTCTAAGGGGTGCTCGTCACCTAGCACCTAAGGCCAACTGGTCTGGGATCCGCTGACCCAAATCCTGCTATAGAACCAGATAGAAAGCCATGTTTAACGGTGTATCTTATTCTTAATAAACTTTTTGATAAAAAGATGCCAATGTGCACAAATTCAAAAGATGCCAATGAGCACAAAATCAAAAGATGCCAATGTGCACAAAATCAAAAGATGCCAATGAGCACACATCTCTTGAAACTTGGGGAAAATACAAAGTCGCGATAAACCTGTATATTTGTGAAAATTCTGATTTTGGACATATAGTGTGAGTAGAGCAGAGTATTCTGATATGTTTTAGAATTGCATATGCTTGTTGCTGATCATATTTCACATGCTAGCACACCAAATAGATTTAATAAAGGAGTTGAAACTGAACATTTTTTAACTTGATATGCAACGATGTCTTGTATTTGAATCCAAACACATGCATTTGATTTCATTTGATTGAAACATCTGTTAAATTTCATTAAGTTGGATTTCTTTTGTACAGTTTTTCATATGATCAAATGTTAGTAGTTATAAAATTTAGTTCAATGAATTTTATTTTCCTTGTATAAAATTTCAAATACTGTATTGTAATGAAATATATGCATATTTTCAGGGGGAGAAAACAAATTGCTCCAGAATTCTTATTTTGAGGGGGAGCAAGGTTATTCATTAAGGAGGAGATTGTTAGTGAGAATCAGAGACGCGACTGAAATTGAAGAAGGTTTTCGATGCTCATGATGCACACTTTCATCGAAAAAGGGGGAGAAATGTTTAGTTCAATTTCATGTCAAAGCTTTCAAGTAAAAGATTCGATTTCATGACAGGGGGAGAAATGTTTAAAGAAGACTTCGTCTCAAGAAAGGAAAGGGGGAGATTTCTTCTTCAAGAGTTTAAGAGAAATCGATTGATCATCTTGTGATCTCTTTTTCTTAAACTTGTGCTATATGGTGAATATCCTTACTGAAGATTGAAGTTCTTAAGTCAAAGAAAGAAAAAGGGGAAGAATTCTTCAAGAGTTTAGGAAAAATCGATTAATCATCTTGGTTTCTCAAGAAGGTTTTTTTTTCTTAGACTTGCGCTACATTGTATCAAAATGCCTTGTGTGAAGAATCAAATTCTCCAGATCAAAGAAAGAAAATCTCCGTCAGTTCCCTATCTGAAGATTTTGTGACAATTTGACTTTGACAAGCCAGATAAAGACAAAAGATTTTGAAGATTCAAGAAGCCGAAGACTGCTGTTCTCAAAAGTTTAAATCTTGAATCCAAGGGGGAGATTGTTAGGACAAATATGTCTTCAAGATTTAATCTTGATTTATAGAGTCAAAGTCATTGTATTTTGTCATGTGTAGAAAGTCAAAGCTAGCTTATTTCCTAATTTGTCTTAGGGTATATAAGGCTTTGGTTAGACTTTCTTTGTAAGCTTTTGGTCATAACTCATATCTTGTAAACACAGAGAGCCGACATAATAAGATCTACTTTCTCTCTCTACTCTCTTGTTAAACCAAGTTCTAATCAAGATAGAGAAGATATGAATTTGTCATCCATTTCACTCAAGAACACATTACAAGATTAGGAGTTCTGTACTAGTGTTTCTCTCCCTAGAATATAAGAATGTGACTTAAGTATGTCTAGAGTCCTATACTAACACACAACTAAACCTATTTAAACTAAACACAATACAATGACTTTGACTTTGACCTTTCTATATTAAAACCTTGAAGACATATTGCACTAACAATCTCCCCCTTGGATTCAAGGTTTAAACAAATGCGATCAGCAAGCTTTAGCTTTCTTGAATCTTCGGTCTTCATCAAAGCTTGTCAAAGTCAAAACATCATCCAATTTTCAAATGGCAAATAACGAACTTCTTTCTTCGAGCAGGAGAATATGAATCTTCACACAAAGCTTTTTAATACAATTAAGCACAAGTTCAAGAAAAAGAGATCACAGAATGATCAATCGATTTTCCTCAAACTCTTGAAAAATTCTCCCCATTTCCATTGACTTGAGAATTTCATTCTTCAGTGTCGATCTTCATAAACGCGCGAGTTCAAAAGAAAGAGATCACTTAAATGATCAATCGATTTCTTAAAAACTCTTGAAGAATAAAACTCCCCCTATCATTTCTTGAAACGACGTCTTCTTTCTACAAATCTCCCCGTTGACATTAAAATGAATCTTTGATTTTAAACTTTCTTTGACATGAAATTGATGTAGACATTCTCCCCCTTTTTCGATGTAAGTGAGCAACACGAGCATCGAAAATCTTTTCAATTTCAGTCACGGACAATCTCCCTCTTCAAAAACATTTCTTCCCCTTGAAAAACACGAACAATCTCCCCATAAGCGAAAGATCTTGCTCCCCCAAAAAATAAGAATTGTAGAGCAAGTTGATTTTCTCCCCCTGAAAATTTGCATAAAAAACATATAAGCGCACATTTTAACAAACTTATATAAAGAAAATAGAATTCATTGAACAACATTTTATAACTACTAACATTTAATCATTTGAACACCAAACAAAAGAAATTCAACTTAATGAAATGTAACAGATATTTCCATAAAGTGAAATCAAATGCATGCGTTTGGATTCAAAAACAAGACATCATCGCATATCGAGTTACAAAATGTTCAGTTTCAACTCCTTTATTAAATCTATTTGGTGTGCTAGCATGCGAAATATGATTAGCAACAAGCAAATGCACCTCTAAAACCTATAAGAATACTTTGCTCTTACTCACACTATTTGTTCAAAAACATAATTTTCACAAATTTACAGGTTTATCGCGACTTTGTATTTTCCCCAAGTTTCAAGAGATGTGTGCTCTTAGGCATCTTTTCATATTGTGCACATTGGCAACTTTTATTATGTGCTCATTGGCATCTTTTATAATCAAACAGTTTATTAAGACTAAGATACACCGTAAACGTAACTTTCTAACTGGTCCTATAGTGATTTGGGTCAGCCGATCCCAGACCAGTTGGCCTTAGGGGCTAGGTGACAAGCACCCCTTGGAACTTACTCTCCCGAACCAGAAAGGCTACATCGATATACCTTAATCCCATCTGTACCAGTAGAACATGGCTTTCTACCTGGTTCTATAGCAGGATTTGGGTCAGCCAATCCCAGATCAGTTGATCTTAGGGGCTAGGTAACGAGTACCCCTTGGGACTTAATCTCCCAAACCAGATAGGCCACAGGCACAAACTATCAAACTGAATGATTTTATTATATATATATATATAATTTTTTTTATTATTATAGCATCTCAATCACTTGGTTCAAAAACGTAGTGCTTCTCCCATATTTTCGTTTCCATTCATGATTAAGACGAATAGGCTTTGTGAGCATTGTATTCTAAATAAGTCTAGATTTACACAATTTTGCACTTATATCAAAATCTCAAACATGTTTCGCTGACCTTTCGACTTATTTCAGAAGCGAAAGTAGAAACAAATATAACTCTGACGATACAAAAATGCTCGTAAAATCATCCTTAACACACATTTTATTCATTAAAATTTTAAGAATTTCACTTCATTGAATTAAATTTGTGAAGGTTCAAACTTTCAACGTTAGTAGACATAAAATATAACACAATGTTACCTTTTTATTACTTGATTTGAGAAACAAAAAGATATGGCAGTTAAAGTTCAAAAAGATATCACCTGATAAGTACGAGTTCTAAACTGATTTGTTTAGAAGTCATAGCCTTTGAAGTACGGGTCCTGAACTGAATTGTTCAGAAGCCATTACCGTTGAAGTGCGGGTTTTGAACTGATGTGTTCAAAATCCATTACCGTTGAAGTGCGGGTTTTGAACTGATTTGTTCAAAAGCCATTACTTGTGAAATCCAGGTTCTAAACTGATATGTTTAGAAACCATTATCTCTTTTCTCCCCCTTAATGGCACAACTATTCTTCTTCCGAGAGTTCAACGCTTTGCTTCTAAATCTGCAAAAACAGATTAAGTAGATTTTGGTACCCAACGTGTCTTGGGTCCTGGCTTGTTAAACGGAGCTCTATAGGAAGGAAAATGATAAGTACCGTACCAAAAAGAAGTATATTCTTTATGCACAAAATCATTAGTTCCACAATAAGAACAACATATATTCTTTTGTGCTAACCTGATTAACTGATTTGCGGAATAGAATGAATCTGGTTTAGCAAAACATTTACCTTTCAGGTTAGTGTTCTTGTCGGGAACAGATGATTTAGGAACACCTTTTTCTGGAAATTTACCTTTGACTCTCCATTGCATGTTGATTCTTTTGTAGGAAGGAAGATCAGAAAATGATTTGGAAGACTTATCCACCGAATGATCGTAGAAAAGATTGGAAGATCGAATCGGACATTCAGAATAGCTTCCGGATTTGTTGAACGACCTCACTTTGTCTGATAAGTCATTTCGTTCCTTTGTCATCAAATCGAGCATCTTCCGAATATCACAATTAACCCTCTCTCTTTCATAATATCTGTGGATAAACCTACCAAATTCTTTGTGAGTTTCTGAATTTCCTGTCGAAATATCTTCCTCTCTTTAGAAAAATCGTCTTTAATGCACATGGCCTGAAAATCAGCTTTCTTCATCTTTTCAAGCTCTTCACTTTCCTTATCTAACTCTTTTTGAAGCTCATAAATTTTCTCTGACAGCTTTCCATTTATAGCTTCAAAATCTTTCCTTTTCTCTTCAAACACAAGTCTTTCCTTCTCCAATTTTTCTTTCTCTAGAAATAAGACTTTCTGAAAATCTGAGTTCTGCTTGGAAAGTCTTAGACATTTGAGTTCAACATCTTTCTTGTCATCAATTTCTTTAGTCTTTGACTTCAACGCCATTTCAAGTTCCGAAACCCTTTTAACAAGACCCACTCTTTCTTTCTTGAAGTCTTCTCTTTCCATAATCAAAAGATTTTCCATCTCTTGCAATTTCCTTGTTAGCTCGATAATCTTCTCTTTATCATCTTCCCTTTCAACTTTCTTCTCTTCTTTTCTCTTGAATTCAACCTTTGATCCATGCATAAGCTTCGTTAATTCATTCCACAAAAGCATTGGATTGTTTTTGAAACAATCAATTCGACTGTAGTCTTTGTGTGGAAGTTTGGAAATTGCATAGATCAAATTGGATACCGCGTCTCTATCGGCTTTCTTTCGATTAATTTCTTCTTCAGAAAAATCTTCTTCCCGTTTATAAATGATCAACGGACCTTCGGAGAAAGATTGTATCATGAAATTTCCGTTTTCTCTCCTCGAAATAAAATCAATAAAAGAAATCGTCCATTGATCAAAATCTGATTCTTTGATTAGCACCGGAGGACGATTACCTGAAGCTTGATAATTCATCTTGAAAAAATTATATAAAACTTTTTCTTGAAAAAATCTTAAAATGTATGAAATACACTATAGAAAAAATTTCAGTATAAAATTTTTTCTCAAAATACTTTTTTTTAATATGTCAGAAAATTTGACCAAGTGTCAGTTTTCGCAAGCAACAGTTGCGAAAACCACCAGTATGCGTAAGCTGAAGAAACGAACAACCAAAGTTTTCGCAAGCAACAGTTGCGAAAAGTTAGACTTAGAAAATCTTGAAGAGATCTGAGGTATGCGTGACAGAGGGATACGCAAAGTTACTGTTTGCGTTTCTTTGGCTTGCGAATAGTTACTGTTTTCGTGACTTTGAGTTGCGAAAAGTTACTGTTCTCTTGACTTTGAGTTGCGAAAAGCTACACTTAGATTCTGATGATCTTCAAAAGATGATGAATCTTGCGAAAAGTACGATGAGTCTTGCGAAAAGTTGATGAATCTTGCGAAAAGTCCAGATCTTGCGAAAAGTTCACAAAAATCTCAAAAACGTCGGAAATCTGAAAAATCTCTGCAAGAAACTTCACAGATAAGCTCGAAATCGATGTCTGGACACTTTATCTTTGAACAACAACTTCTAAAAACAATAAATGAGAATAAATGTTCCTCTATCGAAATCTCTCCAAATCTTTGAAATTAGCCCTCGAACCTTGAACAATAAATGTTCCTCTATCAAAAACGAATCCAATGAGCTAAGATTTGAACAAATTCGATAAAAAATCACCAAAATTTGATAAAATCTCAAGAAAACGAGATTTTCTTGAAAAATCAAGAAAATCAATCAAATTTCCTTGAGAATTCCGCAAATTTGATTTGTTAGATCAGTAGAAATTCTCCTCTAAATCTTGAATCTGCTCTGATACCAATTGTTAAACCAAGATCTAATCATGATAGAGAAGATATGAATTTGTCATCCATTTCACTCAAGAACACATTACAAGATTAGGAGTTCTGTACAAGTGTTTCTCTCCCTAGAATATAAGAATGTGAGTTAAGTATGTCTAGAGTCCTATACTAACACACAACTAAACCTATTTAAACTAAACACAATACAATGACTTTGACCTTTCTATATTAAAACCTTGAAGACATATTGCACTAACATCTCTCTCTAGAATTTCTCTCTAATCTTGATAGATCTTGGATTAACATGTATGTTATAATGTTGTGTTTATTATAGATGTTAGAGTTTTAAAAAAAAGATGTTATAGTGTTTTTTAATAAAATTTAGTTAGAGTGGTTTTTATAAAAAGATGTTAAGAGTTTTTAAAAAAAAGATGTTAAGTGTTTTTTATAAAAATAAATGTTAGAGTGTTTTTTTATAAAAAATATGTTAATGTTTTTTTTTTCTAAAAAAATGAGTGTTTTTTTTATAAAAATAAATGTTAGAGTGCTTTTTTTATAAAAAAATATGTTAGTGTTTTTTTATAAAAAGGTGAGTGTTTTTTATAAAAAAAATATGTCAATGTTTTTTTTTTTATAAAAAGATGAATGTTTTTTTTATAAAAAGATGAATGTTTTTTTATAAAAATAAATGTTAGAGTGTTTTTTTATAAAAAACTATGTGAGTGTTTTATTATAAAAAGATGAGTGTTTTTTATAAAAAAAAAGGTTAGAGTGTTTTTTATAAAAAAACATTTTAGTGTTTTTTTTAAAAAAAAGGTGAGTGTTTTTTTATAAAAATAAATGTTTAAGTGTTTTTTATAAAAAAATATGTTAGTGTTTTTTTTAATAAAAAGATGAGTGTTTTTTATAAAAATAAATGTTAGAGTATTTTTTATAAAAAAATATGTTAGTGTTTTTTTATTATAAAAAGATGAGTGTTTTTTATAAAAAAAAATGTTAGTGTTTTTTATAAAAAAAATATGTTTGTGTTTTTTTATAAAAAAGGTGAGTGTTTTTTATAAAAATATATGTTTGATTATAGGTCCCCTAAACTTTGGTGAATGACAACTTAGGTCCCTAAACTTTGGTGAATGACAAATTAGGTCCCTAAATTTTGTTGAATGACAACTTAGGTCCCTAAACTTTGCTAAATTACAACTTAGGTCCCTAAACTTTGTTGAATTACAACTTAGGTCCCTTAACTTTGCTAAATGACAACTTAGGTTCCTAAACTTTGGTGAATGACAACTTAGGTCCCTTAACTTTGGTGAATGACAACTTAGGTCCCTAAACTTTGGTGAATGACAACTTAGGTACCTAAACTTTGCTAAATTACAACTTAGGTCCCTAAACTTTAGTGAATGACAACTTAGGTCCCCTAACTTTGCTAAATGACAACTAAGGTCCCTAAACTTTGGTGAATCTCAACTTAGGTCCCCTAACTTTGCTAATTGACAACTAAGGTCCCTAAACTTTGGTGAATCACAACTTAGGTCCCTAAACTTTGGTGAATGACAACTTAGGTCCCCTAACTTTGCAAAATTATTTAATTGTTTATCTTTCTTTTGAATATATAAAAACATTTAAATTGGCTTCACACGCCACACTCAAATTCATTTTGGCCTCTTGCCAAAAGCATCTATATATAATAATGTTATATTGAAATAAAATAAACCGCAATATATCTATTTGGATTTTGTCAAACGAGTGTAAATAGCCCTAATGTATGTGGGGACTTAAGCAATCCTTGTGATTCCCATGCTACCTGGAAGTCCAATAGATTGAGTGGTTTCTTTTCTAAAACTAAAACAGACGAATAATTATCAACACAATAAACCAAACAAGCAAAAGCATCTATATATAACAATGTTATATTGAAATAAAATAATCCGCAACATATGTATTTGGATTTTGTCAAACAGGTGTAAATAGCCCTAAGGTATGTGGGGACTTAAGCAATCCTTGTGATTCCCCTGCTACCTGGAACTTCAATAGAATGAGTGGTTTCTTTTCTAAAACTAAAACAGTCGAATAATTATCAACACAATAAGCCGTATCGAGACCCTTAGTCTGATTCACTAGGTAGTCCAAGCCCATGGCCAATCACCTAGACTCTTAGAGTATTGCATGTTAATAGGATTTGTTGGATTTTCTTGTTGGTCCCGAAGGCCTATACAAGTTTGTAGAAGGGGGGGGGGGGGGGTTGAATACAAACACACATATTTTACTTTTCTAAATTGTTTATTGATAAATCAATAACAATTTGCAGCTTGTTGCGGAAACAAGATTAAGGATAAACCTAAATCTAAACAAGTTGGAACACTAAGGTTTCTTGCACTAAGAGAGATAAGGAAATTACTAATAATAACCTATCTTGAGATAAGAGATTGAACTTGTCCAGAGTTAGCAAGTTACTTCAAAATGAAGTGAGTTCATCTCTTTATATACTGCATGCATTTAATGCAAGTCAGTATATACTTTACACGTGTCATCAGCTGGTTGGTTGCATGTCATTGACCTTTGTTGACAACCTTAGTAGCCGCATGGATGAACAGTGTAGTATCAGAGTGGTTGTACGATTTCAGATATTCGGAGGTTCTTTTCTGACATTTCGTACAGAGTCGTGCACGGGTGGTTAAGACAAAAGTACTTTGTACGGAGGACTTCATGATCAGCTTTCGTTGATTCAGCGATCTATCATTTCATATCAGCGAATGATAGAGTTCAGCGATAGCTGAAGTCTTGTACTTGATACTTCACGTTGAGTGGACAAATCTGAGTCTTCGCTGATCCGCATCAGTTCATTAGGAGACTTGTCGCTGGTTCTTGAGCTTGATCTTCGACTTCAGCGTAGAACCTTTGTTGACGTGAAACTTGTCTTCAGGGATCATAAGTAAACAACTAACTTATCAGCGATCATCATAATGACTGAACAGACTCAGAGCATTTATGGTGAACAGTTTCACTGAATGTTTAACTTAAAGAGCGAGAGTTCCTATCAGCGGTACTGGAAGATCTTAGTACTTATCAGCGATAGTGAAACTCTGATACATATTGTTTACTTACAATTTTCACTAAGTATATAAGAGAGGGTCATTATCAAATCACTGAGGGTTTGGATCAACAATCTCCCCCTATTTGATTATGACATAGCAACAAAGAAAATTGCTATTAAATGAAAACATAAGGATAAATAGAACTCATAAAATATTTGTCCCTTTTACTGTTTTCTGGGATCTTTTCAGTACTGATGGAGTAAAGTACATTCGCTGAAATCTTTCTTTAAAACTTTGAATCAGGATACAAAGAGAAATGAAAAGATTACAAGTACAAGCGAAATAAATTACAAGTACAAAAGGATAACTGATAAAATAGATGAAAGAGGCGATCCTATCAGCTTACAAAGGTTCTTCCTTAATGAGAAGTTCGTCAAGGGTCATTGATGTGGTGGGAATCATCCAGTCAGGAACGGTTACACCTTGTTTTCTTTTGATCAGCGCTTCTTAAAAAATCAAGGGTTTCAGATGTCGTGCCTGAGGGTCATTTCTGAAGTCACACCAGTAGATGAGATCTCTGAGCTGTTCGATTGGAGTGATTGGAAGCTCAGCGATCCGTTGAAAACGCTTTCCACCATCGTAGTCATGAAAAAATATCCCGTAGGGTTCGCTTATGACTTTGCCAGGCATGAAAGTCTCACCAGGAGGAAGAGATGTGTCAAGCATGGAAAGATCAGGATCAGGACCAAGGACTTCATCACGTGAAAAACCAATACCTGTTTCATTTCGAATGACAGGGCCATCAATTGAAGATATATATTTCTTCTTCTTCTTCGCTGAGGCCTTTCTTTTCTGACTTTCGAGAGGAGGAGGAGGAGGAATATCCACACAGGAGTAGACTAAGTTGATTTGTTTGTTGATCAGCTTTTCAACATGTTCCTTGTATTTCGACTTGGACTTCTGGATGGCTAACCTGATCTCCAACCATTCAGAGAGACCGTACTTCGTTATGGCTTCAGCATAGAATTTTTCGGACTTCTTATCTTCTCTGAATATCTCGATTTCAGCGATTGAAACAAGGGTTGTTCTTCCAGAGATGAATACCTTGTTGATTTTGGCAGGAGAGTCTCTGTAGTTGACCTTTTCTTTGCACCAGGCTAAAGTTGACTGAGACACAATTCTCTTTTCTTCAGTTATCTTCTTGGCGTTTTCCCAGAGCTGACGTTGAACATCAATGGGAACTCTTTTCAGCTTGGGGTCTTTTATTGAACGTTTAGAAAGCTGGATGGCGTATTCTCTGTGTTTTTCTTCAGCTTCTTTTCTTCCAGCTATTAGACGTTCAGCTCTGAGATGTTCCTTGTATTCCTTTTTGGAAATTCTAAACTTTGGAGGAACTGAAGGAAGTTGATCACGCCTCAGAATGATTCGCTGATCCTCGAATCGCTTTATTATCTCCTCTCTTCTTTTCTGATCCTCTTCACTTAGCTTTTGAGGAGCTAAGGAAGGTCTGCCTCTGTGCGAGAGTAGCTGTTCTTCTGGTTCATCAGTCTCAGAGATTAAGTCTAAGACTGGGATTATTTCTTCAGCAGCAGCTGGTATTTTTGGTGAAGTCGCAATTGTGGAGCCTTCAGCGATATCCTCAAACAGGGGAGAGGACTAGCTGAAACACAACGATCTTACGAGTAAGAACTTGGGTAGAATCAGATAGAGAGAATTGGTTCAAGTGTATAGGCTTGGGTAGTAGAACTGATAGGTATGATAGAGGAGGGATGGAGTGAGAGATGTTTAGCATACCTGACAAACCGGCTTTTCAAGCAAGATCATCAGATTGTCATCTTCAGCGACGCTTTTGCCTTTGCCTTTCTCAGCTCCAGAGGCTGAGGGCTTTGTCTTTGTCCGCTCCCCTGAAGGTTCATTTATCGAGATTCCCTTAAGAGCTTTGATCTTTTGAGCAGGTTTGACGATAAAGAAGTCATCGTCATCTTCGTCATCATCATCATCATTCTTTGGAGAAGAAGATGGTTCATCATCGGGGATGTCGACGGCTTCATCATCTTCTGCTTCGGATTCAGTTTTCTCAGCTTCTTCTTCGAGTTGCTCCCCCTCAGATACAGAGGCGAGCTTCTCGGTTTCTTCATCTCCCTGAGGTCCAGCGGTGGTTTCTTCAGCATCCTTATTTTCTCCCCTGATAGATTCATCATGGGAAAGGTCTTCAGCGCTCTTGGAGTGATCTTCAGCGCTCTTCTCCCCCTCTTTTTCATGATGACTGGGGGAGGAATGGCTAGATTCAGCAGCGTTGGTAGGTTCTCTGTCTTCTTGTCCAGAGAGACCTACACAAACTTCAATCTTTGCTAATCTGTCTTCAAGGCCAGAAATAGCAGGATTGATCTTCCCGAGCTCAATGCGATCTGCCGCTGTAAAATGTTCAGATTCAGGGACAGGGGCAGGAGCAGGAGTATTCGCCTTGTGCAGCAGCTGTTCGATCATAGTCTTCATCGAACCAACGTCAGTCTTTACAGAACTTAAGTCAGTCGTCAGAGTGTTGACATTTGTCTTCACAGCAGACATATCTCCCTCTAGTGTTCCAACCGATGTCTTCAGCGTTGTAAATTCGCTGGACATGGACGAAACTGAGTTTTTGAGAGAGGTGTAGTCTGCGTAGATATCAGCGAGCACCTTGGCGAAGTCGCTGAGAGTTTTATAACCTTGCTTCATGTCATCTGTGGAAGCCTTCTTCTCCACCACTGTTGTCAGCTTGTTCAGATTCTCTCCAGCGTTTGTTACAGCTGTAGAGTTATTGGAGAGAGTAGTGGTGAGACCTGTCAGCTTTGTCTCCACGGACTTCAGAGAGGTGTTGATATCTCCCAAATTAGGACCTGTAACATATAAAAACTTGTGAACAGAGGAAAGCTCAGAAGTTTGGGGTTTAGTCATAGTGTTTATGGGTTGTTGTTTACCTGCAAGAGGATTTGTGAATTCATCGAAATCACGGGTTCCTGAGTAAAGTTCCATGTCATCTTCAAAAGTGCCCATGGGTTTTTCTGCAGGTCCTGTCTTCATCATTCCTGGAGAATCAACTTTATGTTCCGAGGAAATGATGGCAGCTCCAGTTAGATCTGGAGTAGAGACCAAATGAGTGGAGGGAGGAGCGAAGGATAAGAATGGAGGTTGGGTTATGAGTTCAGCGTTGGATTCGCTGACAATCACTTCATCAGTCTTTTGAGAGACTGAAGGAGGTTGGGTCGGTTCCAAGTTTGTAACCTCAGCGTTTAAAGACGCTGAAGTTTGGATAAAAGGGATGGCTTGTTCAGGTGTGGCAGAGCGTACCACTGAACGTTCCTTCAGCTCTGCAGAAAGAGCTGAGGAGTCTTCAGCATGAGATTGCTGGGGTTGCTCCTTTGTTTTCTTGATCCTTTTAGAATCAAGTGGGGTAGATGAATGTTTCCTTTTCTTAGAAGGAGAGGATTTTGTGGCCAAGGTATCGGCGATGGGTATTGTCGCTGAATGAGCCACAGAAGTAGAAGAAGGGTTGAGAAGAGTTAAGAGGGTAGAAAGACGTACCTCATTTTCAACAGGTTTGAAGTCGAGTACCTTAGGGCCAATCTGAGAGAGTTTTAGATCGCCCTCTTGCGGGTAGCTGTCCTTCAGGCCATATTGAAAGATAGCGCTGATGAATCGGGGGTAGGGAACCCAAGCAGGCCTGTCAGCGGCAGAGTCTACTCTTTGCAGCAAGTCATCATAGATGAGAGATGCCTAGTCAATGTGTAGACCTTTCAGCAGAGCGTATCCCATAGCTTGCTGAGGTTGAGCGGCTTGATCAGAAGAGCCGGTCTTGGCAGTCATGCAGCTGATAAGGTGAGTGAATATGAAGTTCATCTCGCTGGGCATTTTCGATTTCTTCAGCAGTATTAGCTTCTTCTCAGGCTTCTTGTCTCTGCCCATTTCCCATACATAGCCCATTGCATCAAAAAATGCAATAAGAGCTTCTTTGTCAGCGATCTTCTTATGGTCAGGGAAAGGAACAAAAGGTTTTTCCTTTGTAGCGATGGGAAAGTTCAGAGCTTTGCGAATGATGGCAGGTGTGATCTTTATCGTGCCATATTCAGTATCGCAGAGGATACAATCAACTGTTTTGGAGGGATCTTTGGCGGATGGTAGCTGAGAGTGTCTGGCAGAGTACCAGAACTGAGATAGTAGCAGCTGACTTGCAGGGGGTGAAATGGTCAGGGCTGTTGAAATGCAGCAATTCTTCAGGAAATTCACAGCATCTGTCAGATGTGTGACTTGCTTTCGAGGAGGAAACTCGAGAAGCGCAGAAAGGTTGTTTATCTTAGTCCAGTCTAGTTGATCAAGATTGAACTTAACCTGAGGAGCCTTGATGATTTCCACTTCCTCAGAGTCAGTAGAGAAGTTCTCAGCGGTAGTAGGAATGTTAGATGTTGCCATTTCCTGTATTATCAGTTCAACCAAAGATTAACAAATAAGAATAATCTTAATGTGGAAAGATTTTCCATTAAGATGGTTCGAATTTTGTCCATTTCATTCAGACAAAATGTCTTAATGAAGATTAGGGTTTTTCTTGATTTTTGAAACGAAATGTAAAACCCATTTTCTTGTTTTCCAGTTTTCTATGAAGAAATAGATTCTGGAAACGAATGAAGAAAAAGTTTAAGATTTTGCATTTAAACTTGAAGAACAACCATGAAATGGTTGTGTTCATAAAACCACGAAAGAAAATGATTTCATTTTTCGAAGTTCTTTTTTTTGATCTTGTTAAAACAATGAGAAGATCGGAAACAAGTTATACGCATTCGGTAATAAATAAGAACATATTAACCTTGATGTTTGATGAAGAAGATGATGAACAGTTCTTGAAGTTTTTGAAATCACAAATGCAACAGTGAATTCTTTCTTGTGGAGGAAGATTGATCGCGTAAAAGAAAAAATATAAACAAAGAATTTGTTTATATAGAGATTTTAGAAAGAGAAAATCTTGAGCGGGAAAAGATTTTCATCATGACACGGGCACATGTTTGCATTTGATTGGAAGTTTGAACGAGACGTGCAAACGTGTGTCAGGAAGAGAAAACGTGTCGGGGTTTTATCCGTTGCAATGACGCCACAACTGTCCTTTCATATTCTTGGTTGTCTCTGAGGTTTTGAAAAACTCAGAGATACTTTTGAAAACATGAAGCACTGAATGAAAATATTCAGTGAAGGTTTTAAGAAATTTCAAAATATCGCTGTTAAGGAAGAGATATTCAGCGATGCATTTTGTTTTGAAATCTTGCATTTTCATGCGATTGTCAGGGATAAACAAAACATACCTTGATATCAGCGAATCAAGTTTATTCAGAGAGAGAATGATAGAATGGGTTATACAAGTTGATTTTATCCAAAGTAGTAGTGTCGCTGATCTTAATGTGAATCGCTGAAGATTTTATCCTTCAAAGTTCAGCATTCCAAGCCCGCTGATGAGAAAGTTGAATCTTGTCTCATCAAGAGGTTTGGTGAATAGATCAGCTAACTGATAATCAGTTGGAATAAAATGAAGTTCTATATTACCATTCATCACATGATCTCTGATAAAATGATACCTGATTTCGATGTGTACTGTCTTTGAGTGTAGTACTGGATTATTGACTATAGCGATGGCACTTGTGCTGTCGCAATAGATTGGAATTTTGGAGAGCTGAAGATCATAGTCTAGTAGCTGATTTCTCATCCACAAGACTTGAGAACAACAGCTTCCAACAGCTACATATTCAGCTTCAGCTGTGGAAGTGGACACTGAATTTTGCTTTTTACTTGTCCAACTTACCAGCTTTCCACCCAGGAGCTGACATCCTCCTGTGGTGCTGTTCCTATCCATTTTGCAACCTGCAAAATCACTATCTGAATAGGCGGTTAGATCGAATCCTGAATCTTTGGGATACCAAAGACCTAGATTCGCTGTACCCTTAAGATAGCGAAAGATTCGCTTTACAGCTTTCATATGAGATATCTTAGGTTCAGCTTGATATCGTGCACACAAGCATGTTGCAAACATAATATCGGGTCGGCAGCTGTTAGATACAATAGAGAGCCGATCATCCCACGGTACAGCGTGACATTGACAGGAACACCCTTAGTGTCCTTATCAAGTGTCAGCGGTGGTGCCATAGGGGTTTTCATAGCTGAACTTTCAGTTAAGTCGAATTTCTTCAGCATATCTTTAACATATTTTCCCTGATTTATGAAAGTTCCTTTCTCAGTTTGCTTAATCTAAAGACCAAGGAAATATGTTAGTTCACCCATCATGCTCATTTTATACTCATCTTTCATTCTATCAGCGAAACGAGTACAAAGCTCAGGGTTAGTAGAACCAAATATAATGTCATCAACATATATTTGAACTAAAATGATATGACCTTTCACTTTTCTAAAAAATAGAGTTTTGTCAATCTTACCTCGCTCAAATTTTTCAATATGGAGATAAGTAGAAAGAGTGTCATACCATGCACGAGGAGCTTGCTTCAAACCATAAAGTGCCTTATCCAGTTTATAAACATAACCTGGACGCTTAGAATCTGAGAATCCTGGAGGTTGTTCCACATACACTTCTTCATTCAGCTTTCCATTTAGAAACGCTGACTTAAAATCCATCTGATGTACTTTGAAGTTTTTGTGTACAGCATATGCTAAGAATAGACGAATAGATTCAAGTCTTGCTACTGGAGCAAATGTTTCGTCATAATCTATACCTTCCTCTTGTCTGTATCCCTGAGCAACAAGTCGAGCTTTGTTGCGGGTTACAGTACCATGTTCGTCCAACTTGTTTCGATAGACCCATTTAGTGCCTATTACTGTTTTATCAGTTGGTCTCCGAACAAGTTTCCAAACTTTGTTTCTTTAGAATTCAGTCAGCTCTTCTTGCATGGCGCTGACCCAGTTTGGATCTTTGAGGGCATCATCTACTTTCTTTGGTTCAGTTAGTGAAATAAAATTCACAAATAAACAAATATTACCTGCACTTCGTCGAGTTTGAATCCCAGCGTTTGGATCACCAAGAATTTGATCAATTGGATGATTTATAGTCCATCGCTGAGCCGGAGCGTGAGACGCTGACTCAACTTGAACTGGAGGAGCTGAAGATGAAGCTTCAGCGACGTCAGGAGTATCAGCCAAGAGATGAATGGATGCAGTTGTCATTATATTCACTGATTGCTGAGAAGTAGATGGAATGTCTGAGACATTTGGTTCAGCGTTAGGTATAGTGTTTATAGGAACAGCTGAGACCCAAGAAGTTTCAGCTTCACTGTTCTGCATATTTGGAATGATAGGACTATCATCTTCTACTGGATGAGCATTAGTGGGAATATCTTCTGAATCACCAAGATGAGAAAACATCCATTGATTCAGTTCTTCAATATCAGCGGAAGGTTTAGAGTTCGCTGAACGGGATTCGTCAAACGTGACGTGAATAGTTTCTTCTACAGTTTGTCTTCTACGATTGAAGACTCTGAAGGCTTTGGAAACTGAGGAGTATCCAAGAAAGATTCCATTATCAGCCTTAGGATCAAACTTTCCAAGAGCATCTCTGTTGTTCAGTATAAAACACTAACATCCAAAGATGTGAAGAAAGCTGATTGAGGGATTTCTCCCATGAAAGAGTTCATAGGCTGTCTTTTTGAATCTTTTGACTATCAGCGACCTGTTTTGCGTAAAACAAGCAGTGTTGACAGCTTCTGCCCAAAACTGAGTAGGCAGGTGAGAATCGCTGAGCATTGAACGTGCAGCTTCAATAATTGTTCTATTTCTTCTTTCAGCGACTCCATTTTGTTGCGGTGTTCTCACTGAAGAAAAGTTATGAGAAATACCCTTACTCTCAAGGAATGAATCAAGAGAACTGTTTTTGAATTCAGTCCCATGATCACTCCTTATTGAGCGAACGGTCAGATTGTTCAGGGTTTCCATCTTCCGAACAAAATTTATGAGTTCTTCAGGGGTGTCACTCTTAGAACGGAGAAACATTACCCAAGTGAAGCGAGAGAATTCATCAACTATGACCAGCGTATATTTCTTTTCAGCGATGGATTGTTTGTTAACATGGCTAAATAAATCCATATGGAGTAGTTGTAGAGGAGATGACACTGAAGAAACTTGCTTTGATTTAAAGCTTGCTTTGGCCTGCTTCCCTTTTTCACACGCTGAACATAAAGACTCTTTGGCGTATGAATGCTAAGGTAGACCAGTGTCTAACTCTTTTGAAGAAAGAGTGTTCAGTGTCTTGAAATTTAGATGAGATAGCCTCTTATGCCATAGCCAGTTGACATCAGATGAGGCCTTTGAGAAGAAACAAGAGTTCTCAGTGGTTGTTGAGTCCATGTTTATTACATAAACATTTTCCAAACGATAACCGCTGAGAGCTATCTTCTCCTTTTTGTCAGAGACAAAGCAGGATTCCTTAGTAAAGATTACTTTGTTATCCATGTCGCAAAGCTGACTGATGCTTAGAAGATTATGCTTCAGCCCTTCAACATATGCGACTCTTCTGAAGGAGGTTGTACCATTTGAAAGTACACCATACCCTCGGGTATGTCCTTTTCCATTTCCACCGAAAGTCACAGAGGGACCCTTCTCTTCTTTGTATTCAACGAGCAGGATTTTATTTCCAGTCATGTGTCTAGAGCATCCGCTATCAAGATACCAGATACCCTTCTTAACCTGCAATACAAAGGAAGATTAGTTTTTCTTGGGTACCCACTCAACCATGTATACACGTTTGTCAGTGGAAGTAGTTGGAATGGAAGGTTCAGCAGTCTTCACAGCATTTGAAGATTTAGCTTTGTCTTTCTTCACTTTGGTTAATTTCTTAACCTCAGTGGTAGAATTCACCTTGACCTGATTTGCACCAGGGTTGGTCTTCTTTGCCTTGGGTGCAATCTTCACCTTAGCTATCTTTTCAGCTTTGGTGGCTGTGGGGCACTTACTAGCAATATGATCGGTAAGTCCACAGTGATAACATTTCCTATAACTAAAAGTAGTTCTAGGACCATTTGAATGCTGAGCTTTTAATTTCAAATTAGAAGTGCCAGCACCAAGTAAACTATTGGCTTTAGAAATGGGACGAACATTCAGTTCTTCAGATTTCTTACCAAGGACATCCAATCTGAGTCTAGGAGTAGATCGCTGAATAAATCCAGATATCTGCTTCCTTGACCCAGAGGGATGAGCCACTGAAGCTTTAGAAGCATTTAGTTTTGGTACTAAGGTACCCTTCTGAGGATTCTGGTAAATAACAATTCCTTTACCTTTGTCTTTAAAGACAGAGGTAGGTTTTGAATAAACCATTTTCTCTTTGCCTTTTGAGGAGGTAGGAGTTTCCTCAGGGATTGGTGTAACCGACGAGGAGCACTGAGAAGATGAAGTATCAGCGACTGAGGATACGAACGTTCCAAATTTAAGCATTGAACGCTCAATGGTTGGTTTTGGAGTTTCATATTTGTAACCCAAACCACGTTTATCACTCAGGGGAATCTGAGACTTTATTATCTCAGTGATCTTTGTTGAAGAATTACACCATCCTTCAACAGTAGCTTTTTCAGCCTTTAATGCAGCGATAGCTTCTGCTCGTTCGATTTTGACTAGCTGATTTAAATATACTTGATCTTTAAAATCTTCTTCAATTTTAGAAAGCTTTTCTATTTGAAGGTGGCAGTTTTTAAGCTTTTCAGCGAGATCAAGATTTTGGTTTTCAACCACAGTTTTGCCGTTCATGGCTTCGTATAAACTTCTAGTCAAGAGATCGATCTTACGGAGACTATCAGCTTCATCAATATTTGCAATATTGGTAAAGAAAGAAGGTGATACCTGAATAGCAGATGTTGAAGTGGAGGGAATGTCTGAACTTTCTTCCTCTTCTTCAATCTTGGCCATAAGACATAGATTTGCTTCATCATCTTCAGAGTCAGATGATGATGCTTCTTCATCAGAAGCAGCCCAATCATAGTCAGCCATCAGGCCTTTATTCTTCTTCTTAAAGCTTTTCAGCTTTGCATATTTTTCTTTCAACTTTGAATATTTGTCATCTTTATTTCTTGGAGCAAAGGGTTTCTTTGTAAAAGCTGAGGGTCTAGAAACTTTCTTTGACCTGCACTCGTTAGCGAAATGTCCTGTCTTTTCGCAGTTAAAACAAGTAGCAGTAGCCTTATCAACAAACGCTGATGATCTAGGCTTGTCAGTTATGGAAAGAGGTTTGTTCTTTCTAAACATTTTCTTTTTGGCAAATCTCCTGAACTTCTTAGTTAGGAGAGCCAAAGATTCATCATTATCTGAATAATCAGAATCTGATGACCTTTCAGAGTTACTTTCTAACTCAGTGATAGTGACCGAGGGTCGCTGAGTAGAAGGTTCCTCTGAGATTAAAGCAACATGGGTGCTTTTGGAATCTTTTACAAGATTCTTCTTAAGATGGCTTGATTGCTCATGATTCAGCAACGTGCCATATAAGGTTGAAAGGGTCATTGATTTTAGATCCTTTGATAGCTTGAGACACATAGCATAATTGTCCCAGCTTTCAGGTAAACATTCTAGAAACTTTGTCAGTACTTCAAAGTTGGAATATTCCTTACCAACAGTTTTCAGATCTATAATTAAACAATTAAAACGTTGGTGAACTTCAGAGAGAGATTCATTCTTACCAGAAATGAAGCTTTCGTATTGTCTTACCAGGTTGATCTTTCTTGAATCCTGGACTTCAGACGTTCCTTCATACTGAACACATATTGTGTCCCACATGGCCTTTGATGTTTTCAGATTCATGACGGAATGGTAGACTTCGTCCGGAAGAGCCATGGATAGTATGGATCTGGCTTTTGTATCTATAACCACTTTCTTCTTATCTTCGTCAGTCCATTGAAGGATTTCCTTAGGTACCAGCCTTTCTGGAATAGCAGGTCTATTCTCAGCGCCTGGAACTGCAGCATCAATTCTTACAGGGATGAATGGACCATTCTCGAGATAGTAAGGCATAGTAGGGTCTACACCTTCTAAGAAGAGTGTCATCCTATTTTTCCATAAGTTGAAGTTATCTTTGGAAAATCTGGGAGGTTTAGCAAGAGAACCATTGTCTATATAATTTGTGTTTGTGTTGGTGGCCATTTTCAGATAATAGCAAGGAAGAGAAATATCTTAGATTAGATCTTGTTTATGAGATTAAACAAACCTGGCTCTGATACCACTTGTTGGTCCCGAAGGCCTATACAAGTTTGTAGAAGGGGGGGGGGGGGGGGGGGTTGAATACAAACACACAGATTTTACTTTTCTAAATTGTTTATTGATAAATCATTAACAATTTACAGCTTGTTGCGGAAACAAGATTAAGGATAAACCTAAATCTAAACAAGTTGGAACACTAAGGTTTCTTGCACTAAGAGAGATAAGGAAATTACTAATAATAACCTATCTTGAGATAAGAGATTGAACTTGTCCAGAGTTAGCAAGTTACTTCAAAATGAAGTGATTTCATACCCAAAATTTCCGCGGTGGGGCCGCGATCGTGGGTCAGGTCCCACGTGGCACCCCTGTTTGGCCAAAAGTCCCGCGAAGGCCTCTCAAGATTGCCCGCGGTAGCAATTTCGGTCCTGTCCCGCGGTGGGACCCCGCGATCTCGGGATTGTCGTGCTAGGTGTCACCTTAGGGTTGAAACCCTAATTTCATTAATGGGTATCCCAACCCCCACCCACCTAATCCGCGACTATAAGAGAGAGGGTGGGGGACCTCAATCCGGCCACCACTTCTATTTTAAATTTTCTCTCCCAAACTCTCTCAATTTGTCGTGTGGAATACACGCTCGGTTTAAAGATGGCACATGTTACTAGTTTGGTAAGTTTTTCTTAAGTTTGTTGTAGCTTTCCTTTATGTTGTTATTTTAAATTTTAAAATATATGATATGTATGTTGTTAGAGTTTTTTTTAACTTTGTTGTATGTTTGAATGTGTTATTTGTTTGTTATAATGTTGTGTTTATTATAGATATTAGAGTTTTAAAAAAAAGATGTTATAGTGTTTTTTTAATAAAATTTAGTTAGAGTGGTTTTTATAGAAAGATTTTAAGAGTTTTAAAAAAAAGATGTTAAGTGTTTTTTATAAAAATAAATGTTAAAGTGTTTTTTATAAAAATAAATGTTAGAGTGTTTTTTATAAAAAAATATGTAAATGTTTTTTTTATAAAAAGATGAGTGTTTTTTTATAAAAATAAATGCTAGAGTGTTTTTTATAAAAAAAAATATGTTAGTGTTTTTTTTATAAAAAAGTGAATGTTTTTTATAAAAATAAATGTTTGAGTATTTTTTATAAAAATAAATGTTAGAGTGTTTTTTATAAAAAAATATGTTAATGTTTTTTTTAATAAAAAGATGAGTGTTTTTTATAATAAAATATGTTAGTGTTTTTTTATATAAAAAACGTGAGTGATTTTTATAAAAATAAATGTTAGAGTGTTTTTTATAAAAAAATATGTTAGTGTTTTTTTTAATAAAAAGATGAGTGTTTTTTATAAAAATAAATGTTAGAGTATTTTTTATAAAAAAATATGTTAGTGTTTTTTTTATAAAAATATGAGTGTTTTTTAAAAAAAAAAATGTTAGAGTGTTTTTTATAAAAAAACATGTTAGTGATTTTTTTATTTATAAAAAGGTGTGTTTTTTATAAAAAAATTAGTGTTTTTTTTATAAAAAAGTTAGTGTTTTTAAAAAAAAATATATGTTTGATTATAGGTCCCCTAAACTTTGGTGAATGACAACTTAGGTCCTTAAACTTTGGTGAATGACAACTTAGGTCCCTAAACTTTATTGAATGACAACTTAGGTCCCTAAACTTTGCTAAATTACTACTTAGGTCCCTAAACTTTGCTGAATTACAACTTAGGTCCCTTAACTTTGCTAAATGACAACTTAAGTTCCTAAACTTTGGTGAATGACAACTTAGGTCCCTTAACTTTGGTGAATGACAACATAGGTCTCTAAACTTTGGTGAATGACAACTTAGGTCCCTAAACTTTGCTAAATTACAACTTAGGTCCCTAAACTTTGGTGAATGACAACTTAGGTCCCCTGACTTTGCTAAATGACAACTAAGGTTCCTAAAATTTGGTGAATGACAACTTAGGTCCCTAAACTTTGGTGAATGACAACTTAGGTCTCCTAACTTTGCTAAATTATTTAATTTTTTATTTTTCTTTTGAATATATAAAAACATTTAAATTGGCTTCACATGCCACACTCAAATTCATTTTGGCCTCTTGCCAAAAGCATCTATATATAACAATGTTATATTGAAATAAAATAAACCGCAACATATCTATTTGGATTTTGTCAAACGAGTGTAAATAGCCCTAAGGTATGTGGGGACTTAAGCAATCCTTGTGATTCCCCTGCTACCTGGAAGTCCAATAGATTGAGTAGTTTCTTTTCCAAAACTAAAACAGACGAATAATTATCAACACAATAAACCAAACAAGCAAAAACATCTATATATAACAATGTTATATTGAAATAAAAAAACCGCAACATATCTATTTGGATTTTGTCAAACGGGTGTAAATAGCCCTAAGGTATGTGGGGACTTAAGCAATCCTTGTGATTCCCCTGCTACCTGGAAGTCCAATAGATTGAGTGGTTTCTTTTCTAAAACTAAAACAGACGAATAATTATCAACACAATAAACCAAACAAGCAAAAACATCTGTATATAAGAATGTTATATTGAAATAAAATAAACCGCAACATATGTATTTGGATTTTGTCAAACGGGTGTAAATAGCCCTAAGGTATGTGGGGACTTAAGGAATCCTTGTGATTCCCCTGCTACCTGGAAGTCCAATATATTGAGTGGTTTCTTTTCTAAAACTAAAACAGATGAATTATTATCAACACAATAAACCAAAGAAGCAAAAGCATCTATATATAACAATGTTATATTGAAATAAAATAAACCTCAACATATCTATTTGGATTTTGTCAAACGGGTGTAAATAGCCCTAAGGTATGTGGGGACTTAAGCAATCCTTGTGATTCCCCTGCTACCTGGAAGTCCAATAGATTGAGTGGTTTCTTTTCTAAAACTAAAACAGACGAATAATTATCAACACAATAAACCAAACAAGCAAAAACATCTATATATAACACTAACTATAACATCCATGAATGACTATGTAGGCCGATTTTTTTTACATCGACTTGACGTTAAAGTGCCGCGTTGGCTACATGGTAGAGTTGAGACAGTGCTTCGCGGAATTAGGTGATCAGGCAGCTAGCATTGAAGAGATCTTTAGAGGGACACCTTTCGGTCCATGGATGGATCTTACCAATTCTGGTGGCGACCCCATGCTAGTCCACATGTTTCTACAGTTGGAGGTCGAGGTCTCCAATGGTGATCTGGAGGAGATGTATTTTGATGTCTTCGAGCATCAAATGCGGTTTGGGCGTCATGAGTTCTGTCTAATTACATGACTACTTTTTGGAGAAGCTCCCCCTTTCTCCCTTAACAGACATTTCCTTCGTTCGTAGGGTTTGGCCTGGCGTGTCACCATCTCGTTTGAGGCTGAGGACAGTCATGGAGACGATGAAACAGGGCCTTGGTGCCCTAAGCGACTAGGATGCTGTCCCTGTATGCTTGGTGGCGATCGTGGATATGGGCTTCATGGGTCGTGAGTGGAGCCAGACTGCTTCCGAGACGGTCCCTAGGGCCGTCGAGGACTTGGATTTGTTTAACAGGTATCCGTGGGGTAGCCACATCTGGACACATACCTATACACAGATGCACCGAGCCATCGCCAGACGTGCTGATCGACTTACCAAGATGAATCTTTGTAGATTTGCATACGCTTTCAAGGTTAGATAAGTAGTGTTAATGCCAAAAATTGCACAAAAGTACAACTTAAGGTTGATGTGGACTTTTAAAAACTAAAGAAACGTATCTCAAGGCCAAGCAACACAATCGCGGGAAAAAGTAAACAAAACAAGAGATTTGGTGACGCAGAAAACCCTGAAACGAGGGAAAAACTCGCGGTCGACTTGTGAGAGTCGACGGTTGTAACGTCCCAAAAACATAACATGCATTAACTTGGAATAAGCATTCGAATTACATCAATAACTTGTCAATAACTCAACAATAAGCTATACTAAACAAAATTTGACAGCGGAAGTCTCTAAATCCACAGCCGAGAGCTACATCTATAGCCATTAGAATCCAAAACTCTAGAGTCGCTCTAGTCTCCAAAATTCTCCTTGAGTCACTCCTAGTTCTTACTGGAAGGACCCATAGCGCGCTTACCTGAAAATGGTTTAGTTTTTGAAAAGCGAGGGTTAGACCAAAAGGTCTAGTGAATTCCCTCTGAAAACAACATGTAAAACAGTTGGAAAACATTTATCAATAGACTATAATGCATCATCACACAAGGTACTGCACTGTGTGTGGATCACATAAACATTTCGCGATCGGGGTTCCATCAGGTTCCCTTCCCGCCCTTCTTGGAGCCCACTCGGACTCCCCTCTACCGGATAGGAGGGAAACAGATTCCAACCTACCGGCCTGTCATACATATCCAAGGGATCCTCAGATCTCGAGAACCTCTCTCTGACCCCACAGTGCAGACCGACACCACATAGCATATAAGTACGTTCATGAAAACATATAAGTTAAAGTATCCGTACGTCATGTCTTTCATTTCTTCATGTTAAACATTTCATTTAATAGAACAGATACGTTCGTGAAAATCATGCAATCAGTTCATAACATTTCATGCTCGGTAAAACCATAATCAGTTAAAACATATATCATTTGCGTCGAAAAAGGGTTTAGGGAACTCACCTGAAAAAGTGAATCTTCTCCTTAGCCTCTTGTCTCGCTACGCTAATACACCTAATAATTAATTCAAAGAATAATTAGATGCACTACCCTTTCATTCTAATTTCCTCTCTTTATTCGATCCTATCCATTACTACTAGGCCCGCAGTACGGCTTAGTTCTTAAGTTAATCTGGCCCAAAGTCTCTGAGTCCCAATAGTGAACTAGTTCATGTGGCGGTCCAACTACCTACTCGGCCCAACCGCAGGAGAGCCCCGGTAGTCCTCAACTCCCGGTATCACCCGACTCCCGGTACGGCGACTCCCGGTACGAGGCAACTCCCGGTACGGGTGACTCCCGGTACGGGACAACTCCCGGTACAGGCGACTCCCGGTACGGGCGACTCCCGGTACGGGGCAACTCCCGGTACGGGCGACTCCCGGTACGGGCGACTCCCGGTACGGGGCGAACCAGTGGCAAAGCCTTCGCTCGCCATAGCTCGATTTCTTCCATACCATAGGATTTGTGAAGGTTAAAAGCCAAAACATTAACACCCCAAACTGTTACTAACTGAGTTCTTAGCCTAATTCATTCCTTCGATTAGCAATCTCAATACTCATTTTAAAAGGAAACCTTCAGGGTGTTCTTAGAACTCATACAGTTACCAAAACCATAAATTACAAATTGAATCTATCTTATCTATTACTATGAGTGCATAAGGTAACAACGATGGATGAATTTCCTTACCAGATTAATGGCTCTTTACAGCAACCAACACTGCAACTCCTTCCTCGTCGTTCTCTTTTCTTCCTAGCCGCCAACAACAAAGAGGAGAATGATCAGTGTGTCAACCCTAGGGAATTGGTCCCTTTATATACTTTCCACAAATTGCAACTAACCCCTTTCTCTAAACTTTCATTTCTTCTAGTCTGACCACTTAACTTACACATAACCGAAATAGGGTTGTTACAACACTCCCCCCTTAAAAGAATTCCGTCCCCGGAATTCCTCATTGGAAGAGCTGCGGGCACCTCGCCCTCATCTCCGATTCTAACTCCCAAGTAGCCTCTGGGCCTTTATGATGCCTCCACTGTACTTTAACCAGCTTAGTCTCCTTGTTCCGTGACTTCCTCACTTTAACATCCGTGATCGCTTCGGGCTCTTCTACGAAGTTCAACTTTTCATCCACCTTAATGTCGTTTAACGGCACCGCTTTAGTCATGTCGGCTAAACATTTCCTCATATTTGACACATGAAACGCGTTGTGAACGCCTTGCAACTCTTCCGGTAGATCCAGTCTGTACGCCACCTCCCCAATTCGTTCGGTAATTTCAAACGGTCCGATGTAACGTGGGCTTAATTTCCCACGTTTTCCAAACCGCATAACTCCCTTCCACGGGGAGACCTTTAGCAACACGAAATCTCCGACCTGAAATTCTATATCCTTTCTTCTCTTATCAGCATAACTCTTTTGTCGGTCGCGTGCGACTTTCAGTCTTTCTCGCACTTGAACTATCTTGTCCGAAGTCAGTTGTACCAATTCTGGTTCGGCTAACTGCCTTTCACCCACCTCGTTCCAACACAAAGGCGTCCGACATTTCCTACCATAGAGTGCCTCAAACGGCGCGGCCTTGATGCTCGAATGGTAGCTGTTATTATAAGCGAATTCGATCAATGGTAGGTGCTTTTCCCACGAGCCTTGGAAATCTAAAGCATATGCTCTCAACATGTCTTCCAATGTTTGGATCGTACGCTCACTCTGACCGTCGGTCTGAGGGTGATAAGCGGTACTCAACTTGATCTGCGAACCCATTTCTCTTTGGAAGCTCCTCCAGAACACAGAGATAAATCTGATATCGCGGTCTGATACAATTGACGAGGGTACCCCGTGGCGGGTTATGATCTCGTCGATGTACAACTTTGCTAACTGCTCCAAAGTGTAAGACTCTCGTATAGGTAAAAAGTGTGCCGACTTCGTTAGTCGATCTACGATCACCCAAATGGCGTCATAGCCCTTTGGAGTTCTAGGTAAATGGGTCACGAAGTCCATCGTGATTTGGTCCCACTTCCACATCGGTATCTCTAACGACTGGAGCTTCCCGTACGGTCTTTGATGTTCGATCTTTACACGCGAACACGTCATACAGGTCTCTACAAGATGGGCCACGTCTTTCTTCAATCCAGGCCACCAGTAGTCTCGTCGTAGGTCTCCGTACATCTTGCTAGCTCCGGGGTGGATCGAGTACTTCGATTTGTGAGCTTCTTCAAGAATCAGCTTTCGGAGTTCTCCGAGTTTCGGAACCCAGATTCTCCCATTCAAACATTTCACCCTCGACTATCTTCCACTAACATGGACGCTTGCCCCACCATTCTCTCCTTCTTAAGATTTTCGGTTTCGAGCGCTTCAACTTGACATTTCTTTATTTCAGCTAACAGATTGAATGTGACCTCAGCCCTCATGGCCACAATCATGGGGGTTTCACCTCGTCCCTTATGGCTCAAGGCGTCCGCCACCACGTTTGCCTTCCCCGGATGGTATTCGATCTTATAGTCGTAGTCGGTCAACAATTCAATCCATCTCTTTTGGCGCATATTCAACTCTTTTTGATCAAAGAGATGACATAAACTCTTGTGGTCCGTGAAGATCTGGCACTTTGTCCCATACAGGTAATGTCGCCAAATCTTCAGGGCAAAAACCACTGCCGCCAATTCTAAATCATGCGTAGGATAGCGAGTCTCGTGATCCTTTAACTGCCGGGAGGCATAAGCGATCACCTTACCTCGTTGCATGAGTACGCAACCCAAGCCGAGCTTCGATGCGTCACTGAAAACCACAAAATCGCCCGAACCGTCCGGTAACGACAAAACCGGAGCGCTACTCAGCATATCCTTCAATTTATGAAATGCTTCTTCTTGTTTCTCCAACCAGACGAACTTGACATTCTTCTTTGTTAAAGAGGTCAGTGGCGTGGCAATACGTGAAAAGTCTTTGATGAACTTTCGGTAGTACCCCGCCAGCCCAAGGAAGCTTCGAACTTCTGACGGATTCCTAGGTTGCTCCCAGTCTCGAATAGCTTCAATCTTAGCCGGATCAACCATGATCCCCGCCTCAGACACCACGTGCCCGTGGAACTGCACTTCCCTCAGCCAAAACTCGCACTTGGAAAACTTCCCATACAACTTCTCTTGCTTCAATAGCTCGAGAATCGTACGAAGGTGGCTTTCGTGCTCCCCCTCCGATCTTAAAAATATCAGGATGTCATCTATGAACACTATCACGGACTGATCCAAATAAGGTTGGCATACCCTATTCATTAAGTCCATGAATGCTGCCGGGGCGTTGGTTAGCCCGAACGGCATCACCAGAAATTCGTAGTGTCCATACCTGGTCCGAAACGCAGTCTTCGGCACATCCTCCTCCCTCACCTTGAGTTGATGGTATTCTGACCTCAGATCAATCTTGGAAAAGTAACTGGCTCCTTGTAACTGATCAAACAGGTCGTCGATTCTCGGAATCGGATACTTATTCTTGATCGTGACCTTGTTGAGTTCTCGGTAGTCTATGCACATTCGCATAGTACCGTCCTTCTTCTTCACGAAGAGCACAGGTGCTCCCCACGGAGAGGTACTCGGTCTAACGAACCCCTTATCTAATAACTCCTGCAGTTGAGTCATCATTTCCTTCATCTCGGACGGCGCCAATCTGTATGGTGCGCGGGCAATCGGTGCAGATCCCGGCATCAGATCAATTCTGAACTCGATCTGGCGATCCGGGGGATAGACTTGTTAAGTCATCCGGAAATACTTCCGGGTACTCATTTACTACATGCACATCACCCACCCCACGTTTCTCCTTCTTGGCGTCCAACACGTATGACAAGAATCCTTGGCACCCTTTCCTCAAGCATTTAGTAGCCCTAACCATAGAGATCAGGTTGTTCTTTCTATTACGACGATCCCCATAAATTACTATGGGATCTCCATCAGGTGGCTGAATCCTGATTAACTTTTTTGTGGCAAATGATATTCGCATCATTCGCGGCTAGCCAGTCCATACCCAACACCACATCAAACTCTCCCATTGCCATGGGATATAACTTCATAGGTATTAACCTCCCTTCTATCTCTATGACACACCCTTCTACCACCTCCTTAACATACACCAAACTATCATTAGCGGTTTCCACCTCTAGTGCCCTCCTCAAACGTCTAGGCCTCACCCCCAAACATTTCATAAACGTACACGATATAAAGGAGCGATTTGCTCCCGAATCAAATAACACCTTGGCACATAGAGAGTTTACTGGGAACGTACCTGCCACAACATCTGGGACTTCCTCCGCTTCTTCCGCAGTCATGCGGAATGCACGTCCCTTCGGACGCGCCGGTTCTATACCCTTCTCGTCGTCCTTTCTTCCCTGACGTTCCCCGTACTGAGTCGTTCCACCCTTTTTCAACTGCGGGCAATCATACCACATGTGACCCTTAGCGCCACATTGGCGACATGATCCTCCTTTGGGGCAGTCCCTTGCCATATGACCGGGTAAGCCACACTGGTAGCATGAGTTTGAACCTGCCATGCATTATCCCTGGTGCACCTTGTTACACTTCGAACACGTTCGCCCAGTGGCATCCTTGTTAACACGGTTGCCTGGTCAGAACATTTTCCCTCTCCTTGAGTCGTTACTCGGACCATCCCATTTGCGCTTCTCTCCCCCCTTCTCAGTCGTCTGACGGTTCTTTTCTTTCTCAATCAGCTCGGCCGTATTGATGGCCGCCTGAAAGGTAGTGAGGTTTCTAGCCAGAACCAATTCCCGAATACTGCTCTTCAACCCATGGATGAATCGCTCCACTCGGCGTTCCTCCGTTGGCACGTACAAATATGCAAAGCGAGACTTCTCAATAAACTTTGTGGTATACTCCCGCACTGTCATACCTCCCTGATCCAACCCCAAGAACTCTTCTTCCAATCTTTTTACTGCCGCGAGCGGGCAGAACTGAGCTTTGAATCTGTCTACAAACGCTTCCCACAACATTCCCATAGCCACTGTCGAACCCTTTCCCCCAGTCTCGGCCTCCCACCAGTAAACCGCATCGGATTTCAACATGGACAGAGCAAACATTACCCTATCCCCATCAGCACACTTGCAAGTATCGAAGACCAGTTCCATTTCCTTCACCCATTTCATTGCCAAGATAGGGTCATACTCGCCCTTAAAAGTAAGGGGCTTGCATGAGGCAAAGGCCTTGAAATTGCATCCCTTAGCTGCTAACTCATTCATCACTTGAGGGTTTGAATTCAAGTGACTCCCAGTACCGGTCACTAGTAGACTAGACAGCTCCACGCTTTCTCGGTTCTCACTTGCTTCCTTGCATCCCGAAGCTGACTCGTTCTGCTTAGTGAGGAGAGCCTGCAAGGTCTCTTGAATCTTACCCAATTCAGCAGCTAGGTTCTCTCGTGTGACAAACGCAGATCCGCGGCCTCGACCCCGACCCCTTGGCTGAGTTACCCTCCTTGCAGAAGCTGAACTCTCCTGAAGAGAGTCTTCTTGATGAACAGGGGCTTCCACACTCCTCGTTCTTCTAGATGCACGAGTCGTTCTCAGGTTCGGGTTTCTTCTATCCCCGACCACTTGGGTGGCGGCCCGACGGGGTGTTCTTCCCCGACCCCTTCCACGACCCCTACCTCTTCCACGGGTAAGAGTTGCCCTTGTCGGTTCCACGGGTCCATTCTCTAGTACTTCTTTATCCTGATTCCTTGGCACTGCCGGTGCCGACCTACTCCTCAAGGTTCTCCCAGCCATTTCACTAACGCTGAAAGAAAACAACAATTAACCTTTGCTAGAAGAGACACAACAATTTTGCTACATAAGGTAAGTTTAAGCACGCACGCGTACCTGTAAGTTCGTAATCACACTGGCCAGGTGTGATCCCAAACTTACCTTACACATTTGTCCTTGGCACCTTATTTCCTAGCGCATATATAGTGATCGTTCCTAGAGGCAATCCTATGTCTCGGCTGTGTTTTTCATCTTACAATTTAAGTTTAGGCCCTATTGGTCACCTAAATCCCTTAAACTAAGGCTCTGATACCATTTGTAACGTCCCAAAAACTTAACATGCATTAACTTGGAATAAGCATTCGAATTACATCAATAACTTGTCAATAACTCAACAATAAGCTATACTAAACAAAATTTGACAGCGGAAGTCTCTAAATCCACAGCCGAGAGCTACATCTATAGCCATTAGAATCCAAAACTCTGGAGTCGCTCTAGTCTCCAAAATTCTCCTTGAGTCACTCCTAGTTCTTACTGGAAGGACCCATAGCGCGCTTACCTGAAAATGGTTTAGTTTTTGAAAAGCGAGGCTTAGACCAAAAGGTCTAGTGAATTCCCTCCGAAAACAGCATGTAAAACAGTTGGAAAACATTTATCAATAGACTATAATGCTTCATCACACAAGGTACTGCACTGTGTGTGGATCACATAAACATTTCGTGATCGGCGTTCCATCAGGTTCCCTTCCCGCCCTTCTTGGAGCCCACTCGGACTCCCCTCTATCGGATGGGAGGGAAACAGATTCCAACCTACCGGCCTGTCATACATATCCAAGGGATCCTCAGATCCCGAGAACCTCTCTCTGACCCCACAGTGCAGACCGACACCACATAGCATATAAGTACGTTCATGAAAACATATAAGTTAAAGTATTCGTACGTCATGTCTTTCATTTCTTCATGTTAAACATTTCATTTAATAGAACAGATACGTTCGCGAAAATCATGCAATCAGTTCATAACATTTCATGCTCGGTAAAACCATAATCAGTTAAAACATATATCATTTGCGTCGAAAAAGGGTTTAGGGAACTCACCTGAAAAAGCGAATCTTCTCCTTAGCCTCTTGTCTCGCTACGCTAATACACCTAATAATTAATTCATAGAATAATTAGATGCACTACCCTTTCATTCTAATTTCCTCTCTTTATTCGATCCTATCCATTACTACTAGGCCCGCAGTACGGCTTAGTTCTTAAGTTAATCTGGCCCAAATTCTCTGAGTCCCAATAGTGAACTAGTTCATGTGGCGGTCCAACTACCTACTCGGCCCAACCGCAGGAGAGCCCCGGTAGTCCTCAACTCCCGGTATCACCCGACTCCCGGTACGGCGACTCCCGGTACGAGGCAACTCCCGGTACGGGCGACTCCCGGTACGGGACAACTCCCGGTACGGGCGACTCCTTGTACGGGCGACTCCCGGTACGGGGCAACTCCCGGTACGGGCGACTCCCGGTACGGGGCAACTCCCGGTACGGGCGACTCCCGGTACGGGGCGAACCAGTGGCAAAGCCTTCGCTCGCCATAGCTCGATTTCTTCCATACCATAGGATTTGTGAAGGTTAAAAGCCATAACATTAACACCCCAAACTGTTACTAACTGAGTTCTTAGCCTAATTCATTCCTTCGATTAGCAATCTCAATACTCATTTTAAAAGGAAACCTTCAGGGTGTTCTTAGAACTCATACAGTTACCAAAACCATAAATTACAAATTGAATCTATCTTATCTATTACTATGAGTGCATAAGGTAACAACGATGGATGAATTTCCTTACCAGATTAATGGCTCTTTACAGCAACCAACACTGCAACTCCTTCCTCGTCGTTCTCTTTTCTTCCCAGCCGCCAACAACAAAGAGGAGAATGATCAGTGTGTCAACCCTAGGGATTTGGTCCCTTTATATACTTTCCACAAGTTGCAACTAACCCCTTTCTCTAAACTTTCATTTCTTCTAGTCTGAGCACTTAACTTACACATAACCGAAATAGGGTTGTTACAACGGTGCACTATGCTCGCCAAACAGGGGCGAGAGTCCTTTTGTAACAGGTGATTTGTGTACAATAGATTACAAATGAGTGTAAATATAAATATAGTCGTATGCAAATGACGTGTGTCGTGCGTAAATCGTGCGAAATAAACTGTCGTCGTATGGTTCGAACTGCTGTCGTGCGAAGATGTTTCAGCGATATTCATTCGAATTCCTTGCGAATTACTGCGTTTCTGGTGTAGAATTGCTTAGAAAGTAGATGGAACAGAGCGAAATAGCTTGGAGTAGATTTCAGAACAGATGCCCATTTCGGTTGCAACACAAGCCTTTAAGTAGCTTCCGCTGGTCATTAAAGGTGTCATTATGGTGCACTTTGTAACCACTGTCGGGCTTTTAATGCCATAGATGACCTGATCGTTACTGACCGTTCGCACCATGAATGCTCGTAGACCTGCATTAATGAACAAAAGAAATGGGTTTGACTGTAATGGTTAGTGTAATCGTACGGCCGTCTTAAGTCCCAGACGTCGGTTGTACGGAATGTACGACCAGCATAAAAACGTACGACCGAACATACGTCTGTAAACGTCTTGTAAGACCTTATCTTAATATAGGGGTGGTCTTGTGGAAATTTCATTTGAGTTTCCTAGCGTCGGTCGTGAGGTGTGATTTTTTACCAAAACAGTTTACCCCTAAAATTTGAATTTCAGGCGTGAAGTTTGAATTTTAGATCTGACGATGCGTTTTGCCACGTGTCGCATGGGGAGAGGGTCTGGTTGAATTCCAACCATCTTGGTTCGATTCGGATTGGAGGAAGTGATGGGGTCGTGACGTCACGCCGGCGTGTCAGGGACGAAAGGACATTTAGAAAACAAGTGTTGTCCATCGGCATGATGCATGAGAAAAGTCGTTTGACAGGTGCCGACCTTCCAGCGGGTCGACCTGACACGATCTTTGCCATAAATAGCGCAATTCTGGGAATCGTTTCCTCTTTACTCTCACTTGTGTTTTTAGGAAAGATTTCGAAGAGATTTTCTTGCCATTGTTACGTGTGATTCGAGCGTCTTATAAATTTCAACAGAGAAATTCAGTGCTCTTCACGTTTTTAGAAGAAAATGTCGATAGAACCAGCGAGTACCATCGATAATCAGGAGAGTTTGGAGGCTTTCAGGACTTTGTCCAGCATTCCGGACGCCGTAGAGATCTGCTCACCGGGCCAACTTCGGCCGACGGATTGTCCGAGTGGACATTTCGTTTTATACGAATACCCCTTTAAGGTGGGTTTAAAATGGCCGCTTGTCCCTCTGGCGAGGGAATTTTTAGTCGAGTTTGGTTTGTCTCCGGCGCAAGTGATGCCCCAATTCTAGTGAATCGTCAATGTGATCGATAAGATCACAGGTGACTGGACGACGCCATTCAATGTACTCGAACTTCTAGCGTCCCATATGGTGAAGGCGGATAAGTACCACCGACACAACCTGTTCTCCCGATACATGGGAGATCAAGTTCTGGTGCTGAACACCCAGGCGAATGACCGCGGGTGGAAGGCCCGATATGTCTTCGAGAAGACAGATTCGCTCGAGCTTTTGGACGAAGTCGCGTCGTGGTTGATTTCTGGGTGGAATACCAACAGTAAGATTTCTTTTCTTCGGTTTCTATGTACAGAATCGTGTTCTACTGATTAACTCGCCATGTTTCAGGTCTTATGTTCCCGGACGTAAGTGTATCTGAGGAGGTGGAGGAGAGAATCGAGAAGTTCCAGATGTATAATCCGGACGACAAGTCGTTTCTCGTCCAGCGCAGTCTTAGAGACGAGGACTCGGACGATGAGGTCGTTGAACTTATAGAGACGGTAATTCCTGCAAGAGAGGAACCGAAAAGGGAAGAAGACATAGCAGGTAACTTTCATACATTCTTCTTGATCACGTCGTATGTTTTATTTATACGACTTTTATCTTATCGTGCTTTCTGCTGCTTTATAGGTGGTTCGGGCGTCGTGCCCATACCTGACGTGCAGAAAAAGAAAGCTCAACTCTCGTTGGCCCATAAGGCCAAGGAGTTGAAGCGGAAAGCTCCTCCACCCCCGTCGTCGGGGGTGAAGAAGTCCAAGACGGTTCTCTGAAGGGAACCGTCGTCGAAGGGTGGTGCCTCGTCGGGGGTCACCACTGCTGAGAAGACGAAGACGCCACCACGAGTCGTCGATGCGACTCCGGTGAGTATGGCCCCTCCCTTGTTTATATAGGTTGGTCTTCCTCCCTCGTCGGTCGACAAGGGGAAAAGCAAGAGGACGACAGAGTCTAGTAACATTATGACTGTGAATCTTACACTGCCGTCAAACTTCATGGCCGGGGAAGAAATGGATAGCAGTAAGATCTTCCCCGATCTGGAAAAATTCCTTTTGCCGTCCTTCAAGGAACGATTGGAGGGTGTGACGGTCGACGTCATGAGATCGCACGTCGCAGGATTGACTTTTAAGGTACGTACGATCCGACTGTCTTAAGTATTTTTCCGCTTTATTTGTTTTCTTAATGTTTGTGTTTTCGTGCGCTGCAGGTGTTCCAAACTTCCCTTTGCCTGTATGCCCCCATGGATAAAATCCTTAGGGTTACTCCTGTTGCTATAGAGAAAATGCACAAGGCACAGGAGGAAGCCCGTGTGGCGAGGAATCAGGAGAAGCTAGCGTTGGAAAAGGTCGAGTGCTATTCCACGAAGCTTGCCGAAGTCGAGGACTTTTATGCGGCGTCGTTGAGCGTGAAGGAAGACATTCAGCGTCTTATGAAGGAGACCGTCGAGAAGTCCGTTGCGATTGAGGTAGAGTTACGAACGACTAAGGGCTCCTTGGTCGAGAGCGAAAAATAAGTCGAGGACCTTAAGTCGCTCATCGAGGCGAAGGAGGAGAATATTGCATCCTTAGAGGAGCGTCTCCAGTCGTTTGAGGCTCTGACCCGTCTGAGGGTTCGAGCGGCGATAATGTGTCACCATTTGCGGGGGTTAGACCCTATGGCCGGAGCCGAAGTAGAGGTCAAAACCTTCTTAGAGCAAGTCGAGGACGAGGATGAACTCGACCAAGAAGACAAGCTGGAAGAAGAGGACCCGACAGACGCATCGATCGACGTAACTGGCGACGAGGAGATCGCTGAGGACTCTCCTCTGCCTTGACTTTTTGCTTTTAATAAGGGGTGACTATAATTGGTCGTGCCCTTTATTTGTATAGTTTTTGTCGTATAAATACAAGTGGTATTTTTGTTATGCTTTTGTCGTATACTTTACTTTGCTGCAATCGAACAAAATAACACAGATGATAACAAAACTGAACGAATGTATAAGTCGTATGTACGACTTCGACGTTTATAATTGCGAAGTAATCGGGCGTCTAAGGCTGAATAAGTATTCTAAGTATGGAATTTAAGTCATAAGACTCGCGTGTCCAACACTTAGTTTTAAGGGACACCTGTGACGTTCATAAGACCCGTAGGATGAATCATAAGATTCCTGTTTTGCGAGTTTCAAGGGCTATGTTCCTCACGACGAATATCGTAAGACTTTTATTTAAGTCGTAGAGACTTTGGTTTCTCATAGGATAAACCGTAAAACCTGTGTCTTAATTGCCATAAGACTTATGTTTTTAAGTCGTATAGACTCTGCTCGAAGAATGTCTTTAGAGGTATCCGGGCGACTGAGCTGAACATGCATTCCAAATCACAGGGTTTAAGCCATAAGACTTCGTATTTTGAATGCACCTGTTGTGATCGTAAGATCTATGTGGCGAATCGTAAGATTCGGTTTTTGAGTCACGAGTTATGGGTCATGACTTTATCTTCTTACGATATAGATCGTAAGACTGATGTTCGTGCGATCCTGCGAACCTGTCATATAAGATCCAGGGGTGGTCGTTGGTTTGACCAACGACCCTCCGATGCTTAAGTCAGTAATCGTTTTGTCGAAATAAATCGAAGTAAAAAAGAAATAAAATGTACTATAATCCAGCTACGTGGGATTGCGGTCGGAGATTCGACGCTACGACCTTCAGACGTATGATTATTTGTGGATCGTTGTCGTGCGTGATTTCAGAAGAAATTCCGAGCATGCACAGAATGTTAGTCTAGACGGCAGAGATGACCCTATAATCCCGAATCTGGGAGTAGGCGTCTACTTCTGCCCATTCAGAGGAATAATTTGAAAAGACTATCAGGAAAATTTCTTGTACCTGAGTGCCGTTGACGGGCGTTACGTACCTGGTGACGTTTATCGTTTCGTTGTGGGGGCTGATTGCCCCCGAGTCATGAGCTATATCTATGCCCCTGATTGATCGTTGAAAACTGTGGAGTCGTATGGGGTACATCATTCTGCCCCCTTGTGGTGACTGTAAGACGATACCCTGGATTTGCCTTTTCTGGTGTAAGGATAGATTAGATCAAATCGTGTACCATCGCCACAATGTTGGTTTCACCTTTGAGGTTTCATAGAGGCTTTATAGCAATCACGGGCGGTCTTCTGCTCGCTTTTGATTTCTGGTACTCCCCATGGCGTCGGGAATTTGATCGTATGATGATAGGTCGAGGGGACCGCTTTTATGTCGTGGATCCAATATCGACCAAGTATAACATTGTATGCTGATGAACAGTCAATAACGTTAAATAACGTTTGCTTGTTGACCCCTTTAGCATACACTGGGAGGATGATCTCTCCCAGAGTGGTGGTGAAATCGCCATTGAATCCTATCAGAGTCATCGATCGACGGGTGATCTCTGAATTATCAATTCCCATAGCTTTGATAGTACTTAGAAAGATGATATTGGCCGAACTGCCCCCATCGACCAGTACTCTTTTGGTAGAGCAGTTGCCAATAGTGAGCTGGATGATCAAACCATCATGATGCTTTTGCCAACTTTCCTGGAGGTCGTCTTGATCGAACGTTATCGGCATCGCCTCAACTCTAATTCTTGCTTCGGTTGGGACGATCGAGGAATGGGGTATTCTCCTTACGATTGACTGGCGTGCCGCTTGGCTGCCGATTAGGTTAAACCACAGACGTCGGACCCACCCATCACACAGATAACGATTTTTTCATGGACGGGGGATTCGGGTCTTACGTTATCGACTGGCGTAGATTCCTTATCGATCAAGCCCAGCAGATGACCCTTGGGGACGATCCAGGCTAACTTCTTCTGCAAAGCAAGGCAGTTATCCGTCGTGTGACCATGGTCGCTATGGAAGTCGCACCATTTGGTCTTGTCCTTCTTGTCGTCATCTTTATCACCTTTCTTGGGCCATCGAACAGACGACGGGATGTCTCTAAGAGCGTCGACTAGCTCTTTCACCGTCCCTTTGAATCCATAAGAGGAGATCTTAGGATATTGAGGGAATCGCGACGTAGGATTGCTCTTTTTCTTATCGAACCGAACGTTCGATATTTGGCGCGACGGCTCTGACTTGACGCTCGGTTTGGATTTGAAATCTGGCTTCTTGATCCCGAGCATCTTTTTGTCAGTTGAAAGCTTACGACAGAAGACTAGGTTGTCTTTGACCCTCATGTAAGCTAGAGTCCTAGCTCGTACGTCTTCAAAATTCTCTGAAGGATATTTTGTAAGATCGACGTATAGCCCTGTAGTGTTGTCGTCAAAACCGCGCTTGTAAGCTTCGATGGCAGTCTTGACGTCACAATTTGGAATGCTTATCATTTCTGCGTTAAAGCGGTTGAAATAACTACGGATGGATTCTCCGGACTTTTGTACGACGTAGTATAGGTCGCTGGTCTGCTTCTCCATCTTGCGACTACTGGCGAACTGTTGCGAGAACTGGTTGACCAATTCTGCGAAGTTGCTAATGGACTTGGGCTTGAGATTGATCAACCATTGGAGAGCAGGACCTGTAAGAGTCGCCCCAAAGCTCTTTCACATGCACACCTCTTGATATTGCTGTGGAATTTAGACTATCCACATCAATTGCTTGTATTGTGCAATATGCTCTGTCGAGTCAGTTATTCCTGAATATTTTGGAGTAAAAGGAGGAATATTATATTTCTTTGGGACGTCGACAGTCGCTATCGCATCGACGAAAGGAGAAACTTGAAATCCTGTGCGGGGTTCGACGTCGACAGGGACGGTGGTGCCTGGTAGCTTGGAGAGTAGCGACAACATCTTTTTGTTCTGATCCTCCAATAACCTGAGTCACTGGGCGACGGGGTCATTAGGATCAGAATTTACACCGATATGAGGATTGACGTCTGAATTTGTAGCCGTCGTCGTACTGTTTCCATAAGAAGAACCATTGGCGTCCACGTTGAGAGGGACGAAGTATGGCGTGGCTCCATTATGCAAAGGTGGCGGTTTTAGGTATTGAGGGGGATATTGTCCTTGATGAGGATTGTTGACAAATGGCCCCGAACTTGGATTGCTAACGAATGGGCCCGATCCTGGGTTATTGGCGAATGGACCCGATCCTGGGTTATTGGCGAATGGACCTGGACTAGAATTGTTGGTAAATGGTCCTAGACCCGGATTGTTGACGAATGGCCTTGGACCTGCCTGAAATTGGGGCCTGATGATAGGTATACCCATAGGTCGGGGACCACTCTGAGGTCCAAAGGAGTTGCCCATTGCCCCATTCTGAGGACCAGAGGGATTGCCTATTGTCGGATTCCTTAGAGAAGCGATCTCCGCGACTTCTTTTTGATTCTGCTCATGCAGGGATTGGATCTGACTTCGAGCCGCATTCAGTTCTGACTGCATTTGAACCATGAGATCTTGATAATTTTCCATTTACCCTGAAAACAACAAAAACTTTGCAAGATCGTTAGAGCGATGTATGACTTGGCTTGAGATTTTCTCTAGATGGGGTCCCACGGATGGTGCCAAACTGTTAATGCCAAAAATCGCACAAAAGTATAACTTAAGGTTGATGTGGACTTTTAACAACTAAAGAAACGTATCTCAAGGCCAAGCAACACAATCGTGGGAAAAAGTAAACAAGACAAGAGATTTGGTGACGCGGAAAACCCTGAAACGAGGGAAAAAACCGTGGTCGACTTGTGAGAGTCGACGGTGCACTATGCTCGCCAAACAGGGGCAAGAGTCCGTTTGTAACAGGTGATTTGTGTACAACAGATTACAAATGAGTGTAAATATAAACTTAGTCGTATGCAAACGACGTGTGTCGTGCGTAAATCGTGCGAAATAAACTGTCATCGTGCGGTTCAAACTTCAGCGATATTCATTCGAATGCCTTGTGAATTACTGCGTTTCTGGTGTAGAATTGCTTAGAAAGTAGATGGAACAGAGCGAAATAGCTTGGAGTAGATTTCAGAACAGATGCTCATTTCGGTTGCATCACAGGTCTTTAAGTAGCTTCCGCTGGTCATTAAAGGTGTCATTATGGTGCACTTTGTAACCGCTGTCGGGCTTTGAATGCCATTGATGACCTGATCATTACTGACCATTCGTACCATGAATGCTCGTAGACCTACATTAATGAACAAAAGAAACGGGTTTGACTGTTAACGGTTAGTGTAATCGTGTGACCGTCTTAAGTCACACACGTCGGTCGTACGGAACGTACGACCAGCATAAAAACGTACGACCGAACATACGTCTGTAAACGTATTGTAAGACCTTATCTTAATACAGGGGTGGTCTTGTGGAAATGTCATCTGAGTTTCCTAGCGTCGGTCGTGAGGTGTGATTTTTTTACCCAAACAAGTAGTATAACATCAATAATAATACATACAAACTGTTTAGCTTTCCTTTTTACGTACTTGCTCTTCTTGTGTAATTCCAGATATGGATCTTGGAGATGTTTCCCATCTCCGTTCAAAATTCACCAAGCGCACTGACAGATTAATTAGGGGAACCCGTTGGGACCGGGGTCTTTCCCTAAATAGGCAGACTTGGTTTGAGTTCTTCAGCCATTCTAGAAATGTAAGTTCTTTTACTATGTTTACAATGTTGCCTACGTTAGTCCCACTTACTAAATTTTTTGTGTTTTACCATATATTTAGCCGCCGCTTACGCCTTTCGAAAACCTTCTGCCTACGGATGCCGAGAGGGACACACCTTGGTACAGAAACAACATGGCCTTTATTGACAGAGAGGCGGCAAGGGTCCGACGTTCCTCTCCTTCCCCATCTGGGTCCAATTCCTCATCTGACGAAGATGAGGAAGATGACGCAAGGCCTGGCCATTCTTCCAGGCCTCACGATCGATATAAGGCGCCCCCTTCCTCCTCCCAACATGCTATGCTGCCTCCCGACCCATATCAGCAGAAGGTTGACGATCTGTACAGCTACGTACACGGGGATGTAGACAGACGTCTTCAAGCTCTCGAGGACTTCAACAAACAGTTTCGCGCAGTTCGGATTAGTGTTTAACTTAATTTGTCGGCCACGATATTTTAGTTTGTAGATTAATATTACCTTCCAAATTTGTTTTAGCTGTCGAGTACGATGCCGATCTCCGCTCCGTTCGAACAGGGGGCACCGATGACGTTTGCGACCACATCCTATCCGTCATTCCCGGAGACTGTAAGTCACACTAAATAACCAATATAGTTATATTTCCGTTCCTAAGTTTGTAACTCTTATAATGATCAATGTCACGCATGCTTGGATGTCGGAGGCAGGGGGTTATACACCCCATATGACGACGGAGGCCACCACATCCTATGCGACATTCCCGCAGACTGTAAGTCACATTGAATAACCATTATAGTTATATGTTAGTTCCTAAATTGGTAACTCTTATAATGATCAATGTCACGCAGGCTTGGATGTCGGAGGCAGGGGGTTATACACCCCATATGACGACGGTGGCCACCACATCCTATGCGACATTCCCGCAGACTGTAAGTCACATTGAATAACCATTATAGTTACATGTTAGTTCCTAAATTTGTAACTCTTATAATGATCAATGTCATGTAGGCTTGGATGCCGGAGGCAGGGGGTTACACATCCCAAATGCCGCCTTTTGGCACCACATACTATCCGTCATCCACGCCATCATTCACGGAGCTCCTTGGGATATCGGACGCAGACTATTACAGGCCGGATATGCCGGTGTCGTCGTATGTCACACCGCCAGCTTACATGCTGCGGACTGTAAGTTATTTTGGTAGTTTTGGTTTAATTGTGAACATGATGAAATTGTACTTAAAACATCTAATAACTTAATTTTCAGTCGATGGAGTCGGAACAACACATCCGTCAACCGGAAGATGTCGATGACCACTTCTCGGAGCTGGAAGATGACCCGATGGATGTGGTAGAACCTTCTAGGACGGTTCGGAAGAGGGTACCTTCATCATGGTGGGGTACGTACCCCCCCCCCCCCCCATTTACACGCCAAAAATCTACCACACCGCCCCCTCAAAAGAAAGCCATGCCAAGGGTCAGAGCAAAGGGAGCGAGAAAGGGAAAGGGAAAGGGAAAGGGAAAGGGAAAGGGAAAGGGAAAGGGAAAGGGAAAGGGACAGGGTAAGAAAGCGGGAAAGGGAAAGGTGGCTTCACCAGAGCGTCTTTCATCCTCGAAGATATTGAACCAGTGCCAGACTGGTGGCCTCCCTCGCCTGATATACACCCTTTACGTCAACCTGAACATTTCCCCTCGTTTTTTCGAAGTATTGCTGGCAGTTGACCCTTTGCATTCTGAATTAGAGGATTTGGTTAGTATTGAAGTTTAACTATAGACACATAATCAAATATATTTATATTACATGTCTAACAATCTATTTTTTGTGTATAACATATCGATTGTTGGGTCGACATGCTCCTAACTATGCGTTCTACAGATGCGAGGTGGACGATCATGATCACTAGTTTCTTTGACTTGATGGTCTGGGAGAATCAAGGTGCCGAGTCCGTGTATCGGACATGCAATGGTGTGCAAGGGGTTGGTTGGGCGGACGTCGATACGATATGAAAATCGTTTTACTCCTATTTTATTTAAGTTGTTTGTTGCTAACTATTTGTCTAATATTGTAATATTTCAGGTGTACATCCCTATCTGCATTCATCCCCTTCATTGGGTGCTCAGAGTGTTTGAGATTAATCGTATGTTGATGACCATATATGACAGGGCCCGTGGCAGTGTCTACAAAATGGCTTTGCAGCAGCATCTTACCACATTTAAAGTTCAGCTGTCGAAGTTCTTTAGACTGCTCGGGCAAGTTGAACGTCACGACCGTTCAGAGCACTTCCATCATAGGTTCAACAATAATGCACCACGACAGCATGGGATGAATGCGGATTTCGGTGTTTGGGTATGTCGTAACGCCAACATGTTGATTGACGGCGATGTGCCAAATTTAGCACCAAACCGCACCGAACGAGAGGCCATGAACTATCAGATACATATGGCGGAGACCATTTATGCGCATTGTACTTTAGGTTAGATTAGCAGGTTGTTTATGTAACATTAAATGATTGTTATTTTTAGTTTTAACTTATTTTGTTAAAGTATTTAACTTGAAGTTATAATTTTGTTTATAATTTTGTTAAAGTATTGCACATATGAATACTTGAAGAAAAACAAAAGCATTATAGGACAACACAACTCACTTTCCACGTTTTCATACTTTACACATTTTTCATACTTTTCAGCGCAAATCGGCATCCACATTTGCCTATAAATAACCCACGCTAGATTAGTCGTAAACTACATATACGGGAACATATTATTCGTTAACGTATTCTTACATGGCATCCCCAAATTATTTCTTGAATTATCAACAAATTATTGCATGATCTACTTACAATATGAACTTCAGAACATAAGATAAATAATATTATGCGTTTATCTGAATCGCTTTCAGACACTGGCAAAGAGTTATATGGTTAGTGTGCATGTTTCATTTAGTTTTGCTTGTTACTACCGTTGTTCTACGACCTAACTATATTAATTAATGTTCATCAACAGATGCATATCCACAGTTGTTCACCATGAAAGTCCACCATGGTGGGTACTTCACTGAACCACCCAGAAGACATTATTTCCGTGGTCTAAAAATTTATGTTGACATGTTAGATGTGGAGGATCTTTCTATGCAACTACTTGAACAGATCATGAAAGAGCTGGACTATGAAGAGCCAAAATATAATAGGTTGTATTTTAAGAGGCCGAATGCAAACTTCTTGACCGGACTGGTAGAATTGAGTACCGACGAAGATGTAGCCAACATACGCCCGTATGTTGACGGCCATACTGTGATTAAAGTGTACATCGAGAAAGTGGAGCTTAACACATTGAGACTCGTCTCGCCAGAGAATGTAAGAAGTCGACCCGAATTGTCCAAAACCAAACCATCGTATAGCCGTAGTCTCAGATTTGGATAATTTTGTAATGTACTGACTAGTATGTGTTTGTTCTGAAATAATCTTGTATAACATCTAGGAGTTGTATTTTTAATATTAACCACTTTTCAGACTACTTAAAGACTACTTTTCAGCCTAATGAAAGACATTTATTCATGGGCAAGCTTCAACATGGAAAAGTACAAAACAACAACACATAAACAACAAAGTACTAAAGCAACACACGAACGACCACCTACTAAAAAATTGCATTAGTTTGATCAATCCAACTTTGTTTGTCGCTTACCTTTGCTTGAAGAATTGCAAAGTCTTGCATAATGTGGTGAATGTCTTCTTTTTATCGACGAATACGAGCCTCCCTATCTTTTATATCCCCTTTCATCCTTTTGATCTCCTTTTCTTCCACTTCGATCCTTTTCAAGTGGGCTTCCTTCCTGTCCATCAATTGTTTCCACTCTTGTGTCAGTTGGTCTATCTCCTTTTCCCTTTCTGCTATCGCGATCTGGAGTTTCACGGGCATTCTTTCAAGTGTAGACGATGGGTTAGATGACGATGCCATTTGTTTGGTGATAGACGATACTATTATGATATCCGTGGTGTATGGATGTTGTGACCTTTACAATTGGAACTAACACGGGTATTTATAGCCACAAGGACCAAATGGCTCAACATAATCCTTCTACTTTTCAGGCGAATCTTGCATCAACTTCTCAGACGAATCTTGCAGGCTGCCTTTTCAGGCGAATCTTGCATCAACTTTTTAGACGAATCTTGCAGTTACTTTTCTTTAATTGATCTTTTAATTAATTTCCCTATTAAATAACTTAAAATGGGGAAAACAATTTCTTTAATTAATTTCTATATTAAATACATTAAATAGGAAAGGAAACAATACATTAAAAACCTAAAAACTAGAGGGACCAAAAATGAATTTTTTTTTGCCCCAAACTGCAGGGGAAAAATTTGTAAATTTCGGTTTACCGCGGGACCACCGCGGGGTACTACCACGGACAGGGGCCAAAAGTGTACCGTGGCCATAGTCGGGGGGGCTCCGCGGCTACCGCGGGCAATCTTGAGGGGCCTCCGCGGGACTTTTGTCCAAACAGGGGTGCCACGTGGGCACTGACCCGCGAACGTGGGCACTGACCCGCGATCGCGGGCCCCACCACGGAAATTTTGGGTATTTCTACAAAATGAACGAGATTGTGGGTATTTTGGTAAATCAAAGTCAAATAATGAGTATTTTAATTAAATTCCCATTAAAATACCCTTTTTAATCATTACGTTTGTAAAAATATGTAAGATCCCACATTGGTTGGGGAGGGGAACAAAGGTTGCCTTATAAGGGACTTGATACCTCCTCTATCAGACGGGTTTTAAAACCGTGAGTCCAGGTGTGCGGACAAAGCGGACAATATCTGGTACGGTTGGCCTGAGATGTTACAGATGGTATCAGAGCCGGGAACCGGACTGGTTTGCCAGCGAGGACGCTGGGCTCCCAAGGGGGGTGGATTGTAAGATCCCACATTGGTTGGGGAGGGGAACAAAGGTTGCCTTATAAGGGACTTGATACCTCCTCTATCAGACGCGTTTTAAAACCGTGAGTCCAGGTGTGCGGACAAAGCGGACAATATCTGGTATGGTTGGCCTGGAATGTTACAAAATATTCATTCATTTTAGTTATTTAAGCATGAGTTCTGCGGAAATCAATTGATTAGCATGTTTCTTTTTTAAAAGTTTTACCTAAGTTAAAAGACAAGTATAAAAGGACTCTAGGTTGAGTAGACTTAAAAGTGGCCAATCGAGTGGACTTTAAGATCCTTAGTAGGTGGGAATTAGATGATCGTGTAGGTGGGAATTAGATGATCATGTTGACTCAAAAAGTAGTTTGATGTCAAAATCCTTAGTAGTCTTTATGATCGTGTAGGTGGGAATTAGATGTAAAAAAGCCTCCACAACCTAGGTGAATTCATGTGGTTTATATAAGAGAGATGTATGCATAGTATATAATATATTGTAGAGTTAATTGTCTAAAAGTATGATTTATAGTAATTTATAACATGCTTTGTATGCAAAGTTTTATCATAAGTATTACGTTATTTTTTATTTGAGATGCGATGAAGATTATGATTTCTTCTACATTATAAATCATGTGTCGATTTTCAGACAGAAAAGGTCATGTTGTTGCTAGTAAAAGTTATACCGGTACCGTAAAGGCCAAATGCATTGGAAAGGTAACATCCATATGCATGGCATGCTTAGTGCAAGGTGATGAAACATTCACATGCACAACAGAAAAGTCTAATTCATAATATTCTTAAAGTCCAAGTTTTAAGCTAATTTTATAATTGTTACTACGATTAAGCGTTGTCTTTTATATGATTTATTTATGTTGAGCATGTAAAAAAAACCATGGAATCACTAAGCGAAAGCTGACTTTATAGTATGCACCTTTCAGGAGGCACTTTAGCGGGTAGCTCAAAGTGCAAGGAGAAAATCTAGGAAGATCTGTGGTGGTTCCGTAAATTTTAAGTAAGTGTGCGTTTAATGCTTTTGTTATAAGGTTATTTTTTAGATTTCCGTTGTTAAATTGTTTGGTTGATTTAAGACTTTCGGACGTTTTTGTCGTTATTGTTAGTAGTTACAACTAGAGATGGCCAAATAGACCCGTCCCGATAGGGCTTCAGCCCAGCTCGAAGAATGCCCGACCCGACCCGCATAGAGCCCGATCCCAAGCCCGACAGGCCGTATCAGGCCAAGATTTTGCGTTTTGTGCCGGCCCGGCCCGAGCTCAAGCCCGGTTTCGGCCCGACTTGATTTCATTAAAAAATGTCACCGTTTTTCAACGATATTATAGCCGTTTTTTTTGTTTTTTGCTTCCTCGACACTATAAATAGGATAGTTAGTGTATGGGGTTAGATATCAAGTTACAAAACGCAAAAAACGCATCTCGCTCACAATTCTCGCTTTCTCGTGTTCATTTTTCGCAACTTCTCAATCTCACAATTCTTCCGTCCTTCAATCGAAATGGCCGGAGGTAATTCATCAAACGAACAAATTAGAGAAACTATTGCCGAGCGCGAGCAAAAATCCGAAGTTTGGAATGGTTACACTATGGTGGTTCTCAACGACGAGAAAAAAGGCACGATGCAAAAGGTGTGGAGCTCTCCTTACGACCTCGGGAAACTCGACCTTAAAGAGGCACATCGAAAGCACGTGCAAGGCGTTGAAGTCCGGAGGTGATTCAAGTCAACCCATACTTGACAACCAAGGTCAAATATGGTCGTACGATACCATGTTGACCCGGTAAATGACAACTAAATGTGTCATTCAAATGGGGTTGCCGTTTGGACATTTACACAATCCGTACATGACGAAGATGATCCCAAAATGTCTACAACCTCGCTACACTTCGAGAAACCACCAAACTCTTAGACGTGAGGCAATACAAATGTGGAAAAATGCAAAACATGTTTGAACAAATGTCTAACAACGTTTCTTTAACATGTGATGTGTGGAGCTAGCGCACCACATGGATTGTCAAATTCTTATATATGTATAACGACACATTGGATGGAGTCGTGACAATTAGTCAAACGTATAATCACGTTTGAAACGTTTGGTGCACCACATTCGGGTGAACGTCAATTTTCAATTATTAAAAAAGCACTTCTTTTTTGTAATTTAACAAATAAAATCGTTAGCATTTTATTTGATAACACTAGTAATAATAGTGCATGTGTGGAAAAACTAAAATGTGCTTTAACCCCTATGTTGGACGGTAAAATATTTTATACACGTTGTGTTGCCCACATTATCAATTTAGCCGTTCAAGACGGTTTAGAAACTTGCAAACGCACACTAAATATATTTGGACTTACGTTACGGAGAATTTTTTCAAAAGGTAAATCAATGCATGCGGCTTATAGAAAATATTGTCGTGAATGTGGATTTAAAGCTTTGGGACCGAACTTTGATGGGGTCGTTCGATGGAATTCGACATATTATATGATTGAAATTTTGCGTGGATAAAGAATTTATATGCATGCATTTTATAATATTTATTACGAAAATAATAGTATTGAAGATTGGGATTGGGTCGTGCTTGATGGATTATACGATCTTTTGGCCGATTTTAAAAACGCAACAACTTGGTTATCCGGTGTTTATTATCCAACAAACCCTCTAGTTTTAAATCAATTATATATTTTGGCAATGAAAATTAAAGAGTACGAGGAGAAAGACGACAATTGGGCGGTTATGATTTCTTCAATGAAAAAAAATTGTTAAAATATTTTAGAGATACCCCTTTTCTTTTCTTTGTGCCGCGACGTTAAACCCGTGGCTAAAGGTTACCGGTGTTGAGGTTTTAATTACACAAATAAGTCAAGCTTTTGGTTTAGATACCTTAACAAATTCTAGTTTTTCAACGAGAAGAAAAGCTACATTTAATCGCCAATTTTTAGAATTATTTGAAATTTATAAAGTCCGACGTGGGGGAGGAAGCCAAAGACAAACCTCGCAACAACCACTATTTACGGCGGGTGCTTCTAGTAGTGGTCATCGCCAAAGCCGAAAAGACTTAATGACTTCTTAATAAATGAGTTGCAAAACGAATCAAGTAAAAAATACCGATTTGACAATGATCTCAATGAATTACAAATTTACATGAATACTAATTTCTCTTGGAATCAAGTCGAGAATTTTGAAGATTTAAACATATTAGCATTTTCGCAAGAAAGAGAACAAGCATTTCCGGTTTTGGCATCTATGGCCCATGATATACTAACAATCCAAGCTAGTACCGTAGCCTCGGAGTCCGCCTTTTCTCTTAGTGGTAGAATCTTTTCCATACGTCGGACAAGATTAACCCTGGAGTCGGTAGAATGTTGCGTTTGTTTGAAGGACTGTTTGGATAGTCTTGAAAGAATTCATGACCAAACGAACCTAGAGGCGGAGCTCGAGGGGGCGGAAGCAAATTTCGAAGAAAACGAATTCTATGAAGGACTAAGTACCCCACCAACTATCGATGGTGAAGGTAGTGTATCACATTACGACAATGACGAGACCGACAACGACCAGACCGACAACGAACGACTCGATATTGATGACCTCGATGATGGAACGACTCTTAACAGAATTGAAAGGACCATAACTCTTCAATATTATGCACCATGGGCGGATTAAGAGTATTTTCTTTATAATTCAATAAATGTAGTTATTTAAATGTATTGGTGAATCAAAACTCTAATAAAACATATTTTTAAGTATGTTTGAGTGAGCCAATTACGTATTTTATAGTGTATTCGAATAACATTTATTAAAAATAGTATTTTTTTTGAAGGCCCGGTTTTGGGCCAGTCCTCGGCACGGTTTATAAACCCGGTCTTTACAAAGCCTAAACAGGTCGGACCCTCGACCATCAAGCCCGACCCGGTCCCAAAAAAAGCCCGGTTTCTGGAATAGTAACTCGACCCGGTCCCGACTAGGGCCCAACCCGACCCTTACATTTGGCCAACTCTAGTTACAACCTCAGATTTTTGGGGTGTGATGTAAAGAGTTGGATAGAGTTATACTTGATAATCGTGTAGTCCATAGTGACTGTCATTTCTAGTGAGCGAGTTTAACTTGAATTTGGGAGATGCCAATGTAAAGAACCAAATAAGGTTGAACTTGGTGAGTCCCCAAGCGAAAGACTTAGATAAAGTTGAGTTTGTTAACCCATTTGACTAAAGACCCAGATAAGGTTGATGTCAATGTTTATTTATCCATAAGTGATGCTTATATAACTGTTAGGTCTATATTTTATATTGAATAGAAGTTCATGGGCTTATTGTGTAAATATCCCTTTGGGGTATAGATAGGGTAGCTAGACCCTAATTAGCTTCTTAATATTTTCTTTAATCATTCACAACCTTTGTACGGCTACACTTTTATATTCTCTGCACTTTTAATACAATTATTGCTTAATCTTTGATATTATTTGATTGTGTGTTGATTTGCAGTTGATATTGGGATCCACAATTGGTATCAGAGCAGAGAGACAAACGATCCAAAGGTAAGTTCTTTCTTGATTTGATTCATTCATAACAGTTTGCAAAAACAGCGCTGTGTTCTTAGCTTTGATTTTGGTTATGTCGATTTTTGTGATTAAAGTGTAATTCGTGTTTACCAATCTGTTCGTGATATTCTCAAACTGATTTATGCACTTTTTCACAATAGATTTTGAAGTTTTTTGACCACCAATTCTTAAAATCGACTCATTGTGTTTGTCCATGTTCTTCAAAATTTTCAACCTTTTCAAGCCATAGGGTGTGATTAGGAGCAAAATCTATTAGTATTTTGTGTTTTTCTGTGTTTTGTTTGTGCTAAAATCGTTTAGGAACGAAAATCAGCAATAAATTCTTTTCTCCAGATCCGAGCTCATCGCTTATCGACCTCTAGGTACGTATTGTTCATCGTGTTCCATGTACACAGGGATTTCTATTTCCCCGTGCTCCCCGGGTTGATATATTCCCGGGTATAGCTTCTCCTGGTCCCAGATTTTCATTACTCGGTAAGTAGTCCGGTTCCAAATACCGGATATTTTTATCCCGGTCTCAATCACCGGAAACTTCAGGTCCCGGTTTCTTTCACCGGGCACTCATCGACCGGGTAATTCGTTTCCCAGTTTTTGTTACCGGGTTTTCATATCCCGGTTCTCAACACCGGGTTCTTACATTTTGGTTACTTCGTACCGGGTAATAGTTTCCCAGTCCCTCTACTCGAATTTCTTCACCCGGTACCTAGGTCCCGGGCTTAACCTGCTTACTTATCTATTTTCACTGGTTTGTGGTTATTCTCGTATTTTTGATCTTTTCGAGTAGAAACTTAGTTTATTTTGCGTTACGATATTCACTCCTTATAGTTCCCCGCGTTAGACTTTCACTAATACCTTTGGATCACACTATTTGTCTCACGATCACTCAAGTGCACAAAGATGAATACGCAAGACGCGCTTACCATAGGATCAGAGGGCAAACCACCCATCCTATACAGAGGAGAGTACAACCAATGGCGTGACTGCTTCATGTGCTTTATCGTGTCGCAAAATATGTATCACAAGATCCTTCATTCCATACAACATGGACCACAACCAACACCCATGATGGATGTTCCAGAACAAGAAGGAGGGACACCTGGTCGCAGAGTTCCAAAGACCTACAAACAGATGTCTACTGAAGAAAAGAGGAGAGTTGATGGTGACAGATTGGCAAGGACCTCCATGATCTATAGCCTTCTGAATAGTATCTACAACAAGATTGACAGTTACAAAGACACGGCGAAGGGAATATGGGACCAACTTGCCAAAACCATGATGGGCAGCAGGGTAGGAAATCAACTGAAGATCACGAATTGTCTTACCCGCTATGATGCATTAAAGGCTAGAAAAGGAGAAACGGTATCCAAAACCTATGAAAGGTTCTTCACTCTCATCAATGATCTGCACAAGAACAACATTGTCAAGACGAATACCGAGAACAACATCAAGTTTATGAACAATCTTTAGCCTGAATGGAGGAGCATTGCTTCCCACATTCGTCATAACCACATCCTGGAGAATGTTCATCTTCATGAATTGTACGAGATGCTTCTTAAAAATGAAGACGAAGTGCTTGAACTCATGGGAGATCAAAATCCGCCTAAGAAACTAAAGAAGATCCTCTTGCTCTCATCTCGAATAAACGTGAGAAACACTCCCATCGCAAATCTCACCGTAAGGAGGTAAGGAGTGAGTCTGAGCCTGAGGAGAACGATGTAGAAAGCGACTCCGACCCCAAACTTGACAGCATCAAGAAAGCAGTTGCTCTTCTGTCCCGAGAGTACGCAAAGAAGAAGTTCTTCAAGAAACCATCCAATGGTCAGGGGTACTCCACGAACAACGAGCGCTGAGACTACAAGGATAAGTATGAAGGAAAGAAGAAGACCGATGAAGGAATGAAGCCGGAAAGCAAGTCCGATGACAAAGCTGAAGATGAACCAGTGAAGTGCTATAATTGTGGCAGGCTCGGAAACTTTGCAAGAGACTGCCGAAAACCAGTGGTACGCAACGCTGAGTACTACAAGAAGAAGATGCTACTGGCCAAGCAGAAAGAAGTTGGGAAAGCTCTTATGGCTAAAGATATGATCAATCTGACTGACGATGAAGAAGGGGATGCTAACGCACTCATGTGCTTCATGGGAACACAATTGGATCATACTAACTCGGAAAGTGAAGATCAGAAAGCGTCTATAGATGAGACAAGTTGTCAGGTATGTGCTCCTACTCATGAAGACTTAGTCAAACAGATGTGTATGATTGTGCGTACTTTAGACTCTTATAAGCAAAAAGTTAAAGCTAAAGATGCCCAAATCACTGATCTAGAAGCTAACGTAAAAAGGAAATATGACATTATTGATAACCTTAGTGTCGAAAACGTTGGCAACACGTGTATATTTAGTAACTATAAAGAAGAGAGTGCCACGATTTCCAAAAATAATGAGTCCCTAGAAGCCCAATTGTCTGAAATCACTACAAAGTTCCAACAGTCAGAGAACAAGTACACTAAGATTGTCAATCAATGTTCTTCAATTCAACTTGCAAATGAAAAGTTAACCAAAAAGATCAATGAACTTGAATCAAAGCTTTATAAGCGCGGTCAATCAGATCCCGATGCACAAAACTGTCTCCTGAGGATGAGGAGCAAGAGACCTTTAAAAAGAAGATCAGTGTCCCGATGCCAAAGGACTTGAAAAAGTCTCCTAAAGATAAGAAACAAGAAAACCTAAATGGGAACACTGGGGTCCAAAAAGACTCAAATAAGTCAGATAAGGACGAGGAACAAGACACGTCAAAAGAAAATAAAAGCATTAACGTGCAAATTCCTTTCGTATATGAAAAACTAAATGCTTCATACATGAAAAATAAAACCCCTTATGTTTTAAATGACTACTTCGACATCTGTTCAGTTTCCAAAACTACGGAAATTCCCGTAAAGGTTGAGTCAACAGCAGACGAGGGTACGTCCGAACCGTCTGAGTACAAATGGTACGTTCCTCCTCTGATTTTGGAAAACGTTATTTTTCAACTCGAAGAGTCACTTGAAAGAGAAAAGGCTTCTTTTGATTACGAAAGGATAGTGCTTTTAACCACTTTTAAAAAGTTTGAAAAACATAAAACCGAGCAACTATTTGAATCAGAAAGGGCTATGTTCAAGTCCGAGATTGCTAGGCTCACGTCTAAGCAGTCCGCTTTGGCGACAGAACTTTTACAAGAAAAAGGTTGCTAAGGTCGATATCCATAATCAACCTGATCAAACATTTACTCCTATCAAAGGAAGCATCCTTGAACCAATCTCAATTGAACCTGCCTCGTCTAATTCATAAATCTCCTCGTGCAAGGCCTTCTTAGTTGATTTGTATTTCGACAATGATGACCAGACCTTGAGTTTTTCCTCTAAAGGCAAAGAAGTTCAAACAGATTTTTGTAAACGGAATCTAATCTTTGATTTTGACAATCCTTTCGCTGCTGATTCCTTACAAAATCTAAATCACAACGATTCCTCATCCGAATCAGACATTGATGACAAGTCCGATGCTGAACTCAGATTCTCCGCTTTTATGAATTCTCAAGTTTGTCCAGATGATGAGATTGCTAAGATTGACTTCGGACCCAAACTTTTGAGTCAGGTTCAAATTCTTGAGAGGATGAGTGAACCAGTTCACTTTGAAAAAGGAGAGTGTTCCAAAAACGTTTCAGGACCTCAATTTTCAAAATCAAAATCTAAAAGACGGTCAAAGAAACGATCAAAAACCAGTCACTCCCATAAAAGACAATCTTATTACTCCAGTTCCTCTGACCATGACTTTAATGCTATTTCAGATAAAACGGGTCAGGGGAAAGCAGTCAAACAAGTGTGGGTAGAGAATCAGTCTATATCACGCCCTGAGAAGACAAAGTCATTTACTTTTACGCATTCTAGGACAAACAATAACAATCATGAAGTTTTTTATTCCCGTAATTCTGTTGAACAACGTGTTAAGTTTTCGTTAAGACTTTATTCAATTCAACAGTTGCTTCAAATTTCTCGTGATTGTCTTTGTTGTTCTGTGTGTGGTTTAAATGAGCTTGTTGATCATAAGTACGCATCTGATTAGGTTGGTTCTTATCATGTCTATAATTCCCGTGCTTTTGGTTATTATTCGTCTAAGCGTAAAGGATCCAATTCAAAACGGGCTCCGAAATCAGGCGCTACACCTAACACCACAAGACCCATTTTTATATGGGTACCTAAGTCTGCCTAATCACTTTTTTGTAGCCTGGTCATGTGCAGTATTTAGATTCTGGCTGCTCCAAAAACATGACCGGTAGGAGGGAACTTCTCACAAAGTTCACGGCCAAACATTGTGGTGATGTACGTTTTGGGAATGATCATTTTGCTCTGATTATGGGCTACAGAGACTTAGTTCAGGACAACCTCACCATAAAAAAGGTGTCCTACATCGAAGGGTTAGGTCACACTCTATTCAGCATCGGTCAGTTCTCTGATAAGAACTAGAGGTTTATTTTAAGGCAAAGGGGTGCAACGTTCGTACTGAAGATGGAAGAGAACTACTTGCCGGTACACGACGAACCAACCTCTACACCATCAACCTCGCCTCTCTAAAGACTGATAAAGCCGTGTGTCTTATGTCCAAAGCGACAACTCAACAGAACTGGTTATGGCACCGACAGCTTTCGCACCTAAATTTCAAGAACATCAACAAGCTGGTACTTGGTGTCCCGCTACACGTGGGTAAAATTCCTTCGCACTAAGGATGAGACCCCCGAGCTCATAATATGCATCTGAAGAGTGTCCAAGTGAACCTGCAACAATCCATTCAGACGATCAGGACAGACAATGGTACGGAGTTCAAGAATTACGCATTTGGTGACTACCTCATCACGGTGGGCATTACCCATACTTTCTCTGCTGCACAGACTCCTCAACAAAACGGCGTAGTGAAAATACGGAATCGCACCTTAGTGGAAGCCGCACGAACCATGCTGACCCAGTTCAAATTTCCTCTCTTTCTGTGGGCCATAGCAGTCGCGACCGCATGTTACACTCAGAATCGATCCATCATCAACAAGCGCTTAAACAAAATGTCATACGAGATCATCAACAATCCTCATCCTAAACATAAAGTATTTCCATGCGTTTGGATGCAAGTGCTTCATGAAAAATGATAAGGATGATCTCGGCAAGTTCAATCCCACGGAAGATGAAGGAACCTTTATCGGATACTCCACTTCATCCTAGGCGTTCTGAATCTACAAAAAGCGCACCAAATCAGTCATCGAAAGCGTAAACGTGACCTTCAACGAATTGGCTGATTTGGCTTCTGAACATCTCAATTCAGAACCCGTTATAACTGGCATGCTGGCTTCCGAACAATCGCATTCGAGATCTGCACAAACTTCAGTAGATTCAAATCCTTGTACTTCGTCGAAGGCACCTCGTTCAGATTTAGATCTACTATTTGAGCACTTTTATAATGATTTCTTTACTCCCACTATTTCTAATGTCGAGATTTCGAATGTAGATGGAGCTGTTGTGGTTTCCACACAAATTTCCAGTCGCTCGTCCTCCCCCAACACGGACTCTACGGAAGGCTCCTTATCCGCCCCAGTTAACCAGCTATCACAGATTTTATGTGATGAGCTTGCCTCGACTGACACTTCTCCCAAAGTTCCAGTGGTCCCCTCATCTCCAACTTTAGTCGATCACAATGACTCGGCGGAAGACTCACCCAAAGCTCTGGTGGTTCTATCGTCACCACCTTCAAGCCATGCCTCTGACTCGGCGAATCCCCCACTCACATCCCCTGTGGTTCAATCATCACCATACCCGAGTGACACTACGCCTACATCTCAGTCGATAGGTGCCACGGCCGACGCTTCATCGTCTGCTACAAGAACATATCAGCGTCCGGTAGTTGAATAACTTCATCCGTCTCCGTCACTTGAAGCGGTCCAAGATCTTCCCCTTGGCACATATGTGGACCCCGACGACTCTCAACCGGCGTCTCAGCTACTTCCTCACACCAAAAAATGGACACGGGCACATCCTGAAGAGCAAATAATCGGTGATCCATCTGCATCGGTCAAGACGAGAGCTGCAGCTGGAAATGAGTGTCTCTTCTCCATCTTTCTCAGCAACGTTGAATCATCCAATGTGAGCGAGGCCCTGAACGACCCTGACTGGGTGATTACCATGCAAGAGGTGTTGAATGAATTCGAAACTCTCAAAGTTTAACGTCTCGTCCCGTGCCGATGAATAAAATGGTCATCGACACCAAATGGATCTTCAAGAATAAGAAATACGAGAACGACATTGTTGTTCAGATAAAACGAGACTTGTTGATAAAGGGTACCGCCGACCGGAAGGGATCAATTACGAAGAGACGTTTACATCGGTAGCGCGCTTTGAAGCAATCCAGATGTTCCTTGCATATGCCGCGCACAAGAACTTCAATGTCTTCCAAATGGATGTCAAGACAGCTTTCCTATATGGCAAGCTCAAGGAAGAAGTCTATGTTTCACAACCAGAAGGATTCGCGAGTGACTCCAAACTCAACCACATTTATATCCTCGACAATGCGCTATACGACCTCAAGCAAGCACCGCACGCCTGGTATGATGCACTTTCATCCTTTCTCACTAACGCTGGTTTCTCTAAAGGTAAGATCGACACGACTTTCTTCGTCAAGAGAGAAGGTAAAGACATCATCCTTATACAAATATACGTAAAGGATATAATATTTGGTTCCACCAACCCTCAGTACCGTCATAACTTCTCAGTCCTCATGAAATCTCACTTTAAAATGAGTATGGTGGGACAAATGAATTTCTTTCTCGGTCTACAAGTTAAACAACTGTCGACCGGGATATTCATCAATCAGTCTAAGTACATCGCGGAAATTCTTCAGAACTTCCAGATGGAAAACTGTACGCCCATGAAAACTCCAATGTCTCCAGGTACTAAGTTACACTCTGATCCTAGCGGAAAGGATGTGGATACTGTTTGGGCAAAATTTCACCAGTCTCAACCACGACCAAGGTAAGGAAAACACCTATTCCCTTTTTCCATAACAAAGGTAAAATCATAGTACTTTCTCTCATGATTAAAGATAAAATCGAAAATCTTTTACCTCATGACACTCGACCTCGACGTCGCCTAGTTCACACGACCGTCGCATAAAACCATGCGACCTTGACCGACTAACGTGCTATACGACTGGTATGTTTGTTCAGTGTTCAATGCAGGAGTCAACACCATTAATGGACAACGGCTATAACCGACGAAGTCAGTTAAGAACATCTAATCCCGCATTAAAGACGGCGACCGTTACGACAGTTATCAAAGTCCTTGATAATCCAATTAAAGTGCCCGAAGACTATAAATGTCAAGGGGAATCATCATTTCAAGGGACGGAACACAGATACAGTATCGAACCACATACACAAGCACTCGAACTCCGAAGAACACTTGAAGCACATAAATCGCTCGTAGAAGAATCGCTCTCGACGCACGACAATCACACACGACGCACACTGTTTTACATTAGAAAACACTTGTTACTTTACATTTTCGAAGTCTTTCCTTCGTTTGTATTGTAATCTCTGTACGATCAACACCAGAAACACAAGGACATCGCCCCTGATTGGCGACCATAGTGCAGCGACGACTTCCACTGTCGGCCGCGGGTTTTTTCCTCGTTGAGGTTTTTCCCACGTCACCAAAATCTCTGTCTCATTTATATTTCTGTCTTAAACGCACGCTTTTGTCGAACGATTCATTTCTTTAGTTGTTAAAGTCCACATCGACCTTAAGTTGTACTTTGGTGCGATTTTTGGCATTAACAGTTTGGCGCCATCCGTGGGACCTCATCTAGAGAAAATCTTCGACGAACGTGCGTCTTACTAACGGTTTCTTGGAGTTTTCTTTGTTCTCTGTTTCAGAAAAATGGCAGCCCCTAGAAATCAGCAGCATGTCGTTGCCCAGATGTACCAGGAGCTTGAAGTCGCTCGAACAGAATCAACATCCAGGTCCGTTCATGCAGAACCGGCAGTCGGGACCGTTCAACCCAAATCCCTAGTTTGGGACGGTTCCTCCTCAGCATATAAGGCCACCACCCATGCAGAATGGATCGCAGCCATTTCAGAATGGATCGCAGCCATTTCCGAATGGATCACAGCCGTTTCATAATGGATTGCAGCCGTTTCAAAATGGGTTGCAGCCGTTTCAGAATGGGCCGCAGCCATATTTTGTTCCTTTCAACGGGGACGCCAATGGATCGACGCATGGCAATGGAACCAGTTCAGGAGTCAATCCGCAAACGGGGGCAAATCTCGATCCTAATGACCCCATCGCCCAACGATTGAAAATGTTAGAAGATCAGAACGAGCGCGTCCTATCTTTGCTCGCCAAGCTACCTGGGGCAGCCGTGCCCGTCGATGTCGAGCCTCGATCAGGGTTTCAGGCGTCGCCCTTCATCAATGAGATCGCGACCGTCGAGGTCCCGAAGAAGTACAACATCCCTGCCTTCACGCCCAAGTATTCGGGAGTGACTGATCCGACAGAACACGTCGCACAATACAAGCAGCTCATGTGGACGATCTCGATCCCACACATGTATCAGGAGGTTTGCATGTGCAAGAGCTTCGGTGCGACTCTCACTTGTCCTGCTCTCCAATGGTTGATCAATCTCAAACCCAAGTCCATCGGGCCGTTCGCTGAATTGGTCAACCAATTCTCTCAGCAGTTCGCCAGCAGTCGCAAGATGGAGAAGCAGACCAGTGACATGTATTATGTCGTGTAGAAGACCAATGAGTCTATTCGGAGTTATTTCAATAGATTCAATATGGAGATGATCAGTATTCGCAATTGCGACGTCAAGACCACAATCGAAGCTTATAAGCGTGGTCTGGACGACAATTCGGGGTTGTATACTGATTTGACCAAGTATCCTCCGGAGAATTTCGAAGACGTACGAGCTCGAACCCTAGCATATATGAGGGTAGAGGACGACGCTGCCTTTCGTCGCAAGCATACCGACGACAAGAGGTCGTTAGGTGTGAAGAAGCCAGAGTTCAAGACGAAAGCAATTTCCAAAATAGAGCCCGCGCGCCAGATTTCGAACATCCGATTCAAGACAAAAGCAGAGGCCAAGACCGCGACCAAATTTTCTCAGTACCCCAAGATATCCTCTTACGGTTTCAAAGGGTCCACTAAGGATTTGGTCGAAGCTCTGAAGACCGCCCAGGCGACCATCCGGTGGCCCAAGAAGTCCGATCAGGACGACGCTAAGAAAGATAAATCTAAGTGGTGCGACTTTCATGTCGACCATGGTCATGCGACAGATGATTGCATAGCTCTCAAAAAGGAACTAGCATATCACGTCCCGAAGGCCAATCTAAAAAATATCATCGATGACGTCGTTACTTCAAAAATTAGCGACCATCGACCGTTAAGCCCCGAGCATGCAAAGGTCGTCAATTGCATCACCGGTGGTTCGGGCGTGTGTGGTCTGACATATTCTGCAGCCAAGCGTCACACCAGTCAAGCACCCGACGATCGGCCTATCCCGCGTTCATCGAGGCCAAAAGGAGATCTGGAGTTGGAATCTATGAAGATTGTGTTCGAACAAGACGACCTCGATGACTCATATCAGAAGCACCATGACGGGTTGATCATTCAACTTACGATTGGTAATTGTTTAACCCGACGAGTCTTGATCGATGGGGGCAGCTCAGCGAACGTCATTTTCCTTAACACCATCAAGGCAATGGGGATCGAGCGCTCGGAAATCACCCGACGTTCGACAACTTTGGTCGGTTTCAATGGAGAAGCGACGAGCACCTATGGAGATATCTTCTTTTCGGTCTACGCCAGAGGGATCAACAAGCAGTCCAAGTTCAGCGTCATCGATTGCGCGTCAGCCTATAACATCATTCTAGGTCGACCATGGATCCATGAAATGCAAGCCGTTCCCTCGATGTATCATCAGACCCTGAAGTTCGCTACGCCGTGGGGAGTCCAAGAAATCAAAAGGGAGCCGAAAGTCGCCCGTGACTGCTATAAGACCACTCTGAAGCCGCGAAAGTAAGCTGTCTAGCAGTCACGACCCGACTGTAAGGTCTCGACAGGTTCGTCCTTCTATTTCTAACCTTAAAGATAAACTCATGCCTTTCTTACAGGAATAAAACGACTATCTTGCCCTGTCGCGCGAAAACACGGTCGACGCAGACATAGATGATATTTCCCAAGATCTATGTGTCGATTCGTCATTTAAAACCTATTTTCTCCTGAAAGGAATAGGATAATAAATGACGGGGGGCAAATACCCCATTCAAATTTAAAAAAAGGGAAAATCTGAGAAGGTACATTCCCTAATTTCTTTTCTCTCCCTTCATACGATTTCTCATCGCGAACGGTTACTGACTTAAGCATCGGAGGATCGTTGGTTAGCCAACGACCAACCTCTAACATCATTTTTTCGCAGAATCGCACGACATTAATCTTACGGCTCTAGTATCGCAAGGTCGCACGACAAAAACGAACAGGTCTATGACTTGATCATCCTTCTACAGGGACACACGATTCAAGTTCATCGCACGACTTAGTCGTACGATCGCAAAGTCTAGCGATCTCATGATCTAAGTTTCTCGACTTAGAAAAATTTCATACTCTAAATGTATGCTCTAGTCGCGTGTGCTTATGTTTATATACACGATTTAAAAGTCTTATGGCTTACGTTCTAGTTATTGTGTTGCAATAATGCTTAAGTCGCGTGATTTCTTGGTTATTCTTTACTTGGTGAATCTTACAATTGACATTGTATTTATTCATGAAATATACAAAGTATGAATTCAAAAGTAGCCCACGTTTCATTCAGCGAATAAACTGTCATTTACATCCAGATGACTCGACCACCAACGGTCGAATAACAGAGAAACAAAAAATAAACAAAGGTATTTTTTCTAAGGTTGGGGAGGAACATCGGTCGCATCCTTGCCCGACACGCCGCCCTGGAGACCCTCCTCCTCCTCGACCTCCTTCTCATCGTCCGAGTCGAGGTCTCTCTCGGTCCCGACCTCCTTGAAGAATAGAGCCAACTCGTCCGACACTGAGGCCACAGGATTCTTGCCTAGCAAGTGACTTTGCATGATAGCCGCTCGAGCAGTGAGTCGAGCGAAGGAAAAGAGGGATTTATTCTCATCCCTCAACTCCTCTAACTCCTTCTCTAAATCCACGACTTTGGATTTGGAGTCCTCAAACTCTCCCCTTCATGACTAGGGATTCCTTCATCCCCTCCAGCTTCTCCCTTTGATTGTGCATCACAGATAGGGACTCCTTTAAATGTGAGTTCATGTCATCCCTTGCATGGTCGAGAGACTCCAGCTCGTTTAAGACATCGTCGACTTTCACCGACGTCGCCTCTTCGCGTTCTAGAGTGGACCTTTCCCTTTCTAACGCCGCATCTTCTTTCTCGATAGCAGAAGCCACTAAACCTTCTACCTTTGTCGTTTTAGCATGCAACGCCAAAGATGACTGAAACATCTGGAAACATGTGAAAACACATTAGCAAAGTATACGACGTCGACAACAGATAAAAAACAAAAGTCTTGAAAGATAGACTTACCATGAATGCTAATCCCGCAACATGGGCCTTAGTATCCTCGAGAGAGACCCCGTCAAAACACTCTCTGAAAGAAGAGAGCTGATACTTTCCCAAATAAGGGAACAGTTTCGTCCCGTCTAGGACGTTATCATCCGAAAAATCCGACGGCAACGTAAAATTCACCATCGTTCCAGAGCCCGTTTGCGCACCCTTGCCCTTATCGGCCGAGGTGGGGCCTGACGCGGCAAGAGGAGATATCGTCGCCGGATGCGCAGTATCAATGGACCTTGTGTCAGAAACCTTCTCGACAGACGCGGTCGATACCTTCGCCCTCTCGGACGGGACAACTCTCGACGAACCACCCATCCTTGACGATGGTTCCCTCAGAACGGACATTCTCGTCCTCTTTGGGAGACCCGACCCAGATGTCGGGACTTCTTTTCTCTTTAGGACCCCCGACCCAGCTGTCAAGGTATCCTTCTCCCTGTCTACCCTCGCCTTGCGAGTTAGCTCTACTTGAGCCATCTTCTTGGCGGCTGCAGGCGTCATCTCCGCCCGAGATTCTCCTGTATGGCAAAAGATGATTGAGAACAAAGATAGATTAGGTCGAGCAGAAAGAAAGGGATACTTACCAGTTATCTCCACTTCCATCTCCGCCTCCTTCTCCTCAGTCGCCCCAGAATCATCTCTCTCGTCTTCTTCTTTCTCCTCTCGACCCATCCTCATTCTGTCGTTCAAGAAAACGATGTCGTCATCCTCATCTACCAAGTGATGCGTGGCGTACGACTGGTCCTCAGTACTAAACTCCAAGAACTTTTCGACCTTAGCCCGGGAAGCGTCGTCCTGCTCTACCTTGTCGAAATCAATATCTACACGTAAGGAAGAAGATCAGACGAAAAACAACCGAGCAACAGAGTAACATAAGATATACGATAAACAATTAAAAGTTCACCTGCCATATTCCAACCAGATCTAATCCAGTCACTATTAGTGTCTAGCGTCGACACCCATACGAATACATACCTCGTCTTCCATTTGCGGTCGTTGACCGCAGTATTTAAAACCAAGGTATGACCACCCTTGTGCCTTGAAAACAAACTATAACGACGGTACTGATCACTTTTGACCTTATATGCCGTCAGTAGGTCCCTCACATTCATCGGAGGATTCCAGTTTGAGGTAAGTCGTTCAATAATCAGGATAAATCGCCAGAACTGGGGCATCAATTGCCCCGGCGAAAGACCGAATTCGCACATAAACTCCTTGGATAGAAGCGAATATGGCCAATGAAAGCCTATCTTGAACGGGTACTCATATATAACGACGTACCCCTCGGGGCACATTTCTGGCCGAACCTTGCCAGCCCTGCTTACAGTAATCCCCATGGGAATCCCCGCTAGACTTCTAAAGTCGTCAAGATCTTCTTCGTTTTTAATGGCGCTTCTAGGCTCTGTCGACATTGCTAACCCTGTTAAATTGATTTTCACTTCTGAAAGACCCCAAATATCCCAATTCCTCCTAGGTTTCCTAGCAATGGATTTGCGACGCATACGCAAACTGAAGGGTCGCACTTTATATGGTCGTCCTAGACCTTGAAAAACCTAACCGAATCAAAAATTCCTACGGGTTCAGGAAAGATTGAACGAAGAAAGGCAAGAAAATCAAGAAAAGATTTGCGCCTAAAACTCTCTGAAGTCGTAAACAGGAAAAGATCCATCGTGATCTTTATTTACGCAATCGATCATGTCAGGTCGAGTCATTTGATGATCGCCACGTTCTCCCGTCCTTTTGTATGACCGCGCGGATCATCGACACCTGTCAAAGACAACTGGTAAGCACCATCGTGCGTCAGTATAACGTCACGATCTCGGTTTCGTTCCAACTTCTCGTTCATTTAAAATAGGATCGATCCAGTTCCAAGAAAACCGAGGTAACTTTTCGACACGTGTCATAATTCTATACGTCCGACTGACAAAATTTAAAATTTCGAATTTGCCATCCTACTTTCAAATTTTGGGGGAAAACTGTTTGGGAAAAATTTCACGAGTCTCGACCACGACGAAGGTAAGGAAAACACCTATTCCCTTTTTCCATAACAAAGGTAAAATCATAGTACTTTCTCTCATGATTAAAGATAAAATCGAAAATCTCTTACCTCACGACACTCGACCTCGACGTCGCCTAGTTCACACGGCCGTCGCATAAAACAATGCGACCTCGAACGACTAACGCACTATACGACTGGTATGTTTATTCAGTGTTCAATGCAAGAGTCAACACCATTAATGGACAACAGCTATAACCGACGAAGTCAGTTAAGAACATCTAATCCCGCATTAAAGACGGCGACCGTTACGGCAGTTATCAAAGTCCTTAATAATCAAATTAAAGTGCCCGAAGACTATAAATATCAAGGGGAACCATAATTTCAAGGGACGGAACACAGATACAATATCGAACCACAGACACAAGCACTCGAACTCCGAAGAACACTTGAAGCACATAAATCGCTCGTAGAAGAATCGCTCTCGACGCACGACAATAACACACGACGTACACTGTTTTACATTAGAAAACACTTGTTACTTTACATTTTCGAAGTCTTTTCTTCATTTGTATTGTAATCTCTATACGATCGACACCAGAAACACAAGGACATCGCCCATGATTGGCGACCATAGTGCAGTGATGACTTCCACTGTCGTCCGCGGGTTTTTTCCTCGTTGAGGTTTTTCCCGCGTCACCAAAATCTCTGTCTCATTTATATTTCTGTCTTAAACGCACGCTTTTGTCGAACGATTCCTTTCTTTAGTTGTTAAAGTCCACAAAGACCTTAAGTTGTACTTTGGTGCGATTTTTGGCGTTAACAGATACTAAGACCTATCGAGGAATGATTGGTTCGTTGATGTATCTAACGACTAGTAGACAAGATATTATGTTTTCTACCTTTCTTTGTGCAAGGTTTCGGTCCAAACCTAACGAGTCTCATTTAATTTCCGTTAAGCGTATTTGCGTTATTTGAAAGGTACTGCTGATCTTGGTCTGTGGTACCCGAAGGATACAGATTTGAACTGACATCATATTTCGATGCTGATCATGTCGGAAGCATGTTGGACCAGAAGAGCACGACGAGTCACGTTCAGTTCCTTGGAAACAAACTGGTAAGTTGGGCTTCGAAGAAACAAACATGTGTCTCCACGTCTACTGCTGAAGTCGAGTACGTCGCTGCCGCCAGTTGCTACGCGCAAGTAATCTGGATGCGCACTCAGCTGAAGGACTATGGATTTCACTACTCTAAGATCCCGATCTACTGTGACTCGAAGAGTGCCATTGCCATCACAAGCAATCCGGTTCAACACACGAAGACAAAGCACAAATATGTTCGGTACAACTTCATTAAGGATCACGTCGAACGAGGTACGATCGAACTCTATTTTGTGAATACAGAAAATCAGTTAGCAGACCTCTTTACAAAAGCCTTGGACGAAAAACGGCTTAATGAATTAGTATCCAAGCTAGGAATGCTCAATCTGAAAGTTTAAAGAGGACTTGAATTCGATACAACCTCTATGTAATAAGGTGGAACTAATTCTTCATCATGTTGTGATTTCTCTCGACATGCTAAAGACAAACTTCAAACTTAGTGCATCCTAGTTGTATCACATCCATATCGCCGTTTAAACTTTTATATTTTCATTTTAGGTTTCATTTGTGTCTCGTGGACATTACTCGTGCCGCTAACAAATGGTCCATGAGTTCAGGGGAGCAAACACAAGTGGTAAAGAGTAAGTTAAAGTTCATCTTGTGTTAAGGGGGGGCTTCGTTGAGTTTACGTTGTTTTTTCGAGGGGGGGTTTAAAATTTTCCAATTTTCGAGGGGGAGTTTCAGATTTTTCAAATTTCCGAGGGGAGTTTATTGATCTATTTAATTTTCAAATGGGCACATTTAAGCACTTATTTTAGTAACCTGATACTCTCCCTTATCTGGAGCATGTCCCGAGAAACCACCCGGTTAGAAAGACGCTTGTACTGGGAAACGAGTAAACCCGAACGGAATCCCAAGAATTCAACCCCAGGCATATATAAACCTCAAACCTCTCTTAAACCCTCATTTTTCACAAACTCCTGCGCGCACACACACTCATCGATCGCACCCTCTGTTCGCGCAATACAACCGATTTTGCTTCGATTTCTTCTCGTTTGTCGCATCAAATCAACGAGGTAAGTCCGATTCTTCCCCTAATGCAATCGATTTAGGCTATTAGACACGATCGGACCGATTCCACCCGTAATCGGGTTTGACACTGACCGATTAGGGTTTTAACCCTACGTCACGATTTTTTTGATCGATTCACTCGTATCTAATCCCGTTTGTGGTTAAGAATGGTTGTTAGCCATCGATTATGGTTGTTTGAGCATCGATTAAGAGTTTTCTGAGTCACGACCGTCCGAATTCCCAGAATCAATTTCCTGGTTTCAATCTACCGGGAATCGCCTATTCCCGGGAATCACCTACCCGGGCATCGCTTTTACACGGGGACCGCTTTTAACCGGGTTTACCAAACCCCGGGTTGCCCAAGTCCCATTTATTGCCGAAGTCCCGGTGAACTCATACCGGGTAGCCGAATTCCTGGCTACGATTTTCCCGGATACCTTACTCCCGGGAAACTCAACTCCCGGGCACATGTTTTCCGGGTAAGTCCTTCTCCCGGTATGTGGTTTCCTAGGCATTTCCATTTCCCGGTAATTTTACTCCTGGGCATTTCCATTTCCCGGTAATTTTACTCTCGGGTTCCCTAGGTGCTGGGTATTTCCTATCCGAGCCGTCTATCTCTTGGTATGCTGCAACTATCTCTGCCCCGGAATATCCCATAATCTCAACACTTGGGCATCTCAGGTACATGTTCAAAGCTTACACATGGCTCGTTAACTAACACTACTTATTCAAAAGGTACACAAATGGATCAACAACATGTAATTGATCCGGTAGCTGATGTCGCACTCTTAAGTGTCGGTCCCACTCTCCCACTAACACCAAACAACTTCCACCTGGACACTTAGGCTCTTCGCTGCCACGTTTAGTCTCAGGTGGTGGTTGAAATCTTGAAAGGACATCCACTCAACTACGCACTGACGGCCACAAACGAGGTCATGAAAATTTATCTGCAACAGTTCTGGAGGTCACTCACTATCATAACTGAAGGCGAAGGGACACAAATTGAAGGACGCATAGTGGCCACTCCAATTGTTTCCACCCGTGATATTTTTAAGTAGATCCTTCATCTCCCTGACATCACATCCATTCCCGGCCACGTTCGCTTTGACCCATCCGTCTCGCACGCCTCACCCAGCCACTCAGTTGTTTGTCAACAGAAAACTATTTCATCTTCACACGGGGACATAGCACACAATCCTTAGTCTCTCACTTAGAGAGTTCTGGTGTTGAAACAAGAGGAGCACCGCCCCAGTCCTCGACTTCTTTCAGTGCACAATTGAGTCTAGAGCCACTTGTAGACATTCTTTCTTTGGCTAGGACATAAAACATCTCATCGGCTAATGTCGAGATTCTACGTGACTCGACCAGAACACCCCAAGTAACTCTACCACGAGGTGGATTACGAGGATTGGGTTGAAGTCCTACCACAGTTAACACCATACCAGCCATGAACGTAGGCAGTACAACGGTTGACTCAACTGTTGTTACCTCAACTGACACTCTACGTGAACCATGCATTACTTTCCCAGAGTTCGTCTCCAAGGAGTATATGGACGACGCCTTAAAGGCTGTCCACACAGGTTTGGCAAAGCAAATTCAGGATGAGATGGATTTCATCAGACGTTTGGTCAAAGGGAAGGGCATAATGACCGAGCTCCCATCTCAAACACCTCCTCCACCTCCTCAACCTCACCCAAACCAACAAAACATGAGCATCAATGACCTAAAAGCAGCACTTCTTGACAAGCTCATGTCTCAAGCTAATATAGACACATCCTCTGAAGCCGATCTAGTAAGCCTACTCAGATCACAATCTCAAACCCCAACTCCTCAAATATCTCAACCCCAAACCGACCACTAAGCCCAAATAACCTCCAAGCTTGACCATCTAACCACAACTCTCCAGGATGTTCAACGGACGCTTTCCACACCGTCCGAAAGAGTTGCCAACCTCGAAACCACCTGAAAAGGTGCAAAGGTCAAGTACAGGGTACTAAGCGCCAACATGATGACCGGGATGATCCTGATCACCGTAAGGGGAAGAAGCGCCAAAGAACAATCTTTACCGATACAACTACTGCTGAAATGGTCATTGAGACTCAAACAGGTACAGAAATAATTGAGCCGAGTTCAGAGCAGACCATGGAACAAGATATAAAGCTAGGATCGCCGGTTAGAGAAATCAACATTCCAATCACATAAAACCCAACAGTTGAAAATCCCGAGAAAAAAGAAGAATTACTCATGCTGACTGCGGCAGAACGATCAGACTTGGAGATTATTGATGATGAGTCATAAATTGATCCAGAAACAGAAAAGCTATGGAATGAAAAGGGAATAATCGCGATCAGAGCAGAAACTGATATCTTTTTCAAGTTTCTGATGATGAAGCAATGGACGACGATGATTATGAGCAGTTTATTCTACAAAGCGAACAGATCTCTGAGTCACAGTCGGAAGCGCAACAGAAGGCAAATCAGGACATGACTGAAAGTTCTTCAAGGATACCCTCACCATCTCCTCAACCAGAACCAGTCCAACTCCCACCTAATCAACCGGTGCCCTGGGAGAGAGTTCGGATTCTGCTACCATTCCTTAAAGAATCTCAAAAGATGATCTTTATTCATTAGATCAGACCTCTAGACCCCGTTATGTGTTATGGATTATCTGATCTAGTTGAACCACTTCGTTCTTAGTAGTTAGAAATTATGAAGATAGGTCGTCTAGCAAATGAAGTCAAGCCCAAGCACAGGATCACAGAAATCAAAGAGATTACATCCGATAAAATCGTGAAGGTTTGGTTCCTGGTTTTCACAGTGAAAAGACAAGATGGAAATGAGTGGACTTTCTAAGAAGCAAACTTCAAAAACATGGATTTAAATGACTTTCCGGTTATTATGCGGGATCTGAGAACTCGAAGCATCAGATCTCTACCAGTTACCAAAGCTCTTCATACGATCAAAAGGTTCATGAAACACACGATCACATTGTCTTACGTCAACGATCTTCAAATGGGCATAGAAAGAAATCATAGAAAAGTCAATATTCTCAAGCCCGATCTGACGCTGCCTGGGATAGAAGACTTGCAGTTTCATTATGGAAGAAGAAAAAGAGTCATCGGAGAAGATTGTCAACTTGAAGGGGTACCTGGCCAATGAATTGCTAAAAGAAATTGAAGAAAGGCTAGAGTATCGGAATTCCATCAGACACTTCGAGATTCTCTTCGATATCAGGAAAAGAGACGTTCCCAACTGGCATGAAATTGAACTTCAATTCAAAGGGGGAGATTGTTAGGTCTGAATTTTATGTTGAATAGAAGTTCAGGGGCTTATTATGTAAATATCCCTTTGGGTATAAATAGGGTAGCTAAACTCTAATTAGCTTCTTAATCTTTGCTTTAATCATTCATAACCTTTGTACGACTACACTTTCATATTCTCTGCACTTTGAATACAATTGTTGCTTAATCTTTGATATTATTTGATTGTGTGCTGATTTGCACTTGGGATCCACAATAACATTGAATTGTGAGTAACTTATGTATTTCATCACAACCAATGGTAAATCAATCCTCCCCATCATCTTATGAAGTTTTACACCCTTCCAAGAGTAAAGACGATATAATTATACAAAATGACTTGATTAAAGCTATGTCTTCCGCTTTAATGTTTTATAGCTTTATTCTTGGTTATGTTATTGGGTTTTGATTGTGAATAAATGTGTATTTGATTAATGGGTTTTCATCAAGAAAATGGTGAGTTATGGAAAGATCTTGCTTTTACGATAAAGACTTTTTATTTGCGAGATTATGGTTTGAATCAACACTTAGTAGTTTTATCGTTTATGATTATGATAAAAATGGCTTGAACTCACTGTTGTCTAGAAATGGATGTGTTTCTTGGGTAGGTCCTTTCGGTTCTGGATAGACCATAGAAACTATATAAGTCCTAACACTCCTTTCACACTATTGTTTTTTTTTTTAAAACCCGTTTTGTAAACGTTGAAGTACACATTAAAAAACGAGTTCTAAACTGAAATGTTTAGAAGTCAAAGCATTTAAGAACGAGTTCTGAACTGAATTATTCAGAAGTCATGAGATGATGTCTGAGTTCTGATCTGAGGTAATCAGAAGTCATTGTAAAATGCTAATGAATATCAAAGAACAAATTCAAGCGCGAACTGGAATGACTCATTATGCACAGTGTTTGCAACAAATGAAACAATTGATCAGAAAGTTTAATTGTGAAGAACAAGTCACAATTATTATATCGGAGGAGAAATGAATCATTAGCAAGAAATGACGATTTTTGAGAAACAAATAGGAATTCAAGCGAGTGTATTTCCATCGAAAAGTCAACACATATATGAGACATGGAAATAACTAAGTCAAGGAAATCTAACACGTGGAAATCATGGAAGTTAAATCAGAGTATCAAAATAACTAAGTCAAGGAAATCTAACACGTGGCAATCATGTAGGATACAATTCATAATGCATTTCCACGGTTCTTTGAATTCACTGGAAAGTTCATGTATGTATCAAATACCTGATGCTACCCCTCAAATGTGGCATAACCTTTGAATGCAGTCATGTGAGAAGGTTATTCTGGATTGTATCCCACATGACATTCCTGCAAAAACAGATCAAAAAGATTTTGGTATCCATGCCTTGATGGATCCTTGGTGGTTAGATGCCTTAACTATAAAATGGGGATTAGGGATGCTATAGGTACCATACCAGTTGTTCACATACCTTGGATGTACGAAGTCACTCTTTCCATAATAAGTGCAACAGAGCTTTGCTCAGTTTAGACTGATTAGCTTAGCTATAGGGTAAACATGAGCATGTGAACCAATCTTTGAAATAAATGACTTTGTATCAACTACAAGAGAATTATGAGGCTTGTTTCCATTACAGTCTTCTGTAGTTGATTTCTTTCTCCAAACCATTTTTACTCTTCTAAAAACATGATTATCTAAAGAATCATTAAGCTCACTGTCAGAAGAACTAGAGTAACAAGATTGTCTTTTGTGAGAATTTCCGGTTTTTGAGCGTTCCTTTCACCGTCTTTTCGACTTAGATTTTGACGATTTTGGTTGAAAAACGTTTTTAGGGGCAGAAGTGGGACACTCCCCTGTTTGAGAATTAACCGGTGTGGACATTTTGTCCAAAAATTGAAGATGACTTGCAAGATTTAGAGCAAAGTCGATCTTAGAAATATTATCATCTTGACAAGCTGAGGAATTCATGAACTCAGAATATCGGTGAGCAGAGTCAAGTGGATTTGGACAGTCTGAGTCGGATGAGGAACAGTTAAAGTAATCATCCGCAAAAGGATTGTTGAAATCAGGGAAAAGATTCCTTTGAACTGATTCGGATTGAGCAGCTTTACCTTTATTTGGTGAAAACAAAGGCTTGTCATCTGTGTCACGGGACACGCCTAGAAAAGCTTTACACGAGGAGTTATCCGAATTAGTAGGAGATGGGTCAACCGAGATGGTGGCCGGAGAGATAGGCTTCATCGGGGTATCCTCAAGACATCCCTTGGCCATCTTTGTTGTTAAAAGTTATGTCGCCAGGGCAGACAATTTGGAGTTTAATTTGGCAATCTGGGTCTTATAACTCATCCTTTTAGATTCGGATAATGACTCGGTTTTATTCTTTTTGAGCTCATTGATGGTAGATAAGAGTACAGTTCTTTCGGTTTCAAAAATAATCTTATCTATCAAAATTGATTCTTCAAGTTTAAGAATTATGTTTTCCAAAATCAGAGGTGGAACGTAACGTTTGAACTCTAAGTTGGTATGAGAATCATCATCTGGTGTTGCTTGAACCGGAACCGGAGTTTCCACAGTTTTGGCAACAGAACAGATGTCAAAATAATCATTCGAGAGATGAGGTGTTTTGTTTTTCAGATATGAAGCATTAAGAGTTTCATACACGAAACAAACTTGTACATTAATGTTTTTCTTAGGAGGCTCATCTTCCGAATCAGGTTTGTCATTTGCAGGTTTTTCCCCTACTTTTGGTAGTGGAATACCTGTTTTGAGGCAGTTTGGTCCACTTGATCTTATACTCAGGATAATGCTTATCTAGGCCCAAAAGGTTGAACTCATAGAGAGTAGGGACCTTAGATAATATCTTCTTTAGGTAAAACGGATTATCATATCCGAGTCCCCAAAGAGAGTTGTAGTATTTGAATTCCTTCGGTTTGTTCAAATGAATCGTTTGATCTGTTTGACCTCGCTTGTAAAGTCTGGATTCAAGATCCTTAAGCTTGTTAGTCAAATTATCATTTTCTTTTTGAACGGTTAAGCGAAGATTGACAATCTTATTATTCTCTTCCTGAGACTTACTGAGCTTTTCGATGATGTCAGATAATTGGGTTTCTAGGGATTCGGCTCTTTTTGAAATGGCTGAGCCTTCAGATTGATAATTTTCTATCACACATTTATCCTCAGCCTTTTCATTAGCTAGTTTGCCTATGGTATCATATTTTATTTTAGCATCGGCTTCTAGCTTAGAGATTTATGCTTCTAAATGAGAAACTTTATCTTTAAGCTCAGAGTAAGTTGGAGAAGACATTGTTACTCGAAAAGATATGATCGTGAGACAATTCAAGATATCGATCCAAAATTAATCAAACGGTGTGTCAAAGAATACACAAATGTCCCCCTTCGGCGACTTAGCACGGGGGTCCCGCTAAGACTGAAGGGTCAGAACACTCCCGGATTTGTGATTCGGGTGTGGTTTCCTATGCGGAAGCAAAATCTGGAACAGAGATCCGGAACCGGGGAGATCTAGAATCGGTTAAAAAGGGATCCGAAATGTGCAAATCCGGACTAGGGGATCCGGAGTGCAAGTTCTGGAAATTCGACAAGAACCGGAATTAGAGAGATCTGGAATCAAGGTCAATAAATTAGATCCGGAATCAACAATCAAGGATCCAGAATCAAGATCCGCAATTGCCAATCAAGGATCCGGAATCAAGATTCGGAATTGGCAATCAAGGATCCGGAATCAAGATCCGGAATTAGCAATCAAGGATCCAGAATTAGGAGAATTGAGATAAATACCAGAAGTGAATACCGGAAGAAGTAGAATCCGAAACTTGGGATGCGGTACAATATGGGATCCGGAATCTATAGGATCTGGAAATCAACAATACCGGAACTCAAGAACAGTATTCAAGCACTGGAATTCAAAAACTTACCTGGAAATCGATTTTCTGCACCACTTTTGACTTGGAAATTTCTGCAATCACTTTAGAACCAAAACAAGCAAGTAGGGAATGCAAAAACAACTGACCAAATTGATTTAAAAAGCACTTTTGAAGCAAAAATTGAGTTTTTGACAAGAACAGGGAGTTTAGAACCAAGAAACCAAAAATATCAAAATTGATGATTTTATGCTTAACCAAAACAACTCAAAAGTTTATATGATTTCAGAAACACAATAAAGATGAATTTTCAAGCCTCAATTTCAAGTTTTTTTCACCAAAATCAAAGCAAAGAAAAATCTTTTTCCAATGAAATAGTCGACTAACTTTTGAATGATCAGAATAGGAATATTACCTTTTGATCGATAGCTTTGTCCCTCTGCTCTGATACCACATGTAGATCCCAGTTTGATCAAGTAACAATGTAAACACGTAACGATTAAGCTTTGTATTGAATGAATAGAGAGAGTTACAAGATTAGAATTAAGAACACACCTCTCTCTCACTATTAGCCATACCCTGTTATGATTAATCTCTCTCAAAGTCTACCCTAATCACCTCTAAAACACACTATAAATTCCAAGGACCTAAGGTCAAAGCCCATGGCCCATAAAAACTAATTAAGCCCATATAATCATTTAATGGCTTTTACAAACAAATAAATAACACTATTCTTTTCTTTATATCACTTTCTATTTTATAAGACTTTTAGTCCTAACATCGATGCTGTTGTGTCTGGTGCAACTAGGCTACGGCTAGGCTACGGCCCAAGGATGTTGTAGACAGATCCTTTTTCGACCTCTAGTTGGTTTGTCGATGTTGGTCATGTCGTCGCTGAATTAGCTCCAAGCGACTGGTTCGAGTAAGGTCGGGTTCGTGACAAAAATTGACCGGTAGTGTACCTGTCGCCATGGACCATGGTTTAGGCGGTAGGTCTTCTTGCCTTACGATGTGTATTTTTCTATGTGGTTTAATTTGCTAAAATAGTTGTCGTTGCTTTTCTGTGGGTAAACTATTGGACCACCATGGTGCTGGTTTTTGGTATGTCTCGTCGCCGCCATTCATGACCACGCAGTTGGGGCGATTTGGATGCCAGCGCTAGCTCTCGGCCATTATGGTTTTAGGCACCGGTCATGTCCAAAACTGTCTTTCTTTATGTCACAAGAATGTTGGCCGTTCCCTTCGCCTACTAGGTGTTTCGCTTTTGGTTCACCGGTCCAGTATATCGGCCAAGTCCATTACGATTTTTGATTCTTTTGAACCGAATTCTTGAATTGGATTTTTGGATCAAATTGTTGGGTCGGGTTTTTTCTTTTAGGCCAAGTGTTTTGGTCGAATGACTTTTAAGTTAAAAGTAGTTTTTAGCGGAAATCGGTGATCCGTTTGCGTTGGCATATCAAACTGATGCTCTAAATCAGTTGGGCTTTGGGCATGGCCAAAAGAACCAAAAGTTTTGTTCTGTTTTTCGATCATGGGCTAATGTCCCGAGTGGTGATTTTGGTGTTGGTTCTGTGCCTTATGTGGTCGAGCCAAGAGTCGAACCAAAGGTCCGAATTTCATTGTCTTCGTTTTTTTTGTGCGAAAATTCTTTTCGTATTCTTACTAAGAGATTGGCATTTATTTATGTTTATATAATTAGCCAATCACGTGAATTTTATGTTTAAAATTATTATATGGGTTAGTAACCCACGTTTTAAGGATGGAGTCGTTTTAATTTTAATTTTGGCATATGAATATTTGTTCCATTAATCAGCTTTTAATTATGTTAATTATTTCCGGTAGATTGTTTTATTTTATGTTTAAAATAGTTGCATTAGATAATATATGGTTTGCCCTGAATGACCCGTAGTTGATTTATTTTATGTTTGGAAAATTAAAATGTAATAATTGCATGAGATGTAATTTTTGTTTTTAAATTTCCTAGATAGAGACAAATGTAAATAGATATGATGTATTTTCTATTTTAAATTGTAAATCCAACCCGGAGATGGAGCTTCAAGATATCAAGACGGAGTCCCTGGAGTTCACCAAGATGGCGAGGCCAGTGGGAGCTTGAAGACGTTCTTAGACAGATCGTGGTTGTTGTGTTGGCTCACAACACCACATTAGGGGCAAAACCGTATATTATCTGCTAGTTGTGGTTGTTTATTTTGTGTTTCCATTTTATTTACTTTATTGCTTTATTATTGTTATAATAGTTGCAAACGTTTTTAAAGTAAAATAAAACACAAAATAAATTTTAAATTGGTAAATAAAATATGATATTTTAAAACTGATATGTTTATCAAAATCAAACCGGTTAAATTGGATAAACTTTAAAACATGGGTTTTAAAACAAGGGTTTTAAAATCAAAACGTTTTAAAAGGACTTAGAATGTTTTCTAAAATTTAAACCTTTTACAAAATGTGAACTAAACGCCACCCATTTAAGGTACTTGTCGAGCTTACATGATTTCGGTGTGGTAAGTGCTCAGCCAATCATGTCGGATGATTGTAGTGTAAGACAAGGTGCCGTAATAACGAGATTTAAGTGGACAGTGCTTGGCCATTCACTTAAATAGTCATATTTTAGACGACTGATCCCAATAAATCCTAAGTTAAGACTTTAGGTGGGATCACGATACCTTAGTATGGCTAGTTTCATTGGAAATATCATAGACAGTGCATAGCCATCTATGAGTATTTTCAAGACGTTAAAGTGGGATTATGTAACAACCCGAAAATCCGTAACATATATTTTATTTAAAACATCCCAAAACAAGGGTCCCAATACATACATGACATTCCAAAACAGAGGTTACAACACTTGCAGCGGAAACAAACTTCCACAGCCGAGATCGAGCTATGCTAGCAATACTAAATTAAGAACTATAGTACTCTACACATATCACCTCCAGCTCTATGCTTCAAGCCTTCTCTTTTCTCTAGACGAAGTACCACTAAAGCGCTTCCCTGAAAATGGTTTTTAGTTTTGAAAAGCGAGGGTTAGACCATGAGGTCTAATGAATTCCCTCCGAAAAGCAGTGTATACGATAATATGCATAAAATCATTTCTTATCCGCCCTAAGGCCCACAAGTAATTCCATAACAGACAGGGGTATTTGCACAGTGTTCATAGAACACATCCAAATCTGTCAACAACCACGATTGAGGCCTAAACAGACTCCTCTCCCGCCTCATATCGGGGCCTAAGCAGACTCCCCATTACCCAAATAGGCAGGAAACAAATTCCATACCTACCGGTTCATAATAAACTCCCAAAGGATCATCGGATCCCGAAGTACACTAATCCCACTATGCAGCCCGACTCCACATAAGCATACAAAGTAAGGCTAAGAGGAAACATATAGCTGTTAATGCCAAAAATCGTCCAAAAGGATAACTTAAGGTTTATTGTGGAGTTTAACAACTAAAGAAAAGAATCTAGCGACAAATCGTGCGACAAAGACAGAAAACGTAAAAGGGACAAAGTTTTTGGTGACACGGGAAAAACCTCAACGAGGAAAAAAACCCGCAGACGACTTTGGGGGTCGTCGATGCACTATGATCGCCAATCAGGGGCGATGTCGTTATGTTTCGAGTGTCGATCGTACAGAGATTACAATACAAATGAAAGAAGAGACTTTAAATGTAAAGTAACAAGTGTTTCCAATGTAAAAACGAGTGTGTCGTGTGTGAAAACTATATGTCGTGTATGAAAGTTATGCGTCGAGCGTGGGAGTCGTGCGTCGAGAGCGAACTGTGGAGAGAGATTTCTTTGCTTCGAGTGTTATTTGGAAAGCAGATGTCTGCAAATGGGATTGTGATCTTCGTATTTATAGTCTTCGTAGCTTTAATTGACAATTGTAGGAGTAACGGTCGCAATGGTCATTGATGTTAATGCTCATAACTGCTTCCGTCGGTTACGTCTGTTGGCCATAAAGGACATTGATCCTGCATTGAATGAGAGAAACATAACAGAAATGTCGCATGTTAGTCGGTTGAAGTCGTGAGCTATGTCACGACGGTCGAGGTCGAGGGGTAGTTTTAACTTCAGCTTTGGTTAAAGGATCAAGTGTTCGTGATTTGACTTGGTTATGAGGGAAGTGCAATAAATGTTCTTAGTGGCTTGGTCATGGTCGAGACTAGTCATTTTTTTCCCAAACAGTTTGCCCCCAAAATTTAAAAAATGGAATAGCAAATCCAAGTTTCAAAAGTTTTTAAATTTTGCTAGACGGGCGTCTAGGGTCGTGACATGTGTTTAAAAAATCTTTTCAGTTGCCTTGGAACTGGATCGGTCCAAATCCAACTAAAGAATAAGTCGAAAAGGTGATAAGGTCGTGACGTCATGCTGACGTACGATCGTGCACCACATCTGTAAACGCCAGGTGTCGACGATCTGTCGAGTATTTGAAAAGGCAGGGGCACGTGTCGATTATCGAGAGGCTCGATCTGACAGGATCGTTTACATAAATAGCGACCTTCGATGAATCTTTTCTACTTTACAATTTCATAGAGATTTTTTAAGAGATTTCTTGCGATTTCCTGCTGTTCTTTCGCCGAATCTTTCCCAAACCTGTAAGAGATCTTCGACCTGTTAGAGTTTCGAGGTTTTAGCGCACCTATATAAGGTACGACTCTCTAGTCTTTGTATTCATCGTAAGTCCATTGTAGGAAGGCTAGGAAGAATTGGGATATTTGGGGCTTTTCAGAGCGGCAAATATTACTGACGGGATTAGCGATGTCGACTGAGCCTAGGAGTACCATCCAGGATCAGGACGCTCTAGACGACTTTAGGACTTTAGCAAAAATCCCTGCGGGGATTAATGTGAGCAAGGTCGGTAATATTCGACCGGAGATGTGTACCGAGGGGTACGTCGTGATATACGAGTATCCCTTTAGAATAGGCTTCGAGTGGCCCTACTCTCCTCTGGCGAAGAATTTTATGTGCGAGTTTGACCTCTCACCTGGACAACCGATGCCCCAATTCTGGAAGGTGATCCAGGTCATCGAGCGACTTACCTCACACTGGGAGTCGCCGATAAACGTAAAAGACCTTTTCGCTGCTTATCAGGTCAAGAAAGATACATACCGTCGCTACAGCCTCTTCTCGAGGTATACGGGCGACCGTACCTTGGTCCAAAAAACTACGGTCAACGACCGCAAATGGAAGACCAGGTACGTCTTCGTACGAGTAACGACGCTGGACTCTGATAGTGATTGGATCAGGTATGGATGGAACATGGCCGGTGAGTTTTAGCTGTGGTCTAGCGTCTGCTTTGTTATATTCATCACTTTGCTTTTTGGCTAATCTTCTTTCTCTGTGTTTTCAGACATCAATTTTGACAGCGTAGAGCCCAACGACGATTCCAAGGCTAAAATCGAGAAGTTCTTGGAAATTAGCACAAACGATCGATCGTTCGTCACACGCCATCTAATAGACGAAGACGACGACGCGACTTTCTTGAGTGATAGGATACAGTTGGGTCGAGAGGAGAGAGAGAAAGAAGAAAAGGAGAAAGAAGAGGAGGACGAGTCTGAGGATACCGAGGAGACTGAGGAAGATGAGAAGAAAGAGGAGTCGAAAGAAGAGATGACTGGTAAGTGTACCTTACTTTGTTCGACATGCTTCTCTCTTCGTTTCAGTCGCCTAACTATTCTTCTTTCTTTGTTTCACAGGAGAATCCCAACAGCCACAACCGAAGATGTCGTCTGCGATGGCCAAGAGGGCGGCTCAGGCCGAACTGGCTCGCCAGGCGAGGGAAAGAAGGAAGGAAGCCCCGACAGCTGGGTCGGGGGTCCTTAAGAGAAAAGAGGCTCTGACTACTGGGTGGGGAGTTCTCAAGAAGACGAGGATGTCCATCCTGAAGGAACCGTCTTTGAAGACGGGCGGCTCATCGAGAGTCGTCTCGCCTGAGAAGGCGAAGGTGTCGTCCGTATCTGTCGAGAAGACTTCCGACATGGTTGATACGAAACCTGTCGATCCTGCGCATCCGGCGAAATCGACGGTGTCTCCTGATGCCACGTCAGGCCCCTCGTTGGGCGACAAGGGCAAGGGTACGCAGACGGGATTTGGAGAGGAAACGACGGTAAACTTCACCTTGCCGTCGGATTTCATGGTGGACAATGTCCTGGACGGGACGAGCTTGTTTCCCCACTTGGATAAGTTTCAGCTCCCCACTTTCATGGAGCGCTTCAACGGGGTCTCCATTGATAGTGCGGGGTCCTATGTTGCCGGTCTGGCGTTTATGGTAAGTCTATCTTTCAAGACTTTATTTTTCGTTTGTCGTTGTTATTGTTGTTGTCATTGTCAGGTATTTTACTAACGTGTTTTCATATGTTTTAGACGTTTCAGTCTTCCTTGCCTCTGTATGCCGAGACGTTGAAGATTTAGGGTCTAGTATCCTCTGCTATTAAGAGAGAGGATGCGGCATTGGTGAGGGAGAAGTCCGCCCTACCGCACGTCGAGGGTATGTCAAAACGACTCGATGAAGCTCTGGATGAGCTGGAAGCCGTCGAACATCTGAGGACCGACGTGAACGCTCGTCTGAAGCAATCCTGCTCTATAATCGCCGACCAGAGAGAGGAGTTGGACAGGAGGCAGGCGTCCTTGGACATGAAGGAGAAAGAGATCGAGGAGTCCAAGTCCAAGGTGGCGGCTCTGGAGAAGGAAGTAGGAGAGCTTAAGGAAGAGGCTGCGTCGACCTTTGCCCTCGCTCGCTTGACAGCTCGGGCGGCGATCATGCGTCAGCACCTATCGGGGAAGAATCCCCTCGCGTCTACAGCTGAGGAGCTAGCCGTTTTTCTAGCCAAGGTCGGGACCGACAGGGATCTCGACTCTGACGATGAAAAAGAGGCTGAGGAAGAAGAGGTTGTGGACGAGGGCCTCCAGGGTGAAGTTTCGGGCAAGGATGTTGCCGATGCTCCTTCTAATCCTTAAAGAATTTTCTATCTTTGCTCTTGTCTTAATTCTGAATGCTCGATCGTTGGTGGTCGAGACATTTTTAGGTGTAATCGTTCGTTTTGTGAATGAAATTTTGCTTTTCTATTGAGCTTGTGTATTATGTTGATTTTTTCATGTCGTAGATAGATATAACATCAACTGTGAAACTCGCTAAGTATAGAACATCAACTGTGAAACTCGCTAAGTATAGAACAAACAAGGAATCGTGCGACTTAGGCATCCATTGTAATTACAAAGACTAGCACACAAGTCGTAAGATTTTCATACTTTAAGATTATGTTGACAAACATAAGTACATGTGATCAGAGCATTCATTCAGAACATGAAACTTGTATAAGTTAAGAAACTCAGATCATGGGTCGCTTGGACCAGATGGTCGTACGACTAGATTGTGCGACGAGACTTGAGTCGTATGCCCTTGTGATAGAAGGATCAAGTCGTAGACCTGGACACATATGTCATGCGACCTTGTGAGATTAAAGTCATGTAGTAGACTTAGCAACTTATGTCGTGCGATCTGCAATAAAACAATGTTAGAGGTTGGTCATTGGCTAACCAACGACCCTCCGATGCTTAAGTCAATAATCGTCGTGGTAAAAAATCGTATGAAAGAAGGAAAGGATTCAGAAAAAATTACCTTCTCAGATTTTTCCCGTCTAAGGGGGGGATATTTTGACCCTCGTCATTTAACACCTTATTCCCTTTAGGAGCAAATAGGTTTAAATGACGGGTTCGACCGTGCGATTGGGCGAAACAGTTGATATGTTCTTGTAGGAAAGATATTAGTTTGTTTTTAGAGTATGGATCTAGAGAGGAACCTGTCGAGACTTTCTGGTCGTACTTGCTTTGATCTAGGATGCCTTTGTTGACCTGTAACTACAAGATGGTCTACTTTCGCGGTTTCAGGGTGGTTTTATAGCAATCACGAGCAACATTCGGCTCACTTTTGATCTCTTGGATTCCCCACGGCGTAGGGAACTTCATGATCTGATGATACGTCGAGGGAACAACTTTCATTTCATGGATCCATGGTCGACCTAAGATGATGTTATAGGCCGACGCACAGTCGATGACGCTGAACTCGGTCTGCTTGTTGACTCCACCTTCATAGACGGGCAAGATGATCTCTCCAAAGGTACTCGTCACTTCTCCATTAAAACCGACCAAGGTTGTCGAACGTCGGGTGATTTCCGATCGGTCGATTCCCATGGCCTTGATGGTGTCAAGGAAGATGACGTTCGCTGAACTGCCTCCATCGACCAAGACTCGTCGGGTTAAACAATTACCAATCGTGAGTTGAATGATCAACCCGTCATGATGTTTGTGATACGAGTCGCCGAGGTCATCTTGGTCGAATACGATCTTCATAGCTTCTAATTCCAGATCTCCTTTGGGTCTTGATGAACGTGGGATAGGTCGGTCGTCAGGTGCTTGACTGGCGTGACGTTTGGTTGCGGAATAGGTCAGACCGCATACATTAGAACCACCAGTTATGTAGTTGACGACCTTTGTATGCTCAGGAGTTGGCGGTCGAACGTTGTTACCCGGAGTAACGAAGTCATCGATGATATCCTTGAGATTTCCTTTCGGGACATGATACGCTAGCTCCTTTTTGAGAGCTATGCAATCATCTGTCGCATGACCGTGGTCGACATGGAAGTCGCACCACTTCGACTTATCTTTCTTGGCATCGTCCTGATCGGACTTCTTTGGCCACCGGATGGTCGCCTGGGCGGTCTTCAGACCCTCGACCAAGTCCTTAGTGGTCCCTTTGAATCCGTATGAGGATACCTTGGGGTACTGAGGAAATTTGGTCGTGGTCTTGGCTTCCGCTTTTGTCTTGAATCGGACGTTGGAGATCTGGCGCACGGGCTCTGGCCTGGATATTGCTTTTGTCTTGAACTCTGGCCTCTTCACACCTAACGACCACTTGTCGTCGGTATGCTTGCGAAGAAAGGCAGCGTCGTCCTCTACCCTCATATACGCTAGGGTTTGAGCTCGGACGTCTTCGAAATTCTCTAGGGGATACTTGGTCAAATCAGTGTATAAGCCCGAACTGTCATCCAGACCATGTTTGTAAGCTTCGATCGCGGTCTTGACGTCACAATTACGGACACTGATCATCTCTGCATTGAACCTATTGAAATAGCTTCGAATCGACTCCCCAGCTTTTTGCACGACGTAGTACAAATCGCTGGTCTGCTTCTCCATCTTGCGACTACTAGCGAATTGCTGGGAGAACTGGTTGACCAACTCGGCGAACGACCCGATGGATTTGGGCTTGAGATTGATCAACCATTGGAGGGCAGGACCTGTGAGGGTCGCCCCAAAACTCTTGCACATACATACTTCTTGATACATTTGAGGGATCGAGATCGTCCACATAAGCTGTTTATACTGCGCGATATGCTCCATCAGATCGGTCACCCCCGAATACTTGGGCGTGAAGATGGGGATGTTATACTTTTTTGGGACGTCGACGGTCGCAATCTTATCTATGAAAGGCGACGCCTGATACCCCGAACGAGGCTCGACGTCGACAAGCACAGCTGCCCCCGGCAGCTTAGCAAGCAAAGACAGGACGCGCTCGTTCTGATCTTCCATCATTTTCAACCGGTGGGCGACGGGGTCATTAGGATCAGGATTCGTACCTGCCAACGGATCGACTCCTGAACTGGTGCCATTGCCGTACGACGAGCCATTGGCGTCCTCGGTGAAAGGAACAAAATATGGTTGCGACCCATTCTGAAACGGCTGCGACCCATTCTGCATGGGCGGAGGCCTCAGATGTTGAGGAGGAACTGGTCCGAACTGGGGATTTGGGATAAACGATCCTGGCTGCTGGTTCTGCATGAATGCACCTGGCTGCTGATTCTGACCGAACGGTCCTGGTCCAGGGTTATGAACGAATGGACCTGGATTATTGGTGAACGGAGCAGATCCTGGATTCTGACCGAACGATCCTTGACCTGGATTCTGGATGAATGGTCTTGGACCGTTCTGTGGTCCAAAGGGATTCCGCAGTTGTGCGATTTCCTCAGCTGCTCTTTGACTCTGCTCAACCATGGCGTTGATTTGGTTTGGTGCAACTTCCAACTCCTGATACATCTGGGCAATCACTTGCTATGGATTTCCAGGGGCTGCAATTTTCCTGAAACAGAAAACAGAGGAAACTACAAGGAACCGTTAGTAAAACGCACATTTGTCAAAGATTTTCTCTAGATGGGGCCCCACGGTGGGCGCCAAACTGTTAATGCCAAAAATCGTCCAAAAGGATAACTTAAGGTTGATTGTGGAGCTTAACAACTAAAGAAAAGAATCTAGCGACAAATTGTGCGACAAATACAGAAAACGTAAAAGGGACAAAGATTTTGGTGACGTGGGAAAAACCTCAACGAGGAAAAAAACCCGCGGACGACTTTGGGGGTCGTCGCTGCACTATGATCGCCAAACAGGGGCGATGTCCTTATGTTTCAGGTGTCGATCGTACAGAGATTACAATACAAATGAAAGAAGAGACTTTAAATATAAAGTAACAAGTGTTTCTAATGTAAAAACGAGTGTGTCGTGTGTGAAAACTATATGTCGTGTATGAAAGTTATGCGTCGAGCGTGGGAGTCGTGCGTCGAGAGCGAACTGTTGAGAGAGATTTCTTTGCTTCGGGTGTTCTTCGGAAAGCAGATGTTCGCAAATGGGATTGTGATGTTCGTATTATAGTATTCGTAGCTTTAATTGACCATCATGATTGTAGGAGTAACGGTCGCAACGGTCATTGTTGTTAATGCTCATAACTGCTTCCGTCGGTTACGTCTGTTGGCCATAAAGAACATTGATCCTGCATTGAATGAGAGAAACATAACAGAAAGGTCACATGTTAGTCGGTTGAAGTCGTGAGCTATGTCACGACGGTCGAGGTCGAGGGGTACTTTTAACTTCAGCTTTGGTTAAAGGATCAAGTGTTCGTGATTTGACTTGGTTATGAAGGAAGTGCAATAAATGTTCTTAGTGGCTTGGTCGTGGTCGAGACTGGTGAATTTTTTGCCCAAACAATAGTGATGCATGTATCTTTGTAAAAGCAGTTTGTAACATATGTGCATAACGTTCTCAAACATTTAATTCATGCTCCGACTTTATAACAAGTTTAATAATAAGCATGCGTGCATTTCATACCATGATCAGTAATAATCAAAAGCGTTTAACATTTCGTTTCATCAAAAAGGAGTATAAGGGAACTTACCCAATCGATAAGATTTTCTAAGCACGCGTCTCAACTTCGAATAACCCAAGTAGAACCTATTTCACCTAAAAGTTAATAGTAACCTTCATTAAAAGCTATCCGGACAAGACTACCAGGCATCTCTTTTCCGGACCACACTGTCCGGACCTTTATCCGGGACCCACTTCCTGGACTCCTATCCGAAAACCACTTCCCGAACTCCCTATCTGGAAACCACTTCCCGGAAATCGCATTCGGTATACACTTTCCGGACAACTTATCCGGAAGCCAAAACTCCCGGACACCAATCATCCATAAACTTCACTATCCGGATGGGGCGTTAACCGGGTAGTCGAACTGTCAAAACCCCAATCTCCTAAGATCGATTTATAAGTGCAATTCAATCACAACCTTTGTTAGATATCAAATTATGCTTATATTTCCAGCTTAGAACAACATTTTAAGCATTCATTCACCCCTTTGAAGATCCAAATTGATTCCAAACTTCATAAAAGCTTTTCATGAGAAAGACACAATGTTCATCCATAACACACCCCAACTTTTGAATAAAAAGAACGACAGAGTTAATCAAATCAACGGAAGAATTTGATGCTTACCAAATGAAGATTTCATGATCGAAGTTTGCTGCTGAATGCTTTGCTCCATTCTCCCTCTCGGTGTCAGCCGCACACCCAGAACAAAAAGGAAAGAAGTGAGGTGACCTAGGGATTTGTTCCCTTGTATATTTCTTCTAAATTGCCATTTGGTCCCTCAAAAACTTTTTCTCTTACCACACTATGGCCACCGATCTTTCATTTATTAAAATAAATACCCGGTTGTTACAACACTCCCCCTTACAAGAATTTCGTCCCCGGAATTCCTTGGTCTAAAAGATGCGGGTACTTCGCCCTCATTTCCGACTCCAACTCCCAGGTTGCTTCCTGACCTTTGTGATATCGCCATTGAACCTTTACAAGGTTGATCTCCTTGTTCCTCAACTTCTTCACCTTAAAATCCGAGATGGCTTCGGGCTCTTCTACAAAATTTAGTTTTTCGTCTACTCTTACACCAAGAATATAATTGATTCAACTCAACCCTCTTTTCTTTCGACACTTCCCCAATCAAACAACCAAACCCAATCAAACCAATCCAACCAAGTCGAACCAAGCCAAACCAAAACAAACCAAGCCAAACCTAGCCAAGCCAAACCAAACCAAACCAAACCAAACCAAACCAAACCAAATCAGGCCAAAAAAAACAAAGCAAGCCAAACCCTAGGTTTCACGATATGCACTTCCAAATTTAACAGCTTTGGTTCCAATTGATCTTCCAAGCATTTCTGTCCAAGACCACAACTTTCTTAGGTTAGGAATACTCACATAATGTACTTGTAGCCCTCTTCTACCACTTATGCCACATATAAATGTAACATCCCAATTCAACCGTACCAGATATTGTTCGCTTTATCCACACATAGACTCACACTTTTAAAACGCGTCTCATCACGACTTTCATAAACATTTTCACTTCCTTAAAGAAGGACTTTCACCGAGTTCATGCTACAACGACATGAATCCTTTACAAAAGTAAGCAGCCGCCCAATTCGCCAATCTTGGCACCAGGTCAACCTTGAATTTTGACTTCCCACTACGACACGCGTCTAACACAAAAGTATTTTCTTTCCCCAAAACACGTTGACTACATCTTAACATTGTTATCCAAACACGCCAACATTCCACACTTGTATATAACTAATGGTAGGAGACCTCCATAATCCACCATCCGGGTAAGGGATAAATCATCTTCAAGATTTACATCCACACTTTCACTGCATCCATCAAGCATCCAACCAAATAAGGAATGAATCTCAGTTTCACTCGCCCAACCGGCATGAGTGACCATGCTCACACAACACTATTCCACATACACTGTCGAATGACCTGTTCACTTTGGAACATCCACATTTTTAACACTTATTCAGATCTGACAGTCTTACACTTTGAGTGTCCCATAGAACCACTAATGCGATGCGTTTTCGAAGGCATAGGTCACGTCCTTTCAAGGAAAGACTTATTGACTTATACGAGTCTCTCCACACTTTAACCAAGACATACACCAAAATCCAAAATCCGTTTAAAACGTTACTTCACCTATCAACATCCACTCCATTCCCGATCGCTCCAAGCATGCTAAAAACACTTTGCGTTACTAAGCCCAACCATTGGTTTCATCACCATTCTAATTCGAGATAATCAACCAAGTCTTCCTGAATATCATTCAATGATCAACAACACCACACGTTTCTCGTTTCCCAAACAAAGTCAACATACTTACCAGAATTTCTTCGTGTACCAAGAGCAATTCACATTCCTCAAGAACCCCGTATCGACTATGTCACTTCGTGTTAGGGTCAAATCTAGTTGAATAGAAGTTCAAGGACTTAATTTCTATTAATCATATTTGAGCCTTTAATTGTGAACGGGCCGTGGGCTTCCATGCCACGGGCCCAGCATATATAATTTGTTGTTTAGCTTAGAATTAAGCTAGTTATCTAATTACACTTTCAGAAACGTATTGTAAACTCTCTCTATTATTGAAAGTGAATTGGATGACCAGTTGAAATCATAACGCCTGTTTATTATCTATTGATTTCTATTATTCGTTGCACGGATCTGGAACTCACAATTGGTATCAGAGCGACAGGACGAATCGATTCAAAGCGATTTTCTTGATTTCTGGTAAGTTTTCTAAAACAGTCGACTGTGTTCTTGGCTTGAAATTCCATATTTTGATTATGTGAAAATTGATAGTTTTCGTTTATTACATTCCGTTAGCATCATCATTATAAACGATTCTGCAAGTTTTCATAGCCTAATTCGATCATCTTTGTAACACCTCGAATTTTCCATAATATTATTTTAATATGAATAGGGGTTTATTTGTATTTTGGTTTAAGCTTTGGATTATTTTGTAATTATATAATTCAATGGTGTTAAAAATTCAAGTGACCAAAGTTTGTTGCTATTTTTGGAAGTTTGGAACTTGAAGGGGGTAATTAGGAATTGTAGAAATGAGGTGTAAGATAAAGAAGGAACCTGATTGAAAAAAATATCTCAATCATATTGCTGGAGTCGGTCAAAAAGAGAGAGAGATAGTAGAGAGAAAGAAGAGGAAAGGAAGAGAGAAAGTAGAAGAAATCAAGCTGAAATCTTGGTAAGAATACAAAGGATTTTGTAAATTTGATTTCCAGTAGCAAGATGATATTCATAACATAAGCTGATTTCATTTAGGTACTGTTATGATTTGGAGTTTAATTGTGCAGAGAAGGGGGTCTTATAAACAAAGGTGAGTTCATTCACTTTTTGCTTAAATCCATGTTTTCTGTCAAATTAAATGTTAAGACGCTTGTATAAACTGTTTTGGGACGGTATGGTTATGTTTAAAATAAGCTGAATGGAACAAACATGGTTTTGGATTGAATTTCTAAGCTGTAGGCCGAAGTTTCCGGGTAAAAAGATAGTATCCGGAAACCTCTGTATGAAGGTTTCCGGACATGACAAAGTTATCCGGTAAGTTGTTATTTTTGTAGTTACCGGACGGTATCCGGATTATTTAGTTTCCGGATGTCATCCGGATTAAATATGTATCCGGTCAGAATTGTATCCGGAAAGTTGTATATCCGGAAAGCTTAGGTATCCGGTAAGTTGTGGGTATCCGGAAAGTTGTGTTATCCGGATAGGTTGAGGTGTCCGGAAACTATTATTGGCCGGTCACTTTTGAGTACTCAGTAACTTTAGGTTTTGCTAACTTCTGGAAAGGTACGATTTAGGAACTGAAATACAATCCTAGTAGCTTGAACATTCTTACAGTTGAATGGTAGTGTGTTAGGCTTAAAGATTATTTTAGTTTGATACTATGCAAGTGTGTAGTAAGTGTATTGGATCCATAGGCACTAGTTGTTATGAACACATGGAATAGGCGTGTGGACTAATCATTATTCCAGTGTGTGTGAGAAATCGTGGAGTAGGCGTGTGGATTAATCGTTATTCCCGATTTCTAAGGAAGAGGAGAGATTGGCATGTGTAATTGTAATCTCTACTTCCTTTCTATGAAATGGGCATGTGTAATTGCGATTTCTTGGATGCGAGCATTAATCTAGAATCCGTTGAGATTCGTAGTGTGGGCTCAGGAATATGATACCATGACTGACATGGTGTCAGTTATAATCATGGAATCGGGTAAAACCCCGTCATTGAAAGATGGTTACGCGTGTGGTAAGAAAAAGGGTAAACCAGGTTTGTTATGCCTTGTTTATATTGATTTTAAAAGTATTATTTGAAACAGAATGTTCTCACTAGGCGTTAGCCTAATCATTTCAAATCCTATTTTCTTAGCAGGTACTAGCTCGGGAAAGTAGAGGGATGTGGAATGAGCGTTTTGAGATAGCGGAGAAGTCAATTAACGAAAGGAGATTTTGATTGATTGCTTAAATAACTTAGTTAATCTGATTATAGTGATATGATTAGATTAATAGGTTATTTGAAGAATTCAGTATTTGTAAATATGACTCCTTATGGTTAATTTCCTTCTTATACAAAAGTTGAATGTTATTTTATCATAACTTGTTATAAATTGAGGTTCAAATTAGCCTTGATTTTAGGGTGTTACAATATGGAATCAGAGCATTAGTTTAAGAGAACTAAGTATGCTAATGAGATACGTAGACTTAAGCTGAGATGAATTAAGTTATGATTTGTGAGATATGGGTAGAAGTACTAAGACGGGATAGTCTTAGAGTCGACGGAAATACGTGAAATTAGTACTGTAACAATGGTAACGAGGATTCTCTTGTATAGTATGTTCACAATTCCAATTAGCTACTGTTATTATGAATATATTGTTACGCAAGCATACTTGTTTCTAAATTGTTACAGTGACTAATGATCGGTAGAGTACGTTTTGTATGTCTAGATATGTGTAACCATTTCTTATGGTTATTCCTTTGTGTTATATCAGAACGATGGTGAATACGCCACCGAGGTCCTCTAATTCTTCGGAGGACAGAGCAGTAAATGATTGGGGGTTGGAGGGACAACCTGGAACGGGCGGAACTCATGAGAGCCCGCCGAGGTTACATTTTACGGGAGGAGCGGATAGTCCGGTACACAGAACAAGTACCAGTACCGCTAACCAGGAAATGCCTGAATCTACGGTGGAGTCTCGTATGATGGAGAGTATGACAAGAATGATGAATACAGCAATGGAAAAACAGGTCGAAATATTTATGAAAGCACTGAACGATCGAAGTACGGAGCTACGCCAAACGTAAACTGATACTGGGGGTGATAAATCCAATTCGTAACCCGGGGATAGAGACAGAAAGGAGGGTGGAAAGAGTCTGCTCATATAAAACATTTCTAAGCTGTAAACCGCCGGAGTTTACCAGATCCGATAATCCAGTAGCCTGCATGAACTGGCTCAGGGAAATGGAACAACCTTTCTGAGCTTGTGATTGCGATGAGAAGTCAAAGGTTAGATTCGCATCTCAAATGCTAAGAGGTAATCCGCTGACTTGGTGGAATGTAGTGACAGCTTCTATATATGCTCCAGTCTTAATTGTTATGACGTGGGAGTCGTTCAAGAAGAAGATCTTGGAAGAATATTGCAACGAGAATGAAATGGATAGGATCAAAGAAGAGTTTCGGACTCTTAAGAAAGGCACTTCAACTGTTCGGAAGTACACCGAATCCTTCATGGAGAAAATGAACTTAGTGGGGCATGTGGCTCCGACTGAGAAAGATAAAATTAAAGCTTATTTGAAGGGTTTGCCAGTGGACATGATGTTCCGTGTATGAAATGCTAAAGCTTCAACGCTAAGGGAGACAATTGAGGAAGCTAAGGTTATGGAGCAAGTTTATGCGAAAGACAAAGAAGAAAAGACGCAAGTAGGAGGGAAAAGGAAATGGGAGGGCCGGTCAGAGTCTTCTCAGAAATCACAAGTGTCTGGTAAAAGTGGGCATATGATGAACAACGGTCCTATACAAGGATCAACATGCTACGAGTGTAAACAACCAGGTCACTTTCGTCGGGATTGCCCAAAGCTGAAAAAGAGTGGAGACCAAAGTAAGAAACCTAATATTCCAAAACCAACGGGTCGGGCATTCCAAATGACAGCTGATGAGGCTAAAGAATCGAAAGACGTCGTCTCGGGTATATTCTGTTGCAAAAGCGCGTAAATTCTTGATGAAAGGATGTTCATCCTATTTAGCTTATGTTTTAGATGTCAAGTCGGAAAAGAAACGAGTGGAAGATATTAAGGTGGTACGTGAATTTCCGGACGTATTTCCTGATGATCTTCCAGGCCTACCGACTGAACGGCAGGTAGAGTTTCGTATTGACCTTATCCCTAGATCGGCACCAGTAGCGCATGCACCATATCGTCTAGCGCCGGCCGAAATGAAAGAGATGATGACTCAACTTCAGGAGTTGTTGGATAAAGGTTTTGTTAGACCGAGTTCTTCACCTTAGGGAGCTCCGATTTTGTTTGTTAAGAAGAAAGATGGCACCATGAGGATGTGCATTGATTATCGAGAGCTGAATAAGGTGACAATTAAGAACAAGTATCCGCTTCCTAGAATTGATGATCTATTCGATCAACTCCAAGGTGCGGGATGCTTTTCAAAGATTGATTTAAGGTCAGGGTATCATCAAGTTTGAGTAAGAGATGAAGACATCCCTAAGACAGCGTTTAGAACAAGGTATGGACATTTTGAATTTCTTGTAATGCCATTTGGGTTGACAAATGATCCAGTTGTGTTCATGGATCTGATGAACAGAGTATGTCGACCATTCTTAAATAAGTCTGTCATTGTATTCATTGATGATATATTTATTTATTCGAAGAGTGAAGACGATCATGAACGCCATCTTCGTGAAGTCTTAGAAGTGTTGAGAAAAGAGAAATTGTACGCAAAGTTCTCGAAATGTGAATTCTGGTTAAAGGAGGTACAATTTCTAGGGCATGTAATTACGTCGGAAGGAGTCAAAGTAGACCCAGCAAAGGTAGAAGTTATGGCAAATTGGGAGACACCAAGAAGTGCGTCTGAAATAAGAAGTTTCTTAGGCCTAGCCGGGTACTACCGAAGGTTTATTAAAGACTTTTCAAAGATTGCTTCAGCTTTGACTTTATTGACCCGAAAGAACATGAAGTTTGTTTGGACGGAGAAACAAGAATTGGCTTTCAAAACTTTACGTCAAAAGTTATGTGAAGCTCCTATTCTTGCCTTACCAGAAGGAACAGAAGATTTAGTTGTATATAGCGATGCATCAAAGATGGGTCTGGGATGTGTATTGATACAACGAGGCAAACTGATTGCTTACGTATCAAGACAACTCAAAGAGCACGAGAAGAATTATCCTACTCATGATTTGGAATTAGCAGCGGTTGTATTTGCATTAAAGTTGTGGCGACATTATTTATATGGAACGAAGTGTACTCTTTTTACTGATCACAAGATCTTGAAACATGTCTTTGATCAGAAAGAGTTAAACATGAGGCAGCGATGCTGGTTAAAGTTACTTAAAGATTATGATTGCGAATTGCATTACCATCCCGGCAAAGCAAATGTCGTAGCTGATGCTTTAAGTAGAAAAGAATACAGTGGGTGTTTGAAAGCGACCAACGACAGAATTGATGTAACATCCAGTTTAATTGAAAGGATAAAAGAGGCACAAGCGGAGGCCCAATTGTAAAAGAATCTGAAGGATGAAGTTATGAACAAACAACATCTTCAACTGACTGAAGATAGTCGTGGAATTAAACTGTTCCAAGGTCGTGTTTGGGTGCCTAAAGCTGGATGAAATCGAGAGTTAATTCTCGAAGAGGCCCATAAATCTAAGTATTCCATACATCATGGGAGTACTAAGATGTATCGAGATTTGAAATTGCATTATTGGTGGCCAGCTATGAAAGTGGATGTGGCCCGAATAGTAGAGAAATGTAGGACATGTTCATTGGTGAAAGCGGAACATCAAAAACCTTATGGAAGTTTCCAATCTTTGGAGATTCCGGAATGGAAGTGGGAGAAGATTACCATGGACTTTGTGACGAAGTTACCAAAGACGCAAAAAGGTAACGACACTATATGGGTGATCGTGGTTCGACTGACTAAGAGTGCTCATTTTCTGGCTATGAAAGAAGCGTCACCAATAGATAAATTGGCGAAGCTGTATATTGATGAAGTGGTGTCAAGGCATGGTATACCGGTGTCTATAGTGTCAGATCGTGATAGTCGGTTTACCTTGAGGTTTTGGCAATCACTACAAGGAGAGTTGGGTACGAAAGTTAATTTGAGCACTGCTTATCATCCGCAAACTGATGGGCAAAGTGAAAGGACTATTCAAACTTTGGAAGATATGCTCAGGTCGTGTGTATTGGATTTTGGAGGTAACTGCGATGCGCATTTACCTTTAGTGGAATTTGCGTAAAACAATAGTTATCATTCCAGTATTGGAAGAGCACCTTTCGAAGCTTTATATGGTCGGAAATGTAGAACGCCGGTGTGTTGGTTAGAAGCCGGAGAGAAACATTTTGCTAGTCCAGAATTGGTGCAACAAACGGCGGATAAAGTGAAAGAAATTTGGCAGCATATGAAAGCAGCTCAGGAACGACAAAAGAGTTATGCTGATCCGAAAAGAAGACCAAAAGAATTCCAAGTTGGGGAGCGCGTAATGCTCAAGGTATCCCCGTGGAAAGGTGTGATAAGGTTTAGCAAACGTGGGAAGTTGAGTCCTCGTTTTCTAGGACCTTTAACTATAACTAAGCGAGTGGGATTACAGGCTTATCAGTTGTATCTCCCACCTGAATTAGAAGGCATCCACAATACCTTCCATGTTTGTTACATTTGGAAATGTTTAGCCGAAGAGACCGATGTGATTCCACTTACTGACATAAGAGTGGACGAAAAGAGCCGTTGTGTGGAAGAGCCTGAAGCAATTTTGGAAAGATCGATTAGGAAGTTACGTAATAATAAGGAAGTGATTATGTTAATAGTACAATGGAAACACCATCGCGGTGCTAATGTAACGTTAGAGTCGGAAGAGGATATGAAGATTAGATATCCTCACTTGTTTACCTAACTTTGATTTCGGGGACGAAATCATTTTCAAGTTGGGGAGTATTGTAACAACTCGAATTTTCTATAATATTATTTTAATGTGAATAGGGGTTTATTTCTATTTTGGTTTAAGCTTTGGATTATTTTGTAATTATATAATTCAATTGTGTTAAAAATTCAAGTGACCAAAGTTTGTTGCTATTTTTGGAAGTTTGGAACTTGAAGGGGGTAATTAGGAATTGTAGAAATGAGGTGTAAGATAAAGAAGGAACCTGATTGAGAAAATATCTCAATCATATTGCTGGACTCGGTCAAAAAGAGAGAGAGAGATAGTAGAGAGAAAGAAGAGGAAAGGAAGAGAGAAAGAAGAAGAAATCAAGCTGAAATCTTGGTAAGAATACAAAGGATTTTGTAAATTTGATTTTCAGTAGCAAGATGATATCCATAACATAAGCTGATTTCATTTAGGTACTGATATGATTTGGAGTTTAATTGTGCAGAGAAGGGGGTCTTATAAACAAAGGCGAGTTCATTCACTTTTTTCTTAAATCCATGTTTTCTGTCAAATTAAATGTTAAGACGCTTGTATAAACTGTTTTGGGACTGTATGGTTATGTTTAAAATAAGCTGAATGAAACAGACATGGTTTTGGATTGAATTTATAAGCTGTAGGCCGAAGTTTCCGGGTAAAAAGATAGTATCTGGAAACCTCTGTATGAAGGTTTCCGGACATGACAAAGTTATCTGGTAAGTTGTTATTTTTGTAGTTACCGGACGGTATCCAGATTATTTAGTTTCCGGATGTCATCCAGATTAAATATGTATCCGGTCAGAATTGTATTCGGAAAGTTGTATATCCGGAAAGCTTAGGTATCCGGTAAGTTGTGTTATCCGGTTACTTTTGAGTACTCAGTAACTTTAGGTTTTGCTAACTTCTGGAAAGGTACGATTTAGGAACTGAAATACAATCGTAGTAGCTTGAACATTCTTACAGTTGAATGGTAGTGTGTTAGGCTTAAAGATTGTTTTAGTTTGATACTATGCAAGTGTGTAGTAAGTGTATTGGATCCATAGGCACTAGTTGTTATGAACACATGGAATAGGCGTGTGGACTAATCGTTATTCCAGTGTGTGTGAGAAATCGTGGAGTAGGCGTGTGGATTAATCGTTATTCCCGATTTCTAAGGAAGAGGAGAGATTGGCATGTGTAATTGTAATCTCTACTTCCTTTCTATGAAATGGGCATGTGTAATTGTGATTTCTTGGATGCGATCATTAATCTAGAATCCGTTGAGATTCGTAGTGTGGGCTCAGGAATATGATACCATGACTGACATGGTGTCAGTTATAATCATGGAATCGGGTATAACCCCGTCATTGAAAGATGGTTACGCGTGTGGTAAGAAAAAGGGTAAACCAGGTTTGTTATGCCTTGTTTATATTGATTTTAAAAGTATTATTTGAAACAGAATGTTCTCACTAGGCGTTAGCCAAATCATTTCAAATTCTATTTTCTTAGCAGGTACTAGCTCGGGAAAGTAGAGGGATGTGGAATGAGCGTTTTGAGATAGCGGAGAAGTCAATTAACGAAAGGAGATTTTGATTGATTGCTTAGATAACTTAGTTAATCTGATTATAGTGATATGATTAGATTAATAGGTTATTTGAAGAATTCAGTATTTGTAAATATGACTCCTTATGGTTAATTTCCTTCTTATACAAAAGTTTAATGTTATTTTATCATAACTTGTTATAAATTGAGGTTCAAATTAGCCTTGATTTTAGGGTGTTACAATATGGTATCAGAGCATTAGTTTAAGAGAACGAAGTATGCTAATGAGATACTTAGAGTTAAGCTGAGATGAATTAAGTTATGATTCGTGAGATATGGGTAGAAGTACTAAGACGGGATAGTCTTAGAGTCGACGGAAATACGTGAAATTAGTACTGTAACAATGGTAACGAGGATTCTCTTGTATAGTATGTTCACAATTCCAATTAGCTACTGTTATTATGAATATATTGTTACGCAAGTGTAACACCCCGCTTACCACGACACAATATTGTCCGCTTTGCCCCACTGGCTCACGGCTTTGTTCTTGGCGACCTGGCAAGGACTTCGCAAGGACTTCCCAGGAGGTCACCCATCCTGGTACTACTCCCACCCAAGCACGCTTAACCACAGAGTTCCCAAGGAACCCGCATGCTTGTGGCCCCAAAACGCGTTGTGTCTGGTAAGGCCAAGGTTTACTAATATACCCAGCATCTCTCCTGTCCACGACCGATGTGGGATATGCCTAAGGTGTTACACACACCCCCCCCTCAGGGACTCATCGTCCTCGATGAGGTTTGCCCCACATCTCGAACGGCACAGGAGTGGCTCTGATACCATTTGTAACACCCCGCTTACCACGACACAATATTGTCCGCTTTGCCCCACTGGCTCACGGCTTTGTTCTTGGCGACCTGGCAAGGACTTCGCAAGGACTTCCCAGGAGGTCACCTATCCTGGTACTACTCCCACCCAAGCACGCTTAACCACAGAGTTCCCAAGGAACCCGCATACTTGTGGCCCCAAAACGCGTTGTGTCTGGTAAGGCCAAGGTTTACTAATATACCCAGCATCTCTCCTGTCCACGACCGATGTGGGATATGCCTAAGGTGTTACAGCAAGCATACTTGTTTCTAAATTGTTAATGTGACTAATGATCGGTAGAGTACGTTTTGTATGTCTAGATATGTGTAACCATTTCTTATGGTTATTCCTTTGTGTTATATCAGAACGATGGTGAATACGCCACCGAGGTCCTCTAATTCTTCGGAGGACAGAGCAGTAAATGATTGGGGGTTGGAGGGACAACCTGGAACGGGCGGAACTCATGAGAGCCCGCCGAGGTTACATTTTACGGGAGGAGCGGATAGTCCGGTACACAGAACAAGTACCAATACCGCTAACCAGGAAATGCCTGAATCTACGGTGGAGTCTCGTATGATGGAGAGTATGACAAGAATGATGAATACAACAATGAAAAAACAGGCCGAAATGTTTATGAAAGCACTGAACGATCGAAGTACGGAGCTACGCCAAACGGAAACTGATACTAGGGGTGATAAATCCAATTCGTAACCCCGGGATAGAGACAGAAAGGAGGGTGGAAAGAGTCTGCTCATATAAAACATTTCTAAGCTGGAAACCGCCGGAGTTTACCGAATCCGAGAATCCAGTAGCCTGCATGAACTGGCTCAGGGAAATGGAACAACCTTTCTGAGCTTGTGATTGCGATGAGAAGTCAAAGGTTAGATTCGCATCTCAAATGCTAAGAGGTAATCCGCTGACTTGGTGGAATGTAGTGACAACTTCTTGTAACGCCCCAAAATTTCAAGAAAACAAGTTGTAACGCCCCAAAATTTCAAGAAAATTTAAAAAATTTTAAACGCGCATATTTAATAATAAGTCTCCATTTATTAAACCCAAAATAATAATTCCAACCACGAGCGTTATTAAAACATAAGTCAACAGCGGAAATTAAATTGTTTATTCAATAACGGGAAAATGTTTAATAAGCAAATCCTTCGACCCATCCATCTTGCGCGTCAGTGTGTGCCAGTCATGCCTTCGTACCACTTGTACCTGCAGCCACTGTAAATTGGGAGGGGTAAGCACGAAGCTTAGTGAATTCAAACACAACAATTAACAATGGTTATCTCATATTACCCCTAAAGCAAAGAGGATCACACCACCACATACAAGTCTACGAACAAATCATAAACAAGTATAATAACCACCACATAAAAAAATATCCCCGGGCGGATGTCGGGTCTACGGCCCCGCCGCACGTTTCCGCCTACTGCGGGAAACACCCGTTTTACGCCTACTGCGTATGACGTCCTTTTTACGCCTACTGCGTAAACGCCCCTTTTACGCCTACTGCGTAAAACACCTCCGTCCCCGTCGGGACTCGGCCCCGCCGAATAATGTAGCACATAATGTTAACTAGACGTCCCACTATCTAGCCCCCAACCATCCCGCATACAATTTTCACACACGTGCTACAGTAATAATAAACAACTATTAATTAATTGTAGTGAGAGAACTCACCTCGGGTGCGCGCCTAGCTAAAAATAGTAAGTAGCTCCACACAACGACGATCACTTTCCGGCACCTAAACGTACGATAAAATACGTCAATACGAGACCCGGACCCCACGACGCGACACACCCCAAACTGTCACTAAAACTAACTTTCGGTCACACCGAACAGGTCTGTTCGGGACCTGATTTGACCACTAAAACTCCAGAAAAAACTCAGATTTATTACACGGTTGAAAAGTGCCCTGAAATACCTTTCCGAGGATATATTACACGCCTCCTAACGATTTTTCTATAATTAATTATGAATTTATTAAGTTCGCCTACCGGAACTGTCCGTTTTCGGACCAGTTCGCACTAACAGCTCCGAACAGCCCGGTTCTGGGCCGATTCAGCCTTTCGACGAAACACGAAAAACGTGCCTAACTCAATTTAGGAAAAATGGCCACTGACCTCAAGTTAAAACGACTTACGAGTAAAAAGTTACGGTCCACGCAAAACAGTGGCAGATTCCAGGAAATTCACATAAAATGACGAACCACAGAACTTGCGACCACTTTTTCTCCCAACTCGAGGCCGAACCAGTTTTCCGCCAAAACACAGAAAACATGCCCGGTCCCGAGCTCGAAGCGTGGGCGCCAGTTTCGGCTCAAACGGAGTTACGACGGAAAAGTTATGGTCAAACGAAAACTGGACAGCACACTTAGAATTTTCATAAAATCACGATTTATAAAACGGTAACGCGATTAAGGTTTCGGGTTAGGGTTTAGCTATCACGGTTTAACGGAAACTGGACAACACACGGCACCACCCACTGCCACCTCCGGCAGGGGTGGTCGCCGGCGGCGGCGGCTGCGGCGGCGGCCGTTTTTCCGGCGACGCAACGACGACCAGGAAAACGAACGGAAGGAATATTTACCTTTCGATAAAACGTAGCAGCAGTAGCAGAACTGGATCGTCGGTTCCTTCTTCCCGTCGTCCTTCTCCCTCTCTCTGCCCCTCTCTCTCTTACACGCTCTTCTCTCTCTTTCTCTCGCTCGCCGGCGAACACAGCGGCGCCGGCTGCTGCTGTTGCAGTCCGGCGATGGCAGCGGCGGCTGCTGTGGGATTCCGGCGTCTCTCTCACTCCCTTCGTTCCTCTTGTTCACTTCCTCTCTCTCGTCACGCTACCTCTCTTTCTCTCGGCTTCACTCTCTCTTGCTGGAACTCTATCTCGATCGCCGGCAAGAAAAACGGCGATGGTGCTGGTGGTTTCCGGCAGCAGCGAAGAACAAGCAAGGAGAGGGTGTGACACAGTGAGGTTCACGGCGAAGAAGGAATGAAAGAAAAACAAAACACTAGGGTTCTCTCCCTTTTCTTTTGTGGCAATGAAAAACGAACGAGAGGTGGGTCGGTTCCATTATGGGCCGACCCCCATGCATCCCAGGTTTCAGAATTGACCCAGTTAGTCCCTGCCCTTTTCCACCCTTCGCTAAGTGCCCCAAAATTTTTAACTATAATACACACGTGGTCCCTCCGACAAACCCCGTTAGTGTCAAAGCGATGCGAGAAAGATAACTACTAATACCGGAACATACAATTAAATAATTAAAAAGCTAAAGTAAAATCATACTGGGACACGGGTTTTACAACTCTCCCCCACTTGGATTAGACTTCGTCCCCGAAGTCTACGTCCGCAAACAGCTCTTAATAATTCTCTCGCATACTTCCTTACTAACAACACTCCTTCAAGAACACTGAAAACGCAATTGGAAGAACACTCCAACAATCGGAATCATTCTTAGTTAAACGACTTCGGTTGTCTCCCAATCTTAGACGATTCATACCTCCCGATTAAATTTCCAGCTCTAACCATTTTAAAGCTGCTCACAGAATACCCTACAGGATTCTCGACTACGATCATTCCTACCCTTAACTGTCGATTAACTTCTACGAGTTCTAATAGACTCCAAAGATTTTAAATAACTTATATTAACAAAACATCGACCCCCTGCCGAACATCGGTCCAACCGATTACAATAACAAACATCGGCCACCCGCCGAACATCGGTCCAACCGATTACAATAAATCACATAAGCGGGGTATTATCCTGGACACTAACACCAATAGATATCCCCTACAACCAAAACAACTAATACACACGTAGGTCATTCCACCATAACCATTCATCACAAGTGATCATTTCAGGGTTACTACTACCATTACCATGATTATCTTAAAATCGGCTACAACTCTCCGATTATACTAAAGGTGTTTGGCCTCCAGCCAAAAAATCGACACCTAAATATACCACCTACCTCAAAATGGTTGATGCGCATTTACTCTCTTAATAACAAAGGGCATCAATCCCTTAACCGATATTATTCGGCCTACAGTACTAACGCGCGTGGAATACCTACCCTCCACTGTCGACGTATCATCCACACTTGCTCTACGAAGCCAAGTCACACCGCATCGAGGATACACCTTGACGTCTACCTCCCAGGTAACGCCTCAAGACCCAGCACACCGGAACTACCTCCCAAGTAAGTGCCCACAACTATATCCTCCTAGTACCTACTGGAAAGTCTAGGTTAAAAACACATGAATATCGGGGTCCCACCCCGAGATACCCAACCGACCATTACCAATAACTGACTAACGTGCCCAAGGATCCAAAGCAAACAGCCTACCAACAACGTGCCTATTCCGGATTGACTCACTCATCCAAACATGTAAACACTCAACGTGCAAAGAATGCCAAACGGTGCGATAAAAACAACTCATCAACTAGACTCCACATCGAGCCATTAAAACCGGGCAATTGGCCCATGACTAACTCCAAGTCAAAACCGAGCAAAATGCTCCACGCTTGCTAGACCCATAGATCGGAAAAATGCGTTTAAACAAAGTTTAAGCAAGCAATACTCTGGACTCAACCTTAGTCCCAGACTCAACACGGGTTAAACAAAAGAGTTTTCCAAAAGGACTCACACCCTTAAAATTCTCGAAATGACACTTAAAAGCACATTTTCCCAAATGGTTTACAAAATCATTTACTAAATCATTTCAACATTAGGATTTTCATCGCAAAAAGATCGTATATAATAAAACTACTTTTACCAGATCGATAGTTACGCTAAACTGGACACGCTCGTCCCATAAAAGAAAAATCATGTCGAAAATCGTCCCAATGCAGTTCAGTTTACTCACACAAAAGCAAAACGTAAGAAATAAAAAAAATGAACCGCCTCGATTCTAGTATGGATTGACTCATGACATGCACTTAAGGTAACCGCTGACCTTAAACAGGGTCCGACAAAGGTGTGCACATAATTCAAAAATAAGTTTCCCGACGTTTGATTCAAAAATTCCTCTTTTTAATCATAAATGACGTGGCACAGGGTTCGCCACAAATTTTTCGCGCATCAGCTAGTCACGCAATACGATGACACGGTTTACAAATATATTTTTGTTAAAACACAATTGTCTCGTGTAAGTTGCAAACTTGAAGACAGAAACCAATCCGCTTCTAATAATTGGAAATATCGACTAAAAACCTCGTAAAATCTCAAACTGGGGGCAGGCATGCAAGCTTGTAACACTTCCTCAAGTTTCGTACTTGGGACATATAACGTCAAAACATTATAGTTTTAAAAATGTATTTATCGAAATTGCTCAAAATACTCGTTTCCTCCAAAGCAAAAGTTTTTAATTTCCAAAAAGAAATGATCGGTAATTCTAAATCAACCGAATGTCAAAAATCTATGCATTTATATTTCCCAAAATATAACACGTTGTAATCGTATGCATGATGTTCACAACATTAAAACACTCCTTGGATCAAATGGTCTTTCATTTCGACAGAAAGGACTAAAACATTTTCATGCACGACTCGTTTGTCAAAATGTTGAGGACAAAGGTTACCCCAGTATGCATACCCCTAAGTCGATAAATCGCATTTTCATCGAAATGACAATAAAACCTTTAGTTGACTGAAAAGCGCACTAAACAACTCCTCATGAAATGTTACCAAATTTCCTCCATGCACCACCTATGTCACGCATGAATCAATCCACACACTGAACTATTTGCAATAAAATACTTAGTAACACAAACTCTCGAAAGAAAAGTTAAGCGACACAAGAATTCCAAACTCATTTTAAACAAATCACCAAAATAGCCTTTATACAGACATCGTGGAATGTAACTTTTCGTCTCAACTCTAACACATGTGGAGGAGTTCCAATGTTAGAGTCTCAAACCGTAGTCACTTACCCAACATCTTAACCACCACAAAACACGGATAATATCGTACCCGAAAGAACCGTTGGAAAAATAACGAAAATGAGACAAGTTCTAACAAAGTTTGCACTCCCGAGATAAAACGACTTCATACACTTTCAAAACCATATTTCAAAATCTTGTGTGTGCTGAGCAGTTCCCAAAATTCCCAAAACACCGCCCATACAAAGATTTAAAACACAAGAATTTGTTAATGCAATCTTATTTTCAAAATAACCTCGTGCATGACTCATTCGGCATTCAACGTCTCGACTCATGCTCCTCTCTACTTTTCCAATCCACTATCGTCCTCCGGACATTTAAACCTCTTAGGACAAGATGGAAAATTACGACAAATAATCCCTACGATTTCTGCTCAAATCAAAGTCGGCTCTATAAGCCTATGACTCTAGCACAATCTTCCATCTTGGTTCGAAATGATCTGCTTACAACAAATATCATCCTCATCGTCACTCCAAGTGACTAATACTATAATCGTCTTTCTATTCCAACGACTACTAGTTTAGGACCTTCAACACTTCCCCAACGATCATCCCATCAAAGCAAGTCAAGTACACACATGTACCAGTGGATCTACTATATTTGTCTCTCCTCGTGACGGCTATTCTGGGTAGATAATACAACGCGTTATTAGCACATAACAACGCACACTAACAACACTCACGCCCAACTCCTCGGATTCCTCGTGACTTCCCCGACTCGAGCATTGATCTTGTGCTTCCGGTAGTAGGAGCTCTACTACTACCTTCCACACCTATCATCGCTCGTTCCGAGTCTCATCCCGAGGGTCCAAGTAGTTTCTCGCCGAAACTATACTCATAAAATAATTTATCCACACATGCCAGTTCAAGAACATATCCTAAACAGGCAACTCATACAACTACTGTATATATAAAACCATCGGTCTCCCCGATCAGACAGCCACAAGTGTATACTTAATAAACCATCGGTCACCCCGATCATACAACAACAATTAAATATATAATTAACCATATGCCTGCACCAGCATATATATATACTTCCACCCTCCCTAGCTCCCTAGGAATTTCCTCTTATCCCACTACCCTTGCTACCACCGAATCCCTACTAATTATGACGAGTGACCTCGCGAGTACCCGATTATATGCAGTGCGAAATAAATAGACAGTCGGATACAAGACTCTATCCTAGAACGGTTGGACTCAAACAAGAGCTGCGCAATAGAACTAAATCGAATATTCTAAGGCTATAAATCTCTTACTGCATACAACCTAGAGGGCATTCACTTAGTAACCTATCATAATTAGCATAAATTCCTAATAGCAAGCAGTTCAACATACAGCATAGTGTCCACAACAGGCAATCTAGCATGCATACACTATGATCTAGAAAGCAATAAAACACTAAGTACTGTACCTTTCCCCTTAGGCTCCGGCTGACTGTACACACTGCGCCTCCGATCACCGTTCCTCGAACGGGTCTTTACTTTTTCTTTTGTTTCCAAAAAGATTTAATAAAGAATTTGAAAATTTCCCAGCCGCAACTTGAGACCAAACACACCGAGGTGCGTTTGATTCACTCAAGCTGTGCTCTGATACCAAGTTGTAACGCCCCAAAATTTCAAGAAAATTTAAAAATTTTTAAACGCGCATATTTAATAATAAGTCTCCATTTATTAAACCCAAAATAATAATTCCAACCACGAGCGTTATTAAAACATAAGTCAACAGCGGAAATTAAATTGTTTATTCAATAACGGGAAAATGTTTAATAAGCAAATCCTTCGACCCATCCATCTTGCGCGTCAGTGTGTGCCAGTCATGCCTTCGTACCACTTGTACCTGCAGCCACTGTAAATTGGGAGGGGTAAGCACGAAGCTTAGTGAATTCAAACACAACAATTAACAATGGTTATCTCATATTACCCCTAAAGCAAAGAGGATCACACCACCACATACAAGTCTACGAACAAATCATAAACAAGTATAATAACCACCACATAAAAAAATATCCCCGGGCGGATGTCGGGTCTACGGCCCCGCCGCACGTTTCCGCCTACTGCGGGAAACACCCGTTTTACGCCTACTGCGTATGACGTCCTTTTTACGCCTACTGCGTAAACGCCCCTTTTACGCCTACTGCGTAAAACACCTCCGTCCCCGTCGGGACTCGGCCCCGCCGAATAATGTAGCACATAATGTTAACTAGACGTCCCACTATCTAGCCCCCAACCATCCCGCATACAATTTTCACACACGTGCTACAGTAATAATAAACAACTATTAATTAATTGTAGTGAGAGAACTCACCTCGGGTGCGCGCCTAGCTAAAAATAGTAAGTAGCTCCACACAACGACGATCACTTTCCGGCACCTAAACGTACGATAAAATACGTCAATACGAGACCCGGACCCCACGACGCGACACACCCCAAACTGTCACTAAAACTAACTTTCGGTCACACCGAACAGGTCTGTTCGGGACCTGATTTGACCACTAAAACTCCAGAAAAAACTCAGATTTATTACACGGTTGAAAAGTGCCCTGAAATACCTTTCCGAGGATATATTACACGCCTCCTAACGATTTTTCTATAATTAATTATGAATTTATTAAGTTCGCCTACCGGAACTGTCCGTTTTCGGACCAGTTCGCACTAACAGCTCCGAACAGCCCGGTTCTGGGCCGATTCAGCCTTTCGACGAAACACGAAAAACGTGCCTAACTCAATTTAGGAAAAATGGCCACTGACCTCAAGTTAAAACGACTTACGAGTAAAAAGTTACGGTCCACGCAAAACAGTGGCAGATTCCAGGAAATTCACATAAAATGACGAACCACAGAACTTGCGACCACTTTTTCTCCCAACTCGAGGCCGAACCAGTTTTCCGCCAAAACACAGAAAACGTGCCCGGTCCCGAGCTCGAAGCGTGGGCGCCAGTTTCGGCTCAAACGGAGTTACGACGGAAAAGTTATGGTCAAACGAAAACTGGACAGCACACTTAGAATTTTCATAAAATCACGATTTATAAAACGGTAACGCGATTAAGGTTTCGGGTTAGGGTTTAGCTATCACGGTTTAACGGAAACTGGACAACACACGGCACCACCCACTGCCACCTCCGGCAGGGGTGGTCGCCGGCGGCGGCGGCTGCGGCGGCGGCCGTTTTTCCGGCGACGCAACGACGACCAGGAAGACGAACGGAAGGAATATTTACCTTTCGATAAAACGTAGCAGCAGTAGCAGAACTGGATCGTCGGTTCCTTCTTCCCGTCGTCCTTCTCCCTCTCTCTGCCCCTCTCTCTCTTACACGCTCTTCTCTCTCTTTCTCTCGCTCGCCGGCGAACACAGCGGCGTCGGCTGCTGCTGTTGCAGTCCGGCGATGGCAGCGGCGGCTGCTGTGGGATTCCGGCGTCTCTCTCACTCCCTTCGTTCCTCTTGTTCACTTCCTCTCTCTCGTCACGCTACCTCTCTTTCTCTCGGCTTCACTCTCTCTTGCTGGAACTCTATCTCGATCGCCGGCAAGAGAAACGGCGATGGTGCTGGTGGTTTCCGGCAGCAGCGAAGAACAAGCAAGGAGAGGGTGTGACACAGTGAGGTTCACGGCGAAGAAGGAATGAAAGAAAAACAAAACACTAGGGTTCTCTCCCTTTTCTTTTGTGGCAATGAAAAACGAACGAGAGGTGGGTCGGTTCCATTATGGGCCGACCCCCATGCATCCCAGGTTTCAGAATTGACCCAGTTAGTCCCTGCCCTTTTCCACCCTTCGCTAAGTGCCCCAAAAATTTTAACTATAATACACACGTGGTCCCTCCGACAAACCCCGTTAGTGTCAAAGCGATGCGAGAAAGATAACTACTAATACCGGAACATACAATTAAATAATTAAAAAGCTAAAGTAAAATCATACTGGGACACGGGTTTTACAACTCTATATCGGCTTCAGTCTTAATTGTTATGACGTGGGAGTCGTTCAAGAAGAAGATCTTGGAAGAATATTGCAACGAGAATGAAATGGATAGGATCAAAGAAGAGTTTCGGACTCTTAAGAAAGGCACTTCAACTGTTCTGAAGTACACCGAATCCTTCATGGAGAAACTAAACTTAGTGGGGCATGTGGCTCCGACTGAGAAAGATAAAATTAAAGCTTATTTGAAGGGTTTGCCAGTGGACATGATGTTCCGTGTATGAAATGCTAAAGCTTCAACGCTAAGGGAGACAATTGAGGAAGCTAAGGTTATGGAGCAAGTTTATGCGAAAGACAAAGAAGAAAAGACGCAAGTAGGAGAGAAAAGGAAATGGGAGGGCCGGTCAGAGTCTTCTCAGAAATCAAAAGCGTCTGGTAAAAGTGGGCATATGATGAACAACGGTCCTATACAAGGATCAACATGCTACGAGTGTAAACAACCAGGTCACTTTCGTCGGGATTGCCCAAAGCTGAAAAAGAGTGGAGACCAAAGTAAGAAACCTAATATTCCAAAACCAACGGGTCGGGCATTCCAAATGACAACTGATGAGGCTAAAGAACCGAAAGACGTCGTCTCGGGTATATTCTGTTACAAAAGCGCGTAAATGCTTGATGAAAGGATGTTCATCCTATTTATCTTATGTTTTAGATGTCAAGTCGGAAAAGAAACGAGTGGAAGATATTAAGGTGGTACGTGAATTTCCGGACGTATTTCCTGATGATCTTCCAGGCCTACCGACTGAACGGCAGGTAGAGTTTCGTATTGACCTTATCCCTAGATCGGCACCAATAGCGCATGCACCATATCGTCTAACGCCGGCCGAAATGAAAGAGATGATGACTCAACTTCAGGAGTTGTTGGATAAAGGTTTTGTTAGACCGAGTTCTTCACCTTAGGGAGCTCCGATTTTGTTTGTTAAGAAGAAAGATGGCACCATGAGGATGTGCATTGATTATCGAGAGCTGAATAAGGTGACAATTAAGAACAAGTATCCGCTTCCTAGAATTGATGATCTATTCGATCAACTCCAAGGTGCGGGATGCTTTTCAAAGATTGATTTAAGGTCAGGGTATCATCAAGTTCGAGTAAGAGATGAAGACATCCCTAAGACAGTGTTTAGAACAAGGTATGGACATTTTGAATTTCTTGTAATGCCATTTGGGTTGACAAATGATCCAGTTGTGTTCATGGATCTGATGAACAGAGTATGTCGACCATTCTTAAATAAGTCTGTCATTGTATTCATTGATGATATACTTATTTATTCGAAGAATGAAGACGATCATGAACGCCATCTTCGTGAAGTCTTAGAAGTGTTGAGAAAAGAGAAATTGTACGCAAAGTTCTCGAAATGTGAATTCTGGTTAAAGGAGGTACAATTTCTAGGGCATGTAATTACGTCGGAAGGAGTCAAAGTAGACCCATCAAAGGTAGAAGTTATGGCAAATTGGGAGACACCAAGAAGTGCGTCTAAAATAAGAAGTTTCTTAGGCCTAGCCGGGTACTACCGAAGGTTTATTAAAGACTTCTCAAAGATTGCTTCAGCTTTGACTTTATTGACCCGAAAGAACATGAAGTTTGTTTGGACGGAGAAACAAGAATTGGCTTTCAAAACTTTACGTCAAAAGTTATGTGAAGCTCCTATTCTTGCCTTACCAGAAGGAACAGAAGATTTAGTTGTATATAGCGATGCATCAAAGATGGGTCTGGGATGTGTATTGATGCAACGAGGCAAACTGATTGCTTACGTATCAAGACAACTCAAAGAGCACGAGAAGAATTATCCTACTCATGATTTGGAATTAGCAGCGGTTGTATTTGCATTAAAGTTGTGGCGACATTATTTGTATGGAACGAAGTGTACTCTTTTTACTGATCACAAGATCTTGAAACATGTCTTTGATCATAAAGAGTTAAACATGAGGCAGCGATGCTGGTTAAAGTTACTTAAAGATTATGATTGTGAATTGCATTACCATCCCGGTAAAGCAAATGTCTTAGCTGATGCTTTAAGTAGAAAAGAATACAGTGGGTGTTTGAAAGCGACCAACGACAGAATTGATGTAACATCCAGTTTAATTGAAAGGATAAAAGAGGCACAAGCGGAGGCCCAATTGGAAAAGAATCTGAAGGATGAAGTTATGAACAAACAACATCTTTAACTGACTGAAGATAGCCGTGGAATTAAACTGTTCCAAGGTCGTGTTTGGGTGCCTAAAGCTGGAGGAAATCGAGAGTTAATTCTCGAAGATGCCCATAAATCTAAGTATTCCATACATCCTGGGAGTACTAAGATGTATCGAGATTTGAAATTGCATTATTGGTGGCCAGCTATGAAAGTGGATGTGGCCCGAATAGTAGAGAAATGTAGGACATGTTCATTGGTGAAAGCGGAACATCAAAAACCTTACGGAAGTTTCCAATCTTTGGAGATTCCAGAATGGAAGTGGGAGAAGATTACCATGGATTTTGTGACGAAGTTACCAAAGACGCAAAAAGGTAACGACACTATATGGGTGATCGTGGTTCGACTGACTAAGAGTGCTCATTTTCTGGCTATGAAAGAAGCGTCACCAATAGATAAATTGGCGAAGCTGTATATTGATGAAGTGGTGTCAAGGCATGGTATACCGGTGTCTATAGTGTCAGATCGTGATAGTCGGTTTACCTTGAGGTTTTGGCAATCACTACAAGGAGAGTTGGGTACGAAAGTTAATTTGAGCACTGCTTATCATCCGCAAACTGATGGGCAAAGCGAAAGGACTATTCAAACTTTGGAAGATATGATCAGGTCGTGTGTATTGGATTTTGGAGGTAACTGGGATGCGCATTTACCTTTAGTGGAATTTGCGTAAAACAATAGTTATCATTCCAGTATTGGAAGAGCACCTTTCGAAGATTTATATGGTCGGAAATGTAGAACGCCGGTGTGTTGGTTAGAAGCCGGAGAGAAACATTTTGCTGGTCCAGAATTGGTGCAACAAACGGCGGATAAAGTGAAAGAAATTTGGCAGCATATGAAAGCAGCTCAGGAACGACAAAAGAGTTACGCTGATCCGAAAAGAAGACCGAAAGAATTCCAAGTTGGGGAGCGCGTAATGTTCAAGGTATCCCCGTGGAAAGGTGTGATAAGGTTTAGCAAACGTGGGAAGTTGAGTCCTCGTTTTCTAGGACCTTTAACTATAACTAAGCGAGTGGGATTACAGGCTTATCAGTTATATCTCCCACCTGAATTAGAAGGCATCCACAATACCTTCCATGTTTGTTACATTTGGAAATGTTTAGCCGAAGAGACAGATGTGATTCCACTTACTGACATAAGAGTGGACGAAAAGAGCCGTTGTGTGGAAGAGCCTGAAGCAATTTTGGAAAGATCGATTAGGAAGTTACGTAATAATAAGGAAGTGATTATGTTAAAAGTACAATGGAAACACCATCGAGGTGCTAATGTAACGTTAGAGTCGGAAGAGGATATGAAGATTAGATATCCTCACTTGTTTACCTAACTTTGATTTCGGGGACGAAATCAATTTCAAGTTGGGGAGTATTGTAACACCTCGAATTTTCTATAATATTATTTTAATGTGAATAGGGGTTTATTTCTATTTTGGTTTAAGCTTTGGATTATTTTGTAATTATATAATTCAATTGTGTTAAAAATTCAAGTGACCAAAGTTTGTTGCTATTTTTGGAAGTTTGGAACTTGAAGGGGGTAATTAGGAATTGTAGAAATGAGGTGTAAGATAAAGAAGGAACCTGGTTGAGAAAATATCTCAATCATATTGCTGGAGTCGGTCAAAAAGAGAGAGAGATAGTAGAGAGAAAGAAGAGGAAAGGAAGAGGGAAAGAAGAAGAAATCAAGCTGAAATCTTGGTAAGAATACAAAGGATTTTGTAAATTTGATTTTCAGTAGAAAGATGATATCCATAACATAAGCTGATTTCATTTAGGTACTGATATGATTTGGAGTTTAATTGTGTAGAGAAGGGGGTCTTATAAACAAAGGTGAGTTCATTCACTTTTTGCTTAAATCCATGTTTTCTGTCAAATTAAATGTTAAGACGCTTGTATAAACTGTTTTGGGACTGTATGGTTATGTTTAAAATAAGCTGAATAGAACATACAGGGTTTTGGATTGAATTTATAAGCTGTAGGCCGAAGTTTCCGGTTATAAAGATAGTATCTGGAAACCTCTGTATGAAGGTTTCCGGACATGACAAAGTTATCTGGTAAGTTTTTATTTTTGTAGTTACCGGACGGTATCCAGATTATTTAGTTTCCGGATGTCATCCAGATTAAATATGTATCCGGTCAGAATTGTATTCGGAAAGTTGTATATCCGGAAAGCTTAGGTATCCGGTAAGTTGTGTTATCCGGATAGGTTGAGGTGTCCGGAAACTATTATTGTCCGGTCACTTTTGAGTACTCAGTAACTTTAGGTTTTGCTAACTTCTGGAAAGGTACGATTTAGGAACTGAAATACAATCCTAGTAGCTTGAACATTCTTACAGTTGAATGGTAGTGTGTTAGGCTTAAAGATTATTTTAGTTTGATACTATGCAAGTGTGTAGTAAGTGTATTGGATCCATAGGCACTAGTTGTTATGAACACATGGAATAGGCGTGTGGACTAATCATTATTCCAGTGTGTGTGAGAAATCGTGGAGTAGGCGTGTGGATTAATCGTTATTCCCGATTTCTAAGGAAGAGGAGAGATTGGCATGTGTAATTGTAATCTCTACTTCCTTTCTATGAAATGGGCATGTGTAATTGCGATTTCTTGGATGCGAGCATTAATCTAGAATCCGTTGAGATTCGTAGTGTGGGCTCAGGAATATGATACCATGACTGACATGGTGTCAGTTATAATCATGGAATCGGGTATAACCCAGTCATTGAAATATGGTTACGCGTGTGGTAAGAAAAAGGGTAAACCAGGTTTGTTATGCCTTGTTTATATTGATTTTAAAAGTATTATTTGAAACAGAATGTTCTCACTAGGCGTTAGCCTAATCATTTCAAATCCTATTTTCTTAGCAGGTACTAGCTCGGGAAAGTAGAGGGATGTGGAATGAGCGTTTTGAGATAGCGGAGAAGTCAATTAACGAAAGGAGATTTTGATTGATTGCTTAGATAACTTAGTTAATCTGATTATAGTGATATGATTAGATTAATAGGTTATTTGAAGAATTCAGTATTTGTAAATATGACTCCTTATGGTTAATTTCCTTCTTATACAAAAGTTGAATGTTATTTTATCATAACTTGTTATAAATTGAGGTTCAAATTAGCCTTGATTTTAGGGTGTTACAATATGGTATTAGAGCATTAGTTTAAGAGAACTAAGTATGCTAATGAGATACTTAGACTTAAGCTGAGATGAATTAAGTTATGATTCGTGAGATATGGGTAGAAGTACTAAGACGGGATAGTCTTAGAGTCGACGGAAATACGTGAAATTAGTACTGTAACAATGGTAACGAGGATTCTCTTGTATAGTATGTTCACAATTCCAATTAGCTACTGTTATTATGAATATATTGTTACGCAAGCATACTTGTTTCTAAATTGTTACAGTGACTAATGATCGGTAGAGTACGTTTTGTATGTCTAGATATGTGTAACCATTTCTTATGGTTATTCCTTTGTGTTATATCAGAACGATGGTGAATACGCCACCGAGGTCCTCTAATTCTTCGGAGGACAGAGCAGTAAATGATAGGGGGTTGGAGGGACAACCTGGAACGGGCGGAACTCATGAGAGCCCGCCGAGGTTACATTTTACGGGAGGAGCGGATAGTCCGGTACACATAACAAGTACCAGTACCGCTAACCAGGAAATGCCTGAATCTACGGTGGAGTCTCGTATGATGGAGAGTATGACAAGAATGATGAATAAAACAATGGAAAAACAGGCCGAAATGTTTATGAAAGCACTGAACGATCGAAGTACGGAGCTACGCCAAACGGAAACTGATACTAGGGGTGATAAATCCAATTCGTAACCCGGGGATAGAGACAGAAAGGAGGGTGGAAAGAGTCTGCTCATATAAAACATTTCTAAGCTGTAAACCGTCGGAGTTTACCGGATCCGATAATCAAGTAGCCTGCATGAACTGGCTCAAGGAAATGGAACAACCTTTCTGAGCTTGTGATTGCGATGAGAAGTCAAAGGTTAGATTCGCATCTCAAATGCTAAGAGGTAATCCGCTGACTTGGTGGAATGTAGTGACAGCTTCTATATCGGCTCCAATCTTAATTGTTATGACGTGGGAGTCGTTCAAGAAGAAGATCTTGGAAGAATATTGCAACGATAATGAAATGGATAGGATCAAAGAAGAGTTTCGGACTCTTAAGAAAGGCACTTCAACTGTTCGGAAGTACACCAAATCCTTCATGGAGAAACTGAACTTAGTGGGGCATGTGGCTCCGACTGAGAAAGATAAAATTAAAGCTTATTTGAAGGGTTTGCCAGTGGACATGATGTTCCGTGTATGAAATGCTAAAGCTTCAACGCTAAGGGAGACAATTGAGGAAGCTAAGGTTATGGAGCAAGTTTATGCGAAAGACAAAGAAGAAAAGACGCAAGTAGGAGAGAAAAGGAAATGGGAGGGCCGGTCAGAGTCTTCTCAGAAATCACAAGCGTCTGGTAAAAGTGGGCATATGATGAACAACGGTCCTATACAAGGATCAACATGCTATGAGTGTAAACAACCAGGTCACTTTCGTCGGGATTGCCCAAAGCTGAAAAAGAGTGGAGACCAAAGTAAGAAACCTAATATTCCAAAACCAACGGGTCGGGCATTCCAAATGACAGCTGATGAGGCTAAAGAATCGAAAGACGTCGTCTCGGGTATATTCTGTTGCAAAAGCGCGTAAATGCTTGATGAAAGGAGGTTCATCCTATTTAGCTTATGTTTTAGATGTCAAGTCGGAAAAGAAACGAGTGGAAGATATTAAGGTGGTACGTGAATTTCCGGACGTATTTCCTGATGATCTTCCAGGCCTACCGACTGAACGGCAGGTAGAGTTTCGTATTGACCTTATCCCTAGATCGGCGCCAATAGCGCATGCACCATATCGTCTAGCGCCGGCCGAAATGAAAGAGATGATGACTCAACTTCAGGAGTTGTTGGATAAAGGTTTTGTTAGACAGAGTTCTTCACCTTAGGGAGCTCCGATTTTGTTTGTTAAGAAGAAAGATGGCACCATGAGGATGTGCATTGATTATCGAGAGCTGAATAAGGTGACAATTAAGAACAAGTATCCGCTTCCTAGAATTGATGATCTATTCGATCAACTCCAAGGTGCGGGATGCTTTTCAAAGATTGATTTAAGGTCAGGGTATCATCAAGTTCGAGTAAGAGATGAAGACATCCCTAAGACAGCGTTTAGAACAAGGTATGGACATTTTGAACAGAGTATGTCGACCATTCTTAAATAAGTCTGTCATTGTATTCATTGATGATATACTTATTTATTCGAAGAATGAAGACGATCATGAACGCCATCTTCGTGAAGTCTTAGAAGTGTTGAGAAAAGAGAAATTGTACGCAAAGTTCTCGAAATATGAATTCTGGTTAAAAGAGGTACAATTTCTAGGGCATGTAATTACGTCGGAAGGAGTCAAAGTAGACCCAACAAAGGTAGAAGTTATGGCAAATTGGGAGACACCAAGAAGTGCGTCTGAAATAAGAAGTTTCTTAGGCCTAGCCGGGTACTACCGAAGGTTTATTAAAGACTTCTCAAAGATTGCTTCAGCTTTGACTTTATTGACCCGAAAGAACATGAAGTTTGTTTGGACGGAGAAACAAGAATTGGATTTCAAAACTTTACGTCAAAAGTTATGTGAAGCTCCTATTCTTGCCTTACCAGAAGGAACAAAAGATTTAGTTGTATATAGCGATGCATCAAAGATGGGTCTGGGATGTGTATTGATGCAACGAGGCAAACTGATTGCTTACGTATCAAGACAACTCAAAGAGCACGAGAAGAATTATCCTACTCATGATTTGGAATTAGCAGCGGTTGTATTTGCATTAAAGTTGTGGCGACATTATTTGTATGGAACGAAGTGTACTCTTTTTACTGATCACAAGATCTTGAAACATGTCTTTGATCATAAAGAGTTAAACATGAGGCAGCGATGCTGGTTAAAGTTACTTAAAGATTATGATTGCGAATTGCATTACCATCCCGGTAAAGCAAATGTCGTAGCTGATGCTTTAAGTAGAAAAGAATACAGTGGGTGTTTGAAAGCGACCAACGACAGAATTGATGTAACATCCAGTTTAATTGAAAGGATAAAAGAGGCACAAGCGGAGGCCCAATTGGAAAAGAATCTGAAGGATGAAGTTATGAACAAACAACATCTTCAACTGACTGAAGATAGCCGTTGAATTAAACTGTTCCAAGGTCGTGTTTGGGTGCCTAAAGCTGGAGGAAATTGAGAGTTAATTCTCGAAGATGCCCATAAATCTAAGTATTCCATACATCCCGGGAGTACTAAGATGTATCGAGATTTGAAATTGCATTATTGGTGGCTAACTATGAAAGTGGACGTGGCCCGAATAGTAGAGAAATGTAGGACATGTTCATTGGTGAAAGCGGAACATCAAAAACCTTACGGAAGTTTCCAATCTTTGGAGATTCCGGAATGGAAGTGGGATAAAATTACCATGGATTTTGTGACGAAGTTACCAAAGACGCAAAAAGGTAACGACACTATATGGGTGATCGTGGTTCGACTGACTAAGAGTGCTCATTTTCTGGCTATGAAAGAAGCGTCACCAATAGATAAATTGGCGAAGCTGTATATTGATGAAGTGGTGTCAAGGCATGGTATACCGGTGTCTATAGTGTCAGATCGTGATAGTCGGTTTACCTTGAGGTTTTGGCAATCACTACAAGGAGAGTTGGGTACGAAAGTTAATTTGAGCACTGCTTATCATCCGCAAACTAACGGGCAAAGCGAAAGGACTATTCAAACTTTGGAAGATATGCTCAGGTCGTGTGTATTGGATTTTGGAGGTAACTGGGATGCACATTTACCTTTAGTGGAATTTGCATAAAACAATAGTTATCATTCCAGTATTGGAAGAGCACCTTTCGAAGCTTTATATGGTCGGAAATGTAGAACGTCGGTGTGTTGGTTAGAAGCCGGAGAGAAACATTTTGCTGGTCCAGAATTGGTGCAACAAACGGCGGATAAAGTGAAAGAAATTTGGCAGCATATGAAAGAAGCTCAGGAACGACAAAAGAGTTATGCTGATCCGAAAAGTAGACCGAAAGAATTCCAAGTTGGGGAGCGCGTAATGCTCAAGGTATCCCCGTGGAAAGGTGTGATAAGGTTTAGCAAACGTGGGAAGTTGAGTCCTCGTTTTCTAGGACCTTTAACTATAACTAAGCGAGTGGGATTACAGGCTTATCAGTTGTATCTCCCACCTGAATTAGAAGGCATCCACAATACCTTCCATGTTTGTTACATTTGGAAATGTTTAGCCGAAGAGACCGATGTGATTCCACTTACTGACATAAGAGTGGACGAAAAGAGCCGTTGTGTGGAAGAGCCTGAAGCAATTTTGGAAAGATCGATTAGGAAGTTACGTAATAATAAGGAAGTGATTATGTTAAAAGTACAATGGAAACACCATCGAGGTGCTAATGTAACGTTAGAGTCGGAAGAGGATATGAAGATTAGATATCCTCACTTGTTTACCTAACTTTGATTTCGGGGACGAAATCATTTTCAAGTTGGGGAGTATTGTAACACCTCGAATTTTCTATAATATTATTTTAATGTGAATAGGGGTTTACTTCTATTTTGGTTTAAGCTTTGGATTATTTTGTAATTATATAATTCAATTGTGTTAAAACTTCAAGTGACCAAAGTTTGTTGCTATTTTTGGAAGTTTGGAACTTGAAGGGGGTAATTAGGAATTGTAGAAATGAGGTGTAAGATAAAGAAGGAACCTGATTGAGAAAATATCTCAATCATATTGCTGGAGTCGGTCAAAAAGAGAGAGAGATATAGTAGAGAGAAAGAAGAGGAAAGGAAGAGAGAAAGAAGAAGAAATCAAGCTGAAATCTTGGTAAGAATACAAAGGATTTTGTAAATTTGATTTTCAGTAGCAAGATGATATCCATAACATAAGCTGATTTCATTTAGGTACTGATATGATTTGGAGTTTAATTGTGCAGAGAAGGGGGTCTTATAAACAAAGGTGAGTTCATTCACTTTTTGCTTAAATCCATGTTTTCTGTCAAATTAAATGTTAAGACGCTTGTATAAACTGTTTTGGGACTGTATGGTTATGTTTAAAATAAGCTGAATGGAACAGACATGGTTTTGGATTGAATTTATAAGCTGTAGGCCGAAGTTTCCGAGTAAAAAGATAGTATCTGGAAACCTCTGTATGAAGGTTTCCGGACATGACAAAGTTATCTGGAAAGTTGTTATTTTTGTAGTTACCGGACGGTATCCAGATTATTTAGTTTCCGGATGTCATCCAGATTAAATATGTATCCGGTCAGAATTGTATTCGGAAAGTTGTATATCCGGAAAGCTTAGGTATCCGGTAAGTTGTGTTATCCGGATAGGTTGAGGTGTCCGGAAACTATTATTGTCCGGTCACTTTTGAGTACTCAGTAACTTTAGGTTTTGCTAACTTCTGGAAAGGTACGATTTAGGAACTGAAATACAATCCTAGTAGCTTGAACATTCTTACAGTTGAATGGTAGTGTGTTAGGCTTAAAGATTGTTTTAGTTTGATACTATGCAAGTGTGTAGTAAGTGTATTGGATCCATAGGCACTAGTTGTTATGAACACATGGAATAGGCGTGTAGACTAATCGTTATTCCAGTGTGTGTGAGAAATCGTGGAGTAGGCGTGTGGATTAATCGTTATTCCCGATTTCTAAGGAAGAGGAGAGATTGGCATGTGTAATTGTAATCTCTACTTCCTTTCCAAGAAATGGGCATGTGTAATTGTGATTTCTTGGATGCGAGCATTAATCTTGAATCCGTGGAGATTCGTAGTGTGGGCTCAGGAATATGATACCATGACTGACATGGTGTCAGTTATAATCAGGGAATCGGGTATAACCCCGTCATTGAAAGATGGTTACGCGTGTGGTAAGAAAAAGGGTAAACCAGGTTTGTTATGCCTTGTTTATATTGATTTTAAAAGTATTATTTGAAACAGAATGTTCTCACTAGGTGTTAGCCTAATCATTTCAAATTCTATTTTCTTACCAGGTACTAGCTCGGGAAAGTAGAGGGATGTGGAATGAGCGTTTTGAGATAGCGGAGAAGTCAATTAACGAAAGGAGATTTTGATGGATTGCTTAGATAACTTAGTTAATCTGATTATAGTGATATGATTAGATTAATAGGTTATTTGAAGAATTCAGTATTTATAAATATGACTCCTTATGGTTAATTTCCTTCTTATACAAAAGTTGAATGTTATTTTATCATAACTTGTTATAAATTGAGGTTCAAATTAGCCCTGATTTTTAGGGTGTTACAATCTTAGTTGGATTTAAGCAAAATCAAGTTCATAAGTTTTTGGTTGTGTTCTTGCAAAAATCCAATTTTGACCATCAAAAACTTGTTGTTTTGCTTCAAAATCGATTTGGGTATTGTTATTATTGTGTTTGGTCAAGTTCCTAACCTTTCAGGAACGATTTTGGTAACCCTAGTCGATTTCCAATCGAATTGGAAACCACAACCACAGTTACCGGATACCACAACCGTGGTTACTGGGTCCTTCAGTGTGTTACCGGGTAAGTCCCTATTCTATCACTTGTTACCGGGTAAATAATAGTTACGGGGTAATCTTATAACTTACCGGCTATTTCAATACTTATCGGACATCACTCCCGGTATGTCCCAGATACCGGTAAGCCTTCGCATCCGGTAAGCTCACCCGGTAAGTACTTTTCCATCCGGTAAATACTTTTCCATCCGGTACGTTATCTCATCCGGTAAGTTTGTCATTTGTGTTACTTTGTTATTGGTAACCTTTGGTTTTAGTTTCCACATCCGATAACTACCTAGACCCGGTAAGCTCTTTCTTCCGGTAAGCTCTTCCACCAGGTAAGTTTCACTTTTTGCTAAATTTTATTTCATCCGGTATCTTGTCTCATTCTGTAACCCTCTGTTACCCGGTAACTCAAGATCATCCGGTAACCTTTGAAAATTTACCTGATTTTCTCAATCTGATTCGGACACTTCCAGATCAGATATCTTTCATCCGGATTCCTATCCGGTAAGTCATGCTTAGTCGAATTCTTACATGATTTAGCATAATCCACTCTTAGTACCTGCGTTAGGATATCACTCTTAGTGCCCTGCGTTAGGTTATCACTTTGAATCAAACCAATCGTTTGACGATCAGTCCAGTGCAACTTAAGATGTCTTCACGCGACGCTCTTGCCATCGGCACCAATTCCAAACTACCTTGCCTCTACCAAGGTGAGTACATCCAGTGGCGGGACATATTTATAATCTTCATTGAGTCAAAGGATAACTTCGAGTTTATCTGGCGAGCTCTAGAAGACGGGCCAATTCCTACACCCATGAAGACTATTCCACCAACTGAAGAAGATGGTCAACCTCGTGTCGAGAAAAAGACACTCTCCGATATGACTGCCGACGAAAGAGGCATGATTGAGGGAGAAAAGCATGCTAAGAGGTACCTTGTTCAAGCTCTACCCAACACCATCTACACTGCCATCGACAGCTACAAAGAGACAGCAAAGGACATGTAGGATCAAGTGGCGAAGATGATACGCAGGAGTGAAGTCGGGAATCAACTAAAAATCAACAACTCCATAACCAAGTTCGATGGGTTTAAGCAGCGCGCCGGAGAATCGCTCACCCAGACCTATGAACGCTTTTGTCTCCTTCACAAGAACCAAATCAATCGTTCCAATACGGAGAACGCGGTCAAGTTTCTCAACAACCTCTTTCTTTAATGGAGAGTATACGCATCTCACGTCAAGCACAACCACTTGATGGAGAATGTCGGCATCCACGAGCTCTATGAGATGCTGCTACAGGACGAAGATGAAGTGATGGAGATTCTGAACGAGAAGAAGTCTGCATCAAAGCCACCTGCTGACCCTCTTGCTCTCATGTCTTCCAAACGAGGCAAATCTTCTGGCCGTCATTCCAAACGTGCCCAAAAGCAAAGAGAATCTGAGTCAGAACCTGAGGAAAAAGAAGACAGTGATTCTGATCCTGAATTATTAGCCATTAAGAAAGCAATGGCTTTGCTCTCCAAATCCTTCCAACAACAGAAGTTCTATAAGAAGCCGACGTCTAATAATCAGTGCTACTCCACCTCCTCCAACAAGCGCCATGATTATCAAGACAACTATGAAGGAAAGAAGAAAGCCGATGAGCTCGACCAGTCTAACAAGAAAGAGAAGATAGAGAAAGATGACCGCAAGAAGAAAGACGAACCCGTGACTTGTTATAACTGCGAGAAGCTTGGTCAGTTTGTGAAAGATTGTCGAAAGCCTGTTGTAAAGAATGCTCACTATTATAAGGCGAAGATCGCATTGGCAGAACAGAAGGAAGCTGGAGAAGCTTTATTTGTTGAAGACCACTACTGGTTGGGTCGTTCTGATGATGAAAGCGAGTTTGATGGTGTTGACGCTTTTAGGGGATACCACTCTCCTGCTGATGAAGAAAAGGCAAAGTCAAGTCAGGTATGTGAACCTATCCATCAAGATTTCTTTGATCAAATGCAATATCTTGCTGAATGGATAGATTCCTACAAGGCCACCGCTGACGAACAACTGGTTGAGATTAGATCACTATCTGAAAAGCTAGATGTTCAAAAGCGAATAACTGAGAAATACAAGTCCGAAAATGCTAATTTAAAAGAAAAATGCAAAAAACTTTCAATAGCACCTAAGGACCTAAGGGCCAAAATATCTGAAATTCAAACACAGCTTGATCAATGTGAGAATGAGAAAGCAGAAATTGTCTATCAATGCTCTGCTCTTCAAATTCAGCACAAGGAGTTTGTCGCTAAAATACTTGATCTTGAAACCAAACTCCACAAAAGAGGTCAAACTGACCAGACCATCCACATGAATAAACCCAAGGAGTTCACTTACTTTAACAAGGAATGGGGAATCGGATACGATAACCCACACTACTTGAAAAGGGGTATATTCGAAAGACCTACTTGGGGGAGACGTGAGATTCGGGAACGATGACAAGGCATCGATTTTGGGATACGGAGACATTGTCCAAAACAAGATCACCATCAAGAAAGTTTCACACATCGCGGGATTGGGACACAACCTGTTCAATATCGGCCAATTATGCGACAAAGATCTCGAGGTCAAATTCAAAGCCAAAAGGTGTAGCATTCTTACCGACGACGGAACGGAGCTACTGGTTGGAAAGCGAAAGACCAACCTCTACACCATCGACCTCGTAGCCCTGAAGACCGATAACTCTGTCTGCCTGATGTCAAAGGCCAATTCTCAGCAAGCGTGGATTTGGCATCGACGTCTCTCGCACCTGAACTTAAAGAGTATCAACAAACTGGTGCTGGGCAGACACGTGAAAGGCATGCCCGATCTACAATTCGTGACAGATCTTCTCTGCGGGGCATGTGAAATGGGAAAGATGAAGCGAGCTACGCACAAGTCGAAGGCCGCTCCGAGCACGTCAAGGTCCCTCGAAGTTATCCATATGGATTTGTGTGGACTAATGCGTGTTCAGAGCATCAACAAGCTTAAGTATGTTCTGGTGATGGTAGATGATTTCTCACGGTACACTTGGGTGAAGTTTCTACGCACAGAGGATGAAACCCCGGAGCTGATTATCAACCATCTGAAGACCATCCAACTGAACCTTGAACAACAAGTTCAGACCATTAGAACCGACAACAGGACGAAGTTCAAGAATCAAACGGTGAACGAATACCTGACCTCAGTCGCTATTTCGCAAACCTTCTCGGCCGCACGCACTCCTCAGCAAAACGGAGTGGTGGAAAGAAGAAACCGTACCCTCGTTGAAGCTGCTCACACGATGCTTTCCTAGTCCAAACTGCCATTATTTCTCTGGCCCGAAGCGGTGTCAACTGTCTGCTACACGCAAAACCGCTCAATTATCAACAAGCGGTTCAACAAGATGCCGTACGAGATCATGAACAAATGCGTTCCGAACATCAAGTACTTTCACGCGTTCGAATGCACGTGCTACGTCCTCAACGACAAAGATGATCTTGGCAAATTTAGCCCGAAGGCGGACGAATGAGTGTTCATAGGATACTCCATGTAGGCTAAGGCGTATCGCGTTTACAACAAACGGACTAAAACCGTTACCGAGAGTGTAAACGTGACATTCGACGAAGCCGCAGATTTGGCTTCTGAACATATCAGTTCAGAACCCGGTTTAACTGGTGTGTTAGCTTCCGAACTCTCTCATTCTGGATCTGCACAAACAGCAGTAAATCCGAATCACGCATCTACGTCGAATGCTCAATTTTCAGATTTAGATTTACTGTTTCAATACTTCTATGATGATTTATTTAATGTTTCTACCCCTCTTGTCTCAGCTCAACCATTACTGTGGAGACATCTAAACCTTCATCCACATCATCTGATATATCCATCCCCCCGGAGGAACCAGTACACAACATGGAGATCGCTCCTGAAGATTCGTCCTCTACTACAATCAATGATCAACCTCTGCATTCCTCGGAACCAGAAGTTGCTCAACCTTCGACGAATCCTCCCCCGTCTCCTCCGAGGAACCAACCTGCGACACTTGAAGCTGTACAAGACCTTCCATCTGGTAATTATGTGGATCCGGATACCTCACACTCCACTCAGCAGTCTCTTCAACACACCATCAAATGGACCAAAGCTCATCCCTTATACCAGATTATCGGTAATCCCTCTACTCCAGTCCAAACGTGAGGCGCATCGGCCAATTTCTGCCTCTTTTGTGGAGTCCTGAGTAAGATCGAGCCTACCACCGTCCGCAAAGCACTCGAAGATCCGGACTGGATCATAGCCATGCAAGAGGAGCTAAACCAATTCGAGGCTCTCAAGGTATGGCGACTTGTTCCACGTCCATCTCACAAGACGGTGATCGGCACTAAATGGATCTTCAAGAACAAGAAGGACGAAGACGGCATCATCGTATGCAACAAGGCGCGTCTCGTAGCCAAGGGATACTGTCAACAAGAAGGGATTGACTATGACGAGACATACGCTCCGGTGGCAAGAATCGAAGCAATATGTATGTTCCTTGCATACGCCGCGCACAAAAACTTCACGGTCTTCCAAATGGATGTGAAGACCGCATTCCTCTACGACGACATCAAGGAAGACGTGTACGTATCGCAACCGAACGGATTCGTGGATGATTCGAAGCCTGATCATGTCTATATTCTAGACAAGGCGCTTTATGGTCTAAAGCAAGCTCCACGAGCCTGGTATAATACTCTATCAGAGTTTTTGATAAAATCGAAATTCACCCGAGGTAAAATCGACTCAACTCTATTTATCAAAAATTAAAAAGGTCATTGTTTGGGCAAAAAACCACGTCGTACGACCACGACCGGAGCAGATAAGACGCACGTCATAATCCAAATCTTGTATTAAGATAAGGTCTCGATGAGAACCCAGAAAACATCCGTCGTCGCCCGTAAAAGGTAAGTCGTACGTCCCCCATGACGCTCGACCATAGTATCGCCCGTCCCGTACGACCATCGCGTAAGATCATTGTAACTTCGACCAAAGCTAACGTTAACCTTGACTGTTACGTTTGTAAGTGTTTAATGCAGGAGTCAAAGTCATTAAAAAGCAACGGATATAACCGACGCAACCATCAACGATCGATATCCGTAACGGACGAAGATCATTATGGATAATCACTCCGGCGACCGTTTCCAACCGTTGTAGCCGTTGATCGAATCATTAATGGAGTTAATTAATGACGCGAAGGCTATAAAAGACAAGCTAAAGCTTCATTTCAAGGGACATCGGTTAACATCCAATACACTCCAGCGAACATCGCCACACAGCAAAGAAAATCATCCAAACTCATAGCAAAGAACATTCAAACTCTGGAGATTAAGTACTGAAAGCCAGAATCTTACAGCGAACTCAAGAACACTCGAAGAAAAGCTCAAGTATCGCTCTCGACGCACGATATCAGCCCTCGACCAGCAGTTCACACATTGTTTTCACACACGACAAACACTTGTTTTACATTTTAAACACTTGCACTTTACATTTCGAAGTATTTCCTTCATTTGTATTGTAGTCATCGTACGACCGACGCCAGTACCAAGGACGTCGCCCCTGATTGGCGACCATAGTGCAGCGACGACACCCACTGTCGTCCGCAGGTTTTTTCCTCGTTTGAGGTTTTTCCTGCATCATCAAATCCCTTGTCTCGTTTATTTTTTCCCTCGTTGCACGTCTTGTCGAAAGATCCTTTCTTTAGTTGATTAAGTCCACATCGACCTTAAGTTGTCCCTTTGGTGCGATTTTTGGCATTAACAGTTTGGCGCCCACCGTGGGGCCTCATCTAGAGAAAATCCTCGACGAACGTGCACCCTACTAATAGTTTCTTGGAGTTTCTTCTATTTTCTGTTACAGGAAAATGGCAGCCTCTGGAAATCCGCAGCAAGCCGTCGCTCAGATGTATCAAGAGCTCGAAGTCGCCAGGAATCAGCTCAATGCAACAGCGGAGCAGAATCGCAGAGCAGCTGAGTAGATCGCACGGTTAAGAAATCCTCTTGGGCCTCAAAATGGTCCTAGGCCGTTCGTGCAGAACCCAGTTGCAAGATCGTTCGACCAGAATGGCCCTAGACCATTTGTCCCGCAGAATCAGCATCCAGGCCCGTTCATGCAAAATCAACAGCCAGGGTCGTTCAACCCAAATCCTCAGTTTTTGACAATTCCTCCTCAGCACATAAGGCCACCACCCGTGAATAATGGGTCGCAGCCTTTCCAGCAAGGGTCGCAACCATTTCAGCAGCCATTTCAGAATGAACCTCAAAGTGGATCGCAGCCTCTCCAGCAAGGATCGCAGACGTTTCAGAATGGACCGCAGCAATTCCACTATGGGTCGCAGCCATATTTCGTCCCGTTCAACGGGGACACCAATGGTTCGTCGCATGGTAATGGCACTAGCCCAGGGGCCAATCCCTCGACAGGGACAAATCCTGATATTAACGATCCCGTCGCTCAGCGTTTGAAGATGTTAGAAGACCAAAATGAACGCGTCCTATCCTTTCTCGCCAAGTTGCCTGGGGCAGCCGTGCCTGTCGACGTCGAGCCTCGCTCGGGGTATTAGGCGTCGCCCTTCATCGACGAGATCGCCACCGTCGAGGTCCCAAAGAAGTATAACATTCCCGCCTTCACTCCCAAGTATTCGAGTGTGACCGATCCGACTGAGCACGTCGCGTAATATAAGCAGCTCATGTGGACGATCTCGATCCCATTTATGTACCAGGAAGTATGCATGTGTAAGAGTTTTGGAGCAACTGTCACCGGTCCAACTCTCCAATGGTTAATCAATCTCAAACCCAAATCCATCGGGACGTTTGCTGAGTTGTTTAATCAATTTTCCCAGCAATTCGCCAGCAGTCGTAAGATGGAGAAGCAGACCAGCGACCTATATTACATCGTGCAGAAAGCTAATGAGTCTATTCGAAGTTATTTTAATAGATTCAATGCCAAAATGATCAGCATCCGCAATTGCGACGTAAAAACCGCAATCGAAGCTTATAAGCGTGGTCTGGACGGTAATTCGGGTTTATACACCGACCTGACCAAATATCCCCCGGAGAATTTCGAAGACGTCCGAGCTCGGAGCTTAGCATATATGAGGGTCGAAGATGATGCAGCCTTTCGTCGCAAGCACATTGACGACAAGAAGTTGCTAGGCGTCAGAAAGCCAGAGTTCAAGACAAAGGCTGTTTCTAGAGTAGAGCCAACACGCCAAATTTCAAATGTTCGTTTCAAGACGAAAGCAGAGGCCAAAACCGCGGCTAAGTTCACTCAGTACCCCAAAATATCCTCTTACGGATTCAAAGGATCCACAAAGGACCTAGTCGAAGCTCTGAAAAGTTCCCAAGCTACCATTCGATGGCCAAAGAAGTCCAACCTGGACGATGCTAAGAAAGACAAATCAAAGTGGTGCGACTTCCATGCCGATCATGGTCATGCGAAAGACGACTGTATCGCATTGAAAAAGGAACTAGCATATCATTTTTCGAAAGGAAATCTCAAAGATATCATCGACAATGTCGCTGTTCCAGCTAATAGCCATCGATCGTCGACCCCCGAGCACGCAAAAGTCGTCAATTGCATCACCGGTGGTTCAAATGTGTGCTGTCTGACGTATTCAGCGGCCAAGCGTCATGCCAGCCAGGCGCTCGATGATCGGCCTATTCCTCGCTCTTCTAGACCCAAAGGAGATTTGGAGCTAGAAGCTATGAAGATTGTGGTCGACCACGTCGACCTGGGCGACTCGTATCAGAAGCTTCATGACGGGATAATCATTCAGCTCACAGTCGGTAACTGCCTAACGCGTCGAGTCTTGATCGACGGGGGCAGCTCAGCAAATGTCATTTTTCTCAACACAATCAAAACCATGGGAATTGATCGCTCAGAAATCACCCGACGTTCGACAACTTTGGTCGGTTTCAATGGAGAAGCAACGAGCACCTTTGGAGAGATAATCTTGCCCGTCTACGCCGGAGGAGTCAACAAGCAGACCAAGTTCAGTGTCATCGATTATGCATCGGCCTATAACATCATCTTAGGGCGACCGTGGATCCATGATATGAAAGTTGTTCCTTCGACGTATCATCAAATGTTGAAATTCCCGACGCCATGGGGAATCCAGGAGATCAAGAGTGAGCCAAAAGTCGCTCGTGAGTGCTACAAGTCTACCTTGAAGCCGCGAAAATAAACTAAAGTCACAAGATCAGGCTCTCGACAGGTTTATTTCTTCTATCCCTAAATTAATATCTTTTCCACAGGGATAAATCTACTATGGTGCCTCGTCGCACGACAACATAGTCGACCGCAGGACAATATTTCTCCGTGTCATTCTGTCATTTAAAACCTATCTTTTCCTCCCAAAAAAGATACGGTAATAAATGACAGGGGGCAAATAGAGAGAGTCTGAAATGGTACGTTCTCTAACTCTTTCTCATACGATTTTTTCTCGCAAAACATTTACTGACTTAAGCATCGGAGGGTCGTTGGCTAGCCAACGACCAACCCCCGACATCGTTTTATCGCAGAATCGCACGACAGATTATCGCAGAGTCGCACGACATTAATCATTAAGTCTACTATATGACTTTAATATCGCAAGGTCGAACGACATAAACGATCAGGTCTCTAACTTGATTATTTCTCCACAGGGGCATATGATACAAACTCACTGTACGATCCGGTCGTACGATCGCAGAGTCTAAACGATTTTACCCCTAAGTCTATTAACTTAGAAAATGCCTTAATCGCGTGTTTTTATATTTGTTTTACGTTCTTGTCATCGTATTACAATGAATGCCTTAGTCGCATGATTTCATATGTATCTTATGTTCGACTTTATAATCAAACGTGATTCGAATAAAGCATAAGCAAAAGATATATATATTCATAAACCACCGTATACATACTCAACCCCCGATGGGTCAAGTGGCAAAAACAAACAAGGAAATAAAAAATTCTAGACGACAGGAGGAACATTGGTCGTATCCTCGCTTGAAGTCCCGACCTGAGGGCCTCCATCTGCCACTCCTACCGCACGAATCTCCTGCAATTCATATTGAGCTTCAAAAAGTTGGACAGCCAGCTCATCGGCACGCGCCATGGCCAACTTCTCCCTATCTAAAGCCGCTCTCTCCCTTTCCAACGTTGCAGCTTCTCTCTCAAGAGCAGACGCCATCAGATCTTCAACTCTTGACGTCTCATCATGTAACGCCAAAGAAGACTGGAACGTCTGTGAAAAATAAAAGGTGCATTCAAGAACATTCGACAAAGATTACACAAGTCATGAAAGATTGACACTCACCGTGAACGCCAGACTGGCAACTCGAGATCTCATCTCTCCGGCCGGAACTCCGTGAAAACGCTCCCCGAAAGACGGGAGCAAATACTTCCCTAGATGAGGGAACGACGTCGTCCCGTCTAGGACACTATCCGCCATAAAGTCAGACGACAATGAAAAATTGACCGTCATAACTTCGGCCGACGATCCCTCACCCCTGTCGGCAGGTATTGGGATCGACACTTGAGACACCGGTTTCGTCACCGTCGTCGGAGGCGCAGAACTTGCTGGTGTCGCGTCCATCACGCCAGGACGGCTAGATGATGCCTTCGCCTTCTTAGGTAGAACAACCCTCGACGACGGTTCCCTCGGGACCGTACTCTTGGTTCTCTTCTGGCTCGACCCAACTGTCGAGACATCCACTCCTCGAAGGGCACGCATGATTTGCTTCCCTCTCGACCTAGAAACTGATTTCCTTTTAGTTGGCACTGATCAGGAAAAACGCGAAGCGTCAGACAGGAATAAGAAATAAATGGTAAACGACAGGAAACCATAATACACCCACCTGTCGATTCTTGTCGTCCACTTTCCTCTTCTCCTTCTCCTTCTTCCTCCTCCACAACGTCAACCACCACGTCCTCGTCCTCGGTCGCCAGTTGCCACGTGGCAAAAGATCGGACCTCGACGCTATAACTAAGGAATCTGTCAATCTTGGCACGAGAACCTTCATTCGGGTGCGGAACGCTGAACTTTATATCTGAAGACAACAAAAGGAGAAGAGTAAATAAAAAGTTATAAAAACCACACTATGATCGAAAAAGAGCATACCTCCCATATTCCAGTCGGGACAGATCCACTTGCTGGCGGCGTCCAGTGAATCAACACGTACGAACGCATACCTGGACCCCCACCCCCGATCGTTCACTCCAGTATTCAAAACTAAGGCACGATCGCCTTTATATCTGGAATACGGGCAATAACGGCCACGCTTATCTCCCTTAACTTGGTACGATGCCAAGAAATCATTCAAATACATAGGGGGGGTCCTAATCCGCAGAAAAACGCTCAATAACCAAAAGAACCCGCCAGAGTTGAGGCATCAACTGCCCCGGCGACAAACCAAAGCATCGCATCAAATTCTTAGTCAAAGTCGAAAACGGCTATTCGAAGCCAATCTTGAAAGGATATTCGTATATCACGAAATACCCCTCGGGGCAATCCTTAGGACGAACAGTCCCCGGACTTGTTAGCTCTACTTCTAAGGGAATCTTCGCTAGACGCCTAAAGTCGTCTAAATCTTCCTGGCTAACGATGGAACTCTCTGGGTCAGTCGACATTTCTTACCAGGGGAAAGAAGGCAGTGAAAGCTGAAAGGAAGAAGCAATGCGTTATATAAACGCCCTAAATCCCAAACAATCTCCGCTAAATCAAAGGGATTCGGAAGAAGAATGGCAAGAAGAGCAAAGCGGAATTTCTTTCCAAAATAAACTCAGCGTAAGAAAAGAAAGGATTCGTCGTAATCTTTATTTATGCAGTCGATCATGTCAGCTCGAATCCCTGGATAACCGTTGCGCGCCCCCGTCCTTCCGTATGACTGCAGGGATCGTCGACACCTGTCCTCGACAGCTGGTAAGCATCATCGTGTGTCAGTATGACGTCACGACCTCGTTTCCTTTTCAACTTCTCGTTCAGTTAGAAACGAACCAGTGTAGCTCCAAGGCGATTGAGGTAATTTCTAACTCTTGTCTTATTTCCTATACGTCTGATGGACAAAATTTAAAACTCGGATTTGCTATCCTTCTTTCAATTTTTGGGGGAAAACTGTTTGGGCAAAAAACCACGTCATACGACCACGACCGGAGCAGATAAGACGCACGTCATAATCCAAATCTTGTATTAAGATAAGGTCTCGATGAGAACCCAGGAAACATCCGTCGTCGCCCTTAAAAGGTAAGTCGTACGTCCCCCATGACGCTCGACCATAGTATCGCCCGTCCCGTACGACCATCGCGTAAGATCATTGTACCTTCGACCAAAGCTAACGTTAACCTTGACTGTTACGTTTGTAAGTGTTTAATGCAGGAGTCAAAGTCATTAAAAAGCAACGGATATAACCGACGCAACCATCAACGATCGATAGCCGTAACAGACGAAGATCATTATGGATAATCACTCCGGCGACCGTTTCCAGCCGTTGTAGCCGTTGATCGAATCATTAATGGAGTTAAGTAATGACGCGAAGGCTATAAAAGACAAGCTAAAGCTTCATTTCAAGGGACATCGGTTAACATCCAATACACTCCAGCGAACATCGCCACACAGCAGAGAAAATCATCCAAACTCATAGCAAAGAACATTCAAACTCATAGCAAAGAACATTCAAACTCTGGAGATTAAGTACTGAAAGCCAGAATCTTACAGCGAACTCAAGAACACTCGAAGAAAAGCTCAAGTATCGCTCTCGACGCACGACATCAGCCCTCGACCAGCAGTTCACACATTGTTTTCACACACGACAAACACTTGTTTTACATTTTAAACACTTGTACTTTACATTTCGAAGTATTTCCTTCATTTGTATTGTAGTCATCGTACGACCGACGCCAGTACCAAGGACGTCGCCCCTGATTGGCGACCATAGTGGAACGACGACACCCACTGTCGTCCGCAGGTTTTTTCCTCGTTTGAGGTTTTTCCTGCGTCATCAAATCCCTTGTCTCGTTTATTTTTTCCCTCGTTGCACGTCTCGTCGAAAGATCCTTTCTTTAGTTGATTAAGTCCACATCGACCTTAAGTTGTCCCTTTGGTGCGATTTTTGGCATTAACAGTCATATTGTATTAGTTCAGGTGTATTTCGATGACATAATTTTCGGTTCTACTAATCCTCAGTTTGCTAAGAACTTTGCCAATTAATGGGGAAATATTTTAAAATGAGTATGCTTTGTGAGATTAGTTTCTTTCTCGGTCTTCAAGTTAAACAACTGTCGACCGGGATATTCATAAATCAGGCCAAGTACATCCGGGGTATTCTTAAGAAATTCCAGATGGAACAGTCCTCACCGATGAAAACCCCCATGGCACCCAGTACAAAGTTACACGCCGATCCTAACGAAAAGGACGTGGACACTAAAACGTACCGGGGAATGATAGGTTCTTTAATGTACCTAACTGCTAGTAGACCGGACATCATGTTTTCCACATTTCTTTGTGCCCGATTTCAGTCAAAACCGAAAGAGTCTCATTTAATAGCTGTCAAACGAATTTTTCGTTATTTACGTGGCACTGCTGATCTTGGCTTGTGGTACCCGAAAGAGACAGGTTTTGAGCTGTCTGCATACTTTGATGTGGACCACGCGGGCAGCATGATGGATCGGAAGAGCACGTCGGGTCATGTGCAGTTCTTGGGCGATAGCTTGGTGAGTTGGGCATCTAAGAAGCAACTGTGCGTCTCTACGTCGACTGCCGAGGTGGAATACGTCGCCGCCGCGAGTTGCTGTTCTCAAGTGATTTGGATGCGGACGCGACTCACGGACTACGGCTTTACATACGTTAAGGTTCCTGTTTGGGCAAAAAACCACGTCGTACGACCACGACCAGAACAGGTAAGACGCACGTCATAATCCAAATCTTGTGTCAAGATAAGGTCTCGACAAGAACCCATAAAACATCCGTCGCCTCCCGTAAAAGGTAAGTCGTACGTCTCCCATGACGCACGACCTTAGCATCGCCCGTCCCGTACGACCACCGCGTAAGATCATTGTACCTTCGACCAAAGCTAACGTTAATCTTGACTGTTACGTTTGTTAAGTGTTTAATGCAGGAGTCAAAGTCATTAAAGAGTAACGGATATAACCGACGCAACCATCAACAATCGATAGCCGTAACGGACGAAGATCATCATGGATAATCACTCCGGCGACCGTTTCCAGCCGTTGTAGCCGTTGATTGAATCATTAATGGAGTTAATTAATGACGCGAAGACTATAAAAGACAAGCTAAAGCTTCATTTTAAAGGACATCGGTTAACATCCAATACACTTCAGCGAACATCATCACACAGCAGAGAAAATCATCCAAACTCATAGCCAAGAACATTCAACCTCTGGAGATTAAGTACTGAAATCCAGAATCTTACAGCGAACTCAAGAACACTCAAAGGAAAACACGTAATAATAGATCAAGCGGAATGAGTGACGCCGACATTTTACGAACGGCACACCACCGGTACCAAGGGGATATTGGGGTTGCTTTCACGCATGAACAAGCTTGGGATGTCCTAAAAAAATGTCCAAAATGGTCAACGGTTCCAACGATGTCGACAAATTCATCTCGGGGTTCAAAACGTACCAAACCTTCCGATGATGACGAGGTCGACGAGGTCGAGCAACTTCAACAACCCATCGGGAGAAACAAAGCAAAAAAAACATCAACGAGTAATACGACCGGGTCGAACCCGGACGAAAGTGTTACTCAGTTGTTGACGACCATAAGCTCGTTCAACGAGCAGATTGAGGGTACAATGGAGTACAAAATGAAAAAACTTGAACTCGAACAACAATTTTTAGTGTTTTGTATTTTGTAATTTTTAATTTTTTAATGAATGATATGAATTTTTATTTTTATTATTTATCTTATTTTTATTTATTAAAAATATATAAATATTTTTATTTTGTTAAATAATTAAATGTATAAATAAAAGAATTAAAAAAGATGAGGTGGCAAGTGGGTTCATTGGGTTCATTGGGTAGTGGTACTCCACTTTTGGGTAAGGATTGGGTAAGGAGGGTAGGAAAAAGAAAAGCTGATGTGGCGCTGAGGTGGCAAGTGGGTTCATTGGGTTCATTGGGTAGCGGTACTCATGGCCTTATATATATATATATATATATATATATATATATATATATATATATATATATATATATATATATAGTGGCATTCATGATTTTTGTCTATTGGGGGCACCTTTAAGGTATATCAGAGGTTTGCAAAGTCAATCGATGTGTTTTTAGCCTAATTCCACCTTTTTGATGAATTTTTAGAAAAAATTGGTTGATCATTTTGAGAAGTTTTTAAGTTTTCTATCGATTTCGAGAGACGTTTTCGGTTTTTTGGGTTAATTTTGAAATACCTTTTTAGTTTTTTTGTTGATTTTCAGGTATTTTTTATTGGTAGGGGCACCGAAAAAATATTATTGGTAGACGAAGGGTAGAAAGTTAAAAAAAATATTTTAACCTTAAAAATATAGAAAATATATATATATTTTTTCATGGGGGGCTTTCTCCCCACTAGTTCCCAAGTGGATCCGCTCCTATATATGGCTGGTGACAGAGGATGTGGTTGCTGATTGAGGATATATATGATTTGTATACTAAGGGGCTGTTTGGTTGGTTTTTCATTAAGTCCTGTATGAATAAAGTTATCTGTGTGGATTAATCTGTCTGTATAGATTGGAAATGTTTTTTGTTTGGAAGGGTGTTTTCATAGATGGAAGGACCATGTTTTTTAATTGAGAGAGACTGGTTTGGACAAAACTTGGTTTTCTGCATAAAGCTCTCTCATAAAAGTTTAATTAATAAGTCACTTTCTATATCATTAAGCATATACCAAACAGTCATGTATAGTTGACTGAATAAGCTATGAATCTCATTAAGCTGTTAACAAACAGGCCCAAACTTATGTTACAATTACATACACTACAAAAATAACCAGTATTAGCGAGGGACAAATCCCTCGCTAAAGCTCTAATCCGTCGCTAATCCGTCGTTGATGGTCGGCCAGTCAAACGGGCGTGGCTGATAATATCAGCGACGGATCAGCGACGGACATCAACTACGAATTAGCGATGGATTAGTATCAGCGACGGATTAGCGAGGGATTACTATCAGCGACGGATTAGCGACGGATTAGTATCAGCGACGGATTAGCGAGGGAATCTATTAGCGACGGGTTAGCGAGGGAATCTATTAGCAACGGATTAGCGAGGGCACTTATTTGCGACGGATTAGCGAGGGCACTTATTTGCGACGGATTAGCGAGGGCACTTATTAGCGAGGGTTCTCATTAGCGACAGATTAGCAAGGGTTCGGCTAACTTTCAGCGACGGATTTCTGTCAGTAATCCCTCGCTGATTTTTAGTTATTTTAATAAAAAAATGAAATTTTGTATTTTATAATACGAAGCCTGGCCATAAATTGAAAATAACAAACCAAATTGTCCAAAAAACTAAAAATAACCAAATTTATTAAATACATATTAAATAACAAGTTCAATTTTATAATATTGGTATTAGATCAACAAATCAATGTTTGTACATAACAATACTAGCTAGAACGGGGAGGGGGTATTCTAGCTATCATATCCTCAAAGCTTTGTAGTCGAGAATTCCACAAATTGTCCTTTTCACTAATGTGTACCTGAGTCATGATGAAAAAAGAATGAACATAAAGTTATAAACTCCATCTAGTCCTTGTCACTAACAATTTAAAGATTGTATACACCACTCTGAAAAAAACAACACAATCATACAGATACAATGTAGAACACACCGTGTATACACCACTCTGAAGAAAGCAGCAAAGGCAAATGCAGTTCCTATATATCGAACCATTTCGATTAGCATAATCTTCATTTTCGCCATGCAAGAAGCAACAAACAACACTACTTTTAATTGAATCTAAACCAATATATAAGGAATGAGGCAACTTAGCAAGTCTTGTGAGTACCTTCATTTCCCTTGATGCTTTAGAAGGTTACAAGCCTCATGAAGGTTACAAGAATCCCCAAATTCTAACAAGTATTTCAACAAAATACCTGACAAACAGGCTGACCGATTCGCTCGGGGTACTCCCCTCCACTAGCCCTCAAAGCTCCAACAACCTGCAAGGATCAAGAAACATTTTTTTATATAAAATGCAAGAAAGATGTGTGAATAATGATTTCAAGATAACAAGTGAGAGTAAAGAATTCTCAGAAACCATAGAAACTTCCCCAAATTACAAACCATTAATTACTACAAAACCAAATACTCCCTAAAAAATCAAACTCTTTGAATACCCAAATCACATTAAACATACAAGAAATGGGTAACAAATGCAGATAAATAAAAAAGCACAAATTCAACATAAAATTATGAAAAAGGTTTACCGAACCACAGTCACGGGGAATATTGAACCGACAACGAGAACCATACCCACAAAACCCGGTTCGCAAATAATAGATGCAATCAGCCTCATCGGGTCGTTCAGGATACGAATCCGACCCACCTCCTAACGCTAACTGTCACATAGGCTCTGCATTTTTCATCAAATCAAATAACACACACAAATTATTCCAAAATCGCATTATCAATTCAAACCAAAATCGCAATTCAAATCTGGAAAATGCAAGTTAAGAGTTACCTTCGAGCCCTATTTGGCCACCAGATGAGCTCCATTCTGTAACCGGATCCGACTGCGACAACTCCATATATATAAATAGCTTTACAAATATACGAATACATATATATATATATATATATATATATATATATATATATATATGAAATCTATCAACACTATCTGTTTCTCACTACTTCTCTTGACTTCTTGCTACTATGGCTCAATTGATGCTTTAGAAGGTTACAAGCCTCATGAACATGATCAATATGTCCCTAACAACAATACAACAAAAACAATGCTTATCACAAAGAGACAATGGCAATCTTGAAATCAAACCTTTTGGGTCGTCTTTTTCACTACCGGTTCCTTCTATCTGTTTCTCACTACTTCTCTTGACTTCTTGCTACTATGGCTCAATTGAAGATAAAAAATCAGTTTACTTTGTCCAGATTATGCACTTTTAGTTACATAAACAACACAATGCATAAAAGACTGCTGCCACACCAACTATAAATCCTTAAGGCTCAATTTCAAAGTCAGAAGATATATCCTAGCACATATGTTTTCGTTAAAAAGTTTACTACAGTACCTCATAGTTTTCTAGTCTCTCTGGATCATATTTGGTAGCGATTTACCAAAAGGTTTACTACACTAACTAGATGGTTCTCTTCTCTTTTTAGTCTTTAACCCATCTTCTATCCAGATTCAATGTGATGAGTGGTTATCAATCATTGGATGTACATTATGATGATATGCCAGGTCAATCCTCGTAGATGGCACAGTTCATGGGTGGGCCATAGATAAAAAGTGATCTATAGCATATTAAGAACCAATAAAGACTATTAAAAACCATTATAGCCCAATAAGACACTTCATGTCTTATTAAGGCCTAAAATACCAATTGTGGCTTATTACGTGTATTTGTATGCATGTATGTACTGACTTTATGCATGTGGTATGTATTGGGCTCTATAAGATCACCGAGGCCACTATAGTCTATTAAGAACCACTAAATCCTACTTAGAACATTATGGTCCAACGATACCTTTTAGGAATAATCAAGGCCCAATAGCACTAATGGTGACTTATTACATGTTTGTATTGGACCATAATGGGCTTTAGTGATTCGTAATAAACAGTATTAGGCCTTTGTGGTCTATAGTGAATGGTATTAACCTATAATAGGATTGATAAACTCAGTGGCTTTAATGAACTATACACACCATATGCGGTTACCAAACAAAACATACACATTATACGTGGTTATCATCATATATGCATGCATATAAACCTATATACACATCATATGTGGTTAGCAAACAATACATACACAATTTCTATACACATAGATTAAAGTCCAATAGATGCTTTATGGGTTACAGTGATTCTTAATTAACTATTGGGCCTTTTAAAGCCCAACAGACTCCTTTAAAGCCAGATAGATCAACTAAGGTCCAATTAAACCTTTAAAGCCCAATAGAACCTTTAAACCCGGTAGATCCATTAAGCCCAAATAAAACCCTTTAAAAGGCAATTGAATTGATTAAAGCCCATTAGAACAGATTAAAGCCCAATAGATGCTTTAAAGTCCAACATAACCGATTAAAGTCGAATAAAATTGATTAAAACCCAACAACACCCTGTATGACTTGTATGCAAAGTGTGTATTGCCTGTATATATGTGGTGTATTGTGGTTCATATATCATTCATATATACACATACATGTATATATATAACACATATATACATCATATGCGATTTCCAAATATCACACATTAGCTATATATACATATAACCCATATATATATGGGGAAACAAGAAAAAAAACTCAATCTCTCGCTAATCCCTCACTAATTAGCGACGGATTACAGTAATCCCTCGCTAATCCCTCAATAATTAGCGACGGATTACAGTAATCCCTCGCTAATCCCTCACTAATCCCTCACTAATTAGCGACGAATTAGCGAGGGATTGGGTTTGTGATTAATCTCTCATTAATCCCTCGCTAATCCCTCACTAATTAGCGACGGATTAGCGAGGAATTAATGAGAGATTAATCACAACCCTAATCCCTCGCTAATCCCTCACTAATTAGCGACGGATTAGCGATGGATTAATGAGAGATTAATCACAAACCCAACCCCTCGCTAATTCGTCGCTAATTAGTGAGGGATTAGCGAGGGATTGGGGTTGTGATTAATCTCTCATTAATCCCTCGCTAATCCGTCGCTAATTAGTGAGGGATTAGCGAGGGATTGACCACTAACCCAATCCCTCGTTAATCCCTCACTAATTAGCGACAGATTAATGAGAGATTAATCACAAACCCAATCCCTCGCTAATCCGTCGCTAATTAGTGAGGGATTAGCGAGGGATTGGGGTTGTGATTAATATTTCATTAATCCATCGCTAATCCGTCGCTAATTAGTGAGGGATTAGCGAGGGATTGGGTTAGTGGTCAACCCCTCGCTAATCCCTCGCTAATTAGTGAGGGATTTTTTCCCTCGCTAATTTTCGTCACTGATGCCCAGTTTTCTTGTAGTGATAGATCCTAAATTTCAAATTCAAATTAATTTCTATCGGGCTTTTAAACTTTGCAAGAATACGCTTGAATTTTGGTAGAACTTTTATTAAAAAAATTAAAAAATAAAACCCAAAATTGAAGTAATGGTAAATTACTACGTTACGATACCTACAAGTTAGATTCACATTTCACAAGCCATTTCTTAAATGAGTAAAAGCTTAAGAATAACCATTTGATTTTAAAGAATTATTTCACAAAGATTTTATTAGGATCTAAGCCTCTAAGAGCATCTCCAACAGCTTCTCAAAAAAATTTCCAAAATTGGGAAGCAAAAGTCAAAATCCCCCAAAAAAATTACATCCATCTTCAACAGATTCCTCATTTTAGAGAATTCAACATTAAATATATTATTAAAATATTCAAAACATTATTACCTCCAATAAATTTTTAAAAGAAAATTAATAAAATATTGGGTCTCTCTCACAGCTACAGTAAAATGGGGATTTTGGGGTATTCTCCAAATATAGAGAAAATTTTAGGGAATCTCATAAAATCCCCATTTTAGGGATTGAGATGGGGAAGCTGTTGGAGCTTGTTTTAGGGTTAAAATCTCCATATTCCCCATTTTTGCTAAAATGAGAAAGCTGTTGGAGATGTTCTAAGAGCATCTCCAACAGCTTCCCCAAAAAATTTCCAAAATGTGGAAGCAAAAGTCAAAATCCCCAAAAAAAATTACATCCATCTCCAACAGATTCCCCATTTTAGAGAATTCAACATTAAATGTATTATTAAAATATTCAAAACATTATTATCTCCAACAAATTTTTAAAAAGAAAATAATAAAATATTGTTTCTCTCTCTTTTGATAATGATTTTGGGGATTTTTTGGGTAATCTCTAAATTTGGAGAAAATGACATTCTCTCTCCTACTTTCTCCAAAATGGGGATGGAGATGGGGAAGCTGTTGGAGCTGATTTTAGAGTCAAAATCCTCATATTCCCTATTTTCTCCAAAATGGAGAAGCTGTTGGAGATGCTCTAAGGTTATGCAATAATATCGCCAACAAAAATACATCGATATATATAATTTGTCACGTTTATCCTTTAATTTCTAATTTATATGTGAGTAAATTAATATTTATTTTAAAGAATAATAGCAATATTTTGGGAAAAGGTTACTATAATACTTTGGTTATAATATCTCGAAGTTATCGGGCTATTTTCAAGGTTCTAAATGGCGTAAGATGTGGTGTGACGGCGAAATCAAGCCTCAAGCCTTAATTAGGAGTCACGACGAAGCCATGACATTTTCAAGGCGTGACTTATAGCGTCAAGTTTCTATTTCATATATACTATTATATATAAAAACATGTGTTTTGTAGTGTTACTCAATGAGCCATTATTTGTAAGCAAGTTAAATTAGGTTATGTATTAAAAAACTTGTAAATAAGACATTAAAAACGTAAAAAAAAATCAAATATCGCATTACGAAAACTGTGCATTAGGTCATGGCGTGCCACGGGCTTAAAGTGGCGTGAGACACAAGCCTTGGTGCCATGGCACGCCATGGAGGCCGTGCGACGAGTTTGTTAGAACATTGGCGCTATTTTATCTAGTTTATTTTGTAGAGAGAGTTGTCTTATGCCTTTAGGTATTCTCTATATATCCACTTATGTCGGTTTCAGATATAGATATCCTTTTGTTGAAAGTCGTTCGAGTTTTTCAACTTTGTTTTAAATATTTTATTAATTATATTATATTAATTTTTAACTTTTATAAAAACATTATCTATACTATATTATAAAGCAGTTATGAAAAACTTAAAAAAAAAAAAAACCCTAAAGTTTAATGTACCGCTATTTAATGTTAATTACTTAAAATCTCTTAAAAACAACTAATGAAGTTTTATGTACCGATATTAATGTTAATTACTTGATTAATACTTATCTCTAACAACCTTCAAATCCTTAAATCGTGGACTTTATTAATTAATCCTTATCTCTAACCACTTTCAAAACCTCAAATCATGAACTCCTTAAAAACGTCATTCTTTAAACAAATTTATAAAAAAAAAACATGATCGTTTTCTCAAAACCACACATTAAAATAAACTCGAACATTAAAATCGAGATATATCGCGCTGCATTGCGTGAGTAGGCTTCTAGTAATATAAAACGCGTATACCGACATATTTTTGAACACTCATTTGTCTTTGAATTAAAAATAGTGGGTCAAATCTTTTAATGACATTGAATTGAGGTCGTGAAGACGTATTAAAGATTAAAGTTTGATCTATTTCGTGTTTTGGTCACAATATTGTTTTGTAAATATATGCATATTTCAATTCAGACAATTAAAACACAAATACCTTATAACCATAATATTTATATGAAATTTGAACAACTAATTCTGTCAGAATATTTAATAGTTTTCAAAACCGATCAAGAAATCACCATATATCCTCTAATGAAACCTAAACTTGTTTTGAATCCCCTAATCCAGCATCAGCATCGACGATATTTTGTATGATATTTAAGGAAAAACATTTGATCAAATATGTGTTTTAATGCCAAAACAAATATGAAAAAATTTCGATTAACGTACCTGACTAAATAATTGGTTATGTACTTGGTAGGTATCATAAACATGGGCCAAGATCGAGGTCGGGACCAATTCTCCAATTAATTGTGGGGCTCTCCACATATATATATATATATATTGGATTCAATTATAGAGGTGGGTTCAAACAAAAACGTTAACTATTTAAGAAAACACGAGAATGATCACTAATGTACAAAATCATACATTATTCACGTACAAAATCATATATGATTCACGCGACTTGCACCGCGACTTTAAGTCGCGACCAAAGTTGTCAACGTTCAATTTTTAACAGTTAGTGTTATATCACATGTGATTTTACACATGAAATACCGTTTTCATATTTTCTTAAATAATTAGCGTTCTCGTTTGAACCTTACTCAATTATTTATTAGTTTAAAGTCTATTATATTTCATATAATGTTAATATAGATGTACGCATATACATGAACGATGTTCGCCGAAGAAGTATCACAAAATTTCAAAATCTGAATAGATTTAATATAAATGTAAAAAATTTATTCATTTAGCACCACCTAAAAATTGTTTATTTACCGATTGATTTAAATAATTAAATAGTCATGCATACTATATTAATTTTGTTAATTAGTTGTATTATTGAGAGGGAATGGAGAAAAGGAAATAAAGGGAAATACAATTAATTTTTATGTTCTTAAGCATAAGAAAAAAAATGTTGATTTCATTAATATATTTTCATTTATTTTTTCAGCAGGTTATAATTGATAGGTCGATATGTAATTTTATAAATATTTATAATTTTTATTATTTATTACATACCTTTCCTTTCATATTTGGGAGAAAAATCGACGTTATTTTTCTTCTTTTTCCTTGAATACATTTTTTTCCATCTATTTCTCTCTTTTTTTAATTTCTTTTTCTTTGTAAAAATAGGGGCGGAGTATAATGTTATGGATTTGGGATCATAAAAGTTAGAAATGCACTGGATCAATTTTATTTTAAGTTACAATTCATGCATGGTAGAGTATTTGATTAAAAATGATCAATGGTTTAAAAACTCTTCTTACACTTCTCACAAAAAATAACACTTTTCACATGATGTCATGCCTTCAAATTAATATACATAAATATACAAAACTTTCAAAATATTTTTTAACCCAACATAGAAAAACAACTTTATATTTTCGATCAATGTTAGGGGTCGTTTAACAAACGTTTATCAGATAAGCGTTTATTACTAATAGCCACTACCTTGCTTACTTTATTGAGTAACATTCTTGATCTCATCAAAAAAATCAAAATTAGGAGAAAATAGGAAAAAATGAATGAAAGCTTCTCACTATGCCACCTAAGAACCTCCACATTTTACTTTTAGATATATATAAGTTTTAGAGGATTAGCCAAGAGGTCCTAACCCAAGAGTTGAAACATAGACATCTCAACCTCTTTTCATATACCTAACATCAATTGTCAATTTTCCATCTCTCCATCAATGTGGGATAGACAAAAACAATTCTTCATCCAAGAAATATAGAATACTCAAATCTTAGAGTGCCACATCATTATCATTGGATCTTACTTTTATATATATAAAAACTAGTTTCTCATTCAATGACTTTAACTTTTCATTTAACATCTAATTTTATTTATTATTTTATAATTATTTTTATTTGCACAACATAAAGACATCAACAATCTATATATTTATATATATAAAAGTAAGATCCAATGATAATAATGTGGCACTAAGATTTGAGTATTATATATTTTTTGGATGGAGAATTGTTTTTGTCTATCCCACATTGATGGAGAGATGGAAATTTGACAATTAATGTAGGTATATGAAAGGAGGTTGAGATGTCTATGTTTTAACTCTTGGGTTGGGACCTCTTGGCTAATCCTCTAAAACTTATGTTGTTGGTTCATGTTGGCTAACTCTCCAAATCATGGGGTTGGTTTATTTTTGGCAACCCTCTTTTTGAAAAAAAGTTAATCTATAAAGAAAAAATATCAACATATTTATATATATAAAAGTAAGATTCAATAATAATGATGTGACACTCTAAGATTTGAGTATTCTATATTTCTTGGATGGAGAATGGTTTTTGTCTATCCCACATTGATGGAGAGATGGAAAATTGAGAATTGATGTTTGGTATATGAAAGGAGGTTGAGATGTCTATGTTTCAACTCTTGGGTTGGGACCTCTTGGCTAATCCTCTAAAACTTATGTTGTTGGTTCATGTTAGCTAACTCTCCAATATTTTATATTAAAAGAAAAACCAAGAAAAATGACTTGGCTTCATAAGATTTTGAGTATTCCTCAAACGTCGAAATATGGTTGTGTTTGCTTATCCCACATTGGTTTGAAGAAGGAAAAGTGAATGCTGAAAGTGTGTTTATAAAAGGAGGAATACATTCTTTTGTAGCAAATTATGTTGTTGGCTCAAGTGAGTAAACACTCTTTTCTTACAAAATACTTTCTTTAAATCTTGAAATATGGTTAAGTTAACTTATCCCACATTGGTGAGATAAAAAAGAATTGAAAGATGAAAATGTGTATATGAAAGGGAGGAGTATTCTTTTCTAGCAAGTTATGTTGGCTCAAATAATAACACTTTTTTTGCAAAAAAAAATCAATTGAAAGATGAAAATGTGTAAATTGAAGGGAAGAGTCATTCTTTTCTAGCAAGTCATGTTGTTGGCTCAAACGAGTCTAACACTTTTTTTGCAAAAAAAAAAATCAATCTTTATATATATAAAAGAGAAAACCAAGAAGAGTTGAGGTGGTACCATGAGAATTGAGTATTCTCAAATGGTGGATTGTAGTTAAATTTTGAGTATTCCCACATTGCTAAGAAAGGTGTTATATCAATAGAAGAGTTGGGTATATAAAGGATGAGGAGAAACATTTGAAAACTAAAAGGGTCATTTGGCTACTTATGTCATTTTTAACCCCCCCCCCCCCCCCAACATTTTTAATAAAAATAGTTATTTATAGCCTACATGTTGAAATATCAATATATCAATATACAACGGTAAAAAATAATATATCAATAGAAGTGTTGTGGTTGAGTTTTTTGTATCCCATATTGATATATCAATAGAAGAGTTGGGTATATAAAGGATGAGGAGAAACCATTGATAAAATAATCATAGAGAATAAGGTAGCAACTCCGACACTTTAAAAAATAGAAATCATATTTTATTTTTTTTATGTTTGCATCCCACATTGAATGAAATAGTGAAATAGGCATGAGGGAGGTGGATACATAAATAAAAGGGTCAACTATTTTATCTCAATATTGTTTGCATCCACATCGGATGATGAAATGAAAGTGGCAAGAGGGATGCAAGTACAAAAGAAATGGCTAACATGGAAGCCAGAACAAACCTATCTTTTTCTATTTTCAACGTTTTGGTCAAGCTCAAGTATAGTATATGTTTTTCATAGTTTAACATACATTTTCCGGTTTTCGGCCCTTAAGTTAAGATCAAGTATATTATATATGGTTTTTAGTTTCTCATATCATTGTTTGCATCCTAAATTGGATGAAAGAATGAAAGAGGCATGAGGGATGTGAATACAAAAAAAAGAGGCCAAGTTTTTTCTTAATATTGTTTGCATCCTAGATCGGATGATGGAATGAAAGTGGCAAAAGGGAGGTGAGTACAAAAGAATTGGCTAACAATAGAAAAAATATCTTTCCCGAATCTCGATCTTTTGGTTAAGATAAAGTATAATATATGTTTAGTTTAATATCCAATATCTTGGTCATCGCCCTACTTGGTATTTTTTTATGAGGCATGCCCATTATACTAGCTTGATGAAATGATTATTTATGTGTCGTCTTGGTCTTAAACTACTATCAAGGCTTGGCACAACCCTCTAATTTACAATTCAAATATTGTAGAATGGTTGTTCATAAAGATGAACTTTAATTTTTGAAAATATCTTCATACCGTCTATTCTCTCACATTATTATTTGCATCTCAAATTGGATAAGATAATGAAAAAGGCATCAGGAAGGTGGATACAAAAAGAAAATGTCATTTGTTTTCTCAAATTATTCTTTGGATCCCACATCGGATGATTAAATGAAAGTTGCAATAGGGAGATGAGTACAAAAATAAAGAGCCAACAATGGGATAACCATACATTTTCTTGAATCTCAACATTTTTGTTAAGCTCAAGTGTATTTGTTTTTATCTGTTTAATATTTGATATGTGAGTCATCGACCCCACTTGATATTAATTTTATTTCCATGTGGGAATGTCTATTATCCTAGCATGGTAATGTGGTTCTTAATTGTGTGTCTTGAGTTTACACTACCAGCACAATTGGTGCACCCTTCTAATTTTCACTTGAAATATAGAGTAGTAGAATGTTTCTTCTTTTTCATAGATATAAATGAGATTTCAATTAAATTTGTTACAAAATTAAAATCGTCCCTTTACAATCTTAAATAAGTGTTGAATTAAAATCGTGAATTCTAAAAAAACAAATTACTAACATTTGTAGAGTAACTTGACGAGCATAGTTAGGAAACCAAATTTAGCATATGGTTTTAAGATTATTGTCAACTTCTCTTTTTTTTTAAATGTTGATGAGTAGTTGTCGTACACATTTGCCTAAAATTCATTTGGACTAAAAGGGCATCAAACTTAGGATTCTAAATTCATCCATAAGAATAACATAAGTAGGTGTTAATAATTTGTATTGTAATAAAGTAATATCATTAGTTTTTAATAATTTTCGTCAATATACTTTTAGTTTGTTCTAAGATGTATCAATTTCATGATTGAAGTTTGTGCATATGACCATCACATCTTTATTATGAAAATAATAAGATTAGGCTAAATTTTATATACAATCTAGGTTTTGATTACTTTATAATCTTAATATGTTGGTATCATCTTTTGCCGTGACTTGGGAGCTATTTGACAGTTGTTGAATGGTTTGGTGCACGATGATTAAGTCGTCAGAATGATTAAGAGGATCTTATAATATAGTGCAAAATGAAATATGATTGTTTTCTAACTGTTCAGAATTAAATTTAGAGCATTGAATGGTTAAGGGAGACCCAAGATACAAAATCATTCGGAGGGTTTTAGAATCATTAAGAGACATACATTTTTTTTCCACCAAACAATATTCTCCTCTTAGTGATTCAACTGTTGCCTCTTAATGGAACTATTAAGAAGTAAACAAACAGCCCCTTAGGCTAATATAATAATTTTCATGTGACACTTACTAATTTTTTTAGTTTATGTTTTATAGGTTATTAGACACACTTAACATATCCTTAAATAATTAACATAAGTTGTTAATAGATAAAAAAAACACAACAACGACGGTACATACACATATATCCCAATCTTGCATATTAATTAACTAATTTGCGCGCGCGCACACACACACACACATGTATATATATATATATATATATGTGTGTGTGTGTGTGTGTATCTTATACTATTCGTAACAAAACTATTGTCGAGATACGTAAACTAATCACTTTTACAATGCATTCCTTTAAAAACAATTATCGCCACCGTGCGGTTACCAACACTAGTATATATTATTAAGGGAAAAGTTTAAAAAAACCCAACAAACTATCTCATTTTGAATGGTTAAGTCCCTAAACTATTTTTTGAATAAAAAATTTTCTTATTTTAAATAATTAAGTCCCTAAACTATTTTTTGAGTGAAAAAACCATTAAAACTTCTCACTTTGAATGAAAAAACCATTAAACTTTCTCATTTTGGATGATCAAGTCCTTGAACGTTTTTAATAAACAAATCATCGAACTTTCAAAGTTGGTTACGTGCATCATTTTAACAACAAAAAAACTACATGTAACCGACTAGAATTTTTTTAAAGTAGAATAAAATCTAAATGGGTTTTATCGTTTTCAAATCGTACATCATTCAAACTCCTAGCAAACAACGGTACCGCTCCCCTCGCCACTCCTCGTAATTCTCTGTTCTACATATCATCTATCAAACTGTTGATCTCGGTTATTGCGTGGGGTCTGAATGACGTAAGGTTTGGGAACGGTAAATTTGACTTAGTTTTTTTTTTAAACATTTTTTAGTCGGTTATAATGAGAAAATTTAATGGTTTTTTCATCCCAAAAATAGTTTAAGCACTTAATCATTCAAAATGAAAAAGTTTAATGGTTTTTTCATTCAAAAAAATAGTTTAGGGACTTAACCACGTAAAACTGGATAGTTTGTTGGGTTTTTTTAGACTTTTCCCTATTATTAATTACATACCTGATAAAATTATCGGTCATTGCTATGTCTCTTATCGGGTAAGATTCTCGATCTCTATCATGCTCACCCAGTAAAGTATAGAAAATGACACCTGATAGTAAATTATTTGTTTGGTAAACAACTCTTATAATTAGTGAATATATATAGGTGAAGTAGACAACGACATTGATATTTGTTTTAACTCATTACATTAAAATAGCATATTAATCGATCAACGTATCAATGAAACTTAAAGTTTACAGCACAAATAAACGTGCGTCATGTATAAAATCGTTATAATAAGTTGTCGATATTAAGTTTGACTAGCTACCAGAATTTATCTTTGTAAAACAATAAGTTATGAGAAAGAAATTTAACGACTGAATAGGCTTTAAAGAGTAAATCGTGATATTAACTGTTTTATATGTTATTTTTTAAAATGTTATAAAACACTTTTAAAACCAAGTTTTGTTTTATTGACATCTAACTACATATTAAAAAATATACATGTTGTGGCGTACTGGTTAAGGCCCAGGCGGATGTGATGGAACATTCCATCTGCCAAGGGTTCTAATCCAGGCGTACACAACAATTGTGGCCACTGAGGTTTAATCAGGGCTGATGTCTTACAGTCATAATTTGCCAAGGAATTAGTCTAGGCATAGCCTAGGACACCCTTCAAAAAAAAACTTATGATTTTATAATCTTATCAATATTGATTATTATATCGGGAGCTTGAAATCGGCCAATCGGGGCCTTATGGCCAAGTGGTGGTGGCGGTTTTCCAACGAAAAAAACTGTTTTTGGGTAAAAATCATAAAAAGTATATATGGGGAGGGTGGGGGGCTGTTTGATAACTCTTGTGACTCGATTAGTGCAGGAACGACATGGAATAATATAATTCACCTTGGCCCGGAGTTGGATGGCTTAGGTGTGGACTTCTCGAGGTCGTTTCGGAAGAAGATAGGTGAAGGTGCGGAGACAAGATTTTGGAGCGATCGATGGACGGGCAACGAGACTTTAAAAGAGGCATTCCCAAGGTTATTCCGACTAGAGGTGGACAAAGAAACAAACATAAAGGATAGGGGCGAGTGGATCGATGGGTCATGGGCGTGGAGATGGAATTGGAGGAGATCACCGAGAGGAAGAGAAATAGGAGAATTGGAAAACCTCGTACAAAGACTAGAGGTGATCCAACTCCAAAGGGGACAAGTAGATAAAATGGAGTGGACGCTCGACGATTCGAAAATTTTCAAGGTAAAAAAATTGCGGGAGTTACTTGAAAGAAGAGGAAATATAAACCGGAACGTGGAATCTACAAAGTGGACGAAGATTGTACCAAAAAAGGTATGTATCTTCATATGGAGGGTGAGCAAAGGTAGAATTCCAACACGCATGGAATTGGATCGTATAGGTGTGGACTTGGATTCAGTGTTATGCCCTAGATGCGGAGACGTAAGTGAATCGATGGATCACGCCCTTGTGAGCTGTCCGGAAGTTAAAGTGATGTGGAACATGGTTGGAAGATGGTGTCGAAAAGATCTCCGATCATTACATTCGGTCCAAGAGCTACTCCAAGAAGGTCTAAACACAAGTGATCAAGGTTCAAGTTCGAAGGTTTGGGAGGGAGTGAAATGGCCATTCATTTTCATGATTTGGGCACATAGGAACAATATCGTTTTCAACGAAGATAAAAGGAAACTCGCTGATCTATTATGCGAATTTCAACGAAAAACGTATGAATGGATCTCCAGCGCAGTAAGATTTTATCGCTGGACTGGAAAGGATGGCTTGTAGACCCGCTGGCTAGTCATTAGAGTTCTGCACTTCCGATGTTCAGGCGAACGTGTTGGAACAGACAGTATCACCACTGCTCTATAGTTTAAATCTCGCAAACTTGACGTAGGGGTTGCTATCTCCCGGTTAATTGTCGGTATGTTTTCGTTTTTGATGTAGTTGGTTTTGACTTTGCCAATGTAGTGGTCGCAATTTCTTGGTTGGGGTCTGCATACCCAGGTTCTGTTTTGGGAGTGTGCTTTGGAACTGTGTTGTGTATATTGTTTGGTTATTAATGGTATTGCATCTTGCTTTTCAAAAAAAAAACTATTTACATAAATTGACTACTATAATCTTTCAACGTTTATTTATCACTTTTCATGTATCTGATATCGTAAAATAATTTATGGAAATACTGTCGTATGGTAGGTCTAGTACTCTAGTATAATGGCATAGTCACCAAGTTAATACGGTAGACGATATTAATTAGGCGCTTTTATGTGGGAGGGAGACCTATGCATAACTATATTAATTAGGCGCTTTTATATATACAAGACTGAATTACATTTTTCATGGAATTAATCAGCTAAATAACCTTAAATGAGGTTTTAATTAATTTCATAAGCTTTTAAAATTTAAAATTAAATCAATAACTTAATAAATGTGTTATTCCTAAAATACCCTTGATGAGTCATCTTCTCCGGCCCCCTACCTTCTTTCCGTCGTACGCCTCTTCCCAGACCCATCACTCTCCCTCCTTCCCTCTTCCCAGACCCATCGGCGTCCTCCTTCTTCCTCTTCTCCAAACCCATCGACCCCTACCTTCTTCTTCGTCGAACGCCTCTTCTGCTTCCCCATATCGACCTCCTCTCTTCTTCTTCACCCGACGGTGGTGGTGGTCGGAGCACATAGCAGAGAAAAACCAGATCGGTGTGGTGGTGGTTGGTTCTTCGCCGGACAGTGGTGATGGTCGGAGCAGACGATGGTCGGCCATGAAAGCCAGGGTTCCGCCATAATAGCTGCTTCTGTTAATGTAGGGTAAGATAGTCATTTGCTTGTTAAGAGAATAGACAAGGAAATTTTGCAAAATGACGTTCTGTAGAAGGTTAAATACCTAAATCACCCCATTTTTCATCCATGTGGTTCATTAGAAATTTGGTTCTCTGTCCCTTGAGTCTTGACTTTAACAATTACATCCTAACCCCTATGGTTTGCATTTTGTATTGGTTTGGATCCCTTGATCTAATGCCCGTTAAGATATTTATGGTTTTGATTTCAAACTTTTTTTGAATAAATATCGATTAGCAGACAACAAAAGGTTGCTCGATGTGTGTCTGTTTTCTTGAAGATGTGTGTGTGTGTGTGTGTTTTAAAGAGGGGTGGAGGCAAAATATGAATGTTAATTTATGTGTTTGTGTATTTAGTTCCATAGAGATAATCAATGGGTTCATATGTGGTTGGTTATTCCTAGTGAGGAGAGGATGTGGGTCGTCGGGGAAGAATGGAGGATGGAGGGTGCTCTACGTTCGTCGGGGATTCATTGAGGAATTACTTTTGGGACGTAGGTTGGTGACAAGGGGGAAGGGGTTTTAGTCATAGGTCTAAATAGGTCGTTATGGCGTCGTTATGGCGGTTACGACATCAAGGCTTGGGTTCGCCGCCACATTAACCCCCATGGCTTCACTCTAAGGCTTGACTTGCATTGTAACGCGTTATGACACGTTATGGCGCTATACGATGCGTTACAGTGTGTTACGACGCAATATTTTATAAGGTGTATGATTATTTTTAGTATATAACTTGAAAAATAAATGTTAAGTGTTCATGAAACCTAAGTCTTAAATACACAAAAAAGGGAACTTAAAAACTAAAACCCTAAATTGGTAAATACTTGCTCCAATTCTCGTATAAGAAGAGTCGAACGTAAATTCTTTGAGAATTGAAGAAAATAGTGACTACGGATTCAAGAGATTTACCCTCGATTTTGCAACTTGATATTATTTTCCGTAAGCTCTATATATCTGGTATCAATGATCTTTCTTTGTTTTATTAATTTACATGAATTTATCTTGTTCTACGTATTATTCAATACACTAACACACAAGTTTGTGTCTCTCTTTTTGTGTGTGGTATGTGTGTGTGTGTGTGTGTGTATGTCGCCTTAGGGCATACCTTGAAAAACGTTGTAACCTCACCGTAACTTGTAAGGCTTGAGGCTTGACCTCGCCGCTACGCCACATCTCACGTCATTTAGAACATTGGTTGTAGTTTTAGGATTTATTTATTTGCATATTGTACACCAACATTACATAGTTGTACATTATCATTACATAGTTGTACACTAAGGGTGCGTTTGGTATGCAGACAGGACAGGACATGACATGACAGAACATAATAGGACAGAACAGTTGTTCAGCGTTTGGTATACATAACTGGATATAATGGAACATATAACATTGACCAGTTTATCCTTAATAAGTTGTTTATATATTTTATATATTTTGATTAACTATGTAATTTATTAAATTATAATGAAATAAATATTTCCTATAACAAAATAAATTATTAGAAAGTTTTCTTCAAGATGATTAAAGTGACACCAAAATAAAAAAAAAGTAATGTGGTTTCCAATTTTTATTTTCTAACATTTTCTATATTTAATGTTTTACAAGAAAATTAGATTTTATTTTGAGGTTATATTGGTAAAACACAAGTCTGTTCCACCTTGTTCCATGGGGTGGGGCTGGAACAGGCTTGTTCCACTTTGTTCCATTTTGTTCCTGCCAAACATGGGACAACGATCCATGTTCTATTATGTTTTGTCCTGTCCAGTGTACCAAACGCGCCCTAAAAGATTTAGTTGCAGAACCAAGCAAAATGACTGGAATGCCCCTCATGTAAGGGTCACATGACTCTTCTAAACAGAAGATCTTAACGGTCGTTAGACCGTGGCACCAAACCAACAAAAAATGCAAACCACAAGGGTTAGAATGTAATTATTGAAGTCAAGGGATAAGAACCTCATTTTTGGTAAACCACAAGGGTGAAAAATGCAATTCACTCTAGTTTTAATGAGAATAAAAAAATTGATAATATGATAATATATATTATTTCTGAATATCATAATATGAATGTTTAATCACACTGTATTTTCTCATTTGTTATTTCGTTATTCTCACATTCTCAATACTTTTGTCATTCTTATTCGAACATGCATACACACACATACAGATGTACATACATACATGCATACATACATATGTACGTACACACATACATATGTATGTAGATACATACGTTGTGAACTCGGGGCAAATGAGAGCGTGTCAACGTGTCCCATATATTCATGTGTTATTCATCATGAAGATGTATCAATTTATCAAGGATCATGAATTGTGTATACCATCATGAATGATGTATCATTCATCATGAATAACTCACAAACGTCCACCTTCATTATTCACGATGAATGTGGACACCCGGGGACATGCTTCACGCTTTCCTTTGTCCCCAGTTCACAACCGAAAATGGCTTTGCAACTGTCATCATCCAATTTGGCGGTTCCGAAAAATCATCCCACTCACATAGCAACTCCATCTCTCCCAAATTCAAATAAAAAAATGTAAAACATCTCAAATATTCAATTAAAGTCCTCTAAAACATCTTCAAAATCCGATTTTTTAACCTAACATTCTGAATTAGTATAAGAGTCAATTGCAGATGAGGGAGGCGATGAACACAAGTTACATATTATGCATATTTGTTTATAGTTGTTTCATGTTATGTTACAATTTGTTGTGGACATGGATGATAATAAGGTTGTTCACATTGTGAACCCTGAAAATATGGATGAAACTGATAATGTTCACACTGTGAAACCTAGTAATTTGTATATTAATGAGGATGTACGCATTGGAAACTGTATGATAATGAGGATGTGCACGTCGTATTTTTTTAAAATTTTGTTATGACCCGAGTATTTAATGTAGGGACTTGCAAAACATATATTCAAAAAACATATGACTAGTGGTAGTCAATTGAAAAAATAATCTTACAACCATATGCAATTCTAATTAACAACTTACCTTATCCAACATCATTTTTGGGGTTATATATACAAAGTATACCATTATATCAAAAGGGATTCATAAACAAAACATTATTGACTGTGATCAAATCGAAAAAAACAAAAAAGCAACGATCACCGATCTTCTTCATGATCTTGTCCTTGCCATACTTCGATCTTCTTATATGCCAAAATTAAGCAAAATCTCCATCTCCATACGGTATTTTATGTGTAAATATAAATATAAAGATTGTGCTAAGGTAAAGATATGTTAAGATATACTGGAATATTATATGATTTGGTAATTTTAGGAGATGATTGAGAAAAGTGATTTTAGGAGATTTTCTAGATCTTATATGTTTAGGCATCTTGATGTATGCTATATATTTTTGTCTCTTGTCTTTGTGAATGTCAAGCCTTTTAACCAAATATTTCATGGTAGTAGGGACAAAAAGGTAACAAACCATCACCACCTCCACCAAAAATAGAGTCAAATTCGCCTTTTTATTTTGGACCTCAAGATCGACCGAGATATTACATCACTCTAACTTGGCTTTGACGCAATAACTACAATGATTGAGCTGGAGATACACAAAAGGCATTCGAAGCACGCCGCCAATTTGTGTCCATGGATGATACGATCACCAAACTAATCTTTCCTTGCTTTAAATCTGATTGAAACACTATCAACGCAATGTAGATAGATATCATGCTTATGAATACCATTGACCTCAAGGTAAAGTGTTATTTATTTAATTATAAAGATACAAAATACCCGTGGGACACCTTGAAATCTCGTTATGCTTTGGTTAATAGTTAATGGTTCAAGAATTCAACATTTGAAATCTTCTATCGCTAAATGTGAACAAACTGAATCCATGCCCATTGTTGTATATTTTGGAAAACTTACTTCTTTAGGGGAAGAACTGCACAATCATGAACCAATATTTACTTGATCCTGTTGTAATTCTTTTTTGACGGGAAGAATGCACGATGAAAGGAGAGAGAACAGAGTTCTACATGAATTTCTTACAGGTTTGCATTTAAGCGAAACCTTTTTGAATTTTGGTTCCTTCTACCGTTAAAAGAAAGTAGTTCACCCATTGAATCGATTAATCTACCGGTATGTTCCAATATTCTTTTATCATGCGTCTATGAACATTATCAAAAGGTAGATGTGAACTATTGTTTGGATAAAAGAAATGTAACCATCCTCGAACGTCCACAACGGTGTAAGAACATCACAAGTATGCTCACCAGAGCCATTTTAAAGAGACTGAAAACATAATTACTACAATCCATTTTAAGGAACGAGTGCAGAGCCCTAGTGAGGAGGTACATCCATACTGAACACCAACTCTCACCGAATAGTTTATCATTGAATCTTAAAGTCCCTCTTATCATTTGTAGATCCAAATACATGGACTGTTGAATATTATGCCACTTTCCATACCAGTATTTTCTCACATGATCCATTGTCATCTTTAGATAGGGCCTTTATGTTGGTTGTATATGATGAATGAGTCCGCCTTGTAAAGCCAGTTCCTAATAAAAATCCACATGAGGTGCTACAGTTTGTTGTTCATATTAGTACTACAGGGGGTGTGGTCAAGGTGACAAACCCAATAAGTCACATCTCCTTTGCAGTCATTTCTAGAATATGAGTCATGAAGTTTCATTGCTTTGAGGTGGTAGGTTATCCAAAATGGTGGGATGATTCTCCCAAGTTCAATGAGGGCAGACGTGGAAGAACAAGGGGCCATGGTCATGGGGATCGTGCCCACACAATAGCCACATGTAAGTGATGTTGTTGGAAACCCATCGTCGCGGTTATTCTTGGTTGAACAATGGAAAGCGGTACATTTGATAATCAATTGTGGATAATTGACACATCACACATGGGTAACACACCATGTCACAACTCACTAGTGAAGTTTCTTGGTTAACTGACACACATGAAGTTCTGAATCAATTCATCGGCCTAACTAACGGTGAATCGACCCACCTAATGGTGAAATAGTGGTTGCAACTCACACATGTTGTGTTCGATTATCATAAGAATCACTCTTAAGAACGTTCTCTTAGTTTCGAAATTGAGTTGCAATCTAATTTTGGTTTCTCAGTTAAATGTTTACATGCAATGCATTACCTATTGTTATTTTTATATGTGTGTTATGCATGACCGATCGAGGGAGTTGATTGGAACAAGTGTTAGGCAGGATGGACATTCTAATTCAGTTAAAAATTTCTCAGTCAACAGGCAAACATCAACATTGCAACTTTAGCACAAATGAATGGGTCATCCCTCCGAGAAAGTAGTGAAATCTCTACCTACGGTTAGTAACTCTAAAGGGAGAATGAGTGTTGGTCCCGAAGGGGTTATACAAGTATATAGTTTGTAGAAGGGGGGGGGGGGGGGGTATTGAATACAAACACAACCTTTTGGTTTTCTAAATTGTTTATTATAAATCAAATACAATTTACAGTTTGTTGCGGAATAAGATTAAGTAGAACATAATCTAAATAAACTTTAGAATCACTAAGTATTCTTACACAAGAATGTAGAGAGAAAAGAGGATAAATACAAAGATATTTTTCTATGCACCAAGTAGTTCAAGGAAGACCACCTTCAAACTGAAGGGGAATTCCTCCTATTTATACCCATTTCATTAAATGCATGGCCGAAGGACTTTACACGTGTCAGCATATGGTTGGGCGCATACTTATGACTTTTAGCAAGACATGCTTTGGGCCGTATGGTGAACAGTGTAGTGGCAGAGTGGTTGTACGATCTTGGAAAAAAGCATGTATCTTCTGACAAACCGAACGATGTGTGTAAGGAGATAAGACAAACATTTCTTGAAGTAGAAGCTTCATGATCAATGATCGTTGAGTAGGCCTTCCATCAGAGAAGAGCTGATGTAAGCCAACTATCGCTGAAGTCTTCTTCTTGAAATGTCGCGTATGTGGACTTGTCTTGGTTTCACTGATGTCCGCATCAGATCATTAGTAGACTTGTCACTTGTTCATCAGCTTTGTCTTCGATGTCAGCGATGAACTCTTTGTCATGAAAATTGTCTTCAGGGATTACATTTAACATTGTTACAATAGATACTATCAGCGATACTAAACACACTTAGTATGCTTATCGCTGATAGTGAAACATTAATACATTAGATACCATCAGCGATACTGAACAAAATCAGTGTGTTTATCGCTGATGGTGAAACACTAATACATACATGTCAAATGCAATTTTTACTAAGTAATTCTAAGGGTCATTATCAAATCACTGAGAGAGTTTGGATCAACAATATCCCCCTATTTGATGATGACAAAGCAACATGATAAAATTGCTAAGTATAAAAACATAAGGATAAAAAGGACTCATAGATGCATGTCCCATTTACTGTTTTCATGGATCTTTTCAAGTACTGATGGAGTAAAGTACTTTCACTGAAACTTTTACTGATTTCATAATAAGATTATAAGGGAAATTGAAAGTTACAAGTGCAAGTAAAAAATTACAAGTACTAAAAGAACTACTGATAAATTACAAAAGATTACAAGTGAGAAATCTATCAGCTATAGAGGTTCGTCCTCAAGGAGCATTTCGTCGAATGAGTCGGTTTCAGGGATCATCTAGTCTGATACCATCTCTCCTTGTTGCCTTCTGAAGAATAGCAGGAGGAGGAGGCAGATCCATTCTGGATGTGACTTTGTTGATGTGCAAGTTCAAGAACTTCTTCACATGGGATTTGAACTTGGACTTAGACTTTTGAATGGCACTTCTAACTTATAGCCATTCATCAAGACCGAAGAGCTCCTTGACATAAAGAAGGTTTGAGACGAGTCATTCTCCCTGAAAATTGTGACTTCCACCATCAGTGATCTCTTAGCACTCTTTCCCTTTAGGTTCACAGCGATGATTCGACTAGGATGGAATCTATGATCAACCTTTTCTCTACACCACTCTGCATGGGATCACTGACGACTACTCTATCTTTGTGGGCTTTCTTCTCAACATTTTTTAGGAGTTGTTCCTGAACCCTGATCGAATGTCTTTTCTGCTTTTTATCGAAGACTGAGCTATGCGCTATCTTAAGGGCAAATTGAGCGTCCTTGTGGCATGCAACAAGTAATTGCTCAGCGTTGATTGCTTCTTCTCTTTCTTCAGGGGTTAGGAATTTAGGTCTTGGCTGAGGAAGGACTTTGAGGCGTTGGTCCTCAAGCTGTTGAATCATTGTTAATCTTCTTCTTTGTTCTTCATCCTCAAACCTTTGAATTGGTCGTGAGGGTCTTTTCGGGTGAATCAACAATGTTTCTTCTTCCTCATCTTGTTCATCAGTCTCAATCACTGAGACTGGGATTATTGGTTGTTCATCAGCAATGGTTGCTGGGATTATTTGTTGTTGTACTTCAGCTTGTCCCTTAAGCAGGGGAGAGAACTAGCTGCATAAAAATGAAAAGAGTTTGGTTTATGGGAAGAAAGATAGAAAAAGAAATGGTTAAGTGTATATGAGGGGTGGAAGATGTGTATGGGTAGAAGCAGAGTATGGGATTATGGAGAGGCATACCTGAGAAGGTTGCTCCCCCTCAGAAGCAAAGCAAATCTTCAGGTTCCCGGTAGCAGCGATCCCCTTCTTCTTTCCGTGGAAAGATTTCTTTGTGGGAGTCTTTTCAGTCTTCCCCCTGCTTCAGTGATGGAGATGCTTTTAAGGGCAGGGATGCTGATGGCTGTAGGCTTGAACCAGAGATCTGATTCATCTTCATCATCATCATCATCATTAGCTCCCCCTTCATTTTTCTTGGGATCATCGAAGATCTCCACTTCTTCAACATCCTTCTCCTCTTCTTCTTCTTCTTCCTCATCAGAGGGAATATTACATTTTTTGTGGAAGAAGAAGGATGAGTTTGGGTTTCCTTTTCCTCCCCCTCAGCTTGAGGGAGGTCTTCACCATTTCCCTCCCCCTCAGCATCAGGGAGGTCTTCTTTATCGCCTTCACCATTCTCCCCCTCTTTGTCATCATCAACGTGGGAAGGAGAGTGTGGCTCATCAGTAGCAGCAGCAGTGTTCCGGTCTTCTTGGCGTGAATCACTGAGGTTGAGGCATGGGCGGCCTCAAGTTTGTCCACCCTGGCTTCTAGACCAAGGATCGCTTCGGTGGCCTTGAGGACGAAATCATCTAGAAACCCCAATTTGGAGCGATCATTAGCGGTAAAGGAGGGAAATGGGAGTGGCCACCGGTTCATTCATCTTGCTGAGAAGAGAAGCAAGAAGGAAGTTGGTGCTTTTGACCTTTGAGGAGAGGTCGTTTACTGTACTCTGCAGCGAACCAACAGCAGTGTTGAGAGAGCTGACTATAGAGTTCAGCGACTGCAGAGATGAGGAGTTGGTCGCCACATCCGTCTTCAACTTGGAAACCTCTTCCGTCAAAGCTGAAAGCTGAGAATTATCAACCTTTGAGGAGATGAAGGTGGAGATTTCCTTCAGTGCTTCACCGACAGTGTTCACAGCGGCAATATTATTTGAGAGGTTGATGGAGAGAGAATCCACTCGATCACTGACCTCTTTGATTGAGGTGGTGATCGTCCCCATGTTAGGACCTGTAAGAGAAAACGAACTTTGAGCAAAGGAAAGCTCAAAAGGGTGAGATAGGTGAGAAGACATGGGTAGGGATGGTGGAAGACCTGATGGTTGGGAGAAATGGTCAAAGTGACTACTTCCTCCATAGTAATCCATGTCATGCTCTAGAGGAGTCAATGACACAGGTGGAATACTCTAAGAGTCCACGAGAGGGAGACCATCAGGTTCTAATAACGTTGTTGCGCATTAGATTCTGCATCAACGTTTCCTGTGAGTCAACGAATGTTGTTGCTGGTGCAGCAGTAGTGTTGATGAAAGTGATGGTAGGAGAAGCAAATGTTGTTGACAAGGTCGTGCAATGTGGCGGAGTGGCACTGGCGGTGCCAAAAATAATCTCATCAGTGCTTAGAGGCACTGAGAGTGTTGGGAAAGTTGCCAGCGTAGAATCAGTGCTGAGAGGCACTGAGACAATTGTTGAGGTGTCAGATGTGGTGGAGCGAACCACGAACTTCTCCAAGGTAGCATGTGAAGAGGCCACCCCTGACGTTGTTACCGGTTGTTGTTGGAGGGGGGGGGGGAGGCGGTCTCCTTTCAAACTCTCTTGTTCTTTTTAGATTGACCAAGAGGGGCTTGAGATTGTTTCCTCTTCGCTGAGGAGCTGGTTGTGGCAGCTTAGGAAGCCACAGAGGGATTAGCCACGGGCATCGCTGCCGAAGTAGAAGAAGGAGTAGAAGAGAGGCGTTATTTAAGAACAGAAAGACTAACCTCTTTATCAGCTCGCTCCACGTCGAGGATACAAACCCCGAGTTTCGAAAGATGATAGTCACCCTCGATCGGGTATTCCTCCTTGAGAAAGAATTAGAGAAGTGCTGAGATGAATCGTACATAAGGGACCTTCACCTTCTTATCAGGTTTCTTTACTTTTACCATTAGGTCGTCGAATATCATATGGGCTTAGTCAATGTTTCGCCCAGTGATCAGGCTGTATCCCATCTGAAGTTGAAACTAGTTGGCCTTATCGTGTAAGCTGATTTTCCCACTCATAACTTGGATAATGTGAGTGAATATGTAGTCGAGCTCTGAAGGCATTTTGGCCTTCAACACTTTGGTGAGCTTCTTGTCCAGGATCTAAGTCCTGGGCTTTGTATCCCATTCATATCCCATATGGTCTAGAAAGGCGACCAGTTCTTCGTCCGTGGGAGGTTCAGCGACAGGACGAGTAGCAGGGAGTTGGAGGGTTGAGCATAGTCTGTTGGTAGTGATGCTGCCAACCCCAAGTTCAGTTTGGAATGAGATCACAGTCACTGTCTTCTTCGACTTTAGGGTTACTTCAGCGCGTTCGGCAGTTTAACAGAACTGCTGCAACAGGTTTTTATGTGCGGGAGGTGCGACGATCAGGGCATAAAAAAGCGGGGATTTTCTCAACATGGTGATGGCATCTGCCAAATGTAGACTGGGTTTCTTCTCAGGGAAGGTAAGGTGGGCTAAATGGTTATTGCCCATGAATTGGACAGCGTTGAGGTCAAATTTAACGTTCTTTGACTTGACGAGAGTAGCTGCTTGGGAGGCCATTTCTGAGAAACAAAGAACAAAGGAGAAGAAGAACAATGGATTTCTTAGTATGGAAAGAGTTTCCAAAAATAAGATTTAGGGTTTCTACCAGTTTCTTTTTAAGGAAAGAATCTTGTAAAGAGGTTTTTTCAGTTTAAAAGATTCTGAAAATGGTATAAAACTATGTTTTACCAGTTTCCTATTTAGGAAAGAATCTGGAAAACATATTTAAGAAGAAAGAGAAAGTTTAAAGAATAGTTTTAAATTTTGAAAAACTTCTTAGAGTTTATGTAAGAAAATCATGAAAGAAGACGATTTTTAAGAAATAAAACAAGGGTTTGATCTTTGTTAGCAAAGAATGAAGATCAAAAAGAGGTTTTTGTTTCAAAATAATGGCATGAGTTTAAGAATGTGAACCTGGATTCTTGAAAGTTTTGAGTTCGAGGATGTAAGTTCTTAAGTTCGTGCAAATACCTTGTAAGTTCTTGCCTTTAGAGAGTTTTGTGCGCGTAAAGAGAAAAAATATAAACAAGGATTGTTTATATAGGAGTAAGAGAGGAGAGAGAAAGGTTGATGAGGAGGAAAAACACTCATCATGACACTGACACGTCCCACGAAGCAGATTGGTCAAGAAGTGTAAAGGATGAACGTGTCAGACAAAAAGGCATGCCATGGGTTATCCTCTTTTGATGACGTCACAAGAAAAGTTGTCTTTTCATTTTTCAAAAGGCCTGATAGTGAAAAGTATCAGGATTGGATTTTGTTTTTCGAAGAATCACTGATGAGAAATATCAGTGATAAGTTTCTCTTTTTCAAAAGGATCACTGATATAAGAGATCTTCAGTGAGTGAGGATAAAGAACATACCTGAGTATCAGAGAACATTTACTCAGAGATTTAGAGATGAATATCAGAGATAGAACCTTATTGCTGACATAATGCTTGACCACTAAAGAGTTATTCTTCAAGGTTCAGCATTCCAAGCTCGCTGATGAGAAAGTTCAATCTCGTCTCATCAAGAGGTTTGGTAAAGAGATCAGCTAACTGATAGTCAGTGGGAATCAAATGAAGTTCTATATCTCCATTCATCACATGATCTCTGATAAAATGATATCTGATTTCGATGTGTTTGATCTTTGAGTGTAGCACTGGTTGTTTGTTATAGCGATGGCACTAGTGATGTCGCAATAGATAGGAACCTTTGATAGCTGAAGGTCATAGTCTAATAGCTGATTTCTCATCCATAAGACCTGAGCACAACAACTTCCAGCGGCTACGTACTCAGCTTCAGCGGTTGAGGTGGACACTGAGTTTTGCTTTTTACTAGTCCAACTCACCATCTTTCCACCCAGGTGCTGATGTAACGACCCAGACCCTTTTTCGAAGTGTTTTGTGGTTAGTGTGGAGTTGTAAATGAAAGTAGAAGTTGAGGGGCCTTTTTGGTAATTGTGAGAGGGAGTATAAAAGGGCACAAAACCCTAGGTATCTTAGCAATTCCCTGATTTGGTGTGTGTCGGCTGATAATTTAGAGAGAAAAGGGGGCATTTGAGTTTGAGGCTTTTTGTGCAAGAAGAGAAGAATCATCAAGTGGTAGAATCAGAAGGAGGATTGGATTTTGGAGTTTGTTCTCTGCAGCAATCAATCAGGTAATCCTTAATCCATAACCTCAGCTAAGATTCGTCTGGTGATTTGTGGTTTTGAGAGTTTTCTTGCAAAAAGTTGTTTAAGACCATTAAGGGAGATTTAAGCATCTTTGGGTTGTGTTTAGGCAGTAAAACATTGTGGGATTTGATTTTGGGCTTGTATGTAGTTAATCGTCGCATTATCTTACTGTTTAATGGGTGTTTGGCATGATTTCGAGCATTAAACTCGAACATCGCCTCGTCCGGAAACCTTCTTGCAAAGCAGGTGTCTGTAAGTTGTCCGGGTAGCTTCTTGTCGCAGGTTACCGGGTATAGTGTCCGGAAAGGTTAAGTGTCCGGAAAGGTTAAGTGTCCGGAAAGGTTAAGTGTCCGGAAAGTGGTGTTATCCGGAAAGTGGTGTTATCCGGAAAGCAGAGGTGTCCGGACATTGTGGTGTCCGGTAAGTAGAAATGTCCGGTAAAGTCTTGTATCCGGTAAGTTCGGTACCCGGAAAGGGGTATCGTCCGGAGAGTAGAAGTTACCCGGAAAAGGGTTATTGTCCGGATTAGTTGTCGTCCGGATTAGTGTGAGTGTCCGGATTCTTTGGGCGTCCGGAAAATCAGGGTTGTCCGGAGAGTTGTTATTATCCGGATACTTTTGCTGAGTAGTTTGTATTATGTCCTTTTATTCAGGAAAGTCGATTGGAAGTTGGGAACCGATTAGAAACGAGAAGTAAGAGCATCAAGTGAGTTTTCTAAACTAAAATGTGTGGCTTTTAAAGTGTTTTCAAAATGTGTTATGAATGTTGAGAATTGCCATGCTTTATTATTATGCTTTAATTGCATGAAAGTTGTTTAAAGTTTTATGTAGAATGTATGCATACATCAAGGAGACGTAAACTGGCAAAGACGTGAGAGTAGTTCCGCCAGCTCTCGTGCGGGAAGGGAGGTCCCTATATGCCAGGAGCGAGGCTCCGCAAGGCAGCATGAGGTTGACTCGTTGTCACCTTCGGGTGGCTTCAGGGTGTCAGATTACGAGGAGGCGGACTTTAGTCCGTATATGATTTTGACGTGTTGAGTATGAGCGTTTTATGCTGAAAAGATAAACTGTTTTAAATGCTTGATAACTGTTAGGAGGGACTCACTAGACCTCATGGTCTAACCCTCGCATTTTCAAAATTAAAACCTTTTCAGGTAAGCAGGTTTCCAGGAGCTCGGGCAAATAGGCTGAGCTTAGTGTGAAGAGTCAAGAAGTGTAGGGACACTCTAGCATTTAGTTTTTCTCAGTTGTGTAGGTTGTTTCCGCAAACCTTTTTAGTATTTGTAATGAAATTTTGAGACCGTGATTTTGGGATGTTATGAATTTGACGTTTTGCATGATATTTTTGGTTGGGTCTTTACAGTTGGTATCAGAGCCATAGTTTAAGGGATTTAGGTGACCGGACGGGCCTAAACTTAAACTTGGGAGTAGAAATCACAACTGAGAATCAGGAAAATGCGTTAGGAGGTCACTATTATAGAGATAGGACTGATAGGGTACTGAGGACTGTCATGTAAGGTAAGTTTGAATTTTTACCTGGCCAGTGTAATTGCGAACTTACAGGTACATGTATGTGCTTAACCTGCCTTATTATTCCGAAGTGGTAGTAAGAAACTAGTGTTTATGTCGTGTGCCAGTACTTTAGAATGTCAGCAAGATCCCTGAGGGGTAGACTGAGACCTTTGTTGGGGAAGTTTCTTGAGAAGTCATGAATGATGTGATGTATGTATACATCATGGAGACGGATTGTTGTTTGGAATGTTATGAGCCGTCTAGAGGTAGACCTTCGTGGTTCGAAGAGGATGAGTGATTACTTTTGAGTAAGTCTTCTGGATCAGGAGAGTCTCGATTCTAGGAATCGTGGGATAGATCTGTTCGGATAGTAAGGCGGGACAGTGTCGAGATCTTGAAGGTGTCAATCCAAGAGCGAGCAGGGGATTAGAGTCCTGACTCTTTAGTCGCGTTGTTTAGTGGCAGGATCATTGAAGAGATATTTCTGTAGAATACTGAAAGCGTGTAGACGTATAATATGAGATAAATTGGTCAAGATGAAAGTAATATGAAATAGTTGAGTAAGTGGACCGTTGAACGTATGTATAGCAAGTTGTTGCAAGACCGAGGGGGGGCGACCGCTGGTCGAAAGTGGAGTGTCAATGATAAGTTGCGTGAGTAAAGCGATTGACCTTGTTTGAGTGAGTAGCCTTCAATTTCAAGTCGAGTTTCATGCATTACGATCGTATATGTGCATATGAGATTTTTCATAAGTAAAGTAAATGTGTAAATATCAAATTTGATCGGATATGAGTCGGCGTGTGCAAGCGTATGTTTAAAGAAAAATGCAAATCCATTTACCTCGCACAATGAAGTCTTGAGGACTACGATTTACAAAATATTCCACTCTTTTCATTATAAGTTAAATTGTTGCAAAAGTCAAGGAGACGTTTGAATGCAAAACTTTTATGACCAAGATAAGTATTGACATGTTGAAGTTATATAAGTAAATGTGAGAACCGACTGGTTTACTTCGTGTCGGTATGTCCTTTCAAAATTTTGTCGTATGAAAAGATTTTCATCCAATATTTATTTCTGTCGTAACAATATATTTTGGTTGAGTAAGATTAAGTTTTACGGAAAGTTGCATGCAAACGATTCTCGAGATCGTAGTGCAGGGTATTGAAGGGGTCGTGTGTACCCAAGTTGTTTCCAAGTGTTGTTTCTTTAAAATAATCAAAAGTGTGATGATTTATTTATCGCGTTGTCATGCATGAAGGCTATAAATTCACTAGGTCGTAGAGTACTACATTTTAAGCTAAGGAAGAACTTTTAGAGTGGAGAGGTGTTAGACAGATCAGGGGAGAATGTTCGTAGTTTTGGTACTTATGTTCAAGAGGAGAGATGAGCAGTGGAGGAGTCAGAAGTGGACTTTAGTGTCGGTTGTATGAGGGTCTGTACCCTCGTGCGGTGACTGGAAATGCAGTTGCCGAGGGACGGTTGTGTTCAGGGGAAGGACTAGAAGTCAGCAAGGTATTGGTATTAGCAACTCGTTATGAGTAGTGTGGTGAAGTAGAGATGAAATATTCGCGACGTTGAATAAGAGTTTTAAAGTGATCTTGTAATATTAACGTTTCACGAGAGAGTTTGAAATGAGGACGACGGTATGTGAATTTGATTATGATATGTTGGGAGGATTAGGTTCAGTAAGGGACCCTTGTTGAAGAATAGGTTAAGGAAGTATCAACAGGTCAACTATTGACGTTAAAGTCGGCAGTTGAGTAAGGTGTATGAGACCGAAGACTTGAATCAGAAGGTTGAAAGTTGAAGGACCACTTTGTAGGGGTGTTAAGATAGTGAAAGACTGCTGTTTTAGATAAGCGTTTTACCTACGAGGTGGATGGTTCGTAAAGAATAAAGTAATTAGCACAAACGAAGTGAGGGTATAGATTATGTCGATCTGTGAGGGAGTGCGCCCTGTCTATATTGGTTTGGGATCGCAAGAGCTAGCAGGAAACGAGAATGTTAGAGTTATTCAGAAATTCGTGTGTTGTGGTTCAACTAGAGCTGGGAGAGAGGCAATGTAGCGAGATAGACTCGGTTATTTATGAATGAGGTCTTGAAGATAAGTTTGAGTTGTGTACGATTGGCCATGAGAGTCTTGGTCTGCAGTGTGATGTTTTGAGTGAGTAATGTACAGTTATATAGTGGCAATAATTGCCAAGTCGAATGTGCCAGCTAGCGTCATAGCGATGAGAGATTAGAGAAAGAGGAAACTTCAGATAGAAGCCTGTTGGAGGTTTCGGTTGGGGTGTTCGTGTTGTTAACTAGGTTGTTGGAGCACGTAGGGTGTGAGTTGACGTCGTGATATGATTATGTTCGGGATAGCATCACGTAGTGGTGGTGGGTAGTTACCCAAATTAGAAACCAAGTGTTTTTAGTTGTAAGAGTCGCTAAGTAAGTATATTTTGGAATCATTGGAAGTTTAAAGAAGATGATGGATGTATTAGTCAAAATGTGGTGGAATAGATGTGAAAACCTTAAAGAATGTGAGCTGTTGCTTATGTGTGAACGAATTGTCTGAGAAAGTAAAAGTTGGGGTTTAAAGAATGTATAGTGACGTCGAACTCTGGTGTCAGTTCGAGGTGATTCGGTCGGAAGCCTAAAGTTAGAATGTTAGTGCAACCGTTTGGTTACGTATAGTGATGAGAAAGCTTTTGCAGCTTGGGAATTGTCGGATGAGGGGGATGAGAGATGATAGTGGATAATGCTCCACGCTAAGGTGGGGAGGTGAAGACAGTATGTCGGGTTAAGTAAGTAAATCGGAAGTAGTAAACTTGACAGTAATGCCGATGGGTGTAGTGTTGTGTAGGCTGTCCTTGGTAAGTGTGCGAACTTTTGGAAAGAGTATTGAGGGAGGAAATTGTGTATGTTTTTGTGTAAGAAAGAAGTGGGTAAGACGACTGAATAAGTTAAGTTAGTGGCTTTGTGAGAGACGTTCAAGCGAACTGATCGTTCAGTGTAAGCTATTGAGAACTGTAGGGTGTGATCGTGGTTACCCCTCCTAGATGAGTAGGAGTAACCGAAGTTATGTTATATGGCTGGACGCACGTGGCAAGCAGTGAGAAATTGATGAGCCTTCAGGATAAGTTCAATTAGGATAGGTGAGTACTCAAATGAGGAAGTATAGAGGTTTCCTACTATTAGACACGTTAAGTGTGAAATGATGAAGTTGTGAGAACGTACGAATTAGTTGACGTGTTGTAACCAATGTGATTCGGGAAGGGGTTATGATCTGCTTAGACGTATGTCGGTTGGAAAACGTAGTCTAGAAATTTCAGGTATACCAAGGAGAGGCTCATGGGCGTGAGCTTGTCGGGATGTACAAGATTGGCCTGGTGCCGAGTTGTCAGTGAGCGAGTTTTCTTGGTAGAAGATTCTCGTTGTCGTGGCGGGAATTTCTGCCAAGTCCTTTTTCTTAAGGAAGTGTAATTGTATAAGAGACCTTAATTAGACGTGTTTAAAACTGTGAGTCCCGATGTGGGGACGGAGGCGCGGTTGACCTTGGTTTTATCAGGTAGTTTTAAGCGAGTATAGTGATCGAAGGGGGTACAAGTAAATAGTGCAAGATGGCACGTTTTAGCAAGTGATGACTCACCGAGGGCGGTTTCATGTATGAAGTGCGGTTATGTTTCCCATCTGAATGATTTGGGGCAGCCAAGTAGAACTGAGTGGTTGAATTGAGAACATAAGACTGGGGAACCTCGAGAATTGAGAGATAGGTAAAGTGGACTACGTCTGTGGATCTGTCGGAGTTATGAAAGTTGAATAGATAGTGCGCGATCTTGAGGTACTAGATGAAATTTTGGGGGAATTCGTGGTGTGATGTGCGCCTCTGTTATGAGGAACAGATAAGGGAAGCTGTAGTAATGTCTACCTTGCGAGAATTACAGGCGATAAGAAGTTGACTTCTGTCTTTAGTGAGTAAGTTAGAGCAGCGGCATATAAGTTAGACTTGCCAGAAGAAATAAGAGGAGTGCATCAAACTTTTCTTGTGTCAAATCTGAAGAGATGTTTGGCTGAGACCGATGTAGCCATTCCATTTGAAAATGTTAGCATCGATGAGAGACTGTCGTACGAAGAAGAACCAATAGAGAAATTCGGCCAGTAAAAGTTCAGTGTAGGTATCATAAGGGGGCGAGAGGCAGCGTGGGAGGTAGAATCCGATACGAAGTCTAGGTACCCTCTCCTTTTCGAAAATGGAATTCCGGGGACGGAATTCTTTTGAGGGGGGAGAGTTGTAACGACCCAGACCCTTTTTCGAAGTGTTTTGTGGTTAGTGTGGAGTTGTAAATGAAAGTAGAAGTTGAGGGGCCTTTTTGGTAATTGTGAGAGGGAGTATAAAAGGGCACAAAACCCTAGGTATCTTTTCAATTCCCTGATTTGGTGTGTGTCGGCTGATAATTTAGAGAGAAAAGGGGGCATTTGAGTTTGAGGCTTTTTGTGCAAGAAGAGAAGAATCATCAAGTGGTAGAATCAGAAGGAGGATTGGATTTTGGAGTTTGTTCTCTACAGCAATCAATCAGGTAATCCTTAATCCATAACCTCAGCTAAGATTCGTCTGGTGATTTGTGGTTTTGAGAGTTTTCTTGCAAAAAGTTGTTTAAGACCATTAAGGGAGATTTAAGCATCTTTGGGTTGTGTTTAGGCAGTAAAACTTTGTGGGATTTGATTTTGGGCTTGTATGTAGTTAATCGTCGCATTATCTTACTGTTTAATGGGTGTTTGGAATGATTTCGAGCATTAAACTCGAACAGCGCCTCGTCCGGAAACCTTCTTGCGAAGCAGGTGTCCGGAAGTTGTCCGGGTAGCTTCTTGTCGCAGGTTACCGGGTATAGTGTCCGGAAAGGTTAAGTGTCCGAAAAGCGGTGTTATCCGGAAAGTGGTGTTATCCGGAAAGCAGAGGTGTCCGGACATTGTGGTGTCCGGTAAGTAGAAATGTCCGGTAAAGTCTTGTATCCGGTAAGTTCGGTACCCGGAAAGGGGTATCGTCCGGAGAGTAGAAGTTACCCGGAAAAGGGGTATTGTCCGGATTAGTTGTCGTCCAGATTAGTGTGAGTGTCTGGATTCTTTGGGCGTCCGGAAAACCAGGGTTGTCCGGAGAGTTGTTATTATCCAGATACTTTTGCTGAGTAGTTTGTATTATGTCCTTTTATTCAGGAAAGTCGATTGGAAGTTGGGAACCGATTAGAAACGAGAAGTAAGAGCATCAGGTGAGTTTTCTAAACTAAAATGTGTGGCTTTTAAAGTGTTTTCAAAATGTGTTATGAATGTTGAGAATTGCCATGCTTTATTATTATGCTTTAATTGCATGAAAGTTGTTTAAAGTTTTATGTAGAATGTATGCATACATCAAGGAGACGTAAACTGGCAAAGACGGGAGAGTAGTTCCGCCAGCTCTCGTGGGGGAAGGGAGGTCCCTATATGCCAGGAGCGAGGCTCCGCAAGGCAGCATGAGGCTGACTCGTTGTCACCTTCAGGTGGCTTCAGGGTGTCAGATTACGAGGAGGCGGACTTTAGTCCGTATATGATTTTGACGTGTTGAGTATGAGCGTTTTATGCTGAAAAGATAAACTGTTTTAAATGCTTGATAACTGTTAGGAGGGACTCACTAGACCTCATGGTCTAACCCTCGCATTTTCAAAATTAAAACCTTTTCAGGTAAGCAGGTTTCCAGGAGCTCGGGCAAATAGGCTGAGCTTAGCGTGAAGAGTCAAGAAGTGTAGGGACACTCTAGCATTTAGTTTTTCTCAGTTGTGTAGGTTGTTTCCGCAAACCTTTTTAGTATTTGTAATGAAATTTTGAGACCGTGATTTTGGGATGTTATGAATTTGACGTTTTGCATGATATTTTTGGTTGGGTCTTTACAGCTGACAACCACCTGTGGTGGTTTTTCTATCCAGTTTGCAACCTGCAAAATCACTATCTGAATAGGAAGTTAGATCGAACCCTGAGTCTTTGGGATACCAAAGACCTAGGTTGGGTGTACCACTCAGATATCTGAAAATTCGCTTTACAGCGATCAGATGTGATTCTTTGGGTTCAGATTGATATTTTGCACAAAGACAAGTAGAATACATGATATAAGGACGACTCGCTATAAGATAGAGAGGAGAGCCGATCATTCCTCTATAGGCAGTGACATTAACAGGTTTTCCAGAGGGATCCTTGTTAAGTGTCAACAGCGGTGCCATATGAGTTTTCATAGCTGAGCTTTATGTAAGATCGAATTTCTTCAGCATATCTTTAACGTACTTACATTGGTGGATAAATGTTCCTTTATCGCTTTGCTTGATCTGAAGTCCAAGGAAATATGTTAGTTCACCCATCATACTCATCTTATATTCATTCTTCATTCGTTCAGCAATTCGAGTACACAGAGATGGGTTAGTAGAACCAAATATAATATCATCGACATATATTTGAACAAGAATAATATGACCCTTAACCTTTCTGAAAAAATATAGTGTTATCGATTTTAGCATGTTCAAAATTTTCAGCGATAAGAAAAGAAGATAAAGTGTCATACCATGAACAAGGTGCTTCTTTTAAACCATAGAGAGCCTTATCCAACTTATAGACATATTCTGGATGCTTGGGATCAACGAATCCTGGTGGTTGTTCAACATAAACTTCTTCATTCAGCTTTCCATTGAGAAATGCTGATTTAACATCCATTTGGTGAACTTTGAAGTCTTTGTGAACTGCATAGGCTAAGAAAAGTTGAATTGCTTCGAGTCTTGCCACTGGGGCAAAAGTTTCATCATAGTCTATGCCTTCCTCTTGTTTGTGTCCCTGAGCAACTAGTCTAACTTTGTTGCGGGTCACAGTTCCAAATTCATCTAACTTATTTCCAGACACCCACTTGGTGCCAATTATAGTTTTGTAAGATGGTCTGGGAACGAGATTCCAAACTTTATTTCTTTCAAACTCAGTCAGCTCTTCCTGCATAGCACTGACCCAGTTTGGATCTCTGAGGGCATCATCAGTTCTTTTCGGTTCAATCAACGAAATAAAATTAACAAAAAGACAAATGTTACATGAACTTCGTCGTGTCTGAATACCTGCGTTTGGATCACCTAGAATTTGTTCGATTGGGTGATTTACTGTCCATATCTGAGAGCATGAATCTATGGCTCAGAATGAATTTATGGAGGTGCTGAATAAGAGTCTTCAGTAGCGATAGTGTCAGGTATGTCAGGCAGTAATTGCTGAGGTTCAGATAGTGTATCATTCACTGATTATTGATTAGAAGTGGATGGGTTTTCAAAATGTGAGGGTTCAGAAGGAGTCAATGTGTTTATGGGAACAACTGATACCCAAGAGGTGGATTCAGCTTCACTTGATTGCATGCTAGGAATGATGATAGGATCATCATCAGCGGTTGGGTTGTTAACTTGAGGGTCAGGATTCAAATGGTTCCCCATGATGGGAAAACATCCACTGATTCAATTCTTTGTTTTCAGCAGTAGGTCTAGAATTTGTTGAACGAGATTCATCAAAAATGACATGAATGGTTTCTTCGACAGTTTGTCTTCTTTTATTGAAGACTCTGAAGGCTTTAGACACTGAGGAGTATCCAAGGAAGATTCCATCGTCAGCTTTGGGATCGAATTTTACAAGGGTATCACTATTGTTTAAAATGAAGCACTGACAACCAAAGATACGAAGAAAGCTGATAGATGGCTTTCTCCCATGGAAAAGTTCATAGGCAGTTTTGTTGAATCGTTTGACAATCAACGACCTATTTTGAGTAAAACATGCAGTATTGACAGCTTCTGCCCAGAATTGAGTTGGAAGATGAGAATCACTAAGCATAGATCGAGCAGCTTCGATGATCATTCTGTTTCTTCTTTCAGCGACTCCGTTTTGTTGAGCTGTTCTCACTGCTGAGAAGTTGTGAGAAATGCCCTTGCTCTCAAAGAAGTTATCAAGAGAACTGTTTTTGAATCCAACTTCAGGATCACTCCTTATTGAGCGAACTGTCATATTATTCAGGACTTCCATTTTCCTAACAAGTTAGATGAGTTCTTCTGGAGTGTCACTCTTAGATCTGAGAAACATTACGCACGTATAGCGAGATAATTCATCTACTATGACGAGAGTATATTTCTTTCCAGCGATGGATTGTATGTTGACAGGGCCAAATAAATCCATATGTAAGAGTTGAAGAGGATTTTTCATTTATGACACTGGCTTGGATTTGAAACTAGCATTAGTTTGCTTTCCTTTTTCACACGCTGAGCAGAGGGATTCCTTAGCGTATGAGTGTTGAGGAAAACCAGTGACTAGTTCTTTTGAGGATAAAGTGTTCAGTGTTTTGAAGTTGAGATGAGAGACCCTCTTATTCCCTTAGTTTCAGGATCACTGAGGGACCTTTGTCTTCCTTGTATTCAGAGAGCAAATTCTTTTCTCCAGTCATGTGTCGAGAGCATCCACTATCAAGATACCAGATACCCTTCGTGACCTGCAATCATAAGGAAGATTAATTTTGAATTGGTACCCACTTAACTATGGGTCTACAATTGTCAGTGGTATAGGATCAGCGGTCTTCACAACATCTGTTTCAGCATCAGTGGTAACCTTCACTTTGGTTAATTTCTTAACCTTAGTGGTATTCTTCACCTTGGCCTGTTTTTCACTTGGGGTGATCTTCTTCGCCTTGGAGGCAGTCATCTTCACCTTAGCTGATTTCTCAGCTTTGGTGGCTGAGGGGCACTTACTAGCAATATGGTCAGTAAGTACGCAATGATAGAATTTCCTAGCTGAAAGTAGCTTTAGGACCATAGGCATAAACATTTGAAAGTTTTAAATGAGCAGGGCATGTACCAAGAATGCATTTAGCATCAGATATCGGAGGAACCTTGTAACGTCCCAAAAATTACAAGGAATTTAAAATTTTAAAAATAATGCATTTCATTATAATCAAACCATAAGTTAACAAATCCCATTACAATAAAAATAAACGTCGTTAATTAAAACCGTCAAATGAAATTTAAGCAGCGGAAAAGTTATATAATTAAATCCCCATTTAAAAAGTTAAACATAAACAGCCTTCGCCTTGCGCCCGTGTGTACCGTCATGCCCGACTGCTACTCGCACCTGAAACCACATTAAAATAGGAAAGGGTAAGCACAAGGCTTAGTGAATTCAAACCATAAATAGGATCGCAATTATATCGGCATCACCCTTAAACAGCTAGTTATCGCAACCAACTCATACCATGCAATCACGTCTTGCACCCAAATTTATATATACCAAATATACCAACACATATATTTCTTGGAACATCCATCAAGAAAATATATCACAATTAATAATAAGCCTTATACTTCTTGGAACGACCATCAAGAAAATATAATTGCAACTCATTATACAAACACATATATACTTCTTGGAACAACCATCAAGAAAATATATCATAATTAATAATAAGCCTTATACTTCTTGGAACGACCATCAAGAAAATATAATCGAAACTCATTATACAAACACATATACTTCTTGGAACAACCATCAAGAAAATATATCACAATTAATAATAAGCCTTATACTTCTTGGAACGACCATCAACAAATATAATCGCAACTCATTATAAGCCATATACTTCTTGGAACACCCATCAAGAAGTACATCAATCACAGATCAACATATATACACAATTATATATACCCCATAACACAATAATATCAACAAACAATCATAACTGTCACACTCGAGCTATAGTAACACAAATATAATTCCCATCCTATATAGTGAGAGAACTCACCTCAAAAGCAAAGCTTATGTCCTCAACAGCAACACGAACCGGCCAACACCAGCTCACCTTTTTCCACCTAAATAAGTGATATCAAACGTCAAAGTGACGCCCCAACCTAAAACCACGACTACTAAATTATAAAATACATTTTCCAGTTTTTACTCAAAAAACACAGGTCTGTTCGGGACCTATTTAACCCCTTATAAACTAATAAATCCAGAAATATTTTTCCATAATCACAAAGTTCCATGTCTTAGGGTTCCAGGGACATATCTCACGCGCTCTAACGATTTTCTACAATTTACTATGGATTATACAAAACCGACTTGCAGAACCGCGAAAAACAGGACCTTTCAGTACAAAACCACAATTTGACACTAGCTATGGTCCGAACTGGTTTTTCCGTAAAACATATGAAACTTACTAGACTCAGAATGGGAGATTTTGGCACTGATTTCACCCCAATAAGATGTTCCTAGAAAAGGTTATGACTTTCACAAAATAGTGGCAGAAACTGTGAATTTCACATGAAATGACAAATAGTGATTATTAAACCATTAAATCATAGCTTAACCCAAACAGACCCGAACAGCCTATAAGCTTACTGGAGAAAGGTCATACTAGGCTGGACAACAACCGAGCACCACCCACTTCCGCCTCCGGCAGCGGTGGTGGTTGGCGGCGGCGGCGATGGTTACGGTAACCCGTCCGGCGAGACCTCCCAACGTCACCCACACCCGACTCACTCGCAAAACGCACCCGAACACACCCGCACACACCCGCACCCCCCCTGCCGCCATCACAGCAGCGCCGATATCAACAACGAACACGAAAAAGAAAAAGCTATTACCTCAATGCAACGCCCTACGTCCCTCTTTCCGACCGAACTCGCCGGCGATCACTTCTTCCTCTTCTCTTCTCGACGCCGGCAACCTCCTCTCTCTCTCCGGCGAACTCTATCTCTCCGGCGAACTCTCTCTCTTCGCGCCTCTCTCTCTTCGCACCTCTCTCTATCGCGATCTCTCACTCTTTTCTCCGACAGAACGGCGCTGGGGCGCCGGCGGTGGCTGTGGGGTTGCACGGCAGTGGTTGTGGAATGAAACCGACGAGAGGGGGGGGGGAGAAAACTCAGCCGAGAGAAATCAAAACGTGAGGGATAGAGATGCCTTAGGGTTTTCTTTTTCTTCTCACTTCCTTCCTTGCTTGCTTCTCACGAAAACACAACACACCCCAAAATGAAATATGGGTTTTCGGTTTGGAGATTTGCATGGGCCGAAACCATGCCATGTTTTGGCCCTTGACACAAATGGTCCCTCAACTAATTCCTTCTCGCAACTAACCAAAATTTTGACATATTTAACAATTAGGCCCAAAACGTCTAACCCCGTTAACGGAAACCACGTTAAATAAAACTTAAAAAAATAAAAGAAATTACATACCGGGATACGGGCTTTACAACTCTCCCCCACTTGTGTTAGACTTCGTCCTCGAAGTCTATGTTGGTCCCGAAAGGCCTATACAAGTTTGTAGAAGGGGGGGGGGGTTGAATACAAACACGCTATTTTACTTTTCTAAATTGTTTATTGATAAATCATTAACAATTTACAGCTTGTTGCGGAAACAAGATTAAGGATAAACCTAAATCTAAACAAATTGGAACACTAAGGTTTCTTGCACTAAGAAATATATGGAGATTACTAATAAAATCCTATCTTGAGAGAGATTTGAACTTGTCCAGAGTTAGCAAGTTACTTCAAATGAAGTGAGTTCATCTCTTTATATACTGCATGCATTTAATGCAATTCAGTATACGCTTTACACGTGTCATCAGCGGATTGGTTGCATGTCATTGACCTTTGTTGACAACCTTAGTAGCCGCATGAATGAACAGTGTAGTATCAGAGTGGTTGTACGATCTCAGATTTTCGGAGGTTCTTTTCTGACATTTCGTACGGTGGCGTGCAAGGGAGGTTAAGACAAAAGTACTTTGTACGGAGGACTTCATGATCAGCTTTCGTTGATTCAGCGATTATCATTTACTATTCAGCGAATGATAAAGTTCAGCGATAGCTGAAGTCTTGTACTTGATACTTCACGTTGAGTGGACAAATCTGAGTCTTCGCTGATCCGCATCAGTTCATTAGTAGACTTGTCGCTGGTTCTTGAGCTTGATCTTCGACTTCAGCGTAGAACCTTTGTTGACGTGAAACTTCTCTTCAGGGATTATAAGTAAACAACTAACTTATCAGCGATCAACATAAGGACTGAACAGACTCAGCGCATTATGGTGAACAGTGTTCGCTGAATGTTTAATTTAAAGAGCGAGAGTTCCTATCAGCGGTACTGTAAGATCTTAGTACTTATCAGCGATAGTGAAACTCTGATACATATTGTTTACATACAATTTTCACTAAGTATTTAAGAGAGGGTCATTATCAAATCACTGAGGGTTTGGATCAACAATCTCCCCCTATTTTATTATGACATAGCAACAAAGAAAATTGCTATTTAATGAAAACATAAGGATAAAAAGAACTCATAAAATATTTGTCCCTTTTACTGTTTTCTGGGATCTTTTCAGTACTGATGGAGTAAAGTACATTCGCTGAAATCTTTCTTTTAATCTTTGAATCAGGTTACAATGAAGAACAGAAAGATTACAAGTACAAGCGAAATAAATTACAAGTACAGAAGGATAACTGATACAATAGAGAAAAAGGAGATTATATCAGTTTTCAAAAGGTTCTTCCTTAATGAGAAGTTCATCAAGGGTCGTCTTTTCAGTGGGAATCATCCAGTCAGGAACCGTTACGCCTTGTTTTCTTTTCTTCAGCGCTTCTTGAAAGATCAAGGGTTTTAGGTGTCGTGCCTGAATGTCCTTTCTGAAGTCACACCAGTAGATAAGATCTCTGAGCTGTTCGATTGGAGTGATTGGGAGCTCAGCGATCCGTTGAAAGCATTTTCGTCCGTCGTAGTCAAGAAAGAATATTCCATAAGGATTACTGATGACTTTACCAGGGACGAAAAGTTCACATGGTGGCAGAGAGATGTCAAGGGCAGATAGATCAGGATCAGGACCAAGTACTTCAGCGCGAGAGAAACCAATTCCAGTTTCATTTCGTATGACAGGTCCTGAATTTGAATCTTGACGTTTCTTCCCTAGAGAACCTCTTTTTCTTTTCGGCTTTAGATCAGGAACAGGAGGAATATCCACACAGGAAGATATCAAGTCGATCTGTCTGTTTATCAGCCTTTCGAAATGATTCTTGTACTTTGATTGTGATGGTTGGATAGCTAACCTCATCTCCAGCCATTCAGAGAGACCATACCTTTTTTTAGTGTCAGCACGAAAGGTTTCAGATGTGCCATCTTCTCTGAACAGTTTGATGTCAACAATAGGTACTCCGATAGATGTTCTTCCAGAGATGAATACCTTGTTGATCTTCGCTGGACGATATCTGAAGTGAATTTTCTCTTTACACCAGATCAAGGTGGTCTGAGAAACTTCAGTTTTCTTTTCCACGATCTTCTGGGCTTCTTCCCACAGCTTTCGTTGGATTTGAATGGGAACACGCTTCAGCTTGGGGTCTTTGACAGATTCTTGAGTGAGCTTGATGGCGTATTCTCTGTCTTTCTCTTCAGCTTCCTTTCTTTCAGCAATGAGGCGTTCAGCTCTAAGGTGGTCCTGATATTCAGCTTTTGAAATTCTAAACTTAGGAGGAACTGAAGGCAGTTGATCAGGCCTTAGAATGATTCGCTGATCCTCGAATCGCTTTATTATTTCTTCTCTTCTCTTTTGATCTTCTCCACTCAGCTTTTGAGGAACTGAGGAAGGTCTCTTATTGTGCGAGAGAGGTTGTTCTTCTGGTTCATCAGTCTCAGAGATCAAGTCCAAGACTGGGATTATTTCATCAGCAGCAGCTGGCTTTATTTGTGAAGTCGCAACAGTAGAACCTTCAGCGACATCCTCAAACAGGGGAGTGGACTAGCTGAAAAGCAGCGATCTTACAGATAAGAATTGGGTAGAAGAACTTGGGTAGAAAAGATAGAAAAATAATGTGGATGTATATAGGTTTGGAGAACTTAGTGAGCTGTTGAGAAGTTCAGGGAAGGAAAAAGTAAAGTTTTAGTTTATCTGACAAACCGGCTTTTCAAAGAGAATCGCTAGATTTTCATCTTCAGCGAGGCCTTTGTCTTTGCTTTTCTCAGCGCCAGAGGCTGAGGGCTTTGTCTTTGTCTTCTCCCCTGATGGTTCTTTTATTGAGATTCCTTTAAGAGCTTTGATCCTTGGGGCAGGTTTGACGATAAAGAAATCATAGTCATCTTCATCATCATCATCATCCTTTCTTGGAGAGAAGGATGGTTTGTCGTCAGGGATGTCGATGTCTTCATCTTCTTCTGCTTCGGAATTCTCAGCATCTTCTTCGAGTTGCTCCCCCTCAGATACAGAGGCGAGCTTCTCGGTTCCCTCAGGGTTTTCATCTCCCTGAGGTCCAGTGGTCAGATCTTCATTCCTCTCTCCCCTGATAGATTCATCATGGGAAAGGTCTTCAGCGCTTTTGTTGTTCGGATCTTCAGCGCTTTTCTCCTTGGAATGTTCAGCACTCTTCTCCCCCTCTTTTTCATGATGACTGGGGGAGGAATGGGCAGACTCAGCGTTGGTGTTATCTCTGTCTTCTGGGCCAGAGAATTTCACACAACCTTCAAGCTTTGCTATTCTGTCTTCTAGGCCAGAGATAGCTGGCGTGATTTTCCTCAGCTCTGTGCGATCCTCCTCTGTGAAAGATTCCAGAATAGGGACAGGGGCAGGAGCAGGAGCTGGACTATTTGCCTTGTTTACCAGTGTCTCGATCATCGTCTTCATAGAGCTAACATCGGTCTTTACAGAGCCTAAGTCAGTCTTGACCTCTGACATATCACCCTCGAGTTTTTCAACCGATGTCTTCAGCGTTGTTACTTCGCTGGACATGGTCGAAACTGATGTTTTGAGGCTTGTGTAGTCAGTGTAGATGTCACAGAGCACCTTGGCAAAATCGCTGAGCGTCTTATCAAGACTCTTGATGTCTTTAGTGGAAGCTTTCTTCTCCACCACCGTTGTCAGCTTTGTCAAGTTCTCTCCAGCGTTTGTTACAGCTGTTGAGTTGTTGGAAAGTGTGGTGGTGAGACTGGACAGCTTTGTTTCCACGGACTTCAGCGAGGCGTTGATGTCTCCCAAATTAGGACCTGTAACATATAAGTACTTGTGAACAAAGGAAAGCTCAGAAGTTTCAGGGTAAGTTACAGTGTTTAAGGTGGGATTAGTACCTGCAGGAGGATTGATGAACTCGTCGAAGTTGCAAGTTCCTGAATAGTGTTCCATATCCTCTTCGAAAGTACGGTGAGGTATGGTGAACTCTGCAGGTCCTTTCTTCATCATTTGTTGAGAAGCATCAGCGGCGGCTTCTGGAATGATGACATCTCCAGTGTTTGCTGGAGGAGTGTCCAAGTGAGTGGAGGGAGAAGCGAAGGTTAAGATTGGGGTTCGGGTTCTGAGTTCAGCGTTGGAATCGCTGACAATCACTTCATCAGTCTTTTGAGAGACTGATGGAGGTTGGGTAGTTTCCAAGTTTCTAACCTCAGCGTTTGGAGACGCTGAAGTCTGGATTGGAGGGATGGCTTGCACGGGTGTGGCAGAGCGTGCCACGGAACTTTCCTTCAGCTCTTCAGAACGAGCTGAGGAGTCTTAAGCATGGAATTGCTGGGGTTGCTCCTTGGTTTTCTTGATCCTTTTGGAATCAAGTAGGGTGTGTGAGGGTTTCCTTTTCTTATAAGGAGAGGATGTTGTGGCCTGGGTATCAGCGATTGGTATTGTCGCTGAAGGAGCCACAGAAAGCGGAGAATTTAGAAGAGAGAGAAGAGTAGAGAGACGTACCTCATTGGCGACAGGCTTGAAGTCGAGAACCTTAGGGCCAATCTGAGAAAGTTTCAGATCACCCTCTTCGGGATAGCTGTCCTTCAGGCCATATTGAAAGATGGCGCTGATGAATCGTGGGTAAGGAACCCATGCTGGTCTGTCAGCGGCAGAATCGACACGTTGAATCAGGTCTTCATAAATAATGGAGGCCCAGTCAATATTTAGACCTTTCAGCAGTGCGTATCCCATGGACTGCTGAGGTTGGGCGGCTTGATCAGAAGATCCGGATTTCGCTGTCATGCAGCTGATCAGGTGAGCGAAGATGAAATTCATCTCGCTGGGCATTTTGGATTTCTTTATCAGCGTCAGTTTCTTCTAAGGCTTCTTGTCCCTTCCAATATCCCAGATATAACCCATTGCGTCAAGGAAAGCACTGATTGCTTCTCTATCAGCATGCGTTTTGTGGTCAGGGAAAGGAATGAAGGGTTTTTCTTTGAAGGGTTTTTCTTTGGAGGCATTTGGGAAGTTTAGGGCTTTGCGGATAATTGCGGGTGTGATCTTGATGGTGCCATACTCAGTATCGCTGAGTATGCAGTCTATGGTTTTGGATGGATATTTGGCAGAAGGTAGCTCAGTGTGTCTGGCAGAGTACCAGAACTGGGATAAAAGCCGCTGACTGGCAGGAGGTGTTATGGTCAGGGCTGTGTAGATGGGGCTGTTCTTCAGAAAACTTACAGCATCGTCCAGATGTGATACTTGCTTCCGAGGAGGAAACTCGAGAAGAGCTGAGAGGTTGTTGGCCTTAGTCCAATCGAGTTGATCCAGCTCGAACTTCACCTGGGGGGCTTTGAAGATTTCCATTTCCTCAGAGTCAGTGGAGATGGATTCAGCGGTAACATTCAGCTTTGAAGATGCCATATCACTGTATTATCAGTTCAACCAAAGATGTTAACAGATAAGAATTATCTTAATGTGGAAAGAAATTTCCGTTAAGATTTTTTGAATCTTGTCCATTTCATTCAGACAAAAAATGTCTTAATGAAGATTAGAGTTTTTCTTGATTTTAAAAGAAAAGTAAAACCCATAAAATCTTGTATTCCAGTTTCTAAAAGAAAAATGGATACGAATGAAGAACAAGTTTAAGATTTAGATTTAAAACTTGAAGAACAACCATGAAATGGTTGTGTTCATAAAACCATGAAAGAAATGATTTTATTTTAAAAAGTTCTTTTGTTTGATCTTGTTAGAACAAAGAGAAGATCGAAAACAAGTTATACGCATTTGATAAAAAATAAGAACATATTAACCTTGAAGTTTTGATGAAGAAGATGATGAACAGTTCTTGAGGTTTTTGAGAGCACAAATGCAACAAATAATTCTTTTCTTGCGGAGAAAGATTGTTCGCGTAAAAGACAAATATAAACCAAGAGTTGTTTATATAGGGATTTTTAGAGAGAGAAAACCTTGAGCGGGAAAAGGTTTTCATCATGACACGGACACGTGTTTGCATTTGATTGGAAGTTTGAACAAAGCGTGCAAACGTGTGTCAGAAAGAAATCGTGCCGAGTGTTATCCGTTGCAATGACGTCACAACTGTCCTTTCACATTCTTTTAGGATGTCTCTGAGGTTTTGAAAAACTCAGGGACTCTTTTGAAAAACATGAAGCACTGAATAGAAATATCAGTGAAGGTTTAAGGAATTTTCAAAATATCGCTGTTAAGGAAGAGATATTCAGCGATGCAATTTATTTTGAAATCTTGCATTTACATGCGATTGTCAGAGAGAGAAAACATACCTGGATATCAGTTTAACCAAGTTTATTTAGAGAGAAGATGATGAAATGGATTATAAAAGTTGATTTTATCCCGAAGCCTATACAAGAATGTATAAACGTATCGCTGATAAATGTGAACCGCTGAAGATTTTATCCTTCAAAGTTCAGCATTCCAAGCTCGCTGATGAGAAAGTTGAATCTTGTCTCATCAAGAGGTTTGGTAAACAAATCAGCTAACTGATAATCAGTTGGGATAAAATGAAGTTCTATATCACCATTCATCAGATGATCTCTGATAAAATGATATCTGATTTCTATGTGTTTTGTCTTTGAGTGTAGCACTGGATTGTTTGCTATAGCGATGGCACTTGTGCTGTCGCAATAGATTGGAATTTTGGAGAGCTGAAGATCATAGTCTAGTAGCTGATTTCTCATCCACAAGACTTGAGAACAGCAGCTTCCAGCGGCTACATACTCAGCTTCAGCTGTGGAAGTGGACACTGAGTTTTGCTTCTTACTTGTCCAACTTACCAGCTTTCCACCCAGGAGCTGACATCCTCCTGTGGTGCTTTTCCTATCCATTTTGCAACCTGCAAAATCACTGTCTGAATAGGCGGTTAGATCGAATCCTGAGTCTTTGGGATACCAAAGACCTAGATTCGCTGTACCCTTAAGATATCGAAAGATTCGCTTTACAGCTTTCATATGGGATATCTTAGGTTCAGCTTGATATCGTGCACCCAGACATGTTGCAAACATAATATCGGGTCGGCTAGCTATAAGATACAATAGTGAGCCGATCATCCCACGGTACAGCGTGACATTGACAGGAACACCCTTTGTGTCCTTATCAAGTATCAGCGGTGGTACCATAGGGGTTTTCATAGCTGAACTTTCAGTTAAGTCGAATTTCTTCAGCATATCTTTAACATACTTTCCCTGATTTATAAAAGTTCCTTTTTCAGTTTGCTTAATCTGAAGACCAAGGAAATATGTTAGTTCACCCATCATACTCATTTTATACTCATCTTTCATTCTATCAGCGAAACGAGTACAAAGCTCAGGGTTAGTAGAACCAAATATAATGTCATCAACATATATTTGAACTAAAATGATATGACCTTTTACTTTTCTAAAAAACAAAGTTTTGTCAATCTTACCTCGCTCAAAATTTTCAATATGGAGATAAGTAGAGAGAGTATCATACCATGCACGTGGAGCTTGCTTTAAGCCATAAAGTGCCTTGTCCAGTTTATAAACATAACCTGGACGCTTAGGATCTGAGAATCCTGGAGGTTGTTCCACATATACTTCTTCATTCAGCTTTCCATTTAGAAACGCTGACTTAACATCCATCTGATGTACAGTGAAGTTTTTGTGTACAGCATATGCTAAGAAAAGACGAATAGATTCAAGTCTTGCTACTGGAGCAAAAGTTTCGTCATAATCTATGCCTTCCTCTTGTCTGTATCCCTGAGCAACAAGACGAGCTTTGTTGCGAGTTACAGTACCATGTTCGTCCAACTTGTTTCGATAGACCCATTTAGTGCCTATCACCGTTTTGTCAGTTGGTCTACGAACAAGTTTCCAAACTTTGTTTCTTTCGAATTCAGTCAGCTCTTCTTGCATAGCGCTGACCCAGTTTGGATCTCTGAGGGCATCATCTATTTTCTTTGGTTCAGTTAGAGAAATAAAGTTAACAAATAAACAAATATTACCTGCACTTCTACGAGTCTGAATACCAGCGTTGGGATCACCAAGAATTTGATCGATTGGGTGATTTACAGTCCATCGCTGAGCCGGAGCATGCGTCGCTGACTCAGTCTGAACTGGAGAAACTGAAGATGAGGCTTCAGCTACTTCTGGATTATCAGCTTAGAGAGGAATGTTTGCGTTTGCCACTTCATTCACTGATTGCTGAGAAATAGATGGAATTTCTGAGACATTTGGATCAACTGCAGGTATAGTGTTTATAGGAACAGCTGAGACCCAAGATGTTTCAGCTTCACTATTTTGCATATTTGGAATGATAGAAGGACCATCATTTTCTACTGTGTGAGCATTAGGAGTGGGAACATCTTCTGAATCACCAAGATGAGAAAACATCCATTGATTCAGTTCTTCTGTATCAGCGTTCGGTTTAGAGTTCGCTGAACGGGATTCGTCAAACGTGACGTGAATAGTTTCTTCTACAGTTTGTCTTCTTCGGTTGAAGACTCTGAAGGCTTTGGAAACTGAGGAGTATCCAAGAAATATTCCATCATCATCCTTAGGATCAAACTTTCCAAGGGCATCTCTGTTGTTCAGTATGAAACACTGACATCCAAAGATGTGAAGAAAGCTGATTGAAGGCTTTCTCCCATGAAAGAGTTCATAGGCTGTCTTTTTGAATCTTTTAACTATCAGCGACCTGTTTTGTGTAAAACAAGCAGTGTTGACAGCTTCTGCCCAAAACTGAGTAGGCAGGTGAGAATCGCTGAGCATTGAACGTGCAGCTTCAATAATTGTTCTATTTCTTCTTTCAGCGACTCCGTTTTGTTGTGGTGTTCTCACTGACGAAAAGTTGTGAGAAATACCCTTGCTCTCAAGGAAGGAATCAAGAGAACTGTTTTTGAATTCAGTTCCATGATCACTCCTTATTGAGCGAACAATCATATTGTTCAGAGTTTCCATCTTCCGAACAAAGGTGATAAGTTCTTCAGGGGTGTCACTCTTAGAACGGAGAAACATTACCCATGTGTAACGAGATAATTCATCAACTTTGACCAGCGTATATTTCTTTCCAGCGATGGATTGTTTGTTAACGGGGCCAAACAAATCCATATGGAGTAGTTGTAGAGGAGATGACACTGAGGAAACTTGCTTTGACTTAAAGCTTGCCTTGGTCTGCTTCCCTTTTTCACACGCTGAACATAAGGACTCTTTGGCGTATGAATGTTGAGGTAGACCAGTGACTAACTCTTTGGATGAAAGAGTATTCAGTGTCTTGAAGTTGAGATGTGAGAGCCTTTTGTGCCATAGCCAGTTAACATCAGAAGATGCTTTTGAGAAGAAACAGGAGTTCTCAGTGGTTGTTGAGTCCATGTTTATAACGTAAACATTTTCCAAACGATAACCGCTGAGAGCTATCTTCTCCTTTTTGTCAGAGACAAAGCAGGATTCCTTAGTGAAAATCACTTTGTTATCCATGTCGCAAAGCTGACTGATGCTTAGAAGATTATGCTTCAGCCCTTCAACATATGCGACTCTTCTGAAGGATGTTGTACCATTTGAAAGTACACCATACCCTCGGGTATGTCCTTTTCCATTTCCACCAAAAGTCACAGAGGGACCCTTCTCTTCCTTGTAATCAGCGAGCAGGTTTTTCTTTCCAGTCATGTGTCTAGAGCATCCGCTATCGAGATACCAGATACCCTTCTTAACCTGCAATACAAAGGAAGATTAGTTTTGCTTGGGTACCCACTTCACCATGTATACGCGTTTATCAGTGGAAGTAGTTGGAATGGGTTCAGCAGTCTTCGCAGCATTTGAAGATTCAGCTTTGTCTTTCTTCACTTTGGTCAATTTCTTGACCTCAGCGGTAGGAGTCACCTTGACCTGAATTGCAACTGGTTTGGTCTTCTTGGGTGCTATCTTCACCTTAGCTATCTTATCAGCTTTGGTGGCTGTGGGACACTTACTTGCAATATGATCGGTAAGTCCACAGTGATAACATTTCCTATAACTAAAAATAGTTCTAGGACCACTTGAGTGCTGAGCTTTTAATTTGGAATTAGAAGTGCCAGCACCAAGTACACTATTGGTTTTTGAAATAGGACGAACATTCAGTTCTTCAGATTTCTTACCAAGGATATCTACTCTGAGTCTAGGAGTAGGTCGCTGAACTGATACAGAGGTCTGATTTCTAGAACCAGATGAATGAATCACTAAGGCTTTGGAAGCATTCAGCTTAGGTACTAAGGTACCCTTCTGAGGATTTTGATAAATAACAATTCCTTTACCTTTGTCTTTAGAGACAGAGGTAGGTTTTGAATAAACCATTTTCTCCTTACCTTTTGAGGAGGTAGGAGTTTCCTCAGGGATTGGTGTAACCGACTAGGAGTACTGAGATGAAGAAGTGTCAGCTACTGAGGATACGAACGTTCCAAATTTAAGCATTGAACGTTCAGTGGTTGGTATTGGAGTATCATATTTATAACCCAGACCACGTTTATCACTCAGAGGAATCTGAGCCTTAATTATCTCAGTGATCTTTGTTGAAGAATTACACCATCCTTCAACAGTAGCTTGTTCAGCTTTTAATGCAACGATAGCTTCCGCTCGTTCGATTTTGACTAGCTGATTTAAATGGACTTGATCTTTAAAATCTTCTTCAAATTTAGAAAGCTTTTCTATTTGAAGGTGGTAGTTTTTAAGCTTTTCAGCGAGATCAAGATTTTGGTTTTCAACCACAGCTTTGCCGTTCATGGCTTCGTATAAACTTCTAGTCAGCAGTTCGATTTTACGGAGACTATCAGCTTCATCAATATTTGCAATATTGGTAAAGAAAGAAGGTGATACCTGAATGGCAGATGTTGAAGTGGAGGGAATGTCTGAACTTTCTTCCTCTTCTTCAATCTTGGCCATGAGACATTGATTTGCTTCATCATCTTCAGAATCAGATGATGAGGCCTCTTCATCAGAAGCAGCCCAATCATAGTCAGCCATCGGGCCTTTTCCTTTCTTCTTAAAGCTTTTCAGCTTTGCATACTTTTCTTTCAGCTTTTGATACCTGTCATCTCTATACCTGGGGTTAGAGGATTCTTTAGGGAAAGTTGAGATTATCATCCTATCGTTCCATAGATTTAAACTATCTTTGGAGAATTTAGGGGATTGTGCAAAAGAACCATTGTCTATATAATTTGTGTTTGTGTGGGAGGCCATTTTCAGAAAATAGCAAGGAAGAGAAATATCTTAGATTAGATCTTGTTTATGAGATTAAACAAATCTGCTCTGATACCACTTGTTGGTCCCGAAAGGCCTATACAAGTTTGTAGAAGGGGGGGGGGGGGGGGGGTTGAATACAAACACGCTATTTTACTTTTCTAAATTGTTTATTGATAAATCATTAACAATTTACAGCTTGTTGCGGAAACAAGATTAAGGATAAACCTAAATCTAAACAAGTTGGAACACTAAGGTTTCTTGCACTAAGAAAGATATGGAGATTACTAATAAAATCCTATCTTGAGAGAGATTTGAACTTGTCCAGAGTTAGCAAGTTACTTCAAATGAAGTGAGTTCATCTCTTTATATACTGCATGCATTTAATGCAATTCAGTATACGCTTTACACGTGTCATCAGCGGATTGGTTGCATGTCATTGACCTTTGTTGACAACCTTAGTAGCCGCATGAATGAACAGTGTAGTATCAGAGTGGTTGTACGATCTCAGATTTTCGGAGGTTCTTTTCTGACATTTCGTACGGTGGCGTGCAAGGGAGGTTAAGACAAAAGTACTTTGTACGGAGGAATTCATGATCAGCTTTCGTTGATTCAGCGATTATCATTTACTATTCAGCGAATGATAAAGTTCAGCGATAGCTGAAGTCTTGTACTTGATACTTCACGTTGAGTGGACAAATCTGAGTCTTCGCTGATCCGCATCAGTTCATTAGTAGACTTGTCGCTGGTTCTTGAGCTTGATCTTCGACTTCAGCGTAGAACCTTTGTTGACGTGAAACTTTTCTTCAGGGATTATAAGTAAACAACTAACTTATCAGCGATCAACATAAGGACTGAACAGACTCAGCGCATTATGGTGAACAGTGTTCGCTGAATGTTTAATTTAAAGAGCGAGAGTTCCTATCAGCGGTACTGTAAGATCTTAGTACTTATCAGCGATAGTGAAACTCTGATACATATTGTTTACATACAATTTTCACTAAGTATTTAAGAGAGGGTCATTATCAAATCACTGAGGGTTTGGATCAACAGTCTAGACCGGCGAATAACTCGGGATAGTTCTCGCGCATCTCCGCTTCGGGTTCCCACGTCCACTCGAACCCTTTCGGTGCGGCCACTGGACTTTCCTCAACTAGAATATAAATTTCTCACCCCGTCTAGAATTTCTCGAATACTTTTCTTACTAACCAAACTCCTTCAAGGACACTGAAATTATGATTGGAGGAACACTCCAACAACTGGATTCATTCCTAGTCAACCGACTTCGGTTGTCTCCCAACCATAGATGTTCCATACATCCCGATTCATCTTTCAAGCTCTAACCCTTCTAAAGGTGCTCACCAATATACCCTACAGGATACTCTAACCTGATCATTCCTACCATTACTGCCGATTAACTTCCACGTGTTCTAATAGACTCCCAAAATTTATTTCACACGGATCATCAAACCAGTAAACTTATAATCACCCACGAAGGTCATTCCACCATAACCATTCATCATAATTAAGCATCTCCGGGTTACTACTACCATCACCATAATTATTTAAAAAACGGCTACAATTCTTCGGTTACACTAAAGGTGTTTGGCTTCAAGCCCAAAAGTCGACACCTAAATATACTATTTACCTCAAAAAGGTTACTGCGCATTCATGCTCTTAATTACAAAGGGCTTCATTCCCTTAACCAATACTATCCGGCCTACATTACCAACACGCGTGGAATACTCAACCTTCCACCGTCTACTTATCCTCCACACTCGCTCTACGAAGCCTAGTTACACCGTATCAAGATACACCTTAACGTCTACCTCCCAGGTACGTCTCAAGGCCCGACATATCGGGACTACCTCCTAGGTAAGTGCCCAAGACTATATCCTCCCAGTGCCTACTGGAAAGTCAAGGTCATAATACATGAATACCGGAGTCCCACCCCGAGATACCCAACCGATCATTACCAACGACTGACTGACGTGACCAAGGATCCAATGCAAAACAGTCTACCAACAACATGCCTATCCCGGAATGACTCACTCACCCAACATGTAAATACTCAACGTGCAATAAGTGCAAAACTGTGCAACAAAACAACCCATCAACAAAACTCCACATCGAGCCATTAAAAACCGTGCAATTGACCCATGACTATCTCAAAGTCAAAACCGAGCAAAATGCTCCACGTTTGCTAGACCCATAAATCGGTCAAAACGCGTTTAAATAAAGTTTAAGCAAGCAATACTCTAAAATCAACATTAGTCCCAAACTCAACACGGGTTAAACAAAAGAGTTTTCCCAAAGGGCTCACACCCTTAAAATTCTCAAAATGACACATAACACTTATAAGCGCACTTCCCAAACGGTTTACAAAATCATTTACAAAATATTTTCAACGTCAAGATTTTTCATTTCAAAAAGACCGTAAGCAATAAAACTACTATTACCAGGTCGGTAGTTACGCAAAAATGGACACGCTCGTCCCACATATGAAAATCATGTTGAAAATCATTTCATTGCAGCTTAGTTTACTCACAAAACGTAAAGCGAAATAAATAATTTCTTGGAAAATGAACCGTCACGGTTCTAGTATGAATTGACTCATGACATGTATTTAAAGTAACCGCTCGACCTTACACCGAGTGCGACAAAAGAGTGCACATAATTTCAAAATCAGTTCCACGACATTTGACCCCAAAATTTCTCCTTTTCAACATAAAATGTCGTGGCACAGGGTTCACCAACAAATCTTACGCGCGTCGGCTAGTCATACAAACGATGAAACGGTTTACAAATATATTTTTGTTAAAACACGACTGTCTCGTGTAAGTTTCAAACTTAAAAATAAAAACCAATCCGTTTCCATCATTTGAAAATATCGACTAAAATCCCATAAAATCTCAAAAGGTGGGGTTCTTTAAATTGATTTCCAAGATTTCCCCAAATGGTCACATAAACAAATAAGATATGCACCTCGTAAAATTAAACCCACACGACTCAACATGCCGTAAAACAAAACTTATTTTAACCAAATCACTCAAATAGCTTTATACAGACATCGTGGAATGTAACTTTCCGTCTCAACTCTAACATATGTGGAGGAGTTCCAATGTTAAAGTCACAAGCCGTAGTCACTTGCCCCACATTTTAAACACCACAAAACACGGATATCATCTTACCCAAAAGAACCGTTGAAAAATAACGAAATGAGACAAATTCTAACAAAGTTTGCACTCCCGTGATAAAACGATTTCATACACTTTCAAAACCATACCTCAAAATCTTGTGTGTGTGCTGAACATTTCCCAAAATTCCAAAACACCATCCATAAAATGATTTGAAACACAAGAATTTGTTAATGCAATTTATTTCAAAATCAAACTTTGTGCATGACTTAGTCGGCATTCTACGCCTCGACTCCTACTCCTCCAAATCTCTCCGGTCCACTAACGTCATCCGGACATTTAAACCTCTTAGGCAAGTTGGGAAATTACGTCAAATAGTCCCTACGATTTTTCCTCAAATCAAAGTCGGATCTATAAGCCTATGATTCTAGCACAATCATCCATCTTGGCCCGAAACAAACATCATCCTCATCGTCGCTCCAAGTGATTAATACTAGAATCGTCCTTTTATTCCAACGACTACTAATTTATAACCTTCGTCACTACCCCAACGATCATCCCATCAAAGCAAATCAAGTACACACCTGTACTAGTAGGTTTACTATAGTCATTCCTCCTTGTGATGGCTATTCTAGGTAGATATTACAACGAGTTATTAGCACATAATAACTCGCACTAACAACGCTCACGCTCAACTCCTTGGATTCCTCGTGACTTTCCCCGACTCGAGCATTGATCCTGTGTTTCCGATAGTAGGAGCTCTACTACTACCTTCCACACCTATCATCACTCGTTCCGAGTTCCATCCGATGGGTCCAAGTAGTTTCTCGCCGATAACTACACACATATGCCCGCACCGGCATATGTACACACTCTTCCTAGCTCCCTAGGAATTCCACCCAACTCCACTACCCTTGCTATGACGAAATCCCCACTAGTCATGACGAGTCGCCTCGCGAATGCGCAGTCGCACACCGTGTAAAACCAGATAGACATTCGAATATAAGATTGTTGGGAACTGAAAATGAGCTAAGTATGGATAGTGCTGCTAGTCCATGATTTCTACTGCTATGTCTACATTAATACTGCCAGAAGAAAGTTAATACTGCTGGGCAAGATTACTACTGCGTATACACGGTTAGTACTGCTAGACCAAATTACTACTGCAAGACATGGTTAGTACTGCTGAGCTGAGATACTACTGCTAGAAGACTGTGAAGGTTAATACTGCTGAAGGTCGTTAATGCTGCTAAGTCAAATCATTGTTAATACTGCTGGAGATGAAATCGGTTAATACTGCTGAAGATTGTTAGTACTGCTCATGAAGAATGAAGGTTAATACTGCTGACTTGATAAGTTTGGTATGCGATACTTTTGGAGACAAAGAAGGAATTGATCAAGATATGTTTAACGAAGATTCAGAAGATCAATTTACTTTTGGTAGTTATCTTGTAATTATTTCTGTATAAATAGTATTGATAGATAGCTATTAGAATATACATGATAGACGAGTTAATATACGTGTGAAAAGCAATTCGATATTGTTTTTAGAGAGATTTAACCTCAAGGTGTAAGAACCCTATTTCTAGAGAAGTAGAAGTCGTCTTGTTGAGCCTGTTCAACAAGATTGAGGTTTGGTGTAAAGCTTGTGAGTAATACAGTTTGATATATACAGTGTGTTGAATTCTATTGATTGTTCTTTAATTGATTTAGAGTTCTATTCCGCAAGATTCTCTAAATTATGTTTCTAAGAAGTTTAATTCTTGTTAAGAATCGATCCTGACAAGTGGTATCAGAGTGTTGGTATCTTAGAAGCTATGGACAATTCAATGGATACTCACAGTACTCTTGTTTCAAAGGTTCCCATGCTCAAACCCAATGAATTTGACATGTGGAAACTGAGAATCAAGCAGTACATTCTTCTTACTGATTATGCAATATGGGACATCATAGAAAATGGCCCATGTGATGAAGGAAAGATTGGAGCAGATGGAAAGAGACCTCCTCCCAAGACAGATGCTGAAAAGAAAGTCAGACAAACAGAGATGAAGGCCTTAAGCACTCTGCTTTTGGCTATTCCTAATGAGTACCAACATCAATTCCAACACTGCACAGATGCACAGATGTTGTGGAATGCTCTGGAGAAAAGATTTACTGGCACAAAGAGCACAAAGAGAAATCAAAAGGCTATTCTCAGGCAACAATATGAGAACTTCATGTCTGCAAAGAATGAGTCTATGACTCAAACTTTTGACAGATTTAACAAGTTGATTGGAGAATTAGCTACTGTGGGTGTACACATGGATGCTGATGATGTCAATAGAAAGTTCCTTAGATCATTGGGAGAAGAATGGACCATGTACACAGTCTCATTCAGACAGAATGACCAATTGGAGGACAAAGAGCTAGATGACCTCTACAATGATCTGAGAGTATTTGAGGCTGAAGTTGAAGCCAAGAAAAGGCCATCTGGATTTGTTTATAATGCCGCTTTATTATCTTCATCCTCTGATAATGCTGCTAACCCTGATTCTGTTAATACTGCAGGTTCTGTTAATGCTGCTGGTGGAACTAATCAAGAGAAGACTACAGATTCTGTACTAGAAGCATTCTTTTCTAGTCATGTTCACTCTTCTCTAATCAATGATGATTTAGAGCAGATTAATGCTGATGATCTGGAAGAGATGGACATCAAGTGGCAGATGGCTATGCTATCAATGAGGGTGAAGAAATTCATCAAAAGGACTGGGAGAAACAACTTTTCCCAGAGAAGAGAAGATGGTGCAGGCTTTGACAAGTCCAAGGTTGAGTGTTATAAGTGTCACAAGATGGGACACTTTGCCAGAGAATGCAGAAGTGGAGGATCACATCAACAGGCTCAAAATGGAAACCAAAACAGAAGCTCCTCTCAAGCCCTTGTTTCTCAACAAGGAATGGGATTTGATTGGAGTGATCAAGCTGAGGAAGACTGTCAGAATCAAGCTCTTATGGCAGAAGTATCTGATATTCCTACTGAGGTACAATCTAAACTCTGTTCTCAAGCTTGCATTGATGCTGTTAAAAGATATAGGGATCACAATCAGGGTATGTGTGATAACCTTAAGAGGCTAGAGAAAGATGTGAAAGATTATGTTAGGATTGTAGAAAGGTTTGAGGAACAGATTAGAGCTTTTCAAGCTAATGAACTTCAACACTCCTATGATACTAACTATTGGAAGTGGGAGAAGAATGAGTATGAGATTAAGCTGAAAGTGTCTGAGGAGGAGAATGAGAAATTAAAAGAAGAGCTTAAGAAGGTTAAACTTGATGTTGAAAAGTTTACCTGTGCTTCTAAAACCATGGATACCATCATTAAGGCTCAAATCCATGACAAGATGAAAGTAGGGATAGGGTACAATGCCACACCTCCACCCTAAAATAACAACTACATACCTCCTAAGTCTGATTTGTTAGAGACCAAGGATAGGAAGGATCCTGAATTAAAGATTAATATAGATCCTTGTGAAGAAGAAGTAGTAGTTAAGGATAAAACAGAGAAGGAAGAATCTAAGAAGAATAAGAGTGTTAGTAGTAAGGTTCCCTTAGACAATGAAATTGTGACCAATGAGAAAGATGGAGATCCTTGGGGAAAGAACAATGAGATAAAAAGGACAGAAACAGAAAAGGGAGCCCATTACACACAGACCACAGTTGTGGCTCCCAATACCTGTAAACATTGTTCTTGTAAGAAATCTCAAGAGCTTAAGCCCCAAAAACATGATAACAAAAGGGGTAATCAAAGAAATTGGAATAACCAGTGGGCTATGAGACAAGGAGTTGATCTGAACAGAATTAACAGGCCAAAACCTTGTTTCATCTGTGGTAAGCTAAATCATTTAGCCAAACACTGTTATTTCAATCCTGTTAACCAAAGGTTTAATGCTCAAAGATCTTTTCAAAAACCTGGTGGTTACAGAAAGAATGGTGGCTATAAAAAGTCTGTGAGGAAAGTTGTGGCAAAGAAACAAGTTAAAACCAAAAGCCACATGAAAAAGGCAGAAACAGAAAGTGTTAGAGTATGGATGCCTAAAGGTACTAATGATAATACTGCCAACTCAGTTAGTACTGCTAACAATGTTAGTACTGCAGGAAGCAATAATGTTGCTAGCAGTGTTAGTACTGCTAACACAGTTAGTACCTCTTCAACAATTAATACTGCTTCTAGTGTTAGTACTGCTAAGTTAGTTAATACTGCTGAGAAGGCTAGTACTTCTGGAAGCAGTGTTAGTGCTGCTAACACTGTTAATGCCTCCTTAAAAGATAATACTGCTAACAATGTTAGTGCTGCTAACAAAGCTAGTACTTCTGCATCAGTTAGTACTGCTTCTAGACCTATCATCAAAACAAAGTACTCAAGCACTGATGTTCCTCACTTTGACAAGCTCATCAAAACAGAATGTAAGTATTTTGATGATCAAGGGAGACCCAAGACCACTATGGCTTGGGTCCCTAACAAAAACTAACTGTTTTATCTAATGTGCAGGGCAATCAACAGCTTAAGGGGAGAAGCATTTGGCATGTTGACAGTGGTTGTTCTAGGCACATGACAGGTAACATGGCCTGCCTTCAATATTTCAAGAGGATTGATGGAGGGCATGTTACTACTGCCAGTGCATAGTTACTACTGCTTGTGCATGGTTACTACTGCCTGTATCTTTAGTTAATACTACTGCTAGTCTGAGTTAATACTGCTTGTGTAAGTTAATACCTCCTTTGTAGTTAATACTGCCCTGTGATTACTACTGCTCTGCAGTTACTACTGCTTTGGGGTAGTTAATACTGCTTTGAGTGGTTAATACTGCTTTTGTTAATTCTAGGGTAAATACTGTGTATAAATATCCTGTAAGCCCGCCTTCGCTCATAACGTCTCTTTGAACTCGATTCTCTCTCACTCTCTTTCTAACCTATTCTCCCAAGAATTTCTGTGTTTGCTCAAGGATTTTCAGATACAATGGCTCAAAGAGAGTTTGTTGATGAACACAATGAGATTGCAATGCTTCAGAAGCCGAAGCAATCTGCAGGATTCCATGAAATTGTCGATTTTCTCAAGTCTTCGCATATCTCCTGTGCACTAACAGTGGCTCCCAAGATATTCATTAAACATCAAAAACAATTTTGGGATAATGCTACTGTGGTGACAGAAAACGGGCAAACGGAGATTCGAACCAGGGTTTGTGATAAACCCTTGACAGTAACAGAGGAGATTATTCGCATACATCTTCAGTTGAATGATGCTTCAGGTATATCTTCTATTCCTAATGAAGAACTCTTTTCTACCATACAAAGAATGGGGTATGAAGGCTCTATTGGTATTTTCAAATTTTTCAAGTCAAAATTCTTTTCCCAATGGAGATTTCTTGTTCATACCCTTATGCACTGCATCTCAAAGAAAACAACTGGATGGAGTGAGTTCAGCAGTACCACCGCTTATGCTCTGGTATGTTTGGCCACTTCCAGAAAGTTCAATTTCTCCCAAATGATTTTATCTGATCTTGTGTCAAACTTGGAATCCAAAAAGAGCTGTTACATGTATCCAAGGTTTGTGCAAGAAGTTATTAACAAGGAATTGATGGACTTACCTCAGTTTACTGAGGTATATGTACCCAAACCCCCTAAAGGGAAGGTTTTCTCAAATATGAGAAGAATTCCTAGGGACTCGGAAGGAGTTGACACACCATTGTTCTCTACAATTATGGTTGTGTCCCACCCCTCTGAAGGTATGGCATCAGGATCAAGGCCCTCATTAGATCATCCCACTGATGGCCAACCCCTACCTTCACTCACTATAAATATCCCTCAGCACATACTTCAAAAGCCCACTCCTGTGTTATCCAACAAGTTTCAAAGAAGAAAGGTGCACAAGGTTCCTTCCCTTGATGTACCTACTCAGAGCCCTAAGCCTTTAAGCCCTCAGTTGGAGCATTCTCCAATTGAGAATATCAACAGGGAAACCACAGGGGTGTCTCCCAACCCCAAGAAGGTGCTCTCTAAGGAGAAGGATGAGCATATGGGTGCTAAGGCTGCCACTACTTCTGCTAGCACAGAGAAGGACAGTGGTAACATAAATAAGACCTTCCCCATGGCAACTCTAAATGAGAAATCATTAGGAGGACCCAGGTGCCAAGAAACCAAGGGGGCAGTTAGTGCTTCTGCTAGGCAGAAGGCTTCTGCTAAAACTTCCAAGGATCCCTTAAAGAAGGTAAAAACTTCTAAAAAGGGTGAGGATAGACATAACAAAGAGGAATTGATGGCTACTTCCAGTGATCCTGTAAAGAAGGTAAACACTTCTAAACAAGGTGCGGATAGATATAACTATGATGAATTGATGGAAACCATTGGAAATGTCAACTTGGATGTTATGGCACAGAAGAAGGAGATTGAGCAACTGAAGACTGTGGTCACCTACCAACAGTCTCAAATTGAGAAGCTAAAGAAGATGGTCACCAAGTTGTTGCACAGAAAGAAAAATGCAAGATTTGTGCTGAGAAGAAGAATTCCAACTGATGATGCTCCCAAAAAGGGGGAGTCAGAGTCAGAATCAGAAGCAGAACTGAATATGAAGGGTCTACAAAGTGAGGGGGAGACAGTTCAGATGGAGACTGAGATGGAAATTGATAATGCACAGTTTAAGGGGGAGTCCAGTGCACAGAATAAGGGGGAGACAGAAAAGGTGGAAGAGCTTGTTAAAGAAGCAGAAACTGTAAAGGCAGCAGTAACTGAAGTTGAAGCAGAAACTGTTAATGCTGCAAATGTTCATGAAGCAGCAGAAATCATACAAGAAGTAGTAACAGAAATCTTGAAAGCAGCAGTAACAGAGAAAGAGCCTGAAACTGAAGTAGCAGCAGAAACTGTTAATGCTGCTGACTCTAAGCATGCAGCAGAAAAAGTTAATGCTGCTCAATCTACAAAGAAAGCAGTAACAGAAACAGAAGCTGAAACAGTAACAGAGAAGCTTACAGTAGAAGAAGTGGAGGTTGCAGAGGCTTTAATCAAAGCCAAACATGATACACCTCCAACTGCCAAGAAACAGGAAGAAACTAAGGATGCAAAGATGGTTTTCAGCAGAAAGAGAACAAAGTCTGTGGCTACTAAAAAGAAGTTTGTAAAGAAGCAAAGGGTAGAACCTGTTGAGAAACCAGTGGTAGAAGAGAAAGAAAAGGAAGAAGTTGCCAAGGATGAAGGACAAGGAGATAGTAAGACAGGTCAATCCAGTAATGCACAATCACTTAGCAATGAACAATGTGACTTGTACATCACTATGGTTTATACTGAACCAATCAAAGTGATTCCATTAGATTCACAACCTCCTGAAATCAGTCACTGGGATACTTTGATAGATGAGAGAAAGGAGTATATCAGACTCAAGAGAGCTGATGGGCAGTTTGAAGTCTACAGAACATGGGGACAATTTATAAGAAGATGCTCAAGATCTGACTTGGAAGAGATGTTCAAAGTAGGCATGCAGATCTATGGTAACATGTTGACAGAAAGAGGTATGTCTATCACAAAGATGGTGTTAGAATACCTATGCCTAATGTTCAGACCAGAAGTAGTTCAGCACATAACAGCAAGACCTTTTCAAGCAGTAACCCACTGGATGCTCTATGAAAATTGTGGAGTGTATGTTATATCAATTGACAACACATATCAGGAGTATTATCTGGTGGATGAAATCTACAAACACTGCATGAAAAGACTGAAAGGGATGTTACATGTAAAATTGGTCTGCAACAAAGACTCTGCTATGGGAAGATTCTTGGTAAGAAGGATTGTAAATCAGAGTCTAGGTTTAAGTCCTGATCTATGCTTATATGATGACTAAGTTTTGGTAGCATCATTTGAAGAACTTGACTTCTTTTCCTAAAAGTCAAGTTAGGGGGAGATTGTTGGGAACTGAAAATGAGCTAAGTATGGATAGTGCTGCTAGTCCATGATTTCTACTGCTATGTCTACATTAATACTGCCAGAAGAAAGTTAATACTGCTGGGCAAGATTACTACTGCGTATACACGGTTAGTACTGCTAGACCAAATTACTACTGCAAGACATGGTTAGTACTGCTGAGCTGAGATACTACTGCTAGAAGACTGTGAAGGTTAATACTGCTGAAGGTCGTTAATGCTGCTAAGTCAAATCATTGTTAATACTGCTGGAGATGAAATCGGTTAATACTGCTGAAGATTGTTAGTATTGCTCATGAAGAATGAAGGTTAATACTGCTGACTTGATAAGTTTGGTATGCGATACTTTTGGAGACAAAGAAGGAATTGATCAAGATATGTTTAACGAAGATTCAGAAGATCAATTTACTTTTGGTAGTTATCTTGTAATTATTTCTGTATAAATAGTATTGATAGATAGCTATTAGAATATACATGATAGACGAGTTAATATACGTGTGAAAAGCAATTCGATATTGTTTTTAGAGAGATTTAACCTCAAGGTGTAAGAACCCTATTTCTAGAGAAGTAGAAGTCGTCTTGTTGAGCCTGTTCAACAAGATTGAGGTTTGGTGTAAAGCTTGTGAGTAATACAGTTTGATATATACAGTGTGTTGAATTCTATTGATTGTTCTTTAATTGATTTAGAGTTCTATTCCGCAAGATTCTCTAAATTATGTTTCTAAGAAGTTTAATTCTTGTTAAGAATCGATCCTGACAAAGATTCTATCCTACAACGGTTGGACTCAAACAAGAGCTGCGCAATAGAACTAAATCCGACATTCTAGGGCTATTCGGTTCCTATCGCATACAACCTATAGTGCATTCACTTAACAACCCATCAAGGCTAGCATAAACTCCTATTAGCAAGCAACAAATATGCGGTACAGTGTAATAAGCACCAAACAATCTAGCATACATACTCCTATGTTCTAGTAAGCAATCTAGCATACATACTCATATATAAACACTCTTCCCGGCTCACTAGAAATTTCATCTCATCCCACTACCCTTGCTACCACGGAATCCCTATTAGCCATAACGAGTTGCCTCGCGAATACCCAGTCGCATGCAGCGTGAATCAAATAGACATTCGAATACAAGATTCTATCCTAGAACGGTTAGACTCAAACAAGAGCTGCGAAATAGAACCAAATCAAATATTCTAAGGCTATATGATTCTTACTGCATACAACCTATAGGGCCTTCACTTAACAACCTACTATAACTAGCATTGATTCCTACTAGCAAGCAATCATCATACAGTACAGTGTAAACAACATAGGCAATCTAGCATGCATACCCTATGATCTAGAAAGCGATAAATACACTAATTACTGTACCTTCCCACTTAGCGTCGGCTGACTGTACACACTGCGCCCTCTTTCACCGTTTCCCAAACGGGTTTTCCTTTTTCTTTCATTCGAAAAGATTTTAGTAAAAGGATTTAAAATTTCATAGCCGCAACTTGAGACCAAACACACCGAGATGTGTTTGATTCACTCAAGCTGTGCTCTGATACCAAGTTGTAACGTCCCAAAAATTACAAGGAATTTAAAATTTTAAAAATAATGCATTTCATTATAATCAAACCATAAGTTAACAAATCCCATTACAATAAAAATAAACGTCGTTAATTAAAACCGTCAAATGAAATTTAAGCAGCGGAAAAGTTATATAATTAAATCCCCATTTAAAAAGTTAATCATAAACAGCCATCGCCTTGCGCCCGTGTGTACCGTCATGCCCGACTGCTACTCGCACCTGAAACCACATTAAAATAGAAAAGGGTAAGCACAAGGCTTAGTGAATTCAAACCATAAATAGGATCGCAATTATATCGGCATCACCCTTAAACAGCTAGTTATCGCAACCAACTCATACCATGCAATCACGTCTTGCACCCAAATTTATATATACCAAATATACCAACACATATATTTCTTGGAACATCCATCAAGAAAATATATCACAATTAATAATAAGCCTTATACTTCTTGGAACGACCATCAAGAAAATATAATCGCAACTCATTATATAAACACATATACTTCTTGGAACAACCATCAAGAAAATATATCACAATTAATAATAAGCCTTATACTTCTTGGAACGACCATCAAGAAAATATAATCGCAACTCGTTATACAAACACATATACTTCTTGGAACAACCATCAAGAAAATATATCACAATTAATAATAAGCCTTATACTTCTTGGAACGACCATCAACAAATATAATCGCAACTCATTATAAGCCATATACTTCTTGGAACACCCATCAAGAAGTACATCAATCACAGATCAACATATATACACAATTATATATACCCCATAACACAATAATATCAACAAACAATCATAACTGTCACACTCGAGCTATAGTAACACAAATATAATTCCCATCCTATATAGTGAGGGAACTCACCTCAAAAGCAAAGCTTATGTCCTCAACAGCAACACGAACCGGCCAACACCAGCTCACCTTTTTCCACCTAAATAAGTGATATCAAACGTCAAAGTGACGCCCCAACCCAAAACCACGACTACTAAATTATAAAATACATTTTCCAGTTTTTACTCTAAAAACACAGGTCTGTTCGGGACCTGTTTAACCCCTTATAAACTAATAAATCCAGAAATATTTTTCCATAATCACAAAGTCCCATGTCTTAGGGTTCTAGGGACATATCGCACGCGCTCTAACGATTTTTCTACAATTTACTATGGATTATACAAAACCGACTTGCAGAACAGCGAAAAACAGGACCTTTCAGTACAAAACCACAATTTGACACTAGCTATGGTCCGAACTGGTTTTTCCGTAAAACATACGAAACTTACTAGACTCAGAATGGGAGATTTTGGCACTCATTTTACCCCAATAAGATGTTCCTAGAAAAAGTTATGGCTTTCACAAAACAGTGGCAGAAACTGTGAATTTCACATGAAATGACAAATAGTGATTATTAAACCATTAAGTCATAGCTTAACCCAAACAGACCCGAACAGCCTATAAGCTTACTGGAGAAAGGTCATACTAGGCTGGACAACAACCGAGCACCACCCACTTCCGCCTCCGGCAGCGGTGGTGGTTGGCGGCGGCGACGATGGTTACGGTAACCCGTCCGGCGAGACCTCCCAACGTCACCCACACCCGACTAACTCGCAAAACGCACCCGAACACACCCGCACACACCCGCACCCCCCTGCCGCCATCACATCGGCGTGCAGTGGTGGCCCCACTGCCGGAAGCCGTGGCTGCGGCGGTGGTGGTGGCGGTTCACGGCGGCTCTTGCCGATATCAACAACGAACACGAAAAAGAAAAAGCTATTACCTCAACGCAACGCCCTACGTCCCTCTTTCCGACCGAACTCGCCGGCGATCACTTCTTCCTCTTCTCTTCTCGACGCCGGCAGCCTCCTCTCTCTCTCCGGCGAACTCTCTCTCTTCGCGCCTCTCTCTCTTTGCACCTCTCTCTCTCTCTCGCGATCTCTCACTCTTTTCTCCGACAGAACGGCACTGGGGCGCCGGCGGTGGCTGTGGGGTTGCATGGCAGTGGCTGTGGAATGAAACCGACGAGAGGGGGGGGGGGGGGAGAAAACTCAGCCGAGAGAAACCAAAACGTGAGGGATAGAGATGCCTTAGGGTTTTCTTTTTCTTCTAACTTCCTTCCTTGCTTGCTTTTCACGAAAACACAACACACCCCAAAATGAAATATGGGTTTTCGGTTTGGAGATTTGCATGGGCCGAAACCATGCCATGTTTTGGCCCTTGACACAAATGGTCCCTCAACTAATTCCTTCTCGCAACTAACCAAAATTTTTACATATTTAACAATTAGGCCCAAAACGTCTAACCCCGTTAACGGAAACCACGTTAAATAAAACTTAAAAAAATAAAAGAAATTACATACCGGGATACGGGCTTTACTAACCTTTGGTTATTCAGATTTCTTAGCTATTACGTCAACCTTTATTCTGGGGGTTTATCGCTGAACATGACCAGTGAACAGAAGGTTGATTAGCTGAAGGTTTAGTTTTCTTCAGTTTTGGCACTTTGGTACCCCTATGAGGATTTTGTAAAACGGTTTTCCTTTTATCTATGAGTTTGGGGCTCAAAGGAGATTTTTCCTCAGGGATGGGAGTATCAGAAGAAGAGCACTGAGATGATGAATTGTCAGGTATGGAAGAGACGAACATTCCAAACTTAAGCATGGAACGATATTTGCTTGGTTCTTCTTTGTCAGCACAAAAACCAAGACTACTTATGTCATTGACAGGGATCTGAGCACCGATTATCTTAGTGATCTTTGTTGTGGATTTGCATCATCCTTCAACAGTAGCTTTTTCAGCTTTCAATTCAGCAATAACTTGTTCGCGTTCAATGCTGATTATTTGATTTACATAAGCCTGATCATTTAAACTTTCTTCTATATTAGATAGTTCTTGGATCTTTAAATGACATTTCTTAAGTTGTTCAGTTAAATCAAGATTTAGTTGTTCAGCTTGTGTTTTGCCATTCAGGGCATCATATAAATCAATCGTCAGCGAATCGATAACACGAAGTCTATCAGCATCATTGAGAGCTGGGATAGAAGAGGTTGATACGTAAGAGGTGGAGGATGTAGAGATCAATCAGCGGGTTCTTCCTTCACTTCTTGGATTTTGACCATAAGACAGAGATTGTCCTCATCTTCTTCATTAGATTCAGCCCAATCGTGTTCTTCAGCGATCAAACGTTTACCTTTCTTATGATAGTTTTTCAACTTCAGGTATTTTTCCTTAAGTTTAAGGTATTTGTCATCCCTAGATTTAGAGGTTGAGGAGTGTTTCAGAGATGAAGAAGGCTTGAAGACTTTCTTTGACCTACATTCACTAGAAAAATGTCCTTTCTTTTCACATTTATAGCAAGTAGCAGTAACCTTATCAATAGGAGATGATTTTGGTTTGTCAGTGATAGTAAGAGGTTTATTTCTTCTGAAGTTACTCTTTCTTGCAAATCTCCTGAAGGAGTTTGTCAAGAGTGCTAGGGATTCATCAAGTTCTGACGGGTCAGTTTCCGATGAATCATCAGAGTTTGATTCAAACTCCGTGATAGTGACAGAGGTCGCTGAGCGGGCATCATCTCTGAGGAGAGTAAAGCAACAGGTGTGCTTTTAAAATCTTTTACAAGATTCTTCTTAAGCTGACAAGATTGCTCATGATTGAGCAAAGTTCCATAAAGAGTGCTTAAGGTCATATATTTGAGATCTTTTGAGAGTTTAAGACACATAGTATAACTGTCCCAACTTTCAGGAAGACATTCCTAGAATTTTGTCAGGGTCTCAGAATTAGAGTAGGTCCTACCAACATTTTTAGGTCAATAATTAAGCAGTTAAAACGTTGATGCACTTCAGATAAAGTTTCATTCTTATCACAAATGAAGCTTTCATATTGCCTTACCAGATTTATTCTTCTGGACTCTTGTACTTCAGATGTACCTTCATATTGAACACAGATTGTATCCCACACGCTTTGGAAGTTTTGAGGTTCATGACAGAATGATAAACCTCATTAGGTAGAGCGATAGATATTATTGATCTGGCTTTGGTTTCGATGGGCACCTTCTTCTTGTCTTCATCAGTCTATTTAGAGACTTCTTTAATGAGTTCTCTTTCAAGTATGGTTGGAGTGGTGGCAGTGGCAGGAATAGCGGGAGAAAGAACAGATGGAACATATGAACCAGTTTCCACATAGTAAGGCATAGTGGGATCTACACCTTCTAGAAATATCATCATTCGATTCTTCTAGAGATTAAAGTAATCTCTACTAAATCGAGGAGGTTTTGCAAGAGAACCATTATCGATATAGTTGGTGTTTATGTTTTGTGCCATTTGAATGATAACAAGGAAGAGATTAGTATAAGCAAGATTTTGTTTATGGGATTAAACAATCTGCTCTGATACCACTTGTTGGTCCCGAAGGGGTTATACAAGTATATAATTTGTAGAAGGGGGGGGGGGGGTTGAATACAAACACAACTTTTTGGTTTTCTAAATTGTTTATTGATAAATCAAATACAATTTACAGTTTGTCGCAGAATAAGATTAAGTAGAACCTAATCTAAACAAACTTTAGAATCACTATGTATTCTTGCACAAGAATGTAGAGAGAAAAGTGGATATAGAAAAACAAAGATATTTTTCTATGCACTAAGTAGTTCAGGGAAGACCACCTTCAAACTGAAGGGGCATTCCTCCTATTTATACCCACTGCATTAAATGCATGGCAGGAGGACTTTACACGTGTCAGCATATGGTTGGGCGCATGCTTCTGACTGTTAGCAAGACATGCTTTGGGCCGTATGGTGAACAGTGTAGTGGCAGAGTGGTTGTACGATCTTGGACAAAAGCATGTATCTTCTGACAAACCGTACGATGTGTGCAAGGAGATAAGACAAACATTTCTTAAAGTAGAAGCTTCATGATCAGTGATCACTGAGTAGGTCTTCCATCAGAGAAGAGTTGATGTAAGTCATCTGTCGCTGAAGTCTTCTTCTTGAAATGTCGCATATGTGGCTTGTCTTGGTTTCACTGATGTCCGCATCAGATCATTAGTAGACTAGTCACTTGTTCATCAGCTTTGTCCTTGATGTTAGCGATGAACTCTTTGTCGCGAAACTTGTCTTGAGGGATTACATTTAACATTGTTACAATAGATACTATCAGCGATACTGAACATACTTAGTATTTTCATCACTGATAGTGAAACATTAATACATTAGATACCATCAGCGATACTGAACAGAATCAGTGTGTTTATCGCTGATGGTGAAACACTAATACATACAAGTCAAGTGCAATTTTCAATAAGTAATTCTAAGGGTCATTATCAAATCACTGAGAGAGTTTTGTAAAGCCCGCGTCCCGGTACGGTTTTATTTTTTTACGTTATTATTTATTTATTTAATGCGTTTATCTTTTCGACCTCGTAATAATAAGTTTCGTTGGGGAAAAACCTTAGTTGTAAACATTTTGTCCTAATGGGGTTAATTTATAAAAATCCTGATTTAGGTGGGTTAAGTTTTGGCAAGGCTTTAAAGTTGAGGGACCAAATGTGACATTTTGGGATAGTTGCATGGATCGGCCCATGAGGACCGATCCCACCCCACCCATTCTCGTTTTCTTTCACGATGTTGATAACATTTAGCCAAAAACAAAGAAACCCTATTCATTGGCTCCTTCCTCTTCTTCCTTGCGCCGTGAGACCCCAACCAAGCATCCTCCTCTTCCCTTTTTCCTTCCTAGCTGCTGCCGTGAACCATCAGGACCACTACCGTGCCGCTGCTGAGTCCCACCGGAGGGAGAGAGAGAGCGAACGAGAGAGAGAGGGTAGTGCTAGAGTCGTCGCGAGGTAAGGCCCCTAACCTTTTTTGTTGCTTTCTTTCGCTACCATCGGACCACCCAAAAAAACCACCACCGCCGTCGGCCTTGGCTGCCGGCGGTGTGCGCCGCCGCTGTGCGCCGCCGTTGCGGGGGTTGTATGGTGCAAGTTGCTGTGGTTCGTTGTGCGTAGGGTGGGTGTGTGACTCGTAAATCGTTGGTTAAATCGCCCCTTTCATCGCCGGTTTGTTAGTACCGAACCACCGTCAAATCGCCACCGGCGCCGCAGCCGTGGCTGCCGCCGCCGTCGCCGACCACCACCGCCGGAGGTGGCAGTGGGTGGTGCTAAGATTAGTCCAGCCGTGGCTACCTTGACCTGAACCTAAATAGCTAAACCGTAACCCCAAATCGCAAAAACATTAAACCGTTTCAAAATCGTCATTTTATGTGAAAACGTCTTTTCTGCCGCTGTTTTGTTTCGTCCATAACGTTTCCGTCGTAGCTATGTTTGAGGCGAAATCGGTGCCCACGGTTCACATTTTGTGTCGGGTACATTTTTCGTGTTTTGGCGAAAACCTGGTTAGGCCTCTAACTAGGTGCAAAGTGGGCGTTTTAGCAGCAGGTCCGAATCTGCCAACTTTACGTTTCAATCTTAGAATAATTGTATAAAATTGTAGGAAAATCGTTAGAACGCGTATAATATGTCCTTGGAAAGCTAAGACCTAGACCCTCCTGTTTGTGGGACTTAATCTCTGGATTAGTGGGTCTAGAGGGGGATAAGCAGGTCCCGAACAGACTTGCAGTTTAGACCGAAAATCTGAAATGTCGTTCGTTTAATCTTACGTTTATATTTGAGGGTCGGGGCGTCGTGTTGACACGTTGTAGCACTTCTTTAGGTGACGAGAAGTGATTTTGGAGTAGGCAAGCTCTTGTGGTCATCCGAGAACTCCTGCTTTGCTTTTCGAGGTGAGTTCTCTCACTGCGTAGAATAGGGATTATATGTACATCGCGGTAGTTTGTGTGTAGTAGCTGAATTGTTGTGTGTACTAGCTGAATTGTGGTGCATAGTACTAGGTTGAATTAATGCCTAGTATAAATGAATGTTATATACATCTCGGTGGGACCGAGGGCTCGGTGGGACCGAGGAATTGTGTACAAGTGTTGTGTAACTCGGTGGGACCGAGGAATTGTGTACAAGTGTGGCATGAACTCGGGGAGACCGAGGGATGCCTACACGAGTGTTGTGTGATTTCGGGGAGACCGAAGGATACATGCGAGGGTGTTTTGCATGAGTTTGCTTGTATAAATGTAACTGCTTGTGGTAGTCGTCTATCTATGTGTGGATAGGAGTGGTGTGTATATAATTGCTACATGCGTATGTGTTTGAATTCACTAAGCTTCGTGCTTACCCCTTCCCTTTACAATGTTGTTTCAGGTACGAGTGGCTCGAAGGCGTGACAGTACACATTGGCGCATGCGAGAGACTTCCCGTATTTATGATTTCAAACTTTATAATTTAATTAATTTTATCTTCCGCTGTTTAGACTTTTGTGGTTGAATACTTAACGAGATTTCAGTTGAAACGGTTATTTTGGTAATTAATGATATGGTCTAATTAAATAAATTATTGTATTTTAAAAGTTCAAATTTATTGAAATTTTTGGGACGTTACAAGTTTGGATCAACAATCCCCCCCTATTTGATGATGACAAAGCAACATAATAAAAGTGCTACGTATAAAAACATAATGATAAAAAGGACTCATAGATGCGTGTCCCATTTATTGTTTTCAGGGATCTTTTCTAGTACTGGTGGAGTAAAGTACTTTCACTGAAACTTTCACTGATTTCATAATAAGATTACAAGGGAAATTGAAAGTTACAAGTACAAGTAAAAAATTACAAGTACTAAAAGAACTACTGATAAATTACAAAAGATTACAAGTGAGGAATCTATCAGCTATAGAGGTTCGTCCTTGAAGAGCATTTCGTCGAATGAGTCGGTTTTAGGGATCATCCAGTCAGGTACCGTCTCTCCTTGTTGTCTTCTGAGCTTCGCTTCGCTGAGGACTTGTAAAAGACTTGTAACTATCATGATTGATCCCAAACGTATAAAGCCTTCAACAAAGTCGAAGACTAGTTGAAGAGTGGTCAAGATTGTCACCAAAGCTGTAATACCCCGGGTAAGTTCGTTAGTTAAAAATATCGTTCCGTTAAATAAAGTTAACTTTAAAGTTGGATTTTAGGGTAAGATTGGATTAAATTTTAAGTTAAGGGTGTTTGGGTCATTATTGAATAGACTAAGGTCTAGAATGAAAATATGGGTTTGATATTATCCCTTTTAGACTTCAGATATTACACAACTCAGAAATATCCAATTTAGGTGTGTGTGTTGGAGAGAAAGGGAGAAAAAGAAGGAGATTAAGGCTAGGACTTCAAATTGGTTGCTTGGAAGTGATTTCTAAGGTATGTTCCTTTACATTTAATGTGTATAATTGTATTTATAAGGTTTTTATCGGATTAGAATAGTTGATTTCAAGCCTGGTACTAATTCCAGTCGAATCTGGGTAGAAAATGCATAAATAGACAGTGGTTTCCGGATAGAATGGATGTGTCCGGATACTTTTGTTGGTGGTGTCTAGGTAGTTTTGTTGATAGTGTCCGGACGATTCGTGGATGGTTTCCGGATGATTTAGATACCGGATGGCATCCGGATTCCTTTGGTGTCCGGATTCCTCATGTTGTCCGGATTCTTTGTGTTGTCCGGAAAGTTGTCCGGATACTTTTGTGGTTTCCGGATATTTTGGCTGTTTGGTCATTTTTGAGGATAAGAGTTATATAGATGTACCTAGAGTCCATAGTCTGCTAGTAAGTCTTATACATAAGTTGGTAAGGAGATATTTGTATGTAAATGGTTTCAGATTCTGAGAATTTTGGATAAAGGATCGGATAGCTCGGAGAAAGGCTTGGAAGCGTATTTTTAAGCATTCAAGGTGAGTTTACTTTTAAAACATTTTTAACTGGGATACATATATATGTGATATATATATATGAGATGGATATGTACGGATTGAGATTATGATACATGATGTGATTATGTGTTTATATTGAGACGTATATGTGGTTGGAATGTGGTAACGTTTTTATAAAAGAAAATGTGATATATATATGGTTGGAATGTGATGAAAGGTTTTATAAATGACAATATGATATATTGAGATATATATTGTATTTATATGTGCATTACACTACACGAGAGCACTTGCCGAATTATGCCGGCGGATGTTTGCTGTAGTTGTTGTACAGCGGTGCTGTAGTTGTTGTACATCGGTGCTGTAGTTGTTGCACAGCGGTGTTTTTGGCTCGCAACCAACTAATATGGCCATGGGGAATGAGGATGAGGAGTTGTGCATGATATACGAGTCTTATTTGGTATTTAATTATTTGTGGTATATGTGTATTTTATAAAAAGGACTTCTAAACTGACAGGGATTATCTCACTAGACCGTTTGGTCTAACCCTCATTTTCCTTTTCAAAAATATGTATTCCAGGTCAATGATCTTTTGTTAGCAAAGGGAAGAATAAAGCATATGAGGCGATTGCTAGCTGACGAAGATTAGGATAGGTTTACATTTATGTATTGTATAGTTTTGAGACTTTGGGACCGAATGTGAATTATCATGTATTTTGTTATGAAAGTAACGACGTTGTGTATGAAATGTTAATTGTTATATATTATGTATGTTTTGGGATACCGGGTCGTTACAGATGGTATCAGAGCCCTAGTTTAAGGGATTTAGGTATTAGTATCTGTACCTAGACTTAAACTGCATGTGAAGTAGGATGTCCCTATTATTGTAGAACCTTGGGATGTTAAATATAAAAAGGTAGAAGGAACATCATGTAAGGTAATTTCATTATTACACCTGGCCAGTGTAATTGTGATCTTACAGGTACATGTTTGAACTGGAATACCTTGTTATATGGGGTATGTGCTTATGTGTATATTAACCTTGTCTGAATCAACAGAATGGCAAGTGGTACTAGACAAACGAATCGGGAAGGAGGAGGAAATCCGAATAGAACAAACCCAACAACCGGAGGAAGGGGAAGAGGGGGAGAAAGAAGTAGGGGCAGAACTGGAGGTAGAGTTCAGGGGCGAGGTACCGAATTTGTTACACGAAATGATTTGACAGTGGAAATGGGAAGACTTCAAGCCAATATACAAGTTATGTTCGATAGAACTCGTCACACATAAACTGGAATACCAGATCTTAGTCTGGAAGACGAAATGCCCATTACACATACTGTCATACCGGTGCCAAGGAAGTGTGACTATAAAATGTTATTAAATTGCAAACCCCCGACATATACAACAGAAAGAGATCCAGTGAAGGCCATGAGGTGGCTGAAAGAGATAGAAGTTGTCTTCAGGACCAACAAGTGTGCAGAAGAAGATAAAGTGCTATATGGAACCACGATGTTGAAGGCAGATGCTCTATTTTGGTGGGGGGCTCATATTACCTCTAGAGGATCTGATGTATACTTAACTTTTACTTGAGACGAATTCACAACAGCTTTCAAAGGACAGTTCTGTCCTCAGGCAGCAGTTAGACAGCTGGAAGAGGAATTCATGAACCTACATCAGAGAAGTTTATCGGTTAGGGATTACACTGCTCGCTTTCTGGAGAAGTCTCGCTTTGCGGAGTACTATGTTTCCACGGAGGCTCTGAAGATGGAAAGGTTTATTTTCGGGTTAAATGCCGAAATTAGAAAGCTAGTGATTGCAAAAGGACCCGATACCTTCTCAGCCGCAGTAGATTCCGCGAAAAATGTGGAACGGGATAATAGGAGAGACGTTGGTGATAAGAGTGCTGGGAAAAGAAAACTGGAAGAAACGACGTACGATTCGGAAGAATACGAATCCCCGAGGTTTGATAGTTATTCACCTTTCAGGCCAGCTGAAAGAACACCATGTTCAACATGTGACCGTATTCATCAAGGAAACTGCTATGGTGATTCCCAAAACTGCTACAAATGTGGAAAGGCTGGTCATATCGCGAGAGATTGTCGGGTAACTCGATTTTGTTTCGTTTGCAACTCCCCTGAACATATTCAGGTTAATTGTCCACAGTGGGAAGCACAGCAAAGTAATATGACAGTGAGACCAACGGGTGGTAAGTCGGGAGGAGTACAAGGGTCTGAACTACCTGGAATCCAAGGTCGTGTTTTTCAGATGACGGAACAAGAGGTAGAAGAAAGTCCTGATGCTGTTACAGGTATGATTCTAATAAACTCTATACGTGCTAAAGTGGTATATGACTTCGGTGTAAAACGATTATTAGTATTTCCGTTCTTTTGTTGCTTATCTGTGTTAGAGATATAGATAGGTGTGGGATGTCTATTCAGTTAGTTTCTATGGTTTTGATTGAGTTCGAAGTAGTAGTGATAAGTATTCATTACCTTTTCGCTTAACCGAATTCCGGGACGGAATTCTTTTAAGGGGGAGATAATGTAATACCCCGGGTAAGTTCGTTAGTTAAAAATATCGTTCCGTTAAATAAAGTTAACTTTAAAGTTGGATTTTAGGGTAAGATTGGGTTAAATTTTAAGTTAAGGGTGTTTGGGTCATTACTGAATAGACTAAGGTCTAGAATCAAAATATGGGTTTGATATTATCCCTTTTAGACTTCAGATATTACATAACTCAGAAATATCCAATTTAGGTGTGTGTGTGTGTGTGTGTTGGAGACAAAGGGAGAAAAAGAAGGAGATTAAGGCTAGGACTTCAAATTGGTTGCTTGGAAGTGATTTCTAAGGTATGTTCCTTTACATTTAATGTGTATAATTGTATTTATAAGGTTTCTATCGGATTAGAATAGTTGATTTCAAGCCTGGTAGTAATTCCAGTCGAATCTGGGTAGAAAATGCATAAACAGACAGTGGTTTCCGGATAGAATGAATGTGTCTGGATACTTTTATTGGTGGTGTCCGGGTAGTTTTGTTGATAGTGTCCGGACGATTCGTGGATGGTTTCCGGATGATTTAGATACCGGATGGCATCCGGATTCCTTTGGTGTCCGGATTCCTCATGTTGTCCGGATTCTTTGTGTTGTCCGGAAAGTTGTCTGGATACTTTTGTGGTTTCCGGATATTTTGGCTGTTTGGTCATTTTTGAGGATAAGAGTTATATAGATGTATCTAGAGTCCATAGCCTGCTAGTAAGTCTTATACATAAGTTGGTAAGGAGATATTTGTATGTAAATGGTTTCAGATTCTGAGAATTTTGGATAAAGGATCGGATAGCTCGGAGAAAGGCTTGGAAGCGTATTTTTAAGCATTCAAGGTGAGTTTACTTTTATAACATTTTCAACTGGGATACATATATATGTGATATATATATATATATATATGAGATGGATATGTACGGATTGAGATTATGATACATGATGTGATTATGTGTTTATATTGAGACGTATATGTGGTTGGAATGTGGTAACGTTTTTATAAAAGAAAATGTGATATATATATATATATATGGTTGGAATGTGATGAATGGTTTTATAAATGACAATATGATATATTGAGATATATATTGTATTTATATGTGCATTACACTACACGAGAGCACTTGCCGAACTATGCCGGCGGATGTTTGCTGTAGTTGTTGTACAGCGGTGCTGTAGTCGTTGTACAACGGTGATATTGGCTCGCAACCAACTAATATGGCCATGGGGAATGAGGATGAGGAGTTGTGCACGATATACGAGTCTTATTTGGTATTTAATTATTTGTGGTATATGTGTATTTTATAAAAAGGACTTCTAAACTGACATGGATTATCTCACTAGACCGTTTGGTCTAACCCTCATTTTCCTTTTCAAAAATATGTATTCCAGGTCAAGGATCTTTTGTTAGCAAAGGGAAGAATAAAGCATAGGAGGCGATTGCTAGCTGACGAAGATTAGGATAGGTTTACATTTCTGTATTGTATAGTTTTGAGACTTTGGTACCGAATGTGAATTATCATGTATTTTGTTATGAAAGTAACGACGTTGTGTATGAAATGTTGATTGTTATATATTTTGTATGTTTTGGGATACCGGGTCGTTACAAAAGCGGATTGGATTGTCGTCTAGACAAAAGAAGATCAATATAAGATATAGTCAGTGAGTGGTCAAGATTGTCACCAAAGCCGAAATTCGAAGTACAAACTTGTCCAGCAAGTTTGGCTCACCAAATCCTAGTATGGGAACATGCAAAAGCATGTCAGCCAAAGTATGCCAAAGTATGTTCTAATGTATTAATTTATTAATGTTAGTCATACTTTACTATTCCCTCTACATATGAAGGGATGCGTGTCTAACTTCCAGATTAGAATCTAGATTGGAAATCCAGAAAATAGTTTGAATCCAAATTAGTTAACGATTCAAACCATCAACTTTATAAGTTTGTTCTTGTTGGAATCCAAAGTATAACTTATATTTTGGAGAGAAACAAAGAATGTGATTATGTTTTATAACATTCCTATCAGTCTGTATTGATCCTAATGCAAAATGCCTTCAACAAAATTGAACACTAGTTGAAGAGAAGCAAATATTGTCACCAAAGTGGATTGGTTTGTCATCTATCCGAATGAAGATCAGTACAAGATGAATTCAAAAGCAGTATGACAAGTATTACTTTTGTAAGCTAATTTTTTGGTGCAAACTTAACCCGAAACTTTGGCTCACCAACTCTTATCCTGGTTTGGGAACATGCATAGCATGTCAGGCAAAGTATGTTCTGATGTACAATTTCTTTAGGACCGTACTTCATTTATTGTTCCATCTGCATACAGAAGGAAGAGTTGTGTTAACAAACGTTTGTGTCATATCTTCAAGATACTCAAAAGTGGAAATGAAGAATACAAACATGCACTAATCAGCAGATCAGATGAAGACACACATTAGAGTTGGATAACAAATGTTAATGCAATAGTGGCTATCCATCCTTGTCAATTGGCGCAAATCCCGCGTTTTGACAGAAATTCTGAGTGATAGTTTCTTAGGCACAATCGCGGTGTCAACAATTTGTATGACTATCTCAGTTCTTTAGATCTAAAAGAGTACCTTATTCTTTTACTCTTTCAGTCTTTAACAATTTTTTCACGAGTCAGATTGTTTAGGATCATTTCTTACCTCCCTAACTTTTGCAACAAATCTATATTTCTTTCTTGAGTAAATTACCTGTTTGGTCCCTGTGGTTTACACTTTCTACCCATAGTAGTCCCAAAAACAAAATAATTACGCAAAAGGCCCATGTGGTATGCATTTTTGCACCCTTTTTGTCCATCCCTCTAACAAAACATTATCTCATCCCGTTTAAGTGGCTCACGTGCCCCTCACATGAGGGTAAATTTAGTCTTTTTGTGTTTTCCCTCCTTTTTAAACGACACAGGGACCAAATTCACGCTTCAATTTATTTCTTCTTCATCTCTCTCAGTTTACTCATACGAAGAACACCATGGTTCGATGTCGATGTGGTGCACTGGGAATCGTTACGACTTCGTGGACATCAACAAATGTTGGGCGACGTTTCTACTGTTGCTCACGAATGGTAAGATTGTTCAAATTTCAGGTTTCCATGGTTTGCCCTAATTTTAGCTCACGAATGCTCGATTTTGATAGGGAAGAAGGTGTGGATTCATAGCTTGGTACGAAGGGCCTCTATCTGCTCGAGCTACATCAATTATATGTGGGTTATTGAGGTCTAAGAACATCGTTGAAGAAAAGTTACTAGCAGCTCAAAAAGAGAATAGAAGACTAAAGTTGATGTTGTGTATCATCTGGTTTGCAACTGCCATGTATTTCTGTTTTGGTTGATTGTAATCAGTGTGTTTTAATTTAGGGTAGTAATGGCATCATGTGTTCAATCTTTTGTAACCAACAAATTTATGTAAGATTTGTTGTGGTTTAATGATATGAAGTTATTGTGGAACCAAAACCAATTATTGTTTTACTTCTGTTTTTGTATCATGTTGTAACCAAACACCATTCCATTCAAACATAATTGTACCAAATGAAGCAGTGGTTACATAAACTACAAACAATTTAGATGACATAAACTACAAATATGGTTCCAAAACAAAATAATTACATTGTACCAAAAGAAGCAGTGGTTACATAAAGCCTAACCCATACCATTGTACCAAAAGAATCCACTTGGTTACATACACTACAAACATTGTTCCAAAAGATTGTACCAAAAGTAACCAAAGGATTAACCAAAACTAACTAAAAAGATTGTACCAAAACAGATTACACCAAATGTTTGTACCAAATCAAAGTTTTACCAAAACCAAACTACCAAATCATCCAACCTTGTCAACCTGTTTGTCCTTTGCATGTACGAGAGTTGTGTCCAACAATACTAGTGCTTGGAATTAACAAATAAGTACCCACATTTGACTTCCAATGTTCAGTGTAAATTTCAACTTCTTTTTTGCCACGAATGTGTTTCAACATTGTTAACACATCAGAATCATTGCCTAATGCTCTAAGACCATAATCTAAGTCCAAATCAGGGATTTTAAAATGGTAGAAAGTAGGTATAGGTTTTTTATACCCTATTTCATCCATCATGGCATCTAACTCATGCACAGAGAAAAGGTCTTTGTCTACCAAGTCTACATAACTTACCTTACCATCAACATATAACCTTCTAGGGGTCTTGGTAAAAAAAACCTCCATGATGAATCTTGAAGGTCATCAACGTAGGGTAAAGGTCTGCAAAAAAAAAAACAATGTAAAGAAGAAATAAGTTAACACAAAAGAAGAAATGAGCAAAAAAAACCAAAACAGAGTAACCAATCTTACCATAAACATCAATGTAAAGATCATCTTCAGTGTAGCTACTACGAACTTCCCATATCGAACGCACCATCACCACAAATTTTAGGTTTTTAGCTTCGTATTTGGTTTTGAAAAAGATGATGACTGAAGATGATGATGGTGATAGTTGCAAAGAAATGACGGTTGTAAGAAAAGAAATTGAAGCGTCAACTTGGTCCCTGTGTCCTTTAAAGAGAGGGAAAAGATAAAAAGACCAAATTTCCCCTCATGTGAGGGGCACGTGAGCCACTTAACGGGATGAGATAACGTTTTGTCAGAGGGAGGGACCAAAAGGGTGCGAAATGCGTACCACAGGGGCCTTTTGCGTAATTATTTTGTTTTTGTGACCACTATGGGTAGAAAGTGTAAACCACAGGGACCAAACAGGTAATTTACTCTTCTTTCTTTTTCAATAAACTTATATAGAATTGAAAAGTGAAAATAGTTTGTGTTTGTATTCAACCCCCTTTTACAAACACCTTTTGTGTTAGTCATTATCAATCCAGGACCAACACAAACAAATGTGCAATAAATGGAATTCACGTCCGAAGCTCCACACTTAGCTATTTAAACCGGACAAATGTGCATAAAACTCATTTGAGTTAAAATCAAGTCAATAGGCCTCACATCACACTTAAATATTTAAATAAAGTTAATGTAAAACCACATAAGGCAACAAAGACATGTTTTCTAAATGTTTGAGAAACATATGGCACCTATAACATGCATAGGTCCCTAAACCATCACTTTGTTGTAACATATTAGCAAAAGGTCTAAAACCACATGGTTTGTACTTTCAAAATTCTACAAAGTCAATGGAAGACGTTTATCAAAGATTTATACACTTATGACCAAAAGGACTAATGTGTCACCATCAAAAGCTCATAAGTTGTTTAAAATCCCAAAAAAAAGTCAATAAACCTTTCAACTTGTTTAACTACGTCCGACTAAATCAATAACAACCCAAATGTACATTTTTAAGAACCAAAATCACATCTTACCCCATATATCCAAATATTCGAGAAATCTCATTTAAAGTAATAAATATAATTTGGTGTCTCAAAACATCCCACAAACACATCATAAATATTATTTAAAGATTTCATGACCTAAATACGCCTAATTGCACAAGTATTCATAAAACTCATCAAAAGTGGAATAAACATATAGGGGTGTGTTCAAAACCTAAAATAAAGATATTTTGACATGTTTATAGCTTTGTAAAGAATTTAGAGCTCACCTTACTAGATTTATGCCAAATCTACAATCCAAACCAAATCTTGAGCTTCCTTTGGTAAAGTCTTGAGATCCTCAAGCTAGACTCTCAATATGTTATAAAGCTCCTAAGAACTCCTCTTTTACTCCTAATCTTACCCAAATGCAGCACAAAGATATCAAAAGGTTGGGATGGAGAGAAACCAAAAGCATATCTCTTAAAGATAAGAAATGAAAGGGTTACCTTAACCAACACTCTTGATGACAGGGGAGAAGTGTGGGGTGAAAAAGTGAATAGAAAACCCTAAAATCCGAGGTTTTAAGACTTGTAGCTGACTTACATTACTAGGCCTGCGACCTAGGTCGCATGGCAGGTCGTCCGCATGAAAGGAAATCCAGACAGTGAGTTACACGGCCTAGGTCACCGGTCAGGTCACAAGAAGATATTTTTTGCTCAAAGTCATGTTTTTTGCACGTTTCGACTTCCACGAACCCTATGTCCACTCATAAGAAACATATTTATAAAATGAGCACTTTAAAGCCACACAACCACGAACAGGCACCCAACGAAGACCCTAAAATTGCGGTGGTTACCGCAACAAAGGGAGGAGGTTGGGGGGAGATCACAGGTGTAGGGGTACAACGGAGGAAGACGATGGTGGTCGTGGTTGGTTGATGGTGTAGGGGACTTGTGGCAGGTGAGGAACAACCATCCATCTCCACTAAAAGGATTAGTACCTAAAATGGTGATCACGGGTTTGGGGTGTTATTAGTGGCGTATCCAGAAACTTAGGTGATTAATTGGGGGGCACATCTAAGGGTGTAAAAACCTCTAAAGTTGAATAATCCATCAAAAGCAAAACGATTTTTGGATATTCGGTTTTCAGGTTAAACGTTTCGTTTGCTCGGTTGGTCATTTTTCTTACTATTTGGTTAAACAGAAAAACAAATTATGAATTAATGTATTTATTTTACTTGTATATGAGTTTAGTGATCGTCGGAGACTTTCAAAGATGGGGCACTTAGGCGAACAAAGCCAAAAAGATAGGGGAGTTGAGGTAAATAAAAGAATATCCAAGGGTAAATTTTATATTTTTATTTTATTTTGGTTTCAATGGGGGCGTTTCCCCACTCCCAAATGAGTGTGCCTGCCCCTAAATGAGTGTGTTTGCCCGTGGTTGTTGGTTACGACTTTACAGAAGAAGTGGAGTTGGTGAGGTAAGCGTAGGGTAAGTAGGGGTGCTAAAAAACGGACCAACCCGACCAACCCAAACAGAAAAAGAAAAACTTAACCCAAGGTAACCCGACACATTTTTGGTACAAAATAAGGCCAAACCGCATCTATTGGGTTGGAATTGGGTTAGGATAATTTGAACCCAACCCAACCCAACTCGATGAACCTGATACCTTTCTATATTATGGATTTAATATGATTGCTAAGTCTTTGTTTAATATATGTACATTAGACATTAGTCCAACCTATAAGTGGCTATATTCAAAAGTATATTACAATTTCATCTATAATATACTTTGATTTTACTTTGTTTAACAAAACACGCTTAGCTAGATTTTAAATGAGGTACCAAAGTTTCAATCCGACTAATTCTACAAAAAAACTAGGTATGAGCCACACAAATTAGCGAGGGAAAAATCCCTCACAAATTAGCGAGGGATTGACCACAAACCCAATCCGCCGCTAATCCCTCACTAATTAGCGAACAAGCCAATTAAGCTGCTCGGTTAGCTGAGCATGTCGCGTTATCCACTACTAGAAACTTCCATATTTTCGACGGATTCCGTCCGTCGGTGAGTACCAACGGAACACCGACGGATTTTTGACATTAGCGACGAAAAACCTTTCTGTCGGTAAAAATAAATGTTTCCGACGGATTACAGACGGGCACAATAATATTCAAGTTTTGATTTACTTTAAAATAAAATTCGTCCGTGATCCATCGGAAAAAGTTAAATAAATATATTTTTTTTAAATATTAAATTTCGTCGATGATCCGTCATAAATCACCGACGGATTACCGATGGACGTGGGTTAGCCGTCGGTAATCCGTCAGTGATTTGTAACGGATCACCTACGGAATATATATATATATATATATATATATATATATATATATATATATATATATATATATATATATAGAGGCGGGTTCAAACGAGGAGCGTACCAATTTAAGAAAACGCGAGGAGCACCGCCCATGTACTGAATCACATGTGATTCACTACACAAACCGCGCGCTTTTGCAAACCGCGGGACAAACCACGCGTGTCCGAATTTTAATCACATATGATTTTAGTTGTGAATCAAATGTGATCCACTACATGGGCGGAAGCCCCCCGATCAGTTGTGAATCACATGTGATTCGACAGTAGTGAATCACATGTGATTCAGTACATGAGCGGTGCTCCTCGCGTTTCTCGTAAATTGTTACGCTCCTCGTTTGAACATTTCTCTATATGTATATATATATATATATATATATATATATATATATATATTTATATTTAGTACGCGTATGATGTTTTACGGATAATATTTTGTCATATTTAATTTAATTTTAAAAATAATAATAATTAAATTAAAATTTTATAACGACGGACCGATTATCCGCGGGTAACCGTGTTCGTCGGTAATCCATCAGAGTGTCGGTAGGTATTATATTTTGGCTGTCCCTATTCTGTAGGTGGGCACCTCCGTCAGTTGATCGTTGGTGATCCGTCGGTAGTGTCGTCCGTCAAAAATTGTATGAATTTAGTATTTTAATTTGTATAAATTTGGTTATTTTTAGTTTGTTGGACAACTTCAGTTTGTTATTTCCAATTTATGGACATGTTTTGTATTATAAAATACTGGAAATACATTTTTTTTAAATAACTGAAATTAAATCAACGAAGGATTAGTGACAGAAATCGGTAGCTAAAAGTTAGTGGAACCCTCACTAATCCGTCGCTAATGGGTTCCCTCGTTAATCCGTTGCTAATAGGTTCCCTCGCTAATCTGTCTCTAATAGGTTCCCTAGATAATCCGACGCTAATAGGTTCCCTCGCTAATCCGGCGCTGATACTAGTCCCTCGCTTTCCGTCGCTGATAACATCACATACGCCTTTTAGACTCGCCGACTATCAGCAACAGATCAATGACGAATATAAGCTTTAGCGATGGATTTTTCCCTCGCTGATAATGGTTATTTTTGTAGTGCAACTTAACCCAATCCACACGGCCCACACGATTTGGGTTGGATTGTAGTTTTGCTTGGTTAGGTTGTATTTTTGTAGTGCAACACAATATACCCTTCACCTAATAGATGTGAGTTAACAACATTAGTGTTAGGAACCAATAGTTACGAAAATACATGGGAGATAAAAACAAAACTACTATAAAACCACATAGATCAAATGCCTAATTTAGGGCCTGTTTACTAGCTGCTGACCGGGCTGACTCGGTCAGCACATCTGACCCGGTCAGCAGTCAGAGCGTTTACCGAATCCCTATTGCTTACCGAAATCTGACCGATAATCTGACCTGATACTGACCGAACCCGTTCCTAAAATATGCTGACCGGAGTCAGTTTTAAGTATTCCACATCGTGCCCCTGCCATTAGGTCAAAAAAACGAACGCTGCTCTCCTCCTTCCTCTCCCTCGTCGCTCTTCTTCCCCCGTCGGCGCTCCCTCGTCGGCGCTCCAGGTAAGTTCGATTCGTCGGCGCTCCACACCCTCGTCGGCGCTCCACACCCTCGTCGGCGCTCCAGGTACGTTCGATTCAACTTTAGTGGGTCTTTCTTTTCTCTGTTCAGATATGGTCTGTTACTTGTATGCGATTCTAGGTTTTGTACACTATACAAAAGATTATTTAGGGGATGTTTTCTCTTAAACAGACTTGTTTATTATAAGGTCATGGATGGTTTTTGGTTAGTGATTGAATGTTGTTTTTGCTTGATCTATGTGTACAAGAAAATGATGGATTAATCGTATTAGAGATCAAATTACAAAAGACCCACCTCAAATTTATCTTACTAAATATAAATAAAGCAGGAGAAGGGTAAAAGACTTTGTGTTTCAGGGGTTCATTGTTTTCATCAATACCCTGGATTTCATTATTTCATATGTAATGTCGATGGTTCATTGTTTCATTGGTTAACACATATAGCTTGCTTCATAGTTTCATTACTTAATCAATACTTGGAGTTTATATGTTTTCTGAATGTTATCAGTGATTCATTCATGACAGGAAATAGTTTCAACCTATTTGTAGTGTCATTAGTTCATAGTTTTAGAATTTCATAGTTTCATTATTTCATCAGTATTGAGGGTTGAGCGGTTGTGGTATTCATTGTTTCATCAATAATATGTCATGGTTTCATTATTTCATCAATATGTGGTGTTTATATGTGTTCTAAATGTTATTCAGGGGTTATGGATTTCATTGTTTCATCCATAATGTGTAACACTTTCATTATTTCATGAGATTTTGCAAAATTTTATGAAAGTGCAATGGTATTTGTTGTTTAGAACTACTTTCCATTAATTAATGACATTCCCACAACTGAATAGTAATGGCAGATTCAAGTACGAAAGATATTGTTATGATTGATAAATACAATATATAATCTATTATGTAACGAATTCATGTACATACATCCGACTTATTTTATCTCAAAACAGTAGCTATAATCGACTTATTGTTTTCATCAATAACTAGTAGCTAAGATCATCACTAATGGAGAGACTAGTGAGAATCACTTTTTATGTGTCAAATTATTTCCAACTCAACAATAAGAATAGAACCTCTATAGAAAGCTATAATGATAGTCCACTACAAGAACACCTCTATATAGAGAGGTAATATATAAACACAATGATCAAGGCTGGTGTTTGTGCCCACTCTTGGTTATTGCATTACTTGCCCACTCTTGGTTATTTCATCTCATCAAGCAGGATGTTATTTGAACTTTTAAATCTGTTTATCTATCTTGTATGTAAATATCTATCATGTTACAATTATTATACAAGTCTTGCTATTTAAATGGAAGAAAGCACGTTGAAAGGGATGTGGAACATATCTTAAACAGGTTAAGGCAGATTGTGGTTTTTTCTTTGTAGCTTTCAGACGATTCCTCAAAACATACGAATCATATATGTAAAAGTGGTTAACTACATTTGAAAATAATAGAGCAACATATTCATGATTTACCAACAATGAATGAACTACATTAAGCAAATTTAGGATATAAAATAAAGTTGTTGCTGGTTTGCTCCAAACAAAACAACTAACTATACAATACAATACTTGATGCTTAACACAAATTGACCTTCGTAAAGTTGCAAGGTTTGCTCCACTACTACAAAATGATTAAACATCTAGAATAAATATAGAAACATATAGATGTTAATATGTCAGACAACAAAAATAAAACATGGGATTTGAAGAGAGTCATGATCTGTCAAACTCTGTTAAGTTTCAGGATGAGAGCAACGATTTGTTGAAGAGAGTTGACTTTGTTTGGAAGTGTGGGAGTATGATTCAAGGTCACTTTATGATGGCATTTTAGTCTAATTTTTTTTTGTAAGTTGTAATCTGGCCCCATAATTCTTTTTTTCAATAGAACCCAACCATATATATATATATATATATATATATATCCAATCTTTTCTTATCTTTAAAGTTTGCATTCTTATCTTTATGTTGTGTTCTTACTTGAATGCAAATGTGTGTGTTTTCTTTTTGTTTTTGTACTTCGCTTGAAATGTGTTTGGCCTTTTTGACGTAGGTATGGAATCGTATGATGCTAGAGTTTTGAGGGAAGTTGCATTTGATCCAAATTCGAGATTTCCGTTTCCTCCGCCAAGTATGTATTATTGTTTTCTAATAGTGAGATATTATTATTTTCCCGTATTTTTTAATTGTATTTATAAATGCAGATAAATATTATCTTTGTGACGCTGCATACCCAAATACCCGTGGATTTTTGACTCCTTATCGCAACACGAGGTATTGGTTAGCTGATTTTCGACGCAGACGTGCGGTAACTAAAGAGGAAAAGTTTAATCATGCACATGCACAACTTAGAAACGTTATTGAACGTGCGTATAGCGTTCTGAAAGCAAGATTCCCAATTTTGAAGCAAATGGCTTCTTATCGTTTTCCAATACAAATAGAGGTTGTGGTTGCTTGTTTTGCAATCCATAATTTTATAAGAAGATGTAATATCCAAGACCAGTTGTTTATGGAATACGACGAGGGAGCCATGTTTACTGCGGAAGAGGAAATGGAGGAGCCAGTGAAGAAGAAATTGTTGAAGTACACTGGGGGGCTTCTCAGGACAATGGATATATGGCTAATTTGCGGGATCAGATTGCAACCCAACTGTTTTCAAATGCTTCAAATTAATTTTTATTTTGTTTTGGATGAAACAACAAACAAATGTTTTTGATATTAATGTTTCGTATTCAAATGTGAATGGCTATTAATATGTTCGGACGTTTATTTTGAAGTATGAAGATTATATTTTGTTGTCTAATTTGCATGTTAATTATATAAAAATAGAGTATATTGTTGGTAAGCAATTATTTAAAGTTTGAAGTTTGTATTTCTCTTCTATTAAATGATTTATAATAGAAATAATTACAATTAATTTAGCATATAATCACATAAGGGTTAAAATGGTAATTTTTTTGTTGGTAAGTACTTACCAAAAGACACTTGGTAAACACTCTTACCCGGACAGCACTTACCCAGAAAGAGTTGGTAAACGCCCCTTACACTCATTATATTTTCCTAATCCAAATTTCTAAAAGCTTGAACCTTCAAAAGAGATAGAGCTGACTTTATGAGCATTTATGGCGGCATGGTGTTCATCAATCGACTCCGTACCTCCTCAAATTCGCCATGCTAGCTTCTCTCTCTCTCTCTCTCTCTCTCTCTCTCTCTCTCTCTCTCTCTCTCTCTCTCTCTCTCTCTCTCTCTCTCTCACACACACACACACACACACACACACACACACACACACGTTATGTGTATAAATATAAAGAGAGTGACACATGTATACAATAATTTTTCTTTTACTTATAACCTAGAGAGAGAGAGATGGATGGTGAAAGGAGAAAGACAAGTGATATGAGTCTACTTGTTATATGCTTGTTGTTCACTTCCATATTTACCAGCACAGTTTCGTCACTAACCAACGAACAAGAAAAGGATCGAATCAGGGCGTTGCCAGGGCAGCCGGAGGTGGCGTTTTCCCAGTTTTCCGGCTACGTTACCGTCCACAAGAAACATGGTCGAGCCCTTTTTTACTGGTTAACTGAAGCTGCAACTCACAATCCACAGGAGAACCCTCTTGTTCTTTGGCTCAATGGAGGTAATTGAATTACATTACATGCATTAATTCAATAAATTACTATAAAAAATAATTCAACATATAAAACACTTTTTTTTAATTAAACATTATTTGTAAGCTTTATATAAAAATACTAGAAGTTTAGTTGCGCAATACAGCGCGATATATCTCGATTTTAATGTTCTAATTTATTTTAATGTGTGGTTTTGAGAAAACGGTCATGTTTTTTTTATAAATTTGTTTAAAGAATGACGTTTTTTAAGGAGTTCATGATTTAAGAATTTGAAATGGTTAGAGATAAAGATTAATTAATAAGAGTCCACGATTTAAGGATTTGAAGGTTGTTAGAGATAAGTATTGATCAAGTAATTAGCTATCAAAGGGCTTTTGGCCTAGCGGTATTGGAGCCCCTCGCCTTCTAGGAGGTCAGGGGTTCAAACCTCACCAAAGGTGAGGAGGGTGTGTGAGTTTATTTGTTGCATTTGTCGTATATAAATATTATATACTTCAAAAAAAGTAATTAACATTAAAAATGGTACATAAAGCTTCATTAGTTGTTTTTAAGAGATTTTAAACAATTAACATTAAATAGCAATACATGAAGCTTTATAGGTTGTTTTTAAGTGTTTTTTATAAATGCTTTATAATATAGTGTATATATATATAGGGTTGGGTTCACGTGAGACCAACACGTTTTCGTGAGACCACAAAATAACACTAAACCTTCACAGCGATTCATTATGAAGGTAAGAAAAAGAGCGAACCTTCACAACAAAAACACTGTGAATGTTTACCTTCACAATACATTCACAGTCTTTTGCTGTAAAGGTTTAGTGTTATTTTTGTGGTCTCACGGGTCTCACGGAAATAGCTTGGTCTCACGTGATCTCAAGTCTATATATATATATATATATATATATAGGTTGGGTTCACGTGAGACCAACCTATTTTCGTGAGACCACAAAATAACACTAAAACTTCACAGTGATTTATTGTGATGGTATAAAAAACAGCGAACCTTCACAACACGATACATTCACAGTCTTTTACTGTAAAGGTTTAGTGTTATTTTTATAGTCTCACGAAAATAACTCGGTCTCACATTATCTCAAGTCTCTCTCTATATATACTCTTACTAATAACTTGGACTGTTTATCTTTACTGAATTATAATTAATCTCTAATCAATTGTTTTTTTAAACTATACGATCAAAGTAATTAAAACTTCTTTTTGATATTTAATTATTTTGAAAATAAAGTAACATATAATGGAAAACATTCATTTGGTAATAATTGATTGGATTGATTATTAAACAATAATAAAAAATCCTGTGACTTTTAGTTGTATCAACCCGGCTACTCTCTCTCTCTATATATATATATATTCAAGTTAACATAATCAATGTATCTGTGCCTATAGTCTCTCTCCAATGTTTGCTCACTGGTTGTCTATAGTTGGAAACCCTAATTTGAAAAACTAACACAATTTTCATTAAAAAATTATACATAAGCAAATACAGTTATTTAAAATCAAACACATTATATATAAATGACTAAATTAAAATTCTAATTTTTTTTTAAAAGGCAATGCATTAAAAAGTTAGCAAGCGACTAGCAACAAGTTACAAGGCATCAAAACAATTAAGAGGAGAGATTCTCCAAACGCCTACATCTTTAATACACTTCTTATTATGCAACACCATCCATCCAAACGAATTATCAATAATGTTATCGAACAGCTCTCTCCGGTTTTGCCCCGTTCCCGCAAATACGATCATGTTACGAAAGCACCATAACGAGTAACATACCGTAAAAAGAATTGCTTCGAGACATTTACGTTTCACAGAAGAGCCCTGAACCACTCCTATATCTTCCGTAGCCGCTGTTAACGAAGAATATGTGGAGAACGGGTGCTGCCACCATCCTTGAACCCTCCTCCAAACGGCCACCGCAACTTCGCAAGAAAAGATCAAATAGCTAGAGTCACCTTCCATCTATACCTCCTAACACATAAATAACATCTTCAACAACTTTTTTAAAATAGAGTAAATTGAAGTTTTGTTCTCTAAATTGCTCCAACGGTTTCTCTAAAACATTTTCGATCATATTCCTTACATTTAAATAATCATTACATTATTAGCTACACATTATTTTTTGTACATTCTTGTTCATTTTAATAAATGTTATTACGCTAGCTAGTTATCAATTAATAAACTTACATAACTATACTGTAGGACACGTAAAGGAAGTGTGATAATATGAATTAGATTAGAGAGTCAATATAAAAAGTATATTATGATGTTCTTAATAATTTGTAGTTGATGTTTCATATATATATATGTTGGATTAATAATAGAATTTATGTATATATAATAAGAAAACAAATGAATAAAGGGCTGTTTGGTGGTTTGATGCAAAATGATTAAGTGATCAGGATGATTAAGTGATCAGGATGATTAAGAGGCTCTTATGATATAGTATAAAATGAAATATAGTTGTTTGGTAATTGTCTAGAATGAAATCAAGGTGCTGAATAGTTAAGGAAGGCCCAAGATACAAAATCATTTAGAGGGTTTTAGAACCATTAAAAGACAGATTTTTTTTTTGCCAAACAAGATTCACCTCTTAATGATCCAGAGATTGCCTTATAATAGAACTATTAAGAGGTAAACAAACAATCCAAAGAAACAAACCAATATTAATTTGTATATGCTATGATAGGGGGTACCCTATAAAACCATTATAATCTAAGTTTTATTAGACTTGATTATTCTGAACACATCACATACTGTGTTTTTTTTCCATGTGGGTTTTCTTGTCAAATTAAATTCTTCTGAACACAAGTGTACGTGTTTAATTACTGATGGGGGTTGCCTCTGTATTGCTCAAGAGTATGAAAAAGTCATGGGCTATTATGTGATAACATTAAAGAAAGAGAGTGCAGTTTGTCTTTTTAATGCTCAGATAGAATGTATCATTACAACAAGACTATCAATAACATATGCATACACACATATGTGTAAATATTATATCTTTGAGGAAAAAATAGGGTTTTATCATATTTAGTTTCAATTTATTTAAGAAAAGTGGTCATTCAAGAAAAAATGATAAGACAATCTAATATCAATATTATAAATTAATTGATGAGGTTATAGGTGACTTTTGAAATGAATATAAAGAATTTTAGATCGAATGTTGACAAAAATAAATGTTTCACAAACATAGAAGTCCATCGAAAATTCAAAATTATATATATTAATATGTATCGACCATCAATTAAATTTCTTAGTGGTGGTCGTAATGCTAGTAGATTTTGGTGGCAAGCCAATTAAGTAGAAACCTGCATGTCTTTCACTTCTATCCATTGAAGTAGATGATTAATCTATGTACATTTTTCCTTCAGACTGTTCTTTTGAATAAGATATATATATATATATATATATTATATTTGTTTGATTTATTTATTTAAAATAGTTTTAAATTAATACATGATCATATTTAATTCACATATATATAGGACCAGGCTGCTCATCAATAGCATATGGAGCATCAGAAGAAATTGGACCATTCAGAATTAACAAGACTGCCTCTTCTCTTTATCTCAATAAATATTCATGGAACAAAGGTAAAATTAATTATATTTTGTATTGAAAAAGTTGTGAAAAAGTAACAACAAACTTTTTCAATTTTGAACGATTAACTTCTTAAATTATTTTTTTCAATGAAAAAACTAATGAATTTTCTCCTTTTTAATGATTAAGTATTATTATTAATTTTTTTGTAAATAAATAAATTATCGAACTTTTAAAATTGGTCAACTACATCATTTTAACCCCAAAAATTAACTAAAGTATTAAAATTAAACTTAAATCAGTTTTATCATCCTTAAACTATATATGCATCATTCAAACCCTAGCTTGCCACCCCTCGTTGGCTCATTCTCATCTGCTCTCTATCATTGTCATTAGCCCCTGGTACTCTAGTGAAAGTCCACCCTCGATACACTGAACCAATCTATACTTCGCCAGACTTGAACTCCTCCTCAATATACTTTGGAACTCCTTTCTTTCCATGGGTTATTTTTTATAGTGATTAAATGGGGTTTCACTTATTGTCGTATGGTTTTGATTTAATATTAGCCTTTGTTTATATATATGATATACAGAGGCAAATATTCTGTTTCTCGAATCTCCGGCTGGTGTTGGGTTTTCGTATACAAATAAAAGCTCAGACCTCAGGAACTCGGGTGATAAAAGGACAGGTAGATTTTGATAGCTATAATCTCGTTAATTTTGTTGACAAAGTTAGTTGACTAGCATATACATGCATAATTTAAATTAATTCTTGTGCATGCAGTACAAATATATGATTCATATTTTGATTAATTGTACGTGTATATATACAATTAATTTACTATTTATAATGCATGATGTACAAGTGATTATTACGTTCTGTCGTGCAGCTAGGGATGCACTAATATTTCTCAAAAGATGGATGTCAAGATTTCCCCAATACAAATACAGGGATTTCTATTTATCTGGGGAGAGTTATGCAGGTTATCATTTTAACTCTTTCCAAAACTATCCACCACCCGATAACAACAATCCATTTTTTCAGGGGTAAAAATGTCAAATCAAAATCTAGGTACAACTCCGACTGGATTTGGCCAATATTCTATATATTAAAAAGGTTTAATGACAAATGAGATAAACCATCAAACCTGTGCATATTGTCATGGGCTCATGGCGTTTTTTGAGGGGAAAACATCAAAAAACGGATAACACCCTGGTAACCTTTCATCTGGATAGTATGCACTAGTAATTTGTAACATGCACACATGCATAATGCATTTGTGCATAAAATCCAAAAAAACAACATAATTTACATGTATACACAAGTGCATATATACCGTCCAAATGAAGGGTCACCAGCACTACACCAAATCTCACTTAGGCAACAAATGAAAAATGTTGCTTAAGATGGGTTTATGTGTTGCCTAAGGCTTAGGCAACATGCCTATGTTGCCTAAGCCTTGTTGCCTTCTCAATGTTGCATAAGAACTTAGGCAACATAAGCAAACATCATATGTTGCCTAAGCGGACTCCTTAAGCAACACACAACTGTGTGTGTTTATGTTGCCTATGAGAAAAACATATGTTGCACCAAACAAACACTAAGGCAACATTAGATTTATGCATATGTTGCCTAAGATATCAACTTAGACAATGTATACTATTTGCGTATGTTGCCTAAGATATCAACTTAGACAACATATACTATTTGCATATGTTGCCTAAGATATCAACTTAGACAACATATACTATTTGCATATGTTGCCTAAGATGTTTTATATATAAAAAAATATTATTGCACATTTTGTGCACCATAATGCATTTTTTTACTCGCATGTTTTCTACAAACTCCTATAAACAAGCAAACTCGTGTGAATCGACAAACAACTCCAATAACCAAATAAAACTAATAAATTCTATAATTGAACGATAATGTTTTTCCTAAACAAGTTCAAAAGTCGGCAACAAGTACGAAAACATAAAAATAAAAATTAACCTAAAGCCTTGCTTGTCGAGGTTGTTGAGTTGGAGCTTGCATCGCTAGCAACACCGCAAATTTGCATCAAAGATAATATCATTTTTTTGTGTTCGGCGGCTTCCTTTTTTGCTTCATCTTGTGCCTCTTTTAGTAAGCGAATCTCCTCGTCATATATAACAACTAATTAATTATATACTGAAGCTTAATTACGTAGTAGTAAATAAATTAAAATAATATTATATATATATATACTAGTAGTGTGCCCGTGCAATGCACCGGGTGAGCAGGGTATGATGTACTTGATCCAAACTAAAAACGGTTGAATAAATAAAGTCATGTTGATTAAGCAAAACTAACTTAAAAAAAGAAACATCTTTCAACTTCATCACATATTAGAGCCATAAAAGGTTAGAAGATTAACACTACCATGTGTGTCCACAAGTCTTAATTGCAATCTTCTGCTAATCGAAAACATCTTCAGTTTCATCACCGATTCCTATAGCTCCGGCAGCGCCGCCCTGAAGTTATGGATGCTCTCTAATCGCCAGTTTTACGCTCTAATGACCCAACCTGTTAAACACACCGACAATATAATGTTCAGCCACAACTACCAACATTTTACATTCAGCGCATAACTGACCTACAAACACAGTGTTGTCAGGCCGTGACTTTTGCAATTTGTATAATGCATATACAATCATCACAGAACATCTAAAATGCATAAATTTAAATCATTAACAAATAATTAGAACACAAAAATGGCAAATGGACTTTGTATTATCTATAATCTAAGATAACTTGTTGTTTTATCAGGATTAATGTTTGCCATCTTCAAAGCTTGTTGAAAAGCAAAAATGCCCACCTCGTTGCCTGCTATAACCATGAAGTTTGATTAGTAATACAATAGATCATGCTAAAAGTGTTCTGATCACAATGCTTAGATATCACATGATTGTAAACCAAGGTAAGTAAACAAGTGAAAATGTTTATAATATATAAACAAACAAACTTAGAAAACATCAAATACATATACACACACTAACCTGATGCAGTCGAGCTCTCTTCTAAAATATTTTATCTTCATATGATCCGACTGCCTGAATAAATTGCTCCATTTTGCTAAGATCTGGCTGAGAAGTGAACAATAATAGATAGCAAAATGAAAACATGGTCCTGGAACTTGAGTCTAGGGTTTTTTAGTTTTGGGGGGAAGAGGGAAAATAGAGGGCTAGAGGGAGGGAACGGGAAAATCAAGAGGGAAATTTTGGGAAAAATTTGGAAAATCTAAATTTTTTGAAAAAAATTAAAGATCATATAAATATATAAATATATAAATATATGCATTTATTAATCTTGTATTAATGGTGTAAATAATAGATATATTATTCTAAATAATATGTATGTTAAAGTCCAGTAAACTAGTGAGACTTGATATAACAATATATTTTATTATAAATCCATAGATTTTATTGTTATTATTATATGTTACCAATAAAGCTACTATTTAAAAGTTAATAAAACTGATTATAATCCAATATATCTATTAAAGCCTAAAGAACTGATTAAAAGGCCCACATGTGGTATGTATTGGGCTCTATAAGATCACTAAGGTCCATCGTAGTCTATTAAGAACCACTAAATCCTATTAAGAACCATTATAGGCCAACAATACCTTTTATGACTTATCAAAGCCCAATAGCACTAATGTTGACTTATTACGTGTTTGTATCCAGGTCGGTACTCATATATGCATGTGGTGTATATTGCATTCGATAAGACCACAAAGACCCACTATAGCATATTAAGAATCACCAAATGCTTATTAAGAACCACTGTAGGCCAATAAGACACTCCTTGTCTTATTAAGGCCCAAAAATACCAATGGTAGCTGATTACATGTGTTTGTATGCATGTGGTATGTATTGGGCTCTATAAGATCACTAAGGCCCACCATAGTCTATTAAGAACCACTAAATCCTATTAAGAACCATTATAGGCCATTAATACCCACTACAACTTATTAAGAACTACTGAAGTTTATTAAGGTCCATTATAACCCGACAAGATCTTTTATGACTTATACAATTTTTAAAAATTACACATAAGTTTTTAAAAATACACATATAAAATTACACATACAATTTTTAAAAAATACACATTCACATCCGACTTCTTCAACTCTCGAGCACACAACATCTGAAAGAATCTAGATAATTCACAAATTGCGTCAACCTTAAATCGTCCGTACACGAGTTATTACATTTTCAACTACCTATATTTATCTATATTTTGACCTTAGGCAACATAGAAACAAGAATATATGTTGCCTAAGCCAACTCTTACGCAACAAATACAATAGATTATATGTTGCCTAAGTAAAAGTAGGTATCAACATCCGTACACAACTTATTAGATTTTTCAACTACATATATTTATTTATAATTTTTTACCTTAGGCAACATAGAAACAGGAAAATATGTTGCCTAAGATTACACAACTAAGACAATATAATGGAAGATGTTGCTTAAGATACTTGAGGCAACATATAATTATTCATATGTTGCATAAGGTCTCACTTAGGCAACATATAACGATAAGTTGCCTAAGAGGAAACTTAGGCAACATATATTAGCTTTTGTTGCCTAAGCTTATCTTAAGCAACATAGGCAATTAGCCTATGTTGTTTAAGGCAACATTTGGTGTAGTGCAGGGTGTTCTTCAGTTTTCCGTTCTTTTGAGGTTTTCCCCTGAACCTCTCTCTTTCTCTCTCTCTCTCTCTCTCTATATATATATATATATATATATATATATATATATATATATGGAGGCTCAAGGGAAAACCTCAAAAAATGAAAAACTAAGTAATATCCTGGTAGTCTTTCATCTAGACGGTATGCATTTGTGCATACAGGTAAATTAAGTTGTTTTTTTGGTTTTTATGCATTTGTGCATATGCACGAGCTCATGTTACAAATTACCTGTATGCACAAGTGCATAACGTCCAGATTAAAGACTACCAGAGTGTTCCTTAGTTTTTCGTTTATTTTACATTATATATACATATATATATATATATATATATATATATATATACATATATATATATATATATATATATATATATATATATAATATAGAGAGAGGAATGGTCATGCGAGAAATTAAACACTATGGGAGAAGGCGGGAAGTGTGATATCATGTATGATTACAAGGCACGTGGGTGTGTTTAATCATATATGATTAAACATCTATGTATTGCCAATGTAACATGTCTTTAATCATATATGATTAAACTTGTGTTTCATATATGATATCACACTTCTCGCATTCTCGCATAAGGTTTAGCTTATCGTTTGAACATGCCCCTATATATATATATATATATATATATATATATATATATATATATATATATATATATATAGAGAGAGAGAGAGAGAGAGAGAGAGAGAGAGAGAGGAGGGTTATTATGCATCCCTTATAGATAATGCAACCTATGCAAAAGTTGAGGTTAATGTGAGAAGCGTGAGAAGTGGATTTGAGCCGCTGATCACTTTTAATCAAATGTCCTCCCATGAATTGTGTCTTGGAAGGGAATTGATCTAATGCACTTTATCTCGGTGCATCTCATCCTAATGTGCATCCATTTCTCATCTAACGATTGATAATCACTTCTCACGCTTCTAACGTTAAGCTCAACTTCTCACCGGAACCCAACCCTATATATATATATATACATATATATATATAGAGAGAGAGAGGTGGGTTCAAACGAGAACGCTAACTATTTACGACAATACGAGAACGGCCGCCCATGTACAAAATCACTAGTGATTCACTACAAAATCACTGGTGATTCGCGCGACTTGCGACGCGACTTGCAAGTCGCGTCCCAGGTCGCCCGCTACCAGATCGCGAATCATCAGTGATTTTGTACGTGAATCACCAGTGATTTTGTACATGGGCGACCGTTCTCGTGTTCTCGTAAATAGTTAGCGTTCTCGTTTGAACCTTTTTTTTTCTCTCTCTCTCTCTATATATATATATATATAGAGAGAGAGAGAGAGAGGAAAGTTGTATTATTCATTCTGAATAATGTATTATTCATCATGAATAGTGAATGAACGTTCACATTTGTTATTCATATTGAATGTGGTATCCGGGGATGTGCATACATATTCACAATGTATAAAACCAAATTTCGGCTATGAATCGGGAAACAAAAAGAGCGCGCCATGTGCCCACACCTTCACGGTCATTCATTTATTATTTACCATGAATAATGTATCATTTAGGATGAATAATACAACATTCATGGTGAATAATACACGATTCATGATGAATAATACATGAATAATGAATTTGTGTATTATTCATCGTGCATGTTGTATTATTCACCCCGAATACTTTATTATTCATACTGAATACTGTATTATTCATCATTTTTTTGAAAGACAATATTTTTATTAAAACCAAGTACCACTACATACATCAGAAGGTGCAGACCCATACAAAAAAAATAACAAACATTGGCCATGATCACTTTTAATCTATGCAAAAGTTGGATTCAACAACCACTTTGCCCAATCTAAGGATACTTTTTTTATCTCTTCTCTTGATCCACTCGAACGCTTTCCTTTGATTTTCGAAGAACAAATCCTCAATACTTCCTTTATCCCCTTAGAACACAATTTTATTTCTATGTGACCAAATAAAATAAAGGAAAGTCCAACACACCGCTTCCCATAACGCTTTGGTTTTTTTATCCTCCCCCGCCGTTTGATCCACGTGCAATAGTGATTGTACCGAGTCCACGTTAGCGATGTTCATTCTCCACCAATTCCCGGTCATGTTCCAAAAGCTTTTTAGCTCCCTACAACCCACTAGCGCATGGTCCACTGACTCAGGTGTGTCTTCGCATCTTGGGCAAAGCACCGAATCCAAGTCGATTCCCATCCTCTCTAGTACCAACCGGCAAGGGATACGACCCAATCTTGCCCTCCATATGAAGATGCAATTTTTTCGGGATCATGGTATGCCATCTCGTCTCCACGATCCTTCCTTCCCCCTCCACCCTAGCATCCCCCACTATGCCTCTAAGAGTTTTGACATTGAACATCTTATCCGTATCCAAATTCCACACTATTTTATCCTTACGTTCTTTAACCGGGCTCCGATCTAGAAGCCTCCTGTCTAGGAGATCCAATTCCCCTCGTTCCTTTCCTCTAGGTTCTCGCCTCCAATCCCATTTCCACGACCACCTACCTCTAACCCATTCCCCCCTCTCCGAGACTAAAGCGTTTTTATTGATTTCTAGTCTAAACAACCGTTGGAACTCCCTTTGTAGTGATCCGTTTTCGGTCCAAGAATCCATCCAAAACTTTGTCCCCGTTCCGTCCCCTATTTCGTTCACGAATGAGGTCGTGAACTCTACCCCCGAGCTATCCAAATCCGACCCTACCTTGATAATGCTCCCCCATGCCGAGCCTTGCCCCCCAATCCCGCTTTGAAAACCTCTAAGACCTCCCTCTTCCCCATAAAGGCTTTGAATAACCTTGACCCACAATGATTCTTTATCCGAAAGGAACCGCCACTACCATTTCCTCAAAAGACCCCAATTTGCCGATTGTAATGTTCCCACGCCCCCCCTCTTTAATGATCCTAAAGTTCTTTCCCAATTGACCCAACATACGCCTTTTTTCTCACTTTCTCCCACCCCCCCCCCCCCTCAAAAGATCTACTTCTAACTCTCTCCAACTCTTCGATCACACCTTTCGGGGCTCGAAACAACGAGAGGTAATATAACGACAAGCTACCGAGTACCGATTTTACCAACGTTAATCTTCCTCCAATCGACATAATTTTTGTTTTCCAAGAGGCAAGTCTTTTTTTACCTTTTTAATCGTCGGTTTCCAATGTTCCAACCTACACATCGATGCTCCAACCGGAAGTCCAAGGTAAATAAACGGGAGAGTGCCCCAACCACATCCCAAGCTTCGTGCCCAAGTTTGCACCTCCCCATAGCTTACACCAATCCCGTACCTCCACTTTGTACTTTGCTTATTATTTTTTCCATCACGGATTTCATTCTTTCCGCCAAAATCTTCGTGATAATTTTATAAAATACGTCGATCAACCTAATCGGACGGAAGTCCCCTAATCCCGTCGGATTAGCACACTTTGGGATTAATGTTAGACATGATGAATTACAACCCCAACTAAATTTCTCCTTCTCCCAAAACCATTGCACCGCCTTTAGTAAGTCACATTTTATAATCCCCCAAAATCTCTTGATAAAAGTGAATGTAAATCCGTTCGGGCCGAGAACTTTGTTCCCCCCACATCGATTCACCGCACTCCAAATTTCCGCTTCCAAGAAAGGTCTTTCCAACCATTCGGCCTCCTCTTGTGAGATACTTCCGAACTTGTCTCCCCTCATTGTCGGCCCATCTCTCTTTCTTTGCGAGGAAAACTTTTCTTTAAAGAATTCGAAAACATATTCTTTAATTTTTGTCGGTTCATCCGTCCAAACCGAATTTATATGTATTATTCACCTTTGTTATTCATACTGAATGTGGACACCCGGGGACGTGCATACATATTCATAATGAATATAACACATATATGACATTTCACGTAAAAAACGGTTAAGATAAAAAAAACTATATCAAGATGGATGTCATATCGAAGAGCACGAAATTCTCGTCTTTTTGATGTAATTTGTTTGATTAAAATATTAGTAATTTTTAAGATAATTTATTTTAAATTTTAAGAGGGTAAAAGTTTTTAATTAAAATAAAAAATAAAAAGTCAAATAAGGTACGCGCATATTCAAATTTTCAATTTTGTCCCTAATCACTTCTTAATTAATCTTATTTTGTTTTAACCATTGATTAGTTTTCCAAATTTTGATCAATGGCCGTGACTTGTCCTCATGTGCACAATGAAAATTGAGTTTTCATTTGAACCATATATATATATATATATATATATATATATCAAAGATGTAAATATATATGAACCATTCATCTCTCTATAAAAGACTTTTAGAGAGTGAGAGAGAGAGGGAGAGAAAGAGAGAGAGAGAGAGAGAGAGAGATTATCCTAACAAGGGTCATCAAAATTCTGTAACATTAATTAGTTTATTTCTTTTTCATGATTATAGGTCACTATGTTCCTCAATTAGCTAAGAAAATCCATGATTACAACAAGAATCATTCCAATCCATTCATCAACCTAAAAGGGTTCATTGTAAGTTACCTTCTTGACAACATCTTAAAAAACATGCCCAAAATTAAGACATTGTCGTGTTGTTCGGGGAGTAATTAACCAACGATTAGGTACAAATTATATCTTGATGTAGGTTGGAAATGCAGTGACAAATTACAAGTATGATAACATTGGGACAGTAGCATATTGGTGGAGCCATTCAATTATATCGGATTCAACCTACAAATGGATCATGAGTTCTTGCAAATTTACATCATCAAAATACCCCAAAAAATGCGATGATGCAATCAATTATGCATGGAATCATGAGTTTGGAGAGATTGATCAGTACAGCATTTACACACCTTCTTGTAACAAATCATCAAGTAATCTTACAACAGCCATAATTAGCAGGAGGCTCAAGAATACTCTTGTACGTATTTCTGGCTATGATCCTTGCATCGAGAACAATGCTGAAAAGTACTATAACAGGCCTGATGTACAACATGCAATGCATGCAAATTTCACAGGGATTTCCTATAAGTGGACTGCCTGCAGGTCTAGAGTTTATTTCTTTTATTGATTTTTAATTTCTACAAATAAAAAATGCAACTAAATATGCGTTATAGATGTTATGGATTTTGGTTTTTGATTGTCTTTGCAGTGATGAACTTCTAGAAAACTGGAAGGATTCAGAGTTTTCGATGCTACCAACGTACAAGAAGTTAATCGTGGCTGGTTATAGAATATGGATTTTCAGGTAAGTCACTCCACAATCATGCGTCAAAATTTTGTACTAGACGTGAATCATCAATCCTCTATATATAGGAACCTTCTTCCCTCTACAAGGGCTCTTTTAGTGAGAGATTTGAAGGGGTTTCACTTATCCTAACAAGATGTTAATTACATAGTGGCGACACAGATTCGGTTGTACCAGTTACTGCCACAAGATTTTCATTGAGCCATCTTAATCTCACGGTTAAAACTCGGTGGTATCCGTGGTACTTGAATGGTCAGGTACCTATATGAGCCACTCCAATCTTGATCACAAAGTTTCCTTCTATTTTAGCTGAAAACATGTACACATTAAGATATATGTGGATAATAACAGGTAGGAGGATGGACAGAAGAGTATGATGGGCTAACCTTTGCAACAGTAAGAGGAGCTGGTCATGAAGTCCCTTTGTTGCAGCCTCGAAGAGGGTTTCTCCTATTCCAGTCGTTCCTGGCTGGCAAAAACTTACCAAGATCATGATCACAAGATATATTACTAAGATCTTTGAATCAATCAACAAAATATTAAATTTGTGGGTTCGTAAGTATATATAGGAATCATTGATTCGGTTGAAGTTTAATTAATGAAAATTGTTGTGTTCATAAGATTCATTGACAGAATTATAAATTGAATATTGTTTGATGTGCTAAAGTATGGATTTTCCATACAAGTAGAGTTATATATATTTTTTAATATCCGCTAACGTAACAACCCACCCCAAACATACACCACATAACATAACACACATCTCATCATAAGATAACAAAGATACATATATTACATCACGTAAAGTCTGAGGGTCCCAAAACTGTACATTACATGATATTTAGTACAAACGTTTTACTACAACATTACATTATGACTACTAAAGTTATTGATACAAAACGTTTCATAAAAACTTCTTAAGCACATACAGCCTTCAAAAGCATATCACAATTTATCCTTTCCTTTGTCTTACTTGCACCTTGACTTGGAATACATATTTTTTGAAAACAACATGAGGGTTAGACCAATTGGTCTAAGTGATAAAATCCCTGTCAATTTAGTAATTATTTTGTAAAAACAATGATATATAACAATTATCACAATACCAATCAGGACTCGTATGCACTGTGTACAACTCTTTCACATGACCATATTAGTTGGCTGCGCTAAACCAACTAATCTATTTACTCCGCTGTACTAAAATACAGCCAACTCCGCTGTCCCTCCGTACAACCAAACTCCACCGGCCCTAAGTCCGGCCAACGTGTAATCGCGCAGTGTAATGCTTATATAAATACAACATACAACATACATCTCAATATATCATATTTCAATCATAAGCACATCATCACACTACCTACCACGTACTTATTCAGTATATATGTATTCCAGTTTAAAAATGGTTAAAGTAAAACTCACCTGAAGAAATAATGCAATTATCACCTTCTTTTGAAAACTTGCAAGAACCTTACTTTTCCACAAACTTCACCAAATCTGAATTACACAAAATACATATAACCATTTACCACATAAAACTAATCGACAGGCTAAGAATCCTAAATAAGCCCATTTACCCAGAAAACACTCACAATCCAGATATAACTCCCATCCGAAAATGACCCTTATCCGGATAAAATCCCTATTCAGAAAATACTAACAATCCAGATATACAACTCATCCGGAAACCACAATGAATCCGGGTACACAAACCGGATACATATAATCCGGAAAACAACCCTATCGGAATCCAATCCGGAGAAACATATCCGGAACCCGATTCGAAAAACCTTATCCGTAATTGCAAACCATCCGGATACTTTTGTATCCGAAAATCTCAATCAGGAACACCCATCTGGACAACTTAATCGGAAACCTTTATTCGGAAAGTCAAGGAACCCGGAAACATGTCCGGACAACTCACCCGAAAAAAACTGGCAAAACACATCCGGAAACTTTGGAGAATCCGGATACACATGTTATCCAGAAACACAAAGAATCCGGATAACGTCCGAACACAAACTCCATCGAAACCCAATAAAACAAGAAATTAGCAATTCTATACCGCTAGAAACTTGATACTAACGATTATAAACACAAAACTTAAAAGAATCATACCTCCAAATCGCCTCCAACAAAATTTAATCTTGGCCCTAATCGAACGACTCTTTCCTTTGTTTCTCTCGACTCAAAACACACACACACAGACAAAACTTAAAGAACCGCCTTGATGAATATACTGAGAAGAGGATTTAATTTATAACAATAGCAAACAACAATAAAGGACTCGAACTATACCAAAATACCAAAAACACCCCAAGACTTGCAAAACTATCCAAAACTTACTCTAAACTAAAAAATATATAAAACAACTAATTAAACAAGTAACCTTCTAAACCTTAAATTAAAATAGAACAGGAAATGCACAATTAATTAACGATCTTACCCGGGCCATTACAATATCTCCCCCTTATAAGAATTCCGTCATGGAATTCAGTCAAGCGAAAAGGTACAAGTACTTAGTTCTCATTTCCGATTCTGGTTCCGAGGTAGCATCCTGCCCTTTATGGTATCGCCATTGGACTTTTACCAAATTGATTTCCTTGTTCCGCAAGACTTTAACTTTACGGTCGACAATTGCTTCAGGTTGTTCTACGAAAGACATTTTATCATCAATCTAGATTTCTGGTAGGGAAAGTGCCTGATCTGGAGTAACCAAACACTTTCTCAAATTCGAAACATGAAAAGTGCTATGGATACTACTTAATTCTGGCGGATGTTCTAATCTGTAAGCTACTTCACCGATTCTTTCTGTGATTGCAAACGGTCCGATGTATCTTGGGCTTGATTTACCTCGTTTCCCAAATCGAATAACCCCTTTATAAGGCGATACTTTTAACATTACCCGATCTCCAACTTGGAATTCTAATGACTTTCAGCGTCGGTCATCGTAACTTTTCTGTCCATCCTGTGCCACTTTCAGTCGTTCACGAATTTGAGTAATCTTGTCAGCGGTTAATTGAACTATTTCTGGCCCAGCTAATTTTTTTCTCCCACTTCATTCCAACATAACGGAGTTTGGCATTTTCTACCATACAGAACCTCAAACGGTGCCGCTTGTATGCTGGAATGATAACTGTTATTGTATGCAAATTTGATCAAAGGCAAGTGCTTATCCCATGATCCCCCAAAATCAACAATACAGGCCCGTAACATATCTTCCAAAGTCTGAATCGTTCATTCACTTTGACCTTCAGTTTGAGGATGATATGTAGTGCTCAGCTTTATTTGCGTCCTCATTTCTCTTTGAAAACTTTTCTGGAACCTAGAAGTGAATCGGCTATCACGACCAGAAATAATCGATAACGGAACTCCATCTCGAGTTACTATTTCGTCGATGTACAATTTGGCTAATCTTTCTAACGAATAGATTTCTTTTATCGGTAGAAAGTGAGCAGACTTTGATAATCTGTCGACGATCACCCAAATAGCATCAAATCCTTTCGGAGTCCTTGGTAGCTTCATGATGAAATTTGTAGTAATCTGATCCCATTTCCACATAGGTATTTCTAAAGATTGCAACTGACCAAAAGGCTTTTGATGTTCAATTTTTTACTTTCATTCAAGTGGAACAACATTCCACATGATGAGCAATATCTTTCTTCATTCCCGGCCACCAGTAGAACTGTCGTAAATCTTTATACATCTTATTCGTGCCCGGATGAATAAAAAACGGGATTGGTGAGCTTCTTGTAGTACTAGATCACGTAAATTACCCAGACGAGGTACCTATATTCTGTTTTCCAAACACAGTAACCCACGATCATCTTTTAAGAGTGAAGTTGATATACCCACCAACCGTTCCAGTTTCAAGTGCTCCTCTTTAAAGGCTTCTATTTGCCATTTCTTCAATTCTTCGAAGATGTTAGGTAGAAGTTCGGCTCTTAGTGCAACTGTCTTTATTGTTCCGCTCTTCTCTTATCAACTTAGTGCATCAGCTACCACATTCGCCTTTCTAGGATGATAGAGAATTTTGCAGTCGTAATCATTTACCAATTCTAACCATCTTTTTTGCCTCATATTCAGTTCTCGTTGGTCGAAGAGATGTTGGATACTCTTGTGATCGGTATAAATTTGACACTTAGTACCGTATAAATAATGTATCCAAATCTGTAAAGAGAGGACAACTGCAGCAAGTTCCATGTCATGGGTAGGATACTGTCTTTTGTGATCCTTCAGCTGTCGTGAAGCATAAGCGATAACTCTTCCGCACTGCATCAACACACACCCCAATCCTAGTTTGGAGGCGTCACTATAAACAACAAAATCATTTGATCCTTCCGGTAATGACAGGATCGGCGCACTACAGAGTTTTTCTTTCAAAATTCTGAATGCTTCATCTTGCTCTTCTTTCGATTCAAACTTTATATTTTTTCTTGCCAGTTTGGTCAGGGGCATAGCGATACGAGAGAAATCTTGTATAAACTTTCGGCAGTAGCCGGCTAAACCCAGAAAACTTCGTACTTTGGTTGGCGTTCTTGGGGGTTCCCATATTTCAATGGCTTCTACCTTTATCGGATCAACTTGAATGCCCTTCTTCGACACTACATGCCCAAGAAATTGAACTTCTCGTAGCCAGAACTCACATTTGGAGAATTTGGCATATAAATGTTCCTTTTTCAACAATTCGAGAATCAAACGAAGATGATGTGCATGTTCTTCTTCAAATCGGGAATAGATAAGAATATCATTGATAAATACAATAACGAATTTATCGAGATATGGTTTACATACCCGATTCATTAAATCCATAAAGGCAGTTAGAGCGTTCGTCAGTCCAAGAGACATCACTAAAAATTCGTAGTGGTCATATCTTGTACGGAAAGCAGTTTTCAGAACGTCCTCTTCTTTAACCTTCAATTGATGATAACCAGATTTTAAATCAATCTTGGAGAAATAACAAACTCCAATTAATTGATCAAACATGTCATCAATTTTAAGAAGCGGATACTTGTTCTTGATCGTAAGCTTATTCAGTTCCCGATAATCATTGCACATCCTCATCGATACATCTTTCTTTTTCACAAACAGAACTGGTGCACCCCATGGGGAAGTACTGGGTCTGATGAAGCTCTTATCCGAAAGATATTACAGTTGCGTCATCATTTCTTTCATCTATGAGGGTGCCAGACGATACGGTGTACGAGCAACAAGAGCGGCTCCAGGAGTCAGATCGATACCAAACTCTACTTGTCTAACGGGCGGAAGACTAGTCAAGTCTTCTGGAATTTTTTTTGGGAATTCACAGACTACTGGAATATCTTCAAGCTTACTCTTCTCTAGCTTAGTATCTATCACATAAGCTAAATAACTCGGGCAACCTTTGTTAACACACTTACGTGCTTTCAACATTGAAATAAGGCAAGATTTATGATTTCTAATATCACCATAAATTACTACTGGTCATCTCTCAGGTAAGACAACATTAATCAACTTCTTATTACAAACGATATTAGCCTGATTCTCGGCTAACCAATCCATTCCCACTACCACATCGAACTCAATCAAGGCCATAGGAAATAACTGAATATGCACCCCACACCCATCTATATCTATAACACAACTATCAAATACCTCCCTAATCGGTACTTGATTATCATTCGCAGTCTCTACCATTAAAGCATGATCTAACACTTTAAGCTTTAAATTCAAATAAGCAGCAAAAGAAGGAGACACAAATGATTGGTTTGCACCGGAGTCAAATAGCACTTTAGCACGTGTAGAGTTTACTAAAAATGTACCTGTAACAACATCAAGAATTTCCTTTGCTTCTTGCACTGTTATTTGGAAGGCACGACCCCTGGCTCTTGGTAGCTCTGGCCTTTGCATCCCTCTTGGCCTAATACCCTATGGTCTCGATGACATACTATCCCTATGGGCTCTCCACTGTGGACAATCAGACTGAACATGCTCTGGCGAATTACAAAAGAAACAGAATCGAGTCACCCGACAATCTTTAGCAATATTACCCGACTTCCTACACTTATAGCAAATCCTAGGATCAATATAACAGTCTCCTTGATGAATGCGATTACATTTAGGACATGGTCTTTCAATTGGTTTGAAAGGTGGACGACTATCAATTCTCGGGGATCTGGACTTCTTCGAATTGTAATACGGTCCCTCCCATTTTCTTTTCCTAAAACGTTTCTCACTAACATCTATCCCTTTATCTCTTTCAACATTTTATGCTGCATCCACTGCAGCTGAGAATGTATCTGGCCCCTTTGCAATTACCAAACCTCTGATCTCATAATTTAATCCAAAGTGGAATTTTTTCATCTTGAGTGCTTCCATGGCTACATAGTATTCAGCAAAACGCGACTTTTCCAGAAAGCGAGTAGTATAATCCCAAACTGACAAACTTCCTTGTTATAAATTCATAAACTCTTCTTCAAGTTGTCTAACGGCAGCTTGAGGACAAAACTGTCTTTTAAAAGATTTGGTGAAATCTTCCCATGAAAAATTGGTATACACGTCTGGTCCTTTAGATGTAATAAAAGCTTCCAACCAATACAAAGCATCGGCTTTCAGCATAGCGGTTCCATATAACACTCGTTCTTCAGCAGCACACTTGCTAGTTTTGAAAATAGCTTGAGTTTCCTTTAACCACCGCATGGCCTTTACTAGATCTCTTTCACCCGGATAAGTTGGAGGTTTGCAGCTCAGAATCATCTTATAATCACATTTCTTTGGCACAGGTATAACAACGGGTGTAACAATCGTCTCATCTTCCATATTGGGATCTGATTCTTCAGTTTCAGTGTGATGGGGACGACCAAACATAGCTTGTAGGTTTGCTTGTAGTCTTCCGATTTCAGCTGCTAAATCATCTCTTGTAACATATTCAGTGCCTTGGGATGGACCCCTAACTCTAGATCTACCCCTACCTCGTTCTCCACCTCTCCCTCTTGTCCCTGTCGTCATTTCCTCCATATTTCTCGTTCTTGGATTTGTTCTATCGGGATTTCCTTCTTCATCTCTGTCTATACGTTGGGAACCACTTGCCATTCTGTTGATTATAACAAGGTTAATATACACATAAGCACATACCCCATATAATAAGGTATTCCAGTTCAAACATGTACCTATAAGTTCATAATTACACTGGTCAGGTGTAATTTGAAATTACCTTACATGATGTTCCTTCGACCTTTTATATTTAATATCCCAAAGGTTTTAAAATATCAGGGACATCCTACTTCACATGTATTTTAAATCTAGTTATGGATCCGAATACCTAAATCCCTTAAACTAGTGCTCTGATACCAACTGTAACAACCTACCCCAAACACACACCATATAACACAACACACATATCATCATAAGATAACAAAGATACATATTATACATCACGTAAAGTCTGAAGGTCCCAAAACTGTACATTACATAAACTTTTTACTACAACATTACATTATGACTACTAAAGTTATTGATACAAAACGTTTCATGAAAACTTCTTAAGCACATACAACCTTCAAAAGCGTATCACTGTTTATCATTTCCTTTGTTCTTACTTGCTCCTTGACTTGGAATACATATTTTTGAAAACAACATGAGGGTTAGACCAATTGGTCTAAGTGATAAAATCACTGTCACTTTAGTAATTATTTTGTAAAAACAATGATATATAACAATTATCATAATACCAATCAGGACTCGTATGCACTGTGTACAACTCTTTCACATGGCCATATTAGTTTGTTGCGCTAAACCAAGTAATCTATTTACTCCGTTTCACTAAAATACAGCCAACTCCGTTGTCCCTCCGTACAACTAAACTCCACCGGCCCTAAGTCCGGCCAACGTGCAATCGTGTAGTGTAATGTTTATATAAATACAACATACATCTCAATATATCATATTTCAATCATAAGAACATCATCACACTACCTACCACGTACTTATTCAGTATATATGTATTCCAGTTTGAAAATGGTTAAAGTAAAACTCACCTACACGATTGCACGTTAGTCGGACTTAGGGTCGGTGAAGTTTTGGCTGTATAGAGGGACAACAGAGTTGGTTGTATTTTAGTGCAGCGGAGTAAATTGATTAGTTGGTTTAGCGCAACCAACTAATATGGCCATGTGAAAGAGTTGTACACAGTGCATACGAGTCATGCTTGGTATTCAAATACTTGTTGTATATCTGTGTTTTACAAAATGATTACTAAACTGACAGGGATTTTCTCACTTAGACCAATTGGTCTAACCTCATTTTGTTTTAAAAAATATGTATTCCAGGTCGAGCAGCAAGTAAGAGCAAAGGAGAGGATAATTTATGATATGCTTTTGGAGGCTGTGTGTTTATGAAGTTTGTTATTAGTGAAAGTTTGTACAGAAATATGTATTGTACAGTTTTGAGACTAAGGGATCGTATGTGATATAATATGTATCTATGTTCTTTTATGATGAAATGTATATTGTGTTATATGATGTATGTTTGGGATGGGTTGTTACATCTTGATTTACCATTGATACCCTTTCGCTACGTTTAAAATGTGTCACTGTATCAAATAAATAACCATAGCCATAGCCTAAAAACCGTGGCTATAAACGTATCTAATATTTAAGTTATTGGAGCATTTTTACTATAACCGTGGCAATAAACTACTTATTTCCACACAAACTCACGTTAAACGCGGCCATTAGCTACCTTTTTGTCACACAAATCAAAGAAAACTGTGACAATAAACTATTTATGGCCACAAAATTTGTTTTTAAGGTGGCCAATGATTACCCGTATAATAACGTATATTTGTTTTAACGTAACCATAAACTACTTATCGTCAAGCAAATTTTATATTAATCGTGACAATTCATGACATATGGTTACACTTAAACTTTTGAAGTGTGACTATAAGTTACCTTTTGGTCACATGAACTAACTAAAACCGTAGCGATAAATCAGTTTTTGCCACATAAATATATTAACCATTGCTAATTGATAACATTCGGTTATACTAAATTGTTATAAATGTGGCTATTACTTAACTTTTGGTCACATGAGTTAACTAAAATCGTGACCATAAACTATTTATAGCCATGAGTTAGACAAAAACCATGACTATATGTCTGTCTATAGCCACGGTTTTTAGTCACTACTTGCCACAGAAAAAACATGTGGCCGTAAAGAACCATTTTGTCACTGTTTTATCTAAACCATGACATTATGTTTAAACATTTTTTGTATTGGTCACGGTTTTTGAGTTAAGTCGTGGCTAACCCAATACTCAAACTTTATTTATGAATTTTAGCCATGGTTCTAAACCGAACTGTGACTAACTTTAATTTTCAAAACCGTGGCAAAAACCCATTTTTATATTAGTGCCACCAACTAACAACAACCACATACTTACACTCATAGTATGTGTCACACCTAAAAAAGGAACAGAGACTTAACTATTAATAATAAGAATAAAAATCATCTAAAAAACTCAGATCAAACAGCTAATTTAACAAATGAGTGTTGACATAGGTTCATCAACCATACAAATAATTGTAAACAATAAAACTTAAACTCTTTACAATTAAACTATGCGGCTTTGGGTCTTTCTAAACTTTCTACTTGCCCTTCGAGCTACCCACTATTACGTTCCTGAGAGATGCACTCTCTCATGCTAAAAATGTCAACTTGCGCCTAGCGAGTTAACAATTTTCTTTACATGTTTAATGAAACTAGTAAACTGAAAACATGATTTAATTAAACTATTGAGATATTTATTGAAAAACATACAACTTGCAACTTGTAGTATAATCTGAGTATAAAGCTTTTGCAACATATTGCATACTATGTATGCATACTACACCACATTATCCTCCTACCAACAATCAGGTTTGTTTAACCGATCACACACTTTCTCAATGAATTATTTTGATTGTAAAAAATTGAACTAAGTCGTAAATTAGTTGTGCATACTTTAGACATATCCTCTGTTGAGTTGAACTAAATCGTGATTGATCTAAGCGGTTGTTCGGTAACAACTTAATGAGTTGTATTACATTTATGACATGTTTGATAAGATATACATCAGTGTTAGAATATGGATTAATGGTCCAACAAATAGCTTATTCGCTTATCCCACAAAGTAGAGGCATATATTCAGTCGACCCTTTTCCCTCACTACCCTTGGAAAAAACATGTTCTCTTCCTCCCTGAAATTATTCCACCCTCCACCTCCAACATAACCTCTTCCTAACCTAAATATGATTCTCACTCACTGGAATAAAGCTCGACCCGCAGGAAATCAACTTCTTTTCACTGGAATGAAACTCGATTTATTCTTTACTCTATTTATCTCTCGTTTATTTGTGAGGTTTTTGGTTTCTGAAACTGAATATGAGCCCTTAGTTTCTTTGTTAAGTTTTTCGTCTTCAATTTTTGTAACACCCTCAAATCTGGAAAGAGCGACTAAACTAAAATTTTCTACAATACATCGAATAAAGAATAAATCCCTTTGTATAAATCAATACTTAAATCACCCGAATAGCGAATTTTCATTTAACATCAATAATAAATAAACGAAGCCTTACATCAATACTAGGTCAAGGTTAGATGTTACTAAAACCCATTAACAGTCTTTATCTCCAAATGAGGAAGACGTCCTCGGATAGCTTGATCTTTCTCGTGGCTCTAACTAGCACTCATTTCTTCACGGTGTCGCTAGTACCAAACCCCAACAATGAATTGATGCACATGCCGACTGTAGGGTTTTATTGCGGATTTGTAACCATCAAACGCAGTGGAAAATTAAACAATTTGGTTACGAAATCATAGAAAACTTTTCTAAAAGATAAAATCTAAACGGATCTAATGATGCATTTAATTAAACTAAATAATAAACACACCATAGGGTGTTTAGGGATGTACATTTTGGCGATCTATTGTAGTTGAACGGAGAACGAAGAAATCAATATAAATTTCCTCTATCGGTATCCACACACGAACACGCGAATTCCACCGAGTAAATTCTAATATGTGTATGTGTCTAAGTCAGATCCAGAGAATTGAAATCAGATAACTGAAAACAACTGACATGACACCCTATTTATATAGACAGTTTTCAATATAGTCTATAATTCAAATTGGATGAATGTTTATCTGTAATTAATTTAATAATTATTTGAATTCCAATCATTTGAATTTGAATAATTATCTGAATTTGAATAATTATATTTATCTGAACAAATAATAATTATTCTTATTTAAAGATAAAACCCTGTAATTATCATAATTACATTATTTACACATATTATATAATTATTATTCAAAAATAACTATTTAACTGTCAAACATGACTTTAACGAGTTTCTTTCTAATGGAAGCGAACGTATTCTTTTGTGTGCGACCCTATAGGTTTACATACTCATTGGTAGTATTCCCGTGTGACACGTGTCGTGGGCATATAATAACATACAATCTCCCACTTGCACACGATACACAGTAACACAGACGTTGTTAAGCGTCTAGCAACACGTCACCGCCCCCAAAGCTATGTAAATGTGCTTTTATCTTCGAGCAAATTGATTGATCCAATCAATCACATAGTAGAAGCATTCATTATCCTTTCGCTTCACGATATTTTGTTTTGAACTTAAGGCATAGATCTATCTCATCCTTTATAGTTCAAAGATTATGTTTCTTGATCCCAACATATTTGATTATACAAGTGTCATTATTCCAACTAATCCACTTGTTCATGCATGTAAATCAAACTATGTCATCGAGGGGCCCATAAATATCTCTCTCTCATCTTGAGAGGAGCAAATCCCAATATTGCATGTACATGACTAACTACACAATTCATGTTATACCTAACATAACCCTTATAGTTACCCGATTAAGGGTAACGTTAGACCATATCAAAGCATAACACTCCTTGTGCATTAGGTCCCAATGCACATATCAGGTCTGAGGATACAAAAGTGTCCACTATCTCATGACTCACCTTATGACGCAGATCTATGTAGTGATCCTGACCGTGGGTCTTGTCGAAAGCATGTGCATCGACAAGCGCATGTGACTCTGATTGCACCTAGTGCACTTTCAACGTGGACTATAACCAGACTTCACAATGATCTTTATTTATCACGAGTCCTCTAGTAATAATCGATCAAGGATGGTTCTAAATAATATGAAAATCATATTTATTTATGGATACTTAAACATGCTAATAAAGAACACGGTGTATTGTTACTCTTGCTCCCGTCACGATAAATCTGGCCCCTTCCCCCAGTATGCCATATCATATATCACATGGAAAAACATAACTGTTTTAATGTTCCAAAGTTTAAAGTTTACTAAAATTATTAATTAGGAAAAACTTCAAGCCTATAGAACTACCATGAACATCATGACTGTTCTAACACATAGGCTTTATAAGTAGATATGTATCTAAGCTCTTACAGCTTATGGTACCTCTATATATATATATATATCCTTTTACTACAACTTTAGTCATCATGGTTGGTTTGGAAACTAGCATCTGTGTATCCTAAGATATCTGGATCTCTTTCATAACCATTGTACAGTAAGAACATATCTTTAGTTCTTCTCAGATACTTCAGATTGTTCTTCACTGTTATACAGTGAGCATCACTTGGGTCTGACTAATATCTGCTCGTCATGCTTAAGGCGTACGAGACGTCCGGTCTTTTAGTACATAAACATCGCGTAAATGTTTGAACCAATGGCCGAAGCATGGGAAGACCCTTCATTTGGTTCATGTCCTCTTTAGTGCTAGGACTATGTACTATTAACAAGCTTCCTTTCTTGGAACCCTTCATCTTGAAGTGTTTCAAGATCTTGTCAATGTATGTACTTTTTGCTTAATCTAATTAAGCACTTCGATCTATAACAATATATCTTCATACCAAGGATTTGTCTATTCTAGATCCTTTTATCGTGAAATACTTCCTTAGTCAGGTTTTTACACCTTCAAGTACTAGGATGTCATTTCTACTGATCTAGAGTACTATTATGCTCCCACTGACCTTCTTGTATATACAAGATTTTAATTACGAGATGATTGTCTTAGTCCATTTTCAACTTGCAATTTTAAGTTTGATGTTTTAAAGCCTTGTGTACATCCTCGCTTAAAAATTCCTTTTAGGAATGTAGCTTTAAAATCAATCTTCATGGCAACTTGCCATTTATCAATAATCATCAGTGATACGATCTTCGGATTGTTTTATATCTCGTTTATTATTTTATACAACTTGTTGAAGCACAACATCTTGTTGATTCGTCAGTGTCAACCATTATTTCATCTTTATGGTTCTTGAATTATTCAAGATCTATTGTGTCCCCAATGTGATTCTTGTTAGAAAATCATTTTCTAAGAACTCACCATGGTGCACAACAAAACTTTTGTTCTCGTTGGATCTTGTATAAACGATATCCAATTGGATATTCTATAAAGATGTGTATTTCAGACTTTTTAATCAAGATTCCCACAAGCTTCATGCTTATCTTAAGCATTATAACCCCGTATTCTCATATATGATAACTTTAGGATCTTCCCAATTCATATTTCGATAGTGAGTTTTATCGGACCTTGTTATTTGATGCATAATCTAGTATTAGGTAGTTGTTTCTAGGATACATCCTCATAAAACTCTTTTAGGCAGATTCATGAGACTCATCATAGAGTGAACCATGTCCAACAGGATTCTATTTCTTCTTTTGGACACACCATTGTGATGTGGTGTTCCGGGAGAAGTCATTTAGGATACAATCCCATGATCTTTAGGAAGATCTCTTGGCTTAGATATTCATGACCTCAGTCCGATTGAAGTGTTTATATCTCTTACCAAGTATATTCTATATATCACCGTGAAACTCTTTGAAAATCTTAACTCTTTAAGTTTTGTTTTTCATTAGGTAGCATACCAGTATCTACTGAAATCATCAGTAGAAAGTGATGAAGTAGAGATGACCATTTCTTGTGACTGAACTGTAAGGCTTTCATACATCAGTATGGACATCTCCTAGTAGGGTTTTCCTTTAAAATATTCTTTTGTCATCTTGACTAACAAGATACACATGTATCATATGAATCATCATATGATTCCAACCCTTCACCCGTCTGGAGTTTGGTCATGTGTTTCTTGTTTAAAATGTCACAAATAGGTCTGATTTAAGTCCACCTTAATTCAATATATTGATTTATAATTACAACTATTAATTTCATAAAAACATTTATTGAGATAAAACAAAATCTATTTATTGAAAACATAAATATGGTTCATTGTAATTGAGAGAATAAAACTAGAATTCTAATAATACTATGTAGATAAATATACTTGCTATGTAAGACCATTTAAAAAGTTCATATCATATGTCTTTTTGAGCAACATTAGCTAACTTAGCTCCATCCGGTCTGGTTTCATCTTCTCTTCACTTCTTACTTTCTAAAAAGTAGTATTAATATGAGTATCATACCCAATACTTAATACCTAGTCAAAAGTGAAAAAATCAAGGGTAAACAAACCTTAAGTTCCGACTTCATTATCCTTCTGATTCCTTATATATGCCAATAGGTCAGGACAACTTCTCTTCCAATGCCCCTTCTGGTTGTAATTGAAGCAAACTGCATCTTCAGGAATCTTTCCTTTGGCATTTCTCTTGTTGGAGCTTCCAACCTTTGTTTTACCCTTGGTAACTCCCCTATTCTTTTTTGACTATCCCACTCATAGGCTTGATCATCAAGACCTGTTCTGGTTTGGATAAATCCAACTTGGATTTCATATTCCTCTCAGCAGTTTTAAGCATGCCGTGAAGCCGTGTAAGAGTTTTCTCCAAACCATTCATATTATAGTTCAAGACAAACTGATCATATGATTTTGATAACGAATTGAGAACCATATCGATTCCTAATTCTTGACCTAGTGAGTATCCAAGACGGGTTAATCGGTCAATATACCCTTTCATTTTCAAAATATAGGTACTGACAGATGAAGCCTCAGTCATCATATAGGCATGCAATGCCCTAACTGTGTCAAACTTCTCTTTCTTTGCCTGTAATTGAAACATGGATTTCAAAGAGGATATCATATCCCAAGCAGGCATATCTTCATGTTCCCTTAGAAACTCGGGAGTCATGGATGCAAGCATCAGACAACTAACATCAAATGAGTCATTGAGATGCTTATCATAAGCAGCTCTATCCTCAGCTGAAGCATTTCTGGCAAGAGCGCTTGGAAGGGTTTTTCTAGAACGTACAAATTCTCTTCGTGCTTAAGGACAACCCTCAAGAAATGAAACCAACCGACGAAGTTCGTACCGTTCAGTTTATCCTTATAACGGATTGACCGTAACATAAATTGAGATAAACCGTTTATGTTTGAAGTTTGGCTGGAGGTGTTTATGATTTCAAATAAATGAATTAACCTTTCAAATATCATTTAATTTAAGCTAAGATCCATATTTCACGTACTTCCATAAATGGCTAAGCACTATCTATGGAATTAGGCTATTTAGGTTGGCATCATCCAATTATGTTCAACATGACTCTTAGATATCGTGGGATTCTATTCAATATATAATATATTGAATTTGGCACGTTTAATTTGTAACAACCGGGTATTTATTTTAATAAATGAATGATCGGTGACCATAGTGTGATAAGAGAAAACGTTTTTTGAGGGACCAAATGGCAATTTAGAAGAAATATATAAGGGAACAAATCCCTAGGTCACCTCACTTCTTTCCTTTTTGTTCTGGGTGTGCGGCTGAAACCGAGAGGGAGAAGGGAGCAAAGCATTCGACAGCAAACTTCGATCAGGAAATCTTCATTTGGTAAGCTTCAAATTCTTCCTTTGATTTGATTAACTCTGCCATTCTTTTTTATTCAAAAGTTGTGTCTTTCTCATGAAAAGCTTTTATGAAGTTTGGAATCAAATTGGATCTTTAAAGGGTAAATGAATGCTTAAATTGTTGTTCTAAGCCGGAAATATAAGCATAATATGATAGATAACAAAGGTTGGGACAGAATCGCACTTATAATCGATCTTAGGAGATTGGGGTTTTGACAGTTCGACTACCCGGTTACCGCCCCATCCAGATAGTGAAGTTTTCGGCTGATTGGTGTCTGGGAGTTTTGGCTTCCGGATAGGTTGTCCGGGAAGTGTATACCGGATGCAATTTCTGGGAAGTGGTTTGGATAGGGAGTCCGGGAAGTGGTTTCCGGATAGGGAGTCCAGGAAGTGGTTTCCGGATAGGGAGTCTGGGAAGTGGGTTCTGGATAAAGGTCCGGACAGTGTGGTCCGAAAAAGAGATGCCTGGTAGTCTTGTCTGGATAGCTTTTAATGAAACTTACTATTACTTTTTAGGTGAAATGGGTTCTGCTTGGGTTATTCGAAGTTGAGACGTGTGCTTAGAAAATCTTATCGATCGGGTGAGTTCCCTTATACTCCTTTTTGATGAAACGAAATGTTAAACACTTTTGATTATTACTGATCATGGTATGGAATGCACGCCTGTGTAACGACCCGGTTTCCCAAACATAGTTCAAATAGCATACATTGCATAACGTCATTAAAACAAGAGATACATTATATAAGAAACACGGTCCCCTAATCTTTTACAACCATTCAGTACATCATTAAAAACGTTTACATAGTAAATTACATCATTACTAACAACATGCTATATCTACTAAACACATCATAGTCTTCAACTACATAGTCCTCCAAAAGCTATTCGCGGTTTAACCTTCTTATTTGCTCTTACTCGATCCATGACCTGGAATACATATTTTTAAAACAAAATGAGGGTTAGCCCTTGAGGTCTAGTGAGAAAATCCCCGTTAATTAAAAACCATTTGCACAACATCATACACATAATTCACATAGGAATACCAATTAAAACTCATGCATCATATATCTTTCCATCTCATTCTCTTGGCCATATTAATTGGTTGCGAGCCAATTAATTAATTTACACTAATGTACTAAATACCGCCAACACCACTGTCCCTCTGTATAGCCAACATACACCGGTCCTAAGCCCTACCAACTAGCACCCATGCAGTGTAATACTCATATAAACATAATATGCACATTATTACACTCATTCACATATATGTATTCCAGTTAGAAAACATTTTAAGTAAAAACTCACTTGTTTGCTTATCCAAAACTCCTTCCACAAAGAACTCAACTTTCACCTTCGATTCCCAGTTTCTGAAATAATTAAACACAAATATCTCTTTACCCAATAGGACACATACGTCTTACTAAAGCTAAGTACTCTAGATAACTCAAATCCTCAAATGTAACCCCCAAACCCGAACTTAAGTCGAGTTCATAATGCATTAAGTCCTCATTCATTCCCCATCCAATAATTAACAAGACACAGGTTATTGAATACCCAAAAGCATCTAAACTCTCAAAACTGATCAAACAGCTAAACTATCCGGACAACACAAAACTATCCGGACAACAAGGCTTTCCGGACAACACAACCAATCCGGACAACCCCAACTTTCCGGACAACATGTTCAATCCGGACGTCATCCGGAAACCACAGTGATCCGGACTCCATCCGGTATCTAAAATCGTCCGGAAACCTAATGAAAATAGGACTTACCGGATGCAAGAATCGTCCGGACACCTTTAGAACACTATCCGGACACTACCAACAAAACTACCGGATACCTTCATCCTATCCGGAAACCTCTGTCGGTTTGAATATTTTCAGCCCAGAAACCGACTGAATCAACCCCAGATACGAAATCGTTTATTCTACTCCGATAAAAACTACCTAATAGCAATTACACACATAAATTGTAAAAGAAACATACCTGAAATCACTTTCAAGGTCACCAATTTGAATCCCTAACCTTCCTTTTTCTTCTTTCTCTCTTTCTCTCAAAACACATACAACACCTACTGATTTTCTGTTGTAAATGAAAATATCTGGACACCTAATAAGATATTATCAAACTAATTTACACTCTTAGCCTTAAACTATTCACAATTAACCAATTCACCCTTAAACTTATAAATTTACCCAAACTTACCCTAAACATCAATTATAAAGTTAAATAAATTTAACGGAACTAACATTTAACTAACGAACTTACCCGGGGTATTACATCATCTCCCCCTTAAAAGAATTCCGTCTCGGAATTCGGTTTAGGCAAAAAGGTGCGGGTACTTAGTTCTCATTTCTGATTCTGATTCCTAAGTAGCATCCTGACCCCTATGATGTCTCCACTGAACTTTCACTTGTCTGATTACTTTGTTCCGCAACACTTTAACTTTGTGGTCAACTATGGCTTCAGGTTCCTCCACATAATTCAGCTTTTCATCAACTTGTATATCTGGTAGAGAAACTGCCAGATCCGGCGTAACCAAATACTTTCGAAAATTCGATACATGAAAGGCGTTATGAATCCTGTTTAACTCTGGCGGAAGATCTAACCTGTAGGCTACTTCACCGATCCTTTTTTATGATTGCAAACGGTCCAATGTACCTCGGGCTCAGTTTACCTTGTTTCCCGAATCGAATGACTCCTTTCCAAGGCGAGACTTTTAACATCACAAAATCTCCAACTTGGAACTCTAACGATTTTCGGCGTCGGTTGGCGTAGCTTTTCTGTCTGTCTTGAGCTACTTTCAAACGTTCCCGAATCTGAGAAATCTTATCCGCGGTCAACTGGACTATATCTGGCCCTGCTAACTGTTTCTCTCCCACTTCGTTCCAACACAGAGGCGTTCGGCATTTTCTACCATACAAAACTTCAAACGGTGCCGCTTGTATGCTGGAATGGTAATTGTTGTTGTAGGCAAATTCTATCAGTGGCAAGTGCTTATCCCACGATCCCCCAAAGTCAACAATGCAGGCCCGTAACATATCTTCCAAAGTCTGAATCGTTCGTTCACTCTGACCGTCAGTTTGTGGATGATACGCTGTACTTAACTTTATCTGCGTTCCCATTTCCTTTTGAAAACTTCTCCAGAATCTTGAGGTAAAACGGCTGTCACGATCAGAGATAATCGAAATTGGAACTCCATGTCGAGTTACTATTTCGTTGATGTACAACTTGGCTAATCGTTCCAACGAATCAGTTTCTTTTATTGGTAGGAAGTGAGCAGACTTCGAAAATCTGTCAACTATCACCCAAATGGCATCAAATCCCTTCGGAGTCCTTGGTAGCTTTGTGATGAAATCTGTAGTAATCTGATCCCATTTCCACATTGGTATTTCTAATCGTTGTAACTGACCAAACGGCTTTTGATGTTCAGTCTTTACCTTCTTACAAGTAGTACAACCTTCCACATGTTGAGCAATACTCCTTTTTTATTCCCGGCCACCAATAAAATTGTTTCAGATCTTTGTACATCTTATTCGTACCTGGATGAATAGCGAAACGAGATTGATGAGCTTCTTGTAGTACCCGATCACGTAAACCACCCAAACGATGCACCCAAATTCTGTTCCCCAGACACAATAACCCACGATCATCTTTTACTAGCAATGCTGATAACCCCACTAACCGTTCTGATTTCAGATATTCTTCCTGATAGGCTTCTACTTGACAATTCTTCAGCTCGTAATGCCATAGCTTTTATTGTTCCACTTCTTTCTTGACGACTCAGCACATCAGCTACCACGTTCGCCTTTCCCGGATGATAAAGGATTTCACAGTCATAATCATTCACCAACTCTATCCATCTTCTTTGCCTCATATTTAATTCCTTCTGATCAAAAAGATGTTGGAGACTCTTATGATCGGTATAAATTTGACATCTAGAGCCGTAAAGATAATGTCTCCAAATCTTCAACGCGAATACAACTGCTGCCAGTTCCATGTCGTGCGTAGGATACTGTCTTTCATGATCTTTTAACTGACGAGAAGTATAAGCAATAACCTTTCCACGCTGCATTAGTACACAACCTAATCCCAACTTGGAAGCATCATTGTAAACAACAAAATCATCGTAACCTTCAGGTAATGCTAGTATCGGTGCGCTACAGAGTTTCTCTTTCAATATTCGGAATGCTTCATCCTGTTCTGCTTTCCATTCGAACTTTTGATTCTTTCGAGTCAGCTTAGTCAAAGGCGTAGCGATACGAGAGAAATCGTGTATAAACTTTCGATAGTAACCGGCTAAACCTAGAAAACTTCGTACTTCCGTTGGCGTCTTCGGCGGTTCCCATTTTTCAATTGCTTCTACCTTCGTCAGATCAACTTGAATACCTTTCTCGAAAACTACATGCCCCAGAAACTGAACTTCCCGTAGCCAGAATTCACACTTAGAGAACTTAGCATATAACTATTCCTTCTTTAACAATTCCAGAATTAACCGAAGATGTTGTGCGTGATCCTCTTTGGATCGGGAATAGATAAGTATATCATCGATAAATACAATAACAAATCTATAGAGATACTTCTTACATACCCGATTCATTAAATCCATAAAAGCAGCTGGAGCGTTCGTTAATCCAAAAGGCATCACCAGGAATTCATAATGACCATACCTTGTGCGAAAAGTAGTTTTCAGAACGTCTTCTTCTTTAACCTTCAGTTGATGATAACCAGATCTCAGATCAATCATGGAGAAATAGCAAGCTCCAACTAGTTGATCAAAGAGGTCATCAGTTCTAGGAAGCGGATATTTATTCTTGATCGTGCCTTTATTCAGTTCCCGATAATCAATACACATCCTCATCGAACCATCCTTCTTTTTCACAAACAGAACCGGTGCTCCCCACGACGAAGAACTGGGTCTGATGAAGCCTTTATCTGAAAGATCCTGCAGTTGAGTCATCATCTTTTTCATCTCTGGAGGTGCCAAACGATACGGTGCACGGGCAACAGGAGCGGCTCCAGGAATCAGATCTATACCAAACTCTACTTGTCTAACGGGCGGAAGGCTAGTCAAATCTTCTGGAAAAACTTCCGGAAATTCACGAACAACCGGAATATCTCCCAGCTTATTCTTTTCTAGCTTAATGTCTATCACATAAGCTAAGTAACTTAAGCAGCCTTTATTGATACACTTACGAGCTTTCAATAAAGAGACAAGGCAAGACTGATGATTTCTACGGTCACCATAAATCACTACTGGTCCCTTCTCAGGTAAGATAACATTTATCAATTTCTTATCACAAACTATATTAGCCTGATTCTCGGCTAACCAATCCATTCCCACTACCACATCAAACTCGATCAAGGCTATAGGAAATAACTGAATAGGCACTCCACACCCATCTATGTTTATCACACAACTATCAAATACCTCACTAACCGGTACTTGATTATCATTAGCTGTATCTACTATTAACGCATGATCTAACACTTTAGGCTTTAAATGCATATAGGCATCAAAAGAAGGCGACACAAACGATCGGTTTACACTGGAATCAAATAACACTTTAGCACGTGTAGAATTTATTAAGAATGTACCTGTAACCATATCGGGAGTCTCATCTGCTTCTTTCTCTGTCATTTGGAAGGAACGACCCCTTGCTCTTGGTACTTCTGGCCTTGGTACTACCGGTCTAACACCCGTTGGTCTTACTGACGTAGTACCCGGTTGTATTCTCCCCAGTGGACAATCGGATTGAAGGTGATCAGGAGAATTTCATGAGTAACAAAATCTAACTACTCGACAGTCTTTAGCAATATGACCGATCTTTCCACACTTATAACAGTTTCTAGGATCTACTTGACAACTTCCTTGATGAAAACGGTGGCACTTTGGGCAAGGTCTTTCAACTGGTCGGAAAGGTGGACGGTTATCAAATCGCTGAAACCTGGACTTCTTCGGATCATACTGCGGTCCTTCCCACTTTCTTTTCCCCACATTCTTATCACTAGTATTTCTCCCTTTATCTTGTTCCACGGTTTCCGCGGCGTCTATTGCGGCGGAGAAAGTTTCTGGTCCTTTAGCAATCACAAAACTTCTGACTTCTGCATTCAATCCAAAGATAAACCTTTCAATCTTCATGGCCTCCGTAGCAACGTAGTATTCCGCAAAATGAGGATTTTGCAAGAAACGAGCGGTGTAGTCCCGGACTGACAAATTCCCTTGCTGCAAGTTCATAAACTCCCCTTCCAATTGTTTAACTGCGGCTTGAGGACAAAACTGTTTCCTGAAAGCTATCACAAATTCTTCCCAAGAGTAAGTAGAATATATATCAGATCCTCCCGAGGTCATATGTGCTTCCCACCAGTATAAGGCATCGCCTTTCAACATTGCAGTTCCATAGAGTACTCTATCCTCTTCAGCGCATTTACTAGTCTTGAAGATAGCTTCTATTTCCTTCAGCCACTTCATAGCCTTCACTGGATCCCGATCTCCCGAGTAAGTTGGAGGCTTACAACTTAAGAACATTTTATAGTCACACTTTCTTAGTACTGGTGTGATTGTAGGTGTAATAGGCATCTCGTCTTCCTGACCCGGATCTGGTGTATCAGCTTTATTATGACGAGTTCGATCAAACATGGCTTGTATACTAGTCTGCAGTCTTCCCATTTCGGCTGTTAAATCATCCCTAGTAACAAATTCATTACCTCGCGGCAGAGCTCCACTCCCAGTTCTACCTCCAATTCTGCCTCCACCTCTTTCTCCCTCTCTTCCCCTTCCTCCGGCTGTTGGGTTTGTTCTATTCGGATTTCCTCTTCCTTCCCGATTCGTTTGTCTAGTACCACTTGCCATTCTGTTGATTCAGACAAGGTTAATATACACATAAGCACATACCCCATATAACAAGGTATTCCAGTTCAAACATTTACCTGTAAGATCACAATTACACTGGCCAAGTGTAATCTGAAATTACCTTACATGATGTGCCTTCTACCTTTTTATATTTAACATCCCAAGGTTCTACAATAATAAGGACATCCTACTTCACATGCAGTTTAAGTCTAGGTACAGATACAAATACCTAAATCCCTTAAACTAGGGCTCTGATACCACTTGTAACGACCCAGTTTCCCAAACGTAGTTCAAATAGCATACATTGCATAACGTCGTTAAAACAAGAGATACAATATATAACAAATACGGTCCCCTTGTCTTTTACAACCATTCAGTACATCATTAAAAACGTTTACATAGTAAATTACATCATTACTAACAACATGCTATATCTACTAAACACATCATAGTCTTGAACTACATAGTCCTCCAAAAGCTATTCGCGGTTTAACCTTCTTATTTGCTCTTACTCGATCCATGACCTGGAATACATATTTTTAAAACAAAATGAGGGTTAGACCTTGAGGTCTAGTGAGAAAATCCCCGTTAGTTAAAAACCATTTGCACAACATCATACACATAATTCACATAGGAATACCAATTAAAACTCATGCATCATATATCTTTCCATCTCATTCTCATGGCCATATTAATTGGTTGCGAGCCAATTAATTAATTTACATCACTGTACTGAATACAGCCAACACCACTGTCCCTCTGTACAGCCAACATACACCGGTCCTAAGCCCGGCCAACTAGCACCCATGCAGTGTAATACTCATATAAACATAATACACACATTATTACACTCATTCACATATATGTATTCCAGTTAGAAAACATTTTAAGTAAAAACTCACTTGTTTGCTTATCCAAAACTCCTTCCACAAAGAACTCAGCTTTCACGTTCGATTCACAGTATCTGAAATAATTAAACACAAATATCTCTTTACCAAATAGGACACACACGTCTTACTAAAGCTAAGTACTCTAGATAACTCAAATCCTCAAATGTAACCCCCAAACCGGAACTTAAGTCGAGTTCATAACGCATTCAGTCCTCATTCATTCCCTATCCAATAATTAACAAGACACAGGTTATTGAATACCCCAAAGCATCTAAACTCTCAAAATTGATCAAACAGCTAAACTATCCGGACAACACAAAACTATCCGAACAACAAGGCTTTCCGGACAACACAACCAATCCGGACAAGCCCAACTTTCCGGACAGCATGTTCAATCCGGACGTCATCCGGAAACCACAGTGATCCGGACTCCATCCGGTATCTAAAATCGTCCGGAAACCTAATGAAAATAGGACTTACCGGATGCAAGAATCGTCCGGACACCTTTAGAACACTATCCGGACACTACCAACAAAACTACCGGATACCTTCATCCTATCCGGAAACCTCTGTCGGTTTGCATATTTTCAGCCCAGAAACCGACTGAATCAACCCCAGATATGAAATTGTTTATTCTACTCCGATAAAACTACCTAATAGCAATTACACACATAAATTGTAAAAGAAACATATCGGAAATCACTTCCAAGGTCACCAATTTGAATCCCTAACCTTCCTTTTTCTTCTTTCTCTCTTTCTCTCAAAACACATACAACACCTACTGATTTTCTGCTGTAAATGAAAATATCTGGACACCTAATAAGATATTATCAAACTAATTTACACTCTTAGCCTTAAACTTTTCACAGTTAACCAATTCACCCTTAAACTTATAAATTTACCCAAACTTACCCTAAACATCAATTATAAAGTTAAATAAATTTAACGGAACTAACATTTAACTAACGAACTTACCCGGGGTATTACAGCATGCTTATTATTAAACTTGTTATAAAGTCGGAGCATGAGTTATATGTTTGAGAACGTTATGCACATATGCTATAAACTGCTTTTACAAAGATACATGCATCGTTATATATTTCCTCTTAGCCTTACTTTGCATGCTTATGTGGAGTCGGGCTGCATAGTGGGTGTAACATCCCCAGTCCACCGTACACGATATTGTCCGATTTGCGCCTACCCTCTGCATAACAGCATGCCGGTACCGCTCACGGTTTTGTTCCTGCCCGCACACGCATACGCGGGCTGCACCCAGACCGCACCCTGTGACAGGCAAAAGGCCTCATGCAAGGAAGGTATCCATCCACCTTTATAAGGATGACTTCGTTCCCCCTCCTAGCCGATGTGGGATCTCACAATCCACCCACCTAAGTGGGATCAGCGTCCTCGCTGACACATCGACCCGGTGACCGGCTCTGATACCATTCTGTAACATCCCCAGTCCACCGTACACGATATTGTCCGCTTTGCGCATACCCTCTGCATAACAGCATGCCGGTACCGCTCACGGTTTTGTTCCTGCCCGCACACGCATACGCGGGACGCACCCAGACCGCACCCTGTGACAGGCAAAAGGCCTCATGCAAGGAAGGTATCCATCCACCCTTATAAGGAGGACTTCGTTCCCCTCCCAACCGATGTGGGATCTCACAGTGGGATTAGTGTACCTCAGGATCTGATGATCCTTTGGGAGTTTATTATGAACCGGTAGGTATTGAATTTGTTTCCTGCCTATTCGGGTAATGGGGAGTCTGCTTGACCCTCGATCGAGGTTGTTGACGGATTTTGATGTGTTCTATGAATATTGTGCAAATACCCCTATCTGTTATGGAATTACTTGTGGGCCTTATGGCGGATAATAAATGATTTTATGCATGTTATCGTATAAACTGCTTTTCGGAGGGAATTCACTAGACCTCATGGTCTAACCCTCGCTTTTCAAAACTAAAAACCATTTTCAGGGAAGCGCTTTAGTGGTGCTTCGTCTAGAGAAAAGAGAAGGCTTGAAGCATAGAGCTGGAGGCGATCTGCGTAGAGTACTCTAGTTCTTAATTTAGTATTGCTAGCATAGCTCGATCTCGGTTGTGGAAGTTTGTTTCCGCTACAAGTGTTGTAACCTATGTTTTGGAATGTCATGTATGTATTGGGACCCTTGTTTTTAGATGTTTTAAATAAAATGCATGTTAAGGATTTTCGGGTTGTTACAGTTGGTATCAGAGCCATATTTTAAGGGATTTAGGTGACCGGATGGGCGTAAACTTAAACTGTATGATGGGGTACACAGCCGAGATATAGGGTTTGCCTTTAAAATCACTCTAGGTGTACCAAGGATAAGGTAGTGAGAACGATCATGTAAGGTAAATTTGAAGTTACACCTGGCCAGTGTAATTGCGAATTTACAGGTACATGTATGTGCTTAAATTGCCTTATATAGCGAAGTTGTCGTTCGAGTGTATGTTAGTTGTGGTTATTCCGGTTCTCGTAATGTCTGGAAGATTGTTATTGTTGAGACAGTCGATGGAGGGGTAGTAGTGTGAAGTAATATCTAACCTTGCGATGATAGCAATTGTTATGATGTGATGTGTGAGGTCACTCATGATGTGAATGGTGACACCTTCTAGAAGGAGCATTGTTAGGGACGGTAGTAAACCGACTAAAGGTAGAACTTCTTGGTGTTCGGAAGGGATGAATGACTGGCTAAGGGTAAACTCCTAGTTTCTAGTGAGTCCCCATTCTTGGAATCGATGGGACGATCATTTGGGATAGGAAATGAGGATTGTGTTGGAGTCTTGAAAGTTTCAGCTCAGGGACGGGTGAAGGAAATGAGTCTATGACTTTTAGTTAAACGATATAGTGGCAAGAATAATGAAGGAAAGAATCCAACGTGGATTGAAGTATGCGTATGAGGAGGATATGAAGTAGTGGGTCGTTTATCGACCTTATCAGTCAAGGATTTAGACCACGAGACTTGTGGGTCATTGGTATATGCGAAAACTGGGTGTGGTGGTCAGACAGGTGGGTTATGAAGCACCCATACCACAAGTGCTATATGGGTGAAAAAGTGACTGTTAGTCGAAAGTGGGTGTCGATGATAAGTTGGTGGGAGTACAATGGTGGACCTTATTAGAGTGAATAGCCTTCATTGCAAAGTTAGTTTCATGCATGGTGTCTTTTTCTTAAATGACTTACATGGACTCTTTTTGTGTTAAGATTGTTTACGAGCATAATGAGCTCCTTGTTTTGGAAAAAATGAGTCAACATGCGCGAGCGTGTGTTTAAAGAAAAAGATAAACTTGTTTACAATGCGCAATGATATTTTGAGCATAGTGATCTGTGAATTATTTTACTTTTCCGTGTGGGGATAAACACTGTTGTGAAAGTCATAAAAACATTTTACCGCAAAAGCGTTTATAACTGGTACGAGTAGTAGTACTTTTAACATAAGGAGTGTGGGAGCCGACTCGCTCGCTCCATATAAGTGATTTCGTTCTGAAATTTTAATCGTATTGGAAATGTTTTATTAAATACGTTTTATTTGGGCCGATGTTGGTTCGGTTAACTAAAGTCGTAATTTATTGTGGGGTGGCACGTGAGCGACCTTAGGGTCGTTGGGTTTACGATTCGGCATGAGTAGTGATGTGCCAAGTAAATGCTAATTTGTTTCTCATTATCGTATTTATCGAACTTCCAAGTGTGTAAAATGATTTAAATCATTGTGTTGTTATGCATGAAGCATTTAAGAGCAAGGAAAGGTCTAATTAGAAATTGTTCGGTTGATTTCATTATGGCCTTAGTGTTTCAGTTAAAGGAAAATGGACTAGTGGGGGTCCCGAGCAATGAGTTTGATACTGATCATTAACGGGTGATTTGGTTTCCTGTGAAGCGGGTATACCCATGATGAAGTCGGAAGTTGTTGAGATGCTTTAAACAGTAGCATGTTAATAAGTAGATACTGTGCCCTGAGGAAAGGATATCGGGTATGAGTCGTGTAGTGTGAGGTATTGTAATAGGCTACGTACCACACGAGTCTTATTACTTGACTTGTAAGGACTGTAGGGCACGAAGTTAGTACAATGTGTTGGAAGCGGTAGGTTCCGTTGGAAAAGTTTTGTGTGTTGATGAAATGGTGTAGGCCTCACTGTTTTAGCTATGGATGGTAAGCCTGATAGCTGTTAAAAGTGTCCAGTCTCGAGATCAACATTGAGAGACTAAGATTCGAGAAGGAATTCCGGTGCGGCTATTCGCTAAATATGTTCATGGAAATGAAGGGTGGTCAGGGGGAAATGTATACGTGGCATGATGCTGGACCACCCCGTGTGGGTGTGAAGAATGTGGAGTAGTGCAGTAGCTATGTGATTTTGTGAGAGTTTTGATGACCCGTGTAGGAACGAAGCGGTTGGCACAACCGAAGTAGGTGCCTCGAGTATATCGACCTGTAAGGGATTGTACCTTGTCGTGGAATGATTTTTGTGGAGCTCGCAATGGATTGTTTAGGAACGTATATTTTGAGCAAGTATGGGAAACCATGAATGGTGGTTTGTATAAATACAGAGACAGGAAAGTCGTGAGACAGACTTGGTTATTTATGAACTTAGATGGAAATGAAAGCGACATTGTTTTGTGTGCAAATGGCCGGGAGCACCTGGTCTGCGGTGTGAAGTTGTGGGTGGAGATTGTGTGGATATATTAGTGATATCCTTTGCCAAGGTAGTTGCGCAAGACAATGTTATAGTGATGTGTTGTAAAGAAGGATGTTAGGGATAAAATCAGGTTGAATAGAAGTTCTAGGGTTATATTGTTATTGTCTATTATGATCCTTATTGTGTAATGGGCCATGGGCTTGCTTGTTTAGGGCCCATGGTATATATAGTCAATTTTGTTTAGAATTTAGGCTAATCATCATTATTATTGAATCACTCGTATTGTAATTCTCTCAATTAATCAAAGTGAATTGGATGACCAGTTGAAATCATTCAGACTGTTTCTACTTGTTGATTTCTACTGTTTATATGCATTAATCTGGAACTCACAATTGGTATCAGAGCATACGGACGATTCAATTCAAGGTGATTCAAACCTTTCTGGTAAGACTTATTCCTTTAGTCGACTGTGTTCTTAGCCTTCAAATCTCATATTTTGATTCTGGTGAAATTACTTGTATTCGTTTATTACATTCAATTCGTATCATTATTATAAACGGTTCTGCAAGTTTTCGTCTCCTAATTCGATCATCTGGTCAGTTTCTAAGCAAAATCAAGTGTTTGGTGTTTGGTCTGTGTTTATATCAAAGATCAAAAAATTTCGTTAAAATCGTGTTATTTTGCTTTAGAATCGATTTGGGTATTGTTATTTTGTTGTTTTTGGAAGGTTTCTAACTTTTCAGGAAGATTCCCATCAACCCTAATCGAATTCCCATCGAATTGGAAACCACAGCCGCAGTGTCCGGACACACAGCCACACTTTCCGGACATCTGCAGCTGTTTCCGGAACATCACTTCAACTTTCCGGGTAAGTCTCATTTTCTCACAACTTTTCGGACAAAACTCATCCGGTAACCTAAAGTTTCCGGTAAATTCCATTTACTCGGACAACTCCAAGTTTCCGAGTAATTTTGTTTCCGGTAAAGTACCTAGTAAGTTAATTCATCCGGTAAGTCTTTCATCCGGTAAGTATCTTCAATCTCACCCGGTAAGTTTTTCAAATCTCATCCGGTAAGTTCCATTTTATCCGGTAAGTCATTTTTATCCGGTAGACTTAGTTCATTCGGTAACTTTCTGTTATCTGGAAACTTGAGTTTATCCGGACACTACTGCTTATCCGGACACTTCTGCTAATTTGAACATTTTCACACACATCTGATCCGGACACTTCCAGATCAGACACTTTTTCATCCGGATTCCTATCCGGTAAGTTCTGATTAGCCAGTTTCTTACTTGTTTAGCCTAGATCACTCTTAGAACCTGCGTTAGGACATCACTCTTAGTGCCTTGCGTTAGGAAACCACTTTGAATCGAACAATCGTCTGACGATCACATTAGTGCAATCAACAAAGATGTCTTCTCGAGATGCACTTGCTGTCGGCACCGACTCCAAGCCTCCGACCCTCTACCAGGGAGAATACAGCCAATGGCGGGACAGATTCATGATATTCATCGAGTCGAAGGGTAATTTCGAGTTCATCTGGCGCGCTCTAACTAATGGCCCACAACCTAAACCCATGAAGGCTTTACTAGCAATAGCTGAAGGTGATCAAGTTCAGTATGAGGAGAAGTCATACTCGGAGATGAGCGAGGATGAAAAGGGCATGCATGATGGTGAAAAGCATGCCAAGAGGTATCTTGTTCAGGCTCTACCGAATCCGATCTACACAGCCATAGATAGCTACAAGGAAACTGCAAAGGGCATGTAGGATCAGGTGGAGAAAATTATGAGTGGGAGCAAAGTCGACAACCAATTGAAGATCAATAGCTGCATTACAAAGTTTGACAGCTTCAAGCAGCGCGCCGGCGAGTCACTCTCCCAGACTAATGAACGTTTCTGTCTCATACTGAACGAGCTCCACAAGAATAAAATCACTCGTTTAAATATGGAGAATGCACTCAAATTCTTGAACAACCTCCTTCTTGAATGGAAAGTTTTTGCTTCTCACGTCAAACACAATCACTTGATGGAGGACGTTCCCATTCACGAACTCTATGAGATGCTTCTCCAGGACGAAGATGAAGTGATGGAAATTCTGAGCGTAAAGAAGTCTGCATCCAAGTCACCTGCTGATCCACTAGCTCTTGTTTCTTCAAAACGAGGCAAATCCTGCAGCCGTCGTTCCAAACGTGCCCAAGAGACAAGTGAGTCTAAGCTACAATCTGAGGAAGAAGAGGACAGTGATTCTGATCCTGAATTAAGTGCTGTGAAGAAAGCAATGGCTCTGCTCTCCAGATCCTTCCAGCAGCGGAAGTTCTTCAAAAAGCCTACATCCAATAATCAGCGCTACTCTACTTCCTCCAACAAGCGCCATGATTATCAGTATAAATACGAAGGCAAGAAGAAGGTAGATGAGCACCAGCAGCCTGATTAGAAGGAGAAGGGTGAGAAAGAAGAACGCAAGCCCGAAACGAAGAAGAAGGACGAACCCATCACTTGCTACAACTGCGGGAAGTTGGGTCACTTTGCAAAAGATTGTAGGAAGCCTGTTGTGAAGAACTCACATTACTACAAGGCCAAACTCCTGCTAACAGAACATAAAGAGGCAGTAGAAGCACTCTTTGTCGAAGATGACCATTGGCTGGCTCGTTCTGATGATGAAAGCGATTCTGAAGATGCCGACGCTTTCATGGGCTACCATTCTCCTCCAGAAGAACAAGCAAAACTGTGTCAGGTATGTAATCCTATCTATCAAGGCTTAATCAAATAGTTTGAACCTATTGTTGCACGAACATATTCCTATAAGGCCATCATCAATGAACAACTGCTCGAAATCAAATCATTAAATGAAAAGCTAGATGTTCAAAAACGAATAACTGAAAAATATAAGTCCAAAAATGCTAACTTAAAAGAAAAATGTACAAATCTTTCAATGGCACCTAAGGACTTAAGGGCAAAAATATCTGAACTGAATTCACAGCTGAATCAGTGTAAGAATGAAAACACAGAGATTGTTTATCAATGCTCTTCTCTTCAAATTCAGCATAAGGAAATGGTTTCCAAGATAATAGATCTTGAAACCAAACTCCACAAGAGGGGTCAAACAGACCAGACTATTCACATGAATAAACCCAAGGAATTCACATACTTCAACAAAGAATGGGGAATCGGATACGACAACCCTCAATACGTGAAAAAGGGTATAGCTAAAACACTGTTACTTTATCACTTTAATTGTCTCGGTATAACTAAGAAGTATCCTGAATACAAAATCAAATGGACTGGTCCTCTTGAACCAGAGAAAGAAGAGGAATTTGAGGAATACAAGCACAAGCATACCACCAAAATGCAACTTCCTTTTTGCTACGAGCCTATGAACTGGTCGTACAAGAAAAATCCAAAGAAATACCTCCCGAATGACTACTTTGATTGTTATAAGGTTGCTACACCCAATGATTCCTCCAAAAAGGATGAGGCTCAAGCACCTGAACCCAAAACATAGATGGACGAGTTTAAACTCTATGTCCCGCCTCTCATTTTGGAAGCAAAAATAGTCGAATTAGAGGAGTCACTTGAGAAGGAAATATCATGTTTTCAAAAGGAAAAGCAAGCGCTCGTAACCGAACTTGAGGCACATAAATCCGTTAAAATCGAGTCTATGTCGGATGAAGGACAGGAATTCCTTCGGAACGAAATCGATCGACTCACATCAAAACTGTCTGTTTTGGCGACAGAAGCGATGAAGGAGCATGTGAGAAATGGTCAACTTCAAAAGAAGATTGACCTACTCCAAGAAGAAAAAACGATTTCACCCGAATCCCCCTCAGACTCATCTGACACATCCTCGTGCAAAGCTTTCATTGGCAAAACATCTTCTTCAAACGGTAAAGGATCTCAAGATGAGTGTGTTTTAAATAATCTAAACTCTGATTTTTTCTTAGCTTCCGCACCAGATTCACCTAAGCACACCGACAGAAAGTGTTCCTCACCTCCCTCGACCAATCCAAGTCCATTGATTCCGGATATAGAAATTTCAAAATTTATGAATTCCGAGGGTAATTCTGATGAAGAGTTTGAATCGTTTCCATTCGAAAAACCTCTTCCAAGTCATACTGACTTTCTTTCGCCAGTGGTAAATCGACCGGTCAATTTTCAAAAAGGCGAATGTTCCACAAAACCAAAGACCCCGGCTGTGATCAAGGTTTCTAAAACTGATTCTTATTCTCAAAAAACAATCACAGCCGAGGCAGAAGACCGATCGATCGACAGATAAATGTCCTGTCTACTCAACCTCAGCTGACCATACTGTTAATGCTGTTTCAGATAAAAATGGTCGGGCTAAACAAGACAAACCAAAGTGGGTAGGCAAGGAATCTGTCGCGAACAATGTTGCGTCAAAGTCATTTAATATTGTCTTTTATCCTAGAATGAACAAGAATGATTGTGCTTTGAATCATAAGAATGATTTTGTTGAACAAGATATTAAATTTCCGATCAAACTTTATTCTATTCAACAATTGATTCAATTATCGCATGATTGTTTGTGTTGTTCTAGTTGTGGTTGGAATGACTTTGATGACATTAATAATTCAACTGATTGGTTTGGTTCTTATCATGTCTATAATTCTGAACCTAAACGAAAACCCCGTAAAAACAAAAAGAAACCCAATTCAAAATGGGGTCCCCAATCAGAGGTTAAACCTCAACAAGCAAGGAAACCCATTTCAAAACGGGTTCCTCAAACAGAGGTTAAACCTACACCCAAGAGGAAACCTGCTTCAAAACAGGCTCCTCAATCAGGTGTCAAACCTAACCCTCCAGGACCTATTTTCAAATGGGTACCTAAAGTCCGTTAATCTCGTTTTTGCAGGACGGTCATGTGTGGTACTTAGATTCTGGATGCTCCAAGCACGTGACCGGGAGGAGGGAGCTGCTCACGAACTACAAGAAAAATATTGCGGAGACGTGAGATTCGGAAACGATGACAAGGCACCGATTTTGGGCTACGACGAAATTGTCCAAGACAAGATCACCATAAAGAAAGTCTCATACATCGCGGGATTGGGACACAACTTGTCCAGCATCGGCCAATTCTACGATAAAGATGTCGAGGTCAGATTCAAAGCCAAAAGGTGTAGCGTCCGTACTGACGACGGAACCGAACTGCTGGTTGGAACGCGAAAGACCAACCTCTACACCATCGACCTCTCAGCCCTGAAGACCGATGACTCTGTCTACCTGATGTCAAAGGCCAATTCTCAGCAAGCATGGATTTGGCACCGACGTCTCTCGCACCTGAACTTCAAGAGTATCAACAAACTGGTGCTCGGCGGACACGTGAAAGGCATGCCCGAACTTCAATTCGTGAAGGACCGACTCTGCGGGGCATGCGAAATGGGAAAGATGAAGCGAGCGACGCACAAGCCAAAGGTCGCTCCGAGCACGTCCCAGTCCCTCGAACTCATCCATATGGATTTGTGCGGACCGATGCATGTTCAAAGCATCAACAAGAAGAAGTATGTCCTGGTGATGGTTGATGACTTCTCACGCTACACTTGTGTGAAGTTCCTGCGCTCGAAGGACAAAACCCTCAGAACTCATCATCAACCACCTGAAGACCATTCAGCTGAACCTACGACAGCAAGTTCAGACTATCAGGACGGACAACGGGGCGGAGTTTAAGAATCAAATAGTGAACGAATACCTGACATCCGTCGGTATCTCGCAAAACTTCTCTGCCGCGCGAACTCCTCAGCAAATAGAGTGGTGGAAAGACGCAACCGTACCCTAGTCGAAGGTGCTCGCACGATGTTGTCACTGTCAAAGCTACCTCTATTTCTATAGGCTGAAGCGGTGTCAACTGAATGCTACACGCAAAACCGCTCCATCGTCAACAAGCGGTTTGACAAGATTCCATACGAGATCATCAACAACCGCATCCCGAACATAAAGTACTTCCACGCGTTCGGATGCACGTGCTACATTCTCAATGACAAGGATGATCTCGGAAAATTCAGTCCGAAGGCAGACAAAGGAGTCTTCATAGGATACTCCATGCAGGCTAAGGCGTATCGCGTTTACAACAAACGGACCAAAACCGTTACTGAGAGTGTAAACGTGACATTTGACGAAGCCGTAGATTTTCCTTCTGAACAAATCAGTTCAGAACCCGGTTTAACTGGAGTGCTAGCTTCCGAAATTTAACGTTCGGGATCTGCACAAGCGACAGTAAATCCAAATCTTGCTCAACTTTTTGATTTAGATTTACTGTTTCAATACTTTTATGATGATTTATTTAACGCTTCTACCCCTCATGTCTCACCGCAACCAAGAACTGAAGTTGCTCAAATCGAGGACTAGGCGAATCTCTCCGGTCCGCCGCCTTCGACGAGCACTCCAACGATCACTGTGGAGACACCTCAGCCCTCAACGTCAACATCAACTGATACGACCATCCCCCCGGAGGAACCAATACAAAACCCGGAGATCGCTCCTGAAGATTCATCCTCGACTACACTAGTTGATTAACCTCTGAATTCTCCGGAACCAGAAGTTTCTCAAACTTCGACGAATCCTGCCAAGTCTACTCCAAGAAATGAACCTGCAACACTAGAAGCTGTTCAAGACCTTCCAACTGGTGGATACGTGGATCCAGACATCTCACACTCTACTCAACAGCCGCTTCCAGACACCACCAAGTGGACAAGAGCTCATCCCCTGCACCAAATTATCGGTGATCCCTCTACTCCAGTTCAAACGCGAGGCGCATCGGCCAACTTCTGCCTCTTCTCTGGATTCCTGAGCAAGATCAAGCCTACAACGTCTCCGAAGCATTAGAAGATCCTGTTGATCCAAACCCTCCATGATTTGATAATGACCCTCTAAGAATCACTTAGTGAAAATTGTAAGTAAACAATATGTATAAGTGTTTTACTATCGCTGATAAAGTACTAAGTCTGTTTCAGTACCGCTGATAGGAAACTCAAGTTATTTGTTACATTCAGCGATACTGTTCATCAATAGGACCTAAGCCTGTTCAGTCTTGTTGATGATCGCTGATAATCTTAGTTGTTTACTTATGATCCCTGAAGACAAGTTTCACGTCAACTATGTTCTACGCTGAAGTCGAAGATCAAGCCAAAGAACCAGCGACAAGTCTACTAATGAACTGATGTGGATATCAGCGAAGCCAAGATTTGTCCACTCAACGTGAAGTTTCAAGTAGAAGACTTCAGCGGACGCTGAACTTTATCACTCGCTGATAAAGAACAATTCAATGAACGCTGATCATGAAGTCTTACTCTACAAGTTACTTTTGTCTTACCCCCTTGCACGCCTCCGTACGAAAATGTCAGAATAGGACATCCTTTATGTCCATTATCGTACAACCAACTCTGATTCTACACTGTTCATCATGCGGCTACTAGGTTGTCAACAAAGGTCAAACCATGCAACCAATCAGCTGCTGCCACGTGTAAAGTGATACTGTTGTGCATTAAATGCATGCAGTATATAAAGGAAACCCTACTTCAGAAATGAAGTGCTCGACCATCTCCTTCTTACTATTTATGTGTGTTAGAATATTAGTCTTTAATATTCTTATCTTCTTTCTTTCTTATTTCTAGTGCAAGAAATCTTAGTGATTCTCTTAACTTGTTTAGATTAGGTTTATTCCTTAATCTTGTTCCGCAACAAGTTGTAAATTGTTTGATACATATCAGTATACAATTTAGAAAAGTAAAATCTGTGTGTTTGTATTCACCCCCCCCCCCTTCTACAAACTTGTATAACCCTCCGGGACCAACAAGTGGTAACAGAGCGGATTGTTTAATCTAATAAACAAGATCTTGCTTATACTCTAACCTTTTCTCTTCCTTGCTATTTTCTATAATGGCTAACACCACAAACACAAACTACATTGATAATGGTTCTCTTGCAAAATCCCCTAGATTTTCCAGAGATAACTTCAATCTATGGAAAAATAGGATGATACTCTTCTTAGAAGGTGTAGACCCTACTATGCTCCATTACATCGAAAATGGTCCATATATTCTTGTTAGACTTGATCCTGAAGTTCCAGGCACTACTACTAGAGCTGCCATTCCTGAAAGAATCATTCCTATGGAAATTCACAATTGGTCTGATGAAGACAAGAAGAAAGTGACTATTGACACTAAGACCAGATCCATTCTTTCCATGGCTCTTCCTGACGAAGTCTACCATTCAGTCATGAACTTGAAAACCTCCATAGCCATGTGGGACACAATCTGTGTTCAATATGAAGGTACATCTGAAGTCCAGGACTCAAGAAAGATCAACCTGGTAAGACAGTACGAAAGCTTCATTTGTGGTAAGAATGAATCTCTCTCTGAAGTACATCAGCGGTTTAACTGTTTAATTGTTGATCTGAAAACCGTTGGTAAGGAATATTCTAACTTTGAGATCCTGACAAAGTTTCTAGACTGTTTACCTGAAAGCTGTGACAGTTATTCAATGTGTCTCAAGCTATCAAAGGATCTAAAATCTATGACTCTCTGTACCTTATTTGGCACTACGCTCAATCATGAGCAGTCGTGTCATCTTAAGAATAATCTTGTAAAAGATTCCAAGAGCACACCTGTTGCTTTACTCTCAGAGTTACCTTCCACTCATCTATCATCAATCTCTATCACTGAGTTGGAAACTAACTCTGAATGCTTATCAGATGCTGAGTCTTCAGATCTTGATGAATCTCTGACACTCCTGGCTAATAAGTTCAGGAGATTCGCTAGAAAGAGTAACTTCAAGAGGAACAAACCCCTTGCACTCACTGACAAGCCAAAATCATCAACCCCTGTTGATAAGGCTATTGCTACCTGCTTTAACTGTGAGAAAGTAGGACACTTTGCTAGTGAATGCAGGTCAAAGAAAGTCTTTAAACCCTCAGCTTTCTCCAAGAAATCCTCTAACCCCACGATTAGAGATGACAAGTATAAAAAACTGAAAGAAAAGTATGCAAAGCTGAAAGAAAAGTATGCAAAGCTGAAAAGCTTTAAGAAGAAAGGCAAAGGCCTGATGGCTGACTTTGACTGGGCTGCCTCTGATGAAGAAGAATCATCTGACTCTGAAGATGACGATGAGGCCAATCTCTGCCTCATGGAAAAAATCGAAGAGGAGGAAGAAAATTCTGACATTCCCTCTACTTCAACCTCTACAAGTAAGGTATCAACTTACTTCTATACTAATATTTTAGATATTGATGAAGCTGATAGTCTTCGGAAGATCGATCTACAGACTATGAATTTATATGATGCCATGAAAGGCAAAGCTAAAGTTGAAAATCAAAACCTTGATCTCGCTGAACAGCTTAAAAACTGTCAACTTCAAATAGAAAAGCTTTCTAGAATTGAAGAAGATCTAAAGATTAGGTTCATATAAATCAACTAGTCAAAATCGAACATGAAGAAGCTATCGCTGCATTAAAAGCTGAAAAGGCTACTGTTGAAGGATGGTGTAAATCCTCAACAACGATCACTGAGATAATAAAGTCTCAGATTCCACTGAGTGATAAGAGTGGACTTGGTTCTAAAGCTGATACTCTAGAACCAACCACTGATCGTTCCATGCTTAAGTTTGGAGCGTTCGTATCTTCAGTCCCTTACACTTCCTCATCTCAGTGTTGTTCTTCTAAAACTCCCATTCCTGAGGAAAAACCTACCTTTATCCCTAAAAGTAAAGGCAAAGAAAAAGTTTTCAACCAAAAACCTCAGAAGGGTACCTTTGTACCTAAGCTGAACGCTTCTAAAGCATCAGTGACTTATCCCTCTACCTCCAAGAAAAAGATCCCTGGATTTATTCAGCAATCTACTCCTAGAATCAGAGTGGATATTATCGGTAAGAAATCTGAAGAACTGATTGTTCCTCCCATTTCCAATGACAAAGGTATACTTGGTGCTGGCCCTGCTCATTTAAAATTAACGGCTAAGCATGCAAATGGTCCTAAAGCTACTTTTAGCTATAAGAAATGTTATCACTGTAGACTTACAAATCATACTGCTAGTAAGTGCCCCACAGCCACCAAAGCTGAAAATTTAGCTAAGGTGAAGATCAATGCCCCCAAGGAAAAGAAGATCAATCCGGGTGCAAATCAGGTTAAGGTGAAACCTACCACCGAGGTTAAAAAATTAACCAAAGTGAAGACTAGTTCTGAAGCAGAATCTTCAAATGCTGCGAAGAGTGCTGAACCTTCCACTTCCTCTACCACCACTGACAAATGTGGGCCCATGGTAAAATGGGTGCCCAAGTTAAACTAATTTTCCTTTGTTTGCAGGTTAAGAAGGGTATCTGGTATCTCGATAGCGGATGCTCTAGACATATGACTAGAAAGAAAAACCTGCTAACTGAATACAAGGAAGAGAAGGGTCCCTCAGTGACCTTCGGTGGAAACAGGAAAAGGCCATACCCGAGGGTTTGGTGTACTCTCTAATGGTACAACAACCTTCAGAAGAGTCACATATGTTGAAGGACTGAAGCATAATCTTCTAAGCACCAGTCAGCTATGTGAGAAGGATAACAAAGTGATTTTCACTAAGGAATCCTGCTTTGTCACTGACAAAAAGGAGAAGATAGCTCTCAGCGGATACCGTATGGAAAATGTTTATGTTATAAACATGGACTCTACAACCATTGAGAACTCCTGTTTCTTCTCAAAAGCCTCATCAGATGGTAACTGGCTATGGCATAAGAGGCTATCTCATCGCAACTTCAAGACACTGAATACTCTTTCTTCAAAAGAGTTGGTCACTGGTCTACCTCAACATTCATACGCTAAGGAATCTCTATGTTCAGCGTGTGAGAAAGGGAAACAAACAAAAGCAAGCCTCAAATCTAAGCAAGTTTCCTCAGTGTCATCTCCTCTACAACTTCTCCATATGGATTTGTTTGGCCCTGTTAACAAACAATCTATCGCTGGAAAGAAATATACATTGGTCATAGTTGATGAATTCCCTCGCTATACTTGGGTAATGTTTCTCCGTTCAAAGAGTGACACCCTTGAAGAACTCATCACTTTTGTCAGGAAAATGGAAGTCCTGAATAACATGACCGTTCGCTATATAAGGAGTGATCATGGAACTAAATTCAAAAACAGTTCTCCTGATTCCTTCTTTAAAAGCAAGGGTATTTCTCACAACTTCTCCTCAGTGAGAACACCTTAACAAAATGGAGTCGTTGAAAGAAGAAATCGAACTATCATCGAAGCTGCACGCTCAATGCTCAGTGATTCTCGTCTACCTACTCAGTTTTGGTCAGAAGGTGTCAACACTGCTTGTTTTACTCAAAACAGGTCGCTGATTGTCAAAAGATTAAAAAAGACAGCCTATGAACTCTTCCATTGGAGAAAGCCTTTAATTAGCTTTCTTCACATCTTTGGATGTCAGTGTTTCATACTGAACAACAGAGATGCCCTTGGAAAGTTTCATCGTAAGGCTGATGATGGAATTTTTCTTGGATACTCCTCAGTCTCCAAAGCCTTCAGAGTCTTCAATCGAAGAAGACAAACTGTAGATGAAACAATTCACGTCACTTTTGACGAATCCCGTTCAGCGAACTCTAGACCTTCTGCTGATACTGAAGAATTGAATCAATGGATGTTTTATTATCTTGGTGATTCAGAAGATGCTCATATTCCTCAATCTCATACTCATAACGCTGAATATGATGATCCTATTATCATCCCAAGCATGCAGATAAGTGAAGCTGAATCCTCATGGGTCTCAACTGTTCCTCTTAACACTATGCCTACTTCTGAACCTTTTGTCTCAGACATACCATCTACTTCTCAGCAATAAGTGAATGAAATGACATTTGAACCTCTTCCTCTCTTGGCAGATATACCAGAAGTTGCTGAAGCCTTATCTTCAGCTCCTCAAGTTCAGAATGTGTCAGTGACTTATGCTCCGGCTCAGCGATGGACTATTAATCACCCTATTGAACAAACGCTTGGTGATCCAAACGCTGGTGTTCAGACTCGCGGAAGTGCATGTAACATTTGTTTATTTGTTAACTTTATTTCTCTGATTGAACCAAAGAAAACAGATGATGCCCTCAGAGATCCAAACTGGGTCAGCGCTATGCAAGAAGAGCTGACATAATTCGAAAGAAACAAAGTTTGGAAGCTCGTTCGATGACCATCTGACAAGTCAGTGATAGGAACTAAATGGGTCTATCGAAACAAGTTGGACGAACATGGAACTGCAACCCACAACAAGGCTCGTCTTGTTGCTCAAGGGTACAGACAAGAGGAAGATATAGATTACGACGAAACTTTCGCCCCAGTGGCAAGACTTGAAGCCATTCGTCTATTCTTAGCTTACGTTGTACACAAAGACTTCAAAGTTTATCAAATGGACGTTAAATCAGCATTCCTTAATGGAAAGCTGAACGAAGAAGTCTACGTGGAACAACCTCCAGGATTCTCAGATCCTAAGCATCCAGGTTATGTTTATAAATTGGATAAGGCACTTTATGGCTTAAAGCAAGCTCCTCGTGTATGGTATGACAATCTATCTTCTTATCTCCATATTGAAAATTTAGAGCGTGGTCAAATCGATAAAACTCTATTTTTCAGGAAAGTTAAAGGTCATATTATTCTTGTTCAAATATATGTCGATGATATCATATTTGGTTCCACTAACCCTGACCTATGTACTCGTTTTGCTGAAAGAATGAAAGCTGAATATAAAATGAGTATGATGGGTGAGCTAACATATTTCCTTGGTCTTCAAATCAAACAGAGTGAAAAAGAAACTTTCATTCACCAAGGAAAATATGTTAAAGATATGCTGAAAAGTTTGATTTAACTCAGAGCTCAGCTATGTAAACCCTATGGCACCGCCGCTGACACTAAACAAGGATCCTTCTGGAAAACCTGTTAACGTCACAACATACCGTGGGATGATCAGCTCTCTTCTGTATCTTACAGCTAGCCGACCTGATATAATGTACGCAACCTGTTTGTGTGCACGATATCAAGCTGAACCTAAGGAATTTCATTTGATCGCTGTAAAGCGAATATTTCGTTACCTTAAGGGTACTCCTAACCTAGGTCTTTGGTATCCCAAAGACTCAGGGTTTGATCTAATCGCCTATTCAGATAGTGATTTTTGCAGGTTGCAAATTGGATAGGAAAAGCACCACAGGAGGCTGTCAGCTCCTGGGTGGAAAGGTGGTGAGTTGGACAAGTAAAAAGCAAAACTCAGTATCCACCTCAACCGCTGAAGCTGAATACATAGCCGTTGGAAGCTGTTGTTCTCAGGTCTTGTAGATGAGAAATCAACTACTGGACTATGACCTTCAGCTCTCGAAAATTCCAATCTATTGCGACAACACTAGTTCCATCGCTATAGCCAACAATCCAGTGCTACATTCAAAGACCTAACACATCGAAATCAGGTATCATTTTATCAGAGATCATGTGACGAATGGTGATATAGAACTTCATTTTATCCCAACTGACTTTCAGTTAGCTGATCTTTTTACCAAACCTCTTGATGAGACAAGATTCAACTTTCTCATCAGCGAGCTTGGAATGCTGAACTTAGAAGAATAAAATCTTCAGCGGTTCACATTTGATCAGCGATTATAAAATGAACTTATATAAACCCATTAATCATCTACTCTCTGAACAAAATTGATTCGCTAATATCAAGGTATGTTCTCTCTTACTCGTTGACGTTCGCCTATGAATGCAAGATTTCAAAAACAAATTGCATCGCTGAATATCTCTTTCTTTCAGAGATACTTTTGAAATTTCTAAATAACACTGATCTTTCTAAATCAGTGCTTCATGTTTTAACAAAATGTCTCTGACATTTTAAAAGCCTCAGAGACATCCTAAAATATAAAAGGATATTTGTGACGTCATCACAACGGATAGACCATGGCACGCTTTTTCTCTGACACGTTCGCCCGTTTCGTTTTCCTTGACCAATCAAATTCAAGGGACGTGTCCGTGTTATCATTGTGTTTATATTTTTACCTTTTACGCTAACATCATCTCCTTCGAGCAAGAACAACTGTTGCATTTGAACTCCTTTTCTCCAGAAAACTGTTCATCTCCATCTTCAACAATCAAAGGTTAATATTCTTATTATTTACAAACTTGTTTTGGTTCTTATCTTTGATTTCAAAAGATCAAACAAAAGAACTTTCTTAAAATGAAATCATTTTGTCTTCATGATTTTATGAACACAATCTGGAAACAGATTGTTCTTCGAGTTTATAATATATATCTTAAACTTGATTTTTCATATGTTTTTCCAGAATCCCTTCTTTAAAAAGGAAACTGGAAAACAAAAATGTTCACTATGTTTTGTACTCTTTTTCAAAACAAGAAAAACCCTAATCTCCATTAAGATATCTTTTGTCTGAATGGAATGTGCAAAACCCAAAAACCCTTATTTTGGAAACTTTATCCATTTTAAGAACTTCTTTTCATAATCTTCATGTTTGTACTTATTTTGAAGCTCCTTCAACTCAGTCTCCTACTACTCCTAAACGTACTGAACTCATTCCAGCTCCTCAAGTTGGCTTTAAATTCGAGCAAATTAACTTTCAAGGCAACAACCTTTATGCCCTCTTCAACTTCCCTCCAAGGAAACAAATCACACACCTAGACGACGCTGTGAATTTTCTTAAGACCTGTCCTCTATCCACAGCTCTGACCGTCACACCTCCCACTAATAGGAACTTACTCGCTCAGTTCTAGTATACTGCCAGAAGAGCTAAGATCACCTCCACCAAAGACTCCAAAAAGGAAATTGAGGTCATCCTTTTTGAAACCGAACATGGTACCTCCAAGATCACACCTGGTACTATCAGGTGTGCCCTAAACTTCCCAACCAGCACAAAAGAAAAACGCTTTGTCCCTCTACCAAATCCAAAAACCCAGCGGATAGAGAAGCACTCATTGCATTCTTCGATGCAATGGAGTATGTGTGGGAAACAGGGAGAGACAAGCTCCCAGAGAAGAAGCTGACCATGATCAAGAAATCTAAAATACCCAGCGAGATGAATTTCATCTTCGCTCATCTGATAAGCTGCATGACAGCTAAGGTTGGTTCCACTGACCAAGCCTCCAAACCCCAGCAGGCTATGGGGTATGCACTGCTGAAGGGCCTACACATCGATTGGGCCAAAATCATCTTTGACGACATGATACAAAGAGTCGAAGAAACAAAGAGGCAAAAGACTGTTCCATATCCTCGATTTATCAGCGCTCTCTTCCTACAAGGACTCGGGAACAAATACCCGAAGGTGGGCGACCTGAAACTCTCACAGGTTGGCACTAAGGTCCTCGACTACTCTCCCGTGCCAAACGAGGTATGTCCTACTACTCTCTTATCTCTTTTCAAACCTCCCACTTCTTCTACTTCTGCAGCTACCTCCACGGTAATCCCAACCGCTGGTACCCAAGCTGCAACCTCCACTCCTCGAAAGAGAAAACAATCTTCAACCACTCATGGTGCTCCTAAGGCCAAGAAAACCAAAGAGCAACCCCCTAAGTCTACCCAGGCTGAAGACTCCACGACTCTTTCTGCACAAGAGTCGCCGGAAAGTTCCGTGGTTCGCTTTGCCACAGCCGCTGAATCCACCCCTTTTATACCTACTTCAGCGTCTTTAAACGTTGAGGTTGCTTTGGAACATAACCTCCCTCCCTCAGTACCTCCAAGTATTGTGGAAGTAATTCTCGGCGATTCCAACGCTGAACCTGCTTCTCAATCCCTCTTCTCAACCTTCATTCCTCCTACTATCTCCTGGTCACTCCACCTGTTTTCCACCCACTCTCTGGAACGAACGTCATCCTCCACGACACATCTGCTGAAACTTTACAGAGGATGATGGATACAAACATAGGACCTGCGGGCACTTCTCGGCGTAAAGGCTCTCTGGAAGACGACATGGAAACGTTTACAGGTTTATCGAAACTTCGATGAATTTGTCAACCACCCCGCAGGTATACACAAAACTCCAAACACTCCTCTCTCAAAATCCCCAACTTCTGAGATTTCCTTTGTTCACAAGTCCTAATTTGGGCGACATCAACGCATCGCTCAAGGATCTTTCCAACAAAGTGGAATCTCTCACCACCACTCTCTCCTCAAACTCTTCAGTGGTTACAAACACTGGATAGGATCTCAAGAAACTCACTGATGAGGTGAAAAACAAACCGTCCAGTGTTGATCTGGAAAAGGTGGAAGGTAGTATCTCAAATCTTGCTACTACTCTCGTTGAAAACTATACCTCCATCAATAATCTCAACTTCACCAATAGCACCCTATCCACCAACTTCACCACCCTGTCCAACGAAGTTACATCGTTGATGACAGTGGTTGGTAATCTTCAGGGAGAGGTGACTATTATAAAGTCAGAGGTGGGCACTGTTAAAATTCTCCTACAACAAATCCTCGATCGCCTGGATGCTCCAACCTGTGCTCCATCCCATTTCACTCAGGCTGATCGAGAGGATCTTCAAAAGATCAGTCCTGCTATTTCTGGCTTAGAAGACAGAATAGCAATGATTGAAACTTACGTTGGAATCACTATCCTGGAAGACAGTGATCTAAAGACCATGGATGATGATGCTGCTGCTGATATTCCTATTTCCTCCCCCATCCATCATGTGGAAGAGGGGGAGAAGAATCAAGAAGATCTTCCCCATAATGTTGAGGGGGAGAAGAAAACTCAAGAAGACCTTCCCCAGATTCGGTTTATCAGAATGGTTGGAAATGCGGATAGCCATTCAGCGGTCACGATCAAAATTCAAATCCTATGTCGAAAAATCTCTAAACAAACAGATCGACTTGGTGACATCTGCTGTGGATATTCCTTCTCCTCCTCCCAATCCAGTTCAATGTAGAAGGGCCTCTGCAAAGAAAAAGATAATACCTTCAGACTCAGGTCCTCCTATATGAAACGAAACCAGAATTGGCTTTTCACGTGCTGAAGTTCTTTGTCCTGAACCTGATCTCTCTTTGCTCGATATCTCCCTACCCCTGGTGAACGCTTCATCCCTGGAAAAGTCCTAAGCAATCCTCACGGCATCTTCTTCAGAGACTACGATGGACGAGAATGCTTCCAACGCGTCTTTGAGCTACCCATTGCCCCTATCGAACAGCTTAGGGATCTCGTATATTGGTGTGGTTTTAGAGATGATCTTCTAGGATACTTCTTCAAGCTCTTGATCTTTACAGAAGCTAAGCGAAGAAGGGATCTTGGACAAGAAGTCCCTGATTGGATGATCCCTACCACAAAATCCCTTAATGAACTACTTGTTAAGGATGCACCTGTGTAGCTGATAGGATTCCTTCATTTCCTTGTAATTCTTCTATCATTATCAGCTTATATCTTTTGTACTTGTAAACTTTATTTGTTGTACTTGTAATTTTTCTACTTCCCTCTGTAACTTATACGAAGTTTAAAGAAAATTTTTAGCGAATGTACTTTACTCCATCAGTACTTAAAAGATCCCAGAAAACAGTAAAAGGGACAAATATTTTATGAGTTCTTTTTATCCTTATGTTTTCATACTTAACAATTTTCTTTTGTTGCTATGTCATAATCAAATAGGGGGAGATTGTTGATCCAAACCCTCAGTGATTTGATAATGACCCTCTAAGAATCACTTAGTGAAAATTGTAAGTAGACAATATGTATAAGTGTTTTACTATCGCTGATAAAGTACTAAGTCTGTTTTAGTACCGCTGATAGGAAACTCAAGTTATTTGTTACATTCAACGATACTGTTCATCAATAGGACTTGAGACTGTTCAGTCTTATTGATGATCGATGATAATCTTAGTGGTTTACTTGTGATCCCTGAAGACAAGTTTCACGTCAACTATGTTCTACGCTGAATTCGAAGATCAAGCCAAAGAACCAGCGACAAGTCTACTAATGTACTGATGCGGATATCAGCGAAGCCAAGATTTGTCCACTCAACGTGAAGTTTCAAGTAGAAGACTTCAGCGAACGCTGAACTTTATCACTCGCTGATAAAGAACAATTCAGTGAACGCTGATCATGAAGTCTTCCTCTACAAGTTACTTTTGTCTTACTCCCTTGCACGCCTTACGAAAATGTCAGAATAGGACATCTCTTCTGTACATTATCGTACAACCAACTCTGATTCTACACTATTCATCATGCGGCTACTAGGTTGTCTACAAAGGTCAAACCATGCAACCAATCAACTGCTGCTACGTGTAAAGTGATACTGTTGTGCATTAAATGCATGCAGTATATAAAAGAAACCCTACGTCAGAAATGAAGTGATCGGCCATCTCCTTCTTACTATTTATGTGTGTTAGAATATTAGTCTTTAATATTTTTATCTTCCTTCTTTCTTATTTCTAGTGCAAGAAATCTTAGTGATTCTCTTAACTTGTTTAGATTAGGTTTATTCCTTAATCTTGTTCCGCAACAAGTTGTAAATTATTTGATACATATCAATATTCAATTTAGAAAAGTAAGATCTGTGTGTTTGTATTCAACCCCTCCTTCTACAAACTTGTATAACCCTCCGGGACCAACAGATCCGGACTGGGTCATGGCCATGCAAGAGGAACTCAATCAATTTGAGGCCCTCAAAGTATGGCGACTTGTCCCACGTCCATCTCACAAGATGGTGATCGGCACAAAATGGATCTTCAAGAACAAGAAGGACAAGGATGTCATCATCGTATAGAACAAGGCGCGTTCGGTGGCTAAGGGATCACTCGCTGATAAAGAACAATTCAGTGAACGCTGATCATGAAGTCTTCCTCTACAAGTTACTTTTGTCTTACTCCCTTGCACGCCTTACGAAAATGTCAGAATAGGACATCTCTTCTGTACATTATCGTACAACCAACTCTGATTCTACACTATTCATCATGCGGCTACTAGGTTGTCTACAAAGGTCAAACCATGCAACCAATCAACTGCTGCTACGTGTAAAGTGATACTGTTGTGCATTAAATGCATGCAGTATATAAAAGAAACCCTACGTCAGAAATGAAGTGATCGGCCATCTCCTTCTTACTATTTATGTGTGTTAGAATATTAGTCTTTAATATTTTTATCTTCCTTCTTTCTTATTTCTAGTGCAAGAAATCTTAGTGATTCTCTTAACTTGTTTAGATTAGGTTTATTCCTTAATCTTGTTCCGCAACAAGTTGTAAATTATTTGATACATATCAATATTCAATTTAGAAAAGTAAGATCTGTGTGTTTGTATTCAACCCCTCCTTCTACAAACTTGTATAACCCTCCGGGACCAACAGATCCGGACTGGGTCATGGCCATGCAAGAGGAACTCAATCAATTTGAGGCCCTCAAAGTATGGCGACTTGTCCCACGTCCATCTCACAAGATGGTGATCGGCACAAAATGGATCTTCAAGAACAAGAAGGACAAGGATGGCATCATCGTATAGAACAAGGCGCGTTCGGTGGCTAAGGGATACCGTCAACAAGAAGGGATAGACTATGACGGGACATACGCCGTGCATAAAAACTTCACGGTCTTCTAAATGGACGTGAAAACCGCATTCCTCAACGGCGAGATCAAGGAAGAGGTGTACGTATTGCAACCGGACGGGTTCGTGGATGAAAAGAAGCCTAATCATGTCTACATTATGGACAAGGCTCTCTACGGTTTGAAGCAAGCTCCACAGGCCTGGTATGATACGTTGTCTAAGTTTTTAATAAAATCGGGATTTTCCAGAGGTAAAATCGATACAACCCTATTTATTAAAAATGAAAAAGGTCACATAGTGTTAGTTCAAGTGTATTTTGATGACATAATCTTTGGTTCTACTAACCCGCTGTACTGTAAGAACTTTGCCACTCTAATGGGACAATATTTTAAAGTGAGTATGTTGTATGAGATGAATTTCTTCCTCGGTCTTCAAGTTAAACAATGCCGACCGGGATATTCATAAATCAGGCTAAGTACATTCGGGATATTCTTAAGAAATTCCAGATGGAACAGTCATCACCAATGAAAACTCCCATGGCACCCGGTATAAAGTTACACGCCGATCCTAATGGAAAGGATGTGGACATAAAAACGTACCGGGGAATGATCGGTTCTTTAATGTATCTAACAGCTAGTAGACCGGATATCATGTTTTCGACATTTCTTTGTGCCCGGTTTCAGTCAAAACCTAAGGAGTCTCATTTAATAGCTGTTAAACGAATATTTCGTTATTTGAGAGGTACTGCTGATCTTGGCTTATGGTACCCGAAAGAGACAGGTTTTGAGCTTTTGGCATACTCTGATGCGGACCACGCGGGCAGCATGATGGATCGGAAGAGCACATCGGGACATGTGTAGTTCTTGGGCGACAATCTGGTGAGTTGGGCATCCAAGAAGTAGCAGTACGTTTCTACGTTGACTGCCGAGGCAGAATGCGTGGCCGCCGCAAGCTGCTATTCACAAGTCATCTGGATGCGCATGCAACTCAAGGATTACGGGTTCACATACACCAAGTTGCCCATCTACTACGACTCGAAGAGCGCCATTGCAATATCCAGCAATCCGGTCCAGCATACAAAGACGAAGCACATAGACGTTGGGTACCATTTTATCAAGGATCACGTCGAAAGAGGTACAGTCGAACTCTACTTTGTGAATACAGAACATCAGTTAGCAGACCTATTTAGAAAACCCCTGGATGAAAAACGCTTTAATTATCTAGTGTCCAGGTTAGGTTTGCTAAATCTGAAGACTTGATCTGTTTGTGTGCCCGATACACGTTCCATACATCTGCGAGAAACTGTCTATTCATCATCTGGTGTTTACACTCTAGATGATTGAGTATACACTTCCTCGCATTTGTATTCTACTTGTATCGTATACATTTTCCGATTAAATCTCTATATTAATTAGGTAAATTTCGTCTGTTTGCTTTCTTTTAGCATGTGTTTCCTTTTATGTTTAATACTGCCGTCTACTTTATTTTGGTTATATATGTGCTTCCACTAGTTGTTCATGTGTTCAGGGGGAGAACGAATATGTATCAGGTAAGTACATTCTACTTTTGAGGGGGAGTGTCACACAACTGTTTTTCTAACTGTCAACAGTTTTTTTGTGTGGCCATTCCAAGTGTGCTTCATTTCACTCTACGTGCACATACCGAGGGGGAGCAAATTCACATTTGTTTTTCATCATTTGAGGGGAAGCGACACACAATTTTTTTCTTTAATTGTCAAAAGTTTTATGTGTGGTCGTCTCTTCATTGCACTCACATGCACAATCCGAGGGGGAGCAGAGAAGTCCCCATGCTCAGCTCGAGGGGGAGCGAGAAAAGATTCTCACAAAGCCAAAAGTAAATTGTTTTTGGAATTTTTCAAACAATCAGGGGCCAAATTTGTAATTTTTTCTTTCGTTCAAACTTTCCGGACAGTTTTCCGGATACCCCTATCCGTATAGGTTTTCGAACAGGACACCTATCCGGACCGGATGGGTATCCGGATGACCCACCCGGAAAGTAGGGACCTTATAAAAGGTACTTCCGGACTCATTCCTGTTCATCGCATCCGAATTCTCTAAAAACCCACAGCACCCTTCGCTATTCTCTCTCACTCGGAAACTCAACTCAATCATTTTTGCTCGATTTCGACTCCACTCCACAGGTATGTCCATCCTCAATCACTATCGATGTTATCGATCACTTACACACATGTATCCACGGTCCAATCGACCCTCCGATTGCTCGAGACGGGTTTCCGAAACCCCACTTTTCCGTCACTGAGCATTCGGGTCATTTCAGTGTATTTTAGCTCGCTTTAAATACTCGTGTATGCTTCTATGCTAGAATCAACATTGTTAGCCTGCTTAGATACCTATCTGAGGTTGAATTTAGGCGAGATTGAACAAACCGGATGTCGTCCGGATAGTTTCAAACTATCTGGACACATTCAAATCATCCGGAAACCTCCATGATAGTAGATATTTTATCCGGACACCACTAACACCCGGTAACCCTAGTTGTCCGGAAACCTTAGGGTTTCCGGTAAGTTCAACTATCCGGATTGTGCTCAGTGTCCGGTAACCATTTTTGTATCCGGTAACCTTATCATTCAGAAACATTGTTTGTCCGGATACATTTTTGTCCGGATACTCCGTTTATCCGGAAACTCTTGTCTTATCCGGAAACGATGGTTTTGTCCGGAAACATCTTTGTCCAGATACCTTGGTCTGTCCAAAAACTTTTGGTTTTATATGCTTTTGTCCAGACACTTCCAACTCCATCAGTCCAGTACCCTGTTTTCTCACTGCCAGTCCTCAATCTGTTCCAGTTTGAGTCGATATCTCACAAAGGTACGCACTGACTGTACCTTGATCCTTCAGTACTCTAACTTCGTGTATTTCAGGTATATTAAATGGCAGATCAAGAACAACAACCACCACAAGAGCAAATTCCTCCTCAAGAGGAATTCATTGACGAAGCGGCTGACAACGCTTTGGTCCAACCAGACCATGGCATTGAGATCGAGGTCAACAATCACCAACTGGACACCGCTGAGTTCCGACCACAACACCATGTGGTCGTGGACATTCTTCTCGGTCACCCTCTCCGCGAGGCACTCACTGCAACAGCCGAAGTCCCTGTGCTATACATCTATCAAGTATGGCTCTCATCCCAAGTTGTCATGGCTGCCAACTCACAAACGATCATGGCGATGATCGACAATCAACCGTTAATGCTCACACCAGAATCATTCAGACGCCTTGTCTCTTTACATGAAGCCAACGCCGGCGGCCGTGCGGCCTTCGACCCCGCGGTCAATGAGACAACTCTTTGTACCCAGATCCGAGCACTCGGATACAACTACGCCCTCGATCGTCCATCAGCCTTCAACAACAAATATCTAGCGCCCATCTGGTACACGATGTTACAATACTGAACAGGTGTCTCTCATCCAGATGGAGGGGCATAGATCAATGTACCGGCGACTTCCTGCGGCTATTCCATGCCTTATGCTACAACAGGCACATAGACTACGCAATGGTGATATAGCGCGAATTAGTTCAAGCCATCCGACAGATCAGTGGGTCAAAGCAGAAAAAGTTCCTACCATTTCCACGATTCCTCTCAATGGCTGTCAGACAACATATGGACGCGAATCCGGGAATACCGCGACGAATTAACCATCCGGTATGTCCTACTTTTCATTTACGTTACCTTGTGATTCAAAACCCGTCCGAAGCCAGATCCATGCCCTTACCTGAAGCCTTAATGGCTCATGCGGACCCCAATGCACCGAGTGTGTTAGAATATAGGAGAGAGTTAGGTGCTCCCATGGTCTAGCCAGAGCCGGAGGGACCTCCCTAGATACATAAACCTGAGAGGTGTAAAGGTCCAATGACGAGAGGAGGTAGAGTCCGGGTAGCTGGGGCTCCCGCGCGGGGTGTGTTGAGAGTACATGGGAGGGGAACAGGCACAGGCGGTGCATTGGATACGCATGCCAGTACTACCCATTCCAGCCGACCCGGATCTAGCCAACAACCTCGCATACGACCCACCCGAACGAATGACGAAGTCGGACCGTCGACTAGATTACACGAGGTCCCGGTTGTCACTGCCCCTCTACTCGAAGAGGATCCCGGCACTGACACAACAGAACCGATGTCACCTTTCGCCCAGGTCGAAACTGTCGAATCCGACACTTACACCGATACGGATCTAGCCATCCATGCATCCCTGATTCCACCCCGTATCGGTCGTCGACCTCCAATGACTGAAGGATCTACTTCTGACTCACCCATACCCCCCACCATTCCTACATCCTAGCCTATTACGGGAGATACAAGGAGAGAGGAGGGAAAATTAGTTGAAAATCTTGAACAGGCGAGTCGGAGAGAATGGAGATCAAAGCAAAATCAAGAGAGAACGAGCATTAGGACTAGAGAGGCTCGTGAGCGACCCCAAATCAGCGTCAGCCAGGTTGCCACATCTGCTATCTTGTCTCATCCGTTGGGACAAGGTATTGAAGAAGCCGTCGTGGACTTAGCGGCGTAATTGCATAACCTCCCTAGCCACTCATCCGTCTCTCAACACACGGGTGTTTCACAATCACACGGGGACTTAGCACAACGTCTACCGATCTCTCACATGGAGAGTATTGGTATTGAAAAAAGAGACCAGCCTCCCCCGGTCTCGCCTTCTTTCGTTGCACATACGAGTCTAGAGCCACTTGATATTTTACATTCTTCGGCTAGGACAAAGGACGAGATTCTACAAATCGGTGTTCTTCGTGACCCGATCGAAACTTCTATAGTGTCTCCGCCTTTAAGCGGTACGCAAGGATCGGAAGGAAATCCTACCACGGCGACACCATTGCCATTCGTGAACGTAAGTTGTACTACCTATACGGTAGATACCTCGATGGGCAATCTAATTGGTCTCGGAGTTAAGTTACCCAACGTTCTGTTAAGGGAATATCTGGACGGCGCCCTAAAGGCTGTCCGCGAGGCAATGGAGCAACAGTTCACCACCGAGCTCGACAAAATCAAGAGCATTATCAAAGGGAAAGAGTAGATAGTCGAACCTGAAACCGCACCAACACCTCCACAGGCTCCCATTCAGCCATCTTATTCGGTGGACACGCTCAAGACTACGCTTCTGGCTCAACTGCTCCAGCATACCAACACCGATGCCTCAACTGAAGCAGACCTGGTATCAGTTCTACGCTCCCAGGTATCTGCTCCTTCGTCATCCATGACTACCATATTGGACCAGCTTGATTAGACACTCAAGGACGTTCAGAAAGCCTTAAACCTTTTGTCCGAAAGAGTCACCTCACTCGAAGACACCTGCAAGGGTCAAGCTGGTGAACTCAAGCAACGACACGATGACCAGGATGATCCTGATCACCTTGAGGGGGAGAACAAGAGACAGAGACTGTCTGAGTCCGAACCAATCCTTACTGAAACTGCAACGGTTCAACCGGAACCATCAACTGAGGCAACTGCAACCGAAGACGAACCTGAAGCCCAGTTGAGTTTAGCTTAAATGGAGATAGACATGGATATCTCAGACGACGAAGACCTGATAATGCCATTTTTGGCGTTATTTTAGCACCACATTACGTGTTTAAAATGCTTGAATTCCAAACAAATGAAGCGTATTTCACGGTTTATTCATGAGTTTTTCAGAAATCCATGTTTCGAGAATAAACGAAGAATTTGGTTTAAAAGAAGTGAATTATAGAAGAGAATGAAGTATCCGACGAGTTAATGGTTAATGGAGGAGGTACGAGTCAATTCGTGGGTCAAAGCTCGGAGAAATGCGTCAAAGATTACTCAAAAAGGTGCTCCCGAGACTTGGCAAGTTGGGTCATCAAGCAAAATAAAAAGATCCTAATTTTTGCAAAACAGTGCCTACCGGTACTTGTACCGGTACTTAAAGTCTCCGTGCAAAACCCGACAGCCTCTGGAAAACAGTGACCATCGGTACTTCTGTCGGTACTTTAACTCCCGGTGTAAGTACCGACGACGTGCTGATGCGTTTTTAAAGCCTTTTCACCAAGGGTTTTGATGGATACTTCACTATATCGACTAAAGAGAAGCAAGGGGCGATTTTGGGGCAACTTGGGGAGATTTTCCATAGTTTTTAACGCCGATTAACGCAACGAAATCATCGTGGAACGCCGGATTAACGAAGATCAATTCCTTGTTCGTGGGTTTTGCGATTCAACAAAATGGGAGTTTGTTCATACATTGATTTTTGGTTCAAGAGACCATGTCTACCATACTTTCTCTCCTTTTTGCTTTGTGTTTTAACACCCCCAACATGAACTAATCTTAGATTGTTGGGGGTTGGATGAACTTTGGTTTGTAAGCATGTGGACACGAAACCTTGTGGTTCTTATCAGTTTTTCTAATCAATGAAGCATATGAATTTGATTTTAATGCTTTTGTGAGCATGATCACCTTGCAAATTGATTTAGTTGTTATGAATTATATTCGAGAGAACGATTCTATAACTTGACTTGAATTTGTATGCCTAAGGTGAGAAATTGGATAGAGATATACCAAGTAAACCCTAGTACTTGTTTTTACAATCTTGTTCTTAATGAATTTCTTAACTCCTAGGTTGAGATCGAGAGATGAAACCTAAGTTTTCTAGAAATAACTCTGTTGTTGCTCGAGATAGAATAACACTTACTTACGTGATTGTGTATTCACTTGATTGGATTAGTTTGATAATTATCATAAGTGGAGTGTTCTTTGTGAAACCATTGGGATTCCAATCCTCAACTACTTTTCTCCCGAAAAATCCAAATTTGTTTTTTGCTTTTACTCTAAAGTTATTTATTTAATTTAGTTATTAATCGATTATATTACCAACAACTCATCAAATCGGATCGTTTAGTTAATAGTGATTATAGTCATTGTGATACTCAGTTCCTAGTTCCCTTGGTTCGATACTCGTACTTTCCGTACTATTACTTGATTTGACCCGTACACTTGCGGTTAGATTAGGATGGTGTAAACCCGCCTATCAAGTTTTTGGTACAACCCCAAACCGAGCATTGCTTGTCCCCAAGCAAATTAGCGACAAAAAAGAGAAAAGAACAGGTCAAAAGCAAGCTGATTCTGCAAAGATGGTGCACGGGTATATACTTATCTTGAACTGGGTATATTCTTATGTCAAAAGGTGATGCAACATGAGGAAAAGACAGTTAGACTTTAATCACAACACAAGTTACACAAAATAAACATTGAAAATTGAACTGGAAAACAACGACACCATACTGGATTACAACTATTCGATCACATTTTCGGAGAGGATTTCACCTCGACCCTACCTCACGGGATGCTCTCAAATCACTCGGATCCTAGACTGTCACACATGTTGTCATGTATTTAGAAGTTATGTACAATAATACCCAAGAATTTACATGACAACTAAATATGAAAGACGCACCAATGTTCAAATCAAATGGATCTCAGAAAGGAATCAAGCAGCAAGACAAGGAATATTAGTAAAAGAAGTAGTCTACCTTTATCACATTTTTCAGAAGATCATCCAGGTATTTTATTGGGTTGTAATGGGGCTAGGGGCTATGGCTAAGAAACGAAGGGTAAAAGGGAACAAAAGCATAGATGTGTCAATCTTTGTGCGGTTCTTGGACGTTTCCGCCTTACTTTCCCAACTTTTCTTCTTTCTTCTTCTTCTTCCACCACTACACCCTTTTGGTGTATCTATCCCTTTGTTCTTTTATTTTGGCACTACACCCTTTGGTATAATATTGCTCTTTTGGCTTTTTCTTTTGCCCGGGTGATTGGCCGACTTTTTTTGTGGGGCAAGCATTGGCCCTCTTTTATTAGCAGCTTTTGATCTATTTGTCTTATGCGTGAAACCGAACAGAGCCCTCCGGGACTTTTACCGAGGGTTGAACTCTCGGTATAAGTACCGATACTGCACAAAATCCTTTTAAAGGTAGTAAATTTCAAAACCAAACAGAACCTTTCGGGACTTCTACCGAGACAAAATTGTCGATAGAAGTACCGACCACACTTCCTACATACTCTTATTAAAAAAACATAATAATTAATAAACAAAACCTATTTATCTATTTAAACTTATTTAAAATTAAAATCAACACTCAAAAACTTATGTATTTATTTATTTTTCTTGTTTTCTTTTCAAATAAAATAAGAGTAATTAAACTAAAAAAATGATTATTTATTTATTTTCTTTTTCTTTATTTAACTAAAAAGGAGTTTAACTAAAATGACCTAAAAATTGATTTTTGTTGTCTTTTCTATTTTCCCCTTTTTTATTTATTTAGAAATAAATTAAAACAATAAATACCTAAAAAAGATAAATAAAAACTTACCTCATGTGCAAAGTCCTCAAACGATAGAAAAGTCTCGACATAACTCTCTAAGGAAGAAAAAATCCTCAAACATTCCAGAGACCCTCGGTACTTGTACTAATAGTTATCTACCGGTGGAACTCTCGGAAGCCACATTTTCCCAAAACATTCCAGAGCTCCTCGGTACTTGTGCCAAGAGTTGACTACCGATGGAATTCTCGAAGGCCAAATTCCAGCACTTGATTTTTTAAGCTCAAAGCAAACTTACCAAAGCCAACGCGCTCATCTCAGGGACCTTTTCCAACTCGACTTCTCGACAAGAGGGTTTAACAAAACAATTTTAAAACCAAAACGAAAAACAAGCAACGAAAAATTTCGAAAATTAAACGAAACAAACCTGGTGGGTTGCCTCCCACCTAGCGCCTTATTTAAAGTCGTGGCACGGCTGTGTGGCTCTCATTTTGGCTCGGTATCTGTGGAATTGAATCGCCCACACATGTGATTTTTAGCAGATTTTCCCACATCTGGTTTTCCGTGATCACTAGTTTCTTTTTCAGTCCGACCCTTTACACTCTCGAACACTTTGAAAGTCACTTTTTCACAGCCAACTCTTAATGTCATCTCGCATTCCTCCATGTCAATGAGCACCTTGCTCGTGGCCAGAAATGGTCTCCCCAATATTAACGGGATCTCCTTGTCTTCATTCATATCTAGAACCACAAAATCAACCGGAAAGTAAAACTTACCGACTCTAATAAGCACATCTTCAACTATGCCATGTCGTTGCTTTACTGATCGATCGGCCAACTGAAGTGTCATTGATGTAGGCTTCAAGTCTCCTATACCCAACTTCCTGAAAATTGATAAAGGCATTAAATTTATACTAGCTCCTAAATCACATAACACCTTATCAAAACAAAAAATTCCAATTTGTATAGGTATAGAAAAACTCCCTGGATCTTGAAGCTTCGGGGGAAGCTTATTCTGAATGATTGCACTGCACTCCTCAGTAAGTGCAATTGTGGCATGGTGTTCAATCTTCCTCTTCTTGGATATGATGTCTTTCATGAACTTGAGATATGTCGGCATCTGGGCAAGTGCTTCTGCAAAAGGAATGTTGATGTGCAATTTCTTGAAAATATCAACAAATTTCTTGAACTGTTCCTCATCCTTATGTGCCTTCAACCGATTCAGAAAAGGTAGCGGTGGCACATACGGGTTGACTACCGGCTTTGATGGATATGTCACATTTTTCTCCTTTGGCTCTTTCTGATCAACAATATCACTAGAAGTACCATCTTTCAGCCCAACATCTACAGCCTTGATCCTTTCCACCTCTACATGCTCATTCTTAGATTTATCGATAACTGGCTCATGAGTCAAATCATTTATCAATTCCGTACCACTCCTCAGATGAATGGCATTGTAATCCTCTCTTGATTTCCTTTCAGTCTGACTAGGGAATTGACCTTGATTTCGGGATCTTAGAGCTTCGGCAATCTGTCCCACTTGCCTTTCAAGAAGTTTAATTGAAGCAGTGTTTTGATCAGTTGTCGCCTTTACCGTTCTCACTGTGTTCGCTAGTCCCTCAACCGTGCTATCCATCTTTGTCATGAACTTCATCATCACATCTTCCAGTCCTGGTTTGTTTTCTTCAGATTTTCCTTCTTCAAACTTTATCTGATGATAACCTGGAGGACGATAAACATTATTAGGTTGGGAAGATGATGAGAAGTTAGAGTTATTACCGTATTGTTGTTGTTGTCCCATAGTCTCCTTAGGTTGACCTTGTTGTTGAGTCCATGAGAAGTTAGGGTGTTTCTTCCACCCCTCATTGTAGGTGTTCGAGAAAGGTTCATTCCTTGGCTGGTTATTCCGGTTCTGTAAAAACTGAACCTATTTAGGTTCTTGTGAAGAGGGGAACACTTCTGGATTGCCTCCTTTCAAATGGTTCGTGATCGCAGCTAATTGAGCTTTGATCACCTTCAACTCGTCTGACTCTTGAACACTAGCTACCCGTCTAATAGAAGATCGTGGAGTGGCATAGCTATGCTCGGCTAAGTTCTCGATCAAATCGACTGCTTCTTCATATGTCTTATTCATGAGAGCTCCACCCGCCGCAGCTGTGATGTCTTTCTTGAATTGCGGGTGAAGGCCTCCAAAGAACGTTTGGTTGATGACCCAGTAGTGTAACCCATGATGTGGACACTTTTTTTTATCATATCTTTATATCACTCCCATGCCTCGTATAGAGTCTCTTGGTCCTATTGAGCGAAGTGGGTAATGTCGGCCATCAGTTGAGCGGTTCTTCCCGGTGGGAAGAATTTCTGGAGGAACACAACTTTCAGGCCTGCCCATGTAGTGATCTGATCCGATGGTAGGTCCTCTATCCATAATTCAGCTCTACCCTTGAGGTAAAAACTGAATAGCCTCAGCTTGATTCCATTCTCGTCCACCCCATTGATCTTGAACGTGTTGCATACCCTCTCAAATGCATGGAGATGTGCATGAGGGTCTTCTGTTGGGGATCCTCCGAACTGATTTTGTTGTACCATAACGATGGTACTGGGTTTAATCTCAAAGTAGTTTGCCCCGATAGCGGGCGGTTTAACGCCTATGCGTGCGGCTGCCACGTTCGGATCGGCAAACGACCGCATAGGACGTCTTTCTGGAGGTGGTGGAGGTGGGTCTTTGCGAGGAGGTCTCTCGTCACCCATCTTCAATTGTCTTTGAGCTTTGGATGCTTTTCGTATCTGACGGGCGGTTCTTTTGATTTCTGGATCGATCGGTTCGATTTCCTTCCCTCGGGTCTTCCTTGGCATAAACTAGTTAGTACCTGTAATGGAAAGGAAACAAAATTAGCAATCCAAAAACTGAAAGTAATGAAACAAAATAACAAAAGAAAGAAAATGTTCAATGTAATAGCGCTTATAGCTGGTAGTGCTATCAGTTGCAACTAGTTCCCCGGCAACGGCGCCAAAAACTTGATAGGTGGGTTTACACCCCTAAATCTAACCGCAAGTCCCTATGTTCGATACTTGTACTTTCAGTACTATTACTTGATTTCGACACCGTACACTTGCGGTTAGATTTAGGGGGGGTGTAAATCTGCCTATTAAGACCTGACGGTTGAAAAGCCCGAGGGAGATTCACAGGCACTGGTCGTATACACTGCATCGGAAGGGGATGTTCTTAACCTGATTGATCCCGACTCAGAGATTGACCCGGAAGCCGAAAACGCATGGTATCAAAAAGCCACCAGTGCGATAAACTTCAAGGTAAATCTCGTATTTCTCACCGATGCCGACGACGACATCGACTACGACCAGTTTTTGTTACAAAACTTGTATGGTACACCTGCTCAATCTTCACAGATTCTTGAGACTTCTACTGCTACAAATCCGACATCTCCTCAACAACCAACAACTTCAGATCAACCTCCTCCTCCACAGCAACAAATCTGATGGGAGAACATCATGATCCTCATTCCTCACCTGGAGGAATCTCTAAAGAAGCTATTTGTTCACAGGTTACGCCGGATCGAGCCAACATTCTGCCTTGGGATTTCCAAATTTGACAAGGAATACCAAAGCCAGTACGTAAAGGTAATGAAGCGGTGTCTACCAGTTAGCCAAGTCCAAACAAAGCACAAGATCACTGAAGTGATCAACATCCAAACCGGCTGGATCCTCAGAGTCTTATTCCCAATATTTACCGCCAGACGCGAAGACGGAAATGAATGGAGATTCTCTGAAGCAGATTTTAAAAACCTCAGACCATTCGACTTCCATGCTATACTGAAAGACCTCCGAACCAGAACCATTCGACCTCTTCATGTTACCAAAGCGCTCGAGGCTGTCCGACAATTCCTGCTACACAAAGTTATGATTTCCTACATCACAGACTTCTAAATAGGAATCGAGCACAGAACCAAGAAGATAAACCTGTTGAAACCGAATATGAAAGCACCCGAGCTGAAGATGTATCCCGAGAACTCACTGCTTCAAGAACCAGAATTTGGGATAATATACCTCAATGAACATAAAGAAAAGAGGTTTCTCCGCTTCAGCCAGGTCGACAGATTCTGCGATGGCACGCTCCTCAAAGTCAGAGATGCTCTTCGAAACATCATCACCAACGAATCCGAAAATCGAAAGTCGTCGTTTGTCTCCAATCCAAACGAGACAACCACACGAGAAGCTTTAGAATTGGTTGAAGACCGCATCGACTACCGCCGAGCCATCCAAAGTTTCGAGATCTACTTTGCGCTTCGAAAGAGATACATCGAGAACTGGCGCGAACTCGAACTTCAATTCAAATGGGAGATTGTTAGGGAAAAAATTAGGTTGAATAGAAGTTCAAGGGTTATATTGTTATTGTCTATTATGAGCCTTATTGTGTAATGGGCCATGGGCTTGCTTGTTTAGGCCCCATGGTATATAGTCTATTTTGTTTAGAATTTAGGCTAATCGTCATTATTATTCAATCACTCGTATTGTAATTCTCTCAATTAATCAAAGTGAATTGGATGACTAGTTGAAATCATTCTGACTGTTTCTACTTGTTGATTTCTACTGTTTGTATGCACTAATCTGGAAGTCACAAAGGATAAACACAAATGTACGTCTTTTCAGAGGTTGTGGATGAGAGTACGAAGTATTAAGCAAGTAGTTGGGATGCATGGCTTGTAAGTTGGGGTTAAGATATGGTTATTGTCAGAATAAATTGGTGGTTGGTGGTTGCCCAAAAGAGGAACCATGTGCTTTTAGTGGCATGAGTCACTGAGTGAGTTCATGTTGGGATCAATAAAAGATCGATGAAGATATTTGATTGGTTAGTTTACGAAGTGTGAGTTCCAGATCCGTGCAACGAATAATACAAATCAATAGATAATAAACAGGCGTTATTATTTCAATTGGTCATCCAATTCACTTTCAATAATAGAGAGAGTTTACAATACGTTTCTGAAAGTGTAATTAGACAACTAGGTTAATTATAAGCTAAACAAAACATTATATATGTTGGGCCAATGGCATGGAAGCCCACGACCCGTTCACAATTAAAGGCTCAAATATGATTAATAGCAATTAAGTCCTTGAACTTCTATTCAACTAGATTTGACCCTAACAATCTCCCCCTTTGAATTGAAGTTCGAGATCGCGCCAGTTATCAACATATCTCTTTCGAAGCGCAAAGTGTATATCGAATGTTTTGATGGCTCGGCGGTAGTCGATGCGTTCTTCAATCACTTCTAAAGCATTTCGTGCGGTTATCACATTAGAGTTAGGAACATACAAAACCTTTTGATTTTCTGATTCATAAGCGATGACGTTGCGAAGAGCATCTTGGACTTTGAAGAGCGTGCCATCGCATAATCTGTCGACCTGGCAGAAGCGGAGAAACCTCTTTTCGTTCTGTTCGTTGAGGTAGACTATCCTAAATTCACGTTCTAGAAGCAATGCGTTCTTGGGATACATCTTCAGTTTGGGCGCTTTCATATTCGGTTTCAGCAGGTTTACCTTCTTTGCTCTGTTCTCGATTCCCATTTGAAAGTCTGTGAGATAGGACATCATGATTGAGTGAATCAAGAATCGAGGAACAGCCTCGAGCGCCTTTGTCACTTGAAGCGGTCGAATGGTTCTAGTTTAGAGGTCTTTCAGTATAGCAAGTAAGTCGAACGGTCTAAGATTCTTAAAGTCAGCTTCATAGCTTTTCCATTCATTATCGTCTTCTCGTCGGCAGTGAAAACTGGAAACATAACTCTAAGGATTCGGCCGGTTTGGATGTTTAGCACTTCAGTGATCTTGTGCTTGGTTCGGACTTGGCTAACTGGCAGACACCGCTTCATGGCATTTATGTACTGACCTTGGTATTATTTGTCGAAGTGAGAAATCCCAAGGCAAAAAGTCGGCTCGATAGGGCGTAACCTGTGAACATACAACTTCTTCAGAGATTCCTCTAGGTGAGGAATAAAGATCATGATTTTCTCCAGTCAGATTTGCTGCTGTTGAAGAGGAGGATGATTCGAAGCTGTCGGTTGTTGAGGAGATGTCGGATATTTAGCTGTTGTCGTTTCGGGTCTTGTAGAAGTCTCGGCGGCATGAGCAGTGTGAACGGGTGTACCATATAGGTTTTGCAGCAGAAACTGGTCGTAGTCAACATTATCGTCTTCATCAGTAGGAAAATCAGGTTTACCTGGAGATTTATAGCACTGGCGGCTTTTTCATTCCATGCATTTTCGATCTCCGGGTCGATCTGGGAAGTTGGATCTATCAGTTGTAGTTCGGGCCTATCTGATGTATCATACGCGACAAATTCCTATGTTGTTCCCTCAGGCTTTTCAACCATCGGGTCTTCGTCGTCAGAGATGTCCATGTCTATGACCATCTCGACTAAGCTCAACTAGGCTTCAGGTTGTTCTTCAGTTGTAGTTGCCGCAATTGACAGTTCCGGTTGAACCACAATAGTTTCAGTGAGGATCGGGGCGGTCTTGGATAATCGTAGTCTTTTATTCTCCCCTTTACGGTGATCAGGATCATCCTGATCATCGTGTCTTCGCTTTTGACCGCCTGCTTGACTCTTGCAGGTTTCTTCCATGGAGGCGACTCTCTCGGACAGCGTTTTGAGCGCTTGTTGAACGTCCTTGAGAGTCGTGTCAAGCTGATCCATTCTTGTGGTAATGGACGACGAAGGAGCAGTGACCTGGGATCATAGAACGGAGATCAGGTCTGCTTTGGTAGAGGCATCGGTATCAGTGTGTTGGAGCAGTTGAGCTAGGAGCATAGTCTTCAGGGTGTCCATCGAATAGATTGGTTAAACGGGAGCCGGTGGAGGTGTTGGTGCGGTTTCAGCTTCAACTACTTTCTCCTTACCTTTGATCAAGCTTTTATGTTTATCGAGCTCGTTGGTGAATCGCTGCTCCATGGCCTCGCGGACAGCCTTTAGGGCGCTGTCCAGGTATCCCTGTGACACAAAGTCGGGTAAAGTAACTCCGGGATCACTTAGATTACCCGTTGAGGCATCTACCTTAGAGGCAGAGCCACCTACGTTCACGGTAGGCGAAGGTGTGTCTGTCGTATGATTTCCTTCCGATCCTCGCATTCCGCTTAAAGGCGGACATACTACGGAAGTTCCGATCGAGTCACGAAGATCATCGATTTGTAGGATCTCATCTTGTGTCCTAGCCGAAGAATGTACTATGTCTAGTGGCTCTAGACTCGATTGTGCTCGAAAAGAAGGTGAGACCGGGGGTTGTTGGTCTCTTATTTCAATACCAATACTCTCTGATTGAGAGATCGATAGATGTTGTGCTAATTCCCCATGCAAAAGTGAAACATCCGTATTTTGAGAGACGGATGAGTGGCTTGGGAGGTTGTGCACTTGCGCCGCTAGGACCACGGCGGCTTCTTCAATATCCCATCCCAATGGATGAGACGGGATAGCAGATGTGGCTACCTGGTCGACACTGGTTTGGATTCACTCTGAAGCCTCTTTATTTTTTCGGCTTATTCTCTCTTGATTCTTTTTAGACATGACTTCACTCTGTCTCACCTCTTCTGCATTTTTAACTAATACTCCCTCCGTTCTCCTTATGTCTCCCGTATCAGACTGGGTAGTAGGGATAAGGGGGTTTGAGGGTATGTCAGATGGGATTCCTTCGGTCAAGTATGGGTTTGGTTCGATACGGGTAGATATTAAGGATGCGCGTAAGGCACGGTCCGTATCAGAGTCGGTGGAGTCAGATGCTACGTCCTCCACCTGTCTGGACGGTGAAGGGGGGTCAGATATGTATGCTTCTGTGTCACGGTAAAGCATTGGGCGTTTGGTTTCAGTGACGACCTGGACCTCGTGTAGTCTAGTCGATGGTCTGGATTCGGTCGTGGTACGGGTGATGGGAATGGGTTGTTGGCTCGGTCTGGCTTGGGTAGTACTGGCTCGCGGATACAAAGCACCGCCCTCGCCTGTTCCCCTCCCATGTAATCTCAACACGCCCCGTCCGGGATCCCCAGCTACCCGGACTCTGCCTCCTCTAGTCCTTGGACCCTCACGTCCCTCAGATCTATGTCCCTGGGGAGTTCCTTTCGGCTCTGGCTGGACCATAGGATTCCCTAGATCTTTCCTATATTCTATCACACTCGGTGCATTGGGATCCGTGTGTGACAGTAAGTGTTCAGGTATAGGTATGGCTGGGGTGTTCGATGGGTTACGAATCACCAAATACTGAAGGTTATTGTGAGGACATGCCGAATGATTGATACGTCGTGGGATAAGGAGATTCGCATCCATGTGCTGTCGAACGACTAAAGAAAAGAATCTCGGAAATGGTAGGAACTTATTCTTGGAACCGCCCGTCTGTCGGATGGCATGCACAATTTCACGCCAGATGATTGCGGAGTACTCTATGTGCCGGTTGTAGCACACCGCGTGAAATAGGCGCATGAAGTTGATGGTGCATTGGTCTATTCCTTTCCATCGAGAGGACATGCATCTATTCAGGATGGTGAATAGCGTGTACCAGACGGGCGCGATGTATTTTCTGTTGAATCCGGACGGACAGTTGTTAATGCCAAAAATCGTACCAAAGGGACAACTTAAGTTCGATGTGGACTTAATCAACTAAAGAAAGGATCTTTCGACGAGACGTGCAACGAGGGAAAAAATAAACGAGACAAGGGATTTGATGACGCAGGAAAAACCTCAAATGAGGAATAAACATGCGGACGACAGTGGGTGTCGTCGCTGCACTATGGTCGCCAATCAGGGGCGACGTCCTTGGTACTGGCGTCGGTCGTACGATGATTACAATACAAATGAAGGAAATACTTCGAAATGTAAAGTACAAGTGTTTAAATGTGAAAACAGGTGTTTGTCGTGTGTGAATACAAAGTGTAAACTGTTGGTCGAGGGCTGTTGTCGTGCGTCAAGAGCGATACTTGAGCTTTCCTTCGAGTGTTCTTGAGTTCGCTGTAATACTTAATCTCCAGATTTTGAATGTTCTTTGCTATGAGTTTGGATGATTTTCTCTGCTGTGTGGTGGTGTTCGCTGGAGTGTATTGGATGTTAACCGATGTCCCTTGAAATGAAGGTTTAGCTTGTCTTTTATAGCCTTCGCGTTATTAATTAACTCCATTAATGATTCAATCAACGGCTGGAAACGGTCGCCGGAGTGATTATCCATGATGATCTTCGTCCGTTACGGCTATCGATCGTTGATGGTTGCGTCGGTTATATCCGTTGCTCTTTAATGACTTTGACTCCTGCATTAAACACTTAACAAATGTAACAGTCAAGGTTAACGTTAGCTTTGGTCGACGGTATAATGATCTTACGCGATGGTCGTACGGGACGGGCGATACTATGGTCGAGCGTCATGGGGGACGTACGACTTACCTTTTACGGGCGACGACGGATGTTTTCTGGGTTCTAGCCGAGACCTTATCTTAATACAAGATTTGGATTATGACGTGCGTCTTATCTGCTCCGGTCGTGGTCGTACGACGTGGTTTTTTTCCCAAACAGTTTTCCCCCAAAATTTGAAAGAAGGATAGCAAATCCGAGTTTTAAATTTTGTCCATCGGACGTATAGGAAATAAGACAAGAGTTAGAAATTACCTCAATCGCCTTGGAGCTAGACTGGTTCGTTTCTAACTGAACGAGAAGTTGAAAAGGAAACGAGGTCGTGACGTCATACTGACACACGATGATGCTTACCAGCTGTCGAGGACAGGTGTCGACGATTTACTGGGGAAAATGAAAGCTGGGACGCGTGTCGATCTTTTAAAGGGCTCGACCTGTCACGATTTCCTGCATAAATAGAGATCAAAATGGATTGTTTTCTTTAAGCTTTCGAGAAGTCATCTTTTCCAGAATCTCGACTTTTTCCAAATCTTCGGTGACTGATGATCTACTGTGGGCTATGATACCCAAATCGATGACGATGTTGGTTGCGATAGACGCGATATCCGTGGATTCTGCGCATCTGGCGACGATGTTTTCTGCTACCACGTCGACCCTTTCGTCAGTCGACAGGGGCGAGGGTGTAAGGACGAGAGAGAATGATGGGGATTTTTATGGAGATCAACTTTGCGTTGTCTTCATCCCTCTTGACTGACTATGTCCTCGTCAGGACGAAGTCGCTTCCGCTTCCGGGGAAATATCAACTCTTATATTTCAAGGAGCATTTTCCAGGGATCCCTATCGAAGAGATTGGACTGTGTTTAGCCGTACTGGCGTCTTTCGTAAGTTTTTCTTTCGAAATTTGTGTTACCGATGGTTATTCCTTTTTGCTAATACGTTCCTTTTGAAATTGTGCAGATGTTTTTGTTTTCCTTCACTAAACACGCGAGGAAACTGGAGGTGTTGGAGTGGAGGTCGATTGTCGAAAAAAATATATTCCTTCCTCCAACCTTAACATTAATCTTAAGAGCCACATTCTCAGAATGTCATGGCGCGAAAGGTTGGGAGACAACTCTGGCTATACTCGTTTGATCCTTGCATTAGTTCTTCGGGATTGATAGGATTTCGAAGATCGAGATTTTTGAACAGAGCTTGCCATCGACGTGCTTCTTAGTTCTAGGGTAGGTTTTTGGGTTTACGAGCTAGACTTTTTATGTTCGGGTTGTTGGTATGCAACGACTTTTGACTTTGTATTTACTTGTCCGACTATCGGTCGTTCATATGTAATCGTTTAATGAAGATCCTTCTTTTGCTGAACTCGTGTTTTTAATTACATATGTCGTGGATAAATGTAATATTGATCATAAGATTCGTTAAGTATGAAATAAACGGAGGATCGTGCGACTTGGGCTTTTACTGAAATATAAAGGTTAAACATAAATCATGTATTTGGACACAAATATATATCATCGATGTATTTAGAACATACACAGTATTTCTAAGTTCCAGAGACTTAGATCGAGGGATCGTTTAGACCTTACGTGTGACTGTATCGTATGATGAAACTTTAGAATATATGCCCCTGTGATAAAACAATCGAGTCATGCACTTGTATACTCATGTCGTGCGTTCCTGCGATAAAGTTTGTTAGAGGTCGGTCGTGGTTTTACCAACGATTTTGCGATGCTTACCGTCGTGCTGAAAACTTTGTATGATAGGAAGGCGATCTTAAAAGAAATATTTCTTCAAATGCGTCGCATTCCAACTTCGGGGGATTTCTTGATTGTCGAGGGTTCGAAGTCGATAGGCTCCTTTACCAACGACTTCGGAGATACGATAGGGACCTTCCCATTTGGTAGAAAGTTTACCTGCGTTGAGTTCCTGGGTATTCGGGAATACTCAACGGACGACGTAATCGCCTTCTTGAAAGATTTTAACTTTGACGTGTTTATTGAAATGTCGCCCAACTGCTTGCTTCTGTGATGCCATTCTGATCAAGGCCGATTCTCTGAGCTCTTCGAGGGCGTCGAGGTCATAACTCAAATCAACCAAGTTGTGGTCGACGGAATTGTGCCTCAAAGTTGGGAGATGAACTTCGATTGGTAGGACGGCTTCACAGCCGTAGACTAGAGAGAAGGGGGTGTGTCTTGTGGACGTGCGGGGTGTCGTGCGATTTGCCCATAGGACTGAAGGGAGCTCTTCAACCCATCTTCCTTTTGCAGCTTTTAATCGTTTCTTGATCAAGGCTACAATAGTCTTATTACTCGACTCGGCAAGTCCATTGGCTTGGGGATATCTGGGAGTCGAGGTCGTCAGTTTGATGTTCCTATCTTCACAGAACTGTTGGGTCCTGTCGCTTATGAATTGGGATCTATTGTCGCAGACAATTTCGGATGGAATCCCAAACCTGCATATGATGTTAGTCTGGATAAAAGAAATAACTTCTTTATCCCTGATTTGGGAGAAGGCAGCCGCTTCGACCCATTTAGAAAGTAATCAATGAGTACGAGGAGGAATACTTTTTGCCCCGGAGCAGGTGGTAGTTTGCCGACAATATCCATTCCCCACCTCATGAAAGGCTATGGGACAAGCGTTGAGTGCAAAGGCTCCGAGGGTTTATGAGACATACCTGAGTGTCGTTGACAGGAGTCGCAATTCTGGACGTACTTGACAGCGTCTTGTCACAGTGTCGGCCAAAAATACCCTTGTCGGGAGATACGATTAGCCAAGCTACGACCTCCTGAATGATTACCACATTCACCGTCGTGCATCTCTTGGAGGATTTTTTGGGCTTGATTTTTGTTGATGATGCACCTTAAATTCAAGCCTGTTGATGATCGCCGATAAAGCGTATTTTCGATCATGACGTACTTAGAGGCTTTGAATCTGGTTTTTCGAGCCTCCATTTTGTCTTCGGGGAGTTGGTCGTGTACGAGGAAATTTCGAATGTCGCGTGACCAATCATCTTCTTCGTCTTCGATCTGGACGACGTCTGTGTTTCCAATAGACGGTGTTGCCAGGTGAATCATAGGAATAACATCAAATATTGGTTCAACTAAAGTAGACCCAAGGTTTGCCAATGCGTCGGCCTGTGTGTTCTGGTCTCGCGGAATCTGTTCAATAGAAAAAGATTTAAATTTTTTGGAAATTTCTTTTGCCACGCTTAGATATGCTGTCATTTTTGAGTCCTTGGCTGCGAATTCTCCATTGATTTGATTTACTACCAGCAGGGAATCGCTCTTGACATGCAATGCGGTTGCCCCCGAGTCGTGGGCCATATTCATTCCCACGATCAGGGCTTCATATTCGGCTTCGTTGTTGGTGGCCTTGAAGTCGCATCGGACCGAGTATACCATCTTACACCCCTGTGGCGACTTTAAGACGACACCCAGTCCAGAACCTCTAATGTTGGATGATCCGTCGACATGTAGGATCCAAGGCACGTCCTCGTGAGTCGCCACATTAGACACCTTGAGCTCTGCTTCAAGGAGGTCCAAAGGCTTACTAGTCTTCTGACTTCTAAATTTAGCCCATAAATGAATCTGTCCATTTTCAATTTCTCCGTAGCAACGTAATTTCCTGCAAAACGAGATTTTTCTAAGAAGCGAGCAGTATAGTCTCTCACCGACAAATTCCCTTGCTGTAGGCTCATAGATTCTTCTTCTAATTGTCTGACAGCCGCTTGTGGACAAAATTGTTTTGTGAAAGCTAAAACGAATTCTTCCCAAGGAAAAGTAGAATATATGTCTGATCCTCCCGATTCAATGTGAGCTTCCCACCAGTATAAAGCATCGTTTTTCAACATTGCTGTTCCATAAAGTACTCTATCTTCGTTAGCACATTTACTCGTCTTGAAGATAACTTCTATTTCTTTCAGCCATCTCATCGCCTTTACTGGATCCCGATCACCTGAGTACGTAGGGGGTTTGCAACTAAGAAACATTTTGTAATAACACTTTTTCATTACCGGTAAGACAGTAGGGGTGATCGGCAATTCGATTCCTTGTTCTGGATCTGGGTTATCATCTCCATTATTGCGACTTCGTTCAAACATTGCTTGTATACTAGCCTGTAATGTTCCCATCTCGGCAGTTAGGTCATCCCGTGTAACAAACTCTGTACCTTGTGGTTGAGTTCTACCCCTAGTTCGTCCTCCAGTTCTACCCCCGATTCTACCTCCGGTTCTGCCTCCGCCACGGTCTCCTCCTCTCCCTCCTGTTCCTACTGGTGGGTTCTCTCCACCCGAATTCCTTCCTCCCCTTTGATTTCTTTGTCTGGTGCCACTTGCCATTCTGTAGATTCAAACAAGGTTAATATACACATAAGCACATACCCCATATGACAAGGTATTCCAGTTCGAACATGTACCTGTAAGATCATAATTACACTGGCCATGTGTAATCTGAAATTACCTTACATGATGTTCCTTCTACCTTTTATACTTAGCATCCCTAGGTTCTAAAATAAATAGGGACATCCTACTTCTCATGCAGTTTAAGTCTAGGTACAGATACTAATACCTAAATCCCTTAAACTAGGGCTCTGATACCATCTGTAACAACCCGATTCCCACTTATACAATTAACATATATGTCATAACATAATTTCAACATCAGTACATCATATTTCACACTCGGTCCTCTAGTCTGGCTAAACATAGTAAGAAATTCAGTACAAACTTGATCATATTTAGATTACATAATAACCAATAACAAAGTCTTAAGTACAAAAAGCATCCACAACTTCATAACGATCATATTCACAAAAGCTATTCATCAAGTATCCTAATCACTTGGTCTTACTCGAACCACCACCTGGAATATATATTTTTAAAACATAAATGAGGGTTAGACCTAGCGGTCTAGTGAGAAAATCCCTGCCATTTGAAAATCGTTATAAAATCCATTTATATAAAACATACATAATTCACACGTAATTAAATACCAACCAAGACTTGTGCATCGTATCCATCTCATTCCTCCTTATTACTCCACAAATGACCCAATTAATTGGTTGCGAGCCAACTAATCAAATTTCTCTACTGTACCACAAATACAGTAAACACACCGGTCCTAAGCCCGGCCACGTATTATATTCTGACATAATACTCACGTAATTATAATATCTCAATATATCATAATTACACACGTATGACATATTCATACCATTTACCAAATATTCAACATCCACATAAATGTATTCCAGAAAAAAAACACTTTGAAGTAAAACTCACCTGTTTTGCTTTTCACCACCAAAAATCTTCCCAAGCTAATTATTACGTACTTCAATCTTTCACAGAATCTGTAATCAGGTAAAATACAAAATATCTCTTTTAAGGACAAAACTTATAAAAATCCTCGACTCAAGTCGCAACCTACTAAAAATGAACCCTTATCGCAATGCATAGATACAAGTCGCAACCCACTACTGCGACTCCAACCCCAGATCGCAACCCATTATTGCGATTCCAACACCAAGTCGCAACCTTCTGTTGCGATCCCAAACCATGTCGCAATCGACCATTGCGACTTCAAAGCCAAATCGCAATCAACCACTGCGACATCAAAGCCAAATCGCAATCAACCATTGCGACTTCAATGAGCAAGTCGCAACACAAGGCTGCGACACTAATGAATGTCTCAGTCCACTGTTCATCCTAAGTCCAGATTTGCAGATTTTATCCATGCATGTTTATGTAACTTTGCAGATGGGTTTAAGACTATTAACATACCCTAACCATATGCTCATATTTCCCATAACATTCATAAATCATCAAAACTTATCTAAAAACTTACATAAAACTTTATCTAAACAAGAGGGTAGATTAAGAGGTTACATACCTTTAATCTTCACAAGTTGAACCTTCTAATTCTAGCAACAAATCTACAGCTTCCTTCTTCTTCTTAATTTTTCTCTCTTTTCTCTCCTCTCTCTTTTTGCCGTAAAACACCACACACACATGGACTTTTTGATATTTGCTTATGGAGTCTAGATGAGACACCTCATGTGTCTCAAAGGAAATAAGGCGGTTGTGGTGGATAATATCTCCACAATCACCAAACCAACCCCACACTTATCCTAATTGGCAAGATTTACCCCCAAACTTCCAATTAAAAATTAAAACTTACCCTTTAACTTCTATCTCTATAAAACACATAACTTTAAATAAACCCAAAATAATAATAAATAGGTTAATAATATACCTGGTTATTACAACATCTCCCCCTTAAAAGAATTCCGTCCCGGAATTCGATTAAGCGAACAGATAAGGATATTTGGCTCTCATTTCTGACTCTGATTCCCACGTAGCATCCTGACCCCTATGATGTCGCCACTGAACTTTCACTTGTCTTATCTCCTTATTCCTTAGAACGTTGACTTTTTGGTCAACAATAGCTTCAGGTTCCTCCACATAGTTTAGCTTTTCATCAACTTGTATATCTGGTAGAGATACTGCCTGGTCTGGTGTAACCAAACACTTTTGAAAAATTGATACATGAAACGCGTTGTGAATCCTGCTCAATTCTGGCGGAAGATCTAATCTGTATGCTACTTCACCAATTCTTTCCGTGATTTCAAACGGTCCAATATACCGTGGACTAAGTTTACCTTGCTTCCCAAATCTATTGACTCCTTTCCAAGGCGAAACTTTCAACATCACGAAATCCCCAACTTGAAATTCCAACGGCTTTCGACGTCGATCGGCGTAGCTTTTCTGTCTGTCTTGAGCCACTTTCAGTCTGTCCCGAATCTGAGTGATCTTATCCGCTGTTAAGTGTATTATATCTGGCCCCGCTAACTGTTTCTCCCCCACTTCATTCCAACACAGAGGCGTTCTGCATTTTCTACCATACAGAACTTCAAATGGTGCCGCTTGAATGCTGGAATGATAACTGTTGTTGTAGGCAAATTCTATCAAAGGCAAATGTTTATCCCACGATCCCCTGAAATCAACGATACAAGCCCGAAGCATATCTTCTAAAGTCTGGATTGTTCTTTCACTCTGGCCGTCAGTTTGCGGATGATATGCTGTACTTAACTTTATTTGCGTCCCCATCTCCTTCTGAAAACTTCTCCAAAACCTCGAAGTAAAACGACTATCCCGGTCAGAAATAATCGAGATTGGAACTCCATGTCGAGTTACTATTTCATCAATGTACAATTTGGCTAAGCGTTCCATCGAATCAGTTTCCTTTATTGGTAGGAAGTGAGCAGACTTTGTCAACCTGTCGACTATCACCCAAATAGAATCAAATCCCTTTGGAGTCCTTGGTAGCTTGGTAATGAAATCAGTAGTGATCTGATCCCATTTCCACATTGGTATTTCCAGTCGTTGTAACTAACCAAACGGCTTTTGATGTTCGATTTTTACTTTCTTACACGTAGTACAATCTTCCACATGCTTAGCAACACTCCTCTTTATTCCCGGCCACCAATAAAATGGCTTCAGGTCTTTGTACATCTTATTCGAGCCTGGATGAATAGAAAATCGAGATTTATGAGCTTCTTGTAGCACACGATCACGTAACCCACCCAAACGAGGCACCCAAATTCTGTTCTCCAGACACAACAACCCACGATCATCCTTTACTAACAATGCTGATACCCCCACTAATCGTTCTGTCTTCAGATGTTCTTCTTGAAATGCTTCTATTTGACACTTTTGCAATTCATCAAATATGTTCGGTAGAAGTTCGGCCCGTAGTGAAATAGCTTTTATTGTTCCACTTCTTTCTTGACGACTCAGAGCATCAGCTACCACATTCGCCTTTCCGGGATGATAAAGGATTTCACAATCATAATCATTCACCAATTCCAGCCATCTTCTTTGCCTCATATTCAGTTCTTTCTGATCGAAAAGATGTTGGAGACTCTTGTGGTCAGTGAAAATTTGGCACTTAGAACCATAAAGATAATGTCTCCAAATCTTCAATGCGAAGACAACTGCTGCAAGCTCCATATCATGAGTAGGATACTGTCTTTCATGGTCCTTCAGTTGACGAGAAGCATAAGTAATCACCTTTCCACGTTGAATAAGTACACATCCTAATCCTAGTTTAGAAGCATCGCTGTAAACCACAAAATCATCGGAACCTTCTGGCAATGCTAATATCGGCGCGCTGCAGAGTTTCTCTTTCAATATTCTGAATGCTTCATCCTGTTCTGCTTTCCATTCAAACTTCATATTCTTTCGAGTCAGCTTAGTAAGAGGTGTCGCGATACGAGAGAAGTCTTTTATAAACTTTCGGTAATACCCGGCTAAGCCCAGAAAACTGCGTACTTCCGTTGGCGTCTTCGGTTGTTCCCATCTTTCAATAGCTTCTACTTTCGTTGGATCAACTTGTATACCCTTCTCGGAAACTACGTGGCCCAAAAACTGAACTTCTCGTAGCCAAAATTCACACTTTGAAAATTTAGCATACAATTTTTCTTCCTTCAAAAACTCCAGAATCAAACGAAGGTGTTGTGCGTGATCCTCTTTGGATCGGGAATAAATAAGTATATCATCGATAAATAGTATGACAAATTTATCGAGATACGGCTTACATACCCGATTCATCAGATCCATAAAAGCGGCTGGAGCGTTCGTCAGTCCAAATGGCATCACCAAGAATTCGTAATGACCGTACCTTGTACGAAAAGCAGTCTTTAGAACATCTTCTTCTTTAACCTTCAACTGATGGTAGCCAGATCTGAAATCAATCTTGGAGAAGTAACAAGCTCCAACTAATTGATCGAAGAGATCATCAATTCTTGGAAGTGGATACTTGTTCTTGATCGTGCGCTTACTCAATTCTCTGTAGTCGATACACATTCTCATCGAACCATCCTTCTTTTTCACAAACAAAACTGGTGCTCCCCACGGCGAAGAACTTGGTCTGATGAAACCCTTATCGGATAAGTCTTGTAGTTGTGCCATCATCTCTTTCATTTCTGGAGGTGCTAGTCGGTATGGTGCACGAGCGACAGGAGCGGCTCCAGGTATTAAGTCTATACCAAATTCTACTTGTCTAACAGGAGGAAGATTGTTCAAGTCTTCAGGGAAAACTCCTGGAAATTCACTAACAATGGGAATATCTTCCAACTTAGTCTTTTCAGGCCTACTATCTATCACATAGGCTAAATAACTCGAGCATCCCTTGCTGACACACTTACGGGCTTTTATCTTAGATATAAGGCAAGACTGATGATCCTTATGATCACCGTAAATCACTACCGATCTCTTATCAGGTAAAACAACATTAATTATCCTCTTATCACAAACTATGTTAGCCTGATTCTCAGCTAACCAATCCATCCCCACTACCATATCAAATTCAATCAAAGCTATAGGAAACAATTGTATCGGTACTCCACACCCTTCTATATTTATCACACAACTATCAAATACTTCCTTAACCAACACTTGGCTATCATTTACAGTATCTATTAGCAAAGCATGATCTAACACCTTGGGCTTTAAATGCATATGAGCAGCGAATGAAGGAGACACAAAGGATCGGTTTGCACCGGAGTCAAATAACACTTTAGCACGTGTAGAGTTTACGAAAAATGTACCTGTGACCACATCCGGAGTTTCCTCCGCTTCCTTTGCTGTCATCTGAAATGAACGACCTCTTGTTCTTGGTGGCTCTAGTCTTGGAACTACTGGTCTAGCAATTGCTGGTTTCCCTAATGATCCACCCTGTTGAATTCTTCTTTGCGGACAATCTGGCAGCATGTGATCCAGAGAATTACACGAATAACAAAACCGCGTCACGCGACAATCTTTAACAACATGTCCGGTTTTCCCGCACTTAAAACAAACCCGAGATTCCACCTGACAATTTCTCTGATGGTATCGATTACATTTCGGACACGGTCTTTCCGCTGGTCAAAACGGCGGACGGTTATCGAACCTCTGAAACCTGGACTTCTTCGGATCATGCGGTGGCCCTTCCAATTTCCTTTTCCCCATATTCTTATCACCGGCATCCCTTCTGTTGTCTCGTTCTACGTTTTCAGCAGCATCCACTGCGGCTGTAAAGGTATCGGGTCTTGTTGCAGTTACTAGTCTTCTGACTTCTGAATTTAGCCCATAAATTAATCTGTCCATTTTCAATTTCTCCGTAGCAACGTAATATCCTGCAAAACGAGATTTTTCTAAGAAGCGAGCAGTATAGTCTCTCATCGACAAATTCCATTGCTGTAGGCTCATAAATTCTTCTTCTAATTGTCTGACAGCCGCTTGTGGACAGAATTGTTTTGTGAAAGCTAAAACGAATTCTTCCCAAGGAATAGTAGAATATATGTCTGATCCTCCCGATTCAATGTGAGCCTCCCACCAGTATAAAGCATCGCTTTTCAACATTGTTGTTCCATAAAGTACTCTATCTTCGTTAGCACATTTACTCGTCTTGAAGATAGCTTCTATTTCTTTCAGCCATCTCATCGCCTTTACTGGATCCCGATCACCTGAGTACGTAGGGGTTTGCAACTAAGAAACATTTTGTAATCACACTTTTTCATTACCGGTAAGACAGTAGGGGTGATCGGCAATTTGATTCCTTGTTCTGGATCTGGGTTATCATCTCCATTATTGCGACTTCGTTCAAACATTGCTTGTATACTAGCCTGTAATGTTCCCATCTCGGCAGTTAGGTCATCCCGTGTAACAAACTCTGTACCTTGTGGTTGAGTTCTACCCCCAGTTCGTCCTCCAGTTCTACCCCCGATTCTACCTCCGGTTCTGCCTCCGCCACGGTCTCCTCCTCTCCCTCCTGTTCCTACTGGTGGGTTCTCTCCACCCGAATTCCTTCCTCCCCTTTGATTTCTTTGTCTGGTGCCACTTGCCATTCTATAGATTCAAACAAGGTTAATATACACATAAGCACATACCCCATATAACAAGGTATTCCAGTTCGAACATGTACCTGTAAGATCATAATTACACTGGCCAGGTGTAATCTGAAATTACCTTACATGATGTTCCTTCTACCTTTTATACTTAGCATCCCTAGGTTCTAAAATAAATAGAGACATCCTACTTCTCATGCAGTTTAAGTCTAGGTACATATACTAATACCTAAATCCCTTATACTAGGGCTCTGATACCATCTGTAACAACCTGATTCCCACTTATACAATTAACATATATGTCATAACATAATTTCAACATCAGTGCATCATATTTCACATTCGGTCCTCTAGTCTGGCTAAACATAGTAAGAAATTCAGTACAAACTTGATCATATTTAGATTACATAATAACCAATAACAAAGTCTTAAGTACAAAAAGCATCCACAACTTCATAACGATCACCTTCACAACAGCTATTCATCAAGTATTCTAATCACTTGGTCTTACTCGAACCACCACCTGGAATACATATTTTTAAAACAGAAATGAGGGTTAGACCTAGCGGTCTAGTGAGAAAATCCCTGTCATTTGAAAATCGTTATAAAATCCATTTATATAAAACATACATAATTCACACGTAATTAAATACCAACCAAGACTTGTGCATCGTATCCATCTCATTCCTCATTATTACTCCACAAATGACCCAATTAATTGGTTGCGAGCCAACTAATCAAATTTCTCTACTGTACCACAAATACATTAAACACACCGGTCCTAAGCCCGACCACGTATTATATTCTGACATAATACTCACGTAATTATAATATCTCAATATATCATAATTACACACGTATGACATATTCATACCATTTACCAAATATTCAACATCCACATAAATGTATTCCAGAAAAAAACACTTTGAAGTAAAACTCACATGTTTTGCTTCTCACCACCAAAAATCTTCCCAAGCTAATTTTTACGTACTTCAATCTTTCACAGAATCTGTAATCAGGTAAAATACAAAATATCTCCTTTAAGGACTAAACTTATAAAAATCCTCGACTCAAGTCGCAACCTACTAAAAATGAACCCTTATCACAATGCATAGATACAAGTCGCAACCCACTACTGCGACTCCAACCCCAGATCGCAACCCATTATTGCGATTCCAAAACCAAGTTGCAACCTTCTGTTGCGATCCCAAACCATGTCGCAATCGACCATTGCGACTTCAAAGCCAAATCGCAATCAACCATTGCGACTTCAAAGCCAAATCGCAATCAACCATTGCGACTTCAATGAGCAAGTCGCAACACAAGGCTGCGACACTCATGAATGTCGCAACATTCAACCATGTCGCAACCCACTATTGCGACATGTTTGAATGTCTCAGTCCACTGTTCATCCTAAGTCCAGATTTGCAGATTTTATCCATGCATGTTTATGTAACTTTGCAGATGGGTTTAAGACTATTAACATACCCTAACCATATGCTCATATTTCCCATAACATTCATAAATCATCAAAACTTATCTAAAAACTTACATAAAACTTTATCTAAACAAAAGGGTAGATTACGAGATTACATACCTTTAATCTTCACAAGTTGAACCTTCTAATTCTAGCAACAAATCTACAGCTTCCTTCTTCTTCTTAATTTTTCTCTCTTTTCTCTCCTCTCTCTTTTTGCCGTAAAACACCACACACACATGGACTTTTTGATATTTGCTTATGGAGTCTAGATGAGACACCTCATGTGTCTCAAAGGAAATAAGGCGGTTGTGGTGGATAATATCTCCACAATCACCAAACCAACCCCACACTTATCCTAATTGGCAAGATTTACCCCCAAACTTCCAATTAAAAATTAAAACTTACCCTTTAACTTCTATCTCTATAAAACACATAACTTTAAATAAACCCAAAATAATAATAAATAGGTTAATAATATACCTGGTTATTACAACATCTCCCCCTTAAAAGAATTCCGTCCCGGAATTCGATTAAGCGAACAGATAAGGATATTTGGCTCTCATTTCTGACTCTGATTCCCACGTAGCATCCTGACCCCTATGATGTCGCCACTGAACTTTCACTTGTCTTATCTCCTTATTCCTTAGAACGTTGACTTTTTGGTCAACAATAGCTTCAGGTTCCTCCACATAGTTTAGCTTTTCATCAACTTGTATATCTGGTAGAGATACTGCCTGGTCTGGTGTAACCAAACACTTTTGAAAAATTGATACATGAAACGCGTTGTGAATCCTGCTCAATTCTGGCGGAAGATCTAATCTGTATGCTACTTCACCAATTCTTTCCGTGATTTCAAACGGTCCAATATACCGTGGACTAAGTTTACCTTGCTTCCCAAATCTATTGACTCCTTTCCAAGGCGAAACTTTCAACATCACGAAATCCCCAACTTGAAATTCCAACGGCTTTCGACGTCGATCGGCGTAGCTTTTCTGTCTGTCTTGAGCCACTTTCAGTCTGTCCCGAATCTGAGTGATCTTATCCGCTGTTAAGTGTATTATATCTGGCCCCGCTAACTGTTTCTCCCCCACTTCATTCCAACACAGAGGCGTTCTGCATTTTCTACCATACAGAACTTCAAATGGTGCCGCTTGAATGCTGGAATGATAACTGTTGTTGTAGGCAAATTCTATCAAAGGCAAATGTTTATCCCACGATCCCCTGAAATCAACGATACAAGCCCGAAGCATATCTTCTAAAGTCTGGATTGTTCTTTCACTCTGGCCGTCAGTTTGCGGATGATATGCTGTACTTAACTTTATTTGCGTCCCCATCTCCTTCTGAAAACTTCTCCAAAACCTCGAAGTAAAACGACTATCCCGGTCAGAAATAATCGAGATTGGAACTCCATGTCGAGTTACTATTTCATCAATGTACAATTTGGCTAAGCGTTCCATCGAATCAGTTTCCTTTATTGGTAGGAAGTGAGCAGACTTTGTCAACCTGTCGACTATCACCCAAATAGAATCAAATCCCTTTGGAGTCCTTGGTAGCTTGGTAATGAAATCAGTAGTGATCTGATCCCATTTCCACATTGGTATTTCCAGTCGTTGTAACTAACCAAACGGCTTTTGATGTTCGATTTTTACTTTCTTACACGTAGTACAATCTTCCACATGCTTAGCAACACTCCTCTTTATTCCCGGCCACCAATAAAATGGCTTCAGGTCTTTGTACATCTTATTCGAGCCTGGATGAATAGAAAATCGAGATTTATGAGCTTCTTGTAGCACACGATCACGTAACCCACCCAAACGAGGCACCCAAATTCTGTTCTCCAGACACAACAACCCACGATCATCCTTTACTAACAATGCTGATACCCCCACTAATCGTTCTGTCTTCAGATGTTCTTCTTGAAATGCTTCTATTTGACACTTTTGCAATTCATCAAATATGTTCGGTAGAAGTTCGGCCCGTAGTGAAATAGCTTTTATTGTTCCACTTCTTTCTTGACGACTCAGAGCATCAGCTACCACATTCGCCTTTCCGGGATGATAAAGGATTTCACAATCATAATCATTCACCAATTCCAGCCATCTTCTTTGCCTCATATTCAGTTCTTTCTGATCGAAAAGATGTTGGAGACTCTTGTGGTCAGTGAAAATTTGGCACTTAGAACCATAAAGATAATGTCTCCAAATCTTCAATGCGAAGACAACTGCTGCAAGCTCCATATCATGAGTAGGATACTGTCTTTCATGGTCCTTCAGTTGACGAGAAGCATAAGTAATCACCTTTCCACGTTGAATAAGTACACATCCTAATCCTAGTTTAGAAGCATCGCTGTAAACCACAAAATCATCGGAACCTTCTGGCAATGCTAATATCGGCGCGCTGCAGAGTTTCTCTTTCAATATTCTGAATGCTTCATCCTGTTCTGCTTTCCATTCAAACTTCATATTCTTTCGAGTCAGCTTAGTAAGAGGTGTCGCGATACGAGAGAAGTCTTTTATAAACTTTCGGTAATACCCGGCTAAGCCCAGAAAACTGCGTACTTCCGTTGGCGTCTTCGGTTGTTCCCATCTTTCAATAGCTTCTACTTTCGTTGGATCAACTTGTATACCCTTCTCGGAAACTACGTGGCCCAAAAACTGAACTTCTCGTAGCCAAAATTCACACTTTGAAAATTTAGCATACAATTTTTCTTCCTTCAAAAACTCCAGAATCAAACGAAGGTGTTGTGCGTGATCCTCTTTGGATCGGGAATAAATAAGTATATCATCGATAAATAGTATGACAAATTTATCGAGATACGGCTTACATACCCGATTCATCAGATCCATAAAAGCGGCTGGAGCGTTCGTCAGTCCAAATGGCATCACCAAGAATTCGTAATGACCGTACCTTGTACGAAAAGCAGTCTTTAGAACATCTTCTTCTTTAACCTTCAACTGATGGTAGCCAGATCTGAAATCAATCTTGGAGAAGTAACAAGCTCCAACTAATTGATCGAAGAGATCATCAATTCTTGGAAGTGGATACTTGTTCTTGATCGTGCGCTTACTCAATTCTCTGTAGTCGATACACATTCTCATCGAACCATCCTTCTTTTTCACAAACAAAACTGGTGCTCCCCACGGCGAAGAACTTGGTCTGATGAAACCCTTATCGGATAAGTCTTGTAGTTGTGCCATCATCTCTTTCATTTCTGGAGGTGCTAGTCGGTATGGTGCACGAGCGACAGGAGCGGCTCCAGGTATTAAGTCTATACCAAATTCTACTTGTCTAACAGGAGGAAGATTGTTCAAGTCTTCAGGGAAAACTCCTGGAAATTCACTAACAATGGGAATATCTTCCAACTTAGTCTTTTCAGGCCTACTATCTATCACATAGGCTAAATAACTCGAGCATCCCTTGCTGACACACTTACGGGCTTTTATCTTAGATATAAGGCAAGACTGATGATCCTTATGATCACCGTAAATCACTACCGATCTCTTATCAGGTAAAACAACATTAATTATCCTCTTATCACAAACTATGTTAGCCTGATTCTCAGCTAACCAATCCATCCCCACTACCATATCAAATTCAATCAAAGCTATAGGAAACAATTGTATCGGTACTCCACACCCTTCTATATTTATCACACAACTATCAAATACTTCCTTAACCAACACTTGGCTATCATTTACAGTATCTATTAGCAAAGCATGATCTAACACCTTGGGCTTTAAATGCATATGAGCAGCGAATGAAGGAGACACAAAGGATCGGTTTGCACCGGAGTCAAATAACACTTTAGCACGTGTAGAGTTTACGAAAAATGTACCTGTGACCACATCCGGAGTTTCCTCCGCTTCCTTTGCTGTCATCTGAAATGAACGACCTCTTGTTCTTGGTGGCTCTAGTCTTGGAACTACTGGTCTAGCAATTGCTGGTTTCCCTAATGATCCACCCTGTTGAATTCTTCTTTGCGGACAATCTGGCAGCATGTGATCCAGAGAATTACACGAATAACAAAACCGCGTCACGCGACAATCTTTAACAACATGTCCGGTTTTCCCGCACTTAAAACAAACCCGAGATTCCACCTGACAATTTCTCTGATGGTATCGATTACATTTCGGACACGGTCTTTCCGCTGGTCAAAACGGCGGACGGTTATCGAACCTCTGAAACCTGGACTTCTTCGGATCATGCGGTGGCCCTTCCAATTTCCTTTTCCCCATATTCTTATCACCGGCATCCCTTCTGTTGTCTCGTTCTACGTTTTCAGCAGCATCCACTGCGGCTGTAAAGGTATCGGGTCTTGTTGCAGTTACTAGTCTTCTGACTTCTGAATTTAGCCCATAAATTAATCTGTCCATTTTCAATTTCTCCGTAGCAACGTAATATCCTGCAAAACGAGATTTTTCTAAGAAGCGAGCAGTATAGTCTCTCATCGACAAATTCCATTGCTGTAGGCTCATAAATTCTTCTTCTAATTGTCTGACAGCCGCTTGTGGACAGAATTGTTTTGTGAAAGCTAAAACGAATTCTTCCCAAGGAATAGTAGAATATATGTCTGATCCTCCCGATTCAATGTGAGCCTCCCACCAGTATAAAGCATCGCTTTTCAACATTGTTGTTCCATAAAGTACTCTATCTTCGTTAGCACATTTACTCGTCTTGAAGATAGCTTCTATTTCTTTCAGCCATCTCATCGCCTTTACTGGATCCCGATCACCTGAGTACGTAGGGGTTTGCAACTAAGAAACATTTTGTAATCACACTTTTTCATTACCGGTAAGACAGTAGGGGTGATCGGCAATTTGATTCCTTGTTCTGGATCTGGGTTATCATCTCCATTATTGCGACTTCGTTCAAACATTGCTTGTATACTAGCCTGTAATGTTCCCATCTCGGCAGTTAGGTCATCCCGTGTAACAAACTCTGTACCTTGTGGTTGAGTTCTACCCCCAGTTCGTCCTCCAGTTCTACCCCCGATTCTACCTCCGGTTCTGCCTCCGCCACGGTCTCCTCCTCTCCCTCCTGTTCCTACTGGTGGGTTCTCTCCACCCGAATTCCTTCCTCCCCTTTGATTTCTTTGTCTGGTGCCACTTGCCATTCTATAGATTCAAACAAGGTTAATATACACATAAGCACATACCCCATATAACAAGGTATTCCAGTTCGAACATGTACCTGTAAGATCATAATTACACTGGCCAGGTGTAATCTGAAATTACCTTACATGATGTTCCTTCTACCTTTTATACTTAGCATCCCTAGGTTCTAAAATAAATAGAGACATCCTACTTCTCATGCAGTTTAAGTCTAGGTACATATACTAATACCTAAATCCCTTATACTAGGGCTCTGATACCATCTGTAACAACCTGATTCCCACTTATACAATTAACATATATGTCATAACATAATTTCAACATCAGTGCATCATATTTCACATTCGGTCCTCTAGTCTGGCTAAACATAGTAAGAAATTCAGTACAAACTTGATCATATTTAGATTACATAATAACCAATAACAAAGTCTTAAGTACAAAAAGCATCCACAACTTCATAACGATCACCTTCACAACAGCTATTCATCAAGTATTCTAATCACTTGGTCTTACTCGAACCACCACCTGGAATACATATTTTTAAAACAGAAATGAGGGTTAGACCTAGCGGTCTAGTGAGAAAATCCCTGTCATTTGAAAATCGTTATAAAATCCATTTATATAAAACATACATAATTCACACGTAATTAAATACCAACCAAGACTTGTGCATCGTATCCATCTCATTCCTCATTATTACTCCACAAATGACCCAATTAATTGGTTGCGAGCCAACTAATCAAATTTCTCTACTGTACCACAAATACATTAAACACACCGGTCCTAAGCCCGACCACGTATTATATTCTGACATAATACTCACGTAATTATAATATCTCAATATATCATAATTACACACGTATGACATATTCATACCATTTACCAAATATTCAACATCCACATAAATGTATTCCAGAAAAAAACACTTTGAAGTAAAACTCACATGTTTTGCTTCTCACCACCAAAAATCTTCCCAAGCTAATTTTTACGTACTTCAATCTTTCACAGAATCTGTAATCAGGTAAAATACAAAATATCTCCTTTAAGGACTAAACTTATAAAAATCCTCGACTCAAGTCGCAACCTACTAAAAATGAACCCTTATCACAATGCATAGATACAAGTCGCAACCCACTACTGCGACTCCAACCCCAGATCGCAACCCATTATTGCGATTCCAAAACCAAGTTGCAACCTTCTGTTGCGATCCCAAACCATGTCGCAATCGACCATTGCGACTTCAAAGCCAAATCGCAATCAACCATTGCGACTTCAAAGCCAAATCGCAATCAACCATTGCGACTTCAATGAGCAAGTCGCAACACAAGGCTGCGACACTCATGAATGTCGCAACATTCAACCATGTCGCAACCCACTATTGCGACATGTTTGAATGTCTCAGTCCACTGTTCATCCTAAGTCCAGATTTGCAGATTTTATCCATGCATGTTTATGTAACTTTGCAGATGGGTTTAAGACTATTAACATACCCTAACCATATGCTCATATTTCCCATAACATTCATAAATCATCAAAACTTATCTAAAAACTTACATAAAACTTTATCTAAACAAAAGGGTAGATTACGAGATTACATACCTTTAATCTTCACAAGTTGAACCTTCTAATTCTAGCAACAAATCTACAGCTTCCTTCTTCTTCTTAATTTTTCTCTCTTTTCTCTCCTCTCTCTTTTTGCCGTAAAACACCACACACACATAGACTTTTTGATATTTGCTTATGGAGTCTAGATGAGACACCTCATGTGTCTCAAAGGAAATAAGGAGGTTGTGGTAGATAATATCTCCACAATCACCAAACCAACCCCACACTTATCCTAATTGGCAAGATTTACCCCCAAACTTCCAATTAAAAATTAAAACTTACCCTTTAACTTCTAACTCTATAAAACACTTAACTTTAAATAAACCCAAAATAATAATAAATAGGTTAATAATATACCTGGTTATTACAGATTTGATCGGGGTTAGCCTCGATTCCTCGGCGAGTGACCATGTGGCCTAAGAACTTTCCAGCACTGACTCCGAAGGAACATTTGGTAGGGTTGAGCTTCATGCTATACTCCCGAAGGATGTTGAACGATTGTCTTAGATGCTCGACATGATCGACCGCTTGCTTTGACTTGATGAGCATGTCATCAATATATACCTCCATTGTGTCGCCGAGATGGTCTTTGAACATTTTATTCACCAGACGCTGATAGGTGGATCCTGAATTTTTTAGTCCGAAAGGCATAACTTTATAACAGTAAATACCTCGATCCGTCATAAAAGCGGTTTTCTCCTGGTCCTCGACGTGCATTAAGATTTGGTTATACCCTGAATAGGCATCCATGAAGGTCAATAGTTCATGTACTGCGGTTGCGTCGACCATAGCGTCGATATGCGGTAATGGGAAAGGATATTTCGGGCAAGCCTTATTGAGATCGGTGAAGTCGATACAGACCCTCCATTTTCCATTCTTCTTAGCCACGACCACGACATTAGCAAGCCAGTCGGGATACTTTACTTCTCGGATCTTTCCGGTCTTGAGGAGGTTATTGACCTCATCGTTTATTACCTTATTTCTTTCAGGAGCGAATTTACGGCGCTTTTGCTTGACGAGTTTAAACGATGGATCGATATTGAGCTTGTGAGAAATGATGTTAGGGTCAATGCCAACCATATCTTCATGCGACCAGGCGAAGTAGTCAGCATATTCCTGCAAGAAAGATATTATCCTTTGCCTAAGGTGGGGATCAAGAGATGAGCCTATCAAGACTTTTTGCTCGGGCTTGCTTGGGTCTAAGATAACTTCTTCTAGGCAATTATCACCGATGGCTTTAGGAACATCTTGCACCTTTTCAAGCTTTCCATGCGCTGGGTCAGCGGTTCGCTCTGAATTTCCGCCATCTGCCATTTTCTTGTGATAGAGAACATAAGAAACTCCAAGAAACTATTAGTAGGGTGCAAGTTCGTCGAGGATTTTCTCTAGATGAGGTCCCACGGATGGCGCCAAACTGTTAATGCCAAAAATCGCACCAAAGGGACAACTTAAGGTCGATGTGGACTTAATCAACTAAAGAAAGGATCTTTCGACGAGACGTGCAACGAGGGGAAAAATAAACGAGACAAGGGATTTGATGACATAGGAAAAACCTCAAACGAGGAAAAAACCTGCGGACGACAGTGGGTGTCGTCGCTGCACTATGGTCGCCAATCAGGGGCGACGTCCTTGGTACTGGCGTCGGTCGTACGATGATTACAATACAAATGAAGGAAATACTTCGAAATGTAAAGTACAAGTGTTTAAATGTGAAAACAGGTGTTTGTCGTGTGTGAATACAAAGTGTAAACTGTTGGTCGAGGGCTGTTGTCGTGCGTCGAGAGCGATACTTGAGCTTTCCTTCGAGTGTTCTTGAGTTCGCTGTAAGATTCTGGCTTTCAATACTTAATCTCTAGAGTTTGAATGTTCTTTGCTATGAGTTTGGATGATTTTCTCTGCTGTGTGGTGGTGTTCGCTGGAGTGTATTGGATGTTAACCGATGTCCCTTGAAATGAAGCTTTATCTTGTCTTTTATAGCCTTCGCGTTATTAATTAACTCCATTAATGATTCAATCAACGGCTGGAAATGGTCGCCGGAGTGATTATCCATGATGATCTTCGTTCGTTACGGCTATCGATCGTTGATGGTTACGTCGGTTATATCCGTTGCTATTTAATGACTTTGACTCCTGTATTAAACACTTAACAAACGTAACAGTTAAGGTTAACGTTAGCTTTGGTCGACGGTACAATGATCTTACGCGATGGTCGTACGGGATGGGCGATACTATGGTCGAGCGTCATGGGGGACGTACGACTTACGTTTTACGGGCGACGATGGATGTTTTCTGTTCTAGCCGAGACCTTATCTTAATACAAGATTTGGATTATGGCGTGCGTCTTATCTGCTCCGGTCGTGGTCGTACGACGTGGTTTTTTGCCCAAACAACAGTCAAGATCGTGGCGATATCCAAGCGCACGGATATCAGCACAGAGTGTGACGTCATCGTGGCATTAGGTTCCGAAAGAGATAAGAGTCGTCAGAAGGACTCCGGTGTGAGTGTGAATGGGTAGTTGTCGATGCTGGCGGTGATGGTCTGGATGTTGTTGATGGTGACAACTCGCTTCGTGTGCCACACTTGGTAGACGTAGATAACCGGAACGTCAGTTGTGGCGGTGAGTGCTCGGCGAAGTGGATGGTGGTTGTTCAGATTGATCTCAATGCCATGGTCCTCGGGAACCAAGGCTTCGTCGGCCGCGTCGTCTATAATATCCTCATGTGGAGGAACGTTCTGCTGTTGCTGCTCTTGTTGTTCCACCATTTAGAATACCTGAAAAGCACAGTGTTAGATTATGGATGGGATAAAATTAACTTCAATGCGAACCTTAGCATCTGAATGGCTCAATCAGCGGTTGATTGAGGACTGGCTGTTAAAGCATGACATTGGGACTGCCAATGTTTGAAAAATGCAAAGGAATTGGACTCGAGCAGTGTCTGGATAAACAGGGTATCCGGACAAGCAAAAATTACCGGATTGATAGGGGTTACCGGGTACACAAAGGTTACCGGGTAAATGTTGGTTACCGGAAAAAGTGAAGGTTACCGGGTAAGATATGGTTACCGGATTGACACGAGTTACCGGATTCAAAGAGGTTACCGGACACTGTTGTAACACCCGTAATTTTCGGATAAGTACAACTTCGAATCAGTGTGGAATAGATCTTTTAAGAAAAATATGAAAAATAGGATTTTGAGTTAAATCCTAGATTTTATGGTCTTGTTGGATGGGGAATTCGAATACGAGTCCAACGGTTCTTTCCGGAGCGAAAACGGAACTATAACGAAGAATTTATGGCCAAAACAGTGTTTAAGAAGAAACCAAACGAACAGTGTTCGGCGCCAATATTGGCGCCGATGGACTGGCGCGGAGTACTGGTTCAGCTTAAAACACGAATTTCACCCCTCAAACTTCATTTCTTCATATCTCTCTCATTTCAACTCCGATTTTGGTCATTCAAGTTGCTATGGTTCCCATTTTGAGAGCTCTTCAAGGATTCAGAAAGAGTTTTGAAGTTCATAGGAAGATTCAAGGGTGTTTGGTGGTGGTAAGTCTCTCAAATCAATTCCCTTTCTCTCCCAAATCGTTTTTCCTTCCTTCCTCACAAACCCTAACCGATTTTGGGGATTTTCTTGGAGATTAATGTGTTTCTTATCCACTTTATGCTAGTAATTTAATTCATTGATGCAAGAGCAAGTTTCATCCACAACACTAGAGATGTTTGGGGTTTTCTAGGTTTTCATCAAAACCTAAGTGGTGAGTTCATCCTACTAGCTTCTATACTTTCATATGAGTTAGAAATGTTCCATTGATGATCTTCTAGTATTTTGCTTATCCAATTTCGGTTTGGATGATTTTGGAGAAGTTAGGTCAAATTGAGGTTTTGGGTATAAATGGAGATTTTGATGGTTGATGTTTGGAGAACAATTCTAAATGGTTAAATGTAGTTATTAATGGTGGGAAAATTATGGATTTAGGTTTTGAAGTTTTGGTTTGAGGATTCATGTGCATCAAAGGAGCATACGTTTGGGGAAAAATCTATATTTAGCTAAATCTAGCAAAGGTGAGTTCAAGTTACTTTGCGAAAACTTTGTACATGCCAAAATGTTAATTTCCAAGTAATTATGTGTTTTACATGAAAATTATCAATGTCGAGTTATTTGATGGGTTTCAACCTTTGAAGTATTTATGGTTGTAAATATGGTAAAACACTTACATTTGGGATTTGGGAAAAATGTGATGAATAAATCATACATGAAAATGAGTTGTTGATCTATGTGATAAATGGAGTCTATTTGTTATGAAAATGCATTTTGTGAATATTTTGGAAATATGCATTGAGTACCTCGTGTGATGTTTTGAAAATGTAAAGGTGTGAGTCCTTGGAAATGAGGGTTTTCCCGATCCAAGGTTTTATTTCGGGTTTTCATGGATTTGAGGTATTTACTGGCAAACGGTGTGTGTTGTCATATTTGATGTCATTTTATGACTTTCATAATCTATCTTTTGAGTTAGTTGAGCTTGTGGCTCGGTATCGAATTTTATCAAGTCTTGGGGACATTTGTCCAATGTTGATAGCTCAGAGTTGAGTTTTGATCATGAATTACGTTATTGGGAAATTGCATGTTTTGAATGCATTTGTTTATTCATTTGGGGTCGTGTAATATTTAGACCTTGTTAGCTATGGATCCATAGGCTGTTGAGTTTTCCAAGTCTCGCGGGCAAGAGATCGGGATGATTGAGCTCAATTTATGAGACGTTAGTTTCTTTTGTAGCACAGAATAGGCATCGGGTTCCATGATAAGTAAGGCGTGGACCTAGATGGTCGGGCGTCGTCTCATGGGCAGTAAGGTGTAATTCCATATATGTGCTTAGCACGGGATAGGCATCGGGTTCCATGATAAGTAAGGCGTGGACCTATATGGTTGGGCGTCGTCTCATGGGCAGTAAGGTGTAATCCCTAATGTGCTGTTGTGGATTTGGTGACCCAATGTATAGACCTGGAGTAGTTGAAGTTGGGCGTATCCTAGTCTCGTGGGCAATAGATCTGGAGTGATTGAGCTCAGTTTTAAGAGAGTCATCCACGTGGGTGTTTTTATTACATACTAAGTGACCCACTTTAGTGTTCCGTCACGTGCTATGTATACGGGCCTCCCCCGTCACCGAAAGGTGTTGTTTTGGGTATTTGTTGCTACTCATATTTTCGGTGACATGTTATATTTATATGGATTGTTTTCCATGGTACGTAAGTTATGGTTTATGTCTCATCCGTGAGAGATGTTTCGGGTATTTGTATTTATCCATGTTTTCGGTAATGCATCATATTTATGAGAGTTGCATTCCCACGTTATATAAGTTGTGGATTATGTTTCATCCATGTTTTGGGATGTTTTGGGACAAAGGCAAATAATTATGCGTTTAATCGTCTTGAGTATCAAATGCTATTTCACATTTTTCGTGGACTTTGTGAATAAGTCTATTTTTGGGAAATCATGTTATAATAAAGATTTTAGCATGGGAAATGTGTGGTTAGGAAAATGGGTGATTTGCAACTAAAGTAAATCCTTTAGAAATCATGACTAAAACTATTACTCTTTCGATTTATGTTTTTATATAGTCATGATAAAATGCTTGAACTCACTAGGCGTAAGCCTAACCCTTTTTATTTGTCGGCATGTGCAACAGGCTCAGGTTGGGGTAGCTATAGCTACATTGTGAAGTGGCGTGTACTAGTAGTGTGCACGTGAGGTGACTTGAGTAGTGAAGACTTCCGCACTTATTTGGAATTAGCAAATTGTGTTATGTTAAGTAGCACCCGTTTAAGTTATTTTATTGTGGGAATTATAATGTTTTAAATTCCAAGTTATTTTGAGGAATGAATTGTCGAAATAAATCCATCTATTTTGGTTAATTTATTGAAAATTAAAGTTAGTTGCTCGTTCCAAATTTGAGGGTGTTACAAGTTGGTATCAGAGCATAAGTTTGAGAGATTTAGGTGTTGATTTTGGATACCTAGACTCAAACTAGCGTTTGTTTAAGTAAATGAGAGTGAAATTCACCTTTAGGCACTTTAAGATAGGATGTTTTGAAGTTGATGGATGTTGTTAGAAACGAGAGTCACGTCGAGAGTAACAAGGATAATCATGTATGGTGCGTTCATAGTGACACCTGGCCAGTGTCATGGTGAACCTACTAGTACATGTGCGTACTTGAATTACTTTAATGTGATGATCGTTGGGGTAGTGAAGAAGGTTCTAAACTAGTAGTCGTTGGAATAGATGGACGATTCTAGTATTAGTCACTTGAAGTGACGATAAGCATGATACTTTGTTTAAGCAGACCGTTTCGGATCAAGATTGATGGTTGGACTAGAACCATAGGCTTATTGAGCCGACTTTGAATTGGGGAAAAACCGTAAGGTTTATCGAGGTAATTTCCGACTTAGCCTTAAGAGGTTAATGTATCCGGGTGAAAATAGTGGACCGGAGGATTTTGGAGGAGTATGAGTTGAGACGTTGAGTGCCGACTAAATTATGCACGAAATTTATTTTTGAAAATAAATTGAATTAATTATTTCTTGTGTTTCAAATCCATATATGGATTGTGTTACAATTTTGGGAAATGTTTAGCACACACATAAGATTTTAAATCATGGGTTTTGAACCTGCACGAAAGTATTTTATTACGGGAGTTGTGAGCCCGTCGGAACTTGTTCCATTTTATTATTGTTCAACATTACTTTATGATACAGTGATATCCATATTTTATGACGTTTAAGATGTTGGGCAAGTGACTACGGCTTATAACTTTAATATTGGATCTCCTCCACATATGTTAGAGTTTGGACAGAAAGTTATCTTCCATTACGTCTATGTAAAGTTATTTTGGAGAATTTGTTTAATGTGAATTGTTAAACAATGTTGTTTATGTGGTATTACCATAGAAGGGATTTTGGATTTTGGCATTTTAGCCATGATTTTGCTTAATGCAATTTAACTTTGGAAGCACAATGTTTGGTGCTATTTTGTTGACTTGGAGTCATTGAGTTCGTGGAATTTTATGGAGTTTTATTGTACGACGTTTTGTGTCGTGTGGGTACAATTTTACAATGTGCATACTCTATTTTCTTATGTGAAAATTTTACGAGTTAAGTTGGGCATTTGGTCTCACTCGAGTTTTGTTGAGTAAAGTTAATTTTATGCCACAAGGCGACTAAGAAAAGATGAGTTTTAGAACTCTAGTGTCGCGTAACTTTTCTTTCAAGAGTTTGTGTGATCAAGTATTACGTTGCAATTAGTTCAGGGTATGGATCGACTTATACATGGCTTAAGTGATGCATGAAAGGATATTTTGGTAATATTTCATAACAAATAGTTTGGTGCGCTTTCGGTCAGTTAAATGTTTTATTATCATTTTCGTGTAAATGTGTTATATCGACTTAGGGGTATGCATAGCTTGGTAACCATTGTTTTTCGACACTTTGTTAAACGAATCGTGAGTGAAATTATTTTATTAACTCCCCGTTTAAATGAATGGCCAATTGGTCAAAGCATGCTTTATTGGTGTGGGGGATCACGAATGGTTTATGATATGGGATATTTGAAAAACACGAATGTATGAGTCGTTGACATTAGTCAATTTAGATTTGCCGAATATTTTGGAAATTTGAAAACCTTTTTGGTTTTGGAGGAAATGTGCATTTTGAGTATTTTTGACAAATATATTTAAGCAATGATGTTTTGACGTTTTATGTTCCAAGTATGAAATTTTGAGGAAAGTGCTTCGTGATAAAGATTTTAGAAAAATGGTTTGTATAAAACTATGGTGCGTGGAATTCTTATGTTTGAACATTGATGCGCACCGTTGGTGCAATTTGAGATTTGAAAATAGGTTTGAACCCTTTTTGGTGTCAACAAATTATTAACACGTATTTCCTTATGTCTTGGAGAAACGCATTGTTGTGTGCAAGTTTGCCAAAAACGTTTCGTTCAAATGTCATTATAGGACCGGATGGGAAATTTTGAGAATTTGATTTAAAGAAGTTTTTTTTTCTTTTGAAATTTGGTCGCGAACCATTTGATGCATGTTATTTCGTTTCAATAAAATTTCTAATGGAAATGTTACCAGCTTGTATGCCTACCCCAATTTGTGGTTTTAAGATGTTTTAGTCGATATTTTCAAGTGATGGAAACGTATTGGTTTTGTCTTAAATGTGGAACTTGCATAATTCATTTTGTGTTTTGACGAAGATGCATTTATAAACCGTTTCATCGTTTTGTATAATAAACTGACGCGTGCAAAATTTTGTTGGTGAACCTCGTTCCATGCCATCTTATGGTTAAAGAGGAAATTTTGGAGTCAAATGTCGTTGGACTTCTTTTGAAATACGTGCACACCTTTTATTGCACCCTGTTTAAAGCCAGGCAGTTACTTTACATGCATGTCATGAGTCAATCCATGCTAGAACCGTGGTGGTTCATTTTTAAGAAGTTGTTTATTACGCTTTTGCGTTTTGTGAATAATCTGAATTGCAATAAAATAATTTTCAACATGATTTTCATATGTGGGACGAGCGTGTCCGTTTTTACGTAACTACCAAATTGATAATAGTAGTTTTGTGCGTACGATTTGTTAAGATGAAAATCTTGGTATTGAAATTTTTTGTGAAAGATTTTGCTGATTGGCATATTTGTTAAATAATTCGCTTGAAAACCTTGAACTCGTTAGGACTTTGGAAGAGGTAAGTAACCCAGTTAAGGGTGAGTGCGTGTAGCACTTCGACGGTGGAAGGTTGGGAATTCCACGCGTGTTGGCAATGTAGGACGAATGGTATCGGTTGAGGGGATGCTGCGCTTTGTAATTGAGAGAATAAATTCGCAGTGACCTATATTGAGGTAGGTGGTGTTTTTAGGTGTCGACTTTTGGGATTGGGCCAAGCACCTTTAGTGTAATCGGGGGATTGTAGCCGATTTTTTTTAAAAGAATGATGGTGATGGTAGTAGTAACCTTAAGATACTTAATTGGGACGAGTGATTTTAGTGGAATAACCTTCGTGTATGGTTACAAAACCTGTCGGTTAATGATTGATGTTGGGATGGATTCTTGGAGTCTATTAGAACTCGTTGGATGTAGATGGAAAGTAATGGCAGGAATAATCATAATTGATGATCTTGTTGGGTTCGTTAGCGAACAAACCTTGGATTAACTTAAAGTCGGAAATCGAAATCAGGATGTATGGAACATCTAAGGTTGGGAGACAACCGAAGTCGTCTGACTAGGAATTATTCCAGTTGTTGGAGTGTTCTCCCGGACATAAGTACAGTGTACGTGAAGGGGCTTTGTTGATAAGCAATTGATCGAGGATTTGTCTTTATAGACTGTGTGGAGGGAATTTAGATTCCAGTTAGGAACTAATAAATTATAGTCGGCGTTGAGTCGGTTAGCCTTGGGTTGTAAAGGATGTAGATTTCGAGGACGAAATCATACTAAGGTTGGGAGGATTGTAACACCCGTAATTTTCGGATAAGTACAACTTCGAACCAGTGTGGAATAGATCTTTTAAGAAAAATATGAAAATAGGATTTTGAGTTAAATCCTAGATTTTATGGTCTTGTTGGATGGGGAATTCGAATACGAGCCCAACGGTTCTTTCCGGAGCGAAAACGGAACTATAACGAAGAAGTTATGGCCAAAACAGTGTTTAAGAAGAAACCGAACGAACAGTGTTCGGCGCCGATATTGGCGCCGATGGACTGGTGCGGAGATTGGCGTGGAGGACTGGTTCAGCTTAAAATACGAATTTCACCCCTCAAACTTCATTTCTTCATATCTCTCTCATTTCAACTCCGATTTTGGTCATTCAAGTTGCTATGGTTCCGATTTTGAGAGCTCTTCAAGGATTCAGAAAGAGTTTTGAATTTCATAGGAATATTCAAGGGTGTTTGGTGGTGGTAAGTCTCTAAAATCTCTTCCCTTTCTCTCCCAAGTCGTTTTTCCTTCCTTCCTCACAAACCCTAACCGATTTTGGGGCTTTTCTTGGAGATTAATGTGTTTCTTATCCACTTTATGCTAGTAATTTCATTCATTGATGCAAGAGCAAGTTTCATCCACAACACTAGAGATGTTTGGGGTTTTCTAGGTTTTCATCAAAACCTAAGTGGTGAGTTCATCCTACTAGCTTCTATACTTTCATATGAGTTAGAAATGTTCCATTGATGATCTTCTAGTATTTTGCTTATCCAATTTTGGTTTGGATGATTTTGGAGAAGTTAGGTCAAATTGAGGTTTTGGGTATAAATGGAGATTTTGATGGTTGATGTTTGGAGAACAATTCTAAATGGTTAAATGTAGTTATTAATGGTGGGAAAATTATGGATTTAGGTTTTGAAGTTTTGGTTTAAGGATTCATGTGCATCAAAGGAGCATACGTTTGGGGAAAAATCTATATTTAGCTAAATCTAGCAAATGTGAGTTCAAGTTACTTTGCGAAAACTTTGTACATGCCAAAATGTTAATTTCCAAGTAATTATGTGTTTTACATGAAAATTATCAATGTCGAGTTATTTGATAGGTTTCAACCTTTGAAGTATTTATGGTTGTAAATATGGTAAAACACTTACATTTGGGATTTGGGAAAAATGTGATGAATAAATCATACATGAAAATGAGTTGTTGATCTATGTGATAAATGGAGTCTATTTGTTATGAAAATGCATTTTGTGAATATTTTGGAAATATGCATATAGTACATCGTGTGATGTTTTGAAAATGTAAAGGTGTGAGTCCTTGGAAAGGAGGGTTTTCCCGATCCAAGGTTTTATTTCGGGTTTTCATGGATTTGAGGTATTTACTGGCAAACGGTGTGTGTTGTCATATTTGATGTCATTTTATGACTTTCATAATCTATCTTTTGAGTTAGTTGAGCTTGTGGCTCGGTATCGAATTTTATCAAGTCTTGGGGACATTTGTCTAATGTTGATAGCTCAGAGTTGAGTTTTGATCATGAATTACGTTATTGGGAAATTGCTTGTTTTGAATGCATTTGTTTATTCATTTGGGGTCGTGTAATATTTAGACCTTGTTAGCTATGGATCCATAGGCTGTTGAGTTTTCCAAGTCTCGCGGGCAAGAGATCGGGATGATTGAGCTCAGTTTATGAGACGTTAGTTTTTTTTGTAGCACAGAATAGGCATCGGGTTCCATGATAAGTAATGCATGGACCTAGATGGTCGGGCGTCGTCTCATGGACAATAAGGTGTAATTCCATATATGTGCTTAGCACGGGATAGGCATCGGGTTCCATGATAAGTACGGCGTGGACATATATGGTTGGGCGTCGTCTCATGGGGAGTAAGGTGTAATCCCTAATGTGCTGTTGTGGATTTGGTGACCCAATGTATAGACCTGGAGTGGTTGAACTTGGGCACATCCTAGTCTCGTGGGCAATAGATCTGGAGTGATTGAGCTCAGTTTTAAGAGAGTCATCCACGTGGGTGTTTTTATTACATACTAAGTGACCCACTTTAGTGTTCCGTCACGTGCTATGTATACGGGCCTCCCCCGTCACCGAAAGGTGTTGTTTTGGGTATTTGTTGCCACTCATATTTTCGTTGACATGTTATATTTATATGGATTGTTTTCCATGGTACGTAAGTTATGGTTTATGTCTCATCCGTGAGAGATGTTTCGGGAATTTGTATTTATCCATGTTTTCGGTAATGCATCATATTTATGAGAATTGCATTCCCACGTTATATAAGTTGTGGATTATGTTTCATCCATATTTTTGGGATTTTTTGGGACAAAGGCAAATAATTATGCGTTTAATCGTCTTGAGTATCAAATGCTATTTCACATTTTTCGTGGACTTTGTGAATAAGTCTATTTTTGGGAAATCATGTTATAATAAAGATTTTAGCATGGGAAATGTGTGGTTTGGAAAATGGGTGATTTGCAACTAAAGTAAATCCTTTAGAAATCATGACTGAAACTATTACTCTTTCGATTTAGGTTTTTATATAGTCATGATAAAATGCTTGAACTCACTAGGCGTAAGCCTAACCCTTTTTATTTGTCGGCATGTGCAACAGGCTCAGGTTGGGGTAGCTCTAGCTACATTGTGAAGTGGCGTGTACTAGTAGTGTGCACGTGAGGTGACTTGAGTAGTGAAGACTTCCGCACTTATTTGGAAATAGCAAATTGTGTTATGTTAATAGCACCCGTTTAAGTTATTTTATTGTGGGAATTATAATGTTTTAAATTCCAAGTTATTTTGAGGAATGAATTGTAGAAATAAATCCATCTATTTTGGTTAATTTATTGAAAATTAAAGTTAGTTGCTCGTTCCAAATTTGAGGGTGTTACAAGTTGGTATCAGAGCATAAGTTTGAGAGATTTAGGTGTTGATTTTGGATACCTAGACTCAAACTAGCGTTTGTTTAAGTAAATGAGAGTGAAATTCACCTTTAGGCACTTTAAGATAGGATGTTTTGAAGTTGATGGATGTTGTTAGAAACGAGAGTCACGTCGAGAGTAACAAGGATAATCATGTATGGTGCGTTCATAGTGACACCTGGCCAGTGTCATGGTGAACCTACTAGTACATGTGCGTACTTGAATTACTTTAATGTGATGATCGTTGGGGTAGTGAAGAAGGTTCTAAACTAGTAGTCGTTGGAATAGATGGACGATTCTAGTATTAGTCACTTGAAGTGACGATAAGCATGATACTTGCTTTAAGCAGACCGTTTCGGATCAAGATTGATGGTTGGACTAGAACCATAGGCTTATTGAGCCGACTTTGAATTGGGGAAAAACCGTAAGGTTTATCGAGGTAATTTCCGACTTAGCCTTAAGAGGTTAAAGTATCCGGGTGAAAATAGTGGACCGGAGGATTTTGGAGATGTATGAGTTGAGACGTTGAGTGCCGACTAAATTATGCACGAAATTTATTTTTGAAAATAAATTGCATTAATTATTTCTTGTGTTTCAAATCCATATATGGATTGCGTTACAATTTTGGGAAATGTTTAGCACACACATAAGATTTTAAATCATGGGTTTTGAACCTGCACGAAAGTATTTTATTACGGGAGTTGTGAGCCCGTCGGAACTTGTTCCATTTTATTATTGTTCAACATTACTTTATGATACAGTGATATCCATATTTTATGACGTTTAAGATGTTGGGCAAGTGACTACGGCTTATAACTTTAACATTGGATCTCTTCCACATATGTTAGAGTTTGGACGGAAAGTTATCTTCCATTACGTCTATGTAAAGTTATTTTGGAGAATTTGTTTAATGTGAATTATTAAACAATGTTGTTTATGTGGTATTACCATAGAAGGGATTTTGGATTTTGGCATTTTAGCCATGATTTTGCTTAATGCAATTTAACTTTGGAAGCACAATGTTTGGTGCTATTTTGTTGACTTGGAGTCATTGAGTTCGTGGAATTTTATGGAGTTTTATTGTACGACGTTTTGTGTCGTGTGGGTACAATTTTACAATGTGCATACTCTATTTGCTTATGTGAAAATTTTACGAGTTAAGTTGGGCATTTGGTCTCACTCGAGTTTTGTTGAGTAAAGTTAATTTTATGCCACAAGGCGACTAAGAAAAGATGAGTTTTAGAACTCTATTTGCTTCATTTGCTGTAGCTGATCTAGTCTTTACTCCTGCTGATGGATCACCTATTACTTGATGAATAGGATGATTTTTAGTCCATTCATTTGCACTAGGAAGTACATCAATCTTTGAATAATTGTTGTTTGCATCATTCTCATCAATGATTGCTTGTAATTCTGAACTGTCCCATTGTTCTGATGTATGAGTAGGAGTTGCATCCAAGTTTGGGTTCTGAGCAATGAAGTCAGAATTCTGAGTGACTTGTTCAGAGTTCTGAGTACAAGAATCAGAATTCTGATTACAAGGTTCAGAATTTTCACCACTTGTATTTATCAGATTTGGACATTCCTCTGATGGACCTTTGTCAGAAATTACAGTTGATTGACCTATTTCTGGATTCCTATTTTTCATCTCTTTTACCATCTTTGGGTTTTCATATTCTGCATAAGAATCAGAAATTAGTTCTAGAAAGGCATCCTTAAACAATAAATTGAGTTCTGAACAAATAGGATTAGAATTTGTATCAGAAGTCATTTTTGTCTTGTTCTGCATGAGTTCTGAACTGTCTTGTTCAGAAGTCCTCATTCTGGCTTCATCAAAAGTTACATTTATGCTTTCCATCATCCTCTTGGTTCTTCTATTGTAGATTCTGAATGCTTTGGAAGTTAAAGAATAACCAACAAAGTATCCTTCATCTGCCTTTTTATCAAATTTGGCAAGATTTTCTCTGTCTTTAAGGACATAGCACCTGCAACCAAAAACATGAAAGAATTTGATTAATGGTTTTCTTTTATTTATCAGTTCGTAAGCAGTCTTATTTAATCTTTTATTGATTAAAGTTCTATTCTGTGTAAAACAAGCAGTTGCAATTGCTTCAGCCCATAGGAAAGTAGGAAGATTTAAATAAGCCAGCATTGTTCTTGCAGCTTCAACTAGAGTTCTGTTTTTCCTTTCAACAACACCATTTTGTTGAGGAGTTCTGACAGCTGAAAAATTGTGAGAAATCCCAGAACTTTCTAAAAAATTCTGAAGAGTCTCATTTCTGAACTCTGTTCCATTATCACTTCTGATTTTCTGAACTGGGAGTTGTAAGAGAACTTGAATCCTCTTGATAAAGTTTATCAGTGTTGTAGCAGCTTCTGACTTGGCTCTTAGGAATTCAACCCATGTGTATCTGGAGTATTCCTCAACAATCACAAGTATATATTTCTTTCCTCCCATAGACTGAACTAAAATAGGACCACAAAGATCAGTATGAATCATTTCTAATGGTGCTTTGCAAGATGAGTCCATTTTTAATTTGTGAGAACTCTTTTTCATCTTGCCCATTTCACAAGCTGAGCATAATGATTCTTTTTCAAATTTAATCTTTGGTAAACCTTTAACCAAATGATTTGCAACAAGATTATTTAGATCTTTGAAATTTAGATGAGAACATCTTATGTGCCAAAGCCAGCATTCATTTACAGTTGAGTTTGATAAAAGACAAACTGGATTTAATGTTTTCAATTTTGAAAAATTAACCACAAATAAGTCCATATGTCTTTTGGCCCAGAAGACTTTAACATCATTTTCAGTTAAAATCATGCAACCTGTTATTTGAAACTTTATTTGACAAAGACTGTCTAAAAACTGACTTATGCTGAAAAGATTATGTTGTAATCCTTCAACATAGAAAACCTTTTGGATAGTCAGATCCCCTTTAGTTAAATCCCCATAACCTTTGACTTGTCCTTTGCTATTATTTCCAAAGTTTACTGCTCCTCCAGCCTTTTCTGTGAAGTTTGATAGAAAAGACTTCTGCCCTGTCATGTATCTTGAAGCTCCTGAATCTAAAAACCACACATGACAGCCCTGCAAAAGGATCAGCTAGTTTTAGGTACCCATTTTGGAATGGGTCCATCTTTGTTAGCTTTGTCATTGGATTTAACATTAGTACCTTTTACTTTCCACTCAAAATCTTTCTTCAAACACCACTTTCCTTGAACTTTTATGAAGTCAGAACATTTTCTTCTTACAAACTTGTTCAATTTCTTTTTGAAAGTTGTAACTTTTGATTTTGCAATATTTTCAACTTTCTTTTCTTTCTTCTGAGTCTGAGGAACAAAAATTTTCTTCTTTTCTGTATTATGAAGTACATAAACATTTTTCTTTTCTGAATTCTGAATGTCTTTTCTTATGTATGAAACAGAAGTTATTTTGACTAGACATTTATGAGAATATTGGAATGAATCACTTTTACATTTAACACAAATAAGATTTTTCCTTGCAAGTGACAATAAATCTGAAACATAGGTCATTTCATTTTTATTGATATTGTTCAGAGTACAATTGCCCTTATTACAAGAATTTCTAGCTTTGAGTTCAGAAGCAGATTTCATTCTAAGCTTCTCAAGATTCCTTTTCAGATCATTCAACTTTGCAAGATAATCTTTCCTTTTGCTTTCTTCTTTTTCTGAAAAATTCAACTCCTTTTTGTTAGAAGAATTAGATGATTCACCTTTTTCATATGTACTTGATTCATTAAAGAATTTATCATTTTCTTTTAGAGCATTAATTTTAAAAAGATCATACTCAGTTTTCAATTTTTCAAGCTCTGTTATTTTCTGAATGAAAATATTCTTTTCTTTCAAAGCTTCTTCAAGTTTAATATCCACATCACAGTAATCATTTTCAAGTTCATCATAAGCTTTCCTTAAGTCCTCAAGTTCTTGACTTACAAGATTAAACTTCTTTTCAAGTTCTAAAAATTCATCAGACTTTGTTTCAGAGAATCCAGTTGACTCAGACTTCTGACTACCTGAGTCAGAGTTCTGATTTACAGACTCAGATGTCTGATCTTTAGACTCAGAGTTCTGATTACAAAATTCAGAATTCTGACTAGAAGTTTCAGACTTCTGATTGACTGTTTCAGAATCTTTACTTGTGTCAAATATGTTCTCAATGTCATGATATGAAAAACTTGGTTTTTTATTTTTGTAGCTGTCATTTAAAGAATCATACTTGAATTTAGTATCATTGTATTTTGGCTTCTCATCTGTTGGTTTAGAAACTTCTGTCTTAACCTTTTCTTCTGAAACCTCTGACTTTTCTGTTTTAGACTCAGAAATTTTCTCATTTGACTTTTTAGAGTTTGGTCTTTGCAAATTGTCAGAACTTGTTATAGAACTGGCAGGTCTTATGAAAACTTCAACAATTTCTGGGATTTTTGGCTTAGGAACTTGAAGTTTTTCAAAATCATACAAGTTGATTGGGGCTCTTTTTAAAGTGACATTTTCTTCCAATCCCAATCCCTTCTTTGGGTTGTAAAATCTTGTATCTTTAACATTGCTTATTAAAAGATTTAATGTTTGCTGAGTCTGACCCCTTTTCAAATTCAGATCTTCCAATTCTTTGATTTTGGTGTATAAATTATTTCTTTCCTCAAATAACATATCAAATTTTATTTGTAAATCACCTTTTTCATCCTTTATTTTTGAAAACTCAACTTTTAGTTCAGAGATCTTTTTCAACAATTCAGAATTTTCATCTTTAACTTTCTGTTTCTCAGTCTCAGATTCTTCATATTGTTCTTTTATTACTTCTTTTTCAATTCTGAACTTGTTAACCAAATTTCTTTCTCCTTTTATATGTTTTCTTAGATTAGCAAATTCAGTTTTCATTTCACCAATCTGTGTCATTAACTCTATTTCAAGTGAAGAATGTACCTCAGCAGATGACTCAGAATCAGCATCTTCAAAATCAGAATCATCCTCATTCCTCATTTTTGCCATATAGCTTTGCATCTGTGGAAAGTTGATATGATCATCATCATAAGAAGTGTAGTACAACCAATTCTCCTGTTCAGCCAATAAAGCAATTTCATCATCTCTCTTCTTTGCAAGCTGATCCTTCTTGGTGTAGTACTCATAGTCTTTCACAATTTTAACTCTGCAATCCTTAGCATAGTGGCCAGATTTTCCACACTTGAAACACAGATTCTTTTCTTTTCTCTCTACTCTCTTTTCAAACTTATTTTCTTCTCTGTCTTCTTTCTTCTTATAATCTGAACTCCCAACTCTCTTATAATTTCCTTGAAATCTACCCTTCCCATACCTCTTGTTGAAAGTATTTGTCAACATAGCTAGCTTCTCAGCCATTATCTTGATATCTTCATCATCTTCTGATCCTTCTTCCTTGTCAGATTCTTCCAGATTAGGTATCTCTGATAGATATGCAGTCTTTTTGGGTGCTTTGATTGCTTTGGACTTTGATAAAAATACTAACTGATCAGCAACATTTTTCTTCTCTTCCACAACTAACTTGACAGAGTCTTCATGTTGATTAAGAACACAGAACAGATCATTTAAGTCTTCTTCACACATATCCTTGTTCATTTGTAGACTTATAGCAAATGATGACCATTCTGAGTTTAGACTGTTCAGAAATTTGTAATTTATTTCTGACTTCGTTTTCTTCAGTCCATTTCTTCTCAAATCATTTAGAATAGTACAAACTTTACTGTATGTTTGTGTCAAACTTTCTGACTCTTTTGCCTTGAACCTTTCATAAGCATTTATGCTTTGATTTAACTTTGCCTGAATAGATCTCACAGTTCCTAACATCTGTCTTTCCAATTCGTCCCACATTTCTTTAGCAGATGATCCACTGTCAATCCTGTTAAGAACCTCATTTGGGACAGCCAAAGTCATCAAAGTAATTGCTCTTTTGTCTATAGCATATCTGCTTTTCTGTTCAGCTGTATACTGGGAAAAACTCTTCTTCACTCTTGTAGCTGGAATTTCTGGAGTAGTCTCTGTGGCAGGAGTTGCAGCAACATCGATATACACTTCAATTGGACCTTCTCGAATAGAGACCATAAGATTTTCATCTATGTTGTCTAGGAATTGGATCATACGAACTTTCCATTGCTGATACTCTTCTGGTATAAGAACAGGCGGTTTGGTTTCAGATCCCATGGCTAGATATTCTTTAGAAGACATGATTGTAAGAAAATTCAACAGAGAGACAAATTTGAGTTTCTTGATCGAAAAGTAACAGGTAATTCAAGAATTGCCAAGAATTCAAGAACTAGCCCTAGCAGCGGAATCGATTTTTGAACGAATCAAGAAATCTTCAAGAAATTGATCAATCGATCTTCGCGATCACAATCTTGAACGAATTTGTTTGTTGATTGGCTCTGATACCAATTGAAAGTACAGGATCTTATCTTACAATCAATATAGAAAGCAGTAATTGAGAAGTTGTATGATCAAGCCCAATTGTATTCAATGATGAACAGAATTACAGATCTTAGAGAGAGAGTATCTCAAAGATTACACAATATGAATACAAGAATTTCGAGAAAATCAATCAGTTAGCAACGTAGTGCTAACTACTATTTATACTGCAACAGAAATATTAAAGCTACAGTACAAATAAGAAAGACTAATAAGAACATAACACGTGTCCTAATTAGTTTACTAAATACTAAGTAAAGTATGTAGTCATAAGTTCTGAACAGGTTGTTCAGAACTTCTGAACATTCTTCTGATAACGCTTCTCAGAGCTTCTGACTCTTTCTCTCAGAACTCTGACTTCTCTTCTCAGACCTCTGACTTCTCTTATCAGACTTGTGTACTAGGTAATATTTCTCAGCAATACTTCTGAGCTTTCACAGTCAGAACTCTGACTCTTCTTCTCAGAACATCTGAGCTTTCTTATCAGATCTTCAACACTTAGTTTATTGACAAAACTCAGATCTAACACTAGTGTCGCGTAACTTTTCTTTCAAGAGTTTGTGTGATCAAGTATTACGTTGCAATTAGTTCAGGGTATGGATCGACTTATACATGGCTTAAGTGATGCATGAAAGGATATTTTGGTAATATTTCATAACAAATAGTTTGGTGCGCTTTCGGTCAGTTAAATGTTTTATTATCATTTTCGTGTAAATGTGTTATATCGACTTAGGGGTATGCATAGCTTGGTAACCATTGTTTTTCGACACTTTGTTAAACGAATCGTGAGTGAAATTATTTTATTAACTCCCCGTTTAAATGAATGGCCAATTGGTCAAAGCATGCTTTATTAGTGTGGGGGATCACGAATGGTTTATGATATGGGATATTTGAAAAACACGAATGTATGAGTCGTTGACATTAGTCAATTTAGATTTGCCGAATATTTTGGAAATTTGAAAACCTTTTTGGTTTTGGAGGAAATGTGCATTTTGAGTATTTTTGACAAATATATTTAAGCAATGATGTTTTGACGTTTTATGTTCCAAGTATGAAATTTTGAGGAAAGTGCTTCGTGATAAATATTTTAGAAAAATGGTTTGTATAAAACTATGGTGCGTGGAATTCTTATGTTTGAACATTGATGCGCACCGTTGGTGCAATTTGAGATTTGAAAATAGGTTTGAACCCTTTTTGATGTTAACAAATTATTAACACGTATTTCCTTATATGTCTTGGAGAAACGCATTGTTGTGTGCAAGTTTGCCAAAAACGTTTCGTTCAAATGTAATTATAGGACCGGATGGGAAATTTTGAGAATTTGATTTAAAGAAGTTTTTTTTCTTTTGAAATTTGGTCGCGAACCATTTGATGCATGTTATTTCGTTTCAATAAAATTTCTAATGGAAATGTTACCAGCTTGCATGCCTACCCCAATTTGTGGTTTTAAGATGTTTTAGTCGATATTTTCAAGTGATGGAAACGTATTTGTTTTGTCTTAAATATGGAACTTGCATAATTCATTTTGTGTTTTGACGAAGATGCATTTATAAACCGTTTCATCGTTTTGTATAATAAACTGACGCGTGCAAAATTTTGTTGGTGAACCTCGTTCCATGCCATCTTATGGTTAAAGAGGAAATTTTGGAGTCAAATGTCGTTGGACTTCTTTTGAAATACGTGCACACCTTTTATTGCACCCTGTTTAAAGTCAGGCAGTTACTTTACATGCATGTCATGAGTCAATCCATGCTAGAACCGTGGTGGTTCATTTTTAAGAAGTTGTTTATTACGCTTTTGCGTTTTGTGAATAATCTGAATTGCAATAAAATAATTTTCAACATGATTTTCATATGTGGGACGAGCGTGTCCGTTTTTACGTAACTACCAAATTGATAATAGTAGTTTTGTGCGTACGATTTGTTGAGATGAAAATCTTGGTATTGAAATTTTTTGTGAAAGATTTTGTTGATTGGCATGTTTGTTAAATAATTCGCTTGAAAACCTTGAACTCGTTAGGACTTTGGAAGAGGTAAGTAACCCAGTTAAGGGTGAGTGCGTGTAGCACTTCGACGGTGGAAGGTTGGGAATTCCACGCGTGTTGGTACTGTAGGACGAATGGTATCGGTTGAGGGGATGCTGCCCTTTGTAATTGAGAGAATAAATTCGCAGTGACCTATATTGAGGTAGGTGGTGTTTTTAGGTGTCGACTTTTGGGCTTGGGCCAAGCACCTTTAGTGTAATCGGGAGATTGTAGCCGGTTTTTTTTAAAAGAATTATGGTGATGGTAGTAGTAACCTTAAGATACTTAATTGGGACGAGTGATTTTAGTGGAATAACCTTCTTGTATGGTTACAGAACCTGTCGGTTAATGATTGATGTTGGGATGGATTCTTGGAGTCTATTAGAACTCGTTGGATGTAGATGGCAAGTAATGGCAAGAATAATCAGAATTGATGATCTTGTTGGGTTCGTTAGCGAACAAACCTTGGATTAACTTAAAGTCGGAAATCGAAATCGGGATGTATGGAACATCTAAGGTTGGGAGTCAACCGAAGTCGTCTGACTAGGAATTATTCCAGTTGTTGGAGTGTTCTCCCGGACATAAGTACAGTGTACGTGAAGGGGCTTTGTTGATAAGCAATTGATCGAGGATTTGTCTTTATAGACTGTGTGGAGGGAATTTAGATTCCAGTTAGGAACTAATAAATTATAGTCGGCGTTGAGTCGGTTAGCCTTGGGTTGTAAAGGATGTAGATTTCGAGGACGAAATCATCCTAAGGTTGAGAGGATTGTAACACCCGTAATTTTCGGATAAGTACAACTTCGAATCAGTGTGGAATAGATCTTTTAAGAAAAATATGAAAATAGTATTTTCTGTTAAATCCTAGATTTTATGGTCTTGTTGGATGGGGAATTCGAATACGAGTCCAACGGTTCTTTCCGGAGCAAAAACGGAACTATAACAAAGAAGTTATGGCCAAAACAGTGTTTAAGAAGAAACCGAACGAACAGTGTTTGGCGCCGATATTGGCGCCGATGGAGTGGCGCGGAGTACTGGTTCAGCTTAAAATACGAATTTCACCCCTCAAACTTCATTTCTTCATATCTCTCTCATTTCAACTCCGATTTGGTCATTCAAGTTGCTATGGTTCCGATTTTGAGAGCTCTTCAAGGATTCAGAAAGAGTTTTGAAGTTCATAGGAAGATTCAAGGGTGTTTGGTGGTGGTAAGTCTCTCAAATCTCTTCCCTTTCTCTCCCAAATCGTTTTCCTTCCTTCCTCACAAACCCTAACCGATTTTGGGGCTTTTCTTGGAGATTAATGTGTTTCTTATCCACTTTATGCTAGTAATTTCATTCATTGATGCAAGAGCAAGTTTCATCCACAGCACTAGAGATGTTTGGGGTTTTCTAGGTTTTCATAAAAACCTAAGTGGTGAGTTCATCCTACTAGCTTCTATACTTTCATATGAGTTAGAAATGTTCCATTGATGATCTTCTAGTATTTTGCTTATCCAATTTCGGTTTGGATGATTTTGGAGAAGTTAGGTCAAATTGAGGTTTTGGGTATAAATGGAGATTTTGATGGTTGATGTTTGGAGAACAATTCTAAATGGTTAAATGTAGTTATTAATGGTGGGAAAATTATGGATTTAGGTTTTGAAGTTTTGGTTTGAGGATTCATGTGCATCAAAGGAGCATACGTTTGGGGAAAAATCTATATTTAGCTAAATCTAGCAAAGGTGAGTTCAAGTTACTTTGCGAAAACTTTGTACATGCCAAAATGTTAATTTCCAAGTAATTATGTGTTTTACATGAAAATTATCAATGTCGAGTTATTTGATAGGTTTCAACCTTTAAAGTATTTATGGTTGTAAATATGGTAAAACACTTACATTTAGGATTTGGGAAAAATGTGATGAATAAATCATACATGAAAATGAGTTGTTGATCTATGTGATAAATGGAGTCTATTTGTTATGAAAATGCATTTTGTGAATATTTTGGAAATATGCATATAGTACATCGTGTGATGTTTTGAAAATGTAAAGGTGTGAGTCCTTGGAAAGGAGGGTTTTCCCGATCCAAGGTTTTATTTCGGGTTTTCATGGATTTGAGGTATTTACTGGCAAACGGTGTGTGTTGTCATATTTGATGTCATTTTATGACTTTCATAATCTATCTTTTGAGTTAGTTGAGCTTGTGGCTCGGTATCGAATTTTATCAAGTCTTGGGGACATTTGTCCAATGTTGATAGCTCAGAGTTGAGTTTTGATCATGAATTACGTTATTGGGAAATTGCATGTTTTGAATGCATTTGTTTATTCATTTGGGGTCGTGTAATATTTAGACCTTGTTAGCTATGGATCCATAGGCTGTTGAGTTTTCCAAGTCTCGCGGGCAAGAGATCGGGATGATTGAGCTCAGTTTATGAGACGTTAGTTTCTTTTATAGCACAGAATAGGCATCGGGTTCCATGATAAGTAAGGCGTGGATCTAGATGGTCGGGCGTCGTCTCATGGGCAGTAAGGTGTAATTCCATATATGTGCTTAGCACGGGATAGGCATCGGGGTTCCATGATAAGTAAGGCGTGGACCTATATGGTTGGGCGTCGTCTCATGGGCAGTAAGGTGTAATCCCTAATGTGTTGTTGTGGATTTGGTGACCCAATGTATAGACCTGGAGTGGTTGAAGTTGGGCGCATCCTAGTCTCGTGGGCAATAGATCTGGAGTAACTGAGCTCAGTTTGAAGAGAGTCATCCACGTGGGTGTTTTTATTACATACTAAGTGACCCACTTTAGTGTTCCGTCACGTGCTATGTATACGGGCCTCCCCCGTCACCGAAAGGTGTTGTTTTGGGTATTTGTTGCTACTCATATTTTCGGTGACATGTTATATTTATATGGATTGTTTTCCATGGTACGTAAGTTATGGTTTATGTCTCATCCGTGAGAGATGTTTCAGGTATTTGTATTTATCCATGTTTTCGGTAATGCATCATATTTATGAGAATTGCATTCCCACGTTATATAAGTTGTGGATTATGTTTCATCCATGTTTTCGGATGTTTTGGGACAAAGGCAAATAATTATGCGTTTAATCGTCTTGAGTATCAAATGCTATTTCACATTTTTCGTGGACTTTGTGAATAAGTCTATTTTTGGGAAATCATGTTATAATAAAGATTTTAGCATGGGAAATGTGTGAGTTGGAAAATGGGTGATTTGCAACTAAAGTAAACCCTTTAGAAATCATGACTAAAACTATTACTCTTTCGATTTATGTTTTATATAGTCATGATAAAATGCTTGAACTCACTAGGCGTAAGCCTAACCCTTTTTATTTGTCGGCATGTGCAACAGGCTCAGGTTGGGGTAGCTCTAGCTACATTGTGAAGTGGCGTGTACTAGTAGTGTGCACGTGAGGTGACTTGAGTAGTGAAGACTTCCGCACTTATTTGTAATTAGCAAATTGTGTTATGTTAAGTAGCACCCGTTTAAGTTATTTTATTGTGGGAATTATAATGTTTTAAATTCCAAGTTATTTTGAGGAATGAATTGTAGAAATAAATCCATCTATTTTGGTTAATTTATTGAAAATTAAAGTTAGTTGCTCGTTCCAAATTTGAGGGTGTTACAACTGTCTTACCGGATGTCGAACTTACCGGATACAAAGGTATCCGGACGACATGGTTACCGGGGATCAATGTGTCCGGTATATTCGAAAAATAGTATTTACCGGGTTTGATGATGGTGTCCGGGTAACATGCTAGTTACCGGGTAACATGAATGTTACCGGGTAAACTAGGGTTACCGGACGAACCCCTGTGGGATTCAAATCGAACCACAAACAGTACCAACACAAAATCTATTCGGTTTAGAGTATGCTAACTGAGAATTTATATCACAACCAAGCATTAATCGTATGTAATTAGCCCTAAGCAATCCGAATAGGACATACACAGCTCGACGCAGGTACAACGTGAATCGGGGTTTTCGATAGACCCTAAGTGGATCGATTGTGTGGTCAAATCGTGTGTTAGTGGTACCGAAACGTAGGAGATGCTTTAGAGAAGTCGTACCTGAGATTGTCGAGACTGAAAACGATGATCTGAGCCAAAATCAAGGGTTTCCGAGAGCGTGGTCGCGAGAGAGAGGTTTAGTAGGGTTTAGGAGGTTTCCGGGTAAGTGTAAAACAATGAAGTTTCCGGATGCGAGTACTTATATAGGGACACACTTACCGGTTGATTGTCCCGGTAACTTACCCGGTCTGGTAAGCTTACCCGGTAACCATAGTTACCCGGTAACTTACCGGGTAAGGGTCCGGAAAGCCCTAGCATGGATATTTCCCTGCTCCCCCTCGAAACATGAATGTGATTAGATTGGAAGACATCAACACAAACAAAAACTGTTATACTTTTAAGAAAAAAATGTGACGCTCCCCCTCAAATGATGAACACCAATGTGAGTGCTCCCCCTCAGAATGTGCACGGAGTGTGAAGTGAAGTGCACTTGGGAATGTCCTTACACACAAAAAAAACATTTCAGGCAGTTAAAAAACGTGTGTGACACTCCCCCTCAACAATAGAATAACATACCTGATAGCTGGTCGTGCTCCCCCTGAACACATGAACACTTGTGAAAGCACATATATAATCAAATTAACTAGATGATAGTATTAAATAAAAGAAACATACGTGGAAAGAAAGAAACAAACAAAATCTACCTAATAAGTACAGAGACTCAACTTAACTATGTAACTGATACAAGTAGAATACAGATGCGAGAAAGTGTATGCTCAATCATCAGGAGTGTGAACACCGGATGATGAGTAGACAGTTTCTCGTAGATGTTTGGAACTTGTAACGGGCACACAATCAGATCAAGTATTTAGATTTAGCATACCTAACCTGGACACTAGATAGTTAAAGCGTTTTTCGTCCAGGGGTTTAGTAAATAGGTCTGCTAACTGATGTTCTGTATTTACAAAATAGAGTTCGACTGTACCTCTTTCAACGTGATCGTTGATAAAGTGATACCGAACGTCTATGTGCTTTGTCTTCGTATGCTGGACCGGATTGCTGGATATTGCAATAGCACTCTTCGAGTCGTAGTAGATGGGCACTGTTAACGCCAAAAATCGCACCAAAGGGACATCTTAAGGTCGATGTGGACTTAATCAACTAAAGAAAGGATCTTTCGACGAGACGTGCAACGAGGGAAAAAATAAACGAGACAAAGGATTTGATGACGCAGGAAAAACCTCAATCGAGGAAAAAACCTGCGAACGACAAGGGATGTCGTCGCTGCACTATGGTCGCCAATCAGGGGTGACGTCCTTGGTACTGGCGTCGGTCGTACGATGATTACAATACAAATGAAGGAAATACTTCGAAATGTAAAGTACAAGTGATTAAATGTGAAAACAGGTGTTTGTCGTGTGTGAATACAAACTGTAAACTGTCGGTCAAGGGCTGATGTCGTGCGTCGAGACTGATACTTGAGCTTTTCCTTCGAGTGTTCTTGAGTTCGCTGTAAGATTCTGGATTTCAGTACTTAATCTCCAGAGGTTGAATGTTCTTGGCTATGAGTTTGGATGATTTTCTCTGCTGTGTGATGATGTTCGCTGAAGTGTATTGGATGTTAACCGATGTCCTTTAAAATGAATCTTTATCTTGTCATTTATAGTCTTCGCATCATTAATTAAATCCATTAATGATTCAATCAAAGGCTACAACGGCTGGAAACGGTCGCCGGAGTGATTATCCATGATGATCTTCGTCCGTTACGGCTATCGATTGTTGATGGTTGCGTCGGTTATATCCATTGCTCTTTAATGACTTTGACTCCTGCATTAAACACTTAACAAACGTAACAATCAAGGTTAACGTTAGCTTTGGTCGAAGGTACAATGATCTTACGCGATGGTCGTACGGGACGGGCGATGCTAAGGTCGTGCGTCATGGGAGACGTACGACTTACCTTTTACGGGAGGCGACGGATGTTTTATGGGTTCTTGTCGAGACCTTATCTTGACACAAGATTTTGATTATGACGTGCGTCTTACCTGTTCTGGTCGTGGTCGTACGACGTGGTTTTTTGCCTAAACAGTTTGATCCCAAAATTTGAAAGAAGGATGGCAAATCCGAGTTTTAAATTTTGTCAGTCGAAAAAATATGACAAGAGTTAGAAATTACCTCAATCGCCTTGGAGCTAGACTGGTTCGTTTCTAACTGAACGAGAAGTTTGAAAAGGAAACGAGGTCGTGACGTGATACTGACACACGATGATGCTTACCAGCTGTCGAGGACAGGTGTCGACGATCCCTGCGGTCATACGGAAGGACGGGGGCGCGCAACGGTTATCCAGGGATTCGACCTGACATGATCGACTGCATAAATAAAGATTACGACGAATCCTTTCTTTTCTTACGCTGAGTTTATTTTGGAAAGAAATTCCGCTTTGCTCTTCTTGCCATTCTATTTCCGACTCCCTTTGATTTAGCGGAGATTGTTTGGGATTTAGGGCGTTTATATAACGCATTGCTTCTTCCTTTCAGCTTTCACTGCCTTCTTTCCCCTGGTAAGAAATGTCGACTGACCCAGAGAGTTCCATCGTTAGCCAGGAAGATTTAGACGACTTTAGGCGTCTAGCGAAGATTCCCTTAGAAGTAGAGCTAACAAGTCCGGGGACTGTTCGTCCTAAGGATTGCCACAAGGGGTGTTTCGTGATATACGAATATCCTTTCAAGATTGGTTTCGAATGGCCGTTTTCGACTTTGACTAAGAATTTGATGCGATGCTTTGGTTTGTCGCCGGGGCAGTTGATGCCTCAACTCTGGCGGGTTCTTTTGGTTATTGAGCGTTTGTCTGCGGATTGGGACCCCCCTATTTCTTGGCAGCGTACCAAGTTAAGGGAGATAAGCGTGGGCGTTATAGCCCGTATTCCAGATATAAAGGCGATCGTGCCTTAGTTTTGAATACTGGAGTTAACGATCGGGGGTGGGGGTCCAGGTATGTGTTCGTACGTGTTGATTCGCTGTACGCCGCCAGCAAGTGGATCCGTCCCGACTGGAAAATGGGAGGTATGCTCTTTTTCGATCATAGTATGGTTTTTCTAACCTTTTATTTACTCTTCTCCTTTTGTTGTCTTCAGATATAAAGTTCGGCGTTCCGCACCCGAATGAAGGTTCTCGTGCCAAGATTGACAGATTCCTTAGTTACAGCATCGAGGACCGATCTTTCGCCACGTGGCAACTGGCGACCGAGGACGAGGACGTGGTGGTGGACGTTGTGGAGGAGGAAGAAGGAGAAGGAGAAGAGGAAAGTGGACGACAGGAACCGACAGGTGGGTGTATTATGGTTTCCTGTCTTTTACCATTTATTTCTTATTCCTGTCTGACGCTTCGCATTTTTCCTGATCAGTGCCAGCTGAAAGGAAATCAGTTTCTAGGTCGAGAGGGAAGCAAATCATGCATGCCCTTCGAGGAGGAGATGTCTCGACAGCTGGGTCAAGCCAGAAGAGAACCAAGAGTACGGTCCTGAGGGAACCGTCGTCGAGGGTTGATGACTCATCGAGAGTTATTCTGCCTAAGAAGGCGAAGGCGTCATCTAGCCGTCCTGGCGTGATGGACGCGACACCAGCAAGTTCTGCGCCTCCGGCGACGGTGACGAAACCGGCGTCTCAAGTGTCGATCCCAATACCTGCCGACAGGGGCAAAGGATCGTCGGCCGAAGTTATGACGGTCAATTTTACATTGCCGTCTGACTTTATGGCGGATGGTGTCCTAGACGGGACGTCGTCGTTCCCTCATCTAGGGAAGTATTTGCTCCCGTCTTTCGGGGAGCGTTTTCACGGAGTTCCGGTCGGAGAGATGAGATCTCGAGTTGCCAGTTTGGCGTTCACGATGAGTGTCAATCTTTCATGACTTGTGTAATCTTTGTCGAATGTTCTTGAATGCACCTTTTATTTTTCACAGACGTTCCAGTCTTCCTTGGCATTACATGCTGAGACGTCAAGAGTTGAAGATCTGATGGCGTCTGCTCTTGAGAGAGAAGCTGCAGCGTTGGAAAGGGAGAGAGTGGCTTTAGGTACGGAGAAGTTGGCCATGGCGCGTGCCGATGAGCTGGTTGTCCAACTTTTCGATGCTCAATATGAATTGCAGGAGATTCGTGCGGTAGGAGTGGCAGATGGAGGCCCTCAGGTCGGGACTTCGAGCGGGGATACGACCAATGTTCCTCCTGTCGTCTAGAATTTTTTTTTCTTTCATTGTTTGTTTTTGCCACTTGACCTATCGGGGGTTGAGTATGTATACAGTGGTTTATGAATATATATCTTTTGCTTATGCTTTATTCGAATCACGTTTGATTATATAGTCGAACATAAGATACGTATGAAATCATGCGACTAAGGCATTCATTGTAATACGATGACAAGAACGTAAAACAAATATAAAAACACGCGATTAAAGCATCCATTCAGTTAAGAAACTTAGGGGTAAAATCGTTTAGATTCTGCGATCGTACGACCAGATCGTACAGTGAGTTTGTACCGTATGCCCCTGTGGAGAGATCATCAAGTTAGAGACTTGATCGTTTATGGCGTTAGACCTTGCGATATTAAAGTCATATAGTAGACTTAATGATTACTGTCGAGCGACTCTGCGATAATCTGTCATGCGATTCTGTGATAAAATGATGTCGGGGGTTGGTCGTTGGCTATCCAACGACCCTCCGATGCTTAAGTCAGTAAATGTTTTGCGAGAAAAAATCGTATGAGAAAGAGTTAGAGAACGTACCATTTCAGACTCTCTCTATTTGCCCCCTGTCATTTATTACCGTACTCTTTTTGGGAGGAAAAGATAGGTTTTAAATGACAGAATGACACAGAGAAATATTGTCCTGCGGTTGACTATGTTGTCGTGCGACGAGGCACCATAGTAGATTTATCCCTGTGGAAAAGATCTTAATTTAGGGATAGAAGAACGAACCTGTCGAGAGCTTTATCTTGCGACTTCAGTTTATTTTCTCGGCTTCAAGGTAGACTTGTAGCATTCACGAGCGACTTTTGGCTCACTCTTGATCTCCTGGATTCCCCATGGCGTCGGAAATTTCAACATTTGATGATACGTCGAAGGAACAGCTTTCATATCATGGATCCATGGTCGACCTAAGATGATATTATAGGCCGATGCACAATCGATGACGCTGAACTTGGTCTGCTTGTTGACTCCTCCAGCGTAGACGGGCAAAATTATCTCTCCAAAGGTGCTCGTCGCTTCTCCAATGAAACCGACCAAAGTCGTCGAACGTCGGGTGATTTCCGAGCGATCGATTCCCGTGGCTTTGATAGTGTTGAAAAAATGACATTTGTTGAGCTGCCCCCGTCGATCAAGACTCGACGCGTTAGACAGTTACCGACTATAAGCTGAATGATCAATCCGTCATGATGCTTCTGATACGAGTCGTTGAGGTCGACGTGGTCGAACACAATCTTCATAACTTCTAGCTCCAAATCTCCTTTAGGTCTAGACGAGCGAGGAATAGGACGATCATCGGGCGCCTGGCTGGCATGACGCTTGGCCGCTGAATACGTCAGACCACACACATCTGAACCACCGGTGATGCAATTGACGACTTTCGCGTGCTCGGGGGTCGACGGTCGATGGCTATTAGTTGGAATAGCGACATCGTCGATGATATCTTTGAGATTTCCTTTCGGAAAATGATATGCTAGTTCCTTCTTCAATGCGAAACAGTCGTCTGTCGCATGACCATGATCGGCATGGATGTCGTACCACATTGATTTGTCTTTCTTAGCCTCGTCCAGGTCGGACTTCTTTGGCCATCGAATGGTAGCTTGGGAACTTTTCAGAGCTTCGACTAGGTCCTTTGTGGGTCCTTTGAATCCGTAAGAGGATATCTTGGGGTACTGAGTGAACTTAGCCGCGGTCTTGGCCTCTGCTTTCGTTTTGAAACGAACATTTGAAATTTGGCGCGCTGGCTCTATTCTCGACACGGCCTTTGTCTTGAACTCTGGCTTTCTGACGCCTAGCGACTTCTTGTCGTCAGTGTGCTTGCGACGAAAGGCTGCATCGTCTTCGACCCTCATATATGCTAAGGTCCGAGCTCGGACGTCTTCGAAATTCTCCGGGGGATATTTGGTCAGGTCAGTATATAAACCTAAATTATCGTCCAGACCACGCTTATAGGCTTCGATTGCGGTTTTTACGTCGCAATTGCGGATGCTGATCATTTCGGCATTGAATCTATTAAAATAACTTCGAATAGACTCATTAGCTTTCTGCACGATGTAATATAGGTCGCTAGTCTGCTTCTCCATCTTACGACTGCTGGCGAATTGCTGGGAGAATTGATTAACCAACTCAACAAACGACTCGATGGATTTGGGTTTGAGATTGATTAACCCTTGGAGAGGTGGACCAGTGAGAGTTGCTCCAAAACTCTTACACATGCATACTTCCTGGTACATAAATGGGATCGAGATCGTCCACATGAGCTTCTTATATTGCGCGACGTGCTCAGTTGGATCGGTCACACCCGAATACTCGGGAGTGAAGGCAGGAATGTTATACTTCTTTGGGACCTCGACGGTGGCAATCTCGTCGATGAAAGGCGACGCCTGATATCCCGAGCGAGGCTCGACGTCGACGGGCACGGCTGCCCCAGGCAACTTGGCGAGCAAGGACAGGACGCGCTCATTTTGGTCTTCTAACATCTTCAAACGCTGAGCGACGGGATCGTTAAGATCGGGATTTGCCCTTGTCGAGGGATTGGCCCCTGGGCTAGTGCCATTACCATGCGACGAACCATTGGTGTCCCCGTTGAACGGGACGAAATATGGCTGCGACCCATAGTGGAATTGCTGCGGTCCATTCTGAAACGGCTGCGATCCTTGCTGGAAAGGCTGCGATCCACCTTGAGGTCCATTCTGAAATGGCTGCTGAAATGGTTGCGACCCTTGTTGGAAAGGCTGCGATCCTTGTAATGGCTGAGACCCATTATTCATGGGTGGTGGCCTTATGTGCTGAGGAGGAACTGTCCCAAACTGAGGATTTGAGTTGAACGGCCCTGGTTGTTGATTCTGCATGAACGGGCCTGGATGCTGATTCTGCGCGGATAAACCTGGATTCGGGACAAATGGTCTAGGGCCATTCTGGTAGAACGATCTTGGAACTGCGTTTTGCACGAACGTCCTAGGACCATTTTGAGGCCCAAGAGGATTTCTTAACCGTGCGATCTCCTCAGCTGCTCTGCGATTCTGCTCCGCCATTGCATTGAGCTGATTCCTGGCGACTTCGAGCTCCTGATACATCTGACCGACGGATTGCTGCGGATTTCCAGAGGCTGCCATTTTCCTACAACAGAAAATAGAAGAAACTCCAAGAAACTATTTGTAGGGTGCACGTTCGTCGAGGATTTTCTCTAGATGAGGTCCCACGGATGGTGCCAAACTGTTAATGCCAAAAATCGCACCAAAGGGACCACTTAAGGTCGATGTGGACTTAATCAACTAAAGAAAGGATCCTTCGACGAGACGTGCAACGAGGGAAAAAATAAACGAGACAAGGGATTTGATGACGCAGGAAAAACCTCAATCGAGGAAAAAACATGCGGACGACATGGGATGTCGTCGCTGCACTATGGTCGCCAATCAGGGGCGACACCTTGGTACTGGCGTCGGTCGTACGATGATTACAATACAAATGAAGGAAATACTTCGAAATGTAAAGTACAAGTGTTTAAATGTGAAAACAGGTGTTTGTCGTGTGTGAATACAAAGTGTAAACTGTCGGTCGAGGGCTGATGTCGTGCGTAACCAAGTTGTTGTAGATGCCGACAAAACACGTAATTTTCTTGTTGAGGTCTTTAGTCCACATCTGTCGGGTGGCTCTATTTTCATATTTTTTCTTTTTTTCCTTTTTGCGTTGGTGTCGGGTTTGATGGTTCCGGGATTGATTGTTGCGTGGAGATCGATTGTGGTGTGTGCGGTTGTTGGGTTTCAGGAACAAAGTCGTCGTCGAGATTGATTGCGGGTTGAGGAAGTTGGTAATTGGCGGGAGTAAAACCTTGTTGAAGCAAACCATGACGTGTAAATTGATAAGGAATATACGGGTGTTGCGGAACTTGTTGAGAAAACGCTTGTTGCGGAATATAACCTTGTTGAGAAAACGCTTGGAAGCCAAACTCCGGGTCTTGTTGCGGTGTATCCGATTGGTTACGACGGGATGCAGGTGTGGTGTTTGGATTCATGATGAAATTTGAGAGAAATGGAAGAAGGTATTGAATTTGAGAGAAATGGAAGAAAGTATGTTTTGGTGTGAAAAAATAAGATGGTATAGGTTAATATATATAATGTGATTAATTTGAAAAAAAAATTAAAATTTTTTTTTCTAAAATTAGCCGTTTTACAACGGTATTGTTTCAAAAATATTTAAAAAAAATAAAAATAAATAAAATTGCAACGGGTTGATCGGGTTCATGAACCCACTGCCCTTACCCGAGCTCCCTACCCGCCCCCGTACCCCTACCCGATGAAACCCCCCGTACCCGATGTGCCACCTCGGTCGAACCCGCTACCCTACCCGAGGGCGCTACTCATGGCCTGGCGGGCATAGCACTTAAGCAACGGGGGAAAGGCCCCCAATCGAAGCTCAAGAATCATGCATAAAATCATAGAACAATATATATATTTTTTTATGTTTTTTGTTTGACTCTCTTTGATGCTCCATCAATGAAACACTCCTAATCGACCAACCGTACAACCCATTTTGAAAGCATCAATAGTTTTTCTTATTATGTAACAATATTATATGAAAAATATTTATTTTTTTACTAGATTTGTTACAAACTAATTGTGTATAATATATATGTTATTATAAATTAATATTATGGTTTATTCATTTTAGTCATCTAGTACATTATGAAAACTTAAATTTTGTGTTAATATGTAATGTGTTTACTTGTGTTGCTGGATCGAAATAGTAAAATATATGAAATAATAGTAGTATAATGTCTTATACTGTTTAATCGAAATAGTAAACAAGGTAACCCAAAATGAATTGAACAAGTTATACTTATTCGTTAACCGAACTGTCTTGGTTTGGTTGGGTTATTTGGTTTTGGAATTTTCTTGGCACCCTTATATGTGCCCCTAGTCGCCTAAGATTCCGAATCTACCACTACATATATGCATTGCACCATCCTTTGAAAAACAACCTTTCTATTTCATGTGACAGTGGTAAGGTATGCATACATCTCACCTCTTCCATTGGCAAGACCCTGTCTTCGGATGAGATCTACTAGTCAGTTTGGTTTTGTTTTGTTTTTACTTATTTGACATTGAACATTTTACAAATTTCGATGATTTCCTTGTATAATATTCATCCAATACATACAACAAAACTTGGTTTTTAGGTTTATGTAACATATTTCAAAAAATATCATATAAAAATATTAATAGTATTGATTTACTTTTTAAGTCCTAGTAAGCATAGACGGGCTAGTAGGGGGACTAACTAGTGTTGAGTCCCCCTCCCCACCCCCAACTATTAGGTTGTCCAAGTCATTTGATTATTAGTTATTCCAAGCCATCTCGTAACGGTATTTGAGCAATCACTTGACTTGCCATTTGGGAAGGAAATTCGACCCTCCTGTTCATTCGAGAATTGGAAATCCGAAGCTCCTCGAAAATCCGAGGAGGGAAATCCGAAGCTCCATCTTCAAGTCTTATTACATTTTTAACGAAACAAAATACAGGATCTAATCTAGTATTTTTACAGTCTCAAAAATTAAAGAAACTACTTATTATTACAAATCCATGAAAGAATATTACAAACATTCATCACTAGGGATAAAAGGTTTGCCATAGACCCACAACAACATATAAACAATTAATTTATATAAAATGTAATCATTACAACCAAAATGCATGAAAAAACGGTTGTAAAAAAATTGTTAGTCCAACAGAAAATCCATAACTTTTCTAACAAAAGAAAAGTGTGTAACACCATCGAATTGGGAAAGAGCAACTAAATAAAATTTTCGATAATACAACCAAAATAATAGAATTTCTCCATATAAATCAATACGGGAAATACCTCCATCAATACATATAAATCCAGTCTTAAATACAAAGACTAAGTTCACGCCGGGTGTTACTTAACTCAAATACAATTGCTATTCCCAAAACTTAATGCGGAAGACTTCACTACCAATTCACCTCCCGAGCACACTACTAGCACTCGACCTTTCGCGGTGTCACTAGAACTATTCCCAATCTGAACCTGTTGCACATGCCGACAAATAAAAAGGTTAGGCTAACGTCTAGTGAGTTCAAGAGTTTATAACATGATTTATATAGTTTGTAGGATGAAAGTTTGCGACATAAATCATGATTTCCAAAAGGGTTTATGAAAGGATGTAAACGACTCATTTTCCAACGCACACAAAATCTATGAGAAAAGTTACCAAAACGTATAAGGCGTTTTCCAAAATGAATTCCAACTCCAACTCACTCAAAACATGCTTGGACGTTAAATATCCCAAGAAATATAAACGTGGACAAAACCCCATAATTTAAAACATCAAAATAGGATGAGGCATAGAACTGTGCCAATAAACCATGAAGACATTTCATATAAATAAAGAGCGTCACCGAAAATATGGATAAAAGTAACTACCCAAAAACAACACCTTTGGCGACGGGGGAGACCCGATTCCATCGAAAGTGACGGGCACATAAAGTTAGGCCAGTTATGATTTTACTGGATTACATCTCAAGTCTCGGTCTTAGTTCCCATGCCATAAAGACATCACAACCTCAAACCTTTCCCATGCCTTTATTGCATACCCGTCTAGTTACACCTCAAGGACTTATGGGACCATATTGCCTATCCAGTCTAGACGAGTTACACCTCAAGGACTTTAATGTCCCACATTGCATACTCGCTAGCGGCCCCACGACCTAACGCATATAACCATGTGTTCCCATAGTCCACTCCTCGTGCACAAAGAGATAGACCATCAAATAAAGACGGACTTACGTGCCTATTGATCCAATGCAACATAGTCTACAAAACATGCTCAACCCAGAATGACTAAAACACCCAAGCATGTAAATATCAATAATGTGCAATAATATGCAATGTGTTGCAATAAATGCAAATCATAAATAAGACTCCACATTGAGCCATCAAAATCGGACAAAATGTCCCCAAGACTTCCTTAAAGTCAAAACCGAGCAAAATGCTCAATACCCATTAGACCCATAAATAACGGTCCTTATAATACAAAACGCGTTTAAACATCGTTTAGGTAAACATATACCATAAAATTCTCATCGACTCAAAACTCATCACGGATTAATAATAATGGATTTCCCAAAATGGATTTATACTCTTTTAGTTCTCAAAATGACTCATGACACTAAAATATGCATTTTCCCAAATGGTTTATAAAGTCAAGTACACCAATATGATTAAACCATTAAATAAACTTCATTTTGAGCAATAAATATTTTAAGAACATATTTATGATTCCTACACATCAACATACCCAAAAATCCCAAATATCGGTGTTTTACAACATTTAAGAAGTTAAATACTTCACAAGAGTTAAACTCATCAAATAACTCAACAATTTATAATTTTAAGTAAAATACTCAAATACTTGGAAAATAACATTTTTGGCATGTACAAAGTTTTCACAAATCAATCTTGAACTCACCTTGCTAGATTTAGGCTAAATCTAGATTTTTCCCAAACGTAAGCTCCTTTAATGCAACACGAATCCTTAAGCCAAATCTTCAAAATCCTAGATCCATAAATTTCCAACCATGAATATTCATATTCAACCACTTTAAAACCATTCCCCAAACATCTTATATAAAAATCTCCATTTTGACCAAAACCCCAATATTAACCTAACTTCCCCAAAATCATCCAAACCGAGATTGATAAGCATACAAACTAGGAAGCCAACAATGGAGCATTTATAACTCATATGAAAGTATAGAAACTAGGAGGATGAACTCACCACTTAGGTTTTGATGAAAACCTAGAAAACCCTAAAAATCTCTAGTGTTGTGGATGAAACTTGCTCTTGCATCAATAAATGAAATCACTAGCATAAAGTGGATAAGGAACACATTAATTTCCAAGAAAAGCCCCAAAATCAGTTAGGGTTTGTGAGGGAAAGAGGAAATGATTTGAGAGAGAAGAGATGGAGTTTGGGAGTGAGAAATGGGAAGCTTACCACCACCAAATGCTCCTGAATATTCCAATAAACTTCCAAAATCTTTCTAGATCCTTGAAGAGCTCTCAAAAACGGAATCATAGCAATTTGAATCACCAAAATCGGAGTTGAAATGAGAGAGATATGAAGAAATGAAGTTTAGGGGGTGAAATTCGTGTTTTATGCCTATCAGACGCGATGCGGACGTCCGTGAGCACCATGCGGACGTCCACGAGCACCCAGCCAACTTTATGTTGCTTCCGCAGAAGCATACGCGGACTTCCACACCTCGCGGACGTCCACGAGCACCATGCGGACGTCCACGAGACCCTGGTTTCCCGATTTATTTCCCGATCACTGTTTTGGTCATAACTTCTTCGTTTTAGCTTCGTTTTCGCTCCGGAAAGGCTCGTTGGATTCGTATTTGAATTCTCCATCCAACAAGACCATAAAATCTAGGATCCAATCCAAAATTCTATTTTTCTTATGTTATCATAAAAGACTGATACCTTCCAAAAATCGGGGTGTTACAATCCTCCCAACCTTAAAGAGATTTAGTCCTCGAAATCTAGTTCCCTTACAGCCAAGGTCAACCCATATACGTTACCCTCATATCCGAATGTATGTTCAACTTGCTAGAGTAATTTCTAACCGCATGGATTCGGTTGTCTCCCAACCTCAGGTGTTCCATACTTCCCCAACGGCGGATCCAGACTCAAAATTAGTCCGTGTCTACGCACTCGTAAATTTTCTCCACTTAGCCTAAGGTCTTCTCTCATCTAAAACCAACAAACCTCCAATTTCCAAGGTTCCCGCTACCGAACTGGCACTTATCCTTAACAAGTCCCATTAGACTCCAGCACCGACGGTCGTCACTAACCCATCGATTATACAATCTCCAAAAGTTACGCCTAATCACCAATCATCCGATCGACAGATTCTTCTACCACACCAGGAGAGTCATCACGCTAAATCTATTTACCACAATTGAACTTCTTAAAATCATCACAGCCGATACCACAATTTATATGAATTGGTCACACCTTCCAATTACACTACTGGTTATTGACCTCGAACCTCAAAATTTGACACCTAGTCACACCACTAATCTCGACCCATCCCAAGGCTTTACACACGAGTTTCATCCCTCGAACATCCTCGCAATCCCAAGATCATCCCCCACGGTCTCAAGGGTCCTACACGACCTTTATACAAAACTGACAAACCCGCAACAAGGTTGCCGAAGTGAACGGTTACCACAAGCACTATCAGAAGACACCGCAAGTCCCACCTTTCAGTTGTTCATACGAAATAATTCGGCCCCGCAAGTGACACCATACATCTCACGATAATACATGCGTTAGAAACCCAATCTTTCACTGAAAGGTTCTACACGTCCTCACCCCTTAACTGGGGTTGCTCAACCTCACCAAGGTTCCTATGAGTTCAAGGTTTCTCAAGCGAAATATTTAACAAATATGCCAATCGAAAACGTTTATAGAAACTTTCAACATAAAGGTTTTCATATCAATCTAATTGTATGCACGAAATCTACTACTATCACTTCGATAGTTGTGTAAAAATGGACACAATCGTCCCACATATGAAAATCATATTGAAAACTATTTCATCGAAATTTAGATCATTAACAATAACGCAAAAGCACAATAAACAACTTCTTTGGAACGAATCGCTACGGTCTTAGCATGGATTGATCTATGTCTTGCACGTAAGGTAATTTCCCACTTTAAATGATGTGCAACCAAAAGGTTTATACATACTTCAAAAGGAGTTTGAATGACATCCTATTCTAAAGATTTCCTTTTTAAATCATGAAATAGCATGAAACAAAATTCACCAACAAAGTTCGCACACGTCAGCTTATTTCACAAAACGGTGAAACAATTCCATAAATATGCTTTAATCAAAACATAAAATGATTTGTGTCGGTTCTGAGTTTAAAGACAAAATCAATACGTTTTCACCATTCGAAGGTATCGACTAAGGTATCGTGAAGAAATTTCAAATTGGAGTATGCATGCAAACTTGTAACATTTTCCTAGTGGTTTTCCGGAAATAAAATTACATGCAATAGGCAGCCCACACTAAACTCTTGAAATAGAAAATTTCATTAATTCAAATTTCAAAATTTTCTCATTTAGTCATATAATGACATAAGATTAAAACCTCTTTGACAAAATGCACACACAATTTTGCGTTCACTCAAACTGAGGAGAATAAGAAGTGTTTGTAAACGGTTGACACCCAAAAAGGTTTTAAATCGACTTCAAACTTCAAATCGTACAAACAGTGCGCATTAATGTTCCAAAAACTTTAATAATTTCATGCACCCTAGGTTTTAACAAATATTCTTCCAAAATCCCCATCACGGAGTATTTACACAAAAGTTTTTCATTCGCAAAATAAAACGTTAAAACGTCAATGCTTAACTCATTACAAATACCCAAAACATACATTTTCTCCAAAACCAAAAAGGTTTACAATTTACCAAAATGTTTATCGAGTCAAAATTGACCAAAGTTCAACGACTCACATATTCATGTTTTCAAAACGTACCGTATCGTAAACCATCCATTATTCACACAACACTAAAACATACTTTGTCCAAATGACTTCCATTTATACAATAAATTAATAAGACATTCTTTCACGATTCATTTATCAAAGTGTCGAGGGTTCGTGGTTACCAAGTCTTGCATATCCCTAGATCAATACCATGCATTTGCATGAAAGGATAATAATATAATAAATTAACCGAAAGCGCATAAAGAAAATTGGTAAGAAATACTATCAGAACATCCTTTAATGCATTACTCACGCCACGTATAAATCAATCCGTACACTGTACAAGTTGCAACAAAATGTGCTAACACAAATTTTTGAAAGGGAAATATGCGACACCAAAGTTCCAAAACTCATTCCTTTTTTGGTCGACTTATGGCATAAAATAATATTTCTCAATAAAACCCGAGTGGGACACATGCCTAACATAACTCATAAATTCCTACATAATAAATGGAGTATGCACATTATGAAATTGCACTCACGCGACACAAAACGTCGTAAGACCAAAACTCCATGAAACTTAACGAGACTCAATGACCTCAAGTCAACAAATGGCACCAAACCTTTCGCTTCCAAAAATCGAATTTCAATATTCAAAATCATGACTAAAACGTCAAAATTCCAAAAAATCTCCTTTTTGTTGTAATACCATATAAACATTGATCAACAAACTTGCATTAAATAAATTCTCCAAAATAACTTTACGTAGACATAATGGAAGATAACTTTCCGTCCAAACCTTAACATATGTGGAGGAGATCCAATGTTAAAGTCATAAGCCGTAGTCATTTGTCCAACTCTTTAAACGACATTAAAATATGGATATCACCGTATCCGAAAGTAGCGTTGGACCTCAACAAAATAAAGCAGGTCCCGACAAAATTTGCAATCCCCGCAATAAAATAGTTTCATGCATGTTCAAAACCATGATTTTAAAATCTTGTGTGTGCTAAACATTTTCCGAGATTTTGTAACACAATTCACATGAGGATTTGAAACACAAGAAATAACTGATGCATTTTATCTTAAAAAAAATTTTGTGCATTAACTTAGTCGGCACTCAACGTTTCAAACCATACTCCTCCAATTCCCTCCGGTCACACTACCGTCATTCGGATGCTCAAACATCTTAAGGCAAAATTGGAATTTACGTCGATTAACCTTACGATTTCTCCTCGAAATAAGGTCGATTCAACAAGTCTACGGTTCTACTCCAACCATCAACCTTGACCCGAAATGGTCCACTTAAAGCAATTATCATGCTTATTGTCACTCTAAGTGACTAATGCTAAAATCGCCGAAAGGGGAATGCCCAAGAGGATAGAATCAAAGACAGTATCGATGCGATTTCCAGCTTTTCTTTAGCGGGAAAATCTCTTTGGGAGCTGTAGTAGCAGTTAACGGTAAGCGATAGGGGAGGTGAGGCTAGAGGAAAGGAGCAAACCCTACGTCTAATCACCCCATAACTGCTAACAAAGGGAAGAAGGAAAGCGGATCAAGACAAGTCGATAGACAAAGCAAGGGAGGATACTAGCTTTTCTTGAGAAAAAGGAAGATAGTTGAAAGAGTGAGGTATTATAAGTAGTAGCTCTCGTATCCCGTAACTTGTCAGTAGAGTCATTCATCCCTATCTTGGTTGCATTCTTTATCCTGGAAAGCTAGTCTAGTCTCCGCCCCTGCCTCTTGGCAGCCTATGATCAGCTGCTTCGAGGAGGAGACACCCACTAGTTTTGTCCGGATCAAACTCTCCCCAAAGCAGGTAGGTGAGAAGGGCTCGGCTCCATGCAGGTCTTTCACCAACGGCTGGCACTGAATTAGTTATCCCTTTTATAGATTTCTTTTCCTTGAGGGTATGGAGCCACGTCGGTCGTTTGGCGTGCTAAATGGGGTCACTACTCCCATTAAGCGAGCTATAAAACAGTAGCTTTTTGCTACCCAACACTAAGCCCTTTCTTTTCTAGTGTGCGCTTTAGTTTGATTGCAGCTAGCGCGCTTGACTAAGAAGATAGAAAGGGCTTTTCTCGATTGGTTAGGAAAGTCAGGTTTTTGGCCTTATCTTGCAGGTGACGACGACGTCGAGTTGACGGCAGAGAAAGACTGGGCATTCAGGCGGAATCTCACAAATAGATTTCGACCCAATCTCCCATTTGTGAAGAAGATCATGAGTGTATTCCGCCTACATTTGTTAGGTTCTTTGATTCTGTAAGTTTGTCTTGTTTAGATTGCACGAGAGCGCCTTTTTTACTTTATATAAAAAATATAGATTTACAATAATAGGTAACATGACTCGGATCTGTGATCGAATTTACCGCATTAAAAAGAAATCAAACTTGATTTCTCTTTCGAAATAACCACCTGCAGGAGGTCAAGGGACTCCTTGTAACGGGTCGCGACATTCTCATCCGCGATTACTACGTCATCCCCGAGGACGGCGTAGTTGGTAAACACCCTTCCCGGGTACACAAGTTCTGCACACCACCAAATAATTAGGTGGTGGGACAACGCGAAAAGAGGCCATGTGCCAAGATAGCCCAACGGGTACCTACTCATCAATCTGACAGTAGAGCCCTGGAGATTTGCTCCTCATCCGGGGGTTCATTTCATTCATTATGAACTCAAAAGTGAAGGTCTTAAAACTTCATAGAATTCATGATCGGCCATTCCATTTGTGCTTTCAGCAAGTAGGCGACGCGAATCTATTTCTATGCTTCAATCGGATACCAATTGATTGGATGCGTTTGAAGCCTCGAGATGACTTGCAGAAAAAAAGCTTTCTAGGTTTGTCTTCTGTCTCCGTAACAAATGGTCCATTTATTGACCTTGGCTGTCACAACAAGCAACCAATCAGTTACAGTCCCAAGGGCAGGTAAAACGAGGCCTCGACGGATGGGAACTCCTACTCTGACTATAGTTTTGCGATCTCTAAGCGGGATTTTCAGTCATCTATCCTTTATCTTTCCCTAGCGAGTGAAGAAAGAGTGGATGTTTTGAACGAGTGTTGAGCGAGTGAAGTTCCCCATAAGCTATAAGGGCGAGCTATATGTATCAATTCCGTGAGCAGCGATTGAACTGAACGTAAAAAGTGCATCCAGCAGGAACCGAACCTCCTAGGAATCGAATCAGGGGTAGGAGATTCCACCCGTAACCTATCGGGAGAGCTACCCTCATTCTATCTCGTGGAAAGTCTTTCACTCATGGACTAGGGTAGCTTCCTTCCTTTGGTTAGGATCAAGGGCCATAGGTACTCGATCGACCATTAGGGAAAGGGCTAAACCTCTTCTCTCCTTCGGTCCCCTCTATTTGTCAGTAGAATGACTAAGTACCGGAATTTCACCAGTCAAGTCAGTTCCTCCCACCTAGGTCCCCGACTTTGCTTTCTTGTCCGGAATAGAACCAGCTTTAGTTCCGAGGACGGAAGCCTTTTTTTCTGGCTTCCCTCACTCAAAAAATAAGCCTTTGTGACACAGGTGTATCGAGGTAGGCCGTGGATTGAATAGAGATGGAAGGAAGACACTGGAGAGTAGACCTGTGAGAGCCCCCCCCATCAAAGGTAAAATATTCCGCCTTCCTTCAAGTATACGCGCTTTCTCACTAAATTAAAATTAAGGAAGTTAAGGATTTAATTCCCCCACCCAGAAAGACGTGTTTTCCATTTTTTAAATAAGGCATGTAAGCCTCTTTTCCCCTCCCGGTTCGGCAGCAGAAGCATTCTAAGCTCCCGAAGAAGATGAAGCTACCGAGATAGGAATTAGGAGCTGCTTTTCCGGCCGAGAAAGCTACACATATATAGATTCATTCTTCGTACCTGGTACAGCCTCACAACCCTTCGCGGGTTGGTAAGAAGTCAGTCTTGTTTGGTAAGACGGAATTTTACAAAGAAAAGAGAGTGCTCGCCCCGGCCAACAAAGACCGTAATTACATAGATAACTGCTCCTCCCCTTCTCCGTCTTTAAGGGTTCCCAGTAAAATGCGGCGTGTTCGAATTCTGATCGCTTTTACGCGAGAAAAGGGGGACCACCCTCTAAGCCTAAGTATTCCTCAATGACCGATAGCGTACAAGTACCGTGAGGGAAAGGTGAAAAGAACCCTATTTAGGGAGTGTAATAGAGAACCTGAGATCTGCACTTCAGAGAGAAAAGAACGAATTCTCGTCAAAAGGTCGATCGAAAATGAACATCTTTGCTGAAATCCTTTCTCTTTCTTAGTAGAAAGAGGGTCCAATCAAGCATCCCGCCCAGAGTTTTACCTTCTCCGGTCTTGGAAGGAAACCCTACTTTCCTTCCTTCCCCCAGCAGCTACAAGAGATAGCCTGATCAGATCTCTGTATCTCGTTAATGTCATAGTTATATTCCAGATCAGCCAAATTCTGCCATTCCCGGCTTCATTCTCCACAGTAATGGCTTTACTACAATCCTTTCCCAAGCATCTGGTAATTCTGGCCGCCTTTCCACTCCACCCTTCAGTGCCATTTCATTTGGGCCCCTGGGTACCTTCTCCGCACTTAGTTGTAAGCATTTCCGTGCCAGTAGTGATATCCTAATTCGGCTACCTCTCCCACTCATCAAGGCAGAACATTAGAAAGGTAAACTATTACCAAGAGAGACCGGGGAACGCTCTGCCCCTTCACCTGCAAAAGGATCCGTTACCAGAGTGCTTCTCAGGGCCGTCTGAGTCAGAGCAACCCCGCCGAGGCGATCCAGTTACCCAGAATTTTCACTATTATTCTACAACCATTGAACCGTACTAGCTTCGTTACAGACTTGATACTGAACTGTTCACCATCCGAACATTCACTAGCTGGCAACAAAACTTTTACCACCCAAAAAAAGAACTCAAGTGATTAGGCGGGGACAAGATTCGAACCTGTAGTCTTCAGATCATGGGCGTTTGATTTTCTCAGAATGTATCCTAATTTTTGGCCTAATTCTTCTTCTGATGATCGATTCAACCTCTGATCAAAAAGATATACCTTGGTTACATTTCATCTCTTCAACAAGTTTAGTAATGAGCATAACGGCCCTATTGTTCCGATGGAGAGAGGAACCTATGATTAGCTTTTCGGGAAATTTCCAAACGAACAATTTCAACGAAATCTTTCAATTTCTTATTTTACTATCATAGTCAAAAGAAGAGTTTGATCCTGGCTCAGAAGGAACGCTAGCTATATGCTTAACACATAATCAAGATACACAACGAGGGTCGTATTCATACGATTTTGCACTTCTCGACAAATATAATATGTTTCATTATTCTAAGTGGTTATTCTATTTTGGGTAATAAAGAACTAGATAAAAAAGATGCAGGGTCATTTGTCTGCTTGGCTAGTTAAGCATGGGCTAATTCATAGATCTTTGGGCTGGCAACTCACTCGTGGGGCATGAAATCCTCAAATTCCTAAAGTACTTGCTGCACTTCTTTCCCAAGAAGTCGTCTTGGTATTGGATCCGCTCTTCTGTTAGCATGAACATGGAAAGATATAAGGATTCTACTCAAACAAAAGCAGCGAAAACCAATCAAACTCATAAAGATAGGTAGATCGAGCGCGCTGAGGGAAATTCGAGAGATCCGGAGACATGGCCACTACTGGCCTACGGTCCTTGCAGATTACATAGCACATGCTAAGAGCTGCGATGCCTGCAGGAAAAAATGACTTCCTTAAATTCTTTCCTGAGTTTAACCAAGCCCCTTAACTAATAGACGCTAGTTGGGGGGCCATCTACTAAACCCAGCCCCGCTCTAAGTAAGTTAAGGGGCTTTGGCTCCAGGCTCCAACTTGGTTTTCGTATTACGGATCTTGGTTCGCGCTTTATGGCATTTCCAATAAGTGTAGGAATTCATGGGTACCTGGGAGCACTTGGACCATTTCCACTCTGTGTTGTCTTCTTGACCTTTGCTCTGAGTGGTTGGTCGAACACGCAGAATGTGCAGGAGAGAGTTTGCATAGGCTCGTGCACTGATTTACGTTCAATAATCCCAGGGGCTTTCACTTCGACACGTCTTCGCTCGTGATCGCTTAGAGCCCCTCTTCCATCAATAGGTACTCCCAAGGCGTCGACCACACGCCTGCTCTTCTCGAGTTCACCTCTTTTCTTAGGATTGGCTGCCCCAAGGTTCTTGTTTGGAGTCAAAAAAATGTTTATCACAGAGCAAGTCCCCTCTTCAGACCAGAGTTATCGGCGCCTATGAAACTGTAACCCCAATCTTATGTGGTCGAAAGAAAAGCCGGGAATGCACTTCTATTCTCGGAGCCCACGGAGCGGTATATGAAGAATGGCTTTTTGGTCCCTTTCGTCCAGTGGTTAGGACATCGTCTTTTCATGTCGAAGACACGGGTTCGATTCCCGTAAGCTTACCTTCTTCTCTTCTGAAGAAAAGGCTTTCTTTATAGATGAAGACGTTGAGTAAGGGGGGCGGAGCTTGAAGAGCGTAGCGAGCTGCGCTAGCCTATTACGTTTTTCAGCAGCAAGCTACGGTCTAACGCTTGCCTCTGGTGGCTAACCTAGGTTGGACGATTATCCCTACCCTCGGTAGCTTACGAGTTTACGTCCATCTGATAACTCTATTTTTAGAGTTATTATTTCCATGAATTTTCTATTTTATTTTGTCAATTTTAGCCATTCCGCTTCTAAAAACCCCCATTCTTGGAACAATTCTCGAAAATGAGCAAAAAGAGTGAACCATAGTCTTTAATAAATTATTTGGTGGAATGTGGGTGTTTTTCACGATTTATCCTGCAGTGACCACTGTTGTGCCCACTCCGGTTTCCCACTATTCGAGCAGAGCAAGAAGACAAAAGAAACTAGTAGTTGGGATGCAACTATTCAGAAGTTTAGAAGGTTCAAATGGCAGGAAAATATGGGCTGGAGAAGTACAAAGTAGTTTTCTTAAAGATGACAACAAGTACACCTTCTTGTACTTAGAGATTGACTTGGTGAAGGGTCTATTGGGTAAAATGATTGTCCAAAGTGCTGAATTATGCCATAATAATGCAGTCTTTACCCATTAGATAAACCCACCTCTTTGTGTAATACCCAACTCTTTCTCCTAGTATATAAAGGAGCACTTGGGTGCCATTTATGACATGCTTGGCTTAGTCTTAAATTCTCTCAACAACTACATTAGTGTTAGTCTTTCATTTACTGCAGTAGCTAGCTTTAAAATTATGTATCTTAATTTCTTAGTTTAATTGTAGTTCGAAGTACACAGTGACATGGACGACTTCTTGTTCCCCACTGTGAGTTCAATTCAAGTCACTTTCAGTTTAATTATGTGCAACTTCTACTCTCTTGTTTTCTTTACTTTAATTATGGGCTAAACATCCTTTGGGATGTAGGAAGTAGTACCTGGATTTTATTAAAAATGCTTGAGTAATCTTTATACTTAGAATATTTGTTGTTTTGGTCATTCATTATCGATTTTTACCCAAGGATGCGAAAAAGCCGATCACTTGCCAGGATCTAAAGTCTAGTTCTTAACTTAGAAATAAGTACAACGTAGTGACACAAGCTTGAATGATGTTAGGGGATTCGATTGAATTCTTATGACACTTACGAAAGTGAGGTCGGCACAGTGAGCTAATCTCAACCCACTGGAGTAGTAGGCAAGCTAATTTGTGTATTAAAAACACTTAGATTATTTGTCTCTACACATTCCATCGAGACCTAAAAAGGTCAAATTTTGAGATTACCATTGACAAAACAATAAATACTAAGAGTATGGGATTTTTATCTAACGGTGTGAGTATTTTGTAACCGGGCTTTTCTAGCGAAAATTCCCTTCTCGAATACAAGGATCACTTTTAGGACCAAGTATTTAGTATAAAATCTAGGGAAAATCTAACCTACATTCCTCCTTTTAAACTTTAGTAAAATCGTTAAAGTAGCTATTTCACCGAACAAACCAAAATATTGCTTCTTCTGTTTTTGAAACCTGTAAAAGGAGCTCATGAGAACCGTATTGTCTTGATTGCCCAGTCTCTGTGGATTCGATTCTGGTATTTTACCAACTATTACTTGCTGTGACGATCATAATGGACAGTGTACACTTGCACTTCCCACTGTGGACAGTTTGCAACCCACTGCGATTAAAACACATATTTCGCAGGTAACAAGTTTTTGGCGCCGTTGCCGGGGACTGGCGTGATTTTAAATCTCAAGACATTAGTTTTTGTTCGAGCCCGAGTAACTCGTTTTTCTAAGCTGTTCGTGTTGCATGCCACGACAACAACACGAACCTTTGGTACCAATCGATCTTGAAATAGAGAAAACTTTTCGAAAAAGACGTAAAAACAAGAACACAAATCGACAACCCCCTGTGATCCCCACTGTAAACATGGCAGCAATACCACCACCTATAGTGGAGACCACAGTGACGATTGCCGATAGCAAAGATCGAAAAATACAGGACTACGCTACTTCCGGAGTTGGTGATTTGAGCTCCGGAATTTTAAGACCCAACATTGTTGCAACTCATTTTGAACTCAAACCGGTGATGTTTCAAATGATCCAAGCCATGGGTCAGTTTGGAGGATCACCTTCTGAGGATCCGCACTCGCACTTAAAATCTTTCTTGGAAATGACCGATTCCTTTCAGTTACAAGGTGTGAGTGATGAAGCGTTAAGACTAAGACTTTTCCCTTTTTCACTAAGTGATAAGGCAAAGTCATGGCTGAACTCGCATGCACCTCACTCGATAACCACTTGGCAAGAACTTGCCGATAAATTTTTGCAAAAATACTTTCCTCCAACGAGCAATGTAAGGTTTCGAAATGATATAATTTTGTTTAGGCAAGAAGAAGATGAGGCTGTTTCGGATGCATGGGAACGATTTAAAGATTTACTTCGAAAGTGCCCACATCATGGCATCCCACATTGCATCCAATTGGAGACCTTTTACAATGGTCTTTCCAATGCAGCCAAAATCATCTTAGATGCAACAGCCGGTGGAACATTCATGAGTAAAACCTACAATGAAGGATATCAAATCTTAGAAAAAGTGTCCAACAACAATACCGAGTGGTCCAATCCTAGAGCAATAGTACCAAAGACCAACACCATCGATTCTGAGGCACTCAAAACCATGAATGCACAGTTAGTGGCCTTAACAAAAATCGTGTTGAACCAAAATAGAGGCCAAGTCAATTCTGCAACTCATCTAGCCGAAAACTGCTCCCTCTGTGGAGAGGAGCATCTTTTTGACTATTGTCCAGCAAATCCCGAAGCCGTTAATGTTATAGGAACAAATCCGAGAAACAACCCATACTCACAGACTTATAATCCAGGTTGGAGAAATCACCCAAATTTCTCTTGGGCTGGTAATCCAGGACTCCAACCCCACGGGGCGAGTCATGCCCAGCAAAGACCACACAATCCCCCTGGATTTCAGCAACACCACAGTGGGCAGTCCCCACATCACAGTGGGCAGCACCCACAGAACTTTCACCAAGGGCAGTACTCACAACCATACCAACCACGATCCAATCAACCAGCTGAGGTTCAACAATCGATTGAATCAATTCTCAAGGGTTTCATGAATCAAACTCAAGCAGCCATTAGGAATATAGAGACCCAAGTAGGACAATTAGCTGTCGAAGTTAAGAATAGACCACCAAGGACATTGCCTAGTGACACCGAACATGCTAAGGTGATAGGATCTGAACATGTCAAGTCCATAACACTGAGGAATGGAAGGGATCTGAAAGATATCGTTTTCGAGTCTGATGATTCGCCTCAAATACCCACTGTAACTCCCACAGTGGGCACTCCTCAAGTCACTGTCATCCCCACAGTGGGGAACGACATCCCTGACCTTCCCACTTTTGGACCTGTTCCAAAACCTACTGTTCCAAAGCCAATACCACAGCAAACTCAAATTGACCCACGAAGCATACCTTTTCCTGACAGAATGAAGCCTAAAAATGTCGATGTTCAATTTAAAAAATTCTTAGACATTTTTAAGCAGCTTCACATTAACATACCTTTGGTAGAAGCTCTCGAGCAAATGCCAAGCTATGTTAAATTTTTAAAGGATATTTTGAACAAAAAAAGAAAGCTGGGTGAGTTTGAGACTGTGGCTTTGACCGAAGAATGTAGTGCCCTCCTTACTAGCAAGATTCCACCTAAGTTGATAGACCCGGGTAGTTTCACCATTCCATGCACAATAGGAGGACAAGAAGTAGGTCAAGCACTTTGTGATTTGGGAGCTAGTGTCAATTTGATGCCACTGTCCATTTTTAACAAGTTAGGTATTGGAGAGGCTAGAGCCACAACCGTGACATTACAACTAGCCGATCGGTCCATTGCCTACCCCAAGGGAAAAATAGAAGACGTCTTGGTCCAAGTGGATAAATTTATCTTCCCCACCGATTTTCTAGTTCTAGATTATGAGGCCGATAAAGAAATCCCAATCATCTTAGGACGTCCGTTTCTTGCAACCGGACGAACTTTGATTGATGTACATAAAGGAGAACTCACGATGAGAGTTAATGACCAAGAGGTGACATTTAATGTCTTCAAGTCCCTTAAGTATATAGACACCGAAGACTGCTTTGCTTTAAGTTCGATTTATGGATCCTACAGTCTTGATACAGTGCCTACAGTGGGGAGTGAGAGTGAGCACTACGACCTTGAGAGTGGTGACACTTTTGAGGATGAGTGTAACGAAATAGTGGCAGCCTTTGAACCTCTAGACTTTAAGGATAGAGATGTTCAACCCCCTTCAATAGAACAACCTCCCGTGTTAGAGCTTAAACCATTGCCTTCCCACTTGAAATATGCTTATCTCGCTAAGAATAATAAACTTCCCGTTATTATCTCTTCTAAACTTAGTGAGAAACAAGAACAAATTCTGATCGATTTGTTGATAAAGCATAAGAAGGCACTTGGTTGGACCATAGCAGACATTCGAGGTATTAGCCCCTCCCTCTGTCAACATAAGATTAACTTCGAGAGTGACCACCCTGGGAAAGTTCAACCTCAAAGAAGGTTGAACCCCGTCATGAAGGAGGTAGTTAAGAAATAAGTTTTGAAGTGGTTAGATGCCGGTATTATCTATCCCATTGCTAGTAGTAGTTGGGTGAGCCCCGTCCAATGTGTCCCTAAAAAGGGAAGGACGACCGTAGTAAAGAACGAAAAGAACGAGCTCATTCCCACTAGAACTGTAACGGGGTGGAGGATATGCATGGACTATAGACAACTCAACTTGGCCACTAAGAAAGACCACTTCCCCCTACCTTTCATCGACCAAATGATTGATCGGTTAGCGGGAAAGGAATTTTATTGTTTTCTAGATGGATACTCCGGATACAACCAAATCCACATTGCCCCCGAGGACCAAGAAAAGACCACCTTTACTTGTCCCTACGGTACTTTTGCATTCCGGAGGATGCCATTTGGATTGTGTAATGCCCCACCCACTTTCCAACGTTGTATGATGGCCATTTTCACCGACATGATTAAGGACACCATAGAAGTTTTTATGGATGACTTTTATGTGATAGGGACATCATTCGAAAACTGCCTAGGAAATTTAGAGAAAAACCTAGTGAGATGTGAGACCCACGACCTTATTTTGAATTAGGAAAAATGCCATTTTATGGTAGAAGAAGGTATTGTCCTAGGTCATCTTGTCTCAAGGAGAGGGTTGGAAGTTGACAAAGCCAAGCTTGAGGTAGTGGCACAACTTCCCGAACCCACAACAGTAAAAGGTATTCGCAGTTTCTTGGGTCACGCAGGTTTTTATAGGAGGTTCATCAAAGATTTTTCAAAAATAACAAAACCCCTATGCAACCTGTTACAACACGAAAAAGATTTCATTTTTACGAAAGAATGCCAAGATTCTTTTGAAACAATCAAGGAAGCCTTAGTCACAGCACCCATAGTGACCACTCCTGACTGGTCACTCCCATTCGAAGTGATGTGTGATGCCAGCGAGTGGGCTGTGGGGGCTGTTCTCGGACAGAAAAAGAACAAAGTTTTTCACCCCATTTATTATGCAAGTAAAACACTGATTGAAACTCAGATTAATTACACAGTAACTGAAAAAGAATTACTTATGGTAGTGTTTGCTTTTGATCGTTTCAGGTCGTACTTGATAGGGACGAAGGTCATAGTGCACACGGATCATGCATCAATAAAATACTTGATCAACAAGGCTGATTCCAAGCCATGCTTGATTAGGTGGGTTTTATTGCTGCAAGAATTTGACCTTGAGATCGTTGATAGAAAAGGAACAAGCAATCAGATAGCTGACCATTTGTCCAGGCTCGAGAAGATAGTGGGCACTGTTGATCCCACTCCGGTCAGAGAGAATTTTCCCGATGAACAATTGTTATCAGCCCAACATCTCGAAAATAATATTCATTGGTATGCTGACACTGCCAACTTTTTAGCAAGTGGATTAAAACCCCATGGGATGAGTGGACAACCATTTATAAAGTTTTTACATGATACACGACAATATGTTTGGGACGACCCTTTCTTGTATAAGATAGGGACGGACCAAATATTGAGGCGTTGTATCCACGGGAGTGATCAACATCAAATACTCCATGGTTGTCACACATCCCACTATGGTGGCCACTTTGGTGGAAACCGCACTGCTGCAAAAATCTTGCAAAGTGGGTACTTTTGGCCCACTATGTTTAAAGACTCTTATGAATTTGTAAAAAGTTGTGAGCAATGTCAACGCACCGGGAACATTTCGCAAAGGAACGAGATGCCTCTTAACAACATCTTAAAGGTAGAACTTTTTGATGTTTGGGGGATTGATTTCATGGGACCCTTTCCAAATTCCAATAATAAATTTTATATCTTGGTTGCGGTAGATTATGTTTCAAAATGGGTGGAAGCTATTGCATGTCATTCTAATGATGCCAATACCGTGGTGAAATTTTTGCATAAAAATATTTTTACTCGATTTGGAACACCACGGGCATTGATTAGTGACGAAGGCATCCATTTTGTAAACAAAGTCATGGCCTCGGTCCTTGTAAATATGACATACATCATAGAGTGGCCACCGTATACCATCCGCAAACCAACGGTTTGGCCGAGCTTTCAAACCGTGAGATCAAAGGAATTTTGGAAAAAGTTGTTAAACCGCACCGCAAAGATTGGTCAACCAAACTTGATGATGCTCTTTGGGCCTACCGAACGGCCTATAAAACTCCTTTGGGAATGTCTCCATTTAAATTAGTTTTTGGCAAAGCTTGTCATTTACCGATTGAATTGGAGCACAAGGCGTTTTGGGCCCTTAAAGAGCTTAACATGAGTGAGGATGCTGTGGGAATTAAGCGGAGTTTGCAATTGCATGAACTAGAGGAGTTGCGATATCACTCCTATGAAAACGCAAAGTTGTACAAAGAAAAGACCAAGATGTGGCATGATCGAAGAATCAACCATAAGGAGTTCATGGAAGGACAACAGGTATTATTGTTCAATTCCCGTCTTAAACTATTTCCGGGTAAGCTAAAATCACGATGGACGGGACCATACACCATTGTCAATGTAAGTCCCTTTGGAACAGTGGAGTTAAAGTCCCCACAGTCTGGTCAAACGTTCAAAGTCAATAGGCAGAGAGTGAAGCATTTTCTAAGTGAGAGTGCTCACATTCCATCCCACTCTCCACCCCACTATGGTTAAGAAATATCGGAACCACTTGTAAATATTTTATTTCAGTTATTTGCTGCCTTTTTATTATTTTTAGTCTTTTTAATCCTGCATGGTAGTTTGTTTTAATGTGTGTAGGAGAGATTTTCAGCTTTTGAAGGAAAAGTCAAGAAAAAGCTTCGCAGTGGGCAGATGCAAGTCTCTGCGTTCCCCACTTCCAATCTGACGGACGATAGGACAATTTTTGGGGGGCCCAAGGCTGACACACATCAACTTTTCTTACACAAGTTGTCACCTTTTTGCTGCCACATGTCCTATTGCCTTGTCCCAAGAAAAAAACCACCATTTCTTTTCTTTTTCTCTTTCTCCCAACCGTTCCCTCCAATACCAAAAGAAAATCAAAACCTCTTCAATTCCAAAAATCACTTAACTCCTAAAAACTACTTTCACTTCCAAATATTCAAAATACTTACCCTCTCTCCTTCTTCTTCATTTCTCACGAACCATAACCGAAAAACCCTTCCCAAACCCTAACAATGGCTAGAAGCAAAAGGCTAACCACCAACCCTGAGGCACCCACACGTCCGGCGGTCCGCCGTAGAACCGCCGAGAGCCACCCACCGGAAACCATCACCGGCGATTTAAACGAACCGCCGCCGGTCTCCGGTGAAAATCCGATAGTCGCTGATATTCCAGACACAGGTTCGTCCAAGCAAGAGAGTCCAAGGGGTGTTTCTTCATTGAAAGTTGCGGACTCCAGTTCTAGCCACCTCGATGAAGAGGCATTGCAGGCCGAGGAAGAAGAAAGGAGATTGGAAGAGGAGTACAACCAAAGAATGGCTGCCATTCGAAAAAGAAAAGAATAAGTCGAGAAAGGGCGACGCGAGGAAGAGGAAAGGGTGCAAAAAGAGGAGGAAGAAAGGAGATTGGAAGAAGCAAGGATTATGGCCGAAAAAGAAAGGAGATTCGAGGAAGAACGAAAACGAGCAGAGGCAAAAATGTTCGATGAAGAAGAGAAGTTGAGAAGACAGGTTGAGGAAGAGTACCAACACCATTACGGCCAAATGGACAATACCGTGGATATGGAAGCACTGCGGAAGGCTGCCCACAGTGAGAAGAACCCCATCATTCGGGCTTTGAGGAAAAGAGGAATGGTCACCAGGTCTGGGGTGACCGTGTCGCAGAAATCACCAACCAAAAAGCCGCGAAGACAATCATCAGGTAAAGGTCTCGAACCCTCTTTGAGTTCATCATCTGTGGAAATTGATGTCGGGAGTGAACAAATGCCATCTGACAACCCACACCTGTCCACTATAGGGACTGAACAAGCCCCCAGTGGGGTGCCTAGGCAGTTCACCACTCCCTTAGTAGTAGCCCACTATGCTTTTATTTCAAATCAAAAGTTGAACTTAGAGAGGGGTTTCGACCCCGACTTTATAGAGGCCAACACGTTTGTGAAAGATAGAATTTTAGTGCAAGATTGGTCGACATTGGCATCTGCCAATCGTCGAGCAAATGCCTCGTTGGTGCGGGAGTTTTACGCCGAGGCTTCCCAAAAGAAGGACCCCATTGTAAAAGTCCGGGGTCGAATCGTGAACTATACAGCAGATGAAATTAATCGGGTTCTAGGAAGGATTCCAGAAGCTTGTGACTTTTCACAGTTTCTGAAGAAAATGACCCCGGCAGATGAGGATCTTATTTTAAAAGAGATAGCAATTGAAGGAAAGCCGAGATGGCCAGAGGAAGTGTCTGCACGCTAGCTCCCTCACCACAGAGGCTGCTGTGTGGTTCCAATTTCTCCGTGCCTCTGTGTCCCCAACATCACATGATACAACTCTTTCAATGCACAAGTGTGCCTTGTTATCAATCTGGGGATTGTCATGCACGCTGCCATTCATCAAGCCCGCACTCGTAAAAAGGTAATATTGCCACTCACTTGTTTAATCACTTCATTACTAATCAATGCTGGAGTACCCTCAGCTGCAGATGATCAGTGGCTCGTTTCCACGAGCAACATAAGTGTGCTAACCATCAAGAAGATGGGCAGAGCGATCACCACTCCTCCCTGAGAGCATATCGATGATGATCCCACTGTGGGGAATGCTGATCCCATTGTGAGGATCGCTGATGATCACACTGTGAGAACCGCTAGTATCCCACTGTGCCAGCCAACTGCAGGAACCGCAAGCATAAGCAACCCCCTGACAACAGTTATACAAGCATTGACATCTGTCACCTATCGTTTTGAACTAATGGAGGCCCAGCAGAAGCATGCCAACCGAGCCAATGAGTTGTTCTGGATGTATACTCGGGACCGTGATGCAGTTCTCAATCAGATATACCAGGGTGCTGATCTCCTGCTCGCTGCACAGCTCCCCGAGTTTCCAGAAGGTATTTGCCCCTCATATGACAGTGAGGATGATTTCTAGGAGGAGGATTCTGGTGACAGTTCACCGCATGCAACCCCGATCCATTGAATGGCTTGTTAAAACTTTGGTTTCCACTCATGATGCTCCCAAAAACAATTTTAATTTCTGTTTGGTTTGAGTTTATGCCTATGGCTAGGCTTTTGACACTATTTGCTGCTTTTACACTTTTGGTTAATGATGCATGGAAATCCTACTGCTGAGTAGGTGATTTTGGGTTACTAACGTATTTTCTTAGCTGAATGCTTGTTTGATCTCGTTTCCATTTCAAGGTACAACTTTCAGCTTCCGACTTAAAATGTCACTTTTGTAAGTACAAATCTCAACTTGTCACCATGAAATGATATAGGCCGTTTTTCGCATCCAAACACGACCCTTTTTGCATCCCCAAAACACCTCGTTCATCCCTATTTCCATGTCACAGTGGGGACATTGTGCAATTTTAAGTTTGAGGTAGGAACTTCCAGAGTGACTTCCAGTCTTCTCACAGTGGGGACACTGTGAGGTCATAAGTTTGAGGTGGGTAAACCATACCCACCTCCAAAAAAAAGAAAAAAAAGGAGAAAAAAACAAAAACAGAAGAAAAACGGAGTATCACTAACAAAATTGATGGTGTGCCTTTTCTGGACCATCAAAGTGCTCATTCCCAGAAAAAGATGGTGTGCCTATTTTGGACCATCAGAATACCCACTTTCAAGAAAAAATAGCCATACCCAAATAAAGCCTGAAAGTGTACGTACTTACCCATGCAAAATACAAACCACTCACTTTTGGAAATAAAAATCTCAAAGCGAGATCGTCGGTCCATGTTTGGAATTTCGTGCCAAAACCCTTGGAAAAATATTCAAAGCCACAAACCTTTCGAACCCAAGAAAAGTCCTATTGATCAATTGTGAACAAGGGAAAGATTTCGTCAAGTACAAAAGTGAAGCTTTGATTTTGGAACCGAAAGAAGTACCTGTGGAGTGATATCAACATCCAGTCAGAGTGAGAAGTCAGTAAGTCCCTAAAAGCTCTTGTGCATTATTTTATATATATATATATATATTATTATTTTATTTTATTTCTTTTTATTACTTGGGGACAAGTAATGGTTTAAGTTTGAGGTTGTGATAATTCTATATTTAGAGTTATTATTTCCTTGAATTTTCTATTTTATTTTGTCAATTTTAGCCATTCCGCTTCTAAAAACCCCCATTCTTGGAACAATTCTCGAAAATGATAAAAAAGAGTGAACCATAGTCTTTAGGGGGTGTTTGGGAGTGCTTATATTTTTACTTATTTGCTTATAGCTTCTCCCCACCGCAAATAAGCTATTTGGAGTGTTTGGATAGAAAAAAATCAAAAGTGCTTATTTGCTTCTCGTCACCACAAATAAGTTGTTTTTGATAAGTCATTCCATACCTACTTATTTACTTCTTCTTATTTCCTTATCTATCCAAATTACCTTTTTACCCTCAATTTTTAACAAACACTTTTTAAAAAGTGCTTTTCCTCACCACATAAGCAAATAAGCATAAAAGCAAATAAGCATAAGTTAAAAATATAAGCACTCCCAAACACCCCCTTAATAAATTATTTGGTGGAATTTGGGTGTTTTTCACGATTTATCCTTCAATGACCACTGTTGTGCCCACTCCGGTTTCCCACTATTCGAGCAGAGCAAGAAGACAAAAGAAACTAGTAGTTGGGATGCAATTATTCTGGAGTTTAGAAGGTTCAAATGGTAGGAAAATATGGGCTGGAGAAGTACAAAGTAGTTATCTTAAAGATGACAACAAGTACACCTTCTTGTACTTAGAGATTGACTTGGTGAAGGGTCTATTGGGTAAAATGATTGTCCAAAGTGCTGAATTCTGCCATAATACTGCAGTATTTACCCATTAGATAAACCCACCTCTTTGTGTAATACCCACCTCTTTCTCCTAGTATATAAAGGAGCACTTGGGTGCCATTTATGACATGCTTGGCTTAGTCTTAAATTCTCTCAACAACTACATTAGTGTTAGTCTTTCATTTACTGCAGTAGCTAGCTTTAAAAATCTGTATCTTAATTTCTTAGTTTAATTGTAGTTCGAAGTACACAGTGACAGGGACGACTTCTCGTTCCCCACTGTGAGTTCAATTCAAGTCACTTTCAGTTTAATTATGTGCAACTTCTACTCTCTTGTTTTCTTTACTTTAATTATGGGTTAAACATAATTTGGGATGTAGGAAGGAGAAGTACCTGGATTTTATTAAAAATGCTTTAGTAATCTTTATACTTAGAATATTTGTTGTTTTGGTCATTCATTCTCGATTTTTACCCAAGGATGCGAACAAGCCGATCACTTGCCAGGATCTAAAGTATAGTTCTTAACTTAGAAATAAGTAGAACGTAGTGACACGAGCTTGAATGATGCTAGGGGATTCGAAAGAATTCTTATGACACTTACGAAAGTGAGGTCGGCACAGTGAGCTAATCTCAACCCACTGGAGTAGTAGGCAAGCTAACTTGTGTATTAAAAACACTTAGAGTATTTGTCTCTACACATTCCATCGAGACCTGAAAAGGTCCATTTTTGAGATTACCATTGACAAAATAATAAATACTAAGAGTATGGGATTTTTATCTAACGGTGAGAGTATTTTGTAACCGGGATTTTCTAGCGAAAATGCCCATCTCGAATACAAGGATCACTTTTAGGACCAAGTATTTAGTATAAAATCTAGGGAAAATCTAACCTACATTCCTCCTTTTAAACCTCAGTAAAATCGTTAAAGTAGCTATTTCACCGAACAAACCAAAATATTGCTTCTTCTGTTTTTGAAACCTGTAAAAGGAGCTCATGAGAACTATATTGTCGTGATTGCCCAGTCTCTGTGGATTCGATTCTGGTATTTTACCAACTATTACTTGCTGTGACGATCATAGTGGACAGTGTACACTTGCACTTTCCACTGTGGACAGTTTGCAACCCACTGCGATTAAAACACATATTTCGCACGTAACACCATCCTTGGTCGGGTACGGTTTCCTTTTTCTTTCTCCCTTGTAGCCGTTACCCGAATTCGCGCAAGTGTGTCCACACCCCCCAAACTGACTTGACGAGGAATCCATTCTCGCGAACAAACACAACCCCTACACACACCTAGGAGCACCCCTTCCTGCATATCCATACAAGAACCGAGTAGGCGGGTCAAGGTCCTACGAGGTACCCACTACTCGGAGTACCCTCCCCAAAGGAAAAAGATGTGTTTGTCAGGTTCGGTTCTTCTTAGTTGGGTTGGGCGGGTTCGACCAGAAATGCTATGCTTACACACAAGACTACCCCTCTTCCCGAAAGCTTCCAGCGTGTCGTTCGTAATGGAAAGAAAGAGACCACTACTTCGCTTCTTTGTTGGATTGCCGACGCGAACACAGTGGTCTCTGACAAACGGCGGCAGCGGCACGAGGAGTTAACGACCGAACGTGCTGCAACCCTCAATCACGTGTAATTGAGAGAGTCAAAATATCAGTGCCTTGGGTAAATGTCTACCTTCGGGAGAATCTTACCGAACGACTTTCAAACCTGTCCTCTTCGCTTCCCAATAGATTGGATTTAGGTAAAAGGGCCTTGTCGGCGAGGTCACTCCCCTATTTCCAAAGGAAGAAAGAAAAGTGGAAAGCTCCCTTTCTATTTCCTCTACTGTTGGTCCCGGCGGACACAGAGTTAAGTCCAAATCGAGTTGGGCATTTGAGGAACCCTTCTCTCCTGCACATTCTGCGTGTTCGACCAACCACTTACAAAGCTAGCTTACTAACGCGAATCCTTTTTTATTGATTGCATGAGCTAGCCAGCAAGCCAGCAAAGTCCCGACGCTTAATCGCTTCATTTAGGAACCTACTGACACTAAAGCCGTTCCACTTGTTCTTCTCTAACGAGAATCACTTCGTTCCATTCTCCCAACAGGCCAGCAAGCCATTCCTAGCGGCTTAGCCCTTGTTAAAGGCTAAAGAGCGTACTGAACACTCACCCTTTCTCGCCAGCAAGCTAAGCTCCTAGTCCTCTTAGCCGGCTTACCTTTAACCTAACTCTCTAGTTTATGGCCTAAAAACACGGGAAAACACTACTTTTTGATCAAAAAACAGAAGGCCATTTAAAAGCTCTTTTCTTGTGTTCTTAGTTCCATCCATCCCCAACCCTAATGAATCGAGTATGAAGGGGTCAAGCGGTTCAGGTTTTCGGTCGGTTCCGTTCACCTTCCCCCCTCATAGTCCATTAGTGGGTAGGGTGGTAAACTTAGAGGCCGCCGGCCTCCTCTTCAGACGTGTCCTCGACAACCTGGCGGTTCTTCGGTCTCCGATTTTGGGGGCGGGAGTGCTTGGTCGCTGGGCTTTCCTTTTCCTCAACCAATTCGGTTGTGTCAGCCGGTCTAACATTTTGTTAAAGGCTGGCTTGGCTGGACAACGATGGATTGAAGGTAAGATAGATTTGAGTTCAAGTGGAACCGGGAACCCCTCATTTAGAAGCTTAGGAGCATACAAAGTCAAGAGGAGTCTCTTTGCCCTGGCGAACGATCGAGGATTCAAGGTCCCCAATCGATTCAATATAAATATTATTTTTCGGAGTACCAACGGCTAGACGGTAAGACCCCGTGCACCTTTACTATAGCTTCGCAGTGACAACCTTGATGGAATGTGTAGGATAGGTGGGAGGTGGTGTTTTCTCCTCTTTGTCTTTGATTTCTTGTCTATCTTCTTTCATCTTCTATGGGAGGCTTATATTTGGTCCAATTCCCTGTGACTATTGACAGGAGATCCTTCTATGCTTTCACCGATAATCACATCCAACTACATATATGCCATGGTTCTTTACTTCGACAGGGTACATATATCTAAATTTTTTATTTTTAGATACTTTTTCAGACCTATTACTAAGTAGTGCCTCTACGTGAGCTTCGGGTAACCAAATATGAACTGGTACCATAGGCACTTTGACGGCGAAAGAGGCGAAAAAAGCAATCCATAGAAAGATTAGGATCTAAAACCGCAATCCCCTTTGGGGGCCAAATACCTCCGATCTCTACCGTAGGTGCCAAAGAAGAATGAGAAGAAGCCAGAAAAAGGGTGGGACTGGGCAAAAGCATGCTAAGGGCGCTGCTTACTCCTTCAATAGCAGGCTGAAGGAGAGTGCTAGAATGCGCGGTTTATGTCACCTTACACCAATCAAAGGAAAGGAGATGCCTTTTCGGGTCCAGTCTTCTTCGAAGTCCACTACCCTGGGTTGAAAAGCATTGAAATAAGAGGGTTCCATGAGCAACGAGTAGAGGCTCTGAGACTCTTAACTCATACTTTGGAGAAGGTAAAAAAACTAGGAACGAGGTTGAAAGGGAGCGAGTGAGAGATTGGGAAAAAAAGAGGTAGGCCTTCTGAGCGGTCATTTAGGGGCCTTGTTAGCGAGCCATCATTCTTCCCTAAGCTGACAGAGTCCGATCGAAGCGAGCAAGAGATAGAGGAATCAACAACCTTAGCTGTTCTCTCAACATTGATAGAGTACGTTTTGGGCTTCCAAATTCCTACGCTGGGTCTCATAGCCACTGTGACCTTCACTTCACAGCCTGATTAATGCACTTTAAAAGCGCACTTCTATAAACAACTTCATGCGGGAAGGCTGTTCCTGCTACATTTCGATGGAGAAGAAAGAAGGAATTGAGTCCTTTCACATTATCACGGAAAAAGGGGATTGCCTATTAGTAAATTTTGACTGGAAAAAGACCCAGAACCCCATACCCTCTCATTCACTTACTATAGGCCGAGGAGCGTAGATTCATCTTACTTTTTATAAATGGAAAAAGAGACATAAGTCACGCATTCGAGCAAGAGCCTTTGCCTTTAGAGGGCCGGAGGAAGACCTCTTTTTCTCGAAATGGAGTTGAGAGCTTTCTAAGCTTAGTTTCGTAAGTTGTACCGCATATGAGACAGATTGTTCTTCTAGCCTAACTCATGTCATGATCAGGTATCCCGCAGAAAGAAGTCAACTAGAAGGCAAAATCCACCTAGTCAAAATGGCAGTTACGGACTAATGTACTTGAGCCTATTTTATCGATCGATAAATGGCATTCTTTTATGCGCTTTCTCGCTAACAAGCCAAGCAGTCCCTAGCGGGCTATCCGTCATTAACTCAAAGAAGTGCAACAAGACCAGTATCGAACTGGGATTGCCTCTCTTTCAATCTTCGGAAGTTACTTTGTATCCCTTTCTAATGCAATATCTTCAATCAGATCTGTACGAGTGACAGGAAGAAGTCAGCTAGTTGCCATCCGATCTGTCCCAATCTCCGGTCAATGATTGAGTCCGAACTGATCTCCAGCTCTTTCCTTTCCCACAAGCTCGTTCTTTACTAGGCATCTAGGCGAACCCGCCGGGTTAACTCAACGTAAAGAAAACTCATTAGGTCAAAACTAGGGGAGTGCTTACTAATAGCGAAAGGTTAACATCTTTCCGCCCTTTTTTGTAGTAGCGAACATCAGGTAAGTCAATCTATTTCAACAACTACTTGCTTAGAAACTCTTCACTACCCCAACGGTCATCGCACTTAAGTGGTTCAAGTATGCACATGTAACTAGTAAGTTCACCATGACACTGGCCAAGTGTCATTATGAACGCACCATACATGCTTATCCTTGCCACTCTCGATGTGATTCTCGTTTCTAGCTACCCCATCGACCTTAAAACATTCTATCTCAAAGTGCCTAAAGGTGAATTTCACTTTCATCTACTTAAAAGAACGCTAGTTTGAGTCCAGGTATCCAAAATCAACACCTAATTCTCTCAAACTTATGCACTGATACCAACTTGTAACACCCTCGAATTGGGAAAGAGCAACTAAATAAAATTTTCGATAATACAACCAAAATAATAGGATTTATCCCTATAAATTAATACGGGAACTACCTCTATCAATACATATAACTCCAGTCTTAAATACAAAGACTAAGTTCACGTCGGGTGTTACTTAACTCAAGTACAATTGCTATTCCCAAAACTTAATGCGGAAGACTTCACTACCAATTCACCGCCCGAGCACACTACTCGCACTCGACCTTTCGCGGTGTCACTAGAACTATTCCCAACCTGAACCTGTTGCACATGCCGACAAATAAAAAGGTTAGGCTAACGCCTAGTGAGTTCAAGAGTTTATAACATGATTTATATAGTTTGTAGAATGAAAGTTTGCGACATAAATCATGATTTCTAAAAGGGGTTAGTCGAGTTGGACCTAATCGTTAAAAATGTCGGAACGTTTGGTTAATTGCGAGAAAGATGTAGTTGAGGGGCTAAAAGTGTTAAAGGGCCAAAACACTTCTTAGTCTCGGCCCATGCAACCAATGGCCGAAACCCATATTGTGTCTTGTTGGTGTGTGTTTGTGTCTTGAGCAGCAAACAATAGAGAAAGAAAGAAAAAATAACCTACGGCTATCCCCCTTCCCCTTTTCCTTGTCGCCGGCCGGAGAAGAAAGAGAGAGAGAGAAGAACCGAGAGGGTGGGTGAGCGAGAGTGGAGAGGAGGAGGAAAGAGGTCACCGGCGTGAGAGAAACACCATCGGTTTCGATGTAGTTACGTCGTGTCGTCGTCGTCTCGAGGTAAGAACTTTCACCCGTTTTCTTTCCCCGTTGTTTTTTTTTCGATCACAAAACCACCACCACCACCACCGCCGCAGCCACGGCTGCCGGCGGTGGGGCCGCCGCTGCGCGCCGCCTGGTGGCGGCAGGAAGGGTGTGTACGTTGGCGGGTGTGTGGGTGTGTGCGGGTATGAGGTTGCGGGTAAGTCGGAATGGGCGGTGTTTGGGGTGTGGTTTTGCCGGAAATTCTTAGCCACCGCCGCCGCCAACGGCCGCCTATGACGGAGGTGGCAAAGGGTGGTGCTCGGGCTGCTCAGCCCATTTAGTCTTGATCAATAAGTCAGCTGGAATCACAGGTCTGAGTGCTTAAGTCGTGGCTTAATGGGTTAAGATTTAATGTTAAGCTTTGTTGTCATTTCATGTGAAATTGGCAGTTTCTGCCACTGTTTTGGGAAAGCTATAACGTTTTTTAGGAACATCGTATTGGGGTGAAATCAGTGCCAAACGCTCCCATTCTGAGTCTAGTAAGTTTCTTATGTTTTGCGGAAAAACCAGTTCGGACCATAGCTAGTGTCAAACTGCTGTTTTGTACTGAAAGGTACTGTTTTTCCCTGTGCAGCAGGTTGGTTTTGTAAAATCCATAATAAATTGTAAACAAATCGTTAGAGCGCGTGCGATATGTCCCTGGAACCCTAAGACATGGGACTTTGTGTTTATGGAAAAATATTTCTGGTTTAATCAGTTTATAAGGGGTTAAACAGGTCCCGAACAGACCTGCGTGTTGAGAGTAAAAACTGGAAAAATGTGTTTTTGAAGTTAGTAGTCGTGGCTTTGGTTTGGGGCGTCACTTTGACAATTGTTAACGATTATTTAGGTGGAACAAGGTGAACTGGTGTCGGCCGGTTCGTGTTGCGGTTGAGGTCATAAGCTGTGCGTTTGAGGTGAGTTCTCTCACTGCGTAGACTAGGAGTTACATATGTGTTGCGTTTGCTCTAGCGTGTTATTGTATGCTTACGTGAACTAGTTGTGGTGTGATAGCTAGTTGTAAATTATTTATTATGTGAATGGTGTGTTTTGTGTATACCTCGGTGGGACTGAGGGGCTCGGTGGGACTGAGCTAGTAAGAATATCATATAATGTGGGCTCGGTGGGACTGAGGGCTCGGTGGGACTGAGCTAGTATGGATATCGTTTAATGTGTACTCGGTGGGACCGAGGGCTCGGTGGGACTGAGCTAGTATGGATATCGTTTAATGTGTACTCGGTGGGACCGAGGGCTCGGTGGGACTGAGCTAGTATGGACATCATAATATGTGTACTCGGTGGGACCGAGGTGTGTGATTACATGTTTAAATCTTGATATGTTATTATACTTATAATTGTGGTGTTGTTTGCCTACTTGCGAGTAGGGGCGATATATGTGTGATTGCTACCTGCGTAGGTGGTAGAATTCACTAAGCTTCGTGCTTACCCCTTCCCAATATCTTATGTTTTCAGGTGCGAGTAGCAGTCGAGCGTGACGGTACACACTAGCGCAAGGCGAAGGCTGATCGAGTTTCATTTTTAAATGTCGAGATTTAATTTAATAATTTTTCCGCTGCATAAATATTATTTGACGGTTCAAATTAACGACATAATCTTTATTTGTAATGGGATTTACTAATTTATGGTTTATTTATAATGGAAGGAATTATTTTTAAAATTTTAAAATTCCTTGTAATTTTTGGGACGTTACAACTTGGTATCAGAGCACAGCTTGAGTGAATCAAACACATCTCGGTGTGTTTGGTCTCAAGTTGCGGCTATGAAGTTTTAAACTCTTTTACTAAAATCTTTGAGAATAAAGGAAAAAGGAAAACCCGTTTGGGAAACGGTGATCGAGGGCGCAGTGTGTACAGTCAGCCGACGCTATGTGGGAAGGTACAATACTTAGTGTATTTATTGCTTTCTAGGCATAGGGTATGCATGCTAGATTGCCTATGTTGTTTACACTGTACTGTATGATGATTGCTTGCTAGTAGGAATCAATGCTAGTAATAGTAGGTTGTTAAGTGAAGGCCCTATAGGTTGTATGCAGTAAGAATCGTATAGCCTTAGAATATTTGATTTAGTTCTATTGCGCAGCTCTTGTTTGAGTCCAACCATTCTAGGATAGAATCTTGTATTCGAATGTCTATTTGATTCACGCTGCATGCGACTGGGTATTCGCGAGGCAACTCGTTATGGCTAACAGGGATTCCGTTGTAGCAAGGGTAGTGGGATGAGATGAAATTCCTAGTGAGCTGGGAATAGCGTTTACATATGAGTACGTATGCAAAATTGCTTTCTAGAACATAGGAGTATGTATGCTAGATTACTTGGTGCTTAATACACTGTATTGTATGGTTGTTACTTGCTACTAGGAACTTATGCTAACTTTGATAGGTTGTTAATCGAATGCACTATAGGTTGTATGCGGTAGGAACCGAATAGCCTTAGAATGTTGGATTTAGTTCTATTGCGCAGCTCTTGTTTGAGTCCAACCGTTGTAGGATAGAATCTTATATTCGAATGTCTATCTGGTTTCCACTGTATACGACTGTGCGTTTACGAGGTGACTCGTCAGGGTTAGTGGGGGTTCCGCCCTAGCAAGGGTAGTGGGGTGTTATGTTTATTCCTAGGGAGCTAGGAAGAGTGGGTATATGCGTCAGTATGGACATACGTGTATGGTTGTTGTTTGGGCGAGCAACTACTTGGATACTCGGGATGGGACTCGGAGCGGACAGTGATAGGTGTAGATGGTAGTAGTAGAGCTCCTACTACCGGAAGCACAGGATCAATGTTCGAGTCCGGGAAAGTCGCGAGGAATCCAAGGAGTCGAGCGTGAGCGTGGTAGGGTGAGTTATTATGTGCTAATGACTCGTTGTAATTTCTTTTCCTAGAATGGTCAACACTAGAAGAAACGACGCGGCTGAACCGCAGGCTGAGGCTGGGATCACCGAGGAGCAGATAAGAGAGATGATTGCTACCGAGGTAGCATACGCGATCGGGGAGGCGATCCCCGAAATTATCATCGCCATACGAGATGAGGTGGTGGTTCTGATGGAGGAACGAATTGCATCAATTCCACCGCCTGCGGGGGGACAACCCCGTACCCGAGAGTTCCAGTATCGGGACCTCTCCGCCTGTTCTCCACCTGAGTTCAAGGGAGACCCGAACCCGATTATCAGCATGAGGTGGATATCCGACATGGAGTGTGCTTTTCTGACCAGTGGTTGCCCGGATAATCTGAAGGTTCGTTTTGCCGTGAACTTGCTACGTGGCGGAGCAAAGGATTGGTGTGCTACAGCGTTGACGCTCGCCGAGCGCACTACTTTGACTTGGGAGGAGTTCGTCGTCCGTTTTCGCGCAGAATATGTACCTACGGTAGAGATGGAGCGGATCGCCAAGGAGTTCCTGGAGCTCACGCAAACTACAGAGACGGTGAAGGAAATGAACCGTAAGTTCACCGAGATGGCATTGTTTTGTCCCCAGTATGCCGCCTCGGAGGATATGAAGATGTCTCGGTACAAGGACATGTTGTGTACCGAGATTAGGGAATTCGTGAGCACGGCACAGTATGCTTCCTTATCTGCGATGATGAATGCGGCCCGGAGGAGGGAACTCGAGTTGGAAACCCAAGCGAAGAAGAGGAAGGCGGCACAGGCGGTGACGCCGATCTCTGCGGTGCCACAGAAGTCGAAGTTCACTGATTCGCGCGCGGGTTCGAGGAGTGGCGGGTTAAAGCCCAGGGATACCGGAATGAGGATATCTGAAGGGTGTTTTAAGTGTGGATAGTCCGGTCACTTTAGCCTGGATTGTAGGGTGCCGTTAATGGTCTGCTTTAACTGCAAACAGACGGGCCATGTGAAGGCCAACTGTCCTAGTGCGAGGGTAGCAGATGGGAGTGGGGCACAGAGGGCGCCTGCAAATGCCCCATTGCGTATTACTGATGGTCGAACGGGTCAGCCGGGGACGGAAGCGGCTCGAGGCAGAGTTCACCAGCTGACGGTGGAGGAGGCACAGGCTACGCCTAAAGTGGTGACATGTATATTTTGCCACTTGATTTCTGTTATTGATTATCGTATATAGTTGCTTTTTGCTTAAGCTGTGAGATTAAGTGCGTTCTTAGTTAACTCGGTGTCTGCTGTAGTGATGCTTGATAGCGGGGCTGCCCATTATTTTCGTGCCTCACACTTGTAGTGAGCGTTGCGCCGTAGTATAGGACAGCTAGGCTGTCCACTTGTGGTCGAGGTTGTTGTTGTAATATGTGTTTTAAGTAGACTGTTTCGGGTCGGGATTGTTGATTGAGCTAGAATTTTAGGCTTTTGAGCCGATTTTGTTTTAAGGAAAAGCCGTAAGATGATTGAACGTGAATTCCAACTTGCCCTTAGAGGTTTAAAGTCCGGATGACGATAGTGGACCGGAGAGATTTGGAGTAGTACGAGTCGAGACGTAGAATGCCGACTAAGTTATGCACAAAGTTTGATTTTGAAAATAAAATTGCCTTACCTAATTCTTGTGTTTCCTATCCTTATGGATTGTGTTGTAAAATTTTGAGAGAATATTTTTGGTAGCATTTTATCATGAGTTGTTTGGTGCGCTTTTTAGTCAGCTAAATGTTTTATTGTCAACAAACCGTTTCCTTGTTTTGTATAAATAACTGATGCGCGCAAATTTTGGTTGGTAAAGCTTCGTTCCATATCATTTTGAATTTTGTAAGTAAACTGAACGACAATGGAATGATTTTCAACATGATTTTTACTATGTGAGACGAACGTGTTCATTTTTTGCGTAATCACCGACCTGGTAATAGTAGTCTATTGCGTACGGTCTTTTTGAAGTGAAAAATCTTGACGTTGAAAATATTTTGTAAATGATTTGTAAACCATTTGGGAAAAGCGCTTTTAAATGTTATGTGTCATTTTGAGCATTTACATGTTTGGGTGAGTTAGTCATTCCGGGATAAGTATGTTGTTGGTAGACTGTTTGCATTAAATCCTTGGTCAGGTTAGTCAGACGTTGGTAACGGTCGGTTGGGTATCTCGGGGTGGGACCCCGGTATCCATGTGTTATGACTTTGACTTTCCAGTAGGCACTAAGAGGATACAGTCTTGGGCACCTACCTGAGAGGTAGTTCCGATGTGCCGGTACTTGAGACGTACCTGGGAGGTAGGTGTTAAGGTGTATCTTGTTACGGTGTAACTAAGTTTCCTAGGGCGGGTAATGGTTGTAGTAACCCTGAGATGCCTACTTGTGATGAATGGTTGTGGTGGAATGACCTTCGTGGGTGATTATAAATTTACTGGTCGATGATGCGTGTAAGGTAAGTTTTGGGAGTCTATTAGAACTCGTAGGAGTTAATCGACGGTTAATGGTAGGAATGATCGGATCCGAGTATCCAGTTGGGTATACAGGTGGGCAACTTTAGAATGGTTAGAGCTTGAGATTTGACTCGAGATGTATGGAATATCTAAGGTTGGGGGACAACCGAAGTCGCTTGGCTAGGAATGATTCCAATTGTTGGGGTGTTCTGTCGATCATAATCCCAGTGTCCTAGAAGGAGTACGTTAGTTAGAAAAGTATTCGAGAAGTTTTAGAAGGGATTTCAAGTGGACTTAGGAACCTGAGGTTGAGATGAGGGAGAACTATCCAGAGTTATTCGTAGGCAGAGACTTCGAGGACGAAGTCTAATCCAAGTGGGGGAGAGTTGTAAAGCCCGTATCTCGGTATGTAATTTATTAGTATTAATTCTTTTCTTTTATGTTTGATTTAATGTGGCTTCCGTTAACGGGGTTAGTCAAGTTGGACCTAATCGTTAAAAATGTCGGAACTTTTGGTTAATTGCGAGAAAGATGTAGTTGAGGGGCTAAAAGTGTTAAAGGGCCAAAACACTTCTTAGTCTCGGCCCATGCAACCAATGTCCGAAACCCATATTGTGTCTTGTTGGTGTGTGTTTGTGTCTTGAGCAGCAAACAATAGAGAAAGAAAGAAAAAAAAACCTACGGCTATCCCCCTTCCCCTTTTCCTTGTCGCCGGCCGGAGAAGAAAGAGAGAGAGAGAAGAACCGAGAGGGTGGGTGAGCGAGAGTGGAGAGGAGGAGGAAAGAGGTCACCGGCGTGAGAGAAACACCATCGGTTTCGGTGTGGTTACGTCGTGTCGTCGTCGTCTCGAGGTAAGAACTTTCACCCGTTTTCTTTCCCCGTTGTTTTTTTTCGATCACAAAACCACCGCCACCACCACCGCCGCAGCCACGGCTGCCGGCGGTGGGGCCGCCGCTGCGCGCCGCCGGGTGGCGGCAGGAAGGGTGTGTACGTGGGCGGGTGTGTGGGTGTGTGCGGGTATGAGGTTGCGGGTAAGTCGGAATGGGCGGTGTTTGGGGTGTGGTTTCGCCGGAAATTCTTAGCCACCGCCGCCGCCAACGGCCGCCTCTGCCGGAGGTGGCAGAGGGTGGTGCTCGGGCTGCTCAGCCCGTTTAGTCTTGATCAATAAGTCAGCTGGAATCACAGGTCTGAGTGCTTAAGTCGTGGCTTAATGGGTTAAGATTTAATGTTAAACTTTGTTGTCATTTCATGTGAAATTGGCAGTTTCTGCCACTGTTTTGCGAAAGCCATAACCTTTTATAGGAACGTCGTATTGGGGTGAAACCAGTGCCAAAAGCTCCCATTCTGAGTCTAGTAAGTTTCTTATGTTTTGCGGAAAAACCAGTTCGGACCATAGCTAGTGTCAAACTGCTGTTTTGTACTGAAAGGTACTGTTTTTTCCCTGTGCAGCAGGTTGGTTTTGTAAAATCCATAATAAATTGTAGAAAAATCGTTAGAGCGCGTGCGATATGTACCTGGAACCCTAAGACATGGGAATTTGTGTTTATGGAAAAATATTTCTGGTTTAATCAGTTTATAAGGGGTTAAACAGGTCCCGAACAGACCTGCGTGTTGAGAGTAAAAACTGGAAAAATGTGTTTTTGAAGTTAGTAGTCGTGGCTTTGGTTTGGGGCGTCACTTTGACAATTGTAAACGCTTATTTAGGTGGAACAAGGTGAACTGGTGTTGGCCGGTTCGTGTTGCGGTTGAGGTCATAAGCTGTGCGTTTGAGGTGAGTTCTCTCACTGCGTAGACTAGGAGTTACATATGTGTTGCGTTTGCTCTAGCGTGTTATTGTATGCTTACGTGAACTAGTTGTGGTGTGATAGCTAGTTGTAAATTATTTATTATGTGAATGGTGTATTTTGTGTACACCTCGGTGGGACTGAGGGGCTCGGTGGGACTGAGCTAGTAAGAATATCATATAATGTGGGCTCGGTGGGACCGAGGGCTCGGTGGGACTGAGCTAGTATGGATATCGTTTAATGTGTACTCGGTGGGACCGAGGGCTCGGTGGGACTGAGCTAGTATGGACATCATATAATGTGTACTCGGTGGGACCGAGGGCTCGGTGGGACCGAGGTGTGTGATTACATGTTTAAATCTTGATATGTTATTATACTTGTAATTGTGGTGTTGTTTGCCTACTTGCGAGTAGGGGCGATATATGTGTGATTGCTACCTGCGTAGGCAGTAGAATTCACTAAGCTTCGTGCTTACCCCTTCCCAATATCTTATGTTTTCAGGTGCGAGTAGCAGTCGAGTGTGACGGTACACACTAGCGCAAGGCGAAGGCTGATCGAGTTTCATTTTTAAATGTCGAGATTTAATTTAATAATTTTTCCGCTGCATAAATATTATTTGACGGTTCAAATTAACGACGTAATCTTTATTTGTAATGGGATTTGCTAATTTATGGTTTGTTTATAATGGAATGCATTATTTTTAAAATTTTAAAATTCCTTGTAATTTTTGGGACGTTACATATAACCATGCGTTCTCATAGTCCACTCCTCGTGCACAAAGAGACAGACCATCAAATAAAGACTGACTTACGTGCCTATGGATCCAATGCAACACAGTCTACAAAACATGCTCAACCCAGAATGACTAAAACACCCAAGCATGTAAATATCAATAATGTGCAATAATATGCAATGTGTTGCAATAAATGCAAATCATAAATAAGACTCCACATTGAGCCATCAAAACCGGACAAAATGTCCCCAATAATTCCTTAAAGTCAAAACCGAGCAAAATGCTCAAAACCCATTAGACCCATAAATAACGGTCCTTATAATACAAAACGCGTTTAAACATCGTTTAGGTAAACATTTACCATAAAATTCTCATCGACTCAAAACTCATCACGGATTAATAATAATGGATTTCCCAAAATGGATTTATACTCTTTTAGTTCTCAAAATGACTCATGACACTAAAATGTGCATTTTCCCAAATGGTTTATAAAATCAAGTACACCAATATGATTAAACCATTAAATAAACTTCATTTTGAGCAATAAATCTTTTAAGAACATATTTATGATTCCTACACATCAACATATCCAAAAATCCCAAATATGGGTGTTTTACAACATTTAAGAAGTTAAATACTTCACAAGAGTTAAACTCATCAAATAACTCAACAATTTATAATTTTAAGTAAAATACTCAAATACATGGAAAATAACATTTTTGGCATGTACAAAGTTTTCACAAATCAATCTTGAACTCACCTTGCTATATTTAGGCTAAATCTAGATTTTCCCCAAACGTAAGCTCCTTTGATGCAACACGAATCCTTAAGCCAAATCTTCAAAATCCTAGATCCATAAATTTCCAACCATGAATATTCATATTCAACCACTTTAAAACCATTCCCCAAACATCTTATATAAAAATCTCCATTTTGACCAAAACCCCAATATTAACCTAACTTCCCCAAAATCATCCAAACCGAGATTGATAAGCATACAAACTAGGAAGCCAACAATGGAGCATTTATAACTCATATGAAAGTATAGAAGCTAGGAGGATGAACTCACCACTTAGGTTTTGATGAAAACCTAGAAAACCCCAAAAATCTCTAGTGTTGTGGATGAAACTTGCTCTTGCATCAATAAATGAAATCACTAGCATAAAGTGGATAAGGAACACATTAATCTCCAAGAAAAGCCCCAAAATCAGTTAGGGTTTGTGAGGGAAAGAGGAAATGATTTGGGAGAGAAGAGATGGAGTTTGGGAGTGAAAAATGGGAAGCTTACCACCACCAAATGCTCTTGAATATTCCAATAAACTTCCAAACTCTTTCTAGATCCTTGAAGAGCTCTCAAAAACGGAACCATAGCAATTTGAATCACCAAAATCGGAGTTGTAATGAGAGAGATATGAAGAAATGAAGTTTAGGGGGTGAAATTCGTGTTTTATGCCTATCAGACGCGAGGCGGACGTCCGTGAGCACCATGCGGACGTCCACGAGCACCCACCCAACTTTCTGTTGCTTCCGCAGAAGCATACGCGGACTTCCACACCTTGCAGACGTCCACGAGCACCATGCGGACGTCCACGAGACCCTGGTTTCCCGATTTATTTCTCGATCACTGTTATGGTCATAACTTCTTCGTTTTAGCTCCGTTTTCGCTCCTGAAAGGCTCGTTGTATTCGTATTTGAATTATCCATCCAAAAAGACCATAAAGTCTAGGATCCAATCCAAAATTATTGTTGGTCCTGAAGGGTTATACAAGTTTGTAGAAGGAGGGGGTTGTATACAAACACACGATTTTTAATTTCTAAATTGTTTATTGATATAATCAAACAATTTACAAATTTTTGCGGAACAAGATTAAGGATAAACCTAATCTAAACAAGTTAAGAACACTAAGTTTCTTGCACTAGAAATAATATAGAAAGGAGTTAAGAATATTACGAATAATATTCTAACACTAACAGAGAAAAAAGAAGATAGCCGAGCACTTCAATTTTGAAGTAGGGTTCTTCTTATATACTGCATGCATTTAATGCATTGTAGTGTTACTTTACACATGGCAGCAGCTGAGTGGTTGCATGGGTTGACCTTTGTAGACAACCTTAGTAGCCGCATGGTGCACAGTGTAGAATCATAGTTTGTCGTACGATTCTAGACAGAAGGGAGGTCCGTTCTGGCATTTCGTACAGAGACGTGCAAGGGGGTAAGACAAAAGTAACTTGTAGAGTAGACCTCATGATCAGCGTTCGTTGAACAGTGTTTTATCAGCGAATGATAAAGCTCAGCGATAGCTGAAGTCTTCTACTTGATACTTCACGCTGAATGGAAAGGTCTTGCTTCGCTGATATCCACATCAGTTAATTAGTAGACTTGTCGCTGGTTCTTGGGCTTGATCTTCGACTTCAGCGTAGAACCTTTGTTGACGTGAGACTTGTCTTCAGGGATCATAAGTAAACAACTATAACTTATCAGCGATCATCACAGAGACTGAACAGGCTCAGAGCTACTGGATGAATAGTGTTTGCTGAATGTCTTAATCTAAAGAGTGTGAGTTTCCTATCAGCGGTACTGTAGAGACATAGTACTTATCAGCGATAGTGAAACTCTAATACATATTGTTTACTTACAATTTTCACTAAGTGTTTAAGAGAGGGTCATTATCAAATCACTGAGGGTTTGGATCAACAATCTCCCCCTATTTGATTATGACATAGCAACAAAGAAAATTGCTAAGTATGAAAACATAAGTATAAAAAGAACTCATAAAATATTTGTCCCTTTCACTGTTTTCTGGGATCTTTTAAGTACTGATGGAGTAAAGTACATTCGCTGAAAATTTTCTTTTAACTTCGTATAAGGTTACAAAGGGAAGTGGAAAAATTACAAGTACAACAAATAAATTTACATGTACAGAAGAGGTAAGCTGATAAAGATAGAAAGATTACAAGGAAATCCTATCAGCCTTCAAAAGGTTCTTCCTTAATGAGAAGTTCATCAAGGGTCTTTGTTGTAGGGATCATCCGGTCAGGGACAGTTTTTCCCTGATTTCTTCTTTCTTGTGCTTCTTTGAAGATCAGGGGCTTGAGATATCGTGCCTGAAGATCGTGTCTAAATTCACACCAATAGATGAGATCCCTGAGCTGTTCAATGGGAGTGATGGGAAGCTCAGAGACACGTTGAAAACGTTGTCCTTCATCATAGTCGTGAAAGAAGATACCATAAGGTTCGCTTATGACCTTTCCAGGGATGAATCATTCACCAGGAGGCAGGGAGGTGTCAAGCGCTGAGAGGTCAGGTTCAGGACCAAGTACTTCTTCGCGTGAGAAACCAATTCCTGTTTCGTTCCAGATACGAGGACCTGAATCTGAAGGTTTTGACTTTTTCTTCGCAGAGGCCCTTCTTTGTTGAGTCGCAAGAGGAGTGGGAGGAGGAATATCCACAGCAGAATACACCAAGTCGATCTGTCGATTTATAAGTTTCTCGACATGATCCTTGTATTTAGAACGAGACTTCTGAATGGCTATTCTGATCTCCAACCATTCAGAGAGACCATACTTCGTGATAGCATCAGCGTAGAAGGATTCAGTGGTATCGTTTTCTTTGAATATCTCGATCTCAACAATTGGAACTTTGATGGTCGATCTTCCAGTGATGTGAACCTTGTTAATTCTGGCAGCACGATATCGAAAGTGTACTTTCTCTTTACACCATTTCAAGGTAGATTTATATACTTTGGTCTTTTCTTCGATAATCTTCTGGGCGTCTTCCCACAGCTGACGTTGGACTTCGATGGGAGTCCTTTTCAGTGCGGGGTCATTCACCGATTCTTGGGCAAGCTGGATGGCGAGGGCCTTATCTTTTTCTTTAGCTTCCTTCTTTTCGGCGAGTAATCTTTTGGCTCTGAGGTGATCAGCGAACTCTTTCTTTGATAACCTGAACTTTGTAGGAACAAGAGTGACTTTGGAGTGAGGGAGGATGATTCCCTGATCTTCGAACTTCTTGATTATTTCTTCTCTCCTTTTCTGATCCTCTTCACTTAGCTTTTGAGGAGCTAAGGAAGGTCTGTTTTTGTGAGAGAGAAGTTGTTCTTCAGGTTCATCGGTCTCAGTTATTAAATCCAAGACCGGGATTATATCTTCAGCTCTTGTGGCTAGGATTATTGTTGGTGCAGCAGTGGGGACTTCAGCTGGATCCTCAAACAGGGGAGAGGACTAGCTGAAAAGCAGCGATTGTTTAAGTAAGAAGAGTTGGGGAAGAAAGAGATAGAGAAAAGAATATGGTTAAGTGTATAGAGGTTTTATGGAGAGGAGAACTGAGATTGAGAAGGGGTAGAGGAAGGATTCAGAGTAAGGGAAGAGGAGATATTGTACCTGACAAACTGGCTTTATCTGAAAGATGGCCAGATTGCCTTCTGCAGCGAGACCTTTGTTTTTGTCTTTGTCAGCTTCAGACGCCGCAGGCTTTGTCTTGGTCGTCTCCCCTGAAGGTTCATTTATTGAAATCCACTTTTAGAGCTATGGCTTTCTTTGGCTGGACGAAGAAGGAATCATCAGCATCATCGTCATCATCATCATCATCATCATCATTTTTATGGGATGATGATGGTTCTTCATCAGAGATGTCGATAGCTTCATCGTCTTCAGCATCTTCTTCATCAGTTTCAACCTCATCAGCATAAGGAACGGTAACATCAGCAGCAACTTCAGTTTCCTCATCGAGTTGCTCCCCCTCAAGAGCAGAGGGAGTTTTCTCGGTTCCCTCAGGGTTTTCAACTCCATGAGGTTGTCCAGCAGCAGCAGTAGTAGAACTCGTCTCCCCCTCAGCTTGGGGATGGTCTTCAAGAGTTTTCTTGTCCCCCTCAACATTATGGGGAAGGTCTTCTTTAGTCTTCTCCCCCTCTTCCACATGATGGATGGGGGAGGATACAACATTTCCAGCAGCAGCAACATGCATTGGGTCCCTGTCTTCCAGGCCAGAGATCCCAACACAGTTTTCAATCTTGCTTAATCTGTCTTCTAGGCCAGATATAGCAGGATTGAGTCTTTGAAGATCTTCTCGATCCACCTGAGTAAAGTGAGAAGGAGCACAAGTGGTAGCATTCAGGCGATCGAGGACTTGCTGAAGTAGATCCTTGACCATGGAGATCTCACCCTGGAGAGTTACCATCTTTGTCTTCAGTGTTGTGACTTCACTGGACATAGTGGTGAAGTTTGTTGCGAGGGTGGTGTTGGTGAGGTTGAGATTGTTGACTACTGTGGATGTTTCAGCAAGAGTGGTGGCAAAAGTTCCTATGTTGCCATCCACCTTCTCCATATTAGCTTTGGAGGCTTTCTTTTCAACCTCAGCAGTCATCATTTTGAGGTTCTCTCCAGCGTTTGTAACCGCTGAAGAATTTGTTGAGAGAGTTGTGGTGAGGGATTCCACCTTTGTTTCCAGGGCCTTCAGGGAGGTGTTGATATACCCCAAATTAGGACCTGAAACAGTTATTAACTTATGAACAGAGGAAAGCTCAGAAGTTTAGGGTTTTGAGAGAGGAGTTTTTGAAGTTATGTGTATACCTGCAGGCGGGTTAGCGAAGTTGTCGAAACCTTGCAGACCTGAGTGGTATTCCATGTCGCCTTCGAGAGTGCCTTGGCGCATGGTGGTGCCTGCAGATCCTATGTTTGCATCCATCATCGTATTTAGAGCAGCAGCAGCTGAATCATGTAGGATGACAGGTGTTCCTGAAAATGTGGGGAAAATGGTGGAGTGTCCAATGGAATGGTGGGAGGAACAAAGGTTGAGAAAGTTGGTTGGGAGCGGGGTTCAGCGTTGGATCCGCTGGGTATCACTTCAGTCTGTAGAGAGGCTGAAGGAGGTAGGTTCAGTTCCAAGTTTATAACCTTAGTGTTTAGAGACGTTGAGGTTGGGATGGAAGGGGTGGCTTGAGCAGCTGTGGTAGAGCGTACCACGAAACTATCCAGCGACTCTTGTATAAGATGAGTCGTGGAGTCTTCAGCCGTTGATGGCTTGGATGGTTGCTCCTTGGTTTTCTTGATCCTTTTGGAATCAAGTTGGGAAGTAGAGTGTTTACTTTTACGAGAAGGAGTGGAGGGTGCAGCCTGGGTATCAGCGGTGGGGATTACCACTGAAGTAGCCACAGAAGTAGAAGAAGGAGGATTAAGAAAAGATAAGAGTGCAGAGAGACGTACCTCGTTTGGAAGGGGCTTGAAATCTAGAACTTTAGCGCCAACCTGAGAGAGTCTCAGGTCTCCTACCTTTGGGTATTCATTCCCAAGTCCGTGTTGAAAGACGACGCTGATAAACCTTGGATATGGAACGCAAGTTGGTCTTTCATCCATGTTCACCCTGAACATCAAATCCTCGTAGATGATTGATGCCCAATCAATGCGGAGTCCCTTCAGCAGAGCATATCCCATGGCCTGTTGGGGTTGGGATGCTTGGTCAGTTGACCCGACTTTAGCTGTTAGACAGCTGATCAGATGAGCGTAGATGAAATTCATCTCGCTGGGCATCATCGACTTCTTGATGGCAGTTAGCTTTTTGTCAGGGTTTTTGTCTCTCCCTGTGTCCCATGCGTAACCCATTGCATCAAAGAATGCAATCAGGGTTGCTCTATCAGTAGGGTTCTTTTTGGGATCTTGTAAAGGGACAAAACGGTTTTCTCTGGTACTGGTAGGGAGTTTTAGAGCACGTCTGATATGGTTGGGGGTGATCTTGGTAGTACCATGGTCTGTGTCACAGAGAATGACATCGACCATTTTCTTTGGGTCTTTGGGTGAAGGAACCTGAGCTCGTCTGGCAGTATACCAGAATTGAGCTAGTAGAGAACGATGAGCAGGGGGTGCAATGGTGAGAGCGTATGAAATGGGGCAAGTTTTAAGAAAGTTCACAGCATCATCAAGATGTGTGACAGGTTTATTTTCAGGGAAGTCGAAGAGAGCATAAGGATTATTATGTTGATAAGTAACCTTCTTGAAATCGAACTTAACCTGAGGAGCCTTTGTGAATTCAGTGACCTCAACAGCAATGGAGGTCTTATCAGCAGGAGATTCAGTAGTAGATGCCATTTCTGTTAATCACATATAAACATGAAGAAGAGATAAAGAACAATGTCTTAATGTGGAAAGAGTTTCCAATAAGATGTTGTTGAGTTTTGTCCATTTCATTCAGACCAAAGATGTCTTAATGAAGATTAGGGTTTTTCTTTGTTTTGAAAAAGAGATACAAAACATGGAGAGTATGTGTTTTCCAGTTTCTATTTGAAGAAGAGATTCTGGAAAAACATATGAAGAACAAGTTTAAGAGTTTTGTTTCAAACTTGAAGAACAACCATGAAGGTTGTGTTTATAAAATCATGAAAAGAAAATGATTTTATTTTAAAAGGTTTCTTTTGTTTGATCTGTTAAAAACAAGAACAAGATCAAAAAAAAGTTAACAATAGGTAAATAATAAGAATATTAACCTTTTGAAGTTTGAAGAAGATGAACAGTTCTTGAAACGAGAGTTCGAGATGCAACAGTAATTCTTTTCTTGAAGAAGAAGTTGTTCGCGTAAAGGAAAAATATAAACTTGAAAGTGTTTATATAGTGAGAGTAGAGAGAGAAAAACTAGAGCGGGAAATTTTTTCATCATGACACGGACACGTGTTTGCATTTGATTTGATGAGAAAACGAAACGTGCAAACGTGTGTCAGAAAAAGAACATGCCAGGGTTTATCCGTTTGATTATGTCACAAACGTCGTTTCACATTTTAGGATGTCTCTGAGGTTTTTGAAATACTCAGGGACATTTTGAAAACATGAAGTACTGAGTAGAAATATCAGTGTTAGGTTTTTAGAAATTTCAAAGTATCGCAGATAAGGAAGAGATATTCAGCGATATAATTTGTTTTGAAATCTTGCATTTCTAGGCGAACAACAGCGAGTTAGAGAGAACATACCTTAACATCAGCGAATCAAGTTTGTTCAGAGAGAAGATGATAGAATGGGTTATACAAGTTGGTTTTATCCTGTCGCTGATCAAATGCGAACCGTTGAAGATTTTATTCTTCAAAGTTCAGCATTCCAAGCTCGTTGATGAGAAAGTTGAATCTTGTCTCATCAAGAGGCTTGGTGAATAGATCAGCTAACTGAAAGTCAGTTGAGATAAAATGAAGTTCTATATCACCATTCATCACATGATCTCTGATAAAATGATACCTGATTTCGATGTGTTTGGTCTTTGAGTGTAGCACTGGATTGTTGGCTATAGCGATGGCACTTGTGCTGTCGCAATAGATTGGAATTTTCGAGAGCTGAAGGTCATAGTCCAGTAGTTGATTTCTCATCCACAAGACATGAGAACAACAGCTTCCAGCAGCTACGTACTCAACTTCAGCGGTGGAGGTGGACACTGAGTTTTGCTTTTTTACTTGTCCAGCTCACCAGATTTCCACCTAGGAGCTGACATCCTCCTGTGGTGCTTTTCCTATCTATCTTGCAACCTGCAAAATCACTATCTGAATAGGCGATTAGATCAAACCCTGAATCTTTGGGATACCAAAGACCTAGGTTAGGAGTACCCTTAAGGTAACGAAAGATTCGCTTTACAGCGATCATATGAGATTCCTTAGGTTCAGCTTGATATCGTGCACACAAACAGGTTGCGTACATAATATCAGGTCGGCTAGCTGTAAGATACAAAAGAGAGCCGATCATCCCACGGTACGTCGTGACATTAACAGGTATTCCAGAAGAATCCTCTTGTAGTGTCAACGGTGGTGCCATAGGGGTTTTCATAGCTGAACTCTGAGTTAAATCAAATTTCTTCAGCATATCTTTAACATACTTTCCCTTATTAATGAAAGTTCCCTTTTCATTTTGTTTTATCTGAAGACCAAGGAAATATGTTAGCTCACCCATCATACTCATTTTGCACTCTGCTTTCATTCTTTCAGAGAATCGAGTACAAAGGTCAGGGTTAGTAGAACCAAATATGATGGCATCAACATATATCTAAACAAGAATAATATGACCTTTTACTTTCCTGAAAAATAGAGTCTTATCGATTTTACCACGCTCAAATTTTTCAATATGGAGATAAGTAGAGAGAGTGTCATACCATGCACATGGAGCTTGCTTTAAGCCATAAAGTGCCTTATCCAGTTTATAAACATAACCTGGATGCTTAGGATCTGAGAATCCTGGAGGTTGTTCCACGTAGACTTCTTCATTCAGTTTTCCATTTAGGAACGCTGACTTAACATCCATCTGATAAACTTTGAAGTCTTTGTGTACAGCGTAAGCTAAGAATAGACGAATGGCTTCTAGTCTTGCTACTGGAGCAAAGGTTTCGTCGTAATATATACCTTCCTCTTGTCTGTATCCCTGAGCAACGAGTCGAGGCTTGTTGCGGGTTACAGTTCCATGTCCATCCAACTTGTTTCGATAGACCCATTTAGTGCCTATCACTGACTTGTCAGATGGACGAGGAACAAGCTTCCAAACTTTGTTTCTTTCAAATTCAGTCAGCTCTTCTTGCATAGCGCTGACCCAGTTTGGTTATTGGAGGGCAACATCTGTTTTCTTTGGTTCAATCAGAGAAATAAAGTTAACGAATAAACAAATGTTACCTGCACTTCGCCGAGTCTGAACACCAGCGTTTGGATTACCAAGAATTTGATCAATAGGGTGATTTATTGTCCATCGCTGAGCCGGAGCATGAGTCGCTGACTCAACCTGAACTTGAGGGGCTGAAGATGAGGCTTCAGCAACTTCTGGAATATCAGCCAAGAGAGGTAGATGGAATGTCTGAGACATTTGGTTTAGAAGCAGGCATAGTGTTTAGGGGAACAGTTGAGACCCATGAAGTTTCAGCTTCACAAGACTGCATGTTTGGAATGATAGTAGGACCATCATCTTCAACGATATGAGTATGAGGAGAGGGAACATCTTCTGAATCACCAAGATGTGAAAACATCCATTGATTCAGTTCTTCAGTATCAGCAGAAGGTCAGGAATTTGCTGAACGGGATTCGTCAAAGGTGACGTGAATAGTTTCTTCAACTGTTTGTCTTTTACGATTGAAGACTCTGAAGGCTTTGGAGATTGAAGAATATCCAAGAAAGATTCCATCATCAGCCTTAGGATCAAACTTTCCAAGGGCATCTCTGTTGTTCAGTATGAAACACTAACATCGAAAGATGTGAAGAAAGCTAATTGAAGGCTTTCTCCCATGAAAAAGTTCACAGGCTGTCTTTTTGAATCCTTTGACGATCAGCGACCTGTTTTGCGTAAAACAGGCAGTGTTGACAGCTTCTGCCTAAAACTGAGTAGGCAGGTGAGAATCGCTGAGCATTGAATGTGCAGCTTCAATGATAGTTCTATTTCTTCTTTCAGCGACTCCATTTTGTTGCGGTGTTCTCACTGAAGAGAAGTTGTGAGAAATAGCCTTACTCTCAAACAAGGAATCAAGAGAACTGTTTTTGAATTCAGTTCCATGATCACTCCTTATTGAGCGAACGGTCATGTTGTTCAGGACTTCCATTTTCCTGACAAAGGTGATGAGTTCTTCAGGGGTGTCACTCTTAGAACGGAGAAACATTACCCAGGTATAGCGAGAGAATTCATCAACTATGACCAACGTATATTTCTTTCCAGCAATGGATTGTTTGTTAACAGGGCCAAACAAATCCATATGGAGAAGTTGTAGAGGAGATGACACTGAGGAGACTTGCTTTGACTTAAAGCTTGCTTTGGTCTGCTTGCCTTTCTCACACGCTGAACATAAGGACTCTTTAGCGTATTAGTGTTGAGGTAGACCAGTAACTAACTCTTTAGAAGATAGAGTATTCAGTGTATTGAAGTTTAGATGAGAGAGCCTCTTATGCCATAGCCAGTTGACATCAGCTGAGGCTTGTGAGAAGAAACAGGAGTTCTCAGTGGTTGTTGAGTCCTTGTTTATTACATACACATTTTCCAAACGATAACCGTTGAGAGCTATCTTCTCCTTTTTGTCAGCGACAAAGCATGATTCCTTAGTAAAGATTACTTTGTTATCCATGTCGCAAAGCTGACTGATGCTTAGAAGATTATGCTTCAGCCCTTCAACATATGCGACTCTTTTGAAGGTTGTTGTACCATTAGAGAGTACACCAAACCCTCGGGTGTGTCCTTTTCCATTTCCACCGAAAGTCACAGAGGGACCCTTCTCTTCCTTATACTCAGTGAGCAGGTTCTTCTTACCAGTCATATGTCTAGAGCATCCGCTATCGAGATACCAGATACCCTTCTTAACATGCATTACAAAGGAAGATTAGTTTGACTTGGGTACCCATTTCATCATGTGTACACACTTGTCAGTGGAGGTAGATGGAATGGAAGGTTCAACAGTCTTCGCAGCATTTGAAGATTCAGCTTTGTTTTCAGTCTTGACTTTGGTTAATTTCTTAACCTCAGTGGTCTTCTTTGCCTTGGGGACATTGATCTTCACCTTAGCTATCTTTTCAGCTTTGGTGGTTGTAGGGCACATACTAGCAATATGATTTGTAAGTCCACAGTGATAACATTTCCTATAACTAAAAGTAACTTTAGGACCATTTGTATGCTTAGCCGTTAGTTTTAAATGAGTAGGGCCAGCACAAAGTATACATTTGGCATTGGAAAGGAGAGGAACTATCAGTTCTTCAGATTTCTTACCAATTATATCCACTTTAAGTCTAGGAGTGGATCTTGTTCTTAGAAGTAGAGGGATAAGTCACTGAAGCTTTAGAAGCATTCAGCTTAGGTACAAAGGTACCCATCTGAGGTTTGGGATAAACAATTTTCTCTTTACCTTTAGAAGTTAAGGTAGAGATTTCCTCAGGAATAGGAGGTTTTGAAGAGGAACACTGAGAAGATGAAGTGTCAGGGATAGAGGAGACAAACATTCCAAATTTAAGCATGGAATGGTCAGTGGTTGGTTCTTCAGCGTTAGCTTTGTAACCAAGACCCCGTTTGTCACTCAGAGGAATTTGAGACTTAATTATCTCAGTGATCGTTGTTGAGGATTTATACCATCCATCAACAGTATCTTTTTCAGCTTTTAATGCAGCGATAGCTTCTTCTCGTTTGATTTTGACTAGCTGATTTATATGAACTTGATCTTTCAAGTCTTCTTCAATTTTAGAAAGCTTTTCTATTTGAAGGTGACAGTTTTTAAGTTGTTCAGCAAGATCAATATTTTGATTTTCAACAACAGTTTTGCCATTCATGGCTTCATATAAATTTCTGGTCAGGAGATCGATCTTTCGAAGACTATCAGCTTCATCAATATTTAAAATATTGGTAAAGAAGGAAGGTGATACCTTAGTAGCAAAGGTTGAAGCATAGAGAATGTCAGAATTTTCTTACTCATCTTCAAGTTTGGCCATAAGACAGAGATTGGCTTCATCATCATCTTCAGAGTGAGATGATTCTTCTTCGTCAGAGGCAGCCCTATCATAGTCAGCCATCAGGCCTTTGCCTTTCTTCTTAAAGGTTTTCAGCTTTGAATACCTTTCTTTCAGCTTTTTGTATTTTTCATCTCTAGTCCTGGGAATAAAGTTTTTCTTGGGAAAACCTGAGGGTCTAGATACTTTCTTTGACCTGCACTCGCTAGCAAAATGTCCTATCTTTTCGCAGTTATAGCAAGTAGCAGTAGCCTTATCAATAGGAGTTGATGATCTTGGCTTGTCAGTAATAGCAAGAGGTTTGTTCTTTCTGAAAATTTTCTTATTGGAAAATCTCCTGAATTTATTAGAAAGGAGAGCCATAGATTCATCAAGATCTGAAGAGTCAGGATCTGACGAGCATTCAGAGTTAGTCTCCAACTCAGTGATAGTGATAGTAGATCGCTGAGTGGTAGGTGACTCTGAGATTAAAGCAACATGGGTGCTTTTGGAATCTTTTACAAGATTTTTCTTAAGATGACTCGATTGCTCATGATTAAGCATCGTGCCATATAAGGTAGAAAGAGTCATAGATTTAAGATCCTTTGACAGCTTGAGACACATTGAATAACTGTCCCAGATTTCAGGTAGACATTCTGTTGATCCAAACCCTCAGTGATTTGATAATGACCCTCTCTTATATACTTAGTGAAAATTGTAAGTAAACAATATGTATCAGAGTTTCACTATCGCTGATAAGTACTAAGATCTTCCAGTACCGCTGATAGGAACTCTCGCTCTTTAGATTAAACATTCAGCGAAACTGTTCACCATAATACTCTGAGTTTGTTCAGTACTTATGGTGATCGCTGATAAGTTAGTTGTTTACTTGTGATCCCTGAAGACAAGTTTCACGTCAACATAGGTTCTACGCTGAAGTCGAAGATCAAGCTCAAGAACCAGCGACAAGTCTCCTAATGAACTGATGCGGATCAGCGAAGACTCAGATTTGTCCACTCAACGTGAAGTATCAAGTACAAGACTTCAGCTATCGCTGAACTGTATCATTCGCTGATGAAGAATGATAGATCGCTGAATCATCGAAAAGCTGATCATGAAGTCTTCCGTACAAAGTACTTTTTGTCTCATCTACCCTTGCACGACTCCGTACGATATGTCAGAACAGAACCTCCTTATTGTCTGAAATCGTACAACCACTCTGATACTACACTGTTCAACATGCGGCTACTAAGGTTGTCAACAAAGGTCAATGACATGCAACCAATCAGCTGCTGCTACGTGTAAAGTGTAAACTGCTATGCATTAAATGCATGCAGTATATAAGAAGAAGAACTCACTTCATTTTGAAGTAACTTGCTAACTCTGGACAAGTTCATCCTTCTTATCTTGAGATAGGTTATTATTAGTAATTTCCTTCTCCTTCTTAGTGCAAGAAACTTAGTGTTCCAACTTGTTTAGATTTAGGATTTATCCTTAATCTTGTTTCTGCAACAAGCTGTAAATTGTTAATGATTTATCAATAAACAATTTAGAAAAGTAAAATCTGTGTGTTTGTATTCAACCCCCCCCCCCCCCTTCTACAAACTTGTATAACCCTTCGGGACCAACACATTCTAAGAACTTTGTCAGAAGTTCAAAGTTAGAATATTCCTTACCAACAGTTTTTAGATCTATTATGAAGCAGTTAAAACGTTGATGTACTTCAGAGAGAGATTCATTCTTACCACAAATGAAGCTTTCGTACTGTCTTACCAGGTAGATCTTACGTGAGTCCTGGACTTCAGACGTACCTTTATACTGAACACAGATTGTGTCCCACATGGCTTTGGAGGTTTTCAGGTTCATGACAGAATGGTAGACTTCGTCAGGAAGAACCATGGAAAGAATTGATCTGGCTTTAGTGTCGATAGCCACTTTCTTCTTATCTTCATCAGTCCACATATGAATTTCCTTGGGAACCAATCTTTCTGGAATAGCAGCTCTATTCTCAGCGGCTGGAACTTCAGGATCAATTCTAACAGGAATATATGGGTCGTTTTCAAGATAATAAGGCGTAGTAGGGTCTACACCTTCTAAGAAGATAATCATCCTATTTTTCCACAGATTAAAGTTATCTCTGGAGAATCTAGGGGGTTTTGCAAGAGAACCGTTGTCAATATAGTTAGTGTTTGTGTTGGTAGCCATTTAAAGAAATAGCAAGGAAGAGAAGATTAATATAGATGAGATCTTGTTTATGAGTTTAAACAAATCTGCTCTGATACCACTTGTTGGTCCCGAAGGGTTATACAAGTTTGTAGAAGAGGGTGGGGGGGGGTTGAATACAAACACACGATTTTTACTTTCTAAATTGTTTATTGATATAATCAATTTACAACTTGTTGCAGAATAAGATTAAGGATAAACCTAATCTAAACAAGTTAAAAACACTAAGTTTCTTGCACTAGAAATAAGATAGAAAGGAGATAAGAATATTACGAATAATATTCTAATACTAAGAGAGAAAGAAGAAGATGGTCGAGCACTTCAATTTTGAAGTAGGGTTCTTCTTATATACTGCATGCATTTAATGCATGGCTGTGTTACTTTACACGTGGCAGCAGCTGAGTGGTTGCATGGGTTGACCTTTGTAGACAACCTTAGTAGCCGCATGGTGCACAATGTAGAATCAGAGTTTGTTGTACGATTCTAGATAGAACGGAGGTCCGTTCTGACATTTCGTACGAAGACGTGCAAGGGGTAAGACAAAAGTAACTTGTAGAGTAGACCTTATGATCAACGTTCATTGAACAGTGTTTTATCAGCGAATGATAAAGCTCAGCGATAGCTGAAGTCTTCTACTTGATACTTCACGTTGAATGGACAGGTCTTGCTTCGCTGATATGCGCATCAGTTCATTAGTAGACTTGTCGCTGGTTCTTGGGCTTGATCTTCGACTTCAGCGTAGAACCTTTGTTGACGTGTGACTTGTCTTCAGGGATCATAAGTAAACAACTATAACTTATCAACGATCATCACAGAGACTGAACAGGCTCAGTGCTACTGGATGAACAGTGTTCGCTGAATGTCTTAATCTAAAGAGTGTGAGTTTCCTATCAGCGGTACTGTAGAGACATAGTACTTATCAGCGATAGTGAAACTCTAATACATATTGTTTACTTACAATTTTCACTAAGTGTTTAAGAGAGGGTCATTATCAAATCACTGAGGGTTTGGATCAACAATTCTATTTTTCTTATTTTATCATAAAAGACCGATACCTTCCAAAAATCGGGGTGTTACAAAGTGTCCATTTTCTTTTGATCAAGAACGTTAAAAAAAAGTTCTTGATAAAAGATTTTCTAAGCCATGCATACTACATATACATACATGTAGGTATCAACTTTCATGTATCTGTTCACATCCATACTACATAAGTATCATTTCACATGTATTAGTTCATATGCATACTACATATACAAACATGTATGACATCTATGTATCAGTTCACATTGATATTATATATACATACATATATGTAGTAGTTCACATGCATACTACATATACATACATGCATGCACACATTGGTGGAGCCAAATGAAAATTTATGGGGTCTCAGGGCCGCAATCAAAGGTGTAAAAAAGTTGAATTTAGCTTAAATTTGTATGTTATCCTTAATAAATGGCTTGGTTCCCTACTTAAAGAACCCATTCAATATTTTACAAGACCCTATACATTTGATTTTTTTTCACTAAAACAAAAAAAAACAAATTCCTATCAAATTTTTATGTATTGTTTTGTTAAATCCATTTCAGTGTTAGCCATCTCAATATCTAGTTTTTCTGTATTGTTTGATTAAACTCATCTCAATGTTTTATTATTTTAGCTTTAATATAAATCGGTTTATTATATATATTAATAATTTGATATGCTCAAAGCCTCGAACCAATTATATAGAGTTAAAATATATAAAGTTATGGTATAGTTTGCTTTTTGGTTTAACCGAAATAGTAAAAAAATATTTAGTTCGGATTGGTTATTCAATTTCAAAATTTTTTGACACTCCTAAGTTGGATCCCAGTCAACTAAGTTTTTAGATCCGTCACTGCATGCATAACATCTTTATATCAGTTCACATGCATATTACATATATATATATATACATACATACATACATACATACTACATGTATAATACATATATGTATTAGTTCACAATACTACATACACATAATATCTGAGTTCACATGCATATCCATATCCCTACATACATGTATAACATATATACAAACTTACATGTATAATACATACATAGGGTACAAATCAAATACAAACCATGTATCTGTTGCACCCCTTACAAACCAATTTGCATATATGCAATATCACATATAAATGTATGTCCATTATATATATATTCTTGCACGTATGCATATGCACATTGTTCATATATGCCCATATGCACACTGTGGTTTGTAAGGTGTGCAACAAATGCAAGGTTTGCATTTTACGGAGCCTCTACATACATATATATATATAGAGAGAGAGAGGTGGGTTCAAACGAGAACGCTAACTATTTACGAGAACACGAGAACGGCCGCCCATGTATAAAATCACATGTGATTCACGTACAAAATCACATGTGATTTGCGCGACTTGCCACGCGACTTGCAAGTCGCGTCCCAGGCCGCGCGTGTCCAGAATTTTAATCACATATGATTTTGTATGTGAATCACATGTGATTTTGTTCATTAACGGTCGTTCTCATGATTCTCGTAAATAGTTAGCGTTCTCGTTTGAACCTTTCTCTCTCTCTCTCTCTCTCTCTCTATATATATATATATATAGGGGTTAAATCATTTGAGAACCAGAAATAGGTTAAGAACCGTGGGAACCGATCTAAATTGTCATTTGGTTTTGATCATATGGTTTTAAAACCATAAAAAATCATTCATAGGTTCTCACGGTTCTCAACCTATTTTTACCTATAATAATGTCCATAGATTAAAATCAATTAACGACTTAGATTGGTTTTCACGGTTCTCAACCTATTTTAGGTTCTCATTTGATTATCGTCCTACATATATATATATATATATATATATATATATATATATATTTAAATTTTTGGATATATTTTTAATCAAAAACTAATAATATATATTTTAATATAATTTTGTTTTGAAGAATTTCTCTTAATTTTGATTAATAATTTAATAAAGATTAATTAATGTATTAAAAAGAGAATTTAATTAAAATACCCAAAGTTGGACTTTGACTTACCAAAATACCTATTCTCTCTCTTGTTTTACCAAAATACCCTATTTTCCCGCGATGGGGGTCCGCGATCGCGGACAGGGACCAATTTTGAAATTTTTTTATTTCATATTTACACTTTCAGTCCCTGCCCGCGATGGGGACCAATTTTGAAAATTTTTTATTTCATATTTACACTCTCAGTCCCTGCCCGCAATGGTGTCCCGCGATGGGGAACAATTTTGAAAATATTTTATTTCATATTTACACTTTCAGTCCTTGTTCGCGATCGCGGACCCCCATCGCGAAAAAAATGGGTATTTTTGTAAAATCAAAGAGAAAATGGGTATTTTGTCAAGTCAAATTCAAACTTTGGGTATTTTAATTAAATTCCCTATTAAAAAATTAATATAATTTTGATTTTATAAAAAAATAAAATTAATCCGTCAGTGATTTGCAGGGGAATCGGGATTTTAAAATAATAATTTTTTTAAGTTACACGTGGATCAATGATGGATCTGTACGCTTGTAGTTTAAAAAAACACTCGCCCAAATTAGAACTAACGGACGCTAAACCCCATTTTCTTTCATTTCTTCCCAACAGTTGCATCCATCCCTTCACTTATCCCTCGACTGGCGAATGTTTTGTGATTTTACGCGAAACCAAGAAATACGCGATTTTCCATCCCCTCCCTTCCAAACGGACGATCATCTCCCCATTCCGATGATCTCTCCTCTGACCACAATCTTCTTTTCTGACTGGTAACATTTTCCATTTTTCTTGTATATATGTATTTGTGTATATATCAAATAAATATTTATATTATGTAAGTATCTATGTAATATGTTATAAATGGGTTGCAATAATGGAGAAAACGTTAGGACTATTTTTACTCTAATTTGTACATGCAAAATTTTATAAAATTTTAAATTTGAACATGTTAGAAATGGGTTAACAATTGTTGGACAAACAACTATACGACTATATATTGTAACACCCCAAAATCATCGATAAAATAAATTCATAACAAAAAGGCCATAAGGTCCTAACAATCTCAAAAGGTTAACAACATTCTCAAAATGTAGCAGTTCACATACGAATACAACCGAGATGTCTAACAAGAAATAAAATGAGTAACGGTCTCTAGCTATCCGCCTCTAGACATCAAGCCTTCTCCTTTCCCTTAGAGGAAGCACCTAAAACGCTCTTACCTAAAAATGGTTTTATTTTGAAAAACGAGGGTTAGACCAAGGGGTCTAGTGAATTTCATCTTTAAAACGATTCCACACAATGCTAATTCAAAATGCACAACTGTTACATTAATAAAGATAAATACAGTTTAAATGCTCGACTCCACATAAGGGTATTTGCACAGTGGTCTCAACTCCCATCACCCTATGTGATGTCAACACTCGGGGTCACCAGTAGATCTCCACGGTAGGGGTGAGCAATACCGGGTACCCGCCCTTTTTTCATGGAACCGGAACCGGAACCGGCGGTTCCTAGAAAGAAAGAACCAGAACCGTTCCCGTCGGTTTTTTTTTTTTTGGAACCGGTTTCAGTTCCGGGTACCCGCTGGATAAATCAGATTAAACCTGACCAAAAATAAAGATTAAAAAAATACCATATGATGGATAAATCAGCCAAAAATGAACAAATCAGCCCACAAATATATGAATGAACAAATCAGCCAAAAATGAACAGATCTATGAATGAACAAATATAGAGAAAATCTATATATTTCCTTACACACAAATCATTCCACAAAATCGATTGATAGTTTGATACAGAGAAATAGCATAACAGATATTGAGAAAATCTATGTATTTCCATACACACAATCTGTGAACATATAGAGAAAATCGATGGAAAGAATATAGAGAAAATAGAGAAAATAGAGAAAATCTAGATAATATAGAGAAAATAGAGAAAATAGAGAAAATCTGTGAACATACAACAGCGGTGTGCAGCGGCGGTGTGCAGCGGCGGTGTTGTGCAGTGGCGGTGTGTGCGGCAGTGTGCAGCGGTGGTGAGCGGCGGCGGTGTGTGCGGTGGTGTGCAGCGGCGGTGACGCGGTGTGCAGCGAAGCGATGGGCAGCGGCCAGCGGCGGTGTGTGCTTTTGAGTTTTGAGAGTGAAGTGAAAGTGATGAAGTCTAAATGTGTGGAAAACTGGAAAGTGAAAACCCTAAAATGTTATTTTTAGTTTATTATTTTTTTTACTTTTAGATTAAATATTTATATATAATAAATATTAGATATTTAGATATATAAAATTATAGATATATATATATATTAAAATATATCGGGTACCCAGCGGTTCCGGTTCTGGATACCCAGCGGGACCGGGTACCCGGTCCCGGAACCGGTCCCGGCGGGTACCCAGCGGGTAGCGGTTCTAAAAAAATGAGAACCGGAACCGGACCCAGTCACATCGGTTCCGTTATTTTAGGAACCGGAACCAGTCGCATCGGTTCTGGTTCCGGAACCGGCAGTTCCGGGGCGGTTCCGGTTCCAAAGGCGGGTACCCAGTTCCGCTGCTCACCCCTACTCCACGGCCCCTATAAGATGCCATATCCGTGTGCACAAGAAACGGATTCGAGGAACACGGTCTAATCAACTCTCCAATGATTCTCAACAATCCAAGGTCCACCTCCCCACTATGCAACCCGACTCCACATATAAACAGTAACTCAAGAGAACATGCAATCAATGCGTACGTAGGAAAATACTTTCATAAAGCATATTATCATAATGATACCAAGTTTAGTCATTCAAAACATTCGCAAATCATTTTCAATTTAAGTAAGGTATAAGGGAACTCACCTGAAGTTTTGGTTAATCAACACCAAAATCGAAACTCACTCTTGAACCAACCGAGCACCTGTATGGAGGTAATAAAAGTGGTGTTAAACTCTCTAACTATACCCCAAAACATCTTTACTAAACCCCTAAGACAACCCCCAAACGATGCCTCGATCCTAAGCCCGACCAAAAAAACGAAGCAAAACGAGGAAGCACACCAAACAGGGACTTGCGCCCTTTGCCACACGGCTTCAACCCGCAGGGTAACCCGCGCAAGTCTCTGTTTGAAACTTCCAGGTCTGCTCTTTAAAAATTAGCCCAAAAAATCCTCTCCAAAACTCCCAAAATGCCCCCAAATGCTTGAAAACTTCCAAAATCGATAGTTTTAGCTAATCAAGCTTTTAGGAATAAAAAACCCATATCTAAAAGACATAAATCTCAATGAAATCAATCCAATGATTCACCCATTTTCATTCGAAAATCCATGTTCTTGACATAACCCATATTTTACCATTGAAATGGTGAATGATTCTAAAAAGAAGATAGTAAACCAATAGAAAACTCATCAAGCATTCCATTTCCATTAAAAATAACTTAAAAAAACTTCTTAATGGTTTGCTCATAAGATTTCCAATCCCAAATCTCACCAAACCAAGCAAGAAAATGAAGATTAGGGAAGAAATCATACCTAGAAGATGAAGTCGTCAAGGTTCTTGATGCAATCCTTCTTCCTCACTCTCCACTAAGGTTTTGCTCTCCTCTTCTCCTCTTCTCCAAGCTCTAGCCGTCCACAATGATGAATGAATAGGGTTTTAGGGGTTTTTACCCCATTTTATTTCTCAGATTTGCTATTTAGTCCAAAACTTTCACTTTTCACAATTTGGCCCCTAAACTACCAATTACTTCAGATTTTGAGGACTCCAGGCACCAAGTCGATCCAAAACTCAATTTGACGATCCGAAGGTAGGCTGGTCAAATCATCCGGAAACACCTTCGGGTATTCTCCTACTACTGATACATTCTCTACCCCCCGCTTCTCCTTCTTTGCATCCACTACATAGGGTAAATAACTTCGGCATCCCTTCCTTAAACACTTGGTATCCTTAATCCTAGAGATAAGACTAGACTTTCTATCCCGACAGTTCCCATAAATCACAACCATCCCTTTGTCAGGTAGGTGAATATGGATTAACTTTTTATTACACATAATGTTAGTGTTGTTCTTCGCTAACCAATCCATTCCCAACATTATATCAAACACCCCCATTGCCATTGGATACAATTGAAATGGCACCAAACTCCCCTCTACATCTATGCAACCACCCTCAACCACGTCGCTAATAGACACCCGATTATCATCGGCGATATCAACCTCTAAGGCATGCTCTAAACGCTTGGGTTTCACCCTCAAACACTTCACAAAATTAGGATATACAAAGGAGCGATTTTCTCCCGAGACAAATAACACTTTGGCACTAATAGAGTTCACTAAGAAGGTACCTGTCATGACATCCGGAGTCTCCTCCGCCTCAACCGCAATCATGTGAAATTCACGTCCTTTCGGGTGTGTCGAGTCCAACCTTTTCTCCATCCCTTGCTTCCTCGGTGATCTCCATACTGTCCCGGTCCCCCTTTCTTCAATAACGGACAATCAAACCGCATATGGTCCGGTGATACAAACTGGTAACACGACCTCTTGCTCGGGCAATCCCTCGACACATGACCCGGCAACCCACACTGAAAGCATGACCTCGTCTCCACCATGCACTCTCCCCTATGAACTCGACAACATTTTCGACACGACTTATCACCAAGACCACGACTTCCACGCAGTTTCGATCGAAAGGTCTTCCCTTTTCTAGCATCATTTCCCGATCCTTCCTACTTTCGCTTGTCCCCGACCCTCTCAGTCACTTGGCGATTCTTTTCTATCTCGGTCAATTCGGTCGTATTTATGGCCGATTGGAATGTGGTAGGGTTCCTTGCCAAAACTAACTCTCGGATGCTACTCTTTGACCCAAATATGTACCGCTCTACTCGATGCTCCTCGGTCAAGACATACAATTCCGCAAAACGGGCTTTCTCTAAAAACTTGGAGGTGTACTCCCTTACAGTCATCTCTCCTTGTTCTAACTTCAAAAATTCCTCTTCCAACTTTTTGATTGCCTCTAGAGGGCAAAACTGGGCCTTGAACTTTACCAAGAAATCTTCCCAAGTCATAGTCTTAGCCGTCGACGATCCCCTTCCCCCGTCTCGGCATCCCACCAAAAGATAACATCCGACTTCAACATGGATAGGGAAAATATCACCTTGTCTCCCTCGGCACATTTGCATGTGTCAAATACAAGCTCCATCTCTTGTATCCACTTCATTGTCAAAACCGGATCACATTCCCCCTTGAAAGTAGGAGGCTTGCAAGAAGAGAATGCCTTGTAGTTGCATCCTTTAGCAGCCGACTCATTCACCACTAGAGTTGTAGATTGCGAATGGCTACCTACCCCCGTCACGGCTGGGCTAGACATTTCCGAACTCACGTTGCTTCCACTTTTCTCTTTACTTTTCAATGCCGATCCTTCTTGGCGGGTCATCCAACGTTGCAAAGTTTCTTGAAGTTTCACCATTTCGGTGGCAAAGGCCTCTTGGGTTACAAAGGCTTGGTCTCAATCTTGACCCCGACCCCTTGAATTCCTATGACCCCTCCTGACTGTTGCTGAGCTCTCTTGATGAGATTCCTCTTGCTCAACCGGTATCTCTACACTACTTTCTCGGCGAGAAAAAGGTCTTCTTCATCCTGCGCTTTCCGCCCACTTGTGTGGTAGCCCTTCAGGGTACTGTCCCACGTCCCCTACCACGACCCCTTCCCCTCCCTCGAGTGGCCACTGGCCTAGGAGGGTCCACTGGTCCGTCCTCGAGGACCTCATTGGTCAGGATTGCCCTCTCCATGGGCACCGACCTGCTTATTAGTGATCCTTCCGACATGACGAAACTGAAACAATCACATACAACAAAGGCTTAATGATACAACTTCATATAATAAGGCAGGTTAAACACTTACATGTACCTGCAAACTTGCAATTACGTTGGCCAGATGTAATTCCAAACTTACCTTACATGACGGTTCTTGTTACCCTATGATACGTATTCCTCCTATGGCATTTCCTATAGGCATCCTATATCTCGATTGTGTCCTTATCCACCAGTTTAAGTTTAGGCCCAATCTGATCACCTAAATCCCTTAAACTATGGCTCTGAAACCATTTGTAACACCCCAAAATCATCCATAAAATAAATTCATAACAAAAAGGCCATAAGGTCCTAACAATCTCAAAAGGTTAACAACATTCTCAAAATGTAGCAGTTCACATACGAATACAACCGAGATGTCTAACAAGAAATAAAATGAGTAACGGTCTCTAGCTATCTGCCTCTAGACATCAAGCCTTCTCCTTTTCCTTAGAGGAAGCACCTATAACGCTCTTACCTGAAAATGGTTTTATTTTGAAAAGCGAGGGTTAGACCATGAGGTCTAGTGAATTCCCTTTTTAAAACGATTTCACACAATGCCAATTCAAAACGCACAACTGTTACAATAATAACGATAAATACAGTTTAAATGCTCGACTCCACACAAGGGTATTTGCACAGTGGTCTCAACTCCCATCACCCCATGTGATGTCAACACTCGGAGCCATCGGTAGATCCCCAAGGCCCCCAAAAGATGCCATATCTGTGTGCACAAGAAACGGATTCGAGGCACATGGTCTAATCAACACTCCAAGGATTCTCAACAATCCAAGGTCCACCTCCCCACTGTGCAACCCGACTCCACATATAAATAGTAACTCATGAGAACATGCAATCAATGCGTACGTAGGAAAATACTTTCATAAAGCATGAAGATCATGTTTCATTTCAAATGTTACATGAGCATATTATCATCACGATACCAAGTTTAGTCATTCAAAACATTCCTAATTCATTTTCAATTTAAGTAAGGTATAAGGGAACTCACATGAAGTTTTGGTTAATCAACACCCAAACTGAAACTCACTTTTGAACCAACCGAGCACCTGAATTGGAGGTAATAAAAGTGGTGTTAAACCCTCTAATTATACCCCAAAACATATTCACTAAACCCCTAAGAGAACCCCCCAAACGATGCCTCGATCCTAAGCTCGAACGAAAAACAAAGCAAAACGAGGAAGCACACCAAACAGGGACTTGCGCCCTTTGCCATGTGGCTTCAACCAGTGGGGTAACCCGCACAAGTCTCTGTTTGAGACTTCCAGGTCTGCACTTTAAAAATCCGCCCGAAAAATCCACTCCAAAACCCCCCAAAATGCTCCCAAACGCTTGAAAACTTCCAAAATCGATAGTTTTTGCTAATCAAACCTTTAGGAGTAAAAAACCCATATCTAAAACACATAAATCCCAATAAAATTAATCCAATGATTCACCCCTTTTCTTTCCAAAATCCATGTTTTTGACATAACCCACATTCTACCATTGAAATGGTGAATGATTCTCAAAAGAAGATAGTAAACCAATAGAAAGCTCATCAAGCATTCCATTTCCATTGAAAATAACTTAAAAAACTTCTTAATGGCTTGCTCAAAAGATTTCCAATCCCAAATCTCACCAAACCAAGCAATAATATGAAAAGAAATCATACTTAGAAGATTAAGTCTTCAAGGTTCTTGATGCAATCCTTCTTCCTCACTCTCCACTAAGGTTTTGCTCTCCTCTTCTCCTCTTTTCCAAGCTATAGCCATCCACAATAGGGTTTTAGGGGCTTTTACCCCATTTTATTTCTCAGCTTTGCTATTTAGTCCAGAACTTTCACTTTTCACAATTTGGCTCCCAAACTTCCAATTATTTCAGATTTTGAGGAATTTAGGTGTTACATATATTACTTCATTTTGTATATGCAAATTGTGATGTGTTAGAAATGGGTTGTCAACTATTGTGCAAACGTTAGGATTATATATTTTTATTTACTTCAATTTTCATATGTCAAGTCTTATTAGTTGTAAAGTTGTTAGAAAAAAGTTGTCAATGGTTGGACAAACATTAAGATTATAAATTCATAAAAACGTTAGGATTATAATCGCTTAAAAACTCCTTTTGTTTAAAGATTTACGATAACTTTTAGTGTTAACATTATAATTTCTATAAAAGTTAGGATTATAATTTATTAAAAACTCTTGGTGTTTAAATATTTACAACTTTTGGTGTTAAGATTATAATTCTCAAAATCTCTTGGTGTTTAGAAATGACTTGCCAATTCTTGGGCAAACGTTAGAAATAAAATTTCTTAAAAACTCTTGATATTTGAAAATAGGTTGCCAATTGTTTTGCAAACGTTAGGATTATAATTTCTTAAAAACATTTGGTGTTTAGAAACGTGTTGCCAATTGTTGGACAAATTTTAGGATTATAATTTCTTAATAACTATTGGTGTTTAGAAATATTTCTTTAGCATTATTTCATCAACTTGTTGGTGTTCGAATTATACAAAATTTGTACTTAAGCATCTTTTCAACAATTTGTACTTAAGTATCTTTTCTTCAATTTGTAGTTATGTCGACTAGCACCGCTAGATTGATGGATATATAAACAAGTAAATAGACGTGGTTGTTATAAATCAGACTTTCACTTACCAATTAGTTCGGTTCTTGGATTTTTCTTTTTCAATGAATAAGTTGTTGAACGGAAATCGACGAATGAGAATATAATATTACTTATAAGATTTACAAGATAGAAATGTAAGCTTTTAAAATATGAAGCGAGAGATGATGTACATTTGGACTTACTGAGAAAGAATGCATTACTCTTTATACCAACTCGTATGCACACGGTGAAAGAGATGTTGAAGTTCAACAAGAACACAAACAATTAACAACGAAGAGTTTAATGAAGAATGCATTTTTCTTTTTCAATGAATAAGTTGTTGAACGGAAATCGACGAATGAGAATATAATATTACTTATAAGATTTACAAGATAGAAATGTAAGCTTTTAAAATATGAAGCGAGAGATGATGTACATTTGGACTTACTGAGAAAGAATGCATTACTCTTTATACCAACTCGTATGCACACGGTGAAAGAGATGTTGAAGTTCAACAAGAACACAAACAATTAACAACGAAGAGTTTAATGAAGTTGGCGGTGTTTATTAGATGGTCATGGATAAACAAAATGTGGCCGGTACATCAAGTATATGGGTGGGGAAAGAGCCAAATCCACCTGCCCAACGTGTCTATAACTTGTTAGAAACTGCAGATCAACCTTTGTGGGAGGGATGCCAAAGATTTTTGAAGTTAGAGGCATCCATGAGATTTTTGAATTGGAAGGCATGTTGCAATGTATCAGAGATAACATACAATCGTCTACTTCTAGTGGTTAAACAAACACTTTGACAATTGGTCGATAACTTTTATGAGAGAAAGAAGATGTTGAAGCAATTAAGGTCTCTCAAAAAATATTAATGCTTGCAAAAATCATTGCATGTTATTTTATAAGAAATATGCATATTATAATTGTTGTCGAATGTGTAAGGAACCTCGTTACAAGACAATCAAATGAAATAATAAGGTGCCTAATTTGGTTTTGGCGTACTTGGAGATTACACCTAGATTACCCTGGTTGTATGTCTTATTAATGGAAAAGGGGTTGTCTTGATAGCATGATCATCAGACTCAGCCGAGAAAATGGTACATCTAAGTGATGGGGAGGCTTGGAAACATTTGGACATGATTTATCTGGATTTTGTTCAAGAGACCACGAATGTTCTTCTTGGGTGATGTATTGCGGTTTCAACTCTTATAACTTGAGTTCAAATATATATTCATTATGACATGTATTTCTTCCACACAACAATCTCCCACCTTGATTGTGCATGGAAAAGTGTTACGTCTACTTTGCCTTGATGATTCTTGGAAGAAAGACCCCAGGACAAAATTTAGATGTATTTTATAAGGCCTTTAATAAATGAGTTAAAGATGTTGTTCTACAATGGCATTGTTACTTGTGTATCTTAGGACCAGTTACATGTCTGGAAGGAACAAGCATGACAAGATAGCTTGTCCACATTGTATGGCTAAGGCAAATTCGTTCGTGTTACGAACTGGATGGAAGTCGTGTTGTTTTGATTGTTATTGTAAGTTTCTACCAAGGACACACTTGTTCATGTGTTATAGGTACCGATTTTGTTTTCGACATGCCAAAAAATCCAGTCCACCTCCTTCGTTAATAGGTAATGAAATATGGGAACACGTATGCCTTATTCCTACAGTTTATGATGGAATCTTATACTAATCAAACAACTGTTGAAAGCCTCTTGGTTTTGGGGTAACACACAATTGGGTATAGCGAAACATTTTCTGGGAGATGCCTTATTGAACACGTTGTTGATTCGACCCAACATAGATGTAACGCACATTGAAAATAATGTGTTTGATAATCTATTTCACACGATTATGGACACGAGAAAGTCAACAGACAACATTAAAGCAATGAGAGACATAGAAGAATACTACAACCGCTTAGAGTTGCATATCAAAGAGGAACATAACAAAATCCTTAAACCGAAATGCTCATATATGTTGAACAAAGTACATGTGTGTGCTTTTTATTGAATAATCTTAAATTTCCAGATGGTAAAATACATATTCTTTAATGTTATAAATAACTACTAATCGAATTGTTTGAAATTTGTAGGAAAAAGAACAACATGTTGTATTTATATGCTCATGACACTACACTTGACAATATGACTAATGATACACAATCCTAGAGGGCCACACGCATACAAGAAAATCGACCTCAATCGTGCAATCGAATGCGATTTGATTATTTTCAACCTAAAACAATTTACATGCAAATTGTAATTTAGTCGAAATAATAATTTATGATGATCATAAAATGTATTTGTATATATTTTTGACTTGATTTGAATATACACTTAATTTGAATATACAAATTATCATTTTCCTTGATTTGAATATACACTTAATTTGTTATGTGTGTCATTAATTATATAAGTTTTATATTTTGATATAAAATTTGTATAGAATAACTAAGGGTCTGTTTGTTTAGGCTATTTCAGATATGAAATGGGTCTTTTATCTTAATCGGTAAGAGAAGCCCAATTTCAGTGTGTTTGTTAAATGTTAATATTCAGAAGATCTTATCCCTGATTATCCTCTAAATCCAAAAGTGAGAATATATCCTCTAAGAGAATCAGACGTACGATTATGGTTATCTTTATCCTCTCTACAAATAATCGCTTCTCCCTCTCCATCGACTCCATCAACTCTGAACTTCATATCGAGCTCCATATCGTCTCTAACGTAACTCAGAACTTCATATCGAGCTCCATATCCTCTCTAACGAAACTCAGAACTTCAACACATATCGAGCTCCATTTACAAACCCCGTCGATCTCCATCTGCAAAACCTCCATCGATCTCCAAGAAAACCCCAAACGACATAATCCATCAAGACGGTTTTCCCTAAATGGGTTTAAAGATTAATTTCAGATATATAAATCTAAAATCCAAGAAAACCCCAAACGACAGAATCCATCAAGATCCAGAAAATAATGCAGAACAAAATGGCCGAATAAAAACAGTTTTTCAGCTACAAATGGATTATAGGTTTCTTAAGATTCAGCAAATTTCTTACCGTATTTACAGCAACTATAAAGATTGTTCAAAACCCCTCTGTTTGAAAGAAAAGGTTCAAGATTTGCTGCATTTTAGTTGGCAAGAGGGTCTGAAAGAATGAGGTGGTGGCGCGCCGGAGGTGGTGGGGGTGCGGCTACGGAGCAAGTGTGGAGTGTTCTCTCTCTTTGACTGATTTTAAGGTTGGAATTGTGGAGTGAATATGTGAATGGGTTTGGTGCTTCTTTACTTTGTCTTTTTTAATTTATGTATTTTTTAGGATAAAGAATTCTTTATGTTTATGCATTTCAATTAAATTTTAAGTTGACAACTATGTAATGGTTATCTGAGTTTTTAATGTTACTGGAGAGCAGGATCAGTTCCAATTTAGATGTAAATGGTTTCTTGTTGATGTAGAAGTTTAATACAACCGGCTATATAACGATCATCTGTGTTTTTTATGTGATTTCAGACTTCATACATTTGTCAGTTTACAAAAACAAACAGTCTTATTGTTTCAGATTTCAGACTTCATCACCACCACTTAAAAATCAGGAGTAAAATCAGACTTCAGACTTCAGCACCTCTTAAAAAACAAACGCCACCTAATACTAAATAATAAAGCCATGGTTGGTTTTAGGTTGCTATTTAGTTGACTTCGAAGTATCCTAAGGTTACTTGTAAATACACTCCAACCAATTATTATTATATATTTTAATGAAAAAAGGAAAACGCATGGTGGTAGTAACCATGATGGGAAGCCTCCCACTTTCTCTCTCTCCCCTTTACGTCCAAACCAACACCTAAAAAGTGTTGGTGCTTTTCATTAATAAAAAAAACACAAATATTTGTATTTGATACACTTTATCTCTCTCTAACTTCTCTCTCCCTTTTCAAATGGATTTGAAAGTTTTTCAAAACCTCTTTAGAAAAGGTCTTGAGAACTAAAATGTGAAGATAAAAAGGGTATACTTTGGTATTATTTTTAAGAGAGAAATAAAAACACACACAAGTTTTGGGTTCGAAGGAACTAGTATTCAACAAAAGGAGGTTGCTTAGATTAGGGTGGATCAACTTTGGAGGAGGATTCAGTTTTCTTCTCTAATCTATATCAAAGTTCAAGATTCAACGGTTGCAGGTCTAAACACTTTATGGTTGTGTTTTATTTTTATAAGTTTCCATGCATGAGATCCTTGGTGGGAGGTTTTTGTGAAGAATCATTGTACGTTTCTTTTGCTTTCATTGCTATCTTTGATATCTTTTGTCTTAAAGTTTCCTACAACTCCCTACAATTGTAACACCCTAAAAATCAGGGCTAATTTAAACCTCAATTTATAACAATATTTAAACATTAAACTTCCCAACTTTATACATAAACAGAGAATTTAACTATGAGGGTCATATTTTACAAATATCGAATTCTTCAAATAACTTATTAATCTATTCATGTCACTATAATTAGATTAACTAAGTTATCTAAGCAATTCATCAAAAAGCCTCAATAGTCATTAACTTCTCCACTATTCCAAAAGCTCTCGTCTCACATCCCTTTATTTTCCGGAGCTAGTACCTGGTAAGAAAATATATTTTGAAACAATTAGGCTAACGCCTAGTGAGAACATTCGGTTTCAAAATAGTATTCTTAAAATCAATGTAAACAAGGCATAACAAACCTGATTTACCATCTTTCTTACCAATTTGTAAAAACGTCTTACGATGACGGGATTAAACCCGATTCCATGAATATGACAAACACTAAGTCAGTCATAGTATCACGTTCCAGAGCCCACTACGAATCTCCACGGATTCTAGATTAATGCTCATATCCAAGAAATCACAATTACACATGTCAATTTCTTGGAAAGGAAGTAGGGATTACAATTACACATGTCAATCTCTTTCCTTCCTTATAAATCGGGAATTACGATTAGTCCACGCCTATCCCACGATTTCTCATCAATGTGAAATAGGAATTACGATTAATCCACGCCTATTCCTTATTTCACCTAAACGGGAATTACGATTAGTCCACGCCTATTCCACGTTTATCATACACACTGGAATTACGATTAATCCACGCCTATTCCATGTGTTCATATAAAAACTAGTGCTTATGGATCCATTACACTTATTTGTACTCGTGCTGGTTATTGCTTAATATAAATCATTTTCAAATAACGTTAATGAAGTTAAGCAAAACCATAAATTTCAAGATAACCAATTTTACATCGTATCAAAACTCATTCAGGAAATATTCATTATAAAATATACCTTACCATAATTTGAAATACATTTATAAAAAGGTAAGGTAAGAATGAACTCACCTGACAGCAGTAACGTCACTTTTACTCTATTTCTTAAAGCTGTAAGAATTTCTGTCACCAACTTCACAAAGATCTGAAATACCCAAATACACATTGTACTGGTATTAATCTACTGAATAGAACTCTTAAAAGACAAAGAATCCTAAATAACCCAACATTCTTGTCACTTATAGCCACCCACTAATTGCGATAACACTTGTCGCAACCTACTACTTGCGACACAGTACTTGTCACAATCCATTGTTGCGATATCTTCCTCTTATCGCAACCCACTCTTGCAACATACTTCTTATCGCAACCAACTGTTGCGATATACAACTTATCGCAACCAACTATTGCGATACCACCATCTTGTCGCAACTCAAGGTTGCAACATTCATTATTATCGCAGCTATCATCATTATCGCAACTAACTGCGTTCATCTTTGTCTCAACTAACTGAAAACGTAATTAAGTCCAAATTGATACTTTTAAGCTATGCATGCATCTATAAATTTGCATATATGCATAACACTACCAGTAGAACATAATCATAAACCCAAATTTCTCATAACATTCAAAAACATCATAACCCAATTTCTAAACCCATAGAAACCTTATAAACATGGAGGAAATAATTTTAAGAGAAGATTATACCTTTGTCTTTCTCCTGATTACTCCTTAATTTCCAGCAGAATATCTTCTTCTCCTTCTTTCCTTTTCTCGTTCTCTATTTCTTTCTCTCTTTCTCTCTTGGCCGAAAACACACACACATAAAAAATATCTTCTGTTCTAAGATAAGAAGATATCTCATCCAATTTTAAAAGAGGCGGTGGAACAAAACGAATTTCACCATTTTAACCAACCAAACCCCAAACTTCCATTAATTGGCAAAATGTACCCTCCAACTTCTAAATTAAAATTAAAGTTTACCCCTTAATTTATAACTCCGTAAAACAAATAACGTAACTTATTCGGGGTTAAACTCTAAAATTAATCTATCACATAATAAATCATAAATTTAACAATAAAATCCATCTTAACACTTTATACAAAAATCGAGATGTTACAATACTCCCCAACTTGAAAATGATTTTGTCCTCGAAATCTAAGCTAGGTTAAACAAGTGAGGGTATCTAATCTTCATATCTTCTTCCGACTCTAACGTCACGTCAGCACCTTGATGATGTTTCCATTGTACCTTTAACATAACTACTTCCTTACTATTACGCAACTTCCTAACCGATATTTCCAAAATTGCCTCCGGTTCTTCTACACAACGGATCTTTTCATCCACTCTTACGTCAGTAAATGGAATCACATCATTTTCTTTGGCTAACCATTTCCGAAGATAGCAAACATGAAAAGTATTGTGGATTCCTTCCAATTTAGGTGGAAGATCCAACTGATATGCTTGCAATCCATTTCTCTTAGTTATGGTGAAAGGTCCTAGAAAACGAGGACTCAACTTTCCACGTTTACCAAACCTTATCACACCTTTCCACGGGGATACCTTAAGCATTACGCGCTCCCCAACTTGGAATTCTTTTGGTCTTCTTTTCAGATCAGCATAACTCTTTTGTCTATCTTGAGCCACTTTCATATGCTTTCGAATTTCTTTCACCTTATCAGCCGTTTGTTGCACAAGTTCCGGACCAGCAAACTGCTTTTCTCCAGCTTCTAACCAACACACCGGAGTTCTGCATTTCCGACCATACAAAGCTTCGAAAGGTGCTCTTCCGATACTGGAATGATAACTATTGTTATACGCAAATTCTACTAACGGTAGATGCGTATCCCTGTTACCTCCAAAGTCTAACACACACGACCTGAGCATATCTTCCAAAGTTTGAATGGTTCTTTCACTTTGCCCGTCAGTTTGTGGATGATAAGCAGTGCTTAGATTGACCCTCGTACCCAATTCTTCTTGTAGTGACTGCCAAAACCTCGAGGTAAACCGACTATCACGATCAAAAACTATAGACACCGGTATACCATGCCTTGACACCACTTCATCGATATACAGTTTCGCCAATTTATCTATTGGTGACGCTTCTTTCATTGCCAAAAAGTGAGCACTCTTGGTCAATCGATCCACGATTACCCATATAGTGTCGTTACCCTTTTGCGTCCTTGGTAACGTTGTCACAAAATCCATGGTAATCTTCTCCCACTTCTATTTCGGAATTTCCAAAGACTGAAAACTTCCGTAAGGCTTTTGATGTTCAGCTTTTACTAATGAACATGTCCTACACTTTTCTACTATTTGTGCCACATCTACTTTCATAGCTGGCCACCAATAGTGTAGCTTTAAGTCCCTATACATCTTAGTACTCCCAGGATGTATAGAATACTTAGACTTATGGGCGTCTTCGAGGATCAACTCTCGATTTCCTCCAATCTTTGGCACCCAAACACGACCTTGGAACAGTTTAATTCCACGGTTATCTTCAGTCAGTTGAAGATGTTGTTTGCTCATAACTTCATTTTTCAGATTTTCATTCAATAAGGCCTCCGCTTGTGCCTCTTGTATCCTTTCAACTAAACTTGATGTTACATCAATTATAGCGTTAGTCGTTTTCAAACACCCACTGTATTCTTTTCTACTTAAAGCATCAACTACAACATTTGCCTTACTGGGATGGTAATGCAATTCACAATCATAGTCTTTAAGTAGTTCTAACCAACGCATTTGCCTCATGTTCAATTCTTTCTGATCAAAGACATGTTATAAGCTCTTATGATCAGTGAAGAGAGTAAACTTTGTTCCATACAGATAATGACGCCATAGTTTTAATGCAAACACGACCGCTGCCAATTCCAAATCATGGGTAGGGTAATTCTTCTCATGTTCTTTGAGTTGTCTTGATGCATAAGCAATCACCTTGCCTCGTTGCATTAACACACACCCCAAACCCATCTTTGATGCGTCACTATATACGACTAAATCTTCCGTTCCTTCTGGTAAAGCAAGAATAGGAGCTTCACATAACTTCTGACGTAAAGTTCTGAAAGTTGACTCTTACTTTTCAGTCCAAACAAACTTTACATTCTTTCGAGTCAACACGGTTAAAGCAGAAGCAATATTTGAGAAGTCTTTGATAAACCTCCGATAGTAACCTGTTAGACCCAATAAACTTCTTATTTCAGACGCGCTCTTTGGTGTCTCCCAGTTCGTCATTGCTTCGATCTTTGCTGGATCTACTTTGACTCCTTCCGAAGTAATTACATGCCCTAGAAATTGTACCTCTTTTAACCAGAATTCACATTTTGAAAACTTTGCGTACAATTTCTCTTTTCTCAACACTTCTAAGACTTCATGAAGATGGCGTTCATGATCGTCTTCATTCTTCGAATAAATAAGTATGTCATCAATGAATACAATGATAGACTTGTTTAAAAATGGTCGACATACTCTGTTTATCAGATCCATGAACACGGCTGGAGCATTAGTTTACCCAAATGGCATTACAAGGAATTCATAATGCCCGTACCTCGTTCTGAACGCTGTCTTCGGGATATCTTCATCTCTTACTCGAACTTGATGGTACCCCGACCTCAAATCAATCTTGGAAAAGCATCCCGCACCTTGGAGTTGATCGAACAAGTCATCAATCCTGGGAAGCGGATACTTGTTCTTAATTGTCACTTTATTTAGCTCACGATAGTCGATGCACATTCTCATAGTGCCATCCTTTTTCTTAACAAACAATACCGGAGCTCCCCAAGGTGAAGAACTTGGTCTAATAAAACCCTTGTCCAACAGTTCTTGTAGCTGAGACATCATTTCTTTCATTTTGGCCAGCGCTAAGCGATACGGTGCACGCGCTATTGGTGTCGATCCAGGAATAAGATCAATACGAAATTCTACTTGTCGTTCAGCCGGTAGACCTGGAAGATCATCGGGTAATACGTCCGGGAATTCACGTACCACCTTAATGTCTTCCACTTGGTTTTTTTCTAACTTCATATCTAGAACATATGCTAGATAGGACGAACATCCTTTTACCAAACACTTACGCGCTTTTGCAACAGAAATCAATGGAACTTCCCCTTTTCTCTTATTCCCAAAGATGAATACATAATCCTTATCGGCTATCGGAATCCGAATTAATTTCTTTGCACAAAGAATTTCTGCCTGATTAACTGTCAGCCAGTCCATACCTACAATCACATCGAACTCTCCAATTTCCATCAACAACAAGTCGATCGGAAATTTCGTTTCTTCTATTGAAATTAAACAACCCTCAAGTCTTTCATGAACTAAGACTTTACCTTCGTTAGCTATCTCGACTACTAAGGCATCTTCCAAAGTAGTGACAGGCACAGCTAACTTGTGATAGAATGATTTGGACACAAATGACAAATTTGCACCACAGTCAAATAAAATGCGCGCATGAATGAAATTAACGAGGAATGTACCAGAAACGACGTCTTTTGATTCTTTGGCTTCGTCAGCTGTCATATGAAACGCCCGACCCGTTGATTTAGGAACATCAAATTTCTTGCTTTGGTCCCCACCCTTTTTCAGCTTTGGGCAATCTCGGCGGAAATGACCGGGTTGTTTGCACTCGTAGCATGTAAATCCTTGAACAGGACAGTTATTCAAAGTATGCCCACTTTTACCACACTTATAACATTCCAGTGTGGTTACCCGACACGGACCAAAGTGCTTACTCCGACACTTCGGGAACCAATTCGGCTCCCGACGAGAGTCATAACGAGTATTTTTACCAAATGCTTTTGATTTCTGAGAAGACTCTGACCGGCCCTCCCATTTCCGTTTCTCTCCAACTTGAGTCTTTTCTTCCTTGTCTTTAGCATAGACCTCTTCCATAACTTTGGCTTCCTCAATTGTCTCCCTCAGCGTTGAAGCTTTAGCATTTCGTACACGGGACATCATGTCCGCTGGCAAACCCTTCAAATACGCTTTAATCTTATCCTTTTCAGTTGGAGCCACATACCCCACTAAATTCAGTTTCTCCATGAAAGATTCAGTGTACTTTCTAACAGTTGAAGTACCCTTCTTCAGAGTCCGAAACTCTTCTTCAATCCTATCCATTTCATTTTCGTTGCAATATTCTTCCAAAATCTTTTTCTTGAATGACTCCCATGTCATAGCCGCTAAGATTGGAGCCGTCATAGTAGACGTCACTATGTTCCACCAAGTTAACGCGTTACCTCGTAACATTTGAGACCTAAATCTGACTTTTGACCTTTCATCACATTCACAAGCTCGGAAAGCTTGTTCCATTTTTCTGAGCCAATTCATGCATGCCACTGGATTGTCTGCTTCGGTAAACTCTGGCGGTTTACAGCTTAGAAACGTTTTGTATGAGCAGACTCTTTCGACCCTTCTTTCTGCATCTATCACAGGATTACGAATTGGGTTTATTACATCAGTACCAGTCTCCGTTCATCGTAACTCCGAACTTCGTTCATTCAGTGCTTTCATAAACATTTCAGATTGTTGTGTCATTGCTGTATTCATCATTCGCATCATATTCTCCATCATGAGAGACTCCATCGGCGATTCCGGCGTTTCTTGATTAGCGGTACTGGTACTCGTTCTGTGCGTTTGACTTTCTAATCCACCTATTATAGGTGGCCTTGGCGGACTTTCATGGGTTCCGCCCGTTCCAGGTTGTCCCTCCAATCCCCAATCAATCACCGCCCTATTCTCCGAAGAATTAGGGGACCTTGGTGGCGTATTCACCATTGTTCTGACATAACACAAAGAAATAACCATAAGAAATGGTTACACATAACTAGACATACGAAACGTACTTTACCGATCATTAGTCACTGTAACAATTTAGAAACAAGTATGCTTATGTAACAATATATCCATAATGACAGTAGCTAATTGAAATTGCGAACATACTATACATGAGAATCCTCGTTACCATCGTTACAGTACTAACTTCACGTATTTCCGTCGACTCTAAGACTATCCCGTCCTAGTACTCCTACCCATTTCTCACATATCATAACTTAAATCATCTCAGCTTAAGTCTAGGCATCTTACTAGCATACATAGTTCACTTAAACTAATGCTCTGATACCATATTGTAACACCCTAAAAATCAGGGCTAATTTAAACCTCAATTTATAAGAATATTTAAACATTAAACTTCCAAACTTTATACATAAGCAGAGAATTTAACTATGAGGGTCATATTTTACAAATATCGAATTCTTCAAATAACTTATTAATCTAATCATGTCACTATAACTAGATTAACTAAGTTATCTAAGCAATTCATCAAAAAGCCTCAATATTCATTAACTTCTCCACTATTCCAAAAGCTCTCGCCCCACATCCCTTTATTTCCTGGAGCTAGTACCTGGTAAGAAAATATATTTTGAAACAGTTAGGCTAACGCCTAGTGAGAACATTCAGTTTCAAAATAGTATTCTTAAAATCAATGTAAACAAGGCATAACAAACCTGATTTACCATCTTTCTTACCAATTTGTAAAAACATCTTACGATGACGGGATTAAACCCGATTCCATGAATATAACTGACACCAAGTCAGTCATAGTATCACGTTCCAGAGCCCACTATGAATCTCCACGGATTCTAGATTAATGCTCATATCCAAGAAATCACAATTACACATGCCAATTTCTTGGAAAGGAAGTAGGGATTACAATTACACATGTCAATCTCTTTCCTTCCTTAGAAATCGGGAATTACGATTAGTCCACGCCTATCCTACGATTTCTCATCATTGTGAAATAGGAATTACGATTAATCCACACCTATTCCTTATTTCACCTAAACGGGAATTACGATTAGTCCACGCCTATTCCACGTTTATCATACACACTGGAATTACGATTAATCCACGCCTATTCCATGTGTTCATATAAAAACTAGTGTCTATGGATCCATTACACTTATTCGTACTCGTGCAGGTTATTGCTTAATATAAATCATTTTCAAATAACGTTAATAAAGTTAAGCAAAACCATAAATTTCAAGATAACCAATTTTACTTCGTATCAAAACTCATTCAGGAAATAATCATTATAAAATATACCTTACCATAATTTGAAATACATGTATAAAAAGGTAAGGTAAGAATGAACTCACCTGACAGCAGTAACGTCACTTTTACTTTATTTCTTAAAGCTGTAAGAATTTCCGTCACCAACTTCACAAAGATCTGAAATACCCAAATACACATTGTACTGGTATTAATCTACTGAATAGAACTCTTAAAAGACTAAGAATCCTAAATAACCCAACATTCTCGTCACTTATCGCAACCCACTAATTGCGATAACACTTTTCGCAACCTACTACTTGCGACACAGTACTTGTCACAATCCATTGTTGCGATATCTTCCTCTTATGGCAACCCACTCTTGCAACATACTTCTTATCGCAACCAACTGTTGCGATATACAACTTATCGCAACCAACTATTGCGATACCACCATCTTGTCGCAACTCAAGGTTGCGACATTCAATCTTATCGCAGCTATCATCTTTATCGCAACTAACTGCGTTCATCTTTGTCTCAACTAACTGAAAACGTAATTAAGTCCAAATTGATACTTTTAAGCTATGCATGCATCTATAAATTTGCAGATATGCATAACACTACCAGTAGAACATAATCATAAACCCAAATTTCTCATAACATTCAAAAACATCATAACCCAATTTCTAAACCCATAGAAACGTTATAAACATGGAGGAAATAATTTTAAGAGAAGATTATACCTTTGTCTTTCTCCTGATTACTCCTTAATTTCCAGCAGAATTTCTTCTTCTCCTTCTTTCCTTTTCTCGTTCTCTATTTCTTTCTCTCTTTTTCTCTTTGCCGAAAACACACACACACACACACACACATAAACAAAATATCTTCCTTTCTAAATGAGATAAGAAGATATCTCATCCAATTTTAAAAAAAAAGGGTAACAAAATGAATTTCACCATTTTAACCAACCAAACCCCAAACTTCCATTAATTGGCAAAACGTACCCTCCAACTTCTAAATTAAAATTAAAGTTTACCCCTTAACTTATAACTCCGTAAAACAAATAACGTAACTTATTTGGGGTTAAACTCTAAAATTAATCTATCACATAATAAATCATAAATTTATCAATAAAATCCATCTTAACACTTTATACAAAAATCGAGATGTTACAACAATGGTATGAGAGTTGATTAAGCATGGCTTAGAAAACATTTTATCAAGAGTTTTTTATGTTCTTGATCAAAAGAACATGGACACTTTTCTTTTGTTAGAAAAGTTATGGATTTTCTGCTGGACTAGCATTTTTTATTACAACTCTTTTTTCATCCATTTGGCTGTAGTGATTACCTTTTATATAAATTGTTTAAATGCTTTTGTGGGTGTATGGTAAATCTTCTACCCCTTGTGATGTATGTTTGTAATATTCTTTCATGGATTTGTAATAATAAGTAGTTTCTTTAATTTTTGAGACTGTAAAACTACTAGATTAGATCTTGTATTTTGTTTCTTTAAAAATGTAATAAGACTTGAAGATGGAGCTTCAGATTTCCCTCTAGGGATTTCCAAAGAGATTCGGATTTCCCTCCTCGGATTTCCAAGGAGCTTCGGATTTCCAATTCTCGAATGAACAGGAGGGTCGAATTTCCTTCCAAGTGATAGCTCACATATTGTCACGATTAAAATAACTAATAGTAAAATGAAAATTGGAGAATGGAGAGCCTACTAGTGATTAGTGCCTCTGCTAGTCACAACGAAGGGTATTTGAGGATCTTAACTTCAATGAAAATTAATCTTTTATAACTTAAGGGAAATTATTTTATTGAAGAATCAAATTTCAAAGTACTAAATTAAAACTTTGTAATTTTGTAGATGACACCCTCGACACCTACACCTACACCGACACCGATGCTAGGTCTTTCTCTAAGATCAGTCATGGAGAAAGACAAACTAAATAGTACAAACTTCTTGGACCGGTGCCGTAATTTGAGGATTATCCTCAAGCTTGAAAAAAAGTTGTATGTTCTCGAGGGACCTGTTCCCGAGGAACCCCTACCAATGCTAACCAGAGCATATGTGATGCTTGGACTAAGCACTTTGACGACTCAAATGAGATATCTTGTTTGATGCTCGCCACTATGGTTCCAAACCTCCACAAAGATTTGAAACATTTTTGTGCTTATGAGATTTTGTCTCAACTGAAAGACATTTTAGCAACAAGCAAGACAACAACTCTATGAATCCGTCAAAGCATTTCATTCTTGCAAGATGGTAGAGGGGATGTCCATTAGTGCTCATGTACTCCAAATGAAGAGCCTAGTGGAACAATTGGAGAGTCTTGGATTGACTGTCCCGGTTGAGTTGGTTACCGATTTTACCTTAACTCACTCCCAAATCATTTAACCAGTTCATCATGAACTACAATTTAAATAATTAGGAAAATTAATCTCGGGGTTGCATTTGATGGTCACGACTGCGGAGAAGAACATTCCAACCAAGGCCTCTCATGTCCTTACTATAAGGGAAAGAAGAATCAGGAAAACCTTTTCCACTCCTAAAGGCAACAAGTATAAGGGGAAGGGTAAAGGAAAGATCCCTTAAGTTACACCTCAAGCCCAAGTGCAAAAGAAATACAAGGTAGTCAAAGATGCCACTTACTTCTATTGCGACCAAGTTGGTCATTGGAGGCAAAACTGCATGACCTACCCTGCTGAGAAAAAGAACGACAAGGTCGGTGAGACCAACCAACAGGGTATCTATGTGATGGAACAATTTAGTTTTACTTCTACTTATGGGTATTTGATAATGGTTGCACATGTGGATCCTAGATTAACAAGTGCAATATGATGAATCAACACAATTCAGTATAAAGTCATAAATAAATCTCACTTTAATTGATGAACATAAAGTGTAAATCAGTAGCCATACATGAAAGGTAATTAAGAAAGCTGTGATTAGGTCATTAAACCCTAATCAAGAAATAAGCAAACTTTTTATATCCTAAAAAGGATATTTACAAGATATGGCAAAACTAGTCCCTTAACTTCTATTCAACTAACATGAGACCTAACAATCTCCCCCTTTGAATTGAAGTTCGATCTCACGCCAGTTAGGGACATAATGCTTTCGAATAGCAAATAAAATCTCGAAGTGCCGGATGGATTTTCTGAATTCCCGCCTTTCTTCAATCGCCTTGAGGAGCTCTTTGGCAAGATATTTTTTGATATTCACGTAGTTCTCTGACGAGTCTCTTTCTTCTTCTTCAATGATCTTCTTTAACACGTTCTGAACTTTCATCAAAGTTGCCTCACTGAACTTATGCACCTCGTTGATCCTCATGAACCATTTTTCCCCTCTGTCTTTTAGATACACGATCCCTGTTTCTGGTTTGGACAGGAGAGTATGTACCTGTACGTCTTCGGCATCGAGAAGAGTCAGATTGGGCTTCAGAATGTTGTTTCTTTTGATTGCTTTCTAAACCCAGCTGAAAATCGTTGATGTATGCGAGGGTAATTGTGCATTTCATGAATCTCTTTAAAATTTCGAGGGCTTTGGTGTATGTCAACGGTCGGATAGTGCGGGTCTTTAACTCTTTAAGTAGAACCGGGAAGTCGTTCAGGTTCAGATGTCTGAAATCGGCTTCCGAGAATACCCATTCCTTTCTGTTATCCCTTTTAACCGTGAAAATTGGAACCATACCTTTAGAACTCTGTCTGACACGATCTCCACGATTTCTGAAATTCTGTGACTGGTTCGGACTTCGTGGACCATTCTGCTTCTTTTCATAACTTCCAAGTACTGTGAGCGAATCGGATCTTTCAGATGTGAGAGCCCATGGCACATAACCGGGTCAAGAGGTCTAATCCAGTGAGCAAAGATCTTTTTCTGCAATTCCACTAAGTATGGAACCTGGATTCGGACTCTCTCCCAATGAACTGGTTGAATAGGTTGGGGCTGAGCCTTTTCCGGGGTCTGGAGTTGGAAGTTCGGATGTACCTGCAGTATCGTGTAAGTCGTGCTGAGAAGCTGATACCTATTCGCTTTGAAGAAGGAACTGATCATAGTCGTCGTCGTTCATAAACTCGTCTTCATTAGAGAAATTCCAAAGAGCATCCGTCTCTGATTGGATGGCTGAAACTGTTTTCTCTCTCCATTCTCTTTCCGATTCCGGATTGCCGCCGGAGTCCTCATCAATAAATTCCAGGACTGGCCTTTCCGGAACCGTCAGCAATAAGATCTCTTCTGGTTCTCCCTCAGGCTTTTTAACCATTGGGTCTGCTGACTCTGGCACTGAATCTCTGACCGGTGTGGACAACTCCATATCCTGAACCATGTCTGAGTCGTCTGACTGTTCGTTCGGCTCATTTGGAGTTAGAGTTTCAGATGTTAGTACTGTCGCTGAGGTTGACAGCTCGATCATTCTTAGTCTTTTATCCCCCTCATGTTGGTCAGTATCCTTCTGATCATCTGTTAGGACCATAAATGTCCTACATATTAGAAAGATATATAAATAATTATATAGAGCTTAATTAGATTTATTATTATTGTAAAAAGCCTTAAGTGAGTTAATTGGGTTTAGTTGCTTAATGGGCTTAGGCCTTGTTTGTCTAAAGGCCTAAGTATATAAGGTTAGTCTTAACCTTAGAATTATGTCAGCGATTCAGAGCAATTGATAGAGAGTCATCGTGAGCTTAATTGTTTAGAGAGAGATAGTTAAGTTTTTCATTCAAACCTTTGTAACTATCTTGAATCATGAATATGAGAGGGATGACAAGTTGAAATCATCAATTTTTCGTGTTATTGCTCATTGATTATATTGTTACCTGATAATCTGGAACTATCAATTGGTATCAGAGCAGATTATTTTCGAAATAGTGCAGTTTTTTCTTGGGTTAAATCGTTCTTCAATCGGGTTTGCAAACTTCTTTCATCGATTAAATATTTTTCTGTTATATCTCGATTGTTTAATTGCTGTAATCCATTCTTTATCTGCGTTTACAAGGACTCAACGGTATTAATTTTTCAAGTTAAAAATCAAATCTTGAGTTTTTGGTGTTCTTCAATTTTTTGTGGTGATTTTTGAAAATTGGGATATGTTTTGCTTAGAAACCGATTTGGGTATGTTTGTTTTTGTGCTTTTGGTCAAAATCTAACCCTACAAGAGTCAAATCAAGCAACCCTATCGATCCCAGATCCGAATTGCAATCACAGCCGCAGTGTCCGGGTAAGTTTCCTATTTCTCATCACTTTCCGGACAAAACTTTAAATATTTTTCTATTATATATCGATTGTTTAATTGCTGTAATCCATTCTTTATCTGCGTTTACAAGGACTCAACGGTATTAATTTTTCAAGTTAAAAATCAAATCTTGAGTTTTTGGTGTTCTTCAATTTTTTGTGGTGATTATTGAAAATTGGGATACGTTTTGCTTAGAAATCGATTTGGGTATGTTTGTTTTTGTGTTTTTGGTCAAAATCTAACCCTACAGGAGTGAAATCAAGCAACCCTATCGATCCTAGATCCGAATTGCAATCACAGCCGCAATGTCCGGGTAAGTTTCCTATTTCTCACCACTTTCCGGACAAAACTTTAATTTACCCGGATAGCACAAACTTTTCCCGGATAAAATAAAGTGTCCGGATGAAAATCTCTTGCAAACCCACTTTCCGGATGAATCAATTTCTTTGAAGTTTCCGGATAACTGTTAGTTCATCTTCCCGGATACATCAATTTTTGTGGTTACTGCATGTATATCTAAGCCTACATCTTTGACCATTTGTTTTCTTTGACTTCAATGACATCATCTTTTGCATGTTAGTTGCTTATGCATACGTGTTAGGGGTGAGCGAAACCCGACCGACCCGAACAACCCGACCGACCCGAACCCGAAATGGCCCGAACTTGAGTCATCCGATTTACCCGAACCCGAAATGGCACGAACCGGAAAGTATATATCGGGTATTTCGGTTCGGTTTGGGTTGGGTTTTCCCAAACCCGAACCCGACCGAAACCCGAACTTTTAATTTTTTTTTTCAATAAATCGTAAACTGAGTATGTGTGCTGTGTGTGTGTGGGTGTTTAATCTGAGTATGTGTTGCTATGTGTGTGTGTTTAAGCTGAGTATCAGAGTATGTGTGCTCTGTGTGTGTGTGCTGTATGTATGTGTGTGTGCTGTCACTGATGTCTGTATGTGTGCTGTGTGTGTGTGTGTGCGTTGTATGTATGTGTGTTGTGTGTGTGTGTGTGTGTGTGTGTTTGTTTAATTGTTTAAGTTGTATGTGTGTGTGAGAGGTGTGTGTGTGTTTAAGTTAAGCTGTGTGTATGTGTGATGTGTGTGCGTGTGTGCTGTATGTATGTGTTTTTAATTGTTTAAGTTGTACGTGTGTGTGTGTGTGTGAGGTGTGTGTGTGTTTAAGTTAAGCTGTGTGTGTGTGTGTTTAAGACTTTAAGTTAAGTTGTGTGTGTGATCAAGTGATCAACGGTTTCGCATGCAAACAATACATAGAACTCGCAACAATGTATTTTATACCCCAACCCGCCCAACCCGACCGCCCAACCCGAACCCGAATTATACTTTGGGCGGGTTTCGGGGCCTGTACCCCCCACCCGAAACCCGATCGGGTTTCAACTTTTTCGGCCCGACCCGCCCGATTGCTCACCCCTAATACATGTTGCTAAAATTCCCTTTTGGCACACGTAATCAACAAACAATTTCATTCTTTTTTTTGGAAGTGATCAAAGCTTACGGCAACCAGAAAACAAGTTTATCAGAAAGTTATTCATCCGGATTTCTCATTTATCCGGTAAACCAACTTAATCCGGTAAGTGCTAATCTTTGCGAGAACCTCAATCGTTCGGGAACCAATTTTGTCCGGATAGTACATCTCACCCGGTAAGGTCTCACTTCACCCGGTAAGTTCTCATCGCATTCGGTAAACTCATCCGGTAAGTACATTTTTCCGGATACCTTGAGTTTGGCTAATTGTTTCCGGAATCTCAATTCATCCGGATTTCTTCACGACCGGTAAGTTCCCATTTCACCCGGTAAGTCGCAAATATACTTTATCCGGTAAACCAACCATTTTTGTCCGGTAAGTCAAAATTTTTGTTGTCCGGTAAGTATCTCCCGGACTCTCTCACGCCCGGTCACCTCAGTCTTTACCCGGTAAGTATTTGTTTATCTCATTTATCCGGTAAGTTTTCACATCATCCGGTAACATCCAGTTATCCGGTAAGTTGTGTTTGGCAAGTTTGGTTGGTAAGTTCTCGTCGGTACCCGAGTTAGCGCACGTCTCGTGATTAAAAGTTTTAACGAAAGTTGCAATTTTTCTTAACGATCTATTTGCAATTTTCTTGTGTCGGTTGAGATTTATTGCGACGTGTTTTGAGCTTATTTTTCGTCGTTTTTGATCTAACTTGGTTTATTTATCTTGCAGATTTCACTCTCGAAGAGTGATTTCGTTCGTTCGAATTCGATAATAATCAGATCTTAAATTTTTGAAAACGAATTTAATTTTTTAGATTTGTTTTTCAGATTTAATTTTTGATTTTTCTTCCGCAAGTTTTTATTCTTCAAAATAACACCGATCAACGATCAAATTTTTCAGGTACTAATGGATTATTTTAATTCAGAAGAAATGCGTGATTTTTTGTATCTATCTTGTTATACACAAGACAAAATTAACGCTTTACACAAGAAGTTTCAAGAGGCTGATAGAAAGTCGAAAGATGTTGAAGCTACCAACGTTAGGTTAAGAAATAACCATGCTGAATTGTCAAATAAATTCACTGAGCTTCAAAACCAAGTGACAAAAGACAAAGAAGAGTTTGACCTGAAGGAGAGTTTATTAGAAACTGAAAATACTGAGCTGAAAAAGAAGCTATCTGTTCTATCATCACGAGATGATATCAGGAAGACTGAGAAAGAGCAAGAAAGACGGTATGAAAAGAATGTCAAGCAAGCAGATGATTTGATCAGCAAGTACGTCAACGAATTGAAGGAACTGAAATTTCAAATCTAGAAAAGTTCTGAGAAGCTTGCTGAAGAAGAAGAGAAAGGTAAACTCCTGAACTGTGAAAACCTTGAGCTTAAAAGTAAACTATCTATTTTTGAAAAGGCTTTTGAAAAGGAGAAAGAAAGTTTTGAAAAAGAAAAACAATTGCTTTTACAAAAGCAATCTGGTTTTTCAACCAAATCTTTTGAAGAGAAGAAAAGTCTTGAGCTTATGTGTTTAAAACTTTCAAAACAGATCTCCGACTTTGAAAAAGTATTGTTTTTAGAAAGAGAAAAGTTTGAATCTGAACGCAAATCTTTTACTAAAAAGAATGGAGAGCTTTCTTTAAAAATAACTGATTTGGAGAAAGAATTAGACACTCTAATCAAAGAGTCTGAAAAGATGGAAGTTGAAGGTTTTAGAGCAAAATGTTTAAAAGATGATTTTTCTAACGAGCGAAAGATTTTTCAGTCCGAGATTACTAAACTTACAAAGAGATTATCTGGATTAGCAACCGAGATTTTGAAAGAACAAATGGTTAAATCTAATTTACAAAAGAAATTTGATTTAATTCTCGAAGAACGAAATGCCTTAGAAAGCAAGATCAAAGGTTTTCAACCTTCTTATGCTTCAAGTTCATTTTCTACAAATCGTTCTTCAAATAATTTTGTTAAATCAAATGTTTTTTTAAAAGATCAGATTCGACCTTCCAATCTTTTCTTTAATTCTCGTGTTGATAATAAAGATAATCAATCTTTCAAGAATGTAAACATGGTTTGGAGAGTTAAAGGATCCGCTCCTACACCAAAGCCATTTGTCCCTGTTAAGAGTGAAAAGAACAACACATCTTTCCACGCTAAAGCATTTGTGAAAACTGATCGAGTTTACTCTGTTAATAAACTGATAAGCTTATCTACACAGAAGTTGTGTTGCTCTTATTGTGGAACAAGTGAGTTTGTGAATAAAGATCGTGCCAACTATTGGTATGGTACTTATAGTTTCCCAGGTCCTCATAGGGCATCTAACCGTCAAGGATCCATCAAAAGATGGATACCAAAATCTGTCTAATATGTTTTGCAGGAATGTCACGTGCGTTTTTAATCCCTATTATTCACCTCACATGACAAACATTCAAAGGTTATGCCAAATTTGAGGGGGAGTACTATCTCATGAAAGGTAAGTGAACTCTAACTGAATTCAAAGACCGTGGCAATTCATTCTGGATAACTTACTTGTGTTTGTTATTCTCCAATTTTAACTTCCATGATTGCCACGTGTCATTTTCTTGACTTAGTTATTTCCATGTCTCTCCTATTTGTTGATTTTTCGATGGAAATACACTCGTTTGAATTCCTAGTTGTTTTCCAAGTACGCTATTTCTTGCAAATGATTCCATTCTTATCTGATAATAATAATTGTGACTTGTTCTTCACAATTAAACTTTCTGATAATTGTTTCATTTCTTGCAAAATACTGTGCTTACTGAGTCATTCTGTTTTGCGCTTGATTTTGTCTCATTGAAATTCTGTTATTTCAAACATTGACTTCTGATTACTTCAGATCAGAACTCGGACTTAATTTTTTATGACTTCTGATCAACTCAGATCAGGACTCGTTCTTAAACGTTATGACTTCTAAACATTTCAGTTTAGAACTCGTACTTCACTGTTTACTAAAATGCTATACTCGTTCCATGAATGTATGTTAAGATTTACATCGTTTCTATGGTCTATCCAGAACCGGAAGGACCTACCCAAGAAACACATCCCATATAGATATCAGTGAGGGGTCTAGATGATAGATGAGTTTGGAGAGAAAAGAATATGGTGAGGCTGTGACAGGACTTAAAAGAATAAATTGGTCCTTACCAAACCGAGTCAGTTATCCGGGTAACCACACAATCTATTCATTCTCGTTCTTTGGAGATGAATATTGAAACAGACATGGACCCAGTGTCGATAACTCGTGTCACCCCACCCAACCACTCAAGTATCTCACAACAAATGCTTGTTTCATATATTCACGGAGATTTAGCACATAGTCTATCTATTCCTCACTCGGAGGTCTTAGATATTGAAAAAGGAAGACACCAGCTCCGGTCTCCGAACTTCATATTCTAATCACGGTGTCAATTGATTTTTAACTTGCGTCCCAGGTTAAGTCAATATTTGAGCCTAACTGATATAATTCATTTCTTTCACACATGCACGAGTCTTTGTGATTCCAATTGCATATCTTCGTGATATTGTCGGAACAGTTTGAGAAGTAATCTTTATGATTTTTTCAGTGATAACTGGAAGTCCTATCAGAGATTCACCTTTGCCAACTCTGAACATAGGCTACACAATTTTTTAAATTGTTGTGATAACAGTTACTAAAGTGTTTATGTGTTAGAATTTTACCCCGTTCTGGTTACTTAATGTTTTTATCTGGATTTTTTGCTACTCGTCACAATTGTCTTTGAACGTGCATGATGCTCCGGATGCTCCTACTCATCATGAGGGGGAGAAAGGGTACAGATTCAAAGACACCGAATATCAAGTTGAGGGGGAGTTAGCAAAAGCCGAGGGGGAGTAAAGCCGAGGGGGAGTAAAGAAGTCCCCTTGCGAAGGCCAAGGGGGAGTAACAATTCTGAAGTTCATAAATTCCGAAATCCGAAAAGAGTTCAAAGTATGTACAAGTAATCAATTCTTCTCATTCCTTATCAAGTGGTGTTCGCTTCAAATTATTTCCTCCATCGAGCATACTGGTTCTACAAATTCTTAAAGTTGAAGCTGAAAGCAAATTCAACTCGCGGTTCAAATACAGATTCGTTGAAGATTTGAAGACCAAGAGCTTTATTCAAGGGGGAGCGTTGAAAGACATGAAGACATGCTACACCATAGTGTTTCAAAGATTCAAAGGAAGAAAACATCAAGACTTGAAGGTTTCAAGACCGATTTTTATTTATATATCTTTAGGGGGAGATTGTTAGGACCATAAATGTCCTACATATTAGAAAGATATATAAATAATTATATAGAGATTAATTAGATTTATTATTATTGTAAAAAGCCTTATGTGTATTAATTGGGCTTAGTTGATTAATGGGCTTAGGCCTTGTTTGTCTAAAGGCCTAAGTATATAAGGTTAATCTTAACCTTAGAATTATGTCAGCGATTCAGAACAACTGATAGAGAGTCATCGTGAGCTTAATTGTTTAGAGAGAGATAGTTAAGTTTTTCATTCAAACCTTTGTAAGTATCTTGAATCATGAATATGAGATGGATGACAAGTTGAAATCATCAATTGTTCGTGTTATTGCTCATTGATTATATTGTTACCTGATAATCTGGAACTATCAATATTGAGAGTTCCAGATCCGTGCAATGAACAATGAAATCAATAGATAATAACATAGATGTTTATGATTTCAACTAGTCATCCATATAATGCTTTCAATCAGAGTGTTTTACAATATGGAATCGGAAAGCAAATGAACAACTAGCCTATTTTTCTAAGGCTAATACAATATATATATATATATATATATATATATATATATATATATGACGGGCCTGTGGTTAACAAGCCCACGACCCATTCACTAACTAGGCTCAAAATAAAGAAATACAATTTAAACCCTTGAACTTTAAATCAACAATAAATGACCCTAACAATCTCCCCCTTTGATTTGAAGTTCGAGTTCGCGCCAGTTATGAACATATCTTTTACGGAGCGCAAAGTGTATCTCGAACCATCTGATAGCACGGTGCTAGTCGATGCGATCTTCAACCATTTCCAAGGCTTTCCGAGCAGTTGTTTCTTCTGGATTGGGAACATACGAAAGCCTTCGAGTTTCGGACTCGTGAGATATGATCTTTCGAAGAATATCTTGAACTTTGAAGAGCGTGCCGTCGCAGAATCTGTCTACCTGACTGAAACGTAGAAATCTTTTCTATTTCTGTTCGTTGAAGTAGACAATCCCAAATTCAGGTTCTAAAAGTAGAGCGTTCTCGGGATACATCTTCAATTCAGGAGCTTGCAGATCCGGCTTTATCAGATTTACCTTCTTTGCCCTGTTCTCGATTACCATTTGGAAGTCCGTGAGATATGACATCATAATAGTACGGACCAGGAATCGACGAACAGCTTCGAGCGCCTTTGTAACTGGAAGCGGTCAGATAGTTCTTGAGCGAAGGTCTTTCCGAATAGTGTAGAAGTCGAACGGTCGGAGGTGCTGGAAGTCGCCTTCAGAAAATCTCCATTCATTCCCATCTTCGCGTCTGACGGTGAATACAGGATAAACAACTTTCATAATTCGGCCTGACACGATGTTGAGCACTTATGTGATCTGATGCTTGGTTCGTACTTGGCTAACTGGTAGACACCGCTTCATTGCACTTACGTACCGGCGTTGGTATTCGGGGTTAGAACTGTAAATACTAAGGCTGAAGGTCGGCTCGATTGGGCGTAGTCTACATTGTCGCTGGAGCAAGAACTGATCGTAGTCTACATTGTCATCTTCATCAGTTGGGAAGACCAAATTAACCAGGAAATTTGCGGCACTGGCGGCTTTTTCATATCATGCATCTTCGGTTTCCGGGTTGGTCTCGCAGTCTGGATCAATCATATCCAGTATCGGCATATCTGATGAGTCATCTGTAACCAGTTCCTGTGTTGAACCCTCAGGCTTTTCATTCGTCGGGTCTTCATCATCTGAAATGTCCATGTCTATTACCATCTCGGCTAATGGCAACTCGGCTTCAGGTGCGTCTTCGGTTGTCGTTGCCGCAGTTGAGGGTTTCGGGTGAACCACGGTTGTAGTTTTGGTGAGGATCAGGGCGGTCTCGGTTAGTCTTTGTCTTTTCTCCCCCTCACGGTGATCAGGATCATCCTGGTCATCGTGCTTGCATTTCAGACCGCCTGCTTGACTCTTGCATGTATCTTCGAGTGAACGGACTCTCTCGGACAGCGTAGTGAGCGCTTGTTTGAAGTCCTTAAGAGTCGATTCAAGGGTATCCATTCGAGTGGTAATGGGTGATGAAGGAGCAGTGACTTGTGATTTCAGAACGGATAGCAGGTCTGCTTCGGTAGAGGCGTCGGTTTCGGATTGTTGGAGCAGTTGGGCTTGAAGCATCGTCTTGAGGGTGTCCACCGAGTAGGTAGGCTGAGCAGGAGCCGGTGGAGGTGTAGGGGCGGTTTCAGCTTCGACGATCTTCTCTTTTCCTTTGATTAAGCTCTTGATTTTGGCGAGCTCGGCGGCCATGTCCTGTTCCATTGCCTCGCGGACATCCTTGAGGGTGTTGTCCAGGGACCCTTGTGACACAAAGTCGGGTAAAGTAACACCGGGATCACTTAGATTGCCCGTTGAAGCGTCTGCCGCAGAGGCAGAGCCACCTACGTTCACGGTTGGCGCAGGGATAGCCGTGGTAGGATTTCCGTCCGATCCTCGTGTTCCGCCAGACGGAGACACTACAGACGTTCCGATCGAGTCACGAAGAATCTCGATTTGGTGTTCCTCATCATGTGTCCTAGTCGAAGAATGTATAATATCAATTGGCTCTAGGCTCAATCGTGCACTGAAAGAAGGCGAGACCGGGGGTTGCTGGTCTCTTATTTCAACACCAGCACTCTCCGACTGAGAGACCGGTGGAAGTTGTGCTTGATCCCCGTGAGAAACTGAAACATCCGTCTTTTGAGAGATGGATGAGTGGATAAGGGGGTTGTGCAATTGCTTCGTTGGGTCCACAGAGGCTTCTTCAATATCCTGTCCCAACGGATGAGACGGGATAGCAGATGTGGCTACCTGGATTACACTCGGTTGGGGTCGCTCAGAAGCCTCGTTATCTTTACGGCTTAATCTTTCTTGATTCTTTGTCGACCTGACTTCACTCGGTCTCACTTTTTCTTTTTTTTCAACTAAGTCCCCCTCCGCTCTCCTTCCTCCTCTTGTACTAGGACCCTCACGTCGCTCGGGTCTAAGTCCATGGGGAGGTCCCTCCGGCGCTGGCTGGACCATGGGAAAAATACTTTGCTCCCCCTTGACTGATGCATAGGCATATCCTTGCTCCCCCTCGAAACAGGAATGTGATTACGTAGGAGACGTCGACATAAAAAAAAACTTTTAGACTTTTAAGAAAAAAAATATGTGACACTCCCCCTCAAATGATGAACACCAAAGGTAGTGCTCCCCCTCAAAATGTGCACGGAGTTAAGTGTGTTAGGCCCATGATCTTCAACAATCCAAGAATTATGTAACAAGAAGAGGAAGAACAATTTATTATAGAGAGAACAAGATTGTTTAATGGCTACATCTTGAATTATGGAAAGTGTTATTACAAACTACATTACAAATGCTATTTATACTTTCTCACTTGTTACAACAGTTAAGCCTAAGCCCATATACAAAGCCTTTGCTTTACAAAACTTTCTAATATATTTAGGACAACAATAGTGTCCTAACATTCTCCCCCTAAAGTTTTGGAAAGCAAAATCATCTTCAAATCTGAAGCTCATCTCCCCCTTGATTTTCCTTGAAAAAACTTTAGCGAATCACTCTTGATCTGAATTCGGAATATAGGAGATCACAATTCTGAGTGCACTTAGTCAGAACTATGCATTCTGAATGCACTTAGTCACAATTTTAAAATCAAGGACTTAGAACTTTGAATGCACTTAGTCAGAACATAGAATTCTGAATGCATTTAGTCAGAGTTCTGAATCAACTTAAAGATAATTCAGATCAGTCATGATCAACTTTAGTTGTGCCTTCTTCAAATGTAGGCTCGACTCCCCCTTGAAAGTTGCTCTTTGATAAACCAAGTCTAAATCTGATCACTCTTGAATTGAATTCTGAATACATACGATCACAATTCTGAATGCACTTAGTCAGAACATTGAATTCTGAATGCATTTAGTCATAATTTTAAAATCAAGGACTTAGAGCTTTGAATGCACTTAGTCAGAACTTTTGGATTCTGAATTCATTTAGTCAGAGTCCCACATCAACTCTAGAAATAATTCAAATCAGTCCTAATAAATTATAGCGGCTTAAGAGCTTGGTCTGACTTTGCCCGAAGAAGGAACGGTAAAAAGCACGCGCTACTCGGTAGGGATGAGACGACCCAAGCAAATAAAACTGTTCAGCAACTGTAGAGAAATGCTCATCTTCAAAATACTTCAAACCACTGAATGAAGAGAATCCAGAACTTTAATCTTCAAGAAATAGCTGGATGATTATAAGCACTCAAAAGTCTGAATCACAACCAAAGCACCAGAACAATGATTGCAAGCACTCACAATTCTGATTGATCAGGTCAGAAAAATGATTAAGAGCACTCAACGGTCTAGCATTGTCAACAAAACTTCAGAATAATGATTGCAAATACTCAAGCATCTCTTCCAATCCAATCAAAGACTGAATTTCAATACTCACCTTCTGAAAATCTTGAAAGAATAGAGCCCTTTTAAACTTTGACAGTTTGCTAATATCCATGAACAATGTCCCCCTTGGATTGGGCTGATGCGAAACCATATGAATTCTGAGCAAGAAGGATGCGAAACCATGAATTCGGATGTAGTTGGATGCGAAACCATGGGGATTCGTATCAGGTTGGATGCGAAACCATGGGGATTCGGATTAAGAAGGATACGAAAACCATGGGGATTCGGATCAAGAAGGATACGCAACCATATGAATCCGGATCATGAAGGATGCGAAATCATGGAATTCGTATCATGTTGAATGCGAAACCAATAGAAGTCGGATCATAAGGATACGAAACCAAGAGAATTCGTACCAAGGCAAGTGAGAAACCATGCCAATTCGGAATAAATGGAATCCGAAACCATTAGAATTTGGATCAGAAGGATGTGAAACCATCTATATTGTTGAACTTTTAGGTGTAAGCACATTCCGAAACGCTCAGAACTAAGATGACCAAATTCCTCAATATTTCAGACTTCACATGATCCGAAACCATCAACTCTGAACAGTTCGAATCCATCTAAACCATTAAAAATTATCATATGAATGATCCGAAACCAACAGTAGCATCCGAAACCATTTATGACTGAACCAAAACCAAGTATGAATGATCCAAAACCATGCAGCAGCATCCGAAAATCACTAAAATCATCATAACTTCTTCAATTCTTGACCAATTTCAGTGATTCTTGCACAGACAGATTCGCAAGATGAAGATGCACAGATTTCTAGTTGATTACTGTTGTTGATCCAAACCCTCGGTGATTTGATAATGACCCTCTCTTATATACTTAGTGAAAATTGTAAGTAAACAATATGTATCAGAGTTTCACTATCGCTGATAAGTACTAAGATCTTCCAATACCGCTGATAGGTTCTACGCTGAAGTCGAAGATCAAGCTCAAGAACCAGCGACAAGTCTCCTAATGAACTGATGCGGATCAGCGAAGACTCAGATTTGTCCACTCAACGTGAAGTATCAAGTACAAGACTTCAGCTATCGCTGAACTCTATCATTCGCTGATAAATAATGATAGATCGCTGAATCATCGAAAAGCTGATCATGAAGTCTTCCGTACAAAGTACTTTTTGTCTCATCCACCCTTGCACGACTCCGTACGATATGTCAGAATAGAACCTCCTTATTGTCTGAAATCGTACAACCACTCTGATACTACACTGTTCAACATGCGGCTACTAAGGTTGTCAACAAAGGTCAATGACATGCAACCAATCAGCTGCTGCCACGTGTAAAGTATAAACTGCATTGCATTAAATGCATGCAGTATATATGAAGAAGAACTCACTTCTTTTTGAAGCAACTTGCTAACTCTGGACAAGTTCATCCTTTCTATCTTGAGATAGGTTATTATTAGTAATTTCCTTCTCCTTCTTAGTGCAAGAAACTTAGTGTTCCAACTTGTTTAGATTTAGGATTTATCCTTAATCTTGTTTCCGCAACAAGCTGTAAATTGTTAATGATTTATCAATAAACAATTTAGAAAAGTAAAATCTGTGTGTTTGTATTCAACCCCCCCCCCCCCCCTTACAAACTTGTATAACCCTTCGGGACCAACAAGTGGTATCAGAGCGGATTTGTTTAATCTCATAAACAAGATCTAATCTATACTAAGATTTCTCTTCCTTGCTATTTTTGAAAATGGCCACCAACACAAACACAAACTATATAGACAATGGTTCTCTTGCAAAACCCCCTAGATTCTCCAGAGATAATTTTAATCTATGGAAAAATAGGATGACTCTCTTCCTAGAAGGTGTAGACCCTACTATGCCTTATTATCTTGAAAACGGCCCATTTATTCCTGTAAGAATTGATGCCGCAGTACCTGCCGCTGAGAATAGACCTACTATTCCAGAAAGGCTGGTACCCAAAGATGTTCATACGTGGACTGACGAAGATAAGAAGAAAGTGGCTATCGACACAAAAGCCAGATCCATACTATCCATGGCTCTTCCTGACGAAGTCTACCATTCCGTCATGAACCTGAAATCCTCAAAAGCCATGTGGGACACAATATGTGTTCAGTATGAAGGTACTGCTGAAGTCTAGGATTCTCGAAAGATCAACCTGGTAAGACAGTATGAAAGTTTCATTTGTGGTAAAAATGAGACTCTCTATGAAGTTCACCAACGTTTTAATTGCTTACTAATAGATCTGAAAACTGTTGGTAAGAAATATTCTAACTTTGAAGTGCTGACAAAGTTTCTAGAATGTTTACCTGAAAGCTGGGACAGTTATTCTATGTGTCTCAAGCTGTCAAAAGATCTAAGATCAATGACTCTTGTTACCTTATATGGCACAATGCTGAATCATGAGCAATCAAGCCATCTTAAGAAGAATCTTGTAAAAGATTCCAAAAGCACCCCTATTGCTTTAATATCAGAGGAACCTTCTACTCAGCGACCCTCGGTCACCATCACTGAGTTAGAGAGTAACTCTGAAAGGTCATCAGATTCTGAATCTTCAGATGATGATGAATCTTTGGCTCTCCTAACTAAAAAGTTCAGGAGATTCGCCAAAAAGAAAATGTTCAGAAAGAACAAACCTCTTTCTATAACTGATAAGCCAAGATCATCAGCTACTGTTGATAAGGCTACTGCTACTTGTTTTAATTGCGAAAAGATTGGACATTTCGCTAACGAGTGCAGGTCTAAGAAAGTGTCGAGAAACTCAGCGTTTCCTAAGAAATCTTTTATTCCCAGGAATAAAGATGTCAAATATTCTAAGCTGAAAGAAAAATATGCAAAGCTGAAAAGCTTCAAGAAGAAAGGCAAAGGCCTGATGGTTTATGATTGGGCTGCTTCAGAAGAAGAAGAATCATCATCTGACTCTGAAGATGATGAAGCCAATCTCTGTCTTATGGCAAAGATTGAGGATGAGGAAGAAAGTTCAGACTTCCCTCTACTTCAACCTCTGCTGTTCAGGTATCACCTTCCTTCTTTACAAATATTGCAAATATTGATGAAGCTGATAGTCTCCGCAAAATCGATCTCTTGACTAGAAGCTTATATGAAGCCACGAATGGCAAAACTATAGTTGAAAACCAAAACCTTGATCTCGCTGAACAACTTAAAAACTGTCACCTTTAAATAGAAAAGCTTTCTAAAATTGAAGAAGATTTTAAAGATCAAGTGCATTTAAATCAGGTAGTCAAAATCGAACGAGCAGAAGCTATCGCTGCTTTGAAAGCTGAAAAGGCTACTGTTGAAGGATGGTGTAACTCTTCAAAAAAGATCACTGAGATAATTAAGTCTCAGATACCCCTGAGTGATAAACGTGGTCTTGGTTACAAATATGAAACTCAAGAACCAACCACTGATCGTTTCATGCTCTTATTTGGAACTTTCATATCCTCAGTCGCTGACACTTCATCCTCTCAGTGTTCGTCCTCCAGACCGCCTATTCCTGAGGAAATCTCTGCCACTTCAAAAGGCAAAGAGAAAATGGTTTATCCAAAACCTACCTCTGTCTTTAAAGATAAAGGTAAAGGAATTGCGTTGAACCAAAATCCTCAGAAGGGTACTTTAGCACCAAAGCTGAATGCTTCTAAAGCTTTAGTGATTTATTCCTCTGGATCAAGAAATCAGATCTCTGGATCTACTCAGCGTGGGTCTATTCAGCGATCTACTCCTAGACTCAGAGTGGATATCCTTGGTAAGAAATCTGAAGAATCAAGTGTTCCTCCCATTTCAAAAGCCAAAAGCTTATTTGGTGTTGGTCCTTCAAATTCAAAATCTAAAACTCAGCATTCAAATAGTCCTAGAACTATTTTTAGTTATAAGAAATGTTATCACTGTTGACTCACTGATCATATTGCTAGTAAGTGCCCCACAGCCACCAAAGCTGATAAGATAGCTAAGGTGAAGATTGCCCCCAAGGCAAAGAAGACCACTGAGGTTAAGAAATTAACCAAAGTGAAGACTGACAAAGCTGAATCTTCAAATGCTGCGAAGATTGCTGAACCTTCCAATCCAACTGCTTCCCTGACAAGCGTGTACACATGGTTAAGTGGGTACCCAAGAAAAACTAATATTCCTTTGTGATGCAGGTTCAGAAGGGTATCTGGTATCTCGATAGCGGATGCTCTAGACACATGACTGGAAAGAAAAGCCTGCTCGCTGAATACAAGGAAGAGAAGGGTCCCTCTGTGACTTTCGGTGGAAATGGAAAAGGACATACCCGAGGGTTTGGTGTACTCTCTAATGGTACAACCACCTTCAGAAGAGTCGCATATGTTGAAAGGCCGAAGCATAATCTGTTAAGCATCAGTCAGCTTTGCGACAAGGATAACAAAGTAATCTTTACCAAGGAATCCTGCTTTGTCACTGACAAAAAGGAGAAGATAGCTCTCAGCGGTTATCGTTTGGAAAATGTCTATGTAATAAACATGGACTCAACAACCACTGAGAACTCCTGTTTCTTCTCAAAAGCCTCATCTGATGTCAACTGGCTATGGCATAAGAGGCTCTTTCATCTGAATTTCAAGACACTGAACTCTCTTTCTTCAAAATAGTTAGTTACTGGTCTACCTCAACACTCATATGCCAAAGAGTCTTTATGTTCAGCATGTGAAAAAGGGAAGCAGACCAAAGCAAGCTTTAAATCAAAGCAAGTCTCATCAGTGTCATCTCCTCTACAACTACTCCATATGGATTTGTTTGGCCCTGTTAACAAACAATCCATCGCTGGAAAGAAATATACACTGGTCATAGTTGATGAATTCTCTCGTTATACATGGGTTATGTTTCTCCGTTCCAAGAGTGACACCCCTGAAGAACTCATCACCTTTGTTCGGAAGATGGAAACCCTGAACAATTTGACCGTTCGCTCAATAAGAAGTGATCATGGGACTGAATTCAAAAACAGTTCTCTTGATTCCTTCTTTGAGAGCAAGGGTATTTCTCACAACTTTTCTTCAGTGAGAACACCACAACAAAATGGAGTCGCTAAAAGAAGAAATAGAACAATTATTGAAGCTGCACGTTCAATGCTCAGCGATTCTCACCTGCCTACTCAGTTTTGGGCAGAAGCTTTCAACACTACTTGTTTTACGCAAAACAGGTCGCTGATAGTCAAAAGATTCAATAAAACAGCCTATGAACTATTTCATGGGAGAAAGCCTTCAATCAGCTTTCTTCACATCTTTGGATGTCAGTGTTTTATACTGAACAACAGAGATCCCCTTGGAAAGTTTGATCCTAAGGCTGATGATGGGATCTTTCTTGGATACTCCTCAGTTTCCAAAGCCTTTAGAGTCTTTAATCGAAGAAGACAAACTGTTGAAGAAACAATTCACGTAACGTTTGTCGAGTCCCGTTCAGCGAACTCTAAACCGTTCGCTGATACTGAAGAACTGAATCAATGGATGTTTTCTCATCTTGGTGATTCAGAAGATGTTCCCACTCCTCGTGCTCACACAGTTGAAGATGATGGTCCAACTATCATTCCAAATATGCAGAATAGTGAAGCTGAAACATCATGGGTCTCAGCTGTTCCTATAAACACTATACCTGCTTCTGAAACCAATATCTCAGATATTCCATCCACCTCTCAGCAATCAGTGAATATAATGACAACTACATCCATTCTTCTCTTGGCTGATACTCCAGACGTCGCTGAAGCTTCATCTTCAGCTCCTCCAGTTCAGGTTGAGTCAGCGTCTCACGCTCCGGCTCAGCGATGGGCTATAAATCACCCAATTGATCAAATTCTTGGTGATCCAAACGCTGGTATTCAGACTCGACGAAGTGCAGGTAATATTTGTTTATTTGTAAATTTTATTTCACTAACTGAACCAAAGAAAGTAGATGATGCCCTCAAAGATCCAAACTGGGTCAGCGCCATGCAAGAAGAGCTGACAGAATTCGAAAGAAACAAAGTTTGGAAACTTGTTCGAAGACCAACTGACAAAACAGTGATAGGCACTAAATGGTTCTATCGAAACAAGTTGGACGAACATGGAACTGTAACCCGCAACAAGGCTCGTCTTGTTGCTCAGGGATATAGACAAGAGGAAGGCATAGATTATGACAAAACATTTGCTCCAGTAGCAAGATTAGAATCTATTCGTCTATTCTTAGCATATGTTGTACACAAAGACTTCAAAGTATATCAGATGGATGTTAAGTCAGCGTTTCTAAATGGAAAGCTGAATGAAGAAGTCTATGTGGAACAACCTCCAGGATTCTCAGATCCTAAGCATCCAGGTTATGTTTATAAACTGGATAAGGCACTTTATGGCTTAAAGCAAGCTCCACGTGCATGGTATGACACTCTTTCTACTTATCTCCATATTGAGAAATTTGAGCGAGGTAAAATAGACAAAACTCTATTTTTCAGGAAAGTAAAAGGTCATATCATTCTTGTTCAAATATATGTTGATGATATTATATTTGGCTCGACTAACCCTGATCTCTGTACTCGTTTTGCTGATAGAATGAAAGAAGAGTATAAAATGAGCATGATGGGTGAACTAACATATTTCCTTGGTCTACAAATAAAACAAAATGAAAAGGGAACTTTCATTAATCAGGGAAAGTATGTTAAAGATATGCTGAAAAAATTCGACTTAACTGAAAGTTCAGCTATGAAGACCCCTATGGCACCACCGCTGACACTTGATAAGGACACTAAGGGTGTTCCTGTCAATGTCACGCTGTACCGTGGGATGATCGGCTCACTACTGTATCTTACAGCTAGCCGACCCGATATTATGTTTGCAACATGCTTGTGTGCACGATATCAAGCTGAACCTAAGATATCTCATATGAAATTTGTAAAGCGAATTTTTCGATATCTTAAGGGTACAACGAATCTAGGTCTTTGGTATCCCAAAGACTCAGGATTCGATTTAATCGCCTATTCAGATAGTGATTTTGCAGGTTGCAGAATGGATAGGAAAAGCACCACAGGAGGATGTCAGCTCCTGGGTGGAAAACTGGTAAGTTGGACAAGTAAAAAGCAAAACTCAGTGTCCACTTCCACAACTGAAGCTGAGTATGTAGCCGCTGGAAGCTGTTGTTCTCAGGTGTTGTGGATGAGAAATCAACTACTGGACTGTGACCTTCAACTCTCAAATATTCCAATCTATTGCGACAGCACAAGTGCCATCGCTATAGGTAATAATCCAGTGCTACACTCAAAGACAAAACACATCGAAATCAGGTATCACTTTATCAGAGATCATGTGAAGAATGGTGATATAGAACTTCATTTTATCCCAACTGACTATCAGTTAGCTGATCTGTTCACCAAACCTCTTGATGAGACAAGATTCAACTTTCTCATCAGCGAGCATGGAATGCTGAACTTTGAAGGATAAAATCTTCAGCAGTTCACATTTGATCAGCGATAGGATAAAATCAACTTGTATAACCCATTCTATCCTCCTCTCTATCCTGATTCGCTGATATCAAGTTATGTTTTTCTCTCTGACAAATCGCATGTAAATGCAAGATTTCAAAACAAATCTCATCGCTGAATATCTCTTCCTTATCAGCGATACTTTGAAATTTCTTAAAACCAACTGATTTCTATTCAGTGCTTCATGTTTTAAAAGTGTCCCTGAGTTTTTCAAAACCTCAGACAACCAAGAATATGAAAGGACAGTTGTGACGTCATTACAACGGATAAACCCAGACACGTTCTTCTTTCTGACACACGTTTGCACGTTTCGTTTACTTACCAATCAAATGCAAACACGTGTCCGTGTCATGATGAAAATCTTTTCCCGCTCAAGATTTTCTCTTTCTAAAATCTCTCTATATAAACAAATTCCTCGTTTATATTTTTCTCTTACGCGAACTTCTCCTCCAAGCAAAGAAAGAATTCACTGTTGCATTTGGCTCTCGATTTTTCAAGAACAATTGTTCATCTTCTTCAAACATCAAAGGTTAATGTGTTCTTATTATTTACCAAATGCAAATAACTTATTTCTGATCTTCTCTTTGTTTTAACAAGATCAAACAAAAGAACTTCTTAAAAATAAAATCATTTTCTTTCATGGTTTTATGAACACAACCATTTCATGGTTGTTCTTCAAGTTTAAATGCGAAAATCTTAAACTTGTTCTTCACACATTCGTTTTTTTTCCAGAATCCCTAAAGGAAATTGGAAAACAAGATTTTTGTCTGAATGAAATGGACAAAATTCGAACCATCTTATTGGAAAATTTCTTTCCACATTAAGATTATTCTTATTTGTTAATCCTTTGGTTGAACTGATAATACAGAGAATGGCATCTTCTGACATACCCAAGAACACCAACGCTGAAAACACTTCTGCTGATGACCCTGCTGAGGAAATGGACATCTTCAAGGCTCCTCAAGTCAAATTTGCCCTTGACAAACTGGATTGGACTAAGGTGAACAACCTCTATGCGCTTCTCGAGTTTCCTCCTCGAAAGCAAGTCACACATCTAGCTGATGCTGTGAACTTCCTAAAGAATTGTTGCATCTCCACAGCCCTGACCATAACACCTCCTGCACATCAGCTTTTGCTCTCACAATTCTGGTACTCAGCCAGACACTCTCAGCTACCCTCAGCCAAAGACCCCTCCAAAACAATCGATTGCATCCTCTGCGATATCGAATATGGCACCATGAAGATTACCCCTGCCATAATTCGCAAAGCTCTCAGCCTTCCCATCGCCACCAAGGAAAAACCCTTTGTTCCCCTCCCTGACCCCAAGAAAAACTAAGACAGGGAAGCCATCGTTGCATTTTTCGATGCAATGGGCTATGTATGGGAAATCGGCAGAGACATGAAGCCCGAGAAGAAGCTGACGATTATCAAGAAATCGAAAATGCCCAGCGAGATGAATTTCATCTTCGCCCATTTGATCAGCTGCATGACTGCAAAGAGCGGCTCCTCTGACCAAGCCGCTAAGCCTCAGCAAGCAATGGGATATGCTTTGCTGAAAGGTCTCAACATAGACTGGGCATCGATTATCTATGATGACCTGGTTCTCAGAGTGGACACCATCACTGACAGACCTCCATGGGTTCCATATCCTCGGTTCATCAGCGCTATTTTCCAAAGAGGCCTGAAAGACAGCTACCTAGAAGAGGGTGACCTGAAACTCTCTCAGGTCGGCCCTAAAATACTCGACTTCAAACCAGTGGCGAATGAGGTACGTCTTTCTACACTCTTGACTCTTCTTAACCCTACTACTTCTTCTACTTCTGCAGCTCCTTCAGCGGACAAACCCACCGCTGATACCCCAGGTGCTACCTCCATTCCTCTTAAAAGGAAACATTCTGACACCTACCTTAGTTCCAAAAGAACTAAGAAGACCAAGGAGCAACCCAAGCAATCTCCTGCTAAAAACTCCTCAGCTCCTCTTGTTGAGCTGAAGGAAAGTTCAGTGGTACGCTCTGCCACACCTGAACAAGCCATCCCTTCAATCCCGACCTCAGCATCTCCAAACGTTGAGGTTACAAACTTGGAAACTACCCAACCTACCTCAGTCTCTCAAAAGACTGATGAAGTGATTCTCAGCGATTCCAACGCTGAACTCAGTAACCAACCTCCATTCTTATCCTTCGCTTCTCCCTCCACTCATTTGGACCCCACTCCAGTTATCACAACTGCACCTGTCATTCCTCCAGGAACTAAAGGAACGACGGAAGTAGGACCTGCAGAGCTGTCCATACGTCCACGTACTCTCGCTGATGATATGGAACTTTACTCAGGAACCCGTGATTTTGATGAATTCACCAATCCTCCTGCAGGTACTCACAAATCCATATACACTGTTACTAAACCCCAAACTTCTGAGCTTTCCTCTGTTCACAAGTTTTTATATGTTACAGGTCCTAATTTGAGAGACATCAACACGTCTTTGAAGACAGTAGAGACCACGCTGACTGGTCTCACGTCTACTCTTTCCGGCAACTCTTCAGCTGTAACAACCGCTGGAGAGAATCTCTTAAAACTTACAATCGAAGTCGGAAAGAATGCCTCCAAAGCTGATATGGAGAAGGTTGATCAATCTCTGAGCAACTTTGCCAAAGTTCTCGCTGACATCTACACAGACTACCTCGACATCAAGAAATCTGTAGACACCATGTCCAGCAAAGTCACAACGCTGAAGACATCGGTTGGCACACTCGAAGGTGATATGTCTACTATAAAGACTGATGTCAGTTCAGTAAAAACTGATATGAGTTCTGTGAAGACTGATGTCAACACGATGAAGAATGACATCTCTTCAATTCAGAATTTGTTGAAGCAGATTCTGACCAACACGACCGCCCCGGCACCTGCCCCTGCACCTCCATCTTTTACTACGGCGAATCGTACTGAACTTGTGAAGATCAATCCTGGTATTTCTGACATGGAAAACAGATTATCAGCGATTGAAATGTTAATAGGGATCCCTGGCCAAGAAGACAGGGAAACCACACGAGCTGCTGAATCTTCTTATTCCTCCCCCAGTCATCATGATAAAGAGGGGGAGAAGAGCGCTGAAGACCTTTCCCATGATGAATCTATCAGGGGAGAGACGACTGAAGACCTCAACTTCTCTAAAGAGGGTAAGAAGACAATTGAAGCTGAAGCACCCGCTGGACCTCAGGGAGATGAAAACCCTGAGGGAACCGAGAAGCTCGCCTCTGTATCTGAGGGGGAGCAACTCGAAGAAGAAGTTGAAGAAACTGAGTCTGAAGCTGAAGATGAAGAAGCCATCGATTTGTCTGATGCTGAACCATCCTCTTCTGCAAAGAATGATGATGACGAAGATGACGATGATGATGATTCTTTTATCGTCAAGCCTGCTCAGAGAACTAAAGCTCTTAAAGGGATTCTGATAAATGAACCTTCAGGGGAGCGGACAAAGACAAAGCCATCAGCATCCGAAGCTGACAAAGGCAAAGGAAAAGGTGTCGCTGAAGATGAAAATCTGATGATCTTGCTTAACAAGCCGGTTTGTCAGGTACATTAATCCTACACAACATCCTTCCTCTATACACTTTATCAGTTCTCTACCTCCGCAAACCTCTATACATAATCCCATTCTTTCCATCTCTGTTCTTACTTGTAAGATCGCTGCGTTTCAGCTAGTCCTCTCCCCTGTTTGAGGATATCGCTGAAGTTCCTACAGCTGCGACTTCAACAACAATCCCAGCTCTCAACGCTGAAGAAATAATCCCAGTCTTGGACTTGATCTCTGAGACTGATGAACCTGAAGAACAGACTCTCTCTCACAAAAACAGACCTTCCTTGGCTCCTCAAAAGCTAAGTGGAGAGGATCAAGAAAAGAGAGATGCAATGATCAAGAGACTTGAAGATCAGCGAATCATTCTGAAGAGTGATCAACTTCCTTCCGTTCCTCCAAAGTTCAGAGTTTCCCAAAAGGAATACAAGGAACACCTCAGAGCTGAACGCTTAATCGCTGAAAGAAAGGAAGCTGAAGAAAAAGATAGAGAATACGCCATCAAGCTTACTCAACGATCAATAAAAGACCCCAAGCTGAAAAGAGTTCCCATTGATGTTCAACGTCAGCTATGGGATGATGCTCAAAAGATCGTTAGAGAAAAGACTAAGGTCTCTGACACGACCTTGGAATGGGCTAAACAAATGCTGACCTATCGATCTAGACCATCCAAAATCCTCAAAGCAAACATCAGAGGAAAACTGTACGCCGACGTTCCTGTTGTTGAAGTGGATGTCTATAGAGATGACAAAACCAAACAAACTTTCTATGCTGCTACCTTAGAAAAGTTTGGTCACTCTGAATGGTTAGAAACAAAATTAGCCATTCAGGGATCGCGCTCAAAGTACAAAAGCCATGTCGAGAAGATCTTAAATAAACAGATCGACCTGCTTTTCTTCTGCTGTGGATATTCCTCATCTTCCTTAACAAAGAAAAGTCTCTGCTAAGAAAAAGAAAGTCTCTGATTCAGGCCTCCTATACGGAATGAAACAGGTATTGGTTTCTCTCGTGCTGAAGTTCTTGGCCCTGATGCTGATCTCTCAGCGCTTGACACCTCCCTACCACCTGGAGAAACTTTCATTCCTGGCACAGTTGTAAGTGATCCATATGGTATATTCTTTCTAGACTACGATGGAAACCATCACTTTCAACGTATCTCTGAGCTCCACCTCGCTCCCATCGAACAACTCAGAGATCTCTTATACTGGTGTGAAGTCAGACGCGACATCAAAGTTAGACACCTAAAGCCCTTGATTTTTGAAGAAGCTCTGAAGAAAAAGAATCAAGGAGTAGATGTCCCTGATTGGATGATTGCCACATCAATGACCCTTGATGAACAAATCATTAAGGAAGAACCTTTTGACGGATAGGATCGCCTTGAAATTCTTTCTATCCTTATCTGTCTACATCTTTTGTACTTGTAATTGTATTCGCTGTACTTGTAATTTTTCCTCTTCCCTCTGTAATCTTTACAAAGTTTAAAGAAAAATTTCAGCGAACGTACTTTACTCCATCAGTACAGAAAAGATCCCAGAAAACAGTAAAATGGACAAATATTTTATGAGTTCTTTTTATCCTTATGTTTTCATTATATAGCAATTTTCTCTGTTGCTATGTCATAATCAAATAGGGGGAGATTGTTGATCCAAACCCTCAGTGATTTGATAATGACCCTCTCTAATATACTTAGTGAAAATTGTAAGTAAACAATATGTATCATAGTTTCACTATCGCTGATAAGTACTAAGATCTTCCAGTACCGCTGATAGGAACTCTCGCTCTTTAGATTAAACATTCAGCGAAACTGCTCACCATAATACTATGAGTCTGTTCAGTACTTATGGTGATCGCTGATAAGTTAGTTGTTTACTTATGATCCCTGAAGACAAGTTTCACGTCAACATAGGTTCTACGCTGAAGTCGAAGATCAAGCTCAAGAACCAGCGACAAGTCTCCTAATGAACTGATGCGGATCAGCGAAGACTCAGATTTGTCCACTCAACGTGAAGTATCAAGTACAAGACTTCAGCTATCGCTGAACTCTATCATTCGCTGATAAAGAATGATAGATCGCTGAATCATCGAAAAGTTGATCATGAAGTCTTCCGTACAAAGTACTTTTTGTCTCATCCACCCTTGCACGACTCCGTACGATATGTCAGAATAGAACCTCCTTATTGTCTGAAATCGTACAACCACTCTGATACTACACTGTTCAACATGCGGCTACTAAGGTTGTCAACAAAGGTCAATGACATGCAACCAATCAGCTGCTGCCACGTGTAAAGTATAAACTGCATTGCATTAAATGCATGCAGTATATAAGAAGAAGAACTCACTTCTTTTTTAAGCAACTTGCTAACTCTGGACAAGTTCATCCTTCTTATCTTGAGATAGGTTATTATTAGTAATTTCCTTCTCCTTCTTAGTGCAAGAAACTTAGTGTTCCAACTTGTTTAGATTTAGGATTTATCCTTAATCTTGTTTCCGCAACAAGCTGTAAATTGTTAATGATTTATCAATAAACAATTTAGAAAAGTAAAATCTGTGTGTTTGTATTCAACCCCCCCCCCCCCCCCTTCTACAAACTTGTATAACCCTTCGGGACCAACACTTGTAATTCGATCGATTTGATCGACTTTTGATCCAAAAAGTGAGTTCGACATTTTTTCGAACAAACAGCAACAAGGATCCGAAATCTGAGCAAAAATGGGCTAAAATCACTTGAATTGATGAGATCCGATGATCGTATCGATGAGAAATTCATCGATTTGGCTCTGATACCAATTGTTAGGCCCATGATCTTCAACAATCTAAGAATTATGTAACACGAAGAGGAAGAACAATTTATTATAGAGAGAAAACTAATCTAGAGAGAACAAGATTGTTTAATGGCTACATCTTGAATTATGGAAAGTGTTAGTACAAACTACATTACAAATGCTAATTATACTTCCTCACTTGTTACAACAGTTAAGCCTAAGCCCATATACAAAGCCTTTGCTTTACAAAACTTTCTAATATATTTAGTACAACAATAGTGTCCTAACAAAGTGCACTCGGGAATGCCCACACACACACACAAAAAAAACTTTTCTGACAGTTAAAAAATGTGTGTGACACTCCCCCTCAACAGTAGAGTAAACTTACCTGATACCGGTTCATGCTCCCCCTGAACACATGAACACTCTCCTCCAGATGGTTCCAGGTAGTTTGTGAGTAGCTCCCTCCTTCCGGTCATGTGCTTGGAGCATCCAGAGTCAAAGTACTACACATGACCGTCCTGCAAAACAAGTTTAGCGGACCTTGGGTACCCATATTTGTCTGGGTCCCGGAGGGTTAGGTTTGACACCCTTCATAGGAACTTGCTTTGACGCAGGTTTCCTCTTAGGTTTCGGTTTTACCTCAGTAGGAGTAACTCGTTTTGAAGTGGGTTTCCTATCTCGCTGTGGTTTAATCTCTGATTGGGAACCCCGTTGTAAATGGTGTTTCTTTTTGTTTTTATGGGGTTTACGTTTGGGTGTATGATTATATATGTGATATGACCCAAACCAATCATTATTCTTGATATCATCAAAGTCGTTCCAACAACAGCTAGAACAACACAAACAATCATGCGACAATTGAATCAATTGCTAAATGGAGTAAATTTTCATCGGAAAATTAACATCTCTTTTAACAAAACCATTTCTATGATTCCAAGCACAATCGTTTGAGTTCATTCTCGGGTAAAACAAAGTATTGAAAGACTTTGATGTTGTTTCCTTGGCTAGCCACTTTTGGTTACCCTTTTTAGTGTGGTCGTTCTTATTTGAAACAACATGAACAACATGGTCAGTGGCCTTTGAGGAAGCAGTATTTATGGTAGGCAATCGCTCGGTCTTTTGCTTCGGCTGTGATTGAGTTTGAGAAACAGGTTTAGATTTTGAAATCTTAATCACAGCGGGGGCCTTGGTTTTAAAACATGCACCCTTTAGAAAATTGACCGGTCGATTGACTACTGGTGATAAAAAGTCAGTATGACTCGGAAGAGGTTTGTCGAAGGGGAACGACTCAAACTCTCCATCAGAATTACCTTCAGAGTTCATATATTCTGAAAAATTGACTTCCGGAATTACAAGACTCGGACTGGTCAAGGAAGGCGAGGAACACTTTGTGCTTTCAGTTGTGTGCTTTGGGGAATTCGGTGCGGAAGCGTTTGAAAAATCAGATTTTAAATTCCTTTTAACACATTCATCTTGAGAAACTTTACTTTCTTGTGAAGAGATATTTACTATGAAAGCTTTACACGAGAATGTGTCAGATGAGTTTGAGGAAAGTTCAGGTGAAATTTGTGTTATATTTTGGAGTAGGTCAATCTGCACTTGGAGTTGACCATTTCTTATGTGCTCCTTCATCGTTTCTCTTGTCATGTCAGACAGTTTTGATGAGAGCTTATTGATTTCACACTGAAAAGTTTCCTTTTCTTCATTTGACACAACTTCGGTTTTCTCAGATTTGAGTTTCTCAAGCTCAGAGATTAGCGCATGCTTTTCCATTTGAAAAACTGACCTTTCTTTCTCGAGTGACTCCTCCAACTCGACTATCTTTGCTTCCAAGATGAGAGGGGGAACATAGAGCTTGTACTCGTCCGTCTCAGTCTTGGTTGCGGTTGCTTGGACCTCATCCTTTTTGGAGGAATCCTTGGGCTTTGCAACCTTGTAGCCGTCGAAGTAGTCATTCGAGAGATGCTTCTTGTTCTTTTGATAAGAATAATTTAAAGGTTCGTAACAAAATGGAAGTTGTATTCCTCGGTTTTGTGCGCGCTTATATTCCTCGGGTTCCTCTTCCTTTTCCGGTTCAAGAGGACCAGTCCATTGAATGGCATATTTCGAATACTTTATCTAATCCAAACAACCAAAACCATAGAAAGTAGGTGTTGTGTAGATACCCTTTTTCAAATATTGTGGGTTATCGTATCTGATTCCCCATTCTTTGTTAAAGTACGTGAACTCCTTGGGTTTATTCATAAAGATGGTTTGATCGGTTTGACCTCTTTTGTGGAGTTTTGTTTCAAGATCGGTGATTTTATTAACAAACTCCTTGTGCTGAATTTGAAGAGCAGAACATTGATAAAGAATATCTTCTTTCTCATTCAAACACTGAGCAAACTGAGACTGAAGATCAGATAATTTGGCCCGTAAGACCTTAGGTGCTATTGAAAGATTTTTGCATTTGTCTTTTAAATTAGCATTTTCAGACTTATATTTTTCTGTTATTCTCGTTAGAACATCTAGCTTTTCGGTTAGAGATCTAATCTCAAGATTTTGTTCTTTAGAGGTGGGCTTAAAGGAATCTGCCTGTTCGGTAAGAGATTGCATTTGATTCAAGAAATCTTGTTGGCTAGAATCACATAGATGACTTGTCTTTTCTTCATCGGCTAGAGAGTGATATCCCATGAAAGCATCAGCAACAGCAGAATCGCTTTCATCATCAGAACGACCCAACTAGTAGTCGTTTTCCATAAGTAGAGCTTCTCCAGCTTCCTTCTGCTCAATTAGGGCGAGCTTAGCCTTGTAGTAATGAGAATTCTTTACCACAGGCCTCTTACAATCTTTAGCGAAGTGACCAAGCTTTCCGCAGTTGTAACATGTCACTGGTTCATCTTTCTTCTTACTTTCTACTTTCTCCGTCTTCTCCTTCTTCTCTGACTTATCTTGCTCATCAGCCTTCTTCTTTCCCTCATACTTGTCCTGATGATCATGGCGCTTGTTGGAGGAGGTGGAGTAGCGCTAATTATTGGACGAAGGCTTCTTATAGAACTTTTGTTGTTGGAAAGATTTAGTGAGCAGAGCTATCGCTTTTTTGAAGTCAGATACTTCATCATTAGAGTCACTGTCTTCCTTTTCTTCAGATTCGGAAGAGCTTTGCTTTTGAGCACGTTAGGAGTGACGGCCCAAAGATTTCCCTTGCTTGGAGGACATGAGTGCAATAGGATCAGCAGCTGGCTTTGATGTAGTCTTCTTCTCGCTCAGAAGTTCATTCACTTCATCTTCGTCTTGAAGAAGCGTCTCATAAAGTTCATTGATGCCAATGTTCTCTATCAAGTTGTTGTGCTTGACATGAGAAGCAAACACCTTCCATTCTGGCAGCAGATTGTTGAGGAACTTGAGAGCGTTTTCCATGATGGAGCGAGTGATCTTAATCTTGTTCAGTTCATTAAGAAGTAAGCAAAAATGTTCATAGGCCTGGGTGAGAGACTCGCTGGCGCGCTGCTTGAAACCATCGAACTTGGTTATTGCGTTGTTGATCTTCAGTTGATTTCCGACATCGCTCCCACGCATCATTCTGGCCACTTGATCCTACATGCCCTTTGCTGTGTCTTTGTAACTATCGATGGCAGTGTAGATCGTGTTGGGGAGGGCTTGAACAAGATATCTCTTTGCATGCTTTTCACCTTCAATCATGCCTCTTTCATCTTCGGTCATGTCGGTGAGAGTCTTTTCCTCACGACGAGCTTCAGCATTTGCAGTTGCTGCTATGGTCTTCATCGGCCAAGGGATTGGACCCTTTTCAAGAGCTCTCTTGATATAGACGTAGTTGTCCTTGGACTCTATAAAGATCATGAATCTATCTCGCCACTGGCTGTACTCACCTTGATAAAGGCAAGGTGGTTTGGTGTCAGTTCCGATTGCAAGAGCGTCACGCGAAGACATCTTTGGTTGCACTGGAATGATCGTCAGACGAATTGATTGATTCAAAGTGTAAACCTAACGCAAGGCACTACAAGTGATATCCTAACGCAGGTTCTACGACAGACTTAAACTAGTAACAGGTAAGATTTCAACAAACTGAACTTACCGGATAGGAATCCGGATAAGAAGTCTGATCTGGAAGTGTCCGGATCATATTAAGTGAAAACAGTTCAAAAACACAAAAGTATCCGGATAAGAGGAAGAATCCGGGCAGCCTTAGGTTTTCGGATAACAAAGGTTACCGGATGGCAAAAGTGTCTGAATAGAAAAATAAACACAATACTTACCGGGTGAAAGATGTTTCCGAATAGAATACATACCGGATGAGATACTTACCGGGTAAATGGAGATTCTGGATAAAATGTTTTCCCGGATACTTAGAGTTGTCCGGATAAAAATCTCTACCGGATACCTAGAGTTGTCCGGATAAAATCTTTACCGGAAACTTTGGGTTTCCGGAACACAATACCCGGAAAGATTAGAGTTTAAAAGGACTTACCCGAAAAGGTGAACGTACCCGGAAAACTTACCCGGAAAGATGGATGTACCCGGAAAGAATTAACAAAAACGTCCGGAAACCTGGGAGTTGTCCGGAAAGAACGGCTGGTTTGTCCGGGAACTGCAGTTGGATTGTGGAAATCAATTGGGAAACAACTAGGGTTGCTCAAAAATGTTCCTGAAAGATTAGAAACACTACCAAACACAAAAATAACACTACCCAAATCGATTTTGAAGCAAAAACAACACGTTTTGATGATTAAAAATTCAATTTTTCTCAAGAACACACTCAAAACTTTTGAACTTTGATTTGCTTAAAAACCACTCAAATGATCGAATTAGGATATGAAAGTTTGCAGAATCACTAATAGCAATGATACTAACAATACCCAATAACCGAAATCGATCAATTTTACCAGAGTCAAAATTTTGATATTCAGTTAAGAACACAGACGAGTAAAAGTGAAAACTTACCAGAAATCAATTTGAATACTTTGAATCAATTATGTCCGTCTGCTCTGATACCAATTGAGAGTTCCAGATCCATACAACGAACAATGAAATCAATAGATAATAACAGAGATGTTTATGATTTCAACTGGTCATCCATATAATGCTTTTCAATCAGAGTATTTTACAATATGGAATCGGAAAGCAAATGAACAACTAGCCCATTTTTCTAAGGCTAATACAATATATATATGGCGGGCCCGTGGTTAACAAGCCCACGGCCCGTTCACTAACTAGGCTCAAAATAAAGAAATACAATTTAAACCCTTGAACTTTAAATCAACTATAAATGACCCTAACATCATCATGTTTTCTTTTTAATCCCTACTCTTGACCCTTACACGTGTTCTCTAAGCTGGCAACCCTCTCAGATAAGGTTTCGAGGGTGCGTTGGACGTCGGTTAAGGTTGTAGTAAGTGTATCAGGATTTGTATTTATTTGGGTTTGGGCATCTGTAGGAGTGACCGGGGGTTGTGTTTGGGCTTGTGAGCGAAGAATACTCACAAAGTCGGCTTCAGAGGAGGCGTCGGTATTTGATTGGGATAGGAGCTTATCGAGGAGTGCGGCTTTGAGTGCCTCGATGTTCATGTTCTGCAGGTTGGAGGTTGGGTGAGGAAGTGTGAAATGTGGTTGCGTAGGGGGATCTGCTGAAGCTACTTCCTTTCCCTTGATAGACCTCTTGATGAAATCCATATCCTCTGATAGCTTTCTCAAAATCTCAGATTGGACAACCTTTAAGGCGTCGTCCAGAGTTTCCTTGGAGACAAACTCCGGGACACTAACACCTGGAGCACTTAGCTTACCAGTTGTAGTAACTATGGTAGATTGCACCGCAGTACTGCTTGCGCTCACGGTTGGCTTGATGATAGCCGTGGCAGGTCTTCCACCCTGTCCTTGCAAGCCACCAAAAGGTAGACTTACTCGGGGTGTTCCGGTGGAGTCACGAAGAATCTCGACTGTAGCCGATGTAATGTGTTGTGTCCTAGTCAAAGAAAATAACGTATCAAGTGGCTCTAGACTCGATTGTGCACCCTAAAGAAGTCGAGAACCGGGGCTGGTGTTCTCTTGTTTCAACACCGGAACTCTCCAAGTGAGAGACCGGTGGGATTTGTGCTATGTCCCCGTGAGAAGTTGAAACAGTTTCCTTTTGAGAGGAGACTGAGTGGCTGGTTGGGGTGTGCAAATGCGTCTTTAGGCCCACGATTTCTTGTTCAATACCCTGTCCCAATAAATGAGACGAGGTAGTAGATGTGGTTGCCTAGCTAAATGGAGGCTGGTTGGGAGCAACCTGAGTAGATTGCTCCATTGCTCGAACGCTCTCATTCTTTTTCTTACTTCTCTGTTCACGCACTTGCTCACTTATACCTTCTTTTTCGACTTCAACTCCCTCTGCTTTCCTTATCTCTCTAGATTTTGCTAAGGTTCGGGGTGTGGGTTCCATGCGGAACTCATCGTCGTTGTTGTCGTCCGACTCAGTTGACTCACTTCCTGATTCCTCGGACCCTGACTCGGAACCGGATTCAGAACCTGAGTCGGATCCCAACTCTGAGCCAGAGGCGGACTCGGAATCTGATCCGAAGGCTGAGCCGGACTCGGAGCAGGAAGAGGAGGCCACCTCTTCAACTTGTACATGTTCCTATTCACGCATGATGTTGACCACCTCCCCCTCATGTAATTCAGGTTCTTCTTGTTGAGGTGAAGGAGGTGGGTGGGTTGGAGATGAGACAAGCTATCTTCGCGTGTAGACCTTTCAGCACTGCCCACACCGTGTCCCCTCACAATATGTTCTCTCATAACGCCCTGTTTGGGAGCCCCTGCTCTCCAAACCCTGCCACCTCTAGTACGAGGACCCTCACGTCTCTCGGGACGCCATCCTTGGGTAGGTCCTGCCGAATCTGGCTGGACCATCGGAGCGACTAAATTATTCTCATGCCTATAAGCTTTCACACTCAGTGTCGATTGGTCTGCGATAGCTAGCAAGTCGTTGGGTATCAGCATAGGGACTAGGTCCGGAATCATCTATTTGTTCTGGATCCTAGTCATTCGGGTTGAGAGAATTACCTCGTGATTGGCGCATCGAGGGCTCGTAGGGTCTGTAGCCATGAAATGGGCCACGATGAGTTGCAGGAATCGCGGGAATGGTAGGAACGTGAGGCGCTTGTCGCCTTGCTTCTTTTGGACTTTGTCAAGCAGTTCGGTCCAAAGGATTGATGCGTAGTCGATGTGACGGTTGTAGACTACGCCGTGGAATAATCGAAGCAGGTTGACGGTCGTCTGATCGATGCCTTTATTGATGGATGATAAGCACCTGTTCAGGATAGGGGAAAGCATCAGACGGGTTCGGGCGGATCGGGGCCCAAAACCCAAGCCCCGATCGGGTTTCAGATGGGATACTACAAAACCGAAACCCGTCCAATGAAGCTTCGGATATTCGGTTTTCGGGGCAATTCGGGTTCGGATATCCGCGGTCGTGTTTCTTGGTTTGGGCCTGGACTCGGCCCACTTCCAGGCCTGTTTTTTAGCCCAAGTTTACCCATTTTCCAGGCCTGTTTTTTAGCCCAAGTTTACCCAATTTTCGGTGTTGTTTTTCGGCAACTACAAGTCTACAATATATAAAAGTTAAACAACAATAATTTAAATACAACTATACAAGGTAAAGTACCAAACATCAAATTCCAAATAAGTAAATATGTTAGTTATATATCAAATTACAAAACCGAATAAGTTGATAACTATTAACTAATATGTTAAATAGTGAATAACCAAAGTCCAAAATACGAAATGTCCAAATCACCATCAAGCCAAATACCATATACGAACTAACGAAAGTGCAAGAAAAACCAAACCAAAAGACATGTTCACAATACCAAAATACCAAATGTTTCGAAATTACCAAATTACCAAGTCCAACCAAAATACGTGTTCCGAAAGTTCCAACCAAATGACCAATACCATCGAGCCAAAACTGAACAAGTGATCAAACATCCAAACCAATCCTGTAAGTCGGTAAGACGGTAACAAAAAAAATCAATAACCATAAATATAATGATAAATCAAAAAACCCTTAGTATAGTCTCGTACCTTCAAATCACGAATCAACATCAAATCACACCAAATCGTTTGAAGCTTGTGTACTAGGAGTATCTTTAGTACCAGAGCCGAAGAAGTTCCAAGCCTCAAATTTTCCATTTTTGCACGTTTTAAAATTAAAAGCAACAAATTTTAAAGTGTTTATTATAATTTATAAATTATCAAACTCATAAATTAATGTCGTACGCGTACCTTTCTCAAACTTCTCAAGATCCTCTATGTTTTCTTCCACCGCAAGTGGTTCAGTAGGGCCCCTTAACCAATCTTGCGTACAGATAAGTGCTTCAACTATTTTAGGAGTTAGAGAACTCCTAAAATTATCCACACCCTCCCACCTGTACTAAAAGTCGACTCAGATGCAACGGTAGAAATGGGTACGACAAGGACATCTCGTGCAACTTTGGAAAGGATGGGAAACCGTGCACTATTCAACTTCCACCACTTAAGCAAATCAAACTCTAAGCCATTATCATCCACAATGGCCTCTCCTAGATAAACATCCAACTCATTCATTTTTCTATCTAAGGCCCCACTTTCAAGTCTTTGCTTCTTCAAAATGTTTTTATACTTTGATTGTTTTCCAATAGGGGGAGTCCTTGTCCCAATTGCAATTGGGATTGGGATTGGGATTGGGATTAGGATTGGGAAGGTACAGAAAATTCTTGCAAATAATCTTCAAACAAAGAAGTAAGCTCAGACTTTACCTTCCGAAAACACGCTTCACCTCTTTCTTCACCAAACAATTGACAGAACTGGGATGGCATGTACTCCACTTTATCTCTTGGATCCAAAACATTGGCAAAAAAATTACCAAGTTCATCTTCTCTGGATCACCCCAGTATTTATCAAACTTCTCCTTCATTTTGATACCCATATTCTGTTTATAGAAAAAAAAAGTCAACGTAAATATGTAATATATAATTATAAATAAACTATAACAATGTAAATAAACTATAACAATGTAAATAAATTATAACAATATAAAATTAAATAATAAGTAGTTGTACCTTTTCAGTTAAATTCTGAGAAGCAATCATCTCTGTAAGCGTGAACCCCAAATCACATATCTCGGTAAGGTAACAATTGGAAGTGATATACAGAGAGCCTGAGATTCTTAGCGTCATCTCATAAAAGGTCTTCAAAAGGGTTACAGAGCTCTCTAAATACACCCAATCATAATATGCCAACACAGAATCACCCAAATCTATCTTGAACGAGGCATCGTGTCCATCATATGCTTCAAACACGGTTCTATAAGGGATGGCATTCCTGAGCATCATATAAGTTGAGTTCCATCTAGTAAGAACATAGAGACAAAGAAAACTTCTTTCTTCCACCCCAAGTAACGTAGCCAGTTCTCTAAACTTAAACAACCTAGCCGGTGAACCCCTTACCCACCTAACAGTCTCTCTAAGCTTCCTAACCGACGAATCTGCCATCTTCAACCCATCTTGGACAACTAAATTCAAAATATGTGCAACGCATCTCATATGTAAGTGTTGTGCCCTAACAGATGAACATCCCCAAGATACCAGTTTGCTTTTCAAGAATCCTATGGAAACATCGTTAGAAGATGCATTATCTACTGTGATGGTAGAAATGTTTTTGATGCCCCAGTCAACCAAACAAACCTCTAACGCTTTGTCTATTGCATCCCCCCTATGCTATTGGATTGGCACAAAAGATATTATTTTTTTGTTCAATCTCCATTGGGCATCAATATAATGTGCAGTTATGCACATATAATTGATCCGTTGCACGGATGTCCAAGTATTTATGGTTAAACTAAGCCGTTGTGAGTGTTCTTTAAAAAACCTTTTAAGACTGTTCCGCTCTTCATAATAAATGGTGAATATGTCTCTATTAATTGTCCATCTAGATGGTATTTTGAACATAGGACACGCTTCTTGCACCCATTGTCTCCACCCCCTACCCTCTACAAAACTTGAAAGGTAGTTCATCTATTATGATCATCTTGGCGGTTGCTTTCCTCACCCTCTCTTGATTAAAAACCCAGTGTTGATCCAAACCCTCAGTGATTTGATAATGACTCTCTAAGAATCACGTAGTGAAAATCATAGGTAGACAATATGTATTAATGTTTTGTCATCAAGGAAAATACTAAGTCTGTTTGGTATCGCTGATGAAAAAATATGCTTTAAATTTACACATTCAGCGACACTGTTCGTCAGCAAGCCCTGAGCCTGTTCAGTCTTGTTGATGATCGCTTATAATCTTAGTTGTTTACTTATGATCCCTGAAGACAAGTTTCACGTCAACTATGTTCTATGCTGAAGTCGAAGACCAAGCCAAAGAACCAGCGACAAGTCTACTAATGAACTGATGCGGATATCAGCGAAACCAAGATTTATCCACTCAACGTGAAGTTTCAAGTAGAAGACTTCAGCGAACGCTAAACTTTATCAGTCGTTAATAAAGATCTATTCAGCGAACGCTGATCATGAAGTTTCCTCTACAAGTTACTTTTGTCTTTCCCCCTTGCACGCCTTCGTACGATAATGTCAAAATGGACATCCCTTTTGTCCAGGATCGTACAACCAACTCTGATTCTACACTGTTCATCATGCGGTTACTAGGTTGTCTACAAAGGTCAAACCATGCAACCAATCAGCTGCTGCCACGTGTAAAGTTGTACTGATATGTATTAAATGCATGCAGTATATAAGAAGAACCCTACTTCAGAAATGAAGTGCTCGACCATCTTCTTCTCTCTACTACTTTGTGTTAGAATATTAGTCTTTAATATTCTTATCTCCTTTCTAACTTATTTCTAGTGCAAGAAAACTTAGCGTTTCTCTTCACTCGTTTAGATTAGGTTTATTCCTTAATCCTGTTCCGCAACAAGTTGTAAATTGTTTGATACATATCAATAAACAATTTAGAAAAGTAAAATATGTGTGTTTGTATTCAAACCCCCCCTCTATAAACTTGTATAACCCCTCTGGGACCAACAAGTGGTATCAGAGCAGGTTGTTTAAACTCATAAACAAGATCTTGCTTATACTAATATCTTTTCTATTCCCTGCTATTTTCCATAATGGCTACCAACACAAACACAAACTATATTGACAATGGTTCTCTTGCAAAACCCCCTAGATTTTCCAGAGATAACTTTAATCTGTGGAAAAATAGGATGATACTCTTCTTAGAAGGTGTAGACCCTACTATGCCTTATTACATCGAAAATGGCCCATATTCTCCTGTTATTATTGATCCTGAAGTTCCAGGCACTACAACTAGAGCTGCCATTCCTAAAAGAATCATTCCTAAGGAACCTCATAATTGGTCTGATGAAGACAAGTAGAAAGTGGCTATCGATACAAAAGTTATATCCATTCTTTCCATGGCTCTTCCGGACGAAGTCTACCATTCTGTCATGAACCTGAAAACCTCCAAAGCCATGTGGGACACAATCTGTGTTCAATATGAAGGTACGTCTAAAGTCTAGGACTCACGAAAGATCAACCTGGTAAGACATTATGAAAGCTTCATTTGTGGTAAGAATGAATCTCTCTCTGAAGTACATCAGCGGTTTAACTGTTTAATTATTGATCTAAAAACCCTTGGTAAGGAATATTCTAACTTTGTGATCATGACAAAGTTTCTAGAATGTCTACCTGAAAACTGGGACCGTGTAAAGCCCGTATCCCGGTATGTAATTTCTTTTATTAATTCTTTTTTTTAAGTTTTATTTAAGGTGGTTTCCATTAACGGGGTTAGACGAATTGGACCTAATAGTTAATTATGTCAAATCGTTGGTTAGAGTGTGAGATGGAATTAGTTGAGGGACCAAAATTGTTAAGGGCCAAAAATGGGAATTTCGGCCCATGCAAATCCAACCAAGCCCCATACCTGTGTTGTGTGTGTTTGAATCGTGTTTAGCAAACAAGAAAGAGGGAGGAAAAACCCTACGGCCCCTCCCCTCCCCTTCCCATTGTTGTCGTCGGCCGAAAGAGAAAGAGAAAAGAGAACCGGGAGGGAGAGAGTTCGCCGGAGAGAGAAAGACGCCGGAAAGAGGAGAGAGAGTCGTCACCGTTTCTGCCGGAAAAGGGTGGAGGAGAAGTCACATAGAGGTGGGAAAAGGTGAGTGAAGTTGGCCGGCTTGTGTTGCGGTTGCGGATACTCGCGTTGCTTTAAGGTGAGTTCTCTCATTGCGTAGGATAGGGGTTATATGTGCATTGCAGTAGCTTGTGTGTATTAGCTGAATCGTTGTGTGTAGTACTAGGCTGAATAAATGTCTAGTATAATGCCATGAGTGTTGTATAAATCTCGGGGAGACCGAGGACTCGGGGAGACCGAGGAATTGTAAAAATCTCGGGGAGACCGAGAGCTCGGGGAGACCGAGAAATACGTACACGGGTGTCGTACAAACTCGGGGAGACCGAGGAATACGTACACGGTGTTGTATGAGATCGGGGAGACCGATGGTGTAATATATATACAGTTGTTGTTGCATGAGTTTGTCTGTTTAGGATATGTTCTAGAACTGGCATGTGTGGATTAATTGTATTTATCTGTGATTAGGGGTAGGGTTCATATGATTGCTACCCTATGTTGGTGTTTGAATTCACTAAGCTTCGTGCTTACCCTTTCCCTATAAATTATGATTTCAGGTGCGAGTGGCAGTAAGGCGTGACGGTACACACTGGCGCGTGGAGAAGACTTTCGTTATTATTTATTTTGAGACATCAAGTTTAGACTTATTACATTTTCCGCTGTGTTATTTAAAATTGGTGGTTTAACTTAACGAGGTTTTTGATAAACGTTTAATTGGATTTAATTATATATGGTTTAGTTTAAATAAAATGTTATTTTTAAAAGTTCAAATTTATTGTAATTTTTGGGACGTTACAGACAGTTATTCTATGTGTCTCAAGCTATCAAAGGATCTAAAATCTATGACTCTCTCTACCTTACATGGCACTATGCTCTATCATGAGCAGTCGTGTCATCTTAAGAAGAATCTTGTAAAAGACTCCAAAAGCACCCATGTTGCTTTACTCTCAGAGTCACCTTCCACTCAGCGATCTACTATCACTGTCACTGAGTTGGAGACTATCTCTGAATACTTATCAGATGTTGAATCTTCGGATCTTGATGAATCTCTGGCACTCCTGGCTAATAAGTTCAGGAGATTCGCTAGAAAGAGTAACTTCAGAAGGAACAAACCCCTTGCACTCACTGACAAGCCAAAAACATCAACCCATGTTGATAAGGATACTGCTATCTGCTTTAACTGTGAGAAAGTAGGACACTTTGCTAGTTAATGCAGGTCAAAAAAAAATCAAACCCTCAGCTTTCTCCAAGAAATCCTCTAACCCCACGGCTAGAGATGACAAGTATCAAAAGCTGAAAGAAAAATATGCAAAGCTGAAAAGCTTTAAGAAGAAAGGCAATGGCCTGATGGCTGACTTTGACTGGGCTGCCTCTGATGAAGAAGAATCATCTGACTCAGAAAATGATGATGAGGCCAATCTCTGCCTCATGGCAAAAATCGAAGAAGAGGAAGAACAAACTGACATTCCCTCTACTTCAACCTCTACCACTAAGGTATCAACTTCCTTCTTTACTAATATTTCAGATATTGATGAAGCTGATAGTCTTCGGAAAATCGATCTTCTGACTATGAATTTATATGATGCCATGAATGGCAAAGCCATAGTTGAAAATCAAAATCTTAATCTCGTTGAACAGCTTAAAAACTGTCACCTTCAAATAGAAAAGCTTTCTAAAATTGAAGAAGATTTAAAAGATCAGGTCCATATAAATCAATTAGTCAAAATTGAACGTGAAGAAGCTATCGTTGCATTAAAAGCTGAAAAGGCTACTGTTGAAGGATGGTGTAAATCCTCAACAACGATCACTGAGATAATAAAGTCTCAGATTCCCCTAAGTGACAAAAGTGGTCTTGGTTACAAAACTGATACTCTAGAACCAACCACTGATCATTCCATGCTTATGTTTGGAATGTTCATGTCCTCTATCCCTGATACTTCCTCATCTCAGTGTTCTTCTTCAAAAAACTCACATCCCTGAGGAAAAACCTACCTTTATCCCTAAAGGTAAAGGAAAAGAAAAAGTTTTCAACCAAAAACCTCAGAAGGGTACCTTTGTACCTAAGCTGAATGCTTCTAAAGCTTCAGTGACTTATCCCTCTACTTCTAAGAATAAGATCCCTGGATTTATTTAGCGATCTACTCCTAGAATCAGAGTAGATGTAATTGGTAAGAAATCTGAAGAACTGATTGTTCCTCCCATTTCCAATGCCAAAGGTATACTTGGTGCTGGCCCTGCTCATTTAAAATTAACAGCTAAGCATGCAAATGGTCCTAAAGCTACTTTTAGCTATAGGAAATGTTATCACTGTGGACTTACCGATCACATTGCTAGTAAGTGCCCCACAGCCACCAAAGCTGAAAAGTTAGCTAAGGTGAAGATCAATGCCCCCAAGGCAAAGAAGACAAATCCTGGTGCAAATCAGGTTAAGGTGAAAACCACCACTGAGGTTAAGAAATTAACCAAAGTGAAGAATAGTTCAGAAGTTGAATCTTCAAATGCTGCGAAGAATGCTGAACCTTCCACTTCCTCTACCACCACTGACAAGTGTGGGCCCATGGTAAAATGGGTGCCCAAGTCAAACTAATCTTCCTTTGTTTGCAGGTTAAGAAGGGTATCTGGTATCTTGATAGCGGATGCTCTAGACATATGACTGGAAAGAAAAACCTGCTCACTGAATACAAGGAAGAGAAGGGTCCCTCAGTGACCTTCGGTGGAAACGGAAAAGGCCACACCTGAGGGTTTGGTGTACTCTCTAATGGTACAACAACCTTCAGAAGAGTCGCATATGTTGAATGACTGAAGCATAATCTTCTAAGCATCAGTCAGCTGTGTGACAAGGATAACAAAGTGATTTTTACTAAGGAATCCTGCTTTGTCACTGACAAAAAGGAGAAGATAGCTGTCAGCGGATACCGTATGGAAAATGTTTATGTTATAAACATGGACTCTACAACCACTGAGAACTCCTGTTTCTTCTCAAAAGCCTCATCTGATGTCAACTGGCTTTGGCATAAGAGGCTCTCCCATCTAAACTTCAAGACGCTGAATACTCTTTCCTCTAAAGAGTTGGTTACTGGTCTACCTCAACAATCATACGCTAAGGAGTCTATATGTTCAGCGTGTGAGAAAGGGAAACAAACCAAAGCAAGCTTCAAATCTAAGCAAGTTTCCTCAGTGTCATCTCCTCTACAACTTCTCCATATGGATTTGTTTGGTCCTGTTAACAAACAATCCATCGCTGGAAAGAAATATACTTTGGTCATAGTTGATGAATTCTCTCGCTATACCTGGGTAATGTTTCTCCGTTCTAAGAGTGACACCCCTGAAGAACTCATCACTTTTGTCAGGAAAATGGAAGTCCTGAACAATATGACTGTTCGCTCAATAAGGAGTGATCATGGGACTGAATTCAAAAACAGTTCTCTTGATTCCTTCTTTGAAAGTAAGGGTATTTCTCACAACTTTTCCTCAGTCAGAACACCGCAACAAAATGGAGTCGCTGAAAGAAGAAATCGAACAATCATCGAAGTTGCACGTTCAACGCTCAGCGATTCTCATCTACCTACTCATATTTGGGCAGAATCTGTCAACACTGCTTGTTTTACTCAAAACAGGTCGCTGATAGTCAAAAGATTCAAGAAGACAGCCAATGAACTTTTCCATGGGAGAAAGCCTTCAATTAGCTTTCTTCACATCTTTGGATGTTAGTGTTTCATATTGAACAGCAGAGATGCCCTTGGAAAGTTTGATCCTAAGGCTGATGATGGAATTTTTCTTGGATATTCTTCAGTCTCCAAAGCCTTCAGAGTCTTCAATCGAAGAAGACAAACTGTAGAAGAAACAATCCACGTCACTTTTGACGAATCCCGTTCAGCAAACTCTAGACCTTCTGCTGATACTGAAGAGTTGAATCAATGGATGTTTTCTCATCTTGGTGATTTAGAAGATGTTCCCACTCCTCCATCTCATACTCATCCCGCTGAAGATGATGATCCTACCATCATCCCAAGCCTGCAGACAAGTGAAGCTGAAACATCATGGGTCTCAGTTGTTCCTCTTAACACTATGCCTGCTTCCGAACCTTCTATCTCAAACATACCATCTACTTCTCAGCAATCAGTGAATGAAATGACATCTAAACCTCTTCCTCTCTTGGCTGATATACCAGAAGTTACTGAAGCATCATCTTCAGCTCCTCTAGATGTTCAGGTTGAGTCAGCGACTTATGCTCCGGCTCAGCGATGGACTATAAATCACCCTATTGAACAAATTTTTGGTGATCCAAACGCTGGTGTTCAGACTCGACGAAGTTAAGGTAATATTTGTTTATTTGTTAACTTTATTTCTCTGATTGAACCAAAGAAAACATATGATGCCCTCAGAGATCCAAACTGGGTCAGCACTATGCAAGAAGAGCTGACAGAATTTGAAAGAAACAAAGTTTGGAAGCTCGTTCCTAGACTATCTGACAAGTCAGTGATAGGCATTAAATGGGTCTATCAAAACAAGTTGGATGAACATGGAACTGTAACCCGCAACGAGGCTCGTCTTGATGCTCAAGGGTACAGACAAGAGGAAGGTATAGATTACGATGAAACATTTGTTCCAGTGTAATGTCCCAAAAATTACAAGGAATTTAAAATTTTAAAAACAGGCATTTCATTATAAAACAATCACAATTTAATAATTCGTAACTCAAATGAAGTTAACGTCGTTAACTCGAACAATCAATAAAGTTTATGCAGCGGAAATTTCATAAAATAAAATCCAAAGGTTTGAAAGTGAAACTTAAACAATTCTTGACACTCCGCGCCTAGTGTGTGTACCGTCAAGCCCGACTGCCGTTCGCACCTGAAATCACAACATATTGGGAAAAGGGTAAGCTAAACGCTTAGTGAATCCTATCACACACGCAGGTAGCAACCCCACGTATATCGCCCCTACTCGCCAGTAGGCAACATCACCATCACCACGGATATAAATCCACATAATAATTAACGTATAAATGCGAACCTCGGTCCCACCAAGCACACCAAAAATATATCGATACAAGCTCAGTCCCACCGAGTAATTACAATTGTACTAGCTCAGTCCCACCGAGCCCTCGGTCCCACCGAGTTCCTACGCCACCCGCGTATACAAACTTCGGCCCCACCGAGTTCCTACGCCACCCGCGTATACATGACAATATACCCGGTCCCACCGAGTTCCTCCAGTCCCACTGAGGTGTACACAAGCATACATAATTCACATACACATTCAACAGATCACAACTAGATATCACATCCCAACTAATTCACGTAAACACGTAATAACACATAATAACACGTAACACAAAATAACGATATGCATGAAATTCCTAACTACGCGGTGAGAGAACTCACCTCAAAACAACGCGACGTGCTCCCGAGCCGCAACACCAGCACGTCAACCTTCCTCACTTTTTCCCACCTAAATACGCACTAAGAACGTCAACGGAAGGTCCCAACTCACGACACTTTTACTAGTTTAACAAAACTAAAATTCCAGCTTTTATACTAAAAACGCAGGTCTGTTCGGGACCCATTTTACCCCTGCTAAACTGATCAAACCAAAAATCTAATTCCACATTCAGGAAGTTCAATGCCTTACGGTTCCAGGGACGTATCGCACGCGTCCTAACGATATTCCTAGCACTCTATATGAATTTTACAAAAACACCTCTCAGAGCAGCTAAAACAGGACCTGTCCGTATAAAATGGCAATTTGACACTAGCTATGGCCCGAACTGGTTTTTCCACAAAACATATAAAGGTTACTAGACTCAGAATGGGAACTTTTGGCACCAGTTCCATCCCAATCCGACATTCCTAACAGAAGATATAGCTTTTACAAAACAGGGCAGAAACTGCACGATTTACATAAAATGATAACTTTTGAACTTGAACCCAATAAGTTATCTTAATCCAAACAGACCCACGAAGAAACATGACTTACTGAATTAGGGTTAACATGGTCTGAACAAAACCATGCACCACCCACTGCCGCCTCCGGCGGTGGTGGTGGCTGGCGGTATTCTCGCGACGAACAAAACGAAAAGACACGGAAAGGAAAACGAACGATTACCTCGCTGCAACTCCTCCTTCTTCTCGATTCCGGTAGCAAGCAGCGGCGTTCCTCTCCTTCCCGGCGTCTCTCACTCTCCAGCGAACACTCTCCCTCTCTCTCCTCTCGCCGGCGACCACACTCCCTTTCCCTCTCGATTTCCCTCTCTCTCTCTCTCTCTGGTTTCCCTCTCTCTCGGCCGAACACCACCAAAAGGGGGAGGGGGGATGACTAAAGGGTTCTTGGGGAGTTACTAGCATGAAACCGAAGGGGAAGAGGAAGGGGTGTCTCTTGGCTGATCCCATGCACAAGTTTGGCCCCCTTGCCACTTTTGGCCCCTCAACTAAACTCTTCTCGCAAACCAACAAAATAGTTGACATATTTAACAATTAGGTCCAAATCGTCTAATCCCGTTAACGGAAACCACGTTAAATAATAGCTTAAAAAAGATTAATAATACGAAAATACATACCGGGATACGGGCTTTACAACTCTCCCCCACTTGGATTAGACTTCGTCCTCGAAGTCTATGCCCGTGAATAGCTATAGATAGGTCTCCCACATCTCAACCTCAGGTTCCCAAGTTCACTCGGAACACTTTCGGTGTTTCCACTAGACCTTCACTAACTGGAATTTAAGATTTCCCACACCGCCTAAAAATCTCTCGAATACTTTTCTTACCACAAAATTCCTTCAAGTACACCGCAAGTATGATCGGAGGAACACTCCAACAACTGGATTCATTCCTAGTCAAACGACTTCGGTTGTCTCCCAACCATAGATAATCCAAACATCCCGATTCAAATTTCAAGCTCTAACCATTATAAAGTTGCTCACCAATATACCCTACAGGATACTCGAATTCGATCATTCCTATCATTAACTGTCGATTAACTTTCACGAGTTCTAATAGACTCCCACAATTTATTTCACATGAATTATCAAACCAGTAAATTTATAATCACCCACGAAGGTCATTCCACCACAACCATTCACCACAAGCAAACATCTCAGGATTACTACTACCATCAACATAATTTCCTTAAAATCGGCTACAATTCCCCAATTACACTAAGGCATTTGGCCTCAAGCCCAAAAGTCGACACCTAAGTATACTATTTACCTCAAAAATTCTACGCATTTATCCTCTTTATTACAAAGGGCATCATTCCCTAACCGATACTATTCGGCCTACAGTACCCACACGCGTGGGATACCCAACCTTCCATCATCGACGTATCTTCCACACTCGCTCTACGAAGCCTAGTTACACCCCAACGCCTACCTCTCAGGTACGTCTCAAGTCCCGGCACATCGGAGCTACCTCTCAGGTAAGTGCCCAAGACTGTATCCTCTTAGTGCCTACTGGAAAGTCAAGGTCATAACACATGAATACCGGAGTCCCACCCCGAGATACCCAACCGACCATTAAGACCGAGCAATTGACCCATGACTATCACGGACAATATTCGGAATTTCCCCCGAAACTCTCTCGCATTTGGCATTTTCCTCCAAAACTGCCACCTCCTGAGCACTACCTATCGACTCGAGAAGAGGTGCAACCACTGTTAACTGTTGACACAAGCCCCACAGTGGCTCACCATCCAGATGTCGACTAAGTGCGTCTGTAACAACATCCGCTTTACCGGGGTGGTAAAGTATCTCACCATCATAATCCTTGACCACGTCAAGCCACCTCCTCTGACGCATGTTGAGGTTTTGCCGGTCATCAAGTACTGGAGGCTTTTATGGTTAGTGTATACACTTGACGCCATACAAATAGTGCCTCCAAATCTTGAGAGCAAACACCACCAAATCTTACATACCCTCCGGCAAAGTCAACATCGGAGCCTCGCATAACGCCTGCGTAGCTCCTCAAAGCCCTCTGCTTCTCTTCACCCCAACTAAAAGCCGCAGATTTCTTCGTCAATCGGGTCATCGGTAAAGCAATCTTGGAGAAATCCTGAATGGATCTCCGGAAGTACCCTGCTAACCCAAGAAAACTCCGTACTTCAGTGAGAGTCTTTGGCACTTCCCACCGCATCACAGCCGTAATCTTGGCCGGATCCACCATAATACCATTCTGGTTCACGACATGCCCTCGAAAGTGGACCTCTCGTAACCAGAACTCACACTTGGAGAGCTTAGCATACAGCTTCTCCCGCCTCAAAACTTCCAAAACTTCTCGCAAATGCATCTCATGCTCTTCCTTCGACTTCGATTACACAAGAATATCGTCGATGAACACGATCACCGATCGATCCCACATAGGGCTACATACCCGGTTCATGAAGTCCATGAACGCTGCGGGTGCATTGGTGAGCCCGAGAGGCATCACCACAAACTTGTAAATGGCCATAACGTGAACGAAAGGCCGTCTACTCAGTATCCTCTCTCCTCACCCGCATCCGATGATACCCCGATCTCAAATCAACCTTAGAGAACCACGAGGCTCCCTGAAGCTGATCGAACAAGTCATCGATCCTTGGCGGAGGATAACGATTCTTCACCGTAAGCTTATTCAACTCACGGTAGTCTATACACATCCGTTGGGACCCGTCTTTCTTTTTCACAAACAGAATCGGGGCTCCCCACGGTAGACAACTCGGCTTGATGAACTCCTCCACGGTCAGAGTAGTGCGCTCGTTAAACGTTAGAGCAGTAGCACACCAGTCCTTCTCTCCGTCTCGCAACAGATTCACCGCGAAGCGAACCTTCTAGTTCGCAGGACAACCACCGGTAAGGAATGTGCACTCCATAACCGATCCCGACTCTCTTGTTCGGGGCTGCCCACCCGCAGGGGGTGGAGTCGCCGCGATGCGCTCCTCCATCGACACTATTACCTCTTCACGAATGGCGGTAATAATCTCGGGGATCGCCTCCTCAAAATATGCGTCACCTCGCCCGCAAACATCTCACGAATCTGATCAGCAATAATTCCAGCATCAGCATCTGGATCAGCTTTGTTGTTCCTCCTTAACGAGCTACTAGCACACATTAAAACCTGCTAACTACGCTCACGCTCAACTCTTCAGATTCTCCGTGACTTTCCCCGACTCGAGCACGGATCCTGTGCTTCAGATAGTAGGAGCTCTGCTACTACCCTTTACACCTATCCTTACTCGTTTCGAGTCCTGTCCCGGGACGTCCAAGTAGTTGCTTACCACAAACAAACACATATGCCCATTCCGGCATATGCAAACACTTTTCCTAGCTCCCTAGAAAAGTCGTAATACCCCACTACCCTTGCTAGAACGGAACCCCCACTAGCCCTGATGAGTCGCCTCGTGAACGCACAGTCGTATACAGTGGAAACCAGATAGACATTCGAATATAAGATTCTATCCTACCACGGTTGGACTCAAACAAGAGCTGCGCAATAGAACTAAATCCAACATTCTAAGGCTATTCAGTTCCTACTGCATACAACCTAAGGTGCATTCACATAACAACCTATCAAGGCTAGCATGAGTTTCTAATAGCAAGTAACAAGTATACAGTACCACAAAATCCACGTAAGCAATCTAGCATACATACTCCTATGTTCTAGAAAGCAATCTAGCATACGTACTCATATGTAAACGCTATTCCCAGCTCACTATGAATTTCATCTCATCCCACTACTCTTGCTACAACGGAATCCCTGTTAGCCATAACGAGTTGCCTCGCGAATACCCAGTCGCACGCAGCGTGAATCAAATAGACATTCGAATACAAGATTCTATCCTAGAACGGTTGGACTCAAACAAGAGCTGCGCAATAGAACTAAATCAAATATTCTAAGGCTATATGATTCTTACTGCATACAACCTATAGGGCCTTCACTTAACAACCTACTATAACTAGCATTGATTCCTACTAGCAAGCAGTCATCGTATAGTACAGTGTAAACAACCTAGGCAATCTAGCATGCATACCCTATGCCTAGAAAGCAATAAATACACTAAGTGTTGTACCTTCCCAATTGGCATCGGCTGACTGTACACACTGCGCCCACGATCACTGTTTCCCAAACGGGCTTTCTCCGTTCATTTATTTTCAAAGATTTTAATAAGAGAGTTTAAAAAAACTTCATAGCCGCAACATGAGACCAAACACACCGAGATGTGTTTGATTCACTCAAGTTGTGCTCTGATACCAAGTTGTAACGTCCCAAAAATTACAAGGAATTTAAAAATTTTAAAAACATGCATTTCATTATAAAACAATCACAATTTAATAATTCGTAACTCAAATGAAGTTAACGTCGTTAACTCGAACAGTCAATAAAGTTTATGCAGCGGAAATTTCATAAAATAAAATCCAAAGGTTTGAAAGTGAAACTTAAACAATTCTTGACACTCCGCGCCTAGTGTGTGTACCGTCAAGCCCGACTGCCGCTCGCACCTGAAATCACAACATATTGGGAAAAGGGTAAGCTAAACGCTTAGTGAATCCTATCACACACGAAGGTAGCAACCCCACGTATATCGCCCCTACTCGCCAGTAGGCAACATCACCATCACCACGGATATAAATCCACATAATAATTAACGTATAAATGCGAACCTCGGTCCCACCGAGCACAACATAATATATCGATACAAGCTCAGTCCCACCGAGCCCTCGGTCCCACCGAGTAAAGACATTGATACAAGCTCAGTCCCACCGAGCCCTCGGTCCCACCGAGTAATTACAATTATACTAGCTCAGTCCCACCGAGCCCTCGGTCCCACCGAGTTCCTACGCCACCCGCGTATACAAACTTCGGCCCCACCGAGTTCCTACGCCACCCGCGTATACAAACTTCGGCCCCACCGAGTTCCTACGCCACCCGCGTATACATGACAATATACCCGGTCCCACCGAGTTCCTCCAGTCCCACTGAGGTGTACACAAGCATACATAATTCACATACACATTCAACAGATCACAACTAGATATCACATCCCAACTAATTCACGTAAACACGTAATAACACATAATAACACGTAACACAAAATAACGATATGCATGAAATTCCTAACTACGCGGTGAGAGAACTCACCTCAAAACAACGCGACGCGCTCCCGAGCCGCAACACCAGCACGTCAACCTTCCTCACTTTTTCCCACCTAAATACGCACTAAGAACGTCAACGGAAGGTCCCAACTCACGACACTTTTACTAGTTTAACAAAACTAAAATTCCAGCTTTTATACTAAAAACGCAGGTCTGTTCGGGACCCATTTACCCCTGCTAAACTGATCAAACCAAAAATCTAATTCCACATTCAGGAAGTTCAATGCCTTACGGTTCCAGGGACGTATCGCACGCGTCCTAACGATATTCCTAGCACTCTATATGAATTTTACAAAAACACCTCTCAGAGCAGCTAAAACAGGACCTGTCCGTATAAAATGGCAATTTGACACTAGCTATGGCCCGAACTGGTTTTTCCACAAAACATATAAAGGTTACTAGACTCAGAATGGGAACTTTTGGCACCAGTTCCATCCCAATCCGACATTCCTAACAGAAGATATAGCTTTTACAAAACAGGGCAGAAACTGCACGATTTACATAAAATGATAACGTTTGAACTTGAACCCAATAAGTTATCTTAATCCAAACAGACCCACGAAGAAACATGACTTACTGAATTAGGGTTAACATGGGCTGAACAAAACCATGCACCACCCACTGCCACCTCCGGCGGTGGTGGTGGCTGGCGGTATTCTCGCGACGAACAAAACGAAAAGACACGGAAAGGAAAACGAACGATTACCTCGCTGCAACTCCTCCTTCTTCTCGATTCCGGTAGCAAGCAGCGGCGTTCCTCTCCTTCCCGGCGTTTCTCACTCTCCGGCAAACACTCTCCCTCTCTCTCCTCTCGCCGGCGACCACACTCCCTTTCCCTCTCGATTTCCCTCTCTCTCTCTCTCCGGTTTCCCTCTCTCTCGGCCGAACACCACCAAAAGGGGGAGAGGGGGATGACTAAAGGGTTCTTGGGGAGTTACTAGCATGAAACCGAAGGGGAAGAGGAAGGAGTTTCTCTTGGCTGATCCCATGCACAAGTTTGGCCCCCTTGCCACTTTTGGCCCCTCAACTAAACTCTTCTCGCAAACCAACAAAATAGTTGACATATTTAACAATTAGGTCCAAATCGTCTAATCCCGTTAACGGAAACCACGTTAAATAATAGCTTAAAAAAAGATTAATAATACGAAAATACATACCGGGATTCGGGCTTTAAATCCAGTGGCAAGACTATAAGCCATTCGTCTATTCTTAGCTTACGCTATACACAAAGACTTCAAGGTTTATCAAATGGAAGTAAAATCGGCGTTCCTCAATGGAAGACTAAATGAAGAAGTCTACGTGGAACAACCTCCAGGATTCTCAAATCCTAAGCATCCAGGTTATGTTTATAAACTGGATAAGGCACTTTATGGCTTAAAGCAAGCTCCTCGTGCATGGTATGACACTCTCTCTACTTATCTCCATATTGAAAATTTTGAGCGAGGTAAAATCGATAAAACTCTATTTTTCAGGAAAGTAAGAGGTCATATTATTCTTGTTCAAATATATGTCGATGATATTATATTTGGTTCCACTAACCCTGACCTGTGTACTCGTTTTGCTGAGAGAATGAAAGCTGAATATAAAATGAGTATGATGGGTGAGCTAACCTATTTCCTCGGTCTTCAAATCAAACAGAATGAAAAAGGAACTTTCATTCACTAGGGAAAATATGTTAAAGATATGCTGAAGAAATTTGATTTAACTCAGAGCTCAGCTATGAAAAACCCTATGGCACCGCCGCTGACACTAAACAAGGATCCTTCTGGAAAACCTATTAATGTCACAGCGTACCATGGGATGATCGGCTCTCTTCTGTATCTTACAGCTAGCCGACCTGATATTATGTACGCAACCTGTTTGTGTGCACGATATCAAGCTGAACCTAAGGAATCTCATTTGATTGCTGTAAAGTGAATCTTTTGTTACCTTAAGGGTACTCCTAACCTAGGTCTTTGGTATCCCAAAGACTCAGGGTTTGATCTAATCGCCTATTCAGATAGTGATTTTGCAGGTTGCAAATTGGATAGGAAAAGCACCACAGGAGGCTGTCAGCTCCTCGGTGGAAAGCTGGTGAGTTGGACATGTAAAAAAGCAAAACTTAGTGTCCACCTCAACCGCTGAAGCTGAATATGTAGCCGCTGGAAGCTGTTGTTCTCAGGTCTTGTGGATGAGAAATCAACTACTGGACTGACCTTCAGCTCTCCAAAATTCCAATCTATTGCGACAACACTAGTGCCATCGTTATAGCCAACAATCCAATGCTACACTCAAAGACCAAACACATCGAAATCAGGTATCATTTTATCAGAGATCATGTGATGAATGGTGATATAGAACTTCATTTTATCCCAACTGACTTTCAGTTAGCTGATCTTTTCACCAAACCTCTTGATGAGACAAGATTCAACTTTCTCATCAGCGAGCTTGGAATGCTGAACTTAGAAGAGTAAAATCTTCCACGGTTCACATTTGATCAGCGATAATAAAATGAACTTTTATAACCCTATTAATCATCTACTCTCTGAACAAAATTGATTCACTGACATCAAGGTATGTTCTCTCTTACTCGCTGACGTTCGCCTATGAATGCAAGATTTCAAAAACAAATTGCATTGCTGAATATCTCTTCCTTTCAGTGATACTTTGAAATTTCTAAAACTTAACACTGATATTTCTAGTCAGTGCTTCATGTTTTAAAAATATCCCTGAGTTTTTCAAAAACCTCAGAGACATCCTAAAATATGAAAGGGCGTTTGTGACGTCATCACAACGGATAGACCATGGCACGCGTTTCTCTGACATGTTCGCCCGTTTCGTTTTCCTTGACCAATCAAAATCAAGGGACGTGTCCGTGTCATCATGAAAAACTTTCCCGCTCATAATTTTTGTCTCTCTACTCTCACTATATAAACCCATTCGAGTTTATATTTTTACCTTTTACGCGAACATCATCTCCTTCGAGCAAGAACAACTATTGTATTCGAACTCTCTGTTGCATTCAAAATATTTACTCACGAACCTGTTCATCTTCATCTTCTTCAACACTACAGGTTAATATTTTTTTTATTTTGCAACACAAACTTGTTTTTGATCTTATTCTTGGTTTTACAAGATCAAACAAACGAACTTTCTTAAAATGAAATCATTTTCTTTTCATGATTTTATGAACACAATCTGGAAATAAATTGTTCTTCAAGTTTGAAACAAAAATCTTAAACATGCATCTTCATATATTTTTCCAGATTCTGTTCTTTAAAAAGAAACTGGAAAACAAAAATGCTCACTGAGTTTTGTACTCTTTTTCAAAACTAGAAAAACCCTAATCTCCATTAAGATATCTTTTGTCTGAATGGAATGTGCAAAACCCAACGACATCTTATTTTGGAAAATCTTTCCACATTAAGACATTGCATCTTTTCATCTTCTTCATGTTTATGTATGATAAACAGAAATGGCATCTACTAAAGCAACTACTCCTCAGTCTCCTACTTCATCCTCTGAGAAGTTCGAACTCGTCAACGCTCCTCAGGTCGATTTCGAACTTGAGAAAGTTACCTTTCCAGGAAACAATCCCTATGCCCTATTCAACTTTCCTGCTCAGAAGAAGATTACACACCTGAACGAAGCTGTAGTTTTCCTCCAAACATGTCCTATATCGACAGCCCTGACCGTCAATCCCACTGCTCACAAACATCTACTCGCTCAGTTCTGGTATACTGCCAGAAGCGCTGTGATCACCTCCTGCAAGGACCCCAACAAGAAATTCGATGTCATCCTCTTTGACACCGAACATGGTTCCTCAAAAATTACCCCTGGTTCTATCAGGTCTGCTCTCAACCTCCCTGGTAGTTCCAAAGAAAAACGCTTTGTCCCTCTACCAAATCCAAAGAACCCCGTTGATAGGGAAGCTCTCATTGCATTCTTTGATGCAATGAAGTACGTTTGGGAGACAGGAAGAGACAAACTCCCTGAGAAGAAGCTGACTGCCATCAAGAAGTCAAAGATGCCCAGCGAGATGAACTTCATCTTCGCTCATTTGATAAGCTGCATGACAGCTAAGGTTGGCTCCACTGACCAAGCATCCAAACCCCAGCAGGCCATGGGGTACTCACTGCTGAAATCCCTTCACATTGATTGGGTAAAGATCATATTCGACGATATGCTGCTCAGAGTGAATGCCGCAGAGAGACCAATAACTATTCCTTATCCCCGGTTTTTCAGCGCTCTTTTTCTACAAGGACTCAGAGATAAATACCCAAAAGTGGGTGACCTGAAACTCTCTCAGGTTGGCGTTAAGGTTCTCGACTTCAAGCCCCTGCCAAACGAGCTACGTCTCTCTACTCTCTTACCTCTTCTTAGACCTCCCACTTCTTCTACTTCTGCAGCTACCTCCACGGTAATCCCAACCGCTGGTACCCAGGCTGCAACCTCTACTCCTCGAAAGAGAAAACACTCATCAACCACACTTGGCGCTCCTAAGCTCAAGAAGACCTAAGAGCAAACCCCCAAGCCTTCTCAGGCTGAAGACTCCATGACTCTTTTTCTACAAGAGCCGTTGGAAAGTTCCGTGGTACGCTCTGCCACAACTGCTGAATCCACCCCTTCCATACCAACTTCAGCGTCTCTAAACGCTGAGGTTATTAACTTGGAACAGAACCCACCTCCCTCAGTACCTCTAAGTACTGCGGAAGTAATTCTCAGTGGATCTAACGCTGAACCTCTTACCCAATCCCTCTTCTCAACCATCATTCCTCCCACTCTATCTTTCCCCCATTCTCTTCAACAACATTCACTCTAAGTGATTCATCTGCTGAAGCGCTACAGCAGATGATGGCTAAGAACACAGGACCTGCGGGCACCTCTCAGCGTAAAGGTACACTAGAAGACGATATGGAAACATTGACAGGTCATCGAGATTTCAAGGACTTCGTCAACTATCCCGCAGGTATACACATAACTACAAACACTCCTCTCTCAAAAACCCCAAATTCTGAGATTTCCTTTGTTCACAAGTTTTCAACTTTTTCAGGTCCTAATTAGGGCGACATCAACAACTCGCTCAAGGATCTGACTACAAAGGTGGAATCTCTCACCACCACTTTCTCTACAAACTCTTCAGTGGTTACAAACGTTGGAGAGGCTCTCAAAACCCTCATTGATGAAGTGAAAGACAAGGCGTCCAGTGCTGATCTAGAAAAGATGGAAGGTAGCATCGGTATTCTTGCTACTACTCTCGCTGAAAACTCCACCGCCAACAACACTCTCTCCACAAACTTTACAGCCCTGTCCAATGAAGTCACATTATTGAAGACAGTGGTTGGCAATCTTCAGGGAGAGGTGTCTACTTTAAAGACAGATGTTAGCACTGCGACCAATCTACTACAGCAAATCCCCGATCGCCTGAATGCTGCCACTTATGCTCCCTCACACTTTACTCAGGTTGATCGAGAGGATCTTCTAAAGATCAGTCCTGCTATTTTTGGCCTGTAAGACAGAATAGCAAGGATTAAAACTTGCGTTGGGATCACTGGCCTGGAAGACAGTGACCCAGAGCATGCTGATAATGCTGTTGCTGCTGCTGTTGCCTCCCTCATCCATCATGTGGAAGAGGGGGAGATGAATCTAGAAGACCTTCCCCATAATGTTGAGGGGGAGAAGAAAAATCAAGAAGACCTTCCCCAGAACTCTGAGAGGGAGGGTATTATTTTTTATGCTACTGAAAAACCTCAGGGAGTTAAAAACCCTGAGGGAACAAAGAAACCTCCTTCTGAATTTGAGGGGGAGCAACTCGATGAGGAAGATGAACCTGAAGCTGAAGCTGATGTCACATAACCTTATGCTGATGAGGAAGAATCTGAAGAAGACGATGAAGACGTCGATATCGCTGATGATGAACCATCATCATCCCCTAAAGATGATGATGATGATGACGATGATGAAGATATCGACTGCTCCTTCCAGCCGATCAAAAGAGCCCCTGCTCAAAAAGAGGTAATCATCAGAGATACTCCTGGGGAGGGGACCAAGAAAAAGCCTGCAGCGACTGAAGCCGACAAAGGCAAAAACAAAGGCATCGCTGCAGAAGATAATCTGACAATCTTGCTTCGAAAGCCAGTTTGTCAGGTACAATATCTTTTCTTCCCTTACACTGCATCCCTCGTCTATCCCTTCTCAACCTCAGTTCTCCTCTCCATAAAACCTCTATACACTTAAACCTCATTCTTTCTCCATCTCTTTCTTTCCCAAATGATCTTACTTAAACGATCGTTGTGTTTCAGCTAGTCCTATCCCCTGCTTGAGGATCCAGCTGAAGTTCCTCCTACTGCAACAACAATAATCCCAGCCCCAAGTGCTGAAGAAATAATCCCGGTCTTAGACTTCGCTGAGACCGATGATATTTTTGAAGAAGAAGAAGAAGAGCTGCTCACACACGATAAAAGACCTTCCTTGGTTCCTCAAACGCCAAGTGAAGAAGAAATGAAAAGAAAAGCAGCTATGATTCAACAGCTAGAGGATCAGCGACTTGTTCCTACTTATCTCAACATTCTTTCAAAAGATGAAGTCGTTGAATCCCTCAGAGCTGAGAAACTCTTTGTTGAAAGAAAGAAGGCTGAAGAAAAAGACAGAGAATACGCCCTAGAGCTCACTCAGCGTTCTTTCGAAGACCCAGACTTGAGAAGATTTCCTGTTGTTGTCCAAAAGAAACTATTGAAGGACGCACAGAAGACTCACCAAGAAAAGACCAAAGTCAGCGGCACCACACTCGAATGGTGTAAGAAGATGTGCCACTACAGACAACATCCCTCAAGGATAAAAGCTGTAAATGTCAAAGGGAGATATGCTTTGAAAAACAATATAAAGGTACCGATCGTTAATGTCCAAATAGTCAGAGAAAACGGCCACAACAGAACTGTCTACATGTCAGCCATAAACACCTTTGGTCTCGCTGAATGGTTAGAGATAAGAATAGCAATTCAAAGATCCCACTCAACTTTCAGGACCTATGTCGTACAAGAAATAAACAAACAGATCGACTTGGTTTCCTCAGCGGTTGATATCCCTCGTCCTCTAAAAATTTAGAAGAAGTGAGCTGCTCCAAAGAAGAAGACCCCTTCTTCTTCAGGCCCGATGATAAGAAACGAGACAGGGATTGAATTCTCTCGTGACGCTGTTCTTGGCCCTGCCTCTGACCTCTCCGGACTTGATGTATCTTTACCTCCTGCTGAAACTTTCTTCCCTGGCAGAGTACTCAGCAATCCTTATGGCATCTTCTTCTATGACTTTAATGGTCGTAAATGCTTTCAACGCATCTCTGAGTTATACAAAGCTCCAATCGAACAACTCAGAGATTTACTATACTAGTGTGAGTATAAACAAAGTCTCCTCGGACAACTCCTGAAACCCCACATCTATCGCGAAGCAAAGAAAAGAAGGGAACAGGGAGTCACAGTCCCTGACTGGATGATCTCAGAGACTGATACTCTTGATGAACTCGTCAAGAAAGAACCTGGTTAACTGATAGGATTCCTTGTAATTCTTCTATCCTTTATTAGCTTATATCTTTTGTACTTGTAAATTTATTTGCTGTACTTGCAATTTTTCTACTTCCCTATGTAACTTATACGAGGTTTAAAGAAAGATTTCAGCGAATGTACTTTACTCCATCAGTACTTAAAAGATTCCAGAACACAGTAAAAGGGACAAATATTTTATGAGTTCTTTTTATCCTCATGTTTTCATACTTAGAAATTTTCCTTTGTTGTTATGTCATAATCAAATAGGGGGAGATTGTTGATCCAAACCCTTAGTGATTTGATAATGACTCTCTAAGAATCACTTAGTGAAAATGATAGGTAGACAATATGTATTAATGTTTTGTCAAGTCTGTTTGGTATCGCTGATGAAAACATATGCTTTAAATTTACACATTCAGGGACACTGTTCGTCAGCAAGCCCTGAGCCTGTTCAATCTTGTTGATGATCGCTGATAATCTTAGTTGTTTACTTATGATCCCTGAAGACAAGTTTCATGTCAACTATGTTCTACGCTGAAGTCGAAGACCAAGCCAAAGAACCAGCGACAAGTCTACTAATGAACTGATGCGGATATCAGCGAAGCCAATATGTGTCCACTCAACGTGAAGTTTCAAGTAGAAGACTTCAGCGAACGCTGAACTTTATCACTCGCTGATAAAGATCTATTCAGCGGACGTTGATCATGAAGTTTTCTCTACAAATTACTTTTGTCTTTCCCCCTTGCACGCCTTCATACGATAATGTCAGAATGGACATCCCTTTTGTCCAGGATCGTACAACCAACTCTGATTCTACACTGTTCATCATGCGGCTACTAGGTTGTCTACAAAGGTCAAACCATGAAACCAATCAGTTGCTGCCACGTGTAAAGTTGCACTGATATGTATTAAATGCATGCAGTATATAAGAAGAACCCTACTTCAGAAATGAAGTGCTCGGCCATCTTCTTCTCTCTACTACTTTGTGTTAGAATATTAGTCTTTAATATTCTTATCTCTTTTCTAACTTATTTCTAGTGCAAGAAAACTTAGTGTTTCTCTTAACTTGTTTAGATTAGGTTTATTCCTTAATCTTGTTTCGCAACAAGTTGTAAATTATTTGATACATATCAATAAACAATTTAGAAAAGTAAAATCTGTGTGTTTGTATTCAAACCCCCCCCCCCCTTCTACAAACTTGTATAACCCTTCCGAGACCAACACCCAGTTAGTCAACACACTTTCATTTTCAGAATTTGAAGCAAATGCTAACATGGAATGTCTAGTCTCTTTTGCCTGAGGGTTTTTAAGGCATGAAAGGGCATGGTTTTTTAGACAGGAAGTCCCATGCTTTTTAGGGTCGGCAACATATAATTTTGCACAATACTTGCACTTTGCTTTGATGGTATTACCGTGCTCATCTAAAACCTTTTCAAAGTCCTCCCAATAAATTGACCTTGTTTCCGCAGCTATAAGTTTTTTTGTTTCAGGTGGTGGCGGAGGTGCACTACTATCGCCTTGCGATTGCATAATTCCTAAAGAGAAATCATAAACATTTACATGGACTATCCGTTATCAATATTGATTAAACGTGTACAAAGAACATCTAGATGTTAATTGCCATAACACATTAATACCAAACACATTAATACCAAATTACCATAACACATTAATACCAAATACCAAATTACCATAACACATTAATACCAAAATATATATAACCTATACCAATTACCAAAGTTAAGTTACTTAAGTAGTTAAGTTCCACAAAGACACCAAATTACCAATTACCAAAGTTAAGTACTTAAGTAGTTAAGTTCCACAAAGACATAGACAGTTAAGTAATCACATGAAGTCATGAACAAACAGAAAACATAAAACACAATAACAAAAACACATGAAGTCTTGAACAAATAAAAAAGACAATAAGTCAATAACAAAATTACAAAAACACATGAAGTCATGAACAGTCAGAAAACACAATAACAATAAAACATTCTAACAAACATAATCAGAAGAAACCAAAAACATTGTAACAACTTAGAATTTAGATTTTAGAACAAACCAAGAAATTTGTAACTTTCAGTGTGTTTGTCAAGAAATCAGAAACAGAAAGTAACCATATAGATGATACTGATAGATGCAGGATGCTTAGCAATTGAAATTTGAAACCTGTGAACCAAAAATCAGAAGAAATCAGAAACCCAAAAAATCAAAATCATCAAAAATCAGAAGAAATCAGGATGCTTACCTACTGACTACTGTGTGTCGATTGTCGAAACAGTGGAACTGTGGAAGTCTCGATAGACGATGCCACAATGGGTCACCAGCGATGGAGTCTCGGCGATGGAGGGCAAATGTTCGTCAGTTCGTGGGTGGGAGTGGGAGCAGATTAGGTTAGAAAGTAAAAAGTGAATCAAATTTGTGTTTTGTAAATGTTAATATTTTTTTGACTTATTTTAAATATTTTAAAAAAAACATCGGATATTCGGACGGGTCGGGTGGGGTAAACCCATCCCCAACCCGATCCTACTTATCCGTATAAAATATCGGGGATCGGGGCAATCGGGTAGCAGGTTTTCGGGTTACGGTTTTTTGACCAATCTTCGGGTCGGGTCGGGTCGGATCGAGGCAGTCGAATATATCGGGTTTTGCTCACCCCTACTTCAGGATAGTGAACAAGGTGTACCATATTGGCTGGATGTGAATTCTGGAGAAACGTGATGGATGGTTGAGTTCCTTGGCATATCCAAGAGCGCGCATTTCTTGGCACAGAACTGCATCAGGGACTGCATCATCAAAGGCAACACGGCCTGGAATGGTTGTCATCTCTGGAAGATCGAGGATCTGCACAAGAGGTCTCGAGTAATGAGCACTGGTGATTCAGCAATACGACCTTGGAGGTCAAATTCTTTGCCGCGTGCAACTGAGGTGAGGGACCTCCAGAGTTGTTGCACGTACACAGTTGGAACGGTGGCGGTGGCCGTCAAGGCTCGGTTGAGTGTGTGGCGCTTGAGGATCTCCACGATGACCGGACATTGACAGATGATGTTCGATGTGTCTAAATGTAAGTTGTTCGGGAGGAGTGGTAGGTTCGGACCAACGGGGAGTAGTGGGGCAACGCCTTGGGGTTGGTTTGGTTGTGCCATGATCGTACATGTGAACGAGCAACTTGTGTTGAGTTTTTATGACATAAACACCCAAGTGAGTGTTTTCGGGGCTCGTATCCTCGGATTTGAGTGATACCGAGAGTCGATTCTGGACCAAAAACAGTTCACTATCCGGGTCTTAACGATCCTGGGGTGAGTTAAGGGACACATTAAAGTTAAGGTAAAAAGATTTTTAGAAAAAAATGGTTAACCCCGGATTCTCCCAAATAACATAAGCAAGCCCGGAACCACCCTAGTTCCGGAACCGGATTGGATCCGGAACCGGATTGGATCCGGAACCGGATTAGGTGGAAACCGGGACCGGGACATCCGGAACCGGTATTACCCAGAACCGGTGTCCACACCGGGATACAAAGAGGAAGAGGGACAAAACCACCACCGGTATACAAACCGGGAGGGCGATCGGTGGTCTCGCGACCCCGGTATCGCAACCCGGTATCGAACCGGGGAACTATTAATCCGGGACAATCATACCGGAAGTCGATCCAGGTGAGGGCGAAACCCGATCCGGGAGCCGCAACACCGGATTCGAGGGGAAAAGCGATGGGCGAAAACAATTCAAACAACCGATTTGAGGTTGATTAGACGCGATTTGCGTCGATTGGAGGTCGAGATCGTAAACCGATGGGTTTAAAAACGCTATCGGCGCCGCCAACCACAAATCGGGCAAATCGGGTGTGTTTTCGTATCTGATCGATCGATTTCAAGTTGCAATGTAGATTAAACATGGATTAGAACATATACCTAGAGATTTGACTGCAAATCGGAGATCGAATGGGGCAAAAACCGCAAGTGGAGAGCAAAGGTTGGTTTAAGAGGGGTTTGGCGCGAGAAATTTGAAGTTGTGAGTAGTTTGAATGAACATCCGATATATATATATATATATATATATATATATATATATATATATATCGGTTCGATACCGGGAGTGAACCCGGTACCAGTTCCTTAATCTCTCCCGGTTCCAACTTAATTCAACTTTTCTAAAATGACAGATTTTACCCCTGAAGTTTTGGAAAATTCTAAAATTAACCCTGAGTTTTAAAGATTTACAATTTGGACCCTCAGGTTTAGAATTTGTACTTTCTCCCCCCTAAACTTTTCAAAAATACAACTCTCCCCCTCAACTTTTCAAAAATTGCAACTCTCCCCCTCAACCTTTCAAAAATGTAGCTCTCCCCCTTTTCTTTTCAAAATGACAACACTCTCGCTCTAGCGAAACATGAGGAACTTACCTTTGGAACTTGGGCTTTGGTGAACATCCTTCATAACAGTAGGTTAGTAGCTCGGGAAAGTAAACAAAAACAAAAAGGCGGAACTAATAATCAAAAAGATAAACATGCAGAAAATCGAAAAACAAAGCAAAACACTATAAAGTAAATACAGAGTACAAGTCACTGATGTGCTTGAAACACCGAAACTACATTGCGAGACAAGTGTAACTGTTCAAGACACAATTATCCCATAGTGCAGAAAAGGTGTGACAAGTACAACATTGACTCAAACTGTCAAATTAAGCATACCCAGCTTGAACACGAATTCATTGAACCGTTTTTCGTCCAAAGCTTTGGTAAACAGGTCTACTAATTGGTTTTCTGTACTTACGAAGTAGAGTTCCACTGTACCTCGTTCCACATGGTCTTTGATGAAGTGGTATAGCACGTCAATATGCTTTGTCTTCGTATGTTGGACCGGATTGCTCGTGATTGCTATGGCACTCTTGGAATCACAGTAGATCGGGATGTTCGGGTAGTGAAACCCGTAATCCTTCAGTTGCGTATGCATCCAGATGACTTGGGAGCAGCAACTAGCTGTGGCCACGTACTCTGATTCCGCTGTTGAGGTGGAGACGCAAGTTTGCTTCTTGGAGGCCCAGCTAACCAACTTATCGCCAAGGAACTGGACGTGACCTGTGGTGCTCTTCCGGTCGAGCATACTTCCCGCATGGTCAGCATCTAAGAATGCTGTGAGTTCAAAACCTGTGTCCTTAGGGTACCAAAGGCAAAGATTAGCAGTACCTTTTAAATAACGGATAATACGCTTAACTGCAATAAGATGTGACTCCTTTGGTTTAGATTGAAACCGAGCACACAAAAAGGTAGAGAACATTATGTCTGGCCTACTCGCCGTTAAATACATCAACGAACCTATCATTCCTCTATAGGTAGTAGTATTCACGTCCTTTCCGTCAGGATCGGCGTGTAACTTCGTACCAGGTGACATTGGAGTTTTCATCGGTGTACATTGTTCTATCTTGAATTTCCGAAGAATATCCGCGATGTACTTAGATTGATTGATGAATATCCCGGTCAACGGTTGTTTAACTTGAAGACCGAGAAAGAAATTCATCTGGCCCATCATACTCGTTTTGAAATGGGCTTTCATGAGAACTGAAAAGTTGTAACAGTATTGTGGGTTCGTAGAGCCGAAAATAATGTCATCGACATAGACTTGAATTAAAATGATGTCCTCACCTTCTCTCTTAATGAAGAGATTCGTGTCGATTTTATCTATCGAGAAGCCGACATTTGTGAGAAAAGTAGATAATGCATCACACCAGGCTCTAGGTGCTTGCTTGAGTCCATGCAGCGCTTTATCGAGGAGATACACATGGTTGGGGTGATCTTGACTGACGAAACTGTCTGGCTGAGAGACGTACACTTCCTCCTTGAGTTTTCCATTGAGGAACGCCGTTTTCACGTCCATTTGAAAGACGTTGAAATTTTTGTGAGCGGCGTATGCGAGGAACATCTGAATAGCTTCGATTCGGGAAACTGGTGCGAACGTCTCTTCGTAGTCGATCCCCTTTTGTTGTCGATACCATTTTGCTACCAAGCGAGCCTTGTTCCAAACAACAATCCCGTTTTTGTTCTTCTTGTTCTTAAAGATCCATTTCGTTCCGATAACGGTCTTGTTCTTCGGTCGAGGGACCAGGCGCCATACTTTGAGGATTTCAAATTTGTTCAACTCTTTCTGCATGGCTATCACCCAGTCCGGGTCGTTCAAGGCGTCTCTTACTGTTGCCAGTTCCACGTTGCTGAGGAAGATGGAGAAGAGGCACTCAATTCCTGTTGCCGCCCATTTTTTAGTGTTGCTTAGAAGTGCAGGGGCGGCGACGTCTTCGGTCTCCGCCATTGCTCTAGTTTGAACGGGAGCAGACGGATCTCCGATGATTTGCTTAGGTGGATGCGCTCGAGTCCATATTCGTGTATGAGGTAGCGGGTCCGTGAGAGGTTAAGAATTATCGGCATCAATGTAGGAGCCTAAAGGTAAGTCTTGAACCGCTTCTAAAGATGGAGTCGGATGTAATCGGACGGCGGCCGCTGGTTGTGGAAGAACAGCAGTTGACGAAGATTTGGCAGTTTTGTCAGGGCTGTTGCTTGATCCGGGGGAAGACGGAGTGGGTTGAACCACTGGGGATGGAGTTACCGTCACCGTATATGTTCTTGAGGATGGCGTCGTCTCTATCATGGGTGAAGGGGGCGAGTCCTCCGATGATGTAGTGTTGGGGGTTGGTAGAGGACCAGAGATGTGTGACGATACCACTACAACTCCATCTTCATTCATAGAAAAATTAGTAGATACAAGGGAAATATGGAAATCATTGTAGAAATGTTCGAATAGTAGATCTAACTCATAATGATGTGACTTCGATGTATTGGACGATGAAGGATCTACTATAGTATGCTTGGGTTTCGATCTAGAGTGATCGGAAGCCAGCACGCAGTAAGCACGGGTTCTGAACTGGTTTGTTCAGAAGCTAAATCGACCAATTCATCGAAGGTCACATTGATGCTTTCAATAACACTCTTTGTCCTCTTATTGTAGACTTGGTATGCTTTCGAAGAGGTAGAATAGACGATGAAAATTCCTTCGTTTGCCTTTGGCTTGAGCTTGTCGAGATCATCTTTGTCGTTCAGCACGAAACACTTGCATCCGAACACATGAAAGTAGTTGATGTTGGGGGTGCGTTTGTTGATGAGCTCGTACGGCGTCTTGTTGAATCGCTTGTGGACGATGGATCTATTCAGAGTATAGCACGCCGTTGCGATGGCTTCGGCCCATAGAAACATGGGAAGATTGTACTGAGTCAGCATGGTGCAGGCCGCTTCCACCAATGTGCGGTTACGACGTTCCACCACGCCATTCTGTTGAGGAGTCCTTGCAGCAGAGAGAAATTATGGGAAATCCCAGCCGATGTGAGATATTCACCCAGGACGCGGTTCTTAAACTCAGTGTCGTTGTTCGTTCGAATCGATATTACGATAGCTGCAGGTTGTTCTGGACACCCTTCAGATGGTTAACTATTACCCCAGGAGTCTCGTCCTTTGAACGGAGGAATTTGACCCAGGTGTATCGCGAGAAGTCATCCACCATCACAATTTCATACTTCTTGTGGCTTATGCTTTGGACGTGAATAGGGCCGTAGAGATCCATATGAATCAGCTCCAAAGGTCTGGACGTGCTGTGAACTGCCTTCGGTTTGTGAGAAAACTTCTTCATTTAACCCATCTCACATGCGGAGCAGAGATGTTCCTTCTCAAATCTTAGTTCGGCCATACCTTTGACGAGTCCACCGAGCACCAGCTTGTTAATGTGCTTGAAGTTCAAATGAGAAAGTCGTCGATGCCACAGCCAGTTTTGTTGAGTAGATGCTTTGGAAAGGAGGCAAACGGCTTATCGGTCTTCACAGAGGCAAGGTTGATGGTGTAGAGATTCTTTCTTCGAGTTCCAGCAAGGATCTTCGTTCCATCTTCGTTACGAATGCTACACCGTTTTGCCTTGAAGTTGACTTCAAGATTCTTGTCGCAGAACTGGCCGATGCTGAAGAGATTGTGACCCAATCCTTCGACGTAGGACACATGCTTGATGGTGTGGTTGTCCTGAAGTAGGTCGCCATAGCCCATGATCGGGGCTACGTTGTCATTCCCAAATCGTACGGCATCGCAGTACTTCTCCATGAAGTTGGTTAGCAGCTCCCGTTTACCAGTCATGTGATTGGAGCAACCGGAATCTAGAAACCACACATGACCAGGCTGCAAAAAAGAAATTAGGGTTGTTTAGGTACCCATCTATAAATGGGTCCTTGAGTGTTAGGTGCGGCACCTTTGCTTGAGGCCCATTTAGTTCTGGGTCTTTTTCGAGAAGATTTACGAACAACATTAGAATTAAACACATGATATGTACCAAACCAATCAGATGCATGTTTATGTTCTACAAAATCATTCATTCCACACATTAAACAACACACACAATCACGAGAAATTTGAATTAACTATTGAACTGAATTAAGTTTAAATGGAAATTGAAAATTTTGTCCAACGGACTTATTCAAATCAAAACCCTGAAAAGTATTGTTCTTCCTAACATGCGAAAAAGAATTAAATGATTTGGTCTTCTCTTGGCGTAACTTAGGCTTCTTCTCTACCCAGTTCTATCTGAAATTACATTAGAGTTATTGTTAGAGGAGCTTGAGTAATCTGGTTGTCTTTTAGAACTCTTACCGGTTTTAGCTCGTTTCCTGGACCAACATTTAGATTTAGATTTCGAAATGGTTTCAGAAACGGTTTAGAGTTGGAACACTATCCTTTTTCAAAATTAACCGGTGTGGACATTTTTCTAAAAATTGAGTGTGACTAGCAAGCTTTGGAGCAAAATCAATCTTTGAAACATCATCATCAGGACAAGTAGAGGAATTCATAAACTCAGAAAACCGTCGTGCAGAGTTAAGTGGGGTTTCACCATCAGAGTCGGACGAGGAGTTATCCACAAAGGGATTATCAAAAAACTGGAAAAAGATTCCTTTGAACAAAATAGGGTTGAATTGTCTTACCTTTATCATTGAGGCTCAAATTCTTATCATTGGTGTCATTAGACACTCCTAGAAAGGCTTTACATGAGCAACTATCATAACAAATAGGTGACGAGTCAACCGAGATGGTTTCAGGAGTGGCAGGCTTCATTGGAGTATCCACTGGACTTTCTTTAGCCATTCTTTCTTTTAAAGCTTCTGCCGACAAGGCGGACAGTTGAGAAGTTAATTTTGCAATCTCGGTTTTATAACTCGCTCTTTCTGATTCGGATAATGACTCAGTTTTGTTTTTTTTGAGCTTGTTTATCGTGGATAAAAGCACAGTTCTTTCGGTTTCAAAAATAACCTTATCCCTCACAATTGATTCTTCGAGTTTAAAAATGATGTTTTCCAAAATCAGAGGTGGAAGATAACGTTTGAACTTTGATTTATCGTTAGATTCTCCATCTGGTGTTGCCGTAATGGGAACCGCAGTTTCCACAGTTTTGGCAAGAGAATAGATGTCGAAGTAATCATTTGAGAGGTAAGGGGTTTTGCTTTTTAAATAAGACGCATTTAGCGTTTCATACACGAAAGGAACTGGTACATTTATATTCTTCCTAGGCAGCTCTTCTTCCGATTTAGTGTTAACTTCAGAATTAGAGTTATCAGTTTTAGGCTTTGCCTCTACTTTTGGTAGAGGAATACCTATTTTTCGTTTAAGATCTTCTTTTTTCTCATCCTCCTGGGACGGCTTAGTCCAATTTATCTTATACTCAGGATATTGCTTATTTAGGCCCATGAAATTGAATTCGTAAAGGGTGGGAACCTTAGATAATATTTTCTTGAGGTAACACGGATTATCATATCCGAGTCCCCATTGTGAGTTGTAATACTTGAATTCCTTTGGTTTGTTCAAGTGGATGGTTTGTTCCGATTGACCAAGTTGTAAAGTTTGGATTCAAGATCCTTAAGCTTCGTGGTCAACAACTCATTTTCTTTTCGAACGTTCTCTTGAATAATAACACTCTTAGAATACTCCTCCTGAGACTTTTCTAACTTTTGTGTGAATTCAGATAGTTGGGTCTCTAGCGATTCAGCTCTTTTTGAAATGGATGAGCATTCGGATTGATAGTTGTCTATCACACACTTGTTTTCAGCCTTTTCAATAGCTAGCTTGTCTATGGTGTTGTATTTAATTTTAGCATCTGCCTCTAGCTTAGATATTTGGGCATCTTTGGTTTTAACCTTAAGTTTAAAAGAATCTAAGGTACGCACCATAACTTGCATCTGATCAATAAGGTCAGCACTAGAAGAACCACATACCTGGCATTCCCTTTTGTCCTTGTTCTTTCCGGAAGAGTCATCTTCAGATTCGGATTCTTCCGGGTTGATGCCGGTGTTGCACATGTGAGTTTCCTCATCGCCGTCTTCATCTTCAGTCTGTACGAGCCAGTGATCATCTTCCACCAGTAAGGCTTTTTCAGCTTCCTTTTGCCTTGCCAATAACATCTTGTTCTTGTAGTACTCGGCGTTGCGTACCACAGGTTTACGGCAGTCTTTGGCGAAGTGTCCTCGTTTTCCGCAGTTGTAACACTTTACTGGTTCATCAGTATCTCGCTCGTCTGATTTTCCTTCGGATTTCTTTCCTTCATCGTTCTTCTTCCTTCCATCATCAGACTTACGCTTCCCTTCATACTTATCTCTATAATCCCGACGCTTTGTATTGGTGGAGTAACGTTCGTTGTTGTTGGATGGTTTCTTGAAAAACTTCTTCCTAGCATACTCCCGGGATAGTAGGACAACGACTTTCTTGATGTCCTCAAGCTCTGGATCGGATTCACTTTCCGGTTCTGCATCCTCATGCTCAGACTCGCTATGTGCTTCCTCTCTATACGAACTACGTTGGACTTGCTTGTCCTTCTTGTGAGACATGAGAGGAAGAGGGTCTTCTTTTGTCTTTTCTCCAGACTTCTGATCTCCCATCAGTTCATGAACATCGTCTTCGTCTTGTAGCAACATCTCGTAGAGCTCGTGCAGCGGAACATTCTCTAAGGAACGGTTGTGACGAACATGGAGGACAAATCCCTTCCATTCAGATTGAAGGTTGTTTAAGAACTTGATGTTACACTCGAGGTTCGTCTTAAAGATGTTGTTTTGTGAAGATCGTTGAGGAGCGTGCAGAAACGTTCGTAGGTCTCGGTGAGTGATTCCTCTCGTTTGGCTTTGAATGCTTCATATCGAGTGAGGCAGTTGGTTATCTTCAGCTGATTTCCCTCACGACTGCCTTGCATGATCTTTGCGAGCTGGTCCCACATTCCTTTTGATGTGTCCTTGTGACTGTCGATGCTACAGTAGATGTTGTTTGGAAGACTATATACGAGATAAGCCTTCGCCAGTTTATCTCCATCGACCTTCCTCTTTTCCTCGACAGTCAGCTTGTCATAAGGTTTGACCACCCGACGAGCTGGAGCTCCGCCTTCTTGCGCCGAAACGTCCATCATGGGTGGAGCAATAGGTCCGTCGGTCAGCGATCGGAGAATCTCTTCATAGAGAGGCTTGGTCTCGATGAAACACATAAAGCGGTATTTCCAGACATTGTACTCCCCTCGGTACAGGATTGGAGGTTTGAGTTCAGATCCAATGGCTAACGCGTCTTGAGTGTTCATTTTCGGGCACTTGTATGTGATCGTAAGACGAGTAGGGTGATTCAAAGGTAAAGGAGTGATCTAACGCAAGAACTAACGCAAAATCCTAAGGGAGCAATAACCTAACGCATTCCTAAGAATAAGTAAGGAAATAAACACGGAAGGAACAAAACCAGATTCAAGCAGAAGCAAATAATAAAAAAAACTTGAGTGTGCAGAGGTGATCCGGATTGGAGATCCGGTCTAGAGATCCGGAATGTGAGATCCGGAATTTGAAAATCCGGTATGCGAAATTCCGGAACCGGGTTATGGGATCCGGATCGAACAGAAACCGGAGTCGGACAGGAATCCCGGTACAAATATTCCGGAACTGGTATTGATCCGGTATGATTCCGGAACCGGTAGTAAGTCTGGTAATATTCCGGAACCGATTTTAATCGGAACCGGATTTCAATCCGGTATATGATACGGATCCGGTAACTGGAACTCAAACAATTGAGTCCCGTATTCAACTTTTGGTCGAAAGAAAAACGTACCTGGAGATCGAAATCGCACCTTTTTTACTTGGAAAACTTCTGCAAACACTTTAGTACCAAAACTAACAAGTAGGGAAAACACAAACAACTGACCAAATAGATTAATGAACCACTTTTAGGCAAAATTTGAGATTTTTCTGTAGAACATAGTATAGAAACCCAGAAACCAAAAATCTCAAAAATTGATTAACCTAACCTTGTTTAAACACAACGAAACTTTGATATGACTCTAGAAACACAATAAAGAGAATTTCTTAAGCCTTAATTTCAAGTTTTAACACTTGAGCATGCAAAAAAATAACCTTTAAACAAGAAACAGTCGACAAAGTTTGAATGACCAGAATTGGATGAATTTACCTTTGAATCAATCGTCTTTCTGCTCTGATACCAATTGTGGATCCCAGATTAACAAGTGCAATATGATGAATCAACACAATTAAGTATAAAGTCATAAATCTCACTTTGATTGATGAACAGAAAGTGTAAATCATTAGCCGTACATGAAAGGTAATTAAGAAAGCTATGATTAGGTCATTAAACCCTAATCAAGGAATACACAAACTATTTATAACCTAAAAAGGATATTTACAAGATATGGCAAAACTAGTCCCTTAACTTCTATTCAACTAACATGAGACCTAACAATTCACATTTGTAATAATGTGCAGGGCTCAAAAGAAGTAGGCAACTCAAACCTAATGAAATGGATCTCCCGGTCGGCAATGGAGAAAAAGTTGCAGTTAAAGCCATATGTTCTTTTGAGTTGTTACCTAATGACATGTATTTGATTTTAGAAAACTATTGGTTTGTACCTAGTTTGACTAGGAATATTATTTCTGCCTCAAGACTATGTGAATCGGGTTACTTTTTTGGATTCTATAATGGCAATATTTCAGCTTCCAAAAGTGATATTTTTATTTTGAGGCACGACCTCACAATGACATATATGGGATTGATTTGCATGATTCATTTAATAATAGTTCTATTTACACCGCAAACACCAAACGGTATAAGTATGACTTAAACCAAACTTATCTATTGCATTGTCTCCTTGGTCACATAAACAAAAATCACATAGCCAAACTTCAAAAGGATGGAATTTTGGATTCAAGTGACCCTGAGTCGTTTGATATATAAGAGTGTTTTTTAAGTGGCAAAATGACAAAGCATCTTTTACCGGTATTGGTGAAAGGGATTCGGATCTTTTAGGACTCAAAGATAGTGATGTATGTGAGCCTTTTAGAATAATGTATAGAGGCGATGATTGATAGTTCATAACATCCGCTGATGACTTCAGTCGATTTGGTTATGTCTACCTGCTTAGACATAAATACGAAGCCTTTCAAATATTTAAGGAATTTCAAAGTGAAGTTCAGAATTATCTTGGAAAAATAATAAAGACCATCCGATTGGATCTTCGTGGTGATATTTAAGCCAAGATTTAGTAATCGTCTTATAGATTGCGGGATTGTCTCACATCTGACTCCTCCATGTACACCATAGCATAATGGTGTGTTTGAAAGGCGAAATTGTACTTTACTTGATATGGTATGATCAATGGTGAGTCACACTAATCTTCCTATTTCCTTTTGGGGGCATGCACTGATGTATGTTGCATATATACTCAATAGAGTTCCAACCAAAAAGGTCAACAAGGCACCATACTAGCTATGGAATGGAAGAGTTCTAAACTTGTCTTACTTGAAGGTTTGGGGTTGTGATGCTTATGTACTATGTGAGACTTCCAATAAATTAGAACCCAGATCTAATAAGTGTATATTCGTGGGATACTTTAAGGAAAGAAGGGGTTATTACTTTTATCTCCCTACCGACAACAACGTGTTTATTGCTCGGCATGCTGAATTTTGAAAAGAAGTTTCTTTCAAATGAAGCTAGTAGGAAGTAGATTGATCTTGAAGAAATTCAAGAACCACTAAATAAATCACAAGAGGTTGGCACTAACAATCAACTAGAGGTTGATGAACCTGAACAAGCGATGACTCGGGTACCTGATGAAACACAAAGCGTTCGCAGATCTAGTAGAGTTCCTCATGAACACGACAGATATAGATTTCTTGTGTCTTTAGATGAAATATTGTTAGAGGATCAAGGTGAGCCCACTAGCTACGAAGATGCTGCATCAAGTCCTGAATCTGATAAATGGCTTGATTCCAATAACGTAGAGATACAAACTGTTTTGGTAAAAAATTATCAAAGTCTCTACCGACGTAAGATTTATACTACTGGATATATTATAAGAACATGTCTTGACGAACGAGGACCCTAGGACTAAGGTCTAACGTAAGTTTTAAGTCATTAACGTAAGTTCCTTGCGTTACTTAGCTAGCGACCAAGGTCTTCTAATCTATCAGCCGTCATTATATATTGGTCATCGTAAGTTTTCTCATGACAATGTTTACTATTGTAAGATAAGCGGTTTCTTTGTTAATTAAATGCAAGTCTTCCTTCATCAATGTTTAAACGAATATAACTAAATATCGTCATCAATATCATTTAAGAGAGGACCGTTTCCTGAATTAAAGTACATAAAGGACACATTTATGACAAAGAAACCTATATAAACGAAGCATCAAGTCATTCAGAAGAAACAAGTGAGTCCCGAAGCAACAAGTGATACTCTCTCGAAGAATATCACGACATTCTTGAGAGCAATAGTTTATCTCACGGTTTAATTGTTTTTTATTCATATTGTAATCAATTGTACTCTCGACCACTATTCCTAAAGGACGACGTCCCTGTTTGACGTCACTAGTGCACTGACGACCATTTATGTCGTCCATAGTTTTTACCCTCGATTGGGTTTTCCACGTCACCAATTCTATGTGTTTGTTTATTACTTTGTTTTTAACGTGTGTTATTCTAAGGATACCATCTTTAGTTGTTAAAGATCCACACAGCCTTATGTTATCCCGAAGGCTAATTTTTTGGAATTAACACAGCCCATGTATGAAAATCAAGTATGGGACTTGGTTAATCTTCCTTCCAACAACAAGGTTGTTGGAAGCAAATGGATCTTCAAGAAGAAGATAGACATGGATGGTAATGTGAATATTTTTAAAGCATGACTAGCTAGTAGCGAAGAGTTTCATACAAACTCATGGTATTGACTATGATGAAACCTTCTCTCTGGTGGCCATGCTTAAATCTATTAGAATACTAATTTCCATAGTCATATATTACGACTATGAGATATGGCAAATGGATTATAAAAATAGCTTTACTCAATGGACGGTTAAGTGAAGATGTCTACATGACACAACCCGAAGGTTTTGTCAACACTAAGTATCTTATAAAAAATGAAGACGAGCCATGTGTTTACAAGAAATCTAGTGGGAGCACAGTAGTATTTTTTAGCTTGTATGTAGATGACATACTTCTCATTGGAAATAATATCCCAACTTTTCAAGGCGTAAAATCTTGGCTTGGAAAATGGTTTTCAATGAAAGACCTTGGAGAAGTTGCTTACATATTAGGGATAAAGATCTATAGAGATAGATCTAAGCGGCTTATTGGCTTGAGCCAAAGTGCATATATAGAAAAGGTATTGAAAAGGTTCAAGATGCAAGACTCCAAGCATGGTTTCTTGTCGATGTCACATGGCATGGTTGAACAAGTCTCAATGCAAAATCACAAATTTTGATATAGATCGCATGAATGGAGTCCCACAAGCCTCTGTAATTGGATCCACCATGTATGCCATCTTGTGAACTAGGCTTGATGTCTCGTATGCTTTGATCATGTCGAGTAGGTAACAACATAATTTGGGTGAGGGACATTGGAGATCAGTAAAAAGTATTCTGAAGTACTTACGAAGAACCGGAGATATATTTTTGATCTATGGAGGTCTGGAAGAAGATCTTGGTGTAAGGTGTTACATAGACGCTACTTTCCAAACTAATCGAGATGGTTCCCGATCACAATCCGGTTATGTTTTCATTATGAACGGTAGAGCGATAATTTGGAAAAGTTCCAAGCAAAAGGTAGTTGCACAATCTACTACATAAGCTAAATACATTGTTGCCTCGGAGGAAGCACAATAAGTTACTTGGATGAAGAAGTTCATTGTGATATTGAAGTGGTTCCAAGCATTGAGGACCCTATATAGATCTTTTGTGATAATGCAGGTGCCATTACACAAGAAAAATAACCTATATCACATGACAACACCAAGCATATCCTCAAGAGTTTCTACTACATTCGCAAAATTATAGAAAGAGGAGATATGTGTATTCTCAAAGTTCACACAAATCAGAATCTGGCATATACGTTCACGAAGCATTTACATCAATCAAAACATGATGGACATGATAGACCTATTGGGCTTCCGCTTGCAAGTGGTTGGATATAAGATTTCATTTTAGTACTTGGATATTTGGAACATGTAAGCGACACTTGGTTTTTTTAATATGGTATATAGAGACATAGTTATGATTAATTAGTAATTGCTGTGTTTTATATTAGCATGTTTATAATCCATGAATAAATTAGTTATTCAAAGTAATCCATAGTCGGTTATAATTATGGGAATATCTATGAAATAAGACTAATGGGAATTAATTGGTTGATTTTCATGGATGATGAAAGTAGGCATTGGTTGCAACAAAAATTCGCATGTGTTTGTAGAGAACAAACATTGGATAAGACTCGCTTTAGAGATCACTTCATGGATTAATGTCATAAGTGAATCTTGAGAATGAGATAATTATCTCTATACCTGAGATAAATATTGGTTTTTCTATGTGAGGAATGACATATCTTAATTTGGTCAAACGTTGATTTAACATGCAATTATAAAGGACAATATTTGTGATCCCTACAATAACAAGTAATCAAATGACAATAACAATAATATCAACAAATATGCTCACCTCTATATATGATTGATGATCTCGCAGTCTACTACACATGAAGATGGAGAGTTTTTTCTCTTGGTGTATGCTGCGATGGTTTTACAAATAGAGGCTTAACCTAAATAAAAGGAAAAGCAAACTATATATACTAAAGACAAGTTTGGCAAACTTGTCACATTTGGTCCCTCTACTTGTTATCTACTTGGTACAACAAATATAGCACTAACAATCTCCCCCTTTGTACCAATGTAGAGCCATAAGCTTTAGATGTCCACCGGGACCACATGTCTCTTCTGAAATCCCGAATATGAGCTCGAATCTCTTTAGTTCATTCCTGTACTGCCTTCGGTAAGTGATGGCATCCAGGACTTCCTTGATCAGCTCTTTCTCTTTGTCTTTCAGCTTCACTTCCCCGTTTTTGATGATTGTGAGCATCATGATCATCAAAATTCTTTACAAATTCAACAGTCTTTGAAAACGAGAAACAATCTCCTCCTTTGATCTGTATAACCGTCAATTCCAGAAATGTTTATCCGAATCTTTTCAAATTCAGATAATATAAAAGTGGTAACCCTGAAACAACGGATGAAACAGTTAAAATGCCTGTAAGTTGCACAAAGCCACTTAGTACAACGGATGTACTTTGGAAATGAGCTTTTTGATGATCACTCCTCCAGGGCTTCCATTCAATAATCGAAAAACACAAAGGAATTTCTATGAACGTTATGACAAGAAAACATATTCCTTGTGTGTACGTGCAAGTGTAGAAATGATTGAAGCAACTTATGCTTGATTATAGGCTCAAATTGTGTAAACTGTTGAGACAGCAACAAGTTTTCCACGGACTCAATGTGCATGATTGAAGTGCGAAGGTGGGGCAAACTTCCTTCTTTTTCAATATCCAAACCTTCCGAGTGAAGATTAGATAGATTATACGCTGCGTCCCCAAGGAAATTGAAACATTTCTTTGTTGAGAAAGAAATGAGTAGCTGGTGGGGTTAAAGTAAGAGTTGGCATGGGCTAGTTGCCTGTTTCAATGATGGTCACCAAAGAATGTGAACCAATCAGTAATGTGGCTGCCCGGCTCAGAAATTGGTTAGTGCAGAGTTCTCGTATTCTTTTAACTCTGTTCTCACATACTCTTTCTGTTTTTCATCAGCTCACTGCTAACCAAACTCTCTTTTTCATTTTATCTCAGCACAATGAGATTACTCAACCAGATGAGTTATCTCCCCCACTCTTTGATTTCGACCCCTCACCCCTCAATCACTCAAGGATAACTTCTTGGGTAGGAAACACTGGTTAACGTGGATCCATAGAAGTTCTTTTAAGCTCTCACACTGATTCCCATGAATGTTGTCCTAAAAGATATGTTGTTCAACAGTTTATCTTAAACAATTATAAATCTCAACTTTTTGAAAACATTGTCATCAAAATGTATGCTCCTCAATAATATCATGAAATATTTGAGCATTTGAACGTTGAAGATTTCTCACAACAAGAATATTGAATGAATGAAATGAATTTGAAAGACTTGTTTGAGAATCTGACAATGTATCAATCAGATCAAATATGAAAGATATTCATTAACGGTTAGGGTACCAAAGAATTGGATCTTTTGTTTATATGAACAAATATAAACAATCTTTGAATGAAATGTTTAAGTTCTCACGCTGAAATGAATGTATGATGCTCAACAAACTTTGAATTACAAACGGGAGTATTACCATCGAAAGGTTGGTTCGTTTTAAGACATGGTAATAACAAAGTCAAAAAGAAGTCGAACCGGTGTGTATGAATACTTGAAAGTATATAGATAAGATAATACGCAAGTATTAATCTTTGGAAACACACGGTCAGAAACAATGATATAATAACCCGAGATATACATGAAAACATTTAAAACACGCTTCTAAAATTATATAAATCTTTTTGAAATAGAGAAGCGGTTTGAACATTTAAGAAAACAATTTTTCGTGTTTGAAAGTCGTTCTTCTTTCAAACAGTCTCAAGTTAAGTTCAGAAGATACTTACAGTCATCAGTACTATCTCCCCCTCAAATTATGATCGGCTGATTTAAAATCGAATAAGCTCCCCCTCAAAATCTGCAAAGATCTTAATTTGACAAAATCAGCACATTTAACAGTCAAAGGCTATTTTTTTTTAATTTATTTATTAAAGATTAAGAACGAGTCCTGATCTGATATGATCAGAAGTCAAACACATTGAAAGCTCGGGTTCTAAACTGAAGTGTTTAGAAGCCATTAACATGTTGAAATGCGGGTTCTGAACTGTTATGGACAGAAGCCATCAGCTCATTGAAATCCGGGTTCTAAACTGACATGTTTAGAAACCATTAATCTCTTTGAAATGCGGGTTCTAAACTGAAGTGTTTAGAAACCACTATCTTAAACATTTTAGAAAGATATATCAATAAGCACAAATGTATCAAAAGTTTAGAAATTCTCTCCCCCTGAAATTATGCATGTTGTTCAGCATAGGTACTCTTCTTCAAATCTGCACAGTTCTCATCTGTTTCCAGTCATGTGTATGGTATAGTTCTGACAATCAGCACCACACATGATAAACCTGCAAAACAAATTAAGTTGATTTTGGTACCCAATGGAACTTGGGTCCTGGCTTGTTATGTGCAGTTCGATTTGAAGGAATATTATAAGTACCATACCAGTACTGAACATGTTCTTTCTTCACAAAATCATGAGTTCCACAATAAGAACAACATATGTGCTTTTGTGCTAACCTAATCAAATGATTTGTAGAATAAACAAGATTAGGTTTAACAAAAGACTTACCTTTTGGAGCGTTGTTCTTCTTGTTGGCGGGTGTAGGAACATATGACTTTGGGGCATCTCTTTCAGGAGTTGAGCCTTTCACTTTCCAAACCATTTTTACTCTTTTGAAAACAAGATTTTCTGAAGGTTTTGAGGTAGAAGCATCTGACTTATCAACAGAATGATTATAAAAGAGATTGGAAGGACGAATATGATCTTTTGAAAAACCCTTTGATTTGTCAAATCCCTTGGAAGAAACATCAGTATTTATTGAACTTGAAGCCGTTCTAAATGAACATTCAGAACCAGTTGAGGCAACAAGTGGAGTCTGAACCATCGTGTCAGGACTTGCTGGTTTTGAGATCTCAATTTTAAAAATAATGTCTTTAAGTTCTTGGACTTTGTTAGACAAAATGTTTCTCTCTTTTGATAACAAATCAAATTCTCGTAGAAACCCAGATTTGACCTTATTCTCTATCATAATAGTAGATAAACCAGATAAATTCTTTGTCAGCCTTTTTATTTCATTCTGAAAAATCTTTCTTTCTTTCTCAAAATCATCTTTCAAACACTTTGTTTGAAATCCTTCAACCTTCAACTTTTCAAACTCTTTTCTTTCAAAATCATGCTCTCTCCTCTCCTTTTCAAGAGTCTTTTCTAAATCAGACAATTTGTTAGAAAGCTTAACAAACTTTGTTTCAAAAGATTTTCTTTGAATATCAAACTCAGACGTCTTTTTCTCAAGCTTTTCCTTTTCTAAAAATAAAACTTTTTCAAAATCTGAGTTTTGATTTGAAAGTTTTATGCATCTGAGCTCGATAGCTTTCTTTTCCTCGTCAACTTGATCAAGATCAGATATTTTCTTTGTTAGCTCAACGTTCTTTTCCTCTAAAGAAAGCATGAGATTTGCTTTAGATTCACAATCACACTTCTCCACACCAACTTGTGTTTTCAGATAGTCAAACGTGTTTAAATAAACGGCAATAAGCTTTTCTTGTTCTCTAATTTTAGCCATATATTTAGAATTATCGCTCTGAATTTTGCTAGCTGTCATTTTAAATTACTTGTAATGATCGTATAATATCAAACTGTTCGGATTAGAAAAATTAAAATTGTTCACTTTTGCAACAACACTCTATCGCAAAAAAAATTGAGATACCACGAACCGTCGCAAATGATACTTGAGATTCCAACCAAAAAGTTGCTAAGCCTTTGATTTAATTAAAAAATATGCAACTTGATTTTTAAAAAAAATTGCAATATTTAATTAATAAAAAATTGCCAAACTAACCAAATTCTCTTGTTGATTGCGAAGCTCACCAAACAATCACCAACTATAGATTTAATAATAATAAAAAACATGTGATTTGATAAGTTGTAGTTGATTGCGATGCAAATTTGACCCCCAAAAAAAATGATGGTTGCGATCCTCACCAACAAGCCAAAATAGAAGGTTGCGATCCTCACCAAAAAGCCAAATTAGAAGGTTGAGAGGCAAAGATTCAATCGCAATGAAGGGTTGCGAGGGATTTTTTTTTTTTTGATGGTTGCGAGGGAAATTAAAGATGAAGGTTGCGAGGGAATCTTTCCTTCGCAATAAGAGGCTGCGAGGGAATCTTTCCTTCGCAATGGTCTGTTGCGAGGGGTATGAACTGGATGATTTTTCAGGAGTTGAATCTTCAATACACCTCGGAATGGGCTGAAAATTTGAACGAGTGTTCCTCACAACATTCTGGGCACTTTTATAACTTGGAGTTTTGTCTAAAAACCAACAAAAATATGATTTTTGAAGCAACCCAGTACGTGAAAACAAAACAGAGACTTTTTCGAAAAATATAGAAAATTGCACAAACTGAGCTACACTCCTGGTGATATGCGGAATTAAGTACACAGGAAATTTTTACTAACACTCTTTGATAGATTCCAACCACTAGAAGAACTCTAGAGGCCAAAATCAACCAAAAAATGATGAACTTTAAGAACACTCAATATTTGCACAAAAACTCATATAATTCTAATCTGAACAATATGATAATCTGCTCTGATACCAATTGTGATCCCTACAATAACAAGTAATCAAATGACAATAACAATAATATCAACAAATATGCTCACCTCTATATATGATTGATGATCTCGCAGTCTACTACACATGAAGATGGAGAGTTTTTTCTCTTGGTGTATGCTGCGATGGTTTTACAAATAGAGGCTTAACCTAAATAAAAGGAAAAGCAAACTATATATACTAAAGACAAGTTTGGCAAACTTGTCACATTTGGTCCCTCTACTTGTTATCTACTTGGTACAACAAATATAGCACTAACAATATTAGACATGATATGATACATATTGAAAGCGTATGTAGTCAAGATGGAATTTGTTCCTTTCATCTGATGAGAGAGTGACATCTCTAGGTCTCTCGATGATTCTTAAGTGATGAAAATACATGGTAATGCTCAAACTAAGTTGATTCGTTCAACAATGTTTGTTTTAACATTTTGAACCACGATCGAGAAACATAATAGTTGAACACCATATGAGAATGATATGATTGATGTCTCATGTTTCAAGGGGATGTCAGTAACAACGGGTTAATAACGATATTACATGTAACATTGATAAGAAGCTAATGAGCTTAGAGATCATTTCACATAAGGGTAGCTTTGTCGTCTCTCATTAGGGATAGTGGCATGTTGCTAAACGTTTACCACTATCTGTATCGTGGTGTGTTGTATCATGTGCAAGTGGAAGATTGTTGGTTCTGTATGCCCATGACACTACACTTGATATATGGCTAATGATACACGATCCTAAAGGGTCACACACATACAAGCAAATCGACTTCAAGCGTGCAATCAAATGTGATTCGATTGCTTTCAACCCAAAACAATTTACATGAAAATTATTATTTAGTCGAAATAATAATTTCTGATAATGATAAATATAGTTTATATTTATTTTTGACTTGCGTTTAAGTGTAATATGCATTTTGATACATGTTATTATTTTCCTTTGATTTGAATGTATACTTAATTTGTTATGTGTCACATTAATTATATAAGTTTTATATTTTGATATAAAATTTGTATAGAATAACTAATAACTAAATAATAAAACCATGGGTGGTTTTAAGTTGATAGTTAGTTGATTTCCATGTATCCAAATTTTTCTTGTATATACGCTCCAAAAGATTGTTTTTTAAAGAAATAGGAAAAAGGCATAGCCTCCGACCCTCTCTCTCCCTCCCTCTTTTACCTGCAAACCAACATCTAAAAGGTGTTGGTGTTTTTCAAGAACACAAATATACTTGCCCTTGTTACATTCTATCTCTTTCTAACTTTTCCATCCTTATTCAAAAGGATTTTAAATTGCTTTGAAACCTCTTTAGAAAAGATCTTAAAAACTAAAAGGTGGGGATAAAAAGGGTATGCTTTGGTTTTATTTCTAAGAGAGAAATAAAAACACACACAAGTTTTGGGTTCGAAAGAACTAGCATTCAACAAAAAAAGGTTGTTTGGTGTGGATCAACTTTGGAGGAGGATTCGGTTTTCTTCTCCACCCTACATCAATGTTCAAGCTTCAAAGGTTGTAGATCTAAACACTATATGGTTGTGTTTTGTTTTATATGTTTTCAGTGCCGTCCCTGGGGGGAGGGCGGGTCGGGCGCACGCCCAGGGCCCAAAGAAAATAGGGGCCCAATTTTTTTAGTATATATTATATAGTAGTAGTTAAAAAAATTATAAATAAAAAAGACAAAAAAAAATGAATATAATAGGACCCAAAAAGAATTTAACATTATATTAAGGGCTAAAGCATGTATTAATTAAACCACTTGGGTTGTGGTGTACTGGTAAAGCCCTTATGGGATGTAGTGGAAGCTCATCTACGCGGGGTTTAAATCCAGGCACTGCCAAAGCCCTTGTGGCTATGGAGGTTCACCTGCGATGACTCCAGACCATTCGTGATCGCCCGGGGATTAGTCGGTGCGCGTAAGCTAGTCCGGAAACCCACAGTTATTAAAAAAGCATGTATTAATTAATCACATTGGACAATTGTTTTTTTTTTGTAAAAAGTTAATTGGTTTTCATTTTATAGTATTCCTTATTGTTTCTCTGTAGTTTTTTGTATAGTATTAATGTTTAAAAAACATTTTTTTGTCTAGAAACCTTGATATATACTCTATTACTTGTCTTCCACATATTCTTTTGATTATTCCATCCGTATGAATTTTATTTTTGTGTTAGACGACCCAACCTAAATCTATATTTAGGATTTCAAAACTGTCTTTTTTATTCATACATTATTGACTCTTTATTACCTAATATTTGGTGCATGAATCTTAAGTACTCTCCTAACTCTGGAACATAAATAAGAACCCAAACTATAACCAACATGGACTTTTGGTTCTAAGATTGATTGTTCTTAAAAAGGTTGTTTCAACCCTACAAGTTTAAAATTATGATGAAAAACATTAACCAAAGATATTTGAAAGTATCTTTGGATTCTTATTTGATTCGGATAAACTAAAATCATTGGATGAGAATGAATTTATGAAATGTTGTGCTAATTTTGGTGATAAATTTTCTCGACGAAGTTGTCTTGTATGAATTAGATGCTACTATTGATGATTTTGCATCTAAAAATGCTCGAAGAAGTTGTTTTTGTATGTTAGATGTTATTATTGATGATTTTGTATCTAAAAATGCTCAAAGACGTTTGTATGAATTAGATGATATTATTAATGATTTTACATCCAAAAATACTCGGAACCGTTGTTTTGTATAATTTAGATGATATTATTGATGATTCAGCTTCCAAAAATACTCGAAGCAGTTGTTTTTTTATGATTTATTAGTATTTATTGTATGAAAGTTTGTTTTTATAATGATAAAAAAACATTTATTTGAGATTTTTTTGGTACATATTTAGGGCCCAAAATTTACGAATCGACGAGGGCCCAAAAAATGTCAGAAACGAGCCTGTATGTTTTCATGCATGAAATTCTTAGTGGGGAGATCTTGTGAAAAATGGTTGTAGGTTTCTTTTGCTTCCATTGCTATCTTTGATATATTTTGTTTACATACTATAAGGTTTTTTACATACTTGTTTTAATGTTGTAGTTTATCTCGTCGTACATATCTAGTTTGGGTTGCTATTTATTGAAAAAATATTATGATTCATTTAAAATTTTATTTGTCTCATACAGTGGCGGATACAGGATTTTTGTCTAGTGGGACACCTTTAAGGTAGATTAAAGGTCTGAAAAGTCAACCGATGTGTTTTTAGCCTAATTTCACATTTTCAAGAGAGTTTTAAAGTTTTTTTTGTTGATTTCGATGGATTTTTAAGTTTTTTGTCGCTTTTGAAATTTTTTCAGTTTTTGTTGATTTTGAGAAAAAAATTTGGGCTTTTAGTTGATTTTCAAGTATTTCTTTTGGTTGGTAGGCAGGGACGGACCTAAAAACTTTTTCATATGGTGGAACCATATTTTTTCAAACGGTTTTTATCGACATGTGTATCTTTTTTACCAACGTTCAATATCGACCGATATGTTTTTAGCCAAATTTCGGTGTTTCGAGGGAATTTTTAAAGTTTTTGGTTTGATTTCAAGGATTTTTAAGTTTTTTTAACGATTTTGAAAGACTTTTTCAGTATTTTTAGTTGATTTTGGAAGACTTTTTTGGTATTTTTGGTTGATTTCAAGGGTTTTTTTTGTTTTTTTGGTTGATTACGAGGTACGGTTGAACTTCCAAAAGAATACGGTTGCACCTCCTTAAACGATACGATTGCACATTTCACGAAACCAAAAAAATTAACCTTCGCCGGAGAAATGATACGGCGACATGTGCCACCGTATGCCCTTATAAAGGTCCGTCCATGTTGGTGGGGACACGGGAAGGAAATTAGTGAGGGATCTATAGTAAAAAACTAAAAAGAATTGATTTTTGGGCTAGGAAAAAGAGTTGAATTTTTTTAAGTGAGGTCCCATCCCCCCAACCCTCTAAACATTGCATCCGTCCATGGTCTCATATATCTAGTTTGGGTTGCTATTTTTGGACAAACGCTAAGATTGTTTAACTATAATTTGTCTTGTCTTATATATATAGTTTGAATTGTTATTTGTTGGGCAAACTTTAGGACTATTTAACTTTAAGTTGGAAACGTCCAATATACAACCATTATGTTGCCCAATTTTTGAAAGTTCACTTGTAATTTTTATATCTATAGCATCAATACCAAGCTAACCTTATCAAGAATTACGAGGAAGATGCAATGCTTGTCCCCCCATTGATCCAGAGTTGTGGATGCAGACAACAAACGGGAGCAAGAAAGGCCGCATGTTCGGCTTTGGGTACAATGTAGATCCATGATATGTCCTGGGTGGATCGTGTGGTAGCACCGCCGCATTTGGTAGCTCGTTCCCTAATCCTCGTGTTTGTACAATTTTCTTATTATGATGTATAAATTCTAATTTTAGTTTTTATTAATTACGTTTATGTTTTCTTCTATTTGCAGGTTGAAGAGTTAAAGATGTGGGACAAGTAAATGGAAGAGGCATTGAATAAGAAGATGGATGAGATGCGGGAATTGAAGTCGCAATTTCGGTTAGGTAGTACAAAGCATGATTAGTTTGTTAGACATAGTTTACCGAACAATTTTTTTCATTTGAAATTGTATTTTTAACCGAAACAGTTTGTCTTTTTAAATTTGGTAGTATGATATTTACATTTCAGTTTGCATGTATCATCTAAAGTTTTTAGAAAATTTTATAATCTAAAGACATAATTTAAAAAGACAAAAATTAATTGCCAGATCCTAGACTATTACCGGCGGGGTCAGTCGGGGAAAGGTTGTCTATAATTATTTTACAAATTTAAATTAAAAAGAATAAGAAAATTAATTATCCGTCGGTAATTAAATCACCGGCGGATTATGGACAGATATATATGTTGTTGATTTTATTTTGTTATTTAAATATTTAAATTAATAAATAAGCAACGGATTGCCAACATATATACCAACCGCTGATTTAATTCGCTTATTGAATTAAGTCTTAACTAACGTACTATAATAAAATTGAAAACAAAAATCACCGACGGATTTAGAGCGGGTAAAATACGCCCATGATTACCCCACCACCGGTAATCTAGTGGTAAAATCAACCACGAAAGAGATATTTAGTCACAGTGCATCTTCATTGGTAATTCACCGTGATGACTTTGACCGGCAAATTTTACCATTCAGTAAAAGCCTTCAATTTGGTAGTGACCCTTTATAATATAATGCCAAACATTTTTAACAATTCCATTTTTATTCTCTCTTAAACCGAACATTATTAATCATTTCTATTGTCCTTTCCTACCCCTTAATACCCCTAACCAAATACTCTATGACACAATAATTTCCTTAAATCTCAACGAATAAAGTTTTAAAAACCTTTAATCAAGGCATCGTACATGACTCAAGAATTAAGTTTATTGAAGTGGTTGAAACTTCATTCATAATATGTTTTTTGAATTTTTGGAAAAAACAGATCTTATAACTAACGAAATGAGATATGACATGATCAATGAACAACCATCATTGCTATGTCTAAACTTCATAGCAACAAGATTATTATTCTCTTATTCATGGTCAAAAGCGGTCTTTAATAATTTATTTTGTGTACCATCTATATTTATGTATTTAAGACACAACAAGGGAGGTGAAGGAAAGGATAGAAGTGTGGAAAAAGATAGAAAACCTTGTAACCAACGAGGGCGTGGGGTGGTGCATCTTTGGAGACTTCAACGAGGTAAGGGGGTTGCCGAGAGAACCAATTCGATTATAAACGCGAAAGGAACGGGTGAATTCAAGGATTTCATTAGAAGGAGTAATCTAGTGGAAATTCCGATGGTGGGGAAGCATTTTACGAGAATTAGCGATGATGGTCTCAAAAGTAGCAAACTTGACCGGTTCTTGATAACGGTAGAGTTTGGTGCTTATTGGAAAAAGTTGGGGGTAAAACCATTGGAAAAGAAATGGCTAGAATTAGAAATGGCTAGAATTAGAAAAGAAAAAAATAGAGATGGAGAAACAAAAAGTGAAAGTTAAGTGGATTTCAGAAGGGGACGAAAACTCTAAAAGGTTCCACGCGGCTATTAAATACAAGGAGAGAAAAAACGCAATAAGGGGGTTGAATACTTACGGGGGATGGGAGGATCAGCCGGAAAGGATAAAGGATTTTGTTTTCGAATCTTTCAAAGGAAAGTTCTCATCTCAATTCGAGACGGGACCTCTCCTTAACAGGGAGTTATACTCAAAAATCTCGTCGGAGCAAGCTCATGGGCTGGAAAGTCCATTTGAAGAGGCTGAAATTTGGGAAGCGGTAAAGGGTTGCGGGAGTTATAAATCACCAGGGCCGGATGGATTCACGGTTGGTTTTATAAAGAATTTTTGGGAGGTGGTGAAAGGAGATGTAACTCGAGCGGTGCAATGGTTTTGGCAGCACGGGAACATTAGTGGGGGTTGCAACGCCGCATTCTTAACGCTAATTCCGAAAGTGGACAGCCCACTAAGCCTGGGGGATTTTCGGCCGATATGCCTCATTGGGATATATTACAAAATAATCGCCAAGCTCTTGGCGAATCGGTTAAAAAGTGTGATGGGAAACATCGTTAGTTGTAATCAAAGTGCATTCATAAAAGGCCGATCTATACTAGACGGGGTATTGGTAACCAACGAAGTGATAGATGATATTCGGAAGAAGAAAAAGTGTGGGTTGATATTCAAAGTAGACTTCGAAAAAGCCTACGATAGTATCGAATGGTCTTTTTTGCTAGATTGCTTACGGAAGATGGGGTTCGGAAATAAATGGGTAAAGTGGATAGAAGGGTGTCTTCAATCCTCTACCTTGTCAGTTTTAATAAATGGGTCACCTACAAAGGAGTTCAAGATGGGGAGTGGCCTAAGGCAAGGTGACACACTCGCTCCGTTTCTATTCCTTTTGGTCGCAGAATCACTTCACATTATTACAAACGAAGCGGTGAAGAAAGGCTTATATGAAGGGATCAAAGTGGGCAAGCTTGGGGTGGAGGTATCACATCTACAATACGCAGATGACGTGGTGTTCTTCGGTAAATGGAACATCACAAACTTGAAGAACTTGCTGAAAATCCTAACATGCTTTCAAAAGATGTCAGGATTAAAGGTGAACGTGGAAAAAAGTAAAATCTTTGGTGTAGGTGTCGGGGAAGAAGAGGTGACAAACTGGGCAAGAAGTTTGGGGTGTGGATATGGGAATCTTCCGTTTTCCTACCTTGGGCTCCCGGTAGGTGTTTCAATGAAAAGGGTGGAACATTGGAAACCGGTGATCGAGAAACTAAAGAAGAGATTGGCATCGTGGAAAGCGAAACTTATGTCGTTTGGTGGAAGACTTACCCTAGTCAAGTCGGTTCTAGGTACGTTACCGTTGTATTACTTTTCATTGTTTCGAGCCCCGAGTGGTGTGGTAAAAGAGTGTGAGAGAGTGAGAAGTAGATTTTTTTGGGGAGGGGGGTTGGATGGTGAAGAACGCAAAGGCAAAGTGTGGGTTAAATGGGGAAACACATTAAAAAAATTCAAAAATGGGGGTCTAGATATAGGGCGTCTAGCTGTGATAAATCGGGGCTTAATGGGTAAGTGGTGGTGGCGTTTTTTGGTGGAAAAAGATGCCCTTTGGGCCCGAGTAATAAAAAGTATATATGGGGAGGGGGGGCTAAAGGGAAAACAAAGGGGCTTTGTTGGTACAGGTAAAACGTGGCTGAATATTGTGCGGTTGGGTGCGGAAATGGACAGCATGGGGCTGGAGTTCACGAAGTCCTTCTGCAAAAAGATCAGGGACGGGAACGACACTCAATTATGGAAGGATCGATGGTGCGGAAGTGATAGGCTGCAAGATACATACCCACGACTCTTTCGATTAGAAACGGAGAAAAGCGCAACTATAGCGGATAGAGGAGAATGGGTGGACGGGGAGTGGAGATGGAAGTGGGCGTGGAGAAGACAACCAAGAGGAATGGTGTTAGGAGAGCTCGAAGACCTTACCGCACAACTTGAAGGAAAGTTACCGGATCGCAATAAGAAAGACAAATTGGAGTGGCTCCTCGATAATTCTAAAGAATATAATGTGAGAAGAATGAGAGAACTCCAAGAGGCGATAGAAGATCAAGTGAGTGCAAACATGGTACAAACAAAGTGGTATCGAGAAGTCCCGAAAAAAGTATGTTTTTTTATGTGGAGAGTTCGATTGAGAAGAATACCGTGTAGAGCAACCTTGGACAAATTGGGCATAGACTTGGACACACTGTTATGCCCAAGATGTGGTAGCTCGGTTGAGACTCTGGACCACGCGCTAGTAGAATGCCCGGAGGTTAAAAGCATGTGGGTACGGACCGGACATTGGTGGAAAAAAAGCTTAGACTCGGCTAGCACAATTGAAGATGTAATACAAGACAACGACACGGGTACGGTGGACGAACGTAAGGGGAAGGTATGGACAGCGGTAACTTGGGCATTAATGTACTTATTCTGGATACATCGTAACAACATGGGGTTTAAAGCGGATAAATCAAAGCTCACAGAGAGATTTTTTGAGTTCCAACGAAGAATTTTCGAATGGGTGTCAAAGAGGGCAGTCAAGAAAAAGTGGGACTGGAAAACGTGGCTAGTGGATCCGACATTGATATAACCAGAAATATATAGTGGTCTTCGATTTTGTGTGGATGCTCTCGCAGACTGCAGATCGATGGCCTTATTATGGGATTGAAGTGGTTATGGGTTAAGGCAGTACTGGGTGGGTGAATACAGAAACATCCGTGTAGGAGATGGGAGGGTGTAATGGATTCTATATTTGCATGAAACCTGTTTGTAAATTCCATGTTGGTTATAAAAATTCTGCTGTTTCAAAAAAAATGTTCATTCCTCATTTGAGAAGGGCATCCAACAAGCAAAGAAAGAAAAAGATTTGTTCCAGTGTATTTAGAAGCAATAAACTAGTAAGAAAGTGTATAAAATTTTTCGGAGCCACTAAGGAATTTAAGCTTTGATTTCCATGTAAAACTTATTCTTTTTACGATAATGCAATAGCCAAGAACGTTGTAGAAGTTTATGACATACGTTTAGTGTCGAGACACATACCAAAAGGTCATCAATTGAGAAAATATGATCCATTATGGTTCTTATAATGATTATCAACAAGTAAAAGCATTATTGGAGTCGATGTTCAAGCATGTTATAAGATGCAAATATGTTTTAGTATTGTATGTATGCAATAAGAACGAAGAAATGCAAAATTCAAGTGTCCCAGACATTCGACTTGCTAGTATCTTGTGTACCAATTTTAGACATAGCCATTGTTAAAACGTTTGATGTTGTTCAGTTTCAATAGTTGGTTTGTATGTACTAATGTTGGATATATTTATTTTGTTGATTTATGTTCTTAAGATCTAAGCAGTTAACACGGTCGATTGCGGAAATCGCGGTAGGAAGCTTCGCGGTTATCGCGGTGAGATAGTGTTGCAATAGTGGTAAAAAACAGGTTCATAAATTTTATATATATACATATATATAACTCAATAGGGTTAAATAAAATGAGAACCACAAATATGTTACAAACAGTGAGAACCGATATAAAAATATATATGTTTACATGATATTTTTTCATCAAATGCTATGATTTATTATATTTTGATTAACAAATATTTGTTTCATAATATGATAGTTTCGCATGAATTTGTTTCACCATATGAATATTTTTTACATGTATGTTTCATTTCACTAGGTAAATCAAAATTCGTTTTTCACATGTAATCTTTTCACAAGGTGAACACGAACATATGTGTAACAATATCTTAAATCATAGGGTTTGATAAAAAAAATCATGTAAACAAAAATTTTTATATTGGTTCTCCCGGGTTTGTAACATATTTATGGTTCTCATTTGATTATTGTCCTAATTCAATATATTGTATGTTTGATACATATAAAGTCAAACGATTCAATGTAAGTTCCAAACCATACAAGAAACATGGTAACAGTGTTTATAAAGCTCATAGTTGATTAAATGAGTTAATTGCAAAGAAATGGAAGTCTAGGAGTAGGAGTCGATGAGTGGAGTCAAGGGGAAAACTTGAACTCAGAAGTTGAAAGAAGGCAGAAGTTGGAGTCGAGGCTTCAGTGATCAAGTCGAAGAGTGGAGTCGAGGAGTGGACTATGGAGTCGTTCATGCAGGGCCGTCCCTGGGGAAGGGCGGGTCGGGCGCACGCCTAGGGGCCCAGAATTTTTAAGTAAATATATACTATATAATAGTAGTTAAAAAAATTGTAAATAAAAAAAGCAACAAAATGTAGTATATAATAGAACCCAAAAAGAATTTAGCATCATATTAAAACCCAAACATGTATTAATTAATTACATTGGATAATAACTATGTAAAAAGTTAATTGATCTTTCTTTTTTTATAAATTGCTTAATATTTCTCTAAGTTTTTTTAATCCAGTACTAATATCTAAAAAACTATTTTTGCCTACAAACCTACTTCATTACTCATCTTCGACATACTTTTTTGATTATTCCATTCACATGAATTTTATTTTTGTGTTTGAATATCGTAGGTTTCTTGTTATTAACTAAAAAAACTCATGTCTTTTGAAAACTGTGATCCCAGAACAAGTAATTAATCCATGAATTTAGCAATAAGATGGCCACCAATATATTGAATGAAGAACAATCACAAAGTACCAAGATGAATTCTAGAGAGAAAAGCTATGTGTGTGTACTTGTGTGAAAATAGTAATTGATGGCCTCCTTAGAAAAGCTAGGCAATACAAACATTATATACCTAGACAAGTTTGACACTATTACATAATAGGTCCCTCTACATGGTACAATCACAATATAGCACTAACAATCTCCCCCTTTGTACCAATGTAGAGGCAAAAAGGTTTAAGCGTCCACAGGAGTCACAAACTTCTTACGAATCCCAAATGTGAGTTCAAATCTCCTTAGCGCATTCCGGTACTCCCTCCTGTATATGATAGCATCCAAGGCTTGCTTGATCAGTTCTCCCTCCTTGTCTTTCAGCTTCACTTCCCCGTTTGCATCCAGACGCAATCTACTCTCAAGGTGGATTTGAATCATCTTGAAGGTTCCGTCACTGAACTTGTTTGCTTCAATAACTCTCATGAATCTCTTCTTTGAGTCTCTATCGAAGTAAACAACTCCAAGCTCTGGTTTGTTCAGTACAGTGTAAGCAGGAATACCCTAAATTTCAGGAAGATGTCGGTTCGGTGGTCTGATGTTTAGGCGTTCTTGGTGTGACTCCAAGGCCATTTGGAAATCCTTAAGATATGAAAATTTCAGGATATTCCGCATGAACCTCTTCACACTTTGATATGCAGACGACCAATCAATCTTCTTTTCAGGAGCACGAGATAAGATTTCATACAAATTACATAAGTCTTCAAGCTTTAGACTCTTGAAATCTGCCTCTGAGAAGACGTGTATGGAGTCATCTGACCTCTGAATGGTAAACTGTGGAAACCAGATTTTGGATAGCTTGCGGGAATCAATCTTTAGCACTTTCATGATAGGTTTATCTGATCTTACCATGTATGTATTCAGACATTCATTTCCCATGACATGTAGAAACTCGATTTTGCGTAGTGATGGCCAGTCCTCAATCCCGTACACTTTCTCCCAGCTGATTCTCTGAATGTCTCTAACATACAAATCTCTCCTTATGCTCTCTTGATAAGGAGTCAGAATCCTAACTCGTTGACCTGTAGCCACATACCTTGGCTCATCAGCAATTATCTCTTGAAAGTGTCTCAGTTCTGCTTCGAGTTTTGAATCTCTGATTCTGCCATCAGCATGCAATCGAACAATCGGAGCAATTTCATGTACCACTAGAGCCGGAGGAGCGGAAGTACTAGCACTCTGATCAATAATCGTCTGGGATTGAGTAGGATCATCAGGAGTTTCGTTGTCGGAATCCAGAGCAGCTATAACAACCTTCGTGGTGTCAAATACTTCATCTAATTTCTCTTTGATAAGAACAGATGTCTTCTCAGGTTCCTCATCCGAATCAATATAGATATAGTCATTGACCAATTCATCTGCCATCCGTTCATCCTCCGTTCTATTGTCAACAACCGGAGGCTTTTCAACCCCAGTTTTGACATAAGCTAGAACATGTGCTTCCTCCACATCCTCCATAACCGTATCAGTTCCACCTGTCCCCGTTTCCTGTTCACCTGCTGGCTGATCTGAGCCCCCAATATTTCAAGTAGCTGCCCCACTAGATTCACCAACCCCTGCTCTCTTCTCCCCCTCATGTTGATTAGGTGGATCCTGATCATCATGTCTTCTCTTTTGTGAGGCTTCAGCTTGGATCCCACACTTCTCTTCTACAACTTTAAGTCTTTGAGTGATGGAGCTGAATCCTGCCATTATGGCATTCGTCATGTCTGCCATTGAGTCGGTTAAACGCTGGAAGTCGATGCTAGAAGGTGGTTGGGTTGGTGTTTGGGTTTGAGGTTGTAGATGTAGTCGGAGTAAGCCATCTAGATTTACCTATTCATCCGTACTAGAGTTACCTTTGGCTAGGAGTCGGGCTAACAGCTCTGATTTGAGCTGGTCTTCAGGTATAAGATGTAATGGTACAGATGATGGTTGTTGTGGATTTGGTTTAGATCTCTGTGGTGGAGGTTCTGGTGTGGAGGATGACTCGGCTATCCCTTTACCTTCACTACTCTCTTTACTTCTTCAGATAGGGCTCTTACTATACCTTGCAGTTGAGTCGCATGATTTGTGTACGTTGTGTTGATTGAGGCAAGAGACGCACGGAGGACTTCAAGTGTGATGTAGTGCGGATAAGGACCAAGATAATGTGCCACCTGCTGATCTGTTAAGGACTGAAGGGTTACGCTAACACCCGAGCCACGTAGGTTCTCGGTTATCGTAGTAGTTGGAATAACTACACGGCATGTGCTCACCGCTGGCGTAGTGTTAGCAGTGACAAGACTTCTACCCGGTCCTCGCGAGGCACCAATGAATGGCGGCCTAACTCGGGGTGTTCCGGTTGGGGAACGAAAGCCCACAACTTGTTGAGGTGCCATCATTCGTGTCCTAGGAAAGGAAGTTATACCAAATGGTCCTAGACTCAATGTGCTTTGAATGAAAAGCGGTGGCCGGGGCAGGAGCCTACCTGATTCAATATCAGCAGACACCAAGTGTGTCGCCAATAGCAGTTGTGCTTTATCCCCTGTGGAAGATGAAACACCGGCCTGTTGAGAAACCGATGAGTGGATGAGTGGGGATGTGCTATGCATGGCTGGGTCCACCATGTCTGTTTCAATACGCAACGGCGACGTACGCTCATTGGTAGATGATGTGGCTACCCGACTTGGATCAGTTTGGGGAGAGCCGATAGTTAAAACTTTTCCGGCTCTTTCACAGCTTCACTCATTTCTTTTCTCCCTCCATCCTCACCACTAGCTATTTCTACTTCTACTTCTACCTCTTCGTGTATATGTGAAGGACCGGCGGCATCAGTAGCAGTGTCTAAGAGTTCCATGTTCCAAGAGGAACCCGCATCAGAACTCACGACACGTCGTAGTCTCCGACCCATGTGTCTTGGAATAAGGCCGACTTCAGGGTCATGGTCGGAGTCATCATCATCATCATCAAACGGTATCATAGAAGCTACATCATCATCAGAAGATGATGCAGCAGCGGCATCGGCTGAGTTCCAGGATACATCGTCATCAAAGATCTTAAATGGACGAAGTCGAGGTGGTGGTTGAGCTGGTCTTGAAGAAGATGCATGGCCAACAGTCCGTAATCTTCTCCCGACTCTATTTCTTTTACGTCTCCTCACCTCTCGTTGTTCAGGAACCCCGTGTTCCTGAACCCCCTCGACATTATGACCCTCACCTCCTAGTGGGTTTGCATCTTGCGGAGGTCCCTCCGGTTCTGGCTGAACCACCAATGCGTTTTCTAGCCTATACTGCCTAACTACCCCGGACTGTCGGTCAGCAAATGCGAGTAAGTCTTCTCGAATGACATCAATATGAGCAAAATTTATGTGCTTAGGCATCCGTAGGTAATGCATGTACTGGCTTGGGCCTCGTGGAGCATCGGCACGTCGTGGAATTTGGTCGTTCTCTTCCATAACTTGATGAATCAAGATCTGGAAGAATCTCTGATAGGGTACGAAGTTACGGTCCTTCTTTGGGCGAGCCTTGTCCGCGACTAGCTCGGTTAGTTCATTCCATAGCAGAATAGCATAGTCAATGTTCCGGTTAAATGTAAAGGCATGGAACATTCGTAGGATAGACATATTCGTCTTGTCAACGCCTGTGTGTTTAGAGGTCATACAGCGATTAAAGATAGAGCATAGTGTGTACCATACTCTCGGAAGATAGTTGCGTCTGAACTGTGATGAACCGGTAAGAACATGGTTGTCTGGAGGTTGATATCCAAGACTTCGAATATCGGAAAATAGTTGTTCTTCAGGAACCGGATCCTCAAAGTTCTCGGAATAAGGAAGGTTTAGTGCACGTCTGATTCCTCGTAGGGTGATTCTGGCATCGAAATGGTCAACTTTGGCCAAGAAATGTGGTGTACAAGCAGTTGGATGAAATTGAATTGTACCCCAAAAATGTTGAAGGTAGATGGCTGGTACAAGTTCAACTCTAGTAAGTGCAGTTCATAGAGGATGGTCGCGGATGATCTCTATGGTTATCTGATAGTCGAAGGGAACCGCTAGATCGAGATGATGGTTGTTATCAAAAAAACTCAGAAAGTTCGCCCTCGGGAAAATCTCTTCATCTCGGTCACGAGCATTGACTGACGGGTGGGATGAACGATGTGAATGGATGATGGTGTTCTCATTCGAAGAGTTCCCATCATGATCAGCCATCTGAACCACTTATCAGTTTAGTATAGTGCCAAAATTGAGTTTGCCTTGAAAAATTTTCCAAAAAAAAATCCTAAGTCTTGGGCTAATCGCAACCCACACCAAAAAGTTATCGCAAGCAATGGAGTTATGGAAACATGAAGAAAGTGACAAGAGGTTGTCGCAACTCAAGGTTGCGATAAGATCTTGTCGCAACACACGGTTGCGATAAGGAAGAACACACGACCATTGCGATAGTTTTGAAGTTTTGAAGGCATGTTGGTTGCGATATGAATGAACACTGAACTAAAACCTAAGTGTTCAACCCAGATTTATGCTTTTACGCTCAACACATGTTAAAATCAGTATCCCTAGACTCACAATCATAACGTGAGTAAACCCTATGCATCTAAATACCCTAACTAACACAAACACACAGATTTAAGGCGGAAGTTGAAAGGTTTTCGAACCTAAAACCCTAAAAACAGTAAGAACTCGAGATTTAATGGATAAGACTGGATGAAAATCAGGATAACATACCTCGAGATGATTCTGAACAGAATGCACGGATCAGATTTTGCAAAAATATCTTCGAAAATTTTCAAGCCACGAGCAGTTTGAGAGAGAGAAAGGTTTTTCGAGTTGAGACAAGTTTGAAAAACCCTAAACCCTATTTAAACGAATTTTGAAACCAGTGACACATGGCAACACAAGATTGGTCCAAAGGTTTAACCTGCCACGTGTCAGGTTGTCGCAATGAATGAATTGCGATAACCTCATAATCTGATCGCAACAGAAGATTGCGACAAGATACTATTCACACGCCCATATCGCAATGTACAGTTGCGATGAGGAATCCACTTGGTTTCATCGCAACTGAAGGTTGCAATGAGGCACTGTTCATAGAGATATCGCAAGTGAAGGTTGCGATAACACACTGTTCACTGTGAAATCGCAAGTGAAGGTTGCGATAATTAGTGAAACTTGGACATTTTTCAGATAAAATTTGAAAAGATTTTATCACATTGGAAGATGTCCAACTTCCAATTGATTCAGCACTCAAGGTTTTAAACACAGTTTTCACTCCCCCTTAAATGATGCATAGATTTGAAAAGTTGTTTTCATCATTTAAGAGTTAGTGTTTGAAAACAATGCAGAACACTTACCTTGGCTTCTCGGAAGCAACAGTCACAATGGAACTACACTTACATGATCTAGCAGTTATGCACACTCCCCCTAAATTTGTGCATATGATCTGTTATATAACTCCCCCTGAAACCAAGAACATACCTTTGTGCAGATACAGGTATCATAACAAATCATAGATAAGACAATTAAAAGAAGAGAAAGAAAGAACAAGTTGAAGAAATATTTGAAATACAACTAAGATATGAAATTTTAAATAACATATATTGAGAATAGAATATGATGAAAATTTGAGTGTATCAATCTAGAGACGATGTCTAGATTGAGATACAAATATTTCCATCTATTACATGATCAATATATGAAAGTTAAACTTTCATATTCAACATGCCGAGCTTAGATACTAGAAAATTGAAACGTTTTTCATCCAAGGCTTTGGTAAAAAGACCGGCAAGCTGATACTCAGTTGTAACAAAATACAATTCAACAGTTCCTTTCTCAACATGATCTTTTATGAAATGATACCTTATGTCAATGTGTTTGGTTTTGGTGTGCTGGACAGGATTAGCAGATATAGCAATAGCACTCTTACTGTCGCAGAAAATGGGGATCTTCTCGTATTTATACCCATAGTCCATGAGTTGGGTCTTCATCCAAAGGACTTGTGAACAACAGCTCGCCGCGGAAACATATTCTGCCTCCGCGGTTGATGTTGAAACACAATTCTGCTTCTTTGACGACCAACTCACGATCTTGTCTCCCAGAAACTGGACGTGCCCAGAAGTACTCTTTCTATCCAGCATGCTTCCTCCGTGATCAGCATCGGAATATGCAGTGAGTTCAAAGCCGGTTCCCTTGGGATACCACAGTCCAAGGTATGGAGTGCCTTTCAAGTACCGAAAGATCCTTTTGACGGCTCCGATGTGTGACTCTTTTGGTTTGGCCTGAAATCTAGCACAGAGACAAGTTGAAAACATTATATCTGGACGACTAGCGGTTAGGTACATTAGAGACCCGATCATTCCTCTATAAAGCTTGACATCAGCATCAATACCGTCTGGATCTGGACCTATCTTAGATCCAGGAGCCATAGGCGTACCGATCGACGTACAATTTTCCATCTTGAATTTCTTCAAGATGTCAAACACATACTTCGACTGGTTGATGAAGATACCCGTAGAGAATTGTTTTACTTGTAATCCGAGAAAGAAATTAATCTATCCCATCATACTCATTTGAAATTGAGTCATCATAATGCCCGAAAACCAAGTACAAAGTCCAGGGTTAGTCGAAACAAAAATAATATCGTCAACGTAAATCTGAACTAAAAGAATATCACCTTTGTCGCGTAAAGTAAACAAAGTTGTGTCGATTTTACCTTTCACAAATCCAGCGTTTAGTAGAGAGGTAGATAATCTTTCATACCAGGCACGGGGGGCTTGTTTGAGACCGTAGAGAGCTTTGTCAAGTATGTATACTTGATTTGGATGATCTTTATCCACAAAGCCTTCCGGTTGAGACACATACACTTCTTCCTTAAGGACACCATTCAAGAAAGAGGTCTTCACGTTCATTTGATAGACGGTGAAGTTCTTGAAAGCGGCATACGAAAGAAACATCCAAATTGCCTCAAGACGAGCAACCGGCGCGTATGTCTCGTCACAATCTATCCCTTCTTGCTGCCTATACCCTTTTGCTACCAAACGAGCTTTGTTGCGCACAATTATTCCGTCTTCGTCTTTCTTGTTCTTTAGGACCCACTTGGTACCAATGATTGTCTTACCTTTGGGTCGCGGAACTAGTCTCCACACCTTCAAAGCTTCAAACTGATTCAGCTCTTCTTGCATCGCAACCAACCAATCAGGGTCTTCTAAGGCTTGTTGAACTGTTGAAGGCTCAACTTGACTTAGGAAGAGTGCATATAAAACTTCGTTTGCGGTTGCGGATACAGATCTTGTCTTCACTGGTTCAGATACATCACCAATCACCTGATCAATTGGGTGACTGCGTGTCCACCTTGTGGAGTGTGGATGGAGAGATATAGCATTTTCATTGGGGTCTACAAGGGTAGGATCCTTATCAAAGTTCAACTCGATCGTCAACGTCGGTTCCGGTTGTGAGACGGGTTGCTTGTCAGAGTTGACAATTGGCACAGCCTCAGGAACTGATTCAGTAGATTGGTCATTAAAGTTGTAATTACCCTGATCACCGACATTCGAAGATGTTCCAGATGAAGAAGCACCACTTGTAGATGCATGTGATCTTGCTTGTGTAGATGCCATCGTTGTGTTCCTTGGAAAAGTTGTAGGAGTAGTTGCACCAGTATTTGATGAGGTCAGCACCGGCGAAGGGCCTGACACAGTAGCGTGTACTGGTGGTGTTTCAACTTGTATCCAGTTAATGACAGATGTAGAAGATTTATCAGGACCAAAATAGTCATCATAAAAGTGTTCAAAAAAAACATCAAGTTCATTAGGATTAGTATTCGAAGTGGAAGCTTGATCGTTGTTTGAAGATCTAGTCATCATAGGACGGATCTGTCCAGATGCTAGAATTCCAGAGATCGCGGGTTCTGTACTGTTTTGCACAGAAGCCAACTCTTCAGACTCGTCAAATTTGACATTTATGCTTTCCAGCACAGTTCTGGATGACTTGAGGTAGACTCTGTATGCCTTAGATGTGAGCGAGTATCCGATGAAGACGCCCTCAATACCCTTAGGACTGAATTTGTTCAGGTTGTCCTTATCATTCAGCACAACACACCTGCATCCAAAAACACGAAAATAGTGTATTACAGGTTTTCTATTATTCACCAATTCATATGGAGTCTTGCCAAACCATCGATGTATGATTGAACGGTTTTGTGTATAGGATGCCGTTGCAACAGCTTCAGCCCACAGAAACAGAGGTAGATCAGCATAAGACAACATCGTTCTGGCCGCTTCAACGAGTGTACGGTTTCGTCTTTCAACGACACCGTTCTGCTGAGGTGTTCTGACCGCAGAATATTGATGAGTAATTCCTAATGACTTGAAGAAGTCATCAAGAGTTCTATTTTTAAACTCTGTCCCGTTATCTGATCTGACAGTCTGAACTGTTTGTTGACGATTCACTTGAAGCTGTTTGATTAACGAGATGATCAAGTCGGGTGTTTCATCTTTTGAGCGTAGAAACTTGACCCATGTGTATCTCGAGTAATCATTGACGACAACTAACACGTAACGTTTGGCACTAATACTCTGAGTCTTCATCGGACCACAGAGATCCATATGAAGGATTTCTAAAGCTTTACTTGTGTTGGGCTCGGGTTTCGGAGGATGAGGAGCACGCTTCATCTTCCCCTTTTCACATACGATACAGAAGTTGTCTTTCTCAAATTTCAGAACTGGTAGACCTATGACTAAATCACCCAACGTCAACTTTTGAATGTAACGGAAGTTGAGATGAGATAGTCGTCTATGCCACAACCAGCTTTTCTCCAAAGACGCTTTCGACATCAGACATACGTCATTCTTAGGCTTGATCGTTGATAGGTCAATAGTGTACAAATTGGACTTCCTAGAACCAACAAGAAGCTCATCCCCTCCGTCGGTAAGAACTGCACAACGGGTCTTCTTGAAATGGACTTCTAGGTCTGTATCACAAAATTGACCTATACTAAACAGATTATGTCCTAAGCCCTCGACGTAATTGACTTTTGTAATTCTCACATTATCTTTATACAATATCTCCGTAGCCCAAAATTGGAGAATATTGATCGTTTCCAAACTTCACTTTGCCAAGGTCCTTTTCCAAAAAATTAACAAGCAACTCCTTTCTTCCAGTCATGTGTTTTGAGCAGCCTGAATCTAAATACCAGACATGACTGGGCTGTAAAATGGAAATTAAACGGTTTTAGGTACCCATTGCCAATTGGGTCCTTTCTGGTTAGTAGTTTTGGACTTGACATGTTGTTTCCTATAACTGGTTTTAAAATAATCATTTGAGTAAAACCAACGATTATAGTCAGATTTGCAGATAAAATCATCCACACAACAAGAAGCACAACAAATTTGATCACATGCCAAATTAATCAGTTGTCGCATTGAATAAACCTTGTAAGGAACTACAAGTTTTTGTCTATTGGCAACATCATAATTATTAACATTTGAAACAAAATTGTCTTTCTTGGAATTTAAAACATTTAAAGTAACATGGGATGATTTGATCTGGGCCACATCCTGTGTGGACTCCTTTATTCTCCACTCAAGGCGCGTGTTGTTTCTCAAATTACGATCTGAAAAACCAGACAAATAGGAGTCGTAAGCTTTTGAATTTTGAGCTTGAAAAGAATTAACATGCTTCTTTCTTTTTGTTTTTGTTTTCTTTTTCTGTAATGGTTGTTTTGATTTAGATTTAGAGTAATAATCATTAACAGAAATTTTCTCATCTGATTTTGAAGATTCCCCTTCCAAGATAATATTTTCAGGTTCCTCCTCTTTTATTAGAAAGTCAGTATGATCTGGAAGTTTGGCGCTAAAGTCAAATTGAACAGGCACTTCACATACCGCTTTACCTTTGTCCTTACCAACATTCTCACTATCACAATCAAACTGACTCTTCAATGGAGAAGGAAAAATACCATAAGACGTTGGATAAAGAAAATTGTTTTGTTCTTCTCGAAATGCTTTATCTTCTTCTGTAGGGATATATATCTCAGGGTCAAGTTGACTATCCAAATCCCAAGGTTCAAAATCATCTTGGTCATCAACTGTCCAGCCCCTCAAGATAGTATTTGTAACACCCGTAATTTTCGGATAAGTACAACTTCGAATCAGTATGGAATCGATCTTTTAAGAAAAATACGAAAAATTGTATTCTGGGTTAAATCCTAGATTTTGTGGTCTTGTTGGATGGGGAATTCAAATACGAGTCCAACGGTCCTTTCCGGAGCGAAATCGGAGCTAAAACGAAGACGTTATGGCCAAAACAACTTTCGGTACAATCTCGGCTAAAGTGACCAGCGAAAGTGACACTTGTGTCACTCTCGCGTGTCACTCTCGCTGGTTTTGTACCGAGAGATATTTGACCACGGCGAGAGTGCCCAGCGAAAGTGACACTTATGTCACTCTCGCACATCACTTTAGCCGTCGGGTACCTGGAGCATAAATACGGGATTTTTAGCCTTAAACTTCATTTCCTCATATCTCACTCATTTCACCTCCGTTTTTGGTGATTCAAAGTGCCATGGTTCCGATTTTGAGAGCTCTTCAAGGATATAGAAAGAGTTTTGAAGTTCATAGGAAGATTCAAGGGTGTTTGATGGTGGTAAGTCTCTCAAATCTCTTCCCTTTCTCTCCCAAATCGTTTTTCCTTCCTTCCTCACAAACCCTAACCGGTTTTGGTGCTTTTCTTGGAGATTAATGTGTTTCTTATCCACTTTATGCTAGTGATTTCATTCATTGATGCAAGAGCAAGTTTCATCCACAACACTAGAGATGATTGGGGTTTTCTAGGTTTTCATCAAAACCTAAGTGGTTTTGAAGTTTTGGTTTGAGGATTCATGTGCATCAAAGGAGCATACGTTTGGGGAAAATCTAGATTTAGCTAAATCTAGCAAAGGTGAGTTCAAGTTACTTTGCGAAAACTTTGTACATGCCAAAATAGTATTTTCCAAATATTTATGTGTTTTACTTGAAAATATATGTGGTTGAGTTATTTGAATGGTTTATCTCTTTTGAAGTGTTTATCTTCATAAATGTGTAAAACACCCATATTTGGGGCTTTTGGATATTTGGATGGTTAGAAACCATAAATTGTCTTTAAAAGATTAATTGCTCAAAATAAGGTTTATTTGATGGTTTAATCATGTTAGTGTAAATGATTTTAATAAACCATTTGGGAAATGCACTTTTAGTGTTATGGATTATTTTGAGAATATTAAGGGTGTGAGTCCTTTGGGAAAACCCCTTTTGTTTAACCCGTGTTGAGTTTTGGGGTTAATGATGATTTTGGGATACGTGTTTGCTTAAATAATGTTTAAAGGCGTTTTATGTGATGATGACCGACATTATGGGTCTAGCAAGCTTGGAGCACTTTGCTCGGTTTTTACTTTGAGATAGTCTTGGGACATATGTCCGGTTTAAATGGCTCGATGTGGGGCTTATTTACGGGTTGTTGTTATTGCACCGTGTTGCATATCATTGCACGTTATTGATATTTACATGCTCAGGGTGGAGTCTAGGATGTGTTATATGCTTAATTGCATTCCATTTGCATGATTTGATGTTGATAAATGATCATTAGATCTTTGAGCAGAGGGCTCGGTTTTGGACTCGATTGAGTCTTGATGGCATTCGCCCGGTTTTATTAAGCTCGACGTGGGCTTGGGGTTTGCATTACATGAGTTGCATTATGTTTGAGATTTACATGATTTGAATGCATTGATTATTCTTTTGGGGTCATGTATTTATATTTAAGTCAAGTATGCTTGTTTCGGATGGTGGGTTTTCCCAAGGTAAAGATCCAGTAGGATTGAACTTGATGGCTTGGACTAAAGACCTAGTGAGTTGGAAAATAGATGATTTGCATTTAAAGTAAACTCTTTCGAAATCATGACTAAACTACTACCTTTCCATTTATGATTTTATATAGTCATGATAAAATGCTTGAACTCACTAGGCGTAAGCCTAACCCTTTTTATTTGTCGGCATGTGCAACAGGCTCAGGTTGGGGTAGCTCTAGCTACATTGCGAAGTGGCGAGTATTAGTAGAGTGCACGAGAGGTGACTTGACTAGTGAAGTATTCCGCATTGGTTTGGACTAGCAACTTGTGTGGTGTTAAGTAGCACCCGATTAAGTTATTTATTTGTGGACTGATGATGTTTTAAATTCTGAGGTATTGTAAGGAATGAATTGTAGAGATGATTTATCTACTTTTGGTTATTTTATCGAAATTAAAGTTAGTTGCTCGTTCCAAATTTGAGGGTGTTACAAGTTGGTATCAGAGCATAAGTTTGAGAGATTTAGGTGTTGATTTTGGATACCTAGACTCAAACTAGTGTTTGTTTAAGTAAAAGAGAGTGAAATTCACCTTTAGGCACTTTTAAGATAGGACGTTTTGAAGTTGATGGATATTATTAGAAACGAGAATCACGTCGAGAGTAACAAGGATAATCATGTACGGTGCGTTCATAGTGACACCTGGCCAGTGTCATGGTGAACCTACTAGTACATGTGCATACTTGAATTACTTTAATGTGATGATCGTTGGGGTAGTAAAGGAGGTGCTAAGCTAGTAGTCGTTGGAATAGATGAACGATTCTAGTATTAGTCACTTTGAGTGACGATAAGCATGATGTTTGCTTTAAGTAGACCGTTTCGGGTCAAGATTGATGGTTGGACTAGAACCATAGGCTGATTGAGCCGACTTTGATTTGAGGAAGAACCGTAAAGTTAATTAATGTAATTCCCAACTTGCCTTAAGAGGTTAAAGCATCCGGATGATAATAGTGGACCGGAGGGATTTGGAAGGGTATGAGTTGAGATGTTGAATGCCGAGTAAGTCATGCACAAAGTTTATTTTGAAAATAAAATTTCATCAACTATTTTTTGTGTTTCCAATCCTCATATGGATTGTGTTATGAATTTTGGGAAATGTTTGGCATACACACAAGATTTTGAATCATGGTTTTAACGTGCATGAAACCATTTTATTGCGAGAGTCGCAAACTCCGCCGGGATTTGTTTTGCCTTATTTCATTATTGTTCAACATTTGTTTTGGATATAATGATAATCATATTTTATGATGTTTAAGATGTTGGGCAATAACTACGGCTTGTGACTTTAACATTGGATCTCCTCCACATATGTTAGAGTTTGGACGGAAAGTTATTTTCCGTTATGTCTATGTAAAGTTATTTTGGGAACTTGTTTAATATGAGTTGTTAAACAATGTTATTTATATGATATTACCCTAGAAGGGGATTTTTAGGATTTTGGCGTCGCATTCATGATTGTGCTTATAGCGATTTGGCTTTGGAAGCATGATGTTTAGTGTCGTTTTATTGACTTGAGGTCATTGAGTCCATTGAATTTCATGGAGTTTTATTGTACGACGTTTTGTGTCGTGTGGGTATAATTTTACTATATGCATACTCTATTTGCTTATGTGAAAAGTTTACGAGTTATGTTGGGCATTTGGTCCCACTCGAGTTTTGGTGAGAAAAGTTAATTTTATGCCATAAGGCGACTAAGAAGAGATGAGTTTGGAACTCTAGTGTCGCGTAACTTTTCTTTCAAGAGTTTGTGTTATTAAGTATTTCGTTGCAAATAGTTCAGTGTGTTGATTGACTTATACGTGACTTAAGTAATGCATGAAAGAACATTTTGGTAACATTCATAATAATTTGTTTGGTGCGCTTTAGGTCAGTTAAGTGTTTTAGTATTATTTCCATGTAAATGCGTATATCGACTTAGGGGTATGCATAGCTTGGTAACCATTGTTTTCTCGACACTTTGCTAAACGAGACGTGCATGAAAATGTTTTATTAACTCCTTGTTTAAATGAGAGACCATTTGGTCAAAGCATGTTTTAGAGGTGTGAGGATCACGGATGGTTTACAATATGTGATATTTGAAAAACACGAATGTATGAGTCGTTGACATTGGTCAATTTTGATTTGCCGAATATTTTTGGAAAATTGAAAACCTTTTTGGTTTGGAGGAAATGTGTATTTTGAGTATTTTGACAAATACATTTTAAGCAATGACGTTTCGACGTTTTATGTTCCAAGTACGAAATTTTAAGGAAAGTGCTTCGTGATAAAGATTTTAGAAAACTTGTTTGTATAAAATTATGATGCGTGGAATTCTTATGTTTTGAACATTGATGCGTACCGCTGGTGCAATTTGGAATTTGAAAATAGGTTTGAACCCTTTTTGGTGTCAATAAATTATTAACACTTATTTCCTCGTATGTTTTGGAAAAACGCATTTTGGTGTGCTAGGTTGCCAGAAACGTTTCAATCAAATGTCATTATAGGACCGGATGAGAAATTTTGGGAAATTGATTTAAAGAGTTTCATCTTTTGAAATTTGGTCGCGAACCATTTGATGCATGTTATTTCGTTTCAAGAAAATTGCTAATGGAAGTGCTACAAGCTTGCATGCCTACCCCAATTTGAGATTTTATGATGTTTTAGTCAATATTTTCAAACGATGGAAACGGATTGGTTTTGTCTTTAAATTTGGAGCTTACACAAGTCGTTTTGTATTATGACTGAGGTGTAATTAGGAATCGTTTCCTTGTTTTGTATAATAAACTGACGCGCACAAATTTTGTTGGGGATCCTTGTTCCATACCATTTTATGGTCAGAAAAGAATTTTGAGTCAATTGCCGTTTGGGCTTCTTTTGAAGTACGTGTAAAAATTTGTTGCACACCGTTTAAAGTGGGCAGTTACTTTACGTGCATGTCATGAGTCAATCCATACTAGAACCGTGGCGGTTCATTTTAAGAAGCTGTTTATTACGCTTTAGCGTTTTGTTGATAATCTGAACTTCGATGAAATAATTTTCAACATGATTTTCATATGTGGGACGAGCGTGTCCATGTTGCGTAACTACCGAATTGATAGTCGAAGTTTATGCGTACGATTAATTTGACATGAAAATCTTTGTGTTGAAAATTTTGTGAAAGGTTTTGTTGATTGGCATATTTATTAAATAATTCACTTGAAGAACCTTGAACTCATTAGGACCTTGGGAAAGGTTAAGTAACCCGATTAAGAGTAAGTTGTATAGAACCTCAACTATGAAAAGTCGAGAGTTCGGGCACGTGTTGTGACTATAGGCCGGATGATATCGGCAACAAAGTCGAGGTGCATGTGGCAATTGGAGGGTCAGACTTGCGGTAACGCATTTTGAGGTTGGTATAACCGTTTTGTTGACAACCTTAGTTTCGTGGAAACACTCGGTAAACGGAACTCGTGTGTGGAGTCCTGTTAGAGTTCAAAACTTGGTGGTATAACTGGGTGTCAACCTTGTGGGTCTAAGGTCGGAGACCGTTAGCGAATTCGGAGGGTGTAGTCCGATTCTAAGTGAAATAATGGTAACGGTTGTAGTAACCTTAAGATGCTCAATTGTGACGAGTGGTTTTGGTGGAATAACCTTCGTGTATGGTTACAGAACCTGTCGGTTTAATGATTAATGTTGGGATGGATTCTTGGAGTCTATTAGAACTCGTTGGATGTAGATGCCAATTAATGGTAGGAATAATCAGAATTGATGATTCTGTTAGGTTCGGTAGCGAACAAACCTTGGATTGACTTAGAGTCTGAAATCGAAATCGGGATGTATGGAACATCTAAGGTTGGGAGACAACCGAAGTCGTCTGACTAGGAATTATTCCAGTTGTCGGAGTGTTCTCCCGGGCATAAGTACAATGTACGTGAAGGGGCTTTGTTGAAAAGCAATTGTTCGAGGATTTGTCTTTATAGACTGTGTGGAGGGAATTTAGATTCTAGTTAGGAACTGATAAATTATAGTCGGCGTTGAGTCGGTTAGTCTTGGGTTGTAAAGGATGTAGATTTCGAGGACGAAACCATCCTAAGGTTGGGAGGATTGTAACAACCGTAATTTTCGGATAAGTACAACTTCAAATCAGTGTGGAATCGATCTTTTAAGACAAATATGAAAAATAGGATTTTGGGTTAAATCCTAGATTTTATGGTCTTGTTGGATGGGGAATTTAAATACGAGTCCAACGGTCCTTTTCGGAGCGAAATCGGAGCTAAAACGAAGAAGTTATGGCCAAAACCACTTTCGGTACAATCTCGGCTAAAGTGACCAGCGAAAGTGACACTTGTGTCACTCTCGCGTGTCACTCTCGCTGGTTTTGTACCGAGAGCTATTTGACCACGGCGAGAGTGCCCAGCGAATGTGACACTTGTGTCACTCTCGCACGTCACTTTAGCCGTCGGGTACCTGGAGCATAAATACGGGATTTTTAGCCTTAAACTTCAGTTCCTCATATCTCACTAATTTCACCTCCGTTTTTGGCGATTCAAAGTGCCATGGTTCCAATTTTGAGAGCTCTTCAAGGATATAGAAATAGTTTTGAAGTTCATAGGAAGATTCAAGGGTGTTTGATGGTGGTAAGTCTCTCAAATCTCTTCCATTTCTCTCCCAAATCGTTTTTCCTTCCTTCCTCACAAACCCTAACCGGTTTTGGGGCTTTTCTTGGAGATTAATGTGTTTGTTATCCACTTTATGCTAGTGATTTCATTCATTGATGCAAGAGCAAGTTTCATCCACAACACTAGAGATGTTTGGGGTTTTCTAGGTTTTCATCAAAACCTAAGTGGTTTTGAAGTTTTGGTTTGAGGATTCATGTGCATCAAAGGAGCATACGTTTGGGGAAAAATCTAGATTTAGCTAAATCTAGCAAAGGTGAGTTCAAGTTACTTTGCAAAAACTTTGTACATCCCAAAATAGTATTTTCCAAATATTTATGTGTTTTACTTGAAAATATATGTGGTTGAGTTATTTGAATGGTTTAACTCTTTTGAAGTGTTTATCTTCATAAATGTGTAAAACACCAATATTTGGGGCTTTTGAATATTTGGATGGTTAGAAACCATAAATTGTCTTTAAAAGATTAATTGCTCAAAATGAGGTTTATTTGATGGTTTAATCATGTTAGTGTAAATGATTTTAATAAACCATTTGGGAAATGCACTTCTAGTGTTATGGATTATTTTGAGAATATTAAGGGTGTGAGTCCTTTGGGAAAACCCCTTTTTGTTTAACCCGTGTTGAGTTTTGGGGTTAATGATGATTTTGGGATACGTGTTTGCTTAAACAATGTTTAAACGCGTTTTATGCGATGATGACCGACATTATGGGTCTAGCAAGCTTGGAGCACTTTGCTCGGTTTTGACTTTGAGATAGTCTTGGGACATTTGTCCGGTTTAAATGGCTCGATGTGGGGTCTTATTTATGGGTTGTTGTTATTGCACCGTGTTGCATATCATTGCACGTTATTGATATTTACATGCTCAGGGTGGAGTCTAGGATGTGTTATATGCTTAATTGCATTCCATTTGCATGATTTGATGTTGATAAATGATCATTAGATATTTGAACAGAGGGCTCGGTTTTGGACTCGATTGAGTCTTGATGGCATTCGCCCGGTTTTATTAAGCTCGACGTGGGCTTGGGGTTTGCATTACATGAGTTGCATTATGTTTGAGATTTACATGATTTGAATGCATTGATTATTCTTTTGGGGTCATGTATTTATATTTAAGTCAAGTACGCTTGTTTCGGATGGTGGGTTTTCCCAAGGTAAAGATCCAGTAGGATTGAACTTGATGGCTTGGACTAAAGACCTAGTATGGTTGATGTTTAAGAAGGGCTAAAGACCTAGTTTTGGTTGATGTCGGAGTTGGACTAAAGACCTAGTTTTGGTTGATGTCTAAAATGGACTAAAGACCTAGTTTTGGTTGATGTCTAAGATGGGCTAAAGATCTAGTATGATTGATGCCGAGGATTGACTAAAGACCTAGTATGGTTGATGTCATATGTTTTCCACATCCAAGAAGCTTACTTGCATTTATTTAATCGTGGTTTAATTTATGTGTTGCCACATTCGACGAGATCGGGTCTCCCCCGTCACCGAAGGGTGTTGATTTCGGGTATTTTATTTATTCGCATTTGGAGGTTATATCTTATGCATATGGATTGTTTTCCATGGTTGATGGACGGGTTTATGCTACATCTGCTTCGTATTATGTTTTAATAAAGTGTTATATCTAATGGATGGCTTCCATGTTTTACGGGTCGAGTATGTATTGTCAACCGTATTTGAAGGTTTTGCGTAAACTAGACTTATTCACGTATTTGAGTGAGTGGAAACGTAATTCATTTTGGAAAACGTATTATACCTTTCGGGAACCTTTCCATGGAAATGTGTGAGTTGGAAAATGGATGATTTGCAATTAAAGTAAACTCTTTCGAAATCATGACTAAACTACTACCTTTCCCTTTATGATTTTATATAGTCATGATAAAATGCTTGAACTCACTAGACGTAAGCCTAACCCTTTTTATTTGTCGGCATGTGCAACAGGCTCAGGTTGGGGTAGCTCTAGCTACATTGCGCAGTGGCGAGTATTAGTAGAGTGCACGAGAGGTGACTTGACTAGTGAAGTATTCCGCATTGGTTTGGACTAGCAACTTGTGTGGTGTTAAGTAGCACCCGATTAAGTTATTTATTTGTGGACTTATGATGTTTTAAATTCTGAGGTATTGTAAGGAATGAATTATAGAGACGATTTATCTACTTTTGGTTATTTTATCGAAATTAAAGTTAGTTGCTCGTTCCAAATTTGAGGGTGTTACAGTATTTCCCATAAAAGCTTTGCATGAGGAAACATCTGAATCTGAAGAATGTTTTTCTTTTGAAACTTTTTCCTCACATATTTCCACAAGTTTTGTTTTCATTTCTTTTAAGCTTTCCGAAAACACTGTGATCATAACTTCCTTTTCGATCTCGAAAGCAAGCTTCTCGTCATTTCTGACTTCTTCAATCGTACTTTTGATCTTGCTTTCGAGGTCCATGAGTTTTTGTTCAAGAACCATTGGTGGAAAATACCTTTTACCTTCCAAAATTGGTTTTTCAATATTATCCTTTTGTGTATTTTCCGTTTCCTCCGGTTCTTTAACAACATAACTCTCAAAGTAATCATTTGGTAAGGTTGGTTCGTTATTTAATGCCTTTGCATTATCAGGACCATACCAAAAAGGAAGTTTCATTTTAACAGTGGTTTTTCTTTTTATTTCTTCCTCAGCCTCATAGTCTTCACCATCCATTTTAAGCCATTTAATTTGATAGTTAGAATGTATTGCAAGTTCAATCCATTCAAATTTATACAGAGTGGGTGATTTTATTAAAGCATTGCTCAGGTACTGTGGATTGTCATACCCGATACCCCACTTTGAATTGAAATATCTGAACTTACTTGGCTTATGCATGTGAATTGTTTGTTCAGTTTGACCTGCTTTGTATAGTTTATTTTACAGATCCTTGACATTTTCACACAGCTCGTCATTCCTATCTTTATAAGCATGTAAAAGACTTTCAAACTCATTACTCTTGCTTTCCGAACTCATTAATTTATCTGATAGTTCAGTTATTTGATCTTGAAAATACGCATAACCAATATCGAACTCAGTCTTTTTCTTTTCTAATTCTTGAATTTGACTGTCTTGTTCAATTAGTTTCTTTCTTAGAGTGGAAATTATTTCATCTGATGTGTCCTGGTCAGTTGTTAGTTCTTCTAACCTCTTTTCTAAATATGCTTGTTGAATAAAAAATTGACTATAGAGATCGGGATGTACCTCATTCGATGTAGACTCTGACCCTTCATCATCAGCATTTCTGGTCATGAGACACATCTTGTTTTGAGCTGGTTTCTCATCGTCTGCTTCATCAACAGTCTGATCAAGCCAGTATTCTTCTTCAACTATCAGCGCAATCCCCGACTCTTTCTGCTCAGCAAGCATCAGCTTATTCTTGTAGTAACTGGAATCCCTCACTTTCGGCTTCCAACATTCTTTTGAGAAATGACCAGTCTTCCCACAATTATAGCACTTCGGTGCTTCATCCTTCTTCTCAAAAACCTTCTTCTCATCTGGCCTCTTATACTCATCTGGCCTTTTATACTCAGCTATCTTGTCCTCAAACTTCTTGCTCGATTCAACATGAGCTTTGTGCTCGAAGTTCTTGGAGCCAGACGCATATCTTTGACTGTTAGAACTGGGGCTTTTCCCAAACTGTCTCTGAAAAGACCTGGTAAGGAGTATCAAAGAATTCTTCATACTTTCAATATCATCCATCGCACCTGCTTCATTATGTTCCTCATCTGACTGATTACCCACCTTCTTGGAGTAATTCCTGTTAGACAATAAAGCGAGTGGATCTAACTTTTCTTCCTTAACCTCTCTTTTCTCTTGCTTCTTCTCTTTCTTCCTTTTCTTGGCCCTCTTTGCATCAGCATCATCTTCATCCTGCTTCAAGGTTTCGTACATCTCTTGTAGAGGCAAATCAGCTAACGTAGCATTCTGTTTCATTCGCTGAGCATACTTCTTCCATTCCGGTTGAAGAACACTCAGGAATTTCACATTATGCTCAATTATAGATTTGTTTATATTGTACCTATTCGGCTCATTCAGGATGGTAGTGAAACGGTCATAAGCAGAATCAAGAACCTCTCCTTCCTTCTGTTTAAAATTTTCAAACAAGTTGATAGCATTAGAGATTCTCATCTGATTCTCTATTTCAGATCCTTGATACAGCTTTGTCAGTTCATCAAACATGGCCTTCCCAGAATAATTCTTGCTATCCATCTTTCGATAAATATCGTTGGTTAAGGCTTGAATAACAAGAGACTTTGCCATTTTATCTCCATATGCCTTGTTCTTTTGTTCAGGATTATAATGTGCTGGTAGAACCTCAACCAAGTCTGGAATTGGATCACCATCAGTAATAATTCCTCTTCTCGTTTGTTTCTCCATAGGGCCATTCTTAAGAGAATTCGAAATAAATTCCTCGTTCTCTTGTCGCTCAACATAATCGATGAATCTGTCTTTCCAAATCTTAAACTCCTTGGGAAAAAGAACAGGTGGTTTGTCCTTCGACCCCATAGTTAAATATCTCTCGCTGTCATCTTAGATTACTTGTTGATGATCGTTAAGTATTCCTTAGATTCGATTAGCAAACAATTAACTTCAAACTGACGTGTCGCAACCCACACTTTTCGCAATGCACTCCTTGTCGCAACCAAGAACTTGTCGCAGCTAACAGGTTGCGAAAGTATCCAATAAAATTTCTTATCGCAACTGAGGATTGCGATAAGTACTGTTCAAACACACGAAGGTTGCGATAGTTGTGACTTGTCGCAACAGGGAGTTGCGATAGTATATTGTTCACAATGACAAATTGCGATAACAACGGCTTGTCGCAACTGAAGGTTGCGATAGTATACTATTCCTTTCAAGTGGACTGCGATAGATATGAATCAATGAGTTGCGAAAGTTATGAATATCAAAGTTGCGATAGTTTTGAAGATGCAAAGGATCGTGAGTCGATTCTTCAAAAATGATTCAATTGATCTGAAAATTGGTACGAAGGGTCGCAACACTATTATGGACAACTTTAATTCTTCAAGTTTTGTCCAAAAAACACTAGAACAGTGATTTCTAAGCCAAAACAGTAGGTTTTTCTCTATAAGTCCGAAAAATGAATTTTGCACAAATTGAGACAGATCCTGGTGTAATTGCGGAATCAAAACACACAGGGATGATAATCAAACACTCATAGATCGATCCTAATCCATTTGAAGCACTCAAATGGCTAGAATCAATAAGAAATTGATGAAAAAATGAAGAACACTCAAAAATGCAAAATCTCTCAAAATACTAATCTGATCTAGATGAAATACTTTGCTCTGATACCAATTGTGATCCCAGAACAAATAATCAATCCATGAATTTAGCAATAAGATGGCCACCAATATATTGAATGAAGAAAAATCACAAAGTACCAAGATGAATTCAAGGGAGAAAAGTTATGTGTGTGTACTTGTGTGAAATAGTAATTGATAACCTCCTTAGAAAAGCTAGGCAATACAAACATTATATACCTAGACAAGTTTGACACTATTACATAATAGGTCCCCTACATGGTACAATCACAATATAGCACTAACAAAAACAATTAACAACTATACGAGACGACCCAATTTATATCTATATTTAGGATTTCAAAACTATCTTCTTCGTTTTTTTCATACATTGTTCACTCCTTATTACCTAATATTGAGTGCATGAATGTTAAGTAAAACAAGAATAAGATCTCAAATTATAACCAACTTGGACTTTTGATTCTAAGATTGATGGTTCTTAAAAAGGTTGTTTCAACTCTAAAAGTTTAAAATGCTGATGAAACCATTAACATAAGGTAACATGTGGGAACTCAACTGATTATGTTGATTTACTTAAAATATTACTCTGAATGGTCAACATAGTGACTTTAAATGATTTCAATCTATATATTAAAGGTATATCATAAAATGTCTTTGATTGTGGAACGAATTGACGATGTTATATAAAAATAATATGGTAGATAATATTAATTTAGTTATCGATTAATTTTGCGCTAGGATACCGGGAAAACAGTTTTATATAAATTACTATTTCTTGAATTCAATGTTATTTTTAATGATATAAACAATATAATGAAAAAAATCGTAGTTATCGAGGATCTATTTTTACATCTCGTCCAGGCCTATAACACGTCAGGAACGGGCCTACGTTCACGTCTTCACGATTCAATCGATGAAATTGAGGAAGGGACAATGGAGTACATGGGCTTAATATATGTCAAAGTAAACTCTAAAAAGTCTATGGCCCATGGATATTAAAGTAAAAGGCCATAAAATATCAAAAAGGAATTCCAAAATGTTCTAAAAATTGAAAGGCCCATATACTTAATTATAGCGGTATAGCGGACCACTATTGTACCACCAAATCTCGGTGCAATAGCGGTGAATAGCCCGCTAATTGCGACACCGCTATTCTCTTCTGGACCGCAATTCGGTATTGCACCGCAATTAACTGCGTAGCTTAAGATATGGCATGCACTTCATGCCCGTAAACGGGAAAGTAGGGGTGTGATAATTTGTGTTTCAAATAAAACAATAGACGATGTAAAATGTTTCAAATCTAATCATACCATAAATAATGTTTGAATTTATGATATTATTATAAGGTTCAATAGTCATATGAACTTGCTCCTAACCAAAAGAATTCATCATTCATTTATATTTGGCTAAAGTTTTCTAGAGCTATAGGCAAGAAATAGAGAATGAACTTTGCTTTGTAGATTACAGATGCAAATATCGGAATCGATATGGTCAAGTGACTTTATATATATACCCCTAGTCCCGGCCTATTGTTGATATATGGTCATAAGGTTGTGCAAAAATTCATAGCTTTTTAATTATGTATCCTTAAGAATTCATATATCTTTATATCATATTCATCATGTAATAGTTTTCACCACATTTTTGTTTTAGTTTGTTCATTTCTACGTTGATGGTTGCTTTTTTTACGCTGTGATATCGACATCTTTTGTGTTATGTTTGTTTAAGGGGTTTATACAAAACACTATTTTTGACAAATTTCTCACCAATTTGAGAAATGAATGAGACCCTTTAGCAACAACAAAGAGCGAAAATGAGTCTTTCACATAGACCAAATTACCAACAAGACAATCTTGCCTATTAATTTGTATGTATTGTCGGATACAACAAGTGAAAAATGGCTTAAAACCCCATTAGAATGGTCCATCAAAGTCCATCCAATAAAAGAATATATTTAATTGGTCTAACTCTAATGCCCTAATTATTTTTAACCAAAATTATTAATAAACTAAATACCAATATTAAATTTAACACTCTCATCAAAATATATAGAACTAATTATAATAATTTTATATATTTATTAATTAAATATTTTTTATTGATGCATATTACTTAAAATTAAAGATTACAAGTAACTAGAAATGCAGTCCCGCAATACAGCACGATACATCTTGGTATTAATGTTTCGTTTTATATTTGTGTTGTCAAATTTATTATACAATTTTCAATTTTATGTGATTTTGAGAAACCGATAATATTTTTCTTATAAATTTGTTTAATTTAAATTTAAAATTTAAATTTATTTTAGGTTTAATTGATGTAATTGATTTTAGGTTTAATAATATAATGTTTTTTTTTGAAAAAATTATTTAGATGTTCTGTTAGAATCCAATGATTATCTTAATTATATTTTAGATTGTTTATATTTAAAATATGATGTTTACCATGTATTTGATATGTTTATCGTTAGTTAGTTATGAATTCAAATATATAACTTTAAGAAGTTCTAGTCATGCTTTATTTATTTGTAATCCTTAATTTTAAGTAATATGCATCAATATACCGTACATGATGTATAAAAGTTTGTTTTTAAGAGTTTTCTCAAATCTTTATAATATGGTATAGATGAAGCATCTGTTTAAAGTTGCATGTTTGAATTCATAATTAACTGATATATATAAAGAATCTAAAATATAATCAGAATAATTATTGAATTCTAACAGAATACTAAATTACACCTAAAATAATTTACATCATTATTAAACCTAGATTTAAAATATAAAAATATTATATTATTAATTCTAAAATAATTCACATCATTATTAAACCTAAATTAAATTATATAAAAAATTAAACTAAACAAGTTTATAAAAAAACATTATCGTTTTCTCAAACCCACATAAAACCGTATTACAAAATCGACAAAGACATAAAATAAAATTAAACATTAAAATCGTGATGTATCGTTTTGTATTGCGCGGATACTCTTCTAGTATTATAAAATATTTGAGAAAAAAATCTTAATAACAAATATTTATGCATCAAGTATAGTTTATTAATACATATTATTTAAAATACAAGATTACAAATAGATAATGCATTAATGTAATTTTTTAAAGTTGTATGTTTGAATTCATACCTAACTGATAAAGATAATGATAAGTATAACATTTTTAAACCTAAAATAAACTACGTTGGTAATTAAAATTAAACAAACTTATAAATAAAATTATCATTTTTTCAAAACCACACAAAAAAAATACTAAAACTGAGATATATTACACTGCATACACTTCTACTCTCTTCCTCTCTATATATAGATTGTTGCTAAGTTTGCAGAATCGGCTTAAAGAAAAATTACTTAATTAGAATGTTTAGAGAAAGTAAAATTATGAAACCAAACGAATATCAACAAAGAACAATAACAAATCAAAATCTTGCATCAAGAATTTTGTGGGAATCTTTATATCTTTAAAAGGAGAACCCAAGAGGAATGAGATGGCACCATGAGAATTGAGTATTCTCAAATGATGGATTGTGGTTGAGTTATAACTATCCCACATTGGTGAGAAGTTGAAACATTAAAACAAATATGTGTGTATAAGAAACATGGATGTGATGACTTTGTTTTCATTCTCATAGAGTTATCTTATTTTGGATGACCTTTATTTTTCATCATGAGAGTATTCTCAAATGATAGATTGTGGTTGAGCTTTAGCTCTCCCACATTGGTGAAAAGTTTAAAATTTTAAATAAAGAGGTGTATAAAAAGGTGGATGTGATGCTTTTGTGTCCATTCTCATAGAATTGTCTTATTTTGGATGACCTTTTTTGCATCATGAAAATTGAGTATTCTCAAATGGTGAATTGTAGTTTACTTTTAGTTATCTCACATTGGTGACAAGTTGAAAAATAAAATAAAGATGTGTGTTGTTAGAACCAAAGATTAACCGAGAACAAATTCACAAATATATGTATATGTTTGTGTGCAAGATTACTACAACGAATCAACAAAATATAACGTATATATATATATATGTAATATGTATAGAACGAAATTCTTATCAAAACGTAAAGAACGACTAACTTGGAATCGACGTTTGCGTGATAATCAGATAGAGGCCTGCGAAGCAGTGTCCTTAAACAGAATTTTGCCCCTACTCGTGCGTAATCCGAGCGTCCGTTTAGAGGATTCAACTATCTATTCGCGTTCTTGCACGAGAACGAGAATCTGTCGAGTTTCCTTTATGTGTCCATGGATCGTATAGAGTGAAAACCAGAGAAAAAGGGATGATTGTGATGAATATTTTCGTCTCCCAAAAACTGGAGAATGATGGGTATTTATAGTTTGTGATTCCCGACCGAAACAAACTGCCAAAAAACCACCCAGAGTTCCGCGCGGATGCTGGCGCGGATTGACCCGCGCGGAGAACCGCGTCGGGCACTGTTCGTTTTACAAACAGACTCTTGCGCCTATCGTGGCGTGGATGAAGTCGCGCCGTGAAGCGCGCCGGCCTTTGTTGAATGCTTATCGAGCTATACACATGCGTTGATATTTTTGTGTCGTATTCAAATTGATCTTGATTCCGTAAACATAGTTTTGATAGATATTTTCATTTCATTGGTGTACATTAAAAAAAGCCGATCAAACCATGAAACCAAAGTCGGAGTGTAGAGGATTTTTTTTAGCTAACCAGGCTACGAGGGAAAATTGGCCAAACTAGCCATCAATCTTTATATATATAAAAGCAAAGACCATGAAAAATGACATGGCACAATGTGGATTGAGATTTCTTAAATATTGGATTGTGGTTTTCTTTGGCTATCCCACATTGATAAAAAATTGAAATGTTGGAACATGAAGTTGATTATAAAAGGAGAATAATGCCAACTTTTTTTACATGACTTATGATTTATTTTAATCCATTTTGGATTAAAGAGTTAATTTTAGTTTCTTCATGTTGAATATATAGTATATATTGCATTACAATTAAGAGCATCTCCAATAGAGGTTCTTATAAGAACCTTACTTTTGTACTTTTTGGTGTCACCTCATTTCCATCTCAATCTTTATCTTTATATCAATATATGTATAAAAACAAAAACCAAGTGTGATGACATGGAACCTTCTCAAGCCGAGAATCTTTTCTCTCTTTTTCCTCAAATTTTTGATTTTTTTTATGTTGAAATATGTTAAAGACATTTCCGTCCCTATATGGGAAATGTGTAATTCATTATTAAGTTGGGTTTCTTGGTAATTTTACATACCTAAGTTTAACTTCCAACTTTTGATTTGCTTCTTCATTTTCATCAACATTGATTATCCATCATGTTTGCATTTAACATTGTTCTCTTCATTTTCCCTAACCCATCTTTTATCTCTCATTCTATATATCTATATAAATCACCACTACAAGGAATGAGATGGAAGCTCTAAACATGATAATCACTGCTTTTTTTTCTCAATCTATGATAGTTTCCCCATTTCCATCATTCTATGTCTTTTTCAATATGTATTTATAACTCTGCATGTCCTTTCAAATGTCATCGTATTTGATTTACTTACTTTATGATGATAAGTTCAAAGGTCTTCACTAATTTTTCAAGGTGCAACATGTTGGTTTTTGACATACAATTGCAGCCATTGTTGTCCATACTTCTTGACATACAAGATGCTTAACAAAAACCATGAAAAATGACATGGCACAATGTGGATTGAGATTTCTCAAATATTGAATTGTGGTTTACTTTGGCTATCCCACATTGATAAAAAGTTGAAATGTTGGAACATGAAGTTGATTATAAAAAGAGAATAATGCCAACTTTTTTTACATGACTTATGATTTATTTTAATCCCTTTTGGATTAAAGAGTTAATTTTAGTTGTAATTTTTCTTCATGTTGAATATATAGTATATATTGCATTACAATTAAGAGCATCTCCAATGGAGGTTCTTATAAGAACCTTCTTTTTGTACATTCTTTTAAATAATCACATCATTATTCCATTTCGTCATCTTCTCACTAATGTGGGATAAACAATACACAACATTTCACGATTTGATTAAGACTCAAATCTCATAATGATTCAATTGTTTAATGGAAAATAACTACTACTTTTTGAAAAGAATTGAAATAAACTTATTTAACTTCATATTATAAATCTTTATATATATAAAAGCAAAAACCATGAAAAATGACATGGCATAATGTGGATTGAGATTTCTCAAATATTGGATTGTGGTTTACTTTGGCTATCCCACATTGATAAAAAGTTAAAATGTTGGAACATGAAGTTGATTATAAAAGGAGAATAATGCCAACTTTTTTTACATGATTTATGATTTATTTTAATCCCTTTTAGATTAAAGAGTTAATTTTAGTTTCTTCATGTTGAATATATAATATATATTGCATTACAATTAAGAGCATCTCCAATGGAGGTTCTTATAAGAACCTTATTTTTGTACTTTTTGGTGTCACCTCATTTCCATCTCAATCTTTATCTTTATATATATAAAAGCAAAAACCGTGAAAAATGACATGGCACAATGTGGATTGAGATTTATCAAATATTGAATTGTGGTTTACTTTGGTTATCCCACATTGATAAAAAGTTGAAATTTTGGAACATGAAGTTGATCATAAAAGGAGAATAATGCCAACTTTTTTTTACATGACTTATGATTTATTTTAATCCTTTTTGGATTAAAGAGTTAATTTTAGTTGTAATTTTTCTTCATGTTGAATATATAGTATATATTGCATTACAATTAAGAGCATCTCCGATGGAAGTTCTTATAAGAACCTTCTTTTTGTACATTCTTTTAAATAATCACATAATTATTTCATTTCGTCATCTTCTCACCAATGTGGGATAAACAAGACACAACATTTCACGATTTGATTAAGACTCAAATCTCATAATGATTCAATTGTTTAATGGAAAATAACTACTACTTTTTGAAAAGAATTGAAATAAACTTATTTAACTTCATATTATAAATTTGTGGTGCTTATAGAACTTTCTCGCCACCGCGCGAGCACGGTGCCACACACTAGTTGAGTTGAAGGTAATAAACCTTCAATGTTAATTAAAACACGAATAAATCTCATTTTCCCAACAGATTAAATTTAAGAAAAAAAAAATCAAAACACTTTTAATATTGAAATTGATGTTCCATTAATTAATATATTTATATTTATTTCCAACTTGACCAAATTTAATTATACCCATTTATTTGATAATTTATTATTTATTTATTTCCAATTATATTTAAAATAAATACTTGAAACGAAACGGCTTAATCCCCTTTTTTTCTGGAAATTTTGAATTTAAATGAAATCACTCTAATTATCATTATCAATTACGAAATATTCTCAATTTTCAAACGGCTACGCCAACCTATGACTCCCAACCCTAACTCCTAGCCTAACTTGTATAAAAGGGAGTGTTACCATATGAAATTAAACCCTACATTCTCATATTGAAAATCTTTTGAGAAATATTTAATTTCTTGCTTTTTGCTGAAAAAAATGGGTTTGATTCGATCTTCTTTCTTTGGTTTGATTTGGAGTTTACTGTTGTTCTCAATGAATCTTGAAGCAAGAGAGTTTTTGGTGGGTGGAAAAGAGAACTCATGGCGTATCTCTTCGTCTCCCAGTGAGTTAATCGAATGGGCGGAAAAAGAACGATTCAAGATTGGAGATTCACTTGGTAGTAATTAATCCTTTTATTCTTGTTTCTTGCTGTTTATACATAAAACAATCGTATGTTTGTTAGATGCATTGTCCAAATTTGGGGTAAATGACATTATTCACATCTCCAATATGATCTCTATTTTTCACATTAAATTTTAGTGTAATGAATAGTATTACACTATATTTGATGTAACATTATTCATTTACACTATTTTTTATATCACTTATTCAATTATATTACGATTTGGTGTAAAATATAGTGTTACCTATTGAAAAAAAATTACTAGTACACTAATATTTACATTAGTTTTTACATTATTGTTGAAATTTAGGGTAAAATATAGTGTTTTTATAAATTTCTCAAATATACTTCTAGGTAATTGTGGTTTTCTTTTAAGCAGGAGTAACTATGATTTGGGTATATTATTCAAAGTAATTTTGAGCCAACTGTTTTCCGATTTATCAAACCCGATGTCATACTCTTGGAAGGAATTTTCATGTTAAATATCAAATCCTATTAACATTAATCTTTTCCATTTATTCCGTACGTAGTAGTTTTTTATTCTTTTTTGGTAATCGTTAACCTTTGATTTCATATTTCAGTGTTTAAATACGATTCAAAGGTAGATTCAGTGCTAGAAGTGGATGAAGAAGACTACAAGAAATGCAACAAAAACAAACCCATCAAGGAGTACCACGATGGTAACACCAAGATCAATCTTGACAAGGCTGGACCCTTCTTTTTTATTAGCGGATCTACCGGACATTGCAACAAAGGTGAAAAGCTTGAGGTTAAGGTTTTGTCTCAAAAACATAGCTCAATCGGTGAATCATCTCCTTCTATTGCTCCTAAACCTTCTCCAAAGGTTTCATCGTCTCCAAAGGTTTCATCATCACCAAAGGTATCATCATCTCCAAGGGTATTACCTCCACCGGTATTTACACCCGCAGAGGCCCCCAAAACCAGTGCTGCCGGTTTTAGTTTCAGGGTCGTCGATATGTCTATCGTGTTGACGACAACAATGGTTGCATTTGCTATGGTTTGAAGAAAATTGTTCTAGGTTATCTTTATTTATTATGTTTAGGATTTTTGCTTTTATTTCTAGATATGTTTTAGGGTTTTACTTTTATTTCTAGATATGTTTTAGGGTAACTTTTACAATTTGAAATGTTGGGTTTTACTTATTAAAGACTTGCGTTAATTTGATTTGATTTTTGTCTTGGTTATTAATTTGTTTTTATTTAGTTCATTTATTTATAATTATTGATTATTTTAGTGTCATAAAATTGTGAATTGGACTTCTTTTTGAAAAAGCATATTAGAAAATTTGTTAGGCCATCAGTACCTCATCCCTCCTATCTGTGAAAGATTCCCTGCCACGTCAGCGCCACATCAGCTTTTCTTTCATCCCTCACCCCATCCCTCACGATTCCTAAACATCCGTACCCCATTCCCTCAAACCCCTTTGCCACCTCATTTATTTTAATTCTTTTATTTATACATTTAATTATTTAACAAAATAAATATATATATATATATATATTTAATAAATAAAAATAAGATAAATAATAAAAATTAAAATTCATATCATTCATTAAAAAATTAAAAATTACAAAATAAATTTAAAAATCTACTCGTCGTCATTGTTGGGAACTTGGATACGCCAAATATGTTCGACCAAATCCGACCGAAGGTTATTATGAGTTTCCCGGTTTATGACTTCTCTAACATTTGCCGCGCGTTGTGTCTCACTGATTTGGCTTTCGATATCATTCGTGAAAAAGTCGTTTTCCACGTCACCACAAATAGCATGGTTTTCGTCTTCGAGTATCATATTGTGTAATATGACACAAGCGTACATAATGTTTCTCAATATTGCCGGTTCCCATCCGCGTGCCGGGTTATGAAGTATATGCCAACGTTGTTTAAGCACGCCAAAAGCTCGTTCAACATCTTTACGTGCGGATTCTTGCGCGGACTTGAACTTTTGTCGTTTAGAGTCTTGTGGGCACGTAAATGATTTTACGAAAGTAGCCCATTCCGGATGATGCGGTTGGTGAACAACTCGTCGGTGTCTACGGATGATGATGATGCGGTTGGTGAACCGGGTTGTGGCGAATCCATATTGTTTAATATATAGAGGTTGAGAAAATTTGAGAGAGTTTGAGAGGTGTGAGAAATAAGAGGTTGAGAGAATAAGAGGTTGAGAGGTGTGAGAAATAAGAGGTTGAGAGGTGTGAGAAATAAGAGGTTGAGGGTTAAATATATAGTGGGATTAAATTGAGAATTTTTTTTTTTTTTTAAGAAAGAGCCGTTCAACGGTTATTTTTTTAAAAATTTAATTAAATTTTTTTTTTTTTTATAAAACCCTCGGGATGGCTCGGGAACCCAACCCCGCTCACCATCCCGCCCCGCAACTCCATCCCGGGCCGTAGCCCAACCCCGCCCTCACCCCGCTGCCACATCCCCCATCCCGAGCCCCTTCCCCGCTGGGGTACGGAAGGCCTTAAGATGTCGTAAATATCCTAAAAGTTATTGTAATACCTTTAAGGTGTGTTTGGGATTGCTTATTTTTTTGACTTATTTGCTTATTGTTTTTTTTCTTCACCGCAAATAAGTTACTTTCAATGTTTTGATTGAAAAAAAGAAAAATGTTTATGACTTTTTCCCAACACATATGTGTCCAAATTATATTTTTACCCCAACATGTGTAAAAATTACACGTCCAAATTATAAGTTGTCCAAATTATTTGAAAAAAAGAAAAATGTTTATGATATCCTATAATCAGCTACCAGTTAGTTTGCCAAACATAGCTAACCTTTTTAAAGATGGGGCGTTGCTATGTGTTGGTCCCGATAAGGGTTCTACAAGGGTTTAAGTTTGTAGAAGGGGTGGGGGGATGAATACAAACACAAATCTTTTACTTTTTAAAATTGTTTATTGATAAAATCAAAAACACAATTTACAGTTTGTTGCAGAAATAGATAAGGTAAACCTAATTTAAACAAACTTAGAATCACAAAGTAATCTTGTACTTGGAAAGATAATGAAAGAAGAGTTTGCAGAAAGATATAATTTGCAAAGGTTCATGTAGGAGAAGAGATCCCTCAAAATGAAGGGTTTCGTTCTTATTTATACCCCTATGCATTAAATGCAAGTTAGAGGGTACTTTACACGTGTCCAAATGCTATTGGGTGCATGCTTCTGTCGTTAATCATATACATGTTCTTGGCCGCATGATGAACAATGTAGTGGCAGAGTGGTTGTACGATTATGGACAAAAGCAGGTTTACTTTTGTACCTTCGTACCTTTGTGCAAGTAGATAATACAATCTGTAACACCTCGAATTTCCATTGTAGTATTTTAATGTGAATGAGGTCTATTTATAATTTGGTCTAATTTGTGGACTATTTTGTAAATGTAAACTCCAGGGTTGACTTTGTAATTTGACCAAAATTTAAAGTTAATATTAAAAATTAACTTAAGGGTTTATTTGGTCATTCTTTGATAGTTGAGTTACTTAAGAATTGGGTTTGTGGAATTGAGATATTATCTCAATCCATTTTGTGGAAGTCGGTTAAGAAAAAAAAAGGCAGAGAGAAAGAAAAGAGAAAGAAGGAGAATTAAGAATCGATTTCTTGTGGTAAGAGTTTGAGTTTTCTCCTTTGATTTCTTAATCTGATAAGTAATAGGAAGTTGGAATTTCTATTCAGAAAGATTGATTGAACCAGTGAAGGAAGTTTTGGTTGTTGTTGGGTTAAAACTCCTTTCCAGGTGAGTTCATCTATTCACTTTGAACATTTGTAGTTGAAATTGAATCAGATATAGAATATAAATTGTTTGTATGAATTGGTAAATCTGTATGGAAATGATATTGGTCATTAGATTGTATTAAGGTGAGCTTATTGAGTAAAATTTGATGTGAATTGAACGAGTCAGTATCGTAGTCCCGGTATTAAATAAATTCCGGAACCGGGTATTGAATTCCGGAAGTGGACCAGATTCGGAATTGGATTGGATTCCGAAAGTGGACCGGATCCGGAATTGGATTGGGCCGAAGGAAATGGGATCCGGAATCAATTTTCGGTATTGGGATTGAGTTCCGGAAACAAATTTAATTCCGGAAATGAGATGGGCCGGAGATCCGGTATTTGAGTGGTACCGGAAGTGGGCTCGACTTTGGATCCGGAAGTGGGACTAAATTACGGTACTGGACCGGATCCGGTGTTGTATAAATTCCGGAAGTGTTTTGGGCTTGGGCCCGACATAATTTAATTCCGGAAGAGTTTTGGGCTTAGGATCCAAGTGGGTTTTAATTTTAGGATACAATTCGATTGAAGTTATTGTCTCCTTTTAGATCGAGGTTTCGAAATATTTTCTAAATATAATTTTAGAAGGAGAACATTTGAGGATACAATAAGTTATCCGGTGGTTATAGAATTGAAAGTGTTATGGAATACAATATGATATGTTTTGATACATATACATTAATAGTGTAATGGATCCATAGGCACTGATAAGTACTGTAACGAGGAATAGGCATAAAGTAAATTGTAATTCCAGTTGACCTATAATGTGGAATGTAATTCCCATTTCGAGAGGTAATGAGACCTATAATGTGGAATGTAATTCCCATTTCGAGAGGTAATGAGACCTATAATGTGGAATGTAATTCCCATTTCGAGAGGTAATGAGACCTATAATGTGGAATGTAATTCCCATTTCGAGAGGTGATGAGACCTATAATGTGGAATGTAATTCCCATTTCGAGATGTGATAAAAAACAAGGAATATGCATAAAGTAAATTGTAATTCCTGATTTCTATGGGAAGGTAAGAGATAGGCATAAAGTAAATTGTAATCTATACTTCCAGTCCAAGAAATAGGCATAAAGTAACTTGTAATTTCTTGGATAATAGCAATGATCTAGAATCAGCAATGATTCATAGTAGGCTCTTGTTTGTGATGATATGACTTTCAGAATGTTAGTCATATCCATGGGATCGGGTATATTCCCGTCATTGAGATGAGCACGTGTACGGTAAGAATGGTTTGAACCAGGTTTGTTTATATGCTTGGGATATCTGAGTTTTCAAAGTTGTTAATGTTTTAATTTGAATTTAGATGTTCTCACTAGGCGTAAGCCTAATTGTTCAAATTAAATCTTCTTACCAGGTACAGGCTCAAGGAAGTAATGGGCTGTGGGACGAGAGCTTTGGAAGTATTCAACTTTTGAGATAAGCGGAGAATTTAGCTAATGCGATGAGGCTTTTTGATGGATTGCTTAGATAACCCAATTAATCTGATTATAGTTGACATGATTAGATTAATAGGTTATTTGAAGAATTCAATATTTGTAAATATGAACCCTCATAGTTAATTCTCTCCTTATATATACAAAAGTTTGGATGTTATTTTGTTATACCTTGTTACATTTGAGGTTCAAATTGGCCCTGATTTTTAGGGTGTTACAATATGGTATCAGAGCTGAAGTTTAAGTGAACTAGGTATGATAATGAGATACCTAGACTTAAGCTGAGATGAATTAAGTTATGATCTATGAGATATGGGTAGAAGTACTAAGACGGGATAGTCTTAGAGTCGACGGAAATACGTGAAATAAGTACTGTAACGATGGTAACGAGGATTCTCATGTATAGTATGTTCACAATTTTAATTAGCTACTGTTATTATGAATATATTGTTACACAAGCATACTTGTTTCTAAATTGTTACAGTGACTAATTAACGGTAAAGTACGTTTCGTGTGTTTGGATATGTGTATCCATTTCTTATGGGTATTTCTTTATGCTCAAGCAGAACGATGGTGAATACACCAACAAGATCCCCTAATTCTTCGGAGAATAGGGCAGTAATTGACTGGGGTTTGGAAAGACAACCTGAAACAGGCGGAACACATGAAAGTCCGCCGAGGCCACCTCTAATAGGAGGAATGGATAGTCAAGCACAAAGAACGAGTACCGGTACCTCTAATCCGGTGACAGCTGAGTCTACGATGGAATCTCGCATGATGGAAAATATGATGCGAATGATGAATACAGCAATAGCACAACAATCAGAAATGTTCATGAAAGCGTTGAATGATCGAAGTTCTGAATTACGACGAACGGAGACAGATACTGGTGTAGTAAATCCAATTCTCAATCCTGTGGTGAATGTAAACCGGAGGGTGGAAAGAGTTTGTTCTTATAAGACGTTTCTGAGCTGTAAACCACCAGAGTTCACCGGAGCAGACAATCCAGTAGTATGCATGAACTGGCTCAGAGAGATGGAACAAGCTTTTCGAGCTTGTGAATGTGACGAAGAATCGAAGGTCAGATTCGGTTCTCAAATGTTACGAGGCAACACGTTGACTTGGTGGAATATAGTGACGTCTACTGTGACGGCTCCAGTCTTGGCTGCTATGACATGGGAGTCATTCAAGAAAAAGATTTTAGAAGAATATTGCAATGAGAACGAAATGAATAGAATTGAAGAAGAGTTTCGGACTCTTAAGAAGAGTACTTCGACTGTTCGGAAGTACAATGAATCCTTTATGGAGAAGCTGAACTTAGTGGGGCATGTGGCTCCAACCGAGAAGGAAAAGATTGAAGCCTATCTGAAAGGCTTACCGGCTGACATGATGTCAAGGGTACGAAATGCTAAAACTTCAACGTTGAGAGAGACGATCGAGGAAGCCAAAGTTATAGAAGAAGTTTATGCCAAAGACAAGGAGGAGAGGATGCAAGGGGGAGAGAAACGAAAGTGGAAGGCCGGTCGGAGTCTTCTCAGAAATCAAAGTCATTTGGCAGAAGTGTTCGTTACGAGTCCCGTCGGGAACCCAATTGGTGCTAGAAGTTCCGAAGTAAGCATTATGGCCCATGCCGAGTGGTTTCAAATGAGTGCTTCAAATGTGGGAAATCTGGGCATCTAGAAGCAAGTTGTCCTATTCAAGGGTTGGTCTGTTTTGAATGTAAACAACCCGGACACTTCCGAAGAGATTGTCCAAAGTTAAAGAAGGGCGGAGATCAAGGAAAGAAACCAAACACTCCTAAACCAACAGGCCGAGCATTTCATATGACGGAGGAAGAGGCGAAGGAGTCTAAAGATGTTGTTTCTGGTACTTTCCTTGTAAATTCTATTCCCGCGCATATTTTATTTGACTGTGGTGCCAATTTGTCGTTTGTGTCCAAATCGTTCTATCACAAGTTAGCTATGCCTGTCACTACCTTGGGAGATGCCTTAGTAGTCGAGATAGCTAACGGGGTTCAAGTCTTAGTTCGTGAAAGACTTGAGGGTTGTCTGGTTTGGATAGGGGAAAAGAAATTTCCGATTGACTTGTTGTTAATGGAAATTGGAGGATTTGACGTAATTCTGGACATGAAGGTAGAAAAGAAACAAGTGGAAGATATCAAGGTAGTACGTGAATTCCCGGACGTATTTTCCGATGATCTTCCAGGTCTACCGTCTGAACGACAAGTAGAATTTCGTATTGATCTTGTCCCTGGATCGGCACCAATAGCACGTGCACCGTATCGCTTAGCGCCAGCCGAAATGAAAGAGATGATGTCTCAGCTGCAAGAGCTGCTGGACAAGGGATTTGTTAGACCAAGTTCTTCACCGTGGGGAGCTCCAGTATTGTTTGTTAAGAAAAAGGATGGCACTATGAGAATGTGCATCGACTATCGGGAGCTGAATAAGGTGACGATTAAGAATAAGTATCCGCTTCCAAGGATTGATGATTTGTTTGATCAACTCCAAGGTGCGGGATGCTTCTCAAAGATTGATGTGAGGTCGGGATATCATCAAGTTCGGGTAAGAGATGAAGATATTCCTAAGACGGCATTTAGAATGAGGTATGGGCATTATGAATTTCTTGTAATGCCATTCGGGTTGACAAACGCTCCAGTCGTGTTCATGGATTTGATGAACAGGGTATGTCAACCATTTTTAGACAAGTCTGTCATCGTGTTCATTGATGACATACTTGTATATTCGAAGAATGAAGTTGATCATGAATGCCATCTTCGTGAAGTCTTGGAAGTTCTGAGAAAGGAGAAATTGTACGCAAAATTTTCAAAGTGTGAATTTTGGTTAAAAGAAGTACAATTTCTAGGGCATATGATTACTTCGGAAGGAGTCAAAGTGGATCCGGCAAAGTTAGAAGCAATGACGAACTAGGAAACACCGAAACACGCGTCTGAAATAAGAAGTTTCTTGGGTCTAGCAGGGTACTACCGAAGGTTTATCAAAGACTTCTCAAAGATTGCTTCTGCTTTAACCATATTGACTCGGAAGAATGTAAAGTTTGTCTGGACTGAAAAGCAAGAGTCGGCCTTCAGAACTTTACGTCGGAAGCTGTGTGAAGCTCCTATACTTGCACTACCGGAAGGAACGGAAGATTTGGTTGTGTATAGTGACGCGTCAAAGATGGGTTTAGGGTGTGTGTTGATGCAACGAGGCAAAGTGATTGCTTATGCATCAATACAACTCAAAGAACGTGAGAAGAATTACCCTACCAATGATTTAGAATTGGCAGCGGTCGTGTTTGCATTAAAGTTGTGGCGTCATTATCTGTATGGAACGAAGTGCACACTTTACACTGATCATAAGAGCTTGAAGCATGTCTTTGATCAGAAGGAGTTGAATATGAGGCAACGGCGTTGGTTAGAACTACCTAAAGATTATGATTGTGAATTACATTACCATCCCGGTAAAGCAAATGTTGTTGCTGATGCTTTAAGTAGAAAAGAATATAGTGGGTGCTTGAAAACGACTAACGCCAGGATTGATGTAACATCAAGTTTGGTTGAAAAGATAAAAGAGGCACAAGCGGAAGCTTTGTTGGAAGAAAATCTGAAGGACGTAGTCATGAGCAAACAACATCTTCAACTGACTGAAGATAGTCGTGGGGTCAAGTTGTTTCAAGGCCGCGTTTGGGTGCCAAAGGCGGGAGGAAATCAGGAGTTAATTCTCGAAGACGCCCACAAGTCTAATTATTCTATACATCCTGGAAGTACTAAGATGTATAGGGACTTTAAAATACACTATTGGTGGCCAACTATGAAGTTAGATGTGGCACGAATAATAGAAAAGTGTGTGACATGTTCGTTAGTAAAGGCTGAACATCAAAGGCCTTACGGAAGTTTTTAATCTTTGGAGATTCCGGAATGGAAGTGGGAGAAGATTACCATGGATTTTGTGACGAAGTTACCGAGAACGTCAAAGGGTAACGATACTATATGGGTAATCGTGGATCGATTGACCAAGAGTGCTCACTTTTTGGCAATGAGAGAAGCATCTCCAATAGATAAATTGGTGAAGCTTTATATTGATGAAGTGGTGTCAAGACATGGTATACCGGTGTCTATAGTTTCCGATCGTGATAGTTGGTTTACCTCGAGGTTTTGGCAGTCACTACAAGAAGAATTGGGTACGAGGGTCAATTTGAGCACTGCTTACCATCCACAAACAGACATGCAAAGTGAAAGAACCATTCAAACTCTGGAAGATATGCTCAGGTCGTGTGTGTTAGACTTTGGAGGTAACGGGGTACGCATTTACCTTTGGTAGAGTTTTCATATAACAATAGTTATCATTCCAGTATTGGAAGAGCACCTTTCGAAGCGTTGTATGGTCGGAAATGTAGAATTCCAGTATGTTGGTTAGAAGCTGGAGAAAAGCAATTTGCTGGTCCGGAACTTGTGCAACAAACGGCAGATAAAGTAAAAGAGATTCGGAAGCATATGAAAGCAGCTCAAGATCGACAAAAGAGTTATGCCGATCCGAAAAGAAGACCGAAAGAGTTCCAATTTGGGGAGCGCATAATGCTTAAAGTATCCCTGTAGAAAGGTGTGATAAGGTTTGGTAAACGTGGGAAGTTGAGTCCTCGTTTTCTAGGACCTTTCACTATAACTAAGCAAGTGGGACTTCAAGCTTATCAGTTGGATCTTCCACCTGAATTGGAAGGGATCCACAATACCTTCCATGTCTGCTATCTTCGGAAGTGTTTAGTCGAAGAGAACGATGTGATTCCACTTACTGACGTGAGGGTGGATGAGAAGAGCCGTTGCGTGGAAGAACCGGAGGCGATCTTAGAGAGATCAGTTAAGAAATTGCGACATAAGGATGTGGTTATGTTAAAAGTACAATGGAAATATCACCGAGGTGCTAACGTGACGTTAGAAGCCGAAGAGGATATGAAGATTAGATATCCTCATCTTTTTACCTAGCTTTGATTTCGGGGACAAAATCATTTTCAAGTTGGGGAGATTTGTAACACCTCGAATTTCCATTGTAGTATTTTAATGTGAATGGTCTATTTATAATTTGGTCTAATTTGTGGACTATTTTGTAAATGTAAACTCCAGGGTTGACTTTGTAATTTGACCAAAATTTAAAGTTAATATTAAAAATTAACTTAAGGGTTTATTTGGTCATTATTTGATAGTTGAGTTACTTAAGAATTGGGTTTGTGGAATTGAGATATTATCTCAATCCATTTTGTGGAAGTCGGTTAAGAAAAAAAAGGCAAAGAGAAAGAAAAGAATTAAGAATCGATTTCTTGGGGTAAGAGTTTGAGTTTTCTCCTTTGATTTCTTAATCTGATAAGTAATAGAAAGTTGGAATTTCTATTCAGAAAGATTGATTGGTTGTTGGGTTAAAACTCCTTTCCAAGTGAGTTCATCTATTCACTTTAAACATTTGCAGTTGAAATTGAATCAGATATAGAATATAAATTGTCTGTATGAATTGGTAAATCTGTATGGAAATGATATTGGTCATTAGATTGTATTAAGGTGAGCTTATTGAGTAAAATTTGATGTGAATTAAACGAGTCAGTATCGTAGTCCCGGTATTAAATAAATTCCGGAACCGGGTATTTAATTCCGTAAGTGGACCGGATCCGGAATTGGTTTGGGCCGAAGGAAATGGGATCCAAAATCAATTTCCGGTATTGGGATTGAGTTCCGGAAACAAATTTAATTCCGGAAATGGGATGGGCCGGAGATCCGGTATTTGAGTGGTACCGGAAGTGGGCTCGACTTTGGATCCGGAAGTGGGACTAAATTACGGTACTGGACCGGATCCGGTGTGGTATAAATTCCGGAAGAGTTTTGGGCTTGGGCCCGGCATAATTTAATTCCGGAAGAGTTTTGGGCTTAGGATCCAAGTGGGTTTTAATTTTAGGATACAATTCGATTGAAGTTATTGTCTCCTTTTAGATCTAGGTTTCGGATTATTTTCTAAATATAATTTTAGAAGGAGAACATTTGAGGATACAATAAGTTATCCGGTGGTTATAGAATTGAAAGTGTTATGGAATACAATATGATATGTTTTGATACATATACATTAATAGTGTAATGGATCCATATGAACTGATAAGTACTGTAACGAGGAATAGGCATAAAGTAAATTGTAATTCCCGTCGACCTATAATGTGGAATGTAATTCCCATTTCGAGAGGTGATGAGACCTATAATGTGGAATGTAATTCCCATTTCGAGAGGTGATGAGACCTATATTGTGGAATGTAATTCCCATTTCGAGAGGTGATGAGACCTATAATGTGGAATGTAATTCCCATTTTGAGAGGTGATAAGAAACAAGGAATATGCATAAAGTAAATTGTAATTCCTGATTTCTATGGAAAGGTAAGAGATAGGCATAAAATAAATTGTAATCTCTACTTCCAGTCCAAGAAATAGGCATAAAGTAACTTGTAATTTCTTGGATAATAGCAATGATCTAGAATCAGCAATGATTCATAGTAGGCTCTTGTTTACGATGATATGACTTTCTGAATGTTAGTCATATCCATGGGATCGGGTATATTCCCGTCATTGAGATGAGCACGTGTACGGTAAGAATGGTTTGAACCAGGTTTGTCTATATGCTTTGGATATCTGAGTTTTCAAAGTTGATAATGTTTTAATTTGAATTTAGATGTTCTCACTAGGCGTAAGCCTAATTGTTCTAATTAAATCTTCTTACCAGGTACAGGCTCAGGGAAGTAATGGGCTGTGGGACGAGAGCTTTTGAAGTATTCAACTTTTGAGATAAGCGGAGAATTTAGCTAATGCGATGAGGCTTTTTGATGGATTCCTTAGATAACCCAATTAATCTGATTATAGTTGACATGATTAGATTAATAGGTTATTTGAAGAATTCGATATTTGTAAATAGGAACCCTCATAGTTAATTCTCTCCTTATATATATAAAAGTTTGGATGTCATTTTGTTATACCTTGTTACATTTGAGGTTCAAATTGGCCCTGATTTTTAGGGTGTTACACAATTGTGAGTTCCAGATCTGTGCAACGAAAAATAAGAAATCAATAGATGAATAACAATACAGTATGGTTTCAACTGGTCATCCAATTTGCTTTCAATATGCAGAGTGCTTACAATACGATTAGGAAAGCGAAAATGACAACTAGCCTAAAACAAAAGCTAAACAAATATGTTGGGCCCGTGGTAACAAGCCCACGGCCCGTTCACTAATAAGGCTCAAAATAAACAATTACAAACCAGCCCTTGAACTTCTATTCAACCATTAATTGACCCTAACAATCTCCCCCTTTGAATTGAAGTTCGAGTTGGCGCCCGTTCTTGACATATCTTTTTCGGAGCGCAAAGTGGACCTCGAGCGTTCTGATGGCTCGGCGACAGTCGATGCGTTCTTCAATCACTTCTAAGGCTTTTCGAGCGGTTGTCTCATTAAGATTGGGAACATACGAAAGCCTTTAATTTTCTGATTCGTAAGTGATGATGTTTCGAAGAGCATCTTGGACTTTGAAGAGCGTGCCGTCGCAGAATCTGTCGACCTGGCTGAAGCGGAGAAACCTCTTTTCTTTCTGTTCGTTGAGGTATACAATCCCAAATTCTGGTTCTAGAAGCAGTGCGTTCTCGGGATACATCTTCAGTTCGGGCACTTTCAGATTCGTCTTTATCAGGTTTACCTTCTTTGCTCTGTTCTCGATTGCCATTTGGAAGTCTGTAAGATAGGACATCATAATTGTACGGACTAGAAATCGACGAAGAGCTTTGAGTGCTTTGGTTACATGAAGCGGTCAGATGGTTCTGGTTCGGAGGTCTTTCAGTTTAGCATAGAAGTCGAACGGTCGGAGGTTCTTGAAGTCAGCTTTAGAAAATCTCCATTCATTACCGTCTTCTCGTCAGACGGTGAAAACGGGAAACATAACTTTAAGAATTCGACATGTTTGGACGTTGAGAACTTCGGTGATCCTGTGCTTTGTTCGGACTTGGCTAACTGGCAGACACCGCTTCATTGCGTTTATGTACTGGCTTTGGTATTCTGGGTCGGAACTATAAATACCAAGGCAAAAGGAAGGCTCGATAGGGCGTAACCTGTGAACGAACAGCCTCCAGGTGAGGAATAAATATTGTGATCTTCTCCCATAGGATTTGTTGCTGTTGAGGAGGAGGGTGATCAGAAGTTGTTGGTTGTTGATGAGATGTCGGATTTGCAGCAATTGAAGTTTCAGGTCTTGTAGAAGTCTCGGCGGCTTGAGCAGAGTGAACGGGTGTACCATACAGAACCTGGTCGTAGTCAACGTTGTCGTCTTCATCAGTTGGAAAGATCAGGTTTACCTGGAGATTTACAGCACTTGCGGCTTTTTCGTACCATGCATTTTCGGTCTCCCGGTCGATCTGTGAGTCTGGATCTATCAGTTGTAGTCCGGTCCTATCTGATGCTTCATATGTGACCAATTCCTGTGTTGCTCCATCGGGCTTTTCAACCATCTGGTCTTCGTCGTCAGAGATGTCCATATCCATAACCATCTCGACTAAGCTCAACTCGGCTTCAGGTTGTTCTTCAGTTGTAGTTGCCGCAGTTGACGGTTCCGGTTGAACCACAGTAGTTTCAGTGAGGATCTGGGCGGTCTCGGATAATCTTAGTCTTTTCTTCTCCCCCTCACGGTGATCAGGATCATCCTGATCATCGTGTCTTCGCTTTAGACCGCCTGCTTGACTCTTGCAGATTTCTTCCATGGAGGCGACTCTCTCAGACAGCGTTTTGAGCGCTTGTTGAACGTCCTTTAGAGTCGTGTCAAGCTGATCCATCCTTGTGGTGATGGATGACGATGGAGCATATACCTGGGATCGTAGAACGGAGATCACGTCTGCTTCGGTAGAGGCGTCGGTTTCAGATTGCTGGAGCCGGTGGAGGTGTTGGTGCGGTTTCAGCTTCAACTGTCTTCTCTTTTTCTTTGATCAGGCTTTTCAGATTATCGATCTCTGCGGTGAGGCGCTGCTCCATTGCCTCGTGGACAGCCTTGAGGGTGCTGTCCAGAGACCCTTGTGACACAAAGTTGGGTAAAGTAACTCCGGGATCACTTAGATTACCCGTTGAGGCATCTACCTTAGAGGCAGAGCCACCTACGTTCACGGTTGGCACAGGGGTAGCCGTGGTAGGATTTCCTTCCGATCCTCGCGTTCCACTTAAAGGCGGAGACACTACAGAAGTTCCGATCGAGTCACGAAGAGCATCGATTTGGTGAGTCTCATCCTGTGTCCTAGCCGAAGAAGTAAAATTTACAAATGGCTCTAGACTCAATAGTGCACTCAAAGAAGTTGAGACCGGGGGCTGCTGGTCTCTTGTTTCAATACCAGTACCCTCCGATTGAGAGACCGGTAGATTTTGTGCTATATCCCCGTGCAAAAATGAAACATCCGTCTTTTGAGAGACGGATGAGTGGCTTGGGAGGTTGTGCAATTGCGTCGCTGGGTCCACGGTCGCTTCTTCAATACCCCGTCCTAACGGATGAGACGGGATAGCAGATGTGGCTACCCGGACGACGCTGGTTTGGAGTCTCTCAGAAGCCTCTTTATCTTTACGGCTTAATCTTTCTTGGTTCGCTTTCGACCTCAATTCCCTCCATCTCACATGTTCTAATTGTTCAACTAATACTCCCTCCTCTCTCCTTGTATCTCCCGTATTAGGCTGGGTAGTAGGGATGAGTGGGGGTGTCGGTGAGTCAGAAGGGATTCCTTCGGTAAAGTCTAGGTTGGGTCCGATACGGGTAGGGATTAATGTTTCCCGGATAGTACGATCCGTATCGGATTCAGTGGAGTCAGATTCCACATCCTCAACCTGTCTGGTCGGTGAAGAAGGATCAGATATGTAAGGCTCGGAGTCCCGGTGAAGCATCGGTCAAGATGACGTACCTGTTTCGCTCGTCGGTCGGGTGATAGGAATGCGTTGTTGTTGTTGGTTCCTGTTTTGCTTAACAATGATGATTCTATCTAATAGTTTTAAACAAGATATAATGCGGAAGCGTTTTTAACGAACTAAAAGATATAATAAGGTAGAAGAACACACAATATCAAATACGTAAAGTGTAAATAACACAGATAAATAGCTTAATAACCCACTGTATATTGATATGAATAGAACACCGATGATATAACAAGAATTCTGTTCTAATGGTGTGTGTGTTGTGCTAAGCTTAATAGAAGAACTCAACATGAGTCTTCTATTTATACTACTTCTAAAGGGGACACTATGCAGGTACTGTTGCAGGAGTTATCTTGTTCTAGGTTTCTTGCTATTTTAGGATTCTGGGAGTGCTCAGAGTGAGATGGGGAGTTCACCGGAGCGTTGGAAGTAGAAGCCATTTGAGATTTCTTGAATAATAGAGTAGAATGGGGAAGTTGCAGGTATTTGCACAGTTCACCGGAGAAGATGATGGAGATAGATTTGTAAAAGGTTTAAGAAAGAATGGGAACGGGGTTATATAGTGAGGGTAAAAACGGATAGAATTCCGTGGTAAAAGTGAATTCAATAAACATTTGGGGTCCGCACTTGAGTTTTACGGATGGGGAGATGTTTCAGAGGGATCGTGTGGCACGCACGTCCAATGAAAATCTGCCACGTTGGATGTGTCAGAGCACGATTAGACGTCGTGTGTGGCTCATTAATGCTTAGCGCGTGGGCAATCCTTCTGTCTGTGGTCTGTCACTCGCAGTAAATAACCCGTACTATTACAAAAATTTCCTTAAAAAGCCAAGTATCAGAAACTACAGAAGCTCTGTAGTGGATTGAGCTCTGTGGTCTGAAACCTGCCTTTTATATCCTCTGATGCTTGCACCTTTACCAAAAATGTTTGAAAAGTCATTGGAGAGGATCGATAGATTTTTAGTACAAAATTTTCTTTTACAGAGGCTTTAAGGCTCTGTCAAAGCCAGAAGAGGCTCTGAGAGTGAAAATTTCTCATAACTAAAAATTTAGAAAACTTTTTGATCATCCAACGTTTCACTAGTTTTAAACATTGTTTTTAGGACATATTTGGAAATTAGTGTCCGAGAAAAACTGTTTGGGAAAAGGTTTTGTGCAAGTAGCCTTTGAATACCTAGATTAGTCAACATAAGTTATGTGGTGGAGTGAACTCTATGACTAGTAACCTTCTATAAGACATTGAAGTTGATTGATAGAGTTTCCGTACGAAATTTGCGGTTATAGAGGATCTGACTTACAGAGGCTCTGTTGAGCTCAGCAGAGGCTCTATGACCTTAAATTTCTAATAACAGGCAGCTCAACAATCATTTTGATTATCCATGGTTTGGAATGTCTTAAACAGTGTTTCTAGGACATATTTGGAAATTGGTGTCCTAGAAAATTGTTTTCAAAAAGGATTTGTACGAGATACTCACCTTTGACTCTCCTTTGTTCGAAAAAAAAAATACTTGACTTCTGTGGATAAGGTTGATTACCATTTTTTTTACTCCCCCTTGAATGATCAACCTCTGTAGATCTATTCAAGGTCTCCTTTTGCTCCCCCTTGACCTATGCTTGGATCAAGTGAGATAAGTAGTGCATAGAACATAGGTCAAACTCACCAGAGGTTCTGTTGAGATTGTCCGAGGCTCTGAGCAATTCCACAGAAGCTAGAGGATTCAACTCATGTTAATCATTCCTAACTTACCCACCAGGAAAAGAAATCTTTTCTCATCTAGCGCCTTGGTGAATAAGTCTGCAAGCTGATATTCAGTGGACACAAAGTGCATTTCGATTGTGCCATGTTCAACATGATGCTTCAGAAAGTGGTAACGGATATCGATATGCTTTGTTTTTTAGTGCTGAACTGGATTGGCAGAGATGGCTATGGCACTTTTTGAATCACAGAAGATGGGTATCTTCTATATGTTGTGGCCATAGTCCTTTAGCTGAGTTTTCATCCACAGAACTTGGGAGCAACAGCTAGCAGCAGCAACATATTCAGCTTCTGCTGTAGATGTGGACACACAGTTTTGCTTCTTCGAAGTCCAGCTGACTAGTTTACCTCCCAGGAATTGACAACTCCCAGAGGTGCTTTTTCGATCAAGCTTGCATCCTCCATAATCTGAATCTGTGTATGCCTTAAGACCAAAGCCAGAGTTCTTCGGATACCAGAGCCCAAGATTTTTGGTCCCTTTAAGGTATCTGAAGATCCTCTTTACAGCGATATAGTGGTATTCCTTTGGGTTAGCTTTATATCTTGCACAGAGGCATGTGGCATACATTATATCAGGCCTACTCGCAGTTAAGTATAACAGAGACCCAATCATACCTCTGTAGAGCTTGCACTCTACAGATGTGCCATTTGGATCTGAGAATAATTTATTTCCAGTGGCCATTGGGGTCTTCATTACAGAAGCATCAGAGAGACTGAATTTTGAAAGTATGTCAGAGACATATTTAGCTTGATTTATAAAAATTCCCTCTGATGATTGTTTTACTTGGAGTCCGAGGAAGAAGTTTAATTCTCCCATCATACTCATTTCACACTCACTCTGCATGAGTTTTTCAAAATCTTTGCATTGTTGTGCATTTGTAGACCTAAAAATAATGTCATCCACATAAATCTGTACAAGCAGAATCTCATCACCTTTTCGTTTGTAAAACAAAGTAGTATCGGTTGTACCTCTGTCGAATTCATTATTGAGAAGAAAGGTTGAAAGTCTTTCGTACCATGCTCTTGGAGCTTGTTTCAGTCCATATAGAGCTTTGTCGAGGTAGTACACGTATTTTGGGTACTTGGAACTTTCAAACCCTGGTGGATGCTGGACATATACTTCTTCTTGGATTTCACCATTCAGAACGGCGGATTTTACATCCATTTGAAAAACTTTGAAGCCTCTGTGGGCTGCGAAGGCTAAGAAGATTCTTATTGCTTCGAGCCGTGCGACAGGGGCAAAAGTTTCATCGTAATCAATGCCTTCTTTTTGGTGATATCCCTTGGCCACCAATCTCGCTTTGTTTCTAATGACCACCCCATCCTCGTCCTTTTTCTTTCTGAAGACCCATTTTATCCCTATTGCTTGTTTTCCTCGTGGCAGAGGTACTAGGGTCCATACTTTATTTCTCTCAAACTGTAGAAGCTCTTCTTGTATAGCATCTACCCAGTTTGGATCATCTAGGGCTTCAGAGATTCTTTTTGGCTCGATCACACTGATGAAATTTGTAAAGAAGCAAAAATTAGCAATGGCTGATCTTGTCTTGACCTTTTCAGAAGGGTCGCCGATTATAAGGCTTGGAGGATGGCTTTTCGTCCATTGTGTTGTTCTTAGAAGATGGTCATTTGAGTCATCAAGATGAACCTCTGTAGTTGCACACTGTGGTTCTGGTGCAACCTCTGTTGTAGATGGCACTTATGTGCTTGTGCTTGGTATTTCAGCTTGTGGGACCATAGGGATTGAAGTTGGAATTTGATCCTCTGAGAAAGTGGAGACAGAGTCTTCGTTTTCCTCTGGTATTGATTCCTCTGTAGTCGCTGGAGTAGGTATTTCAGGAGCCTCTGTGGTTGAGTCATTGGTCGTATTATCTTCAGCTTCTGTTTGCTCCCCCTCAGCACGTGCATCTGTATGATTCACAGAAGAGGATGAAGTATTTAATGGACCGGTTAGAGATATACCTGACTCAGTCTAGTTGGCAGAAGATGTTTCTCCAGAGGCTCGGACGGCTCCAGCAGAGGGATCAATATCATCATGGAACATCTCTTCAAAAAGAAGATTTAAGTCTTCTGCTCTTGTCTTTGGGATGCCAGAGGATTCTATAACACCCGTAATTTTCGGATAAGCATAATTTCGAATCAGTGAGAAACCGGTCTTTTAAGAAAAATATGAAAGGTAAGATTTTAGGTTAAATCTTAGATATTATGGTCTTGTTGGATGAGGAATTCGTATACGAGTCCAACGGTTCTTTCCGGAGCGAAAACGGAGCTATAACGAAGAAGTTATGGCCAAAACAGTTACGGTACACCTTGTGCGACTATGACCAGCGACTATGACCGTGTCAATGTCGCGTGTCAATGTCGCGCCAAGGGTACATCCTACGGTACACCTTGTGCGACTATGACCGTGTCATTGTCGCGTGTCATTGTCGCGGTCGGGTACCTGGTTGCTGTCAAATACGAAATTCACACCCCAAACTTCATTTCTTCATATCTCTCTCGTTTCACCTCCGTTTTTGGCGATTCAAAGTGCCATGGTTTCGGTTTTTAGAGCTCTTCAAGGATCTAGAAAGAGTTTTGAAGTTCATAGGAATATTCAAGAGTGTTTGGTGGTGGTAAGTCTCTCAAATCTCTTCCCTTTCTCTCCCAAATCGTTTTCCCTTCCTCCCTCACGAACCCTAACTGATTTTGTGACTTTTTCTTGGAGATTAATGTGTTCCTTATCCACTTTATGCTAGTGATTTCATTTATTGATGCAAGAGCAAGTTTCATCCACAACACTAGAGATTTTTGGGGTTTTCTAGGTTTTCATCAAAACCTAAGTGGTGAGTTCATCCTCCTAGCTTCTATACTTTTACATGAGTTATAAATGTTCCATTGATAATCTCCTAGTGTTTTCTTTCTCCAATTTTGGTTTGGATGATTTTGGAGAAGTTAGGTTAATATTGGGGTTTTTGGTCAAAATGGAGATTTTGATATAAGATGGTTGGGGAATGGTTTTAAAGTGTTGAATATGAATATTCATGGTTGGAAGTTATGAATTTAGGTTTTTGGAGGTTTTGGCTTGAGGATGCAAACTTCGTCAAGGGAGCTTACGTTTGGAGAAATTCTAGATTTAGCCTAAATCTAGCAAGGTGAGTTCAAGTTACTCTGCGAAAACTTTGTACATGCCAAAATGAGTATTTTCCAAATATTTGTGTGTTTTACTTGAAAATATCAATGGATGAATTATTTGGTTAGTTTAACTCTTTGGAAATATTTATCTTCATAAATGTGTAAAACACCCATATTTGGGGCTTTTGGTTATTTGGATGGTTAGAAATTATAATATGTCTTTAAAAGATTAATTGCTCAAAATGATGTCTATTTGATGATTTAATCATTTTAGTGTAATTGATTTTATAAACCATTTGGGAAATACACGATTTAGTGTCAAGAGTTATTTTGGGAATTATAAGGGTATGAGTTCTTTGGGAAACCCTTTTTGTTTAAACCGTGTCGAGTTTTGGAGTTAAGGGTGATTTATTGGTACTTGTTTACCTAAACAATGTTTAAACACATTTTATGCAATGATGACCGTTATTGATGGGTCTAGCGAGTTTGGAGCATTTTGCTCGAGTTTGTCTTTGAGAAAGTTTGGGGACAATTGTCCGGTTTTAAATGGCTCAATGTGGAGTCTTATTTATGGTTTGCATTTATTGCAACTTGATGCATTTTATTGCTCATTATTGATATTTACATGCTTGGATGCTTCTGTCATTTCGGGCTGAGCATGTTTTGGTAGACTGTGTTGCATTGGATCCATAGGCACGTGAGTTAGTCTTTATTTGATGGTCCATCTCTTTGTGCACGAGGAGTGGACTATGGGAATGCATCAGTATATGCGTCAGGTCGTGGGGCCACTAGCGAGTAGGCAATACGGGACGCGGGAGTCCCTGAGGTGAAACTCGTCTAGACTGGATATCCACTATGGTCCCCTGTAAGTCCTTGAGGTGTAACTCTACGGGGTATGCAATAAAGGCAATCTATTTATGGCTTGAGGTTGTGATGTCTTTATGGCATGGGAACTAAGGTCGGGACTTGAGGTGTAATCCAGTAACATCATGAGTGACTTAACTTTGTGTGCCCATCACTTTCGATGGAATCGGGTCTCCCCCGTCACCGAAAGGTGTGGTTTTGGGTATATGTTTTTATCCATATTTTCGGTGACGTACTTTATTTATACGAACTGTCTTCATGGTTCATTGGCAGAGTTCTACGCTTCATCCTATTTGGATGTTTTAAATATTGGAGTTTTGACCACGTTTATATTTCTTGGGATATTTACGTTCAAACACGTTTTGAGAGAGTTGGAGTTGGAATTCATTTTAGAAAACGCTTTATACCTTTTGGGAAATATTTCTCATGGATTTTGTGTGCGTTGGAAAACGAGTCGTTTACATCCTTTCATAAAACTCTTTTGAAAATCATGACTTATGTCGCAAACCTTCTTTCTACAAATCATATAAATCAGGCTATAAACTCTTGAACTCACTAGGCGTTAGCCTAACCCTTTTTATTTGTCGGCATGTGCAACAGGTCTCAGGTTGGGAGTAGTTCTAGTGACACGTGGGAAAGGTCGTGTGCTAGTATTGTGCTCGAGAGGTGATTTAGATTAGTGAAGTCTTCCGCATTTATTTGGGGCTTGCAACTTGGGTTGTGTTAAGTAACACCCGTTTAAGTAATTTATGGTGAGAATTATAATGTTTTAAATTCCGAGGTATTTTAAGGAATGAATTGTAGAAGTAATTATATTTATTTTGGGTATTTTATTGAATTTTAAATTAGTTGCTCGTTCCAAATTTGAGGGTGTTACAGATTCCTTTTTTAGACCGAGTTCTGAACTGATTTGTTCAGAAGTCTTTTGAAAGGAATCGTCAAAAGACACATTGATGCTTTCTACAATGGTTCGTGATCGCAGAAGATAAACTTTGTAGGCCTTAGAGGTGGCAGAGTACCCAATGAACTTGCCTTTATCTACTTTCACCTCAAACTTTCCACTTGTTTCTCTATCATTTAAGACAAAGCACTTGCATCCAAATACATGAAAGAACTTGATGTTTGGTCGCCTTTTGTTGATCAAATGATACGGTGTCTTGATGTGCCTCTTTACTATGGTTGATCGATTTTGGGTGTAGCAAGCGGTTGATACTGCTTCTGCCCAAAAAGACATTGGTAATCCCGATGCTGTTAGCATAGTTCTTACAGCCTCCACAAGCGTGCGGTTCTTTCGTTCAACCACGCCATTCTGTTGTGGGGTGCGTGCAGCAGAGAAGTTCTGTGATATGCCTTCTTCTGTAAGATAGGCTTCAATGACATAGTTTTTGAATTTTGTGCCATTGTCGCTTCTTAGTTTCTGAATCCTGCACTCATACAGAACTTGGATTCTTTTCATTAAATTTATCAGAATGTTTGGAACATCTGATTTCTTTCTGACAAATTCAACCCATGTAAATCTTGAATATTCATCGATCAAAACAAGTATATATTTCTTGCCACCTAGGCTCTGTGTAGCGATTGGACCGCAGAGGTCAAAATGAAGCATGTACAGAGGCCTAGGGCAAGATACATCAGTCTTGCCTTTATGGGAAGCTCTTTTGAGTTTTCCCATTTCGCAAGCAGAGCACAAATGATCTTTATTAAATTTAACATTTGGCAGACCTTTGACTAGATCAAGTTTAACAAGCTTATCTAGAGTATGAAAGTTTAGGTGGCAGAACCTGTTATGCCATAACCAGGATTCTTCGCTTTTACAAGCAACAAGGCAAAGCTTGTCTTCCTTGTTCTTGGCACAGAAGTTCATGAGGTAAAGATCGCCTCTTCGTTCTGCTCGCAGAAGTTCGACTCCTGTGTCCTCTCCTTGTAGAGAGCAGAAGGTTCTTTTGAACATTACGTCGAAACCCGTATCGCAGAGTTGGCTAACACTGAGAAGATTGTGCTTAAGGCCATCCACATATGCAACTTTGCATACGGTTATGTTTCCCTTTTTGATGACTTTGTGGCCTTTTATATACCCTTTTTTGTTGTCACCAAAGGTCACAGATCCTCCATCGAGTTTATCTTTGTAGGAGGATAGTAGACCTCTGTCGCCAGTCATGTGCCACGAGCATCCGGAGTCAAGATACAAGATTGGCACATACTGCTTCTGCAAGACAATCAGAGAGTTTTAGGTACCCATATCCAAATGGGTCCAGGTTTGTTAGGGGTCTTCAAGTTTGCCTTAGCATTCTTGGGTTTGGTTTTAGCTTCTTTTGAAGAACCATTTTGTTTCTTCTTACCCTTGAATTTAGTATTCTTTTTGGGTGCAGAGAGGAAACAGTGTGGACTTGAGAAGTGTTGGCTTAATTGATGCATGAGATCAAAGCAATGACAATAATGAATGTGCGAAGAGATTTGCTTGAACTTTTCATTGAAAACATTAAATGGGGGCACAAAGGCATTACATTCTATCCTAACATTTGACTTCCTATTACAAGAAGACCTATGTAGGCTAGATTGTTGTTTGCAAAATCCTTTGTTGAGAGTAGCCTTCTGTGGTGAACTTCTGTAGGTTTCACTGTCACGGAAGAAAAAGATTTGTTATTTTCAGCCCATTTACCCTTTTGTTGCCATGTTAGTTTTTCTTTAATAGGCCTTAAGGATTTTGAAGTCTTTGAACTTGTTGAATTTTGAGAGGACGTTTTCTTTTGTTGTTTGATCTTCTCAAGCTCAAGAGAGGTTTTGGCTTGTATACACATGTCCAAAAAATCTGGACAGATAGGAACTCTTGTGATTTTCTCCTTGGGAGGAATAGTTCTGTTAAGAACTCCGGAGGGTAGTTTAAAATCCTCTGAGTCACAAGGTACTATCTCTGACTTAGAGTCAGTCTCAGATTCGTCAGAGGATGAATCGTCCTCATATACAGAGGTTAAGTCACTTAGTTCTCTTTCGACAGAGACTGGACTTTCAGAGCATGTGCCATACTCGCTTTCTTCCTTTCTTTCAATGATATCTTCTAAGTTAACAGAAGTTTTCATCGAGGTTTCATCAGAGAGATTTTGGTCATTATTGAGAGTACTGGGGCATTCATAAAAGTTGTTTTCACCGATTTCCAATAATTCCTTTTCAGAAATATGAGTCAGTTTTTCTTCTGTTGAAGCAGGCAAGAACTCAGGTGCCTCTGCCGATAGTTTCTTCTTAGAATCTATAGTGCAGACAAAGGCAACCTGGGATTGAGTCTCGGGTTCACCAAACTTAAAGATTCCTATTTGATCTTGTGTTTTCAGATATTTCTTAGGTTTGGAGGTTCTTTTGACAGAGGCTGATGATGGTAGATCTGTGTTTTCAAACCACACATTTACCATCTTCAGAGATTTCCTTATGTGAGGTTCACCAGAGACTTTTTGCCTTTTGCTTACAGAGAGTAAATTTGGAAAACCGGGGTTTCTTGTACTTCCAATATGAAATAGAGACGACAGAGATTTGTTTCTTTTGTTTCCTGTGTATGGATCTATATCACAGAAGCCAATTCCCCATCTCCCTATTTGTGTATTAATTTTCTCGTACACCTTCTGTGCATCTTGATATTTCTTAATTAACAGATCTCTTCTGAGTAAATCTTGACAGAGGACTTCTCTTTCATCTTTGAAAATAATTTTTAAGAGCTAGAACATTCATTATGTCGCTCTCAGCGTCCATAAGTTCTTTAGATTTTGCTTTTAAGGCAGAGTTAAGTTCAGAAATCTTTTCTTTCAGAGGATTTAGGTGTTTGTTCCAGTTTGTTTCAATTTCTTCCTTTTCTTGAAAGATTTTAGCCTTTTCTTGAGTGAGAAGTCTAGCTTCTCTCTCAAAGAAGGTAAGCTTCTTTTGAACACTTTCGCATGTCTTTTTAAGTTCTGTTTATTCAATGTTAAGTTTAAGCAAATCAGCTTCTGCTTGATTAGTGTAAGAGTCAGAAGTGGATACCTCACTATCGGAGTTGGAGCTGACCTCTGCCATGCCACATAACAGGGCGTTCTTCTTTTCTCCTTCGTCAGAGGATGTATCTGACTGCTAGTTTTCTTGATTCACCATGAGTGACTTCTGAGCATAATATTCTGCTTTCTTTTTGTAGAAAGCAGAATCCCTCTGAGGACGGTTTGATTTGCTCCTGCATTCATTGGCGTAGTGGCCTGGCTTACCGCAATTGTAACATCCTTGGTTCTGTGGAGCGTTGCCAGCTTTGTCATCTGACCTCTGTCGGTCACCACCTCTGTCATTCCTGTCATTCGACCTCTGTTGGTCGACACCTCTATCGTTCTTGTCATTTGACCCTTCTCTTCCACGATCATCTCTTCCATTCTTCTGATATCCTAGATTCTATCGGCAGAGCTTTGAATGTGTAGTACTCGTTGATACATTGGGCTCTGTGGTTCTTCTGAGTTTTGGCCCCATCCTCCAGTTGTTTTTCCAGTTCCTTCCACAGATCGTATGCAGATTCACACGCATCTAGGGATTAGAAAAGGTCATTGGGTATGGCCATGATCAGAAGTCTCTTAGTCTTCTGAGCAACTTCATATTTTGCCCAATCAGGATCTGACCACTTGTCCTTGGTCTTTGGTTTCTCGTGCTCAGGGATTTCTGGAGTGTCGTCTGTGGCAGGTACACGGTGTACTGTGATCATTGGAACGAAAGGAGGGTTGTTGATATAGTAGACGAGTTCTTTGTCAGTACCCACGAAGAAGTGAATCATTCATATCTTCCACTGAGGGTACTCATCTCTGAGTAGTGTGGGTGGCTTGGTTAAAGAACCAGCGGTGAAGAAGTTGTTTGTGTTTGTCATTTTGAAAGAGGATGAGAAATCCAGAAAATAGGGTATGAATAGTAAACTTTCAGAAGATGAAGAGGATGTTTCGAATGGTGTTTATAAGCTTAAAACCTTTGAATAATGCACTAAAATGGAGATTTAACCAAAGTAACAGACCAAGTTTACCAAAGTCGAACAGGTCGAGAATGGCAGAAAAACATAGGCTGTTTTGAAATAAGTGAAGAACATGTTAAAATTACTCCAGGTTTCTACCAAAAATCATTGTAAGTGAGGATATCTTGATATAGAAAATCAAGGAAGGCTCTGATACCAATTGTTGGTTCCTGTTTTGCTTAACAATGATGATTCTATCTAATAGTTCAAACAAGATATAATGCGGAAGCGTTTTTTAACAAACTAAAAGATATAATAAGGTAGAAGAACACACAATATCAAATACGTAAAGTGTAAATAACACAGATAAATAGCTCAATAACCCACTGTATATTGATATGAATAGAACACCAAGAACACCGATGATATAACAAGAATTCTGTTTAATGGTGTGTGTGTTGTGCTAAGCTTAATAGAAGAACTCAACATGAATCTTCTATTTATACTACTTCTAAAGGGGACAAGCTCTAGACAAAAAGGACTGAAGGTACAAAGACACTATTCAGGTACTGTTGCAGGTACGACGTTAATTAAATGTGCCGACTTCTACTAAGGCTAAGACCCATCAGAGTTTGACACGTGGGGTTGTCAGGTCACGCCTTGTACGAATGATCTTCAGGATCTTCGTACAGCAGAAATCGTGAGAAGCACGACTGTCCTTGTATAGAGCTCTAGTCTTTTATACCACAGAGGCTCTGTCAAGTGTGACAGAGGCTCTGTGGCCTTGTCCGTATTGAAGAGTCTTCTGGCGATTCTTTACTTTGGTCTTCTCGGTTACTCGGCAGAGCCTCTGTCGAAGACTTTTATGCTTCGGTCTTCTTGGTGACTCGGCAGAGCCTCTGTCGAAGACTTCTATACTTAGCCTATTTTTCAATACTTCTATAAACAGAAAGATTGGAGCTAACAGTTGGATTGGCCCGGCTTGGGTAGTACTGGCTCATGTATCCAATGCACCGCCCGCGCCTGTTCCCCTCCCACGTACTCTCAACACACCCCGTCCGGGAGCCCCAGCTGCCCGGACTCTATACCTCTCGTCCTAGGACCCTCACGTCCCTCAGTTCTATGTCCCTGGGGAGGTCCCTCCGGCGCTGGTTGGACCATGGGAGCAGCTAACTCTCGCCTATATTCTATCACACTCGGTGCATTGGGGTCCGCGTGTGCCAGTAGGGCTTCAGGTAAGGGCATCGCTATGGCGTTGGACGGGTTCCGAATCACCATATATTGTAGATGGAAAGGAGGACATACCGGATGGTTAATGCGTCGTGGTATCCCTGGATTCGCGTCCATGTGTTGTCTGATGGCCAGTGAGAGGAACCGAGGATAAGGTAGGAATTTATTTTGCTTCGTACCTCCGATATTCCGAATAGCTTGAACCAACTCGCGCCATATAATCATCGCGAAGTCAACGTGTCTGTTGTAGCAAACAGCATGGAATAGACGCAGGTAGTCGCCTGTGCACTGGTCTATTCCCTTCCATCTGGATGATAGACACCTGTTCAGGATGGTGAACAGCGTGTACCAGATGAGCCCAAGATATTTTCTGTTGAAGGCGGAAGGTCGGTCGATGGCGTGATTGTATCCAAGTGCGCGTACTTGGGCACACAGTGTGGTGTCATTAACCGCGGGGTCGTATCCTTGGTGTCCGCCGACGGTGGCTTTGGGTAGCGAAAGTAGACGGCGGAATGAGTCAGGTGTGAGCGTGAAAAGGTGGTTGTCGATCCGCGCCATGATGGTTTGAGTGTTGACAGCCGTGACAACTTGGGCAGAAAGCCACACTTGATATACATATAGTACGGGAACGTCGGTTGTGGCAGTGAGGGCCTCACGGAGAGGGTGACCAAGTAAAACGTCCACGACCACCCGGTGTTGCGGCTGTGGTCGGAACTCAGTGGCGTTCAAATGGTGATTGATGGCTTCCATCTCAATGCTATGGTCAGGGTTGACCAAAGCATTGTCGGTTGCTTCGTCGATAAATTCCTCTTGAGGAGGAATTTGCTCTTCAGGATTTTGTTGTTCTTGATCCGCCATAGAATGTTTGAAAAAGAACCAAAGTTAGTAATCAAGGCGGATGAATAAGTGCAGGCGCGTACCTTTACAATAATGGGCTCAATCTGAGACAGATTGAGGACTGGCAGTGAGATAAATAGGTACTGAACTGATAAACACAGGGGTGTTCGGACAAACTCATTTAAAAACAAAAGTTTCCGGACAAACCATAATATCCGGACAAAATGTATCCGGACATCAAAGGTTTCCGGATGTGAAGAGAGTTTCCGGACAAAGCAAGCATTCCGGTCAAAGATGGTTTCCGGATATAATGTGGGTTTCCGGATGTCTTAGGTACCGGACACCTCAACTTTCCGGATAGTTGAACTTACCGGAAACCCTGACGTTTCCGGACAACTAGGGTTATCGGACGTTGGGTTTATCCGGATAAAATATCTTTGGGATGAGACTGTCCGAATAGATTACCATATGCATGAAGGTGTCCGGACGTGTAGCACGTGTCCGGACGAAATCCGGATCTATCGATTTGGCCCGAATATGTTTGCAAACTTTTACCCAAGTAATCTAACAGTCGTAATGTGATTGTGTGTGCATACGAGTAAGTGCAATTTGGCCAAAATCATCCTGAAATCGATCGTACGACGTTCGAATCGAAACACGGGTTCGGAAACCCTGGGTCGACCAAATCTGTGGTCGAAATGTGAAATGGAATGCATGAAACAGGCAAGAATGTGATGTAGATGGATTAGAGAGAATGATACCTGATTTGGAGCAGAAATCGAGCTAAAACGAGAAGAGAGCGACGGTTTCCGAATGAGGGGAAAAACGAGAGGGTTTAGTGTGAGTTTGAAATATCCGGATAATGAAGATGGAAGTATCCGGATCACTTATATAAGAGACTCGGTTTCCGGGTGGGCCATCTGGATACCCATCCGGTCCGGAAACCTATCTGGATAGATGGGTGTCCGGATACCAGTCCGGACACTTTGTGATTGCCGACAAAAATACCCTGTTCTTTCACATTTTCAAGAAAAATTAGGACTATTTGATTTTGAAAGAACCTTCTCTCGCTCCCCCTCAAACTGAGCATGGGGGAGTCTTTGCTCCCCCTCGGATAGTGTAAATGTGTGCAACAGAGAGACCGACACCAAAAAAAACTTTCACACAGTGAAAAAAAAATCTGTGTCGCTCCCCCTCAGATGATGACCATAAAGTGATATACTCCCCCTCAGAATGTGCGCGTAGAGTGAAATGCACACGGGAGTATCCACACACACAAAAAAAAACTTTATGGCAGTTTAGAAAAAAAATTGTGTGTGACGCTCCCCCTCAACAATATAGTAGACTTGCCTGGTACCGGTTCATGCTCCCCCTGAACATATTAACACTCGTGAAAGCACAGTTATAAGTAAATAAATTAGACGACAATATGAAAGAAAAGAAACACACGTGGAAAGAAAGAAAACAAACAAAATCTACCTAATAAATACAGAGACTCAACCTAACTGGGTAACTGATACACGTAGAATACAAACACGAGAAAGTGTATGGTTAATCGTCGGGAGTTTGAACAACGGATGATAAGAAGACAGTTTCTCGTAGATGTATGGAACGTGTGTCGGGCACATAATCAGATCAAGTCTTCAAGTTGATCATACCTAACTTGGACACGAGAGTATTAAAACGTTTTTCGTCCAAGGGTTTTGTAAACAGGTCTGCTAACTGATGTTCTGTATTTACAAAATAGAGTTCGACTGTACCTCTTTCAACGTGATCCTTAATGAAATGGTACCGAACGTCTATGTGCTTTGTCATCATTCCTAAATCTCACGTCTCCGCCATATTGTTCCTTGTAGTTCGTGAGAAGCTCCCTCCTTGGAGCATCCAGAGTCTAAGTACCACACATGACCGTCCTGCAAAACAAGTTTAGCGGACTTTGGGTACCCATATTTGCATGGGTCCTGGAGGGTTAGTTTTGACACCCTTCGGAGGAACCTGCTTTGACACAGGTTGCCTCTTAGGTGTAGGTTTAACCTCAGTAGGAGGAACCCGTTTTGAAGTGAGTTTCCTATCTTGCTGTGGTTTAACCTCTAATTGGGAACCCCGTTGTGTAAAGTGTTTCTTTTTGTTTTTATGGGGTTTGTGTTTGGGTGTATGATTATATATATGATATGACCCAAACCAATCATTATTATTAATATCATCAAAGTCATTCCAACCACAACTAGAACAACACAAACAATCTTTTAACATCTCTTTTAACAAAATCATTCCTATGATTCCAAGCACAATCGTTTTTGTTCATTCTAGGGTAAAACACAGTATTGAAAGACTTTGATGCAGCATCCTTGATAGATTCCTTGGCTAGCCACTTTTGGTTATCCTTTTTAGCGTGACCGTTTTTATCTGAACCAACATGGACAGCATGGTCAGTGGCTTTTGAGGAAGCAGTATCTTTGATAGGCAATCGCCCGGTCTTTTGCCTCGGCTGTGATTGTTTTTGAGAAACATGCTTCGTTTTAGAAATCTCAATCACAGCCGGGGTCTTTGTTTTTGAACAAGCACCCTTTAGAAAATTGACCGGTCGATTAACTATTGGCGACAGAAAATCAGCATGATTTGGAAGAGGTTTGTCGAAGGGGAACGACTCAAACTCTTCATCAGAATTGCCTTTGGAGTTCATAAATTCTGAAAAATTAACATCCGGAATTACAGGACTTGGATCGGTCGAGGAAGGCGAGGAACACTTTGTGCTTGTGTGCTTCGGGGAATTTGGTGCGGAAGCGAGGAAAAAATCAGAGTTCAAATTCCTTAAAACACTCTCGTCTTGAGATTCTTTACCGTCTTGTGTAGAAGAGATTTTGCCAATAAAATCTTTACACGAAGACGTGTCCGATGAGTTGGAGGAAGAGTCGGGTGAAATCTGCTTTTCAGATTGGAGAAGGTCAATCTACTCTTTGAACTGACCATTTCTCGTATGCTCTTGCATCACATCTGTTACCAAGGCAGCCAGTTGTGATGTGAGCTTATTGATTTCACACCGAAGGATTTCCTGTCCTTCATCAGACACAGCTCCGGTTTTGACGGATCTCAGATTCTCAAGTTCAGCGATTAGCGCTTTTTTTCCTTTTGAAAATTCAACCTTTCTTTCTCGAGTGACTCCTCCAACTCGACTATCTTTGCTTCCAAGATGAGAGGGGGAACATATAGCTTGAACTCATTTGTCTCAGTCTTGGTTTCGGTTGCTTGGACCTCATCCTTCTTAGAGGAATCCTTGGGCGTTACAACCTTATAGCAATCGAAGTAGTCATTCGAGAGGTACTTCTTTTGATTTTTCTCATAATAATAATTTAAAGGCTCATAACAAAAAGGAAGTTGCATTTTAGATGTGTGTGTGCGCTTATATTCCTCAGTTTCCTCTTCTTTTTCAGGTTCAAGAGGACCAGTCCATTTTATTGCATATTCCGGATAAATTTTCTCTATTCCAAAACAACCAAAATCATACAGTGTAGGTCTTTTGGATATACCCTTTTTCAAGTAGTGTGGGTTATCATATCCGATTCCCCATTCCTTGTTAAAATAAGTGAACTTCTTGGGTTTATTCATATGGATGGTCTACTCAGTTTGACCTCTCTTGTGGAGTTTAGTTTCAAGATCAAGTATTTTAGCGACAAACTCCTTGTGCTGAATTTGCAGAGCAGAACATTGATAGACAATTTCTGCTTTCTCATCCACATACTGATCAAACTGTGACTGAAGTTCAGATATTTTGGCCCTTAAGTCCTTGGGTGCTATTGAAAGATTTTTGCATTTTACTTTTAAGTTAGCATTTTCAGACTTATATTTCTCAGTTATGCGTTTTTGAACATCTAGCTTTTCAGATAGTGATCTAATCTCAAGCAGTTATTCATCAGAGGTGGCCTTGAAGGAATCTACCCGTTCAGCAAGTGATTGCATTTGATTAAAGAAATCTTGTTGGTTAGATTCACATACCTGACTTGTCTTTGCCTTTTCTTCATCGGCGGGAGAGTGGTATCCCATGAAAGCATTAGCACCATCAAATTCGCTTTCATCATCAGAATGACCCAACCAGTAGTCGTCTTCCACAAACAGAGCTGCTCCAGCTTCCTTCTGCTCTGCCAATGCGAGCTTCGCATTGTAGTAGTGAGTATTCTTTACAACAGGCCTTCTACAGTCTTTCGCAAAATGACCAAGCTTCCCGCAGTTATAGCATGTCACGGGTTCGTCTTTCTTCTTTGAGTCAGACTTGCGGTCATCTTTCTCTGTCTTCTCCTTCTTGTCCGACTGGTTGGACTCATCAGCTTTCTTCTTTCCTTCATATTTGTCTTGATAATCATGGCGCTTGTTGGAGGAGGTGGAGTAGCGCTGATTATTAGACGTCGGCTTCTTATAGAACTTTTGTTGGAAGGATTTGGATAGCAGGGCCATTGCTTTCTTAATGGCAGCTACTTTAAAATCAGAATCACTGTCTTCTTTTTCTTCAGGTTCTGACACAGACTCGCTTTGCTTTTGGGCACGTTTGGAGTGACGGCCAGAAGATTTTGCTCGTTTGGAAGACATGAGTGCTAGAGGATCAGCAGCTGGCTTGGATGCATCCTTCTTCTCGTTCAGAATTTCCATTACTTCATCTTCATCTTGAAGAAGCATCTCATACAGCTCATGGATGCCTACTTTCTCCATTAAGTGGTTGTGCTTGACATGTGATGCAAATACTTTCCACTCAGGCAGGAGGTTGTTGAGGAACTTAAGAGCATTCTCCATGTTAGAACGATTGATCTGGTTCTTGTGGAGCTCATTGAGAAGGAGACAAAAGCGTTCATAGGTTTGAGAGAGGGATTCACCGGTGCGCTGCTTAAACCCATCGAACTTGGTTATGGAGTTGTTGATCTTCAATTGATTCGCGACTTCGCTCCCGCGCATCATCTTCTCCACCTGATCCCACATGCCCTTTGCTATCTCTTTGTAGTTGTCGATGGCAGTGTAGATCGTGTTGGGTAGAGCTTGGACAAGGTACCTTTTAGCATGCTTTTCTCCCTCAAGCATGCCTCTTTCGTCGTCAGTCATATCAGTGAGTGTCTTTTTCACGATGCGAGGATCACCACCTTCTGCAGCTGGTGGAATGGTCTTCATGGGTGTAGGGATTGGCCCATTTTCTAAAGCTCGCCAAATATACTCGAAGTTATCCTTCGATTCGATGAAGATTATGAATCTGTCCCGCCACTGGCTGTACTAACCTTGGTAGAGGCAAGGTGGTTTGGAATTGGTGCCGATAGCAAGAGCGTCGCGTGAAGACATCTTTAGTTGCACTAGAGTGATCGTCAGACGATTTGTTCGATTCAAAGTGATAACCTAACGTAAGGCACTACGAGTGGTATCCTAACGCAGGTTCTACGAATGGTTTGAACTAGAAACAGGTAAGAAATCAATAGAATTGAACTTACCGGATAGGAATCCGGATGTGATGTCTGATCTGGAAGTGTCCGGATCAGATTGAGTGAAAAACAGATCAAGTCACAGAAGTGTCCGGATAAGCAAGAGTTTCTGGATGAACTGAGGTTTCCGGATAACAATAGGTTACCGGAAAGTCTTAGTTTACCGGATAGATGTTACTTATCGGATAAAATATTAGAACTGAACTTACCGGATGAATATAGTTTCCGGATGATATGCTTTCCGGACGAATTGCTTACCGGATGAATTGGGTATCCGGAAAGAATCAACTTGACCGGAAACTTTGAGTTGTCCGGATAAAATAGGTTACCGGAAACTTCGAGTTGTCTGGATAAAATATTTTACCGGAAACTTTGGGTTTCCGGAACAATTGTATCCGAAAAGATTTAGAAATAGTGAACTTACCTGGAAAGTTGTGTGGTACCCGGAAAGAATTAAGGATGTTCCGGAAAGTTGAGTGGTATCCGGAAACTACGACCGGTTGTCCGGATACTGCGGCTGGAGTTGGAATTGCGACTAGAATTCGATTAGGGTTGCCTAAAAACTTTCCTGAAAGATTAGATACTTTCCAAAATAGCAAAATAACAGTACCCAAATCGATAGTCAAGCAAAATAGCACGATTTTGAATAAAAATTTCGATTCTTGATATGAACAGAACTAAAAAAACCAAAAGTTTGATTTTGCTTAAAAACCACTCAAACGATCAAATTATAACGAGAAAAATTGCAAAATCGTTAAGAAAGATAATGCTAACAGAATGGTATAAACGAAACGAAGCAATTTAATCTGAATCAAAATATGAGATTTCAAAGCAAGAACACAGCCGTATGATCAGAAAACTTACCAGAATCTCAAAAAGAACACTTTGAATCGATTTGTCCGTCTGCTCTGATACCAATTGTGAGTTCCAGATCCGTGCAACGAACAATAAGAAATCAATAGATGAATAACAATACAGTATGATTTCAACTGGTCATCCAATTTGCTTTCAATATGCAGAGTGTTGACAATACGATTAGGAAAGCGAAAATGACAACTAGCCTAAAACAAAGGCTAAACAAAACATTATATATGTTGGGCCCGTGGTAACAAGCCCACGACCCGTTCACTAACAAGGCTCAAAATAAACAATTACAAACCAGCCCTTGAACTTCTATTCAACCATTAATTGAGCCTAACAACAATCAAATCTTGATGGTCAAGCTTCATGATTAGCTATCACTGATGTTCCTTTCTCAGTGAGGCACTGATGGAGTTCTCAGCTATCGCTGAAGCTTTATCTCTGATTTGTCACGCGGATGTAGACTTGTCATGGTTTCACTCAGTTCCACTTCAGATCATGAGTAGACTTGTCTTCTTCTTTAGCTTGGTATTCGACTTCTGCTTTAGAACTTGTTTTGGCGCGAGGCTTGTCTTCAAATATTAGATGTGTTGTTTTACACTGAGAAGTGTTTTAGCGATCACTAAACAGACTCAGTATGATTGCTAACACTGATGAACGATAATTAACATAACCGTTTTAATGTAATCTCACTAAGTAGAGTGGGTCATGCCAAAATCACTGAAAGGGTTTGGATCAACAATCTCCCCCTATTTGATGATGGCAAAGCAGCATAAAGAAACTTGCTAAGTGTCAAAAACATTAGTATAAAAACGACTCATAAAATACATGTCCCATTTACTGTTTTAGGGATCTTTTTCAGTACTGACTACTGATGGATTAAAGTAATTCACTGAAAATTTCATTGATATATTAATCAGATTACACAAGGAATATGAAATTTACAAGTACAAGTGAAATACTTAAACTGAAAGTACAAAACTGATAGAATTGCAAGAGTGAAAGAGGAAGGGAGTCTATTAACTAGGGTATTCTTCGTCATCTATTATTAAGGAATCAGGGATTGATACTCCTTGGCTTCTGAGGGTCTTGAACTGTTTGTAGATCAGATACTTGATTGGACCACCGAGCTGAGTGAGATCACACCAGTAGATAAGGTTCTTCAGATGAGCAAGTGGGCAGAGATGATGTAACAACCCAGAACATTAACAGGCAAAACATGGATAAAATTCCCAAAATCGGGTCCCAATTACATAAGATAAATTTCATTAACTGAATATTAAAGTCTGAACTATTCAAAATTTGGCAGTGGAAGACATTCTATCCACAACCGAGACTTTCAATCTACGCAATCCGTCAAAACTATAGGACTTCGTGCTAAGGCTTCCAACTCCTAGCTCAAGTCGTCTCCTTACCCTTGCTTGAAGCACCACTAGCGCGCTTCCCTGAAAATGGTTTAGTTTTGGAAAGTGAGGGTTAGACCAAATGGTCTAGTGAATTCCCTCCGAAAACAAACTTTTATTTACGAAATATAGATAATTTCATTACTAAATCATAACCTCACCATATAGCATCACACAAGGGTACTTGCACAGTGTTCAAGGATCGCACCAACCAAAACCACGGTCGGGGCCCAAGCAGACTCCCCATTACCCGCATAGGGAGGAAACGAATTCCACCCTACCGGTTTCTAATAAACTCCCAAGGGATCATCGAATCCCAAGGTACACTAATCCCACTATGCAGCCCAACTCCACATAGCATATAAACACAGCCAGCAATAAATCACAAAGCGTGTAATCTCGATAAACAGTTTCATAAGATTGAATAAGCCTTTTCAAGAAAACATACTTTCATAAAAGATTTATCAAGCTTGTGAATAATTGTACTCGTAAACATGCCATGATCAGTTAAAAGCAATTTTCATTTAATTTCACGTAAAAAGGGTTAAGGGAACTCACCTGTTGGTAGTGATCTTCCTAACCCGCGTCTCAACCGAACCGAACTCACACCTAAAGCATACAGTACATTCTGGTTAGTGACACACTCTGAACTCTCACCTCTGAACTCACTCCAAGCCCGGAGTTCCCCCATCCGGTATTCCCTTCCGGAAACCCCAATTCGAGATCTGGTCTCCCTTCCAGAATCCCCAAATCGGGATCTGGTCTCCCTTTCGGAATCTTCAAATCCGGAATCCTGCACTCAATCCCGGAATCCCCATCCGGGATCCGGTACTCTAAGTCCAGGGTCATTAATTCGAAACTCCACTCCGGAAATCCCAATCCGGAGATTTAAATCCGGAATCCGGTATTCTATCCCGGAATAGGCGATTTCCGGACTGTCGAACCAAAACCCCAAATTCTCTTCGACTAGATTAAATCCAAAGCTTTCAGTGCAAACTCCTTTTCATAAAATGCTAAGATTACTCCCTAAACCTCATATAAACCCACAATCAAACAATCCAACCACTTAACAGTCCGAATTAGAAGTAAATCACCATTTTCGTTCTTTCATACAAATATACAGTTCAGCCACTAAGACACCCATAACCTTGATTACTGCGATAACCACTAGACAGAAAATAAAGGAAGGGAATCGAGGCTTACCAATTTGGAGCTTTCCTGATCGAAATTGATGCTGACTAAAGTTCTTCCCTCTCCCTTTCTCGTTTCTCTTCTCAGCCGCCAACATAAGGAATGATGGAATAAATGAAGGAACCTAGGGCTTTGCTCCCTTAAATATCTTTCATTATTTGCCAAATGGTCCCTCCTCGTCTTTTCCTTTATTATACTTTGGCCACAAAACTTCCAAACATTTGATAGAAAACCCGGTTGTTACAACACTCCCCCCTTAAAAGAATTCCGTCCCCGGAATTCCTTGATGGAAAAGATGGGGGTACTTCGCCCTCATTTCCGACTCCAATTCCCAAGTTGCCTCTTGACCTTTATGATATCGCCATTGAACATTTACAAGACTGATCTCCTTGTTCCTCAATTTCCTCACTTTAAAGTCCGAAATGGCATCGTGTTCTTCCACAAAATTTAGTTTTTCGTCTACCTTTACGTCCTTTAGTGACACGACCTTATCCACATCCGCCACACACTTCCTCAGATTTGAGACGTGAAACGCATTGTGTATACCTCGTAGCTCTTCGGGCAGGTCCAATATATAGGCCACCTCTCCAATTCGTTCTGTGATTTCAAACGGCCCGATTTAACACGGGCTCAACTTTCCCCTTTTTCCAAAGCGTAAAACTCCCTTCCATGGAGATACCCTTAACAACACATTCTCCCCGACCTGAAACTCTATATCTTTCCGCCTTTTATCCGCGTAACTCTTTTGTCGATCCCGAGCCACCTTTAACCTTTCCCGCACCTGAACTATTTTGTCCGAGGTCATTTGTACGATTTCTGTCCCAGCCAACTGCCTTTCTCCCACCTCCTTCCAACACAAAGGTGTTCGATATTTCCTACTGTAAAGTGCCTCATACGGCACTGCCTTGATGCTCAAGTGATAGCTATTGTTGTAAGAGAACTCAATTAGCGGTAAGTGTTTCTTCCATGAGCCTTGAAAGCCCAGGCGCATGCCCTTAACATATCTTCCAGTGTTTGGATCGTCCGCTCGCTCTGCCATCGGTCTGAGGATGATACGCGGTACTCATCTTGATTTGCGGCCCCATTTCCCTTTGGAAGCTCCTCCAAAACCCAGAGGTAAACCTGCTATCTCGGTCTGACAATATTGACGACGGTACACCATGACGGGTTAACACCTCATCGATGTACAACTTTGCTAGCCTTTCTAACGAGTAAGTTTCCTTTATGGGTAAAAAGTGCGCCGATTTCGTAAGGCGATCTACGATCACCCATATTGCGTCATAACCCTTTGGGGTCCTAGGCAAGTGGGTTATGAAGTCCATCGTAATCTGATCCCACTTCCACATAGGTATCTCTAATGACTGAAGCTTTCCATATGGTCGTTGATGTTCGATCTTTACTCGAGAACATGTCACACATCTGTCTACAAAATGGGCTATATCCTTCTTCATCCCATGCCACCAGTAGTCTTGACGTAGATCCCCGTACATTTTATTAGTTCCTGGATGGATTGAACACTTTGATTTGTGCGCTTCTTCCAAAATCGCTTTCGTAAGCTCCCCAAGTTTCGGGACCCAGATCCTCCCGTTGAGACATTTCATCCCTCGACTATCTTCCACTAACGATGTTGTTTGTCCTACCATCCTTTCTTTCTTGAGATTCTCAGTTGTGAGCGCTTCAGCTTGACATTTCTTTATCTCAGCTAACAAATTAAACATCACTTCGGCCCTCATGGCCATAATTTTGGGAGTCTCGCTCCTTTCCTTTCGGCTCAAAGCATCAGCCACCACATTTGCCTTTCCTCGATGATACTCAATCTTGCAATCGTAATCTGTCAACAACTCGATCCACCTTCTTTGGCGCATATTCAACTCTTTTTGATCAAAGATGTGACACAGACTTTTATGATCTGTGAAGATCTGACACTTCGTCCTATAGAGGTAATGCCACCAAATCTTCAAAGCGAAAACCATGGCCGCCAACTCTAAATCATGAGTGGGGTACCGAACCTCGTGATCCTTCAACTGCCGGGAGGCATATGCGATCACCTTTCCACGTCGCATTAGTACACAACCCACTCCTAGCTTTTACGCGTCATTATAAACCACGAAGTCGTCCGAACCATCCGGTAATGACAACACCGGCGCACTACTTAGCATATCCTTCAGCTTTAGAAAGGCTTCTTCTTGAGCCTCTGACCAGGCGAACTTAACACTCTTCTTGGTCAACGAAGTCAATGGCGTGGCGATACGCGAAAAGTATTTAATGAACTTTCGATAGTATCCCGCCAATCCAAGGAAACTTCGAACTTCTGACGGATTCTTAGGCCGCTCCCAATCTCGGATGGCCTCGATCTTAGACGGGTCTACCATTATCCCCTTCCTAGACACCACGTGTCCGAGGAACTGCACTTCCCTCAACCAGAATTCGCACTTAGAGAACTTCGCATCAGTTTCTCTTGCTTCAATAACTCTAGAATCGTCCGAAGATGGCCTTCGTGCTCCTTTTCTGATCTTGAAAACACCAAAATGTCGTCTATAAACACGATCACGAATTTGTCCAAATAGGGTTGGCACACCCGGTTCATCAGATCCATAAAATCCGTCGGGGCATTGGTTAGCCCGAATGGCATCACCAAGAACTCGTAGTGTCCATATCTGGTCCTGAAAACGGTTTTTGGTACGTCATCCTCCCTTACCTTGTGTTGGTGATAGCCCGACCTCAAGTCTATCTTTGAGAAATAACTGGCTCCTTGCAACTGAACGAATAGGTCGTCGATTCTCGGTATAGGATACTTGTTCTTGATCGTAACCTCGTTGAGCTCATGGTAATCTATGCACATCCGCATAGTACCGTCCTTCTTTTTCACAAAGAGTACTGGTGCTCCCCACGGAGACGTACTCGGTCTAACGAATCCCTTGTCTAGCAGCTCTTGCAATTGAGTCATCATTTCTTTCATCTCGGAAGGCGCCAACCTATAAGGTGCGCAGGCGATTGGTGCAGCTCCAGGAACCAAGTCGATTTTGAACTCGATCTGACGATCCGGAGGTAGACTTGTCAAGTCATCCGGGAATACCTTCGGGTATTCACTCACCACTCACACATCCTCACCCCACGCTTCTCCTTCTTAGCATCCACTACGTACGCTAAAAATCCTTGACAACCCTTCCTCAAGCATCTAGTAGCCTTAATCATCGAGATAAGGCTAGTCTTCCTGTCTCGACGATTCCCGTAGATCACTACTGAGCCCCTATCGGGTAACTGAACCCGAAGTAGCTTCTTGTTGCAAACAATACTAGCATTATTCTCATCTAGCCAATCCATACCCAACACCACATCAAACTCTCCCATTGCCATGGGGTACAACCGCATAGGCACGAGACTTCCTTATATATCTATGACACAATCCTCTACCACATCCCTAATGCACACTCGGTCATCATTAGCAGTTTCTACCTCTAATGCCCTCTCCAAGCGTCTAGGCCTTACCCCCAAACATTTCATAAAAGCATGTGATACAAAAGAGCGATTTGCTCCCGAGTCAAACAACACCTTGGCACACAAAGAGTTCACCAGGAACGTACCTGTCACAACATCCGGAACCTCTTCCACCTCCTTTGCGGTCATGTGGAATGCACGCCCCTTCGGACGCGCCAGCTCCGCTCTCCAGTCGTTCCCTTTCCCCCTTGACGTTCACCGTACTGAGTCGGTCCTCCCTTTTTCAGTTGCGAATAGTCATACCGCATGTGACCAGTAGACCCACACTGAAAGCATGATTTCCCACTAGGAAAATCCTTCGACATGTGATCGGGCAATCCACACCGGTAACAAGATCTGGAACCAGACATACACTTTCCCCGATGCACATGGTTACACTTCCCACACAGTTTGTTGAACACTTCTCGGTTCCCACAATTCTCTGGCTGAAACACTTTCCCTCTTCTCGCGTCATTCCCCGGTCCATCCCACTTGCGTTTCTCCCCGCTCCTCTCAGAAATCTGACGATTCTTTTCCTTCTCAATCAACTCGGCCGCATTGATGGCCGCTTAAAAAGTAGCGGGATTTCTTGTCAAGACCAGTTCCCTGATGCTACCCTTCAATCCATAAATGTAGTGTTCCACCCGTCGCTCCTCCGTCGGCTCATACATTTCCGCGAAACGGGATTTCTCGATAAATTTCGAAGTGTACTCCCGCACCGACAACTCTCCTTGCGCCAAACCTAGGAATTCGTTCTCCAGTTTCTTTACTGCCTCCAACGGGCAGAAATGTGCCCTAAACTTTTCCACAAAAGTCCCCCATCTCATCTCCTTCACCGCTGACGACCCTTTTCCCCCGGTCTCAGCGTCCCACCAATACATTGTGTCGGACTTGAGCATGGATAGCGCAAACATCACTCTATCCCCGTCCGCACACTTGCAAGTATCAAAAACTAGCTCCATCTCTCGGACCCATTTCATTGATAAAACAGGGTCGCACTCTCCCTTGAACGTAGGAGGCTTACACGAGGCAAACGCCTTGTAGTTGCATCCTCTAGCCGCAGACTCATTCATCACTAGCGGGGTCGACTGCGAGTGACTCCCCGTACCGGTTACCAACGGGCTTGACAACTTCGTGCTTTCTTTGTTCTCACTTGCCTCCTTACTTCCGGACGCTGACTGATCCTGCTTGGCAAGGAGAGCTTGCAGAGTTTCTTGAATCTTACCCAGCTCAGCAGCCAGATTCTCCCGAGTCACAAATGCAGATCCGCGGCCCCGACCGCGTCCCCTCGGCCGGTTATGCACCCTTGTTGTAGCCGAACTCTCCTATTGAGATACTTCCTGATCAGCTGGGATCTCCACACTCTTCGCCCTACAGCTCACTCGTGTTGTCCATAGGATTGGGTTTCCCCCATCCCCTTCCACTTGAGTGGCGGCTCGACGGGGCATTCTCCCCCGGCCCCTACCGCGACCCCTACCTCTTCCCAGGAGTGGCCATTGGCCTAAGAGGCTCCAACGGTCCGTTAGCAAGGACCTCCTCGTTCTGAATCCTCTGACTAGCAGGTACATACATGCTCCTTAGCGTTCTTCCAGCCATATCGAGAACTGAAAGAAACCAGCGATTAACCATTGCCTGACAAGACACAACATGATTTGCTATATAAGGCAGTTTAAGCACGTACATGTACCTGTAAATTTACAATTACACTGGCCAGGTGTAATCCCAAATTTACCTTACATGTCTGTCCTTGATACCTTATTCCTAAGCGCATTTAGAGTGATCTTTCCTAGAGGCAATCCTATATCTCGGTTGTGTTCCTCACCCTACAGTTTAAGTTTAGGCCCTACCGGTCACCTAAATCCCTTAAACTAGGGCTCTGATACCATTTGTAACAACCTATAACATTAACAGGCAAAACATGGATAAATTCCCAAAATCGGGTCCCAATTACATAAGATAAATTTCATTAACTGAATATTAAAGTCTGAACTATTCAAAATTTGGCAGCGGAAGACATTCTATCCACAGCCGAGACTTTCTATCTACGCGATCCGTCAAAACTATAGTGTTGGTCCCGAAAGGCTTAAACAAGTTTGTAGAAGGGGGGGGGGGGGTTGAATACAAACACACTATTTTACTTTTCTAAATTGTTTATTGATAAATCATTAACAATTTACAGCTTGTTGCGGAAACAAGATTAAGGATAAACCTAAATCTAAACAAGTTGGAACACTAAGGTTTTCTTGCACTAAGAAAGATAAGGAGATTACTAATAAAATCCTATCTTGAGAGATTTGAACTTGTCCAGAGTTAGCAAGTTACTTCAAATGAAGTGAGTTCATCTCTTTATATACTGCATGCATTTAATGCAATCCAGTATATACTTTACACGTGTCATTAGCGGATTGGTTGCATGTCATTGACCTTTGATGACAACCTTAGTAGCCGCATGAATGAACAGTGTAGTGTCAGAGTGGTTGTACGATTTCAGATTTTCGGAGGTTCTTTTCTGACATTTCGTACGGTGGCGTGCAAGGGAGGTTAAGACAAAAGTACTTTGTACGGAGGACTTCATGATCAGCTTTCGTTGATTCAGCGATTATCATTTACTATTCAGCAGATGATAAAGTTCAGCGATAGCTGAAGTCTTGTACTTGATACTTCACGTTGAGTGGACAAATCTGAGTCTTCGCTGATCCGCATCAGTTCATTAGGAGACTTGTCGCTGGTTCTTGAGCTTGATCTTCGACTTCAGCGTAGAACCTTTGTTGACGTGAATCTTGTCTTCAGGGATCATAAGTAAACAACTAAATTATCAGCGATCACCATAAGGACTGAACAGACTCAGCGATATGGTGAACAGTGTTCGTTGAATGTTTAATCTAAAAGTGCGAGAGTTCCTATCAGCAGTACTGTAAGATCTTAGTACTTATCAGCGATAGTGAAACTCTGATACATATTGTTTACTTACAATTTTCACTAAGTATTTAAGATAGGGTCATTTTCAAATCACTGAGGGTTTGGATCAACAATCTCCCCCTATTTGATTATGACATAGCAACAGAGAAAATTGCTATTTAATGAAAACATAAGGATAAAAAGAACTCATAAAATATTTGTCCCTTTTACTGTTTTCTGGGATCTTTTCAGTACTGATGGAGTAAAGTACATTCGCTGAAATCTTTCTTTAAATCTTTGAATCAGGTTACAATATGAATAAGAAAGATTACAAGTACAAGCGAAATAAATTACAAGTACTGAAGGATGACTGATACAATAGAGAAAATGGTGATTGTTGTCAGCCTTCAAAGGGTTCTTCCTTAATGAGAAGTTCATCAAGGGTTGTCTTTTCAGTTGGAATCATCCAGTCAGGAACCTTTTCTCCTTTATTCTTTAGCTTCAGAGCAGCTTCAAAAATCAAGGGTTTTAGGTGTCGTGCCTGAATGTCTTTTCTGAAGTCGCACCAGTAGATGAGATCTTTGAGCTGTTCGATTGGAGTGATTGGAAGCTCAGCGATCCGTTGAAAGCATTTACGTCCGTCGTAGTCAAGAAAGAATATTCCATAAGGATTACTGATGACTTTACCAGGGACGAAAAGTTCACATGGTGGCAAAGAGACATCAAGGGCAGATAGATCAGGATCAGGACCAAGTACTTCAGCGCGAGAGAAACCAATTCCAGTTTCATTTCGTATGACAGGACCTGAGTTTGAATCTTGACGTTTCTTCCTTGGAGAGTCCTTTTTTCTTTTCGGCTTTAGATCAGGAACAGGAGGAATATCCACACAAGAAGATATCAAATCGATCTGTCTGTTTATCAGCTTTTCGAAATGATCCTTGTACTTAGATTTTGACGGTTGGATAGCTAACCTCATCTCCAGCCATTCAGAGAGACCATACCTTTTTACAGTGTCAGCACGAAAGGTTTCAGATGAGTCATCTTCTCTGAACAGTTTGATGTCAACAATAGGTACTCCGACGGAGGTTCTTCCAGAGATGAATACCTTGTTGATCTTCGCTGGACGATATCTGAAGTGGATTTTCTCTTTACACCAGATCAGGGTGGTCTGAGAAACTTCAGCTTTCTTTTCCACGATCTTCTGGGCTTGTTCCCAAAGCTTTCGTTGGATTTGAATGGGAATACGCTTCAGCTTGGGGTCTTTGACAGATTCTTGAGTGAGCTTGATGGCGTATTCTCTGTCTTTATCTTCAGCTTCCTTCCTTTCAGCGATGAGGCGTTCAGCTCTGAGATGATCTTGGTATTCAGCTTTTGAAATTCTGAACTTAGGAGGAACTGAAGGTAGTTGATCGCGCCTTAGGATGATTCGCTGATCCTCGAATCGCTTTATCATTTCTTCTCTCCTCTTTTGATCTTCTTCACTCAGCCTTTGAGCAACTGAGGAAGGTCTGTTTCTGTGCGAGAGAGGTTGTTCTTCTGGTTCATCAGTCTCAGAGATTAAATCTAAGACTGGGATTATGTCTTCAGCGTTAGCTAGAATTATTGGTGAAGTCGCAACAGATCTTTCAGCGATATCCTCAAATAGGGGAGAGGACTAGCTGAAACGCAGCGATCTTACAAATAAGAACTGGGTAGAAGAACTTGGGTAGAAAAGATAGAAAAAAAATGTGGATGTGTATGGTGTTTGTGGAATGGATAACTGATTTTTCATAGATGATCAGGGAAGGAAAAATAAGTTTAGTGTACCTGACAAATCGGCTTTGCAAGTAGGATCGCCAGATTATCATCTTCAGCGATGCCTTTGTCTTTGCTTTTCTCAGCGCCAGAGGCTGAGTGCTTTGTCTTTGTCTTCTCCCCTGAAGGTTCTTTTATTGAAATACCTTTAAGAGCTTTGGTTCGAGGAGCAGGTTTGACAACAAAGAAATCATCGTCATCTTCATCATCATCATCATCGTTCCTTGGAGAGGAGGATGGTTCAGCTTCAGGGATGTCGAAGTCTTCGTCTTCTTCTGCTTCAGATTCCTCAGCATCTTCATCGAGTTGCTCCCCCTCAGATATAGAGGCGAGGTTCTCGGTTCCCTCAGGGTTTTCATCTCCCTGAGGTCCAGTAATCCGATCTTCATTACCCTCTCCCCTGATAGATTCATCATGGGAAAGGTCTTCAGCGCTCTTCTCCTGTTCAGCGCTCTTCTCCCCCTCTTTCTCATGATGGGCGGGGGAGGAATGGGTAGATTCAGCATTGGTGTTGTCTCTGTCTTCTGGGCCAGAGATTTTCACACAACCTTCAAGCTTAGCTATTCTGTCTTCTAGGCCAGAAATAGCAGGCGTGATTTTCTTCAGCTCTTGGCGATCCTCTGCGGTGAATGAGTCCAAAACAGGTGCAGGGGCCGGAGCAGGAGCTGGATTATTTGCCTTGTTCACCAGCGTCTCGATCATTGTCTTGACGGAACCAAGGTCGGTCTTCACTGAGCCCAAGTCGGTCTTGACCACTGACATATCACCTTCGAGTGTACCAACCGATTTCTTCAGCGTTGTAACTTCGCTGGAAATGGTGGAAACTGATGATTTGAGGTTGGTGTAGTCAGTGTAGATGTCGGAGAGCACTTTGGCAAAGTCGGCGAGAGTTTTATCAAGATCTTTGATGTCATCAGAGGAGGCCTTCTTTTCCACCACAGTAGTCAGCTTCGTCAGATTCTCTCCAGCGTTTGTTACAGCTGTAGAGTTATTTGATAGACCGGTGGTGAGATCCGTAAGTTTCATCTCCATAGACTTCAGAGACTGGTTGATGTCTCCCAAAAAAGGACCTGTAACATATAAGTACTTGTGAACAAAGGAAAGCTCAGAAGTTTCAGGTTTAGTTACAGTGTTTAAGGTGGGATCTGTACCTGCAGGAGCGTTGACGAACTCATCAAAGTTTCGAGTCCCTCCATAGTGTTCCATATCTCCCTCAAAAGTTCCGTGAGGAATGGAGATCTCTGCAGGTCCTTTCTTCGTCATTCGCTGAGAAGCTTCAACGGCTTCTTGAATGATGGCATCTCCAGTTTTGACTGGAGGAGTGTCCAAAGAAGTAGAGGGAGGAGCGAAGGATAAGAATTGGGGTTGGGGTTCAAGTTCAGCGTTGGATTCGCTGAGAAGTACTTCATCAGTCTTTTGAGAGACTGACGAAGGTTGGGTAGATTCCAAAGTTCTAACCTCAGCGTTTAGGGACACTGAAGTAGGTTTAGAAGGGATGGCTTGAATTGGTGTGGCAGAGCGTACCACGGAACTTTCCTTCAGCTCTTCAGAATGAGCTGAGGAGTCTTCAGCATGCAACTGCTGGGGTTGCTCCTTGGTTTTCTTGATCCTTTTGGAATCAAGAGGGGTAAGAGATTGTTTCCTTTTCTTAGAAGGAATGGATTTTGTGGCCGGGGTATCAGCGATGGGTATTGTCGCTGAAGGAGCCACAGAAAGCGGAGAATTAAGAAGAGTGAGAAGAGTAGAGAGACGTACCTCGTTGGCGACAGGCTTGAAGTCGAGAACTTTAGGGCCAATCTGAGAGAGTTTCAGATCACCCTCCTCAGGATAGCTGTCCTTCAGGCCATATTGAAAGATGGCGCTGATGAATCGCGGGTAAGGAACCCATGCTGGTCGGTCAGCGGCAGAATCAACACGTTGAATGAGGTCTTCATAGATGATGGAGGCCCAGTCAATGTTGAGACCTTTCAGCAGTGCGTAACCCATGGCCTGCTGAGGTTGAGCGGCTTGATCAGAAGATCCGGATTTCGCTGTCATGCAGCTGATCAGGTGAGCGAAGATGAAGTTCATCTCGCTGGGCATCTTGGATTTCTTTATCAGCGTCAGCTTCTTCTCAGGTAGCTTGTCTCTTCCAGTCTCCCAGATGTAACCCATCGCATCAAGGAAAGCAATGATTTCTTCCCTGTCAGCGTGCTTCTTGTGGTCAGGAAATGGAATGAAAGGATTTTCTGAGGTAGCGTTAGGGAATTTCAGAGCTTTACGGATTATTGCGGGGGTTATCTTGATGGTGCCATACTCAGTATCGCTGAGTATGCAGTCGATGGTTTTAGATGGATCTTTGGCTGAGGGTAGGTTGGTGTGTCTGGCAGAGTACCAGAATTGGGATAATAGACGCTGACTGGCAGGAGGTGTGATTGTCAGTGCTGTGTATATGGGGCTATTCTTCAAAAAAATCACAGCGTCGTCTAGATGGGATACCTGCTTCCGAGGAGGAAACTCGAGAAGCGCTGAAAGGTTGTTTGCCTTTGTCCAGTCTAGTTGATCCAGCTCAAACTTAACCTGAGGAGCTTTGGTGATTTCCAGTTCCTCAGAATCACTGGAGATGGACTCAGCGGTAACATTCAGCTTTGAAGTTGCCATTTCACTGTATTATCAGTTCAACCAAAGATGTTAACAAATAAGAAATATCTTAATGTGGAAAGAGAATTTCCATTAAGATTTTTCGAATTTTGTCCATTTCATTCAGACAAAAAAATCTTAAAGAAGATTAGGGTTTTTCTTGTTTTTTTTTTTTTTTTTTTTAAAAAAAACGAATATAACACCTATAAGCCTTGTATTCCAGTTTTTTTTTAAAAAAATGGATACGAAAGAAGAACAAGTTTAAGATTTTAGATTTAAAACTTGAAGAACAACCATGAAATGGTTGTGTTTATAAAACCATGAAAGAAAATGATTTTATTTTTGAGTTCTTTTGTTTGATCTTGTGTAAAACAATGATAAGATCGAAAACAAGTTATTTGCATTTGATAAAAGATAAGAACATATTGACCTTGAGTTTGATGAAGAAGATGATGAACAGTTCTTGAAGATCGAGAGCACAAAATGCAACAGTGTTCTTTTCTTGCGGAGAAAGATTGATTCGCATAAAAGACAAATATAAACTTTGAGAGAGTTTATATGGGAAGAGTGTAGAGAGAGAAAAACTTGAGCGGGAAAGTTTTTCATCATGACACGGACACGTGTTTGCATTTGATTGGATAGACAACGAAACGTGCAAACGTGTGTCAGAAAAAGAAACGTGCCTGGTGTTATCCGTTGCAATGACGTCACAACTGTCCTTTCACATTCTTTCGTTGTCTCTGAGGTTTTGAAAGAAAAACTCAGGGACTCTTTGGAAAATATGAAGCACTGAATAGAAATATCAGTGAGGGTTTTAAGAAATTTCAAAATATTATTCAGCGATGAAAGAATTTGAAATCTTGCATTTTCATGCGTTTTGTCAGAGAAAACATACCTTGATATCAGTTTAACCCAATTTATTCAGAGAGAAGATGATGAAATGGATTGTACTAGTTTATTTTATCCAGAGCCTATACAAGAATGTATAAACGTATCGCTGATTAAATGTGAACCGCTGAAGATTTATCCTTCAAAGTTCAGCATTCCAAGCTCGCTGATGAGAAAGTTGAATCTTGTCTCATCAAGAGGTTTGGTAAACAAATCAGCTAACTGATAATCAGTTGGGATAAAATGAAGTTCTATATCACCATTCATCACATGATCTCTGATAAAATGATATCTGATTTCTATGTGTTTTGTCTTTGAGTGTAGCACTGGATTGTTTGCTATAGCGATGGCACTTGTGCTGTCGCAATAGATTGGAATTTTGGAGAGCTGAAGATCATAGTCTAGTAGTTGATTTCTCATCCACAAGACTTGAGAACAGCAGCTTCCAGCGGCTACATACTCAGCTTCAGCTGTGGAAGTGGACACCGAGTTTTGCTTCTTACTTGTCCAACTTACCAGCTTTCCACCCAGGAGCTGACATCCTCCTGTGGTGCTTTTCCTATCCATTTTGCAACCTGCAAAATCACTGTCTGAATAGGCGGTTAGATCGAATCCTGAATCTTTGGGATACCAAAGACCTAGATTCGATGTACCCTTAAGATATCGAAAGATTCGCTTTACAGCTTTCATATGAGATATGTTAGGTTCAGCTTGATATCGTGCGCACAGACATGTTGCAAACATAATATCGGGTCGGCTAGCTGTAAGATACAGTAGTGAGCCGATCATCCCACGGTACAGCGTGACATTGACAGGAACACCCTTTGTGTCCTTATCAAGTATCAGCGGTGGTGCCATAGGGGTTTTCATAGCTGAACTTTCAGTTAAGTCGAATTTTTTCAGCATATCTTTAACATACTTTCCCTGATTTATAAAAGTTCCTTTTTCAGTTTGCTTAATCTGAAGACCAAGGAAATATGTTAGTTCACCCATCATACTCATTTTATACTCATCTTTCATTCTATCAGCGAAACGAGTACAAAGCTCAGGGTTAGTAGAACCAAATATAATGTCATCAACATATATTTGAACTAAAATGATATGACCTTTTATTTTTCTAAAAAACAAAGTTTTGTCAATCTTACCTCTCTCAAATTTTTCAAGGTGGAGATACGTAGAAAGAGTGTCATACCATGCACGAGGAGCTTGCTTCAAGCCATAAAGTGCCTTATCCAGCTTATAAACATAACCTGGACGCTTAGGATCTGAGAATCCTGGAGGTTGTTCCACATAAACTTCTTCATTCAGCTTTCCATTTAGAAACGCTGACTTAACATCCATTTGATGTACAGTGAAGTTTTTGTGTACAGCATATGCTAAGAAAAGACGAATAGATTCAAGTCTTGCTACAGGAGCAAAGGTTTCGTCATAATCTATACCTTCCTCTTGTCTGTATCCCTGAGCAACAAGACGAGCTTTGTTGCGAGTTACAGTACCATGTTCGTCCAACTTGTTTCGATATACCCACTTAGTGCCTATCACTGTTTTGTCAGTTGGTCTCCGAACAAGTTTCCAAACTTTGTTTCTTTCGAATTCAGTCAGCTCTTCTTGCATAGCGCTGACCCAGTTTGGATCTCTGAGGGCATCATCTATTTTCTTTGGTTCAGTTAGAGAAATAAAGTTAACAAATAAACAAATATTACCTGCACTTCTACGAGTCTGAATACCAGCGTTGGGATCACCAAGAATTTGATCGATTGGGTGATTTACAGTCCATCGCTGAGCCGGAGCATGCGTCGCTGACGCAGTCTGAACTGGAGAAACTGAAGATGAGGCTTCAGCTACTTCTGGATAATCAGCTAAGAGAGGAATGCTTGCATTTGTCACTTCATTCACTGATTGCTGAGAAATAGATGGAATTTCTGAGACATTTGGATCAACTGCGGGTATAGTATTTATAGGAACAGCTGAGACCCAAGATGTTTCAGCTTCACTATTCTGCATATTGGGAATGATAGTAGGACCATCATTTTCAGTTGTATGAGTATGAGTAGTGGGAACATCTTCTGAATCACCAAGATGAGAAAACATCCATTGATTCAGTTCTTCTGTATCAGCGTTCGGTTTAGAGTTCGCTGAACGGGATTCGTCAAACGTGACGTGAATAGTTTCTTCTACAGTTTGTCTTCTTCGGTTGAAGACTCTGAAGGCTTTGGAAACTGAGGAGTATCCAAGAAAGATTCCATCATCAGCCTTAGGATCAAACTTTCCAAGGGCATCTCTGTTGTTCAGTATGAAACACTGACAACCAAAGATGTGAAGAAAGCTGATTGAAGGCTTTCTCCCATGAAAGAGTTCATAGGCTGTCTTTTTGAATCTTTTGACTATCAGCGACCTGTTTTGCGTAAAACAAGCCGTGTTGACAGCTTCTGCCCAAAATTGAGTAGGCAGGTGAGAATCGCTGAGCATTGAACGTGCAGCTTCAATAATTGTTCTATTTCTTCTTTCAGCGACTCCGTTTTGTTGTGGTGTTCTCACTGACGAAAAGTTATGAGAAATACCCTTGCTCTCAAGGAAGGAATCAAGAGAACTGTTTTTGAATTCAGTTCCATGATCACTCCTTATTGAGCGAACAGTCATATTGTTCAGAGTTTCCATCTTCCGAACAAAGGTGATGAGTTCTTCAGGGGTGTCACTCTTAGAACGGAGAAACATTACCCATGTATAACGAGAGAATTCATCAACTATGACCAGCGTATATTTCTTTCCAGCGATGGATTGTTTGTTAACGGGGCCAAACAAATCCATATGGAGTAGTTGAAGAGGAGATGACACTGAGGAAACTTGCTTGGACTTAAAGCTTGCCTTGGTCTGCTTCCCTTTTTCACACGCTGAACATAAGGATTCTTTGGCGTATGAATGTTGAGGTAGACCAGTGACTAACTCTTTGGATGAAAGAGTATTCAGTGTCTTGAAGTTGAGATGTGAGAGTCTCTTGTGCCATAGCCAGTTGACATCAGAAGATGCCTTTGAGAAGAAACAGGAGTTCTCAGTGGTTGTTGAGTCCATGTTTATAACGTAAACATTTTCCAAACGATAACCGCTGAGAGCTATCTTCTCCTTTTTGTCAGAGACAAAGCAGGATTCCTTGGTGAAAATCACTTTGTTATCCATGTCGCAAAGCTGACTGATGCTCAGAAGATTATGCTTCAGCCCTTCAACATATGCGACTCTTCTGAAGGATGTTGTACCATTTGAAAGTACACCATACCCTCGGGTGTGTCCTTTTCCATTTCCACCGAAAGTTACAGAGGGACCCTTCTCTTCCTTGTATTCAGCGAGCAGGCTTTTCTTTCCAGTCATGTGTCTAGAGCATCCGCTATCGAGATACCAGATACCCTTCTTAACCTGCAATACAAAGGAAGATTAGTTTTGCTTGGGTACCCACTTCACCATGTATACGCGTTTGTCAGTGGAAGTGGTTGGAATGGGTTCAGCAGTCTTCGCAGCATTTGAAGATTCAGCTTTGTCTTTCTTCACTTTGGTCAATTTCTTGACCTCAGCGGTATGAGTCACCTTGACCTGACTTGCAACTGGTTTGGTCTTCTTTGGTGCTATCTTCACCTTAGCTATCTTATCAGCTTTGGTGGCTGTGGGACACTTACTTGCAATATGATCGGTAAGTCCACAGTGATAACATTTCCTATAACTAAAATTAGTTCTAGGACCACTTGTGTGCTGAGCTTTTAATTTGGAATTAGAAGTGCCAGCACCAAGTACACTATTGGTTTTTGAAATAGGACGAACATTCAGTTCTTCAGATTTCTTACCAAGGACATCTACTCTGAGTCTAGGAGTAGGTCGCTGAACTGATCCAGAGGTCTGATTTCTAGAAACAGATGAATGAATCACTAAGGCTTTGGAAGCATTCAGCTTAGGTACTAAAGTACCCTTCTGAGGATTTTGATAAATTACAATTCCTTTACCTTTATCTTTAGAGACAGAGGTAGGTTTTGAATAAACCATTTTCTCCTTACCTTTTGAGGAGGTAGGAGTTTCCTCAGGGATTGGTGTAATCGACGAGGAGTACTGAGATGAAGAAGTGTCAGCTACTGAGGATACGAACGTTCCAAATTTAAGCATTGAACGTTCAGTGGTTGGTATTGGAGTATCATATTTATAACCCAGACCACGTTTATCACTCAGAGGAATCTGAGCCTTAATTATCTCAGTGATCTTTGTTGAAGAATTACACCATCCTTCAACAGTAGCTTGTTCAGCTTTTAATGCAGCGATAGCTTCCGCTCGTTCAATTTTGACTAGCTGATTTAAATGGACTTGATCTTTAAAATCTTCTTCAAATTTAGAAAGCTTTTCTATTTGAAGGTGGCAATTTTTAAGCTTTTCAGCGAGATCAAGATTTTGGTTTTCAACCACAGCTTTGCCGTTCATGGCTTCGTATAAGCTTCTAGTCAGTAGTTCGATTTTACGGAGACTATCAGCTTCATCAATATTTACAATATTGGTAAAGAAGGAAGGTGATACCTGAATGGCAGATGTTGAAGTGGAGGGTATGTCTGAACTTTCTTCCTCTTCTTCAATCTTGGCCATGAGACATTGATTTGCTTCATCATCTTCAGAATCAGATGATGAGGCTTCTTCATCAGAAGCAGCCCAATCATAGTCAGCCATTAGGCCTTTTCCCTTCTTCTTAAAGCTTTTCAGCTTTGCATACTTCTCCTTCAGCTTTAAGTATTTGTCGTCTTTATTCCTTGGAACAAAGGATTTCTTTGTAAAGGCTGAAGGTCTCATGATTTTCTTTGACCTGCACTCGTTAGCGAAATGACCTGTCTTTTCGCAGTTAAAACAAGTAGCAGTAGCCTTATCAACAAAAGCTGATGACTTAGGCTTGTCAGCTATAGAAAGAGTTTTGTTCTTTCTAAACATTTTCTTCTTGGCGAATCTCCTGAACTTTTTAGTTAGGAGAGCCAAGGATTCATCATCTGAAGAATCAGAATCTGATGATCTTTCAGAGTTACTTTCTAACTCAGTGATAGTGACCACGGGTCGCTGAGTAGAAGGTTCCTCTGAGATTAAAGCAACATGGGTGCTTTTGGAATCTTTTACAAGATTCTTCTTAAGATGGCTAGATTGCTCATGATTCAGCAATGTGCCATATAAGGTAGCGAGCGTCATTGATCTTAGATCTTTTGACAGCTTGAGACACATGGAATAATTGTCCCAGCTTTCAGGTAAACATTCTAAAAACTTTGTCAGAACTTCAAAGTTAGAATATTCCTTACCAACCGTTTTAAGATCTATAATTAAGCAGTTAAAACGTTGATGTACTTCAGAGAGAGTTTCATTCTTACCAGAGATGAAACTTTCGTATTGTCTTACCAGGTTGATCTTTCTTGAATCCTGGACTTCAGACGTTCCTTCATACTGAACACATATTGTGTCCCACATGGCCTTCGAGGATTTCAGGTTCATGACGGAATGGTAGACTTCGTCAGGAAGGGCCATGGATAGTATGGATCTGTCTTTTGTATCTATAGCCACTTTCTTCTTGTCTTCATCGGTCCAATGATGGATTTCCTTTGGAATCAGCCTTTCTGGAATAGCAGCTCTAGTTGCAGTGGCTGGAACGGCAGGATCAATCGTTACAGGGATGTGTGGACCGTTTTCAAGATAGTAAGGTATAGTAGGGTCTACACCTTCTAAGAAGAGTGTCATCCTATTTTTCCATAAGTTGAAGTTGTCTCTGGAAAATCTAGGGGGTTTTGCAAGAGAACCATTGTCGATATAGTGAGTGTTTGTGTTTGAGTTGGCCATTTTCAGATAATAGCAAGGAAGAGAAAATATCTTAGATTAGATCTTGTTTATGAGATTAAACAAATCTGCTCTGATACCACTTGTTGGTCCCGAAAGGCTTAAACAAGTTTGTAGAAGGGGGGGGTTGAATACAAACACACTATTTTACTTTTCTAAATTGTTTATTGATAAATCATTAACAATTTACAGCTTGTTGCGGAAACAAGATTAAGGATAAACCTAAATCTAAACAAGTTGGAACACTAAGGTTTTCTTGCACTAAGAAAGATAAGGAGATTACTAATAAAATCCTATCTTGAGAGATTTGAACTTGTCCAGAGTTAGCAAGTTACTTCAAATGAAGTGAGTTCATCTCTTTATATACTGCATGCATTTAATGCAATCCAGTATATACTTTACACGTGTCATTAGCGGATTGGTTGCATGTCATTGACCTTTGATGACAACCTTAGTAGCCGCATGAATGAACAGTGTAGTGTCAGAGTGGTTGTACGATTTCAGATTTTCGGAGGTTCTTTTCTGACATTTCGTACGGTGGCGTGCAAGGGAGGTTAAGACAAAAGTACTTTGTACGGAGGACTTCATGATCAGCTTTCGTTGATTCAGCGATTATCATTTACTATTCAGCAGATGATAAAGTTCAGCGATAGCTGAAGTCTTGTACTTGATACTTCACGTTGAGTGGACAAATCTGAGTCTTCGCTGATCCGCATCAGTTCATTAGGAGACTTGTCGCTGGTTCTTGAGCTTGATCTTCGACTTCAACGTAGAACCTTTGTTGACGTGAATCTTGTCTTCAGGGATCATAAGTAAACAACTAAATTATCAGCGATCACCATAAGGACTGAACAGACTCAGCGATATGGTGAACAGTGTTCGTTGAATGTTTAATCTAAAAGTGCGAGAGTTCCTATCAGCAGTACTGTAAGATCTTAGTACTTATCAGCGATAGTGAAACTCTGATACATATTGTTTACTTACAATTTTCACTAAGTATTTAAGATAGGGTCATTTTCAAATCACTGAGGGTTTGGATCAACATATAGGACTTCGTGCTAAGGCTTCCAACTCCTAGCTCAAGTCATCTCCTTACCCTTGCTTGAAGCACCACTAGCGCGTTTCCCTAAAAATGGTTTAGTTTTGTAAAGCGAGGGTTAGACCAAACGGTCTAGTGAATTCCCTCCGCAAACAAACTTTTATTTACGAAATATAGATCATTTCATTACTAAATCATAACCTCACCATATAGCATCACACAAGGGTACTTGCACAGTGTTCAAGGATCGTACCAACCAAAACCACGATCGGGGCCCAAGCAGACTCCCCTCTCGCCTCATATCGGGCCCCAAGCACACTCCCTATTACCCGCATAGGTAGGAAACGAATTCCACCCTACCTATTTCTAATAAACTCCCAAGGGATCATCGGATCCCGAGGTACACTGATCCCACGGTGCAACCCGACTCCACATAGCATATAAACACAACCAGCAATAAATCACAAAGCGTGTAATCTCGATAAACAGTTTCATAAGATTGAATAAACCTTTTCAAGAAAACATACTTTCTTAAAAGATTTATCAAGCTTGTGAATAATTGTACTCGTAAACATGCCATGATCAGTTAAAAGCAATTAACATTTCATTTCACGTAAAAAGGGTTAAGGGAACTCACCTGTTGGTAGTGATCTTCCTAACCCGCGTCTCAACCGAACCGAACTCACACCTAAAGCATACAGTACATTCTGGTTAGTTACACACTCTGAACTCTCACCTCTGAACTTACTCCAAGCCCGGAGTTCCCCCATCCGGTATTCCCTTCCGGAAACCCCAATCCGGGATCCGGACTCCCTTCCGGAATCCCTAAACCGGGATCCGGTCTCCCTTCCAGAATCTTCATACCCGGAATCCGACACTCAATCCCGGAATCCCCATCCGGGATCCGGTACTCTAAGTCCAGGGTCCTCAATTCGGAATTCCACTTCAGAAATCCCAATCCGGAGATTTCAATCCGGAATCCGGTATTCTATCCCGGAATAGGCGATTTCTGGACTGTCGAACCAAAACCCCAAATTCTCTTCGACTAGATTAAATCCAAAGCTTTCGGTGCAAACCCCTTTTTCATGAAATGCTAAGATTACTCCCTAAACCTCGTATACACCCACAATCAAACAATCCAACCACTTAACAGTCCGAATTAGAAGTAAATCACCATTTTCGTTCTTTCATACAAATATACAATTCAGCCACTAAGACACCCATAACCTTGATTACTGCGATAACCACTAGACAGAAAATAAAGGAAGGGAATCGAGGCTTACCAATTTGGATCTTTCCTGATCGAAATTGATGCTGATTGAAGTTCTTCCCTCTCCCTTTCTCGTTTCTCTTCTCAGCCGCCAACACAAGGAATGATGGAATAAATGAGGGAACCTAGGGATTTGCTCCCTTGAATATCTTTCATTATTTGCCAAATGGTCCCTCCTCATCTTTTCCTTTATTATACTTTGGCCACAAAACTTCCAAACATTTGATAGAAAACCCGGTTGTTACAGATGAAGTTCGGAGACTCGTTGAAACCTTGCAACGCCTTTATGATCGTAGAAGACAATACCGAAGGGATTTGGGAATACCTGACCAGGTTGGAAGGCACCAAATCCTGGGAGTGATAGGTTGAGCGCTGAAAGATCTGGTGGAGGACCAAGGACTGCTTCTCTAGAGAATTCAATACCTGTTTCATTTCTGAGAGAAGGTCTTCTCCAGTGGCTTGGATGGACTTCCTTCTTCGAGTTGGTTTTGGAGGTAGTGAAGGGATCTCAACTATCTGAGATATTCTGCTAAATAACTTATTTAGCTGATGCTCCACGTATTCTTTAAACTTTGACTTGGAACTCTGAATGGCATATCTGATTACCAGCCATTCATAGAACCCGTAGTTGCTGAGCCTTGTGCGTTTTCACTTAAACCGCTGAAGTCATCCCTGAAAATAGGCAAGTTGGCTACTATTCCAGTCTTCGTGTTTCTTCCATGTATTGTAACCTGAATAATCCGGCGAGCATTTCTTCGTTTATCCACTCTATCCTTGCACCACTTTAGCTCTCTACTTTGTTGAGCTTGAGCCTTTCTCTGTTCCTCTTCTACCTTTCTCAGCAAATGAGCTTGAACCATGATTGAATTTTTAACTCTGATAATGGCTTCAGAGATGGTCTGTTGAGCTAGACTGATAGCCATATTCAAATCTTCTTTGTGGGCTTCAAGTGCTTGTTCAGCTCTTATAGACTCTTCTCTTTCAGCTTGAGTCAAGAATCCAAGCTCATTTTAGGACGGTTCAACACGAGTAGGAATTTTCAACTTGGTTTGATCAAGCTGAGCTATTAGAACTGTCATTCTTCTAGACTCTTCGACCTTAGACCTTGGAACTGGTCTTGTAGGTCTTTTCGGATGGTTCAGTGTTCCTTTCTCTTCTTCCTCTTGATCATCAGTCTCATGAGTGAGACTGTGATTATTTCGTCTTCAGCGAGCTTTGATGCTCCTGGGATTATTTGGTCTTCAACTTCAAATCTTTACAATATCTTCTCGAAATCCAAGCGTACACTCGAACTCGTATGTGGCAAACAATGTCTCCATAGATAATGGCTTCTTTCTAAAAACAATGTTATTTCGATGACCCCAAATCAAGTAAGATGTTGCCCAAATAGTTGTTTGCCAAATCATTTTAAGCGAACTTGAGAATGAAGTTACCACACGAATGATTTAAAACACCGTTTAGTGTGTTCTCCAAATTGATGTTACACACAATTTCCATATTTCCTTAACAAACTTGTATCCCACGAGACAATGCTCCAACGGTTCTTGCAATTCATAACAGATAAGAGAAAGCATTGAGTCCAAGTCGACGCCTCGATTCCCCAAATCCACCCGAACTGGAAGCCTTCCAAGGACGGCCTGCCAAATGAAGATGTTGATCTTTATAGGAAGGAGAGTATTTCAGCAAATTTCCGAAAGAATGTCGTCTTCATTTAGAGTTTTCTCTCCAGTTAACGCCTTTAATTTTTTGACCGAAAGTTGTCCGTTGTTGTCTAGAAGCCACCACCTCTTATTTTTACAATTACGAAGAGGTTGTACATTTTGAATTAAAACAATCAGATCATGCAATTCGTTGATGGCTGGTACCCTATGACCCTACTCCAGTCCTAATTCCAAGCCCAACAACCATCTACCCATTAAGCATGATTACCAACTTTTGTTCCATTATCCCTCTCCAAACTTAACAGCCATGGGAATTGAACATAGAGAAGAAAGTTGCCCAACCAATTATCCAACCAAAAGGAAATGGACAACCCCTCTTCAAGGTTTTTAGTAAAAGAAGAAAAAAAGTTTACTCCAAAGGTATCCACAACCGACCCAAAGAGATGATGTTGCTTTAAATGCCACCCTGACCTCTAAAGTTACCAGGCCCATCCAACTCTAAACTCCCTTCAACATCATATAAACTACTCACTATTTTAACCCACGAGGAGTTCTTTTCCTGACCAAACCTCCACCACCACTTAGCTAATAAAGCATAGTGCATTGCCATAAGGCTCCCAAAAACAAAGCCCCCCTACCACCGACTCGTAGGGTGAAAGAGCTACGGACCATTTAACCCAAGCCAACCTTCCCACATCCCCGTAAAGAACTTGCGCCTCACTTTCTCAAGAGAATTTATAACACTCAACGCCGCAATAAACAAAGAGAAGAAGTACAGTGGTAGGCTACCAATAACGGATTTAACAGGGTTAACCGACCACCAAAGGACATCGTTTTAGTTTTCCAAACCACGAGTTTCTTTGAGAAATTTTCTAAGATAATATTCCAATTTACAATTTGTTTCATATTTTCTCCCACCGGCAAGTCAAGTTAAACAAAGGGAAAGAACCCGCTTTGCAACCCACCCCGATGGCTAGCATATTTTTGTTTAAGTTACCTTGAAATCGGAAGCCATTTGGAAGCCGTGAAGATTGCCCAATATATTTCGAGCATTTATTCTCAACCATTCACCAAAGAAGAATTTATACAAAATTAAATTTTTATTAATCCATATACTTTATTATACAAATGAATATCATTTGGATCCTTCAAATCTTTTTATGAATCCCTGCATTAATCCAACATTCACTACAAGAAAACTGGGCATCAGTGACGAAAATTAGCGAGGAAAAAAATCCCTCACTAATTAGCGAGGGATTGACCACTAACCCAATCCCTCGCTAATCCCTCACTAATTAGCGACGGATTAGCGAGGGATTAATGAGATATTAATCACAACCCCAATCCCTCACTAATTAGCGACGGATTAGCGAGGGATTGGGTTTGTGATTAATCTCATTAATCCCTCGCTAATCTGTCGCTAATTAGTGATGGATTAGCGAGGGATTGGGTTAGAGGTCAATCCCTCGCTAATCCCTCACTAATTAGCGACGGATTAGCGAGGGATTAATGAGAGATTAATCACAAACCCAATCCCTCGTTAATCCCTCACTAATTAGCGACGGATTAGCGACGGATTGGGTTTGTGATTAATTTCTCATTAATCCCTCGCTAATCCGTCGCTAATTAGTGAGGGATTAGCGAGGGACTACTGTAATCCGTCGCTAATTAGTGAGGGATTAGCGAGGGATTGAGTTTTTTTCTTGTTTTCCCATATATATGGGTTATATGTATATATAGCTAATGTGTGATTTTTGGAAATCACATATGATGTATATATGTGTTATATATATACATGTATGTGTATATGTGAACGATATATGAACCACAATACACCACATATATATAGGCAATACACACTTTGCATACAAGTCATACAAGATGTTGTTGGGTTTTAATCAATTCTATTCGGCTTTAATCGGTTATGTTGGACTTTAAAGCATCTATTGGGCTTTAATCTGTTCTAATGGGCTTTAATCAATTCAACTGTCTTTTAAATGGTTTTATTGGGCCTTAATGGATCTACCAGGTTTAAAGGGTTCTGCTGGGCTTTAAAGGGTTTAATTGGACCTTAATTGATCTATCGAGCTTTAAAGGAGTCTATTGGGCTTTAAAAGGCCCAATAGTTAATTAAGAACCACTATAACCCATAAAGCATCTATTGGACTTTAATCTATGTGTATAGAAAATGTGTATGTATTGTTTGGTAACCACATATGATGTGTATATAGGTAACCACATATGATGTCTATGTAGTTCATTAAGAGTTACTATAACCCAATAAGGTCTAACCAATTTTCATATATGCATAATCTGAGATGCATATATGCATTATCTCATACGAATGTATGTCCATTATATGTATATTCTTGCGCGTATGCATATGCACATTGTTTATATATGTACAATGGTTCTGCACATATGCACATTATGATTTGTAAGGTGTGCAACAAATGCAAGGTTTGCATTTTACGGAGTCTCTCTCTATATATATAGAGAGAGAGAGACTTGAGATCATGTGAGACCAGACTATTTCCGTGAGACCAAAAAATTAACACTAAACCTTCACAGCAAAAGACTGTGAAGGTACTGTGATGGTAAACCTTCACAGTGTTTTTGCTGTGAAGGTTTGTTGTTTTTCTTACCTTCACAATGAATCACTGTGAAGATTTAGTGTTAATTTGTTGGTCTCACGGTCTCACGAAAACAAGTTGGTCTCACGTGAACTCAACCCTATATATGTATATATACATACTACATATACATCTGTATTGATAAGTAAAAAATATAATTAATAATAACAATAACGTGTTTATAATTTTTTTGTAGTTCTTATTTGTAAAATACATATATAATCTTATTTGTTCGACTCGAACTCGAGCTCGACTCGGCATACTAACGAGTCGAGTCGAGCTACCTGATACTCGACTCGATAAGCTCGTGAGATACTCGATTAATTTTATATATAATAAAGTTTATATTATTACTTTATATATAATAAAGTTTATATTATTACTTATTATATTTATTTTTGAAGATTACTTATTATATTTATTAATTATAATTAATAGAAAAATTAAATTTAAATTTAAATTTAAATTTAAATCTGAAATGTAAGTATGTACTATATGTAACCCGCTTCTTGTGTGTCCTTTGTATTCAGATTCATTTAACCCGCTTCTTGTGTGTCCTTTGTATTCAGATTCATTTATTCCCCAACTACCCCTCTCCCAACCTACCCTATTAATTAAAAATCTAACCCTAACATAAGCCGCTACCTTCTTCTTTTTTCTCCATCGCTGTGCAGACCCGCTTCTTCTCCATCGTTGTGCTCTCTTCCATTTCTCCATCGATCAAGGTTAGTTCTTCATTTTTTTTGGATTTCATGTTTCTCCTCGTGAACCACTCAGATTTCTCACATTTTCTTTTCGATTTCTTGGTGCAGACGTGATTCTGCATCACGTGCTTCTCCATCGATATCACAGGTAGACTCTTCTCTGATTCATGTATTTTGCCGATTTCATGTGTTTGTCGATTTTACTTGTGTTTTATCTCCATCGATTGTACTAGTTGTTGTTGATTTCTTCTTTTTTTCGATTTTATGATGCAAACCATTAAATTTCTTGCTGCAAAGGGGTGAAAACCTCTCTTATATTTGTCTTCTCTGTGTTTTTGTTATTTGTAAAATCATTATGGTCACTGTTGCAAATCGTAAGAGCTCTTGTTATTTAGATTTCTTGTTGCAAATCGATATGTGTGTTTATATTAGTTGTTTACTTTTATTTTCTTGCTGCAAATCGATATGTGTGTTTATATTACTTGTTTATATGTGTGTTTATATCCTAACAACCAAAGGTGAGAACAAATGAAACTCGATAACACAAATGTATTTTTGTGTATTTTTGTATTTTTGTGTATTTCTTGAATGTACATAACACAAATGAAACTGGATACCCAAAACCCCTATGTGTGTTTTCAACCCAAAAATTATTAGATTTTTAGCCATGTGTAGTGACTGTTTTTATTTTCAGAAAAGTGCAAATTGGTTTTGTGTTGATATGGATCTTGAAGTCTCATACTTAAACTTATAAGTGCTAACTGGGATTTGTATATCAGGCCTTCAAGACATTTGTAATTACTTACTTTTTGTTTAGGAATTATGAGCAAGCACAGTGCACTAATGTTGATATTTCCACTCACGTCTTTTTATCTTTAATTTAAATGTAGTTTTAGGGGTTACTAATGCATAAGAGGTTAAACATTATATGGCCAACAAATGATATGCTTCACATTTTGGGTTCATACATAAAGAGACCTGCTTGTATCAAAACGGAAAAATGTTCCATCAAGAATGAGTTCGAGAAGTGATGTGATTTGTTTAGTCTTTCAATTTGATGGTGTTTTTGTCTGTAAATTTTAGGTGGTGTCGGCATCTAAAATGGAGTGACTTTGAAAAAACTCGGATGTCGTTTTTACTACACTACCATGTCAACAAAACAAGAACTTAAAAGGAAACTCCACTTCGGTTTGAACTTCTTCCAACTTCTTTGTGAGTACCATATACTTTTCACCATCAAATTGTCATCACTTCTCATTTATGGTGGAACATTTTTTTCATTTTCGATACAAGCAGGTCTCTTATATATATTAACACAAAATATGAAACATATCAAAGGGGAAATACATGCACTAGAATGCTTTAACCCATGAAAGTCAACCTCAACTATTGAAATTTCAACATACCCTTTCTTCCGGACCAAATAATTAGACATAAAATGTACTCTGGTCATATAATTCATATTTGTTTTATACATATTCAACATTATTCAAATTTTAATCTTTGTGTTGTGATGGAACATCAAGTAAAACATAATTTGTGAAATATGTCTCGAGGTTATGTTTATTCATAACCCTTGTTATCCATTGTAGTTTCAAGTTTTAGCCGTTACAATTGCAGTTTCATGGACTCGAGTGCCTCTCTTCTTAAAAGCTTCTAGGTTTACTAAGTAAATATGTGGTTAGATGAATGTTGTGTGGGGTTGTACTAATGACCAAATTTTGATAATCTACCAGGTGGCCGAGGCCGAACGAAGAGAAAGGAAGAGCTAGAGATCGAACAGGTCACGTTATCGTGACCTTCTCGGACACTATCTTAGATTGTATGAATTTGGTATTAAATTGTATGAATTTGGTATTTTAAAATTTTAAAATTTGGTTATTTTTAGTTTTTTGGACAATTTTGGTTTGTTATTTTCAATTTATGGTCAGGCTTCGTATTATAAAATACAGGAAATACAGAATTTCAATTTTTTTAAATAACTAAAAATCAGCGACCGATTAGCGACGGATTTCCATCGCTAAAAAGTAAGTAGAATCCTCGCTAATCCGTCGCTGATTATAATCCCTCGCTAATCCGTCGCTGATACAAGTCCCTCGCTAATCCGTCGCTGATGCCCGTCGCTGATAGCATCAACCACGCCCGTTTGACTCGCCGACCATCAGCGACGGATTAGCGACAGATTACAGCTTCAGCGAGGGATTTGTCCCTCGCTGATACTGGTTATTTTTGTAGTGAATATTATTGAAGCATATAAATTTCTTTTGAATAATCCATGCATTAATGAATTTCAAGGTTCAAAATGGCGTAAGGCATGGCGTAAGGCATGGCGTGGCGGCAAGGTCAAGCCTCAAGCCTTACACGCCACAGCGAGGACGCAACGTTTTTCAAGGCGTGACATAAGGCGGCAAATTTTATGTCAAATATATAATTATATATACATATTTGTTTTCTATATATTATTCTAGTAAGATAATGATATTAAAAAAAATACATTCATATTAGAAGAAGAAAATACATATAGATTATTATTATAAAAATAGTTTTTGATTGAATATTTAAAATAAAGCTTATAAAGGTAAATTTACATCTTCGTTTTAATCATAATTCCATAACGTTTATGAGTTCTTGAAATTGTGAGTGTCGTGATTAGATAAATCTATAAAGACGGAAAATATAAAGTTAAAAATGTAAAAACACAAAAGATAAAAAAATAAAAAATAATATTTTTTTTTGAAAATATCACGTCTTAGAAAAAAATCGCGTCGCGGCGTGCCTTAAGACGCCATGGCAGCATGAGCCACGCCATATAGAAACGTCATGGGCCACTTCGTAACGGCGGAGACGCGTCTTACGCCATATCGTTCCATGACACATGCCATGGCGCGCCTTTTTGAACACTGATGAATTTATATAATTATGTAAGATCAAGTAGTTTTATTTAAATAAATAAATAATCCGCAAGAAATCCATTAGAAGTCTGCCGGAAAAGTTTCGAAATAATTTTTTTTAAATCAGTGGTGGATTTAATTTCCGGCAGATTAGTGGTGGAAGTCAACGAAAGTTTACTTTTTGGTATCCGATGTAATTTCCCGGCGGAAAAATCCGATGGAAAAAGTCTTTTTTTTGTATATACACTCAACCATTTTTAATTACTTGTTTAGATTCCGTTGTGATACATCAAACTCGTTCAAACAATTTTTTTTCTAATTGTAATCCTTGTATCTCGATTTAGTACTTGTAACACCCGTAATTTTTGAATAAGTACAACTTCGAATCAGTGTAGAATCGATCTTCTAAGATAAATATGAAAAATAGGATTTTGGATTAAATCCTAGATTTTATGGTCTTGTTGGATGGGGAATTCAAATACGAGTCTAACGGTTCTTTCCGAAGCAAAAACGGAGCTAAAACGAAAAAGTCATAGCCAAAATAGTGTTTAGGAAGAAACCGGCGACCAGTGTCTGGCGCGGGTCTTGGCGCTAGTGTACTCGCGCGGAGATCAGCGCGGAGCACCTGATCAGCATAAAACGCGATTTTCAACCCCCAAACATCATTTCTTCATATCTCTCTCATTTCAACTTCGATTTTAGTGATTCAAATTGCTCTGGTTTCGTTTTTGAGAGCTCTTCAAGGATCTAGAAAGAGTATTGAAGTTTATTGGAAGATTCAAGAGCATTTGGTGGTGGTAAGCTTCTCATTTCTCACTCCCAAACTCCATCTCTTCTCTCCCAAATCATTTCCTCTTCTTCCCCCTTAAACCCTAACTGATTTTGGGGCTTTTCATGGAGATTTTGATGGTTGATGTTTGGGGAACATTTCTAAATGGTTAAATGTGGAAATTGATGGTTGGAAACTCATGAATCTAGGTTTTTGGGAGGTTTGGCTTGAAGATTAGTGTTTCTTCAAAGGAGCTTACGTTTGGGGGAAAATCTAGATTTAATCTAAATCTAGCAAGGTGAGTTCAAATTGATTTATGAAAACGTTGTACATGCCAAAATGTTTATTTTAAAGTATTTGCATGCTTTATATCAAATTATCACTTGTTAAGTTAAGTGGTGGATTTTGATTAATCAAAGTGTTGAGCTTTACAAATCTTGTAAAACACCCACATTTGGGGATTTTGAGTGATTGATAAACAAATCATAAGTGAAAGTGTTTTGTTCATTTATTGCATAAGTGAAGTTTGTTTGGTCAAAATACACTTCTAGTGTTTATTGAGGTTATGCAATAGTTATGTCATGTTACGTTTTGAAAATGTGAGCGTGTGAGTTGGGAAGTTTGGTCAAACTCGACCTTATGAACATTTTGAGAGTTGTAAACCTTTTATTTTGGGCCGAGGGCCAATTGAGAATTAAAGGCAAAGATTTTGGATAACGATGTGTTTTTGGTTATGTAACCGTGAGGGCAAGGCGTATGTCGACAAACGTTTATTTTGCCTTTGAGGGCTTGATTTATTCCCAAATGGGTCTTTTGAGTGTTTGCCATTTTAGTAGCTCGAGGTGGAGCCGTGGATGTGTTATGCCTTATTTGCGTTTTATTCGAGTATGTGCCTCTTTGAATGTTTGTCTTATATGTGAAGACCATTTGATGATTATAAAGGATTTGAGTATACGTATATATATATATATATATATAGGGGTGGTATCGGGTACAAACCAAATAGATTGTACAAACTCATCTCCACCAATCACGTAACTTCTTTTTTTATATCCATAAGAGTATTTTAGGGCTTTTAGCATATTTTTAAATTATTTTTTTTAAATATATTATTTTACCCTTTGTAACTGTTAGATGAAAAACTAAATTCATCGTCCGGCACCGACGACCGGAAAATATAGATTCATGAAGCCAAATTATATATTCATGAAGCCAAAATATATATTCATGAAGCCAAATTACAAATTCATGAAGCTAGATTGAGTTTGTATGGTTTGTACAATCCATTTGGTTTGTATTTGATACCCCACCTATATATATATATATATATATATATAGGGGTAGGATAATTTGAAACCCTCCAAAAGGTTGAAATCAATGAAACCCACTTCATCACCATTGATCAAAAAAATTAACGGTTGAGATCAAGTGAGAGATCTCCTAAAATTAAGTTTAGTGGATCGTGCATTATCTCTCACTTGATCTCAACCGTTAATTTTTTAGATCAATGGTGATGAAGTGGGTTTCATTGGTTTCAACCTTTTGGAGGGTTTCAAGATAGTCTTCCTCTATATATATATATATATATATGCATGATGGTTTGACTTCATTGGAAAAGTGGCAATGAAGGGGCTTTGAGATAATCATGCCTCGGAGCATGTGTTCGCATGATTTGGGTTAGATACACTTCATTTGCATGAGTTGGCTTTGATGAACGATCATTAGATGTTTTGAGCTTATGGCTCGTGTTGGACTCTGTTGGGTCTTGAGGGCATTTGCCCGGTTTTGATAAGCTCGACATGGGCTTGGGTTATGATTTGCATGAATTGCATTGTATTTGAGAATTACATGATTTGAATGCATTGGTTATTCTTTTGGAGTCATGTATAAATTTTAGATTAAAGTAAGCTTGTTTTGGATGGTGGGATTCCAAGGTAAAGATCCGGTCGGGTTGAACTTGGTGGTTTTAGGCTAGAGATCCAGTTTGGGTTGATGCCTCAATAGACTAGAGATCCGGTTTGGGTTGACGTCTCCGTGGACTAAAGATCCGGTTTGGGTTGATGTCTCACTAGGCTAGAGATCCGGTTTGGGTTGATGCCTCACTTGACTAAAGATCCGGTTTGGATTGATGTCACAATAAACTAGAGATCCGGTTTGGGTTGATGTCTCACTAGGCTAGAGATCCGGTTTAGGTTGATGCCTTACTTGACTAAAGATCCGGTTTGGATTGATGTCACAATAGACTAGAGATCCAGTTTGGGTTGATGTCTAAAGTTGACTAGAGACCTGGATATGGTTGATGTCATATGTTTTCCCATCCATGAAACATGCTTGTAATCTATATTTGTGGTTTAACTTGTGTGTTCGCCACATTCGATGAAATCGGGTCTCCTCCGTCACCGAAGGGTGTTGTTTTCGGGTATTGTGATTATCCGTGTTGACGGCGTCGTATTATATGCGTATGGATTGTTTTTGCCATGATTGATGGGCGGTATTTCATGTCTCATCCTTGTTTGGATGTTTTCAACTATTGGAGTATTATTCGCATTGATGATTATTTGGGAAATTATTATTTATTTACCTCTTGAGTGAGTTTTGGATTTGAGTCCATTGCTGAGAAATGATTTTCATTGGAAACTTTCCTTACGGAAATTGTGTGCGTTTGGAAATTGGGTTGTCGGCGTATTTTATACAAACCCCTTTTAGAAATCATGAATTAAGTTGGATCTTTTGGTCGATCAAATTATTTGCTCATTATGTAAACTCTTGAACTCACTAGGCGTTAGCCTAACCTTTTTATTTGTCGGCATGTGCAACAGGTTCAGGTGGGGAATAACTTTAGCTACACTGTGAAGTGTTGAGTGCTAGTAGAGTGCACAAGAAGTGATTTGCTTAGTGAAGTCTTTCGCACTTATTTGGGATTAGCAACTTGTATTCGTGTTAAGTAACACCCGACTTGAGTTATTAATTGTGGAAGTTGTGACGTTTAAATTTTGAGGTATTTTCAAGGATGGTTTGTAGAAAGGTTTTTATCCTCTTTTGGTCATTTTATCGAAATTAAAGTTAGTTGCTCTTTCCGATTTTGAGGGTGTTACAGTACTTGAAACTATGAATCCGATCCTATGGATACCATCCCGATATGTTTACCACTTTATAACTTAAAAGCGATCGTAGTGACTGGTGTGCACTTGCATCGCCATGGTAACATTTGGGCCACTTTGTATACACACATTTTCCCACTACCAATTATGCATTACCTAAATGCTTTATTTTAATAAATATAGTATATAATATATAAATAATAAGCATATTCATCGATAAATACATACATTACCAAATATGTACATACTTGTTTAATCATGTCATAATCGAGTCGTACCAAACACCATACGAACAACTAATCTAGTCTACTCATTTCGAATCTTGTCCCGTCTAGTTCACATAACTATTGCACTCTTAAAGAATTACACAATAGTTTTATAATGCTAGTCTATAAGTTTTAAGGAAACAACGTAACACATAGATCGATACATGCCAAGGTAAATAATCATTTAAAACCTGTCGACGCAAAACCAAGATCTTCGACCATGCAACCATAACACCTGTCGACGCAAAACCAATATCTTCTGAGAAAAGTATTAAGATCATGTTTGATAAACATAAGCAAGTTTGTTAAGCTATAAACTAGTTTTTAAAGGTATACTTTAAGTAGCATCTTAATAAGCTCGATGAGATTTTCACAATCTTTTTCCTATTACACCACTCATATTCAAGTTAAATGATTAAATATATCATGTTACGTTGTTATCTAGTTTATCAGCCAACGACTATCTTATCAACTAGTTTGTCAAGCATATCCTTATTATTATTAAGGGTTTCATATATATAAGGTTTGAAATCTGTAGGCTATAACATTAAATAGAGACACACATTTAGATTGGGCCGATGGACCATATTGTAGCGAATAAATAACAGTCCATAACGTCATCAGCAATTATCATATAGATTACTTGTTCTTAGCTATTTCCTTTGACTTTATAAGCATTAGAAGTCATTGTCATTTCTTATAATAAACTTAGTATTTGATAATCATATTTAGCATGTACAATTGCCTATACAAATTTTTTTATGTTTTGGCAAATATCCATTATTGAATTATTGCTTAGTTGTGATAATTGCTCATTGGCCCATCTCTCATGTTGATCTTGAACATATTCTATATGAACGATTTTTGTCCATCATATATAATATAAATTATATGGAGAATCATATGAAATAGACTCATTGCTACTACTATAAACAGATTCCTCAATAATATTTAGATAACATACATTTAATGTAAACCAACTCTTTTATCATTAAATTCTCAATTAGGTTTAAGAGGAACTCTAACCACTATTAATAATAGTTGTCGATGATGGCAAAAATCAATGGCATTGATCCGTAATTAGGGTTCAATTGCCTTGACCCATTAACCTGTATTTCAATACTGACCACAAAATTTTAGTTTATCCAAATTAGCAGCAATAGTCCATTGCTTTCGATTATTAAAAATCAATCAATTCACTTATAATTCAAAATTGACTATAAAACTGTAGTTATTCAAATTACTAGCAGTATTTCACATCTTCTTCGATTGTAAAATTTTGATATATTTTAAATTTGAGTCGGATTTTTTAATCACATATGATAATAATACGTTAAAATAAGTCAAAAATTTATAAATTATTGATTTATCTCTTAAAATATTGTTTCAAATTACTTTTGATAAAAAGAAAAAGAAAAAAAAACATTCAAATATTTAAAGATCATGGTCAATTGGTCATGCGTCTCTGAATCTGATGATGGATACGTTTACATCGGACCTTGCCAAATAAGGAAACATTTTCCAGGATTTATTTGGGTCCCCTGGGCCCTGATTCCACTCTCGCCTTTTTCGCCCCTTTTCTCTCAACCTTTCTAAATCGTCTCCTAATTTTCCTCCTCCGATGATGATGCCGGTGTTTTAGACATTTCTCAACTGTAAGTTCACTAATCACTCTGATTTTCGTTTTTTCCTGTTCATGTAATGGATCGCTGTATTTAATTTTGATGGTTTTTAAAAAACAAATTTCGCGGTTAGATTCGTTTTTAGGTTTTAGTTTTTGATAGTTCAATTCTGATTTTTGTGAAGTTAACGAAGATGCATTTTGCCAGTACATGATCATTGTCTGTGAATATAACGGATTTCGTCGAGTTTGATGGTAAATTGGACTCGTCAAGATATCTAAAATGAGTTTTATCGTGTTTTTTTATGAATCGGATTCTGGAACTTGTATCAATTGCATCAATTTTGGACGGTTTTAATCTAATTAACCAACATAAAATCGATTGAGATGATCCGTCGAATTGTTCTTTCCCTCTGTTTTTCTCATGCAAATCGATCATTTGTGTTAGTCATTTTGATTAAAATCGGACAAAAGGGATGTGATTGATATGATCGTGACTAATTTGATGGTTAAACATTTTTGGTTGAGTATGGAACCGATAAAAGCCTGAAATTATAGAGAGATTTCTATCTATTTTTGCTGAGTGGAAAATGGACGTTTTATGATGTGTTAATTCTCTGTCAGATAGATTGTTGAACATTTAGTTGTAAATGAATAAAATTGAAGTTTAAGAACTAGGTTTTGTGGTCTGCATAGATTATTTACTCTTTGTGGAAAGTGGAATCTTGGATGTTGATCACTGATACTGCCTGATTTAGGCTCCAATGAGGCGATCAGTGAACGGTTTTGATCTTTTTAACTCAGCCTCCAATGAGACAATCAGTAAAGGAAAATTAACCGATTTAATGCAAGAAAGTATAAAGAGTAAGCGTATAACGCTATATAAAATTTGATGTGTTCTTAATTTCTCGACATTTATGGGGGTTTTCCCTAAGAAACTTTTTCAGGAAACCTTGATCGAGACTCATAGGACCGACCTAACCAATTTAGTAATTTACTAAGCTTGTCCCATCTTGCTGATTTTTGTTCCACCTATTTTTGGTAGGACCGGAAAAATGCCTTTTTGTCCCACTTGGTCCAGTCCTAGTCTAATATATCGCACCAGTTGTGGAACAAGAAGCTTTTGTTCTTGGTCTTGCATTAGTTCCCTAACCTCATCTCTTTTGTTGGTCTACAGTTGAATAATTGGATTTGTGTGTTAAGATTCGGGCAAAATGTTCAGATGTGGATCAAAGTCCCAATTTATGAGGTAATCTTTTTTCTCAAGCATCCCTTTGTTACCGAGAAAAAATGATTCATGAAGTTATTGTATTTGTGTACTTATTTCTAATTCTGGAATGCTTCATAAATTATATAATTGCTTTCTTCATTTTGCATTTACAGGTTGGATGATTTAGATTCTAGAGCATCCTCACCTTCTTCCTCAGTTGCCATAAACAAACGTGGATTTGAGGGGATAAGTCGTCTGAATCATGCAACTGCAATCCCGTCAAAATCTTTCAAAAAGAGAATTAGGAAAGGTTCCGAAGGACTTAAATCTATTGGTCGATCACTTGGATTTGGAGTTGCTCGTGCTATTTTTTCTGAAGATCTTAAGGTTTCAGAGAAAAAGATCTTCGATCCTCAAGATAAATTCCTTCTCACATGGAATAAGTTTTTTGTCGTCTCGTGTATTCTGGCTGTTTTTGTGGACCCCCTATTCTTCTATCTTCCGGTCTTTGACCAGTCAAAACCTTGCCTTGGGATAGATCGAAAGCTAGCTATCATAGCCACAACACTGCGGACCATTGTTGATTCCTTCTATCTTATTCACATGGCTCTTCAATTCCGAACTGCTTACATTGCCCCATCATCGCGGGTTTTTGGACGGGGTGAACTTGTCATAGATCCTGCACAAATAGCTAAGAGATACTTGCGGTGGTATTTTATCATTGATTTTCTTGCTGTGCTGCCCCTGCCACAGGTTAGATACCGAATTTACCGGAGTTCACATTTCTATTTTAGTTTGTCCCAAAATAAGTTTCCACTTTCAAAAGTGCCTGCTTTTCAATCTTACCCTTGATAATGAAATGGATAAGTCGTTACCTCCTCCATTATTAAGGGTAAATTTGTCATTTAGGTAATTGAAGAGTGTAATAATTACACATTGCTAAAACTGTATGCCTTTTTCACTGTCGACATTTATTAAGGAACGAAGTGAGTAGTTAATATAGATGAACTTATGGAACGTATCTATATCTTATGACCTTCCCATATGTGTTAAGTTACACATATGGCACCACTTCAAATAGGTAAAGAAATAAAATCTTGAACGGATTCTTGATTTTTCAGTTATTTTCTCAACCCACAAAGAGCCTTAACGCGTTTTTTTTTGTATGATTAGAATCTATATTGGGTTTGTTGTTTGGTTTTACATAATTTTATAATATTGCAGATTGTTATCTGGAGATTTCTACAGAGGTCTAGAGGTTCAGATGTACTGTCTACAAAGCAAGCGATCTTTTTTATTCTGTTACTTCAGTATATCCCCAGATTTGCACGAATTGTGCCTTTGACTTCAGAACTGAAAAGGACTGCTGGTGTCATTGCTGAAACTGCATGGGCTGGTGCTGCTTATTATTTGTTACTGTACATGCTTGCTAGTCATGTAAGCCATTGTTTTAGCTGCTTATCCATGTTTCTGTTGCATTCAATGTTACCATTTTAGTAATATTATATATTAGAAGGTTTCAAAAGAGAACGCTAAAAAATGAGAACAAGGAACCAATCCGATCCATCCATCTATTTTTAATCCAATGGTTGTGAATGATCCCTGGGGGGAGGGGTGCTACATTTTGCCAAATCTAAACCCATGATTATAGGGGCGGTTACATTCGGATCTAGGCCATCTATTTTGGGTTTCCCTTTATTATGCCCTTGAGATAACAATTTATAAGCTGTTTGATTGTAAGTTCTGAACTCTATTTTTAATTTTGCAGATAGTTGGGGCGTTGTGGTACATATTGTCTGTAGAGCGTAATGATACATGTTGGCAAACAGCTTGTGAAAGAAGCAATCACGATACAAACTTATTGTATTGCGGAAATGACCACATGCCAGGCTACGGTAGCTGGACCAATATCAGTAGGTCGGTTTTAACCGAGGCTTGCACCCCGGACGGTGACAAACCACCATTTGATTTCGGCATTTTCCACCAGGCCCTGTCATCAGGCATCGTTTCATCAAGGGCGTTCGTATCAAAGTATTGCTACTGCCTCTGGTGGGGCCTGCAAAATTTGAGGTTAGTTGATTTCTTCAATATTTCTCTGCTGCTTACAATAATAATAAAAAAAGAACCAAAATGAACATTTAATAGCCTTTTTTTTTTTTGGGGGGGGGGGGGGGGGAAGGGTGTCCTAGGCTATGCCTAGACTAATCCCTTGGTAACAGTCCTGATTAAACCTCAGTGGCCACAATTGATGTGTACGCCCGGATTAGAACCCTGGGCAGATGGGATATTCCACCACATCCCCTAGGGCCTTAACCAGTACGCCACAACCCTTGTGGTTGATAGCCTTTTTTTTCTTTAATAGATTACAAATCTTAGTTGGAATTAATAAGATTTTTGTTTGTGAACAGTACTCTTGGGCAGGGGCTTCAAACCAGCACTTATCCTGGAGAGTCTATATTTTCTATTACACTGGCCATATCAGGGCTTATTCTGTTTGCTCTCTTGATTGGCAACATGCAGGTTAGCTTATGAACATAAATGATATTAATGAGAACTGTAAATATTTTGAGAACCCGGTATTTATATGTTCTATTCATGATGAATGTATATACATAATGAATTAATACATGAGATTGATGGAGTTTTGTTTAAACAGACATACCTTCAATCTCTTAGCATCCGTCTTGAAGAAATGAGAGTGAAGAGGCGTGACTCGGAGCAGTGGATGCATCACCGATTACTTCCGCAAGATCTTCGTGAGCGTGTAAGACGTTACGATCAGTACAAATGGTTAGAAACTCGTGGAGTGGATGAAGAGAATTTGGTTCAGAGTTTACCCAAAGATCTAAGAAGGGATATAAAGCGTCATCTTTGTCTCTCTTTGGTTAAAAGGGTGGGTAACTTACGGACTGTTGGGTTGTTTTCTATTAAACCCTGTATGAATTAAGCTATCTGTATGGATTAAGCTGGCGACTTGTTTTAATTTCAGGTTCCTTTATTTGAGAATATGGATGAGAGGCTGCTTGATGCGATTTGTGAACGACTAAAACCGTGTTTATACACGCATAATAGTTACATTGTGCGAGAAGGAGATCTGGTGGATGAAATGCTGTTCATTATACGTGGGCGGTTGGAGAGTGTAACGACGGATGGTGGGAGAAGCGGGTTTTTCAACCGGAGCTTGCTTAAAGAAGGAGACTTCTGTGGAGAGGAGCTTTTAACGTGGGCCCTTGATCCCAAATCCGGTTCTAATCTTCCATCTTCAACTAGAACCGTAAGGGCCCTCAGAGAAGTGGAGGCGTTTGCGTTACCAGCTGACGAGTTGAAATTTGTTGCCGCCCAGTTTAGGCGGCTGCACAGCAGACAGGTACTATTGGCGTTTGGTTCGCAGATTCTTAAGGAATCTGATGGAACTAGAATGGTGAATTTCATTGACCAGATTTCATTCCTTCGTATGGTTCATTCTTTTCTAAAGAAAAAATCTTCAAATTCCATCAAATTCCACAAACAAGGGATTTCAACATTCCTTCACAATAAGTTGGGATTTTGATGTAATGAAATGTTATATTTTCATATTAATTTAATTTAATTTAATACTTTTTATTTTATTTTATTTTCTATTTAACTTACTTTTATTTTTTTGAAATGTATTTTATTTTTTATTTATTTTTTTGAAATTTTAATATTTATTTATTCATTTATTTATTTTAATTTTTGAAGTATTTTTTGTTTTAAAAAAATTAAAATTTTCAAAAAAGGGCATTTTGGTCATTTATTAATATTTCATTCCAATTCCAAAGCTATATTTTGTGAACCAAACAGACATATTGCAATTCCTTAATAGATTTCATTCCAATGTCTGCAATTCCTTTGACAGATTCCATTCCATCCAAAAACTTTATGCGAACCAAATGCCACCTTGGAGTCCCACATCTACCAGATTGGAACCATTTCTTCTTCATATTTTTTAGATACTAATCTATTGGGGTTCTGTATATTCCCACAGGTACAACACACTTTCAGATTTTACTCACAGCAATGGCGGACTTGGGCGGCATGCTTCATTCAGGCGGCGTGGCGGAGATACTGCAAGAGAAAGCAGCGGCGCAAGGAGGAGGAGGAGGAAGAAGAGGCCGCCTCTCGCAGCCTTGGTGCTACATTTTTGGTGTCGAAATTTGCGGCCAATGCGCTTCGTGGGGTCCAGCGGAGCCGGGACAGGGACCAGAATCTAAAGACAGGTAGGGAATTGGTGAATTTACCAAAACCCCCAGAGCCTGATTTTAGTGCTGATGCTGATTAGATTTGTTGTTTGTTGGTAATACCTGTATGAAACTCCTTGTAGACTTGTTGTAACTGTAACTAATGGTGGTAAAGACACCATTTGTGGTGGTGTACCTTATTCTGCATTTGGAAATAGGTATGACCTAAAATTTTGCCAACTTTACCCCTCTTATGGAAATTGGATGGCCAAATCGGACCCGGGACTGATTGGAACTAGTTATTATATGACGTTCTGAGACTGGTTATAAATTTTATGTGATTTCAAGTTTGGCCCAGGACCGGTACCCGTTACCTATAAGACCGATTTTCTACTTTTTGTCAAGTTTTTATATCAAGTTTTTCAAAATTTTGTGTACATCAAAATTTTCAAGTTTTCTTTTGTTAATTGTGGGTGTCCGGGACAGTTTGCACATCCCTTGACAAAAAATCCTCATTGGCCTTTTACGATTTAAACCGGTGACTTCTTACTTCTTAGGAGGATTCCTAAAGCCTTGAGATCAATTTAGCTACCCACATGGTTATTTTCAATATTTTTTAAGTAAATGTATTATTGAAAGTCTATTTCAATGCTAAATTTCAAAAATCGTAATTAATAACATATTTGTTTAAAAAGATTTTTTATTTTTATAAAACCCGGGTCAGGCACGAGACCGGATTTGGGGCGGGATAGTTACCAGCTTAGGATTTTTAACCGGGAGCCCGGGACCAGGACTGACGGGCCTAATTTTGAATGGACCAATTTGGGACTAGTTTGGGCCATCTCTAACTAGCATTATACCCGTCTGTTGGTCGGGTATACGACATGACTTTAATATGTGCATCAATAAACTCAACTTTCAATAATGGAGTAATACATTAACTCAAAGAAAAAATTGGCCAAACATGAATAATGATGCATATTATATCCATCCACATTATCAAATGCTACATATAAGATATTTTCAAACAAAAATGGTTATGAAATAGGAAAATTATAACTAGTCACATTAAATTGGAATTTTTTTTGGTTTATGTCCAAACCTGAAGGCCGGCTCTAAAGACTGGGAAATTGGCCTATTCTCCGGTTGCTGGTGCTTTTTCGGCCAATAGACCCTTCCCACGCTTTCCTGCCATTTTCACACCCACACACACACTTCAGAAGATATACATAAGAAAATTGATTATGAATCTTAGCATTCAACATATGGATTAACGTTTCATTACAGTTAAAATCACTATACCTTAAATTAATCGAAGTAGAAGAGGAGAGAGGGAAGCCATAACCACCATACCTTAAATTAATCGAAGTTCACAAAAGTTACCAAATCTAGCACCCAATTCACAAAATTAAACAACAATGTAAGTAGAGGAACTAAGGAATTCAAAACAATCACATATAACTTACGCAAGATGGCATAAAACGTAACTTGTAAAACCCAAATTTCTTCAAATTAACAGAGCCTAACAAAAACCGTAGTTTCGAGAACCCACCAAATAAACTGAATTCTACCTAAAACATTCGATTCTTAGAAAAATTGAGCTACACTCGTAACCGAATTCAAAAAAGAAGTAAGTAGGCACGAAATCAGCAAAATCCAACATAAAGGGTATCCAATTTAAAATAAAATGGAGAGAGAGAACCATTTTCTTTCAGGGAGCTCCAAGGAAACAGTCTCATCGTTCGTTTAAAATCTTAATATTAATGGAAATTATTAGACGGAAATATTACGTATCCGTTGGAATATCATACAATGACTAAATATTTCTTAATATTCACATATTTAAGTCATCAAAAATACAAAAAAAAAACTGAAAGAAAAACCCAAGAACTTAATCCAAAAAAACCTAAACGGTTTGCAATTTAAGAGGCTTAGGTTGAGCCATGGTTCTTCTCTTCCACAAGTTAATTTCTTTTCTTGGCTCTAAGTTCACACTTCCAACCCTAATGAAATTATCACAAACCCCTTTGGTTCTCTCCATTACTGGTGCAGATGAAGGGATATTGATCTGATCATCGTCATCGGTGAAATAATTCCGATGAGTAGCCGAATCCAACGGTGCAACCTTCTGAACATTCAACTCCGTCTTTGACTTCTTGTTGGTTGCATCCAACTTTCTCCCGCTGCTATTCACAGATCCACCGCGAAACATGCTATGAATCCCTGATTTTTTCTTACTCTTAACAACCACTGGATCCACAACTTTTGTTGACTTTTCTTGATTGACTTCTTTGTTGTGGGTTGTTATGGTGGTGAACGACGTCGTTTGTGAAACTTTGTTGGTGGGTGGTAGTTTGTTGGTGGCACCAGCGCCGGCGGCGGCGAGTTTTTTCCGGTTGTGTTTGCACTTGACGTGACCCATGCAGGAGACTCTTGGTGAAGTGGGTTCATATACAAGGGCGTAGGTTGAGTCATTCTTGATTTTTTGGCGATTGTCAGACGGAATCATGGAAACCAAGGGACTGGATAAGCCAATTCCGAGATTGGATTTGTGGGTTTTCTCCGACGATCTCTGGTTAGAACGTGGTGAGACGTCCGATGACTGAAATCGTGGTTGGTAGCCACGAATCGCTTGCGATGTGAAAACGACGTTGGAGATCCGAGTTATTTTTTATTTTGATTCTGAAAGAAGAGTGGTTTTTAAAGGGTGTTGGGAAAAAGAAGAGGCGGAAATAAGGGATGAGTGGGCTAGTGGGCTGGATGTGGGAGTTAGAGAGGAGTGGGTCAGATAAATCTCAACTTCTCGTAACCGTAATATATGAAGTTGTACATTGAGCATAGAAGAAAGTACCTTTAAGTTTAAACGGCCCAGATTAAAAGTTGGAATTAGTTTAAACGACCGAGATTAACACAAAAGTGGTTAGACTCGCCTGGGTCCATAATATAGACAATTAGAAGTATAGGGTTCTAATTTCTTTTTTAATTCAATGGACTATTTTTAGTTTAAAAAAGTCTATCCTTGGTTAAGAATAGCATGCTTCCATAAAAACTTAAAAGCAAGTTCGTTAATTAAGATCTTAAGTCGTAGTACCCCTTCAAGTCTCTAATTTTATTAAAACTTGTAAAACCGATCTATAAAATGAACATCACAAAATTAAATGATATTTATGCAAATGGACCACTGTATAGTTTTGGTAGTTTTGGTTTGAGGGCATGTTTTTGAGAGATTTGGTTTTCGTTCAAGGATCTACAATTGGAACGATTTCGAGTTTTTGGTATGTTTTGTTTATAGGATTCCAAATGGAATTGAACTTCATTCTTTTAAATAATTTATACAGGTAATTAAATTACTTTCTATTAATTGATTATTACAAAACAAATTTTAAAACATTGTTACAAATCCCGCAAAATACCAATTATGCTCGTGGGATTCATGTTTGTGAGCGTTTGATTTGACGTAATGTTTTTTATGGATGTGGATTTTGAATATTTGGCGTGTAGGACTTTGAATGGAATTGAAATCCATTTTTTATAAATAATTTATAAAAACAATTAAGTTATATTTTTATTAATTGACTATTACGAACAAAGTGTTTTTAATGTATTTTAAAACATTATTACAATTAAATCTTATGAAGTCCCGCAAAATACCAACTATGATTTCATTTAACCAAACATGAGATTGAAATGAAATCCAATTCTAAATCTAACCAAATCCGGCAAACCAAACGACAGTAAGTATTTTCGTATCAAAAATATATTGTTCATGTTAAAAAGAAGTAGAAAACAATATCCTTACACAAATTAAAGATTTATTAGATAAAAAAACCAAATACTATTTTGTTTTTGTATTCATATATTATAGTTTTTTCAAGATCGACATATGGGAACAATAATTTGTTTTGTGACATATATATATATATATAGAGAGAGAGAGAGAGAGAGAGAGATTTGAGATCATGTGAGACCAAGCTATTTCCGTGAGACCAAAAAAATAACACTAAACCTTTACAGCAAAAGAATGTGAAGGTACTGTGATGGTAAACCTTCACAGTGTTTTTGCTGTGAAGGTTTGCTGTTTTTCTTACCTTCACAACGAATCACTGTGAATGTTTAGTATTAATTTCTTGGTCTCATGGTCTCAAGAAAACAGGTTGGTCTCACGTGAACCCAACCCTATACATATATATGCAATGCCCTGATGTGCATATATGCAATACATGAAAAAGTTAACAAAAGAAGGGGACCCTATATATATATATATATATATATATATATATATATATATAGCTTTAGGTTCAATAGAGAAGTCCAAATATTTAGAGAAATAGAGAAGTGATCTTGGCCATTTATTCGGTCAAGATCGGTTATAATTGGTCAAAAGTTGCGGCTTTGACCGGTCAAAAATTGCGGCTTTGACTGGTCAAAAGTTGCGGCTGTTCCAAAAATAGAAGGGCAATTTTGTAACTTTTACAAAAAACACGGGCTGAGTTCATATATGAATCTGTGTGATTCACATATGAACTATACGTTCATATATGAACCTTTGTAATTCACATATGAACTCTTTATAACTAATTCATATAAACCTTTGTGTTTCATATATAAAACTAATTAACTGTAGGTTCATATATGAATCAGTTGAACCAATTAATTGATTCATATATGAATCTTTGTGTTCATATATGAACCTTTGTGATTCATATATGAACCTTTGTGATTCATATATGAATTTTTTAACTAATTCATATATGAACCTTTGTGTTCATATATGAACCTTTGTGTTCATATATGAATCTTTGTGATTCATATATGAATTTTTTTTAACTAATTCTCATATGAACAAATTAACTGATTCATATATGAATCACAAAGGTTCATATATGAATCACAAAGGTTCATATATGAATTAGTTAAAAAGAGTTTATATGTGAATTACAAAGGTTCATATATGAACGTATAGTTCATATGTGAATCACACAGATTCATATATGAACTCAGCCTGTGTATTTTTTACGAAACTACCCCCTCTATCTTGTGCAGACCACGCGAGTAATTATCCGCTGCTTCTCGGTCAAAGCCGCCGATCTTGACCGAATAAATGGCCAAGATCACTTCTCTATTTCTCTAAATATTTGGACTTCTCTATTGAACCCTTCCCTATAGATAGATAGATAGATAGATTTATTATCCTATTTTGTCTTGTTTACTAAAAAACAACTTGTTCAGCCTTGTTTTAATTTTATAAACTATCATATTGGCAACCAGTCCAATCTAATCCATATACCAATCACTCGACTGTGAATAGGGGTTTGCCATTGTTAGATTAGAGACAGACATGAAAACAAATGTTTTAGTCTTTAAAGTAAAGATCATTTATAATACATACATCAAACTCTATACACCTCATGATAAGATATATTTGGAACAACACAACACATCAATTTAAGCATAAAAGACATAATATAAATAACTCATCAAAACGGCCCCAAAAACCAAATCGGTCATACGAGTACATAAATAAGGTTTGCGGAAAAACAACCGATAACACAGCCGAGAGTATAAACATACTAAGTCCGGAATGCTAAACAAACAACTACAACTTTCTTCTAGCCCAAAGACACCGACATCTTCTCTTTGCCTTTACTCGAACCCTCTACTATACGCTTACCTGAAAATGATTTAGTTTGAAAAGCGAAGGTTAGACCATGAGGTCTAGTGAGTTCCCTCTAGTAACAAACATTTGCGCCACAAATAACATTTGAAACAGTTTATAAGCATTTCTAAGTAAATCACACACTTTTAAATAATACACGCACGTACAACACATATCGATGGCACACGCTATGGTCACACACACACAGCTGTGACAACGTGTTTGGCTCACACTGCCTTTAACTGGGACACACACCCCATAGGCATAAACGGGACACCCCCCCCCCCCCCCCGGTATGAGCATTTGCGGGACACACCCCCCGACTTAAGCCATCACATGTCCACCCTTAAATGTATGCATACATATCAAATCACATTTCATGTCAAGATAAAACATGCAGTTTCATAATCATCTCATGCGTTAAAATTTGTACGTCAACAACATTTTTAGTTAGAAAGACTCACATGTCGTCCTCGCTTAGCTCTTTCTCACTTGAGATATTGATCCTTAAACCGAACACCTACGTTTCAATCAAACACACAAGAGTGATAAGCCACTCGATTATCCCTCAAAGAGACTCAGATAACACTTGAGAGTTTAAGGAAATTCCCGGGTAACCTGTCCAGATACTACAGTTCCCGGATATATCTTATCCGGGTATTAGATTCCCGATTAAGCCTCATTCGGGCATAAGGTTTCCCGGATAGAGTGTATCTGGGTAATGGAGGCTTCCGGGAAAGGGTGCTTCCCGATTAATCCTTATCGTGTAGTACGGTTCCCGGATAGGGTTTATCCGGACCTAGGAGTTCCCGGATATAACCTGTCTGAGTTATAGCGAATCCCGGGTAGGGTTTATCCGTGTCGAGTTCGACCTACAGACGGTTTATGGCCAGAAGTCCCATTCAAACGATCACAACCCATCCCAAATCGATTTTCCAAGCCTATTATCGAAGGGGGCAATATTCTAATCTTTAATACCAATAAACAAACATCAAAACCCCAATTTACTCCTTTGATCTCATCTATAAAAACCCGTTTTCCACCACAAACTTTAAGGATAAAAAACAAGAAGAAAAGACCACCATTAAAGCCATGGTGAAGGAGAGGAGAAAACCCTTCCTTGATTGCTTCCTTACTTCTGATTTCTTTCACACTACTCTCTCCCACCTTCACAGTTGCTCTCTCTCTCTCTCTCTCTCTCTCTCTTCTCTCTAAAATATCCAGCCTCCAAGACCAAGAAATGAGGAAATGAGGGTTTTGGGAGGGTTTTTACCCTCTCATCCCTTATTTACACCAAGCCCCCTTGCAGTTTGAGAGTTAAATCAATATCTACACCTAATTTCAATTCTTCCCAAATAACGTGAAACGCGGTTATTACAACTCCTCCCCCTCAAAAGAATTCCGTCTTCGGAATTCCATCGTCGAATAAGTGTGGGTACTTGGTTCTCATGTCCGCCTCGACCTCCCAAGTTGCCTCTTGTCCCTTATGGTATTACCATTAAACCTTCACACGACCAATCTCCTTGGTCCTCAACTTCCTAACCTTACAATCCACAACAGCCACCGGTTCTTCAACATAGCTTAACTTTTCGTTCACTCGAATATCTTCCAACGGCACGACCATACTTGCATCGGCTAGGCATTTCCTTAAGTTAGACACATGGAACGTAGGGTGGATACCCCACAGTTCCTCGGGTAGATCCAATTTATACGCCACTTCCCCGACTCGTTCTATGATGGCAAAAGGCCCAACATTTCTGGGTCTTAGTTTCCCTTTCTTCCCAAATCGTATCACACGCTTCCAAGGCGAGACCTTGAGCATCACGTTGTCCCCCACTTGAAACTCAATCGGTTTCCGTCTTTTGTTTGCATACATCTTTTGGCAATCCTGAGCCGCCCTCATCTTCTTACAAATTTGGTTGATTTTATTGGCAGTCATTTGCGTAATTTCGGGGCTCGCCAATTGCCGATCGCCTACCTCATTCCAACATAACGGTGTTCTACACTTGCGTCTGTACAACACTTTGAATGGTGCCGCTTGAATGCTAGCGTGGTAGGTATTGTTGTACGAGAACTCTTACAGTGGCAAGTGAACTTCCCAAGATCCTTTAAAGTCAATCGCGCACGCTCGAAGCATATCTTCCAACGTTTGAATGGTTCTTTCACTCTGACCAACCGTTTGGGGATGATAAGTCGTACTCAATTTGAGTTGTGAACCCAACTCTCTTTGAAGACTCGTTCAAAACGATGATGTGAAAGTACTATCACGGTCAGAAACTATAGACATGGTACTCCATGCCTTGATACGATCTCATCTATATACAACCTTGCTAATTTCTCCAACGAATACGCCTCCTTAATCGGTAAGAAGTGAGCCGACTTGGTGAGACGGTCCACAATCACACAAATGGCATCATAACCCTTCGGGTTCCTGCAGCAACTTCGTGACAAAGTCCATAGTGATGTTATCCCATGTCCATACCGGTATATCCAAGGATTAGTGCTCCCTGTACAATTGGTGCTCCGCCTTGACCGTTAAACACGTCAAACCCCGTTCAACGAAATGAATGATGTATTTCTTCATCCCTGGCCACCAATAAAACTGTCTCAAGTCTCGGTATATCTTATTAGTTCCCGGATGCACCGAATTACGAGACTTTTGTGTTTCTTCTAACACGTTCTTCCACAATTCTCCTAACCTAGGAACCCACACTCGGTTCCCTAAACACCTCAATCCGCTACTGTTGACTCCAAACGAAGCTACTAATCCGACAATCCTTTCACTCTTCAAATTTTCTTCCAATAACGCCTCTTCTTGAAACATCTTAATCTCTTCAAGGAGATTGGAAGTTGCTTCGACTCGAAAGGCTACCACCTTGGTCGATTCCCCCTTTTTCTTTCCGACTTAGCGCGTCTACCACCACATTCGCTTTACCCGGATGATAAAGGATCTCACATTCGTAATCACTCAACAATTCCATCCATCGCCTCTACCTCATATTCAACTCTTTCTGATCAAATAGGTGCTTAAGACTCTTGTGATCAGTGTAAATCTGACACTTAACAACATACAAGTAATGCCTTAAAATATTTAAGGCGAACACTACCTCCGCCAGCTCCATGTCATGTGTAGGGTAATTCCTCTCGTGATCCTTCAATTGACGAGATGCGTAGGCAATCATCTTCCCGTCTTGCATAAGCACACACTCTAATCCCAAATTGGATGCATCACTATAAATCACGAATTCGTCGGTCCTATTGGGTAAGGATACAATTGGAGCGCTACTCAACTTCTCCTTCAGTTTACCAAAAGCGTTTTTTTGAGCCTCGGTCCACTTGAACTTAACGTTCTTCTTGGTCAAAGCGGTCAATGGCGTAGCTATTCGGGAAAAATCATGGATTGACTTTCGATGGTATCCTGCTAGACCAAGGAAGTTTCTCACCTTAGATGGCGACCTTGGTGGTTCCCATCCCTTAGGTAGCGTTTGGTACGCAGACTGGATGGGACGGGACGAGACGGAACTGGACGGGACTGGACTGGATGGGACGGGACGGGACTGGACTGGAGGAGATAATTTTAATCTAGGTTATGTTGGAAAAAAGGGGTATTTTAGTAATCTTATGTTTTAGTCCCATGTTGTTCCACCTATTTTGGTGGAACAAAAAATCTTAAGTTTTGTCCCATGAAAACTTGTTTTTGTCCCATGTTGTCCCATCTGATTTTTGTCCCATGGCGTACCAAACATGAGACTATTGTTTTTTTCCCGTCCCGTCCCATCTAGTCTGCGCACCAAACGCACCCAGGGTAGACTAGAACAGGGATCATTGTCCCACGTTTGGCAGGATTTTTATGTGGAACAGAGTGAAACAAAGTGGAACAAGGTTGATCCACCCCCATCCCCATGGAACAAGCTGGAACAGACTTATGTTTTACCAATATAACCTCAAAATAAAATTCAATTCTCTTCTAAACATCAAATAAGCCTTACATTTTATATTGTATTCATTATTTACATTTTAATCATCTTGAAGTAAATTTTCTAATAATTTATTTTGTTATAAAAATATTTATTTCATTATAGTTTAATAAATTAAATAATTAATCAAAACATATAAAATATATAAACAACTTATTAAGGGTAAATTGGTCAATGTTGTTTGTTCTGTTTTGTCCAGTTCTGTCTTACCAAACGCTGAACAGATGTTCTGTCATGTTCTGTTCTGTCATGTCTCGTTCTGTCATGTCTCGTTCTGTCTTGTTCTGTCCCGTCTGCATACCAAACGCATCCTTAATGGCTTCGATCTTAGCCAGGTCCACCTTGATGTCGTCCTCCGACACCACATGTCCTAAGAACTGGACTTCCCTCAATCAGAACTCACACTTCGAAAACTTAGCATACAATTTCTCGCGCTTCAACAACTCCAACACTAAACGAAGATGCTTCTCGTGTTCACTCCGGGATCGGGAATAGACGAGGATGTCATCTATGAAGACGATCACACACTTATCTAAAAATGAACTACACACTCGATTCATCAAATCCATGAATACCGTCGGGGCATCAGTCAGACCAAAAGGCATGACTAGAAATTCATAGTGCCCGTACCTCGTGCGAAAAGCCGTCTTGGGCACGTCTTCCTCCCTCACCTTCAGCTGATGATATCCGGACCTTAAGTCAACTTTCGAGAAGTAGCTCACCCCTTGCAACTGATCCAACAAGTCATCGATTCTTGGAAGTGGATACTTGTTCTTGACGGTTACCTTATTGAGCTCTCGGTAGTCTATGCACATGCGCATAGACCCGTCCTTCTTTTTAACAAAGAGTACCGGCGCTCCCCAAGGTGATGAACTAGGGCATATTAAACCCTTGTCGAGCAGTTCTTGCAACTGCGTCGTCATCTCCTTCATCTCTGCCGGTGCTAAACGATATGGTGCACGTGCTATTGGCGCCGCCCCGGGCACCAATTCAATCCTAAACTCGACTTGACGATCCGGGGGTAAACTCGTCAAGTCATCCGGAAACACCTCCTGGTACTCATTCACTACCGGAACATCCTCCACTCCTTTCTTCTCTTTCTTAGCATCTAACATGTATGCTAAAAACCAAAGACATCCTTTCTCTAAACACCGCCTTGCTTTCACCATGGAAATTAAGTAAGACTTCCTATCTCGTCGATCACCATAGATTACCGCTTCTTTCTTATCGGGTAAGGTGATGCGTATCAACTTCTTATTGCACATAATGTTGGCATCGTTACATGCCAACCAATCCATTCCTACGATCACATCGAACTCTCCCATACTCATCGGGTATAAACGCAGTGGAAATAAATGACCATCTACATCAATACTACACTCCTCATAAACTTCCCCACCAAGGCTCGGCTATCATCAGCTATTTCCACCTCAAACCCATAGTTCAACTTCTTGGGTTTCACATGCAATTTTCGTACAAAATTCGGTGACACAAATGAACGGTTTGCGCCTGAATCAAACAACACTCTAACAAGATTCAAGTTAACTAGAAAAGTACACGCCACCATATCTGGTGTCTCCACCGCCTCCTCCGTCGTCATGTGGAACGCCCTCGCCTTCGCTTGGGCCGACTCCACTCTCTTCTCCCTCCATGACCACTACCATAACCATCCGCAGACCCCTTTTTCAATTGTGGGCAATCCGTCTTGAAGTGACCCGGAGAACCGCAGTGGTAGCACAGCCTCGGACTATGGCAATCTCGGGCCATATGCCCCTTTTTCCCACACTTGAAGCATCCATCCTTGTCTGATAAGCATCTCCATGATGCACACGGTTGCACTTCACGCAAGGTCTCTCTTCGAATCCTGGTCCCACCCGCGTCTCGCGTCTAGATGCATTGGACCTATTTGCATCATGGTCGGGCCCTTCCCACTTCTTATTGTCGCCAACTTTTTCCGTCAATTGCCAGTTCTTTCCTTTTCTATAAGTCCTGCCGCATCAACTGCCGCTTGGAAGGTCACGAGGTCTCTCGTTTGAACTAACTCTCTTATGCTACTTTTCAATCCCCAAACGTACCTCTCGATGCGTCGTTCCTCGGTTGGAACATACAGTTCTGCGAATCGCGCCTTCTCAATGAACTTTGAAGTGTACTCTTGCACCGGCATCGTCCCTTGCTCAAGTCCTAAAAACTCTTCCTCTAGCTTCTTAACCGTCGCTATCGGGCAAAACTGTGCCTTAAACCTCTTAGTGAACGATTCTCATGTAGTTGTCTTGGCCACTTCCGACCCCTTTCCACCCGTCTCAATGTCCCACCAATAAATAACATCCGATTTCAACATCGACATAGCAAACAACACTTTGTCTTCCTCGGCACACTTGCTAATGTCAAAAGCCAACTCCATTTCCCGGACCCACCTTAAAGCAAAACCTGGTTGCGCTCCCCGCTGAAGGAAGGAGGATTACACAATACGAAGGTTTTGAAGTTACATCCCTTAACCGGCTTAGGGTCGCTAGGCGCATACGAGGTTAGTTTTGAGTGACCACCTATTTCGGTTGCGAGTATCGTTTCCACTTTAGTCCGTCCATTCGACGTGGACTTGGTTTGGCGGTCCAACAAAGCTAGCAAGGTCTCTTGTAGCTTTCCTATCTCGGTAGAAAATGTCTCTTGGGTCACAAAAGCTTGGATGCGGCCTCGGCTACGCCCCCTTGGTTGACCCCTTCCCCTTACAGTCGCTGAACTCTCTTGTTGAAACATTTCCCGCTCAACAGGGGCCTCCACACTCCTCACCCGACGGGCAACACGAATCTTCTTCTGTCCTCGAGTTCCCACAATGGCCTCATCCACCTGAGTGGTAGCTCGTTGGGGTGCTTTTCCTTTTCCTTTCCCACGGCCTCTTCCTCTTACACGGGTGGACGTTTGTCTTGGAGGGTTCACCGGTCCATCCACCATGATTTCTTCAACCGATATTGTCTCCTCGACCGGCACCGACCTACTCCTTAATGTTCTTTCCGACATCTTTACTACTGAAATAACACACAATTAAATAGTTTAAACCAACAGTTCCAAAATAACAAGGCAAAATAAGCACATACATGTACCTGTAAATTCACAATTACACTAGCCAGATGTAATTCCAAACTTACCTTACATGACCGTTCTCACTACCCTATTAATCGTGTCGCTGTTGAGGTCTCTCCTAAGGCCTTCCTAATTTCTCAATTGTGTCCCCTATTCCCACTGTTTAAGTTTAGGCCCGTCCGGTCACCTAAATCCCTTAAACTATGGCTCTGATACCAAATGTAACAACCCAACACATCAATTTAAGCATAAAACACATAGTATAAATAACGCGCCAAAACGGCCCCAAAATACCACATCGATCATACGAGTACATAAATAAAGGTTTGCGAAAAAACAACCGATAATACAGTTGAGAGTATAAACATACTAAGTCTGGAATGCTAAACAAACAACTACAACTTTCTTCTAGCGCAAAGTCACCGAGCTCACATCTCCTCCTTGCCCTTACTCGAGCCCTCTACTATACGCTTACCTGAAAATTGTTTAGTTTTGAAAAGTGAGTGTTAGACCATGAGGTCTAGTGAATTCTCTCTAGTAACAAACATTCACGCCACAAATAACATTTGAAACAGTTTATAAGCATTTATAAGTAAATCACACCTTTTAAAATAATACACGCACGTACGACAAATGTCGATGACACACGTTATGGTCACGCACACGTGTGACAACGTGTTTAGCTCACACCGCCTTTAACTGGGACACACCCCTCATAGGCATAAACGGGATACACCCCCGGTATGAGCATTTGCAGGACCCCCCCCCCCGACTTAACCTATCACATGCCCACCCTCAAATGTATGGCATACATATCAAATCACATTTCATGTCAAGATAAAACACGCAGTTTCATGATCATCTCATGCGTTAAAATTTGTACGTCAACAACATTTTTAGTTAGAAAGACTCACATGTCGTCCTCGCTTAGCTCTTTCTCACTTGAGTTATTGATCCTTAAATCGAACACCTACGTTTCAATCAAACACACAAGAGTGATAAGCCACTCGATTATCCCTCAAAAAGACTCAGATAACACTTAAGAGTTTAAGGAAATTCCTGGGTAACTTGTCCGGATACTGTGGTTCCTGGATATATCTTATCTTGGTATTATTTTCCCGATTAAGCCTCATTCGGGCATAAGGTTTCCCGAATAGAGTGTATCCGAGTAATGGAGGCTTCTGGGCAAGGGTGGTTCCCGATTAATCCTTATCGAGTATTGTGGTTCCCGGATAGGGTTTATCCGGACCTAGGAGTTCCCGAATATAACCTGTCCGGGTTATGGCGAATCCCGGGTAGGATTTATCTGCGCCGAGTTCGACCTGCACACAGATTACGGCCAGAAGTCCCATCCAAACGATCACAACCCATCCCGAATCGATTTTCCAAGCGTTTCTAATCTTTAATACTAAGAAACAAACATCAAAACCCAATTTACTCCTTTGATCTCATCTATAAAAAAACATTTTCCACTACAAACTTCAAGGATGAAAACAAGAAGAAAAGACCACCATTAAATCCATGGAGAAGATGAATACATGATGAAGGAGAGGAGAAAACCCTTCCTTGATTGCTTCCTTACTTCTGATTTCTTCAAGACTACTCCCTCCCACCTTCACAATTTCTCTCTCTCTCTCTCTCTCAAATATCCAGCCTCAAAAACCAAGAAATGAGGAAATAAGAGTTTTAGGAGGGTTTTTACCCTCTCATCCCTTATTTACACCAAGCCCCTTGCAGTTTGAGAATTAAATCAATATTTACACCTAATTTCAATTCTTCCCAAATAACGTGAAACACGATTATTACAATATTGAACTTGTTAGCCTTTTGATTTGGTTAGGTATGCATAATACTCCCAATCCTCCATATTATGGAGAGATGGCAGGGATCCGACTTTTCAAGATTTTTTAAGTTTTTATGAATTGTATTATATATTTTTCAAGCTTTTTTTAATGTAAATGTAATATTAAAGTGTATTTTAATACTCAATTTTAAAAATAGAATTATAAAATTGTATAATATCTTTGTTTATTTTTTTAGAGTAAATTGCAATTTTGGTCCCTATGGTTTGTTGTTTTTCTCACTTTTGGTCCCTAGAAATTTTTATTGCAAGAATAACCCTATGGTATGCAAAAGTGCTCGGTTTTGGTCCCTAAGACTAACAGCCGTTAACTGCAGCTGTTAAATGCCTCCCATGTGCCTTGCACATGAGGGTAAAATGGTCTTTTACCCCAAACTTCTTTTTAACCCTAGAAAACTTCCTCCTCTCTCTTTCTACCATCGAACACCCACCTCCTCTCTCTCTCTCTCTCTACCACCGACCATCTCTATCCTTCGTTCTCTTTCCTTTCAATCTTTTTCCCCCATGTTTTAACCCTAGAACCACCGACTGGACTCCTCGATACCATCGTCGCCGCTGACGGAAGTAGCGCCACCGCTCCAGTACAACGGAGTTGTAGGACTAACCCTAGCGGCCATCGATTTCTTAGCGGCGGAAGGAAGTAACACCACCGGTGGTCTAGAACGGCGTTGGCGGATGGTCCAAGCTAGCGAAGGAGATGGTTGACGGAGTGTGAGAAGGAGGTGAACGACCAAGTGGTCGTCATCGATGGCGGATTTCACCCAGTTATCGTCGTAAGTAGTCATGGTGATGGCACAAAGACGATCGATCTGGTTTTTTGTTTTTGTTCATCAATCTGGAACCATCAGGACTAATTTTTTGTTTTTAGATTTAGGGTTTTTGATTTAGATGAGTACTTTAGTGTAATATTTTTTTTAACAAATGTATAAATTCTTGAACTTGGTTGATCTTCTTAAAGTTGTTAGTTTAAATATTCTTGATGTTAATGTTAATGTTGTTTAGTTTGATTTGATCTTGATTTTTTATGGTTGATCTTCTCTCATGTGGATTACGGTGGCCGAAGATGGGGTTTAACCGGAGAAGATGACTGAGATGAGTTTGATATCATCATTTGATTTTTGGGTTTTTAGTGAAAAATAAAAAAGTAAGCAAAAAGACCAATATGCCCTCATGTGCAAGGCACATAGGGGCTTTTAACAGCTGCACATTAACAGACGTTAGTATCAGGGACCAAAACCGAGCATTTTTGCATACCACAGGGTTTTTCTTGCAATAAAAATTTTGTAGGGACCAAAAGTGAGAAAAACAACAAACCACAGGACCAAAATTGCAATTTACTCTTTTTTTTAATATAATTTTCTATGAACCGGTTGAAAGTTGAAACTTGAACCATATTTGGGACCAAAACCTAAATTTGAGCCTAGAATCAGTCCTCATTTTTGGGGTCTATACACGAACCGAGACCAAACGGCCGTATTACAAAGTGGTTTCCTTTGGACCACAACGATTTAGGCTTGGTCCGGGCTGGTTTTGGCCATCTCTACCGCTCCAAGTCTCAATTGATCCCAAGGTTAAATGACGTGAGACGTGGCGGCGAGGTCTAGTGTCAAGTCTTACTTGTTACTGGAGGCCACGACGTTTTCCAATGTATGCCTTATGACGACATGTATATATATAGAGTCTCATTCATTTGCTAACTATCCTATTAGTCCTAACCATGTTGACTAAATTTCCACCAATCACAATTCATTTCCCTTTTATGTTGCTTTACACGCTTTATGTATTAAATGGGGGTATATTTGGTATTTCATTTCAAGATTCTCTCTTTCTATTCTTTCCATATGTTTCTTCTTTTTAATTATGGTAGTTATCTTATTTTTATTGTTTGTTTTTTTCTTTTGATTATAATTAAATAATTAATCATGATAATTATCTAAACAATCTTGACCGTATTTTATGCATGTTTTTGAATTTGAGCATATATGCACAAATTAAGGTTTGATATTATGTACTAATTTATATGAATTTGTGCATGTATGTACAAATTAAGGTTTGATATTATGTATTAACTTATATGAATTTGTGCATGTATGCACATATTATAGAGATGGTTTAATGTATGTTTTTGAATTTTTGCATGTATGCACAAATTAAGCTTTGATATTATGTATTCATTTATTTTTTAATTTACGAATTTCAAGTAATGGTTTAATGTCTGTTTCTGAATTTGTTCATGTAATTCAAGATCCCCTACATCTATTGTTTCCATATTTTTCTCTATTTTAAATTTGGTAGTTATTTTATTTGAATTTGTTTATGTATGCACAAATTAATTGTTTCGGGAACTAGTTACCGTAGATAGCACTTGCCATTTTTGTGATTCTTGTGTTTTGACAAAACTACCCTATGCGCATATGCACAAAGTGCAATGCGCGTGTGGCTTACCAAATCAATTATGAAAATAAATTTTTAATCCTAATCATTGATCTGATGCATCTACGGTTGCGGTTGGTTAACACAGTTAGTACCAATGAAGTTGTCGGTTGGTGTGAACATGAGGCGCTCAGGAAATTGGCGAACCATAGTGGAGAAGTTCCAAAAGCGTATAGTGGTTTGGAATGCTAAGACCTTGTCTTTCGGTGGTAGATTAACCCTTATCAAAGTTTTTCTTGGAATCCTCTCATTGTACTATTTTTCGTTGTTCTGTGTGTCATCGAGTGTGTGAAAATTGCTTGAGAGGGTGATACATTCGGCTTGAATAAAATGGAACACAATTCTTTCTCCACTTGAATGGGGAGGGTTGGGCATAGGGAGTCCCAAAGCAATGAATTGTGCTTTATTGGGGAAGTGGTAGTGGCGATACAAGACTGGAGAAAACTCTCTCCAGACCAAAGTTATTGGTAGTATATATGGCGTTGAAGGGGGTTTGGGAGGTGATGGGGGTGGGAATGCTAGGAGTAGAGGGGGTACATGGGGAAACATCATCTCGTTGGGGAGCGTTCTCGACTCTTTTTTACGCCATCTTTCATTAAAAAGATAGGAGACACGTCTTTTATTTAGTTTTGGGTGGACAAATGGGATGGGAATTTTCGTTTGAGCGAGCGTTTTCCGAGGTTGATCAACTTGGAAAAAGATAAAGGAGTCAATGTGAGGAATAGAGGTCGTTGGAGCAACGATAAGTGGGAATTGATGTGGGACTAGACTGGAGATCCGAAGGGAGGGCCTCAAGTGACTTATCAAATATGACGTCTCTTTTACAAAATATTCATTCTTTTCTTTAATCGTAGGGACAAATGGTGGTGGTTATTAGAAGAAGACAAAGTGTTCTCTGTCAAAAAGTTGAAGATGTTAGTAGAAGACATTTGCCTCGAAGACGGCGGTCTACACCCAAGAACTCGATGGAATAACCTTGTTCCAAAAAAGATCAACGTTTTTCGTATGGCGTGTGATCCATGGTTGATGGTAGACTTCCGGTTCGGGTTGCCTTGGATAATCGGGGGATCGATTTGGACTAGGTCCTTTGCCCAATTTGTGAAGAGGTTGCTGAAACAACTGAGCACTGTCTCATGAGGTGCAAGAGCAAAGGAGATATGGGATTTGGTTACGAAATGGTGGTGGCTCGATATCGATCTGGGGAACACGACGGAGGAGCTTTTAAAGCTGCAAGGACAATTCCTTTTCGCCTTGGTTGAAGAAGATACGAAAAGCAACGATATGGGCCACGAGTTACTTGATCTGGGCCAACGCAACAACTTAATTTTCAGGAAAAAAAATCGTCATCTGCTGCAATCCTCCTTTCAGAGATACAAGTTCGAGTTTTTGAATGGGTCTCGAGAAGAATGCAAAAGGGTTTCATACAGTGAGGGTTGTGGGTGGTCAATCCTAATCTTTTGTCCAACTCCATGTAACATCCTTTGGTGCTTCGTCTTCCGCTTTGGGTCTTCCTTTGCCTTCGGCTTGCGGCTTGGTTGCTTTAGTTTTTAGACTTTTTGTTGTGGGTGGTTGTTTTGTGCTTGTTTTTTTGGGTGTTTGGTCGTAACGTTTTGTTTCTTTTGCCCCTTCCTTTCTGCATCTCACAGTCTCCTTGCGGTTGGGGCGGTTGTTCCTTTTGTTCCCTATTCGTTGTATATTTCTTTGTCTTAATAAATGGTTGTCTTTTTAGAAAAATCTATGCTGTGTAACGAATTCCAAAAACCTTCATTATGTGACATTTCAAATATTTTGCTATTTGGTTTATATATATGATAATGAATGAAGATACAACTCTGATCCGATTCATATTTGATGTAACATTACTATCATACTTTGGTCTAAATCTTTAACAATATTACATATGAAGTAAAAAAATGATGGTTTTAAAAGTAGGTTAAACAAAATTAGGACTAAATTAATATATGTTGCATTTTATATATTCTCAAATAGAAACCACATACCTAAATTATTCAGATGACAGATCTAAAATTTTCAATCAAAAGTTTGAAAATACATTAAATAAAATGGAATTGAAGTAAAAGTGGTTATATTTTCATACAATATACCCAATTTTCATTAACTCAAGTATATGTATTTTCATGCTATTTTAGCAATTACAATGTACCTAAAATAGAAAATTATGAAACATAACTTTATTTCTGGTTACATAAAATAATTTAAATAATAAAAATGTTTTTTTATATAATTAATTTTGTGTATATATATGCAATTAAAAATTTATAGGGATGGGTACTGACCACCAAAATTAGTGGCAGTTGGGTAACAATAAAATTATTTGTGAAGCAATCTCTATATTTAAGCAATCCCCACAAGTATCGTATCCCTACTTCTTCTTAAAATATTAAAAATAATTTATAAAATGTTATTCTTTCTAAACATTTAGTTTTTAAGAATTTTTATTAGTAAAAAGAATATAAAATCATTTCCCTTTTTTGCAAGCGTTCCAACACATTTCTTAATTGAGATTTCATGGATTTTTTCTTCAATAAATCATCTTTAAATTAGAGAAAGTATAAGAGACAGAGTCGTGCATTGGTGTGCGAAGGGGTCCTACCGCACCCGGCCTCCGATCGTCGGGGGTCTCCGAATATTTTTTAATTTTTACTTATAATAATGTTAGTATATAAATTATCCGACGCATTATTTTACAAAAACGAGCCCTAGTGTAGTGGCCAGACCCTTCAGTGTCAAGTATTCTATGTTTGTTCCAAGGTTTGAGTCCTGTTTTGTGCATTTTAATTTTTTCCAATTAATTTTGTTTTTATTAGAAAAAAAAGTTGTTGTGTTTAAAACGAACTAAATACATAAACTTGTTAACTATTTTTTTTAATTTTTAATATTTTTAGAATGACTTAAATATATAATTTTTATAGCTTTTTTACTATGATAATTAAATTAATTATTTGATTTTTTTAATATGTTTTCTATGCAATTTGTCTTCCAAAATTCAAATCTAAACTTTTTAACTTATAATTTATATTTTATTTATATATATTTTTTCTTATAAGTGTTTTGAGATAATAAACTTACAAAATTGTAATAATATAAATAATTTTGAAATTGTTAAAATAGTTATTCGAAATTGACTATAATTTTTAGAGACTTTTAATTTAGATTGTCAATGTTAGAAAAAAAAATAGCTGATAGGAATGCTCTAAATAACTTTAGATGTTTAGTGTTTTTTAATAATTTATCTTATACTTTTCTTTTAATATTTAACAATATTTAGATTTTTTTAGTATTTATTGATTTTTTCTGTATGTTTTTTTGACACGCCTTTAATATTTAATATATTGAATTTAATGACGATACGTTATTGTTGATATGGGTTTTGCAATTATCGATAATGGTTGATCAATTATATAGAAATATGATTGTTATTCATATCTCCTCTTCATTCTCATACCTCCTAGTCTCCTACTGTAATGTCTCGGGTAAGTTCGTTTATTATTTTAGGGTGAGTTGGATCTATTTATAAGTTTAAGGGTGTATTCGTCATTCTAGTAAAGTCCAAACCCTCATTCGCAATTTTGGTTTACTATATAAACCATCACCTCCTCTTTTTTGATTTTTCATAAGTCGGTTTTCCGGAGTTTAGTGTGTGTGTGTGTGTGTGTGTGTGTGTGTGTGTGTGTTGAAGCCGAGAGAAAAGGAGAAGAGTTCATCGTTCGAATAGGGTCGAAGATTTAATTCGATTGAGAAGATTTGAGGTATACCTTTTTTAACAAATGTTTGTATTTAGTAATAGACAATTTATGTCGGTTTAGATTTATCAAAATTCTTGATTTGTAGTTGGGTTAATCGAATCTGGGTCCGACCTGTTTTCCGGATTCTTTGTAGTCCGGATGGTTTTCCTGGATGGTTTTCCGGATTCGACTTATCCGGATTCGAGTGTTTCCGGATGAAGTCATACTCGGATTTCCAGAGTTTTCTAGATAGAGTCGCCGAAAAGGGACATTTTGTGAGTGTTTTCTAGGTAAAAGTATGATAGGTTTATCTAGAATTCTTAGCCTGCTAGAGAGTCTTATGTGTTTGATTTGGTAAATGGATATTTGTATTTAATTTATTTCAGATTCTGTGACTTTTGGTGAGAGATCGAATCATCTGTTTATTTGAGAAAAGCTTGGCAGTATTTTGATAGCAATCAGGTGAGTTTTATTTTAAACATTTTCAAACTGGAATACATATACACGGAATGAGAATGTGGTAGGTAGTGTAATAATGTGCTTATGATTGAAATATGATATTAAGATGTATGTTGTATTTATATAAGCATTGCATTACACGATTGCACTTTGGCCGGACTTAGGACCGGTGGAGTATTGGCTGTACGGAGGGATAGCGGAGTTGGCTGTATTTTAGTGCAACGGAGTAAATTGATTAGTTGGTTTAGCGCAACCAACTAATATGGCCATGGGAAAGAGTTGTACACAGTGCATACAATTTATGCTTGGTATTCTAATACTTGTTGTATATATGTGTGTTTACAAGATGATTACTAAACTGACAGGGATTTTCTCACTTAGACCAATTGGTCTAACCCTCATTTTCTTTTCAAAAATATGTATTCCAGGTCAAAGAATGTTTAAAGACAAAGGCAAGGATAAAGTGTAATATGCTTTCGAAGACTGTTTGAGATTAAGAAGTTTTAGTGAATCGTTTTGTTTGGATTGTATTGTAATATACTAGCGAAAAGTTTGTACTGATATATGTAATGTATAGTTTTGAGACCAATGGACCGTATGTGATATAATATGTATCTTTTGTTATGAAATGATGAGATGTATATTGTGTTATAAGGTGTAGGTTTGGGGTGGGTTGTTACAGATGGTATCAGAGCACTAGTTTAAGGGATTTAGGTATTCGGATCCATACCTAGACTTAAACTGCATGTGAAGTAGGATGTCCCTGATATTTTAGAACCTATGGGATATTACATATAAAAGGTCGAAGGAACATCATGTAAGGTAATTTCAAATTACATCTGGCCAGTGTAATTATGAACTTACTGGTACATGTTTGAACTGGAATACCTTATTATATGGGGTATGTGCTTATGTGTATATTAACTCTGTGAAAATCAACAGAATGACAAGTGGTACTCGACGTATGAATAGAGATGAAAAAGGAAATCCTGATAGAACAAATCCAACAACCAGAAATATACAGGAAAGGACAACCGGGACAAGAGGGAGAGGTGGAGAACGAGGTAGGGGTAGATCTAGAGGTAGGGTTCAACCCCAAGGTGTAACACCCCGGATTTGGTCCGGTAGGTAACTTAAGTGCTAACACCATTTTAAACCTATTTAGATCTTTGTTTGAATTAGATATCAATCCTATGTGAAAGTATTTGCTACCTGTATTCTTAAAAACTGATATTTGATACTAGTGTTGTCCGAAATTGAAATTTATGAAATATTGAAAAATTGAGTATGCGGACGTCCGCATGGCCTAAGGCCGGATGTCCGTGTCATAGTGGATGTCTGCGGGTCATCCGTGGAAGATACATAAGCTTTTGGTAGGAATTCTGGCCAAGGGAAGGCCGAACGTCCGCATGGTCACTTGACAGACGTCCGCGTCCGGTCTGACGAATTTTTACCCTTATTTTCTCCTTTTCCCACCTTCCTCCCACACTTTATCAAAAACCCCCCAAATCATTTTCCTCTCTATTGGAGGGCGATTTTTACCTCCCAATCCATCATCTCTCTTCATTAAATCACCATTAGGTTTAGAGCTTCATTATTGAGGATCTTACACTCTTAGAAGTATTTATTGAAGGTTTCATTCAAGAAGACAAGCACCTACCTCTTCAAATCATCACTCCAACTTCTAGGGTTTCATCTATTTTCTAGGTTTTGGTCTTAAAACCTAGATAGTGAGTGTTCTAACTTACTTTGAACTAGGTCCATGCTTTCTACTTGTTACTTTGCTTGTTTCTTCATTTTGTTGGAAACCCTAATTTTGAGAAATATGATTTATTGTCTTAATAGAGGTATTATTGGGTAATGGAAGTGTTGATAGGTTCTAAATGTTGATTCTATGATATTATGTCTTGATAAGTGGAGGTTTTCACACCCAAGGGTTACAAATCTACTTTGATGGTGTTGAGCATATCTTAATGATTAAGTTATTTAACCCATGTGGCTTATTGGGTGTAAATGGCCCTATGTGAACTAAGTATACTCTTACATGTGATATATGCATGTAGATAAATGGTGAAACATGTGCTATGAATGAAAGCCTTTACATCTATTATGCATCTCGATATGGATTGTGGCTAAAGTGGGCTTGAATAAATCAAGTTAAGTGTTCACTAGGAGGACATAGTGTTGGGCACCACCTTAAGGGTATGTGACTAAACCCTCGCCACCTTTGGGCAATGCCTTTGTTGTATCCCCGGGTGTGTCGGGCCTTTGGTGTCGCTTTTATGAGGATGACACTATGGTATCTCGACTCTTTGGGTGAAACTTCTTGGTGTTATGGGTCTCACCCCATTGACTTCAAATGTACACGTGGAAAACCAAATAATGTTTCTTATTTAATCATGCTATTAATTGCTATGTGTTCTCTTTTGGAATTACTCACCAAGCCTTGTCTTGACGCTTGTTTGAATGTTGCTTTGGATCTCAGGTTCTAGCGGAGCCGTTGTTAAGACAGATTAGGCAGAGCGTGTGAGCCACGAGGATATGCTTTTGGGGCACGAACCATAGAAGATGTATACGTTTAGAAATGACAACCTTTTTGTAATCTTACTTCCTCATTAGGATTTAGATTAGTTGGTTGTTATAACTCGATCCTTATGCACAATTGTAATTTAAACCAATGTACTCAAAGTTCCCCTTTTTGGGATGGCTCATTTATGATTAAGTGCCGCTCTTTCATATTATGAAAGTTTTTGTTTACCCCTATTTTTAGGGTGTTACAAGTTGGTATCAAAGCGTTGGTTTAAGTGAACTAGGTATTGTCTTTAGTATGCCTAGACTTAAACTGAGTTACCTTTATGAAATTCCAAGACCATGGGTAGAAACCATAGGTGGGGAAAGTATAGGACCAACGGAATTGCAGTTGTTGAAATTTGTAGTGATGATGAAAAGTATCCTTATGTGTGGGATATTTAAAATTTCATAGGGCCCGTGTTATGGTGAATATATTCATACGTGAGCGTGCTTGAACTTGTTATTATGATGCTTAATGATTGTAGTAGTACGTTACACACCGTTAATCTTTTAAAGAATTAACAGGTATGGTATTTATCATGTGTTGCAGTTCACCATGGTAAACACGAGGAGCCGAGTGGAAAATCAAGAGGAAGGTCAAGAAAACAGTGTGACGACGCGGGAAAACCCGAGACCACCGAACCGGGGGGATAATCCTCCTACCCCTCCGATTCCTCAGATGCTAAGGGGCGTTGTCGATCTTATACCCCAAAATAACATTGCGGTTGAAGAACCAGTGTTAGAGGAAGTGGATCCTCAATCTGTCATGATGGCAAGCTTTCTGCAGATGATGAATTCTGCAATGGACAAGAGAGATGAAAAGTTCCTAAAGTTACTAGAGGACCGAGATGCTAGTCACCGAAGGAATGAGAGAGTTGCAGAGAACGCTCTGGTTGGTTCGGGTGGAGTGGTACATGTTGTTGACACGGATGAGCGAGTGACCACAGAAGGAGAAAGGAGAGAAAAGGGTTGCTCTTATAAGACGTTCCTCTGTTGTAAGCCACCCGAGTTTCCGACGATCCAGTGGCTTGTATGAACAGGATCCGAGAGATTGAGCAAGCCTTTCGGGCTTGTGATTGTGGAGAAAACAAAAAAGTGAAGTTTGGATCTCAGATGTTGAGGGGTGCGACCCTCACGTGGTGGAATATCTTCACTTCTACCTTGGAGGCCTCGGTTTTGGCCAATTTGCAATGGGAGACTTTCAAGAAGAAGGTTCTGGAGGAATACTGCAACGAACAGGAAATGGATCGGATCGAGGAGGAATTCTGATCGCTCAAGAAAGGGGACTCGACTGTGAGGGAGTACACCCGTTTGTTCTTGGAGAAACTCAATTTGGTGGGGCATGTGGCCCCGATTGAGAAGGAAAGGGTTAAGGCATACCTCAAAGGATTACCGGCGGACATGATGGCCATGGTCCGCAACTCTAAAGTTGTTACACTGCGGGAGATGATAGAGGAGGCAAAGTTGATGGAGACCGTCTATGCGAAGGGAAAGGAAGAGAAGGTAATTGTTAGTGAGAAGAGGAAGTGGGAAGGGTCGGCCGGACCCACACGTCAATTCAGGCCTTATTCTGGGGGAAGAAATGGTGATCCTCGACGTGAGGTGAGGTGGTGCCATAAGTGTAAAAGCAAACATAGTGGCTCGTGCAACTCTAGGCCACATCCCAACCCGACCGAATGTGCAAAGTGCGGGAAGAGAGATCATGCGGTTCGAGATTGCCCGATTTGAGGGCCGGTTTGCTTCGAGTGCCGAGAACCAGGGCACACCAAGAGGGATTGCCCGAAGTTGATGGGGGGAAATCGAAGTACACCAAGCGGGGTGCCAATCAAGAGAGAGGATCCGCCGAGAGCGCCGAGCCGAGCTTTTCAGATGACCGTCGCGAAGGCGAGGGAGACCGCCGATGTTTTGACGGGTACGTTCCTCGTAAACTCCTTGCCTGCTCGTATACTGTTTGATTCGGGGGTGAATCTTTCTTTTGTATCGAATTCTTTTTGCAAGCAATTTACTATACCCGTTATTACACTTGTTGGGTCACCAAGGATTTGAAATTGACTCACCGATGTTTTCCCTAAAACTCCTACTTAGAATATTTTAGTTCAGTTCTTTGAATGACTTGTACAAGATATCAAATATTCGGTGAAGTCGAAGATCAACCGAAACCAAGCTTGAAGACTCTCTACTTGTGGAAAATAGAAGAATCTCGGCAACATTCAAACAAGTCATCACCACCGAAATTCCTTGACATTTCGGTGGCCTTCTCTCCACCGAATTTATAAGACAATTTCGGTGGCCTCTTCCACCGAAGTACATGGACAAATTCGGTGGTCCCCTTCTCCCACCGATGACCCTTTCGGTGCTCCTCTCACCACCGAAATATACATGTAACTTCGGTGGCCCTCTCACCACCGAAATATATATGTAACTTCGGTGGTCCTCTCACCACCGAAATATACATGTAACTTCGGTGGTCGCCTCACCACCGAAGTATACTTGTAATTTCGGTGGTCCTTTCACCACCGAAACATGCTCGCAATTTCGGTGGACTAGTTACCACCGAAACATGCTTGCAATTTCGGTGGACTAGTCTTCTTTCCACCGAAGATTTCTCAATCTCGGTGGAAACCACTTCGGTGCTAAAGGCTCAAGACAGAAGATCATTTATTATGGGACAATATCCTCCAGCAGAGAAAAGTGACAGTTTGTCTTTTTATCCACCTTCAGCTAAGGTCCCTATTATCTGCTCAAGCTACTCTGTCTGCACCTAGTGAAAAGTGACAAGGACTTCACAGTTCTCCTGAAGTCAACATTATCAGCATATGTGAAGATGACAAGTGTCCCAAGCATTTAATGCTTGGGCACTCCTTGGCACTATAAAAGGAGAAGTGCTCTTCTTGCAAATACTTACGCTTTCAAGAAATTCTCTCAGTGCAAGAAACCTTCTTTTAAGCCTTAAAACTCAATAGCTTTGCTCTTAGTGTTCTTAGTTGTTTTGTTGTATACTTTGTGTAAGATTGTTAGAATAGTTTATCTGTTCTTTTCCGCAACAATCTTAAGTTTTCTGTGTGTAATTCTTTTGAAAGTTTTTCAAATATAAGAATTAAAATTGTGAAATTTTTGTGTATTGTATTCAACCCCCCCTTCTACAATACTTGTTAAGCCATCTGGGACTAACAAGTGGTATCAGAGCAGAAAGTTTAATTCCATAAACTTGATCTGCGATGGCTGCCTCTTCTTCTTCTACTGTTGAAAACTCTTTTCAAAACAACTTCTCTGAAAACGGCTCTATTTCAAAACCTCCTAAGTTCAATCCCAACAACTTCTCTTTGTGGAAAAGCCGCATGATGCTATTCATGGAAGGAGTGGATACTAGATATCCAACCATTCTCAACGAGGGACCCATTATCCCCAGAGTTTGGGCTCGCTATGACACGCAGAGGCCAGGCAAAGAGGCCTTTGAAAAGGAAATCTCAAGTGATTCTGATGAGGAAAAATCCAGTGCTACTGGTCGGTATATTCTCAAAAATCCTAAAAAGTATACTGATGAGGAGAAACGTTTAGTTACTCTTGACTCCAAGGTAAGAGCTATTATTGCTCTCTCTCTTCCTGATGAGGTCTACCACTCTTTGGTGAACTTTGAAACTGCCAAAGAAATGTGGACCACTCTATGTGTTCTGTACGAAGGTACAGAGGAAGTCAAGAAATGCAAAAAGATTGGTCTTATCAGAAAGTATGAACTTTTTTCTTTTGAAAAAGGAGATTCTCTTCCTAGTTTCTATAACCGCTTCAACTCTCTTTTAAATGATCTTAAGTTGTTGGGCAGAGTCTATGATAATGAGGAAGTCTTGTGCAAGTTCATGGATTGTCTCCCAGATTTTTGGGAAAATATATGTACTTGCATCAAAACTACCAAGGACCTTGAGTTCATGCCCTTAACCGTACTATATGGTACTCTTTTCAACTTTGAGCAAACCAAGCTTCAACGGAAATCTTTCATCAAGGAAATAAAGAGCTCCTCCATAGCTCTTGTTAGTGAAAGTTCCAAGAATTCTCAAAATCTTCCTAGAATCACCTATCCTTCATCTGACTCTGACAATGACAGCCAAACAAATGTAACCCACCAAACGGAAGCATATCTTAGTGATGCTGATGATGAAGGTGAGGATATCATGGTTGAACAGTTGTCGGATGAGATGGCAATGATGGCCGGTTCTAAACACAAATTTCGTCCCTTCAACAAATCTCGAAGTCTTAGAAAAACTTCATCTTTCAAAACCTCTTCTGACAAATCCAATGAGGAATGCTACAACTGTGGCAAGAAAGGACATTTTGCATCTGAATGTAGAAGCAAGCGTATCTCCAAGTCCAAATTTACTTCTTCTGACAATCCCTCTTCAAAAAGGGAAAAATCCAAACACATGCCTTTCAAATCAACCTTTCCCAAAAAGGAGTCCCCACCATCCTTCTTAAATCATCAGGAGCGTGCCGAGAAATATAAGGCCAAGTACAAGAAAGAGAAGGAAAGGAGTGAGGGTCTAGAGAGAAAAGGGAAGGGTCTCATGGCAGAAACCCACGATTGGGACGACGAAGACACCTCCGACAGTGATTCTCAGAATAGATGCTTTGTGGCCATCTCAGAAGAAATGGAAGTTTCCGAAAGTGCCACTTCACCTATGGCTCTAGTGGCAACTGGGTGCTCCACAGCCTACGCTCAGGTACATCCCTTCAATAATATGTCTGATATTGAAAAGATCAATGCTTATGAATCTTTAACTCAAGACTTTTATTCTGTTAAAGACAGTAAGAATAGAAAATCTGTTCAAGTAAAAGAGCTCAAAGCTGAACTTGAAATTTGCATGTCTAAGCTTAAAAAGTTTGAGGAAATAAAAATTGAGCTTGAGGACTTGAAAACAATAAATCATCTGATCTCAAAAGAAAAGAACTCTCTCTTTAAGAAACTAAAAAGGGAACAAGAAGTCATTAAAAAATGGTCAAGCTCTTCCAAAAATCTTGAACAAATCTTTCAAAGTCAAATCTGTAGTACAAACAAGTTCGGTCTAGGATTTGGAAAAACTGATGTTTGTGAGTCCACTTTTGCTCTTGTTCCCCCCACCAATGCTTGTGATAATCTCTCTGATTCCAGCTCTTGTGATTCCATCTCTTTGAACTCGTTAGATCTGTGTGAAGCCTTAAAATATGGGATATCCTTAAAGGCCAAAGACTCCTCATTGCAAATTACTGAGAAGCAAGATTCAAATGACGTTTCCAAACCCATCCATGATCAGCTCAAACTTTCAGTCATGGATGAAGCCTCCTCCTCAAACTCTGCAAAAGCTAATCCTTCCAAAAGATCTAAACCCACCGATCTCATCTCCTTTGTGCCCACCGATCCCACAATCTATGACCCTCCAATCCCTCTTCATGAAGTGTTGAAATCTATTCACATAGACACCTACACCGAACCTAAGCCCTCAAAGATCCCCAAAAGGGAAACTCCTGTTCATTCAAAAAGGATTTCCTGTGCTGACAAAGGAAAATCGATAGTCAACTGCATGGCAAGCTCTCATCCCAAAAGTTCTACCCCAAACATTCCCCCTTACAACACCTATGTACCTAGATCTGTGCTTTTGAGAAAATCAACTCCCAAAGATTTATCCAAAGGAATCCTTGGGTCCAAGCCCCCTGCTCTGTTCTCCTCTAACAAGGTTATAAGAACAAATGATAAAAGCCAAAACATGAAAAATGCTAAAAAGGTTTTTATCTATAGAAAATGCTATAACTGTGGTGACACTTTTCATATGGCTAAGGACTGTCCCAAGGATAGGATTGATAGATCCAAGCTTAAGGAATCAAGCTCTTCTAACCCCAAAGGACCCATTACAAAATGGGTACCAAAGAACTAATATGTGTTTGCATGCAGGCTTTTGAGCACCATCAAATTTGGTATTTAGACAGCGGGTGCTCACGCCATATGACGGGAAACAAGTCTCTTCTCATCAACTATGTGCCGGGAAAGGGTCCATCTGTAACCTTTGGTGATAATTCTAAGGCTTACACCAAAGGATACGGGACCCTCTCTAACGGATCTGTAACTTTCAACAAAGTGGCTTTTGTGGACGGCCTCATGCATAACCTTCTCAGCATTAGCCAACTGTGTGATCTTGGATACAAAGTTATCTTTGAACTTTGTGTCTGCTCCGTGGTAGACAAACATTTCAATGTGGTATTATCGGGAAGACGGATGGAAAATGTCTACGTCATAGATATGGGGCAATCCAACTCTTCTCCAAATGTCTGCTTTGTGTCAAATGATGCATCCAAAAGAAACTGGTTGTGGCACAAACGTCTTTCTCATCTAAACTTCAAGACCTTGCATAAAATTTCCAACAAAGAGCTGGTGACAGGCATGCCAAAGTTGAACTTTGTCAAAGAGAAGCTGTGTGATGCATGTGAAAAGGGAAAGCTCACCAAAACATCCTTCAAGACGAAGCAATGCTCTTCCATCACTCTTCCTCTTCAATTGCTGCACATGGATCTATGTGGACCAGTCAGCACTCCAAGTCTTGGAGGCAAAAGGTATATTCTTGTTATTGTTGATGAATTTACCAGATATACTTGGGTGTTCTTTCTCAGGTACAAAAGTGATGCTACTGAAGAAATCATCAACTTTGTCAAGAAAAATGAAGTTCTCAATGGCCAGCTTGTCCGCTCGGTAAGAAGTGACAATGGCACTGAATTCAGAAATAGTGCTCTCGAAGACTTCTTCACCGAAAAAGGGATCTCTCAGAACTTCTCCGCTGTTCGTACTCCTCAGCAAAATGGAGTGGTGGAAAGGAAAAACAGAACACTGTGTGAGGCCGCTAGATCCATGCTGAGCGAATCAAATCTTCCCACCTATTTTTGGGCCGAAGCTGTGAATACTGCCTGCTTCACTCAAAACAGGTCAGTAATATCCAAAAGACATGATAAAACCCCGTATGAAGTTTTTCATGGTAGAAAACCAAATATTGGCTTTCTTCATGTCTTTGGGTGTATCTGCTTTATTCTTAATGATCGTGAAAATCTTGGGAAGTTCGATCCCAAGGCAGATGAGGGAATATTTGTTGGATACTCCTTATCCTCCAAAGCTTATAGGGTGTACAATCTCAGAAGAAAAAGCATTGATGAGTCCATCCATGTCAAGTTTGATGATCTCAGATGTTCCTCACTTTCAAGTGATGAGGATGATTTACACAGATGGATTTCATCATGTATTGGTGATACTCCCTTAGTCACTTCCACCGATATCTCCTCTATTCCCTCAAATCCTTCCATCTCAAAAAACCCAGCTGGATCACTCTCTCCCACCGAAATTGATCAACCCATCTCTCACACCAAGCTCCCCATTTCCACCGAAAATCTACTCCAAAGCCCTTCTTCCATCCCTAATCCCACCGAAAATCTCATGGGTCCCACTACCGAAAATCCCACTTTACACCAAACCTCTGATCCTACTACTCCATTTCACTCTACTCCTCATACCCCATCACCTTTACCCCCTGCTCTAAAATGGACCAAAGATCACCCCATAGATCAAATTATTGGTGATCAACAAGCAGGTGTCCAAACCCGCAGAGGAGTTGGAAATATCTGTCTCTACGTGAATTTCCTCTCTCTCTCTGAACCCAAGAAAGTGGATGAAGCTCTATCAGATCCTTGTTGGATCACTGCCATGCAAGAAGAACTTTCTCAGTTCCAGAGAAATAAAGTTTGGAGATTGGTTCCCAAACCCAGAAACAAGACAATCATTGGAACCAAGTGGGTATTCAGGAACAAAATGGATGAAGATGGTACTGTGATCAGGAACAAGGCCCGATTGGTAGCTCAAGGATACAGACAGGAAGAAGGCATTGACTATGATGAAACATTTGCCCCTGTTGCAAGACTTGAAGCTATAAGGATCTTTCTGGCTCATGCTGCCTACCGAAATTTTAGGGTTTTTCAAATGGATGTTAAAAGTGCCTTTCTCAATGGAGAACTTGCAGAAGAAGTCTACGTGAAACAACCTCCTGGCTTTGAAGACCCAGCTCATCCAAACTTTGTGTACAGACTTGACAAAGCTTTGTATGGTCTCAAGCAAGCTCCACGTGCTTGGTATGACACTCTTGCCAACTTTCTTCTCAAGCATGGATATTCCAGAGGTAAAATTGACAATACTCTCTTCATCAAAGAAACCTCAGGTAATATAATTCTTGTTCAAATCTATGTTGATGACATCATCTTTGGTGCCACTGATGAATGCCTATGTGATGAGTTTGCCTCTCTCATGATGAGTGAATATGAGATGAGCATGATGGGAGAGCTTACATTTTTCTTGGGCCTTCAAGTCAAACAATCTTCAGAAGGAATTTTTATAAATCAAAGCAAATATATTCGGGACCTTCTGAAGAAATTTAACTTTCTAGACAGCTCTCCTATGAAAACTCCCATGGCACCTCCCTTGAAATTGTGTGCCGATCTAAAAGGTGAATCTGTGGATGTTACTCTTTACCGAGGTATGATAGGTTCTCTTCTTTACCTAACTGCTAGCAGACCGGATATTATGTTTGCTACCTGTCTATGTGCTCGTTATCAGGCCAATCCTAAAGTATCACATTTAAAGGCTGTAAAACGAATTTTTCGGTATCTTAAGGGCACACTGCACTTGGGTCTTTGGTATCCCAAAGACTCAAGTTTTGAACTAATTGGCTATTCAGATTCAGACTTTGCAGGTTCCCAGATTGATAGAAAGAGTACTACAGGAAGCTGTCAGCTCCTTGGGGGAAAATTAGTAAGTTGGTCCAGCAAGAAACAAAACTCTGTATCCACCTCTACTGCTGAGGCTGAATATGTAGCTGCCGGGAGCTGCTGTGCTCAGATTCTATGGATGAGAAACCAACTAAGGGACTATAATCAATTCTTTTCTAAAGTCCCAATTCTGTGTGATAATTCCAGTGCTATAGCTATAGCAAATAATCCTGTTCTTCATTCTAGATCTAAACACATCGATATCAGATATCACTTCATAAGAGATCACATTTCCAAAGGTGACATTGAACTACACTTCATTCCCACCGATTTGCAGCTTGCCGATATTTTCACCAAACCTCTTGATGAAACCAGGTTCAACTTTCTCATCAGTGAACTTGGGATGTGCAATTTCCAAGAATAAATATGTGTTCATGCTTCACCGATCTCACATCGGTGGACACCTTCGTATCTACTTCTCTCTCTCCACCGATCTCTCATCGGTGGACAACCTATGTGTCAAATCTTTTCTATCTCTTTTCATTTCGGTAATAATCTCGAGTATCGGTGAAGCGTGCCTACCACCGAAGCACGTTTCGGTGAAAATTTCCAGAATCGGTGGAAATCTGTCCACCACCGAAATCTCATTTCGGTGGTCATCTCAAATCGGTGAAACTTGTCCACCACCGAAGTCTCAAATCGGTGGTCATCCCAAATCGGTGAAATCTGTTCACCACCGAAGTCTCAAATCGGTGGTCATCCCAAATCGGTGAAACCTGTTCATCACCGAAGTCTCAAATCGGTGGTCATCTCAAATCGGTGAAAACTGTCCACCACCGAAATCTCAAATCGGTGATCATCTCATTTCGGTGGTACTATCCAAATTCGGTGAACCTTTCTATCACCGAAGCCCCATTTCGGTGGTACTATCCAAATCGGTGAAACCTTTCTTCCACCGAAGTTCCACCGAAGTCCCACCGAAGTCCCACCGATCGTCCACCGAGCGAACACCGATTCCTCCACCGAAGCATCACCGAGCCTACACCGATTCACACGGTTCCCAAAGCCCACTTGTGACCACTCAATTGCTTTTGCGTCAGACCCTTCGCCTATCCGCCGCTCCTTGTCCCGATTTCCAATAACTCTTTCACCTCAAGAGCCGCATGTCCCCTCTTCCCATACAAAAATCATCATCACCGTGCCTTTTCATTTCCCTATATATACACATACCCCCTTCATTTCTTCCCCACTCCTCACAATTCAAACCTGCAACTCTCTCCACTCCAAACATATCTCTCTCATGGCATCCTCTCGATATCAAATTCCTACACGTTTTGAAGACCTCCGCTTCAACCAATGCAATCACGTTGCCCGCCTTGAATCCGATCCCGCTCATCCCGAGTTCTCTACTATCGCTAAATTTCTGTCTCGCTCTCCTCTTCTTCATGCCTTCTCATGCAACCCCAGGATGAGCAAAATGCTCATTAGTCAATTCTGGCTATCCTCCGTGTACGATCCCTCCAATGAGGCCATTCACGCCTCCATCTTCACCAATGCCGAAGGTGATCACGACCTCACTTTTGGGGTCGATGATGTTCGTCTAGCTCTCAAGATCGATGCCTTTCCCGACTATGAAGACATGTATTTGGATACCATCCATGAAGACATTGTTCTTACCACCGGTTATGTGCTCGACGACTCCTCCAAAAGCTCCAAAGGCCCCGGTACTCTTCTTCGCAGCAAAATGGGAGGCATTTGGAATTTCTTCTTCGCTCACGTTATCCATTGCCTCTCACGCAAAACAAGTGGACATGACCAATCGCCCTCACACGTAAACAAACTCGCTCATGCCCTCATCTTCCAAAGGAAAGTTGACTTCGCCCAATATTTCTTCTCAGAACTTGTCGAGGTCATCAAAACTCCCAAGAAGTGTTATGTTGCTTTTCCCCGCTTCATCTCCATGATTCTACAACACAAGCTTTCCAAAGCTTTGGAGACCGATCGCCGCTCTTCCTCGCCCCGGTTCTCGTATGAATGGTCATCTCCCGTTGTGGGCACCAAAACCCTCAACGTCAAGCCGCTCGCCACCGATCGCCCATTACGCCCAGGTATGATTTCCTTCGCTCTATCTCCCGAACTTCGTTGGGGTGACGCGGAAATTCCCGGGTTTCGCCACTTGGAAATTCCCGAGGTCACTCCAACTGTTGTGGTCCCTTCTCCCCGGTCCCGAGTGACGTCGGGTGGCACTCAAAAGAAACGACAGAAGGCCACCGGCACCTCCGCTCCCGCTTCTCGAACCACGTCACCGAGAGATCCCTCGGAGACTTCCCCGGTTCACACCCCTTCTCACAAGCGGAGGCACTCACCCTCCCCTTCGGGATCTCTTCCAAAGAGGTCTCGGAAACCATCGGCCCAACCGACTCATCCAACCGTCGATTCTCCAAAATCGCCGGTTGTTGAACTTCATCCCTCCGGGCCAAGGGTACCCGCTACACACCCCACCGTCCCCTCTGTTGCCTCTCGAAAGGCCTCAGTTACATTTCAGGAGAACCCCCCGCATACCTCCCCACTCGACTCCTTGGGTGGTGGGGATGACCTCGAGATCTCTCCGCTCGAGGGTTCTGACTTCACACTACACAGCTTTACACCCGATCAGTTTTCGATCGAAGACATTGCACAACCCTCTAAGGGTTCCCCCCCAATTGCACCCTTTGATTTCTTTGATTTTCTTTTAGCGGACACTGGTTCTCCCCAAACCATCCCGTCCACCGACGAACATCACACCGAGTCTCCCTCGTCCTCGCAACAATCACCCCCCCGATCCCCTGCTCCCCCCCGATCATCTGCTCCCCCCCCGATTGCTACAACCCGACAACTTGGTGCCTTACCTCCATATTCCCATTCCCGAGCCTGACCCCCACCGACTACTCTTCCAGTTTCCCGAAATCGGTGGCCACACTTCCCCGCCCATTGACCGCACCTCTACCTTTCTTAAATCTACCATCACCTTAATCTCCCAAGCCAATTCCCGCATCTCTACCCTCGAGTCTCAGCTACCGCATCTTCTTCTTGATGCCATCACCGAAGCCCTACGGCCCGTTCAAGAAAAATTATCTGCCCTTTCTACCACAGTGGAGTCCCTCTCCAAACCTTCCACTGACTCACCCAGTCCTGAACGTTCCCAGTGGGAAATGGATCTCGGTGATTTTGCCTTGGTTCCCCATACCACCGAAACGAGTCTAGCCTTCCTACACTCCAAGTTTGATAAGGCCTTCTATGAGTTAGGTTTCAAGTTGCCGGCTGTTCCTGAGGGGGAGAAAACCACGGCTCCACCGAAACTTCCATCCATAAAGAAAATTTCCAGTAACCAGCCTCCACCGAAACCCTCACCACCGAAACCATCCTCACCACCGAAACCATCCTCATCACCGAAACCTTTCTCTCCACCGAAACCCTCTTCTCCACCGAAACATGTCTCACTCTCACCGACCAATACTGGCTCCACCGAAGCTCTTGACCTTAATGCATCAGTTGAGGGGGAGCAGTCCAGCAATGCTCCCGAAGACAAAGGGAAGAGAATTCTTTCGGCCGAAGAATTGGCCAGAGAAGCAAAGAAGAAAAAGGATCTGACAAAATATGGGGCTCGACCGAAGGACGCTGAAACTCTCAAACTCAAGCCTGCTTCTCAACCAATCACCACCGAACTTGGCCTCTCTGCTCAAGAAATTGAGGAAGCAAGAATAGCTCAAATCGACTTAGACAAATCCAGAGATCTTTCTCTCAAAGCTGCCACAGAAGAAGCTTCAAAAGTCAAGTCCACCGATGCCATCCAAACACAGAGATCGGTTCTCAGTGCCTTGGAACAACAAAAGAATGAAGAAATTAATTGGTACAAAAAGACCATGCACCACCGGAGCTATAGGTCACAAATTTCTTCAGTAAAGATTGCCACCTCCAAAGCAAATCCTCAAGACATCAGATTGATTATTAGCTGGGATGATGGTTCTATGAAGAGTGTGAAAGAAAGCCATCTCCAACTCTTCGGTCTCTCGGAATGGTATGAAATCACTCAACACCTCGTCAAGAGTCCAAATCCAAGGAAAGACATCTTTGTAAAATACATTGATGGTCTAATGAATAAGATGAAGGAGATCAAAAGAAAACATAACATCATTCTCTCCACCGAAGAAAGAGCCAAACTGCTGTCTCTGAAAGAGAAGATCATCCTCCCCAAAGTCAAAAATCCTCCTGACTCAGTCTTCAAGGAAATGGCAAGAGAAGGTAAAATCCCAAATGTAAGCAATCTTAACCTTACCATTCCCACCTCTGTTCCCTATCCTACCACAACCTTGAGCCTCTCACCAATACCAGGATTATTCTTCAACGACGGTCTCGGTCGTCGGGCATTCTTCAGATTTGCCCAGATGTCCATAGCCGATACCATATTTCTGGAAGGCATTCACAACCTCTTTCCGAACATCCCCGAAGCTCAACCGTTCTATAGAAACTTACTGGATGAAATCAAGCGCCGCAAAACCTCAAAGAAGTAAGTTCTCTCCAGTTAGTACTTGTAAAAGTTAATTTCTCTTTTTGTAAAAATTGTACGAGAACTTATCTTAATACAAGTATCTCTATTTGAATTTTATTTCCGTACATACTTCATTTTTTGTTCCCTGTAAATACTGTACATAGTATACATACACATACAAAAGAAAAAGGTCAAAAAGATCAAAAAGAATGGTCTATGTGAAAAGAACCCAAAAGAGTAAAAAGGGTCAAAAACGCACTTACTTTTGTTTACTCTTGAATATTCTAAGATAAGGAGCTCAAATTCAAATAGGGGGAGATTGTTGGGTCACCAAGGATTTGAAATTGACTCACCGATGTTTTCCCTAAAACTCCTACTTAGAATATTTTAGTTCAGTTCTTTGAATGACTTGTACAAGATATCAAATATTCGGTGAAGTCGAAGATCAACCGAAACCAAGCTTGAAGACTCTCTACTTGTGGAAAATAGAAGAATCTCGGCAACATTCAAACAAGTCATCACCACCGAAATTCCTTGACATTTCGGTGGCCTTCTCTCCACCGAATTTATAAGACAATTTCGGTGGCCTCTTCCACCGAAGTACATGGACAAATTCGGTGGTCCCCTTCTCCCACCGATGACCCTTTCGGTGCTCCTCTCACCACCGAAATATACATGTAACTTCGGTGGCCCTCTCACCACCGAAATATATATGTAACTTCGGTGGTCCTCTCACCACCGAAATATACATGTAACTTCGGTGGTCGCCTCACCACCGAAGTATACTTGTAATTTCGGTGGTCCTTTCACCACCGAAACATGCTCGCAATTTCGGTGGACTAGTTACCACCGAAACATGCTTGCAATTTCGGTGGACTAGTCTTCTTTCCACCGAAGATTTCTCAATCTCGGTGGAAACCACTTCGGTGCTAAAGGCTCAAGACAGAAGATCATTTATTATGGGACAATATCCTCCAGCAGAGAAAAGTGACAGTTTGTCTTTTTATCCACCTTCAGCTAAGGTCCCTATTATCTGCTCAAGCTACTCTGTCTGCACCTAGTGAAAAGTGACAAGGACTTCACAGTTCTCCTGAAGTCAACATTATCAGCATATGTGAAGATGACAAGTGTCCCAAGCATTTAATGCTTGGGCACTCCTTGGCACTATAAAAGGAGAAGTGCTCTTCTTGCAAATACTTACGCTTTCAAGAAATTCTCTCAGTGCAAGAAACCTTCTTTTAAGCCTTAAAACTCAATAGCTTTGCTCTTAGTGTTCTTAGTTGTTTTGTTGTATACTTTGTGTAAGATTGTTAGAATAGTTTATCTGTTCTTTTCCGCAACAATCTTAAGTTTTCTGTGTGTAATTCTTTTGAAAGTTTTTCAAATATAAGAATTAAAATTGTGAAATTTTTGTGTATTGTATTCAACCCCCCCTTCTACAATACTTGTTAAGCCATCTGGGACTAACAACACTCTCGGACGCCCTAGTAGTCGAGGTAGCTAATGGGGAACAAGTATTGATCTGGGAATGTTATAGTAAGTGCACCTTGGAGATAGATGGGATCACTTTCGAGGAAAATTTGTTGCCTATGTCGATCGGTGGTTTTGATGTGATTGTGGGTATGGATTGGTTGACCGAGAATAAGGCCGAAATCTTGTGTGCAAAAAAGTCGATCCAAATTACGACTTCGAATGGGAATGTAGTGACAGTGTATGGGGAGAAAAGGGGAAGGACTACTTCAATAATCTCTTCGTTAAAGGCGCAGAAGTTCCTTGCTAAGGGATACTTGTCATGTTTGGCTTACGTCATGGACGCGAAGTTAGAAAAGAAGAAGTTAGAGAATGTAGCGGTAGTGCATGACTACCCGGATGTTTTTCCAGAGGATTTGCCCGGTTTACCACCGGAACGATAAGTGGAGTTCCACATAGACCTCACCCCGGGAGCGGCTCCGATTGAACGTGCTCCGTATCGTTTGGCTCCAACCGAATTGCAAGAAACGATGTTGCAACTACAGGTATTGTTAGAGAAGGGGTTTATACGACCGAGCTCGTCGTCGTGAGGAGCTCCAGTGTTATTCGTGAAAAAGAAAGATGGGTCAATGCGGATGTGCATAGTTTACCGAGGATTGAACAAGGTAACAGTAAAGAACAAATACCCGCTTCCCCGAATTGATGATCTCTTTGACCAACTACAAGGAGCGAGTTGTTTCTCCAAAATCGATTTGAGGTCCGGATACCACCAAGTAAGAGTAAAAGAAAGCGACATTCCGAAGACGGCTTTTCGAACGCGGTATGGACACTATGAATTCTTGGTGATGCCATTTGGGTTGACAATCGCACCGGCCGTGTTTATGGACTTAATGAACCGCGTGTGTCGTCCTTTCTTGGACAAGTCAGTAATAGTCTTTATCGACGATATCTTGATCTACTCTAAATATGAGGTCGAGCATAGTCGACATCTACGGGAAGTATTGGAAGTTCTTCGGAGGGAAAGGTTGTATGCCAAGTTCTCCAAGTGCGAATTTTGGTTACGGGAAGTCCAATTCTTGGGACACTTGGTGACTCAAGACGGGGTGAAAGTGGACCCATCAAAGGTGGAAGCTATGACAAATTGGAAGACGCCCACGAGCCCAACTGAAATCAGAAGCTTCTTGGGCCTAGCCGGATATTATAGACGATTTATTCAAGACTTCTCAAAAATTGCTACACCACTTACTTCTTTGACAAGGAAGAATGTCAAATTTGTGTGGATTACCGTCCAAGAACAAGCCTTCGAAGCACTCAAAAAGAAATTGTGTGAAGCGCCAATCTTATCCTTGCCCGAAGGATCGGAAGACTTTGTGGTATATAGCGACGCATCAAAAATGAGACTTGGTTGTGTGTAAATGCAAAGAGGGAAGGTGATAGCTTATGCGTCACGACAACTAAAGGACCATGAGAAGAATTACCCAACTCACGATTTGGAGTTGGCGGCGGTGGTTTTTTGCTTTGAAGTTATGGCGACACTATTTGTACGGGACGAAGTGCACTCTTTATACCGATCATAAAGGTCTTAAGTATATCTTCGACCAAAAGAAACTAAATATGCGACAACGGAGGTGGCTCGAACTTTTGAAGGATTATGATTGTGAGTTACTTTACCACCCCGGGAAAGCCAACGTGGTGACGGACGCCTTGAGCCAAAAGGACCACGGAGATGGGATCAAGTTAAACCTCAACCGAATCGATGTGGTATCAAGTTTGATGGAGAGCGTCAAAGCAAGTCAATTGGAGGCACTTCGGGAAGAGAACCTTAAGGCCAAAGTCATGGTAAAGCAACGGGAGCTACTAACGGAAGATAGTCGCGGCCTTAAGCTCTTCCAAGGTCGGATTTGGGTGCCGAAAATCGGTGGTAATCGTGAACTGCTTCTTGAGGAAGCTCACAAGTCTCGATACTTTATACATCCCGGTAGCACCAAGATGTATAGAGACCTAAAGTTGAATTATTGGTGGCCGATGATGAAGCTCGATGTGGCTAAGCATGTGGGGACCTGTGTGACGTGTCTTCAAGTCAAGGCGCAACACCAAAAACCGTATGGAAGTTTTATAATGTTTGAAAATTCCGGAGTGGAAATGGGACAACGTCACAATGGATTTTGTGACAAAGCTATCGAAGACGTTACGGGGTCACAACACTATTTGGGTAATTGTGGACCGACAGACTAAAAGCGCACACTTTTTGGCGATGCGGGAAACGTTGCCTATGGACAAACTCACAAGACTTTACATCAACGAGATCGTGTTGAGGCACGGAGTGCCGCTATCCATTGTGTCCGATAGAGATAGCCGATTCACTTATAATTTTTGGGCTAGTTTCCAAAAAGAGTTGGGAACGAAGGTAAAGCTAAGTACGGCCTACCATCCCCAAACGGATGGGCAAAGTGAAAGAACAATACAAACACTTGAAGATATGCTCCGGTCATGTGTCATAGATTTTGGTGGAAGTTGGGACACACACCTCCCGTTGGTGGAATTCGCATACAACAACAGTTACCATTCAAGCCTCAATGCCTCTCCTTTCGAAGCTCTGTATGGTCGTAGGTGTAGAACTCCCGTTTGTTGGCTTAAAGCGGGGAGAAGCAATTTGCGGGGCTGGAAATTATGCAAGAAACCGCGGATAAAGTAAAAGAAATTCGAGAACGTTTAAAGGCGGCGCAAGACCGACAAAAGAGCTATGCGGACAAGAAAAGTCGACCAATCGAGTTTCAAGTGGGAGATCGAGTCATGTTGAAGGTATCGCCATGGAAAGGTATTATCCGATTCGGAAAACGCATAAAACTTAGTCCTCGTTTCCTTGGACCATTCACAATCTTGGAGATGAACGGACTAGAAGCCTATAAACTAGACCTACCGACGTAAATGGATGGAATTCATCCCACATTCCACATGTGATACTTACGAAAGTGTTTGGCCGAGGAGGAGAGCGTGATCCCATTGACGGAAATCCGGGTTGACAATGGAAATCGTTGTGTCGAGGAGCCGGAGGCTATACTTGAATCAAAGACTAAGAAGCTCCGCCACAAGGACGTGACGATGGTGAAGGTTAATGGAAACATCATCGTGGGGCAAATGTGACTTGGGAGTCCGAGGAGGACATGAGGAAACGTTATCCCAACCTTTTAGTGTAGAGCTCGATTTCGGGGACGAAATCCTCTCAAGGTGGGGAGGATTGTAACACCCTGGATTTGGTCCGGTAGGTAACTTAAGTGCTAACACCATTTTAAACCTTTTTAGATATTTGTTTGAATTGGATATCAATCCTATGTGAAAGTAGTTGCTACCTGCATTCTTAAAAACTGATATTTGATACTAGTGTTGTCCGAAATTGAAATTTATGAAATATTGAAAAATTGAGTATGCGGATGTCCGCATGGCCTAAGGCCGGAATTCCGTGTCATAGTGGACGTCCGCGGGTCATCCGCGGAAGATACAGAAGCTTTTGGTAGGAATTCTGGCCAAGGGAAGGCCGGACGTCCGCATGGTCACTTGGCAGACGTCCGCGTCCGGTCAGACGATTTTTTACCCTTATTTTCTCCTTTTCCCACCTTCCTCCCACACTTTATAAAAAACCCCCAAATCGTTTTCCTCTCTATTGGAGGGCAATTTTTACCTCCCAATCCATCATCTCTCTTCATTAAATCACCATTAGGTTTAGAGCTTCATTATTGAGGATCTTACACTTTTAGAAGTATTTATTGAAGGTTTCATTCAAGAAGACAAGCACCTACCTCTTCAAATCATCACTCCAACTTTTAGGGTTTCATTCATTTTCTAGGTTTTGGTCTTAAAACCTAGATAGTGAGTGTTCAAACTTACTTTGAACTAGATCCATGCTTTCTACTTGTTACTTTGCTTGTTTCTTCATTTTATTGGAAACCCTCATTTTGAGAAATATGATTTGTTGTCTTCATGGAGGTATTATTGGGTAATGGAAGTGTTGATAGGTTCTACATGTTGATTCTATGATATTATGCCTTTGATAAGTGGAGGTTTTCACACCCAAGGGTTACAAATCTACTTTGATGGTGTTGAGCATATATTGATGATTAAGGTATTTAACCCATGTGGCTTATTGGGTGTAAATGGCCCTATGTGAACTAAGTATACTCTTACATGTGATATATGTATGTAGATAAATGGTGAAACATGTGCTATGAATGAAAGCCTTTACATCTATTATGCATCTCGATATGGATTGTGGCTAAATTGGGCTTGAATGAATCAAGTTAAGTGTTCACTAGGAGGACATAGTCTTGGGCACCACCTTAATGGTATGTGCCTAGACCCTCTCCACCTTTGGGAAATGCCTTTGTTGTATCCCCGGGTGTGCCGGACCTTTGGTGTCGCTTTTATGCGGATGACACTAAGGTATCTCGACTCTTTGGGTGGAACTTCTTGGTGTTATGGGTCTCCCCCATTGACTTCAAATGTACACGTGAAAACCCGAATAATGTTTCTTATTTAATCATGCTATTAATTGCTATGTGTTCTCTTTTGGAATTACTCACCAAGCCTTGTCTTGACACTTGTTTGAATGTTGATTTGGATCTCAGGTTCTAGTGGAGCCGTTGTTAAGACAGATTAGGCGGAGCATGTGAGCCACGGGGATATGCTTTTCGGGCATGAACCATAGAAGATTTATACGTTTAGAAATGACAACCTTTTTGTAATATTACTTCCTCAATAGGATTTAGATTAGTTGGTTGTTATAACTCGATCCTTATGCACAATTGTAATTTAAACCAATGTACTCAAAGTTTCCCTTTTTGGGATGGCTCATTTATGATTAAGTGCCGCACTTTCATATTATGAAAGTTTTTGTTTACCCCTATTATTTTGTACATGGGCGACCGTTCTCGTGTTTTCTTAAATAATTAACGTTCTCGTTTGAACCTTCTTCTATATATCATATCCCTCCTCCCTTATTATATCGTGACCCCCACCCCTCCTATATGATTTCTCGTCCAACCATTGTCTCGAAACACCATAGTCGGTATACAATATCTATCACCTCTATAGTTTCTCCCCAGGCATGCCTTTTACTCATCCACTAGATCTGGGCCTTGATGAAAACTATGACGATGGTGGCTTGTAACACCCAGATTTTTGGTAAGTAAAAGTCACCTCGTACGTTCCTATAACTTCTAAGTCATGGACTTTGTGTTAGGAAATTATTATTTTTATTCCCTAAAAGAATCGAGAGTGTTTCGAGTGAGAAAAGTTGGATTTAGGGGTTGGGTAATGTCCGGTTACAATGCCAAACGACTATGACGCATGTCAATGTCGTCTGGCAAAGTAGCAGGGAAGGGAACACCTTCTGTTTTTTTTGTGCGACAATGATTCGGGACATTGCCATGGCATTGTCGCCTGACAATGTCGCCCAAGGGGACTAGGCATGTGTTTAATGCGTTTTTTTCAGTTTTCTTTCATTCCTCACTTCTCATACCTTTCCTACTTCACCCATTCTCTCTCAAGAACGAACCTCCCTCATTTATTACTAAGTTATGGCATTTAAGGCTTGAAATCTTGTGATTACAAAGTGGTCCTTCACAACCAAGCTAGAGTTTGGAAGCTACACATTAAGGGTTTACCATCTCATCATCATCGTCTTCAAGGATTCTCATCCATTTCTAGGGTTTCTAGGTTTTCACCAAAAACATAAGGTGTAAGTTCATCCTAACCTTTTAAAACTTTATACATGTCAAAACTCTATATTTTGAACTCCTAAGCATTTTCTTGTTTGAATGATTTTGACCTAACTTTGGTATTTTGGAGATTTTAGGGGTTTTACCATTTTTAAGTATAATGAAGGGTTTAGTTATATGTGATGTAAAATGTGGTTTTATATGCATATTTATGGCTAAATACTTCAATGAATACATTTTGGTCACATTTATGGTTTTCACTGTAATGTGAGGTTTACTTTATAAAAGTGTTTTTGTTTATTTTGGAATGAAACAAATGAATTGTTGCTTATGTTGATTATGGTTATTTTAAAGTGGTATAACTCTTGGAAAACCTGTTTTTGTGAATAATCTATGTTGGAAATGGAAATTGTCACAATTTGACCTTTATATGGATTTAGTTTCATATGGTGTTACTTTTATAAAAGGGAATGCATTGTATAGAAATGTTGATTTGATAATTGTATGCGTGATTATAGTTTTGTCTCAAATGTAAATGTGACAAGCCTTAGACTATTACTAATGGATCTATAGGTATAGAAGTTAGCTTATTGTTGGGATAAATCCTGTTTGTAACTAGTTGATACATTGGATCATCGGAGGCAACTTGGTATTGTTATGTGGATCCGGATACTAGCCATTCACTGTAAATATAATCCTAGTGAATGAGTATGATTAGGATCATCGGGTTCCCTCCTCCACATTTATAGTACGAGTCGGAGAGTTCGTGGCCATTGATCTAGTATGAGCTCAATAACTTGGAAAGTAACTTACTTTTGTGTTCCGCTACAATCCTTGAAAATCGGGTCTCACCCGTCATCGTAAGATGATTTTGGATCATATGGTTCTTATATGATTTATGTGGGAATAAACTTACTTCATAATCTTGGAAAAAGATTTATTGTTGTTTTATGCCTCATTCATTAATAAATGTTTGTTCTCACTAGGCATAAATCCTAACACCTTTCTTAAATGACATGTATATCAGGTTTTCTTAGCGGTGGGGCTCCAAGGTAGTGTGTGGAGAGTGGGTACCGCTAGATAGCCTTTTTGGGATAGACGACTTTTGGGTCGGGTTGGTGAAGATACTAAAGATTGATTCTTTTGGAAGATGGTAGTGACCCCAATTATAATTTAAGCTTAATGTAGTTTAGATTAGTAAGTTGCTATATATCATTTTCATCATTTTGAAATGTAAACGCTATTACCATTTCCCCTTTCGGGTGATTCCATTTATGTAGATGTCATTGTTACGTCATTATTCAGGTTTAAATTTAACTTTAGTTTTAGGGGTGTTACATGCCTGGAGAAGGAAATCAAACGAGCACCACCATTGAAAATTTGCAAGCACCGACCCTCTTATCGTCCTCAAGATCCAACGAGCACCACCACAAAATCCATATGCGAGCACATACACCACCACTCTATCATGTGACCTGCGTCGCCCGACCCCTTTCTCCATCACCGTCGTCCCTCTCCTCCTAGTCTCTAGCAACCTCACCTCATAAAGCTTTGGGTTTTAAGATTCAATTAAATGTGTTAGATTTAGATTCCGTTTTTTTGGTTTTGATTTGTTTTCCATAAACGAAGAAATGGATGATGGTATTGGTGAGGAAATCTGACGATAATACCGTGAACCAATCAACATAGTTTCTTGAAAATAAAAGGTTGTTGATGGTGTTGCTTGCGATCAAGATACTCTTGGGGGAGTGGGGAAGAAGAGAAGGGTGTGAAGAAAGGGCGACACATGTGTCGGGGATTGCAGGCTGCGATTGAAATGGGGTTAGGGGTGAGCAAAACCCGACGGACCCGAAAAACCCGACCGCCCCGTAACCCGATGAACCCGAAGTTTAGTCACCCGATGAAGCAAAACCCGAATTGGCCCGAACCCGAAATTAGATGTCGGATACTACGGTTCGGTTTGGTTTGGGTTTTTCCAAACCCAAACCCGTCCGAAACCCGAAGTTTTTTTAAAAAATATTTTTTTATTTAATAAATATAAATATATAATTGTATTTTCTTATTTCTACTTCTAACTAAATCTGAAATCGAGAGTTGCAAACCCTAAACCCAGTTCCGATTTTGGCTCAGCTTCACGATTTCATTCTGGACCTCTGGTGACGATTGACGAACGAAGGCCGAAGGGGACGAACTGGTAAGTTTGAAGTTTCTCTGTTTCTGAAGGGGACTCATACAGAGGTTGGTGACTCCATTGACTTTGCAAAGGAAGAGAGCCAGAATTGCTGACAAGAAGAAGAAGATTCCAAAGGCTAAATCAGAGGCAACAGATTACCAAAAGCTTCTTGCGTCCAGGCTCAAGGAGCAAAGGGAAAAGCGTAGTGAGAGCTTGGCGAAGAAGAGGTCCAGACTATCTTCTGCTTCAAAGCCATCTATTGCTGCCTAGGCTACTTTAACTGCTAGGTATGTGCTCCTTTTGGATGTTAAAGAAATCTTATTGCTAAAAAGTGGGCTGAGAATGGGCTGAAAATTGGGCTGAGAATGGGCTTGGGGTCAGGCCCAACCCGACGGGACCCGACCGGCCACCCGAAATCCGATCTCACCCGAGACCCGATACCCGAACATTAGTATGGATGGGTTTCAGGGACTGTTTTGACCACCCGAAACCCGATCGGGTTGGGGGTTTTTCGGCCCGACCCGACCGATGCACAAGCCTAAATGGGATGGGGTCTAGGACCAACGTCAAATTTAAAACGGTAATGTGAGGGATGGAAGGGGTGGGGATGGAGATAATGAAGGATATGAGGTAATATATTTATTTATTTATAATATACAATATAATAATATTATCATATAATATATTTTGTCTTTATTTAAAGAGGAAACTAGATATTGACCAAAATACCCCTTATTGATTGGATTTAACGGAAAAAGTTAGCGGTAGTTAGATAAAGGGACCAAAATTGTTGTAAAATGACAAATTAGAGGACCATATATGATTTTTTTGAAGTTTAGGGATGATATCTGTTGAAAATGACAAACATTAGAGACCAAAAAACAAAGTTTACGCAAGGGAAAAACCTGTTTTTTAATTGAGAGGGGCAAATTTCGCTTTCTTAACCAAAAAAAAACCATTTTTTATATCATCAAATCAATACCAAATAATCTATACTATCTTATAAAGCATATAGACTAAAAGTCTTAAATCTTTTTTTATTTAAAAATTAATTATATTTCTTTTCTTCCTATATTCAAGCATGCTGATTCTGCTTTTTCTATTATTATTTTTATTAAAACTGAAAATTAATTGTTGTAGTTATCTTTTCCTATCTCTCTAACAACTTAAACTCAAATCTTTTTTTTTAAATTAATTAAATTCATTTTCTTTCTTTATTTAAGCCTGAAAAATATATAATTATTTTGAAAAAAAATATGATTATTCATGTTAGAGAAAAATATATTAAAATTAAAAATCCAACAAACAGATTATTAAATCATTTATGAAACTTGAAAATTTCGAAAAACGATTTATGAAACATAAAAATCTTGAAGTTTTTGAAAAAATAATTTATAAAACTCAAACAAACAATTTATGAACATGAAAAAAATCGAAAAAACGGTTTATAGAAGTTAAAAAAATTCATATAATACACTATAATTTAATAAAAATAATTAATGTGATTACATGAATATAAAAACAATTAATTACGATCACATGATATATTTTCAAAAGTCTTAAAGTCTTAAATCTTTTTTTATTTACAAAATTAATTATATTCCTTTTCTTTCTTTATTTAAGCATGTTGATTCTGCTTTTTCTATTATTATTTTTAATAAAACTGAAAATTAATTGTTGTAGTTATCTTTTCATATCTCTCTAACAACTTAAACTCAAATCTTTTTTTATTTAAAAAATTATTTAAATTCCTTTTCTTCCTCTATTTAAGCCTGAAAAATATATAATTATTTTGAAAAAAATAAGATTATTCATGTTAGAGAAAAATATATTAAAATTAAAAATCCAACAAACAGATTATTAAATCATTTATGAAACTTGAAAATTTCGAAAAACGATTTATGAAACATAAAAATCTTGAAGTTTTTGAAAAAATAATTTATAAAACTCAACAAACAGTTTATGGACATGAAAAAAAATCAAAAAAAAACGGTTTATAGAAGTTAAAAAATTCATATAATACACTATAATTTAATAAAAACAATTAATGTGATTACATGAATATAAAAACAATTAATTACGATCACACGATATATTTTCAAAAGTCTTAAATCTTTTTTTATTTAAAAAATTAATTAAATTCCTTTTCTTCCTTTATTTAAGCCTGCTGATTCTGCTTTTTTTTATTATTTTTAATAAAACTGAAAATTAATTGTTGTAGTTATCTTTTCCTATCTCTCTAACAACTTAAACTCAAATATTTTTTATTTAAAAAATTAATTAAATTCCTTTTCTTCCTTTATTTAAGCCTGTTGATTCTGCTTTTTCTTTTATTATTTTTAATAAAACTGAAAATTAATTGTTGTAGTTATCTTTTCCTATCTTTCTAACAACTTAAACTCACAAAATATTAAAAGAATCAAGCTTATCCCCAAATATAGCTCCTCTGGATCATCCCTATCAGTTATTCTATACTCATATATATACATGCATCGGGTTAAACCAGACCTTGTTTTTTTTAAACCAGGAACCATATTGCGTTTTATTCTGGTGAACACGTTCCTTTTCGAGGCAACTCTTCGCCTCCATTCGCCTACAAGACTCTCCGATTATACCGTGCAGATTCAATGGATTCAATCACTTTTCTTCTCAAGGTCAACCACCTTCTTCTCTTCTCAGGTACGATTTCTCACTTTTCTGTTTGATTTTTGGTTTCAAAATCTGGTTTAGGGTTTCACAATCGATTTCAAAATCGATGATTTCATACTTCTGTTCAAAATCGATGATTTCATACTTCTGTTCAAAATCGATTTCTGGTTTAGGGTTTCAAGTAAGAGTTTGGGGTTTCACAATCGATTTCAAAATCGATTTCATACTTCTGATCACTTATCATGTACGATTTCTGTTTGATTTTTGGTTTCAAAATCGATTTCATACTTTTGTTTTTTTTGTTTTTTCAAGGTTTTTCAAAATTGATTTCATACTTCTGTTCATTTTTGGTTTTTCAAAATTGATTTCATACTTATGTTCATCTCGGTTGTACATATTTCAGGGACCAGCTGACTTGATGCGTGCATTAAGTCCCTTAAACTACTTAATAGTTCCACATGTTCAATGGGCATGCTCATTCCTGGAAAGATAAGAACAAATAAATATTATATCTTTGATTTATGCCTAATGATCATACATGTTCTTGCTTTTGCTTCTTTGGCTACAGTTCATCTCGGTTGTACATATTTCAGGGACCAACTGACTTGATGCCTACAGTAAGTCCTTTAAAGTTTAAACTACTTAATAGTTCCATTAACAGGCAACCTCTGAATCGCTAAGAGGTGAATCTTGTTTGGCGATAAAAAGCCTGCCTCTTAATGGTTCTAAAACCCTCTGAATCAAACATTCAGCGCCCTAATTTCATTTTGAACAATTACCAAACAACCATATTGCATTTTGCATTATACCATAAGAGCCTCTTAATCATTCTGACCACTTAATCATCCTGCACAAAACCATTCTGCCAAACAACCCCTTATTCTCTCTACACCAGTGTTCAAAAAAGCATTAATTACCTAAGCAGGGATTTCGCAAAAGCATAAACAATTTCTTTAAATATAGTGTGTTTTGTAAGAATTAAAATTCTGATGCAATATTATTTTGTCCATTTTTATTGGACTACTGCTTCAGTTACTTTATATTCTACTTCAAGTTGCCAACGTTTAGATCCATCTGGACTTTTTGGTCCCATTAATGTGATTTGTGTTTTGGTGCTAAAATATTCATAATATTCTGTACTGGAGATTTTTCATGTCCTTGTTACCACAAACAAACATAATGAAGAATGTGATTTCTCTTTAAAGTTCTTAATGTGATTTGTGTTTTTGTTCTTTGTTTTTGTTTTTGTCTTTCTTTTTTTTGGAAAATTTACACAGATGGTTTTTTGCATCAACTTTTTCATGGAAATTTATACAATGCATGTGGTGCGATTTCAATGTGAATATGACCTGCGTTTTATTCTGAGTTTGTTTTTTAATTACTTCATGATCGAAACCAATCTGAGTTTCCTAGAGATCTATTTTTCCGTCTCATTTAACGTTAAATGTCACTTTTTATGGGTTTTAAACTTTCTTGAATGGTATTTGGTATGCTAGTAAACGGTCTAAATGATCTATGTATGCCTTTAAATGTCACTTACCCGAGTAATAGGACTTCCCTTCTCTCTGACAAATTCTTATGTCGTTCATTTTACTCTTCAAGAATTAAAAGAAGGAACCACCAAGAAGCAGTAGTGGAAAATGCAATGTAACAACCCAGTCTAAAATAAGCACGCAAATCATATAAATTAGAACATCCCAAAAATGGGTCCCGAAATTTCTTACATAAGTCTCAAAATAGGTTGGCGGAAACAACCTATACACAACTGAAAATGAACTAGCTACTACACGTATAAGTGGCACTGTCTCTATCTGCATCTGTCCTCTATCATGCTTTTGCTCACTTACCTGAGCCTCCTACTATATGCTTACCTGAAAAGGTTTAGCTTGGAAAAGCGAGGGTTAGACCATGAGGTCTAGTGAGTCCCTCCTGACAGTTCTCAAAATCATTTTAAAAGCTTTGCATAACTTTCATATATAAAACTTTCAATAATAAACTTTCACATAACTGGACATTAAAAACTTCCACGGATAAATCCGCTCCCGTAAATGGCACCCTGAAGTCACCCGAAAGTGACAACGAGTCAGTATCACGCTGCCTTACTGGGTATCACTTCCCATGGCATCAACGGAACCTCCCCCCGACGTGAGTACTGGCGGAACCTCCCCCCGACTTAGCCAATTTACGTCTACACAATGTATGCATACATCTCACATAAAACTTTAAACAACTTTCATGCAATAAAAGCATAAGAACAAAACATGGCATTTCTCATCATGTATTCACTTTAGAAAAAACACGTTAAAAGGCACGTATTTTAGTTAGAAAACTCACCTGAGACTCTTACTTCTCGTTCCTAAACAGTTCCAAACTTCCAAATCGACTTCCCTGATAAACGGGCATAAAACAACAACTCAGCAAAAGTATCCGGACAACTCAGTTTTTCTGGACAACCCTACTTTTCCGGACGCTAAAGAGTCCGGACAACAACCTAGTCCGGACAACACCCTTATCCGGGTAACTACTACATTCCGGACGATACCCCTTTCCGGATATCGAACTTACCGGATACTAGACTTTACCGGACATAATACCTACCCGGGTAGCTTTCCTATCCGGACAGTCTCCACACCCGGAGACCTTCTAACGCATCGAGGAGTCCGGACATCCGAGAAGGTTTCCGGACGTCGACCTGGACCCTTTTTGAGGCTGAAATCTACTGGATTGCTCGATTCTCTCGAAGTAAAGATTAGCAATAGCAACAACATCACTAAACTTAACAACTACTGAGTTCTTAGCAATCGAAACACACTATAAGACCCGATTTCTCTCATTTTAGCTTCAAACTTCACTTTTGAACAAAAACCCCAAGACTAACCATTCTGCTCCCTAATCAAAGGTAAATCGATGAAACAAGAGAGTGTTACCTGGTTGATTGCTTGCGATAAACGACATCCAAATGCTATTTCTTCTTCAAATCCCAAGGTTTGATGGCTCCTTTCTTCCAAATGCACCAAAAACCCTCAAGAACCTCTCCTCTTCTTTCCCTCACAAATTCAGCCGACACACACACTAAAATCAGTAATATGGAATGTCCTCTAGGGTTTTGTGCCCTTTTTATACCCCAACTCCTATTTACCAACTAGCCCCTCAACTTCTACTTCTGCTTAAAACTCCACACCAAACGCAAAAACATTTCGAAAAAGGTCTGGGTCGTTACAACACTCCCCCCTTAAAAGAATTTCGTCCCCAGAATTCCATTCTCGAAAAGGTGAGGGTAACCGAACATCATATCTGATTTTACTTCCCACGTTGCCTCTCGTCCCTTATGATAACTCCACTGAACTTTTACTAGCCAAACTTCTATGTTCCTCGTTTAGCAAACCTTACCACTCACGATTTATATCGGTCCTTCTACGTAAGTCAACCTCTCATCTATACTGATGTCCCCTCAAAGGAACAACCACAACGACCTCTGACAAACACTTCTTTAAGTCTAAGACATGAAATGTCGAATGAACACTCTTTAATTCTTCTGACCAGTCTAACTTGTATGCTGCTGCTCTAACTCGCTCACTAATGACCTCACTAATGACAAGGTCAACTTCTTATCGCCTGCATCTCTTGCAAGGTCGCCATCATCTCACTTCTCACATCGGCTGTCCACAAAAGAGACGTGCATCACACTATGAATTTCTTCTCAAATTCACATCGAGTACCTCAAGATCGCGCACTATCTATTCAACTTTCATGCTTCGACGAATCCGCAGACTTAGTCCAACTTACCTCTCTCTCAAACTTCAAAGCTCAAAGCCTTATATTTTTCAACCCAACCACTCTTTTCTACCCGGTTGCCTCAGACCGTTCAGATGGGAAACATAACCACACCCCATACTTTGAAGCCGCCCTCGGCGAGACACCACTTGCTAAATCGTGCCATCTTGCACTACCTACTTGTACCCTCTTCGATCACTATACTCGCTTAAAACTACCTGATAAAACCAAGGCCAACCGCGCCTCCATTTGCTCGCCTCCGTCCACACATCGGGACTCACGGTTTTAATCACGTCTAAATAAGGTCTCTCATACATTTATACTTCCTTAAGAGAAAGAACTTGGCGGAAATTCCTGCCATAGCAACGAGGATCTTCCACTAGGAAAACTCACTTACTGACAACTTGGCACAAGGCCAACCTTGTACATCTCGACAAGCTCACACCTAAGAGTCCCCTCCTCGGGTTTCATGTAATTCTAGATCACTTCTTCCAACTGACATACGTCTATGCCGATCATATTCCCTTCCCGATTCACATCGGCTACAGCTCGGCAACTAATTCGTACCTTCTCACCACACCAACATTTCACACTTAACGTGACTAAAAGCAGAAAACTCCCATGATTCCTCATTGAAGTGTTCACCTATCCGAATTTACTTATCCCGAAGGCTCATCGATTTCTCACTGCTAGCCACAAATGTCCAGTCATATAACATAACTTCGGTTTCCCCTCACTCAACTGGGAGAGGAAACCATGATCACACCCTACTGCTTTTAAGAGCTTACACTGAACGATCAGTTCGCTTGAACGTTTCTCACAACATCACCAACTCAACTCATTCAACTGCCCTTTTCCACTTCTTTCTCGCACAAAGACATGCACAAATTCCCTTCCTCAAAACTCTTTCCAGAGGTTCAGACACTTACCGATGGCAATCTATGCACGCTACTCTACCTCTCGGTGTTACTGGCAAGCTTACTACTTCTAACTTTCCCCTTTATTCCGACGTACTATCTTCACCTCTCCACAGCAACGTGAAGCACCGCCTCTCAAGCATTACTTGCCTCTCCCTTCCGACCTTTTCACTTGCTGAAACATTCTCTCATTACTATACGTAATCAAACGGTTGCATCAAAAATTCTAACTTAAGGCTTTCAATCAAGTCATCTCGAAATGACACCTGTGATCGAAGTCATTACACATCCTTTGATCTCTAACTAATACCTCCTCGAATAATTCATCCATACATAGGAAACAATTCACATTCCTCAAAGATTTCACGTTTACTACCCCACATCTTCGACTAACCCATCCATTTCCTTCTCTAAAACTTCCAAAGATTTCGACAACATTCTTACTTAGCAACTCACACAATCAAAAACACTTGGTCTCTCATTTGGGCAATAACTCTCTTCTGCTCCGACATTCTATTCTGAAACAAGCCAAATCACAACGCCAACTTACAAACCACGTGCTCCAACAACTTGATTAACCAAATGTACACCTCACCCGAAACCTCCGAAAAGGCTCCCATCCGATGCTTCCTCTTCCTAACGTCACACTACTACAACACTGACTGACACATTTACCTAGGCAATTGCTGCCACTACTTGACCGTACATTCTCCACCTATAACATCTCGCTGCAGACCAGGTCTCCCATGGTCATTCGTGCATAACTCGAACTTACTCTCACGTTCTCCCGCATAAATGACCGAGTCTATCTCGCTACTTTGTCTCTTCCCCAACTCTAGCTGAACCACAACTCGCGAATTTCTGATTAACTCTAACATACTCGTTTCTTGCTCGCTCTTTTGCGATATCAAATCAACACATAGACATGGCACATTCCCTCACAGATAGACATAATTTATACACCTACTTTGTTCGTGCTAACTACTACATCTTTTACGTACCATCCACCTCGCAAGTAAAACGCTTATCTAAACAACATCCTTTCACTAGCTCAACACCCCTACAGGGTGGCCCTTCAACTTTCAACCTTCTGATTCTAGTCTTCGACCTCATACACTTTACACAACTGCCGACTCTGACGTCAATAGTTGACCTGTTGATACTTCGTTGATACTTCCTTAACCTATTCTTCAACAAGGGTCCCCTACAGGACCTAATCTTTCCAACACCAACCTCTTAATCAACTTCACATCCCGTCGTCCTCATTTCAAACTGACTCGCGTAATGACAATATTACAGGATCACCTTAAACTCTTATTCAACGTCGCGGATATTTCATCTCTACTTCACCACACTACTCATAACGAGTTGCTATACCAACACCTCGATGACTTCTAGTCCTTCCCTGAACACAATCGTCTCTCGGCAACTGTACTTCCAGTCACCGCACGAGGGTACAGACCCTCATACAACTGACATTAAAGTCCACTTCCGACTCTTCCACTGCTCACCTCTCCTCTAGAACGCATCTACCAAAGCTACAAACATTCTTTCCTGATTTGTCCAACACCTCTCCACTCTAGGAGTTCTTCCTTAGCTTAAAATGTAATACTCTACGACCCATTGAGTTCATAGCCTTCATGCCTGACAACGCGATAAATGAATCATTTCACACTTTTGATCATTTTAAAGAAACAACACTTGAAAACAACTTGGGTACACCCGACCCCAACATTCTCATAACTCTAATGCCCTGCACAACGATCTTGAGGATCGTTTGCATGCAATCTTTCTGTAAAACTTAATCTTACTCAACCAAAAATGTGTTGTTACGACAGAAATAAATACTGGATGAAAATCTTCCCATACGACAAAATTTTGAAAGAAATTTACCGACACGAAGTAGACCAGTCGGTCCTCACACTCATTTATATAGCTTCGAAATGTCAATACTCATTTTGGTTATAAAAGTTGTGCATTCAAACGTTTTCTTGGCTTATCATGAAAAGAGTGGAATATTTTGAAAATCGTAAACCTCAAGACTTCATTGTACGATGTAAATGGATTTGTATTTTTCTTTAAACATACGCTTGCACACGCCGACTCATATCCGATCAAATTTGATATTTACACATTTATACTTTTCTTATGAAAAATCTCATGTACACATATACGAACTCAATGCATGAAACTCTACTTGCAATTGAAGGCTACTCACTCAAACAAGGTCAATCGCTTTACTCACGCAACTTATCATTGACACTCTACTTTCGACCAGTGGTCGCCCACTCGGTCTTGCAACGATCTGCTATACGTACATTCAACGGTCCACTTACTCAACCATTTCATACTATTTCGTTTAGATCAACTATCTCACTTTCCACTTCTACATGGTTTCATTTCACTATAGGTATCTTATTTCATTTATCCTGCTAATGGAAAGCTCGACCAAGAACCCAGGGCTCCATTGATACCTTCAAGGTTTTGACACTGACCTTTCTTACCATCCTGACTGCCCTATCCCATGATTTCTAGAAATGGGACTCTCCCGAAATAGGAGTCTTACTCAAACCCAAGCATTCTTCCTCTCCGAATCCACGAAGAGCTACCTCTAGACGACTCGTAATACTCTAAACAACATTTCTTCTCTACGATGTATACGTACATCACATCACCATGACTTCTCATGAAACTTCCCCAACGAGGGGTCTCAGTCTACTCCTCAGGGATCTTGCTGACATTCTAAAGTACTGGAACACGACATAAACACTAGCTTTTGACTACCACTTCGAAATAATAAGGCAGGTTAAGCACATACATGTACCTGTAAGTCTGCAATTACACTGGCCAGGTGGAATCTCAAACTTACCTTACATGACAGTCCTCAGTGCCCTATTAGTCCTATCTCTGCAATAGTGTCCTCCTAACGCATTTCCTGATTCACAGTTGTGATTTCTACTCCCAAGTTTAAGTTTAGGCCCGTCCGGTCACCTAAATCCCTTAAACTATGGCTCTGATACCAATTGTAACAACCCAGTCTAAAATAAGCACACAAATCATATAAATTAGAACATCCCAAAAATGGGTCCCGAAATTTCTTACATAAGTCTCAAAATAGGTTGGCGGAAACAACCTATACACAACTGAAAATGAACTAGCTACTACAAGTATAAGTGGCACTGTCTCTATCTGCATCTGTCCTCTATCATGCTTTTGCTCACTTACCTGAGCCTCCTACTATCTGCTTACCTGAAAAGGTTTAGTTTGGAAAAGCGAGGGTTAGACCATGAGGTCTAGTGAGTCCCTCCTGACAGTTCTCAAAATCATTTTAAAAGCTTTGCATAACTTTCATATATAAAACTTTCAATAATAAACTTTCACATAACTGGACATTAAAAACTTCCACGGATAAATCCGCTCCCGTAAATGGCACCCTGAAGTCACCCGAAAGTGACAACGAGTCAGTATCACGCTGCCTTACTGGGTATCACTTCCCATGGCATCAACGGAACCTCCCCCCGACGTGAGTACTGGCGGAACCTCCCCCCGACTTAGCCAATTTACGTCTACACAATGTATGCATACATCTCACATAAAACTTTAAACAACTTTCATGCAATAAAAACATAAGAACAAAACATGGCATTTCTCATCATGTATTCACTTTAGAAAAACACGTTAAAAGGCACGTATTTTAGTTAGAAAACTCACCTGAGGCTCTTACTTCTCGTTCCTAAACAGTTCCAAACTTCCAAATCGACTTCCCTGAATAAACGGGCATAAAACAACAACTCAACAAAAGTATCCGGACAACTCAGTTTTTCCGGACAACCCTACTTTTCCGGACGCTAAAGAGTCCGGACAACAACCTAGTCCGGACAACACCCTTATCCGGGAAACTACTACATTCCGGACGATACCCCTTTCCGGATATCGAACTTACCGGATACTAGACTTTACCGGACATAATACCTACCCGGGTAGCTTTCCTATCCGGACAGTCTCCACACCCGGAGACCTTCTAACGCATCGAGGAGTCCGGACGTCCGAGAAGGTTTCCGGACGTCCGAGAAGGTTTCCGGACGTCGACCTGGACCCTTTTTGAGGCTGAAATCTACTGGATTGCTCGATTCTCTCGAAGTAAAGATTAGCAATAGCAACAACATCACTAAACTTAACAACTACTGAGTTCTTAGCAATCGAAACACACTATAAGACCCGATTTCTCTCATTTTAGCTTCAAACTTCACTTTGGAACAAAACCCCCAAGACTAACCATTCTGCTCCCTAATCAAAGGTAAATCGATGAAACAAGAGAGTGTTACCTGGTTGATTGCTTGCGATAAACGACATCCAAATGCTATTTCTTCTTCAAATCCCAAGGTTTGATGGCTCCTTTCTTCCAAATGCACCAAAAACCCTCAAGAACCTCTCCTCTTCTTTCCCTCACAAATTCAGCCGACACACACACTAAAATCAATAACATGGAATGTCCTCTAGGGTTTTGTGCCCTTTTTATACCCAACTCCTATTTACCAACTAGCCCCTCAACTTCTACTTCTGCTTAAAACTCCACACCAAACGCAAAAACATTTCGAAAAAGGTCTGGGTCGTTACATGCAATAACAATAAGAAAACATGGCTTCTTAGAGATTGTTGATCTCATGCTAAAGCTTCAATCAAATGATCAATCTTCCTCTTCCACTGATCTGAACGACAAGAAGTTGCAGAACTCATCCAAGAACAACACATATGTGATCAAGCCATCAGCCAATTGTATGTTTCTCACTTTTTTCAATTTAAACAACATATACATGCATGCGTTACATACATTATATATGTGTTTGTGTGTGTCAATTTAAAAGATTGATATTCACATGTATATACAATTACTCGGCAAAAGCCATTTTGTACTTTTTTAATAGATTGTAGGAAGCCCTTTGTTCACCTTTTCTTCTTTACCTTCACAGGATAAAACAGACTGTTGGTTTGAGTAAGCAACACATCAATCAAGATGTCAATAAGGGTGCTGCAGGTTTAACCTTTAAGAGCGATCAACGAGCAGAAAGGAGAAGAGATGCAAGACTTACATTAATTATGAGTTTTAGGATACTTCATTTGTGCTTTTTTTCTTTTCTTGAAATTCTCTTCTTTACTATGGTTGGGTACATAAAGCATGAATTATATATATGTAAGTATATATATTGGTTATGTGACATCTAAAAATTTCAGGTTATATCGGCTAGCAAGACACCAAACCAAACAGACCACAAACCCCTTCTATGGCTACACGTACCAACATATTATCATTATATGTGTTTAAATATAGTTTCATGAATTTTTTGAGAGCCAGATTTATTATTATTGCACCAAAAGTTAGTGAGTTTGATGATTAGTTTTGTGCAATTTGCCAACTATACTGGCTTCAAAATAGTTGTGGTAAATACCGTTTGAAAAAGTTTGGTCAGTAAATCGAAGTATCGCTAAAATGTTATGTGTTGTTTGGATGGATTGCACATACCTTTTTTCTTACATATAAACAAATTTTGCATCCCGCCGCATTGCGCGAGTACGATGCTAGTCATGAATAATTGACCAAATAAGCTATAAGTTCAATTAAAATGTTAAGAATCAAACTAAATAAAATAAATACTAATAATGTTATAAATTACTTTAAACATACTGATTTTTTTAACAGATAAATAAATTCTGTATGGTGAAGTGAGTACAAACTAAAAAGTCAAAACCGTCGATCATATCCATATAAAGAAAGAAAGGGATCCAACGGCTGTAATGAGTTCATTCATCTCCACTCTCCACTCATCTTCTTGATCCCCAATTGGATGCAGGTTTTGCCATTAAAACCAAACTCACAACACAGACCCGAGAGAGCCAGCCAGCCAGCCAGACAGGGATTTTGAAGAGAATTTGAGTGATTCAAATACAGATCTGAACTAGATCTGAACTCTTTCATCTTTCCCTTTGATGATATGGATAACCGATCGCATCTAGGGTTTCCGATTCATCACTTATGGATCTGTGTTTTTCTTCTTTTATCCATCCATGGACACTCCTTCTACCTTCCTGGTGTCGCTCCCCAGGATTTCTTTAAGGCAAGAAATACTGTGTTATCTGAATGTCATTTTTCTACTCTTGATTCTAGTTAGGGCGTTGCTTATTGCTCATAAACTATGATTTGAATAGATCGTTCCATCTGTGTGTTATTTTTATTGATTTGAATGTAATTATGGAAGAATCTGATATTTTGTATATTCTTCATGAAGATCCATTCGTAAGAATTCATTTCTGTATGCATTAGCTTGCGTTTTTTCATCAATCAGACAAGATGCATAAAAAGTGGAAACTTTGCCGGAGTTTTTACTTGGTATAGTATTCTTAGATGGCGGCATGGTGCTGTCATTCTTTGTACAATAGCATTCTGTTCTTCATTGGTGTCCTTGTCTTCTGAGATCACAGCTTCTAATTATTGTCGAAACACCATGACTGTTTATATACTTGGTGTTTATAGTTCTTAGCTACTAAACAAAGGATTTTGGATGATGTATGTTATAACGACTAGGTCCTAGATTATTTCCAAGAAAATGATTTAATTTCAAAAGATGTAAAGATAACAGTTGGGGCTTATTAGCTTTGGGACCCCACACACTGATAATAGTGCTTATAGAGCAGATCTTCCCATATGCACACACACAACACTCGTAAAACAACATACATTTATTAATAAATAACACAGAGGGCAAGATGGAGCCTCTTGTTTAAAGTTGTTCTTTAAACAAATGAGAATTATTCAAAATTGAAAGTGTTTCTAATTCCAAATTCAATGAGTAAGCATGTGTATCTTTGTGTTATTTTTGTAATTTAATTTGGTTTATATAATATGTGCACTTTTTCTGTAATTCAGATAACTATATGTATATTTTATGTTGATAAACCCGACATCTCATGTATGATACTCTTCTCAAATTAACACGGTTCGGTCGAATGGAAGACAACTATGTGAAAATGAAATTCAGACAGTATAATGTAACTTGAGAATTTTGAAATTCCTGCTGATGTGACTCTTGTTATCAAGTGTATAATATTTCTGTTTTGTGTTTTAGGGAGATCTTCTGAGGGTAAAAGTAAACAAACTTGCTTCTACAAAAACCCAGCTCCCTTATTCTTATTATTCTGTCCCATATTGTCGCCCACAAAAAATAGTTGATAGTGCTGAGAATCTTGGGGAAGTTCTTCGCGGGGATCGTATTGAAAACTCTCCCTATGAGGTAAACTACAGTTTTTCGAGATTATCTGTCAGTTATGATTCTTGTTGTGCTATGTGCTAGAGTTTCCTAACCAAAGTTCCGTTGCAGTTCCAAATGTTAGTGCCACAGATGTGCAATGCTGTATGTCGTATAGTACTCAATGAGAAAACAGCCAAAGAATTTAAGGAGAAGATAGACGATGAGTATAGGGTTAACATGTGAGTTCGAATTCAGTTATTATATAATCCCTCCGTCCCACAATAAATGTTCACAGTTAGAATATGTAATTGATTGCAATTTTTAATTAACTAAATGACAGTTTTACCCTGGAGTAATGTGATTTCTCCATCTCATAAGGGTAGAATGGGAAAGTATGCACTTACTTTCAAAAGCGGACACTTGTTGACAAACGAAAAAAAGAATGTGGACACTCGTTTTGAGACATAGGGGGTAGTTTTGTACTTGCAGTTTTTCGTGTAATTAATTTTCAAGCTTGTATTGACAGGATATTGGACAATCTACCTCTGGTTGTACCCATGACAAGGATGGAAAAGGACTCACCCATTATATATCAGCATGGATTTTTTGTCGGACGCAAAGTACAGTATGCAGGAGTAAGCAACATAAACAGTCCTCAGTAACAAGAGCAAATTTAACTTCATTTTATCAGCTTTTAACGTGTTTAGTGTTTTTTTGTCTAACTTGTGATTATATCTGCAGACAAAGGAAGAAAAGTATTTTATCAACAATCATTTGACATTTACAGTCAAGTATCACAAGGACATTCAAACAGAGTCTGCAAGGATTGTAGGATTTGAAGTCAATGCTTTCAGGTAATAATACCACTTTTAGAGTTTTTTTTTTGTCATTTTGATACATCACCTTCAATGGTAGCTTTATGAGGATTGTATTTTGTGGGATTTTTTTTAGTGTCAAGCATCAATACGATGGCCAATGGAGTGAAAAGACCCGTCTAACAACTTGCGACGCACATGCAAAACGGATGGTCACCAGCTCCGACCCTCCACAAGAAGTTGAAGATAAAAAGGAGATCATCTTCACTTATGATGTCGATTTCCAGGTGAGTCTTAGCTTACATATATCACAAATGACAATTTTATCCTTGATAATAGAAAGGGTAATGAATTTCTTCATCTCATATATAAGGGTAGATTTGGAAAGAGACACTTTTGAATTTATTTCTTTCGATCTACAGGAGAGTGATGTCAAATGGGCATCCAGATGGGACACCTATCTTCTAATGGCAGATGATCAAGTTCACTGGTTTTCAATTGTCAACTCCCTTATGATCGTTCTTTTCCTATCGGGTATGGTGGCTATGATCATGTTAAGAACGCTTTATCGTGACATCTCCAAATACAACCAATTAGAAACACAAGAAGAGGCCCAAGAAGAAACGGGCTGGAAACTTGTTCATGGCGATGTTTTCCGCCCTCCACCCAACTCCGATTTGCTCTGCGTTTACGTCGGAACTGGTGTTCAGTTCTTCGGCATGATCTTAATCGCCATGATTTTCGCGGTGCTCGGATTTCTCTCCCCATCTAACCGCGGCGGCCTCATGACCGCCCTCCTCCTACTCTGGGTTCTCATGGGAATCTTTGGTGGGTACGCATCAGCTCGCCTCTACAAAACATTCAAAGGAACCGAATGGAAAACAATCACCCTTAAAACCGCGTTCATGTTCCCCGGAATCGCGTTTGCCATTTTCTTTGTTCTCAATGGTTTGATTTGGGGCGAGAAATCATCGGGGGCGGTGCCATTTGGCACCATGTTTGCGTTGGTGTTCTTGTGGTTTGGAATTTCCGTTCCACTTGTTTTTGTGGGAAGTTATATTGGTTTCAAAAAGCCAGCAATCGAAGATCCGGTGAAAACCAATAAGATTCCTAGGCAAATACCTGAACAAGCTTGGTACATGAGCTCGGCTTTCTCCATCCTGATTGGTGGAATACTTCCGTTTGGTGCAGTCTTTATCGAGCTCTTTTTCATACTAACGTCAATTTGGTTACAGCAGTTTTACTACATCTTTGGTTTCCTTTTCATCGTGTTCTTGATCTTGATTGTGACTTGTGCTGAGATCACGATCGTGTTGTGCTACTTCCAGCTGTGTAGCGAAGATTATCTTTGGTGGTGGAGATCGTATCTAACTTCAGGTTCTTCTGCTTTATACCTGTTTTTATACACGATCTTTTACTTCTTCACGAAACTGAATATCACGAAGCCGGTTTCTGGGATTTTGTACTTTGGGTATATGCTGATTGCGTCGTATGCGTTCTTTGTGCTCACGGGTACGATTGGGTTCTATGCGTGTTTCTGGTTCACGAGGCTGATTTATTCATCGGTGAAGATTGATTGATTGATTGATTGAATGATAAGTAAGTAAGTAATATAGGGAGGAAATTAGGAAGGATTGGTACCACCTTTACCTTTACTTTTACCTTATTGATGTTTAGTGATACTTAAGAAATTGTTTTGAGGCTTACTTGGTATTTTGAATTTTGGTCTGCATAATTTGTATGTAGAGATTTAAGAGGATTCTGAATGTGGGATGTTTTGCTTCTTGTTTATCTATCTGTTTGTTTGTATCTATCAGGATTCTGTGTATCAAAGTTGATTGTTTTTCCATTTCTTCACTGTCAAATGGTTTACTTTCTTTTGGTTTTGGAAATTGATCTAAATAGTTGTAAGTGTATATTTTGCTACTTGTAAAATCACCTTTTTTTGAATTAAATATGATTCTAGTTGTCAAATAAAGTACAAAATCAATTCAAGGCTTGTGTCCAATGCCACGTTAAGCTTGTGAAACGTTATGGTCTAATGCTCGGTTTGTAACACGATATTTAACTTTTTATTGTATTATTTAGTTTTTAATTAATATATAAAATTGTTTTTCAATTGCAAACCAAACAATTCTAACAAAATATACAAATCACTATATTAAGAAACAATAGATATATTTATGGATAATTATTATGATTTATTAATAATGATTGTGATATATATATGGAAGATGATAAGGTTCATTTATTATAATCATGACTTTAGATTAGCAAACATAATAAAACAAATATTTATTAGACTTGATGAACGGTTAGAATTGATTTGTATAGTTTGTTAGAATTGGTTGGTTTGCAATTGAAAATCACCCTATATATATCTAATATATATCTGATATAGAGATTTATTGTCGTATCTTACGTTTTAAAAAAGGTTGCGGTCTTGCCGCCATGCCACACCTCATGTCATTTAAAACCTTGGGAGATATACATGGACAACGTTAGTCAGGCACACATAAGTACATGAACCGATCTGCCAAAGGTCAAGGATAAGGACTGGTTATAGCTTTAGAGGGCAGGGATCTGTTACGGCTCCGACCGATTAACCGGTCTGCCCATGACTACATATACATATACATATACATATACATATACATATAACAACCGGCTAAGGCGTGTATCTAGATTGGGAATGGTTATATTCCTTGACGTGGTAGAAGTCATCAGTTCGAGCCTGATTATCCTAAACCCAATGTGAAGATTGAGGCACAACATTTTATTTTGTGAAAAAGAATCCTGTCTAATTTATCATCATTAAGATGCTTAATAATAAGAAGGAATAATCAAATTGAATTCAGCGATTTACTTGGGTGGTCAATTGTAGATCCTATTTCTTACGGGGTGGAGATGATGGTGTCAGTCCATGGATTTTCCGAGAATCAGAAAGAACCTTTTCAAGTTTGAATTTGAAAAAAATTCAAAAGTTTTCTCTAATGGTCACAAAGGGCCCTTATACCCACGTCCCAATCGCCCTCCCGAGGGCTTTTACCGGTTAAAGCACTGCTTAGTCTCTATCAACTACGTTTTTTAAGAACTGATTATCAAGGGATCTATTTACGGGTTACAACCGATTTCTTTTGAGAAAAAGAGTGTGCTCTCTTATTGGTCAACAATATTAAAATTAGAAAAATGGACCACTTGTAGTGAAAGGACTCTTAAAATTCCTTCTTATAACTTGTTTCTATTAGTTCATTTTGGGCTAGGACCGGTTACAAAGGCCTAGTCGTGACTATTTTTGCTCATTTTTATGGGTATATACTATATATAAATAAAGGGAGAGAAGGATTCAAATGAAAATACTAAATAAAAATTGAACACATTTTGGTTCTACATCCACTTTGGCCAATGGATTACGTAATAAATCACAAATTAATTACTTTATTTATTAGTGGCAAGAAGTTGAAAGGATAATTTTATAATGTTTACCATCTTTAACAAATTAATTTATTAAAATATTTTTTTTTAACTGAAATGAATTATCTCAATCTTTTAAAATCTAATATTGAGACTTTGGATCACTGTTTTGTCGACTGTTTGTTGGTGCTTCAATTATGAAAGGATAAATTTCGTTGGTCGGGATGTAATTTCCATCAACTCTTTCGCTTGAAAAATTGCTGAAGGGAGTGGATTCACAATCTATCTCGGGAAAAATTCGCCCATTTTGGAAGGCAACAGTTTGGACAACCTTGTATCTGACTTGTAGATACCAAAGTAGCAAGGTTTTCTTAAGACTGCGTTTGGTACATGGGACATGAAAGGACACGACGGGACAATACTCACTGTCCCATGTTTGACGTGACATGAGACAACACAAAAATTCACTGTCCTACGTTTGGCGCGACATGGGACAGGGACATAATGGACAGGGTGGGACAAGATGAGACAAAAAAGGCATTTTCTTGTTCCATCGAAATAGGTGGAACAACATGGGACAAAAGTGAGACAGAAACAAAAAATCACTGACCTACCCTCATTTGAAATATAACTAATATGATATTAGCCTTAAAGGTCACCACCACCGATCACCGCCACCACCACCATCGGTAGCCATCGCCAACCACCCTCGGCCACCACTACCTATTCCTCCACTATAGCAACCTTCTCCACCATCTCCACTACCATTCGTCCATCACCACCACCATTACCTTCGCTGACCACCTCCATCTACACTAACACCGATCACCACCACCCATGGCCGCCACCTCCATCGATGACCACCGGTAGCCACCACTGACCATGGTTGACCACTTCCATCTCTTCCTCTACTACAACTTCCTCCACCACCTTCGCCACCTCCACCGATCACTGCCACCTATTGCGCCACCAACACCGACGATCACCACCAACCACCGTCGGCCACCTCCACCTCTTACTCCACTACTATAACCTCATTTACCATTGTCTACCGTATCCACCAATACCATCGTCGACCACCTCCACCTCCACCGATCACCACCACCCATTGCCGCCACCACCACCCACGATCATCGCCAACTACCGTCGGCCACCTTCACCGTTCGTACTATCATTGGGGGGGGGGGGGGGTTGAATACAATACACAAAATTTTCACTATTTAATTCTTTATTGATTTAAAAATCACGAATTACACATAGAATACTTAGATTGTTGCAAAAAGAACATATGAAATCTATTCTAACAATCTTCACAAAGTAAAACTGAAAACAATACAACTTCTAAAAACACAGAGATTTAAAAGCTATCATGTTCAAAAGAGAGGAAATGCAGAGAGTCTTGTGCACTGAGAATTCTTCAAGAATGCGTAGTTTGCATGGAGAGGTCTTCTTCCTTTATATAGTGCTGAGAGCATTTAATGCATAAGACACTTGTCATCTGGTGATTCAAAGATAGGAGTTGACTCTGAAAAGTTGACAAATCTCTTTCAACTTTTTCTCAGTACTAGGAAGAATAAACACGCTTGATTTAGACATTATCTAAAATTGGAATAAGGACAAATAGTCCCTTTTTCCTGACATTAGATCTTGTCCCATATTAAATGATCTTCTCCTGCAAACTTCAACAAGAAGACCTCACCGATTTGGTGAAGAGAATCGGTCAGACTTGGCCGAACTTGATGAAGAAATCGGCCAGGTGACTCCACCAATTTTCCAGATAGAAAATCGGTGAGAATAACTTAGTTCTTTTATAAGAATTGTGTCTTCATTCCACAATGACAGAAACACTTCTGGTTGATTTCGGTTGATCTTCGACTTCACCGAACATTTGATATCTTGGCTAAGCTATTATAAATAACCTTATAAATATATTCTAAGTAAAATCACAATGAGTTAATCGGAAGGTCATCTTCAAATCTTTGGTGACCCAACATTTATGTACGTATTTATGTGTTTGAAAATTCAATAAAAAACTAAAAATGATTTTAAATTAAATTATTTAAATATATACTTTATTTGTGTCATTTATTACTATTATATGCTAATAAAATCATCAAACAAGTTTTAGGAAAAAATGTCTAATCCTGTCCTATCTAATCCTAGTCGTACCAAACACAAGACAAACATTTGTTTGTCCCGTCCCGTCAAGTCCTGTCCTACCCTCTTGTCCTGTCCACTTCTGTCATGTCCAATCCTTTCTGCGTACCAAACGCTACCCAAAGGATACTTCGCAACCTATTGATCACCTTCTTGAAGTCCAATATTATCGTTTCAATGGATCTCGACGTGTTGCAAGGAGTTTTTGTTTACCTGGTCTGACTGGTGCGGTGGACATGTGTTTGATGGGTAGGGTGTAACACCCCTAAAATAGGAGCTAATTTAAACCATTAAAATAGTACATTGATAAAACTTAACATGAAATATAATCACTCAACTTGGGAAAATTGTAATAGCGTTTATAACTCAAAAGAATGGACGAAAATTAATAACCCACTAATCTAAACTAATCTAAGTTCAAATTACAGATGTGTGTCGCCATCGTCACCAAAAGACTGTTGTGTAAGATCCCACATTAGTTGAGGAGGGGAACAAAGGTTGCCTTATAAGAGGGACTTGATACCTCCTTTATTAGACGCGTTTTTAAAACTGTGAGCCCAGGTGTGTGGAAAAAATAGACAATATTTGGTACGGTTAGCCTAGGATGTTACAAATGGTTTCAGAGTCGGGAACCGGACTGGTGTGCCAGCGAGGACGTTGGGCTCTCAAGGGGGTGGACTGTAAGATCCCACATTGGATGGGGAGGGGAACAAAGATTGCCTTATAAGAGGGACTTGATACATCCTCTATCATATGCGTTTTAAAACCGTGAGTCAAGGTGTGGACAAAACGGACAATATCCGGTACGGTTGGTCTGGTATGTTACATACTGTCACTAAGCAACACCAACTAACAAAAGCTATCAATCCTAAAAAAATTCCTCTATTGACAATCATTCACTCTGCTCAAGCATTTGGAGCCCCACCGCTAACAGAACCTAATATACATGTTAATTTAAGAAAAAAAATGTTGGACTTACGCCTAGTGAGTTCAAACAATTATAGAATAAAACTATGAAATATTAAAATATAAAACATAGCTTTAATCTAGTCAAATAACCCCTTTAAACCATTTTACCCTTGAAAGGGCACAATACATCTTACAATGACGGGGGAGACCCAATTTACCATTGATAGTAGTGGAACACAAAAGTAAGCCGCATATCCATGTTATATAAGCATCATTTGCGCATTAACAATCATTAAGATCAACCACTCCAGGTCTATAGTTCAATTAGTTAGCAAGCTCAACTACTCCAAGTCTATTGCTTGTGGAGTCATCGATTTCAACCACACTAGGTCTGTACCCCGGGAAACTCCAAAAATTCAAGTTAAGCTTGTCCGCTATGAAATGACATTTTATTGGTCATTGGCCGATGTCCGACTCCAAGAGCCCACACCTTATTGCCTATGAAGACCCAATGCATATTTCAAGTTACATCTTACAAATAGGGATTATTATCCCATACATATCATATAAACCGACTTTTATGCCTATGGATTCATTTGCATTTAGCCTAAATGGAATTTCGATATTTGAAGGGAACCAAGACACATGGTCTTATTTTTGTTTGCACAATGATCGTGAAATTGTTGGCTTTTGAGATTCTGACTACGCAGGTGATCGAGTTGGTTAGAGATCCACATCTGGATCTGTGTTAACTTTAGAGATCACGTCTACAGTCTATTGTGGCCTCGTCGACCACTAAAGCCGAACTTGTTGCGACAGTTGAGTCTGCAAAGGAAGCAGTCCATTTAAAAGAATTGATGAATGACTTAGGCTTCGAGCAACCTCCTGTTCTCATTTTCTGTGATAATCAGAGTGCCATCCATTTGGCAACTAATTTGGCATTCAACTCTCAGACAAAGCACATAAATGTGCGTGACGCATATCTAGTTGGATTACATGAAACGAAGGTCGTCTATTTGAAGAAAATCTCGTCAAATGACAATGTCGCCGATATGTTCACTAAATCACTTTCGCCTGCTATCTTTGAGCATTGCTCAAAATTGATTCATCTTCGTTTGTGTTAGTGACGTTGGTTCTTTTTCTGCATTACATCGGTAGAAAAGTTACAAGTACTTGAAAGATAGGAGAAACATATCACTTGGTTCTTTTTCTACGCTTGATTTCGGTGATCATGTTCTGGTAGAAGGGCTTTGCTTCGAGAAGGTGGGGCATGTGGTTGAGAAGGCCTTCAAGGAAGATGATGTCAGCAAGGTGAATCTGATCAAAACTAAAAATCTTCGACGACCGAACCCGTCATTGAAGAACAAACCTGCAATTGGTGAGAGGGCCAAAGTAGTAGAGGGATATTGCACCATAGATGGAATTGACAAGTCATGATTTTCAACATATGGGATTCTCCCTTTTGCAACTAAGTCTTTAAACACCATGTCCTTCACCGATTTGGTTTTGGTGGCAGGTAGTTTTATTTCTTCTTTGAGGCTACGAACGTGAGTAGCTTCTTCGGTAGAAAGATCTGATTTCCTTCATTCGTGCCATCAGCCCACTTAAGTAGTTAATGAAGATGTTCTTCTTAGGATTAGAGCAGTTGATAAGAAGCTTTGACAACTCGAGCCATTCGGAGAGCCCGTATTGTTTCAAATTGTGATCTCTGATGCTCCTTGAAGACCTATCCTTTCTATCGATTATCAGCCGAACATCAGAAAGAGTGGATTTGGAAGTGGCGATTTTCACACCTGTAATCTTTGACTTATCTGTCCAATAAGTCATTGACTTTTTATACCATTGGATTTCTCTCCCCTTGAGCTCCTCAGCCTTCATCACCGAATCCTCAAAAGAGCCCAACTCAGATTTTTGAGCCTCTATTGGATCTGTGGATTTGGCTTTGATTGCCTCTTCTTTTGCCACCTTCAAAGATAAAGCCTTGTCAGCATCTAGTATCTTTTGAGCTCGGAGGGCCTCCTCAATTTCTTGAGGAGGAAGGCCTAGATCAGAGACAACTCATTAGGAAGGAGGTTTAAGTCTCAAAGTTTCAGCCCCTGCAGGTCTGGAGCCATACTTTGCCTCTTCCTTTTTCTTATTTTCTGCCAAGGCTTCTTCATCGGCTGAGAGTTTTCCTTTACCTTTATCTTTTGGGCCTTTGACCGGACCAGGTTTCTCCCCCTCAGATGGTCTGCCGGTTCCCTCCATCGAAATATCAGCCTGTTCCACCAATTTGTCTTTTTATTGATGTCACCGGTTTCAAAGGTTCCACCAGTATTTCGGTGGCCTTCGGCCTTGTGGAAAATTTGATGGTTGATGTGTATGATGGTAGTTAGGTGTTGGATGCATGTCGAATAGAGGGTTTTCTGGGAACCCGGTTTGGACTTTTCTCCCCCTCAGCACCCGACGGGGAAGACACTCCCAATGTATCTGAGACCTGATCGACCCTCCGAGACACCTGATGAAGAACCCTTCAGTCAGAAGTATCAAAAGAGAAATCCCTTAGATCGAGATCCCAATCTAGGGAATCGGAGAATACATCCACCTTCTTATGGAGGGATTTGAGAAACTCCAAAATTTCGGAGTTAAAGGTTTGTTGCTGAGCATCCCGTTCACGGAGCCTTTGGAGCTCAGAATCCCTGGCATCGGAGGCTGATTTTAAGCCCCCCATGGAGATAGATAGATAGGTGTTAGAGGTGGTCAAATCCTCTAACTTTCTCCCAAGGCCAGCAAGAGAATCGGTGATGTGCTGAAGTAATTCCCAAAGAGGTGCCTCAAACGACGGATGAGAGGCCTATTCTTCCTGAAGACGAACTCTGTTAGCAGTCTGGGAGATGAAGTGGTGGAGGCCTGTTTGAAAGCCTCAAATTGAGTCCCAACAAGACGACTCTGACGAGCTCCTTCCCGTATATCGGCCAACAGATCAACTGGAAAGCGGATGTTTAAACCGGATGGTGCATCATGATGTTGATCGGGAAGGTGAAATATCGGAGTGGTGGGGGATAGTGGAATATGTGGTAGAGGTCTAGATTCTGGAATGGTTGAGGATGAAGGTTGATGATGTGTTTTAAATTTATACCGCAAGCGTACGGGTTATGTAGCATACGGGTCTATCACGGGGAGGTAAAACGAGGTTATGCTCTTTACAATAGTGCTATAAGATTATGCGTTGCCAACGCTTGATGCATGCAATGTCATCCTTTATGCTCCTAAGGCTCAATTTCGAACTGCACTCATATTGCTGCATAGTAATAAAGCTATCTTTTATGCTCTGGACTTTATCTTGGAGATCACTAATCATGTCATTCAAGTCCTCAAATTTTTTGGAAACAACTCTTCTCCCTTCTCTCGATTCTAGAGTGAAGCTTTCGAATTGAGACATAAGCTGATGGGGAGGATGAATGTGGTCCGGTAGAGGTGGTGGAGGTGCGTGTTGTGGTGAGTGAGGTGATGAGTGATGTGGTGAATGAGGCAACTGGAGAGTATCAGGAAACTGCCAGTTAGTGTGCTCGGTGGTGGCAGTAAGCTCAGAAGGTAGTGTGACTGAGTGACGCTCACAATTTGCACCGACCAACCAATAATATGTTGGTATATCGTGAGCGATTGGTTCGAATATGTGCAAGCGAGTATGAAGGTGTGGGATGTCCAACAAAAAGGCTTTACTAACAGGGGTCCAACCATCAGGGATATGGAGTGAAAGTGGGGCTTCGGTGGCGATAAGTGTGATCAAGCCACCAAAACAAATGTCCCCGGAGGTGGATTCCTGGGCCCTTAGAAATTTGTCTAAGATACATTTGGGGCCGATAGGCATGTATTCCCTGTGAATGACATTATGGTGTGCCATGCAAAAGAGTAAATAAATCTCAAAACAAGTGACATTGCAGGCATCCATTCGAGCACAAATGGTGCTAGATAAGATACGGTGTGCTAGGCGCATTATAGGGTGTCAGATCAAGGATGCTTTGGCGTGTCGAGAGTCATAGCTTGTGGTTAAACCCGTGATCTCTTGCCAGAAGATATCAACTTTAAAGGACGATGCGGGTTTGTTTTTAGGTCCTATGTTGCCCTCTTGTGCAAAATTAAAGATGGTATAAAGATCGTCGTTGCTAAGGTGTCGGTCGGTGTTGAACATGCAAAAACCTATACCATTGGCCGAGTCAACTTCCATTGTGGAAAGGAACTCTAGTGTCAAAGCCCGGTAGATGTTAGCGCTTAGGGTCAAGAACCTATGCCACCCGATTTTATGAAAAAGAGAGGCGACACCGGAACGGATCCCTAGTGTGTGTAGGGTTTGCAAGTCGCAAAACTTAGACGGTTGGATGGCCAGCCCATTCAAGTTTTTAAAGCGAGAAACTTGCTTGGGAGACGTGAACTAGATCCCGTAGGTCTCAAGTTCCGGCGAGGCCATGACATTGGCGGCGGGGACAATATTAGGTTGAGCAATATCATCCCGCCGCGCCCGACTAGAGCGTTGTCGCTTTGGGCGACTTATGGAAGCCATGTTGTGCGAATAGGTGTGTGAGTGCAAAAGATGCAAAGTGTGAAGTGTACACAACCTATGTCCGCCCAGTGGTGCGGCACAATCTATCAAAACATACAAAAATAAAATCAATCCAAGCAAGCAAGTATCAACAGTTAAGCATGGAAAGGACACAACCCACAAGTATTCCAAATTACAAGAACATAAATACAACCAAGTTGCACTTCAATCAGATAGAATGCAGATCAACTAGAATTCCATTCTAAACGAACATATTTTGGAACGTCAACCAGCAAATCATCAATCCACTGAACATTATAAGAACGATAAATAAAATCACAACAGTGATGGAAATTATGTACCCAAATCAATGCCTCAGATCAGAACCGGAAGGTGTTCTCAGAGATGTTTCATGATTGAGAAACTGATGGCGTATTAGCTGCTGGTTCACGATGGTACATAACAAAGAAGAAATATGGATGCCGTAGTGAAAAGGTCTAGAGGAGCGGCAGAGACCGGAGAAGTCGCTGGTAGCAGCTGTTTGGGCAAAAAATCACGTCGCTCGACCGCGACCAGAACAGGTAAGACGTATGATTAAGGACTATATCTTGTATAAGGTCTCGACAAAGACCCAAAACACCATCGTCATCCCTCCTAAAAGGTAAGTCGAGAGTTCCTCACGACACTCGACCTCGACGTCGCCCGTTCCGCACGACCGTCGCATAGAACCATGCGACCTCGACCAAACTAACGTTAACCATGACTGTTACGTTTGTTGAGTATTTAATGCAGGAGTCAAAGTCATTAAGGAGCAACGGATATAACCGACGCAACCATCAACGATCGATAGCCGTAACGGACGAAGACCATTATGGATGATCACGCCGGCAGCCGTTACAGACCGTTGCGACAATTAAAGCTGTTAATGAAGCAATCAATGAGCTAATCAAAGCTCCCGAAGACTATAAAGACCGAGTTCAATCATCATTTCAAGGACCGAACACTGAACATCGAATATCCGGCGATTAACAACCGAAGCAATATTCAAGAACACGTGAAGTGAAGAACCATTATTCTAAGTATCGCTCTCGACGCACGACAACAGCCCTCGACCAGCAGTTCACACTTTGTATTCACACGACAAACACCTGTTTTACACTTTAAACACTTGTACTTTACATTTCGAATCATTTTCTTCATTTGTATTGTAATCACTGTACGATCGACACCAGTATCCAAGGACATCGCCCCTGATTGGCGACCATAGTGCAGCGACGACATCCCCTGTCGTCCGCATGTTTTTTCCTCGATTGAGGTTTTTCCTGCGTCATCAAATCCCTTGTTCCTTTATTTTTATCCTCGTCGCACGTTTCGTCGAAAGATTCTTTCTTTAGTTGTTAAAGTCCACATCGACCTTAAGTTGTCCCTTTGGTGCGATTTTTGGCATTAACAGCAGCAGGTAGACAGAGGTCAAGAAGAAGAACAACGGTTTTTGTTGGTTTTCCAGATGGAAAACGGAAAGGAAACTGGATGATGGCGATGATAACTGCAGTGGCGGCGCACGTGGTTCACGAATGGCAGCGGCGGAAATTGCAGCGAATGATGGTGGCGCCTGCTGGAGGAGATCGAGAGGGAAGAGAAAAGGGGCGGTGGTGGTGGCACTTGCAGCGATCGAGAGGAAGGCAAAGAGAATGCCGGTGTCTGGTTGTCGACGAAGCCGGCTGGTGGTGACGGTGGCAGAAGGAGAGGGCATCGCCGCTGCTGTATCGATGGAAGGAAATCGAGAGAAGAGATGGAAGGGGCGAACCACGACGGTTCTCTGTGGCAGACAGAGGTGGCTGAAGGTGATGGCGGCTGGCAGTTACTGACGGCGGCGGAGTCACCCGCGATCGACGGTTACTGGTGGTGGCGGCTGTGGTTTGTGTGACAGGAAGAGGATTTGGAAGGGGTATGGTGAAAAGAGAGAGAGAGAGAGGTGTGAAAATTAGGGTTTTCTAAAAACTTACCGCTCAAATTTGGGTTTTTGTTTTTGTTTTATTATTTTTAATTGAAATAAAATAGACAACAATAAAAAAAACACAAGGGACTTTCTGTCCGGGTTTCACGGTCGGGTGGCTTTTTTCATGCCCAGGGAGTTTGGCCCTCCCCGGCAGGGGAGATTTCTTCACGGGCGGGGGGTTTGGGCAGAAAATATTTCATTTAACTGATGCATTTTTTTCACTCCCAGGGAGTTTCAACAGAAAAATATTTTTTGAAAATTTCACTCCCGAGGTGAAACGTTCACGGGCGGGGAGTTTGGACAGAACTTTTAACAACACGATAAAATTATAAAAAATATATATATATATATATATATATATATATATATATTGTAACACCTCGAATTTCCATGATCAAGTTATGTTAGGATTTAATGTTGAAGAGTCAAAAGTGCAATAGACCAAGTCTTAAAGTTAAATGGAGAAATTATACAACCTTTGGCGTTAATTGTGTAATTATCAGGGTATAAATGTGGGAAGTAGGTGCAATTGAGATTATCTAAAAAATCTCAGCTTTTGAAGTCGGTTGTTCTATTAGGAAAAGAGAAGAAAGGAATCGATACCTCAGTTTGATTTTGGTAAGATCTGATTGAAATCCTTTGATTTAGTTTTGTAGTTCCATTTACAAAGTTGTAAATTGAATCAAGTTTCTTCTGAAATAGGATTTGGAATTGGGTTGTTAAGTTTTGTTCCAGAATTGAGTTTTCAGGTGAGTTCATCCTTTCCTTTAAATTGATGTCTTTTATCAAATTGAGCAGTAAATTGATATTGTTAGGAGTATTGGAAATGGATGGTTGGTCGCATAATAAGAGGGATGAAATAGTTATCGATCTGGGTTGAGAAATTGGTGTGCAGGTCGAAGTATCCGGGTAAGTATTTGGTGTATGGTAAAATGATGTTGATACTGTCCGATAAATTATTAAATACCGAAAGTATTTGGTAAGAACTTGTTTCCGATAGTATCCGGTCAAATTATTTCTCGGATAGTGGGTATTCGGCTGTTACTTGGATTACTTTGGTATCCGGACGTACCCGGATGGTATATGTGTCCAGTAAGTTGCGTTTTTCCGGATACGAGTTCCAGACATTTTGACCGGATAGTTTTGATGTCCAGTAAGTTGTGATGTCCGGATAGTCTTGATGTCTGGATAGTGTTGATGTTCCGGTAACTAATGAGTTTCCGGTAACTTTTGACAAGGAACATGTTATTACTTGAAATTCAATCTTAGCAGCATGAATGTACTTATAACTTGATTTAAGTATGATATAATTTGACATATGATGTGGCTTAATACACATTTATGCTAGGAAGTGTAATGGATCCATAGGCACTAGTATTATGTGAACACGTGGAATAGGTGTGGACTAATCGTAATTCCCGTGTAATTGATAAACGTGGAATAGGCGTGGACTAATCGTAATTCCCGTTGAATGGAAATGAGGAATAGGCGTGGACTATCGTAATTCCCATTTTGTACTGATACGAGAAATCGTGGGATAGGCATGGACTAATCGTAATTCCTTATTTCTATTGGAAGATAAGAGATAGGCATGGCTTAATTGTAATCTCTACTTCCTCTCCAAGAAATAGGTATGGACTAATTGTAATTTCTTGGATATGAGTAATGCTCTAGAATCCGTGGAGATTCGTAGTGGGCTCGTGAACATGATGTCATGACTTACTCAGTGTTTGTCATACTCATGGAATCGGGTATGATTCCCGTCATCGAAAGATGTTATCTGTACGGTAAGAAATATTGTAAACTGGTTAAATTATAAGCTTTGCTTACAAATTGGTTTTCAAAGCTTATAAAGTTTTAATTTGAAAACTGTATGTTCTCACTAGGCGTAAGCCTAATCTTTTCAAATTAAATTCTTACCAGGTACTAGCTCGGAAGGAGATAAACAGGGATGGGTGTCGAGAAGTCCCAGAGTTATGCTTTTGGAGCTGTATTGGAGAATTTAGTAGAACATGGATTATTTTGGAGACATTATAGACAACCCGTATAATCTGATGTTATTAGTGATGAATTAGATTAGTCGGTTGTTTATAATAGATCGGTTGTAAATATAACATTGTCACTAATCCTCCATTTATGTATGAAAGTTTTGGAAGAAGCTGTCGTGGACTTTATAATCGAAGGTTTTAATTCATTATGTTTTTAGGGTGTTTCAGTTTGGTATCAGAGCCTTAGTTTAAGTGAACTAGGTATGATCGTGAGATACCTAGACTTAAGATGAGATTATTAAGATATGATTTGTGATATTGAGTCGACGAAAATACGTGAATTAAGAACTATGATGATGGCAACGAGGATTCTTATGTATAGTATGTTCATAATTTCAATTAGCTACTGTTATTATGAATGTATTGTTACGTAAGCATACTAGTTTTATATTGTTATGGTGATTTATAAACGTTAGAGTACGTTTCTTGTATTGGGATCGTGTATAACCATTTCTTATGGTTATCTTTTGTGTAATCCAGAATATGATGGTGAATACACCAAGCAAATCTCCTAATTCCTCAGAAGAGAGGGCAGTAAATGATTGGGCGGTGGAGAAGCAACCCGAAAAGGTTGGAACTTATGAGAGTCCACCAAGGCCACCTATATTGGGAGGAGGAGGAAGTCACACGCAACAAACGAATGCCGGTACCTCTAACCCGATGACGACAAAATCAACTATGGAATCTCGCATGATGGAGAACATGATGTGAATTATGAATAACGCACTTACTCAACAACAAGAGATGTTTATGAAAATGTTTAATGACTTAAGTGTTGAGTCGCGAAGACCGGAGATGGGTAATGGTACGGTAACTCCACCTGTTATCCCGATGCAGAATGTGAATAGAAGGATGGAGAAAGTTTGTTCTTATAAAACGTTTTTGAGCTGCAAGCCCCCTGAGTTCGCTGGATCAGACAGTCCAATTGCTTGTATGCATTGGATAAGAGAGATGGAACAGGCGTTTAGAGCTTGTGAGTGCGATGAAGAATCGAAGGTTAGATTTGGATCCCAGATGTTACGCGGAAACGCTCTGACCTGGTGGAATATCGTGACGTCGATAGTAACTGCTCCAGTTTTTGCCGCCATGACGTGAGAGTCGTTTAAAAGAAAGATTCTAGAAGAATACTGCAATGAAAAGGAAATGGACCGAATCGAAGAAGAGTTTCGAACTCTTAAGAAGGGCACTTCTTCAGTAAGAGAATACACTTGCATATTCCTGGAGAAATTGAATTTGGTGGGGCATGTGGCCCCGACTGAAAAAGAGAAGATAAAGGCATATCTGAAAGGTTTGCCGGCTGACATGATGTCACGAGTTCGGAATTCAAAAGCTTTGACACTGAGAGAAACGATAGAGGAAGCTAAGATCATAGAGGAAGTCTACGCTAGAGACAAAGAGGAAAAGGCACAAGTGGGGGAGAAACGAAAATGGGAAGGTAGATCAGAATCTTCTCAAAGATCTAAGTCGTATGTCAAGAATACTCGTTTCGAGCCTCGACGGGAACCGAACTGGTGTAAAAAATGTAGAAGTAAACATTTTGGTCCATGTCGAGTGACCACACCGGAATGTTACAAGTGTGGTAAAAGTGGACTTACTTTGAGTAACTGTCCTATCCAAGGGCCAACATGTTTTAAATGTAAGTACCCGGGTCATTACCGAAGGGACTGCCCAAAGTTAAAGAAAGGTGGGAATCAGGATAAAAATCCGAATACTCCAAAGCCAACTGGCAGGGCATTTCATATGACGGCTGATGAAGCAAAAGAATCGAAGGATGTGGTTTCTGGTACATTTCTTGTTAATTCTATTCCTGCACGAGAATTATTTGATTGTGGTGCCAATATGTCTTTTGTGTCACGACCTTTTTTTTATCAAAAGTTAGCTATGCTTGCCACTACCTTGGAAGATGCCTTAGAAGTTGAAATAGCTAACGGGGTCAAGTCTTAGTTCGTGAGAAACTTGAAGGTTGTACCCTTACGATAGAAGGGAAAGAATTCCCGATTGATTTGATTTTGATGGAGATTGGGGGGGTTTGATATAGTAGTTGGTATGGATTGGTTGGTGAAGGGAAAGAATTCCCGATAGAAATTCTTTGTGCCAAGAAATTAATTCGAATCCCTATGCCCGAAAATGATGTTGTATTCATCTATGGGGAAAAGAGAAAAGGGGAGGTTCTGTTGATTTCTATTGCCAAAGCGCGTAAGTGTCTAGTAAAAGGATGTTCATCCTATCTAACATACGCTTTGGATGCTAAAGGAGAAAAGAAGCGAGTGGAAGACATAAGGATAGTAAGCGAATTTCCAGATGTGTTCCCAGATGATCTTCCAGGCTTACCACCAGAAAGACAGGTAGAGTTTAGAATTGATCTTGTTCCCAGAGAGGCACCGATAGCACGTACACCGTATCGTCTAGCACCGGCCGAAATGAAGGAAATGATGTCTCAACTACAAGAACTGATCGACAAGGGGTTTGTTAGGCCAAGTTCTTCACCTTGGGGAGCTCCGGTATTATTTGTCAAGAAAAAGGATGGCACTATGAGAATGTGCATCGACTACCGGGAGTTGAATAAGGTGACTATTAAGAATAAGTATCCGCTTCCAAGGATTGATGACTTATTTGATCAACTCCAAGGCGCGGGATGCTTTTCAAAGATTGATTTGAGGTCGGGCTATCACCAAGTACGAGTAAGGAACGAAGATGTTCCTAAGACAACGTTTAGAACGACGTATGGGCATTATGAATTTCTCGTGATGCCTTTTGGGTTGACAAACGCTCCTGCTGTGTTCATGGATTCAATGAACCGGGTATGTCGACCATTCTTAGACAAGTTTGTCATAGTGTTCGTTGATGACATACTCATTTATTCGAAGAATGAAGCCGATCACGAATGTCACCTTCGTGAAGTCTTAAATGTTCTAAGAAGGGAGAAATTGTACGAGAAATTGTATGCGAAATTCTCTAAATGTGAATTTGGGTTAAAAGAAGTACAATTTCTCGGTCATGTAATTACTTCGGAAGGAGTCAAAGTGGATCCAGCTAAAATAGAAGCAATGACGAACTGGGAAACACCGAAGAATGCTTCAGAGATACGGAGTTTCTTGGGTTTGGCAGGCTATTATCGGAGATTTATAAAAGATTTCTCAAAGATTGCTTCTGCTTTGACTATCCTGACACGGAAGAATGTGAAGTTTGTATGGACTGAAAAGCAAGAGTCAGCTTTCAGGATATTACAAAAAAGCTGTGTGAAGCTCCTATCCTCGCACTACCGGAAGGGACATAAGATTTAGTTGTGTATAGTGATGTGTCAAAGATGGGTTTGGGGTATGTATTGATGCAACGTGGCAAAGTGATTGCTTACGCATCAAGACAACTTAAAGAACATGAGAAGGATTACCCTACCCATGATTTAGAACTGGCAGCATTGGTGTTTGCATTGAAGTTGTGGCGACATTATCTATATGGGACGAAGTGCACTCTTTTCACTGATCATAAGAGCGCTAAGGATGTCTTTGATCAGAAAGATTTGAACATGAGGCAATGGCATTGGTTAGAACTACTTATGGACTATGATTGTGAATTGCATTACCATCCTGGTAAAGCAAATGTTGTGGCTGATGCCTTAAGTAGAAAAGAATACAGTGGATGCTTGAAAACGACGAACGCCAGGATTGATGTGACGTCGAGTCTGATTGAAAGAATCAAAGTGGCACAAGCGGAAGCATTATTAGAAGAAAATCTGAAAGAGGAAGTCATGGTCAAACAACGTCTTCAACTGACTGAAGATGGTCGTGGGGTCAAACAGTTCCAAGGCCGCATTTGGGTGCCAAAGGTGGGAGGAAACCCAGTGTTAATTCTTGAAGACGCCCACAAATCCAAGTATTCCATACATCCTGGTAGTACTAAGATGTATAGAGATCTGAAGCTACACTATTGGTGGCCAGCTATGAAGTTCGATGTGGAACAATGTGTAGAGAAGTGTGTGACGTGTTCGTTAGTGAAGGCTGAACATCAACGACCTTATGGGAGTCTACAATCTTTGGAGATTCCTGAATGAAAATGGGATAAGATTACCATTGACTTTGTGACTAAGTTACCAAGGACGTTGAAAGGTAACAATACTATCTGGGTAATCATGGATCGCTTAACCAAGAGTGCTCATTTCTTGGCAATGAAAGAAGCTTCACAAATAGATAAGCTAGCCAAGTTATATATTGATGAAGTGGTGTCAAGATATGGTATACCCGTGTCTATAGTTTCTGATCGTGACAGTCGTTTTACTTCAAGATTTTGGCAGTCACTACAAGAAGAATTGGGCACAAGAGTGAATTTGAGCACTTCTTATCATCCTCAAACGGACGGGAAAAGTGAAAGGACCATTCAGACTTTGGAAGATATGCTCAGGTCTTGTGTGATCGATTTTGGAGGTAAATGGGATACGCATTTACCCTTAGTAGAGTTTGCGTACAACAATAGTTATCATTCCAGCATCGGAAGAGCACCTTTCGAAGCTTTATATGGACGAAAATGTAGAACTCCAGTGTGTTGGGTAGAAGCTGGAGAAAAACAGTTTGTTGGTCCTGAAATTGTTCAAAAACGACTGACATAGTAAAAGAAATTCGGAAACACATGAAAGCGGCTCAAGATTGACAGAAGAGTTACGCCGATCTAAAAAGGAGACCAAAAGAATTCCAAGTTGGGGAGCGGGTAATGCTAAAGGTATCCCCGTGGAAAAGTATTATAAGGTTTGGAAAACGTGGAAAGTTAAGTCCTCAGTTTCTTGGACCTTTCACTATAACCAAACGAGTAGGGCTGGAAGCGTATCAGTTGGATCTTCCACTTGAATCGGAAGGAATCCATAATACCTTTCACGTCTGTTATCTTCGGAAATGCTTAGCCGAAGAAGAAAATGTTATACCACTTTCTGAAATAAGAGTGGATGAGAAGAGTCGTTGTGTGGAGGAACCGGAAGCAATTTTAGAGAGGACGACTAAGAAGCTACGACATAAGGAAGTAGTTATGGTTAAAGTACAATGGAAGCATCACAGAGGTGCAAATGTAACATGGGAATCTGAAGAAGATATGAGGAATAGATATCCTCGGTTATTTACCTAACTTTGATTTCGGGGACGAAATCATTTTCAAGTTGGGAAGATTTGTAACACCTCGAATTTCCATGATCAAGTTATGTTAGGATTTAATGTTGAAGAGTCAAAAGTGTAATAGACCAAGTTTTAACGCTAAATGGAGAAATTATACAACCTTTGGGGTTAGATGTGTAATTATCAGGGTATAAATGTGGGAAGTCGGTGAAATTGAGATTATCTAAAAAACCTCAGCTTCTAAAGTCGGTTGTTCTATCAGGAAAAGAGAAGAAAGGAATCGATACCTCAGTTTGATTTTGGTAAGATCTGGTTGAAATTCTTTGATTTAGTTTTGTAGTTTCATTTACAAAGTTGTAAATTGAATCAAGTTTCTTCTGAAATAGGATTTGGAGTTGGGTTGTTAAGTTTTGTTCCAGAATCGAGTTTTCAGGTGACTTCATCCTTTCCTTAAATTGATGTCTTTTATCAAATTGAGCAGTAAATTGATATTGTTAGGAGTATTGGAAATGGATGGTTGGTCGCATAATAAGAGGGATGGAATAGTTATCGATCTGGGTTGAGAATTTGGTGTGCAGGTCGAAGTATCCGGGTAAGTATTTGGTGTCCGATAAAATGCTGTTGATAGTGTTCGGTAAATTATTAAATGCCGAAATTATCATTTTTTACAACGGTCATTCCTCCCTTTTTAGGGACTACTTGGACTGGGCTAACCCACACACTATCGGAGATAGGATAGATTATTCCAGCCTTTAGTAGTTTCATGGCCTCTTTGTGCACAACTTCTTTCATATTAGGATTAAGCCTACGTTGATGTTCAATACTTGATGCACTTTCATCTTCAAGAGGAATTCTATGCATGCAAAAAGATGGGCTAATCCCTTTCAAATCATCAATTGAGTATCCAATAACAGTTCTATACTTCCTAAGGACTCTTAGCAATTTATTCAATTCATTATCACTTAAGGAAGCATTAACAATTACCGGATAAGTATTATTACTACCAAGGAAAACATACTTCAAATGAGAAGGAAGGGGTTTGAGATCTACCTTAGGTGGCAACGCATGCTCCACTCCTTCTTCTTTTGGCAAGACAAGTGATTCAGCTTGTGTCTTCTTCGTTTAGTGGCTGCTCTCGTCAAAATCCTTGGCAATAGATTTCAAATCGTCATCCATCTCTTTCAGCAACTCGTCTTCATCTAATCCGCCTTCGGTAAATATGTTCTCCAAGGCATCAGAAATATGGCAATAATCCATAATCGGCGGCAATCCCATTGACTTTCTCAGCTCGAACTCCACAGTCTCTTTTCCCACGCTCAATGAAAGTTTCCCATTCTTGACATCAATCATCGCACCCGCTGTAGCCAGAAACGGGCGACCAAGAATAATCGGGATATTGGCATCTTCAATCATCTCCATGATCACAAAAGTCACAAGGAATGATCAAATTGCCAACTTGAAGTGGAAGATCTTCTAACATACCAACAGGATACTTGATATAACGATCTTCAAGCTACAATGAAACATTAGTAGCCTTTAATTCCCCCGAATGACCTTCATTGCAACCGCCAAGGGCATGAGACTAACACTTGCCCCCAAGTTACAAAGGGCTCGTTGAATGCTCACACCACCAATAGAAAAGGGAATAGAGAAACTGCCCGGGTCTTGCATCTTCTCCAGAAGTGTATTAGTGAGCAAGGCGCTACACTCTTCAGATAACATCACACGGGCCCTATTCTTTGGTGATAGAAGATCCTTTAAAAACTTTGAATGTGAGGGAATCTCGGAAATTTCATCCAAGAAAGGGATAGTCACTTGAAGTTACTTGAGTGTGTCCATGAACTTGCGAATTTTGACTTCAAGTGATACTTTGACCAGCCTTTGGGGATAACGGACTACCGGAGTATGAACATGAGGCATAGAAGAAGAATGAGTAGTCTTTGTCGCTTCATCTTTTGGAAGAACTTCACTCTCATTTTCCGGTAATTTCACCCTCTTTTCTTTCATAGTAGCATTCATATCATCAGCGCTCTTCCTTTTCTCCACTAGCACTCTTCCGCTCCTCAAACTGACTGCATTCATCTGTCCTATCGCTTTTCCTCCACCGTAATTTTTTTCCCTATACACCCTATTCTGAGCATTGAGGACAATGCTCCTTTTCGCTTGTGGGTGGGTGTTTTTCCCTTTCTTTTTCTTTTTCCATTTTCTTTGCATATAGTATTACATTTCTTTGCATATATAAAACAAATCCAAAAAGATTTTTGATTTCTCTTGGTTGTGTTAAGACTCGTAGTACACCATATCTCATCTCACATGATTTAGTTGCTTGATTCACTAATTGCGCATCAACTTTTTGCCATCATGTTGAATGATTTCTCTTATTTGTTAGGAATAACGTTACCTTAGTTGTCACTTGCACACACCGTTAAGCATGTCGTTTCACGCAGTCTTTTAGGACTAGTTTGCATACCATAGTCCCCCTACATTACAAATGTGACTATAGTGGATGGATTTACCTAGTGAGATTTTGGGCCTTTTGGATTGACACATATGTAATCAATCCCAATTCTCATTTCTTGTGTGTTACCTCCCATCGAGGTGTAGTTCTAGACTTTTGAATGGTTTCTCATCCAATTTTTCCATAAATATTGTGAGTTCCAGCTTAGTGCATATAACAGTAGAAATCAATAGATAATCAACAAGTCAGAATGATTTCCGCTGGTCATCCAATTCACTATGAAAGTTGAGAGAATTACAATACAGAGTGTTTGAATGATAATGACGATTACCATTAAATTCTACACTAACAAAGCTTTATATACCATGGGCCTTTAACAATTAAGCCCATGGCCCATTACACTTTAAAGGCTTAAAATGAATAATAGCAGTTTAGTCCTTGAACTTCTATTCAACCTGATTTTGACCCTAACAATCTCCCCCTTTGAATTGAAGTTCGAGTTCGCGCCAGTTCTCGACGTATCTCTTTCGGAGCGTAAAGTGGATATCGAACATTCGAATGGATCGGCGGTAGTCGATGCGTTCTTCTATCACTTCTAAGGCATTTCGTGCGGTTGTCTCATTTGGGTTGGGAACATATGAGACCTTTTCATTTTCGGATTCGTAAGGGATGATGTTTCGAAGAGCATCTTTGACTTTGAGGAGAGTGCCATCGTAGAATCTGTCGACCTGGCTGAAGCGGAGAAACCTCTTTTCTTTCTGATCGTTGAGGTATACTATCCCAAATTTCGGTTCTAGAAGCAATGCGCTCTCGGGATACATCTTCAGCTTGTGCGCTTTCAGATTCGGTTTCAGCAGGTTTACCTTATTTGGTCTGTTCTCGATTCCCATTTGGAAGTCTGTAAGGTAGGACATCATGATTGTGAGAATCAGGAATCGAAGGACAGCCTCGAGGGCTTTGGTTACACGAAGTGGTCGGATGGTTATGGTTCGGAGGTCTTTCAGTATAGCTTGGAAGTCGAACGGTATGAGGTTCTTGAAGTCAGCTTTGGAAAATATCCATTCATTTCCGTCTTCTCGTCGGACGGTGAACACAGGAAACATGACTTTAAGGATTCGGCCGGTTTGGATGTTGAGCACCTCAGAGATTTTATGCTTAGTTCGGACTTGGCTAACTGGCAGACACCGCTTCATGGCATTTAAGTACTGGTTTTGGTGTTCCGGGTCGGAGTTGGAAATCCCAAGGCAAAATGTTGGCTCGATCGGGCGTAACCTGTGAACATACAACTTCTTCAGAGATTCCTCCAGGTGAGGAATAAGGATCATGATCTTCTCCCATCGGATTTGTTGTTGTTGAGGAGGAAGATGATCAGAAGCTGTCGGTTGTTGAGGAGATGTCGGATTTGCAGCAGTTGAATTTTCGGGTATTGTAGAAGTCTCTGGAGCCTGAATAGTGTGAACGGGTGTACCATACAGGTTTTGTAGCAGAAACTGGTCATAATTAACGTTGTCGTCTTCATCAGTAGGAAGGATCGGGTTTACCTGGAGATTTATTGCACTGGCGGCTTTTTCGTACCATGCATTTTCGGTCTCGGGGTCGATCTCTGAATCTGGATCAATCAGATCAAGTGCGGGCCTATCTGATGCTTCATAAGTGACCAATTCATGTGTTTCTCCCTCGGGCTTTTCAACCGTTGGGTCTTCGTCGTCTGAGATGTCCATGTCTATGACCATCTCGGCTAATCTCAACTGGGCTTCAGGTTCGTCTTCGGTTGCAGTTGCCACAATTGATGTTTCCGGTTGAACCACGGTTATTTCAGTGATGATTGGAGCGGACTCAGACAATTTCTGTCTTTTGTTCTCCCCCTCACGGTGATCAGGATCATCCTGGTCATCGTGCCGTCTCTTGAGTCCGACAGCTTGACTCTTGCAGGTGTCTTCGAGTGAGCCGACTCTTTCGGACAGCATTTTGAGTGCTTGTTGAACGTCCTTGAGAGTCGTGTCAAGATGGTCCATTCTGGTGGTTATGGATGACGAAGGAGCAGATACCTGGAAACGTAGTACTGATACCAGGTCCGTTTCAGTGGAGGCATCAGTGTCGGTGTGTTGGAGCAGCTGAGCCAGAAGCATAGTCTTTAAGGTGTCCACCGATTAAGTTGGCTGAACGGGAGTAGGTGGGGGTGTTGGTGCGGTTTCAGATTCGACTACCTTCTCTTTACCTTTGATCAACCCTTTGAGTTTGTCAAGCTCGGTGGTGAAGTGCTGCTCCATTGCCTCGCGGACAGCCTTTAGGGCGCTGTCCATATATCCCTTTGACACGAAGTCGGGCGATATAACACCGGGATTACTTAGAGTACCCATTGAGGCATCCACCTTAGAGGTAGAGCCACCTACGTTCACGGTTGGAAAAGGTGTGGCCGTGGTAGGATTTCCTTCCGATCCCTGCGTTCCGCCCGAAAGCATAGACACTACAGAAGTTCCGATCGGGTCACGAAGAGCACCGATGTTCGTTGTCTCGTCCTGTGTCCTAGCCGAAGAAATAATATTAGCAAATGGCGCTAGACTCAAGAGTGCATCCAAAGAAGTCGAGACCGGGAGAGACTGGTCTCTTGTTTCAATACCAGTACTCTCCGAGTGAGAGACCGGTAGAATTTGTGCTAAGTCCCCGTGCAAAATTGATACATCCGTCTTTTGAGAGACGGATGAGTGGCTTGGGAGGTTGTGCAATTGGGCCGCTAGGTCCACGACGGCTTCTTCAATACCCCGTCCCAACGGATGAGACGGGATAGCAGATGTGGCTACCTGGGCGACACCGGTTTGGATTCTCTCTCTGGCCTCTTTATTCTTTAGGCATGCTCTCTCATTGTTTGTTTTCGATCTCAATTCCCTCCGTCTCATATGTTCCAATTCTTCATATAATTCACCCTCCGATCTCCTTGTATCTCCCGTAAGTGGCTGGGTGGTAGGGATGAGTGGGGGTGTAGGTGAGTCAGATGGGGTTCCTTCGGTCAACGGTGGGTGTGGTCCGATACGGGGTGGTATTAAGGATGCGCGTATGGCACGGTCCGTATCGGATTCGGTGGAGTCGGAATCCGCATCTTCAACCTGTCTGGGCGGCGAAGGGGGGTCAGATATGTAGACCTCCGTATCTCGGTGAAGCAAAGGTCTTTCGGTTTCATTGACGACCGGGACCTCGTGTAGTCTAGTCGACGGTCCTGCTTCGGTCGTGGTCCGGGTGGTGGGAATGGAGGGTTGTTGGCTTGTTCCGGCTTGGCTGGAATGGGTAGTACTGGCATGCGTATCCAATGCATCGCCCGCGCCTGTTCCCTTCCCATGTAATCTCAACACACCCCGTTCGGGAGCCCCAGCTACCCGGACTCTACCTCCTCTCGTCCTTGGACCCTCACGTCTCTTGGGTCTATCTACCTGGGGAGGTCCCTCCGGCTCTGGCTGGACCATGGGAGCAGCTAACTCTCTCCTATATTATAACACACTCGGTGCATTGGGGTCTGCATGTGCCAGTAAGGCTTCAGGTAAGGGCATGGCTCGGGCATCTGATAGGTTGCGAATCACAAGATATTGCAAGTGAAACGGAGGACATACCGGATGGTTTATTCGTCGCGGTATCCCTGGATTTGCGGCCATGTGTTGTCTGACGGCCAGTGAGAGGAATCGTGGATAAGGTAGGAAGTTCTTTTGCTTCGATCCGCCGATTTGTCGGATCGTCTGAACCAGTTCGCACCATATCACCATGGCGTAGTCGATGTGCCTATTGTAGCACACGGCATGGAATAAGTGCAGAAATCGGCTGTGCACTGGTCTATGCCCCTCCACCTGGATGAAAGACACCTGTTCGGTATTGTGAACAACGTGTACCAGATGGGCGCAAGGTATTTGCGGTTGAAAGCTGACGGGCGTTCGAGTGCGTGGTTGTAGCCGAGAGCGCGTACTTGAGCACATAGTGTTGCGTCATTGACCGCGGGGTCGTAGCCTTGATGTCCGTCGGCGGTGGCTTCGGGTAGTGATTGCAGTCGGTGGAACGAGTCAGGTGTGAGCGTGAAAGGGTGGTTGTCGAGCCGCGCCGTGATGGTTTGAGTATTGGCAGCCGTGATGACCTGGGCAGAAAGCCAAACCTGGTAGACGTATAGAACGGGGACGTCAGTCGTTGCAGTGAGGGCCTCATGGAGAGGGTGACCAAGTAGGATGTCCACGACCACACGATGTTGTGGTTGGAACTTGTCTACGTCCAGATGGTGGTTGTTGGCTTCAATCTCAATGCCATGGTCTGGTTGGACCAAGGCGTTGTCGGCTGCTTCGTCTATGAATTCCTCTTGGGGAGGAATTTGTTCCTGGGGTTGCTGTTGTTGTTCCTGATCCGCCATGTAAAATACCTGAAAAAGGATCAATGTTAGAGAACCAGGCGAATGAACAATCTTCGGCGCGTACCTTGGCGATTAGTTGCTCAATCTGAAGCAGATTAAAAGCTGGCAATGAGAGAACAGGATACTGGACTGCAAAAGTTGGAAGTTTCCGGACAACATCAAGTTGAAATAGTAGTTTACGGACAAACCAAGGAGTCCGGACAAACGTATCCGGACAAACCAAGGTTTCCGGATGTGTTTGGGTTTCCGGATAACATGTGGTATCCGGACAAAAGGAGGTTACCGGACAACTTGGTTACCGGACACCTCGACAATCCGGATAGTTGAACTTACCGGAAACCCTTAAGTTTCCGAACAACTAGGGTTACCGGATGATGTTGGTGTCCGGATAAAATATCTTAGTTATGAGTGTTTCCGGACGATTTTGAATGTGTCCGGATATTTTGAAACTATCCGGATGACATCCTGATGGATCAATCTCAGCCAAAAATGGAGCGAAACAGGTATCTAAGCATTCTCGTAGAGTCGACGTGAGTATATGTGCATACGAGAGTGTGTACACGATCTACAACACACTGAAAGTGATCGAATGATAGGCAACGTGAAAAGTGGGTTTCAGAAACCCTGATTCGAACAAATCTATGGTTGATTTATGTGTTCTAATGCGTGAGATGTGCACATTCGAGATCAATATAGATAAAGGAGCAGCATACCTGATTATTGAGCTGAAATCGAGCAAGATGAGATGATGTCTATGGTGTCCGAAAGAGAGGAAAAAACAAAGAGGTTTTAGTGGGTTTGAAGTTTCCGGATAAAGGGAACATGGGTGGGTCTGGATTACTTATATAGGGGACCAATTATCTGGGTGGGTCATCCGGATACCCATTCGGTCCGGATAGGTGTCCGGTCAGGAAACCTATCCGGATAGGGGTATCCGGAAACCTGTCCGGAAACTCAGTGTTTCTGAGAAAAATGCCCATGTTCTTCCAGTTTTCAAAAAATAATAGCCTTATGATTTTGAAAGAACCGTTCCTCACTCCCCCTCGAACTGAGCATGGGGATTTCTCGGCTTCCCCTCGGATTGTGCATGTGTGTGCAATAGAGAGACTAACACTAAAAAAAAAACTTTTACACAGTGAAAGAAAAAATGCTGTGTCGCTCCCCCTCAAATGATGAACATATAGGCATATGCTCCCCCTCGGAATGTGCGCGTAGAGTGAAATGAAACACACTTGGAGTATCTACAAAAAAAAACTTTTGACAGTTTAAACAGCAGATGTGTGACACTCCCCCTCAAAGATAGAAAGGACTTACCTGATACTTGTCCGTGCTCCCCCTGAACACATGAACAACTTGTGAAAGCACATATATCATTATTGGAAGTAGACGACAGTAATCAACAGAAAAGGAAACACACGTTAAAAGAAAGTAAACAAGCGAAATCTACCTAATTAATACAGAGACTTTTCCTAACGATGTAAATGATACAAGTAGAATACAGATGCAAGAAAGTGTATGTTCAATCATCTAGAGTGTGAACAGCAGATGATGATTAGATAGTTTCTCGTAGATGTATGGAACTTGTATCGGGCACACAGTCAGATCAAGAGTTCAGATTTAACATACCTAACCTGGACACTAGATAATTGAAGCGTTTTTTGTCCAGGGGTTTTGTAAACAGGTCTGCTAACTGATGTTCTGTATTTATAAAGTAGAGTTCGACTGTACCTCTTTCGACGTGATCCTTTATAAAATGGTACCGAACATCTATGTGCTTTGTCTTTGTGTGCTGGACCGGATTACTGGATATTAAAATTGCACTCTTTGAGTCGCAGTAGATGGGCACCTTTGTGTAAGTGAAACCGTAGTCCTTGAGTTGCATGCGCATCCATATCACTTGAGAACAGCAGCTTACGACAGCCACATATTCCGCCTCGGCAGTCGACGTAGAGACACACTGCTGCTTCTTGGATGCCCAACTCACCAGACTGTCGCCCAAGAACTGCACATTACCCGATGTGCTCTTCCGATCCATCATGCTGCCCACGTGGTCCGCACCAGAGTATACAGACAACTCAGAACCTGTCTTTTTTGGGTACCACAAGCCAAAATCAGCAGTACCGCGTAAATAACGAAAAATTCGTTTAACAGCGATTAAGTGAGACTCTTTCGGTTTTAACTGAAACCGGGCGCAAAGAAATGTCGAAAACATGATGTCCGGTCTACTGGCGGTTAAGCACATTAAAGAACCAATCATTCACCGGTATGTTTTAGTGTCCACATCCTTTTCGTTAGGATCAACGTGTAACTTGGTACCGGGTGCCATGGGAGTTTTCATCAGTGAGGACTGTTCCATCTGGAATTTCTTAAGAATATCCCGGATGTACTTGGCCTGATTTATGAATATCCCGGTCGACAGTTGTTTAACTTGAAGACCAAGGAAGAAATTCATCTCACACAACATACTCATTTTGAAATTTTTTCCATTAATTTGGCAAAGTTCTTAGCAAACTGTGGTTTAGAAGAACCGAAAATTATGTCATCGACATACACCTGAACTAACACTATATGACCTTTTTCCTTTTTAATAAAGAGAGTTGTATCGATTTTACCTCGTGAAAATTCTGACTTTATTAAAAACTTTGATAAAGTATCATACCAGGCTCGTGGAGCTTGCTTCAAACCATAGAGCTCCTTGTCTAGTATGTAGACATGGTCAGGCTTTTTTTCGTCCACGGACCCGTCCGGTTGCGATACGTACACTTCTTCCTTGAGTTCGCCGTTGAGAAATGCGGTCTTCACATCCATTTGGAAGACCGTGAAGTTCTTTTGCGCGGCGTATGCAAGGAACATACGTATTGCTTCGATTCTCGCCACCAGATCGCATGTCTCATCATAGTCTATCCCTTCTTGTTGACGGTATCCCTTGGCCACGATACGCGACTTGTTTCGTACGATGATGCCGTCCTCGTCCTTCTTGTTCTTGAATATCCATTTAGTGCCGATCACCGTCTTGTGAGATGGACGCGGGACAAGTCGCCATACTTTGAGGGCCTCGAATTGGTTGAGCTCCTCTTGCATGGCCATGACCCAGTCCGGATCTTCGAGTGCTTCGCGGACGGTGGTAGGCTCGATCTTACTTAGGAATCCAGAGAAGAGGCAGAAATTGGCCGATGTGCCTCGTGTTTGTACTGGAGTACTCGGGTCACCGATAATTTGGTGCAGGGGATGAGCTCTTGTCCATTTGGTGGTGTGTGGAATCGGCTGCCGAGTGGAGTGAGATGTGTCCGGATCCACGTATCTACCGGTCGGAAGGTCTTGTACGACTTCAAGTATAGTAGGTTGGTTTCTCGGAGGAGACGTTGGTGGATTGGTCGAAGGTTGAACAACTTCTGGTTCCGAGGAATGCATAGGGTGATCGATGATTGTAGTAGAGGACGAATCTTCAGGAATGATCTCCGTGTTCTGTACTGGTTCCTCCGGGGGGATGGTTGTATCAGATGATGTTGATGATGATGGTTGATATGTCTCCACTGTAAGTGTTGGAGTGCTGGTCGAAGGCGGCGGACCGGAGAGATTCGCTGAATCCTCGATTTGAGCAGCTTCAATACGTGGTTGCGCTGAGATACGAGGGGATGAAACATTAAACATATCATCATAAAAATATTGAAACAGTAAATCTAAATCAGAAAGTTGAGCATTCGACGTAGATGCGTGATTTGGATTTACTGCCGTTTGTGCAGATCCTGAACGTGAAAGTTCGGAAGCTAGCACACCAGTTAAATCGGGTTCTGAACTGGTTAGTTCTGTTGGTTCCCGGTTTTGTTTAAACAAGATTATCAGATCTATTAGTTCAAGTTTGAGTTTGATGCGGAAGCGTATTTGAAGAACTAACAGATATGTTTGATAGATTTAGAACATAATATAAATAAACAGTGAACAAGAAATAATATCTCAAAGTTTACTGAATATATATATTAAGAACAGATTCAAGAACAGTGAGTAAGCAAAGCTTTTTAAAACAGATATGACTCTCAAAGTGTTTAAAGCTTGTGATGTTTTTCTCTTTTGAATTCTTGTTTTGATTGTTCGATTGATCGATCGATGGATAGATAGATAGGAAGAACTCAACATGAGTCTTCCTTATATATTACTCTAAGGGGACCATAAAGCATATGCTACTATTCACAATGGACGGTATGAATAGTTGGACGGATGGCATGAACAGTTGGACGTGCTGTATTGCATTTAATGCAGCAGACGTCTATTATGTACTAAGCCCTATTGAATCCAACCAGAGTTTGACACGTTGCAGTTGGACAGGGCATGCTACCATGCAAGTTGATGAACAGGTCTTGTAACAGTAGCAAGATATTATAAATATCTTTTAAGTCTTTGTTGAAGACCGCAGAGGCTCTGTGAAGTGCCACAGAGGTTCTGCGGTTTGGTCCTTAGAAGAGTAGTCTTCACCGGATTCCGAGTCTTTGGTCTTCTTTGCGCGTATGACAGAGCTTCTGTAGGGCGCCTCTTTAGCTTCTGTAGCTTCTTGACCTTGATCTCTCGGTAAGTTCGGCAGAGCCTCTGTAAGAGGCTTTCTTCACTTAGCCTATTTTTCACTACTTCTAAATACTTCTATGATTAGGAAGATTGAAGCTAACAATCTCCCCCTAAGTAGTGAAAAATAAAAAATTTAACTTGAGTTTAGTTAGGCTAATTTAGATAAGACAGAGGTTAAACAATACCTCGAAAGTTCTTTCATTCAGAAATATGCCAGAGGCATTTTACATTTGAGTACAATGAAAGATAAACTTTTGACTTGGTTTGCAGAGATTTGAGGTTTGAGAATCAGATTTTGGCATCTTTGAAATCGTTGTAGCTTCTGTTGTCTCTTACGACTCTTCTGATCTCTTTGTAGAAACTGATGCAGAGTTCTCTTAGGCGAATTGTGGCATCAATCTCTCTGATGAAAGTATCTGCAACATCTCTATCCATTTTCTCTGTACCTCTGTATTTTACAAGGTTTGCTCTGAATTTGTTCAGAGTACTAGTTGCGTACTTCTGACAATCCATGCACACAAATAGTTTGATTTCGCCTTGTGGGTTTTGAAATACTAACCCGAATCTTGGTTCTGTAATGATAGAGTTGGGCACGACGTCGGGTGGGCAGCGATCTTCTGGTGGTCGTAAATTTAGATGTTTGAGACCAAGATCCTTTCCCAGTTGAAAATCTATCATACTGAAGATCAGAAGCTTTTCCCTCATTGCTTTTCTTAATACTTGATAGGCTCTGGTGTTTGCCTCTGTGTTGTAGTTGTCCTTTGTCCATTGCAGAAGGTCAGGTAGATCATAAGGATTGATATTTCTTAGGTCAGCATCAGCGAAGGTGGTTTCTGAATTGTCTTCTCTTCTAACTTTGTAAAGATTGTACCTGACCCTTGGATAGGTTCTTGTAAAGGAGAACTTGCAGAAGATTACCTTTTTGATCTTGTGGATTTCGAAGACATCTGCTTTGGTTCTTGCCTTTGTCCTTGTGAAGATGTTCTCAAATTCTTCTCTGATCCTTGAATCTGTCACATGATCTGTTGGATGATTGGTCTGAAAGGTTTGTTTATAGAGGTATTTGTATACCACTTCTTCCATCTCTTCATGTGTTGGACCAGGTAGTGGTACTTGTCTTCTGAGACTCTCCATCTGTTGAACAACTTCTGCAGCTCTACCTGTTAGTGGAATGTCTGACAGAGGCTTCAATCTATATGCCCAGTCAACTTCTTCAGGCTTTGGAGTTTGGAAGGCATCAAAGGCGCTCTTCATCAATTTCTCTGTAGGCTTGGGCAATGATTTCTTTTTCTTGGGCTCTTCTATCAGTATTGCTTTGCCCTTGTCTTTGGCTTTTGGAGGTGCAGAACCTGTTTCTTCTATAGGTTTGGAGGTTGGTGCTTCTGTTGGCTTGATGGTTGCCTCTGTAGGTTTTGACACTTGTGTTTTAGAGGACTTTTGTGGCGATGGTTCTGTTGGCTTGAGTTGCTCTGTAACCTCTGTTGGAGGTTCTTTGGTGACTTCTTCTGTGAGCTCTATTTCTGTTGGTGAAGATTGGACATCGAATCTTCTTGCCATTTTGAAAGCTAATGTGAACCTGTGCCTTTCTTCTTCTCTCTGCGACATTCGATTAGTCATTGTATTGTGCATCTTTCTCAGAATAGAAAAAGCAGAGGTCGCAGAGGTCGTTGCTCTTTTTGGTTTGGTGGCAATCGACTTTCTTCTTGGTATGGTTTGGGGTTTTTCGGTTGATTTTGTTGAAGGACTCTTTTCCAAGTTGATTACTACAGGGGTGGTTGTTGCCTCTATGGTATGCTGATCAGCTTCTGGAATATTGGTTTCTTCAGGACTTGATTCAACACAGATGGGTGTTGTCTCTGTGGTCTGTTGATTTTGTTGTTGATCTTGGGTTTGTTCTGGAGGGGCTTGACTGATTGGTTCTGCTGCGATTGGTGGAGCTTGTATTCCTCTGGTCGTAGCTTTCTCCCTTATATTCTCCCCCTCAGGATTATCTGATGGACCAGGATGGTCATCATCAGAATCATCCTGACTTTTATCAGAAGTACCCTCTGCTCTGCAGGAAGCTTTGGGTTTCTTTGGTAGTTCTGCTCCTGCGGCCATCAACTTCGCACATACATCATCACAGAGGCCGAAAAGAGTTGCAAGCTCTGCTTCTGTGTTGAAGCGCATTCTGCCGACACTTTTTCTGAACTCTTTAACGTAGTTGGCATTTGCAGTAGTGAAGGAGACAATGACCTGGTTTATGACATTTTGGCCGAGCTCTGTTAGCCGTGGTCTGGTCATGTAGTCTTTAGGATGCATCAGTATTGTGTTGCGCATTGCTTCTGCTTGAACGTTTTGCAGAGCCTTCTGTAGTTCTGCAGGTGTGATGCTCTGTGATTTGTTGGATTGCTTGTTCATTTGTTCAAGGAAATGTTTTACTGATTCCTTGAATGCAGAAGTTGCAGCTATTCCAAAATCTTTAGCAGCAGAAGTGGCTGTTGTTGTTGCAGTTGTTTGCGCAGAAGATTTCATCTCTGTGATGGCTGTTTTCACCTCTGTGGACAGATTGTCCATTTTGGTGTTCAGATTCAGCATGGCCGTTGATGTTTTCTCTGCAAAAGATGTGAAAGAGCTTTGCAACTCTTTCATGGTTTGGTTCACAGAGGTGACAAGGGTTTGGAACTCATCCCTTGATACTTGTGTCCCTGGTGTAACTTCTGGAGGAACACATTCGTCTCCAGAGTGAGTCCCTGCTCCTGGGACACCTTCGTTCACCCTTGTTTGTACGTTGGGGGTGGAAGGATTTCCATCTGATCTTCGAGCAGAAGCATCTAGTGCTTCAGACTCTACAGAAGTTCTGTGAACGACATTGTCTAGATCCACTCCAGAGGTGGGTACTAGATTATCCTTCTGTTGACTCGGAGACTTGTCTAGAGTCTCTTCGTCGTTGTGCTCACTACTTCTCTCTGAAAGAAGGGTTGGCCCTAGTTGTGTGCGTGTGGCAGAAGAAACGAATTCCCCTGTAGGGTGTTCTGTTGTGATCTGGGGCGATTGATCACGAACTGTAGGTGAGTCTCTCAGAGGAGACTCCCTAGGAATGGATTCCCCGGTTTCTGTGGGCGCAGAAGTCGAAAGAGTGACTTCTGGCTGGATGGGTTGGGTTTGGATCGAGCTGTGCTGCTCTATTTCAATAACTCCTTCTGCAGCTAGACCTGCGGAGTTAGATGTGTGGGTTGCACTGGGAGGGGGTGAGGGATGTGTGCCTTCTTCATCTGCGACATCTTTTTCTTTTATATTTTCTTTTCCTCCAGATGTTTCTATCCTATCCTCTGTTGAAATTCTTTGCTCTGTGCCTAAGAAGTCATACATTTGATGAGATCTGTATAACTTCATGACATGTGGATGATAGAGGCCTTTTCGTATCCAGACAGCTTCTTCTTCGTCTGAATCTATCTCTGAGACCTCCATTCTTGTCTCTGTTACTTCATCTCTATTCCACTGAGCTTCTGTTTGTCTTATTTCTTCTGAAGCTGGGCTTGGACTCCTTCTGTGAACGTCCAATCCTTGCTGAATGAAGGGGTTCTGTAGAATAATAGGTGTCTCAACTGATTGATCTCTGGGTGTTTGATCATCTTCTTGCAGATGTGTGTCAATGCCGGAAATAGAGAAGTATTGTTCTTCTGGGGAATGGTGGTCGAGAGGTTGTGCCGTCCATCCTGCTGTATTTAAAGTGTTGGCAATGTCGGGGTTCTGTAGGAAATCGTTAATGTTTCCTTGGTGAGCAAATCGATCTGGGGATTGATGGGGCGATCGATATCCCTCTTTTGTCATTTCTTCTTCTACATCTTCTTCTTCTGCAGTTCTTTCTTCTGCGATTGCTTCCTCTTCTATGGTAACCAATTTTTCAAGTGGTTTACCCTGCTTCTTTTTGGATTTCCTCCTCTTTGGTTTTGGTGCCCCTTCCTCTGTGGTTTTTGATTTTCTTTTCTTCTTCTGTTTTGGAGAAGAGGGAGGAGCAGAGGAGCCAATTTCTGTGGCATGAGGAGGTGAAGGTTGATCTTTTGCAGCGCTTGTAGAGGTGCCTTCTGCAGTTTTCCTCCTTTTTGATTTTGAAGAGGACTTCTTTCCCATGAGCTCTGCACGTTTGGCTATGAAGCTGAGTTGAATAGCCATGTGTTTTGCTAATTTGTTATCTTTTTCTTCTTGAGTGTAAAGCGGTTCTGCAATCATTGTTCCTAGGGGGACACCTAAACGCGGGGGTGTCATTGGACTCGGTTTAGGAGTTCTATGATCGCGTATATACTCTTTCTTAAGGGTTTTATTCTTGGCATACCTCAGAAGTTTCTTTGACAAAGGTCTGCAGTGTGTGTAGCCATCTACATGATCAGTGGGAATATTTTTGCTCATTGGGAACTGTTTGGGAATTGGCCCTTCCATTGGCCATTTCTGTATTAGCAACAGAGGTTCGAACAAGACTCCCAGTATTCTTTGGAATTGCAGAGGTGGTAGAAACTTAGGATCGTTCTCTTTGACCCTTCTTGTGTTGTTCTTTCTGTCGATGGTGTTAATGATCTCTTGCATCATTATGGTCGCGTAATCCAGTGGGAGATCATAGTAAACCCCATACATGATGGTCAATATCTGATGTGAGCTCTGGTCAATACTGCCTATCTTCCCTGTCAGGCATCTGTTAAGAATTGAGAACAAGGTGTTCCACAGAGGTGGTAATCTGCCTCTGTGGAAGTCATTTCTCTTCCTCAGTGGTGTGTTGTACCCAAGCATTTCTAGGTAACGACAGATCTCGTCGTCTGTTGGTTGCTCTGCGTACTTCTTTAATCCAAGAAGACCCCTTGTTGGTAGGTTGAATTCAAGTGAGAACATTGTTCTATTGAACTTGATTTCCAGATGCTCAGATTTGTCGGGTTTTGAAATGTATCCTTTGATAAGAGAATCATCTTTATCAAATCGGCAACTTTGCCAAAACTGGTTCAGATATCTTACTGGAATTTTCTTTGGGGTTCTTGAGAGTAAAGGGAAGAGGATATGATTTTCCATTATGTTTAGAAGAATGGCATGGGCTTCGCCGAAAGTAGTGGGTGAGGGGACTAAATAGCAATTTATGGATTTGATTGGTAGTACTTTTTCGAAATGATCCTTTGCTATGAAGTTTTGAAGATGTGTGGTTGGAGCAAAGTCTGCTGAATCGCCGGAATCTTCTAGTTCAATGTTTTGGGCAGGGTTGGGGTTTTCTGAATGTTCAGAATGAGCAGGTGAATGTTCTGGTGAGGTCGCCGGAGAGTGTGCAGGGGAGATAGCTTGAGAAGATGAAGCCATTTGGTACTGAGAATAAGAAATTTGCAGGTTTCGCCGGGGAAGAATGAGAGTTTGGAAAAAGTTTATGAGAGGGTAAGCTTGGTTTTTATAGGAGGGTAAAACGGTAGAATTCGAAAGAGTAAAATATATGGCAATGGATTAAAATTTGGAATCCGAACTCAAGTTAGAGCGGCAGGTTCAACTTTCCACAGAAAACGTTCCATGTACGCCCAATGAAAATGGGACACGTAGGCCATGTCAGAGGATGACAGGACGTCGTGCGCGGCCCATTAATGCTAGGCGCGTGGGGTTATTCTTAGCCACATGTAGTTCACTCTCAGTAAAAGTAACCGTTATTACTAAAGAAATGCCCAAGTAACATATTGACAGAACTTCTGTAGTTTACAGAGGTTCTGTGAATTTGAAAATCTTTGATGTGTATCCCTTTCTCATATATCTCATTGTTATCATGACTTCTGTGGGGTTCCTTTGTAACCAAAAACGTTTTGTAAAGGCATTGGAGAGGATCAAATAGGATTTTTAGTTAAGAGTTTTTACTCGCAGAGGTTTTGTGGCTCTGTTGGAACTTGCAGAAGCTCTGGGAGGGCCAGCAGAAGCTCTGTGAGGGAAAAAATCTCATAACGAAAATTCTATTAACTTTTCTGATCATCCAATTTTTGATCTGTTTTAAGAGATGTTTTTCGGACATATTTGAAAGTTGGTGTCCGAAATAATTGTTATGGAAAAAGTTTTGTTCGAGAAGGTCATGGTGAGTCTGTTTGGTTTCCGAGATAACATTTCAAAAGATCGATAGAGGTTAAAGTTGCGATCTCAGAGAATATTTCTGGCAGAGCTTCTGTTGAGCTCAACAGAAGCTCTATGACCTTAAATTTCTCATAACTCAAATTTTATGAAATTTTTTGATCTTTTGATTTTTGAAATGTTATCCACAGTATATTTAGGACATATTTGACAATTTGTGTCCTAGAAAACTGTTTTCAAAAACCTTTTGTGCGAGAGACATACCTTTTGGTTCTTCTTTTCTCGGCAGTGATGTCTGACTTCTGTCGATATAGATTCATTGACATTCTTCTTTGGCTTTCCCTTGAAAGTTTTACCTCTGTAGATCATTTCAGGATCCCTTTTTGCTCCCCCTTGATCTAATCACCTCTGTAGATCAAGAATTTTCCTTTTGCTCCCCCTTGACCTATGCTTGGATCAAAGAATGATAAGTTTTGCATAGAACATAGGTCATATTTTCCAGAGGTTCTGTCGGTGTTGTCAGAGGTTCTGAGTAGACTTACAGAAGCTCTGTGATTTTAAGAACTATTTAAGATTGAGAACTTACATACAGAAATAAATTAATTAAAGCAAAAATAATTAGAAATATATACATATTTACAGAAGATAAAGCTATACTTACAGAGGATTTTTACGTCATATTGATCATTCCTAACTTACCCACCAAGAAATTGAATCTTTTCTCGTCTAAAGCTTTGGTGAATAAGTCCGCGAGTTGGTATTCTGTGGGCACGAAATGCATCTCGATTGTACCGTATTCAACATGATGTTTCAAGAAATGGTACCTTATATCGATATGCTTGGTTTTTGAGTGTTGCACAGGATTGGCAGAGATAGCAATGGCACTCTTGGAATCACAGAAGATAGGTATTTTGAATAGGATGTGGCCGTTGTCTTTTAGCTGAGTCTTCATCCATAGAACCTGAGAACAACAGTTAGCAGCAGCAACGTATTCAGCTTCTGCAGTGGATGTTGAGACACAATTTTGCTTTTTGGAAGTCCAACTGACTAGTTTACCACCTAGGAATTGACAACTCCCAGAGGTACTCTTTCTGTCGAGCATGCATCCTCCATAGTCTGAATCTGTATAAGCTTTAAGACTAAAACCAGAGTTCTGTGGATACCAGAGACCGAGATTTTTGGTCCCCTTTAGATATCTAAAGATTCTTTTCACAGCATCATAGTGTGATTTCTTTGGATTAGCTTGATAACGTGCACAAAGACATGTGGCATGCATAATGTCAGGTCTGCTTGCAGTTAAGTATAACAGAGATCCAATCATGCCTCTGTAGAGAGTGCATTCTACAGAGATGCCATCTGGATCTAAGGATAACTTATTTCCAGTGGCCATTGGAGTTTTCATTGCAGAGGTATCAGAGAGGCTATACTTGAAGAGAATGTCAGAGACATATTTGGCCTGATTTATAAAAATTCCCTCTGATGTTTGTTTGACTTGGAGTCCGAGGAAGAATGTTAGTTCTCCCATCATACTCATTTCAAACTCACTCTGCATGAGTTTTTCAAAACTTTTGCACTCTTCTGTGTTAGAAGACCCAAAAATTATGTCGTCCACATAGATTTGTACAAGCATTATTTCACTGTTTTTACGTTTATAGAATAAGGTAGTATCTGTTGTACCTCTGTCGTAGCCATTGACTAGAAGAAAGGTAGAAAGTCGTTCGTACCATGCTCTTGGAGCCTGTTTTAGTCCGTACAGAGCCTTTTCAAGGTAGTATACATGCCTTGGGAACTTTGAGCTTTCAAACCCTGGTGGCTGATTTACGTAAACCTCTTCTTGGATTTCACCGTTGAGAAAAGCTGATTTTACGTCCATCTGATAAACTTTAAATCCTCTGTGGGCTGCGAAGGCTAAGAATATTCTTATTGCTTCGAGCCGTGCGACAGGGGAAAAAGTCTCATCGTAGTCTATGCCTTCTTCTTGTCTATATCCCTTGGCCACCAATCGTGCTTTGTTTCTGATGACCACTCCATCTTCATCCTTCTTATTTCTGTAGACCCACTTAGTCCCAATGGCCTGTTTCCCTCGTGGCAGAGGTACTAAAGTCCATACTCTGTTACGCTCAAACTGCAGAAGTTCTTCTTGCATGGCGTCTACCCAGTTTGGGTCATCTAGTGCTTCAGAAATCTTCTTTGGTTCTATCACACTAATAAAATTTGTAAAGAAACAAAAATTAGCAGTGGCAGACCTGGTTTTTACTGAGTCAGAAGGTTCTCCGATTATTTGGCTTGGAGGATGGATTTTTGTCCACTGAGTGGTGCGAGGAAGATGGTCATCAATGTCATCGAACCTTTCTTCAGAAGCTTCTTGTGGATCTTCTTCTTGTATAGCCTCTGTCGTTCTTCTTACCTTGGTAGAAGATTCTACCATTTGTGGAATGATTGGTATGAGTGGTGGTGGAGTTTGTTCCTCTGAGGACGTATAGTCTTGGTCCTCAATTACCTCTGTAATTGGTTCTTCTGTGGATTGTGGAGTTTGTTTTTCAGCAGCTTCTGTGGTCGTTTTTCTTGATGTTTCATCTTCTGCATTTTCTTCTTCGGCATTTGCATCTGTAGTATTTATAGAAGAAGATGAAGCATTATTTGGACCAGTTAGAGTCATACCTGTAGGATTTTGTCCAACAAAGGATGGTTCTTCAGAAACTCTGATGGTTCCAACAGAAGGATCAATGTCATCGTGGAACATCTCTAAAAATAGAAGATTCAAGTCTTCTTTCGTTTGCGAGATGCCAGAGGTTTCTCTTTTAAGTTCGAGTTCTGAACGGATTTGCTCAGAAGTCATTTGGAAAGAATCATCAAAAGAAACATTGATACTTTCTACGATTTTGTGAGATCTTGTAAGGTATACTCTGTAGGCTTTGGAAGTGGCAGAGTATCCAATGAATTTTCCTTCGTCAGCTTTTACTTCAAACTTTCCTCTTGAATCTCTGTCGTTTAAAACAAAGCATTTACATCCAAACACATGGAAAAACTTGATGTTTGGCCGCCTTTTGTTGATCAGTTCGTAAGGAGTCTTGATGTGTCTTTTCACAATGGTTGACCGATTCTGTGTGTAACAAGCGGTAGAAATTGCTTCTGCCCAAAAGTTCATCGGTAATCCGTATGCTGATAGCATAGTTCTTGCGGCCTCCACGAGCGTTCGATTCTTCCTTTCGACTACGCCATTCTGCTGTGGAGTGCGTGCGGCAGAGAAGTTCTGTGATATTCCTTCTGTAGAAAGATAGGCTTCAATGACAGAGTTTTTAAATTCTGTGCCATTGTCACTTCTTAACTTCTGTATTCTGCATTCATAAAGAACTTGGATTCTTTTCATTAGATTAATCAAGATGATTGGAACATCCGATTTCTTTCGAACAAATTCAACCCATGTGAAGCGTGAATACTCATCAATTAAGACAAGTATATATTTCTTGCCACCTAGGCTCTGTATGGCAATAGGACCGCAGAGGTCGACATGAAGCATGTACAGAGGCCTAGTGCACGACACATCTGTTTTGCCTCTGTGGGAAGCTCTTCTGAGTTTTCCCATCTCGCAGGCAGAACACAAGTGATCCTTATTAAATTTAACATTAGGCAAACCTTTAACTAGATCAAGTTTGACCAATTTATCCAAGGTGTGAAAGTTCAAGTGACAGAACCTGTTATGCCATAACCAGGCTTCTTTACTTTCGCAAGCTACAAGGCAAATTTTGTCCTTGGTTGTTGAACAAAAGTTCATTAGATACAGATCACCTTTTCTTTTGGCTCGCAGAAGTTCCATTCCTGTGTCTTCACTTTGCAGAGAGCAGAAAGTCCTTTTGAACAAGACATCAAATCCTGTATCACAGAGTTGACTTACACTGAGTAGGTTGTGTTTAAGGCCATTCACATATGCAACTTTGTATACAGAGACGTTTTCCTTCTGTATGACTCCATAGCCTTTGATGTGTCCCTTCTTGTTGTCTCCAAAAGTTACAGATCCACCATCATGTGTTTCTTTGTACGTGGATAGTAAACTTCTGTCGCTAGTCATGTGCCTTGAGCATCCGGAGTCAAGATACCAAATTGGCACATACCGCTTCTGTAAGACAATCACAGAGACTTAGGTACCCATATCCATATGGGTCCAATATTGTTAGAAATTTTCAAGTTTGCCTTAGCATTCTTGAAATACATTTTATCTTGTGTAGAAAGATCAGATTGTATCTCTCTAGGTTTTGACTTTTGAGTTTGAATTTTAGTGGAGAGTAAGCAATCTGGACTTGAGAAGTGATTTTTTAATCTGAACATAAGATCAAAACAATGACAGTATTTAATATGAGACGTGATTTGTTTGAACTTTTCATTGAATTCATTGAACTGAGTTACAGAGGCATTACATTCGTTCTTAACATTAGATTTCCTATTACAAGAAGATCTATGAATACTAGAATGTTTTTTGCAAAAATCTTGTTTAGGTCCTGCCTTCTGTGAGTTTCTTCTGTGGTGAACGTCTGTCTTCACTGTCACAGAGGAAAGATATTTGTTAGCTTCAGGCCTTAAAGGTTTTGAAAATTTTGAGCTTTTAGGATTTTCAGAGGCCTTTTTCAAATTAACAAGCTCTGTAGAGGTTTTGACTTGTATACACATTTTTAGAAAATCTGGACATATAGGTATCTCTGTGATTTTCTCTTTTGGAGAAATTGTTCTGTTAAGAACCTCAGAGGAGAATTTAACATCCTCTGTGTCACAGTGAATTATCCCTGATTTAGAATCAGTCTCTGAGTCGTCAGAGGATGAATCGTCCTCATATACAGAGGTTGAGTCATTTCTTTCGACAGAGGCTGGATTTTCTGAGCATGTATCGTACGAGTTTTCTTCCTCTGTAGAAAAACTCTCATAGATGGCAAAGGTTTCAGATGAGATCTCTTCACCGAGAATTTGATCTATAGAAGATGTACAGAGATTTTCTAAAACATTTGATTTCAAAACTTCCAAAATTTCTTTTTCAATTGATCTTTTAAGATTTTCTTCTGAAAAGATGGGTTTAAACTCAGGAGCTTTTGCAGATAATTTCTTTTTGACATCTATCATACAGACAAAAGCGACCTTGAGTCTCTGGTTTACCAAACTTAAAGATACCAATCTGATCTTGTGTTTTCAGATATTTCTTTGGTTTGATTCCTCTGTTGACAGAGGTTGAAGATGATGAATCTGTGTTTTCAAACCACACATTGATCATCTTCGTATGTTTCCTTAAGTGAGGTTCTTCAGAGATTTTAACCCTCTTACTTACAGAGAGTAAGTTTGGAAAAATTGGTTTATTTGTTTTTCCTACCACAAACAGAGAAGACCGAGGTTTAAGTCTTTTGCCTTCAACACCTAGAGTAATATCATCGTACCCTATACCTCATCTTCCTATTTGTGAGTTTACTTTCTCATACACCTTCTGTGCATCTTTATAGTTTTTAAGTAAAACCTCTCTTCTGAGTAGATCTTGCCAAAGTACCTCTCTCTCTTTTTGAAAGTATTCTTTGAGAGCTCTTATGTCAGTTGTTTCACTCCTAGAAACTGAAAGCTCTTTAGTTTTGACTTTTAAAGCAGAGGTTAATTCAGAAATTTGCCTTTTTAAAGGATCTACATTTTTGCTCCAATATTTTTCTACTCTTTCCTTTTCTTCAAAAATTTTGGCTTTTTCTTGAGTGAGAAGCCTTACTTCTCTCTCATTAAAGGTGAGTCTTTTCTGAATACTTTCATTTATCTCTTTGAGTTCAATCAATTCAATGTTAAGTCTAACTGAATCATTTTCTACATATTTAATACAAGAGGTAGAGTTTGAAATGGATACCTCATTGTCAGTGCCCGAGTCGACTTCTGCCATGCCACAGAACATGGCATTGGTGGTGAATTCATCATCAGATGTAGAGTCTGACTCGAAGTCCTCTTTATTTGCTTCAGAATGCCCTTTGTTCGCCATTAGGGATTTTTGTGCATAATATTCAGCCTTCTTTTTGTAAAAAGCTGAGTCCTTCTGTGGGCGATTTTGTCTACTTCTGCAATCTTTTGCGAAATGGCCTGGCTTGCCGCAGTTGAAGCAACCTTGGGAGGTGTTTCCAGTTCGATCGTCGGACTTCTGTTGGTCTCCACCTTTCTCTGTTCGGCATTCGTTTGCATAATGACCAGGCTTACCACATTTGTAGCATTCTTGTGTGTGGCCTACCTTGTCATCTGACCTCTGTCGGTCATTTCCTCTGTAGTTTCTGTCGCTCGACCTCTGTCGGTCACTTCTGTAGTCTGACCTCTGTCGGTCACTTGATTCTTCTCTTCTTTCATCATCTCTTCTATCTCTCTGGTTGTCTCTGCTATATCTGTCATTTCCAAAATTTCTTTGATTACCTCTGAACTCTCTTGTCAATAGAGCCAATGATTTAGCTAATGACGCAAGAGTTATTTCTTCCTCTATCAGCTCGTCTTCTTCGCTATCAACCATCACTATCTTCCTTTTCTCATTCTTCTTCTCCTCTGTTGCTCTCTAATTTCTTGGTCTCTCTGTAGCCTCTGTTGATTTACTAACAAATGCGTATGGTGCAATGGCTATTGTTTTAGCCTGTGCTATTTGAGGCTCTTGTGCAACTAGTGTTCCATAGAGATCAGAGAGTGTCCATGAGTCTAGATCTTGGTTTGTTTGTAAAGACATAGACAGTTGAAGCCAATCATCATTCAGACTCTTTAGAAACATAACGTTATTTTCTTCCGAGGTTCTGTGAATGCCAGACTTTCTACATTTGTTTATGAGAGAGTTGAAACTGTCGTACGTTGTTTGCAGAGATTCTGTTGCAGAGGCTCTGAATGCATGATATTCATTTATGTACTGTGCCCTTCGGTTCTTCTATGTTTTAGCACCCCCTTCCAACTGTCTTTCTAATTCTTTCCAAAGATCGTGCGCAGTTTCGCATGCATCTAAGGATTGAAAAAGCTCGTTGGGGATAGCCATTATCAGGATTCTTTTTGTTTTCTGTGCAACTTCATCTTCTGCCTTATCTTCATTTGACCATTCTTCTTTTGGTTTTGGTTTTTGATGTTCAGGGATTTCTGGAGATTCATCAGTAGCTGGTACTCGTGGTACTGCTATCATGGGAACAGGAGGAAGGTTGTAAAGATATTGTACTAGATTTTTTTCAGTGCCCTCAAAGAAATGAACCATTCTTATCTTCCATTGAGGATACTCATCTCGTAGGAGAGTAGGAGGCTTGGTAAGTGAACCAGCAGTAAATAAGTTATTTGTATTTGTCATTTTTTTAAGGTTCTGAAAAGATAGTATGATTTAAGGAGTATGAGTCTGAAGATCTGGAAAGTTTTCTGGGTTTGAACAGTTCCCAGAGTACACTTTAAAGGAGTTTTAACCTAGAGATGAGGAATAGAAAAAAAATGATTTCTATCACTAATCTTGTAAAAACGAGGATCACTTGATATTGAAAATCAAGCTTTGCTCTGATACCAATTGTTGGTTCCCGGTTTTGTTTAAACAAGATTATTAGATCTATTAAATCAAGTTTGAGTTTGATGCGGAAGCGTATTTGAAGAACTAACAGATATGTTTGATAGATTTAGAACATAATATAAATAAACAGTGAACAAGAAATAATATCTCAAAGTTTACTGAATATATATATTAAAAACAGATTCAAGAACAGTGAGTAAGCAAAACTTTTTAAAACAAATATGACTCTCAAAGTGTTTAAAGCTTGTGATGTTTTTCTCTTTTGAATTCTTGTTTTGATTGTTCGATTGATCGATCGATGGATAGATAGATAGGAAGAACTCAACATGAGTCTTCCTTATATATTACTCTAAGGGGACCATAAAGCATATGCTACTATTCACAAAGGACGGTATGAATAGTTGGACGGATGGCATGAACAGTTGGACGTGCTGTATTGCATTTAATGCAGCAGACGTCTATTATGTACTAAGCCCTATTGAATCCAACCAGAGTTTGACACGTTGCAGTTGGACAGGGCATGCTACCATGCAAGTTGATGAACAGGTCCTGTAACAGTAGCAAGAAATTATAAATATCTTTTAAGTCTTTGTTGAAGACCGCAGAGGCTCTGTGAAGTGCCACAGAGGTTCTGCGGTTTGGTCCTTAGAAGAGCAGTCTTCACTGGATTCCGAGTCTTTGGTCTTCTTTGCGCGTATGACAGAGCTTCTGTAGGACGCCTCTTTAGCTTCTGTAGCTTCTTGACCTTGATCTCTCGGTAAGTTCGGCAGAGCCTCTGTAAGAGGCTTTCTTCACTTAGCCTATTTTTCACTACTTCTAAATACTTCTATGATTAGGAAGATTGAAGCTAACAAGTTCAGAAGCCAAGTCTGCAGCTTCGTCGAATGTCACGTTTACACTTTCAGTAACGGTTTTGGTCCATTTGTTGTAAACGTGATACGCCTTTGCCTGCATGGAGTATCCTATGGAAACTCCTTCGTCTGCCTTGGGGCTGAATTTGCCGAGATCATCTTTGTCGTTGAGGACGTAGCACGTGCATCCGAACGCGTGGAAATACTTGATGTTCGGAACGCAGTTGTTCATGATCACGTACGGTGTCTTGTTGATGATTGAGCGGTTTTGCGTGTAGCATGCAGTTGACACCGCTTCGGCCCAGAGAAATAATGGCGTCTTAGATTGAGACAGCATCGTGCGAGCGGCTTCGACGAGGGTACAGTTGCGTCTTTCCACCACTCCGTTTTGTTGAGGAGTGCGTGTAGCCGAGAAGGTTTGCGAGATACCGACAGAAGTCAGGTATTCGTTCACCGTTTGATTTTTGAACTCCGTCCCGTTGTCGGTCCTGATAGTCTGAACTTGCTGTTGAAGGTTTAGTCGGATGGTCTTCAGATGGTTGATAATCAGCTCCGGGGTTTCGTCCTTGGAGCGTAGAAACTTGACCCATGTGTAGCTTGAGAAATCATCCACCAGGACGCACTTTCGCTTGTTGATGCTCTGAACACGCATCGGTCCACATAGATCCATATGGATAAGTTTAAGGGACCAGGACGTGCTCGGAACGGCCTTCGGCTTATGCGTCGCTCGCTTCATCTTTCCCATTTCACATGCCCCGCAGAGTCGGTCCTTCACGAATTGAAGGTCGGGCATGCCTTTCACGTGTCCGCCAAGCACCAGTTTGTTGATACTCTTGAAGTTTAGGTGCAAGAGACGTCGATGCCAAATCCACGCTTGTTGGGAATTGGCCTTTGACATCAGGCAGACAGAAGCTCCGTTCCGGCGTCTTTCGCGAGGTCGATGGTGTAGAGGTTGGTCTTTCGCGTTCCAACCAGTAGCTCCGTTCCGGCGTCAGTGAGGATGCTACACCTTTTTGCTTTGAATCTGACCTCGAGATCTTTATCGCAGAATTGGCCGATACTGAACAGGTTGTGTCCCAAAATCGGCGCCTTGTCATCGTTTCCGAATCTCACGTCTCCGCAATATTGTTCCTTGTAGTTCGTGAGAAGCTCCCTCCTTCCGGTCATGTGCTTGGAGCATCCAGAATAAGTACCACACATGACCGTCCTGCAAAACGAGATTAGCAGACTTTAGGTACCCACTGTAAAATGGGTCCTGGAGGGTTAGGTTTTACACCTTTCGGAGGAACCTGTTTTGAAGTAGGTTGCCTCTTGGGTGTAGGTTTAACCTCAGTAGTAGGAACCCGTTTTGAAATGGGTTTCCTTTCTTGCTTGGGTTTAACCTCTGATTGGGGACCCCGTGTAGATTTAGATTTCTTTTTGTTTTTACGGGGTCTGCGTTTGGGTGCAGAATTATACATATGATATGACCCAAACCAATCATTATTATTAATGTCATCAAAGTCATTACAACCACAACTAGAACAACACAAACAATCATGCGATAATTGAATCAATTGATGAATGGAATAAAGTTTAATCGAAAATTTAATGTCTTGTTTAACAAAATCATTCCTATGATTCCAAGAACAATCATTTTTGTTCATTCTAGGATAAAAAACAATATTAAATGACTTTGATGCAACATTCTCGATAGATTCCTTAGCTAGCCACTTTGGTTTGTCCTGTTTAGCGCGACCGGTTTTATCTGAAACAACATTGACGACATGGTCAGTGGATTTAGAGGAAACAAGATTTCTATCAGTCGATCGATCGGTCTTTTGCCTCGGCTGTGATTGTTTTAGAGAATGTGATTTAGTTTTAGAAACCTTAATCACAGCCGGGGTTTTTGATTTGGAACATTCATCCTTTTGAAAGTTGACCGGTCGATTGACTACTGGTGAAAGAAAGTTAGTATGACTTGGAAGAGGTTTGTCGAAGGGGAACGATTCAAACTCTTCCTCAGAATTTCCCTCAGAATTCATAAATTCAGAAAAATCGATATCCGGGATAGTGGGACTTGGATTGGCCGAGGAAGGCGAGGAACACTTTGTGTCTGTATGCTTCGGGGAATTAGGTGCGGAAGCTAGGAAAAAGTCAGAGTTTAAATTCCTTAACACACACTTATCTTGAGACTCTTTACCGCCTTGCGAAGAGATTTTTCCAATGAAAGCTTTGCACGAGGATGTATCAGAGGAGTTGGAGGAAAGTTCGGGTGAAATCTTCTTTTCATTTAGGAGTTGGTCAACCTGCTCTTGGAGTTGACCATTTCTCGAATGCTCCTTCATCGCTTCTGTTGCCAAGGCAGACAGTTTTGATGTGAGCTTGTTGATTTCACACCGAAGGATTTCCTGTCCTTCATCCGACACAACTTCGGTTTTCTCGGATTTGAGTTTCTCAAGTTCTGTGATAAGCGCTAACTTTTCTTTTTGAAAACAAGACCTTTCCTTCTCGAGTGACTCTTCTAACTCGACTATTTTTGCTTCCAAAACGAGAGGGGGAACTTAGAGTTTGAACTTATCCGTCTCAGTTTTGGGTTCGGTTGCTTGAACCTCATCCTTTTTTAGCGGAATCCTCGGGCGTCACAACCTTATAGCAGTCAAAATAGTCATTCGAGAGGTATTTCTTTTGATTTTTCTCGTAATAATAGTTCAAAGGCTCATAACAAAAAGGAAGTTGCATTTTTGTCGTGTGTTTGCGCTTGTATTCCTTAGTTTCCTCTTCCTTTTCAGGTTCAAGAGGACTAGTCCATTTTATCCCATATTCTGGATACTCTTTGTCTATTCCAAGACAGCCAAAATCATACCGTGTCGGTCTCTTGAATATACCCTTTTTCAAGTACTGTGGGTTATCGTATCCGATTCCCCATTCCTTGTTAAAATATGTGAATTCCTTGGGTTTATTCATATGAATGGTCTGGTCAGTTTGGCCTCTTTTGTGGAGTTTGGTTTCAAGATCAGGGATTTTGTTGACAAACTCCTTGTGTTGAATTTGAAGAGCAGAGCATTGATAGACAATTTCTGCTTTCTCATTCTCACACTGATCTAGCTGTGACTGGAGTTCATTCCTTAGGTGCTATTGAAAGATTTTTGCATTTTTCTGTTAAATTAGCATTTTTGGACTTGTGTTTCTCAGTTATTCGCTTTTGAACATCTAGCTTTTCAGATAATGATTTAATCTCAAGCAGTTGTTCATTAGCGGTGGCCTTATAGAAATCTATCCGTTCAACAAGAGGTTGTGTTTGGTCTAGTGTTCGGTTATAAAGATCTAGATAGATAGGTTCACATACCTGACACAACTTTGCCTTTTCTTCATCAACAGGAGAGTGGTAGCCCATAAAAGCATCAGCACCTTCAGAGTCACTTTCACTATCAGATCGACCTAGCCAATAGTCATCTTCAACAAACAGAGCTTCTCCTGCTTCTTTTTGTTCTGCCAACACGAGCTTTGCTTTGTAATAATGTGCATTCTTCATAACAGGCTTCCTACATTCTTTCGCAAAATGACCAAGCTTCCCGCAGTTATAACATGTCACGGGTTCGTCTTTCTTCTTTGATTCAGACTTGCAGTCATCTTTCTTTGTCTTCTCCTTCTTGTTAGACTGGTTGGGCTCATCGGACTTCTTCTTACCTTCGTATTTATCCTGATAATCATGGAGCTTGTTGGTGGAGGTGGAATAGCGCTGATTATTGGATGTGGGCTTCTTGTAGAACTTCTGTTGTTGGAAGGATTTGGAGAGCAGAGCCATTGCTTTCTTAATGGCTGTTAATTCAGGATCAGAATCACTATCCTCTTTTTTCTCAGATTCAGGCTCAGATTCACTTGGCTCTTGGGCACGCTTGGAATGACGGCTAGAAGATTTGCCTCGTTTTGAAGACATAAGAGCTAGTGGATCAGCAGGTGGCTTTGATGCAGACTTCTTTTCGTTCAGAATTTCCATCACTTCATCTTCGTCCTGAAGAAGCATCTCATAGATTTCGTGTATGCCAACGTTCTCCATCAAGTGATTGTGCTTAACGTGAGATGCAAATACTTTCCATTCAGGCAAGAGATTGTTGAGGAACTTGAGCGCATTCTCCGTGTTTGATCGAGTGATTTGGTTCTTGTGAAGCTCGTTGAGAAGGAGACAAAAACGTTCATAGGTCTGGGTGAGGGATTCGCCGGTGCGCTGCTTAAACCCATCGAACTTGGTTATGCAGCTGTTGATTTCTAGTTGGTTTTCGACTTGGCTCCCGCACATCATTTTCTCCACCTGATCCCACATGCCCTTTGCTGTCTTTTTGTAGCTGTTTATGGCTGTGTAGATCGTGTTAGGTAGAGCCTGAACAAGGTACCTCTTAGCATGCTTTTCTCTCTCAAGCATGCCTCTTTCGTCGTCAGTCATATCGGAGTATGTCTTAACCTCGTAACGAACTTGACCACCTTCTTCAGTTGCCGGTATAGTCTTCATGGGTTGGGGAATTGGCCCGTCAGTTAGAGCTCGCCAGATAAACTCGAAGTTATCCTTTGACTCAATGAAGATCAAGAATCTATCTCGCCACTGGCTGTATTCACCTTGGTAGAGACATGGCGGCTTGGAGTCGGTGCCGATAGCGAGAGCGTCGCGCGAAGACATCTTAAGTTGCACTAATGTGATCGTCAGACGATGAGTTCGATTCAAAGTGAGATCCTAACGTAAGGCACTAAGAGTGGTGTCCTAACGCAGGTTCTAAGAGCGATTTATGCTAAAACAGGTAAGAAATCGACTAGACTGAACTTACCGGATAGGAATCCGGATATAAGATGTCTGATCTGGAAGTGTCCGGATTAGAATGTGTGTGAAGGTGTTCAATCGGCAGAAGTTTCCGGATAAACAAAAATGTCCGGGTAAACACAGGTTTCCAGATAACTAGAGGTTACCGGGTGATCTTAGTTTACCGGATAGATTAGTTACCGGATGTATGGAGTTTCCGAATGTGAGTTATGAAAAACAGAACTTACCGGATGAAATGGGTATCCGGATGAGATGCTTTCCGGAAAAATGACTTACCGGATATTAGTGTCCGAAAAGAATCAATTTACCGGAAACTTTGGGTTGTCCGGATAAATGAGTTTACCAGAAAATTTAGGTTTCCGGATCAATTATGTCCGGAAAGGTTGGAAAAAGTGTACTTACCCAAAAATATGAAGCGATGTTCCGAAAAGCTGGATGGTATCCGGAAAGCACGGCTGTGGTGTCCGGATACTGTGGTTGTGGTTCCAAAAATCGATGGAATTCGACTAGGGTTGCTTGAAATCAATCCTGAATGGTTAGAAACCTAACAAAACACACTACTAACAATACCCAAATCGAATTTAAAGCAGAATAACACGATTTTGACAGAAAATTCAATTTTTGTGATGAACAGAAACAAAAAACTAAGAAGATGAATCTGCTCAAAAACTGATAAGATGATCGAATTAGACTACGAAAACTTGCAGAATCACTTATAATGATAATACTAACGGAATGTAATAAACGAGAATAGGCAATTTTCGCAGAATCAAAATATGAGTTTGAATACCAAGAATACAGTCGCAAAACTTAAACAAAATTCTTACCAGAAACCTTTTGTTACTTTGAATCGAATCGTCCGTATGCTCTGATATCAATTGTGAGTTCCAGATTAGTGCATATAACAGTAGAAATCAATAGATAATCAGCAAGTCAGAATGATTTCCACTGGTCATCCAATTCACTATGAAAGTTGAGAGAATTACAATACAGAGTGTTTGAATGATAATGACGATTACCATTAAATTCTACACTATCAAAGCTTTATATACCATGGGCCTTTATCAATTAAGCCCATGGCCCATTACACTTTAAAGGCTTAAAATGAATAATAGCAGTTTAGTCCTTGAACTTCTATTCAACCTGATTTTGACCCTAACAAATATACATAGAGACCTTCGTTTCATGAAAATAAAGTCCCGAAAAATAAATCGAATATATATATATATTTTCCCTTGGTAACCCATTTTGAGCCTATACACTGGCCTTTCTTTTGTACACCCATAAACCCCAAAACAAAAAAAATGCATATTGTTGAAGTCTTCGAAAAGATCGATGGATTTGGTATTTAGCTTAGAAATAAACACAAGCAAAGCTTGTAGGTAGTTCCTTGAGCCCCTAAAACAAGCATAGCTTGTGGGTTCACAAAAAATAAAAATAATAAAAAAAATGTGAAAAAAAGAAAAAAAGGAGCAAAAGTAAATAAGACTTCAATCCATCAAAAACATTAGGAAAAGAATCTTTATGTGCATACAAAAAGAAAAGAAAAAGACCCGTAAGTCGTTTAAGCCTCCAACACCAATAAACAAACCTAATCCTACCTTTAACCCATAACCGTACCCCAAAGTCCCCATTGCACGTATTACTATGGTAAACTCTTGGACTTGAGAATAAATTCAATCGTGTCAAGATTGCATTCCATTTGTCTCGACTGGGACGGATTTGAGCGTATACACATCCATAAACAAACTTGAGAGCTTAGAGTGACACCGTGAGCATCCATCTATATAGATCACCATCCCTCTCCCTAGCGGCTATGTTATGTTTGCGAAATTTTCTTAGGTTGCGATTTTTGCGATATGCTTGATTGGTGTTTGTTGGCTTGACACTTTGGTAATCATAGATTCCTAATTGCTTTTATTATAACCAACATGTGGCATTTGTTGTTTGTTTGTGACACGTGATCTTAATGCTTAATTATGTTAGTGAGATTGTGGGATAACTCGCCTTGACATCTTCATGGGTCTTCATTCATTTTCCTTTCCTTTTCTTTGTTTTTCACCAAAATAAATTCTATTTCTTTCTTGGGGACAAGAAAGTTTAGCTTGCGGGTAGTTTGTTAAGTGCATTTTATGCACCTAACTTTGTATATAATAGTTGTGTTTTCTTTATATTTTAGTGTTTAGTTTAGCTTTTTCATGCATTGTTATTCATATCTTCTTATTTTCTTTATTCACGGTTGGAAATTCTTTTGGGAATGATTTTTATGCTTTTGGTATATATTTTGTGCAGATTATGTGTCGCTTTAAAAGTGAGATGGGCGGAGGCATGCTCGTGAAGAAGAAGGAAGGAAAAGATGAAGTGTACGTGGGCAAGGAAGCGGAGAGCGGAGGAAAGAAGACGGTTGGAAGCGAAGAAAAGCACTTGATTTAAGACTGAAAGTTTCTGCCGTACTTTCAGGGGCGCGAAAAAAACTTCCCGGCCGTGAAAGTCATTTGGACTATTTAATTTTTTGGGCTTTTTCTCTTTGGGCTTTTGGGCCTTTTTCTTTAAACTCTTTTAGGTTTATGGTTTATGTTTATTAGGCCGTTTCCTTTTGGAATTAGACATAGATAGTACACGACATTTTTAGTTTCTCTTGGGTAGTTCTCTCATTTGCAACGATTTCTTGGAAGAATTTGGGAAGAAGATGAAATCGCAACAAGCTTAGGCCATTGGAATCCGACTTGCTACCGGTTTCATACTAGTATCTTCTTCCCTTTCTTCTTAAGTTACTTGGTTGTTGAATTCTTGTTTTTCCTTTGGTTGAAAATAATGTTTTGATCATCAATTCATCTATTTAGTTTCTCTTCATCTCTCTTGTGTTTGTTGTATTACCTTACTCTCTTGCATCTCTATTCCTTCTCTTTCTACCCTAATTTTCTACTCTTAGTTTAAAATTCTGCACTTTAATTTAGGTTAGTCATTTTCTCTGCACTTTAATTTTCTGCACTTAAATAGGTTAGGTTAATTAAATTTCATCAATTCACTACTTTTAGGCATTTAGAGTAATTCCCTGCACATGTTTATTCAATAAGTTATTGTTCATCTCCCGATTGTAGTGTTAATTGTTGTTAGATCGAGTCTAATGTAATTTATTTGTTAGTCTAGGTTTAATTTTGGTTTTAATTTCGTTTGAGTCTAATTAAGTAACTTGTGCTTGGTCTCGTTTAAATAGTTCGTTTAATTGGGTAATCATTGCCTTAGGATTGAAGTTTTGGTATTGATTAATTATTTCTAAAACGAATGTTGAGTTTTATTCCATTTCGATTTCGACGGAAGTTGAAATCGATTTAATTGGGTTTTAACAAATCTTTTAGTTAATTCGATGGGTTTTTGATGAAAACGAAAGTTTGATCCTTTACTTGAGTCAAATTGATCAATGACAACAGTCCTAACATGTAAATAGTTAGGGACGTTGATTGGGAAATATATTTATTTTAAGCCTCAATGTTTCCTCCCAATGTATACGTATTGCGAAAGTAAATAAGTATCTTGGTTAGAAAAGCTTCCCCGCCTCGAGAGAGGGTTGAAGTAGTTTTGAAAATGAATTCCCACCATTACCAAAATCCAAGGTTGATATTACCCAATGTTCTTAGTTTTAGTTGTTTTTTCTCTTATTTAATTTTAGTTTTAATTGCTTCTTTTTGTGTCTCCTTCCTTTAATCCCTTTTAGTTTATGTAACGTCCCAAAAATTACAAGAAAATTTAAAATTTTAAATAAACATTTCATTTATAACAACTCATTAAATGATCTCAACGTTTCGTTTGTAACTCATAATTAATATCTTCATAATAAAAACCAGCGGAATAAACGTTTAATTATTAAAACCCATAAAGCAATCAGCTCTCCTCGCGCGCCAGTGTGTACTCGTCACGCCTTGGAGCCGCCCGTACCTGAAGCCACAGTTTATTGGGAAAGGGTAAGCACGAAGCTTAGTGAATTCAACACCATAAGTAACACAGTTATTTCCACACCACCATAAACAGATAATTGCACATAAACAACATACAAGCCTACGAACAAATCATAGACGTGCATACTCACACCAACCCACCTAATAGGCATACGTCGGTCCCACCGACCACACGACAACCGTGCAAACGCAACCCGGCACCCCCGGGTTCATACGCCACCCGCGTATACAACCTTCGCAACCCGGCACCCCCGGGTTCATACGCCACCCGCGTATACAACCTTTGGCCCCACCAAGTCACTACGCCACCCGCGTATGTAATCCTCGGCCCCCACCGAACTCCTACGCCACCCGCGTAGCCACACAATAAAGGTCCGACTAGACACCCCACGATTTAACCCCACACCACAAGCAAATAGAACTACCACACATACACACAACGTAATGTAAAAATAACCGACATTAGTTATAGTGAGAGAACTCACCTCGTAAGCGCGCCTAGCTCACAAAAAATAATTCAAGCTTCACAAATCCAAGATCACTTCCCAACACCTAAACAATCGTTACAATGTATTAACACGAGACCCGGACCCTAAAACACGACGCACCCTTAAATCGTCACTAAAACGACTTTTCGGTCTAACCAAACAGGTCTGTTCGGGACCTGTTCCGACCTCCATAAACCCAGAAAATCCTCAATTAAATTACATAACCAGAAAGTGCTCTGAGTTAGGGTTCCAACGACATATTATACACCTCCTAACGATTTTTCTACAATTTAATACAGATTTTATAAGAACGGTTCGCAGAACAGTGAAAAACAGCACCTTTCAGTAATAAACGACGATTTGACCTATGCTACGTTCCAAACTGGTTTTTCCGCAAAACATAAGAAAATTACTAGACTCAGAATGGGAACTTTTGGCACTGGTTCCATCCCAATCCGACATTCCTAACAGAAGTTATGGCTTTCCCAAAATAGTGGCAGAAACTGTGACTTTTAAAACGGAACGCGATCTGCCACATCCGGACCTGCTGTATAAACAGCCAATTTACGCCTAGCTAGAGGCCGAACCGGACTTCCGCTAAAACACGAAAAGTGTGCCCGACACAGAATGTGAACCGTGGGAACCGGATTCGCCTCAATCCGAGCTACGACGGAAAAGTTATGGCCGTCGCAAAACAGTGGCAGACAAACGTTTTCACATGAAATGACAACTATTGTTTATAAACCCATTAAGACATAGCTTAACCCAAACAGACACGGGAAGCCTAAAATTTACTGGAACAGATTGTACCAAGGTGTAACGAAAGCCGTGCACCACCCCCCTTGCCGCCTCCGGCGGCGGTGGTGGTCGGCGGCGATCACGCACACACACACACACACTCATATCACCGACCCTCTCATTCGATCGCTCTACGCGAACCCACCCGCACACACGACCACACATGACCACGACCGCCCACGCACGGCCACCACAGTGGCGGCGTACGGCGGCGGTTGCCTCGCCGGAAAAGAAAAGAAAAGGAAAAGGAGATGAGAACTTACCTTGCGACAAAACGACGACGTTCTCAAGCCCTCTGTCACTCTCGCCCTCCTTCCTCGACTCCGGCGTAACTCCGGCGGCGGCAGCGGTGGTCGGCAGCAGCAGTGGTGTCGGTGGTTCTTCTCCTCTCCCCTCGCCGGCGACGACTCCCTCTTCGGTTCCCTTATCTCTCTCGGTTCTTCACGACGGCCGTAGGGTTTTGATTTCTTTTTCCTTTGATTATCCCTCACGGCAACAACACCAAAACAATTTAACATGGGTCTCGACAAGTTTCTGCATGGGCCGAAACCCAATGAGGGTTTTTGGCCCTTTGACACAATTAGCCCCTCAACTTACAACTCTCTCACCACTAACCAAAAATTTCGACAATTTAACGATTAGACCCAACTCGACTAACCCTGTTAACGGAAACCACAATAATTCAAACTTAAAAGGAAAGAATTAATAAAAGAAATTACATACCGGGACACGGGCTTTACAACTCTCCCCCACTTGGATTAGACTTCGTCCTCGAAATCTATGCCCGTGCATAGCTAAAGATAGTTCTCCCACATCTCAACCTCAGGTTCCCAAGTTCGCTTGAGACCCCTTCTAAAACTTCTCGAATACTTTCCTTACTAACGTACTCCTTCTAGGACACTGAAATTATGATCGACAGGACACCCCAACAATTGGAATCATTCCTAGCCAAGCGACTTCGGTTGTCTCCCAACCTTAGATGTTCCATACATCCCCATTCAACTTTCAAGCTCTAACCATTTTAAAGGTGCTCACCAATATACCCTACAGGATACTCGAATCCGATCATTCCTACCATTACTGCCGATTAACTTCCACGAATTCTAATAGACTCCAAAGATTTTCAATAAATTACATTAACAAACATCGGCCCCCCGCCGAACATCGGTCCAACCGATTACAATAGTCGAGGTATTATCCCAGACAATAACACAAATAGATATCACCCACAATCAAATCAACTAACACACACGTAGGTCATTCCACCATAACCATTCATCACGAGTGATCATTTCAGGGTTACAACTACCCTCACCATGATTATCTTAAAATCGACTACAATTCTCCGATCATACTAAAGGTGTTTGGCCTCAAGCCCAAAAGTCAACACCTAAATATACCACCTACCTCAAAATGGTTAATGCGCATTTATTCTCTTAATTACAAAGGGCGTCATTCCCTTAACCGATACTATTCGGCCTACAGTACCAACACGCGTGGAATACCCAACCTTCCACCGTCGACGTATCCCCCACACTTGCTCTACGAAGCTAAGTTATACTGAATCGAGGATACACCCTGACGCCTACCTCTCAGGTAACGCCTCCAGGTCCAGCACACCAGAACTACCTCCCAGGTATGTGCCCACGACTAAATCTCCCTAGTACCTACGAAAAGCCTAGGTTATAACACATGAATACCGGGGTCGTACCTCGAGATACTCAACCGACCACTACCAACGACTGACTAACGTTTATAAGGTTCCAAAGCAAAACAGCCTACCAACAACATGCCTATCCCGGATTGACTCACTCACCCAAACGTGTAAATACTCAACGTGCCATGATTGTCAAACGGTGCGACAAAACAATTCATCAACAAGACTCCACATCGAGCCATTAAAACTGTGCAATTGACCCATGACTATCTCAATAGTCAAAACCGAGCAAAATGCTCCACGCTTGCTAGACCCATAAGTCGGTCAAAACGCGTTTAAAATAAAGTTTAAGCAAGCAGTACTCTGAAATCAACATTAGCCCCAAAACTCAACACGGTTCAAACAAAAGAGTTTTCCAAAAGGACTCACACCCTTAAAATTTCTCAAAATGACACATAGCTCATAAAAGCGCATTTCCCACATGGTTTACAATAATCCTTTACAAAATGTTTCCAACGTCAAAGTTTTTCATCCCAAAAAGATCGTATGCAATAAAACTACTATTACCAGACCGGTAGTTACGCAAAACTGGGCACGCTCGTTCCGCATAGAAAAATCATGTTGAAAATCGTTCATTTGCAGTTCAGTTTACTCACATAAAAACAAAGTGTAATAACTAATTTCTTTAAAATGAACCGCCTCGATTCTAGTATGGATTGACTCATGACATGCACCTAAAGTAACCGTCTGACCTTAAATAGGGTGCGACAAAGGTGCGCACATAATTCAAAATAAGTTTCACGACATTTGATTCCAAAATTCTTCTTTTTAGTCATAAAATGATGTGACACAGGGTTCACCAACGAATTTTTCGCGCGTCAGCTAGTCATCCAAAACGATGAAACGGTTTACTCATATATTTTTGTTAAAACTCAACTGTCTCGGGTAAGTTTCAAACTTCAAGGTAGAAACCAATCCGCTTCTATCAATTGGAAATATCGACTAAAACCTCATAAAATCTCTAACTGGGGGTAGGCATGCGAGTTTGTAACTCTTCCTCAAAGTTTCGTACTTGGGACACATGACGTCAAGACCTTATATTTAAAAAAATATGTATTCATCGAAAATGCTCAAAATACTCGTTTCCTCTAAAGCAAAAGTTTTTAATTTCCCAAAAATGATCGGCAATTCTAAATTAACCGAATGTCAACAATCTACGCGTTTATTTTCCCAAAATATAACACATTGTAACCGCATGCATGATATTCACAACATTAAAACACTCCTTTGACCAAATGTCTTTCATTTCAACAAAAAGAGACTAAGACCTTTCCATGCACGACTCGTTTATCAAAAAAATGTCGAGAACAAAGGTTACCCAAGTATGCATACCCCTAAATCGATAATTCGTATTTTCATGGAAATGTCAATAAAACATCTAGCTGACTAAAAACGCACTAAACGACTCATTTGAAATATTACCAAAATTCTTCCACGCATCGCTTATGCCACACATGAATCAATCCACACACTGAACCATTTGCAATGAAATGCTTAGTGACGCAAACTCTCGAAAGAAAAGTTATGCGACACTAGAGTTCCAAACTCGTTTTTAGCAAGCCACCAAAATAGCTTTATACAGACATCGTGGAATGTAACTTTCCGTCTCAACCCTAACATATGTGGAGGAGTTCCAATGTTAAAGTCTCAAGCCGTAGTCGCTTACCCAACATCTTAACATCCGCAAAACACGGATATCATCGTACCCGAAAGAACCGTTGGAAAAATAACGAAATGAGACAAATTCTAACAAAGTTTGAACTCCCGTGATAAAACGATTTCATACACTTTCAAAACCATATTTCAAAATCTTGTGTGTGTGCTGAACATTTCCCAAAATTCCAAAACACCATCCATAAAATGATTTGAAACACAAGAATTTGTTAATGCAATCTATTTCAACATCAAACTTTGTGCATGACTCAGTCGGCATTCTACGCCTCGACTCCTACTCCTCCAAATCTCTCCGATCCACTAACGTCATCCGGACATTTAAACCTGTAACACCCCGCTTACCACGACACAATATTGTCCGCTTTGCCCCGCTGGCTCACGGCTTTGTTCTTGGCGACCTGGCTAGGACTTCGCAAGGACTTCCCAGGAGGTCACCCATCCTGGTACTACTCCCACCCAAGCACGCTTAACCACAGAGTTCCCAAGGAACCCGCATGCTTGTGGCCCCAAAATGCGTTGTGTCTGGTAAGGCCAAGGTTTACTAATATACCCAGCATCTCTCCTGTCCACGGCCGATGTGGGATATGCCTAAGGTGTTACACACACCCCCTCTTAGGGACTCATCGTCCTCGATGAGGTTTGCCCCACCATCCCGAACGGCACAGGAGTGGCTCTGATACCATTTGTAACACCCCGCTTACCACGACACAATATTGTCCGCTTTGCCCCACTGGCTCACGGCTTTGTTCTTGGCGACCTGGCTAGGACTTCGCAAGGACTTCCCAGGAGGTCACCCATCCTGGTACTACTCCCACCCAAGCACGCTTAACCACATAGTTCCCAAGGAACCCGCATGCTTGTGGCCCCAAAACGCGTTGTGTCTGGTAAGGCCAAGGTTTACTAATATACCCAACATCTCTCCTGTCCACGGCCGATGTGGGATATGCCTAAGGTGTTACAAAACCTCTTAGGCAAGTTGGGAAATTACGTCAAATAATCCCTACGATTTTTCCTCAAATCAAAGTCGGCTCTACAAGCCTATGATTCTAGCACAATCATCCATCTTGGCCCGGAACAAACATCATCCGCATCGTCACTCCAAGTGACTAATACTAGAATCGCCCTGTTATTCCAACGACTACTAATTTATAACCTTCGACACTACCCCAACGATCATCCCATCAAAGCAAAACAAGTACACACCTGTACTAGAAGGTTTACCATAGTTGTTCCTCCTTGTGATGGCTATTCTGGGTAGATATTACAACGAGTTATTAGCACATAATAACTCACCCTCCCACGCTCACGCTCGACTCCTTGGATTCCTCGCGACTTTCCCCGACTCGAACATTGATCCTGTGCTTCCGGTAGTAGGAGCTCTACTACTACCATCTACACCTATCACTGTCCGCTCCGAGTCCCATCCCGAGTATCCAAGTAGTTGCTCGCCCAAACAAAAACCATACACGTATGTCCATACCGACGCATATACACGCTCTTCCTAGCTCCCTAGGAATAAACATAATACCCCACTACCCTTGCTAGGGCGGAACCCCCCACTAACCCTGACGAGTCGCCTCGTAAACGCACAGTCGTATACAGTGGAAACCAGATAGACATTCGAATATAAGATTCCATCCTACAACGGTTGGACTCAAACAAGAGCTGCACAATAGAACTAAATCTATCATTCTAAGGCTATTCGGTTCCTACCGCATACAACCTATAGTGCATTCGCTTAACAACCTATCAAGGTTAGCATAAGTTCCTAATAGCAAGTAACAACCATACAATACAATGTATTAAGCACCAAGCAATCTAGCATACATACTCCTGAGTTCTAGAAAGCAATTTAGCATACCTACTCATATGTAGACACTCTTCCCAGCTCACTAGGAATTCCATCCAAACCACTACCCTTGCTACTACCGAATCCCTACTAATCATAACGAGTTGCCTCGCGAATACCCGATCATATGCAGTGCGAAACAAATAGACATTCGAATACAGGATTCTATCCTAGAACGGTTGGACTCAAACAAGAGCTGCGCAATAGAACTAAATCAAATATTCTAAGGCTATAAATCTCTTACTGCATACAACCTAGAGGGCATCCACTTAGTAACCTATCATAATTAGCATAAATTCCTAATAGCATGTAGTACAACATACAACATAGTGTCAACAACAGACAATCTAGCATGCATACCCTATGATCTAGAAAGAAATAAAACACTAAGTATTGTACCTTTCCCTTTGGCTCCGACTGACTGTACACACTGCGCCTTTGATCACCGTTTCTCAAACGGATTTTTCCTTCCTTTTATTTTCCAAAAACTTTAAAGAAAATTTTATAGCCGCAAACTTGAGATCAAACACACCGAGATGCGTTTGATTCACTCAAGCTGTGCTCTGATACCAAGTTGTAACGTCCCAAAAATTACAAGACAATTTAAAATTTTAAATAAACATTTCATTTATAACAACTCATTAAATGATCTCAACGTTTCGTTTGTAACTCATAATTAATATCTTCATAATAAAAACCAGCGGAATAAACGTTTAATTATTAAAACCCATAAAGCAACCAGCTCTCCTCGCGCGCCAGTGTGTACTCGTCACGCCTTGGAGCCACCCGTACCTGAAGCCACAGTTTATTGGGAAAGGGTAAGCACGAAGCTTAGTGAATTCAACACCATAAGTAACACAGTTATTTCCACACCACCATAAACAGATAATTGCACATAAACAGCATACAAGCCTACGAACAAATCATAGACGTGCATACTCACACCAACCCACCTAATAGGCATACGTCGGTCCCACCGACCACACGACAACCGTGCAAACGCAACCCGGCACCCCCGGGTTCATACGCCACCCGCGTATACAACCTTCGCAACCCGGCACCCCCGGGTTCATACGCCACCCGCGTATACAACCTTTGGCCCCACCAAGTCACTACGCCACCCGCGTATGTAATCCTCGGCCCCCACCGAACTCCTACGCCACCCGCGTAGCCACACAATAAAGGTCCGACTAGACACCCCACGATTTAACCCCACACCACAAGCAAATAGAACTACCACACATACACACAACGTAATGTAAAAATAACCGACATTAGTTATAGTGAGAGAACTCACCTCGTAAGCGCGCCTAGCTCACAAACAATAATTCAAGCTTCACAAATCCAAGATCACTTCCCAACACCTAAACAATCGTTACAATGTATTAACACGAGACCCGGACCCTAAAACACGACGCACCCTTAAATCGTCACTAAAACGACTTTTCGGTCTAACCAAACAGGTCTGTTCGGGACCTGTTCCGACCTCCATAAACCCAGAAAATCCTCAATTAAATTACATAACCAGAAAGTGCTCTGAGTTAGGGTTCCAGCGACATATTATACACCTCCTAACGATTTTTCTACAATTTAATACAGATTTTATAAGAACGGTTCGCAGAACAGTGAAAAGAGCACCTTTCAGTAATAAACGACGATTTGACCTATGCTACGTTCCAAACTGGTTTTTCCGCAAAACATAAGAAACTTACTAGACTCAGAATGGGAACGTTTGGCACTGGTTCCATCCCAATCCGACATTCCTAACAGAAGTTATGGCTTTCCCAAAACAGTGGCAGAAACTGTGACTTTTAAAACGGAACGCGATCTGCCACATCCGGACCTGCTGTATAAACAGCCAATTTACGCCTAGCTAGAGGCCGAACCGGACTTCCGCTAAAAAACGGAAAGTGTGCCCGGCACAGAATGTGAACCGTGGGAACCGGATTCGCCTCAATCCGAGCTACGACGGAAAAGTTATGGCCGTCGGAAAACAGTGGCAGCCAAACGTTTTCACATGAAATGACAACTATTGTTTATAAACCCATTAAGACATAGCTTAACCCAAACAGACCCGGGAAGCCTAAAATTTACTGGAACAGATTGTACCAAGGTGTAATGACAGCCGTGCACCACCCCCCTTGCCGCCTCCGGCGGCGGTGGTGGTCGGCGGCGATCACGCACACACACACACTCATATCACCGACCCTCTCATTCGATCGCTCTACGCGAACCCACCCGCACACACGACCACACATGACCACGACCGCCCACGCACGGCCACCACAGTGGCGGCGTACGGCGGCGGTTGCCTCGCCGGAAAAGAAAAGAAAAGGAAAAGGAGATGAGAACTTACCTTGCGACAAAACGACGACGTTCTCAAGCCCTCTCTCACTCTCGCCCTCCTTCCTCGACTCCGGCGTAACTCCGCCGGCGGCAGCGGTGGTCGGCAGCAGCAGTGGTGTCGGTGGTTCTTCTCCTCTCCCCTCACCGGCGATGACTCCCTCTTCGGTTCCCTTCTCTCTCTCGGTTCTTCACGACGGCCGTAGGGTTTTGATTTCTTTTTCCTTTGATTATCCCTCACGGCAACAACACCAAAACAATTTAACATGGGTCTCGACAAGTTTCTGCATGGGCCGAAACCCAATGAGGGTTTTTGGCCCTTTGACACAATTAGCCCCTCAACTTACAACTCTCTCACCACTAACCAAAAATTTCGACAATTTAACGATTAGACCCAACTCGACTAACCCCGTTAACGGAAACCACAATAATTCAAACTTAAAAGGAAAGAATTAATAAAAGAAATTACATACCGGGACACGGGCTTTACAGTTTAAGTTCATCTAGATAAAAAAATCAAACCAATTATTTGATTCGCATAACTAGCCAAGATTATTAAGTAGTTAGTGTTTAGACCGTCACCTCCCCGTGATCGACCCGTATGCTACATAACCCGTACGCTTGCGGTATAAATTTAAAACACATCAAGTTTTTGGCGCCGTTGCCGGGGAAGCGACTAGCCTAGCATTAACTTACTTTTGATTTACTAGTCTATGTTTCAGTTCCCTATTTCTATTTTCTATTTCACCTTTTGTACTTCAGCAACCATGACTAATCTTGTCTACTGTTGTGTTTTTCCAGTTAACTAACTTGTATGCACCGGAGATCACAGGGGTTAGAACGATTGCCATTTGATTCTGAGATCGAGGTGAAACATCCAAAAACCAGGACAAACTTAAGCCTTACTTTTACAAGGTCCACAACAACTTATTTCCCAAAAATTTCATACATAAATGGAGAAGTCATAACAAGGTTTATATATACATCCACTTTTTATAAACAACCTACTAATCTAATCCATAACGTGCACAATTAGATTATAAAGGTTGTCTACAAAATCTCCAAAACATCAATACTTCCATTAACTTCTCCATCATGTCATCAAAAGCATAACTCAGAAACCTCTCGACGCTCATCCCAGCTTATCTTTTCCCGAGTTAGGACCTAGTAAGAAAATTTAATTTGAAACGATTAGGCTTACGCCTATTGAGAACATCCAATTTCAAATTAAAACTTTATAAGCTTTGGAAACCAAATTTAAGCAAAGCATATAAACAAACCTGGTTTGCTATCGTTCTTACCGTACATATGAACATCTTACGATGACGGGAACATACCCGATTCCATGAATATGACTAACACTCAGCAAGTCATATCATCACGTTCGAGAGACTATTATGAATCATCACATATTCGAGATCATTGCTCATGTCCAAGAAATTACAAGTTACTTTATGCCTATTTCTTGGAGTGGAAGTAGATATTACAATTACTTTATGCCTATCTCTTACCTTCCCATGAAAATCAGGAATTGTGATTAACTCACGCTTATTCCTAGATTTCTCATCACAATACGAAATGGGAATTACAAATTATTTTATGCATATTCCTCATTTCCACGTCAACGGGAATTACAATTTACTTTATGCCTATTCCACGTTGCACGTCACACTATGAAATAGGAATTACATTTTTCTTTATGCCTATTTCTTATTTCACATCACCTTACAAAATGGGAATTACAATTTACTTTATGCCTATTCCTCATTTCAGGTCAACGGGAATTACAAATTACTTTATGCCTATTCCACGCTTCACTTAATGCCAGTGCCTATGGATCCATTACACTTACTAGCATATGGGCATATTTACTCGAACGCACAAAACATTTCATATCATATTCTCAAACCTAAGAATCCCAAATATTGTATCATACCCTTATTCTCAATTGTCCCTCTTCGACGACTTAGCACGGGGGTTCCGCCCCTAGAAATTTTTTAGAACAACTTAACCAGATAACACATCCGAAAACTATATCCGGAAAAATCCCTTATCCAGAACCCAAACCAGGAACTATCCGGAAAACTTATCCGGAAAAGTATTTCGGACTCAAATCCGGAACCATCCGGTAAACGGATCCGGTATTCTATCCGGACACCATCCGGAATTCGGTACCAATCCGGTACAATCCGGAACTTACCCGAATCTGGTACCAATCTGGTACCAATCCGGAATCCGGTTCCAAATCCGGTACCATTCATCTTCCGGACTTCATCCATTTTACCCAGTTCCTTTATATTTCATTCAATACTCTAATAATCGATTTGTATTCATTCACACCAATATAATTACCTTCACCAAAACTCATTCAGTTCAACTTATCAATTCTATTAAGACAAAATTTTAAAGGATGAACTCACCTGGGTTAAGAATACAGACTGCAAATTCCAAACTGATTCTCCTTCAATCTTTCACACCAACTAACCAATACCAAATCCAAATCAGTTTAATCTGCGTATTGATTCCTAAGAGATTGAATTGAAAACCATAATTCAATTCTTACCTTAGCAGTTCAAGGTTCTGGACACACTCTCTTTCTTTGCTCTTTAGAACCGACCTTAGGAACCAAAAGGGAGATATTCTCCCAAATCATAGCCAACTCTATCTTTATATATCAACACAACTATCAATCAATGACCAATTCAACCCTGAAGTATTATAATTCACAAATAGTCCAAATCTTAGACTAAATTACATTGCGACCCCATTCATATTAAATATAATATAATCTAAATTCAAGGTGTTACAAATCTCCCCAACTTGAAAATGATTTCGTCCTCGAAATCAAAGTTAGGTAAATAGATGAGGATATCTCTTCATATCCTCTTCTGCTTCCCACGCCACGTTAGCACCTCTATGATGTTTCCACTGTACTTTCACCATGACCACTTCCTTATGTCGCAACCTGTTAGTCGTTCTTTCTAAAATTGCTTCTGGTTCCTCCACGCAACGACTCTTCTCATCCACTCTCACTTCAAAAAGTGGAATTACATCATCTTCTTCGGCTAAACATTTCCAAAGATAGCAGACAGGAAAGGTATTATGGATTCCTTCCAATTCGGGTGGAAGATCCAACTGATACGCTTGAAGCCCTACTCGCTTGGTTATTGTAAAAGGTCCAAGAAAACGAGGACTCAGCTTCCCTCATTTTCCAAACGTTATCACACCCTTCCACGGGGATACCTTAATCATCACACGCTCCCCAACTTGTGTTGGTTTTATATGCTCAAGAATGAGTATAAAATAATATTACCGGTAATATATGATCCTATAGGGTCACACCGAACAACAAGTAGACACCAAATTGATATTTATGAGAATTTGATTCTTGATAAATATTAATTCTTGATGAATATTATTAATTATATTAATGAATATAATTCTTAATATAAAATGCAAATAAGAATTCTAGTTTATTAAAATATGATGATTTTAATATATAACTAGAAGTAGCTAGGAGGGACTAATTATGGTAAGTTTAAATAGTTAAAATATAGATTTTAACAAATTTAAACTAAAGGGGTTCCAAGTGTAATTTTGCATGGAAGGCTCAAATACTATTGGACCATTTTGTGGTCCAATAGAAAAGGGTTACCATGTCTAGTGCTTTTGGATAAAAAGGATGTGAAGGCTTGCAAAGAGAACAACACTTAAAAATTAGCAAACTCTCTCCTCTCCCTCTCTCTCTACTTCGGCCGAAACCACACACATAGTGTGTGTGTGGTTTTTGTGTTCTTCCTTCTCAAGTCTATTGTAGAGCTTGTTAGAGATTTTGCATCAAACGTCAAGAAGGTACTAGCATACTCAAGGTGTTGGAGCTTGTTAGTGGACTACTCTAGATGAGCTCTAGTTTTGAGTTCTTGCCATCTTCATCTTCTCCAAATAGAAGACTTAACAAAGGACTACAAATGTTGTATTTTCTAAAACCCCCTATGTATGTTTTTATCTTTCATGTTCATGCAAATGGATCCTTGGTGGGTGTTAAAATGTTTTAATGTTGTTCAAAGTTTTAAAGCTTCCGTTGCACATTTTATGATTTTCGAAATCTTGTTTTGAACAAAGACCCAACAAGTGGTATCAGAGCCTCTTTTGCATGCATGTTTAGATTTTTTTGTTTATATAAAAAATGCTTGGTTTTTGGAAGCCATAGGTGATTTTTCATTATGTATGAAGAAGTTCATACATGGCATCTTTGGCAATTTTTATATATAATTGTTATCTTATGTGACCAAAATTTACATGCATTTTTGGTCATAAAAGTTGCCTTAGAAAAACAAAGTGTTTGTTTATAATTTTATAAATGTATATAAAGTGTATAAACAAGCAAAAGACCCTTTTTTATTTTATGGTTGTAATATTTATTTATTCATAAAGTATGTAATAGTAAATAGGCATTCTTCTTTTTGTTAATTTTTATATATAAATAGATTTATGTTAGATTAGATTTATTTATATAAAATGTAACAAGTTTGAAGAATGAAGACCTTTTGAAGACTTTCAAGAAGCCATGGAGTTCCTAGAAGTTTTGCATGCATTTGGATGTTCTTGCAAGTGGGAGCTTGAAGACCTCAACATTTTTTTTGGTCATCTTGTCCCTTAGGAATGGACTTGACATTCTTGTTTGGTTCACAAGAATTGTCACTAGATTTTTGGCTTGGTTTATACACTTTCTACATTTTTTTTATATGTTGATATTTTATGTTGATATTATCATGTGTGGTTGAAATAGGATTTTGCATGCTAGATAATATTTTGAACATAAAAATAAATCATCTTTTGGAGTTTGGTTTTTCAAAATATCCTTTTATTGTAAAATGATAAAATAGGAGGGATTTAAGCAATAAAGTTTAAAATAGTAAAAAAATTGTGTTTAACTATTTTTATACTTGGAGGGTTAAAAGGAAAATATTGCATGAGAGACTCAAACCTCATTGGACCCTTTTGTGGTCCAATAGGAGTTGCATGTGGTCTTGTGTTTTTTGAATTAAAAGAGAGAGAACATTTTTTTTAGAGGAAGATGAGTTTTTTTTAAAATAAAAGGAGTTTTATTATAAAAACTCTTTAAAATTTTGAAGTAGTAAAATGAGTTAAAATTGTGATTTTAAAACTCATCCAAACTCCATGTCTAAATAATAAAAGGTTGTTTTATTAAAAAGACTAAAATTGGTTCTAATGCGCTCAAACTCAAACTTTAATATAGGATATTAGTTTAAAATTGACCGCAACGAAATAGTTAATAAAATGGAGATTTTATTTTAGACTAAAAGAACCAATAAAAGTTTTTTTAAGTACCATGTGTTATTGGATGCATGCAATAATATGGTACTATGAGTTTTAAATTAAAATTGAGATTTTGATTTTTATGAAAAAAGTTTAAATGGAGATTTTGAAACTCATACAAACTCATAGTCTAATAATAAAAGTGTTTATTGAAACACTATAAATGGTTCTTATTATGATCAAACTCAAACGATAATGTATGATATTAACAAATGATCATATATAATTAGTTGATAAAATAGAGATTTTATTTAACTAAAAGGAACCATTTAATGAGAAATAAGATCTAAATATAGTACCATATCTTATTGAATACTAACACATGATACTAAAATGTTTACAAAACTATAATTGTAATGCATCTAAAATCCCTTTAATAAACGCAAGTCTATGCCGTCCTTTTGAGAAACACTCAATACGCCACTATGACACCCTTGTGGGATAAAGGTCACCTAACCACTTGGATTGTCTTGTGATGGATGAGGTGATTCTTATGTCTTTGTGGGATAAATGTCACCTAACCGCATGGATGTAAGTTTCACACGTTGTTTCAAGTAGGATGACTTGATTGGGAATCTTTTGTGATAAAGGTCACCTAAGCAGAAACCCAAGGCATAGATGGGATCAAACATGCCAATTAACAAACAAGTTGTTAAGGATCCCATAACGCTAGGAATTACATTCGATGTAATCGATAAACGTTATCTACCTTGTTGGATTAAATGGACGGGATAAAGGTCACCTAACCGTTTCATTTGTTTTGCAACGTTGGATCCTAGATTTTATGCAAATTAATGTTTTTAGAAAACTAAAGGGTAATTAATTTGCTAAAATTTAATATTGAAAATACTATATTAACTTTGTTAAATTTTGTAGATGGCCTAAAATGCAAACACTACAATTAACACATCCCTAAGACCTTTTCTTTTGGAAGAAAAGTTAACCACTCAGAACTTCCCAATTTGTTTTGAAAACACTGAGACGCGTTCTCAGACGTGAAAACAAATCATACGTACTCCTCGTACCTATTCCTCAAGAACCTCCTCTTACCTCCATAGAAGCTAACGATACTTGATTGAAACATAATGATGATTCAATCGATGTATCACGTCTTATGCTTGAAACCATGGTTCCATCCTCACTAGAAAGAATGGAAACGTTTCCACTGAGGGCATTTGACATGGTAAACCGATTACCAAAATATTACGAAATGTATATGGTCCGTGAACGCTTCGATACAATTGGACAAAGACCAATATGTAAGCTCTCATATTAAACTAATGAGGACACACCTTGACTATTTGGATAGACTTGGCTATCCTTATTCCAATGGGAGAGCCGTAGATGTGATCCTCAAATCTCTGACCAACGCATTTGATGTTTTTGTCGAGAATCTGAATGTAGTGATAGATGAGGCAACAATGGTCATAGAAGAGGAGATTGTCCTTCTGAGAAAAAAATGTTTTCTAACGAAGGATAGTCCTTCAGGTATCAATATTTAAGATATAACTTTTACCTTTCTATCTTACACTTGTGTATTTGATACTAAGTGTAGAACTCACTCCTGTAATATGTTACAGATAATCAAGAAAGGTAAATGACTGAAAGACAAGCAATATGGTGATCCATATAAGCAAGGAAGCAAGATTGCGAACCAAGCTTATAGGAGATTTTATTATAAAACCATATGGCTTGTATTGTTAAGTAAGTTTGTTTCGAACAAGGTTTAAATTTAGTTTGACTAAATTATTATTTTTTCAGTCACATGTTTATTGATTGAATGAAATTCACTTAACCGTTTTGGAAACGATTATATTCATATTCAAATTGAATTATTCTATTTCTAGAACTAGTCCTCCTAATTGAATAATAAAGTGAATCTCAAAAGTCTTATAAAACATAGTTCTATATAATCACCATAAGACTCAAATGTGATTTAAATCAAATCTACACATGAAATAGTCAACTTAATCAAGAAAACATTAAACGCATATCTAAATTTCAAAACTGTGGTATTTTTGAAACTGAATATAAATATTTTCATTTGAAATATGCGATCTTGATAAAGTTGAATATAGCTCTAATTCATAGAGAAGGAGAAAAAGTTTTTTTTGTTAGAATTGATACATGTTGATGTATATGGTCTCTCAAAACCAAGTCTAGATATGGTGATAGATAATACCTTCACTGACGATTTCAATTGTTGAAGTTTATGGAACATAAAGATGAAGCATTTGATGTAATTCAAGTTGTTTCAAAGCGAGGATTAAGAAAACAACTCAGCAGGACCATTAAAGTCTTTTCTAATATAGAAGGATAGTAACTAAACCAAGAACTCTTGGATCATCTTAGAAATTGTGTATATCCGAAAGGATAGACCAAACCTTATTAAATATAGTTCGCTCTACGATGAGTAGAAGTACTATCCCTATATCAATTCGGAATTTTATGCCCTAGTTACCATAAACCATATGTTATGGCACCAACCAAAAGGTAGAAAAAACACCTTATAAGATTTCGTATGAAACGTTTTTCATCCTTAATCTTAGTTGAAGGCGTCGGTTTATGAAGCTCATGTGAGACAATAAGCTTCAAAAAAACTCGAACCAAAATCTACTAAATGCATATTTTGTAGAATATACTATAAATTGTTTAAGATACCGATTCTACAATCCCACAAACAATAAAATTGTTTATTGTCCCAAAGCCAAGTTCTTAGAAAGCAAGTTTTTTAATGGGCATGGCAAATGGGAGATTTAAGGAACTTGAAGGGAATCAAGAACCTCATAACCTAATGCACTTATTGGTTGGCACTAGTTATCAAACAAAGGTTATTGAAACTGAACAATTTGATTGATCAAAACTTAGTGAAAACACCAAGTGTTCGCAAATCTAGTAGAATCATTCAGAAACTCGAGAAATATCGATTTCTCATGAAGAATGACGTATGATAGGTTTCTAGCAAGCCCATCAACTACTAAAGTGCTATGTCAGATTCTGAATCTGGTAAGTGGCTTAGAGTCATGAACACTGAGATACAATCCATTCATGGATCAGTACAAGTATCTCAAAACTGGAATCTTCATTTTGACAGGAAAATTAAAAGTTTAATTTTCATCAAAATAAAAGATGACTCATGTATTTACTAAAACTAGTGGGAGCGCAGTGAAATTCCTAAACCTGTATGAGCAAGACATACTAGTATTTGGAAGTTAACTTTCCGATATAGCAAAACATCATGTTTTGGCTCGGACAATATTTCCTCAATAAAAGACTTAGAAAGGGCTAATTTTGTTCTTGGAATAAAGATCTTTAGAGATTAGATCAAGACGACTTATAGGTTTAAGTCAAAGTGCATATGTTGACATGATCTTGAAAGGTTCAAGATGCAAGGCTCTAAAGGTAGTTTCTTGCAAATATGATATGGCATCATTTTGAGCATGTCTCAATATTCTAGCACAAAGATTGAGCTAGATAAAATGATTAGTATTCCATATGCTTCGGAAATTGGATCTATCATATATGTCATGACATGCACTAGATCGAGCGTGTCAAAATGCTTTATAGCATTAGAAAACGATACCAACGAAATACGAGGGAAGGTCATTGGATGACTATAAAGAACGATTTAAGGTACTTACAAAGAACCAAGGAAGTGTTCCTTAACTGAGGGTTGGAAGAAGATCATAGTAAAATGTTGCACTGATGATAGCTTCCATAAAGATCGAGAAAGTTCTCGATCACAAAAGGGGAAATGTCTTCATCATAAATGACGAAGTAGTTCGTTTGAAAAAGGTTCCAAGCGAAGGTAAAATTTCATAATACACTACAAAATAAGAATACACTGCTGTTTTAGAAGCCGCAAAAGAAAGATGCTTGGATGAAAGAGTTCATTGAAAAGCTAGGTAGATGCCTCCCATTCGGGATCATCTAGAAATCTTTTGTGAGAATGTGGGTGCCACTACGCAAGCTAAAGGACCCGATGTCACATCAGAGTACCAAGCACCTACTCCAAACATTTAACTATATTCGGAATAAAGTTAAAAATGGAGATGTCAGTGTTCACAGAGTTTACACAAATCAAGTTTCTGGATGAACCCATTCATGAAGCTCCTTATATAAGCTAAACTTGAAGGGTCATGTTTGAGCTTTAGGACTTCGTTATTCTAGTGATGGGATTTGATTTGAATTAGTATTTGGATATTGGAACAAGTTAAGCAACAAGTATATTATTTAAGTTACATATATAGTATATGATTATTTACATACTTGTTGTATTCTATATTAGCATGTTTTTTAATCCATGAATAAACCAGTTATTCTAAAATGTCCATACTCGATCATAGTTGTGGGAGCAACCATGAAGTAAGACTAATATGAATTGGATTGGTTGACTTTTAAAAGTAAAAGTGGCAAAGTGTTGCAACCAAGTTCATAGGTACTTGTTAGGGAACGAGTACTGGACCTGATCCGCTTCAAGATCACTTCATGGATCGTCGTCATAAGTGATTCTTGAATAAAAGGTAGTATCTTTGTATCCTTCGACTTGAGATGCATATTTGGGACTCAAGTGTAGGGAGTGTTATGTTTTGATATGGTTAACCGTTGTTCTTGAAAAAGGCAGCTATAAAGGCCATTATTGGCCATGGCATGAACTACATGAGAGACGTATGTAGTCAATATGGGATTTGTTTCTCTAAATATGTTAAGAGTGAGACATCTAAGGCGCCTTACCAAAAGTTGAACAATAGATGAGAATGATAGTGATCCATGTCTCATGTTCAACATGATGTCTAAACAAAGGGATAACTGATACCACACCTTATACGTCAATTAAAGCTATGAGCTTATGGGAATTTGATGTTGTTGAATGGCACTTACAGTCATACATTACTGGGGGCAGTGAGATGTTGCTAGATGTCCACCACTGTCTATATCATTCTATAATCCAATCTTGAGCAAGTGGGAGATTGTTGGTTTTATATGCTCAAGAATGATTATAAAATAATATTACCGGTAATATATGATCCTATAGGGTCACACCGAACAACAAGTAGACACCAAATTGATATTTATGAGAATTTGATTCTTGATAAATATTAATTCTTGATGAATATTATTAATTATATTAATGAATATAATTCTTAATATAAAATGCAAATAAGAATTATAGTTTATTAAAATATGATGATTTTAATATATAACTAGAAGTAGCTAGGAGGGACTAATAATGGTAAGTTTAAATAGTTAAAATATAGATTTTAACAAATTTAAACTAAAGGGGTTCCAAGTGTAATTTTGCATGGAAGGCTCAAATACTATTGGACCATTTTGTGGTCCAATAGAAAAGGGTTACCATGTCTAGTGCTTTTGGATAAAAAGGATGTGAAGGCTTGCAAAGAGAACAACACTTAAAAATTAGCAAACTCTCTCCTCTCCCTCTCTCTCTACTTCGGCCGAAACCACACACATAGTGTGTGTATGGTTTTTGTGTTCTTCCTTCTCAAGTCTATTGTAGAGCTTGTTAGAGTTTTTGCATCAAACGTCAAGAAGGTACTAGCATACTCAAGGTGTTGGAGCTTGTTGGTGGACTACTCTAGAGGAGCTCTAGTTTTGAGTTCTTGCCATCTTCATCTTCTCCAAATAGAAGACTTAACAAAGGACTACAAAGGTTGTATTTTCTAAAACCCCCTATGTATGTTTTTATCTTTCATGTTCATGCAAATGGATCCTTGGTGGGTGTTAAAATATTTTAATGTTGTTCAAAGTTTTAAAGCTTCCGTTGCACATTTTATGATTTTCGAAATCTTGTTTTGAACAAAGACCCAACAACTTGGAATTCCTTCGGCCTTCTTTTCGGATCGGCGTAACTCTTTTGTCGATCTTGAGCCTCCTTCATGTGTTTCCGAATCTCTTTCACTTTATCAGCCGTTTGTTGTACAATTTCAGAACCAACAAATTGTTTTTCTCCAGCTTCTAACCAACACACTGGAGTTCTACATTTCCGCCCATACAATGCTTCGAAAGATGCTCTTCCAATACTGAAATGATAACTATTGTTGTACGCAAACTCCACTAAAGGTAAATGCGTATCCCAGTTACCTCCAAAGTCTATCACACAAGACCTGAGCATATCTTCGAAAGTCTGAATGGTTCTTTCACTTTGCCCATCCGTTTGTGGATGGTATGTAGTGCTCAAATTTACTATCGTGCCCAATTCTTCTTGTACTGACTGCCAAAACCTTGAAGTAAATCGGCTGTCACGATCAGAAACTATAGACACTGGTATACCATGTCTTGACACCACTTCATCAATATAAAGCTTGGCCAACTTATAAATTGGTGAAGCTTCTTTCATTGCTAAGAAGTGAGAACTTTTGGTCAACCGATCCACGATTACCCATATGGTATCGTTACCCTTTAACGTTCTCGGTAACTTTGTCACAAAATCCATGGTAATCTTATCCCACTTCCATTCAGGAATGTCTAAAGATTGTAAACTCCCGTAGGGCCTTTGATGTTCAGCCTTCACTAACGAGCACGTCACACACTTTTCTACATATTGTGCCACATCTAACTTCATAGATGGCCACCAATAATGTAGCTTCAGATCCCTATACATCTTAGTACTTCCAGGATGTATATAATACTTAGACTTGTGGGCGTCTTCGAGAATTAACTCCCGATTTCCTCCCACCTTTGGCACCCAGACGCGGCCTTGGAACAGTTTAACCCCACGACTATCCTCAGTCAATTAAAGACGTTGTTTGATCATGACTTCCTCTTTCATATTTTCTTCCAATAAGGCTTCTGCTTGTGCCACTTTTATTCTTTCAATCAGACTCGACGTCACATCAATTATGGCGTTAGTTGGTTTCAAGCACCCACTATTCTCCTTTCTACTTAAAGCATCAGCCACAACATTTGCTTTACCGGGATGGTAATGCAATTCACAATCATAGTCTTTAAGTAGTTCTAACCAACGTCGCCGCCTCATGTTCAACTCTTTCTAATTAAAGACATGCTTCAAGCTCTTATGATCAGTGAAGAGAGTACACTTCGTTCCATAAATATAATGTCGCCACAATTTCAATGCTAACACTACCGCTGCAAGTTCTAAGTCATGGGTAGGGTAATTCTTCTCATTCTCTTTGAGTTGTCTTGATGCATAAGCAATCACCTTGCTGCGTTGCATCAACACACATCCCAAACCCATCTTTGACGTATCACTATATACGACTAAATCTTCCGTTCCTTCCGGTAGTGCAAGAATAGGAACTTCACACAACTTCTTTTGTAATGTCCTGAAAGCTGACTCTTGCTTTTCAGTCCATACAAACTTCATATTCTTCCGAGTTAGGATAGTCAAGACAGAAGCAATCTTTGAGAAATCTCTTATAAACCTCCGGTAATAACCTGCCAAACCCAAGAAACTCCGTATCTCTAACGCACTCTTTGGTGTTTCCCAGTTCGTCATTGCTTCTATCTTCGTCGGATCTACTTTAACCCCTCTGAAGTATTCACATGACCAAGAAATTGTACTTCTTTTAACCAAAATTCACACTTTGAGAATTTTGCGTACAATTTCTCCTTCCTCAAAACATCTAAAACTTTACGAAGGTGACATTCATGATCGGCTTCATCCTTTGAATAAACAAGTATGTCATCAATGAATACAATGACAGACTTGTCTATGAATGGTCGACACACTCTGTTCATCAGATCCATGAACACATCAGGAGCGTTTGTCAACCCAAATGGCATCACAAGAAATTCATAATTCCCATACCTTGTTTTGAACGCCGTCTTGGGAACATCTTCATCACTTACTCGTACTTGATGATAGCCCGACCTCAGATCAATCTTTGAAAAACATCCCGCACCTTGGAGTTGATCAAACAAATCATCAATCTTTGGAAGCGGATACTTATTCTTAATAGTCACCTTATTCAACTCCCTATAGTCAACGCACATTCTCATAGTGCCATCCTTTTTCTTAACAAATAATACCGGAGCTCCCCAAGGTGAAGAACTTGGCCTAACAAATCCCTTATCGAGCAGTTCTTGTAACTGAGACATCATCTCTTTCATTTCAGTTGGCGCTAAACGGTACGGTGCACGCGCTATTGGTGTCGCTCCAAGGACAAGATCAATTCGAAACTCTACTTGTCGTTCTGTTGGTACACCTGGAAGATCATGAGGGAATACATCTAGGAATTCACATACTACCCTTATGTCTTCCACTTGTTTATTTACTGTCTTAACATCCAGAATATATGCTAAGTAGGATGGACATCCTTTTACCAGACATTTACGCGCCTTTACAACAGAAATTAGCGGGACTTCCCCTTTTCTCTTTTCCCCAAAGATGAATACATCATCATTGTCAGGCATAGGAATCCGAATTAATTTATTTGCACATAGAATTTCTGCCTGGTTGATTGTCAACCAATCCATACCCACAACTGTATTAAACCCCCCATATTCCATCAACATCAAATCAATCGGAAATTTCTTTTCCTCTATCATAATCAAACAACCCTCGTCTTTCACGAACTAAGACTTGACCCCTGTTAGCTATCTCGACTACTAAGGCATCTTCTAAGGTAGTGACATGCATAACTAACTTTTGATAGAACGACTTTGATACGAAAGACCGATTGGCGCCATGATAAAATAAAACTCGTGCGGGAATAGAATTAACGAGAAAAGTACCAGAAACAACATCTTTGGATTCCTTTGCCTCATTAGCTGTCATATGAAATGCCCGACCCGTTGGCTTAGGAGCATTTGGTTTCCTTGCCTGATCTCCACCCTTCCTTAGCTTTGGGCAGTCTCTTCTGAAGTGACCGAGTTGTTTAAACTCAAAATAGGTCAACCCTTGAACGGGACAGCTTGCAGCTTGATGATCAGGCTTTCCACATTTGAAACATTCACTTCCTACCACTCGGCACCGACCAAAATGTTTACTTCGACATTTCTGGCACCAATTCGGTTCCCGACGAGACTCGTAACGAACATTCTTACCAAACAATTTAGATTTCTGAGAAGATTCAGATCGACCTTCCCATTTTCTTTTCTCTCCCCCTTGAGCCTTTTCCTCTTTATCTTTGGCATATACTTCTTCTATTATCTTCACTTCTTCAATTGTTTCCCTAAGAGTCAAGGCTTTAGAATTTCTGACCCTGGACATCATCTCAGCTGGCAAACCCCTTAAGTAAGCCTTGATCTTCTCTTTTTTAGTTGGAGCCACGTGCCCCACTAGATTCAACTTCTCCAAAAATATACGAGTGTAATCTCGTACAGATGAAGTACCCTTTTTAAGAGTTCGGAACTCTTCTTCGATTCGGTCCATTTCATTTTCGTTACAATATTCTTCTAGAATCTTTTGCTTAAACGACTCCCATGTCATAGCAGCCAAAACTGGGGCCGTTACTGTCGACGTTACGATGTTCCACCAGGTCAAAGCATTCCCACGCAACATCTGAGATCCGAACCTTACCTTCGATTCTTCATCACATTGACAAGCTCGAAAAGCCTGTTCCCTCTCCCTAATCTAGTTCATGCATGCAATCGGGTTATCTGACCCAGCAAACTCCGGAGGCTTGCAGCTCAAGAATGTCTTGTAAGAAAAAACTTAATCCACTCTCCTGTTAACATTCAACATTGTGTTAATAGGAGGAGTTACAACACCAGTTCCCGTCTCAGGTCTTCGGGACTCAACACTTCTATCATTCAATACTTTCATAAACATTTCTTGTTGTTGCGCCAGTGCGTTATTCATAGCTTGCATCATATTCTCCATCATGCGAGATTCCAATGTAGACTCTGTCGTCACTGGATTGGAGGTACCAACAGTTGTCCTTTGTGTTTGACTTTCTCCTCCTCTTATTATAGGTGGCCTCGGTGGACTTTCGTAACTTCCAACCCTTTCAGGTTGCTTCTCCGCCACCCAATCATTTACTGCCCTCTCTTCCGAAGAATTAGGGGATCCGGTTGGTGTATTCACCATCGTAATCTGATATACACAAAAGATAACCATAAGAATGGCTATCCATACTCAAACATAGAAAACGTACTTTAACGTTCATTAGTCACTGTAACAATTTAGAAACAAGTATGCTTGTGTAACAATATATTCATAATAACATTAGCTAATTGAAATTGTGAACATACTATACATGATAATCCTCGTTACCATCATTACAGTGCTTAATTCACGTATTTCCGTCGACTCTAAGACTATCCTGTCTTAGTGATTCTACCCATATCTCACAAATCATAACTTAATTCATCTCATCATAAGTCTAGGTATCTCATAATCATACCTAGTTCACTTAAACTACAGCTCTGATACCATAATGAAACGTCTAAAAACCAGGACAAATTTAAACCTTACTTTTACAAGGTCCACAACAACTTATTTCCCAAAAATTTCATACATAAATGGAGAAGTCATAACAAGGTTTATATATACATCCACTTTTTATAAACAACCTACTAATCTAATCCATAACGTGCACAATTAGATTATAAAGGTTGTCTACAAAATCTCCAAAACATCAATACTTCCATTAACTTCTCCATCATGTCATCAAAAGCATAACTCAGGAACCTCTCGACGCTCATCCCAGCTTATCCTTTCCCGAGTTAGGACCTAGTAAGAAAATTTAATTTGAAACGATTAGGCTTACGTCTAGTGAGAACATCCAATTTCAAATTAAATCTTTATAAGTTTTGGAAACCAAATGTAACTGGTTTGCTATCGTTCTTATCGTACATATGAACATCTTACGATGACGGGAACATACCCGATTCCATGAATATGACTAACACTAAGCAAGTCATATCATCACGTTCGAGAGCCTACTACGAATCATCATAGATTCGATATCATTGCTCATGTCCAAGAAATTACAAGTTACTTTATGCCTATTTCTTGGAGTGGAAGTAGAGATTACAATTTACTTTATGCCTACCACTTACCTTCCTATGGAAATCAGGAATTGTGATTAACTCACGCTTATTCCTAGATTTCTCATCACAATACGAAATGGGAATTACAAATTACTTTATGCCTATTCCTCATTTCCATGTCAACGGGAATTACAATTTATTTTATGCCTATTCCACGTTGCATGTTACACTATGAAATAGGAATTACAATTTACTTTATGCCTATTCCTTATTTCACATCACCTTACGAAATGGGAATTACAATTTACTTTATGCCTATTCCTCATTTCAGGTCAACGGGAATTACAAATTACTTTATGCCTATTCCACGTTTCACTTAATGCCAGTGCCTATGGATCCATTACACTTACTAGCATACGTGCATATTTACTCGAATGCACAAAACATTTCATATCATATTCTCAAAGCTAAGAATCCCAAATAATATAGCATACCTTTATTCTCAATTGTCCCTCTTCGACGACTTAGCACGGGGGTTCCGCCCCTAGAAATTTTTTAGAATAGCTTAACCAGATAACACATCCGAAAACTATATCCGAAAAAATCCCTTATCCAGAACCCAAACCCGGAACTATCCGGAAAACGTATCCGGAAAAGTATTCTGGACTCAAAGTCAAGAACCATCCAATAAATGGATCCGGTATTCTATCCGGTACAATCCGGAACTTACCCGAATCTGGTACCAATCCGGAATCCGGTACCAAATCCAGTACCATCCGGAATCCGGTACCATTCATCTTCCGGACTTCATCCATTTTACCCAGTTCCTTTATATTTCATTCATTACTCTAATAATCGATTTGTATTCATTCACACCAATATAATTACCTTCACCAAAACTCATTCAGTTCAACTTATCAATTCTATTAAGACAAAATTTTAAAGGATGAACTCACCTGGGTTAAGAATACAGACTGCAAATTCCAAATTGATTCTCCTTCAATTTTTCACACCAACTAACCAATACCAAATCAGTTTAATCTGCGTATTGATTCCTAAGAGATTAAATTGAAAACCATATTTCAATTCTTACCGTAGCAGTTCATGGTTCTGGACACACTCTCTTTCTTTACTCTTAAGAACCGACCTAAGGAACCAAAATGGAGATATTCTCCCAAATCATAGCCGACTCAATCTTTATATATCAACACAACTATCAATCAATGACCAATTCAACCCTGAAGTATTATAATTCACAAATAGTCCAAATCTTAGACTAAATATAATATAATGGAAATTCGAGGTGTTACACGAGGCTACGGCGAGAAAGTTAAACGCGAACAAGAAAAGAAAGAGAAGATAAGCAGTTATGGAAGATCAAGCTGAACGTACTCTGAAAGACTTCACCGAGCCTACCTATGGTTCCACCTCATCCATCACTCGTCCGGCTATTGAAGCTACCAGCTTTGAGTTGAAGACCAATCTTGCAACCTTTGTTCAACAAGACCAGTTTTCGGGATCTCTCTCTGAAAATCCAAATGATCATTTGGATTATTTCTTGGAAAAGTGTGATATGATCAAGATTCCGAATGTCAGTGATGATGCCATACATCTACGACTCTTTGCATTTTCTCTTCGGGATAAGGCAAAGGATTGGCTCAAGAGTCACAATCCCAACACGTTCACTACTTGGGACGCACTCTTAAGGGCTTTTCTGACTCATTTCTTCCCACCGGCCAAAACAGAGAAGCTACCATCACCTCTTATGTCGCCAGTGTTCTCTCCCTCTCGATCGTTTACCAGCACTAGACGGCCACTGTTACCGCTCGCTCCCCTACACTTCCTTCTTCCACCGTCGACAGCCGTCGACTGCAGCGCCAAAAACTTAATATGTTTTAAATTTATACCACAAACATATGGGTTATGTAGCATACGGGTTGATCACGGGGAGGTGACGGTCTAAACACTAAGTACTTAATAATCTTGGTTAGTTATGCGAATCAGATAATTGGTTTGATTTTTTTATCTAGATGAACTTAAACTAAAAAGGAGTGTGAGTCTCAGATCCGTGCAACGAACAATAAGAAATCAATAGATGAATAACAAACGATATGATTTTAACTGGTCATCCAATTAGCTTTCAATATTGAGAGAGTGTTTACAATAAGTTTTAGAAAGCAAAATAGACAACTAGCTTAATTCTAAGCTAAACATAACTTTAAATACTCTGGGCCCATAGTAACAAGCCCACGGCCCGTTCACTAACAAGGCACAAAATAAATAAATACAATTCAGCCCTTGAACTTCTATTCAACCAAATATTGACCCTAACAATCCCCCCCTTTGAATCGAAGTTCGAGTTCGCGCCAGTTATCAACATATCTCTTTCGGAGCGCAAAGTGTACCTCGAACATTCGGATGGCTCGGCGGTAGTCGATGCGGTCTTCTATCTCTACTAATGCTTCCCGAGCAGTTGTTTCATTCGGATTGGGAACATACGAATACCTTTTGTTTTCGGACTCGTGAGTGATGATTTTTCGAAGTGCATCTTGAACTTTGAAGAGCGTGCCATCGCAGAATCTGTCGACCTGGCTGAAGCGAAGAAACTTATTTTCGTTCTGATCGTTGATGTAGACTATCCTAAATTCTGGTTCCAGAAGCAGTGCATTCTCGGGATACATCTTCAGTTCGGGCGCTTTCAGATTCGGCTTTATCAGGTTTACCTTCTTTGATCTGTTCTCGATTGCCATTTGGAAGTCTGTAAGATAGGACATCATAATTGTACGGACTAGGAATCTACGAACAACTTCGAGAGCTTTGGTTACTTGAAGAGGTCGGATGGTTCTGGTTCGGAGGTCTTTCAGTATAGCATAGAAGTCGAACGATCGGAGGTTCTTGAAGTCAGCTTTGGAAAATCGCCATTCATTTCCGTCTTCTCGTCGGACGGTGAAAACGGGAAACATAACTTTAAGAATTCTACCTGTTTGGACGTTGAGCACTTCGGTGATCTTGTGCTTTGTTCGGACTTGGCTAACTGGCAGACACCGCTTCATTGCGTTTATGTACTCACTTTGGTATTCCGGGTCGAAACTGTAAATACCAAGGCAAAAGGAAGGGTTGATATTGCATAACCTGTGAACGCACAGCTTTTTCAGTGATTCCTCCAGGTGAGGAATAAGTATCGTGATCTTCTCCCATCGGATTTGTTGCTGTTGAGGAGGAGGAAGATCAGAAGCTGTCGGTAGTTGAGGAGATGTCAGATTTGTAGCGGTTGAAGTTTCGGGTCTTGTAGAAGTCTCGATGGATTGAGCAGAATGAACGGGTGTACCATAAAGGTTTTGCAGCAGAAACTGGTCGTAGTCAACATTATTGTCTTTATCTGTAGGGAAGATCAGGTTTACCTGGAGATTTACAGCACTGGCGGCTTTTTCGTACCATGCATTTTCGGTCTCCGGGTCGATCTGGGTGTCTGGATCTATCATATTGAGATAAGGCCTATCTGATGTATCAAAGGTGACCAATTCCTGTGTTGTTCCCTCAGGCTTTTCAACCGTCGGGTCTTCGTCATCGGAGATGTCCATGTCAATTTCCATCTCGGCTAAACTCAACTCGGCTTCAGGTTGTTCTTCAGTTGTAGTTGCCGCAGTTGACGGTTCTGGTTGAACCACAGTAGTTTCAGGGATGATTGGAGCGAACTCGGATAGGCATAGTCTCTTGTTCTCCCCCTCACGGTGATCAGGATCATCCTGGTCATCGTGCCGTCGCTTGAGTCCGCCATCTTGACTCTTGCAAGTAGTTTCGAGTGAGGCGACTCTCTCAGACAACGTTTTGAGCGCTTGTTGGACGTCGTTAAGAGTCGTGTCAAGCTGGTCCAATCTTGTTGTTACGGATGACGAAGGAGAAGTGACCTGGGATTGTAGAACTGAAATCAGATCTGCTTCGGTAGAGGCATCGGTTTCGGATTGCTGGAGCAGCTGAGCCAGAAGCATGGTCTTCAAGGTGTCCACCGAATAGATAGGCTGAATGGGAGCCGGTGGAGGTGTTGGTGCGGTTTCAGGTTCGACCATCTTCTCATTACCTTTGATTAGGCTTTTCAGGTTGTTGAGCTTGTTGGTAAATCGCTGTTCCATGGCCTCACGGACAGCCTTTAGGGCGCTGTCCAGATATCCCTTTGACACAAAGTCGGGAAAAATAACTCCGGGGTTACTTAGAGCACCCGTTGAGGCATCTACCTTAGAGGTAGAGCCACCCACGTTTACGGTTGGCACAAGGGTAGCTGTGGTAGGATTTCCCTCCGATCCTCGCGTTCTGCTTAAATGCGGAGACGCTACAGAGGTTCCGATCGGGTCACCAAGCGCACCGATGTTCGTGTCCTCATCTTGTGTCCTAGCCGAAGAAGTAATATTACCAAATGGCTCTAGACTCAAGAGTGCATCCAAAGAAGTCGAGACCGGGGGCTGCTGGTCTCTTATTTCAATACCAGAACTCTCCGAGTGAGAGACCGGTAGAAGTTGTGCTAATTCCCCGTGAGAAGTTGAAACACCCATCTTTTGAGAGACGGGTGAATGGCTTGGGGGGTTGTGCAATTGCGCCGCTGGGTCCACGGCGGCTTCTTCAATACCCCGTCCCAACGGATGAGACGGGATAGCAGATGTGGCTACCCGGATGACACTTGGTTGGATTCGCTCAGAAGCCTCTTTATCTTTACGGCTTAATCTTTCTTGGTTCGCTTTCGACCGTAGTTCCCTCCTTCTCACATGTTCTAACTCTTCTTGATTTTCAACTAAGACTCCCTCCTCTCTCCTTGTATCTCCCGTACCAGGCTGGGTAGTAGGGATGAGGGGGGGTGTTGGTGAGTCAGATGGGATTCCTTCGGTAAAATCTGGGTTAGGTCCGATACGGGTAGGGATTAATGTTGCCCGTATGGTACGATCCGTATCGGATTCAGTGGTGTCAGATTCCACATCTTCCACTTGCCTGGTAGGCCAAGGAGGGTCAGAGATGTATGTGTCGGTGTCACGGTGAAGCATGGGGCGTTCAGTTTCAGTGACGACCTGGACCTCGTGTAGTCTAGTCGACGGTCCTGCTTCGGTCGCGGTTCGGGTTGTGGGAATGGTTTGATGGCTTGTACCGGCTTACTGGGATTGGATAGTACTGGGACGCGTATCCAATGCACCACCCGCTCTTGTTCCCCTCCCGTGTAATCTCAACACACCCCGCCCGGGAGCCCCTGCTGCCCGGGCCCTTCCTCCTCTTGTCCTAGGACCCTCACGTCTCTCGGGTCTATCTCCCTGGGAGGTCCCTCCGGCGCTGGCTGGACCATGGGAGCAGCTAACTCTCTCCTATATTTTACCACACTCGGTGCATTGGGGTCTGCGTATGCCAGTAGGGCTTCAGGTAAAGGCATGGCTATGGCGTTGGACGGGTTTTGAATCACCATATATTGTAATGGGAAAGGAGGACATACCGGATGGTTAATGCGTCGCGGTATTGCTGGATTCGCGTCCATGTGTTGGCGCACAGCTAGTGAGAGGAATCGAGGATATGGTAGGAACTTCTTTTGCTTCGATCCGCCGATTTGCCGAATAGCTGTAACCAGTTCGCGCCATATAATCATTGCGAAGTCGACATGTCTGTTGTAGCATACAACATGGAATAGATGCAGGAAGTCACCTGTGCACTGGTCTATTCCCTTCCATCTGGATGAGAGACACCTGTTCAGTATTGTGAACAGCGTGTACCAGATGGGTGCCAGATATTTGCGGTTGAATGCCGAAGGTCGATCGAGGGCGCGGTTGTAGCCTAGAGCGCGTACTTGAGCACACAATGTTGTGTCATTGATCGCGGTGTTGTAGCCTTCGTGTCCGCCGGCGTTTGCTTCTGGTAATGATAGCAAGCGACGGAACGTGTCTGGTGTGAGAATGAAGGGGTGGTTGTCGATCCGCGCCGTGATGGTCTGGGAATTGGCAGCCGTAGCGACCTGGGCAGAGAGCCACACTTGATATACATATAGTACTGGGACGTCGGTTGTGGCAGTGAGGGCCTCACGGAGAGGGTGACCAAGTAATATGTCCACGACCAAACGGTGTTGTGGTTGTGGTCGAAACTCAGCTGCGTCCAAATGATGGTTGTTGGCTTCTATCTCAATGCCATGGTCAGGGGCGACCAAAGCATTATCGGTTGCTTCGTCGATAAATTCCTCTTGAGGAGGAATTTGATCTTCAGGATGTTGTTGTTGTTCTTGATCCGCCATAGAGTATCTGAAAAAAAACCAAAGTTAGTAATCAAGGCGGATGAACAAGTGCAGGCGCGTACCATTGCAATAATAGGCTCAATCTGAGACAGATTGAGGACTGGCAGTGAGATAACTAGGTACTGGACTGATAAACACAGGTGTGTCCGGACAAACTCAATTGAAACAAAGGTTTCCGGACAAACCATTGTATCCGGACAAAAAATATCCGGACATCAAAGGTTTCCGGATGTGAAGAGAGTTTCCGGACAATGTAGATAATCCGGACAAAGATGGTTTCCGGATAGGATATGAGTTTCCGGATGGCATTGGTTACCGGACACCTCAACTTTCTGGATAGTTGAACTTACCGGAAACCCTTAGGTTTCTGGACAACTAGGGTTACCGGACGTTGAATGTATCCGGATAAAACATCTTATTCATGTGAGTGTCCGGACGATTTGAAGGTGTTCGGACGACATTCGGGTTAGTCGATTTTGCCCAAATACACATGTAAACAAACACCCAAGTAGTCTAACAGTGCTAATAGGAGCGTGGGTGCATACGACATGTGTGAATTCCGTCAAAGACATCCTGAAACGGGTCGAACGATGGTCGACGTGAATTCAGGGTTTCGGAAATCGTTAAGCAGAGGAATCGATGGTCGAATCGTATGTGTAAGTGCGTGATATGAGCATAATCGATATCGAGAAGGATATTAGTGACACATACCTGAGTTTGGAACGAAAATCGTGTGTGAATCATCGATTTTGTAAACGTTCGTGTGAGAGAGAAAGGCGAGGGTTTTATGAGGGGTTTTCGAGGTTTCCGGAGAATATGAACGAAAGAGTCATCCGGAATCCAATCCGATCCGGATAGGGTCAGGTTCGGAAACCTATCCGGATAGATGGGTTACCGAAACCTGTCCGGACACTATGGTATTTTGACAGAAACTCCCCTGTTCTTTTAGATTTTCAATAAAATAGGACTATTTCGATTTAGAAAGAACCTTCTCTCTCTCCCCCTCAAATGGAGCATGGGGATGTCTTTGCTCCCCCTCGGATAGTGCAAATGTGTGCAACGGAGAGACCAACACACAAAAACTTTTTACTCAGTTTAAAGAAAAATTGTGTCGCTCCCCCTCAAACGATGAACATAAGAATTATATGCTCCCTCTCAGAATGTGCGCGTAGTGTGAAAGCACACGGGAGTATCCACACACACAAAAAAAACTTGATGGCAGTTTAGAAAAAAAAATGTGTGTGACACTCCCCCTCAACAATAGAGTAAACTTACCTGATACCGGTTCGTGCTCCCCCTGAACACATGAACACTCGTGAAAGCACATATAAAAGCAAATAAATTAGACGACAGTATGAAAGAAAAGAAACACACGTGGAAAGAAAGGAAACACACGAAATCTTCCTAATAAATACAGAGACTCAATCTAACTGTGTAACTGAGACAAGTAGAATACAAGTGCGAGAAAGTGTATGCTTTATCATCAGGAGTTTGAACAACGGATGATAAGAAGACAGTTTCTCGTAGATGTATGGAACGTGTATCGGGCACACAACCAGATCAAGTCTTCAGATTTAGCATACCTAACTTGGACACTAGAGTATTAAAACGTTTTTAGTCCAAGGGTTTTGTAAACAGGTCTGCTAACTGATGCTCAGTATTTACAAAGTAGAGTTCGACTGTACCTCTTTCTACGTGATCCTTGATGAAATGGTACCGAACGTCTATGTGCTTTGTTTTCGTATGCTGGACCGTATTGCTGGATATGGCAATTGCGCTCTTCGAGTCGCAGTAGATGGGCACCTTTACGTAAGTGAATCCGTAGTCTTTGAGTTGGGTCCGCATCCAAATCACTTGAGAACAGCAGCTCGCAGCGGCCACGTATTCCGCCTCAGCAGTCGACGTAGAGACGCACTGCTGCTTCTTGGATGCCCAACTTACCAAGCTATCGCCCAAGAACTGCACATGCCCCGATGTGCTCTTCCGATCCATCATGTTGCCCGCGTGGTCCGCATCAGAGTATGCAGACAGCTCAAAACCTGTCTCTTTCGTGTACCACAAGACAAGATCAGCAGTACCACGTAAATAACGAAAAATTCGTTTGACAGCTATTAAATGAGACTCTTTTGGTTTTGATTGAAATCGGGCGCATAGAAAAGTTGAAAAGATGATATCCGGCCTACTAGCAGTTAGGTACATCAAAGAACTGATCATTCCCCAATACAGTTTAGTGTTCACATCCTTTCCGTTCGGATTGGCGTGAAGCTTTGTACCGGGTGCCATGGGAGTTTTCATCGGATACTCCATGCAGGCTAAGGCGTATCAATAACAACTCTGATACCAATTGTGAGTCTCAGATCCGTGCAACGAACAATAAGAAATCAATAGATGAATAACAAACGATATGATTTCAACTAGTCATCCAATTAGCTTTCAATATTGAGAGAGTGTTTACAATAAGTTTTGGAAAGCAAAATAGACAACTAGCTTAATTCTAAGCTAAACATAACTTTAAATACTCTGGGCCCGTGGTAACAAGCCCACGGCCCGTTCACTAACAAGGCACAAAATAAATAAATACAATTCAGCCCTTGAACTTCTATTCAACCAAATATTGACCCTAACAGGGATTAAAGGAAGGAGACACAAAAAGAAGCAATTAGAACTAAAATTAAATAAAAGAAAGGACGACTAAAACTAAGAACATTGATTTTGGTAATGGTGGGAATTCATTTTTCAAAAGTACTTCAACCCTCTCTCGAGGTGGGAAAGCTTTTCTAACCAAGATATGTATTTACTTTCGCAATACATATACATTGGGAAGAAACATTAATATTTAAAATGAATATATTTCCCAATCAACATCCCTAACTATTTACATGTTAGGACCGTTGTCATTGATCAATTCAACACAAGTGAAGACCAAACTTTCGTTTTTATCAACAACCAATTGAATTAACTAAATGATTTGTTAAAACCCAATTAAATCGATTTCAACTTCCGTTGAAATCGAAATGGAATAAAACTCAACATTCGTTTTAGAAACAATTAATCAATACCAAAACTCCAATCTTAAGGCGATGATTACCCAATTAAATGAACTATTTAAACGAGACCAAACACAAGTTACTTAATTAGACTCAAACGAAATTAAAACCAAAATTAAACCTAGACTAACAAATAAATTACATTAGAATCGATCTAACAACAATTAACACTACAATTGAGAGATGAACAATAACTTGTTGAATAAACATGTGCAGAAAATTACTCTAAATGCCTAAAACTAGTGAATTGATGAAATTTAATTAACATAACGTATTTAAGTGCAGAAAATTAAAGTGCAGAAATTTTGACTAACCTAAATTAAAGTGCAGAAAATAATTAAAGTGTAGAATTTTAAACTAAGAGTAGAAAATTAGGGTAGAAAGAGAAGGAATAGAGATGCAAGAGAGTATGAAAATACAACAAACACAAGAGAGATGAAGAGAAACTAAACAAATGAATTGATGATCAAAACATTGTTTTCAAACAAAGGAAAAACAAGAATTTAACAACCAAGTAACTTAAGAAGAAAGGGAAGAAGATAGTAATATGAAAACCGGTAGCAAGTCGAATTCCACTGGCGTGGGCTCTTGGCGATTTCATCTTCTTCCTAAATTTCTTGAAGAACTCGTTTACAATAGAAAACCACTCTTAGAAAACGGAAATGTCGTGTACTATCTATGTCTATTTCCAAAAGGAAACGGCCTAATAAACTTAAAACATAAACCTAAAAGACTTTAAAGACAAAGGCCCAAAAGCCCAAAGGGAAAAAGCCCAAAAAATTAAATAGTCCAAATGACTTTCACGTGGTAGAAACTTTCAGTCTTAAATCGAGTGCTTTTCTTCGCTTCCAACCATCTTCTTTCCTCCGCTCTCCGCTTCCTCGCCCGCATACACTTCATCTTTTCCTTCTTTCTTCTTCACGAGCATGCCTCCGCCCATCTCACTTTTAAAACGATGCATAATCTGTACAAAATATATACCAAAAGCATAAAAACCACTCCCAAAAGAATTTCCAACCGTGATTAAAGAAAATAAGAAGAAATGAATAACAATGCATGAAAAAGCTAAACTAAACACTAAAATATAAAGAAAATGCAACTATTATATTCAAAGTTAGGTGCATAAAATGCACTTAACAGTTGATCAGATAGGGGATCAGGAAATAGGGTCCTTATGGGTGAGGGAGAAGGGGGATGAGAAGAATTATCTTCTGAAGATGATTGGGAGGATTGGTGAGGGGAGTTCGGTGGTGAGTTATTTTTCGGTGGAGATGAGATCGATGATGTTTGATGAATTGGTGGAGATAGGATCGGTGGTGTAGGTGCCTTCGGTGGTGGAGAGGGGATCGATGGAGATGCTTCTGTCGTTGGTGAGATTGCTGTTGATAGAGAAGCATTTGAAGATACATACACACAAGTGAAGGACCACGTCGGTGAGGGGTGGCTGAACAGACCTCTTTTTCCCTCTGCGGTTTCCTGTTTGATGATTCTATCAATAAATCAATTAATAATTAGCACCAAATGTTTGTTAAATATTAATGCACGTTTGCTAAAATATTACAAGTTTGCTAGTTATAGGATCAAGAAAAGCCTTATCTAAGAAATTATACAAAATAAACTATAGTATCCAAAATAACATAAGTAACGAGCTAGTAATAAAGCAAATGGTTGACAGAAATTATGTTCAAAGTAGTTGACAGAATTCAGAGGTTGCTTTAAACAGAGGATAGTCTGGCAGGAGAGATGGAAAATAAATTAAGGGCATCCACAATGGCTAGCCCATGTGAAAGACTTGAGTAAAATAAAAATATATTAAAAAAATCTTAGTCCCACCATATTGTTCCTTTCTCTTTCTTTGCCCCTCACAATAATTTCTACAAACACTTGAGAAACCTCAAGTGGTTGATAAGTAAAGACCTGTTCAAGTCATTGTCTCCAATGGTCAAGCCTTATTCAAGTCTTCATCAAGCATTCTTCAAGCAACCATTGGAGATGCTCTAAAGTCAAAAGCTAATTAGTCCAATGGGTAATAACTAGTTTCTAGACAGATCCCATTGAATTTGAGTTTTCGAGTTTTTTTGGGGAGCCTTGAAGTCGATGTTGGAATCCTAAATATATGAATTATAAAAGCTAAAGTTGGACTGATATATTCATATGGGTAAACCAGAATGAACCTTGAGTGGCGACGGACGTGTTAAACCAAGAATCTTCTTCTCGTTCATCGAACCCATGTATGAATGCTTTGAGCTCGTGCTTTAGATATTGAAATCGGGTGGGGTGCTGAGTTTCGAGAATCTTGAGTTCTTGCTCGGCCACCTCTTTCATCTTCTTGTGGAAGAGTGGAAGCATGGGTGTAGAGCAGTGTGATTTAAATGGCAATGGAGGACACACGTTTTAAGGAGACTAATGAGGTCTGCCGTTGTAGCCCACTCTACGAAAGGGAAAAGTTTTTTGCTTTACATATCCCATATCCCAATATTTATTTCTTCTTTTTTGTTTTTTCTATACAAAAATTATTTCACTTTCAACTTTTTACAATACTTTTAAAGGCAGATGATTAAATTAAATTAATTTTAGAAATGAAAATGCCAATGCTAAACATAAACCTGATCACTTTTGAATTAAAATCTCTAACTAACTAAACTAGACAACATTTTTTGTTGTATTTATTTAAATATAAGTATAAAGTAATCAAGAATTTAATGTTGCATTTGATTTTATAGCAAACGATCACTTTACGTTTTTATAGATAGATATTGTTGCAAATTGATTAAATCATGTACAAACATCATAATATGTTATGAGTGATTTTTAAATTGTTTTATTGATCTTCTTCTTATATCGCTATGTTTTTAATTTTAATCGTTATAAAGTCGTCTTCATGAAATTATAAAAATAATGTAACTATAACATAAATATTCAATAAATAATAACAAAATTGTTATAGTTTGTTTTTTATAAATTAAAACAAAAAACTTAATTCTTTTAACAAACAAGAATCCAAAGAAAAGATAAGAGTACTCTCAACAAACTTTTGAGATTTTTAAAAATAAAAAATATATTAAAAAAATCTTGGTCCCACCATAATTGTTCCTTTCTCTTTCTTTGCTCCTTACAATAATTTCTTCAAACACTTGAGAAACCTCAAGTGGTTGATAAGTAAAGCCTTGTTTAAGTCATTGTCTCCAATGGTCAAGCCTTGTTCAAGTCTTCATCAAGCAACCATTGGAGATGCTATAAAGTCAAAGCTAATTAGTCTAATGGGTAATAACCAGTTTCTAGACAGATCCCATTGAATTCGAGTTTTCATGTTTTTTGGGGACCCTGGAAGTCGATGTTGGAATGCAAAATGTATGAATTAATAAAGTTAAAGTTGGACTGATATATTCATATGGGTAAACCAGAAAGAACCTTGAGTGGCGACGGACGTGTTAAACTAAGAATCTTCTTCTCGTTCATCGAACCCATGTATGAATGCTTTGAGCTCGAGCTTTAGATATTGAAATCGGGTGGGTGCTGAGTTTCGAGAATCTTGAGTTCTTGCTCGGCCACATCTTTCATGTTCTTGTAGAAGGGTGGAAACATGGGCGCAGAGCAGTGTGATTTAAATGGCAATGGAGGACACACGTTTTTAGGAGACTAATGAGGTATATCGCTGTAGCCCACTCTACGAAAAGGAAAAGATTTTTGCTTTACATATCCCATATCCCAATATTTATTTCTTCTTTTTTGTTTTTTCTATACAAATTTAATTTTACTTTCAACTTTTTACATTACTTTTAAAGGCAGATGATTAAATTAAATTAATTTTAGAAATGAAAATGCCAATGCTAAACATAAACCTGATCACTTTTGAATTAAAATCTCTAACTAACTAAATTAGACAATATTTTTTGTTGTATTTATTTAAATATAAGTATAAAGTAATTAAGAATTTAATGTTGCATTTGATTTTATAGCAAACGATCACTTTACGTTTTTATAGATAGATATTGTTGCAAATTGATTAAATCATGTACAAACATCATAATATGTTATGAGTGATTTTTAAATTGATTTATTGATCTTGTTCTTATATCGTTATGTTTTTAATTTTAATCGTTATAAAGTCGTCTTCATGAAATTATAAAAATAATGTAATTATAACAAAAATATTCTATAAATAATAACAAAATTGTTATAGTTTGTTTTTTTATATATTAAAACAAAAAACTTAATTCTTTTAACAAACAAGAATCCAAAGAAAAGATAAGAGTACTCTCAACAAATTTTTGAGATTTTTAAAAATAAAAAATATATTAAAAAAATCTTGGTCCCACCATATTGTTCCTTTCTCTTTCTTTGCCCCGAACAATAATTTTTCAAACACTTGTGTTGATCCAAACCCTCAATGATTTGATAATGACTCTGAGGAACACTTAGTGAAAATTGTAAGTAGACAATATGTATTAGAGTTTCACTATCGCTGAGAAGTACTAAGTCTCTACAGTACCGCTGATAGGAAACTCATATTCTTTAAATTACACATTCAGCGAGCACTGTTCATCAGTGACCCCTGAGCATGTTCAGCCTCACTGATGATCGCTGATAGTTTTAGTTGTTTATGTATGATTCCTGAAGACAAGTTTCACGTCAACCGTGTTCTACGCAGAAGCCGAAGATCAAGCCAAAGAACCAGAGACAAGTCTACTAATGAACTGATGCGGATATCAGCGAAGCCAAGACTTGTCTACTCAACGTGAAGTTTCAAGTAGAAGACTTCAGCGAACGCTGAACTTTATCATTCGCTGATAAAGATTCCTTCAGTGAACGCTGATCATGAAGCCTCCTCTACAAGTAACTTTTGTCTAAACCCCCTTGCACGCCTCCGTACGATAATGTCAGAACAGATATCCCTTTTGTCCAGAATCGTACAACCAACTCTGATTCTATAATGTTCATCATGCGGCCACTAGGTTGTCTACTGAAGTCAAACCATGCAACCAACCAGAGGCTTCCACGTGTAAAGTTATACTGACATGCATTAAATGCATGCAATATATAAAGGAAACCCTACTTCATTTTTGAAGTGCTCGGCCATTTCCTTCTCTTTACTATTCTGTGTGTTAGAATACTATCCTTAGTATTCTTTTTTCCTCTCTATCTTATTTCTAGTGCAAGAAATATTAGTGATTCTCATAGCTTGTTTAGATTAGGTGTATTCCTTAATCTTGTTCCGCAACAAGTTGTAAATTGTTTGATACATATCAATAAACAATTTAGATAAGTAAAAATCGTGTGTTTGTATTCAACCCCCCCCTTCTACAAACGTGTATAACCCCTTTGGGACCAACAAGTGGTATCAAAGCAGGTTGTTTAATCTCATAAACACGATCTTGCTTATACTAATCTTTTTTCTCTTCCTTGCTATTTTCTAAAATGGCTAACACCACAAACACAAACTATATCGACAATGGTTCTCTTGCAAAACCCCCTAGATTTTCCATAGATAACTTTAATCTATGGAAAAATAGGATGATGCTCTTCTTGGAAGGTGTAGATCCTACTATGCCTTACTACATCGAGAATGGTCCATATGTTCATGTGATGATTGACCCTGAAGTTCCAGGCACTGCTACTAGAGCTGCCATTCCTGAAAGAATCATTCCTAGGCACCTAACACTTGGACTGATGAAGACAAGAAGAAGGTGGCTATCGACACTAAAGGCAGATCCATCCTCTCTATGGCTCTTCCTGATGAAGTCCACCACTCCGTCATGAACCTGAAAACCTCTAAAGCCATGTGGGACACAATCTGTGTTTAATATGAAGGTACATCTGAAGTCGAGGACTCAAGAAAGATCAACTTGGTAAGACAATACGAAAGCTTCATTTGTGGTAAGAATGAATCTCTCTCTGAAGTTCAACATCGGTTTAAATGTTTAATCATTGACTTAAAAACCGTTGGTAAGGAATATTCTAACTTTGAGATACTGACATAGTTTCTAGAATGTCTTCCTGAAAGCTGGGACAATTATTCAATGTGTCTCAAGCTCTCAAAGGATCTAAAATCTATGACCCTTTCTACGTTATATGGCACTATGCTCAATCATGAGCAGTCGTGTCATATTAAGAAGAATCTTGTAAAAGATTCCAAAAGCACACCTGTTGCTTTACTCTCTTCAGAGTTGGTGCCTACTTAGCGATCCACTATTACTATCACTGAGTTGGAATCTAACTCTGATGACTCATCTGAAGCTGATCCTTCAGAAATGGATGAGTCTCTGGCCCTCCTGACTAATTCTTTCAGGAGATTCACCAGAAAGAGTAACTTCAAAAGAAACAAACCTCTTGCACTCACTGACAAGCCAAAATCATCAACCCCTGTTGATAAGGCTACTACTACCTGCTTTAACTGTGAAAAAGTAGGACACTTTGCTAGTGAATGCAGGTCTAAGAAAGTCTTTAAACCCTCATCTTCTTCCAAGAAATCCTCTAACCCCAGGGCTAGAGATGACAAGTACAAGAAGCTAAAAGAAAAGTATGCAAAGCTGAAAAGCTTTAAGAAGAAAGGCAAAGGCATGATCGCTGAAGATCATGACTGGGCTCTTTCTGACGAAGAATCATCTTACTCTGAAGAAGATGATGAGGCCAATCTCTGCCTCATGGACAAAATAGAAGAAGAGGAAGAACAAACTAAAATTCCCTCAACTTCTACCTCCACCTCTCAGGTATCAAACTCTCTCACTGATACTCAAACTTCAACTCTTAGTGACATCGAAAGACATCGGACCGTCGATCTTTTGACTGTTCATTTATATGATGCCATGAATGGCAAGACCAAAGCTGAAAAACTAAATATTTATCTTGCTGAACAGCTTAAGAATTGTCACTTAGAAATTTAAAAGCTCTCTAAAATAGAAGAAAATCTAAAAGATCGGTCTGTATAAATCAACTCTTTCGTATTGAGCGAGAAGATGTTGTCGAGGCATTAAAGGCTGAAAAAGCTACTGTTGAAGGATGGTGTAAATCCTCAACAACGATCACTGAGATATTAAGGTCTCAAATTCCCCTGAGTTATAAAAGTGGTCTTGGTTATAAAGCTGATACTATAGAACCAACCACTGATCGTTCCATGCTTAAGTTTGGAATGTTCGTATCCTCAATCCCTGACATGTCCTCGTCTCAGTGTTCTTCTTGTAAAACTCCCACTCTTGAGGAAAAACCTACCTTAAATTCTAATGGTAAAGGTAAAGAAAAAGTTTTTAATCAAAAACCTCAGAAGGGTACCTTTGTACCTAAGCTGAATGTTTCTAAATCTTCAGTGAATTATCCCTCTACTTCTAAGAACAAGATCCCTGGATTCATTCAGCGATCTACTCCTAGAATCAGGGTGGATATTATTGGTAAGAAATCTGACGAACTGATTGTTCCTCCCATTTCCAATGCCAAAGGTATACTTGGTGCTGGCCCTGCTCATTTAAAAATCTCGGCTAAGCATGTAAATGGTCCTAAAGCTACTTTTAGCTATAGAAAATGTTATCACTGTGGACTTTCCAATCATATTGCTAGTAAGTGCCCCACAACCACCAAAGCTGAAAAGTTAGCTAAGGTGAAGATCAATGCCCCCAAGGCAAAGAAGACCAATCCTGGTGCAAATCAGGTTAAGGTGAAACCAACCACTGAGGTTAAGAAATTAACCAAAGTGAAGACTAGTCCTGAAGTTGAATCTTCAAATGCTGCGAAGATTGCTGAACCTTCCACCTCCTCTACCACCACTGACAAGTGTGGACCCATAGTAAAATGGGTGCCTAAGTCAAACTAATCTTCCTTTGTGTGCAGGTCCTGAAGGGTATCTGGTATCTCGATAGCGGATGCTCTAGACATATGACTGGTAAAAAGAAACTGTTCACTGAATATAAGGAAGAGAAGGGTCCCTCTGTGACCTTCGGTGGAGATGGAATAGGCTATACCCGAGGGTTTGGGGTACTTTCTAATGGTACAACTACCTTCAGAAGAGTCACATATATTGAAGGACTGAAGCACAATCTTCTAAGCATCAGTCAGCTGTGTGACAAGGATCACAAAGTGATTTTCACTAAGGAATCCTGCTTTGTTACTGACAAAAAGGAGAAGATCGCTCTCAGCGGATATCGTCTACAAAATGTTTATGTTATAAACATGGACTCGACAACAACTGAGAACTCATGTTTCTTCTCAAAAGCCTCATCTGATGTCAACTGGCTATGGCATAAGAGGCTCTCTCATCTCAACTTCAAGACACTGAATACTCTTACTTAAAAAGAGTTGGTCATTGGTCTACCTCAACACTCATACGCTAAGGAATCTCTATGTTCAGCGTGTGAGAAAGGGAAACAAACAAAAGCTAGTTTCAAATCTAAGCAAGTTTCCTCAGTGTCATCTCCTCTTCAACTTCTCCATATGGATTTGTTTGGCCTTGTTAACAAACAATCCCTCGCTGGAAATGAAATATACACTGGTCATAGTTGATGAATTCTCTCGCTATACCTGGGTTATGTTTCTCCGTTCTAAGAGTGACACCCCTGAAGAACTCATCTCTTTCGTCAGGAAAATGGAAGTCCTGAATAATATGATCGTTCGCTCAATAAGGAGTGATCATGGGACTGAATTCAAAAATAGTTCTCTTGATTCCTTCTTTGAAAGTAAGGGTATTTCTCACAACTTCTCTTCAGTGAGAACACCGCAACAAAATGGAGTCGCTGAAAGAAGAAATCGAACGATCATCGAAGTTGCACGTTCAATGCTCAACGATTCTCATCTACCTACTCAGTTCTGGGCAGAAGCCGTCAACACTGCTTGTTTTACTCAAAAAAGGTCGCTGATTGTCAAAAGATTCAAGAAGACAGCCTATGAACTTTTCCATGGGAGAAAGCCTTCAATTAGCTTTCTTCACATCTTTGGATGTCAGTGTTTTATACTGAATAACAGGGATGCCCTTGGAAAGTTTGATCCTAAGGCTGATGATGGAATTTTTCTTGGATACTCTTCTATCTCCAAAGCCTTCAGAGTCTTCAATCGAAGAAGACAAGCTGTAGAAGAAACAATCCACGTCACTTTTGACGAATCCCGGTCAGCGAACTCCAGACCTTCTGCTGATACTGAAGAACTGAATCAATGGATGTTTTCTCATCTTCGTGATTCAGAAGATGCTCCTATCCCTCCATCTCATACTCATAACGCTGAAGATGATGATCCTACTATCATCCCAAGCATGCAGACAAGTGAAGCTGAATCCTCATAGGTCTCAACTGTTCCTCTTAACACTATGCCTGCTTCTGAACCTTCTACCTCAGACATACCATCTACTTCTCAGCAATTAGTGAATGAAATGACATATGAACCTCTACCTCTTCTACCTGAAATACCTGAAGTTGCTGAAGCCTCTTCTTCAGCTCCTCCAGAAGTTCAGATTGAGTCAGCAACTTATGCTCCAGCTCAGCGATGGACTATAAATCATCCCATCGATCAAATTCTTGGTGATCCAAACGCTGGGGTTCAGACTCGACGAAGTGCAGGTAATATTTGTTTATTTGTTAACTTTATTTCTCTGATTGAACCAAAGAAAACAGATGATGCCCTCAGAGATCCAAACTGGGTCAGCGCTATGCAAGAAGAGCTGACAGAATTTGAAAGAAACAAAGTTTGGAAGCTCGTTCCAAGACCATCTGACAAGTCAGTGATAGGAACTAATTAGGTCTATCGAAACAAGTTGGATGAACATGGAACTGTAACCCGCAACAAGGCTCGTCTTGTTTCTCAGGGATACAGACAAGAGGAAGGCATAGACTATGACGAAACATTTGCCCCAGTGGCAAGACTCGAAGCTATTCGTCTATTTCTAGCTTACGCTGTTCACAAAGACTTCAAGGTATATCAAATGGATGTTAAATCAGCATTTGTAAATGGAAGGGTGAATGAAGAAGTCTACGTGGAACAACCTCCAGGATTCATTGATCCTAAGCATCTAGGTTATGTATATAAGCTGGATTAGGCACTTTATGGCTTAAAGCAAGCTCCTCGTGCATGGTATGACACTGTCTCTAATTATCTCCATATTGAAAATTTTGAGCGTGGTAAAATCGATAAAACTCTATTTTTCAGGAAAGTAAAAGGTCATATCATTCTTGTTCAAATATATGTCGATGATATTATATTTGGTTCTACTAACCCTGACTTATGTACTCGTTTCGCTGAAAGAATGAAAGTTGAATATAAATTAGTATGATGGGTGAATGTTGGTACAAAAACCTTGTATGTCAGATTTATGCAACCGATGAGATTTACTTAAATAGATTTTAGCGCAAGTATACACATTAATCTACTATCGTCGCTTAACAAGTAATAATGGTAAAATACCAGATATCGATCCACAGGGAAAACTTGTGAAAGCTTTTCAAAAGTACAATCTTTAAAAACTAATTTCAGATGGCGAATTCGAAAACAGATTTGTTTGAGTGGTTGGTTTGAGTTATCAACTAAAAATCAATTCTAGAGAAGAAGCACATGGTGCAAAGCTCAGTAAAGATGAAAATAAGAGATTCAGTAAAGAGATATTATAACATCCAGCCAGTCCTCTAGCACTAGTGCTATAGGACTGCCATAGTACCAACTATCGGTTCAAATGGCCTCCCAAGAGTACACACTGGTCAACGTGCTATGGATACGATATCATTTATGTTAGACTTCGTGAATCCTAGCACAACACAGTGTTACCATCCTACCCCGTAAGAGTATAGTGCTTGTCAGGCACTAAAACTATTTAGTAGTCTTCTCTTATCATTTCAGTTAATTAAATTTAACCTTAACACTGGATGTTAATGCATTTTCATACATAAAATTAGTTGTCGATTAATTAAATGCAATCTTCAATGTAAGATTAATCACCTGAAACGAATAGTTAGATACAATGTTATATTCAATACACCTCTTTACTTTCACACGGATTTTACATCTAAACTTTGCTTTACACCGCAAGCTCAGGCGATTAGCCCATCATGGCTTGATTTCTTCTTTCGAAAGGTGTAAGAAACGTAAATAACATAAATGGAAAATACTGAAAGGAAATTGCAAGAAAGTAAATTACAGAAATGGAAAGACATAAATTAAAATGCAGGAATTTCAACAAAAAGAAAATAAAAACAGAAATAAGAACTAAAAATGTAAGGAAACAAGAATTACCAACTAACGTGGTAACTTGGGTGCCAAGTTATGGAAACTTGTTGCACAAGTTACGTCGCAAAACTACTTCTAGCCTTAAAAACGTTGGAACTTGGAATTACTAATTTAATGATCAAAAGCCTCGAACTCTAGAAAGATGGATGTTCGAACTAAAGTTAAGAGCATTGAGAAATTAAGTAAGTAACTTTGAAAACTAGATGAATCGAGATAACAAACTAGGTGTAACAAACTTGTAAGATTATCGAGATCGTTAGAATGGAAGTTGCGAGAACCGTAAATAACAACACAAGGAATTACTTAGAAAATAACTAGATTATACTTGAAACCGAGAGATGAACAAACATCTGAAATTCGTAACCCAAAAGATAATATTTGGCAGCTAGAAACAAGTGTTTGAGAGCAAAATGTAAGAAACTACTTAATTGTAACAAGTGGTGATTAAAAGAGTTAACAAGCCATCCATATATATAGAGGAGTTGATTGGGGATTAAGTAATAACAGCTGTTGATAGAGACTGATGTCCCATGTACTTCGTGTCCCCTCCAAAATTCAACTCCAACCCAATGGTCCTCAAAAGAGTTCGGCCCAAAGATTTGTCAAAAAGGCCCATCTGTGCACTCCTTTAGCACTCCTGCAGCATCGACTCCTATAGCGTCACTACAGCATCTTCCAGCCCAATTCTGAAATCATTCAAAACAGGCCCAAATAAGTTCAAAACACAGAGATTATACCATTAAATCATGATCTACACAAAGAACACTGAAAATGATGAAAAGATAATAAAAAGGACTCAAATACGAACTTTGGGCAAACAAAACAAGATAAAAAACTACTAAAAATGGCTAAAATATGGTTAATAAATTAACCCTATCACAACCTCAGGTTCAAAACGTTGTTTGTCCCCAAACAACAAAAATAAACAGAAAGAAAGACTCAAATTACTAAAAGACTTAAGACCTAAAAAAAATTAGACCCTGTTTTTTCCATAATCATAATGCAAACCAACTGTTTTGGCACAACATGTTCAAAGTATGAGTAGTATGAAACCAATAGCCCTTCATAAACAAAACTTATTCATCTAAGTACATAAACACACCCTCATAGCCAACCTAAACTTTCCTAGTGTTAACAAAAATCATCAAGGCATACAATGTTTAGAATTTGGGTATGCATTTGGCTTTTCCTTTGATTTCAATGCTTAGCCTTTTTCCACCCCCTCACTTTGTTCACTCAATGGCACAATTTTACTGCCATTCATCTCATATTGAGGAATAAGGTGGACTCATTGGTCTCTTTTAACATGTAGGTGTCTTTGACACACTATTAAGCACAAAAAGAGCACTTTGCTCATGAAAGATCTGTGAGGTTTACCTTAATATGTGTGAGGCAAATCTTACCCCACCTCAAACTTGAAATGGACAATGTCCCCATTATCAAGGAAGATAAGAGCAGAGAAGGGCTGTTTAGGATATGATTTATGGCTTATTGAGGAAACTACCCTTGATGACTTAATCTTAATAGGTTGGAAAGCTGTTTGGTGAGCTATGATGGCAGTTTACACTTAAACAAACAAAACATCAGATTATTGTGGCTATAAGTACATACCAATCATGCCAAGGCAGCTGTGAAAACAATGGTGCATGCATACAAATTATCAAAGAAACAGAGTCATGAAAATCAGTTCCCAAGACATTGAAAAAGAAAAGCAAAGATGAGAATAGGAAAACCATATCAAATCTTTCACACACATGACTTAATGGTATTTGACACAACATGCTAAGCAACAATTTTCACATAATTCAGCAAATTATCCAAACAAGTCAATGCATTAAGCACTGTCCATGGAATAAGACACACTATCAACTAAAAACAAGAATTAAGTTCCCAAAGCTGAAACCTCAAAATATAAAATAAAATACAAAAATAAACTACAAGCTAAGGAAGGATGTTAGAACCTGTCCTACTCAGGTTGAGTAGAAGATGTGTGGGCCTGCAAAATGGACTGTGGTGGTGGTGGAACTGTCAACGGTTGTTGAGAACTACCTATAGCATATGCTTCTTTTACCTGGGCTTTGTGCTGCTTATACTCCACCCACTACAGCCTATCCTTCTTGATTGTCTCCACTTCCTTTCCAATCTTTTCAACCTGCACAACTAGCCTCTTGATCTTCTTCTTAACCAACTTCCTCATGGATTCTGTGTTCTTATCCATTTCCTTCACCAGATAATCTTTGAGTTTTTCCAATGCAGCAGTCACCTGGTCAACAGCCAGTGCATCAGCAGCATGATTGTCACTATACCTCATCAGCCTCTGGTGAGTTTGCTTATCTATGACAGTCCTCTCCCTTGAAAAGGTATCAGAATCTAGAACAGGTGCCTTTGCATTATGTAGGAGTGTATGAATGATAGAAGGAAAAGGTAGTCTGTTATTGGATCTTTCTAAAATGGTTTTCATACACCCACAAATGAGTCTACCCACATCAATTGGGTAGCACTCCATGATGCAGTACAACAAGAATACCCTCTCCATACAAAGGTTTATGTCATGGCTGGTTGGGTTCAAAGTATGCCTGATAAAGTAGAACCAGACATTGGCCTCTGCCTTCAGAAAACATGTTCTAAGGGTTCGACACCTTCCTTTTAAAGTCCATGATGCTCCAGGATGGGTTAGGGTAGTAACGATTTCCTCATCATTGACACCGTCCTGTAACCTATCAAACTTAGATTCTACAGGTGGGGTCAATCTTAGCAGGTCATTTAAAGTGTCAGGGGAATAGAACGCAAGAGTCTGCCTAACCATGAGATCTACCCCAGGGGTCACTGCCATCTCAGTATAGAACTCTCTCACCCAGTCCTCATTAAATTGTTCAGGCACAACACATAATTTATCCCACCCAAATTCATCAATTATGGTTTTAATTTGAGGATTGGCCAAAATGGTTTGAGGAGTAAATCCTTTGGGTGTGTGGCCAATCCTATCAGCAAACATTGGGTATTTTTTTAGTGCTTCAGGTGTGCTGAATAATTCAGTAGGAGAAGTGGAGGGTGATACCTTATTGGTTTTCTTTGATCCTGCAGCACTACTGGAGGAGTGATGTAGGACTGCAATGTTTGGACTTTCCTGTTGAATGCTTCTGGTCCTCTGCCTTGTGATCCTCTGAGGAGTGCTAGAAGTTTCTCCCATATTGTGCTCATCCACCTCTGCTCTCTCCCTCTTCTTTTGATTCTTTGCAGCCACTTCCTTTCCCTTTTTGGTTGTGTCCTTATCAGCAGCTTCTGTTCTCTTCCCTTTGCTCTTGGTGCCTTTTTCCTTCCCTTTCTGTACCTTACTTGCAGGTTTGGCTTTAGAAATGCCCCTCAGTCGGATTTTGAGAGATGTGAGGGCTGCCTTTTTCTGCACAGGTTTCTCATTCTTCTTCATAGGTTGTTTCTTCTCAGTGGCTTTCTGTGGTGATAGTATTTTGGGACTCTACTCCTGTGCAGTCTTGATAGAAGGGGCAGGAGAAGCCTCCTTAGTGTGAGTGATGACTACATTATCTTCCACATCATTCATGGTCCAATCAACATTAGTCTCAAATAAGGGGTCCTCATTATTAGAGAATTACATATGGGGTTGTTCCATAGGATCTAAAGTCTCCATAGAAAATGTATCACCATGAGTGGCAGTTGGGTTGGTGGTTTCCATAAAAGGGACTTGAATCAAAGGGATTTTGACAGAGTTGGCCTTAGAGACAGGGAGTTTAACAGAAGCAGTTTCTGCTACAGGTTTTTCTGTCACCAAGGTCTTAACAGGTTTGGGGTTTTGTTGCTCAACCACTGAGTTGTTAACAGGGGTTGCTTCAATGACAGGGCTCGGGGTTGTTTGGTTAGAGTTAAGATGTTGCATTCTGGCTTGGTAAGCTTGGGTGATTTTGGCTAACAATGCATCCAACCATGGAAGGGATAAATTTTTAGATAATACAGGAGGTCTTGGGGTGGATGTGGAAGTCTGCATAGTGAGTTCAGGGATTCTAACAGAGGAAATGATGGGCAATTTGGGTAGCAAGGGGAAAGTTCTAGGTCTTCCTGCGTGCAACATGGCAAGGTAACTAGCAGGGATTTGGTTTAAGTTGGACAGAGAACTGGATTGGGAGAAAGGGGTAATGACCATTAATGGTCTGGGAGATGAATAAGGGGTACAAGGAGTTTGTTTAAATGGTTCAGCAAATGGGGCCGTGACATCCCTTGATTTTCCCAGATTTTGGTTCAATACAGCACCCACAGAGGATTGTGGGTGTGACGGGTAAGTAGTCACTTGGTTCATAGATAAGGGTTTGGACAGGGGATTCATACCTTGGGATGGATTGGTGTTGGATGCAACTGTGGAATGTGATCGAACTATGGCTTGAGCAGCATCTGCCAAGGCATCAAGTGGGTTTAATTTCCCCACCTCAAACTTGGCCTTTGTCGATGGTGGTTCATCTTCTTCAGAATCGTCAGAAAGTGGAATGGCAGGCCCTTCTTCTGGTGTCATCGGCTTTGTCTTCAGCATCCCACTGCTCCTCGTTAATCTTCGAGTGGGTTTGAACTTAGGAACAGGGGGTAGTTCTCTGCTTGGGGTGCTTGATTGATGGGGGTTGCATCAATGGGGTTTTTTTCGTGGGTAGAGGGTGTATTAGGATTAGGAGTATTTTGGGTGTTGGGATTATCAGAAGGGAACTCTCTTCTTCTTGCCTTAGACTTGGTCTTTGCCATGGAAATGGTGAACAGGGGATGGAAGAGAGTTGGGTGAAAGAGATGGGAAAATAGGAGGGAAGTGGGGATTGATGTGTGAAAAAGGGATGGGGAAGATGGTTTTGGAAGGAAGATAACTTCCTTTTAGCGGTTTTTGTGGACGGTTCTTAAAACGGAGGCTAATGGAAATGGTAACAGTAACTTATCGGAGAAACTTGGGTTCTTGGAAAAAAGGGTTTATCGGTGGCTTATTGGAGAAAGGATTGTACATGGGGAAGAGGGTTCCAGCTAAGAATGGGGGAGTACGAGGTATCCAATCGTACTGGAGAAGGGTGTAGTTGCAGAAATTGTACAAGGGGGTGTACTTTAGGGACGAGGAAGATGGTGAACAGCGGTGTAGTGTACTGTGTCTAGGTTTAGTTGCAGAAAAATTAGTACCAAAATGTACTTGTTGGAGACGAAGGTGAAGGTGAACGCCGATGATGGTAGTTTCCGATGAGTTTTCTGGCAAAACGATGATGATGAAGTCAGACCATCATCACAGTTCTATGACCGTTTGAAATGATCCAAAGAGTCATCTACAAGACTCGGGCCATGGGCCTGGGCTTCACGACTTGGGCCTCCGTGTTTTTTTTGATCTGGTACCTGCAACAAAATGAACACACCAAAGCATATGGGCTCAACAAAATTTAAATCCGGGTGAAATCAGCAAAGTTGGGACAAAGCCCAAAATAAAAAAATTCAGAATATTGAGTGAATTTAAAATCTAAAAATTATACTAAAATAATTAGACAACAAAAATTAAGAAAATATTTTTGTTCTTTTTATGTTTATTTGAATGTTTTTGTATTTTTATATAATTTTTTTAGACATATATATACAGATATATATATATAAAAACTATTTATCAATTATCTGGCTCAACAACCGTATAAGGTTGTGGTGGTGCTTCAGTGGGGTCAAAAAATGGTTTGACTCTATGACCATTGACTTTGAAAGTAGTACCCCTCTCTGGATCAATGAGTTCAATTACACCGTAGGGGTACACTTTGGCAATACGATAGGCCAGTCCATCTTGAATTCAGTTTTCCAGGGAAAAGCTTTAATCGTGAATTAAACAATAGGACTTTCTGACCCTCATAAAAATCTTTTGGAAGAAGCTTTTTGTCATGCCATTTTTTTGTGTTTTCTTTATATAACTTGGCATTTTCATAGGAAAAATTCCTTTGTTCTTCCATCTTACAGAGTTGAAGAGTTCTTTTCTTACCAGCCTCATCCAGATTCATGTTGAGTTCTTTTATGGCCCAATAAGCTTTATGTTCTAACTCAACCGGCAAATGACAAGCCTTTCCATAAACCAATTTGTAAGGGGACATTCCAATAGGGGTTTTGAAAGCAGTCCGGTAGGCCCATAAGACATCATCCAATTTGGAGGCCCAGTCCTTCCGGTGTGGTTTAACCACTTTTGCTAAAATTCCTTTTATCTCCCTATTTGACAACTCAGCCAAACTATTGGTTTGAGGGTGGTAAGTTGTTGCCACCCTATGCTGAATGTTGTATTTTTCAAGAACTTCCTATAAGAACTTGTTTATGAAATGCGTGCCTTCATCACTTATCAATGCTCGGGGTACCAAATCTTGTAAAAAATTGTTTTTGCAAAAAATTGACAACTGTCCGGGCATCATTGGAATGGCAAGCCAAAGCTTCCACCCATTTGGACACATACTCTACAGGAAGTAAAATGTAGGCACAATTATTGGAGATTGGAAAAGGTCCCATAAAGTCTATGCCCCAAACGTCAAATAATTCTACTTCTAGAATTCCATTTAGGGGCATTTCATTTCTCTGAGAGATATTCCCACTTCTTTGACACTCATCACTACTTTTTACCAAGTTATGAGCATCATTGTACAAAGTAGGCCAGAACAACCCAGATTGTAAAACCTTTGCTGCTGTCCTACTTCCTCTAAAATGTCCTCCACATGGCCCTGTATGGCGGTGCTGTAAAACTGATGTCATTTCTTCTCGTGGTATGCATCTTCTGATCATCTGATATGCACAAATTTTAAACAAGAATGGGTCATCCCATAAATACTTCTTGGAATCATAGATGAGCTTTTTCTAGTGGTGTTTACTAAACTCTTTAGGAATGACTCCACAAGCTAAATAGTTTACAATGTCTGCAAACCAAGGAACTTTGGCATGCTGTATAGCCAAAATCATTTCATCAGGGAATGTCTCACAAATCTCACTACTATAAACAGGTTTGTCTTGTTTTTCCAACTTAGACAAATGGTCAATCACTTGATTATCCACACCCTTTCTATCAATGATTTCCAAATCAAACTCTTGTAACAACAAGACCCACCTTATTAGCCTAGGTTTTGCATCCTTTTTAGAAATCAAATACTTGATTGCCGCATGATCTGTGTGAACAGTTACTTTTGTACCAATCAAGTATGATATGAATTTTTCAAAAGAAAATACCACAGCTAATAATTCCTTTTCAGTAGTGGTGTAATTAATTTGAGCATCATTGAGAGTTTTACTACAATAGTAAATAGGATGGAATATTTTATTTTTCTTTTGACCCAAAACTGCTCCAACTTCCCAGTCACTAGCATCACACTTATATTCAAAAGGTTGGGACCAATCTGGTGCTATTACCACAGGGGCAGTGACCAATGCTTCTTTCAAAGTGTTAAAAGCTCTTCTACAATCTTCATTAAAATTAAACACTTGGTCATTCTGTAGTAATAGACAAATAGGTTTTGAAATTTTAGAAAAATCTTTTATGAACCTCCTGTAAAAACCAGCATGTTCCAAATAACTTCTGAAACCTTTGACTGTTGTAGGCTCAGGTAAATTTGAGATTATTTCCAATTTGGCCTTATCAACTTCTATGCCTCTTTTGGAAATGAGATGTCCCAACACAATGGCTTCTTTTACCATAAAATGACACTTTTCCCGGTTTAAAACCAAATCTGTTTCTTCACATCTTTTAAGACTATTCTCTAGGTTTTGTAAACATAAGTCATATGATGTCCCATAAACTGAAAAATCATCCATGAAGATTTCCATGGAAGTTTCTAACATGTCAGAAAAAATAGACATCATACATCTTTGGAAAGTGGTTGGGGCATTACAAAGTCCAAAAGGCATTCTTCTAAATGCAAAGGTTCCAAATGGACAAGTGAAAGTGGTCTTTTCCTGGTCCTCAGGTGCAATGGTGATTTGATTGTAACCAGAGTAGCCATCTAATAAACAATAAAACTCTTTTCCTGCCAGTCTGTCTAGCATTTGGTCAACAAAGGGTAATGAAAAATGGTCTTTTTGAGTAGCTTTGTTAAGCTTCCTATAGTCCATGCATATCCTCCAACCAGACACTACCCTAGTAGGTATAAGTTCATTCTTCTCATTTGGTACAACAGTCATTCCACCCTTCTTGGGTACACATTGCACATGACTGACACATGTACTACTAGCAATAGGATAGATTATGCCTGCATCAAGCCATTTTAAAATCTCCTTTTTGACAATTCTTTCATAACAGGATTGAGTCTTCTTTGAGGCTTAACTGATGTATAGTGTTTATCTTCCAAAATGATTTTATGTTGACAAATGGTTGGGCTTATGCCCTTGAGATCAGCAATGGTCCATCCTATGGCTTTTGTGTGAAGTTTTAGCATTTTGACCAATCTTTCCTCTTGTTCAAGTTCTAGTGATGATGAAATTATGACAGACAACTTCCCAGGGTCCTCTAAAAAGATATATTTTAAATGTGAGGGAAGTTGTTTCAATTCTAAGTCTGGTGCAACTTCTAAGGATGGGACAAGAGTTTTCCTATCCTTATGATCTAAAGTCTCAAAAGCAGCAATTTCCTGTGATGTTTCTATGTCTTCAAGATCTTCCTTATTACTGTCAGATTCTTCTATTCCCAACATTTCTCCCAAGCTTTTGTCTTGATACCAAGTTTCTATCATGCTCAGAGTGGAGCGTTCCTCTCTTTCTTCAGGGTACCTGAGAGAATCAAACACATTAAAAGTTACTTCTTGGTCATGCACTCTCATGGTCAACTCTCCCTTTTGGACATCTATCAATGTTCTCCCTGTTGCTAGGAAAGGTCTACCTAAAAGGATGGGGATGTCTTTGTCAGCTTCAAAGTCTAGTATGATAAAGTCAGCTGGAAAGATAAACTTATCAACTTGGACTAGGACATCCTCAATTTTTCCTTTAGGCCAGGCTATGGTCTTATCAGCCAATTGTAGGGAAACAGTGGTAGGTCTAGCTTCACCTATGCCTAAGGTATTGAAAATCGATAAGGGCATAAGGTTTACACTAGCACCTAGGTCACAAAGGGCTTCTCCTACTTTCTTTCCTCCTATAGAGCATGGAATGGTGAAACATCCAGGGTCTTTCATTTTAGGGGGAATCTTACTGGACAACAAAGCACTACATCCTTCAGTCAGAGTTACCGTCTCATATTCAGTCAACTTTTTCTTTTTGCTCAAAATGTCTTTTAGAAATTTTGCATAATTTGGCATCTGCTCAATAGCTTCAACCAAAGGTATATTTATTTGCAATTGCTTAAAAACATCAAGAAACTTTTTAAATTGAACTTCTTCCTTATTATTCCTCATCCTTTGGGGATAAGGAAGGTAAGGTGTGACTGAACTAGAGGGGTCAATCTTGTGAAGGAGAGGTGCTTGTGTGGGTTTCATAGAAGGTGCCACTTCAGTCCTACAAGGTGCTACAGGACTCGTCTGAGTTAGTACTGTAGGACTGCCACTAGAGTGTGACACATCAACTACTGTAATGTTCTTGGTCTTTGAGTCATTAGGGAATAACAATGGGTAATCTGACTTGCTAGGCATGATGGTGATATCAACAGGCTTATCACTGGGTTTGGTTCCACTAGTACTACCAGACTGGTCTATGGGTAATGTAGCAGCAGAATCTGGTTTTGCCTTTTTCCTTTTTGGCTCTGCTTTGTTTGTTTGTTCTTTTCTGGGATTTTCTTCTAAGGGCCTTCCACTTCTCAAAGTCACAACCTTAACCTGCTCTTTTCCAGATCTTTGTGGTGTTTCAGTATCACTATGAAGAGTTCCTACTGGTCTTTTCTTTATTTCCAAAGTCATTTGCCCTACTTGAGTTTCAAGATTTTTAGCAAAAGTTTCAAGGTTTTTAATTGAGGCTTGAGTTTGGGTCATGAACCCTTTCATCATTGATTCCAAAGAAGTAGATGACTCAGCTTGCTGATTGGGCTTGTTGTTTTGGAAACAAGATGGTCTATTTTGAAAACTGGGTTGTTGGTTGTTGTGATTTCTTTGTTGAAAAGTGGGTTGTGCTTCAAAATTGGAGTGTCCTTGTGGTCTTTGTGATGGTGGATTGAGAGAAGGACTATGCCATGAAAAATTCGGATGATTCCTCCACTCAGAGTTGTAAGTCTGAGAAAAAGGTCCTCCTTTGTTGCTTGGACAATTTTTAAAAGAGTGTCCATCTCCACAAAAGGTACACTGCACTGGCAAAACACCAGGGATAGATGTAGCAGCATTAGCCTGCACAGGTGTGGCTAGATTTTGAATTAGAGTAGCCATATTCGCCAACTGTGCAGTCAATGTTGAGTAAGCATCAGAGTCTGGTATCCCTGTTGTTCTTTTAGGTGGCAGTGCACGTGGATCAGACCATTGTCCATTATTGTCAGAAATCCTTTCTAGGATTTCATATCCCTCATTGTAGGTACAAGTTGTGAAAGATCCACTTGCAGTAGCATCAAGCATTTGTTTTGCAGTGATGTCTAAACCACTGTAAAATGTCTCTAGCTGAATGCAATATGGAATGCCATGGTGAGGGCATTTTCTCAACATCTCTTTAAACCTATCCCATGCATCAGGAGCTGCTTCATTGTCCATTTGTTTAAAAGTGCAGATTTCATTTCTGGACTTAGCTTTCCTGGTGGGTGGAAAATATTTTTTTTTAAAACTTTTCTGCCATTTGGTTCCATGTAATTATAGAATCTGGCTGCAGAGAGTTGTACCAGGATCTTGCTTTATCTCTTAGAGAGTATGGGAAAAGTTTTAACTTTAAAGCATCATCCTGTATACCTAGCAGTTTGAAAGAATCTGTAATTTCAATGAAAGACCTGAGATGAGAATGAGGATCTTCATGCGCCAAACCAGCGTACTGGTCATTGATTTAGAGCATATGGAACATTATCGGCTTGGGTTCAAAATGATGTGTTTCGAGGGTAGGCTTAACTATTCCTGAATGTAATTGATTTAAAACAGGAACATCATAAGCCATAATACCTCCATTTTTACAGTTTGCGAGCTTGAAAATGTTTTGTTCCTCTTCTTCAAGATTATGAATTGGCCTATTTTCAGGATTTCCATCATTGTTAGGATTTCCGCCATTGTTAGGATTTCCTTCATTATTGGGTGGTCTATTAATAGGATTTCCATCTGGCCCAAATTCGAAGTTATTTTCACCTTCATCCGAAGTGTACTCATTTTCAGACATCATTGGAGAGTTTAGAGCCGAAACAGCTCTTTATGCTTTCCTTCTTTGTCTAAAAGTTCGTTCAATCTCTGGATCAAATTGAAAAAGTTATCCGGGCATCATTCTGGGCATGCACTGTTTTTCAAAAAGGTGGTAGAAAAATCAGAGCTTAAAAACTTTACTTTAAGATGAAATTCTTTCAACGAAGTTATCCCCGGCAACGGCGCCAAAAACTTGTTGGTACAAAAACCTTGTATGTCAGATTTATGCAACCGATGAGATTCACTTAAATAGATCTTAGCGCAAGTATACACCTTAATCTACTATCGTCTCTTAACAAGTAATAATGGTAAAATACAGATATCGATCCACAGGGAAAACTTGTGAAAGCTTTTCAAAAGTCCAGTCTTTAAAAACTAATTTCAGATGGCGAATTCGAAAACAGATTTGTTTGAGTGGTTGGTTTGAGTTATCAACTAAAAATCAATTCTAGAGAAGAAGCACAGGGTGCAATGCTCAGTAAAGATGAAAATAAGAGATTCAGTAAAGAGATATTAAAATCCAGCCAGTCCTCTAGCACAAGTGCTATAGGACTGCCGCAGTACCAACTATCGGTTCAAACGGCCTCCCAAGAGTACACACTGGTCAACGTGCTATAGATACAATATCATTTATGTTAGACTTTGTGAATCCTAGCACAACACAGTGTTACCATCCTACCCCGTAAGAGTATAGTGCTTGTCAGGCACTAAAACTATTTAGTAGTCTTCTCTTATCATTTCAGTTAATTAAACTTAACCTTAACACTGGATGTTAATGCATTTTCATACATAAAATTAGTTGTCGATTAATTAAATGCAATCTTCAATGTAAGATTAATCACCTGAAACGAATAGTTAGATACAATGTTATATTCAATACACCTCTTTACTTTCACACGGATTTTACATCTAAACTTTGCTTTACACCCCAAGCTCAGGCGATTAGCCCATCATGGCTTGATTTCTTCTTTCGAAAGGTGTAAGAAACGTAAATGACATAAATGGAAAATACTGAAAGGAAATTGCAAGAAAGTAAATTATAGAAATGGAAAGACGGAAATTAAAATGCAGGAATTTCAACAACAAGAAAATAAAAATAGAAATAAGAACTAAAAATGTAAGGAAACAAGAATTACCAACTAACGTGGTAACTTGGGTGCCAAGTTATGGAAACTTGTTGCACACGTTACGTCGCAAAACTACTTCTAGCCTTAAAAACGTTGGAACTTGGAATTACTAATTTAATGATCAAAAGCCTCGAACTCTAGAAAGATGGATGTTCGAACTAAAGTTAAGAGCGTTGAGAAATTAAGTAAGTAACTTTGAAAACTAGATGAATCGAGATAACAAACTAGGTGTAACAAACTTGTAAGATTATCGAGATCGTTAGAATGGAAATTGCGAGAACCGTAAATAACAACACAAGGAATTACTTCGAAAATAACTAGATTATACTTGAAACCGAGAGATGAACAAACATCTAAAATTCGTAACCCAAAAGATAATATTTGGCAGCTAGAAACAAGTGTTTGAGAGCAAAATGTAAGAAACTACTTAATTGTAACAAGTGGTGATTAAAAGAGTTAACAAGCCATCCATATATATAGAGGGGTTGATTGGGAATTAAGCAATAACAGCTGTTGATAGAGACTGATGTCCCATGTACTTCGTGTCCCCTCCAAACGTCAAATCCAGCCCAATGGTCCTCAAAAGAGTTCGGCCCAAAGATTTGTCAAAGAGGCCCATCTGTGCACTCCTTTAGCACTCCTGCAGCATCGACTCCTATAGCATCACTGCAGCATCTTCCAGCCCAATTCTGAAATCATTCAAAACAGGCCTAAATAAGTTCAAAACGCAGAGATTATACCATTAAATCAATATCTACACAAAGAACACTGAAAATGATGAAAAGATAATAAAAAGGACTCAAATACGGACTTTGGGCAAACAAAACAAGATAAAAAAACTACTAAAAATGGCTAAAATAGGGTTAATAAATTAACCCTATCAGTGAACTAACATATTTCCTTGGTCTTCAAATCATACAGAATGAAAAAGGTACTTTTATTCACCAAGGTAAGTATGTTAAAGATATGCTGAAAAAGTTTGATTTAACTCAAAGCTCAGCTATGAAAACCCCAATGGCACCGCCGCTGACACTAAACAAGGATCCTTCTGGAAAACCTGTTAATATCACAGCGTACCGTGGGATGATCGGCTCTCTTCTGTATCTTACAGCTAGCCGTCCCGATATTATGTATGCAACCTGTTTGTGTGCATGATATCAAGCTGAACCTAATGAATCTCATTTAATCGCTGTAAAGCGTATTTTTCGATACCTTAAGGGTACTCCTAATCTAGGTCTTTGGTATCCCAAAGACTCAGGGTTTGATCTAATCGCCTATTAAGATAGTGATTTTGCAGGATGCAAATTGGATAGGAAAAGCACCACAGGAGGCTGTCAACTCCTGGGTGGAAAGCTGGTGAGTTGGACAAGTAAAAAGCAAAACTCAGTATCCACCTCAACCGCTGAAGCTGAGTACGTAGCTGCTGGAAGCTGTTGTTCTCAGGTCTTGTGGATGAGAAATCAACTACTTGACTATGACCTTCAGCTCTCCAAAATTCCATTCTATTGCGACAGCACCAGTGCCATCGCCATAGCAAACAATCCAGTGCTACACTAAAAGACCAAACACATCGAAATCAGGTATCGTTTTATCATAGATCATGTGATAAATGGTGATATAGAACTGCATTTTATCCCAACTGACTTTCAGTTAGCTGATCTTTTCACCAAACCTCTTGATGAGACAAGATTCAACTTTCTCATCAGTGAGCTTGGAATGCTGAACCTAGAAGAGTAAACTCTTCAGCGGTTCACATTTGATCAGTGATAAAATGAATTTGTATAACCCTGTTAATCACCTTATCTATGAACAAAATTGATTCGCTGATATCAAGGTATGTTCTCTGTTACTCGCTGACGTTTGCCTAAGAATGCAAGATTTCAAAACAAATTACATCGCTGAATATCTCTTCCTTTCAGTGATACTTTTGAAATTCTAAAACTCACTGATATTTCTAATCAGTGCTTCGTGTTTTAAAAAATGTCCCTGAGTTTTTCAAAACCCTCAGAGACATCCTAAAATGTGAAAGGACGTTTGTGACGTCATCACAACGGATAGACCATGGCACGACTTTTCTCTGACACGTTCGCCCGTTTCGTTTCCTTGTCCGATCAAATTCAAGGGACGTTTCCGTGTCATCATGAAAAACATTTCCCGCTCATAGTTTTTCTCTCTCTACTCTCACTATATAAACCCTTTGAGTTTATATTTTTACCTTTTACACAAACTTCATATCTCTCAAGCAAGAACACACTGTTGCATTTGAACTTTTTTCTCAAGAACACGTTCATCTTCATCTTCTTCAAACATCAAAAGGTTAATATTTCTTTTATTTTCCTTCCATAAACTTGTTTTTGATCTTATTATTGTTTTTAACAGATCAAACAAAAGAACTTTCTCAAAATGAAATCATTTTCTTCATGGTTTTATGAACACAATCTGGAAACAGATTGTTCTTCGAGTTTATAATCAAAATCTTAAACTTGACATTTTCATATGTTTTTCCAGAATCCTTTCCATAAAAGGAATCTGGAAAACATAAATTTCACTATGTTTTGTACTTATTTTCAAAACTAGAAAACCCTAATTTCCATTTCTTTCTCAAAATGGAATTGTAAAACCATAAAAACCCTTATTTTGGAAGTTTATCCATTTTAAGAACATCTCTTCATCTTTCTCATGTTTATATGTTATGAACAGAAATGGCAACCACTAACGCTACTCAGTCTCCTACTACCTCTGACAAAACTGAGATTGTCAAAGCACCCCAACTCCACTTCACAATGGAACAAGTAATGTTCCAAGGAAACAATCCCTATGCTCTCTTCGACTTCCCCCCAAGGAAAAACATCACTCACTTGGATGAAGCTGTGAACTTCCTCAAGTCCTGTCCTCTGGCGACAACACTAACCATCAAACCCCCTGCTCATAAGAACCTCATTGCTCAGTTCTGGTATACTACCAGAAAATCTCAGGTGGCTTCACCCAAAGACCCTAAAAGGATGATAGACGTCATCCTCTTCGACACTGAGCATGGTGAAGCGAAAATATATCCCGGGGCTATCAGGTCTGCTCTCAACCTCCCTGGAAGCTCCAAAGACAGACGTTTTGTTCCTCTACCTGACGTCAAATCCAAGGCCGTATAAGCTGAAATCATTGCATTTCTGGATGCAATAAACTATACATGGAACACAGGGAGAGATAAACTCCCTTAGAAGAAGCTCACTGCCGTCCTCAAGAGCAAGATGCCAAGCGAAATGAACTTCATCTTCGGACACCTCATTAGTTGTATGACAGCTAAGGTTGGGTCAACTGATCAGGCCTCACAACCCCAACAAGCTATGGGGTATGCGCTGATGAAGGGACTCTACATTGACTGGGCTAAGATCATCTTCGACAACATGATGCTAAGGGTCAAAGAAAAGAAGCGCCCAACAACTGTCCCTTATCCCCGTTTCTCAGCGCTCTCTTCCAGCACACACTTGGGGATAAGTACCCGAAGGTGGGCGACCTGAAGTTATCCCAGGTTGGCCCTAAGATTCTCGACTTCAAGCCACTGGAAAACGAGGTACGTCTCTCTACTCTCTTACCTCTTCTCAGACCTACCACTTCTTCTACTTCTGCGGCTACCACTTCGGCAGCGGTAATCCTAACCGCTGGTACCCAGGCCGCACCAACCACTCCTTCTAGAAAAAGGAAACAATCTGACACCATATTTGGCACCCATAAGCCCAAGAAGATCTCCAAGGACCAACCCCCCAAGCCTACCAAGGCTGAAGACTCCACGTCTATCTATCCACAGAAGACGCTGGAAAGTTCCGTGGTACGCTCTGCCACAGCTGCTAAGCCAACCCCTACAATACCCACTTCAGCGCCTCTAGACGCTGAAGTTGTTTTGGAACTGAACCCCCCTCCTTCAGTACCTCTAAGTACTGCAGAAGTTTTTCTCAGAGGACCCAACGCTGAATCCAGTACCCAATCCCTCTTCTCTACTATTATTCCTCCCTCCTCTTCTTTGGTTACTCCACCTCTTTTCCCCTTCTCTACAACAAATGTCATTCAACTGAATGACACATCGGCTGACGATCTACAGCGGATGATGGATCAAAATAAAGGACCTACGAAGACTCAGCATCAACCAACTTTGGAAGATGACTACGAACACTATTCAGGTCACCGGAATTTCGATGACTTCGTCAACCAACCCGCAGGTATACATAAAATCCTAAACACTCCTCTCTCAAAACCCCCAACTTCTGAGCTTTCCTTTGTTCATAAGTTTTCAACTTTTACAGGTCCTAATTTGGGCGACATCAACGACGCCCTCAAGGATTTGTCTACGAAAGTGGAATCTCTCACCACTACTCTCTCCTCCAACTCCTCAGCGGTTACAAACATTGGGGAAGCTCTAAAGACACTCACCACCGAGGTGAAGGAAAAGGCTTCAAGCGCTGATCTGCTAAAAGTTACTCAAGCCCTCACTAACAACTCCACCTCCATCAACACCATCAACACCACCAATGACAACCTCTCCACTACCTTCACCACACTGTCCAACGAAGCCACATCGTTGAAGACAGTGGTGGGCAGTCTTCAGGGAGAGGTTACGTCTTTGAAGACAGAGATGGGCACCCTAACCCAATCAGTGGGTAATGCTACAAATCTCCTGCAGCAAATCCTGGATTGCCTGAATGCTCCAACATGTCCTCCTTCACATTTTACTCAGGTTGATCGGGAAATCTGGAAAAGATCAACCCTGCTATTTCTGGCCTGGAAGATAGAATGGCAGCGGTTGAAACTGCTGTTAGGATCACTGGCCTGGAAGACAGTGACCCAACGGATGCTGCTGCTGCTACTAAAACTACTGCCTCCCCCATCCGTCATATGGAAGAGGGGGAGAAGAATCAATAAGATCTTCCCCATGACTCTAAGGGGGAGAAAAGCGCTGAAAAAGAAACATCTGCTAAAAAACCTCAGGGAGTTGAAAACCCTGAGGGAACCGAGTACTCCCTACATGATGCTGATTCTGAGGGGTGCAACTCGAAGAAGAACTGGAAACTGAAGACGAAGCTGAAGACGAAGAAGAAAAAGAGGATCTCGAACTTCATGATGATGAACCATCAGCATCACCTAAAGATGATGATGATGATGACGATGATGATGATCTTGAATTCTCCTTCAAACCCAGAAGGACCCTTGCTCTAAAAGGGGTAGTTTTCAAAGAATCAGGGGAGGGGACCACCAAAAAGCCTGCAGCGACTAAAGCCGATAAGGGCAAAAACAAAGGCGTTGCTGCGGAAGACAATCTGACTATCTTGCTTAGAAAGCCAGTTTGTTAGGTAACATATATTTTATTCCCTTACACTGCATCCCTCCTCTATCCTTTCTCAACCTCAGTTCTCCTCTCCATCAAACCTCTATACACTTAAACCTCATTCTTTTTTTATCTCTTCTCCCAAATGATCTAATCTATATGATCGTTGTGTTTCAGCTAGTCCTCTCCCCTGCTTGAGGTTCAAGCTGAAGCTCCTACTGCTACTACAACAATAATCCCAGCCCCGAGTGCTGATGAAATAATCCCGGTCTTAGACTTCGCTGAGACTGATGAAAAAGAAGAAGAACTGCTCTCTCACAAAAATAGACCTTCCTTGGTTCCTCAACAGCCAAGTGAAGAAGATCTGGAAAAGAGAGTAGCTATGATCAAACAGCTTGAGGATCAGGGAATCATCCATGCTCCTCGATACCAAAGCTGAAGAAAAAGATAAAGCTTATGCTATTGAGCTCGTCCAACGATCGGTGAAAGACCCTGAACTGAAGAAGACTCCTATCGCTGTTCAACGACAACTATCGAAGGACGCCACAAGGATCATCGAGAAGAAAACCAAAGTCTCTGACTCCACTCTGGAATGCTGCAAAGAAAGACTTCACTTTCGATGTCATGGGTCCAGAATCAACAAGGTGAACATCAGGGGAAAGATGTCCATAGACGTTCCAGTCGTCGACATCGATATCTTCAGAGAGAATGGTCAAAAGGAAACCATCTACCCTTCGTCGATTGCCAAGTACGGTTTATCTGAATGGTTGGAGATGCGGATAGCTATTCAGCGGTCACGTTCAAACTTCAAAACCTTTGTCAAAAAAGCCCTGAACAGGAAGATTGACTTGGTTACATCAGCCGTTGATATCCCTCCTCCTCTAGTTCAATGAAGAACGCCTGCTGCAAAGAAAAAGATAACATCTTCTGCTTCAGGTCCTCCTATCAGAATTGAAACCGGAATTGGTTTTTCACGAGAAGAAGTCCTTGGTCCTAACCCTGATCTCTCAGCACTCGATGTCTCTCTGCCCCCTGGTGAACGCTTCATCCCTGGAAAAGTCTTAAGTGATCCTCATGGTATTTTCTTCAATGACTGCAATGGACGAGAATGTTTCCAACGCATCTCTGAGCTATGCATTGCCCCTATCGAACAACTCATAGATCTTGTCTACTGGTGCGGTTTCAGAGATGTTCTTTTCGGACACTTCATGAAGCACCTGATCTTTAAATAAGCACAGCGAAGAAGGGATCTTGGAGAAAAAGTCCCTGATTGGATGATCCCTACCACAAATACCCTTGATGAACTTCTCATTAAGGATGAACCTGATTAGCTGATAGGATTCCCTGTAATTCTTCTATCTTTATCAGCTTGTAACTTTTGTACTTGTAATTATTATTTGTTGTACTTGTAATTTTTCCACTTCCCTTTGTAACTGATACGAAGTTTAATGAAAAATTTCAGCGAATGTACTTTACTCCTCCATCAGTACTTAAAAAGATCCCCGAAAACAGTAAATGGGACAAATATTTTATGAGTCCTTTTTATCCTTATATTTTCTTACTTAACAATTTTCTTTTATTGCTATGTCATAATCAAATAGGGAGAGATTGTTGATCCAAACCCTCAATGATTTGATAATGACTCTGAGAAACACTTAGTGAAAATTGTAAGTAGACAATATGTATTAGAGTTTCACTATCGCTGATAAGTACTAAGTCTCTACAGTACTGCTGATAGGAAACTCATGTTCTTTAAATTACACATTCAGCGAGCACTGTTCATCAGTGAGCCCTGAGCATGTTCAGCCTCACTGATGATCGCTAATAGTTTTAGTTGTTTACTTATGATTCCTGAAGACAAGTTTCACGTCAACCGTGTTCTACGCTGAAGTCGAAGATCAAGCCAAAGAACCAGCGACAAGTCTACTAATGAACTGATGCGGATATCAGCGAAGCCAAGACCTGTCCACTCAACGTGAAGTTTCAAGTAGAAGACTTCAGCGAACGCTGAACTTTATCATTCGCTGATAAAGATTCCTTCAGGGATCATGAAGCCTCCTCTACAAGTAACTTTTGTCTAAACCCCCTTGCACGCCTCCGTACGATAATGTCAGAACGGACATCCCTTTTGTCCAGAATCGTACAACCAACTCTGATTCTACACTGTTCATCATGCAGCCACTAGGTTGTCTACTGAAGTCAAAACATGCAACCAACCAGAGGCTGTCATGTGTAAAGTTATATTGACATGCATTATATAAAGGAAACCCTACTTCATTTTTGAAGTGCTCGGCCATTTCCTTCTCTCTATTATTCTGTGTGTTAGAATACTATCCTTAGTATTCTTATTTTTTCTATATCATATTTCTAGTGCAAGAAATCTTAGTGATTCTCATAGCTTGTTTAGATTAGGTTTATTCCTTAATCTTGTTCCGCAACAAGTTGTAAATTGTTTGATACATATCAATAAACAGTTTAGAAAAGTAAAAATCGTGTGTTTGTATTCAACCCCCCCCCCCCCCCCCTTCAACAAACTTGTATAACCCATTTGGGACCAACAACTTGAGAAACCTCAAGTGGTTGATAAGTAAAGCCGTGTTTAAGTCATTGTCTCCAATGGTCAAGCCTTGTTCAAGTCTTCATCAAGCCTTCTTCAAGAAACCATTGGAGATGCTCTAAAGTCAAAGCTAATTAGTCCAATGGGTAATAACCAGTTTCTAGACAGATCCCATTGAATTCGAGTTTTCGAGTTTTTTTGGGAGCCTTGAAGTCGATGTTGGAATGCTAAATGTATGAATTATGAAAGCTAAAGTTGGACTGATATATTCATATGGGTAAAGCAGAAAGAACCTTGAGTGGCGACGGATGTGTTAAACTAAGAATCTTCTTCTCGTTCATCGAACCCATGTATGAATGCTTTGAGCTCGAGCTTTAGATATTGAAATCGGGTGGGGTGCTGAGTTTCAAGAATCTTGAGTTCTTGCTCGGCCACCTCTTTCATCTTCTTGTGGAAGGGTGGAAGCATGGGTGCAGAGCAGTGTGATTTAAATGGCAATAGAGGACACATGTTTTTAGGAGACTAATGAGGTCTGCCGTTGTAGCCCACTCTACGAAAAGGAAAATCTTTTTGCTTTACATATCCCATATCCCAATATTTATTTCTTCTTTTTTGTTTTTTCTATACAAAAATTATTTCACATTCAACTTTTTACAATACTTTTAAAGGCAAATGATTAAATTAAATTAATTTTAGAAATGAAAATGCCAATGCTAAACATAAACCTGATCACTTTTGAATTAAAATCTCTAACTAACTAAACTAGAGGACAAGGCCACAGAGTGAAGGTCCAAGTGAAGACTCAACAGAAGACGTTCTCAGAGGACAAGGCCACAGAGCCTCTGTCATATTTGACAAAGCCTCTGTGGTATGAAGACTGAAGACTTAGAAGATTATTTGGAGATCAAAACAAAGACGATCATGCTTCTCACGTTCTCAGCTGTACGAAGATCCTGAAGATCATTCATACAAGGCGTGCCCTGCACATTCCACGTGTCAACCTCTGAAGGGTTACAGCCTTTGCAGATTGCGGCGCACTACATTAACGTTGTACTTGTAGCAGATCACGATATTGTCTTTGTACCCTTAGTACTTCTTGTCTAAAGCTTGTCCCCTAATGAACAGTATAAATAGAAGACTCATGTTGAGCTCTTCTATTAACTTTGTACGACACACACACCTTTAGAGCATAATTCATATCATACTTTCGGTGTTCTTGGTATTCTTGGTGAATCCATATACAGTGAATTATTGAGTTAATCTTTTGTGTTATTATTATATCACGTATTATATTGTGTGTCTTTCTACCTAGAATATATCTTTAGTACGATAAAACGCTTCCGCACACTCTTTTGTTTGAACTATTAGATATTAATTTCATTGTTGAGTAATTTCGGGATCAACAATTGGTATCAGAGCCTTCCTTGATTTTCTATATCAAGAGATCCTCTCTGACAATGATTTTCGGTAGAAACTTGGATTGATTTTAACCTGTTCTTCGTTTATTTCAAACAGCCTCTGTTTTTCTGTCATTCTCGACCAGTTCGACTTTGGTAAACTTACAGAACCTGTTTCTACGGTTAAAACACTCCATTTTAGTGCATTGTTCAAGGTTTTAAGATTATAAACTCATTCAGAAAAATCCATTCCATCATCTGAAAATCTGCTGTTCATACTCTGTTTTCTGGTATTTTTCAAACTACTTTCAAAATGGCGAACACGAACAACTTCTTCACCGCTGGTTCTTTAACCAAGCCACCCACTCTACTCAGAGATGAGTACCCTCAATGGAAGATACGAATGACTCACTTCTTCGAGGGTACTGACAAAGAACTAGTCTACTATATCCGCAATCCTCCTTTCGTTCCTATGGTCACAGTACCACGAGTTCCTGCCATAGATGATACTCCAGAGATTCCTGAGCACGAAAAACCAAAGACAAAGGATAAATGGTCTGCCCTAGACTGGGAGAAATACAAAATTGCTCAGAAGACCAAGAGACTTCTGATAATGGCCATACCCAATGATCTCTTCCAATCCCTAGATGCGTGTGAATCTGCATACGATCTATGGAAGGAACTGGAGAAACAGTTGAAGGGAGGGGCCAAGACTCAGAAGAACCGCAGAGCCCAATGCATCAACGAATACTACGCATTCAAAGCTCTGCCGACAGAGTCTCTGCAGTCAACCTATGACAGGTTTAACTCTCTCATCAACAAGTGTAAGAAGTTTGGAATCCACATAACCTCTTAGGAGAACAACGTCATGTTCCTAAAGAGTCTAAGTGAAGAATGGCTCCAGCTGTCTATGTCTCTGCAAACTAATCAGGACATAGACACCTGGACTCTGTCAAATCTTTATGGAACATTGGCAGCCCAAGAACCTCAGATTGCACATGCAAAAGCTCAAACTAGTGTGCCTCTTGCACCTGTTGGTAAGGCGACAGAAGCTAAGGAGTGTGAGTCCCATTTGAACAAGCAACGATTCATAAAATGTATAAGATTGTAACAAGAAGATAGAATAGACAAAGTGGTGTATTATTGATGAAAAACTACCTAGAGAGAGAATGGATCTCTCTCTAGTTTACACACACAAACACCTTGGCCTACATTGCAATATGATTCCTACAAACCCTAATTACACACACTTATCTATAAATACCCCCCTGTTACATAGTTAAGCCCTAGCCCTTATAACATAACCCAAGCCCATATTACTATTAATACCCGCTTACAAAATTATCTTATAATTAGGACATTTTATGTCCTAACAAGGAGAAACCAAAGAAGGAGAAGTCTGTGGAGGAGAAGAAAGAGAAGAAGAAGAAGAAGAAGGTGTTGGTCATTGATACTGAAGAAGAGGAATTGGTAGAATAAGAGGAGGCAACCATGGCCTCAATAGTTAAATCTTTAGCTCTTTTGACCCGAGAATTCAGCAGAGGATACCAGAAGAAGTCTGGATATGAACGCAATGGGAGAGATGATCGTGAAGGGAAGTATGAGCCAAGGAATCATGGAAGAGAAGATGGTAATGACCAACAGAGGTCAAATGACAAAAATGACAGAGGTGGTGACCAACAGAGCTGGGAATGCACCCCAGAATCAGGGTTGTTTCAACTGTGGCAAGCCAGGCCAATATGATGCAGACTGCAGGAGTAAACCAAACCGCCCTCAGAGGGACTCTGCTTTCTACAAAAAGAAGGCAGAGTATTATGCTCAGAAATCGCTCATGGTGGAGCAGGAAAACTGGCAGTCAGATGAATCCTCTGACGAAGGAGAAAAGAAGAACGCCATATTCTGCGGGATGGCAGAGGTCAACTCCTCCGACTCTGACAGTGAGGTATCCACTTCTGACCCTTCCTCTAATGAAACAGAAGCTGATTTTCTTAAACTGACTATTGAATACACTGAACTTAAAAAGACCTGCGAAAATGTAAAAAAGAAGCTTGCATTTTTTGAGAGAGAAGCCAGACTTCTCACCCAAGAAAAGGCAAAAATATTTCAATAAAAGGAAGAGATTGAAACTAACTGGAATAAACGTCTAAATCCTTTAAAAGAAAAGATTTCAGAACTCAACTCTGCCTTAAAAGCTAAATCTAAAGAACTTATGGATGTTGAGAGCGACATAATAAATATTCTTGCTCTTAAACACTATTTTCAAAAGGAAAGAGAAGTCCTTCATCAAGACCTACTCAGAAGAGACCTTTTAATTAAAAAATATCAAGATGCACAGAAGGTATACGAAAAGGTCAATACACAAATAGGAAGAAGGGGAATTGGCTTCTGTGATATAGATCCATATACTGGAACCAAAAGAAACAAGTCCCTGTCTTCTCTATTTCATATTGGAAGCACAAGAAAACCTGGTTTTCCAAACTTACTCTCTGTTAGCAAAAGGCGAAAAGTCTCTATGGAACCTCACCAGAGGAAACCTCTGAAGATGATAAATGTGTGGTTTGAAAATACAGATCTGTTATCTTCAGCCTCTGTCAAAAGAGAATCCAAACCTAAGAGATATCTGAAATCTCAAGATTAGATAGGAATCTTCAAGTTTGGTGACCTCGAGACTCAAACACATGTTGCTTTTGTCTGCACTATAGACTCTGAGATGAAACTATCTGCAGAGGCACCTGAATTCTTGCCCGCTTATTCAGAAGAAAAACTGAAAAATATTTCTGAAAATAAGTTAATGGAAATTGGCAAAAACAATTTTTATGAAAACCTCTGAACATCCTCTGTTGATCAAAATCTCTCTAAGGAAATCTTGATAAATAATTCTGTTGATTTGGAATATAGTCCCAAAGAAAAGGAAGAAAGTGAGTATGGCACATGCTCTGAAAGTCCAGACTCTGTCAAAAGAGATCTTAGTGACTCAACCTCTGTATATGAGGACGATTCATCCTCTGACGAATCTAAGACTGACTCAATAGAGTCAGAGATAGTTCCTTGTGTTACAGAGGAAATTAAACTTCCCTCTGGAATTTTTAACAGAACCATTCCTCCCAAGGAGAAAACCACAAGGATTCCTATCTGTCCAGACTTTTCGGACATGTGTATACAAGCCAAAACCTCTCTTGAGCTTGAGAAAATCAAACAACAAAAGGAAATGTCTTCACAAAATCCAAAAAGTTCAAAAACTTCAAAACCCATAAGGCCTCTTAAAGAAAAATTAACTTGGCAACAAAAGGGTAAGTGGGTTGAAAATAACAAATCTTTCTCTTCTGTTACAGTAAAACCTGCAGAAGTTCACCACAGAGGAAGGGGTCCACAGAAGGCTACTCTCCACAGAGAATTTTCAAAACAACAATCTAGCCTACATAGGTCTTCTTGTAATAGGAAGTCAAATGCTAGGGCAGAATGTAATATTAAAGCCTTTGTACCCTGTTTCAGTGTTTTTAATGAAAAGTTCAAGCAAATTTCTTCGCATATTCATTATTGTCATTGTTTTGAACTTATGCATCAATTGAATAAACACTTCTCTAGCCCACACTGTTTCCTCTCTAGACCCAAAAGGAATGCAAAATTCAAGGATAAAAAGAAACAAAAATGGTTCTTCATCAGAAGTTAAAACCAAACCCAAGGATGCTAAGGCAACCTTGAAGACCCCTAACAGAGCTGGACCCATTTGGATATGGGTACCTAAAACTCTCTAATTGTGCAAAAGAAGCAGTATGTGCCGATCTGGTATCTAGACTCCGAATGTTCGCGACACTTGTTTGGCGATAGAGGTCTACTATCCTCTTTCAAAGATAAACTCGATGGGGGATCTGTAACCTTTGGCGACAACAAGAAGGGGTATATTAAAGGCTATGGAGTCATCAAGAAGGAAAACATAACCGTTTGCAAAGTTTCATATGTGGATGGCCTTAAGCACAATCTTCTAAGTGTTAGCCAACTTTGTGATATGGGTTTTGACGTCATGTTCAAAAGAAACTTCTGCTCTCTGCAATGTGAGGACACAGGAGTCGAACTTCTGCGAAGCGAGCGAAAAGGCGATTTATACCTCATGAAATTTAGTGCCAAGAACAAGAAGGACAACCTCTGCCTTGTTGCCTGTAAAAATAAAGAAGCCTAGTTATGGCACAACAGGTTCTGTCATCTAAACTTTCATACTTTTGACAAGCTAGTTAAACTCGATTTAGTCAAAGGTTTGCCAAATGTTAAATTCAATAAAGATCATGTGTGCTCTGCCTGCGAAATGGGTAAACTCAAAAGAGCTTCCCATAAAAGCAAGACTGATGTGTCTTGCCCTAGGCCTCTGTACATGCTACACGTTGACCTCTGCGGTCCAATTTCTACACAAATCCTAGATGGCAAGAAATACATACTTGTGTTTATTGATGAATATTCGAGATATACATGGGTCGAATTTGTCAGAAAGAAATCAGATGTTGCAAACATTCTGATAAATCTAATAAAAAGAATCCAAGTTCTGTATGAGTGCAGGATTCAAAAGTTGAGAAGTGACAATGGCACAGAATTCAAAAACTCTGTCATTGAAGCTTACCTCACAGAAGAAGGCATATCTCAGAACTTCTCTGCTGCACGCACCCCACAACAGAATGGCGTAGTTGAACGAAAGAACCGCACACTTGTGGAGGGTGCAAGAACTATGCTGACAGCATCTGGATTACCAACATCTTTCTGGGCAGGAGCTGTATCAACCGCATGCTACACCCAAAATCGATCAACTATAGTAAAGAGGCACATCAAAACACCGTACCATTTGATCAACAAAAGGCGACCAAACATCAAGTTCTTCCATGTATTTGGATGCAAGTGTTTTGTCTTGAATGATAGAGAAGCTAGAGGAAAGTTTGATGTGAAAGCAGACGAAGGAAAGTTCATTGGGTACTCTGCCACCTCAAAGGCCTACAGAGTTTATCTTATGCGGTCCAGAACCATTGTGGAAAGCATCAATGTCTCTTTTGACGATTCCTTTCAAAAGACTTCTGAACAAATCAGTTCAGAACTCGGTCTGAAAAAGGAATCCTCTGGCATATCCTCCACAAGAGAAGCAAACCTAAATCTGCTATTTGAAGAGATGTTCCATGATGATATTGATCCCTCTGCTGGAGCCATCAGAGCCTCTGGAGAAACATCTTCTGCAAACCAGACTGAGTCAGGTATATCTCTAACTGGTCCATTAAATAATTCATCCTCCTCTGTAAATCGTGCAGATGCAAGTGCTGAGGGGGAGCCAACAGAAGATGATACAAGCAAAGATTCTACCACAGAGGCACTGGACATACCAACTACAGCTACAATAGAGGAACCAATACCAGAGGAAAACGAGGATTCAGTCTCTACTTCCTCAGAGGAACAAATTCCAACTCTTATCCCAATACCCCCACAAGCTGAAGAACCAAGTTCAAGCACAAAAGTACCTTCCACTACAGAGGTTGCACCAGAACCACAGTGTACAACCACAGAGGTTCAACTAGATGATGCTAATGACCATCTTCCAAGAACGACGAAGTGGACGAAGATCCATCCTCAGAACCTAATTATTGGCGATCCTTCTAAAAAAGTCAATACAAGATCAGCCACTGCTAACTTTTGTTTCTTTACAAATTTTATCAGTGTGATCGAGCCAAAACGTGTCTCTGAAGCCCTAGATGATCCAAACTGGGTAGATGCAATGCAAGAAGAGCTTCTACAGTTTAAGAGAAACAAGGTATGGACCCTAGTTCCCCTGCCACGAGGGAAACAAGCAATAGGGACTAAATGGGTCTTCAGAAACAAAAAGGATGCGGATGGGGTGGTCATTAGAAATAAAGCGAGATTGGTGGCCAAGGGATATTGCCAAGCAGAAGGCATTGATTACGATGAGACTTTTGCCCCTGTCGCACGGCTCGAAGCAATAAGAATCTTCTTAGCCTTCGCAGCCCACAGAGGTTTCAAAGTTTTTCAAATGGATGTAAAATCTGCCTTTCTGAATGGTCAAATCCAAGAAAAAGTATACGTCCAGCAGCCACCAGGGTTTGAAAGTGCCATGTAACACCCCGTTTCCCAATTTACGTGATTTAACTGTCTCTTTTGGGGTTGAGTTAATTTTTGGGTCGTTATGTACGTGTTCAGGAATCTAGGGGCCAGTTTATCAATTTTGTAAGATGAGGGTGTGTTTTTGCATGTATGTAAAGGGGATGGAAACCCTAAACACCCTCATTTGCAGCCATTTGTTTCTTTAGCAAAGAAGAGAGAAAAGAGAAAGGGATTTTCGGAGTTCTTGTGAGCTGCTGTGAAAGACCGACCGATTCTCCTTCGTTAACCGTTGGATCGTCGTGAAATTTGGACAGCGACTTCTCGACCCTCTAGTATACATTCTGACCGGAGAGATTTGGCATCGGAGTTCCCAGTAGAGATAACCAAGTGTCCGAAGTTGCTGTATTTTTCCAGGCGGAGTTCTTGTGAGCTGCTGTGAAAGATCGACCGATTCTCCTTCGTTAACCGTTGGATCGTCGTGAAATTTGGACAGAGACTTCACGACCCTCTAATATACATTCTGACCGGAGGGATTTGGCATCGGAGTTCCCAGTAGAGAGAACCAAGTGTCCGAAGTTGCTGTATTTTCCAGGCGAAAGATTTGGTGATTTTGGAAGATTCAAGTTGTGAAAGGTTCTAAGAGGATTGTTGTTCGCGGTCTAGAATTGCAAGGTATGTGTATTATGTTTAGAAATCAATAGAAATGGGGCGTATGAAATTGGATGTTTGGCAAAGTTTTATGGTATTTGGACTATCCTAGCTATGTCATTTCGGGATGAGAGATGGGATAGAATTAGAGTTGCCTCGAACACCTAGGAATCATGATGCCATTTGGGTGGTTGTAGATAGGCTGACAAAGAGTGCCCATTTTATCGCGATCCGTGAAAGTTCATCTGCAGAAAAGTTAGCTGACATCTATGTCAGTGAAATTGTAGCAAGGCATGGGGTACCGGTAACAGTGATATCAGACAGGGATGTTCGGTTTACGTCGCGGTTTTGGGGGAAGTTCCATGAAGATTTGGGTACGAGACTTCAGTTCAGTACAGCCTTTCACCCACAGACGGACGGGCAAAGCGAGAGAACAATTCAGACTCTTGAGGATATGTTGAGAGCCTGTGTTTTGGATTTTGGGGGCAGCTGGGATACGTATTTACCGTTGGCTGAGTTCTCATACAACAACAGTTTCCATGCCAGTATTGGCATGCCTCCGTATGAGATGTTGTACGGGAGAAGGTGTAGGACTCCTATCTGTTGGGGAGAGGTAGGCCAGCGGGAGTTAAGCAGCACAGAAGTGGTTCAGAAAACGACGGAAAGTATTGAGATGATTCGGGATAGGCTACGAACCGCACAGAGTCGTCAAAAGAGTTACGCCGACAAGCGAAGGTCGGATTTGGAGTTCAACGTGGGAGATAATGTTTTGTTGAAGGTGTCACCTTGGAAAGGGGTGATCCGATTCCGGAAGATGGGCAAGCTAGGCCCTAGGTTTATCGGACCTTTCAAGGTGATAGCACGGGTTGGGAAGGTTGCGTACCGGCTGGAGCTTCCGCCGGAACTCAGTCTGATACACAACACCTTCCACGTGTCTCAGTTGAGGAAGTGTTTAGCTGACGAGTCGGCGCATGTCCCTATAGATGACATACAGGTCGACGAACGGTTGAATTATATTGAGAGACCGATAGCAATCTTGGAAAGGAAGACCAAATCCTTGCGAAACAAGGAGATCAGCTTAATGAAAGTTCAGTGGGAACACCGAAAAGGATCAGAATGGACATGGGAACCGGAAGCTGAGATGAGATCGAATTATCCGGAACTCTTCCAAGTCTGATCGATTTCGAGGACGAAATCCTGGTAAGTGGGGGAGAGTTGTAACACCCCGTTTCCCAATTTACGTGATTTAACTGTCTCTTTCGGGGTTGAGTTAATTTTTGGGTCGTTATGTACGTGTTCAGGAATCTAGGGGCCAGTTTATCAATTTTGTAAGATGAGGGTGTGTTTTTGCATGTATGTAAAGGGGATGGAAACCCTAAACACCCTCATTTGCAGCCATTTGTTTCTTTAGCAAAGAAGAGAGAAAAGAGAAAGGGATTTTCGGAGTTCTTGTGAGCTGCTGTGAAAGACCGACCGATTCTCCTTCGTTAACCGTTGGATCGTCGTGAAATTTGGACAGCGACTTCACGACCCTCTAATATACATTCTGACCGGAGGGATTTGGCATCGGAGTTCCCAGTAGAGAGAACCAAGTGTCCGAAGTTGCTGTATTTTTCCAGGCGAAAGATTTGGTGATTTTGGAAGATTCAAGTTGTGAAAGGTTCTAAGAGGATTGTTGTTCGCGGTCTAGAATTGCAAGGTATGTGTATTATGTTTAGAAATCAATAGAAATGGGGCGTATGAAATTGGATGTTTGGCAAAGTTTTATGGTATTTGGACTATCCTAGCTATGTCATTTCGGGATGAGAGATGGGATAGAATTAGAGTTCCATTTTTGGGCTTGTTATGATATGTGTATGTATGAATGTTATAGGTGGTACGAGGTGATTATTATACACTGTGAAGTACTTGGTAATTGACATCTTGACAGGTGAGTACTCTACCTATATTATGTAAGTTATGTGTATGTAGTTGGATTGCATGTGTGATTATGTGTATGTTTGGCTTTACCAAAGGAAAGAGTACCTATGGTGGTAGTAATACCCCTAGGGAATATGTTATGTATGAAGAGGCCTGGTACCAGTGTCTAGTTATGACCTTCCTTATTGGCTTTGTGCCTTGAGGAATGGAAGGATGTTACATGTATGTGATTGCTATGTTTATGCAAGTATGTATGCATGATGATATGTGGTATAGGTGCGTGCTCACTAAGCGTAAGCTTACCCCGTTGTTATTCATCTTTTAGTGGCAGGTACATCTTCGAAGAATAAAGGAAAGGCTCCAGCTTGAAGCTTTTGGATTTGCGGCAGCTCAGCAGCTTATATTTTCTTGGATTTTCGTGTAAGAAAATGGTTTATAAGGAAAGGGTGTTTTAAAAGAAAAAGTTTTCACGGCTGAGCTGCGGTCCAGAGCATCAAGACGGGGGTGAGCACACTATTCCATATTAGGATTTATGATAAAGCATGTTCAGTTTTTGTGAAAGACCAGTTTTATAACTGTATTGGATGAGTAATTATGTTTATGTATGCTAGATATGGTCAATGTGACAAGGTTATGGTTTCAAGTATGTTTTGTTTGATGCATAATGTGAATTAGAATATGATTATAATGTTTATATGATAAGTGGTAGATATGGAAAATGTTGTGATATATATGTTAAAGGTACCAACTAAGCTGGGAATTGGAACCTTAGTGACGGTGTTGAGTCTAAACATGGAGGGTGTAATTATAATGGTATAAGGGCCCATACCATTGCAATTACATTGTACATGCCGGGACTTGATATAGTTGCAAAAGAATTCTATGAACCAGACAAGGTTGAGGGTTAGGTAGTAACATGCTAGAAAGGGATTTTGTTAAGAGAGTATAAGCAGAGGGTTTCTAAGGAGCATGTTAGAAAGAAAGACAACTAAGCTAGGACTTCTGGACTATGCTAGGAGTTTGCTCAGGGGGGGGATGTAGATGAATTATTCTAAAGTATCATGTTTATGTATCAGAATGGTGAACACTAGAAGGCAAGGCAAGAGACCGATTATTGAAGAGGATCAGGAAATTCCTGATCTGAGAGGTGTGATCGCTGCTGAGGTCGGGGAGGTTCTTCACGAGTTACTCCCAAGTCTCTTTGAGCAGGTAAAGCAGGAACTGGCTAATGAAATTCGTAGTTAGGTAGAGGCAGCTGTGGCCAGCAGGGCCAGTGGATCAGGGGGCTTGTCAGGCGTACAACCACGGGGGACAAGCTGCAGAGATTTCTCGGCCTGTCAGCCGCCACAGTTTGAGGGGCAGAAGGACCCCGTAACCAGCACTCGTTGGATAGCTGAGGTGGAGGGTGCTTTCCGCACCAGTTTTTGTACCGAGGAAGTCAAGGTTCGCTACGCATCGAACCTTCTGAGGAAGGCAGCGAAAGACTGGTGGAACCTTATTGTTCGTGCTCGGACGCCAGAACAAGTGGATAGCATGACTTGGGAACAGTTCAAGGAACTGTTCATGGAACAGTATGTGCCCCAAATTGAGGTAGAGAGACTCACAAATGATTTTCTATCTATGGAGCAAACTACGGAGTCAGTGAACGAGATCACTGACAAATTTTTGGAGCGGTCCCTTTTCTGTCCTGAGTATGTCAGGAATGAAAAGGCCAAAATGTACAGATATGTGAGAGTTTTGAAACAGGAGATTAGAGAATTTGTTGTTATGGCAAGGTGCACTGATTTTCAGCAGATGCACGAGGCGGCTCGGGCTAGAGAGCTCGAATTAGAGAGCCAAAGAAAGACAAGAAGGGCAGAAACGGTTCAGACTCAACCTCAGCAGACTAAGAGGTTCAAAACTGGGAGTCATAAACCGGAGGTAAAGAAAGAGTTCAAGAGAGAGCATCCCCGTTGTGGGAAGTGTGGACGACAGCATCCGGGAGAATGCCGTATGGGCTCCGGAACCTGTTACAAATGCGGGCAACCGGGTCATATCAGTCGAGACTGCAAGGCGACCGCAAAGATATGTTTTAAGTGCTACAAGCCGGGCCACTTTGCTGACGAGTGCCCAATGAATACCGGGTCGGTCCAGAACTCGGGAACCGCACCGGTGAAGATGCTAGAGGGTGGATTGGGAAAGAAGAACGACGCACCCAGGACTCGGGGGAGAGTGTTCCAGATGACCGTAGATGAAGCAAAGGAGGAGCCAGATGTCGTGACAGGTATTTTTCCTGTTAATGCATCACCTGCCCTTGTCTTATTTGACTCGGGAGCTACTAAATCTTTTGTTTCTTTATCGTTTTGTAAAGACTTTGCTATTGTAAAGGACAAGTTAGAGAGTCCGCTAGAAGTAGAAATAGCGGACGAGGAGTTTCGTTTTGTGAGTGATGTGTATAAAGGTAATGTAATAGAGATAGCCGGAGTGAAGTTTAGTATAGATCTTATTCCTATTGCGATGAGGGAAATAAATGTAGTAGTTGGGATAGATTGGCTTAGTCGGAATGGAGCGCGCATTGATTGTGAAAAACAGCAGGTAGTGATTCGAACCCCAAGTGGGGGAGAATTAACTATCTCGAGTGAAGGAAGAAAAGGGGTACCAAAGGTGTGCACTTTGGCCAAAGCTAGAAGATATGTGCACCATGGTGGTAGCAGTTACTTGGCGTATATTGTTGATGAACGGGAGGAGAAAAAGAAGAGAACAGTGGCAGATGTACCAGTGGTCAGCGAGTTTCCGGATGTTTTCCCGGATGACTTGCCTGGCATTCCTCCCGGGAGGCAAGTGGAGTTCCGAATAGACTTGATTCCGGGGGCGGCACCGGTAGCAAAGGCTCCTTACCGTTTGGCACCTCCGGAGATGCATGAACTGTCTAAGCAGCTGGAGGAACTGTTGGATAAGGGTTTCATCCGCCCCAGTAGTTCACCTTGGGGAGCCCCTATCCTTTTCGTGAAAAAGAAGGACGGGTCGATGCTGATGTGCATCGACTATAGAGAGCTTAACAAGCTTACGGTGAAGAACAGATACCCATTGCCGAGGATCGACGATCTCTTCGATCAACTTCAGGGAGCCGTTTGGTTCTCTAAGATAGATCTTCGCTCAGGGTACCACCAGTTGAAGGTCAGGGAAGAGGATGTTCACAAGACAGCGTTCAGAACCAGGTACGGGCATTTCGAGTTCATCGTGATGCCATTTGGTCTGACGAACGCACCGGCGGCATTCATGGATCTTATGAATAGAGTTTGCAGACCGATGTTGGATAGGTCAGTCATCGTGTTTATAGACGATATACTGATCTACTCCAAGTCGAAGGAGGATCATATGGAGCATCTACGAGAGGTTTTGGAGATTTTGCGTAAGGAGCAGTTATATGCAAAGTTCTCCAAGTGTGATTTATGGTTACAAGAGGTTCAATTTCTTGGACATCTTGTGAACCGAGAGGGTATCAAGGTAGACCCAGCGAAGGTGGAGGCAGTGATGAAGTGGGAAACCCCGAAGACTCCCACTGAGATTAGGAGTTTCCTTGGATTAGCCGGGTACTACCGCCGGTTCATCCAGGATTTCTCCAAGATAGCAGTTCCGTTGACGAAGCTGACGAGGAAGAACGAACGTTTCGTTTGGGGAGAGGAACAGAAAACAGCGTTCGAAACCTTAAGGAGAAAGTTATGCGAGGCTCCGGTGTTGACACTACCGGAGGGAGTTGAAGACATGACAGTCTACTGTGATGCGTCTTATCACGGGCTAGGCTGCGTTCTTATGCAGAGGGGAAGGGTGATTGCCTATGCGTCTCGTCAACTGAAGACGCATGAGGTGAATTACCCGACTCACGATTTGGAGCTTGCGGCAGTGGTGTTCGCTCTCAAGTTATGGCGGCACTACCTGTATGGGGTGAAGTGTACTATCTATACGGACCACAAGAGTCTTCGTTATTTCATGGATCAACAGAATTTGAACATGAGACAGCGGAGGTGGTTGGATGTGGTGAAGGATTATGATTGCGAGATTCTTTATCACCCGGGGAAGGCAAATGTCGTAGCGGATTCCTTGAGTAGAAGAGCGAGTAGTGTTCTACTTCGGGTACCGTTGATGAGACTAACAGTATCAACGTCGCTTCACGACTTGGTAAGAAGGTCTCAAGAGGAAGCGATCAAGGGTGAGAACCAGAAGAAGGAACGGATAAAGGGACAGGTGGATCAGTTAGTGCCCGACAGTCGAGGTCTATTGACTCGGTACGGTCGGGTATGGGTTCCAGTATCGTGTGAGGCAAGGCAGACACTTCTGGACAAGGCGCATAAGTCAAGGTTCTCTATCCATCCCGGTGCTACTAAGATGTATAGTGATCTGAAGACTGACTACTGGTGGCCGGGGATGAAGAGGGACGTGGCTAAGTACGTGGAGAAATGTTTGACTTGTTTAAGGGTCAAAGCAGAGCATCAGAGACCGCACGGGAAGTTACAGCCATTAGAGATACCAGAGTGGAAGTGGGAGCATATAACAATGGATCTGATTACCAAGTTGCCTCGAACACCTAGGAATCATGATGCCATTTGGGTGGTTGTAGATAGGCTGACAAAGAGTGCCCATTTTATCGCGATCCGTGAAAGTTCATCTGCAGAAAAGTTAGCTGACATCTATGTCAGTGAAATTGTAGCAAGGCATGGGGTACCGGTAACAGTGATATCAGACAGGGATGTTCGGTTTACGTCGCGGTTTTGGGGGAAGTTCCATGAAGATTTGGGTACGAGACTTCAGTTCAGTACAGCCTTTCACCCACAGACGGACGGGCAAAGCGAGAGAACAATTCAGACTCTTGAGGATATGTTGAGAGCCTGTGTTTTGGATTTTGGGGGCAGCTGGGATACGTATTTACCGTTGGCTGAGTTCTCATACAACAACAGTTTCCATGCCAGTATTGGCATGCCTCCGTATGAGATGTTGTACGGGAGAAGGTGTAGGACTCCTATCTGTTGGGGAGAGGTAGGCCAGCGGGAGTTAAGCAGCACAGAAGTGGTTCAGAAAACGACGGAAAGTATTGAGATGATTCGGGATAGGCTACGAACCGCACAGAGTCGTCAAAAGAGTTACGCCGACAAGCGAAGGTCGGATTTGGAGTTCAACGTGGGAGATAATGTTTTGTTGAAGGTGTCACCTTGGAAAGGGGTGATCCGATTCCGGAAGATGGGCAAGCTAGGCCCTAGGTTTATCGGACCTTTCAAGGTGATAGCACGGGTTGGGAAGGTTGCGTACCGGCTGGAGCTTCCGCCGGAACTCAGTCTGATACACAACACCTTCCACGTGTCTCAGTTGAGGAAGTGTTTAGCTGACGAGTCGGCGCATGTCCCTATAGATGACATACAGGTCGACGAACGGTTGAATTATATTGAGAGACCGATAGCAATCTTGGAAAGGAAGACCAAATCCTTGCGAAACAAGGAGATCAGCTTAATGAAAGTTCAGTGGGAACACCGAAAAGGATCAGAATGGACATGGGAACCGGAAGCTGAGATGAGATCGAATTATCCGGAACTCTTCCAAGTCTGATCGATTTCGAGGACGAAATCCTGGTAAGTGGGGGAGAGTTGTAACACCCCGTTTCCCAATTTACGTGATTTAACTGTCTCTTTCGGGGTTGAGTTAATTTTTGGGTCGTTATGTACGTGTTCAGGAATCTAGGGGCCAGTTTATCAATTTTGTAAGATGAGGGTGTGTTTTTGCATGTATGTAAAGGGGATGGAAACCCTAAACACCCTCATTTGCAGCCATTTGTTTCTTTAGCAAAGAAGAGAGAAAAGAGAAAGGGATTTTCGGAGTTCTTGTGAGCTGCTGTGAAAGACCGACCGATTCTCCTTCGTTAACCGTTGGATCGTCGTGAAATTTGGACAGCGACTTCACGACCCTCTAATATACATTCTGACCGAAGGGATTTGGCATCGGAGTTCCCAGTAGAGAGAACCAAGTGTCCGAAGTTGCTGTATTTTTCCAGGCGAAAGATTTGGTGATTTTGGAAGATTCAAGTTGTGAAAGGTTCTAAGAGGATTGTTGTTCGCGGTCTAGAATTGCAAGGTATGTGTATTATGTTTAGAAATCAATAGAAATGGGGCGTATGAAATTGGATGTTTGGCAAAGTTTTATGGTATTTGGACTATCCTAGCTATGTCATTTCGGGATGAGAGATGGGATAGAATTAGAGTTCCATTTTTGGGCTTGTTATGATATGTGTATGTATGAATGTTATAGGTGGTACGAGGTGATTATTATACACTGTGAAGTACTTGGTAATTGACATCTTGACAGGTGAGTACTCTACCTATATTATGTAAGTTATGTGTATGTAGTTGGATTGCATGTGTGATTATGTGTATGTTTGGCTTTACCAAAGGAAAGAGTACCTATGGTGGTAGTAATACCCCTAGGGAATATGTTATGTATGAAGAGGTCTGGTACCAGTGTCTAGTTATGACCTTCCTTATTGGCTTTGTGCCTTGAGGAATGGAAGGATGTTACATGTATGTGATTGCTATGTTTATGCAAGTATGTATGCATGATGATATGTGTTATAGGTGCGTGCTCACTAAGCGTAAGCTTACCCCGTTGTTATTCATCTTTTAGTGGCAGGTACATCTTCGAAGAATAAAGGAAAGGCTCCAGCTTGAAGCTTTTGGATTTGCGGCAGCTCAGCAGCTTATATTTTCTTTTGATGAATGATAGTTTTGGATTCTCTAAGCTTTTCAGTTGAATATTGTTTTTCTCAAACTTATTGGTTTTAAGTTGCAAACTTGTACTCTTTTCTATAAGATTATGGGATTTTATCTAAATGTTTTAATTACAAATCTTCCGCTGTATTTTAAGGTTACTTTCCGTTAAATGAGTGTTTTAAAGATAAGGGATGTTACATGCCAAGTACCCAAACTACGTTTATTATCTCGACAAAGCTCTGTATGGACTGAAACAGGCTCCAAGAGCATGGTACGAACGACTTTCAACATTTCTTCTCGACAATTATTTCGACAGAGGTACAACCGATACTACTTTGTTTTATAAAAGAAAAGGTGATGAGATTCTGCTTGTACAGATCTATGTGGATGACATTATTTTTTGTTCTACAAATGCACAACAGTGCAAATATTTTGAAAAACTCATGCAGAGTTAGTTTGAAATGAGTATGATGGGAGAATTAAACTTCTTCCTAGGACTCCAAGTAAAAAATCATCAGAGGGAATTTTCATAAATCAAGCTAAATGTGTCTCCGACATTCTTTCAAAATTCAGGCTCTCTGATGCCTCTGTAATGAAGACCCCCATGTCCACTAGAAATAAGTTATACTAAGATCCAAATGGCAAATCTGCAGAGTGCAAGCTCTACAGAGGCATGATTGGGTCCCTTTTATACTTAACAGCAAGTAGACCTGATATAATGTACACTACATGCCTCTGTGCAAGATATCAAGCTAACCCAAAGGAATCCCACCTTCTTGCTGTAAAGAGGATCTTCATATACCTTAAAGGAACCAAAAATCTTGGGCTCTGGTATCCGAAGAACTCTGGCTTTGATCTTAAGGCATACACAGATCCAGATTATGGAGGATGCAAGCTTGACCGAAAAAGTACCTCTAGGAGTTGTCAATTGTGTGTCGACATCTAGAGCAGAAGCTGAATATGTTGCTGCTGCTAGCTGTTGCTCCCAGGTTCTGTGGATGAAGACTTAGCTAAAGAACTACGGTTACAACATATACAAGATACCCATCCTCTGTGATTCAAAAAGTGCCATTGCAATCTCTGCCAATCCTGTACAGCACTCAAAAACAAAGCATATCGATATCCGTACCACTTTCTGAAGCATCATGTTGAACAAGGTACAATCGAGATGTACTTTGTGTCTACTGAATACCAGCTTGCAGACTTATTCACCAAGGCACTAGATGAGAAAAGATTCCTTTTCTTGGTGAGTAAGTTGGGTATGATAAACATGAGTTGAACCCTCTATAAGTAAGACTTTATCCTCTTGTGAATATGTATATATTTAAACTCTTATGTATGTAAATTCCTTATCATCAAAAGTTCTGCACCCAACAGAGCTTCTGTGGGATTTCTCAGAGCCTCTGACGATCTTCACAGAACCTCTGGTGTGTTTGACCTATGTTCTGTGCATTACTTATCTCATTTGATCCAAGCATAGGTCAAGGGGGAGCAGAAGGAGATCTTGAATTAATCAACAGAAGTGGTTAATTCAAGGGGAGCCAAAGAAGAGACGTGATCAACCAAATCCACAGAAGTCAGGTACTATGTGGAGCAAAGGGGAATCAAAAGGTAAGTATCTCGCACAAAACATCTTTCCAAAACAGTTTTCTAGGACACAAATTTCCAAATATGCCCTAAAAACATTGTTTAAAACAATTAAAACTTTGGATGAACAAAACGTTTTATGAATTTTCAGTTATTAGAAATTTTTACTTATAGAGCCTCTACTGGGCTCAACAAAGCCTCTGTAAGTCAGAGCCTCTGTGAATGCAGATTTTTGCACGAAAATTCAATCGATCATTTCCACTGTCTTTTCAAATGTTTTGGATAAAGGTGCAAGCTCATAAGTTATGGAAGAAGAATTCAAATCACAGAGCTCATTCTGTCACAGAGCCTCTGTTGATTTGACACTTGTGCACAGAAACGGGATTTTGTAGGTGCGGGTTATTTTTCTACAGTGACAGTCATTTGTGAATAGAGACGCCCACGCGCTCAGCATTAATGGGCCGCGCACGACGTCTAATCGTGCTCTGCCACCTCTGACGTGTCACACCTCTATTGGATGTGTCAGTCAAACGACGGTTCAGAGCGTGGTAACAGCTGTAAGAACTTGAGAGCGGACCCCAAATATCATTTAATTCACTTTTTACTGTAGAATTCTATCCGTTCCAAACCTCAACTATATAACCCCGTTTCATCTTCTTCTTCATCTTTTACGATTTCCTCTCAAGATTAACTCCGGTGAATAGTGAAAAACCTGTAACTTTCTCCTTTCTACTCCATTTCTTCACGTCTTCAGTAATGGCTTCCACTAGAAACTCACCGGCGTCATCCCCTGCTAATCCGTTGATTTCACTCCGACCACTCACCTACAGTTCTTCTACGAGAATGATCATTTCGAGAACTCCCTACCCCTAAAACCAAACAATCATTACCTCGTGCCATCAAGAACAGGATTTGGTGAAGAACACGTCGTTCTATTGAACATCCTGGAGAACCACCCTCTGAACACGCTGCTCACGAAGAACATTACTTGCATCCCTTCCAGATACCTGAACCAGTTCTGGCAGAGCTGTTATTATGATTCAGAAACAAGGGAAATCAGAGGTTACATCTCCAAACCTGATAAATCCGAGAACATAGAGCTTAGGTTTCCCAGAACCATGTTGTCTCTGGAGTTTAATCTACCCACAAGAGGGCTTTTAGGGATTAAGGAGTATGCATAAATCCCCTCTGACAGAGAGCTCTGCGATTTTGCAGAGATGTTGGGATACAATACCCACCTTAACAAAAGGAATGACTTCAGACAAAACCGCTTTCCACCTCTGTGGAATACCTTATTCTCGATCCTCAACAGATGCCTCACAAGCAAAGTTGGAAGCCCTGATTAAACCTCACACCAAATTCTCGCCATAATGTTCAGGGTTAATTATGACTTACCCATTGATTTTGCGGCTCTGATGATGCAAGAGCTCGTAAACACCATCGATCGACGCATATCCACACAGAAGGCCAAGGGCCCAAACGTCAAAGACCTTTCAGTCTTACAGTTCCAGAGGACTATCGGAGTCATTCTGGAACCTCTGCTACTCCTCAACAAATGGCCAATGGAAGGGCCAATAGTCAAGACTTACCCAATGGGAAGAATGGTCGCCAACAAACACGCAGAGGGGTATGCGATCTGCAGACCTCTGACAGCCAAACTTTTGACCTATGCCTCTGATGAACAACTTAGGTTAGATTATATACGCGTTCACAGGACTCCAGAACCAAGTCCTGTGACACCCCCGCGTTTAGGAGTCCCCCTATGAACAATAGTGGTAGAGAGAATGAGCCCCGAAGAGCACGCAGAAGCTGTGGTCAAACACGAGCAAAAACTAGCCAATATAAGACTACAGAGGAAAAAGATGATCTCCTCTGTATCCTCGACAAAGACATCCACCCCCTCCAAGGCACAAAAGGCTCCCAGAGCAAAGAAACCTACAGAAGGAACCTCTTCGAGTGATGCACAGATTCCCCAACCTCCACCAAAAACGGTTGTTGCATCCTCTGCACCCCTTCCTCCAAAAGGGAAAAAGAAACGCAAGACAAAGTCATCAGAGGAGGGTGCTCCAAAGCCAAAGAGAAAGAAAACCAAGAAACCCACAACTCCTCTGCAGACCATCGTAGAGGAACCCGAAAATGTAGAGAAAGTCCATGAACAACCTCTGCAATCCCCCACTCCAATCAATTATGCAGAGGAGACTGACTTCTGTGCTTTCATCTAAACGCCTGACATTGCTGAATCTCTAGATACATCTAGGTGGAATGCAGAAGATTTCCTAGAGTTCAACACCGACCAATCCCAAGTGGACTCCACTATACTAGAGGTTGACCCTGCAGAAGATATACCAGTATTCAACACCGACACATCCCAAGTGGATTTCACTGTAACAGAGGTTGATTCTGACCCAGAGGAACATGGTGACCAGTTTTCCTCTCCTCCGAGCTATGACCCAGAACTACAAAATACAGAGGAAATGATAGAAAATGAAGATACTTGGGTTGAAGTCCAATCTAGGCTAGAATCCCCCATTCTAGGATACATGACTGAAGAGGAAGCTTCAAAACATACAACCACAAAACCATCAGTCATCATCTCAGAGGTGGTTTCTGATATGGAGGTTGACAGAACCTCTGATGCTATCCAAGCACAAATAGCAAGTATTCTGCATCCACACGTACAGAGCCTACTTGGCACTCATCCGTGCTACGAATCCTTAGAACTTAGGATAGAATCCCCAATACTTAGATGTATGACAGAGGTTGAAGCCTAAAAATATGTCAAAGTTGGAAGAGGCACACAACCACAACCCCTTCCCAGTGCAACCCACATCTCTGACACCGCCAGTCTAGTGGCAGAAGGTGTCATTGAAAAGGAGCAGCACAGCTCGATCCAAACCCAAGCAAACCGGACAGAGGAACCTCTTTCCACCCCTGTGCCACCTATAACCGGGGAAACCATTCCAAGGGAGTCCTCTCCAAAGGACTCACCTTCAGTTCGTGATCAGTTGCCCCAGATCACCTCCTACATCCCAACAGAGGAATTCATTTCCTCTGACACACACACACTTATAGGTCCCAACAGCTCTTCAGAGGAGCTTAGAAAGCACAACGACGAAGGGACTCTAGACAAGTCCCCAAGTCAACTTAAGGATACTCATGTACCCACCTCTGGAGTGGATCAGGACAATGTGCTTAACAGAACCTTCGTAGAGTCTGAAGCTCAAAAAGCCTCTGCTCTAGGATCGAAGGGAAGTCCTTCCGCTCTCAACATACAAACAGGAGTAAAAGAAGGCGTCTCAGGAACAGAGACTCACTCTGGTGATAGATTCGTTCACCCAGAGGTTACACCTGGTCCATACGTCTTAAGGGGTGAGTTCCAAACCCTTGTCACCTCTATGACCAATTCATTAGAGGGGTTGAAAAGCTCCTTTAATACTTTTGCAGATTCTTCTACAAGGGAAATCACAGATCTGACCACCAAAGTGGACCACCTGTCCATAGAGGTGAAAAATGCCATGGCCAAAGTCAGCCCTGCTGCAACAACCTCTGCTAAAGCTGAACCGAACTCCACTTATGCTCTGGAAAACTCCATTGCCGACCTCTCTAAGCAACTGAAGAAGGCCAGAAAGGCACAAAAGACCCTCCCACAAACCTCTGCTCCCGTCATCACCATCGAAGATCTTCATAAGGCTCTGGATAAAGTCCAAAAGCATATTCTCGATCAAACCAAAGCTCTGAAGCCCCTGGACTATATCACCTGAGCCTAACTCACAGAATTGGGTCAAGGGGTTCTAAATGAAATGACCGAATTCATTAGAGCCTTCACAGCTGCCAACGCAAACTATGTCAAGGATTTTCGAGCCAGCATGGGCAAGCTGCGCTTCAACACAGAAGCACAGGTCGCGTACCTTCTAGGCATCTGCGATGACTTGTGTGCTAAGATGATAGCCGCAGGTGCCTCTCAACCCAAACAGCCAGAAACAACATGCAGAGTAGAGGGCACAAGAGAAAAGGGTCAGGATGACTCTGATGATGATTCTGATGGATCATCAGGTCATCCTGAGGGGGAGAAGAAGAGACAAGACAGAGCTGCCTCCAGAGGTCTACCAGCTCCACCACTCAACGCAGAACCAATAAGCCAAGTCCCCCAAACCTCTGAAAACCAACAACAAAAGAATACCACAGAGGAAACACCCACCTATGTGGAAATGACACTTGTATCTGATGAAATCCAAACCCAAACCCAAATACCTTCAACCCCTAAAGCTCAGCAACAGACGCAAACCACAGAGGCAACATCCACCTCTATGGAAGCAATTCATATAACCGTAGAAGACTTGCCATCTCCAACCCACAAACCAACTGAATAATTTCAAATCCTTACATCCTCTGAAGAAGATCAACCATCCCAATCACCAAAACCAACAGAAGATAAATCCTCTACACCAACACCAAAAACACCAGAGGAACCCAAAATACCATCCCCTACACCAGAAGTTGAAAAGACAAAAACTCCATCTCCCAAACCCAAAGCACCAGAAGAACCCAAAACCAAACTCAGAACCAAAACCTTAGCTCATAAACGAAAATATCTGAGCAAATCAACAGAAGCCTCACCAACCAAACCCCAAACCAAACCCACATCACCACCCAAGTCCTCTGACAAACCTAAAGAGGCAACCCATACAAAAACTGCAGAAGCACCCCCATCCAAGCCCTCAGAAACTCTAAAGTCAAAACCAACAGAGGCAACCAAATCTTCACAAACAGGAGATCTACAGTCGAAGGCAAAAGACAAAGGAAAGGGAATATTGACAGAGGAACCTAAAAAGAAAAAGCCAAAGCATCAACCCATGGAGAAACTAATGAAAAGCTCTTTTAATGCTTTTGTTACACCTAAGCCCGAAGAAGAAGACTGGGCTTACGGACTCACTCCTCTGTCAACCAATCTCACAATAGATCCCAAGGCTAAGCCATCAGAGGATCGAGTGGCCCAAATAAAAAGCAAAATGGATGCTCTACGCAGGCCCATGCCTCCACCTATTGCACCTCCACGACAAATAGAAGAGGTGGTGTACAAGTATATGTACAGCAGAGCTATCAATGATCCTCTGCCACCATCCATCTTGAACCCTGAATTACTTAAGGAGATCGAAGATGTATTCAACAGAACATCAGCAAAACCTGTCAACCAAGTCTACTAAACCTCTAAAATCGACAAAGTTATACACTGCAAGCTTTCTAGCACAAGAGGCACTCAGATCCACTACAACATCTACAAAGTCAAAAGGATGGACAGAACCGAGAACCAATTCTCAGATGCTGATCTGAGGAACCTAAGCCCCTATGACCTGCCCGATCTTCTGAGCTGGGCAAGAAAGAACTACAACACCAGACTTGAACTTCAAAGGGCATATAGGGTGATCAAGAAAGCCATGCGCGAAAGGCTTCTACTATACAGTCTGAGTGACTTCCAAGTAGGACTCGACCTCGGAGTAAAAAAATAAGACTCCCACCACCAGAAGATGACTGCCCCTCTTTTGCCAGACCAAACTCCATCATTACATTTCCAAAGATTAGGTATGTCTATCAAGATCCTGCTGGAAAGTCAAGGTTATTCCTAGAGATTGATTGCCAGAATTATGTAACAAGTTCTTTGATAGAGTTCAGAGCCAATCTCATGGAGTACAGAGGAACAAAGTTCATGGATCAAACACTAGCCGACATATTAATAGAGGTCAACGACTCCGTCATCAACTTCAGAAACCTCTGCATCAAATTCTATCATGAACTCAAAAGCGGAGGAATCGACAACTGGAAATTCAACGATTTCCCAAATGCCAGAGTCTGATGTCCTCAACCTTCCTCTGTTTACTTTTCATATCGTACAATGTAATCAAATGTAAGTGCCTATGGCATAACTTTATATGAAAGTAAACTTTCAACAGAGGTCTAATACCTCTTGTCGAGTACTTAGCCTAGAAAACCATGCATTTTTCAAATTTTTATTTTTCAATTTTTTATTTTTCAATACTTAGGGGGAGATTGTTAGCTCCAACTTCTATGTAAAGAAGTATTGAAAAATAGGCTAAGTGTAAAACAGCGACAGGGCCTCTGCCAAGACACCGAGTGAAGGTCCAAGTGAAGACTCAACAGAAGACGTTCTCAGAGGACAAGGCCACAGAGCCTCTGTCATACTTGACAGAGCCTCTGTGGTATGAAGACTGAAGACTTAGAAGATTATTTGGAGATCAAAACAAAGACGATCGTGCTTCTCACGTTCTCTGCTGTACGAAGATCTTGAAGATCATTCGTACAAGGCGTGCCCTGCACATTCCACGTGTCAACCTCTGAAGGGTTACAGCCTTTGCAAATTGCGGCACACTACATTAACGTTGTACCTGTAGCAGATCACGATGTTGTCTTTGTACCCTTAGTACTTCTTGTCTAAAGCTTGTCCCCTAATGAACAGTATAAATAGAAGACTCATGTATAGCTATTATATTAACTTTGTACGACACACACACCTTTAGAGAAGAATTCATATCATACTTTCGGTGTTCTTGGTGTTCTTGGTTAATCAATATACAGTGAACTATTGAGTTAATCTTTTGTGTTATTATTATACCACGTATTATATTGTGTGTCTTTCTACCTAGAATATATATTTAGTTCGATAAAACGCTTCCGCACACTATTTTGTTTGAACTATTAAATATTAATATCATTGTTAAGTAATTTCGGGATCAACACTTTTAACAAACAAGAATCCAAAGAAAAGATAAGAGTACTCTCAACAAAATTTTGAGATTTTTAAAAATAAAAAATATATTAAAAAAAATCTTGGTCCCACCATATTGTTCCTTTCTCTTTCTTTGCCCCTCACAATAATTTCTTCAAACACTTGAGAAACCTCAAGTGTTTGTTAAGTAAAGCCTTGTTTAAGTCATTGTCTCCAACGGTCAAGCCTTGTTCAAATCTTCATCAAGCCTTCTTCAAGCAACCATTGGAGATGCTCTAAAGTCAAAGCTAATTAGTCCAATGGGTAATAACCAGTTTCTAGACAGATCCCATTGAATTCGAGTTTTCGAGTTTTTTGGGGAGCCTTGAAGTCGATGTTGGAATGCTAAATGTATGAATTATGAAAGCTAAAGTTGGACTGATATATTCATATGGGTAAACCAGAAAGACCCTTGAGTGGCGACGGACGTGTTAAACCAAGAATCTTCTTCTCGTTCATCGAACCCATGTATGAATGCTTTGAGCTTGAGCTTTAGATATTGAAATCGGGTGGGGTGCTGAGTTTCGAGAATCTTGAGTTCTTGCTCGGCCACCTCTTTCATCTTCTTGTGGAAGGGTGGATGCATGGGTGCAGAGCAGTGTGATTTAAATGGCAATGGAGGACACAGGTTTTTAGGAGACTAATGAGGTCTGCCGTTGTAGCCCACTCTACGAAAAGGAAAAGCTTTTTGCTTTACATATCCCATATCCCAATATTTATTTCTTCTTTTTTGTTTTTTCTATACAAAAATTATTTCACATTCAACTTTTTACAATACTTTTAAAGGCAAATGATTAAATTAAATTAATTTTAGAAATGAAAATGCCAATGCTAAACATAAACCTGATCACTTTTGAATTAAAATCTCTAACTAACTAAACTAGACAATATTTTTTGTTGTATTTATTTAAATATAAGTATAAAGTAATCAAGAATTTAATGTTGCATTTGATTTTATAGCAAACGATCACTTTACGTTTTTATAGATAGATATTGTTGCAAATTGATTAAATCATGTACAAACATCATAATATGTTATGAGTGATTTTTAAATTGTTTTATTGATCTTCTTCTTATATCGTTATGTTTTTAATTTTAATCGTTATAAAGTCGTCTTCATTACATTATAAAAATAATGTAATTATAACATAAATATTCAATAAATAATAACAAAATTGTTATAGTTTGTTTTTTTATATATTAAAACAAAAAACTTAATTCTTTTTGTTAGCTCCAACTTCTATGTAAAGAAGTATTGAAAAATAGGCTATGTGTAAAACAGCGACAGAGCCTCTGCCAAGACACCGAGTGAAGGTCCAAGTGAAGACTCAACAGAAGATGTTCTCAGAGGACAATGCCACAGAGCCTCTGTCATACTTGACAGAGCCTCTGTGGTATGAAGACTGAAGACTTAGAAGATTATTTGGAGATGAAAACAAAGACGATCGTGCTTCTCACGTTCTCTACTGTACAAAGATCCTGAAGATCATTCGTACAAGGCGTGCCCTACACATTCCACTTGTCAACTCTAAAGGGTTACAGCCTTTGCAGATTGCGGCGCACTACATTAACGTTGTACCTGTAGCAGATCACGATGTTGTCTTTGTACCTTAGTACTTCTTGTCTAAAGCTTGTCCCCTAATGAACAGTATAGATAGAAGACTCATGTTGAGCTCTTCTATTAACTTTGTACGACACATACACATTTAGAGCAGAATTCATGTCATACTTTCGGTGTTCTTGGTGTTCTTGGTTAATCAATATACAGTCAATTATTGAGTTAATCTTTTGTGTTATTATTATATCACGTATTATATTGTGTGTCTTTCTACCTAGAATATATCTTTAGTTCGATAAAACGCTTCCGCACACTCTTTTGTTTGAACTATTAGATATTAATATCATTGTTGAGTAATTTCGGGATCAACAATTGGTATCAGAGCCTTCCTTGATTTTCTATGTCAAGAGATCCTCTCTGACAATGATTTTCGGTAGAAACTTGGATTGATTTTAACCTGTTCTTCGTTTATTTCAAACAGCCTCTGTTTTTCTGCCATTCTCGACCAGTTCGACTTTGGTAAACTTACAGAACCTGTTTCTACGGTTAAAACACTCCATTTTAGTGCATTGTTCAAGGTTTTAAGATTATAAACTCATTCAGAAAAATCCATTCCATCATCTGAAAATCTGTTGTTCATACTCTGTTTTCTGGTATTTTCAAACTCTTTTCAAAATGACGAACACGAACAACTTCTTCACCGCTGGTTCTTTAACCAAGCCACCCACTCTACTCAGAGATGAGTACCCTCAATGGAAGATACGAATGATTCACTTCTTCGAGGGTACTGACAAAGAACTAGTCTACTATATCCACAATCCTCCTTTCGTTCCTATGGTCACAGTACCACGAGTTCCTGCCACAGATGATACTCCAGAGATTCCTGAGCACGAAAAACCAAAGACAAAGGATAAATGGTCTGCCCCAGACTGGGAGAAATACGAAATTGCTCAGAAGACCAAGAGACTTCTGATAATTGCCATACCCAATGACCTCTTCCAATCCCTAGATGCGTGTGAATCTACATACGATCTATGGAAGGAACTGGAGAAACAATTGGAGGGAGGGGCCAAGACTCAGAAGAACCGCAGAGCCCAATGCATCAACGAATACTACGCATTCAAAGCTCTGCCGACAGAGTCTCTGCAGTCAACCTATGACAGGTTTAACTCTCTCATCAACAAGTGTAAGAAGTTTGGAATCCACAAAAAACCTCTGAGGAGAACAACGTCATGTTCCTAAATAGCCTACATGAAGAATGGCTCCAGCTGTCTATGTCTCTTCAAACTAATCAGGACTTAGACACCTGGACTCTGTCAGATCTTTATGGAACATTGGCAGCCCAAGAACCTCAGATTGCACATGCTAAAGCTCAAACTAGTGTGCCTCTTGCACTTGTTGGTAAGGCGACAGAAGCTAAGGAGAAACCAAAGAAGGAGAAGTCTGTGGAGGAGAAGAAAGAGAAGAAGAAGAAGAAGGTGTTGGTTGTTGATAGTGAAGAAGAGGAATTGGTAGAAGAAGAGGAGGCAACCATGGCCTCAATAGCTAAATCTTTAGCTCTTTTGACCCGAGAATTCAGCAGAGGATACCAGAAGAAGTCTGGATATGAACGCAATGGGAGAGATGATCGTGGAGGGAAGTATGAGCCAAGGAATCAGGGAAGAGAAGATGGTAATGACCAATAGAGGTCAAATGACAAAAAAGACAGAGATGGTGACCAACAGAGGTCAGGCGACAGAGCTGGGAATGCACCCCAGAATCAGGGTTGTTTCAACTGTGGCAAGTCAGGCCACTATGCTGCAGACTGCAGTAGCAAACCAAACCACCCTCAGAGGGACGCTGCTTTCGACAAAAAGAAGGCAGAGTATTATGCTCAGAAACCGCTCATGGTGGAGCAGGAAAACTGGCAGTCAGATGAATCCTCTAACGAAGGAGAAAAAAAGAACATCCTGTTCTGCGGGATGGCAGAGGTCAGCTCCTCCGACTCTGACAGTGAGGTATCCACTTCTGACTCTTCCTCTAATGAAACAGAAGCTGATTTGCTTAAACTAACTGTTGAATACACTGAACTTAAAAAGACCTGCGAAAATGTAAAAAAGAAGCTTGCATTTTTTTGAGAGAGAAGCCAAACTTCTCACCCAAGAAAAGGCAAATATATTTCAAGAAAAAGGAAGAGATTGAAACTAACTGGAATAAACATCTAAATCCTTTAAAAGAAAAGATTTCAGAACTCAACTCTTCCTTAAAAGCTAAATCTAAAGAACTTATGGATGTTGGGAGCGACAGAATGAATATTCTTGCTCTTAAACACTATTTTCAAAAGGAAAGAGAAGTCCTTCATCAAGACCTACTCAGAAGAGACCTTTTAATTAAAAAAATATCAAGATGCACAGAAGGTATACGAAAAGGTCAATACATAAATAGGAAGAAGGGGAATTGGCTTCTGTGATATAGATCCATATACTGGAACCAAAAGAAACAAGTCCCTGTCTTCTCTATTTCATATTGGAAGCACAAGAAAACCTGGTTTTCCAAACTTACTCTCTGTTAGCAAAAGGCGAAAAGTCTTTGGGGAACCTCACCAGAGGAAACCTCTGAAGATGATAAATGTGTGGTTTGAAAACACAGATCTGTTATCTTCAGCCTCTGTCAAAAGAGAATCCAAACCTAAGAGATATCTGAAAACTCAAGATCAGATAGGAATCTTCAAGTTTGGTGACCCCGAGACTCAAACACAGGTTTCTTTTGTCTGCAGAGGCACCTGAATTCTTTCCCGCTTCTTCAGACGAAAAACTAAAAAATATTTCTGAAAATGAGTTAATGGAAATTGGCAAAAACAATTTTTATGAAAACCTCTTAACATCCTCTGTTGATCAAAATCTCTCTAAGGAAATCTTGATAAATACTTCTGTTGATTTGGAATATAGTCCCAAAGAAAAGGAAGAAAATGAGTATAACACATGCTCTGAAAGTCCAGCCTCTGTCAACAGAGATCTTAGTGACTCAACCTCTGTATATGAGGACGATTCATCCTCTGACGAATCTGAGAATGTCTCAATAGAGTCATAGATAGTTCCTTGTGGTACAGAGGAAATTAAACTTCCCTCTAGAATTCTTAACAAAACCATTCCTCCCAAGGAGAAAACCACAAGGATTCCTATATGTCCATACTTTTCGGACATGTGTATACAAGCCAAAACCTATCTTGAGGTTGAGAAAATCAAACAACAAAAGGAAATGTCTTCTCAAAATCCAAAAAGTTCAAAACCCATAAGGCCTCTTAAAGAAAAATTAACTTGGCAACAAAAGGGTAAGTGGGTTGAAAATAACAAATCTTTCTCTTCTGTGACAGTGAAACCTGCAGAAGTTCACCACAGAGGAAGAGGTCCACAGAAGGCTGCTCTCTATAGAGAATTTTCAAAACAACAATATAGCCTACATAGGTCTTCTTGTAATAGGAAGTCAAATGCTAGGGTAGAATGTAATATTAAAGCCTCTGTACCCAGTTTCAGTGTTTTAATGAAAAGTTCAAGCAAATTTCTTCGCATAATCATTATTGTCATTGTTTTGAACTTATGCATCAATTGAATAAACACTTCTCTAGCCCACACTGTTTCCTCTCTAGACCCAAAAGGAATGCAAAATTCAAGGGTAAGAAGAAACAAAATGGTTCTTCATCAGAAGTTAAAACCAAACCCAAAAAGGAAAACATAACCTTTGGCGACAACAAGAAGGGGTATATTAAAGGATATGGAGTCATCAAGAAGGAAAACATAACCGTTTGCAAAGTTGCATATGTGGATGGCCTTAAGCACAATCTTCTAAGTGTTAGCCAACTTTGTGATACGGGTTTTGACGTCATGTTCAAAAGAACCTTCTGCTCTCTGCAAGGTGAGGACACAGGAGTCGAACTTCTACGAGCCGAGCGAAAAGGTGATTTATACCTCATGAACTTTAGTGCCAAGAACAAGAAGGACAAGCTCTGCCTTGTTGCCTGTAAAAATGAAGAAGCCTGGTTATGGCACAACAGGTTCTATCATATAAACTTTCATACTTTTGACAAGCTAGATAAACTCGATTTACTCAAAGGTTTGCCAAATGTTAAATTCAATAAAGATCATGTGTGCTCTGCCTGTGAAATGGGTAAACTCAAAAGAGCTTCCCATAAAGGCAAGACTGATGTGTCTTGCCCTAGGCCTCTGTACATGCTCCACGTTGACCTCTGCGGTCCAATTGCTACACAAAGCCTAGGCGGCAAGAAATACATACTTGTGTTGATAGATGAATATTCGAGATATACATGGGTAGAATTTGTCTGAAACAAATCAGATGTTCCAAACATTCTGATAAATCTAATGATAAGAATCCAAGTTCTGTATGAGTGCAGGATTCAAAAGTTAAGAAGTGACAATGGCACAGAATTCAAAAACTCTGTCATTGAAGCTTAACTCACAGAAGAAGGCATATCTCAGAACTTCTCTGCTGCACGCACCCCACAACAGAATGGCATGGTTGAACGAAAGAAACGCACGCTTGTGGAGGCTGCAAGAACTATGCTGACATCATCTGGATTACCAACATCTTTCTGGGAAGAAGCTGTATCAACCGCATGCTACACCCAAAATCGATCAACTATGGTAAAGAGGTACATCAAAACACCGTACCATTTGATCAACAAAAGGCGACCAAACATCAAGTTCTTCCATGTATTTGGATGCAAGTGTTTTGTCCTGAATGATAGAGAAGCTAGAGGAAAGTTTGATGTGAAAGCAGACGAAGGCAAGTTCATTGGGTACTCTGCCACCTCAAAGGCCTACAGAGTTTATCTTCTGCGGTCCAGAACCATTGTGGAAAGCATCAATGTCTCTTTTGACGATTCCTTTCAAGAGACTTCTGAACAAATCAGTTCAGAACTCGGTCTGAAAAAGGAATCCTCTGGCATCTCCTCCACAAGAGAAGCAGACCTAAATCTGCTACTTGAAGAGATGTTCCATGATGATATTGATCCCTCTGCTGGAGCCATCAGAGCCTCTTGAGAAACATCTTCTGCAAACCAGACTGAGTCTAATATATCTCTAACTGGTACATTAAATAATTCATCCTCCTCTGTAAATCGTGCGGATGCAAGTGCTGAGGGGGATCCAACAGAAGATGATACAAGCAAAGATTCTACCACAGAGGCACTGGACATACCAACTCCAACTACAACAGAGGAAAACGAGGATTCAGTCTCTACTTCCTTAGAGGAACAAATTCCAACTCTTATCCCAATACTCCCACAAGCTGAAGAACCAAGTTCAAGCACAGAAGTACCTTCCACTAAGGTTGCACCAGAACCACAGTGTGCAACCACAGAGGTTCAACTAGATGATGCTAATGACCATCTTCCAAGAACGACGAAGTGGACGAAGAGCCATCCTCAGAACCTAATTATTGGCGATCCTTCTGAAAAAGTCAAGACAAGATCAGCCACTGCTAACTTTTGTTTCTTTACAAATTTTATCAGTGTGATCGAGCCAAAACGTGTCTCTGAAGCCCTAGATGATCCAAACTGGGTAGATGCAATGCAAGAAGAGATTCTACAGTTTGAGAGAAACAAGGTATGGACCCTAGTTCCCCTGCCACGAGGGAAACAAGCAATAGGGACTAAATGGGCCTTCAGAAACAAAAAGGATGAGGATGGGGTGGTCATTAGAAATAAAGCTAGATTGGTGGCCAAGGGATATTGCCAAGCAGAAGGCATTGATTACGATGAGACTTTTGCCCCTGTCGCACGGCTCGAAGCAATAAGAATCTTCTTAGCCTTCGCAGCCCACAGATGTTTCAAAGTTTTTCAAATTGATGTAAAATCTGCCTTTCTGAATGGTTAAATCCAAGAAGAAGTATACGTCCAGCAGCCACCAGGGTTTGAAAGTGCCAAGTACCCAAGAGCATGGTACGAACGACTTTCAACCTTTATTCTCGATAATGATTTCGACAGAGGTACAACCGATACTACTTTGTTTTATAAAAGAAAAGGTGATGAGATTCTGCTTGTACAGATCTATGTGGATGACATTATTTTTGGTTCTACAAATGCACAACAGTGCAAAGATTTTGAAAAACTCATGCAGAGTGAGTTTGAAATGAGTATGATGGGAGAATTAAACTTCTTCCTAGGACTCCAAGTAAAACAATCATCAGAGGGAATTTTCATAAATCAAGCTAAATATGTCTCCGACATTCTTTCAAAATTCAGGCTCTCTGATGCCTCTATAATGAAGACCCCCATGTCCACTGGAAATAAGTAATACTCAGATCCAAATGGCTAATCTGTAGAGTGCAAGCTCTACAGAGGCATGATTGTGTCCCTTTTATACTTAACAGCAAGTAGACCTGATATAATGTACGCTACATGCCTCTGTGTAAGATATCAAGCTAACCCAAAGGAATCCCACCTTCTTGCTGTAAAGAGGATCTTCAGATACCTTAAAGGAACCAAAAATCTTGGGCTCTGGTATCCGAAGAACTCTGGCTTTGATCTTAGGCATACACAGATTCAGATTATGGAGGATGCAAGCTTGACCGAAAAAGTACCTCTGGGAGTTGTCAGTTCCTGGGTGGTAAACTAGTCAGCTGGACTTCAAAGAAGCAGAATTGTGTGTCGACATCTACAGCAGAAACTGAATATGTTACTGCTGCTAGCTGCTGCTCCCGGGTTCTGTGGATGAAGACTCAACTAAAGAACTACGGTTACAACATATACAAAATACTAATCCTCTGTGATTCAAAAAGTGCCATTGCAATCTCTGCCAATCCTGTACAGCACTCAAAAACAAAGCATATCGATATCCGTTACCACTTTCTGAAGCATCATGTTGAACAAGGTACAATCGAGATGTACTTTGTGTCTACTGAATACCAGCTTGCAGACTTATTCACCAAGGCACTAGATGAGAAAAGATTCCTTTTCTTGGTGAGTAAGTTGGGTATGATAAACATGAGTTGAACCCTCTGTAAGTAAGACTTGATCCTCTTGTGAATATGTATATATTTAAACTCTTATGTATGTAAATTCCTTATCATCAAAAGTTCTGCACCCAACAGAGCTTCTGTTGGATTGCTCAGAGCCTCTCACGATCTCCACAGAACCTCTAGTGTGTTTGACCTATGTTATGTGCATTACTTATCTCATTTGATCCAAGCATAGGTCAAGGGGGAGCAGAAGGAGATCTTGAATTAATCAACAGAAGTGGTTAATTCAAGGGGGAGCCAAAGAAGAAGTGTGATCAACCAAATCCACAGAAGTCAGATACTATGTGGAGCAAAGGGGAATCAAAAGGTAAGTATCTCGCACAAAACATCTTTCCAAAACAGTTTTCTAGGACACAAATTTCCAAATATGCCCTAAAAACATTGTTTAAAACAATTAAAACTTTGGATGATCAAAAAGTTTTATGAATTTTCAGTTATTATAAATTTTCACTTATAGAGCCTCTACTGGGCTCAACAGAGCCTCTGTAAGTCAGAGCCTCTGTGAATGCATATTTTTGCACGAAAATTCAATCGATCATTTCCACTCTCTTTTCAAATGTTTTGGATAAAGGTGCAAGCTCAGAAGTTATGGAAGAAGAATTCAAATCACAGAGCTCATTCCATCACAGATCCTCTGTTGATTTGACACTTGTGCACAGAAATGGGATTCTATAGGTGCGGGTTATTTTTCTCCAGTGACAGTCATTTGTGAAATAGAGACGCCCACGCGCTCAGCATTAATGGGCCACGCACGACGTCTAATTGTGCTATGCCACCTCTGACGTGTCACACCTCTATTGGATGTGTCAGTCAAACGACGGTTCAGAGCGTTGTAACAACTGTAAGAACTTGAGTGCGGACCCCAAATATCATTTAATTTACTTTTTACTGTAGAATTCTATCAGTTCCAAACCTCAACTATATAACCCCGTTTCATCTTTTACGATTTCCTCTCAAGATTAACTCCGGCGAACAGTGAAAAACCTGCAACTTTCTCCTTTCTACTCCATTTCTTCACGTCTTCAGTAATGGCTTCCACCAGAAACTCACCGGCGTCATCCCCTGCTCATTCTGAGCACTCAGAACACCAAACCAGATGCACAAATCCAGAACAAGAACAAGACGAATCCGTTGATTTCACTCCGACCACTCACCTACAGTTCTTTTACGAGAATGATCATTTCGACAACTCCCTACCCCTAAAACCAAACAATCATTACCTCGTGCCATCAAGAACAGGATTTGGTGAAGAACACGCCATTCTATTGAACATCCTGGAGAACCACCCTCTGAACACGCTGCTCACGAAGAACATTACTTGCATCCCTGCCAGACACCTGAACCAGTTCTGGCAGAGCTGTTATTATGATTCAAAAACAAGGGAAATCAGAGGTTACATCACCAAACCTGATAAATCCAAGAAAATAGAGCTTAGGTTTAACAGAACCATGCTGTCTCTGGAGTTTAATCTGCCCACAAGAGGGCTTTTAGGGATTAAGGAGTATGCAAAAAACCCCTCTGATAGAGAGCTCTGCGATTTTGCACAGATGTTGGGATACAATACCCACCTGAACAAAAGGAATGACTTCAGACGAAACCGCTTTCCACCTCTATGGAATACCTTATTCTCGATCCTCAACAGATGCCTCACAGGCAAAGTTAGCAGCCATGATCAAACCTCACACCAAATTCTCGCCATAATGTTTAGGGTTTATTATGACTTACCCATTGATTTTGCGACTCAGATGATGCAAGAGCTCGTAAACACCATCGATCGACGCATATCCACACAGAAGGCCAAGGGCCCAAACATCAAAGACCTTCCAACCTTACAGTTCCAGAGGACTATCGGAGTCATTCTGGAACCTCTGCTACTCCTCAAGAAATGGCCAATGGAAGAGCCAATAGTCAAGACTTACCCAATGGGAAGAATGGTCGCTAACAAACATGCAGAGGGGTATGCGATCTGCAGACCTCTGACAGCCAAAATTTTGACCTATGCCTCTGATGAACAACTTAGGTTAGATTATATACGCGTTCACAGGACTCTAGAACCAAGTCCTGTGACACCCCCCGCGTTTAGGAGTCCCCCTAGGAACCATAGTGGTAGAGAGAATGAGCCCCGAAGAGCACGCAGAAGTTGTGGTCAAACACGAGCGAAAACTAGCCAAGATAAGACTACAGAGGAAAAAGATGATCTTCTCTGTATCCTCGACAAAGACAGCCACCCCCTCCAAGGCACAAAAGTCTCCCAGAACAAAGAAACCTACAGAAGGAACATCTTCGAGTGCTGCACAGATTCCCCAACCTCCACCAGAAACGGTTGTTGCATCCTCTGCACCCCATCCTCCAAAAGGGAAAAAGAAACGCAAGACAAAGTCATCAGAGGAGGGTGTTCCAAAGCCAAAGAGAAAGAAAACCAAGAAACCCACAACTCCTCTACAGACCATCGCAGAGGAACCCGAAAATGTAGAGGAAGTCCATGAACAACCTCTGCAATCCCCCACTCCAATCAATTATGCAGAGGAGACTGACTTCTCTGCTTTCATCCAAAGGCCCGACATTGCCGAATCTCTAGATACATCTTGGTGGAATGCAAAAGATTTCCTAGAGTTCAACACCGACCAATCCCAAGTGGACTCCACTATACCAGAGGTTGACCCTACAGAAGATATACCAGTATTCAACACCGACACATCCCAAGTGGATTTCACTGTAACAGAGGTTGATTCTGACCCAGAGGAACATGGTGACCAGTTTTCCTCTCCTCCGAGCTATGACCCAGAACTATAAAATACAGAGGAGATGATAGAAACTGAAGATACTTGCGTTGAAGTCCAATCTAGGCTAGAATCCCCCATTCTAGGTTGCGTGACTGAAGAGGAAGCTTCAAAACATACAACCACAAAACCATCAGTCATCATCTCAGAGGTGGTTTCTGATATGGAGGTTGACAGAACCTCTGATGCTATCCAAGCACAAACAACAAGTATTCTGCATCCACACATACAGAGCCTACTTGGCACTCATCCGTGCTACGAATCCTTAGAACTTAGGATAGAATCCCCAATACTTAGATGTATGACAGAGGCTGAAGCCCAAAAAGTTGTCGAAGTTAGAAGAGGCACACAACCACAACCCCCTCCCAGTGCAACCCACATCTCTGACACCACCAGTCTAGTGGCAGAAGGTGTCATTGAAAAAGAGCCGCACATCTCGATCCAAACCCAAGCAAACTGGACAGAGGAACCTCTTTCCACCTCTGTGCCACTTATAACCGGGGAAACCATTCCAAGGGAGTCCTCTCCAAAAGACTCACCTTCAGTTCGTGATCAGTTGCCCCAGATCACCTCCGACATCCCAATAGAGGAATTCGTTTCCTCTGACACGCATACACTTATAGGTCCCAACAGCTCTTCAAAGGAGCTTAGAAAGCACAACGACGAAGGGACTCTAGACAAGTCCCCAAGTCAACTTAAGGATACTCATGTACCCACCTCTGGAGTGGATCAGGACAATGTGCTTAACAGAACCTTCGTAGAGTCTGAAGCTCAAAAAGCCTCTACTCTAGGATCTAAGGGAAGTCCTTCCGCTCTCAACATACAAACAGGAGCGAAAGAAGGCGTCTCAGTAACAGAGATTCACTCTGGTGATAGATCCGTTCACCCAGAGGTTATACCTGGTCCATACGTCTCAAGGGTGAGTTCCAAACCCTTGTCACCTCTATGACCAATTCATTAGAGGGGATGAAAAGCTCCTTTGATACTTTTACAGATTCTTCTACAAGGGAAATCACAGATCTGACCACCAAAGTGGACCACCTGTCCACAGAGGTGAAAAATGTCATGGCCAACGTCACCCCTGCTGCAACAACCTCTGCTAAAGCTGAATCGACCTCCACTTCTGTTCTGGAAAACTATATTGCCGACCTCTCGCTAAGCAACTGAAGAAGGCCAGAAAGGCACAAAAGACCCTCCCACAAACCTCTGCTCCTGTCATCACCACCGAAGATCTTCAGAAGGCTATGGATAAAGTCCAAGGCATACTCTCGATCAAACCAAAGCTTTGAAGCCCCTGGACTATATCACCAGAGCCTAACTCACAGAATTGGGTCAAGGGGTTCTGAATGAAATGACCGAATTCATCAGAGCCTTCACAGCTGCCAACACAAACTATGTCAAGGATTTTCGAGCCGGCGTGGGCAAGCTGCGCTTCAACACAGAAGCACAGGTCGCATACGTTCTAGGCATCTGCGATGACTTGTGTGCTAAGATGATAGCCGCAGGTGCCTCTCAACCCAAACAGCCAGAAACAACATGCAGAGCAGAGGGCACAAGAGAAAAGGGTCAGGATGACTCTGATGATGATTCTGATGGATCATCAGGTCATCCTGAGGGGGAGAAGAAGAGACAAGACAGAGCTGCCTCCAGAGGTCTACCAGCTCCACCACTCAATGCAGAACCAATAAGCCAAGTCCCCCAAACCTCTGAAACCCAACAACAAAAGAAGACCACAGAGGAAACACCGACCTCTGTGGAAACGACACTTGTATCTGATGAAATCCAAACCCAAACCCAAATACCTTCAACCCCTGAAGCTCAGCAACAGAAAAAAAAAACCACAGAGGCAACATCCACCTCTATGGAAGCAATTCATATAACCGTAGAAGACTTGCCATCTCCAACCCACAAACCAACTGAACAATTTCAAATCCTTACATCCTCTGAAGAAGATCAACCATCCCAATCACCAAAACCAACAGAAGATAAATCCCCTACACCAACACCAAAAACACCAGAGGAACCCAAAATACCATCCCCTACACCAGAAGCTGAAAAGACAAAAACTCCATCTCCCAAACCCAAAGCACCAGAAGAACCCAAAACCAAACTCAGAACCAAAACCTTAGCTCATAAACGAAAATATCTGAGCAAATCAACAGAAGCCTCACCAACCAAACCCCAAACCAAACCCACATCACCACCCAAGTCCTCTGACAAACCTAAAGAGGCAACCCATACAAAAACTGCAGAAGCACCCCCATCCAAGCCCTCAGAAACTCTAAAGTCAAAACCAACAGAGGCAACCAAGTCTTCACAAACAGGAGATCTACAGTCGAAGGCAAAAGACAAAGGAAATGGAATATTGACAGAGGAACCTAAAAAGAAAAAGCCAAAGCATCAACCCATGGAGAAACTAATGAAAAGCGCTTTTAAAGCTTTTGTTACACCTAAGCCCGAAGAAGAAGACTGGGCTTACGGACTCACTCCTCTGTCAACCAATCTCACAATAGATCACAAGGCTAAGCCATCAGAGGATCGAGTGGCCCAAATAAAAAGCAAAATGGATGCTTTACGCAGGCCCATGCCTCCACCTGTTACACCTCCACGACAAATAGAAGAGGTGGTGTACAAGTACTTGTACAGCAGAGCTATCAATGATCCTCTGCCACAATCCATCTTGAACCCTGAATTACTTTAGGAGCTCGAAGATGTATTCAACAGAACATCAGCAAAACCTGTCAACCAAGTCTACTCAACCTCTAAAATCGACAAAGTTATATACTGCAAGCTTTCTAGCACAAGAGGCACTCAGATCCACTACAACATCTACAAAGTCAAAAGGATGGACAGAACCGAGAACCAATTCTCAGATGCTGATCTGAGGAACCTAAGCCCCTATGACCTGCCCGATCTTCTGAGCTGGGGAAGAAAGAACTACAACACCAGACTTGAACTTCAAAGGGCATATAGGGTGATCAAGAAATCCATGCGCGAAAGGCTTCTACTATACACTCTAAGTGACTTCCAAGTAGGACTCGACTTCGGAGTAAAACAAATAAGACTCCCACCACCAGAAGATGGCTGTCCCTCCTTTGCCAGACCAAACTCCATCATTACATTTCCAAAGATTGGGTATGTCTATCAAGATCCTGCTGGAAAGTCAAGGGTATTCCTAGAGATTGATTGCCAGAAGTATGCAACAAGTTCTCTGATAGAGTTCAGAGCCAATCTCATGGAGCACAGATTAATAGAGGTCATCGACTCCGTCATCAACTTCAGAAACCTCTGCATCAAATTCTATCACGAACTCAAAAGTTGAGGAATCGACAACTGGAAATTCAACGATTTCCCAAATGCCAGAGTCTGATGTCCTCAATGTAATCAAATGTAAGTGCCTCTGGCATAACTTTATATGAAAGTAAACTTTCAACAGAGGTCTATACCTCTTGTCGTGCACTTAGCCTAGAAAACCATGCATTTTTTAAATTTTTATTTTTCAATACATAGGGGGAGATTGTTAGCTCCAACTTCTATGTAAAGAAGTATTGAAAAATAGGCTAAGTGTAAAACAGCGACAGAGCCTCTGCCAAGACACCGAGTGAAGGTCCAAGTGAAGACTCAACAGAAGACGTTCTCAGAAGACAAGGCTACAGAGCCTCTGTCATACTTGACAGAGCCTCTGTGGTATGGAGACTGAAGACTTAGAAGATTATTTGGAGATCAAAACAAAGACGATCGTGCTTCTAACGTTCTCTGCTGTACGAAGATCCTGAATATCATTCGTACAAGGCGTGCCCTGCACATTCCACGTGTCAACCTCTGAAGGGTTACAGCCTTTGCAGATTGTGGCGCACTACATTAACGTTGTACCTGTAGCAGATCACGATGTTGTCTTTGTACCCTTAGTACTTCTTATCTAAAGCTTGTCCCCTAATGAACAGTATAAATACAAGACTCATGTTGAGCTCTTCTATTAACTTTGTACGACACATACACCTTTATAGCAGAATTCATATCATACTTTCGGTGTTCTTGGTTAATCAATATACAGTGAATTATTGAGTTAATCTTTTGTGTTATTATTATGTCACGTATTATATTGTGTGTCTTTATACCTAGAATATATCTTTAGTTCGATAAAACGCTTCCGCACACTCTTTTGTTTAAACTATTAGATATTAATGTCATTGTTGAGTAATTTCGGGATCAACACTTTTAACAAACAAGAATCCAAAGAAAAGATAAGAGTACTCTTAACAAACTTTTGAGATTTTTAAAAATAAAAAATATATTAAAAAATTCTTGGTCCCACCATATTGTTCCTTTCTCTTTCTTCAAACACTTGAGAAACCTCAAGTGTTTGTTAAGTAAAGCCTTGTTTAAGTCATTGTCTCCAATGGTCAAGCCTTGTTCAAGTCTTAATCAAGCCTTCTTCAAGCAACCATTGGAGATGCTCTAAAGTCAAAGCTAATTAGTTCAATGGGTAATAACCTGTTTCTAGACAGATCCCATTGAATTCGAGTTTTCGAGTTTTTTGGGGAGCCTTGAAGTCGATGTTGGAATGCTAAATGTATGAATTATGAAAGCTAAAGTTAGCCTGATATATTCATATGGGTAAACCAGAAAGAACCTTGAGTGGCGACGGACGTGTTAAACCAAGAATCTTCTTCTCGTTCATCGAACCCATGTATGAATGCTTTAAAGTTCGTGCTTTAGATATTGAAATCGGGTGGGGTGCTGAGTTTCGAGAATCTAGAGTTCTTGCTCGGCCACCTCTTTCGTCTTCTTGTAGAAGGGTGGAAGCATGGATGCCGAGCAGTGTGATTTAAATGGCAATGGAGGACACATATTTTTAGGAGACTAATGAGGTCTGCCGTTGTGGCCCACTCTACGAAAAGGAAAAGCTTTTTGCTTTACATATCCCATATCCCAATATTTATTTCTTCTTTTTTGCTTTTTCTATACAAAAAATATTTCACTTTCAACATTTTACAATACTTTTAAAGGCAGATGATTAAATTAAATTAATTTTAGAAATGAAAATGCCAATGCTAAACATAAACCTGATCACTTTTGAATTAAAATCTCTAACTAACTAAACTAGACAATATTTTTTGTTGTATTTATTTAAATATAAGTATAAAGTAATCAAGAATTTAATGTTGCATTTGATTTTACAGCAAACGATCACTTTACGTTTTTATAGATAGATATTGTTGCAAATTGATTAAATCATGTACAAACATCATAATATGTTATGAGTGATTTTTAAATTGTTTTATTGATCTTCTTCTTATATCGTTATGTTTTTAATTTTAATCTTTATAAAGTCGTCTTCATGAAATTATAAAAATAATGTAATTATAACATAAAAATTCAATAAATAATAACAAAATTGTTATAGTTTGTTTTTTTATATATTAAAACAAAACACTTAATTCTTGTAACAAACAAGAATCCAAAGAAAAGATAAGATTACTCTCAACAAACTTTTGAGACTTTTAAAAATAAAAATTATATTAAAAAAATATTGGTCCCACCATATTGTTCCTTTCTCTTTCTTTGCCCCTCACAATAATTTCTTCAAACACTTGAGAAACCTCAAGTGTTTGTTAAGTAAAGCCTTGTTTAAGTCATTGTCTCCAATAGTCAAGCCATGTTGAAGTCTTCATCAAGCCTTCTTCAAGAAACAATTGGAGATGCTCTAAAGTCAAAGCTAATTAGTTCAATGGGTAATAACCAGTTTCTAGACAGATCCATTGAATTCGAGTTTTCGAGTTTTTTGGGGAGCCTCGAAGTCGATGTTGCAATGCTAAATGTATGAATTATGAAAGCTAAAGTTGGACTGATATATTCATATGGGTAAACCAGAAAGAACCTTGAGTGGCGACGGACGTGTTAAACCAATAATCTTCTTCTCGTTCATCGAACCCATGTATGAATGCTTTGAGTTCGTGCTTTAGATATTGAAATCGGGTGGGGTGCTGAGTTTCGAGAATTTTGAGTTCTTGCTCGGCCACCTCTTTCATCTTCTTGTGGAAGGGTGGAAGCATGGGTGCAGAGCAGTGTGATTTAAATGGCAATGGAGGACACATGTTTTTAGGAGACTAATGAGGTCTGCCGTTGTAGCCCACTCTACGAAAAGGAAAAGCTTTTTGCTTTACATATCCCATATCCCAATATTGATTTATTCTTTTTTGTGTTTTCTATACAAAAATTATTTCACTTTCAACTTTTTACAATACTTTTAATGGCAGATGATTAAATTAAATTAATTTTAGAAATGAAAATGCCAATGCTAAACATAAACCTGATCACTTTTGAATTAAAATCTCTAACTAACTAAACTAGACAATATTTTTTGTTGTAGTTATTTAAATATAAGTATAAAGTAATCAAGAATTTAATGTTGCATTTGATTTTATAGCAAACGATCACTTTACGTATTTATAGATAGATATTGTTGCAAATTGATTAAATCATGTACAAACATCATAATATGTTATGAGTGATTTTTAAATTGTTTTATTGATCTTCTTTTTATATCGTTATGTTTTTAATTTTAATCGTTATAAAGTCGTCTTCATGAAATTATAAAAATAATGTAATTATAACATAAAAGTTCAATAAATAATAACAAAATTGTTATAGTTTGTTTTTTTATATATTAAAACAAAACACTTAATTCTTTTAACAAACAAGAATCCAAAGAAAAGACAAGAGTACTCTCAACAAACTTTTGAGATTTTTAAAAATAAAAAATATATTAAAAAAAAATCTTTGTCCCACCATATTGTTCATTTCTCTTTCTTTGCCCGTCACAATAATTTCTTCTAACACTTGAGAAACCTCAAGTGGCTGATAAGTGAAGCCTTGTTTAAGTCATTGTCTCCAATGGTCAAGCCTTGTTCAAGTCTTCATCAAGCCTTCTTCAAGCAACCATTGGAGATGCTCTAAAGTCAAAGCTAATTAGTCCAATGGGTAATAACCAGTTTCTAGACAGATCCCATTGAATTCGAGTTTTCGAGTTTTTTGGGGAGCGTTGAAGTCGATGTTGGAATGCTAAATGTATGAATTATGAAAGCTAAAGTTGGACTGATATATTCATATGGGTAAACCAGAAAGAACCTTGAGTGGCGACGGACGTGTTAAACCAAGAATCTTCTTCTCGTTCATCGAACCCATGTATGAATGCTTTGAGTTCGTGCTTTAGATATTGAAATCGGGTGGGGTGCTGAGTTTCTAGAATCTTGAGTTCTTGCCCAGCCACCTCTTTCATCTTCTTGTGGAAGGGTGGAAGCATGAGTGCAGTGCAGTGTGATTTAAATGGCAATGGAGGATACATGTTTTTAGGAGACTAATGAGGTCTGCCGTTGTAGCTCACTCTACGAAAAGGAAAAGCTTTTTGCTTTACATATCCCATATCCCAATATTGATTTCTTCTTTTTTGTTTTTTCTATACAAAAATTATTTCACTTTCAACTTTTTACAATACTTTTAAAGGCAGATGATTAAATTAAATTAATTTTAGAAATGAAAATGCCAATGTTAAACATAAACCTGATCACTTTTGAATTAAAATTTCTAACTAACTAAAGTAGACAGTATTTTTTGTTGTAGTTATTTAAATATAAGTGTAAAGTAATCCAGAATTTAATGTTGCATTTGATTTTATAGCAAACGATCACTTTACGTTTTTATAGATAGATATTGTTGCAAATTGATTAAATAATGTTCAAAAATCATAATATGTTACGAGTGATTTTTAAATTGTTTTATTGATCTTCTTTTTATATCGTTTTGTTTTTAATTTTAATCGTTATAAAGTCGTCTTCATGAAATTATAAAAATAATGTAATTATAACATAAAAATTCAATAAATAATAACAAAATTGTTATAGTTTGTTTTTTATATATTAAAACAAAACACTTAATTCTTTTAACAAACAATAATCCAAAGAAAAGATAAGAGTACTCTCAACAAACTTTTGAGATTTTTAAAAATAAAAAATATATTAAAAAAATCTTTGTCCCACCATATTGTTCATTTCTCTTTCTTTGCCCCTCACAATAATTTCTTCTAACACTTGAGAAACCTCAAGTGGTTGATAAGTGAAGCCTTGTTTAAGTCATTCTCTCCAATGGTCAGGTCTTGTTCAAGTCTTCATCAAGCCTTCTTCAAGCAACCATTGGAGATGCTCTAAAGTCAAAGCTAATTAGTCCAATGGGTAATAACCAGTTTCTAGACAGATCCCATTGAATTCGAGTTTTCGAGTTTTTTGGGGAGCGTTGAAGTCGATGTTGGAATGCTAAATGTATGAATTATGAAAGCTAAAGTTGGACTGATATATTCATATGGGTAAACCAGAAAGAACCTTGAGTGGCGACGGTCGTGTTAAACCAAGAATCTTCTTCTCGTTCATCGAACCCATGTATGAATGCTTTGAGTTCGTGCTTTAGATATTGAAATCGGGTGGGGTGCTGAGTTTCTAGAATCTTGAGTTCTTGCCCGACCACCTCTTTCATCTTCTTGTGGAAGGGTGGAAGCATGGGTGCAGAGCAGTGTGATTTAAATGGCAATGGAGGATACATGTTTTTAGGAGACTAATGAGGTCTGCCGTTGTAGCTCACTCTACGAAAAGGAAAAGATTTTTGCTTTACATATCCCATATCCCAATATTGATTTCTTCTTTTTTGTTTTTTCTATACAAAAATTATTTCACTTTCAACTTTTTACAATACTTTTAAAGGCAGATGATTAAATTAAATTAATTTTAGAAATGAAAATGCCAATGTTAAACATAAACCTGATCACTTTTGAATTAAAATTTCTAACTAACTAAAGTAGACAATATTTTTTGTTGTAGTTATTTAAATATAAGTGTAAAGTAATCAAGAATTTAATGTTGCATTTGATTTTATAGCAAACGATCACTTTACGTTTTTATAGATAGATATTGTTGCAAATTGATTAAATAATGTTCAAAAATCATAATATGTTACGAGTGATTTTTAAATTGTTTTATTGATCTTCTTCTTATATCGTTTTGTTTTTAATTTTAATCGTTATAAAGTCGTCTTCATGAAATTATAAAAATAATGTAATTATAACATAAAAATTCAATAAATAATAACAAAATTGTTATAGTTTGTTTTTTATATATTAAAACAAAACACTTAATTCTTTTAACAAACAATAATCCAAAGAAAAGATAAGAGTACTCTCAACAAACTTTTGAGATTTTTAAAAATAAAAAATATATTAAAAAAATCTTTGTCCCACCATATTGTTCATTTCTCTTTCTTTGCCCCTCACAATAATTTCTTCTAACACTTGAGAAACCTCAAGTGGTTGATAAGTGAAGCCTTGTTTAAGTCATTGTCTCCAATGGTCAAGCCTTGTTCAAGTCTTCATCAAGCCTTTTTCAAGCAACCATTGGAGATGCTCTAAAGTCAAAGCTAATTAGTCTAATGGGTAATAACCAGTTTCTCGACAGATCCCATTGAATTCGAGTTTTCGAGTTTTTTGGGGAGCCTTGAAGTAGATGATGGAATGCTAAATGTATGAATTATGAAAGCTAAAGTTGGACTGATATATTCATATGGGTAAACCAGAAAGAACCTTGAGTGGCGACGGACGTGTTAAACCAATAATCTTCTTCTCGTTCATCGAACCCATGTATGAATGCTTTGAGTTCATGCTTTAGATATTGAAATCGGGTGGGGTGCTGAGTTTCGAGAATCTTGAGTTCTTGCTCGGCCACCTCTTTCATCTTCTTGTGGAAGGGTGGAAGTATGGGTGCAGAGCAGTGTGATTTAAATGGCAATGGAGGACACATGTTTTTAGGAGACTAATGAGGTCTGCCGTTGTAGCCCACTCTACGAAAAGGAAAAGCTTTTTGCTTTACATATCCCATATCCCAATATTGATTTCTTCTTTTTTGTTTTTTCTATACAAAAATTATTTCACTTTCAACTTTTTACAATACTTTTAAAGGCAGATGATTAAATTAAATTAGTTTTAGAAATGAAAATGCCAATGTTAAACATAAACCTGATCACTTTTGAATTAAAATCTCTAACTGTAACAACCCAAATTCTAGTGGGTTTTAGAGTTTGGTGGTAAAAGTGGAATAAAAGAAAGTATTCTTGAGGGGCTGAATTGTCAATTGGTGAAAGAGGTGTAGGGCACAAATCCCTAGGGCAGCCCTCAATAACACAAATCAGTATTGTTGTCTTGGTGTTGGTGGCTAAGGAAGAAAGAAAGAGAGAAAGAAGAGTTTGAGGAGAAATCAAGAGAAAAGAGGAGTCAAGCTAGAATCTGCAAAGGTAATGCATCCTAATTCGTTCTTCTGATTAGGGTAATGCTTCTCCTTCTCTTTCTCTTGAATTCTTAAGGCCGATGTTGTTGATTACTTGAGTTTTCACCATATTTCCTTGAAAATGAGTTTTATGGTTTTGTCTTAATGAATCGATTTTAGGGGATTAAAGTTGGATTAATTGGGTGTTTGGGGTTGGTGGATGAACCCTTATGGTTATCTAATCAAACTAATGGCTAAAACTTGAGTTTTATTCACTTTTAGAATTCTGGGTTCGAACAGCAGTCGTATCCAGACACCATCAGTTCGTGATGTTATGATGGTATCCGGATATGTATGCTAGTTTCCGGGTGAAGTTTTATGGTAGATTCCGGATAAGGATGGTAGTTTCCGGGTGGGTGATTTTCCGGGTAGTTTGAGTTACCGGGTGCAGTATCCGGAAGGAAGGTGTATCCGGACAGTCTGGGTATCCGAAAAGGAGGTGCATCCGGACAATCTTGGTATCCGGATAGTATGGGTATCCGGACAGTCTTGGTGTCCGGACAAGTTGGTATCCGGAAAATGTGTGCTGGACAATAGGTTGAGCCGTTTAATCTGATCCGAATCTAATGCCCTTAGGTGTTCGACTGGTTTAGCTGGGAGGAATTTAAGAAGTGTGTTCTACGATAATCAAAGGTGAGTTCTCTCACTCCTTTTTATGACATACCATTTTTACTGAATTTGGTTCCTTTATCGAGCATGAATTGATTTATAAAAGTTATGCATGCTTTCATGATTTACATGTTTACCCACAAACGAAAGATGTTTTATGTTTTCACGCATATGGTTTCAATGTATGTGTATGCTATGTGGAGTCGGTTGCACGGTGGGGACGTGGTACCTTGGGATCTATGATCCCTTGAGCATATGGAGGTTAGCTTGTAGGTTGGAATTCGTTTTCTCCTAGATAAAGGAACGGGGAGTCCGTTTGGATTCCGGCGTAGACGAGAGGGTGTCCGTTAGGCCTCGATCGGAGTAGCTTATGCAATTCCCTGAACCCCGTGTTTAACCTTGGATGATGTTATGAGAAAGATGTGAACGTATTTTCTTTATGAAATGATATTTATACTGTGATAAATATTTATGGAGGGAATTCACTAGACCTTTTGGTCTAACCCTCGCTTTTCAAAAACTAAACCATTTTCAGGTAAGCGCGCTATGGGTTCTTCTAGTAAGAACTAGGAGTGACTCAAGGAGAATTTGGAGACTAGAGCGACTCCAAGATTTTGAATGATTACAAGATATTTATGTAATGTGAATGCTTATTTTCAAGATGAATGCATGTTATGAAATTGGGATGTTACAAATGGTATCAGAGCCTTAGTTTTAAGGGATTTAGGCGACCATTCGGGCCTAAACTTAAACTGTAAGATGAGGAACACAGCCGAGACATAGGATTTCCTCTAGGAACGATCACTATAAATGCGCTTAGGAATAAGGTGCCAAGGACAAACGTGTAAGGTAAGCTTAGGATTACACCTGGCCAGTGTAATTACGAACTTACAGGTATATGTGCGTGCTTACAATACCTTACTTATAGCAAATTTGTTGTGTCACGTCTAGCAAGGATTAACTATCGGTTTCTTTCAGTTTAGCGCTATGGCTGGGAGAACGTTGAGGAATAGGTCAGCAAGATCCCTGAGGGATAGACCGAGCTCCATTGCTTGGGGATGTGTCGTGTAAGAGTCATTATGATGTGATGTATGTAGACATCGTAGAGAAGAAACGTTGTGAAGAATGTTATGAGTCGTCTAGAGGTAGCTCTTCGTGGATTCAGAGAGGATGAATGTTTGAGTTTGAGTAAGACTCCAGTTTCGGGAGAGTCCTAGTTATGGAAATTATGGGATAGATCAGTTGGGATGGTAAGATAGAACAGTGTCAAAACCTTGAAAGTATCAATGGAGCCCTGACTTTTAGCTGAGCTTTTCATTGGCAGAATAAATGGAATAAGATACTTATAGTGAATTAAAAGCATGTAGAAGTAGAAAGTGAGATTGTCGATCAAAGCGAAAATAGTGTGAAATGGTTGAGTAAGTGAGATGTGGAACGCATGTACATCAAGTTAGTGCTTGATCGAGGGGGCGACCCTTGGTCGTAAGTGGAGTATCAAGGATAAGTTGCGTGAGTAAGCGGTTGACCTTGTTGAGTGAGTAGCCTTCTATTGCAAATAGAGTCTCATGCATAGCGTTCTTTTATGTAACATGAAATTTTCACGATTTAAAAATAAAAACATAACTGTCAACTTTGAACAAAATGAGTCAGCTTGTACGAGTACACGTTTAAAGAAAAAGCGATTTCAGTTACGTCGCACATTGAAATTTTGGGCTTAACGATTTGCAAAGTATTCCACACTTTTAATGATAAGTTAAATTGTTACAAAAATGGTCAAGAAAATGGTTACCTGCAATTCACTTATACCAAAATGCTTATTGACCTTTTGATATCATACAATTGAGTGTGAGAACCGACGGGTTTACTTTGTGTAATAACCAGATATTTTATCTAATTTAAATTTGAAATTTTTATAAGTTTTATGTTAGTGTTTTATGGAGTAAGAAGTTAAGGGGTAAGTTTTAATTTTTATTTGAAAGTTTAGGAGTATTTATTGCCAAGTGAGATAAGTTTAAAGTTTGTTTGGTCTTTTATCCAAACCTCTTTAGCCAAAACCGACTTCCTATTTTAATAAGGATAGGTGTCCATTTTTCAATTAAGAGAAAATATCCTAAGTGTTAGTGTGTGTAGTGTGTTCGGTTTAGAGAGAGAGAAGGAAATCGAGAGAGAAATTAAGGGAAAGAAGAAGGAGGAAATCCAGAGTTTGCTGCTGTGATTTAAAGGACCAAACTGATGTAAGCAAGGTAACAAATCCATCCTTGTATGTGTTTTAATTTCTTAAAAGTGTTCTTGAGTTGCTAGTTAAGTTTTTAGGTGGGTTTTGTTAAAAATGGATGTTTTGGGAAGTCTAAGCTTAAAAGTACGATTTCTAGGTAAATATTAGAATGAAAGTCGTTTTTGGCTGAGCTTAATTAAAAAGACGATGAACAGTAATTTTGCAGGTTTTCGCAATAGTAGGTTGCGAGAAGTAGGGTTTTCGCAACAGTGGGTTGCGAGAAGTGAGGTTTTCACAACAGTGGGTTGCGAGTTCTAAGGTTTTCGCAACAGTGGGTTGCGAGTTCTTTGGTTTTCGCAACAGTGGGTTGCGAAAAGTGAGGAATTCGCAAGCTGTGGGTTGCGAAAAGTGTTAAAATACAGATTTATTAATGAGGTGTATTCTTGTTAATTAACTATTTCAGATAGTAAAATTCAAAGATAAAAGTGGGACTTGTTGAAGAGATTTTTGGAGAACTATTGGAAAAGCATTCAGGTGAGTTTTATTTTAAAAACATTTTTTTAACTGGAATACATATATATGTGATTTATATATCTATATGAAATGGATATGTATGGATTGAGAATGTGATACATAATGTGATTATGTGTTTTTATTGAAATGTTTATATACATGATGGTATACTGTAATTATATGAGTATTCTGCGAGAATACGGGGCCGGGATCCGAGGTGCGGACCGGTGTGTTGCCGGGTTCCGGTAAGCGGACAGGCGTGTTTATTGTAGATGTTGTACAGCAGAGTGAATTGACTAGTTGGCTTGCAACCACTAGTTTGGCCAATTGTGGAGGAATAAGGGGGGATGAGTGGATACGAATCGCAATTCTTGGTTGGTATTTAATTACGTGTGATATATGTGTGTTTGTATAAAAAGGTTTTATTTAATTGGAGTCTTGGCAAGTTTCAACTGACATGGATTTTCTCACTGGACCATTAGGTCTAACCCTCATTTTTCTGTTTTAACAATATGTATTCCAGGTTGAGGATCGTTCGTTAGCAAAGGGAAGAATTAATGTGTAAGGCGGGGTTAATAACTGACAAGGATTAGGAACTGATTAGGTGTTATGTTGTATCGTTTCGAGACTGCTGGGACCGTACGTAATTTGTTTGGTAATTTCTTTTTATGAATGTAACGATGTGATGCAATATATGTTATTTGAAACATGTTTGGGAAACCGGGTTGTTACAGATGGTATCAGAGCCCTAGTTTAAGGGATTTAGGTATTAGTATATGTACCTAGACTTAAACTGCATGTGAAGTAGGATGTCCCTATTATTTTAGAACCTTGGGATATTAAGTATAACAAGGTAGAAGGAACATCATGTAAGGTAAATTCGAGTTACACCTGGCCAGTGTAATTGTGAACTTACAGTTACATGATTGGACTGGAATACCTTATTATATGGGGTATGTGCCTATGTATATATTAACCTTGTTGAAATCTACAGAGTGGCAAGTCGGTCTCGACGTATGGATAGAGACGAAGACAGGTATATTTATATAAACTCTACACGTGCTAAAGTGCTATTTGACTTCGGTACAAACTGATTAATTGTATTTTCAATCTTTTGTTGCTTATATGCGTTAGAAAATAATTTGATAATTGTATTGGTAATATAGATAGGAGTGGAGTTCCTATTAAGTTATTTTTGATAATGTTGTCGGAATTTGAGGTAGTAGTAAGTATAGGATGGTGTTGGAACTTGATTTTTGTTAAAAATTGTCGATTAGGTAATGATAAGTGATCCACGGTAATTCGGTATATATTGGAATAAGTAGTTATGATGAAAGAAGAGATTGTCGAGTGATTGATTTAAAGTTTCCGTTTGTTAACAAGTTTTATATTAAGGATATATGAATTAATTTCGATAAGGCTTAGTAAGAGTGTAGGTTTGGAAGCATTTGGTGTGGAAAAAAAAGGGTTGGTTCTAATTTAGTAAGAGTGTAACAAATATTTTGGATGATATCGAATTTAGTATGCTTATTCATTATGATATTGCTTGGGATAAATTTAAGTGAGAAATCAGGGATAATTGAACTAGAAAGTGGAGATTGTTTTTGGGAGTGATTAGTAAGGAAAAGCTATTAGTGATCAAGGTGATAACCCGTTATCATATGTGTTTGGATTTGAAAGATTTATCAAGGTGGTAGTAAAATTTATTGTATGAGAACGAAAGTGGATGGTAGTTTAAATTGGAATGAATGATCTAACACTTGCAATTGTTTACAATTTTTTTTCAAATTGAAGGTGCATGTTAGAATTTTGGAAAGTTATTTCGAAAGTGTAGAATGTGGCGTTATGTATAATTCAGTATTTCAAACGCTAGGTTATGCCTCCAAATGTTAAAGTTTATATTATGAATAAAATTTTAAACGTGTTAAATGATATGTGATATATAAAAATATATATGTATATATATATAACTTTGTGCTGAAAGAGGCACGATGACATATTTTGTGCTGAAAGAGGCACGAGGTGAAATAAAGATGTACTGATTTTGTTATAAAGATGTTTTTATGGTTGTTATATTTTGGGGATTGGTGTATAGTGTAGATCCAATTTGTTTATTATCGTTTTGAATGAATATGTTAACGATATTTGAAAAATGAAAAAGTGTGTGGTTGTTTCGGGCAATGGATGTGATTTCGGATTAACTCGGTTAAATTCCTGATATGAGGTGTGGTGAAATTATTGGTTAAGTATAGTAATTGTGGGAATTGGGTGTGTGCGATTGGTTTGGAGGTGAAAGAAAGCTAGCTCATAGGATCGGTCTAGAGTAAGCACCTCCTAGTGAGCTATCCTTGGGGAAACGTATTTTATGTTGAGGAAAGAGTAGAAGAAAATAGTCGAATGTAATGATCGGGGTGAAGGACCATGGGATAGGACGTGGTAGTAGTATGAGAGTGATGTTGTGACAAGTGTGGAAATCAATTGTAATCTAAGGTTCGGGGTCGGTGTAATTAATGCAAGAAAGTGTTGTCTGTCTTAGATATATTTTGGATTAGAGAAGTGACGGTAGAGTTGGGGATGACCTATGGAGAAAAGTTCAACTACGGGTTAAGGTGATACTCCGAGTTGATTTTGTAATCTATTGGGGAGTAGAATGTCGTTATTTTTTTAGTGTTGGATTGTTGGGACATTTTAGAGACGGTGATCGAAGGCGCAGTGTGTACAGTCAGCTGAGACCAAGGGAAAAGGTAGAGTACTTAGTGTAATTTATTGCTTTCTAGAACATAGGAGTATGTATGCTAGATTACCTGGTGCTTATTACACTTTGCTGCATGACTATTACTTGCCAGTAGGAATTTATGCTAGTCCTGATAGGTTGTTAAGTGACTGCCTTATAAGTGGTATACAGTAGGAACTAAATAGCCTTAGAATATTTGATTTAGTTCTATTGCGCAGCTCTTGTTTGAGTCTAACCGTTGTGGGATAGAATCTTTATTTCGAATGTCTATCTGATTTCACACTGTATACGACTGTGCATTCGCGAGGCGACTTGTCATGACTAGTGGAGATTCCGTCATAGCAAGGGTAGTAGGATGAGGTGAACCTGGAGTCTGGATTTGTGAATGGTATTGGTATGATTGATCTGGGATATTATACCTTGTTTGTATCACGCGGTTTTTCCTCTTGGAGTAAGAGTTGTTGTAGTTAGGAGGGTACTAAATTGTTGGTATGCGCCTTGGTATTGAAGGGTTACACATAGTGAGAGTTCATTCAGCCTTTCCCGTGTCGATTCTGCGGAAGGGCTTAGCCGAAGCAAGTAAGGTTGTACCGTTAGAAAACATCGGATTGGATCAAAGGTGGAATGACGTGGGGGAAGCGTTGGCGATAGTGGGTCGCAAGGTTAGAAAACTAGGTTGCTGATAACCTGGACTTAACTGAAAGAGAATATGCATACTATGATAATAAAGTATAAGAAATTGATGCTTGAGAGTTTGCTGGATATAGAAAAATGGTTCAATGGGTTGGATGTTTACCTAATACTTCCCATGGATTGGAGAATTTAAGTTGAAAAAGGGATTTATATTAAGTGTTATGATTAGTGGGAAGAAAGCAATGATCAATAAATATTTTGATGGTCGTGTGATGAACCTTCTTTATGGAGTTGTTTAAGATAAAGAGTTGTTTTAAACTTGGTGCTGGACTTTGCATGTTAAGTCGTTAATGAGTTATATGATTAGTGACATGAAATTTTTAACGGAGTTGTGATGAATTCTTTTCGGCTTAGTTTTGTAGTGAAATTATTATATGATGATTTGGTAATTATTTTAGTTGGGTAAGGTGAGACCGGTGTTGATAAATTTCAATTGCGGAGTGGTTTAAGTGAAACAAATGTCTAAAGATTTGTGTTAGTATTTTGTGCTAAGTTGGAGATGTAAGGAATTGATGTGATAGAGAGTTTGTTATTTTATTAAGGAATGAATTGGTATTGATATTTGGATGGAAGTCGGTATGAGTTATGGTGGTGAGATTATTGAGATAATTGAAATGTTTGAAATTGTGTTTTGCTGATATTCGAGAAATTAAGTTGCTATTTAGACTTTGTTTTAATTTGATGGATGAATTGGTGTCAAGTGCAATTAAGTGTGGTTGTGTGATTTTAGTAATTATGCTATGTTTTCATGGGAAATGGAAATGGTAGGATGAAGTTTACGGGTTTGATAAAATTAAGAAATTTTTCCGTGATATAAAGTGATTCGTGTTGAGTATATTCTATTCCATGAAAGAGTATAAGAAATAGGTAGTATTTACTAAGCAAATTTTATATTGAAAGTATATGTTTACGTTTTAGAGTTAGTATTGTAAAAGTGTAGAACATGACGTTTGTAGTAAAAGGCCGGTGAGGTTAAAAATAGTATTAGCGTGGTAAATATCCCGAGTAAGCATATACTGTTCTGTTATTTGGATTAGATTCATATGAGTATAAGTTATTTCTTTCTAAGAGATAAGTGAATTTTCGAGTTAATTTGAACCTTCGTAGGATTTGATTATCGAGTGTGTATCGTTGTTTTAGAGGGGCGGATTTCTTGTGAGAAATTAAAACTCTTGATGTTTTGGGTTGAGATATTGAAGTGGGAACAAATGGTAAACTAGAAGCAGTAAAGCGGAGGGTCTAGTAAAAAGTCCTTTGATGTGTTCATAGAATTTGATATCTTTTCAACAGTAACCCCTAGTTCGTTGCTTGAGTGAATTTCGGGACGAAATTCTTTTAAAGGGGAGATGTTGTAATAACCAAGTATTTTATCTAATTTAAATTTGAAAATTTTATAAGTTTTATGTTAGTGTTTTATGGAGTAAGAAGTTAAGGGGTAAGTTTTAATTTTTATTTGAAAGTTTAGGGGTATTTATTGCCAAGTGAGATAAGTTTAAGGTTTGTTTGGTCTTTTATCCAAACCTCTTTAGCCAAAACCGACTTCTTATTTTAATAAGGATAGGTGTCCATTTTTCAATTAAGAGAAAATATCCTAAGTGTTAGTGTGTGTAGTGTGTTCGGTTTAGAGAGAGAGAAGGAAATCGAGAGAGAAATTAAGGGAAAGAAGAAGGAGGAAATCCAGAGTTTGCTGCTGTGATTTAAAGGACCAAACTGATGTAAGCAAGGTAACAAATCCATCCTTGTATGTGTTTTAATTTCTTAAAAGTGTTCTTGCGTTGCTAGTTAAGTTTTTAGGTGGGTTTTGTTAAAAATGGATGTTTTGGGAAGTCTAAGCTTAAAAGTACGATTTATGGGTAAATATTAGAATGAAAGTCGTTTTTGGCTGAGCTTAATTAAAAAGACGATGAACAGTAATTTTGCAGGTTTTCGCAACAGTAGGTTGCGAGAAGTAGGGTTTTCGCAACAGTAGGTTGCGAGAAGTGAGGTTTTCGCAACAGTGGGTTGCGAGTTCTAAGGTTTTCGCAACAGTGGGTTGCGAGTTCTTTGGTTTTCGCAACAGTGGGTTGCGAAAAGTGAGGAATTCGCAAGCTGTGGGTTGCGAAAAGTGTTAAAATACATATTTATTAATGAGGTGTATTCTTGTTAATTAACTATTTCAGATAGTAAAATTCAAAGATAAAAGTGGGACTTGTTGAAGAGATTTTTGGAGAACTATTGGAAAAGCATTCAGGTGAGTTTTATTTTAAAAACATTTTTTAACTGGAATACATATATATGTGATTTATATATCTATATGAAATGGATATGTATGGATTGAGAATGTGATACATAATGTGATTATGTGTTTTTATTGAAATGTTTATATACATGATGGTATACTGTAATTATATAAGTATTCTGCGAGAATACGGGGTCGGGATCCGAGGTACAGACCGGTGTGTTGCCGGGTTCCGGTAAGCGGACAGGCGTGTTTACTGTAGATGTTGTACAGCAGAGTGAATTGACTAGTTGGCTTGCAACCACTAGTTTGGCCAATTGTGGAGGAATAAGGGGGGATGAGTGGATACGAATCGCAATTCTTGGTTGGTATTTAATTACGTGTGATATATGTGTGTTTGTATAAAAAGGTTTTATTTAATTGGATTCTTGGCAAGTTTCAACTGACAGGGATTTTCTCACTGGACCATTAGGTCTAACCCTCATTTTTCTGTTTTAACAATATGTATTCCAGTTTGAGGATCGTTCGTTAGCAAAGGGAAGAATTAATGTGTAAGGCGGGGTTAATAACTGACAAGCATTAGGAACTGATTAGGTGTTATGTTGTATCGTTTCGAGACTGCTGGGACCGTACGTAATTTGTTTGGTAATTTCTTTTTATGAATGTAACGATGTGATGCAATATATGTTATTTGAAACATGTTTGGGAAACCGGGTTATTACACTTTGTGTAGGTAATTCTTTCAGAATGGTCTCATACGAAAAGATTTTCATGCAATATATTACTATCGTAATAACATTGTTCGGATCGAGCATGCCAACGATTCTCGAATCAGTGTGCAGGGTTTTGCAGTTATAAGAGTGATGGGGTCACGGGTACCCGAGTGTTTCTAAATGTTGTTTATTTAAAATGATAAAATGTGTAAAAGGATTTATTTATTGTATTGTCATGCATGAAGGCTATGAACCCACTAGGTCGTAGAGTATTACGTCTTAATCTAAGGAAGAACTCCGAGAGCGGAGAGGCGTTGGTCAAGTCAGGGGAGAACGTATGTAGCTTTGGTATATGTGTTTAAGAGGAGAGTTGGACCTTGGAAGAGCCGGGAATGGATTTTAGTGTCAGGTGTATGAGGGTCTGTACCTTTGCTCGATGACTGAGAACACAGTTGTCGAGGGGCGATGGTTCCCGGAGGAAGGACTAGGAGTCATCAAGGTATTGGTTTTAGCAACTCTTTATGAGTAGTGCTGTGAGGCAGGAATGAAAGGTCCACGATGTGGGTCATGAGATTCGAAGGGAGCTTGTAATATTGATGTTACATGAGTAAGTTTCGTAATGGGGGCGACGGATTATAAAGTTAACTATGATGTGTAGGGAGGAATAGGTCCCGTAAGGAACTCATGTTAAATGATAGGTTAAGGAAGTAGTTAAGAGTTGTCTTTTGTTGTTGAAGTCGGCAACGGTGTACGTTTGTAACGTCCCAAAAATTACAAGCAAATTTAAAATTTTTAAAACATACATTTCATTAAAACAACCATGGTTTAATAATTGACGTCTTAAATAAAATTAACGTCGTTACTTCAAACCATCAACAAAGTTTATGCTGCGGAAAATTTCATAACTAAATTCAAGGGTTCAAAAGTGAAAGTTTAATAATAATTGACACTCCGCGCTCCATGTGTGTACGGTCACGCCCGACTGCCGCCCGCACCTGAAATAACAACACATTGGGAAAGGGTAAGCTAAACGCTTAGTGAATCCAGCCACACACGTAGGTAGCAACCCCACACATATCGCCCCTACTCGCAAGTAGGCAACATCACCATCATCACGAATATCAAACCACATAATGATTATTATATAAGCACGAACCTCGGTCCCACCGAGTACACAAAATACATTAATACAAGCTCAGTCCCACCGAGCCCTCGGTCCCACCGAGTAAAAATTGTTGTACTAGCTTAGTCCCACCAAGCCCTCGGTCCCACCGAGCCCCTCAGTCCCACCGAGGTGTACACATGCATATATATATATATATATATATATATATATATATTCCACATACGAATCTAATAAATCACAACCAGTTATCACATCCCATCTAATTCACGTAAGCACATAAATACACGTAATCACACGTAACACAAAATAACGACATACATGAAATTCCTAACTACGCGGTGAGAGAACTCACCTCAAGGCTAAGCAACGTGCTCACGAAACGCAACACCAACACGGCAATCTTCTTCACTTTCTCCCACCTAAATACGTATAAAAAGTCAAAGGAAAGTCCCGACCCATAACACGTTTACTAGCTTTCAAACGACTAAATATTCCAGCTTTTTCTTAAAGGTTACGGGTCTGTTCGGGACCTGTTTTACCCCCTTAAAACTGATAAATACAGAAATTAAAATTCATAAATACGAAGTTCTCAGTCTTACGATATCAGGGACGTACCGCACGCGTCCTAACGACTTTTCTATAATTTACTATAGATTTTACAAGAACGCTTCGCAGAACAGCGAACACCCGGACCTTTCAGTACAACATAGCGACTTCTCCCTAGCTATGGTCCGAATTGGTCTTTACACAAAACAGAGGAAACTTAATAGACTCCGAAACGAAACTTTTGGCACCAGTCCCATCCCAAACCGACATTCCAAGCAAAAGTTATGTGTAAAACAAAACAGGGACAGAAAGCTGGAAGTTTTTCGGACCAGGCTGTATAAACAGCCCCATACGGCCCAGCTACAGGCCTAAACAGACTTTCGGCAAAACACGAAAAACTTTCCTGACTCGATTAGTGAACTTCGGCCACCGATTTCATATCAATCCGAGCTACGAGTAAAAAGTTACGGCCACGACAAAACAGTGGCAGAAAATCGACCTTCACATAAAATGACAAATCACCAACTCGCGACCACTTTTTCACCTAGCTAGAGACTGAACCAGTTTTCCGCTAAAACACGGAAAACGTGACCGACCCCGTACTGGAACCGTGGATACCAATTTCGGCTCAATCGGAGCTATGAGCAGAAAGTTATGAACTATGCGAAACAGAGGCAGATTACACTAATTCACATGAAATGATAAAACGGTTCGAGATTAGGATTAACGGCTTAAGGTTTAAGGTTACGGTCAGGGTGGTTTTAGGGTTACGCCACGGGCACCACCCACTGCCACCTCCGGCAGTGGGGCACGGCGGCGGCGGCGGCGTTCCGGCGACACCCACACCCACCCACACATACCATCCCATTCTCGCACCACCTCCCTCTTACTTTCGATTGCTAAAACCATACAGCCCCAAACACACGTATACCCATCAGCACACAGCCACCGCCGTCCACCCACGGCCACCGTAGCGGCGGCGGGCGGCGGTGGTTGCCTCGCCGGAAAAAAACGAACAAGAAGAGAAAAAAAAACGAGACGGAACATAGGAACGGCTTACTTTTCGATGTTTGCTCCTCCTCCCTCGACTTCTCCGGCGAACGGTGTGGTGGTGGCGACCTCCGGCGACCCACTCTCTCTCTCTTCTCCGGCCCTCTCTATCTCACGGTCTCTCTCTCTCTCCTTCCTACTTCGGCTTCTCACACTCACGGCAAAATAACCCACGAGGAATTGAAACAAACAAAAACAAAAAGGGATGATTGTTGGTGTTGCATGGAAACCGACGAGAAGAGGAAGAGGGGGGGGGGGGGGGGGGGTCGGTCCCCCTTTCCTTGACCGTTCCACATGCACAACATATCCATTGTCCACCTTTGGCCCCTAAACTCAATCACTTTGACACTTTTGGTCCCTAAGTTTCCATAACATTGTAAAAAAAAGAGTAAGGTTTGCCATACATCACATTCAAGGTCCCTTTTGACAACTTTCGCTAACAAGACTCGCTTTAAACGACAATAAAATAAATACATTAGGAATTTTAAAACCATACCGGGACACGGGCTTTACAACTCTCCCCCGCTTGAATTAGACTTCGTCCCCGAAGTCTACACCCGCAAACAGCTCTGGATAATTCTCCCGCATCTCCGCTTCAGGTTCCCAAGTCCACTCGAAACCCTTTCGGTGTCTCCATTGAACCTCCACCAAACCAACAACCTTGTTCCACGAGGTTCTTCTGCCGACTCTGTGCAGTAACCAAACGATTCCGAGCCATCTGAATTGTCTCGGTCGTCTTCAGCACGATGTCAGTACTCCCTAACACCCGATGCCCAACCTCGCCTCAGCAAACGGGCGTCCTACATTTCCTACCGTACAACAACTCGTATGGCGGCATGCCAATACTAGAGTGGTAGCTGTTGTTGTAGGAAAATTCCGCCAAGGGTAAGTACTGATCCCAACTACCTCCAAAATCGATGACACAAGCTCGAAGCATATCCTCGAGGGTCTGAATGGTTTGCTCGCTCTGCCCGTCCGTTTGTGGATGAAAGGTCGTGCTAAATTGTAACCGTGTACCCATCTCCGACTGGAACTTCTCCCAAAACCGAGAGGTGAAACGAGTATCCCTGTCGGAGACAATCGAAACTGGCACCCCGTGCCTGGCCACGATCTCACGCACAAACACCTCCGCGAGCTTCTCCGCCGAGGAACTCTCCCTGATGGCCAAGAAGTGAGCACTCTTGGTCAGACGGTCAACAATCACCCAAATGGCATCGTTCCCACGGGGAGTCCTCAGGAGTTTCGTTATGAAGTCCATGGAAATCTCTTCCCATTTCCAAACCGGGACCTCCAACGGTTGCAATTTCCCATGTGGTCGTTGATGTTCCGCCTTGACCTTCCGACAGGTCATACATGCCTCCACACAATTCTCTGTACATCTTTGTAGCTCCCGGGTGAACCGAGAACTTGGACTTATGAACTCCTTCTCGAGTAGTTCTTGCAGCTGGGCGTACAGCTCTTTCATTTCCGGTGGAGCCAGGCGGTAGGGTGCCTTGGCTACCGGAGCCGCACCCGGGATCAGATCGATCCGAAACTCTACCTGTCGTTCGGGAGATATCCCCGGCAATTCCTCGGGAACACGTCCGTGAACTCCCGTACCACAGGTACGTCTTCCGCAGACATCTTCGCTTCCCCAACCCTCGTGTCTAACACGTATGCTAAAAATCCTTGCCCACTATGCTGAAGGTACCTCCGAGCTCTCGCAGCCGAACATATGGCCGTAGACTGCCTAGACGAATCTCCCTGAACTAACAGTTCTCCCCCGCTTGGGGTTCGAACTCGCACTTGTTTGTGACGACAAACAATCTCCGCGTCAAACTCATCCATCCAGTCCATGCCCACAATCACACAAAGTTCCCGCATAGCAATCGGGACCCGGTCAATGGGAAACCGCACTCCTGAGATCTCTAGGGTACACCCGCGAAAAACGCCCGTGACCGTCAAGGTCCTAACATCAGCCACCTCGACAACAAGAGGATGACTCAAGCGTCCTACAACTCGGCCTAAACCCTCGCTAAAAGTGCGAGACACAAAAGAGTGAGTAGCCCCGCTATCAAACATCACAACCGCAGGCACCGAGTTAACTAGGAATGTTCCTAACGTATAACTGAACCACAAATAAAAATATGACATGGAACGGAAAGGCAAGAAGAAATAAGCGAAAGGGATATACCTGTAACCACTTTAGGCGTCGCTTGCGCCTCATCCACCGTCAACTGATGAACTCTTCCTCGAGCCGCTCCCGCCCTCGGCTGATCAGTATGACCATCAGTGATGCGTAATGGGGCACCCCCAATAGCTACCCCTGCTCTAGGACAGTTGGCCCTTACATGGCCCGTCTGATTACAGTTGAAGCAAACCAATAACGGAACCTTACAATCCCGGCTGAGGTGACCGGGTTGGCCACACTTAAAACACCCCTCAACTCTCCTCACTCCAGTATCTCGGGGCTTAAACCCGCCATTCCCAGAACCCGTGCGCGTATCTGTGAACCTCGAACGCTTCGGTGCTGCCGAGATGGGCGTCACTGGCTGTTCCGCCTTCCGCTTCTTAGCTTGGGTCTCCAGCTCAAGCTCCCTCCTTCGAGCGGCGTCCATCATGGCGGATAACGAAGCGTACTGTGCCGTGCTAACAAATTCTCGGATCTCCGTGCGTAGCATATCTTTATACCTTGACATCTTCATCTCTTCCGAGGCGGCATACTGAGGACAGAATAATGCCATCTCGGTAAATTTCCTGTTCATCTCTTTTACCGTCTCTGTTGTCTGGGTGAGTTCTAGGAATTCCTTAGCGATTCTCTCCATCTCTACCGGCGGTACATACTCTGCACGGAAACGAGTGACAAACTCGTTCCAGGTCAAAGTAGTGCGCTCGGCAGGCGTCAATGCCGTGGCACACCAATCCTTCGCGCCGTCACGAAGTAGATTTACTGCAAAACGGACCTTTAGGTTGTCCGGGCAACCACTGGTCAAAAATGCAAACTCCATGTCAGATACCCATCGCATGCTGGTAATCGGATCCAGGTCTACCTTAAACTCTGGCGGGGAACAGGCGGAGAGATCCCGGTATTGGAACTCTCGGTTACGGGGGTGACCCTCCGCAGGCAGTGGAATAGCTGCAATACGCTCCTCCAGTAGGATCACCACCTCCTCTCGAATAGCAGTGATGATCTCGGGGATCGCCTCCCCGATCGCGTGAGAAACCTCAGTAGCAATTAGTTCCCTAACACGCTCCTCAGTAATCCCCGTCCCGGCTTGCGCCGCCGCGTTGTTCCTTCTTGTATTGACCATTCTAGAAAGAGAAATTTCAGAGATATATAAGCACATATAACTCACCCTACCACGCTCATACTCCACTCCTTGACTTCCTCGTGACTCTCCCCGACTCGAGCATGGATCCTGTGCTTCAGATAGTAGGAGCTCTACTACTACCCTTCACACCTATCCTTACTCGTTTCGAGTCCTGTCCCGGGACATTCAAGTAGTTGATTACCACAAATAAACACATACAGTCAATCCAGCCCGTACAAACACCTCTCCCAACTCCCTAGAAAGGTCATATCACCCACTATCCCTTGCTAACACGGAAACCCCACTAACCCTGACGAGTCGCCTCGTGAATGCACGGTCGTATACAGTGTAAAACCAGATAGACGTTCGAATAAGAGATTCTATCCTAGAACGGTTGGACTCAAACAAGAGCTGCGCAATAGAACTAAATCTAATATTCTAAGGCTATTCAGTTCCTACTGCATACAACCTAGAGTGCATTCGCTTAACAACCTATCAAAGCTAGCATGAGTTCCTATAAGCGATAAACCAGCATACGGTACCATACAGTTCACATAAGCAATCTAGCATGCATACATTATACCTGAAAAGCAATAGATACACTAAGTTCCTTACCTTCCCAGCTGGCGTCGGCTGACTGTACACACTGCGCCCACGATCACCGTTCCCAAACGGGTTTTCTCTTTTCATTTAAAACAAAGATTTTGATAAAAGAATTTAAAGATCTCTTAGCCGCAACTTGAGACCAAACACACCGAGATGTGTTTGATTCACTCAAGCCGTGCTCTGATACCAAGTTGTAACGTCCCAAAAATTACAAGCAAATTTAAAAATTTTAAAACATACATTTCATTAAAACAACCATGATTTAATAATTGACGTCTTAAATAAAATTAACGTCGTTACTTCAAACCATCAACAAAGTTTATGCTGCGGAAAATTTCATAACTAAATTCAAGGGTTCAAAAGTGAAACTTTAATAATAATTGACACTCCGCGCTCCATGTGTGTACGGTCACGCCCGACTGCCGCCCGCACCTGAAATAACAACACATTGGGAAAGGGTAAGCTAAACGCTTAGTGAATCCAGCCACACACGTAGGTAGCAACCCCACGCATATCGCCCCTACTCGCAAGTAGGCAACATCACCATCATCACGAATATCAAACCACATAATGATTATTATATAAGCACGAACCTCGGTCCCACCGAGTACACAAAATACATTAATACAAGCTCAGTCCCACCGAGCCCTCGGTCCCACCGAGTAATTAATACAAGCTCAGTCCCACCGAGCCCTCGGTCCCACCGAGTAAATTGTTGTACTAGCTTAGTCCCACCAAGCCCTCGGTCCCACCGAGCCCCTCAGTCCCACCGAGGTGTACACATGCATATATATATATTCCACATACGAATCTAATAAATCACAACCAGTTATCACATCCCATCTAATTCACGTAAGCACATAAATACACGTAATCACACGTAACACAAAATAACGACATACATGAAATTCCTAACTACGCGGTGAGAGAACTCACCTCAAGGCTAAGCAACGTGCTCACGAAACGCAACACCAACACGGCAATCTTCTTCACTTTCTCCCACCTAAATACGTATAAAAAGTCAAAGGAAAGTCCCGACCCATAACACGTTTACTAGCTTTCAAACGACTAAATATTCCAGCTTTTTCTTAAAGGTTACGGGTCTGTTCGGGACCTGTTTTACCCACTTAAAACTGATAAATACAGAAATTAAAATTCATAAATACGAAGTTCTCAGTCTTACGATATCAGGGACGTACCGCACGCGTCCTAACGACTTTTCTATAATTTACTATAGATTTTACAAGAACGCTTCGCAGAACAGCGAACACCCGGACCTTTCAGTACAACATAGCGACTTCTCCCTAGCTATGGTCCGAATTGGTCTTTACACAAAACAGAGGAAACTTAATAGACTCCGAAACGAAACTTTTGGCACCAGTCCCATCCCAAACCGACATTCCAAGCAAAAGTTATGTGTAAAACAAAACAGGGACAGAAAGCTGGAAGTTTTTCGGACCAGGCTGTATAAACAGCCCCATACGGCCCAGCTACAGGCCTAAACAGACTTTCGGCAAAACACGAAAAACTTTCCTGACTCGATTAGTGAACTTCAGCCACCGATTTCATATCAGTCCGAGCTACGAGTAAAAAGTTACGGCCACGACAAAACAGTGGCAGAAAATCGACCTTCACATAAAATGACAAATCACCAACTCGCGACCACTTTTTCACCTAGCTAGAGACTGAACCAGTTTTCCGCTAAAACACGGAAAACGTGACCGACCCCGTACTGGAACCGTGGATACCAATTTCGGCTCAATCGGAACTACGAGCAGAAAGTTATGAACTATGCGAAACAGAGGCAGATTACACTAATTCACATGAAATGATAAAACGGTTCGAGATTAGGATTAACGGCTTAAGGTTTAAGGTTACGGTCAGGGTGGTTTTAGGGTTACGCCACGAGCACCACCCACTGCCACCTCCGGCAGTGGGGCACGGCGGCGGCGGCGGCGTTCCGGCGACACCCACACCCACCCACACATACCATCCCATTCTCGCACCACCTCCCTCTTACTTTCGATTGCTAAAACCATACAGCCCCAAACACACGTATACCCATCAGCACACAGCCACCGCCGTCCACCCACGGCCACCGTAGCGGCGGCGGGCGGCGGTGGTTGCCTCGCCGGAAAAAAACGAACAAGAAGAGAAAAAAAACGAGACGGAACATAGGAACGGCTTACTTTTCGATGTTTGCTCCTCCTCCCTCGACTTCTCCGGCGAACGGTGTGGTGGTGGCGACCTCCGGCGACCCACTCTCTCTCTCTTCTCCGGCCCTCTCTATCTCACGATCTCTCTCTCTCTCCTTCCTACTTCGGCTTCTCACACTCACGGCAAAATAACCCACGAGGAATTGAAACAAACAAAAACAAAAAGGGATGATTGTTGGTGTTGCATGGAAACCGACGAGAAGAGGAAGAGGGGGGGGGGGGGGTCGGTCCCCCTTTCCTTGACCGTTCCACATGCACAACATATCCATTGTCCACCTTTGGCCCCTAAACTCAATCACTTTGACACTTTTGGTCCCTAAGTTTCCATAACATTGTAAAAAAAGAGTAAGGTTTGCCATACATCACATTCAAGGTCCCTTTTGACAACTTTCGCTAACAAGACTCGCTTTAAACGACAATAAAATAAATACATTAGGAATTTTAAAACCATACCGGGACACGGGCTTTACAACGTTGGCCGAGGCCAAAGACTCAAACCAGATGAGTGTAAGTTGATAGAATATCTTGTAGAGGTGTTAAATTAGTAAGAGACTGTTGTTGTTGAATATGCGTTCTATTTACGAGGCGAGGAGGGTCCGTAGAAGGACAAGGTGTGTAACACAAGCGGAGTGAGTGTAGACTATACCAGTCTGTAAGAAAATGTGCCGTGTCTAAGAAAGGACTCGGGTCATAAAAGAGCTAGTTAGGATGTTCGTGTTTGAGCTAAGTGTGAACTCGTGAGTCATAGTTCAACAAGTTGGGAGAGAACTAAGTAGCGAGACAGACTCGATTGTAGTATGCGGGAGAATATGAAGGAAAGTGTGAATTGTGTACGAATGACCATGAGAGACTTGGTCGGTAGTGTGATAATAGGAGTGGTGAATGTACGAATGAATAGTAGCGTCAATTGCCAAGATATCTGTGTCAGCCGGTGATGTAGTAAGGCGATGTTAGAAAGATGAAGGATTAGAAGGAAGTCCTTTTGGGATTTCGGATAGAGTGCACGTTTTGCAATCCCAGTTGTTGAAGTACGTGGGTTGTAAGTAGGTGTGTATTTTGACTGTTATCGGAATGGAATGTCGGGACAGAATTGGGTGATTGCCCAGCTGTGAGACCAAGCTTTGTGGTTACGTATGTTGTTAAGTATATTCTTGAAGGCAGAGTAAGTTTAAAGAAGATGATGAATAGATTAGTCAAGCTGTAGTATAGTAGATGAGACATCGTTAAAGAATGAAAATTGTTCCTTATGCGTGAGGGAATGATCCTAGAAGAAAATAGTTGGAAATTTTGGTTATGTTTAAGGAATGACATGATGATGATTGTGGGTCGGAGTAGTAGTATGATCGTTAGTTGATTTGAAATGTCATGATAGAGGTATAAGATTTTGGTTGGTTGATTTAAAATTTTATAGATTTGTTAAATAATGACGTTCATTTGTTATTACAGGATGTGTTACAATTTTTGGGGAAGTGTTATTGAGACTAACACACTGTTTCTTAAAGAATTATTTAAGGTAAATCTAAGTAAGAAATCCGGGATGACGGTATATATATATATATATATATATATATATATATATATATATATATATATATATATATATATATATATATATATATATATATATATATATATATCTGTCTGATTTTATGATCATAGTGGTTAGTCGAAAGAATTGTGGAACCCGAGTTTCGGGGTGTTCCTGAATTAATAGATCCGTTTGTAATAGGGAATCTAAGGGGGTGGATTATTAGAGTGAATAGGGGGCGTTACTAAGGAACACACTTTGGGGTCATTGGAAGTTTAAAGGGGATGAGGGTTGTGTTAGTCAAAATGTGGTGGGATTGATGTGAAATCCTTAAAGAATGTAAATTGTTGCTTATGTGTGAGAGAAATGTCTGAGAAGGTAAAAGTTGGAGATTAAAGAATGTGTAGTGACGTCGAACATTGGTCTTGTTTCAAGATGGCTTGGTTGAATGCCTTAAGATAAGATCTTGGTGCAACTGTTTGGTTATGAAAGTAATGAGAAAGCGATATCAACATGTGGAAAGGTCGGGAGAGAGGGGCAAGTAATGTTTGGTGAGCAGTGTTCCACGCTAACGTGGGGAAGGTGTAGATAGTATGTCGGAACAAGTGAGTAAATTGGAAGTAGTAAACTTTACAGTATTGCCGAAAGGTACAGTATTGTGTAGATTGTCTTTGATTAGTGTTGGAACCGTTGGAAAGAATATTGAGGAAGGAAATTGTGTAAGTTTTTGTGCAGGGAAGAAGTGGATGAGACAACTAAATGAGTTAAGTTAGTGACTTTGTGAGAAATGTGTAAACGATTTGGTCATGCAGTGTTTAAGCTAGTGAGAATAGTATGGTGTGACCATGGTTATTCCTCCCAGTTGGGTGAGGGTAACCGGAGTTATGTTTTATGACCGAACGAACGTGGTAATCAGCGAGGATTTGATGTGTTTCAGGATAAGTTTAATTCGAGTAGGTGAACACTTCAACGTTAGGTTTGAAGGTTCCTACCCTGTGTTACGTACAAGGATGGAGTGATGAAGTGGTGAGGATGTAAGAAATGGTTGACAAACTGTGGTCGAGGTGGTCCGAGAAAGGGAAATGTTATCCGCATAGTCGATTATTGAATAGGAGAAGTAATCTAGGATTGCTTGTATTTCGATGAAGGAACTCTGGGTTGTGAGTTGTCGGGACGTTCAGGTTTGGGATTTGTGTCAAGCGGTCAAGTGTGTGTCTGTCTCTTAGTAAATGAATCTCGTGTTGTGGCAGAGGATTTAGCCAAGTTCCTCCTTAAAGGAAGTGTTGATGCATGAGAAGCCTTAGTAAATCTTCTGTAGTCAAGATCGACCGAGTAGGAACAGTAGCCTACGAGTTAGAGTACCGTAAGAACTGAAGGAAATGCACCTAAGGTTCCATGTTTCGAGTTTAATGAGGTGGTTGACTGAGTCAGATATAGCTTTACTTTGGGAAGTGTCGGTTTTGATGTGGGCAAGATACCCGCATCTTTTCCAATATGGAATTCCGCGGACGAAATTCTTTTAAGGGGGGGTGTTGTAACAACGCAAATTCTAGTGGGTTTTAGAGTTTGGTGGTCAAAGTGGAATAAAAGAAAGTATTCTTGAGGGGCTGAATTGTCAATTGGTGAAAGAGGTGTAGGGCACAAATCCCTAGGGCAGCCCTCAATATCACAAATCAGTATTGTTGTCTTGGTGTTGGCAGCTAAGGAAGAAAGAAAGAGAGAAAGAAGAGTTTGAGGAGAAATCAAGAGAAAAGAGGAGTCAAGCTAGAATCTGCAAAGGTAATGCATCCTAATTCGTTCTTCTGATTAGGGTAATGCTTCTCCTTCTCTTTGTCTTGAATTCTTAAGGCTGATGTTGTTGATTACTTGAGTTTTCACCATATTTCCTTGAAAATGAGTTTTATGGGTTTTGTCTTAATGAATCGATTTTAGGGGATTAAAGTTGGATTAATTGGGTGTTTGGGGTTGGTGGATGAACCCTTATGGTTATCTAATCAAACTAATGGCTAAAACTTGAGTTTTATTCACTTTTAGAATTATGGGTTCGAACAGCAGTCGTATCCGGACACCATCAGTTCGTGATGTTATGATGGTATCCGGATATGTATGCTAGTTTCCGGGTGAAGTTTTATGGTAGATTCCGGATAAGGATGGTAGTTTCCGGGTGGGTGATTTTCCGGGTAGTTTGAGTTACCGGGTGCAGTATCCGGAAGGAAGGTGTATCCGGATAGTCTGGGTATCCGGAAAGGAGGTGCATCCGGACAATCTTGGTATCCGGATAGTATGGGTATCCGGACAGTCTTGGTGTCCGGACAAGTTGGTATACGGAAAATGTGTGCTGGACAGTAGGTTGAGCCATTTAATCTGATCCGAATCTAATGCCCTTAGGTGTTCGACTGGTTTAGCTGGGAGGAATTTAAGAAGTGCGTTCTACGATAATCAAAGGTGAGTTCTCTCACTCATTTTTATGACGTACCATTTTTACTGAATTTGGTTTCTTTATCGAGCATGAATTGATTTATAAAAGTTATGCATGCTTTAATGATTTACATATTTACCCACAAACGAAAGATGTTTTATGTTTTCACGCATATGGTTTCAATGTATGTGTATGCTATGTGGAGTCGGTTGCACGGTGGGGACGTGGTACCTTGGGATCTCTGATCCCTTGGGCATATGGAGGTTAGCTTGTAGGTTGGAATTCTTTTTTTCCTACATGAAGGAACGGGGAGTCCATTTGGATTCCGGCGTAGACGAGAGGGTGTCCGTTAGGCCCCGATCGGAGTAGCTTATGCAATTCCCTGAACCCCGTGTTTAACCTTGGATGATGATATGAGAAAGATGTGAAAGTATTTTCTTTATGAAATGATATTTATACTGTGATAAATGTTTATGGAGGGAATTCACTAGACCTTTTGGTCTAACCCTCGCTTTTCAAAAAATAAACCATTTTCAGGTAAGCGCGCTACGGGTTCTTCTAGTAAGAACTATGAGTGACTCAAGGAGGATTTGGAGACTAGAGCGACTCCAAGATTTTGAATGATGACTATAGATAGAATCTCGGCTGTGGACGTAGAGCCTTCCGCTGTCAATTTTATTTAGATCACTTTATTTATGATGTAAATACAAGATATTTATGTAATGTGAACGCTTATTTTCTAGATGAATGCATGTTATGAAATTGAGATGTTACACTAACTAACTAAACTAGACAATATTTTTTGTTGTAGTTATTTAAATATAAGTATAAAGTAGTCAAGAATTTAATGTTGCATTTGATTTTATAGCAAACGATCACTTTACGTTTTTATAGATAGATATTGTTGCAAATTGATTAAATCATGTACAAACATCATAATATGTTATGAGTGATTTTTAAATTATTTTATTGATCTTTTTCTTATATCGTTATGTTTTTAATTTTAATCGTTATAAAGTCGTCTTCATGAAATTATAAAAATAATGTAATTATAACATAAAAATTCAATAAATAATAACAAAATTGTTATAGTTTGTTTTTTTATATATTAAAACAAAACACTTAATTCTTTTAACAAACAAGAATCCAAAGAAAAGATAAGAGTACTCTCAACAAACTTTTGAGATTTTTAAAAATAAAAAATATATTAAAAAAATCTTTGTCCCACCATATTGTTCATTTCTCTTTCTTTGTCCCTCACAATAATTTCTTCTAACACTTGAGAAACCTCAAGTGGTTGATAAGTGAAGCCTTGTTTATTTCATTGTCTCCAATGGTCAAGGCTTGTTCAAGTCTTCATCAAGCCTTCTTAAAGCAACCATTGGAGATGCTCTAAAGTCAAAGCTAATTAGTCCAATGGGTAATAACCAGTTTCTAGACAGATCCCATTGAATTCGAGTTTTCGAGTTTTTTGGGGACCCATGAAGTCGATGTTGGAATGCTAAATGTATGAATTATGAAAGCTAAAGTTGGACTGATATATTCATATTGGTAAACCAGAAAGAACCTTGAGTGGCGACGGACGTGTTAAACCAAGAATCTTCTTCTCGTTCATCGAACCCATGTATGAATGCTTTGAGCTCGAGCTTTAGATATTGAAATCGGGTGGGGTGCTGAGTTTCGAGAATCTTGAGTTCTTGCTCGGCCACCTGTTTCATCTTCTTGTGGAAGGGTGGAAGCATGGGTGCAGAGCAATGTGATTTAAATGGCAATGGAGGACACGGGTTTTTAGGAGACTAATGAGGTCTACCGTTGTAGCCCACTCTACGAAAAGGAAAAGCTTTTTGCTTTACATATCCCATATCCCAATATTTATTTCTTCTTTTTTGTTTTTTCTATACAAAAATTATTTCACTTTCAACTTTTTACAATACTTTTAAAGGCAGATGATTAAATTAAATTAATTTTAGAAATGAAAATGCCAATGCTAAACATAAACCTGATCACTTTTGAATTAAAATCTCTAACTAACTAAACTAGACAATACTTTTTGTTGTATTTATTTAAATATAAGTATAAAGTAATCAAGAATTTAATGTTGCATTTGATTTTATAGCAAACGATCACTTTACGTTTTTATAGATAGATATTGTTGCAAATTGATTAAATCATGTACAAACATCATAATATGTTATGAGTGATTTTTAAATTGTTTTATTGATCTTCTTCTTATATCGTTATGTTTTTAATTTTAATCGTTATAAAGTCGTCTTCATGAAATTATAAATATAATGTAATTATAACATAAATATTCAATAAATAATAACAAAATTGTTATAGTTTATTTTTTTATATATTAAAACAAAAAACTTAATTCTTTTTACAAACAAGAATCCAAAGAAAAGATAAGAGTACTCTCAACAAACTTTTGAGATTTTTAAAAATAAAAAATATATTAAAAAAATCTTTGTCCCACCATATTGTTCATTTCTCTTTCTTTGCCCCTCACAATAATTTCTTCTAACACTTGAGAAACCTCAAGTGGTTGATAAGTGAAGCCTTGTTTATTTCATTGTCTCCAATGGTCAAGGCTTGTTCAAGTCTTCATCAAGCCTTTTTCAAGCAACCATTGGAGATGCTCTAAAGTCAAAGCTAATTAGTCCAATGGGTAATAACCAGTTTCTAGACAGATCCCATTGAATTCGAGTTTTCAAGTTTTTTGGGGACCCATGAAGTCGATGTTGGAATGCTAAATGTATGAATTATGAAAGCTAAAGTTGGACGGATATATTCATATTGGTAAACCAGAAAGAACCTTGAGTGGCGACGGACGTGTTAAACCACGAATCTTCTTCTCGTTCATCGAACCCATGTATGAATGCTTTGAGCTCGAGCTTTAGATATTGAAATCGGGTGGGGTGCTGAGTTTCGAGAATCTTAAGTTCTTGCTCGGCCACCTGTTTCATCTTCTTGTGGAAGGGTGGAAGCATGGGTGCCGAGCAGTGTGATTTAAATGGCAATGGAGGACACATGTTTTTAGGAGACTAATGAGGTCTGCCGTTGTAGCCCACTCTACGAAAAGGTAAAGCTTTTTGCTTTACATATCCCATATCCCAATATTTATTTCTTCTTTTTTGTTTTTTCTATACAAAAATTATTTCACTTTCAACTTTTTACAAAACTTTTTAAGGCAGATGATTAAATTAAATTAATTTTAGAAATGAAAATGCCAATGCTAAACATAAACCTGATCACTTTTGAATTAAAATCTCTAACTAACTAAACTAGACAATATTTTTTGTTGTATTTATTTAAATATAAGTATAAAGTAATCAAGAATTTAATGTTGCATTTGATTTTATAGCAAACGATCACTTTACGTTTTTATAGATAGATATTGTTGCAAATTGATTAAATCATGTACAAACATCATAATAAGTTATGACTGATTTTTAAATTGTTTTATTGATCTTCTTCTTATATCGATATGTTTTTAATTTTAATCGTTATAAAGTCGTCTTCATGAAATTATAAATATAATGTAATTATAACATAAATATTCAATAAATAATAACAAAATTGTTATAGTTTATTTTTTATATATTAAAACAAAAAACTTAAATCTTTTAACAAACAAGAATCCAAGGAAAAGATAAGAGTACTGTCAACAAACTTTTGATATTTTTAAAAATAAAAAATATATTAAAAAAATATTTGTCCCACCATATTGTTCATTTCTCTTTCTTTGCCCCTCACAATAATTTCTTCTAACACTTGAGAAACCTCAAGTGGTTGATAAGTGAAGCCTTGTTTAAGTCATTCTCTCCAATGGTCAAGCCTTGTTCAAGTCTTCATCAAGCCTACTTCAAGCAACCATTGGAGATGCTCTAAAGTCAAAGCTAATTAGTCCAATGGGTAATAACCAGTTTCTAGACAGATCCCATTGAATTCGAGTTTTCGAGTTTTTTGGGGACCCATGAAGTCGATGTTGGAATGCTAAATGTATGAATTATGAAAGCTAAAGTTGGACTGATATATTCATATGGGTAAACAAGGACGTGTTAGACCAAGAATCTTCTTCTCGTTCATCGAACCCATGTATGAATGCTTTGAGCTCGAGCTTTAGATATTGAAATCGGGTGGGGTGCTGAGTTTCGAGAATCTTGAGTTCTTGCTCGGCCACCTGTTTCATCTTCTTGTGGAAGGGTGGAAGCATGGGTGCAGAGCAGTGTGATTTAAATGGCAATGGAGGACACAGGTTTTTAGAAGACTAATGAGGTCTGCCGTTGTAGCCCACTCTACGAAAAGGAAAAGCTTTTTGCTTTACATATCCCATATCCCAATATTTATTTCTTCTTTTTTGTTTTTTCTATACAAAAATTATTTCACTTTCAACTTTTTACAATACTTTTAAAGACAGATGATTAAATTAAATTAATTTTAGAAATGAAAATGTCAATGCTAAACATAAACCTGATCACTTTTGAATTAAAATCTCTAACTAACTAAACTAGACAATATTTTTTGTTGTATTTATTTAAATATAAGTATAAAGTAATCAAGAATTTAATGTTGCATTTGATTTTATAGCAAACGAACACTTTACATTTTTATACATAGATATTGTTGCAAATTGATTAAATCATGTACAAACATCATAATATGTTATGACTGATTTTTAAATTGTTTTATTGATCTTCTTCTTATATCGTTATATTTTTAATTTTAATCTTTATAAAGTCGTCTTCATGAAATTATAAAAATAATGTAATTATAACATAAATATTCAATAAATAATAACAGAATTGTTATAATTTGTTTTTTATATATTAAAACAAAAAACTTAATTCTTTTAACAAACAAGAATCCAAAGAAAAGATAAGTGTACTCTCAACAAACTTTTGAGATTTTTAAAAATAAAAAATATATTAAAAAAATCTTTGTCCCACCATATTGTTCATTTCTCTTTCTTTGCCCCTCACAATAATTTCTTCTAACACTTGAGAAACCTCAAGTGGTTGATAAGTGAAGCCTTGTTTAAGTCATTCTCTCCAATGGTCAAGCCTTGTTCAAGTCTTCATCAAGCCTTCTTCAAGCAACCATTGGAGATGCTCTAAAGTTAAAGCTAATTAGTCCAATGGGTAATAACCAGTTTCTAGACAAATCCCATTGAATTCGAGTTTTCGAGTTTTTTGGGGACCCATGAAGTCGATGTTGGAATGCTAAATGTATGAATTATGAAAGCTAAAGTTGGACTGTTATATTCATATGGGTAAACAAGAAAGAACCTTGAGTGGCGACGGACGTGTTAAACTAAGAATCTTCTTCTCGTTCATCGAACCCATGTATGAATGCTTTTAGCTCGAGCTTTAGATATTGAAATCGGGTGGGGTGCTGAGTTTCGAGAATCTTGAGTTCTTGCTCGGCCACCTGTTTCGTCTTCTTGTGGAAGGGTGGAAGCATGGGTGCAGAGCAGTGTGATTTAAATGGCAATGGAGGACACAGGTTTTTAGAAGACTAATGAGGTCTGCCGTTGTAGCCCACTCTACGAAAAGGAAAAGCTTTTTGCTTTACATATCCCATATCCCAATATGTATTTCTTCTTTTTTGTTTTTTCTATACAAAAATTATTTCACTTTCAACTTTTTACAATACTTTTTAAGGCAGATGATTAAATTAAATTAACTTAAGAAATGAAAATGCCAATGCTAAACATAAACCTGCTCACTTTTGAATTAAAATCTCTAACTAACTAAACTAGACAATATTTTTTGTTGTATTTATTTAAATATAAGTATAAAGTAATCAAGAATTTAATGTTGCATTTGATTTTATAGCAAACGATCACTTTACGTTTTTATAAATAGATATTGTTGCAAATTGATTAAATCATGTACAAACATCATAATATGTTATGAGTGATTTTTAAATTATTTTATTGATCTTTTTCTTATATCGTTATGTTTTTAATTTTAATCGTTATAAAGTCGTCTTCATGAAATTATAAAAATAATGTAATTATAACATAAAAATTCAATAAATAATAACAAAATTGTTATAGTTTGTTTTTTTATATATTAAAACAAAACACTTAATTCTTTTAACAAACAAGAATCCAAAGAAAAGATAAGAGTACTCTCAACAAACTTTTGAGATTTTTAAAAATAAAAAATATATTAAAAAAATCTTTGTCCCACCATATTGTTCATTTCTCTTTCTTTGTCCCTCACAATAATTTCTTCTAACACTTGAGAAACCTCAAGTGGTTGATAAGTGAAGCCTTGTTTATTTCATTGTCTCCAATGGTCAAGGCTTGTTCAAGTCTTCATCAAGCCTTCTTAAAGCAACCATTGGAGATGCTCTAAAGTCAAAGCTAATTAGTCCAATGGGTAATAACCAGTTTCTAGACAGATCCCATTGAATTCGAGTTTTCGAGTTTTTTGGGGACCCATGAAGTCGATGTTGGAATGCTAAATGTATGAATTATGAAAGCTAAAGTTGGACTGATATATTCATATTGGTAAACCAGAAAGAACCTTGAGTGGCGACGGACGTGTTAAACCAAGAATCTTCTTCTCGTTCATCGAACCCATGTATGAATGCTTTGAGCTCGAGCTTTAGATATTGAAATCGGGTGGGGTGCTGAGTTTCGAGAATCTTGAGTTCTTGCTCGGCCACCTGTTTCATCTTCTTGTGGAAGGGTGGAAGCATGGGTGCAGAGCAATGTGATTTAAATGGCAATGGAGGACACGGGTTTTTAGGAGACTAATGAGGTCTACCGTTGTAGCCCACTCTACGAAAAGGAAAAGCTTTTTGCTTTACATATCCCATATCCCAATATTTATTTCTTCTTTTTTGTTTTTTCTATACAAAAATTATTTCACTTTCAACTTTTTACAAAACTTTTTAAGGCAGATGATTAAATTAAATTAATTTTAGAAATGAAAATGCCAATGCTAAACATAAACCTGATCACTTTTGAATTAAAATCTCTAACTAACTAAACTAGACAATATTTTTTGTTGTATTTATTTAAATATAAGTATAAAGTAATCAAGAATTTAATGTTGCATTTGATTTTATAGCAAACGATCACTTTACGTTTTTATAGATAGATATTGTTGCAAATTGATTAAATCATGTACAAACATCATAATAAGTTATGACTGATTTTTAAATTGTTTTATTGATCTTCTTCTTATATCGATATGTTTTTAATTTTAATCGTTATAAAGTCGTCTTCATGAAATTATAAATATAATGTAATTATAACATAAATATTCAATAAATAATAACAAAATTGTTATAGTTTATTTTTTATATATTAAAACAAAAAACTTAAATCTTTTAACAAACAAGAATCCAAGGAAAAGATAAGAGTACTGTCAACAAACTTTTGATATTTTTAAAAATAAAAAATATATTAAAAAAATATTTGTCCCACCATATTGTTCATTTCTCTTTCTTTGCCCCTCACAATAATTTCTTCTAACACTTGAGAAACCTCAAGTGGTTGATAAGTGAAGCCTTGTTTAAGTCATTCTCTCCAATGGTCAAGCCTTGTTCAAGTCTTCATCAAGCCTACTTCAAGCAACCATTGGAGATGCTCTAAAGTCAAAGCTAATTAGTCCAATGGGTAATAACCAGTTTCTAGACAGATCCCATTGAATTCGAGTTTTCGAGTTTTTTGGGGACCCATGAAGTCGATGTTGGAATGCTAAATGTATGAATTATGAAAGCTAAAGTTGGACTGATATATTCATATGGGTAAACAAGGACGTGTTAGACCAAGAATCTTCTTCTCGTTCATCGAACCCATGTATGAATGCTTTGAGCTCGAGCTTTAGATATTGAAATCGGGTGGGGTGCTGAGTTTCGAGAATCTTGAGTTCTTGCTCGGCCACCTGTTTCATCTTCTTGTGGAAGGGTGGAAGCATGGGTGCAGAGCAGTGTGATTTAAATGGCAATGGAGGACACAGGTTTTTAGAAGACTAATGAGGTCTGCCGTTGTAGCCCACTCTACGAAAAGGAAAAGCTTTTTGCTTTACATATCCCATATCCCAATATTTATTTCTTCTTTTTTGTTTTTTCTATACAAAAATTATTTCACTTTCAACTTTTTACAATACTTTTAAAGACAGATGATTAAATTAAATTAATTTTAGAAATGAAAATGTCAATGCTAAACATAAACCTGATCACTTTTGAATTAAAATCTCTAACTAACTAAACTAGACAATATTTTTTGTTGTATTTATTTAAATATAAGTATAAAGTAATCAAGAATTTAATGTTGCATTTGATTTTATAGCAAACGAACACTTTACATTTTTATACATAGATATTGTTGCAAATTGATTAAATCATGTACAAACATCATAATATGTTATGACTGATTTTTAAATTGTTTTATTGATCTTCTTCTTATATCGTTATATTTTTAATTTTAATCTTTATAAAGTCGTCTTCATGAAATTATAAAAATAATGTAATTATAACATAAATATTCAATAAATAATAACAGAATTGTTATAATTTGTTTTTTATATATTAAAACAAAAAACTTAATTCTTTTAACAAACAAGAATCCAAAGAAAAGATAAGTGTACTCTCAACAAACTTTTGAGATTTTTAAAAATAAAAAATATATTAAAAAAATCTTTGTCCCACCATATTGTTCATTTCGCTTTCTTTGCCCCTCACAATAATTTCTTCTAACACTTGAGAAACCTCAAGTGGTTGATAAGTGAAGCCTTGTTTAAGTCATTCTCTCCAATGGTCAAGCCTTGTTCAAGTCTTCATCAAGCCTTCTTCAAGCAACCATTGGAGATGCTCTAAAGTCAAAGCTAATTAGTCCAATGGGTAATAACCAGTTTCTAGACAAATCCCATTGAATTCGAGTTTTCGAGTTTTTTGGGGACCCATGAAGTCGATGTTGGAATGCTAAATGTATGAATTATGAAAGCTAAAGTTGGACTGTTATATTCATATGGGTAAACAAGAAAGAACCTTGAGTGGCGACGGACGTGTTAAACTAAGAATCTTCTTCTCGTTCATCGAACCCATGTATGAATGCTTTTAGCTCGAGCTTTAGATATTGAAATCGGGTGGGGTGCTGAGTTTCGAGAATCTTGAGTTCTTGCTCGGCCACCTGTTTCGTCTTCTTGTGGAAGGGTGGAAGCATGGGTGCAGAGCAGTGTGATTTAAATGGCAATGGAGGACACAGGTTTTTAGAAGACTAATGAGGTCTGCCGTTGTAGCCCACTCTACGAAAAGGAAAAGCTTTTTGCTTTACATATCCCATATCCCAATATGTATTTCTTCTTTTTTGTTTTTTCTATACAAAAATTATTTCACTTTCAACTTTTTACAATACTTTTTAAGGCAGATGATTAAATTAAATTAACTTAAGAAATGAAAATGCCAATGCTAAACATAAACCTGCTCACTTTTGAATTAAAATCTCTAACTAACTAAACTAGACAATATTTTTTGTTGTATTTATTTAAATATAAGTATAAAGTAATCAAGAATTTAATGTTGCATTTGATTTTATAGCAAACGATCACTTTACGTTTTTATAAATAGATATTGTTGCAAATTGATTAAATCATGTACAAACATCATAATATGTTATGAGTGATTTTTAAATTATTTTATTGATCTTTTTCTTATATCGTTATGTTTTTAATTTTAATCGTTATAAAGTCGTCTTCATGAAATTATAAAAATAATGTAATTATAACATAAAAATTCAATAAATAATAACAAAATTGTTATAGTTTGTTTTTTTATATATTAAAACAAAACACTTAATTCTTTTAACAAACAAGAATCCAAAGAAAAGATAAGAGTACTCTCAACAAACTTTTGAGATTTTTAAAAATAAAAAATATATTAAAAAAATCTTTGTCCCACCATATTGTTCATTTCTCTTTCTTTGTCCCTCACAATAATTTCTTCTAACACTTGAGAAACCTCAAGTGGTTGATAAGTGAAGCCTTGTTTATTTCATTGTCTCCAATGGTCAAGGCTTGTTCAAGTCTTCATCAAGCCTTCTTAAAGCAACCATTGGAGATGCTCTAAAGTCAAAGCTAATTAGTCCAATGGGTAATAACCAGTTTCTAGACAGATCCCATTGAATTCGAGTTTTCGAGTTTTTTGGGGACCCATGAAGTCGATGTTGGAATGCTAAATGTATGAATTATGAAAGCTAAAGTTGGACTGATATATTCATATTGGTAAACCAGAAAGAACCTTGAGTGGCGACGGACGTGTTAAACCAAGAATCTTCTTCTCGTTCATCGAACCCATGTATGAATGCTTTGAGCTCGAGCTTTAGATATTGAAATCGGGTGGGGTGCTGAGTTTCGAGAATCTTGAGTTCTTGCTCGGCCACCTGTTTCATCTTCTTGTGGAAGGGTGGAAGCATGGGTGCAGAGCAATGTGATTTAAATGGCAATGGAGGACACGGGTTTTTAGGAGACTAATGAGGTCTACCGTTGTAGCCCACTCTACGAAAAGGAAAAGCTTTTTGCTTTACATATCCCATATCCCAATATTTATTTCTTCTTTTTTGTTTTTTCTATACAAAAATTATTTCACTTTCAACTTTTTACAATACTTTTAAAGGCAGATGATTAAATTAAATTAATTTTAGAAATGAAAATGCCAATGCTAAACATAAACCTGATCACTTTTGAATTAAAATCTCTAACTAACTAAACTAGACAATACTTTTTGTTGTATTTATTTAAATATAAGTATAAAGTAATCAAGAATTTAATGTTGCATTTGATTTTATAGCAAACGATCACTTTACGTTTTTATAGATAGATATTGTTGCAAATTGATTAAATCATGTACAAACATCATAATATGTTATGAGTGATTTTTAAATTGTTTTATTGATCTTCTTCTTATATCGTTATGTTTTTAATTTTAATCGTTATAAAGTCGTCTTCATGAAATTATAAATATAATGTAATTATAACATAAATATTCAATAAATAATAACAAAATTGTTATAGTTTATTTTTTTATATATTAAAACAAAAAACTTAATTCTTTTTACAAACAAGAATCCAAAGAAAAGATAAGAGTACTCTCAACAAACTTTTGAGATTTTTAAAAATAAAAAATATATTAAAAAAATCTTTGTCCCACCATATTGTTCATTTCTCTTTCTTTGCCCCTCACAATAATTTCTTCTAACACTTGAGAAACCTCAAGTGGTTGATAAGTGAAGCCTTGTTTATTTCATTGTCTCCAATGGTCAAGGCTTGTTCAAGTCTTCATCAAGCCTTTTTCAAGCAACCATTGGAGATGCTCTAAAGTCAAAGCTAATTAGTCCAATGGGTAATAACCAGTTTCTAGACAGATCCCATTGAATTCGAGTTTTCAAGTTTTTTGGGGACCCATGAAGTCGATGTTGGAATGCTAAATGTATGAATTATGAAAGCTAAAGTTGGACGGATATATTCATATTGGTAAACCAGAAAGAACCTTGAGTGGCGACGGACGTGTTAAACCACGAATCTTCTTCTCGTTCATCGAACCCATGTATGAATGCTTTGAGCTCGAGCTTTAGATATTGAAATCGGGTGGGGTGCTGAGTTTCGAGAATCTTAAGTTCTTGCTCGGCCACCTGTTTCATCTTCTTGTGGAAGGGTGGAAGCATGGGTGCCGAGCAGTGTGATTTAAATGGCAATGGAGGACACATGTTTTTAGGAGACTAATGAGGTCTGCCGTTGTAGCCCACTCTACGAAAAGGTAAAGCTTTTTGCTTTACATATCCCATATCCCAATATTTATTTCTTCTTTTTTGTTTTTTCTATACAAAAATTATTTCACTTTCAACTTTTTACAAAACTTTTTAAGGCAGATGATTAAATTAAATTAATTTTAGAAATGAAAATGCCAATGCTAAACATAAACCTGATCACTTTTGAATTAAAATCTCTAACTAACTAAACTAGACAATATTTTTTGTTGTATTTATTTAAATATAAGTATAAAGTAATCAAGAATTTAATGTTGCATTTGATTTTATAGCAAACGATCACTTTACGTTTTTATAGATAGATATTGTTGCAAATTGATTAAATCATGTACAAACATCATAATAAGTTATGACTGATTTTTAAATTGTTTTATTGATCTTCTTCTTATATCGATATGTTTTTAATTTTAATCGTTATAAAGTCGTCTTCATGAAATTATAAATATAATGTAATTATAACATAAATATTCAATAAATAATAACAAAATTGTTATAGTTTATTTTTTATATATTAAAACAAAAAACTTAAATCTTTTAACAAACAAGAATCCAAGGAAAAGATAAGAGTACTGTCAACAAACTTTTGATATTTTTAAAAATAAAAAATATATTAAAAAAATATTTGTCCCACCATATTGTTCATTTCTCTTTCTTTGCCCCTCACAATAATTTCTTCTAACACTTGAGAAACCTCAAGTGGTTGATAAGTGAAGCCTTGTTTAAGTCATTCTCTCCAATGGTCAAGCCTTGTTCAAGTCTTCATCAAGCCTACTTCAAGCAACCATTGGAGATGCTCTAAAGTCAAAGCTAATTAGTCCAATGGGTAATAACCAGTTTCTAGACAGATCCCATTGAATTCGAGTTTTCGAGTTTTTTGGGGACCCATGAAGTCGATGTTGGAATGCTAAATGTATGAATTATGAAAGCTAAAGTTGGACTGATATATTCATATGGGTAAACAAGGACGTGTTAGACCAAGAATCTTCTTCTCGTTCATCGAACCCATGTATGAATGCTTTGAGCTCGAGCTTTAGATATTGAAATCGGGTGGGGTGCTGAGTTTCGAGAATCTTGAGTTCTTGCTCGGCCACCTGTTTCATCTTCTTGTGGAAGGGTGGAAGCATGGGTGCAGAGCAATGTGATTTAAATGGCAATGGAGGACACAGGTTTTTAGAAGACTAATGAGGTCTGCCGTTGTAGCCCACTCTACGAAAAGGAAAAGCTTTTTGCTTTACATATCCCATATCCCAATATTTATTTCTTCTTTTTTGTTTTTTCTATACAAAAATTATTTCACTTTCAACTTTTTACAATACTTTTAAAGACAGATGATTAAATTAAATTAATTTTAGAAATGAAAATGTCAATGCTAAACATAAACCTGATCACTTTTGAATTAAAATCTCTAACTAACTAAACTAGACAATATTTTTTGTTGTATTTATTTAAATATAAGTATAAAGTAATCAAGAATTTAATGTTGCATTTGATTTTATAGCAAACGAACACTTTACATTTTTATACATAGATATTGTTGCAAATTGATTAAATCATGTACAAACATCATAATATGTTATGACTGATTTTTAAATTGTTTTATTGATCTTCTTCTTATATCGTTATATTTTTAATTTTAATCTTTATAAAGTCGTCTTCATGAAATTATAAAAATAATGTAATTATAACATAAATATTCAATAAATAATAACAGAATTGTTATAATTTGTTTTTTATATATTAAAACAAAAAACTTAATTCTTTTAACAAACAAGAATCCAAAGAAAAGATAAGTGTACTCTCAACAAACTTTTGAGATTTTTAAAAATAAAAAATATATTAAAAAAATCTTTGTCCCACCATATTGTTCATTTCTCTTTCTTTGCCCCTCACAATAATTTCTTCTAAGAGCATCTCCAATGGTGCATTGAATAGCTTGATCAATGACTTGATCAAGACTTGATGGCAAATTTGACTATTGGAGCAAAAGCTTGATAAATAGCTTGAGAAACAATGACTTGGTATCCGTCAAGTGTTTGATAAATAGCTTGAGAAACATAGAATGTTTAATATTTGGTACCTCAACAATCAATGGTTTACATTTTTAATTTTACACTTTTATTCAATAATAATTCATTTATTAAATATATAAAATATTATTATAATTATTATTATTATTAACAAAATACATTATTGGAACGTTTTCGTAAATATCGAAAATTAAAAAACACAAAAATTAAATACTTTTGTTTTTAGAAATCATAGTTTTAAGTATATATAGTTTATATTTATAAAAAAACTACATATTATTTTTAGAAAGTTTTGTTTTATATTTATAAAAAAACTACATATTATTTTAAGAAACTTTTGTTTTATATTGAAAATGTCAACTCTCACCCTCTAAATCTCCCTATATATATACACACTCATATCCTATTCTTATATCATCATCCTATTCTTATATCATCATCTCATTCTCACATCCTAATTTTCAAATCTCATATTTTCACTTCCACCATGTCTGATTCTGATGAGATCATTGAACAACTTTTTGTAGATGTAAGTGAATTCATCATTGATGAATTAGAAGATGATACCCATGAAAAGATGTTGAAGCTTGTAGAGAAAAAATTTCAAAGGAAGAAAAGATATATTCAACGAGGTCGTGAAGAGGGACACAATCGTCTTGTTGCAGATTATTTTTCAGATCAACCCGTTTTTCCACCGTACATCTTTAGACGAAGGTTTCGTATGAATAAAGAACTATTCATCCGAATTGTAAACTCGTTGTCCAACCATTCAGATTATTTCAAATTGAGGAAAGATGCAACCGGGAAGCAAGGTCTTTCGGCGTTACAAAAATGCACTGCAGCTATTCGACAACTAGCATATGGAACACCGGCTGATCAAAACGACGAGTATGTAAGAATAGGAGAAAGTACTTCTATCGAATGTTGAAAAACAATATCACAGTGGATAGTCCGACGACCAAGTAAAGGATGCCGCAAGAAAATTGTATTATTCTACATAAAAGAAGAACTTCAAATATGAGCATGCATGGGCAATTGTTAAGGATGAGCCAAAATGGAGAGGCGGGAGCACAAATGATGTTCATACGAAGAGAACAAAGACCGACTCATCTGGTAGTTTCACATCATCATCGGATGTACAAACAAGTTTCAAGGAGGAAGATGATGAAACCAGAGTTCGTCCGATGGGGAAAAAAAGCAACAAGGCAACAAAAAGGAAAATCGACTACCTCAAATGCCGAAATAAATGAAGTAAAAGATATAATCAACGAAACAAGCACTTTACGGATGTCCACGATAAATGGTGTAGCTGAACACTTAAAGGAGCTAAAAGATTCGTACAAGTCTTCAAATAAAATCAACGAGCTAAAAATGTTAATAGAAAATACGCAAGGAAACGAACAACTAAGGTATCAACAAATGTTGACTGAGGAAATTAAGAAGAAATATGGAATTTAGGTTTACTTTCAGTTATTAATTATCGTTTTGTAATATTTTTATTAAATTTTATGTTATGTTGTATAATATTTGTTTTAAAAACATATTTGTGCTTTAAATAACGACAAATAATGGAAGGAGTTTTATAAAACATTTCAAATAGATGAGGGTAGTTTATGTATATATATTAAAAATGAATTAAAAATGCAAAAAAAAACTTTTGCCAAGACTTGACCATTGAAGTAGTTATTTGAAGATAACTTTTTGGTGACGTGGCAAATAGATCAAGTCTTTGAATAGCTTGACCATTGCGGATGCCCTAACACTTGAGAAACCTCAAGTGGTTGATAAGTGAAGCCTTGTTTAAGTCATTCTCTCCAATGGTCAAGCCTTGTTCAAGTCTTCATCAAGCCTTCTTCAAGCAACCATTGGAGATGCTCTAAAGTCAAAGCTAATTAGTCCAATGGGTAATAACCAGTTTCTAGACAAATCCCATTGAATTCGAGTTTTCGAGTTTTTTGGGGACCCATGAAGTCGATGTTGGAATGCTAAATGTATGAATTATGAAAGCTAAAGTTGGACTGTTATATTCATATGGGTAAACAAGAAAGAACCTTGAGTGGCGACGGACGTGTTAAACTAAGAATCTTCTTCTCGTTCATCGAACCCATGTATGAATGCTTTTAGCTCGAGCTTTAGATATTGAAATCGGGTGGGGTGCTGAGTTTCGAGAATCTTGAGTTCTTGCTCGGCCACCTGTTTCGTCTTCTTGTGGAAGGGTGGAAGCATGGGTGCAGAGCAGTGTGATTTAAATGGCAATGGAGGACACAGGTTTTTAGAAGACTAATGAGGTCTGCCGTTGTAGCCCACTCTACGAAAAGGAAAAGCTTTTTGCTTTACATATCCCATATCCCAATATGTATTTCTTCTTTTTTGTTTTTTCTATACAAAAATTATTTCACTTTCAACTTTTTACAATACTTTTTAAGGCAGATGATTAAATTAAATTAACTTAAGAAATGAAAATGCCAATGCTAAACATAAACCTGCTCACTTTTGAATTAAAATCTCTAACTAACTAAACTAGACAATATTTTTTGTTGTATTTATTTAAATATAAGTATAAAGTAATCAAGAATTTAATGTTGCATTTGATTTTAATAGCAAACGATCACTTTACGTTTTTATAAATAGATATTGTTGCAAATTGATTAGATCATGTACAAACATCATAATATGTTATGACTTATTTTTAAATTGTTTTATTGATCTTCTTCTTATATCGTTATATTTTTAATTTTAATCGTTATAAAGTCGTCTTCATGAAATTATAAAAATAATGTAATTATAACATAAATATTCAATAAATAATAACAGAATTGTTATAGTTTGTTTTTTATATATATTAAAACAAAAAACTTAATTCTTTTAACAAACAAGAATCCAAAGAAAAGATAAGAGCATCCACACAAGTTTTGCAAAACCCCTTGCAAGATGACATGGCAAGTCATGTTGCTTGCAAGGCTTTGCAAGACAACTATCATCTTGCTAAATTAGAAAGACCTTATACAAAGTAAATATATTAAACAAAAGCATTTTTTAATTTAATTAATTTGTTTGTTTGTTTAAACATTAATTATTAATATGTTTATATTATAATTTATTAATTTAGAAAGGAGTTTGGTCTTGCATGTGAGTGGAATGTGTTATTGCAAAGCTGATGTGACATTTTAGAAAGGAGTATGGTCTTGCATGTGTGTGGATGGTCTAAGAGTACTCTCAACAAACTTTTGAGATTTTTAAAAATAAAAAATATATTAAAAAAATCTTGGTCTCACCATATTGTTCCTTTCTCTTTCTTTGCCCCTCACAATAATTTCTTCAAACACTTGAGAAACCTCAAGTGGTTGATAAGTAAAGCCTTGTTTAATTCATTGTCTCCAATGGTCAAGCCTTGTTCAAGTCTTCATCAAGCCTTCTTCAAGCAACCATTGGAGATGCTCTAAAGTCAAAGCTAATTAGTCCAATGGGTAATAACCAGTTTCTAGACATATCCCATTGAATTCGAGTTTTCGAGTTTTTTGGGGAGCCTTGAAGTCGATGTTGGAATGCTAAATGTATGGATTATGAAAGCTAAAGTTGGACTGATATATTCATATGGGTAAACCAGAAAGAACCTTGAGTGGCGACGGACGTGTTAAACCAAGAATCTTCTTCTCGTTCATCGAACCCATGTATGAATGCTTTGAGCTCGTGCTTTAGATATTGAAATCGGGTGGGGTTCTGAGTTTCAAGAATCTTGAGTTCTTGCTCGGCCACATGTTTCATCTTCTTGTGGAAGGGTGGAAGCATGGGTGCAGAGCAGTGTTGTTGGTCCCGAAGGGCTATACAAGTTTGTAGAAGGGGGGTTGAATACAAACACACAAATTTTACTTTTCTAAATTGTTTATTGATAAATCATTAACAATTTACAGCTTGTTGCGGAACAAGATTAAGGATAAACCTAAATCTAAACAAGTTGGAACACTAAGTTTCTTGCACTAAGAAAGAGAAGGAAATTACTAATAATAACCTATCTCAAGATAAGAAAGATGACTTGTCCAGAGTTAGCAAGTGCTTCAAAAATGAAGTTGGGTCCTTCTTATTTACTGCATGCATTTAATGTATTGCAGTTTACACTTTACACGTGGCAACAGCTGATTGGTTGCATGTCGTTGACCTTTGTTGACAACCTTAGTAGCCGCATGTTTGAACAGTGTAGTATCAGAGTGGTTGTACGATTTTAGACAATAAGGAGGTTCTTTTCTGACATATCGTACGGAGTCGTGCAAGGGTGGTTAAGACAAAAGTACTTTGTACGGAGGACTTCATGATCAGCTTTTCGTTGATTCAGCGCTTTACCATTGTTTATCAGTGAATGATAAAGTTCAGCGATAGCTGAAGTCCTGTACATGATACTTCACGTTGAGTGGACAAATCTGAGTCTTCGTTGATCCGCATCAGTTCATTAGGAGATTTGTCGCTGGTTCTTGAACTTGATCTTCGACTTCAGCGTAGAACCTATGTTGACGTGAAACTTGTCTTCAGATCTCATAAGTAAACAACTAACTTATCAGCGATCACCATAAGGACTGAACAGACTCAGAGCATTATGGTGAATAGTGTTCGCTGAGTGTTTAATCTAAAGAGCGAGAGTTTCTATCAGCGATACTGTAAGATCTTAGTACTTATCAGCGATAGTGAAACTCTGATACATATTGTTTACTTACAATTTTCACTAAGTATTTAAGAGAGGGTCATTATCAAATCACTGAGGGTTTGGATCAACAATCTCCCCCTATTTGATTATGACATAGCAACAGAGAAAATTGCTATTTAATGAAAACATAAGGATAAAAAGAACTCATACAATATTTGTCCCTTTTACTGTTTTCTGGGATCTTTTCTGTACTGATGGAGTAAAGTACTTTCGCTGAAATCTTTCTTTAAACTTCGAATCAGATTACAAAAGGAAGTGGAAAGATTACAAGTACAAGCGAAATAAATTACAAGTACAAAAAAATAACTGATACAATAGAAGAATAAGGCGATCCTATCAGTTTATAAAGGTTCTTCCTTAATGAGAAGTTCATCAAGGGTCTTTGATGTGGGAATCATCCAGTCAGGGACCTTTACTCCTTGATTCTTTTTGTTCAGAGCTTCTTCAAAAATCAAGGGTTTAAGATGTCGTGCCTGAATGTCGTTTTTGAAGTCACACCAGTAGATGAGATCTTTCAGCTGTTCGATGGGAGTGATGGGAAGCTCAGAGATACGTCGAAAACGTTTTCGTCCATCATAGTCAATAAAGAATATCCCATAGGGTTTGCTTATGACTTTCCCAGGGATGAAAGTCTCACCAAGAGGAAGAGATGTGTCAAGTGCAGAAAGGTCAGGTTCTGGACCAATGACTTCATCAAGAGAAAAACCAATACCTGTTTCGTTTCATATACGAGGACCATCATCTGAAGATTTAGACTTTTTCTTTGCAGAGGCCCTTCTTTTCTGACTTTCGAGAGGAGGAGGAGGAGGAATATCCACACAAGATGAGACTAAGTCGATCTGTTTGTTAATCAGCTTGTCAACATGATTCTTGTACTTAGACTGAGACTTCTGGATGGCTAATCTGATCTCCAACCATTCAGAGAGACCGTACTTCGTGATGGCTTCAGCATAGAATTTTTCGTACTGTCCATTCTCTCTGAATATCTCGATTTCAGCGATTGAAACTTTGAGGGTTGATCTTCCAGCGATGAGTACCTTGATAATTCTGGCAGGTCGATATCAGAAGTGTACCTTTTCTTTGCACCAGATTAAGGTAGATTGAGACACAGTTCTCTTTTCTTCAACGATCTTCTTGGCGTCTTCCCATAGCTGACGTTGAACTTCGATTGGAGTTCTTTTCAGCTTGGGGTCTTTCACTGATTGTTGAGTAAGCCGGATGGCGAGTTTTCTATCTTTTTCTTCAGCTTCCCTTCTTTCAGCGATTAGACGTTCAGCCCTGTGGTGATCCTTGTATTCCTTTTGAGAAAGTTTGAACTTTGGAGGAATAGAAGGAAGTTGATCACGCTTCAGAATGATTCGCTGAGCCTCGAACTTCTTTATTATCTTTTCTATTCTTTTCTGATCCTCTTCACTTGGTTTTTGAGGAACCAAGGAAGGTCTGTTTGTATGAGAGATCATCTGTTCTTCAGGTTCATCAGTCTCAGAGATCAAATCCAAGACTGGGATTATTTCTTCAACGTTGGGAGCTGGGATTATTGTTGGTGAAGTCGCAGCTGTAGGAATTTCAGGGATATCCTCAAACAGGGGAGAGGACTAGCTGAAACACAGCGATCGTACGAGTAAGAACTTGGGTAGAACAGAGATAGAGAAAGAATGTGGTTGTGTATAGAAGTTGTGGAGAGGATAGCTGAATGTGTATAAATAGAGGAGGGATGTAGTGTAAGGAAGATTTAGTTTACCTGACAAACTGGCTTTGGAAGCAAGATCGCCAGATTGTCTTCTTCAGCGAGGCCTTTGTTTTTGCCTTTGTCAGCTTCAGACGCTGAAGGCTTTGTCTTGGTCCGCTCCCCTGAAGGTTCGTTTATCACGATCCCTTTAAGAGTTGTAGTCCTCTGAGCAGGCTTGACGATAAAGGAGTCATCATCATCATCATTCTTTGGAGAAGAGGATGGTTCATCATCAGATAAGTCGATGTCTTCTTCATCTTCAGCTTCAGATTCAGATTCTTCAGCATCTTCTTCGAGTTGCTCCCCCTCAGATACAGAGGTAAGCTTCTCGGTTCCCTCAGGGTTTTTATCTCCCTGAGGTCCAGCGGCTGTTTCTTCATTTGTCTTCTCACCCTCTTCAGTAAGGGAAAGGTCTTCAGTCTTCTCCCCCTTGATAGATTCATCATGGGGAAGGTCTTCAGATTTCTTCTCCCCCCCTTCCTCATGATGAGTGGGGTAGGAATGCGATGACTCAGCCGTTGGTTTTGGTTCCCTGTCTTCTTGGCCAGGGACCCCCATGTAATTTTCAATCTCTGCTACTCTGTCTTCAAGGCCAGTAATAGCAGGAGTGATCTTCAAGAGTTCAGCACGATCCACCGTAGTAAAATGCATCGGTGCAGGGGCAGGGGCGATCATGTTGTTCAGGATCTGTTGCATCATTATCTTCATTGAACCTACGTCAGTCTTTACAGAACTCACGTCAGTTTTTAATGAACTGGCGTCAGAATTTGGGTGTTTTTCACATTTTATCCTGCAGTGATCACTGTTGTGCCCACTCCGGCTGCCCACTATTCGAGCTGATCAAGAAAGACAAAAGAAACTACTAGTTGGGACTTAATTTGCTGGAGGAAGAAGGTTCATTAGCAGGGAAATGGCTGGAGGAAGTACAAAATGGCATCTACATTGAAGATTGCAACAAGTACTCCTTTATGTACTTAGAGATTGACTTGGAAAAGAGTCCATTGGGTAATTGGATTGCACAAGGTGCTGATTTCTGCCACAACACAGCAGTTTTTACCCATTGGAAGACTCATCTCTTTTGTGTAATACCCAACTCTTTCTCCTAGTATAAAAAGGAGCACTTGGGTTCATTTATTAAAAGCTGGGAATCTTACAATCATCTTGGGTTAAGTTTAGAATAGCTTTAATTTCTCTCATCTACCACATTAGTTTTAGTCTTTTAATTACTGCATTAATTTAGCTTTAATTTCCGTAATTTCCTTTCCTAGTTAATTGTAATTCGTAAAACACAGTGGACAGGGACGAATTCTCGTTCCCCACTGTGAGTAATATTCAATCCACTGTCAGTTTTATTATGTGCAAATCTTCATCTTTTGTTTTCTTTACTTCGGAAATGTTAGGCTAAACATCCTTTGGGATGTAGGAAAGAGAAGTACCTGGATTTTATTAAAAATGCTTGAGAAATCTTTGTACTTAGAATATTTGTTGTTTTGGTCATTCATTCTCGATATATACCCAAGGATGCGAACAAGCCGATCACTTGCAAGGATCTAAAGTCTAGTTCTTAACTTAGAAATAAGTAGAACGCAGTGACACGAGCTTGAATGATGCTAGGGGATTCAAAAGAATTCTTTTGACACTTACGAAAGTGAGGTCGGCACAGTGAGTTAATCTCAACCCACTGGAGTAGTAGGCAAGCTAATTTGTGTATTAAAAACACTTAGAGTATTTGTCTCTACACATTCCATCGAGACCTGAAAAGGTCCATTTTTGAGATTACCATTGACAAAACAATGAATGCGACAAGTATGAGATTTTTATCTAACGGTGTGAGTATTTTGTAACCGGGCTTTTCTAGCGAAAATGCCTACCTCAAATACAAGGATCATTTTTAGGACCAAGTATTTAGTATAAAATCTAGGGAAAATCTAACCTACATTCCTCCTTTAAAACCTTAGTAAAATCGTTAAAGTAGCTATTTTCACCAAACAAAACCAAGTATTATTTTCCTCTCTAGTTGAAACCTGTAAAAGGAGCTCATGAGAACCGTATTGTCTTGATTGTCCAGTCCCTGTGGATTCGATTCTGGTATTTTACCAACTATTACTTGCTGTGACGATCATAGTGGACAGTGTACACTTGCACTTCCCGATGTGGATAGTTTGCAACCCACTGCGATTAAAACACACATTTCGCACGTACCAAGTTTTTGGCGCCGTTGCCGGGGACTGGCGTGAATTTTAAATCTCAAGACATTAGTTTTTGTTCGAGCCCGAGTAACTCGTTTTTCTAAGCTTTTCGTGTTGCATGCCAAGGCAACAACACGAACCTTTGTTACCAATCGATCTTGAAATAGAGAAAACTTTTCGAAGAAGACGCAGAAACAAAAATCGACAACCCCCTGTGATCCCCACTGTGAATATGGCTGCAATACCGCCACCTGTAGTGGAGACCACAATCACAATTGCCGATAGCAAAGATCGAAAAATACGGGACTATGCTACTTCCGGAGTTAGTGATTTAGGCACCGGGATTCGAAGGCCCGTCCTTGAAACAACGCATTTTGAACTCAAACCGGTGATGTTTCAAATGATCCAAGCCATGGGTCAATTTGGAGGATCGCCATCTGAGGATCCGCACTCGCACTTAAAATCTTTTTTAGAAATGACCGATTCCTTTCAGTTGCAAGGTGTTAGTGATGAGGCATTAAGACTAAGGCTTTTCCCTTTTTCATTAAGGGACAAGGCGAAGTCTTGGCTGAACGCACATGCACCTCACTCGATAACCACTTGGCAAGAGCTTGCCGATAAATTTTTGCAAAAATACTTTCCTCCAACAAGGAATGTAAGGTTTCGAAATGATATAATTTTGTTTAGGCAAGAGGAAGACGAGGCTGTTTCGGATGCATGGGAACGATTTAAAGATTTACTTCGAAAATGCCCACATCATGGCATCCCACATTGCATCCAATTAGAGACCTTTTACAATGGTCTTTCCAATGCAGCCAAAATCATCTTAGATGCAACAGCCGGTGGAACATTCACGAGTATGACTTACAACGAAGGATATCAAATCTTAGAAAAAGTGTCCAACAACAATACCGAATGGTCAAATCCGAGAGCACCCATGTCAAAGACCAACACCATCGATTCCGAGGCACTTAAAACCATGAATGCGCAATTAGTAGCCTTGACCAAAATCGTTTTAAATCAAAATAGAGGCCAAGTCAATTCCGCAACGCATCTCCCTGAAAACTGTTCCCTCTGTGGAGAGGAGCATGTTTTTGATTTTTGTCCAGCAAATCCCAAATCTGTTAATGTTATAGGGACCAACCCGAGGAACAACCCTTATTCGCAAACTTATAATCCAGGTTGGAGAAATCATCCGAATTTCTCTTGGTCTGGTAATCAAGGACTCCAACCCCAAGGGCCGAGTCATATCCAGCAAAGACCACACAACCCCCCTGGATTCCAATCACATCACAGTGGTCAGCACCCACAGAACTTTCACCAAGGGCAGTCCTCACAACCATACCAACCACGATCCAACCAACCAGTTGAGGTTCAACAATCGATTGAATCAATTCTCAAGGGTTTTATGAATCAAACTCAAGCAGCCATTAGGAATATAGAGACCCAAGTAGGACAACTAGCCGTTGAAGTTAAGAATAGACCACCAGGAACGTTACCTAGTGATACCGAGCAAGCTAGGGTGATAGGAAAAGGACCAGAACATGTCAAGTCCATAACTCTGAGGAGTGGAAAGGATCTGAAAGATATCATTTTTGAATCTAATGATTCGCCTCAAAAACCCACTGTGAGCACCATAGTGGGCACTCCTCAATTCACTGTGATCCCTACAGTGGGGACCGACATCCCTGACCTTCTCACTCCTGGACCTGTACCAAAGCCTACTATTCCAAGGCCAATACCACAGCAAGCTCTAATGGACCCACGAAGTATTCCTTTTCCTGAAAGAATGAAGCCGAAAAATGTCGATGTTCAATTTAAAAAATTCTTAGACATTTTTAAACAACTTCACATTAACATACCTTTGGTAGAGGCTCTCGAGCAAATGGAAACCTATGTTAAATTTTTAAAGGATATCTTGAACAAAAAGAGAAAATTGGGTGAATTTGAAACTGTGGCTTTGACCGAGGAATGTAGCGCCCTCCTCACTAGCAAGATTCCACCTAAGTTGAAAGACCCAGGTAGTTTCACCATTCCATGCACAATAGGAGGACAAGAAGTAGGTCAAGCACTCTGCGATCTAGGAGCTAGTGTCAACTTGATGCCGCTGTCCATTTTTAACAAGTTAGGTATTGGAGAGGCTAGACCCACAACCGTGACATTACAACTAGCCGACCGGTCCATTGCCTACCCCAAAGGGAAAATAGAAGACGTTCTGGTCCAAGTGGATAAATTTATCTTCCCCGCCGATTTTCTAGTTCTAGATTATGAGGCCGATAAAGAAATCCCAATCATTTTAGGGCGTCCATTTCTTGCAACCGGACGTACTTTGATTGATGTGCACAAAGGGGAACTCACGATGAGAGTTAATGACCAAGAGGTGACATTCAATGTTTTTAAGTCTCTTAAATATATAGATATCGAAGATTGTTTTGCCTTGAGTTCGATTTATGGAACCCACAGTCTTGACATACTGCCCACAGTGGGGAATACAGTTCCCACAGTGGGGAATGACAGTGAGCACTCTGAATCAGATAGTGATGACACTTTTGAGGATGAGTGTAACAAAATGGTTGCAGCTTTTGAACCTCTGGACTTTAAGGATAGAAATGTTCAACCCCCTTCCATAGAACAACCTCCCGAGTTAGAGCTTAAACCATTGCCTTCCCATTTAAAGTATGCTTATCTCGCTAAAAATAATAAACTTCCCGTTATTATCTCTTCCAAACTTAGTGAGAAACAAGAACAACTTCTGATCGATTTGTTGATGAAGCATAAGGGAGCAATTGGTTGGACCATAGCAGATATTAGAGGAATTAGCCCCTCTTTATGTCAACATAAGATTAACTTGGAGAGTGACCACCCGGGGAAAGTCCAACCTCAAAGAAGGTTGAACCCTATCATGAAGGAGGTAGTTAAGAAAGAAATCTTGAAGTGGTTAGATGCCGGTATTATCTATCCCATTGCTAGTAGTAGTTGGGTGAGCCCCGTCCAATGTGTCCCTAAAAAGGGAGGGACGACTGTAGTGAAGAACGAAAAGAACGAGCTCATTCCCACTAGGACTGTCACGGGGTGGAGGATATGCATGGACTATAGACAACTCAACTTGGCCACTAAGAAAGACCACTTTCCCTTACCTTTCATCGATCAAATGCTTGATAGGTTAGCGGGAAAGGAATTTTATTGTTTTCTAGATGGATACTCCGGATACAACCAAATCCACATTGCACCCGAGGACCAAGAAAAGACCACCTTTACTTGTCCCTACGGCACTTTTGCATTCCGGAGAATGCCATTTGGATTGTGTAATGCCCCCGCCACTTTTCAACGTTGTATGATGGCCATTTTCACCGACATGATAGAAGATACCATAGAAGTTTTTATGGACGATTTTTCTGTGATAGGGACATCATTTGACAATTGTTTGTGAAATCTAGAGAAAAGCCTAGTGAGATGTAAGACCCACGACCTAGTCTTAAATTGGGAAAAATGTCATTTTATGGTCGAAGAGGGTATTGTTTTAGGACACCTTGTCTCAAAAAGAGGGTTGGAAGTTGATAAAGCCAAGCTTGAGGTAGTGGCACAACTTCCCGAACCGACAACAGTAAAAGGTATTAGAAGCTTCTTGGGTCACGCAGGTTTTTATAGGAGGTTCATCAAGGATTTTTCGAAAATTACAAAACCCCTATGTAACCTGTTACAACATGAAAAAGACTTCATTTTTACCCAAGAATGCCGAGAAGCTTTTGAAAAAAATCAAGGAAGCATTAGTCACAGCACCCATAGTGACCACTCCTGACTGGTCACTCCCATTCGAAGTGATGTGTGATGCCAGCGATTGGGTTGTGGGGGCTGTTCTCGGACAGAAAAAGAACAAAGTTTTTCACCCCATTTATTATGCAAGTAAAACACTGATTGAAGCTCAGATTAATTACACTGTTACTGAAAAAGAATTACTTGCGGTGGTGTTTGCTTTTGATCGTTTCAGGCCATACTTGATAGGGACGAAGGTCATAGTGCACACAGATCATGCAGCGATCAAATATTTGATCAACAAGGCTGATTCCAAGCCACGGTTGATTAGATGGGTTTTATTGCTGCAAGAATTTGACCTTGAGATCGTCGACAGAAAAGGAACAAGCAATCAGGTTGCCGACCATTTGTCCAGGCTCGAGAAGACAGTGGGCACTGTTGATCCCACTCCTGATCCCACTCCGGTAAAAGAAACTTTTCCCGATGAACAATTACTATATGTTCAACATCGTGAAAATAATATTCCTTGGTATGCTGATCTTGCAAACTTTTTAGCAAGTGGACTTAAGCCCCACGGGATGAGTGGACAACCATTCAAAAAGTTTTTACACGACACACGACAATACGTTTGGGACGATCCTTTCTTGTATAAGATAGGGGCGGACCAAATATTGAGGCGTTGTGTCCATGGGAGTGAGCAACATCAAATACTCCATGGTTGTCACACATCCCACTACGGTGGCCACTTCGGTGGAAACCGTACCGCTGCAAAAATCTTGCAAAATGGATTCTTTTGGCCCACTGTTTTTAAAGACTCGTATGAATTTGTGAAAAATTGTGAGCAATGTCAACGTACGGGGAATATATCGCAAAGAAATGAAATGCCTCTTAACAACATTTTAGAGGTTGAACTTTTTGATGTTTGGGGAATTGATTTCATGGGACCTTTTCCAAATTCCAACAACAAATTTTATATCTTGGTTGCGGTAGACTATGTTTCGAAATGGGTAGAAGCCATTGCATGTCACTCCAATGATGCCAACACCGTGGTGAAATTTTTGCATAAAAATATTTTCACTCGATTCGGAACACCACGGGCATTGATTAGTGACGAAGGCACCCATTTTATAAACAAAGTCATGGCCTCGGTTCTTGCTAAATATGACATACATCATAGAGTGGCCACCGCATACCATCCACAAACCAATGGTTTGGCCGAACTTTCAAACCGGGAGATCAAAGGGATTTTGGAAAAAGTTGTTAAACCGCACCGCAAAGATTGGTCAACCAAACTTGATGATGCTCTTTGGGCCTATCGAACGGCCTACAAAACTCCTTTGGGAATGTCTCCATTTAAATTAGTTTTTGGCAAGGCTTGCCATTTACCAATTGAATTAGAGCACAAGGCGTTTTGGGCCCTTAAAGAGCTTAACATGAGTGAGGATGCTGCGGGAATCAAAAGGAGTTTACAAATGCATGAGCTAGAGGAGTTGCGATATCACTCCTATGAGAACGCAAAGTTGTATAAAGAGAAGACCAAGATGTGGCACGATCGAAGGATCAACCATAGGGAGTTCATGGAAGGACAACAGGTACTATTGTTCAACTCCCGTCTCAAACTCTTTCCAGGTAAACTAAAATCAAGATGGACGGGACCATACACCATTGTCAAGGTGAGTCCTTTCGGAACAGTAGAGTTGAAGTCCCCACAATCAGGTCAGACCTTTAAAGTCAATGGACAAAGGGTAAAGCATTTTCTGCATGAGAGTGCCCACATCCCTGCCCACTCTCCACCTCACTATGGTTAGAGAAAGTCAACGTTGTTTGTAAATATTTTATTTCAGTCAATTGTTGTCTTTTTATTAAATTGGTGTTTTTAATTCTGCATGGTAGTTTATTTCTATGTGTGTAGGAGAATTTTAGCACTTTTTGGAACAAAAAGGTTCGCAGTGGGCAGAAGCTGGTCACTGCGCTCCTCACTCTCGGTCTACCTTATGAAGAGACGGTTTGGGGGGGGGGGGCAAGGCTGACACGCATCATGCTTTTTCTTACACATATGTCATCCTTTCCTGCCACTTGTCCTCCCCCCACTTATTCCCAAGAAAAACCATCATTGTCCATCTCTCTCTCTCTCCTAAAAACCGTTCCCTCTCAAAAGAAAAACCCCACCTTTTAAAAAATAAAGCCCCTCTCTCTCTCTCCATAAACCACCTACACTTTTCATCTTCTTCTTCTTTTTTCACAAACCAGACAACTCCCAAAACCCTAAAATGGCTAGAAGCAAGAGATTAAACACAAACCCCGAAGCACCCACACGCCCGGCGGTCTGCCGCCGCACTGCCGAAGACCAACCACCGGAGGCCGTCACCGGCGATCTCAATAAAACCCCACCGATCTCCGGTGAACCTCCGGTCATCTCCAATATTGCAGACGCAAGTTCGTCCAAACCAGAGAGTCCAAAAGCCGTATCTTCATCAAGGGTCTCGAACTCAGTTCAAACTCCTTTTGATGATACAGATTTGCAAGAGGATGAGGAAATGCAGAGGTTACAAGAGGAATTCAACCAAAGGGTCGCGGAAATCAAAACGAGGAAGGAAGAAACCGAGAGAAAGCGCCGAGAGGAAGAGGAAAGATTAAAACGAGAAGAGGAGGAGAGATTTAAAAGGGAAGAAACCGAAAGATTGGCTAAAGAAGAAGAGGAGAGAAAGCGAGTAGAGGAGGAAGAACGAAAGAAGGCTGAGGAGGCAAGGATTCTCGAGCAAGAAAAGAAAAAAACAGAAGACGAGCGATTGGCACGTGAGGAAGAAGAAAGAAAAAGAGTCGATGAAGAAAGGCAGAAAAAGATTAAGGAGCAGACTCAGACTGTAGAAATTCCCCAAGACATAAATGCTGATAGTGTGGAGGATGTCCACACCACTGTCCACAGTGAGGAAACCCCGACCAGAACACTCCAGAGGAGCAGGGGAGTGGTTACACGATCTGGTGTAACCAAGAAGGCATCATCCGCAAAGCCTAAAAGAAAAGCATCAAGAAAAGGTAAGGGTCTCGAACCCTCTTTAAGTTCTTCTTCTAGTGATACTAATACGGGGAGTGAACAAACCCCATCTGAAAGTCCACATCTGTCCACTGTGGGGACTGTTCATGCCCCCAGTGGGATACCGAGGCAATTCACTTCCCCCGCAGCTAGAGCACACTATGAGTGTATTTGCACTCGGAAGTTGAATTTAGAGAGAGGTTTCGACCCCGACTTCATAGAAGCCAATCCTTTTATCAAAAATAGACTAATAGCGCAAGATTGGGCAACCATTGCCACTGCCAATCGCCGCGCTAATGCATCATTAGTCCGGGAATTTTATGCTGAAGCCTCCCAAGCCAAAGAATCATTTGTAAAGATTAGAGGAAAGGTTGTGGACTATACTCCAGGTAATATAAATCGAGTGTTAGGTAGAGGAGCCCCGGAACCTTGTGCTTTCGGACAGTTCCTGGCAAAGATGACTCCGGCTGATGAGGAGTTGATTTTAAAAGAAATAGCAATAGAGGGAAGGCCATGGAATCAAGATGGCCAGAGGAGGTGTCTATACGCTGGCTCCCTCACAACTGAGGCTGCCGTGTGGTTCCAATTCCTTCGGTTCTCTGTGGCCCCAACATCACACGACACGACTCTCTCCATGCATAAGTGTGCCATGCTTTACTGCGTTCTCACTAGAAAGAAGATCAATCTGGGAATCGTTATGTATGGTGCCATCCATCAGGCCCGAACACGAACCAAGGTAATCCTACCCCTTCCTTGCCTTATTACACTATTGCTAATAGATGTCGGAGTGCCCACAGCTGCAGAAGACCAGTGGATCATTTCCACGAAAAACATCAGTATTCAGACCATTAAGAAGATGAGAAGAGAGATAGGAGGCCAGTCTGATGAGCCTGCCCAGGTACAGCCTAACGTGCGAATAGCCGACGAGCACATAGTGGGCACTGAAGTGCCCACTGTAGAGAAGAAGGGTACCTCACTGCATCCGAAGACTACAGGAGAAGCAAGCACCAACACAGTCAACCCGATGACCGCCATTCTGAACGCCATTTCAGCACTCACGTACAAAGTCGACCTCCTCGCAGCTGAGCAGAAAGTTATAAACCGCGCCCTTGAATCAGTTTGGATGTACAACCGCGATCGTGATGAGGTTGTGAATCAAATGTACATGGCCGACGATCCTCTCCTTGCCGCACAAATCCTAGAATTTCCAGAGGGGATCTGCCCCACTGTGGCAAGTGAGGATGATTTTGAAGAAGACTTGGCCGACAGTTCGCGAAAGGCAACCCCAACGCCGTAATGGTTTGTTTTAAACACTTTGGTTTCATTCCCTATGCTCTCAAAACAATTTTAATTTTTCTGTATGATGCCTATGGCTAGGCTCTTGACACAATTTGTTGTTTTCGATATTTTTGTCTAATGATACATGGATCCCTGCTATGTTTAGCAAGTGCTTTTGGTTACTAACTCACTTCGAATTTGCATGTTTGTGTGATCTCGTTTCCAGTTCTAGGTACAACTTTCGGTTTCCAACATAAAAGGGTCACTTTTGTAAGTACGAATCTTAAACTTGAAGCTATGAAATGATTTAGGCCATCTTTGCATCCAAACACGACCTATTTTTGTAACACCAAAAACCACCTCTTTGAACCCAATATTCAAGTCACAGTGGGGACACTGTGCAGTTTTAAGTTTGAGGTGGGGACTTCCAGAGAGACTTCCAGTCTGCCCACAATGGGGACATTGTGAAGTCTAAGTTTGAGGTGGGTAGACCATACCCACCTCCCAAAAAAAATATACAAAAACAAAAGAAAAACGGAGTGTCACTAGCAAAATTGATGGTGTGCCTTTTCTGGACCATCAAAGTGACCACTCCCACAGAAAAAGATGGTGTGCCTTTTCTGGACCATCAGAATGCCCACTCTCACAAAAACAGCCATACCCAAATAAAGCCTGAAAGTGTGCGTCCATACCCATGAAAAATCTAAACCACTCACTTCTCAAAATAAAAATCTCAAAGCGAGATCTTCGGTCTATGTTTGGAATTTCGTGCCAAAACCCTTGGGACAAACACTCAAAGCCACAAAACCTTTCAAACCCAAGGAAAGCCCTATTGATCAATTGTGAACAAGGGAAGATTTCGTCAAGAACAAAAGTGAAACTTTAAAGTGTTAGAATCGAAAGAAGTATCCAAGGAGAGAGATCAACGTCCATTCAAAGATGAGAAGTCGGTAAGTGCCTAGAAGTTCTGAGTGCATTATTTTTATTACTTGGGGACAAGTAATGGTTTAAGTTTGAGGTTGTGATAACTCTATTTTTAGAGTTATTATTTCCTTGTTTTTCCTATTTTATTTTGTCAATTTTAGCCATTCCGCCTCTCAAAACCCTCATTCTTGGTATAAATCTCGAAAATGAGCAAAAGGAGTGAACCTTAGTGTTTAATAAACTATTTGGTAGAATTTGGGTGTTTTTCACATTTTATCCTGCAGTGATCACTGTTGTGCCCACTCCGGCTGCCCACTATTCGAGCTGATCAAGAAAGACAAAAGAAACTACTAGTTGGGACTTAATTTGCGGGATGAAGAAGGTTCATTAGCAGGGAAATGGCTGGAGGAAGTACAAAATGGAATCTACATTGAAGATTGCAACAAGTACTCCTTTATGTACTTAGAGATTGACTTGGAAAAGAGTCCATTGGGTAATTGGGTTGCACAAGGTGCTGATTTCTGCCACAACACAGCAGTTTTTACCCATTGGAAGACTCATCTCTTTTGTGTAATACCCAACTCTTTCTCCTAGTATAAAAAGGAGCACTTGGGTTCATTTATTAAAAGATGGGAATCTTACAATCATCTTGGGTTAAGTTTAGAATAACTTTAATTTCTCTCATCTACCACATTAGTTTTAGTCTTTTAATTACTGCATTAATTTAGCTTTAATTTCCGTAATTTCCTTTCCTAGTTAATTGTAATTCGTAAAACACAGTGGACAGGGACGAATTCTCGTTCCCCACTGTGAGTACTATTCAATCCACTATCAGTTTTATTATGTGCAAATCTTCATCTTTTGTTTTCTTTACTTCGGAAATGTTAGGCTAAACATCCTTTGGGATGTAGGAAAGAGAAGTACCTGGATTTTATTAAAAATGCTTGAGTAATCTTTGTACTTAGAATATTTGTTGTTTTGGTCATTCATAATCGATATTTACCCAAGGATGCGAACGAGCCGATCACTTGCAAGGATCTAAAGTCTAGTTCTTAACTTAGAAATAAGTAGAACGCAATGACACGAGCTTGAATGATGCTAGTGGATTCGAAAGAATTTTTTTGACACTTACGAAAGTGAGGTCGGCACAGTGAGCTAATCTCAACCCACTGGAGTAGTAGGCAAGCTAATTTGTGTATTAAAAACACTTAGAGTATTTGTCTCTACACATTCCATCGAGACCTGAAAAGGTCCATTTTTGAGATTACCATTGACAAAACAATGAATGCGACAAGTATGAGATTTTTATCTAACGGTGTGAGTATTTTGTAACCGGGCTTATCTAGCGAAAATGCCTACCTCGAATACAAGGATCATTTTTAGGACCAAGTATTTAGTATAAAAACTAGGGAAAATCTAACCTACATTCCTCCTTTAAAACCTTAGTAAAATCGTTAAAGTTGCTATTATCACCAAACAAAACCAAGTATTATTTTCCTCTCTAGTTGAAACCTGTAAAAGGAGCTCATGAGAACCGTATTGTCTTGATTGTCCAGTCCCTGTGGATTCGATTCTGGTATTTTACCAACTATTACTTGCTGTGACGATCATAGTGGACAGTGTACACTTGCACTTCCCGATGTGGATAGTTTGCAACCCACTGCGATTAAAACACACATTTCGCACGTACCAGAAGGTTGAGAATGTTGGTTGGGTGCGGGGTTCAGCGTTGGATCCGCTGAGAATCACTTCTTCAGTCTGTGGAGAGACTGAAGGAGGTAGGGTAGATTCCAAGTTTATAACCTCAGCGTTTAGAGACGCTGAAGCTGGGATGGAATGGGTGGCTTGTTCAGCTGTGGCAGAGCGTACCACTGAACGTTCCTTCAGCTCTTCGAGATGGGCTGAGGAGTCTTCAGCAAGAGATTGTTGGGGTTGCTCCTTGGTTTTCTTAGTTCTTTTGGAACTAAGTTGGGTAGAAGAGTGTTTCCTTTTTCTTGAAGGAGAGGAGGTTGCAGCTGGGGTATCAGCGATGGGTTTGTCCGCTGAAGGAGCTGCAGAAGTCGAAGAAGTAGGGTTGAGAAGAGTTAAGAGTGTAGAGAGGCGTACCTCGTTTTCCACTGGCTTGAAGTCGAGTACTTTAGGGCCAACCTGAGAGAGTTTCAGGTCACCTCTTTTGGGTAGTTGTCCTTCAGGCCTGTTTGGAAGACGGCGCTGATGAATCTTGGATATGGAACCCATGGAGATCGGTCAGCGGCGGAGTCTACTCTGAGTACAAGGTCATCGTAGATTATCGATGCCCAGTCTATATGTAGACCTTTCAGCAATGCATATCCCATTGCTTGCTGAGGTTGAGCGGCTTAATCAGAGGAGCCGGTCTTTGCAGTCATGCAGCTTATTAAGTGAGCGAAGATGAAGTTCATCTCGCTGGGCATTTTTGACTTCTTGATGAGGGTCAGCTTCTTCTCAGGCTTCTTGTCCCTCTCAGTTTCCCAAACATAGCCCATTGCATCAAAGAATGCAGTGATGGCTTCCCTATCTGAGTGTTTCTTGTGGTCAGGGAGGGGAACAAACGGTTTTTCTTTAGTGGCGATGGGAAGGCTCAGGGCTTTGTGGATAATGGCAGGGGTGATCTTTATTGTGCCAAAATCAGTATCACAGAGGATGCAATCAATTGTCTTTGAGGAGTCTTTGGTTGATGGTAGCTGAGAGTGTCTGGCAGAGTACCAGAACTGAGAAAGTAGTAGCTGATGTGCAGGAGGTGTTATGGTCAGGGCTGTAGAGAGGCAACAGTTTTTCAGGAAATTCCCAGCATCATTCATATGTGTGACTTGCTTTCAAGGAGGAAACTCGAGAAGCTGATACGAGGTTTTCACACCCCGAGAATCTAACCGCAAGTGTACGGTGTCGAATCAAGTAATAACGTACGGCAAGTACGAGTATCGAATCCACGGGAACTAGGAACTAAGTATCACAATTACTATAAGCTCTATTAACTGAACTATCGATAATTGAACGGTTGGTATTAAACTACTTAAATGCGAGAATTAAATCAAACACAAGACAAAACAGTAAACATCTTTGGAAAATCAGATAGAGAAAACAATTGAGGGTTGGAAATCCAATGGTTCTCGCATACAAACGTCTGACTCAATTCAAATACCAGTTATTCCTATCAATGAATACCCAATCTTTATCTAATCATTGTTCTTTCTCAAGCTACAATGATTTTATGTGCAAAGCATGGTTCGTTTTCAAGCAACCGTGATTTCTATTTTGAAAACATAAGTTTTATCTTTCGATCTCAACATATAGGGTTCAAAACGCATTAAGCTTAAGATTCAAACGGGACTAAGATTTACTCGGTATATCTCTATCCTTTCTTAACTTAGACATGCAATTCCTAATTCTACTTCTCAATTACTTCTCTCGAACATAAATTGAAAGCAATAAACCAATTGTAAGGTAGCTAATCTCACAAAAGCATTAAACACCAAATTGCATTCATTCATTAAAATAGGAAAACTGATAAAGGTCTCAGGTCATCTGTTTACAAGCTTAAACCACATTCATTCCAACCCCCAATATGAACCGGTTAGTTCATGTCGGTGGTGGATTCAAACACAATAGAAAAAGATGGAAACAAGTATGTAAACATGATAATCGTGGCAACTGTAAATGGAATGGTTACTCCCTTCTATCGTGCTCGTCTCTACTTCGCGTGATGAACGTGTATCTGATCCTCCCTCTATCGTAGCTCCAACGGGTGTCACTCGGCTCTGAAAATCGCCCCCGGAACTGCTCTGGCCGTCGTGTGAAAGTTGCGTATCGAATGAATCCCTAAATCCCGAAATTAACAGCTTAAAATCGACAAACAGTGGGTTACGCGACCTACCACGCGACTTGCAAGTCGCGTGGCAAGTCGCGCGTATGCTTTTTGCTGCGTGGGTCGATTTCTGGTTCGCGGATCGGGTCCTGGTTCGGTTGCGGGTCTTGGGCTTGACTTTTGGGCTTCCGTTAGGCTTCGTTTGGACTCGTTTTGGGCTCTTTTTAGCTTCTTTTCTCGATGATTGCCGCCTTTTAGATAACCTGTATATTTCACTAGATAAACCGTAAAATACACGCCTTTTTACTTGAATACAAGCCAATCTCATTGGTTTGAGAACTGAAAATAACGTCAAAAAGTGGCGTTATCAACAACCCCAAACCGAGCGTTGCTTGTCCCCAAGGAAATTGGCGATAAAAACAGCATAAAAGCATATATCTGTGAAAAAATAATGACTGTACAATTCCCAATCGGTACCAAGTGATGCAACGGTGATTTCCCATACCCGTGAATATCTATCTCACTCTCGCCTCATCCTTATTTTGTCCGATCTATGACCTTCTATTGAGAGTTGAACTCGTGACTGTTCCGATTACATTAAGGTTAGACTAGGGCCGAACATACTAGGGAAAACATTTCGCCTCGACCCTACCTCACGGGATACTCTCATTTCGCTCAAACCTAGGTTATCGCTCGTGTTGTCATGTGTAAGGAATTTATGTACAATAATACGCAAACTATTACATGACAACTCTCTAGAAAGACGCACAAATGTCCAAAAAGTTGATCTCAGAAGGAATCAAGTAGCAAGACAGGGAATATCAGTAAAGGTAGTCGTAAACCGTAATCACATCTTCCAAAAGCTCATCCAGATCTTTACAAGGGTTGTAATGGGGCTAAGGTTAAGGCTATGAAACGAAGGGTAAGAGGATCAAAAATCCTTGGCAGTTCTGAACTTTTCTACTTCAACCTCTATCATTTGGCCCTCTTTGTCACTATTGGAGTCGCTTTGACTCTCTTATTCAGCTGCTGTAAACACTAACAAACTGTACTTATTTCTTTTTCTTTTTTTTTCAGTTGGGACTTCATTGGTCCTCTTTACTATTTCTCGGGTTACATTGACCCGTTTTATTTTTATGACTGGCTTGTTCTATTCTTTTCTGCTCTATCTCTCGTAGTTCATTACCACTTCTAATTTACACGCTTTCGGATGAGGGTTGGCTAAGGTTTATGGCTAAAGGTGTACTGGTGGGTTTAGAAACGAATAAGGTGCGTGTTTGGATGCAAAAGGGCTATGGATACACACAAAAGGGTGAAAGGGAACGATAGCTAAAAATGGTTAAAAATAAAACACATAATGCCTGGAAACATATCTTAAGGTCCACACGATATGGTCTACTATGCCCTTACCTAATATCCCGATGTTCGTCTTTGCTACTCAATGCAATAATGTGGCGAGGTCATTCTACATTCACGACAAGGAATTCGGAAAAGTGTATATGACTTAAATGTATGAATCCCTCAAAATGAAAAACGTCTTTAGGCTCAAAACTCACTATCGGGTGGTCTCCACTAATGTCCCTAGTCATGTCCTTTCCCGGTCTTTCCCTAACGGTCACGTCACTATCACAAGATTCTTCCCACAATGGTTGGTCTCAATCATTCAAAACAAAAATTTTAGCTACTATGATCTAGACACTCAGAGGTGCAGGAAATCTACGTGCATAACTTGGGCCCGATTGGGCAACCCCAAACCTAGGTCGTGGCCTAGGTTTGCCAAATAAAAGCCAACCCCAAACCTCGGTGGAACCGAGGTTTGCACCGGGTAAAAAAAAATTGAGTGTGTGTAGATGTTTTAAAAACAAATTTTGGGCACCCCAAACCTAAGTGAAACTTAGGTTTGTTGTGTCTTGATTACTAATAAAAGCTTACACATCGTACACCACTCGTTAACTAGAGGGTTTAGAACGTACCTGTTGCCCTGAGCGATTCCCTTAAAAGATGGAGTTGACAACGACGCACCGGAGAAAGGGAGGGAGAAAACAAAAAACAAACAAAACAGAAACAGAACGACAAATAAAGCAGGAAAAGAAAGCATCAAAAGAGAAAGGAATTCCACAACAGGGCTCCCCGCGACTTGGAATGCGGTTTATAAACCGCGGCACAAGCCGCGTAAGATACTGTTTCAGAATCCAACAGAAGGCCCCGCGGTTTGGCGCGCGGCTTGTAGGCCGCGGCACAAGCCGCGTAAGCCTCTGTTCAGCTATTTTTTGGCTTTTTTCGTTTTTCGGTTTTTATAGGTTTTTATGCTAAAACACACTAAAAATAGAAAAATTAAAACACGACAACTAACCTTGGTGGGTTGCCTCCCACCCAGCGCCGTATTTAAAGTCGTGGCACGACTATGTGGGACTCAGCTAGGCTTGGTGTCCGTGGGATGAAATCGCCCACATTCGCGATTGTCCGCGGACTTCTCTACTCCTTCCTCTCTTTCACCACTTCCTCTTTCAAGCATCTTGAACCTTACGTTCTCACCACCGACTCTGAACGTGATCTCACCCTCTTCCATGTCAATCAAAGCTCTCCCGGTGGCTAGGAACGATCGTCCCAAGATCATCGGGACCTCTTCATCCTCATCTATGTCTATCACTACAAAGTCTACCGGGAAGTAGAACTTACCAACCTTAATTAGCACGTCCTCAATCACGTCGTACGGGTATCTTATTGACCGATCAGCAAGCTTGAGCGTCATGAACGTTGGACTCACCTCGCCCAATCCAAGTTTCCTAAAAATAGAAAGGGGCATCAAATTAATACTAGCCCCTAAATCACACAAAACTTTATTGAAAGAAAACTTCCCGATTTGGATAGGGATAGAAAAACTCCCTGGATCATTGAGCTTCTGGGGAAGCTTATTCTGAAAGATTGCGCTACACTCTTCAGTGAGTGCAACGGTGGATTGTTGATCAATTGCCCTCTTTTTGGAAAGGATCTCTTTCATGAATTTCATGTAAGAGGGCATTTGGGCGAGAGCATCTGCAAAAGGAATATTGATCGTTAGCTTTTTAAATACTTCAATAAATTTTGAAAAATTGACCTCATCCTTATTTTCTTTCAGCCTGCTCGGGTAAGGTATTCTCGGTACCACCGGCTTGACCGGTGGTTGCTTCATCTTGGGCTCTTCACACTACTTGCTCTCTTCACCCTCCGAGTTCTCTTTGATTGCACACTCTTTATCAGCTTCTAGTTCAGTCACTTTCATGCTCTCGATCTCTTTCTCTTTCGGACCGGTCTCCCTTGATGACGACTCTCGTAATGGCTCTCCATTCAGCTCCTTGCCATTTCTCAGATAAATGGCATTGCATGTTTCCCGGTTAGTCCTTTCGGTTTGACTGGGAAAGGTTCCGGGAGGTCGGTTTTGTAGAGCTTCACTAATCTGCCACACTTGTCTCTCGAGAATCTTGATGGAAGCCGTATTCTGATCGGTTGCAGCTTTGACTGTACTCACCGTACTCGCTAATCCCTCGACCGTGCTGTCCATTTTCGTCATGAACTTCATGAGCATATCTTCCAGCCCCGGTTTCTTCTCCATCAATGGTCCTTCATTCCTTTGGTGAAAACCTGGAGGATGATAAGCATTATTAGTAATGGAAGAATTTGAAGAGTTAGAAAAATTACCTGGCTGTTGACCGGGTTGACTCAACGAGAAATTTGGGTGCTTTTTCCACCCTTCGTTATATGTGTTGGAGAACGGGTCGTTCCTCGGCTGATGATTCCGGTTTTGGAGGAATTGAACTTGCTTGGGATCTTGTGAATTGCCTCCCTTCAGGTGATTTGTGATGAAGGCTAGTTGAGCTTTTAGCTCCTTCAGCTCATCTGATTCCCGAACACTCGCAACTCTTCTAACATCGGCTCTTGGAGTAGAAAAACTGTGCTCGGCCAGGTTCTCGATCAGCTCGCATGCTTCTTCATAAGACTTGTCCATCAGTGCTCCACCCGATGCGGCAGTGATATCGTTTTTGAACTGCGGGTGGAGTCCACTATAGAAGGTCTGGATAATTACCCAGCCGTGTAACCCGTGGTGTGGACACTTCTTCAACATGTCTTTATACCGCTCCCAAGCCTCATATAACGTCTCTTGGTCCCATTGAGCGAAATGGGTGATCTCGGCGATTAACTGCGCGGTTCTTCCCGGTGGAAAGAATTTCTGAAGGAAGGCTGCCTTCAGTTGCGCCCAAGTGGTGATCTAGTCTGGTTGGATGCTCTCGGTCCATGTCTCGGCTCGGCCTTTGAGAGAGAAACCAAATAATCTCAGCTTTATGGCATCCTCGTTCATGCCATTGATCTTAAAAGTATTGCAAATCCTCTCGAATGCATGAAGATGTGCATGAGGATCTTCCGTCGGCGTTCCTCCATATTGGTTCTGTTGCACCATCACGATGGTGCTCGGTTTAAGCTCAACATAGTTTGCTCCGGTCGTGGGAGGTTGGATCCCTATACGTACGGCTGCCACATTTGGGTTGGCAAAAGACAGCATAGGTACCCTTTCCGGAGGTGGTGGAGGATTATTGCGAAGAGGTGAAGGATCGTTGCACGGTGGTCTCTCGCCTACAGGTCTCTCGTCACCCATTTGTAACTGTCGCTTAGCTTTGGTCTCTTGACGTAGGCGATGAGTGGTTCTTTCAATCTCCGGATCGAATTCTTCAATCTCTTTTCCTCGGGTCGTCCTTGGCATAAACCAAGTGGTACCTGAAAAGAAAGAAAGTAAAGTCAGTAATCCAAAAAAAACTGAAAGTGATGGAATAAAGCAAATAAAAAAATGCTCAATCTAATAGCGCTTATAGATGGTAGTGCTATTAGCTACAACTAGTTCCCCGGCAACGGCGCCAAAAACTTGATACGAGGTTTTCACACCCCGAGAATCTAACCGCAAGTGTACGGTGTCGAATCAAGTAATAATGTACGGCAAGTACGAGTATCGAATCCACGGGAACTAGGAACTAAGTATCACGATTACTATAAGCTCTATTAACTGAACTATCGATAATTGAACGGTTGGTATTAAACTACTTAAATGCGAGAATTAAATCAAACACAAGACAAAACAGTAAACAGCTTTGGAAAATCAGATAGAGAAAACAATTGAGGGTTGGAAATCCAATGGTTCTCGCATACAAACGTCTGACTCAATTCAAATACCAGTTATTCCTATCAATGAATACCCAATCTTTATCTAATCATTGTTCTTTCTCAAGCTACAACGATTTTATGTGCAAAGCATGGTTCGTTTTCAAGCAACCGTGATTTCTATTTTGAAAACATAAGTTTTATCTTTCGATCTCAACATATAGGGTTCAAAACGCATTAAGCTTAAGATTCAAACGGGACTAAGATTTACTCGGTATATCTCTATCCTTTCTTAACTTAGACATGCAATTCCTAATTCTACTTCTCAATTACTTCTCTCGAACATAAATTGAAAGCAATAAAACAATTGTAAGGTAGCTAATCTCACAAAAGCATTAAACACCAAATTGCATTCATTCATTAAAATAGGAAAACTGATAAAGGTCTCAGGTCATCTGTTTACAAGCTTAAACCACATTCATTCCAACCCCCAATATGAACCGGTTAGTTCATGTCGGTGGTGGATTCAAACACAATAGAAAAAGATGGAAACAAGTATGTAAACATGATAATCGTGGCAACTGTAAATGGAATGGTTACTCCCTTCTATCGTGCTCGTCTCTACTTCGCGTGATGAACGTGTATCTGATCCTCCCTCTATCGTGGCTCCAACGGGTGTCACTCGGCTCTGAAAATCGCCCCCGGAACTTCTCTGGCCGTCGTGTGAAAGTTGCGTATCGAATGAATCCCTAAATCCCGAAATTAACAGCTTAAAATCGACAAACAGTGGGTTACGCGACCTACCACGCGACTTGCAAGTCGCGTGGCAAGTCGTGCGTATGCTTTTTGCTGTGTGGGTCGATTTCAGGTTCGCGGATCGGGTCCTGGTTCGGTTGCGGGTCTTGGGCTTGACTTTTGGGCTTCCGTTAGGCTTCGTTTGGACTCGTTTTGGGCTCTTTTTAGCTTCTTTTCTCGATGATTGCCGCCTTTTAGATAACCTGTATATTTTACTAGATAAACCGTAAAATACACGCCTTTTTACTTGAATACAAGCCAATCTCATTGGTTTGAGAACTGAAAATAACGCCAAAAAGTGGCGTTATCAGAAGCGCATAGAGGTTGTTGGTTTTTGTCCAATCAAGTTCTTCAAGAGTGAACTTGACCTGAGGAGCCTTGATGATTTCCAATTCCTCTGCAGCAGCAGCAGTGTTCTCAACGGTGGTGTTCTTAGCAGTGGAAATGTCAGTAGATGCCATTTCTGTATTATCAGTTCAACCAAAGATATAACAAATAAGAATAGTCTTAATGTGGAAAGATTTTCCAATAAGATGGTTCGAATTTTGTCCATTTCATTCAGACAAAAAATGTCTTAATGAAGATTAGGGTTTTTCTTGGTTTTGAAAAAGAAATGCAAACCAAAAAAATCTTGTTTTCCAGTTTCCTTTGAGAATTAGGATTCTGGATAAACGTATGAAGAACAAGTTTAAGATTTTGAGTTTAAACTTGAAAAACAACCATGAAAGGTTGTGTTCATAAAACCATGAAAGAAATGATTTCATTTGAAAAAGTTCTTTTGTTTGATCTTGTAAAAACAATGAGAAGATCATTAACAAGTTTTAAGAAACAAGTAAATAACAGAAATATTAACCTGGTTCGTTGAAGAAGAAGAAGTTCTTGAAAAACTTGAGAGCACAAATGCAACAGTAATTTTCTTTTTCTTGCTTGGAGGAGATGTTTTTCGCGTAAAGGAAAAAAAATATAAACCCACAAAGTGTTTATATAGAGAGATTAGGGAGAGAGAAAAACTCGAGCGGAAAAGTTTTTCATCATGACACGGACACGTGTTTGCATTTGATTGGATGGTAAACGAAACGTGCAAACGTGTGTCAGAAAAAGAACGTGCCGGGGCTTATCCGTTGCAATGACGTCACAACTGTCCTTTCATATTCTAGGATGTCTCTGAGGTTTTGAAAACTCAGGGACACTTTTGAAAACATGAAGCACTGAATAGAAATATCAGTGTTGGTTTTAGAAATTTCAAAGTATCGCTGATTAGGGAAGAGATATTCAGCGATGCAATTTGTTTTGAAATCTTGCATTTACATGCGATTGTCATTGAGAGAAAAACATACCTTGATATCAGCGAATCAAGTTTATTCAGAGAGTGATAGAATGGGTTATACAAGTTGATTTTATCCTGTCGCTGATCAAATGTGAACCGCTGAAGATTTTATTCTTCAAAGTTCAGCATTCCAAGCTCGCTGATGAGAAAGTTGAATCTTGTCTCATCAAGAGGTTTGGTGAATAGATCAGCTAACTGATAATCAATTGGGATAAAGTGAAGTTCTATATCACCATTCATCACATGATCTCTGATAAAATGATACCTGATTTCGATGTGTTTTGTCTTTGAGTGTAGCACTGGATTGTTGGCTATAGCGATGGCACTTGTGCTGTCGCAATAGATTGGAATATTTGAGAGTTGTAGGTCATAGTCCAGTAGTTGATTTCTTATCCACAAGACCTGAGAACAACAGCTTCCGGCGGCTACATACTCAGCTTCAGCTGTGGAGGTGGACACTGAGTTTTGCTTTTTACTTGTCCAACTCACCAGCTTTCCACCCAGGAGCTGACAGCCTCCTGTGGTGCTTTTCCTATCCAATTTGCAACCTGCAAAATCACTATCTGAATAGGCGATTAGATCGAACCCTGAGTCTTTGGGATACCAAAGACCCATATTCGCAGTACCCTTAAGGTATCGAAAAATTCGCTTTACAGCGGTCATATGAGATATCTTTTTTTTCTTAGGTTCAGCTTGATATCGTGCACACAAACAGGTTGCGTACATAATATCGGGTCGGCTAGCTGTAAGATATAAGAGAGAGTCGATCATCCCACGGTACAGCGGGACATTAACAGGAGTACCATTAGTATCCTTATCTAGTGTCAGTGGTGGTGCCATAGGGGTTTTCATAGCTGAACTCTGAGTTAAATCGAACTTCTTCAGCATATCTTTAACATACTTTCCCAGATTAATGAAAGTTCCTTTTTCATTTTGCTTTATCTGAAGACCAAGGAAATATGTTAGTTCACCCATCATGCTCATTTTATACTCATCTTTCATCCTATCAGCGAAACGAGTACAAAGATCAGGGTTAGTAGAACCAAATATAATGTCATCAACATATATCTGAACAAGGATGATATGACCTTTTACTTTCCTGAAAAATAGAGTCTTATCGATTTTACCACGCTCAAATTGTTCGATATGGAGATAAGTAGAGAGAGTGTCATACCATGCACGTGGAGCTTGCTTTAAGCCATAAAGTGCCTTATCCAGTTTACAAACATAACCTGGACGCTTAGGATGTAACGTCCCAAAAATTACAAGCAAATTTAAATTTTTAAATAAACAATTCATTGATAACAACTCAATAAATGATCCCAACGTTTCGTTTGCAAACACATAATTAATGTCTTTATAAAAATAAAACCAGCGGAATAAACGTTTAATTATTAAAATCATAAAGCAACCAGCTCTTCTCGCGCGCCAGTGTGTACTCGTCACGCCTTGGAGCCGCCCGTACCTGAAACCACAGTTTATTGGGAAAGGGTAAGCACGAAGCTTAGTGAATTCCAACACATGCGCAGATAGGAATTATATACATATCACCCCTATCCGCACATAAGCAACAACATCACAGTTACATAAAACGAGTAAACATCTACAAGTAATTATGTATCCAACACCTCAGTACCATCGAGGCCTCGGTCCCACCGAATTGTAATGTATCCAACACCTCAGTACCATCGAGGCCTCGGTCCCACCGAATTGTAATGTATCCAACACCTCAGTACCATCGAGGCCTCGGTCCAACCGAATTGTAATGTAACCAACACCTCAGTACCATCGAGGCCTCGGTCCCACCGAATTGTAATGTAACCAACACCTCAGTACCATCGAGGCCTCGGTCCCACCGAATTGTAATGTAACCAACACCTCAGTACCATCGAGGCCTCGGTCCCACCGAATTGTAATGTGAAACATTTATACCAAGCATTCAAACCAATCAAATATTACGCACCACAAACAACTAGTTCACACCACAAAGACAATAGTACATACAAACTATTATGACATGCATACAACCCCTAACTACACAGTGAGAGAACTCACCTCGAATGCGCGCCCAGCTTAATAACACAATTCAAGCTTCACAATTACGGTCACTTCCCAGCACCTAAATGCATGTTAAAACGTGTCAATACGAGACCCGGACCCTATGACACGACACACGCTTAAACCGTCACTAAAACTAAATTCCGTTCTCGCCAAACAGGTCTGTTCGGGACCTGTTTCGACCCCTTTAAACCCAGAAAATTCCCAATATTATTTCATGACCAGAAAGTCCTCTGAGTTAGGGTTCCAAGGACATATTATACGCCTCCTAACGATTTTTCTACAATTAATTACGGATTTTATAAGATCAGCCCGCAGAACAGCGAAAAACAGCACTTATCAGTATAAAACGACAGTTTGACCCATGCTACGTCCCGAACTGGGTTTTGCACAAAACACAGAAACGTTTCTAGACTCAAAAAGGGAACTTTTGACACTGGTTTCACCCCAAACCGAGTTACGAGCAGAAAGTTATGGTCTACGCAAAACAGTGGCAGATTCCAGAATTTTGCACATAAAATGACGAATCACCGAACTTGCGACCACTTTTCCGCCCAGCTAGAGACCGAACCAGTTTTCCGCTAAAACACGGAAAACGTGCCCGACACAGAATGTGAACCGTGGGCACCAGAATCGCCTCAAACCGATTTACGACGAGAAAGTTATGGCCGAAATACGAACTGGACAGAAAACTAATTTTCACATAAAATGACGAAACACCGAACTTGCGACCACTTTTTCGCCCAGCTAGAGACCGAACCAGTTTTCCGCTAAAACACGGAAAACGTGCTCGACCCTGAACTTGAACCGTGGGCGCCAGTTTCGGCTCAAACGGAGTTACGACGGAAAAGTTATGGTTACATGAAAACTGGACAGCACACTTTAATTTTCATAAAATAACGATTTTATAAACGGTAACGTGATTAAGGTTTCGGGTTAGGGTTTAGCTATTACGGGTTAACGAAAACTGAACAACACCCGGCACCACCCACTGCCATCTCCGGCAGCGGTGGTCGCCGGCGGCGGCGACGACAAAGAATGAAAAGAATGGAAGAACGGAACCTTACCTCGATGACGACACAACGACGAAACCCGACACCTTCACTCTTCTTCTCCGGCGGACACGACAACGACGGCGGCGACCTCCACACTTTCCGGCGAACTCCCTCTCTCTCTCTCTTCTCGCCGCTCTATCTCTCTCGGTTTCTCTCCTCCTCTCTCACTTCTCGTTCTCACTCTCCGGCGACGACGACGCCGGCTATGGCGGTTCTCGGGGGTGGTCGACGGTGGTTAGCATCGGCAGCAAGGTTGGAAGGTTAATCACACGGTGGGGGAAGGGTGTCTTCACGGCGCAGCATGAGAAAAAAACGAGAACAACCTTAGGGTTCCTTTCCTCTTCTTTTTTTTTCTTGCACAACACGAATTGCCAACCAAAACAAAAGTGGCCTTCGGTTTAACATTTGCATGGGCCGACTCCATGTTACCCAAATTCCTGGAATGACCCAAATAGTCCCTGCCCTTTTCCAATCCTTCGATAAAAGCCTAAAGTTAAAACTATAAAACGCACCCGGTCCCTCCGATAAACCCCGTTAATGCCAAAATGATGCGAGAAAGATAACTAATAAAAAAAGAACATACAATTAACTAATTAAATAGCTAAAGTAAAACCATACCGGGACACGGGCTTTACAACTCTCCCCCACTTGGATTAGACTTCGTCCCCGAAGTCTACGTCCGCAAACACCTCTTAATAATTCTCTCGCATTTGATGATATCCCAAACTCAATCCACTTTCAAGCTTTAACCATTCTAAAGTTGCTCACAGTATACCCTACAGGATACTCGACTACGATCATTCCTACCCTTAACTGTCGATTAACTTCCACGAATTCTAATAGACTCCAAAGAATTTCAATTTAATTATATTAACAAAACATCGACCCCCTGCCGAACATCGGTCCAACCGATTACAATAGCAAACATCGGCCACCCGCCGAACATCGGTCCAACCGATTACAATAACAAACATCGGCCACCCGCCGAACATCGGTCCAACCGATTACAATAACTCACATAAGCGTGGTATTATCCTAGACACTAACACCAATAGATATCCCCCACAACCGAATCAACTAACACACACACACGTAGGTCATTCCACCATAACCATTCATCACAAGTGGTAATTTCAGGGTTACTACTACCATCACCATGATTATCTTAAAATCGGCTACAACTCTCCGATTATACTAAAGGTGTTTGGCCTCAAGCCCAAAAGTCGACACCTAAATATACCACCTACCTCAAAATGGTTGAAGCGCATTTATTCTCTTAATAATAAAGGGCATCAATCCCTTAACCGATACTATTCGGCCTACAGTACTAACGTGCGTGGAATACCTACCTTCCACCGTTGACGTATCATCCACGCTTGCTCTACGAAGCCAAGTCACCCGTATCGAGGATACACCTTGACGTCTACCTCCCAGGTAACGCCTCAAGACCCAGCACACCGGAACTACCTCCCAGGTAAGTGCCCACAACTATATCCTCCTAGTACCTACTGGAAAGTCTAGGTTAAAGCACATGAATACCGGGGTCCCACCCCGAGATACCCAACCGACCATTACCAACGACTGACTAACGTGTCTAAGGATCCAAAGCAAACAGCCAACCAACAACATGCCTATTTCTGATTGACTCACTCACCCAAACCTGTAAACACTCAACGTGCAAAGAATGCCAAACGGTGCGACAAAAACAACTCATCAACTAGACTCCACATCGAGCCATTAAACCCGGGCAATAGGCCCATGACTAACTCCAAGTCAAACCGAGCAAAATGCTCCACGCTTGCTAGACTCATAGGTCGGAAAATGCGTTTAAACAAAGTTTAAGCAAGCAATACTCTGAAATCAACCTTAGTCCCAGACTCAACACGGGTTAAACAAAAGAGTTTTCCAAAAGGACTCACACCCTTAAAATTCTCGAAATGACACTTAAAAGCACATTTCCCCCAAATGGTTTACAAAATCATTTACCAAAAAATTTCAACATCAGGATTTTCATCTCAAAAAGATCGTATATAATAAAACTATTATTACCAGATCGATAGTTACGCAAAACTGGACACGCTCGTCCCATATAGGAAAATCATGTTGAAAATCGTCCCATTGCAGTTCAGTTTACTCACACAAAAGCAAAACGTAAGAAATAAAAATGAACCGCCTCGATTCCAGTATGGATTGACTCATGACATGCACTTAAGGTAACCGCTTGACCTTAAACAGGGTCCGACAAAGGTGTGCACATAATTCAAAATAAGTTTCACGACATTTGATTCAAAAATTCCTCTTTTTAATCATAAATGACGTGGCACAGGGTTCGCCACAAATTTTTCGCGCGTCAGCTAGTCACACAAAACGATGACACGGTTTACAAATATATTTTTGTTAAAACACAATTGTCTCGTGTAAGTTTCAAACTTGAAGACAGAAACCAGTCCGCTTCTATTAATTGGAAATATCGACTAAAACCTCATAAAATCTCAAACTGGGGGCAGGCATGCAAGCTTGTAACACTTCCTCAAGTTTCGTACTTGGGACATATAACGTCAAAACATTATAGTTTAAAAATGTATTTATCGAAAATGCTCAAAATACTCGTTTCCTCCAAAGCAAAAGTTTTTAATTTCCCAAAAAAAAAAATGATCGGTAATTCTAATTTAACCGAATGTCAAAAATCTACGCATTTATATTTCCAAAATATAACACATTTTAATCGTAAGCATGATGTTCGCAACATTAAAACACTCCTTGGATCAACTGGTCTTTCATTTCGACAAAAAGGAACTACAACATTTTCATGCATGACTTATGTCACGCATGAATCAATCCACACACTGAACTATTTGCAATAAAAATACTTAGTAACACGAACTCTCGAAAGGAAAGTTAAGCGACACTAAAATTCCAAACTCATTTTAAACAAATCATCAACAAAGTTTGTAACTCTCGTTATAAAAAAGGTTTCATGCACTTTCAAAACCATAATTTAACATCTTGTGTGCGTGCTAAACATTTCCAAAAATTCCAAAACACAATCCATATAAGGATTGGAAACACAAAAATTAGTTATTGCAATCCTATTTCCAAAATAACTTCGTGCATGACTCAGTCGACAATCAACGTCTCGACTCATGCTCCTCTCTACCTTTCCAACCCACTATCGTCCTCCGGACATTTAAGCCTCTTAGGGCAAGATGGAAAATTACGTCAAATAATCCCTACGATTTTTCCTCAAATCAAAGTCGGCTCTATAAGCCTATGACTCTAGCACAATCTTCCATCTTGGTTCGAAAAGATCTGCTTACAACAAATATCATCCTTATCGTCACTCCAAGTGACTAATACTATAATCGTCTTTCTATTCCAACGACTGCCAGTTTAGAGCCTTCGACACCACCCCAACGATCATCCCATCAAAGCAAGTCAAGTACACACATGTACCAGTGGATCTACTATAATTGTCTCTACTCGTGACGGCTATTCAGGGTAGATAATACAACGCGTTATTAGCACATAACAACGCACACTAACAACACTCACGCCCAACTCCTTGGATTCCTCGCGACTTCCCCGACTCGAGCATTGATCATGTGCTTCCGGTAGTAGGAGCTCTACTACTACCATCCACGCCTATCATTGCCCGTTCCGAGTCCCATCCCGAGGGTCCAAGTAGTTTCTCGCCGAAACTATACACATAATATAATTAATCCACACATGCCAGTTCAAGAACATATCCTAAACAGGCAACTCATACAACTACTGTATATATAAAACCATCGGTCTCCCCGATTAGACAGCCACGATTGTATACTTAATAAACCATCGGTCACCCCGATCATACAACAACAATTAAATATATAATTAACCATATGCCTGCACCAGCATATATATACATCCACCCTTCCTAGCTCCCTAGGAATTTCCTCTTATCCCACTACCCTTGCTACTACCGAATCCCTACTAATTATGACGAGTGACCTCGCGAATACCCGATTTTATGCAGTGCGAAATAAATAGGCAGTCGAATACAAGACTCTATCCTAGAACGGTTAGACTCAAACAAGAGCTGCGCAATAGAACTAAATCGAATATTCTAAGGCTATAAATCTCTTACTGCATACAACCTAGAGGGCATCCACTTAGTAACCTATCATAGTTAGCATAAATTCTTAATAGCAAGTAGTTCAACATACAGCATAGTGTCCACAACAGGCAATCTAGCATGCATACTCTATGATCTAGAAAGCAATAAAACACTAAGCATTGTACCTTTCCCTTCGGCTCCGGCTGACTGTACACACTGCGCCCTCGATCACCGTTCCTCGAACGGGTTTTTACCCTTTACTTTTATTTCCAAAAAGATTTAATAAAGAGTTTGAAAATTTCCCAGCCGCAACTTGAGACCAAACACACCGAGGTGCGTTTGATTCACTCAAGCTGTGCTCTGATACCAAGTTGTAACGTCCCAAAAATTACAAGCAAATTTAAATTTTTAAATAAACAATTCATTGATAACAACTCAATAAATGATCCCAACGTTTCGTTTGCAAACACATAATTAATGTCTTTATAAAAATAAAACCAGCGGAATAAACGTTTAATTATTAAAATCATAAAGCAACCAGCTCTTCTCGCGCGCCAGTGTGTACTCGTCACGCCTTGGAGCCGCCCGTACCTGAAACCACAATTTATTGGGAAAGGGTAAGCACGAAGCTTAGTGAATTCCAACACATGCGCAGATAGGAATTATATACATATCACCCCTATCCGCACATAAGCAACAACATCACAGTTACATAAAACGAGTAAACATCTACAAGTAATTATGTATCCAACACCTCAGTACCATCGAGGCCTCGGTCCCACCGAATTGTAATGTATCCAACACCTCAGTACCATCGAGGCCTCGGTCCCACCGAATTGTAATGTATCCAACACCTCAGTACCATCGAGGCCTCGGTCCCACCGAATTGTAATGTATCCAACACCTCAGTACCATCGAGGCCTCGGTCCCACCGAATTGTAATGTAACCAACACCTCAGTACCATCGAGGCCTCGGTCCCACCGAATTGTAATGTAACCAACACCTCAGTACCATCGAGGCCTCGGTCCCATCGAATTGTAATGTGACACATTTATACCAAGCATTCAAACCAATCAAATATTACGCACCACAAACAACTAGTTCACACCACAAAGACAATAGTACATACAAACTATTATGACATGCATACAAATGCATGTTAAAACGTGTCAATACGAGACCCGGACCCTATGACACGACACACGCTTAAACCGTCACTAAAACTAAATTCCGTTCTCGCCAAACAGGTCTGTTCGGGACCTGTTTCGACCCCTTTAAACCCAGAAAATTCCCAATATTATTTCATGACCAGAAAGTCCTCTGAGTTAGGGTTCCAAGGACATATTATACGCCTCCTAACGATTTTTCTACAATTAATTACGGATTTTATAAGATCAGCCCGCAGAACAGCGAAAAACAGCACTTATCAGTATAAAACGACAGTTTGACTCATACTACGTCCCGAACTGGGTTTTGCACAAAACACAGAAAAGTTTCTAGACTCAAAAAGGGAACTTTTGACACCGGTTTCACCCCAAACCGAGTTACGAGCAGAAAGTTATGGTCTACGCAAAACAGTGGCAGATTCCAGAATTTTGCACATAAAATGACGAATCACCGAACTTGCGACCACTTTTCCGCCCAGCTAGAGACCGAACCAGTTTTCCGCTAAAACAAGGAAAACGTGCCCGACACAGAATGTGAACCGTGGACACCAGAATCGCCTCAAACCGAGTTACGACGAGAAAGATATGGCCGAAATACGAACTGGACAGAAAACTAATTTTCACATAAAATGACGAAACACCGAACTTGCGACCACTTTTTCGCCTAGCTAGAGACCGAACCAGTTTTCCGCTAAAACACGGAAAACGTGCTCGACCCTGAACTTGAACCGTGGGCGCCAGTTTCGGCTCAAACGGAGTTACGACGGAAAAGTTATGGTTACATGAAAACTGGACAGCACACTTTAATTTTCATAAAATAACGATTTTATAAACGGTAACGTGATTAAGGTTTCGGGTTAGGGTTTAGCTATTACGGGTTAACGAAAACTGAACAACACCCGGCACCACCCACTGCCATCTCCGGCAGCGGTGGTCGCCGGCGGCGGCGACGACAAAGAATGAAAAGAATGGAAGAACGGAACCTTACCTCGATGACGACACAACGACGAAACCCGACACCTTCACTCTTCTTCTCCGGCGGACACGACAACGACGGCGGCGACCTCCACACTTTCCGGCGAACTCCCTCTCTCTCTCTTCTCGCCGCTCTATCTCTCTCGGTTTCTCTCCTCCTCTCTCACTTCTCGTTCTCACTCTCCGGCGACGACGACGCCGGCTATGGCGGTTCTCGGGGGTGGTCGACGGTGGTTAGCATCGGCAGCAAGGTTGGAAGGTTAATCACACGGTGGGGGAAGGGTGTCTTCACGGCGCAGCATGAGAAAAAAACGAGAACAACCTTAGGGTTCCTTTCCTCTTTTTTTTTCTTGCACAACACGAATTGCCAACCAAAACAAAAGTGGCCTTCGGTTTAACATTTGCATGGGCCGACTCCATGTTACCCAAATTCCTGGAATGACCCAAATAGTCCCTGCCCTTTTCCAATCCTTCGATAAAAGCCTAAAGTTAAAACTATAAAACGCACCCGGTCCCTCCGACAAACCCCGTTAATGCCAAAATGATGCGAGAAAGATAACTAATAAAAAAAAAGAACATACAATTAACTAATTAAATAGCTAAAGTAAAACCATACCGGGACACGGGCTTTACATAGGATCTGAGAATCCTGGAGGTTGTTCCACATAGACTTCTTCATTCAACTTTCCATTTAGAAACGCTGACTTAACATCCATTTGATATACTTTGAAGTCTTTGTGTACAGCGTATGCTAAGAATAGACGAATAGATTCTAGTCTTGCTACATGAGCAAATGTTTCGTCGTAATCTATGCCTTCCTCTTGTCTGTATCCCTGAGCAACAAGACGAGCCTTGTTGCAGTTCCATGTTCGTCCAACTTATTTCGATAGACCCATTTAGTGCCTATCATTGTCTTGTCAGTTGGTCTTCGAACAAGTTTCCAAACTTTGTTTCTTCCGAATTCAGTCAGCTCTTCTTGCATGGCGCTGACCCAGTTTGGATCTTTGAGGGCATCATCTACTTTCTTTGGTTCAGTCAGAGAAATAAAGTTGACAAATAAACAAATATTACCTGCACTTCGTCGAGTCTGAACATGTAACACTCCAAATCTTTTCGGGTAAGCTTCCATTCTAAGTAATAATTTAAGTTGGGTCCTTGTTATTTTATAGCATCTTTTATCATAACAAGTATTTTATTTAAGTATGTGTGCGGAGAAGTGTGTGTGTGCAATGCATGTGCACATGCGTGGACTAAGAACAAACCCACGTGTTCATAAGAATGTATAACCACACTTTGCCTTCATTAAAATCTAAGGTGTGTGTGTGTGAGCTTGGTGTCAGGCCTAGCATAGCAAAACCGTTCTTTCGTTTCTCATTTGGACTGCTGCAGCTCACAAAAAGCTTTCGGTACCTGTTAGGCGATTGTGACCGGCGATATTGCCAAGTCACAATCGCGAAGTCATAATCGCCGTAAAGGAATGGCTGCACTCGAAGTGGGATCGCGGTACACTTTGTGCGGAAGTGACCACGGCGAGAATGCCGAGTCACAATCGCCATGGCACCATCGCCGACGGCTTATTTGGGGTTTAAAAGGGGAAACGTTGGACTGCTTCTTTTCTAAACAAATTGAATACTGAATATTTCCCTTTCTCTCTCTAAAGTGGCGATCGCGACCTGCATGTCTCTCTCTCTTCATTTACTCTCCCATCCTAACCCTAATCACATTTAATGGAGATCCTTTAGCTTTTTTAACTGTTATGAGATCACATCCTTCAAGTGGGGTTCAAGTTGGCTAGCTAGAGTTCAAGCTTACATCAAAGGAAGAATTAGGGTTTCAAGTTCTAGGGTTTTCTCATTAAGCACATAAGTAAGTTATTTTATCCCTAACACTTTGTTTAAGTTTGATTTTTCATAACCCTTGAAACCTAATCTTTGATCTTGCTAAATCTAGGGTTTCCTCCATTTTTGGAGCTTTACTTTACCAACCTTTCCAAGGTGAGTTCATCCTCTTTTACTTATACTTATACATGCTAAATAACTACAAATGACACCTTCAACATCTTCATAATTTATAATCCTTAAAGTTGTTGAGCTTTACACCAAAATCTTACTTGGAAGATTTTTGATAAACTGTTTGGGTTAGATTCATGATGGAAATGAAGGTGATCACACTTGACTCTTTTACGATTTATTTAATGGGGTGAACATCATTGCCAAATGAAGGCTTAGCCATTATGGAGTAAGATCTATGGTTTGCCCTTTTCCTAGATCAAGCCTTAGAACAAGGAGTCCTCTCTTGAAAAAAAGAATTATGGGTTGGATAATTATGTGAATTGTTAGTATAATATGGAAATAATTGGAATACCTATATAAGTAAGTCGACATGAAATTGCCATGTATATATATATATATATATAAATATGTATATCTATATATCGGTATAAGTTATACTTGTTGATGTAGAGTGTAATGGATCCATAGGCACTAAAGTTTATGCCGGTGTTGGGACGCAAGTTTTCCGCACCGCGGCACGGTTAGGCATCAACGATATGGTGTAAGTCCTACGTGCGAATACGTCAAGGATGTGGCTCTACGTAGTGTATGGTTTTAAGTGTCCATGCCCGACATCCATTATGTGATTTATTTGTTATACGACTTTACTAACTTGTTACGGGGTTTCTAATGTGATCCGTCTTTTACGTGTGACAAGCGGGCCTTTCCGCTAATCCAAAGGTATTGGGTACTCGAGGTATTCCGTTATGTTTATAGTACAATACCTTTTCTCATCTAATAACGAATATTAATTCTCACTTATAAATCAATGTTCTCAGTAGGCTTTAGCCTAACACTTCTTCTTAAATTGGTATGTATGGCAGGTCATCCTAGCGGTGGGGCTTCTCGGGCTTGAGAGCAGAGTCGGATTGAGGAGTTAGCATTTTGAGTGGACATAGATGGCGAATTTTTGGTGTATAGCTTGACTTATTTTGGGAGCAAGATAGTGACACCCGTGCTTAATCTGAGTTGTGTTAAGTCTAGATTAGTAGGTTGTCGATTTTATCTCGCTCATTTATATTGAATTATAAACGCCAATGTATTACTTTCCCCGTTGGGTTACTGTCCGTGATATTTTAAGCATGATTTCCGTAAATTACCCAGGTTCAAATAGGCTCAATTTTTTTAGGGTGTTACAAGTTGGTATCAGAGCATTAGTTTTAGTGAACTAGGTATGTAACCAAAGTGCCTAGACTTAAGCTGACAAGATTAAGTATCGATTTGTGAGCTGGGGTAGAACTCTTAAGATAGGATGATATTAGAGTCGACGGAAGGACATAAGTTGAAAGTTGTGACATCGGTAACGAGAATCCTTATGTGAAGCGTGTTCATAATTTCAATTAGCTACTGCTATTATGAATGTACTATTACATGAGTATGCTTAGATTGCTATTGTTATAATGATTAATGCATGTATTAGTACGTTTCCCTATGTTTAGTCTCTTATAGCCTATTACTCACCTTCATTCTCGACTGTATGACAGACTTCTATGGTAAACACTCGTAGTAGGCCGGAGGGCCACGAGGCTACGACGTCTACCGCTGATCAACCAAGAAGGACAACGGCAACTGTACCGCCATTGAATACTACTGTTTTGGGAGGGGGAACCGAGCACATTCCCCAACGAAATTTGGAGACATCTGACCCCATCCTAGAGGAGGCAACTGCTGAAACACGAATGATGGACAGGATGATGGCGGCCATGAACAAAGCCATCAATCAACAGCAAGAGCAATTCTTGAAATTCATAGAGGATCGAGATGCGAGCCATCGCAAGCACGAGGCAGTGGCTGAGAACATTCTGGGAACCGGGTCTGGAAGAAATGGAATCCCCACTGATGGAATGGGAACGTTGGAGACTGGTCGAGCGGGAAAGGGTTGTTCGTTTAAAACTTTTCTGAGTTGCAAACCGCCCGAGTTCAAAGGGGAAGATGATCCAGTTCTCTGTATGAACTGGATAAGGGAAATGGAGCAAGCCTTTCGTACTAGTGATTGTGGAGAGGACCAAAAGGTTAAGTTTGGTTCTCAAATGCTAAGAGGGGCGGCTCTTATCTGGTGGAATGTCTACTCTGCATCTATAGAGGCGGTGGTACTGGCCAAGCTGAGTTGGGCAACCTTCAAAGAAAAGATGTTGAAGGAATATTGTAACGAAAGGGCTATGGACCGGATCGAAGAAGAATTACGGAATTTGAGGAAGGGTAATTTGGCAGTTAAAGAATATAACCGGATGTTCATGGAGAAATTGGGTTTGGTGGGACATCTGGTCCCTAACGAAAAGGAGAAAATTAAAGCTTACATCATGGGCCTTCCATCGGATATGATGACCATGGTCAGGGTATCGAAAGCATCCACCCTTCGGGAGGCAATAGAAGAAGCTCAATTAGTGGAAGATGCCTACAGCCAAGGAAAGGTTGAGAAGACGGTTGTGCAAGAGAAGAGAAAGTGGGAGGGGAACTCTATGTCCTCCAAGAGATCTCAACCATTTATTACTAAGAACCGGGGAACTGATTCGAGATGTGAGGCCAAGTGGTGTTCCAAATGCAAAGGGAGGCATTTTGGCCCATGCGGCTCTATGCCCGGAAGCTGCTACAAGTGCGGTAAGGTCGGCCACATCTTCAGGGACTGCCCGGTTAAAGGACAAATATGTTACGAATGCAAGGAACCGGGCCACTTTCGGAATGAATGTCCGAAATTAAGGTCGAGTGGAAAGAAGGCGGAACCTCCAAGAGCAACGGCGCGGGCCTTTCAGATGACTACCGAGGAGGCAAAGGCTTCGGCGGACGTGGTGTCGGGTACGTTTCTCTTAAACTCTGTACCTACGCGTGTGTTATTTGATTTGGGTGCAAGCTTTTCTTTTGTGTCGAACTCCTTCCTTTCAAGGTTGCCTATGCCCACCAGTAGATTAGAAGATGCCATAGTGGTAGAAATAGCTGACGGCGGACAAGCATTAGTTCGTGAGGTCGTGAAGGGTTGCAAATTAGAGATTGAAGGAAAAAGCTTTCCGATTCATTTGATGCCTATGATAATTGGGGGATTTGACGTAGTAATCGGGATGGATTGGCTAGCCACGAACCAAGCAGAAATTGTGTGCGCAAAGAAGTTAATACGTATTCCTAAGTCGGACGGGGGTGTGGTGACCATTTTTGGTGAGCGTAGGAAAGAGGATATAGCGATCAAATCCATGCTAAAAGCACGCAAATGTTTGTCGAAGGGATGTTCGTCATTTTTAGCTTATGTGATCGATGCCAAGTTAGAAAAAAAGAAACTTGAAGACGTAAGGGTAGTGCGTGAGTTTCCCGACGTATTTCCGGAGGACTTACCGGGTTTGTCGCCGGACCGACAAGTGGAATTCAAAATAGATTTGGTCCCGGGAGCGGCCCCGATAGCGAGAGCTCCATATCGGTTGGCTCCATCCGAGATGCAAGAAATGATGACTCAACTACAGGAAGTTTTAGAAAAGGGATTTGTGAGACCGAGCTCATCTCCTTGGGGAGCACCGGTCTTGTTTGTGAAGAAGAAGGACGGTACGATGAGGATGTGCATCGATTATAGGGAGTTAAACAAGGTGACCGTGAAGAACAAATATCCACTCCCTAGGATTGATGATTTATTCGACCAACTTCAAGGAGCGGTGTGCTTCTCAAAGATTGACCTACGATCAGGCTATCATCAAGTAAAGGTAAAAGAAGACGACGTTCCAAAGACGACTTTTAGAACGCAGTACGACCATTATGAATTTTTGATGATGCCTTTCGGTTTGACGAATGCCCCGGCGGTATTCATGGATTCGATGAACCGGGTATGTCGACCGTTCCTCGACAAGTCGGTGATCGTGTTCATTGACGACATATTGGTATATTCCAAAGACGAAGCGGACCACGAGCAGCATCTTCGGGAAGTGTTGGAAGTCCTAAGGAAAGAGAAGTTATACGCTAAGTTCTCCAAATGTGATTTTTGGTTGGAAGAAGTCCAGTTCTTGGGTCACGTGGTCTCCCGAGAGGGTGTAAAGGTTGACCCTTCTAAGATCGAAGCAATGATGAGTTGGGAACCTCCCAAGAGTCCGTCTGAAATACGAAGCTTCTTGGGTTTAGCGGGATATTACCGAAGGTTTATCCAAGATTTCTCACAAATTGCCTCTCCTTTGACAAGTTTAACTCGAAAGAATGTGAAGTTCGTTTGGACCGAAAAGCGAAAGGACAATACAAACCTTGGAGGACATGCTAAGATCGTGCGTGATTGATTTCGGTCGGAATTGGGATACGCACTTACCCCTTGTAGAGTTCGCTTACAACAATAGTTACCATTCGAGCATCGGTAGAGCACCGTTTGAGGCATTGTATGGTCGAAAGTGTCGAACTCCGGTATGTTGGTTGGAAACGGGGGAAAAACAGTTCGCGGGTCCAGAAATTGTGCAACAGACGGCGGATAAGGTTAAGGAAATTCGGGAGCGTTTGAAGGCGGCTCAGGACCGTCAAAAGAGTTACGCCGACAAGAGACGACAACCGGTAGAATTCCAAGTTGGGGAGCGGGTAATGCTAAAAGTATCCCCCTGGAAGGGCCTAATACGATTTGGAAAGCGTGGGAAGCTAAGTCCCCATTTCATAGGACCGTTTACCATTTTAGAGCGAGTTGGGTCACAAGCATACAAATTGGACTTGCCACCGGAAATGAATGGAATCCATCCTACCTTTCATGTATTCTATTTACGCAAGTGCTTGGCGGAGGAAGAAAATGTCATACCGATGTCGTAGATTCTAGTGGATAACAATCGTTACATTGAAGACCCTGAAACCATTTTGGATAGAACGACAACGAGACTTCGAAACGGGGAGGTGACCAAGGTCAAGGTACAATGGAAGCACCACCGGGGAACCAATGTCACGTAGGAGTCCGAGAAGGATATGAAACGACGCTACCCGCGCCTTTTCGTCTAGCGTGCAAGATTTCGAGGACGAAATCTTTTTCAAGAAGGGGAGAATTGTAATACTCCAAATCTTTTCGGGTAAGCTTCTGTTCTAAGTAATAATTTAAGTTGGGTCCTTGTTATTTTATAGCATCTTTTATCATAACAAGTATTTTATTTAAGTATGTATGCGGAGAAGTGTGTGTGTGCAATGCATGTGCACATGCGTGAACTAAGAACAAACCCACGTGTTCATAAGCATGTATAACCACACTTTGCCTTTATTAAAATCTAAGGTGTGTGTGTGTGTGAGCTTGGTGTCAGGCCTAGCATAGCAAAACCGTTCTTTCGTTTCTCTTCTGGACTGCTGCAGCTCACAAAAAGCTTTCGGTACCTGTTAGGCGATTGTGACCGGCGATATTGCCAAGTCACAATCGCGAAGTCATAATCGCCGTAAAGGAATGGCTGCACTCGAAGGGGGCTCGCGGTACACTTTGGGCGGAAGTGACCACGGCGAGAATGCCGTGTCACAACCGCCATGGCACTATCGCCGACGGCTTATTTGGGGTTTAAAAGGGGAAACGTTGGACTGCTTCTTTTCTAAACAAATTGAATACTGAATATTTCCCTTTCTCTCTCTAAAGTGGCGATCGCGACCTGCATGTCTCTCTCTCTCTTCATTTACTCTCCCATCCTAACCCTAATCACATTTAATGGAGATCCTTTAGCTTTTTTAACTGTTATGAGATCACATCCTTCAAGTGGGGTTCAAGTTGGCTAGCTAGAGTCCAAGCTTACATCAAAGGAAGAATTAGGGTTTCAAGTTCTAGGGTTTTCTCATTAAGCACATAAGTAAGTTATTTTATCCCTAACACTTTGTTTAAGTTTGATTTTTCATAACCCTTGAAACCTAAGCTTTGATCTTGCTAAATCTAGGGTTTCCTCCATTTTTGGAGCTTTACTTTACCAACCTTTCCAAGGTGAGTTCATCCTCTTTTACTTATACTTATACATGCTAAATAACTACAAATGACACCTTCAACATCTTCATAATTTATAATCCCTAAAGTTGTTGAGCTTTACACCAAAATCTTACTTGGAAGATTTTTGATAAACTGTTTGGGTTAGATTCATGATGGAAATGAAGGTGATCACACTTGACTCTTTTACGATTTATTTAATGGGGTGAACATCATTGCCAAATGAAGGCTTAGCCATTATGGAGTAATATCTATGGTTTGCCCTTCTCCTAGATCAAGCCTTAGAACAAGGAGTCCTCTCTTGAAAAAATGAATTATGGGTTGGATAATTATGTGAATTGTTAGTATAATATGGAAATAATTGGAATACCTATATAAGTAAGTCGACATGAAATTGCCATGTATATATATATATATATATATAAATATTTATATCTATATATCGGTATAAGTTATACTTGTTGATGTAGAGTGTAATGGATCCATAGGTACTAAATTTTATGCCGGTGTTGGGACGCTAGTTTTCCGCACCGCGACACGGTTAGGCATCAACGGTATGGTGTAAGTCCTACGTGCGAATACGTCAAGGATGTGGCTCTACGTAGTGTATGGTTTTAAGTGGCCATGCCCGACATCCATTATGTGATTTATTTGTTATACGACTTTACTAACTTGTTACGGGGTTTCTAATGTGACCCGTCTTTTACGTGTGACAAGCGGGCCTTTCCGCTAATCCAAAGGTATTGGGTACTCGAGGTATTCCGTTATGTTTATAGTACAATACCTTTTCTCATCTAATAACGAATATTAATTCTCACTTATAAATCAATGTTCTCACTAGGCTTTAGCCTAACACTTCTTCTTAATTTGGTATGTATGGCAGGTCATCCTAGCGGTGGGGCTTCTCGGGCTTGAGAGCAGAGTCGGATTGAGGAGTTAGCATTTTGGGTGGACATAGATGGCGAATTTTTGGTGTATAGCTTGACTTATTTTGGGAGCAAGATAGTGACACCCGTGCTTAATCTGAGTTGTGTTAAGTCTAGATTAGTAGGTTGTCGATTTTATCTCGCTCATTTATATTGAATTATAAACGCCAATGTATTACTTTCCTCGTTGGGTGACTGTCCGTGATATTTTAAGCATGATTTCCGTAAATTACCCAGGTTCAAATTGGCTCAATTTTTTTTAGGGTGTTACAGAACACTAGCATTTGGATCACCAAGTATTTGATCAATTGGGTGATTTACAGTCCATCGCTGAGCCGGAGCGTGAGACGCTGACTTAAACTGAACTAGAGGAGCTGAAGATGAGGCTTCAGCAACTTCTGGAGTATCAGCCAAGAGAGGAATGGGTGCAGTTGTCATTATATTCACTGATTGCTGAGAAGTAGATGGATTGTCTGAGACATTTGGTTCAGAAGCAGGTATAGTGTTTAACGGAACAGCTGAGACCCATGACGTTTCATCTTCACTATTCTGCATATTTGGAATGATAGGAGGACTATCATCTTCAACATTATGAGTATGAGTGGGAATATCTTCTGAATCACCAAGATGAGAAAACATCCATTGATTCAGTTCTTCAGTATCAGCGGACGGTTTAGAGTTCGCTGAACGGGATTCGTCAAACGTGACGTGAATAGTTTCTTCTACAGTTTGTCTTCTACGATTGAAGACTCTGAAGGCTTTGGAGATTGAAGAATATCCAAGAAAGATTCCATCATCAGCCTTAGGATCAAACTTTCCAAGGGCATCTCTGTTGTTCAGTATGAAACACTGACATCCAAAGATGTGAAGAAAGCTGATTGAAGGCTTTCTCCCATGAAAAAGTTCATAGGATGTTTTATTGAATCTTTTGACTATCAGCGACCTGTTTTGCGTAAAACAAGCAGTGTTGACAGCTTCTGCCCAAAACTGAGTAGGCAGGTGAGAATCGTTGAGCATTGAACGTGCAGCTTCAATAATTGTTCTATTTCTTCTTTCAGCGACTCCATTTTGTTGCGGTGTTCTCACTGATGAAAAGTTGTGAGAAATACCCTTACTCTCAAAGAAGGAATCAAGAGAACTGTTTTTGAATTCAGTCCCATGATCACTCCTTATTGAGTGAACGGTCAAGTTGTTCAGGGTTTCCATCTTCCGAACAAAGGTGATGAGTTCTTCAGGGGTGTCACTCTTGGAACGGAGAAACATAACCCATGTATAACGAGAGAATTCATCAACTATGACCAGTGTATATTTCTTTCCAGCGATGGATTGTTTGTTAACAGGGCCAAACAAATCCATATGGAGAAGTTGTAGAGGAGATGACACTGAGGAGACTTGTTTTGACTTAAAGCTTGCTTTGGTCTGCTTCCCTTTCTCACACGCTGAACATAAAGATTCTTTGGCATATGAGTGTTGAGGTAGACCAGTGACTAACTCTTTTGAAGAAAGAGTGTTCAGTGTCTTGAAATTCAGATGAGAGAGCCTCTTATGCCATAGCCAGTTGACATCAGATGAGGCTTTTGAAAAGAAATAGGAGTTCTCAGTGGTTGTTGAGTCCATGTTTATTACATAAACATTTTCCAAACGATAACCGCTGAGAGCTATCTTCTCCTTTTTGTCAGTGACAAAGCAGGATTCCTTAGTAAAGATTACTTTGTTATCCTGGTCGCAAAGCTGACTGATGCTTAAAAGATTATGCTTCATCCCTTCAACATATGCGACTCTTCTGAAGGTTGTTGTACCATTAGAGAGTACACCAAACCCTCGGGTATGTCCTTTTCCATTTCCACCGAAAGTCACAGAGAGACCCTTCTCTTCCTTGTATTCAGCGAGCAGGCTTTTCTTTCCAGTCATGTGTCTAGAGCATCCGCTATCGAGATATCAGATACCCTTCTTAACCTGCATTACAAAGGAAGATTAGTTTTTCTTGGGTACCCACTTAACCATGTGTACACGTTTGTCAGTGGAAGTAGTTGGAACGGAAGGTTCAGCAATCTTCGCAACATTTGAAGATTCAGCTTTGTCAGTCTTCACTTTGGTTAATTTCTTAACCTCAGTGGTCTTCTTTGCCTTGGGGGCAATGATCTTCACCTTAGCTATCTTTTCAGCTTTGGTGGCTGTTGGGCACTTACTAGCAATATGATTAGTAAGTCCACAGTGATAACATTTCCTATAACTAAAAGTAGTTCTAGGACCACTTGAATGCTGAGCTTTAGATTTTGAATTAGAAGGACCAGCACCAAATAAGCTATCGGCTTTTGAAATGGGAGGAACATTTAGTTCTTCGGATTTCTTACCAAGGACATCCACTCTGAGTCTAGGAGTAGATCGCTGAATAGATCCACGCTGAGTAGATCCAGAGATTTGATTCCTTGATCCAGAGGGATGAATCACTAAAGCTTTAGAAGTATTCAGCTTTGGTACTAAGGTACCCTTCTGAGGATTTTGGTTAAAAGCAATTCCTTTACCTTTATCTTTAAAGACAGAGGTAGGTTTTGAATAAACCATTTTCTCTTTACCTTTAGAAGAGGTAGAAATTTCCTCAGGGATTGGTGGTCTAGAAGAGGAACACTGAGAGGATGAAGTATCAGCGACTGAGGATACGAAAGTTCCAAATAAGAGCATGGAACGATCAGTGGTTGGTTCTAGAAGATCAGCTTTGTAACCAAGACCACGTTTATCACTCAGGGGAATCTGAGACTTAATTATCTCAGTGATCTTTGTTGAAGAATTAAACCATCCTTCAACAGTAGTTTTTTCAGCTCTTAATGCAACGATAGCTTCTTCGCGCTCGATTTTGACTAGCTGATTTAAGTGCACTTGATCTTTAAAATCTTCTTCAATTTTAGAAAGCTTTTCTATTTGAAGGTGACAGTTTTTAAGCTGTTCAGCGAGATCAAGGTTTTGATTTTCAACTACCGTTTTGCCATTCATGGCTTCATATAAACTTCTAGTCAAGAGATCGATTTTACGAAGACTATCAGCTTCATCAATATTTGCAATATTGGTAAAGAAGGAAGGTGATACCTGAGTAGCAGAGGTTGAAGTGGAGGGAATGTCTGAACTTTCTTCCTCATCTTCAATCTTGGCCATAAGATAGAGATTGGCTTCATCATCTTCAGAGTCAGATGATGATTCTTCTTCATCAGAGGCAGCCCAATCATAGTTGAGTGGACAAATCTGAGTCTTCGCTGATCCGCATCAGTTCATTAGGAGACTTGTCGCTGGTTCTTGAGCTTGATCTTCGACTTCAGCGTAGAACCTATGTTGACGTGAAACTTGTCTTCAGAGATCATAAGTAAACAACTAACTTATCAGCGATCACCATAAGGACTGAACAGACTCAGAGCATTATGGTGAACAGTGTTTGCTGAGTGTTTAATCTAAAGAGCGAGAGTTCCTATCAGCGGTACTGTAAGATCTTAGTACTTATCAGCGATAGTGAAACTCTGATACATATTGTTTACTTACAATTTTCACTAAGTATTTAAGAGAGGGTTATTATCAAATCACTGAGGGTTTGGATCAACAAGTGTGATTTAAATGGCAATGGAGGACACAGGTTTTTAGGAGACTAATGAGGTTTGCCGTTGTAGCCCACTCTACGAAAAGGAAAAGCTTTTTGCTTTACATATCCCATATCCCAATATTTATTTCTTCTTTTTAGTTTTTCTATACATAAATTATTTCACTTTCAACTTTTTACAATACTTTTAAAGGTAGATGATTAAATTAAATTAATTTTAGAAATGAAAATGACAATGCTAAACATAAACCTGATCACTTTTGAATTAAAATCTCTAACTAACTAAACTAGACAATATTTTTTTGTTGTATTTATTTAAATATAAGTATAAAGTAATCAAGAATTTAATGTTGCATTTGATTTTATAGCAAACGATCACTTTACGTTTTTATAGATAGATATTGTTGCAAATTGATTAAATCATGTACAAACATCATAATATGTTATGAGTGATTTTTAAATTGTTTTATTGATCTTCTTATATCGTTATGTTTTTAATTTTAATCGTTATAAAGTCGTCTTCATGAAATTATAAAAATAATGTAATTATAACATAAATATTCAATAAATAATAACAAAATTGTTATAGTTTGTTTTTTATATCTTAAAACAAAAAACTTAATTCTTTTAACAAACAAGAATCCAAAGAAAAGATAAGAGTACTCTCAACAAACTTTTGAGATTTTTAAAAATAAAAAATATATTAAAAAAATCTTGGTCCATCCATTTTGTTCGTTTCTCTTTCTTTGCCTCTCACAATAATTTCTTCAAACACTTGAGAAACCTCAAGTGGTTGATAAGTAAAGCCTTGTTTAAGTCATTGTCTCCAATGGTCAAGCATTGTTCAAGTCTTCATCAAGTCTTCTTCAAGCAACCATTGGAGATGCTCTAAAGTCAAAGCTAATTAGTGCAATGGTTAATAACCAGTTTCTAGACATATCCCATTGAATTCGAGTTTTCGAGTTTTTTGGGGAGCCTTGAAGTCGATGTTGGAATGCTAAATGTATGAATTATGAAAGCTAAAGTTGGACTGATATATTCATATGGGTAAACCAGAAAGAACCTTGAGTGGCGACAGACGTGTTAAACCAAGAATCTTCTTCTCGTTCATCGAACCCATGTATGAATGCTTTGAGCTCGTGCTTTAGATATTGAAATCGGGTGGGGTGCTGAGTTTCGATAATTTTGAGTCCTTGCTCGGCCACCTGTTTCATCTTCTTGTGGAAGGGTGGAAGCATGGGTGCAGAGCAGTGTGATTTAAATGGCAATGGATGACACATGTTTTAGGAGACTAATGAGGTCTGCCGTTGTAGCCCACTCTACGAAAAGGAAAAGCTTTTTGCTTTACATATCCCATATCCCAATATTTATTTCTTCTTTTTTGTTTTTTCTATACAAAAATTATTTCACTTTCAACTTTTTACAATACTTTTAAAGGCAGATGATTAAATTAAATTAATTTTAGAAATGAAAATGCCAATGCTAAACATAAACCTGATCACTTTTGAATTAAAGTCTCTAACTAACTAAACTAGACAATATTTTTTGTTGTATTTATTTAAATATAAGTATAAAGTAAACAAGAATTTAATGTTGCATTTAATTTTATAGCAAACGATCACTTTACGTTTTTATACATAGATATTGTTGCAAATTGATTAAATCATGTACAACCATCATAATATGTTATGACTGATTTTTAAATTGTTTTATTGATCTTCTTCTTATATCGTTATGTTTTTAATTTTAATCGTTATAAAGTCGTATTCATGAAATTATAAAAATAATGTAATTATAACATAAATATTCAATAATTAATAACAAAATTGTTATAGTTTGTCTTTTATATATTAAAACAAAAAACTTAATTCTTTTAACAAACAAGAATCCAAAGAAAAGATAAGAGTACTCTCAACAAACTTGAGATTTTTAAAAATAAAAAATAAGAAAAAATTATGTCCAAATTCAACATAGTTTTTATCTTAAACATCACAACATTAATAATATTCAATAATTATATTATTTAAATATTTAATAAAATATTATTTTATAAATATTTAAAACTATATTAGTAATAAGAATAATAAAAAATTTCTCTCTTATTCGGTGAGACATTTCTTAATTTAGACTATTTGTTTTTTTTTTATTTTTTCAGACCCACTTATCACATAAAATCATATTTAGGAAAAAGTGGTAGTCTAACCACTTATTTCTCACTTATTTTGAGAAGGTTTTTGTTTTGCTTTTAGAAGTATTAGATTTAAGATTTTAGAATGGTAATACCTTCAAAATTTGAAATGATAACATCTTGAGAGACAAAATAATAAACAATTATACATATTCAAATGTTTGTCAGTTTACAAAAAACAAACAGTTTTGTTGATTCAGATTTCAGACTTCAGCATGATCATTTAAAAATAAGAAGTGAAATCAGATTTCAGACTTGAATGTCTATTAAAATCACCTAAATCTTTATAAAATCACTACTATACCTTTTTGTTTTAATTTAAAAGAAAATTTTAATTTATTAAAGCAAAATATTAGTAAAAAATTTCCAAAATACCCTTGTGAAGAATATGATGTCAACACAAACAAACCCCATCCCCACGCCTTTTCTCAATTCGTCTCACGCAATTCCTTCCCTATATATCCACACTCACTATACGTTACAAATGGCAGCAGCACCCATTAGATTTGCTACATACCCTTCTCTTCCATCTTCATCTTCATCTTCCACCATTTTCAGATCCATATCCCATCTCCCTATTTCAATCTCTGCAAACCCCTTGTTGTTCTGCTCAACAAGAAGCAAACGTATGGCTCATGCTGTCGCTAAGGCCACTCTTGGCCTCACTCATCCTGCCCAAATCCATCACCCCAAGGTCTTTTTTTACTCTAATCTCCATCATTTTCTCGATTCATGTCAAATGGACTCTGTTTGCTCTAATTGATTGATTAATTGGTCATCGTACCCGCTAACCTCACTTTATCTTCCTGTATTCTGTGCTAATTTGTTATATTAATTTGGACTTAATTACCTAATCACAGTATAGCATCTGAAATCAAGGGGAGGGGGGAAGGGGATAACATCAAATTCACACTTGGATTCGAACAATTGAACTCTACTTCACTCGATGCTTTTGTATTGTTGGTGATTGACCAATAAAGTGACCTTGAATCATACTCTCACACTTCCAAACAAAGTCAACTTTTGGTTTATAGATTGAAACTTAGTCCTTCCCGAATTCAAAACGTGTATGAACTGAAAATGTTACCATTCTAATGATTTGTATAAACCAAACCAACAGAACTCATGATTGTATTGTATCTTATACGAGTTGATTTCTGCAAATTTTGTAGTTTCACTTTGATTTTTTCTTGGTATATGTATGCTCCCTTAAATCCCTTTACAGATTTTTCTAGTTGATCATATGAACTGAATACCATATCTTGTTTTGTGTCTGATCATCTTGATTCTTATAATACTAAGTTACTATGTCATTTTCTGAAATCATATATGATTAGTTTAATATAGTCATGTCTGTGATATGATAGGCTTTTAAATCGAACTATTCAATTCATCTGAGTCCTAACTAAATACCCACAAAGAGTCATGTTTTGAGTACAAGACTCTTTGTGGGTATTTCATAAAACTAAACTATTGGTGGTATGTATTTGCTGCATAGTTATCGATCAATTAGCCAAAAGGGTTACAAAATTCCAAAATAAGTAACGCTAGATTTCAGTGAATGTTGGAAAGTGGATTCTTATCATAAAACATAGGGGGTGTATGTTTTCTATTTAAATTTGCCTTCCAACATGTGCTGGCTTATGCTTATTTGCATCTGAAGTTCCAAATATTATGGACAGTTGCTACTATTAAGTTGGTGGTTTTAATTTGTTAATCGAGCATAAACTCTTTGATGACTTAATTTATTGTAAATTCACCTTAATGAAATATGTTTGTGGGTTGTTTATTAGAAAGTAAATCTTTGTTCTTACTTTTTAAAATACGAAAGATCTCTTTTGCTGCTAAAGAGACCGACTTGGTAGAATGGAAAGGAGATATACTCGCAGTTGGTGTCACAGAGAAAGACATGGCAAAAGATGAGAATTCAAAATTCCAAAACTCGATCCTTAAGAAGCTAGATTCTCAATTGCATGGATTATTGTCTGAAGTATCAACCGAGGAAGATTTCACTGGAAAGGCCGGCCAGTCAACCGCTATTAGGCTTGCGGGTCTTGGATCCAAACGAGTCAACCTGATTGGGCTTGGAAAGGTTCCCACACGTTCATCCACTTTTGCTTATTGCAGTCTTGGTGAGTCTGTTGCATCGGCAGCAAAGGCTTCTCAAGCAAACAATGTTGCCATTGCGCTTGCTTCTTCAGAAAGCTTAACTCCTGAAATGAAGCTCGCCACCGCTTCAGCAATAGCAAAAGGTAAGGCCTCTTATGTCTGATTTGGTAAGAGGTAGGACTGTTTGTTTTTTCCAAATTTTTAGAGCCACTAATGTCTATCGTCCTCTTATCTGGTAAGAGGTAAACCAACCCTTTATTTGCCTCTTATTGTTCTCAATGGATTAATCTTGATAGATCATTTCTCTCAAGCGATCCACTTGGACTATAATAAAACTCAATTTACTATAATTAGGTGACTTTTTAATTTAAATTACATAATTTAAATATATTATTATCTACCAATCAATTAACTTTATTTGTTTAAATGAATGCTAAACTGTATAATTTAAATATATTATTATCTACCACTTGGACTATATTACAATTTAGATGTAAATTTCGTAATGATAATGAATAAATATGCGAAACTGTATAAATTTTCATATAACTAATAGACAATTTAAACCAATTCAAACATTTATCAATTTACAAAAACAAGCAGTGTTATTGATTCGGATTTCAGACTTCAACACCACCTCTTATCAATCAGAAGTGAAATAAGGCTTTGGACTTCAGCACCTCTTTAAAAACAAACGCCACTTAAGTTTTTCCGTCTTCATTGACATTTTTTTGGGTAACCTTGGGTGTCCAGGCCAGCTTACGCACACCTCGACTAATCCCATGAGCTCGCCCTCAAGGTTTTGTTTCATTAATGTTGTGGAAGTAGGAATTGTAAGTATTACTAAGAAGTTTGTAATGTTGAATGTTTGGATTATAATAGGCACATTGCTGGGAACTTATGAGGATAACAGATTCAAATCCGAATCTAAGAAGCCAGCTCTCAAGTCTGTTGACCTTTTTGGTCTTGGAGGTGGGCCCGAGCTAGAAAAGAAATTTAAGTATACAGAAGATGTTTGTGCAGGCATAATTTTGGGTAAAGAGCTTGTAAACGCACCTGCTAATGTGCTCACTCCTGGTTAGTCAACCTTTCTTCTCACTAATCGTGTCCTTTTATTCTATTAATTCCATTAATCTGTGATTTTTTCTGTTCATACAATTTGTTTTTCTGTTTATTCCTCAGGGGTATTAGCAGAAGAGGCTGAAAAGATTGCTTCTACGTTCAGTGACGTACTTACAGCAACAATTTTGGATAGCGAGCAATGCAAAGAATTGAAAATGGGTTCGTATCTTGGTGTTGCTGCTGCTTCCACAAATCCTCCTAAATTTATCCATTTATGCTATAAACCTCCAAGTGGATCCATCAAAACCAAACTGGCTATAGTTGGAAAGGGGTTGACTTTTGACAGGTAATAAATAAATCAAGTTTCTTTTTGTAAACATGAGTATCATTTTAAGTGTTTGATTATCGTTACTTCTAAAGGGGATTTGAATAAAAGGGCGGTGGGGGTAATTTTGTTGCGATTTTTGTTTGCAGTGGTGGCTACAACATTAAGACAGGACCTGGTTGTTCAATAGAGATGATGAAAGTTGATATGGGAGGCTCAGCAGCGGTTTTAGGTGCTGCAAAAGCCCTTGGTCAAATTAAACCTCTCGGAGTAGAGGTGAGATGATATGCTTTTGGATTTAATTATATTTGTTCACGCACCAATTGAAAAATATGTTGGTTTTGGTATTCGTTTTGTTTCATAATTGAACCTCGGTAATAAATTGGAGCAGCCTATGACTTGGCTTATGATTTTGTTATCACAGGTTCATTTTATTGTGGCCGCTTGTGAAAACATGATAAGTGGAACTGGTATGAGGCCCGGAGACATATTGACGGCCTCAAACGGAAAGACGATCGAGGTACATCTTCTGCAGATTTATGATAAGTCATTTAATTTGATAAATTCTTATAGAATAGAATTTGAACCAAGCAAAAAAAAACTATAAGGGGGTGTTTGGTTCATGGAATTAGAAGGAATTTGAAGGAATTGGAATGGCCAATTCCTTTGACCAAATTCCAAGACCCATGTTTGGTTCACAGAATGAAAGTGATGGAATCCTTCCAATTCCATTGAATTCCACAATTTAAGGAATTCAATTCATCATTCATTGGCTTACCGCTTAAGTGAAGGAATTGAATTCCTACCAACCAAATGCGTGGTTCTAATTCTATCAAGTTTCATTCCAATTTCTTCAGAGTCAAATTCCTTTGATGGATTCCAATTCCATCAAATTCCATTCTGCGAACCAAATGCCCCATAAGGGTCTGTTTGGTTTGCAGGAATGGAATGGATTTGGGGGGATTTGGATTTCAAATCCATTCCAGTTTGCAGGATTGTCCAGATTTGAAATCCCTCAAACATAGTATTTGGTCGAAGTTTCATTGATGGATGGTAGATAGAACCCTTGCATATGTTCCATCCCAAAATGATATACAGCGCCATCTATGCCCACCGTATCGGTGCTATAGTCATGAATAGCAACAAAAAAATGATGGAAGTTTAAAATGTCACTCTTGTATAGATAATTGAAGAATTTTATCGAATCTTTCACGTGAATAAATTGATTACCGATTCCCTTTATTTATAGGTTAACAATACCGATGCTGAAGGCAGACTTACACTTGCTGATGCTTTGGTGTATGCCTGTAATCAAGGTGTAGACAAGGTAACTTTTTGTTGTTTTCGATCTGCTTCTCTTCGGGTCCAGTTCTTGTTGATATCTAACATTGTTATTTTGTGGGTCCTGGTTATGAAGACGGGACCCACAAAATAAACACAAAATAAAGAATGGAAGAAAATGGTACAAACAAATGGAACCTCGATTCCTTAACATCAACTCCATATTGTCTACTTCTCCATAAAGATCTATATATGACCTAAAACGTCATTTATGTCAAAAATCTTGATGTGTTTGATGTGGTCTCATTCTATATTCGATATTTTCTTCAGATAGTTGATTTGGCAACTTTGACCGGAGCCTGTGTAGTTGCTCTTGGGCCCTCAATTGCAGGTACATGGTGTTCAATATATTTATTATATATCATTTATGCCAATGGTAGTGTTTGTGGAACAAAACCATTGTTAACGATCAATCTATGTCATTTGATTAAGTTAGCGTTTGCGGGCATTACATTCAAACGTTTGAAAATGGAATAAGAGCTCATTTTATTCAAAATTTAGATTGATCGTGTTCCAGTTCAAACCCACAGAAATGTAGTTCTGTTAATTTTTTTGAGAACCCGGGAACCAAACCATTTTATGAATTATTCATGATGAATAACTTGAATATTATTCATTATGAATTATTCATGATGAATAACTTGAATATTATTCATTATGAATATCATGCATTTTCATTATTCATTACATGATATTCATCATGAATTATTGTTGGTTCCATGTTTTCAAAATATTTACGGTGCTCATTTGAACCTACCCCTTCGTACGTAACCCAAAACATTTTATTTTAACATTGATACATTTCATGTCTCAAAGTAGGTTTCTTGTTTGTATGCCACTGTTTCATGCTTGTTTTGTAGTAAAAAGGGTAAATTAAAATGTTGGTTAACGTTTTGTTCGAAAATAAAACAGGCATCTTCACACCCAGTGATGAATTGTCTAAGGAGGTGGTTGCCGCCTCTGAAGTGGCCGGAGAAAAACTGTGGAGGTTGCCGATGGAGGAAAGTTATTGGGAGTCGATGAAATCTGGAGTAGCTGATATGGTTAACACCGGTGGTCGTCAGGGTGGTTCTATTACTGCAGCTCTTTTCTTGAAGCAGGTATCTTGTTTACTCCATTCATCTCATAAAAATTGCACAATTTCCATTTGGGATGCCCCCTAAGATCAACATTTTGCACATTGTGTTCACTATTGCAAAAGGGTATTTTAGACATTTGGGATGGCCCCTAAGATCACTACATTTTGCACATCATAAAGGGGGTCGATTATATCGATATGTGTTATCTTGTGATTCTTGACGGACTTTCTAGACATTTGACTAACAGTGAAACCGCAACTACTTCCCATTACGTTGTAATTACCACAAGGGTATTCTAGACATTTGATTAAAATCACTCCTGTTGCTGATCGAAACTGTGTTGCATTGCAGTTTGTTGACGAGAAAGTACAATGGTTGCATATCGACATGGCTGGACCCGTGTGGAATGACAAGAAAAAAGCAGCAACCGGATTTGCTATTCCGACTTTGGTGGAATGGGTTTTGTCCAACTCTTCATCTTAAATACTTTAATCTCATCGTATGCCATTATGGTGACGGAAAACAAGTTCGGCACCGTTATCCGGAAACGTTCGGAAAATCGTCCTAATGATGGTATAATTGAGAGTGAGTATTTGTGAAGAGTTTCAATAAGACCAACCTGGTCAAAACATCATGTCTTTTATTCAAGTATTATCAACTTTTTAGGAGTCATTTGAGAAGAACAATTATGGTGAGAACATTGAACAGTCTTTGGATGAGTTGACTTTTTGATCAACTTCACATTTGCACACATTTAATCAAGAGTAAATTTCGATTTTTGTCCCTGTTGTTTAAAAATTGCCATTTTTGTTCCTATAGTTTGCAATTTATTGCTATTTTTGTCCCTATATTAATTCCCATCTCTTAATTCCTATCGTTAAGTATAAGAGACTAAAACAGTAAAGAATTGTAAATTGCAGGGATCAAAACATTAAAAAATTGTAAATCAAAGAAACGAAAATAATAATGAATTTCAAACTACAGAGACAAACACCAAAAACTGAGACGGAAATTGCAATTTTTAAATTTCTACGGGTACAAAAAGTGTAATTTACTCTTTAATCAGTTTTATATGCATAAACATGTTATGAGGCCGATCATGAACTGATGATAACCGGAGTAGGTAAATAAAGATAGACGAAGGTTTTGTTCTCGTATTTTTGCTATAAGGTATAGAACCATTTGAAGGGTGTGTTTTATAACGCCAGCTTGAGCTCGATGTTATTAAGCAAATTTGAGTCATACGTTATATGTAAAATTCAAGCTTTATATGCTCGTTTATGGACTTGAATCGTCGATCCGTTAATCGACTCGAACTGGATAATTTTTTGTTGTAGCTTGCGATTAAATGGCAACCGTCGACAAAGAAAGCATTCTTTATGATATACATAATTTACTGCATAAATAAAAGTCAATACGACAATTTTCTCTTCGGGTTTGTTGATTTCTTTCATAACGATATGAAACATTTACGGCTCGTAACTAAAAACCGACAAACAAACGCCCTCCAACGACAAAACGAGTAACAAGAATAACTGCACGAAAAAAAAAACCCGAATTTTTTATACTTCTTCACTAGCTCGTAGCGGTACGATATCCTTTAAAAGTCCAACCACTTGTTGCATGCTTGGCCGCTTTGCAGGAAGATCGGCTGTGCATAAATACCCGATTTTCAATCCCTCCACCATTTGAACTTCATGACCCGTGGCTCGAATCTTTGGATCTATGGCCCGTGAACCACGGTTCACCCTCACGAGCCCGCGAACCCAACTAACCAAATTTGGTGCTTTCAAGTTATCATCATCAGGATACTCATCACCAACGGGCTTTTTCCCAGTGATCAGCTCGAGAAGAATCACCCCAAATCCGTACACATCGGATTTCGGAGTGATCGTGTCGTCTGGCGGTGCGTATCCGCGGGACCCAAGGGCATTTTCGTCATTTACACCGTTCCCGAAGATTTTCGCTAGCCCGAAATCGGATAATCTTGGTTCAAGATTGTAATCAAGATAAACACTACTAGCCTTTACATCTCTATGGATGATCGGCGGCGAGCATCCGTGGTGGAGGAACGCCAGCGCACGGGCGGTGCCTAGGGCGGTCTTGTGGCGGAACCGCCAAGTCATCAATAACACCTCCGACCCCGCGTTTTTAATACCATTTTCTTCGTCTTCTTCCCAAGTATCGGTGCTCCAATCTTCATTCACTTGAACTCCAAGTGGAAGATCATAAAGCAAATTATGCAAGTTTCCATTCTCCATATAATCATAAATCGCAATCCGTTGTTCACCCGCTAAGCAATAACCCATTAACGAAACAAGGTTCGCGTGTTTGATTCGACCAAGGTGTTCGAGCTCAGTTGCAGCCTCGTGGTCAGTCATGGTCGAGCCATGAACCAGGACCTTAATCGCAACATGAACCCCACCCGCCAAAAACCCCCGATAAACTGGTCCGAACCGCCCTTCGGCCAAAAGGGTATCGCGATCGAAGTTCGAAGTCGCCGTTAAAAGATCCGAAAAGGTGAAGTTCAACAATGGCTTCTCAAAGATCACAACAGGCACCAAAGATGCAACCTTTACATCTGCAACCCAAGTGGTTGAATCCGTTTTGAACGAAAACGGACCCGAAATCGCGTGTTCTTCGTTGCAAGATTCTTGTTTAACATCCCACATTCGGGTTTTTCTTCGATAAAATGCACAAATCAGCAAACCCACAAGCAAGCAGATTAAAATTATGGTTAGAGCTGATGCGAGCTCGAGGACTCGAAGTTTATGGGGTTTTTTCTTGAAACGGGTCGGATTTACAGCAATTGGGCAACTATTCGAACACCCGATGAACGCGGATTTTAGGGTTTCGAGGGAAAACTCAGAATCACAAAGGGTTAAATTGTTGTGAGAAAAATTGAATCTTTCCATCCATGGAAGTTTCTTTAAAAGATTCATGGGTATTTCTCCAGTTAAGTTATTGTTCGAAAGATCAAGATTTTGTAGGGTTTTGAAGCTCAAAAGTGGGAGGTTACCAGAAAGATGATTATTCGAAAGATCGAGTGTTTTCAAATGAGTTAACTTCGTGATTCCATCTGTAACTTGTCCGATTAAGTTGGTTTTCGATAAGTTGAGATACTCTAAACTATGGAGTTCATGAATTTGGATGAAACTTTGTTTGGAAAATCTGTTTTTGGCAAGATTAAGGTGTTTGAGATTATGAGTTTGGTTTAAATCACTGAAAAACTGTCCACTTATTTGATTATCAGATAAATCAAGATGAACCAAATGTGACCAATTAAAGGTTGAACTGAAGTTTACCTTTGTAATATGACCTTCAAATTGGTTACTGCTTAAATCAACCACTTCTAATGGCCCTTGAAAGATTTCAACAACAGAACCCTTGAAAAGATTCTTGGAAATGTTGAGATAAGTTATCGAAACCATTTTCGAAAAATCCGAACCCCTTCCTTTGATCTTATTTCCAGCAAGATTCAAGATTTTGAGCTTAGGAAAAGCTGTGTTAAAATCATCAGGAAGATTTCCATTGAAACTGTTGAAAGAAAGGTCAATGGAGGTCAAAGAATGGCAGCTTATGATCCCCAATGGGATGATGGAATCAAACTGGTTTTGATTCAGATTAAGAACTTGTAAACTGGTGAGAGAGCTGAATGAATCAGGGAGACTTCCAGAGAAATTGTTGAAAGAAAGGTCAAGTCTTTCAAGTAATCCAAAGTTACCAATGTTGGTTGGGAGATTTATGGAGAAATTGTTGTTTGAGAGATTAAGGGTTTTGATGGAAATTAAACTCCAGAAATCAGATGGGAAATCAGTGATTTTGTTATTGCTTAAATCAAGATATTGAAGGTTTTTGAGTTTGGCAATGGTGTTATCAGGGATGGGACCAGTGAGTCCCAAATTAGGAGCAATAAGACCAATCACATTTTCTTGTTTAGCATCACAGAAAACAGCTTCCCATGAACAAACAGATGAAGATAGATTGTAAACATGAGAAGAAGAAGAATTTATCCCCATTTTTTCAAAAAAATGAGAGATGAAGAACTCATCTGTATTGGCCATGGACTGTGGTTGACCAAGGTTTGACTTCAAAAAAAGTGATAGAATGAAAATGGTACCAAATAAAGCAAACCCCATTTCTGAAACTAGATAAAAGAAAGAAAGAAAGACCTTCAAGAAAAGCTTGTTCCTTTTCAATCCCTTTTTCACCTCATTAATGCTTATTATAATAACTCCAAAACCCACCTGCCACCAGTCCACCACCACAAACCACCACAATCTGCTACCCTGAGGATTTGGGTGTTTTTAAGAAAATACCCATCTGAGTGAACCAAAAGCCAACATAGAAAACAAGCAAATTTAAAGATTTTTTGTCTTTGTGTTAAAATGCTCCAACTTTTAGATGGAAAGGAGGGTGAAATATTGGGAAGAGAGAATTTGGCAGTTTAGTGGAGAGATTGTGGAGACTGGAGGGAGTTGATAAATGTTTTAGAAGGGTTGGTGAAAACCATCAGAAAAAGGTATTGATAGTATTCAATGATGCCATGACATAGGGATACTGTGTGTGTGTTGTGAGTGTGTTTTACTGTGTGTGTGTTGTGAGTGTGTGGTGAGTGTGTTTTACTGTGTGTGGTGGTAGGCATCATTTTTACTCAACTTGGATATGTTTTCTTATCATCAAATTTGGGAATAATTATGAATATGAATTCAACTTTTTAAAAAGCCAAAAGAAAGTTGCTTATTTTTGTCAAAGATATTAGTTCAATTATATTTTGTTATTTATTAGTAATTATTATAGAAATTTTAATTAAAAAATAATATATTTACAAACAAGAATAAATTATAATTATACGTCGACATGATAACAAAGATAAAACATATATCAAATAACTTTTTTTTTCATAAATAGAAATTAATTGTTTTCAATTTTTAGAACAAACAAAAATAGTAATGTAGATACTTATTTTAGGATAGAAGAAGTAATTTATCTTTCTAAAAACAGGGTAATATCTATAAATAAAAAAACTTGACGTAATAAAATAAGTATTTTTTTCAGTTATAATGTCAAGAAAATAACATATTTATGTTTTAATAAATGTCTGTAACTTAATAAAACATAAAAATTCAACTACATAACAAGAAAAGTAATAAAGGTTTTTTCACTCATTTTGTTTACCTATAAATGTTAGCATTTGAATTAATATTCAGGCATTAATATGATATAATAAGTTTAATATCAGTTAATCATGAAACACGTTTATATGGAATTGTAAGATTTAATTTCAATTGGTGGAATATTCTAACTGGCCAGGGTTCTAATCCAGACGTACACAACAATTGTGGTCACTAAGATTTAATCAGGGCTGAGTCATAATTTGCCAAGCGATTAGTCTAGGCATAGTTGTTTGGGTAAAAATCCACACCTTACGACCGACGATAAATAATACATATGACATTTATGTAAGACCATTCTTGTATTAAGATAACGTCATGCATGTTATTTACTGTCGTATATTTGGTCGTATATTTCTGTGATGGTCGTAAGTTTCATACGACCGACGTCCAAGACTCAAGACAGTCGTACGATTATACTAACCGTTAACAGTCAACAGTCGTTTTCTTTGTTTCATTAATGCAGGTCCACAAGCAGTTATGGTACAACGGTCAGTAACGGACGAGCTCTTAATGACATTAAAGACCCGACGACGGTTACAAACAAGTCATCAAGACACATTCAATGCTGCCAAGAGCTATATAAACACCAGAACACCGCAATATCTGACATCTACACATTCTCAACTACATTTCTACATTTCCTACGCAATACAACAGTGATCAATAAAGCATTTGAACTATCATCGCTCACGCAAGTTTCGCACGACGAGCAGTTCAATTCGCACGACAATAGTTCATTTCGCACGATTTACGCACAACGCACAACATTAGCTTACGATTAAGTTTATTTTTACTCATATCGTAATCTATTGTACACAAGACACTTGTTAACAAAGGATTTCGCCCCTGTTTTGCGACTATAGTGCACCGTCGACTCTCACAAGTCGACTGCGGTTTTTTTCCTTCGTTTGGGTTTTTCGCATCACCAATTCTCCTGTCTTATATACTTTTTATCCGCGATTGTGTTGTTTGTCTTGAGATCCTTTTCTTTAGTTGTTAAAAGTTCCACATCAACCTTAAGTTATCCTCTGGGTGATTTTTGGCATTAACAATAGCCTAGGACACCCTTCCCAAAAAAGAGATTCAATGTCAATCACTTGCTCATGTTTAAATCAATGGATATGGTAAGAAATGGCATTCTTGCAAGTGTTGGGGAAAATGTCCTTTACATGCCATCAGGGAAGTTACGAGATATGTATGGAAAAAGAAATATTACTGTCATCATAAACGAATTTGGTGGTAGCAAGAATCTCGGTTTTTCTCTCATTTAAATCAATTCCAAATTCAAAAAAAAAAATCTCAACTAATATACACCAATCGCCTTCTTCTTCCCCATTCTTGAACACTATGCAATGAAAAACCCTAAATCTATAGAAAACAAAAAAGCAACAGGGTAATTTATATTTACATGTGATTTTCGCATTATGAAGTATGATAATCTTTGATATTTACAAGGGTGCTTCACATTATGTTCTTTTTATTCGTTTTCTTTGTCTGTTTTCTTTGGTTTGGGGGGTTTGCTACACCTCGTTGTGGACTCCTTTTTATTGTAATTTTGTTATTTTTTTCTTAATAAATGTTGCTACCTTTAAAAAAAATAACTACAAGTATGTACAAATGTGTATTCACAGTGGCCATGCACACAATGCACCTTCATATACCCATTGTGAATAACTGAAACACATAATCTTGTGTGTTATAACAAAATAGTATTCATAATGTGTATTATAAAAAAAATGTTCACGGCAATATATGTACACCAAAATGCTAATTATGATGGAATCCTTTTTTCTTAGTGTAACACCCCAATTTTTATCGGTAAGCTCACCATCTATTTCGTCTTTGGTGCTATTCTAATTTTCAGCGTAGGTTGTGCTTTTTGAAGTTTGGTTGCCTAGTAACCCAAGGCATTGTTTGGAAGTAAGTAATGTTAATTCGTATGCTGCTAAACCCCATGCTTGGACACTTTGGGTCATGTTTGGTTATTGGACAAAAGTTTGGAAAACTGGGTTTGGCGGACGTCCGCTTGGGGCAGTCAGACGTCCGTGACGTGCGGAAGTCCGTTGGTCATCCGCGGAAGCAACAGAGAAATTTGGGGAAAGACTGCAGTTCGGCTAAGGCCGGACGTCCGCTTGAGGCCATGCGGACGTCCGTGTTGGGTCTGATGTGAAAACTTGGTATTTTAGACTTTTTGAGCTACTCTTCTCACTTACTTTACCTCTCCACACAAAATCGGTTCCCACACACACTCAAGGTGCGATTTACACCTACAATCACTCCCTCCCGTTTATATTCAAGATCAATCACACTTATGATGCTTGCTTCATAAATCCAATCCTCACCTAACCACAAGTCAATCATTTAAGAGCTAGGAGAAAACTTCAAGGGTTTTAGAGCTTCAAGACTTCAACTTCTACACCTAGGGTTTTGGTCTAAGTTGGGTTTTCCTTTACAAACCCACTTGGTGAGTCTCTTTACTCCTACCTTCTCCTTAATGTTTAATATATGTGAAATATGTGGGTCAATATGTCATCTTGTTGGTAACCTAAAAATTAGGGTTTTATGGTGTTGGTCAAAATGGGGGTTTCTACCTCTTTTTAACTTCTAAGTTTACATTTGAAACCTTGCTTGTGAATATTGGTAGGAAAGAGTTGGGTTTGACCTAAAATGGGTTTGATGAATTATTTAGTTTATTTAACAAAAAGATAAATGTAGCTATTTCTCAACCTTACACATTGGATGATAAAAGGAAGTACTCATGGAAGATCTATTGTGTCTTCCTGAGTAGAGATTATTGTGGCAATACTAGTATTTCTTGGGTTTTCCCTAATATTTGGATTATGTATGAAATGTATGTGGCATGAATCTATTGAAAATATTTGGATATGATCATATTCGTGTCTTTTGGTGTCTATCTCCTTGTGCACGAGGATTTAGATTGTGGGCTTTACGCTCATAATTTGTTGACCGTTTTGGGCAGCGAGTAGGCAATGGAGGACGTTGAGGTCCTTGAGGTGTAACTCGTCTAGTTTGTGGTCCCATAAGTCCTTAAGGTGTAACTCGACGGAGTAGGCACTAAAGGCATGATAAAGAGATGGTTTGAGGTTATGTTGTCATTATGGCATGGGAACTAGGACCAGGACTTGAGGTGCAATCCGATAACATCATGGGTGACTCCATTAACGTGTTCTTGTCACCCCGATGGTAACGGGTCTCCCCCGTAATTGTCATCAAAGGAATATTTTAAGTGTTCAGGTGGGAATACTTGGCAAAAATCGAATTGTGGTAACCATAACCACATGGATCCGGTAACGTCGAATCATTTAATGTCTCCGTTTCCTTATAATTCACATGTTTATATAATTTCTCACTAGACTCTCGGTCTAACACTTGTGGTAGTGAAACTTGTGAATTTCAGGTCCTACTAGTGGCGCGTCTATGACGTGCTGATTCGGCCGATGTGTTTTAGGAGCTTGGGAGTCAGGCTTTTTGGGAAACTCGAGATGAGGGATTTTTGGAGATATGGCGACACCCGTATTAATCTAGTTTAAACTATTTCTAGATTAGTAGGTTGTTGTACATTATGTCTCGATACTCGATGTTATATTTTGTTCAAACTACCCCGTTAAACATTTGGGTTTTAGTTGGCTCATTTTAGAAGTTTTATTTACCCATTTTCCGGAATCTTCCCTATTATTGTTGTTTAAGTTTTAGGGTGTTACACTTAGATACAAAATCTCCAAAATGGGGATTAGAATTGGATTATGTTTCTAATCGAATCAATATTAGTTCGACTAATGAGGGGTGGGTTTGGAATTGGAGTTGACGTCATAGTCGTAGAGGAAGGGTATCCGATGATCTCGTGGAAGTTATTTCTTTGTTGCAAAATGTTTCTATTAACATTTCTGACAGGGATTATGTTCGATTGTTCTTTCACAAAGACAATATTTTCCAAGTTATAATTCTCATAAATCTGATTGATGACAACACTTTACCGGTGGCTGATGAAAGTTTCTCAACTCCTTGGAATAACCTCGTGCCAAGAAAAGTTAACGTGTTTATCTGGAGATCCTTGCTTCAACGCCTCCAGGTTCATCAACAATTAGACACCAAAGAATCGACCTCAACTCGGTTCTTTGTCCTTTGTGTGGTGAGTTCATCGAATTGGTGGATAATTGTCTCTTAAAATGTTATCATGCGACTTTGGTTTGGAATTAAATCCTGGTGGAATCTGGATGGAATTCTCCCTTCCTCGATCTCGGAATTACTCTTGTTCGACGGTGACAACCGTATTTCGGCTCCTCTCAAACAATTTTGGCAAGCGGTTGTCTGGACTGCTTCATATTTTATCGGGAGGGAAAGAAATTCACATGTATTCAAAGGAATTGCTTCGACCTTGGACCTTCTTGGTGATATCAAATCCCGGTCTTATGGTTAAATCTCCTTAAGCCACAAGTCTTTTGCTAAATTTTGGACTGAGTGGACTAGCTCTCCAAACGTGGCTTCAATTTCACTGCTTTGGGTGTTAGGTTTCATTGTTTTTTTTCCTTTTCTCGGGCTTCAATTTTATTGTTTTTTTCCTTTTCATTGTATTGCTTTTTTCCCTTCTTGTTTGTTTTGTTTGAGTCTGTTGCTTGCAGTCTGTGTACCTTTGCTCTCTCTTTTTTAATACACTTCTATGTCATTAAAAAAAAACCGAATCAATATTTTCTGAAAATGATAAAAGGAATCCTTAAATAAGAGCACCTCCAACAGATTCTCCATTTTGGAGAAAACAGAGAATATGGGGATTTTGAGTTATATTTTTGCTCCAACAGCTTCCCCAAAACTATCTCCAAAATGGAAAAAGTAGGAGAGAGAATGAGTTTTTCATCAAATATGGAGATAACTTCAAAAATGATTACTAGATGAGAGCACCAATAGAAATCTTTAAAAATAAATATTTAGAAAGAGAAATAATATTTTAATAGATGAATGTAATATTTTAATATTATAATCAATGTTTGTTTCTCCAAAATGGGGAATCTGTTGGAGATGAATATAACGTTTTTGGAGATTTTAACTTTTGGTTCTCCATTATGAAATTTTTTTGGGGAATCTGTTGGATATGCTCTAAGAAGGTAAATCGGTTAAAGTAAAATATGGAATTTGTGTATGTTAAGTTGATATTATTTAAAGAAAAACATCAAAAAATTATTGTATGTGTGCCCATATGTAGAGTAAATTATAAATTTTGTCGCTATGGTTATTGAAAATTTTGGATTAGGTCCCCCAAACAGATTAATTACAGCCATGGTCATCGTGGTGTCACTTTTGTTTCGGATTAGGTCCCTGCCCTAACTCCATTAACCATTTGTTCCGTTAGATCAAGACTAATATTGTCTTTTTCTGTTATTTCTTTAGAAACAGAAATATATATATATATATATATATAGGGTCAGGTTCAAGGGAAAACCCTAAATAACCGGAAAACCGAAAAACCACGAAAATACGAAAGAAAAAGTATATCAATATGGATGTCAAATTAACGAGAAAAATATGATCATTTATTTGGTGTAATTTATTTCGTTCGAATTTTGTTTATTTTTCGTTTTTTTTCGAATAAAAAATAGGGGGGGTGAGGTTTTTTTATTTAATTAATATTGTTGTAACCGCCCGTCTAATCACATCCATCAGATCATCTGATCTAACGGTTGATAAAGTGTTTTTTAGTTTTCCATTTATTTGAGGTTTTCCCCTGAACCTCCCTCTCTCTATATATATATATACATATATATAGAGGATTGTACCACCGCAGGTTCCATTAAAAACTCAGGTTTGTCAATTTTGGGTTTATGCCTATGAAACCATGGTCCGTACTCCGTAGAAACGTCGATGGGTTCCATCTCCGGCCAAACAACCGTTTCCTTCCTCACCTCCATCTCCGACGACAACAACTCCTTCTCTCTAATCCTCTAGGCTTCTCCTCCTCCCTCCCCCATTTCATGGTTTTTAAAGAGTGGCATAAATCTTGATTGCCTTTCTCATTGATAGTGTAACAATATATACACAGGAAAATCTCTATAATTAAGGGAAGGATATATACAAATAAATGCAAAGATATATCTTAAGAATATGATTGGCTAGCAGTCCCCCGCAGCTGGAGCGGAGGAGGTAATGCTCAAACTGGATCTAAAGTCAAGAAATAATTGTCGTGGAAAACCTTTCGTGAACACGTCCGCGTACTGGAAGGTGGATGGGATGTGAAAGACTCGAACCTGTCCCATAGTAACCTTTTCACGGACGAAGTGTATGTCCATTTCTATATGTTTTGTTCGTTGGTGCTGGACCGGATTGTCGGACAAACAAACAGCCGATACATTGTCGCAATACACGAGGGTGGTTCGCTGAAGGGGCGTGTGAAGCTCAAGTAGTAGGTTTCGAAGACAACAAGATCTAGCGACTGCATTGGCAATGCCTCGATATTTAGCTTCGGCGCTAGAACGCGATTGAGTTGGTTGGCGTTTGGCGGACCATGAGATCAAGTTATCGCCCAGGAAAATGCAGTAACCGGAGGTGGATCTGCGAGTGTCGGAGCATCTACCCCAATCTGCATCGGTGTAAGCAATGAGTTGGGACGTGGAGGAGGGGTACAAGTGTAGGCCGAGATCAAGGGTACCTTTGAGATACCGAAGATAACCGGGTTGACCAGCGTTGGCACTTAACTTCGAGTTGGTGTCAACAGGGGTGACAACGGGCCTAATTTGGTCCATGTTTGCTCGTTTAAGAATGTCTTCGGCATACTTTTGTTGAGACAAAAATATACTAGTGGCCATACGTTTGACCGAGATACCCAAGAAGTACATGAGGGTACCAAGGTCTATCATCTCAAATTCCCGTTTAAGGGCGGTGATAATATCGATTTTAAGGCTATCCGATGAAGCCATGAGGACAATGTCGTTGACATATAGAAGTAGGTAGGCGTAATAATTGCGTCGGCGAAAGATGAATGATGAGTTGTCATTTTGCTACACGTAAAACCGAGACGGATGAGATGTTGTGCAAACCTGTGGTACCAAGCACGTGGGGCCTGTTTTAGGCCGTAAAGGGACTTGTGATGTTTGCAAACGTGATCCGAATACGATGGATGAGCAAAACTCGGCGGTTGATGCATGTAAACAGTCTCGTGTAGGTCACCATGTAAAAACGCATTTTTAACGTCAAGTTGGTGTACCGGCCAGTTGCGTCCCAAAGCATGACTCAAGACTGTACGTATTGTGGCGGGTTTGACCACTGGACTGAATATTTCGTGACACTCCACCTCTACCTGCTGAGAGTTGCTATTTACGACGAGTCTAGCTTTATACCATTCAAGGGTTCTGTCGGCGTGGAATTTATGGAGAAAGATCCAATGGCAACGAATAACATTCACGTCGCGGGGACGGGGAACTAAATCCCAAGTATTTTGTTTAAGTAAAACATTGAATTCGGTTTGCATGGCATTGTTCCAATTATGGTCAAGGAGGGAAAGTTTCAGATTTGCAGGGATAAGAGAAGGAGTTTGTGTGTGAAGCGAGAATAGGGGGTTGGGTTTGAAAATTCCGCTTTTTGAACGAGTTTGCATTGGATGAAGATTAGGTGTGGAAGGTGTGGGGGTGGGATTTACAGTGGGTAGGATTGGAGTTGTAGATGGGCTGGAGGAGTTGGATTGGGCCGAGGCGTGGTTGGGAGGGAGGTAGGGCTGCTGTAGTGGGCCGATAATGGGGATTGGACAACAGACTGTACGTGACTAGGATCGCTACACGGGCCGAAATGGGGGGTCGGGGTAGGTGAATCGGCAGGCGTGAGAGAGGGAGATTTGGAGTGGTGAATTAAGTAGGGTGAAGGAGGGATGTCGTTTAAAAAATTATTGAAAGGGGTGAGTATTTTTTGGATTTTGGTGAATGGAAAAACATTTTCGGTAAAGGTGACATGGCGGGAAATAATCGGTTGATTGGTGGATAAAGAGTGACAAAGATATCCGCGGTGGTTTTGAGGATAACCGAGAAACACGCAAGAAGTAGAGCGAGGTGTAAGTTGGTGAGAAGTGGTAGAAGTGATGTTCGGGTAGCATAAACACCCAAAGGTTCGTAAGTGCGAGTAGGTGGGTTTTCGAAGATAGAGTATTTCGGTGGGTGTTTTGTTTTGAATTGTAGTAGAAGGCAAGATATTTAGCAAGTAGGTGGCAAGAGCTAGAGCGTAATTCCAATAAGAAGGTGGAAGAGAAGCTTGAATAAGGTTAATTCGAATCATGTTGTTTATCGTACGAATGATTCTTTCGGCTTTGCCATTTTGAGGGGAGGTGTATGGACAAGAGAACCGAAATTGCATTCCATGGTTCGCACAAAGTTGGTGAAAGGAGGAGTTATTGAACTCGCGTCCATTATCGCATTGAAATGTTTTTATTTTCTTTTCGAATTGCGTTTGGACGTACGTGTGGAATTGCGAAAAAAATTGGAAAAGCTTGAGATTTTGTTTTTAAAGGAAACGTCCAAATGAAATGCGAAAAATCATCAAGAAGCACAAGATAATATTTATGTCCTAAAATAGAAGTAACGGGAGAAGTCCACAAATCAGCATGAATAATTTCAAACAGAGAAAAAGTGATGGTTTGAGATAATGAAAAACGTAAACGACAATGTTTGCCCAAAGAACAGGCATTACATGAAATATCATCTTTATTGCTACAAATAAACTGACTATGCTTAAATAAATGAAAAACGGATGATCCCGGGTGTCCGAGACAGTTATGCCATGTTGACGGGGATACGGTGTGAAGAGCAACGGGAAAGTTGTGGACGCTTGAGTGAGTGGATATAGTTCACCCGTACTGTTGCATCTCGTGAGTATGGTCCCCGTTGGAAAATCCTTCACAGAAAACCCAAAAGGGTCAAGTTAATAGAAACATGATTGTCACGAGTGAATTTGTAACGACCCGGATTCCCAAACAAGCATCAAGTAACATATATTGCATAACGTCGTTCATTCCAAAAGATATATCAAAATACACATTCGGTCCCTTAGTCTTTATACCCATAATACATAATTCATTACAAGCTTTTTGCTAACTAAATTACATTATAACTAATAACAAAGTTATAACTGTAAAACATGTCATGATCTTCAAAAACATACGTCTTCCAAAAGCTATTCACCGATTACCCTTCTTACTTGCCCTTACTTGATCCACGACCTGGAATACATATTTTAAAACAAAATGAGGGTTAGACCTAGCGGTCTAAGTGAGAAAATCCCTATTAGTTTTAAAACCATTTGCACAACCATCATATACATAACACAAATTCAAATACCAATTATGACTCATGCACCATATACTTTCCTGTCTCATTCTCTTGGCCATATTAATTGGTTGCAAGTCAACTAATAAATTAACTCCGATGTACGACAATTACAGCCAACACCGCTGTACGAATATTACAGCTAACACCACCGGTCCTAAGCCCGACCAACGTATTCTCTTATAGTGTAATGCTCATGTGAATACAATATCTCAATATATTATATTTCAAACATAAACACATAATCACACCACCTATCACATTCCCAATCCACACATATATGTATTCCAGTTTAAAAACGTTTTAAAGTAAAACTCACATGTTTGCTTATCAAAACGCTTCCAATCCTTTCTCAAAAACTGTTCAGCTTTCACCCCAAATCCACATAATCTAAAACAAATAGGTACAAGTATCTCTTTACCAAATAGAACACATAAGACTTACTAGAGCTAAGAACTCTAGATAACTCAATTCCTCCAATGCTACCCCAAGCCCGAACTTAAGTCTAGTCCACCGAATAATCAGTCCTCATTCATTCTCTATCTAAGAGTTAACAAAACACAGGTTACTGGATACTCAAAAGTATCTGAATTCTCAAAAATGACCAAATAGCTCAAAGTTTCCGGACACCACAAGACTATCCGGACAACTCACACAATCCGGACAGCATAACTTTCCGGACGGCATAAACAATTCGGACGACACCCGGAAACCAAGGTAACCCGGATACCATCCGGTATCTTATATCATCCGAAAACCATTAAAAAGAGAGACTTACCCGGATAAAAGACTCGTTCGGACACCTTTAGAACATCATCCGGACACCACCAACAAAACTACTCGGACACATTCATTCTATCTGGAAACCTCTTACTGTTTACCCATTTTTAACCCAGAAATCGACTGAATTATTACCAGACATGAATTCGACTATTCTAATCCGATAGGAACTTCCTACTAGCAATTATAGACATAAAATACACATGGAACATACCTTAAATCTCTTCCAAGTACACCAAATGATGCCCTAACCCTTCTTTTCTTCCTTTTCTTCTTTTGTCTCAATACACACACATACACATACTTTAAATCTGAGTTGTGATAATATCTGGATAGTTAGGAGATAATATCACACTAAATTTCCAAACTTGGCTTGAACTATCCAATAATGACCAAAACACCCTTAACTTATACATTTACCCAAACTTACCCTAAACATCCAACTTTAAAGTTAACTTTATTTAACAGAAAGGAAATTTAACTAACGAACTTACCCGGGGTATTACATCATTTCCCCCTCAAAAGAAATCCGTCCCGGAATTCGGTTAAGCAAAAAGGTACGGATACTTAGTTCTCATTTCGGATTCTGATTCCCAAGTAGCATCATGACCCCTATGGTGTCTCCACTGTACTTTTACTTGCTTGATTACTTTGTTCCGCAACACCTTAACTTTGTGGTCAATTATGGCTTCAGGTTCCTCCACCTAATTCAGCTTTTCATCAACTTGTATATCCGGTCGAGAAACGGCCTGATCTGGTGTAACCAAATACTTTCGAAAATTCGATACTTGAAAGGCGTTGTGTATACGGCTTAATTCTGGCGGGAGATCTAACCGGTAAGCTACTTCCCTGATTCTTTCTGTAATTGCAAATGGTCCAATGTACCTCAGACTAAGTTTACCTTTCTTTCCAAATCGAATGACTCCTTTCCAAGGTGAGACTTTCAGCATTACAAAATCTCCAACTTGAAACTCTAGCGGTTTTCGGCGTCGGTCAGCGTAACTTTTCTGTCTGTCTTGAGCCACTTTCAATCGTTCCCAAATCTGAGTAATCTTCTCCGCGGTTAACTGAACTATATCTGGTCCCACTAACTGTTTCTCTCCCACTTCATTCCAACACAGAGGCGTTCGACATTTTCTACCATACAGAACTTCAAACGGTGCCGCTTGTATGCTGGAATGATAACTGTTGTTGTAGGCAAACTCGATCAATGGCAAATGCTTATCCCACGATCCCCCAAAATCAACAATGCAGGCCCGGAGCATATCTTCCAAAGTCTGAATTATTCGTTCACTTTGACCGTCAGTTTGAGGATGATACGTTGTACTTAGCTTTATTTGCGTCCCCATTTCTCTTTGAAAGCTCCTCCAGAATCTTGATGTAAAACGACTATCACGATCAGAAATAATCGAGATTGGAACTCCATGTCGAGTTACTATTTTGTTGATGTATAACTTGGCTAGACTTTCCATCGGATAGGTTTCTTTTATCGGTAGGAAGTGAGCAGACTTTGTCAACCTGTCAACGATCACCCAAACGGCATCAAATCCTTTCGGCGTCCTTGGTAACTTCGTAATGAAATCAGTAGTAATCTGATCCCATTTCCACATAGGTATTTCTAGACGTTGTAACTGACCAAACGACTTTTGATGTTCAATCTTTACTTTCTTGCAGGTAGTACAATCTTCCACATGCTGAGCAATACTTCTTTTCATTCCCGACCACCAATAAAATTGTTTCAGATATTTATACATCTTATTCGTACCTGGATGAATAGAGACACGAGATTGATGAGCTTCTTGCAGTACCCGATCACGTAAACCACCCAAACGAGGCACCCAAATTCTGTTTCCCAGACACAATAACCCACGATCATCTTTTACGAGCAATGCTGATATACCCACTAACCGTTCTGGTTTCAAATGTTATTCTTGAAAAGCTTCCACTTGACACTTCTTCAATTCGTCGAATATGTTAGGTAGAAGTTCAGCTCTTAGTGCAATGACTTTTATTGTTCCACTCCTTTCTTGACGACTTAGTGCATCAGCTACCACATTCGCCTTTCCCGGATGATAAAGAATTTCACAGTCGTAATCATTCACCAGTTCTAGCCATCTTCTTTGCCTCATATTTAATTCCCGCTGATCGAAAAGATGTTGAAGACCCTTATGATCAGTAAAACTTTGACATTTAGAACCGTAGAGATAATGTCTCCAAATCTTTAGCGCGAATACAACTGCTGCAAGTTCCATGTCGTGTGTAGGATACTGCCGTTCATGATCCTTTATTTGACGAGAAGCATAAGCGATAACCCTCCCACGCTGCATTAGTACACAACCCAATCCCATTTTAGAAGCATCACTGTAAACAACAAAATCATTGGAACCTTCAGGTAATGCTAAAATCGGCGCGCTACAGAGTTTCTCTTTCAATATTCGGAATGCTTCATCCTGTTCTGCTTTCCATTCGAACTTTAGATTCTTTCGAGTCAGCTTAGTGAGAGGTGTAGCGATACGAGAAAAATCTTTTATAAACTTTCGATAGTAACTGGCTAAACCCAAAAAACTTCGTACTTCGGTTGGCGTTTTCGGCGGTTCCCACTTTTCAATTGCCTCCACTTTCATCGGATCAACTTGAATACCTTTCTCGGAAACTACATGTCTGAGAAACTGAACTTACCGTAGCCAGAATTCACATTTAGAGAACTTAGCGTATAACCGTTCCTTCTTCAACAATTCCAGAATTAAACGAAGATGTTGTGCGTGCTCTTCTTTGGATCGGGAGTAGATAAGGATATCATCGATAAACACAATAACAAATTTATCGAGATATGGCTTACATACTCGGTTCATTAGATCCATAAAAGCAGCTGGAGCGTTCGTCAGTCCAAATGGCATCACCAGGAATTCATAGTGACCGTACCTTGTGCGAAAAACAGTTTTCAGAACGTCTTCTTCTTTAACCTTCAGCTGATGATAACCAGATCTTAGATCAATCTTGGAGAAATAACAAGCTCCAACTAATTGATCGAAGAGGTCATCAATTCTGGGAAGCGAATACTTGTTCTTGATTGTGCGCTTATTCAGTTCCCGGTAATCAATACACATTCTCATCGAACCATCCTTCTTTTTCACAAACAGGACTGGTGCACCCCATGGCGAAGTACTGGGTCTGATGAAGCCCTTATCGGAAAGATCTTGCAATTGCGTCATCATTTCTTTCATCTTTGGTGGCGCTAAACGATACGGTGCACGAGCAACAGGAGCGGCTCCAGGAATCAGATCTATACCAAACTCTACTTGTCTAACGAGAGGAAGACAATTAAAGTCATCGGGGAAAACTTCTGGAAATTCACTAACAATAGGAATATCTTCCAACTTATTCTTTTCTAGCTTAGTATCTATCACATAAGCTAAGTAACTCGGGAAACCTTTGCTGACACACTTACGAGATTTTAACATAGATATAATGCAAGACTGATGATTTCTACGGTCACCGTAAATCACTACCGGTCCCCTCTCAGGTAAGATAACATTGATCAACTTCTTATCACAAACTATGTTAGCCTGATTCTCGGCTAACCAATCCATCCCCACTACTACATCAAACTCAATCATTGAATAGGTACTCCACACCCCTCTATATTTATCACACAACTATCAAAAACCTCTTTAACGGATACTTGATTATCATTTGCAGTATCTACCATTAAAGCATGATCTAACACTTTAGGCTTTAAATGCATATAAGTAGAAAATGAAGGAGATACGAACGATCGGTTTGCACCGGAGTCAAATAACACTTTAGCACGTGTAGAGTTTATTAAAAATGTACCTGTAACCACATCCGGAGTTTCCTCCGCTTCTTGTGCTGTCATCTAAAATGCACGGCCCCTTACTCTTGGTTGCTCTGGCCTTTGTACTACTAGTCTAACACCCGCTGGTTTCCCCGACGTACCCCCTTGTTGTACTCTTCCCCTCAGACAATCAGACTAAATGTGATCCGGAGAATTACATGAGAAACAAAACCGCGTTACTCGACAGTCTTTAGCATCATGTCCGATTTTCCCACACCTATAACAAACCCGAGAATCAACTTGACAATTTCCTTGGTGGATACGGTTGCATTTCGGACAAGGTCTTTCCGCTGGTCGGAAAGGCAGACGGTTATCAAACCTCTGAAATCTGGATTTCTTTGGATCATACTGTGGTCCTTCCCACTTTCTTTTTCCCATATTTTTATCATTAGCGTTTCTCCCTTTATCCCGTTCCACGGTTTCCGCGGCGTCTACTGCGGCTGAGAAAGTTTCTGGTCCTTTAGCAATCACCAGACTTCTGACTTCTAAATTCAACCCAAAGATAAACCTTTCAATCTTCATTGCCTCCGTGGCAACGTAGTATTCCGCGAAACAAGACTTTTCCAGAAAACGAGCGGTATAGTCCCGAACTGATAAATTCCCCTGCTGCAAATTCATAAACTCCCCTTCCAATTGTTTAACTGCTGCTTGGGGACAAAACTGTTTCCTGAAAGCTATAACGAATTCTTCCCAAGAGAAAGTAGAATATATGTCAGATCCTCCAGAAGAAATAAGAGCTTCCCACCAGTATAGAGCATCTGCCTTCAACATTGTTGTTCCGTATAGCACTCTATCTTCATCAGCACACTTACTGGTCTTGAAGATAGCTTCTATCTCCTTCAGCCACCTCATAGCTTTCACCGGGTCTCTATCTCCTGAGTAAGTTGGAGGCTTACAACTTAAAAACATTTTGTAATCACACTTTCTTGGTACCGGTATAACAGTCGGTGTAATGGGCATTTCGTCTTCCAGACTAGGATCTGGTATTTCTGTTTCAGTATTATGAGTTCGGTTGAACATAGCTTGGATATTTGCTTGTAATCTTCCCACTTCAGCCGCTAAGTCGTCTCTCGTAACAAATTCTGCACCTCGCGGTTGAACTCTGCCGCCTGTTCTGCCTCTACCTCTTTCTCCCCCTCTTCCCCTTGTCCCAACTGTTGGATTCGTTCTATTAGGATTTCCTCCTCCCTCTCGATTCGTTTGTCGAGTACCACTTGCCATTCTGTTGATTCAAACAAGGTTAATATACACATAAGCACATACCCCATATAACAAGGTATTCCAGTTCAAACATGTACCTATAAGATCACAATTACACTGGCCAGGTGTAATCTGAAATTACCTTACATGATGTTCCTTCTACCTTTTTATATTTAACATCCCAAGGTTCTAAAAATAATAGGGACATCCTACTTCACATGTAGGTTAAGTCTAGGTACGGATAAGAATACCTAAATCCCTTAAACTAGGGCTCTGATACCATCTGTAACGACTCGGATTCCCAAACAAGCATCAAGTAACATATATTGCATAACGTCGTTGATTCCAAAAGATATATCAAAATACACATTCGGTCCCTTAGTCTTTATACCCATAATACATAATTCATTACAAACGTTTTGCTAACTAAATTACATTATAACTAATAACAAAGTTATAACTGTAAAACATGTCATGATCTTCAAAAACATACGTCTTCCAAAAGCTATTCACCGATTACCCTTCTTACTTGCCCTTACTTGATCCACGACCTGGAATACATATTTTAAAACAAAATGAGGGTTAGACCTAGCGGTCTAAGTGAGAAAATCCCTGTTAGTTTTAAAACCATTTGCACAACCATCATATACATAACACAAATTCAAATACCAATTATGATTCATGCACCATATACTTTCATGTCTCATTCTCTTGGCCATATTAATTGGTTGCAAGCCAACTAATAAATTAACTCAGTTGTACGACAATTACAGCCAACACCGTTGTACGAATATTACAGCCAACACCACCGGTCCTAAGCCCGGCCAACGTATTCTCGTATAGTGTAATGCTCATGTGAATACAATATCTCAATATATTATGTTTCAAACATAAACACATAATCACACCATCTATCACATTCCCAATCCACACATATATGTATTCCAGTTTAAAAACGTTTTAAAGTAAAACTCACCTGTTTGCTTATCAAAACGCTTCCAATCCTTTCACAAAAACTGTTCAGCTTTCACCCCAAATCCACAAAATCTGAAACAAATAGGTACAAGTATCTCTTTACCAAATAGAACACATAAGACTTACTAGAGCTAAGAACTCTAGATAACTCAATTCCTCCAATGCTACCCCCAAGCCCGAACTTAAGTCTAGTCCACCGAATAATCAGTCCTCATTTATTCCCTATCTAAGAGTTAACAAAACACAGGTTACCGGATACTCAAAAGTATCTGAATTCTAAAAAATGACCAAACAGCTCAAAGTTTCCGGACACCACAAGACTATCCGGACAACTCACACAATCCGGACAGCATAACTTTCCGGACGGCATAAACAATCCGGACGACACCCGAAAACCAAGGTAACCCGGATACCATCCGGTATCTTATATCATCCGAAAACCATTAAAAAGAGAGACTTACCCGGATAAAAGACTCGTCCGGACACCTTTAGAACATCATCCGGACACCACCAACAAAACTACCCGGACACATTCATTCTATCCGGAAACCTCTGACTGTTTACTCATTTTTAACCCAGAAATCGACTGAATTATTACCAGACATGAATTCGACTATTCTAATCCGATACGAACTTCCTACTAGCAATTATAGACATAAAATACACAGGGAACATACCTTAAATCCCTTCCAAGTACACCAAATGATGCCCTAACCCTTCTTTTCTTCTTTTGTCTCAATACACACACATACACACACTTTAAATCTGAGTTGTGATAATATCTGGATAGTTAGGAAATAATATCACACTAAATTTCCAAACTTGGCTTGAACTATCCAATAATGACCAAAACACCCTTAACTTATACATTTACCCAAACTTACCCTAAACATCCAATTTTAAAGTTAACTTTATTTAACGGAAAGGGAATTTAACTAACGAACTTACCCTGGGTATTACAGAATTTTTAGACATAAATAAAGTTTTTGATGATTTTAGGAACGTGGTATATGTTATTGAGTGAGTACGTGTGGTTTTGGTGAGATAGGTTAGTGGAGCCATGACCAATAATCGGAACTTTGTTACCATTGCCTACGAGAATGTAACGCGGTTTACTTAAAGAAAATAAATGAGAAAAATTACCCGAACCACTAGCGAGGTGTGATGTGGAAGTCGTGTCCATGTACCAAGAATCGTCCGACGGGTTGAGTTGCATGGTATGGAAAGCCCCTTCAATTTCTGTAGGTGTCATCAAAAACTTGATAGGGCGGGTATCACCCCCCCTAAATCTAACCGCAAGTGTACGGGTCGAAGTTAAGTAATAGTACTGGAAAGTACGAGTATCGAATCACAGGGAACTAGGAACTAAGTATCACAATTACTATAATCACTATTAACTGAACTGTCGAAATTGAGAGATAGTTGGTATTAAACTAATTAATTGCAATAAGAAGATCACAAACGGAACAGTAGACAACTTGAGGAAAATTCGATAGAGAAAACAGTTGAGGGTTGGAAATCCTTAGGTTTTCACATACGAATATCTGACTTAAAACAATTACCAGTAATCCCCTTAATGAATACCCAATCTCTAAAATCACCGTTGTTCTCTTTCGAGCAACATCGGGTTTTATTTTGAAAAGGACAAGTTTTATCTTTCGATCTCAACCTATGGATTTCAAAACACATTAAGTGCAAGATTCATATTTGAACGGATAGATTTAATCTCTCGATCTCAACCTAAATGGTTCACTTAGGACTAAGGTGTATTCGGTATATCTCTATCACCAAATTCTCGCATTAGGCATGCAATTCCTAGTTCTTGCTATCAGTTAATTCTCTCGACTCAACTGGAAACAACAAAACAATCGAAAGCTAGCTAAACTCTCAAAAGCATTAAGAATCAAATTACATGCATTCATTAAAAAGGAAAAACCTGATAAAAGTCATTCGTCATCCGTTCATATGTTCAAACCTAATTCAATCCAACCCCCAACATCTAAAGATTAGTTCATGATGTTGGGGGACAAAAACATAGGAGAAGAAAAGGAAACAATGAACGAAAACATGGTAAAAGTGATTGTGGTGAATGTGGTAGATGTACTCCCTTCTCCCGGCTCTAATCCGACTCTCGTTGTGAACTTCTCCTCGATCTGTCCTCTATCGCGGCTCCAAAAGCTCCGAAAAGTCTCCAAAAATCGCCCCTAGACTGCTGCCGTTCGTCGTGTATGAGTTGCGTGCCGAATGACCTAAAAAACTGAAAATCGCCAAAGTATAGAATCTGGAACAGAGGGTTACGCGGCTTGTCCCGCGGTTTGCAAACCACGTGGAAAGCCGCGCGTGTTTCATTTTGGCCTCCGGGTCAGCTTCGGGTCATGGTTCGGGCGCGGGTCTTGGGCTTGGATCTCGGGCTTCCGTTGGGCTTCGTTTTGGCTCTTTTTAGGCTCTTTTTAGCTTCTTTTCTCGATGGTTACTGCCTTTTAATTATCCTGCACATTCCACTAGATAAACCGTAAAATTCCGCTTCTTTGCTTGAATACAAGCCAATCTCATTGGTTTTAGGACCGAAAATAACGCCAAAAAGTGGCGTTATCAACAACCCCAAACCGAGCGTTGCTTGTCCCCAAGAAAATTAGCGACAAAATAGGATAAAAGCATATATCAGAGAAATGATAATAACTGCACAACTCCCAATCGGTACCATGTAATGCACTGGTGATTTCCCATACCCGTGAATGCCTATCTCACTCTCACCTCATTCCTATTCCTTTTGATCTATGACCTTCCATTGTAAGTTGAACTCGTGACTGCTCCGTTTCCATTAAGGTTGTTCTAGGTCCAGACATACTAGGGAAAACATTTCGCCTCGACCCTACCTCACGGGATACTCTTGTTTCACTCGAACCTAGGTTATCGCACATGTTGTCATGTTTAGGGAGGTTATGTACAAGAATACTCAAAATTCACATGACAACTCTAAAGAAAGACGTACAATTGTCCAAAAATTGATCTCAGAAAGGAATCAAGTAGCAAGACAGGGAGTATCAGTAAGGGTGGTCGTATACGCTAATCACATTTTCCAAAAGATCATCCAGGTCTTTACAGGGGTTGTAATTGGGCTAGGGTTATGGCTAAGAAACGAAGGGTATAAAGGAACAAAAATCCTCGGTGTGTCAATCATTAACAGTTCTGAACTTTCTTCACATTCTATCACTCGGCCCTCTTTGTCACTATTGGAGTCGCTTTGACTCTCTTATTTTCTGCTGTACTTACTATCAATATCTAAACTAGTTTTTTTTGGAACTTGGGACTTCATTGGTCCTCTTTCTTAAATTGGGGCTGCATTGGCCCTCTTTTTTTATTTATTTTCATGACTGACCTGAAATGTTTCTTTTTCCGCTTTGTCTTCGGTTATTCATTACCGCTCCTAGTTGACACACTTTCGGATAAGGTTGGCTAGGGTTTTCGGCTCGGGTTTAATGGTGGGTCTGAAATGAAAAGGTGAGTGTATGGCTACAAAGGGGGCTATGGTTACACACAAATGGGTGAAAAGGGTACGATAGCTAAAAACAGGGTTAAACAAACACACAATGCCTGGAATCACATCTTAAGGTCCACACGATAGGGTTTACTACACCCTTACCCAATATCCCGATGGTCGTCTTTGCTACTCAATGCAATAATATAGCGAGATCATTCTATATTCACGACAAGGAACTCGAAAAAGTGTATACGATTTTCGTGTATGAACCCCTCAAAATGAAACACGTCTTTTAGGCTCAAAACTCGCTATTAGGTAGTCTCCACTAATGTCCCTAGTCGTGTCCTTTCCCGGTCCTTCCCTAGCGATCGCGTCACTATCACAATATTCCTCCTACAATGGTTGGTCTCGATCATTCAAAACAAAATTTTTAGCTAAAGTGATCTAGGTACTCAGAAGTGCAGGAAATCTACGTGCATAACGTGGGTCCGATTGGGCAACCCCAAACCTTACCCACACATTGTCCCCAATGTGCGAGTGTTGGCGTAGGCGATACCAAAAAAGCATCGTTGTGCGGTTATTACAGGTATTAGACAGGGAAGACATAACATTAAAGCACAAACTCAAAGAGCCAGTCTAAATATTTTCAAAAACATGGCCACCCCAAACCTAGGCCGTGGCCTAGGTTTGTCAAACAAAGCCAACCCCAAACCTCGGTGAAACCGAGGTTTGCACAGGATTAAAAATGAGTGTGTAGATGTTGAAACGATGAGGCACCCCAAACCTAAGTGAAACTTAGGTTTGTTGCATCTCGTTAACAAATAGGAACACAAAAACATCATACACCACTCGTTAGCTACATCGTTTAGAACATACCTGTTTGCCCGAACGGAGGAGATTATCTTGAAAGATTTAAGCGCCAATCAGGAACGAGAGATATCGGAGAAAAGGGAGAGAGAGAGAGAGAGCACATGCAAAAGAAAAGAAAGCAGAAAGTGAAAGAAGGCAAAACAACGAAACACACAAAGCAGGAAAAGAAAACACAGCACGAACACCAAAAACAGGGGAGCCGCGTGGTTTGGAAACTGCGGCACAAGCCGCGTAACTCCCTGCTTCAGAAAACAAACAGAGGACCCCGCGGTTTGGCACGCGGTTTGTAGGCCGCGGCACAAGCCGCGTAAGTCCCTGTTTCAGCTATTTTTTTTGATTTTTCGTTTTTTCATTTTTATGGTTTTTCGTAAATAAGAACACACTCAAAAACTGGAAATTAAAAGAAAAACTAACCTCGGTGGGTTGCCTCCCACCCAGCGCCGTAGTTAAAGTCGTGGCACGACTGTGTGGATCTCAACTTGGCTCGGTATCCGCGGACTCGAATCGCCCATACTTGCGGTTCTTCGCAGATTTTTCCTCATCTGGCTCTCCTTTGCCATCTCCGTCTCTACGCCTTCCATGCTCGAACATCTTGAAAACCTCCTTCTCATCACCAACTCTTAAGGTCATCTCTCCTTCTTCCACATCTATCAACGCTCTACTTGTGGCCAGGAATGATCTCCCCAAAATGAGCAGGACCTCTACATCTTCATCAACGTCCAGCACCACGAAGTCCACCGGGAAATAAAAATTTCCAACCTTGATGAGCACATCTTCTATCACTCCGTACGGGTATACGATCGATCTATCTGCGAGCTTGAGCGTCATGAACGTCGGCTGCACTTCTCCCAATCCCAGTTTCCTGAAAACAGATAAGGGTATTAAATTAATACTAGCTCCTAAATCACATAATACCTTATCAAAAGAAAACTTCCCAATTTGAATACGGATTGAAAAACTCCCTGGATCTTTGAGCTTTGGGGGAAGCTTGTTCTGAATAATTGCGCTACACTCCTCAGTAAGTGCAACGGTGGACTGGTGATCGATCGCCCTTTTGTTGGATAGAATCTCCTTCATGAACTTCATGTATGAGGGCATTTGTGCCAACGCATCTGCAAAAGGGATGTTAATATGTAATTTCTTAAAAACTTCAAGAAATTTAGAAAAGTTAAGATCCTCCCTTTGGGCTTTAAGCCTATTCGGATATGGCACTATCGGGACTACCGGCTTGACCGGTGTTTGCTTTGCCGTGGTAGACTGCTCTTTCTTCTTCTCTTCACTCTTTAAGCTCTCTTCAATCACCGCCTCTTCATCATCCTCCAACTCATCCACATCTTCAATCTCCACATCTTGCCTTTCGGGCTCGACTTCCTTTGATGACGGCTCTCTTGTAAGACCCCCATTCAGCTCCTTGCCACTTCTCAGATAGATGTCATTACACTCTTCCCGGCGTTTCTTTTCGGTCACACTCGAGAATGTTCCAGGAGGTCGGTTTGTAGGGCTTCCGAAATCTGCCCCACTTGTCTCTCGAGAATCTTGATGGATGCGGTGTTCAGGTCGGTTGCAGCTTTTACCGTATTGACCGTGCTCGCTAACTCTCCAACCGTGCTATCCATCTTGGTCATGAACTTCATCAGCATATCTTCCAGCCCCGGTTTCTTCTCCCCGGATGGTCCTTCGTTCCTTTGGTTAAAACCTGGAGGACGGTAAACATTGTTAGCATTAGGATAATTGGCAAAGTTAGAAGAATTACCTTGTTGTTGTTGCCCTTGAGGTTGACTCCAAGAAAAGTTCGGGTGCTTCTTCCACCCCTTATTATAGGTATTTGAGAATGGGTCGTTCCTCGCCTGGTGATTCCAGTTTTGTAGGAACTGAACTTGCTCGGGCTCTTGTGGACTACCTCCCTTCAGATGGTTCGTGATAAAAGCTAGTTGAGCTTTTAGTTCTTTCAGCTCATCATTTTCTTGAACGCTCGAGACTCTTCTTACGGCTGATCTTGGAGTAGAAAAATTGTGCTCGGCCAAGTTCTCGATCAGCTCGCATGCTTCTTCATACAACTTATCCATTAGTGCTCCACCCGATGCGGCAGTGATATCGTTTTTGAACTGCGGGTGGAGTCCACTAAAGAATGTCTGGATGATGACCCATCCGTGCAAACCGTGATGCGGACACTTCTTCAACATGTCTTTGTATCGCTCCCATGCCTCATATAGGGTCTCTTGGTCCCATTGCGCAAAGTGTGTGATCTCGGCCATTAATTGCGCGGTTCTTCCCGGTGGGAAGAATTTCTAGAGGAATGCGGCTTTCAGGTCTGCCCATGTAGTGATCTGATCCGCTGGCAAACCTTCTATCCAAATTTCAGCTCTACCCTTGAGTGAGAAGCTGAAAAGTCTTAGCTTGATGGCACCCGGAAACCAAGGTAACCCGGACAACTCACACAATCCGGACAGCATAACTTTCCGGACGGCATAAACAATCCAGACGACATCCGGAAACCAAGGTAACCCGGATACCATCCGGTATCTTATATCATCCGGAAACCATTAAAAAGAGAGACTTACCCGGATAAAAGACTCGTCCGGACACCTTTAGAACATCATCCGGACACCACCAACAAAACTACCCGGACACATTCATTCTATCCGGAAACCTCTGACTGTTTACCCATTTTTAACCCAGAAATCGACTGAATTATTACCAGACATGAATTCGACTATTCTAATCCGATACGAACTTCCTACTAGCAATTATAGACATAAAATACACAGGGAACATACCTTAAATCCCTTCCAAGTACACCAAATGATGCCCCAACCCTTTTTTTTTTGTCTCAATACACACACATACACACACTTTAAATCTGAGTTGTGATAATATCTGGATAGTTAGGAAATAATATCACACTAAATTTCCAAACTTGGCTTGAACTATCCAATAATGACCAAAACACCCTTAACTTATACATTTACCCAAACTTACCCTAAACATCCAACTTTAAAGTTAACTTTATTTAACGGAAAGGGAATTTAACTAACGAACTTACCCGGGGTATTATAGAATTTTCAGACATAAATAAGGTTTTTGATGATTTTAGGAACGTGGTATATGTTATTGAGTGAGTACGTGTGGTTTTGGTGAGATAGGTTAGTGGAGCCATGACCAATAATTGGAACTTTGTTACCATTGCCTACGAGAATGTAACGCGGTTTACTTAAAGAAAATAAATGAGAAAAATTACCCGAACCGCTAGCGAGGTGTGATGTAGAAGCCGTGTCCATGTACCAAGAATCGTCCGGCGGGTTGAGTTGCATGGTATGGAAAGCCCCTTCAAGTTCTGTAGGTGTCATCAAAAACTTGATAGGGCGGGTATCACCCCCCCCCCCCCCCCCGCCCCCCTAAATCTAACCGCAAGTGTACGGGTCGAAGTCAAGTAATAGTACTAGAAAGTACGAGTATCGAATCACGGGGAACTAGGAACTAAGTATCACAATTACTATAATCACTATTAACTGAACTGTCGAAATTGAGAGATGGTTGGTATTAAACTAATTAATTGCAATAAGAAGATCACAAACGGAACAGTAGACAACTTGAGGAAAATTCGATAGAGAAAACAGTTGAGGGTTGGAAATCCTTAGGTTTTCACATACGAATATCTGACTTAAAACAATTACCAGTTAATCCCCTTAATGAATACCCAATCTCTAAAATCACCGTTGTTCTCTTTCGAGCAACATCGGGTTTTATTTTGAAAAGGACAAGTTTTATCTTTCGATCTCAACCTATGGATTTCAAAACACATTAAGTGCAAGATTCATGTTTGAACGGATAGATTTAATCTCTCGATCTCAACCTAAATGGTTCACTTAGGACTAAGGCGTATTCGGTATATCTCTATCACCAAATTCTCGCCTTAGGCATGCAATTCCTAGTTCTTGCTATCAGTTAATTCTCTCGAACTCAACTGGAAACAACAAAACAATCGAAAGCTAGCTAAACTCTCAAAAGCATTAAGAATCAAATTACATGCATTCATTAAAAAGGAAAAAACTGATACAAGTCATTCGTCATCCGTTCATATGTTCAAACCTAATTCAATCCAACCCCCAACATCTAAAGATTAGTTCATGATGTTGGGGGACAAAAACATAGGAGAAGAAAAGGAAACAATGAACGAAAACATGGTAAAAGTGATTGTGGTGAATGTGGTAGATGTACTCCCTTTTCCCGGCTCTAATCCGACTCTCGTTGTGTACTTCTCCTCGATCTGTCCTCTATCGCGGCCCCGAAAGCTCCGAAAAGTCTCCAGAAATCGCCCCTAGACTGCTGTCGTTCGTCGTGTATGAGTTGCGTGCCGAATGAACTAAAAAACTGAAAATCGCCAAAGTATAGAATCTGGAACAGAGGGTTTCGCGGCTTGTCCCGCGGTTTGCAAACCGCGTGGAAAGCCGCGCGTGTTTCTTTTTGGCCTTCGGGTCAGCTTCGGGTCATGGTTCGGGCGCGGGTCTTGGGCTTGGATCTCGGGCTTCCGTTGGGCTTCATTTTGGCTCTTTTTAGCTTCTTTTCTCGATGGTTACTGCCTTTTAATTATCCTGAACATTCCACTAGATAAACCGTAAAATTCTGCTTCTTTGCTTGAATACAAGCCAATCTCATTGGTTTTAAGACCGAAAATAACGCCAAAAAGTGGCGTTATCATCATGAGATTGCCGTGAGCGGGGTTGGATCCAGTCGTGATATGCGCTTGAGGAGCATGTTGCGGTTGACGGTAAGCTAGACGAGGGCTAGGCCCAAGAAGACCCGACTGTGAGTTGGGTTGGGCATTGGGATACGGACAGGGAGGGGCAGCCCATTGATTTGGGTGATACCAAGCGGCCATGGGCCATGGGTATTGAGGTTGAACACCAGGGCGGTCACGTCCTCGGCCTCCGCCTCAGTTTTCACGTGAAGATGAGTGACGGCCACCACGATAGCCACCACGGCTGCTGCCACGACCGGGGTTATTGATGTTTTCTCGTGTAGGTGAGTCGACTTGGGCGGTTGGAGTGTCAGATCGCTGAGAGATGAGGGCTTGAGGGGCATGCGATTCCTTTTTTGAACGTCGTGTTTCCTCCAACAACAATTTAGATCAAGCCTTGTTGAAGATTGGTAAAGGATCAGATTGTTGGATAAAGGTGGCTATAGTGTCATAGTCACCTTTTGTCAAATCGAATACGAGTTAGAGAACCATTTTATTTTCTGAGATCGAATTGCCGACGTTGGCGAGTTGATCGGCCAAGTTCTTGAGGCAAGCACAATAATAAGAGATGTTGGAGAAGGCGTCGAGACGGGTGGTGTTAAATTCTTCTTTCAAGTAGACCAAACGAGTGGCCTTGTTATCTTGGAAAATTTATTCGAGGCGATTCCACAGTTCTTGGGAGGGAGCCCCTGGTTTCATAATGGTTTGAAGGAGGTCGGTTGAGATGGTAGCGTATATCCACTGCTTCACGACGGCATTGAGACGGGTCCATGTGGCTTCATCGATAACGGTTTGGCGAGTGACTTTGGGGTTGATGTGATCGAGAACATTGTACATGCATGCGTGGATGTGAAATAATTCCACCCACGACGTATAGTGACCGTCGCTTTGGTCTAAGATAAGGGGAATGGAATTATTGATGTTGTTTACTCCGAAAGCCGGATGAAACGAAGGTTTGGATCCTTGGGTGCTGTCGTCGGATCCCGTCATTATGGAGTAGGTGATTATTGACGGCGGTCGAAGGAAGAGGGAGGGGGATGGTGGGAAAATTTTGAGTTTACATGGAGAGAAAGGAAGAAGACCCAATCAGGGCTCTGATACCATAAAGAGTAGTAGAAATCTTGATTGCCTTTCTCATTGATAGTGTAACAATATATACACAGGAAAATCCCTACAATTAAGGGAAGGATATATACAAATAAATGAAAAGATATATCCTAAGAATATGATCGGCTAACGGTTTTGATTAATGGCCATTCAGAAAACAACAACTAGGTATGCAACATTCCGGGCAATTCGGGCATCGAGGTCTTAGAATTTCAAGCAGTCGGCCAGCCTGGTTTTTACACAACAACAGCTTCCTGTATCATGGATTGAGTTTTTGGGTGAGGGGAGGGTTGACTTGATTTTCATGAGTCGAGTCTTGGTGCAATATTTTCCATTTTGTTGATAAACCGACAAAGATGGCGGATGTTGTCGGGATGCAGTGCTAGGTTGCAATGGCCGCCACCTTTAATCCATAATGGTTCATACGGATCCTTAGCCATTTTCCACATTTTGTTACCATGTAGCCAATTCACCATGTCATCTTTGGTGTCGTGCCATTTGTTTCATCAAAGAAACCAAAGGATCAATCAAGATTCAAGATTTCAACGAGAAACTAAGATCTAGTTTTCTCAAAGAATTGAGGTGGGTTATTGGGGTATGGTTGCTGAGAGTGAGATAAATCTCTTCAATGGTATCAAATGAATTTATTTGAAAGGGTTCTACGATGAATAGAAGAGATGATGTGCCATGTGCGTTAGGTCTTGGAAGGGGTTGCTGACCAGAGTCCAGAGATGAATGGGGAGGAGGAATAGTAAAATGGGGGTGGGATACAGATACCTTCTCGTAGTGAAGTGGGGATTGTTAATTAATACATATATAAACAAAAGAGTGAATTACATTTTTGGTCCCTGTGGTTATAGTATTTCTTTGAAAGAGGGACCTAAACTTCAATATCTCAAGAAGTGGTCCCTCAGTTTCCAATTTTGCTCCAAAATCAGGACCCCAACACTAACAACGTTTATTTGGTCCGTTAGTGCCAGGGGTAGTTTCGTCCATACCCCTAGAAAGGACTCCTTTCAAAGAAATACTATAACCACAAGGACCAAAAATGAAATTCACTCTATTTTGATTTCAAAGTTACATTTCATACCCCTGTAATTATTTACTTAGTTTACTTTATACCTTTTACTTTTCTAATTTTAATTTTACACCTTCATCATATTAACACATATAATCGTATATTAACTAAAACACGTTAAAAACACGTTTTAATTTTAACAAGTTACACCATTATAATTGTCTCATCGATACCTTCGAAATGAGCCCAATATTGAATGTTTTTTGATTTAATTATGTTAAAAAATACGTTTTAACATATCATATTAACATACATAATTACTTTAAAATATGTTAAGGAGTTCGATATATATATATATATATATATATATATATAGGGAAAGGTTCAATAGAGAAGTGCAAATATTTAGAGAAGTAGAGAAGTAAAAAAACACGGGTCCGTTCATATATGAACGTTCATATATAAACAGTCATATATGAACGTTCATATAACAGTCATATTTGAACGTTCATATATGAACGTTCATATATGACTGTTTATATATGAACGTTCATATATGAACGGACCCGTGTTTTTTTACTTCTCTACTTCTCTAAATATTTGCACTTCTCTATTGAACCTAAGGCTATATATATATATATATATATATATATATATATATATATATATATATATACTAGTTATTTACCCGCTATAATGCAGCGAGACGTATAATCCAAATAATTTGACGATTTAATCAATTAAATCAAAAACTATTTTATATTGGGGGCTCATTTCGAATGTATCGACGATACGATTATAATGGTGTAACTTGTTAAAATTAAAAGGTATTTTTTAACGTATTTTAGTTAATATACGATTATATGTGTTAATATAATAAAAGTGTAACAAGTTAATTTGATGATTTAATCAATTATGTATGTTAATGTGATATGTAACAAGTCAATTATGCAATGCAGCGAGACGTATAATCCAAATAATTTGACGATTTAATCAATTAAATCAAAAAATATTCTATATTGGGCTCATTTCGAAGGTATCGACGAGACGATTATACTGGTGTAACTTGTAAAAACTAAAAAACATTTTTAACGTAATTGTGTATGTTAATGTGATATGTTAAAACGTATTTTAGTTAATATACGATTATATTGATTATGTATTTTGGAATCTTAAATAAAATATACACTATTAATTTAAATTTTAAATGCAAAATTAAATATTGAATTGACCAAAATACCTGTAATTTATTGGAGTTAAAGTTAACAAAGTTAGAGGAAGGGACCTGATTCATAACAAAAATGAAACCACAGTAACCCTATATGTAATTATTTCGTTTTGGGGACTTGATCCATAATTTTATATAACCCCAGGGACGAGATCTGTAGTTACTCCCATATATATTAGACCTGGCAAAAAATGACACGACACGCTAACTCGACACGAACCCGACACGAATTAAACGGGTTTGGGTAATACATTTCAACCCGTTTAAGTAAACGGGTTGACACGACACGACACGAAAATTAAACGGGTAAGGTTAGGGTCAACCATGTCAACTCGAAAATGACCCGAGTAACCCGTTGATATATATAAGTTAAAAATTAAATATTAAAAGTAATTGGTTTATGGAAAAATAAAACAAATCAGAGGAACTAGTTTGGCTTCACTTATATACATGGTTCCACGATTAATTTTGCTATAAAACTTTCGATGTGGGATACCTCAAGTGAACCAACCATTTTTCTCATCAGATTTCATCCCACATCGCCCAAATTTCAAACCACAACCCTTGCTCTCAACTATAAATACCCCTCATCCCTTCCACATTTTGAATTGACATCATCCTTTGTTTGAGTGAAACAATTGGCTTGAGCTAGTTTGCTTGCCGGTTGGCTTGAACTGAGTTAAAAATTTGATTGAAGCACCCTTTTAAAGGCGGTGTACCTTTAAGTTTATTTTGCGATTTTATTGTGTTTGTGCGAACGTAAATGAACACGAACATATCTTGTTTCTAAAGAACATGAACAAGTCTTTGTTCATGTTCGTTCGGTTCGTTTACAGCCCTATATATATTGAATAAAAATTCATTCTTACGAAACGGGTTAATCGGGTTAACGGGTTTGCGGGTTTAATGGGTTAAGAGGTTAAACGGGTTAATCGTGTCGTGTCGGGTTAAGTAAACGGGTTAATCGGGTTAACGGGTTTGCGGGTTTAATGGGTTAAGAGGTTAAACGGGTTAATCGTGTCGTGTCGGGTTAGGCGGGTTAAATCAGGTCGTGTTCAGGTTGCGATATTCTGACCCGTTTATTAAACGTGTCGTGTTCGGGTTTGACACTCCCAACCCGTTTAACCCGTGAACCCGACACGAACCCGACACGACACGACCCGTTTGCCAGGTCTAATATATATAACGTTAACGTTTTTAATAAATGTTTTATTTTTTAGGGGAATAAAATAAAATAATTTGTGTTGAAATTAGCAACCATTAAATGATGTAATCATTCGAAAACACTCATTACCAATTTTAAAGCAACGACATGCATATAAGGCCATCAGTACCAATACTCTCAAACCCTCTTGTCACCTCAGCGCCACATCAGCTTTTCTCCTTATCCTCTCCTTACTCAAAAGTAGAGTACCAATACCATCATACCCTCTTGCCACCTTATTTTTTTAATTTTTTTATTTATACATTTAATTATTTAACAAAATAAAAATATTTATATATTTTTTAATAAATAAAAATAAGATAAATAATAAAAATAAAAATTCATATCATTCATTAAAAATAAAAATTACAAAATAAATTTAAAAATTACAAAATAAATTTAAAAATCTACTCGTCGTCATTGTTGGAAACTTGGATACGCCAAATATGTTCGACCAAATCCGACCGAAGGTTATTATGAGTGTCCCGGTTTTTGACTTCTCGAACATTTGCCGCACGTTGTTCCTCACTGATTTGGGTTTCGATATCATCCGTGAAAAAGTCGTTTTCATCGCCACCACAAATAGCATGGTCTTCGTCTTCGAGTATCATATTGTGTAATATGACACAAGCGTACATAATGTTTCCCAATCTTGTCGGATGTCATCCGCGTGCCGGGTTATGAAGTATATGCCAACGTTGTTTAAGCACGCCAAAAGCTCGTTCAAAAGGGCACTCGGGTGCTTTTTCATCATATACATCGTTGAAGATGGGCGACTGATTGAGAACATTGATGTCGTTGTTGGAACCGACAACACCAAAGTATGCGTGCGAGATCCATAGATCTTGAGAGGCCACTGCTTCTAACATGATTGTCGGGTGCTCATGATCACCTCTCATGAATTGACCTCGCCATGCTACCGGACAATTTGCCCACGCCCAATGAGTACAGTCTACGCTTCCGAGCATGCCGGGAAATCCGTGTTTAGCTTCATGCGCGGCGTACAACTTCTGAATATGAATAAAAGTAGGCTTGCGTAAATATTTTTGACCATACAGTTCAATAATACCTGTGCAGAATTTGTGCACACGATCTCGTGACGTTTTCTCTCCCATACGGATGTACTCGTCAAGTGAGTCAGCAGCTACTCCATACGCCAATTGCCGAATAGCGGAAGTACACTTTTGTATCGGAGAAAAACCTTTTTTGTAACTGGCGTCCAACCGAAGTGTAAAATATGGATACTGTCCTTGTAAATCTTCAACTATTCGTTCGAATAGCTGCCTCCTCATCCTGAACCGCCGCCTAAACATATCCGGTGTATAAACCGGGTTGTTGCCAAAGTAGTCCCGCATAAGCCGCTCATTTGCATCTACTCGACCTCTTTCTATGTTCGCGGCCCTCGGTTCTCTTCATGAGGCGGTGCTACCATAAATTAATTGTGCAGTCTCTCGAACCAAGCCAACAAAAATTTCCCTTTGTAGATGCAAGTACTCGTCGGTGTCTACGGATGATGATGATGCGGTCGGTGAACCGGGTTGTGGCGAATCCATATTGTTTAAAATATAGAGAATGGAAGAGAATGAGAGAGTTGTTTTGTGTGAAAAATAAAATGAGTTAAGATTATATATATAGTGTGATTAAATTGAAAAAAAAAATTAATTTTTTTAAAGTAACCGTTGCCAAACGTTCATATTTGAATTTATTTAAAAAAAATTAAAAAAATAAAAGATTTCGGGTATCAACGGGTTGGGGAACCCGGGGCTGGAACCCGCCCTAAGCCCGAGCCCCCTACCCCCCCCCCCCCCCCCCCCCCCCCGTACCCAAACCCGCTGGATCCCGCCTTCTACCCGCCGTGAGCCCGAGCTCCGCTACGGATGGTCTAAGGGCATCCACAATGGTTACCCTTTGAATGACTTGATCAAAATGAAAATAATACTAAAAAAATAGTGGGCCCCACCAAAGACTTGAAAGGATTGAAGTTTCCTCTCACAACCAAAACTTCAAACACTTGAGCTTTCTCAACCTTTTGAGAAGTAAACTCATTTTCAAGTTGTTGCTCCAATCATCAAGTCATCATCAAGCTTTTCCTCAAGTCATCATCAAATGCCATTGGAGATGCTCTAACTAAGGTTTTTAGATGACCATAGGCTAGCTTATAAGCTAGCTTTTTAAAACGCTATTTGGAGTAGCGTTTTGGTAGCTTTTTATGAATATTCTAATATTGCGCTTTATTTTTTTTTTTGATAGGGTTCCTGGGCCTTCGGCCCAGTACATCCCTGGCAAACACACCGACCGCGAAGTAATGCAGCCCTGAGATAATCCCCAGTGGCCACAAGTGCTGCGTGTGGGACTCGAACCCGGGCAAGCGCTATGAACTCCCCAGGCCCTTACCAATATTGCGCTTTATTATTATTTACTAATTATTATTATTAATAAATATTATTATTTTAATTTTAATTATGATTAATTAATATTAACTGCAAATTATTAAGTTAAATTTTAATTATACATTGATATTAAATTTTAATTATTTAGAGTTATTGTTAATCATATAAATTATTTTTATTTATTTTTTAATATTAATAAATATATTTTAACTATCACTTAATATTATTTTTAATTATTATTTAATTGTTTTTCATATTGTATGTAACAGTTGTTTAAAATCATAAGCTAATATATATATATTTTTCTAAAACTTGTTTTAATAAATTCAAAATTTATAGTATATATGTACTAATAAATTTTAAATTCCTTTTAATTAACATTTATATTATTTATTTTTTCTTTATTATGTTGGTTGTATTAATTAACATATTATATTGTTATAAATTTGTTTTAATTACATAATTAAATATTGTAATTGATAATTATTTGAAGATGTCCTTTTTGGTCATTTTACACGCTTATAAGTTAGTTTTGCCAAACGTGACTTTTTCATCAGCTAGCTTATCAGCTACCAGCTAGCTTATCAGTCAACAGCTAGCTTATCAGCTAGTTTGCCAAACATAGCCTAACTCAATGTTTTCACCGGAAATTTAAAATGATATATTTTTATAAAATTTAAATCATACATAGTATTACCTATTTGTATAATAAATAAATAATGGATTCAATGGAGATGTTTGAATGAAACGAGGTTCTAGGATTCTCCAAAAATGTGTTTCATTGTTGGGAATCTTTTTTCCTCGTTTACTAAACTTATAAGTAGTTATATTATATCACAAAATATTTAGATTTTACGGTTTGTTTTTTAAAATTAATTCTTAAATTTTCAAAGTTTATGCATTAAAGCATTTTATATAACTACTCGCGTAATGCAACGCGATATATCTCGATTTTAATGTTTTAATTTATATTAATTTTTGGTTTTGAGAAAACGGTCAAAGTTTTTTTTTATAAATTCGTTTAAAAAATGACGTTTTTTGAGGAGTTCATGATTTGAGGATTCGAAAGTGGTTAGAGACAACGATTAATTAATAAGAGTCCACGATTTAGAGATTTGAAGGTTGTTAGAGATAAATATTAATCAAGTAATTAGCATTAAAAACAGTACATAAAGCTTCATTAGTTGTTTTTAAGAAATTTTAAGTAATTAACATTAAATAGCGGTACATGAGCCTTTAGAGGTTGTTTTTAATAGTTTTTTTTATAAATGCTTTATAATATAGTATAGATATGTCAAATTTATTTTAATGTAATTAATTTCTTAAGTAAAAGATGTATACAAAGTTAATATTGATATTTTATTCTTTTTAATTTTCTACCTATATTATTAAGATTATAGTTGAGGATAATTCTGCTATTTTGTATTTAAACTTTGTTTCAGTGGTAAGTAGGGCCGTAAATGAACCGAACGTTCAGCGAACCGTTCGTGAACTGTTCGGTGGGAAGTTCGTTTATGTTCGTTTATTTAATAAATGAACGAACATGAACACGTTTTTTTGTTCGTTTAGTTAAATGAACGAACATGAACAATGGTCTTGTTCGTTCATTTATGTTCGTGAACGTTCGTTCATTTATGTTCGTTAATGTTCGTTCGTTTATGTTCGTTTACGTTCGTTTATGTTCGTTTACGTTCGTTTATACTTGTTTATACATAAACATATTTATATAATATGAAATTAATGTGTAAAATCATCAAATAAATTGATCTTTTAGAATTTATTTTTCATACCTCATAAGTTAACCCGGTTTTTCAATTTGTTAAGGTATTTTTTACGAACGAAATGATGAGTATTGTGGGTTTTTTTGTTCATTTGGGTTCGTTCGTTTATGTTCATTTAAGTGCGTTCGTTTATGTTCATTTAAAGTCGTTCGTTTACGTTCGTTTATGTTCATTTAAATTCGTTCGTTTACGTTCGTTTATGTTCATTTAAGTTCGTTCGTTTACGTTCGTTTAACTCTTAATGAACGAACATAAACGAACACGAACAAACAAAAATTCTTAACGAACGAACATGAACACAAAAAATCTCGTTCGTTTACTGTTCGTGTTCGTTCGTTTGTTCGGTTAAGTTAAACGAACGAACATGAACAAGCCTCCGTTCGTGTTCGTTCGGTTCGTTTACAGCCCTAGTGGTAAGTGGTCAGTAGAAGAGGTGTACATAGATATTCCACAAGGATATGTGGTGTAGAGGATGTCTTCAGAAGGGTCTTGACTAGTGTGTAAGCTACACAAGTCTGGCTTCTCAACAATAGAATACAAAGTTTGCTCAATTCATGGTGTCTATTGGTTTCAGTCAATCAAAGACAGATTATTCTTTGTTTCATAAGGGATGCGGTAAAGATTTTGTGACTCTATTAGTCTATGTTGACGACATTATAATTATTGGGGCATCTTCAACAGGAATTCATCAACAGAAAGATCAATTAAGTGTTGCCTTCAAACTAAAAGACCTCGGTGATCTGAAATACTTTCTTGGTCTGCAAGTTGTTCGTTCTCCGGAAGGGATTCATTTATCTCAACGACAATATGTTTTAAAGTTATTTGAAGACACGAGATTGCTAGTTGCTAAACGTGTAAAAATGCCTATGGATCCCCAAGAAATTGACCCAAGATAAATGTGATATATTCGAAGACCCGTCATTGTATGTTGATCCAAACCCTCAGTGATTTGATAATGACCCTCTCTTATATACTTAGTGAAAATTGTAAGTAAACAATATGTATCAGAGTTTCACTATCGCTGATAAGTACTAAGATCTTACAGTACCGCTGATAGGAACTCTCGCTCTTTAGATTAAACATTCAGCGAACACTGTTCACCATAATGCTCTGAGTCTGTTCAGTCCTTATGGCGATCGCTGATAAGTTAGTTGTTTACTTATGATCTCTGAAGACAAGTTTCACGTCAACAAAGGTTCTACGCTAAAGTCGAAGATCAGCTCAAGAACCAGCGACAAGTCTCCTAATGAACTGATGCGGATCAGCGAAGACTCAGATTTGTCCACTCAACGTGAAGTATCAAGTACAAGACTTCAGCTATCGTTGAACTTTATCATTCGCTGAATAGAAAATGATAATCGCTGAATCAACGAAAGCTGATCATGAAGTTCTCCGTACAAAGTACTTTTGTCTTAACCACCCTTGCACGACTCCGTACGAAATGTCAGAAAAGAACCTCCGACTGTCTGAAATCGTACAACCACTCTAATACTACACTGTTCATCTGTTGGTCCCGAAGGTCTATACAAGTTTGTAGAAGGGGGGGGGGGGGGTTGAATACAAACACACAGATTTTACTTTTCTAAATTGTTTATTGATAAATCATTAACAATTTACAGCTTGTTGCGGAAACAAGATTAAGGATAAACCTAAATCTAAACAAGTTGGAACACAAAGGTTTCTTACACTAAGAGAGATAAGGAAATTACTAATAATAACCTATCTTGAGATAAGAGATTGAACTTGTCCAGAGTTCGCAAGTTACTTCAAATGAAGTGGGTTCATCTCTTTATATACTGCATGCATTTAATGCAAGTCAGTATATACTTTACACGTGTCATCAGCTGGTTGGTTGCATGTCATTGACCTTGGTTGACAACCTTAGTAGCCGCATGGATGAACAGTGTAGTATCAGAGTGGTTGTACGATTTCAGACAGTCGGAGGTTCTTTTCTGACATTTCGTACGGAGTCGTGCAAGGGAGGTTAAGCCAAAAGTACTTTGTACGGAGGACTTCATGATCAGCTTTCGTTGATTCAGCGATCTATCATTTCATATCAGCGAATGATAGAGTTCAGCGATAGCTGAAGTCTTGTACTTGATACTTCACGTTGAGTGGACAAATCTGAGTCTTCGCTGATCCGCATCAGTTCATTAGGAGACTTGTCGCTGGTTCTTGAGCTTGATCTTCGACTTCAGCGTAGAACCTTTGTTGACGTGAAACTTGTCTTCAGGGATCATAAGTAAACAACTAACTTATCAGCGATCATCATAATGACTGAACGGACTCAAAGCATTTATGGCGAACAGTTTCGCTGAATGTTTAACTTAAAGAGCGAGAGTTCCTATCAGCGGTACTGGAAGATCTTAGTACTTATCAGCGATAGTGAAACTCTGATACATATTGTTTACTTACAATTTTCAGTAAGTATATAAGAGAGGGTCATTATCAAATCACTGAGGGTTTGGATCAACAATCTCCCCCTATTTGATTATGACATAGCAACAAAGAAAATTGCTATTAAATGAAAACATAAGGATAAAAAGAACTCATAAAATATTTGTCCCTTTTACTGTTTTCTGGGATCTTTTCAGTACTGATGGAGTAAAGTACATTCACTGAAATCTTTCTTTAAAACTTTGAATCAGGATACAAAGAGAAATGAAAAGATTACAAGTACAAGCGAAATAAATTACAAGTACAAAAGGATAACTGATAAAATAGATGAAAGAGGCGATCCTATCAGCTTACAAAGGTTCTTCCTTAATGAGAAGTTCATCAAGGGTCATTGATGTGGTGGGAATCATCCAGTCAGGAACGGTTACACCTTGTTTTCTTTTGATCAGCGCTTCTTCAAAAATCAAGGGTTTCAGATGTCGTGCCTGAGGGTCATTTCTGAAGTCACACCAGTAGACGAGATCTCTGAGCTGTTCAATTGGAGTGATTGGAAGCTCAGCGATCCGTTGAAAACGCTTTCCACCATCGTAGTCATGAAAAAATATCCCGTAGGGTTCGCTTATGACTTTGCCAGGGATGAAAGTCTCACCAGGAGGAAGAGATGTGTCAAGCATGGAAAGATCAGGATCAGGACCAATGACTTCAGCACGTGAAAAACCAATACCTGTTTCATTTCGAATGACAGGGCCATCAATTGAAGATATAGATTTCTTCTTCTTCTTTGCTGAGGCCTTTCTTTTCTGACTTTCGAGAGGAGGAAGAGGAGGAATATCCATATAGGAGTAGACTAAGTCGATTTGTTTGTTGATCAGCTTTTCAACATGTTCCTTGTATTTCGACTTGGACTTCTGGATGGCTAACCTGATCTCCAACCATTTAGAGAGACCGTACTTCGTTATGGCTTCAGCATAGAATTTTTCGGACTTCTTATCTTCTCTGAATATCTCAATTTCAGCGATTGAAACAAGGGTTGTTCTTCCAGAGATGAATACCTTGTTGATTTTGGCAGGAGAGTCTCTGTAGTTGACCTTTTCTTTGCACCAGGCTAAAGTTGACTGAGACACAGTTCTCTTTTCTTCAGTTATCTTCTTGGCGTTTTCCCAGAGCTGACGTTGAACATCAATCAGAACTCTTTTCAGCTTAGGGTCTTTTATTGAACGTTTAGAAAGCTGGATGGCGTATTCTCTGTCTTTTTCTTTAGCTTCTTTTCTTTCAGCTATTAGACGTTCAGCTCTGAGATGTTCCTTGTATTCCTTTTTGGAAATTCTGAACTTTGGAGGAACTGAAGGAAGTTGATCACGCCTCAGAATGATTCGCTGATCCTCGAATCGCTTTATTATCTCCTCTCTTCTTTTCTGATCCTCTTCACTTAGCTTTTGAGGAGCTAAGGAAGGTCTGCCTCTGTGCGAGAGTAGCTGTTCTTCTGGTTCATAAGTCTTAGAGATTAAATCTAAGACTGGGATTATTTCTTCAGCAGCAGCTGGTATTTTTGGTGAAGTCGCAGTTGTGGAGCCTTCAGCGATATCCTCAAACAGGGGAGAGGACTAGCTGAAACACAGCGATCTTACGAGTAAGAACTTGGGTAGAATCAGATAGAGAGAATTGGTTCAAGTGTATAGGCTTGGGTAGTAGAACTGATAGGTATGATAGAGGAGAGATGGAGTGAGATGTTTAGCATACCTGACAAACCGGCTTTTCAAGCAAGATCATCAGATTGTCATCTTCAGCGACGCTTTTGCCTTTGCCTTTCTCAGCTCCAGAGGCTGAGGGCTTTGTCTTTGTCCGCTCCCCTGAAGGTTCATTTATCGAGATTCCCTTAAGAGCTTTGATCTTTTGAGCAGGTTTGACGATAAAGAAGTCATCGTCATCTTCGTCATCATCATCATCATTCTTTGGAGAAGAAGATGGTTCATCATCAGGGATGTCGACGGCTTCATCATCTTCTGCTTCGGATTCAGTTTTCTCAGCTTCTTCTTTGAGTTGCTCCCCCTCAGATACAGAGGCGAGCTTCTCGGTTTCCTCAGGGTTTTCATCTCCCTGAGGTCCAGCGGTGGTTTCTTCAGCATCCTTCTTTTCTCCCCTGATAGATTCATCATGGGAAAGGTCTTCAGCGCTCTTGGAGAGATCTTCAGCGCTCTTCTCCCCCTCTTTTTCATGATGACTGGGGGAGGAATGGCTAGATTCAGCAGTGTTGGTAGGTTCTCTGTCTTCTTGGCCAGAGAGACCTACACAAACTTCAATCTTTGCTAATCTGTCTTCAAGGCCAGAAATAGCAGGATTGATCTTCCCGAGCTCAATGCGATCTGCCGCTGTAAAATGTTCAGATTCAGGGACAGGGGCAGGAGCAGAAGTATTCGCCTTGTGCAGCAGCTGTTCGATCATAGTCTTCATCGAACCAACGTCAGTCTTTACAGAGCTTAAGTCAGTCGTCAGAGTGTTGACATTTGTCTTCACAGCAGACATATCTCCCTCTAGTGTTCCAACCGATGTCTTCAGCGTTGTAAATTCGCTGGACATGGACGAAACTGAGTTTTTGAGAGAGGTGTAGTCTGTGTAGATATCTGCGAGCACCTTGGCGAAGTCGCTGAGAGTTTTATCAACTTGCTTCATGTCATATGTGGAAGCCTTCTTCTCTACCACTGTTGTCAGCTTGTTCAGATTCTCTCCAGCGTTTGTTACAGCTGTAGAGTTATTGGAGAGAGTAGTGGTGAGACCTGTCAGCTTTGTCTCCACGGACTTCAGAGAGGCGTTGATATCTCCCAAATTAGGACCTGTAACATATAAAAACTTGTGAACAGAGGAAAGCTCAGAAGTTTGGGGTTTAGTCACAGTGTTTATGGGTTGTTGTTTACCTGCAGGAGGATTGGTGAATTCATCAAAATCATGGGTTCCTGAGTAAAGTTCCATGTCATCTTCAAAAGTGCCCATGGATTTTTCTGCAGGTCCTATCTTCATCATTCCTGGAGAATCAGCTTTATGTTCTGAGGAAATGATGGCAGCTCCAGTTAGATCTGGAGTAGAGACCAAATGAGTGGAGGGAGGAGCGAAGGATAAGAGTGGGGGTTGGGTTATGAGTTCAGCGTTGGATTCGCTGACAATCACTTCATCAGTCTTTTGAGACTCTGAAGGAGGTTGGGTCGGTTCCAAGTTTGTAACCTCAGCGTTTAGAGACGCTGAAGTTTGGATAAAAGGGATGGCTTGTTCAGGTGTGTCAGAGCGTACCACTGAACGTTCCTTCAGCTCTGCAGAAAGAGCTGAGGAGTCTTCAGCATGAGATTGCTGGGGTTGCTCCTTTGTTTTCTTGATCCTTTTAGAATCAAGTGGGGTAGATGAATGTTTCCTTTTCTTAGAAGGAGAGGATTTTGTGGCCAGGGAATCAGCGATGGGTATTGTCGCTGAAGGAGCCACATAAGTAGAAGAAGGGTTGAGAAGAGTTAAGAGGGTAGAAAGACGTACCTCATTTTCAACAGGTTTGAAGTCGAGTACCTTAGGGCCAATCTGAGAGAGTTTTAGATCGCCCTCTTGCGGGTAGCTATCCTTCAGGCCATATTGAAAGATATCACTGATGAATCGGGGGTAGGGAACCCAAGCAGGCCTGTCAGCGGCAGAGTCTACTCTTTGCAGCAAGTCATCATAGATGAGAGATGCCCAGTCAATGTGTAGACCTTTCAGCAGAGCGTATCCCATAGCTTGCTGAGGTTGAGCGGCTTGATTAGAAGAGCCGGTCTTGGCAGTCATGCAGCTGATAAGGTGAGCGAAGATGAAGTTCATCTCGCTGGGCATTTTCGATTTCTTCAGCAGTGTTAGCTTCTTCTCAGGCTTCTTGTCTCTGCCCATTTCCCATACATAGCCCATTGCATCAAAAAATGCAATAAGAGCTTCTTTGTCAGCGATCTTCTTATGGTCAGGGAAAGGAACAAAAGGTTTTTCCTTTGTAGCGATGGGAAAGTTCAGAGCTTTGCGAATGATGGCGGGTGTGATCTTTATCGTGCCATATTCAGTATCGCAGAGGATACAATCAACTGTTTTGGAGGGATCTTTGGCGGATGGTAGCTGAGAGTGTCTGGCAGAGTACCAGAACTGAGATAGTAGCAGCTGACTTGCAGGGGGTGAAATGGTCAGGGCTGTTGAAATGCAGCAATTCTTCAGGAAATTCACAGCATCTGTCAGATGTGTGACTTGCTTTCGAGGAGGAAACTCGAGAAGCGCAGAAAGGTTGTTTATCTTAGTCCAGTCTAGTTGACCAAGATTGAACTTAACCTGAGGAGCCTTGATGATTTCCACTTCCTCAGAGTCAGTAGAGAAGTTTTCAGCGGTAGTAGGAATGTTAGATGTTGCCATTTCCTGTATTATCAGTTCAACCAAAGATTAACAAATAAGAATAATCTCAATGTGGAAAGATTTTCCATTAAGATGGTTCGAATTTTGTCCATTTCATTCAGACAAAATGTCTAAATGAAGATTAGGGTTTTTCTTGATTTTTGAAACGAAATGTAAAACCCATTTTCTTGTTTTCCAGTTTTCTATGAAGAAATAGATTCTGGAAACGAATGAAGAACAAGTTTAAGATTTTGCATTTAAACTTGAAGAACAACCATGAAATGGTTGTGTTCATAAAACCACGAAAGAAAATGATTTCATTTTACGAAGTTCTTTTGTTTGATCTTGTTAAAACAATGAGAAGATCGGAAACAAGTTATACGCATTCGGTAATAAATAAGAACATATTAACCTTGATGTTTGATGAAGAAGATGATGAACAGTTCTTGAAGTTTTTGAAATCACAAATGCAACAGTGAATTCTTTCTTGCGGAGGAAGATTGATCGCGTAAAAGAAAAAATATAAACAAAGAATTTGTTTATATAGAGATTTTAGAAAGAGAAAGTCTTGAGCGGGAAAAGATTTTCATCATGACATAGACACGTGTTTGCATTTGATTGGAAGTTTGAACGAGACGTGCAAACGTGTGTCAGGAAGAGAAAACGTTCCGGGGTTTTATCCGTTGCAATGACGTCACAACTGTCCTTTCATATTCTTGGTTGTCTCTAAGGTTTTGAAAAACTTAGAGATACTTTTAAAAACATGAAGCACTGAATGAGAATCTTCAGTGAAGGTTTTAAGAACTTTTCAAATATCGCTGTTTAAGGAAAAGATATTTAGCGATGCATTCTATTTTGAAATCTTGCATTTACATGCGATTTGTCAGAGAGAAACAAAACATACCTTGATATCAGCGAATCAAGTTTATTCAGAGAGAGAATGATAGAATGGGTTATACAAGTTGATTTTATCCAGTAGTAGTGTCGCTGATCTTAATGTGAATCGCTGAAGATTTTATCCTTCAAAGTTCAGCATTCCAAGCTCGCTGATGAGAAAGTTGAATCTTGTCTCATCAAGAGGTTTGGTGAATAGATCAGCTAACTGATAATCAGTTGGGATAAAATGAAGTTCTATATCACCATTCATCACATGATCTCTGATAAAATGATATCTGATTTCTATATGTTTGGTCTTTGAATGTAGTACTGGATTGTTTGCTATAGCGATGGCACTTGTGCTGTCGCAATAGATTGGAATTTTGGAGAGCTGAAGATCATAGTCTAGTAGCTGATTTCTCATCCACAAGACTTGAGAACAACAGCTTCCAGCAGCTACATATTCAGCTTCAGCTGTGGAAGTGGACACTGAATTTTGCTTTTTACTTGTCCAACTTACCAGCTTTCCACCCAGGAGCTGACATCCTCCTGTGGTGCTTTTCCTATCCATTTTGCAACCTGCAAAATCACTATCTGAATAGGCGGTTAGATCAAATCCTGAATCTTTGGGATACCAAAGACCTAGATTCACTGTACCCTTAAGATATCGAAAGATTCGCTTTACAGCTTTCATATGAGATATCTTAGGTTCAGCTTGATATCGTGCACACAAGCATGTTGCAAACATAATATCGGGTCGGCTAGCTGTAAGATACAATAGTGAGCCGATCATCCCACGGTACAGCGTGACATTGACAGGAACACCCTTAGTGTCCTTATCAAGTGTCAGCGGTGGTGCCATAGGGGTTTTCATAGCTGAACTTTCAGTTAAGTCGAATTTCTTCAGCATATCTTTAACATATTTTCCCTGATTTATGAAAGTTCCTTTCTCATTTTGCTTTATTTGAAGACCAAGGAAATATGTTAGTTCACCCATCATGCTCATTTTATACTCATCTTTCATTCTATCAGCGAAACGAGTACAAAGCTCAGTGTTAGTAGAACCAAATATAATGTCATCAACATATATTTGAACTAAAATGATATGACCTTTCACTTTTCTAAAAAATAGAGTTTTGTCAATCTTACCTCGCTCAAAATTTTCAATATGGAGATAAGTAGAAAGAGTGTCATACCATGCACGAGGAGCTTGCTTCAAACCATAAAGTGCCTTATCCAGTTTATAAACATAACCTGGACGCTTAGAATCTGAGAATCCTGGAGGTTGTTCCACATACACTTCTTCATTCAGCTTCCATTCAGAAACGCTGACTTAACATCCATCTGATGTACTTTGAAGTTTTTGTGTACAACATATGCTAAGAATAGACGAATAGATTCAAGTCTTGCTACAGGAGCAAATGTTTCGTCATAATCTATGCCTTCCTCTTGTCTGTATCCTTGAGCAACAAGACGAGCTTTGTTGCGGGTTACAGTTCCATGTTCGTCCAACTTGTTTCGATAGACCCATTTAGTGCCTATTACTGTTTTATCAGTTGGTCTCCGAACAAGTTTCCAAACTTTGTTTCTTTCGAATTCAGTCAGCTCTTCTTGCATGGCGCTGACCCAGTTTGGATCTTTGAGGGCATCATCTACTTTCTTTGGTTCAGTTAGTGAAATAAAATTTACAAATAAACAAATATTACCTGCACTTCGTCGAGTCTGAATCCCAGCGTTTGGATCACCAAGAATTTGATCAATTGGATGATTTATAGTCCATCGCTGAGCCGGAGCGTGAGACGCTGACTCAAATTGAACTGGAGGAGCTGAAGATGAAGCTTCAGCGACGTCAGGAGTATCAGCCAAGAGAGGAATGGATGCAGTTGTCATTATATTCACTGATTGCTGAGAAGTAGATGGAATGTCTGAGACATTTGGTTCAGCGTTAGGTATAGTGTTTATAGGAACAGCTGAGACCCAAGAAGTTTCAGCTTCACTGTTCTGCATATTTGGAATGATAGGACTATCATCTTCTACTGGATGAGCATTAGTGGGAATATCTTCTGAATCACCAAGATGAGAAAACATCCATTGATTCAGTTCTTCAGTATCAGCGGACGGTTTAGAGTTCGCTGAACGGGATTCGTCAAACGTGATGTGAATAGTTTCTTCTACAGTTTGTCTTCTACGATTGAAGACTCTGAAGGCTTTGGAAACTGAGGAGTATCCAAGAAAGATTCCATCATCAGCCTTAGGATCAAACTTTCCAAGAGCATCTCTGTTGTTCAGTATAAAACACTGACATCCAAAGATGTGAAGAAAGCTGATTGAAGGCTTTCTCCCATGAAAGGGTTCATAGGCTGTCTTTTTGAATCTTTTAACTATCAGCGACCTGTTTTGCGTAAAACAAGCAGTGTTGACAGCTTCTGCCCAAAACTGAGTAGGCAGGTGAGAATCGCTGAGCATTGAACGTGCAGCTTCAATAATTGTTCTATTTCTTCTTTCAGCGACTCCATTTTGTTGCGGTGTTCTCACTAAAGAAAAGTTGTGAGAAATACCCTTACTCTCAAGGAAGGAATCAAGAGAACTGTTTTTGAATTCAGTCCCATGATCACTCCTTATTGAGCGAACGGTCAGATTGTTCAGGGTTTCCATCTTCCGAACAAAATTGATGAGTTCTTCAAGGGTGTCACTCTTAGAACGGAGAAACATTACCCAAGTGAAGCGAGAGAATTCATCAACTATGACCAGCGTATATTTCTTTCCAGCGATGGATTGTTTGTTAACAGGGCCAAACAAATCCATATAGAGTAGTTGTAGAGGAGATGACACTGAAGAAACTTGCTTTGATTTAAAGCTTGCTTTGGTCTGCTTCCCTTTTTCACACGCTGAACATAACGACTCTTTGGCGTATGAATGCTGAGGTAGACCAGTGACTAACTCTTTTGAAGAAAGAGTGTTCAGTGTCTTGAAATTTAGATGAGATAGCCTCTTATGCCATAGCCAGTTGACATCAGATGAGGCCTTTGAGAAGAAACATGAGTTCTCAGTGGTTGTAGAGTCCATGTTTATTACATAAACATTTTCCAAACGATAACCGCTGAGAGCTATCTTCTCCTTTTTGTCAGAGACAAAGCAGGATTCATTAGTAAAGATTACTTTGTTATCCATGTCGCAAAGCTGACTGATGCTTAGAAGATTATGCTTCAGCCCTTCAACATATGCGACTCTTCTGAAGGAGGTTGTACCATTTGAAAGTACACCATACCCTCGGGTATGTCCTTTTCCATTTCCACCGAAAGTCACAGAGGGACCCTTCTCTTCTTTGTATTCAGCGAGCAGGCCTTCTTAACCTGCAATACAAAGGAAGATTAGTTTTTCTTGGGTACCCACTTAACCATGTATACACGTTTGTCAGTGGAAGTAGTTGGAATGGAAGGTTCAGCAGTCTTCGCAACATTTGAAGATTCAACTTTGTCTTTCTTCACTTTGGTTAATTTCTTAACCTCAGTGGTAGAATTCACCTTGACCTGATTTGCACCAAGGTTGGTCTTCTTTGCCTTGGGGGCAATCTTCACCTTAGCTATCTTTTAAGCTTTGGTGGCTATGGGGCACTTACTAGCAATATGATCGGTAAGTCCACAATGATAACATTTCCTATATCTAAAAGTAGTTCTAGGACCATTTGAATGCTAAGCTTTTAATTTCAAATTAGAAGTGCCAGCACCAAGTAAACTATTGGCTTTAGAAATGGGACGAACATTCAGTTCTTCAGATTTCTTACCAAGGACATCCAATCTGAGTCTAGGAGTAGATCGCTGAATAAATCCAGATATCTGCTACCTTGATCCAGAGGGATGAGCCACTGAAGCTTTAGAAGCATTCAGTTTTGGTACTAAGGTACCCTTCTGAGGATTCTGGCAAATAACAATTCCTTTACCTTTGTCTTTAAAGACAGAGGTAGGTTTTGAATAAACCATTTTCTCCTTGCCTTTTGAGGAGGTAGGAGTTTCCTCAGGGATTGGTGTAACGGACGAGGAGCACTGAAAAGATGAAGTATCAGCGACTGAGGATACGAATGTTCCAAATTTAAGCATTGAACGCTCAGTGGTTGTTTTTGGAGTTTCATATTTGTAACCCAAACCACATTTATCACTCAGGGGAATCTGAGACTTTATTATCTCAGTGATCTTTGTTGAAGAATTACACCATCCTTCAACAGTAGCTTTTTCAGCCTTTAATGCAGGGATAGCTTCTGCTCGTTCGATTTTGACTAGCTGATTTAAATATACTTGATCTTTAAAATCTTCTTCAATTTTAGAAAGCTTTTCTATTTGAAGGTGGCAGTTTTTAAGCTTTTCAGCGAGATCAAGATTTTGGTTTTCAACCACAGTTTTGCCGTTCATGGCTTCGTATAAACTTCTAGTCAAGAGATCGATCTTACAGAGACTATCAGCTTCATCAATATTTGCAATATTGGTAAAGAAAGAAGGTGATACCTGAATAGCAGATGTTGAAGTGGAGGGACTGTCTGAACTTTCTTCCTCTTCTTCAATCTTGGCCATAAGACATAGATTTGCTTCATCATCTTCAGAGTCAGATGATGATGCTTCTTCATCAGAAGCAGCCCAATCATAGTCAGCCATCAGGCCTTTATTCTTCTTCTTAAATCTTTTCAGCTTTGCATATTTTTCTTTCAGCTTTGAATATTTGTCATATTTATTTCTTGGAGCAAAGGGTTTCTTTGTAAAAGCTGAGGGTCTAGAAACTTTCTTTGACCTGCACTCGTTAGCGAAATGTCCTGTCTTTTCGCAGTTAAAACAAGTAGCAGTAGCCTTGTCAACAAAAGCTGATGATCTAGGCTTGTCAGTTATGGAAAGAGGTTTGTTCTTTTTAAACATTTTCTTTTTGGCAAATCTCCTGAACTTCTTAGTTAGGAGAGCCAAAGATTCATCATTATCTGAATAATCAGAATCTGATGACCTTTCAGAGTTACTCTCTAACTCAGTGATAGTGACCGAGGGTCGCTGAGTAGAGAGTTCCTCTGAGATTAAAGCAACAGGGGTGCTTTTGGAATCTTTTACAAGATTCTTCTTAAGATGGCTTGATTGCTCATGATTCAGCAACGTGCCATATAAGGTAGCAAGGGTCATTGATTTTAGATCCTTTGACAGCTTGAGACACATAGAATAATTGTCCCAGCTTTCAGGTAAACATTCTAGAAACTTTGTCAGCACTTCAAAGTTAGAATATTCCTTACCAACAGTTTTCAGATCTATAATTAAACAATTAAAACGTTGGTGAACTTCAGAGAGAGTTTCATTCTTACCAGAAATGAAGCTTTCGTATTGTCTTACCAGGTTGATCTTTCTTGAGTCCTGGACTTCAGACGTTCCTTCATACTGAACACATATTAGTAATTTCCTTATCTCTCTTAGTGCAAGAAACCTTAGTGTTCCAACTTGTTTAGATTTAGGTTTATCCTTAATCTTGTTTCTGCAACAAGCTGTAAATTGTTAATGATTTATCAATAAACAATTTAGAAAAGTAAAATCTGTGTATTTGTATTCAACCCCCCCCCCCCCCTTCTACAAACTTGTATAGGCCTTCGGGACCAACAAGTGGTATCAGAGCGGATTTGTTTAACCTCATAAACAAGATCTAATCTAAGATATTTCTCTTCCTTGCTATTATCTGAAAATAGCCACCAACACAAACACAAATTATATAGACAATGGTTCTCTTGCAAAACCCCCTAGATTTTCCAAAGATAACTTCAACTTATGGAAAAATAGGATGACACTCTTCTTAGAAGGTGTAGACCCTACTATGCCTTACTATCTAGAAAAGGTCCATTCATCCCTGTAAGAATTGATGCTGCTGTTCCAGCCGTTGAGAATAGACCTGCTATTCCAGAAAGGCTGGTACCTAAGGAAATCTTTCAATGGACTGACGAAGTCTACCATTCCGTCATGAACCTGAAAACATCAAAGGCCATGTGGGACACAATATGTGTTCAGTATGAAGGAACGTCTGAAGTCCAGGATTCAAGAAAGATCAACCTGGTAAGACAATACGAAAGCTTCATTTCTGGTAAGAATGAATCTCTCTCTGAAGTTCACCAACGTTTTAATTGTTTAATTATAGATCTGAAAACTGTTGGTAAGGAATATTCCAACTTTGAAGTACTGACAAAGTTTCTAGAATGTTTACCTGAAAGCTGGGACAATTATGCTATGTGTCTCAAGCTATCAAAGGATCTAAAATCAATTACCCTTTCAACCTTATATGGCACGTTGCTGAATCATGAGCAATCGAGCCATCTTAAGAAGAATCTTGTAAAAGATTCCAAAAGCACCCCTGTTGCTTTAATCTCAGAGGAACCTTCTACTCAGCGACCCTCAGTCACTATCACTGAGTTAGAAAGTAACTCTGAAAGGTCATCAGATTCTGATTATTCAGATAATGATGAATCTTTGGCTCTCCTAACTAAGAAGTTCAGGAGATTTGCCAAAAAGAAAATGTTTAGAAAGAACAAACCTCTTTCCATAACTGACAAGCCTAGATCATCAGCTTTTGTTGATAAGGCTACTGCTACTTGTTTTAACTGCGAAAAGACATGACATTTCGCTAACGAGTGCAGGTCAAAGAAAGTTTCTAGACCCTCAGCTTTTACAAAGAAACCCTTTGCTCCAAGAAATAAAGATGACAAATATTCAAAGCTGAAAGAAAAATATGCAAAGATGAAAAGCTTTAAGAAGAAGAATAAAGGCTTGATGGCTGGCTATGATTGGGCTGCTTCTGATGAAGAAGCATCATCATCTGACTCTGAAGATGATGAAGCAAATCTATGTCTTATGGCCAAGATTGAAGAAGAGGAAGAAAGTTCAGACAGTCCCTCCACTTCAACATCTGCTATTCAGGTATCACCTTCTTTCTTTACCAATATTGCAAATATTGATGAAGCTGATAGTCTCCGTAAGATCGATCTCTTGACTAGAAGTTTATACGAAGCCATGAACGGCAAAACTGTGGTTGAAAACCAAAATCTTGATCTCGCTGAAAAGCTTAAAAACTGCCACCTTCAAATAGAAAAGCTTTCTAAAATTGAAGAAGATTTTAAAGATCAAGTATATTTAAATCAGCTAGTCAAAATCGAACGAGCAGAAGCTATCCCTGCATTAAAGGCTGAAAAAGCTACTGTTGAAGGATGGTGTAATTCTTCAACAAAGATCACTGAGATAATAAAGTCTCAGATTCCCCTGAGTGATAAACGTGGTTTGGGTTATAAATATGAAACTCCAAAACCAACCACTGAGCGTTCAATGCTTAAATTTGGAACGTTCGTATCCTCAGTCGCTGATACTTCATCTTTTCAGTGCTCCTCGTCCGTTACACCAATCCCTGAGGAAACTCCTACCTCCTCAAAAGGCAAGGAGAAAATGGTTTATTCAAAACCTACCTCTGTCTTTAAAGACAAAGGTAAAGGAATTGTTATTTACCAGAATCCTCAGAAGGGTACCTTAGTACCAAAACTGAATGCTTCTAAAGCTTCAGTGGCTCATCCCTCTGGATCAAGGTAGCAGATATCTGGATTTATTCAGCGATCTACTCCTAGACTCAGATTGGATGTCCTTGGTAAGAAATATGAAGAACTGAATGTTCGTCCCATTTCTAAAGCCAATAGTTTACTTGGTGCTGGCACTTCTAATTTGAAATTAAAAGCTCAGCATTCAAATGGTCCTAGAACTACTTTTAGTTATAGGAAATGTTATCACTGTGGACTTACCGATCATATTGCTAGTAATGGCCCCACAGCCACCAAAGCTGAAAAGATAGCTAAGGTGAAGATTGCCCCCAAGGAAAAGAAGACCAACCCTGGTGCAAATCAGGTCAAGGTGAATTCTACCACTGAGGTTAAGAAATTAACCAAAGTGAAGAAAGACAAAGCTGAATCTTCAAATGCTGCGAAGACTGCTGAACCTTCCATTCCAACTACTTCCACTAACAAACGTATATACATGGTTAAGTGGGTACCCAAGAAAAACTAATCTTCCTTTGTATTGCAGGTTAAGAAGGGTATCTGGTATCTTGATAGCGGATGCTCTAGACACATGACTGGAAAGAAAAGCTTGCTAGCTGAATACAAGGAAGAGAAGGGTCCCTCTGTGACTTTCGGTGGAAATGGAAAAGGACATACCCGAGGGTATGGTGTACTTTCAAATGGTACAACCTCCTTCAGAAGAGTCGCATATGTTGAAGGGCTGAAGCATAATCTTCTAAGCATCAGTCAGCTGTGCGACATGGATAACAAAGTAATCTTTACTAAGGAATCCTGCTTTGTCTCTGACAAAAAGGAGAAGATAGCTCTCAGCGGTTATCGTTTGGAAAATGTTTATGTAATAAACATGGACTCAACAACCACTGAGAACTCTTGTTTCTTCTCAAAGGCCTCATCTGATGTCAACTGGCTATGGCATAAGAGGCTATCTCATCTAAATTTCAAGACACTGAACACTCTTTCTTCAAAAGAGTTAGTCACTGGTCTACCTCAGCATTCATACGCCAAAGAGTCGTTATGTTCAGCGTGTGAAAAAGGGAAGCAGACCAAAGCAAGCTTTAAGTCAAAGCAAGTTTCTTCAGTGTCATCTCCTCTACAACTACTCCATATGGATTTGTTTGGCCCTGTTAACAAACAATCCATCGCTGGAAAGAAATATACGCTGGTCATAGTTGATGAATTCTCTCGCTTCACTTGGGTATTGTTTCTCCGTTCTAAGAGTGACACCCCTGAAGAACTCATCAATTTTGTTCGGAAGATGGAAACCCTGAACAATCTGGTCGTTCGCTCAATAAGGAGTGATCATGGGACTGAATTCAAAAACAGTTCTCTTGATTCCTTCCTTGAGAGTAAGGGTATTTCTCATAACTTTTCTTCAGTGAGAACACCGCAACAAAATGGAGTCGCTGAAAGAAGAAATAGAACAATAATTGAAGCTGCACGTTCAATGCTCAACGATTCTCTCCTGCCTACTCAGTTTTGGGCAGAAGCTGTCAACACTGCTTGTTTTACGCAAAACAGGTCGCTGATAGTCAAAAGAATCAAAAAGACAGCCTATGAACTTTTTCATGGGAGAAAGCCTTCAATCAGCTTTCTTCACATCTTTGGATGTCAGTGTTTTATACTGAACAACAGAGATGCTCTTGGAAAGTTTGATCCTAAGGCTGATGATGGAATCTTTCTTGGATACTCCTCAGTTTCCAAAGCCTTCAGAGTCTTCAATCATAGAAGACAAGCTGTAGAAGAAACTATTCACGTCACGTTTGACGAATCCCGTTCAGCGAACTCTAAACCGTCCGCTGATACTGAAGAACTGAATCAATGGATGTTTTCTCATCTTGGTGATTCAGAAGATATTCCCACTAATGCTCATCCAGTAGAAGATGATAGTCCTATCATTCCAAATATGCAGAACAGTGAAGCTGAAACTTCTTGGGTCTAAGATGTTCCTATAAACACTATACCTAACGCTGAACCAAATGTCTCAGACATTCCATCTACTTCTCAGCAATCAGTGAATATAATGACAACTGCATCCATTCCTCTTTTGGCTGATACTCCCGACGTCGCTGAAGCCTCATCTTCAGCTCCTCCAGTTCAAGTTGAGTCAGCGTCTCACGCTCCGGCTCAGCGATGGACTATAAATCATCCAATTGATCAAATTCTTGGTGATCCAAACGTTGGGATTCAGACTCGACGAAGTGCAGGTAATATGTGTTTATTTGTAAATTTTATTTCACTAACTGAACCAAAGAAAGTAGATGATGCCCTCAAAGATCCAAACTGGGTCAGCGCCATGCAAGAAGAGCTGACTGAATTCGAAAGAAACAAAGTTTGGAAACTTGTTCAGAGACCAACTGATAAAACAGTAATAGGCACTAAATGGGTCTATCGAAATATGTTGGACGGACATGGTACTGTAACCCGCAACAAAGCTCGACTTGTTGCTCAGGGATACAGACAAGAGGAAGGTATAGATTATGACGAAACATTTGCTCCAGTAGCAAGACTTGAATCTATTCGTCTATTCTTAGCATATGCTGTACACAAAAACTTCAAAGTACATCAGATGGATGTTAAGTCAGCGTTTCTAAATGGAAAGCTGAATGAAGAAGTGTATGTGGAACAACCTCCAAGATTCTCAGATTCTAAGCGTCCAGGTTATGTTTATAAACTGGATAAGGCACTTTATGGCTTGAAGCAAGCTCCACGTGCATGGTATGACACTCTTTCCACTTATCTCCATATTGAAAAATTTGAGCGAGGTAAGATTGACAAAACTCTATTTTTTAGAAAAGTGAAAGGTCATATCATTCTAGTTCAAATATATGTTGTTGACATTATATTTGGTTCTACTAACCCTGAGCTTTGTACTCGTTTCGCTGATAGAATGAAAGATGAGTATAAAATGAGCATGATGGGTGAACTAACATATTTCCTTGGTCTTCAGATTAAGCAAACTGAGAAAGGATCTTTCATAAATCAGGGAAAATATGTTAAAGATATGCTGAAGAAATTCGACTTAACTGAAAGTTCAGCTATGAAAACCCCTATGGCACCACCGCTGACACTTGATAAGGACACTAAGGGTGTTCCTGTCAATGTCACGCTGTACCGTGGGATGATCGGCTCTCTATTGTATCTAACAGCTAGCCGACCCGATATTATGTTTGCAACATGCTTGTGTGCACGATATCAAGCTGAACATAAGATATCTCATATGAAAGCTGCAAAGCGAATCTTTCGATATCTTAAGGGTACAGCGAATCTAGGTCTTTGGTATCCCAAAGATTCAGGATTCGATCTAACCGCCTATTCAGATAGTGATTTTGCAGGTTGCAAAATGGATAGGAAAAGCACCACAGGAGGATGTCAGCTCCTGGGTGGAAAGCTGGTAAGTTGGACAAGTAAAAATCAAAATTCAGTGTCCACTTCCACAGCTGAAGCTGAATATGTAGCTGCTGGAAGCGGTTGTTCTCAAGTCTTGTGGATGAGAAATCAGCTACTAGACTATGATCTTCAGCTCTCCAAAATTCCAATCTATTGCGACAGCACAAGTGCCATCGCTATAGCAAACAATCCAGTACTACATTCAAAGACCAAACATATAGAAATCAGATATCATTTTATCAGAGATCATGTGATGAATGGTGATATAGAACTTCATTTTATCCCAACTGATTATCAGTTAGCTGACTTATTTACCAAACCTCTTGATGAGACAAGATTCAACTTTCTCATCAGCGAGCTTGGAATGCTGAACTTTGAAGGATAAAATCTTCAGCGATTCACATTAAGATTAGCTACACTACTACTGGATAAAATCAACTTGTATAACCCATTCTATCATTCTCTCTCTGAATAAACTTGATTCGCTGATATCAAGGTATGTTCTCTCTCTCTCTGACAATCGCATGAAAATGCAAGATTTCAAAACAAAATACATTGCTGAATATCTTTTCCTTAACATCGACATTTGGAAATTTCTTAAAACCTTCACTGAATATTTTCATTCAGTGCTTCATGTTTTCAAAGGTATCTCTGAGTTTTTCAAAACCTCAGAGACAACCAAGAATATGAAAGGACAGTTGTGACGTCATTGCAACGGATAAAACCCCGGCACGTTTTCTCTTCCTGACACACGTTTGCACGTCTCGTTCAAACTTCCAATCAAATGCAAACACGTGTCCGTGTCATGATGAAAATCTTTTCCCGCTCAAGATTTTCTCTTTCTAAAATCTCTATATAAACAAATTCTTTGTTATATTTTTCTTTTACGCGATCAATCTTCCTCCGCAAGAAAGAATTCACTGTTGCATTTGTGATTTCAAAAACTGCAAGAACTGTTCATCATCTTCTTCATCAAACTTCAAGGTTAATATGTTCTTATTTATTACCAAATGCGTATAACTTGTTTCCGATCTTCTCATTGTTTTAACAAGATCAAACAAAAGAACTTCGTAAAATGAAATCATTTTCTTTCGTGGTTTTATGAACACAACCATTTCATGGTTGTTCTTCAAGTTTAAATGCAAAATCTTAAACTTGTTCTTATTCTTATTTGTTAATCTTTGGTTGAACTGATAATACAGGAAATGGCAACATCTAACATTCCTACTACCGCTGAAAACTTCTCTACTGACTCTGAGGAAGTGGAAATCATCAAGGCTCCTCAGGTTAAGTTCAATCTTGGTCAACTAGACTAGACTAAGATAAACAACCTTTCTGCGCTTCTCGAGTTTCCTCCTCGAAAGCAAGTCACACATCTGACAGATGCTGTGAATTTCCTGAAGAATTGCTGCATTTCAACAGCCCTGACCATTTCACCCCCTGCAAGTCAGCTGCTACTATCTCAGTTCTGGTACTCTGCCAGACACTCTCAGCTACCATCCGCCAAAGATCCCTCCAAAATAGTTGATTGTATCCTCTGCGATACTGAATATGGCACGATAAAGATCACACCTGCCATCATTCGCAAAGCTCTAAACTTTCCCATCGCTACAAAGGAAAAACCTTTTGTTCCTTTCCATGACCATAAGAAGATCGCTGACAAAGAAGCTCTTATTGCATTTTTTGATGCAATGGGCTATGTATGGGAAATGGGCAGAGACAAGAAGCCTGAGAAGAAGCTAACACTGCTGAAGAAATCAAAAATGCCCAGCGAGATAAACTTCATCTTCGCTCACCTTATCAGCTGCATGACTGCCAAGACCAGCTCTTCTGATCAAGCCGCTCAACCTCAGCAAGCTATGTGATACGCTCTGCTGAAAGGTCTACACATTGACTGTGCATCTCTCATCTATGATGACTTGCTGCAAAGAGTAGACTCTGCCGCTGACAGGCCTGCTTGGGTTCCCTACCCCCGTTTCATCAGCGCTATCTTTCAATATGGCCTGAAGGACAGCTACCCGCAAGAGGGCGATCTAAAACTCTCTCAGATTGGCCCTAAGGTACTCGACTTCAAACCTGTTGAAAATGAGGTACGTCTTTCTACCCTCTTAACTCTTCTCAACCCTTCTTCTTCTCATTCTGTGGCTCCTTCAGCGACAATACCCATCGCTGATACCCTGGCCACAAAATCCTCTCCTTCTAAGAAAAGGAAACATTCTTCTACCCTACTTGATTCTAAAAGGATCAAGAAAACAAAGGAGCAACCCCAACAATCTCATGCTGAAGACTCCTCAGCTCTTTCTGCAGAGCTGAAGGAACGTTCAGTGGTACGCTCTGCCACACCTGAACAAGCCATCCCTTTTATTCAAACTTCAGCGTCTCTAAACGCTGAGGTTACAAACTTGGAACCGACTCAACCTCCTTCAGTCTCTCAAAAGACTGATGAAGTGATTGTCAGCGAATCCAACGCTGAACTCATAACCCAACCTCCATTCTCATCCTTCGCTCCTCCCTCCACTCATTTGGCCTCTACTCCAGATCTAACTGGAGCTGCCATCATTTCCTCGGAACATAAAGCTGATTCTCCAGGAATGATGAAGACAGGACCTGCAGAAAAATCCATGGGCACTTTTGAAGATGACATGGAACTTTACTCAGGAACCCGTGATTTCGATGAATTCACCAATCCTCCTGCAGGTAAACAACAACCCATAAACACTGTGACTAAACCCCAAACTTCTGAGCTTTCCACTGTTCACAAGTTTTTATATGTTACAGGTCCTAATTTGGGAGATATCAACGCCTCTCTGAAGTCCGTGGAGACAAAGCTTACAGGTCTCACCACTACTCTCTCCAATAATTCTACAACTGAAACAAACGCTGGAGAGAATCTGAACAAACTGACAACGGTGGTGGAGAAGAAGGCCTCCACAGATGACATGAAGCAACTTGATAAGACTCTCAGCGACTTCGCCAAGGTGCTCGCTGATATCTACACTGACTACACCTCTCTCAAAAACTCAGTTTCGTCCATGTCCAGCGAATTTACAACGCTGAAGACATCGGTTGGAACACTAGAGGGAGATATGTCTGCTGTGAAGACAAATGTCAACACTCTGACGACTGACTTAAGCTCTGTAAAGACTGACGTTGGTTCGATGAAGACTATGATCGAACAGCTGCTGCACAAGGCAAATACTCCTGCTCCTGCCCCTGTCCCTGAATCTAAACATTTTACAGCGGCAGATCGCATTGAGCTCGGGAAGATCAATCCTGCTATTTCTGGCCTTGAAGACAGATTAGCAAAGATTGAAGCTTGTGTAGGTCTCTCTGGCCAAGAAGACAGAGAACCTACCAACGCTGCTGAATCTAGCCATTCCTCCCCCAGTCATCATGAAAAAGAGGGGGAGAAGAGCGCTGAAGACCTCGCCAAGAGCGCTGAAGACCTTTCCCATGATGAATCTATCAGGGAAGAGAAGACGAATACTGAAGAAACCACCGCTGGACATCAGGGAGATGAAAACCCTGAGGAAACCGAGAAGCTCGTCTCTGTATCTGAGGGGGAGCAACTCGAAGAAGAAGCTGAGAAAACTGAATCCGAAGCAGAAGATGATGAAGCCGTCGACATCCCTGATGATGAACCATCTTCTTCTCCAAAGAATGATGATGATGATGACGAAGATGACGATGACTTCTTTATCGTCAAACCTACTCAAAAGATCAAAGCTCTTAAGGGAATCTCGATAAATGAACCTTCAGGGGAGCGGACAAAGACAAAGCCCTCAGCCTCTGGAGCTGAGAAAGGCAAAGGCAAAAGCGTCGTTGAAGATGACAATCTGATGATCTTGCTTGAAAAGCCGGTTTGTCAGGTATACTAAGAATCTCTTACTCCATCCCTCCTCTATCATACACTATCAGTTCCTTTACCCAATCCTATACACTTGAACCAATTCTCTCTATCTGATTCTACCTAAGTTCTTACTTGTAAGATCGCTGTGTTTCAGCTAGTCCTCTCCCCTGTTTGAGGATATCGCTGAAGGCTCCACAACTGCGACTTCACCAAAAATACCAGCTGCTGCTGAAGAAATAATCCCAGTCTTAGATTTAATCTCTGAGACTGATGAACCAGAAGAACAGCTACTCTCGCACAGAGGCAGACCTTCCTTAGCTCCTCAAAAGCTAAGTGAAGAGGATCAGAAAAGAAGATAGGAGATAATAAAGCGATTCGAGGATCAGCGAATCATTCTGAGGCGTGATCAACTTCCTTCAGTTCCTCCAAAGTTCAGAATTTCCAAAGCTGAATACCAGGAACACCTCAGAGCTGAACGCCTACTCGCTGAAAGAAAGGAAGCTGAAGAAAAAGACAGAGAATACGCCATCAAACTTACTCAACGATCAATAAAAGACCCCAAGCTGAAAAGAGTTCCCATTGATGTTCAACGTCAGCTATGGGATGATGCTCAAGAGATCGTTAGAGAAAAGACTAAGGTCTCTGATACGACTTTGGAATGGGCTAAACAAATGCTGACCTATCGATCTAGACCATCCAAAATCGTCAAGGCAAACATCAGAGGAAGACTGTACGCTGAAGTTCCTGTTATTGAAGTGGACGTCTACAGAGATGACGAAACCAAGCAAACTTTCTATGCTACTACCTTAGAAAAGTTTGGTCTCTCTGAATGGTTAGAAACAAAATTAGCCATTCAGGGATCGCGCTCAAAGTTCAAAAGCCATGTCGAGAAGATCTTAAACAAACAGATCGACCTTCTTTCATCTGCTGTGGATATTCCTCCTACTCTTCCTCAACCAAGAAAAGTCCCTGATAAGAAAAAGAAAGCCTCTGGTTCAAGTCCTCATATTCGGAATGAAACGGGCATTGGTTTCTCTCGTGCTGAAATTGTTGGCCCTGATGCCGATCTCTCAATGCTTGACACCTCTCTACCACCTAGAGAAACATTCATTCCTGGCACAGTTGTAAGTGATCCCTATGGTATATTCTTTTTAGACTACTATGGAAATCATCACTTTCAACGTATCTCTGAGCTAGACATCGCTCCCATCGAACAACTCAGAGATCTCGTATACTGGTGTGAAGTCAGACGCAACATCAAAGCTAGACACCTGAAGCCCTTGATTTTTGAAGCAGCTCTGAAGAAAAAGAATCAAGGAGAAGATGTCCCTGAATGGATGATTCCCACCACATCAATGACCCTTGATGAACTTCTCATCAAGGAAGAACCTTTATAAGCTGATATGATCACCTTTTTCTCTATTGTATCAGTTATTCTTCTGTACTTGTAATTTATTTCACTCGTACTTATAATCTTTCCATTTCTCTTTGTAACCTGATTCAAAGTTTTAAAGAAAGATTTCAGCGAATGTACTTTACTCCATCAGTACTGAAAAGATCCCAGAAAACAGTAAAAGGGACAAATATTTTATGAGTTCTTTTTATCCTTATGTTTTCATTAAATAGCAATTTTCTTTGTTGCTATGTCATAATCAAATAGGGGGAGATTGTTGATCCAAACCCTCAGTGATTTGATAATGACCCTCTCTTATATACTTAGTGAAAATTGTAAGTAAACAATATGTATCAGAGTTTCACTATCGCTGATAAGTACTAAGATCTTACAGTACCGCTGATAGGAACTCTCGCTCTTTAGATTAAACATTCAGCGAACACTGTTCACCATAATGCTCTGAGTCTGTTCTGTCCTTATGGTGATCGCTGATAAGTTAGTTGTTTACTTATGATCTCTGAATACAAGTTTCACGTCAACAAAGGTTCTACGCTAAAGTCGAAGATCAAGCTCAAGAACCAGCGACAAGTCTCCTAATGAACTGATGCGGATCAGCGAAGACTAAGATTTGTCCACTCAACGTGAAGTATCAAGTACAAGACTTCAGCTATCGCTGAACTTTATCATTCGCTGAATAGAAAATGATAATCGTTGAATCAACGAAAGCTGATCGTGAAGTCCTCCGTACAAAGTACTTTTGTCTTAACCACCCTTGCACGACTCCGTACGAAATGTCAGAAAAGAACCTCCGACTGTCTGAAATCGTACAACCACTCTGATACTACACTGTTCATCCATGCGGCTACTAAGGTTGTCAACCAAGGTCAATGACATGCAACCAACCAGCTGATGACACGTGTAAAGTATATACTGACTTGCATTAAATGCATGCAGTATATAAAGAGATGAACCCACTTCATTTGAAGTAACTTGCTAACTCTGGACAAGTTCAATCTCTTATCTCAAGATAGGTTATTATTAGTAATTTCCTTATCTCTCTTAGTGCAAGAAACCTTAGTGTTCCAACTTGTTTAGATTTAGGTTTATCCTTAATCTTGTTTCCGCAACAAGCTGTAAATTGTTAATGATTTATCAATAAACAATTTAGAAAAGTAAAATCTGTGTGTTTGTATTCAACCCCCCCCCCCCCTTCTACAAACTTGTATAGGCCTTCGGGACCAACATTGTATCATCTTCTTGTTGGGCGTTTGTTGTATTTAAACATACCTAGACCAAATATCTCTGTTGTTGTCGAAAAGTTATCATAGTTTGTTTTACAGTCTCTTATTTCTCATTTTCAAGTTGCTCGACACTTGCTAAGGTAACTTAAGCAACAACCAGGTCGAGGTGTATTCTTTTAAGCACAATCATCGTCACAACAAAAAGCCTATTGTGATTCAAATTGGGGAAAGTGCATGGATTCAAGACGGTCGGTGGGAGGCTTTTGCGTGCTTCTGGGTCAATCTTTAATCTCTAGAAATGAAATAAGCAACCGACGGTGTCCCAGTCTTCCATCAAACCCGAGTATAGAGCAACGACGGTCGTTACATGTGAAATAGTTTGGCTTAAACAACTTCTTCAAGATTTAGATGTTTCTCATCCAGAATTTGTGTTACTATTTCATGACATTAAATCGGCCATGCAAATCGCTTCCAATCCTACCTTCCACGAAAGAACGAAAGGCATCGACGTAGACTGTCATTTCATTCGGGAAAAAGTTGCAAACAAGTTGATCTGATTGATGCTCGTTGAGTCCATATACCAGCTCACAGATGTGTTTACTAAGCCATTATCATTACGACAACTTTCTTGATTTCCATGATGAACTTGCACAACTCTTTCTTGTCATGTTCATCTTGAGAGGGGCGTATTATGGTTATAGTTGAGGGTAATTTAGGTATTTTGTATTTAAACTTTGTTTCAATGATAGGTGGTTAGTAGAGTTTCTTCTCTTTACTCTGTATATATAAGTTGTATCTTTTACAGAAAATGGTGAGCAATCAGCTTGGTTTCTTATTCACAAGAGTATCAATATATACAGCTCTATGTAGTCCTAACCAAGGAAACAGAAAATAAAAACAATATACACATGCCTAACTTACAAACATAAAAAAAGGAAAAGAAATTAGAAAAATATACACAATTATAGGCTAAGATCATCGAAATATTCTTCTGACACCCCCCTCAAGTTGGAGCATGCAGGTCACAAATGCCCAACTTGCTAAGAAAAGTATCGAATTGGGTTTTACCAAGATCCTTGGTAAAGATATCAGCAAGCTGAGAACGACCAGGAACAAAGTGGTATCAATTAGACCGTTTAAGATTGCATCTCGAACAAAATGGCAATCAATTTCTATATGTTTTGTATGTTCAGGAAACACTGGGTTTGCAGCAATGTGAAGAGCGGTCTGGTTGTCACAATGTAACTGAATAGATTTGGATTACGGCACTCCAAGACTGGAAAGTAAGGATTTTAACTAGATAAGTTCACAAGTAGTATGTGTCATAGACCGATACTCTGCCTCGGCAGAAGAGAGGGACACCGTATGTTGCTTCTTGGTCTTCCAAGAGATAGGAGATGAACCAAGCGTGAGAAACCATCTAGTAACAGAGGGTCGGGTGATCGGGCAACTACCATAATCAGAATAGCACCAGGCTATGAGACACAAATCTGTAAAGCCCGTGTCCCGGTAGGTTTTTTTTAAATCCTTAATGTATTTTTTTAAAGCGAGTCTCCTTAACGGAAGTTGTCAAAGGGACCTCGAATGTTATGTATGGCAAAACCTTACTCTTTTTACAATGCTATGGAAACTTAGGGACCAAAAGTGTCAAAGGGTTAGTGTCTAGGGGTCAAAGGTGGCCAATGGGTTTTTTTTTGTACATGTGAAAGGCCAAGGAAGGGGGACCGACCCCCCCCCCCCCCCTCTTCCCCCTTCTCGTCGGTTTCCAAAGGCAGCAACAAAACAGCCCCTTTGATTTGTTTGTGGGTTTTTCTTTTGGTTTTGAATTGCCGAGAGAGATAGATAGTAAGTGAGAGAGAGAGATCGCAAGTAGAGAGAACCAAGAGAAGAAGAGAGAGAGTGGGTCGCCGGAGGTTTTCCAGTCGCCGGAGAAGTCGCTGTCACCACCACCATTCGCCGGAGAAGTCGCTGTCACCACCACCATTCGCCGGAGAAGTCGAGGGAAGAGAAACAACCATCGCAAGGTAAGCCGTTCCCTCGCTCCATCTTGTTCTTTCTTGTTCATTTTTCCGGCGAGGCAACCACCGCCGCACGCCGCCGCTGTGCCCCACTGCCGGAGGTGGCAGTGGGTGGTGCCCGTGGCGTAACCCTAAAACCACCCTGACCGTAACCTTAAATCTTGAACCGTTAATCCTAATCTCGAACCGTTTTATCATTTCATGTGAATTATGGTAATTTGCCACTGTTTTGCGTAGGTCATAACTTTCCGCTCGTAACTCCGTTTGAGCCAAAATTGGTACCCACGGTTCCAGTACGGGGTCGACCACGTTTTCCATGTTTTAGCGGAAAACTGGTTCAGCCTCTAGCTAGGTGAAAAAGTGGTCGCAAGATTGGTATTTTGTCATTTTATGTGAATGTCGATTTTCTGCCTCTGTTTTGTCGTGGCCGTAACTTTTTACTCATAGCTCGGATTGAAATGAAATTGGTGGCCGAAGTTCCCTAATCGAGTCAGGAAAGTTTTTCGTGTTTTGCCGAAAGTCCGTTTAGGCCTGTAGCTGGGCCGTACGGGGCTGTTTATACAGCTGGTCCGAAAAACTTCCAGCTTTCGGTCCCTGTTTTGTTTTACGCATAACTCTTGCTTGGAATGTCGGTTTGGGATGGGACTGGTGCCAAAAGTTTCGTTTCGGAGTCTATTAAGTTCCTCTGTTTTGTGGAAAGACCAATTCGGACCATAGCTAGGGCGAAGTTGCCATGTTGTACTGAAAGGTCCGGGTGTTCGCTGTTCTGCGACGCGTTTTTGTAAAATCTATAGTAAATCGTAGAAAAATAGTTAGGACGCGTGCGATACGTCCCTGAAACCGTAAGACTTAGAACTTCGTAATTATGAATTTTAATTTCTGTATTTATCAGTTTTAAGGGGGTAAAACAGGTCCCGAACAGACCCGTAATTTCTAATAAAAAGCTGGAATTTTAGTCGTTTGAAAACTAGTAAACGTGTTATGGGTCGGGACTCTCCTTTGACTTTTATTACGTATTTAGGTGGGAGAAAGTGAAGAAGATTGCCGTGTTGGTGTTGCGTTTGTGAGCACGTTGCTTAGCCTTGAGGTGAGTTCTCTCACCGCGTAGTTAGGAATTTCATGTATGTCGTTATTTTGTGTTACGTGTGATTACGTGTATTTATGTGCTTACATAAACTAGATGGGATGTGATAACTGGTTGTGATTTATTAGATTCGTATGTGGAATATATATATGCATGTGTACACCTCGGTGGGACTGAGGGGCTCGGTGGGACCGAGGGCTTGGTGTGACTAAGCTAGTACAACAATTTTTACTCGGTGGGACCGAGGGCTCGGTGGGACTGAGCTTGTATTAATTACTCGGTGGGACCGAGGTCTTGGTGGGACTAAGCTAGTACAACAATTTTTACTCGGTGGGACCGAGGGCTCGGTGGGACTGAGCTTGTATTAATTACTCGGTGGGACCGAGGGCTTGGTGGGACTAAGCTAGTACAACAATTTTTACTCGGTGGGACCGAGGGCTCGGTGGGACTGAGCTTGTATTAATTACTCGGTGGGACCGAGGGCTCGGTGGGACTGAGCTTGTATTAATGTATTTTGTGTACTCGGTGGGACCGAGGTTCGTGCTTATATAATAATCATTATGTGGTTTGATATTCGTGATGATGGTGATGTTGCCTACTTGCGAGTAGGGGCGATATGCGTGGGGTTGCTACCTACGTGCGTGATTGGATTCACTAAGCGTTTAGCTTACCCTTTCCCAATGTGTTGTTATTTCAGGTGCGGGCGGCAGTCGGGCGTGACAGTACACACATGGAGCGCGGAGTGTCAAATATTATTAATCTTTCACTTTTGAACCCTTGAATTTAGTTATGAAATTTTCCGCTGCATGAACTTTGTTGATGGTTTGAAGTAACGACGTTAATTTTATTTAAGACGTGAATTATTAAATCATGGTTGTTTTAATGAAATGTATGTTTTAAAAATTTTAAATTTCCTTGTAATTTTTGGGACGTTACAACTTGGTATCAGAGCACGGCTTGAGTGAATCAAACACATCTCGGTGTGTTTGGTCTCAAGTTGTGGCTAAGAGATCTTTAAATTCTTTTATCAAAATCTTTGTTTTAAATGAAAAGAGAAAACCCGTTTGGGAACGGTGATCGTGGGCGCAGTGTGTACAGTCAGCCGACGCCAGCTGGGAAGGTAAGGAACTTAGTGTACCTATTGCTTTCAGGTGTAGTGTACGCATGCTAGATTGCTTATGTGAACTGTATGGTACCGTATGCTGGTTTATCGCTTATAGGAACTCATGCTAGCTTTGATAGGTTGTTAAGCGAATGCACTCTAGGTTGTATGCAGTAGGAACTGAATAGCCTTAGAATATTAGATTTAGTTCTATTGCGCAGCTCTTGTTTGAGTCCAACCGTTCTAGGATAGAGTCTCTTATTCGAACGTCTATTTGGTTTTACACTGTATACGACCGTGCATTCACGAGGCGACTCGTCAGGGTTAGTGGGGTTTCCGTGTTAGCAAAGGATAGTGGGTGATATGACCTTTCTAGGGAGTTAGGAAAGGTGTTTGTACGGGCTAGATTGACTATATGTGTTTATTTGTGGTAATCGACTACTTGAATGTCTCGGGACAGGACTCGAAACGAGTAAGGATAGGTGTGAAGGGTAGTAGTAGAGCTCCTACTATCTGAAGCACAGGATCCATGCTTGAGTCGGGGAGAGTCACGAGGGAGCCAAGGAGTGGAGTATGAGCGTGGTAGGGTGAGTTATATGTGCTTTTAGATCTCTGAATTTTCTTTTTCTAGAATGGTCAATACAAGAAGGAACAACGCGGCAGCGTCGCGAGCCGGGTCGGGGATTACTGAGGAGCGTATTAGGGAACTGATTGCTACTGAGGTTTCCCGCGCGATCGGGGAGGCGATCCCCGAGATCATCACTGCTATTCGAGAGGAAGTGGTGATCCTACTGGAGGAGCGTATTGCAGCTATTCCACTGCCTGCGGAGGGTCATCCCCGTAACCGAGAATTCCAATACCGGGATCTCTCCGCCTATTCCCCGCCAGAATTTATGGGAGACCTGGATCCGATTACCAGTATGCGATGGGTATCTGACATGGAGTTCGCATTTTTGACCAGTGGTTGCCCGGACAACCTAAAGGTCCGTTTTGCAGTAAATCTACTTCGTGACGGCGCGAAGGATTGGTGCGCCTCGGCATTGACGGCTGCCGAACGCACTACCTTGACCTGGAACGAGTTTGTCACTCGTTTCCGTGCAGAGTATGTACCGCCGGTAGAGATGGAGAGAATCGCTAAGGAATTCCTAGAACTCACCCAGACAACAGAGACGGTAAAAGAGATGAACAGGAAATTTACCGAGATGGCATTATTCTGTCCTCAGTATGCCGCCTCGGAAGAGATGAAGATGTCAAGGTATAAAGATATGCTACGCACGGAGATCCGAGAATTTGTTAGCACGGCACCGTACACTTCGTTATCCGCCATGATGGACGCCGCTCGAAGGAGGGAGCTTGAGCTGGAGACCCAAGCTAAGAAGCGGAAGGCGGCACAGCCAGTGACGCCCATCTCGGCAGTGCCGAAAAGGTCGAGGTTCACAGATACGCGCGCGGGTTCTGGGAGTGGCGGGTTTAAGCCCCGAGATACCGGAGTGAGGAGAGTTGAGGGGTGTTTTAAGTGTGGCCAACCCGGTCACCTCAGCCGGGATTGTAAGGTTCCGTTAGTGGTTTGCTTCAACTGTAATCAGACGGGCCATGTAAGGGCCAACTGTCCTAGAGCAGGGGTAGCTATTGGGGGTGGAGCACAGAGGGTGCCTGGGAATGCCCCATTACGCATCACTGATGGTCGAACTGGTCAGCCGGGGGCGGAAGCGGCTCGAGGAAGAGTTCATCAGTTGACGGTGGATGAGGCGCAAGCGACGCCTAAAGTGGTTACAGGTATATCCCTTTTGCTTCTTTCTTCTTGTCTTTTCGTTCCATGTCATGTATTTATTTGTGGTTCAGTTATACGTTAGGAACGTTCCTAGTTAACTCGGTGCCTGCGGTTGTGATGTTTGGTAGCGGGGCTACTCACTCTTTTGTGTCTCGCACTTTTAGCGAGGGTTTGGGTCGAGTTGTAGGACGATTGAGTCATCCTCTTGTTGTCGAGGTGGCTGATGTTAGGACCTTGACGGTCACAGACGTGTTTCGCGGGTGTACCCTAGAGATCTCAGGAGTGCGGTTTCCCATTGACCTGATCCCGATCGCTATGCAGAAACTTTGTGTGATTGTGGGCATGGACTGGATGGATAAGTTTGACGCGGAGATTGTTTGTCGTCACAAACAAGTGCGAATTCGAACCCCAAGCGTGGGAGAACTGTTAGTTCAGGGAGATTCGTCTAGGCAGACTACGGCCATATGTTCGGCTGCGAGAGCTCGGAGGTACCTCCAGCATAGTGGGCAGGGATACTTGGCTTATGTGGTGGACACGCGAGTTGGGGAAGCGAAGGAGGCTGAATAAGCTTACGGTAAAGGATCGTTATCCTTTGCCAAGGATTGACGATCTTCTCGACCAGTTGCAGGAACTTCTTGAAGAGGAGTTCACAAGTCCAAGTTCTCGATTCACCCGGGAGCTACAAAGAGGTACAGAGAATTGTGTGGAGGTTGCTGGTGGCCCGGCATGAAGCGGGATGTTGCTAGATGGGTGGAGACATGTATGACCTGTCGGAAGGTCAAAGCGGAACATCAACGGCCTCATGGGAAAATGCAACCGTTGGAAGTCCCGGTTTGGAAATGGGAAGAGATTACCATGGACTTCATAACGAAACTCCCGAGGACTCCCCGTGGGAACGATGCCATTCGGGTGATTGTTGACCGTCTGACCAAGAGTGCACACTTCTTGGCCATCAGGGAGAGCTCCTCGGCGGAAAAGCTTGCGAAAGTGTGTGATGGATGAGTCTGCAGTAGTACTACTCGAAGATATTCAGATCGATGAGCGGCGTAATTATGTGGAAAAGCCAGTTGCTATTCTTGACAGGAGGACGAGAACCTCGCGGAACAAGGTTGTTGGTTTGGTGAAGGTTCAATGGAGACACCGAAAGGGTTCCGAGTGGACTTGGGGACCTGAAGCGGAGATGCGAGAGAATTATCCGGAGCTGCTTGCAGGAGTGGACTTCGGGGACGAAGTCTAATTCAAGCGGGGGAGAGTTGTAAAGCCCGTGTCCCGGTAGGTTTTTTTTTTAAATCCTTAATGTATTTTTTTAAAGCGAGTCTCCTTAACGGAAGTTGTCAAAGGGACCTCGAATGTTATGTATGGCAAAACCTTACTCTTTTTACAATGCTATGGAAACTTAGGGACCAAAAGTGTCAAAGGGTTAGTGTCTAGGGGTCAAAGGTGGCCAATGGGTTTTTTTTTGTACATGTGAAAGGCCAAGGAAGGGGGACCGACCCCCCCCCCCCCCCCCTCTTCCCCCTTCTCGTCGGTTTCCAAAGGCAGCAACAAAACAGCCCCTTTGATTTGTTTGTGGGTTTTTCTTTTGGTTTTGAATTGCCGAGAGAGATAGATAGTAAGTGAGAGAGAGAGATCGCAAGTAGAGAGAACCAAGAGAAGAAGAGAGAGAGTGGGTCGCCGGAGGTTTTCCAGTCGCCGGAGAAGTCGCTGTCACCACCACCATTCGCCGGAGAAGTCGCTGTCACCACCACCATTCGCCGGAGAAGTCGAGGGAAGAGAAACAACCATCGCAAGGTAAGCCGTTCCCTCGCTCCATCTTGTTCTTTCTTGTTCATTTTTCCGGCGAGGCAACCACCGCCGCACGCCGCCGCTGTGCCCCACTGCCGGAGGTGGCAGTGGGTGGTGCCCGTGGCGTAACCCTAAAACCACCCTGACCGTAACCTTAAATCTTGAACCGTTAATCCTAATCTCGAACCGTTTTATCATTTCATGTGAATTATGGTAATCTGCCACTGTTTTGCGTAGGTCATAACTTTCCGCTCGTAACTCCGTTTGAGCCAAAATTGGTACCCACGGTTCCAGTACGGGGTCGACCACGTTTTCCGTGTTTTAGCGGAAAACTGGTTCAGCCTCTAGCTAAGTGAAAAAGTGGTCGCAAGATTGGTATTTTGTCATTTTATGTGAATGTCGATTTTCTGCCTCTGTTTTGTCGTGGCCGTAACTTTTTACTCATAGCTCGGATTGAAATGAAATTGGTGGCCGAAGTTCCCTAATCGAGTCAGGAAAGTTTTTCGTGTTTTGCCGAAAGTCCGTTTAGGCCTGTAGCTGGGCCGTACGGGGCTGTTTATACAGCTGGTCCGAAAAACTTCCAGCTTTCGGTCCCTGTTTTGTTTTACGCATAACTCTTGCTTGGAATGTCGGTTTGGGATGGGACTGGTGCCAAAAGTTTCGTTTCGGAGTCTATTAAGTTCCTCTGTTTTGTGGAAAGACCAATTCGGACCATAGCTAGGGCGAAGTTGCCATGTTGTACTGAAAGGTCCGGGTGTTCGCTGTTCTGCGACGCGTTTTTGTAAAATCTATAGTAAATCGTAGAAAAATAGTTAGGACGCGTGCGATACGTCCCTGAAACCGTAAGACTTAGAACTTCGTAATTATGAATTTTAATTTCTGTATTTATCAGTTTTAAGGGGGTAAAACAGGTCCCGAACAGACCCGTAATTTCTAATAAAAAGCTGGAATTTTAGTCGTTTGAAAACTAGTAAACGTGTTATGGGTCGGGACTCTCCTTTGACTTTTATTACGTATTTAGGTGGGAGAAAGTGAAGAAGATTGCCGTGTTGGTGTTGCGTTTGTGAGCACGTTGCTTAGCCTTGAGGTGAGTTCTCTCACCGCGTAGTTAGGAATTTCATGTATGTCGTTATTTTGTGTTACGTGTGATTACGTGTATTTATGTGCTTACGTGAACTAGATGGGATGTGATAACTGGTTGTGATTTATTAGATTCGTATGTGGAATATATATATGCATGTGTACACCTCGGTGGGACTGAGGGGCTCGGTGGGACCGAGGGCTTGGTGGGACTAAGCTAGTACAACAATTTTTACTCGGTGGGACCGAGGGCTCGGTGGGACTGAGCTTGTATTAATTACTCGGTGGGACCGAGGGCTTGGTGGGACTAAGCTAGTACAACAATTTTTACTCGGTGGGACCGAGGGCTCGGTGGGACTGAGCTTGTATTAATTACTCGGTGGGACCGAGGGCTTGGTGGGACTAAGCTAGTACAACAATTTTTACTCGGTGGGACCGAGGGCTCGGTGGGACTGAGCTTGTATTAATTACTCGGTGGGACCGAGGGCTCGGTGGGACTGAGCTTGTATTAATGTATTTTGTGTACTCGGTGGGACCGAGGTTCGTGCTTATATAATAATCATTATGTGGTTTGATATTCGTGATGATGGTGATGTTGCCTACTTGCGAGTAGGGGCGATATGCGTGGGGTTGCTACCTACGTGCGTGATTGGATTCACTAAGCGTTTAGCTTACCCTTTCCCAATGTGTTGTTATTTCAGGTGCGGGCGGCAGTCGGGCGTGACAGTACACACATGGAGCGCGGAGTGTCAAATATTATTAATCTTTCACTTTTGAACCCTTGAATTTAGTTATGAAATTTTCCGCTGCATGAACTTTGTTGATGGTTTGAAGTAACGACGTTAATTTTATTTAAGACGTGAATTATTAAATCATGGTTGTTTTAATGAAATGTATGGTTTAAAATTTTTAAATTTCCTTGTAATTTTTGGGACGTTACAAAATCAGAGTCTGAGCACAACATTATACCTTGACCCGGGTGACCTTTCAAATAACGAATGACACGCAAAGCCACTTCCCAATGTTCAACACGAGGAGCTTGCATGAACTGAGCCAAAGTGTGCACATAATAGGAAAGATCGGGCAGCGTAATTGCCAAATAAATCAGTCGCCCAACTAGTCGCCGATATTGTAATTGATTGTCAAAGAGTGGACTGGTAGACAGTGAAAGGCGATGGTTCTGCTCGATAGGAAAACTGGACGGTTTAGATCCCAGAAGTCCAGCTTCAGCAATGATATCCAATGCATATTTGCGTTGACATAGGAAAATTCCGGTACGATTACGGGCAACCTCCAAGCCGAGAAAATATTTCAAAATTCCAAGATCTTCCATATGAAAACACGAACTTAAATAGTCTTTGAGTTTTTGAATAGCAAAACTGTTGTTGCCAGCAATGACAAGGTCATCAACGTACACCAAGATATGCAAATGAATATGCCCATGATCAAGAGTGAAGAAGCAATAATCAGCCTTGGATTGAACGAAACCATACTTTTTAAGTGCAGTCGAAAGCTTTGCAAACCAACAACGGGGCGCTTGTTTGAGGCCGTAAAGTGACTTACGTAAACGACAAAAAAGACTAGGAGGATTAGTGCAATAGCCAGGAGGAGGACGCATGTAAACTGTTTCTTGCAAATCACCATGCAAAAACGCATTATTAATGTCCATCTGATGAAGTTCCCCATTACGGGCAGCGGCTACAGCCAATAAAGTACGAACGGTAACCATTTTGACAACCAGGGCAAAGATCTCCGTATAATCAATACCTTCCTCCTGGTGATTACCAAGAATGACAAGACATGCCTTATAACGTTCAAGGGACCCATCAGAGCGATATTTTAAACAATAAACCCACTGGCTGTCGAGGGCCTTTTTACCAGGTGGCAAAGTCTCAAGAGTCCATGTGTTATTAGCCTCGAGAGCATGCATTTCTTCTTTCATAACCCGATGCCAAGATGAATGCATCACGACATCACGATAATTGGTAGGCTCAACACTTGCAGTAAGAGCGACAAGAAAAGCACGATGTCGTGCAGAAAATCGATCACAATTTACAAAACATGCTATGGGATAAGGAGTACCTGAGGAGCGTGATGTAGGAGAAACATAGGGAGGACTCGTATATTTTACGGTGTTCGTCACAAAGTCACGTAGCAAAACTGAAGGATGTTTAGAGCGACGACCACAACCCAAATGATCACCGGAAGAGTGAGAATCGTCCAAAGAAGGACCTTGACAATGCTTTGAATACACCGATAGACGTGTAATAATTAAACCTCACCGCATGTATACAATGAGATCTAATATCGTCTTTCAAGTAATAAAGTGGTAAAATACCAGATATCGTTCCCACAGAGATTGGAGTAAAAGCGCAATAAAAGTTTAGTAAAAGAAATGATTTCCAAGGATCAATTCGAAGATAATATTTTTTTGTTGGTTTAGGGTTTAGGGTTTAGCTCCATGAAACAAAAGGTAAAAACAAGTAAACAAAAATGACTCAAATGTTGGGATAAATAAAACATTCTAACTAAAAAGATAAGAAAAAGACACAATATGCATTAAATAAATAATGCATATCACACCCTCAAATTTAAAGTGTTGTTTGTCCCCAAACAACTAAAAGACCTAAAAAGAAAATGACTCAATTTTTGAAGTTTTTTGCAAGATCATGGCATTAGGTGCCCACACAATGTAGAACATACCCTATCGAATTCATAACCTTTCATAAATCTTTCATCATTAATTTAAAGCCTAAGTGTGTGTGTGGATCATAAGCTAGCACCAATTTTCCTTTTGTTAGACTCAACACATCCTACATTTAGAATCAATAGGGCTTTATAGGGTTTCTCATTGGCATATCTTTTCTCACCAAGCCTTTTCTCTCAACAAAAATTTTCAAATTTTGGCACTTTGCGCTCTTTTCTTGTTGACTTTTTATACCTTGCCCCTATGGGACATTTTTGGTATATTTTTGCATCATTTATATCATATTAGAGCTTTTCTCTTTTGAGTGATCTTTAAATGCTTAAGATGTAACCTTCCCACCCTCAAAGTTATCATTTACAATGTCCTTATTGTAAGCATTGAAGTACATAGGTGTATAAGGGTTACAAGTGGCTATTGGAAGTTGAAAAGATGGCCTAGATCATTCTCTAAATGTATATAGGGTGTGTGAGTCAAGTTGTATCCCAAGAAGAAATTTGCTAGTTCTAAAAAGAACACAAAACTTAGGTAAATGGCATGATTCAAAAATATATTAAGGCTATGAACAAAAAAACAAGGTATGATTTTATGTGTAATTTTGCAAAAGAAAAGAAACCTAAAAATTGTAAAAGTATTCCAGACACAAAATAAAATAAAACATGGAGACTAAGGTAAGTGATTTGAACCTGCCCTACTTTAGAGGAGTAGGTTGTGAACCAAGTGGTTGGAATGAATGTTTCGGCACAAGAATCCACATTTTCTTCTTTTAACAAGGTGTTCTTCTTTTTCAACAACCGAATTTCTTGTTGACAACTTCTTGAGGAATGGTGGAATTTGTTGGAGCACCTCAGTATGCTCATCAGCCCAAACGGTTCTCACCAACTTAAATTGGTGTTTCTCTTTCCACTTATGTTTGTACACGTTTCTCATAATGTGTTTCTCTCTTTGATCATGGCACAAGATTTTAATGGAACAAATGGGGGAACATGTCATCCCCCAAAGATTTTTCCACACCACCTCACCAACAATAGAACTTGATTTTGTAAAGATTCCCGAGTCCTTGGATTGATCATCACGTCCCTTTTTAAAAACAACTTGAAAATTTTCTGCGCAACTTTGCTGCACGAATGCTGCAGCATCCGCAACAATATGTTTTTTCTGCACATGTTCAAAGTAGGGGTTAATGACAATCTTGGCATTGTGTTGCACCTCTTCACTATTTTGAAGTGAAGAGGGATTGCTTAAATGCTCAGGTTCTTCCTCGTAACTTTCCATCTCTTGACTATTTTCCAAAATATTGACCTCGTCCTCATCCTTACCAATACACTCAAAATTTTCAATCTCACTTGGTATAGGAATTTGGTTTTGTCTGTTGATCTCTTCAATATAAGCCAAAATGTTGGCAAAATATATTTCCATTCTTTGTGTGTACTCTTTCACCATAGTTTCAAGAGATTCGAAGTTTTCAACTTGTTCTAAAGAGGGTGTAGGGGGTAAAAATGAGTTGTTAAAGTCATCCCCTTGAAAACTCTCAGAAAAAGCAACTTGTTTCTCCCAAGATTGGTCAAAATTATTTGCGTAAGTGTTACTCCAATCTTGGTAGGGAGGTGTTGGTGATGTGAAAGTGCCATGATTTTGATTATTTAAAAACAAATTAGGATGGTCCTCCCATGATTGAGTATAACCATTGAAGTGTGAGGTATCTCAATTACTATCTCCCATGAAATAATTGGAATCAGGGTTCGAAGGGCAATAATATGTGAAATGATTTCCGCCACAGAAGTCACAGAAAACAGTTTCATATGGCCCAAACGAATATCCCATTGAATCCATATTCACAGAAAGATAAACTCAAATATTTGTTACTTGTGCACACATGGAGACGTATGACAAGCAACAAAGGTGGTAGAAAAATCAAATCTTTTAAAATACTTTTAAAGACTTTTAGCGTGCAAATCCCCGGCAACGGCGCCAAAAACTTGACAGTGCTTTGAATACACCGATAGACGTGTAATAATTAAACCTCACCGCAAGTATACAATGAGATCTAATATCGTCTTTCAAGTAATAAAGTGGTAAAATACCAGATATCGTTCCCACATAGATTGGAGTAAAAGCGCAATAAAAGTTTAATAAAAGAAATGATTTCCAAGGATCAATTCGAAGATAATATTTTTTTGTTGGTGTTTGGATTTATCACAGATTATATAACAATTAATAAAGGATAGCAAGGGTTTAAGATGTTGGGGTGAGATTTAAACATAAATTCCAGCAGACCAATGCTGTGGCAATGCTACAACATTTGTCTCTTAACACTTAAGTTCACCATCTACTTTTCAGGATGCCCTCTCGGGTTTTCAACAATTCACTACTGATCTAGCAGCCACTCAATCCATTCCTGGCATTGTTGTCAAAACTATCAATAGCAAGATGAAGCCTTCCAAGTATATGGATAAACAAATTCCTTTGTTAAAATCACACTTCCAAGCTAATTCCCATATCAGTTAAGTTGATGTGTTATGGGTGGTCCATTCCTGGCACGCACTCTACACTGTTACCATCCAAATAGATGATCAACTTATCGGGCAAAATCAACCCAGAATAGACAGAGATGATAAATTCCTTTATCAATATCTCTTCCGAGCATACTTCCTTTGTCATCTGGATTGACGTGCATATCAATGGTTCATTCCTGACACCATGGTACTTTAACACTTTCAAAGTGATCAACCGTCTAGAAGTAACTAGATCTTTTTATAAAACTAAACATGAAATGGTGAACATCATTATTGAGAAACGATGCCCACTTTTCATTATGTTTAAAACCTCACCCTTTTATCTCACACCCAAGCTATTTAAACTAGCTACTCATACTTGAATGTAAATGACAAGAAATATAAATTACTGAAATGAAATACATAAATTAAAGACAGAAATATAAATGACTTGAATGTAAAGTGCAAGAATTAAAAGACTAAGTTATTGCAGCAATGCTGTACCAATGCTGCAACAACTCATAGATGATATGAAGTACATGAACAAGATGAAGAACATAAAGTAGAAATGCATAAATTAAAGATGAGACCTGCAAACCAGCTGTGAGAACTGGTTCACCAAATTGTCTACTGAAAATGAAAACCAACCTCTCCTATTTATACTAAGAGGAGAGAAGGTAACAAGCCTAACTTATACTATTCACAAAGTACTACTACTATTACCACCCATGCCTTCTATGGACACTAACACAAGCTATCTAACACAAGCTATCTAAGAGTTTACAAAAGAAATCAAACATTGAGTTCAGTTCTTCTAGAACATGGCTGGATCATGGCACAAGAAGTTAGCTACAAAAGTCTTCTCAAAGTCAAGTCTTCATTCCATCCTTCCAGTCTTCAATGTTGTAGCATTGGGCAGGGCTGCACTATAATTAAATTCATATTTATCCTTCCAAAATCGGTAAAAGACAGGTAAATCACAAACTTAGCTCCATGAAACAAAAGGTAAAAACAAGTAAACAAAAATGACTCAAATGTTGGGATAAATAAAATATTCTAACTAAAAAGATAAGAAAAAGTCACAATATGCATTAAATAAATAATGCATATCAGACCCCCTGCCATTCAAAACAGTCGTGGAAGACTGATCATCAGGTGTAAATGGACCGCCCCTATCATTTAAATCGGGGCTTGCCTCGGTTATGTCATGATTATCAATGGAATCAGATGAAGGAGCGGTTACAAACTTATCCCCGGTAGGGACATGAAAAAAATTCATCGCCATATGTTGAAGAAGGGTTACTAGAAAAGGGAGAAGGAGAAAAAGGAAAATCGGCCTCCGAAAAAATCACATCTCGAGAGACAAAGTGTTCTTGAGTATTAAGATCATAGAGTTGCCACCCCTTTTTCCCATAAGGATACCTGTAATACCCCGGGTAAATCCGTTAGTTAAAAATCTAATTCCGTTAAGTTTAGTTAACTTTAAAGTTGATATTTAGGGTAAGTTTGGGTAAATAGATAAGTTTAGGGGTGTTTGGATTAATTAGTAAGTTAAGAAAGGTATTGTGGTCATTAGTAAGAAATGTGGGGTTTAAATGGTAAATAAGGATTAGATATTATCCTTTTGGACTTCAGATATTTCACAACTCAGATATTATCCAGATTTCAGTAGGTGTTGTGTGTGTGTTGAGAGAAAGAGAGAGCAAGAAGAAGAAAGAAAGGTGGTGGCTAAGAGACTCAATTTGGTGTACTTGGAAGAGAAATTGAGGTATGTTGCTTTACATTTTATGTCTATAATTGCTAGTAAGTAGTTCCTATCGGAGTAGAATCATCAAATTCATGCTTGTGGCTAAAATCTATCGAATCTGGGGAAAAATGGGGTAAACCGACAGAGGTGTCCGGATAAGTTGAATGTGTCCGGGTAGATTCTTGGGTGGTGTCCGGGTAAGTTGTTGATAGAGTCCGGACGATTTGATTGATGGTTTCCGGATAATTTAGAGACCGGATGGTATCCAGATTCCTTGTGTTGTCCGGATAAATCGTGTTGTCCGGAAAAGTCATGTTGTCCGGAAAAGGTGATGTTGTCCGGGTTGTTTGGGTTGTCCGGATACTTTAGCTGTTTTGGTCACTTTTGAGGATTTGAGTTATCTAGAGTCCTTGGTCTTCTAGTATGTTTTATGTGATCAGTTGGTAAGGGGATATTTGTATTTAATCCGTTTCAGATTCTGTGGATTTGGATTGAAAGACTGAATCTTTTGGAGAAAAGCTTGGAAGTGTTTATGGATAAGCGATCGAGGTGAGTTTTACTTTAAACGTTTTCAACTGGGGAACATATATATGTGTTTATATATATATGAGTATGGGTGGATTGAGAATGTGTGGAATATATATATATATATATGAAAAGGATATGTGTGATGGTGTGGTATATCGTATATTGAGATACGATTGAGTATATGCTTTTAAATATAAAATAATGAGATGTTATATTTATGTAAGTATTATACTACACGAGAGCACGCCGAACTATGCCGGCTGAAGTGTGTGTCGTAGATGTTGTACGGCGTTGTTGGTCGTAGATGTTGTACGGCGTTGTGTGTTGTAGTTTTTGTACGGCGTTGATTTATTAGTTGGCTTGCTACCAACTAATATGGCAATGGGAACGAGGATGCGGATGAGTGGAGCACGATGCACGAGTCTTGTTTGGTATTTACATATGTGTGGTATATGTGGTATTTATATACAAGAGGTATATGTGTGTATGGGCGAAAGGTTTCATATAAACTATTTTTATACAAAGGATTTACATGAAAAGGTTTTATAACGATTTTGGAAAGGACCGGGATTAACTCACTAGACCCGTTTGGTCTAACCCTCATTTTGTTTTCAAAAATATGTTTTCCAGATTAAGGATCGGCAGGAAAGGATGAAGTGTAGGAAGCTTTTGATGGATGTTGATTAGGAAGCTTTTATATATTTTGTAATGTCAAGACTAATGAGACCGTACTTGGTTTGTTATGTAACTTTTGTTGTAAATCAATGATATGTATGAATGTTATGTATTATGTTGTATGTTATGGGATTTGGGTCGTTACAAATGGTATCAGAGCCCTAGTTTAAGGGATTTAGGTATTTGGATTTATACCTAGACTTAAACTGTCTGTGAAGTAGGATGTCCTTATTATTTTAGAACCTTGGGATGTTAAATATAAAAAGGTAGAAGGAACATCATGTAAGGTATTTTCAAATTACACCTGGCCAGTGTAATCATGAACTTACAAGTACATGTTGAACCAGAATATCTTGTTATATTGGGTATGTGCTTACGTGCATATTAACCTTGTTGAATCAACAGAGTGGCAAGTCGAACTCGACGTATGGATAGAAATGAAGACAAGTATATTTCTATAAACTTTATACGTGTTAAAGTGTTATCTGACTTCGGTGCAAACCGATTCTTTTGTGTTTTCAATTTTATTATTTGTGTTAGAAAAATATTTGATAATTGTGTTAGAGATATAGAAGGGTGTGTTTAATTATTGTTGTTCTAATTTGTTAGTGTGTGGAGTGTGATGGCTTGAGTGTAAAGAATAATAGCAGTATGTAGAACGTGATGAATTGTGTGTGGAAGGTAACGATAGTGCGTGAAGACTTGACCTAGTCATGAAGGCGACATTTTAGTTTAGTATGTTGTGTAGATTATAATTAATGTGATTGTTGACGCTATCAAGAAAGGTATTGTTTAAATGTGTGGGGTAATGTGGATAAGATGGTGGCAGTTTATAATTAGTGAATGTGCGAGGTGTAGTAGTAATGAATTTCGTGAGATTAAGTGGTGGATTGGTGATGATATGGGGTGAGTATAAGTGGAAACCTCTGCTCGGGATTTTATTTATAAGTTGTTTAGATGTGCCAAAAGTATGTGTGGAGAGGCATGGATGTCGAGGTGGTGTGTAGTAGTATTATTCAAGAATAAGATAATGGAGTGGCAGTAGATGGTTAGCTAAAGAATAGAGTATTACCGTTTGAGAAATGGAAAATGTGAAGTTATTTTGAGCATTGAGTGTGATTTTGGATTGACTCGATTAAGTTTCTGATATGAGGTATGGTGAAGTTGTTAGTAAAGTATAGTAATTGTTGAAATTGGGTGCGTGCAATTGGTTTGGAAGTGAAAGAAAGCTAGCTCATAGGATTCGTTAAGAGTGAGTACCTCCTAGTGAGCTATCCTTGGGAAAACGTGTTTTATGGTGAGAAGAGAGTGGGAGAAAGTAGACGAATGTAATGATCAGAGTGAAGGACCATTGGGTAGGACGTGATAAGTAGTTACCCTCGTTTATTGCTTAACCGAATTCCGGGACGGAATTCTTTTAAGGGGGAGATAATGTAATACCCAGGGTAAATCCGTTAGTTAAAAATCTAATTCCGTTAAGTTTAGTTAACTTTAAAGTTGATATTTAGGGTAAGTTTGGGTAAATAGATAAGTTTAGGGGTGTTTGGATTAATTAGTAAGTTAAGAAAGGTATTGTGGTCATTAGTGAGAAATGTGGGGTTTAAATGGTAAATAAGGATTAGATATTATCCTTTTGGACTTCAGATATTTCACAACTCAGATATTATCCAGATTTCAGTAGGTGTTGTGTGTGTGTGTTGAGAGAAAGAGAGAGCAAGAAGAAGAAAGAAAGGTGGTGGCTAAGAGACTCAATTTGGTGTACTTGGAAGAGAAATTGAGGTATGTTGCTTTACATTTTATGTCTATAATTGCTAGTAAGTAGTTCCTATCGGAGTAGAATCATCAAATTCATGCTTGTGGCTAAAATCTGTCGAATCTGGGGAAAAATGGGGTAAACCGACAGAGGTGTCCGAATAAGTTGAATGTGTCCGGGTAGATTCTTGGGTGGTGTCAGGGTAAGTTGTTGATAGAGTCCGGACGATTTGATTGATGGTTTCCGGATAATTTAGAGACCGGATGGTATCCGGATTCCTTGTGTTGTCCGGATAAATCGTGTTGTCCGGAAAAGTCATGTTGTCCGGAAAAGGTGATGTTGTCCGGGTTGTTTGGGTTGTCCGAATACTTTAGCTGTTTTGGTCACTTTTGAGGATTTGAGTTATCTAGAGTCCTTGGTCTTCTAGTATGTTTTATGTGATCAGTTGGTAAGGGGATATTTGTATTTAATCTGTTTCAGATTCTGTGGATTTGGATTGAAAGACTGAATCTTTTGGAGAAAAGCTTGGAAGTGTTTATGGATAAGCGATCGAGGTGAGTTTTACTTTAAACGTTTTCAACTGGGGAACATATATATGTGTTTATATATATATGAGTATGGGTGGATTGAGAATGTGTGGAATATATATATATGTGTGTGTGTGTTTATATATATATGAGTATGTGTGGATTGAGAATTTGTGATATATATATATATATATATATATATATATATATATATATATATATATATATGTGTGTGTGTGTGTTTATATATATATATATATATGAAAAGGATATGTGTGATGGTGTGGTATATCGTATATTGAGATACGATTGAGTATATGCTTTTAAATATAATATAATGAGATGTTATATTTATGTAAGTATTATACTACACGAGAGCACGCCGAACTATGCCGGCTGAAGTGTGTGTCGTAGATGTTGTACGGCGTTGTTGGTCGTAGATGTTGTACGGCGTTGTGTGTCGTAGTTGTTGTACGGCGTTGATTTATTAGTTGGCTTGCTACCAACTAATATGGCCATGGGAACGAGGATGAGAATGAGTGGAGCACGATGCACGAGTCTTGTTTGGTATTTATATATGTGTGGTATATGTGGTATTTATATACAAGAGGTATATGTGTGTATGGGCGAAAGGTTTCATATAAACTATTTTGATACAAAGGATTTACATGAAAAGGTTTTATAACGATTTTGGAAAGGACCGGGATTAACTCACTAGACCCGTTTGGTCTAACCCTCATTTTGTTTTCAAAAATATGTTTTCCAGGTTAAGGATCGGCAGGAGAGGATGAAGTGTAGGAAGCTTTTGATGGATGTTGATTAGGAAGCTTTTATATATTTTGTAATGTCAAGACTAATGAGACCGTACTTGGTTTGTTATGTAACTTTTGTTGTAAATCAATGATATGTATGAATGTTATGTATTATGTTGTATGTTATGGATTTGGGTCGTTACAATACCCTAAGAAGAGGCATCGACGACTCTTACTAGCAAACTTGTCCCCCCACGATTTTGGTTGTGAGTGTAACAAAGGCATCCAAAAACACGAAGATGTTCATATGTCGGAACTCGGTTATATAGAAGTTCAAATGGGGTTTTATTGTCTAAAAGAGGTGTTGGTGTGCGATTGATAAGGTATCCAGCAGTCAAGACACACTCACCCCAAAATTTAACAGGTAAGTGACCCTGAAACCTTAGAGCACGGGCAACATTAAGAATGTGTTGATGTTTACGTTCTACGCGACCATTTTGTTGCGGAGTGCCAACACAGGAAGTTTAAAAAATAACACCCTCGGTTAAGAAGAAAGTTTGAAGTGGTTTAAACTCGGTACCATTATCGCTACGAACAATTTTAATAGATTTGTTAAACTGGCGTTTAACCATGGAAAAGAAATTGAACAATGTGGTAGGAACCTCCGTTTTATCAAGTAATAAATAAACCCACACGGCATGAGAATAATCATCCATAATTGTCAAAAGGTAACGCGCACCACATGAAGAAGATACACGATAAGGTCCCCACAAGTCACAATGAACAAGATCAAAGGAAAGCAAAGCTTTATTGGTACTAATAGGAAACTTAGTTCTAGAATGTTTTGCACGAACACAAACATCGCAAACCTTATTTTCGGTAAGAGTGGAAACATTTGAACTAAGATGAGGGAGTTTGTGAAGGACTTTCGTAGATGGGTGACCTAGCCGTTTATGCCATAAATCGAGAGAACTCCTACATGTTGCTTGATGTGCAGTTGCCGTGATCGAACCGTAATAATAATAGAGCCCCCATATTGTTCACCCGCTCCAATCACCATCCTCGAAGTGCGGTCCTGTATCACACACAACACATCAGTAAATTGGACAATGCAATTGTTATCTCGAAGCAATTGCGATACTGATAGCAAATTGCAAGTCAATATTGGCACATATAAAACATTATATAGCACCAAATTAGGGGCCAAATGAATGTTTCCCTTTTGTATAGAGGTTGCCTTAGTGCCATTAGGAAGTCCAACTTCGCACTCCACTGCACTAACATCACTTAGCAAAGATAATGAACATGTCATATGATTAGAAGCTCCGGTATCGATAATCCACCGATGTCCGACATACATACCATTCATAGAGGGAGTTGTAGATGATGATTGATCGTGAAATAAATTTTTAAGCAGCTACCATTGCTCCTCCGAGACATCGAGCAAATCGGCTTTGTCTAAGTCTCCCAAAAGTGGGTGAGTACCTGTAGCAGCAACTGTAGTTTGAGAAGAAGTGGCCGCATTAGCGCGTGGAGTAGGACCGGAGCGACCAGGAGCATGAGTCATTGAAGGTCGAAGAGAGCTTCGGCCATGCCCAGAAGTACGTCCGGGAGCCTTAGAACGGTCAGGCCACCACTCAGGAAAACCATGCAATTGGAAGCAAGAGTCGACTTCATGTCCGGACTTATGACAATGTGTGCAAAGCCTAGCCGAGGATTTAGGTTCAAGACGGGGTTCCCCTCGTCCTTTACTGATGAAGGTTTAGGCAGCAAGTCCCATAACAGCAGAACGTTCATCAAATGCTCGTGAAGCAGATCGTAAACGTTCTTCACGGATCAAAGAAGCATAAACTTTATTCATATTACCTAAAGATTCGGCGGCAAGCAAAGTAGAGCGGACATTCTCGTACAGTGTATCATCAAGACCCATCAAAAACTGATGGATCTTAGCATCTTCATTACGTTTCTCCAAACGATTAGCAACATTTACCACATTCACAAGTGGGTACGGGGTCACTTTCATCTAACAATTCCCATAACCTTTTAACTTTGGCATAATAGTCCGAAATAGTCATACCTTTATGTTGCTTGCAAGAATGAAGTTCAGCCTTTAACTGCTGAATTCTAGGACCGTTAACAACGCCAAAGCGTTGTCGAATGTCATCCCAAAGGGACCGAGCCAAATCACGCCAAGTGATAGTTGAACGTAAAGTCGGTTCAATAGTATTCATTATCCAAGAAACAAGCATAGAGTTTGCACTCATCCAGACATCATAATCTGCAGTGGTGGAAGACGTCGCAACGATACACCCGTCAAGAATACCGAGCTTTTTCTTGGCACGCAAGGAGGTTCGGATAGCACGGGACCACTCATCATAGTTATCTCCGCGCAACTGTGTTTGAGTTATAAGAAGTCCTGGCAAATCATGAGATGCAAGAGCAAACGGAGAAGGAGACGTGGTAGAGGAACCATCTTCCTTGCCCATTATTAAAAGAGAAGGAAATCAAAATTTCAAATAACTTAGCTCTGATACCATAACAGAAAATGGTGAGCAATCAGCTTGGTTTCTTATTCACAAGAGTATCAATATAACAACTCTATGTAGTCCTAATCAAGGAAACAGAAAATAAAAATAATATACACTTTCCTAACTTACAAACAGAAGAAAAGGAAAAGAAATCAGAAAAATATACACAATTATAGGCTAAGATCATTGAAATATTCTTCTGACAATCTTCCGGATCCTCCGTTCAATCAATCTACATTTCCCCTCATTTCATCATGCATATTGATATAAAAATATTTTGGTATTTTATTCTCTTTAATTTGATACCCATATTGATACAAAATTGTTTTTCAATATCTAACTTGGTTTTCAAAATTTTAATCACGGGTATATTCACATGCATTCATGAAAATATAAATAAAACTTAGTTTATTTAATCAACAACTAATATTAAATGGATATCTTTTAATTTAGATGACAACTAAACATTCATTGTGATAATTGAAAACCGATTATTTTAAAAGATAATCATAACTTTCATAAACATAACTCCTCTTGTTCATCATCATCGCTTTTGAACTATCGGGAAAAGATAATCATAACTTTCATAAACATAACTCCTCTTGTTCATCATCATCGCTTTTGAACTATCGGGAAAGAAAACCTGCATTTCGGCAACATAGAAGAACAAAACCTCTAATTCGACAAACCAGCAAACGATGGCGTTTGGCCACCTTCACACCACCATTTTTAGATGTACTTGTGATTTTAATCACATACTTCGTATGTGGTTCACTAGGTTCAAAAGGTGTCACAAGTGGTAGGTCGGTTTTTAGTTATGATGAGCTACTTGGTGTTTACAAGATCCAAAAGGTGTTCACAAGTAATAGGTCTAGTTTTTGTTTTGATGAGTTATTTGGTGTTCACAAATGGTAAGTCTAGTTTTTGTTTTGATAGGTTGTTTGGTGTTCACATTGTACTCACAAGGTGTTCACAATTATGCACCTTTATGGGCTTTATGGCGCAAAGATGATACCAAAAGTCTACTAAATGAAATTTTTTATCTTATGTTCACAAGTAAACCAAAATTTTTGTTTACTTAGGGGCCATTACCCAACTCGATCTTACTTGGTAAGTGTTTTCCGGTAAACAACTTATCAGAGGTAATTGGTTATGTTATCTGAACAATTGTTTTGTCATATCACGTCATTTTCTGTTTTATTCTGTCCTATCCTGTCCAACAACTATGTTATATGGTATTGAAAAATATAAAAAGAAGAGATGGACAGTGTAAAAATCTCTAAATTTAAAGAAATCATTAAAAACTCTATATATGAGAGAGAAATAGTATTTTATGTCTTTCTCACCAATAAGATGTATTGAAAATAAATATATAGAAGAAAGAAATAACATTTTATCAAATACGTATAATATTTAATAATCCAGTTAGTGTTAGAACTGCTAAAATAGAACTATTGGAGTTTGATGTAATTTTTTTAGAGATTTTGATTTTTGATAATCTATTTTAGAGAAATTATAACATAGTTGTTGGAGTTTGATTCAACTTTTTTAGAGATTTTGACATTTGATATTCTATTTTAGAAAAATTATAACATAGCTATTAGAGATGTCTAAGAGTTGTCACTCTCACTTGCCGAGTAAGATTCTCGGTCTTTGTCATAGCTTTAACCGGATAAGATTCTCAATCCTTGTCATATTCATCCGATAAGTTATAAGGTTACCTGATAAACATTTATCGAGTAAATGTTTAGTAAACGACCCCTTAATTTAATTGTGTGTGAGCCGGTAAGTGTATGTTACGTTGATAATGAAAGAGGAGAGAGAAATGCATGTGAAAATTGAAATCCACAAATAGCCCCTAATTTGTCTTTTTATTTAAATTACCATTGATTTGTATTGATTTGTGGTTACATTGATTATCACGGTTATTACAAGATGTAGAATTTTTATAAGAAATCCCGTAAACAAGCACATATATATATATATAGAGAGAGAGATAGTTGGTTTCAATTTGCAGACATAATCATTTATACAAACTTTACAAATAATTTATAATCGTAGATTTCATTGATCAATGGCTTGTTAAATTTCATCTATTTTAGTTATTTAAAAAATATATTAAAACAAATATAAAATGGATTGACACCAGAAGGGACAAGGGTAAATTAGTCGCACAAAAATACTCCTAAAAAGCTACCAAAAAAATTCCTTCAAACACATTCCATTATCTAATTTGTTTCAAAGAAAAAAAATCCTAAAATTAAATCAAATCAAAAAAATTGGTTAAAAAATATATGACAAAACAATGAAAAAACGCATGTCATGATTTAATGAACACAAAAAAAACTCATGATTTCATTGTTTGATGGTTTCTGGGAATTAAATGATTTCAGTTTTCATGAATGAAAAAAAAACTAATTATTTTATGGTTTCATGAATGAAAAAAAAACTAATGATTTTAAGGTTCCATGAATGAAAAAAAAACTCATGATTTCATGAGTTTTGTTTTCGGAAGGGTGTCCTATGCTATGACTAGACTAATCCCTTGATAAATTATGACTATAAGACATCATACCTGATTAAACCTCAATAGAGAAAATTGTTGTGTATACTTGGATTCGAGCCCTAGGCAGATGAGATATTCAGCCACATTCTCAGTGCCTTAACCAACATGCCACAACCCTTGTGGTTATGATTCCATGATTTGTAGGAATGGTTTTAAGATTTCATGTTCATTAATGTTAGGTCACGTTAGTGGAATGTGAAGTACAGGGACTGTTTATGTTAATTCTTGTAAATACCCTAGTGGTATAAATAGTTTGCTTATCTCTATTATTAGGGTTAATGATCATAATTTAGAATTGGTTTACAGTGTACGGCGATTGCCATTGAAACTCTTTCTGTTCATCTTTAATGCAAGTGAGATTTATGATTGATTGCCTAATTGTGTTGATTACATTGTGATTGTTATTGAACTTGGGATCCACAATTGGTATCAGAGCAGAAGGATGTCTGATTCAAAGGTAATTTATTTTCTGATCATTCAAAATTTTTCGTGCGACTGTTTCATTAATAAGAATTTTCTTCGCTTTGATTTTGGTGTTAAAAACTGAAATTGAGGCTTGAAGAATCATTCTTATCGCGTTACTAAGATTATATCGTGTTTTGAAATCTTTTGGTTGAGTAAAAATCACCAATTTTGAAGTTTTTGATTTCTGGGTTTATCATTCTCCGTTCTTGATAAAAACCAAGTTTTTTCTTCAAAACGTGCTCATCAAATCCATTTGGTTAGTGTTTTTGCGTTTCCTAGTTGCTTGGTTTGGTACTAAAGTGTTCGCAGATTATTTCCCGAGTCAAAAGTGCAGAAATTCGATCATCCAGGTTAGTAAATCGATTTCCAGAAGCTTATTCGTAACTGTGTTCTTTAGTTCCGGATCTGACTGATTCCGGATCCAATTTGGTTCCGGATCCTTAGTTCCGGTATTTCCAAATTCCGGTACTGCTTCTTTAATTCCGGAACTGCTATTTAATTCCGGAACTGCTATTTAATTCTGAAACTGCTACTTCTCTTTGATTCCGGTACTGTGTTTCTGTTTGCAATTCCGGAACCTGTTAAAGTTCCAGATCTTTCTTCAATTCCGGAACCAGCTTAAATTCCGGATCGTGTTCTCAAACTCCGGATCTTGTTCTCGAATTCCGGATCAAGTTGTCTGATTTCGGATCTTAGACTCCAATTTCGGTACGTATTTTTTTTCTTTCTTTCCTTTTCTTATTTCAGGAACTGTGCCATTCCGGAACTCACATTGATTCCGGATCCGGTACTGTGCTATTCCGGAACTCATTTCTTTGCTCTTCCGGAACATAATTTCCGGATCACATCTTCCGAAATCTATTTCTCTGCACATTTTATTATCTCATCCAGTACCTGCTTTCATTCTTTTTCCAGTTTTACTCCTATTTATTCCTGATCTCACGTAGGAATTGTTTTAGGCTTTCACTCACATAGGAACTTTGCGTTAGATTGTGCGTTAGACCACTAAATTGCCTTTGAATCACTCTACACGTCCTACGATCACCAAGTTCTCACAATGATTGCACAAGACGCACTCGCTATCGGATCTGAGTTCAAGCCCCCAATTTTGTATCGCGGGGAGTACAATGTTTGGCGAGACAGGTTCCTATCCTTTATTCAGACGAATCCACTTTATGAGGAGATTCTTCACTCGCTCAAGGAGGGTCCATTCGTTCCACCGTTGATGGACGTTCCTGCTATACAAGGTGGACCTCCTGCCCACAAAGTGCCCAAACCGTATGACAAACTGACGGTTGAAGAGAAGCATAAAGTCGATGGTGACACGTTGGCAAAGACTTATCTTGTATACAGTCTTCCCAACAGTATCTACTGCAGCATCGACAGCTATAAGGGCACCGCAAAAGGAATGTGGGATCAGCTAGCTAAAATCATGCAAGGCATTCATGAAGGGAATCAGATGAAGATCACAAACTGCCTCACGCGCTACGAATCCTTCAAAGCTAAAAGAGGAGAATCACTCACTGATACCTACGAGCGTTTCTGCACTCTACTGAACGACCTGCACAAGAACAGCATCTTCAAGTCAACTCTAGAATGCAACATCAAGTTTCTCAACAACCTTCAACCTGAATGGAAGGGCTTTGTTCTACATGTCCGCCACAATCGTTCGTTAGGGAATGTTCCGCTGCATGAGATATACGAGATGTTACTACAAGATGAAGATGATGTCACTGAGCTGATGGGAGATCAAAAGTCAAATGAGAAGACGAAGGAAGATCCTCTTGCCCTGATGTCTCACAAGAAGGAAAAACAATCTTCACACAGTTCGCATAGAGAAGAAGCGCCGAGTGACTATGAGCACGAAGATGAAGATCCAGAAAGTGATTCTGATCCCGAGATTGACAACATCAAGAAAGCTGTTGCATTGTTGTCCAGAGAGTACGCGAGGAAGAAATTTTCAAGAAGCCGACTAATAACAACCAGCGGTACTCCACAAACACCAAACGTTGGGATTACAAGGATAAGTACGAAGGAAAGCGAAAGACTGATGATGGGAGAAAGAAAAGTAAAGAAGGAAAGCGATCTGAAGGTCAATCCAAGAATAGAGCTGATGATGAACCGGTTAAATGCTATAACTGCGGCAAGCGCGACCACTTCGCTAAGGACTGCCGACAGCCTGTAGTACGCAATTCTAAGTACTACAAGAACAAGATGTTCTTGTCAAGGCAAAAGGAAGCGGGCAAAGCGCTACTGGTGGAAGACGATCATTGGCTACTGAAGACTGATGACGAGAATGAAGATGAGGAAGCACATATGTGTTACACTGTCCTGAATCCGGAAGAATCTGATTCCGAAGATGACTCTTCCGAAAAGAAGAAAGACAAGCACGAGTGCCAGGTATGTGGTTCTTCCAATGCTAACCTAATTAATCAAATGCATGAAATGGTGCATACTTTAGATTCTTTCAAACATAAGGTTAAGACCAAAGACGCCCACATCTCTAAGCTAGAAGCCCAGGCTAAGATCATATATGATACCATAGGCAAGCTAGCGATTGAAAAGGCTGAGGACAGATGTGTGATAGAAAACTATCAAGCTGAGTGCTCGGCCATTTCAAACCGAGCTAAACTCCTCGAGACACAAATATCTGAATACACTCAAAAGTTAGAGAAGTCTCAGGAGGAGTATTCTAAAAGTGTTTTAGTTCAAGAAAATGTTTTAAAAGAAAATGAGAAGTTGACCACTAAGCTTAAGGATCTTGAATCCAAACTTTACAAACTTGGTCAATCTGAACATACCATCCACTTGAACAAGCCTAAGGAGTTCAAATATTATAACTCACTTTGGTGACTCGGATATGATAATCCGTGCTACCTAAAGAAGGTATTGTCTAAGGTCCCCGCTCTTTATGAATTTGATTTCATGGGCCTAGATAAGATATATCCCGAGTACAAGATTAAGTGGACAAAGGCATCTCCGGAAGAAGAAGAGTTTGAGGATTTTAAAAGACAAACAGGTATACATCTACCACCAATAGAGGCAAAACCTAAAAATGATAATCCTACTTCTGAAAAGAACATAAAATCGGATGATGCGCCGTCTAGGAAAAATATAAATGTACAGATCCCTTTCGTGTACGAAACGCTTAATGCGTCATATTTAAAAAGCAAAATTCCTTATCTCCCCAATAATTACTTTGATATATGTTCGCTCGCCAAAACGGTTGAAACTCCGCTTCCCGTACCGGCAACAACATACGAAGATTCTAACGATAAAACAGAGTTAAAACGTTATGTTCTGCCTCTGATTTTGGAAAACATCATTTTCAAACTTGAAGAATCTATTGCGAGAGATAAGGTCATTTATGAAACCGAAAGGATTGTACTTTTAGATTATATCGAAAAGCTCAAACAGACTAAACCCGAGACATTACCCGAATCTGAAAGAGCGGCGTATCGCACCGAGATTGCTAAGTTAACCTCTCAACTGTCCGCGTTAGCGACAGAAGCTTTAACGCTGAGAATGGCTAAGGAGAATTCTGTGGATACTCCAATGATGTCGGTCACTCCTGAAACAATCTCGTTTGACGACGCTCCGATCTATTCGAATAGTTCCTCGTGCAAAGCTTTTATAGGAGTGTCTGATGACACAAATGATAAAGATTTAAGCTTTAAGGATAAAGGTAAGGCCATCGAATCCGATTCTGTTCAAAAGAACCTTTTTCCGGTTTTTGATAATCCATTTGCGGATAACTCCTCATCTGACTCTGATGGCGACACTCCACCTGATTCTGCACGTCTATTTTCTGAGTTTATGAATTCCACTCCTTGTCATGAAGATGAATTTTCTAAGATTGATTTTGCTCCTAAGCTTACTAGTCACACTCAATTATTAGAAAAAATGTCTGAACCGGTTAATTTTGAAAAAGGCGAATGTTCGAATTTTAAAACCGTTTCTCAGACCACCTCTAAAACCAAATCTAAACGTCGGTCTAGGAAACACGCTAAAACCGGTAAGATCTCGCCTAAACAAACCGTTTTCTCAAACTCCTCTAACGATAAATCTAATGTAATTTCAGATAGTACGGGTCGGGGGAAAGCGGTTCGGAGAGAGTGGGTAGAGAAGAAAGCTAAGACGCGCCCTGAGAAGAAGAAGTCATTTAATTCTGCTTTGAATAATAGGAATAATACAACAAACATGGTTTTGGTTTGAATAACTCTATTGAACATGGTTTTAAATTTCCAGTTAAACTTGACAATGTTCATCAATTGATTGATTGTTCGCGTGCTTATGTTTGTTGTTCTGTTTGTGGTTTGAATGACTTGATTGATTCTAGACATGCATCTGATTGGGTTGGCACATATCATGTTTTTAACTCTAATTTTTCTCGTAAATCCAAACGAAAAAGACCTAACTCTAAACGGGTCTCAAACAAAGGTGTTGCACCTAACACCCAAGGACCTATTTACAGATGGGTACCTAAACATCCTTAATCTCTGTTTTGCAGCCCGGTCATGTGTGGTTTCTCGACTCTGGATGCTCCAAGCACTTGACTAGTAAAAGGGAGCTACTCACCAATTTCAAGGAGAAGTACTGTGGTGATGTACGATTTGGCAACGACAACGTGGCCCCAATCATGGGCTACGGCGACTTAGTTCAGGATGACCTCACGATCAAGCAGGTGTCCTACATTGAAGGTCTTGGTCACAACCTCTTCAACATCGGCCAGTTTTGCGACAAGAATCTTGAAGTACGGTTCAAGGCGAAGAGATGCAGTATTCGAGCTGACGATGGAACGGAGATTCTCGCCGGTATGAGATGGATGAACCTTTACACCATCAATCTTGCCACCGTCAAGACCGATAAAGCCGTTTGCTTGATGTCCAAAGCTACTACTCAACAGAACTGGCTATGGCATCGACGGCTATCGCACCTAAACTTCAAGAACATCAATAAGCTGGTGCTGGGTGGACTCGTCAAGGGTATGCCAAACCTCAAATTCGCAAAAGAACATCTCTGCTCCGCATGCGAGATGGGAAAAATGAAGAAGGTGTCTCACAAGCCGAATCCGGTTCCAAGCGCGTCACGACCATTAGAGCTGATCCAAATGGATCTTTGTGGCCCAATGCACGTTCAAAGTATCAGTCACAAGAAGTACGTGTTGGTGATGGTGGACGACTTCTCGAGGTACACCTGGGTCAAGTTCCTTCGGTCAAAGGACGAGACGCCCGGTATCATAGTTAACCACCTGAAGGGAGTTTAGAATAACCTACAGTTGACCGTAATCGCGATTCGCACGGATAATGGAACGGAATTCAAGAATCGCATCATCGGCGATTTTCTCACTTCGGCAGGGATTTCGCACAACTTCTTGGCAGCCAGGACTCCACAACAAATCGGTGTGGTGGAACGTCGTAGCCGCACTTTGGTGGAAGCGGTGCACACAATGCTGACACAATACGGGCTTCCTATGTTTCTCTGGGCCGAGGCTATCGCAACGGCGTGCTACACCCAAAATAGATCTATCGTCCACAAGTGCTTTAATAAAATGCCATACGAGGTTATCAACAAGCGCACCCCCAACATCGGCTATTTTCATGCATTTGGGTGCAAGTGCTTCGTACTGAATGATAAGGATGATCTCGGCAAGCTCAAGCCGAAGGCGGACGAAGGGATCTTCATCGGCTACTCGACATCTTCCAAAGCATACCGAGTGTACAACAAGAGGACTAAGAGCGTGATCGAGAGTATTAATGTGACCTTCGACGAATTGGTCGATTTGGCTTCTGGACATAACAGTTCAGAACCCGAACTTACTGGAGTGCTGGCTTCTGATCTCTCTAGATCAAAACCCCAAGCACACAACAGTCCGACATCCAATACGTCGAAGTCACAACCATCTGAGTTAGATCTACTATTTAAAAATTTTTACAATGATTTTTATCTTCCCCAAGTTTCTTCTGATGCTTCTTTAAATGCAGATGGAGCTATAGTGGTGTCGACCAACATATTCGGTCCTCCTCCAACCCCCAATGTTACATCCTTGGAGGACTCACCCACTTCACCAGTTGTAACAACCCGTTTTCCCAACATGCTTCAAATAACATATATTGTATCACATCGTTATATTCATAAAAAGAAATACAAATAAATCACGTACGGTCCAGCAGTCCTGAAACTATACAAACATAACATTTCCAGTTCCTAATCCTCGTCAGCTATCAACTGCGTCTCAAACTTTAATTCTTCCCTTTTTACTAAATAACGATCCTTAACCTGGAATACATATTTTAAAACAGAAAATGAGGGTTAGACCTACAGGTCTAGTGAGAAAATCCCTGTCAATTGAAACCTGTCAAAAAAAATCCATTTATATAAAACTTCTTTATACAAACACACACATATATTTTACACGTAAGTAAATACCAACCAAGACTAGAGTATCGTAATCAAACTCATTCCACCCTGTTCCTCCACAAATGATCAAGTCATTCTGCCTTATCCCTCCCCAAATGGCCATACTAGTGGTTGCAAGCCAACTAGTTAATTTACTCTGCCGTACAACAACTACGGTAAACCCACCGGTCCGCCCACCGGAACCCGGCACTCACCGGTCCGCCCCTCGGATCCCGGCCAAGTATTCTCGTAGAATACTCACATAAATACAATATATATATGTACCAATATATCATATTGTCATTTTATAAAACCTTTCATGACATTTCAACCATGTATAAAGACATCACATATTTTTATAAAAACGTTATCCCATTCCAAACATGCATACATCTCAATATGAACACATAATCACATCATGTAAAAATTCTCAATCCGAACATATCCATCTCATCTATATATCACATATATATGTATCCCAGTTGGAAAATATTTTAAAGAAAAACTCACCTGAAACGTATATCACAAAGCTTTCCCAAGTTAGTATCACGTATTTCCACCCTTCACAGAATCTGAAATCATATAAAATACCACATATCTCTTTTAAAAACTAAACTTACAAAATTCACATATGAAGTCGCAACCCACTAAAAATCGTTATGAACAGTACCCAAATCGCAACCCTCTATTGCGATTCCACCCTGGAATCGCAACCCACTACTGTGATTCCACTCCAAGTCGCAATTCACTATTGCGATCCCAAACCCGAGTCGCAATCAACTACTGCGATTTCAACCCAAGTCGCAAACGACCACTGCGACTTCATACCCGAGTCGCAACCAACTATTGCGACTCCGATGAATGTCGTAGTCGTTCATTGCGACTTCGATGAATCTCAGACCACTGCGACTTCGATGAATCTCAGCCCACTACTCATTCTAAAACCAAGATTTTGCAGTTTTACTCTATGTATGATACTATAAAAGTGCAGATATGTTCAAGACCATATACATAACCTATCCTTAAACATAGAATTCCCAAAACATCCATTTTAACCAAAAACCCACCAAAATTCAACTAGCATTTCAAGAACACTTTTAAGTAATTAGAACACATCAATGTAGGGATTGTTTACCTTGAATTTCAGCAACAAATTCCTAAAGCTTTTTCCTTCTTCTTTCCTTCAATCTTTCTCTCGATCTCTCTCTTTCTCTCTTTCCATCAAAGACACACACACACACTCTAACACTTGCTTCCTTTCAAAAATAAATAAGAAAAGAGGTACTCCTCCTAAGTATCCAAAGAAGGATGGTATGGAGGGAACACCTCCATACCCTTCCCCAACCACTCCCCTATTTCTTTTTCTTTTAAAAAGAAGATGACCAAAATAACCCTCTAACTTCCTTATAATATCCAAGACTAACCCTTAACTTATTTTCCCATAATTAACTAAAATAAAACTTATATAAATAAACTTCCGAATTCTAAAATACTAAAATACTGGTCAATAATAATTAAAATACCTGGTTATTACAACATCTCCCCCTTAAAAGAATTCCGTCCCGGAATTCATACAAGCAACGAACTAGGGTAACTACCACCGAATTGATATCAAAATCCATGAACACATCAAAGTGTTTACGGAACCCTCAAAGGACTTTTACTAGACCACCCGCTTTACTGTTTCTAGTTTACCATTTGCTCTTGCTTCAATACTTCAACCTAAAACATCAAGAGTTTTAATTTCTCACAAGAAATCCGCCCCCTTAAAATAACGATAAACACTCAATACTCAAATCTCACGAAAGTCCAAATTAACTCGAAATTCACTTATACTCATAACATAATCACAATCACTTTATATCACGGAAATTTCTTAATTTTTATCAAACCCGTAAACTTCATCCTACTATTTCCATTTCTTAAACTAGCATAGCATAACCGAAATGATCTCACATCAAGGCTTAATTGCACTGGACACCAAATCATTTATCAAAATAAAATAAGGTCTACAAAGCAACTTAATTTCTCGAATATCAACAAAGCACAACCTTAATCACTTCAATTATCTTAATAACCTCATCATCAAAACTCATACCGTCTTTTATCCAAATATCAATACCAATTCATTTCTTAATAAATAACAAACTCGCTATCATATCAAGTCCTTACATTTCCAATTTAGCACTAAAATACTTTCACAGCTCTTTAGACATTGGTTTCACTTTAACCACTCCGCAATTGAAATTTATCAATACCGGTCTCACCTTACCCCACTAACACAAATACTCAAAACATCATATAATTTCACTATAAAATTAAGCCGAAAGAATTCATCACAACTCCGTTAAAATTTCATGTCACTAATAATATAACTTATTAACGGCTCAATCATGCAAAGTCCAGCACTAAGTAAAAAAAACATCTCTTTAACTTAAACAACTCCATAAGAAAGTTTTATCAACATTAATCTTGCCTTGCTTAACCACAACAATTTCCAACCAAAGATATAATAAATCTACTACGAACCACACCACTAAGTTCATCACATGACCATAAAATCTTTACAACTTAATTTCTCTGATCCAATCCGGTGTTTTCTAACGGTACAACCTTACTCGCTTCGGCTAAGCCCTTCCGCATACTCGACACAGGAAAGGCCGAATGAACTCTCACTATGCGAAACCCTTCGGTACCAAGGCACATACCAAAAATTTAATACCCTCCTAACTACAACAACTCTTACACCAAGAAGAAAACCCACAAAATACGAACAAGGTATAATATTCTAGATCGATCATACCAATATCATTCACACCTCTAGACTCCAGGTTCACCTCAACCTACTATCCCTGCTATGACGGAATCCCCACTAGTCACGACGAGTCGCCTCGCGAATGCACAAACGCATACAGTGTGAAATCAGATAGACATTCGAAATAAGGATTCTATCCCACAACGGTTAGACTCAAACAAGAGCTGCGCCATAGAACTAAATCAAACATTCTAAGGCTATTTAGTTTCCACAGTACCACTTGTAAAGCATTCACTTAACAACCTATCAGGACTAGCATAAATTCCTACTAGCAAGTAATTGTCATACTGCAAGTGATAAGCACCAGGCAATCTAGCCTACATACTCTTATGTTCTAGTAAGCAATCAATTACACCAAGTACTCTACTCTTTTCCTTGACATCGGCTGACTGTACACACCACGCCTTCGATCACAGTTTCTAAAATGTCCCAACAATCCAACACTCCAAAAAAAAATAACGACACTCTTCTCCCCAAAAGATTACAAAATCAACTTGGAGTATCACCTTAATCCGCAGTCGAACTTTTCTCCATAGGTTATCACCAACCCTACAGTCACATCCCTATTCCACAAATACATCTAAAACAGACAACACTTTATTGCATTAATTATACCGATTATGAACATTAGACTACAATTGATTTCCATACTCACCACCACATCTCTCTCGTATTAATACCACGTTCTAACCAACGATCCTTCACCCCGATTAATTCATTCGACTATTTTCTTCTACTCTCCTTTCAACATAAAACACAATTTCCCAAGGATAGCTCATTAGGAGGTGCTCACTCTAGACCGATCCTACGAGCTAGCTTTCTTTCATCTCCATACCGATCGTACACGCTCAATTTCAACCATCGCTATATTTTCCCAATAATTTCACCATAGTTCAAATCGAAGAGAACAAAAAAATTTAACCGAGTTAATTTGAAATCTCACTCATTGTTCGAAACACCCACACACTTCCTCAATTTTCGAAAATCAATACATATTCTTTCAAAATGATAACAAACGATTTGAAACCACACTGTACACCCATCCCCAAAATATAACAACCATAAAAACATCTTTGTTAATAAAATTCGTACCTCTTTATTTCACCTCGTGCCCCAATTAGCACAAATATACGTCATTGTGTCTCTTTTCACGTACAACATTTCCCCGTGCCTCTTTTAGCACACAGTTATATATATATATATATAAATTTTTTGTATATCACGAATCATCTATCACAATTGAAATTTTTATCCATAACATAAACTTTAACATTTGGAGACATAACTTTAGTGTTTGAAAACTGATTTATACACAATGCCACATTCTATACTTCCACAAAATCTTTTCAAAATTCTAACATGCACAATTCAATTTGAAAATTTCTAACAATTGCAAGCGTTAGATAAAACATCCCAAATTAAACTACTAACCACTTTCGCCCCTAAAATATAAATTTAATTTACCACTTTGAACAATCTTCCAAATTCAAACACATATGACAACGGTTATCACTTTTGATTACTAAAAGCTTTTCCTTACTAATCATTCCCAAAACACTATTTACTTTCTAGTTTCAATTATCCTTGATTTATCACTTAAATTTATCATGCTATATCCTAATGAATAACCATGCTAATTTCGATATCATCCGAAATATTTGTTACACTCTTATTAAATTAGAACTAATCTCTTTTCACACCAAATGCTTCCAAACCTACACTCTTACTAAGTCTTATCAAAAGTAACTCATATATCCTTAATATAAAATTTGTTAACAAACGAAAACTTTAAGTCAATCACCCGACAATCTCTTCTTTCATCATAACCACTTACTCCAATAAATCAACTTTATTTTCTCATACCGAAATACCAAGGATCACTTATCATTTCTTAATCAAAGGTTTTAACAAGATCAGACTCCTACACCACAATATATTTACTATACTAAGTCTAAACAAACGGTCCCGCTACCATCCATCATTAATATAATCAACTATTTAAACACCCTAGATCATCACGAGCAGTACTTAATAATATACAATTCACTTAAGTTTGTTCCGCAAAGGAAATTCATCATCATTCACTTCACTTTACATAATCGACAAATCATTACTTAATTGACAGGTTTAACAAAATCAAGTTCCAACACCATCCTATACTTGCTACTACCTCAAATTCCAACAAGATTTTCAAAATAACTTAATAGGCACTCCACTCTTATCTATAATACCAACACATTTATCAAATTCCTTTCCTAATGCAATTAAGTCAACAAAAGATTGAAAACACAATTAATCGGTTCGCACCGAAGTCAAATAGCACTTTAGCACGTGTAGAGTTTGTATAAATATACCTGTCTTCGTCTCTATCCATGTCGAGACCGACTTGTCACTCGGTAGATTTCAACTAGGTTAATATACACATAAGCACATACCCCATATAATAAGGTATTCCGGTCCAATCATGTAACTGTAAGCTCACAATTACACTGGCCAGGTGTAACTCGAATTTACCTTTCATGATATTCCTTATACCGTGTTATACTTAATATCCCAAGGTTCTACAATAATAGGGACATCCTACTTCACATGCAGTTTAAGTCTAGGTACAGATACTAATACCTAAATCCCTTAAACTAAGGCTCTGATACCATCTGTAACAACCCGTTTTCCCAACATGCTTCAAATAACATATATTGTATCACATCGTTATATTCATAAAAAGAAATACAAATAAATCACGTATGGTCCAGCAGTCTCGAAACTATACAAACATAACATTTCCAGTTCCTAATCCTCGTCAGCTATCAACTGCGTCTCAAACTTTAATTCTTCCCTTTTTACTAAATAACGATCCTTAACCTGGAATACATATTTTAAAACAGAAAATGAGGGTTAGACCTACAGGTCTAGTGAGAAAATCCCTGTCAATTGAAACCTGTCAAAAAAAATCCATTTATATAAAACTTCTTTATACAAACACACACATATATTTTACACGTAAGTAAATACCAACCAAGACTAGAGTATCGTAATCAAACTCATTCCACCCTGTTCCTCCACAAATGATCAAGTCATTCTGCCTTATCCCTCCCCAAATGGCCATACTAGTGGTTGCAAGCCAACTAGTTAATTTACTCTGCCGTACAACAACTACGGTAAACCCACCGGTCCGCCCACCGGAACCCGGCACTCACCGGTCCGCCCCTCGGATCCCGGCCAAGTATTCTCGTAGAATACTCACGTAAATACAATATATATATGTACCAATATATCATATTGTCATTTTATAAAACCTTTCATGACATTTCAACCATGTATAAAGACATCACATATTTTTATAAAAACGTTATCCCATTCCAAACATGTATACATCTCAATATGAACACATAATCACATCATGTAAAAATTCTCAATCCGAACATATCCATCTCATCTATATATCACATATATATGTATCCCAGTTGGAAAATATTTTAAAGAAAAACTCACCTGAAACGTATATCACAAAGCTTTCCCAAGTTAGTATCACGTATTTCCACCCTTCACAGAATCTGAAATCATATAAAATACCACATATCTCTTTTAAAAACTAAAGTTACAAAATTCACATCTGAAGTCGCAACCCACTAAAAATCGTTATGAACAGTACCCAAATCGCAACCCTCTATTGCGATTCCACCCTGGAATCGCAACCCACTACTGCGATTCCACTCCAAGTCGCAATTCACTATTGCGATCCCAAACCCGAGTCGCAATCAACTACTGCGATTTCAACCCAAGTCGCAAACGACCACTGCGACTTCATACCCGAGTCGCAACCAACTATTGCGACTCCGATGAATGTCGCAGTCGTTCATTGCGACTTCAATGAATCTCAGACCACTGCGACTTCGATGAATCTCAGCCCACTACTCATTCTAAAACCAAGATTTTGCAGTTTTACTCTATGTATGATACTATAAAAGTGCAGATATGTTCAAGACCATATACATAACCTATCCTTAAACTTAGAATTCCCAAAACATCCATTTTAACCAAAAACCCACCAAAATTCAACTAGCATTTCAAGAACACTTTTAAGTAATTAGAACACAACAATGTAGGGATTGTTTACCTTGAATTTCAGCAACAAATTCCTAAAGCTTTTTCCTTCTTCTTTCCTTCAATCTTTCTCTCGATCTCTCTCTTTCTCTCTTTCCATCAAAGACACACACACACACTCTAACACTTGCTTCCTTTCAAAAATAAATAAGAAAAGAGGTACTCCTCCTAAGTATCCAAAGAAGGATGGTATGGAGGGAACACCTCCATACCCTTCCCCAACCACTCCCCTATTTCTTTTTCTTTTAAAAAGAAGATGACCAAAATAACCCTCTAACTTCCTTATAATATCCAAGACTAACCCTTAACTTATTTTCCCATAATTAACTAAAATAAAACTTATATAAATAAACTTCCGAATTCTAAAATACTAAAATACTGGTCAATAATAATTAAAATACTTGGTTATTACACCAGTGATTGTGACGACGCCATCTTCAAGTTCTCAATCGGCGACCGCGTCTCCCTCACCAGTGGTTCCATCCACTCCATCAACCCTTGGAGTAAGCAACGGTTCTGACGCAACTGCCACATCTTCATCAACCGATGTTGTTTCTCAACCTGCGGCTGCTACACGTCTACTTCCAGTTCCATCACTTAAAGCAGTTCAGAATCTACCCCTTGGGTCCTACATCGATGCGGATGATTCAGAACCTCTATCGGACCCGCTACCCCACACGAGGAAATGGACTCGAGCGTACCCCCCGGAACAAATCATTGGCGATCCGTCAGCTCCTGTTCAGACTAGAGCAAAGACGGAAGCTGAAGACGATGTCGCCCCCGTACTGCTGAGTAATACATAAAAATGGGCGGCAACCGATAATGAGTGCCTCTTCTCCATTTTCCTGAGCAATGTCGAACCAGCGACGGTGAAAGATGCCTTACACGACCCAGAATGGATAATGGCCATGCAAGAAGAGCTCAATGAATTCGAGAGTCTGAAAGTATGGCGCCTGGTCCCTCGCCCGAAGAACCGAACCATCATCGGCACGAAATGGATTTTCAAGAACAAAAAGGACGACAATGGTGTCGTGGTACGCAACAAGACTCGTTTGGTCGCTAAGGGGTATCGACAACAAGAGAGGATCGACTACGAAGAGACGTTCGCACCTGTTGCCCGAATCGAGGCTATTCGGATGTTTCTCGCGTACGCCGCTTACAAGAACTTCACCGTGTGTCAAATGGATGTGAAGACGGCGTTTATGAATGGCGATCTCAAAGAAGAGGTGTACATCTCCCAACCGAAAGGTTTCGTAGATCCGGATCACCCAAATCATGTGTACCGACTTGACAAAGCGCTATACGGACCCAGACAAGCACCGAGAGCCTGGAATGATAAACTGTCTACTTTCCTCATCAACTCCGGCTTCTCGAAAGGTAAAATCGACACAACCCTTTTCATCAAAAGGGAAGGTGAGCATATTCTTTTAATTCAAGTCTATGTCGATAACATTATCTTCGGTTCTTCTTATCCTCAATACTATCGCAACTTTTCACTCCTCATGAAACAATATTTTAAAATGAGTATGATGGGTCAGATGAACTTCTTTCTCGGTCTTCAAGTTCAACAACTGTCGACCGGGATATTCATCAATCAATCTAAGTACATCGCAGATATTCTTCGCAAATTTAAGATGGAACAGTGTTCTCCCATGCGTACGCCCATGTCATCGGGTACTAAGTTGCATGCCGATCCTGACGGAAAGGCCGTGAACACTACTACCTATCGAGGAATGATTGGTTCGCTGACGTATTTGACGGCAAGTCGGCCGGATATAATGTTTTCCACCTTTCTGTGTGTTAGGTTTCAGTCTAATCCAAAAGAGTCACACATGATAGTAGTTAAGAGAATTATTAGATATTTGAAAGGTACTGCTAATCTTGGCCTTTGGTACCCGAAGGATACAGGTTTCGGGCTTACGGCGTATTCTGATGCTGATCATGCGGGAAGTATGCTCGACCGGAAAAGCACCACGGGACACGTCCAGTTCTTGGGCGACAAATTGGTTAGCTGGGCCTCCAAGAAGCAAACTTGCGTTTCCACCTCCACGGCGGAAGCGGAGTACGTGGCCACGGCTAGCTGCTATTTCCAGGTGATCTGGATGCGGACACAACTGAAGGATTATGGGTATAACTATTCCAACATCCCGATCTATTGCGATTCCAAGAGTGCCATTGCTATCACAAGCAATCCGGTGCAACATACAAAGACGAAACATATAGACGTGCGCTACCACTTCATCAAGGATCATGTGGAGAAAGGTACGGTGGAACTCTACTTCGTATGTACGGAAAACCAACTTTCAGATTTGTTTACCAAGGCGTTGGACGAAAAACGGTTCCATGAACTTGTATCCAAGCTTGGTATGCTCAATCTGAAAGTCTGAGTCCCAGCTGTACTTGTCACACCTTTCCTACACTACGGGACAATTGTATCTTTAGCAGTTACACTTGTTCCGCAGCGTGGTTTATGTGTTTCAAGCACATCGGTGACATGTTCTCTGTATTTTCGTGTGTAGTGTTTCTCTCATTTTTCAGTTTTCCATGTTTCTTTAATTTTCTTCGTCTGGTCTTTGTTATTCCCGTTCTACTAACCGTTTGCTGTTCAAGCTGTTTCCTCGAATGCCAAGTCCCAAAGGTACGTATTTCATCTCTGTGACGATAGAAGAACAATTTTTTAGAAATTGAGGGGGAGAAATGTCAGTTTGACAAGTCGAGGGGAAGTTTTTGTCATTTCGTTCAAAGTTTTGTTTAGTTTTGTTTAAATTGTGTGTTTAAGTTTTTTTATGAAAAAAAAATCGGGGACTTAATTTCGAAAAGTTGAGGGGGAGCAGTGCTGATTTCCAAATATTGAGGGGGAGAGTCAGTTTTCGAACTGTTGAGGGGGAGAAGTGAATATTTCAAACCTGAAGGATTAAAAGTGTAAATTTTAAGTTCAGGGGAAAATTTTCAAACTTCAGGGGTAAATTTTGCCAAGTACCCAAAATAGAGACGAAGTTGGACCGGGAGAATTTAAGGCATTCGGTACCGGACTGACTTCCGGTATCGACCGGTATAAAAACCGGATTTTCTCAAAAAGTGTTCATATTTTCAAACTCTCGCGCCTAAAACTCTCTCAACCAACTTTTCTCAAGTGTTCTCAATCGTGTGTTTGTACATCAAATCAGTCTCGGATCATCTTCATATCTCAGGTATGTCTCCACTCAATGCTTAATTTCTGTTCTATACTTGAAATCGATTCAAATAACTCTCAAATCGATCGATTTACTTGTGTAAATCGCCGACAGCCGCTGTTAGGGTTCATACCTTTTCAGTTCGCGATTTTGGATTGAAATCGATGTGTTTAGTATGCAATCATCATTAAATCGAACACGTTTAAGTGGTGAGAATCAAGTGTTGGAATCGATTTTAGTCCGAAGTGTTTAATTTCTTGAGTCTGTATTCGATTTAGGGTTCCGGTACTGAGTTCCGGAATGTGTGCTAGTTCCGGAAGCTTTGGGTTCCGGACTTGATTAAGCTATCTGTTCTGGTATTTGTTAAAGTTTTGAGTTCTGGAATTTATATTCTTAAGTGTGATGTTCCGGTATTCTTCTTTAACAGTTCCGGTATTATGAAAATTTCAAGTTCCGGAATTCACTTTACATAGTTCCGGATGTCGATATTTTATTCGGTTCCGAAACTCACTTACTTCTGGTTATTTCTAACCTCTTGTGTTCCGGAACTTGAGTTCCGGTATTCCATGCTTCCGGAGTTACTGTTCACTTCCGGAATCCACATTGTCCCGGTACTCCTTGTTGAATTCCGGAACTTCTGTGTATTTGAACTTATTCACTGTTCATATTTACTGTTTCATTTGCCTAGCTTACTGTTTCATTGCTAATATATGCCATATTGAGGATCTGAATGCACATGAATGCACACACATACACATAATCAACTCGAACTCCTGTGCTATTGGAATCTTTCTATGTTCGCTTGATTTTGTGCACTGTTTCATTGATATACCTGTTTGTTGAGGACTTGTTCACACACATATTGCACATAAATGCAATTTGGCTTATTTTGACGATTTGTGATCACACATATGCCATGATTGCACATTAATGCTTATACGTGCACACTCTCAACTCGGACTTGTCAAGAATCGAGTGGTGAACTGTCTTGGACGGTACCGACTCTCGGTTTTCCAAATCCAAGAATACGGGCCCCGAGACTAGCTTTTTTCTTTCACAAGCCATGCATACTCAACACGTATTACCTTTTAACAGGTTCATGGCTCAACCGAATCCCAATCCGCCTCAAGGCAATGCCCCGCTCCTTCCCGAAGGTCCGAACCTTCCATTGGTTCCCAACAACTACCACCTAGACCCGACAACCCTGATTTGCCAATGTCCAGTCATCGTGGCAATTCTGACACGCCACGCACTTAACCGAGCACTGACGGCTCACACTCCAGTTCCCGCCGTGTACGTGGATCAACTATGGCGTTCACTCGCACCTATCGAACACGGCCAGCATTTCATTCTTCGTGGACGTATTGGCGATTCTAACACTGTTATCACTCGCCACGACTTCCGACGCATTCTCGAACTTCCGGAAGCGAATGCAATTCCAGGACGAGATGCATATGACGCTCAAGTCACCGACGACGTTCTTTATCGAGACATTCGAGCTCTCGGATATCAAGGCCACTTAACACAACCATCACACTTCTCCAGAGTTCGCCTTCAGCCAGTCTGGTACACACTGTTCACCATATTGAACAGGTGTTTATCAGCCGTGAACCGAGGAATCGATCAGACATTCGGTAACCTACTCGGCTTATTCCATGCAGTTATCTACAGCCGTCATGTCGACTACGCAACGATACTCTGGACGGAGCTTGTTGCCCAAGTTCAAAAGAAGCAAGCACGCAGCCGACGCCTCACCTTTCTGCCTTATCCATGTTTTCTCCAGCTGATAGTCGCGCACTTCATGGCGACCAACCTCACAATACCTCCACGCGCTGATCATGAGGTACTCTTATCTACACGCATGACTAGAATTCAAAACATACAAGTCATAGAAGACCTAGTCCCTATGGTGATTCCAACAGACTTACTAGCCATCACGGACCAAACGGCACAGAGTGTTATAGACTACAGGAGAGAGAACAACCTAGACGCTTCTATGGACCAGCCAAATCCGGCTGGACCTGCCCAGGGAGTGCAACCCGTGAGGCGAACATGTCCACGTATGCGAGTACGAGGGGTCCGACAAGCAGGGGCTGTCGGACGGGGTGTAATGAGAGAAAACATTGAGAAGGGATCAGGCATGGGTAGTGCCGGGAGGTCCACACGCGGTGCTAGTTCGTCCTGACCCCGACCCCGACCACGTACACCGACTCCACCTAGAGACGAAGCTACTACTCTACATGATGTGATGGTGGAAGGTGTATCGCGCGATCATGTAGCTGAAGAGGCAGCCTCCTCTTCCAGCTCCGAGTCCGGCTCGGCCTCCGGAACAGCTTCCGGTTCTTCTTCTGGCTCCGAATCAGAGTCCGAATCCGAGTCTCAACCAGGCTCGGCTTCCGGTTCTTAAGAAAGGTCAGAGGAATCCGGCAGTGAGGAAACCGAGTTGGACGATGATGATGATGATGATGAAACTCCAAACCCCGAAGCCTTACTTGGGGAGAAAAGGAGAGCGGAGGGAGATATAGTCGAAAAAGAAATGACAAGTGAGGTGAGAGAAAGGCGAAGTAAGAAAAAACATGAGAGTGCAAGTGTGATGGAGCAATCTTCACATGTTGCTCCCAACCAGCCTATATCTAGACAAGCAGCCACATCTGCTATCCCTTTGCATCCGTTGCATCGGGGTATTGAAGAAGACGTCGTGGGCCTAGCGGCGCAAATGCACACACCCCTAGCCACTCCGTTTCCTCTCAAAATGAAACGGTTTCATCTTCTCACGGGGATTCAACACAACTTCCACCGGTCTCTCGCTCGGAGGGTACTGGTGTTGAAACAAGAGAACAACATCCCCCGTTCTCGACTTCTTTGGATGCACTATTGAGTCTAGATCCCTTTGCAATTATTTCTTTGGCTAGGACACGGGTCGATACTACAGCTAATGTCGAGAGTATTGGTGCCTCGATCGGAACGCCCAGAGTGAGTCTACCTTTCGGTAGCTCACAAGGACAGGGCGGAAGACCTACCACGGCTACCATCACGCCAACCGTGAACGTAGGCAGTACTGCAGTGCAATTCACCACAGCTACTACAACGGAAAGGCTAAGTGCCGTCGGAGTTACTCACCTGGAATTCGTCTCCAAGGAGCAAATGGACGACGCCTTAAAGGTTGTCCAAACAACGATCATGAAGCAGCTTTCAGATGATATTGCCTTCATAAAAAGGGTCGTCGCGGGTAAAGGCATGGCTACCGAAGTCCCCCCAGTGCAACCATAGATCAGAATGCCACCGCCTACTCCAACCCCGAGTATCCTGAACATGAGCGTCGAGGCTCTCAAAGCCGCCTTACTGTATAAACTGTTGTCTCAATCCAACGTCGACGCCTCATCAGAAGCTGACCTAGTGAGCTTTCTCCGCTCGCAATCCCAACCACTGCCCCCAGCTACACAGACAGATACTCGACTTGATTCTCTTACATCAACATTATCCGAAGTAAAGAAGGCCCTCGATAAACTATCCTAGAGGGTTTCCAGCCTTGAAGACACCTGTGAAGGGTCAGGTCCTGAGTTCTAAACGAATACATGATGATTAGGATGATCCTGATCAGCATGAGGGGGAGAAGAGAATGAGACTGACCGAGCTATCAACCACAACGACAGAAGCTACAACGGAAACTCCAACTGAACCAGAATCACAGCAACAACAACAGCCTACAGAGTCCGAAATGGTTCAAGACATGGAGATATCTACACCGGTCAGGGAAACGACAACAGAGTCAGCACATTCAACGGTTGAAATGCCCGAGGATCAATCATAAGACATCTTAGTGCTGACGGTTCCAGAGCGGCCTATCCTAGAGTTGATTGATGAGGACTCTGCCGGCGATCCGGAACTTGAGACAGAATGGAGACACAAAGCTATAATAGCCATCCAGTCTGAAACAGAAGCTTTGTGGGATTTCACTGGCGAATATGAGGTTATGGATGATGCCGACTACGATCAGATTCTTCTTCAAAGCGAACAGATCTCGATCTCTCAGCCATATATACACGACACTGCCAGTACTTCAGAACTTCCAACTCCAGCTCCAACACCGGCTCCGGCTCAACCTGCTCTTCCAGCCCGTTGGGAACGAATCCGAATACTGGTTCCTTATCTGGAGGAATCTCAGAAGAAGTTATTTCCCCACTGGATCAGGCCTCTAGACCCGGTAAAGGTTCACGGGGTTTCATTTCTAAAAGATTCAGTTCGCAAACAGTATTTGGAGGTAATGAAGCGCAGCAGGTTGGTCTCCCACGTCCGCACGCGTCACAGGGTCACAGAAATTGTGGAGATCGTGTCTGACAGAATTCTGAGTGTATGGTTCCATACTTTTACAGTTAAGAGGGAAGACGGTAATGAATGGGTATTCTCGGAAGCCGACTTCAGGAATCTATACCTGGACGACTTTCCGGTTCTACTAAAAGACTTGAAGACCCGCACTATCCGACCACTACTGATCACCAAAGCCCTCGAGACGATCAAAAGATTCATGAAGTGCACGATAACTTTCGCCTACATCAACGACTTTCAGTTGGGCCTCGAAAGTAACCGGAAAAAGTTCAGTGAGGGTACGGTGATGAATGTACAGACAGAGCTGAAGAAGATCATAGAAGAAGAGGACAAAGGGTCGCCAAGAATCATCGCCAACGTCAGAAAGTATCTAGCCAAAAAGCTCCTCGAAGCCATTGAAGACCGGCTAGAATTCAGAAACTCCATTCGTCGTTTTGAAGTGTTATTCGCCATCCGAAGGCGATATGTCCCTAATTGGCGTGACATTGAACTTCAATTCCAAGGGGGAGATTGTTAGGTCACGTTAGTGGAATGTGAAGTACAGGGACTGTTTATGTTAATTCTTGTAAATACCCTAGTGGTATAAATAGTTTGCTTATCTCTATTATTAGGGTTAATGATCATAATTTAGAATTGGTTGACAGTGTACGGCGATTGCCATTGAAACTCTTTTTGTTCATCTTTAATGCAAGTGAGATTTATGATTGATTGCCTAATTGTGTTGATTACATTGTGATTGTTATTGAATCTGGGATCCACAATTAATAAAAAAAAAACTCATGCTTTTATGGTTTCATGAACACAAGCAAATAGAAAAAAGAATAACTCGATTGTTGAACACAACAAGACTTCAACATCCACTTTCTTCAAAGTCGCTATAAATTTAGAATTAGACAAAATCTATCTTTAAATGATTAACAATACGTAGAGAATATCTCCTATAATCATGCATATGTAATAATTTAATAGATAACAACCATAAATAGATCAAAAATATAAAAAGACGATAAAACACGTTTATTAAAAAATATATATATAGATCATTCTAATGAATGAAAATGTGTTTTCAAAGTTTGTAATAATGTAAGACTCTCAAAATTGGAAGAGCAACTAAATAAAAACTTCGATTAAAAGACAAAAGAAGATGAAATTCTTACTACGAATCATCCATAAAATCACCACAAAATTTAAAACGTCACAACTCCAACATTAATCATAATCTAAGTCTCACAATAAGACCAAATAAAGACGGGTATTACTTAACACAAATACAAGCTGCTATTCCCTTAATAAATGCGGAAGACTTAACTAAGCACTTCACTCCACGAGCACACTACTAGCACTCATCTCTTCATAGTGTCACTAGAATTAACCCAACTTGAACCTGTTGCACATGCCGACAAAGAAAAAGATTAGGCTAACGCCTAGTGAGTTCAAGAGTTTTATCATGATTGTGTAAATCAATAAACGAGGAGGATGTAGCTTGAAAACATAATTTTCTCAATAGAATTTATAACACTTATGTAAACAACTAATTTTTCCAACACACACAAATCTTGAGTCGGAAGCTCTCATATGAAACATTTTCCAAAAAACTTACTCCACAACTCACGCAAAATGTGTTTTGACGTTAAATATCCCGAGTAATATAAACGTGAATAAAACTCCAATATACAAAACAACCAATAAGGATGAAGCATAGTACCTGTTTGGGTAAAATTTTCACTAGTCTCGACCACGACCAAAAATGGAAAACATTTATTGCACTTTTTTATAATGAGATTAAATCATAAACACTTTATCGTCTGACCAAAGTTAAAATCGAAAGTTGCTCGTGACACTCGACCGTCGTAAGGAACCTTACGACCTCGACCGACTAACATACGTTATTACTGTTATGATTTCGCTGTTTAATGCAGGGTCAACACTATTAATGGCCAACGGACATAACCGACAGAGTTAATTACGAGCATTAACCACAGCGACCGTTACGACCGTTACCTGCAGCCTTTAAGGAATCATTCAAAGCTTCGAAGATTATAAATATGAAGGTTCAACAACATTTGCGGACAACTGAACTCTCAATAACACTCACTACAGTATTCGAAGTAAAGAACTCTCTCTCAACAGATCGCTCTCGATGCACAATTTCTACGCACGACACATTGTCTCTACACACGACGCATTAGTTTTTTACATTCGATACACTTGTTTACTTTACATTTAAAGTCTTTCTTTCATTTGTATTGTAATCGGTATACTCTCGACACCTGAAACATAATGACATCGCCCCTGTTTAGCGATCATAGTGCAGCGACGACACCTCACTGTCGTCCGCAGGTTTTTTCCTCGTTGAGGTTTTTCCCGCGTCACCAAATTCCTTGCGTCTCATTTACATTATTTGTCTTTATCGCATTGCTTTGTCGAACGATTTCTATCTTTAGTTGTTAAGCTCCACAATCAACCTTAAGTTATCCTTCTGGACGATTTTTGGCATTAACAGTTTGGCGCCCACCGTGGGCCCCATCTAGAGAAAATCTTCGACAAACGTGTGTCTTATTAACGGTTTCTTGGAGTTTCCTCTGTTTTCTGTTTCAGGAAAATGGCAGCCCGTGGAAATCAAGAGCAGCTCATTGCCCAGATGTATCATGAGCTGGAGGATGCGCGGGATCAAATCAATGTCCTGGCTGATCAGACTCGGAGAGCAGCTGAGGAAATCGCACGGCTAAGGAATCAGAATCTGGGCTGATAACTCGGACCGCATAACGGTCCAAGACCGTTCGTTCAGAATCCAGGTCCAGGATCGTTCGGTCAGAACCCCGGATCCGCTCCATTTGTCCATAATCCAGGACCAGGACCGTTCGGTCAAAATCAGTAACAAGGTCAATTCATGCAGAATCAGTAGCAGGGATCGTTCGATGGCAATCCCCAGTTCGGGCCAGTTCCTCCCCAGCATCTGAGACCTCCGCTCATGAATAATGGGTCTCAACCGTACTTCGTCCCTTTCAATGGGGACGTCAATGGTTCGTCGTACGGAAACGGCACTAGTTCAGGAGTTAACCCTCAAGCAAGAGTAAATCTTGATCCTAGCGACCCCATTGCTCAGCGGTTGAAGATGCTAGAAGACCAGAATGAGCGTATCCTGTCCCTACTCGCTAAGCTATCGGGGGCAGCCGTGCCCGTCGATGTCGAGTCTCGTTCAGGATTTCAGGCGTCGCCTTTCGTCGACACGATTGCGACCGTCGATGTCCCGAAGAAGTATAATATCCCCGCCTTTACGCCCAAGTATTCGGGGATAACCGATCCGACGGAACACACCGTCCAGTACAAGCAGCTGATGTGGACAATCTCAATCCCACATATGTATCAAGAAGTGTGCATGTGCAAGAGTTTTGGCACGACTCTTACGGGTCCTGCCCTCTAGTGGATGATTAACCTTAAACCCAGATCCATTGGGTCGTTCACCGAGTTAGTCAACCAGTTCTCTCAGCAATTCGCCAGTAGTCGTAAGATGGAGAAGCATACCAACGACCTATATTATGTCATTTAGAAGACCGGTGAATCTATCCGGAGTTACTTCAACAGATTCAACGCGGAAATGATCAGTGTCCATAACTGCGACGTCAAGACCGCGATCAAAGCCTACAAACGTGGTCTGGACAACAGTTCGGGTCTATACACTGACTTGACGAAGTATCCTCCAGAGAATTTCGAAGACGTCTGAGCCAGAACCCTTGCTTATATGAGGGTGGAAGACGACGCGGCCTTTCGTCGTAAGTGTTTGGGTAAAAATTCACCAGCCTCGACCACGACAAAGTAAGGACAACATTTATTACACTTTTTTATGGTAAGGTAAAATCATAGTACTTTATCCCCTGAATAAAATTAAAATCGAAAGTTATTCACCTCACGACACTCGACCATAACGTCGTCTAGCTCACACGACCGTCGTATGAAACCTTGCGACCTCGACCGACTAATGTGCAATATTACTATTACGTTTTTTCAGTGTTTAATGCAGGAATCAATGTCATTGATGACCAACGGCTATAACCGACGAAGGCCATTAAACAGCATTAAGATCGACGTCCGTTACGTCTGTTACCAGAAGCATTTAAGGAGTCAATTAAAGTACCTGAAGACTATAAATACCAAGTTCAATCATCATTTCAAGGGGCATCACACAACACCTTGAATAATCTACACTCTGAAGAACACTCGAAGCAAAGAATTCTCTCTCAACAGATCGCTCTCGACGCACGATTTACACACACGACGCTTAATTTCTACACACGGCGCACCGGTTTTTACATTCGATACACTTGTTACTTTACATTTAAAGTCTTTCTTTCATTTGTATTGTAATCATTGTACTTTCGACACCCGAAACATAAGGATACCGCCCCTGTTTGGCGACCATAGTGCAGCGACGACTTCCACAGTCGTCCGCGGGTTTTTTCCTCGTTGAGGTTTTTCCCGCGTCACCAAAATCTATGTCTCATTTACGTTTTTTGCCTTTGTCGTACGGTTTGTCGAAAGATTTCCCTTCTTTAGTTGTTAAGCTCCACAATCAACCTGAAGTTATCCTTCTAGACGATTTTTGGCATTAACAGTTTGGCGCCCATCGTGGGGCCCCATCTAGAGAAAATCTTCGACAAACGTGCGTCTTACTAACGGTTTCTTGGAGTTTCCTCCTCTTTCTATTTCAGGAAAATGACAGACCACGGAAACCAAAAGCAAATCATTGTCCAGATGCATGAGGAGCTTGAGAATAAACAAGGCGCTCCTGGGATAGTTGACGATTATCGCCTGGAGGAAGTTGTCCTGGACCAGAGCAAGCCTGACCAGAAAGTCCTCGTAGGGTCGTCCCTAGATCCCTGCCTAATAGACAAGCTAATATCTTTTTTGCAGGAACATGCCGATTGTTTTGCCTGGTCGCATGAAGACATGGTCGGCATAGACCCTGGTGTCATTTCCCACAAGCTCAATATCGACCCATCGTTTAAACCTAACAAACAAAAGCGCCGAAAATTTGCTCCTGAAAGGAATAAAGTGATAAATGATAAGGTCGACAACCTCCTGAAGACAGGGAAGATTCGAGAAGTAAAGTACCCCGATTGGCTTGCTAATGTCGTGGTCGTAGCAAAGAAAAATGGCAAATGGAGGGTATGTATTGACTTCACATAGCTCAACAAAGCCTGTCCAAAAGATCCTTTCCCATTGGCACATATCGATGTCATGGTCGACACGACGGAAGGGCATGAACTGTTGACGTTCATGGATGCTTATTCTGGATACAGTTAGATCTTGATGCACGTTGAGGACCAAGAAAAAACTGCATTCATGACAGATCGAGGTATTTACTGTTATAAAGTTATGTCGTTCGGTCTAAAAAATGCAGGTTCCACCTACCAACGTCTGGTGAACAGAATGGTAAAAGACCATCTTGGCGACACAATGGAAGTGTATATCGACGACATGCTAGTCAAGTCGAAGCAGGCAATCGACCACGTCGAGCATTTAAGGCAGTCGTTCGACATCCTTCGGAAATACAGCATGAAGCTCAACCCGATGAAATGTTCCTTTGGTGTCGGTGCCGGGAAATTCCTGGGTTATATGGTCACTCGACGAGGAATCGAGGCCAACCCCGACCAGATCAAAGCTATTATCGAGATCAAATCTCCGAGGAATTTCAAAGAAGTCCAAAAGCTCACTAGTCGGGTGGCAGCTTTGAACAGGTTTATCTCTCGATCCTCAGATAAATGCCATCTATTTTACAATGTCCTAAGGAAAAATAGAGGATTCGACTGGACCGACGGTCATGAGCGAGCATTGCAAAAACTTAAGGAGTACATGACGTCGCCTCCTCTGTTGTCAAAACCTCATGATCATGAGGTCTTGCAGCTATATTTGGCTGTTAGTCCTAATGCAGTAAGTGTCGTCCTGACACGAGAAGATGAAAAGCAACAACTTCCGATCTACTATGTAAGTAAATCTATCTTGGACGCAGAAACCAGGTATTCCTCTACGGAAAAATTGCTTTTATCGCTAGTCACAGCTGCCAAGAAATTGCGACACTATTTTGAATCGCATCCTATTACTGTAGTTACTAACTTTCCTCTTAAGTCTATCTTGAGGAAACCTGAGTTGACAGGTCGTTTGGCAAAATGGAGTATATATCTCAGCAGTTACGACATCGATTTCAAGCCCAGGATCGCGATCAAGTCGCAAGCCTTGGTGGATTTCATTGCTGATTTCAGCCCTGAATTGGAGAAGGAAGCAGAGCGCAAAGTGTGAACTGGGGCGACTCACGATGACCTGCCTTGGACTCTGTATGTCGACGGTTCTCCAACACTAGAGGTTCAGGACTATGCGTCGTCTTAAAGTCGCCACAGGGGGGCAAGATGGTATATTCAGTTCGGTGCGACTTCAAAACCACCAACAACGAAGCTGAGTACGAAGCCCTGATCGTGGGAATGAATACGGCCCACGACTCGGGAGCAACCGCGTTACATGTCAAAAGAGACTCTCTCCTGGTCGTGAACCAGATCAATGGAGAATTTACGGCTAAAGATTCAAAGATGACAGCGTACCTGAAGGTAGCAATAGAAAAATCTAAACAATTTAAGACATTCTCCATTGAACAGATTCCAAGAGACCAGAACACTCAGGTCGACGTTTTAGCAAACCTTGGGTCTGCTCTGGTTGAACCAATATTCGACAGTATTCCCATGATCCATCTGGCGACATCGTCCATCGAAAATGTCGATGTCATCCAGATCGAAGACCAAGAAGATGATTGGTCGTGCGACATCCGAAATTTCCTGATGCACGACCAACTCCCAGAAGACAAGATGGAAGATCGAAAGATCAGATTCAAAGCATCCAAGTATGTCGTGATCAGAGATAGACTCTATCGACGATCGTCGACGGGTTTAAACCTTAGATGCATCATCAGCAAGAGTCAAGTTCAGAAGATCCTTCAAGAGATGCACGATGGAGAGTGTGGCAATCACTCAGGAGGTCGCAGTCTGGCTAATCGTATCTCTTGACAAGGCTATTTTTGGCCAACACTGCGACAAGACGCCGCCGGGTATGTTCAGAACTGTGATCCTTGTCAACGAGATTCAGGTATGTCCCATAAACCTTCTGAACCTTTGCACTCGACACTTATCCCATGGCCCTTCATGAGGTGGGGAATGGATATTGTCGGCAAGTTACCACCTACTCCATGGCAAAAGGTATTTCTCCTCGTACTTACGGTTTATTTTTCTAAGTAGGTAGAAACAACTGCCTTTTCCCAAATTCGGGACAAGGAAGTCGTCTCTTTTATCCAGACTAACATCATATGCATGTTTGGGATTCCATCCGAAATTGTCTGCGACAATGGGTCCCAGCTCATAAGCAACAGGACTCGACAGTTCTGTGAAGACCGCAACATCAAGCTAACGACCTCGACTCCCAGATATCCCCAAGAGAATGGACTTGCTGAGTCGAGCAATAAGACCATTATTGCTTCGATCAAGAAGAGGTTGTTGGTTCCCGGTTTTGTTTAAACAAGATTATCAAATCTATTAGTTCAAGTTTGAGTTTGATGCGGAAGCGTATTTGAAGAACTAACAGATATATTTGATAGATTTAGAACATAATATAAATAAACAGTGAACAGGAAATAATATCTTAAAGTTTACTGAATATATATATATTAAGAACAGATTCAAGAACAGTGAGTAAGCAAAGCTTTTTAAAACAGATATGACTCTCAAAGTGTTTAAAGCTTGTGATGTTTTTCTCTCTTGAATTCTTGTTTCGATTGTTCAATTGATCGATCGATGGATAGATAGATAGGAAGAACTCAACATGAGTCTTCCTTATATACTACTCTAAGGGGACCATAAAGCATATGCTACTATTCACAAAGGACGGTATGAATAGTTGGACGGATGGCATGAACAGTTGGACGTGTTGTATTGCATTCAATGCAGCAGACGTCTATTATGTACTAAGCCCTATTGAATCCAACCAGAGTTTGACACGTTGCAGTTGGACAGGGCATGCTACCATGCAAGTTGATGAACAGGTCTTGTAACAGTAGCAAGATATTATAAATATCTTTTAAGTCTTTGTTGAAGACCGCAGAGGCTCTGTGAAGTGCCACAGAGGTTCTGCGGTTTGGTCCTTAGAAGAGCAGTCTTCACCGGATTCCGAGTCTTTGGTCTTCTTTACGCGTATGACAGAGCTTCTTTAGCTTCTTTAGCTTCTTGACCTTGATCTCTCGGTAAGTTCGGCAGAGCCTCTGTAAGCGGCTTTCTTCACTTAGCCTATTTTTCACTACTTCTAAATACTTCTACGATTAGGAAGATTGAAGCTAACAATCTCCCCCTAAGTAGTGAAAAATAAAAAATTTAACTTGAGTTTAGTTAGGCTAAGTTAGATAAGACAGAGGTTAAACAATACCTCGAAAGTTCTTTCATTCAGAAATATGCCAGAGGCATTTTACATTTGAGTACAATGAAATATAAACTTTTGACTTGGTTTGCAGAGATTTGAGGTTTAAGAATCAGATTTTGGCATCTTTGAAATCGTTGTAGCTTTTGTTGTCTCTTTCGATTCTTCTGATCTCTTTGTAGAAACTGATGCAGAGTTCTCTTAGGCGAATTGTGGGCAGCGATCTTCTGGTGGTCGTAAATTTAGATGTTTGAGACCAAGATCCTTTCCCAGTTGAAAATCTATCATACTGAAGATCAGAAGCTTTTCCCTCGTTGCTTTTCTTAATACTTGATAGGCTCTGGTGTTTGCCTCTGTGTTGTAGTTGTCCTTTGTCCATTGCAGAAGGTCAGGTAGATCATAAGGATTGATATTTCTTAGGTCAGCATCAGCGAAGGTGGTTTCTGAATTGTCTTCTCTTCTGACTTTGTAAAGATTGTACCTGACCCTTGGATAGGTTCTTGTAAAGGAGAACTTGTAGAAGATTACCTTTTTGATCTTGTGGATTGAGAAGACATCTGCTTTGGTTCTTGGCTTTGTCCTTGTGAAGATGTTCTCAAATTCTTCTCTGATCCTTGAATCTGTCACATGATATGTTGGATGATTGGTCTGAAAGGTTTATTTATAGAGGTATTTGTATACCACTTCTTCCATCTCTTCATGTGTTGGACCAGGTTGTGGTACTTGTCTTCTGAGACTCTCCATCTGTTGAACAACTTCTGCAGCTCTACCTGTTAGTGGAATGTCTGACAGAGGCTTCAATCCATATGCCCAGTCAACTTCTTCAGGCTTTGGAGTTTGGAAGGCATCAAAGGCGCTCTTCATCAATTTCTCTGTAGGCTTGGGCAATGATTTCTTTTTCTTGGGCTCTTCTGTCAGTATTGCTTTTCCCTTGTCTTTGGCTTTTGGAGGTGCAGAACCTGTTTCTTCTGTAGGTTTGGAGGTTGGTGCTTCTGTTGGCTTGATGGTTGCCTCTGTAGGTTTTGACACTTGTGTTTTAGAGGACTTTTGTGGCGATGGTTCTGTTGGCTTGAGTTGCTCTGTAACCTCTGTTGGAGGTTCTTTGGTGACTTCTTCTGTGAGCTCTATTTCTGTTGGTGAAGATTGGACATCGAATCTTGTTGCCAATTTGAAAGCTAATGTGAACCTGTGCCTTTCTTCTTCTCTCTGCGACATTCGATCAGTCATTGTATTGTGCATCTTTCTCAGAATAGAAAAAGCAGAGGTCGCAGAGGTCGTTGCTCTTTTTGGTTTGGTGGCAATCGACTTTCTTCTTGGTATGGTTTGGGGTTTTTCTGTTGATTTTGTTGAAGGACTCTTTTCCAAGTTGATTACTACAGGGGTGGTTGTTGCCTCTGTGGTATGCTGATCAGCTTCTGGAATATTGGTTTCTTCAGGACTTGATTCCACAGAGATGGGTATTGTCTCTGTGGTCTGTTGATTTTGTTGTTGATCTTGGGTTTGTTCTGGAGGGGCTTGACTGATTGGTTCTGCTGCGATTGGTGGAGCTTGTATTCCTCTGGTCGTAGCTTTCTCCCTTAAATTCTCCCCCTCAGGATTATCTGATGGACCAGGATGGTCATCATCAGAATCATCCTGACTTTTATCAGAAGTACCCTCTGCTCTGCAGGAAGCTTTGGGTTTCTTTGGTAGTTCTGCTCCTGCGGCCATCAACTTCGCACATACATCGTCACAGAGGCCGAAAAGAGTTGCAAGCTCTGCTTCTGTGTTGAAGCGCATTCTGCCGACACTTTTTCTGAACTCTTTGACGTAGTTGGCATTTGCAGTAGTGAAGGAGACAATGACTTCAGTGACCTGGTTTATGACATTTTGGCCGTGCTCTGGTGATGTAGTCTTTAGGCTGCATCAGTATTGTGTTGCGCATTGCTTCTGCTTGAACGTTTTGCAGAGCCTTCTGTAGTTCTGCAGGTGTGATGCTCTGTGATTTGTTGGATTGCTTGTTCATTTGTTCAAGGAAATGTTTTACTGATTCCTTGAATGCAGAAGTTGCGGTAATTCCAAAATCTTTAGCAGCAGAAGTGGCTGTAGTTGTTGCAGTTGTTTGCGCAGAAGATTTCATCTCTGTGATGGCTGTTTTCACCTCTGTGGACAGAGTGTCCATTTTGGTGTTCAGATTCAGCATGGCCGTTGATGTTTTCTCTGCAAAAGATGTGAAAGAGCTTTGCAACTCTTTCATGGTTTGGTTCACAGAGGTGACAAGGGTTTGGAACTCATCCCTTGATACTTGTGTCCCTGGTGTAACCTCTAGATGAACACATTCGTCTCCAGAGTGAGTCCCTGCTCCTGGGACACCTTCGTTCACCCTTGTTTGTACGTTGGGGGTGGAAGGATTTCCATCTGATCTTCGAGCAGAAGCATCTAGTGCTTCAGACTCTACAGAAGTTCTGTGAACGACATTGTCTAGATCCACTCCAGAGGTGGGTACTAGATTATCCTTCTGTTGACTCGGAGACTTGTCTAGAGTCTCTTCGTCGTTGTGCTCACTACTTCTCTCTGAAAGAAGGGTTGGCCCTAGTTGTGTGCGTGTGGCAGAGGAAACGAATTCCTCTGTAGGGTGTTCTGTTGTGATCTGGGGCGATTGTTCACGAACTATAGGTGAGTCTCTTTGAGGAGACTCCCTAGGAATGGATTCCCCGGTTTTTGTGGGCGCAGAAGTCGAAAGAGTGACTTCTGGCTGGATGGGTTGGGTTTGGATCGAGCTGTGCTGCTCTATTTCAATAACTCCTTCTGCGCGGAGTTAGTTGTGTGGGTTGCACTGGGAGGGGTGAGGGATGTGTGCCTTCTTCATCTTCTTCATCTTTTTCTTTTATATTTTCTTTTCCTCCAGATGTTTCTACCCTATCCACTGTTGAAGTTCTTTGCTCTGTGCCTAAGAAGTCATACATTTGATGAGATCCGTATAACTTCATGACATGTGGATGATAGAGACCTTTTCGTATCCAGACAGCTTCTTCTTCGTCTGAATCTATCTCTGAGACCTCCATTCTTGTCTCTGTTACTTCATCTCTATTCCACTGAGCTTCTGTTTGTCCTATTTCTTCTGAAGCTGGGCTTGGACTCCTTCTGTGAACGTCCAATCCTTGCTGAATGAAGGGGTTCTGTAGAATAATAGGTGTCTCAGCTGATTGATCTCTGGGTGTTTGATCATCTTCTTGCAGATGTGTGTCAATGCCGGAAATAGAGAAGTATTGTTCTTCTGGGGAATGGTGGTCGAGAGGTTGTGCCGTCCATCCTGCTGTATTTAAAGTGTTGGCAATGTCGGGGTTCTGTAGGAAATCGTTAATGTTTCCTTGGTGAGCAAATCGATCTGGGGATTGATGGGAAGATTGATATCCCTCTTCTGTCATTTCTTCTTCTGCATCTTCTTCTTCTGCAGTTCTTTCTTCTGCGATTGCTTCCTCTTCTATGGTAACCAATTTTTCAAGTGGTTTACCATGCTTCTTTTTGGATTTCCTCCTCTTTGGTTTTGGTGCCCCTTCCTCTGTAGTTTTTGATTTTCTTTTCTTCTTCTGTTTTGGAGAAGAGGGAGGAGCAGAGGAGCCAATTTCTGTGGCATGAGGAGGTGAAGGTTGATCTTCTGCAGCGCTTGTAGAGGTGCCTTCTGCAGTTTTCCTCCTTTTTTATTTTGAAGAGGACTTCTTTCCCATGAGCTCTGCACGTTTGGCTATGAAGCTGAGTTGAATAGCCATGTGTTTTGCTAATTTGTTATCTTTTTCTTCTTGAGTGGAAAGAGGTTCTGCAATCATTGTTCCTAGGGGGACACCTAAACGCGGGGGTGTCATAGGACTCGGTTTAGGAGTTCTATGATCGCGTATATACTCTTTCTTAAGGGTTTTATTCTTGGCATACCTCAGAAGTTTCTTTGACAAAGGTCTGCAGTGTGTGTAGCCATCTACATGATCAGTGGGAATATTTTTGCTCATTGGGAACTGTTTGGGAATTGGCCCTTCCATTGGCCATTTCTGTATTAGCAACAGAGGTTCAAACAAGACTCCCAATATTCTTTGGAATTGCAGAGGTGGTAGAAACTTAGGATCGTTCTCTTTGACCATTCTTGTGTTGTTCTTTCTGTCGATGGTGTTAATGATCTCTTGCATCATTATGGTCGCGTAATCCAGTGGGAGATCAAAGTAAACCCCATACATGATGGTTAATATCTGATGTGAGCTCTGGTCAATACTGCCTATCTTCCCTGTCAGGCATCTGTTAAGAATTGAGAACAAGGTGTTCCACAGAGGTGGTAATTTGCCTCTGCGGAAGTCATTTCTCTTCCTCAGTGGTGTGTTGTACCCAAGCATTTCTAGGAAACGACAGATCTCGTCGTCTGTTGGTTGCTCTGTGTACTTCTTTAATCCTAGAAGACCCCTTGTTGGTAGGTTGAATTCAAGTGAGAACATTGTTCTATTGAACTTGATTTCCAGATGCTCAGATTTGTCGGGTTTTGAAATGTATCCTTTGATAAGAGAATCATCTTTATCAAATCGGCAACTTTGCCAAAACTGGTTCAGATATCTTACTGGAATTTTCTTTGGGGTTCTTGAGAGTAAAGGGAAGAGGATATGATTTTCCATTATGTTTAGAAGAATGGCATGGGCTTCGCCGAAAGCAGTGGGTGAGGGGACTAAATAGCAATTGTTGGATTTGATTGGTAGTACTTTTTCGAAATGATCCTTTGCTATGAAGTTTTGAAGATGTGTGGTTGGAGCAAAGTCTGCTGAATCGCTGGAATCTTCTAGTTCAATGTTTTGGGCAGGGTTGGGGTTTTCTGAATGTTCAGAATGAGCAGGTGAATGTTCTGGTGAGGTCGCCGAAGAGTGTGCAGGGGAGATAGCTTGAGAAGATGAAGCCATTTGGTACTGAGAATAAGAAATTTGCAGGTTTCGCTGGAGAAAAATGAGAGTTTGTAAAACGTTTATGAGAGGGTAAGCTTGGTTTTTATAGGAGGGTAAAACGGTAGAATTAGAAAGAGTAAAATATATGGCAATGGATTAAAATTTGGAATCCGAACTCAAGTTAGAACGGCGGGTTCAACTTTCCACAGAAAACGTTCCATGTACGCCCAATGAAAATGGGACACGTAGGCCATGTCAGAGGATGACAGGACGTCGTGCGCGGCCCATTAATGCTAGGCGCGTGGGGTTATTCTTAGCCACATGTAGTTCACTCTCAGTAAAAGTAACCGTTATTACTAAAGAAATGCCCAAGTAACAGATTGACAGAACTTCTGTAGTTTACAGAGGTTCTGTGAATTTGAAAATCTTTGATGTGTATCCCTTTCTCATATATCTCATTGTTATCATGACTTCTGTGGGGTTCCTTTTTAACCAAAAACGTTTTGTAAAGGCATTGGAGATGATCAAATAGAATTTTTGGTTAAGAGTTTTTACTCGCAGAGGTTTTGTGGCTCTGTTGGAACTTGCAGAAGCTCTGGGAGGGAAAAAAACTCATAACGAAAATTTTATTAACTTTTCTGATCATCCAATTTTTGATCTGTTTTAAGAGATGTTTTTCGGACATATTTGAAAGTTGGTGTCCGAAAAAATTGTTATGGAAAAAGTTTTGTTTCGAGAAGGTCATGGTGAGTCTGTTTGGTTTCCGAGATAACATTCCAAAAGATCGATAGAGGTTAAAGTTGCGATCTCAGAGCATATTTCTGGCAGAGCTTCTGTTGAGCTCAGCAGAAGCTCTATGACCTTAAATTTCTCATAACTCAAATTTTATGAAACTTTTTGATCTTTTGATTTTTGAAATGTTATCCACATTATATTTAGGACATATTTGACAATTTGTGTCCTAGAAAACTGTTTTCAAAAACCTTTTGTGCGAGAGACATACCTTTTGGTTCTTCTTTTCTCGGCAGTGATGTCTGACTTCTGTCGATATAGATTCATTGACATTCTTCTTTGGCTTTCCCTTGAAAGTTTGACCTCTGTAGATCATTTCAGGATCCCTTTTTGCTCCCCCTTGATCTAATCACCTCTGTAGATCAGGAATTTTTTTTTTGCTCCCCCTTGACCTATGCTTGGATCAAAGAATGATAAGTTTTGCATAGAACATAGGTTATATTTTCCAGAGGTTCTGTAGGGGTTGTCAGAGGTTCTAAGTAGACTTACAGAAGCTCTGTGATTTTAAGAACTATTTAAGATTGAGAACTTACATACAGAAATAAATTAATTAAAGCAAAAATAATTAGAAATATATACATATTTACAGAAGATAAAGCTATACTTACAGAGGATTTTTACGTCATATTGATCATTCCTAACTTACCCACCATGAAATTGAATCTTTTCTCGTCTAAAGCTTTGGTGAATAAGTCCGCGAGTTGGTATTCTGTGAGTACGAAATGCATCTCGATTGTACCGTATTCAACATGATGTTTCAAGAAATGGTACCTTATATCGATATGCTTGGTTTTTGAGTGTTGCACAGGATTGGCAGAGATAGCAATGGCACTCTTGGAATCACAGAAGATAGGTATTTTGAATAGGATGTGGCCGTAGTCTTTTAGCTGAGTCTTCATCCATAGAACCTGAGAACAACAGCTAGCAGCAGCAACGTATTCAGCTTCTGCAGTGGATGTTGAGACACAATTTTGCTTTTTGGAGGTCCAACTGACTAGTTTACCACCTAGGAATTGACAACTCTCAGAGGTACTCTTTCTGTCGAGCATGCATCCTCCATAGTCTGAATCTGTATAAGCTTTAAGACTAAAACCAGAGTTCTGTGGATACCAGAGACCGAGATTTTTGGTCCCCTTTAGATATCTAAAGATTCTTTTCACAGCATCATAGTGTGATTTCTTTGGATTAGCTTGATAACGTGCACAAAGACATGTGGCATGCATAATGTCAGGTCTGCTTGCAGTTAAGTATAACAGAGATCCAATCATGCCTCTGTAGAGAGTGCATTTTACAGAGATGCCATCTGGATCTAAGGATAACTTATTTCCAGTGGCCATTGGAGTTTTCATTGCAGAGGTATCAGAGAGACTATACTTGAAAAGAATGTCAGAGACATATTTGGCCTGATTTATAAAAATTCCCTCTGATGTTTGTTTGACTTGGAGTCCGAGGAAGAATGTTAGTTCTCCCATCATACTCATTTCAAACTCACTCTGCATGAGTTTTTCAAAACTTTTGCACTCTTCTGTGTTAGAAGACCCAAAAATTATGTCGTCCACATAGATTTGTACAAGCATTATTTCACTGTTTTTACGTTTATAGAATAAGGTAGTATCTGTTGTACCTCTGTTGTAGCCATTTACTAGAAGAAAGGTAGAAAGTCGTTCGTACCATGCTCTTGGAGCCTGTTTCAGTCCGTACAGAGCCTTTTCAAGGTAGTATACATGCCTTGGGAACTTTGAGCTTTCAAACCCTGGTGGCTGATTTACGTAAACCTCTTCTTGGATTTCACCGTTGAGAAAAGCTGATTTTACGTCCATCTGATAGACTTTAAAACCTCTGTGGGCTGCGAAGGCTAAGAATATTCTTATTGCTTCGAGTCGTGCGACAGGGGCAAAAGTCTCATCGTAGTCTATGCCTTCTTCTTGTCTATATCCCTTGGCCACCAATCGTGCTTTGTTTCTGATGACCACTCCATCTTCATCCTTCTTATTTCTGTAGACCCACTTAGTCCCAATGGCCTGTTTCCCTCGTGGCAGAGGTACTAAAGTCCATACTCTGTTACGCTCAAACTGCAGAAGTTCTTCTTGCATGGCGTCTACCCAGTTTGGGTTATCTAGTTCTTTAGAAATCTTCTTTGGTTCTATCACACTAATAAAATTTGTAAAGAAACAAAAATTAGCAGTGGCAGACCTGGTTTTTACTGAGTCAGAAGGTTCTCCGATTATTTGGCTTGGAGGATGGCTTTTTGTCCACTGAGTGGTGCGAGGAAGATGGTCATCAATGTCATCGAACCTTTCTTCAGAAGCTTCTTGTGGATCTTCTTCTTGTATAGCCTCTGTCGTTCTTCTTACCTTGGTAGAAGATTCTACCATTTGTGGAATGATTGGTATGAGTGGTGGTGGAGTTTGTTCCTCTGAGGACGTATAGTCTTGGTCCTCAATTACCTCTGTAATTGGTTCTTCTGTGGATTGAGGAGTTTGTTTTTCAGTAGCTTTTGTGGTCGCTTTTCTTGATGTTTCATCTTCTGCATTTTCTTCTTCGGCATTTGCATCTGTAGTATTTATAGAAGAAGATGAAGCATTATTTGGACCAGTAAGAGTCATACCTGTAGGATTTTGTCCAACAGAGGATGGTTCTTCAGAAACTCTGATGGTTCCAACAGAAGGATCAATGTCATCGTGGAACATCTCTAAAAATAGAAGATTCAAGTCTTCTTTCGTTTGCGAGATGCCAGAGGTTTCTCTTTTAAGTTCGAGTTCTGAACGGATTTGCTCAGAAGTCATTTGGAAAGAATCATCAAAAGAAACATTGATACATTCTACGATTTTGCGAGATCTTGTAAGGTATACTCTGTAGGCTTTGGAAGTGGCAGAGTATCCAATGAATTTTCCTTCGTCAGCTTTTACTTCAAACTTTCCTCTTGAATCTCTATCGTTTAAAACAAAGCATTTACATCCAAACACATGGAAAAACTTGATGTTTGGCCGCCTTTTGTTGATCAGTTCGTAAGGAGTCTTGATGTGTCTTTTCACAATGGTTGACCGATTATGTGTGTAACAAGCGATAGAAATTGCTTCTGCCCAAAAGTTCATCGGTAATCCGTATGCTGATAGCATAGTTCTTGCGGCCTCCACGAGCGTTCGATTCTTTCTTTCGACTACGCCATTCTGCTGTGGAGTGCGTGCGGCAGAGAAGTTCTGTGATATTCCTTCTGTAGAAAGATAGACTTCAATGACAGAGTTTTTAAATTTTGTGCCATTGTCACTTCTTAACTTCTGTATTCTGCATTCATAAAGAACTTGGATTCTTTTCATTAGATTAATTAAGATGACGATTTCTTTCGAACAAATTCAACCCATGTGAAGCGCGAATACTCATCAATTAAGACAAGTATATATTTCTTGCCACCTAGGCTCTGTATGGCAATAGGACCGCAGAGGTCGACATGAAGCATGTACAGAGGCCTAGTGCACGACACATCTGTTTTGCCTCTGTGGGAAGCTCTTCTGAGTTTTCCCATCTCACAGGCAGAACACAAGTGATCCTTATTAAATTTAACATTAGGCAAACCTTTAACTAGATCAAGTTTGACCAATTTATCCAAGGTGTGAAAGTTCAAGTGACAGAACCTGTTATGCCATAACCAGGCTTCTTTACTTTCGCAAGCTACAAGGCAAACTTTGTCCTTGGTTGTTGAACAAAAGTTCATTAGATACAGATCACCTTTTCTTTTGGCTCGCAGAAGTTCCATTCCTGTGTCTTCACTTTGCAGAGAGCAGAAAGTCCTTTTGAACAAGACATCAAATCCTGTATCACAGAGTTGACTTACACTGAGTAGGTTGTGTTTAAGGCCATTCACATATGCAACTTTGTATACAGAGACGTTTTCCTTCTGTATGACTCCATAGCCTTTGATGTGTCCCTTCTTGTTGTCTCCAAAAGTTACAGATCCACCATCATGTGTTTCTTTGTACGTGGATAGTAAACTTCTGTCGCCAGTCATGTGCCTTGAGCATCCGGAGTCAAGATACCAAATTGGCACATACCGCTTCTGTAAGACAATCGCAGAGACTTAGGTACCCATATCCATATGGGTTCAATATTGTTAGAATTTTTCAAGTTTGCCTTAGCATTCTTGAAATACATTTTATCTTTTGTAGAAAGATCAGATTGTATCTCTCTAGGTTTTGACTTTTGAGTTTGAATTTTAGTGGAGAGTAAGCAATCTGGACTTGAGAAGTGATTTTTTAATCTGAACATAAGATCAAAACAATGACAATATTTAATATGAGACGTGATTTGTTTGAACTTTTCATTGAATTCATTAAACTGAGTCACATAGGCATTACATTCGTTCTTAACATTAGATTTCCTATTACAAGAAGATCTATGAATACTAGAATGTTTTTTGCAAAAATCTTGTTTAGGTCCTGCCTTCTGTGAGTTTCTTCTGTGGTGAACGTCTGTCTTCACTGTCACATAGGAAAGATATTTGTTAGCTTCAGGCCTTAAAGGTTTTGAAAATTTTGAGCTTTTAGGATTTTCAGAGGCCTTTTTCAAATTATCAAGCTCTGTAGAGGTTTTGACTTGTATACACATTTTTAGAAAATCTGGACAGATAGGTATCTCTGTGATTTTCTCTTTTGGAGAAATTGTTCTGTTAAGAACCTCAGAGGAGAATTTAACATCCTCTGTGTCACAGTGAATTATCCCTGATTTAGAATCAGTCTCTGAGTCGTCAGAGGATGAATCGTCCTCATATACAGAGGTTGAGTCATTTCTTTCGACAGAGACTGGATTTTCTGAGCATGTATCGTACGAGTTTTCTTCCTCTGTAGAAAAACTTTCATAGATGGCAGAGGTTTCAGATGAGATCTCTTCAGCGAGAATTTGATCTATAGAAGATGTACAGAGATTTTCTAAAACATTTGATTTCAAAACTTCCAAAATTTCTTTTTCAATTGATCTTTTAAGATTTTCTTCTGAAAAGATGGGTTTAAACTCAGGAGCTTTTGCAGATAATTTCTTTTTGACATTTATCATACAGACAAAAGCGACCTGTGTTTGAGTCTCTGGTTTACCAAACTTAAAGATACCAATCTGATCTTGTGTTTTCAGATATTTCTTTGGTTTGATTCCTCTGTTGACAGAGGTTGAAGATGATGAATCTGTGTTTTCAAACCACACATTGATCATCTTCGTATGTTTCCTTAAGTGAGGTTCTTCAGAGATTTTAACCCTCTTACTTACAGAGAGTAAGTTTGGAAAAATTGGTTTATTTGTTTTTCCTACCACAAACAGAGAAGACAGAGGTTTAAGTCTTTTGCCTTCAACACCTAGAGTAATATCATCGTACCCTATACCTCGTCTTCCTATTTGTGAGTTTACTTTCTCATACACCTTCTGTGCATCTTTATAGTTTTTAAGTAAAACCTCTCTTCTGAGTAGATCTTGCCAAAGTACCTCTCTCTCTTTTTGAAAGTATTCTTTGAGAGCTCTTATGTCAGTTGTTTCACTCCTAGAAACTGAAAGCTCTTTAGTTTTGACTTTTAAAGCAGAGGTTAATTCAGAAATTTGCCTTTTTAAAGGATCTACATTTTTGCTCCAATATTTTTCTACTCTTTCCTTTTCTTCAAAAAATTTGGCTTTTTCTTGAGTGAGAAGCCTTACTTCTCTCTCATTAAAGGTGAGTCTTTTCTGAATACTTTCATTTATCTCTTTGAGTTCAATCAATTCAATGTTAAGTCTAACTGAATCATTTTCTACATATTTAATACAAGAGGTAGAGTTTGAAATGGATACCTCATTGTCAGTGCCCGAGTCGACGTCTGCCATGCCACAGAACAGGGCATTGGTGGTGAATTCATCATCAGATGTAGAGTCTGACTCGAATTCCTCTTTATTTGCTTCAGAATGCCCTTTGTTCGCCATTAGGGATTTTTGTGCATAATATTCAGCCTTCTTTTTGTAAAAAGCTGAGTCCTTCTGTGGGCGATTTTGTCTACTTCTGCAATCTTTTGCGAAATGGCCTGGCTTGCCGCAGTTGAAGCAACCTTGGGAGGTGTTTCCAGTTCGATCGTCGGACTTCTGTTGGTCTCCACCTTTCTCTGTTCGGCATTTGTTTGCATAATGACCAGGCTTACCACATTTGTAGCATTCTTGTGTGTGGCCTACCTTGTCATCTGACCTCTGTCGGTCATTTCCTCTGTAGTTTCTGTCGCTCGACCTCTGTCGGTCACTTCTGTAGTCTGACCTCTGTCGGTCACTTGATTCTTCTCTTCTTTCATCATCTCTTCTATCTCTCTGGTTGTCTCTACTATATCTGTCATTTCCAAAATTTCTTTGATTACCTCTGAACTCTCTTGTCAATAGAGCCAATGATTTAGCTAATGACGCAAGAGTTATTTCTTCCTCTATCAGCTCGTCTTCTTCGCTATCAACCATCACTATCTTCTTCTTCTCCTTCTTCTTCTCATCTGTTGCTCTCTCATTTCTTGGTCTCTCTGTAGCCTCTGTTGATTTACTAACCAATGCGTATGGTGCAATGGCTATTGTTTTAGCCTGTGCTATTTGAGGCTCTTGTGCAGCTAGTGTTCCATAGAGATCAGAGAGTGTCCATGAGTCTAGATCTTGGTTTGTTTGTAAAGACATAGACAGTTGAAGCCACTCATCATTCAGACTCTTTAGAAACATAACGTTATTTTCTTCCGAGGTTCTGTGAATGTCAGACTTTCTACATTTGTTTATGAGAGAGTTGAACCTGTCGTACGTTGTTTGCAGAGATTCTGTTGCAGAGGCTCTGAATGCATGATATTCATTTATGTACTGTGCCCTTCGGTTCTTCTGTGTTTTAGCACCCCCTTCCAACTGTCTTTCTAATTCTTTCCAAAGATCGTGCGCAGTTTCGCATGCATCTAAGGATTGAAAAAGCTCGTTGGGGATAGCCATTATCAGGATCCTTTTTGTTTTCTGTGCAACTTCATCTTCTGCCTTATCTTCATTTGACCATTCTTCTTTTGGTTTTGGTTTTTGATGTTCAGGGATTTCTGGAGATTCAGCAGTAGCTGGTACTCGTGGTACTGCTATCATGGGAACAGGAGGAAGGTTGTAAAAATATTGTACTAGATTTTTTTCAGTACCCTCAAAGAAATGAACCATTCTTATCTTCCATTGAGGATACTCATCTCGTAGGAGAGTAGGAGGCTTGGTAAGTGACCCAGCAGTAAAGAAGTTATTTGTATTTGTCATTTTTTAGGGTTCTGAAAAGATAGTATGATTTAAGGAGTATGAGTCTGAAGATCTGGAAAGTTTTCTGGGTTTGAACAGTTCCCAGAGTACACTTTAATGGAGTTTTAACCTAGAGATGAGGAATAGAAAAAAATGATTTCTATCACTAATCTTGTAAAAACGAGGATCACTTGATATTGAAAATCAAGCTTTGCTCTGATACCAATTGTTGGTTCCCGGTTTTGTTTAAACAAGATTATCAAATCTATTAGTTCAAGTTTGAGTTTGATGCGGAAGCGTATTTGAAAAACTAACAAATATGTTTGATAGATTTAGAACATAATATAAATAAACAGTGAACAGGAAATAATATCTCAAAGTTTACTGAATATATATATTAAGAACAGATTCAAGAACAGTGAGTAAGCAAAGCTTTTTAAAACAGATATGACTCTCAAAGTGTTTAAAGCTTGTGATGTTTTTCTCTCTTGAATTCTTGTTTCGATTGTTCGATTGATCGATCGATGGATAGATAGATAGGAAGAACTCAACATGAGTCTTCCTTATATACTACTCTAAGGGGACCATAAAGCGTATACTACTATTCACAAAGGACGGTATGAATAGTTGGACGGATGGCATGAATAGTTGGACGTGCTGTATTGCATTTAATGCAGCAGACGTCTATTATGTACTAAGCCCTATTGAATCCAACCAGAGTTTGACACGTTGCAGTTGGACAGGGCATGCTACCATGCAAGTTGATGAACAGGTCCTGTAACAGTAGCAAGATATTATAAATATCTTTTAAGTCTTTGTTGAAGACCGCAGAGGCTCTGTGAAGTGCCACAGAGGTTCTGCGGTTTGGTCCTTAGAAGAGCAGTCTTCACCGGATTCCGAGTCTTTGGTCTTTTTTGCGCGTATGACAGAGCTTCTGTAGGGCGCCTCTTTAGCTTTTGTAGCTTCTTGACCTTGATCTCTCGGTAAGTTCGGCAGAGCCTCTGTAAGAGGCTTTCTTCACTTAGCCTATTTTTCACTACTTCTAAATACTTCTATGATTAGGAAGATTGAAGCTAACAGAGGTTAAAAGCTGCAAAGGGAAAATGGGTCGAAGAACTCCCTTCGGTCATGTGGACGAATCGCACGACGCCTCGCACGTCCACAGGACAAACCCCTTTCTCTTTAGTCTATGGTTGTGAAGTAGTCTTGCCAGTCGAGGTCCAACTCCCAACTTCGAGGCATACTTTCGTCGACCACAACTTGGTCGATTTAAGTTATGACCTCGACGCCCTCGAAGAGCTTAGAGAATCAGTATTGATCAGAATGGCGTCGCAAAGGCAGGCGATCGAGCGACATTTCAATAAAAATGTCAAAGCTAAAATCTTCCGAGAAGGCGACTATGTCTTGCGTCGAGTGTTCCAAAGCACTCAAGAGCTTAATGCATGTAAGCTTTCCATTAAGTGGGAAGGTCCTTATCGTATCTCCGAAGTCGTAGGTAAAGGAGCCTATCGACTCCAAACCCTCGACAATCAAGATATCCCACGTAGCTGGAATGCAACACATCTGAGAAGCCAACGGCCAACCTCTGACCTTATATTATCGCAGGATCGCACGACATAAGTTGCTAAGTCTACTATATAACTTTAGTCTCGCAGGATCGCACGACATAAGTGATCAAGTCTATGACCAGATTATCTTCTCACAGGGACACATGATCCAAGTTCATCGTATGATCTAGTTGTATAATCATAAGGTCAAACGACCCCTTGATCTAAGCTTTTTAACTTAGAAAAACTTCGTGTTTTGAACGAATGCTTTGGTCGTATGTACTTATGTTTGTTTACATATTTTAAAAATATCAAAGTCTTACGATTTATGTTTCGATCGTCGTATTTCGATAAACGCCTCTGTCGCAAGTGCCTACGTTTTGTTATATATACAACTTATGTTTATTCTCGTACATTCAGTATTGTGCTCGATGATTGTTTGTTGATTAACAATAATATAATGCACAAGTTCAAAGGAAATGTAAGTTTCATTTCATTAAATGGTTAGTTACACCAAAGTGGTTCGACCACCAACGGTCGAGCAGTAGAAAGCAAGGCAAAGGATAAGAATTCCTAGGGCAACGGAGGATCGACAGATGCGTCCTTGCCAGCGGTTTCGCCCTTAGAACTCTCTTCCACCTCTTTCTCCTCGACCTCTTTCTCGTAATCTGAGTCGAGATCTCTCGTAGATCCGACGTCGCTCAGGTAGTAGGCAAGCTCTTCCGACGCCAAGGCTAGGGGATTCTTCCTCGATAAGTGTCGCCTCATAATCGCCGCCCGTGCGGTGAGTCGACCCAAGGCAAAGACGGACATAGCCTCGTCCTTGAGGTCCTTCACCTCTTTTTCCAAATTCACCACCCTAGATTTGGAATCTTCAGCCTCTTTTTCACTTGCGGCCAAAGACCCCTTGATCTTATCCAGCTCTTCCCTTTGGTCGGCGATCATGGACAGGGACTGCGTCAAGCGATGGTTGGCCTCATCCTTAGCACGACCGATGGCCTCTAAATTCTTCAGGGCCTCGTCAATACGTTTGGACGTGTCCTCTTCACGCTCTAAAGAGACCCTCTCTCTCTCTCCAACGCCACGTTCCCCCTCTCATGGGCGGAAGACACCAGACCCCTTATGTTCACCGTTTCAGCGTGCAAGACAAGAGAAGACTGGAACGCCTGTAAAAACATAAATGAGCATGTTAGTAAAACACTCGACAAAGATTAAAAACACTGAAACACAAGTTTTGAAAGAAAAACTTACCATAAACGCCAGTCCGGCTACATGAGATCCCGTATCCTCGACCGGGAATCCCTCGAAATGCTCCCTGAAAGAAGGGAGCAGATACTTCCCCAAATGAGGAAATAAATCCGTCCCGTCCAAGACATTGGCCGCCATAAAGTCTGACGGCAACGTAAAGTTGACCGTCATGACCTTATCCTCTCCCGTCGCATGGCCCTTGCCCTTGTCGGCCGACGAAGGGGTCGACGCGGTAGACATAGACTTCGCCGTTTTCGCCGGAGGCGCCGAACTGATAGGTATTGCATCGATCGCACCAGAAGACGTCTTCGTCTTCGTAGGTGATGCGACCGATACCTTCGCCTTCTCAGGCGTGACAACTCTCGACGAGTCATCAGTCTTTGAAGGCGGTTCCTTTGGGATCGTCATCCTCGTTTTCTTTGGAACCTCAGACCCAGTAGTCGAGGTCTTTTGCCTCTTCTCCTTGCCCTTGCAGGCAAGCTCAAGTTGAGTTGCTCTCTTGGCACTGGCAGTCGACATCTTTCCTTGAGATTCTCCTGGAAACAGTGAAGAAGAAAACATTACACGATGGACGTAAGAGAAAAGATCGAGGTTGAATAGCAAGGGATAAAACACTTACCGGTCATCTCTTCTTCTCCTTCTCTCGACTCTTCCTCTTTCTCCTCTTTCTCCTCTTCTTCCTCCTCCTCCTCACGTCTTTCTCCCAGATTCTCTCCTAGATACACCAAGTCTTCGTCGTCGTCGTCCACCAGATGTCGTGTGAAAAACGATCGTTCGACAATGCTGAATTCCAAGAATGCGTCGACCTTTGCCTGAGAGTTGGCGTATGGCTTTACGTCTTCAAACTTAATATCTGTCGGCACATAAAAGACAGGTTAGAAATAAGTTGAAAATTAGCACACGACGTGCGACAAAAACTAGAAAATCTTACCCGACATATTCCAGCCGGCCCTAATCCAGTCGCTCTCAGACTCAATAGTCGGCTTACGCACAAACGCGTACCTAGTCTTCCACTTACGGTCATTTACAGCAGTCTTTAGGACCAAGGTACGATCGCCCTTATACCTAGAAAATAGGCTGTAGCGATGACATCCATCCTTCTTGACTTGATAAGCCAAGAGGAGGCCGCGCACATTCATGGGAGACTCCCATTTTTCGGTAAGGCGCTCAATCACTTGTATGACTCGCCAGAACTGGGGCATTAATTCGCCCGGTGCTAAGTCGAACTCAAGCATAAACGCCTTAGCTAAAGGCGAATATGGCCATTCGAAACCTATCTTAAAAGGGTATTCGTATATCACGATGTACCCCTCAGGACACTCATTTGGTTGGGTCTGACCTGCTCTAATCAATTTAATCCCTGCAAGGATTTTTGCCAAATTCCTAAGGTCATCGAGATCTTTTGTTCTCGTATAGAACTTACAGGCTCGGTCGACATTGCTAACTTTGTTAGGCAGACTTACAGAGATCAAGAAATTGTACCTTATATAGGCGCTCTAAACCTCGAAAATCCTAAGCGGCTCGAAGATTCTTGCAGATTTGGAAGAGATTGAACGAAGAACAGCAAGGAAATCGTGAAAGAATCTCTCTCTAAAACTCTCTGAAATCGTAAAAAGGTAAAGATCCATCGTGGTCTCTATTTATGTAAATGATCGTGTCAGGTCGAGTCCCTCTCTAAAACTCGATGATCGACACGTGCCCTTACCTTTTCGAATGCACACACGGATTGTCGACATCTCACACTTACAGCTGTTAAGCATGATCGTGCGTCAGCGTGACGTCACGATCTTATCCTCTTTTCGACTTCCTCCTTGGTTGGAATTGGACCGATCCAGTTCCAAGGTAACTGAAGTAACTTTCGACACGTGTCACGACCCTAGACGTCCGATTGACAAAATTTAAAATTCGAATTTGCCACTCTATTTTCAAATTTTGGGGGAAAACTGTTTGGGTAAAAATTCACTAGCCTCGACCACGACAAAGTAAGGACAACATTTATTACACTTTTTTATGGTAAGATAAAATCATAGTACTTTATCCCCTGAATAAAATTAAAATCGAAAGTTATTCACCTCACGACACTCGACCATAACGTCGTCTAGCTCACACGACCGTCGTATGAAACCTTGCGACCTCGACCGACTAATGTGCAATATTACTGTTACCTTTTTTCAGTGTTTAATGCAGGAATCAATGTCATTGATGACCAACGGCTATAACCGATGAAGGCCATTAAACAGCATTAAGATCGACGTCCGTTACGTCTGTTACAAGAAGCATTTAAGGAGTCAATTAAAGCACCCGAAGACTATAAATACCAAGTTCAATCATCATTTCAAGGGGCATCACACAACATCTTGAATCATCTACACTCTGAAGAACACTCAAAGCAAAGAATTCTCTCTCAACAGATCTCTCTCGACGCACGATTTACACACACGACGCTTAATTTCTACACACGATGCACCAGTTTTTACATTCGATACACTTGTTACTTTACATTTAATGTATTTCTTTCATTTGTATTGTAATCATTGTACTCTCGACACCCGAAACATAAGGATACCGCCCCTGTTTGGCGACCATAGTGCAGCGACGACTTCCACAGTCGTCCGCGGGTTTTTTTCCTTGTTGAGGTTTTTCCCGCGTCACCAAAATCTTTGTCTCATTTACGTTTTTTGCCTTTGTCGTACGGTTTGTCGAAAGATTTCCCTTCTTTAGTTGTTAAGCTCCACAATCAACCTTAAGTTATCCTTCTGGACAATTTTTGGCATTAACAGTAAGCACTCTGACGACAAGAGGTCGCTTGGTGTAAAAAAGCCAGAGTTCAAGACAAAGGCAGTATCCAAGTCAGAGCCTGCCCGACAAATCTCGAACGTCCGATTCAAAACGAAGGCGGAGTTCAAAACCGCGACCAAATTCCCTTAGTACCCTAATATATCCTTCTACGGATTCAAAGGGACCACTAAGGACTTGGTCGAGGCCCTGAAGACCGTCCAGGCGACCATCCGGTGGCCGAAGAAGTCCGACAAAGATGACGGTAAGAAGGATAAGTCAAAGTGGTGCGACTTCCATGTCGACCACGGTCATACAACGGACGACTGCATAGCTCTCAAAAAAGAGCTGGCATATCACGTCCCGAAGGGCAATCTCAAGAGTATCATCGACGACGTCGTTACTCCAACTAACGACGTTCGACCGCCAACTCCCGATCACGCGAAGGTCGTCAATTGCATAACTGGTGGTTCTGACGTATGCGGTCTGACATATTCTGCAGCCAAGCGTCACGCCAGTCGAGCACCTGATGATCGACCCGTTCCTCATTCATCGAGACCCAAAGGAGATCTGGAGTTAGAAGCCATGAAGATTTCATTCGACCAAGACGACCTCGGAGATTCGTACCGGAAGCATCATGACGGGTTGATCATTCAACTCACGATTGGTAATTGTTTAACCTGGCGAGTCTTGATCGACGGAGGCAGTTTAGCAAACATCATCTTCCGTGATACCATCAAGGCCATGGGAATCGATGGTTCGGAAATCACCCGACGCTCGACAACCTTGGTCGGCTTCAATGGAGACGCGACGAGTACCTTTGGAGAGATCACCTTGCCTGTCTATGCCAGAGGAGTCAACAAGCAGACCAAGTTCAACGTCATCGACTGTGCGTCGGCCTATAACATCATCTTAGGTCGACCATGGATTCATGACATGAAAGTTGTTCCCTCGACGTATCATCAGACCATGAAGTTCCCTATGCCGTGGGGAATCCAGGAGATTAAAAGCGAGCCGAAAGTCGCCCGCGACTGCTATAAGACCACCCTGAAGCCGCAGAAGCAGGCCATCTGACAATTACAGGTCCAGGATGCTCCTGGGACAGCTGACGACTATCGCCTGGAGGAAGTCGTCCTGGACCAGAGCAAGCCTGACCAGAAAGTCTTTGTAGGTTCGTCCCTCGATCCCTGCCTTAAAGACAAACTGATATCTTTTTTGCAGGAACACGCCGACTGTTTTGCCTGGTCGCACGAAGACATGGTCGGCATAAAACCCAGTGTGATTTCTCACAAGCTCAATGTCGACCCGTCATTTAAACCTATCAAACAAAAGCGCCGAAAATTTGCTCTGGAAAGGAATAAGGTGATAATTGACGAGGTCGACAACCTCCTGAAGAGAGGGAAGATTCAAGAAGTAAATTACCCCGACTGGCTTGCTAGTGTCGTGGTCGTAGCAAAGAAAAATGGCAAGTGGAGGGTCTGTATTGACTTCACAGATCTCAACAAGGCTTGTCCAAAGGATCCTTTTCCATTGCCACATATCGATGCCATGGTCGACGCGACTGCAGGACATGAACTATTGACGTTCATGGATGCTTATTCTGGATACAATCAGATCCTCATGCACGTCGAGGACCAAGAAAAAACTTCATTCATGACGGACCGAGGTATTTATTGTTATAAAGTTATGTCGTTCGGTCTAAAAAATGCAGGTTCCACCTACCAGCGTGTGGTAAATAAAATGTTCAAGGATCGTCTTGGCGACACAATGGAGGTATATATTGACGACATGTTGGTCAAGTCAAAGCAAGCAATCGACCACGTCGATCATTTGAGGCAGTCGTTCAACATCCTTTGGAAGTATAGCATGAAGCTTAACCCGATGAATTGTTCCTTTGGCGTCAGTGCAGGAAAATTCCAGGGGTATATGGTCACGCGACGAGGGATCGAGGCCAATCCAGACCAGATAAAAGCCATCATCGAGATCAAGTCTCCGATAAATTTCAAAGAAGTTCAAAGGCTCATTAGTCGGGTGGCAGCTCTGAACAGGTTTATCTCCCGATCTTCAGATAAATGCCATCTGTTTTACAATGTCCTCGGGAAAAATAGAGGCTTCGACTGGACCGACGATCATGAGCAAGCATTGCAAAAACTTATGGAGTACATGACGTCGCCTCCTCTGTTGTCAAAACCTCACGATCATGAGGTCTTGCACCTATATTTGGCTGTTAGTCCTAATGCAGTAAGTGTCATCCTGACACGAGATGATGAAAAGCAGCAACTGCCGATCTACTATGTAAGTAAATCTCTCTTGGACGCAGAAACCAGGTATTCCTCTATGGAAAATTTGCTTTTGTTGCTAGTCACAGCTGCTAAAAAATCGCGACATTACTTTGAATCGCATCCTATTACTGTCGTGACTAACTTTCCTCTTAAGTCTGTCTTGAGGAAACCTGAGTTGACAGGTCGCTTAGCAAAATGGAGCATATATCTCATCAGTTACGACATCAATTTTAAGCCTCGGACCGCGATCAAATCGCAAGCCTTGGCGGATTTTATTGTTGATTTCAGCCCTAAATTGGAGAAAGAAGCGGAGCTTGAAGTGTCTACTGTGGCGACTCACGACGACGTGCCCTGGATTCTGTATGTCGATGGTTCATCCAACACTAGAGGTTCAGGACTAGGCGTCGTCTTAAAGTCGCCACATGGGGCAAGATGGTGTATTCCGTGCGATGCGACTTCAAAACCACCAACAATGAAGCTGAGTATGAAGCCTTGATCATGGGAATGAATATGGCCCATGACTCGGGTGCAACCGCGCTACATGTCAAAAGCGATTCTCTCCTGGTCGTGAACCAGATTAATGGAGAATTCGCGGCCAAAGATTCAAAGATGACAGCGTACCTAAAGGTAGCAAAAGAAAAATCCGAAAAATTTAAATCTTTTTCTATTGAACAGATTCCAAGGGACCAGAGCACTCAAGTCGATGCTTTAGCAAACCTTGGGTCTGCATTGGTCGAACCAATATTCATCAACATTTCTATGATTCATCTGGCGACATCGTCCATCGAAAATAATGACGTCTTCCAGATCGAAGATCAAGAAGATGATTGGTCATGCGACATCCAAAATTTCCTTGTGCACGACCAACTCCCCGAAGACAAGATGGAAGCTCGAAAGATCAGATTCAAAGCATCCAGGTATGTCGTGATTGGAGATAGGCTCTATCGACGATCATCGATAGGCTTAAACCTGAGATGCGTCACCAGCAAAAGTCAAGTTTAGAAGATCCTTCAAGAGATGCACGATGGAGAGTGTGGCAATCACTCAGGAGGTCGCAGTTTGGCTAATCGTACCTCTCGACAAGGCTATTTTTGGCCGACGATGTGACAAGACGCCATCAGGTATGTCCAGAACTGTGATCCCTGTCAACGACATTCAGGTACGTCCCATAAACCTTCTGAACCTCTACACTCAACACTTATCCCATGGCCCTTCATGAGGTGGGGAATGGATATTGTCGGCAAGCTACCACCTGCTCCAAGGCAAAAGGTATTTCTCCTTGTACTTACGGATTACTTTTCTAAGTGGGTAGAAGCGGCTGCTTTCTCCCAAGTTCGGGACAAGGAAGTCGTCTCTTTTATCCAGACTAACATCATATATAGGTTTGGGATTCCATCCGAAATTGTCTGCGACAATGGATCCCAGTTCATAAGCAACAGGACTCGACAGTTCTGTGAAGACCGCAACATCAAGCTGACGACCTCGACTCCCAGGTATCCCCAGGCAAATAGACTTGCAGAGTCAAGCAATAAGACCATTATTGCCTCGATCAAGAAAAGGTTAAAAGTTACGAAGGAAAAGTGGGTCGAAGAACTCCCTTCGGTCCTGTGGGCAAATCGCACGACACCTCGCACGTCCACAAGACAAAACCCCTTTCTCTTTAGTCTACGGTTGTGAAGCAGTCTTGCCGGTCGAAGTCCAGCTCCCAACTTCGAGGCATACTTCCGTCGACCACAACCTGGTTGATTTAAGTTATGACCTCGGCGCCCTTAAAGAGCTTAGAGAATCAGCGTTGATCAGAATGGCGTCGCAGAAGCAAGCGATCGAGCGACATTTCAATAAGAATGTCAAAGTTAAAGTCTTTTAAGAAGGTGAATACGTCCTCCGTCGAGTGTTCCAAAGCACTCAAGAGCTCAATGCAGGTAAGCTTTCCGTTAAATGGGAAGGTCCTTATCGTATCTCAGAAGTCGTGGGTAAAGGTGCCTATCGGCTCCAAACCCTCGACAATCAAGATGTCCCACGTAGCTGGAATGCAACACATCTAAAAATGTATTTCTTCTAAACCCTTTTCTCTCATACGATTTTTATTCATCACGACGATTACTGACTTAAGCATCGGAGGGTTGTTGGTTAGCCAACGACCAACCTCTGACATTGTTTATCGCAGGATTGCACGACATAAGTTATTAAGTCTATCGTATGACTTCAATGCACTCTCGCAAGATCGCACGACATGAGCAGTTAGGTATACTTTATGACTTGACTACCTTATTGCAGGGACGCATGATTCAAGTTCGTCGCACGATTTTATTGTTCAATCAAAGGGCCTAACGACTTCATGATTTAAATTTTTCGACTTAGAAAATTTTTTATGTTTTGGGTGAATGCTTTAATCGCGTGTATTTACGTTTGCTCTACACGACCTAGAAGTCTCACAAGTCTATAGCCTGCATTTTAGCTTGATAGAGTCAACATGTTTCGATAAGTGCCTTTGTCGCAAGTTTGTTATATGCGACTTACGACTATTTTCATACGATCAATATTATACTTGATGATTGCTTGTAATGCAAAATTTGATTGACAATGAGAAAATCTTATGTTCAAGAGAAATTTCATTCATATTTAAATACGATTACACTAATCGACTCGACCCCCAACGGTCGATCAATAAAAACAAAGAACAAAATTTCCTAAGGTTGAGGAGGATCAACAGCTGCGTCCTTGCCAGAGGCCTCGCCCACTTCCTCCTCGTCGGCCTCCTTCTCATCGTCAGAGTCAATATCTCTCTCAGATCCGACGTCCCTCAGGTAGAAAGCAAGCTCCTCTGACGCCGAGGCAAGGGGATTCTTCCCCAACAGATGTTGCCTCATAATCGCCGCCGTGGCTGTTAGACGAGCCAAGGCAAAAACGGACTTAGCCTCGTCCTTGAGCTCCTTCACCTCCTTTTCTAGTTCCTCCACCCTAGACTTGGAATCCTCAGCTTCTTTTTCATTCGCAGCCAAGGATTCCTTAGTCTTATCCAGCTCTTCCCTTTGGTCGGCGATCATGGACAGGGACTGCTTCAGGCGATGGTTGGCCTCATCCTTTGCACGTCCGATGGCCTCTAACTCCTTCAGGGCCTCATCAAGGCATTTGGACATAGCCTCTTCACGCTCTAAAGCGACCTTCTCTCTGTCCAATGCCGCGTTCCCCCTCTCATGAGCAGAGGACACCAAACCCCTTATCTTCACCGTTTCGGCGTATAAGGGAAGAGAAGACTGGAACGCCTGTAAAACATAAGACATAAGTTAGTAAACGCACGACGAAGTTCTAAACGACAAAAGATAAACAAGTCTTGAAAGAAAGACTTACCATGAACGTCAGACTGGCGACGTGAGATCCCGTCTCCTCGACCGAGACTCCCTCGAAACGCTACTTGAAAGAAGGGAGCAGGTATTTCCCCAGATGAGGAAACCGATTCTTCCCGTCTAGGATATTATTAACCATAAAGTCTGACAGCAACGTAAAGTTGACCGTCGTGACCTTATCCTCTCCCGTCGCATGGCCCTTGCCCTTATCGGTCGACGTGGTAGACGGAGACTTCACCGTTTTCGCCGGAGGCGCCGAACTGATAGGTGTTGCATCAATCACACCAGAAGACGTCTTCGTCTTCACGGGTGATGTGACTGATACCTTCGCCTTCTCAGGCGTAACGACTCTCGACGAATCATCAGCCCTCGAAGACGGTTCCCTCGGGATCGTCATCCTCGCTTTCTTTAAAACTCCCGACCCAGTGGTCGAGGTCGCCATCCTCCTTTCCTTGCCTTTACGAGCAAGTTCAGCTTGATCCGCTCTTTTGGCGGTCGCAGACGACACCTTCACTTGAGAATCCCCTGAAAAAAACAAAGAAAGAAATGTTACATAACAGACATAAAGGAAAAAGTCGAAGTCGAGTAGAAAAGAGTAAGATACACTTACCAGTCATCTCTTCTTCTTCTTCTCTCGACTCCTCCTCTGTCTCCTCTGTTTCCTCTTCTTCCTCCTCGTGTGTCTTCCCCCGGTTCTCTCCTAGAAACACCAAGTCTTCGTCGTCGTCGTCTACAAGGTGTCATGTGAAAAACGACCGCTCGACAACGCTAAATTCCAAGAATGCGTCGATCTTAGCTTGATAATTGGCATAGGGCTTCACATCCTCAAACTTAATGTTTGTCGGCATATAAAAGATAGGTTAGAAACAAGTTGGAACTAGCGTGCAAAACGCGACAAAAAGATACAAAATCTTACCCGACATATTCCAGTCGATCCTAATCCAGTTGCTTTCAGAATCAAGCGCCGGTATGCGCGCAAACGCATACCTGGTCTTCCACTTACGGTCATTAACCGCGGTCTTTAGGACCAGGGTACGATCGCCCTTATGCCTAGAAAACAGGCTATAACGGCGACATCCATCCCTCTTAACCTGATAAGCCAAGAGGAGGTCGCGCACGTTCATGGGAGACTCCCAGTCTTTGGTAAGGCGCTCGATCACTTGTATGACTCCCCAAAATTGAGGCATCAATTGGGCCGGCGCTAAATCGAATTCAATCATGAAAGCCTTGGCCAAAGGCGAATAAGGCCATTCGAAACCTATCTTAAAAGGGTACTCGTATATAACGACGAATCCCTCCGGACACATATCAGGGCGAGTCTGACCTGCTCTAATCAGTGTAATCCCCGCAAGGATTTTTGCTAGAATCCGAAGGTCGTCGAGATCCTCTTGATCTCGAATAGAACTCTCAGGTTCGGTGGACATTGCTAACCTCGTTAACCAGATTTATAATTCTGAAAAACCCCCAAATGTACCAATTCTTCCTAAGCTTTCTAGCTATAAACTTACGACGCGAGCAAAGACTAAGAAGTCGTACCTTATATAGGCGCTCTAAACCTTGAAAACTCTAAACGGCTCAAAGATTTTGCGGGTTTGGAAGGGATTCGCTGAAGAATGGCAAGGAATCGAGAAGAAATCTTACTCTAAAAACTCTCTGAAAGCGTAAAAATGGAAGGGATCCACCGTGGGTCACTATTTATGTAAACGATCATGTCAGGTCGAGTCACTCGATGATCGACACGTGCTTTCGCCTTTTCGTATGTACACGCGGATCGTTGACATCTGGCGATTACAGCTATTTAGCACGATCGTGCGTCAACATGACGTCACGATCTTATCCCTTTTCGACTTCCCCTTTAGTTGGAATCAAACCGATTCAGTTCCCAAACCAATGACTTTCGACACGTGTCATGACCCTAGACGTCCGACTGACAAAATTTTAAAATTTGAATTTGCCACTCTATTTTTAAATTTTGGGGGCAAACTGTTTGGGTAAAATTTTCACTAGTCTCGACCACGACCAAATAGGGAAAAATTTATTGCACTTTTTTATAATGAGATCAAATCATAAACACTTTATCGTCTAACCAAAGTTAAAATCAAAAGTTGCTCGCGACACTCGACCGTCGTAAGGAACCTTACGACCTCGACCGACTAACATATGTTATTACTGTTATGATTTCGCTGTTTAATGCAGGGTCAACACTATTAATGGCCAACGGACATAACCAACAGAGTTAATTACGAGCATTAACCACAACGACCGTTACCTGCATCCTTTAAGGAATCATTCAAAGCTTCGAAGATTATAAATATGAAGGTTCAACATCATTTGCGGACAACTGAACTCTCAATAACACTCACTACAGTATTCGAAGCAAAGAACTCTCTCTCAACAAATCGCTCTCGACGCACGATTTCTACTCACGACACATTGTCTCTACACACGACGCATTAGTTTTTTACATTCGATACACTTGTTTACTTTACATTTAAAGTCTTTCTTTCATTTGTATTGTAATCGTTGTACTCTCGACACCTGAAACATAAGGACATCGCCCTATTTGGCGATCATAGTGCAGCGACGACACCTCACTGTCGTCCGCGGGTTTTTTTCTCGTTAAGGTTTTTCCCGCGTCACCAAATTCCTTGCGTCCCATTTACATTATTTGTCTTTATCGCATTGCTTTGTCGAACGATTCCTATCTTTAGTTGTTAAGCTCCACAATCAACCTTAAGTTATCCTTCTGGACGATTTTTGGCATTAACAGTACCCCACCAATAAACCATGGAAAACAATTCACATAAATAAGATACGTCACCGAAATTATGGATAAAAGTAATACCCAAAAACAACACCTTTCGGTGACGGGGGAGACCCGGTTCCATCGAACGTGACGGGCACACAAAGTTAGCTCACGTATGATGTCATTGGATTACACCTCAAGTCCCGGTTTTAGTTCTCATGCCATAAAGACATCACAACCTCAAACCATATACATGCCTTTATTGCCTACTCCGTCGAGTTACACCTCAAGAACTTATGGGACCATATTGTCTATCCAATCTAGATGAGTTACACCTCAAGGACTTCAATGTTCCCTATTACCTACTCGCTAGTGGCCCCGAACGGCCTACCGCATATAACCATGCATTCCAATAGTCCACTCCTCGTACACAAAGAGATAGGCACCAAAATAACTCATAATCTCGGAGTACAACCCATAACGGTTCCTCTCCACAAAAGGAACGAGACCTCAACAAAGCTAGTTCGACATAAGCCCCAAAGAGAGAATATCAAGACTCATCACTATTAAGTATGACTGACTTACATGCCTATGGATTCAATGCATTACAGTCTAAAGCGTTACATGACTCAAAACGAATGAACTAATGCATTCAAAACATGTAACCTCCAAATAAGATGCAAGTAAATGCGTATACAACCAAAGCTCCATCTCGAGCTATTTAAACTGGGCAAAAGGCCCGAGACTCATTTAAGTGTGATTCAAGCCTAAAAAGGCAAAACAACGTTTGGCTAACTACACGAGCCCATACGGTTATATAAACCAATACTTATCTTTACTCAAATCTTTGACTCATAAACACAATTGGCCCTCAGCCTGAATCTAAAAGATTTATAATTCACAAATGTCCATAAAGTCGAGATTGACCAAACTCTAACAACTCACACATTTGCATTTTCCAAAACGTACCGTATCATAGTTTGTGCATAATCAAGACGACACTAAAAGTACGTTTTTACCCAACAACCTCCATTTGTGAAAATAAGTTAAATAAACACCTTCAATCATGATTTACTTAACAAAGTGTCCAAAATCCCAAAAGTGGGTGTTTTATAAGATTTTATAAGGTTAAACACTCTCATAATCAAAACCCACCAAATAGCTCCACAAGAATAATTTTCATGTAAACACATAATCACTTTAAAATGACATTTTGGCATGTACAACGTTTTCACAAATCATCTTGAACTCACTTTGCTAGATTTAGGCTAAATCTAGATTTTTTCCCAACTTGAGCTCCTTTGAAGAAATTGAATCATCATGCCAAATCTTCCATAAACCTAGATCCATGAATTTCCAACCATCAATAACCACATTTAACCATTTAGAATTGTTCCCCAAACATCAACCATCAAAATCTCCATTTATACCTAAAACCCCAATTTGACCTAACTTTTCTCAAAATCATCCAAACCGAAATTGGAGAAACAAAACACTAGGAGATCATCAATGGAACACTTATAACTCATAATGAGGCTTGTAAATGGAGGAAATGAACTTACCACTTAGGTTTTGATGAAAACCTAGAAAACCCCAAAAATCTCTAGTGTTGGAGATGAAAACTTGCTCTTGCATCAATAGATGAAACCACTAACATATGATGGAGAAGGAACACTTTATCTCCATGAAAAGCCCCAAAATCAGTTAGGGTTTGAGGGGGAAGAAGAGGAAATGATTTGGAAGAGAAGAGATGGATTTTGGGAGTGAGAAATGAGAAGCTTACCACCACCAAATGCTCTTGAATCATCCAATGAACATCAAAACTATTAATCCATCCTTGAAGAGCTCTCAAAAACGAAACCATAGCATCTTGAATCAAGAAAATTGGAGTTGAAATGAGAGAGATATGAAGAAATGAAGTTTTGGGGCTGAAAATCGCGCTTTTATGCTCCAGGTGCCCAACGGCTAAAGTGACGTGCGAGAGTGACACAAGTGTCACTCTCGCCATGGTCCCATGGTTCTCGGTACAAAACCGGCGAGAGTGACACAAGTGTGACTTTCGCTGGTCACTTTAGCCGAGGTCGTACCGAAAGTTGTTTTGGCCATAACTTCTTCATTTTTGCTCTGTTTTCGCTCGGAAAGGACCGTTGGACTCGTATTCGATAACCCCATCCAACAAGACCATAAAATCTAGGATTTAATCCAAAATCCTATTTTTCATATTTATCTTAGAAGATCGATTCTACACTGATTCAAAATTGTATTTATCCGAAAATTACGGGTGTTACAATCCTCCCAACCTTAGGATGATTTTGTCCTCGAAATCTAGCTCCCAAACACCCAAGGGTTATCGAACTCAACACTTTCCATGTTGCCTCAGTTTCCAACTAAATTTCGAATCCCTTCTTGCCAAAACTGCTATGACAACTTCATGTCGATACTCACAATCAATGTCCATTTAGACCCACTACACTTATGCTCGAATGAACGCTTAATTTACTAAGGTAGCCTTTAACTGAACGACTCCGGTCGTCTCCCAACCTTAGGTGATCCATACTTCCTAATCGTCCGATCTCGACTTCCAATCAGCCCATATCTATACGCTTTAAAGTTTCTTCCCCAACCAACCCGAGGTTTGATTACCACCGAAACCAACAAAATCTTCAAATCCAACCGTCCCGCCGTTGAATTGACATTTGACCCTAGCGAGCACTAATAGACCCCAAAACAGGCGATGGTCCCCGGCCCAATGATCATACAACTCCAAGAATACACCCTTTTACCAAACATCCAATCTGCAAATTCTTTTACCATTCAAGGAAAGTCATCCTACTAAATCCACTTATCACAATATGAACTTCTTAAAATCGCTACAAGCGATAAGATTGTCCCCTAAGATTGGACTACAACACTCCAAATACACTGACGGTTCATGGCCTCAAAATCCAAAGTTGACACCTAAATATACCACCAAGATTCAAACCACTGCAGTACTCCACACACGAGTTCCATTCGTCGAACATACCCCCACAAAACCAAGGTTATCAATGTGGTGACTAAAGGGTCCTACACGTCCCTTATGCGAAAACTGACCAAAACCCAAAACAAGGTTGTCGATAAGAACGGTTACCACCAACATAACAGAAGATACCACGAGTCTAACCTTCCAGTTATAAAAATACGTCGACTCTGCAAACGGCACTACTTGGCCTACGGTACCAACACGCATTAGAATACCCAGCCTTCCACTGTCGAAGTTCTATACACATTTACTCCTAACCGGGGTTACTTAACCTTTCCAAGGTTCTAACGAGTTCAAGGTTTTCAAGTGAAATACTTAACAAATATGCCAATCGAAAACTTTTATATAAATTTTCAACACAAAGGTTTTCATATTAATTTAATCATACGCATAAAATCTACTACTACCTACTCGGTAGTTGTGCAAAGGTGGACACACTCGTCCCACATATGAAAATCATTTTGCAAACCATTTCATCACAATTCAAGTTACTAACAAAACGCAAAAGCATGCTCAACAACTTTTCGAAATGAACCGCTACGGTCCTACCATGGATTGATTTATGCCATGTGTTTGGGTAAAAAATCACACCTCACGACCGACGCTAGAAAACTCGAATAACACTTTCATAAGACCACTCTTGCATTTAGATACGGTCTTACAGGTTGATTACAGACGAGCATTCGGTCGTATGTTATTGTGTTGGTCATACGTTCCGTACGACCGACGTATGAGACTTATGACGGTCGTACGATTATACTAACCGTTAACAGTCAACACCCGTTTCTTTTTTTCATTAATGCAGGTTTACAAGCATTCATGGTGCAAACGGCCAGTAACGGACGAATCATCAATGGCATTTAAAGCCTGACAGCGGTTACAAAGAGCGCCATAAAGACACATTCAATGACCGGCGAAAGCTATATAAAGGCCTGCTCAACACTCAAAAGCTATCGGTTATCATCGAATCTCATCAGAGTTAATCGAACCTTCTCTCATCTACATATGCTCCATCTACTTTCTAAGCAGTTCCACATCGAAAACACAGTGATTTACAAAGCATTCGAACAAACATCATTGACGCAAGCTTCGCACGACCACAGTTCGAACCGCACGACAACTGCTTATTTCGCACGATTTACGCACGACACATAGTAGAATCACACGACTAATTTTATTTTACATTCACTTATAATTTGTTGTACACAAACTCCTGTTACAAAAGGACTTTTGCCCCTATTTAGCGAAGTATAGTGCACCGTCGACTCTCACAAGTCGACCGCGGTTTTTTCCCTCGTTTTGGGGTTTTCCGCGTCACCAAATCTCTTGTCTTACTTATTTTTCCTTGTGATTGTGTTTCTTGGTCTTGAGATACGTTTCTTTAGTAGTTAAAAGTCCACATCAACCTTAAGCTGTTCTTTTAGGTGATTTTTTGCATTAACAGTTTGGCGCCATCCGTGGGACCCCATCTAGAGAAAATCTCAAGCCAATACATATATCGCTCTGACGATCTTGCAAAGTTTTTGTTTTTTTCAGGTATATAGCTAATTATCAAGATCCCATGATTCAAATGCAGTCGGAATTGAATGTGGCTCGAAGTCAGATCCAAGCTCTGCACGAGCAGAATCAGAAGGCAGCCGCAAAGATTGCTTCTCTGAGGAATCCGACAATGGGCAATCCCTTTGGACCTCAGAATGATCCCCGACCTATGGGTGCACCTTTCATGAGGCCCCAATTCCAGACGGGTCCAGGGCCATTCGCTAACAATCCGGGTCCAGGGCCATTCGCTAACAATCCAGGTCCAGGGCCATTCGTCAACAATCCTGGATTAGGGCCATTCGCCAACAATCTTGGTTCATGGCCATTTGTTAACAACCCTCATCAAGGGCAATATCCCCCTCAATATTTGAGGCCGCCACCTTTGCATAACGGAACCCAGCCTTACTTCGTCCCTCTCAATGGGGACGCCAATGGTTCTTCGTATGGAAACGGTAACGGTACGGCGACGGCTCCGAATTCGGGGATCAACCCTCAGCTAGGCGTAAACTTCGACCCTAACGACCCCGTCGCCCTGCGACTTAGGTTGTTGGAAGATCAGAACGAGAAGAGGTTGTCGCTACTTTCCAAGCTACCAGGCGCCACCGTCCCCGTCGACGTTGAGTCCCGCTCAAGATTTCAAGCGTCGCCTTTCGTTGACACTATAGCGACCGTCGATTTCCCGAAAAAATACAATATTCCTGCTTTCACTCCAAAGTATTCAGGAATAACTGATCCAACAGAGCATATTGCACAATACAAACAATTGATGTGGACAGTATCAATCCCGCAGCAATATCAAGAGGTGTGCATGTGCAAAAGCTTTGGGGCGACTCTTACAGGTCCTGCCCTCCAGTGGTTGATCAACCTCAAACCCAAGTCCATTAGCAACTTCACAGAATTGGTCAACCAGTTCTCGCAACAGTTCGCCAGTAGTCGCAAGATGGGGAAGCATACCAGCAACCTGTACTACATTGTCCAAAAGTCTGGAGAGTCCATCCGTAGTTATTTCAATTGCTTTAACGCAGAAATGACCAGCATTCAAAATTGTGACGTCAAGACTGCCATTGAGGCCTACAAGCGTGGTCTTGACGACGACAATACGGGACTGTACGTCGATCTTACGAAATATCCACCTGAGAATTTTGAAGACGTACGAGCCAGGACCTTGGCTTACATGAGAGTCGAAGACGACCTAGTCTTCCATCATAAGCATTCCACTGACAAAAAGTCGCTCGGGATCAAGAAGCCAGATTTCAAATCCAAGCCGAGTGTCAAGTCAGAGCCGTCGCGCCAAATATCGAACGTTTGGTTCGATAAGAAAAAGAGCAATCCTGCATCGTGATTCCCTCAATATCCTAAGATCTCCTCTTATGGATTTAAAGGGACGATGAAAGAGCTAGTAGACACTCTTAGAAATGTTCAGTCGTCTGTCCAATGGCCTAAAAAAGTGATAAAGAAGACGGTAAGAAGGACAAGACCAAATGGTGCGACTTCCATAGCGACCATGGTCACACGACGGATAACTGTCTTGCTTTGCAGAAGGAGTTAGCCTGGATCGTCCTCCAAGGGTCATCTGCATGGCCTGATCAATAAAGAATCTACGCCAATCGATAACGTAAGACCGACATCCCCCATCCATGAAAAAGTCGTTAATTGTGTGACGGGTGGATCAGACGTCTATGGCTTAACTTATTCGGCAGCCAAGCGGCACGCCAGTCAATCGTCGGGAGAATATCCCATTCCTCGGTCGTCCCGACCAAAGCAAGAGCTGGAGCTGGAGCCGATGTCGATAACGTTCGACCAAGACGACCTCCAGGACAGTTGGCAAAAGCATCATGATGGCTTGATCATCCAGCTCACTATTGGCAACTGCTCTACCAAAAGAGTATTGGTCGATGGGGGCAGTTTGGCCAACATCATTTTCCTAAGCACTATCAAAGCTATGGGAATCAAGAAATCAGAGATCACCCGTCGATCGACGACTCTAATAGGATTCAATGGCGATTCTACCACGACTCTGGGAGAGATCATCCTCCTAGTGTATGCTAAAGGGGTCAACAAGCAATCAAGATTTAATGTTATTGACTGTTCATCAGCATACAACATTATACTTGGTCGACCCTGGATCCGCGACATGAAAGCGGTCCATCGACCTATCATCAGACGATCAAATTCCCGACGCCATGGGGAGTGCAAGAAATCAAAAGCGAGCAGAAGACCGCCCGTGATTGCTATAAAGCAACAATGAAACCTCAGAAGTAAAATCAACATTGTGGCGACTGTACACGATACGATCTAATCTATCCTTACGCCAGAAAAGGCAAATCCAGGATATCGCCTTACAGTCACCACAAGGAGGCAGAGTGATGTACCCCATACGACATATACAGTTTTCAGCTACCAATCGTGGGCATAGATATAGCTCATGACTCGGGGGCAATCGGACCCCACGACGAAACGATAAACGTCATCAGGTACGTAACGCCCGTCAACGACACTCAGGTACGACATACCAAACTTCTAAAAAGTTTTACTTACGTCCTTAATTCCCCAATCCTTCATAAGGTAGGGAATAGACATCCTACTCCCAGGGCAAGAAATTTTCCTGTTAGTCTTTTCAAATTATTCCTTTGAACAGACAGATGCAGACGCATACTCCCAGATTTGGGACTAAAAGGTCATCTCTTCTATCTAGACTAACACTTTGTGCAGGTTCGGAATTCCTTCCGAGATCATATATGACAACGATCCACAAATGATCGTACGTCCGAAGGTCGTAGTGTTGAATCTACGGCTGCAACCCCACATAGCTGGATTATAGTACATTTTATTTCCTTTTCGCTTTCGATTTATTTCGACAAACGATTACTGACTTAAGCATTGGAGGGTCGTTGGTCAAACCAACGACCACCCTTGGATCTTATATTACAGGTTCACAGGATCGCACGAACATAAGTCTTATGATCTGTATCGTAAGAGGACAAAGTCGTGACCTATAACTCATGACTCGAAAACCGAATCCTACGATTCAAGACAGAGATCTTACGATCACAACAGGTGTATTCAAAATTGAGTCTTATGACTTGAACCCTATAATTTGGAATGCATGTTCGGCTTAATAGCCCGATTACTTCCAAAGTCATTCTTCAAATGAAATCTCTACAACTTAAAGCATAAGTCCTATGACGATTAAGACACAGGTTTTACAGTTTATCTTATGAGAAACCAAAGTCTCTACGACCTAATTAAAAGTCTTACGATCTTCATCGTGAGGAACAAAGTCTCTAAGACTTGTATATCATAAAAGGAAACTTATGATTCATCATACAGGTCTTATGGCCATCACAGGTGCTTTTTAAACTAAAGGTTGGAGACACAAGTCTTATGACTTGAATTCCATGCTTAGAATATTCCTTTGGCCTCAGACGCCCGATTACTTTGTAAATTATGAGTCGTACCGTCTTACATACGACTCATACATTCATCCATTCGGTTTTGTTATCTTTCGTGTTGTTTTGTTCATTGGCAACAAAGTAAAATATACGACAAGAGTATAACAAAAACGTACTTGTATTCACATTGTCAATTACAAGTAAAAAGGGCACGACCGATTATAATCGCCCTGGAACAAATAAGTCAAGGCAGAGGAGAGTCCTCGGCGACCTCCTCATCGCCAGTTACGTCGACCGCTACGTCTGTCGGGTCCTCTTCTTCGAGTTGGTCTTCTTGGTCGAGTTCATCCTCGTCCCCGACTTTCTCTAAGAAGATCTTGACCTCCTCTTCGGCTCCGGCCATAGGGTCCAACCCCCCGCAAATGGCGACGCATGATCACTGCTCGAACCCTCAGACCGTCAGAGCCTCAAACGACAGAAGATGCTCTTCTAAAGACGCGATCTTCCCCTCCTTCGCCTTGACAAGAGAACTAAGGTCCCCGGTCTGTTTTTCACTCTTGGCCAAGGAAGCCTTAGTTGCTCCTAACTCCACCTCCGCCGCAGAGGACTTCTCCAAGGCTTCCTGCAGATGGCGCTGAAGGTCTTCTTTTTCCTTCGACGATTCTACATACAAGTCATGAACTTCGCAGAATTTATCGTAGAAGACCTCCGCCTTCACCATCGCCGTCTTCTCTTGCTCCCATGCCACACGAGTTTCCTCCTGCGCCTCGCGCATCTTCTCTAAGGCGGCGGGTGTGACCCTATGGATTTTTTCCATATGGGCATACAGGCAGAGAGACGTCTGGAACGCCTGTAGCGCACGAACACACAAGAACGTCAGAAAACAACGACGAAATAAAACATCGAATAAGCAGGTCATACATACCTTAAAGGTCAGCCCCGCGACGTACGATCCCATGTCGTCGACCGTAACCCCCTCCAGTCGCTCCTGAAAACAAGGAAGGAGGAACATCCCCAGATCAGGGAAGAGTTTTTCGCTGTCCATCTCCTCCCCGGCCATAAAATCCGACGACAAAGTAAAATTCATCGTCGTAAGGCCAGCGGACTTCTCCGTCTCCTTCTCCTTCCCTTTGTTGGCCGAAGAAGGGGAAGGGGCGACCTCTCCCGTCAGAGGAGCAGCCACGATCAACAGTGTCGCGTCCGGTGACGTCTTCGCCTTCTCGGCGGTAGCAACTTCAGACGAGTCGCCACCCTTCGACGACGGTCCCTTTCGAACGGTCGTCCATTGTTTCTTTATACCCGACGAGGGGGACAGAGCAACCTTTCGTTTCAATTTTTTAGCCTGACGGGCCAAAAGGAGCTGAGATTCCTTCTTCGCTAAACCATGGGTAGGCATACCTCCTGACCCACCTACAAAAAATATAAAATTCGAGAGTAAGAGGAGACAATGAAAGTCGTACGACAAAAAGCTAATAGCGATTTATTACCTGTCGCTTCATCTTCCTCTTCTCTTCTCTCCGACTCTTCCTCAGCAGGGATCTCCGTCTCCTCAAGGATGACGACCTCGTCGTCCCTAGAAATCCGCTGAAAGGACCTCTCCTCTAAAGAATAGTCCCGAAACTTGTCGATCTTCGCCGCAGATTCGAGAAGATCAGCGTCGGGAAACGTGATGGCTAAAACAAAAAATACATTAGCCAAAACGTACGATTTAAATAAAAACATGCGATCTTAGGAAAAAAGCTTACAAGCGGTGTTCCATCCAGCCACAACCCATGTCGTATCCTCCTGCAGGAGCTCGAGCGATTGTGTCTCTCCGAAGACATACCTCGCCTTCCACCCGCGGTCGTTGACCTGGGTATTATGTACAAGTACCAAAGCACCCCGGTGCTTAGAAGATAAACTATAACGGTGGTAACCATCCACCTTCACCGTATACGCCGCCAGCAAGTCGTCCACATTGAATGACGGCACCCACCCATTGGTGATCCTGTCAATTAAGAAAATGATCCGCCACAACTGCGGCATCATTTGAGCAGGAGACAAAGAAAACCTAGCCAGGAAATGTCTGGCCAAAGAGGAAAACGACCACTTAAAACCCACTTTAAACGGATACTCGTACAGAACAAAACGTCCATTCGGACAATCTGTCGGTCGGAACTGACCCGACGAGTATATCTGAACAGCGTCAGGAACGCCGGACAAGGTCCTAAACTCTCCTGACTGTCAATGGTGCTCGCTGGTTCGATCGACATTTTTCCCTAAGACTTGAAGAATACGAAAGAAATTTTCTTCTGAATTTATAAACGCTCGAAAACGCGCGTAACAAAGGCAGGTGAATCTCTCTGAGATCTTTTCTAAAAGCACAAGTTAGCGTAAAAAAGGAAACGATTCCTGAATCGCGTTATTTATGGCAAGGATCGTGTCAGGTCGACCCCCTGGATGGTCGACACCTGTCATCTCCTTTTCGCATGCATCATGCCGATGGGCGACACCAGTCCTCTAAGTGTCTTTTCGTCTCTGACACGCCGCCGTGACGTCACAACCTCATCATATCCTCCAATCCGAATCAAACCAGGATGGTTGGAATTCGACCAGACCCTATCCCCCATGCGACACGTAGCAGACCACATCGTCAGATTTAAAATCCGAACTTCACGCCTGAAATTCAAATTTTGGGGGCAAACTGTTTGGGTAAAAAATCACACCTCACGACCGACGCTAGAAAACTCGAATAACACTTTCATAAGACCACTCTTGCATTTAGATACGGTCTTACAGGTTGATTACAGACGAGCATTCGGTCGTATGTTATTGTGATGGTCGTACATTCCGTACAACCGACGTATGAGACTTATGACGGTCGTACGATTATACTAACCGTTAACAGTCAACACCCGTTTCTTTTGTTCATTAATGCAGGTTTACAAGCATTCATGGTGCAAATGGCCAGTAACGGACGAATCATCAATGGCATTTAAAGCCTGCCAGCGGTTACAAAGTGCGCCATAAAGACACATTCAATGACCGGCGAAAGCTATATAAAGGCCTACTCAACACTCAAACGCTATCGGTTATCATCGAATCTCATCAGAGTTAATCGAACCTTCTCTCATCTACATCTGCTCCATCTACTTTCTAAACAGTTCCACATCGAAAACACTGTGATTTACAAAGCATTCGAACGAACATCATTGACGCAAGCTTCGCACGACCACAGTTCGAACCGCACAACAACTGCTTATTTCGCACGATTTACGCACGACACATAGTTGAATCACACGACTAAGTTCATTTTTACATTCACTTGTAATCTGTTGTACACAAACTCCTGTTACAAAAGGACTTTCGCCCCTGTTTGGCGAACTATAGTGCACCGTCGACTCTCACAAGTCGACCGTGATTTTTTCCCTCGTTTTGGGGTTTTCCGCGTCACCAAATCTCTTGTCTTACTTATTTTTCCTTGTGATTGTGTTGCTTGGTCTTGAGATACGTTTCTTTAGTTGTTAAAAGTCCACATCAACCTTAAGTTGTTCTTTTAGGCGATTTTTGGCATTAACACCATGCACGTAAAGTAATTCCCTTCTTTAAATAGCGTGCAACAAAAGGTTTGTATGTACTTCAAAAGGAGTTCAAACGACATCCGACTCCAAAAATTCCCTTTTTAACCATAAATGACATGAAACAAAATCCACCAACAAAGTTCGCACGCGTCAGTTTATTTCATAAAAACGGTGAAACGATCCATAAATACACTTTGGTTAAAACTTAAAATGATTTGTGTCAGTTCCAAGTTTAAAGACAAAAATCAACACGTTTTCATCATTCGAAGATATCGACTAAAATATCGTGAAGAAATCTCAAATTGGAATATGCATGCAAACTTGTAACACTTTCCTAGTGGTTTTCCGGAAATAAAATTACATGCAATAGGTAGTCCATACTAAATTTTCGAGGTAGAAAATTTCATTAATTCAGGTTTCAAAATTTCCCCATTTAGTCATATAATGACATAGAAGTAAAACCTCTTTGACAAGACTCACACACACTAATGTGTTTTCTCAAAACTTAGGAAACAGTAAGTGCTTGTAATTGGTTGACACCTAAGATGATTTAATTCGACTGCAATTTCGGATCATACGAACAATGCACGTTAAGGTTCCAAAAACATAAATAACTCCCCATACTCTAGGTTAAGACAAATAGTTTTTCCAAAACCCCCATCACGGTGCATTTATACCAAAAGTTTTACACTCGTAATATAAATCGTTAAAATATCAATACTTAAAATTTACTCATCAAAATACTCTAAGTGCATCTTTTCTCCAAAACCAAAAAGGTTTACAGTTTCCAAAACGTTCAACAAGCCAAAATTGACCAAAGTCCAACGACTCGCATTCGTATTTTCAAAATCTACCGTATAGTAAACCGTGCATAATCCCCACAACACTAAAACATATTTTAACCAAATGACCTCCATTTATGCAATAAATTAATAAAACACTTTCAATCACGATTTATTTATCAAAGTGTCGAGGATTAGTGGCTACCAAGTCATGCATACCCCTAGATCAATATAATGCATTTGCGTGAAATTATAATAAAATAGTCAATTAATCGAAAGCGCATAAAGCAAGTTGTTAAGAAATACTATCAGGATGTTCCTTCATGCATTACTCACGCCACGTATAAATCAATTCGTACGCTAAACAAGTTCTAACGAAAATGTGCTAACACAAGTCTCAAAAGAGAAAACCATGTGACACCAAACCTGTAAAAGCTACTCCCTTTGGTTGCCACGCCATAAAATAATATTTCTCATCAAACTCCGTATGAGACAAAATACCCAATAAGGTCCATAAATTAACGCACATAATAGTTAAAGTATTTATATTTCAAAGTTGCACTCACGCGACACAAAACGTCGTAAAACAAAACTCCTTCCATAAAACTCAATAAAGCTTAACGTCACCCAAATCGATCAGATGGTACCGAAATTTTCGTTTCCAACTGTCAAATCCCATAAACAAGGTTATGACCAAAATGTCATAATTCCACAAATTCCCACTTGTTGCAGTACAATATAAAGTAGTACTCTAAAAGAAAACTCACATGGGATAAAATTCCCAATAAAACTCAAACATCGAATAGCGGGAAGTAACTCTCCGTTCAACCTTAACATATGTGGAGGAGATCCAATGTTAAAGTCATATGTCGTCGTTACTTGTCCAAAATCTTAACCAACAATAACATATGGATAACGTGGTATCCGAAAATAATATTGGACAACAACAAAATAAAATAAGTCCCAATAAGGTTTGCAATTACTTGCAATGAAATAAGTTCATGCATGTTCAAAATCCATGATTTAAAATCTGATGTGTGCTAAACGTTTTTCCGAGATTTTGTAACACAATCCACATGAGGATTTGAAACACAAGAAATAGCTGATGCAATTTATTTTAAAAAAAAATTGTGCATGAATTTAGTCGGCACTCGACGTCTTAAACCACACTCCTCCAAGTTCCTCCGGTCACATTATCGCCATCCGCATGCTCAAACATCTTAAGGCAAAAACTGGAAATTACACCGATTAACCTTACAATTTCTCCTCGAATTAAGGTCGATTAAATAAGCCTATAGTTCTAACCCAACCAACGATTCGACCGAGACGGCCCACTTAATGAAATTATCGCGCTTATCGTCACTCCAAGTGACAAGTACTAAAATCGCCAACCTCTTTGAACGACTACGCACCTAGAAACCTCTTCACTACCCCAACGGTCATCACATCAAAGTAGTCCAAGTATGCACATATAACTTGTAGGTTCACCATGACACTGGCCAGGTGCAATTATGAACGTATTGTACATGATCATCCTTGCTACACTAGACATGATTTCTCATTTCTAGTGACTCCATCAATTTAAAACATCCTATCTTAAAGTGCCTAATGGTGAAATTTTACTCTCAATAACTTAAAGGATCTCTAGCTTGAGTCTAGGTATCTAAAAATCAACACCTAAATCTCTCAAACTTATGCTCTGATACCAACTTGTAACACCCTCAAAATTGGAAGAGCAACTAAATAAAAACTTCGATTAAAAGACAAAAGGAGATGAAATTCTTACTACGAACCATCCATGAAATCACCTCAAAATTTAAAATGTCACAACTCCAACATTAATCATAATCTAAGTCTCACAATAAGACCAAATAAAGACGGGTATTACTTAACACAAATACAAGCTGCTATTCCCTTAATAAATGCGGAAGACTTAACTAAGCACTTCACTCCACGAGCACACTACTAGCACTCATCTCTTCATAGTGTCACTAGAATTAACCCAACTTGAACCTGTTGCACATGCCGACAAAGAAAAAGGTTAGGCTAACGCCTAGTGAGTTCAAGAGTTTTATCATGATTGTGTAAATCAATAAACGAGGAGGATGTAGCTTGAAAACATAATTTTCTCAATAGAATTTATAACACTTATGTAAACAACTCATTTTCCCAACACACATAAATCTTGAGTCGGAAGCTCTCATATGAAACATTTTCCAAAAATAAACTTACTCCACAACTCACTCAAAATGTGTTTTGACGTTAAATATCCCAAGTAATATAAACGTGAATAAAACTCCAATATTCAAAACAACCAATAAGGATGAAGCAAAGTACTCCACCAATAAACCATGGAAAACAATTCACATAAATAAGATACGTCACCGAAATTATGGATAAAAGTAATACCCAAAAACAACACCTTTCGGTGATGGGGGAGACCCGGTTCTATCGAATGTGACGGGCACACAAAGTTAGGTCACATATGATGTTTTTGGATTACACCTCAAGTCCCAATTTTAGTTCTCATGCCATAAAGACATCACAACCTCAAACCATATACATGCTTTTATTGCCTACTCCGTCGAGTTACACCTCAAGAACTTATGGGACCATATTGCCTATCCAATCTAGACGAGTTACACCTCAAGGACTTCAATGTTCCCCATTACCTACTCGTTAGTGGCCCCGAACGGCCTACTGCATATAACCATGCATTCCAATAGTCCACTCCTCGTGCACAAAGAGATAGGCACCAAAATAACTCATAATCCCGGAGTACAACCCATAACGGTTCCTCTCCACAAAAGGAACGAGACCTCAACAAAGCTAGTTCGGCATAAGCCCCAAAGCGAGAATATCAAGACTCATCACTATTAAGTATGACTGACTTACATGCCTATGGATCCAATGCATTACAGTCTAAAGCGTTACATGACTCAAAACGAATGAACTAATGCATTCAAAACATGTAACCTCCAAATAAGATGCAAGTAAATGTGTATACAACCAAAGTTCCATCTCGAGCTATTTAAACTGGGTAAAAGGCCCGAGACTCATTTAAGTATGATTCAAGCCTAAAAAGGCAAAACAACGTTTGGCTAACTACACGAGTCCATACGGTTATATAAACCAATACTTATCTTTACTCAAATCTTTGACTCATAAACACAATTGGCCCTCGGCCTGAATCTAAAAGATTTATAATTCACAAATGTCCATAAAGTTGAGATTGACCAAACTCTAACAACTCACATATTTGTATTTTCCAAAACGTACCGTATCATAGTTTGTGCATAATCAAGACGACACTAAAAGTACGTTTTTATCCAACAACCTCAATTTGTGAAAATAAGTTAAATACACACCTTCAATCATGATTTACTTAACAAAGTGTCCAAAATCCCAAAAGTGGGTGTTTTATAAGATTTTATAAGGTTAAACACTTTCATAATCAAAACCCACCATATAGCTCCACAAGAATAATTTTCATGTAAACACATAATCACTTTAAAATGACATTTTGGCATGTACAACGTTTTCACAAATCAACTTGAACTCACCTTGCTAGATTTAGGCTAAATCTAGATTTTTTTCCCAACTTGAGCTCCTTTGAAGAAATTGAATCATCAAGCCAAATCTTCCATAAACCTAGATCCATGAGTTTTCAACCATCAATAACCACATTTAACCATTTAGAATTGTTCCCCAAACATTAACCATCAAAATCTTCATTTATACCCAAAACCCCAATTTGACCTAACTTTTCTCAAAATCATCCAAACCGAAATTGGAGAAACAAAACACTAGGAGATCATCAATGGAAAATTTATAACTCATAATGAAGCTTGTAAATGGAGGAAATGAACTTACCACTTAGGTTTTGATGAAAACCTAGAAAACCCCAAAAATCTCTAGTGTTGGAGATGAAAACTTGCTCTTGCATCAATAGATGAAACCACTAACATATGATGGAGAAGGAACACTTTATCTTCATGAAAATCCCCAAAATCAGTTAGGGTTTGAGGGGGAAGAAGAGGAAATGATTTGGGAGAGAAGAGATGGATTTTGGGAGTGAGAAATGAGAAGCTTACCACCACCAAATGCTCTTGAATCTTTCAATGAACATCAAAACTAATAATCCATCCTTGAAGATCTCTCAAAAACGAAACCATAGCATCTTGAATCAAGAAAATCGGAGTTGAAATGAGAGAGATATGAAGAAATGAAGTTTTGGGGCTGAAAATCGTGCTTTTATGCTCCAGGTGTCCGACGGCTAAAGTGACGTGCGAGAGTGACACAAGTGTCACTTTCGTTGGGCACTCTCGCCGTGGTCCCATGGCTCTCGGTACAAAACCGGTGAGAGTGACATGCGAGAGTGACACAAGTGTCACTTTCGCTGGTCACTTTAGCCGAGGTCGTACCGGAAATTGTTTTGGCCATAACTTATTCGTTTTTGCTCCATTTTCGCTCCTGAAAGAGCCGTTGGACTCGTATTCGAATTCTCCATCCAACAATATGGGTGAGCATCGGTCGGGTCGGATCGGGTTGGGCCCAAAAACCCACAACCCGATCGGGTTTCGGGTGGGGTTTAGGGAACCCAAAACCCGTCCAATCAAGAATTCGGGGTTCGGGGTTCGGGTGAAATCGGGTGACGGGTAATTCAGGTCGGGTGGATCGGGTTGGGCCTGTTATCCAGCCCAGTTTCCAGCCCAGTTTAGGGCAAAAGTCTTCGTCGAGTTATTGTGCAGAAGGATTCCAAGGGCGAGAAGGCCGATGCGGTACAGGCCATATTAATGGAAAGTTTCGGAGTGTTTTTCTTCTAGTGGGTGAAAGAGGCAATGCTGATACCATCACTAATATACAATGTATTTGTTATAGTCTTAGAAGAATATGTATCAATATGTACCATTGCTTGCATTGCCAAACATTCTTCTTTAGCTTTCTGTTCTGTTGTATGCAGCAGCACTTTAACATGATTTTAAACTCATAGTCCTCCCCACTTATTAAGTTATTAGTTATATTATGGTATATTTATATTTTATATTTTATATTTATTAATAAATAATTTTCTTTTTAAAGTTCGGGTTTCGGACGGGTTCGGGTTTGGAAAAACCCAACCCAACCCGATCCGTATTACCCGTGAAAAACAATCGGGTTCGGCCTATTCGGGTTACGGGTCATCGGGTTCGGGCCTATTCGGGTCGGTCGGGTACATCGGGTCGGTCGGGTTTTGCTCACCCCTATCCAACAAGACCATAAAATCTAGGATTTAATCCAAAATCCTATTTTTCATATTTATCTTAGAAGATCGATTCTACACTGATTCGAAATTGTACTTATCCGGAAATTACGGGTGTTACAAATAATGGGTAGGTTTGTATTTGATCCCTCTTATATATATGATACTACAAAACCATGTATTTGTTGCACCCCTTACAAACCAATGTGCATATGTAAATAATGTGTGCATAATCTGAGATGCATATATGCATTAACCCATATGAATGTAAGTCCATTATATGTATATTCTTGCACATATGCATATGCACACTGTGGTTTGTTAGGTGTGCAACAAATGCAATGTTTGCATATGTGAACAAACCTTGCATTTATTGCACACCTTACAAACTAGTGTGCATATGTGAACAAACCAGTGTGCATATGCAGTGTGCATATGCAGTATGCATATATGCATATGCATACGTTTAAGAATATACATATAAAGGACATACATTCATATGAGATAATGCATATATGCATCTCAGATTATTCACACATTGTTCGCACATTGGTTTGTAAGCGGATGCAAAAATACATGGTTTATATATATATATATATATATAGGGAGATGTTTAAATGAGAAGTGGTAAATGTATGAGAAGTAGAGAAGTGATCTTAGCCCTTCATCTAGTCAACATAAAATTATGCATATTTCCAACAAAACACTAAAAGTGTATTTTTTACTAGATAACCTTCAATTATACAATAATTATCAAAACACTTCCATTTATACTTATTTTATCAAATTATCCAAAAATCCCAAAAGTGGGTGTTTTGCAAGATTTATAAAATCAAATACTCCAAGTAATCAAAATCCACCAAATAACTCAACAATGAATATTTTCATGTAAAACACATAAACACTTTAAAATGGACATTTTGGCATGTACAACGTTTTCATAAATCAACTTGAACTCACCTTGCTAGATTTAGGCTAAATGTAGATATTTCCCCAACTTGAGCTCTTTTGAAGAAATTTGAATCCTCAAGTCAAATCTTCCAAAAACCTAGATTCATAAGTTTCCAACCATAAATATTCATATTCAACCATTTAAAATCGTTCCCCCAACATTTTACATCAATATCTCAACTTATACCAAAACCCTAATTTCCATAGATGAAGAAAAGAGAAGATTACCTTAACCACAACTTGAATCCACCAACCAAAACACTTCTAGGGTTACCAAAATGAACCACAACTCTAAATCTTTAAAATAGAGAAAAAGGGTAGGATGAAACCCTAGAAAACTTGATGAAGAAGATGAAGTGAAGGGGGTTCTAGCTTTAGCTTCCAAAACCAAGTTAGATGAAGAAGAATCACTTGGAATCACGAATCTTAGGGTCTCAAAGGCTCAAAATCGACAATGGGGGTGAAGGGTTTCGGTTCTTGGGAGAGAAAAACGGAGTGGTGAAGAGAAAATGAGGAAATGGGGTGAAAAATCGCGTTTTAAGAGACCATGAGGCCGACCGCGACATTGCCCGGCGACAGTGACATGTGTCATTGTCGCGGGCATAGTCGCCCGAAGTGTACCGTAGGGTGCCCCTCCCTAGTGACATTGCCCAGCGACAATGACACATGTCATAGTCGCGGGCATAGTTGCACCCTGCGTACCGAGGCCCAAAAATCGAAGTTTCTCATCTCGAACGCTCCCATGCATCTAAGGATTTGAAGTAGGCCCTTTCACACACAAAGTTCACAAATTTCAACCATCAAATGGGCTCGGTTAAACTTTTGCTTACCAAAATTACGGGTGTTACACCATGTTTTTCGATGACGATTTGAGTATGGAATGTTCAACGTAAGTTATGATTTTGGGTGTTGAGTCTTACTCATATTTTGGTATTTTAGATGATAGTGTTTTATTCAAATTTCAGTATTGAGCATTGATCATTATTCACATTTTGGGTAAGTATTGGGTGTCGAATTCATATTTGAATGAATATTTTGTATTGGGGTTTTCATCACGAAAATAAGGGTTTTTTGGAAAGATATTGTTTTCATATTTTATACATTTCATTTTAGAAATCGTGATTTAAATAGCATTATTTTAGTTTACTATTTTACATAGATGGTGAAAGCTCTTGAACTCACTAGGCGTTAAGCCTAGCCCTTTTTATTTGTCGGCATGTGCATCAGGTCCTTGTTAGGAGTGGTACTATCAACACCGTGATGAGTTAAGTGTTAGATGCACGAGAAGGGTATACCTGTTCGGTAATGTCTTCTGCACCTTAGAGATAGCGACAACTATTAGGTTTTAGTAACACCCCTCTCTAATATAGTCCTTGTGTCGTTCTTGGTTATTATTTGATGATGTGAATCTTAGATTGCCGTTATTGGTAATCAAGTGTTGACTTTTAGAAAGTAAGTTATTTCTAATTTGATGTATAAATGAAAATTTTAAGTTAGCCGCTCTTACCAAATTTTAGGGTGTTACACTTTATGTATGCGGACATATGATGCACATTGTGATACCCTTCATATAACAACGAAGATAACGAAAAAACATGGTATGATAAACTTAATAAAGCAACACTACCTGATACACTGTGATACGCTTCTTAAAACAACAAAAATACATTGTGATACACTTCGTTAAACAACGAAAACACATTGTGATACACTTCATAATACAACAAAAACACACTATGAGATAGTTCGTAAAACAACGCTACATGAAAATCATGTTGTGATTCACTTCATCAAAGTGGCAATCTTCGAGATCCAGGTTCTAGTGCACCAGAGAGATCGGGGTCGTATAACACCGGTGAGAACTGGGTTACATCTTCGGCGTTACATATCGAGTGAGATCTAAGTTACCTCTTCGGCATTACATCTCCGACATATCTGGGTTACATCTCTGACACTATCTAGGTTAAGGCTCTGATCTTAAACTAGATAGAGGGTTTAGAAACGATCCAAAACCAATAGTCATCGACTTCCCCATCAAACCGAAACCAGATATGTGCAAATGGCATCGTTTTAAACAAGTTCTTCACTTAATTCCTTATCGTCTCCATGGAACTTAACGGAACAGTGATGGGTCTAGACACAAGTGAGGAAGTGGTTAAAACTAGGGTTTCTTCAAATTTTGGTTTGGGGATTAGACGGAAATTGTGTTTTGGTTTCATGGGGTGAAATAGATCGTAGATGAAAATTGTGCTTGATTTCATGTGGTGAATTAACATATAAATGAACATTATGTTGGATTTCATGAGGTGAAATAGCATATTTATGAAAATTGTGTTTTATTTCATAAGTGAAATAGCATGGTGAGTATGTGTTTCATTTGGTGAATCTCTATAACCAAAATGAAGATTATGTCGTTTTTCTAATTAAAAATAACTTTCATTTAAAACCATAGGATCAAAACCAAATTAGGGCTTAATTTAGGGGTGTACAAAAAATCGTCAACCCGCGAAACCCGCCCAACCCAAACCGCTAACAACCCAATTAAACCCAACCCGCCAACCCGCTAAACCGCAAACCGCCAACCCGCTAATTAGGAGGGTTGAAATTGGGTTAGCATAGCTCAACCCAACCCAAACCGCCAACCCACGGCTAATATTTATTATTTTGATAAGTTATATATATATATATCAAGGTTCTAAATGACGTGAGGCGTAACGGCAATGTCAACCTCAAGCCTTACGAGTTATGGCGACATATATATATACACATATATATACACACATTGTGTTTTATGTATTGAATAATACCGTAGAACAAGATAAATTTATCTAAAGTAATAAAACAATAAAAAAACATTGATACCAAATATATAGAGCTTACATAAAATGATATCAAGAGTGCAAAATCTGGAGTAAATCTCTTGAATCTCTACTCACTACTATCTTTAATTCTCATAGTTCACGTTCGACTCTTCGTGTGCGAGAAGAGAGTAAGTATTTACCAATTTAGGGTTTTTAGTTTTTAGGTTTCCTTATTATGAGTATTTAAGTCTTAGGTTCCGTGAACAATTATCATTTATTCTTCAAGTTATAAACTAAAAACAATCTTACAACTTACAAAATAATGCGTCAACGCATCGTAACGTGCCATGACATGTTACAAAGCAAATCAAGCCTTAGAGTGAAGCCATAGGTGTTAACTTGGTGGCGAACCTAAGTCTAGACGCCATAATGCGCCGTAATGAGGCCATAAGGAGTTAATTTTAAACATTATATATATATATATATATAGAGTCTGGTTCAAACGAGAATGATATCTATTTAAAAGAATAAAAGAATAATTTTGGGCCAACCATTTTACTAAATAATACCTTAAATAAACTTTCTTAATAATCACCCAAAAGGGCATCATAGTCATTTGTTATATAGATTATATATAGAAACTAATTTGTTTTTATATAGATTATGTAATAAATTTAATTAAGGTATTTATTCATTTTTTAATAATTTTGTATTTTAAGCATGATTATTTATTTATTTATTATTTTTTACAATATTAAAATAAGTGTGATTTAGTTTTTCATTTTAGATATTTATTTTTATTGGATTAGGTTATTTAATAATTTTTTACAATTTCGTCAAAAATCACTTGTGATATTCACAATTAATTCATGGTGAATCACATTTGACATCCACAATTAATTTTAAATCACATGTGATTAGAAAAACAGTTCGAAAAAAAATTAATTCATTATGTATCACAAGTGATTTTGATGAAAATTTATGAATTATGTTTTGAATCACATGGGATTTTATACATTTTAAATTAGAAAAACAGTTCGAAAAAAAATTAATTCATTATGAATCACAAGTGATTTTGATGAAAAATTATGAATTATGTTTTGAATCACATGTGATTTTATACATTTTAAATGTATTTTTCTATACACCATATATGATTATTTTTTAATTTTTTTTCTTTTTTAATATTAAAGTTGAATCATTGTTTTCATATTTAAAATCACATATGATTAGTAAAACATTTTAAAAAAAAATCATTCACGAATCACAATTGATTTTACGTGTTACTTTAAATTAAAAAAATTATATATTTATAAAGAAAATTAAATATGCTTATTTTAACTGAAATAAATATAAGATATTTTATTAAATAAAAAAATAAATCATATTAAATTCACAAATATGATAAACATAAGTTATTTAATAAATACCTAAAATAACTTTTGTATGACTAAATTACATTTATAACCTTATTTAGTTATTTTTAGAATTAATTAATTAAGGTATTATTTTATAAAATGATTGACCTATAATTATTCTCTTATTCTTTTAAATAGATAACATTCTCGTTTGATCCTTCCTATATATATATATATATATATATATATATATATATATATATATATATAATATTTACAACCGTTATAACTTACAACCCAAAACAATTATACATATATTAGTCTAATTGTGAAAAAGATTATGCTTATCATAGTAATAGAATTGACAAGTTATTTATGGAAATAAAATAATGAGGTATTTAAAAAAATGTCGAAAAGTCGTGGCTAAGGGTTGTAAAAAAAGTCAAATTTATGTATATTTCTAACTAGGGATGAGATCGGGACCGGACCGGTACCGAACCGGTTGGTACCGAACCGGTTGGTACCGAAATTTTTTGGGACTAAAAAGTGGTACCGAAAACCGAACCGTATGTACCGGTTCGGTTTCAGTTTCGGTTTCTGGACGGGAAAATCGGTACTAGGACCACTTAGGACCGAAAATATGAAAATGTATCATATGTGTATCAAAACCAATCGCAAACCAAAATATCTTCGTAATGTTTCAAATGTGTTTCAAAACAATTCCCGAATCCTAAATTTGTCGAGTTTTTGATGTGTTTGTAAGGGTACCAATTTTTTGGTGGTTATGTGTAACGACCCAGTCTAAAATAACGCATGCAATTCATATAAATGAAACATCCCAAAATCGGGTCCCAAAATTTCTTACATCATAACAAATCTGGTTGGCGGAATCAACCTACACAACTGAGAATAACGTCTAAACTAGATAATAGTGTCACTACACTACCAAGCTTCCTTGCTAACCGCTCTGCTCACTTGCCAGAGCCTTTCGTTACTTGCTTCCCTGAAAAGGTTTTAATTTGAAAATGCGAGGGTTAGACCATGAGGTCTAGTGAGTCCCTCTTAACAGTTATCAAAGCATTTAAAATAGATTACCATTTTCAATATAAATCGTTCATAAAACTGTTCAGATAAAATCGTTTCGGATATAGATCCGCCACTCATAAATTGACACCCTGAAGTCACCCTAAGGTGACAACGAGTCAGTCTCATGCTTCCTTACAGGGTCACACCTCCCTTGGCATAAACGGGAACACCCCCCCCCCCCCCCGGCACGAGCTGGCGGGCCACCTCCCCCCCCCCCCCCCGACTTAGTCAATTTACATCAAAAATCAATGTATGCATACACTCCACATATAAAGCTTTAAACAACTTTCAATTAGATAACGCATTAATAAAATAACATGGCATTACTCATCATGTCTTACTTTAGATAACACATTAAAAGTCACGCATTTTAGTTAGAAAACTCACTTGATGCTCTTACTTCTCTTTTCTAGTCTGTTCCCGACTCCCAATCGATTTCCCTGAATGAATAGGCAAAACATAAGCTAAACATCCATCTTTCCGGACACAGCCCCTTTCCGGACTGCCCCACTTTCCGGACGACACAACATCCCGGATAACACTACGCTTTCTGGACGACACAACATTCCGGACATCACCAAATCCCGGGTACTTCCCACTTACCGGATACTTACACTTACCGGATACAAATAACTTTCCGGACAGCCGCTTCTGTCCGGATGACTACCCTTTCCGGATAACTTCTGCTATCCGGGTCGCACCGCAATCCGGGTAACCCTACTGTCTGGATGAGATTACTTCCCGGACGACCCCACACCCGGATACCTTCATCTTATCGGGATAACAAGCTTTCCGGACGTTCTACCCGGATACCTTCTTAATCTGAAGGTGTCCGGACGATACGCTGGACGAGTTTTTGACGCGAAAATCCTACTAAATGCCTCTCTAACCGCAAGATAAGAAGAGAAATCATCATTTAATAATCCATAACATAAAGCCCCATAATTTTTACTAATAACACCGATTTAAAGATGTCCAAATCTACTTATATGGCCTCAAATGACTCTAATAAGAGAAAACCCTCAAAACCCAATAATCATCAAACAAAATCTTAGCAGGATTAAGGATTAGGAGTTACCTGATAGATTGCTTGCAAGAAACGAAATCCTCTCCTATCTCTTCTTCCGAATTCAAGGCTTGAAAATCCTCCTCTTCAAAATCACAAAAGCTCACCAAGACTCTTCTCTTCTTTTCTCTAAAATTTCAGCCGTCAACCACAACAAAATCAGGGAATGAAATGTTCCTCCTAGGGTTTTGTGCCCTTATATACCCTATCCCCAAACTTACCAAATAGCCCCTCCACTTCCGTTCTTATTACACTTTCCTCTCAAGCGTTAACACTAACCCGATTTGGTCACGGTCGTTACAACACTCCCCCCTCAAAAGAATTCCGTCCCCGGGATTCCATTTTCAAACAGGTGAGGGTATTTGGACTTCATATCCGATTCTACCTCCCACGTTGCTTCTCGTCCCTTGTGATACTTCCATTGAACCTTCACCAAACGAACTTCCTTGTTCCCCAGATCTTACTGCTCCCGATTTCAATCGGTTCTCCTATGTAAGTCGACCTCTCATCTATACTGATGTCCCCCAATGGACCAGCCACTTCGGCATCTGACAAACACTTTTTTTTAAGTCCGAGACATGATGTGTCGGAGAAACATTCTTTAATTCCTCTGACCAGTCTTACTTGTATGTTGCTGCTCTAACTCGCTCACAAATGACAAAAGTCAACTTCTTAGCCATCATCTCACTTCCCACCTCGGCTCTCCACAAAAGAGATGTGCATCACACTACGAATTTCTTCTCAAACTTCAAGGCTCAAAGTCTTATGTTTTTCAATCCAACCACTCAGTTCTACTCGGTTGCCTCAGACCGTTCAGATGGGAAACATAACCGCACCCCATACTTTGAAACCGCCCTCGGCGAGACACCACTTGCTATATCGTGCCCTCTTGCACTACTTACTTGTACACTCTTCGATCACTATACTCGCTTAAAACTACCTGATAAAACCAAGGCCAACCGCGCCTCCATTTGCTCGCCTTCGTCCACACATCGGGACTCACGGTTTTAAACACGTCTAAACAAGGTCTCTCGTACATTTATACTTCCTTAAGGGAAAGAGCTTGGCGGAAATTCCCGCCACAACAACGAGAATCTTCCACCAGGAAAACTCACTCACTGACAACTTGGCACAAGGCCAACCTTGTACATCCCGACAAGCTCGCACCCAGGAGTTCCCTCCTCGGTATACCTGAAATTTTAGGTTATTTCTTCCAACCAACATTCGTCTATGCAGATCATACTCCTTTCCCGAATCACATCGGCTACAACTCGACAACTAATTCGTACGTTCTCACCACTTCATCATTTCACACTTAACGTGTCTAATAGAAGGAAACCTCTATAATTCCTTATTTGAGTACTCACCTATCCGAATTGTACTTATCCTGAAGGCTCATCAATTTCTCGCTGCTTGCCACAAGCGTCCAGTCATATAACATAACTTCGGTTACTCCCACTCAACTAGGAGGGGTAACCACGAACACACCCTACTATTCTCAATAGCTTACACTAAACGATCAATTCGTTTGAACGTTTCTCACAAGGTCACTAACTTAACTCATTCAGTTGTCTTATCCACTTCTTTCCCGCGCAAAATCATACACAACTTCCTTCCTCAATACTCTTTCCAAAAGTTCGCACACTTATCAAGGACAATCTATACAACACTGCGCCTATCGGCATTACTATCAAGTTTACTACTTTCGATTTACTTACTTATTCTGACATACTGTCTTTACCTCCCCACGTTAGCGTGGAGCACTGCCTACCAACATTGCTCGCCCCTCTCTTCCGAAAATTCTCAAGCTGCAAATGTTGTCTCATTACTATACATAACCAAACGGTTGCACTAAAATTCTAACTTAAGGATTTCGACTAAAACACCTAGAACTGACACCAGAGTTCGACGTCACTATACATTCTTTAAACTCCGACTTTTACTTTCTCAGACAATTCTTTCACACATAAGCAACAGCTCACATTCTTTAAGGATTTCACATCTATTCCACCACATTTTGACTAATACGTCCATCATCATCTTTAAACTTCCAATGATTCCAAAAATATACTTACTTAGCGACTCCCACAACTAAAAATACTTGGTTTCTCATTTGGGTAACCACCCACTATCGCTCCGACATTCTACACGACCACTTACAAACCACGTACTCTAACAGCTTGATTAACAAATCGAACACCTCCATCGAAATCTTTGACAAGGCTTCCCCTTTCTAACATCACATTACTACAACACTGACTGACACATTTAACTTGGCAATTATTGCCACTACATAACTGTACATTCCTCACTCATAACATCTTACTGCAGACCAGTTCTCTCATGGTCATTCGTACACAATTCAAACTTACCTTCGTGTTCTCCCACATAAATAACTGAGTCTATCTCGCTGCTTGCCTCTCCCCAGCTCTAGCTGAACCACCACACACGAGTTACTGATTAACTCCAACATACTCATTTCTTGCTAGCTATATGCAATTCCAAACCATTACATCGACAGGGTACAGTTCCTCACAGATCGACATAATCTATACCCTCACTTAGTTTGTGCTAAATACTTCATTCTTTACGAACCATCCATCTCGTAAGTAAAACGCTTATCTAAAACAGTAGTCTTTCACTATCTTAACACCCCTACAAGGTGGTCCTTCAACTTTTAACCTTCTGATTCGAAACTTCGGCTTCGTACACCTTACACAACTGCCGACTTTAACGTCAATAGCTGACCTGTTGATACTTCCTTAACCTACTCTTCAATAAGGGTCCCTTACTGTAACACCCCAAAATCTTAGCCAATTTAAACCTCAAGTTATAACAGGTTATGACAATAAATACTTCAACTTATAAAAACAGACAGTGTATTAACCATCAAGAGTATATTCACATTACAAGATCCTTTAAATAACCTATCAATCTAATTATGTCACTACAACCAGATTAATCAAGTTATCTATCAATCCATCAAAATCTCCTCTTTGTTAAATTCATCCACCTCTGCTATATCAAAACGCTCGTCCCACAACCCTTTACTTCCCCGAGCTGGTACCTGGTAAGAAAACATCATTTGAAACGATTAGGCCAACGCCTAGTGAGAACATTCGTTTCCAAGATAACATTTGTAAAATCAATGTAAACAAGTTATAACAAACCTGATTCCCCTTTTCTTACCATACGCATAACTCTATTCTGTTAACACGATTTTTACCCAGTTCCATGAATATGACTGACACACATTCCATCATCATATCATGTCTCAGAGCCACACTACGAATCTTTACTGATTCTAGAGTAATGCTCTTATTCCAGAAATCGCAATATTCACATGCCCATTTCCGTACACATCTATTCCAGAAATTGCAATGTACACTTGCCCATTTCCACATTCCAGAAATTGCAATGCACACTTGCCTATTTCCACATTTCATGAATATGACTGACAATAATTCCATCAGCATATCATACCCTAGAGCCATACTACGAATCTTCACAGATTCTAGATCAATGCTCTCCACCAATAAATCGCGATTACACACGCCCATTTATCGGTAAGGAAGCAGAGATCACAAGCACTTATGTCAATCTCACTCTCTTCCTTAGAAATCAGGAATAACGATTAAACGAGTAATACCACACGCCTATTCCATGATTTCCCACACACACTGGAATAACGATTAAACGAGTAATACCACACGCCTATTCCATGTGATTACCAAACTTTAGTGCCTATGGATCCATAACACCTAATTGTACTCATATAGGTATTTACTCAATATAAGTTCCTCATAGCAACCGTATAAGCGATTTATATTTATACCTCGTAGATTCCTCATATCATTCAGTATGAGCAAATCACAATTAACACATTCCTGCCTAGTATCACACTAGCGCAGTCTATAAACCTAACATACTACTCTTCAAGGGTATGTATGTTCAAGCTATATAATTCCCATCACAATTCCTAAATCGCATATTCCCACGATTTACATAAATGCACATTTCATTACATCCGGAAAGATACATAAAATACAAGGCCTCTAGATACTTAACTTATCAGATCCTTGAGCCATATCAAATTTTGATACCATATAGATGTACTGGTTTCTTTACTCAACTCCCGATATGCTGTACCGGGACTTATCTGTACCGGGACTTGCCTCTACCGGGACTTCCACTACCGGGACATTCAAGTACCGGGACTTGCCACTACCGGGACTTCCAACTACCGGGACTTCCAACTACCGGGACTTCCGACTACCGGGACTTGCCACTACCGGGACTTCCGACCACCGGGACATTCAACTACCGGGACATTCAAGGTTTTGCGTACTGTCCGTTCAACAAGTCCTCAAATAGATTTAAAACATGAAATCAGTTCAATCTACTCATTCTAATCAATCCTCAGTCAGTTCATACAAATATACTAAGGTTACTATAACTTAAAAACACTGATTTATACAAAGAATCGAATGAACTCACCTTATTTGCAAAAACCCACTTTTCTGCACGATTTCGATTCCAATCTGCAGTTACTGATTTCTGGAAACCTAATCAACAAGCAGATTCGTTTACAACCCAACATCTATAACAAATTATATCAGAAACCAACACAAATCCTTACCAATTTGATGATCCAAGTTTCTTTCCTTTCTTTCTCTCTTTTCTCTCTATTTCCTTCTTTCTACCGACTCAAAGAACCAAGAATGAGATATTTCTCATTCTCAGCCTCTTATCCAAACACACAATTCACCAATGACCCAATACACCCTCAAGTTCCATTTATTCCAGAATTAACACTTAACTTTGGTCCCTTGCATTTTAACCCAATGAATTATAAAACTTCCATATAATCCAAGGTTTACGCAAAATAAGGTATATCCCAATTCTTATTAAATTAATATTATTTGAAAATCCAGGATGTTACACTTACTGAACCTAATCCTTCCAACATATCATAATCAAATTCACATCCCGCCGTCCTCATTTCAAACTCACTCGTGCATCGTCAGTATCACAAGATCTCTTTACAACCCTTACTCGACGTCGAGGGTGCTTCATTCCTACTTCACCACCCTACTCATACCGAGTTGCTAAAACCAACACCCTGATGACTTCTAGTCCTTCCCCTGAACACAACCGTCCCTCGGCAACTGTATTTCCAGTCACCGCACAAGGGTACAGACCCCCAAACAACCGACACTTCTACTGCTCACCTTTCCTCTAGGACGCAAATATCAAAGCTACAAACGTTCTCCCCTGATTTGTCCAACACCTCCCCACTCTAGGAGTTCTTCCTTAGCTTAAAATGTAATACTCTACGACCAGGTGAGTTCATAGCCTTCATGCCTGACAACGCGATAAATAAATCATTTCACACTTTTGATCATTTTAAAGAAACAACACTTGAAAACGACTTGGGTACACACGACCCCAACATTCTCATAACTCCAATGCCCTGCACAACGATCTTGAGGGTCTTTTGCATGCAATCTTTCCGTAAAACTTAATCTTACTCCACCCAAAAATGTGTTGTTACGACAGAAATAAATATTGGATGAAAAATCTTTCCATACGACAAAATTTTGAAAGCAATTACCGACACGAAGTAAACCAGTCGGTCCTCACACTCATTTATATAACTTCAACATGTCAATACTCATTTTGGTTATAAAAGTTGTGCATTCAAACGTTTTCTTGGCTTATCATGAAAAGAGTGGAATATTTTGCAAATCGTAAACCTCAAGACTTCATTGTACGATGTAAATGGATTTGTATTTTTCTTTAAACATACGCTTGCACACGCCGACTCATACTCGATCAAATTTTATATTTACACGTTTACTTTTCTTATGAAAAAAAAATCTCATGTATACATATATGAACTCAATGCATGACACTCTACTTGCAATTGAAGACTACTCACTCAAACAAGGTCAATCGCTTTACTCACGCAACTTATCATTGACACTCTACTTTCGACCAGTGGTCGCCCTCTCGGTCTTGCAACGACTTGCTATATATACATTCAACGGTCCACTTACTCAACCATTTCATACTATTTCGTTTTGATCAACTATCTCACTTTCCACTTCTACACGGTTTCATTTCACTATAGGTATCTTATTTCATTTATCCTGCTAATGGAAGCTCGACCAAGAACCCAGGGCTCCATTGATACCTTCAAGGTTTTGACATTGTCTTTCCTTACCATCCTAACTGATCTATCCCATGATTTCTAGAACTGGGACTCTCCCGAAACAGGGGTCTTACTCAAACTCAAGCATTCTTCCTCTCCGAATCCACGAAGAGCTACCTCTAGACGACTCGTAATACTCTATACAATATTTCTTTTCTACGATGTATACGTACATCACATCACCATGACTCCTCATGAAACTTCCCCGACAAGGGGTCTCAGTCTACCCCTCAGGGATCTTGCTGACATTCTAAAGTACGGGAACACGACATAAACACTAGCTTCTGACTACCACTTCGAAGTAATAAGGCAGGTTAAGCACATACATGTACCTGTAAGTTCGCAATTACACTGGCCAGGTGGAATCTCAAACTTACCTTACATGGCAGTCCTCAGTACCCTATTAGTCCTATCTCTATAATAGTGTACTCCTAACGCATTTCCTGTATCTACAATAGTGCCCTCTTAACGCATTTCCTGATTCTCAGTTGTGATTTCTACTTCCAAGTTTAAGTTTAGGCCCGTCCGGTCACCTAAATCCCTTAAACTATGGCTCTGATACCAATTGTAACGACCCAGTCTAAAATAACGCATGCAATTCATATAAATGAAACATCCCAAAATCGGGTCCCAAAATTTCTTACATCATAACAAATCTGGTTGGCGGAATCAACCTACACAACTGAGAATAACGTCTAAACTAGATAATAGTGTCACTACACTACCAAGCTTCCTTGCTAACCGCCCTGCTCACTTGCCAGAGCCTTTCGTTACTTGCTTCCCTGAAAAGGTTTTAATTTGAAAATGTGAGGGTTAGACCATGAGGTCTAGTGAGTCCCTCTTAACAGTTATCAAAGCATTTGAAATAGATTACCATTTTCAATATAAATCGTTCATAAAACTGTTCAGATAAAATCGTTTCGGATATAGATCTGCCCCTCATAAATTGACACCCTGAAGTCACCCTAAGGTGACAACGAGTCAGTCTCATTCTGCCTTACAGGGTCACACCTCCCTTGGCATAAACGAGAACACCCCCCCCCCCCCCCCCGACTTAGTCAATTTACATCAAAAATCAATGTATGCATACACTCCACATATAAAGCTTTAAACAACTTTCAATTAGATAACGCATTAATAAAATAACATGGCATTACTCATCATGTCTTACTTTAGATAACACATTAAAAGTCACGCATTTTAGTTAGAAAACTCACCTGATGCTCTTACTTCTCTTTTCTAGTCTGTTCCCGACTCCCAATTGTGACACCCGTCAACCAAGCCACTTAGGTTAGCAACTGAATAGCTTAATACATGTCTTAACATGTAGAAATAACTCATAATGACTTAATATTGATGGCTAAGGGTTAGTTTCCTAAGAATTCCAACAGTACACTGAGAAAATCCTGTTACCGCACGAAACTGCTTAAGCTGTCGTATAAAATGCCGATTGGAACAGTTAACATTTAATTATAACTATATTAATAATAAGAGGAGTAAATATATAGTTATATATATACCCAAAAGTAAATTTTAAAACTTTAAATAATTAAACCAAAAATTAACTAGAAAAATGAGATTTAAACTACTTTATTAATTTGAAACCCCAAAATTTGAAAGAGGTCTACGTTATTGAATTTGCTAATGGGCAGGTAGTTAAGGTCAGAGACGTAATTACGGACTGTACTTTAAACTTAGCTAATAAGAGCTTTAGTATAGACCTTATTCCAATTGAGCTAGGAAGCTTTGACATAGTCGTGGGCATGGATTGGCTATCCAAAAACCGGGTAGACATATGTTGTTCCGAAAAGATCATCCGAATTCCGCTACCAGAGGGTAAAACACTCGTCGTACATGGAGAGAAGTCCGGAAAGAACCTTAAGCTAGTGACGTGTATGAAGATGCGAAAGTACTTGAAAAAAAAGAATGCATCGCGTTTTTGGCTCATGTTATAGTTAAGGAAATGAAAAAGAAACGCATTCAGGATTTTCCTGTAGTTCGGAATTTTCCCGAGGTATTCCCGGATGAGCTACCAGGAGTACCCCCGTCAAGACAAGTCGAATTCCACATCGACTTAGTTCCTGGAGCTGCACCTGTGGCTAAGTCACTGTACCGTTTGGCCCCATCGGAAATGCAGGAATTATCAAGACAACTCCAGGAGCTGCTCGACAAAGGACTTATAAGACCTAGCTCTTCGCCATGGGGTGCACCAGTTCTTTTCGTTAAAAAGAAAGATGGATCCTTGCGGATGTGCATCGATTATAGAGAACTCAATAAGCTGACCATCAAGAACCGATATCCCCTTCCTCGAATCGATGACCTGTTCGACCAACTTCAAGGCGCTACATACTTTTCAAAGATCGACCTTCGGTCTGGATACCATCAAATGAGGGTTCGTGAGGAGGATATTCCTAAGACAGCGTTTAGGACTCGATATGGACATTATGAGTTCCTAGTCATGCCTTTTGGTCTGACAAACGCTCCAGCAGTCTTTATGGATCTAATGAACAGAGTATGTCGACCGTACTTGGACAAATTCGAAATTGTGTTCATAGATGATATATTAATTTATTCGCAAAGCAAGGAGAATCATGAGCGACATCTAAAGTTGATACTAGAATTGCTCAGAGACTAGAAATTGTATGCAAAGTTCTCCAAATGCGAATTTTGGATTCGAGAGGTACAATTTCTTGGCCACGTGATTAATGAGAAGGGAATTCATGTAGATCCGGTAAAAATTGAGGCCATCAAGAGATGGGAAGCCCCGAAGACCCCGACAGAAATCCGTCAATTTCTCGGTTTAGCAGGCCATCACCGGCGATTCATTGCGAATTTCTCAAAAATTGCGCAACCACTAACGGCCCTAACCCAAAAGGATAAGAAGTTCATTTGGGGAGAGAAACAAGAAGAAGCATTTCAAACACTCAAGCATAGGTTGTGTAATGCACCAATTCTGGCGTTGCCAAAAGGCGAGGAAAATTTCGTAGTCTACTGCGATGCATCACACCAAGGTTTGGGGTGTGTATTGATGCAGAAGGACAAAGTCATTGCATATGCTTCGAGGCAACTTAAAGCTCATGAGAAGAACTATACTACTCATGATCTAGAATTGGGAGCCGTAGTGTTTGCACTCAAGATTTGGAGACATTATCTTTACGGCACGAAATGCACCATCTACACCGATCATAAAATCCTTCAACATATCCTTGACCAGAAAATGCTTAATATGAGACAAAGAAGATGGGTTGAACTGCTTAGTGACTATGACTGTGAAATAAAGTACCATCCAGGCAAGGCTAATGTGGTAGCCGACGCACTAAGCAGGAAGGAAAGGGTGAAACCGTCAAGGGTACGAGCAATGGGTGCGTTCGTTCAGACGAGCCTAAAGACACAAACTCTTGAAGCTCAGGAAGAAGCGTTGAAAGCAGAGAACTTGAAGGAAGAGGCCCTACATCAATGGGAACTTAAATTTAAAACAAGGTCAGATGGGGTACGTTACTTTGAAGACAAAGTTTGGATACCAAAGGTTAATAGCCTACGATCAACAATTATGGATGAAGCCCATAAATCAAGATATTCGATTCACCCAGGAGCTGATAAGATGTACAAAGATCTAAAGGAATACTACTGGTGGCCGGGTATCAAGAGAGACATTGCTTTGTACGTAAACAAGTGCTTAAATTGTGCAAAAGTTAAGACCGAACATCAGAAACCATCTGGTCTACTGCAACAACCCAAGATTCCCCAATGGAAATGGGAACAAGTAGCTATGGATTTCGTAACTAAGCTACCCAGGACTATGAAAGGGCACGTCGCAATATGGGTTATAGTGGACCGACTTACGAAATCTGCGCATTTTCTTCCTATTCGGGAAGATTATAAGATAGAAAGACTTGCACAAATTACGTCAATGAAATCGTTATGCGTCATGGAGTTCCTATTTCCATCATCTCGGAAAGAGATAGTCGTTTCACGTCACGGTTTTGGCGATCACTCCAGAAAGCTTTGGGTACGCGTTTGGATCTGAGCACTGCCTACCATCCTCAAACGGACGGCCAGTCAGAAAGAACTATACAAACGTTAGAGGATATGTTGCGTGCATGTGTGATAGATTTTGGTGGAAATTGGGATACTCACCTACCATTAGTGGAGTTCTCCTACAACAATAGTTATCATACCAGCATCCAGTGTGCACCGTATGAAGCCTTATATGGACGCAAGTGTAGATCCCCACTTAGTTGGTTGGAAATTGGCGACAGACAGTTGACTATGCCTGAAATCGTTCAAGAGACTACTGACAAGATCGCAATTATTAAGGACAGAATCAAGGCCGCAAGAGATCGTCAGAAGAGTTACGCAGATAACCACAGGAAGCCATTCGAATTCCAAGTGGGAGATAAAGTGCTTCTAAAAGTATCGCATTGGAAAGGATTAGTACGCTTCGGAAAAAGAGGCAAGCTGAGTCCGAGATATATGGCCCGTTTGAAATAGTTGAAAGGATTGGTCCAGTAGCATATAAACTTAAATTACTGAAAGAGCTAAGTGCCATCCACGATACGTTCCATGTGTCAAACCTTAAGAAATGCCTAACTGATGAATCATTGGTTCTACCCCTAGAAGACGTTCAGATCAACGATCGGTTACACTTCATAGAAGAAACAATTGAAATCCTCGATCAAGAAGTCAAACGAACAAGGCGTAGTAAGATCCCGATCTTAAAAGTTCGTTGGAATTCGAGGCATGGACCTGAATATACATGGGAACGAGAAGATTACATGAAGCGTAAGTACCCTCACCTATTTGCAAAGGACCAGGCGGGAAATAGCAATCAACGAATTTCGGGACGAAATTCTTCTAACAAGGGGAGACTGTGACACCCGTCAACCAAGCCACTTAGGTTAGCAACTGAATAGCTTAATACATGTCTTAACATGTAGAAATAACTCATAATGACTTAAAATTGATGGCTAAGGGTTAGTTTCCTAAGAATTCCAACAGTACACTGAGAAAATCCTGTTACCGCACGAAACTGCTTAAGCTGTCGTATAAAATGCCGATTGGAACAGTTAACATTTAATATAACTATATTAATAATAAGAGGAGTAAATATATAGTTATATATATACCCAAAAGTAAATTTTAAAACTTTAAATAATTAAACCAAAAATTAACTAGAAAAATGAGATTTAAACTACTTTAAATCAATCTTTTTATATAAATTACATAATATGAATACTTAAGCAATATTAATTACAACTTAAACAAAAAATAATAATAATAATAGCAGATTTTAAAGCCAAAATTCCCGCCCCCCCCCCCCCCCCCATTAACCCAACACCTACACCACTAAATATTCCATAGTTTCAAGAAATCTCTTCATTTTCCTCTCAACCTCTCTCTCTCTACATTCAAACTCAAAACTCTCTCTTCCCTCTCTATCTCCAACCGATTTCAGCCCCAAGAACATCCCAAAAGCTCCATCTTTGAAGATCATTGAAGGCATACATCAATCATAGTGTGGTAAAACTCATCTCCTTGTGTTCTCCTTCATCTTCTTCTTTCTTTTTTGTAATTTCTCCTTCTTTTTCCCACTTTATCTTTATCTTCTTGAGTTTCTGGAAATAAGACCTTAATGGACCCTTTTCATGGTGGATTTATCACCAAAGACATGTTATGTCAAACAAATGGTGGTAATCCTTAAGCCATGCCACTAGAACTCAAGAAGATGATGTTTTAACTACATGCATGTGTGTTTTTGTTACAATCTGAGATGTGTGAGTTCATGCATGAGTTTTTAAAGGACAAAAATATATTTTCTCATCTAAGAACATTGTCAAAGTAGTGGTAAATGAGTGTTCAATCAAAGAACCAACCATATGAGTGGAAATATAGAGATAAAACACTCATTTTCCATGAATAAACAATTTTTGGTTTCTGGCAGATTACTTGCATGCATTTCATCCGACCATATCTCGAAAAATACTTAACCAAATGATATGAATCTTTTTCTGGAACTTTGTTTATTGTGTTATGTTTCAAACCCAAGTGGTTTCATGTAAAAACTCGATGATTTGACCCTTCAACTACTCATATGAAATTAAGTCTGCAAAGAAAATCTGGCAGAGAAAATTCTCTACTTTAATCAGTTATAAGTCTCTTAATATTCCACTAAAATTCTTGATTTTTCTTCTGGAAATTACTTTAATGAGTTACGAATCGAACAAAATTGGTTTCACTCAAAAATATTAAGATTTGGGGTCTCAAACACTCAAACCAATATTGGTGTGCAATAAATCAGAATCTGGCAGAATGGAAGACCTAACTTAAAATCGTCATAGATCCCTCAAAATGTAACTAAAAATGATAACATTTTTCTGGAAGATACTTTTATGAGTTAAGTTTAAAACCCAATTTGAATCACTGAAGAATGTTGAGATTTGACCCTCCAAATGGACTTGACAAAAAGATGGTGCAGACTGTTTTGGTAACTGTGACACTTAAACTTAAGTGTAATGATTTAAAATAGCTAACCACCTCTAAAAATCATGATATCTATGTCAAAAGTTCCCTAAGACCTTAAAATAATACATATAAAAATTTGGTTAAGTAAACTATTCCAGAAAATACTTAATTATGATCATTTGTGGACCAAAAATATTTCTGCCAGCAGAATAGTAAAAGCTCTAATTCAAGAAAAAGAGATTTTAGGAATATTAAAAGTTAAAAAAAAACATATAAATTGTAGAATTTGTTAAAAACACCAAATTAAAACAACATATACAGGTATGTGAATGTATAAATGATGCCTTAATAAGTAAGAAATTTATAAGAATTTTAACTTGGATTAAAACACAAGGTGAGTAAGGAATTATAAAACATGGTACAAAGGATTAAATACTATGTATAACATATAAATTTAATGATGTAACAATAAAATCCTACAAACCTTTTTAAAACCAATAAATAACATATAAACGACAATGCAAAATAATACTTGAACCTAGTAACTAATATCAAGGCATTTTATAAGACATGATGGGCTAAGCAATGCTTTAGCCATAAGAGTTAGACCGAAACTGATGATGTGTTTCACTCCTTAGGAAGGACCTAGGATCGAGAAACTGTACATCCGTGCGGCAACCCTTGGATATCCTTGCGGAACATCGTGAGTTTTCGCAGCCCCTTTTTACTATTTTATACGTTTTGGGGTGAAAAGCATGTTACTATTATTTCAACGTTGTGAGTTTTCGCAGCCCCTTTTTACTATTTTATACGTTTTGGGGTGAAAAGCATGTTACTATTATTTCAACGCCGTGAGTATTCACAGCCCCGTTTTACTTGTTTAATGTTTGGGGTGAAAAGCATGTTATGATTTTAAAATGCTAAATGATTCATGATATTAAATTGTGGATATTTATGATTTGAGAAATGAGTACTAATGAATGGACGAATTTACATAAGTGATAAAGATATGTTGAGTTATAATGAAAATGTTAAGTCCCCAATAGGTACACTACTTATTAACTCATAACGAGCCGGTGATATTTGTGGATAGCGCTATTTGGTTTGACAAACCCACCTTAAACTGACGAGTAGGGGTGCACTTTATCTGGTAATAATGTTCTACTCATGTGGCCATCATACCACCTCTGAGGTAGTCCGCGGGGCGTAAGTTGTCGGAGGCTTAGTAGTGGCTCAACAATCATATATCTTGCGAAAGTCATTTATTGTAATGTGTACTCATAAGATTTAAATTTAAAGCTTGTCGTGACAAAAGACTCACGAAAATAATCTTTGGTTGAAAACTGTTTGGATATGAAAAACCTGTGAACTCACCAACTCTTTGTAGTTGACCTTTTCGTTTTAAACATGCTTTTCAGGGAATAAGAAGTAAGTGAATGCACGTAGGGTGTATTTTGGTTGATGACATCAACATCAAGAACCTTAAAAATTTCTATTATTAATTTTTGTATCCGTCGTTTTCTTTTGGAACTTTTTGGTTGAAGACGTTGTATTGTAATATTTCATACTATTGTATTAAACGTGTGGTTGGTGTTGTCTGTTACCTTTGAAATGAAACCCTACACTGTCATACCTCGTGTTTCCGCTTTAGCGGGGTGTGACACCAATCTATTTCCCTGAATGAATAGGCAAAACATAAGCTAAACATCCATCTTTCCGGACACAGCCCCTTTCCGGACAGCCCCACTTTCCGGACGACACAACATCCCGGATAACACTACGCTTTATGGACGACACAACATTCCGGACATCACCAAATCCCGGGTACTTCCCACTTACCGGATACTTACACTTACCGGATACAAATAACTTTCCGGACAGCCGCTTCTGTCCGGATGACTACCCTTTCCGGATAACTTCTGTTATCCGGGTCGCACCGCAATCCGGGTAACCCTACTGTCCGGATGAGATTACTTCCCGGACGACCCCACACCCGAATACCTTCATCTTATCGGGATAACAAGCTTTCCGGACGTTCTACCCGGATACCTTCTTAATCTGAAGGTGTCCGGACGATACGCTGGACGAGTTTTTGACCCGAAAATCCTACTAAATGCCTCTCTAACCGCAAGATAAGGAGAGAAATCATCATTTAATAATCCATAACATAAAGACCCATAAGTTTTACTAATAACACCGATTTAAAGATGTCCAAATCTACTTATATGGCCTCAAATGACTCTAATAAGAGAAAACCCTCAAAACCCAATAATCATCAAACAAAATCTTAGCAGGATTAAGAATTAGGAGTTACCTGATAGATTGCTTGCAAGAAACGAAATCCTCTCCTATCTCTTCTTCCGAATTCAAGGCTTGAAAATCCTCCTCTTCAAAATCACAAAAGCTCACCAAGACTCTTCTCTTCTTTTCTCTAAAATTTCAGCCGTCAACCACAACAAAATCAGGGAATGAAATGTTCCTCCTAGGGTTTTGTGCCCTTATATACCCTATCCCCAAACTTACCAAATAGCCCCTCCACTTCCGTTCTTATTACACTTTCCTCTCAAGCGTTAACACTAACTCGATTTGGCCACGGTCGTTACATTATGTATGTAGTCGATTTTTTGGGTTTCTGGAGAAGGTTTGGTTAGTTTAGAAGATGATATATCTTGATTAGCAAAGACAAGTTTAGTTTATTTAGGATATGATATGCATACTTAAACTTTAAAAGAAAAAACAATGACTTTTAAAATTCCGGTTCGTATCCGGTATTTTCGGGAAAATCCCGGTACCGAATACCTAATTTGAAGATTATATGGAACCGAAAACCGGACCGAATACATGGTACCGGTTCGGTACCGTACCGGTCCCGGTTCGGTTCGGTTCGGGAAAATGGTCCTCGATGCTCATTCCTATTTCTAACCCGCCAACCCAACCCAACCCGCCCTAACCCGCAAGGGTTAGGTTGGGTTACACTTTTGAATGGGTTGGGTTGGAAATTTTCAAACCGCCATAGTTGGGTTGGGTTGTAAAAACGTCAAAAACTGCCTAACCCGCGTACACCCCTACTTAGATCAATGATCACGATTCTCAACATTTTTGTGGTTCTCATTTGCTTATCGTCATATATATAGGGGTTAAATCAAGTGAGAACCACAAATATGTTACAAACTCGTGAGAACCGCTATAAAAATACTTTTTACATGATATTTTTTAATCAAATGCTAGGATTTAAGATATTTTGCTTCAGATATATTTGTTTCATTATATGATTGTTTCATATGGTAGTTTTAAATGCTAGTTTTAGATAAGAAAAAATCATGTGAAACAATAACTTAAGATAAAAATGCTCACGATTATCATATAGATATAGATATAGATATAGATATAGATATATATAGGGTTGGGTTCACATGAGACCAACATGTTTTCGTGAGACCGTAAGACCATAAAATTAACACTAAACCTTCACAGTGATTCATTGTGAAGGTAAGAAAAACAGCGAACCTTCACAGCAAAAACACTGTGAAGTTTACCTTCACAGCAAAAACACTGTGAAGGTTTACCTTCACAGTTTTTTGTTGTGAAGGTTTAGTGTTAATTTTTGTGTCTCACGGACTCAGGAAAATAGTCTGGGCTCACATGATCTAAAATCTATATATATATATATATATATATATATATATATATATATATATATATAGAAAGAGAGAGAGACGCCAAAGAGAGCGCTTCATTTAGGAACTCTAAATCAATATATATATATATTAAAGAGAAAATCACCAAGAATGAGGTGGCACAATGACATTTGAGTATTCATCAAATCTTGCAATTTGGTGCATTTTGGTTATCCCACATTGGTGAGGAGATTATAGAATGAAAGAATGAAAAAATGATGTGAGTATTTATTAGAAGGAGGGAAAGTCTTTGTGAAACTCATGGGTTAGCTTATTTTAGTTGACCCTCTATATGTACCCATGTGGTTGGCTAATTTTGGCTAACCATCTCAAGTTTTGGGTTGGTTGCTTTTCACTATCCCTTTTATTTATATATATTAAAGGAACAACCAAGGTGAATGAGTTGGCATGATGAGAGTTGAGTATTCCACAAACATTGAAATGCGATTGAGTTTTATCATCCCACATTGGTGAAAAGATAAAGTTTTGAAATATGAATGGCTATAAAAAAAAGAGGATGTATGCTTTCGTGTTAATTCATTTGGTCAGCCCAATTTAGATTACCTTATTTTTGCATCGTCCCACGTTATTGAGAAGATACAAGTTTTGAAGTATGATGTTTGTATAAGAAAGGAGGGATGAATGTTTTTGTGTCAACTCCTACGGTTGACTCAATTTATCCTACCTTATTTTTGCAAAAAATCAATCAATATATATATATATATATATATATATATGTATATATATATATATATATATATACATATATATATATATATAGTAAAGAGAAAACCACCAAGAATGAGGTGGCACAATGACATTTGAGTATTCATCAAATCTTGCAATTTGGTGCATTTTGGTTATCCCACATTGGTGAGGAGATGATAGAATGAAAGAATGATGTGGGTATTTATTAGGAGAAGGGAAAGTCTTTGTGAAAACTCATGGGTTATCTTATTTTAGTTGACCCTCTATATGTACTCATCTGGTTGGCTAATTTTGGCTTACCATCTCAAGTTTTGGGTTGGTTGTTTTTCACTATCCCTTTTATTTATATATATTAAAGGAACAACCAAGGTGAATGAGGTGGCATGATGAGAGTTGAGTATTCCACAAACATTGAAATGTGATTGAGTTTTATTATCCCACATTGGTGAAAAGATAAAGTTTTGAAATATGAATGGCTATAAGAAAAAGAGGATGTATGCTTTCGTGTTAATTCATTTGGTCAGCCCAATTTAGATTACCTTATTTTTACATCGTCCCACATTATTGAGAAGATACAAGTTTTGAAGTATGATGTTTGTATAAAAAAGGAGGGATGAATGTTTTTGTGTCAACTCCTACGGTTGACTCAGTTTATCCTACCTTATTTTTTCAAAAAATCAATCAATATATATATATAGTAAAGAGAAAACCACCAAGAATGAGGTGGCACAATGACATTTGAGTATTCATCAAATCTTGCAATTTGGTGCATTTTGGTTATCCCACATTGGTGAGGAGATGATAGAATGAAAGAATGATGTGGGTATTTATTAGGAGGAGGGAAAGTCTTTGTGAAAACTCATGGGTTAGCTTATTTTAGTTGACCCTCTATATGTACTCATCTGGTTGGCTAATTTTGGCTTACCATCTCAAGTTTTGGGTTGGATGTTTTTCACTATCCCTTTTATTTATATATATTAAAGAAACAACCAAGGTGAATCAGGTGGCATGATGAGAGTTGAGTATTCCACAAACATTGAAATGTGATTGAGTTTTATCATCCCACATTGGTGAAAAGATAAAGTTTTGAAATATGAATGGCAATAAGAAAAAGAGGATGTATGCTTTCGTGTTAATTCATTTGGTCAGCCAAATTTAGATTACCTTATTTTTTGCATCGTCCCACATTATTGAGAAGATACAAGTTTTGAAGGATGATGTTTGTATAAGAAAGGAGGGATGAATGTTTTTGTGTCAACTCCTACGGTTGACTCAATTTATCCTACCTTATTTTTGCAAAAAATCAATCAATATATATATATATATATATATATAGTAAAGAGAAAACCACCAAGAATGAGGTGGCACAATGACATTTGAGTATTCATCAAATCTTGCAATTTGGTGCATTTTGGTTATCCCACATTGGTGAGGAGATGATAGAATGAAAGAATTATGTGGGTATTTATTAGGAGGAGGGAAAGTCTTTGTGAAAACTCATGGGTTAGCTTATTTTAGTTGACCCTCTATATGTACTCATCTGGTTGGCTAATTTTGGCTTACCATCTCAAGTTTTGGGTTGGATGTTTTTCACTATCCCTTTTATTTATATATATTAAAGAAACAACCAAGGTGAATGAGGTGGCATGATGAGAGTTGAGTATTCCACAAACATTGAAATGTGATTGAGTTTTATCATCCCACATTGGTGAAAAGATAAAGTTTTGAAATATGAATGGCTATAAGAAAAAGAGGATGTATGTTTTCGTGTTAATTCATTTGGTCAGCCCAATTTAGTTTACCTTATTTTTGCATCGTCCCACATTATTGAGAAGATACACGTTTTGAAGTATGATGTTTGTATAAGAAAGGAGGAATGAATGTTTATGTGTCAACTCCTACGGTTGCCTCAATTTAGCCTACCTTATTTTTGCAAAAAAATCTATATATATATATATATATATAAGTTGACTCATTTTACAATACCCAATCAATCAATATATCAATATCAATCAATATCGACATTAATATATATAACTATGGTTGGATCAAAACTAACCAAATTGTAAAAACTATTAGGCAAAATTAAAAGAGAAACCACCAAGAATGACATGGCATCATGAGAGTTGAGTATTCCACAAACATTGAAATGTGGTTGAGTTTTATCATCTCACATTGGTGAAAACATGAAAGTTTTGAAGTAGGAGGTGGTTATAAGAAAGGAGGGATGGATGCTTTTGTGTAAATTCATGTGGTTGGCTTAATTTAGCTTACCCTACTTTTGCATCATCCCACATTGGTGAGAAGACGCAAATTTAGGTTATGTTTAATTATCCCATATTAGCGGTAATATGATAATTTGAAAGAAAAAATGATGAGTATAAAAAAGAGGGATGAATGGTAATCTATAACGATGGTTGGAATCAAAACCAACTAAATAGTAAATATTATAGTGCAAAATAAAATAGTAATCAATGATGAAGATTTGGTTTATTTTTTGATATATATATGTATACATATATTAATTGATGAATTACATTTCATTTTAATTCAACTAATTGTCTATAAAAATAAATTATCGTCATCGTGCAACGCACCGGCCCAACACTAGTATTAGGCCATCAGTACCCCATGGAGGGAATCTTTCAAATATTTCACTCCACATCAGCGCCACATCAGCTTTTCTTCCATCCCTCACTCGATCCCTAACGATCCCTAAACACCCGTACCCCATTCCCTCAAACCCTTTTGCCACCTCATTTATTTTAATTCTTATTTCATTTATCTAATCCACGTGTTGACTTCTTATTGGACCAAACCCTTTTTTTTTTAAATGCTTCGGGATGAAACGGGGTGGGGATCCCGCATTCCATCCCTTCCCGCTGATACCGCATGAGACGTACCCCATCCCGCACCATACCGCCCTCCATCCCGAGCCCATCCCCGCTGGGTTACGGATGGCCTTATAGGAAATAGAAACCCACGGACCACGTATATGAGTATTCATGATGAGAGTAAAGTTTCTAAAATAATAAGAGTAAAGTTTAGTTTTCGTCCTTAACGTTTGTTCAATTTAACGAATATTTTGCATAAACTTCATCTAGTTGGTTTTTCTCCTTCATGTTTGTCTATTTCCAGCAGATTTTGTTCCTTCATCCGACAACCATTAACTTTTTCTACTTAAAATTGACAAACGTGAGGGACGAAAACGGTTAAAATGGGTAAGCAAATGGGCAAACGTTAGAGATGCAATCCGAACTTTACTTTATAAAATGACAAAAATGACCCTAAAGTAAAAGCACATGAGGTGTTAAAACGAAGCAAATTTAACGGAGGTTTGGGGGGGGGGAACCTAAATCCATAACGAAGAGGAAATCACAATGACCCTAACTATAATCTTTTTAGGGTTTTGTACTTTTGTACCTTCTTCGCAGTTTTCATAAAATCATGGACGAAATTTGCAATTTATTTTTTATTAAAATTACTAAATTAGAAACCAACTACTGATGGCAATGAATGCAGATGAAGAAAACGCACCGTTATAAGAGCATCTCTAACAGCTATGTTAAAGTTTTCTAAAATAGAGTAAAAAAATTCAAAACCTCTAAAAGAATTTACATCCAACTCCAACAGCTATGTTATTTTAGCAACTCTAGTATTAATTATTTTATTAAAATATTCAATTTATTTAATTATATTATTAAAATATTAAAATATTTAATATATGGAAAGTTGGGAGAAGAAAAGTTTGTTTTTGGAAGGTAATGATTAGTTTTGGAAGAAAACTATCTAAATAGATATTTCTCTAAATTTAAAGATTTTTACAATCTCTTTACTTTTTTCTCTTTTTTAGCATGGAGGATAGCATAGTTGTTGGAGCAACAAAAATGCTAAAATCCTATTTTTTCCATTTTAACATAGCTGTTGGAGATGCTCTAAGAATCTAAAACGAATCATTAAACTTAATTTTAGGATTTGTGGAAAAGATTACGAGTGATGATAGACACTTGGCTTGTTCATGAAGAAAAAAGCTATCATGGAAACTGTAATCATGGTGCCTCACTTCATGCTCATCACCAATCATGCATTGCTTCTCTAAAAAGAATAAAAATTCTTCCATCTTTTGCATGCTTTTTTTATACACACACACACACAAAGGATATGTGAGAAGAAGAGTTTTTTTTTTTAAACGGAACAACCTTTCATTAAACAAGAAACATTACAAAACAAGGAACACCAAAGTGAAAGGACTTAAAAACAACAAAAGGATAAAGACAAGACAATAACGGAAGTGACTCAAAAGCCGCTTCGTAACCTCGTCTATCCACCGCTAGGATAAGACCCCAATCGTTCCAACTGGAGGAAATCAACATCTGATTCCATGGTTTTCTCGCAAAGGCAGATCTGAAGGTAAGAGAAAAGTGGGAAGGTGCCACTTTGAAGTTTTCTCCTTGATGAAAGTGGATAAAATCCGCTCTACTTGTTGTGTTTTCCTGGGACTGCTTTGACAGGAACTAAAGACTAAAAAGCCACAAGGGATAAAGATCCACACAGGGATTTTGAGAGCCACAAAGGGATTAAGAGCCACAAAGAGAAACGAAGAACCGGGGCGGCACAAGCCGGTAACGCTAGACAGCGATCGACGGCGGCGGCAGGCAGCGGCGGCAGACGACGGCGGCAGGCGGCGGCGGCGACAGGCAGCGCAGCAGGAAGCGGCAGGCAGCAACGGTCTCGTTCAGCGGGCGGTGGCCGTCGGCGCGGCAGCGGCACTCCCTCTCACTATTCACAGTCACACACAAGGCCTACGCAGGTGGAGGTGGCAAGGTGGTGGTGGAGATATGAAGGTGGTGGATGGCGGCGCCTGTGTTGAGAGTAAAAAGGAGAGAGGTGGCCGATGGGGTGGGGGAGGCGCTAGGGTTTTGCTTTCTAGAGAGAGGTCACACAAATATCAAACTTATGAAAAAGGATCTGTAATTACTTTTAACTTCATCTTTATCTCATAAATCACACTTGATATGGGAATTGATGTGATACATCTTATCTTAATGTGCATCCAATGGTGGATATCATTTCGTACCTTTTTCACCATATACCGTGAGGTTAACGTGATAAACTTGAGAAGTGGATATGAACTGTTGATCACTTTTAATCAAATGCCAACAATTCATCATTTTTAATCAAATGCCCTCCCATGAATTGTGCTTTAAAGGAGAATTGATCCGGTGCATCTCAGTGCATTTGATTAATCCAACGGTTGATAACCATTTTTCACACTTCTCACATTAATCTCAACTTCTCACCGTAACTCAACCATATATATATATATATATAGAGAGAGAGAGAGAGATGAAGGTTCAAATAAGAACACTTAACTATTTAAGAAAACACGAGAGCAGCAAATCATGTGTAAAATCACATGTGGTTTTACACTAACGGTAAACAATAGACACTGACGACTTTGGCCGCGACTTAAATAGCGGGGTAAAGTCACGCGAGTCATATATGATTTGGTACATGAATCATGTATGATTTTGTACACTAACGGTCGTTCTCGTGTGATATTAAATAGTCAACATATCATTTAAACCCATATTTCTCTCTCTCTCTCTCTCTCTCTATATATATATATATATATATATATATATATATAGAGAGAGAGAGAGAGAGAGAGAGAGGGAGAGAGAGGTTCAAACGAGAGTGGATGCTATTTAAAAGAATAAAGGAACGACTCTCATCCAATCATTTTTTTAAAAGAATTCCGAAAATAAGAGTTTCCAAAATTAAGATTAAAAGGGTATTAAGGTCATATTATGCTATGGATTAATTTAGAATAATATTGATTTCCTAAAAATAAGTATCACAATACCTCATTCAAATCAAAATCGTATTTATCCTCATCCTTTATTCAAACAAATCTGGTTCATCCATTTGGGTAGTTCATGTGGTTCAAACAAGTGATTTTATGTTACAAGTGATCCATTTGGGTAGTTCAAACATGTGATAAATCACAAGTGATTTTATGTTATTAGTTTGCAACCCTAAATCACAAGTGATTAGACTACAAATGAATTAAATAGAATGCTTTATAATACTTAACACCAAAATCATATGTGATTTTGTTCCAATTAACTTGGACAAAATGTTTCTATTAATTTTGCATCTTTAAATCATATGTGATCATCCAAATAAGATCATAAGTGATAAAACTAAAACACAAATGACCATGATTAATTTCCTGAAAAATTCATACATATAACATTCCAAAATAACCACATTGTGCTTCATGACATTCTCAAGAACCCAATTCATCTCTAAACCTAGTTCGTCTTTTAAACCCAGTTCATCTTCTTGACCTGTGTTGAGCCCTCACTATGTTCATGAACTGTGTGAAATCGATACACACAGACATCAACTTCATTGATGGAGAGAAGTCGATTCACATAAAGGTATTTACCTATTACAGGAGGACTTCGATGGAAAGAAGTCGATAAGATGTCTTGAAACAGTTGCGCCTTTGATGCGTGATTTCACATCCACGGAATACATGGATTTTACATGGAAACAATGGCGTCTGCCCAGATGAAGAACATGTAGGATGAAGATACGATGCCATGTTTCTGAACTCATCGACGGAATCTCTTCTATGCTTGATCGAGAGTTGCTTTGAATCGAAGAAGAACGAGATGGAGTCGACCACTATGGTTATTTTAGCCACGATATCCACCCTTTTCTGGCTCAAATATGTTGTGAATCGAATGATGTTTCCCATCCTGTAGGGTTTTTAGAAGTTGAAGATGGTGTATGAGATAAACATGGAAATGGTTACCTTTCCCTATTTCATAGGATAATCATACCCATACCCCAGATTTTTCTCACGAGACACTTAACATCCATTCGGTACGTAAATGAAACTAGACAGGATTTAACAAGCATATGAGATAAACTAGCGAATAAATTCGGAGAAAGGTTTTAAGGATTTTAATTTGACATGAGTAGTTTGATAATTTACCAATCTGATTTGTGTTCCACCTATTTCGGTGGGACAAGAAAAAAAATGCATTTTTGCCTGTCATATCACACTCTAATGTTATGCGAAACATGAGACAACCGCACCTGAAGAATCCCAAGTTCATTTCACAAAAGAAAAAAAACAACAAATACAGAAGGAATTGGATCAACTCCCTTAAATTGCTTTATTTGGATCCAAGTCTTGATATCCCACAAGTAACATGTTCAAACATTAGAGCTACATGACTTCAATATAGAAAAGCATACATTTTTACCATCATCATCAAGAACACCTCAATTCAAAACCCTAATTTCAAAACAAAAATTACTCCCACACCTCCACCGGCAAAATCTACAAATCGCAAAAGAATTTTCTACGAAAATACCTGGTAAAATATGTCGGGCATTCTCACTTCTCAGAAACAAAAATCTTTGCTCACTTTCGGCATCATCATCATATCCTGAATGGTCTGTTACCAGATCGCGACTCTTTAAACGCCTTGTTTTGTGAAGGTCTCTTCCACAGCTCTTGTTTTTCTGCATGCGCCTCCTTTAACCTTTCGTTTGCAATATCTTGAAATGGGTTCTTTCCATCAAACTCGGTTTTCGATATCCTTACTTTCTTCCTCCTTCCTCTGTCATACTCTTCGTCCCTGTTCAATTATGAGTTCAACACAATCACGTTAAAAAGCTTATGTATGTGTGTGTATTTGTAGGGTCAGATTCGGTAGAAAATCTCAAAAAAAACTGAAAACTGGGGAACACCCTAGTAACCCTTCATCTGGACGATATGCACTTGTGGATACAAATAATTTGTAACATGCACACGTGCATAATGCACCAGTGCATAAAAACAGAAAAAAAAAACTTATAATTTACTTGTATACACAAATGCATACCGCAGATGAAGGGTACCAGGATGTTCCTCAGTTTCCCGTTCTTTTGAGGTTTTCCCACGAACCTCCATCTCTATATATGTGTGTGTGTGTGTGTGTTTCTGAAGATTAAAATTTCAAGAAATCAGTACTCACCATTCGTCTCCAACATAACCAATGGTGCGAACACGCGTCGTTTCTCTTATCTGAGATGGTGTTGACTCATCCTCGTCCCAACGAGGGACTGAAATCAAACAAAAACAACAATGCCAAAAGAAAACGCAGTAAATTATCAAAACATGAATAGATGAAAAATACTCACCAAAGCTTTTGAGCGAAAACACAACATATAACTGTTTTCATGTTAAAATTTTACTTATTTTCACCATTAACAATTTTTGCAAGGAAAAATATTACTCACCAGTTCTGTCCTCCAAACCTCTGGTAAGCATATGAACCAAATCTTTTTGTGCCGAAGCTCCCTTGCAACCATCCAAATGATTTGGTACTGCTCGACTTCCGACGCCATTAACGTTGCTTGTTGCAAGCACAGCAACATCTTTATCAACCCTCTCTTTTAATTCATTTTCATCACAAGGTTTGACCGGCACCTGTGCTTCAATTTTATGGGATGATGATGGACTTTCATCGATCGAGTTCTCTTGAACAAGATTCTTGATCTTTTTGCTTCGCTTATGTTTCTTTTTCTTCCGCTGGTTTAATGATATCCCCATAAAAATATTTGAGGTGAACTTCATACTTAGTACCTTGCATTTCAGAAAGTTCTTCGGTTTTTTGTGCTTTTTCCGGCCTAAAGCTTCCTTCTCCATAGAACTTCCTATTTTGGGCAAGTCTGATATCTCTGCCGATGCAGTAACCACCTCCTCTCGACCATCACCACGACCACTTGCACCAAATGATTCACTCCCACCAATTTCCTGAAAAAAAAAGATTCAATTAATGGTGGAAAAAGCATAATTTTATATAGGCACTGTTTGGCAAAAATAAGCCAACTTAATTTTTGAGTAACCGTATGGATGCACATAAGCTCGCTTATTGATAAGCTACTTGAAGTAGCTTATGAGAAGCTTTTTGACATTTTTTCCAATTATCCCTCGTTAATATTAATTACTAATTACTAATTATATATAAATATTAATTATTAACAAATATTAACTATTAGTTATAAATAAATATTAATTATTAATAAGTATCGACTATTAATTATAAGTAAATATTAATTATTCATAAATATTAGTTTATAGTAATTAAAATTAATTAAAAAATATTAATTAATGTTAATTATACACTATTAATTAATTTCATTTACATAATAGATGTTAATAATCAATTTTAAATTCTTCCATTTAACATATTATATTATTCAATTTGTTCTTTACCATCTTGTTTGTAGTAATTAACAAATTATATTATTAGAAATTTATTTGAATTATATTATGAAATATTTGTAATTGAATATTTTTTTAAGATGCCCTATTTGATCATTTTACATGCTTATAAGCTAGTTTTTGCCAAACATAACTTGTTCATCAGCTAGCTTATTGGCTAGTTTGCCAAACATAGCCATAGTGCATATAGATTATGAGAAATTTTACCTTGGCAGGGTCGGCTTTCTCCGTTTTACTTGCATTATCTCCAAGAGTCACAAGTGGCTTGCTGCAACTGGCTGTTGTAGAAGGGATGCTAAAATCTCCGTTTTTGCACTTTGGGGAGCTTTCTGGGATACTTTTTGGAACTGAACCTTCTTTCTTTTGGGTCTGTTCCGGTGCAGCAATACTGAACCCATTTCTCAGGGTGTCAACTGTAGCTGAAGACTTGTGACCATTTAATGATCCGTTACTTAAACTGGTGTTAATTTGGGTCTGTTTTGGTGCATCAGGGCTGCACCCACTTCTCTCAGTACCAACAGCAGCCAAAGACTTATGAGCATTTAATGACCCGTTACTTAAACCGTTGTTCATTTGGGTCTCTTTTGGCACATTGGGACTAAACCCATTTCTCTCAGCACCAACAGTAGCCAAAGGTTTATGAGCATTTAATGATCCATTACTTAAACCAGGGTTCATTTGGGTCTCTTTTCGTGCACTGGGGCCATTAAGTGTACCATTCATTACAATCTTCTCTTTCTGATGAACAACATCTGCAGGCTTCTTTGATGGAAAACTCTTCCTATCTCGAAAGTAAAACAGCATGTAGGCTTTCTGCTCAAAAACCTTTTTCTCGCTGACTTGAATGACCTGTTCAAATCAAAAAGCAAGATGAATAACAAAATAAAATGACAGTTTTATCCTTTCTATAATTTAAAAAATCAAATTTGCCTACCCGATTGTCGTCAAGTGAGTACCACATGCCACTAGATGTCCGAACAAAACAGTAATAGTGACCAGAATGTGTACTCCAACCAGCATGAACCAAAACACCATAAAGAGTGTACTTCAAATCCCCATCCTGCATTTTTTATATACAAAAATCTTAAATATAATAAAACCAAGAAAATGGATGGCAAAAGGCACTCTATTTCATGTGGGATTTAGTTGACTAAAAGAAATTTCTTTGACTTACATATGGACCGGTGACAAAAGGTTTCAAATCCAAAGTAGAACCAAATTGAATTTTCTTGTCGATCTTTTGGCCTGACATATGGGAACCGAAGCGTTTCAAGTGGACCGTGAGGACATTTGGTGCTTTGTGAATCGTAAGCTGTTTGAGAGCTTTGACTTTTTGCTTGCACTGCTGGCACTGATATTGCTTAGCTCCTCCATCTAACTGTTCTTTAGCAGTAAAATTTGCAAACGCTTTATAAAGGGTATCGGCCTTCAAAATCTCCAGACTTAAATCCAAGAATGGATCAAACTTGTTAGAGCAATAGTTGCACTGCATGCATTTCACCTGCAAAAAATCGGCAATTTTAAATTAAAACTTTGGAGAATTGAAGTATGTTCATAAAAACCCTTCCCCTTGCTTAAAGCATCCATACCCAAGTATTAAAAAAAGGAAATATTAATCCATTGATATGAGAAACCAAGAATTACCTGACTACGGAGGCGGCCGCCGAATATCTTGTGGACCAAACTTCTATCATAGGCACTCTGAGATTCACTAGGCACTCCCGTAGGTAAGCAACACTTATGCATAGATTCCAATAAATTTACCATGTACTCGTGGGCATCCTCCTGTCTTGAATTCCGGAAGGTTCTAGATATGCCTAATTATGTGGTTAAGGATGTTCACGTCTAAAATAAGTCACACGTGGCCTTGGAACTTCAAGAACAACGTTTTTACACCATGATTGCATTTCGATATGATGAACTTATTTCAATAAATCCCAAGTTAAAATAAATAAAAATTGGCAGATTTCTTAAAACAAAAAGAAAATATAAACTTAATCAAGAAAGTAACCAACATAAACTTTATGGTAGGATACAACGCAAATTTGAAACCAGATCCTTAGGTGCCAATGATCTCCCCGATGCTTGTAGTGCACGGCTGACATGCTTCTGAATAGCACACAAAGCACAAAATCCAGCTTTCCGACCTTCAGAAAGTAAATGGAAAACAATCTTTAAGCTATACAAATTATTATGACATGTTTTACTTCAAAAGTAGTTTGATACATGTCAAAGTGTGGAACTTTTAACCCTTTAAAATACTAAATAGATGCTTAAACTCTCAATGAAGTCGGTTATCTCACAAGGTCTACGTAGATATGCATGTTTGTGAGTGTCTATTTATTGACGGAAAATAAAAGAAGATATATACTTACAAGTAACTTGATGTTTTCCACTCTGTAAGTATGCAGCTAAAGGCTCGGTATATGTTAAACATTGCAGTACTGAATTAAGAAAACAAGTATTCCCAAGATTCTCCAATCCAGCACCCTGTAGATTGATACAAAATATTTATGAGCACAAAACCCATAAATATTTCCAAGAAACGCTTTTTAAATTGATAAGGCTGAACAAAAGATATTCCAAGAAACACTTTTTAAATTGATAAGGCTGAACAAAAGATATTCCAGTGCCAAATGAAAAATAAACATGGTATGAAGCGAATCTAATCAGCGAAGTAATTATTTGAAAAATCCAAAAGAAAATTCCCAATCAGAAGCAAAGCACGTCTCTAATTCTCAGTAAACCAAGAAAAGAGAATTAGTAATATGGCATGTAACCCGGAGGATGTTGCCAAATCTCTTGAAAAAAGTAAATAAACATAGTACTGCAAATGAAATGTATAAAAGAAACTTGATTATGAATAACAAATTAAACCAGAAGCATATGGACCATACATGTGAATCATAATCCCCATCACATCATGGATGCATAATACAAAATAAAATGAGCAATCCATATTTCTTAGACATTTAAAATAGAATATAACCTAGAAACCTTCGGTCCTCCTAGAAATACCAACTTAAGAAACTAAATTATTGAATAGATTATAATGCAAACCTTCTGTACTCCTAGAAATGGCAATTCAAGAAACTAACTAAAACTTCAAGCTTGGGAATTCCAAAACTTCTCTACTTCACAAAAACCCAACATTACTTGGAAATAAGAAACCCATAATTGTTAACATATATTATAATCAAGAAACCTTAAATGCTCCTAGTAATAGTGATGTAGGAAACCGATTAAAAGCTTAAACTTGGCAATTTGAAAACATATCAACTTCAAAACGAAACCATATTTCTGGCTACAAATTGAATAATATATGAAGGCTGCACTGAAAAGAAAACATTATGAATAATTAAAATTAAAATATGGTATCAGTCTTCAACACTCGCCTAGATATTGAAAAAATAAAGAACAATCTGATGTCCTAAACCAACAGATAAACTACATTTATCCTAAGACCACAATAAAAAAAAACTTTCTTTGTCACTACTTTCATACATTAGTCATTATTCCATCTTTTTAGAAGTTAAACATAGTTAAATGACACTCCCTTTGGAGTTTAGCCCATGAAAATGGCAAAACTTCTCTTTCAAGAAGATCCGTTAGAATGTTATTCTATACATCTGATAATGCAGAAAAAGGTGTAAACTAATTGAACCAAAGTTCACCAAATGTACGATAATTGTCTTTGCTGCAATCAATTTTACTACATCTTTTGACACAAAAGTGATTAGCTTGACTAGTATTATCATCCTGTTTGTCCCTTCTTGCTGATTCAATAAAAGTTCTGCTATGTTTACAGACAAGAAACATTATATTGAATAAAAACAGAAAATATTATAACTTCCCAACAGGAACCGAAGAAACTTACAATTCTCCTGAAGGTAATCCCAAAACTGAGTTCCGGATCCAACCCGTTTTCCAACTCGGACGCATCTCTTTTCTTCCCCGAAGACCCACCACCAACAGTATCCTGTTGATTCCCATGCGTATTTTTTAAGCTCGTAGTTGTAGGATTGAGCGTTTCAAGCCGAAAACTCCCATCGCCGCCTCCATTGGTGAACCCAGTGAACGGCTTCTTCGCTAGGTGAAATTCAATCCTTCTAAAAGGAGATTTAGATGATTCCGTCGATTCTCCACCTAGGGTTTCATGGTTAATGGGTTTTTGAGTGACGATAATATTATTATTATTATCGATCAAGCTCAAAGTTTCGGCCATGATATAATATTGAATCAAAATTCAAAAGTGTGGTTGAAACACTGGAGATTATTGGTTTCTATGAATACATAAATGGATCGATTGATTTGGAATTTGGGATTTGGGGGTTGAGCGAAGGAAAAGGAGCAGAAGGGGTGTGGGAGAAAGAGGAAGCACAGTGAAGCGGAACCGAGTCTATTAAACCCTACTTGATGGCGAGTGTGTGAACACACACGTGCCTCTCAACACGTTTTCTAGGGTTTGATCACAAAAGGTGGACGTTAACATAGAGGTTTCATACCTTCAATCCTGAATTAGTTTGAAACCGACACAATTGAATCTTTTAAACGATATTTGGAATGAAATTAAATTTGAACCGACTAGTAATATGTCTACTTGATGGGGGCGGTATGTATCTTAATTTAAAACCGATAATTTAAAAATTAAAATATCAATCATATTTTCATTTTTTTGTCCATTCTGAAGTTTGTTGTATACATTAGTTAGTTATAAATTTTGAATAAATGAAGTAAAGAGTTATCTAATCTAGATACACATAGATTTGTATACCTGAGTTTTACTGTAATATTTGTTCCAAATGTTTATACATATACTATAGATATATATAGTAAGATTGGTACATATTTATTCTAATTTATAATACTACTAAATATTAATTTATTAAAAATAAATTTATTTTGAAAATATTAACGAAATAATAATAATGATAAAATTTATAATAAAAATGAAACGAGTTTTTAATGTATTTTAGTTAACTTATTATTATGTATTTTTAATATGGTAAAGTTGAAAAAATAAAGCATAAGGATATAAAACAAATTAACTCGTAGATATTCATGATATTTAGTAATACGGTTAAATTAAAAAAATATTCAATATTGGGCTCATTTTAGAGGTATTGACAATACGATTATAATGGTATAATTTGTAAAAAAGAAACGTATTTTTTCTTTGTATTTTTGTTCATATACAATTATTTGTGTTAATATGATAAGGGTGTAAAATGAAAAATAAAAAAAAAGATAAGAAATAATTAAATAACTAATTATAAGGGTGCTAAATGTAACCTTGAAAATAACGGTTTAAGCCTATTTATATAATACTAGTTGGCTACCCGCACAATGCGGCGGGATGCCAAACCTTTTTGTAAATCAAGATTATAAAGTTTACGATCATTATAAACTTTAAATTTTATAATGGTTGATTGACTAAAGAGTTGGAAAGTTTTTGTTGTTCTTAGATTATTTAATAATAGTATTCACTTATTGCAACTCATAATTAACCAAAAAAACCCCAAAATTCATGTTTAAACAAAATGGAAATATAACCGTCTTTAATAATATAAATAGATATCGGGTAAAAGTCTTTCCCCTTACTTACCAGGTAAGATTATCGATCTTTGGCTCCTTGTTATGCCTCTTACCGGATAAGATTATTGGTTCTTAATAAAGTATTAATTATTACCAAACATTTATCTGGGCACGCACTTACCAAGACAAATTACCTTACCGGATGAATATGTTAAGGACCAAGAATCTTATCCAGTTAGAGCTAAGGCAATGATCGAGGATTTTACCTGATAAATGATAGCGAAGAAGACTCTTACCATGGTTAGCAATTACCGGGAAAATTGTTGATTACGAGACCGTTTTGGTGAACTAAAATCTTACCCGGGCAAGTGTTTGGTAAACGGCTCCTTAGTAATGTTTTTTAATACCTTGTTATGCCTCTTACAAAAAAAGATTCCCGCAAACGCTTATAGATTTTTGTGAAGGTTCTCAATAACGTCTTTCAAACCATCTTCGAATATTACCTCAAGTTGGGTACCCGTGCAAAAGATGTGGGGTACAAATTATTGGTGTTCACCAATTCGGAACGATACAATACAATTTAGAGCCAAAAACGTAAACTAAAACACATGTGTGGTTCAAAGAGATCACACACTAAGGGGGCGTTTGGTTCGCGGATTCTGATGGAATTGGAATGTCGAATTCCATTGACCGAATTCCATTCATTCGTTTGGTTCATTCTTTTCGACGGAAAGGAATGTCCAATTCCATCAGATTCCATAAATAAGTGAATTTGACATTCCTTAGCAATCTTGAAGGATTTTGATAGAATTGGAATTGATGGAATGTTGTATTTTTATAATTCCAAATATACTCTTTAACTTAAATATAACATAATTTAATTTAATACTTTAGGTTTTTATTTTATATTTTATATTTTGATTTTATTTTTATATTTATATTCATATTCATATTTTATTTTTATATTTTATATTTTAATTTAATTTTATATAATATAATTTAATACATTTTTTTATTTTCTCGAAATATATTTTATTTTTTCAAAATATAGATTTGTTTGTTTGACAATATATTTTATCTAGGTTGTGTATATTATATTTTTTTGCGCATTAAAGTATTTAAAAATTATTTTATTAAAGTATTTTTTGTGAAAAAAATATATTTAATGATTATTTTATTAAAGAATTTTTTGTTTTAAAAAATTAAAACTTATCAAAAAGGGTATTTTGGTCATTTATAATAAATTCATTCCAATTCCAAAGCTACATTCTGTGAACCAAACAGACAAATTCCAATTTCTTTAACAGATTCCATTCCAATTCTGTCAACCAAACAGGTGGTCAAACCTGACAACATTCCATTTCAATTCCTTCAAAGTCAAAATCCTTTGACAAATTCCATTTCATCCAAAAACATTCTGCGAACCAAACGCCACCTAATAAAAATTCCAAAACCATCACAAACCCAATGATACTTTAGATAAAGTCAAATGATGAAAATCATCACTTCACAAAAGCTACCTCAGCCATTAATCCACTTATTTTTCTAAACCCAGCAGAATTTTAAATTTTCTATGGAGCACCTCTTCTTTCTTCAAAGATGCGAAGGAGAGTTTGCTTGAAACACCCCTTTTGCTCTTTTCATCCAGACAATCAACACTTGCTATTGTTGGTCCCGAAGGGTTATACAAGTTTGTAGAAGGGGGGTTGAATACAAACACACGATTTTTACTTTCTAAATTGTTTATTGATAAATCAAAACAATTTACAACTTGTTGCGGAACAAGATTAAGGATTAACCTAATCTAAACAAGTTAAGAACATTAAGTTTCTTGCACTAGAATAAAGACAGAAAGGAGATAAGAAAATTACGAGTAATAATCTAACACACAGTAGTAAGGAAGAAGAAGATGGCCCGAGCACTTTATTTCTGAAGTAGGGTTCTTCTTATATACTGCATGCATTTAATGCATGTCAGTATTGCTTTACACGTGGCAGCAGCTGAGTGGTTGAATGTCATTGACCTTTGTAGACAACCTTAGTAGCCGCATGGTGCACAGTGTAGAATCAGAGTTTGTTGTACAATTCTAGACAGAAGGGAGGTCCGTTCTGACATTTCGTACGGAGACGTGCAAAGGGATAGACAAAAGTAACTTGTAGAGTAGACCTCATGATCAGCGTTCGCTGAACAGTTCTTTATCAGTGAATGATAAAGCTCAGCGATTGCTGAAGTCTTTTACTTGATACTTCACGTTGAGTGGACAGGTCTTGCTTCGCTGATATCCGCATCAGTTCATTAGTAGACTTGTCGCTGGTTCTTGGGCTTGATCTTCGACTTCAGCGTGGAACCTTTGTTGACGTGAAACTTGTCTTCAAGGATCATAAGTAAACAACTAAACTATCAGCGATCATCACAGATACTGAACAGGCTCAGAGCTACTGGATGAACAGTGTTCGCTGAATGTCTAATCTAAAGAGCGAGAGTTCCTATCAGCGGTACTGTAAAGTCTTAGTACTTATCAGCGATAGTGAAACTCTAATACATATTGTTTACTTACAATTTTCACTAAGTGTTAAAGAGAGGGTCATTATCAAATCACTGAGGGTTTGGATCAACAATCTCCCCCTATTTGATTATGACATAGCAACAAAGAAAATTGCTAAGTATGAAAACATAAGGATAAAAAGAACTAATAAAATATTTGTCCCTTTCACTGTTTTCTGGGATCTTTTCAGTACTGATGGAGTAAAGTACATTCGCTGAAATTTTTCTTTAAACTTCGTATAAGGTTACAAAGGGAAGTAGAAAAATTACAAGTACAGCAAATAAATTTACAAGTACAAAAGATATAAGCTAATAAGGATAGAAGAAATATAAGGAAATCCTATCAGCTTTCAAAGGGTTCTTCCTTAACGAGAAGTTCATCAAGGGTCTTTGTTGTTGGGATCATCCAGTCAGGGACAGTTTTTCCTTGATTTCTTCTTTCTTGTGCTTCTTTGAAGACCAGGGGCTTGAGGTATCGTACCTGAAGATTGCGTCTGAATTCACACCAATAGACGAGATCCCTGAGCTGTTCGATGGGAGTGATGGGAAGCTCAGAGACACGTTGAAAACGTTGTCCTTCATCGTAGTCGAGAAAGAAGATACCATAAGGATTGCTTATGACTTTACCAGGGACGAAACGTTCACCAGGTGGCAGAGAGGTATCCAGCGCTGAGAGATCAGGATCAGGACCAAGTACTTCAGCACGTGAAAAACCAATACCTGTTTCATTCCGGATAGGAGGACCTGAATCTGATGGTTTGGACTTTTTCTTTGTAGAGGCCCTTCTTTGTTTAGTCGCAAGGGGGGGAGGAGGAGGAATATCCACAGCAGAAGAAACCAAGTCGATCTGAGAGTTTATGATTTTCTCGACATGGCTCTTATATTGTGAGCTAGATCGCTGAATGGCTATTCGCATCTCCAACCATTCAGAGAAACCGTACTTATTGATCGTAGCAGCGTAGATGTTTTCCTTGGTACCGTTTTCTCTGAATAGATCGACCTTAACAACTGGAACATCTATGGTCGATTTTCCTCTGATGAATACCTTGTGAATTTTGGCAGCCCGATATCGATAGTGCAGTCTTTCTTTGCACCATTCCAAGGTAGATTCAGATACCTTGGTCTTTTCTTCAACGATCTTCTGGGCGTCTTCCCATAACTGACGTTGGACTTAGATGGGAATTCTTTTCAGTTTGGGGTCATTCACCGATTCTTGGGCAAGCTAGATGGCGAGGGCCTTATCTTTTTCTTCAGCTTCCTTCTTTTCAGCGAGTAATCTTGTGGCTCTAAGATGATCAGCGAACTCTTTCTTTGATAACCTGAACTTTGTGGGAACAGGGTCTTTGGAGCGAGGGAGGATGATTCGTTGATCCTCGAATTTCTTGATCATTTCTTCTCTCCTTTTCTGATCCTCTTCACTTAGCTTTTGAGGAGCTAAGGAAGGTCTGTTTTTGTGAGAGAGAAGTTGTTCTTCAGGTTCATCAGTCTCAGTGATTAAATCCAAGATCGGGATTATTTCTTCAGCTCTTGTGGCTGGGATTATTGTTGGTGCAGCAGTGGGGACTTCAGCTGGATTCTCAAACAGGGGAGAGGACTAGCTGAATCACAGCGATTGTTTAAGTAAGAACATGGGAAGAAATAGATAGAGAAAAAATGGGGTTAAGTGTGTAGAGGTTTTATGGAGAGGAGAACTGAGATTGAGAAGGGATAGAGGAGGGATGCAGTATAAGGAAATAGAAAGTAGTGTACCTGAAAAACTGGCTTTTGAAGCAAGATCGTCAGATTGTATTCTTCAGCGAGGCCTTTGTTTTTGCATTTGTCAGCTTCAGACGCTGCAGGCTTTGCCTTGGTCGTCTCCCCTGAAGGTTCATTTATTGAAATCCCTTTTTGAGCTGTGGTTTTTGCGACAGGCTGGACGTAGAAGAAATCGTCATCATCGTCATCATCATCATGTTTAGGGGATGATGATGGTTCTTCATCATCGATGTCGATAGGTTCTTCGTCTTCAGCTTCTTCTTCAGACTCGTCCTCATCAGCGTAAGGTTCGGTCACGTCAGCAACAGCTTCCTTGTGTTGCTCTTCAAGTTGCTCCCCCTCAGATACAGAGGGAGGTTTCTCGATTTCCTCAGGGTTTTCAACTCCCTGAGGTTGTGAAGCAGCAGCAACATTTTCATTTTTCTCCCCCTACGAATTATGGGGAAGATCTTCAGCTTTCTTCTCCCCCTCTTCCACATTATGAGTGGGGGAGGAAACAGATTGATCAGCAGCAGCAGTCATCGGATTACTATCTTCCAGGCCAGTAAGTCCCATGAAGGTTTCAATCACAATTATTCTTGCTTCTAGGCCAGAAATAGTAGGACTGGTCTTTTGGAGATCCTCTCGATCGGCGTGAGTAAAGTGAGACTTTGGGGCATCCAGGCGATTGAGTATCTGCTGAAGGAGATCTTTGACCGTGGTGACCTCACCCTTAAGAGTACCAACCTCTGTCTTCAATGATGTGACTTCATTGGACAGAGTGGTGAAGTTTATTGCGAGGGTGGTGTTGGTGAGGCTGAGATTGTTGATGTTTGTGGAAGTTTCAGTGAGAGTGGTAGCAAAAGTTCCTATGCTGCCATCCACTTTCTCCATATCAGCTTTGGAGGCTTTCTTATCAACGACCTTGGTCAACTTTTTGAGGTTCTCTCCAGCGTCTGTAACCGCTAAAGAGTTTGTGGAGAGAGTGGTGTTGTAAGATTCCACCTTTATTTCTAGGGCCTTCAGGGAGGTGTTGATATCCCCCAAATTAGGACCTGAAACAGTTATTAACTTATGAACAGAGGAAAGCTCAGAAGTTTGGGGTTTTGAGAGAAGAGTAGGTTGAGTTATGTGTATACCTGCAGGCGGGTTGGCGAAGTTGTCGAAGCCTCGTAACCCTGAATGGTATTCCATGTCGCCTTCGAGAGTGCCTTGGCGCATGGAGGTGCCTGCAGATCCTAAGTTTGTTTCCATCATCGCATGTAGAGTATCAGCATCTGAATCATGAACGATGACGTTGGTTCCTGAGAACGGTGGGAAAACTGGTGAAGTGTCCAAAGAAAAAGTGGGAGGAGTGAAGGATGAGAAGATTGGTTGGGTGCGGGGTTCAGTGTTGGATCCGCTGACAATCACTTCAGTCTGTAGAGAGGCTGAAGGAGGTGGGTTCAGTTCCAAGTTTATAACCTCAGTATTTAAAGACGTCGAGGTCGGGATGGAAGGGGTGGCTTGAGCAGCAGTGGCAGAGCGTACCACGAAACTATCCAACGACTCTTGTAGAAGATGAGTCGAGGAGTCTTCAGCCGTTGATGGCTTGGAGGGTTGCTCCTTGGTTTTCTTGATCCTTTGAGAATCAAGTTGGGTAGTAGAATGTTTCCTTTTACGAGAAGGAGTGGAGGGTGCAGCCTGGGTATCAGCGGTGGGGATTACCACTGAAGTAGCTGCAGAAGTAGAAGAAGGAGGATTGAGAAGAGGTAAGAGAGTAGAGAGACGTACCTCGTTTGGCATGGGGCTGAAGTCGAGCACCTTAGGGCCAACCTGAGAGAGTCTCAGATCACCCTCTTTTGGGTATTTGACCCCAAGTTCTTGTAGAAAGACGGCGCTGATGAATCGGGGATATGGAACCCATGTTGGTCTATCAACCATGTCCACTCTGAACGCAAGATCGTCGTAGATGATCGAGGCCCAGTCAACATGGAGACCTTTCAGCAATGCATAGCCCATTGCTTGCTGAGGTTGAGCGACTTGATCAGAGGAGCCGGACTTCGCTGTCATGCAGCTTATCAAGTGGGCGAAGATAAAGTTCATCTCGCTCGGCATTTTGGACTTCTTGATCAGGGTCAGCTTCTTCTCGGGCAATTTATCTCTCCCTGTGTCCCATGTGTAACCCATTGCATCAAAGAAGGAAGTGATGGCTTCTCTATCAACATGGTTTTTATGGTTTGGCAGAGGGACAAAGGGTTTTTCTTTGGTGGCAGTGGGTAGGCTGAGTGCACGCCTGATAATGGCGGGGTTGATTTTGGTTGTGCCAAATTTGGTGTCACAGAGAATGACATCAAGGAGTTTCTTAGGGTCTTTGGGTGAAGGAACCTGAGCTGTTCTGGCAGTATACCAGAACGGAGATAGAAGGAATTTATGGGCAGGGGGTACGATAGTGAGGGTTGTAGATAAGCAACAGGTTTTGAGAAAGTTTACAGCATCATCCAGATGCCTGACTTGCTTTTTCGGAGGAAAACCGAAAAGCGCATAGAGATTGTTGTTGTTGAAAGTGACTTTCTCAAGCGTGAACTTGACCTAAGAAGCCTTGATGAGATTCAATTTCTCAGCAGCAGGAGATTTCTCAGTAGTAGGAGCAGCAGTAGAAGATGTCATTTCTGTTAATCACATATAAACATGAAGAAAAGATAAAGAACAATGTCTTAATGTGGAAAGATTTTCCAATAAGATGTTGTTGAGTTTTGTCCATTTCATTCAGACCAAAGATGTCTTAATGAAGATTAGGGTTTTTCTAGTTTTGACAAAAAGAGACAAATACTAGTGAAGTCTTATTTTCCAGTTTCCTCTTTCTTAAAAGATAAGGATTCTGGAAAAACATATGAGGTTTCAAGTTTAAAGATTTTGAGATGTAAACTTGAAGAACAACCATGAAGGTTGTGTTCATAAAACCATGAAAGAAATGATTTCATTTTTAAAAGTTCTTTTGTTTGATCTTGTAAAAACAATGAGAAGATCAGAAACAAGTTAAAACAGGTAAATAATAAGAATATTAACCTTGTTGTCGAAGAAGAAGATGAACAGTTTCTGGAAACAAGGGTTCAAGATGCAACAGTAATTCTTTTCTTGTAGGAGAAGTTGTTTGCGTAAAGGAAAAGTATAAACTCGAATGGGTTTATATAGTGGGAATAGAGAGAGAGAAAAACTAGAGCGGGAAAGTTTTTCATCATGACACGGACACGTGTTTGCATTTGATTTGATGGTAAACGAAACGTGCAAACGTGTGTCAGAAAAAGAACGTGTCAGGGTTTATCCGTTTGATTACGTCACAAACGTCCTTTCATATTTTGGAATGTCTCTGAGGTTTTTGAAAAACTCAGGGACATTTTGAAAACATAAAGCACTGAATAGAAATATCAGTGTTGTTTTTAGAAATTTCGAAGTATCACTGAAAGGAAGAGATATTCAGCGATGTAATTTGTTTCAAAATCTTGCATTCATTTGCGAACGTCAAGGAGTAAAGAGAACATACCTCGACATCAGCGAATCAAGTTTGTTCAGAGAGAAGATGATAGAATGGGTTATATAAGTTGATTTTATCCGCTCGCTGATCAAATGTGAACCTTTGAAGATTTTATTCTTCAAAGTTGAGCATTCCAAGCTCGCTGATGAGAAAGTTAAATCTTGTCTCATCAAGAGGTTTGGTGAAAAGATCAGCTAGCTGAAAATTAGTTGGGATAAAGTGAAGTTCTATATAACCATTCATCACATGATCTCTGATAAAATGATACCTGATTTCGATGTGTTTGGTCTTTGAGTGTAGCACTGGATTGTTGGCTATAGCGATGGCACTTGTGCTGTCGCAATAGATTGGATTTTTCGAGAGCTAAAGGTCATAGTCCAGTAGTTGATTTCTCATCCACAAGACCTGAGAACAACAGCTTCCAGCAGCTACGTACTCAGCTTCAGCGGTGGAGGTGGACACTGAGTTTTGCTTTTTACTTGTCCAACTCACCAGCTCTCCACCTAGGAGCTGACATCCTCCTGTGGTGCTTTTCCTATCCATCTTGCAACCTACAAAATCACTATCTGAATAGGCGATTAGATCAAACCCTGAATCTTTGGGATACCAAAGACCTAGGTTAGGAGTACCTTAAGGTAACGAAAGATTCGCTTTACAGCGATCATATGAGATTCCTTAGGTTCTGCTTGATATCGTGCACACAAACAGGTTGCGTACATAATATCAGGTCGGCTAGCTGTAAGATACAAAAGAGAGCCGATCATCCCACGGTATGTCGTGACATTAACAGGTATTCCAGAAGAATCCTTGTTTAGTGTCAGCGGCGGTGCCATAGGGGTTTTCATAGCTGAACTCTGAGTTAAATCAAATTTCTTCAGCATATCTTTAACATACTTTCCCTGATTAATGAAAGTTCCCTTTTTGTTTTGTTTTATCTGAAAACCAAGGAAATATGTTAGCTCACCCATCATACTCATTTTATACTCTTCTTTCATTTTATACTCTTCTTTCATTTTATCAGCGAAACGAGTACAAAGGTCAGGGTTAGTAGAACCAAATATAATGTCATCAACATATATCTGAACAAGAATAATATGACATTTTACTTTCCTGAAAAATAGAGTCTTTTTACCACGCTCAAATTGTTCAATATGGAGATAAGTAGAGAGAGTGTCATACCATGCATGAGGAGCTTGCTTTAAGCCATAAAGTGCCTTTTCCAGTTTATAAACATAACCTGGATGCTTAGGATCTGAGAATCCTGGAGGTTGTTCCACATAGACTTCTTCATTCAGCTTTCCATTGAGAAACGCTGACTTAACATCCATTTGATAAACTTTGAAGTCTTTGTGTACAGCGTAGGCTAAGAATAGACGAATAGATTCTAGTCTTGCTACTGGAGCAAATGTTTCGTCGTAGTCTATACCTTCCACTTGTCTGTATCCCTGAGCAACAAGACGAGCCTTGTTGCGGGTTACAGTTCCATGTTCGGCCAACTTGTTTCGATAGACCCATTTAGTGCCTATCACTGTCTTGTCAGTTGGTCTTCGAACAAGCTTCCAAACTTTGTTTCTTTCAAATTCTGTCAGCTCTTCTTGCATAGCGCTGACCCAATTTGGATCTTGGAGGGCATCATCTGATTTCTTTGGTTCAATCAGAGAAATAAAGTTAACAAATAAACAAATGTTACCTGCACTTCGTCGAGTCTGAACACCAGCGTTTGGATCACCAAGTATTTGATCAATTGGGTGATTAATAGTCCATCGCTGAGCCGGAGCATGAGTCGCTGACTCAACCTGAACTGGAGGGGCTGAAGATGAGGCTTCAGCAACTTCTGGTATATCAGTCAAGAAAGGAGTAGGTGCAGATGTCATTACATTCACTGATTGCTGAGAAGTAGATGGAATGTCTGAGACATTTGGTTCAGAAGCAGGCATAGTGTTTAGAGGAACAGCTGAGACCCATAAAGTTTCAGCTTCACTAGTCTGCATGTTTGGGATGATAGTAGGACCATCATCTTCAACAGGATGAGTATGAGGAGTGGGAATGTCTTCTGAATCACCAAGATGATAAAACATCCATTGATTCAGTTCTTCAGTATCAGCAGAAGGTCTAGAATTCGCTGAACGGGATTCATCAAAGGTGACGTGAATCGTTTCTTCTACAGTCTGTCTTCTACGATTGAAGACTCTGAAAGCTTTGGAGATAGAAGAATATCCAAGAAAGATCATCAGCCTTAGGATCAAACTTTCCAAGGGCATCTCTATTGTTCAGTATGAAACACTGACATCCAAAGATGTGAAGAAACAATGAAAAAGTTCATAGGCTGTCTTTTTGAATCTTTTGACTATCAGTGACCTGTTTTGCGTAAAACAAGCAGTGTTGACAGCTTCTGCCCAAAACTGAGTAGGCAGGTGAGAATCGTTGAGCATTGAACGTGCAGCTTCAATGATAGTTCTATTTCTTCTTTCAGCGACTCCATTTTGTTGCGGTGTTCTCACTGGGGAAAAGTTATGAGAAATACCCTTACTCTCAAAGAAGGAATCAAGAGAACTATTTTTGAATACAGTTCCATGATCACTCCTTATTGAGCGAACGGTCATGTTGTTCAGGAGTTCCATTTTCCTGACAAAGGTGATGAGTTCTTCAGGGGTGTCACTCTTAGAACGGAGAAACATTACCCAGGTATAGCGAGAGAATTCATCAACTATGACCAGTGTATATTTCTTTCCAGTGATGGATTGTTTGTTAGCAGGGCCAAACAAATCCATATGAAGACGTTGTAGAGGAGATGACACCCAGGAAACTTGCTTAGACTTGAAGCTTGCTTTGGTCTGCTTGCCTTTCTCACATGCTGAACATAAGGACTCTTTGGCGTATGAGTGTTGAGGTAGACCAGTAACTAACTCTTTAGAAGATAGAGTATTCAGTGTCTTGAAGTTTAGATGAGAGAGCCTCTTATGCCATAGCCAGTTGACATCAGATGAGGCTTTTGAGAAGAAACAGGAGTTCTCAGTGGTTGTTGAGTCCATGTTTATTACATAAACATTTTCCAAACGATAACCGCTGAGAGCTATCTTCTCCTTTTTGTCAACGACAAATCAGGATTCCTTAGTAAAGATTACTTTGTTATCCATGTCGCAAAGCTGACTGATGCTTAGAAGATTATGCTTCAGCCCTTCAACATATGCGACTCTTCTGAAGGTTGTTGTACCATTAGAGAGTACACCAAACCCTCGGGTATGTCCTTTTCCGTTTCCACCGAAAGTTACAGAGGGACCCTTTTCTTCCTTATATTCAGTGAGCAGGTTCTTCTTACCAGTTATGTGTCTAGAGCATCCGCTATCGAGATACCAGATACCCTTCTTAACCTGCAAACAAAGGAAGATTAGTTTGACTTGGGCACCCATTTCATCATGTGTACACACTTGTAAGTGGAGGTAGATGGAATGGAAGGTTCAGCATTCTTCGCAGCATTTGAAGATTCAGCTTTATCAGTCTTCACTTTGGTTAATTTCTTAACCTCAGTGGTCTTCTTTGCCTTGGGGGCAATAATCTTCACCTTAGCTATCTTTTCAGCTTTGGTGGCTGTAGGGTACTTACTAGCAATATGATAGTGATAACATTTCCTATAACTAAAAGTCGTTCTAGGACCATTTCCATGCTTAGCCATTAGTTTTAAATGAGCAGGGCTAGCATAAAGTATACCTTTGGCATTGGAAATGAGAGGAACTTTCAGTTCTTCAGATTTCTTACCAGTTATATCCACTTTAAGTTTAGGAGTAGATCGCTGAATAAATCCAGGAATCTTGTTCTTAGAAGTAGAGGGATAAGTCACTAAAGCTTTAGGAGCATTCAGCTTAGGTACACAAGTACCCTTCTGAGGTTTTTGGTTAAAAGCAATTCCTTTACCTTTGTGTTTAGAGACTGAGGTAGGTTTTGGATAAACAATTTTCTCTATACCTTTCGAAGTTAAGGTAGAGATTTCCTCAGGGATAGGAGGTTTTGAAGAGGAACACCGAGATGAGAAAGTGTCAGGGATTGAGGATACGAACATTCCAAACTTAAGCATGGAACAGTCAGTGGTTGGTTCTAGAGTATCAGCTTTGTAACCAAGACTACGTTTATCACTAAGGGGAATCTGAGACTTTATTATCTCAGTTATCGTTGTTGAGGATTTATACCATCCATCAACAGTAGCTTTTTCAGCTTTTAATGCAGCGATAGCTTCTTCACGTTCGATTTTGACTAGCTGATTTAAATGAACTTGATCTTTAAAATCTTCTTCAATTTTAGAAAGCTTTTCTATTTGAAGGTGACAGTTTTTAAGCTGTTCAGCGAGATCAAGGTTTTGATTTTCAATAACAGTTTTGCCATTCATGGCTTCATATAAACTTCTAGTCAAGAGATCGATCTTTCGAAGACTATCAGCTTCATTAATATTTAAAATATTGGTAAAGAAGGAAGGTGATACCTTAGTAGCAGAGGTTGAAGTAGAGGGAATGTCAGAATTTTCTTCCTCATCTTCAAGTTTGGCCATGAGACATAGATTGGCTTCATCATCATCTTCAGAGTCAGATGATTCTTCTTCGTCAGAGGCAACCCAATCATAGTCAGCCATCAGGCCTTTGCCTTTCTTCTTAAAGATTTTCAGCTTTGAATACCTTTTTTTCAGCTTTTTGTATTTTTCATCTCTAGTCCTGGGAGTAAAGTTTTTATTGGGAAAAGCTGAGAATCTAGAGACTTTCTTTGACCTGCACTCGCTAGCAAAATGTCCTATCTTTTCACAGTTATAGCAAGTAGCAGTAGCCTTATCAACAGGGGTTGACGATCTTGGCTTGTCAGTAATAGCAAGAGGTTTGTTCCTTCTGAAATTACTCTTTCTAGCAAATCTCCTGAACTTATTAGCCAGGAATGCCAGAGTTTCATCATCATCTGAAGCGTCAGAATCTGATGAACGTTCAGAGTTAGTTTCCAACTCAGTGACAGTGATAGTAGATCGCTGAGTGGAAGGTAACTCTGAGAGTAAAGCAACAGGGGTGCTTTTGGAATCTTTTACAAGATTCTTCTTAAGATGACTCGATTGCTCATGATTAAGCATCGTGCCATATAAGGTAGAAAGAGTCATAGATCTTAGATCCTTTGATAGCTTGAGACACATTGAATAACTGTCCCAGCTTTCAGGTAAACATTCTAAGAACTTTGTCAGTACTTCAAAGTTAGAATATTCCTTACCAACAGTTTTCAGATCTATTATTAAGCAGTTAAAACGTTGGTGTACTTCAGAGAGAGATTCATTCTTACCACAAATGAAGCTTTCGTACTGTCTTACCAGGTTGATCTTACGTGAGTCCTGGACTTCAGAAGTACCTTCATACTGAACACAAATTGTGTCCCACATGGCTTTGGAGGTTTTCAGGTTCATGACGGAATGGTAGACTTCGTCAGGAAGAGCCATGGAAAGAATGGATCTGGCTTTAGTGTCGATAGCCACTTTCTTCTTATCTTCATCAGTCCACATATGAATTTCCTTGGGAACCAACCTTTCTGGAATAGCAACTCTATTCTCAGCGGCTGGAACTTCAGGATCAATTCTAACAGGAATATATGGGCCGTTTTCAAGATAGTAAGGCATAGTAGGGTCTACACCTTCTAAGAAGAGAATCATCCTATTTTTCCACAGATTAAAGTTATCTCTGGAGAATCTAGGGGGTTTTGCAAGAGAACCGTTGTCAATATAGTTTGTGTTTGTGTTGGTAGCCATTTTAAGAAATAGCAAGGAAGAAGAGATTAGTATAGATAAGATCTTGTTTATGAGATTAAACAAACCAGCTCTGATACCACTTGTTGGTCCCGAAGGGTTATACAAGTTTGTAGAAGGGGGGGGGGGGTTGAATACAAACACACGATTTTTACTTTCTAAATTGTTTATTGATAAATCAAAACAATTTACAACTTGTTGCGGAACAAGATTAAGGATTAACCTAATCTAAACAAGTTAAGAACACTAAGTTTCGTGCACTAGAATAAAGACAGAAAGGAGATAAGGAAATTACGAGTAATAACCTAACACACAGTAGTAAGGAAGAAGAAGATGGCCCGAGCACTTCATTTCTGAAGTAGGGTTCTTCTTATATACTGCATGCATTTAATGCATGGCAGTATTGCTTTACACGTGGCAGCAGCTGAGTGGTTGAATGTCATTGACCTTTGTAGACAACCTTAGTAGCCGCATGGTGCACAATGTAGAATCAGATTTGTTGTACGATTCTAGACAGAAGGGAGGTCCGTTCTGACATTTCGTACGGAGACGTGCAAGGGGATAGACAAAAGTAACTTGTAGAGTAGACCTCATGATCACCGTTCGCTGAACAGTTCTTTATCAGTGAATGGTAAAGCTCACCGATTGCTGAAGTCTTCTACTTGATACTTCACGTTGAGTGGACAGGTCTTGCTTCGCTGATATCCGCATCAGTTCATTAGTAGACTTGTTGCTGGTTCTTGGGCTTGATCTTCGACTTCAGCGTAGAACCTTTGTTGACGTGAAACTTGTCTTCAGGGATCATAAGTAAACAACTAAACTATCAGTGATCATCACAGAGACTGAACAGGCTCAGAGCTACTGGATGAACAGTGTTCGATGAATGTCTAATCTAAAGAGCGAGAGTTCCTATCAGCGGTACTGTAAAGTCTTAGTACTTATCAGCGATAGTGAAACTCTAATACATATTGTTTACTTACAATTTTCACTAAGTGTTAAAGAGAGGGTCATTATCAAATCACTAAGGGTTTGGATCAACAGCTACTACTACTCTTGTTGAATCCTCTCCTGTGATTTCACAGGTTGTAGCTTATTAACATATATCATCACATATACCCAAAAACCAACAACATTTTATTGACTATTTATAATTACCACATGAATCATATAAAGATAAGCTTGCAACAGTACACTTCCTACAATCATAAAACTAATATTGGGTTTCTAAATCAGGTCATCATTTAATAAAACAAACATTGCAATGATCCAGTGATCTAACTATTGGAATTTGTAAGGTATTAAGATAACATAGTTTAAGATGTCATTTCAAAAATAATATTGGGTTCCTAAATCAGTCGTCACCATTTCATCTTCCTAGTTTTCCTGTCGCTATCATTATATGCCATATGGAACATGTTTTCCAGGTTCATTGTTCCACGAATGGTTGGCTTTAAACTATCTTTGTTTATATCTAAGTAAATCATAATCGTAACTCAAAAAGCCAACTATGTCCCAATGTATATGTGTATGTGTTTGGAAAAAGTACAGTGTATTTATTCGGAATGAAAGCAAGACATTTTCAGCAATAAAGTAAAATAGAGACACATCCCATCAGTTTTCATCTTATTCTAAAATTCAACCTTCAAGAGAATTCAGATCAAGCAAAGACATGGAAATTCTGGATGCAAAATACAACAATTATGAATGCATGAACCACATGGTAAAATGCAAAATACCGTTGTGAGAACCATTTCATCAAATTAACTTTATAAAGCAAGTTACAACCAGGTGTGACAGAACCCATCATCATTTCTTCTAGTCTGCCAACCAGCAGTTTCTTTCACGGCAGAATGTAGCAAACACAGATTCTTTCACGACGGATTATTGAAATCCGTCAAAGAAAGTGGTATGCAACAGACATGGGATTGAAATTACCTCCATTGACCATCTCTATTGCAATTCTTTACAGAGCCCAACCATGACCTTCTTTAAATCAAAGACGGATAAACACGTGAAGGAGATCTCGGTTTGTTGGTGAGTCACCAATGCTTCTTTTCAAGAGAAACATGAGAAGGATATGCAAGCATAGTTGATGACTACCATGGAAAAATTGGCTGGCAATGCCATGGTTATTGAGTTGTCTTTAAATACAACTCATATTGTTTTTCTTTCTCCCCTCCATAGAAAAAGAAATAACTTTGGCTACCAGGTTTAATTATACCAATCAAAATCCATATGTATAAATCCACTATTTAATTCAAAATCCTAGTTCAAGTCAAAAGATCAATAATTACAAAGATGAAGGGACATAATGACACAAAAAAAATGAATAGTAAATATGAATCAGTTTCTTCAGGTAAACACCATCGATGAATAGTAAATACGTAACAAAAAAACAAACACGACGCCACTTACTTTTGTAATGCAATAAGAAAACAAAAGGAAAAAGGGAGGGAGTTGTTGATGGCAAACCTGAGAATAAACTTTCGCCATGCATATTGTTTCATATAGTTGATGGCAGTTTCAAGAAAATAAATCAGAGAATTGACAGCGAGAGATGCAGTCTGGATGGTTTCTGCACATGCAAGCAAGCTATTCATCGCTACTAATACTTAATTTGTGTTTCTGCAATCATCACATTTGAGTTTGTTCATTGAGGACTTTCAACAAACACGTGCTAAGCAAAGCAAATAACAAAAAAATGAAGAACCAAAAACATCATTTAGGTCCCAATATATAACCCATTTGAACAAATCTAAAGCAAATATAAGATGAGATCATATTATCTATAGATGGAAATGCCAAGTTTGAAATTGAAAAAGAATTGTTTGGAAAAGAGAACGATTGTTACTGGGTTTAAAATTTGAATGTGTAGATCCTCCTTTTCAACAATTTGGAGCGGGAACTGTGGTCCTGGAGCTGAATCGTCTGTCAGAATACCAAGAAGATGAAACCAAAAAACTTCAATTGCTCAAACGAGAATATGAAACTTCATGGGAAAAATGGATTTCCCATATAAATGTCCGTTTACAACAATCGCATGTAATCAAGAGAAATGGGAAAACACTCACAAGGCCATGGACTTGTTTGAGCTTTTTCATCAAATCGAAAATTATTTGTAAAAAATCGAAAACATCAAAGAGAAAAATATCGAACAACATAAAATCGAAAGTACAAAAAATGAATTTTTGAAAGTTTAACATTTTGATTAGAAGAACCGTAATAGAAGAACCCAAAATCGATTTTGGGTTTCAAACAGCAAACATCGAAAGCAATCGATCAGAAACCATAAAATCGATTTTGGGTTTTGATGTATAAATCGACTAGCAGCATTTATCAATGGGCAAAAATAAATTTGGTGCAAAGAGAACCAAAATCGATTAAACCCTAAACCTACCTGAGATGCTGAATCGTGAGAAGAAACCGTGAAGCCGTGAATCGATTTGGTGCAAACAGAACCCGAATCGATTTTCTAATTTGAAAACGAAACCCTAAACCTACCTGAGATGGTGAAACCTGAGAAAAAAATGTGAAGGCGTGAATCGGTTTTCAAGGCCTCTTGGAGGGAAAGAGTCGTCTTGAAAATCTGAATCCCCATCTTGATAAAAGGAATGCATGATTGTTCTCGGACAAAGAGATTAATTGAAGGGAACGTGTGGCCGGTCTTGGGAGGAGAAAGAAGCATTTGGAAAGTTGTATACTCTTTCTCACTCTTAAATTTAAGTAACTATGCTTGATATAGTGGTACATGTGGCTTAAAAAGTTATTTTTAAGAGTTTGAGGGTTATATGCATTATAGGGGTCCTTAGTTTTTTTAGCCCATTTAAAAATACCATTTACAAAATTAACCACTTTTTAAAAAAAATTCAAAACTAACCACTCTTCTCTCCTCAAGCATTGCTTGAGGAGAGATGGCCCACGATGTGACCATTTTTCAGTAAAAAAAAATAAAGAAATTAGGATTTGACTGATGTGATGCAATATTCTTGAATTGATGTAAGATTCCATGATTTGAAATAAGATTCCATGGATGTGACATAAGATTCCATGAATTGACTGATATGACAAGACACTTACCAAAAAAACAAAAAATTCTCGGTAATACAACCACCTCGCGCCGACCGGCGCTAGCCTCCTCCGGCGACGCGAGGTCGTACGTTTGACCGACGTTGACCGGCAATTTTTGTTTTTTAAATTATCCTACACCCACCTCGCGCCGGCCGGCGCTAGCCTCCTCCGGCGGCGCGAGGTCGTACGTTTGACCGGCAATTTTTTTAAAAAACATTATCCTATTAGTTAATTGTAATTTTAATTAATTAAATATTTTTAATTGAATAAATTGTTTGAAATAACTGAGATTTTAATTAATTTTTATTTAACTACTTTTTAAAATAAATTGCAATTAATTTTTATTTTATTTTAAGAATAATTTTTAATTACTTTTTATTTTAAAAAAAAATTAAAAAAATTTGTATTTAATTAATTTATTTTAAAAATACATTAATTTTAATAAATTTTAAATATAATTTTATTTCAAAGTTAATCAATTTTTAAATAGATTTTTAGTTAATTTTTTAAAAGACTTTTTATGTTATATTTTAATTATCAAAAAATTAATAAATACGATTTTAAATAAAAATTTCAATAATTAGAAAATTATTTTAAAATTTATTTTAATTAAATATGTTTTAAATAAATTTTTGTAAAAAAATATTTTCAATAATTACAAAAACAAATTTTAATTATTTTTATTACCATATAACTTTATTACTACCTACTTTTTTTATCATCTAATTTATTACACTCAACTATATTACCTTCTAATTTATTACCATGTACTTTTCTTTATCATCTAATTTATTACACCAAACTTTATTACCACATAATTTATTACACCAACTATATTATCTTCTGTTGTAGGATAAGTGTGCCATCGTCTAAAGGATATGACGATATAGATAGAGATAGATTAGAACTGAAATAACTCGTAGTTATCTACTTGTAACTCATCCCTATATAAAGGGCTTATGATTAATGAGAAGTGACCTTCTTGATTCTCCATATATTGATTCTCTCTATATTATTCGTTCTACAACACGTTATCAGCACGTAGCTCAGTCAATTGAATCGGTTTTCGCTGAAAGTTTTGTTCATCACAAATCAAGTAAGCACTCTTGTTGCATAATATTGTTATTTACCACTCATGATTACACCTGCTATATGGTAATTCCTGTTATGTTTCTCAATGTGTTATTATTTATAGCATAGCTCTCGTAGTTGTTTTGTTTTGCTACGTTTCCACAACTACATTAATTCATATTCATGCTTATTATATTACCATAACCCATATCAATTATCAAATTGCTATATATGCATGCGTTTGTTTTTCTTTTATAGATGTTTTTTATAATCTAAAATAGACTCACAGTAGAATATCCCTAAACCCTCTACAAAATCAATATTGTTTTTTTTAATCGACCTGTTAGTTTGATGAAATATGCTAAGTTTCGAAATCTGTTGGTTTTTTTTCCTTCACTATAAAAAGTCTCATCGTAGATAGGACAGAAAAATCGTGAAATAAACCTGAGAAAAATCATTATAGCAAAGTCAATCATCTTCTTCATGTTTATCGAAATGCACCTAGAAAAACAGATACGGATTAAGATTTAATTAGCTTTTTTTTCTAACAGAAAATCAATAATAAATAAAAGTTTGGATATACTCTATGTTTCGTGTCAAATCCTATGAAATCCATCTATATTTTTTTTGTTTTGTTTAAAAGCAAGTTTCTAGGGTTGACAAATCCAACCCCTTAAGTTTTTTCCCCTTAAATGAATACATTATAGAATTTTATTAGAGTAAAATGCTACTGTGATATATATTATGCATGTATATTTTAATATGTTAAATCTTATTGTTTAATTATGTTATGAGTACTGGGATTATCTTAAATAAAAATTGTTGATAATAAATAACAATACAAAACCCCTTACCATGGATTTATGTGTTTATAATTTTTTTAGGAGGGATCGTATTTTTTGAGATTGATATGTTTTTTTTTCTTTGTGTGTGCCACGGTATTAAAAGAAAAAAGTTTTATTTTTCATTGTTTATCTACTTATGATTATTAACCTAAAATATATATATATATATATATATATATATATATAAATATTATTTTGTGTTTCTTAAGATTATTGGCTCTAAATTTTGAATTCCTCATTATCCTTTATGTTTTATATTTATTCAAATGTTTTTATTTTGATTATTTAAAGCATGATCAATATTATTTATTGGTATTATCTAAATTGACGCATATAATCCATATACTTTGTATTTCCTTTCTTTTAAATTGGTGAATTCGATTTAATTATCTTGAACATGCTATTTCTCTCAATAAATTGTTTAGCTAGCTTTATTCATAGTGATTTGTTGATCCTTGTTAGTCTAGTTATAGCCCTATTATTTTGAATTGATAGCTTACATAATATACATGAGTTCCTACTCATTAATTCCAATCTTATAGATAATTTTTGGAAATTACACTTCTAACCCCCCTTATATTTGGTATTTTACCAAAAGCTCCAAATATACAATAAGATGTTATAAGTTTGAAGTTGACTTTATGTCAAAACCAATATTTATTTGTCTAAAGGTAATCTCGTAAAATACTATTAAGGTATTAAAACATTGAAATTGGCTTCATATGCCAAACCCTTATTTTTTTCGGCCTCCTGCCAAAAGCTTTATAATTAAGAATGTTATATTCAAATTATTTAAATCGCAAGATATCGGTTTGGATTTTGTCGAACGGGTGTAAATAGCCCTAAGGTTTATAGGGACTTAAGAAATCCATGTGATTCCCCTACTATCTGGAGATCCAATAGATTGAGTGATTTTTATTCGCAAATTGAAATATTGAATATTGATGAAGTATTATCAACAAAATATAAGAATACAAAAATCTAATACTATTATGATAATGAAATTTCATGCATAACATAATATATATAAACCATAATTCACTATTTTAGAAAATAATATGTTCTCCATTTTCTACGACATCTTTGAATCAAAAGTACTTGATTACCATAAGATAGGTTTGGAAAAACACAAAAAAATACGCAAAAGTCATCGAACCATTTTGACCCTAAAGAAAAAAAACACTAGATGTTAAGATACAATTAAATACTTTAAATTTTTTGAGACGATACATCAGTCACAACATTCAGAGAGAATAACTAGAAACCCCCAAGAACCGTGGGTAGTCTCAAAAAGGAAATTCGGGAATATTCAATATCATATACTTCTCAAACTAATCATACAGTGGAAAGAAACCTAGTTACTTGATTACAAGAAGGTAACTGATTTTGACAAAGAAATGTCATGTCTCAAAATGCATCTCAATCTTTGTGGCAAGGAACTCACAAAAGATTATGCGAATCATAACAAACTCATTAACTTAATGCAAGTGGTTAAGAGTTGTAGCAATGTTTTTTTAACAACGCTAGACATACCCGGATAAAGAAAATTCTTGGGGTTAATAAGGCAAGCGTTGGAGGTGAAAAGAACTCCAAAGGATAGTGAGTTAAACATATTAATCCACACACATATGCTAATTATGTACCATATTGACAAGGTTGTGGAAAGGGTCAAATTCATGGAAAGAGTCGGGAACGAACTCCCAATAAAAAATGGAACAAGTTATAATTGAGCTATGTCATATCTAAGATTGGTTAAGTATAAGTTTATTTAAATATAATTTAACTATCAAATTAATTGCATTTGTGTATATATACACCTGAGTTTATAACCATTAGAGATGTAAATGATCACATAAAAGAATAAATGCAAAACTCTCAATGTTCTCCGTTCCATGTAGGAATGTATCGAGGAGAACTTGATTGTTTTTGTGACATATCATACAATCATATAGATTGTTATTCATTGAATTAAGAATTTTTAATTCCTCTAAACACTTAGACGATAGACTGTCATTTGTTGCTAAAGCACTATATTAATAGGAACCTTGTTAAGATATTCGTACCAATGAGAAATCATCTTATAAGAATGGAAATGGGTATATGTACATCAACTCTAATGATATGAAAGCAACTTACATTAGAGAAATTAATGTATCAAATTAATGGATTATCTATGTCATTAAATCATATTTTGTCACCAATAAAGAACTTTGGGACAATGACACATATATGTTCCGGCATGACCACGTGGGACACCATGGTCATGACATAGTGATCTATGTATTGGAAAAAACACATAGATACATTCTCTTTCGAGTGAAAGACAAAACGAGGGAATTAACCAAATTGCAACTGTTGACTTCTACTGCATAAGAAGCAACACCACCATCATAATATGCCCTCTCCAATACCTCGAACTTTTGTATACCCTGATTCTTAGCCAAGACAGGAATGAGACCATGCTAAAGCTAAGGACATAATATAAAATATTTCATTCTTACAACGAATACAAGGTGATATTTATGGACATAAACATCCAGAATGCGGACCATTAAAGTACTTATGGTTCTGGTTTTGACATGATGAACACGTGTCGTATTATGGTCCACATGAAATGTTGCACTCCTAGCACTAGTTATACGTTTAAGGACTAACCACCCTGATTTTCTCATCAAGTCTGCATGACTTAGAATGCTGGAGAATTTACATCATAAGGATTTGATGATTATTGCATATGTATAGAGGTTAATGTAGAGTTTCCTATACCCCTTGTGTATATATAAAACGGTCTCGTAGAATGATAAAAGTTGTCATCAAAAGAATATAGATGGTAGTTAGGCTATTGGTTATGCACACCAATTTATCCAGATCTACATGGGGTTATGCAATAATACATGCAACTTTAATTATTCGTGTTTAGACCCACAACCAACCAACCAATCTTATGCGTACCAGTTGGTAACTGGATATAAGCCTGATGTTTTACATTTACGTATGTTTGGTTGTGTTGTATATGTGCCAATTACGCCCCCACATCGTACCAAAATAGGTCTTAAAGATGAGTCATCAAATGTTGGATATGAACCCCCAACAATTATCCGCTAATTAGAACCCTTGACGAGTGATCCCTTTACCGCTAGATTTGCGGGTTGTCACTTTGATGAGACAACCTTCCTGTCATTAGGGGGAGATAGGAAAAAGGATTTTCCATGGGAACGACAGGAAGTGTCATTGAATATTTCAACTGTGTCTCATTTTGATCCCTAAAAACTTCACAACATAAAGTTGAAGTCAAATGAATCAGACTCGATACCTGATACGTTTAATATTATCTAGAGTGACAAGATCACATATACGAGCTGCAAATATACTCTTAAGGTCAAAAGTCCCCAAATAAGGGCACAACGTCGCTGGAAGTACGTTGCAATCACACATGGTGGAGGTGTGGTTGAGGTCGTAGCTCCCAAAAGGAAATGGGGGAAGCTACTTGGTTTGATAGATACTCATCTAAAGGAAGAGAAGAGTAAGGCACAACCATTTATCATCAATACATGAGATTATCTCTGATCAAATCTATGTCTATGTATCATTACTGGAGGACGCTCCGAAGTTATACTGATTCCAGAGATCAAAGAAATCTTAAATGAATATGAGTTGATGGACAGATCATAAATACTAAATGATGATATATTTGCATATATCGTTGCTTATGAGATAATAGAGCACAATGTCATCGAACCATGCTCAGTTGAAGAATGTCAACAAAGAGCAAATTGACCTAAATGAAAAGAAGCAATCCATGATAATTATTTGACGAATGAACAGGTATTTGGTTCGGTAGTGCTAACCGACCAAGTGTAAAGCCTGTAGGACATAGATAAATCATTTGTCAGGGAAGCGTAGTGAGAATAATTAAGTCATAATATATAAGGCTCTCCTTTGGCGCAAGGTTTCTCACAACGCACTGGATTGACCACAATAAGACTTACTCTCTCGTGATGGAGAACGTTCTGCTAATTAATTAGCCAAGTAGTTTCCGAAGGACTGGAAATTGCAGCTCAATGATGTAGTTACTACATATCTCTATGGGGATCTAAATTCAGAGATATATAAAAGTTCTTGATGGCATTATACCAATATCAAGTAACTCTAAACCATGAAATGCGTTTACAATAAAATTGAAACACTCACTTTATAGATTAAAGCAATCTATGCGGATGTGGTATACCCGCCTGAGTGAATACTTGATTGGGAAACAATAAATAAGAACGATGAACTGTGCCCTTGCGTATTTATATAAGAAATCAAGTCCCAGATTTTCATAGTTGCTCTATATGTCGATGTTATGAACATAATAGGCACTCTTGATGAAATAAGAGAAAACACAAGCTACTTGAAATCTGAATTTGAGATGAAAGATCGTGGGAAAACTTGGTTTTGTCTAGATACTTGAGCTACGACATCGAGTTTGTGGAATATTAATCCACCGATCCGCATATGTCTAGAAAATGACCAAACGACCTAATATGGACAAAGCGCATCCGATTAGCACTCCCATGATCGGTCAAAGTGATGGATATAAGGAAAGATCCATTTCGTCTAAAGGATGAGGACGAAGAGGTGTTAGGAGCTGGAATTCCATACCTAAGTACAATAGGCGCATTATTGTACTCAACATAATACACTTGACCGTATATTGTACTTCTCACTGAACTTGTCAGCTAGATTTAGCTCAGCGCCAACGCAACGTCATTGGAATGATTTCAAATTAATCTTTTGGCACCATTGACGTGGGCTTATAATTTCCCTACGGAGAAAATTGGATTGATAATGAAACTTCAATACCTACTTAGATTGTGAGCGGCAAAAGTACTGGCCCTTATAGAAAAACACCAAACAATGCCTTGGTATACATTTGCTGATATTAGGTATATGTTTGACTGATATAAAGGTTGTTCCTAAACTGAATAAGGAATTATCATATGGAACATGCCGATTGCTTGGAAGTAAACTAAGCAAACCCTTAATAGCTATCTTCTTATATTATCAACAAACTTACTCTCCATGAGACTATTCAAAAGTGTATATGGTTAAGGACTATCATTACACATATAAGAGGAGCTGGTAATTTTGAGTTTAACCACTATACAACTTGCATGTATGGAAATAATGCATCATGTATCGAAGAAATGAAAGTAAGATATATCAAGGGTTATAACACAAAGCATACTTTGCTTAAGTTTTCATATAATCAATTATCCTCAAGATTCAAGTGAGCTGAATAAGATGCGAGGAAAATGTGGCATGTTTGTTTACCAAATCAAAACATAAAACCATATTTGGGAAACATGTAGAAAGTATTAAAACGGAAATGTTTTAAACCTCCTTTGATTAATGCACGAATCAGGGGGAGTGGTAGACAAAAGGAGGAGTCTACTATATATGTAATATTGGTATGTTGTGCTCTTTCCTTCAACCAAGGTTTTATTTTTCCCATTGGGTTTTGTTCCTTGGTGTAAGGTTTTAGTGAGGCAACCGTTTATATACCATCATGTTTTCTTAGAGAAAATTAGACTAAAGTAAAGTCTACGTGTTGCAAAGAAACCGGTGCGTTGTACTCTTTCCTTCATCATATTTTTATTTTTTCCCACCGGGTTTTTATTTTGGCGGAAGGTTTTAACGAGGCAACAATTGTGCACCATCACTCCTTTGACTCGGCACAAGAGGGAGTGTTGTAGGATAAGTGTGCCATCGTCTAAAGAATATGACGATAGAGATAGAGATAGATTAGAACTGAAATAACTCGTAGTTATCTACTTGTAACTCATCCCTATATAAAGAGCTTATGATTAATGAGAAGTGACCTTCTTGATTCTCCATATATTGATTCTCTCTATATTATTCGTTCTACAACATCTTCTAATTTATTACACCACACTTTATTACCATCTAACTTATTACCACCTACTTTTTTTATCATCCAATTTTTATTACATCAAACTTTATTACCATCTAACTTATTACCACCTACCTTTTTTACCATCTAACTTATTACCACTATAAATACAAACCTTCAAACCAACATTAACTTCACTTCACTCCACTCCAACCCTCTCCAACCCTTTCACCACCACCCACATATAATTACCTCTGTTGACCGCATATAATTACCTCCGTTGACCGCCATTGACCGTCGTTCACTGCCTCCGTCGACAGTCGTTCACCGTTGTTAACCACCTTCGTTCATCATGGTAAAAATTGATACAATAATTTGAATTCGTGTTATTTAAACTTTTTATATTAAATTATATGTTATTTTAACATCTTTATATTAAATCTCCTTTTATTTTACCATGTTTATATTTTAGGGAGATTATTACCCAACAACCGTGACATCAAAAGCAAGTCTCGAAATTATTAAAAAAATTCAAACGATGCTACGTGGGTCGAGAAACAGACTGTGTGTTTTTCATAGTAGTTGTTTTGGTCATTGGCTCCAAATCAAGACAACAAATGTAGATCTATTGCTCGTTCATGCAATGTTACAAGTGCAGGTACACCCGCCAAATTCTGAAGAAGCGATGTTTTTTAACGTTGGAGGTCACATTGTACGTTTCGGGCAACCAGAAATTTGCTTCGTTACCGGCATGCGGTTTTCCAAAAGAAAACCTGCATTATCGGAGGCGAACGACGAATCCTTCAAAGTAAGGGTTTTAGGCGCTAGTGACGATTATCAGGTACGCAGGAATGATCTAGAACGCGTATTCCGAGGGGAAGATTTCAAGAAATTAGAAGACACCGATGCGGTACGTGTATGTCTTTTGCTTCTGGTTGTTGTCGGATTTATTGGTCTTCAAGGAAACAATATAATTGATGAAGAATTGTTACGGTTAGTCGAAGACTTGGATGCATGGAATAGGTATTTGTTTTTATTCATTACATAATAATTGTATAATTTAAATTCCATAAGTAAAGTGGGTATTTTTTTGATGAGATAGATATCCATGGGGTAATTACGTATGGCGTATCCTGTACAAGCAATTGAAAGACGCTTTACCGAAACGTGAAACATTTCACGAGTATAGGAAATCGTCTGGCGAACAAGTCAGGTACACAATACATGGATTTGTGTACGCATTTAAGGTAAATTTTTAAAAGCCCATTAATTGTTTAAAAGTCCATTGTTTCATAACTATTAATTAAATTAAAACATTTCACTTAATCGTTTAGATCTGGATACTGGAAGCATTTCCACATTCTTCATATGCTTACGTAGTAAAGGATAAAGACGTGATCCCCCGTGCATGTGCATGGACACTGTCAAAGGGACTAATGTGGGATCAATGTTTAAGTTACATACAATTCAACGAGGACGAAGATGTACGTTTGACAAACTTATAACGCATTCCAGAGAAATCCGCACTGTTGGAAGTCATGACATTATAACGCATTCTAGAGAAATGTGCTCTTGACCATTTCCGTTTATCTGCACTGTCAAGTGGTTTCCTTGCACCAGCTCATATAGATTGACGAAGCTCGGACAACGGTTTATCAAACTCTTCCACCGTATACGCTTTGCAAGTCTTCCAAAAAAAATCCCCCAAAAACTTTTTATGTTTCCCTTTAAATTGTAAATTCATCTCTATATGTCGACAACAAAGACCACGTTGAGCGGTAGGGAAAACCTCTCTAATGGCCATGTTAATGGAAGCAACCCGATCAGATATGATGCACACATTTTCTGGCTCACCGATGCATTCTTTTAACCTTGATAAAAACCATACCCAAGTTTCCCCACTTTCGGTTTTTCCCACCCCGTAAGCAATAGGCAAAATTTGGTTGTTTGCATCCATACCAACCGCTAAAAACATGGTACCCAAGTACGGACCCTTCAGATGAGTGCCATCGATTACAACCAACGGTCGTAAATGATTCATGAACGATCGAATCTACAAAGAAAAGAGTTTTCAAAAACACACACACATAAATATATATATATATATATATATATATATATTACATCGACAAAAGCAATATATTTTTCCTTACCGCACAACCAATGGCAACAAAAAAACGTTCAAAATGTGCCATTTCATCTGTGTGGATCTTCCACACGGTCCATGGATTGGCTTTCTCCAAATTGTAGCAGTACACTGGGAGTAGAGAAAACGATTCCTCTGGGTTACCCTTTAGAAGGTGAAGGGCTAACACTTTGCACGCCAAGCTTGCATATAACTAACTGAGATTTTGCAATTGTTCTTCATATCGGCGATGATGTCATGGCTCTTGTATACCCTACTAGTGTCATTCATTGCATCTTTCAGTATATGACCTAACATCTTCTTGTTCGCTTGGCGATGATTAGGATACATTTGTGTTCGTGAACATATGTGTATATCCTTAAATATCCTAACTTGGAACAATTTTGTATCTTTAATTACCGTTGCTCTTATTCGCCATTCACAACTATTACATAAACATACCGCTTCAAACCTTTTTCGTGTGGATCGACTGATTCTCATCTGATAACACTCTTCAAGACATTTCAATCCCAAGGCTAGTTTCAAGTCGTCTTTACACTTGAATATTTGTCCAACTTTCACACGTTTAGAACGTTGATAATTGACAGATGGTTCTTTAGGCTTCACAATAGGGACAGGCGTTGGTAACGGGGGAGGCATGCCCCAAAACAAATTACTACCTGTCGGACGACGGATATTACCACCATCTTTTGGAAGTTCCTCATCTGAATCTTCGTCATCTTCCTCTTCAGATATTTCTTTATCTTCCTCATCCGGGTCGCTATCACTACCATCTGATTGTATCCCCAAATATTCATCTGTATTGGGATGATACAACAATCCCCATAAACGGTCCCATAATAAGGATCTATACCGACCTTATATTTCTGAGATGCATTTTCATTGTCATCTAAATAGGCGTCAAATTCTTCGGCAGGGACTTCGTGTTGGTCCCGAAAGGGTTATACAAGTTTGTAGAAGGGGGGGGGGGGGGGGTTGAATACAAACACACTATTTTTACTTTTCTAAATTGTTTATTGATATGTATCAAACAATTTACAACTTGTTGCAGAACAAGATTAAGGAATAAACCTAATCTAAACAAGCTATGAGAATCACTAAGATTTCTTGCACTAGAAATAAGATAGAGAGAAAGTAAGAATACTAAGGATAATATTCTAACACACAGAATTGTAAGGAGAAGGAAATGGCCAAGCACTTCATTTCTGAAGTAGAGTTTCCTTTATATACTGCATTCATTTAATGCATGTCAGTACAACTTTACACGTGGCAGCCTCTGGTTGGTTGCATGGTTTGACTTCAGTAGACAACCTAATGGCCGCATGATGAACAGTGTAGAATCAGAGTTGGTTGTACGATTCTGGACAAAAGGGATGTTCGTTCTGACATTATCGTACGGAGACGTGCAAGGGGGTTTAGACAAAAGTTACTTGTAGAGGAGGCTTCATGATCATCGTTCGTTGAAGAAATCTTTATCAGCGAATGATAAAGTTCAGCGTTCGCTGAAGTCTTCTACTTGAAACTTCACGTTGAGTGGACAGGTCTTGGCTTCGCTGATATCCGCATCAGTTCATTAGTAGACTTGTCGCTGGTTCTTCGGCTTGATCTTCGACTTCAGCGTAGAACATGGTTGACGTGAAACTTGTCTTCAGGGATCATAAGTAAACAGCATATTTTATCAGTGATCATCAATGAGGCTGAACAGACTCAGGGCTCATTGATGAACAATATCGCTGAATGTGTAAATTAAAGAGCGAGAGTTCCTACCAGCGGTACTGTATAGACTTAGTACTAAACAACGATAGTGAAACTCTAATACATATCGTCTACTTACAATTTCCACTAAGTGTTTCTCAGAGTCATTATCAAATCACTGAGGGTTTAGATCAACAATCTCCCCCTATTTGATGATGACATAGCAATAAAGGAAAATTGCCAAGTAAGAAAACATAAGGATAAAAAGGACTCATAAAATATTTGTCCCATTTACTATTTTCGGGGATCTTTTAAGTACTGATGGAGTAAAGTACATTCGCTGAAATTTTTCTTTAAACTTCTTATAAGTTACAGAGGGAAGTGGAAAAATTATAAGTACAACAAATAATAATTACAAGTACAAAAGATACAGTTGATAAGATGAAGAAGAACTTGCAAAAGGAATTCTATCAACTATTCAGATTCATCCTTGATAAGTAGTTCATCAAGGGAGTTTGTGGTAGGGATCATCCAGTCAGGGACTTTTTCTCCAAGATCCCGTCTTCGCTTTGCTTCTTTAAAGATCAGGGGCTTCATGAAGTGTCCGAGAAGATCATCTCTAAAACCGTACCAATAGACGAGATCTCTGAGCTGTTCGATGGGGGCAATGCATAGCTCAGAGATGCATTGAAAGCATTCTCGTCCATCGCAGTCGTTGAAGAAGATACCATAAGGATCACTTAAGCCTTTTTCAGGGACAAAACGTTCACCAGGGGGCAGAGTGACATCGAGTACTGAGAGATCAGGGTTAGGACCAAAAACTTCTTCGCGTGAAAAGCCAATTCCGGTTTCATTTCTGATAGGAGGACCTGAATCTGAAGGTGTTATCTTTTTCTTTACAGCAGGCCTTCTTCGTTGAACTGGAACATGAGGAGGAGGAGGAATATCCACAGCAGATGTAACCAAGTTGATCTGCTTATTCAAAACTTTCTCGACAACATCTTTAAAGTTTGAGCGTAATCGCTGAATGGCTATTCGCATCTCCAACCACTCAGAGAAACCATACTTGATGATCGATGAAGCGTAGATGGTTTCCTTACTACCATTTTCTCTGAATATGTCGACGTCAATAACTGGAACGTTTATGGACATCTTTCCCCTGATGTTCACCTTGTTGATTCTGGAGACCTGATATCGATAGTGTAGTCTGTCTTTGCACCATTTCAGGGTTGAGTCAGATACCTTGGTCTTCTTCTCGATGATCTTTTTGGCGTCCTTCCACAATTGACGCTGAATAGAGATAGGAGTCTTCTTCAATTCAGGGTCTTCCACCGATCGTTGGACGAGCTCAATAGCATAAGCTTTATCTTTTTCTTCAGCTCTATTTCGATCGGCGAGTTGTTTTTCAGCTTTGACGTGTTCAGCGACTTCCCTTTTTGTTATTTTGAATCGAGGAGCACGGAAGATTCTCTGATCCTCAAGCTGTTTGATCATAGCTGCTCTCCTTTCCAGCTCTTCTTCACTTAGTTTTTGAGGAACTAAGGAAGGTCTTTTTTTGTGTGAGAGCAGTTCTTCTTTTGGTTCATCAGTCTCAGCGAAATCTAAGACCAGGATTATTTCATCAGCGCTTGGGGCTAGGATTATTGGAGTTGTAGTTGCTGGAGGAGCTTCAGCTTGACCCTCAAGCAGGGGAGAGGACTAGCTGAAACACAACGATCGTTTAAGTAAGATCATTTGGGAAAAGAGATAGAGAAAGAATGAGGTTTAAGTGTATAGAGGTTTTATGGAGAGGAGAACTGAGGTTGAGAAGGGATAGAGGAGGGATGCAGTGTAAGGGAAGAAAATATATTGTACCTGACAAACTGGCTTTCGTAGAAGGATAGTCAGATTGTCTTCTGCAACGATGCCTTTATTTTTTCCTTGATCGGCTTCTGTCGCTGCAGGCTTTTTGGTGGTCCCCTCCCCTGATGATTCTTTAATAACTACCCCTCTTTGAGCAGGGGCCTTTCTGGGTTTGAAGGAGAAGTCGAAATCATCATCATCGTCATCATCATCATCATTTTTAGGTGATGCTGATGGTTCGTCATCGTGAAGTTTGAGATCTTCGTCTTCTTCTTCTTCTTCTTCAGACTCAACATGCACAGGAGAGTCTGCATGTTCTTCGACATTCTCCCCTCAGAATCAGCGTCGTGTAGGGAGAATTCGGTTCCCTCAAGTTTTTCAACTCCCTGGGGTTTATCAGCAGCTTCTGAGATAATACCCTCCCCCTCAGAGTTATGGGGAAGGTCTTCTTGATTCTTCTCCCCCTCTTCCACATGACGAGTGGGGGAGGTAGCAAGGTTCAAAAAGGCGTAAGGCGTGGCGTGGCGGCAAGGTCAAGCCTCAAGCCTTACAAGATATGGCGAGGACGTGGCGTTTTTTAAGGCGTGAACTAAGGCGACAAATTATTATATCTTATATCTTATTATATATGTATAAATAGATGTTATATGTTTTTATTCAATGAATACAATTATATCCAACAATTTAATATATATATGTGTAATCATGTAATCGCCGGAAGAGATGATCTGCCGCTGCTCGTGTAATCGCCTAATTGTGTAATCGTGATTTCAATTTGAAAAACATTGACTGGACCTCAATTCTAAATAAGTCAACAAATTTAAGTTTTAAGTTTTTAGTTTTTACCCTCTTACTTTTAACTTTTCAGTTTTAACCTTTAACAAAATTTAAGTTTTAAAAAAAGACAAAAAAAGTACAAATTATAAAAAATACAAGTGACGTCTTACAAAAAACTGACGCTATGGCGCGCCATATCACACCTTAAGCTGCCATATCGTGAGCCACGCCTTACAGAAATGTTATGGCCCATATCGTAACGGCGGAGACGCGTCTCACGCCATAGCACGCCTTTTAGAACCTTGGGAGGTAGTAGTAGCAACAACATCATCAACATTCTTTGGGTCACTGTCTTCTAGGCCAGTGATCCCAACACATGTTTCCACCCTTGTTATTCTGTCTTCCAGGACATAAATAGCAGGGTTGATTCTTTCAAGATGTTCCCGATCAACCTGAGTGAAATGTGAAGGAGGACATGTTGGAGCATTCAGGCGATCCAGGACTTGCTGCAGGAGAGCTGTAGCATTATCCACGGATTGGGTTAGGGTGCCCATCTCTGTTTTCAAGGACGTAACCTCTCCGTGAAGATTGGCCACCACTGTCTTCAACGTTGTGACTTCGTTGGACAGTGTGGTGAAGTTTGTGGAGAGGTTGTCGTTGGTGGTGTTCAAGGCAGTGATGGAGGTGGAGTTGTCAGCGAGAGCCTGAGCAATATTTGAAAGACTACCTTCCACCTTTTCCAGATCAGCGCTGGATGCTTTGCCTTTCACCTCGTTGGTGAGTGTCTTGAGAGCTTCCCCATCGTTTGTAACCGCTGCGGAGTTGGAGGAGAGAGTAGTGGTGAGAGATTCCACTTTGGTAGACAAATCCTTGAGCGAATTGTTGATGTCGCCCAAATTAGGTCCTGTAGAAGATAAAAACTTATGAACAAAGGAAAGCTCAGAAGTTGAAGATTTTGAGAGAGGAGTGTTTAGGGTGTTATGTATACCTGCGGGTTGGTTGACGAAGTCATCGAAATTTCGATAACCTGAAAATTGTTCGTAGTCGTCTTCCAGAGATCCTTTACACGTAGAGGTGCCCGCATGTCCTTTATTTTGATCCATCATCCGCTGTAGATCATCAGCAGATGTGTCACTCAGATGAATGACATTTGTTGTAGTGAAGGGGTGTAGAGGTGGAATGACCAAAGAAGAGGAGGGAGGAATAAGAGTTGAGAAGAGGGATTGGGTAGCAGGTTCAGCGTTGGATCCGCCGAAGAATACTTCCGCAGTACTTAGAGGTACTGAGGGAGGGGGTTCTGTTCCAAGACAACCTCAGCGTTTAGAGACGCTGAAGTGGGTATAGAAGGGGTTGGTTCAGCAGCTGTGGCAGAGCGTACCATGGAACTTTCCAGCGTCTTCTGTGGAGAGAGAGACGTGGAGTCTTCAGCCTGGGTAGGCTTAGGGGGTTGCTCCTTGGGGGTCTTCTTGGGCTTATGGGTGCCAAGGTGGGTGTCAGGGTGTTTCCTTTTTCTAGAAGGAGTGGATGGTGCAACCTGGGTACCAGCGGTTGGGATTACCGCTGCCGATGTGGTAGCTGCAGAAGTAGAAAAAGGATGAGGTCTGAGAAGAGGTAAGAGAGTAAAGAGACGTACCTCATTTTCTAATGGCTTGAAGTCGAGGATCTTGGGGCCGACCTGGGATAGCTTCAGGTCTCCCACCTTAGGGTTTGAATCCCCAAGTCCTTGTCGAAAGAGAGCACTGAGAAAGCGGGGATATGGGACAGTCAGTGGCCTCTTTGTTTCGTCGACTCTGAGCATCATGTCGTCGAAGATGATCTTGGCCCAGTCGATGTGAAGGCCCTTCATCAGTGCATACCCCATAGCCTACTGAGGTTACTGAGGTTTGGAGGCTTGGTCAGTTGACCCTACTTTGGCGGTCATGCAGCTGATAAGATGAGCGAAGATGAAGTTCATCTCGCTTAGCATTTTGGATTTGAGGATTTGTGTGAGTTTCTTCTCAGGGAGTTTATCTCTCCCTATGCTCCAAGTATACTGCATTGCATCAAAGAATGCAATGAGTGCAGCTCTATCAGCTTCGTTCTTGGCATTAGGTAGAGGAACGAGACGTCTGTCCTTTGAGCTTCCAGGGAGGTTTAAGGCAGACCTGATAGCCCCGGGAGAAATCTTGGATTCACCATGTTCAGTGTCGAAGAGGATGACGTCGATCATCTTCTTAGGGTCTTTGGTGGAGGGAACTTGAGCTCTTCTGGCAGTATACCAGAACTGAGCAAGGAGATGCCTGTGAGCAGGTGGTTTGATGGTCAGGGCTGTCGCCAGAGGACAGGACTTCAGGAAATTAACAGCGTCATTCAAGTGTGTGATGTTTTTCCTTGGGGGGAAATCGAAAAGAGCATAGGGGTTGTTTCCTTGAAATGTGACCTGTTTCATTGTGAAGTTTACATTTGGAGCTTCGACAAGCTCAATCTTGTCAGAGGATGTAATAGGAGACTGATGAGTTGCTTTTGTGGTTGCCATTTCTGTTCACAACATTTAAACATGAAGAAGATAAAGAGAAGTGCTTAAAATGGATAAGGTTCCAAAATAAGGGTTTTAGGGTTTTGTAATTTCCATTTAGAGAAAGAAATGGAGATTAGGGTTTTCTAATTTTGAACAAAAATACAAAACATAGTGAATGTTCTTGTTTTCCAGTTTCCTTTTATGGAAAGGATTCTGAAAAAACATATGAAAAGTCAAGTTTAAGATTTTTTATTTTAAACTCGAAGAACAATCTGTTTCCAGATTGTGTTTATAAAATCATGAAGAAAAATGATTTTATATTAAGATGGTTCGTTTGTTTGATCTTTTATAAACAAGAATAAGATAAAAAACAAGTTTGTTTAAAGGAAAATAAGAGAAATATTATTAACCTTTGATGTTTGAAGAAGATGAAGATGAACAGTTTCTGGAAAATAAGTTCAAATGCAACAGTTGATTCTTGCTTGAGAGAGATGATGTTCGCGTAAAAGGTAAAAATATAAACACAATTGGTTTATATAGTGAGAGTAGAGAGAGAAAAACTATGAGCGGGAAAGTTTTTCATGATTACACGGACACGTCCCTCGAATTTGATTGGACAAGGAAACGAAACGGGCGAACGTGTCAGAGAAAAGGCGTGCCATGGTCTATCCGTTGTGATGACGTCACAAACGCCCTTTCACATCTTAAGGTGTCTCTGAGGATTTTGAAAACTCAGGGACATTTAAAAAAAATATAAGCACTGATTAGAAATATCAGTGATAGTTTTAGAATTTCAAAAGAACCGCTGAAAGGAAGAGAGATTAAGCGATGTGATTTGTTTTGAAATCTTGCATTCTTAGGCGAACGTCGGTGAGTAAGAAAGAACATACCTTGATATCAGTGAATCAATTTTGTTCAGAGATAGGGTGATTAATAGGGTTATACACATTCATTGTATCACTGATCAAATGTGAACCGCTGAAGATTTTACTCTTCTAGGTTCAGCATTCCAAGCTCGTTGATGAGAAAGTCGAATCTTGTCTCATCAAGAGGTTTGGGGAACATATCGGCTAACTGAAAGTCAGTTGGGATAAAATGAAGTTCTATATCACCATTCATCACATGATCTCTGATAAAATGATACCTAATTTCGATGTGTTTGGTCTTTGAGTGTAGCACTGGATTGTTTGCTATGGCGATGGCACTAGTGCTGTCGCAATAGATTGGAATTTTGGAGAGCTGAAGGTCATAGTCCAGTAGTTGATTTCTCATCCACAAGACCTGAGAACAACAACTTCCAGCAGCTACATACTCAGCTTCAACGGTTGAGGTGGACACTGACTTTTGCTTTTTACTTGTCCAACTCACCAGCTTTCCACCCAGGAGCTGACAGCCTCCAGTGGTGTTTTTCCTATCCAATTTGCAACCTGCAAAATCACTATCTGAATAGACGATTAGATCAAACCCTGAGTCTTTGGGATACCAAATACCTAGGTTAGGAGTACCCTTAAGGTATCGAAAAATACGCTTTACAGCGATCAAATGAGATTCCTTAGGTTCAGCTTGATATCGTGCACACAAACAGGTTGCGTATATAATATCAGGTCGGCTAGCTGTAAGATACAGAAGAGAGCCGATCATCCCACGGTACGTCGTGACATTAACAGGTTTGCCTGAATGATCCTTGTTTAGTGTTAGCGGCGGTGCATAGGGGTTTTCATAGCTGCGCTTTGAGTTAAATCAAACTTTTTCAGCATATCTTTAACATACTTTCCTTGGTGAATAAAAGTTCATTTTTCACTCTGCTTGATTTGAAGACCAAGGAAATATGTCAGCTTACCCATCATACTCATTTTATATTCAACTTTCATTCTTTCGGCAAAACGAGTACATAGGTCAGGGTTAGTGGAACCAAATATAATATCATCGACATATATTTGAACAAGAATGATATGACCTTTTACTTTCCTGAAAAATAAAGTTTTATCGATTTTACCTCGCTCAAATTTTTCAATATGGAGATAAGTAGAGAGAGTGTCATACCATGCACGTGGCGCTTGCTTTAAGCCATAAAGTGCCTTATCCAGTTTATAAACATAACCTGGATGCTTAGGATTTGAGAATCTTGGAGGTTGTTCTATGTAGACTTCTTCATTCAGCTTTCCATTGAGAAACGCTGATTTTACATCCATCTGATAAACCTTGAAGTCTTTGTGTACAACGTAAGCTAAGAATAGACGAATGGCTTTGAGTCTTGCCACTGGGGCAAATGTTTCGTCATAATCTATGCCTTCCTCTTGTCTGTATCCCTGAGCAACAAGCCGAGCCTTGTTGTGGGTTACAGTTCCATGTTTATCCAACTTGTTTCGATAGACCCATTTAGTGCCTATCACAGACTTGTCAGATGGTCGTGGAACGAGCTTCCAAACTTTGTTTCTTTCAAATTCTGTCAGATCTTCTTGCATAGCACTGACCCAGTTTGGATCTCTGAGGGCATCATCTGTTTTTTTGGTTCAATCAGAGAAATAAAGTTAACAAATAAACAAATATTACCTGCACTTCGTCGAGTCTGAACACCAGCGTTTGGATCACCAAGAATCTGATCAATAGGGTGATTAATAGTCCATCGCTGAGCCGAAGCATAAGTTGTTGACTCAATCTGAACTTCTGGAGAAGCTGAAGATGAGGCTTCAACAACTTCTGGTATATCAGGCAAGAGAGGAAGAGGTTCAGTTGTCATTTCATTCACTGATTGCTGAGAAGTAGATGGTATGTCTGAGGTAGAAGGTTCAGAAGCAGGCATAGTGTTAAGAGGAACAGCTGAAACCCATGAGGATTCAGCTTCACTTGTGTGCATGCTTGGGATGATAGTAGGATCATCATCTTCAGCGGTATGAGTATGCGTTGGAGGGATAGGAGCATTTTCTGAATCACCAAGATGAGAAAACATCCATTGATTCAGTTCTTCAGTATCATCAGAAGGTCTAGAGTTCGCTGATCGGGATTCGTCAAAAGTAACGTGGATTGTTTCTTCTACAGTTTGTCTTCTTCGATTGAAGACTCTGAAGGCTTTGGAGACTGAAGAATATCCAAGAAAAAATCCATCATCAGCCTTAGGATCAAATTTTCCAAGGGCATCTCTGTTGTTCAGTATGAAACACTGACATCCAAAGATGTGAAGAAAGCTAATTGAAGGCTTTCTCCCATGGAAAAGTTCGTAGGCTGTCTTCTTGAATCTTTTGACAATCAGCGACCTGTTTTGAGTGAAAAAAGCAGTGTTGACAGCTTCTGCCCAGAATTGAGTAGGTAGATGAGAATCGCTGAGCATTGAACGTGCAGCTTCGATGATAGTTCGATTTCTTCTTTTAGCGACTCCGTTTTGTTGCGGTGTTCTCACTGAGGAAAAGTTGTGAGAAATACCCTTGCTTTCAAAGAAGGAATCAAGAGAACTGTTTTTGAATTAAGTCCCATGATCACTCCTTATAGAGCGAACGGTCATATTGTTCAGGACTTCCATTTTCCTGAAAAAAGCGATGAGTTCTTCAGGGGTGTCACTCTTAGAACGGAGAAACATAACCCAGGTATAGCGAGAGAATTCATCAACTATGACCAGTGTATATTTATTTCCAGCGAGGGATTGTTTGTTAACAGGGCCAAACAAATCCATGTGGAGAAGTTGAAGAGGAGATGACACCGAGGAAACTTGTTTAGACTTGAAACTTGCCTTGGTTTATTTCCCTTTCTCACACGCTGAACATAGAGATTCCTTAGCGTATGAGTGTTGAGGTAGACTAGTGACCAACTCTTTAGAAGAAAGAGTATTCAGTGTCTTGAATTTGAGATGAGAGAGCCTCTTATGCCATAGCCAGTTGATATCTGATGAGGCTTTTGAGAAGAAACAGGAGTTCTCAGTGGTTGTCGAGTCCATGTTTATAACATAAACATTTTCCATACGGTATCCACTGAGAGCGATCTTCTCCTTTTTGTCAGTAACAAAGTAGGATTCCGTAGTGAAAATCACTTTGTTATCCTTGTCACATAGCTGACTGATGCTTAGAAGATTGTGCTTCAGTCCTTCAATATATGCGACTCTTCTGAAGGTTGTCGTACCATTAGAGAGTACACCAAACCCTCGGGTATAACCTTTTCCGTTCCCACCGAAGGTCACTGAGGGACCCTTCTCTTCCTTATATTCAGTGAGCAGGTTTTTCTTTCCAGTCATATGTCTAGAGCATCCGCTATCGAGATACCAGATACCCTTCTGAACCTGCAAACAAAGGAAGATTAGTTTGACTTGGGCACCCATTTTACTATGGGTCCACATTTGTCAGTGGTGGTAGGGGAAGTGGAAGGTTCAACAATCTTCGCTGCATTTGAAGATTCAGTTTCAGGACTAGTCTTCACTTTGGTTAATTTCTTAACCTCAGTGGTTGGTTTCACCTTAATCTGATTTCCACCAGGATTGGTCTTCTTTGCTTTGGGGGCATTGATCTTCACCTTAGCTAACTTTTCAGCTTTGGTGGCTGTGGGGCACTTACTAGCAATATGACCGGTAAGTCCACAGTGATAACATTTCCTATAGCTAAAAGTAGCTTTAGGACCATTTGCATGCTTAGCCGAGATTTTTAAATGAGCAGGGCCAGCACCAAGTATACCTTTGGTATTGGAAATGGGAGGAACAATCAGTTCTTCAGATTTCTTACCAATTATTTCCACTCTGATTCTAGGAGTAGATCGTTGAACGAGTCCAGGGATCTTGTTCTTAGAAGTAGAGGGATAAGTTACTGAAGCTTTAGAAGCATTCAACTTAGGTACGAAGGTACCTTTCTGAGGTTTTTGGTTGAAAACTTTTTCTTTACCTTTACCTTTAGTGTTTAAGGTAGGTTTTTCCTCAGGGATGGGATTTTTAGAAGAGGAACACTGAGATGAGGAGGTGTCAGGAACTGAGGACATGAACATTCCAAATTTGAGCATGGAATGATCATTGGTTGGTTCTAGAGTATCAGCTTTATAACCAAGACCACTCTTATCACTCAGGGGAATCTGAGACCTTAAAATCTCAGTGATCGTTATTGAGGATTTACACCATCCTTCAACATTAGCCTTTTCAGCCTTTAGTGCCTCGACAACATCTTCTCGTTCGATACGAATGAGTTGATTTATACAGACCTGATCTTTTAGATTTTCTTCTATTTTAGATAGCTTTTGAATTTCTAAGTGACAATTCTTAAGTTGTTCAGCAAGATCAATATTTAGTTTTTCATCTTTGGTCTTGCCATTCATGGCATCATATAAATCAACAGTCAAAAGATCGACGGTCCGACGTCTTTCGATGTCACTAAGAGCTGAAGTTTGAGTATCAGTGAGAGAAGTTGATACGTGAGAGGTAGAAGCAGAAGTAAAGGGAATTTTAGTTTGTTCTTCCTCTTCTTCTATTTTGGTTATGAGGCATAGGTTGGCCTCATCATCATCTTCAGAGTCAGACGATTCTTCATCAGAAAGAGCCCAGTCATGATCTTCAGCGATCATGCCTTTGCCTTTCTTCTTCTAGCTTTTCAGCTTCGCATACTTTTCTTTCAGCTTCTTATATCTGTCATCTCTATCCCTGGGGTTAGAGGATTTCTTGGAGAAGGAAGCTGAGGGTTTAAAGACTTTCTTTGACCTGCATTCGATAGCAAATTGTCCTACTTTTTCACAGTTAAAGCAGGTAGCAGTAACATTATCAATAGGGGTTGACGATTTTGGCTTGTCAGTGAGTGCGAGAGGTTTACTTCTTCTGAAGTTACTATTTCTGATGAATCTCCTGAAAGAATTAGTCAGGAGGGCCAGAGACTCATCCATTTCTTAAGGATCAGCTTCAGATGAGTCATCAAAGTTAGACTCCAACTCAGTGATAGTGACAGTAGATCGCTGAGTAGGCACCAACTCTGAAGAGAGTAAAGCAATAGGTGTGCTTTTAGAATCTTTTACAAGATTCTTCTTAAGATGACATGACTGCTCATGATTGAGCATAATGCCATATAAGGTAGAAAGAGTCATATATTTTAGATCCTTTGAGAGCTTGAGACTCATTGAATAACTGTCCCAGCTTTCAGGAAGACATTCTAGGAACTTTGTCAGGATCTCAAAGTTAGAATATTCCTTACCAACGGTTTTTAAGTCAATAATTAAACAGTTAAACCGCTGATGTACTTCAGAGAGAGATTCATTCTTACCACAAATGAAGCTTTCGTACTGTCTTACCAGGTTGATTTTTCTTGAGTCCTGGACTTCAGATGTACCTTCATATTGAACACAGATTGTGTCCCACATGGCTTTAGAGGTTTTCAGGTTCATGACGGAATGGTAGACTTCGTCAGGAAGAGCCATAGAGAAGATGGATCTGCCTTTAGTGTCGATAGCCACCTTCTTCTTGTCTTCATCAGTCCAAGTGTTAGGAGGCCTGGGAATGATTCTTTCAGGAATGGCATCTCGAGTAGCAGTGCCTGGAACTTCAGGGTCAATCATCACAGAAACATATGGACCATTCTCGATGTAGTAAGGCATAGTAGGATCTACACCTTCCAAGAATAGCATCATCCTATTTTTCCATAGATTGAAGTTATCTCTGGAAAATCTAGGAGGTTTTGCAAGAGAACCATTATCAATATAGTTTGTGTTTGTGGAGTTAGCCATTTTTAGAAAATAGCAAGGAAGAGAAAAGAGATTAGTATAAGCAAGATCTTGTTTATGAGATTAAACAATCTGCTCTGATACCACTTGTTGGTCCCAAAAGGGTTATACAAGTTTGTAGAAGGGGGGGGGGGGGGGTTGAATACAAACACACTATTTTTACTTTTCTAAATTGTTTATTGATATGTATCAAACAATTTACAACTTGTTGTGGAACAAGATTAAGGAATAAACCTAATCTAAACAAGCTATGAGAATCACTAAGATTTCTTGCACTAGAAATAAGATAGAGAGAAAGTAAGAATACTAAGGATAATATTCTAACACACAGAATAATAAGGAGAAGGAAATGGCCAAGCACTTCATTTCTGAAGTAGAGTTTCCTTTATATACTGCATTCATTTAATGCATGTCAGTACAACTTTACATGTGGCAGCCTCTGGTTGGTTTCATGGTTTGACTTTAGTAGACAACCTAGTGGCCGCATGATGAACAATGTAGAATCAGAGTTGGTTGTACGATGCTGGACAAAAGGGATGTCCGTTCTGACATTATCGTACGGAGGCGTGCAAGGGGGTTTAGACAAAAGTTACTTGTAGAGGAGGCTTCATGATCAGCGTTCGCTGAAGAAATCTTTATCAGCGAATGATAAAGTTCAGCGTTCGCTGAAGTCTTCTACTTGAAACTTCATGTTGAGTGGACAGGTCTTGGTTTCGCTGATATCCGCATCAGTTCATTAGTAGACTTGTCGCTGGTTCTTCGGCTTGATCTTCGACTTCAGCGTAGAACATGGTTGACGTGAAACTTGTCTTCAGGGATCATAAGTAAACAACATATTTTATCAGCGATCATCAATGAGGCTGAACAGACTCAGGGCACATTGATGAACAGTATCGCTGAATGTGTAAATTAAAGAGCGAGAGTTCCTATCAGCGGTACTGTAGAGACTTAGTACTAAACGAAGATAGTGAAACTCTAATACATATTGTCTACTTACAATTTTCACTAAGTGTTTCTCAGAGTCATTATCAAATCACTGAGGGTTTGGATCAACACTTTGGAAATACGAATGCCATAATCAGATGGTAGCTCTTCGTATTGGTACGGGTTGCGATTTTTGTGCGTCCCCTGGGTTTGAAAGGAGTGATATTGAGGGTGGTACGCTTCATATGGATTTTGAAAAGACGGTTGATACTGAGTTTGGTATGGCTGAAACGACGATTGATACTGAGTTTGGTATGGCTCATCTTGGTGGGGGTTAGGTTCATAAGGAACGAGTGGAAGTATATGTTGGGGGTTCGGTTGATGGCTTCCATCACCACGATCACAAACATACAATTTTAGTGCGTGTGGTGAAATTTCCACACCAATAGCTAGAAAATTTCTCGCATCCTCCGTGTTTAATAACTCGACAATCGAACCAGAAGATAGAGATTTATACGTTAATCTAAAACGATTTTGTAAATCAGGTAAATTTAATTTCCAGGTTAGATAATTAATCAAACCTGGAAATGAAAATTGTACCGGTAACAAGACAGTTGCCTTTTTAATTTATGGGATAAAATTCATCATCCCATTAACAAACTGCCACGACCCGTCCCAAAAAACACGTACCCGAACTTTTTCAATGTTTGTCGTCATTGATACTTCTTGGTTTTTTTGATATAAATTGATATTTTTAGATGAAGAGTTTTGTATAGATTTGTATAGGTTTTTTGAGAGAAAGAGGTTGTGGGTTGAAAAATGATGAAAGTGGTATAGATTTATATAGGAAAATAATGTTAGTTGGTATGAATTTTTTGTAATTATTTTAATTTTATTTATATATTAAAAAATTAATTCAAAAATAGTTATAAATTAATAAAAAATGGATTTTTAAAACTAGTTTAAAAATAACAAATTGATAAAAAACATATTGAGAATTGTTGAATTTTTTTATTTAAAATCGTATTTATTAATGTTTTAATAAAAAATAATTAAAAAATTATTTAAAAATTGATAAATTTTGGAAAAAAATTATATTTAAAATTAATTAAATATTTAATCAAAAATTGATGTATTTTTAAAATTAATTAATTAAATAAAAATTAGATAAAAATTATTTTTAAAATGAAGTAAAATTAAAAAATTAAAGAATAATTAAAAAATAAATAATTAAAATGTATTTTTAATTAATTAATTAAAATCTCAGTTATTTCAAACAATTTATTCAATTAAAAAAAATTAATTAATTAAAATTATATTTAACTAATAGGATAATTTTTTTAAAAAAATTGCCGGTCAACGCCGGTCAAACATACAACCTCGCTCTGCCGGAGGAGGCTAGCGCCAGCCGGCGCGAGGTGGGGGTATTATCGAGAATTTTTTGTTTTTTTTGGTAAGTGTCTTGTCACATCAGTCAAATCATGGAATCTTATTTCAAATCATGGAATCTTAAATCAATTCAAGAATATTACATCACATCAGTTAAATCATAATTTATTTATTGTTTTTTTTACTGAAAAATGGTCATATCGTGGGCCATCTCTCCTCAAGCAATGTTTGAGGAGAGGAGAGTGGTTAGTTTTGATTTTTTTTAAAAAGTGGTTAATTTTGTAAATGGTTTTTTTAAATGGGCTAAAAAATTAAAGAAAGTAGTATGGATAGAGATAAAGATATAGATATATGATATTTTAAAATATTATAAAACCAATAAAAATATTCAATAATGAGTTTATAATAAAACTATTAACAAAAAATTATAATGATGTAATTCACAATAAAAATGAAACGTATTTTCAATTCTTTTTAATATGGTAAAGTTGAAAAAATCAAACGTATGGATATAAAACAAATTAATTCGTAGATATTCATGATATTTAATAGTACGGTTAAATTAAAAATTGTTGGTCCCGAAAGGCTTAAACAAGTTTGTAGAAGGGGGGGGGGGGGGGGGTTGAATACAAACACACTATTTTACTTTTCTAAATTGTTTATTGATAAATCATTAACAATTTACAGCTTGTTGCGGAAACAAGATTAAGGATAAACCTAAATCTAAACAAGTTGGAACACTAAGGTTTTCTTGCACTAAGAAAGATAAGGAGATTACTAATAAAATCCTATCTTGAGATATTTGAACTTGTCCAGAGTTAGCAAGTTACTTCAAATGAAGTGAGTTCATCTCTTTATATACTGCATGCATTTAATGCAATTCTGTATATACTTTACACGTGTCATCAGCGGATTGGTTGCATGTCATTGACCTTTGTTGACAACCTTAGTAGCCGCATGAATGAACAGTGTAGTATCAGAGTGGTTGTACGATTTCAGATTTTCGGAGGTTCTTTTCTGACATTTCGTACGGTGGCGTGCAAGGGAGGTTAAGACAAAAGTACTTTGTACGGAGGACTTCATGATCAGCTTTCGTTGATTCAGCGATTATCATTTACTATTCAGCAGATGATAAAGTTCAGCGATAGCTGAAGTCTTGTACTTGATACTTCACGTTGAGTGGACAAATCTGAGTCTTCGCTGATCCGCATCAGTTCATTAGGAGACTTGTCGCTGGTTCTTGAGCTTGATCTTCGACTTCAGCGTAGAACCTTTGTTGACGTGAAACTTGTCTTCAGGGATCATAAGTAAACAACTAACTTATCAGCGATCACCATAAGGACTGAACAGACTCAGCGATATGGTGAACAGTGTTCGCTGAATGTTTAATCTAAAAGTGCGAGAGTTCCTATCAGCAGTACTGTAAGATCTTAGTACTTATCAGCGATAGTGAAACTCTGATACATATTGTTTACTTACAATTTTCACTAAGTATTTAAGATAGGGTCATTATCAAATCACTGAGGGTTTGGATCAACAATCTCCCCCTATTTGATTATGACATAGCAACAGAGAAAATTGCTATTTAATGAAAACATAAGGATAAAAAGAACTCATAAAATATTTGTCCCTTTTACTGTTTTCTGGGATCTTTTCAGTACTGATGGAGTAAAGTACATTCGCTGAAATCTTTCTTTAAATCTTTGAATCAGGTTACAATATGAATAAGAAAGATTATAAGTACAAGCGAAATAAATTACAAGTACTGAAGGATGACTGATACAATAGAGAAAAATGGTGATTGTTGTCAGCCTTCAAAGGGTTCTTCCTTAATGAGAAGTTCATCAAGGGTTGTCTTTTCAGTTGGAATCATCCAGTCAGGAACCTTTTCTCCTTTATTCTTTAGCTTCAGAGCAGCTTCAAAAATCAAGGGTTTTAGGTGTCGTGCCTGAATGTCTTTTCTGAAGTCGCACCAGTAGGTGAGATCTTTGAGCTGTTCGATTGGAGTGATTGGAAGCTCAGCGATCCGTTGAAAGCATTTACGTCCGTCGTAGTCAAGAAAGAATATTCCATAAGGATTACTGATGACTTTACCAGGGACGAAAAGTTCACATGGTGGCAAAGAGACATCAAGGGCAGATAGATCAGGATCAGGACCAAGTACTTCAGCGCGAGAGAAACCAATTCCAGTTTCATTTCGTATGACAGGACCTGAGTTTGAATCTTGACGTTTCTTCCTTGGAGAGTCCTTTTTTCTTTTCGGCTTTAGATCAGGAACAGGAGGAATATCCACACAAGAAGATATCAAATCGATCTGTCTGTTTATCAGCTTTTCGAAATGATCCTTGTACTTAGATTTTGATGGTTGGATAGCTAACCTCATCTCCAGCCATTCAGAGAGACCATACCTTTTTACAGTGTCAGCACGAAAGGTTTCAGATGAGTCATCTTCTCTGAACAGTTTGATGTCAACAATAGGTACTCCGATGGAGGTTCTTCCAGAGATGAATACCTTGTTGATCTTCGTTGGACGATATCTGAAGTGGATTTTCTCTTTACACCAGATCAGGGTGGTCTGAGAAACTTCAGCTTTCTTTTCCACGATCTTCTGGGCTTGTTCCCAAAGCTTTCGTTGGATTTGAATGGGAATACGCTTCAGCTTGGGGTCTTTGACAGATTCTTGAGTGAGCTTGATGGCGTATTCTCTGTCTTTATCTTCAGCTTCCTTCCTTTCAGCGATGAGGCGTTCAGCTCTGAGATGATCTTGGTATTCAGCTTTTGAAATTCTGAACTTAGGAGGAACTGAAGGTAGTTGATCGCGCCTTAGGATGATTCGCTGATCCTCGAATCGCTTTATCATTTCTTCTCTCCTCTTTTGATCTTCTTCACTCAGCCTTTGAGGAACTGAGGAAGGTCTGTTTCTGTGCGAGAGAGGTTGTTCTTCTGGTTCATCAGTCTCAGAGATTAAATCTAAGACTGGGATTATGTCTTCAGCGGTAGCTGGAATTATTTGTGAAGTCGCAACAGAAGATCTTTCAGCGATATCCTCAAACAGGGGAGAGGACTAGCTGAAACGCAGCGATCTTACAAATAAGAACTGGGTAGAAGAACTTGGGTAGAAAAGATAGAAAAAAATGTGGATGTGTATGGTGTTTGTGGAATGGATAACTGATTTTTCAGAGATGATCAGGGAAGGAAAAATAAGTTTAGTGTACCTGACAAATCGGCTTTGCAAGTAGGATCGCCAGATTATCATCTTCAGCGATGCCTTTGTCTTTGCTTTTCCCAGCGCCAGAGGCTGAGTGCTTTGTCTTTGTCTTCTCCCCTGAAGGTTCTTTTATTGAAATACCTTTAAGAGCTTTGGTTCGAGGAGCAGGTTTGACAACAAAGAAATCATCGTCATCTTCATCATCATCATCATCGTTCCTTGGAGAGGAGGATGGTTCAGCTTCAGGGATGTCGAAGTCTTCGTCTTCTTCTGCTTCGGATTCCTCAGCATCTTCATCGAGTTGCTCCCCCTCAGATACATAGGCGAGGTTCTCGGTTCCCTCAGGGTTTTCATCTCCCTGAGGTCCAGTAATCCGATCTTCAATACCCTCTCCCCTGATAGATTCATCATGGGAAAGGTCTTCAGCGCTCTTATTTTGATCTTCAGCGCTCTTCTCCTGTTCAGCGCTCTTCTCCCCCTCTTTCTCATGATGGGCGGGGGAGGAATGGGTAGATTCAGCATTGGTGTTGTCTCTGTCTTCTGGGCCAGATACTTTCACACAACCTTCAAGCTTAGCTATTCTGTCTTCTAGGCCAGAAATAGCAGGCGTGATTTTCTTCAGCTCTTGGCGATCCTCTGCGGTGAATGAGTCCAAAACAGGTGCAGGGGCCGGAGCAGGAGCTGGATTATTTGCGTTGTTCACCAGCGTCTCGATCATTGTCTTGACAGAACTAAGATCGGTCTTCACTGAGCCCAAGTCGGTCTTGACCACTGACATGTCACCTTCGAGTGTACCAACCGATTTCTTCAGCGTTGTAACCTCGCTGGAAATGGTGGAAACTGATGATTTGAGGTTGGTGTAGTCAGTGTAGATGTCGGAGAGCACTTTGGCAAAGTCGGCGAGAGTTTTATCAAGGTCTTTGATGTCATCAGAGGAGGCCTTCTTGTCCACCACAGTAGTCAGCTTCGTCAGATTCTCTCCAGCGTTTGTTACAGCTGTAGAGTTATTTGATAGACCGGTGGTGAGATCCGTAAGTTTCATCTCCATAGACTTCAGAGACTGGTTGATGTCTCCCAAAAAAGGACCTGTAACATATAAGTACTTGTGAACAAAGGAAAGCTCAGAAGTTTCAGGTTTAGTTACAATGTTTAAGGTGGGATCTGTACCTGCAGGAGCGTTGACGAACTCATCAAAGTTTCGAGTCCCTCCATAGTGTTCCATATCTCCCTCAAAAGTTCCGTGAGGGATGGAGATCTCTGCAGGTCCTTTCTTCGTCATTCGCTGAGAAGCTTCAACGGCTTCTTGAATGATGGCATCTCCAGTTTTGACTGGAGGAGTGTCCAAAGAAGTAGAGGGAGGAGCGAAGGATAAGAATTGGGGTTGGGTTTCAAGTTCAGCGTTGGATTCGCTGAGAAGTACTTCATCAGTCTTTTGAGAGACTGACGAAGGTTGGGTAGATTCCAAAGTTCTAACCTCAGCGTTTAAGGACGCTGAAGTAGGTTTAGAAGGGATGGCTTGAATTGGTGTGGCAGAGCGTACCACGGAACTTTCCTTCAGCTCTCCAGAATGAGCTGAGGAGTCTTCAGCATGCAATTGCTGGGGTTGCTCCTTGGTTTTCTTGATCCTTTTGGAATCAAGAGGGGTAAGAGATTGTTTCCTTTTCTTAGAAGGAATGGATTTTGTGGCCGGGGTATCAGCGATGGGTATTGTCGCTGAAGGAGCCACAGAAAGCGGAGAATTTAGAAGAGTGAGAAGAGTAGAGAGACGTACCTCGTTGGCGACAGGCTTGAAGTCGAGAACTTTAGGGCCAATCTGAGAGAGTTTCAGATCACCCTCTTCAGGATAGCTGTCCTTCAGGCCATATTGAAAGATGGCGCTGATGAATCGCGGGTAAGGAACCCATGCTGGTCGGTCAGCGGCAGAATCAACACGTTGAATGAGGTCTTCATAGATGATGGAGGCCCAGTCAATGTTGAGACCTTTCAGCAGTGCGTAACCCATGGCCTGCTGAGGTTGAGCGGCTTGATCAGAAGATCCGGATTTCGCTGTCATGCAGCTGATCAGGTGAGCGAAGATGAAGTTCATCTCGCTGGGCATCTTGGATTTCTTTATCAGCGTCAGCTTCTTCTCAGGTAGCTTATCTCTTCCAGTCTCCCAGATGTAACCCATCGCATCAAGGAAAGCAATGATTTCTTCCCTGTCAGCGTGCTTCTTGTGGTCAGGAAATGGAATGAAAGGATTTTCTGAGGTAGCGTTAGGGAATTTCAGAGCTTTGCGGATTATTGCGGGGGTTATCTTGATGGTGCCATACTCAGTATCGCTGAGTATGCAGTCGATGGTTTTAGATGGATCTTTGGCTGAGGGTAGGTTGGTGTGTCTGGCAGAGTACCAGAATTGGGATAATAGACGCTGACTGGCAGGAGGTGTGATTGTCAGTGCTGTGTAGATGGGGCTATTCTTCAAAAAATTTACAGCGTCGTCTAGATGGGATACCTGCTTCCGAGAAGGAAACTCGAGAAGCGCTGAAAGGTTGTTTGCCTTTGTCCAGTCTAGTTGATCCAGCTCAAACTTAACCTGATGAGCTTTAGAGATTTCCAGTTCCTCAGAATCAGTGGAGATGGACTCAGCGGTAACAATCAGCTTTGAAGTTGCCATTTCACTGTATTATCAGTTCAACCAAAGATGTTAACAAATAAGAAATATCTTAATGTGGAAAGAAAATTTCCATTAAGATTTCTCGAATTTTGTCCATTTCATTCAGACAAAAAAGTCTTAATGAAGATTAGGGTTTTTCTTGTTTTTTAAAAAAAACGAATATAACACCTATAAGCCTTGTATTCCAGTTTTTTAAAAAAATGGATACGAAAGAAGAACAAGTTTAAGATTTTAGATTTAAAACTTGAAGAACAACCATGAAATGGTTGTGTTTATAAAACCATGAAAGAAAATGATTTTATTTTTGAGTTCTTTTGTTTGATCTTGTGTAAAACAATGATAAGATCGAAAACAAGTTATTTGCATTTGATAATAGATAAGAACATGTTGACCTTGAGTTTGATGAAGAAGATGATGAACAATTCTTGAAGATTGAGAGCACAAAATGCAACAGTGTTCTTTTCTTGCGGAGAAAGATTGACTCGCATAAAAGACAAATATAAACTTTGAGAGAGTTTATATAGGAAGAGAGTAGAGAGAGAAAAACTTGAGCGGGAAAGTTTTTCATCATGACACGGACACGTGTTTGCATTTGATTGGATAGACAACGAAACGTGCAAACGTGTGTCAGAAAAAGAAACGTGCCTGCTGTTATCCGTTGCAATGACGTCACAACTGTCCTTTCACATTCTTTCGTTGTCTCTGAGGTTTTGAAAGAAAAACTCAGGGACTCTTTGGAAAATATGAAGCACTGAATAGAAATATCAGTGAGGGTTTTAAGAAATTTCAAAATATTATTCAGCGATGAAAGAATTTGAAATCTTGCATTTTCATGCGTTTTGTCAGAGAAAACATACCTTGATATCAGTTTAACCCAATTTATTCAGAGAGAAGATGATGAAATGGATTGTACAAGTTTATTTTATCCAGAGCCTATACAAGAATGTATAAACGTATCGCTGATTAAATGTGAACCGCTGAAGATTTATCCTTCAAAGTTCAGCATTCCAAGTTCGCTGATGAGAAAGTTGAATCTTGTCTCATCAAGAGGTTTGGTAAACAAATCAGCTAACTGATAATCAGTTGGGATAAAATGAAGTTCTATATCACCATTCATCACATGATCTCTGATAAAATGATATCTGATTTCTATGTGTTTTGTCTTTGAGTGTAGCACTGGATTGTTTGCTATAGCGATGGCACTTGTGCTGTCGCAATAGATTGGAATTTTGGAGAGCTGAAGATCATAGTCTAGTAGTTGATTTCTCATCCACAAGACTTGAGAACAGCAGCTTCCAGCGGCTACATACTCAGCTTCAGCTGTGGAAGTGGACACCGAGTTTTGCTTCTTACTTGTCCAACTTACCAGCTTTCCACCCAGGAGCTGACATCCTCCTGTGGTGCTTTTCCTATCCATTTTGCAACCTGCAAAATCACTGTCTGAATAGGCGGTTAGATCGAATCCTGAATCTTTGGGATACCAAAGACCTAGATTCGCTGTACCCTTAAGATATCGAAAGATTCGCTTTACAGCTTTCATGTGAGATATCTTAGGTTCAGCTTGATATCGTGCGCACAGACATGTTGCAAACATAATATCGGGTCGGCTAGCTGTAAGATACAGTAGAGAGCCGATCATCCCACGGTACAGCGTGACATTGACAGGAACACCCTTTGTGTCCTTATCAAGTATCAGCGGTGGTGCCATAGGGGTTTTCATAGCTGAACTTTCAGTTAAGTCGAATTTTTTCAGCATATCTTTAACATACTTTCCCTGATTTATAAAAGTTCCTTTTTCAGTTTGCTTAATCTGAAGACCAAGGAAATATGTTAGTTCACCCATCATACTCATTTTATACTCATCTTTCATTCTATCAGCGAAACGAGTACAAAGCTCAGGGTTAGTAGAACCAAATATAATGTCATCAACATATATTTGAACTAAAATGATATGACCTTTTATTTTTCTAAAAAACAAAGTTTTGTCAATCTTACCTCTCTCAAATTTTTCAAGGTGGAGATACGTAGAAAGAGTGTCATACCATGCACGAGGAGCTTGCTTCAAGCCATAAAGTGCCTTATCCAGCTTATAAACATAACCTGGACGCTTAGGATCTGAGAATCCTGGAGGTTGTTCCACATAAACTTCTTCATTCAGCTTTCCATTTAGAAACGCTGACTTAACATCCATTTGATGTACAGTGAAGTTTTTGTGTACAACATATGCTAAGAAAAGACGAATAGATTCAAGTCTTGCTACAGGAGCAAAGGGTTCGTCACAATCTATACCTTCCTCTTGTCTGTATCCCTGAGCAACAAGACGAGCTTTGTTGCGAGTTACAGTACCATGTTCGTCCAACTTGTTTCGATAGACCCACTTAGTGCCTATCACTGTTTTGTCAGTTGGTCTCCGAACAAGTTTCCAAACTTTGTTTCTTTCGAATTCAGTCAGCTCTTCTTGCATAGCGCTGACCCAGTTTGGATCTCTGAGGGCATCATCTATTTTCTTTGGTTCAGTTAGAGAAATAAAGTTAACAAATAAACAAATATTACCTGCACTTCTACGAGTCTGAATACCAGTGTTGGGATCACCAAGAATTTGATCGATTGGGTGATTTACAGTCCATCGCTGAGCCGGAGCATGCGTCGCTGACTCAGTCTGAACTGGAGAAACTGAAGATGAGGCTTCAGCTACTTCTGGATAATCAGCTAAGAGAGGAATGCTTGCATTTGTCACTTCATTCACTGATTGCTGAGAAATAGATGGAATTTCTGAGACATTTGGATCAACTGCGGGTATAGTATTTATAGGAACAGCTGAGACCCAAGATGTTTCAGCTTCACTATTCTGCATATTGGGAATGATAGTAGGACCATCATTTTCAGTTGTATGAGTATGAGTAGTGGGAACATCTTCTGAATCACCAAGATGAGAAAACATCCATTGATTCAGTTCTTCTGTATCAGCGTTCGGTTTAGAGTTCGCTGAACGGGATTCGTCAAACGTGACGTGAATAGTTTCTTCTACAGTTTGTCTTCTTCGATTGAAGACTCTGAAGGCTTTGGAAACTGAGGAGTATCCAAGAAAGATTCCATCATCAGCTTTAGGATCAAACTTTCCAAGGGCATCTCTGTTGTTCAGTATGAAACACTGACAACCAAAGATGTGAAGAAAGCTGATTGAAGGCTTTCTCCCATGAAAAAGTTCATAGGCTGTCTTTTTGAATCTTTTGACTATCAGCGACCTGTTTTGCGTAAAACAAGCCGTGTTGACAGCTTCTGCCCAAAACTGAGTAGGCAGGTGAGAATCGCTGAGCATTGAGCGTGCAGCTTCAATAATTGTTCTATTTCTTCTTTCAGCGACTCCGTTTTGTTGTGGTGTTCTCACTGACGAAAAGTTATGAGAAATACCCTTGCTCTCAAGGAAGGAATCAAGAGAACTGTTTTTGAATTCAGTTCCATGATCACTCCTTATTGAGCGAACAGTCATATTGTTCAGAGTTTCCATCTTCCGAACAAAGGTGATGAGTTCTTCAGGGGTGTCACTCTTAGAACGGAGAAACATTACCCATGTATAACGAGAGAATTCATCAACTATGACCAGCGTATATTTCTTTCCAGCGATGGATTGTTTGTTAACGGGGCCAAACAAATCCATATGGAGTAGTTGAAGAGGAGATGACACTGAGGAAACTTGCTTTGACTTAAAGCTTGCCTTGGTCTGCTTCCCTTTTTCACACGCTGAACATAAGGATTCTTTGGCGTATGAATGTTGAGGTAGACCAGTGACTAACTCTTTGGATGAAAGAGTATTCAGTGTCTTGAAGTTGAGATGTGAGAGCCTCTTGTGCCATAGCCAGTTGACATCAGAAGATGCCTTTGAGAAGAAACAGGAGTTCTCAGTGGTTGTTGAGTCCATGTTTATAACGTAAACATTTTCCAAACGATAACCGCTGAGAGCTATCTTCTCCTTTTTGTCAGAGACAAAGCAGGATTCCTTGGTGAAAATCACTTTGTTATCCATGTCGCAAAGCTGACTGATGCTCAGAAGATTATGCTTCAACCCTTCAACATATGCGACTCTTCTGAAGGATGTTGTACCATTTGAAAGTACACCATACCCTCGGGTGTGTCCTTTTCCATTTCCACCGAAAGTTACAGAGGGACCCTTCTCTTCCTTGTATTCAGCGAGCAGGCTTTTCTTTCCAGTCATGTGTCTAGAGCATCCGCTATCGAGATACCAGATACCCTTCTTAACCTGCAATACAAAGGAAGATTAGTTTTGCTTGGGTACCCACTTCACCATGTATACGCGTTTGTCAGTGGAAGTGGTTGGAATGGGTTCAGCAGTCTTCGCAGCATTTGAAGATTCAGCTTTGTCTTTCTTCACTTTGGTCAATTTCTTGACCTCAGCGGTAGGAGTCACCTTGACCTGACTTGCAACTGGTTTGGTCTTCTTTGGTGCTATCTTCACCTTAGCTATCTTATCAGCTTTGGTGGCTGTGGGACACTTACTTGCAATATGATCGGTAAGTCCACAGTGATAACATTTCCTATAACTAAAATTAGTTCTAGGACCACTTGTGTGCTGAGCTTTTAATTTGGAATTAGAAGTGCCAGCACCAAGTACACTATTGGTTTTTGAAATAGGACGAACATTCAGTTCTTCAGATTTCTTACCAAGGACATCTACTCTGAGTCTAGGAGTAGGTCGCTGAACTGATCCAGAGGTCTGATTTCTAGAACCAGATGAATGAATCACTAAGGCTTTGGAAGCATTCAGCTTAGGTACTAAAGTACCTTTCTGAGGATTTTGATAAATTACAATTCCTTTACCTTTATCTTTAGAGACAGAGGTAGGTTTTGAATAAACCATTTTCTCCTTACCTTTTGAGGAGGTAGGAGTTTCCTCAGGGATTGGTGTAATCGACGAGGAGTACTGAGATGAAGAAGTGTCAGCTACTGAGGATACGAACGTTCCAAATTTAAGCATTGAACGTTCAGTGGTTGGTATTGGAGTATCATATTTATAACCCAGACCACGTTTATCACTCAGAGGAATCTGAGCCTTAATTATCTCAGTGATCTTTGTTGAAGAATTACACCATCCTTCAACAGTAGCTTGTTCAGCTTTTAATGCAGCGATAGCTTCCGCTCGTTCAATTTTGACTAGCTGATTTAAATGGACTTGATCTTTAAAATCTTCTTCAAATTTAGAAAGCTTTTCTATTTGAAGGTGGCAATTTTTAAGCTTTTCAGCGAGATCAAGATTTTGGTTTTCAACCACAGCTTTGCCGTTCATGGCTTCGTATAAGCTTCTAGTCAGTAGTTCGATTTTACGGAGACTATCAGCTTCATCAATATTTACAATATTGGTAAAGAAGGAAGGTGATACCTGAATGGCAGATGTTGAAGTGGAGGGAATGTCTGAACTTTCTTCCTCTTCTTCAATCTTGGCCATGAGACATTGATTTGCTTCATCATCTTCAGAATCAGATGATGAGGCTTCTTCATCAGAAGCAGCCCAATCATAGTTAGCCATTAGGCCTTTTCCCTTCTTCTTAAAGCTTTTCAGCTTTGCATACTTCTCCTTCAGCTTTAAGTATTTGTCGTCTTTATTCCTTGGAACAAAGGATTTCTTTGTAAAGGCTGAAGGTCTCATGATTTTCTTTGACCTGCACTCGTTAGCGACATGACCTGTCTTTTCGCAGTTAAAACAAGTAGCAGTAGCCTTATCAACAAAAGCTGATGACTTAGGCTTGTCAGCTATAGAAAGAGTTTTGTTCTTTCTAAACATTTTCTTCTTGGCGAATCTCCTGAACTTTTTAGTTAGGAGAGCCAAGGATTCATCATCTGAAGAATCAGAATCTGATGATCTTTCAGAGTTACTTTCTAACTCAGTGATAGTGACCACGGGTCGCTGAGTAGAAGGTTCCTCTGAGATTAAAGCAACAGGGGTGCTTTTGGAATCTTTTACAAGATTCTTCTTAAGATGGCTAGATTGCTCATGATTCAGCAATGTGCCATATAAGGTAGCGAGTGTCATTGATCTTAGATCTTTTGACAGCTTGAGACACATGGAATAATTGTCCCAGCTTTCAGGTAAACATTCTAAAAACTTTGTCAGAACTTCAAAGTTAGAATATTCCTTACCAACCGTTTTAAGATCTATAATTAAGCAGTTAAAACGTTGATGTACTTCAGAGAGAGTTTCATTCTTACCAGAGATGAAACTTTCGTATTGTCTTACCAGGTTGATCTTTCTTGAATCCTGGACTTCAGACGTTCCTTCATACTGAACACATATTGTGTCCCACATGGCCTTTGAGGATTTCAGGTTCATGACGGAATGGTAGACTTCGTCAGGAAGGGCCATGGATAGTATGGATCTGGCTTTTGTATCTATAGCCACTTTCTTCTTGTCTTCATCGGTCCAATGATGGATTTCCTTTGGAATCAGCCTTTCTGGAATAGCAGCTCTAGTTGCAGTGGCTGGAACGGCAGGATCAATCGTTACAGGGATGTGTGGACCGTTTTCAAGATAGTAAGGTATAGTAGGGTCTACACCTTCTAAGAAGAGTGTCATCCTATTTTTCCATAAGTTGAAGTTGTCTCTGGAAAATCTAGGGGGTTTTGCAAGAGAACCATTGTCGATATAGTGAGTGTTTGTGTTTGAGTTGGCCATTTTCAGATAATAGCAAGGAAGAGAAATATCTTAGATTAGATCTTGTTTATGAGATTAAACAAATCTGCTCTGATACCACTTGTTGGTCCCGAAAGGCTTAAACAAGTTTGTAGAAGGGGGGGGGGGGGGGTTGAATACAAACACACTATTTTACTTTTCTAAATTGTTTATTGATAAATCATTAACAATTTACAGCTTGTTGCGGAAACAAGATTAAGGATAAACCTAAATCTAAACAAGTTGGAACACTAAGGTTTTCTTGCACTAAGAAAGATAAGGAGATTACTAATAAAATCCTATCTTGAGAGATTTGAACTTGTCCAGAGTTAGCAAGTTACTTCAAATGAAGTGAGTTCATCTCTTTATATACTGCATGCATTTAATGCAATTCTGTATATACTTTACACGTGTCATCAGCGGATTGGTTGCATGTCATTGACCTTTGTTGACAACCTTAGTAGCCGCATGAATGAACAGTGTAGTATCAGAGTGGTTGTACGATTTCAGATTTTCGGAGGTTCTTTTCTGACATTTCGTACGGTGGCGTGCAAGGGAGGTTAAGACAAAAGTACTTTGTACGGAGGACTTCATGATCAGCTTTCGTTGATTCAGCGATTATCATTTACTATTCAGCAGATGATAAAGTTCAGCGATAGCTGAAGTCTTGTACTTGATACTTCACGTTGAGTGGACAAATCTGAGTCTTCGCTGATCCGCATCAGTTCATTAGGAGACTTGTCGCTGGTTCTTGAGCTTGATCTTCGACTTCAGCGTAGAACCTTTGTTGACGTGAAACTTGTCTTCAGGGATCATAAGTAAACAACTAACTTATCAGCGATCACCATAAGGACTGAACAGACTCAACGATATGGTGAACAGTGTTCGCTGAATGTTTAATCTAAAAGTGCGAGAGTTCCTATCAGCAGTACTGTAAGATCTTAGTACTTATCAGCGATAGTGAAACTCTGATACATATTGTTTACTTACAATTTTCACTAAGTATTTAAGATAGGGTCATTATCAAATCACTGAGGGTTTGGATCAACAAAAATATTCAATATTGGGTTCATTTTGAAGATATTGACGATACGATTATAATGGTATAATTTGTAAAAAAGAAACGTATTTTTTCTTTGTATTTTTGTTCATATACAATTATTTGTGTTAATATGATAAGAGTGTAAAATGAAAAATGTAAAAGTAATGGATAAGAAGTAGTTAAATAACTAATTATAAGGGGTGCCAAATTGAATCTTTTTGGAAGGGTATCCGAGGAAATTGCCCCGACTAATCCCGGCAAGGTGAGGCAATTGCCCCAGCTGCTAAAGCGTGCAACCCTGAGTTTATCCCCAGTGGCCACAAGTTGGAAGCGCCTGGATTCGAACTTGGGGTAGTTGAGTTACTAGCCACATCCCCACAAGCCTTGTGGTTGCCAAATTGAATCTTGAAAATAACAGTAATAGAATCTTTATAATATAGTATAGATTTAGGATCATTTATCCCACGATTACTTGGTAAACGTTTATGATAATAATTGATATTTTCATTTAATTTACCGAATAAAGTTTTAATCCATTATTCGATAAGCATTTACGACGATAGCCCCTTGATATGTATTTGAAATTATTTGAAAGTTTATGAATATTTTGATAGGGAAGGGTTCAAACGAGAACATTTTCATTTTACGAGAACACCTTTTACCATAGTCAATCACATGTGATAATATAGTTTATCATATGTGATACTAAATCGGAGACGCAGACGACGTTCATTGCGACCTAGGTTGTGGGCAAGTTGCATGCACACCACTAGGCTCACTCACATGTATTATCACATGTGATAAGGGTATTCTTGATGTGATACTGTAATCGATTATATATAATACACATGTGATACTATATTAGTATCACAAACAACCTTTGTTCATACTTTAGCTCATGGGCCAAGTCGTCCTCAAGGACCTCAACCACCAGGTGTCCTCATGTGTATTATCACATGTGATAAGAGTGTTCTCGCGTTTTTGCAAAATGGATGTGTTCTTGTTTGAACCTCCATTTATTTTGATATATAAGTTCAAAAGACAATTTAAAATGTAAACTCTAATTAAAAGTGTACCCCCTCCATCTCAAAATGAATGTTCACAATAAAAATGCCATACATTTTTTTGGAATGTGTAATAATTACACTTTGTTGATCCAAACTCTCACAATGATTTGATGATTATTCTTGTACTTAGTGGAAATTACTTTAAATTATTGTAATATAATTGTTTTAGTTTCAGCGATCAATCACCGAGTTTATTAGTGATCGCTAAATACACATCATATCAGTTAGTCAAAGTGATCCCTGAAGACAAAATTTCACGATAATAGAAGCCTTCAACGATGTTAAAGACTTAGCTGAAGAGAAAGAGAATCTACTCGTGATTTGAAACGGCATGCAGTAAAACCAAGACCTGTCTACAGAGTGTGACATATCTGATCAAGACTCACCGATAGTTGAAAAGCTTCTCAATAATTCAAGTCATCACTAATCATGAGTATTGCATTACAAGATTTGTTTGCCTTACTCTCTTGCACAAAAGAACAAAGGTACAATAGTACAATTGTTTTATGTTAGCAAACATGCTTACCAACCACCTGTCTTTACTGTTCATTAGCAGCCAAAAGCATGCCAAGGAAAAAGAACAAGGGCATGCATCCACTACTTTGATGACCCGTGAATTGTACCCTCTGACTTGCATTTAATGCATTGGGTATAAATAGCAAGTGAGAACCCCTCTTCATTTGCAAGTTTTCCTTCTGCTTCTCTACTCTCTTCTCTCTTGTTTTTCGTATTTCTTGTGCAAGTTTACTTTGTGATTCTCTTAGGTTGTTTAGAATAGGTTTAAAAATTTATAATTTCCCCAACAATCTATAAATTCTGTTTTTAATTTATTAATAATCAATAAACAAATTTAGAAAGTATAATTTGTGTGTTTGTATTCATCTTCCCCCTCCTTCTACAAACTGTAATTTTCTTGGAGAACCCCTATGGGACCAACACACTTTTTAGATAACTAAATGACATTTTTACTTTAATAATAGAGAGAGAAAGGTGGAAACTTACTTTTAAAAATTGACATTTAATTTGGAACAAACTAAAATATAAAGGTGGACACTGGACTAGGCATGAGAATAAAACTCGCCCCATTGGGGAACCCGGTGTACCCACCCATATGGGGACGGGGATCCCTAAAAGTTAAAATCCGGGGACGTGGATGGGTAACGTGGTCCCTGCCCCGCCCCGCCCCCGAATATTAAATATGTTATATATGTATATTATTAATTATATTATTTATACTTAATTAGATTCAATATCTTTTTTATTTAGAAATATTATTTTGACATTTCTTATTATATACATTTTTTTTGTTGTTTTACTTTTTTTAGATAAAAAAAACGTTGAAAGTCGAAAGCGTTTGATCAAACAATTATGTATGATGTTGCGACTTTTGTTCACATATGAATATTTGATACTCTATAAAAGCAAATTTTGAAAAAAAATTGTGAGATTTAAACATGAATCATTATCGATTGAGTGTGGTAATTTAACATTTTTTATTTAAAACATCTTATATTAACGGGGAAAAATCCTCGATTCCCTGTTCGGGATCTCTGTTCCCCGTTGGGGACGGGGATGGGGATACGATCATATTCCCCGGTGGGGATGGGGACCGGAATGGGGATGGAGATTGAGGTCCCCGCCCCATTTCCATGCCTACACTGGACATTTAATTTAGCAGGAAGGAGTACTTCTTTCTTATCAAAAAATATGTTTATTCTTCCATCCACTAATCTTTAAATCCACGTATGCTCAATCTCTTATCATACGTCAATGATCCAACTTAATCTAAAATACTTTTTTATAAAATATGTTTAAACTTTTTATCATCTATAAAAATTATCATACACTAAAATCGTAACATTCAGTTGTATATAAAATGTAACAATATTAAGCTCTATACAAAGTAATTAAAGAGTACAGATTTTGTGTGTAATAATTTTATTTTTAAATAAAAATAAAGTATAATAAATTAATTTTTAAGAAGAAGAAAACACCAATAAAAAACAACACTTGACACAATATGAGGACCAGTCTTGACCAACCTTGGGTCATTGCATGATAGAATTATGATTATAAATTCTCTCCTGTTTTTTTAAGAGTAAATTACATTCCCGGTCCCTGTCGTTTGCTCAAATTATGGATCAGGTCTCTAAAACGCGTTTATTACACTGGGCGTCCCTGTGGTATGCAAAAACGCATGCAGAGGGTCCCTCCGTTTAACGAATTCTGTTAACCCAGTTAACTCAAGGGGTATTTTTGTCTTTGTACACATATTTTTGTCTTTTCCTAATAAGAAAATAATAAGTAAAAAAATAAAGATAATGGACCCCACCCCTACCCCCACTACAACCCTCAACCCCCCCCCCCCTCTTCTTCCTCCTCCTGTCAACCACTTTCCAGACCCACCGGCTATCTTCGAGCTCTCATGGCTCTCTCCATTATCTTTGTGATTTTTGTACTTCAGTTTTAATCAATTGTAGCATATTTTGTTCATTATCTTATCGAGTCTTAATTAACTTCAGTTTTTGTCCATTATCTTATCGAGTCTTGAAATTATCCCCAAATTCCAATTTACACATTTGTGATTCTCTCTCTAAATCGATTGGATCTGTAGAAAGCAGCCCAACTTCACTTCTGTACTTTCGATTTCGTCGAACCGTTATGAATCTGTAGTTAGGTATGTTCATTGCTAACGAATTCGGAATTTGAATGAATGATACGAAAACCCCCAATTCAGATTTTGGATTCATATATTTTCTAATCATTGTTCGTAGTTCATAGTTATGTTCATAAATCTTTCAATTTGGGTTTAGTGTTAACGAGTTTGCAGCGAGATTTGGACCAATTTGTTGGATTTATGTCAATATCGATTTCGGGATTATGTTCTTCCCCAAATTGGTAATTTTTGGGTTAATCTAGAAATGTCGAGTGGATTGATTCAATTCCTAAAAAGTTTAATATGTTTTAGAGTTTTAATTTTGCTTAATTTGATTTATGACAGATTGATACGAATGGATTCGCTTGTTGATAGAGTCAGTTCGTTGTCAACTAGCCATAACTCAACGACATTAGTAGGGTTCAACCCGCCGCTGTAACACCCTCAAAATTTGAAAGAGCAACTAACTAAAATTTTCATTAATACAACCAAAAAGAATAGAATTTCTTCCTATAAACCAATACTAGAGATAACTCGAATTAAGTTCTATAATAAACCTCAAACAATTCATTACCCAAGTCTTATTACAAAGACTAAATCCATAACGAGTGTTACCTAACCCAAGTACAAGTTGCTAATCCCAAAATGAATGCGGAATACTTCATTAAGCAAAACACTTCTCGAGCACACTACTAGCACTCCTCTCTTCACAGTGTCACTAGAATTATTCCCAACCTGAACCTGTTGCACATGCCGACAAATAAAAAGGCTAGGCTAACGCCTAGTGAGTTCAAGAGTTTTATCATGATTGTGTAAATCAAAAATCGGGGAGGATGTAGCTTGAAAACATAATTTCCCAAAAGAATTTATACCAATTATGTAAACAACTCGTTTTCCCAACACACCCAAAACTTGAGCCGGAAGTTTTCATATTAAACATTTTCCAAAATGACTTACTTCACAACTCACTCAAAATGTGCTTTGACGTTAAATATCCCGAGTAATATAAACGTGAATAAAACTCCAATATTTAAAACATCCAATAAGGATGAGGCATAGTACTCCGCCAATAAACCAATGGAAACAATTCATATAAATAAAATACGTCACCGAAAATATGGATAAAAGTAAATACCAAAAAAACAACACCTTTCGGTGACGGGGGAGACCCGGTTCCATCGACTGTGACGGACACACAAAGTTAGGTCACTTATGATGTTATTGGATTACACCTCAAGTCCCGGTTTTAGTTCCCATGCCATAAAGACATCACAACCTCAAACCATATACATGCCTTTATTGCCTACTCCGTCGAGTTACACCTCAAGGATTCATGGGACCACATTGCCTATCCAATCTAGACGAGTTACACCTCAAGGACGTCGATGTCCCCTATTGCCTACTCGCTAGTGGCCCCGAACGGCCTACCGCATATAACCATGCGTTACAAAAGTCCACTCCTCGTGTATAAAGAGATAGACACCAAAATAACTCATAATCCCGGAGTACAACCCATAACGGTTCCTCTCCACAAAAGGAACGAGACATCAACAAAGCTAGTTCGGCATAAGCCCCAAAGTGAGAATATCAAGACTCATCACTATTAAGTATGACTGACTTACATGCCTATGGATCCAATGCATTACAGTCTAAAATGTTACATAACTCAAAACGAATGAACTAATGCATTCAAAACATGTAACCTCCAAATAAGATGCAAGTAAATGCGTACACAACCAAAGCTCCATCTCGAGCTATTAAAACTTGGCAAAAGGCCCAAGACTCATTTGGGTATGATTCAAGCCTAAAAAGGCAAAACAACGTTTGGCTAACTACACAAGCCCATACGGTTATATAAACCAAAACTTATCTTTACTCAAATCTTTGACTCATAAACACAATTGGCCCTCGGCCCGAATCTAAAAGATTTACAATTCACAAATGTCCATAAAGTCGAGATTGACCAAACTCTAACAACTCACATATTTGTATTTTCCAAAATGTACCGTATCATAGTTTGTGCATAATCAAGACAACAATAAAAGTACGTTTTTACCCAACAACCTCCATTTGTGAAAATAAGTTAAATAAACACCTCCAATCATGATTTACTTAACAAAGTGTCCAAAATCCCAAAAGTGAGTGTTTTATAAGATTTTATAAAGTTAAACACTTTCATAATCAAAACCCACCAAAACCGTCTCGAAGCCCAAAATCATTCCGTTAAACCCGAAATGCACCCGATCTACTGAGTTCCTTTCGTAAACATTTTCCCTACTTTAAACCTTCTTCAAAACCTTTTCAAGAGTCCTGCAATACATATTATTTATCTTAATGAAATTACGGGTGTTACAATCCTCCAACCTTAAAGAGATTTCGTCCTCGAAATCTAATTCTCGTACTTCCAACGGTTACTGAGCTCGAACCTATTCATGTCCCCTTAACTTCCAACTTAGATTCAAATTGTCCTTCTTGACCAAACTGCCACGAAAGTTTTTGCATCGGTGCTCACACCTAATGCCCCCTTAGGCTTATCACACTTACATCCGAGTAACGCTTAATTTACTAAGGCAACTTATAACCACAAGACTTCGGTTGTCTCCCAACCTTAAATGTCCCATATTTCCCCCAGCGGTAGATCCCGGTTTCCCAATCACCCCATGCCTACAGGCTCCAAAACCTTTCTCTGATCAATCCAATATTTGTTTGCTACTAAAACCAACAATTCCCCCAAATCCAACCGTTCCGCTGCTGAACTGTCACTTCAATCCAATGAGTACTATTAGACTCCAAAACAGACTGTCGTCCCTGACCCATTGGTTCTACAACTCCAAGGATACGTCCAATTTCCAATCATCCAATCGACCAATCTTTTTCCTATCAAGGAAAGTCATCCCACTAAATCTACTTATCACAGATTGAACTTCACAAGATCACTACAACCGATACCACCATTCCTTAAAATTGGACTACAACCCTCCAACTACACTAACGGTTCTTGGCCTCGAAATCTGGAAGTTGACACCTAACCATTTTACCAAGGTTTGAACCACTGCAAAACTTCATACACAAGTTTCATTCGTCGAGTATACTTACAAAACCAAGGTTATCAGCACGGTGTCTAAAGGGTCCTACTCGTCATTTATACAAACACCGACCAAAACCCAAAACGAGGTTGCCGAGATGAACGGTTACCATGAGCATTAACATAAGATACTGCGAATTCCACCCTTCAGTTGGCAACATGAAAATACGTCGGTCTTGCAAACGACACCATTCGATTTAAGGTACTATCACGCGTCGGAAAACTCAAACTTTCACCGACAAGGTCCTACATGCACTTACCCTAAATCGGGGTTGCTTAACCATCTCAAGCCTAATGAGTTCAAGGTTTTGAAGTGATAGACTCAACAATTATGCCAATCAATAATTTAATAGAAATGTTCAACACGAATGTCTTTATGATAATTAATCGTTCATATAAAATCTACTACCACTTATCCAGTAGTTGTGCAAAATGGACACACTCGTCCCACATACGAAAATTCTTTGAAATTTACCCGATCACTACTCGATTTACTAACAGTTGCAAAAGCATGCTCAACAAACCTTTAAAATGAACCGTACAGATTTATTTATGCCATGAACGTAAAGTAATTTCCTCATTAAAATAGTGTGCAACTAAAATGTTTGTACGAATTTCAAGAAGTAGTTTAAACGACATCTAACTCCAAAAACTTCTCCTTTAATCATCAAATGACACAGAATAAAATTTACCAACAAAATTCGCATGTGTCATATTTCGCAAAACGGTGAAACGATCCACATATGCACTTTGGTTGAAATATAAAATGATTTGCGTCGGTTCCGAGTTTAAAGCCAAATAACAATCATGTTTTCATTATTCGAAAATATCGGATAAAATATCATAAAGAAGTCTTGTAACACTCTCTTAGTAGTTTTTTTTCTTGAACTAAATCAACATGCACGGATAGTCCTTACAAAATTCCAAAGGGGAAGATTAATTAAATCAAGTTCTGAAACTTTTCGTTTAGTCATATAATGACATGAACGTAAAAATCTTCTAACAAGCCTCACACACAATAAAGTACTTTCTCATGACTTCAGAAAACAGTAAGTACATATAATTTGGTTGACACGTAAATAGTTTGAATCGACTCCAAGTTTTAAGATGTTCAAACGATGCACATTAAAACTCAAAAAATAGTGGCTACAATGCTGTGCATACCCATAAATCAATATAATACATTTGCACGAAATGATAATGAATGAACCACTTAATTGAAAGCTCATAAAGCAAAACATTAAGACAAACTGTCATAATGCTCTTAAATGCATTACTCACGCCACATATAAATCAATTCATACGCTAAACAAGTTGTAACGTAATGTGCTAACACAAGTCTCAAAAGAGAAAACCATGTGACACCAAACCCGTAAAAGCTACTCCTTTTGGTTGCTACACCATAAAAAAAATATTTTTCGACAAAACCCGCACGAGACAAAATACCCGCTAAAATCCATAAATCAACGCACATAATAATTGAAGTATTCATATTTCGAAGTTGTACCCACGCGACACATAACGTCGTAAAACAAACTCCAAATTTCCCAACAAAACTTCCATAAAACTTAATAAAGCTCAACGACATCCAATCAGTCAAATGGTACCAAAATTTTCGTTTCCAAAGATCAAATCTCATAAACTAGGTTATGACCAAAATGTCATAAATCCACAAATTCCCACTTGTTGCAATACAACATAAAGTAGTATTCTAAAAGAAAACTCGCATGGGATAAAATTCCCAATAAAACTCAAACACCGAATAGCGGAAAGTAACTCTCCGTTCAACCTTAACATATGTGGAGGAGATCCAATGTTAAAGTCATATGCCGTCGTTACTTGTCCAAAATCTTAAACAACAATAATATATGGATAACATGGTATCCGAAAATAACACTGGACAACAACAAAGTAAAATAAGTCCCAATAAGGTTTGCAATTACTTGCAATAAAATAATTTCATGCATGTTCAAAATCATGATTTAAAATCTTGTGTGTGCTAAACATTTTTCTGAGATTTCGTAACACAATTCCCGTGACGATTTGAAACACGAGAAATAATTGGTGCAATTCATTTTGAAGATACATTTTCGGTGCATGAATTTAGTCGGTACTCAACGTCTCGAAACCACACTCCTCAAATTCTTTCGGTCACACTATCGTCGTCCAAATGCTCAAACATCTTAAGGCATTAATCGAGAATTCCACCGTTCCACCTTACAATTTCTCCTCGAATAATGTCAATTCCATAAGCTTATGGTCCTAACCCAACCAACAACTTTGACCCAAAATGGTCCACTTAATGCAACTCTCATGCTTATCGTCACTCCAATTGACAAGTACTAAAATCGTCAACCTCTTTGAACGACTACTCACTTGGAAACTCCTTCACTACCCCAACGATCATCACATCAAAGTAGTCCAAGTATGCACATGTAACTTGTAGGTTCACCATAACACTGGCCAGGTGCAATTATGAACGTACCGGACATGATCATCTTTGCTACACTAGACATGATTTCTCGTTTCTAGTGACTCCATCAATTCAAAACATCCTATCTTAAAGTGATAATGGTGAACTTTTACTCTCAATCACTTAAGAGATCGCTAGCTTGAGTCTAGGTATCTTGATAAGTGCTAATTTTATATACATTTTATATCAAATTTATCCTAAAAATAATGTTAATTAGATGTTTAAAATACCCCTATTAATTTGAATTGATATTTATTTGTGAAGAACCAATTAAGATTAGAAATAAATATAAAGATGTAATCTAATTCAAAAAGCTGATTTTGAGACGTTGTGTATACATGCAGTGCCCACCGCGGACACACTGGAAAAGCAAGTACCCACTGATGGCACTCTTGAAATCCATCGCTAAAAAATTTGCAAGTTGATCATGTTGGTGTTGTGATGAGGATAAGGTGGCACGTGTTTGGGTAAAAAATCACACCTCATGACCGATGCTAGAAAACTCAGAGAACATTTCCATAAGACCGCTCTTGTATTAAGATAAGGTCTTACAGGTTATTTACGGACAAGTACTCGGTTGTACGTTTTTATGCTGGTCGTACGTTCCGTACGACCGACGTGTGAGACTTAAGACGGTCGTACGATTATACTAACCGTTAACAGTCAACATCCGTTTCTTTTGTTCATTAATGCAGGTCTACGAGCATTCATGGTGCAAACGGCCAGTAACGGACAAGTCATCAATGGCATTTAAAGCCCGACAGCGGTTACAAAGCGAGCCATCAAGGCACATTTAATGAACATCGAAAGCTATATAAAGGCCAATTATGCAACCGAAAAAGCTATCTGATTTGACCGAATCTACATCTGCTCCATCTATTTTCTGAGCTATTTCACATCGAAAACACAACAATCTACAGAGCATTCGAACAAATATCGCTAAAGCAGCTCCGCACGACTACAGTTCGAACCGCACGACAGCAGTTTATTTCGCACTATTTACGCACGACACACGATATTTACACACGACTAAGTTTATTTTACATTTATTTGTAATCTGTTGTACACAATACACCTGTTACAAAATGACTTTCGCCCCTGTTTGGCGACTATAGTGCACCGTCGACTCTCACAAGTCGACCGCGGTTTTTTCCCTCGTTTTGGGGTTTTCCGCGTCACCAAATCTCTTGTCTTGTTTACTTTTTCCTTGCGATTGTGTTGATTGGTCTTGAGATACATTCTTTAGTCGAAAAAGTCCATATCAACCTTAAGTTGTTCTTTTGGGCGATTTTTGGCATTAACAGTTTGGCGCCATCCGTGGGACCCCATCTAAAGAAAATCTCAAGCCAACACATATATCGCTCTAACGATCTTGTGGAGTTTTTGCTGTTTTCAGGTAAATGGAAAATTATCAAGATCCCATGATTCAACTTCAAATAGAACTGAATGAGGCTCGAAGTCAGATTCAAGCCCTGCATGAGCATAATCAGAAGGCAGCCGCAGAAATCGCCTCTCTGAGGAATCCGACGATTGGCAATTCCTTTGGACCTCATAATGGTCCCCGACCTATGGGTGCACCTATCGCAAGGCCCCAATTCCAAACAGGTCCAGGGCCATTCGCCAATAATCCAGGCCCGGGGCCATTTGTCAGCAACCCTCATCAAGGGTAGTACCCCCCCTCAGTATTTGAGACCGCCACCTTTGCATAATGGCACACCGCCATATTTCATCCCTCTCAGTGGGGATGCCAATGGTTCTTCGTACGAAAACGGTACGACGACAGCCACAAATTCAGGGGTCAACCCTCCAACAGGCGTAAATTCCGATCCTAATGACCCCGTCGCCCAGCGACTTAGGTTATTAGAGGATCAGAATGAGAAGATGTTGTCGCTACTTTCCAAACTACCAGGCGCCGCTGTTCCCGTCGACGTCGAACCCCACACAGGGTTTCAAGCGTCGCCTTTCATCGACGCGATAACAAGCGTTGATGTTCCGAAAAAGTACAATATTCCTGCTTTCACACCGAAATATTCAGGAATAACTGATCCAACAGAACATATTGCGAAATACAAGCAATTGATGTGGACAGTGTCAATCCCACATCAATATCAAGAAGTGTGCATGTGCAAAAGCTTCGGGGCGACTCTCACAGGTCCTGCTCTCTAATGGTTGATCAACCTCAAACCCAAGTCCATCAGCAACTTCGCAGAGTTGGTCAACCAGTTTTCGCAACAGTTCGCCAGCAGTCGCAAGATGGAGAAGCATACCAGCGATCTGTACTACGTCGTCCAAAAATCTGGAGAATCCATCCATAGTTATTTCAATCGATTTAACGCATAAATGATCAACATTCGAAATTGTGTCGTCAAGACTGCAATCGAGGCCAACAAGCATGGTCTTGACGACAACACTACAAGGTTGTATGTCGATCTTACGAAATACCCACCTGAGAATTTCGAAGACGTACGGGCTAGAACTCTAGCTTACATGAGGGTCGAGGACGACTTAGTCTTCCGCCATAAGCATTCCACTGACAAGAAATCGCTCGGGATCAAGAAGCCAGACTTCAAATCCAAACCGAGCGTCAAGTAAGAGCCATCGCGCCAAATATCGAACGTTCGGTTCGATAAGAAAAAGAGCAATCCTACGCCTCGATTCTCGCAATATCCTAAGATTTCTTCTTATGGATTCAAGGGAACAATGAAAGATGTAGTCGACGCCCTTAGAAATGTTCAGTCGTCTGTCTGATGGCCCAAGAAGAGTGATACAGATGACGACAAGAAGGATAAAGGATTAGACCTAATGGTGCGACTTCCATAGCGACCATGGCCATACGACGGATAACTGCCTTGCTTTCCAGAAGGAGTTAGCCTGGATCGTCCCCAAGGGTCATCTGTAGGGCTTGATTGCTAAAGAATCTACGCCAGTTGATGTCGTAAGACCGACATCCCCCGTCCATGAAAAAGTCGTCAACTGTGTGACGGGTGGATCGGACGTCGGTGATTTAACCTATTCGGAACCCAAGCGGCACGCCAGTCAATCGTCGGGAGAATATCCCATTCCTCGGTCGTCCCAACCGAAACATGAATTGGACCTGGAGGCGATGCCGATATTGTTCGACCAAGACGACCTCCAGGATAGTTGGCAAAAACATCACGATGGCTTGATCATCCAGCTCACTATTGGCAACTGCTCGACCAAAAGAGTATTGGTCGATGGGGGCAGTTCGGCCAATATCATATTTCTAAGCACTATCAAAGCTATGGGAATCGACAAATCAGAGATCACCCGTCGATCGACAACTCTGATAGGATTTAATGGCGATTCTACCAACACTCTGGGAGAGATCAGCCTCCCAGTGTATGCTAAAGGGGTCAACAAGCAAACAAGATTTAACGTTATTGACTGTTCATCAACATATAATGTTATACTCGGTCGACCCTGGATCCACGACATGAAAGCGGTCCCTTCGACCTATCACCAGACGATCAAATTCCTGACGCCCTGGGGAGTGCAAGAAATCCCAAAGCGAGCAGAAGACCGCCCATGATTGCTACAAAGCAACACTGAAACCTCATAAGTAAAACCAATATTGTGGCGACTGCGCACGACACGATCCAACCAAATCATACGCCAGAAAAAGCAGGCCCGGGTATCGTCCTACAGTCGCCACAAGGGGGCAAAATGCTGTACCCCATACGACGCTCAATTTTCAGCTACCGATCGTGGGCATAGATATAGCTCACGCCTTGGGGGCAGTCGGACCTCACGACATAAGTAATTCTCCAATATCTGACGTTAAACGCCACCAGGTACGTAACGCCCGCCAACGACACTCAGGTACTCAGGTATGATATACCAACCTTCTGAAGCTTTACATACGTCCTTAATCCCACGACCCTTCATAAGGTAGGGAATGGACATCGCTGGTAAATCACATCCTGCCAATCACATCCCGCCCTAGGGTAGGAAATTTTCCATAAAAGTCCTTTCAAATTATTCCTCTAAACGGATAGAAGTAGACACGCCTACTCCCAGATTCAGGACAGAAAGGTCATATCTTTTATCCAAACTAACATTCTATGTAGATTCGGAATTCTTTCCGAAATCATGAACGACAATGATCCACAAGTGATCGTACGTCTGGAGATCGTAGTATCAAACCTACAACCACAACCCCACGCAGCTGGGCTATAGTACATTTTATTTCCTTTTTGCTTTTGATTTATTTCGACAAACGGTTACTAACTTAAGCATCGGAGGGTCGTTGGTCAAACCAACGACCACCCCTGAATCTTACATTGCAGGATTCGCAGGATCGCGCGAACGTCAGTCTTACGATCTACATCGTGAGAAGACAAAGTCTTTCAGACTACAAGGTCATGATAAATACGTCACGACCGATAAAGTCATGACCCATAATTCATAACTCATATGACGAAAACCGAATCTTGTGATTCAGTACATAGATCTTACGATCACAGCAGGGGCATTCAAATTTGAGTCATAAACGCAAAGTCTTATGACTTAAACTCTGTGGTTTAGAATATATATTCGGCCTAGTCGCCCGATCACTTCTAAAGTCATTCTTTTCTTACGATTCAAACAAAGTCTCTGCATAAACCTTATGGTGATTAAAACACAGGTCTCACGATTTACATCGTATCACATGTACTCTTTAAACTAAGTGTTGGAGACGCAAGTCTTATGACTTGAATTCCATACTTAGAATACTTCTTCGGCCTCAGTCGCCCGATTACTTCACGGTTACAAGTATCCCAGTCATACAACTTTACATACGTTTTGTTATCTTTCCGTCTTATTTTGTTCATTCGCAACAAAGTAAAAAGTATACGACAAAATTCCACTTGTATTTATACAAAAATGTACAAGTAAAGGGCACGACTGATTATAATCGCCCCAAAACAAAAATAAACTAAGACAAAAGTCAAGGCAGAGGGGAGTCCTCAGCGACCTCCTCGTCGTCAGTCACGTCGACCTCAGCGTCTGTCGGGTCCTCTTCTTCAAGCTTGTCTTCTTGGTCGAGTTCCTCCTCATCCCCGACTTGCTCTAAGAAGGTTTTAACCTCCTCTTCGGCCCCGACCATAGGGTCTAACCCCAGCAAATGGCAACGCATGATCGCCGCTCGAACCCTCAAACGGGTTAGAGCCTCAAACGACTGGAGACGCTCCTCTAAGGACGCAATCTTCTCCTCTCTCGCCTCGACGAGTGACTTAAGGTCCTCGACCCGTTTTACGCTCTCGACCAAGGAACCCTTAGTCGCTCGTAACTCTGCCTCAGTCGCAGAAGACTTCTCAAGGGTCTCCCTCATAAGGCGACGCTGCATGAAAGTCCTGGACTTCGGCTAACTTCGTGGAAATGCACTCGACCCTTTCCATCGCCAGCTTCTCCTGATCCCTCGCCACACGGGCTTCCTCCTGTGCCTTGTGCATCTTTTCTAGGGCAACAGGAGTAACCCTACGGATTTTATCCATATGGGCATACAAGCAAAGGGAAGTTTGGAATGCCTGCAACGCACGAATATACGAACGTTAGAAAATAAAACGGCGAAAATACTTAAGATAAACAGATCGTACGTACCTTGAAGGTCAGACCTGCGACGTGCGATCCCATGTTGTCGACCGTGACGTCCTCCAGCCTCTCCTTGAAAGATGGCAGAAGGAACTTCTCCAGATCGGGGAAGATCTTATTGCTATCCATATCTTCCTCGGCCATGAAGTTTGACGGCAGTGTAAAGTTCACCGTCATAACATCACTGGACTACTCCGTCCTCCAGCTTTTTCCCTTGTCGGTCGATGAGGGAGAAGGACCGACCTCTTCAAATAGGGGAGGAGCCACACTCACCGGAGTCGCGTCGATGACTCTCGGTGACGTCTTCGTCTTCTCAGCGGTGGCGACCCCCGACGAGTCACCACCCTTCGACGACGGTTCCCTCCGGAGAACCGTCCTGGACTTCTTTACCCCCGACGACGGGGGTAGGGGAGCTTTTCGCTTCAACTCCTTGGCCTTACGAGCCAACAGGAGCTGAGCCTTCTTCTTCTGCACATCAGGGGTGGGCACGACGCCCGAACCAATTACAAAACGACAGAGATATGATAAGAGAAAAGTTGTATAAAAAACATACGACATGCTAGGTAAAACGTACGACCAATTACCTGCTGTCTCTTCTTCCTCCTCTTCTGCTTCTTCTTCTCTTGCAAGGATCTCCATCCCTGTCAGCTCGACGACCTCGTCGTCCGAACCCTCATCCCTGAGACTACGCTGGACGGAGAAGGATCTATCATCCGGATTATACATATGGAATTTCCCGATCTTCGCCAGCGTCTCCTTGGAAACGCTAACCTCATGGAACGCGACAGCTGAAAAAGAAGCACCCGATTAGCTAAGACGCACGATTCAAAAAGTAAAAAACAGTACACGACTTACTGTTGGTGTTCCACCCGGCGGTAACCCATGTCGTGTCCTCCTGCAGGAGCTCGAGCGACTGTGTCTTTCCGAAGACATACCTCGCCTTCCACCTACGGTCGTTCACTTGGGTGTTCAACACCAAGACCTTAGCTTTCTTATACTTAGAAAATAAACTATACTGGTGGTAGTTGTCCACCTTGGCTACATGGGACGCCAAAAGGTCCTCCACCGTGAACGGATTCGTCCACTCGCCGGTGATCCTATCGATCACACGAAGTATTCGCCAAAACTGGGGCATCATTTCGGCGGGCGAAAGATGATACTTTCCTAGAAACTCCCTAACTAACGGGGAAAACAACCACTTAAAGCCCGCCTTAAAAGGATACTCATATAAAACAAAGTGTCCATTCGGACAGTCGACCGGTCGGAACTGACCCGGCGAGTATATTTGAACAACATCAGGAATACCAGACAAGGTCCTGAAGGCCTCCAAACTCTCCCGACCATTAATGGTGCTCGCTGGTTCGATCGACATTTTCTGAAAACCTGTGAGAAGAACGAAAAACTTTCTTCTAACTTTATAAACACTCGAAGCAAACATGACAATGGCAAGCAAATCTCTCTGAAATCTTTTCCTAAAAATACAAGTGAACGTGAAAAGGAAACGATTCCCCAAATCGCGCTATTTATGGTAATGATCATGTCAGGTCGACCCTCTGGATGGTCGACACCTGTCCATCACTTTTTCACATGCATCATGCCGATGGGCGACACCTGTCCCCTATAAAGCTCTATGCATCTGACACGCCGAAGTGACGTCACGACCCTTTCGTTTCCTCCAAGCCGAATCAAACCAAGACGGCTGGAACTCGACCAGACTCTCTCCCCGCGCGACACGTGTCAAAACACTTCGTCTGATTTAAAATTCGAATTTCACGCCTAAAATTCAAATTTTGGGGGGAAACTGTTTGGGTAAAAAATCACACCTCACGACCGATGCTAGAAAACTCAGACAACATTTCCATAAGACCGCTCTTGTATTAAGATAAGGTCTTACAGGTTATTTACGGACGAATACTCGGTCGTACGTTTTTATGCTGGTCGTACGTTCCGTACGACCGACGTGTGAGACTTAAGACGGTCATACGATTATACTAACCGTTAACAATCAATATCTGTTTCTTTTGTTCATTAATGCAGGTCTACGAGCATTCATGGTGCAAACGGCCAGTACCGGACAAGTCATCAATGGCATTTAAATCCCGACAGCGATTACAAAGCGAGCCATCAAGGCACATTTAATGACCAGCGAAAGCTATATAAAGGCCAATTCTGCAACCGAAAAAGCTATCTGATTTGACCGAATCTACATCTGCTCCATCTATTTTCTGAGCTATTTCACATCGAAAACACAGCAATCTACAGAGCATTCGAACAAATATCGCTAAAGCAGCTCCGCACGACCACAGTTTGAACCGCACGACAGCAGTTTATTTCGCACGATTTACGCACGACACACGATATTTACACACGACTAAGTTTATTTTTACATTTATTTGTAATCTGTTGTACACAAAACACCTGTTACAAAAGGACTTTCACCCCTGTTTGGCGACTATAGTGCACCGTCGACTCTCACAAGTCGACTGCGGTTTTTTCCCTCGTTTTGGGGTTTTCCGCGTCACCAAATCTCTTGTCTTGTTTACTTTTTCCTTGCGATTGTGTTGATTAGTCTTGAGATACATTTCTTTAGTTGTTAAAAGTCCACATCAACCTTAAGTTGTTCTTTTGGGCGATTTTTGGCATTAACAGCACGCTTTTCGATGTCCATCTTCTACATTTCATTTCTATAAATAGAAAGGAGGCGACGGCAGAACAAAACGAAGACGACGACGAGGAGAGCAGGAGACGGTTGAGGAATCTCTTCTCTTCTTTTAGTAGATAATTTAGATTAGGTTTAAAATTATTTTCCTTAGCTAATTTTTATTTTCAAGCAATGTGTTTGTAATCTTTTGGCTCATATTGTGTTGAGACTTGTTGCACTTTTTACTATCATTTGATTTCCATTTATGCAAACTTTGAATTAATCGTTTATCACATTTCGGTCGGTTAATTTGAGTAGGTACCCTCGAATTGTTGAACCTAATTGTGAATTGCTAGATAGAGTTGTGAATCCGTAATTGTTCTAAACTCTATTTTAGTAGCAAATAATACTTCAATTGATTGGGCATCTGATTAATTTTAGTGTTGTGGGTTTGTTTAATCTAGTCTAAATGGTCGACATCCGATCATTGGCTAGGAATGGTGTTTGTGTAATCTTAAAGCAATCGGTAATTGAACTCTATGTTCGTAACTAGATTAGATTAACCGGTTAGAAATTAGTTACTGAGCTTCTCGTGCTAATTGATGTTTGACAAATGGTGTATCAATGCGTATCGATACTCGAGTCATTCTGGAAAATAAAATGAAAAAAAATCTTTTTAAGAACAAGTCTATGATACTCGATCCGGTCAATGGTTTACACTCATTGCTTGATTATAATTATCGTTTCTCGCTTTAATTTTATATGCTTAGTTTAATTATTAACCACCCCCCTTTTTTATATAAAGCGTAGAAGTTTTACACTTTCACATCCAATCCCTGTGGAATCGACCCTACTTGCCACTATTGCAATCTTTGTTGTAATTTGGGGTAATAGGACTTTATTATTTGCCGGGCTCAACACCCGTCAAATTTTTGGCGCCGTTGCCGGGGTTTGGCATCGATGAATGTTGTTAGTTTTTGCGCTTTATTTTCTGTTTAATTTACATTATCTTTTATTTTATTATGTAATCCTATCGTGTACCTAACACCAATTTCTTTTGAGTGTTTTTACATCTTTCATGGCGTATTTTTCTTCTTCTAACGGGCCACAATACACCACCATGGGATGCGATCCAATCGAGGTACGTCTTTCCTCCCTTGAGTCGAAAATTTCAGATTTAACTGATATTGTGAAACAGTTGGGTTATAGAAACTAGAAAGGCACCGCAAGTGGGAATGTTTGGGATGTATCCTCACAATTCTCATCCACTGAACACATGTCCAACATTCTATTACAACACTGAGTCGGCCTACACTTACGGAGAATTTCCATGCCCGAGCCAAGATGTTGACTCGTACTCAAGTGCTTACCAACCGAGATGGCAAGACTATCCATATCCGAATGAGTATGATTACGAATGGCAAGATCAATCATTCCATTGCTATGAACAGACACCACCGACAACACAACACTATTCTGAAAACTCAGGTATGTCTCTTGAAGAAATGGTCCAACTGATGTCTCTTAATACAACTTTATATTCATTTTAGCAGGAAACATTCAAGTTCCAACAAGAGACAAGGGCTCAAATTCAGAGCTTAGAGAACCATATTAGTGCATACATGTCTTCTCAAAGTCGGTGGGAAGCTCATGATGAAAAGCTAGGATTGGTTGATAAGTGGAAAATAGAGACCTCCATTGAAGAAGTGGTCTCAAGTACATCTCGTTCACATATCAATGACAAGGGAAAAGACGTTGAAATTCATAATCTGATGGTGGTGACTCCTCCTCCTTTTCATATGCCTTTGGTCAATCATAAAAAGGAGGAGAAAGAATTTAAGGAAACCGGTAAAACCTTCATGAAACTCGAAAAACCGAAGGTTGATGACGAGAAGGTTAACCCGGGAGTTCAAAACACCTTTGCAAAGCTTAAAAATGCTATATCGCTAGAGTGCAAAGGACCCATGCTTGGAAGCCCGGTGGACTTCAAAGCGACCCAATACACGGTGAAGAAGCGTGTGTGGGACATTGATTTGTTAGATACGGGATATAAGTGTGGAAGACGTCTAGCCAAAGATGTATAAGAAAGGCGCTACATGGGAGGCAACCCATGGGTTTTTAAATTTATGCGTTTGTCTTTGTTTTGCTTTTGTAGTCTTCCATATCGTCGTCTAAACTCTTTCCTATATTTTTCAGGATTTCCTTCTCGAAATGGAGCTTAAATGGACGTACCCATCTTCACGGATTCTTACATTGGAGGCCACTCACCAAATCTAGGGAGTTTTCTGTCTCCCCTTTCTTTTATTGCTTAGAGTGTCCTATATATATTTAATACATTGAGGACAATGTAGTAATTAAGTGTGGGGGTGGGGGTTATTTGCATGGCCTTGCATGAGTTAGGATAATTTGGGTATATGCTTGCTTTTTAGGGGCAATTTTTTGCATTTTTTTTGCAAAATTCTGTGCTTAAATGTGGATCTATGTCCGTTTGAACGATGTGTTAGCATGCTTTTATGAGCTTAAATGTCGATGATAATGAGTTTGAACACATGTATAGCATGATTGAGCTTTGATTGATAGCACTTAGAGTCAACTAGTAGTAGTATACCAGTTTAAGTTAGACTTTTGCTAATCTCTTGAACTAGCTTTAACACCGTGAGACTTTGAGCCTATTAGACTAAACATTTAAATTAGTCTCGAATTCATTTCTTGTGTGATTACGTCATGCCTAGATGTGTATCTCTAGAACTTGATTTGTCTCTCCTTAAGATTACATGATATCTACATGCTAATAAATATGATAAAGGCTATCATTTTCTCATTTTTTAGCCCATTAGCCTTAAGCCTACCCTTATGTTATTATTATTCGATTTGTGCACCTTTTTGAGCCTTTACCTATGTCTTTTGCCACCCACATTATAAACCAAACCAAACACGACTCACCCGACCAACCACCAATGGAGTGTCTCGGTATCCCATATTCTCGAAAGTACAACATATATGTTGGGAAAGAAAGAAAAAATGAAAAAAAAATCATTGAGAAAAAAAAGTGTGTCGTCAATAAATAAATAAGTAAGACGACAAAAATAATGATATGGTTGATTATAAACGTTTCATTTTTATCCCCTATCATCCAAAGGGAAATGTGCTTCAAAGATAAATATCTAAAGTCCTTTGTTGAGGAAAAAAAATCATTGTTGAAGAACCGATTTCTCCATTGGTGTAAGGTATTTAGTCACTTTTCCCAAATACATCACTACCTTACCCAAAGCCTTATTTTACATTACACCCGTAATAGTCCTTTTGATTTATTTACATGTATTTTATTCGAGTAGTGGAGAGTGAGAGACTTTTCAAGATTATGGTAGGTACATACTAGCGTAGTGACGGTTTGAGCGATACACTTTGAACCCAATGAGTGAATTGAGTGTTGTTTTAATTATCTCATTCGTGAGAGTTCTCGATATTAGCTTATGTCTCTTTTAATTGGTATGTGCTATAATTGATGCTAAGTTGCAAATCTCGTGTTCATGATGTGCTATATATGTTGACACTCTCGTTGGATTCAACTTTTATACCACGTGCTAACTTAAGTCATTGTCGGGACGGACAATAATCTAAATGTGGGGGAATTTGATAAGTGCTAATTTTATATACATTTTATATCAAATTTACCCTAAAAATAATGTTAATTAGATGTTTAAAATACCCCTATTAATTTGAATTGATATTTATTTGTGAAGAACCAATTAAGATCATAAATAAATATAAAGATGTAATCTAATGCAAAAAGCTGATTTTGAGACGTTCTGTATACATGCAGTGCCCACTGCGGACACACTGGAAAAGCAAGTGCCCACTGATGGCACTCTTGAAATCCATCGCTCAAAAATTTGCAAGTTGATCATGTTGGTGTTGTGATGAGGATAAGGTGGCACGCTTTTCGATGTCCATCTTCTCCATTTCATTTCTATAAATAGAAAGGAGGCGACGACAGAATAAAACGAAGACGACGACGAGGAGAGCAGGAGACGGTTGAGGAATCTCTTCTCTTAAATTAAGATTAGGTTTAAAATTATTTTCCTTAGGTAATTTTTATTTTCAAGCAATGAGTTTGTAATCTTTTGGCTTGGATTGTGTTGAGACTTGTTGCACTTTTTACTATCATTTGATTTCCATTTATGCAAACTTTGAATTAATCGTTTATCACAGTTTGGTCGGTTAATTTAAGTAGGTACCCTCGAATTGTTGAACCTAATTGTGAATTGCTAGATAGAGTTGTGAATCCGCAATTGTTCTAAACTCTATTTTAGTAGCAAATAATACTTCAATTGATTGGGCGTCTGATTAATTTTAGTGTTGTGAGTTTGTTTAATCTAGTCTAAATGGTCAGCATCCGATCATTGGCTAGGAATGGTGTTTGTGTAATCTTAAAGCAATCGGTAATTGAACTCTATGTTTGTAACTAGATTAGATTAACCGGTTAGAAATTAGTTACTGAGCTTCTCGTGCTAATTGATGTTTGACAAACGGTGTATCGATGCGTATCGATACTCGAGCCATTCTGGAAAGTAAAATGAGAAAAATCTTTTTAAGAACAAGTCTATGATACTCGATCCGGTCAATGGTTTACACTCATTGCTTGATTATAATTCTCGTTTCTCGCTTTAATTTTATATGCTTAGTTTAATTATTAACCCCCCCTATTTTATATTAAGCATAGAAGTTTTACACTTTCACATCTGGAATCGACCCTACTTGTCACTATTGCAATCTTTGTTTTAATTTGGGGTAATAGGACTCTATTATTTGCCGGGCTCAACACCCGTCATATCTAAAAATCAACACCTAAATCTCTCAAACTTATGCTCTCATACCATCTTGTAACACCCTCAAAATTGGAAAGAGCAACTAACTAAAACTTTCAATAATACAACCAAAAAGAATAGAAATTCTTCATATAAACCAATACTAGAGATAACTCAAATTAAGTTCTATAATAAACCTCAAATAATTCATTACCCAAGTCTTATTACAAAGACTAAATCCATAACGGGTGTTACCTCACCCAAGTACGAGTTGTTAATCCCAAAATGAACGCGGAAGACTTCATTAAGCAAAACACTTCTCGAGCACACAACTAGCACTCCTCTCTTCACAGTGTCACTAGAATTATTCCCAACCCGAACCTGTTGCACATGCCGACAAATAAAAAGGTTAGGCTAACGCCTAGTGAGTTCAAGAGTTTTATCATGATTGCGTAAATCAAAAATCGGGGAGGATGTAGCTTGAAAACATAATTTCCCAAAAGAATTTATACCAATTATGTAAACAACTCGTTTTCCCAACACACCCAAAACTTGATGTTAAATATCCCGAGTAATATAAACGTGAATAAAACTCCAATATTTAAAACATCCAATAAGGATGAGGCATAGTAATCCGCCAATAAACCATGGGAAACAATTCATATAAATAAAATACGTCACCGAAATATGTATAAAAGTAAATACCCCAAAAATAACACCTTTCGGTGACGGGGGAGACCCAGTTCCATCGAATGTGACGGGCACACAAAGTTAGGTCACTTATGATGTTATTGGATTACACCTCAAGTCCCGGTTTTAGTTCCCATGCCATAAATACATCACAACCTCAAACCATATACATGTCTTTATTGCCTACTCCGTCGAGTTACACCTCAAGGAATTATGGGACCACATTGCCTATCCAATCTAGACGAGTTACACCTTAAGGACTTCGATGTCCCTTATTGCCTACTCGCTAGTGGCCCCGAACGGGCTACCGCATATAACCATGCGTTCCGAAAGTCCACTCCTCGTGCACAAAGAGATAGACACCAACATAACTCATAGTCCTGGAGTACAACCCATAACAGTTCCTCTCCACAAAAGGAACGAGACATCAACAAAGCTAGTTCGACATAAGCCCCAAAGGGAGAATATCAAGACTCATCACTATTAAGTATGATTGACTTACATATTTATGGATCCAATGCATTACAGTCTAAAACGTTACATGACTCAAAATGAATGAACTAATGCATTCAAAACATGTAAACTTCAAATAAGATGCAAGTAAATGCGTACATGTAATAACCAAGTTTTCTATTTTAAAGAAACATAAGATGGATGGGAGGAAGGTGGAATTCTATTCTTGAGGGACCAAAGTGTAATTGTGGGAGGAGGGTATAAACCCCTCATTTTTGGACACAAAACCCTACACAATTTACAATTGGGAGCAGCTGTGTATGTGTGGTAGCAGGAAGAAGAAATCAATCTAACATTTGTGATTTTGGGAAGAAGGCAAGGAGAGTATTGCATCAGGAATAGCTCTAACATCAAATTCGAGAAGGTAAACTCCTAATCTCATGCTCTTATCACGTATGTGAGTGGGTTTTAAGTTTATTGAGTTTCTAAGATGAAATGGGATTTACTCGAAATTTATGTTAAGTGGGAACTTCATTTTGGTATCTATTAATGTCATAAGGTTTCCTGCAATCTTTTTTTCAATGTTTTCGATAAGCGTATATTGGTTGGATTAAATTTTTGGTCACCCAGAGTGTTTTGAGCGGAAGCTCGGCTTAGTCCGGAACTGGCAGAGTCCGGATCCGGAAGTGGAATCCAGAATGGGACCGGAATCCGGAAGTGGAATCCGGAATGGAAGTGGAATCCGGAATGGGTCCGGAATCCGGAGTGGGATCCAGAATCCGGAAGGGGAATCCGGAATGGGCCGTAATCCGGAATGGATTCGCAAAGAGGGGTGAAGTCCGGAACTCTGGTTTGAGATTCAATAGTTTCTTTTGAGCCATGTTTATTTAGGGATCTGTTCAGAATGTGGCGAGTGTCAACTGAAGACTTATTATTCTTATTCTCTTTAATGCCATAGGTGTTCCGTCTAGAAACTGAAGCTTACGTGAGAAGTATTGTGCTAGGACGACACGTGAGTTTTTCTAACCAAATACGTATTTTAAACGTGTTTTCTGAAGTAAGTAAATGAATATGAAATGATATGTTTTATGACATGAAAATGCATGTATGAAAGTTTACTTGAGATGTATGCATACATTGTTGATAGATGTAAAGTGGCTAAGTCGGGGGGTGTGGCCCGCCAGTACTCATACCGGGGGGTGTGTCCCGTTTATGCCATGGGAGGTGTGACCCAGTAAGGCAGTGTGAGACTAACACGTTGTCACTTTCGAGTGACCTCAGTGTGCCATTTACATGTGTGGTGGTTATATGAAAGCTTTGTTTAAAGTTGTTATATAAGAATGTTATGAAATGCTTTAAATATTTATTATTGAACGGTTGCTTCTTGAGGGAGCTCACTAGACCTCATGGTCTAACCCTCGCTTTTCCAAAACTAAACATTTTCAGGGAAGTCGCTATTAGGGAGCTCTGGAAAGGGCAAGGAGAAGAATTAAGGTGTGAGAATGCTGTTGGCCGATTAGCTGTTGCAGTTACCTTTTAGATTTTTAGTTATATTCTCAGTTGTGTATAGGTTGTTTCCGCCAACCTAGTTTTTGAGACAACTGTACTTGAGAAAATTTTGGGACCCCTTTTTGGGCTGTTTAATATTCAATGCTATGTTATATTTTTATTTTTTGTTTGGGTTGTTAGAATTGGTATCAGAGCCATAGTTTAAGGGATTTAGGTGACTGGACGGGCCTAGACTTAAACTGAAGGCGTAGAAATCACAACTGAGAATTATGAAAGCGCTAGGAGGGCACTATACCTGGAATATGACTAACAGGGTAGCGAGAACAGTCATGTAAGGTAGGTTCAGGATTACACCTGGCGAGTGTAATTGCGAACTTACAGGTACATGTATATGCTTAATTTGCCTTATTATCCTGGGTCTGTCGCCTTAAATCGTTTATTTTGGCATGTTTCAGTAAGCAAAAATGTCTGAACGAATCGTGAGAAGTAGGTTGGTACCGGTGGGTGACGAAATCCTCATGGAAGATGGCCCGGTGGTGCCCCCAAGGCCGACAACCACCCGTGGGAGAGGGCTGGGAAGACCGCCACGACGAGCTTCCACCCAGGCGGAGGGAGCTGGTGCAGCGACGCGAGGGAGGAAGAAAGCGTCGGCTACCCATTGGGCTATAAGTGTAGGTGCACCAGAAGTGCGTGAACCACTCCACCAGGAGAGTACCGCCTCGATGGGAGAAAGGAGTCAGCCGAATAATCCAATGAGGAACCGGAACCAAGCGTTTGTAACTGAAGAAACGTTTACGGCTGAAATGGGCAAACTGCATGTATTGCTGAAGAATCAGATTAAGACTACGTCGGAGGGGCGAACTAAGAGTGGGAACGAGACGAAGACCGAAGCGTCTTGTTTACCTTCGACTGTGGTGGGAGATCACTCGCTGTCGACTCCGTTTGTGGCTAATGAACCGAAGACAAAAAAATGAACTTTTAAGATTTTTGCATCGTGCAAGCCTCCGTCCTTCAGTGGGGAGCGCAATCCAGTTTTGGCTCTGAGATGGAAACGTGAGATGGAGCTAGCTTTCGAAACGAGTAAGTGTGCTGAGGAAGACAAGGTGCTATTTGCCATGTCTATGCTGAAGGCTGATGCCATCTTTTGGTTGGACGTCAAGACTGGTGGTAAGGGTTCAGAGATAGCGAAGACAACTACCTGGGAGTTATTCACTAAGAGGTTCAAAGCTCAGTTTTGCCCGGTGGCGGCAGTTAAGAAGCTTGAGGAGGAATTTCTAGGGTTGGAGCAAGGGGCGATATCAGTACAAGAGTATACGTCAATGTTTATTGAGAAAGCTCGGTTTGTTGAATTGTATGTACCTAATGATGAGAGGCGTATAGAGAGGTACATCTGGGGACTGAAGAGTAGTGTGAGGAAGTTGGTTCAGGTAAAGGATCCCGCTACCTTTCAAGATGCGGTAGATACAGCGGAACTCACAAAAAAGGAGAAGACCAGGCAGATGTCAAAGAAAGTCGGGGATAAATGGAAGTGGGAAGGGCCGAATCGTGATGCTTAGAGGCCTAGTGCTCCTTGACCCGAGCTGCGGGTGGGACCCAGGACAGGAGAGAAACCTTGTGGTAAGTTGTTGATCCAAACCCTTAGTGATTTGATAATGACCCTCTCTTATATACTTAGTGAAAATTGTAAGTAAAACAATATGTATCAGAGTTTCACTATCGCTGATAAGTACTAAGATCTTACAGTACCGCTGATAGGAGATCTTGCTCTTTAGATTAAACATTCATCGAACACTGTTCACCATAATGCTCCGAGTCTGTTCAGTACTTATGGTGATCGCTGATAAGTTAGTTGTTTACTTATGATCTCTGAAGACAAGTTTCACGTCAACATAGGTTCTACGCTGAAGTCGAAGATCAAGTTCAAGAACCAGCGACAAGTCTCCTAATGAACTGATGCGGATCAGGGAAGACTCAGATTTGTCCACAACGTGAAGTATCAAGTACAAGACTTTAGCTATCGCTGAATTCTATCATTCGCTAATGTAGAATGATAGATCGCTGAATCAACGAAAAGCTGATCATGAAGTCCTCCGTACAAAGTACTTTTGTCTTAACCACCCTTGCACGACTCCGTACGATATGTCAGAAAAAGAACCTCCTTATTGTCTGAAATCGTACAACCACTCTAATACTACACTGTTCAAACATGCGGCTACTAAGGTTGTCAACAAAGGTCAATGACGTACAACCAATGAGTTGCTGCCACGTGTAAAGTGTAAACTGCCATGCATTAAATGCATGCAGTATATAAGAAGAAGAACTCACTTCTTTTTGAAGTAACTTGCTAACTCTGGACAAGTTCATCCTTCTTATCTTGAGATAGGTTATTATTAGTAATTTCCTTCTCTTTCTTAGTGCAAGAAACTTAGTGTTCCAACTTGTTTAGATTTAGGTTTATCCTTAATCTTGTTTCCGCAACAAGCTGTAAATTGTTAATGATTTATCAATAAACAATTTAGAAAAGTAAAATCTTAGTGTTTGTATTCACCCCCCCCCCCCCTTCTACAAACTTGTATAGCCCTTCGGGACCAACAAGTGGTATCAGAGCAGATTTGTTTAATCTCATAAACAAAGATCTAATCTATACTAAGATTTCTCTTCCTTGCTATTTCTGAAAATGGCTGCCAACAGCCCAACACAAACACAAATTATATCGACAATGGTTCTCTTGCCAAACCCCCTAGATTCTCCAGAGAAAATTTTAATCTATGGAAAAATAGGATGATTCTCTTCTTAGAAGGTGTAGACCCTACTATGCCTTACTATCTTGAAAACGACCCATATATTCCTATAAGAATCGATGCTGCAGTACCAGCCGCTGAGAATAGACCTGCTATTCCAGAAAGGCTGATACCCAAGGAAGTTCATATGTGGACTGACGAAGATAAGAAGAAAGTGGCTATCGACACAAAACCCAGATCCATAACTATCCATGGCTCTACCTGACGAAGTCTACCATTCCGTCATGAACCTAAAATCCGCAAAAGCCATGTGGGACACAATATGTGTTCAGTATGAAGGTACGTCTGAAGTCCAGGACTCTCGAAAGATCAACCTGGTAAGACAATACGAAAGTTTCATTTGTGGTAAGAATGAAACTCTCTCTGAAGTTCACCAACGTTTTAATTGCTTAAGAATAGATCTAAAAACTGTTGGTAAGGAACATTCTAACTTTGAAGTGCTGACAAAGTTTCTAGAATGTTTACCTGAAAGCTGGGACAATTATTCTATGTGTCTCAAGTTGTCAAAGGATCTAAGATCAATAACCCTTGCTACCTTATATGGCACGATGCTGAATCATGAGCAATTGAGCCATCTTAAGAAGAATCTTGTAAAAGATTCCAAAAGCACCCCTGTTGCTTTAATCTCAGAAGAACCTTCTACTCAGCGACCCGTGGTCACTATCACTGAGTTAGAAAGTAACTCTGAAAGGTCATCAGAATCTAACTCTTCAGATGATGATGAATCTTTGGCTCTCCTAACTAAAAAGTTCAGGAGATTCGCCAAAAAGAAAATGTTCAGAAAGAACAAACCCCTTTCTATTACTGATAAGCCAAGATCATCAGCTATTGTTGATAAGGCTACTGCTACTTGTTTTAACTGCGAAAAGATTGGACATTTCGCTAACGAGTGCAGGTCTAAGAAAGTTTCGAGAAAATCAGCGTTTCCCAAGAAATCCTTTATTCCCAGGAATAAAGATGACAAATACGCTAAGCTGAAAGAAAAGTATGCGAAGCTGAAAAGCTTTAAGAAGAAAGGCAAAGGCCTGATGGCTTATGATTGGGCTGCCTCTGATGAAGAAGAATCATCATCTGACTCTGAAGATGATGAAGCAAATCTATGTCTTATGGCCAAGATTGAAGATGAGGAAGAAAGCTCAGACATTCCCTCTACTTCAACCTCTGCTATTCAGGTATCACCTTCCTTCTTTACAAATATTGCAAATATTAATGAAGCTGATAGTCTTCGCAAAATCGATCTCTTGACTAGAAGTTTATATGAAGCCATGAATGGCAAAACTGTAGTTGAAAATCAAAACCTTGATCTCGCTGAGCAGCTAAAAAACTGTCACCTTCAAATAGAAAAACTTTCTAAGATTGAAGAAGATTTTAAAGATCAAGTGCATTTAAATCAGCTAGTCAAAATCGAGCGAGAAGAAGATATCTCTGCTTTAAGAGCTGAAAAAGCTACTGTTGAAGGATGGTGTAATTCTTCAACAAAGATCACTGAGATAATTAAGTCTCAGTATCCCCTGAGTGATAAACGTGGTCTTGGTTACAAAGCTTATAATCTAGAACCAACCACTGATTGTTCCATGCCCTTATTTGGAACTTTCGTATCCTCAGTCGCTGATACTTCATCCTCTCAGTGTTCCTCATCCAGACCGCCTATCTCTGAGGAAACTTCTACCTCTTCAAAAGGTAAAGAGAAAATGGTTTATCCAAAACCCACCTCTGTCTTTAAAGATAAAGGTAAAGGAATTGCTATTTACCAAAATCCTCAGAAGGGTACCTTAGTACCTAGGCTGAATGCTTCTAAAGCTTTAGTGATTCATTCCTCTGGATCAAGGAATCAGATCTCTGGATCTACTCAGCGTGGATCTATTCAGCGATCTACTCCTAGAATCAGAGTGGATGTCTCTGGTAAGAAATCCGAAGAACTGAATGTTCCTCCCATTTCAAAAGCCATTAGGTTACTTGGTGCTGGTACTTCTAATTCAAAATCTAAAGCTCAGCATTCAAATGGTCCTAGAACTACTTTTAGTTATAGGAAATGTTATCACTGTGGACTCACTGATCATATTGCTAGTAAGTGCCCCACAGCCACCAAAGCTGAAAAGATAGCTAAGGTGAAGATTGCCCCCGAGGCAAACAAGACCACTGAGGTTAAGAAATTAACCAAAGTGAAGACTGACAAAGCTGAATCTTCAAATGCTGCGAAGATTGCTGAACCTTCCATTCCAACTACTTCCACTGACAAACGTGTACACATGGTTAAGTGGGTACCCAAGAAAAACTAATCTTCCTTTGTGATGCAGGTTAAGAAGGGTATCTGGTATCTCGATAGCGGATGCTCTAGACACATGACTGGAAAGAAAAGCCTGCTCGCTGAATACAAGGAAGAGAAGGGTCCCTCTGTGACTTTTGGAGGAAATGGAAAAGGACATACCTGAGGGTTTGGTGTACTCTCTAATGGTACAACCACCTTCAGAAGAGTCGCATATGTTGAAGGGCTGAAGCATAATCTTTTAAGCATCAGTCAGCTTTGCGATAAGGATAACAAGGTAATCTTCACCAAGGAATCCTGCTTTGTCACTGACAAAAAGGAGAAGATAGCTCTCAGCGGTTATCGTTTGGAAAATGTTTATGTAATAAACATGGACTCAACAACCACTGATAACTCCTGTTTCTTCTCAAAAGCCTCATCTGATGTCAACTGGCTATGGCATAAGAGGCTCTCTCATCTGAATTTCAAGACACTGAACACACTTTCTTCAAAAGAGTTAGTCACTGGTCTACCTCATCACTCATACGCCAAAGAGTCTTTATGTTCAGCGTGTGAGAAAGGGAAGCAGACCAAAGCAAGCTTTAAGTCAAAGCAAATCTCCTTAGTGTCATCTCCTCTGCAACTTCTCCATATGGATTTATTTGGCCCTGTTAACAAACAATCCATCGTTGGAAAGAAATATACACTAGTCATAGTTGATGAATTCTCTCGTTATACATGGGTTATGTTTCTCCGTTCAAAGAGTGACACCCCTGAAGAACTCATCACCTTTGTTCGGAAGATGGAAACCCTGAACAATTTGACCGTTCGCTCAATAAGGAGTGATCATGGGACTGAATTCAAAAACAGTTCTCTTGATTCCTTCTTTGAGAGTAAGGGTATTTCTCACAACTTTTCATCAGTGAGAACACCGCAACAAAATGGAGTCGCTGAAAAAAGAAATAGAACAATTATTGAAGCTGCACGTTCAATGCTCAGCGATTCTCACCTGCCTACTCAGTTTTGGGCAGAAGCTGTCAACACTGCTTATTTTACGCAAAACGGGTCGCTGATAGTCAAAAGATTCAATAAGACAGCCTATGAACTTTTTCATGGGAGAAAGCCTTCAATCAGCTTTCTTCACATCTTTGGATGTCAGTGTTTCATACTGAACAACAGAGATGCCCTTGGAAAGTTTGATCCTAAGGCTGATGATGGAATCTTTCTTGGATATTCTTCAATCTCCAAAGCCTTCAGCGAACTCTAAACCGTCCAGCGATACTGAAGAACTGAATCAATGGATGTTTTCTCATCTTGGTGATTCAGAAGATATTCCCACTTCTCATACTCATACAGTTGAAGATGATAGTCCTACTATCATCCCAAATATGCAGAATAGTGAAGCTGAAACATCATGGGTCTCAGCTGTTCCTTTAAACACAATACCTGCTTCTGTACCCAATGTCTCAGACATTCCATCTACTTCACAGCAATCAGTGATCATAATGACAACTGCACCCATTCCTCTCTTAGCTGATACTCCAGACGTCGCTGAAGCCTCATCTTCAGCTACTCCAGTTCAGGTTGAGTCAACGTCTCATGCTCTGGCTCAGCGATGGACTGTAAATCACCCAATTGATCAATATCTTGGTGATCCAAACGCTGGTATTCAGACTCGACGAAGTGCAGGCAATATTTGTTTATTTGTTAACTTTATTTCTCTGACTGAACCAAAGAAAGTAGATGATGCCCTCAAAGATCCAAACTGGGTCAGCGCCATGCAAGAAGAGCTGACTGAATTCGAAAGAAACAAAGTTTGGAAACTTGTTCGAAGACCAACTGACAAAACAGTGATAGGCACTAAATGGGTCTATCGAAACAAGTTGGACGAACATGGAACTGTAATCCGCAACAAGGATCGTCTTGTTGCTCAGGGATACAGACAAGAGGAAGGCATAGATTACGACGAAACATTTGCTCCAGTAGCAAGACTAGAATCTATTCGTCTATTCTTAGCATACGCTGTACACAAAGACTTCAAAGTATATCAGATGGATGTTAAGTCAGCGTTTCTAAATGGAAAGCTGAATGAAGAAGTCTATGTGGAACAACCTCCAGGATTCTCAGATCCTAAGCGTCCAGGTTATGTTTATAAACTGGATAAGGCACTTTATGGCTTGAAGCAAGCTCCACGTGCATGGTATGACACTCTATCTACTTATCTCCATATTGAACAATTTTAGCGAGGTAAAATCGACAAAACTCTATTTTTTAGGAAAGTAAAAGGTCATATCATTCTTGTTCAGATATATGCTGATGACATTATATTTGGCTCTACTAACCCTGATCTTTGTACTCGTTTCGCTGATAGAATGAAAGATGAGTATAAAATGAGCATGATGGGTGAACTAACATATTTCCTTGGTCTTCAGATAAGGCAAAGTGAAAAAGGAACTTTCATTAATCAGGAAAAGTATGTTAAAGATATGCTGAAGAAATTCGACTTAACTCAAAGTTTAGCTATGAAAACCCCTATGGCACCACCGCTGAAACTAGACAAGGATACTAAGGGTATCCCTGTTAATGTCACGCTGTACCGTGGGATGATCGACTCTCTCTTGTATCTTACAGCTAGCCGAACCGATATTATGTACGCAACATGTTTGTGTGCACGATATCAAGCCGAACCCAAGATATCTCATATGACCGCTGTAAAGCGAATTTTTCGATACCTTAAGGGTACTGCGAATCTAGGTCTTTGGTATCCCAAAGACTCAGGATTTGATCTAATCGCCTATTCAGATTGTGATTTTGCAGGTTGCAAATTGGATAGGAAAAGCACCATAGGAGGATGTCAGCTCCTGGGTGGAAAGCTGGTGAGTTGGACAAGCAAAAAGCAAAACTCAGTGTCCACCTCCACAGCTGAAGCTGAGTATGTAGCCACTGGAAGCTGTTGTTCTCAGGTCTTGTGGATGAGAAATCAACTACTGGACTATGACCTTCAGCTCTCAAATATTCCAATATATTGCGACAGCACAAGTACCATCGCTATAGCAAATAATCCAGTACTACACTCAAAGACAAAACACATCGAAATCAGGCATCACTTTATCAGAGATCATGTGATGAATGGTAATATAGAACTTCACTTTATCCCAACTGATTATCAGTTAGCTGATCTATTCACCAAACCTCTTGATGAGACAAGATTCAACTTTCTCATCAGCGAGCTTGGAATGCTGAACTTTGAAGAGTAAAATCTTCAGCGGTTCACATTTGATCAGCGATAGGATAAAATCGACTTCTATAACCCATTCTATCATCTTCTCTCTGAATAAACTTGATTCGCTGATATCAAGGTATGTTTTTCTCTCTCTGACAATCGCATGTAAATGCAAGATTTCAAAATAAATCGCATCGCTGAATATCTCTTCCTTAATCAGCGATACTTTGAAATTTCTAAAACCAACACTGATATTTCTATTCAGTGCTTCATATTTTCAAAAGTTTCCCTGAGTTTTCAAAACCTCAGAGACATCCAAGAATATGAAAGGACTGTTGTGACGTCATTGCAACGGATAAGCCCCGACACGTTCTTCTTTCTGACACACGTTTGCACGTTTCGTTTACCTTCCAATCAAATGCAAACACGTGTCCGTGTCATGATGAAAATCTTTTCCCGCTCAAGATTTTCTCTCTCTAATCTCACTATATAAACTTATTCTGGGTTTATATTTTTTCTTTTACGCGAACTTCTCCTCCAAGCAAGAAAAAGAAAATTTACTGTTGCATTTGTGCTCTCAAGTTTTTTTAAGAACTTAAGAACTTCATCTTCCTCAACGAACCAGGTTAATAATTCTTTTATTTTACTTGTTTCTTCAAACTTGTTAATGATCTTCTCTTTGTTTTCACAAGATCAAACAAAAGAACTTTATAAAATGAAATAATTTCTTTCATGGTTTTATGAACACAACCTTTCATGGTTGTTCTTCAAGTTTAAACGCAAAATCTTAAACTTGTTCTTCATTCGTTTTTCCAGAATCCTTTCTCAAAAACTGGAAAACATGATTTTCATTGGGTTTGCCTTTTTTTTCAAAAACAAGAAAAACCCTAATCTTCATTAAGACATTTTCGTCTGAATGAAATGGACAAAATTCGAACCATCTTATTGGAAAATCTTTCCACATTAAGATTATTCTTATTTGTTAATCTTTGGTTGAACTGATATACAGAAAATGGCATCTACTGACATTTCCAAGAACACCATCGCTGAGAACACTGCTGCTGATAATACTACTGAGGAATTGGATATCATCAAGGCTCCTCAGGTTAAGTTCTCTCTTGACGAACTGGATTGGACCAAGCCAAATAACCTCTATGCGCTTCTCGAGTTTCCTCCTCGAAAGCAAGTCACACATCTAGATGATGCTGTGAACTTTCTGAAGAATTGTTGTCTATCCACAGCCCTGACCATAACACCTCCTGCACATCAGCTACTGCTATCCCAATTCTGGTACTCTGCCAGACACTCTCAGCTACCATCAACCAAAGACTCCTAAAAAACAATTGACTGCATCCTCTGCGATACTGACTATGGCACTATGAAAATTACACCTGCCATTATCTGCAAAGCCCTGAACCTTCCCTTGGCCACCAAAGAAAAACCCTTTGTTCCCTTCCCTGACCACAAGAAACACTCAGATAAGGAAGCTATCATTGCATTCTTCGATGCAATGGGCTATGTATGGGAAACTGGGAGGGACAAGAAGCCCGAGAAGAAGCTGACCCTCATCAAAAAGTCTAAAATGCCCAGCGAGATGAATTTCATCTTTGCTCACTTAATCAGCTGCATGACTGCAAAGACCGGCTCCTCTGATCAAGCCGCTCAACCTCAACAAGCAATGGGATATGCCTTGCTGAAAGGTCTACATATAGACTGGGCATCGATAATCTACGATGATCTGGTACTCAGAGTAGACTCCACCGCTGATAGATCTCCATGTGTTCCTTATCCTCGATTCATCAGCGCCGTATTCCAAACAGGCCTGAAGGACAGCTACCCAAAAGAGGGTGACCTGAAACTCTCTCAGGTTGGCCCTAAGGTTCTCGACTTCAATCCAGTGGCGAATGAGGTACGTCTTTCTACACTTTTAACTCTTCTCAAATCTACTTCTTCTACTTCTATAGCTCCTTCAGCGGATAAACCCACCGCTGATACCCAGACTGCAACCTCCCTTCCTTCTCTTAAAAGGAAACACTCCTACACCCAACTTAGTTCCAAAAGAACTAAGAAAACCAAGGAGCAACCCCAACAATCTCTTGCTAAAGACTCCTCAACTCATCTCAAAGAGCTGAAGGAACGTTCAGTGGTACGCTCTGCCACAGCTGAACAAGCCACCCATTCTATCCCAGCTTCAGCGTGTCTAAACGCTGAGGTTACAAACTTGGAATCTACCCAACCTCCTTCAGTCTCTCAAAAGACTGACGAAGCGATTCTCAGCGAATCCAATGCTGAACTCCGCACCCAACCTCCATTCTTAACCTTCGCTTCTGCCTCTACCCAATTGGACTCTACTCCAGTTATCACTGAAGCACCTATCATTCCTCCAGAAGCTAAAGCTGACACTCAAGGAATGATGGGCGTAGGACCTGCAGCGATGACCATGCGTCCACGCACTCTAGCTGACGACATGGAACTTTTCTCAGGACACCGAGATTTTGATGCATTCACTAATCCTCCTGCAGGTATACACCAACCCCTATACACTGTAACTGAACCCCAAACTTTTGAGCTTTCCTCTATTCACAAGTTATTATATGTTACAGGTCCTAATTTGGGAGACATCAATGCCTCTATGAAGACAATAGAGACGACGCTGACAGGTCTCACAACTACTCTTTCCGACAACTCTTCAGCTGTAACAAACGCTGGAGAAAATCTCACAAAGCTGACATCCGTGGTCGAAAAGAATGCCTACAAAGCTGACTTGGAGAAGGTTGATAAAACGCTCAGCAACTTTGCCAAAGTTCTCGCTGATATCTACACAGACTACCTCGCCATCAAAACTTCAGTTGAAACCATGTCCAACGAGGTCACAACGCTGAAGACATCGGTTGGCAGAATCGAAGGAGATGTATCTGATGTAAAGTCCGACGTGAGTTCTGTAAAGACTGACGTGGATTCGATGAAGCAAATAATGCAGCAGATCCTGACCAACACGACCGCCCCTGCCCCTGCACCTTCATCTTTTACTCCGACGGATCGTGCTGAACTCGTGAAGATCAATCCTGGTATTTCTGGTCTAGAAAACAGATTATCAGCGATTGAAATTTGTGTGGGGATCCCTGGCCAAGAAGACAGGGAACCAACACAGGCTGCTGAGTCATCACATTCCTCCCCCACTCATCATGAAAAAGGGGGGGAGAAGAGCGCTGAAGACCTTTCCCATGATGAATCTATCAGGGGAGAGAAGACTGAAGACCTCACCTTTACTGAAGAAGGTGAGAAGACAACTGAAGCAGCCGCTGGACCTCAGGGAGATGAACACCCTGAGGGAACCGAGAAGCTTACCTCTGCATCTGAGGGGGAGCAACTCGAAGAAGAAGCTGAAGAATCTGAGTCTGAAGCTGAAGATGAAGAAGCCATCGACTTGTCTGATGACGAACCATCCTATTCTCCAAAGAATGATGATGATGAAGAAGATGATGATGATGACTCTTTTATCGTCAAGCCTGATCAGAGGACCACAACTCTTAGAGGAATATTGATAAATGAACCTATAGGGGAGCGGACAAAGACAAAGCCATCAGCGTCTGAATCTGACAAGGGCAAAGGAAAAAGTGTCGCTGAAGACGATGAAAATCTGACGATCTTGCTTAAAAAGCCGGTTTGTCAGGTACACTAATCTTCCTTACACTACATCCCTCCTCTCTATACACATTATCAGTTCTACACTCGCTATAACTTCCATACACTTTATCCCATTCTTTCTCTATCTCTGTTCTACCCAAATTCTTACTCGAACGATCGTTGTGTTTCAACTAGTCCTCTCCCCTGTTTGAGGATATCGCTGAAGTTCCTACAACTGCGACTTCACCAACAATAATCCCAGCTCGCAAAGCTGAAGAAATAATCCGGGTCTTAGATTTGAACTCTGAGACTGATGAACCTGAAGAACATATACTCTCTCACAAAAACAGACCTTCCTTGGCTCCTCAAAAGCTAAGTGAAGAGGATCAGAAAAGAAGAGATGAGATGATAAAGAAGTTCGAGGATCAGCGAATCATTCTGAAGCGTGATCAACTTCCTTCTATTCCTACAAAGTTCAAACTTTCAAAAAAGGAATACTAGGATCACCTCAGAGCTGAACGTCTAATCGCTGAAAGAAGGGAAGCTGAAGAAAAAGACAGAGAATACGCCATCCAGCTTACTCAACGATCAGTAAAATACCCCAAGCTAAAAAGAGCTCCAATCGAAGTTCAACGTAAGCTATGGGAAGAAGCCAAGAAGATCGTTGAAGAAAAGAGAACTGTGTCTCAATCTACCCTAGCCTGGAGCAAAGAAAAGGTACACTTCAGACTTCGACCTTCCAGAATAATCAAGGTACTCGTATCTGGAAGATCAACCATCAAATTTTCTATCGTTGAAATCGAGATATTCAGAGAAGACGGAATGTACGAAAAAATCTATGCTGAAGCTATCACGCAGTACGAACTCTCTGAATGGTTGGAGATCAGATTAGCCATCCAGAAGTCTCAGTCTAAGTACAAGGATCATTTTGAAAAGCTGATAAACAAGAAGATCGACTTAGTCTATTCTTGTGTGGATATTCCTCCTCCTCCTCCTCCTCTCGAAAGTCAGAAACGAAGGGCCTCTACAAAGAAAAAGTCTAAATCCTCAGAAGATGGTCCTCGTATTCGAAACAAAACAGGTATTGGTTTTTCTATGGAAGAAGTCCTTGATCCTGAACCTGACCTTTCTGCACTTGACACATCTCTTCCTCCTGATGAGACTTTCATCCCTGGGAAAGTCATAAGCCAACCCTACGGGATATTCTTCAATGACTGGGATGGACGAAAGCGTTTTCAACGAATCTCTGAACTTCCCATCACTCCCATCGAACAGCTGAAAGATCTCATCTACTGGTGTGACTTCAAGAATGACATTCAGACACGACATCTCAAACCCTTGATTTTTGAAGAAGCGCTGAACAAAAGAAATCAAGGAGTAAATGTACCTGACTGGATGATTCCCACATCAATGACCCTTGATGAACAACTCATTAAGGAAGAACCTCTATAAGCTGATAGAATCGCCTCATTCTTCTATTGTATCAGTTATTCTTTTGTACTTGTAATTTTATTCGCTGTACTTATAATTTTTCCACTTCCATCTGTAATCTTTACGAAGTTTAAAGAAAAATTTCAGCGAACGTACTTTACTACATCAGTACAGAAAAGATCCCAGAAAACAGTAAAAGGGACAAATATTTTATGAGTTCTTTTTATCCTTATGTTTTCATTAAATAGCAATTTTCTTTGTTGCTATGTCATAATCAAATAGGGGGAGATTGTTGATCCAAACCCTCAGTGATTTGATAATGACCCTCTCTTATATACTTAGTGAAAATTGTAAGTAAAACAATATGTATCAGAGTTTCACTATCGCTGATAAGTACTAAGATCTTACAGTACCGCTGATAGGAACTCTTGCTCTTTAGATTAAACATTCAGCGAACACTGTTCACCATAATGCTCTGAGTCTGTTCAGTACTTATGGTGATCGCTGATAAGTTAGTTGTTTACTTATGATCTCTGAAGACAAGTTTCACGTCAACATAGGTTCTACGCTGAAGTCGAAGATCAAGCTCAAGAACTAGCGACAAGTCTCCTAATGAACTGATGCGGATCAGCGAAGACTCAAATTTGTCCACAACGTGAAGTATCAAGTACAAGACTTTAGCTATCGCTGAATTCTATCATTCGCTGATGTAGAATGATAGATCGCTGAATCAACGAAAAGCTGATCATGAAGTCCTCCGTACAAAGTACTTTTGTCTTAACCACCCTTGCACGACTCCGTACGATATGTCAGAAAAAGAACCTCCTTATTGTCTGAAATCGTACAACCACTCTAATACTACACTGTTCAAACATGCGGCTACTAAGGTTGTCAACAAAGGTCAATGACGTACAACCAATGAGCTGCTGCCACGTGTAAAGTGTAAACTGCCACATTAAATGCATGCAGTATATAAGAAGAAGAACTCACTTCTTTTTGAAGTAACTTGCTAACTCTGGACAAGTTCGTCCTTCTTATCTTGAGATAGGTTATTATTAGTAATTTCCTTCTCTTTCTTAGTGCAAGAAACTTAGTGTTCCAACTTGTTTAGATTTAGGTTTATCCTTAATCTTGTTTCCGCAACAAGCTGTAAATTGTTAATGATTTATCAATAAACAATTTAGAAAAGTAAAATCTTAGTGTTTGTATTCATTCCCCCCCCCCTTCTACAAACTTGTATAGCCCTTCGGGACCAACATAAGTGTAACCGGATGCCTAAAGGGGAATGTTTGGCTGATAAGGAAGGGTGTTTAAAGTGTCGGAAGATGGGGCACATGGCACGAGATTGCCGTAGTTCGAGGTCATGTTATCAGTGCGGTTTGCCAGACCATGTCAAGATGGACTATCCACAACTAAGTAAGGGATTTGTTGGTGGCTATAACGGTAATGGTGATGTAAGGGACGGAGATAGGAAGGTGGAGCCTGCTCGTGCGAAGGCGAGGGCTTTCAACATGTCGGCAGAGGAAGCGGTGGATACGCCAGATGTGGTGACAGGTATTTTCCCTATTGACTCGATTTTTGCTAAAGTACTGTTTGATTCGGGCGCCAACCGTTATTTTTTGTCGCCTAATTTTACTCGGAAATTACAAGTGAAACCCAAGAGGTTGAACTTTGGGTTTGAGGTAGAAGTAGCGGACGATAGTTGAGTCTGGGTGAAAGAGGTCTATGAGGGGTGTAACATCGATGTAGATGGTCATTTGTTTCCCTTGCGTTTGTACCCTATGGGAATAGGAGAGTTTGATGTGATTATAGGAATGGATTGGTTAGCAGATAACGAAGCTAACATTGTGTGTAATAAGAAGTTAATTCGTATCGCCTTACCTGATAAGAAGGAAGTAGTAATCTATGGGGATCGTCGGGATAGGAAGTTGTGTATGATATCTATGATGAAAGCTAGGCGATGTTTGGGAAGGGATGTCTGGGGTATTTAGCCTACATGCTAGATGCTAAGATAGAGAAGAAGGGAGTGGGGATGTGCCTATAGTAAGTGAGTACCCGAAGGTGTTTCCGGATGACTTGACGAGTCTGCCCCCAGATCGTAAAGTAGAGTTTAGAATAGACCTGATGCCTGGAGCAGCACCGATCGCGCGTGCGCCCTATCGCCTGGCACCAGCGAAAATGAAGGAGATGATGACGCAGCTTCAAGAGCTACTCGACAAGGGTTTCATTCGTCCGAGCTCATCGCCTTGGGGAGCACCGATACTATTCGTTAAGAAGAAGGATGGGTCTATGCGGATGTGCATAGACTATCGGGAGCTCAATAAGGTAACAGTTAAAAACAAGTACCCGCTTCCGAGGATTGATGACCTCTTCAACCAGTTGCAAGGTGCGAGCTATTTCTCAAAGATAGACTTGAGATCGGGCTACCATCAGCTGAAGGTGAGAAAGGAAGACGTGCCTAAGACGGCCTTTCGCACAAGATATAGACACTACGAGTTTTTAGTTATGCCCTTTGGCTTGACTAATGCCCCAGCAGTGTTCATGGATTTGATGAACATGGTGTGTAATTCGTTGCTGGACAAGTGTGTAATCGTCTTCATTGACGACATCCTGATCTACTCCCGATCCCGTATTGATCACGAAGAGCATCTCCGAGCGGTTTTGGAATTGTTGAAACACGAGAAGTTGTACGCTAAGTTCTCAAAGTGCGAGTTCTGGTTGAGAGAAGTTCAGTTTCTAGGTCACGTGGTGTAACACCCGTAATTTCGGTAAACAAATACCACCCAAATGTTTTGCATCTTGAAAATGGTGGGATTTATGTTTGGAAGACATTTCGTAAAGTCTCTAAGAGTATCGGGAGTTTTGGCGTTGAAAAAGTCGAGTTTCGGGGCTTGGTACACGGGTCGCGACTATGACCAGTGACTATGACCATGTCATTGTCGCGGTGGCATTGTCGCGATGGGGGTCGATCTGAGCAAATCAAATATAATGTGGTACACGGGTCGTGACTATGACCAGCGACTATGACCATGTCAATGTCGCGGTGTCATAGTCGCGGTCGGGGAGCTGGAATCCGATTAAAACTATTTATCACACCAAATCCCTTCTCACTTCTCCCATTTCATCCATTCTTCTCTTAACCAGAAACCCTGAGCATCCAAAGCCGATTTTTAGCTTTCAAACCCCAAGATTTGATGTTTCAAGTGGGTTCTTCATCTTTTTCCCCAAATCAAACACCCACCATGGATTGGAAACCTTAACCCTTCAAAAGGAAACCTCCACTTCATCTTGTCCACTAATTTCTAGGGTTTTTACCCAACCCTTTCCACCCCATTTGAAGATTAGGAGTTGTGGTGCATCTTGGAGGTTGTAGATACGTTTTAGGTTGGTGGATTCAAGTATGGTTAAGGTAATCTCCTCTCCTCTTTGATTATGAAGTTAAGGTTTTGTTATAATGGGTATTTTGGTATATTATGGATGGATGATGATTCCTTATGGTTAGACTTTGGTATTGATGGGTGGAAATTCATAAATCTAGGTTTTTGGAAGTTTTGGCTTAAGGATGCAAACTTCATCAAAGGAGCTTACGTTAGAGAAATACTAGATTTAGCTTAATCTAGCAATGGTGAGTTCAAGTTACTTTGCGAAAACTTTGTACATGCCAAAATGTGTATTTTCCAATATTTGTGTGTTTTACTTTAAAATGTATATGGTTGAATTATTTGGATAGTTTAACTCTTTTGAAGTATTTATCTCTATAAATGTGTAAAATACCCATATTTGGGGCTTTTGGATACTTGGATGGTTAGAAACCATAAATTGTCTTTGAAAGATTATTTGGCTCAAAATGAGGATTAATTGATGGTTTAATCATGTTAGAGTAAATGATTTTATTAAACCATTTGGGGAAATGTACTTTTAGTGTTATGAGTCATTTTGAGAATATTAAGGGTGTGAGTCCTTTGGGATGACCCTTTTTGTTTAACCGTGTCGAGTTTTGGGGTTAATGATGATTTTGTGGGTTGTGAGTGCTTAATCAATGTTAAACGCATTTTATGGGATGATGGCCGTTATTTACGGGTCTAGCAAGCTTGGAGCACTTTGCTCGGTTTTGATTTGAGATATATTTGGGACATTTGTCCGGTTTAAATGGCTCTATGTGGAGTCTTATGTATGAGTTGCTTTTATTGCACATTGTTGATATTTACATGCTTGGGTGAGTGAGTCGTCCTGGTATAGACATGTCGTTTAGACTGTTTCGCATTGGATCCATAGGCATGTTAGTCAGTCGTTGGTCGTGGTCGATTGGGTATCTTGAGGATGGACCTCGGTACCCATGTTTATGACCTTAACTTCCAAGTAGGCACTAGGAGGATATAGTTTTGGGCACTTACCTTGGAGGTTTGTGTAGAGATCCACGCCTTCGGGATTTATACCTTGGAGGTAGTCCCGATGTGCCGGGCCTTGAGGCGTTACCTTGGAGGTAGACGTCAAGGTATATCTTCAATTACGGTGTAACTTGGGTTTCAACGTTGTATGGGTGGTATACTTATGTGTTACCTCCACCTTCAACGGTTACGGGTCTCCCCCGTTTATGGTATTTGAACTTTAATACATTTTACGGTCGCGTGTGTATTGCTTCGTATTATGTTTTAATAAAGTGTTATATTTTAATGAATGGTTTCCGTGTTTTACGGGTTGAGTATGTATTGTCAACCATATTTGGAGGTTTTGCCTAAACTAGAATCATTCATGTACTTTGAGGGAGTTGGAATTGTAATTCATTTGGAAATGTATTATACCTTTCGGGAACTTCCCCGTGGAAATGTGTGTGTTAAAAAATGAACGATTTACAATTAAAGTAACTCTTTGGAAATCATGACTAATCTATTACTCTTTTGATTTATGTTTTTATTTAGTCATGATAAAATGCTTGAACTCACTAGGCGTAAGCCTAACCCTTTTATTTGTCGGCATGTGCAACAGGCTCAGGTTGGGGTAGCTCTAGCTACATTGGGAAGTGGCGATTTTTAGTAGAGTGCACGAGAGGTGACTTGAGTAGTGAAGTATTCCGCATTTGTTTGGACTAGCAACTTGTGGGGTTAAGTACCACCCGTTTAAGCTATTTCATTGTAGACTTATAATGTTTTAAATTCCAAGGTATTTTAAAGGACTGAATTGTATAAGTGATTATGTATAATTTGGTGATTTTATTGAATTTTAATGTTAGTTGCTCGTTCCAAATTTGAGGGTGTTACACGTGGTGTCGGCAGATGGTATCAAATTAGACCCGGCTAAGAGTGAAGCAATTAAAGATTGGGAGCCGCCCAAGTCCCCATCAGAAGTAAGAAGTTTTCTTGGGTTGGCGGACTACTACCGGAAGTTCATTCAGGACTTTCTCTCGAATAGCCACATTGTTGACCGCGTTGGCGAGGAAGAACGTTAAGTTCGTTTGGACCGAAGCTCAAGAGGCCGCATTTGAGAAGTTGAAGAAAAGTGTGAGCAATGCTCCAATTTTGTCATTTCTGGATGGATATGAAGGTTTTGTAATTTACAGCGATGCTTCCAAGCTTGGCTTAGGGTGTGTACTGATGTAGAATGAAAAGGTGATTGCCTACGCATCTCGACAGTTGAAAGATCATGAGAAGAACTACCCTACGCACGACATGGAGCTAGTGGCAGTGGTGTTCACTTTAAAGATATGGCAACACTACTTGTATGGAGTGAAGTGCCAGATCTACGCCGATTACAAGAGTCTTAAGCATCTTTTCGATTAGAAGGAGTTGAACATGAGACAGAGGAGATGGATGGAGCTGCTGAACAATTATGACTGTGAAATCCTTTACCACTCGGGTAAAGAGAATGTGGTTGCCGACGCGTTGAGTCGGAAGGAGCAAGGGGAATCGACCAAAGTGGTGGCCTTCAGGGTTGAGGCGACTTCAGGTCCACTGGACGAGGTCAAAAAGTCTCAAGAGGAGGCGTTGATAGAAGAAAATGTAAAGAGTGAAAGAATCGTTGGAATTACGTCTTTGTTTAGTGTCAACAGTGGTGGATTGAGGTGTTTGAAGAACCGAGTATGGGTTCCTAAGTTGGGGAACTTGAGGGTAAGCATTCTGGAAGATACGCATAGATCGCGATATTCTGTACACCCAGGGACGAATAAGATGTACCGGGACTTAGGACAGTTTTATTGGTGGCCAGGAATGAAGAAGGACATCGCTCACTTTGTGGAACGATGTGTGACGTGTCTGAAGGTTAAGGCAGAACATCAACGACCGTATGGGGAACTTCAGTCTTTAGAGATACCAGTGTGGAAATGGGATAACATAACCATGGATTTTGTTACGAAATTACCAAGGACTCCGAAGGGTCACGATGCAATATGGATGATTGTGGATAGTCTCACCAAGTCCGCACATTTTCTTCCAATCAGGGAATCCGATCCATTGGAGAAGTTAGCTCGGTTGTATATTAATGAGATCATGTCAAGGCACGGGGTGCCGCGATCTATTGTGTCCGACCGTGATAGTCGATTTACATCGTCGTTTTAGTGAAGTCTTCAACGAGAGTTGGGTTCGCAACTGAAGTTGAGCACATCATATCATCCCCAAACGGATGGTCAGAGCGAAAGAACTATTCAAACATTAGAGGATATGCTCTGAGCTTGCGTGATTGATTTCAAAGGTTCTTGGGAAGTACATCTACCTTTGATAGAACTCTCGTATAACAACAGTTACCAAGCGGCACCATTTGAAGCTTTGTACGGACGGAAGTGTCAGACGCCACTGTGTTGGAACGAAGTGAGAGAAAGACAGTTAGCAGGTCTAGAAATTGTGCAAATGACTGCGGATAAGATAGAGATAATCCGTGAGAAGATGAGGGTCGCGCAGGGCCGGCAAAGAAAGTATGCAAACAAAAGAAGGAAACCTATCGAGTTTCAAGTAGGTGACAAGGTAATGCTGAAAGTCTCGCCTTGGAAGGGGGTAGTGCGCTTTGGGAAGAAAGGAAAGTTGAGGCCGAGATATGTAGGGCCTTTCGTCATTACTGAACGGGTCGGGGCAGTAGCCTACAAATTAGATTTGCCAGAAGAATTAAAGGGAGTTCATCCGACGTTTCACGTTTCAAACCTGAAAAGTGTTTGGCCAAGACAAATGTGGCTATTCCATTGGAGGATATCAGTGTCGATGAAAGACTGATGTACGTAGAGGAACCGGTAGAGATTATGGACAGCAAGATTCGAAAGTTAAGGAACAAGGAGATCATACTGGTAAAGGTACAGTGGCAGTTTCATAAGGGCCAAGAGGCAACTTGAGAAGTAGAAGCGGACATGAGGTCCAAGTACCCTCAGCTTTTCGACAATGGAATTCTGGGGACGAAATTCTTTTGAGGGGGAGGTATTGTAATAACCATTTTTTCTATTTTAAAGAAACATAAGATGGATGGGAGGAAGGTGGAATTCTATTCTTGAGGGACAAAAGTGTAATTGTGGGAGGAGGGTATAAAACCCTCATTTTTGGACACAAAACCCTAGGCAATTTACAATTGGGAGCGGTTGTGTATGTGTGGGAGCAGGAAGAAGAAATCAATCTAACATTTGTGATTTTGGGAAGAAGGCAAGGAGAGTATTGCATCAGGAATAGCTCTAGCATCAAATTCGGGAAGGTAAACTCCTAATCTCATGCTCTTATCACGTCTGTGAGTGGGTTTTTAAGTTTATTGAGTTTCTAAGATGAAAGAGGATTTACTCGAAATTTATGTTAAGTGGGAACTTCATTTTGGTATCTATTAATGTCATATGGTTTCATGCAATCTTTTTTCAATGTGTTCGATAAGTGTATATCGGTTGGATTAAATTTTTGGTCACCCAGAGTGTTTTGAGCGGAAGCTCGGCTTAGTCCGGAACTGGCAGAGTCCGGATCCGGAAGTGGAATCCGGAATGGGTCCGGAATCCGGAGTAGGATCCGGAATGGGTCCGGAATCCGGAGTAGGATCCGGAATGGGTCCGAAATCCAGAAGGGGAATCCGAAATGGGCCGAAATCCAGAATGGATCTGGAAAGAGGGGTGGAGTCCGGAACTCTGGTTTCAGATTCAGTAGTTTGTTTTGAGCCAAGTTTATTTGGGGATCTGTTCAGAATGTGGCGAGTGTCAACTGAAGACTTATTATTCTTATTCTCTTTAATACCATAGGTGTTCCGTCTATAAATCTGAAGCTTACGTGAGAAGTATTGTGCTAGGACGACAAGTGAGTTTTTCTAACCAAATACGTATTTTAAATGTGTTTTCTGAAGTAAGTAAATGAATATGAAATGATATGTTTTATGACATGAAAATGCATGTATGAAAGTTTACTTGAGATGTATGCATACATTGTTGATAGATGTAAAGTGGCTAAGTCGGGGGGTGTGGCCCGCCAGTACTCATACTGGGGGGGTGTCCTGTTTATGCCATGGGAGGTGTGACCCAGTAAGGCAGTGTGAGACTAACACGTTGTCACTTCCGAGTGACCTCAGTGTGCCATTTACATGCGTGGTGGTTATATGAAAGCTTTGTTTAAAGTTGTTATATAAGAATGTTATGAAATGCTTTAAATATTTATTATTGAATGGTTGCTTCTTGAGGGAGCTCACTAGACCTCATGGTCTAACCCTCGCTTTTCGAAAACTAAACATTTTCAGGGAAGTCACTATTAGGGAGCTCTGGAAAGGGCAAGGAGAAGAATTAAGGTGTGAGAATGTTGTTGGCCGATTAGTTGTTGCAGTTACCTTTTAGATTTTTAGTTATATTCTCAGTTGTGTATAGGTTGTTTCCGCCAACCTAGTTTTTGAGACAACTGTACTTGAGAAAATTTTGGGACCCCTTTTTGGGCTGTTTAATATTCAATGCTATGTTATGTTTTTATTTTTTGTTTGGGTTGTTACAGTACACAACCAAAGCTCCATCTCGAACTATTAAAACTGGGAAAAAGGCCCGAGACTCATTTGAGTATGATTCAAGCCTAAAAAGGCAAAACAGCGTTTGGCTAACTACACGAGCCCATACGGTTATATAAACCAAAACTTATCTTTACTCATATCTTTGACTCATAAACACAATTGGCCCTCGGCTCGAATCTAAAAGATTTACAATTTACAAATGTCCATAAAGTCGAGATTGACCAAATTCTAACAACTCACACATTTGTATTTTCCAAAACGTACCGTATCATAGTTTGTGCATAATCAAGACAACACTAAAAGTACGTTTTTACCCAACAACCTCCATTTGTGAAAATAAGTTAAATAAACACCTTCAATCATGATTTACTTAACAAAGTGTCCAAAATCCCAAAAGTGGGTGTTTTATAAGATTTTATAAGGTTAAACACTATCATAATCAAAACCCACCAAATAGCTCCACAAGAATAATTTTCATGTAAACACATAATCACTTTAAAAAATGACATTTTGGCATGTACAACGTTTTCACAAATCAACTTGAACTCACCTTGCTAGATTTAGGCTAAATCTAGATTTTCCCCAAACGTAAGCTCCTTTGAAGAAACACGAACCTTCAAGCCCAAATCTTCCAAAACCTAGATCCATAAGTTTCCAACCATCAATATCCATAATTAACCATTTAGAATCGTTTCCCCCAACATATCACATCCAAAATCATCAATAGACCGAAACCCTAATTTCCAAAAATGAAGAGAATAGAGGGTTACCTCAACCACCACATGAATCCACCAACCAAACACTCCTAGTTTTACCAAAGTGAGCTTCAATCTTCATTTCATCCAAAGAAAGTGAAGGGTTTAGGAGAGGTTTGGGTAAAACTCTAGAAATGTAGGAATCTTTCAAAACAAAAGTGAAATGGAGAACTTTGATCTTTAACCATAAATCTTTGCTGGAATGTGAGGGATTTGTTTTGAACCACAAGATCCATGGCTCTAAAGGCTCCAAAACGGATTTAGGGTTTGAGGAGGGTTTTTGAGAGAAAAAGGTAGATGTGGGTAAAGAGGAAATCAGAGAATGGTAGCAAAATCGGATTAAGTAATCCCTGCATGAAACACCCTAAAAACAGGGTTAATTTAAACCTTAAAAACTACTACAAATTATGATCAAAAACTTCAAACTTATATAACCTGAGGATCAAATGTAAGGTTTCTATATACAAACGACTTTACTTAAATAACTTATTAAATCTAATCATATCATAACAATCAGCTTAATTAAGTTATCTAAACAACCGTCCCAAAAGTATCAAAGAATAACTAGATCCTCTGTTATCTCTAAGTCTGAATCTTTCAAAAGTTATCTTCTCTCATTCCCGATTACTTCCCGGAGCTTGTACCTGGTAAGAAGATTCAACTTGAAACATTAGGCTTTCGCCTAGTGAGAATACTCAAATCAAAATAAAATTTAATAATTAAAACATGAACAGATAACTCAAACCTGTTCTCACCCATCTTACCGTACGACAACTCCTCTCCAAATCGGGGAATCTACCCTGATCCCATACTTACGACTAACTCATCTAATCATAACAACAATTTTAAGAATCTACTATGAATCATCCCAGATTCACAGTCAATACTCAAACACAAGAAATTACAAGTCAAAACCTGCCTATTTCTTAATCAGGAAGTAGAGATTACAAATTACTTTATGCCTATCTCAAATCTTCCTCTCATCACTGGGAAATCTCCGATCTTCCCTATAACAATGGAAATCTCCAATCTTCCAAAATCGAAATGGGAATTACAATCAAAATCTGTCTATTCCACATTCCACCTCAGAATCAATGGTCCCAGTGGGATTATAATATCGCGATACTCAAACGGGACTCACGATGATTCAAGGTACACCCAATTACTAAAAATTACATCCCTTTGGTCTATGGCGAGTAATCGGTTCCCATTATACCGTACCCAAGTACCCTCGGTGACCGGATGCCTATTTTTAGTAAAAGCTCATAGCACATAATATATAAATATAATAATCGATACTACTATATGCGTCCGGCATACAATATATCATTTCTCCGAACATATTCTATATATATAAAAATAAAGAATATTATTAGCTCCTCATCTCAATCTCTTAACTATCCCTTCTTTGCAACCTAGCACGGGAGTTAATGTCTCAAATGTTTAATCTACATTTTTGGACTCATAGATAGGTCCTTAATAATTTATCTTAACATGGCTTCAAATCGTAATTAGAGTTCATAAACATGTAACAAATTGCATATAGCAGATAATCATACTTTACATGTAAGAATATTAATAAGTACCAGATCATCAACTTCATAGCTATCCCCTCTTAGCAATTTTAGCATGGGGATCAACATAGCACAACTTTTAATCGCCCTCTTGGGCTTATCTCTGACTTAATCAAGCCCATATAAACATATCCATGCATACATATAAAACATCTATTTCAACATTAATTACTGAATTTTAAAGAGAGTTGAATAAACTCACCTGATATGAAATCACACTTCTTTTAATCCTTTTTAAACTCGTAGGGACTCCTTTCTTTACTACCACAGTTTACTTTGTTTGATTCTTGCTTCTCAACTGAAATAAAACTGATTTCTTCTTCTCTTTTCTCGATTCCTTCTTCTCTCTCGGCTTCTCTTTCTCTCAAAACCGAAACACACACAAACACCTAATCTCACACTCACAATTAGTCTATATTTACTAGATGATTGCCACCTCCTCTCTTAACTACATGAGTCACTTGACATTTTACCCAATAAACCCTTAACTTTAAAGAATGACACTACAACCCTCAAACTTTAAAGAAATAACATAACACACCTTATGCATAAATAAAACTCATAATAATAACTCTTAAGTTAATATTCTCAAAAGAAATCTTTAAACTTTCAACATTTGTATTTTAACCTTAATTGAATTATAATACTCTATATAATTCAAGGTTACTCCAAATACAAATACATTCTAAATCTTATTAAAATAATAACATCGAAATTTAGGATGTTACAATACTCCCCAACTTGAAAATGATTTCGTCCTCGAAATCGAAGCTAGGTAAACAAATGAGGATATTTAATCCTCATATCCTCTTCCAATTCTAAGGTCATAATAATACCTTAATGATGTAATACCACACCCTTAGGTCATAATTTCTTAACTGATCTTTCTATAACCCCTTACAGTTCCTCCAAACAACTACTCTTACCATCCATTTTTTTTTCTTTGGTAAGTGAAATTACATTATACCAACATGAAATATTTTGTACTTCTCTTCACTTTAAGTCTTACATACTTAATTCACAAATGAAAATACATAAATAACAAGGATTCATCTTTTCATATTTTCTGAACCTTATCTCTTTCATCATTACTCACTCCCCAACTTAGATTTACAAACCTCCTTAGAGTAACTGTTATCATCAAATCCTTATTCGACTATTTCTTGGTCTACCATACAATTATCATTTCTCTCATGCTCACACGGAACATCCACCACACATAGCTACTATCCAACATGACAGTTTCTCTAGAATCATCAGCTAAGACCTTTAGCCAATTCCTCGTAACACCGAGAACTGCATTCAATGCATTTCTTTACATCCACGAAATACTCCGACACTCTTGACTAAACTTCATAACGAAGTACTACAGCTTAACGATTACAATATTCTCTTTGATAAAAATGAAATATAAAAACTCACCTAAAATCCAATGGGATCGAGAAAAACAAGAGTTCTCCTTTCACCCCATCATCATCACAACTTAATCTCCAGGTCTCAAAATAACATTAATGTATACTACTTGAAAATCTACATACTTTAAAATCAAACATACTTATCATTTTGAATACTTCAATAATTACGGCAAACCATCATTACATCTATGACTCACACGTTTCTTTAGTACAAAGTGCTACCACTTCCTCACACCACTATCGCACTACTTTACCACATTGCAACCAAGCACTAAAGTGTTGTATATCAAAGGTGATAATTCCATTGAACCTGTAGTATGACTACAATCTTGGGTTCGATCTTTCTATCTTGCTTTCCACTTTAGCGTGGAGTACTACCCTCCAAACATTACTTGTCTCTTTCTCCCAACCTTTCTACATGCCGATAACATTATCTCATTATTATACATAATCAAACAGTTGCACCAAAATTCTAACTTAAGGCATTCAACCAAGTTATCTTGAAACGACATCACCGTCCAAAATTACTACACATTCTTTGATCTTCAACTAATACTTTCTCGGACAATTCTTTCATACATAAGAAGCAACTCCCATTCCTTAAGGATTTTGCATCTACTACACCACATTTTGACTAACACACTCATCATCTTCATTAAACTTCCAATGTTTCAAAAACATAAACTTACTTAGCGACCCACACAACCAAAATCACTTTGGATAAACACCCACTACCGCTCTGACATTCTATTCTGATATTAGCCATATCACCACGCCATCCTCCAAACTACATGTTCTAACAACTTTATTGACAAATAGTACACTTCATCCGAAATCTCCGAAAAGACTTCCATCTAATGTTCCCTCTTTCTATCTTCTCATTACTTACTGATTGCCACAATTATCTTGGAAATTGATGCCACTACTCATTAGTACATTCCCCACTCATAATATCCCACAACAGATCAGGTCTACCATGGCCATTCATACACAATTCAAACTTACCTTCATGGCCTCCCGCATAATTTACCAAGTCTATTTCACTACTTTATTCCTCCCCAACTTTAGTTGAACCACAACTCACGAGTTTCTAATTAACTTAAACTTACTCGTTTCTTGCTAACTCTTTGTGATTCCAAACCAATACATAGACAAGGCACAATCCTTCACTATTCTAATACCCCTACAATGTAGTCCTTCAATTTTTTTAAAAAAAAATTCTGATTCAGGACTTAACATTCATACATGTCCTCAAAAGGATAACCAATGCATTTACGTCATGTAAACTTCAATTGTAATACCGTTAATGCAATTTCAACCCCAAGCCTACGTCGAGCTTATCAAATCGGGTCAATGCTCTTAAGACTCAACTGAGTCCAAAACCGAGCCACTTGCTCGAAGGATCTAATGATCATTTATCAATATCAACTCACGCAATATAATTACATCTAACTCACATTATGCAACACACGCTCCGAGGCGTGATAATCGTACGACCTCTTCATTGCTTCTTTCCCAATGAAGTCAAATCATATATGCATCTGAATGTACATGTATATGCAACTCTTTAAATACTCCACAATGTATATGATTCGCCAAGGTTCATTAGTTCCAAAGGTACTAGGAACACGTAAATCATCAAACAGTCTTCACACCTAAGACGACACTTGTTCACATAAATTGCAGTTAAGCATATAACACATCCAAGACTCTATCTCGAGTCACTAAAACTTACAAACATTCAAAGACTCATTTGAATATAAATCAAGCCTTTAAGGCCAAAATAAACGTTTGGTTAAACATGTGTCACTCACACGGTTGCGTAAACCAAACCAAAAAAAAACATTGTTACTCAAAATCTTTACCTTTTTAATCCCTTAATTGGCCGTTGGCCTCAAAATAAAGGTTTACCACTCTCAAAACATTCACGTTTTCAAAATGTACTACCTCATAATTATTGCTCATTCACAATAAACATTAAAAGCGTGCTTTGACTACATAGCTTTCACTTATGCAACAATTAATCAAAACTTCTTTCATTAGTGATTTATTCGTCAATCATTCAAAATTCCCTAAGTGTCGCACACAATAATATCCACTTTGCGCATACTCTCTGCATAACAGCATACCAGTATCGCTCACGGTTTTGTTCCTGCCCGCACAGGCATACGCGGGACGCACCCAGACCGCACCCAGTGACAGGCAAAAGGCCTCATTCACCTCACACAACTGTCGACTTCAAAGTCAATAGTTGTCATGACGATACTTCCTTAACCCATTTTTAAAAAGGGTCCCTAACTGAACCTATTTCTTCCTCCGGACACAACCGTCCCTCGGCAACTGTATTTCTAGTCACCGAACAAGGGTATAGACCCTCATACAACCAACACTAAAGTCCACTTTCGACTCTCCCACTATTCACTTCTCATCTTGAACATAATTTCCAAAACTACAAACCTTCTCCCATGCTTTATTCAACACCTCTCCATTCTTGGAGTCCTTTCTTAGCTTATAGTGTAATACTCTATGACCTAGCGAGATCATAGCCTTCATGCATGACAACTTGACACATAAATCATTTCGCACAATTTCTCATTTAAATAATAACACTTTGAACAACTTGGGCATACATGACCCCAACATTTTCATAACTCCAATGTACTGCACAACGATCTCGAGAATTGTTTGCATACTAAATTTCCGTAAAACTTAATCCTTTTTCAACCAAAACGATGTTGTTACTACAATAAAGTATTGAATGAAAATCTTTTCATACGCCAAAAGTTTTAAAGAAATTATCAACACAGAGTAAATTAGTTGATTCTCACATGACATCATCACGTCAATACTCTTGTTGGTTATAAAAGTTTTGCTAGCCAATGTTTTCTTGTCCTTTTTCTACAATTTAACTTTTCATGTAAAATATGAAGTATTTTGCATTTTACTAGACTCCAAAATTTCGTTGTGCAGCGTAAATGAAATTGCCTTTTCTTTAAATACACTCTTGCACATGATGACTCAATCTCAACTAAAATTGCTACTTATGCGTTTATTTTGAAATCAAGAAAACTTATGTAACATATTCTGGATCACCATGCATAAAACACTACTTGCAATTGAAGGCTACTTACTCAAACAAGGTCAATTGTTTTACTCAGTCAACTTATCATTGACACTCTACTTCCGACCAGTGGTCGTCCCCTCGGCCTTATAATACTTGCTATACATGCATTCCACGGCCCACTTACTCAACCATGTCATACTATTTCCGTCAATCATCTCACATTCTATCTCTACACATTTCAATCCACCTATTAAAGGTTGTATCGACGAACTTTCATGAGTCTCGCCAATTCCAGGTTGTCTTTTCAAACTCTAATCATTTACCGATCTGTCCTCCAAAGAACTGAAGGATCTTAGTGATGTGTTCACCATCATTATGCTATAATAAAAAAAATAACCATATGGAATGGTTACACAATTCTAGACATTCAAAACGTACTTTACCGATCATTAGTCACTGTAACAATTTAGAAATAAGCATGCTCGCGTAACAATATATTCATAATAACAGTAGCTAATTGGAATTATGAACATATTAGACATGAAAATCCTCATTACCATTGTCACAGTACTAATTTAACGTATTTCCGTCAACCCTAAGACTATCCCGTCTTAACACTCCTACCCAAATCTCACAAGTCATAACTTAATTCATCACAGCTTAAGTCTAAGTATCTCCTCAGCATACTTAGTTCACTTAAACTAATGCTCTGATACCATATTGAAACACCCTAAAAACAGGGTTAATTTAAACCTTAAAAATTACTACAAGTTATGATCAAAAACTTCAAACTTATATAACCTGAGGATCAAATGTAAGGTTTCTATATACAAACGACTTTACTTAAATAACTTATTAAATCTAATCATATCATAACAATCAGCTTAATTAAGTTATCTAAACAATCGTCCCAAAAGTATCAAAGAATAACTAGATCCTCTGTTATCTCTAAGTCTGAATCTTTCAAAAGTTCTCTTCTCTCATTCCCGATTACTTCCCGGAGCTTGTACCTGGTAAGAAGATTCAACTTGAAACATTAGGCTTTCGCCTAGTGAGAATACTCAAATAAAAATAAAATTTAATAATTAAAACATGAACAGATAACTCAAACCTGTTCTCACCCATCTTACCGTACGACAACTCCTCTCCAAATCGGGGAATCTACCCCGATCCCATACTTACGACTAACTCATTTAATCATAACAACAATTTTAAGAATCTACTATGAATCATCCCAGATTCACAGTCAATACTCAAACACAAGAAATTACAAGTCAATACCTGCCTATTTCTTAATCAGGAAGTAGAGATTACAAATTACTTTATGCCTATCTCAAATCTTCCTCTCATCACTGGGAAATCTCCGATCTTCCCTATAACAATGGAAATCTCCGATCTTCCAAAATCGAAATGGGAATTACAATCAAAATCTGCCTATTCCACATTCCACCTCAGAATCAATGGTCCCAATGGGATTATAATATCGCGATACTCAAACGGGACTCACGATGATTCAAGGTACACCCAATTACTAAAAATTACATCCCTTTGGTCTATGGCGAGTAATCGGTTCCCATTATACCGTACCCAAGTACCCTCGGTGACCGGATGCCTATTTTTAGTAAAAGCTCATATCACATAATATATAAATATAATAATCGATACTACTATATGCGTCCGGCATACAATATATCATTTCTCCGAACATATTCTATATATATAAAAATAAAGAATATTATTAGCTCCTCATCTCAATCTCTTAACTATCCCTTCTTTGCAACCTAGCACGGGAGTTAATGTCTCAAATGTTTAATCTACATTTTTGGACTCATAGATAGGTCCTTAATAATTTATCTTAACATGGCTTCAAATCGTATTTAGAGTTCATAAACATGTAACAAATTGCATATAGCAGATAAGCATACTTTACATGTAAGAATATTAATAAGTACCAGTTCATCAACTTCATAGTTATCCCCTCTTAGCAATTTTAGCATGGGGATCAACATAGCACAACTTTTAATCGCCCTCTTGGGCTTATCTCTGACTTAATCAAGCCCATATAAACATATCCATGCATACATATAAAACATCTATTTCAACATTAATTACTGAATTTTAAAGAGAGTTGAATAAACTCACCTGATATGAAATCACACTTCTTTTAATCCTTTTTAAACTCGTAGGGACTCCTTTCTTTACTACCACAGTTTACTTTGTTTGATTCTTGCTTCCCAACTGAAATAAAAATGATTTCTTCTTCTCTTTTCTCGATTCCTTCTTCTCTCTCGGCTTCTCTTTCTCTCAAAACCGAAACACACACAAACACCTAATCTCACACTCACAATTAGTCTATATTTACTAGATGATTGCCACCTCCTCTATTAACTACATGAGTCACTTGACATTTTACCCAATAAACCCTTAACTTTAAAGAATGACACTACAACCCTCAAACTTTAAAGAAATAACATAACACACCTTATGCATAAATAAAACTCATAATAATAACCCTTAAGTTAATATTCTCAAAAGAAATCTTTAAACTTTCAACATTTGTATTTTAACCTTAATTGAATTATAATACTCTATATAATTAAGGTTACTCCAAATACAAATACATTCTAAATCTTATTAAAATAATAACATCGAAATTTAGGATGTTACACTGCACCCCGACCACGATAATGCCCGACGACTATGCCCTTGGCATAATCGCGCGTCACTCTCGCGCCAGTGGTACCGTGGCCTTCCTCGAGCGGGCGACCTTGCCCAACGACTATGCCCCTTTGGCACTGTCGCGGGCATTCTCGTGCCATATGTACTAAGGGTTGTCCATCCCCTCGCGATTATGACACGGCGATAGTGACCATGTCACTATCGCCCAAACCGTCCCGAAGCCCAAAATCATTCAGTTCAACCCGAAATGCACCCGATCTGCTGAGTTCCTTTCCTAAACATTTTCCCTACTTTAAACCTTCATCAAAACCTTTTCAAGAGTCCTGCAATACATATTATTTATCTTAATGAAATTTTGCGTGTTACAGCCGCCGACGGGAAAACGCCGGCCACCACACCACCCAATCACAAATATCTTAATTAATTTGTTCAAAGGAGAGAGATTAATGGAGAACACGAGATGGGGATGGGTGTTCATCGAATTTTGCCGCCGCTGCTGCTGTTGTGAAGAACGATTTCACGAACTTCACTTGGAGAATCGGTCTCGACGGTGCAGTACGTGGAAGAAGAAGGAGAGGGGGGGGGGGGTTGAGGGTTGTAGTGGGGGTAGGGGGGTCCATTATCTTTATTATTATTATTATTATTATTATTATTTTCTTATTAGGAAAAAGACAAAAATATGTGTACAAAGACAAAAATACCCTTGAGTTAACTTGGTTAACAGAATTCATTAGTGTGAGGGACCTTCTGCGTGCGCTTTTGCATACCATAGGGATGCCCAGTGTAATAAATGCGTTTTAGGGACCCGATCCATAATATGAGCAAACCATAGGGATCGGGAATGTAATTTACTCTTTTTTTTAATTTCTTTTGGTTTTTGTCTTGTCTCCAATTAGATTGGTAAATATCACCATTAAATTTAGTCTTAGGAATTTTTTTCACAGATTCTGAAGGATTTTGATGGAATTGGAACGTTGATTTTTTTTTACCAAATTTCATTCTCACATTTGGGTCAATCTTTTTTATAGAAGGGGTCTTCAAAATCCCAATGAATTCAAGTTTTCAACAAACAAGATATTTAAACATTCCTTAACAATGTGTTTTCAAAACTTTTTTTAGGAAGTTTTTTAGAAGAGAAAGGAAAAGTGAGGAAAGTAAAGAAAGAAAAAATAATGATCAGTATTTTTTCAAAACTTTCCTACCAAATGCGGGAGAGGGAAGGAAAGAAAGTAAAATAAATTAAAAGCATTTAAAAAAATCACTAAAATCATTAAAATACAAAACTACCCAAGCTTTCAATATAAAAGATATATTTTAAGGGTATACTGGTAAAAATGACATATATTTTTTTTCTTTCTCTCCTGTTCAAGACAAAAAATTATTTTCTTTCAATTTTTTTCGTGAATTTTTTTTCCATGAAAACGTTATTTTTCCTTTTCTTTCTTTTTCTTCTCTTTCTTTTCCATTCCTTTATTTTATTTTATTCTCTCTAGATTAGAGAACACAACATAAGAATAAGGTGACGTTTGTTTTTTAAGAGGTGTTGAAGTCTGAAGTCTGATTTCATTTCTGATTTTTAAAAGGTGGTGCTGAAATGAAATCTGAATCAATAAGACTGTTTGTTTTTGTAAACTGACAAACGTCTGAATATGTATAGTTGTCTATTTATCCCTAAAAAGTTCAACTTAAATACGTCAATTGAAGTGAGCATCGATGATCGAAAGACGGAACAGAAAACAAAAAACAAAAAAAGGATGCTGACAGATTTGCGAGGTTGTAGAGTTTTAACCATATCTCAAACATCGAAGCGTCGATTTAAGCGATTCAAGATGTTTTGGAAAGTCAACACATAAATCTACAATATTCGTATTTTGTATTTTTGCAAATTCAGGGTGCTTCTTGGCTAAAACCGACGTTGAAATCGAAAGAATGATGTTGGACATAAATAAGAGGTAATTAAGTGTCTGGGTTATCACTTAATTATTCAGAGGACATTAAATGTTAAGTGGCTCTGAAAAGAAAGAAACATGGTCCTTCCATCTATGAAAACACCATTCCAAACAAAAACCTTTCCAATCTATACAGACAGATTAATCCACACAAACAACTTTATTCATATAGGACTTAACGAAAAACCAACCAAACAGCCCCTTAAACTCCTACTATAGTTTGTAAATTATGATTATAAATTGAATGCATTCTAATCCCTCAATAATCAAGAGGGAAAGCTAAAATCATAAACTCTCACTATAAAGCTTAAATTCCATTATCATTAGGATCGATATATCCCTGTTAAACTAGCAATGCAGGCAAATATGAAATCTTAAAGAGCTCGGGACATAACCAAGTAATGATAAAAAAAGATGCTTTAGACGACCAACTTTTTTTTTGTTCTAGAGATATTTTTTAGTTTTTAACCTTTTAAAATGACTTTTTTGATTCTCACAATTAGGGCGGTAAACGAACCGAACGTTCAACAAACCGTTCATCATGAACCGTTTGGCAGAAAGTTCGTTTATTTAATAAATGAACGAACATGAACACATTTTCTTTTCGTTTAGTTAAATGAACGAACATGAACAATGGTCTCGTTCGTTCATTTACGTTCGTGAACATTCGTTCATTTATTTTCATTCATTTACATTTGTTTATGTTCGTTCGTTTATATTCGTTTACGTTCATTTATGTTCGTTTGTATTCGTTTACATTTGTTTATATATATAAACTGTAAACATGTTTATGTAGTATGACATTAATATGTAAATTCATTTTCAAGAATTCCTTTTTATACCTCCTAAATTAACCCGGTTTTTTATTTTGTTATGATATTTTTTACGATCGAAATGATGAGTAACATTGGTTATTTTTTGTTTGTTTGGGTTCGTTTGTTTATGTTCATTTAAGTTCGTTCGTTTATGAACGAACATGAATAAACAAAATTTCTTAACGAACGGACATGAACACAAAAAATTTTGTTCGTTTACCGTTCGTGTTTGTTCATTTGTTCGGTTAAGTCAAACGAACGAACACGAACAACTCTCCGTTCGTGTTCGTTCGATTCATTTACAGCCCTATTCACAATGTCTAGTTTGAAGGGCATTAGTGGAAAACTAGTTTGTTATGACTTTTTGTATCCGGTTTCTTATTATTTAGTATAAATAGGAAGCCATGTCATATATTTTTTTCTTGCATTCTCTCACAAGTTATCTTCAATATTTTTTTATGTATATAATATTTATATCCTGACCTTCTAGGAGGAAAGAGATTCGGATATCGCTAAGCCAAAGGCCCTTTGGTAAGTTATCTTCAATATTATTGTGATCTAAATTTCGTATTCTCGAAAATTTCATATTCTTTTTTGTATTCTTTTGTTTTTATTATTATTTGTGAATTTCTTAAAATTTTGGTACCGCATCACACCAAAGCACTAGCAACATGGGCTTGTCTTCCACCCATCTATCTTGTTACAAAGTCATAAACTTAGTATAAATAACACTCGTAAAGCGATGGTTTAGTAAAATTACAATCTTGCAGTGGTTGATGGAAAACAAAAACCACAATACAAAAGATGTTGTCATCTATAACGGCTCACGAAACCTCCAAATCGAGACAACACATAGAAAAGTCTGGCACCAACGCAACGAGACATGGTACAGAAACCGATCAGATGCAAATTGATGCTGACAACTACAATTAGATTTGCAATGAAGATAGTTATCGGAGTTGTGCAATGAAATTGATGATACGAGAAGGATTTGTCTTCCAACTTTTGGGTACCAAATCTATCACCGTCGTGGATCCAAAACACCATTCAACCGAAATAAAACACTACCTTACAACACGATGCATTACATATATAGGGCATGGGCAGACGAGAATCGCAAACCAATTTTCAATATTTAAATCAACACTGCGGGTTTCACATGTGTACAAATGATTACATCAACAAATCTCACAACAAAACTTTAACAACTATTTCATATATTCAAAACACAAAGATACAAACCCTAAATCTAGAACAGTCTACAAACTAATTTCTAGAGAGAGAAAAAGTGAGAGAATATGAGATAAAGAAAAGAAAATGAAATGAATGCATGACTCAAAAACCCTAAAACAACATTTATATACTATGCAACAAATTTTCAATTTAGACCCTCAACTTCTGAACTAGTACTCCGCTACCCTTTATCTTCACAAGAATGTGAAGCGCCACCCTCGTACTTCCAGAATCAACATCCAGCTTTAAACCAACTTTCATCCTTTCTACAAATAACCCCCTCATGTATCTGAAACATTACAATACCATAAATTAGTAAATGACAAGATTGGAAATAGTGTTCTTACCTTTTAACACCCTCCATCAATCTTGACATCTAAATAAATCCAACATATGTAATTTATCGCAAAGATAATTATGTTGGTTTATTCCAAGGGATTTGGTAAAAATATCTGCAGGATTTTCTGTTGAAGGAACTTTGACAGTTTTCAACAACCCTGAAGAATTTTTTTCCTCTTACTTGATGAACGTCTATTTCAATGTGCTTAGTACGTTCATGGAAAACCGGATTGTTTGCAATCTGGATTGCAGATTTGTTATCATAGTTAAGATTTACAGGAAGTAAATCTTTTACTTTAAATTCTTCCAAAATACCAAGTACCCAAATTATTTCACATAGAGCCGACGCCATTGCTCTGTACTCAGATTCTGCAGAAGAGCGAGAAACTGTTGTCTGTTTCTTACTCTTCCAAGAAATCATACAATTCCAAAAAAAAAGACAGTAACCAGTTACAGACTTACAGATCCACGCGTGGACAAACACTTGCCCCAATCCGCATCGACAAACACATTTAACTTGAAATCAGAAGATACAGAAAAATTAACTCATTTACCCGGTGCAACTTTCAGATAACGAAGCACCCTAAGAGCTAGTTTCAGATGAAATAATCTTGGGAATGCATAAACTGGCTCAAACAATGAACAGTAAAGGCAATATCCGGTCTTGTAGCTAATAGATAAATCAACTTACCAACTAACTTTTGAAAACCAAAAAAATCCTTTAATGGAGGATCTTTAGAATCTGAACCACATGAATCACTCACCACTAAGTTCATATCCATTGGAGTACCAATTGGTTTAACTCCCAAATATCCAAATTCATTTAAAAGTTCAAGACAGTATTTACGCTGTGACATACAAATCCCTTGTTCAGTTCTAAGAATTTCTATACCAAGAAAAAACTTTAATTCACCCAGATCCTTGATCTTAAAATTTGATTTTAAATGTTCTTTTACTTTGTTTATTTCATTAAATACAATTTCCAGTTAGTATAATATCATTCACATGTACTAACAAAATAAGAAAAATAGAACCTACACTTTTAGAAAACAAAGAATAGTCACTTGAGCTTTGTTGAAACCCATTTTCAATCAAACAGGATGATAGTTTTTCATACCACTGCCTAGGAGCCTGCTTCAACCCATACAAAGATTTAACCAATTTGCAAACTCTTTTGTCATTAGAAGAAAAATACCCAGGAGGTAAGGACATGTACACTTCTTCAGTTAAGTCACCATACAAAAATGCATTATTTACATCCAATTGACACAAAGGCCAATCATATTGAACAACCAATGCAATAACACAACGTACAGTAACGATTTTAACTAATGGAGAAAATGTTTCCTCATAATCTAATCCCTCCCTTTGAGAATACCCCTTAGCAACTAACCTAACTTTATATCTTTCAATCTCACTAGTGGATTTATATTTTATTTTATATATCCACCTACACCCAATAGGTTTACGGCTGTAACACCTCAAATTTCCATTAAATTATATTTAATATAATGGGACCGATTTGTAATTTAGTCTAAGTTGTGGACTATTTGTAAATGTGAACTCCAGGGTTGATATTGTAATTTGACCAAAGTATAAAGTTAATATTGAAAATTTACTTGAGGGTCTATTTGGTAAATTATTTATAAGTTGGGATTAGTAAAGAGTAAGGTAAACTGAATTGAGATAATATCTCAATTCAGTATCCTGGAGTCGGCAAACACAGAGAGAGAAAGAAATAAGAAAGTTAGAAGGAGAAATCAAGAACTGTGATTTTTGGTAAGGATCTAATAAGTTTGGTTTGATAAATCTTTTCAATCTGATAGTTATGCACCATGTGTGATTTTGGATATTGATTCAGTATTGGGAAAAGATTTGGAAGCACATAAGTTTTTATCAAGTCGCACTTTAAACCAGGTGAGTTCATCCTCTTCATTCTTAAAATTTAACAATTGAAAATTGAATCAGCTATTGTATGTAAGATGTCTGAATAAGTTGGTATATTTGTATTGAGATAAAGTCGATTAGCAGACTAAGTTTTAGATGAGCTTTTAAGCCAAAATTGACGAGAATTGATAAACAGTACCGTAGTCCTGGTATGGGGAATACTGGATCCGGAATGAATTTGAATACTGGAAAAGGACTGGATCCGGAATTGGATCTAATACCGGAAATGGACCGGATCCGAAATGGGCTTGAGTTCCGGTGTTGTATTATTTCCGGAATATGGGCCGAAGCCCGGTGTTGTTTTGATTCCGGAACTGGGCCAAAGTCTGGTATGTTTAATTACCGGAATTGGGCTTAGATATATGGGATCCGGAATTAACGGATTACCGAAACTGGGCTTAAATTTATGAGATCCGGAATTAACAAATTCCGGAAGTGGGCCGTGATGTTTTATGATCCGGTATTTGATGGGTACCGGAAGTGGGCCGACTGATCCAATATTTAAATTAATTTCCGGAAGTTGTGCTTGGGCCCGACATAAGTTAATTCCGGAAGTGGGTTTAGGGTCCAATATGGTTTCATCATTTGAATAAGTTACTGTCTCATTTTGGATCGAGGTTTCATAATACTTGTCTAAATATAATTTTAGAAGAAGAACAATTGAGGATACAATAAGTTATCCGATATTCTTAGAATTAAGACTATGCTATGAGAAGTAGTGTGATATGTTATATTACATATACACTAGTAAGTGTAATGGATCCATAGGCACTGTTGATATTTGTAACGTGGAATAGGCATAAAAAACTTGTAATTCCCGTTGACCTGAAATGTGGAATAGGCATAAAGTAATTTGTAATTCCCATTTCGTAAAGGTGTTATGAAATGAGAAATAGGCATAAAGTAACTTGTAATTTCTATTTCATAGTGTGATGTGAAATGCGGAATAGGCATAAAGTAATTTGTAATTCTCGTTCACGTGGAAATGGAGAATGGGCATAAAGTAAATTGTAATTCTCATTTCGTAATGTAGAAATCAAGGGATAGGCATAAAGTAAATTGTAATTTCCTGATTTTTATGGGAAGGTCAGAGATAGGCATAAAGTAAATTGTAATCTCTACTTCCAGTCCAAGAAATAGGCATAAAGTAGCTTGTAATTTCTTGGATAAGAGCAATGATCTAGAATCTGCAACGATTCGTAGTAGGCTCTTGATTTTGATGATATGTCTTACTGAATGTTAGTCATATCCGTGAGATCGGGTATGTTCCCGTCATTGAGATGAGCACGTGTACGGTAAGAATGGTGGTGAACAGGTTTGTTTATATGCTTTGGATATCTGAGTTTTCAAAGTTGTTAATGTTTTAATTTGAATTTGGATGTTCCCACTAGGCGTAAGCCTAATTGTTCAAATTAAATCTTCTTACCAGGTACAGGCTCAGGGATGTAATGGGATGTGGGACGAGAGCTTTTGAAGTATTCAACTTTTGAGATAAGCGGAGAATTTAGCTAACATGATGAGGCTTTTTGATGGATTGCTTAGATAACCCAGTTAATCTGATTATAGTTGACATGATTAGATTAATAGGTTATTTGGAGAATTCAATATTTGTAAATATGAACCCTCATAGTTAATTCTCTTCTTATATATATAAAAGTTTGGATGTTATTCTATTATATCTTGTTAAAAATTTGAGGTTCAAATTAGCCCTGATTTTTAGGGTGTTACAATATGGTATCAGAGCTGAAGTTTAAGCGAATTAGGTATGATAATGAGATACCTAGACTTAAGCTGAGACGAATTAAGTTATGATTTGTGAGATATGGGTAGAAGTACTAAGACGGGATAGTCTTAGAGTCGATGGAAATACGTGAAATTAGTACTGTAACGATGGTAACGAGGATTCTCATATATAGTATGTTCACAATTTCAATTAGCTACTGTTATTATGAATATATTGTTACACAAGCATACTTGTTTCTAAATTGTTACAGTGACTAATGAACGGTAAAGTACGTTTCGTGTGTCTGGTTATGTGTAACCATTTCTTATGGTTATTTCTTTGTGCTATATCAGAACGATGGTGAATACACCAACAAGATCCCCTAATTCTTCGAAGAATAGGACAGTAATTGACTGGGGTTTGGAAAGACAACCTGAAGCGGGCGGAACACATGAAAGTCCACTGAGGCCACCTCTAATAGGAGGAATGGATAGTCAAGCACAAAGAACGAGTATCGGTACCTCTAATCCAGTGACAGCTGAGTCTACGATGGAATCTTGCATGATGGAAAATATGATGCGAATGATGAATACAGCAATGGCACAACAATCAGAAATGTTCATGAAAGCGCTAAATGATCGAAGTTCTGAGCTACACCGAACGGAGACAAGTACTGGTGTAGTAAATCCAATTCGTAATCCTGCGGTGAATGTAAACAGAAAGGTGGAAAGAGTTTGTTCTTATAAGAGGTTCCTGAGTTGTAAACCGCCAGAGTTCACCGGAGCAGACAATCCAGTGGCATGTATGAACTGGCTCAGAGAGATGGAACAAGCTTTCCGAGCCTGTGAATGTGATGAAGAATCGAAAGTCAGGTTCGGTTCTCAAATGTTGCGAGGCAACGCCTTAACATGGTGAAATATAGTAACATCAACCCTGACGGCTCCAGTCTTGGTTGCTATGACGTGGGAGTCGTTTAAGAAAAAGATTCTAGAGGAATATTGTAATGAGAACGAAATGGATAGGATTGAAGAAAAGTTTCAGACTCTTAAGAAGGGTACTTCGTCTGTTCGGAAGTACACTGAATCCTTTATGGAAAAGCTGAATCTAGTGGGGCATGTGGCTCCGACTGAGAAAGAGAAGATTAAAGCCTATCTGAAGGGCTTACCGGCGGATATGATGTCGCGGGTGCGAAATTCCAAAGCTTCAACGTTGAGAGAGATGATCGAAGAAGCTAAAGTATTAGAAGAAGTGTATGCGAAAGACAAGGAGGAGAAGATGCACGGGGAAAGAAACGAAAGTGGGAAGGCCGGTCGGAGTCTTCTCAGAAATCTAAATCGTTTGGCAAGAACGTTCGTTATGAGTCTCGCCGGGAACCAAATTGGTGTCAAAAATGCCGAAGTAAGCATTTTGGCCAGTGTCGGGTAGTCGGGAATGAATGTTTCAAATGTGGGAAGACTAGGCACCTAGCGGCAAGCTGTCCTATTCAAGGGCCGATTTGTTTCGAGTGTAAACAACCCGGACACTTTCGAAGAGATTGTCCGAAGTTAAAGACGGGTGGAGACTAGGGAAAGAAACCGAATACTCTTAAACCAACGGGCTGGGAATTTCACATGACGGCGAAAGAGGCGAAGGAGTCTAAAGATTTGGTTTCTGGTACATTTCTTGTTAATTCCATTCCCGCACGAATTTTATTTGACTGTGATGCAAATTTGTCGTTTCTGTACAAATTGTTCTATCACAAGTTGGCTATGCCTGTCACTACCTTGGAAGATGCCTTAGTAGTCGAAATAGCTAACGGGGGTCAAGTCTTAGTTCGTGAAAGACTTGAGGGTTGTCTGGTTTGGATAGGGGAAAAGAAATTTCCGATTGACTTGTTGTTAATGGAGATTGGAGGATTTGATGTAATTGTGGGTATGGATTGGTTGACAGTCAACCAGGCAGAAATTCTTTGTGCAAAGAAATTAATTTGGATTCTGATGGCTGATAATGATGATATATTCATCTTTGGAGAAAAGAGAAAATGGGAAGTTCCGTTAATTTCTGTTGCAAAAGCGCGTAAGTGTTTAGTAAAAGGATGTTCATCCTATCTAGCGTATGTTCTTGATATGAAGTCGGAAAAGAAACAAGTGGAAGATATCAAGGTAGTACGTGAATTTCCAGACGTATTTCTCGATGATCTTCCAGGTCTACCATCTGAACGACAAGTAGAATTTCGTATTGATCTTGTCCCTGGATCGGCACCAATAGCGCGTGCACCGTATCGCTTAGCGCCAGCCGAAATGAAAGAGATGATGTCTCAACTGCAAGAGCTGTTGGACAAGGGATTTGTTAGACTAAGTTCTTCACCTTGTGGAACTCCGGTATTATTTGTTAAGAAAAAGGATGGCACTATGAGAATGTGCATCGACTATCGGGAGCTGAATAAGGTGACTATTAAGAACAAGTATCCGCTTTCAAGGATTGATAATTTGTTTGATCAACTCCAAGGTGCGGGATGCTTTTCAAAGATTGATCTGAGGTCGGGATACCATCAAGTTCGAGTAAGAGATGAAGATATTCCTAAGACGGCGTTTAGAACGAGGCATGGGCATTATGAATTCCTTGTAATGCCATTCGGGTTGACAAACGCTCCAGCCGTGTTCATGGATTTGATGAACAGGGTGTGTGGACCATTTTTAGATAAGTCTGTCATCGTGTTCATTGATGAGATACTTGTTTATTCGAAGAATGAAGTCGATCATGAATGTCATCTTCGTGAAGTCTTGGAAGTACTGAGAAAGGAGAAATTGTACGCAAAATTTTCTAAGTGTGAATTTTGGTTAAAAGAAGTACAATTTCTGGGGCATGTGATTACTTCGGAAGGAGTCAAGGTGGATCCGGCAAAGATAGAAGCAATGACGAACTGGGAAACACCGAAAAACGCGTCTGAAATAAGAAGTTTCTTGGGTCTAGAAGGGTACTACTGGAGGTTTATCAAAGACTTCTCAAAGATTGCTTCTGCTTTGACCATGTTGACTCGGAAGAATGTAAAGTTTGTCTCGACCAAAAAGAAAGAGTCAGCCTTCAGGACTTTACGTCAGAAGCTGTGTGAAGCTCCTATACTTGCACTACCGGAAGGAACGGAAGATTTGGTCGTGTATAGCGACGCATCAAAGATGGGTTTGGGGTGTGTGTTGATGCAATGAGGCAAGGTGATTGCTTATGCATCAAGACAACTTAAATAGCATGAGAAGAATTAGCCTACCCATGATTTGGAACTGGCAGCGATAGTGTTTGCATTAAAGCTGTGGCGACATATCTGTATGGAACGAAGTGCACTCTTTACACTGATCACAAGAGCTTGAAGCATGTCTTTGATCAGAAGGAGTTGAATATGAGGCAACGGCGTTGGTTAGAACTACTTAAAGATTATGATTGTGAATTGCATTACCATCCCGGTAAAGCAAATGTTGTAGTTGATGCTTTAAGTAGAAAAGAATATAGTGGGTGTTTGAGAACGACTAACGCCAGAATTGATGTGACATCAAGTTTGGTTGAAAGGATAAAAGAGGCACACGCGGAATCTTTATTAGAAGAAAATCTGAAAGACGAAGTCATGAAAAAGCAACATCTTCAACTGACGGAAGATAGTCGTGGGGTCAAGCTGTTCCAAGGCCGCGTTTGGGTGCCAAAGGCGGGAGGAAATCGGGAGTTAATTCTCGAAGACGCCCACAAATCTAAGTATTCTATACATCCTGGAAGTACTAAGATGTATAGGGATCTGAAGTTACACTATTGGTGGCCAGCTATGAAGTTAGACGTGACACGAATAGTAGAAAAGTGTGTGACATGTTCGTTAGTAAAAGCTGAACATCAAAGGCCTTACGGAAGTTTTCAATCTTTGGAGATTCCGGAATGGAAGTGGGAGAGGATTACCATGGATTTTGTGAAAAAGTTACCAAGGACGTCAAAGGGTAACGATACTATATGGGTAATCGTGGATCGATTGACCAAAAGTGCTCACTTTCTGGAAATGAAAGAAGCATCACCAATAGATAAATTGACGAAGCTTTATATTGATGAAGTGGTGTCAAGGCATGGTATACCGGTGTCTATAGTTTCTGATCATGATAGCCGGTTTACCTCGAGGTTTTGGCAGTCACTACAAGAAGAATTGGGTACGAGAGTCAATTTGAGCACTGCTTACCATCCACAAACGGACGGGCAAAGTGAAAGAACCATTCAAACCTTGGAAGATATGCTCAGGTCGTGCATATTAGACTTTGGAGGTAACTGGGATACACATTTACCTTTGGTAGAGTTTGCGTATAATAACAGTTACCATTCCAGTATTGGAAGAGCACCTTTCGAAGCTTTGTATGGTTGGAAATGTAGAACTCCGGTGTGTTGGTTAGAAGCTGGAGAAAAGCAGTTTGTTGGTCCTGAACTTGTGCAACAAACGGCCGATAAAGTGAAAGAGGTTCGTAAGCATATGAAAGCGGCTCAAGATCGACAAAAGAGTTATGCTGATCCGAAAAGAAGACCGAAAGAGTTCCAAGTTGGGGAGCGCGTAATGCTTAAGGTATCCCCGTGGAAAGGTGTGATAAGGTTTGGTAAACGTGGAAAGTTGAGTCCTCGTTTCCTAGGACCTTTCACCATATCTAAGCGAGTGGGACTTCAAGCTTATCAGTTGGATCTTCCACCTGAATTAGAAGGAATACACAATACCTTTCATGTATGTTATCTTCCGAAATGTTTAGCCGAAGAGAATGATGTGATTCCACTTACTGATGTAAGAGTGGATGAAAAGAGCCGTTGCATGGAAGAACCGGAAGCGATCTTAGAGAGATCAGTTAAGAAGTTACGACATAAGGAGGTAGTTATGTTGAAAGTGCAATGGAAACATCACCGAGGTGCTAACGTGACGTTAGAAGCTGAAGAAGATATGAAGATTAGATATCCTCATCTATTTACCTAGCTTTGATTTCGGGGACGAAATCATTTTCAAGTTGGGGAGATTTGTAACACCTCGAATTTCCATTAAATTATATTTAATATAATGGGATCGATTTGTAATTTAGTCTAAGTTGTGGACTATTTTTAAATGTGAACTCCAGGGTTGATATTGTAATTTGACCAAAGTATAAAGTTAATATTGAAAATTAACTTGAGGGTCTATTTGGTAAATTATTGATAAGTTGGGATTAGTTAAGAGTAAGGTCAACTGAATTGAGATAATATCTCAATTCAGTATCCGGGAGTCGGCAAACACAGAGAGAGAAAGAAAGAAGAAAGTTAGAAGGAGAAATCAAGAACTGTGATTTTTGGTAAGGATCTGATAAGTTTGGTTTGATAAATCTTTTCAATCTGATAGTTATGCTCCATGTGTGATTTTGGATATTGATTCAGTATTGGGAAAAGATTTGGAAGCAGAGAAGTTTTTATCAAGTCGCACTTAAAACCAGGTGAGCTAATCCTCTTCATTCTTAAAATTTAACAGTTGAAAATTGAATCAGCTATTGTATGTAAGATGTCTGAATAAGTTGGTATATTTGTATTGAGATAAAGTCGATTAGCAGACTAAATTTTAGATGAGCTTTTAAGCCAAAATTGACGAGAATTGATAAACAATATCGTAGTCCCGGTATGGGGAATACCGGATCCGGAATGAATTTGAATATCGGAAAAGGACCGGATCCGGAATTGGATCTAATACAGGAAATGGACCGGATCCGGAATGGGCTTGAGTTCTGGTATTGAATTGAGTTCCGGTGTTGTATTATTTCCGAAATATGGGCCGAAGCCCGGTGTTGTTTTGATTCCGGAACTGGGCCAAAGTCCGGTATGTTTAATTACCGGAATTGGGCTTAGATATATGGGATCCGGAATTAACGGATTACCGAAATTGGGCTTAAATTTATGAGATCCGGAATTAACAAATTCCGAAAGTGGGCCGTGATGTTTTATGATCCGGTATTTGATGGGTACCGGAAGTAGGCCGAGTGATCCAATATTTAATTTAATTTTCGGAAGTTGGGCTTGGGCCCGGCATAAGTTAATTCCGGAAGTGGGTTTAGGGTCCAATATGGTTTCATCATTTGAATAAGTTACTGTCTCATTTTGGATCGAGGTTTCATAATACTTGTCTAAATATAATTTTAGAAGAAGAACAATTGAGGATACAATAAGTTATTTGATATTCTTAGAATTAAGAATATGTTATGAGAAGTAGTGTGATATGTTATATTACATATACACTAGTAAGTGTAATGGATCCATAGGCACTGTTGATATTTGTAACGTGGAATAGGCATAAAGAAACTTGTAATTCCCATTGACCTGAAATGTGGAATAGGCATAAAGTAATTTGTAATTCCCATTTCATAAAGGTGTTATGAAATGAGAAATAGGCATAAAGTAACTTGTAATTTCTATTTCATAGTGTGATGTGAAATGCGGAATAGGCATAAAGTAATTTGTAATTTCCGTTCACGTGGAAATGGAGAATGGGCATAAAGTAAATTGTAATTCTCATTTCGTAATGTAGAAATCAAGGGATAGGCATAAAGTAAATTGTAATTTCCTGATTTCTATGGGAAGGTTAGAGATAGGCATAAAGTAAATTGTAATCTCTACTTCCAGTCCAAGAAATAGGCATAAAGTAACTTGTAATTTCTTGGATAAGAGCAATGATCTAGAATCTGCAACGATTCATAGTAGGCTCTTGATTTTGATGATATGTCTTACTGAATGTTAGTCATATCCGTGAGATCGGGTATGTTCCCGTCATTGAGATGAGCACGTGTACGGTAAGAATGGTGGTGAACGGGTTTGTTTATATGCTTTGGATATCTGAGTTTTCAAAGTTGTTAATGTTTTAATTTGAATTTGGATGTTCACTAGGCGTAAGCCTAATTGTTCAAATTAAATCTTCTTACCAGGTACAGGCTCAGGGAAGTAATGGGATGTGGGACGAGAGGTTTTGAAGTATTCAACTTTTGAGATAAGCGGAGAATTTAGCTAACATGATGAGGCTTTTTGATGGATTGCTTAGATAACCCAGTTAATCTGATTATAGTTGACATGATTAGATTAATAGGTTATTTGGAGAATTCAATATTTGTAAATATGAACCCTCATAGTTAATTCTCTTCTTATATATATAAAAGTTTGGATGTTATTCTATTATATCTTGTTAAAAATTTGAGGTTCAAATTAGCCCTGATTTTTAGGGTGTTACAACGGCCAGGAGGTAGTTCAGTTAAAACCCAAGTTCTATTCTTATACAAGGCTTCCATTTCATCATTCATAGCATTTACCCAATTTTGATCACTACAAGCCTCATAAAAGTTATTAGGTTCAATAGCCTTATTTAATGTAGAAACAAAGCAAAAATTATCTTTGTTAAGAAATGAGTAATTAACAACTTTTTCTATACCATATTTGACCTTTCCTTCAACAACATAATCAATAAACCGTTTAGGCAAATTTGAAGGACGACTCAATTTTCTAGTAGATGTAACATTAAGATCAGTAGTAGATGTACCCTCAGCAAGGGAACTCAACCTTTCATCATTATGACGAACACTTAAAGGACTAAATTCAGTACCACACTGATCATCGGCAGCCATACCGGTATCAGTACTACCAGAACCACCAGGTTCGACAGCCCTGTTACTTTCTATGATAGTACCGTTCAAATCAGTAGTACTGCCAGGATTTACTTCGGTAGCTCTATTTAGGCCACCAGGATGATCAGAGTTACTAATAATATCAGAATTAGAATTAGTCCCTAGTTGAGTTTTCTCCCTAATCTCATCATAGGGTGTTTCAGAAGTGAACTCATTAGTCTGAAATATTGAATCAAAAAAGTTTAAAGTATTCAGATTACTTGAATCTAAAGCCTGTTTGGTTGCACTCATTTTAAATGGAAAAATAGTTTCATAAAATTTCACATCCCGTGAAATTACAATCTGCTTGGAATCTAGACTGTAAAGTCTATATCCCTTCTTTGAATTTGAATATCCCAACAAAACACATTTTTCAGCACGTGCAGGAAACTTATCAGTAATATTAGGTTTAACTGCAAAACAGAGACACCCAAAATTTCTTAAATGAGAAAGCACAGGTGCAAATCCAAACACAAGTTCGTAAGGACACTTTCCATTCAAGACAGAAGACAGAGTTCTGTTTATAAGGTATGTCGTTGTAAGTATACAGTCACTCCACATACTCAATGGAATGTTCCCTTGGAACATTAAAGCTCTAGCAACGTTTAACAAGTGTCTATGCTTGCGTTCTACTACCCCATTTTGTTGGGGAGTATATACGCAAGTAGTTTGATGAACAATACCATTAACTTTAAAAAATTCTACTAACCTATTATTAACAAATTCAGTACCATTATCACTTCTGAACACCTTTACAGACTTGCCAAATTGATTTAGGAGTAAACTGTAAAATCCAACAATACTATCAAAAACTTCATCTTTATTTTTCAATAAGTAAACCCACACAAGACGAGTAAAGTCATCCACCAATGTTAAAAAATAACGATAACCCTCTCTACTAGACACACGATAGGGACCCCACAAGTCAATATGAACTAAGTCCCCTAAGTTGGTGGTTTTATGTTCACTAAGGTTAAATTTGTCTCTAGCTTGTTTAGCTTTATGACATACCTCACAAGGAACTAACATACTACCATCACTTAGGTTCAATTTATTTTTCAACACAGTTAACACTTGATCAACAGTATGCCCTAAGCGACTGTGCCAAAGTTGACGTGAGACATTACAATATATTGACATATTTGAACTATTGATATTATTACTAAAATTCCTAGAACCAACCACATCATTTTGATTAACTTGATCAAATAAGTACAAACCTCTTCTTTCACTACTAGTCCCCACAACTTTCATTGCAGAAAGTCCTGGATCAGAAAACACTTACACTCATTAAACCCAACAAAAAATTTATTATCTCTAGCAATTTTATGTACAGATAATAAATTCACATGGAAATCAGGGATAACAAGCACATCAAACAATGTAACTTTATCATTTAGTTTAAAATTTCCAATCTTATTAATGATAGCTTCATCACCATTTGGTTGAGTTACTTTCAAATTAAGATCAGAAATATCAACTACATTGTCTAAACAGGAAACATAAGAGGTCATGTGTTGGTTAGCACCAGAATCAATAATCCAACCATACTTGTTCAAATTTGTAGATAATTTGGAAATACTTGACATACCAGAAAACATACCGGCCATATTGACGGCAAGACCATTAGTCTGTTTCTGATCAATGAGCGACAACAGTTTGTTGATTTGCTCTTCAGTGAGGGAGGAGGAGTTAGAAGGACCACGACAAGTACCATCAACAGTGTTTGCATTGCTATTAAAAGACTTGACAGGTTGATTGGTTTTACTTTTAGTAAACTGAAAATCTTTTGGGAAACCAATTAATTTGAAACATCGCTCAATAGTGTGACCATTTAAACCACAATGTTTACATTGCAAATTAGGTTTTCCTGTTTGCCTTTTATTATTGTTAGACGTTTTCCCAAAAAAGGCAGATGTCTGAGCCTTGGTATCAGAAGATGTACGAGTCACACCACGAAGTGACTCTTCTCTTGATACAAAGGAGAAGGCAGTTTTAACCGAGGGAAGAGGATCAGTCATTAAAATGTTACTTCTCACATTAACGTACATGTCATCTAGACCCATTAAAAACTGCATCAGTTTCAACAGTTGAGTATGTTTTGAAAAATCGTGAGCTGCATTACATGAACATGCAGGTAACTTTATTAAGGCATCAAATTGTTTCCAAAGAGAATTGAGTCTGTGATAGTATTCAGACACAGGTGCACCATTTTGATTTAAGGAATTTATTTTCTGATGTAAGTTGAAAGTCACAGATCCGTCTATTTTATCATAAGTCTCTTTAAGTTCATCCCAAACTTCAGAAGCAACCCTTGAAAAAACTTGACTCACAAAAAAATCATCAGAAATAGAACTAAGAATCCAAGATAACTACCACCGAATTGCATCTGTCCCACTGTTTACCTAAAGTCTCATTATCAGTAGGACGAGATACAGAACCATTTATGAAACCCAATTTATTTTTGGTTTCTAAATCCAAAATCATAGCACACGACCACACTTTATAATTCTCAGTACCACTTAACTTTATACTCATAATAGGGACGCCCAAAGTATCACTTGGATGGAGATAAAGTGGGTCTCCAAAATCAAGTTTAGCAATCAGAGATTGCTCTACTTGATTTTTGGACCCCTCTCCCTCTCCAACGGTCATGATAGCGGAAAGATAACAAATCACACAAGGTAAACCTAGGAGACCACGCGACAGGATTCCTTGCCACTTGAAGTGGTAGGTCAAGTCAATCTCCTAGCTACCAAGAAGAAATGAGAGGAGATAAGATCACACAAGTGAATAAGGAAGAGAGAACTTACATTGCAGTCAGCAACAATAGAGAATAACAACAGGAACAACTTGCAAATGTTCTTGTTAGAAGAGCACAGCGGAACGTAAACAAAACACGTCTCTGAAATAGAGACTAGGAACTATACCTGAACAAACAACACAAAACACCAGAAGAGAAAAGGCCCAAACAGTGAGTGGAGAAAAAATTACTCCAAACACACCTCAACTTATCTGGAGCCTTAACCAGATCTGGAGCTTAACAAAAAAGAAACCAAAGATACTCACAAGACAGATCTAAACAATATTAGATCTAGCATCATGAGAGAAATACCTCAGATCGTCAGCTGATTATGTACATGCAGTGAGATATTACAACTGAACTATATCACAAGAACAAGAACATAATAGAAAAATGATAGCTAAGATATACAAGAAACTTATAGGTAAAACATACAGATCTAGACTAAATGAGAGCAGATTTACAAGTAAATCACACTGACCTAACCAGATATGAGCAGATCTACAAATAGATCATACGAATCTAGCTGGATAGAAGTAGATCTGTAGGTAAGCCATACAAGATATGATAACAGAAAGGGAAACAAACTGAATAAGAACAACAGATCTAGACAGATCTCATACGGATCTAAAAAGAAACGTACGAGATAGCAATAAGAACAACAGATCTAGACAGATCTCATACGGATCTAAGAAGAAATGTACGAGATAGCAATAAAAGGAATGCACTAATCACACACAATTAGAACAAACATGAAAAACACTTTATGATCAACAGAAATGTTCAGATCCAGAAGGAGGATAAGAACATGTTACTGTGATAGTCAAACAACTCTTAATGAGAAGATTTAAATCTATTCGGATATAATCTTCTCGTTTAGAGTGAGAAATGAAGAACAAAATAGCCGAACTACTTCAGATTAATCGAAAAACTAAACAAAAAAATGAAATCGATTTTTAAGCAACTCAGTAAAATAAGAACTAAATCTGCACGATCGTTTTGAAAACCATTTTGAAAAAATCAACTGAAGTGACAGTTGAAAACAACCACAGATCTGAGTAAATCGCCTCAGATCGAAGATATTAATTTCTTTTCTTAAACAACAGAAAAATGAACAAGATGAACGAACTCACCGAACAGAAGAAGATGAAAGGATTTGTTGATGTGGTTCTTCAAGATCGAAGAACAGATTGAGAACAGGGCTCTGATACCATGTACAAATGATTACATCAACAAATCTCATAACAAAACTTAAACAACTATTTCATATATTCAAAACACAAAGATACAAACCCTAAATCTAGAACAGTCTACAAACTAATTTCTAGAGAGAGAGAAAGTGAGAGAATCGGTTGAGATAAAGAAAAGAAAATGAAATGAATGAATGACTCAAAAGCCCTAAAACAACATTTATATACTTATGCAACAAATTTTCAATTTAGACCCTCAACTTCTGAACTAGTACTCCGCTACCCTTCATCTTCACAAGAATGTGAAGCGCCACCCTCGTACTTCCAGAATCAACATCCAGCTTTAAACCAACTTTCATCCTTTCTACAAATAACCCCCTCATGTATCTGAAACATTACCATACCATAAATTAGTAAATGACAAGATTGAAAATAGTGTTCTTACCTTTTAACAACATGTCACTTTACACATTTGTATAGTGACATACACAATTTGCCTAATGCATTTTTACGTAGACTACAATTAAACAAACATTTTAGTTTGAATTAGGGATGAACATCGAGGACCGTTTTCTCGAACCGAACCGGGACCGGACCGAACCCGAACCGGTACCATATATTCGGTTCGGTATTCGGTTCCAAACATTCCTCAAAATCGGTATTCGGTACCGGGATTTTCTCGAAAAAACCGAAACCGAAACAAAGTTTTTAAAAGCAAAGTTTTTTTAAAATTTTTAATTATGCATATCATCTCCTAAATAAAGTTTATCTTGATTGTTGTTAACATTATTATTATTGTTTCTAGTTGTATATATAGAGATCGAAGAGTTGATAACGAACAAAATGGAAAAACGAAAATCGTAAAAAAAATACCGAAGATTGTTGAACTTTTGTTTGGTTTTGAACTTTTTGATTGTTTGGGATTGGTTTTGAAACACATTTGAAACATTATGAAGGCATTTTGGTTTGCGATTGGTTTTGATACACATTTGATACATTTTAAAATTTTCGGTCCTAAGTGGTCCTAGTACTGATTTTTCCGTCCAGAAACCGAAACCGAACCGGTACATACGGTTCAGTTTTCGGTACCAATTTTTAGTCCCAAAAAATTTCGATACCATCCGGTTCGGTCCCGATCTCATCCCTAGTTTGAATTGTAAGATCACTCTAAACAAGTATAGGAGGTGAAAGTGTAAATTGCAATTGAAAAAATCACCAAATTGATTCCACGCGGGACTCCTTCGTGATTGCGGCCTAAATTTTTTTCAAAAAAGACCCTGTCCCGCGATCACGGGCTCCATCGCGGACAAAATGGGTATTTTGGTAAAACTGAAAAAAAAATGGGTATTTTAATAAGTCAAAGTCAAACTTTGGGTATTTTAATTAAATTCTCTTAATAATAACTAGTATTTAAACAAACATATTAATAATAACTAATTAAATTAATAAATGTTTTGTTTAATATATTATAATGGTTGCAAGACCTTGCACAATTAGCAAGATCATGGTAGTCTTGCAAGGTCTTGCAAAACACATAGCATGCCATGTCATCTTGCAAGACCACTTGCAAGACGCGTGTGGATGCTCTAAGGCATCCAAAAAAATATCTAGATGTTTTCTAGAGTTCAAAAAATAGGGCTGCAACATGTAAGAAAAAAACCAACTTTGAAGATAGTCAATGCATCAGGGTTATTCAGGTATCTCTCAATGCTCTTAACTCTTTGTGCATCATAAACAATGTAATATAAATATTACAACACTCCACCATGATGCACAAACCTCCAAACAACGAAGGAAACCAAATCGATGAACACTAACAAAAGTTGATATCACAAATAGATAGATTGTTTTTTCCCTCTTTTTCTAGGTCTTGCAGAAAGTTGTTTGAACTCTCATTGTTACTTGTTTGTTAATATATCTGGTTCGGCCTTTTAAAAAAAACATTACAAGTTCAATACGCACACAAGAAGCTTCATTCGGGAGAATAGTATAACACCTCTTTTGTATATACAGGAAAAAATATATATAGTATCGACACTTAATGAATTATGTAAATAAAAAACGAATGATTGAATTAGGCGAAGTCGGGCATTACCCTTCTAACAAATGCAATTGGATGAGATATCTCGGGAGCAATCTCTTCAAACGAGACGTAATTACGCTCCTTGTCATAGACATGACAAATCGTCAAAATCGTCTTCATTAAACGCCAGTTCCATGAGGCCTCATTCATATACTATACAACATATGAACAAAGATGATGTTAGTTAGTCTAGGGATGACATTTAGCCCACTATTTTACTAAATTCTACAAAAAGGGTATGACGCGAGCGCCCAGTATGGGGGAGACCTGAAAAAGGGGTGGGATGTACTCGGACCTTTTCTCTACCCCAAACAGTAGAGAGGTTGTTTTCATGAAGACCCTAGCTTGTGAAAAAATGATTGCAATGCAGACACAAAAAAGGCGAAGAATCTTACTTTTCCCCAATTCTCTTGAAGAGATTTATGAGCTGCTCGCAAATTGTAACATGGAATCCTTGAGGAGACATGGTGGGGGATATGAACATTTATATCATGACAAAGGATCTCTATCCTGTACCAACAGTACAATACAATAAAACGTTTTAGCTTAAATCCGATAATATCTACAATAATTTAACGAATTTATACAGAAAGTCAACTGTAGAAACCAGCCGTTAGCCAAACATTAAGCTATATTTTTTTGGAGGTATCGAGTACAAGAGAAGATACCAGCGAGGATAATCACAGTGCACGGTGCCACCAAGTTGTGCCTTAGCTGCATTCCACTCGTCCGAAGATTTAAAAGGTATGTGAGGTGCCGTGTGGTGAACCATTGTGAAAGTGCTCATCTGTGAATACAATATCTTGAGGGTAAAATTTGCAAGATTCGATTTTATGGAAGAATTAAACAAAAGGAGGCGAGAGAGTAGTATCTACCCAAAAATGATAGCCCAACCACGGCATTAACCAGAACTTTATCCATCCAACTATCCCCGCCTTGTATACGATTAATGGCCATCCGATTGCCATGAATGCAAAAACACAAGCAAGACTGATCTTTACTCTTCCAATTTCGTTCGGTCTGAATTTATTCAAATTGAAATGCCAGATTAACCTGAAAATATGAAACAATATGTGGATTACATTAATCATGGATAACAATTTTGCATGTGACCAATCCAAATTGGTACACACGGAGGATTACCAGTGTGATATAGACATGATGGGGCGAATAGGACCATATCCGAATATGATTGCCTTCTGGAAATTTGAGTTCTCCTTGAAATGTGGCTCCATTACAGGGTGCCAAGCTGTATCTTCATCCAACCTAGATTTTCAAAGAATGTAGGGCAGTGAAGCTTGGTAAGTTGCTGCATAAAAATGCACTCAATTTATTTAAAAAATTAATCAACTTTAGCCATGTTACCACACAGTACTCTAATCTACACATACATACAAATATATATATATATATATATATAGGCGACGAATCGTGTGAGAAGTGGATCTGAACCCTTGATCATTTTTAATCTCAAACCCACCCCTGAATCGCGCTTGATACGGGGATTGATCCGGTGCATCTTATCTCGGTGCATCTCATCCTAATGTACATCCAACGGTTGATACCACTTCTCATGCTTCTCAACTTCTCACCGGAACCCAGCCCTCTATATATACATATATAGGGTTCAGAGAAAAACCGCAAAAAAATGAAAAACTAAGAAACACCCACGGTATGCACATGTGCATACAAGTAATTTGTAACATGCACATGTGCATACAAGTAATTTGTAACATGCACATGTGCATAAAAACCATAAAACAGCTTCATTAACTTGTATGCAGATGTGCATACCGTTCAGAAGAACAGTACCAGAATGTTCCTCAGTTTTTAATTTTTTGGGGGTTTTCCTCTGAACCCCCCCCCCCCCCCTCTCTCTCTCTCTATATATATATATATATATATATGCTCACATAATTTACAACAGGTTACTCTAATCTTTGTAGAGGATTTTCCAAGCTCTAAAGTTTCCTATCATCAACAAAAAGTGTATTGAGCATGGTGCTTTTGGACATAATTCCCACTTTTGTAATTAGTTGGGGGTATTTTGGACCATTTGACAAATAATTGAACACTTCTGTGTAATGGTGTGTCCAATTAAACTTTTGCAATTGCACAGGAAAGTGGAAGTCACTACATGCAATTATATATTTTGCAAATCGTCTCATATAGTCATATTGACTAGTAACTACCATTTTTATGCATTCTGAAGTTGAATGAACTTGCAGAAATTTTATACAAGATAATTTTAGATAGACCTCTAAAAGCCATAATGTAACTCGGATTAATGTAGCGATTCTGTCTACTAGGGGATTTTGGGATGTCCTTATAATTGAAAATCTTCTGAAAGAGAATTGACTAATATACCCTTAAAACAGGCAATAATGATAATCAACCATGTACGCATCTTCTCGACCATTATTTATTCCCTCAACCAGATAAAGATGATAAATTCACTAGAAGCTAAAAGCAATTTAAGCTACTTGAACCATGCCCAAAAAGTCAACTAACAGGACAGATTTAGAAGATGATATTATACATACATGTTTGTTTTTGCATGATGTCGATCATGCTTGAAGCGCCATGGCTCATAAGGGTATATTAATGGCAGGAAGGCCAAAGTTCCAACAATATCTTCCACCAGTTTGTTCCTTGAGAAAGATTTGTGTGCACAATCATGACCTATTACGAAGAACTTTTGAGGAAAACAAACGATAAAAAGAAACAAACTTTAGATTAATTCAAGGATACGAGGAAATGCAAAAACACACAAGAAAAAAATAACAAATGACGTATAAAATCTAGAATCAAGAATTGGAAACAAAATGCACCATAGATTCAGGAAAGAAAATTATTGTTTACCCCTGTAACTGCAGTTCCTGTCCACGCCCAAGCCAATGGAAGAAGATACCATGGAGATTTGGCAATCATGAAAAGCCCCAAAGCGTATGAAGTTGTAGATATCAATACCGACTTCAATGCTTTCATGTTATCGATCTCAAACACCTTTCAAAAAGTTAGAGATAGCGTTAGATATGTATAAATTAGAACCATGGCAACCAATGCCTTAGGCCCATATATATATATATATATAATTATATATAGGGTTCACGGGGTTCGTTTGTTTTGGTTTTTACTCACGATATCAATACCGGATAGAAAAGGAGAATAAGTATGAGTGTAATACAGTTTTGGGAAGAGTATCAATGATGTTCTTCAATGTGATATTATCCGGGAGTGGTTCTCCAATTTGCCGGAAACCGTAACTTTCACATAATTCTTTCCTCCGTTCTGCACTGTCGGCTGTTAATGGTGCTGTAACCGGAGTAGTCACTGCTTGTACTATTTTAGTCCTTCTCAAGGGGATAACATATGATTGGTGCTTGGCTTTACATTGATGTACAACTTCCCACTTCGAAAACGACGTGCCTATCAAATCAAGAAAGTATAAGACATCACATATCTGTTAGAAAAGGTTAAATACAAATAGTTGAAAACATGAATGATATGCAAAGTTATTATGTCAATAATGAAGTCATCTGATAGTAGAATATACAAGCCATAAGTATGCAGGAAATACACAAAATAGAAAAGAAAAACATCAAAACTTATGGGCACAATTACATGATTACATTCTATATTAGCTTATAATAAGACATGCTATCATGTAGGTGGCGTTTGTTTTTTAAGAGGTGCTGAAGTCTGATTTTTAAGAGGTGGTGCTGAAGTCTGAATCAATTAGACTGTTTGTTTTTGTAAGTTGTCAAATGTTTGAATATGTATAATTGTCTATTTTATCCCTCAGTTTGAATTTATAAAAACATCAATTCATTTCGTCCCTCACTAAGCTCACAAGAAATAATCACATTGATAAAATATGCATCAGTACTAACTTAAAAAATTTGTTCTTTCACCGGCTATTTTCCAGACATCTCATGTGATATTCAAAATAATACCACTAGTGCCATGTTTGGTGAGCCCTCTTTCTCTTGCCCAATGAAATATGAATGGTCAGAGTATCAACAAATAAAGTAAGCTCTACAAAAAATTAGCCAACAATTAAAGAGTTTCCCATAGCTTCTGCAGAGTAGACAACAAGACAAACAACATGCAAGTATAACGTAATTTCAGAAATCACAAAACAAGTTCTTGAGAATCTCTAGGAATCCAGTTCGACCACTATTACCAATCAAGTGAACAGATGCTAAGCAAATGCAACATCCTATCAGGTACAAACAACCAGTTGTTCTATTGCTCCGTTTACATAATTACAATCTAATTTGTATCCATTACGAAAGAAATGCAAATAAAGAGTATTTCTTGGTCTTTTTAGTAAGGTATTATCAAAATACCAAGAAAGAAATCAACAAATTCAGGGACGAAAATACAAAAAATACAAAAATTTGAAGGCAATTCAGTTTCAAGAAATCAACAAATTCAGGGGCGAAATCAAAGCACATAAATGGGTTCTCTCATCGACTCAATCGAGATTCTTCAATCGACGCCATCAGGTTCTCCCATGGTCCATGTGCTTTAATTTCATCCCTGAATGTGTTGATTTCGTCCCCAATTTCTTGAAACTGAATTGCCTTCAAATTTCTGTATTTTCTGTATTTTTGTCCACGAATTTGTTGATTTCTTTCTTGGTATTTGGATAGTACCTCACGACAAAGACCAAGAAATAATCCCTCTTTATTTGCATCTCTTCGTAAGGGATACAAATTATATTGTAGTTATGTAAACGAAGCAAACGAACAATCTGTTGTTTGTGCTTGAAAGCATAAGATGGTGCATTTGCTTAACATCTATTCACTTGATGGTAGTTTATATTGAATAGTGGTCGAAACTGGATTCCTAGAGATTCTCAAGAACTTGTTTTGTGATGAAATTACATGATACGTGCATGTTGTTTGTCTTGTTATCTACTCTACAGAAGCTATGGGAAACTCTTTAATTGATGGCTAATTTTCTGTGGAGCTTGCTTTATTTGTTGATATCCCGACCAATCATGTTCCATTGGGCAAGAGAAAGAGGGCTCACCAAACATGGCACTAGTGGTATTTTTTATCTCTGTGATTATTTCTTGTGTTCTTAGTTAGGGACGAAAATGAATTGATGTTTTTATAAATTCAACAGTATAACATTCTAAGGGATAAAATAGACACTTATACATATTAAGACTTTTAACAATTTACAAAAACAAACAGTCTAATTGATTCAGATTTCAGACTTCAACACCACCTCTTAAAAATCAGAAGTGAAATCAGACTTTAGACTTCAGCACCTCTTAAAAACAAAGGACACCATATTCTATTTTTCCCATGTGGTGACATGTACTTAAAGTTACGCTGTCACCATTTCACTGTTTATTTGTATTTCTTTTCTAATTTTTTTAGTGTTCTTTTATTTTTGTTGTTATTACTAATTTGCGATTATTAATATTATTATTATTTCCATTTACTTAGTCCCTTTATAGCTGTTACTACTATTATCATTTTCTTTTACCTTTTAGTTTACCTTTCCAATTGTATTTACTTAATAATTCATCCCGTCTAGAAAAATGCAACATTTGACTTGACATGTACTTTAATAAAAGCTTCTAATTGATAATCAAAATACCTAAAACACATCTTAACAAGATAAAATTGAAAGAAAAAAACTGTGAACCATAATCAATCACACAAATATGTTGTAATTATTGCTTTAGATTAGAAGTTTTGTTTTGAGCAATGAAATCTGTAGTGATTAATATACAGACTTTAACAACAACACAATCAATATTTTTATTATTATTATATACGTATGTGTGTGTGAAAAATAAAAATATAATTTTATGGAGTATTTTCCGTATTAGTGGGGCACAACACTTATCTTGTATATGAATATGTTTATTGGTTGGTATTGAGTTAGTTTTAAAGTTCAAACGTATTAATAAGTTGTGTGTATGTAATAAGTTGTATAATATAGTAAATATATCATATGAATATACTCACATGCGAATATACTTGTGATTAAAATTTTGAAAACCGAGCTTAAAAATGAAAAAAAGTATATATCAATATGGGTATCAAATTAAAGAGAATAAAATACCTTTTTTGATATAGTTTGCTTAATTAATAAATTAATTACACTTAAGATAATTTAGATTTGTTTTAAACTTGAGATAGATCATTGGGTTTCCAAAACTTGACCCGTTCATAATGGAATCAAGCTTCCGTTCTTATTGTTCACAAAAGGGATAAAATAGGAATATTATAAAAATTAAAAGATTTCTATTGCATTATTGATATATACATAACACTTTAACACTTGTATTCACAAAAAAATTAAGAGTTTTTCAGTGGTAAAACTTAAATGCTCTATAACATAGTATAAATACGGGACTAAAGTTTCATGACCTGAGAATTTCTACAGTATAATTGTTAGGATCTGATGATAAGACATAAGACTATAAGAGCATTCTACTAGGGTAACAATTATGCCTGACATCAAACAAGCAAAATGCAGGTCTGTTTACAGTATGAACTATGAAGGCCTACAAAGCCCATGGCAACTTGATATTGGGCGCAATTATCAATTCCGATAAACAAACCTCAAATGTTGTTTCTAAGCGGCTGTTTGGCAGTTGCTGAATGGTTTGGTGCAGAATGATTAAGTAGTCAGAAAGATTAAGAGGCTCTTATGATATAGTGTAAAATGAAATATGGTTGTTTGGTAATTGTTTAGAATGAAATTAGGGGGCTGAATGGTTAAGGGAAGCCCAAGATACTAAATCATTCAGAGGGTTTTAGAACCATTAAGAGACCAACTTTTTATGCCAAACAAGATTCGCCTCTTAACGACCCAGATGTTTCCTCTTAATGGAACTATTAAGAGGTAAACAAACAGCCCCTAAAGCCGCATCTTTTTTACAAAAAGATTATGGGCAATGATACAACAAAACCCCATATTTCCAAATTGAACAAACAAACAAACATTACAAGAGGGTTTGAATTTCTGGGAGTAAGGATTCATACCTGCCGGATACAATGACCCAAATCTACGCCCATGCATTGGCTTTTGTCGGGGACCCTAAAAATCAAAATTAATTCACGTATATCAAATTACTGCTAAAATGAACCAATTGAATGACAGAATTGATGTTACCTTGAAAAGGAAACTAGAATCTGCGAGTCTGCAAGCCATTGGAAGAAGAAAGCGAGACAATGCAGCAAGAGCAAACCCCTGTAGAGATTCAGTTGGGTTTTTCCCCTTAACGGATAGAATTTGTTTCGTCCCCTCGTTTATCACACAAAAAGGGCGTCTTGTGAAAGGAGAAAAACCCGCAACAACAAAAACCCATCAATCAATATATATATATATATATATATGCAAATACTATTTTACAAACCAACGAAATCTAACAAACCGTACAAACTCTTATTTTCAATGTTTAATTGAATGAAATTGTTTCATGAAAGTGTTTCATGTGATGAAATTGTTTTGTATAAATCCCTTTTTGATGAAATTGTTTTATATATTTTGTTTTTATGTAACAATGAAATTGTTTCATTTATTTCTCATTTTGATGAAATTTGTTTCATATATTGTTGATTAATCAATCTTTATATATTCTTGATGAAATTGTTTCATGTATTATTGACTAATCAACCCTCATAATAAAGAAAAAGTGAAGAAAATAAAAAAATGTGATTGGTTGAACGTGGTTTGTACGGTTTGTTAGATTTCACTGGTTTGTAAAATAACCAACCCATATATATATATATATAGGGGCTTAATCAAATAAGAACTATTTAGTTTGTGGTAACTGTAAGAACCAATATTAGCCACTCATTTTAAATAATTAATGTTAATTCCAAAAATAAAAATAAGAGAAAACTCTATTTTTGGTCCCTGAGGTTTAGTGATTTTTTTGAAACCGATCCCCATGGTTTCATAAGTCAAGTTTTGGTCCCTGAGGTTTTGATTTTGATCTGGATTTGGGGTCTCGTCCTTAACCCCGTTAATTGGTGGCGTTAGAGGCAGGGGCAAAATTGTCATTTCACATTTCAACCAAATTCCCTCTTATTTTAACCCGCCATATTCTTCTTCTTCTTCACTTCATTCTTCTGTGATCTTTCTGTTTCTTCCTTCTTCCTCCTCCTTTCACGATTCAACCTCAAAATCTGGTAACAATCATGGTGTTATGTTATTGTGGAGGTGAAGCAGCTGTGAGAACCTCATGGACCACTGCAAATCCTGGTAGAAGGTTCTACACTTGTGGAAGAATGGTACACTGCTACGATTCTTCTTCTTCAACAATCATGGTGTAAAGTAATCATGTTTAGCTAATAACATTTAGTTTTTCATGTTAACAGGGCCAATGTTCTTTTTTTGGGTGGTTTGATCCACCTATTTGTTCAAGGTCCATTAATATCATTCCTGGGCTAATCAAAGCCAAAAACAAAGCTGAAGAATGTGTCAGAGAGAAAAAGAAGGAAATCTTGAAGTTGAATCTGCTCTTGGTCATGAGTTGGAGTTTTTTTGTGTATTTCATGCATTTAGCCTTGAGTTGATCTGTTTTGTGTATTGGTTATCTTTTGTAATCATCTCCTGTTTATCAGGTGTGTTGGTAGTATTTGTAATGACATCCTAGTTGTTAGAATAGTAATGTTTGGTGGTTTGATCCCTCTGTTTTTTGTAGTATTTGTAATGACATCCCTATGTTTTAATAGTAATGTTTGGTGGTTTGATCCCTCTGTTTTTTGCACATTTGATGATAACAGAACTGTAACCTATGTTGTGTACCTGTTTGTTGATCCAAAAACAAGATAACACATCACATAACATGATACAGATAACAGAGAGTAAAACTCTACTTTTGGTACACAACATTGTTGAAAGCATACCTGTTTTCAATCTTTATCTCCAATATTCTCGCATACCAAACTTATCACATCAGCAGTATTAATCTTCATTCAGCATGAGCAGTACTAATATTCTCCAGCAGCACTAATTCATTTCAGCAGTATTAACTCATTCCAGCATCATTAACTTGTTCCAGCAGTACTAACTTGACTAGCAGTACTAACTTGACTAGCAGTACTAACCTTGTTCCAGCAGCATTAATGTATCAGCAGTACTAACAATGATCTAGCAGTATTAACTTTGTCTTGCAGTAGTAACCATTGCATAAGCAGTACTAACTTTGATCTGGCAGTATTAAGGTTGTTCTGGCAGTAGTAATGTAGTTCTGGCAGTACTAATCATACTTAGCAAATTCTTCAGTTCCCAACAACATTGTAACATAAATGTAACCTGTTTTGGTACACAACATAACAGAAATGTAACATCTGTTTTGGTACACAACATAACAGAATAGTAACCTCTGTTTTGGTACACAACATAACAGAAATGTAACCTGTTTTGGTACACATACAATTCCAAAGAGTAAACACAAAAACAAACCTGTATTCAATACCATACCAAACCATAGATTAAGTAAACATAAAACAAACCTGTTTTGGTACACATACAATTCCAAGAGTAAACATAAAACTAATTGTTTTCAACTAACAACAAACCACAAACCACAGATTAAGTAATTGTTTTCTGCCAACCACAAACCACAGATTAACTAATTGTTTTCAACCATATACCAACCACATATTAGCTAATTGTCCTCATTGTCCTCCTTGTCCTTTACAAGTCCTGGAATTGTGCCCTTGATTCTTACACTTATCACAAGTCACAGTCTTCCCTTTCCTAGGAAGTTTACCAGTGTCCCCACTCCTCTGAGACAACTCCTCATTTGTCTTCCTTCTCTTCTTCTTTGGTCTCCCAATCTGTTTATGGTGAGTTGGAGGGAGTAAAGTTGTTGCCCAGTCACCTTTCTCCCATAGCAGGCTTCCATTGATTGGCTCAATCTTGAAGCTATACATTTCCCTCCATGTGCTTACTTTGTACACATCCTCAGCCCAATCTTCAGGTAACACATTGTTACCATTTGCTGCCATGTCCCAGTTTGTAGCCACAGCATGCTTGCATGGAATTCCAGTTAACTCCCACTTCCTACATGAACATGTCCTTTCTCTCACATCTACTATACATTGGTCATTCCAAGGGCCAGAAACCTATAATTCAGTAAATACCATTAAAACAAAGCATAATATATAGTAAATACCATTAAATCAAAACATAAAAACCTATGATTTAATATACATACCTGGTACCTATCTCCTCCACTAAACAAGACTTGATATTTGGAGGCCTCTTTCTTGGCAGTCTCCAAGATTTTGTTTGCTGTTGGGGTAAGTGGGCCATCACAACTGTCTATGACTTTGCATACATTCACTATCCTCTTCATTAGATACACTCTAATGTATTCCAAACATGAATAAATTGGTTTATCCCTAGCATCAACAATTTGTCTATTGAATACCTCACACATGTTATTCAATAACACATCAGAGTGACACATACCTGTTACCAAAGTATAAACAGGTTGAAATATGTTTACCAAAGTATAAACAGGTTGAAATATGTTTACCAAAGTATAAACAGGTTGAAATATGTTTACCAAAGTATAAACAGGTTGAAATATGTTTACCAAAGTATAAACAGGTTGAAATATGTTTACCAAAGTATAAACAGGTTGAAATATGTTACCTGTGAAGTGTGCTCTGCTCCAGGATTGAGGAGGGATGTTGTTCAAATATTCAAAGCAGTCTGAATTGAACATTCTCAAACTTTCCATTGCAGTCTTAAATTGTGGGACAGTGGGGGCTGTTGCACATTGCCATAAATGATCCTTGTATGCTTTCCCTTTCCACACAAGTTTCATGTTTTCATGAATATGCCTAAGACAGTATCTATGCTCAGCAGAAGGGAACAATTTGGCAATTGCTGTAAGAATGCCCTATTTTCAAAATAATGTAACAATAACAATACAATTCAATTACAAAACAATAACAATTCAATTGAAAACCACAAACAGAGAAAATAAGTTCATACCTTTTGTCTGTCACTAATGAAAGTGAAGTTGGAATTTGTTTGAAGATCAAGGTCATCTCCAAGGCATTCTAAGAACCACATCCATGAACTTGTATTCTCAGCCTCTACTATGGCATACGCCACTGGATATATGCCCTGATTTGGGTCTATGCCCACTGCTGTTAGAATTTGCCCTGGAAATGGACCTTTCATAAAAGTACCATCTACTCCCAACAGATCCCTTCTACCTGCCCTGAATCCTCTCTTCAAAGAACCTAAACATATATATACCCTTTTGAATTTCCTGGTGTTACTAGCTGGATTCGGTTCTTGCTCAACTTCAATCTTAATTGTTGTGTCAGGGTTGCATCTTTTTACCTCTGCCAGGTAATCCCTCAGGTGTTGGTATTGTGCCCCATAGTCTCCCCATAACTTCTTCATCGCCATCTGTTTTGCCCTCATTGCCTTGCCAGGTGACACAAAGATCTCAAATTTCTCTGATAAGTGGGATTGAATTGCCTTCAATGGCATATTAGGATCTACCTTGATCTGCTCTGTTATGTGCTTTGAGAGAAATTGTGCAGTGGCCAAACCAACCTCCCTTGTTTGGAAGCATTTATGGGTGTCAAAATAGGTTTTCACAGTCCAGGTTTCTTCATTTTCTGCACATGATGCATACAAAACCCATTTACAACAGGGCCCATTGGACTTTCTCCAAGCACTCTTTCTTCCCTTACTAGGCCCACTGGACTCCTTTACATTTGGCATTGATCCCCTACAGACGGCCCTAACTCTTACAACATCATTTCGGATCACCACTATGTCCCTTCTAGTCTGAATTGAATGCTGCTTGATTAGGTTGAGAATGGTTGTTTTATTGGCCTAGATAGAAGACAACCTCCTTACACTGTATTTGGGCCCTACGTTTGCACAAACTGCCATTTTCATCCCCTGAATTAAAATCATCAACCTCAAAAGGATCAATATCACCTTCCACATTCACACTATCACTTCCCTCTCCATTTACACCAATCCAATCCACATAACCATCTACATAATCCTCCGGGTCATCATCTATACCAAATTCCTCATCATAGTCATTACTATTATGGCTCTCTATATCATCATGGTTGTTACTTCCCTGGATCATGTCCAAGTCCAAATCCAAACATTGGTTCAAGTCCAACCCATTGTCCAAACATTGGTTCAAGTCCAACCCATTGTCCAACCGTACTACTGCTTCCTGTTCTGGTACATCTGACTCTAACCCAATGAAAGGATCAAAGCTATGAATTATATGATCCATGCTTTGATTTGGGGTTGACAGGTTAGTCCTACCATGTTCCACAAATACATCAATAAGTTTAATAGCAGGGGCATATTGTAAGAGGTTTAACACATCCTGGTTACTACCTAATCCTCTTAACCCAGTATCCATATCACCTTCAGGAATCAAGAAATGGTAAAATTTGATTTCATGTCTATCGTACCCTAATTTCATCACCATTAAATGAAACTCCTCTACATTTAATCCTTCTGTGTTAACCAAATCAACATAATCAGTCTTATCATTCTCGTATCTCCTTCCAGGAATGCTTGTAAAGCAACCTCCATGGTTCATCCTTACTGTAAACAATGTTGGGTATAGCTCTGTATGGAAAAATCAACAGAATAATTAGGTATGAAGAATGTGCAGTCCCAAAAATGGAAAAACATAAATGCATGTGAGCTTACCATATACATCACTTGGGTCAAATCCTTCGGCCAAATCCCTCCTTAATATCCATCCAGGTTCTTCCATCGTATCTTGAGCAGGGAACGATTTTGGTCGCTAAAGGAGATTTTTGATCGACAAAGGAAGAATTTTGATCGATGAGTGTGACTCAACACAGTGAAGAGACTGAGGTTTGAACTCTCAGTGAAGACGAAGAGATTAGTCGTTAGAGGGAATTTGTTTTTGGTTGAAATGTGAAATGACCATTATGCCCCTGCCTCTAACGCCACCAATTAACGGGGTTAAGGACGAGACCCCAAATCCAGATCAAAATCAAAACCTCAGGGACCAAAACTTGACTTATGAAACCATGGGGATCGGTTTCAAAAAAATCACTAAACCTCAGGGACCAAAAATAGAGTTTTCTCTAAAAATAAGGGTAAATTGGTAATTTTGTTATTTTTGACAACTCACATGATATTACCCTAAATCAGCCGCACCACCCCTCACCATCTACATTTCACCATTAAATTTCTTCCTTCTCTCCACTTTTCGCCGGAAACATCTCCCGCCGCCGGTGATCGGAAACATGTTACTGATGGATCAACTAACCCATCGTCGCCGTCGCCGGAAATGGCACACCGTCGCCGTCTCATCGCCAGAAATGGCAATACAAGTACTCCAAGTGCAAGACAACCGGTGACCATCTCCATCACTTATCTCACCTACGGTCGGCGGCGTGTGGGGAAGCAGCAGCGGCGGTCGACGCAGCGAAGCAGCAACGGTCGGCGGCAGCGAAGAAGCGGCGGTCGGCGGCAGGCGGCAAGCGGCTGGGCTTTTCTCTCTAACCATGTCTCTCTCTAAAACCCTAGACAGTTAGGAAGATATTTTCTCTAAGACCAAATTATGATTTTGAGTTTTGATGATTATCGTTTGATTTTGATTTTAGGGTTTAGGTGTACACGGGTATCACAGTGGGTATCACATTTGTTCTTGTATGTATTTTGGGTATGTATTTTGGGTATCACACTGGGGTATCACAGTGATATCACATTTGTTCTTGTATGTATTTTGTGTATCACACTGGGGTATCACAGTGATATCACAGTTGTTCTTGTATGTATTTTGGGTATCGCACTCGGGTATCACATTTGTTCTTGTGATATCATTATCATAATCAAGAGAGATGAGAGATGAGAGATGAGAGATGAGAGAGGAGAGAGGAGAGAGGAGAGAGAATAATTATATGATACCTAAAATGCCCCTTAATTAAATTATTAAGTCAAAAATACCAAAATTAATAATTTCCTAATTTATAGCTTGATTTGTGGCTGAAATTGGTTCTTACAGTTACCACAAAATAACCAGTTCTTCCTTGAATGGCCCCCTATATATATATATATATATATATATAAGAGAATGTACGAGAGTGAGTTAAGGAGAGACCTCTACGTCCATTTATCTATTTTTCTACAATTTTGATTTATTTTAAATATAAGCTATACATTAAATTTTATTTTAACATTTTATTTTTTATTTTAAAATTTTATAACACAGATAACAATCAATATAAATCAAATACTTATTTTAATATGTTATATTTTTTTTATCCTTTAGTAGACTAACAATCAATAATCATCAATATATATATAAAGAATGATGTATGAGAGTGAGTTAAGGAGAGACCTTCATGGCCATTTATCTATTTTTCTACAATTTTGATTTATTTTAAATATAAGTCATACATTAAATGTTCTCATTAATTACAAAAACTTTTCATTTTTTATTTTATAATTTTATAACATGGATAACAATCAATATAAATCAAATACTTATTTTAATATGTTATATTTTTTTATCCTTTAATAGACTAACAATCAATCAATATATATATAAAGAAGAATGTATGAGAGTGAGTTAAGAAGAGGCATCCATGATCATTTATCTATTTTTCTACAATTTTGATTTATTTTAAATATAAGTCATACATTAATATATATAAGCAAAATGTAGAGTTGCTTAGGTGGCAGAAACCACCATTTCCCTTTTCCTAATTTTTCATAATTTTGAATTTTTTAAATAAAAAGTTAGTTTCTCATTAAATGACTTTAACTTTTATTTAATATCTAATTTTCTATATTATTTTATAATTATTTCTATTATACATAAAGACGTTAAAAAATATAATTTTTATGTACCTTATATTTTTTATTTAACATCTAATTTTCTTTATTATTTAATAATTATTTTTATTTACACAACATAAAGACATCAACAAATATAATTTCTATTTACCTTACACTAATTTAATTAAACATTTATTAAAAGAATCCACCGTCTTTTACTTAAATTTATAGTATTATAATTTATTAACCTTACATTTTTATTTAATATCTAATTTTCTTTAATGAATTTTTTTATTATATAAATATATAGCCTAATTTACATAATAAATCTATATAAATACATATGATAATCAGTATTAGACTAATTTACATAATAAATCTATATAAATGAGTATCGTCAAAAGATGATGTAACATTTTGGCAATGTTTATATCTAAAAAAAGATTTTAAAGAGATGATGTGACACATTCTAATACTTAAGCATCCACAATGCATTACGTCATTCATAGCTTTTTATTTTTGTCACCTTGGATTTCCACTAATTTATCTAACAAAAAAGTTGTCTTTAAAAATCCTCTCCAATGCTATCAACCTTTTCAAAAACTTTTTGTATTTAATTATCAATACTAAACAAAAGTAAAATTAAAATATCATAGAGTGAATGAGTTAAAAAGTTTTTCATCAATAACTCATTGCACAATAAGTCATTGTACAATAAGTTTTGTAAAAAAAATTTCTTCAATGCATTAACCCATTAAAAAGTTTTTTCTTATCAATTTTTTTTAAATATTGAATATATTAAAGACTTTTCCATTCTCACATGTAAAATATATTTTTATAATAAATTAGGGTCCTTAATAATAATTTTATATATCAATGGCAATTTATGTTATTAACCATTTGTTTTCTTCTTTTTATGTTATTTATTATTGTTTTTCATTATTTATTTTAATTAATGATACAATTTATTGCAATTTATGTAAATTAACTTTTTGCTTTCCTATTCTTTATGTTACCAACCATTCATTTTCCTTAATTTAATTAGTCATTCATTTCCTATATTTAAACATAAGTGTCTTTTTTGTAGGTTATGTTATTGGTTTTTTTTAACTATTTGTCATTTCAACAAACTACCTCCCACTCTCTCCTTCTAACACGATTTCTCTCACTAAATTTGAAATGTTAAAATATTTATCTTTGTTATCGATATTTGTTTATTGTTGAGTGTTTTGTTATTGTATTGACTTCAAGTGTCTTTTATGTTGGCTTTTTTGTAGTACGTGACAAGGGAAACAAGCTATCTAAATATGTCACAGAACATCAAAGTTTTATCATCAAAGCACATATATTATTGTTACATGTAAGTCTTTCATTTGACTACTACTTCAATTTCAATGTATTATTGATTTTGTCTATTTTGTAATTTCGCGATGTATTGCTACCTTAATTCTCATTTCTATGTCATTTTTCCCGGAATGTAACCCACAATGTTAAAAGAACATTTGAGTATTGATTATTTTGATATTACATTATTACTCGCATAGGACAACAAATCTTCATTTTTATATTTGCTTCTTGATTTGCTTTGAGTGTTCATTTGAAAAATCCATGTTCTACTAAAATGTAAACTGACTAACATTCTTCGAATTTGTTTTCTTGACCTCAAGTTATTTTGAATTATGTTAAAAGTTAGATCGATTTCATTTTGTGAATTTATATTTTTTTGCTTCATTAACTTATAAGTTTCAATGTCAAATTTTTGCTACAATTTAATGAGATTGATAGCACTGTTAACAATGTATCCGAGACAATCAATTTAGAAAATGAAGTTGATGAATAAATTCAAACAAGAAAATGAAAATTGATTGACAATGCTATGTAATCGTGTTCATGTGACTCATGCATCAATACAAACTTTGATCCAAACTACCAAAAAAGTCAAGGAATTGATGATAAAGGAGAAGAAAATATTGAAAGAAATGTGAGTGACTAAACAAAAAAAAGGTGGATTCTTGATAAAAAGATCTCTTAGAATCTAAAAAATTCTAACGTTTTTTCTTATAAAAATTTAATAATAGTAATAAATATAAACACTTTATTACACTCTTCACATTTTGCCGTATTTTTTGTTAAAAGATGATTACAGTTTTAGAAATAATCATATTATTGGTTTTTATATAAAGATTATTTAAATTACCTATTTTAATAAAAAACAATTGATGATGTAATTTTATTTGGTAATTGTTGATACAATTTGTATATATGTTGTTTCCGTTTAAATAAGTATAGAAGATTTATTCTAAATCTAAATGTTCTTAATTTTTATTTAATGTAGTGTCGAGCCTTGGTTATCTGATATCTTCCACTACTTTGGTGACTTTGTTTTATTTTTCAATTTATGTTATTTTTTGTATTGATTTATTTTAAACGACGTTCATTAATATTATATATAAATATTTAAATTTTAGTTATTACTAATAATTTTCATCACACATCCAACATATTTCATAATTCTATTAATTGAATAATTTTAAAGTCAATCTATATCTAAAATAAATCATTGTATATGTATTTTGATAGACGGGTTTACACCCCCCTAAATCTAACCGCAAGTGTACGGTGTCGAAATCAAGTAATAGTACGGAAGTACGAGTATCGAACCAAGGGAACTAGGAACTAAGTATCACAATGACTATCAACCCTATTAACTGAACTGTCGAAATCGGATGTTGGTTTGAGAATTGTTTTAAAAACTTAGTAAAACTGAAATAAGACTAAAATCGATTAACGGGAGGTTTTTGGAAAACTTTGATAGAGAAAAGGTTGAGGGTTGGACTTTCTATGGCTATACTACTGAGGAACAAATACCCGAACGATAATGATTACTGATTATCTCTATGAACCCTAGTTGACAATCACTGTTAGTCTTTTTCATGCAAAACAGCTTTTATTTCGAAACTTGTAGGTTTTATCTCTCGAACCAAACCAAGGGTTTGAAAATATTTTAGGTCAACTATTCGGAGCAGAAAGTGATTCGGCTATCTCAGCCCGAATCTCCTTTCCGGCACTTGATTTCTTGATCTAGCTTCTAATTACTTTTCTCAAACTTAATTAAAAACAATGATATTCAATTGAAGGTGATCAAACTACAACTGATAATAAAAACAGAAATCAAATACTTCATAGATCTAATCAAGTAAAATTTATCATTCGGTTACACGTCATCCATCGTAAAATCCATAGTCAATCCAACCCCCAACATCTAAAGATTTGTTCATGTTGGGGTGGATAAAAACATAAGCAATAAGGAATAAAGTGGTGTGTGAATTCATGGTGACTGTAATCGTAACAAAAGTATGATGAATCCCTTCTCACTCGGCTCTAATCCACGTTGTGTAGTGAACTCTCCTCAATTAATCCTCTCTCGCTGCTCCAAAATACGTACAAGTGCTCTGAAAATCGCCCCTGGACCGCCCACCGTCGTGTCTCGAAAACTGGATACCGAATAATGACCAAAACCCGATTAATAAAGCTGATTTTCGACAAACAGTAGCTTACGCGGTTTGCCACGCGACTTGCAAGTCGCGTGGTAAGTCGCGCGTGTTCTTTTGGCTGCATGGGTTGTTTTCTGGTTCGCGGTTCGATCGTGGGTCTTGGGCTTCCGTTGGGCTTCGAAATGGGCTCTCTTTTGGCTCTGTTTCGCTCCTTTTCTCGACGTCTGTCTTCTTTCGAATAGCCTGCACATTTCACTAGATAACCCATAAAATCCCGCCTTTTTGCTTAATTCCAAGCCAATCTCATTGGTTTATGGATTGAAAATAACGCCAAAAAATGGCGTTATCAACAACCTCAAACCGAGCGTTGCTTGTCCTCAAGCAAATTAGCGGCAAAATAGAAATAAAACATATATCAATGAAATAATAACACACGTCTCTCAATCGGTACCACGTTATGCACTGGTGACTTCCCATACTCGCGAATACTTATCTCATCCTAGCCTCATCCTTATTCTGTTTGATCTAAGACCTTCCCTTGTGAGTTGAACTCGTGACTGCTCCGATTACATTAAGGTCGTACTAGGTCTAGACATACTAGGGAAAACATTTCGCCTCGACCCTACCTCACGGAATGCGCTCATTTCACTCGAACCTAGGCTGTCGCACATGTTGTCATGTTTAAGGAAGTTATGTACAATAATACTCAAATTATTACATGACAACTTGAAAGAAAGACGCACAAATGTCCAAAAATTTGATCTCAGGAGGAATCAAGTAGCAAGACAGGGAATATCAGTGAGGGTGGTCGTAAACCTAATCACATCTTCCAGAAGATCATCCAGGTCTTTACACAGGTTGTAACGGGGCTAGGGTTATGGCTGAGAAATGAAGGGTAAAAAGGATCAAAAATCCTTGGCGTGTCAATAATTAGCAGTTCTGAACTTTCTTGCTTAACATTCTCCCACTTGGCCCTTTTTGTCACTATTGGAGTCGCTTTGACTCCCTTATTTAACTGCTGTAACTGCTATCTAAATAACTGTATATATATAATATATTTTTTTCGGTTGGGACTTCATTGGTCCTCTTTATTTGATTGGGGCATCATTGGCCCTCTTTTCTATTTCTTGGGTTGCATTGACCCATTTTATCTCTCATGACTGGCCTGTACTCTTATTTTCTGCTCTATCCCTCGTAGTTCATTACTGCTTCTAATTGACACACTTTCGGATAAGGGTTGGCTGAGGCTTTTGGCTAATGGGTTTAATGATGGGTTTGACAAGAAAGTGGTGAGTGTTTGGCTTCAAAGTGGTTTATGGATGTATACTATGGGTAAAAGGAAACGATAGCTAAAATTGGGTTAAAACAAATCACACATTGCCTGGAATCATATCTTAAGGTCCACACGATACGGTTTACTAGACCCTTACCCAATATCCCGATGGCCGTCTTTGCTACTCAATGCAATATTATAGCGAGATCACTCTATAATCACGACAAGGAATTCGAAAAAGTGTATATGAATTTCGTGTTTAAAGTCCCTCGAAATGAAAAGCTTCTTTAGGCTCAATTCTCGCTTTTGGGTGGTCTCCACTAATGTCCCTAGTCATGCCCTTTCCCGGTTCTCCCCTAATGGTCACGTCACTATCACAAGATTCTCCCCACAGTGGTCAGTCTCAATCATCCAAAACAAAAATTATTGGCTACAATGATCAACTATTCTTAAGCGTGGGACGGCAACGTGCATAAACGGGGCCCGATGGCAACCCCAAACCTTACCCACACATTGTCCCCAATGTGTAAGCAAGTGGTACAGAATATAAAGACATAGTGTGTGTTATTATTACAGTCATCCGAAGTAAGCAAATAACAAACAGTACAGAACATCATCAAAACAAACAAATAAGAGAGTATGAAAAACAAACCCACTACCGGCGGGAGGAAGATGGAGCGTCCTCATCTTGCCGGCCTCTCACTCTTCTACGACCTTGAGATGCGGCTGGTGGTGCTTGTTGTGGTGGAAATCCGGCTTGGGCGAGGCGGGCGTCAAATCCATCCAAGCGGGTGTCGTAGCCCCCCATACGGAGGTTCATGCTTTGGAACCCATCCTTAATGTCTTGCCTCATCCCTTTAACCTCGGCTGTCATACGCGTCATAAATCAGCTCATATAGGGTGGTGTGTCGCCGCCATGCTCGGGCTCCTCCGCCGCTGGTGCATCCGGGTCAAAGTCTGGGTCACTATCTGAGGCACTCTCGGATGATTCGTGGGCAGGTTCCGCAAGCTCCCGCACCTGATAATTGGGATCCACTCTTCTCCTCGCCTCCAATTTGTTTGCCGCCGTAAGCTGGTGCCTATACTGAGTTATTTTGAAGTCCCCCTTCGACGCCTTGAGCTGTCCGATTGGGACACCCGCTTCCCTACAAAAATGAGTAATTAAGTTCGGGAATGGTAGAACACCGTCTAGGGTCATACATGCGTCCAGGATCTCCATCCAAATTATATGTCCGATATCCATCGGAAGATTGTTGTGGAGAGAATAGAGGACTTCGGCTACTTGACTATCGGCGGTAGTGTTATGAGTCGAAGGCTTCAAGGAGGCCTTAATGAAGAGCATGAGAAATGCAATATCAGTATGCATTTCACTTTTTAAGATGTGCTGGTCCTTTTTATTCCACCCAGTGTGGCCATTCCGCCTTAGCGCGGCGACAATTGATGAACCCAGCTGCTCTTGAAACGCCGGATGGGGAGATAAACCGTATGTGGCGCTCAGCTCTTCCCGGCGGGGGGCGTGGAAGTATGCGTCGATGTCGGCCGGAGAGATCCGGACCTCAATGTTGCCCATACGTACCACACACCTATCATGATACACGGCGGGGATCATGCAGGCAAAAAATTCTTTCACGGTCTCTACGCAGTACCCGGGCCGGGTTCGGATGAACCCCTCCCATGAGTGTTGCCCGATGATTTCCGGCACCCTTGAGCCGTCCGGAAGATTTGCAATCTTGATGCCTCTTTCCCCGAAGGGATTACATTTGTTTGTGCGCATCTGGCGGAGCCGAGGTCTCTTATCCGGATTCTCCCGGTCAAACATTGCTCGTCTATTGCTATGATGGATGCGCTCATACTCGGGGAACGAGAGGTGTGTACTAGGATGGTTCCTCATGACCTGCAAAATAAATGAACTCAAGTGAGTTGTCTTGCTCATTGCCACCCCAAACCTCGGTAAAACCGAGGTTTGCAAGGGGTCAAATGTGATTGTGACTGATGAAAAGGGAGGCACCCCAAACCTAAGTGAAACTTAGGTTTGTTGTATCTCCGTTTTCTTACTTGTACGTACAGCTAAAACTCACAAAATCCCAAGCATGCAGATTACCAATAAAATATTGTTCAGCTCATGCAGATTCACCAACAGCTACGTGACCACAAAACTACCACAATTCCTTAGTGCAACATCTAAAATTCTTCAACAGTTTGCACTGTTGGACACTGAATGGAACCCCAAACCTAAGTAAAACTTAGGTTTGGCTATGTCTATACTTAATAGACAACCCACAAAAATAACTCAAGGGTTTATGTTGCCATAAACCCTTCATATTCTTTTATGTACACAGGTGGAAATACCCTACAAAACCACAGATCCAGCCACATTTCCCCCATTTTACTTCCAACAAATTCCCCATCATAGATATTATGCACATAATCTCACAAAAATCACAAACTCAGTTGCATAAAAATAGCAAATCATTATATGGACATACAACAAGCTTATAATCAAAATCTAAGCATACATCCTCAACAACAAACATTTTTTGTGAGAAAACTCTAACCATGGAGAAGCAAGTATCTTGGCACTTGGAAGCATGAAATGGGAGACAATAGGACAACCTTCACCCAACATTGCACATGAAGACCAACAAGAAATAAGAAAAGAAAACATACCTTGGTCTTGTAAAGATGGAGAGCACACAATATTGAAAATGGGGATGAATCCTTTAGCAATCAGAGGAGATGTAGAGAGAATTTCGTGAGAGAGAGAGAGAGAGAAGATTTCGAATGAGAGAGAGAGAGGTGCAGGGAACAAATGAATAAGAAAACAAATGAAAAGAAATAAAGAACAAAGGCTGCACACAAATAAGCAAACCAAACCCTAATCGTCAGAGTGCACGCGCGGCTTACCACGCGGTATGTAAACCGCGTAACATACCGCGTATGTCCCTGTTTCAAATACACTCAGAGGTATCCCGCGGCTTCTCACGCGGTATGTAAACCGCGGCCTAAACCGCGTAAGGGCCTGTTTGCTATTTTTTTTTGATTTTGATTTTTTGATTTTTCGTTGTTTTTGTGTTTTTCGTATCTAAAATCACACTCAAAGGGAAAAAAATGAAATTTAAACAGAAAGAAAACATCGGTGGGTTGCCTCCCACCCAGCGCCTTGGTTTCGGTCGTGGCTCGACCTTCCTTCCGATCACTCCTTCGGCTCATCCAGATACATGGCTTCAGATGCCCTCGTCTCTCCTCCATAATATGGTTTTACTCGCTGACCGTTCACTTTGAAGGTCGCCCCGTCTTGTCCTTGTAGCTCCACTGCTCCATGCGGGTATACCTCCTTGACGGTGAACGGTCCAGACCACTTGGATTTTAGTTTACCTGGAAAAAGACGTAAACGAGAGTTAAATAACAAAACATTCATTCCAGGAGTGAGTACCTTTTCGCGGAGTCGCTGATCGTGGAATCTTTTCGTTCTCTCCTTGTAGATAGCCGCGTTCTCGAATGCATCCAGTCGGATTTCTTCTAATTCACACAGTTGCAGTAATCTCTTCCTTCCGGCTGTATCCAGTTCCATGTTCAGCTTCTTTATCGCCCAGAACGCTCTACATTCGAGTTCCACCGGTAAATGGCACGATTTGCCAAATACTAACCGATAGGGAGTGGTACCAAGAGGGGTTTTGAATGCCGTCCGGTACGCCCACGGTGCGTCGTCTAACTTCAATGACCAATCCTTCCGGGATGAATTCACTGTCTTCTCTAGGATCTGCTTGAGTTCTCGATTGGACACTTCCGCTAGACCATTTGCTTATGGGTGATATGGTGTCGTGACCTTGTGCTTTACCGAGTACTTCTTTAGTACAACATCCAGGTACCGATTACAAAAGTGGCTACCGCCATCACTGATCAGTGCTCTAGGGACTCCAAATCTCGCAAAGATATTCTTCCGTAGGAAATTAATCACTACTTTAGAATCATTTGTCAGAGTCCCGATTGCCTCTACCCACTTGGACACGTAGTCCACCGCGACTAAGATATACTCATTTCGGTGTGAGTTTGGGAACGGTCCCATCAAATCGATCCCCCATACGTCGAAGAGTTCGACTTCCATGAAGATCTGCATTGGCATCTCATCCCTCTTGATCATGTTCCCCGTTCTTTGGCATCAGTCGCACTTAGTGATGAATTTACGAGTCTCTTTAAACATGGATGGCCAAAAGAAGCCCGACTGAAGGATCTTTGCCACTGTTCTATCGGTGCTAAAGTGGCCCCCGCATCCCAAGGCGTGACAATGGTTCAAAATCTCGGCCTTTTCTTCCTCCGGAACACATCTCCGGATCATTCCATCAGCACATGATTTGTACAAATAAGGCTCGTCCCAATAGTACCTTTTGGCCTCAAATAGAAATTTCTTCTTTTGGTGGGAGTTCATCTGATACGGAATTACTCCTCCTACCAAGTAGTTGACCATGTCCGCAAACCAGGGCTCGGTGTGGCTAACCTTGAAAAGCTGTTCGTCCGGAAACGAGTCGTTAATGACGGTCTTATCTTTGCTTTGATCCTCACCACCCTCAAGTCTCGAGAGGTGATCCGCTACCGTATTCTCTGAACCCTTCTTATCCAAGATTTCCATGTCAAATTCTTGGAGTAACAATACCCATCGAATGAGTCTCGATTTAGCATCCTTCTTGGCCATGAGATGCTTTAAAGCTGAGTGGTCGGTGTAGACAATTACCTTAGACCCCACTAGATATGACCGGAATTTCTCGCAAGCATAGACAACCGCCAACAGTTCCTTCTCGGTAGTCGCGTAGTTGAGCTGAGCATCATCCAGAGTCTTACTCGCATAGTAGATCACATGCATCCGCTTATCCTTCTTTTGGCCCAATACCGCTCCAACAGCGGTGTCACTCGCATCACACATCAAAATAAAAGGTAAACTCCAATCGGGAGCCGTGAGGATCGGTGCGGATATCAACTCCTTCTTTAACCTGTCAAAAGCAGAAATACAATCATTAGTGAACTCGAATTTAGCATCTTTAAGCAATAATGAACATAAGGGTTTAGTGATTTTAGAAAAATCCTGTATAAACCGCCGGTAGAACCCGGCATGCCCCAAGAAGCTTCGGACTCCCTTGACGGAGTTCGGGTAGGGAAGATTCTCGATCACCGCCACCTTTGCCTTGTCCACTTCAATTCCATCATTCGATACTCTGTGGCCGAGTACGATCCCTTCGGTCACCATGAAGTGACATTTCTCCCAGTTCAGTACCAGACTTGTCTCTTCACATCTTTGTAAGACAACTCTCAAGTGTTCCAAACATGTATCAAATGAAGGCCCGAACACGGAAAAGTCGTCCATAAAAATCTCAATCGTCCGCTCTACCATGTCTGAGAAGATCGCCATCATACACCTCTGAAAGGTAGCTGGAGCGTTGCATAAACCAAAAGGCATCCTCCGGTAAGCAAACGTACCATAAGGACATGTGAATGTTGTCTTGTCTTGGTCTTCGGGGGCTATTGGTATCTGATTATACCCCGAATACCCGTCCAAGAAGCAATAATACTCATGCCCAGATAACCGCTCTAACATCTGATCAATGAAGGGAAGAGGGAAATGGTCTTTCTTTGTCGCGTCATTCAGCTTTCGGTAGTCAATACACACCCTCCAACCGGTAACTGTTCGGGACGGGATCAGCTCATTATTATTGTTTCGAACAACTGTTATACCACCCTTCTTCGGCACCACTTGGACCGGGCTCACCCATGGACTATCCGGAACCGGGTAAATAATTCCAGCATGAAGGAGTTTTAGAACCTCCTTCCGGACCACTTCTTTCATATTCGGGTTGAGCCGGCGTTGGTGTTGGACAACCGGTCTATGCCCTTCTTCGAGGTTGATTCTATGTGAGCAAAATATAGGGCTCAATCCTTTGAGGTCAACTATTATCCATCCAATTGCCGCTTGATGTTCTCTAAGAACCCGGAGTAGCTTCTCTTTATTCTCGGCACTCAACTTAGACGATATGATAACCGGAAGCGTGTCTTTTTCTCCCAAGTATGCATACTCGAGATGGTCGGGTAGCGGTTTGAGCTCAAGCTTTGGTGGTGTATGCGCAGATGGTTGAGATTTAGGGATCGGCTCCCCCAATTCCTCAATCACGGGTCGTCGGGACCCTTTGTATGATGATGATGCATTCAATTGCATCACACTAGCGCTTTCCGGATCATCGTCGATACCTGTCAATGCATTATTCAATTGGTCTCCGAAAACTTTTACAACACTTGTTTCTTCAATCAATGCGTCCATCACATCTACCCGATAACATTCGTTTGATCCCATGCTTGGCTTGGCTGCCCAGAAAACATCGAAGACCGCTTCTTCGTCACCCACTCTCAAAGTGAGCTTTCCTCCTTTAACATCAATCAGTGCTCCTCCCGTGGCCAAAAATGGTCGGCCAAGTATCAGCGGTATCTCCTTGTCCTCATCCATGTCGAGGATCACAAAGTCAACTAGAAGATAGAATTTGTCTACTTTGACCAGCACGTCTTCAATTACCCCATACGGGTACTTAATGGATCTGTCAGCTAGCTGCAAAGTGACACTGGTTGGTTGTACCTCTCCAAGCCGGAGTTTCCTGAAAATAGACAACGACATTAGGTTAATACTTGCACCAAGATCGCATAGAGCCTTACTAAATTCAGAATTTCCTATATTAACAGGGATAGTGAAACTCCCTGGATCCTTAAGCTTCGGGGGAAGCTTATGTTGGATGATAGCGCTGCACTCCTCAGTGAGTGCAACCGTTGCGTGCTCCTCGATCTTCCTTTTGTTAGAAAGGATGTCTTTCAAGAATTTCACGTACGAGGGCATCTGTGCTAAAGCATCTGCAAAAGGGATGTTAATATGTAATTTCTTAAAAACTTCAAGAAATTTAGAATAGTTAAGATCCTCCCTGTGGGCTTTAAGCCTATTTGGATATGGCACTTTTGGAATTGCCGGCTTGACCGGTGTTTGCTTTGGAATGGTTGGCTGCTCTTGTTTCTTCTCTTCATTCTTTGAGTTCTCTTCAATTACAACCTCTTCGTCAGCCTCTAATTCATCCACATCTACCATCTCATAATCTTCCCCTTTGGACTCGGTTTCCTTTGTTGCTGGCTCTCGTGTCAATTTCCCATTCAGCTCCTTGCCACTCCTCAGATGAATGGCCTTGCAATCTTCCCGGTTTGTCCTTTCGGTTTGACTAGGAAATTTCCCGGGAGCTCGGTTTTGTAGGGCTTCAGAAATCTGCCCCATTTGCCTTTCAAGCATCTTTATAGATGCTGTATTCTGATCAGTGGCAGCCTTGACTGTGTTGACCGTGCTGGCTAATCCTTCAACCGTGCTGTCTATTTTAGACATGAATTTCATCATCATGTCCTCTAGCCCCGGCTTCTTCTCTCCGGACTGTCCCTCATTGAAATTCCGTTGGTTGTAACCTGGAGGACGATAAACATTGTTAGTATTAGAAGAATTGGCAAAGTTAGAATGATTACCTTGTTGTTGACCGGGTTGCCCTTGCGGTTGACTCCATGCAAAGTTTGGGTGCTTTTTCCAACCCTCATTGTATGTATTCGAAAACGGATCATTTCGTGGCCGATTGTTCCGATTTTGCATAAAGTGAACTTGCTCCGGTTCTCTCATGGGTGGTGCCATATCCGGCATACCCTCATCCATCATGAATGTGGATTGAAGAGAAGACCCCTTCATCTGACTCGTGAGTGCGTTCAGTTGAGCCTTTATGGCTTTCAGCTCGTCATTTTCTTGAACACTTGCTACCCGTCTGATAGAGGATCGTGGCGTGGCGTAGCTATGCTCGGCTAAGTTCTCGATCAACTCGACAGCCTCTTCATACGTTTTGTTCATTAAAGCTCCACCCGCGGCAGAAGTGATCCCGTTCTTGAATTGCGTGTGAAGACCTCCAAAGAAAGTTTGGATGATCACCCATCCGTGCAACCCGTGATGTGGACACTTTTTTTAACATGTCTTTATACCGCTCCCATGCTTCGTACAAGGTCTCTTGATCCCATTGTGCGAAATGAGTAATGTCAGCCATTAATTGAGCGGTTCTTCCCGGTGGGAAGAATTTCTGGAGAAACGCAGCTTTCAGGTCTGCCCATGTAGTGATGAGATCTGCTGGTAGGCCCTCTATCCAAATTTCAGCTCTACCCTTTAAGGAAAAGCTGAATAGCCTCAGTTTTATCGCGTTCTCCTCCATCCCATTAATCTTGAACGTGTTGCAGATCCGTTCAAATACACGAAGATGTGCATGGGGGTCTTCAGTTGGTGCTCCCCCGAACTGATTTTGTTGCACCATTACGATGGTGCTCGGCTTGATCTCGAAGTAATTTGCCGCAGTGGTGGGTGGTTGTATCCCTATACGTGCGGCTGCCACATTTGGATTGGCAAATGACCGCATAGGCACCCTCTCCGGAGGTGGTGGAGGTGGGTCATTGCGAGGAGGTCTCTCGTCACCCATCTTCAGATGCCTTTTAACTTTTGTTTCTTTTCTTAAACGGCGGGCGGTTCTTTCAATCTCTGGATCAAGTGGCTCGATTTCCTTCCCTCGGGTCTTCTTTGGCATAAACCAATTAGTACCTGAAAAGAAAGTAGGCAAAGTTAGTAATCCAGGAATTAAAAAGGATGGAATACAGCAATAATAAAAAAATAATAAAAAAAATGTTCAATCTAATAGCGCTTATAGCTGGTAGTGCTATCAGTTGCAACTAGTTCCCCGGCAATGGCGCCAAAAACTTGATAGACGGGTTTACACCCCCCTAAATCTAACCGCAAGTGTACGGTGTCGAAATCAAGTAATAGTACGGAAGTACGAGTATCGAACCAAGGGAACTAGGAACTAAGTATCACAATGACTATCAACCCTATTAACTGAACTGTCGAAATCGGATGTTGGTTTGAGAATTGTTTTAAAAACTTAGTAAAACTGAAATAAGACTAAAATCGATTAACGGGAGGTTTTTGGAAAACTTTGATAGAGAAAAGGTTGAGGGTTGGACTTTCTATGGCTATATTATTGAGGAACAAATACCCGAACGATAATGATTACTGATTATCTCTATGAACCCTAGTTGACAATCACTGTTAGTCTTTTTCAAGCAAAACAACTTTTATTTCGAAACTTGTAGGTTTTATCTCTCGAACCAAACCTAGGGTTTGAAAATATTTTAGGTCAACTATTCGGAGCAGAAAGTGATTCGGCTATCTCAGCCCGAATCTCCTTTCCGGCACTTGATTTCTTGATCTAGTTTCTAATTACTTTTCTCAAACTTAATTAAAAACAATGATATTCAATTGAAGGTGATCAAACTACAACTGATAATAAAAACAGAAACCAAATACTTCATAGATCTAATCAAGTAAAATTTATCATTCGGTTACACGTCATCCATCGTAAAATCCATAGTCAATCCAACCCCCAACATCTAAAGATTAGTTCATGTTGGGGTGGATAAAAACATAAGCAATAAGGAATAAAGTGGTGTGTGAATTCATGGTGACTGTAATCGTAACAAAAGTATGATGAATCCCTTCTCACTCGGCTCTAATCCACGTTGTGTAGTGAACTCTCCTCAATCAATCCTCTCTCGCTGCTCCAAAATACGTACAAGTGCTCTGAAAACCGCCCCTGGACCGCCCACCGTCGTGTCTCGAAAACTGGATACCGAATAATGACCAAAACCCGATTAATAAAGCTGATTTTCGACAAACAGTAGCTTACGCGGTTTGCCACGCGACTTGCAAGTCGCGTGGTAAGTCGCGCGTGTTCTTTTGGCTGCATGGGTTGTTTTCTGGTTCGCGGTTCGGTCGTGGGTCTTGGGCTTCCGTTGGGCTTCGAAATGGGCTCTCTTTTGGCTCTGTTTCGCTCCTTTTCTCGATGTCTGTCTTCTTTCGAATAGCCTGCACATTTCACTAGATAACCCATAAAATCCCGCCTTTTTGCTTAATTCCAAGCCAATCTCATTGGTTTATGGATTGAAAATAACGCCAAAAATGGCGTTATCATATTTGCAACATATTCCATATATATGAAAATAATAAAAACAATTTTTACAGTTTTGTTAACATAAAATTTGATCATCGAGCAACGCGCGATGTCGGACACTAGTATATATATAAAGAAAAATGTATGAGAGTGAGTTAAGGAGAGGTCTCCATGGCCATTTATCTATTTTTCTACAATTTTGATTTATTTTAAATATAAGTCATCCATTAAATGTTCTCATTAATCACAAAAACTTTTCATTTTTTATTTTATAATTTTATAACATGGATAACAATCAATATAAATCAAATACTTATTTTAATATGTTATATTTTTTTTATCCTTTAGTAGACTAACAATCACTCATCAATATATATACATATAAAGGATAATGTATGAGGGTGAGTTAAGGAGAGGCCTACATGACCATTTATCTATTTTTCTACAATTTTGATTTATTTTAAATATAAGTCATCCATTAAATTTTCTCATTAATTACAAAAACTTTTCATTTTTTATTTTATAATTTTATAACATGGATAACAATCAATATAAATCAAATACTTTTTTTAATATGTTATATTTTTTTATCTTTTAGGCCATGAGTACCACTACCCAATGAACCCAATGAACCCACTTGCCACATCAGCGCCACATCAGCTTTTCTCTTTCCTACCCTCCTTACCCAAAAGTGGAGTACCGCTAACCGACTGAACCCACTGAACTCAATTGCCACTTCATCTTTTTTAATTCTTTTATTTATACAATTAATTATTTAACAAAATAAAAATATTTATATATTTTTAATAAATAAAAATAAGATAAATAATAAAAATAAAAATTCATATCATTCATTAAAAAAATAAAAATTACAAAATACAAAACACTAAAAATTATGATATTTTCTAATTTTCTCTTTTCTCGCTAAAGTAGCCCTCAAAACATCTTCCGAAAGGTGATCATGCGGGGCTATGAAAAACTCGAAGTCTTGTTCATATCGTTTTTCTCGTTCGAGTTCCAACTTTTGTTGTTCGAGTTCAATTTTTTTCATTTTGTACTCCATTGTACCCTCAATCTGCTCGTTGAACGAGCTTATGGTCGTCAACAACTGAGTAACACTTTCGTCCGGATTCGACCCGGTCGTATTACTTGTTGATGCTTTTTTGCCTTGTTTCTCCCGATGGGTCGTTGAAGTTGCTCGACCTCGTTGACCCGAACATCTTCATCGTCATCATCGGAAGGTTTGGTACGTTTTGAACCCCGGGATGAATTTGTCGACATCGTTGGAACCGGTGACCATTTTGGACAATTTTTGAGGACATCCCAAGCTTGTTCATGGGTGAAAGCAACCCCAATATCCCCTTGGTACCGGTGGTGTGCCATTCGTAAAATATCGGATTCACTCATTCCGCTTGATCTATTATTGACCAAGTTGTTGTAGATGCCGGCAAAACACGTAATTTTCTTGTTGAGGTCTTTGAACTTGGTGTTCAGTTGATGAAATGTTCTATAATATTGGCGACCCATAGAATTATAGAACACCTTCGAGATTTGGTTCCAAAAACTGTCTACATTTATATAAATTCAAGTATAAGAATAATAACAAGAATATTAATAATAATAATAATAATAATAATAACAATAATAATAACAATAATAATAATATTACCACCGGTTTGTGCGTTACCGACAACGGGGTCCTCCGAAACGTCAACCCACGCCGACACTAACGCGACTTCCTCCTCTTTAGTCCACATCTGTCGGGTGGCTCTATTTTCATATTTTTCTTTTTTCCTTTTTGCGTTGGTGTCGGGTTTGATGGTTCCAGGATTGATTGTTGTGTGGAGATCGATTGTGGTGTGTGCGGTTGTTGGGTTTCAGGAACAAAGTCGTCGTCGAGATCGATTGCGGGTTGAGGAAGTTGGTAATTGGCGGGAGTAAAACCTTGTTGAATCAAACCAGGATATGTAAATTGATGAGGAATATACGGGTGTTGCGGAAATTGTTGGAAACCAACGTTCGGGGCCGGTTGCGGAATATAACCTTGTTGAGAAAACGCTTGGAAGCCAAGCTCCGGGTCTTGTTGCGGTGTATCCGATCGGTTACGACGGGATGTAGGTGTGTTGTTTGGATTCATGATGAAATTTGAGAGAAATGGAAGAAGGTATTGAATTTGAGAGAAATGGAAGAAAGTATGTTTTGGTGTGAAAAAATAAGATGGTATAGGTTAATATATATAGTGTGATTAATTTGAAAAAAAAATTAAAAAAAAAATTAATTTTGTAAAATAGCCGTTTACCAACGGTATTGTTTAAAAAAATTAAAAAAATAATAATAATATTGCAACGGGTTGATCGGGTTGGTGAACCCGGTAGCCGAACCCGCTTGCTACCCCCCCCCCCCCCCCCCCCCCCGGGTACCCCTACCCGATGCAGCCCTCTCGAACCCGCTCGCCAACTCAGCCGAACCCGATCCCGTACCCGAGGGCGGTACATGTGGTCTAACAAAGGAAAATGGTCCATAGGTTTTCTTCTCCCAAACAGTAACAGGCATTCATGCGAGTGACTTTAACGTCACCTCTACGGCTAGAGACGTCATTGACGGTATTGGGAGAACTTGGCCGATTGCATGGTTAGAGAGGTTCCCGGATCTTGCTCTTTGTCCTATCCTGGTCATTTCTGATTCTGAGCATGACAGAGTGTTATGGAAGGCGCTCAACAATACCTTGGTTGATTATTCGGTCGGAGAGGCTTGGCATGCTATGGAGGGTATACATGCCTCGATAACTTGGCACAAATGGGTGTGGTTTCGAGGTTTTATTCCTAAGCATGCCTTTTGTATGTGGATTGCTTTTCGTAAACGACTCCCCACGCAGGATAGGATTAGTTTGTGGAAGCATGATCCACCGGATTTACGTTGTGTGTTTTGCAACTCTTGTGTGGATTCTCACAATCACCTCTTTTTTCGTTGCGATTTCTCTTTAGCGATTTGGAGTATTAAAAGAGAAGCTAACATGCATAGGTTTTGCGAGGTTTGGGATGATATTATTAATGGCATGACGAATGGCACCCTTCAGTTGCGGTCTACTCTTCAGCGACTCTCTTTATCAGCAACAATATATTACATTTGGCAAGAGCAGAACCGGAGACTCTTTGGTGATCAGAAGAGATCGGAGGACCAGATTGTTAAGCAGATCCAGGAGATTGTCTTGTTGCGGATTGCTTGGAAGAAGAAGTGTTGTAGGCCTTTGGTGAACCATGTTCCTAGTTACTTGGTTCTGTGTCTTTTCGGGTGGTCTTGTTGTTTCTTGGGGCTCTTGTTCGTTTTTGTGGTGTGTGGTTTTAGATTTGGCCCTGCGTGGCTTTTTTGTTTGGATTTGGTTTGTTGAGGGTTGGTCCTCGGGCTTGTTTGTACTTTAGGGTGTTCCCCTGCTTTCTTTTCCTGTTTTTATAATATTGTCTGGAGTTTTTCTGCTAAAAAAACAGTAACATGCAACCTTTACTGGAAGTCTCTTGCTTTGGTTTCTTATGCATGACTACTCCAAGAAAACCCCACATGGACCAAGGGATATTAGCTTTCACACACACTAGAATTTGAGTCTCCATGCATGCTCTAAATATTTTAATAATGACACTATGGGATTCTTTAGTGACGCTTCAACTATGTCACTTATACCATACCAACTAAACCCATTTGACCTTAACTCCCATGCATGGACCAACGACACTAAGAAGCAGATAACTACATTCGATAAAATACGTATATGCATGTATAGTTTGACGCTCATGAAACCACAGAAGGCTGGCCCAATGCGTTTCTTTTCTACCATCGACAAGGGTTATGGCCAAAGCCTCACCACTCCGGGTTTCTTTTCGACCAACACGTCCCACGCCGAACCGGTTCCTCGCCGGCGGCCACTATCGTCTCCTTCCTCGCCGTGGTCGGCTAACCGTCTAGACCACAGTTTTCTGCCTCCTACTAGTCTAAAGGACTCTCTCTCTCACACCGACTTGATCACGACCGCAAGGAAACCACACCAAACCAATGGGCGGCGGTTGCCTCCGGCAGGACCGGTGGCCAAAACCACCATCCTACTTCCGATCGGTCATTACGACAAGACCAAACCCAACACCGAACTATGATTGCATCGATACTCAACTGTGATTATCGAAGACCAGAAAATAACGAATTCGCTGCACAATCAGTTGAGCCAAGCCGCAGAAGTTTTCTCCGATTTTCTGCTGCTCTTCTCTCTCAATAAGGAGATAACTCCTTCGTTCCCGCTGATAACCCTTCTCCCTAGACCGAGTCTTCCTCATACTATCTTCATTGGTGATCTCAAAATTAAATGACATCGTGAATAAGACAAAAAAATGAATTAAAAATAAAAATAAAAAATAAATTAATTATTGCAATCATACACAATAAGTATCACTATGCAAACTTGGATCGTGGGTTTTCATTTACAAATGAGGTGACACATCACATGGCACTTTTTAATTGGTTAAATTTATATTTTCTAGGTTAATACTTATTTACTTAAAAGAGGACTTTAACAAAAGTAATGAAAAATCAAAATTATATCAAAATTCATGGTTTTTAAATCCATACAAATAGAGTCCAATATTGACCAATTTTTATCACACAAACTTTTCTCTTGATTTCAATCTTCTAATTATCTTGTTATCTCCAAAAGTTTCGATTTCTTTCATATCGATCATGATAATCAACTATCGTTATTTATATATTTTAGATATGTAATTTCGTACTTATTTTGTCACTTATTTTATTTAATTTTATTTGTATGGTAAATTTATTATAATTATAATTACGTTTTAAAAAACGCACTGATACGTTATTCTATTTTTATACTTAAAATTAAAAAAAAAATAGTTTTAGATTAAAAAATTAAATATATAACTTTTACAAAATTCTATTTTAAACTAGATTGGATTGAAGTAGATTGTGGTTAAATGGTAGAAGAAATGAGATTGAGTTGAAGTTAAAAATTGTATAGATGGATGATAAAGAAAATAATATTTTAATTGAGATTAGATTGAAAGAGATTGAGGGGCTGTTTGTTTACCTCTTAATGATACCATTCAGATGCACATGTCTGAATCAGTCAGACCTAATCTTGTTTGGGTGGAAATTTTAAAGGTCTGAATGATTAAATTGCCCCTGAATCGCTACTCTCCCCATTTGCTACCTGTGCGATTCAGACTACAACATTTTCCAAGTTTGCCCTCGGTTCTCCAAGCGACGTTCTTCTTTCTCGATTCCACCATTTTCCTCTGCACTCCCCTTTCAATCGATTGTTTCCTCTGTTGGAATCGGTCGTCTTCCCCTCTCAATCGATTGTTGCTCTGTTGGAATCCGCCGTCCTCCCTTCTCAGAATCGACCATCTTCACTGATTACTGATTTCTCCACAACAGGTACATTCTCATCCATCTCCTTCGATTGATTTCTCCATAAAGTGTTTGGTTTTATTGGTCTAATATGAATCGATATATATATATATATATATATATATATATATATATATATATATATATATGTGTGTGTGTGTGTGTGTCAGACCTAATCTGTTGATTTAGGGTTTTAATTATTATCCTTGGTTGTAAGCAATCATATATATTTATATTTGGATGATAGAAAAATGGAGGCATTACTTGTGCAGGTAAGCCGTAAACCTTAGATTTTTAGCATTTCAATGTGAAAAAAGATGACTAAACAAAACTTAACAAAATGTTGACTAGAAACAGAATTACTTATTCGAACAGGCTGCAAAACATTCAAATTCAGCATTTCGATGTGCAAGAAAACATACTAGAGCAAGGTGTTTAATTTGATATGGAAGAAATGGCAAACTTAATATGTGTATGACCTCATAAAAGACCATAAAATCTTTTCATAGCTATGTTGTTGTATGTTGCTGTTTTGTACCCTTGAAATAGATTGCTTATTTTCACATATTGGCTTATGGTCTTGTCCTTATTCGAAGTGTTTATGTTCATTTCACTTTTAGGATTTGATTTGTTATATGTGGCCATTTGTTAGATTTGTAAGGCATGGATAATGTTGGTGAGGGTTCACAACCAAAGAGACGTAGGGTAAATTGGAAAAGTGCCGATTGTAGAAAAGTGTGGTTGTGCTTAAAGCCGGAGGGTTGTGAGGGTTGGGTTACAATGATAGGAAGAAAGCATGGGATGATATGATGTTAGTTTTTGAATGATGTTTTGCTTCGGAACATTGTGTTGCTAGCTTTTGGATGATGTAACTTTTGAACATGTTTTTAAATGATGCAACATTTGGATATGTCTTTTATATATTATGATGTAATTTTTTTATTTTCAAGGTGCTATATATGGATGTTGAGGAAGAATTGTTGCTTTTATTACTTTTTTGGTTGTATTTGAAACGAAAAGCTACATCAAGAATCGAAAGGATAAGAGACAATACGTCATCGTTGACCGGACATGCGTATACTCTAGAACTATTAAATGGCTCAAATACGCAATGTCTTGAATTGATGCGTCTTTCCCGTGATGCGTATATACTACTATGCAACCATTTTAAAGAAAAGAATTGGTTGCAAAATAGTAGGAATGCAAGTGTTGAGGAGAAGATGGCAATTTTTTTAACAATAATAGGCCACAATGAACGCTATCGAATGATTAAACGGAGATTTCAACATTCAACGGAGACTATCCATAGATATTTCCGTCAAGTACTACGAGCAATGATGGAATTTGCTAGAGAAGTTGTACGACCAATGTCCAATGAAGAAACCTCCAACAAGCTCGTACATGCAGTTGTGCCTGTTGATCAACAAGCTCGTTATAGGGGCAGAGGAAGAGGTGAATGTTATCAAAACATTTTAGCGATATGTGATTTTAATATGGTATTCACTTACGTTTTGGCTGGATGGGAGGGCATAGCACATGATGCTAGAGTTTTAAGAGAAGTTGCATTTAACCCAACTTCCGGCTTTCCATTTCCTCCGCCAGGTATTTATAATTTTTGCTTAATATTAAATATAATTAATTTCTTATACATTTTACTTAAATAACTTTTCTTACATGTTAAATGTAGAAAAATATATCTTTGTGATGCTGCATATGCCAACACTCGTGGATTTCTGACTCCATATCGCAATACAAGATATTGGCTAGCTGATTTTTGTCGTCGACGTGCCTTGACCAAAGAAGAAAGATTCAATCATGCCCACGCACAACTCAGAAATGTTATCGAGCGTGCTTTTGGTGTATTGAAAGCAAGATTCCCGATTTTGAAGCAAATGGCCCCTTATCCTTTTCGAATACAAAGAAACATTGCAATTGCTTGTTTTGCGATCCATAACTTTATAAGAATGTGCAATATGCAAGATCAATTATTCATGGATTACGACAATAACCCCATGTTCATTAATGAAGCACAAGAACAAATTGACGGAGGCGAGGAAGAAGATATGGATGCAACGCCTTGGGGTCCCCAAGACAATGAGTACATGGCAAATTTGCGTAATGAGATTGCAAATCAATTTGTGTTAAATGCTTTAAATTAGATGTTGTACACAAGCTATTGGGTTTGAATTTGCACTTCATGTGATGTTTTGTTATGTTAAAACTTGAACGTACATTGTTAAGTTTGTTTGGATTGATATGATATCATGTATTGGCTTGAACCATTAATTATTTTCTAATTTTTATTTCGAAGTTTCAGTCAGAATGCTTGCCCAAAATTTAATTTTCATTTAATACTAAACTGGGGGTAAAATGGTAATTTTTTGCCATTCAGACGGTTGATTCAGAGCAGTTTCCAAACAATCATTTTTTATATGACACTAAATCATACAGAGCCTCTTAATCATTCTGGCCACTTAATCATACTGCACTAAATCATTCAGTTTTTGCCAAACAGCCCCTGAGACTAAAGATTGTATCACCTCTCCTCGAATATACTTATGCAGACTTTTCTGGAAGTGGGTTATCCCACGTTTTATATATTAACACTGTCCCTATTATTTCTTTTTCTTTTCCTTTAAGATAGGCTTCAACAAATTTCAATTCTGTCTCTATTCCTTTTCTTTTTACTGACAACAAGAAAGAGGGTTTATCTCCTCTTTATTTTAATTGGTTAAAATCTCCCATTTAGTCCCCCAAACTTCTTCCAACAACAACTTTGACTCCTTTACCTTTTCGTACCTTTCAATTAACCCCCCTAAATTATGGGGTGTTACAGTTGGGAGTTCCATATTTTGTGTGAAAAAATCAATTTGTAGAAACTACGACAGTTAAGAAATTGCACCATTCCAAATGGGAAGTGGCCAATTCATGGGTATACCATGAAGTTACAAAGGTCGTACCCGTGAACCAACCCCCACAACGAAATAGGCACAAGGAAAAAGCAATAGGCCGGACCAGCCTACAAAAACGAAATGGTCCCTCTGTAACCACTCATCCATAATATCAAACAAATCACTTTCGTCTTTGGTAAATTTACCAAAAGCTATAGTCATTGTAATCCTCCCATTCAACTACTTCGACCGTTTCCGAACACCTCATACTATTTTCGGGGCTTCCAAAGAGTCGATCATTTCTGCATGATTTTTTTTCTCGTGCACTAACTACCCCTTCCCATGGGTTTCGAAGATAAAACTCCTTTCTTTATTGGTCCATAAATTGACCACCAGGTAAATCGTTAAATTCAATTTGATTATTCTTTCTTATTATTAAGCATCTGAAAGAATGAAAACACAACAATGAAATTGGTATAAATGTCATAAGTAACAATGAACTTGATATAAAATGTAAATACAAGTATGAAAGGTCATTTTGATAAAGTGTTTTAAACTCGCTTATATATAGCTATGTTTCTTCGAATATCATATTCATTGTACCTTAAACATGTTATGGCATCGTCACATTGAAATTTGATTGTATGAATCCATGTTTAATTGTCTAATTTATCGTTTTGCATTATCAATCTAATTATGTTTTTGCTTAATTTATCGATAATGTATATATCTCTAAAAAATGGAATTTTTTACCAAAATTTGGAGCTCGGTTTTTGTGAATTGTCACGCCCCATGTGTACTGTTGCTAGTTGTCAGATGTTAAAAGACAAAGGGTCCTATTATTTACACATTTCTAAGGTGTCAATTGCATTGAAAATATAAAGTCATGTAAACTACGTTGAAAAAATGAATTCAACTATTATTTTATAACATGAAAAATTAAGTCAACTATTACTTTACAACAAAAATTACTCGGAAATTAAAATCTAAAACCTTACTTGGCAGTCTTGGCTACTTCTATCCGTGACTTTTTTTTCTTTCTCCACACGCACGCATAATTTCCCTACTCATTATTTATTATTTAAAAATTTAAAAATAAAAAATTAGACTATTAATAGTTTTTCTTTTTTCTAATAAATCAATTAAAGAAAAGTTTATTTATATGGCTGAAAAGCACACTAGTAAAAGATCAAAGACTTCTACAATTGTATTTCAAGAAAAAAACGTGAAATCATATGAGATATCTTATCAATACTCAAACAAGACCCATGTATAGTGTCTACTATCTCAACGGTGTACAATGCACACAGTAAAATTCAGATGCTAGAGAAAGCGGGTAGAATACAAATGCAAGTTCTTATGTCATTTTTATATGAGGAATGTTATATTTATGAAAGGCGTATAAATCATTCAACTAACGAGTTGGAGGATTTATTATTTGCTCATCCAAAACCATTGGAGATGTAGCATGCATTTCCACACGTGGTGTTGATAGATGCAACATATCAAACAAGCAGACACGTAATGCATCTCTTTGACATGTAAATTTTGTTTAAATTAATTTTATATTATTATTATATTTTATTATCAATATCGTCATCATTATTATCAATTGTTATATTATCATTATTACTACACAAATAGAATACTGTTAGGTCACAAAAATTGTATCCGATATCACAAGTTTTGATTATATAATATGATGAAGAGTGGTCAAAGCTAAAAGTCAACAAATCAAGAAAGCCATCAAGAAAGTCAAAGTATGGAGAGTTTAAGGTGCTGTTTGTTTTTTAAGAGGTCTGAAGTCTGAAGTCTTATTTCACTTCTGTTTTATAAGAGGTGGTGCTGAAGTCTGAAATCTGAATCATTAGACTGTTTGTTTTTTAAATTGAAACGTCTGAATCTGAATCTGAATCGGAATCATTTATTATTTTATCATTTTTTATCGCATTTTTTATGAACAATTCAAAATTGTTACTGAAAAAAAGAAAATAAATTCTCTTATTGAAAAAACTTGGGCCAGAACAAAAAATCAAATGGGCCAAAAGATTTTTACCAATCCAACTCAGCCCATTTCTTTTGGACATCCTTTTCGTATGTTTTCCAGCCCCATGATAAATCAGCAAAAACCCTAACAGTTTTTCGTTAGCTGCCGTCGTTTCATCATCGACCGGGAGAGAAGAAGGGAGGCACACAGAGCAGCGAAGATGAAGTACAATCCTAATGTTAGTAGTTCCCGCCGGAAGAACAGGAAGGCACACTTCTCCGCCCCGTCGAGCGTTCGTCGCGTCCTGATTCACATCGAGCGCATCACTCGTGAGAAGGTCAATGTGGGGATCAATCAGTCCAAGTGTGTGATCACGAAGCTCCGTCTCGATAAGGACCGGAAGTCGCTGCTCGAACGTAAGGCGAAGGGTCGTGTTGTGGCGGATAAGGATAAAGGGACTAAGTTTACGGCGGAGGACATCATGCGACGGAGGCTGAGGGAGGCAGATGGGTTTTAGGGCAGAAGCTGAGGGAGGCGATGGAGGCTGAGGGAGCGGATGGGTTTAGGGCACAAACAGAGTTTTTAAGACATACATTTGTCTCTTGTGAAATAAGAGGCAAACAGAGGTTTTAAGATATGTTTTCATAAAAAAAAACGGTCTTAAAGACCATTTGTCTGACCGATTAGGATTTAAGAGGAAATAAGATCTTTAAAAAAAACACACCCTAAGTCTTTTACTTTGTATTGTAATGTGTTGGTATAAATACCTTTTGTAATAGTTAGCTTGTGTGTAACTAGAAATGAGTTCTCATTAAGTGATTCATTGTAATCATTCTAGAGAGAGAAAGTGAGTTTCATTCTTATGTAAACATTTATCTTAAGATTAAATACAAGATATGGTTATGTATTACATTGTTACTTGTTCAGATCTGGAAATAACAATTGGTATCAGAGTAAGTCAGTGAATCTACTGAAGATTTTTGAAGCTTTGAAGATATTTTCTTGAAGTTCTTGGTCCTATTGAAAAATTCGATTGTTCTTGGAGAAGTTGTGCAAATTTTCGATGATTTGGCTTATATGGTGATTCAATTGGTTCAAATCAATTCTAGAATCATTCTTGATTGATTAATTGCAACAATTTCAAGAAGATTTGAAGAATTCGACTAGATTTTGGGTTTACGATTATACTTTTCTTGAGAATTCCGTGGAAAAAATCGAGATTTGATCCAAATTGGATAAAAATATCAGTTTTAAAGTTGTTTGTAATCACTTCTCGATCATGTATGTATACGTTTACAACCAATTCGTTAAGTTATGTAGATTTTGGATCGATTTGTGAAGATCTTCAAAGATATCACATGATACCGATCTTCAAAGATATCACATGATACCGATCTTCAAAGTTATCGCACGATACATGAATGAACAGTAAAGTTTCGCACAAAAGGTGTGTGACATTTTGTGTTTGTCGCCTAGAGTTTGACCGAGGAGTTAGGTTGTCACACAAGGTGTATGCGACAAAGTACTGTTTATATACAGTTTCATGCGATAAAGTGGGTGCTTACCGATTAAGTGGTTAAGTTGTCGCACAAGCCGCGTGTGACATAAGCGTTGTTGGAAGTCGCAGGAGGGGGACAATTTGGTTTAAATAGAACTCAAGGCTTGTAAAAGTTTGTCTGTTTGACCAAGTTTGACTTTAAGAGATTTAATTTTTTTGATTTGACTTTTAGTCAATGCTTGACATATGTATTGTGTCAAATCTTCAAAGTTTTTAGTTTTTTTACTGATTAACGATCACTTTGTTCAGGTAACAATGTCGTATTCATCATATTTTGATATACCTCTTTATTCACAAAAGGAAATTGCTAAGCTAAAGAAAAAGATTGCAGGTTTTGAAGAAAGAGAGAAGTACAACTTACAAGTTATTGACAGCTTGCGAGCTAGGAAGGCTAATTTTCAGCAAAACCTTGATGAACTTGAGAAGAAGAGAAAAAATTCGGAACACTCTTTGAAAACTGAAATAAGTGCTTTAAAGAAAAGCGAACTGGGTCTCAAGCAAAAGTTTTCTGATCTTTTAAGAGAATCTGGTATGAAGAGAAGTGATCTTGATTCAAAATCAAATTTGTTTATTTCTCTAAAATAGAAAAATGTTGAATTTTCAAAGAACATATCTGTTTTTGAAAAGGCGATTGCAAAGGAAAGAGAAAGACTGATTTTACAAATGAAAAGAACATTTTTGAAAAAAAGATTCTTGATTTCTCGAAGAATTTTTTTGAAGAAAGAAATGTCTTTGAGAGTGAAAGAAAATCTTTTGAAACTTAAGAATGATGATCTTTCAAACAAAGTTTTTGATTTTGAAAATATTTTAGAAAAAGAGAGGAAAGTTTTTGAAAGAAAAGTCTTGTGAGATGATAAATATTGAACTTTCAAAGCAAATATCTGATTTTGAAAAGGTTTTGGTGATTGAGAGAGATATATTTGAGAAGAAAAGAGATGATTTGAAGTTGAAAGAAAATCTTTTGAAATAAAGTCTGTTGAACTTTTAATTAAAATATATGATTTGGAAAAGTTGGTAGAAAGTGAAAAGAAGGAATTTGAATGTAAGAAATGTACGTTTTTGAGAATGAAAAGAAAGTGATTGAAAAGAAGAATGTTGGGATTTTTAATGAGATATCTGATAAATGAAAAAGTTTAGAAAAGGATTTTGAAAGTAAAAGGAAAAATTTTGAGGTAGACGTTCGTAAACTATCAAAGAAATTATATGGATTAGCAACATAGGTTATGAAAGAGCATAATATGAAGTCTGATTTACAAAAGAAATTTGATCTGATTTTTGAAGAAAGAAATGTTTTGTATGCTAAAGTCAAGGAACTTGAAGACATAAAGTTCAAAGTTTATGAACAAGCTAGACTTGATACTATTGTTCAGTCTCCAGATGATGATTCAGCTGACTATGTGTTTTCATACAAGGCTACTTCAAGTTCATTTCATACAAAATGTTTCTTTAAAGAGTTTCTTCAAATCAAATGATTTTCCAAAAGATCATATTCGCACTTCCAATCTTTTCCATAATCATCTTGTTGATAATTCAGATAATCAAAATTTTAAACAAGTAAATATGGTTTGGAGAAAGAAATCAACTACAGAAGAATGTGATGGAAACAAGTCTCATAAATCTCCTGCAGTTGATACAAAATCATTTATTTCCAAGACTGATTTACTTTGTTATGTCTATTCTACAACTAAGTTGATTAGTCTGAGCCGAGAAAAGATTTGTTGTACTACTTGTGGAAAGAATGATTTTGTTCATTAAAGGTATGTAAATAGATGGTATAATACTTACAATATCCCCGATTCTCAATTTAACAATTTTAAAGCATTTAACCATCAAGGATCCATCAAAGTATGGATACCAAAATCTTTCTGATTTGTTTTACAGGAATGTCATGTGTGATCTTAATCAGAATATTCAAGTCACATGACTAGACACACAAAAGGTTATGATATTTCTGAGAAACTTACTTGTGTTTGTTTTTCTCCGATTTCAAATGAAATCCAGAATTTCCACGTGTTATATTTTCTTGACACAGTTATTTCCACGTCTCACATATTTGTTGATTTTTTTTTCCGGTGGAAATACACTTGTTTGAATTCCTATTTGATTTCAAATTATGTCATTTCATTTAAGTGATTCAATTTATATTCAGAATAATAATTTGTGACTTGTTCTTCACAATAAACTTTCTAATCATTATTTCATTTTTTTAAATATTGTGCTTACTGAGTCACTATGTAGCGTTTGAATTTTGTTCGTTGAAATTCAATATTTCAAACAGATTCATTTATGAGATATTTTGACTTTTGAACAAAATAGTTCAGAACTCGTTCTTCAGATATTTAGCTTCTGAATATTCAATTCATAACTTGTTATATTTGCTACATTAAAGGAGTGTTAGGTCTTTTCAAGTTTCTATGGTTAATCCAGAACTGGAATGACCTACCCAAGAAACACATCATATTTATCAGTAAGGGGTCTAGATATATAGACGAGTTTGGAGTGAGAAGAATATGATGAAAGTGTTACACGACTTAATTAAATTATTGGTCCTTACCAAACCGAGTCAGTTATCCAGGTTACCACATAATCTATTCATTCTCGTTCTTTGGAGATGAGTATTGAAACAAACACGGACCTACTGTTGATAACTCGTGTCACCCCACCTAGCTACTAAAGTATCTCACAAAGGTATCTCCCAAAATATGTTTGTTTCATATATTCACAAAGAATTAACAAATAATCTATCTATTCCCCATTCAAAGGTTTAGATATTGAAAAAAAAGACATCACCTCCGGTCTCCGAATTTCATATTCAAATCACCGTTTCTATTGATTTTTAACCTGCATCGCACGTCGAATCAATCTTTGAGCCAAATCTATATGATTTAATTTCTTTCACACATTCACGAATATTTGTGATTCTAATTGCGTATCTTTGTGATATTTTCAGAACAGTTTGAGAAATAAAACTTTTAAAATCTTACTTCAGTGATAACTGGAAGTCCTATCAGAGATACACCGATGCCAACTCTGAAAATAGGCCTCACAATTGTTTAAATTGTCGTGATAACAATTACTAAATGTATTTCCGTATTAGCTGATTACCCATCTTGGTTACTCAATTATTGGAGATAGAAATGTAAGAGATGTATGGTTTTTCAGAAAGGAATGAAATAGAGACAAATCATTTTGCTGATCGTTCGTCTAGTCTTTGAATATACATGATGCTAAGGATGCTCCTAATCATCATGAGGGGGAGAAATGATAAAAAGTTCAAGATTCAAAGACATAGAAGATCATATTGAGAGGGGGTAATGATTTTCAGATATTTGAAGCAAAGGTTGACATGTGAACCACTGTTAAGGGGGAGTTATCAAAACTTGGGAGGGGAGGGGAGGGGGGGGGGGGGGGGGGGGTTAACTGGTACTTTGATTGAATATGTTTGTGGAAGAAAAGAAAAGAATATGAATTTCTTAAATCTGAGGTTGAAAAGCTGTTGGATTTGAAGATTGTAGTTATGTTGAAAAGATTTATGATGAATTGTTTGAATGCTTTGTTGATATATTCTTTGGGATTACAAGTCAAAGATGCTTGGAAAGCTTGCTATTGAAGTCGAATTACTTCTTGATAGATGTAAAAGTGATAAGCTTAGTATACGTAGTACCAAGGCTGTAGATCCCAGTTTGATCAAGTAACAATGTAACGAAACGATTAATCTTATTGAATGATTAAAGAGAGTTACAAGTATTGGATTGAAACACACAATTCTCTCTCTAATTCTATTAGTTGAATAACCATTCTGATATAATTCTCACTAAAACAAACTTTAAATACAAAGGGCTTCGTCCCTAAAGCCCATGGCCCAATAACATTAATAAGCCCATTACATTAATAAAGGTTTTTATTACGCTTTAATAATTAATATAAAACCTTTATATAACTTTCTATTTAATAGGACATTTATGGTCCTAACAATCTCCCCCTAAAGTTATATAAAGGAAAAAATGGTCTTGAAAACTTTAGGCCTTGATCTTCTCTCCCTCTTGAATCTTTGAAACAGTTTAGTGTTGCTTGTCTTCATGTCTTTCCAAGCTCCCCCTTGAATTATGTTCTTAGTCTTCAGAGTATCAACTTTATCAGTTTCCACAGCGCATCTTCAGTTTAATATCACGAATATGTCTTTGAACCACGAGTTGACGTGTCTTTGAAAAACTTCAGAACTTGTCGAATCAGAATGCTCGAAGGAGGAAACAGTTTTAGCGAACACTGCTTGGTCGGGGATAGAAGAATCTTGCACTTGTAAATAACTAGAACTCTTTTCAAAACTGATCAAATAACAATTACCCCCCCTCAGCTTTTGCTAACTCCCCCTCAAATTCATATTCGGTGTCTTTGAATCTATATCATTTCTCCCCCTCATGATGATTAGGAGCCTCCTAAGCATCATGCAACTTCAACGACAAAACTGCTGAGTAGCAAAATACTAGATAAAACGTTAAGTAACCAGAATAGGGTAATCAACTAACACAGAAACACAAAAGTAACTGTTATCACAACAATTAAAATAATTGTGTGGCCTATGTTCAGAGTTGGCATTAGGGTATCTCTGATAGGACTTTCAGTTATCACTGAAGTAAAATTTTTAAAAATTACTTCTCAATCTGTTCCGACAATATCACAAAGATATGCAATGGGAATCACAAAGACTCGTTCATGTGTGAAAGAAATAAATTATATTTGTTTGGTTCAAATATTGATTTAACTTGGGACGCAAGTTATAAAATCAATAGACATGGTGATTAGAATAAGAAGTTCGGAGACCGGAGATGGTGTCTTCCTTTTTCAATATCTAAGACTTCCGAGTGAAGAATAGATAAATTATGTGCTAAACCTCCGTGCATTTATGAAACAAGCATCTTTTGTGAGATACTTGAGTGGCCAGGTGGGGTGACACGAGTTATCGACATTAGGTCCATGTCTGTTTCAATATTCATCTCCAAAAAAAGAGCCGGATAACTGACTCGGTTTGGTAAGGACCAATAATTCTTTCTAGTCCTGTCACAACCTCACCATATTCTTTTCACTCCAAACTCATCTATCAAGCTAGACCCCTCACTGATGTCTATAATTGGATGTGTTTCTTGGGTAGGTCCTTCCGGTTCCGGATGGACCATAGAAACAGTATAAGTCCTAACCCTCATTGCATGTATCAAATAAATCCAAGTACGAGTTCTAAACTGAAATGTTTAGAAGTCAAAGCATTTAAGAACGACTCCTGATCTGAGATGATCAGAAGTCATAAAAATAAAGTCCGAGTTCTAATCTGAGGTAATCAGAAGTCAATAATGAAATAATGGAGTTTCAATGAACAAGGTCAAACGCTAAACAGAATGACTCAGTAAGCTCAGCATGGGCAAAAATCAAACAATGGATAGATATTTTAGTTGGGAAGAACAAGTCACAATTAATATGTCAGATAAGAATTGAATAATTAACACGAAATGACGAACTTTGAAAACAAACAGGAATTCAAGCGAGTGTATTTCCATCGAAAGATCAACAAACATATGAGACATGGAAATAACTAAATCAAGAAAATATAACCCATGGTAATTCGGGAGTTTAATATCGGAGAAAAACAAACGCAAGTGAGTTTTTCAGAATAGATTACCACGGTTCTTTGAATTCACTAAAAAATGCATGTATGTGACAAACACCTGATACTCCCCCTTAAACGTGGCATAACCTTCGAATGCAGTCATTGAAAAGAATATTCTTGATTGTATCACACATGACATCCCTACAAAACAGATCAGAAATCTTTTGGTATCCATGTTTTGATGGATCCTTGATAGTTAGATGCCTTATCTTTTAAGCTCCGAAAATGAGGACCGTGAATACGATAAGTACCATACCAATTATTCACATACCTTGGATGTACGAAGTCACTCTTTCCACAATAAGTGAAACAGATCTTTGCTCGGTTTAAACTGATCAGCTTAGCTATAGGGTAAACATGAGTAGGTGAACCAGTCTTAGAAATAAATGACTTTGTATCAACTACAAGAGAATTATGAGACTTGTTTCCATTACAGTCTTCTGTAGTTGATTTCTTTCTCCAAACCATTTTTACTTTTCTAAAACATGATTATCTGAAGAATCATTAAGCTCACTTTCAGAAGAACTAGAGTAATAAGATTTTATTTTCCTAGAGTTCTCGGTCTTTTGATGTTTCTGTGAATTTCTTTTAGATTTAGATTTTGATGGGTTGGACGATTTGGGCACATAAACACTTTTGGAGGCAGAAGTGGAACACTCCCCTCTTTGAAAATTTACCGATTCACTCATCCTCTCAAGGATTTGAACATGACTTTAAAGTTTGGGTGCAAAGTCAATCTTAGCAATCTCATCATCTGGGCAATCTGTGGAATTCATGAACGCAGAGAACCGGAGTTCAGTATCAGAGTTGTCATCATTTTCCGAGTCGGATGAGAAACCATTTACATTAAGATTTTGGAAGGAATCAACAGCGAAAGGGTTTTCAAAATCAGAGAGGAGATTCCTTTCACAATAATCTGTTTGAACCTCTTTACCTTTATTTGAAAATCTCAAAGCCTTGTCATTTGTGTTGGAGGATATCACGCCTAAGAAGTCTTTGTACGAGGAACTATCTGAATTAGTTGAAGACGGTTCGACTGAGATTGGCTCGAGGTTGCTTTCTTTGATTGGAATAACAATGTTGCCAGGCAGATTACGATTATCTGCCTTAGCAACCCTTTCTTGAAGAACTTTTGTCGCCAAAACAAAAAGTTTAGACGTGAGTCTAGCAACCTTAGTCTTGAAAGCTGTTCTTTCAGATTCAGATAGAGGCTCGGTTTTGGTTCCTTCAAACTCTTGAAAGGTGGATAAAATTACAGTCATTTCGTAGTCAAAAGCTGCCTTTTCTCTTTCAATTGACTCTTCGAGTTGGAAAATAATATATTCCAATATCAGAGGGGGAACATATCGTTTGTACTCTGATGGGTTGGAAGAACCCTCATCTGATGTTGCCTCAACCAGAACAAAGATTTCCGTAGCTTTGGCAATGGAACAGATGTCGAAGTAATCATTTGAAAGATAAGGAGTTTTATTTTTCAAATACGATGCATTAAGCTTTTCATAGACAAAAAGAACTTGCACGTTTATGTTTTTTCGAGGTTGTTCGTCATCCTTATTAGAGTTTTCTTCAGTGGGCTTTTTCAAAACTTTTGGCACAGGAATGCCAGTTTTTCTTTTTAACGTTTCTTGTTCTTCATCCTCTGGAGACAATTTGGTCCATCTGATTTTGTACTCAGGGTATCTCTTATCAAGTCCCAAATAAAATTTTCTTTAGGTAGCACCGATTTTCATATCCGAGTCCCTAAAGAGCATTATAATATTTGAATTCCTTAGGTTTATTCAGATGAATTGTTTGATCTGTTTGACCTCGCTTGTAAAGCTTGGACTCAAGATCTTTGGGATTTTTGGTTAGCTTATCATTTTCGCTTTAACTGTGGACCGTTGTTTGACAATCTTACTATACTCATCCTGAGACTGATTGAACTTGTTAGTGATTTCAGATAATTGAGCTTCTAAGGACTCAGTCTTTTTGGAAATAGCTACACATTCTTCTTTATAATTATTAATTATGCATTTATTTTCAGCTTTTTCGACAACTAGTTTACCTATAGTGTCGTATTTTCGTTTGACGTTAGCTTCTAGGTCATTTATTTGGGCTTCTAAATGAGAAACTTTCTCTTTGAGCTCAGAATAGGTTGGATAAGACATTGTTACTTGAAAGAATATGATCGTGAGACAATTCAAGATATTGATCCAAAAACAATCAAACAGTGTATCACAAAATACACTAATGTCCCCCTTCGACGACCTCATACGGGGGTCCGCTATGAGATCCGGGTGAGGTTTCCCGGATAGAGAATCTGGGTGCGAAGTAACCAAGGAGTAGGAAGTAGTCGGGAGTAGGAACCCGGGTAATTAATAGGATTCGGGAAAACGACCGCGACCGGGAAGCAATCCGGGACCGGGAGTACACAGGGAATTTACGAAATTGACGTACCTGGACGTGTAGAACACGATGAATACAGATTTATGTTTGCCTTTTCTTTGCAGATTATGGTTCCTGAAGATTGTTAGCACACCAAAACACGAAGATACACTAAATGACAATCGATTTTGCTCCTAAAGTCAACCTATTACTTGAAAATTTTGAAAAATTGAAGAACCTGGACTCAAGAACTATGAATCGAATTTTAACCAATTAAAGCTCAAAAACTTCGAATTTGACTCAGAAAAATTGCAGAAATCAGTTTAATATTATATAGAATAGCTTGGAATACACTGATTTCACTTTAATCGCAAAAATCGACAGAACCAAAAATCAAATTAAGAACACAGCGCCGTTTTGTCAAACTAATCTGAATGAATCAAACAAAGAGAAAATTTACATTTGGATCGATTGTCTCTGTTGGGTCATCAAAGATTTGAAGATGACCACCTGATCTCTTTACATTCTTTGAAAAACATCTTTTATACTTAGATAAATTTTAGGTTCTTTGTAATAGCTTAGTCATGTTTTCAAAGTTTGGTGAAGTCAAAGATCAACCGAAATCAAGAAGAAGTAAATCTACCAATGCGGATTGAAGATGGACTTCTCAACTCAAACTAAGATATCTCACCGATTTTCTCCATGACAAATCGGTGAGATCCTCAAAATAGGAGAATCCTCCCTTATCTCCTTGCTAAGAAGATTTTCATCAAAAGAGGTAATATTTGCTATCTCACTGATTTTGTCCATGACAAATCGGTGGGATCCTCAAAATAGGAGGATCCTCCCTTGTCTCTTTGCTAAGAAGATTTTCATCAAAGAGGTAATATCTGGTATGGGGGAAAAATGTTCATCTGTCCTTTTTCCCATTCTTAGATATTGTCACCATCAAAGCTTTTTAGCACCATGAAAAATAGGAAAAGACACTTCAACTTTTGAGATGCAAACCTGACCTTCAAATGACAAAGTGACAAGTGTCCCATGCATTAAATGCTCATGGTACTATTTAAAGATGAAGACTTCTCCATGCAGACAACACCTTGTTAGCCCCAAGTATACAAAATGTAAAAGTATTGAAAATATCACAAGACAGAAGACCACCAGAGATACATTAGAAGACTTAGAAGAATATCAAGCAGAAGACCATCAGAGCTCGACAGAGCTCTGGCAGAAGACTTCTTCTATTCAACAGAAGAACTGATCACACCAGAAGACCATCAGAGCTCTGGCGTAAGAGCTCTGGTGAATGAAGACCTCTGTGAAGCTTAAGTCTTGTAGAAATCTCTAAGTGTTAGACACGTGTCCGTACTTTCCACGTAAGCCCTAAAAGGACGGAGACACACTTTTCACGTGTCACCTCAGGGTTAGATAGTACACTGTCTTTCACTTTATCAGGCTATAAATAGGTATGTAGTGGAATGCAAAATAGTAAGCTTTTGGAAGAATTATTTTCCACAATTGTGAGAGCACACACTGCAACATTCCATAGCACAACCACTGTACGATTTGTTTCCTGAGAGATTTCAGAATACACACACTTGAACGTGTTCTTGGTGTTATTCAAATATCAATATACGAGCAGCTTATTTACTTGATCTTGTTATCATTTATTGTTCATTATTGATACTCTCATTGGTACATTATCGTCTACACAATCACTCACATTTAATGGCTTTAAATAATGCTTCCGCTATCTGTTTTATGCTGTTTATGTGATAAAACGTGAATCTGGGAACCAATAATTGGTATCAGAACTGATTGATTTGCTCAAATCAAACGATCCAATCTAACCAGGTTGATTCATTGTTGTTGATTGCATTTGTTCTTCAAAAGCTTCATAGTATACTATGTTTTTACTGTTCTATGTTTAAAACAAGTTTTTAGAGTTCTTTAAGTCCCTGTTTAAAGCTTTCTAGCTAGTTTGAATATCTTCTCTACTCAAGTTACTGTTCCATTGGTTACTGTTCATCTACTTTCAGTTCAAAACCCTTTTAAAAGTTTCTGAAACCTTCACACTCTGTTTTCTAAAAAGATGGCTAACAACAACATAAATGCTATCTACACAGCTGGTTCTCTGACCAAACCTCCTACTCTTCTGAGAGATGAATATCCTCAATGGAAGATTAGGATGGTTAACTTCTTTGATGGGATGGATAGAGACTTAATGCAATCTGTCACAAGTGGACCATTCCAACCTATGGTTTTGGTTCCTCGTGTACCCGCTACAGAAACTACTGCTGAGGTTCCAGCTCACTTCGAGGTTAAAACCAATGGGTATACTGATGAAGAAAATCTAGAAATGGAAAATGACCTCAAGGCAGTTAGACTTCTGATTATGGCCATTCCCAACGATATTTTCCAAGAACTAGGCTCTTGCGTTATAGCTAAAGAAATCTGGGATCAACTTCTTAATCAACTTGAGGGTGGTATCAAGACCTAAAAGAACAGAAGGACCTAATGTATTAATGAATACAATGATTTCAAGGCACTTCCTGAGGAAACCTTACAACAGACCTACAACAGATTTAATGTTTTAATAAACAAATGTAAAAAGTGTGGGGTTGTTCGGTCGAAGGAAGATAACAATGTTCTGTTCTTGAAAAGTCTAAATGATGAATGGTTGAATCTATCCATGTCTCTACAAGCTAACCAAGATTTGGATGCATGGTCTCTTACTGATGTGTATGGCACTCTTGCTGCACAAGAGAAGGATGTTGTCAAACAAAAGGGTAAATCCACCATGGCAGGACCAATAGCTTTGATCTTTGACTCTAAAACCCCCACTGAAGGAAAATCCAACAGAGAAAGCTCTAGCAGAGAGAAAAAGAAGAGAAGGTTGTGAAAAAGAAGGGAAAGAAAAGTTTTGTTGCTGAAAGTGATGCATAGGAAAGTTCATCAGAGGATGATGATATCAATGCTTTTGCCCAATCTCTTGCTCTAATAACTCAAAAGTTTAACAAGAGATTTGGTAACAAAGTATTTGATAGAAGAGGAAGGTATGAGAGAGAAGAGAAAGACGAGAAGAGAGGTTATGATGCACCTCACCATCAGAGTAACAACAGAGCTCCACAAGAGCAAAGACCACAACAGAAGTACAATCCTCCAGCCCCCCAGAATCAAGCTGATGCTGTCCAACCCATCAACAAGAATGATGGACGATGTTTTAGATGTGGCAAACCCGGCCATTTCTCTGCTAATTGTAAGGGTAGACTGGTAAAAGATCAGGACTACTACAAGAATAAGTACAAGTACAATTACAGAGAGAGAAGCTATGTTGCTAAGATGGAGAATTGGATCTCTGACTCGTCCTCTGATGACGAACCAGAGCAAGCCAATTTTTGCAGGGTTGCTGTAGATGATATGAGTTTAGAAGAGGTAGCTGATTGGATGACTGGAGAGATGCCAGAGAAAACAACAGAGGCAGATGTATCTCAGAACGCATGTGCTCTTTCCGTGACAGAGCCATCTGATAGAGCGCTGGAGACCACCAGACCCAGTGCCAAGGTATGTTCTACTTCTGAATCAAAATCAGACTCCGAGCTGGAGATGCATGTTTCTTTACTTACAGAGGAATTTCAACTTTTAAAACAAAAGCTCTCTGAGGAGAAAGAGTTAAGGAAGCTAGCTCAGAAGGACCTGTCCTTCTACAAGAGAGAGAAAACTCTCTTGGAACAAGAGAAGGAAGAGATCGCCAAAGAAAAGTCTGAGCTGGAATCCTTACAAAAACAGAAAGAAAACTCTTTTTCTGAAAAAGTTAAGGAATATGAGGAAGTTCTTAAGCAAAAGGCAGAAGAGGTTAAGAAATCTGAATATGAAAGGCTTAACTCTGTCGCTCTAAAGGACTATTTTCAAAAGGAAAGAGAGGTTTTACACCAATCTTTACAGAGAAAAGAAATTACGATAAAAAAGTACCAGGATGCACAAGATGTGCACATTAAAATCATATCTCAGAAGGATACTCAAGGTCTGGGTTTCAAAGACCTTGTTCCCTTCGCTGGAAGGAAGAAGACATCCTTGTCCTCTGCCTTCTGTGTTGGGAAAATCCAAGAAGATGTGATCTCTGGTACTGCAGTTTTCAAAAGAGCAAAAACCTCAGATGTTTCTAAAACAAGAAGACTGAACTTTAGGAATGTCAGCTATGACTCCTTGGATCAAGAAAGGGTTACAAAACCATCTGCAAAGTTTATTCTTGATCAAGGAAAAGCTGAGATCTCATTTCCTGATTCTGTCATATGTCTTGATGCTAAAGAAATTTTCCACTTTAACTCCTTTAAGGGCCAGAAGTCTGTTACTTCTGTAGCTGAGTCCTCTAGGGTTAAATCACAGAGCGAGCTCAACCCTGAAGCCCCAGTCTTCTCCCCAACCCCTGAATCAATAATAACATCTTTTGAAGAGGATATTAAAAGAGTTCTTGAGGAAAATGCCGCATCTGATGCTTTAAAACCAAGACTGAGAAAGTTTAAGTCCGCCAGAGCAAATACTGATTTACCCAAAGAGTCTCACACCTCCACCAGAGCCACCAGAGACTTTCTAGGCTCTGACAGTGACTCTGATTCTGAGGTAGATGAGCAACTTTTCTGTGCTCAAGAGAATGTTTTGCACAAACCCAAGTAGGTACTCGTTGGGTCTGGAGATTTGAAAAATGTCTCATTCTTAAGAACCAATCCAGATTTATACCAGTTCCTGATTTTAAAAACAAGGGTATCAGGATTCTCTTTTCTGATGAGATAGAAGAGAAGAGAAGAGAAGAGAAAAAGCTAAGAGTATTCCAGTGAACAACACCTCTGTTCCTTTTGCTTATAAACCAATCAGATTTACTCCAGAGCAAAAGGGAAAATGGATAGTTAATGACAAACCTATTCCCAACTCTGCTGTAAATCAAAGAAGAAACACTTTTTGGTCAAAAGAATCTGTTCCAAGGAACAATGGAAATTTCAAGAAACCAAACCAGGACAGAATGTATGCAAAGACATCTGGTCCTAAAGTTTTTCAGAATCCAGTGCCATATAATCAACAGTTTTTAAAAGAAATAGCAATATGCACCAATCTTCATGTTCTATCAATTGCAATTGCATACAACTGCTGTTAAAGTTACATAATCATTTGAATGGTCCCCACTGTGTTCTGAATCAGTCTTTTCCAAGGAAAAATCCTAAGACTGTTCAAAATACATAGAGAAAACCCTCTGGCACACCATTACAGAATGGAAAGACAGCAGGTAAGTCTGACACCCCAAGCCTAACAAGAAAGGACCCATTATGCAATTGGTACCTAAAAAGAACTAATCTGTCTTGCAAAAGCCTCATGTGCAGATCTGGTATTTAGACTCAGGATGTTCTAGGCACATGACAAGCAATAAGGAGCTGCTGACTTCATTCAAGAACAAAATGGGAAGTGCAGTGACCTTTGGAGGCGATGGACAGGGACAAATTAGAGGCTACGGTATTTTAAATAATGGTGGTGTTTCAGTTTCTAAGGTTGCTTATGTTGAAGGTTTAAACCATAATCTGCCCAGCATAAGTCAACTATGTGATCATGGGTTCGATGTTAATTTTAAAAAGAAATATTGTTCTTTGTTGCTTTTCGAGTCTGGTCAAGAACTTTTAAGAGCCGACAGAAAAGGCAATCTGTATAAAATGAATTTTAATCCAAACCAAAGTACTACAATAGAAAAACTCTGTTTAGTCTCTTTGAAAAAGGAAGATGCCTGGCTCTGGCATAAAAGATTTGCTCATTTGAATTTTTCAAATCTTGACAAGCTCGTGAAACTCAACTTAGTGAAAGGTCTGTCTTCACTTAAATTTGACAAAGACCATCTCTGTTCTGCTTGTGAACTGGGCAAAAAGAAAAGAACTTCACACAGAACAAAGAGTGATCACAATTGCCCCAGACCTTTGCATATGCTTCATGTGGATCTTTGTGGCCCAATCTCTGTACAAAGTCTGTCAGGTAAGAAGTATATTCTTGTGCTTATCGATGAATACTCTAGATATACTTGGGTTGAGTTCATCAGAGTAAAATCTGATGTCCCAGAAATACTGATAAGTCTGTTGAAGAGAATACAGGTTCTGTTAGGTCTTAAAGTCCAAAAGTTGAGAAGTGATAATGGGACAGAGTTTAAAAATGCCAGAATAGATGCCTACCTATCAGAGGAAGGAATCTCCCAGAACTTCTCAGCTGCCAGAATTCCCCAACAGAATGGTGTTGTGGAGAGAAATAACAGAACTCTGGTAGAAGCCGCCAGAACTATGTTGGCCGGTTCTATTCTCCCAATCAACTTCTGGGCAGAGGCAGTCTCAACAACCCGTTTTACCCAGAACAGAGCTGTCATAGTAAAGAGATTCAAAAAGACTGCTTATGAACTCATCAACAACCGAAGGCCAAATGTGAAATACTTTCATGTTTTTGGCTGCAAATGCTACATATTGAATGACAGAGATCAACTGGGCAAGTTTGACAAGAAGGCTGACGAAGGAATCTTTATTGGTTATTCCTTAACCTCTAAAGCCTACAGAGTCTACAATACCAGAACCAGGGTCATTCAAGAGAGCATAAACGTGTCCTTTGATGAAAATACATCAAGTTCCTCTGATTGCAAATCACCAGAGGGGACACAGACTAAAGAGAAGCCAAGCTCTTCAAAGTCAAGGGAAGAAGACATCAATCTGGTATTCAACGATTTCTTCGATGATGATGATTCCTCTGTCGATATCACCAGAGGCAATCAAGCTCAGAGTTCTGCTGAACACAATCTGATAGGTATAACTCTTACAGGTCATTCCAATTCTTCACCATCTACTTCTCTGTCTACAGGTGTAATTCAGAGAAATGAAGAACCACAATCTGACGTAAGAGAACCTGAACAAGAGCCATCATCACCCCTTCTGACTCATATTGGGAGAAGCTCTCTGTTTGAAAGCTCACCCTCTCAAAGCCCTGTTGGTACATCACAGAGCAATAAGGCCACTTTCCAGAGTAGTGTGCCACAGAGCCCTGGTCCCAATCCTCAGAGCTCTGATGCTGACACACGTCTTTTCCCATCAGAAGCATATACTCCACCTGTTGTCCATGCTCAATGACAAGATGGACAAAGGATCACCCCCATCATCTAATTATAGGTGCTGCTGAAGATGGTGTAAAGACAAGGTCTGCAACAATCAATGAGGCTTTCTTTGTGAATTTTCTAAGTATGATTGAGCCGAAGAAGATTTTTGAAGCCCTTGAAGACCCAAAATGGATTGAAGCCATACAAGAAGAGCTTTTGGAGTTTGAAAGAAATAAAGTTTGGTCCTTGGTTCCACTTCCAGAAAGCAAAACCGCAATTGGAACCAAGTGGGTGTTCAGAAATAAGAAAGATGAGGACGGTATTATCATTAGAAACACAGCTCGACTGGTTGCTAAGGGATATTATCAAGAAGAGGGCATTGATTATGATGAAACCTTTGCACCCGTGGCTAGGCTAGAAGCTATCAGAATCTTCTTAGCCTATGCTGCCCATAAAGGTTTCAAGGTCTATCAAATGGATGTGAAATCTGCCTTCTTGAATGGAAGACTGCAAGAAGAAGTCTACGTCCAACAACCACCAGGTTTTGAAAACTCTGAGTTTCCAGACCACGTTTACAAGCTAGACAAAGCTCTGTATGGCCTTAAGCAAGCTCCCAGAGCCTGGTATGAAACTCTGTCAAATTTTCTGTTGACTAATCACTTCGAGAAAGGTACTGTCGATACAACCTTGTTCATTATGAGGTATAAGAATGATATTCTCCTGGTCCAAATATATGTTGATGACATTATTTTTGGGTCTACAAGGCAGGAATACTGTGATAGGTTTGAGGATTTGATGAAAGTGAATTTAAAATGAGCATGATGGGAGAACTTTCTTTCTTCCTTGGTTTACAAGTTAAACAATCTATCAGAGGAACTTTTATAAGTCAATCAAAATACATCTCTGATATTTTGAAAAAGTACAAGCTCAATAATTCAAATCCAATGAAAACTCCTATTGCCACTGGAGTTAAACTTGATCATGATCGTCAAGGTCAATCTGTGGATATCAAGAACTACAGGGGCATGATAGGGTCACTTCTGTATTTGACTGCAAGCAGACCTGATATAATATTTGCAACCTGTCTTTGTGCCAGATTTCAAGCAAATCCTAAAGAATCTCATTTGTCTGCTGTCAAACGAATCTTTAAATATCTCAAAGGGACTCAATTTTTGGGTCTCTGGTATCCTCTTAATTCTAGTTTCGAGCTTATTGCATACACAGATTCAGATTATAGAGGATGCAGGAATGACAAAAAGAGTACTTCTGGTAGCTGCCAATTGCTTGGAGATAAATTGGTAAGTTGGACATCCAAGAAACATAACTGCGTATCAACTTCTACAGCAGAAGCAGAGTATGTTGCTGCTGCTAGTTGTTGCTCTCAAGTGATCTGGATGAAAACTCAACTCAAATATTATGGCATGGAGTACAGCAAAATCCAAATTCTGTGTGACTCCAAGAGTGCAATAGCAATTATAGCTAATCCAGTTCAGCACTCGAAGACAAAGCATATCGACATAAGGTACCACTTCATAAAGGATCATGTTGAAAAAGGAACGATTGAAATGTACTTTGTTTCAACCGACTTCCAACTTGCTGATTTGTTTACAAAAGCCCTTGATGAAAGGAGATTTAACTTCTTAATCAGCAAGATGGGCATGCTGAGCATGTCCTCTTAACTCTACTCAAAATTCAACAGAGCCTCTGATGTTCATACCAGAGCTCTGTCAAAATAGTTGAGTAGGATAGTTCACTAGAGCCTCTAATGATCATCTCAGAGCTCTGCCAGCATACTTTTTCAATATTTTCCTCTGTGAGTTTCAAATCTGCATATACTTTTGTTTTCCTTTTGTAAATATTATTGCAAGAAAAGAGAAAAGCTGAAAAGAAAAATCTATCAACTAAGCTCACCATTTTAGGGAGAGTTTAAGAGGAGTATAAGCATGGTTTAAGGGGGAGCAAGTCAAAACAATTTCAAATATAAATGACTTTGCTCATTGAACTTAAAAGAAAGGGAAAACCTGTTCTGATAATGTCAAGAACTTACCAGAACTCTGATATTTCACCAGAGCCTCTGATGATTCTCACCAGAACTCTGTGAAATCTCTGAGATTGTTCTGCTTTCGTTCCTTGACTATTTTCACATCAGATTCTGGATTTTTAAATGTTTTTGGGTAAAGGTGAAACATTTTGGGTTACTTGAAAAGAATGATAAAGGTCACTCAACAGAGGCAAAATTATGCTGAGTTCCACCAGAGCTCTGCCAGTTTTCTGCCACGTCATCAGAAGTACTGTCATTAAAGGTGCGGGTTATTTCTAAGCGTAAACCCCAGGTCACCCACACATCTCTAACCGTGACGGTTTGATAGCCCAAAAGTTGTCAGAACCAAATCCTACGTGGCATCTTCTGATTGAAAGACCAACCGTTAGCTGTTTCCACGTTCTACTGTAGAGGCCACTCCACTATCTGAAACTCGAGTACCTACAGTACCTACGATGGTTATCCAGCCATACGTTTCTAGTATAAATACCCATTCCCATAACCCATTTCATTCCTTACGCTTACTGAATATTCAAACCTTCAACCTTTCCCTCCTTTGTTCAAAAACCCTTTAAGTTCTTCAAAACCCTAAAACCTGCAACAATGGCAGAACAAGCTCACTTCGCAGAATCGAGTCGAATAGGACCTGTAGATCAAATCGTAATCCTACCATACGATTTTTTGGATAACAACTACCATTTTGACGCCAATCCAGGAAACTATCTGCGCGTATATTATGTGTTTGTCGAGTTTTTTAGAAACTCAGAAATCTTTCGAGCCCTCACAATATTCGACGATGACCTACCAGAGCTGTATGTCCAACAATGGTGGACTACATGTCAGTTTATTCCAAAACAAAAAGGGATCATCGGAAACGTTGATTCTGGAAGACAGGGAGGAGAAGGAACAATACGCATCCGTGAAAAGACCTTCAGAAGAATTTTTGGGATGCAGACCAAAAGACAGTTGGGGATCCCTGCATATGAAAACCCCCCAAAAATCCCTGTTCTTCTTGATTTTATGCATTTCTTGGGCTACAACAACACCCTAACCAAGATTGGAGAGTTCAGAAGAGGAAACCTACCCCCTGTGTGGAATTTCATGTTCTCCACACTCAACAGAACCCTAACATGTAAAAGTGGTAGCCAAGACCAAGCTAGCACTGAAATTCTTCAGATTATGTTTGGATTATACTTCAAGAGAAATTTCGACTTCGCCAAAATCCTTTACAAAGACCTTCTGACTTCCGTGAATACAAAGACGACAACTATAGCAAGAGGAGGTGTTGTAGGAGTCCACAGAAATCTGAAGAACATCAAATATCCTCGTTTTATTAGTTTGGTGATTAGAGAAGCCTTTCCAGCCCTTGAGATGATTCAACAAGGAAATCCAACCCCTGTTTGGGAAATGTCCAGATTCTCTCCAACAACCACAGGTGAGTATCCTAACATCAGAAGGGTACCACGAACAATGCTTTCCTTGATAAGTCCAACCCATATTTCTTTACAAAACTATAGACATGATGCTCTACCTCAAGAACCTGAGGTGAGATCCCCAGCATACTTAGGTCCTGAGCCTTCGTTAGAGTCCGAGGGTGAGGTAAGAGAAGAGGAAGAAGTTCAAAGACCAGAGGTAAGAGCACCCGAAGTGGGGTCTTCCTCTGCCCAAGTGGTGGAAGAGGAAGTAGTGGACAGAGCATCCCCTTTGGAGGCTGTCCAAGAGGAAGAAAGGGAAACTACAGAGGTGGAAGAGATTTCGTCCTCCTCTGGCAGTAGTGAGGAAAAGGAGAGTGAGGGATAGACATCTGAGTCTTCTACATCCCTAAGAGCCGAGGGAAACGTGAGTTTAGAAGAAGATGTTCAAATAATGAACACACATGTGCGTTTGCACAACCCAACTCCCAGTGCAGCCACACAACCTATCCCTGGTGATCAAGACCAGAGGGATATTAAATCAGAGGTGCACACCTCGAACCCAACCCAGCTTGAACCACCAGAGGCAACTCTTCACGCCTCTGGTATGCACGAAACCGTGGAATCCATTTTCGATAATGATGACCAATCGCCCATGCCATCAATAGGTCACCTACACACGCTGAAGCCTCTGTGGATTTCATAGACTTGACACAAACTAGCCCTGAGATCTTTCGTATCTCGCGTAGGCTCTGCCCAACTCAGGGGCAGTGGGATGACCTGGTAGCACAAGGGAAGACCTGTCTTGATCACAGGTCCTCTCAACACATCAGATTTTCTTCTCCAGAACCTGAGCTGGATGAAGAAACTCTGATCAGAACTCCTGTAGATGTATCCCCTGAAAAGGAACTTCAAGGATCGGGTGGAAGTCCTCCAAGAGCCAACATAAAAACAACTCTTGATGGAGGCACCTCTGAGTTCGTGGTTGACTTGGATCCATTTGTTGGAGACAAGGTTACCCCTGCTGACACTGTCACCAGAGCAGAGCTCAAAAGCTTCTGTGACAGTATTAACAACTCCTTGAATGAGTATAAACTTATCAATGAGAAGAAAAAGGAGCTGATCTGTCAGGAGAATGCAACTCTGAAGTCTGAGCTGCAAGAGATCACCAGAAAATATACAGAGACTTCCCAGAAACTTGTGGATGGGGAAAGAGCAGAGCAGAGGAGACACAGAAACTGACAACAGAGCTATCTGAGCTAAAGAGAACCATGGCAGAGAACCACACGACTGCAATGAACAGAACACTGCCAATACCTTCCGTTCTCCTCTCTGACTCCAACATCAGAACCTTGACAGAGATGATCAACACTTCTGTCAAGGATGCTATCAAAGAGGCCACGACATCTTCTGCTACTCCACTCAATATATCTGGTCCAAGCCCCAACGAACTACCAATGATAGTCGGCCAGATGGGTGAGTTCAGCAGAAATGTTATAAGCAAGATGATGTCTATTTCGTCCAAATTCGTCAAGAAGGCACAAGCGACAGAGAGACATGTGCAGACATCTCTTGACTCTCACAAATTCAACTTTGAGAGTCAAGTAGATGAGGTCAGGACTGCTGCAACAGAGGTCGAAAACGCATTGAAAAAGGCAGTCACTATCTTCACCGAAGCCATCCAAGAGACTGCTACACTCAAAATACCTGCAGAAGGACCCCCAGAAGGAGAACCTTCAAGCAAGAAGGGAAAATTTGTTGTTCCGGCCTCACCTATTGTTACACGACTTTTTGATGAAGCCTCTGATGATGATGAAGATTTCCACGATGCTGTATAAGGACATTCAGATAATCCAACGGGTGAGTCCTCTGAACAACAAAAGGGGGAGAAGGAGAAAGAGAAAGAGAAAGAGAAAGAGAAAGAAAGAGAGACAGAGAAAGAGAAGGAAAAAGGGAAAGAGAAAGCAACATAGAAAGAGACACCAGAGACACAAGGGGAGACGGAGACATAAATGATTTCAACATAGATGATGCTGGTAGAGTTCGACTATATGTTCAAAGACAGAACGATCAGAACACCAGAAGAGTCGACAGCTCAACCACCAGAGATCATTTTCCTAGACACTCCTCCCCAAAACCCCAAGAAATGAACCAGAGAGAACAGAACCAATCTCTGCTGATGAACAAATAAACCAAGACCAACCCCATTTCCAAACCCAAACTGCACACGAGCCTGAACATGTTGACATTCTTATGGATGAAACACATGACGATCAGAACCCAATCCAAAACCAACCAAAACAGAACCCAAAAACCTCATCCCGACACACCAAGAACCCTTCCCTAGAAGAGCTGTTTGCATATCTCTATGCTGACAGAGATATAATCCCTATCAATGCCGTACCCATCAACCCTTACCTAAACCCCAACAGAATAAACACAATTTCGGATGAAAGGCGAAGGTTCATTGAAACCAAATCTCATCTAAACAAAGCCATAAATTCATCCTTTAAATTCGACAGAATTCTGAAGATTGAAACAAGGAAGTTTTCCCATGACAGAGTTCAGTATCATATTTACACAGTGGAGACAGAAGCCAAGAAGATAGAAACTTTCAATGACAACGACCTAGTGCTTCTGAACCCCTATGATTTGATAACTCTTCATGCCTACTGTGTCAACTTCATCGATAGATACAAAGGCACAGGAACTGCAATGAGAGAGATTCAACATGCTATGCAAGAGCACGTCAACCTCAGAACGCAAATCGACTTTCAGCTAGGCATAGAGTTCGAAATAGAGAAACTGGCGATTGCACCTCCAAATGAAAGTCTTGTGGGTTATGACCATCACAGAACTGGAACAGTGGTTGGAAATCCTCCAATCTTTATCTACCGACAGAAGGGCACCAAGAAGGCCATCAGATCTTCTGAAACCCACAAGTACTTAAGTGAGTCGCTGCAGTATCTCAAGAATGTGATTCTAAATCTCCCAAGAGAAAAGTGTCCAAAAGAACAGCTGAGGCTTTACATCAACCAGATAAATCTCTTGTTAGAATTCCGAGACCTGATCAGAAGATTCGACAGAATTCTAAGAGGAGAGTACTATGCTTAGAATACTTATTCTTTTGCATTGCATTGTAACACTTTAAAAGAATAGTATTAAGTTTCACAGAGGATGATCTTCTCCTCTTTGTCTTTTGTTTAATTATCTCTGTAATTTGCAATTTTTATATTTTCAATACTTAGGGGGAGATTGTTAGCCCCAAGTATACAATATGTAAAAGTATTGAAAATATCACAAGACAGAAGACAACCAGAGATCCAACAGAAGACTTAGAAGAATATCAAGCAGAAGACCATCAGAGCTCGACAGAGCTCTGGCAGAAGACTTCTTCTATTCACCAGAAGAACTGATCAAACCAGAAGACCATCAGAGCTCTGGCGTAAGAGCTCTGGTGAATGAAGACCTCTGTAAAGCTTAAGTCTCGTAGAAATCTCTAAGTGTTAGACACGTGTCCGTACTTTCCATGTAAGCCCTAAAATGACAGAGACACACTTTCCACGTGTCACCTCAAGGTTAAATAGTACACTGTCTTTCACTTTATCATGCTATAAATAGGAATGTAGTGGAACGCAAAATAGTAAGCTTTTGGAAGAATTATTTTCCACAATTGTGAGAGCACACACTGCAACATTCCATAGCACTACCACTGTACGATTTGTTTCCTGAGAGATTTCAGAATACACACACTTGAACGTGTTCTTGATGTTATTAAAATATCAATATACGAGCAACTTATTTACTTGATCTTGTTATAATTTATTGTTCATTATTAATACTCTCATTGGTACATTATCGTCTACACAATCACTCACATTTAATGGCTTTATATAATGCTTTCGCTATCTGTTTTATGCTGTTTATGTGATACAACGTGAATCTGGGAACCAACACACCTCTTGAAGATTTCTTAGTGCACAAGACATTCTGCCTTTCTCCTCCTTTAAACTTAATAGCTTTTAATCTTTGTGTTTTAGAAGTTGTGTTGTTTTCTATATTACTTTGTGAAGATTGTTAGAATAGATTTCATCTGTTCTTTTCGCAACAATCTAAGTGTTCAACCCCCCTTCTACAATACATGTTCTTGTTCTTATTAGCCATCTGGGACTAACAAGTGGTATCAGAGTAGGAAAGTTTAATCTCAATAAACTTGATCTACAATGGCTGCTTCTACCTCAAACAATGCAGTCTCTTCTCAAAACACTTTTTCTGAAAATGGATCTATTGCTAAACCTCCTAAGTTTAATCCAAACAACTTTTCTTTGTGGAAAACCAGAATGGTGCTTTTCATGGAAGGAGTGGATAGCAGATACCTTACTATTCTCAATGAGGGACCTTTTGTCCCTAGAGTTTGGGATCGCTATGAAACTAAAAAATCCGACAAAGAAAGTGTTGGTCAAGATGATTCTGATGATTCCTCTGATGAAGAAAAATCTACTGTAACCGGTCGGTATATTCTTAAGAATCCCAAGAAATATATGATGAAGAAAAACGACTTGTGTCTTTAGATTCCAAAGTCAGGACAATCATTGCTCTCTCTTCCTGATGAAGTGTACCACTCTCTGGTAAATTTCTATACTGCTAAAGAAATGTGGTCCACTCTGTGTTCTGTACGAAGGTACAGATGAAGTTAAAAAGAGCAAAAAAATTGCGCTTGTTAGAAAATATGAACTCTTCTCTTATGAGAAAGGAGAATCTCTCTCTAACTACTATAACCGCTTTAACAGTCTTCCTAATGACTTAAAGCTTTTAGGTAGAGTGTATGACAATGAGGAAGTCTTGTGCAAGTTTATGGACTGTCTTTCTGATTTTTGGGAAAATATATGTACTTGTATAAAGGCAACCAAGGATCTTGATCATATGCCTCTCACTGCTCTTTATGGAACTCTCTTCAACTATGAGCAGACTAAACTGCAAAGGAAGTCTGTCATCACAGATTTAAAGAGCTCTTCTCTAGCTCTCTTAAGTGAATCTTCCAAAAGAACTATGTGTACTCCAAGAATCACCTACCCATCTGACTCTGACCATAATAGTCAAGAAGATCCCAATAACCATTTAGAGGCATATCTTAGTGATGCTGAGGATGAATGTCAGGAAACTTCAGTTGACAAATTATCAAATGGAATGGCCATGTTGGAGGGGTATTCTAAATCAAAATCTCGCGTCTCTTCTGGAAAATCTAAGTTCAGTCGAAAATCATCCTATTCTCTCTCCAAACACTCCTCTTCGGACAAAACTAACGAAGAATGTTTTAAGTGTGGTAAAATGGGTCATTTTGCCTCGGAGTGCAGAAGTAAACGCATTGAACGGCCCAAAACTTCTTCTTCAGGCCGATTTTCCTCAAATTCGGGAAGATCCAAATATGATTCTATCAATCTCTCCCCTTCCCAAAAATTTGGCCAACCTCTCTCTTCTGCAAATTCTGACCGGGGTGAAAGATACAAAGAAAAATACAAGGGAGAAAAGGAAAGACATGAAAGACTTGCCAGAAAAGGAAAGGGTATGCCTGCTGAAACTCATGATTTGTTAGATGAACCCACATCTGAAAACGAGAAGGACACCTCAAATGTGTGCTTCATGGCCAAGATAAATGACATGGATGATCCAGAAGGCCATACCCCCTCAACTGCTCTTGTATTAGCTAAGTGCTTATCCTCTTTATCACAAGTACATCCTTTTCACTCTCTATCCGACATTGAAAAGATTGAAGCATTTGATTCTTTAACCATTTATTTCTATGATGCTAAAGATGCTAAGAAAAAGGCAAATGCTCAAATAAAATCTCTTTCCTCTCAACGTCACATATGTCTCTCTCAACTGAAACACTTTGACAAAGTTAAGGCAGAGCTTGAAGATCTAAAATCCATCAACTTTTTTCTTGCTAAGGAGAAAAACAAAATATTTAAACGTTTTGAAAAGGAGCAAGAAATTGTGAGAAAATGGAACAGTTCCACCAAAAATCTAGAAAAGATTTTTCAATATCAGATTTCTTGTGATGACAAAACTGGTTTAGGTTTTGGAAAAATGGAAATTGATCAATCTTCAAAAGCTCATGCTTCCACCTCATGTGTTTCACCAACTGTTTATGAAACCTCCAAATCTAGTTCAATTGGGTCTATGTCCATGACCTCTGCTGATTTATTTGAAGCTCTAAAATTTGGTATGTTTATAAAGGCCAAAGATCCCATCTCCTTTCCAAATGAAGAAGCTCAAGATTCCAATCACACTCCCACACCTATTCACGACCCTCTGAAAATCTTGACTTTAGATGAAACATCCTTTTCTGAACCAATGCCTTCTAAAATTCTCAAAAGAAATCTTCAAAAGCTCATGCTTCCACCTCCTGTGTTTCACCAACTGTTTATGAAACCTCCGAATCTAGTTCTATTGGGTCTATGTCCATGAATTCTGCTGATTTATCTGAAGCTCTAAAATTTGGTATGTTTATAAATGCCAAAGATCCCATCTCCTTTCCAAATGAAGAAGCTCAAGATTCCAATCACTCTCCCAAACCTATTCATGACCCTCTGAAAATCTTGACTTTAGATGAAACATCCTTTTATGAACCAATGCCTTCTAAAATTCTCAAAAGAAATATTTCCAACTCAAACAAAATATTTTCTGCATCTGAAAAAGGCAAGTCTTTGGCTGCCGATTCTTTCTTAAAAAGTAAATCCTTAAATCTTTCCAGAAATACTTTTTTGGCTTCCTCTACCGATTTTGTTCCCCGATCTGTGAACATCAAAATGTCCAACCCAAAAGAGAAGATTCCTTTCCTCCCATATTCTGAAAAAGGAATCTTAGGCCCTGCACCCCAAATCTTTGTTACTTCATCAGAATCTTTGAAGATAAACATAAAAGGAAAAAATAAGGAAAAATGACAAGGTTCTAAAAAGGATTTTATTTATAGAAAAGGCTATATCTGTGGTGATATTTTTCATCTTGCCAAAGACTGTCCGAAAGAAAGAATTGACCTAATTGATACCAATTCTTCTTCTTCAACATCTAACCCAAAAGGACCCGCTACCAAATGGGTACCTAGGAAATAAATTCTTTGTGATTGCAGGTTCTGAGCTAAATAGATGGATATCTTCATGCATTGGTGATGGTTCTCTTACAACCTCTACCAACCCAACTTCCTTAGTTACCTTCACTCATATTCCTCCATCTCAAAAATGGTGGTCAACCTATTTCTTCAAAACTCATTCCTGATCAGCATGATTCTCCACCTACTGATCTACCTCCCAACCACATACATAAAAAAGGGGCTACCGATTTTTGTTCCTACCGATTTTTTAGTCAACACCTCCGATATTTCGGTGGGTTTCCTCAAAAATCGGTGGTTCTCTAAAATTTTAGGTGGATTTCTTCTTGTGTTGCTAAAGGACCTCAACTTACTTAACCAGACCCAACTCCCTATGTGCCATTTTCTCAAGATTTCCTCTCTCATAATGGTGGTCCTCCTACTTCACCAAATTTCACTCTTGGTCAGCAACCCAACTTTCTTTCTCTTCAAAACCATCCTACTACAAACTCTTTTGAAGTTTCTATCCCAAATTCTTTTCCTCAAAATGTTCCTCCTACTTCACCAAACCCTCCACTTGATTATCAATCCAATTTAAACCCCCCTTCTTAAAATCCTCCGAACTTAATCTCTCTTGGGTCATCAAAAATTGGAAGATGCAATTCCAATCTTCTCTTCACCTTGAAGATTTCCTGAAGATGCCTTGAAGATTTCCTCCAAACTCTCTTGAAGATGCCTTGAAGATTTCCTCTTGAAATTATCTTGAAGATTTTATTTTTGAAGATGTCTGGAAAATCTTGCCGAAGATGATTGCCGAAAACACATCTTAAAAATCTTCAGCATCGGTGGGTATTCTCAATTTTCGGTGGGAATTAAAAAAAATATCCCTCCGAAATTTCCTCCGATTTTTGGCATTTTTTTTGGCTAAATTTCGGTAGGAATTCAAAAAAAAATTCCACCGAAATTCCTCCAAAACTTCAGTGGGTTTTCAAAAAATAATCGGTGAAAAAAAATCGGTCAGTAAAAAAAAGGAAATCGATGTGAAAAAAAACTTCGGTGAGCAAAAAAAAAACAAATTCGGTGAGTTAAAAAAATCGGTGAAAAAATAAAATAAAATCGGTGCGAAAAAAGCGGTGACTAAAAAAAATCCAGTGAAAAAAAAATCGAAAAAAAGGTTTGCCAAAATTTCCCATTTTTCATGGTGTTTCTTCTCTGTTGGCCGTTGAGGGGGAGAAACCATTTGAGGGGGAGCAATACCAGCGTCCAACTCGAACAAGACCAACCCTCAGTATTCATATTCAGCGTCCAACTCAAAATTTTGGTCAAAGATAAGGGAACCGGCGATCCAACCCAGGGGGAGCAGATCAGTCCAACCGATGTAACTAAGGGGGAGGTAAACAAAGACAAAGAAAAAAGAGTGATGACCGCCGAATAGGAAGATGAAGATGCTAAGAGAAAGAAAGAAGCTGCAACATATTGACATAGGCATCCTGAGGCTAATTCACTCAAACTTAAACCTCCCTCAAAGATTGTCACCAATTTGGGATCGGGCATATTAGTTTCTTCTATGATGGAATTACATTCTAGAGTAAACTGCAATTTTGGTCCCTGTCGTATGTTGTTTTTCTCACCTTTGGTCCCTAGAAAAATTTTATTGCAAGAAAAACCCTGTGGTATGCAAAAGTGCTCGGTTTTGGTCCCTCGGGACTAACACCGTTAGGTCGCCTCTGTTAAAGCCCCTCATGTGACTTGCACATGAGGGCATTTTAGTCCTTTTACTTTATTTCTTTTGTTTTTTCACTAAAGACAAAAAACCACAAGACCAAAGATGCAATTTCCTTTTACTTAAATTTGTAAATTAAAATTAAACACATATTATATATATATATATATATATATACACATATCATCACCGTCCGCCCTCCCACCTATACGCCGATTCCGGCCTCCCACCCCAACTGGCCATCTCCTCCGACGATATCTTCACCGTCCGGCCACCGACACCCCCCTCTTATCTCCTTTATCTCCCCTACCTACCACAATCGTAAAACTCACCTGCAATTCAAACCACCACCTATCACCACTGTGAACCCCGATTTAAGACCCTCACCTATCACCATCGTGAAACCCACCTACAAAAACCGTCAAAATCAAAATAAAAACCCATCGAGATTGTGAATCCATCAAACTTAGGTTTGACGTTTTCAGAAATAAAACTCAAATTTGTATACCCGATGATGTTTGGTTCCAGATCTGCTTTGAGGTGTGCTTCGATTGGGTTTGAACGGGATGGTGGTAACCGATGAGGGAGGAGGTCGGGATGGTGGTAGCCGTCGAGATTTGGTTCGATGGGTGTGACTGCGATGGTGGTTACTGCCGAGATTTGGAGGAAGGGACGAGATGAAGAAGGCGACAAGGAGGGTCGGTGGTGGTGGTTCTATATATACGCTGGAGATGATCGATGGTAGAAAGAGAGAGGAGGTGGTCGGTGGTAGAAAAGAGAGAGGAGGTGGGTGTTCGGTGGTTGAGAGGGAGAAAAGGAAGTTTTCTAGGGTTAAAAAGTAGATTAGGGTAAAAGACCATTTTACCCTCATGTGCAAGGCACATGGGGGCATTTAACTGCAACAATTAACGGGCGTTAGTCTTAGGGACCAAAACCGAGAACTTTTGCATACCACAGGGGTTTTCTTGCAATAAAAATTTTCGGGGGACCAAAGGTGAGAAAAACACCATACCACAGGGACCAAAATTGCAGTTTACTCTACATTCTATTTCATTCATACTGTTTATTCTTTATTCTTTCATTCCTTTCATTCAATTGTAAATATCAGATATACAAAAAAGGACTATGTGAAAAAGAACCCAAAAGAGTAAACATGGTCAACATGTATTATTCATTGTCTTACTCATATTTTTCTAAGTATGGATGTCATCCTCAAATAGGGGAAGATTGTTGGGTCATCAAAGATTTGAAGATGACCTCCTGATCTTTTTACATTCTTTGAAAAACATCTTTTATACTTAGATAAATTTTAGGTTCTTTGTAATAGCTTAGTCATGTTTTCAAAGTTCGATGAAGTCAAAGATCAGCCGAAATCAAGAAGAAGTAAATCTACCAATGCGGGTTGAAGAAGACTTCTCAACCCAAACTAAGCTATCTCACCGATTTTCTCCATGACAAATCGGTGAGATCCTCAAAATAAGAGAATCCTCCCTTATCTCCTTGCTAAAAATATTTTCATCAAAAGAGGTAATATTTCCTATCTCACCGATTTTGTCCATGACAAATCGGTGGGATCCTCAAAATAGGAGGATCCTCTCTTGTCTCTTTGCTAAGAAGATTTCATCAAAAAGGTAATATCTGGTATGGGGGAAAAACGTTCATTTGTCATTTTTCCCATTCTTAGATATTGTCACCACAAAGCTTTTTAGCACCATGAAAAATAGGAAAAGACACTTCAACTTTTTAGAGTCAAACCTGACCTTCAAATGACAAAGTGACAAGTGTCCCATGTATTAAATGCTCATGGTACTATTTAAAGATGATGACTTCTCCATGCAGACAACACCTCTTGAAGATTTCTCAGTGCACAAGACATTCTGCCCTTCTCCTCCTTTGAACTTAATAGCTTTTAATCTTTGTGTTTTAAGTGTTTTGTTGTTTTCAGTATTACTTTGTGAAGATTGTTAGAATATATCTCATTTGTTATTTCCGCAACAGTCTAAGTGTTCTATGTGTAATTCTTGATTTTATAAATCAATTAAGAATTAAATTAAGTGAAAATTTTGTGTATTGTATTCAACCCCCTTCTACAATACTTGGTCTTGTTCTTATTAGCCATCTGGGACTAACAGTCTCTCTGCGCTGATACCACATGTAGATCCCAGTTTGAGCAAGTAACAATGTAATGAAACGATTAATTTTATTGAATGATTAAAGAGAGTTACAAGTATTGGATTGAAACACACAATTCTCTCTCTAATTCTATTAGTCGAATAACCATTCTGACCTAATTCTCACTAAAACAAACTTTAAATACCAAGGGCGTAGTCCGTAAAGCCCATGGCCCAATAACACTAATAATCCCATTACATTAATAAAGGCTTTTACAACGCTTTAATAATTAATATAAAACCTTTATATAACTTTCTATCTAATAGGACATTTATAGTCCTAACAAAGGCTCTAAACCTGAATATCTAAATCTTAATTGTGGAATCGAAAAGGTTTATTATGAAGATTGTGAAGATTTTATTATGAATAATGTAACTGCTAAAAGGGGAGATTATTTATCTTCAAGAATGTTTTGTTTAACATGTTGACAAAGTATGATCGTTTTCATAAGAGTTTGTTGAGATCAAAGACATTTTGAAGAGAAGATAAAGGGCTTTGACATGAGAAGTTGTGATCTCAAATATAAAGGAGGATATTATTAGGTCACAAATATTGTATCAGAGATCACAAGCCTTGATTATATAATATGATGAAGAGTGCTCAAAGCTAAAAGTCAACAAGTCAAGAAAGTTATCAAGTGTAACAACCGTGTCCTGATTATATTAAAATGATGAAATGGTGGTCAAAGTGTAAAAAGGACAAAGTTGAGGAGGGACCAAAGTGAAATTCTTAAAATATATAAAAGGGAACAAATCCCTACGTTACCTTTCACTGATTTCATTTTTCATGGGATTTTGCGGCTGGAATCGAGAACAAGGGAGAGAAGAGAAGTTTGGGAAACTTGCAAGTGATCGTGTGAGAGGATTGCTTGGAGAAAGAATCAACATCCAGGTAATCTACTATCTCGTTATCGATTCCTCAAATCGATTGATTGTTTTGGTTGGGCTTAAGGAGTTATAAACACATGTGTTCTCATATTTGAGAAGTTTTGAGATTAATGGGTTTATTTTGCATCAAAGTGGGTTGATAATGTGCAGAAACCGATGTGAAATAGTTAATATGAGTTAATGTATTACTCTTTTTAAAGTATTGCGATGGTATATGGTGAAAACCCTCTCCATGTAATCGAAAAGGGAGGAAATCAGGCGCCTGTTCGTCCATCCAGAAATCGCCCTGTCCAGATTGTTGTTATCTGGATACCGGGTGAAATCCGGTAAGGGTTTTTCGGGAAAATCGTGTTTTCCGGAAGGTGAGGGTTTTCGGGTTAGAGATCCGGATGGCGTCCGAATTACGCCAATTCCCGGATGGGGGTTCCGGATTCCATAAAGTTTACCGGATAGCTTATCCAGATTGTTGTTGTTCCGGGAAAGGAGTACTTCCGGGTAGGTAGGGTGTCCGGACTACTCTTTTTCCTAGTGGTTGGCTTTCTGATAAGTTGTTTGCTATACCTTAGGTGTCGGGTTTGGCTTGGTTCGTTCGAGAGAAAGACGCGTGCTTAGGAAATCACATCGGTCAGGTGAGTTCCCTTGCACCCTTCTTTAATGTGATGAATCGTTAAACTTATGGTTTATTTCTATATATGGTAAGAAATACAAGTACATTGTATTTATAAACTTCCCGCACGAAATGTATGTTTTGGAAATGCTTACTTCACATGACATGTACCGTTTCATAATAATGTATGCATTGCTAGTCTATTGTTAGCTTGCCTTGTATGCTATGTGGAGTCGGGTTTCATAATGGGATTAGTGTACCTTGGGATCCGACGATCCCTTGGGAGTTTATGATGACCCGATGCGTATGGAATCCGTTTCCTGCACACTTGGGGAAATGGGGAGTCTGCTTGGGCCCCGAGGCGAGGCGAGAGGGGAGTTTGCTTGCGCCCCGATCGTGGTAATTGTTGGTGGTGCGCAATCTATGAACACTGTGCAAATACCCCCGTATGTATGGAATTATTGATTGGCCGAATGTCGTTTAAAATGTTGTTTTTACTCATGCTTAATATAAACTGTTTTCTTGAGGGAATTCACTAGACCTCGTGGCCTAACCGTCGCTTTTCAAAACTAAACCATTTTCAGGGGAGCGCTTTAGGGGTGCTTCGAGTAAGGGTAAGGAGAAGTTGTGAAGACTGGCTATGGAGGCGAGATCGTTCGAGCACTATAGATCAACTTAGTTTTGCTTTAATATAGATAGTTCTCGGTTGTGGAAGTTTGTTTCCGCTGTAAGTTTTGGTTATTTAGACTCTGTATGTTCAGATTATAAAATTTTAAATATGTAATTGGGACCCATTTGGGATGTATTTATACTTTTTTGCATGTTGGATTTTTGGGTTGTTACATTTGGTATCAGAGCCATAGTTTAAAAGATTTTGGTGACCGGACGAGCCTAAACTTAAATTGTAAGAAGAGGAATACAACCGAGAAATAGGATTACCTCTAGGGAAAATCACTCTAGGTGCACTTAGGGATAAGGTAGCAAGGACTGTCATGTAAGATAAACATGGAGTTACACCTGGCCAGTGTAATTGCAAATTTACAGGTACATGTACGTGCTTAAACTGCCTTGTATTACGAACCTGTTGATGAGTGCTTGTTATTGTGGGTTTCTTTCAGTTTCTCGTCATGGATGGGAGGACCCTAAGAAGTAGATCTGTACCCGCTGAAAGGGTCGTTCCGGATGAAGAGATCCTTGCTACTGGACCACTGGGTCCCCCGAGGCAAGCTGCCATACGGGGAAGAGGTAGGGGTCGCGGTAGGGGTCGGGGGAGAATGACCCGCTGGGCTGCCACTCAAGTGGAAGGAACCACTGAGAGAAACCCAATCCGAAGGACAACTCGGGTGAGCTGCATGGCAAGGAGTGCGGAGATACCGATTGAGCGGGAAATGTCTCAGCAGGAGAGTTCAGCTACCGTGAGAGGTCGGAACCAGCCAAGGGGGCATGGTCGGGGCCACGCGTCTGCATTTGTGACGCAAGTGAACCTTGCTACCCTGTTGGGGAAGATTCAGGAAACCCTACAGGCTCTCCTAGCCAAGCAGGATCAGTCGACTTCAGGGAGTAAAGAGGTGAGCGAGAGTAAATAATGCTCGAGGATGTCAAGCCTGCCTGTAACTGGAGTGGGAAGCCATTGCCAGTCAACCCTGTTAGTGGTGAATGAGTTTGCAACTAAGGGATGCAATTATAAAGCGTTCACTTCATGTAAACCTCCTACGTTCAAGGGAGAGTGCGACCTTGTGCTGGAAATGAAATGGGTTAAGAAGATGGATCTGGTCTTCGACACCTTTAAATGTGCAGATGGTGACAGGGTGATGTTTACTCTGTCCATGTTGAAGTCTGATGCGATTTCTGGTGGGATGCTGAGACAGGTGGAAAGGGGTCATCAGCGGCTAAGGAGATGGCCTGGGAAACTTTCGTAGGGAAGTTCAGAGCTCAGTTCTACCCGCTTGCGGCAGTGAAAAAGTTGGAGGAAGAATTCCTGAGTTTGGAGCAAAGGGAAATGACAGTGCGGGAGTATACCTCCAAATTCATAGAAAAATCCCGTTTTGTTGAACTGTATGTGCCGACGGAGGAGCGACGGGTGGAACGATACATTTATGGGTTGAAAAGCAGCATCAGGGATTGGTCTCTTACTTTGTATTGTAATGTGTTGGTATAAATTCTTTTTGTAGTTTTTTTGTGTGTAACTAGAAGTGAGTTCTCATTAAGTCATTCGTTGTAATCATTCTAGAGAGAAAGTGAGTTTCATTCTTATGTAAACATTTCTCTCAAAATTAAATACAAAATATGGTTATGGATTACATTGTTACTTGTTTAAATTTGGAAATAATAGATACACATTGCCTCTTCATGAGATTGTTGGTGTAACTATATGAAATACGACTTTTTGCATAACATTTGTGCTTATGATTAAAGAAGATGAGTCGAAGACGTAGTTGTTTATTTGCACGTGTTGAGCTACCTCCACTAACTCAAGAACGTCGTAGACCTAGTTGTTCATACTTCATATGCACCAAAAGTTGGCGAGTACAAGTAACCGGTAAGACATAGTTGCTACTCATCGGGATCAGTAAGACATATTTACTATTTACATTCGTACATGAACCAATTTCAAGATATATTTCATCCTTACATCACACATGTGCAAGAGGTAGCATCTGATGGAAATTGTGGTTTGCGAGCGATAATTGTCTGTCTCTACCTTCACGAAGATGAATGGTCATCTGTTCAATATAATTTAATAGAGGAGTTGGACATGTACAAGGCATAATATGTCGAGATTAATGGCCATCTGTTTGACATTGTTACTTTTTTGTTGATTTGTCAATTAAATTATTTTGAATATTTTTTATATTAAATTAGTTTATATTTGGAGTTTTAAAAATAATATATAATTAAATAGTTATTGTTAAAAATAAAATACTCATAAAATAAAGCATAATTATATTCTAACTAAAATGTAATTGATGTTTAAAAATAGTTTCATACTTAATAAATGAGTAATGATTAAATAATTATTGTTAACAAATGTTGACTGTAGCACTCGAAAAATCCAAGTAAGTAATATCAAGAAATTATTCCTAACGTCTCGTGGATTTATTTGTGGCTAAACTTAAAAATAAGTGGAATACTCTCGGTATCTAAACCATTAACATGGACACTTGGAATTGCGAAACGAAAGAAAAGTGGGCACAGGCAGAGTGTGGGCGAGAATGTCAGCGACTATGACAAATGTCACAGTTGCATGTCATAGTCGCTGCCATGAGGGAGGCCACGGTATAGGGTAGGCGAGACTGACCGGCGATTGTGACATGGGCATAGTCGCCTGTCACAATCGCGGAATGTGTACCGAAGGGAGGTCAAGCTCGACGACATTGTTGGCGACAATGCCATTGGGCAAGTCGTCGGGCATAGTCGCCCGCGGTGATGTGCTGGTATAAAATGCCTTGCATCCAATTTTTGTTAGACACACTTTCACAATCAGATTTTGGGTCGCGATTTTAGAGCTAGAAAGACGATTTACCACCCTAAACTCCCTCCTCGTTAAATTCACAACTAGAGCTTGGTGGGAACACTTATTGAACTTCAAGAGCTTCTTTCGAGCATTATTTGTGGAACCTAAAGTCAAGACCAAGTCTTCAACCCAACACCTCTCCATTTCTAGGGTTTTGCAAGTTTTTAGGTTTTCTTTCTAAAACCTAAGTGGTGAGTTTTAAAATGCTTTGTAAAACTAGATACATGTCTATATATGTATTCCATCAGGATCTCATAGTTTGCTTGTGCAAATCTCTCATGTTTGGTAAAATGTTCATATCCCTTTATCTTGGGAATTTATGGAGCTTTTGGTGTAAAATAACTTGTTTGGCACCTTGATAAGTATTATTATGTTGTTTACAAACCATATTGATATTTTGACCTCTTTCATGAAAATACTCATATTTTAGGGTTTTGACCTAACATGAGGATTTGCAATAAGAGGTATCTTGGTACTTAAATGCTTATGGTTCATGGTTTCGTGTATTATGTACATAATATATACCTCCATGACTAGAAAATATCTTATGTTGTAATTGCATGCATATTTGACCAATTTTAAGGTCTTGGATTGCTAGGTAATGCTTCTTTCATGGTTTATGCAGTGGTTGGACCACAAGCTTACCTATATTGATATTACGTACATTTTTCTTGGAGTAAAAGTGTAATAAGATATATTGAGATTTGGATGAACCATCAAATAGGCACTAGGAGGATATAGTCTTCGGTGCCACCTTGGAGGTATGCACCTAGATCTCCGCCATTTGGGTAATACGTTGGAGGTAGTCCTCAATCTGTTGGGCCTTGTGGTGTTACTCTTGGGAGTATACACTAAGGTGTATTGAATCTTGAGGTGAATCTTGATTAGTGTTATGGGTCTCTCCCATTGGTTCTAAATGTTGAACCATGCATTCATGTGGAAATTTCTTAAATTCTAAATGTTGTATATGTAAATATTACTTATTCAAACTCACTTGGCTTTTTGGCCTAACACCTGTTTTGTGTCGGCATGTATCTCAGGTTCTAGCGGCGCGGTCTCTAAGAAGGTCTAGTCGGGGTAGAGTGAGCTTGGGGAAACCATCTTTTGAGACACCATTTTTATGGAAGAACATTATTTTTAGATGATGGATGACACCCGATTTGTAATCTTGTTTCTTAGAGAAATTAGATTAATAGGTTGTTTATTTCAATTACTTTTGATTACAAATAGGCATGGGAATGTGCCCCGACCCGTCGGGGAACCCGGTCCACCTGCCTCGATCGAGGATGGGGGTTCCCCGCTAAACCGTGGATGGGACGGGGACAAGGATCCCCGTTTGTCTCAAACTGGGGATGGGGACGGGGACGGGTATGGCACTCCCCGCCCCGCCCCATCCCCGTTATATATTTAAATTAATAAATTAAATATATTATTTATTTAAACTAAATCGATAATTCATAATTTCTTATTTCCTAACTAGGTTTAGAATATAAAATTGTTATTTTTCGGATGTTAGTATATATTTTAGACGTCAAATCAATATATAATTACTCGATATGGTTTTGGATATTACTTGCTTTGTTTTGGTACGTGTGATATTAACTTTTTTTTGGATTAGGTTGAATTTCTTTTGGTTTTAGGTTATTAATTACTGTATGATATTGTATTTTTTTGTATTAGAATAAAAAAACTTCGATCGTGGAAAAAATCCTCGTATCCCCATTGGGATCCCCTTTCCCTAGTGGGGATGGGGATATGATCATATCCCCCGGCGGGGACGGGGATGTGGATGAAGATAAGGATGGGATGGGGATTGAGGTCCCCGCCCCATCCCTGCCCCATTCCCATGCCTAATTACAAACTTGTAATTAACATGTGTTTATTATTTCCCCTTTGTGGGAGGCTCATGCTTTGTCATATTGTGTATACCACTTTTTCGTTTAATGGAAAATTTTGTTTTTCCCAATTTTTGGGGTGTTACAAGTTGGTATGAGAGCATTAGTTTAAGAGAACTAGGTATTGACTCTAGTATGCCTAGACTTAAGTTGTGGAGGTTAGTGGTAAAATTGTCAACCTTGGGTAGAATCTAGGCATGGCAACGGGGCGAGTTTTACAATCCCCGACCCCGACTGTAACACCCTAAATATTGGAGTAAATTTAAGTTGGTGAGTTTCACGAAATGAACTTTTATATAAGAGTCATTAATTTCCCAAGAGTTTACGAGCAAGGCGTTTACATCATAGTTAATGAGATACAATAACAACATCCTACTAATCTAACTTAAGATTGTTTAGATTATGAACGGGTGTCGTTATCTCATTTCCAAAAACGCTGGATTAAAGTCACCATACGCCGCTAATCTCTTCTGTCCAAAATACTATCCCTCTTCTCAACACTTCCGTCAACCCTGGGAAGTCCCACCGCTAGGAAGCCCTGCTAAACACAACATTACAATAAGAAGAAGTGTTAGCCTAAAGCCTAGCAAAAGATATAATTGATAATCAAAGTAGATAAAACAGTTATTAGAATGGCATTCCATACGTTACCGATTAGCCGTCCATCAACATAGCAGGTTTATTTACGACATCAATCCAAACTGGATCATTAGTCGATACCGAATGTCAACCCAAACCGGGTCTTTAGTCCGTAAGGCGTCAACCCTCTAGGTCTTTAGCCAATCAAGACATCAACCCAAACCGGGTCTTTAGCCTAGTGGCGTTAATGCTAACCGTATCTCTAGCCATCTGGGACTTCAATCCAAACTGGATCTCTAGTCGAGTGACATCAATACAAACTGGATCTCTAGTCTAGTGACATCAATCCAGACTGGATCTCTAGTCTAGTGACATCAACCCAACCCGGATCTTTATTCGAGATGCATCAACCCAACCCGGATCTTTAGCCCCATACTTTTCCCAAGGAAAAGGCCCAATCTCATCAGTATCAATAAGGAACTTGTGCACAAGTTGACTCAATCATAATACCCCCACAATAAAACTCCCCGCAATAAAACTCCACGTTCTCCAATATCAAGCTCTTGAGGAGTTATTATCACATAGAGAAACCAACAAGTGTCATCACCTCCAAAAGTACCATTTATATAAAACCCTAGTTTTGACTCAAACTTATCCAACTTCATAAAAAGAAAAATAAGATCATATTCAAGAATTATCACCACAATAACCACCAATGAAAGTTCATCCATTGTCATCAACTTTGACAAGCTCAAACCCTAAACTTTCCATAAATGGAAAGTTAGGTCATTTAACACATAATCAAGAAAATTAGTAAGCAAACATAGATTTCAAGTAAAACTTTCAATGATTGAACATGAGTGAGTTTAGTAGGTTAGAACACTCACCTTAGTGGTTTTCAAGGAAAACTAACACTTTAGAGGAGAAGAGACGAGGACTTGAAGCTTCTAATCACTTGAGAGTCCCTACCAACACTACCAAAATAGTTTTCAAACCTCCATTAATGATCTATATGGAGTAATAGATGATGAGAGAGGTTTTGGGGAGAAAACTCAACAAAATCGCAGTCCAAAATGGCTCTCCAAAATCCCAAAATGCAAAACCTAGGTAAAATCCCGTTTTCCCCCTTTTTATAGCCAAGCAGCCCGTCGGCGACCTTGCCGTAGATTGTGACACTTGTCACTCTCGCCGGGCACTATCTCCCGTGTTTCAGGAGTCACGGTACAAACCGTACGATAGTGACACCGCGACAGTGACTAGGGCACTATCGCCTGGCACTGTCGCCAGAATTGTACCGAGAGGTCACCCCCTCCATTGCGATTGTGCCCCACGATATTGACATTCTGTCACACTCATAGGCACTCTCGCCCAACAGGTACCGAGCCTCAAATTTGGTTCGAAATGACCTTTTAATCCAACTTGTTTCCTGCAAGACATAAATAGTAAATTTCACAATAAATTTTAGGGTCCAAATAGTACCACACGTATGCAAACACAACGAATAATAACCCTAGGTTTTCCGGGTCTTACAATCCTCCCCAACTTAGGAATGATTTCGTCCTCAAAATCCAAGCTACGTGAACACGTGAGGATAATGTCGCTTCATATCTTCTCCGACTCCCATGTTACGTTGGCACATCGGTGGTGTTTCCATTGTACCTTGACCATAGTAACCTCTTTGGGCCGTAGTCTCTTGACCTCTCTTTCCAAAATGGCCTCGAGCTGATCAATGCAACGGTTGTCGTCTACTCGGATTTCTGACAAAGGTATCACGCTTTCCTCTTCCGCTAAATACTTTTGTAAATAACATACGTGAAACGTAGGGTGAATCTCATCCATCTCCGGTGGTAAATCCAATTTGTAGGCTTGTAACCCAATACGCTCCAATATAGTGAACGGTCCAAGAAAACGGAGGCTCAACTTCCCACGTTTTCCAAAATGGATTAATCCTTTCCAAGGCGATACTTTCAACATCACACGGTCTCCCACTTGGAACTCCACCGACCTCCTCTTTTTATCGGCATAGCTTTTCTGTCGATCTTGAGTCGCCTTCAAACACCCTCTAATGATTTTGACCTTATCAGCCGTCTCTTGCATAATTTCCGCTTTGGAAAACTGTTTTTTTCCCGCCTCTATCCAACACGCGGGGGTCCTATGCATCCTCCCATATAATGTTTCAAACGGTGCCGCCTTCAGACTAGAATGGTAACTATTGTAGTACGCGAATTCCACCAAGGGTAGATGAGTATCCCAATTACCACCAAAATCAATCACACACGATCGAAGCATATCCTCTAGTGTTTGAATTGTCCTTTCACTTTGTCCATTCGTTTGGGGATGATATGCCGTGCTCAAATTCACTCTTGTACCCAACTCCTCTTGCAATGCTTGCCAAAACCTTGAGCTAAACCGACTGTCCCGATCGGAGACTATAGACACGGGCACCCCATGTCTAGACACCACCTCATCAATGTAAAGTTTAGCTAGCTTGTCCATCGGTAATGTCTCTCGCATCGCTAAGAAGTGCGCGCTTTTGGTCAGGCGATCCACGATCACCCAAATGGTATCATTTCCTTTCAGGGTCTTTGGTAATTTGGTCACGAAGTCCATCGTGATCTTCTCCCACTTCCACTCGGGTATCTCCAAGGATTGAAAAATGTCATAGGGTCGTTGATGTTCGGCTTTCACTAGAGAGCAAGTCACACACCGCTCCACATAGTGCGCCACGTCCAATTTCATAACCGGCCACCGATAATGTAATTTCAAATCTCTATACATCTTGGTACTTCCGGGGTGTATGGAGTACTTGGACTTGTGAGCCTCGTCCATGAGCAGTTCTCGATTTCCCCCGATCTTGGGCACCCACACCCGCCCGTTGAATAGTTTCACTCCACGACTATCCTTTGTTAGAAGTTGTCTTTGCTTCGCCATTACCTCCTCCTTGAGGTTCTCTTCCAACAAGGCCTCGCCTTGCGCCGTTTTGATTCGCTCAATCAGGCTCGATACTAACTCAATTCTCGAGAGGTTGGCACGAAGACTCCCAGTATAATCTTTTCTATTTAAAGCGTCGGCAACTACGTTCGCTTTGCCTGGATGATAGAGCAATTCGCAGTCGTAGTCTTTGAGTAGATCCAACCACCTCCTTTGTCTCATATTCAGCTCCTTCTGATCGAACACGTACTTTAAACTTTTGTGGTCCGTGTATAACGTACATTTGGTGCCATAGAGGTAATGTTGCCATAACTTCAACGCGAACACTACCGCCACCAACTCCAAATCATGCTTGGTGTAGTTATTCTCGTGTGCTTTAAGTTGTCTAGACGCGTAAGCGATGACCTTTCCCCTTTGCATTAGAACACATCCCAAGCCTGACTTTGATGCATCACTATAAACCACGAAGTCTTCCGACTCTTCGTGTAAGGACAAAACTGGAGCTTCACACAATTTCCTTTGCAGTGTCCGAAATGCCTTCTCTTGCTTCTCTGTCCAAACGATCTTCACGTTCTTTCCGAGTTAAGCCTTCAATGAGGAAGCAACCTTGGAAAAATCTTGGATGAATTTTTGGTAGTAACCCGCCAACCGCAAGAAACTTCGAATTTCCGATGGGCTTTTGGGAGGTTCCCAATTCATCATAGCCTCGATTTCGGAAGGATCCATTTTCACTCCGTCTCGAGTGACCACATGCCCTAATAATTGGACCTATTCTAACCAAAATTCACACTTGGAGAACTTTGCGTACAATTGCTCCCTTCTTAGAACCTCTAGTACTTCTCGAAGATGCCGCTCATGCTCCTTCTCGTCCTTAGAAAACACCAAGATGTCGTCTATGAATACGTTGACCGACTTATCTAAGAACGGTCCACATACTCGGTTCATCAAATCCATGAACACTGCAGGTGCGTTAGTCAATCCAAATGGCATCACCAAGAACGCGTAGTGTCCATAACGCATTCTAAACACTGTCTTCGGGACATCGTCATCCTTCACCTTGACTTGATGATAACACGAGCGTAGCTCAATCTTTGAGAAGCACCCCGTTCCTTAAAGTTGATCGAATAAATCGTCGATTCTGGGGAGTGGGTACTTATTCTTCAGGGTCATCTTGTTCAACTCCCGATAGTCGATGCACATTCGCATCGTTCCATCCTTCTTTTTCACAAACAAGCGGTGCGCCCCACGGTGACGAGCTCGGTCTTACAAATCCCTTTTCTAAGAGTTCTTGTAGCCGCACCATCATTTCTTGCATCTTCGAAGGGGCTAAGCGGTAAGGGGCCTTGGCGATCGGTGCCGCCCCCGGGATTAGCTCTATCTTGAACTCCACCTGGCGGTCGGGTGGTAGACCGGGCAAGTCTTCCGGGAATACCTCGGGAAACTCGCATACTACTCGCACATCCTCCAGTTTCTTCTGTTCGAGCTTAGCATCTATAACATATGCCATGTAAGAGGCACACCCCTTGGCTAGGCATTTACGTTCCTTAAGCATGGAGATAATCGCTACTTCTCCCTTCCTCTTCTCACCGTACATGGTCACTACACCACCACTCACGGTAGGGATGTGGATTAATTTTTTGGCGCACAAGATCTCGGCATGATTGGCTGCTAGCCAATCCATTCCAACCACCACATCAAACCTAGCAATAATCATAGGCATCGACTCAATCGGGAACTTCGTCCCTTCAATTTCTAATTCATGACCCCTCAACACTTCGCGAACCACAATCTGACCACCATCCGCGATCTCTACCACTATAGCATCCTTTAAACTACTAGTGGGCAGGGACAACTTTTGGCAAAAGGAAATTGACACAAACAAAAAACTTGCACCCGAATCAAACAACACACGCGTAGGTACGAAGTTTAGGAGAAACGTACCCGATACCACATCTGTTGAGGCCTTCACCTCATCATCCATCATCTTGAACGCCCTTTCCCGCTGCTCTTGGAGGGTCCACTTTCTTTCCTCTGCCTCCCCCAGTCTTCGCTTTCGGGCATTCACTCCTCACATGACTCGACTGTTGCACTCAAAACATATGATTCCCTTGCCCGGGCACTCATTGCGGACGTGCCCTAACTTTCCACATTTGAAACAAGTCACCTCAGTTGGCTTGCACGAGCCATGATGTTTGCTTCGACACTTGGAACACTACCTAGCTTCACGCCTAGGATCGGTTCCCCGGTAGTTGTTACTGAACGATCTCGGTTTCTTGGAGGGAACTGAACTCCCTTCCTATTTCCTCTTTTCCGGCACCCTATTACTCTCTTCCTTATCTCGGCTGTAAGCATCTTCAACTAACTGAGCTTCCTCAATTGCCTCACGGAGGGTAGAGGCTTTAGACACTCAGACCATCGTTATCATGTCTGACAGAAGGCCTATGATGTAAGCCTTGATCTTCTCTTTCTCATTCGGGACCAGATGTCCCACCAACCCCAGCTTGTCCATGAATTTCGGGTTGTACTCCTTCATCGATAAGTTACCCTTCTTTAAGTTCCGAAAACTCTCTTCGATCTGGTCCATAACTCTTTCATTACAGTATTCCTCCAACATTTCTTTTTGAACATGGACCAGCTCATCTTTGCCAACACAGTAGCTTCTAGAGAAGTGGAGTAGACATTCCACCATGTGAGGGCAGCCCCTCTCAACATCTGTGAACCGAATTTAGCTTTCTGGCTCTCTCCACATTCGCTAGTCCGGAAGACTTGTTCCATCTCCCTTATCCAATTCATGCAAACAACAGGATCGTCGGTGCCCTTGAACTCAGGCGGTCGACACTAAGGAAAGTCTTGAAAGAACACACTTTCCATCCCTGCCTCGTGTCATCGGTGCCCAAACCATCCGTAGGGATTTCGTTTCCGGTACCCCCGGACCCGGCTACAATCACATTTTCAGCAACCGTTTCGTGCCTACGGTTGGTAGTGTCTCGGTCCTCCAGTAGTTTCAGAAACTGTTCTTGCTGCTGTGCCATGGCTCTGTTCATGGCATCCATCATTCGGTCCATCATTCTCGTCTCAGCCGTTACCTCTTCTATAACAGGGTTAGACGTTTCCAGGTCCGCCACCCAACATGTTAGTGTTAGGTGGAGGTCTCTCTGTCGTCGTGACCCTTGGTTGGTCGGCCGTGGATGCCGTAGCATCATGGCCATCCGTCCTGCTACGAGTGTTAACCATCAGTAGTCTGCCACAATCGAGAATGAAGGTAAGAAACATACCTAACGATTCACATAAAGAAACGCACCAACGCATTCATCAATCACCATAACCATAGTAATCTAAGCATGCTCACGTAACAACAGATTCATAATAGCAGTAGCTAATTGAAATTATGAACATTTTACACATAAGGATCCTCATTACCACAGTTACAATTTTCAATTAGTGCCATGTTAACGACTCTAAGACCTTCTTATCTTAAGAGTTCTACCCAACTCGCCGCTCACTGCCTATTTCGATCTAGTTTAAGTATAGGCATCTCACGTTCATATCTAGTTCACTTAAACTAATGCTCAGATACCAACTTGTAACACCCTAAAAATTGGGGTAACTTTTAGCCGGAAATTTTCACGAAATGAACTTTTAAATAAGAATCATTAATTTCCCAAGAGTTTACGAGCAAGGCGTTTACATCATAGTTAATGAGATACAATAACAACAACCTACTAATCTAACTTAAGATTGTTAAGATTATGAACAGGTGTCGCTATCTCATTTCCAAAAACGTTGGATTAAAGTCACCATACGCCGCTAATCTCTTCTATCCAAAAATGCTATCCCACTTCTCAACACTTCCCTCAACCCCGGGAAGTCCCATCTCAAGGAAGGACTGCTAAACACAACATTACAATAAGAAGAAGTGTTAGACTAAAGCCTAGCAAAAGATATAATTGATAATCAAAGTAGATAAAACAATTATTAGAATGTCATTCCATACATTACCGATTAGCCGTCCATCATCATAGCAGGTCTATTTATGACATCAATCCAATTTGGATACTTAGTCGATACCGAACATCAACCCAAACCGGGTCTTTAGTCCGTAAGGCGTCAACCATCTAGGTTTTTAGCCATTCAAGACATCAACCCAAACCGGGTCTTTAGCCTAGTGGCGTCAATCCTAACCGGATCTCTAGCCATCTGGGATATCAATCCAAACTGGATCTCTAGTCGAGTGACATCAATCCAAACAGGATCTCTAGTCTAGTGACATCAATCTAAACAGGATCTCTGGTCTAGTGACATCAACCCACGCCGGATCTTTAGTCGAGACGCATCAACCCAAACCGGATCTTTACCCCCATACTTTTCCCAAGGAAAAGGTCCAATCTCATCAATATCAATAAGGGACTTGTGCACAAGTTGACTCAATCATAATATCCCCACAATAATAAAACTCCACGTTCTCCAATATCAAGTTCTTGAGGAGTTTATCACATAGAGAAACCAACATGTGTCACCACCTCCAAAATTACCATTTATATAAAACCCTAGTTTTGACTCAAACTTATCCCACTTTATAAAAGGAAAAATAAGATCATATTCAAGAATATATCACCACAATAACCACCAAAGAAAGTTCATCCCTTGTCATCAACTTTGACAAGCTCAAACCCTAAACTTTCCATAAATGGAAAGTTAGGTCATTTAACACATAATCAAGAAAATTTGTAAGCAAACATAGATAAATACAAGTAAAACTTTAAATGATTGAACATGAGTGAGTTTAGTAGGTTAGAACACTCACCTTAGTAGTTTTCAATTAAAACTAACACTTAGAGGAGAAGAGATGAGGACTTGAAGCTTCTAATCACTTGAGAGTCCCTACCAACACTACCAAAATAGTTTGCAAACCTCCATTAATGATCAAGATGGAGTAATATGATGAGAGAGGTTTTGGGGAGAAAACTCACCAAAATCGCAGTCCAAAACGGCTCTCCAAAATCCCAAAATACAAAACCTAGCTCAATCCCGTTTTCCCCTTTTTATAGCCAAGCAGCCCGTCGGCGACCTTGTTGGCGATTGTGACACTTGTCACTCTCGCCGGGCACTATCGTCTGTGTCTCAAGGAATTACGGTACCAACCGCGCGGTAGTGACACCGCGACAGTGACCAGGGCACTATCGCATGGCACTGTCGCCAGAATTGTACCGAGAGGTCACCCCCTCCCTCGCGATTGTGCCCCGCGATATTGACACTCTATCTCAATCGTGGGCACTCTTGCCCAACAACTACCGAGCCTCAAATTTGGATCGAAATGACCTTTTAATCCAACTTGTTTCCTTCAAGACATAAATACTAAATTTTATAATAACTTTTAGGGTCCAAATAGTTCCACACGCATGCAAACACAAGGAATAATAATCCTAGATTTTCTGGGTCTTACACCGAGCCCGATTTATGGTAAAGGCCCCCGGCCCCGATCCTCGGGCGGTACGGGGATTCATATCTTGACCCCGGTTTGTTATACGGTCAATCCTTGGTTCTACACCCGTTCTAGTCCCGGTTTTATACCCAGTCCTTCAACCTGGTATTGGTTTAAATAAGCCGAACGCATGGGCATGTGATACTACACGATTTGTGATAATATTCTGAAAAATTTGAAGGTGGTAAGTTCTAATTTTTCTCCCAGGACATAAGAGATGTCTATTTCATGTTTTGCTTTTATTTACATGGGTTTTATCATTAATCAATTTTTTTTTCATGTAATCATGATAAAGGTATGCTAAGGTAACTGATTTGTATGACATTGTAGTATTTGTAAACTCATGGTTCATGTTATATTTCTTTTTTGCTGGTGGCAATCTTACAGTTGTTGGAGAGCAGTATTATCAAGAAATCAATTCACCAGAATCAAATCAAATCTGGCCTAATCAATAATCAAATCCATGTTAAACATTTGTAAGTAGCAAAAGGAGACTTATATAATTTCATGGGGGATAGGCTATATATTATTAATAAACTAATTATATTGATATCAGTGTATATATATATATATATATACATACATATATATCCCCAGCCCCGGATCCGGACCCAGTACCGGTACTCGGTTTAGCAGGGATTCCCTGTTAGGGTCAAATGTATGTTGAATAGAAATTCAAGGGTGAAAAGTGTAAATACCTCAAAAGGTATAAATAGATAGCTTAGCCTTCATAATTAGGTTAATCGTTCCATTATTCACATTGTAATATTCTCTGAACGGTTTATGATTTGAATGAATATGAGATAGATGACATATTGAAATCTAGCATTGTTCTTGCTATTAGTCATTGATTTGTTTGTATTTGCACTAATCTGGGATCCACAATTGGTATCAGAGCAGAAATACATTGATTCAAGGTGATTCAAAGGTATCCTGGTAAGTTTTCTCGACTGCCATTTTTTTTGAATTCTCAGTCTTGTGTTTCTGCAAAAATCGGTTGATTCTACTTAGCAAATTCTTTTCCTGCAAGTATCATTAAGGTTTCTGGAAAATTTAAAGTATAATTTGATCATTTGAGTGTTTTTTAAGCAAAAATTTGTGTTCTTGAGTTTTGGCCTCTGTTCGTGAAAATCATCATCTTTTTGCATCAAAATCAAGTTATTTTGCTTAGAAATCATTTAGGGTTAGTGTGTTTTTGTGTTTTGGTTGCTTTCACTCCTTTCAGGATCAAAATTGAGCAACCCTAGTCGAACCCTGATCCGAATTTCTCGAACAACCATCGTGTCCGGAAGTCTGCAAGCTTTCCGGGTAAGTTTCCTATTCTCGACACTATCCGGTACTCCTCGTGTCCGGACATTCTATCCGGTACTCCTCGTGTCCGGATGAATTTCATCCGGTAAGGTCAGTTCTTCCCGGGTAAATTTGTTTCCGGTAAGGTCACTTCATCCGGTAAGCCTCACTTCCCGGATCGCTACCCGATCACTGCTTCATCCGGTTAGTTCTCACTTCCTGGACATCGCCTCATTCGGTAAGTATCTTCCCGGATACTTTTGTTTTATTTCATTGCTTCCGGTAACTTTGTTTTATCTGGTAACTCTAGCTTATCCGGTAACTTAGATTTTTTTCGGACACTACTCTCCACCTCGGATCCGGACACTTCCGATCCGGACACCACTATCCGGATTCCTATCTGGGTACTTTGTTGATTTAGTCAAACTTACCTGTTAAGTACCTGTCACTCCTAGATCTTGCGTTAGGACACTCACTCTTAGTTCCTTGCGTTAAGTTTTTACCTTGAATCAAATCTACACTGTCTGAAGATCACCTTAGTGCATATCATTATGTCTCGCGACGCTCTTGCTATCGGTACCGACTCCAAGCCTCTGATTCTCTATCTAGGCGAATACGCACAATGGCGAGACAGATTCCTGATTTTCATCGAATCGAAGGACAACTACGAGTTCATCTGGCAAGCCCTCACCGAAGGTCTTCAGAAGAGCCCAATGCAAACTGTTCCAGCTCAAGTCGATGGTACACAAGAACAACCAACAGCTAAGACATATGCTCAAATGACCGACAATGAAAAGAATAGATACAACGGGGAGAAGCACTCCAAGAGATATCTGGTTCAGAGTATGCCAAATGAGATATACACTGCAATTAACTGCTACAAAGACACCTCGAAGGGAATGTGGGATCAAGTTGCAAAGATGATGAGCGACAACAAAGTTGGGAATCAGCTGAAAGTGAACAACTGCATCAATCGTTACGATGGTTTCAAGAAGCGGAAGGGCGAATCATTAACCGAGACATATGAACACTTTTGTCTACTGCTGAACGATCTTCAAAAGAACAAGATCACGTAATCCAACACTGAAAATGGCCTCAAGTTTCTGAACAACTTTCTGCCCGAGTGGAAAACCTTTACATCTCACATCCGACACAACCACCTCATAGAGAATGTTCCCATCAATGAGCTGTTCAAAATGCTCATGCAAGACGAGGATGAAGTTCTGGAATTAATGGGCACTCAGAAGTCATCCAAGCATCAAGCTGATTCTCTCGCCCTTGTTTATGATAAACGCGGTAAATCATCTAGCTGAAGCTCAAGAAGAACCCTAGTTTCTAGTGAGTCTGAACCTGAAGAAGAGGAACCCGAGGAAAGTGATTCAGATCTTGAGCTGACTGAGATTAAGAAAGCCATGGCCTTCATCTCCAAATCCTTTCAAAAGAAGTCTTTCTTCAAGAAACCATCTTCCAACAACCAGCACTACTCAACCACACCCAACAAGCGCCATGATTACAAGGAAAAGTATGAAGGAAAGAGAAGATCTGATGAGGGCAAGCAGTCAGATCACAAGGAAAAGTACTAGAGCAAGCCTTAAGCAAAGAACAAAGACGAGCCAGTCAAGTGCTACAACTGTGGCAAACTGGGCCATTTTGCCAAAGACTGCCGAAAGCCTGTCATTCGTAACGCTAAATACTACAAGGCAAAGCTACTATTAGCTCAACAGAAAGAAGTTGGCAAAGCACTGTTAGTTGAGGATGACCACTGACTGACTCGATCTGACGATGAAAGTGATACTAAAGATGCTGATGCTCATCCGTGCTTCATGGGAAATCATACTCCTCCTTCAGCTCTCGGAGATTCCTGTCAGGTATGTATTCCTATTCATCAAGCCTTAATGGATCATATGCATTTACTTGTTCAAAGAGTAGATTCTAGTAAAGCTACCACGAATGAACAACTGCTTGAAATAACCTTTCTAAAGATGTTCAAATAAAGATAACAGATGTTCAAATAAAGATAACAGAAAAGCTTAAGTCTGATAACTCTAACTTAAAAGAAAAGTGTGCGAATCTTTCGATAGCACCAAAGGACTTTTGGGCCAAAATATCTGATTTAAACGCAAAGCTTGATCAATGTGAGAATGAGAAAGCTGAGATTGTCTATCAATACTCTTCTCTTAAAATAGAAATCAAAGAGCATGTTTCGAAAATAAAAGACCTTGAGCTCAAACTTTATAAACGAGGTCAAACCCGATCAAACGATCCATCTGAACAAACCCAAGGAATTCAGTTACTTTAATAAAGAATGGGGAATTGGGTACGACAACCCACATTATTTGAAAAAGGTTTTGATAATGAGGCCTACCTTATACGAGTTTAATTTCTTTGGCCTCGAAAAAAGATATCCCCATTATAAAATCAAATGGACAGAACCTCTCAATGAGAAAGAAGAGGACACTGAGGAATATAAACGCAAGCATATAACTAAAATGCAATTACCTTTTGTGTACGAAGTTCTTAACACCTCTTATGAGAAAAAAAATCCAAGTACCTATCAAATGACTACTTTGACGGCTACAAAGTCCCAACAACTGAACCTAAAACAGAGAAGGACGAGTTTAAACGCTATGTTCCACTTCTTGTTTTAGAAATGAAAATAGTTCAGTTAGAGGAGTCATTTGAGCAGGAAATGATCAAATTTCAAAAGGAAAAACAAGAGTTTTTATCCTAACTTGAGGGTGTCAATTCCATAGAAACAGAATCTGTATCTGTTGAGGAAAGGGAAACCCTTCAAGTAGAAATCAAACGACTCACATCCAATCTGTCTGCCTTGGCAACAGAAGTGATGCAAGAGCAAGTGAGTAAAGGCGAACTGCAAAAGAAGTTTGACCGACTTCAAAACAAGAAAGTCACTATGTCTGAACCTTCCTCCAACTCATCAGATACATCTTCTTGTAAGGCTTTTATAGGCAAAATCTCTTCAAGAAAAGGAAAAGAGCCTCAAGTAATATGTTTTCCAAAGAATCTAAACTCTGATTTTCAAAAAGTTCCCGTAACCGATTCTTTGCAAAACACCGTTCCTAATTGTTCCTCACCTCCTTCATCTACTGATGTTCCATCCGAAAGTGAAATTGATTTTTCAGCATTCATGAATTCTAACATTTGTTCAGATAAGGAATTTTCAAAGTTTGAATTCGATAAACCTCTTCCAAGCCATACCGATTTTCTTTCAAATATGGTTGATCGACCGGTCAAATTTCAAAAGGGCGAATGTTCTACATCCGCACCTAAAACCAGATTTGTGAACGATGTTTCTAAAAACACATCCAAACACAAAAAATATTCACGGAAACGGAAACAGACCAGTCTACCACAAGATAGACATCACTACTACTCAAGCTCTACTGACCATGACTTTAATGATTTTTCAGATAAAAATGGTCGGGCCAAACAAGTCAAACAAAAGTGGGTAGCTAAAGGATCTAACGAGAGCAAGTCGAAGTCAAAGTCTTTTAATTCTGTTTTCAATTCTAGGAAAGACATCAATAATCGTGGTTTGAATGATTCAAATAATTTTGTTGAACAAAATATTAATTTTCCATTAAGACTTTATTCAATACAACAATTGATTCAATTATCTCATGATTGTTTATGATGTTCAAATTGTGGATTGAATGACTTTGTTGATAACCGTTATGCATCTGATTGGTTTGGCTCTTACCACGTATTTAATTCTCATCCTAAGCGTAAATAACGTAAACCTAAATGGAAGCCCAATTCAAAATGGGTTCCCAAAACATGTGTTACACCTAACCTTCCAGGACCCATTTTCAAATGGGTACCTAAAAATGCTTAAACTCGTTTTTACAGAACGGTTATGTGTGGTACTTAGATTCAGGATGCTCCAAGCACATGACCGGAAGGAGGGAGTTTCTCACGAACTTCACCAATAAATACTGCGGTAACGTAAGATTTGGGAACGACGATAAAACACCGATCATGGGTTACAGAGACATCGTCCAAGAGAACATCACCATCAAGAAAGTGTCATATGTCACCGGATTGGGACACAATCTCTTTAGTATAGGTTAATTCTGCGATAAAGATCTAGAGGTCAACTTCAAGGCAAAGAAGTATAGCGTCCGCACCGAAGACGGAAAGGAGTTACTGGTTGGGACACACAAAACCAACATTTATGTTAGGACCATAAATGTCCTACATAATAGAAAGTTATATAAAGAAGTATATAGAGTTTAATTAGTTTAATTATTAATTGTAAAAGCCTTTAATGCTTAAATAGGCTTAGATTAGGCTTAATGGGCCACGGGCATTAGACTCTAAGCCTTTGTATTTAAGGATTGTTTCCTTGAGAATTAGTTTAGATTAATCATTCTAGTTTCGTGCGCTTAATAGTTTAGAGAGAGAGAGTTGAGAATTTCAATCCAATACTTGTAACTCTCTTGAATCATTCAATAAAGATTAATCGTTTCGTTTTATTCGTTGTTACCTGATCAAACTGGGATCTACACGTGGTATCAGAGCCGAATCGGTGATTTGAAGAAGTAGAAGAAATCAATCGAAAGTGAGAGAAAGCAATAAAATTCGTATGCAATTTTCTGGAAAACGCAGCCGTGCCGATTTACTTATTCCCGGAGTGTGAACCGTTGGATCGTAGCGAGTTTTGGACAGTAGCTTTACGAAATCTCGGTCTACATTCTGAACGGTGGAGATTGGCGTTTGAGGTCCAAAAGGCATCCTTTTTATTTTCGACATAGTGCAGTTTTTTTGTGTGGGTGAAAATCATCAATCGGGTTTGCAAAGTGGTTTTTATTTCATCTTATTGATTCGATATCATTATCTCGTTAGATCTTGATTTCTAATTAGTTTGTGATCAATCTTTATCTGTTTCGTTTCAAGTTTGAAGGTTTTTGGAATTTTTGATTTTTGAAGCGTTCTTCGTGGTCATCAAAAAATTTCGATAAATCTTAAATTTTAATCGAATTTCTGATTGTTTGATGAGTTTTTTTTTTGAGAAGTGCAGGTGTCAAAGGGAAGAAAATCGGCCGCATATGAGTTTATTTTATAAACCCTAATTTATCCAGGTAAGTAATCTTTCTCGGTAAGTTCAAGTTTCCCGGAAACTCAATTTTTGTCCAGAACAACTCCTTTCCCGGACAACTCACTTTACCCGGATTGCACAAAGTATCCGAATGCTTATTTCCACACCATTTCTCCTGAATAAAAATCTCACTTTCCGGATGAAAATGAAAATTTCACTTTCCGGATAATTATTTCCGGATGAAAGCATTCATTATTAACCATTTGTTTTTCTATTGTTTGACCACCGCACAACTTAGCATCCATATCTATTAGTGGCATAGTGAAAACGTTTTGTGTAAGTCTACTGCATGTGGTTGACCAAATTTAAGTTTCTTTTTTACACAGCAAAGACTTACCGCATACATGATGTTTGCTGCATGATTTTTGTTGTTGCATGAAACCATCAAAGTTGTTGCATGATTTTTTTTTGGCCACACTCCTTCTTTGAATCTCGTTACTCATCTTGAAGGTTGCATTCATTTATTAATTAGCCATAATTCCATGTTTTTTTTGTTGATTATCGCCCCTACTTTGTCCGGGAAATAGTCTTGACCTTTATCCGGTAAGTGTACTTTTGTGTAGGAAACTCGTTCATCCGGTAAGTTGTGTTTGGTAAGTTTTGATCAGTAAATTCATCTTACTGGTAAACCCGTTTGCATGGTTTATGGTCTTTGAGTTTTAGTGACGATTTGAGATTATTTGCGACGATTTGATCTTAGGACGTTTATCATTTTATGTGTTTTCGGTTGACGTTTTTGATCTAACTTGGTTTGTTTTCCTGCAGGTTTCATTCTCGAAGTTTGATTTTGTTCGTTCCGATTAAATAATCAGATTTTAAATTTTGAAAACGAATTTAGTTTTTAAATTTGTTTCTCAAATTTAAATTTTTGATTTTCTTCCGCATTTTTGATTCTTCAAAGTAACACCGATTAACGATCAAATTTTTCAGGTAACAATGTCAAGTATTCAAGATCATTGGAATGTGTATAGAACTCCAACAATGAGAATACAATGTTTAGAAGCAGAAAAGCTCTGAAAAACAAGGAACATATTAAGAGCTTGGAGGCTAGTTATGTAATTTATCAGCAGAGATCAATAGATATGGAAGCTAAAATTTCTAAACTAGAGAAAAACAACCTGAATCTCAAGCAAAAGGTTTCAGATCTTGAAAGAGAAGCGGATATGAAGAAAAGTGATTCAACAAGTGCTGAAGTTTCTGAAAAATTATCTGTACTTGAACGAAGAGTTGCAGATTTTGAAGCCAAAGAAGAGAAGTTTCGGTCCCTAGAAGAGAAAGAAAAGACCACTGAGTGTGAAAATCTTGAGTTAAAGAAAACGATATATGTTCTTGAAAAACAGATTCCTGTTTTTGAAAAAGGAAAAAGTGACTTTTTAAATGAGAAGAAGAATTTTGAGAGAAAAATTCTTGATCTTTCCAAAAGGATTTTCGAGGAAAGAAAAGTATTTGAGCTTAATAATGCTAAACTTTATAAACAAATTTCTGATTTTGAACAAGTTTTAGTGCTTGAGCGAGAAAATTTTGAGAATCAAAGAAAATCATTTGAAAGTGAAAAGAAAGAGCTCGAAAAGAAAAACGTTTCATTTTTCAAAGAAATATCTGATAAATGCAATACTATTGAAAAGGATTTTGAATGTGAAAGGACCATTTTTGAAACAGAAATCCACAAGTTTACACAGAAATTATCCGGATTAGCAACCGAGATTTTGAAGGAACAAATGGTAAAATCTGATCTACAAAAGAAATTTGATTTAATTCTCGATGAACGAAATGCTTTATCCGTTAAAATCAAGAAACTTGAAGAACGCAAGTTCAAAGGTGTTCAACCTTCTTATGCTTCAAGTTCAATTTCTACACGTAGTTCTTCAAAGAATTTTGTCAAATCAAATGATTTTTCAAAAGATCAGATTCGACCTTCCAATCTTTTCTATAATTCTCGTGTTGATAATAAAGATAATCAACTGTTTCAAAAAGTCAAAATGGTTTGGAAAAGGAAGTCAACTACAGAAGACAGTGATGGAAACACGTCTTATAAATCTCCTGTAGTTGATACAAAGTCGTTTATTTCCAAGACTGATTCACATACTCATGTTTATTCTACAGCGAAGCTAATCAGTCTGAGCCGAGCAAAGATATGTTGTACTAATTATGGAAATAATGACTTTGTGAATCCAAGGTACGCAAATAGTTGGTATGGTACTTATAGTATCCCCGGTCCTCACTATAATAGGGCAACTAACCGACAAGGATCCATCAAAGGATGGATACCAAAATCTTTCTAATCTATTTTGCAGGAATGTCATGTGCGTTTTAATTCATATTATTCACATCACATGACGAACATTCAAAGGCTATGCCAAATTTGAGGGGGAGTACTATTTTATGAAAGGTAAGTGAACTTTACTGAATTCAAAGACTGTGGTAATTCTTTCTGAATAACTAACTTGTGTTTGTTATTCTACACTTTTAACTTCCATGATTGCCACGTGTTATGTTTCCTTGACTTAGTTATTTCCATGTCTCACATATTCGTTGATTTTTCGATGGAAATACGCTCGTTTGAATTCCTAGTTGTTTTCCAAGTTCGTCATTTCTCGTTAATTATTCAATTCTTTTCGAACATATTAATTGTGACTTGTTCTTCACGATTAAACTTTCTATTCATTGTTTGATTTTTAACATATTTGTGCTTACTGAGTCACTCTGTTTAGCGTTTGAACTTGTTTCTTGAAATTCTATATTTCAAATGATTTCAATGACTTCTGATCATCTCAGACCAGGACTCGTTCTTAAATGTATTTACTTCTAAACACTTCAGTTTAGAACTCGTACCTCACTGTTTACTAAGCTGTTATACTCGATGCATGAAAGGAGTGTTAGGAATTATATTGTTTCTATGGTCTATCCAAAACCGGAAGTACCTACCCAAGAAACACATCCATTTATAGACATCATTGAGGGATCTAGATTGATAGATGAGTTCGGAGTGAAAAGAAAAATGGTGAGGATGTGACAGGACTTAAAAGAATTATTGGTCCTTACCAAACCGAGTCAGTTATCCGGGTAACCACACAATCTATTCATTCTCATTCTTTGGAGATGAATATTGAAACAGACATGGACCCAATGTCGATAACTCGTGTCACCCCACCTAGCCACTCAAGTATCTCACAAAAGATGCTTGTTTCATATATTCACGGATAATTAGCACATAATCTATCTATTCTTCACTCGGAGGTCTTAGATATTGAAAAAGGAAGACATCAGCTCCGGTCTCCGAACTTCATATTCTAATCACGGTGTCAATTGATTTTTAACTTGAGTCCCAGGTTAAATCAATTTTTGAGCCAAATCGATATAATTTAATTATTTCACACATGCACGAGTCTTTGTGATTCCAATTGCATATCTTAGTGATATTGCCGGAACAATTTGTTAAGTAATTTTTAACATTTTACTTCAGTGATAACTGGAAGTCCTATCAGAGATAACCTATTGCCAACTCTGAACATAGGCCACTTAATTACTTTAATTGATGTGATAACAGTTACTTTTGTGTTTCTGTGTTAGATGATTACCCCATTTTGGATACTTAACGTTTTATCTGGAATTTTGCTACTCATCAGTTTCGTCTTTGATATTACATGATGCTCCGGAAGCTCCCACTCATCGTGAGGGGGGGGGGGGGGGGGGGGAGGGGGAAGGATACAGATTCAAAGACATCGATTATCAAGTTGAGGGGGAGTTAGCAAAAGTTGAGGTGGAGTAACTTCTATTTGATCAGGTCATATCAATTCCGAAAATTGTTTACAAGTGATCAATTCTTCTCATTCCTTGTCAAGTGGTGTTCGCTACAATTCATTATTTCCTCCTTCGAGCATATTGGTTCTACAAGTTCTTAAAGGTGAAGCTGAAAGCAAATTCAACTCGCGGTTCCAAGATAGTTACAAAGTTGAAACTGAAAATAATAGCTTTATTCAAGGGGGAGTGCTGGAAAGACGTGAAGACAAGCAACACCAAAGTGTTTCAAAGACTCAAGAGGAAGAGAAGATCAAGACCTAAAGTTTTCAAGACCGTTTTGTTTTATATAACTTTAGGGGGAGATTGTTAGGACCATAAATGTCCTACATAATAGAAAGTTATATAAATAATTATATAGAGTTTAATTAGTTTATTTATTAATTGTAAAAGCCTTTAATGCTTAAATGGGCTTATATTAGGCTTAATGGGCCATGGGCCTTAGGTACTAAGCCTTAGTATTTAAGGATTGTTTCCTTGAGAATAAGGTTAGATTAATCATTCTAGTTTCATGCGCTTAATAGTTTAGAGAGAGAGAGAGTTGAGAATTTCAATCCAATACATGTAACTCTCTTGAATCATTCAATAAAGATTAATCGTTTCGTTTTATTTGTTGTGCCTGATCAAACTGGGATCTACACTCTACACTATCGACCTCTCCTCGCTGAAGACGAGTCCGTCTGCTTGATGTCAAAGGCAAATGCTCAACAAACCTGGATTTGGCATCGACGACTATCGCACCTCAACTTCAAAAATATCAACAAGCTGGTGCTAGGCGGACAAGTGAAAGGCATGCCCGAGCTCAATTTCGAGAAAGATGGTTTATGTGGAGCATGCGAGATGGGAAAGATGAAGTGAGCATTGCACAAGCCGAAGGCCGCTCCGAGCACGTCGCGGTCTCTCGAACTCATTTACATGGACTTGTGTGGACCGATGCGTGTTCAGAGCATCAACCACAAGAAGTACGTTCTGGTGATGGTCGATGACTACTCAAGGTACATATGGATGAAATTTCTGCACTCCAAGGACGAAACTCCGGAGCTACTTATCACCCACCTGAAGACGATCCAGTTGAATCTTCAACAACTGGTCCAGACCATTCAGACGGACAACGGCATGGAATTCAAGAATCGTACGTTGGATAACTACCTCACCTCGTTAGAGATCACCCATAGGTTCTCCGCCACACGAACGCCTCAGCAGAACGGAGTCGTGGAAAGGCGTAACCGTACATTGGTAGAAGTTGCTCGCACGATGCTATCCCAGTCAAAACTACCGCTGTTTTTATGGGCCAAAGCTGTTGCAACCGCCTGCTACACGCATAACCGTTCAATCCTCAACAAGCGGTTCAACAAGACGCCATACAAGATCATCAACAATCGCATCCCCAACATCAAGTATTTCTACGCCTTTGGATGCACATGTTATGTCATGAACGACAAGGATGACCTCAGGAAGTTCAGTCCAAAAGCAGATGAAGGAGTATTCATCGGATACTCGTCCCAGGATCAAGCGTATCGTGTTTACAACAAGCGCACCAAGACCGTCATCGAGAGCGTAAATGTGATGTTTGACGAAGCGGCTGATTTGGCTTCTGAATAACTCAGTTCAGAACCCGCTATAACTGGCGTGTTAGCTTTCGAACAAAATTGTTTGAGATCTACACAAACACCAGTCGATCCAAATCATGCCTCCTACTCAACATCACATCTTTCTGATTTGGATCTTCTGTTTGAACACTTCTATGATGATTTTTTCCTCAGTCTAACCCACATGTCAATGTAAATAACAGGATTGGAGCTGTGCAACTAGAAGATTCAGCGAACCTGACCGGTCTGCCGCCATCTACAAGCGCTCCAATGAATACTACCGAGTCTCCCCAAAACTCAAGTGATACTACACCAGACGCTAGAATCACACAGGAGAATGCCTTGCCTCTCCAGGAAGTTGCTGCTGATGATTCGTCATCCACGACTCGCTCGGGGCAACCATCTTCTTCCCGAAAGGTTGTCCAACCACCAACGAATCCGGCACCAGATGCTCCAGTTCGAATGCCATCATCACTTGAAGCTGTGCAAGACCTTCCCCTCGGAACTTATGTGGATCCGGACACATCCCACGCAACTGCTTAACCGCCTGCACACACCACCAAATAGACACGCGCGCATCCGCTACACCAGATCATTGGCTACCCCTCTACACCAGTTCAGACAAGAGGTGCCTCTGCCAACTTCTGCCTCTTCTCCGGATTTCTTAGCCGAATCGAACCCACAACCATCTTCGAGGCACTCATCGATCTAGATTGGGTGATTGCGATGCAAGAGGAACTCAACCAGTTCGAGAGCCTCCAGGTATGGAGACTTGTTCCTCACCTAACGAACAAGACGGTGATCGGGACGAAGTGGGTATTCAAGAACAAAACGGATGAAGATGGTATTGTCGTTCGCAACAAGGCGCGACTCGTGGACAAGGGCTACCGTCAACAAGAAGGCATCGACTACGACGAGACGTATGCCCCGGTTGCCCGCATCGAAGCAATATGGATGTTCCTTGCGTACACCACCCACAAGAACTTCACGATCTTCCAGATGGATGTGAAGACCGCTTTTCTGAACGACAAGCTAAAGGAGGAAGTCTATGTCTCGCATCCTGAAGGGTTCATGGACGACTTGAAGCCTCACTATGTCTACATCTTAGACAAGTCCCTCTATGGCCTTAAGCAAGCTCCGCGAGCCCGGTACGACGCACTATCTACTTTCTTGGTAAAGTCAGGATTTTCCAAAGGTAAGATAGACACAACCCTATTTATTAAAAAGGAAAATAATGACATCATTTTAGTGCAAGTGTACGTTGATGACATAATATTTGGCTCAACAAACCATCAGTACTGTCATAACTTCTCAGTTTTCATGAGGAGACATTTTAAAATGAGTATGATGGGGAAAATGAATTTTTTCCTTGGTCTTCAAGTTAAACAACTGTCGACCGGGATACTCATTAACCAGGCTAAGTACATCCGCGATACTCTTCGAAAATACCATATGGAACAGCCTGCGCCCATGAAGACTCCAATGTCTCCGGGTACGCGGTTACACGCCGATCCTAGCGGAGAGGATATGGACACCAAGACCTACAGAGGAATGATTGGTTTTCTGACGTACTTGACGACGCGTAGGCCTGACATTTTGTTCTCGACCTTTCTGTGTGCACGTTTTCAATCAAAACCCAAAGAGTCTCATTTAATAGTTGTTAAGCGAATATTTAAATACTTGAAAGGTACTGCTGATCTTGGCTTGTGTTACCCAAAAGAGACATGTTTTGAGCTAACGGCATACTTGGACGCTGACCACACTAGTAGCATGCTAGACCAGAAGAGCATGTCGGGTCATGTGTAGTTCTTGGGCGACGGTCTCGTCAACTGGGCATCCAAGAAGTAGCAATGTGTCTCCACATCTACTGCTAAGGCGGAGTACGTGGCCGCTGCCAGCTGCTGCTCTCAGGCAGTATGGATGCACACCCAGCTCAAGGACTACGGCTTCTCATACTCGAAGGTGCCCATCTACTGTGACTCGTAGAGCGCAATCGCAATATTTAGCAATCCGGTTCAACACACCAAGACAAAGCATATAGACGTTCGATATCATTTTATCAAGAATCACGTCGAAGGAGGTACAATCGAACTCTATTTTGTTAATGAAGAACATTAGATAGCAGACCTATTCACAAAACCTATGGACGAAAAACGTTTCAATTATCTGGTGTCCAAGCTCGGTATGCTTAATCTAAAGGTTTAACATGCCTATGAGCTCGATACAATTTCTATACACTAACGACAAACTGTCTCTTCATCATCCGGTTAGTTATCACTAGATGGTCAAGCATACAATTCGTCGCTTTTGTATTCTACTTGTATCGATCTCATTTCCAGTTAAACCTCTGTATTAATTAGTTACATTTCGTTTGTGTGTTTCTATTTCGTTTGTGATTTCCTTTATTATTTTTTCGTTCTTTATGTCTTTGCATGCCACACATACATTTCACGAGTTTATTCATGTGTTCAGGGGGAGCACAATCAAAAGAGTGCGCCAAGTAAGTCCGTTCACGTTTTAAGGGGGAGTGTCACACAATTTTTTTCTTTTTATCAAAGTTTTTTGTGTGTCTCAAATGTTTTCTTGTGCAACTCGTCTCTTTTCTACATTTTATGATGCACAATTCGAGGGGGAGAAATCTTTTTTTCAGTAAACACATCTCGAGGGGAAGAATTTTTTTCTGGGTAAAAGTTAATGAGAAAAAGGAAATTTTTGGAAAAAATTTCAATATCCGGACACTACAGGGTACCAGGACAAATACCCGGATGCAGTATCCGGTAAGTGGGGTTTCTGGATGGAGTATCCGGTTAGTCAAAGTTTCCGGACGTGCTACCCGGACACCCACATGGACACCGGCGTTGCCCTATAAATACTCGCTAAACCTTCTTTTTCTCACTTTTTCCGGACACTATCGCTAAACCCTCTTTTTCTCTCCAAAACCCTCGGTGCACTCCATCTCACTCATTTGTCTCTCTCGATTTCGTCTCCGAAACAAGGTATGTCACTCCAATTTCTATCTCGATTACACTTCATTGTCATTCGCACACTGTCTCACACGCAAATCGATCAATTTTTCGACCGATTACATCGATGTGTCGACCGAACCTAATGTCGGTTCGTATTCCGATTGCTTTCGGCTACTTACATGCCCATTTCTTTCGATTGATGTCCCTATGCATTTCCTACTTACTTTTAATTACTTGTGGACTCAATCGTTGGTTTGTTTGTTCGATTTACATGTGATTGGCCTCGTCTGGATAGTTTCAAACTATCCGGATAGTTTTCCCGGACACCCTAGTTATCCGGTAAGTCAATAGTGTCTGGTAAGTTCCTCATCCGACAACCCTCTCCTATCTGGTAAGTTTCACTTTGTCTGGTCACTTTAAATTTATCCGGTAAGTTATGGGTATCCGGTAACTTGTCTTATTCGGACACTCCATTTTACCGGACACTCCATTTTACCAGACACTCCTTTCTATCCGGAAACATCACACTATCCGGTGACCTTATGTTACCCAGTCAGTGATGCCTTATCCGGTGATCCCATTTTATCCGGAAACCCATTCTGTCTGGGACTTTGATCTCACTGCCAATTTTCCCGGAGTTTCTAAAATTTAGCCGGTCAACGGCAATGTACATGCTATCATGATTCTCACTACTATGTACTAACACTCTGTCTAACAGGTAATCCAATGGCTGGCCAACAACCGATCCATGGCGATGCTCATCCCGAAGAGTTCATTGACGAGGAAGCCAATAATGCCCTAGTTCCTTTCGACAACAGTCTGGAGATCGAAGGAAATAACCACCACCTCGATGTCACCGAGTTTCGACCTCAACATCGAGTGGTGGTGGACATTCTGATGGGTCTCCCACTCCACTACACTATAACGACCACAACTGAGGTCCCGATCCTCTACCTCCGTCAAGTTTGGCAAACCATCCATGTGGTCACCGACGACAACACCCAGAGGATCGAAGCAACTCTGGACCACTATCCGTTCGTCCTCACACCTGAATCCTTCCGCCAACTACTTCAGCTTCCGGAACCAACTGCAAATGGATGAGCCGACTATTATCCTTCCATCGATGACAACACACTTTGTGCCGACATCCTGGGGTACAACCATGATCTGAACCGCCCATCAGCTTTCAACATCAAGTACCTTGCACCACTATGGTACTCCCTGTTCACGATCGTTAATCGGTGCCTTTCTTCCAAATGGAAGGGTATCGACCAATGCAGCGGTAACTTTCTACGACTCTTCCACGCTATCGCCTACGATCGCCATGTCCATTTCGAAACCATCATCTGGCATGAACTAGTGAAGAACATCCGGGACAACGATGGAACAAAGGAGCGCAAATTCATACCATTCATCAGATTCCTTCAGCTGGTTATCCGACAACATATGGACGCCAACCCGACTATTCCTCGACGACCATACCATCCAATATGTCCTCCATTCAGCTTACACTATTTATTTATCCGTAATCCATCAAACGCACAACCCATGCGTATTCCCGATGCTCTACTGGCCTACATAAATCCGATAGCACCGAGTGGGATGGCGTATAGGCAAGCATTAGGATTAGGTTCTCCGCTGGTCCAGCCAGAGCCGGAGGGACCTCCCCACGGAGCTAGACCCGAGAGACGTGAGGGTCCTAGAACAAGAGGAGGAAGTGTTCGGGTAGCTGGGGCTCCCGGACGGGGTGTAATGAGAGAAAATATTGGGAGGGGAATTGGAGCGGGCGGTGCTGTGGATTTGCGTGCTGATACAAGCCAATCATCCCGACCATCCACAAGCCAATCATCTCGACCCTCAACAAGCCAACAGCCCAATCCTTCCCAAACTACCTCTACCACCCATACAACTCATTCTGTTGGACCGTCGACCATCCTACACGAGGTACCAGTCATAAATGACCCACTACTTGAACGAGACCCCGACACCGACACAAATGAACCTCAATCTCCAATCAACCAACATTCCTATTTGGACTCTGAAAGCACTGACTCTGATACGGACCAAGCCATACGCCTAACCAAAATACCCACCCGTATCGGACGTCGTCCACCCGTAATTGAGGAATCTCCTTCTACCTGACCAACACCCTCCAACACCTCTACCCCTGAGCCTAATACGGGAGTTATAAGGAGAGCAGAGGGAGAATTAGTTGAAAATTTAGAACAAGTGAGACGAAGAGAATGGAGATCGAAAAAGAATCACGAGAGATCTAGCTCACTAAACAGACAAGAGAATGAGCTAGCCTTAGCATGTGTCAGCCAGGTAGCCACATCTGCTATCTCATCTCATGTGTTGGGACAAGGTATTGAAGAAGTCGTCGTGGACCTAGCGACGCAACTACACACCCCCCTAAGCCACTCAAGTGACTCTCAACAGTTGCTTGTTTCAACTTCTCACGGGGATACAACACAAAATCTACCGATCTCTCACTCGGAGAGTTTCGGTATTGAAACAAGAGAACAGTTGCCCCAGTTCTCGAATTCATTCGACACGCAATGGAGTCTAGAGCCACTTGATGAACTATTTTCATTTTCTAGGACACAACCGGTTACATCTGCTTGTTAGGGATAAAATCCGTTGAATAGAGGTTCAAGAGCTTAATATGTAAAAGGTGTATTCTGGGCTTAATTGTGTAAACGGGCCATGGGCCTTAGTGTATTAGGCCTAGATATAAATAGCCTATTTTGTTTAGAAAATAGGTTAATCGTCATTATCGTCTAATCACTCGTACTGTAATTCTCTCAGTTTATTGAAAGTGAATTGGATGACCAGTTGAAATCATTCTGATTGTTTTCTACTTATTGATTTCTATTGATTGTATGCACTAATCTGGAACTCACAATTGGTATCAGAGCATATGGACGATTCGATTCAAAGTGATTCAAAGCTTTCTGGTAAGGTTTATTGTTTTAAAAGTCGACTGTGTTCTTGGTTAAAATCTCATATTTTGATTCAGGAAAAATTGCTCGTTTTCGTTTATTACATTCGATTCAAATCATCATTATAAGCGTTTCTGCAATTTTTCGTAGCCTAAATCGATCATCTGGTTAGTTTTTGAGCAAATCCGAAGTCACAAGTTTTTGGTCTCTGTTCATTGAAAAATCGAATTTTTTCATCCAAAACCGTGTTATTTGGCTTGAAAATTGATTAGGGTAGTGTTATTTTGCTTTTCAGGAGAGTTATTGTCAACCCTAATCGCATTCCAGTCGATCAATTCAACCACAGCCGCAGTTTCCGGATACCAGCCGTTCTTTTCGGAACTTCTCTTTTCTTTCCGGGTAAGTTTATTCTTTCACTACTTTCCGGACAAAAATCATCCGGTAACCTAAAGTTTCCGGTAAATTCCATTTATCCGGACAACTCAAAAGTTTCCGGTTGATCTTTCTTTCCGGACACAATTGTACCCGGTAAACCAAGCATTCCGGACACATCATCCGGACACTCAGCTATCCGGTAAGTCTTTCATCCGGTAAGTTTTTTCAATTTCATCCTGTAAGTTTGTTCAATTTCATCCGGTAACTATTATCTATCCGGTAAGCTAATTTTTATCCGGTAACTTCCTGTTATCCGGTAACCTTAGCTTCTCCGGACACTTCTGATTACCCGGACACTTTTGCTATCTGAACAGTTTCACACATATCTGATCCGGACACTTCCAGATCAGACACATTTTCATCCGGATTCCTATCCGGTAAGTTCTGATTAGCTAATTTCTTACCTGTTTAGCCTACATCACTCTTAGAACATGCGTTAGTACATCACTCTTAGTGCATTGCATTAGGAAACCACTTTGAATTGAACAAGCGTCTGACGATCACATTAGTGCAATCAACCAAGATGTCTCGTGACGCACTTAGCATCGGCACCGACTCCAAGCCGCCGACTCTCTACCAGGGAGAAAACAGCCAATGGCGGGGCAGATTCGTTATCTTCATCGAGTCGAAGGATAACTTCGAGTTCATCTGGCGCGCTCTAACTAATGGCCCATAACCTAAACCCATGAAGACTATACCAGCACCAGCTGAAGGTGGTGAAATTCTTTATGAGGCCAAGTCATACTCGGAGATGAGCGAGGACGAAAAGGGCATGCATGATGGTGAAAAGCATGCCAAGAGGTATCTTGTTCAGGCTCTACCGAATCCGACCTACACAGCCATAGATAGCTACAAGGACACAACAAAGGGCATATGGGATCAGGTGGAGAAAATGATGAGTGGGAGCAAAGTCGACAACCAACTGAAGATTAATAGCTGCATTACAAAGTTTGACAGCTTCAAGCAGCGCGCCGGCGAATCACTCTCCCAGACTTATGAACATTTTTGTCTCCTACTGAACAAGCTCCACAAGAATAAAATCAATCGTTCAAATACGGAGAATGCACTCAAATTCTTGAACAACCTCCTTCCTGAATGGAAAGTGTTTGCCTCTCACGTCAAACACAACCACTTAATAGAGGACGTTCCAATTCACGAACTCTATTATATGCTTCTCCAGGACGAAGATGAAGTGATGGAGATTCTGAGCAACAAGAAGTCCGCTCCCAAGTTACCAGCTGACCGACTAGCTCTTGTTTCTTCAAAATGAGGCAAATCCTCCAGCCTTCGTTCCAAACGTGCCCAAGAGCCAAGTGAATCTGAGCCATAATCTGAGGAAGAAGAGGACAGTGATTCTGATCCTGAATTGATTGCTGTGAAGAAAGCAATGGCTCTGCTCTCCAGATCTTTCCAGCAGAAGAAGTTCTTCAAGAAGCCTACATCCAATAATCAGCGCTACTCCAGTTCCTCCAACAAGCGCCATGATTATCAGGATAAATACGAAAGAAAGAAGAAGGCAGATGAGCACAAGCAGCCTGACAAGAAGCAGAAGGGTGAGAAAGAAGACTGCAAGCCCGAAACGAAGAAGAAGGACAAACCCGTCACCTGCTACAACTGCGGGAAACTGGGTCATTTTGCAAAGGACTGTAGGAAGCCTGTCGTAAAGAGCGCACATTACTACAAGGCCAAACTCCTGCTGGTAGAACAGAAAGAGGCAGGAGAAGCTCTCTTTGTCGAAGATGACCATTGGCTGGCTCGTTCTGATGACGAAAGCGATTCTGAAGATGCCGACGCTTTCATGGGCTACCATTCTCCTCCAAAGAATAGACAAAACTGTGTCAGGTATGTGATCCTATCTATCAAGACTTAATCAAACAGTTTGAACCTATTGTTGCACGAACAGATTCCTATAAGGCTATCATTAATGAACAATTGCTTGAAATCAAATCATTAACTTAAAAGCTAGATGTTCAAAAATGGATAACTGAAAAGTATAAGTCCGGAAATGCTAACTTAAAAGAAAAATGTACAAATCTTTCAATAGCACCTAAGGACTTAAGGGCCAAAATATCTGAACTGAATTCACAGCTGGATCAGTGTAAGAATGAGAACACATAGATTGTTTATCAATGCTCTTCTCTTCAAATTCAGCATAAGGAAATGGTTTCAAAAATAACAGATCTTGAAACCAAACTCCACAAAAGAGGTCAAACAGACCAGACTATTCACATGAATAAACCCAAGGAATTCACGTACTTCAACAAGGAATAGGGAATCGAATACGACAATCCTCAGTACTTGAAAAAAGATTTAGCCAAAAGACCGACACACTTTAATTGTCTCAGTATAGCTAAGAAGTATCCTGAATACCAAATCAAATGGACTGGTCCTCTTGAACCAGAGAAAGAAGAGGAAACTGAGGAATACAAGCGCAAACAAACCACCAAAATGCAACTTCCTTTTTGTTACGAGCCTATGAACTACTCGTACAAGAAAAATCCAAAGAAATACCTCTCGAATGACTACTTTGATGGCTATAAGGTTGCTACGCCCAATGATTCCTCCAAAAAGGATGAGGCTCAAGCACCTGAACCCAAAACTGAGACGGACGAGTTTAAACTCAATGTCCCGCCTCTCATTTTGGAAGCAAAAATAGTCGAATTGGAGGAGTCACTCGAGAAGGAAAGATCATGTTTTCAAAAGGAAAAACAAGCGCTCATAACCGAACTTGAGGCACTTAAATCCGTAAAAACCGAGTCTGTGTCGGATGAAGGATAGGAATTCCTTCGGAACGAAATCGATCGGCTCACATCAAAACTGTCTGCATTGGCGACAGAAGCGATGAAGGAGCATGTGAGAAACGGTCAACTTCAAGAGAAGATTGACCTACTCCAAGAAGAAAAGACGATTTCACCCGAATCTTCCTCGGGACTCGTATGACACATTCTCGTGCAAAGCTTTCATTGGCAAAACATCTTCACTAAACGGTAAAGGGTCTCAAGATGAGGGTGTTTTAAAGAATCTAAACTCTGACTTTTTCTTAGCTTCCGCACCAGATTCACCTAAGCACACCGACATAAAGTGTTCCTCACCTCCCTCGACCAATCCAAGTCCATCGATTCCGGATATAGATTTTTCCAAATTTATGAATTCCGAGGGTAGTTCTAATGAAGAGTTTGAATCGTTTCCATTTGACAAACCTCTTCCAAGTCATACCGACTTTCTTTCGCCAATGGTAAATCGCCCGGTCAATTTTCAAAAAGGCGAGTGTTCTACAAAACCAAAGACCCCGACTGTGATCAAGGTTTCTAAAACTGAGTCTTGTTCTCAAAAACAATCACAGCCGCGGCAAAAGACCGGTCGATCGACTGATAAACGTCATGTCTACTCAAACTCTGCTGACCATACTGTTAATGTTGTTTCAGATAAAAATGGTCGGGCTAAACAAGACAAACCAAAGTGGGTAGGCAAGGAATCTATCGAGACCAATGCAACATCAAATTCATTTAATACTGTCTTTTATCCTAGAATGAACAAGAATGATTGTGCTTTGAATCATAAGAATGATTTTGTTGAACAAGATATTAAATTTTCGATTAAACTTTATTCTATTCAGCAATTGATTCAATTATCGCATGATTGCTTGTGTTGTTCTAGTTGTGGTTGGAATGACTTTGATGACATTAGAAATTTAACTGATTGGTTTGGTTCTTATCATGTCTATAATTCTGAACCAAAACGAAAACCCTGTAAAAACAAAAAGAAACCCAATTCAAAATGGGGTCCCCAATCAGAGGTTAAACCTAAACAAGAAAGGAGACCCATTTCAAAACGGGTTCCTCCAACAGAGGTTAAACCTACACCCAAGAGGAAACCTGCTTCAAAACAGGTTCCTCAGCCAGGTGTCAAACCTAACCCTCCAGGACCCATTTTCAAATGGATACCTAAAGTCCGCTAATCTCGTTTTTGCAGGATGGTCATGTGTGGTACTTAGATTCAGGATGCTCCAAGCACATGACCGGGAGGAGGGAGCTGCTCACGAACTACACAAAAAACTATTGCGGAGACGTGAGATTCGGAAACGATGACAAGGCGCCAATTTTGGGCTACGGCGACATTGTCCAAGACAAGATCACCATAAAAAAAGTTTCATACGTTGCGGGATTCGGACACAACTTGTTCAACATCGGCCAATTCTGCGATAAAGAACTAGAGGTCAGATTCAAAGCCAAAAGGTGTAGCGTCCGCACTGACGACGGAACCGAACTGCTGGTTGGAACGCGAAAGACCAACCTCTACACCATCGACCTCTCAGCCTTGAAGACCGATGACTCTGTCTGCCAAATGTCAAAGGCCAACTCCCAGCAAGCGTGGATTTGGCACCGACGTCTCTCGCACCTGAACTTCAAGAGTATCAACAAGCTGGTGCTGGGCGGACACGTGAAAGGCATGCCCGACCTTCAATTCGTGAAGGACAAACTCTGCAGAGCATGTGAAATGGGAAAGATGAAGCGAGTGACGCACAAGCCGAAGGCCGCTCCGAGCACGTCTCGGTCCCTTAAACTTCTCCATATGGATTTGTGTGGACCGATGCGTGTTCAACGCATCAACAAACGGAAGTACGTCCTGGTGATGGTTGATGACTTCTCACGATATACCTGGGTAAAGTTCCTGCGCTCAAAGGACGAAACCCTGGAGCTGATTATCAACCACTTGAAGTCCATCCAACTGAACCTTCGACAGCAAGTTCAGACCATCAGGACCGACAACGGGACGGAATTTAAGAATCAAACGGTGAATGAATACCTGACATCCGTCGGTATCTCGCAAACCTTCTCGGCCGCACGTACTCCTCAACAAAACGGAGTGGTGGAAAGACGCAATCGTACCCTAGTCGAAGCCGCTCACACAATGCTGTCACAGTCAAAGCTGCCTTTATTTCTATGGGCTAAAGCGGTGTCAGCTGCCTGCTACACGCAAAACCGCTCGATCATCAACAAGCGGTTCAACAAGACGCCGTACGAGATCATCAATAACCGCATCCCAAACATCAAATACTTCCACGCGTTCGGATGCACGTGCTACGTCCTCAATGACAAGGATGATCTCCGGAAATTCAGTCCGAAGGCAGACGAAGGAGTTTTCATAGGATACTCCATGCAGGCTAAGGCGTTTCGCGTTTACAACAAACGGACAAAAACCGTTCTCGAGAGTGTAAACGTGACATTCGACGAAGCCGCAGATTTGGCTTCTGAACAAATCAGTTCAGAACCCGGTTTAACTGGCGTGCTAGCTTCCAAACTTTCACGTTCGGGATCTGCACAACCAATAGTAAATCCAAATCATGCATCTACGTCGAATGCTCAACTTTCTGATTTAGATTTACCATTTTAATACTTTTATGATGATTTATTTAACGCTCCATCCCCTTGTGTCTCAGCGCAACCAAGAATTGAAGCTGCTCAAATCGAGGACTCGACGAATCTATCCGGTCGACCGCCTTTGACCAGCACTCCATCGATCACTCTAGAGACGCCTCAGCCCTCAACATCATCATCAACTGATACAACCATCCCCCCAGAGCAACCAGTACAAAACCCGAAGATCACTCCTGAAGATTCGTCCTCGACTACACTCGTAGATCAACCTCTGAATTTCCCAGAACCAGAGGTTGCTTAAACTTCGACGAATACTGCCAAGTCTCCTCCGAGAAGCCAACCTTCTACACTTGAAGCTGTACAAGACCTTCCAACTGTTGTCTACGTGGATCCGGACACCTCACACTCAACTCAACAGCCGCTTCCACTCACCACCAAATGGACCAAAGCTCATCCCCCACACCAAATTGTCGGTGATCCCTCTACACCAGCACGCACGTGAGGCGCATCAGCCAACTTCTGCCTCTTCTCTGGAATCCTGAGTAAGATCGAGCCTACAACCGTCTCCGAAGCATTAGAAGATCCGGACTGGGTCATGACCATGCAAGAGGAACTCAATCAAATTGAGGCCCTCAAAGTATGGCGACTTTTCCCACGTCCATCTCACAAGACGGTGATCGGCACAAAATGGATCTTCAAGAACAAGAAGGACGAGGATGGCATCATCGTGCGGAACAAGGCGCGTCTCGTGGCCAAGGGCTGCCGTCAACAAGAAGGGATAGATTACGACGAGACATACGCTCCGGTTGCAAGAATCGAAGCAATACATATGTTCCTTGCATACGCCACGCATAAAAACTTCACGGTCTTCCAAATGGATGTGAAGACCACTTTCCTCAACGGCGAGATCAAGGAAGAGGTGTACGTATTGCAATCGGACGGGTTCGTGGACGAGAAGAAGCCTAATCACGTCTACATTCTGGACAAGGCTCTATACGGTTTGAAGCAAGCTCTACGGGCCTGGTATGATGCGTTGTCTACGTTTTTAATAAAATCAGGTTTCTCAAAAGGTAAAATCGATACAACCCTATTTATTAAAAATGAAGATGGTCATTGTTTGGGCAAAAAATCACGTCGTACGACCACGACCAGGACAGGTAAGACGCACGATTGTGAACTAAATCTTGTGTTAAGATAAGGTCTCGACAAGAACCCATAAAACATCCGCCGTCGCCCGTAAAAGGTAAGTCGTACGTCCTCCATGACGCTCGACCATAATATCGCCCATCCCGTACGACCATCGCGTAAAATCATTGTTCCTTCGACCGAGCTAACGTTAACCTTGACTGTTACGTTTGTTAAGTGTTTAATGCAGGAGTCAAAGTCATTAAAGAGCATCGGATATAACTGATACAACCATCAACGATCGATAGCTGTAACGGACGAAGATCATCATGGATAATCACTCCGGCGACCGTTTCCAGCCGTTGATTGAATCATTAATGAAGCTAATTAATGACGTGAAGACTATAAAAGACAAGCTAAAGCCTCATTTCAAGGGACATCGATTAACATCCAATACACTTCAGCGAACATCATCATACAGCACAGAAAATCATCCAAACTCATAGCAAAGAACATTCAAATTCTGGAGATTAAATACTGAAGGCCAGAATCTTACAGCGAACTCAAGAACACTCGAAGGAAAAGCTCAAGTATCAGTCTCGACGCACGACATCCGCCCTCGACCAGCAGTTTACACCTTATTTTCACACACGACAAACACTTGTTTTACATTCCAAACACTTGTACTTTACATTTCGAAGCGTTTCCTTCATTTGTATTGTAATCTCTGTACGATCGACACCAGTATCCAAGGACATCGCCCCTGATTGGCGACCATAGTGCAGCGACGACATCCCCTGTCGTCCGCAGGTTTTTTCCTCGATTGAGGTTTTTCCTGCGTCATCAAATCCCTTGTTTCTTTATTTTATTTATCGTCGCACACCTCGTCGAAAGATTCTTTCTTTAGTTGATTAAGTCCACATCGACCTTAAGTTGTCCCTTTGGTGCGATTTTTGGCATTAACAGTTTGGCGCCATCCGTGGGACCTCATCTAGAGAAAATCCTCGACGAACGTGCACCCTACTAATAGTTTCTTAGAGTTTCTTCTGTTCTCTATCACAGGAAAATGGCAGATGGCGGAAACTCAGAACGAACCGCTGACCCAGCGCATGGAAAGCTTGAAAAGGTGCAAGATGTTCCTAAAGCCAGCGGTGACTATTGCCTAGAAGAAGTTATCTTAGACCCAAGCAAGCCCGAGCAAAAAGTCTTGATAGGATCGTCTCTCGATCCCCACCTTAGGCAAAGGATAATATCTTTCTTGCAGGAATATGCTGACTGCTTCGCCTGGTCGCATGAAGATATGGTTGGCATTGACCCTAACATCATTTCTCACAAGCTCAACATCGATCCATCGTTTAAACCCGTCAAGCAAAAGCGCCATAAATTCGCTCCTGAAAGAAATAAGGTAATAAACGATGAGGTCGATAATCTCCTCAAAACCGGGAAGATCCGAGAAGTAAAATATCCCGACTGGCTTGCTAATGTCGTGGTCGTGGCTAAGAAGAATGGAAAGTGGAGGGTCTGTATCGACTTCACCGATCTCAATAAGGCTTGCCCAAAAGATTCTTTCCCATTACCGCATATCGACGACATGGTCGACGCAACCGCAGGACATGAACTATTGACCTTCATGGATGCCTATTCAGGGTATAACCAAATCATAATGCACGTCGAGGACCAGGAGAAAACCGCTTTTATGACGGACCGAGGTATTTACTGTTATAAAGTTATGCCTTTCGGACTAAAAAATGCAGGATCCACCTATCAACGTCTGGTGAATAAAATGTTCAAAGACCATCTCGGCGACACAATGGAGGTATATATCGACGACATGCTCGTCAAGTCAAAGCAAGCGGTCGATCATGTCGAGCATCTAAGACAATCGTTCAACATCCTTCGGGAGTATAGCATGAAGCTCAACCCTACCAAATGTTCCTTCGGAGTCAGTGCTGGAAAGTTCTTAGGCCACATGGTCACTCGCCAAGGAATCGAGGCTAACCCCGATCAAATCAAAGCCATCATCGACATCAAATCTCCTCGAAATTTCAAGGAGGTCCAAAGGCTTACTGGTCGAGTAGCAGCCCTAAACAGGTATATCTCCCGATCTTCAGATATATGTCATCCGTTTTATAACGTCCTCAAGAAAAACAAAGGTTTCAACTGGACCAACGATCATGAGCAAGCATTGCAAAAACTCAAGGAATATATGGCATCGCCTCCTCTGTTGTGGAAACCTCACGATCATGAGGTCTTACAATTGTATTTAGCTGTCAGTCCAAATGCGGTAAGCGCCGTATTCACACGAGAGGACGAAAAACAACAGTTACCAATCTACTACGTAAGTAAATCTCTTTTAGACGCAGAAACCAGGTATTCTTCAATGGAAAAGCTGCTTTTGTCGCTAGTCCAACTGCTAAAAAATTACGACACTACTTCGAATCGCATCCTATTACTGTCGTAACTAACTTTCCTCTTAAGTCTGTTCTAAGGAAACCTGAGTTGACAGGTCGCTTAGCAAAGTGGAGCATATATCTCAGCAGTTACGACATTGATTTCAAACCCAGGACCGCGATCAAATCACAAGCCTTGGAAGACTTTATCGCCGATTTCAGCCCTAAATTGGAAAAAGAAGCAGAACTCGAAGTGTCCACTGTGGCGACTCACGACGACGTGCCTTGGATCCTACATGTCGACGGATCATCCAACATTAGAGGCTCTGGACTGGGCGTCGTCTTAAAGTCGCCACAAGGGGGTAAGATGGTATACTCGGTCCGATGCGACTTCAAGGCCACCAACAACGAAGCCGAATATGAAGCCTTGATCGTGGGAATGAATATGGCCCACGACTCGGGGGCAACCGCACTGCATGTCAAGAGCGATTCTGTTAGCCCCAAGTATCTGTTATGTAAAAGTATTGAAAATAGTTCAAGTCAGAAGACCAACAGAGATCAGACAGAAGACTTGGAAGAAGTTCATCAAGAAGACCAACAGAGCTCAACAGAGCTCAACAGAGCTCTGTCGGATCCAACAGAGCTCAACAGAGCTCTGTCGAAGACTTCCAACAGAAGAACAAGTACTTAACAGAAGACCAACAGAGCTCTTTCAACAGAGCTCTGGTGAAGTGAAGACCTCTGTCAGCCTAAGTCTCGTAGGAAATCCGAAGTGTTAGACACGTGTCCATACTTTCCACGTATGCCCTAAAGATTGGAGACACACTTTCCACGTGTCATTCCAGGATACAATAGTACACTGTCTATGCTTTTTCAGGGCTATATATAGTGAGGTAGTGGAACAAACAATAAAAAAAAGGAAGAATAGTTTTCCACAATTGTTTAAGCACACACTGCTACAATCCCAAGCACTACTTCCGTACGATATTGTTGTCCTGTGAGATTTCCAAAACACACTTGAACATGTTCTTGGTGTGATTCATTATCAATATACGAGCAACTTTTATATCTGATCTTGTTATCATTTTACTGTTCTATATTTGATTCTCACAGTTCATTTATCATTTACACAATCACTCACTTTAATGGCTTTATTTAATATGCTTCCGCTGTCTATTTCTTTACCATTAACGTGATACAACGTGAATCTGGGAACCTACAATTGGTATCAGAGCTTCTTTGGTTTTCTTAAACCAAACGATCCAATCTACCAAGGTTGACTCACTGTTGTTGATTGTGTCTGTGTGCCTTTAAAAGCTTCATTATATACTCTGTTTTTACTGCTTCCTAGTCTAAACAAGCTTTCATAGCTCATATAACTGTGTTTAAAGCTTTCTAGTGTAGTTTAAACGTTTCTCTCAAAAGTTACTGTTCCATTGGTTACTGTTTAAACTCATCTTCTTGTTGAAACTCTTTTTGCAACAATTGTACTCTGTTTTTCTCAAAATGGCAAACAACGGTATAAATGCTATCTATACTGCTGGTTCTTTAACAAAACCTCCTACTCTTCTGAGAGATGAATATGCTCAGTGGAAGATCAGGATGGTTAACTTTTTCGATGGTATGGATAAAGACTTAATGCGATCTGTCACGGATGGACCATTCCAACCCATGGTTTTTGTTCCTCGTGTACCCGCAACAGGAACTACTGTTGAGATTCCAGCTCATTATGAGATTAAAACCACAGGTTTTACTGATGAGGAAAATCTAAAAATGGAAAATGATCTTAAAGCAGTTAGACTACTGATAATGGCCATTCCAAACGAAATATTTCAAGAACTAGATTCATGTGTTACTGCTAAGGAAATCTGGGATCAACATCAAAACCAACTTGAGGGTGGTATCAAGACCCAAAAGAACAGAAGGACCCAATGTATAAATGAATACAACGATTTCAAAGCACTTCCTGAGGAAACCTTACAACAAACCTATTAATGTGTTGATCAACAAATGCAAAAAATGTGGGGTTGTTAGGTCGAAGAAAGATAACAATGTTCTGTTTTTGAAAAGTTTGAATGATGAATGGTTAAATCTGTCCATGTCTTTACAAGCTAACCAGGAATTAGATGCATGGTCTCTAACAGATGTGTATGGCACTTTGGCCGCACAAGAGAAGGATGTTGTCAAACATAAAGGCAAATCCACCATTGCAGGTCCAATAGCCCTAGTTTCAGATTCTAAGAAAACCACAACAGAAAGGTCTAACAGAGAAAGTTCAAACAGAGAGAAAAAGAAATAAAAATCCGTTAAAAAGAAAGGAAAGAAAAGTTTGGTTGCAGAAAGTGAAACAGAGGAAAGCTCATCAGAGGATGATGAGATTCAAGCTTTTGCTCAATCTCTTGCTCTAATAACTCAACAATTTAACAAGAGATTTGGCAATAAGTTTGACAGAAGAGGTAGATTTGAGAGAGATGGAAAGGAAGACAGAAGAGGATATGCTGCACCAGAACAGAGTAACAACAGAGTTACTACAGAGCAGAGACAACCACAAAACAGAAGAGAAAATCCACCAGCACAACAGAAGGCCGATGCTGCCCAACCCATCAATCAGAACGATGGACGCTGCTTCAGATGTGGCAAACCTGGCCACTTTTCAGTGAATTGTAGAGGCAAACTGGTAAAAGACCAGGACTATTACAAGAACAAATATAAGTACAACTACAGAGAGAGAAGTTATCTTGCTGAAATGGAGAACTGGGTTTCTGATTCATCTTCTGATGATGAACCAGAACAAGCCAACTTCTGTGGAGTTGCTGTGAATGATGAAAGTCTTGAAGATATTGTTGACTGGATGACCGGAGAACCAGAGATAACGAAGGGAACAACAGAAGAAGAAGATCTAGCTCATGCATTTGCTCTTACCACGACAGAGTTTGACGACAGAGCGCTGGAGACCACCAAACCCAGTGCCAAGGTATGTTCATCTGAATCCAAGTCTGACTCAGAGTTAGAAATGCATGTTTCTATGCTGAATGAGGAATTTCAACTTCTGAAACAAAAACTTTCTGAAGAAAAGGAGCTGAGAAAGCTAGCTCAGAAGGATCTGTCCTTTTACAAGAGAGAGAAAACTCTCTTAGAACAAGAAAAGGAAGAAATCTTCAAAGAAAAATCCGAGCTAGAAATCTTGCAAAAAAAGGAAAGAGTGTCTGTTTTCAGATAAGATTAAAGAATATGAAAATGCTTTGAAAAGGAAGTCTGAAGAAATGAAAAAGTCTGAAACAGAGAGACATAACTCTGTTGCTTTAACTGATTATTTTCAAAGAGAGAGGGAAGTTCTGCATCAATCCCTACAGAGAAAAGAAATTCAGATCAAAAAGTACCAGGATGCACAAGATGTGCACATCAAGATAAATTCACAGATGGATACGCAAGGTCTTGGTTTCTCTGTCCTCTGCCTTTTGTGTTGGGAAATCCAAGAGGACGTGATATCTGGTAATGCTGTTTTTAAAAGAACCAAAATCTCAGATGCTTTCTCAAAACCAAGGCATCTTAACTTTAGGAACGTCAGCTATGACTCCTCTGATCATAAGAATGTTTTAAAATCATCCTCAGAGTTTATTCTTGATCAAGGAAGAGCTAAAATCATACTTCCTAACTCTGTCAAGAACTTGGATACAAAAGAGATTTTTAACTTCAACTCATTCTTAGGACAGAAGTCTGTTACTTTTGTGACAGAGCCCTCTGTTGAAATACCACAGAGCATGCTAAATCCAGAAGCCCCAGCCTTCTCTCCTACCTCTGAATCTATAAGAACATCTTTCGAAGAGGATTTGTTGAAAGTTATCGAAAAAAAATGTTGTTTTAGATTCCTTAAAACCCAAGTTGAGAAGGTTCAGAACTGTTAAGCCAAACATCTCTGTTATACCTATCAAGCCTAATACCTCCAACAGAGCCACCAGAGACTTTCTAGCCTCTGACTCTGACTCTGACTCTGAAGTAGATGAACATATATTTTATGGTCAAAAGAAAATCTTACACAAGTTAAAGCAGATACCGATGGGATCCATTAATCTAAAAGAGGATGTTTCTTTCTTTAAGAAACAATCAAGATTTATACCGGTAACTGAGTTTAACAACAAAGGTTTCAAGATTCTTGCTTCTAATGCGGTAGAAGTGGAGAAGAGAGAGAAAAACAAAAGTGTTTCTGTAAACCCAAATGTTCCTCTTGTATTCAAACCAGTAAAGTTCACACCAGAACAGAAGGGAAAATGGATAGCAAACAACAGATCTATTCCAAATTCTGGTGTAAATCAAAGAGGAAATTATGTCTGGTCAAAAGAGTCAAATCCAAAGAACTTCATGTCAACAGAGTCTATTTAAAGAAACAAAATCAGGACAGATTGTATGCAAAGACATCTGGTCCTAAAACCTTTCAAAATCAAGCACCATTCAAACAACTTTCTAATAAAAACAATGTGCATCAGTCATGCTCCATAAACTGCAATTGCATTCAGCTGTTACTTAAATTGCAAAACCATCTGAATGGTCCCCACTGTGTTCTGAATAAGTCGGTTCAAAAGAAAAATCTTAAGACTGTTCAGAATACACAGAGGAAAACCTCTGGCACACCATCTCAGTATGCGAAATCCCAAGGAAAGTCTGTTAATCCACCAAAGCCTAACAAGAAAGGACCCATTATGCAGTGGGTACCTAAAAGGAATTAATCTGTCTTGCAGAAACCTCATGTGCAGATCTGGTATTTGGATTCTGGATGCTCCAGGCACATGACGGGGAATAAAGAGCTGTTAACTTCTTTTAAGAACAAGATGGGAAGTGCAGTAACCTTCGGAGGAGACAATGGCGGACAGATTAAGGGTTATGGTACTTTAGTAAATGGTGATGTTTCAGTTTCTGAGGTTGCTTAAGTTGAAGGATTAAACCATAATATTCTCAGTATAAGTCAACTCTATGATCACGGGTTCGACGTCAATTTCAGGAAGAAGTATTGTTCATTGTTACTTTCAGAGTCTGGTCAAGAACTTTTAAGAGCCTACAGAAAAGGCAATCTTTATAAGATGAATTTTAAACCAAACCAAAACTCTACAACAGAGAAACTCTGTTTAGTGTCTTTGAAAAATGAAGATGGCTGGCTCTGGCATAAAAGATTTGCCCATTTGAACTTTCAAAATCTTGATAAGCTCGTGAAACTAAAGTTAGTAAAAGGACTTCCTTCTCTGAAGTTTGACAAAGACCATCTCTGTTCTACTTGTGAGCTGGGTAAGATGAAAAGATCTTCACACAGAACAAAGAGTGATCATAGTTGTCCCAGACCTTTGCATATGCTTCATGTAGATCTCTGTGGTCTAATCTCTATGCAAAGTCTGTCGGGCAAGAAGTATATTCTTGTTTTAATTGATGAATTTTCTCGATATACCTGGATTGAGTTCATCAGAGTAAAATCTGATGTCCCAGAAATTCTGATAAGTTTGTTGAAATAGATACAGGTTCTGTTAGATCTGAAGGTACAGAAGTTGAGAAGTGATAATGGGATAGAATTCAAGAATGCCAAAATTGATGCCTACCTAACAGAGGAAGGTATTTCCCAAAACTTCTCAGCAGCAAGAATTCCACAACAAAATGGAGTTGTGGAGAGAATGAACAGAACTCTGGTAGAAGCCGCCAGAACCATGTTAGCTGGCTCTGTCCTTCCAATGAACTTCTGGGCAGAAGCAGTCTCAACAGCATGTTTTACCCAAAACAGAGCTGTAATAGTGAAAAGATTTAAGAAGACTCCTTATGAACTCATCAACAACAGAAGACCAAATGTGAAATTCTTTCATGTTTTTGGCTGCAAATGTTACATATTGAATGACATAGATCAACTGGGAAAGTTTGATAAGAAAGCAGACGAAGAAATCTTTATTGGTTATTCCTTAACCTCTAAAGCCTACAGAGTCTACAACATCAGATGCCGGGTCATTCAAGAAAGTGTAAATGTGTCCTTTGATGAAAGTACATCAAGATTCTCTGATCGAAAATCAACAGAGGGGACACATACAGAGCAGAAGAAGACAAGTTCTTCAAAGACAAGGGAAGAAGATATAAATATTATGTTCAACGACTTTTTCAATGATGATGATTCCTCTAATAACGTCAATAGAGGAGATCAACTCAGAACTCAACAGAACAAAATCTGTCAGGTACAACTCTTACTGGCCCCTCAAATATTTCACCATCTACTTCTCTGTCTACAGGAGTGATTCAGAGAAATGAGGAACCACATCAGAGCGTGAGAGAACCTGAACAAGAGCCATCATCACCTCTGCTGACTAATATTGGCAGAAACTCCTTATTTGAAAGTCCATCTTCACAAAGCCCTGTTAATAACTCTCAGAGCAATGAGGCCACTCTTCAGAGCTGTGTGCCACAGAGCCCTGGTCCCAACCTACAGAGCTCTGACGCTGAAGTTCGTCTTTTCCCATCAGAAGCACAAACCCCACCTATTGTCCATGCTCCCATGACGCGATGGACAAAGGATCACCCTCATCATCTGATTATTGGTGCTGCTGAAGATGGTGTGAAGACTAGATCGGCCACAATCAATGAAGCTTTCTTTGTAAACTTTTTAAGCATGATTGAGCCGAAGAAGGTTTCTGAAGCCCTAGAGGACCCAAATTGGATCGAAGCTATGCATGAAGAGCTTCTGGAATTCGAAAGAAATAAAGTCTGGTCCTTGGTTCCACTCCCAAAAGGCAAAGCGGCCATTGGAACCAAGTGGGTGTTTAGAAACAAAAAGGATGAAGATGGGATAATCATCAGAAACAAAGCCCGTCTGGTTGCAAAGGGATACAGACAGGAAGAAGGCATTGATTATGACGAAACCTTTGCTCCTGTGGCTAGACTAGAAGCCATCAGAATCTTTTTAGCCTATGCTGCTCATAAGGGTTTCAAGGTCTACCAAATGGACGTCAAGTCTGCCTTTCTGAATGGCAAACTACAAGAGGAAGTTTATGTCCAGCAACCACCTGGTTTTGAATGTTCTGAGTTTCCAGACCATGTCTATAAGTTAGACAAAGCTCTCTACGGCCTTAAGCAAGCTCCCATAGCCTGGTATGAAACTTTGTCCAAATTTTTGTTGATCAATCACTTCGAGAAAGGTACCGTCGATAAAACTCTATTCTTTAGGAGGTATAAGAATGATATACTTCTGGTACAAATATATGTTGATGATATTATTTTCGGGTCTACACGGCAAGAGTATTGTGACAAGTTTGAGAGTTTAATGAAAAGTGAATTTAAAATGAGCATGATGGGAGAACTTTCGTTCTTCCTTGGTTTACAAGTTAAACAATCTGACAGAGGGACTTTTATAAGTCAGTCCAAGTACATCTCTGACATGTTGAAGAAATATAAGCTCAATGATTCAAAACCTATGAAAACTCCTATTGCCACTGGAGTTAATCTTGACTTAGATCTTAAGGGTGAACCAACAGATGTCAAGCACTACAGAGGCATGATAGGGTCACTTTTGTACTTAACTGCCAGCAGACCTGATATAATGTTTGCAACCTGTCTCTGTGCCAGATTTCAGGCTAATCCAACAGAAACTCATTTAACTGCTGTCAAACGTATTTTTAAATATCTGAAAGGGACTCAATTTTTGGGTCTCTGGTATCCTCTTAACTCTGGTTTCGATGTTGTAGCATATACAGATTCAGACTATGGAGGATGCAAGAATGACATAAAGAGTACTTCTGGTAGCTGCCAACTGCTTGGAGATAAGTTGGTGAGTTGGACATCCAAGAAACAGAACTGTGTCTCAACTTCTACAGCAGAAGCAGAATATGTTGCTGCTGCTAGCTGCTGCTAGCTGTTGCTCTCAAGTGATATGGATGAAAACTCAACTCAAAGATTATGGTTTGGAGTATGGTAAATTTCCAATTCTATATGACTCCAAGAGTGCCATTGCCATAACTGCAAATCCAGTTCTGCACTCAAAGACTAAGCACATCGACATAAGGTATCACTTCATAAAGGATCATGTTGAAAAAGGGACTACTGAAATGTACTTTGTTTCAACAGACTTCCAGCTTGCTGACTTGTTTACAAAAGCCCTTGATGAAAGGAGATTTAACTTCTTAATCAGCAAACTGGGTATGCTGAACTTGTCCTCCTAACTCTGTTCAAAATCAACAGAGGCTCTGATGTTCCTACCAGAGCTCTGTCAAATAGTTGGGTAGGCTAGTTCAACAGAACTCTGTTGTTCACCAGAATTCTGTCACGCATACTTTTTCATCTCTTTGAACATTCTGTTTGTATATAAAGTATTTTGTACAAAGTTTTTTTAAGCTCAATTTTCTAGGGGGAGTTTAAAAAAAATTGCATGATTTTAGGGGGAGCAAGTTAGAACTTAATTTTTCAAATCAAAATAGACTTTGCTTGATCATTGCTGTCAAATATTTTTGAAGGAGGAAGGAAAATCTGTTCTGATGAAAACCTTTGATAGTCAAGAACTTGCCAGAACTCTAACATCTCACCAGAGCCTCTGTTGCTTCTCATCAGAGCTCTGTTGTTTGTCTAAAGATCTGTCTATTCCTTTCCTTCCACATCAGAACAGAATTTTAATTGTTTTAAAGGTAAAGATGCAACATCTTGGGCTAATAAGAAATGAAGAGTTCACTCAACAGAGGCAACTTAACAAAGCTCCATCAGAGCTCTGTTAGTTTGTTCTGCCACGTCATCAGAACACGTCATCAGAGACGCGGGTCACTCTTTGAACGTCAACAACCTGTCACCCGCACATCTCTAACCGTGACGGTTTACTTACACGAAAGTTGTCAGACATAAATCCACGTGGCAATCTCTGATTGAAAGATCAACCGTCAGCTGTTCGCACGTTCTTACTGTAGCGGCCATTCCACTATTCAAAACTCTAGTACCTACAGTACCTATGATCGTGATCCAGCCATTCATTCTTCATATAAATACCCATTTCCTTTAAACCATTTCATCTCTTACGATTTCTGAGTATTTTTGATCAACCTTTCCCTCCTTACTCAAACCTTCAAGAACCCTAACCTGCAACAATGGAACAACAACAACATTCTGCCGATTCAAGCAGAATAGGCCTTGTTGATCACATCAATATTCTTCCATACGAACTTGCAGAAAACAATCACCGACTAGATCCAAACCCTAGCCTTTACTTACCCCAATACCACATTCTTCTAGAGTTCTTCAGGAACTCTGAAATCTTCAAAGCCCTAACCGACTTTGACGATAATGTTCCTGAGCTATACATTCGTCAATGGTGGACTACCTGCCAGTTTATAGAAGAAAGAGATGGAATCATTGGCAATGTCGATGCTGGAACAGAAGGTGGTTCAGGAACTATCAGAATAGGAGCTAAAACCCTACGGAGAACCCTTGGAATGAAGATGACAGAACAGCTTGAAATAGATGCCTATGAGAAGCCCCCAAATGCTGTTGTTCTTCTTGAGTTCATACGATTTCTAGGTTACAACAAAGAGATCGTCCGAATTGGCGCTTTCAAAAGACAGAACCTACCGCCTTTCTGGAACTTCATGTTCTCCACCCTGAACCGAACCCTTACAGGAAAGTCTGGTAGTCAAGATCAAGCCACTACGGAAATCCTACAAATCATGTATGGATTATTCTTTCAAAGGAACCTCGACTACGCAAGCATTCTCTACGATGATCTTCTCACAGCCGTAAACCTCAAAACTACTGCTATCGCCAAAGGAGGTGAAGTTGGGAAACACAAATTCCTAAAGAACATCAAGTTTCCAAGATTCATCAGCTTAGTGATCAGAAGAGCATTTGATCGTCTGGAGTTGACCCAACAAGGAAATACCTTCAAGAACTGGGTAATGTCCAGATTCCACCCCACCACTTCAGGCGACTACCCCATCATTCGACGCGTTCCAAGTACTATGCTATCTCTAATCTCACCAGACCACATCTCTATCCAAAACTATCAGAGTGCTGCTCAACCAGAAGAACCTGTGGTGAGAACCCCAGCATACTTAGGTCCTGAACCAGAGTTAGAGAGCATGAGTGAGGAAATAGCAGAAGAAGAAAGACCAGAGCGAAGAGTACCCGAAGAGGGGTCTTCCTCTAGAGTGATGGAGGAGGAAGTACAGAACAGAGCATCCCCTATGGAGGTTGTTCATGAGGAAGAAAGGGAAGTTACAGAGGAGATGGCAGAGAGTTCGCATCCCTCTGGTAACCGTGAGATACATGTGATAGAGAGTACACCCGAGCGTTCTTTATCCATAGAACCCGAGAGAGAGGAGAGTTTAGAAGAAGATGTTCAGCCTGTGAACATACATGTGCATTTTTCCAGCCCAACTCCCAGTGCAAGCACATCATCTATCCATGAGGATCTAGCTCAAATGGATATTGAAACAGAGGTGCACACCTCGAACCCCAACCAACCAATACCATCAGAGGCAACTTTTCATGCCTCTGGTATGCACGAAACCGGGGAATCCCTGTTTGGTAATGATGTCAATTCGCCCCATGACATCGATAGGACAATCACACACGATGATGCCTCTGTGGCTCATCTTTCTAAGGAGGAACAACTTAGGTCCTTGGGCAATTTTCGATTTACCCGTAGGGATTGCCTAACTCAGAGGCAATTTGACAGCCTAATTTCACAAGGATTAACTTGTCTAGATCACAATGTTAACTCCCACGTGTACTTCAATCTCTCAGATTCTGAGGATGAGGGAGCTGAACAGACCAGAACACCTGTAGATGTTTCTCCTGAACAGGAACGTCAAGGATCGGGTGGAAGACCTACAAGAGCCAATCTCAACACAACTCTTAACATAGGCACCTCTGAACTCGAGGTCAACTTGAATCCATTTGTTGGAAACAAGGATATCCCCGTTGATACCATCACAAAAGCAGAGTTTACAGGCTTCTGTGATAGTATCAACAGCTCCTTGAACGAGTTTAAACTTATCAGTTCACAGAAGGAAGAGTTGATCCGATCGGAGAATGCTTCTCTCAGAGCAGAGCTATAGAGAATAACAACTTCTTTTACGGATATAACTCAAAGAAATACCGAAGCCGAAAGACTCCGAATAGAAGTTGAACAACTCAGAGCAGAGGTAGAAAGAGCAAGAACAGAAGAAATTGCCAAGTTAACGTCAGAATTGGCAGAACAGAAAAGACTCTATTCAGAGGAAGAAAGGGTCAGAGCAGAGGAAAGAACAAAATTCTCAACAGAACTAGCCGCCCTGAAGACCCTTATAATAGAGAATCACACCGCTCAAATGAACAGAACCTTGCCTATTCCTTCCTTGCTTCTGTCAGACTCAAACATAAGAACCTTAACAGAGGTAATTAACAACTCTGTTAAGTTTGCCATAACAGAAGCCACAACCTCCTCAGCAACACCAATCAACATATCTGGCCCCAGCCCTAAAGACTTACCCATGACAGTCGGCCAGATGGGTGAATTCAGTAAACGAGTCCTAAGCCGAATGATGACTGTGTCTTCGAAGTTCGCGATGAAAGCCCAAGCAACAGAAAAGCATGTGCAAACATCACTTGATTCAAAAAACGTAAACTTTGCGAATCAAGTTGATGAAGTCCGCACGGTCGCAAAAGAACTTCAAGACGTCCTCCAACAAGCCGCAACAGAGTTCAAAAACATAATCTCTTGGAAACGACCTGCAGAAGGAGCACCTGAAGGCGAACCCTCTGCTAAACGACCGAAGTTTGTTATTCCGCCCTCACCAGATACAGGTGCTGCTCTCTCTGATGATGGAGATGATTCTGAAGGCCCGTCAGATGATCAGCTAGGTGAGTCGTCAAAACAACAAAAGGGAGAGAAGGAGAAAGAGGCTGAGAAAGAGGAGAAAGAGACTGAGAAAGAGGCTGAGAAAGAGGAGAAGGAAAAGGAAAAAGAACCTACAACAGAGGTAACAGAGGCAGAGGTAACAGAGGCAAAGGGATCTGTCAAGGAAAAAGAGAAGGTAGTAGAGGTCGAGGTAACAGAGGCTGAAACAACAGAAGCAGGAGGTAAAGGGAACACAATTAAAGACTTACCAGAGATATCCATGGTGGTTTTCGACTACATGTTCAAAGATAGGGTCATCAAGCCAACTGAACCCTCATCTCAACCACCAGAGATCATTATCTTGGACACTCCTCCTACTTCACCAAGAACAGAACCAGAGAGAACAGAACCATTCTCTGGTGAAGGAACAAGCCAAAGCCAACCTCAAGAGTCTGTTCAACACATCGACAGACTTATGACCGAAACCCATGAAGACCCAAATCCCATGCAAACCGAACAGAATCCCGAATCCTCAAACCAACACTCTGGCAAACCACCGCTAGAAGAGATATTTGCCTATCTGTATGATGACCATGATACAATACCTGTTAATGCTGTGCCAATCAACCCATACTATAACCCCTGCAGGATCAATACGATCTCTGATGTGCGACGCAAATTCATCGAAACAAAGTCTGGTCTGAACAAGAACATTAACTCTGACTTTGGAATACGCAGAATCGTAGACATCAAGCACAGGATCTTTCGGCACATCAGAACACATATGAGCTATCATGAGTTCATTGTTGAATCAAACGACGCAAAGGTTGAGAGCTTCAACGACAACGATCTCGTACTTCTGAACCCGTACGATCTGATTCAACTTCACGCCTACTGTTACAACTTCAGTGACAAATATAAAGAGGCAAGAACTGCACTCCCTGAGGTACGCTTCGCTATGCAAGAGCACATAAATCTAAGGATTCAGATTGACTTTCAGCTAGGCATAGAATTCGAAGTAGAAAGACTAGCGACTGCACCACCAAATGAGAGCCTTGAAGGCTATGAACACTAAAGAACTGGAACAGTAGTTGGAGATCCTCCAGTGTTCATCTGCCAACAGAGGAAGATAAAGAAGGCCCTCAGAGCTGCTGAAATCCACAAGTACTCAACAGAGTCGCTGGAATACCTCAGAGATATCATTCAAAATCTCCCAAGAGAAAAATGTCCGGAAGAGCAACAGAGAAACTTCATCACCCAGATCTATCTTATGATCAACTTCCGAGAACTCATCAGAAGATTTGACAGAATCTTAAGGGGAGATAATTTTGCTTAAATGTACTGGTCTTTTAATCTTTTTGTAACATTCTAAAAGATTAGTGCAAGGTTTCGACAGAGGTAAAAGTTCTCTGTTCTTTTGTTTAAATCTCTGTCAAATGTAAATTTGTATTTTCAATACTTAGGGGGAGATTGTTAGCCCCAAGTATCTGTTATGTAAAAGTATTGAAAATAGTTCAAGTCAGAAGACCAACAGAGATCAGACAGAAGACTTGGAAGAAGTTCATCAAGAAGACCAACAGAGCTCAACAGAGCTCTGTCGGATCCAACAGAGCTCAACAGAGCTCTGTCGAAGACATCCAACAGAAGAACAAGTACTTAACAGAAGACCAACAGAGCTCTTTCAACAGAACTCTGGTGAAGTGAAGACCTCTGTCAGCCTAAGTCTCGTAGGAAATCCGAAGTGTTAGACACGTGTCCATACTTTCCACGTATGCCCTAAAGATTGGAGACACACTTTCCACGTGTCATTCCAGGATACAATAGTACACTGTCTATGCTTTTTCAGGGCTATATATAGTGAGGTAGTGGAACAAACAATAAAAAAAGGAAGAATAGTTTTCCACAATTGTTTAAGCACACACTGCTACAATCCCAAGCACTACTTCCGTACGATATTGTTGTCCTGTGAGATTTCCGAAACACACTTGAACATGTTCTTGGTGTGATTTATTATCAATATACGAGCAACTTTTATATCTGATCTTGTTATCATTTTACTGTTCTATATTTGATTCTCACAGTTCATTTATCATCTACACAATCACTCACTTTAATGTCTTTATTTAATATGCTTCCGCTGTCTATTTCTTTACCATTAACGTGATACAACATGAATCTGGGAACCTACAGATCCCCTGCTGGTAGTAAATCAAATCAATGGATAATTCGCAGCCAAGGATTCAAAAATGACAGCATATCTAAGCGTGGCAAAGGAAATTACCAAAAAAATTAAATCTTTTTCTATTGAACAAATTCCGCGAGACCAGAACACTCAAGCCGACGCATTGGCGAACCTTGGGTCAGCTTTAGTTGAACCAATATTTGATGTTATTCCTATGATTCACCTGGCAACGCCGTCCATCGGAAACACATATGTCATCCATATCGAAGACGAAGAAGATGATTGGGCACGCGACATTCGAAATTTCCTCATGCACGACCAACTCCCCGGAGACAAAATGGAGGCTCGAAAAATTAGATTCAAAGCATCTAAGTACGTCATGATCAAAAATAAGCTTTATCGGCGATCATCGACGTGCTTAAATTTAAGGTGCGTCATCAGCAAGAATCAAGCCCAGAAAATCCTCCAAGAGATGCACGACGGCGAATGTGGTAATCACTCAGGAGGTCGTAGCTTGGCTAATCGTGTCTCCCGACAAGGGTATTTTTGGCCGACACTACGACAAGACGCTGTCAGGTACGTCCAAAATTGTGACCCCTGTCAACGACACTCAGGTATGTCTCATAAACCCTCGGAGCCTTTGCACTCAACGCTTGTCCCATGGCCTTTCATGAGGTGGGGAATTGATATTGTCGGCAAACTACCACCTGCTCCGGGGTAAAAAGTGTTCCTCCTCGTGCTCATGGATTACTTTTCTAAATGGGTCGAAGCAGTTGCCTTCTCCCAAATTAGGGATAAAGAAGTTATCTCCTTTATCCAAAATAACATCATATGCAGGTTTGGAATTCCATCCGAAATTGTCTGCGACAATGGATCCCAATTCATAAGCGACAGGACCCAACAGTTCTGCGACGACAGGAATATCAAACTAACAACCTCGACTCCCAGATATCCCCAAGCTAATGGACTTGCCGAGTCAAGCAATAAGACTATTATAGCTTCGATCAAGAAACGATTAAAAGCCGCAAAAGGAAGGTGGGTTGAAGAACTCCCTTCGGTCTTATGGGCAAATCGCACGACGCCACGCACGTCCACTGGGCAAACCCCCTTCTCTCTCGTCTATGGTTGTGAAGCCGTCCTACCGATCGAGGTTCATCTCCCAACTTCGAGGCACACATCCGTCGACCACAACGTGGTTGATTTAAGTTATGACCTCGACGCCCTTGAAGAGCTCAGAGAATCGGCCTTTATCAGAATGGCGTCACAGAAGCAGGCAGTCGAGCGACATTTCAATAAGCACGTCAAAGTTAAAATCTTTCGAGAAGGTGATTACGTCCTCCGTCGAGTATTCTCGAATACCCAGGAGCTCAACGCAGGTAAACTTTCTACCAAGTGGGAAGGTCCCAATCGTATCTCCGAAGTCGTTGGTAAAGGAGCCTATCGACATCAAACCCTCTACAATCAGGAAATCCCACGAAGTTGGAATGCGACGCACTTGAAAAAATATTTCTTTTAAAATCGCCTTCCTATCATGCAAAGTTTTCAGCACGACGGTAGGCATCACAAAATCATTGGAAAAACCACGACCTCTAACGAACTTTATCGCAGGAACGCACGACATGGGTATCCAAGTGCATGACTCGATCACAGGGGCATATATTCTAAAGTTTCATGATACGATACAGTCATACGTAAAGGTCTAAACGATCCCTCGATCTAAGTTTCTGGAACTTAGAAATACTTTGTATGTTCTAACACATCGATGATATATATTTCAACCGCTATATTGCAATAAAAGCCTAAGTCGCACGATCCTCCGTTTATTTCATACTGTTATGATCGGTATTACATTTATCCACGACATATGTAATTAAAAACACAAGTTCAGCAAAAGAAGGAACTTCATTGAACGATTACATATGAACGACCAATAGTCGAACAAGTAAATACAAAGTCAAAAGCTTTTGCATACCAACGACCCGACCACCAACGATCAAGCATGAAAAGCCTAATTCATAAACCCAGAAAAAAGAAACTACCCTAAGATATAAGGAAACATGGCAATCGTAAATTCTGCCCAAAGAAAACTCAGCCTTCGGAATCCTGACAATCCTGAAGAACTGATGCAAGGATCAAACGAGCATAGCCGGAGTCGTCTCCCAACCTTTCGCGCCATGGCATTCCGAGAATGTGGCTCTTAAGATTAATGTTAAGGTTGGAGGAAGGAATACCTCCTCTTCGACGATCGATCTCCACTCTAATACCCCCAGTTTCCTCACGTGCTTAGCGAAGGAAAACAGAAACATCTGCATAATTACAAAACAGATGTATTAGCAAAATGCTCATCGAAAGAATAAACGTCGGTAAACACAAGTTTCGAAAGGAAAACTTACGAAAGACGCCAGTACGGCCAAACACAGTCTAATCTCTTCGATAGAGATCCTTGGAAAATGCTCCTTGAAATATAAGAGCTGATATTTCCCCAGAAGCGGGAGCGACTTCGTTCTGACGAGGACATAGTCAGTCGAGAGGGATGAAGACAACGCAAAGTTGATCTCCATAAAATCCCCATCATTCTCTCCCGTCTTTACACCCTCGCCCCTGCCGGCTAACGAAAGGGTCGACGTTGTAGCAGAAAACATCGTCGCCAGATGCGCAGAATCCACGGATATCGCGTCTATCGCAACCAACATTGTCATCGATTCGGGTATCACAGCCCACGGTAGATCATCAGTCACTAAAGATTTGGAAAAAGTCGAGATTCTGGAAAAGATGACTTTTCGAAAGATTGAAGAAAACAATCCATTTTGGTCTCTATTTATGCAGGAAATCGTGACAGGTCGAGCCCTTCAAAAGATCGACACGCATCCCCGACTTTCATATGCCCCAGTAAATCACTGATACCTGGCATCGACAGCTGGTAAGCATCATCGTACGTCAGCATGATGTCACGATCTCGTTCTCCTTTCGACTTCTCGTTCAGTTAAGAGCGGACCAGCCTAATTCCAAGGTAACAAAAGTAATTTCTAACTCTTGTCATATTTTTTCGACTGACAAAATTTAAAACTCGGATTTGCTATCCTTCTTTCAAATTTTGGGGGCAAACTGTTTGGGCAAAAAATCACGTCGTACGACCACGACCAGGACAGGTAAGACGCACGATTGTGAACTAAATCTTGTGTTAAGATAAGGTCTCGACAAGAACCCATAAAACATCCGTCGTCACCCGTAAAAGGTAAGTCGTACGTCCTCCATGACGCTCGACCATAATATCGCACGTCCCGTACGACCATCGCGTAAAATCATTGTACCTTCGACCGAGCTAACGTTAACCTTGACTGTTACGTTTGTTAAGTGTTTAATGCAGGAGTCAAAGTCATTAAAGAGCATCGGATATAACCGACGCAACCATCAACGATCGATAGCTGTAACGGACGAAGATCATCATGGATAATCACTCCGGCGACCGTTTCCAGCCGTTGTAGCCGTTGATTGAATCATTAATGAAGCTAATTAATGACGCGAAGACTATAAAAGACAAGCTAAAGCCTCATTTCAAGGGACATCGATTAACATCCAATACACTTCAGCGAACATCATCATACAGCACAGAAAATCATCCAAACTTATAGCAAAGAACATTCAAATTCTGGAGATTAAATACTGAAGGCCAGAATCTTACAGCGAACTCAAGAACACTCGAAGGAAAAGCTCAAGTATCAGTCTCGACGCACGACATTTGCCCTCGACCAGCAGTTTACACCTTATTTTCACACACGACAAACACTTGTTTTACATTCCAAACACTTGTACTTTACATTTCGAAGCGTTTCCTTCATTTGTATTGTAATCTATGTACGATCGACACCAGTATCCAAGGACATCGCCCCTGATTGGCGACCATAGTGCAGCGATGACATCCCCTGTCGTCCGCAGGTTTTTTCCTCGATTGAGGTTTTTCCTGCGTCATCAAATCCCTTGTTTCTTTATTTTATTTATCGTCGCACACCTCGTCGAAAGATTCTTTCTTTAGTTGATTAAGTCCACATCGACCTTAAGTTGTCCCTTTGGTGCAATTTTTGGCATTAACAGTCATATAGTCTTAGTTCAAGTGTATGTTGACGACATCATTTTCGGTTCTACTAATCCACTATTTTGTAAGAACTTTGCCAAATTAATGGGACAAAATTTTAAAATGTGTATGTTGTGTGAGATGAATTTTTTCCTCGGTCTTCAAGTTAAACAACTGTCGACCGTGATATTCATAAATCAGGCCAAGTACATCCGGGATATTCTTCAGAAATTCCAGATGGAACAGTCCTCACCAATGAAAATTCCCATGGCACCCGGTACAAAGCTACACGCCGATCCTAACGGAAAGGATGTGGACACAAAAACGTATGGGGAATGATCGGTTCTTTAATGTATCTAACTGCTAGTAGACCGGATATCATGTTTTCGACATTTCTTTGCGCCCGTTTTCAGTCAAAACCTAAGGAGTCTCATTTAATAGCTGTTAAACGTATATTTTGTTATTTAAGAGGTACTGCTGATCTTGGCTTGTGGTACCCGAAAGAGACAGGTTTTGAGCTTTCTGCATATTTCGATGCGGACCACACATGCAACATGATGGATCAGAAGAGCACATCGGGGCATGTGCAGTTCTTGGGCGACAGCTTGGTGAGTTGAGCATCCAAGAAGCAGCAGTGCGTCTCTACGTCGACTGCTGAGGCGGAATACGTGGCCGCCGCAAGCTGCTGTTCACAAATCATCTGGATGCGCACGCAACTCAAAGATTACGGCTTCACGTACACCAAGGTGCCCATGTACTGCGACTCGAAGAGCGCCATAGCCATATCCAACATTCAGGTCCAGCATACAAAGGCAAAGCACATAGACGTTCGGTACCACTTTATCAAGGATCACGTCGAAAGAGGTACAGTCGAACTCTACTTTGTGAATACAGAACATCAATTAGCAGACCTGTTTACAAAACCCCTTGACGAAAAAAGCTTTAATTATCTAGTGTCCAGGTTAGGTATGCTAAATCGGAAGATTTGATCTGATTGTGCACCCGATACAAGTTCCATACATCTACGAGAAACTGTCTATTCATCATCTGTTGGTTACATTCCAGATGATTGATTATACACTTTCTCGCATCTGTATTCTACTTGTATCAGTTACATTTTTCAGTTAAATCTCTGTATTAATTAGGTAAATTTTGTCTGTTTGCTTTCTTTTAACGTGTGTTTCCTTTTCTGCTTATTGTTGTCGTCTACTTTCTGTGATTATATCTGTGCTTTCACAACGTTGTTCATGTGTTCAGGGGGAGCACGAACAAGTATCAGGTAAGTATATTCTACTTTTGAGGGGGAGTGTCACACAACTGTTTTAACTTCCTAAAGATTTTTGTGTGTGGCAACTCCCATGTGCTTCATATCACACTACTCGCACAATCTGAGGGGGAGCAACACACAGTTTTTCTTTAAATATGTGTCAAAGTTTTTTTATGTGTGTCCGTTTCTCCATTGCACTCACATGCACATTCCGAGGGGGAGCAGAGAAATCCCCATGCTCAGTTAGAGGGGGAGCGAGAGAATGTTCCTTCAAAGACTTACTGATATTATTTTTGGGATTTTTGAAAAGACCGGGGACTAAAATTGAAATTTTCTTGTTTACTCAAAGTTTCCGGACAAGTTCCCAGATACTCCTATCTGAATAGGTTTCCGGACCGGACACCTATCCGGACCGATTAGGTATCCGGGTAACCCATCCGGAAAGTCCAACCCCTATAAAAGGGGTCCGGACTCATCCCTGTTCATTATTTCCGGATTCTAGAAAAAACCCACAAAACCCTTCGACTTTTCTCTCATACTCGGAAACTCTCTCCAATCGATCATTTTCGCTCAATTTTGGTTCCCATCACAGGTATGTCCATCCTCGATCCCTACTGATGTTATTGCTCACTCAGACACACAAATCCATAGATCAATCGATCTACAGATGGTCGATTAAGGGTGTTCGAATACCCCTTTTTCGCGTCAATCACATTCGGTCCACTTCACCTTGCTTTAAGATCGATTTACATACTTTCGTATGCTTATATGCTAGAATCGACGCGTTTAGACTACTTTGAGACATGTTTGAGGCTCGATTAAGACAAATTGAACAAAACCGGATGTCGTCCGGATAGTTTCAAACTATCCGGACACATTCAAATCATCTGGAAACCACCAACAGCCTTAGATATTTTATCCGGACACTTGTACACCCGATAACCCTAGTTTTCCGGAAACCTTAGGGTTTCCGGTAAGTTCAACTATCCAGATTGTGCTTGGTGTTCGGAAACCTTTTGTATCCGGTAACCTTATCATTCGGAAACTACGTTTGTCCGGATACATTTTGTCCGGATACTCTTTTTTATCCGGAAACCTATACTTTATACGAAAAACCTTTGTTTGTCCGGATCCCATTTTGTCCGGACACTTTGTATGTCCGGATACCATGTTGTCCAGTAACTTTGTGTATCCATATGCATTTTGTCCGGTCACTTACACATTCAAATAATCCAGTACCCTGTTTTTCACTGCCAACTCTCAATCTGTTCCAGTTTAAGCCGATTTTCGCAAAGGTACGCGCCGATAATTGTTCATCCGCCCGTATTCTAACTTCGTGTATTTCAGGTATTCTAAATGGCGGATCAACAAGAACAACCACCACACAATATTCCTCCTCAAGAGGAATTTATGGACGAGGAAGCTGACAATGCTTTGGTCCAACAAGACCATGGCATTGAAATTGAGGTCAACAATCACCAGTTGGATGCTGCCGAGTTCCGACCACAACACCATGTGGTCGTGGACATCCTGCTTGGTCACCCTCTCCGCTAGGCCCTCACTGCAACGGCCGACGTCCTAGTTTGTATATCTATCAAGTATGGCTTTCAGTCCAAGTCGTCACGACTGCAAATACACAAACGATCACGGCGATGATCGACAACCAGCCCTTCACGTTTACACCAGAATCCTTCAGACGGCTCCTATCACTGCCTGAAGTCAGTGCCAGTGGACATCAAGCTTATGATCCCGCGGTCAATGACACGACTCTCTGCGCCGAGATCCGAGCACTTAGCTATAACTACACACTTGACCGCCCCTCCGCATTCAACCGCAAGTATCTAGCGCCCATCTGGTATACGCTGTTCACGATTCTGAACAGGTGTCTCTCATCCAGATGGAGGGGCATAGATCAATGTACCGGCGACTTCCTACGTCTCTTCCATGCTGTATGCTACAATCGGCACATCGACTACGCGATGGTGATATGGCGCGAGTTAGTTCAAGCCATCAGGCAGATCGGTGGGACAAAGAAGAAGAAGTTCCTACCGTATCCACGATTCCTCTCATTGGCCGTCAGACAACATATGGACGCGAATCCCAATGTACCGCGACGCATTAACCATCCAGTATGTCCTCCCTTTCATTTACGATATCTAGTGATTCGCAACCCGTCCAACGCCCAACCAATGCCCTTACCTGAAGCCCTACTGGCACATGCGGACCCCAATGCACCGAGTGTGTTAGAATATAGGAGAGTGTTAGGAGCTCCCATGGTCCAGCCAGAGCCGGAGGGACCTCCCCAGGGACATAGACCTGAGAGGCGTGAGGGTCCAAGGACTCGAGGAGGTAGAGTCTTGGTAGCTGGGGCTCCCGGACGGGGTGTGTTAAGAGTACATGGGAGGGGAACAGGCACGGGCGGTGCATTGGATACGCATGCCAGTACTACCCATTCTAGCCGACCCGGAACTAGCCAACAACCACCCATACAAACCACCCGTACAACTGACGAAGCAGGACCGTCGACTACATTACATGAGGTCCCGGTTGTTTCTGCCACCCCAATGATCTAAGAAGACCCTGGCACTGACCCGACAGAGCCACTTTCACCATTCACCCAGGTCCCAACTGTCGAATCCGACAGTACTGACACCGATACGGATCAAGCCATCCATGCTTCCTTGATTCCACCCGGTATCGGCCGTCACCCTTCGATGACTGCAGGATCCCCTTCTGACTCACCTACCCCCCTCATCCCTATTACTCAGCCTATTACTGGAGACATAAAGAGAGTGGAGGGATAATTAGTTGAAAATCTTGAACAGGCAAGTCGGAGAGAATGGAGATCTAAAAAGAATCAAGAGAGAACGACCATTAGGACTAGAGAGGCTCATGAGCGACCCCAAATCAGCGTCAGCCAGGTAGCCACATCTGCTATCTTGTCTCATCTGTTGGGACAAGGTATTGAAGAAGCCGCCATGGACCTAGCGGCATAATTGCACAACCTCCCTAGCCACTCACCCGTCTCTCAACAGATGGGTGTTTCACTTTCACACGGGGACTTAGCACAACGTCTACCGATCTCTCATTCAAAGAGTACTGGTATTGAAACAAGAGACCAGCCTCCCCCGGTCTCGCCTTCTTTCGTTGCACGTTCGAGTCTAGAGCCACTTGATATTATACATTATTCGGCTAGGACACACGACGAGACTCCACAAATCGGTGTTCATCGTGACCCAATTGGAACTTCCGTAGTGACTCTGCCTTTGGGTGGAACACGAGGATCAGAAGGAAATCCTACCACGGCCACACCATTGCCATCCGTGAACGTAGGCGGTGCTACCTCTACGGTAGATACCTCACCGGGTAACCTAAGTGATCCCGGAGTTAAGTTACCCGATGATCTGTCAAGGGAATATCTGGACGGCGCCCTAAAGGTTGTCCGCAAGGCCATGGAGCAGCAGTTCACCACAGAGCTCGACAAAATCAAGAGCTTGATCAAAGGGAAAAAGAAGATAGTCGAACCTAAAACCACACCGACACCTCCACCGGCTCCCGTTCCGCCATCTTATTTGGTGGACACACTCAAGACTATGCTTCTAGCTCAACTGCTCCAGCACACCGACACCGATGCCTCAACTGAAGTATATCTGGTATCAGTTCTACGCTCCCAACTATCTGCTCCTTCGTCATCCATGAATAGCAGATTGGACCAGCTTGATTCGACTCTCAAGGGTCAAGCTTAAACCTTATGTCCGAAAGAGTCACCTCACTCGAAGAAACATGCAAGGGTCAAGCTGGCAGACTCAAGAGACAACACGATGACCAGGAGGATCCTGATCACCGTGAGGGGGAGAACAAGAGACAGAGAATGTCTGAGTCCGAACCAATCCTCACTGAAACTGCAACGATTCAAACGGAACCATCAACTGTGGCAACTGCAACCGAAGACGAACCTGAAGCCCAGTTGAGTTTAGCTGAAATGGAGATAGCCATGGATATCTCAGACGACGAAGACCCGACGGTTGAAAAGCCCGAGGGAGAATCACAGGCACTGGTCGTATACACTGCACCGGAAGGGGATGCTCTTAAGCTGATAGATCCCGACCTAGAGATTGACCAAGAGACTGAAGACACATGGTATCAAAAAGCCACCAGTGCGATGAACTTCGAGGTAAATCTCGTATTTCCTACCGATGCCGACGACGACATCGACTACGACCAGTTCTTGCTGCATAATTTCTACAGTACAACAGTCTACACGACACAAAACCCCGAGACTTCTACTACTACAATTTCGACATCTCCTCAACAACCAACAACTTCTGATCAACCTCCTCCTCCACAACAACAAATCCGATGGGAGATGATTATGATCCTTATTCCTCACCTGGAGGAATCTCTGAAGAAGCTATTCATTCACAGGTTACGCCTGATCAAGCCAACTTTCTGCCTTAGGATTTCCAAATTCGACAAGGAATACCAAAGCCAGTACGTAAAGGTAATGAAGCGGTGTCTTCCAGTTAGCCAAGTCCGAACAAAGCACAAGATCACTGAAGTGCTTAACATCCAAACCGACCAGATTCTCAGAGTCTTATTTCCAGTATTTATCGTCAGACGTGAAGACGGAAATGAATGGAGATTCTCTGAGGCAGACTTTAAAAATCTCAGGCCGTTTGACTTCCAGACTATACTGAAAGATCTCCGAACCAGAACCCTCCGACCACTTCATGTTACCAAAGCGCTCGAGGCTGTCTGTCGATTCCTGCTCCACAAAGTAATGATTTCTTACATCCCAGACTTCCAGATGGGAATCGAGCACAGAACCAAGAAGATAATCCTGTTGAAACCGAACCTGAAAGCACCCGAGCTGAAGATGTATCCCGAGAATGCACTGCTTCTAGAACCAGAATTTGGGATCGTATACCTCAACGAACAGAAATAAAAGAGGTTTTTCCGCTTCAGCCAGGTCGACAGATTCTGCGATGGCACGCTCCTTAAAGTCAGAGATGCTCTTCGAAACATCACCACCAACGAATCCAAAAATCAAAAATCGTCGTTTGTCTCTAACTCAAACGAGGTAAACGCTCGAGAAGCCTTAGAAGTGATCGAAGACCGCATCGACTACCGCCGAGCCATCCGAAGTTTCGAGATCTACTTTGCGCTCTGAAAGAGATACGTCGAGAACTGGCGCGAACTCGAACTTCAATTCAAAGGGGGAGATTGTTAGGGATAAAATCCGTTGAATTGAAGTTCAAGGGCTTAATATGTAAAAGGTGTATTATGGGCTTAATTGTGTAAACGGGCCATGGGCCTTAGTGTATTAGGCCTTGATATAAATAGCCTATTTTGTTTAGAAAATAGGTTAATCGTCATTATCGTCTAATCACTCGTATTGTAATTCTCTCAGTTTATTGAAAGTGAATTGGATGACTAGTTGAAATCATTCTGATTGTTTTATACTTATTGATTTCTATTGATTGTATGCACTAATCTGGAACTCACACTGCTACTATCGGTGATACAAGTGACCCAATCGGAACGTCTGTAGTAAGTCTGCCTTTGAGCGGATTACGAGGATCGGAAGAAAATCCTACCACAACTATCTCAACGCCAACTGTGAATGTAGGTGGTACTACTGTTGATTCAACAGTAGGTACCTCAACGGGCTTTCTAAGTGATCCCGGTGTTACTTTACCCGAATTTATTTCAAGGAAGTTCATGGACCACGCCTTAAAGGCTGTAATACCCTAAAAACAGGGGTAATTTGAACCTCAAATTTCCACAAGTCATGATAATATAAACTTCAAACTTACATAAATAGCAAGTGAATTAATCATCAAGAGTACATTTACAGATACAGGATCCTACAAATAACTTATTAATCTAATTATGTCACTATGATCAGATTAACTAAGTTATCTAAGCAATCCCTCAAAATCTCCTTCTGTTAATTGACTTCCTTGATATTCCAAAGTGCTCGTCCCACAACCCTTATTTTCCCGAGCCGGTACCTGGTAAGAAAACATCATTTGAAACGATTAGGCCAACGCCTAGTGAGAACATTCGTTTCCATAATAATATTTGCAAAATCAATGTAAACAAGTTATAACAAACCTGATTACCCTTTTTCTTACCATACGTATAACTCTATTCCGTTAACACAATTTTCATCCAATCCCATGAATATGACTGACACACATTCCATCATCATATCATGTCTCAGAGCTACACTACGAATCTGCACTGATTCTAGAGTAATGTTTATATTCCGGAAATCGCAATATACAAATGCCCAGTTCCGTACACATCTATTCCAGAAACCGCAATATACACATGCCCATTTCTGTACACATCCTATTCCAGAGCCACACTACGAATCTTTCTCAGATTCTAGATTAATGCTCCCACCTAAGAAATCGCAATATACACATGCCCATTTCTTAGAAAAGGAAGTAGAGATTACAATTACATATGTCAATCCCTTTTCTTCCTTAGAAACCGGGAATTACGTTTATTCCAGGGTTTCTCACACACATCAGAATAATGACTAACTTCATCTATTCCACGTGCACATAACCATTAGTACTACACACATCAGAATAATGACTAACTTCATCTATTCCACGTGCACATAACCATTAGTACTACACACATCACTGGAATAACGATTAATACCACACGCCTATTCCATGTGATTACCAAACACTAGTGCCTATGGATCCATTACACTTTACTAACGTATATGCATAACAACATATTACAGCTCATATCATATTCTCAAATCTAAGAATACTAGATAACCTATCGTATCTTCATCCTCAAATGCCCCCCCTTTGGTGACTTAGCACGGGGGTTCCGCTAGAATCTGCTTCCAAACATCAAAACCTAAAATTCTCAATTCCACAAAAGTGTCCGGACAACAGGGGTTTCCGGATACTTCTAAACTATCCGGATAAATGGACTTTCCGGATAACAATACTTTACCGGATACTATTCAAACCCGGACGTCATCCGGACACTAGAGTGTAACGTCCCAAAAATTTCAAGGAATTTAAATTTTTTAAAAGTAATACATTTCATTATAATCAAACCAAAAGTTAACCAATCACATTACAATAAGAATAAACGTTGTTATTTAAAACCGTCAACAAAGTTTAAGCAGCGGAAAAGTTATATAAATCAATCCCCATTTACTAAAAATCAATTAAAACCATCATCGCCTTGCGCCCGTGTGTACCGTCACGCCCGACTCCTACTCGCACCTGAAATCATAAGATTTTGGGAAGGGGTAAGCACGAAGCTTAGTGAATTCAATCCTTACATAGGATCGCAATTATATCAGCATCACCCTTAAACATACCAGCACATAAGTTTCTTGGAACATCCATCAAGAAAATATAACACGATTAATAATAATCCTTATGCTCCTTGGAACCACCATCAAGAAGACATAATCACAACACATTATACCAATACACCTACTCCTTGGAACAACCATCAAGAAGTGGCCTTATACTTCTTGGAACAACCCTCAAGAAGATATAATCACTACTCGCTATACAAATGCATATACCTCTTGGAACATCCATCAAGAAGTACATCAATCACAGTTCAATATATACACACAAATATATATATTCCATACCACAATAATATCAATAAACAATCATAATCAACACACTCGAACTATAGGAACACAAATATAATTCCCATCCTATGTAGTGAGAGAACTCATCTCAAACGCAAAGCTTATGACCTCAACCGCAACACGAACCGGCCAACACCAGTTCACCCTTTTCCACCTAAATAAGCGTTAACAATTGTCAAAGTGACACCCCAAACCAAAGCCACGACTACTAATTTTAAAGACACATTTTTCCAGTTTTTACTCTCAACACCCAGGTCTGTTCGGGACCTGTTTAACCCCTTATAAACTGATTAACCTAGAAATATTTTTCCATAAACACAAATTCCCATGTCTTAGGGTTCCAGGGACATATCGCACGCACTCTAACGATTTTTCTACAATTTACTATTGATTTTACAAAACCGACTTGCTGCACAGTGAAAACAGGACCTTTCAGTACAAAACAGCAGTTTGACACTAGCTATGATCCGAACTGGTTTTTCCTCAAAACATAAGAAACTTACTAGACTCAGAATGGGAGATTTTGGCACTGGTTTCACCCCAATACGACGTTCCCATAAAAAGTTATGGCTTTCCCAAAACAGTGGCAGAAACTGAGACTTTCACATGAAATGACAAACATAGATTAGCTTAAAAATCTTAACCCATTAAGCCACGACTTAAGCATTCAGACCTGAGATTCCAGTTTTGGCTTAGGGTGTTGCGTAACAAGGTTGCCGTAGGTACTACCCTCTGCCACCTCCGGCCGCGGTGGTCGGTGGTGGTCGGTTGATAGGTGAAATCGACGAGGCTACAACGACGATTCGTCTAACGATTCAAGGGCCGCACACACACCAAGACAACAAGACCACAGCCGCAACCCGCCATCACAGCCTCCGCTGTGGAGGTGCACGGCGGCACCTGCCGGCGGCAGCCCTAGCCACGGCGGCGGCGGTGGTTCGTGGTGTAGTAGCGACAACGTAAAAAGAAGACGGAAACGAGGAGAAGAAACGTACCTCTTGCCGACCACGAAACTGCAGCAAGAAACGGCAACCCCTTCTCCTTCTCGACTCACTCATTCTCGATCTCTTTCTCGCCGGCGGTAGCAGCGGTGGTTGATATCAGTTTCTTCTTTTCTCCGGCCGATGACACAAAAGGGGAGGGGGTAGAAGCCGTCGGGTTAAGTTTTCTCTTCTTGTTTCTTCTTTTCTTCTAAGCCACGACACCACTCCACAAATACAATATGGGTTTCGGTTATAATTTTGCATGGGCCGAAACCAAGGTGTGTTTTGGCCCTTGACACAAATGGTCCCTCAACTAATTCTTTCTTGCAACTAACCAAAATTCCGACATTTTAACGATTAGGTCCAATTCGTCTAACTCCGTTAACGGAAACCACATTAAATAAAATTAAAGCAAAAGGATTTATAAAAAGAGATTACATACCGGGATACGGGCTTTACAACTCTCCCCCACTTGGATTAGACTTCGTCCTCGAAGTCTAGACCGGCGAATAACTCGGGGTAGCTCTCGCGCATCTCCGCTTCGGGCTCCCACCTCCACTCTGAACCCTTCCGGTGCTGCCACTGAACCTTCACCAATCCAATGACCTTGTTGCGCAGGTTCTTCGTCTTTCTCTCCACGACAGCTATCGACTTCTCTACGTAGTTGAGCCTTTCGTCAATCTGAATGTCCTCGAGAGGAATCACGGCAGACTCATCTACTACACACTTCCGCTCCATAGTTGAGCCTTTCGTCAATCTGAATGTCAATCTGAATGTCCTCGAGAGGAATCACGACAGCTATCGACTTCTCTACGTAGTTGAGCCTTTCGTCAAGCTGTGCTCTGATACCAAGTTGTAACGTCCCAAAAATTTCAAGGAATTTAAAATTTTTAAAAGTAATACATTTCATTATAATCAAACCAAAAGTTAACCAATCACATTACAATAAGAATAAAGGTTGTTATTTAAAACCGTCAACAAAGTTTAAGCAGCGGAAAAGTTATATAAATCAATCCCCATTTACTAAAAATCAATTAAAACCATCATCGCCTTGCGCCCGTGTGTACCGTCACGCCCGACTGCTACTCGCACCTGAAATCATAAGATTTTGGGAAGGGGTAAGCACGAAGCTTAGTAAATTCAATCCTTACATAGGATCGCAATTATATCAGCATCACCCTTAAACATACCAGCACATAAGTTTCTTGGAACATCCATCAAGAAAATATAACACGATTAATAATAATCCTTATGCTCCTTGGAACCACCATCAAGAAGACATAATCACAACACATTATACCAATACACATACTCCTTGGAACAACCATCAAGAAGTGGCCTTATACTTCTTGGAACAACCCTCAAGAAGATATAATCACAACTCGCTATACAAATGCATATACCTCTTGGAACATCCATCAAGAAGTACATCAATCACAGTTCAATATATACACACAAATATATATATTCCATACCACAATAATATCAATAAACAATCATAATCAACACACTCGAACTATAGCAACACAAATATAATTCCCATCCTATGTAGTGAGAGAACTCACCTCAAACGCAAAGCTTATGACCTCAACCGCAACACGAACCGGCCAACACCAGTTCACCTTTTTCCACCTAAATAAGCGTTAACAATTGTCAAAGTGCCATCCGGATACCATCCGGTAACTAAATCTATCCGGATACTTATAATAAATTTAATACTTACCGGATACTTATCGCGTCCGGAGACCTTCATCACCACGGTTTCCGGATACATGGTTTTATCCGGAAACCTTCGACCTGCAGCCCAAAAATCGATCCAGATTCGTTTCTGTTCTATTAAGCTCATTCTAAACCATCCCATACAGTTCATAACCAATTTATACAGCTATTTCAAGGTTTAATTTAACATGAAAACACTGATTTAAGCAAGGAACAAATGAACTCGCCTTTTTGATGTAAAACCCACTTTGCTGCCCAAATTCACTCCCAAACTGCTGTAAACGATTTGAAAACCTATTCACAATCATAGATTCGTTTACAACCCTATAACTACAACAATTTATCAGAAACTCAGATTAATTTCTTACCAATTTGAGCCAAAACCTTGCTTTTCTTCCTTTTCTCTCTTTTTCCCTTTTCTCTCTTCTTGCTTTCTTTCTTCTCCTTTCTAAACCGACTCAGCCACCAAGATTTGAAATACTATCTGATTTTCAGATATTTTATCCAAACCTACTTTCCAAAATGACCAATTACACCTCCAAGTTTCCATTATTTCTCAAAACAACACCAAACTATAAACCCTTGTATTTTAACCCTATTGAATTATAAATTACAACATAATTCAAGGTTTTAAACCAAAATACAATTAGATCCCAATTCTCATTAATTACTATTATTGAAAATTCAGGATGTTACAAAGGCTGTCTGAGATGACATGTCTAAGGAGTTCAAAGCAGAAATGGCCAACATCTGCAGTTTATTGAAAGGCAAGGAGAAAGTGGTCGAAGCTGAACCTGCTACAACCGTTCCACCACCTTGGCTTACACCTACCCAAGTATCCTTCTCGGTGGATGAGCTCAAGACCATGCTCCTCGCCCAACTACTTCAACAATCCAACACCGACGCATCGTCAGAAGCCGATCTGCTATCTTTGCTCCGCACTCAGGTAACATCCCAACCAGCTCAAATCACAACCCGACTCAACCATCTTGACTCGACCCTTCAGAACATCTAAACCGCACTTGACACTTTATCCGAAAGGGTCATATCTCTGGAGAACACTTGTAAGGGTCATAAAACTTTGAATATGAATTAGTTATGTTGTATTATTTTTTCAGAAAATATTCTTATAATAAAAATATATAGAAAAGATATTGTTAACATGTAGAAAAAATATTATTATACTGTAATAATAAAAATATATTAAATGACGCTAATATTGAAAAAGTTATATTAACGTGAATATTTAATAATTTAAAATACATAATTTATTTTTAATTGTTCTTTATATATGTATTTTTTTGCAAACAAATATATTATTTTTATCTTAAATGTTAATACATAGAAACAAAAATTAAAAAATTAATTACAAATAAAAATCAAAAGTAGTTAAAATAATAATATTTCATTTTCCAATAATAATAAAAGTGATATTAAAAAAAGTGATTACAATGTAATATTAAAATATAATAACATATAAAATAACATGACGATGTAATTATTGAGTTATAATAATTCAAATATCTCTACCATAAAAAATGAGTGATTCTATTAAGACACCTCTCTAATTGCTACTTGTACACCTCCCTACTACTAATTATTACATAATCATGGATTTATTTACTAATCATCATAAATTAATATTTTTTTCTTCTTGTTTTTATGATAAGTAATCATTATCTTATTATTTTTATTGTTTTTTTATATTTGTAAATAAATATGTGGATCCCAGATTAACAAGTGCAATATGATGAATCAACACAAATCAGTATTAAGTCATAAATCTCACTTTTGATTGATGAACATAATTCGTAAATCAGTAGCCGTACATGAAAGGTAATTAAGAAATCTGTGATTAGGTCATTAACCCTAATTAGAGACCTAAGCCATCTATTTATACCCCAAAAGGGATATTTACAAGATATGGCAAAACTAGTCCCTTAACGTCTATTCAACTAACATGAGACCTAACAATCTTCCTCTTTGAATTGAAGTTTGATCTCACGCCAGTTAGGGACATAACGCTTTCGGATAGCGAACAAAATCTCGAAGTGCCGGATGGATTTCCTGAATTCCATCCTTTCTTAAATCGCCTTGATGAGTTCTTTGGCAATATATTTTCTGATATTCGCGTAGTTCTCTGACGATTATCTTTCTTCTTCTTCAATGATCTCCTTGAGCACGTTCTGAATCTTCAACAAAGTTCCCTCACTGAATTTATGCACCTCGCTGATTCTCATGAACCGTTTCTCCCCTTTATCATTCAGATATACGATCCCTGTTTCTGGTTTGGGTTGGAGAGTATGTACCTGTACATCTTCGGCAACGGGAAGAGTCAGATTGGGCTTCAAAATGTTGATCTTTTTCTGATTGCTTTCTAAAACCAGTTGAAAATTGTTGATGTATGCGAGGGTAATTGTGCATTTCATGAATCGCTTTAGAGTTTCGAGGGCTTTGGTGTAAGGCAACGGTCGAATGGTATGGGTCTTCAGCTCTTTCAGTAATACCGAGAAGTCTCTCAGATTCAGATTTATGAAATTGGCTTCAGAGAATACCCATTCATTTCCATCATCCCTTTTTACCGTGAAAATAGGGAACCATACACTTAGAACTTTGTCTGACACGATCTCCACAATTTCGGTTATTCTGTGTCTCGTTCGGACTTCGTGGACCATTATTCTTCTCTTTATAACTTCCAAATACTGTGAACGAACTGGATCCTTTAGAAATGAGACCCCATGGCACATAATCGGGTTAAGAGGCCTAATCCAGTGGGCAAAGATCTTCTTCTGTGATTCCTCCAAGTATGGAACCTGGATTCAGACTCTCTCCCAACGAACTGGTTGAATAGGTCCGGGTTGAGCCGTTTTTGGGTCTGGAGTTGGAAGTTCGGATGTACCTGCAGTATCGTGTAAGTCGTGCTGAGGGATAGATTCCTATTCGCTCTGAAGGAGGAACTGGTCGTAGTCGTCGTCGTTCATAAACTCGTCTTCATCAGAGAAATTCCAAAGAGCATCCATCTATGATTGGATGGCTGAAACTGCTTTCTCTCTCCATTCTCTTTCCAATTCCGGATTGCTATCGGAGTCCTCATCAATAAATTCTAGGACTGGCCTTTCCGGAACCGTTAGCAATAAGATATCTTCTGGTACTCCCTCGGACTTTTCAACCATTGGGTCTGCTGACTCTGGCACTAACTCCCTGGCCGGTGTAGACAACTCCATGTCCTGAACCATCTCTGAGTCGTCTGGTTGTTGGTGTGGTTTAGTTTCAGCTGGAGTGACTGTTGAAGGTTCTGTCGCTGAGGTTGACAGCTCGGTCAGTTTTAGTCTCTTCTTCCCCTCATGTTGGTCAGGATCCTCTTGATCATCATGTATTCTTTTGGAGCCCAGCGCTTGACCCTTACACGTGTTCTCTAGGCTGGCAACCATCTTAGATAAGGTTTCGAGGGTGCGTTGGACGTCGGTTAAGGTTGTAGTAAGTGTATCAAGCTTTGTGTTTATTTGGACTTGGGGATCATTTTGAGTGACTGAGGGTGGTGTTTGGGCTTGTGAGCGAAGAATACTCACTAAATATGCTTCAGAGGATGTACTGGTGTTGGATTGGGACAAGAGCTTATCGAGTAAAGCAGCTTTTAAAGCATGGACGCTCATGTCCTGCGGGTTAGGTGTCGGGTGAGGAATAGGTACCTGTGGTTGCGTAGGGGGATCAATATCGATTCCTTTTCCCGTGATGGACCTCTTGATGAAATCCATATCCTCTGCAAGCTTTCTCAAAATCTCGTCTTGGACAGCCTTTAAGGCGCCGTCCAGAGTTTCCTTGAGACAAACTCCTGGATACTAACACATGGAGCACTTAGATTACCAGTTGTGGTGACTGTGGTGGAATGCACCGCAGTACTGCCTGCGCTCACGGTTGGCGTGATGGTAGCCGTGGCAAGACTTCCACCCTATCCTTGCAAGCCACCAGAAGGTATACTTACTCGGGGTGTTCCGGTCGAGTCACAAAGAGTCTCGACCGTAGCAGTAGGTATGGGATGTGTCCTAGCCAAAGATATAATATCAACAAATGGCTCTAGAGTCGATTGTGCGCCCAAAGAAGTTGAGAACCGAGGCAGGAGTTCTCTTGTTTCAACACCAGAACTCTCCAAGTGAGAGACCGTTGGTAGATGTGCTACGTCCCCTTGTGAGAATGAAAAAGTTTCCTTTTAAGAGGATACTGAGTGGCTAGTTAGGGTGTGCAAATGCGTCACTAGGCCCACTACGTCTTGTTCAATACCCTGTCGCAACAAATGAGACGGGGTAGTAGATGTGGCTGCCTGGCTAAATGGAGGCTGATTGGGAGCAACCTGAGAAGATTGCTCCATCACTTGTACACTCTCATTCTTTTTCTTACTTCTCCGTTCACGCACTTGCTCACTTGTACCTTCTTTTTCGACTACAGTTCCCCCTGCTCTCCTTATCTCTCCAGACTGGGCTATGGTTCGGGGTGTGGGTTTCATGCGAGAATGATCGTCGTTGTTGTCGTCCGAGTCAGTGGATTCATCGTCTGAGCCGGATTCCGAGGACCCGGATTCAGAACATGACGCTGAACCTAATTCAGAACCAGATTTGGAACCCGACTCTGAGCCGGAGCCTGACTCGGAGCTGGAATAGGAGGCTGCCTCTTCTACTTGGGCTTGTTCGCGCATGATGTCTTCCACTACCACCTCATGCAGTTCTGGTTCGTCGTCTTGAGGTTGGGTAGAGGCATGTGGTGGAGTGGGTGGTGTCGTGACGAGCTAGCTTCGCGTATGCACCTTTCAGCACTGCCCACGTCGCGTCCCCTCACACTATGTTCTCTCATCACGCCCTGTTCGGGAGCCCCTGCTCGCCGAACTCTGCCACCTTAAGTATGTGGACCCTCGTGTCTCTCAGGGCACGCTCCTTGGGCAGGTCCTGCCGGATCTGGCCGGACCATCGGAGCAACTAAATTATTCTCTCGCCTATAAGCTATCACACACAGTGCCGATTGGTCTGCGATAGCTAGCAAGTCGTTGGGTATCAGCATCGGGACTAGGTCAGGGATCACTTGTTTATTCTGAATCATAGTCATACGGGTTTAGAGCATTACCTCGTGATGGCACGTCGAGGGATCGTGGGGTCGGCAGCCATGAAATGGGCCACGATAAGTTGCAGGAAGCGCGAGAATGGTTGGAACGTGAGGCGCTTGTTTCCTTGCTTCTTCTGGACCTTCTCGAGCAGTTCAGTCCAAAGAAATGACGCGTAGTCGATGTTTTGGTTGTATATTACGCCGTGGAACAGTCGAAGCAGATTGACTGTCGTCTGAATGGATGATAAACACCTGTTCAGGATAGTGAACAAGGTGTACCATATTGGCTGGATGTGAATTCTAGAGAACCAAGATGGATGGTTTAGTTCCTTGGCGTAACCAAGAGGGTGCAGTTCTTGGCACATAACTGCATCAGAGACAGCAACATCGTAGTCAACTAGGCCTGGAACAGTTGTCGCCGCTGGAAGATCGAGGAGCTGGCAGAAAATTTCTCGAGAAATGAGCACCGGAGAGTCACCGATGCGACCTTGGAGGTCGAAGTCTTGGCCGCGTGCGACGGAGGTGAGGGACCTCCAGAGTTGGTGCACGTACACGATTGGAACGTTTGCGGTGGCCGTCAAGGCTCGGTTGAGTGTGTGGCGCTTGAGAATATCCATTATGACGGGGCGTTGGCAAATGATATTCGATGTGTCCAAGTGAAAGTTGTTCGAGAGGAGTGGTAGGTTTGGACCAACGGGGAGTAGTGGGGCATCGCCTTGGGGTTGGTTCAGTTGTGCCATGATCGTACCTGTTAAAGACGAAATAAAGTTGAGTGCACACGACAAATGTAGCATAATGCCGTGTTTTGGGGCTTGAGTTCTCGGATTTAGGAAACACCGAGAGTCGAGTAAGTCCCGAAACACATTACTAACCGGGTCTCGGGGAGCCCGGAGTGCAGTCATTAAAAGTATGGCCAACTTCACTCATACAGATAGATATTATTAAAAAAATAAGCAATCCGGAACCACATAAGATCCGGAACCGGATTGGATCCGGAACTGGGATAGGTAGAGACCGGAACCCGGGGACATCCGGAACCTATAAATACCGGAACCGGTGTCGATACCGGGAGTCTTTGAAACCGGAACCCGGGGACATCCGGAACCGGTACAGACCGAAACCGGTGTCGATACCGGGAGATTATGAGACCGGGACTTGAAAACCAAACCGGAATCGGAACCGGGAGTAGGCGAACCCGGATCGAATTGGATCGGAATTCGCACCTTCCAGAACAGACTCCGGAACCTACATCGGGTAGCAATCGACAGGAACATTCAAAATCGAACCATCTTGGGCTAAAATCGGTGGTCAAAAACGATTAACACATTCGATTATGAGGTTGATTACCCATGTTGTGAAACGATTGGGGTTCGAAATCTCAAACCGATGGGTTTAGAAACCCTATCGGCGCCATCGCACACAAAACAGTCAAATTGGGAGATTTGCGAGTTTGATTGATCGATTGCAAGTTTCAATTCTAGATTAACCACAGTTCAGAACACATACCTGAAGATCAGATTGATGAATGGAGATCGATTGGAGCAGATTCACAAGTATAGAGCAACAGTTGGTTTAGGAGAGATTTCGTGCGAGAAATTTGAAGATGTGAGGAATCGTTTAGACAAAGTCCGATATTTATATCGGTCACTACCGGGAGAGAGCCCGGTACCGGTTCCTTACCTCTCCCGGTTCCAACTGAACTCAACTTTTAAAATTGACAGAATTTACCCCTGAAGTTTGGAAAAACTCTAAAAATACCCCTGAGATTTAAAAATTTCAAATTAGACCTTCAGGTTTAGTACTTTTACTTTCTCCCCCTCAACTTTTCAAAAAAATTCAACTCTCCCCCTCAACTTTTCAAAAGAGGACAATTATCCCCCTAAACTTTTCAAAAATGTAACTCTCTCTCTACTTTCCAAAAATTGAAACTCTCCCCCTCAACTTATCAAAAAATGCAACTCTCCCGTAGCAAAGATTGAGGAACTTACCTTGGAGACTTGGCTCTTGAGGAAAAACCTTGCTGAACAGTAGGTTAGTTGCTAGGGAAATAAATTGAAAAAAAATTTAAACTAAAGATATTAAAGAAACATGCAGAAAATCGAAAAGTAAAACGAAACACTATAACGTAAATACAAGAGTACAAGTCACCGATGTGCTTGAAACACCAAAGCTACACTGCGAGACAAGTGTAACTGGTTAAGAGACAGTTGTCCCGTAGTGAAGAAAAGGTGTGACAAGTACAACATTGACTCAAACTTTCAAATTAAGCATAACCATCTTGGACACGAGTTCATTGAACCGTTTTTCGTCCAAAGCTTTGGTAAAAAGGTCTGCTAATTGATTTTTTGTACTTACGAAGTAGAGTTCCACCATACCTCGTTCCACATGGTCTTTGATGAAGTGGTAGCGCACGTCAATATGCTTTTTCTTCGTATGTTGGACCAGATTGCCCGTGATTGTTATGACACTCTTGGAATCACAGTAGATCGGGATGTTCGAGTAGAGAAACCTGTAATCCTTCAGTTGCGTACGCATCTAGATGACTTGGGAACAACAACTAGCCGCGGCCACGTACTCTGCTTCCGCCATGGAGGTGGAGATGCACGTTTGCTTCTTGGAGTCCCAACTAACTAACTTATCGCCAAGGAACTCGACCTGACCCGTGGTGCTCTTCCGATCGAGCATACTTCCCGCGTGGTCAGCATCTAAGAATGATGTGAGTTCAAAACCTGTGTCCTTAGGGTACCAAATGCCAAGATTAGCAGTACCTTTTAAATAACGGATAATACGCTTCACTGCTATAAGATGTGACTCCTTTGGTTTAGATTGAAACCGAGCACACAAAAAGGTAGAGAACATTATGTCCGGCCTACTTACCGTTAAATACATCAACGAACCTATCATTCCTCGGTAGGTAGTAGTATTCACGTCCTTTCCGTCAGGATCAGCGTGTAACTTCGTACCAGGTGCCATTGGAGTTTTCATGGGTGTAAACTATTCCATCTTGAATTTCCGAAGAATATCCGCGATATACTTAGATTGATTGATGAATATCCCGGTCGACAGTTGTTTAACTTGAAGACCGAGAAAGAAATTTATCTGACCCATCATACTCATTTTAAAATGGGCTTTCATGAGGACTGAAAAGTTGTAACAATATTGTGGGTTCGTAGAGCCGAAAATAATATCATCGACATAGACTTGAATTAAAATGATATCCTCACCTTCCCTTTTGATGAAAAGGGTTGCGTCTATTTTACCTTTCGAGAAGCCGGCATTTTTGAGAAAAGTTGATAATGCATCATACCAGGTGTTAATGCCAAAAATCGTCCAAAAGGATAACTTAAGGTTGATTGTGGAATTTAACAACTAAAGAAGGGAATCTTTCGACAAAGCGTACGACAAAGACGGAAAATGTAAATGAGACAGAGATTTTGGTGACGCGGGAAAAACCTCAACGAGGAAAAAACCCGCGGACGACTGTGGAAGTCGTCGCTGCACTATGGTCGCCAAACAGGGGCGATGTCCTTATGTTTCGAGTGTCGATCATACAGTGATTACAATACAAATGAAAGGAAATACTTTAAACATAAAGTAACAAGTGTGTCGAATGTAAAAGACTAGTGTATCGTGTGTAAAAACTAAGTGTCGTGTATGAAAGTCGTGCGTCGAGAGCGATCTATTGAGAGAGAATTCTTTGCTTCGAGTGTTCTTCAGAGTCCGGATGTTCTCAAATGATGCGTAATGCCAATTAAGTGAGATCATATGTCCCCAAAATGATGGTTTGAGCTCGGTTTTTATAGTCTTCGTATCATTCAATGATCTTCATAAATGCTTTTGATAACTGTCGTAACGGATGCTGGACTGAATGCTCGTAATTGACCTTGTCGGTTATAGCCGTTGGTCATTAATGACATTGATTCCTGCATTAAACAATGAAAAAGTAACAGAAATGCCATACGTTAGTCGGTCGAGGTCGCAAGGTTCCACACGACGGACGTGTGTACTAGGAGACGTCGCGGTCGAGTGTCGTGAGGTAAATATCTTTCGATTTTGATTTTGACCAGGGAATAAAGTATTGTGATTTTACCGTATTATGGATAAGTGTAATAAAGGTTTTCCTTACCTTGGTCGTGGTCGAGATTGGCAAATTTTTACCCAAACAGTTTTCCCTCAAAATTTGAAAATAGAATGGCAAATTCAAATTTTAAATTTTGTCAGTCAAATGTCCAGGGTCGTGACACGTGTCGAAAGTTACCTTTGTTGTCTTGGAACTGGATCGGTCAAATTCCAACTAAAGAGGAAGTCGAAAAGGGGATAAGGTCGTGACGTCATGCTGACGCACGATCCTGTTGAACAGCTGTCATTGCCAGGTGTCGACGATCCGTGTGGTTATACGGAAAGGCAAAGGCACGTGTCGATCACCGGAAGACTCGACCTGACACGATCATTTACATAAATAGCGACCCTTGACAGATCCTTTCCTTTTTACGATTCCAGAGAGATTTTCTTGCCTTTCTTTAGCGATTTGCTTCCAAACCTGCAAGAGTTGGAGTTTTTGAGGATTTATAGCGCCTATATAAGGTACGACTCTCATCCTTTGTATTCGTCGTAAGTCGATAGCTAGAAAGCCTAGGAAAAACTGGGACATTTGGGGTCTTTCAGATCGACAAACTTGGTTAACGGGACTATCGATGTCGATAGAGCCTCGGAGCACCATTAGAGATCAGGATGATCTTGATAGCTTTAGAAATCTAGCGAAAATCCCTGCGGGGATTACCGTGAGCAAAGCTGGTAATATCCGACCGGAGATGTGCCCAGAGGGGTACGTCGTGATCTACGAGTATCCCTTTAAGATAGGATTTCAGTGGCCATATTCGCCTCTAGCCAAGGCGTTTATGTGCGAGTTCGATTTGTCACCAGGGCAACTGATGCCCTAATTCTGGTCAGTTATCCAGGTCATCGAGCGAATTACCGCGAGCTGGGAATTGCCGATGAACGTGACGGACCTGCTAACGGCTTATCAGGTCAATAAAGATACGTACCGCCGCTATAGCTTGTTTTCCAAACACAAGGGCGATCGTACCTTGGTCTTGAAAACCGCGGTTAACGACCGCAAATGGAAGACCAGGTACATACTCGTACGGGTAGTGACGTTGGACACTGATAGTGTACCCTATTCCGCTTGTCTTACTCTTTCCACTACTTCAATTACTCAACCGATTTTCCTTTCTTCCTTTACAGAATCTCAGGCGAAGATGACGCATGCGGCTGCCAAGAAGGCAGCTCAAGCTGAGCTGGCCCGTCAAGGCAGAGAAAAGAGGAAGGAAGTCCCGACAACTTGGTCGGGAGTCTTAAAGAAAAAAGAGGCCCCGACAACTGGGTCGGGGGTCCTAAAGAGGACAAGGACGACGGTCCTGAGGGAACCGTTTTCGAAGGTAAGCGACCCGTCGAGAGTCGTTAGTCCTGAGAAGGAGAAGGCGGCGATCGCGACTCCCGAGAAGACGAAGGTGTCTTTCGATGCGGTCGACGCGGCGCCATTCAGCCCGACGCTTCAGGCGACAAAGACGGCGTCTGCGTCTGCGACGTCGACCCGTATAGAGGCCGACAAGGGCAAGGGTCACACGACCACGGAGAAGGAGGTCACGACGGTTAATTTTACATTGCCGTCGGGCTTCTTAGCTGACAACGTCCTAGACGGGACGAAATTATTTCCCAATCTGGGGAAGTTTCAGCTCCCTCCTTTCAAGGAGCGTTTTAGGGGGGTTTCCGTCGAGGATACGAGTGCGCACGTTGCCGGACTGGCGTTCATGGTAAGTCTATCTTTCAAGACGTAGATTATGATATTGTTGTTTATCTTGATCAAATGTTTGCTTAACATGTGTCTTACGTTTTTTCAGACGTTTCAGTCTTCTTTGGCCCTGCACGCCGAGACGATGAAGATCGAAGGTCTTGTGTCTTCTGCTCTTAAGAGAGAGGACGCGGCGTTGGAGAGGGAGAGGTCCGCTAAGGAACGGGTCGATGCCATGTCCGTACGTCTCGACGATGCCTTGAACGCACTGGAGGCCGAGGGACATGCTAAGGATGAGGCGAACCACCGCCTCAAGATGTCTTTATCTCTACTCAATGATCAAAGGAAAGAATTGGACAGGACCAAGGAATCTCTGACTGCAAGTGAAAAAGAAGCTGGGGATTCTAGGTCCAAGGTGGCGAGTCTGGAGAAGGAAGTCGAGGAGCTGAAGGATGAGGTTAAGTCCATCTTTGCTTTCGCTCGACTCACTGCGTGGGCAGCCATCATGCGACGCCACCTAGCGGGCAAGAATCCCCTGGCCTTGGCTTCGGACGAGCTGGACCTCTTCTACCGGGAGGTTGGGACCGAGAGAGATCTCGACTCGGACGATGAGAAGGGGGTTGAGGAGGAGGATGGTCTCCAAGGCGAGTCGTCAGACAAGGATGCGACTGACGCTCCTCCCCAGCTCTAGAAAAATATCTTTGTTTTTGTTTGTCGCTGCTCGACCGTTGGTGGTCGAGTTGTTTTGGATGTAAATGACAGTTCGTTCAATGAATGAAACTTAATTTTCTTTTAAACTTATGTCTTATATGTTTTGTGAATAAATACATCAATTGTGAAATTCATCAAGTATAGAATAAACAAGAAATCGTGCCACTCAGGCATCTCTCATAATACACAAGTCATAAGACTTTTTGAATCATGTTGGCAAACATAAGCACATGCGATCACATCATTCATTCGGAACACGACATTCTTTTAAATTAAACAACTTAGATCTGATGGTCGTTTAGACCTTATGATGGCACAACTAGATCGTACGATGAACTTGAATCATGCGTCCCTATGATAGGATAATCGAGTCATAGACCTGATCGCTTATGTCGTGTGATCCTGCGAGGGTGTACTGATGTCATGTAATAGACTCAGTAACTTATGTCATGCGATCCTGCGATAAAAAAATGTCATAGGTTGGTTGTTGGCTAGCCAACGACCCTCCGACGCTTAAGTCAGTAATCGTCGTGATAAAAAATCATATGAAAGGAGGAAAAGGAGTTAGAAAAAGTACCTTCTCAGATTATTCCTGTTTTAAGGGGTGTATCTGCCCCTCGTCGTTTATCACCTTATTCCTTTCAGGAGCAAATAGGTTTAAATGATGGGTCGACGCTGAGTTTTTGGGAATCGATGTCAAGGTCTACGTCGACTATGTCTTCGTGCGACCAGGCAAAGTAAGCTGATATGTTTCTGTAAAAAAGACATTAGTTTGTCTCTAAGGTAGGGATAGGAGGACGAACCTGTCAAGACCTTATGACCAGGCTCGCTTTTGTTCAGGACGACTTCCCCGACCCGTGACTGCTAGACGGCCTATTTTCACGGCTTCAAAGTGGTCTTATAGCAGTCACGGGCGACTTTCGGCTCACTTTTGATTTCTTGGACTCCCCACGGCGTAGGGAACTTCAAGGTTTGATGATACGTCGAGGAACGGCTTTCATTTCATGGATCCATGGTCGACCTAAGATGATGTTATAGGCCGACGCACAATCGATGACGCTGAACTTTGTCTGCTTGTTGATTCCTCCTGCATAGACGGGTAAGATGATCTCTCCAAAGGTGCTCGTCGCATCTCCATTGAAACCGACCAATGTTGCCGACCGTCGGGTGATGTTTGGGTAAAAAATCACACCCTCGACCGACTTAAGAAATTCCCCCGACCGACAAAGGTAACACCCATTATTGCCATATCCCCGACACACGATAGTTGGTTATTAAAAGACATATTGGGTCAATAGTCATTTTACATCTAAATGATCGCACGTCACGTGTCGCACATCATGTGTCGTACGTCGCATATTGCTAGTCTCACGTCACTAGCCTTACGTCACTAGTCTTATGCTACTAGTCTTACGTCACTAGTCTTATGCTACTAGTTTGACGTTATTAGTCTTACGTCGCCAGTTACGTGTCGCCAATTACGACTCGTAGGTCTTACGTCGACAGTCTCCGGTCATCGGTCTTATATCGCTCTGGTCTTACGAACTAATCCTGCGACATCGTCATCATGGTCTAAACGACTTAGTGGTTTTACGACCTAATCTTACGACATTTTCATAAGACCACTCCTATATCAAGATAAGGTCTTACAAGATATTTACAGTCATATACATGGTCTTATATTCCGGCGATGGTCGTATGCTCTGTAAGACCAATGTCCAGAACTTAAGACGGTCTTACGATTTCGCTAACCCTTAATGGTCGACAACCGTTTCCTTTGTTCATTAATGCAGGTCTACGAGCATTCATGGCACAAACGGTTAGTAACGGACGAGCTCTTAATGACATTAAAGAGTCGACGACGGTTACAAAACCAATCATCAAAGCGCATTAAAGGCCCGACATCGGTTATAAAATCAAGCCATCAAGACACATTAATGACCGGTGAAACCTATATAAAGGCATACTCCAACCTCGAGCAAATGGACAAATTCATCTAGCTATACAACTGCATTCTCATCTACTTCTGCATTTTCTCTCTCGTATTCGAGCACACGTCGCTAACGCAAGTACCGCACGACAACAGTTCAAACCGCACGACAACAGTTCAAGCCGCACGATAACAGCTTGTTTCACACGTTTAACACACGACGCACACCTTTTACACACGACTAAGTGTATTTTTACTTCATTTGTAACCTATTGTACACATATCATCTGTCACAAAAGGACTTTCGCCCCTGTTTGGCGAACCATAGTGCACTGTCGACTCTCACAGAGTCGACCGCGGTTTTTTCCTCATTTTGGGGTTTTCCGCGTCACCAAATCTCTCGTCTTATTTACTTTTTCCTCGCAATTGTGTTATTTGGCTTGAGATACGTTTCTTTAGTTGTTAAATGTCCACATCGACCTTAAGTTGTACTTTTGTGCGATTTTTGGCATTAACAGTTTGGCGCCATCCGTGGGACCCCATCTAGAGAAAATCTCAAGCCAACGCACATATCGCTCTAACGATCTCGTAAAGTTTTTTCAGGTATATGGCAAATTGTCAAGATCCCCTGATTCAACTTCAATCGGAAATGAATGCGGCTCGAAGCCAGATTCAAGCCCTGATAAAAAAAATGTTCCGTCAAAGTATCGCATGTATCGCATCATCCAAGGGACTCGGGGGCTCGGAGCACCCTTCACAAACTGAAAAATACCACATGTGATTTCAAAAGTCCTCGGAAAAAGGCGCCTATCGACTCCGTGTAACGGGTAACTGTGACGTCTCACTTAAAACAACTCTATATATATACTCTAAGTATATTCTCCTCGTTCAATTCCTATGATCTAATATACAAATGTGGATTTAAGCATCAAAGGATCATTGGTCAACCAACGACCACCCCCGATTTTACATTGCAGGCTCGCAAGATCATATAAATGCAGGTCTTACGATTTATATCATGAGAACACAAAAGTCCCTATGACTTAAAACCCAGGTCTTACGATTCATATCGTGAGAAACAAAAGTCTCTAGGAATTATATCATAAGTCTTACGATTTATATCGTGAGAAACAAAGTCTCTACGACTTAAAACGCAGGTTGCTATTTATAGTCGTCAGTAAAAGATGACTTACATTTTTTCTTACGATCGCCAGTCATGGCAAACGCAGGTTACGATTTATAGTCGTCGATAAGAAACGACTCATATTTTCTTATGGTCGCCAGTCATGGCAAACACAGATTGAAATTCTCGGTCGCCAATAAAAGCGACTCGCATGTTGAAATCTCACGATCGCTAGTCATGACCTATGCATGACTTGTACATTGAATCTCGCAATCACCAGTCATGGTAAGACGTATATCAAAACGCAAAAGTCGCCGATAAATGCGACTCGCACATTTTAATCTCAGGATTGCCAATAAAGGCAGGTCGCAAGATTAACCGTATAGTGACAAGCAAAGTCTTTCAAGAAGGCGACTACATCCTCCGTCGAGTGTTCCAAAGCACTCAAGAGCTTAATGCAGGTAAACCTTTCACCAAGTGGGAAGGTCCTTATCATATCTCAGAAGTTGTGGGTAAAGGTGCCTATCGGCTCCAAACCCTCGACGGTCGAGATATCCCACGCAGCTGGAATGCAACGCATCTGAGAAGGTATTTCTTCTAAGTCCTTTTCCTTCTTTCATACGGTTTTTTATTCATCACGACGATTACTGACTTAAGCATCGGAGGGTCGTTGGCTAGCCAACGACCAACCTCTGACATTTCTTTATCGCAGGATCGCATGACATAAGTTATTAAGTCTATCACACGACTTCGGTAAAATCGCACGATATAAACAATCAGTTTTATTAGACGACTCGATTGTATAACTATAGGAACACATGATTTAAGTTCATCGTATGATCAAATCATGCGATCGTAAGGTCTTGCGACCCCACAATCTAAGTTCTTTAACTTAGAAAAATTTCATGTTCTGAATGAATGCTTTGATCGCATGCGCTTATGTTTACTTATACGATTCAAAAATATGAAAGTCTTATGACTTACGTTCTAAGCGTTGTATTACAATGGATGCCCAAGTCGCACGATTTCTTGTTCATTTTTGTACTCAATGAACTTTTACAGTCGATATTACATCTGTCCATCACATGTATGAGTCGAAATAATACTCAAGTTCAATAGAAAGGTAAAATTTTTACCGATTATCGCTAAAGCAAAACTTACACAACGTAACATAGGTCTCTAACGACCGTATCGGCTCGGAACGCCAGATCATAGGTCTCTAACGACCGTATCGGATCGAAACGCCAGAACATAGGTCTCTAACGACCGTATCAGCTGTAAATGGCAGAACATAGGTCTCCAACGACCGTATCGGCTGTAAACGCCACATCATAGGTCTCTAACGACCGTATCGGCTCGAAACGCCAGAACATAGGTCTCTAACGACTGTATCGGCTGTAAATGCCAGAACATAGGTCTCTAACGACCGTATCGGCTGTAAACGCCAGATCATATGTCTCTAACGACCGTATCGGCTCGAAACGCTAGAACATAGGTCTCTAACGACCGTATCGGCTCTAAATGCCAGAACATAGGTCTCTAACGACCGTATCGGCTGTAAACACCAGATCATATGTCTCTAACGACCGTATCAACTATAAACGCCAGATCATAGGTCTCTAACGACCGTATCGGCTCGGAACGCTAGATCATATGTCTCTAACGACCGTATCGGCTCGGAACGCCAGATCATAAGTCTATAACGACCATATTGGCTGTGAACGCCAGATCACAAGTCCATAACAACCGTATCGGCACAGAACGTCAGGACATAAATTTCTAGCGACTGCATCGCAAGAATCTTAAATTGGTTCGATCATTCTATGATCATCACCAAACTATATTTCGGCCCAATCGTCTTATGATTGTTTCCCATCCCAGACGTCTCATTTGGATCGTTTTACGATCACCGTCGGTTCCTTACGTTTTAAGGTCGTCTTACTACCGTCGGATGAACTCCACAAGTATCTTGCGCATTAAAGATCATCTTTCGGTCGCCGCAACTTACTTAATACTATCGACTGGTCTCGTGATTTTTGCTGACTAAGTCGGTTTTCTTCTAATGATCCAATTAGGAGAAGTGACACGACTCATCATTTTACTTTGGTGCGAGATCTGAAACTCAAATGGCTTTGAAATTCAGATCTCGGGGGGTTAACTGTTTGGGTAAAAAATCACACCCTCGACCGACTTGAGAAATTCTCCTGACCGACAAAGGTAACACCCATTATTGCCATATCCCCGACACACGATAATTGGTTATTAAAAGACATATTGGGTCAATAGTCATTTTACATCTAAATGATTGCACGTCATGTGTCGCACGTCATGTGTCGCACGTCATGTGTCGCACATCATGTGTCGCACGTCGCATATCGCTAGCCTTACGTCACTAGCCTTACGTCACTAGTCTTATGCTACTAGTCTTACGTCACTAGTCTTATGCTACTAGTCTTACGACACTAGTCTTACGTCGCCAGTTACGTGTCGCCAGTTACGACTGGTAGGTCTTACGTCGACAGTCTCCTGTCATCGGTCTTATATCGCTCTGGTCTTACGACCTAATCCTGCGACATCGTTATCCTGGTCTAAACGACTTAGTGGTTTTACGACCTAATCTTACGACATTTTCATAAGACCATTCCTATATCAAGATAAGGTCTTACAAGATATTTACAGTCATATACATGGTCTTATATTTTGGCGACGGTCGTATGCTCTGTAAGACCAACGTCCAGAACTTATGATGGTCTTACGATTTCGCTAACTCTTAATGGTTGACAACCGTTTCCTTTGTTCATTAATGCAGGTCTACGAGCATTCATGGCACAAACGGTTAGTAACGGACGAGCTCTTAATGGCATTAAAGAGTCGACGACGATTACAAAACCAATCATCAAAGCGTATTAAAAGCCCGACAACGGTTATAAAATCAAGCCATCAAGACACATTAATGACCGGTGAAACCTATATAAAGGCATACTCCAACCTCGAGCAAATGGACAAATTCATCTAGCTATACAACTGCATTCTCATCTACTTCTGCATTTTCTCTCTCGCATTCGAGCACACGTCGCTAACGCAAGTACCGCACGACAACAGTTCAAACCGCACGACAACAGTTCAAGCCGCACGACAACAGCTTGTTTCACACGTTTAACACACGACGCACACCTTTTACACACGACTAAGTGTATTTTTACTTCATTTGTAACCTATTGTACACATATCATCTGTCACAAAAGGACTTTCGCCTCTGTTTGGCGAACCATAGTGCACTGTCGACTCTCACAGAGTCGACCGCGGTTTTTTCTTCGTTTTGGGGTTTTCCGCGTCACCAAATCTCTCGTCTTATTTACGTTTTCCTCGCAATTGTGTTATTTGGCTTGAGATACGTTTCTTTAGTTGTTAAATGTCCACGTCGACCTTAAGTTGTACTTTTGTGCGATTTTTGGCATTAACAGGTGATTTCCGATCGACCGATTCCCATGGCCTTGATGGTATCAAGGAAGATGACGTTCGCTGAACTGCCTCCATCGATCAAGACTCGTCGGGTTAAACAATTACCAATCGTGAGTTGAATAATCAACCCGTCATGATGCTTGCGATATGAATCACCGAGGTCGTCTTGGTCGAACGAAATCTTCATGGCTTATGACTATAGATCTCCTGTGGGTCTCGATGAGCGCGGGATAGGCCGATTGTCAGGTGCCTGATTGGCATGACGTTTGGCTGCGGAATACATCAATCCGCGTACGTCGGAACCACCAGTGATGCAGTTGATGACCTTCGAATGCTCGGGGGTCGGCGGTCGAGCGTCATTAGCTGGAGTAACGACGTCGTTGATGATACTCTTGAGATTGCCTTTCGGGACATGATATGCCAGTTCCTTTTTTAGGGCTATGCAATCGTCTGTTATGTGACCGTGGTCGACGTGGAAGTCGCACCACTTTGATTTGCCTTTCTTGTCGTCATCTTGCTCGGATTTCTTTGGCCACCGGATGGTCGCATGGACGGTCTTCAGAGCCTCGACCAAGTCCTTAGTAGTCCCCTTGAATCCGTAGGAGGATACCTTAGGGTACTGAGGGAATTTGGTCGCGGTCTTAGATTCTGCTTTCGTCTTGAACCGGACGTTCGTGATTTGTCGCATAGGCTCTGATTTGGATGCTGCATTTATTTTGAATTCTGGCTTCTTAACACCAAGCAACCTCTTATCGTCGGTGTACTTACGACGAAAGGCAGCATCATCTTCTACCCTCATATAAGCAAGGGTTCTGGCTCGGACGTCTTCGAAATTCTCTGTGGGATATTTTGTCAGATCGGTGTATAGACCCGAACTGTCGTCTAGACCACGCTTGTAGGCTTCGATCGCGATCTTGACGTCGCAGTTGTGGACACTGATCATCTCTGCATTGAACCTATTGAAGTAGCTTCGAATTGATTCATTGGCCTTTTGTACGACATAATACATGTCGCTGGTTTGCTTCTCCATCTTGCGACTACTGGCGAATTGCTGGGAGAACTGGTTGACCAACTCAGCGAACGACCCGATGGATTTGGGGTTGAGGTTGATCAACCATTGGAGGGCAGAACCTGTGAGGGATCGAGATCGTCCACATTAGCTGCTTATAATGCGCGATGTGCTCCGTCGGATCGATTATCCCCGAATACTTGGACGTAAAGGCGGGGATATTATACTTCTTCGGGACGTCGACGGTCGCGATCTTATCGATGAAAGGCGACGCCTGATACCCCGAACGAGGCTCGATGTCGACGGGCACGGCTGCCCCTGGCAGCTTAGCAAGCAAAGACAGGACGCGCTCGTTCTGATCTTCTAGCATTTTCAACCGCTGGGCGACGGGGTCAATAGGATCGGGATTTGCACCTGCAACGGATCAACCCCCGAACTGGTTCCATTTCCATACGACGAGCCATTGGTGTCACCGTTGAAAGAGACAAAATATGGCAGCGACCCATTCTGAAATGGCTGAGGTCCATTCTGCATGAGTGGAGGCCTTATATACTGAGGAGGAACCGTCCCGAACTGGGGATTTGGATTGAACGTTCCCTGCTGCTGGTTCTGCATGAATGGACCTGGTCCTGGATTGCGGACGAATGGAGCTGAACCAGGGTTATGGACGAATGGAGCGGATCCTGGATTTTGACTGAACGATCCTTGACCTGGATTATGGACGAATGGTCTTGGACCGTTCTGCGGTCCGAAGGGAATTCTCAGCCGCGTGATTTCCTCAGCTGCTCTTCGACTCTGCTCAACCATGGCATTGATTTGATTTCGCGCAACTTCCAATTCCTGATACATCTGGGCAATGATATACTCTTGATTACCAGGGGCTGCCATTTTCCTGAAATAGAAAATAGAGGAAACTCCAAGAAACCATTAGTAAGACGCACGTTTGTCGAAGATTTTCTCTAGATGAGGTCCCACGGATGGCGCCAAACTGTTAATGCCAAAAATCGTCCAAAAGGATAACTTAAGGTTGATTGTGGAATTTAACAACTAAAGAAGGGAATCTTACGACAAAGCGTACGACAAATACGGAAAATGTAAATGAGACAGAGATTTTGGTGACGCGGGAAAAACCTCAATGAGGAAAAAACCTGCGGACGACTGTGGAAGTCGTCGCTACACTATGGTCGCCAAACAGGGGCGATGTCCTTATGTTTCGAGTGTCGATCATACAGTGATTACAATACAGATGAAAGGAAATACTTTAAACATAAAGTAACAAGTGTTTCGAATGTAAAAGACTAGTGTATCGTGTGTAAAAACTAAGTGTTGTGTATAAAAGTCGTGCGTCGAGAGCGATCTGTTGAGAGAGAATTCTTTGCTTCGAGTGTTCTTCAGAGTCCGTATGTTCTCAAATGATGCGTAATGCCAGATTGAGTGAGATCAGATGTCCCCGAAAGGATGGTTTGAGCTCGGTTTTTATAGTCTTCGTATCATTCAATGATCTTCATAAATGCTTCTGATAACTGTCGTAACGGATGCTGGACTGAATGCTCATAATTGACCTTGTCGGTTATAGCCATTGGTCATTAATGACATTGATTTCTGCATTAAACAATGAAAAAGTAACAGAAATGCCATACGTTAGTCGGTCGAGGTCGCAAGGTTCCACACGACGGACGTGTGTACTAGGCGACGTCGCGGTCGAGTGTCGTGAGGTAAATATCTTTCGATTTTTACTTTGATCTGGGAATATAGTATTGTGATTTTACCGTATTATGGATAAGTGTAATAAAGGTTTTCCTTACCTTGGTTGTGGTCGAGACTGGAGAATTTTTACCCAAACACCAGGCTCTCGGTGCTTGCTTGAGTCCGTACAGGGCTTTGTCGAGGAGATACACATGATTGGGCTGATCTTGACTGACGAACCCGCTTGGCTGAGATACGTATACTTTCTCCTTGAGTTTGCCGTTGAGGAACGCCGTTTTCACGTCCATTTAAAAGACGATGAAATTTTTGTGAGCGGCGTACGCGAGGAACATCCGAATAGCTTCGATTTTGGCGACTGGTGCGAACGTCACTTCGTAGTCGATCCCGTCTTGTTGTCAATACCCTTTCGCTACCAAGCGAGCCTTGTTCCGAACAACGATCCCGTTTTCGTCCTTCTTGTTCTTGAAGATCCATTTCGTTTCGATAACGGTCTTGTTCTCCGGTCGAGGGACTAGGCGCCATACTTTGACACTTTTAAATTCGTTCAACTCTTCCTGCATGGCTATCACCCAGTCCGGGTCTTGCAAGGAATCTCTAACCGTTGTTGGTTCAACATTGCTGAGGAAGATGGATAAGAGGCACTCATTACCTGTTGCCACCCGTTTTTTAGTGTTGCTCAAAAGTGCAGGGGCAACGTCGTCTTTGGTTTCCGCCGTTGCCTTAGTTTGAACAGGAGCAGGCAGATCTCCGATGATTTGCTCAGGTGGATGCGGTTGAGTCCACTTCCGTGTGTGAGGTAGCGGGTCCGTGAGAGGTTGAGAATTATTGGCATCGATGTATGAGCTTAATGGTAAGTCTTGAACCGCTTCTAAAGATGGAGTTTGATGTAATCGGACGGCGGCCGCTGGTTGTGGAAGGACAACAGTTGACGAAGATTCGGCAAATGTGTCAGTGCTGTTGCTTGATCCGGGGGAAGACGGAGTGGGTTGAACCACTTGGGATGGAGTCGCGGTCACCATAGATGTGCTTGAGGATCGCATCGTCTCTATTACGGGTGAAGAGGGTGAGTCCTCCGAAGATGTAGTGTTGGGGGTTGGTAGAGGACCAGAGATGTGTGACGATACCACTACAGCTCCATCTGTATTCATGGAAACATTAGTAAATACGGGGGAAATATTGAAATCATTGTAGAAATGTTCGAATAGTAGATCTAACTCAGAATGATGTGACTTCGACATATTGGACGACGAAGGATCTACTATAGTATGCTTGGGTTCCGATCTAGAGTGATCGGAAGCCAGCATGCCAGTAAGCACGGGTTCTGAACTTTTTGTTCAGAAGCCAATCCGACCAATTCGTCGAAGGTCACATTGATGCTTTCAATAACACTCTTTGTCCTCTTATTGTAGATTCGGTATGCTTTCGAAGATGTAGAATGGCCGATGAAAATTCCTTCGTCTGCCTTTGGCTTGAGCTTGCCGAGATCATCTTTGTCGTTCAGCACGAAACACTTGCACCCGAATGCATGAAAGTATCTGATGTTGGGGGTGCGTTTGTTGATGAGCTCGTACGGCATCATGTTTAAACGCTTGTGGACGATGGATCTATTTTGAGCATAGCACGCTGTTGCGATGGCTTCGACCCATAGAAACATGGGAAGATTGTACTGAGTCAACATAGTGCGGGCCGCTTCCACCAAGGTGCGGTTACGACGTTCCACCACGCCGTTCTGTTGAGGAGTCCTTACAGCAGAGAAATTGTGGGAAATCCCAGCCGATGTGAGATATTCACCCAGTACGCGGTTCTTGAACTCAGTGACGTTATCCGTCCGAATCGATATAACGGTTAGCTGCAGGTTCTTTTGGACACCCTTCAGATGGTTGACTATTACCCCAGGAGTCTCGTCCTTTGAACGGGGGAATTTGACCCAGGTGTAACGCGAGTAGTCGTCCACCATCACCAGTACGTACTTCTTATGACTTATGCTTTGGACGCGCATGGGGCCACAGAGATCCATGTAGATCAGCTCCAGAGGCCTGGACGTGCTAGGAACTGCCTTCGGTTTGTGGGACACCTTCTTCATTTTGCCCATCTTGCATGCGGAGCAGAGATGTTCTTTCGCAAATCGTAGTTCGGGCATACCTTTTACGAGTCCACCAAGCACTAGCTTGTTGATGTGCTTGAAGTTCAAGTGAGAAAGTCGTCGATGCTACACCCAGTTCTTCTGAGTAGTTGCTTTGGAAAGGAGGAAAACGGCTTTGTCGGTCTTCATGGAGGCAAGGTTGATGGTGTAGAGATTCGTTCGTCGGGTTCCAGCAAGGATCTCCCTTCCGTCGTCGTTGCGAATATTACACCGCTTTGCCTTGAAGTTGACTTCAAGGTTCTTGTCGCATAATTGGCCGATGTTGAAGAGGTTGTGACTTAGGACTTCAACGTAGGACACTCGCTTGATGGTGAGCTTGTCCTAAACTAGGTCGCCATAGCCCATGATCGGGGCTACGTTGTCATTTCCAAATCGTACGTCACTGCAGTACTTCTCCTTGAAGTTGGTGAGCAGCTCCCGTTTACCAGTCATGTGTTTGGAGCATCCAGAATCTAGAAACCACACATGACTGGGCTGCAAAACAGAAATTAGTGTTGTTTAGGTACCCATCTGTAAATGGGTCCTTGAGTGTTAGGTGCAACACCTTTGCTTGAGACCCGTTTAGATCTGGGTCATTTTCGAGAAGATTTGCGAACAACATTAGAATTAAACACATGATATGTAGCAAACCAATCAGATGCATGTTTATGTTCGACAAAATCATTCATTCCACACGTTGAACAACACACATAATTATGAGAAATTTGAATTAACTATTAAACTGAATTAAGTTTAAAAGGAAATTGAAAGTCTTGTCCAACGGACTTATTCAAATCAAAACCCTGAAAAGTATTGTTCTTCCTATTATGCGAAAAAGAATTAAATGATTTGGTCTTCTCTGGTCGTAACTTAGCCTTCTTCTCTACCCACTCTTTTCGAACTGCTTTCCCCCGACCCGTTCTATCTGAAATTACATTTAGTTATTGTCAGAGGAGCTTGAGTAATATGGTTGTCTTTTAGAACTCTTACCGGTTTTAGCTCGTTTCTTGGACCGACGTTTAGATTTAGATTTTGAAATGGTCTCAGAAACGTTTTTGGAGTTTGAACACTCTCCTTTTTCAAAATGAACCGGTGTTGGCATTTTCTCTAAAAATTGAGTGTGACTAGCAAGCTTTGGAGAAAAATCAATCTTTGAAACGTCATCATCATGACAAGCAGAGGAATATATAAACTCAGAAAACCGTCGTGCAGAGTCAAGTGGGGTTTCACCATCGGAGTCGGACAAGGAGTTATCCGCAAAGGGATTATTAAAAAATGGAAAAAGGTTCCTTTGAACAGAATCGGGTTGAATTGCCTTACCTTTATCATTGTAGCTCAAATTCTTATCTTTGGTGTCATTTGACACTCCTAAAAATTCTTTACACGAGGAACTATCCGAACACATAGGGGACGAGTCAACCGAGATGGTTTCAGGAGTGGCAGGCTTCATTGGAGTATCCTGTGGACTCTCCTTAGCCATCATTCCTTTTAAAGCTTCCGTCGACAACGCTGCCAGTTGAGAAGTTAATTTTGCAATCTCGGTTTTATAACTCTCTCTTTCTGATTCAGATAATGACTCGATTTTGTTTTATTTGAGCTTATCTATAGTTGATAAAAGTACAATTCTTTCGGTGTCAAAAATAACCTTATCCCTCACAATTTATTCTTCGAGTTTGAAAATGATGTTTTCCAAAATCAGAGGTGGAACATAACGTTTGAACTCTGATTTGTCGTTAGAATCTACATCTAGTGTTGCCGTAACGGGGACCGGAGTTTCCATAGTTTTAGCAAGAGAACAATTTTCGAAGTAATCATTGGAGAGGTAAGGGGTTTTGCTTTTTAAATAAGACGCATTTAGTATTTCGTACACGAAAGGAACTTGTACATTTATATTCTTCCTAGGTGGCTCATCTTCCGATTTGTTATCAACCTTTTCAGGATTTTCCCCTACTTTTGGTAGAGGAATTCCTGTTTTTCTCTTCAGATCTTCCTTTTCCTCATCCTCCTGAGACGGCTTAGTCCACTTGATTTTATACTCAGGATATTGCTTATCTAGGCCCATGAAATTGAATTCATAAAGGGTGGGCACCTTAGATAAGATTTTCTTGAGGTAACACGGATTATCATATCCGAGTCCCCATTGTGAGTTGTAATACTTAAATTCCTTTGGTTTATTCAAGTGGATGGTTTGTTCCGTTTGACCCAGTTTATAAAGTTTGGATTCAAGATCCTTAAGCTTAGTGGTCAACAACTCATTTTATTTTCGAACGTTCTCTTGGATAACAACGCTCTTAGAATACTCCTCCTGAGACTTTTCTAACTTTTATGTGTATTCAATTTTTTAGGTCTTGAGGGATTCAGCTCTTTTTGAAATGGCTGAGCATTCGGATTGATAGTTATCTATCACACACTTTTCCTCAGCCTTTTCAATAGCTAGCCTATCTATGGTGTCGTATTTAACTTTAGCGTCTGTTTCTAGCTTAGATATTTGGGCATCTTTGATTTTAATCTTAAGATTGAAAGAATCTAAGGTACGCACCATAACTTGCATTTGATCAATAAGGTCAGCATTAGAAGAACCACATACCTGGCATTCGCTTTTGTCCTTGTTCTTTTCAGAAGAGTCATCTTCAGATTCAGATTCTTTTGGGTTGATGCCGGTATAGCACATGTGAGCTTCCTCGTCGTCGTCTTCATCTTCAGTCAGTACGAGCCAGTGATCATCTTCCACCAGTAAGGCTTTTCCAACTTCCTTTTGCCTTGCCAATAACATCTTGTTCTTGTAGTACTCGGCATTGTGTACCATAGGTTTACGACAGTCTTTGGCGAAGTGTCCTCGTTTTCTGCAGTTGTAACACTTCACTTGTTCATCAGTATCTCGCTTGTCTGATTTACCTTCTGACTTCTTTCCTTCATCAGTCTTCTTCCTTCCATCATCAGACTTACGCTTCCCTTCATACTTATCTCTGTAATCCCGACGCTTTGTATTGGTGGAGTAACGCTGGTTGTTGTTGGATGGTTTCTTGAAAAACTTCTTCATAGCATACTCCTGAGATAGTAAGGCAACGGCTTTCTTGATGCCGTCAAGCTCTGGAACGGAATCACTTTCTGGTTCTGCATCCTCATGCTCAAACTCATTTTGTGCTCCCTCTCTATACGAACTTCGTTGGACTTGTTTGTCCTTCTTGTGAGACATTAGAGCAAGGGGGTCTTTTTTAGTCTTTTCTCCAGACTTCTGATCTCCCATCAGTTCACGAACATCATCTTCGTCTTGTAGCAACATCTCATAGAGCTCGTGCAGCGGAACATTCTCCAAGGAACGGTTGTGACGAACATGGAGGACAAATCCCTTCCATTCAGATTGAAGGTTGTTTAAGAACTTGATGTTACACTTGAGGTTCGTCTTGAAGATGTTGTTCTTGTGAAGATCGTTGAGGAGTGCGCATAAACGTTTGTAGGTCTCGGTGAGTGATTCCTCTCGTTTGGCTTTGAATGCTTCATATCGAGTGAGGCAGTTGGTTATCCTCAGCTGATTTCCCTCACGACTGCCTTGCATGATCTTTGCGAGCTGGTCCCACATTCCTTTTGCTGTGTCCTTGTGATTGTCGATTCTACAGTAGATGTTGTTCGTAAGACTGTATACAAGATAAGTCTTCGCCAGTTTATCTCCATTGACTTTCCTCTTTTCTTCGACAGTCAGCTTGTGATAAGGTTTGACCACCCGTCGAGCTGGAGCTCCGCCTTCTTGTGCCGGAACGTCCATCGTTGGTGTAGCAATAGGTCCGTCGGTCAGCGATCGGAGAATCTCTTCATAGAGAGGCTTGGTCTCGATGAAACACATAAAACAATCTTTCCAGACATTGTACTCCCCTCGGTACATGATTGGAGGTTTGAGTTCAGATCCAATGGCTAACGCGTATTGAGTGTTCATTTTCGGGCACTTGTGTGTGATCGTAAGACGAATAGGGTAATTCAAAGGTAAATGAGTGATCTAACGCACAATCTAACGGAAAACTAACTCGAAATCCTAAAGGAGCAGGGAACTAACGCAATCCTTATAATAAGTAAGGGAATAAGCGCGAAAGGAACGAAAACAAATTCAAACAGAAGCAAATAAAAGAAAAACTTGAGTGTGCAGGGTGTGATCCGGTTTAGAGATCCGGAGTGTGAGATCCGGAATATTAAATCCGGTAAGCGAAGTTCCGGACACGATAAAGTGGGATCCGGATTGGCTAAGGTCGGAACCCAAAAGAGAGTCGGGACCGGATCAGTGTTGGATTCCGGAACCGATGTAGGACCGGGACCGAATTTAGAACCGAAACCGATATGGGATCAGTACTCTAAGCCGGAACCGGTATGAGAAACCGGAACCAGATTGTAATTCCGATATGTGTGTGGATTCGGTACGAGTATAGGGACCGAAACTCAAGCAGATTGAGTCCCGTATTCAAAGTTTGGTCGACAAAAATACGTACCTGGAGATCGAAATCGCACCCTTTTGATTTGGAAAACTTCTTCAAACACTTTAGAACCAAAACAAACAAGTAGGGAAGCAAAAACAACTGACCAAATTGATTAATGAACCACTTTGAAGCAAAAATTGAGATTTTTATAAAGAACATAGTGTAGTTACCCAGACAGCAAAAATCTCAAAATTTGATTAACTAGAACTTGATTAAACTCAATGAAACTTTGATATGACTCTAGAAACACAATAAAGAGAATTTCTTAAGCCTTAAATTCAAGTTTTAACACTTGAATCAAGGCAAAAAAAAAACCTTTAAACAAGAAACAATCGACAAAGTTTGAATGACCAGAATTGAATGAATTTACCTTTGAATCAATCGTTTTTCTGCTCTGATACGAATCGTGGATCCCAGATTAACAAGTGCAATATGATGAATCAACACAAATCAGTATTATGTCATAAATCTCACTTTTGATTGATGAACATAATTCGTAAATTAGTAGCCGTACATGAAAGGTAATTAAAAAATCCGTGATTAGGTCATTAACCCTAATCAGAGACCTAAGCCATTTATTTATACCCCAAAAGGGATATTTACAAGATATGGCAAAACTAGTCCCTTAACTTCTAGTCAACTAACATGAGACCTAACAAAATATTATATTATTATTAATTATCTATGTTCCTTTTATTTTTTTATATTATTATTATTGTTATATTATTATTAGTTCTTTTTTTTTTGGAAAAGACACAGACATTCCTAACAACTAGTTTATGTAATTTAGGTTTTTATTATCATTATAAAACAGTTTTGTTATTTAGATTTTAAACTCAATTAACAAAATAAACAACTTGCTAGCCAATTAAGTTTTCTCAAATATTTAAATTTAAATTTTTTTCTATTTTAACATAACTTTGAATAATTAGCAGATGTGTTCTTATATAACAATTCCTATCTAGTAGTCGTACTCCGTATTTTATTTCAGTTGATTGCGTTGTAATATTTCTATGTTTTCGTACTTTTATTTGTTAATTTATCAATTAAGTTATTTTAATAATTTTTTATATTAAATTAGTTTATCTTTGTAGCTATAAAAATAATATTTAATTAAATAGTTATTGTTAAAAATAAAATACTCACAAATAAAACATAATTATATTATAACTAAAATTTAATTAAAACTAAAATATAATTGATGTTAAAAAATAGCTTTATACGTAATAAATAACCGATGATTAAATAATTATTGTCAAAAAATATTGACCAAATAAGATATAATTATATTAAAACTAAAAAATAAAGATCCTATTATTTACACCTTTCTAAGAGTGTAAATTTAATTGAAAACACAAATTCTTGTAAATTGTATGGATAAGATGAATTTGACTATTACTTTATGACATGAAAAGATGAGGTAAAGTATTACTTTATGACAAAAACTACATGGAAATTACAATTTAAACCGCTAGTTGAACTAGCTAAAGAGATAGTTGGGTGGGGTATGGTAGGATGGGGTGGGGGTGTATATAAAAAAAAGAGTGTCAATAAAAAAACCTTAAAAAACCCAAAGGGGTTCTATTATACCCTTCTAAGGGTGTAAATTGCACTAAAACATAAAGTCTTGTAAATTGCATTAAAAAAATTGTAATGCCCCCTTCCTACTAGTTTTAAACTGGGGTATGTCACAACTGAAAGCGGATCAAAATTCTACCATTCACAGTACAAAGCTCTAACAGAACTTCTAAAAGATTACATTACATCCATCAGTAATTATACGATTAACATAATTACATATTTACATAACTAAAGCCTTGATTAAACAACTAGTCTTTAAGCGCCATCTCAACCGTTCAACCAGTGAGACAAAGCAAACCTCGGCTGAGCAAATTTGCCCAGTGAACGAATAATAACACAAGGAATAATGAATAAGAAATAGGTAACTGAAAAGAAAGATTAAGATAAAAGTTGAAATCGGCTTAAGTGTTAAACTCTAAAAATGAAACTTATATAATTAAAAATTCCAGGTAAGAAGGCCATCCGTATCATTAAGATACGTTTTCCCCGATGGATGATCAGTCCGATCAGGCGTCTTAATGGAATGGAAGTGTCGGGAACTACATCGTCTCATTCCCCGGTGGTATTCGACTCTATCTGGTAACAAACATAAGTGGTATTCGGCTCTATCCGGTAACCAACATAAGTGGTATTCGGTTATAAAGATGCATCCAACGTTCTCTATTTGGCTTGGCCATAGCCCTTACGAGATTTCCATGACTATTTTAGCGATCATGGAGGCGTCTCAACATCCGTGCCCCGAGTATTGAGCCTATTCAAAGTTAATTCAATAAAATCAAACTCAAATAGCCAAACCAATAAGTAAGCAATTGAAACAAGTCTAATAAAAGCATTGAGGATTCCAATTCATATAATCGACCATGAATCTTAAAACAAACCTGTAATGGTTCAAGTTCACAAATTGTTAAACCAAAACATCACATAAAACATAAAAGAATTCCGGATAACAACTTGATAACCTCGACTTTTGTGGATGTATGTCATGATCAAGATTTCACGGAATAGATAATCACCACAAATGATTACCCACGTATTGAAACGAATTAGATATTCGTACGTTGGAGATGTTTTATAAATGACCACATGAAACTTGAGGCTAGGAACGGTTCTTTCCTTTCGATTACCTACATTTATTAATATAATGATTTTAGACGATTTTCGGTAATAGTTTTCATCAACTTCAAGTTCCTACAAGCCTTTATACTTTAAAATATCCTACAAACCATTAAATATACTTAAAATACCCTTATGACACTTAATGAACACTTCACACAATTCTTAGGACCCTAAACAACAATTGCAAAATCCAATTTCTACACTTCCAAACAGGAGCTAACAGCTTCTTTATACTAAAAAATTAAGCCGTTTTATCATACTTAGAGGCAGAACCAAACTTTCTTGTCAAAATGAAAATTGTTCATATATATCTTAGTATTTCATAGCAACTGGATTCACATAATTGGGAGCTCCGATCTATTTTTTTACAGAGTTTATACAAAAAGTATGCACTTTTGAGTGTCTGCATAACAGGTCTGGAAAATCAGTGATTTCGAGCGACTTAGAGTCTGAACTCTACTTTAGAACGAACTACAAAATTGTTCTACACTCACATAGATTTCCATCAATAAAAATAACACTTAATTTGATTTGGACAAACAGTTGATTTTATACGAATTTTTAAAACTTACTACAATAAATGTGTCTCTTTTCACAGCACCAAAGTTGAAGAATTTCTACCTCAATTCTTCAATCTTCCACCTATAATTCATAGATAACTTAGGGTTTAACCCATTTGTCCCAAAAGTAAAGAAATCATGAAATTAAACTATGAACATACCTTATCTTGAGCTCTTAGTTCCATTTCTAACATCAAATCTTCAAAAACTCAAAAATTTAACAAGAATTTGAGGTTTTGAGATGAATTTAGGGTTTGAAGAGAAATGATGGAGGAGAGGTCAAGAGATTTAGAGAGAGAGGGAGAGAGAGAGTTAAATTTTTGGAATGAGTTTTAGATATTAAAAATCTATTAATTCATATATATATATTTAATATTTACAACATAACCTTTGAACTATGGGTTATTTCAATTTAATCCTATTTTGACAAATCATTTACAATTTGGTCCTAACCCAAGATTGTTTTATACAATATTATTCTTTAAATATATTATATAATATAAATTTGACCTAATGTACAACTCTTAAATACTAAGGTACAAGTCATTAAAGCACGATCTTATAACTTAAACACAAAATTGATTTTCAGTCATGAAATAAATATGAGATATAATAAAAATGAAGTCAACTATTACTTTATGCCATGAAAATGTGAAGTCAACTATTACTTTATGACAAAAATTACTTGGAATAAAAATTATAAAACCCTACATGAAAATATGAAGACATAGTTACTATTTACATCCATACATGAACCAGTTTCTAGATATGTTTCATCATCACACATGTGCAAGATGTAACATTTGATTGAAATTGTGGTGTTTGAGCAATAGGTGCATGTCTCAATCTTCACGAATATCAATGGCCATCTATTCAATATAACTTAATGGTGGAGTTGGACATGTACAAGACATAATATGTCGAGATGTATGGCATTGAAGTATGATGTCGGTCTTACAACTCTTTGATATTTATTGAGGTAGACAAATATGCACCCTGTGAGCAATGGATGGATATGCCTGAAACGGGTGTGTTGGTTGCTTCAAGGTATAATGTGATACCATATTTTTTAACAACTGAAGGTAGCATGACATTCTTACCGCTTCGACCTAGTCCGCCACTATGGTATGAACATGTCACTATTGCAATCTGGCACATTAATGGGAATCATTATGTTAAAGTATCACTGACCGAAGGGTATACAATACCTTGTATTATGCCACGATGGTTTCGTTTCAAATATGATTGCGCAATCACATGGTCTACTCAGTACATGACTTGAATAAACAAGTACGAGCAACTACTATCAAGTAGTCATAGTCCATATTTTATTACACTTGAATGAGTTGTAATATTTTTAGGTTTTTTGTACTTTTTTTGTTGATTTAACTTATTTTGATGATTTTTTATAAAAAAAATAATTTATCTTTATAGTTTTAAAAATAATTATAATTAAATAGTTATTGTTAAAAATAAAATACTCACAAAATAAAACATAATTATATTATAACTAAAATATATTAAAACTAAAATATAATGATGTTAAAAAATAACTTTATACTTAATAAATAAGTAATGATTAAATAATTATTGTTAAAAAATGTTGATCAAATAAGATATAATTATATTCAAATTAAAAAAATAAGTAATGATTAGAGTAAGTGGGATGGGGTGGGATGGGGTGGGGTGGGATGTATATAAGAAGTTAGGTTAACGTGAGAAGCGTGAAAATGGATCTGAACCATTGATCATTTTTAATCAAATGCCCTCCCATGAATTGTACCTTAGAAGAGAATTGATCGGATGCATCTTATCTCGGTGCATCTCATCATAATGTGAACACGAACATATGTACCAAAGCTTTTCTTTTCGTTCAGCAGAATGGACACTAGGGCGTTACGTCTTGGAAATGTGAGTTGACAATATTGGCAACCATAGTTATTTTCCATTGGTGGTCAGGTTTGCGCCCGTGGTCTAGAGTTACATGCAATCTATTTATATGAAACTAAAGTGTCACTTTTGGATGCTATGGTTCACACCAATCTTCAAAACTAGTACCTAGACTTATTGTAATTTCGAAATTGTGAAGACAAAAAATGTTATTTTCAACAAACCACAAGGACCAATTTTGTAGTTTACTCAATAAACAATTTTTTAAACAAATATAATGAACCAATTCTGAATGTTTTCGCAAACCATGATGTCCTTATTGCAATTTGGACATTGTGAAGATCTTGAGAAAAAAAACTATGGAAAAAGAAAATCATGGATCGATTTGAATCGGTTTGTAAAGTTTGCATTTTAGAAGTGGTTTTCAAAAGATCTCTTATATATATATATATATATATATATGACGATAATCAAATGAGAACCACAAATATGTTATAAACATGTGAGAACCAATATAAAAATATTTTTATACATGATTTTTTTAATCAAAACATATGATTTAAGTATTGTTTCAAATATGATTGCACAACTGCATGAGCTACTTCTTACACGACTCGAATAACTAAGTACGGACAATTGCTATCTACTAATCGTACTCCAGATTTTATTTCACTTGATTGCGTTGTAATATTTCTGTGTTTTTTGTACTTTTATTTGTTGATTTATCATTTAAGTTAATTTAATGGTTTTTTGTATTAAATTAGTTTATCTTTGTAGTTATAAACATAATATACAATTAAATAGTTATTGTTAAAAATAAAATACTCACAAAATAAAACATACTTATATTATAACTAAAATATAATTAAAACTAAAATATAATTAAAACTAAAATATAATTGATGTTAAAAAATAGCTTTATACTTAATAAATAAGTAATGATTAAATAATTATTGTCAAAAAATGTGATCAAATAAGATATAATTATATTAAAATTCAACAAATAAGTAAGTAATGATTAGAGTTAGTGGGGTGGGGTGGGTGTATATAAGAGGATGAGGTTAACGTGAAAAGTGGATCTGAACCGTTGATCATTTTTAATCAAATGCCCTCTCATGAATTGTACCTTAGAAGAAAATTGATCTGGTGCACCTAATCAAGGTTCTAAATGGCGTGAGGTGTGGCGTAGAGGCGAAGCCTCAAGCCTTACGACTTATGACGAGGACATGGCTTTTTCCAATGCATGGCTTAAGGCGGCAAATATGTATAATATACATATATATATATATATATATATATATATATATATATATATATTTATATATAGAGAGGGAGGATCATACGAGAATGACAACTATTTAAAAGAATAAAGGAATAACTCTCAACCAATCATTTTGAAAAATAATTCCAAAAATAATAATTTCCAAAAATCTGATTAAAAGGGCAAAAATGTCAAATGGTTTTTTCTGATTATTTTAGGAATATATCAAATCCCGCTTATTTCTCATCCAAATCAAATTAAATCATAATCCAGATTCAACAAATCGTTCAAATGAAATGAGAATCTTTACTTTTCAATGCTTTCTTTCTTTACTGTTAAGCGTTTGTACCATGTACCATGTAGTATAGATTCACGTTTCTATTTAGGTTTTGAAGGTGTCTGTCGATTCAAGTTTTCCAGGAAGAGGTTGGCGATTTAGAGTTTTGTTTAAGTTTTTTTGCTATGCATCTAACGCCCTGTTGCCGTATCTCTCCCTCCATATCTCGATTCTTCAAATCATATTCAACCTGGCCTTGGAGACCTCTTCTTCACTTCTTTGTTATCAGGTTACCAAATCGTTGCTTTGCATCTATCTTTGATTTCGATTTTCCCATTTAACTTTGAATTTGGGTTTTTGATTTAATTCCCGATTGAATATGGGTTTTGATTTTGAGTTTAGCCATCTCTCGCGACTAGGATTGCCTCTCCGGCGACTTGGTTTGTCATCTCCGTTGTAAAACACACCCACAAAACCACATCACCTCCGACTCGTAACAGAGAAAGATGAATCTAGGGATGGGACCAAACCCGAAATTCGGGCCAGATCTAAGGGATCCGCTGCTACTGTGTTGCGAAGAAGAAGATGCACGGTTAGGCTTAAGAACATAGTCGTCATCTTGATTGCAAATGGAACAACACTTTTAAAGCCACTTTCATTAATTTAATTCCATACATCCTTATATGTGTGTTGTGTGTGTGCTTGGATTATGTGATATTATGTGATTTTAGGTTTCTCTATTGTTAATCACAAGTGATTTTATGTTTCTCTATTGTTAATCACAAGTGATATTATGTGATTTTAGGTTTCTCTATAACAAATTTTAGGTTTCTCTATTGTTAATCACAAGTGATATTATGTGATTGTTGTTTCTCTATTGATTATCACAAATGATATTCCATAAAAGATTTTGTGTTTTTATATTGTTAATCATGAGTGATATTACACTTAAACAATTTATCCAATTTTTTTACAGTAAATCATCTGTGATTTTGGGTTGCATATTATATATAAACAATATGTCCAACTGATTTATCATATAATCATTTGTGATTTTGGGTTGCATATTCACGATTTGCTTGAACAACCGAACAAAACGAGATGAACACTCAAATACAGGAATTTTATTTGATATATACGATTTTGATTTGGGTGAGATATTGTGACTCCTTATTTCTAGGAAGTCAACACTATCCTAAATTAATTCATATCATAATATGACCTTAATACCCTTTTAAGGTTAATTTTGGAAGGTATTATTTTCGGAATTATTTTTAAAAACGATTGGTTGAGAGTTATTTCCTTTATTCTTTTAAATAACATCCATTCTCTCTCTCTCTCTCTCTCTCTCTCTCTCTCTATATATATATATATATATATATATATATATATATATATATATATATACGTGTGTCTATGTTTATGTCAGTGTCTTGAACAATAATGATTAAGTTATTAACAATTTTAATTCGTATAAAACGATAAACAAAAGAAATTCTAAATTCTAATCGATACTAATGGGCAAATGGGAATCGAATTTCAAAGTACATAGATTCAAAAAATCGAAAGTACACAAATTTGTAAAGTCATAACGCACCATGGCGGCATAACGCGCCATGGCGTGCTATAAATAACGCGCCATGGCGCGCCGTAACGATTTCCACGCCTTATCTTGACGCCAAGGGGTATAACGTGGCGGCAATGCCACGCCTCGACGCCATGGCGAGTTTTTTAGAATATCGGGTGCATCTCATCATAATGTGAACACGAACATATATACCCAAGCTTTTCTTTTCGTTCCGCAGAATGGACACTCGAGTGTCCTCTAAGGGCATTACGGCTTAGAAATGTGAGTAATGGTCTGGTTTGCGTTGGTGGTCTGGAGTTGGTGGTGTGCGTCTGGTTTCCATATACATGCAATCAATTAATATGAAACTAAAGTTACACTTTTGGACCCTGTGGTTCACACTAATCCTCAAAATTAGTACCTAGACTTATTGTAAGATCCCACATCGGTTGGGGAGGGAAACAAAGGTTGCCTTATAAGATGGACTTGATACCTCCCTATCAGACGCGTTTTAAACCGTGAGTCCAAGTGTGTGGACAAAGCGGACGATATCTGGTACGATTGGCATGGGATATTACATTTGGTATCAGATCCATAGTTTAAGGGATTTAGGTGACCGGACGAGCTTAAACTTAAATTGTAGGATGGGGAAAACAGCCGAGATATAGGATTGCCCTAGGAAAGATCACTCTAAGTGCACTTAAGGATAAGGTAGCAAGAACTGTCATATAAGGAAAATTTTGAGTTACACATGGCCAATGTAATTGCGAATTTATAGGTATATGAATGTGCTTAAATTACCTTATATAGCCAACCTATTGTTGATTGATTGTTATTTGTGGGTTTCTTTCAGTTTCTCGTCATGGCTGGGAGAACGCTAAGAAGTAGATCTGTACCCGCTGAAATGGCAGTTTCGGATGAAGAGGTCTTCGTTAATGGACCGCTGGAGCGTCCGAGGCAAGCTGCCACTCGGGGAAGAGGTAGGGGTCGTGGTATAGGACGGGGGAAAATGACCCGTCGGGCTGTCACTCAAGTGGAGGGAGCCACTGGGGGAAACCAGTCCGAAGGACAACTCGGGTGAGCCGCAGGGCAAGGAGTGTAGAAATCCCGGTTGAGCGGGAGGTGTCTCAACAAGAGAGTTCGGCTACTGTGAAAGGTTGAAATCAATCGAGGGGGCGTGGTCGGGGCCACCCATATGCTTTCGTGGTGCAAGAGAACCTTTCTACAGAGCTAGGTAAGATTCAGGAAACCCTCCAGGCCCTTTTGGCCAAGCAAGAACAGTCGGCTTCAGAGAGTAAAGGGGTGAGTGGGAGCAATGAGGGCTCTGGAATGTCTAGCTCGCCTGTAACTGGGGTAGAAGGCCATTCTCAGTTGATCCCACTGGTGATGAATGAGTTTTCAGCTAAGGGATGCAACTATAAGGCATTCTCCTCATGAAAACCTCCTACGTTCAAGGGGGAGTGCGACCCGGTGTTAGCAATGAAATGAATTAGGGAGATGGAATTGGACTTTGACACATGCCAGCGTGTCGATGGAGACAGAGTGATGTTTGCTCTGTCCATGCTGAAATCTGATGCTGTCTTCTGGTGGGATGCGAAGACTAGAGGGAAAGGGTAGATAACAACAAAAGAGATGACCTGGGAGACGTTCGTGAGAAAGTTCAAAGCACAGTTTTGCCCACTGGCGGCAGTCAAGAAGTTGGAGGAAGAATTTCTGAGTTTGGAGCAAAAGGAGATGACGGTTCGGGAGTATACCTCCAAGTTTTATTGAGAAATCTCAATTTGTTGAGTTGTATGTGCCAACAGAGGAACGACGAGTAGAACGATACATCTATGGGATGAAGAGAAGCATTCGGGAGTTAGTATCGACAAGGAACCCTACTACTTTTTCAGGCGGCCGTTAATGCGGCCGAGCTGACAGAGAAAGAGAAGGATCGCCAGGTGTCAGAAAGGGGTGAAGAGAAAAGGAAATGGGATGGACTGGGGAACAATGCGAGGAAGGGAAAGACCTTTTGACCGATGATTCATGGAAATTGTGGGGTGGTTGATAAAGCGTCTGGGAAGTGTAACTGTGTTCATCGGGGAGAGTGCATGGCCTACTCTAAGTTGTGTTACCGGTGCGGGTTACCGGGTCATGTATCCAAGGATTATCCGAGCGGGAAGTCTTGTTTCCAGTGTGGGTCAACTGATCATATGCGGTAAGATTGTCCGCAATTAAAGAAAGGAGGTTCATCGCCGTTTAGTGGTCGTCAGGGGAGCAGGGGAGACGAAAAGAAGGTGGAATTGGCGCATCCAAAGGGGCGTGCATTCCATATGACAGCGGTGGAGACGAAGGAGGTTTCGGATGTCGTGACAAGTACATTTCTGGTGAACTCTTTGTATGCCAAGGTGTTATTTGATTCAGGGGCCAATCGTTCTTTTGTGTCGCATGATTTTGTGAAACGCTTGAGGGTGAAACTTAAGCGTTTGGAGAGGGCGTTAGAAGTAGAAACTGCTGATGATAATTGGGTATGTATTAGAGATGTGGTTGAGGATTGCATCATAGACATAGAGGAAAGTCTAGTGACGATGAAATTGTATCCAATGGAGATGGGAGAGTTTGATGTAGCTCTGGGTATGAACTGGCTAGCTAAGAATAACGCTAGTATTGTTTGTAAAAAGAAGTTGATTCGTGTTCAGTTACCCGATAAGGGATCGGTAGTGATCTATGGGAATCGGCGAGATAGAAGTACTAGTCTTATTTTGATGATTAAGGCTACTAGGTGCTTGAGGAAAGGGTGTCAAGGATACTTAGCCTATGTGGTAGATGCTAAGAAAGAGAAACGTGGAGTGGAGGATGTGCGGGGTAGTAAGTGAGTACTCAGAGGTGTTTCCGGATGATTTGACGAGCCTACCCCCGGATCGTCAGGTCGAGTTCTAAATCGATTTGGTGCCTGGAGCCGCACCAATAGCTCGCGTACCTTATAGATTAGCGCCTTCTGAGATAAAAGAAATGATGTGACAACTACAAGAATTTTTAGATAAGGGATTTATCCGACCGAGCACATCGCCGTGGGGAGCGTCAGTGATTTTTGTAAAAAAGAAGGACGGGACTATATGGATGTGCATAGATTACCGCGAGCTCAATGTTTGGGTAAAATTTCACCAGTCTCGACCACGACCAAAACAAGGAAAACATTTATTACACTTTTCCATAATGAGATCAAATCATAAACACTTTATCATCTGAACAAAGTTAAAATCGAAAGTTACCCACGACACTCGACCGTCGTATGGAACCTCACCGACTAACATGCGATATTACTGTTATATTTTCCCTGTTTAATGTAGGATCAATGTCATTAATGACCAACGGACATAATCGAGAAGGACAATTATGAGCATTAAACCCATTGGCCGTTACGACCGTTACCAGAAGTTTTTATGAAATCATTCAAGGCGTTCGAAGGCTATAAATACAAAGGTTCAATCATCATTTCGCGTATCTCTGACATCTTGGCACAACTGAACTCTCAAGAACACTCGAAGCAAAGAATTCTCTCTCAGAAGATCGCTCACGACGCACGACTTACACGCACGACGCATAGTCTATACACACGATTCACTTTTTTTCCACGCACGATACACTTGTTACTTTACATTTAAAGTATTTCCTTCATTTGTATTGTAATCATTGTACTCTTGACACCCGAAACATAAGGACATAGCCCCTGTTTGGCGATCATAGTGCAGCGACGACCTCCAAAGTCGTCCGCGGGTTTTTTCCTCGTTGAGGTATTTCCCGCGTCACCAAAATCTTTGTCTTATTTACGTTTTCTGTCTTTGTCATACGGTTTGTCGAACGATTCCCATTCTTTAGTTGTAAAGCTCCACAATCAACCTTAACTTATCCTTCTGGACGACTTTTGGCATTAACAGTTTGGCGCCATCCGTGGGACGCCATCTAGGTAAAATCTTCGACAAACGTGCGTTTTACTAATGTTTTCTTGGAGTTTCCTTTCTTTTCTTTTTAAGGAAAATGGCAGGTGGTGGAAACCAAGAGCAAATCGTTGCCCAGATGCATGGGGAGCTTGAGAATGCACAGGATGCTCCTGGGACAATCGACGATTATCGCCTGGAGGATTATCGCCTGGGAGCTTGAGACGATTATCGCCTGGAGCAGAACAAGCCTGACCAGAAAGTCTTTGTAGGATCATCCCTCGATCCCTGCCTTAAAGACAAGCTAATATCTTTCTTGCAGGAACATGCCGATTATTTTGCTTGGTCGCACGAGGACATGGTCGGCATAGAACCTGGCGTCATTTCCCATAAGCTTAATGTCGACCCGTCATTTAAACCTATCAAACAAAAGCGACGGAAATTTTCTCCTGAAAGGAGTAAGGTGATAAATGACGAGGCCGACAACCTCCTCAAGACAGGGAAAATTCGAGAAGTAAAGTACCCCGACTGGCTTGCGAATGTCGTGGTCGTTCAGAAGAAAAATGGCAAATGGAGGGTCTGTATCGATTTTACAGATCTCAACAAAGCTTGTCCAAAAGACCCTTTTCCATTGCCACATATCGATGCCATGGTCGACGCGACTGCAGGACATGAACTGTTGACGTTCATGGATGCTTATTCTGGATATAATCAGATCCTGATGCACGTCGAGGACCAAGAGAAAACTGCATTCATGACAGACCGAGGTATTTACTGTTATAAGGTTATGCCTTTTGGACTAAAAATGCAGGTTCTACCTACCAGTGTCTAGTGAATAAGATGTTCAAGGATCACCTTGGTGACACGATGGAAGTTTATATCGACGATATGCTCGTCAAGTCAAAGCAAGCAGTCGACCACGTCGAGCATTTGAGGCAGTCGTTCGACATCCTTCGGAAGTATAGCATGAAGCTCAACCCGACGAAGTGTTCCTTTGGTGTCAGTGCTGGGAAATTCCTAGGCTACATGGTCACTCGTCGAGGAATCGAGGCTAATCCCGACCAGATCAAAGCTATTATCGAGATCAAATCTCCTAGAAATTTCAAAGAAGTCCAAAAGCTCACTGGTCGAGTGGCAGCTCTGAACAGGTTTATCTCTCGATCTTCAGATAGATGTCATTTATTTTACAATGTCCTCAGGAAAAATAAAGGCTTCGACTGGACCGACGATCATGAGCAAGCACTGCAAAAACTGAAAGAATACATGACGTCACCGCCTTTGCTGTCGAAGCCTCAAGATCACGAGGTCTTGCAACTATATTTAGCTGTTAGTCCAAATGCAGTAAGTGCCGTCCTAACACGAGAAGATAAAAAGCAGCAACTGCCGATCTACTATGTAAGTAAATCTCTCTTGGACGCCGAAACTAGGTATTCCTCAATGGAAAAGTTGCTTTTGTCACTAGTAACAGCCGCAAAGAAATTGCGACATTATTTTGAATCACATCCTATTACTGTCGTGACTAACTCTCCTCTTAAGTCTGTCTTGAGGAAACCTGAGTTGACATGTCGATTAGCGAAATGGAGCATATATCTCAGTGGTTACGACATCGATTTCAAGCCCAGGACAACAATTAAATCGCAAGCATTGGAAGATTTCATCACCGACTTTAGCCCTGAGTTGGAAAAAGAAGCAGAGCTCGAAGTGTCTACTGTGGCGACTCACGACGACGTACCTTGGACCTTACACGTCGATGGGTCATCCAACGTTAGGGGCTCAGAGCTCGGTGTCGCCTTAAAGTCGCCATAGGGGGGCAAGATGGTGTATTCCGTTCGATGCGATTTCAAAACCACCAACAACGAAGCCGAGTACGAAGCCCTGATCGTGGGAATGAATATGGCCCACGACTCGGGGGCAACCACGCTACATGTCAAAAGCGATTCTCTTCTAGTCGTGAACCAGATGAATGGAGAATTCGCGGCCAACGATTTAAAGATGACAGCGTACCTAAAGGTAGCAAAAGAAAGATCAGAAAATTTTAAACCATTTTTTATTGAACAGATTCCAAGGGACCAGAATACTCAAGCCGACGCCCTAGCAAACCTTGGGTCTGCTCTAGTCGAACCAATATTCGATAGTATTCCTATGATCCACCTAGCGACGTCGTCCATTGAAAATGACGATGTCGTCCAGATCGAAGAGCAAGAAGATGACTGGTCATACGACATCCGAATTTTTTTTATGCACGACCAACTCCCAGAACACAAGATGGAAGCTCGAAAGATCAAATTCAAGGCATCCAGGTATGTCGTGATCGGAGATAGACTCTATCGACGATCATCGACAGGCTTAAACCTGAGATGCGTCACCAGCAAAAGCCAAGTTCAGAAGATCCTTCAGGAAATTGTAAGATCCCACATTGGTTGGGGAGGGGAACAAAGGTTGCCTTATAATAGGAACTTGATACCTTCTCTATCAGACGCGTTTTAAAACCGTGAGTCCAGGTGTGTGGACAAAGCGGACAATATCTGGTACGGTTGTCTGGGATGTTACAGATGGAATCAGAGCCGGGAACCGAACTGGTGTGCCAGCGAGGACGCTGGGCTCCCAAGGGGGGTGGATTGTAAGATCCCACATTGGTTGGGGAGGGGAACAAAGGTTGCCTTATAATAGGAACTTGATACCTCCTCTATCAGACGCGTTTTAAAACCGTGAGTCCAGGTGTGTGGACAAAGCGGACAATATCTGGTACGGTTGTCTGGGATGTTACAGAAATGCACGATGGGGAGTGTGTTGGTTTCTATTTTGCTTAGACAAGATTAACAGATCTATTAGTTCGAGTTTATGTTTGATGCGGAAGCGTATTTAAAGAACTAACAGATATGTTTGATAGATTTAGAACACACAATATAAAGAAACAATATTTTAAGAACAAAATGATATCTTGAAGATTACTGTCGTTCGATATATAATAAGAACACCAAGAACAGATTAAGAACTGTTTGGTGTGTGTGAAAGAGTGTAATGCTTAACAGGTTTGACGATATAAAGCATAAGCATGAAACTCAGATTCTTCGTTAAGTCCTTAAGATTGTTAAGGAAGATCTCAACAAGAGACTTCCTTTTATAATACTCTAGGGGACCATAAAGCATGAGCTACTGTTGATCGGACGACATGAATAGTTGTACGTGCTGTATTACATTTAATGTCGCAGACGTCTATATTGTACTAAGCCTTATTGAGTCCATTCAGAGCTTGACGCGTGTTGAGGTTTGACAGGGCACGCTACCATGCAAGTTGATTAATGGATCCAGTAACAGTAGCAAGATATAAAATATCTTCCAAGTCTTTATCGTAAACCGCAGAGGCTCTGTAAAGGGTTACAGAGGTTCTAAGGTCTGGTCTTTTGTAGAGCAGTCTTCACCGGGTTCCGAGTCTTTGGTCTTCTTTGTTCGTAAGACAGAGGTTCTGTAGGACACCTCTGTAGCTTCTGTAGCTTCTTGACCTTGATCTTTCGGAAGTGGCAGAGCCTCTGTAAGAGGCTTTCTTCACTTAGCCTATTTTCCACTACTTCTAAATACTTCTACGATTAGGAAGATTGAAGCTAACAATCTCCCCCTAAGTAGTGAAAAATAAAAATTTGACATTGAAGTACTTTAGGCTAAGTTAGATAAGACAGAGGTTAAACAATACCTCGAAAGTTCTTTCATTCAGAAATATGCCAGAGGCATTTTACATTTGAGTATTATGAAAGATAAACTGAAAATGGTTTGCAGAGATTTTGTTTGAGAATCAGATGTTGGCGTCTTTGAAATCGTTGTAGCTTCTATTGTCTCTTCCGACTTCTCTGATCTCGTTGTAGAAACTGACGCAGAGTTCTCTGAAGCGGATTGTATCATCAATCTCTCTGATGAAAGCATCTGCATCGTCTCTATCCATTTGCTCGGTATCTCTGTATTTTACAAGGTTTTCTCTGAACATGTTCAGAGTACTGGTTGCGTACTTCTGACAGTCCATGGTCACAAAAAGTTTGACTTCGCCTTATGGGTTTTGAAATACTAACCCGAACCTTGGTTCTGTAATGATTGAGTTGGGCACAGCGTCAGGTGGGTAGCGATCCTCTGGTGGTCGAAGGTTCAGATGTTTGAGACCAAGATCCTTTTCTAGCTGAAAGTCTATCCAACTGTAGATCAAAAGCCTTTCCCTCATTGCTTTTCTCAACACTTGATAGGCTCTGGTGTTTGGCTCTGTGTTGTAGTTGTCCTTCGTCCATTGTAGAAGGTCAGGTAGATCATAGGGATTCAGATTCCTTAGATCAGCATCAGCGAAGGTGGTTTCTGAATTGTTTACCCTTCTGGCTCTGTAAAGATTGTACCTGACCCTTGGATAGGTTCTTGTAAAGGAGTACCTACAGAAGATTACCTTTTTGATTTTGTGGATTGAGAGAAGACGTCTGCTCTTGTTCTTGGCTTTGTTCTGGTGAAGATGTTCTCAAATTCTTCTCTGATCTCTGGTTCTGTGACGTGATCTGTTGGATGATTGGTCTGAAAGGGTTGTTTGTAGAGGTATTTGTATACCACTTCTTCCATTTCTTCGTGTGTTGGACCAGGTGGTGGTACTTGTCTTATGAGACTCTCCATCTGTCGAACAACTTCTGCAGCTCTACCTGTTAGTGGAATGTCTGACAGAGGCTTCAATCCATATGCCCAGTCCTCTTCTTCAGGCTTTGGAGTTTGGAAGGCATCAAAGGCGCTCTTCATCAATTTCTCTGTAGGCTTGGGCAATGATTTCTTTTTCTTGGGCTCTTCTGTCAGTTTCGCCTTTCCCTTGTCTTTGGCCTTTGGAGGTTCAGAACCTGTTGCCTCTGTAGGTTTGGGTGTTGGCGCTTCTGTTGGAATGATGGGTGTTGCCTCTGTAGGTTTTGACACTTGTGTTTGAGAGGACTTTTGTGGCATTGGTTCTGTTGGCTTGATTGGCTCTGTAACCTCTGTTGGAGGTTCTTTGGTGACTTCTACTGTGAGCTCGGTTTCTGTGGGTTGAGGAATGTCGAATCTTCTTGCCATTCGAAAAGATGATGTAAACCTCTGTCTTTCTTCTGCTCTTTGCGCCATTCGTTCAGTCATTGTGTTGTGCATATTTCTTAGAACAGAAGAGGCAGAGGTCTTTGCTCTTTTTGGTTTGTGGGCAATAGACTTTGTTCTTGGGATGGTTTGGGGTTTTTCTGTTGGTTTTGTAGTTGGGGAGGGAAGATCTTCTTCTGAAGAGGATGACAGATGTTGAGCATCTACTCCAAACATTGTAGGGAATTCCACAGAGGTGGGTGTTTCCTCTGTGGTCTTTTGAGCTTCTGTTCCTCCGGGTTGTTGGTTTGTTGAAGGACTTTCTTCTAAGATGATTACCACAGGGGTGGTTGTTGCCTCTGTGGTCTGTTGAGCAGTTTCTGGTACATGGGTTTCTTCAGCAGTTGATTCCACAGAGATGGGTGTTGTCTCCGTGGTCTGTTGAGTTTGTTGTTGTTGGGTTTGTTTTGGAGGGGCTTGGTTGATGGGTTCTGCGGCTATTGGTTGAGCTGGAAGTCCTCTGCTCGTAGCTTTCTCCCTTGTATTCTCCCCCTCAGGATGATCTGATGGACCAGGGTGGTCATCATCAGAGTCATCCTGACCCTTATCAGAAGTACCCTCTGCTCTGCAAGAAGCTTTGGGTTTCTTTGGTAGTTCTGCTCCTGCAGCCATCAACTTTGCACATACATCATCACAGAGGCCAAATAGAGTTGCAAGCTCTGCTTCTGTGTTGAAGCGCATTCTGCCGACACTAGCTCTGAACTCTTTAACGTAGTTGGCATTTGCAGTAGTGAAGGAGGCGATGACTTATGTGACCTGGTTTATGACATTCTGCCCGAGCTCTGTTAGCTGTGCTCTGGTCATGTAGTCTTTAGGCTGCATCAGCACAGTGTTGCGCATTGCTTCTTCTTGTACGTCTTTCAGGGCGTTCTGTAGATCTGCAGGTGTAATGCACTTTGCTTTGTTGGATTGCTTGTTCAGTTGTTCAAGGAAATGTTTGACTGATTCCTTGAACACAGAAGTTGCGGCTATCCCGAATTCTTTGGCGACAGAAGTGGTAGTTGTTTCAGCAGAAGACTTCATCTGGGTAATGGCGGATTTCACCTCTGTGGACAGATTGTCCATTTTGGTGTTCATATTTAGTAAGGCCGTCGATGTTGTCTCTGCAAAAGATTTGAAAGAGCTTTGCAACTCCTTCATGGTTTGGTTCACAGAGGTGACAAGGGTTTGGAACTCATCCCTTGATACTTGTGTTCCTGTGGTAACCTCTGGAGGAACACATTCGTCTCCAGAGTGAGTCCCTGCTCCTGGGACACCTTCGTTCACCCTTGTTTTTACGTTGGGGGTGGAAGGATTTCCATCTGATCTTCGAGAAGAAATTTGAGTTTCAATCTCTACAGAAGTTCTGCGAAGAACAGTGGGTATCGGAATGTTCTTCTTTTGACTTGGAGACTTGTCTAGAGTCTCTTTGTCTTTGAGCTCACTACTTCTCTCTGAAAGAAGTTTTGGCCCTAAATTGTGCGTGGTAGAGGAAACGAATTCCTCTGTAGGGTGTTCTAGTGTGATCTGGGGCAATGAATCACGAACTATAGGTGAGTCTCTCTGAGGAGACTCCCTAGGAATGGATTCCCCGGTTTCTGTGGGCGCAGAGGTTGAAAGATTAACCTATGGCTGGATGGGTTGGGTTTGGATCGAGCTGTGCTGCTCTAGTTCAATAACACCTTCTGCAGCTAGACCTGTGGTGTTAGAAGTGTGGGTTGCACTGGGAGGGGTTTGAGGATGTGTGCCTTCTACTTCTACGACATCTTTTTCTATCCCTTTTTTCTTTTTCTCCCATTCTATCTAAAGCCTCTGTAACCTCATCTCTATTCCACTCAGCTTCTGCTTGTAGCCTAATCCTTTCCCTAGTGGCATCATCTGACATATCGATTTCTTCTATACCCTCTTCTGAAGCTTGGCTTGGACTCCTTCTGTGGACGTTCATTCCCTGTTGGATGAAGGGGTTCTGTAGAATGTTTGGAGTTTCAGCCGGTTGATCTCTGGGGGTTTGGTCATCATCTTGCAGATTTGTGTCAACTCCAGAGATAGAGAAGTCTTGTTCTTCGGTGGTGTGGTGGTCAAGTGGTGGTGCATTCCACCCAGCTGTATTTAGGGTGTTAGCAATGTCAGGGTTTTGAAGGAAATCGTTTAAGCTACCTTGATGAAAGAATCGATCTGGGGATTGATAAGGTGATTGATATCCCTCTTCTGCAACTTCTTTTTCTGCAGTCTCTTCCTCTGCAGTTTCTTCGACCTCTTCTTCAACAACTTCTGCAGCTGCCTCTTCTGCGATGGTAACCATTTGATCAAGTGGTTTCCCATGCTTCTTTTTGGTCTTCCTCCTCTTGGGTTTTGGTGCCCTTCTTCTGTGGGTTTTGATTTCCTTTTCTTCTTTTGTTTTGGAGAAGAGGGAGGAGCAGAGGAGCCAACTTCTGTAGCATGAGGAGGTGAAGGTTGAGCTTCTGTAATGCTTGTAGACGTGCCTTCTGCAGTTTTCCTCTTCTTTGTTTTTGGGGTTGAGGCAGAGGCTTTAGAAGAAGACTTCTTTCCCACGAGGTCGGCTCGTTTGGCTATAAAACTAAGTTGGATTGCCATGTGTTTTGCCAGTTTCTGCTCCTTCGCTTCTGTAGAGAGGGGTTCTGCAACTATTGTTCCTAGGGGGACACCTAAACGCGGGGGTGTCACAGGGCTCGGTTTTGGAGTCCTATGATCGCGTATATACTCTAACTTAAGGGTTTTGTTCTTGGCATAACTCAGAAGCTTCCTTGACAGAGGTCTGCAGTGGGTGTAGCCATCTATATGATCGGTGGGGATGTTTTTGTTCATTGGGAACTGTTTGGGAGTTGGCCCTTCCATTGGCCAGTTCTGCATCATCAGCAGAGGTTCGAACAGGACTCCCAATATCCTTTGGAATTGCAGAGGCGGTAGATACTTAGGATCGTTCTCTCTTGCCTTTTTGGTGTTATTCTTTCTGTCGATCGTATTGATGATCTCCTGCAACATGATGGTCGCGTAATCGAGTGGGAGATCGTAGTAGACCCCGTACATGATGGTTAAGATCTGGTGCGAGCTCTGGTCAATGCTGCCTATCTTCCCTGTAAGGCATCTGTTGAGGATCGAAAACAAGGTGTTCCACAGAGGTGGTAGTCTGCCTATGCGGAAGTCATTTCTCTTCCTTAGGTGGGTGTTGTACCCAAGCATTTCTACAAAATGACAGAGCTCGTCGTCTGTTGGTTGTTCTGCATATGTTTTCAGTCCAAGAAGACCCCTTGTTGGTAGATTGAACTCAAGAGAAAACATTGTTCTATTGAAATTGAGTTCCAAATGTTCAGATTTGTCTGGCGTTGAGATGTACCCTTTGATAAGAGAATCATCTTTATCATATCGGCAACTTTGCCAAAATTGGTTCAAATACCTAACAGGTATTTTATTTGGGGTCTTGAGAGTAAAGAAAGAGAATGTGGTTTTCCATGATGTTTAGAAGAAGGGCATGGGCTTCGCCGAAAGCAGTGAGTGAGGGGACCAAATAGCAGTTATTGGATTTGATGGGTAGTACCTTTTCAAAGTGCTCCTTTGCGATAAAGTTTTGGAGATGGGTGGTCGGAGCAAAGTCTGCTGAGTCGCCGGAATCTTCTTGTTCGGCATTTTTGGCGAGGTGGGGGTTTTCTGAATGTTCAGAATGAGCAGGGGAGTGTTCCGGTGAGTTCGCCGGAGAGTGTGCAGGGGAGATAGCTTGAGAAGATGAAGCCATTGGTAATGAGAATAAGATACTTGCAGTTTGCAGGGTTTCGCTGGAGAAGAATGAGGGTTCGTAAAGATTTTATGAGAGGGTAAGCTTGGGTTTTATAGGTGGGTAAAACGGTAGAATTCGAAAGGGTAAAAATATTTGGCAATGGATAAATATTTGGAATCCGTACTTGAGTTAGAACGGCGGGTTCAACTTTCCAAAAAAAAACGTGCCATGTACGCCCAATGAAAATGAGACACGTAGGCCATGTCAGAAGATGACAGGACGTCGTGCGCGGCCCATTAATGCTAGGCGCGTGGGGTTGTTCTTAGCCACATGATTTTCACTCTCAGTAAAAGTAACCGTTACTGTTTACAGAAATGCCCAAATACCAAATTCACAGAAGCTCTGTGGTTTACAGAAGATCTGTGATTTTGAAAATCTTGGATTTTCACCCTTTTCTCATATATCTCATTGTTATCATGACTCTGTAGGTTCTATTTTGACCAAAACATTTGTAAAAGCATTGGAGAGGATTAATAGGATTTTAGTGAAGAAATTTTGTTCACATAGGTTTTGAGGCTCTGTAGGAACTTGCAGAAGCTCTGTTAGGGCCAGCAGAAGCTCTATGAGTGAAAATTTCTCATAACTGAAAATCTATTAACAATTTTGATCATCCAAGTTTTGATTTGCATTAAGAATTGTTTTTCGGACATATTTGAAAGTTGGTGTCCGAGAAAACTGTTTTGGAAAAGGTTTTGTGCGAGAAGGTCATGGTGTGTGTATTTGTGTGTATTCGGTTTCCGAGTTAAATTTGCGATTACAGAGCAGTGTTCTGGCAGAACTTCTGTTGATCTCAGAAGAAGCTCTATGACCTCAAATTTCTCATAACTCAAAAATTATTAAGAGTTTTAATAATTTTATTTTTGAAATGTTATTCCCAGTATTTTTAGGACGTATTTGACAATTTTTGTCCCAGAAAACTGTTTTCAAAAACCTTTTGTACGAGACATACCTTTTGGTTCTTCTTTTCTCGGCAGTGATGTCTGACTTCTGACGATATAGATTCATCGACACTCTTCTTTGGCTCCCCCTTGAAAGATTAACCTCTGTAGATCATTTCAAGGTTTCTTTTGCTCCCCCTTGATCTAACCATTTCTGTCGATCAAGTTACTTTCTTTTGCTCCCCCTTGATCTAACCATCTCTGTAGATCAAGTAATTTCCTTCTGCTCCCCCTTGACCTATGCTTGGATCAAAATAGGATAAGTTTTGCATAGTATATAGGTCATGTTTACCAGAGGTTCTGTAGGGGTCGTCAGAGGTTCTGAGCAGACCCACAGAAGCTCTGTGATTTCAAGAACTATTTAAGATTGAGAATTTACATACAGAAAGAAATCAATCAAAGCAATAAATAAAGCAATATATTTATACATATATTTACAGAAGATAAGCTATACTTACAGAGGATTTTCACGTCATATTGATCATTCCTAACTTACCCACCAAGAAATTGAATCTTTTCTCGTCTAAAGCTTTGGTGAATAAGTCCGCGAGTTGGTATTCTGTGGGCACGAAATGCATCTCGATTGTACCGTATTCAACATGATGTTTCAAGAAGTGGTACCTTATATCGATATGCTTGGTTTTTGAATGTTGCACAGGATTGGCAGAGATGGCAATGGCACTTTTGGAATCACAAAAGATGGGTATCTTGAGTAGGATGTGGCCGTAGTCTTTTAGTTGAGTCTTCATCCACAGAACCTGAGAACAACAGCTAGCAGCAGCAACGTATTCAGCTTCTGCCGTAGATGTTGACACACAATTCTGCTTCTTGGAGGTCCAACTGACTATCTTACCACCTAGGAATTGATAACTCCCATAGGTACTCTTTCTGTCGAGCATGCATCCTCCATAGTCTGAATCTGTATAAGCTTTAAGACAAAAGCCAGAGTTCTGTGGATACCAGAGACCAAGATTTTTGGTCCCCTTTAGGTATCTAAAGATTCTCTTAACAGCATCATAATGTGATTTCTTAGGATTAGCTTGATAACGTGCACAAAGACATGTGGCATGCATAATGTCAGGTCTGCTAGCAGTTAAGTATAACAGAGATCCAATCATGCCTCTGTAGAGAGTGCATTCTACAGAGATGTCATCTGGATCTAAGAATAACTTATTTCAAGTGGCCATTGGAGTTTTCATGGCAGAGGTATCAGAGAGGCTATACTTGGAAAGAATGTCAGAGACATATTTGGCCTGATTTATAAAAATTCCTTTTGATGATTGTTTGACTTGAAGTCCGAGGAAGAATGTTAATTCTCCCATCATACTCATTTCAAACTCACTTTGCATGAGTTTTTCAAAACTTTTGCACTCTTCTGTATTAGTAGACCCAAAAATTATGTCGTCCACATAGATTTGTACAAGCATTATTTCACTGTTTTTACGTTTATAGAATAAGGTAGTATCTGTTGTACCTCTGTCGTAGCCATTGACTAGAAGAAAGGTAGAAAGTCGTTCGTACCATGCTCTTGGAGCCTGTTTCAGTCCGTACAGAGCCTTTTCAAGGTAGTACACATGCCTTGGGAACTTTGAGCTTTCAAACCCTGGTGGCTGATTTACGTAAACCTCTTCTTGGATTTCACCGTTGAGAAAAGCTGATTTCATGTCCATCTGATAGACTTTGAAACCTCTGTGGGCTGCGAAGGCTAAGAATATTCTTATTGCTTCGAGCCGTGCGACAGGGGCAAAAGTCTCATCGTAGTCTATGCCTTCTTCTTGTCTATATCCCTTGGCCACTAATCGTGCTTTGTTTCTGATGACCACTCCATCTTCATCCTTCTTATTTCTGTAGACCCACTTAGTCCCAATGGCCTGTTTCCCCCGTGGCAGAGGTACTAGAGTCCAGACTTTGTTGCGCTCAAACTGCAGAAGCTCATCTTGCATGACGTCTACCCAGTTTGGGTCGTCAAGGGCTTCAGAAATCTTCTTTGGCTCTATCACACTAATAAAGTTCGTAAAGAAACAAAAATTAGCAGTGGCAGACCTTGTTTTTACCGTGTCAGAGGGTTCACCAATTATTTGGCTTGGAGGATGGCTTTTTGTCCACTGAGTTGTGCGTGGATGATGGTCACCAATGTCATCGAATTGTTCTTCAGAGGCTTCTTGTTGTTGTTGTTCTTCTTCTTCTGGTGTAGCCTCTATCGTAGTGCGTGCCTTTGTAGTTGATCCTACAGTTTGTGGAATGATTGGTATGAGTGGTGGTGGAGTTTGTTCCTCTGAAGGCGTATAGACTTGGTCCTCTATATCGTCTGTTATTGGTTCCTCTGTGGATTGTGGAGTTTGTTCTTCAGCAGCTTCTGTGGTCGTTTTTCTTTGTGTTTCATCTTCTGTAGACTCTTCCTCGGCATTTGCATCTGTAGCATTTACAGAAGAAGATGAATCATTATTTGGACCAGTTAGAGTCATACCTGTAGGATTTTGACCGACAGAAGATTGTTCTGCAGAAGCTCTGATTGTTCCAACAGAGGGATCAATGTCGTCGTGGAACATCTCTAGAAATAGAAGATTTAAGTCTTCTTTTGTTTGTGAGATGCCAGAGGATTCCCCTTTAAGTCCGAGTTCTGAACTGATTTTCTCAGAAGTCTTTTGGAATGAATCATCAAAAGAAACATTGATGCTTTCTACGATCTTGCGAGACTTTGTAAGGTATACTCTGTAGGCTTTGGAAGTGGCAGAGTATCCAATGAATTTTCCTTCGTCAGCTTTTACCTCAAACTTTCCTCTGGAATCTCTGTCGTTTAAAACAAAGCATTTACATCCAAACACATGGAAACACTTGATGTTTGGCCGCCTTTTGTTGATCAGTTCGTAAGGAGTCTTGATGTGTCTTTTCACAATGGTTGAACGATTTTGTGTATAACAAGCCGTAGAAATCGCTTCTGCCCAAAAGTTCATCGGTAATCCGCATGCTGATAGCATAGTTCTTGCGGCCTCCATGAGCGTTCGATTCTTTCTTTCGACTACGCCGTTCTGCTGTGGAGTGCGTGCGGCAGAGAAGTTCTGTGATATTCCTTCTGTAGAAAGATAAGCTTCAATGACAGAGTTTTTAAATTATGTGCCATTGTCACTTCTTAACTTCTGTATTCTGCATTCATAAAGAACTTGGATTCTTTTCATTAGATTAATCAAGATGATTGGAACATCTGATTTCTTTCGGACAAATTCAACCCATGTGAATCGCGAATACTCATCAATTAAGACAAGTAGGTATTTCTTGCCACCTAGGCTCTGTATGGCAATGGGACCGCAGAGGTCGACATGAAGCATGTACAGAGGCCTAGTGCAAGACACATCTATTTTGCCTCTGTGGGAAGCTCTTCTGAGTTTTCCCATTTCACAGGCAGAACATAAATGATCCTTATTAAATTTAACATTAGGCAAACCTTTAACTAGATCAAGTTTGACCAGTTTATCCAAGGTGTGAAAGTTCAAGTGGCAAAACCTGTTATGCCATAACCAGGCTTCCTCACTTTTGCAGGCTACAAGGCAAACTTTGTCCTTGTTCTTGGAACTGAAATTCATCAGATATAGATCACCTCTTCTTTTGGCTCGCAGAAGTTCCATTCCTGTGTCTTCACTTTTCAGAGAGCATAAAGTTCTTTTGAATGACACATCGAATCCTGTATCACAAAGTTGGCTTACACTGAGTAGGTTGTGTTTAAGGCCATCCACATATGCAACTTTGTATACATAAACGTTTTCCTTCTTTATGACTCCATAGCCTTTGATGTGTCCCCTTTTGTCGTCTCCAAAAGTTACAGATCCACCATCGAGTGTTTCTTTGTACGTGGATAGTAAAGTTCTGTCGCCAGTCATGTGTCTTAAGCATCCGGAGTCTAGATACCAGATTGGCACATTCTGCTTCTGCAAGACAATCATAGAGACTTAGGTACCCATATCCACATGGGTCCAATATTGTTAGAATATTTCAAGTTTGCCTTAGCATTCTTGAAATACATTTTATCTTTTGTTGAAGAATCAGATTGTTTCTTTGTAGGTTTTGACTTTTTAATTTGAGTAGAGAGTAAACAATCTTGACAGGAGAAGTGTTTATTTAGTTTGAACATAAGTTCAAAGCAATGACAATATTGAATATGAGACGTGATTTGCTTGAACTTTTCATTGAATTCATTGAACTGAGCCACAGAGGCATTACATTCTTTCTTAACACTAGATTTGCAATTACAAGAAGATCTATGAATACTAGAATGTTGTTTGCAAAATCTTTGTTTAGTTCATGCCTTCTGTGGTGAACATTTTTTTTCACTGTCACAGAGGAAAAAGATTTGTTAACTTTAGGCCATTTTCCCTTTTGTTGCCAAGTGGGGTTTTCGTTAATTTGCCTTAAAGGTTTTGAAAATTTTGAACTTTTAGGATCTACAGAGGTCTTCTTTTTAAGATTTAACATATCAAGCTCAGCAGAGGTTTTGACTTGTAAATACAAGTTTAGAAAATCTGGGCAGATAGGTATCTCTGTGATTTTCTCTTTTGGAGAAATAGTTCCGTTAAGAACTTCAGAGGAGAATTTAACATCCTCTGTGTCATAGTGAACTATCCCTGATGTAACATCTGTCTCTGAGTCGTCAGAAGATGAATCGTCCTCATATATAGAGGTTGAGTCATCTCCTTCGACAGAGGCTGGATTTTCCGAGCATGTATCGTACGAGCTTTCTTCCTCTGTAGAATAACTTTCATAGACGGCAGAGGTTTCTGATAAGATCTCTTCAGCGAAAATTTTATCTACAGAAGATGTACAGAAGTTTTCTAAAACGTTTGTTTTCCATACTTCCAAAATTTCCTTTTCAATTGTTTTAAGTTTTTCTTCTGAAAAGGTGGGTTTAAACTCTGGAGCTTCTGCCGATAATTTCTTTTCGACATTTATCATACAGACAAAAGTAACCTGCGTTTGAGTCTCTGGTTTACCAAACTTAAAGATACCAATCAGATCTTGTGTTTTCAGATATTTCTTTGGTTTGATTCCTCTATTGATAGAGGTTGAAGATGATGAATCTGTGTTTTCAAACCACACATTGATCATCTTCGTATGTTTCCTCAAGTGAGGTTCCACAGAGATTTTAGCCCTTTTACTTACAGAGAGTAAGTTTGGAAAATCTGGTTTGTTCGTTTTTCCTAACACAAACAGAGAAGAGAGAGGTTTAATTCTTTTGTTTTCAACACCTAGGGTAATATCATCGTACCCTCTACCCCGTCTTCCTATTTGTGAGTTTACTTTCTCATACACCTTCTGTGCATCTTTATAGTTTTTAAGTAAAACATCTCTTCTGAGTAGATCTTGCCAAAGTATCTATCTCTCTCTTTGAAAGTATTCTTTGAGAGCTCTTATGTCTGTTGTTTCACTCCTAGAAACTGAAAGTTCTTTTGTTTTGACTTTTAGAGCAGAGGTTAATTCAGAAATTTGCCTTTTTAAAGGATCTAGATTTTTGTTCCAATTCTTTTCTACTCTTTCCTTTTCTTCAAAAATTTTGGCTTTTTCTTGAGTGAGAAGCCTTAATTCTCTCTCGTTAAAGGTGAGTCTTTTCTGAATGCTTTCATTTATCTCTTTTAATTCAATCAGTTCAATGTTAAGTTTAAGTAAATTATCATCTACAGAATTAGTACAAGAGGTAGAGTTTGAAGTGGATACCTCAGTGTCAGTGCTGGAGTCGACTTCTGCCATGCCACATAATAGGGCATTGGTGGTGTATTCATCGTCAGAGGTAGAGTCTGACTCGAAGTCCTCCTTGTTCGCCTCAGAATGCCCTTTGTTCGCCATTAGGGATTTTTGCGCATAATACTCAGCCTTCTTTTTGTAAAAAGCTAAGTCCTTCTGTGGGTGATTTGTCTACTTCTGCATTCATTTGCGAAATGGCCTGGCTTCCCGCAGTTGAAACAACCTTGGGAAGTGTTTCCAGCATGATCGTCGGACTTCTGTCGGTCTCCACCTTTCTCCGTTCGGCATTCGTTTGCGTAATGACCAGGCTTGCCACACTTGTAGCATTGTTGTTGTGTGTGGCTCACCTTGTCATCTGACCTCTTTCGGTCATTACCTCTGTAGTTTCTGTCGCTTGACCTCTGTCGGTCATTTCTATCATCTGACCTCTGTCGGTCACTCAATTCTTCTCTTCTTCCATCATCTCTTCTATCACCTCGGTTGTCTCTGCCATATCGATCAATTCCTGAACCCCTCTGGTTTCCTCTGAACTCTCTTGTCAACAGAGCTAAGGATTTAGCTAATGACGCAAGAGTTATCTCTTCTTCTACCAGCTCGTCTTCTTCGCTATCAACTATCACTATCTTCTTCTTCTCCTTCTTCTTCTCCTCTGTTGCTCTCTCATTTCTCGGTCTCTCTGCAGCCTCTGTAGATTTACTAACCAATGCGTATGGTGCAATGGTTAGTGATTTAGCCTGTGCTATTTGAGGCTCCTGTGCGGCTAGTGTTCCATAGAGATCAGAGAGTGTCCAGGAGTCTAGATCTTGGTTTGTTTGTAAAGACATAGACAACTGGAGCCACTCATCATTCACGCTCTTTAGAAACATGACATTATTTTCTTCCGAGGTTCTGTGAATGCCAGACTTTCTACATTTGTTTATGAGAGAGTTGAACCTGTCGTACGTCGTTTGCAGAGATTCTGTTGCAGAGGCTCTGAAGGCACGATATTCATTTATGTATTGTGCCCTTCGGTTCTTCTGCGTTTTAGCACATCCTTCCAACTGTCTTTCTAATTCTTTCCAAAGATCGTGCGCTGTTTGGCATGCATCTAAGGATTGAAAAAGTTCGTTGGGGATAGCCATGATCAATATTCTTTTTGTTTTCTGTGCAACTTCATCTTCTGCCCTATCTTCATCTGACCATTCTCCCTTTGGCTTAGGTCTTTGACGTTCAGGGATTTCAAGAGATTCAGCAGTAGCTGGTACTCGTGGTACTATTATCATGGGAACTTGAGGAGGGTTGTAAAGATATTGTACGAGAGTTTTTTCAGTACCCTCAAAGAAATGGATCATTCTTATCTTCCATTGAGGATACTCATCTCGAAGAAGAGTAGGAGGCTTGGTTAGTGAACCAGCAGTGAAAAAGTTATTTGTATTTGTCTTTGTAAGAGTTTCGAAGGTTCTGAAAAGATAATATGACGAAAGAGTATGAGTCTGATGATCTGGAAGGTTTTCTGGGTTTTAACAGTTCCCAGAGTGCACTTTTAATGGAGTTTTAACCTGGAAAAAAATAGTTTCTTTTAAGAATACCACTTTCGAATAAATCGAAAAATGATAGGAAAACAGAAACTTTTCAACGAAATGAAGAACAGGTTAAAACAGAATGATGTCTATCACAAATCTTGTAACAAAGAGGATCACTTGATATTAAAAATCAAGGAAGGCTCTGATACCAATTGTTGGTTCCCGTTTTGCTTAGACAAGATTAACAGATCTATTAGTTCGAGTTTATGTTTGATGCGGAAGCGTATTTAAAGAACTAACAGATGTATTTGATAGATTTAGAACATACAATATAAAGAAACAGTATTTTAAGAACAAAATGATATCTTGAAGATTACTGTCGTTCGATATATAATAAGAACACCAAGAACATATTAAGAACTGTTTGGTGTGTGTGAGAGAGTGTAATGCTTAACAGGTTTGACGATATAAAGCATAAGCATGAAACTCAGATTCTTCGTTAAGTCCTTAAGATTGTTAAGGAAGATCTCAACAAGAGACTTCCTTTTATACTACTCTAGGGGACCATAAAGCATGAGCTACTGTTGATCGGACGACATGAATAGTTGTACGTGTTGTATTGCATTTAATGCCGCATACGTCTATATTGTACTAAGCCCTATTGAGTCCATTCAGAGCTTGACGCGTGTTGAGGTTTGACAGGGCACGCTACCATGCAAGTTGATTAACGGATCCAGTAACAGTAGCAAGATATAAAATATCTTCCAAGTCTTTATCGTAAACCGCAGAGGCTCTGTAAAGGGTTACATAGGTTCTAAGGTCTGGTCTTTTGTAGAGCAGTCTTCATCGGGTTCCGAGTCTTTGGTGTTCTTTGTTCGTAAGACAGAGGTTCTGTAGGACACCTCTGTAGCTTCTGTAGCTTCTTGACCTTGATCTTTCGGAAGTGGCAGAGCCTCTGTAAGAGGCTTTCTTCACTTAGCCTATTTTTCACTACTTCTAAATACTTCTACGATTAGGAAGATTGAAGCTAACAGAGTGTGGCAACCACTCAGGAGGCCGCAGCTTGGCTAATCGTATCTCTCGACAGGGCTACTTTTGGCCAACACTGCAACAAGACGCCGTCAGGTATGTCCAGAACTGTGATCCTTGTCAGCGACATTCAGGTACGTCCCACAAACCTTCTGAACCTTTGTACTCGACATTGATCCCATGGCCCTTCAAGATCGTAGTGTTGGTCCCGAAGGCCTATACAAGTTTGTAGAAGGGGGGGTTGAATACAAACACACAGATTTTACTTTTCTAAATTGTTTATTGATAAATCATTAACAATTTACAGCTTGTTGCGGAAATAAGATTAAGGATAAACCTAAATCTAAACAAGTTGGAACACTAAGGTTTCTTGCACTAAGAAAGATAAGGAAATTACTAATAATAACCTATCTTGAGATAAGAGATATGAACTTGTCCAGAGTTAGCAAGTTACTTCAAATGAAGCGAGTTCATCTCTTTATATACTGCATGCATTTAATGCAAGACAGTATATACTTTACACGTGTCATCAGCTGGTTGGTTGCATGTCATTGACCTTGGTTGACAACCTTAGTAGCCGTAAGGATGAACAGTGTAGTATCAGAGTGGTTGTACGATTTCAGATATTCGGAGGTTCTTTTCTGACATTTCGTACGGAGGCGTGCAAGGGTGGTTAAGACAAAAGTACTTTGTACGGAGGACTTCATGATCAGCTTTCGTTGATTCAGCGATTATCATTTACTATTCAGCAGATGATAAAGTTCAGCGATAGCTGAAGTCTTGTACTTGATACTTCACGTTGAGTGGACAAATCTAAGTCTTCGCTGATCCGCATCAGTTCATTAGGAGACTTGTCGCTGGTTCTTGAGCTTGATCTTCGACTTCAGCGTAGAACCTTTGTTGACGTGAAACTTGTCTTCAGGGATCATAAGTAAACAACTAACTTATCAGCGATCATCATAATGACTGAACAGACTCAGCGCATTAATGATGAACAGTGTTCGCTGAATGTTTAATTCAAAAGAGCGAGAGTTCCTATCAGTGGTACTGTAAGATCTTAGTACTTATCAGCGATAGTGAAACTCTGATACATATTGTTTACTCACAATTTTCCCTATGTATATAAGAGAGGGTCATTATCAAATCACTGAGAGTTTGGATCAACAATCTCCCCCTATTTGATTATGACATAGCAACAAAGAAAATTGCTATTTAATGAAAACATAAGGATAAAAAGAACTCATAAAATATTTGTCCCTTTTACTGTTTTCTGGGATCTTTTCAGTACTGATGGAGTAAAGTACATTCGCTGAAATCTTTCTTTAAAATATTGAATCAGGTTACAATGAAGAACAGAAAGATTACAAGTACAAGCGAAATAATTTACAAGTACAGAAGGATAACTGATACAATAGAGAAAAAGGAGATTATATCAGTTTTCAAAAGGTTCTTCCTTAATGAGAAGTTCATCAAGGGTCGTCTTTTCAGTGGGGATCATCCGGTCAGGGACATTTACTCCTTGATTCTTTAACTTCAGAGCAACTTCAAAAATCAAGGGTTTCAGGTGTCTAGCTTTGATGTCGCGTCTGACTTCACACCCGTATACGAGATCTCTGAGTTGTTCGATGGGAGCGATTTGGAGCTCAGAGACACGTTGAAAGTGATGACTTCCATCATAGTCTAAGAAGAATATACCATATGGATCACTTACCACTGTGCCAGGGATGAAGGTTTCTCCAGGTGGTAGGGAGGTGTCAAGCATTGAAAGATCAGCATCAGGGCCAAGAACTTCAGCACGAGAGAAACCAATACCTGTTTCATTTCGAATGATTGGACCTGAATCAGAAACTTTCTTCTTCTTAGCAGAGGCATTCTTCGGTTGAGGAAGAGTAGGAGGGATATCCACAGCAGATGAAAGCAAGTCGATCTGTTTGTTTAAGATCATCTCAACATGGCTTTTGAATTTTGAGCGTGATCCCTGAATGGCTAATTTTGTTTCTAACCATTCAGAGAGACCAAACTTTTCTAATGAAGCAGCATAAAAGGTTTGCTTGGTTTTTTCATCTCTGTAGATATCCACTTCAACAGCAGGAACATCAACGAACATTTTTCCTCTGATGTTGGCTTTGATTATCTTTGATGGTCTTGATCGATAGGTCAGCATTTGATTAGCCCATTCCAAGGTTGTATCAGAGACCTTTGTCTTTTCTCTAACGATTTCTTGAGCATTATCCCAGAGCTGACGTTGAACATCAATGGGAACTCTTTTCAGCTTGGGGTCTTTGATTGATCGTTGAGTAAGATTTATAGCGTATTCTCTGTCTTTTTCTTCTGCTTCCTTTCTTTCAGCGATGAGGCGTTCAGCTCTGAGGTGTTCCTTGTATTCAGCTTTTGAAATTCTGAACTTTGGAGGAACAGAAGGCAGTTGATCACGCCTTAGAATGATTCGCTGATCCTCGAATCGCTTTATCATTTCTTCTCTTCTCTTTTGATCCTCTTCACTCAGCTTTTGAGGAGCTGAGGAAGGTCTGTTTCTGTGCGAGTGAGGTTTTTTTTCTGGTTCATCAGTCTCAGAGATCAAATCCAAGACTGGTATTATGTCTTCAGCGGCAGCTGGAATTATTGGTGAAGTCGCAGTTATAGAGCCTTCAGCGATATCCTCAAACAGGGGAGAGGACTAGCTGAAACGCAGCGATCTTACTAATAAGAACTGGGTAGAAGAACATGGGTAGAAAAGATAGAAAAAGATTGTGGATGTGTAGAGAGGTTGTTGAGTAGAGAACTGATTGTGTATAGATATGTTCAGGGAAGGAATATAAGTAGAGTTTAGTGTACCTGACAAACCGGCTTTTCAAGCAAGATCGCCAGATTTTCATCTTTAGCGAGGCCTTTGCCTTTGCTTTTCTCAGCGCCAGAGGCTGAGGGCTTTGTCTTTGTCTTCTCCCCTGAAGGTTCTTTTATTGAGATTCCCTTAAGAGCTTTGATCCTTGGGGCAGGTTTGACGATAAAGAAATCATCATCATCTTCATCATCATCATCATCCTTCCTTGGAGAGGAGGATGGTTCATCTTCAGGGATGTCGATGTCTTCATCTTCTTCTGCTTCGGATTCCTCAGCATCTTCTTCGAGTTGCTCCCCCTCAGATACAGAGGCGAGCTTCTCGGTTCCCTCAGGGTTTTCATCTCCCTGAGGTCCAGCGGTTAGATCTTCATTCCTCTCTCCCCTGATAGATTCATCATGGGAAAGGTCTTCAGCGCTTTTGTTTAGATCTTCAGCGCTCTTCTCAAGATTTTCAGCGCTCTTCTCCCTGGTATGTTCAGCGCTCTTCTCCCCCTCTTTCTCATGATTGGGGGAGGAATGAGTAGACTCAGCATTGGTTTTATCTCTGTCTTCTGGGCCAGAGATTTTCACACAACCTTCAAGCTTTGCTATTCTGTCTTCTAGGCCAGAAATAGCAGGCGTGATTTTCTTCAGCTCTGTGCGATCCGCCGCTGTGAAAGATTCCAAAATAGGGGCAGGAGCAGGAGCTGGATTATTTGCCTTGTTGACCAGCGTCTCGATCATCGTCTTCATAGAACCAACGTCGGTCTTTACAGAGCCTAAATCGGTCTTGACCGCTGACATATCCCCCTCGAGTTTTCCAACCGATGTCTTCAGCGTTGTTACATCGCTGGACACGGTCGAAACTGAGTTTTTGAGGCTGGTGTAGTCAGTGTAGATGTCAGAGAGCACAAATGCAACAGAGGATTCTTTCTTGCGGAGAAAGATTGTTCGCGTAAAAGACAAATATAAACCAAGAGTTGTTTATATAGGGAGTTTTAGAGAGAGAAAACCTTGAGCGGGAAAAGGTTTTCATCATGACACGGACACGTGTTTGCATTTGATTGAAAGTTTGAACGAAACGTGCAAACGTGTGTCAGAAAGAAATCGTGCCTGATGTTATCCGTTGCAATGACATCACAACCGTCCTTTCACATTCTTTTAGGATGTCTCTGAGGTTTTGAAAGCTCAGGGACTCTTTTGAAAAACATGAAGCACTGAATAGAAGATATCAGTGAAGGTTTTAAGAATTTTCAAAATATCGCTGTTAAGGAAGAGATATGCAATTTATCTTGAAATCTTGCATTTACATGCGATTTGTCAGAGAGAGAAAACATACCTGGATATCAGTTTAACCAAGTTTATTCAGGGAGAAGATGATGAAATGGATTATATAAGTTGATTTTATCCCGAAGGCTATACAAGATTGTATAAACGTATCGCTGATCAAATGTGAACCGCTGAAGATTTTACCCTTCAAAGTTCAGCATTCCAAGCTCGCTGATGAGAAAGTTGAATCTTGTCTCATCAAGAGGTTTGGTAAACAAATCAGCTAACTGATAATCAGTTGGGATAAAATGAAGTTCTATATCACCATTCATCACATGATCTCTGATAAAATGATATTTGATTTCTATGTGTTTTGTCTTTGAGTGTAGCACTGGATTGTTTGCTATAGCGATGGCACTAGTGTTGTCGCAATAGATTGGAATTTTGGAGAGCTGAAGATCATAGTCTAGTAGCTGATTTCTCATCCACAAGACTTGAGAACAACAGCTTCCAGCGGCTACATATTCAGCTTCAGCTGTGGAAGTGGACACTGAGTTTTGCTTCTTACTTGTCCAACTTACCAGCTTTCCACCCAGGAGCTGACATCCTCCTGTGGTGCTTTTCCTATCCATTTTGCAACCTGCAAAATCACTGTCTGAATAGGCGGTTAGATCGAATCCTGAGTCTTTGGGATACCAAAGACCTAGATTCGCTGTACCCTTAAGATATCGAAAGATTCGCCTTACAGCTTTCATATGAGATATCTTAGGTTCAGCTTGATATCGTGCACACAAGCATGTTGCAAACATAATATCGGGTCGGCTAGCTGTAAGATACAATAGTGAGCCGATCATCCCACGGTACAGCGTGACATTGACAGGAACACCCTTTGTGTCCTTATCAAGTGTCAGCGGTGGTGCCATAGGGGTTTTCATAGCTGAACTTTCAGTTAAGTCGAATTTCTTCAGCATATCTTTAACATATTTTCCCTGATTTATAAAAGTTCCTTTTTCAGTTTGCTTAATCTGAAGACCGAGGAAATATGTTAGTTCACCCATCATGCTCATTTTATACTCATCTTTCATTCTATCAGCGAAGCGAGTACAAAGCTCAGGGTTAGTAGAACCAAATATAATGTCAACAACATATATTTGAACTAAAATGATATGACCTTTCACTTTTCTAAAAAATAAAGTTTTGTCAATCTTTCCTCTCTCAAATTTTTCAATATGGAGATAAGTAGAGAGAGTATCATACCATGCACGAGGAGCTTGCTTTAAGCCATAAAGTGCCTTGTCCAGTTTATAAACGTAACCTGGACGCTTAGGATCTGAGAATCCTGGAGGTTGTTCCACATACACTTCTTCATTCAGCTTTCCATTTAGAAACGCTGACTTAACATCCATCTGATGTACAGTGAAGTTTTTGTGTACATCATATGCTAAGAAAAGACGAATAGATTCAAGTCTTGCTACTGGAGCAAAAGTTTCGTCGTAATCTATGCCTTCCTCTTGCATGTATCCCTGAGCAACAAGACGAGCTTTGTTGCGAGTTACAGTACCATGTTCGTCCAACTTGTTTCGATAGACCCATTTAGTGCCTATCACCGTTTTGTCAGTTGGTCTACGAACGAGTTTCCAAACTTTGTTTCTTTTGAATTCAGTCAGCTCTTCTTGCATAGCGCTGACCCAGTTTGGATCTCTGAGGGCATCATCTATTTTCTTGGGTTCAGTTAGAGAAATAAAGTTAACAAATAAACAAATTTTACCTGCACTTCTACGAGTCTGAATACCAGCGTTGGGATCACCAAGAATTTGATCGATTGGGTGATTTACAGTCCATCGCTGAGCAGGAGCATACGTCGCTGATTCAGTCTGAACTGGAGAAACTGAAGATGAGGCTTCAGCTACTTCTGGATTATCAGCTAAGAGAGGAATGTTTGCATTTGTCACTTCATTCACTGATTGCTGAGAAATAGACGGAATTTCTGAGGCATTTGGATCAACTGCAGGTATAGTGTTTATAGGAACAACTGAGACCCAAGATGTTTCAGCTTCACTATTCTGCATATCTGGAATGATAGTAGGACCATCATTTTCTACGGTATGAGCATGAGGAGTGGGAACTTCTTCTGAATCACCAAGATGAGAAAACATCCATTGATTCAGTTCTTCAGTATCAGCGTTCGGTTTAGAGTTCGCTGAACGGGATTCGTCAAACGTGACGTGAATAGTTTCTTCTACAGTTTGTCTTCTACGGTTGAAGACTCTGAAGGCTTTGGAGACTGAGGAGTATGCAAGAAAGATTCCATCATCAGCCTTAGGATCAAACTTTCCAAGGGCATCTCTGTTTTTCAGTATGAAACACTGACATCCAAAGATGTGAAGAAAGCTGATTGAAGGCTTTCTCCCATGAAAAAGTTCATAGGATGTCTTTTTGAATCTTTTAACTATCAGCGACCTGTTTTGCGTAAAACAAGCAGTGTTGACAGCTTCTGCCCAAAACTGAGTAGGCAGGTGAGAATCGCTGAGCATTGAACGTGCAGCTTCAATAATTGTTCTATTTCTTCTTTCAGCGACTCCATTTTGTTGCGGTGTTTTCACTGACGAAAAGTTGTGAGAAATACCCTTACTCTCAAAGAAGGAATCAAGAGAACTGTTTTTGAATTCAGTTCCATGATCACTCCTTATTGAGCGAACAGTCATATTGTTCAGAGTTTCCATCTTCCGAACAAAGGTGATGAGTTCTTCAGGGGTGTCACTCTTAGAACGGAGAAACATTACCCATGTGTAACGAGAAAATTCATCAACTATGACCAGCGTATATTTCTTTCCAGCGATGGATTGTTTGTTATCGGGGCCAAACAAATCCATATGGAGTAGTTGTAGAGGAGATGACACTGAGGAGACTTGCTTTGACTTGAAGCTTGCCTTGGTCTGCTTCCCTTTTTCACACGCTGAACATAAAGACTCTTTGGCGTATGAATGCTGAGGTAGACCAGTGACTAACTCTTTGGAGGAAAGAGTATTCAGTGTCTTGAAATTTAGATGTGAGAGCCTCTTGTGCCATAGCCAGTTGACATCAGAAGATGCCTTTGAGAAGAAACAGGAGTTCTCAGTGGTTGTTGAGTCCTTGTTTATTACATAAACATTTTCCAAACGATAACCGCTGAGAGCTATCTTCTCCTTTTTGTCAGAGACAAAGCAGGATTCCTTAGTGAAAATCACTTTGTTATCCATGTCGCAAAGCTGACTGATGCTCAGAAGATTATGCTTCAGCCCTTCAACATATGCGACTCTTCTGAAGGAGGTTGTACCATTTGAAAATACACCATACCCTCGGGTGTGTCCTTTTCCATTTCCACCGAAAGTCACAGAGGGACCCTTCTCTTCCTTGTATTCAGCGAGCAGGTTTTTCTTTCCAGTCATGTGTCTAGAGCATCCTCTATCGAGATACCAGATACCCTTCTTAACTTGCATTTACAAAGGAAGATTAGTTTTGCTTGGGTACCCACTTAACCATGTATACACGTTTGTCAGTGGAAGTAGTTGGAATGGAAGGTTCAGCGGTCTTCGCAGCATTTGAAGATTCAACTTTGTCTTTCTTCACTTTGGTTAATTTCTTAACCTCAGTGGTAGGAGTCACCTTGACCTGATTTTCACCAGGGTTGGTCTTCTTTGCCTTGGGGGCAATCTTCACCTTAGCTATCTTTTCAGCTTTGGTGGCTGTGGGGCACTTACTAGCAATATGATCGGTAAGTCCACAGTGATAACATTTCCTATAACTAAAAGTAGTTCTAGGACCACTTGTATGCTGAGCTTTTAATTTTGAATTAGAAGTGCCAGCACCAAGTAAACTATTGGCTTTAGAAATGGGACGAACATTCAGTTCTTCAGATTTCTTACCAAGGATATCCACTCTGAGTCTAGGAGTAGATCGCTGAATAGATCCAGAGATCAGCTTTCTAGATCCAGAGGGGTAGGTCACTGAGGCTTTAGAAGCATTCATCTTTGGTACTAAGGTACCCTTCTGAGGATTTTGATAAATAACAATTCCTTTACCTTTGTCTTTAGAGACAGAGGTAGGTTTTGAATAAACCATTTTCTCCTTACCTTTTGAGGAGGTAGGAGTTTCCTCAGGGATTGGTGTAACAGACGAGGAGCACTGAGATGATGAAGTGTCAGCGACTGAGGATACGAACGTTCCAAATTTAAGCATTGAACGTTCAGTGGTTGGTTTTGGAGTATCATATTTATAACCCAGACCACGTTTATCACTCAGAGGAATCTGAGCCTCAATTATCTCAGTGATCTTTGTTGAAGAATTACACCATCCTTCAACAGTAGCTTGTTCAGCTTTTAATGCAGCGATAACTTCTGCTCGTTCGATTTTGACTAGCTGATTTAAATAGACTTGATCTTTAAAATCATCTTCAATTTTAGAAAGCTTTTCCATTTGAAGGTGGCAGTTTTTAAGCTTTTCAGCGAGATCAAGATTTTGGTTTTCAACCACAACTTTGCCGTTCATGGCTTCGTGTTAGGACACTGAAGTTGTCCTTTATAATAGAAAGTTTTGTAAAGCAATAGCTGTGTTAAAGGGCTTATGCTTAAGTGTTGTAGCAAGTGATGAAGACTATAAATAGGTCTTTACTTGTAGTTTGTAAGAAGTGAATTCATTAATACAAGATGTAGATCTCTAATCACTTTGTGTTCTCTCTAGGTTAGATTTCCTTTTCAATAATGTTCTTCATCATCTTGTTACACAATACTTGGATTGTATGAAGAGGAACCCCCGTGCTAAGTCTCGGGAGGGGGACATTGTTCATGGATTTTAGCATAACCCGTGTGTGACATCATTCAGATATTCAGCTTGCCACATACATTTAGCAACTGTCAAAGTTTAAAAGAGCTCAAGTCTTTCAAGATATTCAGAAGTTGATTGTTGGAGTTCAGTCTTTGATTGGATTGGAAGAGACGCTTGAATATTTGCAATCATTATTCTGAAGTTTTGTTGACGATGCTAGACCTTTGAGTGCTCTTTATCATTCTTCTGACTTGATCAACCAGAATTGTGAGAGCTTGCAATCATTGTTCTGGTGCTTTGGTTGTGATTCAGACTTTTGAGTGCTTATAATCATCCAACTATTTCTTGAAGATTGAAGTTCTGGATTCTCTTCATTCAGTGGCTTGAAGTATTTTGAAGACGAGCATTTCTCTACAGTTGCTGAACAATGTTATTTGCTTAGGTCGTCTAATCCTTACCGAGTAGCGCGTGTTTTTACCGTTCCTTCTTCGAGCAAATTCGTACCAAGTTCTTCAGCCGAATTCCTACTCAACTCGTGATAAAACGACGGATTCCTTGTTTTACACTAAGAATGCATTTGGTTTTTCATTCAAAACTCACTCGTTATCATTCTTGTGGGCTTATCGGAACGAGCTCGAGTTTCTACATTTTGGAGATGTTGTTCGTGCACTTAGTGGAGTACATTGGATCTAAGTTTACTCAAGGTTGAAAATATGATGAATAAGAGCAACATTCAAGGGGGAGCCAAGCCTACATTTGAAGAATGCACCGCTAAAGTTTTTACAAGGAAATCAAGGGGGAGAGGAGCTAATGATTTGAAGATGATTTGCTTTCCAAAACTTTAGGGGGAGAATGTTAGGACACTGAAGTTGTCCTTTATAATAGAAAGTTTTGTAAAGCAATAGCTGTGTTAAAGGGCTTATGCTTAATTGTTGTAGCAAGTGATGAAGACTATAAATAGGTCTTTACTTGTAGTTTCTAAGAGGTGAATTCATTAATACAAGATGTAGATCTCTAATCACTTTGTGTTCTCTCTAGGTTAGATTTCTTTTTCAATAATGTTCTTCATCATCTTGTTACACAATACTTGGATTGTATGAAGATCATCTTGTTACACAATACTTGTTACACTTCGTATAAACTTCTAGTCAATAGATCGATTTTACGGAGACTATCAGCTTCATCAATATTTGCAATATTGGTAAAGAAAGAAGGTGATACCTGAATGGCAGATGTTGAAGTGGAGGGAATGTCTGAACTTTCTTCCTCTTCTTCAATCTTGGCCATGAGACATTGATTTGCTTCATCATCTTCAGAATCAGATGATGAGGCTTCTTCATCAGAAGCAGCCCAATCATAGTCAGCCATCAGGCCTTTTCCTTTCTTCTTAAAGCTTTTTAGCTTTGCATACTTCTCCTTCAGCTTTGAGTATTTGTCATCTTTATTCCTTGGAACAAAGGTTTTCTTTGTAAAAGCTGAAGGTCTCATGATTTTCTTTGACCTGCACTCGTTAGCGAAATGACCTGTCTTTTCGCAGTTGAAACAAGTAGCAGTAGCCTTATCAACAAAAGCTGATGATTTAGGCTTGTCAGCTATGGAAAGAGTTTTGTTCTTTCTAAACATTTTCTTCTTGGCGAATCTCCTGAACTTTTTAGTTAGGAGAGCCAAGGATTCATCATCATCTGAAGAATCAGAATCTGATGACCTTTCAGAGTTACTCTCTAACTCAGTGATAGTGACCGAGGGTCGCTGAGTAGAAGGTTCCTCTGAGAATAAAGCAACAGGGGTGCTTTTGGAATCTTTTACAAGATTCTTCTTAAGATGGCTAGATTGCTCATGATTCAGCAATGTGCCATATAAGGTAGCAAGGGTCATTGATCTTAGATCCTTTGACAGCTTAAGACACATGGAATAATTGTCCCAACTTTCAGGTAAACATTCTAGAAACTTTGTCAGCACTTCAAAGTTAGAATATTCCTTACCAACAGTTTTCAGATCTATAATTAAACAATTAAAACGTTGGTGAACTTCAGAGAGAGTTTCATTCTTACCAGAATTGAAGCTTTCGTATTGTCTTACCAGGTTGATCTTTCTTGAGTCCTGGACTTCAGACGTTCCTTCATACTGAACACATATTGTGTCCCACATGGCTTTTGATGACTTCAGGTTCGTGACGGAATGGTAGACTTCGTCAGGAAGGGCCATGGATAGTATGGATCTGGCTTTTGTATCTATAGCCACTTTCTTCTTATCTTCGTCGGTCCACTGATGGATTTCTTTAGGAATCAGCCTTTCTGGAATAGCAGGTCTATTTGCAGTGGCTGGAACTAATGGATCATTTGTTACAGGGATGTGTGGGCCGTTCTCAAGATAGTAAGGTATAGTAGGGTCTACACCTTCTAAGAAGAGTGTCATCCTGTTTTTCCACAAGTTGAAGTTATCTCTGGAAAATCTAGGGGGTTTTGCAAGAGAACCATTGTCTATATAATTTTTGTTTGTGTGAGAGGCCATTTTCAGATAATAGCAAGGAAGAGAAATATCTTAGATTAGATCTTGTTTATGAGATTAAACAAATCCTCTCTGATACCACTTGTTGGTCCCGAAGGCCTATACAAGTTTGTAGAAGGGGGGGTTGAATACAAACACACAGATTTTACTTTTCTAAATTGTTTATTGATAAATCATTAACAATTTACAGCTTGTTGCGGAAACAAGATTAAGGATAAACCTAAATCTAAACAAGTTGGAACACTAAGGTTTCTTGCACTAAGAAAGATAAGGAAATTACTAATAATAACCTATCTTGAGATAAGAGATATGAACTTGTCCAGAGTTAGCAAGTTACTTCAAATGAAGTGAGTTCATCTCTTTATATACTGCATGCATTTAATGCAAGACAGTATATACTTTACACGTGTCATCAGCTGGTTGGTTGCATGTCATTGACCTTGGTTGACAACCTTAGTAGCCGTAAGGATGAACAGTGTAGTATCAGAGTGGTTGTACGATTTCAGATATTCGGAGGTTCTTTTCTGACATTTTGTACGGAGGCGTGCAAGGGTGGTTATGACAAAAGTACTTTGTACGGAGGACTTCATGATCAGCTTTCGTTGATTCAGCGATTATCATTTACTATTCAGCAGATGATAAAGTTCAGCGATAGCTGAAGTCTTGTACTTGATACTTCACGTTGAGTGGACAAATGTCACAAATCTAAGTCTTCGCTGATCCGCATCAGTTCATTAGAAGACTTGTCGCTGGTTCTTGAGCTTGATCTTCGACTTCAGCGTAGAACCTTTGTTGACGTGAAACTTGTCTTCAGGGATCATAAGTAAACAACTAACTTATCAGCGATCATCATAATGACTGGACAGACTCAGCGCATTAATGATGAACAGTGTTCGCTGAATGTTTAATTCAAAAGAGCGAGAGTTCCTATCAGTGGTAATGTAAGATCTTAGTACTTATCAGCGATAGTGAAACTCTGATACATATTGTTTACTTACAATTTTCACTAAGTATATAAGAGAGGATCATTATCAAATCACTGAGGGTTTGGATCAACACGTAGCATAAGGTTGACGACCTCGACATCCAGGTATCCCTAGGCAAATGGACTTGCTGAGTCAAGCAATAAAACCATCATTGATTAAAGAAAGATTAAAAGTTGCGAAGGGAAAATGGGTCGAAGAACTCCCTTCGGTCCTGTGGGCGAATCGCACGACACCCCGCACATCCACATGACAAACCCCTTTCTCTTTGGTCTATGGTTGTGAAGCAGTTTTGCCGGTCGAGGTCCACCTCCCAACCTCGAGTCATACTTCCATCGACCATAACCTGGTTGGTTTAAGTTATGACCTCGACGCCCTGGAAGAGTTCAGAGAATTAGCATTGATCAGAATGGCGTCACAGTGGCAAGCGGTCGAGCGACATTTCAACAAGAATGTCAAAGTTAAAGTCTTTCAAGTAGGCGACTATGTCCTCCGACGAGTGTTCCAAAGCACTCAAGAGCTCAATGCAGGTAAGCTTTCCACCAAGTGGGAAGGTCCTTATCGTATCTCATAAGTCGTGGGTAAAGGTGCCTATCGGCTCCAAACCCTCGACAATCAAGATATCCCACGTAGTTGGAATGCGACACATTTGAAAAAGTATTTCTTCTAAGTCTTTTCCTTTTTCTCATACAATTTTTTATTCATCACGACAATTACTGACTTAAGCATCGGAGGGTCGTTGGTTAGCCAACGACCAACCGCTGACATCGTTTTATCTCAGGATCGCACGACATGAGTTACTAAGTCTATCGTACGACTTTAGTACACTCTCGCAGGATCGTACGACATTAGCAAACAAGTCTACTTTATGACTTGACTACTTTATCGCAGGGACGCACGATTCAGGCTCATTACACGATTTAATTTTGCAATCGTAAGGTCTCACAACCCCATGATCTAAGTTTTTTAACTTAGAGGAATTGCACGTTCTGAATGAATATTTCGATCGCATGTACTTGTGTTTGCTTATACGATTTAAAAGTATAAAAGTCTTATGACTTATGTTCTAGTCGATTGTATTCCGATGGACGCCTAAGTCGCACTATTTTCTGTTCATTCTGTACTTAGTGAATTTCACAATTGATATTGTATCTATTCACAAAATGTATATGACATAAGTTCGAAAGATATGTAAGTTTCATTCATTGAAGGATCGATCAGTTATATCCAAATAACTCGACCAGCAACGATCGAGCGCTAAAAAACAAAACAAAGTAAAACAAAATTTTTCTAAGGCTGGGGAGGATCATCCGTCACGTCCTTGCCAGAGGCCTCGCCTTTACAGCCTTCGTCCTCCTCCTCCTCCTCAACTTCCTTCTCGTCATCGGAGTCGAGTTCTCTTTCGGTCCCAACGTCCCTCAAGAAGAAGGCAAGCTCGTCCGACGCCAAGGCCATAGGATTCTTGCCCGACAGGTGTCGTCTAATGATCGCCGCCCGTGCGGTGAATCGAGCAAAAGCGAAAACAGACTTTACCTCGTCCTTTAACTCTCTCACCTCACGCTCTAACTCCGTCGCCCTAGATTTGGAATCTTCAGCCTCTTTCACACTCTCAGCCAAAGACTCATTGGTCTTATCCACCTCATCTCTTTGATCGGCAATCATGGACAAAGACTGCTTCAGACGGTGGTTTGCCTCGTCCTTTGCACGACCGACGGCCTGTAACTCTTTCAGGGCCTCATCGAGACGTTTAGACATAGCCTCGGTGCGCTCTAAGGCGACCTTCTCCCTGTCCAACGTTGCGTTCCCCCTCTCGTGAGCTGAAGACACCAGATCCTTTATCTTCTCTGTTTCAGCATACAGGGCAAGAGAAGGCTGGAACGCCTGTAAAACATAAAGGAGCATGTTAATAAATGCTCGACAAAGACTAAAGACACCGAAACACAAGTTTTGAAAGAAGAGCTTACCAAGAACGCCAGTCCGGCAACGTGAGATCCTGTCTCCTCGACCGGGACTCCCTCGAAACGTTCCTTGAAAGAAGGGAGCAGATATTTCCCCAGATGAGGAAATAGATTCGTCCGGTCTAGGACATCATCAGCCATAAAGTCTGACGACAACGCAAAATTGACCGTCGTGACCTTAGCCTCTCCCGTCGCATGGCCCTTGCCCTTGTCGGCCGACGAAGGGATCGACGTGGTAGACGGAGACCTCGCCGTTTTCGCCGGAAGCGCCGAACTAATAGGTGTTGCATCGATCGCACTAGAAGACGTCTTCGTCTTCGCAGGCGATGCGACCGATACCTTCGCCTTCTCAGGCGTGATGACTCTCGATGAGTCATCAGCCCTTGAAGACGGTTCTCTCGGGATCGTCATCCTCGCCTTCTTTAAAACCCCCGACCCAAGGGTCGAGGTCCCTTTCCTCTTTTCCTTGCCCTTACGGGCAAGCTCAAGTTGAGCTGCCCTTTTGGCACTGGCAGTTGACACCTTCACCTGCGATTCTCCTGGAAACAACGAAGAGAAAAATGTTACACGATGGACGTAAGTGAAGAGATCGAGGTCGAGCAGAAATGAATAAAACACTTACCGATCATCTCTTCTTCTCTTGATTCTTCCTCTTTCTCCTATGTCTCTTCTTCTTCCTCCTCCTCTCGTTTCTCTCCCCGATTCTCTCCTAGATACACCAAGTCTTCGTCGTCGTCGTCCACCAGATGTCGTGTGAAAAATGATTGCTCAACAGCGCTGAATTCCAAGAATGTGTCGACCTTTGCTTGAGAATTGGCGTAGGGTTTCACATCCTCAAACTTAATATCTGTCGACACATAGAAGATAGGTTAGAAACAAGTTGAAATTAACATACGACATGCAACAAAAAGCTAGAAAATCTCACCCGACATATTCCAACCAGCCCTAATCCAGCCGCTCTCAGAATCGTGCGTCGGTTTACGCACGAATGCGTACCTGGTCTTCCACTTACGGTCGTTAACAGCAGTCTTCAAGACGAGGGTACGATTACCCTTATACTTAGAGAATAAGCTGTAGCATCGACATCCGTCCTTCTTGCCTTGATAAGCCAAGAGGAGGTCGCGCACATTCATGGGAGACTCCCAGTTTTTGGTAAGGCGCTCAATCACTTGTATGACTCTCCAGAATTGGGGCATTAATTGGGTCGGTGGTAAATCAAATTCAACCATGAATGCCTTGGCCAGAGGCGAATAGGGCCATTCAAAACCTATCTTAAATGGGTATTCGTATATAACGACGAACCCATCAGGACACATATCAGGTCGAATCTGACCTGCTCTAATCAATGTAATCCCCGCATGGATTTTTGCTAGACTTCTAAGGTCGTCGAGATCCTCTTGATTTCGAATGAAACTTATAGGCCCAGTCGACATTTCTAAACCTTTTAAGCAAATTTGCAAGTCTGGAAAAACCCAAAAAATCCCAGTTTTTCTTAATTTCTCTAGCGACGCATACAAAGATCAAGAAATCGTACCTTATATAGGCGCTCTAAAAACCTCGAAATTCTTAATTAAATCGAAGATTCTTGCAGGTTTGGAAAGAATTTGACGAAGAACTGCAAGAAATCAGGAAAAAATCTCTCTCTAAAAGCATAAAATGGAAAAGATCCACCGTGGGTCTCTATTTATGTAAACGATCGTGTCAGGTCGAGTCATCCGATGATCGACACGTGCCCATGTCTTTTCGTATGCACACACGGATCGTCGACACCTGGCGTTGATAGCTGTTAAGCACGATCGCACGTCAGCATGACGTCATAATCTTATCCCCTTTTCGACTTCTCATTCAGTTGGAATTGGACCGATCCAGTTCCAAGGCAACCGAAATGACTTTCGACACGTGTCATGACCCTAGACGTCCGACTGACAACAAAATTTAAAAATTATGAAATTTGAATTTGCCACTCTATTTTTAAATTTTGGGGGCAAACTGTTTGGGTAAAATTTCACGAGTCTCGACCATGACCAAAACAAGGAAAACATTTATTACACTTTTCCATAATGAGATCAAATCATAAACACTTTATCATCTGACCAAAGTTAAAATCGAAAGTTACTCACGACACTCGACCGTCGTATGGAACCTCACCGACTAACATGCGATATTACTGTTATATTTTCACTGTTTAATGCAGGATCAATGTCTAATGACCAACGGACATAACCGACAAGGATAATTATGAGCATTAAACCCAGTGGCCGTTACGACCATTACCAGAAGTTTTTATGAAATCATTCAAGGCGTTCGAAGGCTATAAATACAAAGGTTCAATCATCATTTCGCGTATCTCTGACATCTTGGCACAACTGAACTCTCAAGAACACTTGAAGCAAAGAATTATCTCTCAGAAGATCTCTCACGATGCACGACTTACACGCACGACGCATAGTCTATACACACAATTCACTTGTTTTCCACGCACGATACACTTGTTACTTTACATTTAAAGTATTTCCTTCATTTATATTGTAATCATTGTACTCTCGACACCCGAAACATAAGGACATCGCCCCTGTTTGGCGATCATAGTGCAGCGACGACCTCCAAAGTCGTCCGCGGGTTTTTTCCTCGTTGAGGTTTTTTCCCGCGTCACCAAAATCTTTGTCTTATTTACGTTTTCTATCTTTGTCGTACGGTTTGTCGAACGATTCCCATTCTTTAGTTGTTAAGCTCCACAATCAACCTTAAGTTATCTTTCTGGACGATTTTTGGCATTAACACTCAACAAGGTCACGACTAAGACCAAGTATCCAATCCCGAGAATTGATGACCTGTTCGACCAGCTGCAGGGATCTAGTTACTTCTCTAAGATAGATTTGAGGTCGGGTTATTGATAGGTGTGTTTACACCCCCTAATCTAACCGCAAGTGTACAGATCGAATCAAGTAATAAGTACTGGAAGTACGAGTATCGAACCAAAGGAACTAGGAACTGAGTATCACAATCACTATCCTTGCTATTAACTGAACGATCGAAATTGAGGTTTGTTGTTTGGAAAGTGTTTAATTGTAAATAAAGAAAACACAAAATTACTAAAAAACTTAGAGGAGACTTTTGATAGAGAAACGGGTTGAGGGTTGGAAATCCTATGGTTATTTTCCTTCGATGAACATTATACCCGGAACATTTATTATCGGTTCTTCCCTATGAAACCTAATTCTTGAAAATTCACTATTGCTCTTTCTCAAGCAGCAACGGATCTTATTTTGAAACCGCGAGTTTTATCTCTCGATCTCCACCGATGGACTCAAAACACATTAAGTTTGGAATTTTATAGAACGAAGGGTGATTCGGCTATCTCTACCTGAATCTCACCTTCGACATGTAATTACCAGATCTGGTTAGCAATTAGTTCTCTCGAACTTAATTGTAAACAAAGTAATCATTTGGAGGTGATCAATCCGACAAATATATTAAAAACGTAAATCACATTCTTCATAGATTTCAAAACTAATAACACAATGTTCCAGTCACAAGTCGTAGAAAGTTAAACCATAATCAATCCAACCCCCAACATCTAAAGGTTAGTTCATGTTGGGGGTGGAGAAGAACACAAAATAATAGCAGAGATCAAAGCTGGTGAACATGTTTTTTTCAAACGTGGGTGTAGTATTGATTGACTCCCCTCTCTCGGCTCAAATCCATTAACGATGTGGCGATCCCCTTCAATCGGCTCTCTATCTCTGGCCAAAAGTCGTCTTTTTCTCCTCTGAAAATCGTCGTCTCCTTGGTCTAGATCGTATGTTTCAAGATAAGATCAAACAAAGATTGCACAAGGATCAAAACCCTGGACATAGGGTTGCGCGAGCTAGCCTGCGGCTTCAAGCCGCGAGGCAAGCCGCGCGTGTTCCTGAGTTGCCCAGGTGTAGGAGTTGGGCCTGGATGTTGGGCTTGACTTCTTGCTTGGCACTTGGGCTTCACTTGGGCCTTTAATCATGTTTTTACGCTTCGTTTCTCGAGTGTAACTTCCCTCCGGCGTATCTACAAATTTCACTGGAAAATAATGAAAATACCACCGATTTGCTTTAAAACAAGCCACTTTCAGTGGTTTATGGATTGAAAATAACGCCAAGATTTGGCGTTATCAACAATCCCAAACCGAGTGTTGCTTGTTGTAACACCCCAAAATTTTAGTAATTTGAATTTTTGACTTACGGACGTCCGCATAGGCACCAGGTTGTACGTCCGTGTAGGGGCGGAAGTCCGCGGGTCGTCCACGGAAGCAACAGAGAAAAAGGGGGGGGGGGGGGTCGGACAGGTCAAGCCTGGACGTCCGCATGGGCTTCCAGCCAGACGTCCACGATGCATCTGATGAGTATTTTTTGTTTGTTTTTAAGACCTTTCCCTCTCTCTTCTCTCACTTCATTTCAAACCCCAACTCAGTTCCCCTCTCTCTCTAAACTGATTTCCTCCTAAGAAACCACAAACCCTTCCTCCTATTCTTCATCTTCTCCACTTAAACCAAACCTATTTCCACCATTATTGAAGATATGGAAGCTTGAAGCTTTGTGGGAGACTAGAAGCTTTTACTTTGAGGATTCTAGTGATGAAGGTAATCTCACTCTCTCACTACCCAAAAGTTAGGGGTTTGTTGTTTCATCTTCTATTCCATTTTGGGTATTCTTGGTGTGATTTTGATTATGCTTGGTTAAGGGAATCTCTCCTTCTTTATCTTTGAAAATTAGGGTTTTGGTATAAGTTGGGATGTTGATGTGAAATGTTTGGGGAATGATTCTACATGATTGGATCTGAATATTGATGGTTAGAAATTTATGGATCTAGGTTTTTGGAGGATTTGGCTTGAGGATTCATGTTTCTTCAAAGGAGCTTACGTTTGGGAAAAATCTCGATTTAGCCTAATCTAGCAAGGTGAGTTCAAGTTGATTTGTGAAAACGTTGTATATGCCAAAATGTTTATTTTAAAGTATTTGTGTGCTTTATATAAAATTATCTCTTGTTGAGATATTTAGTGGGTTTTGATTAATCAAAGTGTTGAGCTTTACAAATCTTGTAAAACACCCACATTTAGGGATTTTGAGTGATTGACAAATAAATCACGAGTGAAAGTGATTTTGTAAATTTATTGCATCAGTGAAGGTTGCTTGGTCAAAATGCACTTCTAGTGTTTCTTGAGGTTATGCAATAGTTATGATATGTCACGTTTTGAAAATGTGAACGTGCGAGTTGGAGATTTTGGTCAATCTCGACCTTATGAATATTTTGAGAATTGTATATTTTGGGCCGAAGGCCAATTATGAATTAAAAGGCAAAGATTTTGGGTAACGATGTATTTTGGTTTACGTAACTGTGTGGGCAACACGTATTTTGCCAAACGTTTATTTTGCCTTTACGGGCTTGATTTATACTCAAATGGGTCTTTTGAGTGTTTGTCGTTTTTAGTAGCTCGAGGTGGAGTCGTGGATGTGTTATGTGCTTACTTGCGTTTTATTCGAGTATGTGCCTCTTTGAATGTTTTGTATTTTATGTGAAGACACCATTTGATGATTATAAAGGATGTGAGAATACGTGTATATATATATATATATATATATATATATATATATAGGGAAGGGTTCAATTGAGAAGTCTAAATATTTTGAGAAATAGAGAAGTGATCATATCCATTGGATTAAATAATCCACGGTCAAGAAATTCGCGTTACACCTGATTAATGCGCGCGTCCACATTAATTAATAAACGACGCTCAGGGGTATTTAGGGTAGTTTCGTAAAAATACGTGGGACAAGTTCATATATGAATTTGTGTGATTCATATATGAACCTTTGTGTTCATATATGAACCTTTGTAATTCACATATAAAATATTTTTAACTAATTCATATATGAACCTTTGTGATTCATATATGAATCTTTGTGATTCATATATGAATCAGTTAATTTGTTCATATGAGAATTGGTTAAAAAAATTCATATATAAATCATTAAGGTTCATATATGAACACAAAGGTTCATATATGAATTAGTTAAAAAAAATTTATATGTAAATTACAAAGGTTTATATATGAATACAAAGATTCATATATGAATCAGTTAATTGGTTCAACTGATTCATATATGAACCTACAATGAATTAGTTTCATATATGAAACACAAAGGTTCATATATGAATCACAAGATTCATATATGAATTAGTTATAAAGAGTTCATATGTGAATTACAAAGGTTCATATATGAACGTATAGTTCATATGTGAATCACACAGATTCATATATGAACTCAGCCCGTGTTTTTTGTAAACATGATGACTAATTACCAAAATACCCTTCTGTTAGGACACTGAAGTTGTCCTTTATAATAGAAAGTTTTGTAAAGCAATAGCTGTGTTAAAGGGCTTATGCTTAATTGTTGTAGCAAGTGATGTAGACTATAAATAGGTCTTTACTTGTAGTTTGTAAGAAGTGAATTCATTAATCAGCGCATTTAATCGAAGAGTCACGATCACTTCTCTATTTCTCAAAATATTTAGAATTCTCAAATGAACCTAACACTATATATATATATATATATATATATGCATGTATGGTTTTACTTCATTGGAAAAGTGGCAATGAAGGGGCTTTGAGATAATCATGCCTCGGAGCATGTGTTTGCATGATGTGGGTTAGATACACTTCTGTTGATACAAACCCTCAGTGATTTGATAATGACTCTATGAGAAAACACTTAGTGAAAATTGTAAGTAGACAATATGTATTAGAGTTTCACTATCGCTGATAAGTACTAAGACTGTTACAGTACCGCTGACAGGAATTCTCGTTAGTTGATTTATACATTCAGCGATACTGTTCGTCAGTGAGCCCTGGGTCTGTTCAGTCTCATTGATGATCGCTGATAAAATATGTTGTTTACTTATGATCCCTGAAGACAAGTTTCGCGTTAACTATGTTCTACGCTGAAGTCGAAGATCAAGCGAAAGAACCAGCGACAAGTCTAGTAATGAACTGATGCGGATATCAGCGAAGCCAAGACCTGTCCACTCAACGTGAAGTTTCAAGTAGAAGACTTCAGCGAACGCTGAACTTTATCACTCGCTGATAAAGAACTATTCAGCAAACGCTGATCATAAAGTCTTCCTCTACAAGTTACTTTTGTCTTATCCCCTTGCACGTGTCCGTACGATCTGTCAGAACGGACATCCCTTTTTTCCAGAATCGTACAACCAAATCTGATTCTACACTATTCATCATGCGGCTACTAGGTTGTCTACCAAGGTCAAACCATGCAACCAATCAGCTGCTGTCACGTGTAAAGTTGTACTGTTGTGCATTAAATGCATGCAGTGTATAAAGGAAACCCTACTTCAGAAATGAAGTGCTCGACCATTTCCTTCTTCTTACTATTCTGTGTGTTAGAATATTATTCTTAGTATTCTTATCTTCTCTCTATCTTAATTTTAGTGCAAGAAATCTTAGTGATTCTCTTAACTTGTTTAGATTAGGTTTATTCCTTAATCTTGTTCCACAACAAGTTGTAAATTGTTTGATACATATCAATAAACAATTTAGAAAAGTAAAAATTGTGTGTTTGTATTCAACCCCCCCCCCCCCCCCCCTTCTACAAACTTGTATAACCCTTTCGGGACCAACAAGTGGTATCAGAGCAAATTGTTTAATCCTATAAACAAGATCTTGCTTATACTAATTTTTTTGTCTTCCTTGCTATTTTCTATAATGGCTAACACCACAAACACAAACTACATTGACAATGGTTCTCTTGCAAAACCCCCCAGATTTTCTACAGATAACTTTAATATATGAAAAAATAGGATGATGCTCTTCTTGGAAGGTGTAGACCCTACCATGCCTTATTACATCGAGAATTGTCCATATGTCCCTGTTAGAATTGACCCTGAAGTTCCAGGTACTGCTACTAGAGCTGCCATTCCTGAAAGAATCATTCCCAAGGATGTTCACACTTGGACTGATGAAGACAAGAAGAAGGTGTCTATCGACACTAAAGCCATATCTATCATCTCTATGGCACTTCCTGACGAAGTCTACCATTCCATCATGAACCTGAAAACCTCCAAAGCCATGTGGGACACAATCTGTGTTCAATATGAAGGTACATCTGAAGTCCATGACCCAAGAAAGATCAACCTGGTAAGACAGTACGAAAGCTTCATTTGTGGTAAGAATTAAACTCTCTCTGAAGTACATCAGCGGTTTAACTGCTTAATTATTGACCTAAAAACCGTTGGTAAGGAATATTCTAACTTTGAGATCCTAACAAAGTTTCTAGAATGTCTACCTGAAAGCTGGGACAGTTATTCAATGTGTCTCAAGCTATCAAAGGATCTAAAATCTATGACCATCTCTACCTTATTTGGCACTATGCTCAATTATGAGCAGTCGTGTCATCTTAAGAAGAATATTGTAAAAGATTCCAAAAGCATACATGTTGCTTTACTCTCAGAGTCACCTTCTACTCAGCGATCAACTATCACTATCACTAGAAACTAACTCTGAATGTTCATCAGACGCTGATCCTTCAGATCTTGATGAATCTCTGGCACTCCTGACTAATACATTCAGGAGACTCTCCAGAAAGAGTAACTTAAGAAGAAATAAACCTTTTGCACTCACTGACAAGCCAAAATCATCAACCCCTGTTGATAAGGCAACTGCTACCTGCTTTAACTGTAAAAAAGTAGGACACTTTGCTAGTGAATGCAGGTCTAAGAAAGTCTTCAAACCCTCATTTTCTTCATACAAGAAATCCTCTAACCCCAGGGCTAGAGATGACAAATACAAGAAGCTGAAAGAAAAATATTCAAAGCTGAAAAGCTTTAAGAAGAAAGGCAAAGGCTTGGTCGCTGACTTCGACTGGGCTGCCTCTGACACTGAAGAATCATCTGACTCTGAAGATGATGATGAGGCCAATCTCTGCCTCATGGCAAAAATAGAAGATGAGGAATAAAATTCTGAAATTCCCTCTACTTATGCTTCTACCTCTAAGGTATCAACTTCCTTCTTTACTAATATTTCAGATATTAATGAAGCTGATAGTCTTCGAAAAATTGAACTTATGACTGTAAATTTATATGATGCCATGAATGGCAAGACCATAGTTGAAAATCAAAACCTTGATCTAGCTGAACAACTTAGAAACTGTCACCTTCAAATAGAAAAGCTTTCTAAAATTGAAGAAGATTTAAAAGATCAGGTCCATATAAATCAGATAGTCAAAATCGAGCGTGAAGAAGCTATCGCTGCATTAAAAGCTGAAAAGGCTACTGTTGAAGGATGGTGTAAATCCTCAACAACGATCACTGAGATTATAAGGTCTCAGATTCCCCTGAGTGATAAGAGTGGACTTGGTTATAAAGCTGATATTCTAGAACCAACCACTGATCGTTCCATGCTCAAATTTGGAACGTTCGTATCCTCAGTCCCTGACACCTCCTCATCTCAGTGTTCCTCTTCTAAAAACCCCATCCCTGAGGAAAAACCTGCCTTAAACTCTAAAGGTAAAGATAAAGAAAAAGTTTTCAACCAAAAACCTCATAAGGGTACCTTTGTACCTAAGCTGAAAGCTTCTAAAGCTTCATTGAATTATCCCTCTACTTCTAAGAACAAGATCCCTGGATTCGTTCAGCGATCTACTCCTAGAATAAGAGTGGATATAATTGGTAAGAAATCTGATGAACTGATTGTTCCTCCCATTTCCAATGCCAAAGGTATCCTTGGTGCTGGCCCTGCTTATTTAAAAATCTCGGCTAAGTATGCAAACGGTCCTAAAGCTACTTTTAGCTATAGGAAATATTATCACTATGGACTTACCGAGCATATTTCTAGTAAGTGCCCCATAACCACCAAAGCTGAAAAGTTAGCTAAGGTGAAAATCAATGCCCCCAACGCAAAGAAGACCAATCCTGGTGCAAATCAGGTTAAGGTGAAACCTACCACTGAGGTTAAGAAATTAACCAAAGTGAAGACTCGTTCTGAAGCTGAATCTTCAAATGCTGCGAAGATTGCTAAACCTTCCACTTCCTCTACCACCGCTGACAAATGTGGGCCCATGGTGAAATGGGTACCCAAGTCAAACTAATCTTCCTTTGTTTGTAGGTTTAGAAGGGTATCTGGTATCTTGATAGCAGATGATCTAGACATATGACTGGAAAGAAAAACCTGCTCACTGAATACAAGGAAGCGAAGGGTCCCTCAGTGACCTTCGGTGGAAACGAAAAAGGCTATACCCGAGGGTTTGGTGTATTCTAATTGTACAACAATCTTCAGAAGAGTCGCATATGTTGAAGGACTGAAGCACAATCTTCTTAGCATTAGTCAGCTGTGTGACAAGGATAACAAAGTGATTTTCACTAAGGAATCCTGCTTTGTCACTGACAAAGAGGAGAAGATAGCTCTCAGCGGATACCGCATGGAAAATGTTTATGTTATAAACATGGACTCTACAACCACTGAGAACTCCTATTTCTTCTCAAAAGCCTCATCTGATGTCAACTGGCTATGGCATAAGAGGCTCTCTCATCTCAACTTTAAGACACTGAATACTCTTTCTTCAAAAGAGTTGGTTACCGGTCTACCTCAACACTCATATGCTAAGGAGTCTCTATGTTCAGCGTGTGAAAAAGGGAAACAAACCAAGGCAAGCTTCAAATCTAAACAAGTTTCCTCAGTGTCATCTCCTCTACAACTTCTCCATATGGATTTGTTTGGCCCTGTTAACAAACAATCCATCGCTGGAAAGAAATATATATTGGTCATAGTTGATGAGTTCTCTCGCTATACCTGGGTAATGTTTCTTTGTTCTAAGAGTGACACCCCTGAAGAACTCATCACTTTTGCCAGGAAAATGGAAGTCCTGAACAACATGACCGTTCGCTCTATAAGGAGTGATCATGGGACTGAATTCAAAAACAATTCTCTTGATTCCTTCTTTGAAAGCAAGGGTATTTCTCACAACTTTTCCTCAGTGAGAACACCGCAACAAAATGGAGTCGCTGAAAGAAGAAATCGAACTATCATCGAAGTTGCACGTTTAATACTCAACGATTCTCATCTACCTACTCAGTTTTGGGCAGAAGATGTCAACACTGCTTCTTTTACTCAAAACAGGTCGCTGATTGTCAAATGATTCAAGAAGACAGCCTATGAACTTTTCCATGGGAGAAAGCCTTCAATTAGCTTTCTTCACATCTTTGGATGTCATTGTTTCATACTAAACAACAGAGATGCCCTTGGAAAGTTTGATCCTAAGGCTGATGATGGAATCTTTCTTGGATATTCGTCAGTCTCCAAAGCCTTCAGAGTCTTCAATCGAAGAAGACAAACTGTAGAAGAAAAAATCCACGTCACTTTTGACGAATCCCGTTCAGCGAACTCTAGACCTTCTGCTGATACTAAAGAACTGAATCAGTGGATGTTTTCTCATCTTGGTGATTCAGAAGATGCTTATATCCCTCCAACTCATACTCATACCGCTGAAGATGATGATCCTATGATCATTCCAAGCATGCAGACAAGTGAAGCTGAATCCTCATGGGTCTCAGCTGTTCCTCTTAACACTATGTCTGCTTCTGAACCTTCTATCTCAGACATACCATCTACTACTCAGCAATCAGTGAATGAAATAACATCTGAACCTTTTCCTCTCTTGGCTGATATACCAGATGTTGCTGAAGCCTCATCTTCAGCTCCTCCAGAAGTTCAGATTGAGTCAGCGATTTATGCTCCGGCTCAGCGATGGACTATTAATCACCCTATTGATCAAATTCTTGGTGATCCAAACGCTGGTGTTTAGACTCGACGAAGTGCATGTAACATTTGTTTATTTGTTAACTTTATTTCTCTGATTGAACCAAAGAAAACAGATGATGCCCTCAGAGATCCAAGCTGGGTCAGCGCTATGCAAGAAGAGCTGACAGAATTCGAAAGAAACAAAGTTTGGAAGCTCGTTCCCAGACCATCTGACAAGTCAGTGATAGGCACTAAATGGGTCTATCGAAACAAGTTAGATGAACATGGAACTGTAACCCACAACAAGGCTCGTCTTGTTGCTCACGGGTACAGACAAGAGGAAGGTATAGATTACGACGAAACATTCACCCCAGTGACAAGACTAGAAGCCATTCGTCTATTCTTAGCTTACGCTGTACACAAAGACTTCAAGGTTTATCAAATGGATCATAAATCAACGTTCCTCAATGGAAAACTGAATGAAGAAGTCTTCGTGGAACAACCTCCAGGATTCTCAGATCCTAAGCATCCAGGTTATGTTTATAAACTGGATCAGGCACTTTATGGCTTAAAGCAAGCTCCTCGTGCATGGTATGACACTCTCTTTACTTATCTCCATATTGAAAAATTTGAGCGAGGTAAAATCGATAAAACTCTATTTTTCAGGAAAGTAAAAGGTCATATCATTCTTGTTCAAATATATGTCGATGATATTATATTTGGTTCCACTAACCCTGACCTATGTACTCGTTTCGCTGAAAGAATGAAAGTTGAATATAAAATGAGTATGATGGGTGAGCTAACCTATTTCCTTGGTCTTCAAATAAAACAGAATGAAAAAGGTACTTTTATTCACCAAGGTAAATATGTTAAAGATATGCTGAAAAAGTTTGATTTAACTCAGAGCTCAGCTATGAAAACCCCTATGGCACCGTCGCTGACACTAAACAACGACCCTTCAGCCTGTTAATGTCACGACATACCGTGGGATGATCGGCTCTCTTCTGTATCTTACAGCTAGCCGACCTGATATTATGTACGCAACCTGTTTGTGTGCACGATATCAAGCTGAACCTAAGGAATCTCATTTGATTGCTGTAAAGCGTATTTTTAGATACCTCAAGGGTACTCCTAACCTAGGTCTTTGGTATCCCAAAGACTCAGGGTTTGATCTAATCGCCTATTCAGATAGTGATTTTGCAGGATGCGAATTGGATAGGAAAAGCACCACAGGAGGCTGTCAGCTCCTGGGTGGAAAGCTGGTGAGTTGGACAAGTAAAAAGCAAACTCAGTGTCCACCTCAACCGCTGAAGCTGAGTATGTAGCTACTGGAAGTTGCGGTTCTCAGGTCTTGTGGATGAGAAATCAACTACTGGACTATGACCTTCAGCTCTCCAAAATTCCAATCTATTGCGACAGCACAAGTCCCATCGCCATAGCAAACAATCCAGTGCTACACTAAAAAACCAAACACATCGAGATCAGGTATCATTTTATTAGAGATCATGTGATGAATGGAGATATAGAACTTCATTTTATTCCAACTGACTTTCAGTTAGCTGATCTGTTTACCAAACCTCTTGTTGGTCCCATTTAGGACAAGCAGACAATAGAAGAAATAAAATCCATATTTAAATAGAGATAAGATGAACAATAAGAACAATTATAAAGAAACTCATCTCATATTCATTAATGAATAATATGGAGGAGAAAATATGAAGAACACCACACTTTACATTTAGATGACTCTCATGAGAATAGTCTTGTGTGTGTTTTTGTGTGTCTCTTCTAAAACCCTCTCAAATGAAAAATGAAATCCTAAAATTCTTTTTAAAGGGTCCATTTACAATAAAAGGCTCAAGCTCATAAAGCTAACTAAAAAGCCCATACATTTTTTCTTTATAAAACATTTAATTAAATTAGGAGCTAATTTAATCTAACAATCTCCCCCTAATGTTTTATAAAGAAAGCATCATCTTGTAGTCTCCCCCTTGCTTTCTTTAGAAACTTTGGCGTTCCATTCTTCGAGTCTTCAAAGAATCACGAGCTCCCCCTAAAATGTAGGCTCATCTTCTTGAAAAGCCTAAACAATTAACCCCATTTTGTCCAGTTTTCATGACTCAACTACACTGTTGTTTTTTTACTCTTAAGATCCCGTTGAGTGAGTATTCAACACCGAGCTTTAAACATGAATAATAGAGGAGTGAGTGACAATTAATATGTCACAATAGAAGCATGAAACCGTGAAGAAACGTCGAGAGAACACCGTTCTTGAAAGCGGAAAGAGCATGAATTAATTGCAATGCTTTCGGTCCAGCACCTTACAACAGACTTTGAGGCTGAATTTGGCATATAATCTCACATATTTTGAGAAAACTCAGAACAATAAAGTCGTGTGTCTGTGAATTATCTTTCCAATGCAACAGGAATCGTGTAATTTGGAGAGCCGAGTCAAAAGTTATGCGCGTATTTCTGAAACAGCGCAAAGCTGTCAGAAAATCCAATAAAAATCCGGGCTTCGGGCATTGTGTTCAGAGGCTTTGATGATGACTTCAGAGCTCTGATGATGACTTCAGAGGCTCTGATGGTTACTTCAGAGCTCTGGTGATAACTCCAGAGGCTCTGATGTTGACACAAGAGCTCTGATGATGAGTTGAGAGAAACACAACTTTCTGTCTAGCAGATGTATACTGACTTTAGCAGAGATTCTGACCAAGAAGAACCTGATTCATACCATCATCAAAACATAAATATTGTTCATCTTTGTCTTAGGAATCCAACGCATCTGGATTCATCAAATTTGGAGCTTCGAGGAGGGAGTTATGTTGAAAATACGACAGGTGCGCAAAGCTGACATCAAGTACTAAGAAGTTTGGCTACGGGCTCTGAGCCTCCAACCTCTGATCCTCCCTCTGGTGCAACCTCTGATCTTCTCTCTGGTGAAACCTCTGATCCACCCTCTGGTGCAACCTCTGATCCACCTACCTCTGATGCCCTCTCTGAAGATGAAATCTCTGAAGCTATCTCTGATGGTGCATCTCTGGTGGTGTACCACTGGTGGTGTACCTCTGGTGTATCTCTGGTGTACCTCTGGTGCTGTACCTCTGGTGTATCTCTGGTGAGTGTGGACAACAGCTTATACCTTTTGCACATATCCGTAAGGACAACCTCTTACAGCGGTTTTACACCAACTTCGACACTACTTTAGACCATGATAGCTCTAGAGTTTGCAAAAACTCAAAACATAAAGAGTGTGCATTGGTTTGTTATCTTTTCATAGCATCTGTAATCACCTCTTTTGGAGCTCGGAAGAATAAGATACGGTTGATGTACCATAGTCGCACAGATCTGTCCAACAGCTTTGTGTCAGCACACTGTTGTCTACTTCGACGATGCATATGACCCTTCTAAATTTTGAATCTCTGAAATCTCAAAACACAAAAGATGTTCATCAATGTGTTTTCAATCCAGGGCCTTTTGAATCGCATCAATTGGTGTCTTGATCAGTGAGATATGATCAATTTACTACAACATCGCAAATCTGTCAGCATGCTGTCATTAAATCTGATTTGATGTAGAAAATAAGACGATCTCCATATAACTTTTAGAGCCGTGAGTGCAAATACTTAGATCTCTAATTGATCAGGTCAGAAAACTAATTAAAAACACTCTAAGTTATAAAACTTTTCAGATCAGACTTTGAATACATAGCACAACATCAAATCTTTCTCAATCAACTTTTTCAAGACCCAAATGATTTTGTTTTCATTTAAATGATTATGAGCAGCGGAATATATACAAAATATGGATAAAAAAGAGTCCAATCTTGGATTTAAATAAAGGTCAGATCAAAGATCAACAACCTTACTAACAAGATGCCAAAAAATGCTATGGACTTAAGCACACACAAGGATGAGATCATAGATCAACCATCTACTTAGTGCTATCAAATATTAGACCAATGAATGAGAAAGAATCAAAACACACACACGTAATAAATCTGATCAGATTTGATCCAAACAGAACCAAATCTTCACTTAGGCATTTCTTCAAACATATGGTGTGCATAATCAGATTTTGTGAAGAGAAACACTAATTTTCTGTCAAAACTTATCCAAATCTTATTGAAATCAAAGATTGGATTTCCAATAAGCACAAAACAGAAAATAAACTATTAGTATGATATTTGTGTTTAGGCCCATGTGAGTGAATCAATCTAAGCACCAAAACAACAAATAAATTATATAATCTTCTATTGTTGCTATAGATGACCGATTGAAGAAGAGTTTCTTCAATCCAGCTCTGATACCAATTATTGGTCCCTTTTGGACAAGCAAACAATAGAAAAACAAGCTATATATAATTAGAGATAAGATGAACAATAAGAACAATTATAAAGAAACTCATCTCATATTCATTGATGAATAATATGGAGGAGAAAATATGAAGAACACCACACTTTACATTTAGATGACTCTCATGAGAATAGTCTTGTGTGTGTTTTTGTGTGTTTCTTCTAAAACCCTCTCAAATGAAAAATGAAACCCTAAAATTCTTTTTAAAGGGTCCATTTACAATAAAAGGCTCAAGCTCATAAAGCTAACTAAAAAGCTAACTAAAAAGCTAACTAAAAAGCACATACATTTTTTCTTTATAAAACATTTAATTAAATTAGGAGCTAATTTAATCTAACACCTCTTGATGAGATAAGATTCAACTTTCTCATCAGCGAGCTTGGAATGCTGAACTTAGAAGAGAAAAATCTTCAGCGGTTCACATTTGATCAGGGATAAAGTAGACTTGTATAACCCTATTAATCACTGTTAGATCTGAGTTTTGTCAATAAACTAAGTGTTAAAGATCTGATGAGAAGGCTCAGATGTTCTGATATGAAGGGTCAGAGTTCTGACTAAGAAGGCTCAGAAGGAGAGCCAGAAGTTTTAGAAGCCTTGTCAGAAGAACGTTCAGAAGTTCTGAACAACCTGTTCAGAACTTATAACTAGATACTTTCCTTAGTGTTTAGTTAACTAATTAGGACACGTGTTTTGTTCCTATTAGTCATTCATATTTGTACTGTATCTTTAATATTTCCGTTGCTGTATATATAGTGGTTAGCACTACATTGCTAACTGATTCTCGTGCATATATTTGTATTCCTCTTTTGTAATCTTTGAGATACTCTCTCTCTAAGATCTATAATTCTGTTCTTCATTGAATACAAACCAGTTTGATCATATTACTTCTCAATTACTATTACATACATTGATATATTGATTGTAAGAGTGAATCCTGGACTTACAATTGGTATCAGAGCCATTCAACAAACAAATTTGTTCAAGATCGTGATCGCGAAGGTTTATTGATCAATTTCTTGAAGATTTCTTGATTCGTTCAAAAATCGATTCCGCTGCTAGTTCTAATTCTTGAATTCTTGGCAATTCTTGAATTAATTGTTGTCTTTCGATCAAGAAATTCAAATTTGTCTTTCTGTTGAAAATTCTTACAATCGTGTCTTCTAAAGAATATCTCGCTATGGGATCTGAAACAAAGCCACCTGTTCTAATTCCTGAAGAGTACCAGCAATGGAAAATACAAATGATCCAATTCTTGGATAACATAGATGAGAATCTGATGGTCTCTATTCGAGAAGGTCCTATCGAAGTCCACATCGATGTGGAAGCAACTCCTGAAACAGAAACAACTCCAGAAATTCCGGCAACGAGGGTGAAGAAGAACTATTCTCAATACACAACAGAACAGAAAAATAGGCATGCAATAGACAAAAGAACGATCACATTGATGACACTTGTAGTTCCGAATGAAGTTCTTAACAGAATTGATAGTGGTTTATCAGCCAAGGAAATGTGGGATGAACTGGAAAGACAAATGTTAGGAACTGTCAGATCAATACAAGCCAAGTTAAATCAAAGCATAAATGCTTATGAAAGGTTCAAGGCTAAAGAATCTGAAAGCTTGACTCAGACATATAGTAAATTATGTACTATACTGAATGATTTGAGAAGGAATGGGCTGAAAAAGACAAAGTCAGAAATTAATTACAAATTTCTGAACAGTATAAACTCTGAATGGTCATCATTTGCTATAAGTCTACAAATGAATAAGGACATGTGTGAAGAATATCTAAATGATCTATTTTGTTTTCTTAATCAGCATGAGGACTCTGTTAAAATTGTGGTTGAAGAAAAGAAAAAATGTTGCAGAACAATTAGCTTTTCTGTCAAAGTCCAAAAGTGTGAAAACACCCAAGAAGGCAGTGTATCTATCTGAGATACCAAATCTGGAGGAGTCTGATAAGGAAGAGGGATCAGAAGAAGATGAGGATATCAAAATGATTGCTGAAAAGTTGGCCTTGTTGACTAATACTTTCAACAAGAGGTATGGAAAAGGAAAATATCAGGGCAAGTTCAGGAAAGAGCAGGGAAGTTTAGATTTCAAGAAAAGAGAAGAGAGAGGAGAAAGTAAGTATGAAAAGAAGGAAGAAAGAAGAGAAGAAAATAGAGAAGAGAAGGAAGAAAGAAAAGAAAAGAATCTGTGCTTCAAGTGTGGAAAGTCTGGCCACTTTGCAAAGGATTGCAAAGTGAAAATTGTGAAGGATTATGAGTACTATACCAAAAAGGCTCAGCTGGCGAAGAAAAGAGATGATGAAGTGGCATTGTTAGCTGAACAAGAAAACTGGTTGTACTACACTTCAGATGAAGATGACTGCATACACTTTTCACAGATGCAGAGTTATATGGCAAAGATGAAGAATAAGGATGATTCTGACTTTGAAGATGCTGATTCTGAGTCATCTGCTGAGGTACATTCTGCACTTAAAATAGACTTAATGACACAGATTGGTGAAATGAAAACTGAATTTGTTAAACTAAGAAAACAAATAAAAGGAGAAAGAAATTTAGTTAACAAATTCAGAATTGAAAAAGAAGTAATAAAAGAACAATTTGAGGAATCTGAGGTTGAGAAACAGAAAATTAAAACTGAAAATTCTGAGTTGATGAAAAACCTTTCTGAATTAAAATTTGAGCTTTCAAAATTTAAGGATGAAAAGGGTGATTTACAAATAAAGTTTAATATGCTATTTGAGGAAAGAAAGAATTTATACACCAAAATCAAAGAATTAGAAGATCTTAACTTGAAAAGAGGTCAGACTCAGCAAACATTAAATCTTCTTACAAGCAATGTAAAAGATACAAGATTTTATAATCCAAAGAAGGGATTGGGACTGGAAGAAAATGTTGTCTTAAAAAGAGCTCCAGTAAACTTGTATGATTTTGATAAGCTTCATGTTCCTAAACCAAAAACTCCAGAAGTTGTTGAAGTCTTTATAAGACCTGCAAGTTCTATCACAAGTTCTATCACAAGTTCTGACAGCTTACAGAAATCAAGTTCTAAAAAGCCCAAAGAAAAAGTTTCTGAGTTAAAAACAAAAAAATCAGGTGTTTCAGAAGAAAAAGTTAAGAAAGAAATTTCTAAACCAAAAGAAGAGAAACCAAAATACAATGATACTAAATTCAAATATGACTCTTTAAATGTCAGCTACAAAAATAAACAACAAAGTTTTTCTTATTCTGACATAGAAAGTATATTTGATACTAGTAAGGTTTCTGAAATAGTAAGTCAGAAATCTGAATCTTCTAATCAGAACTCTGATTGTTCTAATCAGTTTTCTGATTCTGAAGGTCAGAAATCTGAGTCTATTAATCAGAATTCTGATTCAAAGAGTCAGAATCCTGAGTCAACTGAAAATTCTGAAACAAAGTCAGAAGACTTTCTAGAACTTGATAAGAGATTTAATCTTGTAAGTCAAGAACTTGAGGACCTAAGGAAAGCTTATGATGAACTTGAAAATGACTTGTGTGATTTGGATTTTGATCTTAAAAATGCTTTAAAAGAAAAGAATGTTTTTATTCAGAAAATAACAGAGCTTGAGAAACTGAAAGCTTAATATGATCTGTTCAAGATTAATGCTCTAAAAGAAAATGATAAATTCTTTAATGAATCAAGTACATATGAAAAAGGTGAATCATCTAATTCATTTTCTAACAAAAATAAGTTGAATTTTCCAGAAAAAGAGGAAAGCAAACGGAAAGATGATCTGAAAAGAGTTCATGAGAAGACTGAATTGAATTCTTATTCTGTACCAAAAGCTCATAGTTTCTGTAATAAATGTACATGTACTTTGAAAATAGAAATAAAAATGAAAGGACTTATGGTACAGACTTGTTGTTACTTGCACAGAAAAATATGACTTGTGTTCAATGTAAAAGTGATTCTTTTCAATATTCTCAGAAATGTTCAATAACAATAACATCTGTTTCATTCATAAGAAAAGATATTCAGAATACAGAAAAGAAGAATGATTCTGTTCCTCAAACTCAGAGAAAAGAAAAGATAAAAGAAGTGAATCATCAAGTTAAAGTCAAAACAAAGTATGAGAAAGTGAGTAATGTGAAAGAAAAGAAAGTTGAAAACATTGCAAAATCAAAAGTTACAACTTTCAAGAAGAAATTGAATAAATTTGTGAACAGAAAATGTTCTGACTTCATAAAAGTTCAAGGAAAATGGTGTTTAAAGAAAGATTTTGAATGGAAAGTAAAAGGCACTTTTGTTAAATCAAATGACAAAGCTAATAAAGAAGGACCCATTCCAACATGGGTACCTAAAACTAACTGACTGTTGTTGCAGGGCTGTCATGTGTGGTTTTTAGATTCAGGAGCTTCAAGACACATGACAGGTCAGAAGTCTTTTCTATCAAACTTCACAGAAAAGGCTGGAGGAGCAGTAAACTTTGGAAATAACAGCAAAGGTCAAGTTAAAGGTTATGGGGATTTAACAAAAGGAGACCTGACAATTCAAAAAGTTTTTTATGTTGAAGGATTACAACATAATCTTTTCAGCATAAGTCAGTTTTTAGACAGTCTTTGTCAAATCAAGTTCCAAATAACAGGTTGCATGATTTTAACTGAAAAGGATGTTAAAGTCTTCTGGGCCAAAAGACATATGGATTTATTTGTGGTTAACTTTTCAAAATTACAAACATTAAATCCTGTCTGTCTTTTATCAAATTCAACTGCAAATGAATGCTGGCTATGGCACAGAAGATGTTCTCATCTAAATTTCAAAGATCTTAATAATCTTGTTGCAAAACATCTGGTTAAAGGTCTACCAAAGATTAAATTTGAAAAAGAATCATTATGCTCAGCTTGTGAAATGGGCAAGATGAAAAAGAGTTCTCACAAATTAAAAATGGACTCATCTTGCAAAGCACCATTAGAAATGATTCATACTGATCTTTGTGGTCCAATTTCAGTTCAATCTATGGGAGGAAAGAAATACATGCTTGTAATTGTTGATGAATATTCCAGATACACATGGGTTAAGTTCTTAAGAGCTAAGTCAGAAGCTGCTACTACACTGATAAACTTTATCAAAAGAATTCAAGTTCTCTTACAACTTCCAGTTCAGAAAATCAGAAGTGATAATGGAACAGAGTTCAGAAATGAGACACATCAGAATTTTTTAGAAAGTTCTGGGATTTCTCATAATTTCTCTGCTGTCAGAACTCCTCAACAAAATGGTGTTGTTGAAAGGAAAAACAGAACTCTAGTTGAAGCTGCAAGAACCATGCTGGCTTATTCAAATCTTCCAACCTTCCTATGGGCTGAAGCAGTTGCAACTGCTTGCTTTACACAGAACAGAACTTTAATCAATAAAAGATTAAATAAAACTGCTTATGAACTAATAAATAAAAGAAAACCATTAAGCAAATTCTTTCATGTTTTTGGTTGCAGATGCTATGTTCTTAAAGACAGAGAAAATCTTGCCAAATTTGATAAAAAGGCAGATGAAGGATACTTTGTTGGTTATTCATTAACTTCCAAAGCATTCAGAGTCTACAATAGAAGAACCAAGAGAATGATGGAAAGCATCAATGTAACATTTGATGAAGCCAGAATGAAGACTTCTGAACAAGATAGTTCAGAACTCATGCAGAACAAGATAAAAATGACTTCTGATACAAATTCTAATCCTATTTGTTCAGAACTCAATTTACTGTTTAAGGATGCTTTTCTAGAACTAATTTCTGATTCTTATGCAGAATATGAAAACCCAAAAATGGTAAAAGAGATGAAAAATAGAACTCCATAAATAGTTCAATCAACTGTAATTTCTGATAAAGGTCCATCTGAGGAATGTCCAAATTTGATAAATACAAGTGGTGAAAATTCTGAACCTTGTACTCAGAATTCTGATCCTTGTATTCAGAACTCTGAACAAGTCACTCAGAATTCTGACTTCATTGCTCAGAATCCAAACTTGGATGCAACTCCTTCACATACATCAGAACAAGGGGACAGTTCAGAATTACAAGCAATCATTGATGAGAATGATACAAACAACAATTTTTCAGAGATTGATGTGCTTCCCAGTGCAAATAAATGGACTAAAAATCATCCTATTCATCAAGTAATAGGTGATCCATCAGCAGGAGTAAAGACCAGATCAGCTACAGCAAATGAAGCAATGTTTGCTGGTTTCTTAAGTGTGATTGAACTAAAGAAAGCTAATGAAGCCCTAGAGGATCCAGATTGGATTTCAGCAATGCAAGACGAATTGCTCCAATTTGAAAGAAACAAAGTTTGGAGACTCATTCCAAAGCCTGAAGGTAAATCTATTATTGGAACTAAATGGGTATTCAGAAACAAAAAGGATGAGTCAGGTGTTGTTATCAGAAACAAGGCAAGATTGGTTGCTAAGGGATACTGCCAACAAGAAGGAATTGATTATGATGAGACATTTGCACCAGTGGCAAGAATAGAGGCAATCCGAATATTTTTGGCCTATGTTGCACACAAAAATTTCAAGGTATATCAAATGGATGTCAAATCAGCCTTTCTAAATGGCAAACTTAATGAAGAGGTGTATGTTCATCAACCTGAAGGTTTTGTTGATCCAGAATTTCCTGATCATGTTTATATTTTAGACAAAGCTTTATATGGTCTAAAACAAGCACCAAGAGCCTGGTATGACACTCTTACTCAACACTTGTTAACTTCAGGGTTCAAGAAAGGTAAGATTGACACAACTTTGTTTTTAAAGAAACAGGGTGATGATTTAATTCTTATTCAGATTTATGTTGATGACATAATATTTGGTTCTACCAGTCAAGAATTATGTGATAATTTTGCTAAAATCATGTCATCTGAATTTGAAATGAGCATGATGGGTGAGCTGAATTTTTTCCTTGGTCTTCAAGTCAAACAATTACCAAAGGGTATTTTTATAAATCAAGGAAAATATGTCAGAGATATTCTGAAAAAGTTCAAAATGTCTGATTGTGCTTCTATGAGAACTCCAATGGCAACAAACATAAAGTTAGATGCTGATCTCAAAGGAGTTTCAGTAGATAACAAACTCTATAGAGGCATGATTAGATCATTACTTTATCTGACTGCAAGTAGACCAGATATTATGTTTTCTACTTGTTTCTGTGCTAGATTTCAATCTAACCCAAAAGAATCACATATGTTGGCTGTCAAAAAGATTTTAAGATATCTCAAGGGATCGCCTGATATAGGATTATGGTATCCAAAAGAAACTGACTTCAAATTGACTGCTTTCACTGATGCTGATCATGCAGGAAGTAGGTTGGACAGAAAAAGTACTTCTGGTGCTTGTCATTTTTTGGGGGATAAGATAGTGAGTTGGGCATCAAAGAAATAGAATTGTGTGTCCACTTCAACTGCTGAGGCAGAGTATGTTGTTGCTGCTGCTTCATGCTCTCAAACTCTGTGGATGAGAACACAACTCATGGATTATGGATATCAGCTCAACAAAATTCCCATCTATTGTGACTCAGAAAGTGCAATTGCTATTACTCAGAATCCTGTTCAACATTCAAAGACTAAACACATAGATGTGAGGTATCATTTTATAAAAGACTATGTGGAAAAAGGAACTATAGAGATGCACTTTGTGCATACAAAGTATCAATTGGCTGACTTGTTCACAAAGCCTCTTGATCACAAAAGGTTCTCTTTTCTCATATGTAAAATAGGAATGCTTAATCTGACTAATTGAAAATATTTGTGTTTCTTAGAAAATGATAAAATTTTCAAGTAAAAATTGTCTGAGTAGTGTACTCAGAACTCTGAGCCTTAAGATCAAATATTCTGATTCTTGAGATCAGAACTTCTGAGTCGAGAACAGAAATTGAGTCTCGAGTTCAGAACTTCTGAGTCTTGAGTTCAGAACTTCTGAGTCTTAAGGTCAGAAATTCTGAGTCAATACTTCAGAAATCTAATTTTCAAGAATTTATTTCTGAGAAATACAAATACTTCAAATATGTGGATCATTTCTTTTCTATTTTTTTTTACCTCATATTTATGTATCATATATGGTCAAGTACATGCTAAAGTCAAGGGGGAGCATCAATATCTTTTGCAAATCATATCATGATGCTAAAAAGGTTTGTATTCATTTCTTATCGCTGATCATTGTAAGAAGAACAAGCTTCTAATGATAATTTTTTTTTCTTGTTCAAACTATATCTGAGTTAACAAAATTTTATATTCAGATATAAGAGTTTAAATGATTTTTTAAAATCATCATTATATGAAAAGAATTTTGATGATAAAATGTGTTTCTATCTGTTCAAACCTCTTCTGAATAACTAAAAGTTTTACATCTGTCAGAAGTTGATTTTAAATAAATTTTTGTTACAAGGTAAAACTCTTCTGAATAATGGAATCAGAACTCTGAGTAGAACAATCAGATATCTGATAAAGGAAAGTCAAATCTTCTGAGCGTGTTATTCAGATCTTTGACTTGAGTCAATATTATATCCAATAACACGTGTCAGCTTCATATTTGGTTGATTATGCCACGCATTTCATTTAAATCCTCTGTGGCATTTCAAATGTGTTGACTCCGTTATAACATTGATTTCGCTTTTCCGTCAAACCTTTCAACTTCGCGAATTTTAAATAGGTCTTAAAATTACTATTTCCAATTCTTTTAAATTCCAGAGCGAAAAGTGAGATACGAATCAATCCAGAGTTCTTTGAGTTTGTTTTCTTCTTAAATCATGTCTGGATTTCGAAGAAGTGGTCAAATTTCTCTACATTCTACTAAGTCTTTGATGGATTCATCTGATTCGGATAATGATGAAGTACAAAATAGAGCTGTTGAGGAAGAAGCAATAAGGGATGATGAAATAAATGAAGAAGATGAACAAATGGCTGAATCAGAAGGAAATGCAGATGAGATAAATATAAATGTTGAACATGAACAGAGTGCTGCAGGGTCGATTATGTCGAATAGACCAATTTTAGTGGAAAGGGTTGTTCATGAAGGAGAATGGTTGAAATTATCAGAAAACAATTGTGTTTTATTATTTGAGGAAAGTAGATTTAAGCCTGAACACAGAATCATCATGGAGTTATTCAAATATCATCCTTACAGAAAGTGGTTTACAAGAAACAAAACAGTTCCTATTCAGTATATTCAACAATGGTGGAAACATCTTAGGTTAGAAGATAACAAGTTTGTATCCGAAATTGCAGGAGTCACAATTACCTTATCAATCTCTGCACTAAGAGAAATGCTGAATCTTCCAGAGAAAGATGATGTACCAAGAAGGACAGATTTTGAAGATTCACCATTAACAGAGGAGTTAATTGCAGAGTTTATGAGATTAGGATATAATGAAGGATTGAGGACCCTTAGTTTGTTCAGAATGAACAAATTGCCACCTATTTGGGCTTGTTTCTTTCATGTGGTGAATAAGTGTTTGTCAGGGAAAAATAGCTCAGCAGATCAAGGTTCAAAGCAGATTCTTCAGATCTTTCAGGGTTTAGTGAGGAATAGGCATTATGATTACACTCCTACACTTTGGGAAGACATGAAGAATACTTTTGAGAAAAATCAGAAAGCTATTCAAAAGAAGACAAAGGATACTCCTCTGGCATACATACCGTACATAAGGTATTGGCAGATTGTAATATGGTATGCAATGCAAGAAAACAGAACCATTTCAAGAAAATCAAATGAAGAGCATGGTCCTACTTTCTATTTGGGTAAGATGTCTTCAGTTACTAAACTTGAGAACTATCCTAATCATAAACTGTTACCAAAATCACTTAGGAATTACATACCAAGGGAGAGTGAGATTTTAAAAGCATATTGCACCTCTATGGGAATTGAAATACCTCAAATCCCTACCCATGAGGACCAACCAGAGAAGAGAGGTGAGGGGTCTAGTCCAGTAAGAGAGGGGGAGGATGTTCAAATGGGTGAACATTCTGAGAGAAATGAGGGGCAAAATTCTGAGAGCTTGGTTAGAATAAGTGAGGAAAAACAGAATGAGGGTGGTGAGGATGAGAGATTGTCAACAGAGGTTCAAACAGAAAGAGATGCCTCTGAACCAACTAATCTTAACCAGGTAACCACACCTGCTATTGGTTCACATTTCTTGGTGTCCAATATTGAAACAAACACCATGGACCTAGTGGTGGATCTTGAACAACCCATCCATACCCACTCAGAAGCATTTCAACATGCTACTGTTTCACATAACGCAGGGGAACCATCCCAAACTCATTTGGAGGGAGGTGATAAATCCCAACCTATTTTTCAACACATTGAGTCTGAATATCACAGTCCTATTCAATTTGAGCCTGAAATTTCTTCTAACACTGGCACAAATCAGGAATTTCGTATTCCTGACACAACATTCATAGACATAGCTAATATTGGGTGTCGAGGATTGGATGGAAGTCCTGGTGAGGTGAACATTACAAAAGCCTCATTCAAACGTGCATCTGTTGTACAAGATGACTTTGTGTTATCTACAGGCCATGAGCCCTCTGGGCACATGAAAACTGGACCATCTGTTGGTTCAGGTTCACAGTTAGACTATTCTGAATTTGAAAAGATTCAGAATCAAAACAAGGTGATGGGGGAAAAGGTTGAAAAATTGGAGAAAAGGTGGATGATTTGAATGATGAGGTGACAGGATTAAAAGATATGTTGGAGGGTAAATTGAAATCTGTTGAAACTAAAATAGATACTGTGAAGGTATCCTTGGAATCTCATAAAAAGGAGATCAAGGATATAATGTCTGAATTTCAAAAAGATCTGTTGAAACAAATGCAGAGTATGCAGGAATCCGTATTGAAAGCACTGAGTGTATCTATGGCTTCTACCTCAAAACCTCTTGATCTTGTTCCACTTGCAGAAGCTGAACCTGAAGGTGTTTCTGGTCAGAACTCCAAAAGAAAGTTTGATGATAATGAACCTCATGATCATCAAAAGGGGGAGAAAAGGAAAAGGTTGAGTTCTGATGATGACATTTGCATAGAGGATTTTGAAATAGCAGATATGCATTTAGTCAGTACAAAGAATACATAAATTCAGATAGTTCATATTGATAGTTCAGATACAGAGGAAATGGAGGTGGAAAGCATAGATGGTGGTGATTCAGATAAAACAGAAGAATTGAATTTAGACACGGAGATGGAAATCAATTCTGATGAAACTGAAGTTATTGAGGAACTTGTGTTGAGGTCAGAGGAAACAGTGGAGAGTTTAATTGTTGACAACACTTGTACATATATTGTTCTTTATGACAGAGATAGTGTGATGGATTCTGAATCAGAAGAAAGAAGATTAAATGAGAATTTGATCAGAAGGATGCAAAGTGAGTTAGTCAGAGCACTTAATGTCCAGAATATTCAACAAGGTGTAAAACTGATAAGGCCTATTGATCTATTGGGAGAAGAAGATAGAACTGTTGATTATTCTAAGAAATTTAAACATGAGTTTCGATTTAACTATGCTGATGAGATGAATACAGAAGAAGAATATGAGAGAGTGGAAGATTACTTTATGCCTTCTGAGTATATATTCAGAAAACCAATTGAGATCCCTAAGATTAACATGCAAATTTTGGAGGAGCCTGTATGTGATTTTATCCTGGAGTTGAGTGATGTACCACTGGCTAGACAATTTCATGATGACATTTTTCTAGAGGAAATATATGAGAATCTCTATCACACAGAAGGAGATTATGAACTTTTGGAGATCAATATTGATGGATTCATGGTTGACAGATCTCAGATGATTTATACAGAACCCTCAAACAGATTCAGAATTCCTGATTCAAGACTACACATTCAGAAGAAGATTGAGAAAGTGTTGATGTTTCAACCAGAAGAATTCAATGGTCTGATGTTTGTTAGATTGGAAGTGCTGAAAGAAAGAAGTACAAAGGTTTCCATGTCTAGTTTTAATTTTCACAGATTAACTCTTGATGATCAGATCTTTCTAGTTAAGTTCATTGCCAGTACTGAAGAAACCTTGATAGAGATTGAGTGCATAAGAATTCTGGGGATTTATGTCAGAAATATGTACATGTATGATTTTCAATTGGCAATTGAAGGAAGAAAAGAGAAATGCAACTTGAATTGTCCAGCAATGATTTCAGGGTTTGGTGTATATTTGAAGGGATTTATAAATGAAGGAATGGAAACTGAAGGGTTTGCATATCCAGTTCAAGGAAGACTTGAAATATTCAAACTGAAGGAATTGGTGAAGTATAGTGATGCAACTTTGAGTTGGTTACTAACTGGAATGAAAGTTAATGTTGCTAACTGGAATGAAAGTTAATGTTGCATATCCAGTTCTGTGGAAAGAAGATTAAATCTCAGAAGAAAAATCAGAAGCTGTGGTGAATGGTTATTATCAGAGGTTAATCCTAAAAAGAAGCTGCATAATGACTTTGTGTTTCCTGCTGAATATGAAGTGAATGAAATCCTTTCAGATGAAGTTGAAGAAGTTCAGCACACAACTCCTCAGAATGTGCAAATAACAAGTGTTGATCAAGCTGAACAATCTGAACCAAAAGAAGATGAGATGTCAATTGATTTGAATGGATACTTTCTTGAGTTTGATCTACCTGAGTTTTTCAAGCCTAAAGAGATACAATTTCTGAATGTATATTATGATAGACCAAAGGAGACTCAGAGCTGGTTGGCAGAGAAATCAAGGTGTCTTGGGAAATCAAAACAGGCTGTATATTCAGACTTCTTAATCACAGGGATCAGAGAATTAAAAGTTAAACAATTCAGAAAGTTGGAATACTTGTCTTTTGAAGTTTTGAGAGAAGATGGTAAGGTATACTATTTCACTGATGCAGATTTTGAAAAGCTATCAGTAGTGGATTTCTACAGATTACACTGTATGTTGTGCTTCAAAGAATCAAGCAAAGATAAGATTGAAAGGAAGGCAAGAAGTATGGTGATTGAAGCTATGTTTTACATCCTAAGATGGCATGGTTATACAGATTTTCAAATAGCTCTGTATTTGCAAAGGCCATGTGTTTATCTGGCAAAACCCAACACAGATCATGATTAGAAAAAGGTGTTAAAGACTGGAAGTGTTCTCAAACATCCAGATTTAGGAGTCTTTTTGAAAAACAAGAGTGAAAAGATCTTCTTCAGAGCAAAGGAGACTGCAAAATACTGCTCTGGAACTTTGAGATTCATCAAGCATAATTTGGAGAAAAAGATGTTGAAAACAAAGCAATCCAACATAACTCAGGAAGTGATGACTCAGCAAGTTGAAACTATTCAAGAAATTATTGTCAAGATCGACAAAAGGCTTAATCAAAGAAATGTGCTCTTACAGAAGATTGTTCCTGCCTTGAAAGATTTGGATGATGCAAAGTATCAGTTTATTTGACAAAAAGGGGCAGATTGTTAGATCTGAGTTTTGTCAATAAACTAAGTGTTAAAGATCTGATGAGAAGGCTCAGATGTTCTGATATGAAGGGTCAGAGTTCTGACTAAGAAGGCTCAGAAGGAGAGCCAGAAGTTCTGAGAAGCCTTGTCAGAAGAACGTTCAGAAGTTCTGAACAACCTGTTCAGAACTTATAACTAGATACTTTCCTTAGTGTTTAGTTAACTAATTAGGACACGTGTTTTGTTCCTATTAGTCATTCATATTTGTAATGTATCTTTAATATTTCCATTGCTGTATATATAGTGGTTAGCACTACATTGCTAACTGATTCTCCCGCATATATTTGTATTCATCTTTTGTAATCTTTGAGATACTCTCTCTCTAAGATCTGTAATTATGTTCTTCATTGAATACAAACCAGTTTGATCATATTACTTCTCAATTACTATTACATACATTGATATATTGATTGTAAGAGTGAATCCTGAACTTACAATCACCTACTCTCTGAACAAAATTGATTCGTTGATATTAAGGTATGTTCTCTTACTCGTTGACGTTCGCCTAAGAATGCAAGATTTCAAAACATATTGTATCGCTGAATATCTCTTCCTTTCAGTGGTTCTTTTGAAATTCTTAAATCACACTGATATTTCTAATCAGTGCTTCATGTTTTAAAAATATCCCTGAGTTTTCAAAATCCTCAGACACCTTAAGATGTGAAAGGACGTTTGTGACGTCATCACAATGGATATACCATGGCACACTTTTCTCTAACACGTTCGCCTGTTTTGTTTACCTTGTCCAATCAAATTCAAGGGACGTGTCCGTGTCATCGCTCATAGTTTTTCTCTCTCTACTCTCACTATATAAACCTCTTGAGTTTATATTTTTACCTTTTACGCGAACATCATCTCTCTCGAGCAAGAACAAATGTTGCATGTGAACTTATTTCTCCCGAAAACTGTTCATCTTCATCTTCAAACATCAAAGGTTAATATTTATGTTATTTAACTTTACATAAACTTGTTTTTGATCTTATTCTTGTTTCTAACAGATCAAACAAAAGAACTTTCTTAAAATGAAATCATTTCTCTTCATGATTTTATGAATGCAATCTGTTACTCAGATTGTTCTTCAAGTTTAAAATAAAAATCTTACACTTGACATTTTCATATGTTTTTCCAGAATCCTTTCCTTAAGAGGAAACTCGAAAACAAGAACATTCACTATGTTTTGTATTTTAATTCAAAACTAGAAAAACCCTAATCTCCATTTCCTTCTCTAAATGGAATGTGCAAAACCCTAAAAACCCTTATTTTGGACTTTTATCCATTTTAAGAACTTCTGTTCATCTTCTTCATGTTTATACTGTATGAACAGAAATGGCATCTACTGAAGCTCCCACTGCTCAGTCTCCTACTACTTCGGAAAGCATTGAGCTGGTCAAAACCCCTCATGTCAACTTTGAAATAGCTTAAGTTACCTTTCAAGGAAACAATCCTTATGCCCTCTTCAACTTTCCTCCAGGAAAGCAGATCACACACCTGAACGACGCTGTAAACTTCCTCAAAACCTGTCCTCTATCGACAACCCTGACCATCAAACCTCCTGCTCACAGGAACCTACTCGCTCAGTTCTGGTATACTGCCAGAAGAGTTCAGATCACCTCCACCAAAGACCCCAACAAGAAAATCGATGTCATCCTCTTCGAAATCGAACATGGTTCTGCCAAGATTACTTCATCCTCTTAGACACCGAACAGGGCTGCCCTAAACCTCCCTGGTAGTTCAAAGGAAAAACGCTTCATTTCTCTACCAAATCCCAAGAACCCAGCTGATAGAGAAGCACTCATTGCATTATTTGATGCAATGCAGTATGTATGGGGAACAGGGAGAGACAAACTTCCTGAGAAGAAACTCACATCCATCCAGAAATCCAAAATGCCCAGCGAGATGAACTTCATCTTCGCTCATCTAATCAGCTGCATGACAGCTAAGGTTGGTTCAACTGACCAAGCCTCCAAACCCCAGCAGGATATGGTGTATGCACTGCTGAAGGGTCTTCATATCGATTGGGCCAAAATCATTTTCGACGACATGATGCTAAGAGTCAACGAAACAATGAGGCCGCGGACTGTTCCATATTCCCGTTTTATGAGCGCTCTCTTCCAACAAGGGATCGGAGACAAATACCCGAAGGTGGGCGACCTGAAACTCTCACAGGTTGGTCCTAAGGTTCTCTACTCTCTTATCTCTTCTCAGACCTCCCACTTCTTCTACTTCTGCAGCTACCACATCGGCAGCGGTAATCCCAACCGCTGATACCCCTCCTACAACCTTCACTCCTTCTCGAAAGAGAAAACACTCTGACACCCACCTTGGCGCTCCTAAGCCCAAGAGGTCACCCAAGGAGCAACCCCTTAAGCCTTCCCAGGCTGAAGACTCCATGACTCTCTTTCCACAAGAGCTGCTGGAAAGTTCTGTGGTGCGCTCCGCCACAGCTACTGAATCCACCCCTTCAATACCCGCTTCAGCGTCTCTAAATGCTGAGGTTGTCTTGGAACAAAACCTCCATCCCTCAGTACCTCCAAGTACCGCGGAAGAATTATTCAGCGAATCCAACGCTGAACCTAGCACCCAATCTCTCTTCTCAACCTTCATTCCTCCCACTATTTCTTTGGTCACTCCACCTCTATTCCCCCTTTCTACAACAAACATCATTCTGAGTGATACATCTGCTGAAGCTCTACAGCGGATGATGGATCAAAATACAGGACCTGCGGGCACCTCTATGCGTCAAGGCTGTCTGGAAGACGACATGGAAAAATATTCAGGTTATCGAAACTTCGATGACTTCGTCAACCACCCCGCAGGTATACACAACACCTTAAACACTCCTCTCTCAAAATCCCCAACTTCTAAGCTTTCCTTTGTTCATAGGTTTTATCGTCTACAGGTCCTAATTTGGGGGACATCAACAACTTGCTCAAGGATCTGACTACAAAGGTGGAATCTCTCACCACCACACTCTCCTCAAACACTTCAGTGGTTACAAACGCTGGAGAGGCTCTCAAAACACTCACCACCAAGGTGAAAGGCAAAGCATCCAGTGCTGATCTGGAAAAGATGGAAGGGAGTCTTTCAAAAGTTGTTGAGACTCTTGCTGACAACTCCACCTCCATCAACACTCTGAAATCTACCAACAACTTCACCACCCTGTCCAACGAAGTCACATCGTTGAAGACAGCGGTTGGAAATCTTCAAGGAGAGGTGTCTACCTTAAAGACAGATGTAAGCACTGCGATGAGTCTTTTGCAACAGATCCTCGATCGCCTGAACGCTCCAACTTGTTCTCCGTCACACTTTACTTTGGCTGATCGTGAGATTCTACAAACGATCAACCCTGCTATTTTTGGCCTGGAGGATAGAATAGCAAGGGTGGAAATTTGCGTTGGGATCACTGGCCTAGAAGACAGTGACCCAAAGCTTACTAATGCTGTTGCTGCTGCTGTTGTTTCCTCCCCCATTCGTCATGTGGAAGAGGGGGAGAAGAATCAAGAAGACCTTCCCCATAACTCTGAGGGGGAGGGTATTATTTCTAATGCTGCTGAAAAACCTTAGGGAGTTTAAAACCCTGAGGGAACCGAGTTCTCCCAACACAACGATGAATCTGAGGGGGAGCAACTCAAAGAAGAACTGGAAGATACTGCAGTTCTTGTTCCTTCTGAGGACGAGGATGAAGAAGAAGAAGAAGACGAAGAAGATCTTGATCTTCATGACGACGAGCCATCAACATCACCTAAAAATGATGATGATGATGATGACTGTGACTTCTCCTTCCAGCCCAGAAGGACCCCTGCTCTCAAAGGGGTAGTCTTCAAAGACACTTCAGGGGAGGGGACCGCTAAAAAGATTGCAGCGACTGAAGCCGACAAGGGCAAAAATAAAGGCGTCGCTACTGAAGGCAATCTGACTATCTTGCTTCGAAATCCAGTTTGTCAGGAACAATATATTTTCTTCCCTTAAACTGCATCCCTTCTCAACCTCAGTTCTCTTCTCCATAAAACCTCTATACACTTAAACCTCATTCTTTCTCTATCTCTTCTCCCAAATAATCTTACTTAAACGATCATTATGTTTCAGCTAGTCCTCTCCCCTGCTTGAGGATCCAGCTGAAGTTTCTCCAGCTACATTAACAATAAATCCAGCCCCGAGTGCTGAAGAAATAATCCCAGTCTTAGACTTCGCTGAGACTTATGAACAAGAAAAAGAACTGCTCTCTCATAATAAAAGACTTTCCTTGGCTCCTCAAAAGCTAAGTGAAGAAGAACTAAAAAGGAGAGAAGCAATGATCAAACAGCTTGAAGATCGGCGAATCATCTGTGGCCCTCGATTCAAAATAACAAGAAAGGAAGTCGCTAAACACTTCAAAGTTGAAAAACAACTCGCTGATCGAAGAAAGAGATAAAGCTTATGCTATTGAGCTTGTCCAACAATCGGTGAAAGACCCTAAACTGAAGAAGACTCCCATCTCAGTTCAACGTCAATTGTGGAAGGACGCCCAAAAGATCGTCGAGAAGAAGACCAAGGTATCTGACTCAACCCTTGTATGGTGCAAAGAAATATTAAACTATCGATATCGGGTCTCCAGAATCAACAAAGTGAACATCAGAGGAAGGATGTCAATAAACGTTCCAGTTGTTGACCTCGACATATTCAGAGAGAATGGTAATAAGGAAACCATCTACGCTTCATCGATCAGCAAGTACGGTTTCTCTGAGTGGTTGGAGATTTGAATAGTCATTCAGTGATCACGATCAACCTTTAAAGACCACGTCGAGAAAGTTTTAAATAAACAGATCGACTTGGTTACATATGTTGTGGATATTCCTTTTCCTCCTCCTACTCCGGCTCAACGAAGAAGGCCTGCAGCAAAGAAAAAGATAACACCTTCAGACTCAGGTCCTCCTATCAGAAATGAAACTGGATATGGCTTTTCACGCGAAGAAGTTCTTGGTCCTGAACCTGATCTCTCAGTACTTGATGTCACTCTGCCCCCTGGTGAACGCTTTGTCCCTGGAAAAGTCTTAAGTGATCCTTATGGTATCTTCTTCAGAGACTACGATGGACGAGAATGCTTTCAACGTATCTCTGAGCTACCCATCACTCCTATCGAACAGCTTAGGGATCTCGTCTATTGGTGCGGTTTTAGAGATAATCTTCTCGGACACTTCATGAAGCCCCTGATCTTTAAAGAAGCAAAGCGAATACAGGATCTTGGAGAAAAAGTCCCTGATTGGATGATCCCTACCACAAAATCCCTCGATGAACTTCTCATTAAGGATGAACCTGTATAGCTGATAGGATTCCCTGTAATTCTTCTATCTTTATCAGCTTATATCTTTTGTAGTTATAAATTTTATTTGATGTACTTGTAATTTTTCTACTTCCCTCTATAACTTATATGAAGTTTAAAGAAAAATTTCAGCGAATGTACTTTACTCCATCAGTACTTAAAAGATCCCCGAAAACAGTAAATGGGACAAATATTTTATGTGTTCTTTTTTATCCTTATGTTTTCATACTTAGCAATTTTCTTTTGTTGCTATGTCATAATCAAATAGGGGGAGATTGTTGATCCAAAACCTCAGTGATTTGATAATGACTCTATGAGAAACACTTAGTGAAAATTGTAAGTAGACAATATGTATTAGAGTTTCACTATCGCTGATAAGTACTAAGACTGTTACAGTACCGCTGACAGGAACTCTCGTTACTTGCTTTATACATTCAACGATACTGTTCATCAGTGATCCCTGAGTCTGTTCAGTCTCACTAATGATCGCTGATAAAATATGATGTTTACTTATGATCCCTGAAGACAAGTTTCATGTCAACTATGTTCTACGCTAAAGTCGAAGATCAAGCCAAAGAACCAGCGACAAGTCTACTAATGAACTGATGCGGATATCAGCGAAGCCAAGACCTGTCCACTCAACGTGAAGTTTCAAGTAGAAGACTTCAGCGAACGCTGAACTTTATCACTCGCTGATAAAGAGCTATCCAACAAACGCTGATCATGAAGTCTTCCTCTACAAGTTACTTTTGTCTTATCCCCTTGCACGTCTCCGTACAATCTGTCAGAACGGACATCCCTTTTGTCCAGAATTGTACAACCAACTTTGATTCTACACAATTCATCATGCGGCTACTAGGTTATCTACCAAGTTTAAACCATGCAACCAATCAGCTGCTGCCACATGTAAAGTTGTACTGTTGTGCATTAAATGCATGCAGTATATAAAGGAAACCCTACATCAGAAATGAAGTGCTCGGCCATTTCCTTCTTACTATTCTGTGTGTTAGAATATTATTCTTAGTATTCTTATCTTCTCTCTATCTTAATTCTAGTGCAAGAAATATTAGTGATTCTCTTAACTTGTTTAGATTAGGTTTATTCCTTAATCTTGTTCCGCAACAAGTTGTAAATTGTTTGATACATATCAATAAACAATATAGAAAAGTAAAAATCGTGTGTTTGTATTCAACCCCCCCCCCCCCCCCCCCCTTATACAAACTTGTATAACCCTTTCGGGACCAACAACTTCAATTGCATGAGTTGACTTTTGATGAACGATCATTAGATCTTTTGAGCTTATGACTCGGTTTTGGACTATGTTGGGTCTTGAGGGCATTGCCCGGTTTTGATAAGCTGGACGTGGGCTTGGGTTATGATTTGCATGAATTGCATTGTATTTAAGAATTACATGATTTGAAAGCATTGGTTATTCTTTTGAGGTGATGTATAAATTTTAAATTAAGTAAGCTTGTTTTGGATGGTGGGATTCCAAGGTAAATATCTGGTCGGATTAAACTTGGTGGTTTTAGACTAGAGATCCAGTGTGGGTTGATACCTCAATAGACTAGAGATTCGGTGTGGATTGATGTCTCCGTGGACTAAAGATCCGGTTTGGGTTGATGTTTCACTAGGCTAGAGATCCAGTTTGGGTTGATGCCTCATTTGACTAAAGATTCGGTTTGGATTTCTGTCACAGTAGACTAGAGATCCAGTTTGGATTGATGTCATAATTGACTAGAGATCCGGTTTTGATTGACGTCACAATTGACTAGAGATCCGGTTTGGATTGATGTCACAATAGACTACAGATCCGGTTTGGGTTGATGTCTCCATGGACTAAAGATCCGGTTTGGGTTGATGTCTATAATTGACTTGAGACCTGGATATGGTTGATGTCATATGTTTTCCCATCCATGAAACATGTTTGTATTTTATAATTGTGGTTTAACTTGTGTGTTCCCCACATTCGATGATATCGGGTCTTCCCCGTCACCGAAGGGTGTTGATTTCGGGTATTTTGTTTATCCGCGTTGTCGGCATCGTATTATATGTGTATGGATTGTTTTCCATGATTTATGGGCGGTATTTTATGCCTTATCCTTGGTTGGATATTTTCGACTATTGGAGTTTTATTCGCATTGATGTTATGTGGGAGTTATTAATTATTTACCTCTCGAGTGATTTTTAGATTTGAGTTCATTGCTGAGAAATGATTTTCATTGGAAGTTTTCCTCACATAAATTGTGTGCGTTTGGAAACTGGGTTGTCGGTGTAATTTATACAAACCCTTTTTTTGGAAATCATGATTTACTAATCATACTATTATTTAAATACAATAGCACAAATCAGTAAATCACACAAAACACAGTAGCAAAATTACTCACAAACAGTAGCAAAATTACTCAAAATTCAAAAAAACTATTATGGTCTATGAGATACTATTATGAAACAAATGAGATAAAAATTACTCACAAACAGTAGCAAAATTACTCACAAACAGTAGCAAAAGTACTCAAACAAAATTACTCTAAATTTCCTTGTTTGTCACCAATATTGAAGTATTTCACAAAGATTTCTTGAAATCAAAACAAAATCAAGATTTCTTGATGTTTTGAAATCAAAAGCTCAAGATTTCTTGAAATCAAAAGAAATCAATTTCTTGAATCGACAGAGAGAGTAGAGAGAATGAGATATACCTTCGACTTCGTTCTTCCTCTTCGACTTCGTTCTTCGTTCAATAGAGGGTAGAGCCTTCGTTCTTCCTCAGTTCCTCTTCATTCTTCGTCCAACAGATGGATGAAATGTACAGAGGGCTTCAACAATTTCTTCCTCTTCGAATTAGGTCAAAATGAACTAATGAGGTATGAGTATAATAAAATAAAGATAATAAAGGTATTTATATTTATATTTATTAAAAATATATATATTTTAAATTATTCAGGTTTCGGACGGGTTTGGGTTTGGAATAACCCAACCTAACCCGATCTGTAGTATCCGAGGTTAAAGTTTGGGTCTGGGTAGCTTCGGGTTACGGGTGATCGGGTTCACTTTTCTCGGATTAATCGGGTTTCGGGGTGGTCGGGTTTTGCTCACCCCTAGGGTGGGTGTATTTAAGAAAAAAAACTGTCAATAAAAATGGGTCTTATTATTTACGTCCTTCTAAGGGTGTAAATTGCATTAAAAACATAAAGGCTATGTTTGGCAAACTAGCTGATAAGTAGCTTATAAACATGTAAAATGACTAAAAATGGCATATTCAAATAATTATCAATTACAAATTTAATTAGGTAATTAAAACAAATTTATAACAATATAATATGTTAATTAATACAATCAATGTAATAATTGTTTGGGTAAAAATTCACCAGTCTCGACCACGACCAAGGTAAGGAAAACGTTTATTACACTTTTTCATAGCAAGATAAATTCATAGTACTTTGCCCCCTGATCAAAGGTAAAATCGAAAGTTATTCACCTCACGACACTCTACCATAACGTCGCCTAGTTCACACGACTGTCGCATGGAACCTTGCGACCTCGACCGACTAACGTGCAATATTACTGTTACGTTTTTCCAGTGTTTAATGCAGGAATCAATGTTAATTATGATTAACGGCTATAACCGACAAAAGCCATTAACAGCATTCAACTCGACGTCCGTTACAGCAGTTACCAGAAGCATTCAAAAAGGCAATCAATACACCCGAAGAATATAAAAGCAAAGGCTCTATCAACATTTCGGGGCATCGCATTGTATCACACAATCATCCGAACTCTAAAGAACACACAAAGCAAGGAATTCTCTTTTAAAGATTCGCTCTCGACGCACGACATCCGCACACGACACACAGTTTTTACACACGACGCACACTTTTTTTACATTCAAAACACTTGTTTGGGGTCATTTAAAGTATTTCCTTTCATCTGTATTGTAATCTCTGTACGATCGACACCCGAAACATAAGGACATCGCCCATGTTTGGCGACTATAGTGCAGCGACGACTTCCACAGTCGTCCGCGGGTTTTTTCCTCGTTGAGGTTTTTCTCGCGTCACCAAAGCCTTTGTCTCATTTACATTTCTGTCTTTGTCGCACGCTTTGTCAAAGGATTCCTTTCTTTAGTTGTTAAATTCCACAATCAACCTTAAGTTATCCTTTTGGACAATTTTGGCATTAACATTTTGGCGCCATCCGTGGGACGTCATCTAGAGAAAATCTTTGACAAACGTGCGTCCTACTAACGGTTTCTTGTAGTTTTCTCTCTCTTCTGTTTCAGGAAAATGGCAGCCCCTGGGAATCAAGAGCATATCATTGCCCAGATGTATCAGGAATTGGAAGTTGCGCGAAATAAAATCAATGCCATGGCTGAGCAAAGTCGAAGAGCAGCTGAGGAAATCGCGCGACTGAGGTATCCCTTTGGACCACAGAACAGTCCAAGACCATTCATCCAGAATCCAGGTCAAGGGTCATTCAGTCAGAACCCGGGATCCGCTTCGTTCGTCCATAACCCTGGTTCGGTTCCCTTCGTCCGTAATCCAAGACCAGGTCCATTCATGCAGAACCAGCAGCAGGGGACGTTCAACCCAAATCCCCAGTTCGGGACGGTTCCTCCTCAGTATATAAGGCCACCACCCATGCAGAATGGGTCTCAGCCATTCCAGAATGAGTCTCAGCCCTTTCAGAATGGGTCTCAGCCCTTTCAGAATGGGTCGCAGCCATATTTTGTCCCTCTCAACGGGGACGCCAACGGTTCGTCGTACGATAATGGCACCAGTTCGGGAGTTAATCTGTTGGCAGGTGCGAATCCCGATCCTAATGACCCCGTCGCCCAGCGGTTGAAGATGCTAGAAGATCAGAATGAGCGTGTCCTGTCCCCGCTCGCTAAGCTACCAGGGGCAGCCGTACCCGTCGACGTCGAGCCTCGATCGGGATATCAGGCGTCGCCTTTCGTCAACACGATAGCAACCGTCAATGTCCTGAAGAAGTATAATATCCCTGCCTTCACGCCCAAATATTCAGGGATAACCGATCCAACAGAGCACATCGCGCAGTATAAGCAGCTAATGTGGACGATCTCGATCCCTCAAATGTACCAAGAAGTCTGCATGTACAAAACTTTCGGGGCGACCCTCACAGGTCCTGCCCTCCAATGGTTGATCAACCTCAAACCCAAATCCATCGGGTCGTTCGCTGAGTTGGTCAACCAGTTCTCCCAGCAATTCGCCAGTAGTCGCAAGATGGAGAAGCAGACCATCGACCTGTATTATGTCGTGCAGAAGGCCAGTGAATCCATTCGAAGCTACTTCAATAGGTTCAATGCAGAGATGATCAGTGTCCGCAACTGCGACGTCAAGACCGCGATCGAATCCTACAAACGTGGTCTAGACGATAGTTCGGGTTTATACACTGATCTGACCAAGTACCCTCCTGAAAATTTCGAAGACGTCCGAGCCAAAACCCTTGCTTGTATGAGGGTAGAAGATGATGTTGCCTTCCGTCGTAAGCACACCGACGACAAGAGGTCGCTCGGTGTTAAGAAGCCATAATTCAAAATAAAGGCAGCATCCAAGTCAGAGCCTGTGCGACAAATCTCGAATGTCCGATTCAAGATAAAGGCTGAGTTCAAAACCGCAAACTCTACCAAGTTCCCTCAGTACCCTAAGATATCCTCTTATAGATTCAAAGGAACTACTAAGTGTTTGGGTAAAAAATCACACCCTCGACCGACTTGGGAAATTCCCTCGACATGACCCGTGGACCTTGATTACTCTAATATCTACAAAAGTCATACCCCCGACCGACAAAGGTAATACCCATTATTGCCATATCCCCGACATACGATAGTTGGTTATTAAACGACATCCTGTGTCAATATTCACTCAGGATAGTGACTTTACATCTCATGATCGCTCGACACGCATCGCATGTCACACGTGTCGCATGTTACATGTCGCAAGTCAAACGTTACTAGTCTTACGTTACCAGTCTTATGTCGCCAGTTACTACCCGTCGGTCTTACGTCAGCAGTCTCCTGTCGTCGATCTTACATCATCCTGGTCCTGCGACCTGGTCTTACGACATTGTCATAAGACTATTCTTATATTAAAATAAGGTCTTACAAGACGTTTACAGTCATATACATGGTCTTGTATGTCGGCGACGGTCATATGCTCCATAAGACCGACGTCCAGAACTTAAGACGGTGTTACGATTACACTAACTATCAATGGTCGACAACCATTTCTTTTGTTCATTAATGCAGGTCTACAAGCCATTATGGTACAACGGACAATAACGGTCGAGCTCTTAATGACATTAAAGACTCGACAACGGTTACAAAGCCAATCATCAAAGCACATTTAATGTCGGCAGCGGTTACAAGACCAACCATTAAAGCACATTAATGACCGGTGAAACCTATATAAAGGCATACTCCAACCTCGAGCAAAGGGATGAATTCATCTAGCTATACAAATACATTCTCATCTACTTCTACATTTTCTCTCTCGCATTCGAGCACACGTCGCTAACGCAAGTACCGCACGACAACAGTTCAAACCGCACGACAACAGTTTAAATCGCTCGACAGCAGCTTGTTTCGCACGTTTAAACACACGACACACACTTTTTACACACGACTAAGTGTATTTTTACTTCATTTGTAACCTATTGTACACATATCATCTATCACAAAAGGAGTTTCGCCCCTGTTTGGCGAACCATAGTGCGCTGTCGACTCTCACAGAGTCAACTGCGGTTTTTTCCCTCGTTTTGGGGTTTTCCGCGTCACCAAATCTCTTGTCTCTTTTACTTTTTCCTCGCAATTGTGTTATTTGGCTTGAGATACGTTTCTTTAGTTGTTAAATGTCCACATCGACCTTAAGTTGTACTTTTGTGCGATTTTTGGCATTAACAGTTTGGCGCCATCCGTGGGACCCCATCTAGAGATAATCTCAAGCCAACACACATATCGCTCTGACGATCTCGTAAAGGTTTTTCAGGTATATGGCAAATTGTCAAGATCCCCTGATCCAACTTCAATCGGAATTGAATGCGGTTCGAAACCAGATTCAAGCCCTGATAAAAAAATGCTCCGTCAAAAGTATCGCATGTATCGCATCATCCAAGGGACTCGGGGGCTCGGGACACCCTTCACAAACTGAAAAATACCACATTTGATTTCAAAAGTCCTCGGAAAAGGCGCTTATCGACTCCATGTTACGGTAATTGTGACGTCCCACTTAGAACAACTCTATATATATACTCTAAGTATATTCTCTTCGTTTAATTTTTTTGATCTAATATATGATCGTTGATTCAAGCATCAAAAGATAATTGGTCAAAACCAACGACCACCCCCGATTTTACATTACAGGCTCGCAAGATCATATGAATACAGGTCTTACAATTTACATCGTGAGAAACCAAAGTCTCTACGACTTAAAAACGCAGGTCTATAATATATAATCGTCGGTAAAAGACGACTTACATTTTTTCTTACAATCGCTAGTCAAGGCAAACGCAGGTTGCAATTTACAGTCGAATTACATTTTTTCTTACAATTGCTAGTCAAGGAAAACGCAGGTTGCAATTTGTAATCGTCGATAAGAGACGACTTATATATTAAATCTTACAATCGCCAGTCAAGGCAAACGCAGGTCACAATTTATAGTCCTCAGTAAAAGATGACTCACATTTTCTTATGATCGTCAGTCACGACAAACGCAGGTTAAAAATTGTTGGTCGCCAATAAAAGCGACTCACACGATTGCTAGTCATGACATATGTCTTCAATAAAGATGACTTGTACATTGAATCTCACAATCACCAGTCATGGTAAGACGCATGTCAAAACGCAAAAGTCGCCAATAGGTACGACTCGCATATTTTAATCTCATGATTGCCAATAAAGGCAAGTCGCAAGTTTAACCGTATAATCACAAGCAAGAGTCTTTCAAGAAGCCGATTACGTCCTCCGACGAGTGTTCCAAAGAACTCAAGAGCTTAATGCAGGTAAACTTCCCACTAAGTGGGAAGGTCCTTATCGTATGTCAGAAGTCGTGGGTAAAGGTGCCTATCGGCTCCAAACCCTCGACGGTCGAAATATCCCACGCAGCTGGAATGCAACGCATCTGAAAAGGTATTTTTTTTCTAAATCCTTTTCCTTCTTTCATACGATTTTTAATTCATCATGAGGATTACTGACTTAAGCATCGGAGGGTCGTTGGCTAGCCAACGACCAACGTCTGACATTGCTTTATCGCAGGATCGCACGACATAAGTTACTAAGTCTATCATACGACTTCAGTAAAATCGTACGGTATAAACAATCAGTTTTTAGACGACTCGATTGTATAACTACAGGAACACATGATTCAAGTTCATCGTATGATCAAATCACACGATCGTAAGGTCTAGCGACCCCACAATCTATGTTCTTTAACTTAGAAAAATTTCATGTTCTGAATGAATGCTTTGATCGCATGCGCTTACGTTTGCTTATACGATTCAAAAATATGAAAGTCTTATGACTTACGTTCTAATCGTTGTATTACAATGGATGCCAAGTCGCACGACTTCTTGTTCATTTTTGTATTTAATGAATTTTTACAGTTGACATTACATTTGTCCATGACATATATGAGTCGACATAATACTCAGGTTCAATAGAAAGGTAAAAAAATTTACCGATTATCGCTAAAGCAAAACTTAGACAACGTAACATAGGTCTCTAACAACCGTATCGGCTCGGAACGCCAGATCAAAGGTGTAACGCCCCAAAATCCGGGCCAATTTAAACCTCAAATTACAACAGGTTATGACAATAAAACTTTAACTTATAAATATAACAAATGGGTTAACCATCAGGGGTATATTTACAAATACAGGATTCTTCTAATAACCTACTAATCTAATCATAACACTACAATCAGACTAACTAAGTTATATAAGCAATCCATCAAAAGAATCTCCTCTTGGTTAGTTTCCACCTTTGCTATTCCAAAACGCAAGTACCGCACGACAACAGTTTAAATCGCTCGACAACAGCTTGTTTCGCACGTTTAAACACACGACACACACTTTTTACACTCGACTAAGTGTATTTTTACTTCATTTGTAACCTATTGTACACATATCATCTATCACAAAAGGAGTTTCGCCCCTGTTTGGCGAACCATAGTGCGCTGTCGACTCTCACAGAGTCAACTGCGGTTTTTTCCCTCGTTTTGGGGTTTTCCGCGTCACCAAATCTCTTGTCTCTTTTACTTTTTCCTCGCAATTGTGTTATTTGGCTTGAGATACGTTTCTTTAGTTGTTAAATGTCCACATCGACCTTAAGTTGTACTTTTGTGCGATTTTTGGCATTAACAGTTTGGCGCCATCCGTGGGACCCCATCTAGAGAAAATCTCAAGCCAACACACATATCGCTCTGACGATCTCGTAAAGGTTTTTCAGGTATATGGCAAATTGTCAAGATCCCCTGATCCAACTTCAATCGGAATTGAATGCGGTTCGAAACCAGATTCAAGCCCTGATAAAAAAATGCTCCGACAAAAGTATCGCATGTATCGCATCATCCAAGGGACTCGGGGGCTCGGGACACCCTTCACAAACTGAAAAATACCACATTTGATTTCAAAAGTCCTCGGAAAAGGCGCTTATCGACTCCATGTTATGGTAACTGTGACGTCCCACTTAGAACGACTCTATATATATACTCTAAGTATATTCTCTTCGTTTAATTTTTTTGATCTAATATATGATCGTTGCTTTAAGCATCAAAAGATCATTGGTCAAAACCAACGACCACCCCCGATTTTACATTACAGGCTCGCAAGATCATATGAATACAGGTCTAACGATTTACATCGTGAGAAACCAAAGTCTCTACGACTTAAAAACGCAGGTCTATAATATATAATCGTTGGTAAAAGACGACTTACATTTTTTCTTACAATCGCTAGTCAAGGAAAACGCAGGTTGCAATTTACAGTCGAATTACATTTTTTCTTACAATTGCTAGTCAAGGCAAACGCAGGTTGCAATTTGTAATCGTCGATAAGAGACGACTTATTTATTAAATCTTACAATCGCCAGTCAAGGCAAACGCAGGTCACAATTTATAGTCCTCAGTAAAATATGACTCACATTTTCTTATGATCGTCAGTCACGACAAACGCAGGTTAAAAATTGTTGGTCGCCAATAAAAGCGACTCGCACGATTGCTAGTCATGACATATGTCTTCAATAAAGATGACTTGTACATTGAATCTCACAATCACCAGTCATGGTAAGACGCATGTCAAAACGCAAAAGTCGCCAATAGGTACGACTCGCATATTTTAATCTCATGATTGCCAATAAAGGCAAGTCGCAAGTTTAACCGTATAATCACAAGCAAGAGTCTTTCAAGAAGCCAATTACGTCCTCCGACGAGTGTTCCAAAGCATTCAAGAGCTTAATGCAGGTAAACTTCCCACTAAGTGGGAAGGTCCTTATCGTATGTCAGAAGTCGTGGGTAAAGGTGCCTATCGGCTCCAAACCCTCGACGGTCGAAATATCCCACGCAGCTGGAATGCAACGCATCTGAAAAGGTATTTTTTTTCTAAATCCTTTTCCTTCTTTCATACGATTTTTAATTCATCATGAGGATTACTGACTTAAGCATCGGAGGGTCGTTGGCTAGCCAACGACCAACGTCTGACATTGCTTTATCGCAGGATCGCACGACATAAGTTACTAAGTCTATCATACGACTTCAGTAAAATCGTACGGTATAAACAATCAGTTTTTAGACGACTCGATTGTATAACTACAGGAACACATGATTCAAGTTCATCGTATGATCAAATCACACGATCGTAAGGTCTAGCGACCCCACAATCTAAGTTCTTTAACTTAGAAAAATTTCATGTTCTGAATGAATGCTTTGATCGCATGCGCTTACGTTTGCTTATACGATTCAAAAATATGAAAGTCTTATGACTTACGTTCTAATCGTTGTATTACAATGGATGCCAAGTCGCACGACTTCTTGTTCATTTTTGTGTTTAATGAATTTTTACAGTTGACATTACATTTGTCCATGACATATATGAGTCGACATAATACTCAGGTTCAATAGAAAGGTAAAAAAATTTACCGATTATCGCTAAAGCAAAACTTAGACAACGTAACATAGGTCTCTAACAACCGTATCGGCTCGGAACGCCAGATCAAAGGTGTAACGCCCCAAAATCCGGGCCAATTTAAACCTCAAATTACAACAGGTTATGACAATAAAACTTTAACTTATAAATATAACAAATGGGTTAACCATCAGGGGTATATTTACAAATACAGGATTCTTCTAATAACCTACTAATCTAATCATAACACTACAATCAGATTAACTAAGTTATATAAGCAATCCATCAAAAGAATCTCCTCTTGGTTAGTTTCCACCTTTGCTATTCCAAAACGCTCGTCCCACAACCCTTTATTTTCCTGAGCCTGAACCTGGTAAGAAAATATCATATGAAACAATTAGGCCAACGCCTAGTGAGAACATTCATTTCAATAATGACATTTGCAAAATCAATGTAAACAAGTTATAACAAACCTGGTTACTCCTTTTCTTACCACCCGTATAACTCTATTCCCTTACACAATTTTATCCATTCCCATGACTATGACTGACAACAAATCCATCAGCATATCATACCCCAGAGCCACACTACGAATCTTCAAAGATTATAGATCAATGCTCTCCACCAATAAATCGCGATTACACACGCCCATTTATCAGTAAGGAAGTAGAGATTACAAGTACTTATGTCAACCTCACTCTCTTCCTCAGAAATCAGGAATAACGATTAATACCACACGCCTATTCCATGAGTTCCCACACACACTGGAATAACGATTAAACAAATAATACCACACGCCTATTCCATGTGATTACCAAACTTTAGTGCCTATAGATCCATTACACTTTACTAGCGTATATACATAACAACATATTACAGCTCATACCATATTCTCAAATCTAAGAATGCTAGATAACCTATCGTATCTTCATCCAACTCCCGGTATTCCCAACTCCCGGTATCCCCATCTCCCAGTATCCCCCAACTCCCGGTAGTCAACAGTACCGGGACTTCACCGGAACTCTTAAGTACCGGGACTCTATTGTACCGGGACATTCAACTTCCGGTACTTTTGATCATATCGGGACTGTACCGGGACAAACTAGTACCGGGACATTTTAGTACCGGGACTACGTACAATTCATTTCTAACAAGTCCACAAATCGACTTAACTTGTGAAATTAGTTCAATCTATGTATTCCATTCAGTCCTTAGTCAATTTATACAACTATATCAAGATCAGTATAACTTAAAAACACTGATTTGTACAATGAATCGAATGAACTCACCTTATTTGCAAAAGCCCACTTTTCTGTACGAATTCGATTCCAATCTGTTGTTACTGATTTCAGGAAACCTAATCAACAAGCAGATTTGTTTACAACCCATCATCCATAACAAATTACCTCAGAAATCAACACAAATCCTTACCAAACGATGAACAAATCCTTGCTTTCTTCCTCTTTTCTCTTTTCTCTTCTTCTGGTTCTCTACACCGACTCACACAAGACAAATGAGATATTCTTTTCATCTCTCAGTCTATATCCACACACATACAAATAGGAATTGACCAAACACACCCTCTAGTTCCATTATTTTCACAATCACACCAAACATCAAACCCTTGTATTTTAACCTTATTGAATTATCAATTACAACATAATTCAAGGTTTTAAACCAAAATACAAGTAGATCCCAATTCTCATTAAATTACTATTTCTGAAAATTCAGGATGTTACAAAAGGTCTCCAACAACCGTATCGGCTATGAACGCCAGATCAAAGGTCTCTAATGACCGCATCGGCTCGGAACGCCATATCAAAGGTCTCCAACGACCATATCGGCTATGAACGCCAGATCAAAGGTCTCTAACGACCGTATCGGCTCGGAACGCCAGATCAAAGGTCTCTAACGACCGTATCGACTATGAATGCCAGATCAAAGGTCTCTAACGACCGTATCGGCTGTAAACGCCAGATCATAGGTCTCTAACGACCGTATCGGCTGTAAAGGCCAGATCATAGGTCTCTAACGACCCTATCGGCTCTAAACGCCAGGTCAAAAGTATATAAAGACCGTATCGGCTCGGAACGCCAGAACATAAGTCTTTAACGACTGTATCACAAGATTCTTAAATTTTATCTTGGTTCAATAATCTTATGATCGCCGCCATGCATTATTTTGGCCCAATCGTCTTACGATTATCTCCCGTCCCATACGTCTCATTTTGATAAAGATCGTCTTACGATCATCGTCAGTTCCTTATATTTTAAGGTCGTCTTACGATCGTCGTTAAATTTTTCATCCTTCACATTAGTGGATGAATGCCACAAGTACCACGCGCATTAAAGATCATCTTTCGATCATCACAACTTACTTAACCCAATCGACTGGTCTCACGATTTTAGCTGACAAAGTCGGTTTTCTTCTAATGATCCAATTAGTAGAAATGACACGGCTCATCATTTTACTTCGGTGCGAGATCTGAAATTCCAATGGCTTTGAAATTCAGATCTCGGGGGGGCTAACTGTTTGGGTAAAAAATCACACCCTCGACCGACTTGGGAAATTCCCTCGACATGACCCGTGGACCTTGATTACTCTAATATCTACAAAAGTCATACCCCCGACCGACAAAGGTAATACCCATTATTGTCATATCCCCGACATACGATAGTTGGTTATTAAACGATATCCTGTGTCAATAGTCACTCAGGATAGTGACTTTACATCTCATGATCGCTCGACACGCATCGCATGTCACACGTGTCACGTGTTACATGTCGCAAGTCAAACGTTACTAGTGTTGCGTTACCAGTCTTATGTCGCCAGTTACGACCCGTTGGTCTTACGTCAGCAGTCTCCTGTCGTCGATCTTACATCATCCTGGTCCTGCGACCTGGTCTTACGACATTGTCATAAGACTATTCTTATATTAAAATAAGGTCTTACAAGACGTTTAGAGTCATATACATGGTCTTGTATGTCGGCGACGGTCGTATACTCCATAAGACCGACGTCCATAACTTAAGACGGTCTTACGATTACACTAACTATCAATGGTCGACAACCGTTTCTTTTGTTCATTAATGCAGGCCTACAAGACATTATGGTACAACGGACAATAACGATCGAGCTCTTAATGACATTAAAGACTCGACAGCGGTTACAAAGCCAATCATCAAAGCCCATTTAATGTCGGCAGCGATTACAAGACCAACCATTAAAGCACATTAATGACCGGTGAAACCTATATAAAGGCATACTCCAACCTCGAGCAAAGGGATGAATTCATCTAGCTATACAATTGCATTCTCATATACTTCTACATTTTCTCTCTCGCATTCGAGCACACATCGCTAACGCAAGTACCGCACGACAACAGTTCAAACTGCACGACAACAGTTCAAATCGCTCGACAACAGCTTGTTTCGCACGTTTAAACACACGACGCACACTTTTTACACACGACTAAGTGTATTTTTACTTCATTTGTAACCTATTGTACACATATCATCTATCACAAAAGGACGTTCGCCCCTGTTTGGCAAACCATAGTGCACTGTCGACTCTCACTGAGTCGGCCGTGGTTTTTCCCTCGTTTTGGGGTTTTCCGCGTCACCAAATCCCTTGTCTCTTTTACTTTTTTCCTCGCAATTGTGTTATTTGGCTTGAGATACGTTTCTTTAGTTGTTAAATGTACACATCGACCTTAAGTTGTACTTTTGTGCGATTTTTGGCATTAACACTAAGGACTTGGTCGAGGCCCTGAAGACCGTCCAGACGACCATCCGATGACCGAAGAAGTCAGATCAGGATGACAGCAAGAAAGAAAAATCAAAGTGGTGCGACTTTCATGTCGATCACGGTCACCTGACGGATGATTGTATAGCTCTCAAAAAAGAGCTGGCATATCACGTCCCGAAAGGTAATGTCAAGAGCATCATCGACGACGCCGTTACTCCAGCTAACGATGCTCGACCACCGACTCCCGATTACGCGAAGGTCGTCAATTCCATTACTGGTGGGTCTGACGTATGTGGTCTAACGTATTCCGCGGCCAAACGTCACGCTAGCTAGACACCTGATGACCGGCCTATCCCTTCGGTCGTCTAGACCCAAATGAGATATGGAGTTAGAAACCATGAAAATAATGTTCGACCAAGACGACCTCGATGACTCGTTTCAGAAACATCATGACGGGTTGATCATTCAACTCACGATTGGTAATTGTTTAACCCGACGAGTATTGGTCGATGGAGGCAGTTCAGCGAACGTCATCTTCTTTGATACCATCAAGGTCATGGGAATCGATCGATCAGAAATCACTCGACGTTTGACATCCTTGGTCGGTTTCAATGGAGACGCGATGAGTACCTTCGGAGAGATCATCTTGCCCGTCTATGCAGGAGGAATCAACAAGCAGACCAAGTTTAGCGTTATCGACTGTGCGTCGGCCTATAACATCATTTTAGGTCGACCATGGATTCATGAAATGAAAGTCGTTCCCTCGACGTATCATCAAACCATGAAGTTCCCTACGCCGTGGGGAGTCCAACAAATCAAAAGTGAGCCGAAAGTCGCCTGTGATTGCTATAAAACCACTCTGAAGCCTCGAAAATAGGTCGTCTACCAATCACGGGTCGAAGAAGTCATCCTGGATCAATGCAAGCCTGATCATAAAGTATTGGCAGGTTCGTCTTTCTATCCCTACCTTAAAGACAAACTAATGTCTTTCTTACAGAAACATATCCGCTTGTTTTGCCTGTTCGCACGAAAACATAGTCGACATAGACCTTGGCGTCAAAAACTCTGGGTCGACCCGTCATTTAAACCTATTTCCCTGCAAGGAATAGGATGATAAATGACGAGGGGCAAACCCCTTAAAGTAAAATCTGAAAAGGTATTTTTTCTAAGTCCTTTTCCTTCTTTCATACGATTTATTAACAACGACGATTACTGACTTAAGCATCAGAGGGTCGTTGGCTAGCCAACGACCAACCTCTGACATCGTTTTATCGCAGGATCGCACGACATAAGTTGCTAAGTCTATCACATGGCATCAATATACTTTCGCAGGACCGCACAATATAAGCGATCGGGTCTATGACTCGATAATTCTATCATAAGAATGCGTGATTCAAATTCATCCTATGATCTAGTCGTACGACCACAAGGTCTAACGACCCCACGATTTTAGTTTTCTAACTTAGAAAGAATTATGAATGAATGCTATGATCGCATATGCCTATGTTTGCCAACGTGATTTAAAAGTCTTATGACTTACGTATTACGATGGATGCCTAAGTCGCACGATTTCCTGTTCATTCTATATTTGGTAAATTTCACAATTGATGCTGTATGTATTCACAAAGCATATAAGACACAAGTTCAAGAGAAATTTAAATTTTCATTCATTGAACAAACTATCATTTACATCCAAAATAAACTCGACCACCAATGGTCGAGTAGCAGGAAACAAAAATAAACAAAGATATTGTCTAAAGCTGGGGAGGAGCATCGGTCTCGTCGGTCACATCCTTGCCTGACACCTCGCCCTGAAGACCTCCCTCCTCCTCAACCTCCTTCTCATCGTCTAAATCGAGATCTCTCTCGGTCCCGACTTCCTTGTAGAAGAGGTCCAGTTCGTCCGACGCCGAAGCCAAGGGATTCTTGCCTGCAAGGTGACGTCGCATGATCGCAGCACGCGCAGTAAGTCGACCTAAAGAAAAAATGGATTTAGCCTCATCCTTCAGTTCCTCGACTTCTTTCTCCAAGCTCGCCACCTTAGACATGGATTCCTCGACTTCTTTCTCCTTCATGTCCAAGGACGCCGGCCTCTTGTCCAGCTCCTCTCTTTGGTTAGCAATCACAGAGAAGTACTGCTTCAGGCGAGAGTTCACGTCGTCCCTCGCATGACTGACGGCTTCCAGCTCATCCAAGGCATCGTCGAGTTTTTTCGACATGCCCTCGACACGCGCTAGGGCGGACTTCTCCCTCTCCAACGCCGCGTCCTCCCTCTTAAGAGCGAAAAACAAAAGATCTTCGATCTTCGTCGTCTCCGCGTGCATGGCCAAAGAAGACTGAAACGTCTGAAAAAACGTAAGATACATGTTAGCGAACGTTTGACCAAGTTAAACAACGGTAAAACAATCTAAGACTTGAAAGAGAGACTTACCATGAACGCCAGTCCGGCAACATGCACGCTCGTATCCTCGACGGAAACTCCTCTAAAACGCTCCTTGAAAGACAAGAGCTGAAACTTCCCCAGATTGGGAAATAATTTCGTCCCGTCTAGGACGTTGTCAGCTAAGAAATCCGACGGCAATGTAAAATTAACCGTCGTGACTTCCTTCTCCGCGATCGTATGATCCTTGCCCTTGTCGGCCGCCATACGGGTCGACGTCGCGGACACAGACGCCATCTTTTTTGCCTGAAGCGCCGGGCTAAATGGCGTCGTGTCGACCGCATCGGAAGACACCTTCGTCTTCTTGGGAGTCGCGGTCGCCGCCTTCGCCTTCTCAGGATTAATGACTCTCGACGAGCCGCTGACCTTCGAAGACGGTTCCCTCAGGACCATCGTCCTTGTCCTCTTCAGGACACCCGACCCAGTTGTCGGGGCCGCCTTTCTTTTCAAAACTCCCGACCCAGCTGTCAGGGCATCCACCCTCTTTTCTGTCGCCTTGCGAGCCAATTCGGCCTGACGTCTTCTTGGATATCGCAGACGACATCCTCGGTTGGGATTCTCCTATAGAACCAAAGAGAAAGATGAATCAAACAATTGGGGTACTGGAAAGAGCAAGTCAAGCAAAGTAGGGTACACTTACTAGTTATCTATACCTCCTCCTCTTCCTCCTCGTCCTCTTCTTCCTCCTATGTCTCCTCTTCCTTCTCCTCGCCCTCTCGACCCCCTTGAAGTCTCTCACTCAGAAAGACTAAATCGTCGTCCTCATCTACCAGATGGCGTGTGACGAATGACCGGTCATTAGCACTAAACTCCAAGAACTTCTTAACCTTAGCCTTTGAGTCTTCGTCTGGCTTCACCTCGTCGAAATTAATATCTGAAAACATAATAGAGAGAGAGGAAGTTAGTTGAGAAATAGATAAATAAATACAATGACTAACGCTCGACTAAAGCTAGAAACCCACCCGCCATGTTCCAACCAGACCTGATCCAGTCACTTTCAGGATCCAACGTCGCCACCCGAAGTATTTAAAACCAAGGTGTGCTCATCCTTGTATCTCGAAAATAGACTGTAACGACGGTATGTGTCCTTCTTGGCCTGATATGCCGTCAGCAGATCCGTCACGTTCATCTGCGACTCCCAATTCGAAGTAAGACGCTCGATGACCTGGATAACTCGCCAAAACTAGGGCATCAGTTGCCCCGGTGAAAGGTCGAATTCGCACATAAATGCCTTGGCCAGAGGCGAATATGGCCACTAGAAGCCTATCTTGAACGGGTACTCATATATCACGACATACCCTTCGGGGCACATCTCCGGTCGAATCTTACCGGCCTTGCTCACAGTAATCCCTGCAGGAATTTTCGCTAAACTTCTGAAGTCGTCGCGATCCTCTTCATTTCGAATGGTACTCCTAGGCTCTGTCGACATCGATAGTCCCGTTAACCAAGTTTGTCGATCTGAAAGACCCCAAATGTCCCAGTTTTTCCTAGGTTTTCTCGCGATGGATTTACGACGCATACAAAGAAGAAGATGTCGTACCATTTTATAAGCGCTCTAAACCTTCGAAAACTCTAAATCTAACCAAAATCTTGCAGGTTTGGAAGTGAATCGCTAAAGAAATCCCTCTCTTAAAACTCTCTGAAATCGTGAAAAGGAAAGGATCTGTCAAAGGTCGCTATTTATGTAAAGGATCGTGTCAGGTCGAGTCCTCTGATGATCGACACGTGCCCTTGCCTTTTCGTATAACCGCACGGATCGTCGACATCTGGCGCCTACAGCTGTTCAGCATGATCGTGCGTCAGCGTGAGGTCACGACCTAATCCCCTTTTTGACTTCCTCTCTAGTTGAAATTGGACCGCTCTAGTTCTAAGGTAACTTTCGACACGTGTCACAACCCTAGGCATCCGACTGACAAAATTCAAAACTTAAAAATTGCTTCTTCATTTTAAATTTTGGGGGCAAACTGTTTGGGTAAAAATTCACCAGTCTCGACCACGACCAAGGTAAGGAAAACGTTTATTACACTTTTTCATAGCAAGGTAAATTCATAGTACTTTGCCCCCTGATCAAAGTTAGAATCGAAAGTTATTCACCTCACGACACTCGACCATAACGTCGCCTAGTTCACACGACTATCGCATGGAACCTTGCGACCTCGACCGACTAACGTGCAATATTACTGTTACGTTTTTCCAGTGTTTAATGCAGGAATCAATGTCAATTATGATTAACGGCTATAACCGACAAAAGCCATTAACAGCATTCAACTCGACGTCCGTTACAACAGTTACCAGAAGCATTCAAAAAGGCAATCAATACACCCGAAGACTATAAAAGCAAAGGCTCTATCAACATTTCGGGGCATCGCATTGTATCACACAATCATCGGAACTATGAAGAACACACAAAGCAAGGAATTCTCTCTTAAAGAATCGCTCTCGACGCACGACATCCGCACACGACACACAGTTTTTACACACGACGCACACTGTTTTTACATTCAAAACACTTGTTACTTTACATTTAAAGTATTTCCTTTCATATGTATTGTAATCTCTGTACGATCGACACCCGAAACATAAGGACATCGCCCCTGTTTGGCGACTATAGTGCAGCGACGACTTCCACAGTCGTCCGCGGGTTTTTTCCTCGTTGAGGTTTTTCCTGCGTTCCCCAAATCCTTTGTCTCATTTACATTTCTGTCTTTGTCAAAGGATTCCTTTCTTTAGTTGTTAAATTCCACAATCAGCCTTAAGTTATCCTTTTGGACGATTTTTGGCATTAACAATAATAAAAAATTAAATAATATAATATGTTAATTAAGAAATTTAAAATTTATTATTACATATATACTATAAATTTGAATTTGTTAAAACAAGTTTTAGATAAAAAAATATATATATTAACTTATGATTTTAAATAATCGTTACATACAATATGAAAAAATAATTAAAAAAATAATTAAAAAATAATACTAATTGATTATTAAAATATATTCATTAATGTTAAAAAAAAAATTATATGATTAATAAGGGATTTTGCCTCAAATAGCCATCCCACACCCATGCGTCTTCAAATAGCCACTTTACCAACCTTTTCCACAAATAGCCAAAACTTACGCAGACAAACTTACGCAGAGAATTTTGTCTGCGTAACTTTGCTTTTCCTTCCAAAAATTAAAGAAAAATGATTTTTAAAAAACTTTACGTAGAGAGTTTTCTATGCGTAAGTTTTTCCATCTCACGTGTCTGCGTAAAGTCCATATGTGCACCACGTGTACTCCACGTTGGAAAAAAAGTTTACGCAGAGAGATCAAAAACTTACGTAGAGACTTCGCTCTGCGTAAGTTTTAATTTTTTTCTTTTAATTTTTTTCTGATTTTTAGAAATAAGAGAATATTTTTCTGATTTTTCAGTCCATTTGACATAAAGGAAAGCTGAAGGGAATCCTTTTCTGGTTTTTAGAAATAAGGGAATCCTTTTAAAGATTTTTATATAAGTATACTTTTAAATTATTTATGTAAAAATAAATAAATCTTTTTTTAATAAATCGTTGTCAAACTTTTTTATCCCTCCGCGTAAACTTTTTTTCCAACGTGGAATACACGTGGTGCACATGTGGACTTTATGCATACACGTGGGATGGAAAAACTTACGCAGAGAAAACTCTCTGCGTAAACTTTTTTAAAAATATTTTTTCTTTAATTTTTGGGAGGAAAAGCAAAGTTACGCAGACAAAACTCTATGCGTAAGTTTGTTTGCGTAAGTTTTGGCTATTTGTGGAAGAAGGTTGGTAAAGTGGCTATTGGGTGTGGAATGGCTATTTGAGGCAACATCCCTAAAAATTTTCTTTACATAAATAGATGTTACCTCCTCTTATTTTCTTCTTGATGTGTGTGATTTAAAAAGATAATTGTGTGTGTTGTGTCTTCGTGGTGAGTCGGTGTAGAGAAAGCGAAAAAAAAGAGAAAACCCATTTCTTTTACTTTCCAGATTATTTCCATCTTCCCGAAAAAATTCTTATTTTAAGTATTTGTTAGTTTTGTGTGTATTTCTAACACCTCGAAATTTCCATAATTTATGTACTTTTATTTTGGAAAGAATGTTATAATAATAGAAGTATTATTTTAAATGGAAAGGTTGAAATGGTATTTGACCCAAAGTTTAAGTGGTTTGTGGAACTTGAAACTTCGGGGTTGAATTGGTCATTTTGGAATAGTTGACCTTGTATAAAACTGGAGGTCGGCTCAGAATTGAGAAATATCTCAATTCTCAAATTGAAGTCGGTTGCTTAATCAGGAAAGAAAGAAGAAGACTCGAGACCTCAAATTGCTTTAGGTAAAATCTGATTCAATCCTTTGATTTGATGATTGTGATTCCATATACAGAGTTATAAAGTGAATCAAGTTTCTGCTGAAATAGGATTGGAGCTGGGTTTGGTCCAGAATCGAGTTATCAGGTGAGTTCATCTCTTCATCTAAATGATTTCAGTTGAAATTGAATCAGATATTTTGTAGCAAACTATTTAATTGATTTGGTAAATATGTATTGGAACGAAATCGACCAATAGATTGAAATTTAGATGAGTTTTTTTAGAGTAAAACTTGACTGCAGATCGAAGTCCCGGTATCGAAATCCGGTATGAGTTCCGGATTTGATTGGATCCGGTATGAGTTCTGGAATTGGGTTAGATCCGGTGTAGATGAGTTCCGGAAATTGGGAAGATCTGGTATGCATCCGGAATTTGGGAAGATCCGGTATGGATCCGGAATGTGGGAAATCCGGTATTGATCCGGAATGTGGGAAATCCGGTATGGGATCCGGAATTAGGGAATGGATTCCGGATGGTTCCGGACTTTGAGTCCGAAATACATTTTCTGATGTGTTATCAGAATAAGCTTTTCTAAAAAAATTCTAGGGGCACTGCCCCAGACCCCGCAAGGGTGTTGCCCCTTGACCCCATCAGCTAACCGGGTAGCGGAACCCCGTGCTAAGTCGCCGAAAGGGGGACACATGAGAATAAAGGTATGATACTAGTTGCGATTCTCAGCTTTGATAATATGATATGTAATGTTTGTGCATTCGAGTAAATAACACATTCACTAGTAAGTGTAATGGATCCATAGGCACTGATAGTATTTGTAACGTGGAATAGGCATAAAGTAATTTGTAATTCCCGTTGACATGAATTGTGGAATAGGCATAAAGTAAATTGTAATTCCCATTTCGTAAGGTGGTGTGAAATAAGGAATAATCATAAAGTAAATTGTAATTCCTATTTCATAGTGTGACGTGAAACGTGGAATAGGCATAAAGAAAATTGTAATTCCCGTTTACGTGGAAATGAGGAATAGGCATAAAGTAAATTGTAATTCCCATTTCGTATTGTAGAAATCGGGGAATAAGCATAAAGTAAATTGTAATTCCTGATTTCTATGGGAAGGTAAGAGATAGGCATAAAGTAAATTGTAATCTCTACTTCCACTCCAAGAAATAGGCATAAAGTAACTTGTAATTTCTTGGATATAAGCGATGATCTAGAATCTGTAATGATTCGTAGTAGGCTCTCGAATGTGATGATATGACTTCCTGAATGTTAGTCATACTCATGGAATCAGGTATGTTCCCGTCATCGTAAGATGAGTATGAGTACGGTAAGAAATGTGGCAAACCAGGTTTGTTTATACGCTTTGAATATCTGAGTTCCAAAGTTGTTATAGTTTTAATTTGAATTTGGATGTTCTCACTAGGCGTAAGCCTAATCGTTCAAATTAAATTTTCTTACCAGGTATGAGCTCGGGGAGGTAACGGGAAGAGGGACGAGTGCTTGTGGTATTCAACTTTTGGTGCTAAGTGGAGAAGTTAGCTTATGCGAGGATACTTTTGATGAATTGCCTAGACAACCCATTTAATCTAATTATAGTTGGCAGGATTAGATTAATAGGTTGTTTTGAGAATTCGACATGTGTATATATGAACCTCATAGTTATTCTCTGCTTATGTATAAAATTTTGGATGATATTTTGATTGACCTTGTTAAATTTTAAGGTTTAAATTGACCCTGCTTTTTAGGGTGTTACAATATGGTATCAGAGCTGAAGTTTAAGTGAACTAGCTAGGTATGATAATGAGATACCTAGACTTAAACTGAGATGAATTAAGTTATGATTTGTGAGATATGGGTAGGAGTACTAAGACGGGATAGTCTTAGAGTCGACGGAAATACGTGAATTAAGCACTGTAACGATGGTAACGTGGATTCTCATGTATAGTATGTTCACAATTTCTATTAGCTACTATCATTATGAATATATTGTTACACAAGCATACTTGTTTCTAAATTGTTACAGTGACTACTGAATGTTAAAGTACGTTTCTTGTGTTTGGGTACGTGTAACCATTTCTTATGGTTATCTCTTTGTGATATACCAGAATACAATGGTGAATACGCCAACCAGATCCCCTAATTATTATTTGGAAGATAGGGCAGTAAATGATTGGGCGGTGGAGAAGCAACCAGAAATGGGTGGAACTCATGAAAGTCCACCGAGGCCACCTCTAATAGGAGAAGTAGATAGTCAAGCGCAAAGAACGAGTATCGGTACCTCTAACCCGGTGACAACCGAGTCTACGATGGAATCTCGCATAATGGAAAATATGATGCGAGTGATGAATACAGCACTGGCACAACAATCAGAGATAAAGTGTTAAATGACCGAAGTACTGAGTTACGACGACCGGAGATGGGTACTGGTGTAGTAACTCCACCCCGCATTCCTGTAGTGAATGTTAACAGGAGAGTGGAGAGAGTTTGCTCATATAAAATGTTTTTGAGTTGCAAACCACCGGAGTTTGCTGGAACAGATAATCCGGTAGCATGTATGAACTGGCTTCAAGAGATGGAACAGGCTTTCCGAGCTTGTGAATGCGATGAGGAATCGAATGTCAGGTTTGGTTCTCAAATGTTATGAGGCAACGCCTTAACCTGGTGGAACATTGTGACGTCGACAGTAACAGCCCCGGTTTCGGCTGCCATGACGTGGGAGTCTTTTAAAAAAAGATTCTGGAAAAGTATTGTGATGAAAATGAAATGGATAGAATTGAAGAAGAGTTCTGAACTCTTAAGAAGGGTACTTTGTCAGTTCAGGAGTACACACGTTTATTCATGGAAAAGTTGAATTTAGTAGGGCATGTGGCTCTAACTGAGAAGGAAAAGATTAAAGCCTATCTGAAGGGCTTGTCGGCTGACATGATGTCGCGGGTACGAAACTCAAAAGCCTCGACATTGAGGGAGACAATCGAAGAATCTAAAGTCATTGAAGAGGTTTATGCCAAATATAAGGAGGAAAAGACACAAGTAGGAGAGAAACGAAAATGGGAAGGCCGGTCGGAGTCTTCTCATAAATCTAAATCATTTGGCAAGAATATTCATTACGAGTCTCGCCGGGAACCAAACTGGTGCCAGAAGTGCCGAAGTAAGCATTTTGGCCCGTGTCGGGTAGTCGGAAGTGAATGTTTCAAATGTGGAAAACCTGGTCATCAAGCTGCAAGCTGTCCTATTCAAGGGTTGATCTGTTTCGAGTGTAAACAACCCGGTCACTTCCGAAGAGACTGCCCAAAGCTAAAAAAGGGCGGAGATCAGGGAAAGAAACCAAATGCTCCTAAGCCAATGAGTCGGGCATTTCATATGACGACTGAGGAGGCAAAGGAATCCAAAGATGTTGTTTCTGGTACTTTTCTCATAAATTCTATTCCCGCACGAATGTTTTTGATTATGGCGCCAATCTGTCGTTTGTATCAAAATCGTTTTATCACAAGTTAGCTATGCTTGTCACTACCTTGGAAGATGCCTTAGTAGTCGAGATAGCTAACGGGGGTCAAGTCTTAGTTCGTGAAAGACTTGAGGGTTGTCTGGTTTGGATAGGAGAAAAGAAATTTCCGATTGACTTGATGTTGATGGAAATTGGGGGTTTTGATTTAATTGTGGGTATGGATTGGCTGACAATCAACCAGACAGGAATTCTTTATGCAAAGAAATTAATTCGGATTCCGATGGCTGATAATGATGATGTATTCATCTTTGGGGAAAAGAGAAAAGGGGAAGTCCCGTAAATTTCTGTTGCAAAGGCACGTAAATGTCTGGTAAAAGGATGTTTATCCTATCTAGCGTATGTTCTAGATGTGAAGGAAGAAAAGAAACATGTGGAAGACATAAAGGTAGTACGTGAATTCCCAGACGTATTCCCCGACGATCTTCCCGGTCTACCGTCTGAACGACAAGTAGAGTTTTGAATTGATCTTGTCCCTGGATCGGCACCGATAGCGCGTGCACCATATCGTTTAGCGCCAGTAGAAATGAATGAGATGATGTCTCAGCTACAAAAGCTGCTTGACAAGGGATTTGTTAGGCCAAGTTATTCACCTTGTGGAGCTCCGGTATTGTTTGTTAAGAAAAAGGATGTCACTATGAGAATGTGCATCGACTATAGGGAGCTGAATAAGGTGACTATTAAGAATAAGTGTTAAATCCATATCCGTGCAACAAATATGAAATCAGTAATATGAATGATAAGAACAATGATTTCAACTGGTCATCCCTGTATTATGCTTTAATCAAAGTGTTTACAATACAATTCAGAAAAGAAAATGAGACAACTAACTTGTTTTTCCAAGCTAGAAGAACATTATATATGCGGGCCCGTGGTTAACAAGCCCACGGCCCGTTCACTAATAGGCTCAAAATAAGGAAATACAAATTACACCCTTGAACTTTAAATCAACATTAAATTGACCCTAACAATCTCTCCCTTTGATTTGAAGTTCGAGTTCGCGCTCTAGCTCTCGCTAGTTGTAGACATATCTTTTACGAAGCGCGAAGTGAATCTCGAACCATCTGATAGCACGGTGGTAGTCGATGCGATCTTCAACCAATTCCAAGGCATTCCGAGCATTTGTTTCATTCGGATTCGGAACATATGAGTACCTTGGATTTTCAGACTCGTGTGTAATGATCTTTCGAAGAGCATCTCGAACTTTGAGGAGTGTGCCGTCGCAGAATCTTTCTACCTGACTGAACCGCATAACTCTTTTCTCTTTATGTTCATTAATGAAGACGATCCCAAATTCTGGTTCTAGAAGCATAGCGTTCTCGGGATACATATTCAATTCAGGAGCATTCAGATGCGGCTTTATCAGATTGACTTTCTTCGCCCTATTCTCGACAGCTATTTGAAAATCCGTTAGATATGACATCATAATGGTATGGACCAGGTATCGACGAACAGCTTCGAGCGCCTTTGTAACATCAAGCGGTCGGATGGTTCTTGTACGAAGGTCTTTCAGAAAAGCCAGGAAGTCGAACGGTCGGAGGTGTTGGAAGTCGGCTTCAGAGAATTTCCATTCATTACCATCTTCGCGGCGAACGGTGAAGACTGGATAGACGATCCTCATGATGCGGCGTGAATGGATGTTAAGTACCTCTGTGATTTGATGCTTGGTTCTGACTTGGCTGACTGGAAGACACCGCTGCATTGTGCTAATATAACGTCGTTGGTATTCAGGGTCGAGGTTGTAGATACCAAGGCAAAAGGTCGGCTCGATCGGGCGAAGTTTGTGGACGAACAACTTCTTCAAAGATTCCTCCAGATGAGGGATAAGTACCATGATCTTCTCCCAACGGATTTGTTGCTGAGGAGAGGGAGGAAGATCAGAAGCTGTCGTTTGCAGAGGAGTTGTCGGAATGTTGGCAGAAGCAGTTTCAGGTCTTGTTGAAGTTCCAGTGGGTTGAGCATAGTGAACAGGGGAAGTACCATAAAAATTCTGGAGCAGTAACTGATCATAGTCGATGTTATCGTCTTCATCAGTAGGGAATACCAAATTTACCTGGAGATTTACGGCACTGGCGGTTTTTTCATACCATGCATCTTCGGTGTCTGGGTTGGCTTCACAGTCTGGATCTATCATATCCAGTAGAGGTCTGTCTGATGAGTCAAAATCGATCAATCCCTGTGTTGAACCCTCGGGCTTTTCAACCGTCGGGTCTTCATCATCTGAAATCTCCATGTCGATTACCATCTCGGCTAATGGCAACTCGGCTTCAGGTGCTTCTGTACTAGCTGCCGCAGTTGGGGGTTCCTGTTGAACCACTGTTGTAGCTTCGGTCTGGATCAGGGCGGCGGTCTCGGTCTCGGATAATCTGGGTCTTTTCTCCCCCTTACGGTGATCAGGATCATCCTGGTCATCGTGTTTCCGTTTCAGACCGCCTGCTTGGCTCTTGCAGGTTTATTCTAGGGAACTGACTCTCTCGGACATCAGAGTAAGAGCTCGGTTGAATCCCTTGAGAGTTGAGTCGATAGAGTCCAGGCGAGATGTAATAGATGAGGAAGGAGCAGTGACCTGGGATTTCAGAACGGAGATCAGGTCTGCTTCGGTTGAGGCGTTTGTTTCTGATTCTTGGAGCAGTTGGGCCAGTAGCATCGTCTTTAGAGTGTCCACCGAATAGATACGTTGAGTTGAGATCGGTGGAGGTAAAGGTGCAGATTCAGCTTCGACGACCTTGTCTTTGCCCTTGATTGCGCGCATAACTTTGGCAAGTTCAACAGCTACATGTTGCTGCATATTTTGCTCCATTGCCTCGCGGACAGCCTTAAGGGTGCTGTCCAGGGACCCTGGTGACACAAAGTCTGGGTGAGTAACTCCGGGTTCACTTAGATTACCCGTTGAGGCATCTACCGTAGGGGTAGAGCCACCTACCTTCACAGTTGGCATATCGGTAGATGTGGTAGGATTTCCCTCCGATCCTTGTGTTCCACATCGAGGTGAAGAAACTACGGTGGTTCCGGTCGAGTCACGAAGATTCTCGACTTGGTGATGCTCCTCTTGTGTCCTAGTCAAAGGATTTTCAATAGCAAATGGCTCTAGACTCGATTGTGCACGAAAAGAAGTCGCGACCGGGGGCTGCTGGTCGCTTGTTTCAACACCAGCACTCTCCGATTGATAGGCCGGTGGAAGTTGTGCTATATCCCCATGATGTACTGAAACATCCATCTTTTGAGAGACGGATGAGTGGATGAGGGGGTCGTGCAATTGCTCCGTTGGGTCCACAGAGTCTTCTTCAATACCCCGTCCCAACAAATGAGACAGGATAGCAGATGTGGCTACCCGGATATCGCTCGGTTCGGTTCGCTCAGGAGCCTCGTTATCTTTACGGCCCAATCTTTCCTGGTTCGCTTTCGAATGCAGTTCTCTCCGGCTCGCAGTTTCTAACTCAACTCCTTCTACTCCCTCAATCCTAGGTGAAGCATGGGTAGGTGAATCAAGTGGGATGCCTTCGGTGAAGTCGGGGTTCGGTCCGATACGGGGAGGTATTTTAGAGAGCCGAATGGCACGGGTCGTGTCAGATGCCGTATCGGAGTCAGATTCTACATTATGAACCTGGAAGGTAGGTGAAGGCGAGTCGGAGAGATATGGTGTGGAGTCATGGTGAAGCATCGATTGTGAGGACGATGCTCTGTCTTCGCCTGTTGGATGGGGTTGGCTAGAACTGGGTTGCGATACCGCTGCACCACTCACACTAGTTTCCCTTCCCCTAACAATCAACACACCCCACCTGGCAGCACCTGCATGCCGTGCCCTACCACCTCTCATTCTTGGACCCTCACGTCTCTCAGGTCTAAGTCCCTGGGTAGGTCCCTCCGGTGCTAGCTGGACCATGGGATTCCCTATCTCTTCCCTATAAGCAACTACCCCTGGTGCAGCGGGATCGGCTATGGCTAGTAGGGCTTCAGGGATGGGGGCGGCCACCGCGTCAGAGGGGTTGCGGATGACCATGTACTGTAAGTGTCGAATAGGACATACCGGATGTGTTAAGCGGCGAGGAATGGCTAGATTCGTGTCCATGTGTTGACGCACAGCTAGCGAAAGGAAACGCGGGTATGGCAGGAACTTCTTCTGCTTGGTACATCTGATATGACGAATCGCTTGCACGATTTCACGGCAGATGATCATGGCAAAGTCGACGTGGCGATTGTAGCAAATGGCGTGAACAAGGCGTAGGAAGTCGCCGGTGCATTGGGCAATACCTTTCCATCTTGACGAAAGACACCTGTTCAGAATTGTAAACAGGGTGTACCAGATTGGGGCCAGGTATTTGTGAGTGAATGCTGAAGGCCTCGGAAGATTGTGGTTGTACCCGAGTGCGCGGACCTGAGCACATTGTGTTTCGTCATTGATGGCAGGATCGAAGCGTTCATGGTTGTCGGCGGTGGCTTCTGGAGGAGCGAGTAGTCGGCGGAAGGAGTCCGGTGTAAGAGTGAACAACTGATTATCAAGTTGAGCAGTGATTGTCTGTGAGTTACCGGCCGTCCGAACTTGGGCAGTGAACCAGACTTGTAGAACGTAGAGCAAGGGGACGTCGGTAGTGCGGGTGAGGGCCTCTCGGAGAGGATGACGCATTAGAATGTTGAGTATCACTTGGTGTTGTGGGTTAGGTCTGAATAGTGCCGGGTCAAGATAATGGTTGTTGGCCTCTAATTCTGTGCCATGGTCAGGGTCGACCAAGGCATTGTCCGCTGCTTCATCTATGATATCCTCTTCCTGAGGTATTTGCTCTTGAGGAGGTTGCTGTTGTTGATCCGCCATTGAATCTGTAAAACAGATGCACAGTTAGTAATTGAGACGAATGACCAAGTGTCGGTGCGTACCTTTGCATTAAATGGCCTCAATCTGATATAGAATGAGGACTGGCAGTGGCAAACTAGGTACTGTATTGACATAACAGAAGTGTCCGGATAAAAGGATGGATACGTGCGAAATATGTGTTTTAATCGCAGTGGGTTGCAAACTGTCCACAATGGGATGTGCAAGTGTACACTGTCCACTATGATCGTCACAACAAGTAATAGTTGGTAAAATACCAGAATCGAATCCATAGAGACTGGACAATCAAGACAATATGGTTCTCATGAGCTCCTTTTACAAGTTTCAATTAGAGAGGAAAATAATACTTTGGTTTGGTTGGTGAAATAGTTACTTTGACGATTTTACTAAGGTTTTAAGAGGAGGAATGTAGGTTAGATTTTCCCTAGATTTTATACTAAATACTCGGTCCTAAAAGTGGTCCTTGTATTCGAGGTAGGCATTTTCGCTAGAAAAGCCCGGTTACAAAATACTCACACCGTTAGATAAAAATCTCATACTCTTAGTATTTATTGTTTAGTCAATGGCAATCTCAAAAATGGACCTTTTCAGGTCTCGATGGAATGTGTAGAGACAAATACTCTAAGTATTTTTAATACACAAATTAGCTTGCCTACTACTCCAGTGGGTTGAGATTTGCTCACTGTGCCGACCTCACTTTCGTAAGTGTCATAAGAATTCTTTCGAATCCCCTAGCATCATTCAAGCTCGTGTCACTACGTTCTACTTATTTCTAAGTTAACAACTAGACTTTAGATCCTTGCAAGTGATCGGCTTGTTCGCATCCTTGGGTATAAATCGAGAATGAAAGACCAAAACAACAAATATTCTATGTATAAAGATTACTCAAGCATTTTTAATAAAATCCAGGTACTTCTCCTTCCTACATCCCAAAGGATGTTTAGCCCATAATTAAAGTAAAGAAAACAAGAGAGTAGAAGTTGCACATAATTAAACTAAAAGTGACTTGAATAGAACTCACAGTGGGGAACGAGGGTTCGTCCCTGTCACTGTGTATTGCGAACTACAATTAAACTAAGAAAGTAAATTACTGCAAATTAAAGCTAGTTACTGCAGTAAATAAAAGACTAAAGCTAATGTGGTAGTTGAGAGAATTTAAGGCTAAGCAAAAACTCAAAGATGATCATAAATGATACCCAAGTGCTCCTTTATATACTAGGAGAAAGAGTTGGGTATTACACAAAAGAGGTGGGTCTTCTAAAGGGTAAAGACTGTTGGTTTAAGCTGAACATCAGCCACTTTGGATAATCCTTTTACCCAATAGATCCTTTGCCAAGTCAATCTCTATGTACAAGAAGGTGTACTTGTGGTCATCTTTAAGGAAGCTACTTTGTACTTCTCCAGCCCATATTTCCCTGTCATTTGAACCTTCTAAACTCCAGAAAATTAAATCCCAACTAGTAGTTTCTTTTGTCTTCTTCTTGATTTGCTCGAACAGTGGGAAGCCGGAGTGGGCACTACAGTGGTCACTGCAGGATAAAATGTGAAAAACACCCAAATTCCACCAAATAATTTATTAAAGACTATGGTTTACTCTTTTTGTTCATTTTCAAGAATTATACTAAGAATAGAGGTTTTGAGAGGTGAAATGGTTGAATTTGACGAAATAAAATAGAAAACAAAAGGAAATAATAACTCTAAAAATAGAGTTATCACAACCTCAAACTTAAACCATTACTTGTCCCCAAGTAATAAAAAGAAAGAATAAAAATAGAATAAATAAAAATATCCATATAAATAACGCACTTGAGCTTTCAGGGACTTACCGACTTCTCACTCTGATTGGATATTGATCTCCCTCCACAGGTACTTTTTTCGGTTCCAAACTTTAAGCTTCACTTTTGTATTTGACGAAATCTTTCCCTTGTTTACAATTGATCAATAGGACTTTTCTTGGGTTCGAAAGGTTTGTAGCTTTGAGTGTTTTCCCAAGGGCTTTTAGCGATTATTTCCAAACAAGGATCGATTATCTCTCTTTTGAGATTTTTATTTCCAAAAAGTGAGTGGTTTGGATTTTTCATGGGTATGTACGTACACTTTCAGGATTTATTTGGGTATGGCTATTTTTCTTGAAAGTAGGTATTCTGATGGTCCAGAATAGGCACACCATCTTTTTTCTGGGAGTGAGCACTTTGATGGTCCAGAAAAGGCACACCATCAATTTTGTTAGTGATACTCCGTTTTTCTTCTGTTTTTGTATTTTTGTGTTTTCTCTTTTTTTTGGAGGTGGGTATGGTTTACCCACCTCAAACTTATGACCTCACAGTGTCCCCACTGTGGGAAGACTGGAAGTCACTCTGGAAGTCCCCACCTCAAACTTAAAACTGCATAGTGTCCCCACTGTGACTTGGAAATAGGGGTGAACGAGGTGTTTCGGGGGAACAAAAAGGGTCGTGTTTGGATGCAAAAATGGCCTATATCATTTCATTGTGCCAAGATGAGATTTGTACTTACAAAAGGGACCTTTCTAAGTTGGAAACCGAAACTTGTACCTTGAAATGAAAACGAGATCAAACAAACATTCAAACAAGAAGATTAGTTAGTAACCCAAAATGACCTACTTATCAGTAGGAATTCCATGCATCATCAAAAGTTAAAAACAACAAATATTGTCACATGCCCAGCCATAGGCAAAATACGAGAATCATACAGAAAAATAAAATTGTTTTTGAGGCAACAAAAGAGTGGAACCAAAGTTTTAACAAACCATTAAGGGGACGGGGTAGCTTGCGGCGACAGATCCGCATCATCTTCATCGAACTCATCTTCACTAGCATAGGTAGGGCAGATATCCTCGGGAAATTCGGGGAGTTGTGCAGCTAACTCGGGATTAGCTTCTTCGAACATTTTCTTCATCACCTCATCACGTTCCCGGGTGTACATCCAAAATGATGCCGTCGCCCTGTTTTGATATTTCTGCTGGCCCTCCATTAGTTCGATTCGATAAGTGAGTATCTTCAAAGCTTTCAGGATTTCGGACATGGGATTACTGCCACTTGTGCTTGTGGTTCCTGCAGTGGGTTGTTGGAGTGGGGTACCAATGGTTCTCACAGTGTGCTCATCAGCGATCCTCACTGTGGGATCATCAGTGGGGATAGTGACCGCTCGTCTCGTCTTTCTTATTGTTGCCACACTAATATTGCTTGTGGAAACAAGCCATTGATCTTCCGCAGCTGAGGGCACTCCAGCAGATATTAGTAATGCAGTAATGAGACAAGGGAGGGGCATATTTACCTTCTTTCTGGTGCGAGCTTGGTGAATGGCAGCGTACATGAGGGTCCCCAAATTGATTGGTTTTCCAGTTAAGATGCAGTACAATAGGGCGCACTTGTGCATTGATAACGTAGTGTCATGAGAAGTGGGGGATATTGTTGGTTCCCGTTTTGCTTAAACAAGATTATCAGATCTATTAGTTCAAGTTTAAGGTTTGACGCGGAAGCGTATTTGAAGAACTAACAGATATGTTTGATAGATTTAGAACGGAATATAAATAAACAGTGAACAGAATATTATATCTCAAAGTTTACTGAATATATATATCAAGAACAGGTTTATGAACCGTGAGTAAGAAAAGCTTTAAAACAGATATGACTTTTAAGGTGAATAAGATTTTGTGTTCTTGATGTTCGATTGAAGTGGTGTAAGGAAGAACTCAACATGAGTCTTCCTTATATACTACTCTAAAGGGGACCATAAAGCATATGCTACTATTCAAAAGGTACGTATGAATAGTAGAACGGATGTCGTGAACAGTTGCAAGGATGGCATGAACAGTCAGACGTGCTGTATTGCATTTAATGCAGCAGACGTCTACTATGTACTAAGCCCTATTGAATCCAATCAGAGTTTGACACGTCGACGTTGGACAGGGTATGTTTCCATGCAAGTTGACGAACGGGTTCTGGAATAGTAGCAAGATATTAATAATATCTTTGAAGTCTTTGTTGAAGACCACAGAGGCTCTGTGAAGTGTCACAGAGGCTCTGCGGTTTGGTCCTTCGTAGAGCAGTCTTCTTTTGTTTCCGAGTCTTGGGTCTTCTTTAAGTTCAACAGAGGTTCTGTAGGACGTCTCTGTTGCTTCTGTGGCTTCTTGACTCTGATCTCTCGGTAAGTTCGGCAGAGCCTCTGTAAGATGCTTTTCTTCACTTAGCCTATTTTTCACTACTTCTAAATACTTCTATGATTAGGAAGATTGAAGCTAACAATCTCCCCCTAAGTAGTGAAAAATAAAAATTTGAACTTGAGTTAAGTTAGGCTAAGTTAGATAAGACAGAGGTTAAACAATACCTCGAAATTTCTTTCATTTAGAAATATGCCAGAGGCATTTTACATTTGAGTACAATGAAAGATAAACTTTGACTTGGTTTGCAGAGATTTGAGGTCTGAGAATCAGATTTTGGCATCTTTGAAATCGTTGTAGCTTCTGTTGTCTCTTCCAACTCTTCTGATCTCTTTGTAGAATCTGATGCAGAGTTCTCTTAGGCGGATTGTGGCGTCTATCTCTCTAATGAAGGTATCTGCAGCATCTCTATCCATTTTCTCTGTACCTCTGTATTTTACAAGGCTTGCTCTGAATTTGTTCAGAGTACTGGTTGCGTACTTCTGACAATCCATGGGTACAAAAAGTTTGACTTCGCCTAGTGGGTTTTGAAATACTAACCCAAACCTTGGTTCTGTAATGATTGAGTTAGGTACGGCGTCCGGTGGGCAGCGATCCTCTGGTGGTCGTAAATCCAGATGCTTGAGACCAAGATCCTTTCCCAGCTGGAAATCAATCATGCTGTAGAGCAGAAGGTTTTCCCTCATCGCTTTTCTCAACACTTGATAGGCTCTGGTGTTTGCCTCTATGTTGTAGTTGTCCTTTGTCCATTGCAGAAGGTCAGGTAGATCATAAGGATTGATATTTCTTAAATCAGCATCAGCGAAGGTAGTTTCTGAATTGTCTTCTCTTCTGACTTTGTAAAGATTGTACCTGACCTTTGGATAGGTTCTTGTGAAGGAGAATTTGCAGAAGATTACCTTTTTGATCTTGTGGATTGAGAAGACAAATGCTTTGGTTCTTGGCTTTGTCCTTGTGAAGATGTTCTCAAATTCTTCTCTGATCCTTGGATCTGTCACATGATCTACTGGATGATTTATCTGATAGGATTGTTTGTAGAGGTATTTGTATACCACTTCTTCCATCTCTTCATGTGTTGGACCAGGTTTTGGTATTTGTCTTCTGAGACTCTCCATTTGTTGAACAACTTCTGCAGCTCTACCAGTTAGAGGAATGTCTGACAGGGGCTTCAATCCATGTGCCCAGTCAACTTCTTCAGGCTTTGGGGTTTGAAAGGCATCAAACGCACTCTTCATTAGTTTCTCTGTTGGCTTTGGCAATGTTTTCTTCTTAGGCTCTTCTGTCAGTATTCCTTTGCCCTTATCTTTGGCTTTTGGCGGGGCAGAAACTGTTGCTTCTGTAAATTTGGTGGTTGGCACTTCTGTTGGCTTGATGGGGGTTGCCTCTGTGGGTTTTGACATTTGTGATTTAGAGGACTTTTGTGGCGATGGTTCTGTTGGCTTGAGTTGCTCTGTAACCTCTGTTGGAGGTTGTTTGTTGACTTCTTCTGTGAGCTCAGTTTCTGTTGATGAAGTATTGACATCGAATCTTCTTGCCATTTTGAATGCTAGTGTGAACTTGTGCCTTTCTTCTTCTCTCTGCGCCATACGATCACTCATTGTTGTGTGCATCCTTTTCAGAATGTCAGAAGCAGAGGTCGTTGCTCTTTTTGGTTTGGTGGCAATCGACTTTCTTCTCGGTATGGTTTGGGGTGTTTCTATAGAGGTGGGTGTTTTCTCTGTGGTTTGTTCATCCGTTTCTTCCAAAATGATTACCTCAGGGGCGGTTGTTGCCTCTGTGGTTTGCTGATCTGCTTCTGGAATTTTGGTTTCGTCAGGAGATGATTCCACAGAGATGGGTGTTGTCTCTGTGGTCTTTTGGGTTTGTTGTTGTTGGGTTTGTTCTGGAGGGGCTTGGCTGATTGGTTCTGCTGCGATTGGTGGACCTTGTATTCCTCTGCTCGTAGCTTTCTCCCTTAGATTCTCCCCCTCAGGATTATCTGATGGACCAGGTTGGTCATCATCAGAATCATCCTGACTTTTATCAGAAGTACCCTCTGCTCTGCAAGAAGTGTTGGGCTTCTTTGGTAATTCAGGTCCTGCTGCCATCAACTTTTCACAGACATCATCGCAGAGGCCAATCAATGTCGCAAGCTCTGCTTCTGTTTTGAAACGCATTCTGCCGACACTCTTTCTGAAATCCTTGACATAGTTGGCATTTGCAGTTGTGAAGGAGACAATGACTTCTGTGACCTGGTTAATGACGTTCTGTCCGAGCTCTGTAAGCTGTGCTCTAGTCATATAGTCTTTTGGTTGCATCATTGTCGAGTTGCGTATTGCCTCTGCTTGTACTTGTGTTAGGGCATTCTGTAGATCTGCAGGAGCAATGCCCTCTGCTCTGTTGGATTACGTATTCATTTGTTCAAGGAAGTTTTTGACAGAGTCCTTGAACGCAGAAGTTGCAGCTGTTCCAAATTCTTGAGCGGCAGAAGTAGCTGTAGCTTTGGCAGTAGTTTCGGCAGAAGACTTCATCTCTGAGATGGCGGTTTTTACCTCTGTGGACAGATTGTCCATTTTGGTGTTCAGATTCAGGATAGCCGTAGATGTTGTCTCTGTAAAGGATTTGAAAGAGCTTTGCAACTCTTTAATTGTTTGGTTCACAGAGGTGACAAGGGTTTGGAACTCATCCCTTGATACTTGTGTTCCTTGTGTAACCTCTGGAGGAACACATTCGTCTCCAGAGTGAGTCCCTGTTCCTGGGACACCTTCGTTCACCCTTGTTTGTACGATGGGGGTGGAAGGATTTCCTTCTGATCCTCCAGAAGAAACCTGAGTTTCGATCTCTACAGAAGTTCTGTGAAGAACAGTGTCCAAATCCACTCCAGATGTGGGTATTGGAATGTCCTTCTGTTGACTAGGAGACTTGTCTAGAGTCTCTTCGTCTCTGTGCTCACTACTTCTCTCTGAAAGAAGTTTTGGTCCTAATGTGTGCGTGGCAGAGGAAACAAATTCCTCTGTAGGGTGTTCTAGGGTGATCTGGGGCGATTGATCACGAACAATAGGTGAGTCTCTTTGAGGAGACTCTCTAGGAATGGATTCCCCGGTTTCTGTGGGCGCAGAAGTCGAAAGAGTGACTTCTGGCTGGATGGTTTGGGTTTGGATCGAGTTGTGCTGCTCTTTTTCAATAATTCCTTCTGCAGCTAGACCTGCGGAATTAGAAATGTGGGTTGCACTGGGAGTTGGTTGTGGTTGTGTGCCTCTATTCATCCAGGCATCTTTTCTTACTTCTTCCTCTGTTAAGCATCCAAGCACTACATCATTGTCTATCATTTCATCCTCTGTAGCTATCCTTCGGCTTGGTGCTTCTTCCCTAGGTTCTATTGAAGTTCCTTGCTCTGGTCGTAAAAAGTCATACATTTGATGAGATCCGTATAATCTCATGACATGTGGATGATAGAGACCTTTACGTATCCAGACAGCTTCTTCTTCATCTGAATCTGTCTCTAAGATCTCCTTTGTTGTCTCCCATGTTCTGAATCCCTCTTCATGTGCAACTTCTGCCCCTTTTTTCTTTTTCTTCTTCCATTATTTTCTCAGAAGCCTCTGTTATTTTACCTCTATTTCACTCAACTTCTGTTTGTTCTATTTCTTCTGAAGCTGGGTTTGGACTTCTTCTATGGTCGTCCAATCCTTGAATGAAAGGGTTTTGTAAAATAACAGGGGTGTTGGCTGGTTGATCTTTGGGTGTTGTGTCATCTTCTTGCAGATGTGTGTCAATGCCAGAAATGGAGAAATCTTGTTCTTCTGGAGAGTGCTGATCGAGAGGTTGTGCCGTCCACCCTGCTGTATTTAGGGTGTTGGCAATGTCAGGGTTCTGTAAGAAGTCGTGCAGGTCTCCTTGGTGAGCAAATCTACCTGGAGATTGATAGGGTGATTGATACTCTTCTGTAGCCATTCCTTCTTCTGCAACTTCTTCTTCAGTTCTTTCTTCTGCATTTTCTTCTTCTGCAGTTTCCTCTTCTGCAATGGTAACCAACTTTTCAAGTCATTTACCATGCTTCTTTTTCGTTTTCCTTCTCTTAGGTTTTGGTGCCCCTTCCTCTGTTGATTTCGATCTTCTTTTCTTCTTCATTTTTGGGGAAGAGGGAGGAGCAGAGGAGCCAATTTCTGTGGCATGAGGAGGTGAAGGTTGATCTTTTGCAGCGCTTGTTGAGGTGCCTTCTGCAGTTTTTCTCTTCTTAGCTTTTGGAGTAGATGCAGAGGTTCTTGATGAAGACTTCTTTCCCATAAGTTCTGCACGTTTGGCTATAAAGCTGAGTTGAATAGCCATGTGCTTTGCTAACTTCTGATCCTTTTCTTCTTGAGTGGAAAGAGGTTTTGATATCATTGTTCCTAGGGGGACACCTAAACGCGGGGGTGTCATAGGACTCGGTTTAGGAGTTTTATGATCGCGTATATACTCTTTCTTAAGGGATTTATTCGATGCGTAGCGCAGAAGCTTCTTTGACAGAGGTCTGCAGTGTGAGTAGCCATCAATATGATCAGTGGGGGTATTCTTGTTCATCGGGAACTATTTGGGAGTTGGTCCTTCCATTGGCCAGTTTTGGATTAGCAGTAGAGGTTCGAACAGTACTCCCAATATTCTTTGGAATTGCAGAGGTGGTAGAAAGTTGGGATCGTTCTCTTTGACCCTTCTCGTGTTGTTCTTTCTGTCGATGGTGTTTATGATCTCTTGCATCATTATGGTCGCATAATCTAGTGGAAGATCATAGTAAACCCCATACATGATGCTCAAGATTTGATGTGAGCTTTGGTCAATACTCCCTATTTTCCCTGTCAGGCATCTGTTAAGAATAGAGAACAAAGTGTTCCACAGAGGTGGTAATCTTTCTCTGCGGAAGTCATTTCTCTTCCGTAGTTGGGTGTTGTACCCAAGCATTTCCACGAAGCCACAGAGCTCTTCGTCTGTTGGTTGCTCTGCATAACTCTTCAATCCCAGAAGACCCCTTGTTGGTAGGTTGAATTCAAGTGAGAACATTGTTCTGTTGAACTTGATTTCAAGATGCTCAGATTTATCAGGTCTTGAAATGTACCCTTTGATAAGAGAATCGTCTTTATCAAATCGACAACTTTGCCAAAATTGGTTCAGATAACGGACTGGAATTTTGTTTGGGGTTCTTGAGAGTAGAGGGAAGAGGATGTGATTTTCCATTATGTTCAGAAGAATAGCATGGGCTTCGCCGAAAGCAGTGGGTGAGGGGACCAAATAGCAGTTGTTGGATTTGATAGGAAATATGGTTTCGAAGTGATCTTTTGCTATGAAGTTTTGCAAGTGTGTCGTCGGAGCAAATTCTGCTGAGTCCCCGGAATCTTGTTGTTCAATAGTTCTTGCAAGGTTGGGGTTTTCTGAATGTTCAGAATGGGCAGGTGAGTGTTCCGGTGAGTTCGCCGGAGAGAGTTCTTGGGAGATAGCTTTAGAAGATGAAGCCATTTGATTTTAAGAACAAGGTTTTTGCAAGCTTTTGCAGGGTTTCGCCGGAGAAGAAGATAAGAGTTTGTAAAAGGTTTTATGAGAGGGTAAGCTTGGTTTTTATAGGAGGGTAAATTGGTAGAATTCGAAAGAGTAAAATATATGGCAATGGATTAAAATTTGGAATCCGTACTCAAGTTAGAACGGCGGGTTCAACTTTCCAAATAAAAACGTTCCATGTACGCCCAATGAAAATGGGACACGTAGGCCTTGTCAGAATATGACAGGACGTCGTGCGTGGCCCATTAATGCTAGGCGCGTGAGGTTGTTTTTAGCCACAAGAGTTTCACTCTCAGTAAAAGTAACCGTTATTACTACAGAAATGCCCAGATAACAAAATGGCAGAACTTTTGTGTTTTACAGAAGCTCTGTGATTTTGAAAATCTTGATTTTTAACCTCTTCTCATATATCTCATTGTTATCATGACTCTGTAGGTTCTTCTTTTAACGAAAACGTTTGTAAGGACATTGGAGAGGATCAAATAGGATTTTGTCAAGAAATTTGACTCACAGAGGTTTTGTGGCTCTGTTGGAACTTACAGAAGCTCTGTGAGGGCCAGCAGAAGCTCTATGAGGGAAAAAATCTCATAACTAAAATTCTATTAGATTTTCTGATCATCCAATTTTTGATCTGGTTTAAGAGATGTTTTTCGGATATATTTGAAAGTTTATGTCCGAGAAAACTGTTATGAAAAACAGTTTGTTCGAGAAGGTCATGGTTTGTGTTTATCCGATTTCCAAGATAACATTTCAAACGATCGATAGAGGGTTAATTTGCGATTACAGAGCTTTTTCTGACAGAACCTCTGTTGAGCTCAGCAGAAGCTCAATGACCTTAAATTTCTCCTAATTCGATTTTTGTTAAACTTTTTGAACTTTTGATTTTTGAAATGTTATTCATAGTATATTTAGGACATATTTGACAATTCTTGTCCTAGAAAACTGTTTTCCAAAAACCTTTTGTGCGAGAGACATACCTTTTGGTTCTTCTGTTCTCGGCAGTTTTGTCTTACTTCTGTCGATGGAGAATTATCGACATTCTTCTTTGGCTTTCCTTTGAAAGATTTACCTCTGTAGATCATTTCAGGGTCCCTTTTGCTCCCCCTTGTTCTAATCACTTCTGTAGATCAAGATTTTTCCTTTTGCTCCCCCTTGATCTATGCTTGGTTCAAAGAATGGTAAGATTTGTATTGAGCATAGATCATGTTTACCAGAGGTTCTGTAAGGGTTATCAGAAGATCTGAGCGGACCCATAGAAGCTCTGTAACCAAGAATTATTTTTGCACAAAAAAAATTACATACAGAAATAAATTTATCAAAGCAATAACTTAAGTAATAATAGATATTTATACTTATTTACAGAAGATAAAGCTATACTTACAGAGGATTTTCACACCATGTTAATCATTCCTAACTTACCCACCAAGAAGTTGAATCTTTTCTCGTCTAGTGCTTTGGTGAATAAGTCAGTGAGTTGATATTCTGTGGGCACGGAATGCATTTCGATTGTACCGTATTCAACATGATGTTTCAAGAAATGGTACCTTATATCGATATGCTTGGTTTTTGAGTGTTGCACAGGGTTGGCAGAGATATCAATGGCACTTTTGGAATCACAGAAGATGGGTATTTTGAATAGGATGTGGCCGTAGTCTTTTAGCTGAGTCTTCATCCATAGAACCTGAGAACAACAGCTAGCAGCAACAACGTATTCAGCTTCTGCAGTGGATGTGGAGACACAATTCTGCTTCTTGGAGGTCCAACTGACTAGTTTACCACCTAGGAATTGACAACTCCCAGAGGTACTCTTTCTGTCGAGCATGCATCCTCCATAGTCTGAATCTGTATAAGCTTTAAGACTAAAACCAGAGTTCTATGGATACCAGAGACCAAGATTGTTGGTCCCCTTCAGGTATCTAAAGATTCTCTTTACAGCATCATAATGTGATTTCTTTGGCTTAGCTTGATAACGTGCACAAAGACATGTGGCATGCATAATGTCAGGTCTGCTTGCTGTTAAGTATAACAGAGATCCAATCATACCTCTGTAGAGAGTACATTCTACAGAAATACCATTTGGATCTAAGTATAACTTATTTCCAGTGGCCATTGGAGTCTTCATTGCAGAGGTATCAGAGAGATTATATTTTAAAAGAATGTCAGAGACATATTTGGCTTGATTTATAAAAATTCCCTCTGAAGATTGTTTGACTTGAAGTCCGAGGAAGAATGTTAATTCTCCCATCATAGTCATTTCAAACTCACTCTGCATGAGTTTTTCAAAAAATTTGCACTCTTCTGAATTTGTAGACCCAAAAATTATGTCATCTACGTATATTTGTACAAGCATTATCTCACTATTGTTGCGTTTATAAAATAATGTAGTATCTGTTGTACCTCTGTTGTAGCCATTTTCTAGAAGAAAGGTGGAAAGTCGTTCGTACCATGCTCTTGGAGCCTGTTTTAGTCCGTATAGAGCCTTTTCAAGGTAGTATACATGCCTTGGGAACTTTGAGCTTTCAAAACCTGGTGGCTGATTTACGTAAACCTCTTCTTGGATTTCACCGTTTAGAAAAGCTGATTTTACGTCCATCTGATAGACTTTAAAATCTCTGTGGGCTGCGAAGGCTAAGAATATTCTTATTGCTTCGAGCCGTACGACACGGGCAAAAGTCTCATCGTAGTCTATGCCTTCTTCTTGTCTATATCCTTTTGCTACTAATCTTGCATTGTTTCTGATGACCACTCCATCTTCATCCTTCTTGTTTCTGTAGACCCATTTAGTCCCAATGGCCTGTTTCCCTCTTGGCAGAGGTACTAAAGTCCAGACTCTGTTACGCTCAAATTGCAGAAGTTCTTCTTGCATGGCGTCTACCCAGTTTGGGTCATCTAGGGCTTCAGAAATCTTCTTTGGTTCTATCACACTAATAAAATTTGTAAAGAAACAAAAATTAGCAATGGCAGACCTTGTTTTTACTGAGTCAGAAGGTTCTCCAATTATTTGGCTTGGAGGATGGCTTTTTGTCCACTGAGTTGTGCGTGGAAGATGATTATCAATGTCATCAAAACTTTCTTCAGAGGCTTCTGATGTTTCTTCTTCTCGTGTAGCCTCTGTCGTTTTTCGTGCCTTGGTAGTTGATCCTACCGTTTGCTGAATGATTGGTATGAGTGGTGGTGGAGTTTGTTCCTCTGAGGACGTATAGTCTTGGTCCTCAACTTCCTCTATAATTGGTTCTTCTGTGGATTGTGGGGTTTGATTTTCAGCAGCTTCTGTGGTCGTTTTTCTTGAAGTTTCATCTTCTGCATTTTCTTCTTCGGCATTTGCATCTGTAGTATTTATAGAAGAAGATGAAGCATTATTTGGACCAGTTAGAGTCATACCTGTAGGATTTTGTCCGACAGAGGATGGTTCTTCAGAAACTCTGATGGTTCCAACAGAAGGATCAATGTTATCGTGTAACATCTCTAAAAATAGAAGATTCAAGTCTTCTTTAGTTTGTGAGATGACAGAGGATTTTCCTTTAATTCCGAGTTCTGAACTGATTTGCTCATAAGTCATTTGGAATGAATCATCAAAAGAAACATTGATGCTTTCTACAATCTTGTGAGACTTTGTAAGGAATGTTCTGTAGGCTTTGGAAGTGGCAGAGTATCCAATGAATTTGCCTTCATCAGCTTTTACATCAAACTTTCCTCTTGAATCTCTGTCGTTTAAGACAAAGCATTTGCATCCAAATACATGGAAAATTTTGATGTTTGGCCGCCTTTTGTTAAGCAATTCGTAAGGCGTCTTGAGGTGTCTTTTCACAACGGTTGAACGATTCTGAGTATAACACGCAGTAGAAATTGCTTCTGCCCAAAAGTTCATTGATAATCCGCATGCTGACAGCATAGTTCTTGCGGCTTCCACAAGTGTTCGATTCTTTCTTTCGACAACACCGTTCTGTTGTGGAGTGCGAGCGGCAGAGAAGTTCTGTGATATTCCTTCTGTAGAAAGATATGCTTCAATGACACAGTTTTTAAATTCTGTGCCGTTGTCACTTCTTAACTTTTGTATTCTGCAGTCATAAAGAACTTGGATTCTTTTCATTAGATTTATCAATACATTTGGAACATCTGATTTCTTTCTAACAAATTCAACCCATGTGAAACGTGAATACTCATCAATTAGGACAAGTATGTATTTCTTGCCACCTAGGCTCTGTATGGCAATGGGACCGCAGAGGTCGACATGAAGCATGTACAGAGGCCTAGTGCAAGACACGTCTGTTTTGCCTTTGTGGGAAGCCCTTCTGTGTTTTCCCATTTCACAGGCCGAACACAAATGATCCTTATTGAATTTAACATCTGGCAAACGTTTAACTAGATTAAGTTTTACTAGTTTATCTATGGTGTGAAAGTTTAAGTGACGGAACCTGTTGTGCCATAACCAAGCTTCTTCACTTTTGCAAGCTACTAGGCAGACTTTTTCTTTGGATTTTGAATTAAAATTCATTAGGTATAGATCACCTCTTCTTTCAGCTCGCAGAAGTTCCATTCCTGTGTTTTCACTTTGTAGAGAGCAGAAAGTTCTTTTAAATAAGACATCGAATCCTGTATCACAAAGTTGACTTACACTGAGTAGGTTGTGTTTGAGGCCATTCACATATGCAACTTTGTATACAGAGACATTTTCTTTCTGTATGACTCCATAGCCTTTGATGTGTCCCTTCATGTTGTCTCCAAAAGTTACAGATCCACCATCGTGTGTTTCTTTGTATGTGGATAGTAATCTTCTGTTGCCAGTCATGTGCCTTGAGCATCCGGAGTCAAGATACCAAATTGGCACATGTTGCTTCTGTAAGACAATCACAGAGATTTAGGTACCCACATCCACATGGGTCCAATATTGTTAGAATTTTTCAAGTTTGCCTTAGCATTCTTGAAATACATTTTATCTTTTGTAGAAGAATCAGATTGTTTCTCTTTTGGTTCTGACTTTCGAATTTCAGTGGTGAGAAAGCAATCTGGACTTGAGAAGTGTTTATTCAATTTAAACATAAGATCAAAACAATGACAGTATTGAATATGAGATGTGATTTGTTTGAACTTTTCATTGAATTCTTTGAACTGAGCCACAGAGACATTACACTCTTTCTTTACATTAGATTTCCTATTACAAGAAGATCTATGAATACTAGAATGTTGTTTGCAAAAGTCTTGTTTAGTTCCTGCCTTCTGTGACTCTCTTCTGTGGTGAACATCTTTCTTCACTGTCACAGAGGAAAAATATTTGTTAGCTTCAGGCCATTTTCCCTTTTGTTGCCAAGTGGGATTCTCTTTGATTTTCCTTAAAGGTTTTGAAAATTTTAAGCTTTTTGGATTTTCAGAGGCCTTTTTCAGATTTTCAAGCTCTGTAGAGGTTTTGACTTGTATACACATTTTGAGAAAATCTGGACGGATAGGTATCTCTGTGATTTTCTCTTTTGGAGAAGTTGTTCTGTTAAGAACTTCAGAGGAGAATTTGACATCCTCTGTGTCACAGTGAATTATCCCTGATTTGAAATCAGTCTCTGAGTCGTCAGAGGATGAATCGTCCTCATATGCAGAGGTTGAGTCATTTCTTTCGACAGAGGCTGGATTTTCTGAGCATGTATCATACGAGCTTTCTTCCTCTGTAGAAAAACATTCATAGATGGCAGAGGTTTCTGATGAGATCTCTTCAGCGAGTTTTTGATCTATAGAAGATGTACAGAGATTTTCTAAAACATTTGATTTCAAAACTTCCAAAATTTCTTTTTCAATAGATTCTTCAAGTTTTTCTTCTGAAAAGATGGGTTTAAACTCAGGAGCTTCTGCTGACAATTTCTTTTCGACATTTATCATACAGACAAAAGCGACCTGTGTTTGAGTCTCTGGTTTACCAAACTTAAAGATACCAATCTGATCTTGTGTTTTCAGATATTTCTTTGGTTTGATTCCTCTATTGACAGAGGTTGAAGATGATGAATCTGTGTTTTCAAACCACACATTGATCATCTTTGTATGTTTCCTCAAGTGAGGTTCTGCAGAGATTTTAACCCTTTTACTTACAGATAGTAAGTTTGGAAAGTTTGGTTTGTTAGTTTTTCCCAAAACAAATAGAGAGGACAGAGGTTTTAGTCGTTTATTTTGAACTCCTAAGGTAATATCACTGTACCCTATACCTCGTCTTGCTATTTGAGAGTTTACCTTTTCATACACCTTCTGTGCATCTTTATAGTTTTTAAGTAAAACTTCTCTTCTTAAAAGATCTTGCCAAAGTACCTCTCTTTCTTTTTGAAAGTATTCTTTGAGAGCTCTTATGTCTGTAGTTTCACTTCTTGAAACTGAAAGTTCTTTTGTTTTGATTTTTAAATCATAGGTTAAATCAGAAATTTGCCTTTTTAAAGGATCTATATTTTTGCTCCAATATTTTTCGACTTTTCCTTTTTCTTCAAAGATTTTGGCTTTTTCTTGAGTGAGAAGCCTTACTTCTCTCTCATTAAAGGTCAGCTTTTTCTGAATGCTTTCAATTATATCTTTCAGTTCAATGTTAAGTTTAAATAAATCATCATCTACAGAATTAGTACTTGAGGTAGAGTTTGAAATGGATACCTCATTGTCAGTGCCGGAGTCAACTTCTGCCATGCCACAGAACAGGGCATTTGTGGGAAATTCATCATCAGAGGTAGAGTCTGATTCGAAGTATTCTTTGTTTGCCTCAGAATGCCCTTTGTTCGCCATTAGGGATTTTTGCGCATAATACTCGGCCTTCTTTTTGTAAAAAGCTGAGTCCTTCTGTGGGCGATTTTGTCTACTTCTGCATTCTTGTGCGAAATGACCTGGCTTGCCGCATTTGAAACAACATTGGGAGGTGTTTCCTGTTCGATCTTCGGACTTCTGTTGGTCTCCACCTTTCTCTGTTCGACATTCGTTTGCGTAATGACCAGGCTTACCACATTTGTAGCATTCTTGTGTGTGGCCTACCTTGTCATTTGATCTCTGTCGGTCATTTCCTCTGTAGCTTCTGTCGCTCGACCTCTGTTGGTCATCATTTCTGTAGTCTGACCTCTGTCGGTCACTTGATTCTTCTCTTCTTCCATCATCTCTTCTACCAGAATTCCTTTGGTTATTTCTAAACTCTCTTGTCAATAGAGCCATTGATTTAGCTAATGACGCAAGAGTTATTTCTTCCTCTATCAGCTCATCTTCTTCGCTATCAACCATTACTATCTTCTTTTTCTCCTTCTTTTTCTCCTCTGTAGATCTCTCATTTCTTGGTCTGTCCGTAGCCTCTGTAGATTTACTAACCAATGCGTATGGTACAATGGTTAGTGTTTTAGCTTGAGCTATTTGAGGCTCTTGTGCGGCTAGTGTTCCATAGAGATCAGAGAGTGTCCAGGAGTCTAGATCTTGATTTGTTTGTAAAGACATAGACAGCTGAAGCCACTCATCGTTCAGGCTCTTTAGAAACATGACGTTATTTTCTTCCGTAGTTCTGTGTATACCAGACTTTCTGCATTTGTTTATGAGAGAGTTGAACCGATCATATGTTGTTTGCAGAGATTCTGTTGTAGAAGCTCTGAAGGCATGATACTCGTTTATGTATTGTGCCCTTCGGTTCTTTTGTGTTTTAGCACCCCCTTCCAACTGTCTTTCTAATTATTTCCAGAGATCGTGCGCTGTTTCGCATGCATCTAAGGATTGAAAAATTTCGTTGGGGATAGCCATGATCAGTATTCTTTTTGTTTTATGTGCAACTTCATCTTCTGCCTTATCTTCATTTGACCATTCTTCTCTTGGCTTAGGTTTTTGATGTTCAGGGATTTCAGCAGATTCAGCAGTAGCTGGTACACGTGGCATAGTTATCATAGGAACTGGAGGAAGATTGTAAAGATATTGTTTTAGAGTTTTTTCAGTACCCTCAAAGAAATGAACCATTCTTATCTTCCATTGAGGATACTCATCTCTAAGAAGAGTAGGAGGTTTGGTTAGTGAGCCAGCAGTGAAAAAGTTATTTGTATTTGTCATTTTGAAGAAAGGATAATCTGATGGAGGATTTCTAAGTATGAAGATCTGGAAGGTTTTCTGGGTACAACTAATATCTAGAAATATGGTGATGAAGAGAAAGAAAATAATCTATCAAATAAAAGTTGTAAAACGAGGATCACTTGATATTGAAAATCAAGCTTTGCTCTGATACCAATTGTTGGTTCCCGTTTTGCTTAAACAAGATTATCAGATCTATTAGTTCAAGTTTAAGGTTTGATGCGGAAGCGTATTTGAAGAACTAACAAATATGTTTGATAGATTTAGAACGGAATATAAATAAACAGTGAACAGAATATTATATCTCAAAGTTTACTGAATATATATATCAAGAACAGGTTTATGAACTGTGAGTAAGAAAAGCTTTAAAACAGATATGACTTTTAAGGTGAATAAGCTTTTGTGTTCTTGATGTTCGATTGAAGTGGTGTAAGGAAGAACTCAACATGAGTCTTCCTTATATACTACTCTAAAGGGGACCATAAAGCATATGCTACTATTCAAAAGGTACGTATGAATAGTAGAACGGATGTCGTGAACAGTTGCAAGGATGGCATGAACAGTCAGACGTGCTGTATTGCATTTAATGCAGCAGACGTCTATTATGTACTAAGCCCTATTGAATCCAATCAGAGTTTGACACGTCGACGTTGGACAGGGTATGTTTCCATGCAAGTTGACGAACGGGTTCTGGAATAGTAGCAAGATATTAATAATATCTTTGAAGTCTTTGTTGAAGACCACAGAGGCTCTGTGAAGTGTCACAGAGGCTCTGCGGTTTGGTCCTTCGTAGAGCAGTCTTCTTTTGTTTCCGAGTCTTGGGTCTTCTTTAAGTTCAACAGAGGTTCTGTAGGACGTCTCTGTTGCTTATGTGGCTTCTTGACTCTGATCTCTCGGTAAGTTCGGCAGAGCCTCTGTAAGATGCTTTTCTTCACTTAGCCTATTTTTCACTACTTCTAAATACTTCTATGATTAGGAAGATTGAAGCTAACAGATATGGTTGCCCGCACAAACTGGAACCACACAGCGGCCTCAGTTGTGAGGGCATTAGCAGGCAAACATTTGCGTTGGCCATCCCTACCCTAGGTTGATAGCACTAGCATGATAGAATACAGTTTTACCCCGGACTAGGTTGATAGCACTAGCATGATAGAATACAGTTTTACCCCGGACTTTTACACAAGGTTCTTTGGATTGAGAGGCCTCGGCATAAAATTCCCGCACTAAAGAGGCATTTGCACGACGGTTGGCAGCTGCCAATGTCGACCAATCTTGCTCGGTGATCCTATTCTTAATAAACGGATTGGCTTCTATAAAGTCGGGGTCAAAACCCCTCTCTAGGTTCAACTTCTGATTAGAAATACACTCCAAGTGGGCAGCCACAACGGGAGTGGTAAATTGCCTGGGTACCCCACTGGGGGCATGCTCAGTCCCCACTGTGGATTGGTGTGGGTTTTCAGATGGGATTTGCATATCCCCAACATCAGTTTCTAAATAAGAAGAACTCAAAGAGGGTTCGAGACTGATAACGCCACTTTTTGGCGTTATTTCCGGTTCTCAAACCAATGAGATTGGCTTGTAATCAAGTAAAAAGGCGTGTATTTTACGGGTTATCTAGTGATTTACACAGGTTATCTAAAAGGCGGCATTCCTCGAGAAACGAAGCCTAACGGGAGCCCAAAAGCCAAGCCCAAGACCCGCGACCGAACCAGGACCCGACCCGCGAACCAGAAAACAACCCACGTTGCAAAATTGACACGCGCGACTTACCACGCGAATTGCAAGTCACGGGGCTTTCACACCCCGCGAATCTTACCGCAAGTGTACGGGTCGAAGTCAAGTAATAGTACTTGGAAAGTACGAGTATCGAATTACGGGGAACTAGGAACTAAATATCACAATTACTATAAGGACTATTAATTTGACTGTCGAAATTGGAGGGTTGGTTTTCGAACTCAATAATTGCAGAAAATAAAATCAAACAAACACAAGACAAACAGAACAGCTTTAAAGACTTCGATAGAGAGAAAAGTTGAGGGTTGGACATCCTCCAGTTTTACACATGCAACCAATCAACTCAAAACATTAACCAGTTAATCCCCTTAATGATTCCCAAATCGTTTAAAGTCACCGTTGTTCTCTTTCAAGCCACAACGGGTTTTATTTTGAAAAGGATAAATTTAATCTCTCGATCTCACCTATGGATTCCAAAACACATTAAGTACTCGATTTATGTTAAATTGGCTAGATTTTATCTCTCGATAATAACCTAATGGTTTAAATGGGACTAAAGCTTACTTGGTATATCTCTATCACCTTTTTGGGCTTTAGGCATGCAAATCCTAAGTCTATATAGCAGTTAATTCTCTCGAACTTAATTGCCAATCAACAAATCAATTGTAAACTAGCCAAATTCACAAAAGCGTTAAGAACAAAATCACATGCTTCCATTAATTAGGAGAAACTGATAAAAGTCCAAATCAATTCGTTACATGCTTAAAAACCGGATTCATTCCAACCCCCAACACGAACCGGTTAGTTCATGTCGGTGGTGGATTCAAACACAAGAGAGAAAGGTGCGAAAGTGTATGTGTTGATCCAAACCCTCAGTGATTTAATAATGACCCTCTCTTATACTTAGTGAAAATTGTAAGTAAACAATATGTATCAGAGTTTCACTATCGCTGATAAGAACTAAGATCTTCCAGTACCGCTGATAGGAACTCTCGCTCTTTAAGTTAAACATTCAGCGAAACTGTTCATCATTAATGCTCTGAGTCTGTTCAGTCATTATGATGATCGCTGATAAGTTAGTTGTTTACTTATGATCTCTGAAGACAAGTTTCACGTCAACAAAGGTTCTACGCTGAAGTCGAAGATCAAGCTCAAGAACCAGCGACAAGTCTCCTAATGAACTGATGCGGATCAGCGAAGAATCAGATTTGTCCACTCAACGTGAAGTATCGAGTACAAGACTTCAGCTATCGCTGAACTTTATCATTCGCTGAATAGAAAATGATAATCGCTGAATCAACGAAAGCTGATCATGAAGTCCTCCATACAAAGTACTTTTGTCTTAACCACCCTTGCACGACTCCGTACGAAATGTCAGAAAAGAACCTCCAAATATCTGAAATCGTACAACCACTCTGATACTACACTGTTCATCCTTACGGCTACTAAGGTTGCCATCAAAAGTCAATGACATGCAACCAACCAGCTGATGACACGTGTAAAGTATATACTGACTTGCATTAAATGCATGCAGTATATAAAGAGATGAACTCACTTCATTTGATGTAACTTGCTAACTCTGGACAAGTTCAAATCTCTTATCTCAGAGAGGTTATTATTAGTAATTTCCTTATCTCTCTTAGTGCAAGAAACCTTAGTGTTCCAACTTGTTTATATTTAGGTTTATCCTTAATCTTGTCTCCGCAACAAGCTGTAAATTGTTAATGATTTATCAATAAACAATTTAGAAAAGTAAAATCTGTGTGTTTGTATTCAACCCCCCCCCCCCCCCTTCTACAAACTTGTATAGGCCTTCGGGACCAACAAGTGGTATCAGAGCGGTTGTACGATTTCAGATATTCGGAGGTTCTTTTCTGACATTTCGTACGGAGTCGTGCAAGGGTGGTTAAGACAAAAGTACTTTGTACGGAGGACTTCATGATCAACTTTCGTTGATTCAGCGATTATCATTTTCTATTCAGCAGAAGAGACAAGAAGTCTATTCATTTTCTATAGCAGACATAAGTATATTCATTTTCTGGAAGGGACAAGAAGTCCGAGAAGAAGCTGACGCTGATAAAGAAGTCCAAAATGCCCAGCGAGATGAATTTCATCTTCGCACACCTGATCAGCTGCATGACAGCGAAGACCGGCTCCTCTGATCAAGCCGCTCAACCTCGGCAGGCTATGGGATACGCACTGCTGAAAGGTCTACATATTGAATGGGCATCTATCATTTATGATGACCTAGTACAAAGAGTAGATTCTGCTGCTGACAGACCTGCATGGGTTCCCTACCCCCGTTTCATCAGCGCCATCTTCCAATATGGCCTGAAGGACAGCTATCCTCAAGAGGGTGACCTGAAACTTTCTTAGGTTGGCCCTAAGGTGCTCGATTTCAAACCTGTCGACAATGAGGTACGTCTCTCTACCCTTCTCTCTCTTCTTAACCCTAATTCTTCGACTTCTGTGGCTCCTTCAGCGACAATACCCATCGCTGATACCCCGGCCACACAATCCTCTCCTTCTAAGAAAAGGAAACACTCTTCAACCCAACTTGATTCCAAAAGGATCAAGAAAACCAAGGAGCAACCCCAGCAATCCCATGCTGAAGACTCCTCAGCTCATTCTGAAGAGCTGAAGGAAAGTTCCGTGGTACGCTCTGCCACACTCGTGCAAGCCATCCCTCCAATCCAGACTTCAGCGTCTCCAAACGCTGAGGTTAGAAACTTGGAACCTACCCAACCTCCCTCAGTCTCTCAAAAGACTGATGAAGTGATTCTCAGCGATTCCAACGCTGAACTCAGTACCCGAACCCCATTCTTATCCTTCGCTTCTCCCTCCACTCACTTGGACACTCCTCCAAAGAACACTGGAAATGCCATCATTCCAGAAGCCACCGCTGACGCTTCTCAACGAATGATGAAGACAGGACCTGCAGAGATCACCATACCTCACCGTACTTTTGAGGAAGATATGGAACATTATTCAGGAACCCGCATTTTTGACGAGTTCGTAAACCCTCCTGCAGGTACACACAAAATCCTATACACTGTGACTAAACCCCAAACTTCTGAGCTTTCCTCTGTTCACAAGTTTTTTATCTGTTACAGGTCCTAATTTGGGAGACATCAACGAGTCTCTGAAGTCCGTGGAAACAAAGCTGACCGGTCTCACCACCACACTCTCCAACAACTCTACAGCTGTAACAAACGCTGGAGAGAATTTGACAAAGCTAACTATGGTGGTGGAGAAGAAAGCTTCCACAGATGACATTAAGGGTCTTGATAAGACGCTCAGCGATTTTGCCAAAGTACTCTCTGACATCTACACTGACTACACCAGCCTCAAAAACTCAGTTTCGACCGTGTCCAGCGAAGTTACAAAGCTGAAAACATCGGTTGAACATCTCGAGGGGGATATGTCAGTTGTCAAGACCGACTTGGTTTCTGTAAAATCCGACGTTGGTTCTATGAAGACGATGATCGAGACGCTGGTCAACAAGGCAAATACTCCTGCTCCCTGCCCCTGCCCCTGTATTGGAAACTTTCACAGCGGCGGATCGTAAAGAGCTGCAGAAGATCACTCCTGCTATATCTGGCCTTGAAGACAGATTAGCAGCGATTGAAAGTTGTATTAAAATCTCTGGCCAAGAAGACAGAGAAAATACAAATGCTGAGTCTACCCATTCCTCCCCCAATCATGAGAAAGAGGGGGAGAAGAGCGCTGAACATACCGATGAGAAGAGCGCTGAGGATCTTGAAAAGAGCGCTGAAGACCTTTCCCATGATGAATCTATCAGGGGAGAGAAGAATAAATATCTTATCGCTGGACCTCAGGGAGATGAAAACCCTGAGGGAACCGAGAAGCTCGCCTCTGTATCTGAGGGGGAGCAACTCGAAGACGAAGCTGAAGAATCCGAAGCAGAAGATGATGAAGACATCGACATCCCTGATAATGAACCATCCTCCTCTCCAAGGAATGATGATGATGATGATGATGATGACGAAGATGACGATGACTTCTTTGTCGTCAAACCTGCCCCAAGGATCAAAGCTCTTAAGGGGATCTCGATAAACGAACCTTCAGGGGAGCGGACAAAGACAAAGCCCTCAGCCTCTGGCGCTGAGAAAGGCAAAGGCAAAGGCGTCGCTGAAGATGAAAATCTGGCGATCTTGCTTGTAAAGCCGGTTTGTCAGGTACACTAATCATATCTCACTCCATCCCTCCTCTATAAGTTCTACTACCCTAGCCTACACCTGAACATATTTCTCTTTCTCTTTCTACCCAAGTTCTTCTACCCATGTTCTTATTTGTAAGATCGCTGTGTTTCAGCTAGTCCTCTCCCCTGTTTGAGGATGTCGCTGAAGGTTCTACTACTGCGACTTCACAAATAAAGCCAGCTGCTGCTGATGAAATAATCCCAGTCTTAGATTTGATCTCTGAGACTGATGAACCAGAAGAACAACCTCTCTCGAACAGAAACAGACCTTCCTCAACTCCTCAAAAGCTGAGTGAAGAGGATCAAAAGAGAAGAGAGGAAATAATAAAGCGATTCGAGGATCAGCGAATCATTCTAAGGCGTGATCAACTTCCTTCAGTTCCTCCAAAGTTCAAAATCTCAAAAGCTGAATACCAGGAACACCTTAGAGCTGAACGCCTTATTGCTGAAAGGAAGGAAGCTGAAGAGAAAGACAGAGAATACGCCATCAAGCTTACTCAACGATCAATCAAAGACCCCAAGCTGAAAAGAGTTCCCATTGATGTTCAACGTCAGCTCTGGGATGATGCTCAAGAAATCGTTAGAGAAAAGACAAAGGTCTCTGATACAACTTTGGAATGGGCTAAACAAATGCTGACCTATCGATCAAGACCATCCAAAATAATCAAAGCCAACATCAGAGGAAAAATGTACCCTGATGTTCCTGTTGTTGAAGTGGATGTCTACAGAGATGACAAAACCAAGCAAACCTTCTATGCTGCTTCATTAGAAAAATTTGGTCTCTCTGAATGGTTAGAAACGAAATTAGCCATTCAGGGATCACGCTCAAAATTCAAAAGCCATGTTGAGATGATCTTAAACAAACAGATCGACTTGCTTTCATCTGCTGTGGATATTCCTCCTACTCTTCCTCAACCGAAGAAAGCCTCTGCTAAGAAGAAGAAAGTTTATGATTCAGGTCCAATCATTCGAAATGAAACAGGTATTGGTTTCTCTCGTGCTGAAGTTCTTGGCCCTGATGCTGATCTTTCAATGCTTCACACCTCCCTACCACCTGGAGAAACCTTCATCCCTGACACAGTGGTAAGTGATCCATATGGTATATTCTTCTTAGACTATGATGGAAATCCTCACTTTCAACGTGTCTCTGAGCTCCACATCGCTCCCATCGAACAACTCAGAGATCTCGTACACTGGTGTGAAGTCAGACGCGACATCAAAGCTAGACACCTGAAGCCCTTGATTTTTGAAGCTGCTCTGAAGTTAAAGAATCAAGGAGTAAATGTCCCTGACTGGATGATCCCCACTAAAAAGACCCTTGATGAACTTCTCATTAAGGAAGAACCCTTTGAAAACTGATATAATCTCCTTTTTCTCTATTGTATCAGTTATCCTTCTGTACTTGTAAATTATTTTCGCTTGTACTTGTAATCTTTCTGTTCTTCATTGTAACCTGATTCAATATTTTAAAGAAAGATTTCAGCGAACGTACTTTACTCCATAAGTACTGAAAAGATCCCAGAAAACAGTAAAAGGGACAAATATTTTATGAGTTCTTTTTATCCTTATGTTTTCATTAAATAGCAATTTTCTTTGTTGCTATGTCATAATCAAATAGGGGGAGATTGTTGATCCAAACCCTCCGTGATTTGATAATGACCCTCTCTTATACTTAGTGAAAATTGTAAGTAAACAATATGTATCAAAGTTTCACTATCGCTGATAAGTACTAAGATCTTCGAGTACCGCTGATAGGAACTCTCGCTCTTTAAGTTAAACATTCAGCGAAACTGTTCATCATTAATGCTCTGAGTCTGTTCAGTCATTATGATGATCGCTGATAAGTTAGTTGTTTACTTATGATCTCTGAAGACAAGTTTCACATCAACAAAGGTTCTACGCTGAAGTCGAAGATCAAGCTCAAGAACCAGCGACAAGTCTCCTAATGAACTGATGCGGATCAACGAAGACTCAGATTTGTCCACTCAACGTGAAGTATCAAGTACAAGACTTCAGCTATCGCTGAACTTTATCATTCGCTGAATAGAAAATGATAATCGCTGAATCAACGAAAGCTGATCATAAAGTCCTCCGTACAAAGTACTTTTGTCTTAACCACCCTTGTACGACTCCGTACGAAATGTCAGAAAAGAACCTTCGAATATCTGAAATCGTACAACCACTGTGATACTACACTGTTCATCCTTACGGCTACTAAGGTTGTCATCAAAAGTCAATGACATGCAACCAACCAGCTGATGACACGTGTAAAGTATATACTGACTTGCATTAAATGCATGCAGTATATAAAGAGATGAACTCACTTCATTTGAAGTAACTTGCTAACTCTGGACAAGTTCAAATCTCTTATCTCAGATAGGTTATTATTAGTAATTTCCTTATCTCTCTTAGTGCAAGAAACCTTAGTGTTCCAACTTGTTTAGATTTAGGTTTATCCTTAATCTTGTCTCCGCAACAAGCTGTAAATTGTTAATGATTTATCAATAAACAATTTAGAAAAGTAAAATCTGTGTGTTTGTATTCAACCCCCCCCCCCCTTCTACAAACTTGTATAGGCCTTCGGGACCAACAGTATGCAAACATGATTAAGAATGAAAAGATGAAATTGTGGTAACAAATGATGAAAACTCCCTCTTCTCGTGTCCGTCTCTTCGTTCCGTCTTGAATGCACTCGTGATCGGCTCTGTATCGTGACCTCGAGGACTCCGAAAAGTCGCCCAAAATCGCCCCGGAACTGCTCTGGATCGTCTGCCGAAAGTTGGATACCCAAAAAGTGACCTAAATCCCGACTTAAAATACTGATTTTCGCGAAACAGTGGGTTACAGCACTTGCCACGCGACTTGCAAGTCGCGTGGTAAGTCGCGCGTGTCAATTTTGCAACGTGGGTTGTTTTCTGGTTCGCGGGTCGGGTCCTGGTTCGATCGCGGGTCTTGGGCTTGGCTTTTGGGCTCCCGTTAGGCTTCGTTTCTCGAGGAATGCCACCTTTTAGATAACCTGTGTAAATCACTAGATAACCCGTAAAATACACGCCTTTTTACTTGAATACAAGCCAATCTCATTGGTTTGAGAACCGGAAATAACGCCAAAAAGTGGCGTTATCAACAACCCCAAACCGAGCGTTGCTTGTCCCCAAGCAAATTAGCGATAAAACAGAATTAAAGCACATATCAGTGAAAAAATAATAACTGCACAATTCCCAATCGGTACCAAGTGATGTATCGGTGATTTCCCATACCCGTGAATATCTATCTCACTCTCGCCTCATTCTTTATTTTGTCCGATCTATGACCTTCTATTGGGAGTTGAACTCGTGACTGTTCCGATTACGTTCGGGTTAAACTAAGTCTAGACATGCTAGGGAAAACATTTCGCCTCGACCCTACCTCACGGGATACTCTCTTTGCACTCGAACCTAGGTTATCGCTCGTGTTGTCATGTTTAAGGAGGTTATGTACAAGAATACTCAAATTATTACATGACAACTCTAAGGAAAGATGCACAAATGTCCAAACTTTTGATCTCAGAAGGAATCAAATAACAAGACAGGGACTATCGGTAAAGGTGGTCCTAGACTCTAATCACGTTTTCCAGAAGATCATCCAGGTCTTTATAACGGTTGTAACGGGGCTAAGGTTAAGGCTGAGAAACGAAGGGTAAAAGGATCAAAAATCCTCGGCGTGTCAATCATTGGCAGTTCCAAACTTCTCGTTGCTTCACTATCTATTACTTGGCCCTTTTCGTCACTATTGGAGTCGCTTTGACTCACTTATTATGCAGCTCTACTAGAGACTATCTAACTAACGGTAATTTTTTTTTTGATTGGGACATCATTGGCCCTCTTTTCTATTTCTTAACTGGCCTGATTTCTTTCTTTTTCGCTTGTAAGTTTAGGATACACTCTTACAATCAAATATGAACAATTAAGATCGTATTCACAGCAACTGGTCATATGATTTATTAACAATCTGTGAATTACAAGATATTACAATGAATTTCTCTCTCAATAGATCTAACAAATTTATGCGTAAAGAGTTATCCAAAAAGGTTAGTTAGCTAACCTTTGCTAACCCCTATATATACTGTATAAGAAAGGCTAAAGCTACAATACATATAAGAAACTGACTAATAGAACAATTACACGTGTCCTAATTAGTAACTGAATATAACAGAGAATATCCCAAGATATGAATTCTGAACATACTTCTGAATAAGCGCTTCAGAACATTTGTCTTCATAGTCAGAAGTTCTGAGTCTCCTACTCCGAACTCTGATCCTTCTAGTCAGAATCCAACACTTAGAATCTTTTTGAGATTTCTCACTCAGAACTTCTGAGTCTTCTACTCAGAACTTCTGAGTCTTCTGAGTCTTCTTTAGTCTTCTTATTCAGAACTCAACACTTGTGTTTTTGACAAAACTCTAGACCTAACAATCTTCCCCTTTTTGTCAAACACACTTGTACTTTTCATCATCAAATTCTTAGAGCAGGAACAATCTTCAGAAGGAGTTCTTCTGAATGCTTTGACAACTTTTACTCAGAATTCTGAATAATCTGAGTTAACAACTTCTGGTCAGTCTTTAATCAGCAGCAGCAACGATTTCCAAATTGATTTCTGTTATATATGTGCTTTTTCTTTGCTCCCCCTTGAGATGACAATTCTCATCTTCATTTCAGCTTTCATAAGATTTCTTTATAAGAAACAACCGATCAGTTTTCAACCATATCAATCTTCAAAATCTTTAGCTTTTCTCCCCCTAAAGTTTTGGAAAGCAAAATCATCATCAAAATCTTTAGCTTTTCTCCCCCTTGATTTTCAAAACTTTAGCGATGCTTTTTCTTCGAATGAAGTCTATGCTTTTTCTCCTCCTTAATGAATAACCTTGCTCTCCCTCAAAATAAGAATTATGGAGCAATTTGTTTTCTCCCCCTGAAAGTATGCATATATTTCATTAAAATTATTCATTTCAAATATAGTGCTTTAATGAAAACATTTATACAAGAAAAATAAGATTCACTGAACTACACTTTATAACTACTAACATTTGATCATTTGAAAATTTTACAAAAGAAATCCAACTTAATGAAATTTATCAGATTTTTCAATCAAATGAAATCAAATGCATGTGTTTGGATTCAAATACAAGTCATCATTGCATATCAAGTTAAAAATGTTCAGTTTCAATCCCTTTATTAAATCTATTTGGTGTGCTTAGCATGCAAAATATGATTAGCTTCAAGAATATGCAATTCTAAAAACATATACGAATACTTTGCTCTACTTACACTATTTGTCCAAAATCAGGATTTTTACAAATTTACAGGTTTATTGCGACTTTGAATTTTCCCAAAGTTTCAAGAGATATGTGCTCATTGGCATCTTTTAATTTTGTGCACATTGGAATCTTTTAATTTTGTGCATATTGACATCTTTTAATTTTGTGCACATTGGCGTCTTTTAATCAAAAAGTTTAGTAAGAATAAGATACATCGTTAAGCATGACTTTCTATCTGGTTCTATAGCAGGATTTGGGTCAGCATATCCCAGACCAGTTGGTCTTAGGTACTAGGTGACAAGCACCCCTTGGAACTTAATTTCCGAAACCAGAAAGGCCACATCGATATATCTTAAACCCATTTGTACCAGTAGAACATGGCTTTCTATCTGGTTCTATTGCAGGATTTGGGTCAGCCGATCCCAGACCAGTTGATCTTAGGGACTAGGTGTCGAGCACCCCTTAGGACTTACTCTCCCAAACCAGAAAGGCCACAGGTACAAACTTTCAAACTAAATAATTTTATATTTATATATATATATATATATATATATATATTGCATCTCAATCACTTGGTTCTAAAACGTAGTACTTCCCCCATATTTTCGTTTCCATCCATCATTCTGACATTTAGGCTTTTTGAGCATTATATTCTATATAAGTATAGATTTCATAACATTGAGCATTCGGCATAATTTCATTCATGTTTTGCTTACCTTTCGATTTAATTCAGAATTGAAAGTTGAAACTAATATAGCTCAGATAATACAAAATACTTGTAAAATCACTCTTTGACACACATTTATTCATTGAATGAAAATTAAAAAAAAATTCATATCATTGAATTAAATTTGTTAAGATTCAAACATTCAAAGCAATAGAAATAAACGTAATGCAATGTTACCTTTCACCACTTGTTCTTTGAAACATAAAAATATGACAGTTAAGGATATCACCTGAGAAATATGAGTTCTAAACTGATTTTTTTAGAAGTCTTAGTATCTGAAGTACGGGTCCTGAACTGAATTATTCAGAAGCCATAGTCATTTAAGTACGGGTTTTGAACTGATATGTTCAAAAACCTAAAACGTTGAAGCACGGGTTTTGAACTTTATCTTGAAACAATCAGATCAAATTTTGAGACAATATTCCCTCTCAAATCAAGATAATCCTGCCAAATCAAGAGATTTTGGTAATCATCTACGATGATTCCTCATTAGATATCAAAAATCCAAATTTTGAGTAGTTGAGTCAGAATTCTGAGTAGAAAAGTCAGAATTCTGAGTAACTTGTTCAAAATTCTAAGTATCAGAGTCAGAATTCTGATTAGTTGAGTCAGAATTCTGAGTAATAGAGTCAGAACTTCTGAGTAAGAGAGTCAGAATTTTGAGTAAGAGAGTCAGAATTCTGATAAAACTATCCAGAGAAAATTCCTTAGAAAAATGTTTGGATTTTGTGATTTTTGAACATTCTGAACTTCAAATCACCATAACTTGCTCAAAAATCAGAATTTTTCAACCAAAATTTGCAGGGTTGCTCAAAATGTGATTCTGAACACATTCTCTGGAAATGTTTTCTACTAAAAACACCCACAACTATGAGTTCGATAACCCCATAGTAAACAGAACTTTTTCAAAAAAAAATCTTCAAAATCAACAAATTGATCTGTATGAATCAGAAATCCATAATCAAGATGAGACCAATTGTAAGTCCATAATCACATTCAGACCAAGTTTTGGACTGAATTATCCAAAAGTCAATATTCTCAATTAAGCACAACATCTGTTTTCAGTCATGTGTCGGTATGGATTATTTATTCAGCTCTACACATGAATAACCTACAAAACAGATTAAGTTGACTTTGGTACCCATATGAACTTGGGTCCTGGTTTGTTAGGTGCAGTGGTATATGCAGATATTCTATAAGAACCATACCAGTGCGGAATAAACTTCTTGTTCACAAAATCATTAGTCCCACAATATGAACAACAAAGTTTCTTTTGTGCAACTTTGACTAATTGATTTACAGAATAAATCACATCAGGTTTAACAAAAGATTTTCTTTTAAATGTATTGTTCTTCTTGACATTTGAATTAGGAACTTTTTATTTTGGCACTTCTTTCTTGGAAGTTGTTCCTTTAACTCTCCATTCCATTTTTATCTTTTTAAAAGAACAATTATAAGATTTATCAATAGCAGAATCATAAAACAGATTAGAAGAACGAATCTGATCTTTTGAACTATGATTTGATTTGTCAACAACTTTCGTTTCAAATTCCCTAAACTTTTTAACATACAAATCAAACCTTGACTGCAAATCAGATTTGGACTTCCTCTCTATCATGATTTTAGTTGATAAATCAGATAATTTCTTAATAAGCCTCCTTATCTCCAAATGAAAAACTTTCTTTTCCTTCTCAAACTCATCTTTTAAGCATTTTTCTTTAAAGCCATTTACCTTCTTCTTTTCAGTCTCTTTCCTTCCATCTTCTAACTCTTTCTCCAACTCATTTATTTTTACAGAAAACTCATTTAACATTCCTGTTTTCTTTTTCTCAAAACCATTCTTTTCTTTTTGAAAAACATTTTTCTTTCATTCAAACTCTTTTCTTTCTTTTGCAATAATTTTCTCCAAATCAGAAATTTTCAAAGATAATTCAACAGACTTTGTTTCAAAACCTTTCCTCTCAGTTTGAAAGTCTCTTCTCTATTTCTCAAATTTCACTCTTTCAAGTATAAGAACTTGTTCAAAATCATAGATCTGTTTCAAGAGTTGACAATTTTTTTCATTTCACATGATTTGATTCTATTTTTAGAATCTGTCAACATCTTTCTTTCAAAATTGATTTTCTCTTTCAAATCAACATTCTCTTTTTCTAACACCTTTGTGTTCTCTTGAGTCTTTTCGAAATCTTTTAGAAGATCGGATTTATCTTTTTGCAAATTTACAACAACTTTTGCACTTTCCTCAAATTTGGCTTCAAGATTAGCAATCTTGCTTTCAAAATGAACAATCTCAGTTTTTGGTTTAGAAATTGTTTCTTTTGCTTTTGCAGGACTTAATTTTTGTAAATTGTCTGAACTGGTTATAGAACTTGCAGGTCTCACAAAAACATCAACAATCTCGGGCATGATGAAATGACAAATTCAAATATCAACTATGAATTATGATAAAAAAAATGAGAATCAACACAGATCTAGAACATGCAAGAATTGATCAAATCTGTCACATGCATTTCATCAAACAGTTAGAGTACATGAATTAATGAAATCTTCTTTTCAACAAAAAATTTGAAGACTAATCAACATGCAACAGATATAATCACTTTGATCAAGAAACCAATCAAGAATTTCGAAAACATACCTGTGATCTCTGTTTAATTTCGAGAATTAATCAGCATAGAGAGAAAATCTTTGGATGACTTGATTGTAAGATATCGATTCAACAGAAAGACAAATTCAAATTTCTTGAATCAATGATAGAAACGAATTCAAGAATTGTTAGGAATTCAAGAATTGTTAGCAGCAGCGGAATCAATTGTCGAATTGATCAAGAAACTTCAAGAACGCGATCAAACACACTCTTGGACGAATTTGTTTGTTGATTGGCTCTGATACCAATTGTAAGTTTAGGATACACTCTTACAATCAAATATGAACAATTAAGATCGTATTCACAGCAACTGGTCATATGATTTATTAACAATCTGTGAATTACAAGACATTACAATGAATTTCTCTCTCAATAGATCTAACACTTAGAATCCAACACTTAGAATCTTTTTGAGATTTCTCACTCAGAACTTCTGAGTCTTCTACTCAGAACTTCTGAGTCTTCTAGGTCTTCTTTAGTCTTCTTACTCAAAACTCAACACTTGTGTTTTTGACAAAACTCTAGACCTAACAATGCTCTATCTCTCTAAGTTCATTACTTCTTCCGATTGACACACTTTCGGATTGGGTTGGCTAAGGCTTATGGCTAAGGGTTTAATGATGGGTTTAGAAACGAAAAGGTGAGTGTTTGGCTGCAAAGGGGCTAAGGGTCCACGCAGAAGGGTAAAGGTACGATAGCTAAAAACAGGTTAAATAAAACACACAATGCCTGGAATCATATCTTAAGGTCCACACGATATGGTCTACTATATCCTTACCTAATATCCCGATGTTCGTCTTTGCTACTCAATGCAATAATGTAGCGAGATCATTCTACATTCACGACAAGGAACTCGAAAAAGTGTATATGAATTTAGTGTATAAATCCCTCGAAATGAAAAAAACGTCTTTTAGGCTCAAAACTCACTATCGGGTGGTCTCCACTAATGTCCCTAGTCATGTCCTTTCCCGGTCCTTCCCTAACGGTCACGTCACTATCACAAGATTCTTCCCATAATGGTTGGTCTCAATCATTCAAAACAAATTTTTTTGGCTAATGTGATCTAAATATTCAGAAGTGTAGGAAATCTACGTGCATAACTTGGGCCCGATTGGGCAACCCCAAACCTTACCCACACATTGTTCCCCAATGTGTAAGCAAAGTCGTCGGTGATGCGACTCAATCGTTGTGCAGTTATTACAGGTATAGAAAGGACGGGTAAAACATTACACAGCAAGCACAAAGAACTCCAAAGTTTCTAAACTGGGCACCCCAAACCTAGGCCGTGACCTAGGTTTGCCAAATAAAAGCCAACCCCAAACCTCGGTAAAACCGAGGTTTGCACAGGGTCTAATGTGAGTGTGTAGATGGTTCAAAACCGAGGCACCCCAAACCTAAGTGAAACTTAGGTTTGTTGCCTGTCGTGCAATTAAAACAGAACAACCCATCAAACACCACTCTTTTAGCAGAGAAATGATTAGAACATACCTGTTTTGCCCGGTCCGAGGAGATTCTTGAAAGATTGAACATTTGAAGAAGGAGGGGAGAGCATGCACACACAAAAGAACCAAACAAACGACGAAAGAAAAACAAGAAAATAGAAACACACAACGCAAGAAAGGAATAAAAATTTGCACGAAAAACGAACGAGAGCCAACAGGGGACTCCCGCGGTTTAGCCCGCGACTTGCAAGTCGCGTGGCAAACCGCGTAACTCTCTGTCTCAGAAAACCAACAGAGTGCCCCGCGGCTTGCTGCGCGGTTTGCAAACCGCGTGTCAAGTCGCGTATGTCCCTGTTTGTTCTTCGCTTTTTTCGATTTTTCGATTTTTATAGTTTTTCGGGAATAAGAAACACACTCAAAATAAGCAAATAATAAAGGAAAACAAACCTTGGTGGGTTGCCTCCCACCCAGCGCCGCATTTAAAGTCGTGGCACGACTATGTGGTTTCAGCTTGGCTCAGTATCCGCGGAGTTGGATCGCCCACACCTGCGATTCTTCGCGGATTCTCTTACTTTTGGCCCTCCATGACCAGCTTCAGATCCTTCATCTCTTCCAACTCTTACCTTCTCGAACATCTTGAAGATTTCGCTTTGGCCGCCGACTCGGAAGGTTATCTCGCCTTCTTCCATGTCAATCAAAGCTCGGCTCGTAGCCAGGAATGACCGTCCCAAGATCATCGGGACCTCTTCATCTTCATCGATGTCGATCACCACGAAGTCTACTGGAAAGTAGAACTTCCCAACTTTAATCAGCACATCTTCAATCACCCCGTATGGATACCTTATCGATCGATCAGCCAGCTTAAGTGTCATGAATGTGGGACTCACCTCGCCCAATCCAAGTTTCTTGAAAATAGAAAGGGGCATCAAATTAATACTCGCCCCTAAATCACATAACACTCTATTAAAGGTAAACTCCCCAATCTGAATAGGGATAGAAAAACTCCCTGGATCTTTAAGCTTCAAGGGAAGCTTATTCTGAAAAATCGCGCTGCACTCTTCAGTGAGTGCAACGATGGCTTGATGATCAAGTGCCCTCTTCTTTGATAGGATCTCTTTCATGAATTTCATGTAAGAGGGCATTTGTGCTAACGCATCTGCAAACGGAATATTAATTGTTAACTTTTTAAAAACATCGATAAACTTATAAAAATTAACATCGTCCTTGCTTGCTTTCAGTCTGTTTGGATATGGAACTTTGGGTACCACTGGCTTGACCTGTGGTTGCTTTTGATCCTTTACTTTGCTCTCGATCTCTTTCTCTTCCGGACCGGTTTCCTTTGATGAAGTCTCGCTTATCGGATCTCTGGTCAACTCCTTTCCGCTTCTAAGGTAGATGGCATTGCAATGTTCCCGGTTTTGTCTTTCGGGTTGACTCGGAAGTTTCCCGGGGGCTCGGTTTTGTAGGGTCTCGGAAATCTGCCCCACTTGCCTCTCGAGGATCTTGATGGCGGCGGTGTTTTGCTCGGTAGCCGCCTTGACAGTATTGATTGTGCTTGCTAATCCCTCGACTGTGCTGTCCATTTTCGACATAAACTTCATCATCATGTCCTCAGGTCCCGGCTTCTTCTCCCCGGATGGTCCTTCGTTTCTTTGCTGAAAACCTGGAGGACGATAAGCACTGTTAGTATTAGAGAAATTAGAAGAGTTAGGGAAATTACCTTACTGTGGTTGACCCGGCTGATTCCATGAATGATTGGGATGCCTTTTCCACCCCTCGTTATACGTATTCGAGAACGGATCGTTTCTCGGTTGGTTCCGGTTTGCCACAAAATGGACCTGATCAGGTTCTTGAAGATTTCCACCATTCAGCCTATTTGTGATAAAGGCTAGTTGAGCCTTCAGTTCCTTCATCTCTTCTGACTCTTGAATACTTGCCACTCTTCTAACGGCTGATCTCGGTGTAGAAAAACTATGCTCGGCCAAGTTTTCAATCAGCTCGCATGCTTCCTCGTATGATCTATCCATCAATGCTCCACCCGCGGCAGCAGTGATATCATTTTTGAATTGTGGGTGGAGCCCACTAAAGAAGGTCTGGATGATGACCCAGCCTTGTAGCCCATGGTGCGGACATTTCTTGATCATGTCCTTGTAACGTTCCCACGCCTCATATAGCGTTTCTTGCTCCCATTGAGAAAAATGGGTGATCTCCGCCATTAGTTGGGCAGTCCGACTCGGTGGGAAGAACTTCTGAAGGAAGGCGGCTTTCAACTGTGCCCAAGTAGTGATCGAATCAGGTGAGATGCTTTCAGTCCATGTTTCAGCTCGGCCTTTGAGGGAAAACCCGAATAGTCGCAGCTTGATGGCGTCTTCACTCATGCCATTGATCTTAAAAGTATTGCAGATCCTCTCGAATGCACGAAGATGTGCGTGAGGATCCTCGGTTGGCGTCCCTCCATATTGGTTCTGTTGCACCATCACAATGGTGCTCGGTTTAAGCTCGAAATAGTTAGCCGCGGTGGTGGGTGGTTGAATACCTATGCGGGCCGCTGCCACATTCGGGTCGGCAAACGACCGCATAGGCACCCTTTCTGGAGGTGGTCTCTCGTCGCCCATATTCAATTGCTTTCTAGCTTTCGACTCTTTACGTAGGCGACGAGCAGTTCTCTCTATTTCCGGATCAAGTTCTTCAATTTCTTTCCCTCGGGTCGTCCTTAGCATAAACCAAGTGGTACCTGAAAAGAAAGAAAAACAAAGTCAGTAATCCAAAAACTGAAAGAGATGGAATAAAACACGAAATAAAAGAAAATGTCCAATCTAATAATGCTTATAGATGGTAGTGCTATTAATTACACTAGTTCCCCGACAACGGCGCCAAAAACTTGACACGGGGCTTTCACACCCCGCGAATCGTACCGCAAGTGTACGGGTCGAAGTCAAGTAATAGTACTTGGAAAGTACGAGTATCGAATCACGGGGAACTAGGAACTAAATATCACAATTACTATAAGGACTATTAATTTGACTGTCGAAATTGGAGGGTTGGTTTTCGAACTCAATAATTGCAGAAAATAAAATCAAACAAACACAAGACAAACAGAACAGCTTTAAAGACTTCGATAGAGAGAAAAGTTGAGGGTTGGACATCCTCCAGTTTTACACATGCAACCAATCAACTCAAAACATTTACCAGTTAATCCCCTTAATGATTCCCAAATCGTTTAAAGTCACCGTTGTTCTCTTTCAAGCCACAACGGGTTTTATTTTGAAAAGGATAAATTTAATCTCTCGATCTCACCTATGGATTCCAAAACACATTAAGTACTCGATTTATGTTAAATTGGCTAGATTTTATCTCTCGATAATAACCTAATGGTTTAAATGGGACTAAAGCTTACTTGGTATATCTCTATCACCTTTTTGGGCTTTAGGCATGCAAATCCTAAGTCTATATAGCAGTTAATTCTCTCGAACTTAATTGCCAATCAACAAATCAATTGTAAACTGGCCAAATTCACAAAAGCGTTAAGAACAAAATCACATGCTTCCATTAATAAGGAGAAACTGATAAAAGTCCAAATCAATTCGTTACATGCTTAAAAACCGGATTCATTCCAACCCCCAACACGAACCGGTTAGTTCATGTCGGTGGTGGATTCAAACACAAGAGAGAAAGGTGCGAAAGTGTATGCAAACATGATTAAGAATGAAAAGATGAAATTGTGGTAACAAATGATGAAAACTCCCTCTTCTCGTGTCCGTCTCTACGTTCTGTCTTGAATGCACTCGTGATCGGCTCTGTATCGTGACCTCGAGGACTCCGAAAAGTTGCCCAAAATCGCCCCGGAACTGCTCTGGATCGTCTGCCGAAAGTTGGATACCCAAAAAGTGACCTAAATCCCGACTTAAAATACTGATTTTCGCGAAACAGTGGGTTACGCCACTTGCCACGCGAATTGCAAGTCGCGTGGTAAGTCGTGCGTGTCAATTTTGCAACGTGGGTTGTTTTCTGGTTCGCGGGTCGGGTCCTGGTTCGGTCGCGGGTCTTGGGCTTGGCTTTTGGGCTCCCGTTAGGCTTCGTTTCTCGAGGAATGCCGCCTTTTAGATAACCTGTGTAAATCACTAGATAACCCGTAAAATACACGCCTTTTTACTTGAATACAAGCCAATCTCATTGGTTTGAGAACCGGAAATAACGCCAAAAAGTGGCGTTATCAGAGACCCTTACCTTTTCCAGCGGTCTTCCTTGGCTTTTTAGTGGGTGTCTTCTTTGATTTGGTCACCAAGGACCTGGTGACCATTCCTTTGTTCCTCAAAGCCTTCCTCATTGGATTCTCCCCACTGTGGGCAACAGTTGTTAGCGCCTCCAAGCCAACAACGGTTGTGGTTTGAGGGATTGTTCCAGTCTGAATATGCTCCTTACCTATTCCTTGAACTTCTTCTTCTTGCTGGATTTTGTCTTGATCTTCTTTTCTCGCCCTTTCTTCAGCTGCTTTTTTCATTGCTTCCTCAAGAAGCCATTCATTCTCAACTCTTCTTTGCTCTTCCTCAACCTTTTTCTTCTCCTCTTCTGCCCGAAGTTTTTCTTCCTCAACCTTTTTTCTTTCTTCCTCCACTTTTGCCAATCTCTCGGCCTCCTCTTTCGGTTTCCGCTCCTCCTTTTCTTTTCGTGACCTTTCCTCTTCCTCTTGTCTCAGTCTCTCCTCCTCCTTTCGCTTTCTTTCGACTTCTTCTTTTCTCTTTCAGATGGCCGACATGCGCAAGTTGAACTCTTCTTCCAATCTTCTTTCTTCTTCTTTGGCTTGTAATGCCTCATCGTCGAGGTGGCTAGAACCAGAGTCCGCCATTTTAGATTAAGAAACAGCCTTGGGACTCTCTTGTTTCGATTAACCAGTGTCTGGAACAATCGGATTTTCGCCGGATACCGGTGGCGGTTCATTTAGGTCGCCGGTGACGGTTTCCGGCGGGTGATCTTTGGTGGTTCGGCGGCGGACCGCCGGACGTGTGGTTGCCTCCGGGTGAGTTTTTAATCTCTTGCTCCTGGCCATTACTAGGATTTTGGAAAGGTTTTGGAAGGGTTTTTCGGTTTTGGGTCGTAAGAAAGAGAGAGAAATGAGAGATGGTTGTGTTTGAATTTTTAGGAGGAAAAGTAGTTTTTGGGAGTTAATGTGGATTAGGAAAAGTAAAAGGTTTAATTGTTTTTCTTTTCAAAAATGGAGGGAACCGTCGGTTTTTAGGAGAGAGGGAGAGAAAGGACAATGATGATTTATCTTGGAAAAATGCGAAGTATGACACATGGCAGTAAAAAGAAGACTAGGTGGCAGAAAAGGTTGATGTGTGTCAGCATTGGGCCCCCAAATCTATCAAATCTCGCGTCAGCTCTAGAGTGGGGAGCGCAGGGACTTGCATTTTCCCCACTGCGAAGTACTTTCCTTGATTTTTCTTCAAAAAGTGGCACTTTCTCCTACACACGTTAAAACAAACTACCATGCAGAATTAAAAAGACCAAAAATAATAAAAAAGACAGCAAACAACTGAAATAAAATATTTACAAGTGGGCCCGATGTTTCTTAACCATAGTGGGGTGGAGAGTGGGATGGAATGTGGGCACTCTCATTCAGAAAATGTTTCACCCCCTGCCCATTGACTTTAAAATTTTGACCAGACTGTGGGGACTTCAACTCCACTGTTCCAAAGGGACTCACCTTGACAATGGTGTATGGTCCCGTCCAACGTGATTTTAGCTTTCCTGGAAAGAGTTTAAGACGGGAATTGAACAATAATACCTGTTGTCCCTCCATGAACTCCCTATGGTTGATTCTTCGATCATGCCACATCTTGGTATTTTCCTTGTACAACTTTGCGTTTTCATAAGAGTGGTAACGCAACTCTTCTAACTCATGCAATTGTAGACTTCGCTTAATTCCCGCAGCATCCTCACTCATGTTAAGCTCTTTAAGGGCCCAAAATGCCTTGTGCTCCAATTCAATCGGTAAATGACAAGCTTTGCCAAAAACCAATTTAAAAGGAGACATTCCCAAGGGAGTTTTGTAGGCCGTTCTATAGGCCCAAAGAGCATCATCAAGTTTGGTTGACCAATCTTTGCGGTGCGGTTTAACAACTTTTTCCAAAATTCCTTTGATCTCACGGTTTGAAAGCTCGGCTAAACCGTTGGTTTGCGGATGGTATGCGGTGGCCACTCTATGATGTATGTCATATTTAGAAAGGACTGAGGCCATGACTTTGTTTACAAAATGGGTGCCTTCGTCACTAATCAATGCCCGTGGTGTTCCAAATCGAGTGAAAATATTTTTATGCAAAAACTTTACCACGGTATTGGCATCATTAGAATGACACGCAATAGCTTCCACCCATTTGAAACATAGTCTACCGCAACCAAGATATAAAAATTATTATTGGAATTTGGAAAGGGTCCCATGAAATTAATCCCCCAAACATCAAAAAGTTCTACCTCTAGAATGTTGTTAAGAGGCATCTCGTTCCTTTGTGAAATGTTCCCGGTGCGTTGACATTGCTCACAATTTTTCACAAATTCATACGAGTCTTTAAACACAATGGGCCAAAAGAACCCACTTTGCAAGAATTTTGCAGCAGTGCGGTTTCCACCAAAGTGGCCACCGTAGTGGGATGTGTGACAACCATGGAGTATTTGATGTTGCTCACTCCCGTGGATACAATGCCTCAATATTTTGTCCGTCCCTATCTTATATAAGAAAGGGTCGTCCCAAACATATTGTCGTAGATCATGTAAAAACTTTTTAAATGGTTGCCCACTTATCCCGTGGGGTTTCAGTCCACTTGCTAAAAAGTTTGCAATGTCAGCATACCAAGGAATATTATTTTCGAGGTGTTGGGCTGATAACAATTGTTCATCCGGAAAATTCTCTCTGACCGGAGTGGGATCAACGGTGCCCACTATCTTCTCGAGCCTGGACAAATGGCCAGCTATCTGATTGCTTGTACCTTTTCTATCAATGATCTCAAGGTCAAACTCTTGCAGAAATAAGACCCACCTAATCAAGCGTGGCTTGGAATCAGCCTTGTTGATCAAGTATTTTATCGCCGCATGATCCGTGTGTACTATGACCTTCATCCCTATCAAGTACGACCTGAAACGATCAAAAGCAAACACCACTGTAAGTAATTCTTTTTCAGTTATTGTGTAATTAATTTGAGCTTCAATCAGCGTTTTACTTGCATAATAAATGGGGTGAAAAACTTTGTTCTTTTTCTGTCCGAGAACGGCCCCCACAGCCCAATCGCTGGCGTCACACATCACTTCGAATGGGAGTGACCAGTCAGGAGTGGTCACTATGGGTGCTGTGACTAAGGCCTCCTTGATTGTTTTGAAAGCATTTCGGCATTCTTTTGTAAAAATGAAATCTTTTTCGTGTTGTAATAGGTTGCATAAAGGTTTTGTTATTTTCAAAAAATCTTTGATGAACCTCCTATAAAAACCTGCGTGACCCAAGAAACTGCGAATACCTTTGACTGTTGTGGGTTCGGGAAGTTGTGCCACTACCTCAAGCTTGGCTTTGTCAACTTCCAACCCTCTTTTTGAGAGAAGATGACCTAGGACAATACCTTCTTCTACCATAAAATGGCATTTTTCCAATTTAAAATAAGGTCGTGGGTCTCACATCTCACTAGGCTTTTCTCTAGATTTCCTAGGTAGTTGTCAAATGATGTCCCTATCACAGAAAAGTCATCCATAAAAACTTCTATGGTGTCCTCAATCATGTCGGTGAAAATGGCCATCATACAACGTTGGAAAGTGGCCGGGGCATTACACAATCCAAATGGCATCCTCCGGAATGCAAAAGTACCGTAGGGACAAGTAAAGGTGGTCTTTTCTTGGTCCTCGGGGGCGATGTGGATTTGGTTGTATCCGGAGTATCCATCTAGAAAACAATAAAATTCATTTCCCGCTAACCGATCAAGCATTTGGTCGATGAAAGGTAGGGGAAAGTGGTCTTTCTTAGTTGCCAAGTTGAGTTGTCTATAGTCCATGAAAATTCTCCACCCCGTGACAGTCCTAGTGGGGATGAGATCGTTCTTTTCGTTCTTCACTATGGTTATCCCTCCCTTTTTGGGGACACATTGGACGGGGCTCACCCAACTACTACTAGCAATGGGATAGATAATACCGGCATCTAACCACTTCAAAACTTCTTTCTTAACTACCTCCTTCATGATGGGATTCAACCTTCTTTGAGGTTGGACTTTCCCAGGGTGGTCACTCTCCAAGTTAATCTTATGTTGACATAAAGAGGGGCTAATACCTCTAATTTCCTCTATGGTCCAACCTATTGCCTTCTTATGCTTCATCAATAAATAATCAGACGTTGTTCTTGGTTCTTGCAATGTTTGGAGGAGATAATAACGGGAAGTTTATTATCCTTAGCGAGATAAGCATATTTCAAGTGGGAAGGCAATGGTTTAATCTCTAACTCGGGAGGGTGTTCTATTGAAGGTGGTTGAACATTTATATCTTTAAAGTCTAGGGGTTCAAAGGCTTCTACCATTTCGTTACACTCATTCTCAAATGTGTCGTCACTCTCAAGGTCGGAGTGCTCACTCTCACTTCCCACTTTGGGCACTGTACTTCCCACTGTGGGCACTGTATCAAGACTGTAGGATCCATAAATCAAACTCAAAGCAAAGCAGTCTTCGGTGTCTATATACTTAAGGGATTTAAACACATTGAATGTTACCTCTTGGTCATTAACTCTCATCGTGAGTTCTCCTTTGTGCACATCAATCAAAGTTCGTCTGGTTGCAAGAAACGGACGTCCTAAGATGATTGGGATCTCTTTATCGGCTTCATAATCTAGAACTAGAAAATCAGCAGGGAAGATAAATTTATCCACTTGGACCAAAACGTCTTCTATTTTTCCCTTTGGGTAAGCAATGGACCGGTCGGCTAGTTGTAAAGTCACGGTTGTGGGTCTAGCCTCTCCAATACCTAACTTGTTAAAAATAGACAATGGCATCAAATTGACACTAGCTCCTAAATCACAGAGTGCTTGACCTACTTCTTGTCCTCCTATTGTGCATGGAATGGTGAAACTACACGGGTCTTTCAACTTAGATGGAATCTTGCTAGTAAGGAGGGCACTACATTCCTCGGTCAAAGCCACAGTCTCAAACTCACCCAACTTTCTCTTTTTGTTCAAAATATCCTTTAAAAATTTAACATAGCTTGGCATTTGCTCGAGAGCCTCTACCAAGGATATGTTAATGTGAAGTTGTTTAAAAATGTCTAAGAATTTTTTAAATTGAACATCGACATTTTTAGGCTTCATTCTTTCAGGAAAAGGAATACTTCGTGGGTCAATTTGAGCTGACTGTGGTATTGGCTTTGGAATAGTAGGTTTTGGAACAGGTCCAAAAGTGGGAAGGTCAGGGATGTCGTTCCCCACTGTTGGGACCACAGTGGGTATTTGAGGCGAATCATCAGACTCGAAAACGATATCTTTTAGATCCTTTCCACTCCTAAGTGTGATGGACTTGACATGTTCAGATCCTTTTCCTATCACCCTAGCATGCTCGGTATCACTAGGTAACGTCCCTGGTGGTCTATTCTTAACATCGACTGCTAGTTGTCCTACTTAGGTCTCTATGTTCCTAATGGTTGCTTGAGTTTGATTCATAAAACCCTTGAGAATTGACTCAATCGATTGTTGAGCCTCAGCTGGTTGATTGGATCGTGGTTGGTATTGTTGTGAGGACTGTCCTTGGTGAAAATTCTGTGAGTTCTGCCCACTGTGATGTGGGGACTGCCCACTGTGATGTGGGGACTGCCCAATGTGGTGTTGCTGAAATCCATGGGGGTTGTGTGGTCTTTGCTGGGTATGACTCGCCCCGTGGGGTTGGAGTCCTGGATTACCAGCCCAAGAGAAATTTGGGTGATTTCTCCAACCTGGATTATATGTCTGCGAGTATGGGTTGTTTCTTGGATTTGTCCCTATAACATTAACGGCTTCGGGGTTTGCTGGACAATAGTCAAAAAGATGCTCCTCTCCACAGAGGGAGCAGTTTTCGGCTAGATGAGTTGCAGAATTGACTTGGCCTCTATTTTGGTTCAAAACGATTTTTTTAAGGCCACTAACTGCGCATTCATGGTTTTGAGCGCTTCGGAATCGATGGTGTTGGTCTTTGGTACTACTGCTCTAGGATTGGACCACTCGGTATTGTTGTTGGACACTTTTTCTAAGATTTGATATCCTTCATTGTAGGTTTTACTCGTGAATGTTCCATCGGTTGTTGTATCTAAGATGATTTTGGCTGCATTGGAAAGACCATTGTAAAAGGTCTCCAATTGGATGCAATGTGGGATGCCATGATGTGGGCACTTTCGAAGTAAATCTTTAAATCGTTCCCATGCATCCGAAACAGCCTCATCTTCTTCTTGTCTAAACAAAATTATATCATTTCGAAACCTTACATTCCTCGTTGGAGGAAAGTATTTTTGCAAAAAATTATCGGCAAGTTCTTTCCAAGTGGTTATTGAGTGAGGTGCATGTGATTTCAGCCATGACTTTGCCTTATCCCTTAGTGAAAAGAGAAAAAGTCTTAGTCTTAATGCTTCATCACTCACACCTTGCAGCTGGAAAGAATCAGTCATTTCCATAAAAGATCTTAAGTGTGAGTGCGGATCCTCAGTTGGTGATCCTCCAAACTGACCCATGTATTGGATCATTTGAAACATTACCGGTTTAAGTTCAAAATGGTTTGCTACAATGTTGGGCCTTAGAATCCCGGAGCTTAAATCACTAGCTCCGGAAGTAGCATAGTCCCGTATTTTTCGATCTTTGCTATCGGCAATCGTTATTGTGGTCTCCACGACAGGTGGTCTTTCGGCCATGTTCACAGTGGGGATCACAGGGGGTTGTCGATTTGTTTTCTTGCTTCTTTGCGTTTTTCGCAACGTTTTTTCTATTTCAAGATCTATTGGAACCAAATGTTCGAGTTGTCGCCGTGGCATACAACACGAACAGCTTAGAAAAACGAGTTACTCGGGCTCGAACAAAAACTAATGTCTTGAGATTAAAAATCACGCCAGTCCCCGGCAACGGCGCCAAAAACTTGATACGTGCGAAATATGTGTTTTAATCGCAGTGGATTGCAAACTGTCCATAGTGGGAAGTGCAAGTGTACACTGTCCACTATGATCGTCACAGCAAGTAATAGTTGGTAAAATACCAGAATCGAATCCACAGAGACTGGACAATCAAGACAATATGGTTCTCATGAGCTCCTTTTACAAGTTTCAATTAGAGAGGAAAATAATACTTTGGTTTGGTTGGTGAAATAGTTACTTTGACGATTTTACTAAGGTTTTAAGAGGAGGAATGTAGGTTAGATTTTCCCTAGATTTTATACTAAATACTCGGTCCTAAATGTGGTCCTTGTATTCGAGGTAGGCATTTTCGCTAGAAAAGCCCGGTTACAAAATACTCACACCGTTAGATAAAAATCTCATACTCTTAGTATTTATTGTTTTGTCAATGGCAATCTCAAAAATGGACCTTTTCAGGTCTCGATGGAATGTGTAGAGACAAATACTCTAAGTGTTTTTAATACACAAATTATCTTGCCTACTACTCAAGTGGGTTGAGATTTGCTCACTGTGCCGACCTCACTTTCGTAAGTGTCATAAGAATTCTTTCGAATCCCCTAGCATCATTCAAGCTCGTGTCACTACGTTCTACTTATTTCTAAGTTAACAACTAGACTTTAGATCCTTGCAAGTGATCGGCTTGTTCGCATCCTTGGGTATAAATCGAGAATGAAAGACCAAAACAACAAATATTCTAAGTATAAAGATTACTCAAGCATTTTTAATAAAATCCAGGTACTTCTCCTTCCTACATCCCAAAGGATGTTTAGCCCATAATTAAAGTAAAGAAAACAAGAGAGTAGAAGTTGCACATAATTAAACTAAAAGTGACTTGAATAGAACTCACAGTGGGGAACGAGGGTTCGTCCCTGTCACTATGTATTGCGAACTACAATTAAACTAAGAAAGTAAATTACTGAAAATTAAAGCTAGTTACTGCAGTAAATAAAAGACTAAAGCTAATGTGGTAGTTGAGAGAATTTAAGGCTAAGCAAAAACTCAAAGATGATCATAAATGATACCCAAGTGCTCCTTTATATACTAGGAGAAAGAGTTGGGTATTACACAAAAGAGGTGGGTCTTCTAAAGGGTAAAGACTGCTGGTTTAAGCTGAACATCAGCCACTTTGGATAATCCTTTTACCCAATAGATCCTTTGCCAAGTCAATCTCTAAGTACAAGAAGGTGTACTTGTTGTCATCTTTAAGGAAGCTACTTTGTACTTCTCCAGCCCATATTTCCCTGTCATTTGAACCTTCTAAACTCCTGAAAATTAAATCCCAACTAGTAGTTTCTTTTGTCTTCTTCTTGATTTGCTCGAACAGTGGGAAGCCGGAGTGGGCACTACAGTGGTCACTGCAGGATAAAACGTGAAAAACACTCAAATTCCACCAAATAATTTATTAAAGACTATGGTTTACTCTTTTTGCTCATTTTCAAGAATTATACCAAGAATGGGGGTTTTGAGAGGTGAAATGGCTGAATTTGACGAAATAAAATAGAAAACAAAAGAAAATAATAACTCTAAAAATAGAGTTATCATCGAGATAATGGTTGTTGGCCTCTAATTCTGTGCCATGGTCAGGGTCGACCAAGGCATTGTCCGCTGCTTCGTCTATGATATCCTCTTCCTGAGGTATTTGCTCTTGAGGAGGTTGCTGTTGTTGATCCGCCATTGAATCTGTAAAACAGACGCACAGTTAGTAATTGGGATGAATGACCAAGTGTCGGTGCGTACCTTTGCATTAAATGGCCTCAATCTGATATAGAATGAGGACTGGCAGTGGCAAACTAGGTACTGTATTGACATAACAGAAGTGTCCGGATAAAAGGATGGAATGTCAGACCTTTCCGGACAACATATGGTTTCCGGAAAACTCATGGTATCCGGACAATGGTATCCGGATGACACAAGATACCGGATAGGATGAGCGTTCCCGGATAAAGGAGTCCGGTCACACAAGCTTCCCGGTAGTTGAACTTACCGGAAACCCGAAGGTTCACGGACAACTAGGGTTTCCGGGTGATGTGAGAGTCCGAGCAAAATATCTTGAAGTTTGAACGTTACCGGATAAACTACCCTAATCTTGAATGTGTCCGGATATGACGAATGTCTCCGGACGATATTCAAGATTTCCAATCTAACACTACATCGATTTAATCACTGTGGAAATCATTTAGGTAGTGTCGACATGAGGAAATGATCACACAGAGGCATCTTAATCGTGCTAAGCAGTACCAAACGACCCGAAATTGACGAGGCGCACAAGGGTTTTTCGGACCTGACCAATCGATTAAATCGATGGTCGAGATGTGTGCCGAAGTGTGTGAACTAAGTATCAATGTGATCGGAAAGGAAGGACGAACAACATACCTGAATCTGGACGAAAAACTATCGAGAATCAAGGATGTGAGATGGAGTCCGAGCGAGAGAGAGTAAGACGAGAGGGTTTAGGGTTTTAGCAGGGGAATCCGGGTAAATGAGAAAAGAGAAATCCGGATGGTATATATGTACCCGGATGGGGTATCCGGGTTCTTACCCAACCCGGGTAGAGACCCGGTCCAGGTACTGTCCGGATACTGTCCGGACTCCGTGGGTTGTCCGGATACTGTCCGGATACTTCGACAATTGTCCTGTTCCTTGGAATTTTTCAGTAATTGGAACTGTAAGAAGACGTTATCTCTCTCCCCCTCAAGCTGAGGATGGGGATTTCATTGGTCCCCCTCGGATAGTGCAGTAGAGTGTAGTGAGGAGTCCGACACCAAAAACAACGTGTAGCATTTTAAAGAAAAAATTGTGTCGCTCCCCCTCAAATGATGAACGTAACTTGAGAATCTCACAGGAGTGCCCACACACCAAAAAACTTTTTAGCATTAAAGAAAAACTGTGTGTGACTCTCCCCCTCAAAGGATAAGTAAACTTACTTGATACTTCTTTGTGCTCCCCCTGAACACATGAACACACTTTGAAAGCACAGAGATAGATAGATAGATAAACAGATATAGACGACAGTATGAAATAAAAGAAACACACGAAGAAAGAAAGGACAACAAACAAAATCTACGAAATAAATACAGAGACTAAATCTAACGATGTAACTGGAACAAGTAGAATACGAGTGCGAGGAAGTGTGTGCTCATTCATCAGGAGGGTAAACACCGGATGAGGAGTAGACAATTACGCGTATATGTATGGAACTTGTTACGGGCACACAATCGGATTACGTCGTCAGTTTTAGCATACCTAACTTTTGCACAAGAGTGTTAAAACGTTTTTCGTCCAATGCTTTGGTAAATAGGTCTGCTAGCTGATGTTCAGTATTTACAAAGTAGAGTTTGATGGTACCTCTTTCGACGTGATTCTTAATGAAGTGATACCGAACGTCTATGTGCTTCGTCTTGATGTGTTGAACCGGGTTACTTGATATAGCGATGGCGCTCTTCGAGTTACAGTAAATCGGGACCTTGATGTACGTGAAACCGTAGTCTTTGAGTTGCGTCCTCATCCAGATGACTTGGGAACAACAGCTCGCGGCAGCCACGTACTCTGCCTCGGCAGTTGATGTTGAAACGCATTGCTGCTTCTTTGATGCCCAACTTCCCAGGCTATCTCCCAAAAATTGAATGTGACCCGACGTGCTCTTCTGGTCCAGCATGCAGCTCGTATGATCCGCGTCGGAATAGGTGGATAGTGCAAAACCTGTCTCTCTCGTGTACCACAGACCAAGATCAGCAGTACCACGTAAATAACGAAAGATTCGTTTGACAGTAGTCATATGGGACTCTTTAGGTTTTGATTGATATCGGGCACACAAGAAAGTTGAGAACATAATATCCGGCCTACTTGCAGTTAAGTACATTAGAGAACCTATCATCCCGCGATACAATTTAGGATTCACATCCGTTCCGTGAGGATCGGTGTGAATCTTTATATTGGGCGCCATGGGAGTTTTCATTGGCGAGGACTGGTCCAGCTGGAATTTCTGAAGAATATCCCGGATGTACTTAGCCTGGTTTATGAATATCCCGGTCGACAGTTGTTTAACTTGAAGACCAAGGAAGAAATTCATCTCGCAAAGCATGCTCATTTTGAAAAAATTTCCCATAAGAGTGGCAAAGTTCTTAGCGTATAGGGGACTGGTAGAGACGAATATTATATCATCTACATACACTTGAACGAGGAGTATGTGACCATTTTCGTTTTTGATGAATAAAGTCGAATCGATTTTACCTCGTGTGAATTTGGACTTTATCAAGAACTCGGACAGAGTTTTGTACCATGCTCGCGGAGCTTGCTTTAGACCGTAAAGCGCCTTGTCTAAAATGTAGACGTGATCAGGCTTCGAGTCGTCCACGAATCCGTCTGGTTGTGACACATAAACTTCTTCCTCGATATTGCCGTAGAGAAACGCGGTCTTCACATCCATTTGGAAGACTGTGAAGTTCTTGTGTGCGGCATAAGCAAGGAACATTCGGATGGCCTCGATTCTTGCTACCGGAGCATAGGTTTCATCATAATCAATCCCTTCTTGTTGACGATACCCCTTGGCCACGAGACGCGCCTTGCTGCGTACGACGATTCCGTCTTCATCCTTCTTATTCTTGAAGATCCATTTGGTTGTTATCACCGTCTTGTTCTTTGGACGTGGAACCAGTCGCCATACCTTCAGAGCCTCGAATTGGTTGAGCTCTTCTTGCATAGCAATGATCCAGTCCGGATCTTCAAGCGCTTTGCGTACATTCGTCGGTTCGATGTTGCTTAAGAAACCGGAAAATAGACAGAAGTTGGCGGATGCACCTCGTGTTCGAACAGGTGTGGAGGGATCGCCGATGATTTGGTGTAAGGGATGAGCTCGCGTCCATTTGGTGGTATGCGGAAGCGGTTGCTGAGTAGAGTGAGACGCGTCCGAATCCACATAACCACCAGAAGGTAGGTCTTGTACCGCCTCGAGTGTTGCAGGTTGATTTCTCGGAGGAGGTGGGGGAGGATTCGTCGATGGTTGGTCAACTCCCGGTTCCGAGGAGTTCAGAAGTTGATCGTCGGTTGTAGCAGAAGACGAATCACCAGGAGTGATCTCTGGATTTGTAACAGGTTCCTCCCGGGGGATAACAGTATCAGTAGATGTTGATGACGACGGTTGTGCTGTCTCCACAGTGATGGATGACATGTTTGTAGAAGGAGGCAGACCGGATAGGTGCGACGAGTCCTCAATACGAGCAGCTTCAAGTCGATGTTGTGCTGAGACAGTAGGGGAAAAATTAAATATGTCATCATAAAAATACTTAAACAATAAATCTAAATCAGATGAGTTATCATTCGATGAAGATGCATGATTCGGATTTACTGTCGCTTGTGTAGATCCCGAACTTGGAGGTCCGGAAGCTAACACGCCAGTTAAACCGGGTTCTGAACTGAGTTGTTCAGAAGCCAAGTCTGCGGCTTCGTCGAATGTCACGTTTATGCTTTCAACAACGGATTTGGTCCGTTTGTTGTAAACGCGATACGCCTTAGCCTGCATGGAGTATCCGATGAAGACTCCTTTGTCCGCCTTGGGGCTGAATTTGCCAATATCATCTTTGTCATTTATAACGTAGCACGTGCATCTGAACGCATGAAAGTACTTGATGTTCGGAACGTGGTTGTTCATGATCTCGTACGGCGTCTTGTTGAACCGCTTGTTGAGGATGGAGCGGTTTTAAGTGTAACAAGCCGTAGACACCATTTCGGCCCACAGAAATAGCGGCAGGTTGGCTTGGGAAAGCATAGTGCGAGCAACCTCGACAAGAGTGCGGTTGCGTCATTCCACCACTCCGTTTTGATGAGTAGTGCGTGCAGCCGAGAAAGTGTGAGCAATGCCGACTGAAGTCAGATAATTGTCTACGGTCTGATTCTTGAACTCCGTCCCATTGTCGGTTCTAATAGACTGAACTTGTTGCATTTTGTTCAGTTGGACAGTCTTCAGGTGGTCGATGATTAGCTCCGCAGTTTCGTCTTTCGAACGTAGAAACATCACCCAGGTGTAGCGCGAGAAGTCGTCCACCATCACGAGAACATATTTGCGCTTGTTTATGCTTGAAACACGCATCGGCCCACACAGATCCATATGAATAAGTTCTAGGGTCCGGGTCGTGCTCGGAGTTGCTTTCGGCGGGTGCGGCACTCGCTTCATCTTTCCCATCTCACATGCCCCGCAGAGACGATCCTTCATGAACTGAAGGTCGGGCATGCCTTTTACGTGTCCGCCCAGCACCAACTTGTTGATACTCTTGAAATTTAGGTGCGATAGTCTCCGGTGCCAAATCCAAGCTTGTTGGGAATTGGCCTTTGACATGAGGCAGACAGGGTTATCGGGCTTCAGAGTTGCGAGGTCGATCGTGTAGAGATTGGTCTCGCGTTTGCCAACCAATAGCTCCTCTCCGTCATCGTTGACGATTCTACACCGTGTCTTTTTTAAGCTGACCTCGAGATCTTTGTCGCAGAATTGCCCGATGCTGAACAGATTGTGTCCCAATCCCGCGACGTGTGATACCTTCTTGATTGTGAGCTTATCTTGAACAATGTCGCCGTAGCCCACGATCGGCGCCTTGTTATCGTTTCCAAATCTCACGTGTCCACCGTATTCTTCCTTGTAGTTCGTGAGAAGCTCCTTTCTTCCGGTCATGTGCTTGGAGCATCCAGAATCTAAGTACCACACATGACCGTGCAGCAAAAATAGATCAACGGAGTGTAGGTACCCAAATTTGTTTGGGTCCTGGAGGGTTAGATTTGGCACCTCGTGGAGGAACTTGCTTTGACCCAGATTTCCCCTTGGGTGTAGGTTGTACACCTTTAGCGAGAACTGATTTTGGCACAGGTTGCCTCCTTGGTGTAGAATTTACACCGTTTAGAGGAAAGTTATTTTTAGCAGGTTGCCTCTTAGGTGCCGGTTTTACCTCAGTAGGAGTAGCCCGTTTTGCATTAGGTTTGGTCTCCCGCTGTGGTTTAACCTCTTATTGGTACCCTCGTTGAGTATGGTGTTTCTTGTTGGTTTTACGAGGGTTTCGTTTGGGTGTATGATTAAACATGTGAGGTGACCCATACAAATCATTTAAGTTAATTTGATCAAAATCATTCGAACCACATCTAGAACAAACTAAACAATCACGCGATAATTGAATCAATTGATGAACTGAATTAAGTTTAATCGGGAAAGAAACTTCAAAACGATTCCAATTATTCCAAACACAATTGTCTTTGTTTGTTCTAAAATTGAAAGCAGTAGGGAACGACTTTGACGCTGCATCCTTGACAGATTCCTTGTTTAGCCACTTTGGTTTTTCTGGTTTTGCTCGACCATTATTATCTGAAACAACAGGGACAGAATGATCAGTGACTTTAGACGGAACAGTATTTTTGGTAGGCAATGGTCCGGTCTCCTGCTTCGACTGTGATTGCCTTTTAGAAACAGGTTTAGAAGTTGGTTTTGATTGAGAAATCTTGATCACAGCTGGGGCCTTTGTTTGAGAACTGCTACCTTTTATAAAATTGACCGGATGATTGACTACTGGAGACAAAAAAATCAGTGTGACACGGGAGATGTTTGTCGAAAGGGAACGACTCAAACTCTCCATCAGAATTGCCTTCAGAGTTCATGAATGCTGAAAAATCGACGTCCGGAATTACTGGACTTGGACCGGTCGAGAAAGGCGAGGAACACGCTGTGCTTTCGGTTGTGTGCTTTGGGAAATTCGGTGCGGAAGCGTTTGAAAAATCAGAATTTAAGTTCCTTTTAACACACTCATCTTGAGAAACTTTATTTTCTTGCGAAGAGATATTTCCGATGAAGGCTTTACACGAGGATGTGTCAGATGAGTTAGAGGAGAGTTCAGGTGAAATCTGTTTTTCAGATTTGAGTTGGTCAATTTGCTCTTGGAGTTGACCATTTCTTGCATACTCCTCCATCTTTTCTGTTGCCAAAGCAGCCAGTTTCGATGTGAGCATATTAATTTCACCTCGAAGGATTTCATGTCCTTCATTTGACACACCTTCGGTTTTCTCAGATTTGAGTTTCTCAAGTTCCTGAATTAGCGCTTTCTTCTAGTTTTGAAAAACAGACCTTTCTTTCTCAAACGACTCCTCCAACTCGACAATCTTTGCTTCCAAGATGAGAGGGGGAACATAGAGTTTAAACTCGTCCATCTCAGTCTTGGTTGCTGGTGCATGGTCCTCATCCTTTTTGGAGGAATCCTTGGGCTTAGCAACCTTGTAAGGGTCGAAGTAGTCATTTGAGAGATACTTTTTGTTCTTTTTATAGGAATTATTCAAAGGTTCATAACAAAACGGAAGCTGAATTCCTCGTTTGTGTGTGCGCTTATATTCCTCGATGTCCTCTTCCTTTTTAGGTTCAAGAGGACCAGTCCATTGAATGGCATATTCCGGATACTTTTTATCTAACCCAAAGCATGCAAAATCATACAAAGTTGGTGTATGCCATCATCCCTTTTTCAAATAATGTGGGTTATCATATTCGATATCCCATTCTTTGTTAAAGTACGTGAACTCTTTGGGTTTATTCAGAAAGATTGTTTGATCAGTTTGACCCCTTTTGTGGAGTTTGGTTTCAAGATCAAGAATTTTAGTAACAAACTCCTTGTGCTGAATTTGAAGAGAGGAACATTGATAAACAAGTTCTTGTTTGTCATTCATGCACTGATCAAACTGAGACTGAAGATCAGATAATTTGGCCCTTAAGTCTTTGGGTGCTATTGAAAGGATTTTGCATTTTTCCTTTAACATAGCATTTTCAGACTTATGTTTATCAGTTAATCGCATTTGAACATCTAGCTTTTGGGTTAGTGAACTAATCTCAAGCTGTTGTTCGTTAGTGGTGGCATTAAAGGAATTCGCCTGATCAATAAGGGATTGCATATCATTCATAAGCTCTTGTAGAGAAATTTCATATACCTGACTTGTCTTCCCTTCATCAGCTGGAGAGTGATAGCCCATGAAAGCATTTGCACCATCAGAACGACCCAACCAGTAGTCGTTTTCCACGAACATAGCTTCTCCAGCTTCCTTCTGCTTAGCCAGTGCCAGTTTGGCCTTGTAGTAGTGAGAATTTTTTACTACGGGCCTTTTGCAGTCTTTAGCAAAATGACCAAGCTTTCCACAGTTGTAGCAGGTCACTGGTTCATCTCTCTTCTTTCTATCATCTTTCTCCTTCTTCTTCTTCGTCTCAGACGTGTCCTGCTCATCAACTTTCTTCTTTCCCTCGTGCTTGTCTTGATAATCATGGCGCTTGTTGGAGGTGGTGGAGTAGCGCTGATTACTAGACGTTGGCTTCTTATAGAATCGTTGTTGTTGAAAAAATTTAGTGAGTAGAGCAACACCTTTCTTGAATTCAGCAACTTCATCATTCGAGTCACTGTCTTCCTTTTTAGATTCGGAAGAGCTTTGCCTTTGAGCACGTTTAGAATGATGGCCCGAAGATTTCCCTTTCTTTGAGGATATGAGTGCTATAGGATCAGCAGCTGGCTTTGCTTCAGTCTTCTTCTCTCCCAGAAGTTCATTTACTTCATCTTCGTCTTGAAGAAGCGTCTCATACAGTTCGTTGATGCTAAGGTTCTCTATCAAGTTGTTGTGCTTAACATGAGAAGAAAACACCTTCCATTCGGGTAGCAAATTGTTGAGGAACTTGAGCGTGTTCTCCGTGTTGGAACGAACAATCTGGTTCTTGTTCAGTTCATTGAGAAGTAAGCAGAAGCGTTCATATGCTTGGGTTAGAGTCTCGCCATTGCGTTGCTTGAAACCATCGAACTTGGTTATTGCGCTGTTGATCTTTAGTTGATTACCAACAACACTCCCACGCATCATTCTAGCCACTTGATCCCACATGCCTTTTGCCGTACCTTTGTAGCTGTCGATAGCTTGGTAGATTGAGTTGGGAAGTGCTTGGATAATATATCTCTTGGCATGCTTTTCGCCTTCTATTCTGCCACTTTCCTCTGCGGTCACCTCGGCTTCAGTCTTGTCCTCATAACTAGTCACAGGATTTGCTGCAGTTAGTGCAATGGTCTTCTGCGGCCAACGAATCGGACCATCTTCAAGAGCTTTCTTGATGTACACATAGTTGTCCTTAGATTCAATGAAGATCATGAATCTATCTCGCCATTGGCTATACTCACCTTGATAGAGACAAGGTGGTTTGGAGTCGGTCCCAATAGGAATTGCGTCACGTGAAGTCATCGTAGGTTGCAACGGAGTGATCGTCAGACGTGTAGATTGATTCAAAGAGTAAACCTAACGCAAGGCACTAAAAGAGGGATCCTAACGCAGGTTCTACGACTGATATGAACTAAGAGTGATCTTACTGGATAGGAATCCGAATAAGGGTCTGATCTGGAAGTGTCCGGATCAGAATTCGTGAAAACAGTTCAAAAATGCAAAAGAATCCGGATAGCTAATAGAATCCGGATAGAATCAGATTTCCGGATAACAAAGGTTACCGGAAAGTATGAGTGTCCGAATAGATTAATAACAAAGCAATACTTACCGGATAACTTAAGATTTCCGGATAACAAGAGTTTCCGGAAGAAGTACTTACCGGATGCAAGGATATCCGGGAAAAATTATGACCGGGAACTTTGGGTTTCCGGAAACAAATTTTACCCGGATAGATTGGAGTTTAGTATACTTACCCGGAATGCTGAACTTACCCGGAATGTTGGACTTACCCGGAAAGAATGACGAATCCGGATGTGATTCACACAAATGTCCGGAAAGAATTGGCCGCGTCCGGAAACCTCGGTTGTTCTATCCGGATTCTGCGGCTGACTTCTCAATTTCGATTGCAACTCGATTAGGGTTGCACAAAAACGTTCCTGAAAGATTAGAAACAATCCCAAACACAAAAACAACACTAAACTAATCGATTTTAAAGCAAAAACAATGAGTTTTGATGGTAAAAAGTTCGATTTTTATTGAAGAACACTACCAAAAACTTTGAACTTTGATTTGCTTAATTGAACACTCAAATGGACGAATTGGGATGTGAAAATTTGCAGAAACACTAATGACAATAATGCTAACACAACCCAATAAACAGAATCGAACAATTTTATCAGAATCAAGATTTTGATTTTTCAAGATGAACATAGACGAGAAAAGTCAAACACTTACTAGAAATCGATGAAAACGCTTTGAATCAAATCCGTCCGTCTGCTCTGATACCAATTGTTAAATCCAGATCCGTGCAACAAATATGAAATCAGTAATATGTACGATAAGAACAATGATTTCAACTGGTCATCCATGTATTATGCTTTAATCAGAGTGTTTACAATACAATTCAGAAAAGCAAATGAGACAACTAACTTGTTTTTCCAAGCTAGAAGAACATTATATATGCGGGCCCGTGGTTAACAAGCCCACGGCCCGTTCACTAATAGGCTCAAAATAAGGAAATACAAATTACACCCTTGAACTTTAAATCAACATTAAATTGACCCTAAAAATAAGTATCCGCTTCCAAGGATTGATGATTTGTTTGATCAACTCCAAGGTGCACGATGCTTTTCAAAGATTGATCTGAGGTCGGGATACCATCAAGTACGAGTAAAGCATGAAGATATTCCTAAGACGGCGTTCAGAACGAGGTACGTGCATTATGAATTTCTTGTAATGCCATGCGGGTTGACAAACGCTCCAGCCGTGTTCATGGATTTGATGAACAGGGTATGTCGACCATTCTTAGACAAGTCTGTCATCGTGTTCATTGATGACATACTTGTTTATTCGAAGAATGAAGTCGATCATGAATGTCACCTTCGTGAAGTCTTGGAAGTTCTGAGGAAGGAGAAATTGTACGCAAAATTTTCAAAGTGTGAATTTTGGTTAAAAGAGGTACAATTTCTGGGGCATGTGATTACTTCGGAAGGAGTCAAAGTAGATCCGGCAAAGATAGAAGCAATGACGAACTGGGAAAAACCGAAGAGCGCATCTGAAATAAGGAGTTTCTTAGGTCTAGCAGGTTACTACCGGAGGTTTATCAAAGACTTCTCAAAGATTGCTTCTGCTTTGACCATGTTGACTCGGAAGAATATAGAGTTTATATGGACTGAAAAGCAAGAGTCAGCTTTCAGAACATTACATCAGAAGCTGTGTGAAGCTCCTATTCTTGAACTACCGGAAGGAACGGAAGATTTGGTCGTGTATAGTGGCGCGTCAAAGGTGGGTTTGGGGTGTGTGTTGATGCAACGGGGCAAGGTGATTGCTTACGCATCAAGACAACTCAAAGATCATGAGATAAATTACCCCACCCATGATTTAGAACTTGCAGTAGTAGTGTTTGCATTGAAATTGTGGCGACATTATCTGTATGGAACAAAGTGCACTCGCTTTACTGATCATAAGAGTTTGAAGCATGTTTTCGATAAAAGAGAGTTGAACATGAGGCAGCGGCGTTGGTTAGAACTACATAAAGACTACGATTGTGAATTGCATTACCATCCCGGTAAAGCAAATGTTGTGGCTGATGCTTTAAGTAGAAAGGAATATAGTGGGTGCTTGAAACCAACTAACGCCAGAATTGATGTGACATCAAGTTTGATTGAAAGGATAAAAGATGCTCAAACGGAATCCTTATTAGAAGAAAATCTGAAAGATGAAGTTATGGTTAAACAGCAGCTTCAACTGACTAAAGATAGTCGTGGGTTCAAACTGTTCCAAGGTCGCGTTTAGGTGCCAAAGGTGGGAGGAAATCAGGAGTTAATTCTCGAAGACGCCCACAAGTCTAAGTATTCTATACATCCTAGAAGTACTAAGATGTATAGGGATCTAAAGCTACATTATCTTCACACAAAGTCATCTATGCATTCTTACCTAGATTCAAAACCCAAAAATCTTTTTTACGAGCAAATAAGTTATTCTCAATAACACCCAAACGAAATAAAATCCCACCACAATAATCATAACTTGAAGAAACGACCGGGTAAAATCGATTCAAATCTTAAAACCAATATAATCAAAATTTCCACCAAATCCACCTATAACTCTCGAATTTTCACAATAATTCCTAAATTCACTTATTTTCCAAAAAGAAGCAACTCATGCCCACACATCATTAATCTTAATAACACAATATGAAGCATTACGATCACTCAAAACACTTTCCTACTAATATTAATTTAAAACCAACGATCGTTTTACACAAACGCCATATTCTACACTTTTACTAATCTCTCTCAAACTCATAAACATATACTTTCAACGTAAGACTTGCTAACAATTGCAAGCCTTAGATTAATCACCCAAAATAAAGAAAAATGCCAAACACCTTAGATAGAATTTGCACCCGAAGCTATTTCTCATACTCTTTCAAGGAACTATATGCTTAACAAAAGATAATTTTACACATAACACCACCTATTTTATATCACCCAACAACTTTGTTAGAGCATTATTGTAGCTATCAAGACAGTATTAATATCTTGTACTGTTCTTCTTAGTAGAGGCATGGACATGTCATGGCCCTACTATATAAAGAAGACTCCTTTGTTATTTCCATAACACTTGTAGCATTTGTCATTTTGTACTTTAAAGTCAATATATGGATGACACATTTGCTCTCTAGATTCTCTTAACATTACATTGCTAAATTCTGGGTTTATCAATTGGTATCAGAGCTAAACAGAAGATTCAAGCAGATTAAGAAGGAAATTGAAGAAATTTTACACTGATTTGAAGGATTCGGACCATTCATCATTCATTGTTCATCATGGTTTCTTATCATTCGTCGATTACTGTTCATCTGAGATTCATCACTTTCTATCATTTTTGATCTTTTTGATCGATTCTTGGCATTATAGCACTCGGTTTTAATCCCTGATCATCTTTAATTCTCGGATTATTACCAAATTCTGCTCAAAAATCTTCGAATTGATCACTTTTCATCATTTTTGTTCGAAAACCCTATTTTACTGATTTTGGATCAAAATTCGATTAAATCGATCGAATTAAGATTTGTAATCAACTAGAAAAGTGTGCGACAATTGATTTCGAACAAATCAGTGCAAATCTCGTTTCATTTGAACAAGAATTAAAAAAGTTAAGGCTGAATCAGTGGTTTTTGGGGTGAAGTGAAGGTTTCGGATTGTTCTTGGGGGTTTCAGATTGTTCATACGGGTTTCGGACCATTCAAGGGATTTCACTTGATTTCGAATCACATAGATAAAATCACAAGTGTTGGTTTCGGATCGATAATCATACGAAACCTTTGGTTTCGAACCCAGCTATGTCTGAATTCTGTGGTTACGGATCAGTCTTCGTGTTGGTTTCGAATCAGAGTTGATTTGGATTTTGGTCAAGTGTTGATTTCGATTTCAGTTAGAGTCGAAATCCTTTGTTCCGCATCAAGTGAGGTTCGAATTCCGTGGTTTCGCACCCAGTTAGGTTCGAATTCCGTGGTTTCGCACCCACTTAGATTCGAATTCCGGGGTTCCGCATCCTGTTAGGTACGAAATCAGTGGTTCCGTATCCAGTTGCATCCGACTTCCGTGGTTCCGTATCCAGTTGCATCCGACATCTGTTGGTTTCGGATCTAAGTACATCCGAATTCTTGAGAAGTTTTTAGTTGCATCCAAATTCTAAGTGTAATTTGTGTTACACTTACTGCTTGATTTTCTGAACGATCATTTTGTAGCGATTTGCAAAGATGTCTAGAGAATTACTGAGTATGGGTTCAAAGAGTAAGCCTCTAGTCTTAATGGCCGAAGAGTATTCTCAATGGAAAAAGAGAATGACTCAATTTCTGAATCATCAAAACAGAGAACTCATGTTGTCTATTCAAAATGGTCCTTACAAAGCATACATAGATATTGGTGGTATTGCTGAAACTGCTACAAGTCAGTATGTTCCTCCAAGAAGAGTTGAAAAAGAATACAAATATTACAATGAAGCTGACAAAGCTAAAGTTGAAATTGATGAGTTAGCTTTGACGTATCTGACCCAGGCCATCCCAAATGATATCTACAATCGAGTAGATAGTCGTAATACAGCTAAGGAGATATGGGATGAGTTAGAAAGGCAGTTTGAGGGATCATCAAAATCCATGAAGACCAAAAAGAATCAAAGCATCAATGCTTATGAAGGGTTTAAGGCTGATGGCGAATCATTGAAAGAGACCTACAATCGCTACAACATCATCCTTAATGATTTAAGAAGGAATGGAGTCGACAAATCAGAATCGGAGATAAATTACAAGTTTATCAAGAATCTACTACCAGAATGGGATTCATACTCCATTCAGCTCCAAATGTCTAGGGATATGGATGATGAAAAGTTGACCGACATTTTCAGTATTCTTGGTCAACACGAATATAAAGTAAAAGTTGTTAGGGAAAAGGATATAAAGGTCGAAGAGTCTTTAGCCCTTCTGAGTGAACATAGGAAGATTGGAGCAGTGAAAACAAAAGCTTTGATTTCTGGGATAAGTAAGAAAAAGATGAGTTCTGATGATGATAACAGTAGCAGTTCTGGAGATGATATGGAGGAAATTGCTGAAAAGTTGGCTTTGTTAACAAACAAATTTCAAAACAGATTTGGCAAAAGAAGTTTTATTCAAAAACCAGACCTGATTACAACAAAGCTAACAGATATAAAAGGTTTGAAAAAAGGAATGAGAAAAAGGAGGAAGAGAAAGAAGAGAAAGAGGAGAAAGAGGAGAAAGAGGAGAAAGAGGAGAGGGAAGAAATGAAGGATAGAGATGACCGAAACTGTTATAACTGCGGAAAACCCGGTCACTTTGCTAGAGATTGTACACTGAAGAAAGTCAAGGATTCTGAGTACTATAAGAGAAAAGCTCACTTGGCAAAAGCCAAAGAAAGTGGAAAGCCAGTCCACGCTGAGGAAGAAATTTGGCTCATGGATTCTTCTGATGATGAAGAAGCGCACTTTACTGAAGTAAAGTACAGTCTAATGGCAAAGATGAATGAAGAAGACCAGGAATCCGAGGTATCATCTCTATATCCTTCCAATAATTCTGATAATAATGATAATTCTGACAATGAGTCTGAAACTGAAAATGCTAGATATGAAGAGATGCAAATCGTGATATTTGAACTTAATGAGAAATTTGAAAAAGCTCAAAAGAAACTTGATAAAGTTCAAAAGAAACTTGAAGATGAGAAAAGTTCAAAGTTGAAATATCACGATGAAGTACTTCTTTATAAATGTTTAGCGGAAGATAAAGAAAAAGAAAAAGAAGTTATCAGATCAAAAGTTAAAACGCTTGAAACTGAAATTTCTGAGTTAAAGAAGAAAATGAAAGATATAAATGATGAAAACATAGACTTTCAGTTCAAAATCAAAATTCTTTCTGAAGAAAGAAAAGATGCTTTTGCAAAGATCAAGGAACTAGAAGATTTAAATTATAAAAGAAGTCAGACTGAGCAAACTCTGAAATTACTAACTAGCAACCCAAAAGATACTCAATTTTATAATCCAAAAATGGGTCTAGGATTATCTGATGTAGAGGTTCTTAAGAATGCACCTGAAAATCTTTATACAATTGAAAAATTGGGTGAAGGTTTAAAGGAAACTCTTAAAACTAAAGAACCTGAAATTAAAAGTAAGGTTTTGAAGCAAACAATTATAAAGGAGATTCCTCCAATTTCACAAGTTTTTGTTAAATCAAGTAATGAAGTTTTAAAGCAAACTATCATAACGGAGGTTCCTATAATGTCACAAACTTTTGTTAACTCTCATAATGAAAGTTTGAAACAAACTTTTGCTAAAGATGTTGCTTCAAATCCTTCAACTCCTACTTCAAATTTAGAGAAAGTAAAGACGGATAAAGGTTTGGAAGAAAAGCCTAGATTCAATACGACAAACTTTAAATACGATGAACTAAATTCTAGCTACAAAACCAAAAAGGTTGAACTAACTGAATTTAGTTTGTTATTTTCAAATGAATCTATGGTTAAAACAATTGATACAAATATCAATGAACCTGAATCTGTTAAAACTGAATCTAATGTTGAAATGGAGTCAAATACAAAATCAGATTCTGAAAAAAAGGAGTTTGTTCATAAAATCTCTTCTGAATTTCCTGATTTGAATTCAGCTTTACTCAAAATTGTTGATTTAGAAAACCAAATTTCTAAATGGCAATTAAACTTTGAAAAATTAGAGGATGATTATGAAAACATTGGATTAGACCTTGATCAAACTCGAAAAGTCAATATTGACCTTAAGAGTGAGATTCAAAATTTAGAATCCAAATTATATGAAATATCAAACTCTAAGGTTTCAAAGATTTGTGAAAAATGTTTAAAACAAGCTGAATTAAAAGATCAGAATAAATCTTCAAGTACAACTGATTCTTTTGCAAATGATTCTTTAGAAAAGGTTAAATTTTTTACAGAAAAGAAAGCTCTTGAACTGAGATGTGTAGAACTTTCAAAACAAGTTTCAGATTTTGAGAAAGTTTTATTTCTTGAAAAAGAGAAAAATAAAAAGGAAAGAACTGAGTTTGAAATAGAAAGAAAATATTGTGAAGTATATCATAAAGTGTTTTCATCAAATGTATCTAATGTCAACACAGAACAAAATCTGAAAAGAAAAGAAAAAGGAAAATTATTCGAAACGAAATCAAATTTGTTTCCAAATAATTCTTCTAGCTCTGAGAGTTCTGACAATGTTTCCCATTCTTTCTCAGAAATGGATGACGAAAAGTGCGTGGATCTGAAGGAGAATGTTTCAAATAGCAAGAATAGGAATACCGATATTGAGAAATGTAATTCTTCAAATAAAAATTGTATTCATTCGTGTAATGTTTACAAAGTTTGTGAAATAAAAATTCCGCAATTTCTGATTCTACTTTGTTGACACAAGCAATAAGAAGAATACATTGTGCTCATTATTGGGATAGCTATTTCAAGCTAAATAGAAATGATCCAAAGAACAAAAAGTATAATACTTCATCTGTTTCTTTAAAATCTTCAGCGAACAAATTTGCTAAAATGTTCGGTTTCAGATCAACCAAACAGAATAATAAAAAAGAAACAAAAACAGTTGATGTGAATATGGTTTGTATTCCCAAAAATCAACTCAACAAACCAAATTCACAAAATAACCTTACTTTTAAAGGCAAAATTCAAGGTTCATCAACTGTAATAAACAAACTGATCCGTACTAACAAGAAAGGACCCATACAAATATGGGTACCTAAGATCAGGTAATTTTCTTTTTACAGGACCGTCATGTGTGGGTCATTGATTCGGGAGCATCTAGACACATGATGGGGTACAAGCACTTATTGCACGATTTTACTGTACATCCTGGCGAATCGGTGGGTTTTGGCAACGACTCCAAAGGTCACGTTCGAGGCTTCGTAACGTTGAAGAATGACTCGATGCAAATAGAAAAGATATTGTATGTTGAAGGATTAGGGCATAACCTTTTCAGTATTAGTCAGTTTTGTGACAAGGACTATAAGGTAATTTTTGACAAGAAGTTTTGCTATGTTGTGGATGAGAACTGGTCAGAGATGTTCAGAGCAAAACGATGCGGCGATCTATATATGACAGATTTTGCGACTCTTGTTGCTTCCAATCAAGTTTGTCTTGTTTCAAAAGCCTCTCAAGATGAATGTTGGTTGTGGCATAGAAGACTCTCACATCAAAACTTTCGAAGCATCAACAAGCTCAGAATAGATGGATTAGTTTCTGGGCTCCCTGCGTTGAAGATTGACAAAGTTTCCATCTGTCCGGCATGTGAGATGGGAAAGATGAAACACGTATCTCACAAGTCAAAGATATTCTCTAATTGCAACAATGCCTTGGAATTAATCCACATGGATCTATGTGGCCCGATGCGAACTCAGTCAATGGGAGGAAAGAAGTATATATTAGTAATAATTGATGAGTATTCGCGATATACTTGGCTGGATTTCTTACGACTCAAATCTGAAGCACCCGCGCTGATTATTAAGTTCATCAAGAAGATACAAATACTTCTACAACGCCCGGTTCGAAAAATCCAAAGTGACAACGGAACTGAGTTCAAGAATGCAACTCTTCAAACATTTCTTGAATCCGTTGGAATATCTCACAATTTTTCCGCACCAATTACTCCACAACAAAATGGAGTAGTTGAAAGGAAGAATCGGACTGTTGTAGAAGCGGCTCGAACAATGCTTGCCTATTCGGGTCTTCCATCAAGTCTATGGGCCGAAGCAGTTTCCACAGCATGCTTTACTCAGAACAGGACAATTAGTAATAAACGCTTTAACAAAACTGCATATGAATTAATCAACAATCGTAAACCCGACATCAAATTTTTGCGTGTGTTTGGATGCAGGTGTTTTGTTATGAAAGATCGTGAAAACCTTGCAAAGTTCCAAGTTAAGGCTGATGAGAGAATCTTTATTGGATATTCCTTAAAATCTAAAGCATATCAGATCTACAATAATTGTACAAAATTAATCATCGAGAGCATCAACGTTACATTTGACGAGAGTGTGACTTTGACTTCTGGACAACACAGTTCAGAACTCGGACATAAATCTCAAGCTTCTACTAAAAAAGGAGTAGAACCTGTGGCGAAACAGTTTTCTAATTATGTATTAGATAATAATAGTACTAAAGATTTAGATTTGTTATTTCATGATGCATTTATGGATTATTGTGCAGATATGGAATCACCCATCACATCTGTAAATGCATCTCCACAACAGACGAGTGTTAATATCTCCGGTCCATCTGACGATGTTGGTGCTAGTACTTCTGGGGCAACCAACGAGACTCCAAGTGAACCTACAACTATTCCAGTTTCTGAACCTGAATTTCAGCCTGAAGTTCCGGTTTCAGTAAACACATCATCGGAGGTTTCTACACATGAAATACAACAACCAGAAGTTAACGTACCAGAACCGACACATGTATCTTCAGCTGAATCTACTGAAGAGATTCTTGCAGTTTTGGATGAGAATGATTCATCGAACACTCGTGTAGAGATTCCAACTCTTCCCAGTACACATAAATGGACAAAAGCACACCCCCCAGCAGATATTATTGGTGATCTCAATGATTGAGTGAAGACACGATCTGCGACTACAAACGAGTGTTTGTATGTCAACTTTCTAAGCACATTAGAACCCAAGAAAGCATCTGAAGCTTTACAAGATCCAGATTGGATAAACGCCATGCAAGAGGAGTTAAATGAGTTTAAGTGTAACGAAGTTTGGCATTTGGTGAAGCGTCCTAAAGACAAGACCATTGTTGGAACTAAATGGGTCTTTAGGAATAAGAAAGACGAAGCAGGAATTATAGTCAGAAACAAGGCAAGACTGGTTGCAAAAGGGTATAATCAACAAGAAGGAATAGATTATGATGAAACCTACGCACCAGTAGCAAGGATTGAAGCCATCAGAATTTTTCTTGCATACACCGCGTATAAAAGCAAGAAGGTATTTCAGATGGACGTCAAATCTGTGTTTCTGAACGGAATACTTCATGAAGAGGTTTATGTAAGTCAACCTGAGGGTTTTATAGATCCAAAATATCCAAACCATGTCTACGTTTTAGACAAAGCACTCTACGGTCTGAAACAAGCACCAAGGGCATGGTATGAGACTCTGACTATTCATCTGCTTGAAAATGGATACACCAAAGGTACAATAGATACAACTCTTTTTCTCAAAAAAAGGTAAAGATTTAATGCTAGTACAAATATATGTTGACGACATTATATTTGGATCTACAAATCCCGATATGTGTAAAGAATATGAAGAGGTGATGAAAAGTCGCTTTCAAATGAGTATGACGGGAGAGCTAAAATTTTTCCTTGGACTCCAAGTGACACAGTCAAATGAAGGCATTTTCATTAATCAATCAAAATATATAAATGATATGCTTAAGAAATTTGACTTAAATTCCTCTTCCACCATGAAAACTCCCATGGCTACCGGTAGGCTTTTGAATGCTGATTCATCTGGTATATCAGTCGATCAAAAGTTATAACGTGGCATGATTGGATCTTTACTATATCTAACGGCAAGTAGACCGGACATTTTGTTTGCAGCATCCTTTTGTGCACGTTTTCAAGCTAACCCGAATGAATCTCACCTTGTGGCTGTAAAGTGAATCCTTAGATATCTCAAAGGCACAAGGAATTTGGGTCTTTGGTATCCTAAGGATTCTGGGTTTGAGCTAACTGCTTACACAGATGCAGATCATGCGGGAAATATGATGGACAGGAAAACCACATCTGGTGCTTGTCAATTTTTGGGAGATAAACTTGTAAGCTGGTCATCAAAGAAGCAAACCTTTGTGTCAACATCTACGGTTGAAGCAGAGTACGTGGCCGCCGCTAGTTGCTGTTCACAAGTAATTTGGATGAAGACTCAGCTAAAGGATTATGGATATATCTTAAACAAGATCCCAATTTATTGTGATTCCAAAAGCGCAATTGCAATAACTGAAAATCCTGTTCAGCACTCCAAAACGAAACACATAGATGTCAGGTACCATTTTATCAAGGACCATGTTGAAAAGGGAACTATAGAAATGCATTTCGTACCGACAGAACTAGAGCTTGCTGATCTGTTTACAAAACCTTTAGATGAAAAAAGGTTCGATTTTCTAATCAGCAAACTAGGAATGTTGAATGCTTAGGCATTTCTTAGCTTTCTTTAAAACATTGAGGGGGAGTTCGTGTGATTGTTTAATTCTATTCATACTTTGAGGGGGAGTTATAATTTTTCATAAAGTGATACATCTAACATTCTGGACTCATGTTCTATGAGTACCAAGTTTTCATCTGTCTATGCAGATTTCTCTGAAGAAGAGACAGCAAAATATGCATCTGTTTAGGGGGAGCAGATTGGCATAAGTCTGTAAGTTTAGTACAGTATAAAAAAATTGAAATAAGAGCCTACAAAGTTTTATCTGATGTGAGATCATTTTGAACAGTTTGAATTTTTTTTACTGAAAAAGTTGTATTTTTTCTTGAAAATCTTTGAGATTTCGAACCTTTAAGGATAAGAAATCTTTGATTTCGAACCTTTAAGGATTCGAAACCAAAGGTTTCGGACCCTTAAGGATTCGAAACCAAACATTCTTCGTGTTCTTCAATATAGATCTGTGTGTTCTTCATGCGTGTATGTGGTTAGGGTTTCGAATCATTTTTCAGATCAATTTTTTTTTTCAAAATTAGTCAAGTCCAGATTTCGGATCCTCTATGATACGAAATCTTGGGCAATTCTTGTGAAAAGGTTTTGTGCACAATGTCATGGTTTCGGATCCATCAGGATACGAAATCCTTGGTTTCGAATCCAATTGGATACGAAATCCTTGGTTTCGGTTCCTCTTGGATACGAAATCATCTTTTAAGATATTTTTTTGAAAATGCTGAAATCAACTAAGTCATGGTTTCGGGTCCTTCTTGGTTCGAAATCCTTGGTTTCGGATCCTTCTTGGTTCGAAATCCTTGGTTTCGGTTCCTTCTTGGTTCGAAATCCTTGGTTTCAGTTCCTTCTTGGGTCGAAATCCCTTGGTTTCGGATTCTTCTTGGTTCGAAATCCTTGGTTTCGGATTCTTGTCCATCCGAATCCATCGTGTGTGTATGTGTGATCCGAATCCTACACTTAGAAAATTTCAGAAATGTTTTCAATTTCTTTCAAACTGATAACCTTTTTCAGAACTGTTTTGTTCCAAAACAACAGTTCAGATGGCAAATCAGGAAGAACAAAGCCGTGTTCAGGGCTTTGGTGAACATGTTCCGAGCATACCCGATCCGACACCTGGTGTTCCTTTACCATCAACGCGATCTGTACACCAATCGCAAGCCGGAGTTCATCCCGATCACTTAATCATTCATCCGATCAACTATGTACAGATCATCTTCAACAACCATCATGTTGATTTTGACAAGATCAACATTCATCCAATGGTAAAAGAAGTGCTCAGAAATCACCCGCTAGCGTACGCATTGACTCACACAGTCAATGTGTCTATGCTATATTTACAGCAAGCCTGGAAGAAGATAACCACATCCATGGAGAACGGAAGACCGATCTTTGTATTTCAGATCGATGAATTTATCACGAAGCTCGACTTTCAAAGACTGAGACTTGTACTGAGGCTACCTGAGCCTGATTCTAAAGAAGGAAAGACTGAATTCGATGATTATCCGTCTGAGGAAGACGTATTTGAAAGCATACGCGCAATGGGATATACCAAGAATTTAACACGAGTGAAGGGTTTTAATAAGGCGAATCTACCACCTTTGTACTATACGATCTTTTCTATTCTCAACCGGTGCTTAACTGCCAAACATTCGGGAACTGACAGCGCTAGTATCGGATTTCTGAAGTTGTTTCATGCGGTGGTGTATGATCTTCACGTAGATTATGCAGCCATCTTCTGGCATGAACTGAATGAAAAGATCGAGCTACGTCGTCAAAACAAGGGAAAGCCTTATATTCCGTACATGAGGTTTCGTCAAATCATCATTCAGAGTATGCTTCGGTCCAACCGAGAAATTCCACGAAGAGTAAATCATCCTTCTGTGCCCGAGAAACCAATGCAGTATATTCAAATACCAAAGAGGAAATATGACTATGAAATGCCATTACCGGAAGGGTTCCTTTCATACGCGGATCAGGACACTGAGTGTCTCATTGATTATAGAGAGTCTATGGTCCGGCCAGCACCGGAGGGACCTATCCAAGACTCAACCCCTAGGCGAGAGGAGTCTGTGAGTGTTCAGGATGCAAGGGCTACTGAATGGGGAGAGTCGAGGGAAAGTACCGAGAGGGGAACCGGTGGGGGCCAGTCACCTGTACTTGAAGATGCAGGGTCATCGTCTGAGGACACACATATAGACGACCTTGTACAAGACGATTCTGAAGAAGTAGTTCCTAAACACATTGGGGATGCTCCTTTAGTTGAGTATTCTGATGATAGTACAGAGTCTGACAACGCGTCTGACACCGCGGAGGAACAATATGATGGAGATTCTGATGATAATAATGATGGCAATGATGGAAATGATGGTGCTGATGCAGAAAATATGTTTGGTGATGTTGCTGATATTCTGGTGTTTCCACAAATGAATTTGTCAGCTAATATTACTTTGGAAGAGCTCAACTTTGATGACATGCCCTTGATGTCTTCTCAAGTTAGTGAAGGAATGGGAGGTATAAGGAGAACCGAGGGAGAATTAGTTGAAAATATATGTGAGTCTGTGAGAGAAAATGAAGAAAAAAATATGGAGAGTGTGAGAGCTACCAAACATTTCTATACCAGAAGGGAAGCCACATCCACCACAGGGTCTCATTTGTTGGGATCAGGTGTTGAAAAAAACGTTACTCGCCCAGTAACGCAATTGCACACCTCAGCCAGCCATTCAGCTTCTTGTCAACAAGAAGCTGTCTTATCTTCTCACGGGGCTTTAGCACATAATCTATCCGGGTATTGAAACAGAGCGACCTCCTCCCCGGTCCTCGACATTTATTTCTGCACATGTTGAGCGTTTAGTGCCTATTGCTAATATTTTTGATTCTTTGAATATGACACTTTCTGGAACAACTGATGCGAGTCTTCGTGACCCATCCGGAACACTCAGAGTATATCCTCTCACAGGACTACAAGGAAAGAGTGGAAATCCTACCAGTGCTAACACTATGCCAACACTGAGCGTAGGTCACACAGTTGAAACAACTGTTGTGTCAACGGCGAACCTAAGTGGTGCCGGTGTTACTTTACTCGTCTTTGTGACAAGGGAAACTTTCGATGGCGCCCTAAAGGATATTGAAGATACTTTCATTCGGGAGTTACAAGGAGTTAAGACGTTACTGAAAGGCAAAGGGCCGGTGATTGATGAGCCCGATGTACGTCCACGACCAGAAATTTTCTTGCCTCCGCCTCCACAAAGTCGTGTAACTCAACCTCCTTCAGTTCAACAACCTCCAGTTGATCAAAGTATTGATGAGTTAAGAGGTCTGTTTTATGCTAAGCTGATGTCCATTAGCCCTGAAGATCAACAAAGTAAAACTCTATTATCGCTACTACAGAACTTCCAATCTACACCACCTCCACCACCACCTCCACCTCCACCTTCATCTACAGTTACATCTACGAAGTTCCAAACCTTATCCACAGAGTTTACTTCTTTCAAGTCAACAGTTGTACAATCTTTGAATGATATGAAGCAGTCCATAGATGAGTTGAAAGCATTACTGAATCAGAGTTGTAAGACTCAAGCCCAGGGTTTGAAACGAAAGCATGATCAGGATCCCGAAGATCATGATCATGAGGGGGAGATGAGTAAGAAAAGACGGGTTGAGTCTGAAAGTTCACAAGGTCAAAAGTAAAATCCGACTGTTACTGAAATTTCTGAAATGTTTGAATCTGGAGCTATGGGTGATGAAAGCGGAAAACAGATCGTATTATATGTTGATCCGAATGCAGAACCGACGGTTGAAAATCCGAAGGTAAATGAGGAGGAGATAAGGGAAGTGGTAGATAGGTTTGTGGAATCTGTTGAATTGGTTGAAATCAGTTCTGGTGATGAAGCTGATAATCTGGCAATAGAATATGATCAGTATTGGAAAGTAAAGGAGGAAGCAGAACCGTTCTTATTGCTTACTTATGAACCAGAGGATCAAGGTGTTGGGTTCACACAAGATGAGGTAGACATACTAACTGAAATTTATGGGCCACAAACTCCTGAAGAAATAACAGTAAGTCCTATACATTCACCTAAACACATCCCAAGTACCTCAATACCCGTTCAATCTGATGTTACACCCAAACCACCATACCAGTATCTGAACCATTTTCTGAAACCATTCCCATTCAATCTGAACTACAATCTTTTCATGATCCATTCTTAAAAGAACCAAAACCTGAAGAAACCGAACCTCCATCCACTACACCTTTAGTACCACCTGTCATTCCTACTCATGACGAAGCTGGTCCTTCCAATCCAGCTGATCAACCTGGTCCATCATCCTCACGAAGCAGAAAATTGTCTGAACTTGAACAGCGTCAAAGAACTTTGTATTTGAGAACACCATTCTTGGAAGATTCTAAAAGAAGACTGTTTGTGCATAGAATTAGAAGTTTGAATCCCTATGCCGTGTTGGGAATTACTGATCAGACAGCCGAATACAAGTTCGAGTATATGTACTTTCTGAGAGACAAGTGCCAAAAGAAAAGAGATGTGAGGAGCAAGAAGTTAATTGTGACTATAAAGGAGGTAACTGCCAGATTATACTACAAAATGTGGTATCCAGAGTTTGTTGTTCAGAGGCAGGATTGTAGAGATTACAGATTCTCTGAAGCTGATTTTTGTCACCTAACGATGGAAGATTTTGAGTTTATGTATCATCATTTCAGAGATCTTCAGATCAGAAGAGAAAACGTGACTCTTGCATTGAATGCCATCAAAAGGTTTTTGAGAAGACACATCTTATTCACACAGTGTCATGATTTACAAATGGCCATTGAAAGTTATCAACCAAGAGTTAATTTGTTAAGACCTAATCAAGATTTGCCTGGATTAATGAAGATGGCACTATTTGCTGTAATTGGAGAACCAGAGTTTGGAGTTGTGTTCAGAAGTGGTGCAAATAAGATATTCATTTGGTTTAATGAGTTGGAAAAGTATTCTGACGGTACGCTCAAGATTGTAAGACTTCAGTTGATAGAAAAGCTCAAAAGACATGATGCTGAACGAAAAGTTACTTGGATGTCTTCTAGACCTAGAAGAGTTTTGTCAAGAGCCATTGAAGAGATTGATGAAAGATTGAATTTCAGAATGGCAATGCGAAGAATTGAAACGCATCTTGGGTTTCGAAGAAGAAGAAGACCCTTTTTGCCTTGATAGCTAAGGGGGAGATTGTTAGAGCATTATTGTAGCTATCAAGACAGTATTAATATCTTGTACTGTTCTTCTTAGTAGAGGCATGGACATGTCATGGCCCTACTATATAAAGAAGACTCCTTTGTTATTTCCATAACACTTGTAGCATTTGTCATTTTGTACTTTGAAGTCAATATATGGATGACACATTTGCTCTCTAGATTCTCTTAACATTACATTGCTAAATTCTGGGTTTATCAAACTTATTTCATCATAACCACTTATTCCAACATACCAACTTCACTTTCTCATACCGGCATAACATATCGCTTATCACTCAACATTACTTAATCACACTTGTAACAAAATCGAACACCAAATCCACATATCCACTTACAAAACAAAACGACTCCACCAAAATCCATAATAAATAAAATCAACCATTCAAACACGCAAGATCGTCACGAACAATATTTAATGATCTATAATACCTCGCACTTTTCAATCCCCAAAAGGAGGTAATCTGACCACTTGTATTCCCTTATACTCAAGAAATATATCAACATTCACTAAAAAAAATCCTTAAACAAATATTAAATACTATCAACCAACTGAATCTTGATATTTCAACAATGTCCAATTGAAACATAATACATTTATCCATACTCACCAAACAACTAAATAAAAATATGAATTCTCCGCTTAGGAAGTCTCAAAATACTATTGAAACCTTCGACTCTCATTCCAATCTAAACATATTATTGCCTACAAATCTCGATACCTTAATCGATTTCACTTTTCAATCTTGGCTTCCCATTAAGAACCATCAAACTAAACTTGGATCATAACATATCTTACAATAACCTCACAATGTCTTAACTTAGCAGAACAGCAAAAACTCGATATTTAAATCAATGGCGTACGTGTCTACCTTAGCATACCAAGCCGTTAACTAAATCACGGGACCACCTTACCATCAAATCATACCACACAAACCAATACGATATCTTATAGATATTCACTAGCCATTACTATCTACAACCAACCATTACATCAGTAATAATAAAAATTAAGTCTTAACATGACTTAATTTTCTCCAATTTAGATGAAACAATATCTCAAATACTTCGCTCACTTAGACCACTTTTCTATAATAAGATAAGCTCACAAACATTAAACTCTTATAATAATACTAAACAAATATACAAATACCGCCCCTCAGCTTAAGTCTACGCGATCAACAACCTAATTTAACGATCTGGTTTCCAAATTACCCTCAATAATATAAAATTGACCATATTAATCAAGAAAGCAGCTAAAACTACGATTTGATAATAATTGAATAAAACAATCTACCCAGAATCGTCTAATACAATGACGGAAATAATACTTCCAACCGCAATAAAATAAATTCCAAAAATATATATTATAACACATCTTGCAATACAATCTAATTTTATCACTTAATATAACCACATAACTCGATGATAAGTCAAAGGATTAAATGTCTACCTTGGCCTAGAACTCCAATTTCTTAACCGAACAAATATCACACCACAATAACCATATCGCAAAATCCTCATGATACCTTTTTGACATTCAATGGACAATGTTTGCACGATACCAAACAATGTATCCACATCAAATTAAAATAAAGCCGTATCACGACTTAATTTTGTCAAATCTAGACAAAACACAATCTCAAATATTTCATTGATCCTAGAGGCATCACAACCGTAACTTATACACATACTCCTTCTATAATACCGACAAATCCATTAACATAACGGTAAACTTGTTACCACATCCAATTGTTACACCATTGACTTTTAAACTCGGTCATAAAATATTCTCATAACATCCCTTTTCCAATAACTTATTCCATGGTAATCATTACAATACCCCATCAGAATAATACCTCATATTTCAATCCAGTCATAACAAAATAACTATAATCTCATTTCAAAACATGCACCAGTATCAAAATTATTTCTGTCTCCTAGTAGTCACCACCTAACTTTAACCAAATCTAAATTACTAAAACAATCGGAGATTACAAACCAAATCATTCAACGTGATATTTTGAATAACGGTAGCAGAGAGTGACCGAATATATTTACTACCCGAAAATAACAGTTGGTTCCTTCATTTCGGTTTTCTGGCTAGATTCAGAATTCACAACATTTTATGTTACCCCAATAAAGATTCCAAATCAATAATAAATTAACCATTCCTTATGGTCCAATCTTTTTGAAGTATTTTCGAGCAAAAGATCTGTTCCCTCCACTTAACGGAGACAACCTTTATCGACATACGAAAATAACTTACCAATAAATAAATCTAGAATAAACAAATTTTAATCACATTCCCAAATATAATAAGGTATTTCAGTTCCAACATGCACCTGTAAATTCATGATTACATTGGCGAGATGTAATCTGAAATTGCCTTACATGTCGTTCTTTCTACCATTTATATTTATCATCACAAGGTTCTAAACATAATAGGGACATCCTACTTCACATGCAGTTTAAGTCTAGGTATGGATCCAAATACCTAAATCCCTTAAACTACGGCTCTGATACCATCTGTAAAAACCCAGTTTCCCACTTAACATATAACATAATAATTATTACATAACATGTCACATTGGGGCTACACATTAGGTCCCAGCCTACAAATCTAAACCACTATCCGGAATAGCATACAAACTTTTTGCTAATAATCTTTTCATATAAAAGATTCGTATAGCCACATATCAAAATCAAATATCACATAGCATCTTCAGTTTGCAAGCAAAGCAGTCTCATACATATAATCATAACTTTCGTTCTCTTTATCTCCAACTTGCGCATTCCCTGGAATACATATTTTAAAAACAATGAGGGTTAGACCAATTGGTCTAAGTGAGAAAATCTCTGCCAGTTTAGTAACTATATTATAAAAACATTGATATACAACAAGTATCATAATACCAATCATGACTCGTATGCACTGTTTACAATTCTCTCCGTTGGTCTTTCATACCAACACATGGCCATAATATTAGTTGGTCGCGCTAATCCAACTAATCAATTTACTTCGTTGTACCTTAAAATACAGCCAACTCCGCTGACCTTCAAGTACATCCAAACTCCGCCGGCCCTAAGTCCGACCAAAATGCAATAGTGTAGTGCAATGTTCATATATATACACTACACATCTAATACATCGTATTCCAATTATATCCACATCAACACACTATGTACCACGTAATATCCCAATTTATAAGTACTCTAATTCGAAAATAGTTAAAGTAAAACTCACCTTAATACGATATACACGATAAAACTTTAACCGATACGAAGAATCGAAACCGAACGCAAATCTGAATTAAAGAATCACGTCACAATATAAATAATTTAACCCATTATAATATTCTAAATAATCCCTAAGGAACCTAAACAATACCCGAAAGATCCCAAAACGACATTGAAAGAAAACCCGAAAACTCAAAACAGTGACTTTCGCCACTAGCTGCACGACTTTATAACTAAATCTCAAAATTAATAAACCAAATTCATACTAAAAATCGAACTGGGGTTCACCAAGATTTATAACCAACTCTTTATGAAAACATAAACAAAATTTGAAACCATTCCAAACTTCATTAAAATAAAACCATAATTTTCCATCAAAATAAAACGCATATAAAATTCATATCCAAGGATTCAAACTCAACTTTTAACATGGAAGAATCCCAAAAATACTTTACTATCAAAATTAATGGGTAAAACTCATTCATCAATAGGATTTATAATTATAACCCATAGCTTGAGAAGATGAACCAAAGATGAAAATCCTCCATCAAAAACCACATGAGAAAAGCTTCTTATCCACAAATTAAGATTATCAACAAATATCAATAATTAAACTAATCAAACCAAAATTAAAGAAAATAAAATAAACTTACTTTGAAATGTAGAGGATATGATTTCCAAAACCCTTGAACGTTCTCTCTCTCTCTCTCTCTCTCTCTCTCTCTCTCTCTCTCTCTCTCCCTCTCTCTCTCATTCTCTGATCATCTTAGAGAATGTGAGATAATTTCACAACTCACTTTTCCAAGAACACCACAGCATATTGGTGTTTCTGAAAGGAGAAAGCGTACCTTGTTAGATATGGTTAGATTTATGATGAGTCATACAAAATTGCCTAAGAGCTTCTGGGGGTATGATTTGGAAACTGTCACCAGAATATTAAACAATGTACCGACCAAGAAGGCGACAAGACTCCATATGAGATGTGGTATGGGAAGGTCCCAAGCCTATCCTATATGAAAGTCTGGGGTTGTGATGCTTATCTTAAGCGAGAACCTTCTAGGAAGCTTAAGCCTCGATCTGAAAAGTATATATGTAGGATATCCCAAAGAAACTATGGGGTTTTATTTCTACAACCCTAACGAAAACAAGGTGTTTGTCTCTTGCAAGACTGAATTCTTAAAAAATGATTTTCTAACTAAGTCTGCGACAGGGGATAGGGTGGAACTCAAAGAAATTCAAGAAACACCACAAGATACAAGGGTTGACGCTGGCCCTCAACAAGATGTTGAACCTCAACAAGACGTTAAGGATACCAATGAGAGACAAACGTTCCGAAGGTCGGGGAGGATTCGTAAACAACCAGATAGGTACCTGGGGTTCCTAATTGGTTGTGACGACATAATTGATGATGAACCATTAACCTACCGACAGGTTATGTCAGGTGCAGAATCTGAAAAATGGCATGATGTCATGAAAGCCGAGATACAATCCAAGTCGGATAACCAGGTCTGGAATCTGGTAGAGGCACCTAAAGGTTGCATAGTTGTTGGGAGCAAATGGATATTCAAGAAGAAAACCGACATGAATGGGATCGTGCATACTTTCAAATTGGTAGCAAAATGTTTTACTCAAACACATGGTGTTGACTATGGTGAAACCTTCTCTCTAGTAGCCATGATCAAATCCATTAGGATACTGCTTGCCATTGCTGCATATCACGACAATGAGATATGGCAGATGGATGTCAAAACCGCGTTTCTTAACAGAGCGCTGAGCGAGGACGTGTACATGGTAGAACTAGAAGTTTTTTAGCATCCTAAGCATCCTATTAAAGTGTGCAAATCTCTGAGTAAACAAGTACTATTGGTTCAAACAATATACTTGTGTGTGGCCACACAATTCTCAATTTATATCATCGAGGGGCCGATAGATTTCCCTCTCATCGTGAGAGGAGAAAATTCCATATTGCATGTATACGACTCTCACACAGTTCATATTGTAGCTAACATAACCCTTATAATCACCCGGTAAAAGGTAGCGTTAGACATATATCAAGACACAACACTCCTTGTGCTTGAGATCCCAATATACATCTCAGGAACGCTACCCAGTGAGTTTCACCCGGGTTTGACTGGTATCTACTAGTCCTCCTTAAAGCATAAGATACATCAGGTCTAGTACATATCATGGCATACATTATGGATCCAATTGCCGAAGCATAGGGAACACCCTTTATGTGATCCATATTTTCCTTTGTGGAAGGACATTGAGACTTACTCAATTGTATATCGTGTACCATTGGCAAGTTTCCTCTATTGGAACTCTCCATCTTGAAGTGTTTCAAGACCTTGTCAATGTATGTACTCTGGCTCAATCCAATTAAGCGATTAGATCTATCCCTATAGATCTTTATTCCAAGGATATAGGCGGCCTCTCCCAAGTCTTTCATTGCGAAACACTTTCCCAACCAGGATTTTACTCCTTGTAGCGTTAGGATGTCGTTCCGGATGATTAGAATGTCATCGACATATAGAACTAACACTTTATTAGGATGCTTGGGATGCTCAAAACCTCATGGTTGTACTATGTACACGTCCTCACTCAGCGTTCCGTTAAGAAAAGCGATTTTGACATCCATCTGCCATATCTCATAGTCGTGATATGCAGCAATGGCAAGCAATATCCTAATGGATTTGATCATGACTACTAGAAAGAAGGTTCCATCACAGTCAACACCATGTGTTTGAGTAAAACCTTTTGCTACCAATCTAGCCTTGAAAGTGTGCACGATCCCATCCATGTCGATTTTCTTCTTGAATATCCACTTGCTCCCAATGACTTTGCAGCCTTTGGGTGCCTCTACCAGATCCCAGACCTGGTTATACAACATGGATTGTATCTAGGATTTCATAGCATCATCAACCATGTCGTCACTGAAGGATTTCGACGGGATCGCAGCGAAAATAAACATACAATAATAATAAAAACATACCGCGAAACCCCACTAGCCCAGATCTGTAACTAACTACAAATAGGGACAAAATAAAACAACCATAGGATGTTCAGACAAAACTACTTCAAGTGTTTTTTTGGCCGATGGATGGATTAGAAGCACAAGAAATCAACGTAGATTCCCTCTCGAAGTATCCATACGTGAGTGTCTTTGATCCCGAACGGTTGCTAGCCCAATGAACCAAAACCCGACACACAAGAAATTCGATTCTTGTGTGTGTGTGTGTGTGTGTGAAATTGGCGCCCAAGGAGATGGAGATGGAGAGGGAGTAGAGCCTTTTTTGTGTTTTATGATTTGCTTAACCCTAAACCTAAACAAAGTTAGGTTTAAATACCCTCTTACCATATTTGGATCAGGCCCTTTATTATCTTAATTAAGTTTATGGGCTTATGACCCTTTTAATTAATTATTAACATAATAATTAATCTATATAATTATTAACATAATAATTAAACATGGGCCTCAAGTAATCATTACTTTCAAACAATGGGCTTTTAGCCTAATTAATTATTAACATAATAATTAATTATCCACATTAAGTCCATTATATAATTATCATAATTATAATTTATACACACACACTTTATGATTATTATTCTACTAGAACAATAATTATCTTTCCATTAGAACATGTAATTATTTGGTTCACGACCATCATGGTCAATTCGAGACATACATACTCTATGCGTGCAATCCTTATAGGTTCATCTGATGTCAGTAGTGTATTCATGTGACGTGGGCATAGAGAAACCTACAAGGGTGACCAAGAAAAAGAGTGTGAAGAGTGTGACTCGGAAAGGAAAGGTGAAAGTTGGAAGTTCCAACAAGGTCAAGAAGAATGAGGGAAAGATTCCCCTGGATGCTGTTTGCTTCGAATGTTCTGAGAAAAGGCATTGGAAAAGAAACTGTCCAATTCTGATTGCAAAGGCAAAGAAGGAGATAGCTCAGGGAGTCGGGCCTTCAGGTATGTATACCATCGGTTTATTCACCTCTGATTATGATTTTCGGGTATTGGATACCGAATATGGGACTCATATTTGCTCCTCTTTGTAGGGACTAAGAAGTGAGAGGCAACTGAGGCTGGGCCAGTTGGAGCTCAATATGGGCAATGGGACAAGAGTAGATGTTGTGTCTCAGGGTGATTATGATAGATATTTCCCAATGGTTGGTTATGAAACTTTATGATTGTCTTTACGTTCCTATTATCATGAGAAACATTATTTGAGACAAGATGGATTTATGTTTGAGTTTCTTGACGATAATTCTATTTCTATATGTTTGCATGGGATTTTATATTTTATTGTCAAGCCAATCAATGACATTTATGAAATAGATGTTCATAATAGTCTAAATTCTGAATCGTTGTATAATGTGAATGCTAAAGGCTTAAGCGTGACTTAAGCCAAACATACTTGTGGCATTGTCGTCTTGGCCATATAAATAAGAAACGTATTTCCAAGCTCCAAGTGGATGGGATCTTGGAATCAACTGATGATTCATTTGAAAAATACAAATGTTGTTTATTTGGAAAGATGACTAAAGCACCTTTTAAAGGAAATCCCGAAAGGGTAAATGAGTTGTTGGGAGTGATACATATTGATGTATGTGGGCCCTTCAACCCAGCCACAAGAAATGGTTGCTACTACTTCATTACATTTACTAATGATTTCAGTAGATATGGATATGTTTATCTAATGAAATACAAATCTGAAACCTTTGAGATTTTCAAAGAGTTTCAGAATGAAGTAGAGAACCAACTTGGCAAAAAGATAAAATCCCTTCGGTCTGACCGAGGTGGTGAATATATGAGCCAAGAATTCACCGATCATTTTTAAGAGTGTGTGATAATAACTCACTCCTCCAAGAACACCACAACATAATGGAGTTTCTGAAAGGAGAAACCGTAACTTGTTTGATATCGTTAGATCTATGATGAGTCATACCAAGTTGCCTAAGAGTTTTTGGGGGTATGCTTTTGAAGCTGCCACCAGAATACTGAACAATGTACCAACCAAGAAGGTTGACAAGACCCCATATGAGACGTGGTCTGGGAATGTTCCAAACTTATCTTATATGAAGGTTTGTGGCTATGATGCTTATGTTAAGCGGGAAGCTTCTAAGAAGCTAGAGCCTAGATCTGAAAGGTGTATCTTTGTAGGATATCACAAAGAGACTATTGGGTATTATTCCTACAACCCTAGCGAAAACAAGGTGTTTGTTGCTCGCAAGGCTGAAATTTTAGAAAATAATTTTCTAACTAAGCCTAAGACAGGGGATAGAGTGGAACTTAAAGAGATTCAAGAAACACCTCTAGATACACAGGCTGACACTGGTGCTCAAGAAGATGTTAAACCTCAACAAGATGTTGACGATACCAATGAGAGACAAACGGTCTGAAGGTCGGGAGGATTCGTCAAGAGCCTGATAGGTACCAGGGGTTTCTGATTGGTTGTGACAACATGGTTGATGATGAACCATTGACCTACCGACAGGCTATGTCAAACGTACAATCTGACAAATGGCATGATGTCATGAAAGTCAAGATACAATCCATGTCGGATAACCAGGTCTGGGATCTGGTAGATGCACCTAAGGGCTGCAACGTCGTTGGGAGCAAATGGATTTTTAAGAAGAAAGCCGACATGGATGGGATCGTGCACACATTCAAAGCTAGACTGGTAGCAAAAGGTTTTACTCAAACACATGGTGTTGACTATGATTGAACATTCTCTCCAGTAGCCATGATCAAGTCCATTAGGACATTTCTTGCCATTGTTGCATACCACGATTATGAGGTTTGGCATATGGATATCAAAACCGTGTTTCTTAATGGAACACTAAGCGGGGTTGTACATGGTACAACAAGAAGGTTTTGATCATCCCAAGCGTCCTAATAAAGTGTGAAAATTTCTAAGGTCCATTTTTGGACTAAAGCAAGAATCTCGAAGTTGGAATCTTCAATTTGATGAGAAAATTAAGAACTTGGATTCATTAAAAACGACCATGTACCATTGACAAGTTTCCTCTCTTGGAACTATCCATCTTGAAAGCTTTCAAGACCTTGTCAATGTATGTACTTTAGCTTAATTCAGTCAAGCACTTAGATCTATCACGATAGGTCTTTATTCCAAGGATATAGGCGGCCTTTCCCAACTCTTTCATCGCGAAACATTTCCGTAGACAGGATTTTACACCTTCTAGCGTTGGGTTGTCATTGTTGGTCCCATAGGGGTTAAATAATGAGGAAAGTTTGTAGAAAGGGGGGGTGAATACAAACACAAATTTTAGTTTTCTAAATTGTATTTTGATTTATCAATAAACAATTTAGAAAAATAAAATTTATGTTTGTATTCAACCCCCCCCCCCCTTCTACAAACTTTCCTCATTGTTTAACCCCTACGGGACCAGCAAATGGTATCAGAGCAGATTGTTTAATCTCATAAACAAGATCTTGCTTATCTCTCTTCCTTGCTATTCTTCTAATGGCACTCAACACAAACACAAACTACAATGACAATGGTTCTCTTGCAAAACCTCCTCGATTAAGTAAAAATAACTTTAATCTTTGGAAGAACCGAATGATGCTATTTCTTGAAGGTGTAGCTCCTACTATGCCTTACTATGTTGAAAATGGATCCTATGTTCCATCAGTCACATCTGCTGCAGTTCCTGCCACTGCTACTTCTCCTGCCATACCTGAAAGAGAGACCCTTAAGGAAATCTCCAAATGGTCTGATGAAGACAAGAAGAAGGTAGCCATTGATACTAAAGCTAGATCAGTGCTATCTATGGCTCTACCTGATGATGTCTATCACTCAGTAATGAACCTCAAAACGTCTAAAGCCATGTGGGACACAATCTATGTTCAATATGAAGGTACATCTAAAGTACAAGAATCCAGAAAGATAAACCTGGTAAGACAATATGAAAGTTTCATTTGTGGTAAGAATGAATCTTTACCTAAGGTACACCAACGTTTTAATTGCTTATTAATTGATTTAAGAATTGTTGGAAGAACCTACTCTAATTCTGAGACCCTGACAAAATTCTTGGAATGTCAAAGTTGGGACAGTTATACCATGTGTCTTAAACTTTCAAAAGATCTCAAATATTTCCTTAAGCACTCTTTATGACATTTTGCTCAATCATGAGCAATCATGTCAGCTTAAGAAAAATCTTGTAAAAGATTCCAAAAGTACTCGTATTGCTTTATTCTCTTCTGAAATGATACCCTCTCAGCGATCCTCTGTTACTATCACTGAGATGGAATCAGACTCTGATGACTTATCAGGAACTAACATGTCAGAACTTGATGAGTCACTTGCTCTCTTAACAAACTCTTTTAGGAGATTTGCAAGAAAGAGTAATTTCAGAAGAAATAAACCTCTTGCTATCACTGACAAGCCAAAATCAACTTCTGTTGATAAGACTACTGCTATCTGCTATAACTGTGAAAAGAAAGAAACCTTCTTCATTCCACAAACATTCTTCATCCTATAAATCCAGAGATGACAAATACCTTAAGCTGAAAGAAAAATATCTGAAGTTGAAAAACTTCAAGCAAAAAGGTAAAGGTCTAATCGCTGAAGAACATGATTGGGCTGATTCTGATGAGGAATCACACTCTGATGAAGAAGATGAGACCAACCTCTGTCTAATGGCCGAAATCCAAGAAGTAAAGAAAGAAACCATTGATGTTTCCTCTACATCTTCCACTTCTCAGGTATATATCCCCTCTAACCCAGCTCTCATTGACGCTGATAGACTTTGTGCTATCGACTCGCTGACAATTGATCTATATAATGCCCTGAATGGCAAAACACAAGCTGAACAACAAAATCTTGATTTAACTAAACAACTTAAAATGTCATTTATAGATCCAAGAACTATCTAATATAGAAGAAAGTTTAAAAGATCATGTCTATGTAAATCAACTAATCAGCATTGAACGCGAACAAGCTATCACTGAACTGAAATCTGAGAAAGCTACTGTTGAAGGATGGTGTAAACCTTAAGAAAGATCACTGAGATAATCGGTGCTCAGATCCTTATACATGACAGAAGTGGTCTTGGTTTTTGTGCTGACAAAGAAGAACCAAACAAAGATCGTTTCATGCTTAAGTTTGGAATGTTCGTTTATTCCATCCCTGACACCTCATCATCTCAGGGCTCTTTTACTACTGTTCCTATCACTGAGGAATCTCCTATGAGTCCCAAACTCAAGGATAAAGGAAAATCTATTTTTCAAAATCCTCAGAAGGGTACCAAAGTGCCAAAGCTGAAGAAGAGTAAGTCAAAACCTTCATCTAATCAACCTTCCACTTCAAAAGTTAAGATTCCTGAACATGTTCAGGAATCTATTCCAAAAATAAAGGTTGATTTAAAGGCTAAGAAATTTGAAGAACCTATGGTTCCTCCGATATCTGATGCTAAAGGCATTCTTGGTACAGCCCTGCTCATTTAAAGCTTTCAAATAATTATGCCTATGTTCCTAAAGCTACTTTCAGCAATAGGAAATGCTATCATTGTGGACACACTGACCATATTGCTAGTAAGTGCCCCACAGTCACCAAAGCTGAGAAATCAGCTAAGGTGAAGATGAATGCCTCCAAGGCAAAGAAGATCACCAACGATGAAAAATCTGCCAGGGTGAAGAATGCCACTAAGGTTAAGAAATTAACCAAAGTGAAGGTTACCACTGCCGCTGAAACATTAGATGCTGTGAAGATCGATGATCCTTCCACTAACAAATATGGCCCCATAGTAAAGTGGGTACCAATTCAAACTTAATCTTCCTTATGATTGCAGGTCTCGAAGGGTATCTGGTATCTTGATAGCGGATGCTCTCGACACATGACTAGAGAAAAGAACCTGCTCTCGGAATACAAGGAAGAGAAAGGTCCCTCAGTGACCTTTGGTGAAAATGGGAAAGGCTTTACCAGAGGGTTTGGTGTACTTTCAAATGGTACAACTACCTTCAGAAGAGTCGCTTATGTAGAAGGACTAAAGCACAATCTTCTTAGCATCAGTCAGCTATGTGATAAAGACTACAAAGTATGCTTTACTAAAAAAGCATGTTTTGTCACTGATAAGAAAGAAAAACTTACTTTCAGCGGTTATCGTTTGGAAAACGTTTATGTCATAAACATGGGCTCATCAATAACTGAAAACATTTATTTTCTATCCAAAGCCTCATCAGATGTTAACTAGCTATGGCATAAGAGGCTTTCTCATCTCAACTTCAAAACGCTGAATACTCTCTCTTCAAATGAACTAGTCACTGGCTTACCTCATCACTCATATGCTAAGGAATCTCTTTGCTCAGCATGTGACAAGGAAAAGCAAACCAAAGCTAGTTTCAAATCCAAGCTAGTGTCATCACTGACAACTCCTCTTCAACTCTTCCATATGGATTTATTTGACCCTGTCAATATACAATACATCGCTGGAAAGAAATACACGCTTGTCATAGTAGATGAATTCTCTCGCTATACCTGGGTGACTTTTCTCCGATATAAGAGTGACACGCCAGATGAAATCCTTTCATTTGTAAGAAAAATGGAAGTTCTGAACAGTATGACGGTTCGCTCAATAAGAAGTGATTATGGAACTGAATTCAAAAACATTCTTTTGATAACTTCTTTGAGAGTAAGGGAATATCTCACAACTTCTCAGCGGTGAGAACACCTCAGCAAAATGGAGTCGCTGAAAGAAGAAACAGAACAATCATCGAAGTTGCTCGATTTATGCTCAGCGATTCTTTCCTTCCAACTCAATTCTGGGCAGAAGCTGTCAACACTGCCTGTTTTACTCAAAATAGGTCATTGATTGTCAAAAGATTCAATAAAACTGCCTATGAAATTTTCCATGGGAGAAATCCATCTATCAGCTTTCTTCATATCTTTGGGTGTCAGTGCTACATCTTAAACAACAGAGATACCCTTGGAAAATTCGATCCCAAAGCTGACGATGGAATTTTTCTTGGATACTCCTCAGTGTCCTAAGATTTCAGAGTCTTCAACAAGAGAACACAAACTGTTGAAGAAACCATTCATGTCACCTTTGATGAATCCTATTCAACAAATTCTAAACCCACTACTGATAACGAAGAATTGAATCCGTGGATGTTTTCTCATTATGGGGAACAAGAAGCTTATTTCAATCCTGATCCTCAGGTCAACAACCCAATCGCTGATGATAATCCTCTCATCATTCTCAACATGCAGACAAGTGAAGCTGAATCATCCTCTTGGGTATCAGATGTTCCCTTAAACACCTTGCCTCCTTCTAAACCCTTAATCTTTGAAAACCAATCCATTTCTCCTCAGCAGTCAGTAAATGAAATACAATCTGAACCTTAGCAATTGATGCCTGACATGCCAGATATGTCAGATATACCTAATATACCTAAAATACCTGACAATACCATTACTGAAGCCTCTTCTTCAGCAACTCCAGATATCCACTCAGAGCTAGAATTTCAAGCTTCAGCTCAGAGATGGACCATGAATCATCCCATTGAACAAATTCTTGGTGATCCAAATGCATATATTCAGACTCGACGAAGTTCAGGTAACATTTGTCTCTATGTAAAATTCATTTCGTTGATTGGACCTAAAAAGACCGATGATGCCCTCAGAGATCCAAACTGGGTCAGTGTTATGCTAAAAGAACTGAATGAATTTGAAAGAAACAAAGTTTGGAATCTCATTCCTAGACCATCTGATAAAACTGTTATAGGTACAAAGTGGGTGTATCGTAACAATTTAGATGAACATGGAACTATAACCCGAAACAAGGCTAGACTTGTTGCTCAGGGATACAGACAAGAGAAAGGCATAGACTATGATGAAACCTTTGCCCTAGTGGCTAGACACGAAGCAATTCAACTTTTCTTAGCTTATGCAACTAATAAGGACTTCAAAGTTCATCAAATGGATGCTAAGTCAGCATTCCTCAATGGAAAGTTGAATTAAGAAGTTTCTGTTGAACAACCTTCAGGGTTCGCTGATCCTAAGCATCCAGAATATGTTTATAAACTCGATAAGGCCCTGTATGGATAAGTTGAATGAAGAAGTTTCCGTTGAACAGCCTCCAGGGTTCGCTGATCCTAAGCACCTCGTGCATGGTATGACACTTTATCTTCTTACCTTATTGCTAAAAATTTTGAACGTGGTAAGATTGACAATACTTTGTTTTTCAAAAAGGTTAAAGTTCATATTATTCTTGTTCACATATATGTCGATGACGTTATATTTGGATCCACTAACCCATCTCTGTGTACTCGATTCACTGAACGAATGAAGAAAGAATATAAGATGAGTATGATGGGTGAACTAACCTACTTCCTTGGTCTTCAGATTAAGCAGAACGATAATGGTACATTTATTCACCAAGGTATGTACGTTAAAGATATGCTGAAAAAGTTTGATCTTACTCAAAGCTCATCATTTAATGAAAACTCCTATGGCGCCTCCGCTGACACTTAACAAGGACCCAAATGGAAAACCTGTTAATGTCACTGCCTATAGAGGAATGATTGACTCTCTTTTGTATCTCACAGCAAGTCGACCTGATATCATGTATTCTACTTGTCTTTGTGCTCGATATCAATCTGAACCCAAAGAATCACATCTGATCGTTGTCAAGCGAATATTCAGATATTTGAAGGGTACACCCAACCTAGGTCTTTGGGATCCCAAGGACTCAGGGTTCGATCTAGCTGCCTATGCGGATAGTGATTTTGCAGGTTGCAAACTTAATAGAAAAAGCACCACGGGAGGCTATCAGCTCCTAGGTGGAAAGCTGGTGAGTTGGACAAGTAAAAAGCAACACCTAGTGTCCACCTCAACCGATAAAGCTGAGTATGTAGCTGCTGGTAGTTGTTGTGCTCAGGTCTTGTGGATGAGAGATCAACTCATAGACTATGACCTTCAGCTATCTAATATTTCTATCTATTGCGACAACACTAGTGTCATCGCTATAGCAAACAATCCTGTGTTACACTCAAAGACCAAACACATTGAAATCAGATATCATTTTATTAGAGATCATGTGATGAATGGAGATATAGAACTTCACTTTATTCCCACTGACTATCAACTCGCTGATATCTTTGCCAAACCTCTTGATGAGACAAGATTTAATTTTCTCATCAGTGAGCTTGGAATGCTAAACCTTGAAGAATAACTCTTCTTCAGCGGTAAAGCATTATGTCAGTGATTAAAATTCTATATCTGATATTCACCTCTTTATCTCTGAGTAAATGTTCTTTGACACTCAGGTATGTTCTTCTATCTTAACTCACTAAAGTTTTCTTCAGCGAGTTGTTTTTCAAAACTCTCAAACTTAATCATTCACTTTCCTTGGATGATTGAAAGATTTTTTTTTCAAAACAAAACTAATCACTGACATTTCTATCAGTGATCCTTTTGAAAAATAAAAACTCATCACTGACATTTTCAATCAGTGATTCTTCTAAAAACAAAAATCTATCACTGGCATTTTCTATCAGTGATATCTTGTGAAAAATGAAAAGACACCCTTTTGTGTGACGTCATTCTTGATGATAGCCCATGGCACACATTTCTCTGACACGCGTTCGTCCGTTACATTTCTTGACCAATCAACTTCGTGGGACGTGTCCGTGTCATGATGAAACTTTTTCCCGCTCATCATTCTTTTTCTCTCTCCTATTGGGATTTAAATCTAATTGAATGGAAATTCAGGGGAATATATTGTAACTTTATACTTGGTCTTTAATCATGTAATGGGACATGGGCCTCAATATCTTAGCCTAGATATAAATAGTTTTGTTTAGCCTATTGTTTTGGTTAATCGTCACAATGGTCATAATCACAATTGAAAACACATTGTAAACACTCCGAAGGTTTATGAATGTTATATGGATGATAGGAGAGTTCATCGGTTGACATCCGATGGATGTGAGGGGAACCGAATCGATCCAATCATCCATTGGATGTCGGATTTTTCCAACCGAACCGATCCAATCATCCACTGGATGTTGGATTTTTCCAATCCAATGGATGATTGGATCAGTTCGGTTCCATCCATTGGATATTCTCATTGGATATTTATTGGATCATATTGGATCCATCCAACATCCAATGGATGATCGGATCGGATCCATCCAATGTTTTAATGTTTATTTCTAAAAAAAATAGTTTTTATTTTTTACAACTGTTTTTAAATTATAATGTTTTAAAAATAAAAACTTTTTACTTTTGAAACTTTGAATTATAATGTATTGGATGGTAGTTGGATGATGACCGGATGGGTGATTGGATGATAACCGGATGGGTGGTTGAATGATAATTGGATGATAGTTAGATGGTTGGTTGGATGGTGAATCGGTTCGGTTCGGTTTTGGTCGGTTCTGGACTGTCATCCAAGAACCTACCGATCCAAGTTGAATGTTGAAAATTTTGATCCGATCCGATCCAATTACAATTGGATATCCAATCAACGTCGGTCGGTTCTAATTGGATCGATCGGTTCTGATTGGACTGGTTGACTTTCTGCACACCCCTAATGGATGACGAATTGAAATAATTGTTCTTATTGATTATTTCTTATTGATTTCTATTACATTGCACTAATCTGGGATCCACAATTGGTATCAGAGCGTACAGACGATTCGATTCAAGGTTATTCAAAGGTTTCTGGTAAGTTTTTAGAGTTTTATGTCGACTGTGTTCTTAAAATCCATAGTATCATCTCTTGATTTCTGTTCAAATTGCGTGGTTCTACTTATTCCATTCATTTAGTATTGGTGTTATTAGCGTTTCTGCAATTTTACAAAGTCCAATTCGATCGTTTGAGTGATTTTTAAGCAAAAGTAGTTCTTAAAGTTTTTGTCTCTGTTCTTATCAAAAACATAATTTTTTTCATTAAAAACATGATTTTTTTGCTTAGAAATCGATTAGGGTATTGTTGTTTTTGTGTTTTTGTGTTTTTGGTTGTTTCCTAACCTTTCAGGAACAATTTTAGCAACCCTAGTTCGACTATCGATCCTATTATTCAGCACAGCCGCCGTGTCCGGAAGTTGGAATTGTATCCGGGTAAGTGTCCAAGTTCACGCCACTTTCCGGACGTAGCTATCCGGGTTGTTAAGACTTCCTGGTAACTAGTCTATCCGGTAACTAGTCTATCTGGTAACTAGTCTATCCGGTAATTGTTAGATCTGAAGTTTTGTCAATAAACCAAGTGTTGAAGATCTGATAAGAAGGTTCAGAAGTTCTGAGAAGAAGAGTCAGAAGTTCTGAGAAGAAGAGTCAGAGATCTGAGAAAGAGAAGTCAGAAGTTCTGAGAAGCGTGATCAGAAGAATGTTCAGAAGTTCTGAACTACCTGTTCAGAACTTATGACGAGTTTCGTTATTTAGTAATGTGTAAACTAATTAGGACACGTGTTATGTTCTTATTAGTCTTTCTTATTTGTACTGTAGCTTTAAGATGTTTGTTGCAGTATAAATAGAGTGGTTAGCACTACGTTGCTAACTGATTGATTTTCCCATATTACTTGTATTCATTCCTTGTAATCTTTGAGGTGATCTCTCTCTTAGATCTGTAATTCTGTGCATCATTGAATACAATTGGGCTTGATCATACAAATTCTCAATTACTTCTTTCTATATTGATTGTAAGAATAGATCCTGCACTTTCAATTGGTATCAGAGCCAATCAACAAACAAATTCGTTCAAGATTGTGATTGCGAAGATCGATTGATCAATTTCTTGAAGATTTCTTGATTCATTCAAAATTCGATTCCGCTGCTAGGGCTAATTCTTGAATTCTTAGCAATTCTTGAATTACCTGCTACTTTTCGATCAAGAAAATCGAATTTGTCTTTCTGTTGAATTTTCTCACAATCATGTCTTCTAAAGAATATCTAGCCATGGGATCCGAAACCAAACCGCCTGTTCTTATACCAGAAGAGTATCAGCAATGGAAAACTCGTATGATCCAATTCCTTGACAACATCGATGAAAATCTTATGATTTCTATACGAGAAGGTCCAATCGAAGTATATATCGATGTCGCCGCAACCCCTGCTACAGAGACAACTCCAGAAATTCCAGCGACCAGAGTAAAGAAGAATTATTCCCAATACACTGCTGAACAGAAAAATAGGCATGCTATTGACAAAAGAGCAATTACTTTGATGACTTTGGCTGTCCCGAATGAGGTTCTTAACAGGATTGACAGTGGATCATCAGCTAAAGAAATGTGGGACGAATTGGAAAGGCAAATGTTAGGAACTGTGAGATCTATTCAGGCAAAGTTAAATCAAAGCATAAATGCTTATGAAAGGTTCAAAGCAAAAGAGTCAGAAAGTTTGACACAGACATACAGTAAATTTTGCACTATTCTAAATGACTTGAGAAGAAATGGACTGAAGAAAACAAAATCAGAAATAAATTACAAATTTCTGAACAGTCTAAATTCAGAATGGTCATCATTTGCCATAAGTCTGCAAATGAACAAGGATATGTGTGAAGAAGACTTAAATGATTTGTTCTGTGTTCTTAATCAACATGAAGACTCTGTCAAGTTAGTTGTGGAAGAAAAGAAAAATGTTGCTGATCAGTTAGCGTTCTTATCAAAGTCCAAAGCAATCAAAGCACCCAAAAAGACTGCATATCTATCAGAAATACCGAGTCTGGAGGAATCTGACAAAGAAGAAGGATCAGAAGATGATGAAGATATCAAGATAATGGCTGAAAAGCTAGCTTTGCTGACAAATACTTTCAACAAAAGGTATGGGAAGGGCAGATTTCAAGGAAATTATAAGAGAGCTGGAAGTTCAGATTATAAGAAGAAAGATGACAGAGAAGAAAATAAGATTGAAAAGAGAATAGAGAGAAGTGAAGAAAACAAGGAAGAGAAGGAAGAGAGAAAAGAAAAGAATCTGTGTTTCAAGTGTGGAAAATCTGGCCATTATGCCAAGGATTGCAGAGTTAAAGTTGTGAAAGATTATGAATACTACACGAAGAAGGCTCAGCTTGCAAAGAAGAGAGATGACGAGAGTGCGCTATTGGCTGAACAGGAGAATTGGCTGTACTACACTTCTGATGAAGATGATCATATCAACTTTCCACAGATGCGAAGCTATATGGCAAAAATGAGGAATGAGGATGATTCTGATTTTGAAGATGCTGATTCTGAGTCATCTGCTGAGGTACATTCTTCACTTGAATTAGAGTTAATGACACAGATTGGTGAAATGAAAACTGAATTTGCTAATCTAAGAAAACAGATAAAAGGAGAAAGAACTTTGGTTAACAAATTCAGAATTGAAAAAGAAGTAATAAACGAACAATATGAAGAATCTGAGGCTGAGAAACAGAAAGTTAAAGATGAAAATTCTGAATTGATGAAAAGGCTTTCTGAACTAAAAGTTGAGTTTTCAAAAATAAAGGATGAAAAAGGTGATTTACAAATAAAATTTGATATGTTATTTGAAGAAAGAAAGAATTTATACTCCAAAATCAAAGAATTGGAAGATTTGAATTTGAAAAGAGGTCAAACTCAGCAAACATTAAATCTTTTATTAAGCAATGTTAAAGATACAAGATTTTACAATCCAAAGAAGGGATTGGGATTGGAAGAAAATGTCATTTTAAAAAGAGCTCCAATACTTCAAGTTTCTAAGCCAAAAATCCCAGAAATTGTTGAAGTTTTCATAAGACCTGCTAGTTCTATAACAAGTTCTGACAATTTGCAAAGACCAAACTCTAAAAAGTCAGATGAGACAATTTCTGAGTCTAAAACAGAAAAGTCAGTTGGTTCAGAAGAAAAGGTTAAGAAAGAAGTTTCTAAACCAACAGATGAAAAGCCAAGATACAATGATACTAAATTCAAGTATGATTCCTTAAATGTCAGCTACAAAAATAAACAACCAAGTTTTTCATATCATGACATTGAGAGCATATTTGATACAAGTAAAAATTCTGAAACAGTCAATCAGAAGTCTGAAACTTCTAGTCAGGATTCTGAACTTTGTAGTCAGAATTCTGAGTCTAAAGATCAGACATCTGAGTCTGTAAATCAGAACTCTGACTCAGGTAGTCAGAAGTCTGATTCAACTGGATTTTCTGAAACAAAATCAGATGAATTTTTGCAACTTGAAAAGAGATTTAATCTTGTGAGTCAAGAACTTGAGGATTTAAGGAAAACTTATGATGAACTTGAAAATGATTTCTGTGAAGTGGATATTAAACTTGAAGAAGCTTTGAAAGAAAAGAATATTTTTATTCAGAAAATAACAGAGCTTGAAAAACTGAAGACTGAGTATGATCTTTTTAAAATTAATGCTTCAAGAGAAAATGATAAATTCTTTAATGAATCAAGTACATATGAAAAAGGTGAATCATCTAATTCTTCTAACAAAAAGAACTTGAATTTTTCAGAAAAAGAAGAAAGCAAAAGGAAAGATGATCTTGCAAAGTTGAACGATCTGAAAAGGGAACTTGAGAAGCTTAGAATGAAATCTACTTCTGAACTAAACGCTAGAAATTCTTGTAATAAGGGCAATTGTACTCTGAACAGTATAAATAAAAATGAAATGATCTATGTTTCAGATTTATTGTCACTTGCAAAGAAAAATCTTGTTTGTGTTAGATGTAAAAATGATTCATTCCAATATTCTCACAAATGTCAAGTCAAAATAACTTCTGTTTCATACATAAGAAAAGATATTCAGAAAGTTTCTGTTTCTCAAAATACAGAAAAGAAGAAAATTTTTGTTCCTCAGACTCAGAAGAAAGAAAAGATAAAAGAAAAGAAAGTTGAAAACATAGCAAAACCAAAAGTTACAACTCTCAAAAAGAATTTGAACAAACTTGTAAGCAGAAAATGTTCTGACTTCATAAAAGTTCAAGGAAAGTGGTGTTTGAAGAAAGATTTTGAGTGGAGAGTAAAAGGTACTGATGTTAAATCCAATGACAAAGCTAACAAAGATGGACCCATTCCAAAATGGGTACCTAAACCTAACTGATCTTTTTGCAGGGCTGTCATGTGTGGTTTTTAGATTCAGGAGCTTCAAGACACATGACAGGTCAGAAGTCTTTTCTATCAAACTTCATAGAAAAGGCTGGAGGAGCAGTAAACTTTGGAAACAATAGCAAAGGTCAAGTCAAAGGTTATGGGGATTTAACTAAAGGGGATCTAACTATTCAAAAGGTTTTCTATGTTGAAGGATTACAACACAATCTTTTCAGCATAAGTCAGTTTTTAGACAGTCTTTGTCAAATTAAGTTTCAAATAACAGGTTGCATGATTCTAACTGAAAATGATGTCAAAGTCTTCTGGGCCAAAAGACATATGGACTTATTTGTAGTTAATTTTTCAAAATTGAAAACATTAAATACAGTTTGTCTTTTATCAAAATCAACTGCAAATGAATGCTGGCTTTGGCACAGAAGATGTTCTCATCTGAATTTCAAAGATCTTAATAATCTTGTTGCAAAACATTTGGTTAAAGGCTTACCAAAGCTTAAATTTGAAAAAGAATCATTATGCTCAGCTTGTGAAATGGGCAAGATGAAAAAGAGTTCTCACAAATTAAAAATGGACTCATCTTGCAAAGCACCATTAGAAATGATTCATACTGATCTTTGTGGTCCAATTTCAGTTCAGTCGATGGGAGGAAAGAAATATATGCTTGTGATTGTTGATGAATTATCCAGATACACGTGGGTTGAGTTCCTAAGAGCTAAGTCAGAAGCTGCTACTACATTGATAAATTTTATCAAAAGGATTCAAGTTCTCTTACAACTTCAAGTTCAGAAAATCAGAAGTGATAATGGAACGGAGTTCAGAAATGAGACTCTTCAGAATTTTCTAGAAAGTTCTGGGATTTCTCACAATTTTTCTGCTGTCAGAACTCCTCAACAAAATGGTGTTGTTGAAAGGAAGAATAGAACTCTAGTTGAGGCTGCGAGAACAATGTTGGCTTATGCAAATCTTCCTACTTTCCTATGGGCTGAAGCAATTGCAACTGCTTGTTTTACACAAAATAGAACTTTAATCAATAAGAGATTAAATAAGACTGCTTATGAACTGATAAATAAAAGAAAACCATTAATCAAATTCTTTCATATTTTTTGTTGCAGATGCTACGTTCTCAGAGACAGAGAAAATCTTGCCAAATTCGATAAAAAGGCAGATGAAGGATACTTTGTGGGTTATTCTTTAACTTCCAAAGCATTCAGAATCTACAATAGAAGAACCAAGAGGATGATGGAGAGCATAAATGTAACTTTTGATGAAGCCAGAATGCGGACTTCTGAACAAGACAGTTCAGAACTCATGCTGAACAAGACAAAAATGACTTCTGATACAAATTCTAATCCTATTTGTTCAGAACTCAATTTACTGTTTAAGGATGCTTTTAGTGAACTAATTTCTGATTCTTATGCAGAATATGAAAACCCAAAGATGGTCAAAGAGATGAAAAATAAGACTCCAGAAATAGTTCAATCAACTGTAATTTCTGACAAAGGTCCATCAGAGGAGTGCCCAAATCTAATAAATACAAGTGGTGAAAACTCTGAACCTTGTAATCAGAATTCTGATTCTTGTACTCAGAACTCTGAACAAGTCAATCAGAACTCTGACTTCATTAATCAGAACTCAAACTTGGATGCAACTCCTACTCATACGTCAGAACAAGGTGACAGTTCAGAATTACAAGCAATCATTGATGAGAATGATGCAAACAACAATTATTCAGAGATTGATGTACTCCCTAGTGCTAACAAATGGACTAAAAATCACCCTATTCATCAAGTAATAGGTGATCCATCAGCAGGAGTAAAGACAAGATCAGCTACAGCAAATGAAGTAATGTTTGCTGGTTTCTTAAGTGTAATTGAACCAAAGAAAGCTAATGAAGCCCTAGAGGATCCAGACTGGATTTCAGCAATGCAAGAGGAATTGCTTCAATTTGAAAGAAATAAAGTTTGGAGACTCATTCCAAAGCCTGAAGGTAAATCTATAATTGGAACTAAATGGGTGTTCAGAAACAAAAAGGATGAATCAGGTGTTGTCATCAGAAACAAGGCAAGATTGGTTGCTAAGGGATACTGTCAACAAGAGGGAATTGATTATGATGAGACATTTGCACCAGTGGCAAGAATAGAGGCAATCAGAATATTTTTAGCCTATGCTGCACATAAAAACTTCAAGGTGTATCAAATGGATGTCAAATCAGCCTTTCTAAATGGCAAACTTAATGAAGAGGTGTATGTCCATCAACCTGAAGGTTTTGTTGATCCAGAATTCCCTGATCATGTTTATATTTTAGACAAAGCTTTATATGGTCTAAAACAAGCACCACGAGCCTGGTATGACACTCTTACTAAACACCTGTTAGGTTCAGGATTCAAGAAAGGTAAGATTGACACAACTTTGTTTTTAAAGAAACAGGGTAATGATTTGATTCTGATTCAGATTTATGTTGATGACATAATATTTGGTTCTACCAGTCCAGAATTATGTGATAATTTTTCAAAAGTCATGTCATCTGAATTTGAAATGAGCATGATGGGTGAACTGAATTTTTTCCTTGGTCTTCAAGTCAAACAACTACCAAAAGGTATTTTCATAAATCAAGGAAAATATGTCAGAGATATTCTGAAAAAGTTCAAAATGTCTGATTGTGCTTCTATGAGAACACCTATGGCAACTAACATAAAGTTAGATGCTGATCTCAAAGGTGTTTCAGCAGATATCAAACTTTATAGAGGCATGATTGGATCATTACTTTATTTGACTGCAAGTAGACCAGATATCATGTTTTCTACCTGTTTCTGTGCTAGATTTCAATCTAACCCGAAAGAATCACATATGTTGGCTGTCAAAAGGATTTTAAGATATCTCAAAGGAACACCTGATCTAGGTTTATGGTATCCAAAAGAAACTGACTTCAAATTGACTGCTTTCACTGATGCTGATCATGCAGGAAGTAGGTTGGACAGAAAGAGTACATCTGGTGCTTGTCACTTTTTGGGAGATAAAATAGTGAGTTGGGCATCAAAGAAACAGAATTGTGTATCCACTTCAACTGCTGAAGCAGAGTATGTTGCTGCTGCTGCTTCATGCTCTCAAACATTGTGGATGAGAACACAACTCATGGACTATGGATATCAGCTTAATAAGATTCCCATCTATTGTGACTCAGAAAGTGCAATTGCTATTACTCAGAACCCTGTTCAACATTCGAAGACTAAGCATATAGACGTGAGGTATCATTTTATAAAGGACTATGTGGAAAAAGGAACTATAGAGATGCACTTTGTGCATACAAAGTATCAATTGGCTGACTTGTTCACAAAGCCTCTTGATCACAAAAGGTTTTCTTTTCTCATATGTAAAATAGGAATGCTTAATCTGCCTAGTTGAAAATATTTTTTTCTTAAAAATGCTAAATTTTTCTAAGTGAAGTTGTCTGAGTAGTGTATTCAGAACTTCTGAGTCTTGAGTTCAGAACTTCTGAGTCTTGAGTTCAGAACTTCTGAGTCTTGAGTTCGGAAATTCTGAATCTTGAGTTCAGAACTTCTGAGTCTTGAGTTCAGAACTTCTGAGTCTTGAGATCAGAACCTCTGAATCTTAAGGTCAGAAATTCTGAGTCAATACTTCAGCAATCTAACTTTCAAAAATTTATTTTTGAGAAATACAAATAACTTCAACTGTATGGATTATGCTTCTTCGATTATCTTGTTATCTCATCTTTATGTATCATTAATACTCAAATGCATGCTCAAGTCAAGGGGGAGCATCAAAATTCTTTTGGAAATCATTTTGTGATGCTTAAAAGATTTGTTTTCATTTCTTATCTGTTCAAACCTCTTCTGAATAATCAAAATGTTTTATATTGGTCAGAAGTTGATTTTAAAAGACATTTTGGTTACAAGGCAAAATTCTTCTGAGTCATGGAATCAGAACATCTGCGCGTGTTATTCAGATCTTTGACTTGAGTCAAAATTCTATCCACTAACACGTGTCAGCTTCATATTTGTTTGACAATGCCACGTATTTCATTTAAATCCTTTGTGGTATTTCACGTGTGTTGACTCTGTTATAACATTGATTTCGCTTTTCCGTTAAACCTTTCAACTTCGCGGATTTTAAATAGGTCTTAAAATCCCTATTTCAAAGTTCTTTCAAATTCCAGAGCGAAACGTGAGATACGAATCAAATCCAGAGTTCTTTGAATCTGTTTTCTTCTTAAATCATGTCTGAAATACGAAGAAGTGGTCCAATTTCTCTACATTCTACAAAATCGATAATGGATTCATCTGATTCGGAAAATGATGAAGTACAAAATAGAGTTGCAGAGGAAGGGGCAATAAGAAATGATGAAGAAGATGAACAAATGGATGAATCTGAAGGAAATGCGGATGAGGTAAATGTTAATATTGAACATGATCAGAGTGCTGCAGGTTCTATTATGTCAGATAGATCTATTCTAGTGGAAAGAGTTGTTCCTGAGAGTGAATGGTTGAAATTATCTGAAAATAACTGTGTCATATTGTTTGAGGAAAGTCGTTTTAAGCCTGAACACAGAATTATCATGGAGTTATTCAAACATCATCCGTACAGAAAATGGTTTACAAGAAGTAAAAATGTGCCTGTTCAGTACATACAACAATGGTGGAAATATCTTAGGTTAGAAGATAATAAGTTTGTGTCTGAAATTGGAGGAGTGACATTTGTCTTATCTATCTCTGCACTAAGAGAGATGCTGAATCTACCAGAGAAAGATGATGTACAAAGAAGAACAGATTTTGAGGATTTACCCCTAACAGAGGAATTAATAGCAGAGTTTATGAAGTTGGGATACAATGAAGGATTGAGGACTCTCAGTTTGTTCAGAAGAAACAAATTACCACCTATTTGGGCTTGCTTCTTTCATGTGGTAAATAAATGTTTGTCAGGGAAAAATAGTTCTGCTGATCAAGGTTCTAAACAAATTCTTCAGATATTTCAAGGTTTAGTGAAGAATAGGCATTATGACTATACTTTAATACTTTGGGAAGATATGAAGAATACATTTGAGAAGAATCAGAAAGCAATTCAGAAGAAGACAAAGGATGCTCCACTGACATACATTCCCTACATAAGGTACTGGCAAATTGTTATTTGGTATGCCATGCAGGAAAACAGAACAATCTCAAGAAGAACAAATGAAGAGCATGGTCCTACATTTTATTTGGGTAAGATGACCTCAGTAACAAGACTTGAAAATTATCCCAATCATAAACTGTTGCCAAAATCACTTAGGAACTATATTCCAAGGGAGAGTGAGATTTTAAAAGCTTATTGCACCTCTATGGGAATTGAATTACCTCAAATCCCTACCCAAGAGGACCAACCTGAGAAGAGAGGTGAGGGGTCTAGTCGAATTAGAGAGGGGGAAGATGTTCAGATGGGTGAACATTCTGAGAGACTTGAGGGGGAAAATTCTGAGAGCTTGGTTAGACTCAGTGAGGAAAAACAGAATGAGAGTGGTGAGGATGAGAGATTGTTAACAGAGGTTCAAACAGAAAGAGATGCCTCTGAACCAGCTAATCTTGACCAGGTAACCACACATGCTATTGGTTCACATCTCTTGGTGTCCAATATTGAAACAAACACCATGGACCTAGTGGTGGATCTTGAACAACCCATCCATACCCACTCAGAAGCATTTCAACATGCTACTGTTTCACACAAATCCGGGGAACCATCCCAAACTCATTTGGAGGGAGGTGATAAATCCAAACTTATTTTTCAACACATTGAGTCTGAATATCACAGTCCTATTCATATTGAGCCTGAAATTCCTTTTGACACTTGCACAGATCAGGAATTTCGTACTCCTGAAACAACATTCATAGACATGCCTAATGTTGGGTGTCGAGGATTGGATGGAAGTCCTGGTGAGGTGAACATTACAAAAGCCTCATTCAAACGTGCATCTGTTGTACAAGATGACTGTGTGTTATCTACAGGCCATGAGCTCTCTGGGCACATGAAAACTGGACCATCTGTTGGTTCAGGTTCACTGTTAGAAACTTCTGAATTTGAAAAGATTCAGAAACAAAACAAGGAGATGGGGGAAAAAGTAGAAAATTTGGAGAAGAGGATGGAGGATCTGAATGATGAGGTATCAGATTTGAAAGTTGTGTTGGAGAAAAAGTTAATTTCTGTTGAAACCAAGGTAGATGATGTAAAGAAATCCTTGGATTCTCACAAAAAGGAGATCATGGATATAATGTCTGGTTTTCAAAAAGATATGTTAAAACAGATGCAGGGTATGCAGGAATCTATATTGAAAGCACTGAGTGTATCTTTGGCTTCTACTTCAAAGCCTCTTGATCCTGTTCCTATTGCAGAAGCTGAACCTGAAGTTGCTTTTAATCAGAACTTGAAAAGGAAGTTTGATGATAATGATCCTCATAATCATCAAAAGGGGGAGAAAAGACAAAGGTTAAGTTCTGATGATGATATTGGCATAGAAGATTTTGAGATAGCAGACATGCACTTAGCCAATACAAAAAGTACAGAAGATCAGACACAGGAAAATTTAAAGGAGATGATTCAGATAGTACAGCTTGACAGTTCAGATACAGAAGAAATGGAGTTGGGAAGTATTGATAGTAATGAATCAGATAAAACAGAGGAATTGAACTTGGATACTGAGATGGAAGGAAACTCAGATGAAACTGTAGCTATTGAGGAATCTGATTTGAGAATAGAAGAAATAGTGGAAAGTACAGTGGTAAACAGGTGTACAGATATTGTGGTTTATAACAGTGAAAGGGCAATGGAGTCTGAATCAGAAGAAAGGAGGTTGAATGAAGAATTGATCAGAAGAATGCATAATGAAGTAGTCAGAGCTTTGAGTGTTCAGAAAATTCATAAAGGAATAAAAGTGATAAGACCCATTGATCTAATGGGAGAAGAAGACAGAACTGTGGATTACACTCAGGATTTTAAAGATGATTTTAGGTTTAACTTTTGTGATGAGTTAAATACAGAAGAAGAGTATGTGAAAGTGAAAGACTTCTTTATGCCTTCTGAATATGTATTCAGAAAACCAATCGAGATTCCAAAGATTAAATTGCAAAGACTAGAAGAACCTGTGTGTGACTTCATTCTAGAGTTAAGTAATGTACCTTTAGCCAGACAATTTCATGATGATATTTTTCCTGAGGAAATATATGATAATCTCTACTACACAGAAGGAGAGTATGAGCTTTTGGAAAGTAACATTGATGGTTTTATGGATGACAGAGCTCAGATGGTCTACTCAGAAGCTTCTAATATGTTCAGAGTTCCTGACTCAAAACTGCATATTCAGAAAAGAATCGAGAAAGTTCTGATGTTTCAACAAGATGAATTCAATGGTTTAATGTTCGTTAGAATGGAAACACTGAAAGAAAGAAATACAAAGGTTTCCATGTCTACATTTGATTTTCACAGATTGACTCTTGATGATCAGATCTTTCTAGTCAAGTTCTTTGCTAGCACTGAAGAAGCCTTGATAGAAATTGAATGCAGAAGACTTCTGGGTATTTATGTCAGAAATACATACTTGTATGACTTCCAGTTGGCTATAGAAGAAAGAAAAGAAAAGTGCAATCTGAGTTCTCCCACAAAGAAAACAGAAGTTGATCTGCATGTGAAGGGTTTTGTGAATGAAGGAATGGAGACAGAAGGGTTCACATATATGGTTCACGAAAGACTTGAATTGTTCAGATTAAAAGAGTTGGTGAAGTACAGTGATGCAACTCTGAATTGGTTGTTGATTAGAATGGAAGTAAGTATGGATGCTGAAAAAGAGAGTTTAAAGAAGAGATGCATAAACTGTGTGAAGAGGAGGTTGGATTTTAGAAGAAAAATCAGAAACAGTAGTGAATGGTTGCTATCTGAGGTGAATCCCAAAAAGATTCTACATAATGATTTTGTGTTCCCAGCTGAGTATGAAGTGAATGAAATTTTGTCAGATGAGGCTGAAGAAGTTCAGGACACAACACCTCAGAATGTGCAGATAACTAATATTGATCAAGCTGAACAGTCTGAACCCAAAGAAGATGAAATATTCATTGATCTGAATGGATACTTTCTTGAATTTGATCTGCCTGAGTTCTTCAAACCAAAAGAGGTACAATTCTTGGATGTGTATTATGATAGGTCTAAGGAGACTCAGATCTGGTTGGCTGAAAAATCAAGATGTCTTGGCAAAACAAAGCAAGCCGTTTACTCAGATTTTCTAATCACTGGAATCAGAGAATTGAAGGTTAAGAAATTCAGAAAGATGGAGTACTTATCCTTTGAAGTTTTGAGAGAAGATGGCAAGGTTTATTATTTCACTGATGCAGATTTTGAGAAACTGTCAGTGGTTGACTTCTACAGATTACACAGCTTTCTATGTTTTAAAGAGTCAAGTAAAGACAGAAATGAAAGGAAGGCAAGAAGTGTGGTGATTGAGGCCATGTTCTATATCTTAAGGTGGCATTGCTATACAGATTTCCAAATAGCTCTGTATTTGCAAAAGTCATGTGTTTATCTGGCAAATCCCAATACAGATCATGAGCAGAAAAAGGTGTTAAAGACTGGAAGTGTTCACAGATATCCAGAGTTGGGAGTATTTTTGAAGAACAAAAGTGGAAAGATCTTCTTCAGAGCAAAGGAAACTGCAAAATATTGTTCTGGAACTTTAAGGATCATAAAGCACAATTTGGAGAAAAAGATGCTGAAAGTGAAGGAAGCAAACATGATTCAAGAAGTAATTAATCAGCAAGTTGAGATTATTCAAGAAATTATTGACAAGATTGATAAGAGGCTTAATCTGAGGAATGTGCTACTTCAGAAAATTGTTCCTGCTCTGAAAGAATTAGATGATGCAAAGTTTAAGTTTATTTGACAAAAAGGGGGAGATTGTTAGATCTGAAGTTTTGTCAATAAACCAAGTGTTGAAGATCTGATAAGAAGGTTCAGAAGTTCTGAGAAGAAGAGTCAGAAGTTCTGAGAAGAAGAGTCAGAGATCTGAGAAAGAGAAGTCAGAAGTTCTGAGAAGCGTGATCAGAAGAATGTTCAGAAGTTCTGAACTACCTGTTCAGAACTTATGACGAGTTTCGTTATTTAGTAATGTGTAAACTAATTAGGACACGTGTTATGTTCTTATTAGTCTTTCTTATTTGTACTGTAGCTTTAAGATGTTTGTTGCAGTATAAATAGAGTGGTTAGCACTACGTTGCTAACTGATTGATTTTCCCATATTACTTGTATTCATTCCTTGTAATCTTTGAGGTGATCTCTCTCTTAGATCTGTAATTCTGTGCATCATTGAATACAATTGGGCTTGATCATACAAATTCTCAATTACTTCTTTCTATATTGATTGTAAGAATAGATCCTGCACTTTCAGTAATCTTTCCGGACAGCTTCCCGGACATTACTCCTATCCGGTAAAATATCATCCGAATACCTTTTGTCCAGTCACTCCAGTTTTCCGGTAAGTTTTTCTTTATTGTTCGGGTAACCTTAATTTCATTCGGTCACCTATATTTATCCGGTTACTCTAATTTTTCCGGTAAGTCTAGTTTATCCGGTAACCTAGTGTTATCCGGTAAACCTGTTTTATCCGGGTATCTTTGGTATTCGGACACCTCACACACCCGGATCCGGTCACTACCAGATCCGGACACTTCTGTTATCCGGATTCCTATCCGGTAAGTGTTGTTTATTCAATTTCTTACCAGCCTTACTTTAAGTCACTCTTAGAACCTGCGTTAGGACTGTCACTCGTAGTGCCTTGCGTTAGGATTTCCAACCTTTGAATCGAACCTACCGTCTGACGATCAAGTTAGTGCACACATCAAGATGTCTCGCCATGCCTTAGCTATCGGTACCGACTCCAAGCCTCTAACTCTCTACCGAGGCGAATACAGTCAATGGCGAGATAGATTCATTATCTTTATTGAATCTAAAGACAACTTGAATACATCTGGCAAGCCCTCACTCAAGGCCCACAGAAAACCCCAATGCAACCTGTTCCTGCCCAAGTCGCAGGTGGTCCTCCACAGCAGGCAAAACCAAATACGTTCGCAATGATGACTGAAGCAAAACAAAACCGATTCACTTGAGAGCAACATGCAAAGAGATACTTAGTTCAGAGTTTGCCAAACGAGATCTACACAGCCATTGACAGCTACAAGGACACTTCCAAAGGCATGTGGGACCAAGTTGAGAAGATGATGAGCGGGAGTAAAGTAGGAAACCAACTGAAGGTCAACAGGTGCATCTCCAAATTTGACGGTTTCAAGCAGCGCAAGGGCGAATCAATTACTCAGGCATATAAACGATTCTGCTTTCTTCTGAACGAGCTCCGCAAGAACAAGATCACTCGATCTAACACGGAGACTGCCCTCAAGTTCCTAAACAATCTCCTGCCATAATGAAAAGTGTTCGCTTCTCATGCAAACACAACAATCTGATTGAGAACGTTCCAATCCATGAACTATACGAGATGCTCATGCAAGATGAGGATGAAGTGATGGAGACAATGAGATCTCAGAAATCTCAAGTTGATCCCCTCGCTCTTGTATCTTCAAAAAGCAGAAAGTCATCCAGCCGTCACTCCAAGAAGGCCCAAGTGACCAGTAAATCTGAACCAGAATCTGAAGAGACAGAGGAAAGCGACTCTGACCCTGAGCTGACTCAAATAAAAAAAGCAATGGCCCTCATCACCAAGTCATTTAAGAGAAACAAGTTCTTCAAGAAACCTTCTTCTAATAATCAGCGCTACTCCACTACTCCCAACAAGCGCCATGATTATACGGAGAAATACGAAGGAAAGAGAAAGTCTGATGAGCACAAGCAATCTGATCACAAGGAGAAGAATGAGAAGAACGATCGAAAGCCCGGGTCAAAAAAGAAGGACGAGCCAGTCACGTGCTATAACTGTGGAAAATTAGGCCACTTTGTCAAGGACTGCAGAAAGCCTGTTGTACGTAACGTAGAATACTACAAGGCGAAACTACTGTTAGCAGAACAGAAAGCTGCAGGAAAGGCACTGCTAGTTGAAGACGACCACTGGCTAAATCGTTCTGATAGTGAAAGCGATTCTGAAGATGCTGATGCTTTCATGGGTAACCACTCTCCTCCGTCAGAAAAAGAAAATCTTTGTCAGGTATGTGCCCCTATCTATCAAAACTTAGTCGATCAGATGCAACCACTTGTTCAAAGAATAGACTCATATAAGGCATCCACTAATGAACAACCGCTTGAAATCAACTCTTTAAAAGAAAAGCTCGATGTTTAAAAGAAAATCACTGAAAAGCACAAGTCCGATAATGCTAACCTAAAAAAAATGCACAAATCCTTCAATAGCATCAAAGGACCTAAGGGCCAAGATATCTGAGTTGAATTTAAAGCTTGATCAGTGTGAGGATGAGAAAGCAAAGATTATCTATCAATGCCCCTCTCTTCAAATTCAACACAAAGAGTTTGTTGCTAAATAACTGATCTTGAAACCAAACTCCATAAAAGGGGTCAAACTGATCAAACAATTCATATGAACAAACCTAAGGAATTCACTTATTTCAATAAAGAATGGGGAATTGGGTATGGTAACCCACATTATTTGAAAAAGGTTTTGACTATGAGGCCTACTCTATACGAGTTTAATTTCTTTGGTTTTGAGAGAATATACCCCGAATATGAGATCAAATGGACCGGACCTCTCGGGGAAAAAGAAAAGGAAACTGAGGAATACAAACGCGCACAAACCACTAAAATGCAATTACCCTTTGCGTATGAAGTTCTTAACTATTCTTACAAGAAAAATAAATCCAAGTACCTTTCGAATGACTAAGTTGACGGCTATAAGGTTGCAAAGCCCAAGGATTCCTCTAAAAAGGATGAGGCCCCAGCACCTGAACCCAAAACTGAGACGGACGAGTTTAAACTTGTTAGTGTTCATTTTATGTTGTATTCATGTTGAGGGACTAAATATGTAAATTGTAGATCTAGGTATAAAAGGCTTAGATCTCCTTGCTTTTGACTAACACTTTCACTTTACAAGTTATCATTTCTCTGTGAGTTTCTCTCTACACTTTGTAACAAGCTTTTGATGATTAATGAGAGATGACCAGATTATATCATAGATCTTGTTCATATTAATTGTATCTTGGGATCACAAGTGGTATCAGAGCTTAGAAGATTGTGATTTGTGAAGATTTCTTGAAGAAAATTGGGCATTTTTGAAGATTTTCGGATTTCCAACATTTCTGCGATTTTGGATGTGGTTTGGCTAGTGATTTCACCTCAGACTTGTTCGAATCGATACTCTGGATCAATTCGTGCAAAGATACAGGATCATAATTCGATTTTGAAAGGATTTCAGTAGATTTTTGGACACTTTTTGAGATTTACTGAAGTTGATCGAAAAATGTATATTCTGATGTGTTCTTGGTGATATTTCCTGAACAAAAAGTGTTCAGATTGTTCCTGCGAATCACCCTACAAAGTTTCAGATCAATTGGATTTGATTTGAGCAAGTTAGGACACTTATAAAATTTTTGGATCTCGACACTCATAACTGTCGTACGATATTGTGTTCATAAACTCATAACTGTCGCACAGTACTGATATTCATAACTGTCGTACAATTCTTGACCGACTTCTCATTTTAGTCGCACGAGACTTGTCCGAGAGTTACTGTGTATAAGGCTTAGTCGCACAAAGCTTGTCCGACAGTTACTGTTCAAAAGACCAAGTCGTACAAAGGTTGTCCGAGAGTTACTGTTTACATTGTTAGTCGTACACGTTCTGTCAGACTACGACTGTTCATTTTGCTAGTCGTACAATTCACATCCGACAGTCGTACAGTTGACTATTTTCTGCCCGACAGTTGACTATTTTCACAAATTCGCTTATCTGTTTAAAGATCAAAACAAGTAATTTTTCAAGATGATGAGAAATGATATCATGAATTCTTTGGGAAGTGATTCTAGACCCCCGATTCTAATTGAAAGAGAGTATGAACAGTGGAAGGAAAGGTTTGAGGATTTTCTTGAGCGACAACAAAATGGATTACACTTGTTAGATTCGCTTAGAAATGGTCCAATGCAACCTGTATATAAAGATGTTCGAGTTCTGAATGCACCAAACGCAGATCTTAGATTGGTTCCTATTTCCGAGTACAATGTTGATCAAAAGGCGAGATATGATGCAGATAAAAAGGCAAGATCGTATGTAATCATGGGGATTACAAATGAAGTTTTCAACAAGATTGATATCTACAAAGATACAGCAAATAATATGTGGAGACAGTTAGAGAAGATGTTGCAAGGGTCTCAGATTGGTAATCAGATGAATATCACTTTATGCATAAACAAATATGAAGAGTTTAGAGCTAAGGAGGATGACACACTTTATCAGACTTATGACAGATTCATGATTCTACTCAATGAGCTTAGTAAGAACAAGGTCAAAAAGAATCTAATTGAGATAAATGTCAAATTTCTTAGCATCCTACAACCCGAGTGGAAGAGTGTTTCTAGGAAAATGAAACAAAATCCTAGACTGTCTACTATGCCATTACATGAGCTGTATGAGACCATGTTGCAAGACGAAGAGGAAATAGATGAGATAAGAGAGGAAAAGAATAAGAAAAAGAAGAAAGAGATTTCTCAAGAACCAATTGCACTTAAAGCCGAGATGCAATCAACCAGTTTTATTGATGAGTTTGGAATGTATGATACTAATTACAAGGGTAATATTTCTGATGATGGTGTCGAATTAGAGCAAGCGATTACTCTACTCACAAGGCATTTTCAGAAGAAATTTTTCAAACCACAGTCATCAAACAACAATCTGAGGTATACTTCTGGTTCACGAAAGATTGAGAACAATAGTTATGAGAGGAAACCGTTTGGAGAACAAAGGTTTGAAAATGTTGATAAGAGATCGGAAAAAGTTGATGGTAAGAAGGTATTTGAGAATGTGGAGAAAAAGTTTGAAGAAAAGAAGGGAGTGGAGATTCAAAAGTGTTATAACTGTGGAACTCCAGGTCATTATGCTAGGGATTGCCGGAAGAAAGTGGTCAAGAATACAGATTACTACAAACAGATGTTGCTATTGGCTAAACAAAAGGAAGATGGAATAGCACTTCTAATCGAAGAGGAATATCGGCTTGACCATTCAGATGATGAGGGAGAAAAGGAAGAATATGCCAACATGTGTCAAGCAGAATTTAACTCTGATGACGAGGACAATTCTGACACTACAACACAGGTAAATTCTTTTCCCTTACCTGAACCGGTAGATCACGAAATTATAAATCTGATAAATGAACTGAACGAAACACTGGATAAATTAGCCTCTTCTGAAAAAGATAATGCTAATTTATTACGTGAGCTCGAGAAAGTAGCACCAACTATTCAAGAACTAAGAGAAAACCTACAACATGAAAGAAAGAAGAATAATGACTTAAAACAAAAGATTGAAGATGTTGAACTTGAGAAAGAAGAAAAATGTTCTGAAATTAAAACTCTCAAGGCTCAACATGATCAATTTGAATCAGAAAAAAAAAATCTTGATTCTCAATTATCTGAGTTGAACAAACAAATCAAAGACTTAGAAACAAAGAATAATGAAAGTGAATTATCTTTGACAAATTTTTCAAATCAAAATACAGAATTTTTAAATAAAATCAATGATTTGGAAAAGAAGCTGTACTTGAGAGGTCAAACTGACCAAACAATTTACATGAACAAGGCAAGACTTGTAAGCAATGTCAATAAGTATTGGGGTCTTGGTTACGAAAACCCAAAATATCTGGCCAAAGCTATCGTTGCATTACCAACAATGTATAATTTCGAATGTTTAAGATATGCACGATATTGGCCCGATTTTGAAATTCCTTGGACTGGTGTAAAGGAAACATTAGAAGAGGAAGAAAGAAAAAGATCATTAACATCTCATATACAACTTCCTTTTTGTTATACTCGTGAGACGGAGAAGACTCTCAAAAAATCTAAATGGACCACTTCTAAACTACTATTTTTACATATGTGCTACAAAACCAATCACCGAACAAGTCTTTGAAACTAAGAAATATGTTCCTATATTGGTTCTAGAAGGGAGAATTGTTGAACATGAAATCTCCATTGTAGAACAAAGAATCAAATTTGAATATGAAAATGATCTCGTTTCAACTGTTTATTCAAGTAGTTTTAAGGAAATATCTTCTAGTTTCAAAGATGAGATAGAAACGGAGACTGTTAAAATTAAACATGCTTTGATCAAAAAGTTTTCTGTTTCATCAAAAGCCATTTTTGATGCTAAACAAAAGATTGATCAAAAATGTCTTCAACTTTCAAAGAAAGTGGCAGATCTTGAAAGTATTCTTCTCTCCGAGCATACACAATTTGAATGTGAAAAGGTTAATTTCATTAATGAAACAAATTGTTTCAAGAAAAAAAAATTAACTCTCTCAAAAGATCATGATATTAGAAACATAATTGGAAAAGGAAAGAAATTCTTCCAATGATAAAAGAAAAATATCTGATGTTGAGAAAGTTTTAAATCTTGAACGCGAACAATTTGAAAAAAAGAAAGTTGTATTTGAAAATGAAAGGCGGTCATTTGAAAAGAAAATAACAATGCTTTCTCAAGATGTGACAGAATTATAAAAGGAATTGGCAAAAGAACGAAGAGAAATGCTTTTAAAACATGGATTTCATCTGAATCTAAAATGGATTTTGAAGTTCACAATACCGATTCTGATTCTGATTCTGATTCTGATTGTGATTATGAGCCTAATGATCAAGTTTTTGAAACCAAGTCAAAGCCAATGGAAACTGACAAAGGGAAAGATTGTTCATTTGATTTCTCAACAAAGCTTCTGGACCATACTGATTTTATCATTACAAATGAAAAACCTTCAAATACTTTTTGTGAAGGTGAATGTTCAAACACGAAAGAACCACCTTTAGAGAAAAGAAAGAAGAGTAAAATGTCAAAGATAACTCAAGTTCAAAGTTCTAAAGGTTCTAATTCTAAATCTTCTGTTGTTTAAGATAATCTTGTGAATCGGAAGGAGAAAGCGCAAGAATGGCGGGTAAAGCAAACAAAGTCTGATTCAACCAAACAGAATGATAAAAACAGTAGTTTTACAAAGAATAAACAATTTGGTGCAAGTAACAAACAATCTTTTGTAAAATCTTACAAAAGTTACTCTAAAGACCAGTTGTTTAGTTTTAAAAATGGTGATTGTTTTTGTTATGTTTGTGGTTGTGAAAGTGTGTTTGCTATGCCTGGTTCTTGTTGTTGGGGTAATTCTTATTTTATTCCAAATGGTCATAGAAAGTCACCTTTGCGGAAAAAGAAGAAGACATAAAAGTATAAAACTGTGTCTTCGCAAACTAACCAAAAAGGACCCAATGTTAAGTGGGTACCTAAAAATGTTTAAATCTGATTGATGCAGAAAAATAAGTTATGGTACTTAGATTCGGGATGTTCGAAGCATATGACAGGTCAAAGACACATGCTAACTAATTTTGTGGAAAAAGATCTTGGTCGAGTGAGATTTGGAAATAATCAAGTCGCTCCAATCAAAGGTTTTGGAGACATTGTTCAAGATAATCTCACGATAAAGAAAGTCAACTATGTTGAAGGATTGGAGCACAACCTATTCAGTATAGGACAGTTTTATGATAAAGATTTAGAAGTGAACTTCAAAAAGACGAGGTGTTGTGTCAAAACTGGGGAAGGAAAAGAACTTCTTGTTGGCACTCGGAAGTCGAATCTTTATAAAATCAACTTGTCTAATGTCAAGCCGGCCAATGAAGTGTGTCTCTTATCGAAGGCTTCGTAAGAACAAAGTTGGTTATGGCACCGACGGTTATCGCATCTGAACTTCCGATACATTCAAAAGCTGGTTTTAGGAGATTCAGTTCGGGGGCTTCCAACTTTGAAATTCAATGCCGAAAATTTATGTGATGCGTGTGAGAAAGGGAAGATGAAGAGGGTTCCTCACAAACCTAAACCGGAACCTACAACGAAGAGTATACTTGAGCTTTTAATGTGGATTTGTGTGGTCCAATGAAAACCGAAAGCATAAGTGGGAGGAAATATGTCTTGGTAATAGTTGATGACTTTTCAAGATACACATGGGTTAAGTTTCTTCGTTCGAAAGATGAAACTTCAGAACCTTTTATTGGTGTTATCAAGGCAGCTCAAAACAACATGCAGATTTCAATTAAAGTCGTACGTTCGGATAATGGTACAGAAATCAAGAACAGAGTCCTAGGCGAATTCTATGAATCAAAAGGGATTATGCAACAGTTTTCTGCCGCAAGAACTCCTGAACAAAACGGTGTTGTAGAACGACGTAACAGAACATTAGTCGAATCTGCAAGAACTATGTTGGCGTATTCAAAACTACCTCTCTTCTTATGGGTCGAGGCCGTGGCAACCGCATGTTACACACAAAACCGTTCTGTCATACACCACCGGTTTGGTAAAACCCCGTATGAAATCATGAATAACCGGAGACCTAAAATAAAACATTTTCGTGTTTTTGGATGTAGGTGTTATGTCTTGAACGATAAAGAACAACGAAACAAGTTCAGTCCAAAGGCGATTGATGGTATCTTCGTTGGATATTCTTTCTCAGCGGCTTCATATCGGATATATTTGAAGCAATCAAGAACAATCATGGAAAGTGTCAATGTCAAATTCAAAGAACATCACGAATTGGCTTCTGACCAAAATAGTTCATAACCCGTTATAACCAGAACTTTAGCTTCTGGACATTTCAGTTCAGAACCTGCTTCAACATCTAATCAGGATCAACCTTCAACCTCAAAATCTCAATTAACTGATCTTGATTTGTTATTTGATGAATTTTATGATGAATTTTATGGTACTTACAATAAATCTGCTGATTCTAACAGGATGGGACAAGCACCTACAACAATTTCCGCTGTGACAAACACTCAAGATGGTGCAACTACTTCAACACCGGTTGATGTTTCCATTCCTGTTCAAGATGTTCAAGTACCAGAAGTTGTTAATCCACAACAAGAGACTATAATTAATGTGGAAGGATCAACACATCATGCTAGTTCTTCAGCTACAGAACCAACTATTCCTCTGCACTAACCGGAATCTTCTACTATTCCTTCAGAAATTCCAAGTGCTGAACCAAATGTTCCTTTAACCGAAGAAGACACAAACGCTACTCTTGATAATGTTCAAGAATCCTATGCTCCTCACCCTCATACAACAAAGTGGACGAAGGCTCATCCTATTCATCAAATAATAGGTGACCCAAGTTCGCCAGTTCAAACTCGCTCGTCTGCTTTGAGTGCTACCGTAAATGAGTTTTTGTTTTCAATGTTTTTGAGCAACATTGAACCACTCACTGTTAAGGAAGCGTTAAATGATCCGGATTGGATTCTAGCTATGCAAGAAGAGCTAAATCAATTCGAAGCGTTGAAAGTATAGAGGCTCGTTCCACGACCGGCTGATAAAAGTATCATTGGAACAAAGTGGGTGTTCATGTGTTTAGGGGGAGCTGTGAATGTTTTTTATCATGTTTTAAGGGGGAGCATCTAACAATGAAGATGTGCTTGATCAACAAAATGAAGGTAAGTGTTGTACTTGATGGTTCATGAAAACCCTACTTGATGAAAAATAATTTTGTCAAAACTTATGCATCTTTGTAGGGGAAGCAAAATGATTTTCACAGAATACTGAAAATTCGAGTTAAAAGCTGAACATCTTTTAATTTGAAAGGTTCAATTTTTTGAAAAATTTTCCAAGTCTGGAAACTTGTCGTACAAGCTGTGTCCGACTAGCAATCCTAGTCGTACAAGCTTTGACCGACAGTAACTGTTCACATACGACTGTCGTACAAACTGTGTCCGACTAGCAATCCTAGTCGTACAAGTGTTGTCCGACAGTTACTGTTCATAAGGCCAAATCGTATAAGCTTTGTCCGACTAGCAATCCTAGTCGCACAAGATTCATACGATAGTTACTGTTCACTTTGAATTGTCGTATGGTTCTTATCCGACTATCATCCATCCTTAGTCGTACACTTTATCCTACGACTAAGAAGAACTAATCGTACATTGTATCGTACGACTAGTTGACACGTGTCGGTCAAACCTTTGGACCAATCATTTTTTGCCATGGGTCACCATAACCTGAGGTCTATATATAGTGCATTTTTCAAAGGTTTTTCTTTTTACGACTATCTTGAAACCCAACTATCTCTCAAAGTGTGAAATCGTGTTTTGGATCGATTGTTGTTGTTCTTTCATTTCTGAGGATCCATAATCGATTAAGGTATTGTATTCTTCTCTTAGTTTCGTTTTCTATCCAGTATAGCATCTGTTCTTTTGATTCGAAGTTTCGTCGAATAGGGTTTTAGAAAACCCTTCGTATTCTGGTTTAAAATCGATCTCTAAGTTAGCATTTATGAGAAAAGATATTAGATTAGCATTCATGTTAGTTAATCGCATCTAGGGTATGTATTATGTGTCCTTATCTTTCAAAAATCTTAGATCTGGGTTTGAATCTTCAAATTTGTTCGAAGTATTCAAAACTGTCGCACAACACATGTTCTTCGATACTCATAACTGTCGTACGTTACTAAAATGCATAACTGTCGTACAAAGCTTGCCTGACAACTTTTGGTCGTACAGCTTTGTCCGACAACTAGAGTCGTACGACTTGGAGTGTTGTACGACAGTAGCCCACACTTAGGATGTTTTTGAAAAAAATTGGTGAAAAGCAACTCATATCCATATGGTCTAATTCTGTCAATCATAGACCATGGCACATATGCAAGAGCAGGGTGATGGTAATTCTTCTGATGAGAATACTGTGATTCCATCTCATCGTTCATCACATCCTTCGGTGAACGCACGGAATCTAGATGATGAGCTCATTCTTCCACGAGACAAATTGGAACTAAAGCCAAACAACTACACTCTTGATTTCAACGTTAGAATGGATTATCATCTGATTATAGAAATTCTCAAAGGTCACCCACTTCGAACTGCTCTTCAAAAGACACAACAAGTTCCGGAGATCTATTTGCAACAAGTATGGCATAACATTCAGTTTGTACCTCGAGCTGAGTCTAACAGCCTCTTTACTCTGAAAGTGGATCACTTTGATGCCAAGATTACTTTGAAAAGGTTGCGAACTGTGCTAGATCTTCCTTATACTCCTAATTTTGAGGAAATGGTGTCTGAAGAGGATTTGTGCCGGAATATTATGCGCATGGGTTACAATGATCCAGTTCGTGGAGTGCTAACAAGTACATCGAAGTTAAAGAGGAACTATCTACCGCCGATCTATTACACACTGTTCAGTGTTGTTAATAGATGCATGACTTCTAAACACACGGGAGTCGACACGACCAGTATCTCAATTATTCGAATGTTCCATGCTATTGTTTTCGACCGAAAGATTGATTTTGCTATACTTATATGGAATGATCTGATCGAGGTGGTTACCGACAAGACAAAGTCATCTAAAGCCAGAACTTTTGTACCGTTTCAGCGTTATCTTCAGATCATTATAACATCTATTATGGAGACCAACCAAGAGATACCGAGACGCGATGGAGCAGTCCTTGGTCCAACCAGCTACATGAAGTATCTCCGAATTCCTAAATGTCTAATCTTTCCTAATATAATGATTTTACCTGAAGCACTACTAGCATACGCTGACCAAGAGTCGCCATTCTTGAGTGAGTATAGAGAAGAGAATGCACTGATGGCCTGGCCAGAACTGGTAGGGCCTACCCAAGGTGCCAACCAACTAGGTGAGAGTGGTGAGGGTCCAATAGTTAGCGAGCGAGTTCAGGATACTGGGGTACCTGAACAGGGTGTGTTGAGAGGTAAAAGCGATGTAAGTGAAAAGGAGATGGGGGTGCTCTTCGTCAGCTGTCAAAGATCTTTGAGGACGATGATGATGAAGAAATTCTTGGTTCTGATGATACTGAAGAAGAATCCGATGATCTTGATGCTGATATTGATGATCCAACAAATCTAGTATATACTGCCAGTTCGAGTGATGATGATGCTAATGCTGATGATGAAAGAGAAGATGATAGCTCAGATGATGATGATAACAATGATGATCAAAACATGGAAACTCTTGACTTTGTGATTGAAAAAGTTGTTTCTACTTCTGGTGATGGAGGAGATATAAGGGAAAATGAGGGAGTATTAGTTGAAATATAAAATGAGGCGAGGTTAAGTGAGAAGGAAAGAAAAAAAGATGGTGAGAGTGTGACATGATCAAAGAAAGTTTTAACTACTGATCCTACCCAAACCGTGTCTAGTCGGGTAGCCACATCTACTGTCGGTGAGCGTTCATCGCCACAAGACATTGAAGAAGCCATAGTGGACCCAGCTATGCAATGCACAACCCCACTCAGCCACTCATCAACTTCTTCACAAGTTGATGTTTCAATTTCTCACAAGGGAACAACACAAACACTATCGGCAACACATTCGGTGTCTGCTGGTATTGAAACAGGATGGCAACTGCCCCGGCCACCACCTTCATTTGTTCACAGATCGAGTCTAGAACCTTTTGATTTTACTTCATTTCCTAGGACACCGAGACCGTTCGTCACTTCATCAATGGTGACACAAAACGTTGGAGTTCTTCTTGACCCAACCGGAATGCCCCGAGTGTTGCCACCATTCGTTGGTGCTTCACGAGGACCGGGCGGAATTCCTATCAATGTTAACACCATGCCAGCATTGAACATAGGCCATACAGTCTCTTCGACTGCTATGTCAACCAATAACCTACGTGGTATGGGTGTTAGCTCCCGTGCTCCAAACTTACGTGCGTTGATTGGTCCTCCTCCTGACAACTTTGTATCTGTGAAGTTGCTTGAACTTGCCATCCAATCTCTGAACAACAGTCACAAAGCTCAAATGGCCGAGTTGAAAGATGTTATTGGGAAATTATCTGCCGATGTTCAAAAAGCTGTCAAAGGAAAATCTGTTACCGAATCTTCTTCCATTCCAACTGACACTCAACCAGAATCTCAACCAAACCCAAAGGTATTTCCTAATCTACCTTTACATGAACTCAAATCCCAAATGCTTACCAGGTTACTAGAACAAGGCAATAACAATACTCAAGAAGAGGTCGATTTACTTGGTCATCTTCGCCGTCAAACCGAACAACAAGCCAGTTTACCGAACTAGATTCAATCGCTTCAAAAATCCTTACACGACATGACAAATGCTATTTCTTCTGGATTTTCTTCGCTTTCTGATAGAATCAAAGTAGTGGAACAACGGTGTGGTATTCAAGTCGAAACTACCAAACGAAGGCATGATGATCAAGATCCCGATCATGATCACCATTAGGGGGAGAGAAGTGTAAGGCAAAGAGTTGATCAAGCTAGTGGTTCGGGCGTTCAAATGCCTGAAAATGTGGAAACAAATGTTGAAACGGTTACTGATAATGTTGGTGGTACTCAAGTGTTGGAAAGTACGGATTTGGGATTTCTGGGTGATGTCAGTCCTATGGTTGAAAAGCCTGATGGATGTGATAACAGAACAATTGAGGAAAGAATGGCAGATGATTTCATTTAAGATGTGATTTATGTTGACTCTGAAGATGATCCAGAGAAAACTATTGTAAAGATTAAAGAAGAGTTGGATGATGTATTCGATGGTGGTGTAGTTCAACCTGATTCTGATTCTGAAAAAGAAAATGATCAACCAGATCCAGTGATACAAGTTCCGGTGATACCTGATATTCCTGAAGGCAAAATCAAAGATCCAGTCTCCGAAGCTGAAATGCATAATCTTCAGTTGTTGGTGAATAGAGAATCACTGATTGTAAGAGGAAATCATCGAACAAGAATTATTACTCTGTTCCAAGAAGATATCAGGGGTGACTTGTTCGTGAAACAGATTCAGCCGATTGACAAGGTAAAATTGTATTCAATTGAAAAGTTCCCACGCAAGAATCAGATTGAATACCTGTACATGTTAAACGACAAAGATAAAGCGCTCAGATTTGTCAGAACAGATAAAGAGATCGTAAGAATTGTGAAGATAGAATTGGAGAGGATTCTGAATGTCTTTTATCCGAGATTCTATGTTTACAGAACTGATGGAAAAGAATGGAACTTCAGTGAAGATGACTTCAAATCCTTAACCTGTGAAGACTTCTTCAGACTATATGATATTCTTGCACGGATGCCAAACAAAGACATTACCTACTCTGAAGCTTATCAAGCAGTCAAAAGGTTCATGAAGAACTTGATCAAGCTTGCATACTTAACTGACTTTCAAATGGCTTTGGAAAGTAATCAAGTCAGAGTGAATAAAAGAAGGCCAAACAGACGTCTTTCAGATATTCAAGGTATTCCTCTGTACATTGTGCTAGAAAAACCAGAGTTTGGGATTGTTTATCACAATGGGCAAAAGAAGAAGAAGTTCTTGAGGCTCATTGAAGTCAACTTGTATTCTGATGGGACGCTCTACCTGATAAAGATTCGGCTGACAGAAAAGCTAAGACTGGATGAACAGAAAAAGGTGCCTCTGAAGGATAAGGAGAAAGTCTTGATCAACAGCGCTTTGAAAGCCATGCAAGATTGACTGGAATACCGGAATTCACTAAGAAGATTTGAGATCATCTTTGGGATCAGAAAGAGATACATTCCACCGGAGCAGCTTAGAGGATAAAGCTTACTTGGATCACTTGAATACAAAGGGGGGGAATGTTAGTGTTCATTTTATGTTGTATTCAAGTTGAGGGACTAAATATGTAAATTGTAGATCTAGGTATAAAAGGCTTAGATCTCCTTGCTTTTGACTAACACTTTCACTTTACAATTTATCATTTCTCTGTGAGTTTCTCTCTACACTTTGTAACAAGCTTTTGATGATTAATGAGAGATGACCAGATTATATCATAGATCTTGTTCATATTACTTGTATCTTGGGATCACAAAACTCTATGTTCCTCCTCTCGTTTTGGAATAAAAAATAGTAGAGTTAGAGGAGACACTCGAAAAGGAAAGGACCAACTTTCAAAAGGATAAACAAGAGTTTTTAACTGAACTTGAGAAACTCAAATCCTCCAAAACTGAATCTGTGTCGGGCGAGGAAAAGGAAAACCTTCGGGATGAAATCAATCGGCTCACATCAAAACTGTCTGCTTTGGCAGCATAAGTGATGCAAGAGCAAGTGAGCAAGTTTCAACTTTAAGAGAAACTTGACCAACTCCAAAATGAAAAGATGATTTCACCCAAACCTTCCTCGGACTCCTCCGATACATCTTCGTGTAAAGCCTTTATTGGCAAAACTTTTTCGCGAAAAGGAAAAGAGTCTCAAGCTGACTATGTTCAAAAGAATCTTAACTCTGAATTTCAAAAAACTTCCGCACCAGATACTTCCAAAAACACAGACTCAAAGTGTTCCTCACCTCCCTCAACCAATCCTGGTCCATCTATGCCTGATATAGATTTTTCAGCATATATGAATTCCGATGAAAGTTCAGATGAAGAGTTTCCTAAGTTTGAATTTGACAAACCTCTTCCGAATCACACTGACTTTCTTTCTAAGGCAGTAAATCGTCTGGTCCAATTTTTTAAAGGCGAGAGTTCTTCAAAACTCAAGACCCCGACTGTGAACAAAGTTTCTAAAATCGATTCTCATTCTCAAAACCGTTCACAGCCGCGGCAAAAGACCGGTCGATCAAATGATAGAAATCCCTCCTACTCAAACTTTGTTGACCATGTCGTTAATGACTTTTTAGATAAAAATGGTCGAGCAAAACAAGACAAACCAAAGTGGGTAGCCAAAGGATCTAATAAGAGCAAGTCGGAGTCAAAGTCATTTAATTCTGCTTTCAATTATAGGAAAAACATTAATGATTGTGGTTTTCATAATTTGAATAATTCTGTTGAACAAAATATTAAATTTCCGTTAATACTTTATTCTATACATCAATTGCTTCAATTATCCCATGATTGTTTGTGTTGTTCTAACTGTGGATTGAATGATTTTGATGATAATCGTTATGCAACTGATTGGTTTGGTTCTTATCATGTTTTTAAGTCAAAGCCTAAGCGTAAATCTCGTAAGCCCAAAAGGAAACCCAATTCAAAATGGGTTCCCCAGTCATGTCTTAAGCCTAACCCTCCAGGATCCATTTTCAAATGGGTACCTAAAAATCCTTAATCTCGTTTTTGTAGGACGGTCATGTGTGGTACTTAGACTCATGATGCTCCAAGCACATGATCGGAAGGAGGGAGCTGCTCACGAACTTCAAAGAGAAATACTGCGGAGACGTGAGGTTTGGGAACGATGACAAAGCGCCGATTATGGGCTACGGCGACATAGTTCAAGATAAGATCACAATCAAGAAGGTGTCATATGTCGTGGGATTGGGACACAACCTGTTCAACATTGGACAGTTCTGCGACAAAGATCTCGAGGTCAACTTCAAAACTAAAAGGTGTAGCGTCCGCACAGAAGACGGAAAGGAATTACTTGTTGGAACTCGGAAGACCAACCTCTATACCATCGACCGCTCTGCCCTAAAGACCGATGATTCAGTATGCCTCATGTCGAAGGCCAACTCTCAACAAGCGTGGTTATGGCATCGATGCCTCTCGCACCTCAACTTCAAGAACATCAACAAATTGGTGCTAGGCGGACACGTTAAAGGCATGCCCGAACTCAAGTTCGAGAAAGACAGACTCTGCGGAGCATGCAAGATGGGCAAGATGAAGCGAGCAACTCACAAGTTGAAGGCCAGTCTGAGCACGCCTTGGTCCCTCGAACTCAACCATATGGATTTGTATGGACCGATGCGTGTTCAGAGTATCAACAAAAAGAAGTATGTCCTAGTCATGGTCGAAGATTTCTCGCGCTACACAAGGGTGAAGTTCTTGCACTCGAAAGACGAGACCCCAGAGCTGATTTTTACCCATCTGAAGACCATTCAACTGAACCTACGACAGCTAGTTCAGTAAATCAGGACGGACAATGGGACGGAGTTCAAGAACCAAACACTGAACGAATACCTGACATCCGTCGGTATTTCGCACAACTTTTCTGCCGCGAGGACTCCTCAGCAAAACGGAGTGGTAGAACGGCGGAACCGTACCGTTGTCGAAGTCGCTCGCACAATGTTGTCACAATCCAAGCTGCCACTTTTTCTCTAGGCTAAAGCGGTTGAAACTGCGTGTTACACACAAAACCTCTCCATCATCAACAAGCGGTTCAACAAAACCCCGTACGAGATAATCAACAACCGCATCTCGAATATCAAGTACTTCTACGCATTCGGGTGCACGTGCTACGTCCTAAATGACAAGGATGACCTCGGTAAGTTTAGTCCAATGGCAGATGAAGGAGTATTCATCGGATACTCAATGCAGGCTAAAGCTAAATCTTATAGCATTTACAACAAACAAACCAAATCCGTCATCGAAAGCGTAAACGTGACTTTTGACGAAGCCGCAGATTTGGCTTCTGAACAATTCGTTTCAGAACCCGCGTTAACTGGCGTGTTAGCTTCCGAACACTCGCGTTAGGGATCTACACAAACCCCAGTAACTGTGCAACCTAGGAATGAAGCTGCTCAAATCGAGAACTCGGCGAATCTCTCTGGTCCACCACCTTCAACAAGCAGTCCAGTTATATCTCTGGAATCTCCTCAAAGTTCAACCGACACGACTACTGAAACGGCGAATCCCTCAGAGGAACCTATACCAATTCTGGAGATCTCTCCTGAAGATTCATCATCCACAACTCAAAAGGTTCAACCTATGGATTCCCTGGAATCAGAAGTTGCTCAACCAACGACGAATCCCGCTCCGTCTCCTCCCAGGAACCGTCCGTCATCTCTTGAAGCCGTTCAATATCTTCCCCTCGGTGAGTATGTGGACCCGGACAACTCTCATGCGACTCATCAGCCGCTTCCACACACCACCAAATGGACCAAAGCACACCCTCTACACCAGATCATCGGCGATCCTTCCACTCCAGTTCAGACGCGAGGTGCTTCCGCCAACTACTGCTTGTTTTCCGGCTTCCTCAGCAAAATCGAGCCAAACACCGTCTCTGAAGCTATCAATGATCCGGATTGGGTCATGGCGATGCAAGAGGAACTCAACAAGTTTTAGGCCCTCAAGGTATGGTGAGTCTTCCTACGTCCAGTCAATAAAACGGTTATCAGAACCAAGTGGATCTTCAAGAACAAGAAATACGAAGATGGCATCGTTGTTCGCAACAAGGCACGCCTCATGGCCAAAGGATACCGCCAGCAAGAGGGAATAGACTACGACGAGACATACGCTCCAGTCGCCAGAATCGAGGCGATTCGTATGTTCCTTGCATACGCCGCGCACAAGAATTTCACGGTCTTCCATATGGATGTCAAGACCGCCTTCCTCAACGGTGTTATCAAGGAAGAAGTGTATGTATCGCAACCAGATGGGTTCATGGATGACTCCATGCCAAACCATGTGTATATCCTCGATAAGGCTCTATACGGTCTCAAACAAGCTACGCGTGCCTGGTATGATGCTTTGTCTAAATTCTTAATCAAAGCAGGTTTTTCAAAAGGTAAAATCGACACTACTTTGTTTATTAAGAATAAAAAGGTCACATAATATTACTCCAAGTCTATGTTGATGATATCATTTTTGGTTCCACTAACCCTCAGTACTGTAAGAATATTTCAAAACTCATGGGAGAGTATTTTCAAATGAGCATGTTAAGTGAGATGAATTTTTTTCTCGGTCTTTAAGTTAAGAAATTGTCGACCGGGGTATTCATAAACCAGGCTAAGTACATCCGGGATATTCTTTGGAAATACCAGATGGAACAGTCCTCATCCATGAAAACTCCCATGACCCTCGGTACGCGGTTACACGCCGATCCTAACGGAGAGGATGTCGATACCAAAACCTACCGCGGGATGATAGGTTCTTTGATGTACTTGACGGCAAGTAGACCGGATATCATGCTCTCAACATTTTTATGCTCCCATTTTCAGTCAAAACCAATAGAGTCTCATTTAATTGCGGTCAAACGAATATTTCGTTACTTAAAAGGTACTGCTGATCTTGGCTTGTGGTACCCGAAAGAGACGGGTTTTGAGCTCACGACTTACTCAGACGCGGACCACGTGGGAAGCACGCTAGATCGGAAGAGCACATCAGGACACGTGCAGTTCCTGGGCGATAGTTTAGTCAGCTGGGCATCCAAGAAGCAGCAGTGTGTATCTACATGTACTGTTGAGGCAGAGTACGTGGTCGCCGCGACTTGTTGTTCTCAAGTCATCTGGATGCACACCCAGCTCAAGGATTACGGATTCACCTATACACAAGTGCCTATTTACTAGACTCGAAGAGCGCAATTGAAATTTCCAGCAATCCGGTCCAGCACACTAAAACGAAGCACATAGACGTTTGGTATCACTTTATCAAGGATCACGTAGAAAGAGGTACAATCGAACTCTACTTCGTTAATACAGAACATCAGTTAGCTGACCTATTTACAAAACCCTTGGATGAAAAACGCTTTAACTATCTTGTGTCCAAGCTAGGTATGCTAAATCTGAAGATTTAACGTGATCATGCGCCCGATACAAGATCCATACACTTACGTGAAACTGTATCCAAATCATCTGGTTTCCAAATGATCGAGTACACACTTCCTCGCATTTGCATTCTACTTGTATCGAGCACATCTCTTATTTAAATCTCTGTATTAATTAGGTAGATTTCATTTGTTTGCTTTTAATTCGTTTGTGATTTCCTTTCATGTTTATCTACTGTCGTCTACATTATTTTTCTATACATCTGTGCGTTTCACAAAGTTGTTCATGTGTTCAGGGGGAGCATATACGCCTAAGTTCCATCAAGTAAGTCTGTTATACGTTTGAGGGGGAGAGTCACACGTTTTATCTTAATGTCATAAGTTTTTTTTGTGTGGCTTAAACCAAACTTATTTCTCAAAAGCACATCTTATGCACAATTTGAGAAATAAGATGTGGTTTAAGCCACACAATTTTCTATTTGGGCAAAATTTGAGGGGGAGCGTTTCGTTTAAAACTCTCTAAAAGTTTTGGAAAAGAAAAGTCCATTCTTTAAAATCCAAGGGTCTGTCTTTGAAAATTCCCAAAAGTATCTGGACAGGTATCCGGACAAGTTATCCGGACACCATCCTATCCGGATAGGTATCTGGACCTGGTTGGTTTCCGGACAACCCACCCGGATACCTCAGCCCCTATATATTTCGGATACCTCATTTCATAATTTTTTTTCCCGAAAACCTCTCCTAAAACCCTCTCGAACTCCCAAACTCTCGGACACTCGTGCTTTTGCTCAAATCTCTCGTGCACTTCATCTCTAATCAAGGTATGTCCTCGCTTCTCGATTCTCTAACTGTTTCACACGATTTTGCACTCGTTTCTCTCATCGATTCGATCGATTTGCGGATCGATTGGGGTTTCAGAGTCCGACAATAAGTCGGTTCATATTTCAGTCAGTCGGTAGCGTGTTTGGACCGTTTATTGTTCTTATGTTGCTCACTTAATCGATTAATCTTGTCTACTTTACTTAGATTTGGTTTTTGGGTTTGATTTGGCTCGATTTAGTCTCATCCAGATGTCATCCGGACACATTCATGTCGTCCGGACACATTCATGTCTATCCGGTAAGTCATTTTACTCGGAAACCTCCTCACCCGGTAACCCAAGTTGTCCGGAAACTTTTTGTTTTCCGGTAAGTTCAACTATCCGGGTGAGCCTTTATGTCCGGTAACTTCATTTTGTCTGGTAACCTCGATTTGTCCGGTAACCATACGTATCCGGATACCTATGTACCCGGTAACTTGTGTTATCCGGTGACCATTGTACCCGGACACTATGCTTCTCGGATACTTGTACTATCCGGACACCTTGGCCATTCCAGTGCCCTGTTCCACTGCCATTCCTCAATCCGTTCCAGATTGAGCCATTTATCGCCAAGGTACGCACTTTAATCCTACAAACGTCCGTATTCTAATATCATGTCTTTCAGGTACACATATAGCAGATCAATAACCATAGGCAACCCTCCTCATGAGGAGTTCATTGACGAGGAGGTCGACAACGCCTTAGTTCCACCGGACTATATTTCTGAAATCGAGGGCAACAATCATCACCTCGATGCTGCCGAGTTCCGACCACAACATCGTGTAGTCGTGGACATCCTACTCGGCCATTCACTACGCTCTGCACTCACCGCTACCAATGACGCCCCGGTTCTATACTTACAGCATGTCTGGACTACCATACGAGTAGTCACCGGAGACAACACTCAAACGATCACTGCGACAATTGATCATCATCCATTCGTCCTCACTCCAGAGTCTTTCCGACGACTTCTATCACTACCGGAATCCACTGCTGGCGGTAGAGCTAAATACGAACCTGCCATTGACGACGACACTCTTTGTGCCGAAATCTGTGCACTTGGATACAACCATGCACTGAACCGCCCCACCATCTTCAACCGAAAATACTTGGCGCCGATCTGGTACACCTTGTTCACAATACTGAACAGGTGTCTATCCTCCAGATGGAAGGGAATCGACCAGTGTACCGGGAACTTCCTGTGTCTCGTTCATGCCGTGATCTACGACCGTCACGTGGATTTTCCCACCATTATCTGGCATTAACTCATCAACACAATACGCGCCATCGGCAGAACAAAGGAACGCAAGTTCATTCCATACCTCTGATTCCAACAGCTTGCTATCCGTCAACACATGGACGCGAACCCGGACATCCCATGCCGCATTAACCACCTGGTATGTCCTCAATTTATCTTACACTATCTTATTATTCGCAACCCATCCAACGCACAAGCCATGTGTATACCCGAAGCCTTACTGGCATACGCGGATCCGTAAGCACCGAGTGTAATAGATTATAGGCGAGCGTTAGGTGCTTTTATGGTCCATCCAGAGCCGGAGGGACATCCCCCAACGAGCTAGGCCCGAGTGACGTGAGGCTCCAAGGACAAGAGGTGGTAGAGTCCGGGTAGCAGGGGATCCCGGACGGGGCGTGCTGAGAGTACACTCTGTGAGGGGAAATGAAGTGGGAGGTGCGGAGGATTCGCGTACCAGTAGAAGCCATGCCACCCGACCCTCCACAAGCCAACCTTCCCGACCGTCTACACGTAGACCACTTACCCCTCCACATACTATCTCGACTACCCGTACCATCGATGACGCTGGACCGTCGACTACCCTACATGAGATCCCGGTCGTCACTGCCCCAATGCTTGATCAGGACCCCAGAACCGACACCACTGAACCAATATCTACATACACTCAAACCGACGTCCTGGATTCCGAAATGACCAACTCCGATACAGAACAAGCCATCCGTATATCAATGATACCACCCGGTATCGAACGTCGCCCGCCTATGACTGAAGAAACTCCATCCAACTCACCCACACCCTATAAAATCCTTACATCCGAGCCTATTACGGGAGACATAAGGAGAGAGGAGGAAGTTTTAGTTGAAAATTTAGAACAAGTGAGACAGAGAGAATGGAGATCGAAAAAGAATAACGAGAGAGTGAGTCTCTAAAATAGAGCGGAGAATGAGCGTAACCGAACCAGTGTCGCCCAGGTAGCCACATCTGCTGCCTCGTCTCATCCGTTGGGACGAGACATTGAAGAAATTGTCGTGGACCTAGCGACGCAAATGCACGACCTCCCTAGCTACTCAACCAGCTCTCAACAGCTGGTTGTTTCAATTTCTCACGGGGACTTAGCACAAAGTCTATCGTTCTCTCACTCAGAGAGTTTCGATATTGAAACAAGAGAACAGCCTCCCCCGTTCTCGACTTCTTTCACTACACTATCGAGTCTAGATCCCCTTGATACAATAATACCTTCTTTGGCTAGGACACGGATCAAGACTGCTAACATCGGTGAATTAAGTGAACCGGTCAAAACATCCGTGGTAAGTCTGCCCCTGAGCGGATTACGAGGATCGGATGGAAATCCTACCATAGTTAACATCATGCCAGATATGAACGTAGGTGGTACTTCTGTTGAATCAACAGTTGTAACCTCAACGGGTAATCTAAGTGATCCCGGCAATGATTTACCTGACTTTGTGTCAAGGAAGTATCTGGACGGCGCCTTAAAGGCTGTCTACGAAGCGATGGAAAAGGAGTTCAGAACAGAGCTCGACAAGGTCAAAAGCTTACTCAAAGGGAAGGAGAAAGTGGTAGAACCCGAAACCGCACCAACACCTCCACCGGTACCTGCTCAGCAATCATATTCGGGGGATGATCTAAAGACCATGCTCCTAGCCCAACTGTTCCAACACACCAACACTGACTCTTCAACCGAAGCAGATCTAATATTCGTGCTTCGATCACAAGCATCTGCTCAACCGTCATCCATCAACACCAGATTGGATCAGCTTGACATGACGCTGAAGGACGTTTAAAACGCCCTTACAACCTTGTCCGACAGGGTCGCCTCACTCGAAGATACCTGCAAGAGTCAAACTGGTGGACTCAAATGCTCCCACGATGACCAGGATGATCCTGATCACCGTGAGGGGGAGAACAAGCGTCAGAGATTAACCGAGTCTGAGCCAATCAAGATTCTACTCTAGTGGTTCAACTGGAACCATCAACTGTGGCACCATCAGAAGATCAGCCACAAACACAGCTAAGTTTAGCCGAGATGGTCATTGATATGGATATCTCAGATGACGAAGACCCAACGGTTGAAAAGCCAGAGGGAGAATCACAAGAACTGATCGTCTACACCGCACCGGAAAGGCCAGAAATTGAAATGATAGATCTTGACTCAGAGATCAACCCAGAAACGGAAAATACATGGTATGAAAAAGCCGTCAGTGCAATAAACTCCGAGGTAAACTTGATCTTACCTACCGATGCCGATGACAACATTGATTACGATCAGTTCCTGCTGCAATCCATTCATAGCACACCCGCCTATGCTGATCTGATTCCCGAAACTTCTACTTCAGCACCTCCGACATCTCCTCAGCAACAAGCCGCTTCTGATCAACCACCACAACCTGTTAGATGGGAGAAAATCATAATACTTATTCCTTTCCTTGAAGACTCCCTGAAGAGGTTATTCGTCCACAAACTTTGTGTACTTGATCTAGCCTTCTGCCTCGGATTAGCAAAGTTCGACGACGTCTACAAGAAACCATATCTAGAGGTCATGAAAAGGTGTCTACCGGTCAGTCAGGTCCGAACCAAGCACAAGATTACTGAACTTATCAGCATCAGGTCCGACCGAATTCTGAAGATCTGGTACCCAGTCTTTACCGTCAAAAGAGAAGATGGGAAAGAATGGATATTCTCCGAAGCCGACTTTAAGAATCTCCGACTAAATGACTTCCACCCAATCCTCAAAGACCTCCGAACTCGAACGATCCAACCGATCCGCATCACCAAAGCGCTTGAAGCTGTAAAGCGATTCCTGAAACACAAGGTAATAATGTCATATATTAAAGATTTTCAGATGGGAGTCGAGCACCGGACGAAAAAGATCAACTTGCTAAAACCCCATCAGAAAGCCCCTAAATTGAAGATGTATCCTGTCAACAATCTTCTGCTACAACCAGAATTCGGAATCGTCTATTTCAACGAACAAAACGAAAAGACGTTTATGCGCTAAGAGACATAATTACCAAGGAAAAAGAACTCTGGATTTAGTTTGTTGCAAGTCTAAATGAAACAAACACCCAAGACGCCTTGGAAATTGTTGAAGACCGCATTGAGTTCCGTAAAGCCATCTGAAGCTTCAAGATTCTTTTTGCACTCCGGAAGAGATACGTTTCAAAGGGGGAGATTGTTGGGATTAAAATCTAATTGAATGGAAGTTCAAGGGAATATATTGTAACTTTATATTTGGGCTTTAATCATGTAATGGGCCATGGGCCTCAATATCTTAGCCTAGATATAAATAGTTTTGTTTAGCCTATTGTTTAGGTTAATCGTCACAATCGTCATAATCACAATTGAAAACACATTGTAAACACTCTGAAGGTTTATGAATGTTATTTGCATGATGAATTGAAATCATTGTTCTTATTGATTATTTCTTATTGATTTTTACTACATTGCACTAATCTAGGATCCACATCTCCTCTCTCTCCTATATAAATCATACTCGTTTATTTTTCACTCTTTACGCGCACAAACACTCTCAAGGCAAGAATACTCTAGCATTCAAAGAACTTAAGAACTCGAACACCAAAACCTTCAATCTTCTAGGTTCTTCTTCTTAAATGCATGCACATTGTAAACAAAACCACTTTTTGATCCTTAATCTTTGCTAAATAAGAACAAAAACTTGTTTTTATTTCTAAAAATCATCTTCTTCATGAATTTTTTCAAAAACCCTAAAAAGGTTTTAAGGTTTAATTTTTTTAACTTTTCTCTCTCATCTTTAATGTAAATTACCAGTTTATTTCCCAAAAAGGAAAGTGGTAAAGACATTTTTCTATCATTTTCATCTTATTTGAAACTAGAAAACCACCCTTTACCATTTCTTTCCTAAAAAGGAAACTGGTAAAACTTCATTTTCTTATTCTTAGAATTTCTTTCTAAAACCTTCCATTCTAAGAAACTTTCTATTTTCTTCTCTTTGTTCTTCTAACAAACAAAAATGGCATTCCAAGCGATTACCTTCACTAAATCAAAGAACGTGAAATTCGAAATGTCAGCCATCCAGTTCACCTCAAACAATAACCTCGCCAAGCTGACTTTCCCAGAATCCAAGCCCTCTCCACATCTTGAGGAAGCAGTAACTCTCCTGAAAAACTCACCTATCTCGTATGCACTAACGGTCTATCCTCCTGCTCACAAGAATCTACTCCAGTAGTTTTGGTACACTAATGAGAAGGCTAAAAAGACTCTTCCCTCAAGGAAGAAGGTCATAGTCATCTCCTTTCAGACCGAGCATGGTGCGGGAAGCACTCCCTCACGCATTCGAACATGCCTCACTCCCTGTCAGTAAGACATATGCTGACACTCCCTCCGAAGAACAGTTGATCTAATTTCTCGACCTCATGGAATATGAATGGGAACTCAAGCACAAGCGCCCTGAGAAGAAGCTGACAAAGATCCTAAACGCAAAAATGCCTTCTGAGCTCAACTATCTATTTACCCACTTCATCCAGAGTATGGGTGGCCAGACCGGTCAATAGACCAAGCAAGCCGGGTCGGGTCGCTCTGGACCGCGGCTACTCTGTCATCACTGACCGGGACGTGGACTATGCCAGAATGATAATCGATAACCTAATGGTCAAAGTGGAGAAGCCTGATAGGGAGATCAAAGTTCCCTATGTCAGCTTTATATCAGTGATCCTTCAACACTTTCTCCGAGAGCTCTACCCGATCGAGGGTGACTATCAGCTCCTAAAGCTCGGGGTTCGTATACTCGACGTGGAGCGATTCGAAAACGAGGTAAGTCTTTCAACCCTTAAACATCTCCTCTCCTCCACTTCTTCTTCTACTTCTGCAGCGATGCCTACGGTTCAACCCCTGTGGCTTCCCAAGCTGCAACAACTACCTCTTCAAAGAGGAAACCCTCGGCAACCCCTCTTGGTCACTCTAAAAAGACCAAGAGATCTACCAAGGAGAAGCCTCAACCATAAACAACAAAAACAACAACAACATAATCACGCCTTGCCTCTTCACAGTCATCCCTGGACACTTTCGTGGTACGCTCCACCACACCTGACGCCGTTACAACCGCCTCAGTGATTCTGTCGATCGTTGATTCTACACTGGCATCTACCCAACAGCGTCAGTGACTTAAAGCACTGAAGGTTTAGTTCTTGGCATCGCCAGTGCCTCCCAGACACATAACACGACCATCTTTTCTTAATTCGCTTCTTCCCCAACAATTTCTTTGGTGTACACATCTACTGCACAAGCGACTTCGGTTGCTGACACTCGTGAAACCCTTCTCGCAGACTTAATGAAGGGAAATGTAGGACCTGATGGTCTTCCTCTCGAGGATCCTCAGCAAATCCCTATGTCCCAAACTCCTCTCAAGCGAGACATAGAATTTTATGGGGGAAATCAGTTTGATTTCTTTCCTATACCATCAGGTACATCAACTTCCCTAACCCATTTCTTTAAAATAACTAAGCCCGAGCATGCCTGTGCTCAACCTTCTTTTTCTCAAACAGGTCCTACGTTGGAGACGCTGAATACCTCCATCAAAGAGGTCATCGATACCGTCGCATCACTCTCTACCGACCTCCTAACCAATACAACAGTCGTGAACGCTGATGGCTCCACTCTTCAACAACTCACCTCCTCCCTCTGTAATAAAACTGAGAACTCTCAGCTATCAGCTCTTACGGAGGAGGTGACCAAAATAAAGTCAGATGTCGCAGCCAACACCACCTCCATCCAATTCCTCACTAACTCTATCAACTCCCTCAGCGCCTCCGTCACCGACCTATGCACCAAGGTCGAAGCAAATAACAGCATGTTAGCTGAGGTGTTAGCAAAGTTGAAGAAACCAACTCCTACTCCCTCTCCTTCCTTCAGTGTCGCTGATAGGACCTCCTTGGTCATGGTAGCTGATTTTGTCCTTAAAGCTACCGATGCCATCCCTGTTCTTGAGGCCAGGGTCGACAAGTTAGAAGTTTCCCCTTCCACATCTGCAGCGGTGAATACAGATGTTGTAGTTGTTCCTCTAAACCCTCCCCATGTTGATGATGACAAAGAGGGAGAGATGGATGAATAAAATAATGAAGTTGCTGCTGACTCTCTAATGCATATCCCTGAAGAAACATGGGAGATGTCAGCAAAGCAAGCTGAAGTCCCTCCTTTTGTTGAGGGGGAGGAATTAAATAAAGAGGTCTCTCCATCTTCTCCCACTGTTGTTGAAATAGTAGATATTCCCTCTGATGATGAGGATGAGGAAGAAGAGGACAAAGACCTGGAGCTGGAGGACTCCAAGAAAGACTCTAGGGGTGCTTATGATGATGTTGCTGACGAAGATGAATCAATTCTATGGTTCAATTCCAAACCCATCAGCACTTCTCTCAAAGGAGTTACAATAAACGAAGCAGGGGGAGAACTGCTGAGAAGACCCCATCTAAGAAGACTTCCTAAGAAAAGCAGAAACAAATGTCTGTAGAGGGAAATTTGAAAATATGTTTTACTTCTGAGGGGGAGCAACCTTCTCAGGTATGTCTCTCCATCATCCCTTTCTCTGCTTTTACCCATGTCCATCTTCGACCCCTTATACACACTTAACTTTTATCTATCTTTTCTTCCTTAAGCCTAACTCCTTCTTCTTTTTAACTAGCTCGTTCTCTACCCTGCCTGAGGGATGAGCTGAAGACCAACACCAAATAATCCCAACAACTGCTGATGACAACCAAATAATCCCAGTCTCTGTCTTGGAGACCCTCAGGACCAATCCAAAGGTCTGAGCAATCATCCATCAGCTAGATAGCCAACAGATCAAGATCCCTCCTCAGCAAGGTACTACCTCTGATGAACTTGGATTCCTGACCCCGGAAGAACGTGAAGAATCTATCAGGGCTAAGAAAATGTTTCTTGCCTACCAAAAGGATGCTCTTTATGCCCTTAAGGTAGCGCATAACTCAGTCTCTGATAAAAAGCGGAAAAAGAACCCGGTCAGAGTCCACGACCAACTGCTGAAAGAAGCTGAGGAGGAAGCCCAGAAAGAAAAGGCCTTCAGCGATTCAGAGTTAAGTTGGTGCAGAGAGAAGATCGATCATCGATACCATCCTAAGAGAATCATTGTTGTGAACATAACGGGAAAGAGCAAAAAGAATTCAGTGTTGGTGACTATCCAAGTAATCAGAGATAATGACTCAGCGCAAACCATGTTCATGTCTAAGTTGGAGAGCTTTGGTTTTGAAAAATGGTTAGAGATCAGAGATGCAATACAAAGATCCAAGTGTTAGGGAAGCAGTGCTTGGACCACCACCTGATTTATCATCTCTTGACCTATCACTGCTACTAAGAGGACCCTTTAAACCTGGTCAAGTGTTAGGGAACCCTTATGGAATCATTTTCTACGATTGGGATGGCATCCAGCGCTTTCAACGAGACTCAGAGATTCCTATCTGCCCAACCAATCAACTCAGAGATCTTATCTACTGGTATAACATGTCAATACCAGGTATCTTCATCAAAGCCCATATTCACAGAGAAGCCAAGCGCAGAAAACAACAGGGTGAAGAAGTGCGTGACTGGATGATCATTGGAAGACTCATTTTCTACGATTTGTAATTTATCAGTTATTACTTTTAGTACTTGTGTAGTTTTTTCACTTGTACTTTAAAACTTTCAACTTCCCTTTGTAATCTTATTATGAGTTAATGAAAGTTTTAAGTGAAAGTACTCTACTCCATCAGTACTAGAAAAGATCCCTTAAAACAATAAATGGGCCATGCAGCTATGAGTTCTCTTTGTCCTTATGTTTTAATACTTAACAATTTTCTTATGTTGCTTTGTCATCATCAAATAGAGGGAGATTGTTGATCCAAACTCTCTCAGTGATTTGATGACGACCCTTAGAATACCTAGTGAAATATGCATTTAACATTTATATGTATTAATGTTTCGCCATCAGCGATAACATATGTATTAGTGTTTCATCATCAGCGATAACATACTGATTCTGTTCACTATCGCTGATGATTTCCAATGTAATACTGTTATTTGTAATCCCTGAAGATAAGTTTCGCGACACAAGAGTTCATCGTTGACATTGAAGACAAAGCTGATGAACAAGAAGTCTACTCATGATCTGATGCGGACATTAGTGAAACCAAGACAAGTCTACACACGCGACAATTCAAGAACAAAGCTTCAACGATAGCTAACTTATATCAGGCCTCACTGATGGAAGATCTTATCAGCGATCGCTGATCATGAAGCTTGTGCTTCAAGAATTGTTTGTCTATTCTATTGCACAAAAGTATGAAGGTACAGAAGGAGGTTTACTTTTGTCCATAATCGTACAACTACTCTGCCACCTACACTGTTCACCATGCGGCCCAAATCATGTCTTGATAAAAGTCAGAAGCATGAGCCCAATGAGATGCTGACACGTGTAAGGTGCTCCTGCCATGCATTTAATGCATAGGGTATAAATAGGAGCAATACCCCTTCATTTTGAAGGATCCCCCTGATCTACTTTGTGCACGTAGAAAACCTAGTTTCTACTTACCCTTTCTCTCTAGTTTCTTAAGTGCAAGAACTCTTTGTGATTCTCAAGTTTGTTTAGATTAGGTTTACTTAATCTTATTCCGCAACAAACTGTAATTGTATTTTGATTAATCAATAAACAATTTAGAAAACTAAAATTTGTGTTTATATTCAACCCCCCCCCCCCCCCTTCTACAAACTTTCCTCATTGTTTAACCCCTACGGGACCAACAATCATTTCCGATGATTAGAATGTCATCGACATATAGAACTAGGAAGACGCAAATGCTCCTACTGGCTTTCTTGTATACACAAGGCTCATGACAAAATGTTCTCGAGTAAATATTTTTAGCCAAAGCTCATGAATTTTCGTTTGAATATAACATGTTTCAATTTATATATCTTTTCTGAAGAGAAAACAAGTTTTTGTTTCCTTACATTACGCGCATGGACTGAAAATTCGGAATGCAAGTAGTTATGTATCATATATTGTAATCGGTATGTTCTCTTACATTTATCCAAAATTTACATTCTGGCGCATTGCACGGGTACACAACTGGTATATATATACACACACACACATACACAAAGGGTTTTAAATGCAAACTATATAATTGTTACTAATCCTACAAACCTAATCCCAACAATTGATTTTGAATTTAGAGGCAATCATCAAATCAGTTACAAATGTGGTTGAGAGGAAATTTTGAAACCAATTTTATCCATATCATTGATTATCTATACGTACGATTGAGATTGATTTGTAGAGTTTGTAACAATTACATGGTTTGTATTTAAAACTCCCTATATAAGGCTTAATCATTTTAGAACCCCATATATTGTGATAACTATGAGAACTATACTCGCAAGGTATTGTTTCACATGGTTTTTTTCTATCTAAGGCTAGAACTTAATATATTGATTAACATATATTTTGTTTCACAGTGTGTTTGTTTCATATGTACTCGGTTTCACAATGTGAAACTTTTTGGTTGTATTTTTTTGTTCCACAAACACATAAAAAATGTTCACGTTGTGCACCAAATATGTAATACCCCTAAAAGTAGAGGTAAATTTAAACCTGAATAATGACGTAACAATGTCATATGTATAAAGAAATCACCCAAAAATAGGAGAAATAGTGAAAATGATGAAAACTATTAATAACGGCCTACTAATCTAAACTACACTAAGCTTAGATTGAAACCGGGTATGACTATCATCTTCCAAAAACTTCTATCAAAAGTATGCACGTCGTATGTCTAAAAATGATTATCTCGAAAAGATGTCGTCAAGGCCAACCACTCGTCTCCCAAGACATGGAAACCCCACCGCTAACTGAATCTAATATACATGTCATTTAAAACAAAATGTTAGGCTTTACGCCTACTGAGAACAACCATTTATATATTTAAAGAAACATAAAATGACAATAAATTTTTTCCAAGAATATAAAATAAGTGTGTTTCCATATAAACCACATAGGAACCATACAGTCCAAAAAGCATCTTACGATGATGGGGGAGACCCGATTTCCGAGGATTGTAGCGCAACACAAAAGTAAGCTACTTTCCAAGTTAGTGACAAGACACAACATGATTTGCTATATAAGGCAATTTAAGCACGTACATGTACCTGTAAATTCACAATTACGTTGGCCAGGTGTAATCCCAAATTTACCTTACATGTCTGTCCTTGATACCTTATTCTTAAGCGCATTTAGAGTGATCTTTCCTAGAGGCAATCCTATATCTCGGTTGTGTTCCTCATCCTACAGTTTAAATTTAGGCCCGACCGGTCACCTAAATCCCTTAAACTAGGGCTCTGATTGTAACAACCTAAAACATTGAGCGTGCAAAACATAGATAAATAAGCCCAAAACGGGTCCCAATTACATAAAAATTGTCATTTACTAAACATTAAAGTCTGAACTATTCAAAATTTGGCAGCGGAAAACATCCTATCTACAGCCGAGAATTTCTATCTAAGCAATCCGGTAGTAGACTATAGGGTCTCGTGCTAAAGCTTCCATCTCCTAGCTAAAGCCGTCTCCTTACCATTGCCCGAAGCACCACTAGTGCGCTTCCCTGAAAATGGTTTAGTTTTGAAAAGCGAGGGTTAGACCAGACGGTCTAGTGAATTCCCTCCGAAAACAATCTTTAATCACGAAATATAAATCACTTCATTAATAAATCATACATCTCAACATAAAGCATCATGGATGGGTACTTGCACAGTGTTCAAGAATCATACCCACTAGCATCGCGATCGGGGACCAAGCAAACTCCCCTCTTGCCTCGTGTCGGGGCCCAAGCAGACTCCCCATTGGCCGAGTAAGAGGGGAACGAATTCCATCCTACCGACTCGTATCAAACTCCCAAGGGATCGTCGGATCCCAAGGTACACTGATCCCACAGTGCGACCCGACTCCACATACCAAGTACACATAACAAAATCGATAAAACATAAGACCTGCAATCTTTGTAAATAGTTTAGTCATGTTGAACAAGCCTTCATAAAACATACTTTCATGAGGGGGTTTTCATACTTCGTAAACACTTGTACTCATAAGTATACCATAAACAGTTTAGTAATTAACAACTTGTTTCACGTAAAAAGGGTTTAGGGAACTCACCTGATTGTAGCGATTTTTTTAAACATGCGCCCTCTCACAAACAACCGAGTCAAACCCAACACCTAAGGTAAACCATACACTTCTATCAGTGACATACCCGAAAAAGAAGGGTTTTCGAAATCCGAACTCTGACCTCTGAAACTCGCTCCGAATCCGGAATCCTCCCATCCGGAATCCAGTATCCAATTCTGGAATCCCCTATACGGGATCCGGTATCCAAATCTGGGGTCCTCAAATCCGGAACCCCACTCCGGAAACCCAATCCGGAGATCCCTAATCCGGAATCCGGGATTTGCCCATTTCCGGACTAGGCGATTTCCGGACTGACGAACCAAAAGCCCGAGTTCCTCTCACTTGATTAAATCTAAAGTTTTTGTCACGAAATCCATTTTCATAAACTGTTAAGATTACTCCCTAAACCTCATACACGTACACACTCAAACGATCCAACCATTTAACAATCCGAAATAGAGGTAAATCACCATTTTCATTCTTAAATAAAATACATAGTCCAACCACTAAGACACCCAAATCTTTTGATTAAGAAGATAAACATTAGACATAACAAAGGAAAGGAATCGAGGCTTACCAATTTGGAGCTCTCCTGATCGAAATTGATGTCGAATGAAGATTTTCTTCTCCCTTTCTCGTTTTCTCTTCTCAGCCGCCAACACAAGAACACTGGAATAAATGAGGGGACCTAGGGATTTGCTCCCTTAAATATCTTCCATTAATTGCCAAATGGTCCCTCCCCATCTTTTCCTTTATTACACTCTGGCCACAAGGCTTCCAATCATTTGTTAAATAACCGGTTGTTACAACACTCCCCCTTAAAAGAATTCCGTCCCCATAATTCCTTGATGGAAAAGATGCGGGTACTTCACCCTCATCTCCGACTCCAATTCCCAAGTTGCCTCTTGACCTTTATGATATCGCCATTGAACCTTTACAAGACTGGTCTCCTTATTCCTCAATTTCTTCATTAAAGTCCGAAATGGCGTTGGGTTCTTCCACGAAATTTAACTTTTCGTCTACCTTTACGTCCTTTAGCGGCACGGCCTTATCCACGTCCACCAGACACTTCCTCGGATTTGAGACATGAAACGCATTGTGTATACCTCGTAGCTCTTTGGGCAGGTCCAACCTATAAGCCACTTCCCCAATTCGTTCCGCGATTTTAAACGGTCCGATGTAACGCGGGCTCAACTTTCCCATTTTTCCGAAGCGTATAACTCCCATCCATGGAAATACCCTTAACAGCATATTCTCCCCGACCTGAAACTCTATGTCCTTCCGCCTTTTATCCGCGTAACTCTTTTGTCGATCACGTTCCAACTGCCTTTCTCCCACCTCGTTCCAACACTAGGGTGTTCGACATTTCCTACCGTAGAGTACCTCATACGGCGCTGCCTTGATGCTCGAGTGATAACTGTTGTTGTAGGCGAACTCGATCAGCGGTAAGTGTTTCTCCCAAGAGCCTTGAAAGTCCTGGGCGCGTGCCCTTAACATGTCTTCCAATGTTTGGATCATCCGCTCGCTCTGACCATCGTTCTGAGGATGATATGCGATACTCATCTTGATTTGCGAACCCATTTCCCTTTGGAAGCTCCTTTAAAATGCAGAGGTACGTCTGACACTATCGACGACGGTACACCATGATGGGTTACAATCTCGTCGATTTATAACTTGGCTAAATATTCCAATGAGTAGGACTCCTTTATAGGCAAGAAATGCGCCCATTTCGTAAGTCGATCCACGATCACCCATTTCGAGTCGTAACCCTTTGGGGTCCTAGCCAAGTGGGTTACGAAGTCCATCGTAATCTGATCCCACTTCCATATAGGTATCTCTAGCGGCTGAAGCTATGTCCTTCTTCATTCTAGGCCACCAGTAATCCGACGTAGATCCTCGTACATTTTATTAGTTCCGGGATGGATCGAATACTTTGACTTGTGTGCTTCTTCCAAAATCACGTTTCTAAGCTCCCCAAGTTTCGGGTACCAGATCCTCCCACTGAGACATTTCATCCCTCGACTATCTTCCACTAACGAGGTTGTTTGTCCTACCATCCTTTCTTTCTTGAGATTTTCCGTTACGAGTGCTTCCGCTTAACATTTCTTTATCACGGCTAACAAATTAAACGTCACCACGGCCCTCATGGCCACAATTTTGGGTGTCTCGTTCCTTTCCTTCTGACTCAAAGCGTCGGCCAACACATTAGCCTTTCTGGGGTGATACTCGATCTTTCAATCGTAATCTGTCAACAACTCTATCCAGCTCCTATGGCGCATATTCAACTCTTTTTGATCGAAGAGGTGGCAAAGACTTTTGTGATCCGTGAAAATCTGACACTTTGTTCCATAAAGATAGTGCTGCCAAATTTTCAAAGCGAAAACCACGGCCGCCAATTCCAAATCTTGAGTGGGGTACCAGGCTTCGTGATCCTTCAACTGCCGAGAGGCATATGCGATTACATTCCCGCGTTGCATTAGTATACAACCCAAACCCAGCTTCGACGTGTCACTATATACCATGAAGTCGTCCGAACCGTCCGGTAATGACAACACCAGCGCGCTACTCAGCATTTCCTTCAGTTTCTGAAAGGCTTCTTCTTGAGCCTCTGACCAGGCGAACTTAACACTCTTCTTGGTCAAAGAAGTCAATGGCGTGGCGATACTTTAAAAGTCCTTAATGAATTTTCGATAGTAACCCGCTAATCCGAGGAAACTTCGAACTTCTGACGGATTCTTAGGCTGTTCCCAATCTCGGATGGCCTCAATCTTAGACGGGTCTACCATTATCCCCTTCCTAGACACCACGTATCTGAGGAACTGCACTTCCCTCAGCCAGAATTTGCACTTGGAGAACTTCGCATACAGTTTCTCTTGCTTCAATAACTCTAGAATCGTCCGAAGATGGCCTTCGTGCTCCTTCTCTGATCTTGAAAACACTAAAATGTCGTCTATAAACATGATCACGAACTTGTCCAAATAAGGTTGGCACACCCTGTTCATCAGATCTATAAAAGTTGTCGGGGCATTGGTTAGCCTAAATGGCATTACCAAGAACTCATAGTGTCCATATCTAGTCCGGAAAGCAGTTTTCGGTATGTCCTCCTCCCTTACCTTGAGTTGGTGATAGCCCGACCTCAAGTCTATCTTGGAGAAATAGTTGTCTCCTTACAGCTGATCGAATAGGTCGTCGATTCTCGGTATGGGATACTTGTTCTTGATCGTAACCTTGTTGAGTTCACGGTAATCTATGCACATCCTCATAGTACCGTCCTTCTTTTTCACAAGGAGTACTGGCACTCCCCACGGAGACGTACTCGGTTTAACGAATCCTTTGTCTAGCAACTCTTGCAACTAAGTCATCATTTCCTTCATCTCGGAAGGCGCCAACCTATAAGGTGCGCGGGCGATTGGTGCAGCGCCAGGCACCAAGTCGATTCTGAACTCGATCTGACGATCCGAGGGTAGACTTGTCAAGTCAGCCGGAAATACCTACGGGTATTCACTAACCACTCGCACATCCTCTACCCCACTCTCCTCTTTCTTAGCGTCCACTACATACGCTAAATATCCTCGACAACAACCCTTTCTCAGGCATCTAGTAGCCTTAATCATCGAAATAAGGCTAGTCTTCCTATTTCGATGATCCCCATAGATCACTACTGAGCTCTTATTGGGTAACTGAACCCGAACTAGCTTCTTGTTACAAACAATACTAGCATTATTCTCAGCTAGCCAATCCATACCCAACACCACATCAAACTTTCCCATTGCCATGGGGTACAACCGCATAGGCACCAGACTTCCTTCTATGTCTATGACACAATCCTCTACCACATCCCTAATGCACACTCGGTCATCATTAGCAGTTTCTACCTCTAATGCCCTCTCCAAGCGTCTAGGCCTTACCCCCAAACATTTCATAAAAGCATGCGATACAAAAGAGCGATTTGCTCCCGAGTCAAACAACACCTTGGCATACAAAGAGTTCACCAGGAACGTACCTGTCACAACATACGGAATCTCCTCCGCCTCCTTTGTGGTCATGTGGAATGCACGCCCCTTCGGACGCGCCAGCTCCGCTCCCTTGTCGTTCCCTTTTCCCCCTTGACATTCACCGTACTGAGTTGGTTCCTCCTCTCTTTAGTTGCGGACAGTCATACCTCATGTGACCCGCAGACCCACATTGAAAACACGATTTTCCACGAGGACACTCCTTCGACATGTGACCGGGCAATCCACACCGGTAACAAGATCTGGGGCCAGACATACACTATCCCCGATGCACACGGTTACACTTCCCACACGGTTTGTTGAACACTTCTCGGTTCCCACGATTCTCTGGCCGAAACAGTTTCCCTTTCCTTGCATCGTTCCCCGGTCCATCCCACTTGCGTTTCTTCCTGCTCCTTTCAGGAATCTGACGGTTCTTTTCCTTCTCAGTCAACTCGGCCGCATTGATGGCCGCTTGAAAAGTAGCGGGATTTCTTGTCAATATCATTTCCCTAATGCTACTTTTTAACCCATAAATGTAGCGTTCCACCCGTCGCTCCTCCGTCGGCACATACAGTTCCGCGAAACGAGATTTCTCGATAAACTTCGAAGTGTACTCCCGCACTGACAACTCTCCCTATTCTAAACCCAGGAATTCTTCCTCCAATTTCTTTACCGCCGCAAGCGGGCAGAACTGCGCCCTAAACGTTTCCACAAAAGTCCCCCAGTTCATCTTCTTAGCCGCTGACGAACCCTTCCCTCCGGTCACAGCATCCCACCAGTACACTGCATCTGACTTGAGCATGGATAGAGCAAACATCACCTTATCCTCGTCCATACACTTGCAAGTATCAAAAACTAGATCCATCTCTCTGACCCACTTCATCGCCAAAACATGGTCGCACTCCCCCTGAACGTAGGGGGTTTACACGTGGCAAACGCCTCGTAGTTGCATCCCTTAGTTGCAGACTCATTCACCGCCAGCGAGGGTCGACTGCGAGTGACTCCCCGTACCAGTTACCAATGGGCTTGACAACTTCGCGCTTTCTTTGTTCTCACTTGCCTCTTTACTGCCTGACACCGACTGATCCTGTTTGGCAAGGAGAGCTTGTAGAGTTTCCTGAATCTTACCCAGCTCAGCAGCCAGAGTCTCCCGTGTCACAAATGCAAATCTGCGGCCCCGACCGCGTCCCCTCATCTGGTTACATACCCTTACTGTAGCCGAACTCTCCTGCTGAGATACTTCCTAATCAACTGGAATCTCCACACTCCTCGCCCTATGACTTACTCGTGTCGTCCTTCGGATTGGGTTTCCCCCATCCCCTTCCCCTTGAGTGGCGGCTCGGCAGGGCATTCTCCCCTGGCCTCTACCGCGACCCCTACCTCTTCCCCGAGTAGAAGCCGGCCTCGGGGGTTCCAGCGGTCCGTTAGCGAGGACCTCCTCATTCTCAATCCTCTGACTAGCAGGTACAGACCTGCTCCTTAGCATTCTTTCAGCCATAACGAGAATTGAAAGAAACAAGCGATTAACCCTTGTTTGACAAGACACACCAAGATTTGCTATATAAGGCAATTTAAGCACGTACATGTACCTGTAAATTCACAATTACACTGGCCAGGTGTAATCCCAAATTTACCTTAATTCCTAAGCGCATATAGAGTGATCTTTCCTAGAGGCAATTCTATATCTCGGTTGTGTTCCTCATCCAACAGTTTAAGTTTAGGCCCGACCGGTTACCTAAATCCCTTAAACTAGGGCTCTGATACCATTTGTAATAACCCAAAACATTGAGCATGAGAAACATAGATGAATAAGCCCAAAACGGGTCCCAATTACATAAAAATTGTCATTTACTAAACATTAAAGTCTGAACTATTCAAAATTTGGCAGCGAAAAACATCCTATCCACAGCCGAGAATTTCTATCTAAGCAATCCGGTAGTAGACTATAGGGTCTTGCGCTAAAGCTTCCATTTCCTAGCTCAAGCCGTCTTCTTACCCTTGCCCGAAGCACCACTAGTGCGCTTCCCTGAAAATGGTTTAGTTTTGAAAAGCGAGGGTTAGACCAGACGGTCTAGTGAATTCCCTCCGAAAACAATCTTTAATCACGAAATATAAATCACTTCACTAAAAAATCATACATCTCAACATAAAGCATCATGCATGGGTACTTGCACAGTGTTCAAGAATCATACCCACTAGCACCGCGATCGGGGCCCAAGCAGACTCTCCATTGGCCGAGTAAGAAGGAAACGAATTCCATCCTACCGACTCGTATCAAACTCCCAATGGATCGTCGGATGCCAAGGTACATTGATCCCGTTGTGCGACCCGACTCTACATACCAAGTACACATAACAAAATCGATAAAACATAAGACGTGCAATCTTTGTAAACAGTTTAGTCATGTTGAACAAGCCTTCATAAAACATACTTTCATGAGGGGGTTTTCATACTTCGTAAACACTTGTACTCATAAGTATACCATAATCAGTTTAGTAATTAACAACTTGTTTCACGTAAAAAGGGTTTAGGGAACTCACCTGATTGTACCGATTTTTTTCTAAACACGCGCCCCTCTCACGAACAACCGAGTCAAACCCAACACCTAAGGTAAACCATACACTTCGATCAGTGACATACCCGAAAAAGAAGGGTTTCCGAAATATGACCTCTGACCTCTGAAACTCACTCCGAATCCGGAATCCTCCCATCTGGAATCCGGTATCCAATTCTGGAATCCCCCATCCGGGATCCGATATTCAAATCTGGGATCCCCCATCGGGGATCCGGTATCCAAATCTGGGGTCCTCAAATCCAGAACCCCGCTCCGGAATCCCAATCCGGAGATTCCCAATTCCGGAATCCGGGATTTGACCCCTTCTGGACTAGGAGATTTCTGGACTGACGAACCAAAAACCCGAGTTCCTCTCACTTGATTAAATCCAAAGTTTTTGTCACGAAATCCATTTTCATAAACTGTTAGGATTACTCCCTAAACCTCGTACTCACACAATCAAACGATCCAACCATTTAACAATCCAAAATAGAAGTAAATCACCATTTTCATTCATACATAAAATACACAGTCCAACCACTAAGACACCCAAATCTTTTGATTAAGAAGATAAACACTAGACAGAACAAAGGAAAGGAATCGAGGCTTGCCAATTTGGAGCTATCCTGATCGAAATTGATGCCGATTGAAGATTTTCTTCTCCCTTTCTCGTTTTCTCTTCTCAGCCGCCAACACAAAAACACTGGAATAAATGAGGGGACCTAGGGATTTGCTCCCTTAAATATCTTCCATTAATTGCCAAATGGTCCCTCCCCATCTTTTCCTTTATTACACTCTGGCCACAAGGCTTCCAATCATTTGATAAATAACCGGTTGATACATATATATATATATATATATATATATATATAGAGAGAGAGAGAGAGAGAGGAAAGTTCAAATGAAAACTCAAATTCAATTGTTAACATGAGGACAGATCCTATCCCTTGATCGCATCCAAATTCAAGTCGTTCCCGAAATCCGGCTTCAGGGGTATTTTTGTCAGATTCTTCATTTTTCCTGTTTTAGTATTTCATGTCGTTTCCTTATATCTCGGTATTCTTCTTGATTGTTTCCTAATTTCTCTCATCACAATTGCTTCCTTCGTCAAATATCTCTGATTTCTCGATTCTTTTTCATCTTTCACGATTGCTTCCTTCCTCAAATCATTCATTTTATTCAATTTGTTCTATTTAGGTCGAAATTCTAGAATTCGTCCGATTCCTGCAAATCTTTGTTTTCTCGTTATTTTACTCTGTTTCTATGGATTCTGTTGTTGTTGAGAATTCTACACTTTTTGTTGATCAATCGTTCAATTTTGTTGATGATTATGATCCTGTTGATGTAAGAAACGGTGAAATTGATTCCTTTTCTATGTTTTCCAGTTTATCGAATGTTGAAGAATCATCGATATGTAAGTTTTGTTTTGTTTAATTGATATTTGTTTCTGTAATACAAATTCATTCATTGTTTTAAATCTAATGTTATTTTTTATTATTTATTTATCTGTTATTAAATTAGCTATTGTTTCTGTTTGTTATTCTTAGGAATTTTCTTCATGTTGTTTTTGTTCTTTATGCAGTTTGAATATGTTTTTTTCTGTTTTATTGTAATCAAAGTGTTATCTATAATCATTTATTCAAAGTGAATATAAAGTAATCAACCTCATTTTATGTGCGTATAGTCAGTCTGAATATAACGTTTAAAGTAAACGTTTAGGTTATATTCGTTTTGAATATCTACCTTTATTCAGACTGAATATTAATGTTTAAGTTTTATTCTTTTTGAATATTTATCTTCATTCAAACTGAATAAGGTATATATTCCGACTGAATAAAGGTAGATATTCAAAACGAATAAATGTTTAAGTTTTACTCTTTTTGAATATTTATCTTCATTCAAACTGAATAAGGTATATATTCAGACTGAATAAAGTTAGATATTCAAAAAAAACTTTATTCAGTCTGAATATTTAAAGTATTTATGTTGAATGCATTATGTTATTTTGTATACATTCTGAATATAATTTTGAATATACTTTATAGATCAAACTTATAGTGGAAGTCAAGATGGCCCTTCAGTTATTGAAGTTGATGGTAGTGATGGAGTGAAGTTTTGGATTCCCGTAGTAAAAGAAGATTTGAAGCCTGTTGTTGAGAAAGTTTTTGAATCATTGGATAAAGGTATTGAGATGTATAAGAAGTATGCTACAAAAGCTGGATTTGATGTCAGACTATCTTCTGTTTGTTTGATGAAGATTCGAAGCACTTGTTGAAAAGTAGTCGAAAATTAGACTATTCTCAGCAAAGGTGGATTCTTAAGATATCAAATGCAAATATTGGTGCTACACAAGCACATAACATTCTTTGTCAGTTGAAGGGTAGGTATGAAATGGTTGGTGGAACTAAGGTTGAGTATAAAAAATTTCAACGAGATCGTAATTGTTTCATTGGAGATACCGATGCAAATTTATTTGTTAGGAAAATGAATAATAGAAAATTGTATGTGCCAAACTATTCGTTTGAATATAAATGCGATGAAGGTCTGTTGAATTATGTTTTTTGGGTCGACCAAATAGCTAAATGCAACTTTGAAGAGTTTGGTGACATTGTTTCATTTGATGCAACCTTCCGGACAAATAAGTAAGTATTTGTTTTTTTATTTTATACGTTCTCTTAGTATTTGTCTTTCTTTATAACTTATATTAATTATATGTGTTTTAGGTATTGTATGGTATTCGTCCCATTCACAGGAATTGACAATCACAAGAATTGTGTAACTCTTGGTGTTGGTCTTCTCGATGGTGAAAATATTAAAGCTTACAAATGGTTACTTCATTCTTTCTTGAAATCTTTTGGCAAGCAACCAAAGTTGATTGTTACAGATCAGTGTCCTGCTATTAAGCAAGTTGTTTCTGAAGTCTTTCCAGATTCAAGGCATCGGTTTTGTATGTGGCACATTAGCACAAAATTGCCTTTGAAGGTATTCCTTTATTCATACTGAATAATATTTATTATTCATTTTAAATATTATATGTATTCATACTAAATAATTCTTTGCATCTTCAAGTTTTCATTTTCTATCATCTTTATTCATACTGAATAGTTAAAGTATTCAGACTGAATAGTGAAAGTATTCATGTTGATTGCATTTTATCTTCTTTGTTTTCAGATTTCTTCCAATATTATTTCAAATACTGATTTCAAGAAAAGGTTTCATGCTCTTATATGGGATGAACACATTGATGCTACTCAATTTGAAGAGAGATGGAAATCTTTAATTGGTGACTTTGATCTTGTTGGCCATAAGTGGTTGTCTTATATGTATGATAATAGGAATAGATGGATTCTATCATTTTATAGAGATATTCCAATGACTCGGCTAATGAGAACGACTTCAAGAGCTGAGAGTGAAAATTCATTCTTTTCACTATTTTTTCATCACGGTGCAAACCTTATGGCTTTTATTGACTCATTTGATTCTGCTATGGACAAACAACGGAATAATCATAGGTTGCTCAATCATCAGACAAGAACAATCGTACCAAAGTTTAGTACACCATTTCCAATTGAGGTTCATGCGTCTAAGATATATACTCGTGTTGTATTCAGAGATGTTTAGAATGAGATAAATGAATCGGTTTGGTCCTGTTTTCAATCATCTGTGAGTTTGGTAGATGGTTCTGATGTTATTGTTGTGGTTGAGAAGATGTAACGTCCCAAATTTCATAGCAGGCAAACAACAGTAAATAAGCATTCGAATTACATAAAACCTTGTCTTTACATCATCAATAATTCATACTAAACAAAATTGACAGCGGAAGTCTCTAAATCCACAGCCGAGAGCTATTCTATAGTCATCATAGCCAAAACTTGAAGTTACTCTAAGCTTCAAGTCCTTCTTATCGCCTCCTAGTTCTTACTGGAAGGACCCTTAACATGCTTACCTGAAAATGGTTTAGTTTTGAAAGCGAGGGTTAGACCAAAAGGTCTAGTGAATTCCCTCCGAAAACAACATGTATCAACAGTAAAAATCATTTAGATGATAACATCGTAACTCATCACATAAGGTACTGCACTGTGTAATGGATCACATAACCATTCGCGATCGGGGCCCAAGCAGACTCCCCTTTTCGCCCTCGAAGGTATCGGGGCCCAAGCAGACTCCCCTCCACCCGCCTAGGAGGAAACGAATTCCAACCAATAGGCTCATCATCCATAACCAAGGGATCATCGGATCCTGAGGCTCACTGATCCCACAGTGCAGACCAACATCACATAGCATGCACATACGTTACATAAAGCATGTAATAAAACCTTACAAAGCATGCCTTACATTTCATCATGTAAAACTTTCTTTTAGATATAAATAGGTACGTTCGTGAGAAACATGCATTTCGATTATAAAAATTTTGTGCGCTTTAAGAACCATAATCAGAAAAGAAAACGTTTAACCCTTTACGCCGTAAAAGGGTTAGGGAACTCACCTTGCTTGACGTACAACGCACTTCTTAAATACCTCCGAGCTAAACCACACGAACACCTAAGGTAACAGTTTCTCATCAGAAAACAGTTCACCCTTCTGTCCGGAGAACTCAATCCGGACACAGCTATTTTCCGGATACAGCTATTTTCCGGATACAGCATTGTCCGGACGTAACACTTTTCCTGACACAACACTTATCCGGACGCTAGACTTATCCGGACGCTAGACTTATCCGGGCAAAGCTACCCAGACACTAAGCTTATCCGGAGACTTCAGCTACCCGGATACTAAGAAACACCCAGACACCCTCACGGGGCACTTACCCGGACACTTGCAACATATCCGAACACCACCGAACACTGGTGTCCGGAAAACGCGGTTGTTCGAACTTAACAAGTCTAAAACTGATCTATACTTCGATTTTTGCCATTAAGTCGATTAGATATATACAAGGGTTCATCCACCCATCCTCAAATACTCACTTAATCCATTTACAACCCCTTAAATCGGTTTATTAAGACAAAAACCCATAAAACACATTTTTAGGGAAAAGTGAGTGAAAGCTCATTGAATCTCCACATTCAGACTTAAAAATCCAGACTAATTAAGAAAGTAATACTACAACAACAAGGAACACGAATTTAGAAAGGATTACCTTGTTGATTTCTTCTCTCTTTTAATTTCTTTCTCCCAAAAATCCTTTTCTCCTTCTCTTTTCTTCCCTAGCCGCCAACACCACCAAGAATAGCTTAAAATCAGCTAACCCTAGGGAGTTGTGCCCTTAAATACTCTCTCTCAAATTTCCATTTTGGTCCTCCAAGTATACTTCCATTCTTTAGACAAATGACACTAAACTTTCATATTTTCTACAAAAGAACCGGTTGTTACAACACTCCCCCCTTAAAAGAATTCCGTCCCCGGAATTCCTCATTGGAAAGAAATATGCGGGTATCTTGCCCAAACCAAAACTGAAACTTCCCCAAGGTAATGCCACTTCTGACTCAGTCAACCACCTCAATAGTTTCGAAACATGGAACGTTGGTTGCATCCCCTTCATTTCTTACGGTACTCTAACTCGTAGGCTACTGTTCCTACTCGATCGGACTTGACAACAGAAGATTAACTAAGGCTCCTCAAGCAACTATACTTCCTTTAAGGAGGAACTTGGCTAAATCCTCCGCCATCCCGAGATTCATTTACCAAGAGACCAACCCACACTTGACAGCTTGGCACCAGGCCAACCCTGTACACCTCGACAACTCACAACCCAGAGTTCCTTCATCGTATCCCAACTCTCAACCCTGTGCCACCCAACAATTGTCTATGCAGATAACATTTCCCAATCTCGGGCCACCTAGACCACAGTTCGTCAACCATCTCTCATATCCTCACGACTTCACCACTCCATACTTATATGTAACTAAGAGTATGAACCTCCAAACCATTGCTGAAGTGTCCACCTACTCGAATTAAACTTATCCTGAAACACAACCATTCCTCGCTAATTGCCACGTTCGTTCAATCATATAAAACATAACTCCGGTTATCCTCGCCCAACTGGGAGGAGTAACCATGATCACACCATACTATTCTCACTAGCTTAATCACTACACGACCAATTCGTTTAAACATTTCTCACAACGTCACTAACTTAATTCATTCAGTTGTCTCATCCACTTCTTTCTTGTACATAATCAAACACAATTCCCTTCCTCAATACTCTTTCCAACGGTTCGCACGCTTATCAATGACAATCTACACAACACTGCACCTTTCGGCATTACCGTCAGGTTTACTACTTCCAACTTACTCACTTATTCCGACATACTATCTTCACCTCCCCACGTTAGCGTGGAGCATTGCCCACCGAGCGTTATTTGCCCCTCTCTCCCGACCTTTCCACATGCTGGTATCGCTTTCTCAATACACACATAACCAAACAGTTGCACCAAGATCTTATCTTAAGGCATTCAACCAAGTTGTCTTGAAACTAGACCAGTGTTCGACGTCACTACCCATTCTTTAATCTCTAACTTTTACCTTCTCAGACATTTCTTTCACACATAAGCAACAATTCACATCTATCCCACCACATTTTGACTAACACAACCCTCATCCTCTTTAAAACTTCCAATGACCCTAAAGTATGCTTCTTAGTTACGTCCCCTATTCACTCTAATAATCCACCCCCCTTGGATTCCCTATTACAAACGGATCTATTAATTCAGGAACACCCCGAAACTCGGGTTCACAATTCTTTCGATTAACCACCAAGATCATAAAATCAGATAGATATATATATGCAGTCATCCCGGCTTTCTTACTTAGATTTACCTTAAATAATTCTTTAACAATCGGTGTTTTAATCTCAATAACACTTCCCCAAGAATTCTCGGTAGAATTGTAACACATCCTGTATTAACAAATGAATGTCATTATTTAACAAATCTGTTAGGACAAATATGTCTTCAAGATTTAATCTTGATTAATAAAGTCAAAGTCAATGTAATAGAAAGTCAAAGTTAGCTTATTACCTTAGTTTGTATTGAGGTATATATAGCTTTGTTTAATAGAGGGATGACACAACTATTACAGAGAGGAATACGCATAACTCACATCTTGTAATATTGAGAGCAAACCCTAATAGATCTACTTTCTCTCTCTACTCTCTCTCTAGATTCTCTCTCTAATCTGATAGATCTTGGTTTTTCAATTGGTATCAGAGCTGGAACAAGATTGAGAGATGGAATTCTACTGAAAAAACATACGAATTTGGTGATTTCACAAGCAAATTTGATTGATTTTCTTGATTTTTCAAGAAAATCTTGTTTTCTTGAGATTTTATCAAATTTTGGTGATTTTTGATTGAATTTGTTCAAATCTTAGCTCGTTGGATTCGTTTTTGATAGAGGAACATATTTTGTTCAAGGTTCGAGGGCTAATTTCAAAGATTTGGAGGTCAATTTGAAGGATTTCAAGATTTCTGTTCAGTTCATCAATTTCGGTCTGATCATTCTATCAGATTTTGATTCAGCGGTTTTCTGCGAAATTTGATTACATCATCGTGTTAGAAACTTGTTTTCTAACATATCTTCAAATTTTGGTTGATTAATTTCAAGATTTTGAGGATCGATTTGAAGTTTTTGAGTTTTTCTGTTCGGTTCGTTAGTATCATCTGTTCAACATTCAGATTTCGATTCAGCAATTTTCCGCAAAATTGGATTACATCATCGTGTTAGAAATTGTTTTTCTAACATTTCTGCAAATTTTGGTTGGTTAATTTGAAGATTTGATGAAGATTTGAGAAGATTTTTGAGTTTGATCATCTTGTTCATCATGTTCTGAATATTGCGCTACCCACATAAGCAGAATTGCGCAACCCAAAGAAGCAGATTTGCATATTGTGCTACCCACATAGCCAAAGAAATCAGAATTTCCACCTACATGCCTGCTTCGACAATAGCAAATGAATTACTTTCACCTACATGATTGCTTGCTTGCTTCGATAACTTCGTTTGAATTAATTTTCAGCTACTTGCTTGCTTGCTTAATTAGTTTTAGCTACTTGCTTGCTTAATTAGTTTTAGCTACTCGCTTGCTTGCTTAATCACAGTATTGCGTCACCCTTTGAAGTGAGAATCTCGCCAAGCTTTTCGCAACCAACGGTCACGAGTTGTGTATTTTTTCGCAACTAACTATTGCGAATTTTGAACTTTTTGCCACCATCTGAAGCGAGTTTTGATACTTTGCGCTACTGTCTATAGCGCATTTGGCACTTTGCGTCACCGCTTGATGCGCAATTCTCATTTTGCGCTATTAACCAAAGCGAAATATTTCTGTGATTTTTCCATGTCCATATCTCGCTTCTTCAGGACCCGATAAGTTTACTTTTCGCATCTGTTGCTTGCGAAATACTCATATTGCGCTTTTTTTGGGTTGCAAAATTCTGACTTAGTATTTTTCGAGTTTTACTAATAGTTAATTGTTTGAATTTTTTTTTCAGATTAATTCTTCAAACATGAAGCGGCTTCCAGTGCTGTTCAAAGAATCTGATTTTGAACTATGGAGAGTTTCGTTCATCGATTTTATTGCAAGTAGAGAAAATGGTGAAAATATGATAAAATCTTTCACTGAAGTCCCAATGATCAGAACTGACAAAGATTATACAGAAGAAGAGATTAAAAGAATGAAAGCCGACAAAGAAGCTTCATCCAACTTGATCTTCGCACTTTACAAACTTCCACAACACATCTTCAAACGCGTTGAATGTTTCAAAAACAACCCAAAGCAGATGTGGAACGAGTTATCAAAGCAAATGCTTGGATTTGAAGTTGCTTTTAAGAGAAAGGAAGAAGAAAATAAAGCTGAAAGAAGGATACGGAACAGAACTCGTCGGATGCTGAAAATGAGGAACTCAAGAAAAAGGTTATTGAACTTACAAAGAAGTTGTCTGAAACGGAAAAGTTGCTAAAAGTGGAAAGAGAAAATGTCAGAAAAGAAAAGGCTGATCGTTTGAATGACAAAAAGTGTTATGCAAAGCAAATTCTTTCTATTTCTCATAAAGTTTCTGAACTTGAACAAGCTTCAAAGACGGAAAAGAAAGTAAATGAAGAAAAGAAAGCTCTTGAACTCAGATGCAAAAAACTTTCCACGCAAAATTTAGATTTTGAGAAAGTTTTATTTCTTGAAAAAGAAAAATTGGAGAAGGAAAGGGTTGAATTTGAAGATAAAAGGAAAGAGTTTGAAGCGAAGAATGGGAAATTGTCAGGGAAAATATCTGAGCTTCAAAAGGAATTGGATATAGAAAGACATGAGTTAGAAAAGAGGAAGAAAGCTGACTTTCAGGCTAGGAGTGTTAAAGATGAATATACTGTTGAAAGGAAGATTTTTCAGCAAGAAATACGTAAGCTCACAAAGAATTTGGCCGTGTTATCGAATGATATTATGAAAGAGAAGAGGGTTAATTGTGACATTCAGAAGAAGCTTGATTTGGTGACCAAGGAACGGGATGACTTATCTTACAAAGTAAAGTCACTTAACAAATCCAAAAGCTATTCAGAATGTCCGATTCGTCCTTCTAATCTATTTTATGATCATTCAGTGGATAATTCTTCCAAATTTCAATCTGCTGATCTTCCTACATATAAGAAAGTCAACACGCAATGGAGAGTTAAAGGTACGTTTTCTGAAAAAGATGTACCAAAATCATCTGTTCCCAACAAGAACACTAACCTGAAAGGTAAATCTTTTGCTAAATCTGGTTCATTATATTCCGCAAATCATTTAATCAGGTTAGCACAAAAGAATTTTTGCTGTTCATATTGTGGAACTAATGATTTTATTAAAAATAATGATGCTCAATTTTGGTATGGCACTTATCATTTTCCTTCCTATAGAGCTCCGCTTAACAAGTCAGGACCCAAGACGCGTTGGGTACCAAAATCTACTTAATCTGTTTTTGCAGATTTAGAAGCAAAACGTTGAACTCTCGGAAGAAGATGTATTTGTGCATTGATCATCTTGGTTTCTGAATACATCAGTTCAGGACCCGTGCTTCAACGACAATGGCTTCTGGACAAATCAGTTCAGGACCCGTACTTCAATGGCTAAGACTTCTAAACAAATCAGTTTAGAACTCGTACTTATCAAGTTAAATCTTTTACCGCATGATCATACTTCTCAGGTGATATCCTTATCTGTCACATCTTTCTATTTCAAAGAACAAGTGGTAAAAGGTAACATTGCATTATGTTTTATTTCTACTGCTTTGAATGTTTGAATTTTAACAAATTTAATTCAATGAAGTGAAATTTTTTTCAACTTTCATTCAATGAATGAAATGTGTGTCAAGGGTGATTTTACAAGCGTTTTTGTATTATCTGAGTTACATCTGTTTCATCTTTCACTTCTGAAATAAATCGAAAGGTTAGCAAAACATGAATGAAATTATGTTGAATGCTCAAAATTATGTGATTCTAGATTTATATAGAATATAATGCTCAAAAAGCCTTTTTGTTAGAATGATGGATGGAAACGAAAATATGGGGAAAGCACTATGTTTTAGAACCAAGTGATTGAGATACAATTTTGCACTATCATTTAGTTTGAAAGTTTGTACCTGTGGCCTTTCTGGTTTGGCAGATTAAGTCCTAAGGGGTGCTCGACACCTAGTCCCTAAGATCAACTGGTCTGGGATCGGCTGACCCAAATCCTGCTATAGAACCAGATAGAAAGCCATGTTCTACTGGTACAGATGGGTTTAAGATATATCGATGTGGCCTTTCTGGTTTGGGAAAGTAAGTTCTAAGGGGTGCTCGTCACCTAGCACCTAAGGCCAACTGGTCTGGGATCCGCTGACCCAAATCCTGCTATAGAACCAGATAGAAAGCCATGTTTAACGGTGTATCTTATTCTTAATAAACTTTGTGATTAAAAGATGCCAATGAGCACAAAATCAAAAGATGCCAATGTGCACAAATTCAAAAGATGCCAATGAGCACACATCTCTTGAAACTTGGGGAAAATACAAAGTCGCGATAAACCTGTAAATTTGTGAAAATTCTGATTTTGGACAAATAGTGTGAGTAGAACAGAGTATTCAGATATGTTTTAGAGTTGCATATGCTTGTTGATGATCATATTTCGCATGCTAGCACACCAAATAGATTTAATAAAGGGGTTGAAACTGAACATTTTTAACTTGATATGCAATGATGTCTGGTATTTGAATCCAAACACATGCATTTGATTTCATTTTATTGATAAATCTGTTTAATTTCATTAAGTTGAATTTCTTTTGTAAAGTTTTCAAATGATCAAATGTTAGTAATTATAAAATGTAGTTCAATGAATTTTATTTTCCTTGTATAAAATTTTTCAACTACTGTGCCTAAATGAAATATATGCATATTTTCAGGGGGAGAAATCAAATTGCTCCAGATTTCTTAGTTTGAGGGGGAGCTGTTGGTTCCCGTTTTGCTTAGACAAGATTAACAGATCTATTAGTTCGAGTTTATGTTTGATGCGGAAGCGTATTTAAAGAACTAACAGATATGTTTGATAGATTTAGAACACACAATATAAAGAAACAGTATTTTAAGAACAAAATGATATCTTGAAGATTACTGTCGTTCGATATATAATAAGAACACCAAGAACAGATTAAGAACTGTTTGGTGTGTGTGAGAGAGTGTAATGCTTAACAGGTTTGACGATATAAAGCATAAGCATGAAACTCAGATTCTTTTTTAAATCCTTAAGATTGTTAAGGAAGATCTCAACAAGAGACTTCCTTTTATACTACTCTAGGGGACCATAAAGCATGAGCTACTGTTGATCGGATGGCATGAATAGTTGTACGTGTTGTATTGCATTTAATGCCGCAGACGTCTATATTGTACTAAGCCCTATTGAGTCCATTCAGAGCTTGACGCGTGTTGAGGTTTGACAGGGCACGCTACCATGCAAGTTGATTAACGGATCCAGTAACAGTAGCAAGATATAAAATATCTTCCAAGTCTTTATCGTAAACCGCAGAGGCTCTGTAAAGGGTTACAGAGGTTCTAAGGTCTGGTCTTTTGTAGAGCAGTCTTAACTGGGTTCCGAGTCTTTGGTCTTCTTTGTTCGTAAGACAGAGGTTATGTAGGACACCTCTGTAGCTTCTGTAGCTTCTTGACCTTGATCTTTCGGAAGTGGCAGAGCCTCTGTAAGAGGCTTTCTTCACTTAGCCTATTTTTCACTACTTCTAAATACTTCTAAGATTAGGAAGATTGAAGCTAACAATCTCCCCCTAAGTAGTGAAAAATAAAAATTTAACATTGAAGTACTTTAGGCTAAGTTAGATAGAACAGAGGTTAAACAATACCTCGAAAGTTCTTTCATTTAGAAATATGCCAGAGGCATTTTACATTTGAGTATTATGAAAGATAAACTGAAAATGGTTTGCAGAGATTTTGTTTGAGAATCAGATGTTGGCGTCATTGAAATCGTTGTAGCTTCCATTGTCTCTTCCGACTTCTCTGATCTTGTTGTAGAAACTGACGCAGAGTTCTCTTAAGCGGATTGTAGCATCAATCTCTCTGATGAAAGCATCTGCAGCGTCTCTATCCATTAGCTCGGTATCTCTGTATTTTACAAGGTTTGCTCTGAACATGTTCAGAGTACTGGTTGCGTACTTCTGACAGTCCATGGTCACAAAAAGTTTGACTTCGCCTTGTGGGTTTTGAAATACTAACCCGAACCTTGGTTCTGTAATGATTGAGTTGGGCACAGCGTCAGGTGGGCAGTGATCCTCTGGTGGTCGAAGGTTCAGATGTTTGAGACCAAGATCCTTTCCTAGCTGAAAGTCTGTCAAACTGTAGATCAGAAGCCTTTCCCTCATTGGTTTTCTCAACACTTGATAGGCTCTGGTGTTTGGCTCTGTGTTGTAGTTGTCCTTCGTCCATTGCAGAAGGTCAGGTAGATCATAGGGATTCAGATTCCTTAGGTCAGCATCAGCGAAGGTGGTTTCTGAATTGTTTACCCTTCTGACTCTGTACAGATTGTACCTGACCCTTGGATAGGTTCTTGTAAAGGAGTACCTACAGAAGATTACCTTTTTGATTTTGTGGATTGAGAAGACTTCTGCTCTTGTTCTTGGCTTTGTTCTGGTTAAGATGTTCTCAAGTTCTTCTTTGATCTTTGGATATGTGACGTGATCTGTTGGATGATTGGTCTGAAAGGGTTGTTTGTAGAGGTATTTGTATACCACTTCTTCCATTTCTTCATATGTTGGACCAGGTGGTGGTACTTGTCTTCTGAGACTCTCCATCTGTCGAACAACTTCTGCAGCTCTACCTGTTAGTGGAATGTCTGACAGAGGTTTCAATCCATATGCCCAGTCCTCTTCTTCAGGCTTTGGAGTTTGGAAGGCATCAAAGGCGCTCTTCATCAATTTCTCTGTAGGCTTGGGCAATGATTTCTTTTTCTTGGGCTCTTCTGTCAGTTTCGCCTTTCCCTTGTCTTTGGCTTCAGAACCTGTTGCCTCTGTAGGTTTGGGTGTTGGCGCTTCTGTTGAAATGATGGGTGTTGCCTCTGTAGGTTTTGACACTTGTGTTTGAGAGGACTTTTGTGGCGTTGGTTCTGTTGGCTTGATTGGCTCTGTAACCTCTGTTGGAGGTTCTTTGGTGACTTCTTCTGTGAGCTCGGTTTCTGTGGGTTGAGGAATGTCGAATCTTCTTGCCATTCGGAAAGATGATGTAAACCTCTGTCTTTCTTTTGCTCTTTGCGCCATTCGTTCAGTCATTGTGTTGTGCATATTTCTTAGAACAGAAGAAGCAGAGGTCTTTGCTCTTTTTGGTTTGTGGGCAATAGACTTTCTTCTTGGGATGGATTGGGGTTTTTCTGTTGGTTTTGTAGTTGGGGAGGGAAGATCTTCTTCTGAAGAGGATGACAGATGTTGAGCATCTACTCCAAACATTTCAGGGAATTCCACAGAGGTGGGTGTTTCCTCTGTGGTCTTTTGAGCCTCTTTTCCTCCGGGTTGTTGGTTTGTTGAAAGACTTTCTTCCAAGATGATTACCACAGGGGTGGTTGTTGCCTCTGTGGTCTTTTGAGCAGTTTCTGGTACATGGGTTTCTTTAGCAGTTGATTCCACAGAGATGGGTGTTGTCTCTGTGGTCTGTTGAGTTTGTTGTTGTTGGGTTTGTTTTGGAGGGGCTTGGTTGATGGGTTCTGCGGCTATTGGTTGAGCTGGAAGTCCTCTGCTCATAGTTTTCTCCCTTGTATTCTCCCCCTCAGGATGATCTGATGGACCAGGGTGGTCATCATCAGAGTCATCCTGACCCTTATCAGAAGTACCCTCTGCTCTGCAAGAAGCTTTGGGTTTCTTTGGTAGTTCTGCTCCTGCGGCCATCAACTTTGCGCATACATCATCACAGAGGCCGAATAGAGTTGCAAGCTCTGCTTCTGTGTTGAAGCGCATTCTGCCGACACTAGCTCTGAACTCTTTAACGTAGTTGGCATTTGCAGTAGTGAAGGAGGTGATGACTTCTGTGACCTGGTTTATCACATTCTGCCCGAGCTCTATTAGCTGTGCTCTGGTCATGTAGTCTTTAGGCTGCATCAGCACAGTGTTGCGCATTGCTTCTTCTTGTACGTGTTTCAGGGCGTTCTGTAGATCTGCAGGTGTAATACCCTTTGCTTTGTTGGATTGCTTGTTCAGTTGTTCAAGGAAATGTTTGACTAATTCCTTGAACGCAGAAGTTGCGGCTATCCCGAATTCTTTGGCGGCAGAAGTGGTAGTTGTTTCAGCAGAAGACTTCATCTGGGTAATGGCGGATTTCACCTCTGTGGACAGATTGTCCATTTTGGTGTTCAGATTTACTAAGGTTGTCGATGTTGTCTCTGCAAAAGATTTGAAAGAGCTTTGCAACTCTTTCATGGTTTGGTTCACAGAGGTGACAAGGGTTTGGAACTCATCCCTTGATACTTGTGTTCCTGTGGTAACCTCTAGAGGAACACATTCGTCTCCAGAGTTAGTCCCTGCTCCTGGGACACCTTCATTCACCCTTGTTTGTACGTTAGGGGTGGAAGGATTTCCATCTGATCTTTGAGAAGAAATTTGAGTTTCAATCTCTACAGAAGTTCTGCGAAGAACAGTGTCCAAATCCACTCCAGAGGTGGGTATCGGAATGTTCTTCTTTTGACTTGGAGACTTGTCTAGAGTCTCTTCGTCTTTGTGCTCACTACTTCTCTCTGAAAGAAGTTTTGGCCCTAAATTGTGCATGGCAGAGGAAACAAATTCCTCTGTAGGGTGTTCTAGTGTGATCTGGGGCGATGAATCACGAACTATAGGTGAGTCTCTCTGAGGAGACTCCCTAGGAATGGATTCCCCGGTTTCTGTGGGCGCAGAGGTTGAAAGATTAACCTCTGGCTGGATGGGTTGGGTTTGGATCGAGCTGTGCTGCTCTTGTTCAATAACACCTTCTGCAGCTAGACCTGCGATGTTAGAAGTGTGGGTTGCACTGGGAGGGGTTTAAGGATGTGTGCCTCCTACTTCTACGGCATCTTTTTCTATCACTTTTTATTTTCCTCCCATTCTATCTAAAGCCTCTGTAACCTCATCTCTATTCCACTCAGCTTCTGCTTGTAGCCTAATCCTTTCCCTAGTGGCATCATCTGACATATCAATTTCTTCTATACCTTCCTCTGAAGCTTGGCTTGGACTCCTTCTGTGGACGTTCAATCCCTGTTGGATGAAGGGGTTATGTAGAATGTTTAGAGTTTCAGCCGGTTGATCTCTGGGGGTTTGGTCATCATCTTGCAGATTTGTGTCAATGCCAGAGATAGAGAAGTCTTGTTCTTCTGTGGTGTGGTGGTCAAGTGGTGGTGCATTCCACCCAGCTGTATTTAGGGTGTTAGCAATGTCAGGGTTTTGAAGGAAATCGTTTAAGCTACCTTGATGAGCGAATCGATATGGGGATTGATAAGGTGATTGATATCCCTCTTCTGCAACTTCTTTTTCTGCAGTCTCTTCCTCTGCAGTTTCTTCGACCCGGGTCTCTGCGACCCCTTCTTCATCAACTTCTGCAGCTGCCTCTTCTGCGATGGTAACCATTTGATCAAGTGGTTTCCCATGCTTCTTTTTGGTCTTCCTCCTCTTGGGTTTTGGTGCCCCTTCTTCTGTGGGTTTTGAATTCCTTTTCTTATTTTGTTTTGGAGAAGAGGGAGGAGCAGAGGAGCCAACTTCTGTGGCATGAGGAGGTGAAGGTTGAGCTTTTGTAATGCTTGTAGAGATGCCTTCTGCAGTTTTCCTCTTCTTTGTTTTTGGGGTAGAAGCAGAGGCTTTAGAAGAAGACTTCTTTCCCATGAGCTCGGCTCGTTTGGCTATAAAACTAAGTTGGATTGCCATGTGTTTTGCCAGTTTCTGCTCCTTTGCTTCTGTAGAGAGGGGTTCTGCAACTATTGTTCCTAGGGGGACACCTAAACGCGGGGGTGTCACGGGGCTCGGTTTTGGAGTCCTATGATCGCGTATATACTCTAACTTAAGGGTTTTGTTCTTGGCATAGCTCAGAAGCTTCCTTGATAGAGGTCTGTAGTGGGTGTAGCCATCTATATGATCGGTGGGGATGTTTTTGTTCATTGGGAACTGTTTGGGAGTTGGCCCTTCCATTGGCTAGTTCTGCATCATCAGCAGAGGTTCGAACAGGACTCCCAATATCCTTTGGAATTGCAGAGGCGGTAGATACTTAGGATCGTTCTGTCTTGCCTTTTTGGTGTTATTATTTCTGTCGATCGTATTGATGGTCTCCTGCAACATGATGGTCGCGTAATCGAGTGGGAGATCGTAGTAGACCCCGTACATGATGGTTAAGATCTGGTGCGAGCTCTGGTCAATGTTGCCTATCTTCCCTGTAAGGCATCTGTTGAGGATCGAAAACAAGGTGTTCCACAGAGGTGGTAGTCTGCCTCTGCGGAAGTCATTTCTCTTCCTTAGGTGGGTGTTGTACCCAAGCATTTCTACAAAACGACAGAGCTTGTCGTCTGTTGGTTGTTCTGCATATGTTTTCAGTCCAAGAAGACCCCTAGTTGGTAGATTGAACTCAAGAGAAAACATTGTTCTATTGAACTTGAGTTCTAAATGTTCAGATTTGTCTGGCGTTGAGATGTACCCTTTGATAAGAGAATCATCTTTATCATATCGGCAACTTTGCCAAAATTGGTTCAAATACCTAACAGGTATTTTCTTTGGGGTTCTTGAGAGTAAAGGAAAGAGAATATGGTTTTCCATGATGTGTAGAAGAAGGGCATGGGCTTCGCCGAAAGCAGTGAGTGAGGGGACCAAATAGTAGTTATTGGATTTGATGGGTAGTACTTTTTCAAAGTTCTCCTTTGCGATAAAGTTTTGGAGATGGGTGGTCGGAGCAAAGTCTGCTGAGTCGCCGGAATCTTCTTGTTCGGCATTTTTGGCGAGGTGGGGGTTTTCTGAATGTTCAGAATGAGCAGGGGAGTGTTCCGGTGAGTTCGCCGGAGAGTGTGCAGGGGAGATAGCTTGAGAGGATGAAGCCATTGGTAATGAGAATAAGATACTTGCAGGTTTTTGCAGGGTTTCGCCGGAGAAGAATGAGGGTTCGTAAAGATTTTATGAGAGGGTAAGCTTGGGTTTTATAGGTGGGTAAAACGGTAGAATTCGAAAGGGTAAAAATATTTGGCAATGGATAAATATTTGGAATCCGTACTTGAGTTAGAACGGCGGGTTCAACTTTCCAAACAAAACGTGCCATGTACGCCCAGTGAAAATGAGACACGTAGGCCATGTCAGAGGATGACAGGACGTCGTGCGCGACCCATTAATGCTAGGCGCGTGGGGTTGTTTTTAGCCACATGATTTTCACTCTCAGTAAAAGTAACCGTTACTGTTTACAGAAATGCCCAAATACCAAATTCACAGAAGCTCTGTAGTTTACAGAAGATCTGTGATTTTGAAAATCTTGGATTTTCACCCTTTTCTCATATATCTCATTGTTATCATGACTCTGTAGGTTCTATTTTGACCAAAACATTTGTAAAAGCATTGGAGAGGATTAATAGGATTTTAGTGAAGAAATTTCGTTCACAGAGGTTTTGAGGCTCTGTAGGAACTTGCAGAAGCTCTGTCAGGGCCAGCAGAAGCTCTATGAGTGAAAATTTCTCATAACTAAAAATCTATTAACAATTTTGAACATCCAAGTTTTGATTTGCATTAAGAAATGTTTTTCGGACATATTTGAAAGTTGGTGTCCGAGAAAACTGTTTTGGAAAAAGTTTTGTGCGAGAAGGTCATGGTGTGTGTATTTGTGCGTATTCGGTTTCCGAGTTAAATTTGCGATTACAGAGCAGTGTTCTGGCAGAACTTCTGTTGAGCTCAGCAGAAGCTCTATGATCTCAAATTTCTCATAATTCAAAAATTATTAAAAGTTTTAATAATTTTATTTTTGAAATGTTATTCCCAGTATTTTTAGGACGTATTTGACAATTTTTGTCCCAGAAAACTGTTTTCAAAAACCTTTTGTACGAGACATACCTTTTGGTTCTTCTTTTCTCGGCAGTGATGTCTGACTTCTGACGATATAGATTCATCGACACTCTTCTTTGGCTCCCCCATGATCTAACCATCTCTGTAGATCAAGTAATTTCCTTCTGCTCCCCCTTGACCTATGCTTGGATCAAAATAGGATAAGTTTTGCATAGTACATAGGTCATGTTTACCAGAGGTTCTGTAGGGGTCGTCAGAGGTTCTGAGCAGACCCACAGAAGCTCTGTGATTTCAAGAACTATTTAAGATTGAGAATTTACATACAAAAAGAAATCAATCAAAGCAATAAATAAAGCAATATATTTATACACATATTTACAGAAGATAAGCTATACTTACAGAGGATTTTTACGTCATATTGATCATTCCTAACTTACCCACCAAGAAATTGAATCTTTTCTCGTCTAAAGCTTTGGTGAATAAGTCCGCGAGTTGGTATTCTGTGGGCACGAAATGCATCTCGATTGTACCGTATTCAACATGATGTTTCAAGAAGTGGTACCTTATATCGATATGCTTGGTTTTTGAATGTTGCACAGGATTGGCAGAGATGGAAAAGGCACTTTTGGAATCACAGAAGATGGGTACCGTATTCAACATGATGTCTCATCGTAGTCTATGCCTTCTTCTTGTCTATATCCCTTGGCCACTAATCGTGCTTTGTTTCTGATGACCACTCCATCTTCATCCTTCTTATTTCTGTAGACCCACTTAGTCCCAATGGCATGTTTCCCCCGTGGCAGAGGTACTAGAGTCCAGACTTTGTTGCGCTCAAACTGCAGAAGCTCATCTTGCATGGCGTCTACCCAGTTTGGGTCGTCAAGGGCTTCAGAAATCTTCTTTGGCTCTATCACACTAATAAAGTTCGTAAAGAAACAAAAATTAGCAGTGGCAGACCTTGTTTTTACCGTGTCAGAGGGTTCACCAATTATTTGGCTTGGAGGATGGATTTTTGTCCACTGAGTTGTGCGTGGATGATGGTCACCAATGTCATCGAATTGTTCTTCAGAGGCTTCTTGTTGTTCTTCTTCTTCTGGTGTAGCCTCTATCGTAGTGCGTGCCTTTGTAGTTGATCCTACAGTTTGTGGAATGATTTGTATGAGTGGTGTTGGAGTTTGTTCCTCTGAAGGCGTATAGACTTGGTCCTCTATATCCTCTGTTATTGATTCCTCTGTGGATTGTGGAGTTTGTTCTTCAACAGCTTTTGTGGTCGTTTTTATTTGTGTTTCATCTTCTGTAGACTCTTCCTCAGCATTTGCATCTGTAGCATTTACAGAAGAAGATGAATCATTATTTGGACCAGTTAGAGTCATACCTGTAGGATTTTGACTGACAGAAGATTGTTCTATTGAAGCTCTGATTGTTCCAACAGAGGGATCAATGTCGTCGTGGAACATCTCTAGAAATAGAAGATTTAAGTCTTCTTTTGTTTGTGAGATGCCAGAGGATTCCCCTTTAAGTCCGAGTTCTGAACTGATTTGCTCAGAAATCTTCTGGAATGAATCATCAAAAGAAACATTGATGCTTTCTACGATCTTGCGAGACTTTGTAAGGTATACTCTGTAGGCTTTGGAAGTGGCAGAGTATCCAATGAATTTTCCTTCGTCAGCTTTTACCTCAAACTTTCCTCTGGAATCTATGTCGTTTAAAACAAAGCATTTACATCCAAACACATGGAAAAACTTGATGTTTGGCCGCCTTTTGTTGATCAGTTCATAAGGAGTCTTGATGTGTCTTTTCACAATGGTTGAACGATTCTGCGTATAACAAGCAGTAGAAATCGCTTCTGCCCAAAAGTTCATCGGTAATCCGCATGCTGATAGCATAGTTCTTGCGGCCTCCATGAGCGTTCGATTCTTTCTTTCGACTACGCCGTTCTGCTGTGGAGTGCGTGCGGCAGAGAAGTTCTGTGATATTCCTTCTGTAGAAAGATAGGCTTCAATGACAGAGTTTTTAAATTCTGTGCCATTGTCACTTCTTAGCTTCTGTATTCTGCATTCATAAAGAACTTGGATTCTTTTCATTAGATTAATCAAGATGATTGGAACATCTGATTTCTTTCGGACAAATTCAACCCATGTGAATCGCGAATACTTATCAATTAAGACAAGTATGTATTTCTTGCCACCTAGGCTCTGTATGGCAATGGGACCGCAGAGGTCGACATGAAGCATGTACAGAGGCCTAGTGCAAGACACATCTGTTTTGCCTCTGTGGGAAGCTCTTCTGAGTTTTCCCATTTCACAGGCAGAACACAAATGATCCTTATTAAATTTAACATTAGGCAAACCTTTAACTAGATCAAGTTTGACCAGTTTATCCAAGGTGTGAAAGTTCAAGTGATAGAACCTGTTATGCCATAACCAGGCTTCCTCACTTTTGCAGGCTACAAGGCAAACTTTGTCCTTGTTCTTGGAACTGAAATTCATCAGATATAGATCACCTCTTCTTTCGGCTCGCAGAAGTTCCATTCATGTGTCTTCACTTCTCAGAGAGCAGAAAGTTCTTTTGAATAACACATCGAATCCTGTATCACAAAGTTGGCTTACACTGAGTAGGTTGTGTTTAAGGCCATCCACATATGCAACTTTGTATACATAAACGTTTTCCTTCTTTATGACTCCATAGCCTTTGATGTGTCCCTTTTTGTCGTCTCCAAAAGTTACAGATCCACCATCGAGTGTTTCTTTGTACGTGGATAGTAAACTTATGTCGCCAGTCATGTGCCTTGAGCATCCGGAGTCTAGATACCAGATTGGCACATTCTGCTTCTACAAGACAATCATAGAGACTTAGGTACCCATATCCACATGGGTCCAATATTGTTAGAATTTTTCAAGTTTGCCTTAGCATTCTTGAAATAAATTTTATCTTTTGTAGAACAATCAAATTGTTTCTTTGTAGGTTTTGACTTTTGAATTTGAGTAGAGAGTAAACAATCTTGACTGGAGAAGTGATTATTTAGTTTGAACATAAGATCAAAGCAATGACAATATTGAATATGAGACGTGATTTGCTTGAACTTTCCATTGAATTCATTGAACTGAGCCACAGATGCATTACATTCTTTCTTAACACTAGATTTCCTATTACAAGAAGATCTATGAATACTAGAACGTTGTTTGCAAAAGCTTTGTTTAGTTCCTGCCTTCTGTGAGTCTCTTCTGTGGTGAACATCTTTCTTCACTGTCACAGAGGAAAAAGATTTGTTAACTTTAGGCCATTTTCCCTTTTGTTGCCAAGTGGGATTTTCGTTAATTTGCCTTAAAGGTTTTGAAAATTTTGAACTTTTAGGATCTACAGAGGTCTTCTTTTTAAGATTTAACATATGAAGCTCAGCAGAGGTTTTGATTTGTAAATACAAGTTTAGAAAATCTGGGCAGATAGGTATCTCTGTGATTTTCTCTTTTGGAGAAATAGTTCTGTTAAGAACTTCAGAGGAGAATTTAACATCATTTGTGTCATAGTGAACTATCCCTGATGTAACATCTGTCTCTGAGTCGTCAGAAGATGAATCGTCCTCATATACAGAGGTTGAGTCATCTCTTTCGACAGAGGCTGGATTTTCCGAACATGTATCGTACGAGCTTTCTTCCTATGTAGAATAACTTTCATAGACGGCAGAGTTTTCTGATAAGATCTCTTCAGCGAGAATTTTATCTACAGAAGATGTACAGAAGTTTTCTAAAACGTTTGTTTTCCATACTTCCAAAATTTCCTTTTCAATTATTTCTTTAAGGTTTTTTTCTGAAAAGGTGGGTTTAAACTCAGGAGCTTCTGCCGATAATTTCTTTTCGACATTTATCATACAGACAAAAACAACCTGCGTTTGAGTCTCTGGTTTACCAAACTTAAAGATACCAATCTGATCTTGTGTTTTCAGATATTTCTTTGGTTTGATTCCTCTATTGATAGAGGTTGAAGATAATGAATCTGTGTTTTCAAACCACACATTGATTATCTTCGTATGTTTCCTCAAGTGAGGTTCCACAGAGATTTTAGCCCTTTTACTTACAGAGAGTAAGTTTGGAAAATCTGGTTTGTTCGTTTTTCCTAACACAAACAGAGAAGACATAGGTTTAATTCTTTTGCCTTCAATACCTAGGGTAATATCATCGTACCCTATACCCCGTCTTCCTATTTGTGAGTTTACCTTCTCATACACCTTCTGTGCATCTTTATAGTTTTTAAGTAAAACTTCTCTTCTGAGTAGATCTTGCCAAAGTATCTCTCTCTCTCTCTTTGAAAGTATTCTTAGAGAGCTCTTATGTCTGTTGTTTCACTCCTAGAAACTGAAAGTTCTTTTGTTTTGACTTTTAGAGCAGAGGTTAATTCAGAAATTTGCCTTTTTAAAGGATCTAGATTTTTGTTCCAATTCTTTTCTACTCTTTCCTTTTCTTCAAAAATTTGGCTTTTTCTTGAGTGAGAAGCCTTACTTCTCTCTCATTAAAGGTGAGTCTTTTCTGAATGCTTTCATTTATCTCTTTTAGTTCAATCAGTTCAATGTTAAGTTTAAGTAAATTATCATCTACAGAATTAGTACAAGAGGTAGAGTTTGAAGTGGATACCTCAGTGTCAGTGCCGAAGTCGACTTCTGCCATGCCACAGAATAGGGCATTGGTGGTGTATTCATCGTCAGAGGTAGAGTCTGACTCGAACCTCCTTATTCGCCTCAGAATGCCCTTTGTTTGCCATTAGGGATTTTTGCGCATAATATTCAGCCTTCTTTTTGTAAAAAGTTGAGTCCTTCTGTGGGCGATTTGGTCTACTTCTGCATTCATTTGCGAAATGGCCTGGCTTCCCGCAGTTGAAACAACTTTGGGAAGTGTTTCTAGCACGATCGTCGGACTTCTGTCGGTCTCCACCTTTCTCCGTTCGGCATTCGTTTGCGTAATGACCAGGCTTGCCACACTTGTAGCATTCTTGTTGTGTGTGGCTCACCTTGTCATCTGACCTCTGTCGGTCATTACCTCTGTAGTTTCTATCGCTTGACCTCTGTCGGTCATTTCTATCATCTGACCTCTGTCGGTCACTCGATTCTTCTCTTCTTACATCATCTCTTCTATCACCTCGGTTGTCTCTGCCATATCGATCAATTCCTGAACTCCTTTGGTTTTCTTCTGAACTCTCTTGTCAACAGAGCTACGGATTTAGCTAATGACGCAAGAGTTATCTCTTCTTCTACCAGCTCGTCTTCTTCGCTATCAAACATCACTATCTTCTTCTTCTCCTTCTTCTTCTCCTCTGTTGCTCTCTCATTTCTCGGTCTCTCTGCAGCCTCTGTAGATTTACTAACCAATGCGTATGGTGCAATGGTTAGTGTTTTAGCCTGTGCTATTTGAGGCTCCTGTGCGGCTAGTGTTCCATAGAGATCAGAGAGTTTCCAGGAGTCTAGATCTTGGTTTGTTTGTAAAGACATAGACAACTGGAGCCACTCATCATTCAGGCTCTTTAGAAACATGACGTTATTTTCTTCCGAGGTTCTGTGAATGCCAGACTTTCTACATTTGTTTATGAGATAGTTAAACCTGTCGTATGTCGTTTGCAGAGATTTTGTTGCAGAGGCTCTGAAGGCATGATATTCATTTATGTATTGTGCCATTCGGTTCTTCTGCGTTTTAGCACCCCCTTCCAACTGTCTTTCTAATTCTTTCCAAAGATCGTGCGCTGTTTCGCATGCATCTAAGGATTGAAAAAGTTCATTGGGGATAGCCATGATCAATATTCTTTTTAATTTCTGTGCAACTTCATCTTCTGCCCTATCTTCATCTGACCATTCTCCTTTTGGCTTAGGTCTTTGACGTTCAGGGATTTCAAGAGATTCAGCAGTAGCTGGTACTCGTAGTACTATTATCATGGGAACTTGAGGAGGGTTGTAAAGATATTGTACGAGAGTTTTTTCAGTACCCTCAAAGAAATGGATCATTCTTATCTTTCATTGAGGATACTCATCTCGAAGGAGAGTAGGAGGCTTGGTTAGTGAACCAGCAGTGAAAAAGTTATTTGTATTTGTCATTGTAAGAGTTTCGAAGGTTCTGAAAAGATAATATGACGAAAGAGTATGAGTCTGATGATCTGGAAGGTTTTCGGGGTTTTAACAGTTCCCAGAGTGCACTTTTAATGGAGTTTTAACCTGGAAAAAATAGTTTCTTTTAAGAATACCACTTTCGAATAAATCGAAAAATGATAGGAAAACAGAAACTTTTCAACGAAATGTAGAACAGGTTAAAACAGAATGATGTCTATCACAAATCTTGTAACAAAGAAGATCACTTGATATTAAAAATCAAGGAAGGCTCTGATACCAATTGTTGGTTCCCGTTTTGCTTAGACAAGATTAACAGATCTATTAGTTCGAGTTTATGTTTGATGCGGAAGCGTATTTAAAGAACTAACAGATATGTTTGATAGATTTAGAACACACAATATAAAGAAACAGTATTTTAAGAACAAAATGATATCTTGAAGATTACTGTCGTTCGATATATAATAAGAACACCAATAATAGATTAAGAACTGTTTGGTGTGTGTGAGAGAGTGTAATGCTTAACAGGTTTGACGATATAAAGCATAAGCATGAACTCATATTCTTTTTTAAATCCTTAAGATTGTTAAGGAAGATCTCAACAAGAGACTTCCTTTTATACTACTCTAGGGGACCATAAAGCATGAGCTACTGTTGATCGGACGGCATGAATAGTTGTACATGTTGTATTGCATTTAATGCCGCAGACGTCTATATTGTACTAAGCCCTATTGAGTCCATTCAGAGCTTGACGCGTGTTGAGGTTTGACAGGGCACGCTACCATGCAAGTTGATTAACGGATCCAGTAACAGTAGCAAGATATAAAATATCTTCCAAGTCTTTATCGTAAACCGCAGAGGCTCTGTAAAGGGTTACAGAGGTTCTAAGGTCTGGTCTTTTGTAGAGCAGTCTTCACTGGGTTCCGAGTCTTTGGTCTTCTTTGTTCGTAAGACAGAGGTTCTGTAGGACACCTATGTAGCTTCTGTAGCTTCTTGACCTTGATCTTTCGGAAGTGGCAGAGCCTGTGTAAGAGGCTTTCTTCACTTAGCCTATTTTTCACTACTTCTAAATACTTCTACGATTAGGAAGATTGAAGCTAACAGGAGCAAGATTGTTTATTAAGGAAGAGATTGTTAATGATTCTCAAAGACGCGACTGAAATTGAAGAAGGTTTTCGAGGATCGTGATGCTCACTTTCATCGAAAAAGGGGGAGAAATGTTTAATTCAATTTCATGTCAAAGAGCGTTCAAGGCAAAGATTCAATTTCATGACAGGGGGAGAAATGTTTAAAGAAGATTCCGTCTCAAGATAGTAAAAGGGGGGAAAATTCTTCTTCAAGAGTTTAAGAGAAATCGATTGATCATCTTGTGATCTCTTTTTCTTAAACTTGTGCTATATGGTGAATATCCTTACTGAAGTTTGAAGTTCCCAAGTCAAAGAAAGAAAAAGGGGGAGAATTCTTCAAGAGTTTAGGAAAAATTGATTGATCATCTTGGTTTCTCAAGAAGATCTCTTTTTCTTAGATTTGCGCTACATTGTATCAAAATGCCTTGTATGAAGAAACAAATTCTCCATATCAAAGAAAGAAAATCTCCGTCAGTTCCCCGTCTGAAGATTTTGTGACGATTTGACTTTGACAAACCTTGATAAAGACCGAAGTTTTGAAGATTCAAGAAGCCGAAGAATGCTGTTCTCAAATGTTTAAATCTTGAATCCAAGGGGGAGATTGTTAGGACAAATATGTCTTCTAGATTTAATCTTGATTAATAAAGTCAAAGTCAATGTAATAGAAAGTCAAAGTTAGCTTATTACCTTAGTTTGTATTGAGGTATATATAGCTTTGTTTAATAGAGGGATGACACAACTATTACAGAGAGGAATACGCATAACTCACATCTTGTAATATTGAGAGCAAACCCTAATAGATCCACTTTGTCTCTCTACTCTCTCTCTCTCTAGATTCTTTCTCTAATCTTGATAGATCTTGGTTTATCAAAATCTATAAAATGTTAAACAACCAACCAAAGGCTTATACCTCTGTCATGACCTTTCAAATTAACTAATGATCATACTACCAATCCGACCCACAATCATCCTCATGTCATTCTTTAAACATAACCAAAATTTCCAACCATTTCCTTCTAGGATCATTCCCTCACGCATAAGAAGCAATTTTCATTCTTTAGCGATTTCTCATCTACTATACTACAGCTTGACTAACCTATTCATCATCTTCTTTAAACTTACTCTGCCTTCAAGAATATACTTACTTAACAACATACACAACCACCAAGTTTGGTCTCCCAGCTGGGCAATCACCCATTTCTGCCCACGACATTCCATCCCGATAACAGTCAAAATAAACACCAACTTACAAACCACGTACTTCAACAACTAGGATTGCAAAACGTACACTCTATCCGAAATCCCGAAAGGACTTCCTCCTAATCCTTCATCTTTCTAACATTTAATTACTACATCATCGGCTGACACAGAAAGCTTGACAAATACTGTCACTACACATCCTTACACTCTTTGCCCATAACATCACACTGCAGACCAATCTCTCATGATCATCCACACACAGTTTAAACTCGCCCTCACAGTTACCCGCATGAAATCGAGCCTATCTTGCTACTTAGTCCTTTCGCAACTTGCTGACTATAACTCACGAGTTCTCAATTAGCTCAAACACAGACATTCTAGCTAGCTCTTTACGATTCGAACTTTTACATAAGCTGGACACAGTCCCTCACTAAACGATAAAGTCTACACACTCGCTTCGCTCGCGCTACTTACCTCATCATTCTATGAACCCTCCATACTTCACAAATAGAATGCTTATTCAAAACAATAACTTCTCTTACTAATTTAACACCTCTACAAGATGTTCTATCAACTTACACTCATCTGGTTTGAGTCTTCGGCCTCGGCCAACATACACCGTTGTCGACTTCAACAACAAAAGACACTCTTAACTACTTCCTTATCCTATCCTTTAACGTGAGTTCCTTACGGGACCTATTCCTCCCTACACATCATAGTTAACTTTATAATTCGTCGCCCCTATTTCGAAACTTACTCATGTAACATCAATATTACAAGCTCCCTTCGAAACTCATGGCCTACACCGTGGACCTTTCATTCCTGCCTCACAACACTACTCATAAAGAGTTGCTAAGACCAATACCTTGATGACTCCTAGTCCTTCCTCCGGACACCATCGCCCCTCGGCAACTGTGTTCTCAGTCACCGAGCAAAGGTACAGACCCTCATACACCTGACACTAAAATCCATTCCCGACTCTTCCAAGGTCCAACTCTCCCCTTAAACACAAATACCAAAACTACTTACGTTCTCCCTTGACTTGACCAACGCCTCTCCGCTCTCGGAGTTCTTCCTTAGCTTAAGACGTAATACTCTACGACCTAGTAGGTTCATAGCCTTCATGCATTACAATACAGTAAATAAATCTTTTCGCACATTTCATCATTTTAAATAAACAACGTTTGGAAAACACTTGGGTACACATGACCCCATCACTCTTATAACTTCAACGCCCTGCACAACGATTCGAGAATCGTTTGCATACATCTTTCCGTAAACCTTAATCTTACTCAATTCCGAACGATGTTATTACGGCAGTAATACGTTGAATGAAAATCCTTTCATACGACACAATTTCGAAATAAATTACTGACACCAAGTAAACCAGTCGGTTCTCACACTCTTTTATATGATATCAATCGGTTAAAATTCTTTTGATTGTAAAAGTTTTGCTGGCACACGTCTTCTCGTCCTTTTGTAATGATTTAACTTATCATGAAAAGTGTGAAATACTTTGCAATCGTTAGGCTCAAAATTTCATTGTGCAATGTGAATGAAATCACCTTTTCTTTAAACATACGCTTGCACATTCTGACTCCTTTTCGATCAAAATTGATATTTACACATTTAATTTAAATCGTGAAAATTTTCATGTTATATTTAAGAAAGCTATGCATGAAACTCTACTTGCAATTGAAGGCTACTCACCCTAGCAAGGTCAACCGCTTTACCCACGCAACTTATCCTTGACACTCTTCCTTCGACCAAGGGTCGCCCTCTCGGTCAAGCACTAACTTGATGTACATGCGTTCCACATCTCACTTACTCAACCATGTCACACTATTTTCGCTTTGATCGACTGTCTCACCTTCTACTTCTACATGCTTTCAATTCACTATAAGTACCTTATTCCATTTATCCTGCCAATGAAAAGCTAGACTAAAAAGTCAGGGCTCCATTGATACTTCCAAGGTTTTGACATTGTTCGATCTTACCCTCCCAACTGATCTATCCCATGGTTTCCATAACTAGGACTCTCCCGAAACTGGAGTCTTACTCAAACTCAAACATTCATCCTCTCTGAATCCACGAAGAGCTACCTCTAGACGACTCATAACATTCTTTACAACGTTTCTTCTCTACGATGTCTACATACATCACATCATAATGACTCTTACACGACACTTCCCCAAACAATGGAGCTCGGTCTATCCCTCAGGGATCTTGCTGGCCTATTCCTCAACGCTCTCCCAGCCATAGCGCTAAACTGAAAGAAACCGATAGTTAATCCTTACTAGATGTGACACAACAAATTTGCTATAAGTAAGGTATTGTAAGCACGCACATGTACCTGTAAGTTCGTAATTACACTGGCCAGGTGTAATCCCAAACTTACCTTACACATTTGTCCTTGGCACCTTATTCCTAAGCGCATTTATAGTGATCGTTCCTAGAGGCAATCCTATGTCTCGACTGTGTTCCTCATCTTACAGTTTAAGTTTAGGCCCGAATGGTCACCTAAATCCCTTAAACTAAGTCTCTGATACCATTTGTAACGTCCCAAATTTCATAGCAGGCAAACAACCATAAATAAGCATTCGAATTACATAAAACCTTGTCTTTACATCATCAATAATTCATACTAAACAAAATTGACAGCGGAAGTCTCTAAATCCACAGCCGATAGCTATTCTATAGTCATCATAGCCAAAACTTGAAGTTACTCTAAGCTTCAAGTCCTTCTTATTGCCTCCTAGTTCTTACTGGAAGAACCCTTAACATGCTTACCTGAAAATGGTTTAGTTTTGAAAGCGAGGGTTAGACCAAAAGGTCTAGTGAATTCCCTCCGAAAACAACATGTATCAACAGTAAAAATCATTTAGATGATAACATCGTAACTCATCACATAAGGTACTGCATTGTGTAATGGATCACATAACCATTCGCGATCGGGGCCCAAGCAGACTCCCCTTTTCGCCCTCGAATGTATCGGGGCCTAAGCAAACTCCCCTCCACCCGCCTAGGAGGAAACGAATTCCAACCAATAGGCTCATCATCCATAACCAAGGGATCATCGGATCCCGAGGCTAACTGATCCCACAGTGCAGACCAACATCACATAGCATGCACATACGTTACATAAAGCATGTAATAAAACCTTACAAAGCATGCCTTACATTTCATCATGTCAAACTTTCTTTTAGATATAAATAGGTACGTTCGTGAGAAACATGCATTTCGATTATAAACATTTCGTGCGCTTTAAGAACCATAATCAGTAAAGAAAATGTTTAACACTTTACGCCGTAAAAGGGTTAGGGAACTCACCTTGCTTGACGTACAACGCACTTCTTCAATACCTCCGAGGTAAACCACACGAACACCTAAGGTAACAGTTTCGCATCAGAAAACAGTTCACCCTTCTGTCTGGAGAACTCAATCCGGACACAGTTATTTTCCGGATACAGCTATTTTCCGGATACAGCATTGTCCGGACGTAACACTTTTCCGGACACAACACTTATCCGGACGCTAGACTTATCCGGACGCTAGACTTATCCGGGTAAAGCTACCCGGATACTAAGCTTATCCGGAGACTTCAGCTACCCGGATACTAAGAAACACTCGGACACCCTCACGGGGCACATACATGGACACTTGCAACATATCCGGACACCACCGAACACTGGTGTCCGGAAAACGCGGTTGTTCGAACTTAACAAGTCTAAAACTGATCTATACTTCGACTTTTGCCATTAAGTCGATTAGATATATACAAGGGTTCATCCACCCATCCTCAAATACTCACTTAATCCATTTACAACCCCTTAAATCGGTTTATTAAGACAAAAACCCATAAAACACATTTTTAGGGAAAAGTGAGTGAAAGCTCATTGAATCTCCACATTCAGACTTAAGAATCCAGACTAATTAAGAAAGGAATACTACAACAACAAGGAACACGAATTTAGAAAGGATTACCTTGTTGATTTCTTCTCTCTTTTGATTTCTTTCTCCCAAAAATCCCTTTCTCCTTCTCTTTTCTTCCCTAGCCGCCAACACCACCAAGAATAGCTGAAAATCAGCTAACCCTAGGGAGTTGTGCCCTTAAATACTCTTTCTCAAATTTCCATTTTGGTCCTCCAAGTATACTTCCATTCTTTAGACAAATGACACTAAACTTTCATATTTTCTACAAAAGAACCGGTTGTTACAGAAGAAGAAGGTTCAACATAAAAAGAAAGATGGTGAATCCAGTTCAAATCTTGAAGCATATGTAAAAGAGTCTGATTACAAGGTTCGTTTCGTTTAGAAATTCATAAGGATAATCAGTCACTTTTTCTTTTGTATTATTCAGTCTGAATAATAGGTATAGATTAAAAGTTGAAGTTATATTCATACTGAATATCTACCCTTTATTCAGACTGAATAAAGTTGGAGTTAATTGTATGTTAATTTTAACTTATTATTTATTGTGAATAATGAAGTTATTTGAATTTATTTGCAGGTTGTGCATAATAAGACCATTGGTTCTTTGGATGGTAGCTGCTTATTTTACCATCATTATCGTTTGCTATGTCGTCATATTTTTTGTGTATTAAAGAATATGTGCATTGAAGAGATACCAGTGCAATATATAGTGAAGCGTTGGAGAAAAGATCTCATTTCTTCTGAATTGTTGAAGAAACGTCATTGGTTTGGAGAAAGAAACGAGTGTCGTGAGAAACTCGAAAATGATGCTCAAGCTGCCTTTGACTACTGCATTGGTCTAGAAGTTGATGATATGGACAAGCTTGAAGACTTTGTTTTGAAAATTCAAGAGTTGAAGAATAATTTGGAGGCCAGTGGATGTAGTGTTCCTCATTGCAGTACCGAAGAGGTGATAGAGTCGTTGCTTGGCGTGTCAAAACCAGAAGTTGTTGATATTCATAATCCTAAACCGATAAGAAACAAAGGTTGTGGTACGGGCAAGAGGTTGAAGAGTAGTAAAGAAAACGCAATCGAAAAGAGTAAAAATGCAAAGAGATTGTGTAGGTTGTGTAATAATTTGTCTAACCATGACTTACGCAATTGCCCATCGAGAAATGATGTTAGTAAGTAGAGCTTTTTTAGTTTGTAATAGTGGTAGTTTCCATTTTTTATTCATTTTGAATATTGATGTAACAACCCGAAATTCTAGTAAATTGTGAAGGTTTGGTGGCTAAAATCTAAGAATTGAAAGCTTGAGTTAAGGGACCTTTTAGCAATTTATGAAAGATACTTAATGGTTGCCAAAACCCTAGAGAAAGGGGTTTTCTCTTTTTGTTGGCGGCTAGAAAGAGAAGAGAATAGAAGGAGAGAAATAGAGAGAAGAGAAAGAAATTCTTGAGGTTCAAATGCAAATTGAAGAGAAGGTTGCACCCATCGATCGAATTAGAAGAGAAAGTGGATTTGGGGTTCGATTCTACACGAAATCGTAGCAGTTAATCTTCTGTTTCATTTCTTGTTCTTGAATTTCTGCTGAGATTTGGTGGGTTTTGAGAGTTCTTGGTGAGAAAGTGCAAATGAGGCCTAGAGAGAGAGATTAAGCAAACTAATTGTGTTTGAGTAGCAAAGAATGGTAAGAAATGGATATTTAACGTTCATTAAGCCATTTAACGCTTTATCGTATGGATTAAGGGGAATTGAATAGGATTTTGTTTCTGAAAAACGTTCCAGCGCCGCGTCCGGAAAGTCCCTCGGTTGAATTTTACCGGGAGAGAACCCGGATGGTACTCTGTGGTGTCCGGGTGAATTAGTTCCCGGATAGTTGTTCGGTAAGTCTGGTACCCGGTAAGATAGCTTATCCGGTAAGCTTGTGTGTCTGGTAAGCTTGTGTCCGGTAAGCTTTTGTATCCGGTAAGTTGGTGTCCGGTAAGTCGGTGTCCGGTAAGCTTGTGCCTGGTAAGCTTAGTATCCGGAAAGTAGTGTAGAATCTGAGCAATGTGTATCTGTTCCATTTCACAGGTAAATCGACAGTAAGCCAGAAGTAAAGTAAGAAAAGACTTTATAAGCATCAGGTGAGTTTTTCTAACTAAAATACGTGATTTTACGTGTTTCCCAAAGAAAGTGACTATGTGGACATGCCATGTTATTTTTACATGATTTTTACGTGAATAAAAGTTTAATGTTTTACTTATCAGGGTGTGTTTATGAGCATGGCTTATTTACAAGCTTTTATGAACGTTTTCCCATGAAAAGTATGTTTTATTGAAAAGATTATTCAGCAATATGAAATGAATTGTAAAGTGTTATACGGATTTCATGTTTCATGATGATGATGAGCTATGTGTATGTTATGTGGAGTCGGTCTGCACAGTGGGATCTGAAGACCTCGGGATCCGATGATCCCTTGGGCTGTTTTGAGAAGCTTGTGGGAGGGAATTCATTTCCTTCCTACTCGGATATGTGATGAGCTTGTAGGAGGGAATTCGTTTCCTTCCTACTCGGATAGAGGGGAGTCTGCTTGGGCCCCGATATGAGGCGAGAGGGGAGTCTGTTGGGGCCCCGATCGCGGTTAACGATGTGATCCTTAAACACTGTGCAGTACCATGTTTTATGCCTATGTGGAAAATGTTTTATAAAATGATTTTTATAATGTTGATGTATACTGTTTATGGAGGGAACTCACTAGACCTCATGGTCTAACCTTCGCTTTTCAAAACTAAAACCTTTTCAGGTAAGCATATAGTAGGAGGCTCAGGTAAGTGAGCAAGCGCAGGATAGAGTACAGATGCAGTTAGAGACAGTGCCGATGTCACTCGTAGTAGTAGTTGTTCTCAGTTGTGTATAGGTTGTTTCCACCAACCTAAGTTTTAGATTGATGTAAAGAAATTTTGGGACCCAGTTTTGTAAATCTTTTGATGTAATGCTATGTATGTCCTGTTGTATTTTTTGGGATGTTACAATTGATCAACAAAACAATTCATATGATGACTTTTTTGAATTTCAATAATATTTTTGGCATACCTTTTTTTATTCACTATGTATGAAATATATTTATAAACCATTAATAAAATGCAATATGCAGAACAAATCATATTCAGTTTGGATATTAAACATTTATTCAAAGTGAATAAAATTACATGTTTTATAAAGGCAATATTCAGAATGAATAAAGGTATATATTCAATATGAATATCACCCCTCACAAACATCTTAACAACGTTTTAGCAATACTAATCAATTACAATTTTTATTTTTTAGTATTCAGTCTGAATATAACTAAAAGTTTTTAACTAAAAGGTTTATTCAGTCTGAATAAAGTTTTAGTGAATAAAATTTTAGCCATATTCACTTTGGATATTAACTATTATTCAAAGTGAATAAAATTACATGTTTTTTCACTGTGAAAGTAATAGATATATTCACAATGAATAAAAGGCAATACGTATTATTATGAATGAAAGCAATATCTATTATTCTTTAAGAAATAAATCAACCAAAACCAACATCAACATTGTTATATTTGTACAAACCATCAAAACAACAATTTTTTAATTTGTTCCAATTCATTTAAAAAACCATTAAACCAACCAAAAACTACATATATTGTTCAACGAAAAAAAACCCGACATAAGTGTTTTTACATCATCATTCACCAAATATCATAGTAACCCATCAACCCACCAAGTAATTGTTTCAACCCATTCAAACCAAATAAAAACAACACCTATTGTTCATCTAAAGAAACCAACATAATTGTTCACACATTCATCCACCAAACCAAACCACTGAATTGTTCCAAAGCCCCAAACAACCAAAACCAAACCCACTGAATAATTGTTCCAAAGCACCAAACACATTCAACAACAGAACCAACCAACTGAATAATTGTTCCAAAGCACCAAACAACCAAAACCAAATGTTCAAGAGAACTTACCAGTGTTCATTCAACTTCTTAACGCCTAAACAATGCTGCTTAGGCGTTCATCCTTCATTCTCTGTGCATTTTCTTCAATCTCCTTCCTATTTTCTTGTGGCAACTCCTCAAATGCATTTACTTCCTTCATCACCCACTTCTTTTTGTCATTGATGTCTGATAAAAGCATTTTTGTGACATATTTGTATCGCAGTTTTCTTAACTGCGATTTTTGAGCGGGTGACTCATCCTGCAAACCACAGTCCCAATTCTTTACATTCCCTCCCATGAAAGTTTCCATGTGTCTCATCATGAATATAGCACAATCTTTTGTATTTTCTGTTGTCCTCCACTTCATGACTTCTCGTTTTGGGACTGTTCGACTGAATTTGTTTGATCTAGCATCCCCAAGCTTTTCTAGGAACTTCATAAACACTTTTTGTTGCATTATATACATATCATACTTATTATTCATAATACTAAATAACATAATTATTATTAAGGTATATTAGATAATATAATATTGTACTTACAACTATTTTTGAACGTTCCCATATTTCGCTGAGTTTGGAATATCAGTTGCACTGTTGTCCAGAATGTGGGATGCACCATTTTTTAGATCAAAACATAACACATAATAATGTGCATGCTTAATAATTGGGAAAAATGTCTGCATGAATATTTTTAGATAATGTATTAATATAATGTATGAAATAGAATTAATTCAAATAATATTTTTAATCTAATTGTTTTGTACCAGTTCAACTTTCTTCAGAACTTGTAGTTCTGCATTCCCCTTCATGTTCTCACAAAAGTTTTTTGTGAAGAGCTTTAAATTCTTTTCTAGAATAAATCTTCCCTCGATGTTGGTTACGTTTTTACTTAACAATGATGATTTATCTATTAGTTCAAAACAGAGTGATATGCGGAAGCGTTTTAGAGAACTAATAAGATATTTAAGGTAGAAGAACACACTATATCAAATATGTGAGGTGTAAGTAACACAATTTTTAACTCAATAACCCACTGTATATTGATATAATTACAACACCGAAAGTATTACAAGAATTCTGCTCAAAGGGTGTGTGTGTCGAGCAAAGCTTAATGGAAGAACTCAACATGAGTCTTCTATTTATACTACTTCTACAGGGGACAAGGTGGAGACAAGAAGTACTAAGGTACAAAGACACTATCGTGGAACAGTGACAGGTACAACGTTGCTATAGTGCGCCGCAATCTACAAAGGCTGCAACCTATCAGAGGCTGACACGTGGAGGCAGTAGGGCGAGCCTTGTACGAATGATCTTCAAGATCTTCGTACAACAGTAAACGTGAGAAGCACGATCGTCTTTGTCTTGATCTTCAAGTATTCTTCTAAGTCTTTAGTCTTCATACCACATAAGCTCTGCCAAACATGACAGAGGCTCTGTGGCCTTGTCCTCTGAGAAGAGTCTTCTGGCGATTCATCACTCCGGTCTTCTCGGAGACTCGACAGAGGCTTCTGTCGAATAGTTCTATACTTAGCCTATTTTTTAGTACTTAAACAATAAAGATTGGAGCTAACAATCTCCCCCTAAGTATTGAAAAATAAAAAATTGAAAGGTGCATGGTTTTCTAGGCTAAGTACACGACAAGAGGTATTTGACCTCTGTAAAAAAAATTCATATAAGATTATGCCAGAGGCATTTACATTTGATTACATGATGAAAGAAAAGGTAGCAGAGATTTGTAGACTAACTCAGACGTTGGCGTTTTGGAAGTCATTGAAACTTCTGTTGTCGAGTCCTACTTCTTTGAGCTCATGATAGATTCTGATGCAGAGGGTTCTGAAGTTGATTACGGAGTCGATGACCTCTATCAGTCTATCGGCGGAGGCTGTGTCCATCAATTCCGTTCCTCTGTGCTCCACAAGGTTGGCTCTGAACTCTGTGAGAGTACTTGTTGCGTACTTTTGGTAGTCCATCTCCAGAAACAGTCTTGATTTTCCCGCAGGATCTTGGAAGACATACCCAAACTTTGGGGAAGTTATGATCGAGTTTGGTATGGCAGAGGATGGGCAGTCATCTTCTGGTGGTCTAAGGCTTAGGTTTCTTACTCCAAGATCTCGTCCTACTTGGAAATCGACCAGGCTGTATAGCAGAAGTTTCTCACGCATGGCTTTCTTGATTACCCTGTATGCCCTTCGAACTGCATCTGTTGTGAAGTTCTATTTTGTCCAGTTCAGAAGGTCGGGTAGGTCATAGGGGCTTAAGTTCCTAAGATCAGCATCTGAGAATTGGTTCTCGGATCTGTCCACTCTTTTGACCTTATATATGTTGTAGGAAACCTTAGGTGTGGTTCTGGTGTGAGAGAACTTACAGTATATGACCTTGTCGATTTTGGAGATTGATGTTAGCTTCAATCTTCCTAATCATAGAAGTATTTAGAAGTAGTGAAAAATAGGCTAAGTGAAGAAAGCCTCTTAGAGAGGCTCTGCCGACATTACCGAGAAATCAAGGTCAAGAAGCTACAGAAGCAGCAGAGGCTTCCTACAGAAGCTCTGTCATACGCACAAAGAAGACCAAAGACTCGGAATCCGGCGAAGACTGCTCCACAGAGGACCAGACCGCAGAACCTCTGTAATTCATTACAGAGCCTCTGTGGTCCTCAATGAAGACTTGGAAGATATTACTGGATACGTTCATCAACTTGCATGGAAAAGTATTGTCAAAACACGTGTCAAGCTCTGAGTGGACTCAATAGGGCAAGGTACAAAATAGACGTCTGCGCCATTTAATGCATTTACCAAAAGTACATCTGCTCCATTAAATGCGCATGGCTCAAACAACTGCTCACACCATCCAGTCCACTGTTCACACCATCCAGCTTACTATTCATGCCGTAAAAGGAACAGTGACCTACTTCATAGTCTTCTAAGAGTAGTATAAAAGGAAGTCTCATGTTGAGATCTTCCTAACAAACGAATACACAAGGAATCACTAATACTCTCAAACTTTATTGTCAAATATCTGAGTGTTATATTCTCACACACACCAAGTTCTTAATCTGTTCTTCGTGTTGTTATCATATATTGAATAACAGTAACTGTTCAAGAAATCCTTTTCATTCTTTACTGTTTTCTTTATATATGTGCGTTCTAATATCTATCAAACATATCTGTTAGTTTAATACGCTTCCACATCAAACTCTAAACTCTACTAATAGATTGTTAATCTTGAGTAAGTGTATCTGGGAACCAACAATTGGTATCAGAGCCTTCCTTGATTTTCAAAATCAAGTGATCCACTTATCAAGATTCGTGATAGATATTATTGAGACTTAAAATTGTGTCTGGAAACTGCTTAAACCCAGAAAATCTTCAAGTTCATCGAAGGAACTCTTTAGTCATACTTTCTTTCTAAAAATCTTCAAAAATGACAAATACAAATAATTTCTTTACTACTGGTTCTCTCACTAAACCTCCTACTCTCCTTCGAGATGAGTATCCTCAGTGGAAAATAAGAATGGTCCATTTTTTCGAGGGCACTGAAAAAAATCAAGTACAATATCTGTACAATCCTCCTCCTATTCCCATGACAGTAGTACCTCGTGTACCTGCTACTGCTGAATCTGCCGAAATCCCCGAACATCAAAAACCAAAGCCAAAAGGGGAGTGGTCAACCGAAGATAAAGCAGAAGATGAAGTTGCTCAGAAAACCAAGAGGACATTAATTATGGCAATACCCAACGAACTCTTTCAATCCTTGGATTCATGTGAAACGGCGCATGATCTGTGGAAAGAACTGGAAAGACAGTTGGAAGGAGGTGCTAAAACACAAAAAAACCGAAGAGCACAGTACATCAATGAATATCATGCATTCAGAGCCTCTGCAACAGAATCTCTGCAAACAACATACGACAGATTCAACTCTCTAATCAACAAGTGCAGAAAATCAGGCATCGACAGAACTTCTGAAGAAAACAATGTCATGTTTTTAAAAAGTCTAAACGAAGAATGGCTCCAGCTGTCTATGTCCCTACAGACAAATCAGGATCTAGACACCTGGACTCTCTCTGATCTTTACGGAACATTAGCCGCACAAGAACCTCAGATAGCACAGGCTAAAACACTAACCATTGCACCGTATGCATTGGTTAGTAAAACTAAAGAGGATGCACAGAGACCAAGAAATGATAAAGCCCCAGAGGAGAAGAAGAAGGAGAAGAAGAAGATGGTGATAATTGACAGCGAAGAAGAAGAGCAAGCAGAAAAGGAAATAACTCTTGCGTCACTAGCTAAATCTTTAGCTCTATTGACAAAAGAGTTCAGAGGAAACAGAAGAGGTTCCGGAAATGAAAGATATGATAGAGACAACCAGGATGACAGAAGAGACAACAGAAGAGATGACAGAAGAAGAGAAGAATCAAGTGGCCGACAGAGGTCAAGCGATAGAAATTACAGAGGGAATGACCGACAGAAGTCAGATGACTCAGTAAGCTACACACAGCAAGAATGCTACAAGTGCGGCAAACCTAGTCACTATGCAAATGAATGTAGATCAGAGAAAGGCGGAGACCTACAGAAGTCCAATGATCGAACAGGAAACACTCCTCAAGGGTGTTTTAACTGCGGAAAACCAGGCCATTTTGCGAATGAATGCAGAAGCAGATCAAATCGTCCACAGATGGACTCTGCTTTCTACAAAAAGAAAGCCGAATATTATGCTCAAAAATCCTTAATGGCAAAAGGACATTCTGAGGAGAACACAGAAGACTTCCAGTCAGACTCTACTTCTGACGATGAACATACCACGAATGCCCTCTTCTGTGGCATGGCAGAAGTCGACTCCTGCACTGACTCTGAGGTATCTACTTCAAATTCCAACTCTTGTATTACCTCTGTAGATGATAATACACTTAGAATTAACATTGAATTAATTGAACTGAAAGAGATAAATCAAAGTATTCAAAAAAGACTCACTTTCAATGAGAGAGAAGTACGGCTTCTCACTCAAGAAAAAGCAAAGATTTTTGAGGAAAAAGAGAGAATAGAAAAGAATTGGAACAAAACTCTAGATCCTTTAAAAAAACAAATTTCTGAATTAACCAATACTTTAAAAGATAAAACAAAAGAACTTTCAGTTTCAAGGAGCGAAACTACTGACATAAGAGCTCTTAAAGAATACTTTCAAAGAGAAAGAGAGGTATTATGGCAAGATTTACTCAGAAGAGAAGTTTTGCTTAAAAACTATAAAGATGCACAGAAAGTTTATGAAAAAATAAACTCACAAATAGGGAGACGAGGTATAGGGTATGATGATATCACCCTAGGTGTTGAAGGCAAAAGAAACAAACCTCTGACCTCGTTATTTGTGATTGGAAAAACAAACAAACCAGATTTTCCAAATCTAATCTCTGTAAGCAAACGGGCGAAAATCTCTGTGGATCCTTACTTGAAGAAACATAAGAAGATGATTAACGTGTGGTTTGAAAACACAGACTCATCATCTTCAACCTCTGTCAATAGAGGTATTAAACCAAAGAAATATCTGAAAACACAAGATCAGATTGGTATCTTCAAGTTTGGTAAACCAGAGACCCAAACACAGGTTGCTTTTGTCTGTTTGATAAACGTTGAAAAGAAATTATCAGCAGAAGCTCCTGAGTTTAAACCCATTTTTTCAGAAGAAAACTTTAAAAATTTAATTGAAAAAGAAATTTTGGAAATATGGAAATCAAGCGTTTTAGAAAATTTCTGTACATCTTCTATAGATAAAACTCTCACTGAAGAAATCTTATTAGAAACCTCTGCAATCTATGAAAACTATTCTACAGAGGAAGAAAGCTCGTACAATACATACTCAGAAAATCCAGCCTCTATTGAAAGAATTGACTCAACCTCTGTATACGAGGACGATTCATCCTCTGACAACTCAGAGACTGATTTCAAATCAGGGATAATTGACTGTGACACAGAGGATGTCAAATTCTCCTCTGAAGTTCCTCACAGAACTATTTCTCCAAAAGAGAAACTCACAGAGATTCCAATCTGCCAAGATTTTCTAAATTTGAATCTACATATCAAAACCTCTGCTGAGCTTAAAATGTTACAGAAGACCTCTATTGATCCTATAAGTTCTAGATTTTCAAAACCCAAGGTTAATAAATCTTTTTCTTCTGTGACAGTGATGAAAGAAGTTCACCACAGAAGCAACCCACAGAAGGCAGGTCCTAAACAGAGCTTTTGCAAACAACATTCGAGTATTCATAGATCTTCTAGTAATAGGAAATCTAATGTAAAGAAAGAATGTAATGCCTCTGTGGCTGAGTTTAAAAAGTTCAATGAAAAGTTCAAGCAAATTACATCTCATATTCAATACTGTCATTGCTTTGATCTTAATTCTAAACTTAATAATCATTTTTCAAGTCAAATATGTTTACTCTCTACGACAATTCAAAAGTCAAAACCCACAAAGAAACAATCTGACTCTTCCGCAAAGAACAAAATGTATTTCAAGAATGCCAAGGCAAATTTGAAAAACTCTAACAATATTGGACCCATATGGATATGGGTACCTAAATCTCTGTGATTATCCTGCAGAAGAAGTATGTGCCAATCTGGTATCTAGACTCCGGATGCTCAAGGCACATGACTGGTGACAGAAGTGCACTATCCACGTACAAAGAAACACAAAATGGTGGATTTGTGACTTTTGGAGACAACAAGAAAGGACACATAAAAGGCTATGGAGTCATAAGGATAGAAGACGTTTCTGTATACAAAGTTGCATATGTGGATGTCCTTAAGCACAACCTACTCAGTGTAAGTCAACTTTGTGATACAGGATTCAATGTGTTGTTCAAAAGAACTTTCTGCTCTCTACAAAGTGAAGAAACAAGTATGGAACTTCTGCGAGCTGAAAGAATAGGTGATCTATATCTAATGAACTTCAACTCAAAGAACAAGGACAAAGTTTGCCTTGTTGCCTGCAAAAGTGAAGAAGCCTGGTTATGGCACAACAGCATCTGTCACTTGAATTTTCACACATTGGAAAAACTGGTCAAACTTGATCTAGTTAAAGGTTTGCCAAATGTTAAATTCAACAAGGATCATTTATGTTCTGCCTGTGAGATGGGAAAACTCAAAAGAGCTTCCCACAAAGGCAAAACAGATGTGTCTTGCACCAGGCCTCTGTACATGCTTCATGTCGACCTCTGCGGTCCCATTGCAATACAGAGCCTAGGTGGCAAGAAATATATACTTGTCTTAGTTGATGAGTATTCACGTTTCACATGGGTTGAATTTATCAGAAAGAAATCAGATGTTCCAATTATATTGATAAATCTAATGAAAAGAATCCAAGTTCTTTATGACTGCAAAATACAGAAGTTAAGAAGTGACAACGGCACAGAATTCAAAAACTGTGTCATTGAAACTTATCTTTCAACAGAAGGAATTTCACAGAACTTCTCTGCATCTCGCACTCCACAACAGAACGGTGTTGTCGAAAGAAAGAACCGAACACTTGTGGAAGCCGCAAGAACTATGATGTCAGCATGCGGATTATCAATGAACTTTTGGGCAGAAGCAATTTCTACTGCGTGTTATACTCAAAATCGATCAACCATTGTGAAAAGACACCTAAAGACGCCTTACGAATTGCTTAACAAACGACGGCCAAACATCAAATTTTTCCATGTATTCGGATGCAAATGCTTCGTCTTAAACGACAGAGATTCAAGAGGAAAGTTTGATGTAAAAGCAGATGATGGCAAATTCATTGGATACTCTGCCACTTCCAAAGCCTACAGAACATTCCTTACAAAGTCTCACAAGATTGTAGAAAGCATCAATGTTTCTTTTGATGATTCATTCCAAATGACTTCTGAGCAAATAAGTTCAGAACTCGGAATTAAAGGGAAATTCTCTGACATCTCAAGAACAAAAGAAGATTTGAATCTTCTATTTTTGGAGATGTTCCAAAATGACGTTGATCCTTCTGTCGGAACCATCAGAGTTTCTGAAGAACCATCCTCTGTCGGACAAAATCCTACAGGTATGACTCTAACTGGTCCAAATAATGCTTCATCTTCTTCTATAAATACTACAGATGCAATTGCCGAAGCAGAAGAAAGTGCAGAAGATGAAACATCAAGAAAAACGACCACAGAAGCTGCACAAACCACAGAAGAACCAATTACAGAAGAGATCGAGGACCAAGACTATACATCCTCAGAGGAACAAACTCCACCACCACTCGTACCAATCATTCCACAAACGGTAGAATCAACTACCAAGGCACGAAGAACATCAGAGGCTGCACAAGAAGAATCACAAGAAGCCTCTGAAGAAAGCTTTGATGACATTGATGATCATCTTCCACGCACAACTCAGTGGACAAAAAGCCATCCTCCAAGTCAAATAATCGGAGAACCTTCTGACTCAGTAAAAACAAGGTCTGCCACTGCTAATTTTTGTTTCTTTACAAATTTTATTAGTGTTATAGAACCAAAGAAGATTTCTGAAGCCCTAGATGACCCAAACTGGGTAGACGCCATGCAAGAAGAACTTCTGCAATTTAAGCGTAACAGAGTATGGACTTTAGTACCTCTGCCAAGAGGGAAACAGGCCATTGGGACTAAATGGGTCTACAGAAACAAGAAGGATGAAGATGGAGTGGTCATCAGAAACAAAGCAAGATTAGTAGCAAAAGGATATAGACAAGAAGAAGGCATAGACTACGATGAGACTTTTGCCCCTGTCGCACGTCTCGAAGCAATAAGAATATTCTTAGCCTTCGCAGCCCACAGAGGTTTTAAAGTCTACCAGATGGACGTAAAATCAGCTTTTCTAAACGGTGAAATCCAAGAAGAGGTTTACGTAAATCATCCACCAGGTTTTGAAAGCTCAAAGTTTCCAAGGCATGTATACTACCTTGAAAAGGCTCTATACGGACTGAAACAGGCTCCAAGAGCATGGTACGAACGACTTTCTACCTTCCTTCTAGTCAATGGGTACAACAGAGGTACAACAGATACTACCTTATTCTATAAACGCAAAAATAGTGAGATAATGCTTGTACAAATATACGTAGATGACATAATTTTTGGGTCTACAAATTCAGAAGAGTGCAAATTTTTTAAAAAAACTCATGCAGAGTGAGTTTGAAATGAGTATGATGGGAGAATTAACATTCTTCCTCGGACTTCAAGTCAAACAATCTTCAGTGGGAATTTTTTTAAATCAAGCCAAATATGTCTCTGACATACTTTTAAAATATAATCTCTCTGATACCTCTGCAATGAAGACTCTAATGGCCACTGGAAATAAGTTATTCTTAGATCCAAATGGTATTTCTGTAGAATGTACTCTCTACAGAGGCATGATTGGATCTATGTTATACTTAACAGCAAGCAGACCTGACATTATGCATGCCACATGTCTTTGTGCACGTTATCAAGCTAATCCAAAGAAATCACATTATGATGCTGTAAAAAGAATCTTTAGATACCTGAAGGGGACCAACAATCTTGGTCTCTGGTATCCACAGAACTCTGGTTTTAGTCTTAAAGCTTATACAGATTCAGACTATGGAGGATGCATGCTCGACAGAAAGAGTACCTCTGGGAGTTGTCAATTCCTAGGTGGTAAACTAGTCAGTTGGACCTCCAAGAAGCAGAATTGTGTCTCCACATCCACTGCAGAAGCTGAATATGTTGTTGCCGCTAGCTGTTGTTCTCATGTTCTATGGATGAAGACTCAGCTAAAAGACTACAACCACATTCTGTTCAAAATACCCATCCTCTGTGATTCCAAAAGTGCTACTGCTATCTCTGCCAACCCTGTGCAACACTCAAAAACCAAGCATATCGATATAAGGTATCATTTCTTGAAACATCATGTTGAATACGGTACAATTGAAATGCATTTCGTGCCCACAGAATATCAACTCGCTGACTTATTCACCAAAGCATTAGACGAGAAAAGATTCAACTTCTTGGTGGGTAAGTTAGGAATGATTAACATGGTGTGAAAATCCTCTGTAAGTATAGCTTTATCTTCTGTAAATAACAAGTAAATACATTGCTTAATTTATTGCTTTGATTGATTATACTTCTGTATGAAAATTCTTAAAACCTTAAATAGTTCTTAAAATTACAGAGCTTCTGTAAGTCAACTCAGAACCTCTGACGACCCCTACAGAACCTCTGAAAGACCATGACCTATGTTCTATGCAAAAACTTATCATTCTTTGATCCAAGCATAGGTCAAGGGGGAGCAAAAGGAAAATTACTTGATCTACAGAGGTGATTAGATCAAGGGGGAGAAGAAGGGAACCCTGAAATGATCTAAAGAGAGAACTTTCAAGGGAAAGCCAAAGAAAAATGTCGATGACTCCATATCGACAGAAGTCAGATATCACTGCCGAGAAAAGAAGAACCAAAGGGTATGTCTCTCGCACAAAAGGTTTTTGGAAAACAATTTTCTAGGACAAGAATTGTCAAATATGTCCTAAATATACTGTAAATAACATTTCAAAAATCAAAAGCTCAAAAAGTTTCACAAAATTCGAATTAGGAGAAATTTAAGGTCACAGAGCTTCTGCTGAGCTCAACAGAGGTTCTGCAAGAAATATGCTCTGTGATCAAAAATTAACCTTCTGTCGATCTTCTGGAATGTTATCTCGAAAACCGAAAACGCAGACCATGACCTTCTCGGACAAACCGTTTTTTTTAACAGTTTTCTCGGACACAAACTTTCAAATACATCCGAAAAACATCTCTTAAACCAAATCAAAAATTGGATGATCAAAAATATCAATAAATTTTTTGTTATGAGATTTTTTCTCTCATAGAGCTTCTGCTGGCCCTCACAGAACTTCTGCAAGTTCCAACAGAGCCACAAAACCTCTGCGAAGCAAATTTCTTCACAAAAATCCGATTTTATCCTCTCCAATGGTTTTGGTTAAAAGAAGAACCCCACAGAAGTCATGATAACAATGAGATATATGAAAAAGGGATAAACATCAAAGATTTTTAAAATCACAGAGCCTCTGTAATCTACAGAAGCTCTGTCAATCTGATTTTTTTTGGCATCTCTGTAGTAATAACGGTTACTTTTACTGCGAGTGAAACTCATATGGCTAAAATCAACCTCACGCGCCTAGCATTAATGGGCCGCGCACGACGTCCTGTCATATTCTGACAAGGCCTACGTGTCCCATTTTCATTGGGCGTACATGGAACGTTTTTATTTGGAAAGTTGAACCCGCCGCTCAAACTCGAGTGCGGATTCTAAACTTTAATCCATTGCCATATATTTTACTCTTTCGAATTCTACCGTTTTACCATCCTATAAAAACAAAGCCTACCCTCTCATAAAACATTTTACAAACTCTCATCTTCTTCTCCGGCGAAACCCTGCAAAAAGCTTGCAAAAATCTTATTCTTAAAATCAAATGGCTTCATCTTCTCGAGCTACATCCTCTGAACTCTCTCCGGCGAACTCACCGGAACACTCCCCTGCACATTCAGAACATTCTGAAAACCTCAGCCTAGCAAGAAATATTGAACAACAAGATTCCGGGGACTCAGCAGACTTTGCTCCGACGACACACTTGCAAAACTTTATAGCAAAGGATCATTTCGAAGCCAGTCTTCCTATCAAATCCAACAACTGCTATTTGGTCCCTTCACCCACTACTTTCGGCGAAGCTCATGCCATACTTCTGAACATCATGGAGAATCATGTCCTCTTCCCTCTACTCTCAAGAACCCCGAACAAAATTCCAGTCCGTTATTTGAACCAATTTTGGCAAAGCTGCCGATTTGATAAAGACGATTCTCTTATCAAAGGGTACATTTCAAGACCTGATAAATCTGAGCATCTTGAAATCAAGTTCAACAGAACAATGTTCTCACTTGAATTCAACCTACCAACAAGGGGTCTTCTGGGATTGAAGAGTTATGCAGAGCAACCAACAGACGAAGAGCTCTGTCGATTCGTGGAAATGCTTGGGTACAACACCCAACTACGGAAGAGAAATGACTTCCGCAGAGGCCGATTACCACCTCTGTGGAACACTTTGTTCTCGATTCTTAACAGATGCTTAACAGGAAAGATAGGCAGTATTGACCAGAGCTCACATCAAATCTTGAGCATCATGTATGGAGTTTACTATGATCTTCCACTAGATTATGAGACCATAATGATGCAAGAGATCATAAACACCATCGACAGAAAGAACAACTCGAAAAGGGTCAAAGAGAACGATCCCAACTTTCTACCACCTCTGCAATTCCAAAGAATATTAGGAGTACTGTTCAAACCTCTGCTGCTAATCCAAAATTGGCCAATGGAAGGGCCAACTCCCAAACAGTTCCCGATGAACAAGAATACCCCCACTGATCATGCTGATGGCTACTCACACTGCAGACCTCTATCAAAGAAGCTTCTGCAATACGCATCGAATAAATCCCTTAAGAAAGAGTATATACGCGATCATAGAACTTCTAAACCGAGTCCTATGACACCCCCGCGTTTAGGTGTCCCCCTAGGAACAATGACAGCAAAACCTCTTTCCAATCAAAAAGAAAAGGATCAGAAGTTAGCAAAGCACATGGCTATTCAACTCAGCTTTATAGCCAAACGTGCAGAACTAATGGGAAAGAAGTCTTCATCAAGAACCTCTGCATCTACTCCAAAAGCTAAGAAGAGGAAAACTGCAGAAGGCACCTCAACAAGCTCTGCAGAAAGATCAACCCTCACCTCATGCCACAGAAATTGGCTCCTCTGCTCCTCCCTCTCCAAAAATGAAAAAGAAAAGATCAAGATTAACAGCAAAAGGAGCACCAAATCCTAAGAGGAGGAAAACCAAAAAGAGGCATGGTAAATCACTTGCAAAGTTGGTAACCATTGCAGAAGAGGAAACTGATGAAGAAGAAATTGCAGAAGAAGAAACGGCTACAGAAAGGTATCAATCACCCTATCAATCTCCAGATGGATTTGCTCACCAAGGAGACCTGAACGACTTCTTACAGAACCCTGAAATTGCCAACACCCTAAATACAGCAGGGTGGACGGCACAACCTCTCGACCACCACTCTCCAGAAGAAGATTTCTTCATTTCTGGCATTGACACACATCTGCAAGAAGATGACACAACACCCAGAAATCAACCAGCCGAAACCCCTGTTATTTTACAAAACCCTTTCATTCAAGGATTGGATGTCCACAGAAGAAGTCCAAATCCAGCTTCAAAAGAAATAGAACAAACTGAAGCTGAATGGAACAGAGTTGATATTACAGAGGCTTCGGAGAACATGATGGAAGAAGAGAGAGAAAAAGGGGCCGAAGTTGTACAAAAAGAGGGATTAGCAACAACGGAGACAGAAATAGAGATCTTAGAGACAGATTCAGATGAAGAAGAAGCTGTCTGGATACGTAAGGGTCTTTATCATCCTCATGTCATGAGATTATTTGGATCTCATCAAGTGTATGACCAATTACGACCAGAGCAAGGAACTTCCACAGAACTTAGGGAAGAAGCAAGAAAAGATGCCTGGATAAATGGAGGCACACAACCAAAACCAACTCCCAGTGCAACCCACATTTCTGACACCGCAAGTCTAGCTGCAGAAGGTGTCATTAAAAAAGAGCAGCACAGCTCGAACCTAACCCAACCCATCCAGCCAGAGGTTACTCTTTCAACCTCTGTGCCCACAGAAACCGGGGATTCCATTCCTAGGGAGTCTCTTAAAAGAGACTCACCTATAGTTCGTGATCAATTGCCCCAGATCACAGAAGAACGCCCAACAGAGGAATTTGTTTCCTCTGCCACGCACTTATTAAGACCCACACTTCTTTCAGAGAGAAGTAGAGAGCACAAAGACAAAGAGACTCTAGACAAGTCTCCTAGTCAACAGAAGGATATTCCAATACCCACCTCTGGAGTGGATTTGGACAATGTTCTTCTCAGAACTTCTGTAGGGATTGAAACTCATGTTTCTTCTCAAGGATCAGAAGGAAATCCTTCCATTCTCAACATACAAACAGGAATGAAAGAAGGTATCCCAGGAACAGGGATTCACTCTGGAGACGAATGTGTTCCTCCAGAGGTTACCACCGGAACACAAGTTACAAGGGATGAGTTCCAAACCTTTGAGACCTCTGTGAACCAAACCTTAAAAGAGTTGCAAAGCTCTTTCAAATCTTTTGCAGAGACAACATCACTGGCACTGCTAAACCTAAACACCAAAATGGACAACCTGTCCACAGAGGTGAAAACTGCCATCTCACAGATGAAGTCTGCTGCTACTGCATCCACCACTTCTGCCGCAACAACTACTCCGATTGAGAACTCCATCAACAAATTCCTTGATCAATTGAACAAACAGACTTCAGTGTCAACGGGCATCACTCCTGCAGATCTACAGAAGGCCCTACAAAAAGTTCAAGAAGAAGCCATGCGAAATACCATGCTGATGCAACCCAAAGACTACATGACAAGAGCACAGCTGACAGAGCTTGGGCAGAACGTGATAAATCAAGTGACAGAAGTCATACTTTCCTTCACCACTGCAAATGCTAACTTCGTCAAAGATTTCAGAGAAAGTGTAGGAAGGATGAGATTCAAAACAGATGCAGAGCTAGCAACTCTTCTTGGCCTCTGTGATGATGTCTGCGCGAAACTGATCGCTGCTGGAGCCACAATGCCAAAGAAACCCGATGCTTCTTGCAGAGCAGAGGGTACATCAGACAAGGGTCAGGATGACTCTGATGATGATGACCATCCTGGTCCATCAGATCATCCTGAGGGGGAGAAAACTACAGAGAAAGCTGCAAGCAGAGGACTTACAGGTCCACCAATAGCCGCAGAACCTCTGAGTCAAGCACCTCCAGAACAGACCCGACAACAACAAACCCAAAAGACCACAGAGACAACACCCATCTCTGTGGAATCATCTCCTGACGAAACCAAAACTCCAGAAGCAGATCACCAAGCCACAGAGGCAACAACCGCCCCTGAGGTAATCAATTTGGAAGAAACAGATGAACAAACCACAGAGAAAACACCCACCTCTGTGGAAACACCCCAAACCATACAAAGAAGAAAGTCGATGGCCACCAAACCAAAGAAAGCAACGACCTCTGCTTCTGATGTTCTGAGGAAAATGCACGACACAATGACTGAACGGATGACACAGAGAGAAGAAGAAAGGCACAAGTTCACTTTAGCTTTCAGAATGGCAAGAAGATTCAATGTCAATACTTCATCAACAGAAACTGAGCTCGCAGAAGAAGTCATCAAACAACCTCCAACAGAGGTTACAGAGCAAGTCAAGCCAACAGAACCATCGCCACAAAAGTCCTATAAATCACAATCGTCAAAATCCACAGAGGCAACCTCCAACAAACCAACAGAAGTGCCAACCTCAAAACCCACAGAAGCAACAGGTTCTGCCACGACAATAGCAAAAGATAAGGGCAAAGGATACTGACAGAAGAGCCAAAGAAGAAGAAAACATTGCCAAAGCCAACAGAAAAACTAATGAAGAGTGCGTTTGACGCCTTTCAAACCCCAAAACCCGAAGAAGTTGACTGGGCACATGATTTGAAGCCTCTGTCAGAAATTCCTCTAACTGGTAGAGCTGCAGAAGTTGTTCAACAGATGGAGAGTCTCAGAAGACAAATTCCACGACCTGGTCCAACACATGAAGAGATGGAAGAAGTGGTATACAAATACCTCTACAAACAATCCTATCAGACAAATCATCCAGTAGATCATGTGACAGATCCAAGGATCAGAGAAGAATTTGAGAACATCTTCACAAGAACAAAGCCAAGAGCCAAAGCAGATGTCTTCTCAATTCACAAAATCAAAAAGGTGATCTTCTGCAGATTCTCCTTCACAAGAACCTATCCAAGGGTCAGGTACAATCTTTACAAAGTCAGAAGAGAGAACAATTCAGAATCTACCTTCGCTGATGCTGACTTAAGAAACATCAATCCTAACGATCTACCTGACCTTCTGCAATGGACAAAAGACAACTACAACACAGAGCCTAATACCATAGCCTATCAAGTGTTGAGAAAAGCGATGAGGGAAAAGCTTCTGTTATACAGCATGATAGATTTTCAGCTGGGAAAGGATCTTGGTCTCAAACATCTAGATCTACGACCACCAGAAGATCGCTGCCCACCAGACGCTGTGACCAACTCAATCATCAGAGAACCAAGATTTGGGTTAGTATTTCATAACCCACAACACCAGGTTAAACTTTTTGTACTCATGGATTGTCAGAAGTACGCAACCAGTACTCTGAGCAAATTCAGAGCAAGCCTTGTAAAATACAGAGGTACAGAGAAAATGGATAGAGATGATGCAGATACTTTCATCAGAGAAATAGACTCAACAATCCGCCTAAGAGAACTCTGCATCAGATTCTACAAAGAAATCAGAAAAGTCGGCAGAGACAACAGAAGCTACAACGATTTCAAAGATGCCAAAATCTGATTCTCAGACCTCCAATCTCTGCAAACAAAGTTAAGTTTATCTTTCATTATACTCAAATGTAAAATGCCTCTGGCATATTTCTAAATGAAAGAAATTTCGAGGTATTGTTTAACCTCTGTCTTATCTAACTTAGCCAAACTTAACTCAAGTTCAATTTTTTTATTTTTCACTACTTAGGGGGAGATTGTTAGCTTCAATCTTCCTAATCATAGAAGTATTTAGAAGTAGTGAAAAATAGGCTAAGTGATGAAAGCCTCTTAGAGAGGCTCTGTCGACATTACTGAGAAATCAAGGTCAAGAAGCTACAGAAGCAGCAGAGGCTTCCTACAGAAGCTCTGTCATACGCACAAAGAAGACCAAAGACTCAGAATCCGGCGAAGACTGCTCCACAGAGGACCAGACCGCAGAACCTCTGTAATTCATTACAGAGCCTCTGTGGTCCTCAATGAAGACTTGGAAGAAATTACTGGATACGTTCATCAACTTGCATGGAAAAGTACTGTCAAAACACGTGTCAAGCTCTGAGTGGACTCAATAGGGCAAGGTACAAAATAGACGTCTGCGCCATTTAATGCATTTACCAAAAGTACATCTGCTCCATTAAATGCGCATGGCTCAAACAACTGCTCACACCATCCAGTCCACTGTTCAGACCATCCAGCTTACTATTCATGCCGTAAAAGGAACAGTGACCTACTTCATAGTCTTCTAAGAGTAGTATAAAAGGAAGTCTCATGTTGAGATCTTCCTAACAAACGAATACACAAGGAATCACTAATACTCTCAAACTTTATTGTCAAATATCTGAGTGTTATATTCTCACACACACCAAGTTCTTAATCTGTTCTTCGTGTTGTTATCATATATTGAATAACAGTAACTGTTCAAGAAATCCTTTTCATTCTTTACTATTTTCTTTATATATGTGCGTTCTAATATCTATCAAACATATCTGTTAGTTTAATACGCTTCCGCATCAAACTCTAAACTCTACTAATAGATTGTTAATCTTGAGTAAGTGTATCTGGGAACCAACAATTGAGTAGACTTGATTGACAGGTTTGGGTGTTGTTCTGGTGAAGATGTTTTCGAGCTCAGCATGGAAGTTTGGATCTTGAATGGATGGTGGCAGAGGATCTCTGATAGTTCTGTTGTATAGGTACCTGTACACTACTTCTTCCATTTGTCGTGGAGGTGCACCAGGTGGAGGCATGGGTCTGCGCAGAGCATCCATTTGCTTTTTAATTTTCTTCACTCGATCTTCTGTAGGTTTTTACTTTGGATCCAGAACTTGTATGTTTGACAGAGGGGTAACACCGAAAGCCCAGTCTTCTTCTTCTGGCTTTGGTGTCACATATGCATCGAAGGCACTCTTCCTCAATTTCTCTGTTGGTTGATGATTTGGCTTCTTCTTTTTAGGTTCCTCTGTCATGATTCCCTTGCCTTTATCTTTTGCCTTCAGCTGTGGATCTTCTTTCTGTATAGAATGGGTTGCCTCTGTTTGTTTTGGCGGTTGAGCTTCTGAGGTCTTGGATGTTGGTGCTTCTGTAGGTTTTGTGGGGGTTGCCTCTGTTGGTTTTGACACTTGTGTTTCTGAGGTCTTAGATGGTGAGGAGGTTGGTGAGGCTTCTGTAGACTTGCTTAAATATTTTCTTTTGTGAGCAATAGATTTGGTTCTGGTTTTGGGTGTGGGAGATGGAAGTTTTGGTTCCTCTGGTGTTTTTGGTGTTGGTGTAGGGGATTTGTCTTCTGTTGGTTTAGGTGTTCTTGGTGTTGGTTGATCTTCTTCGGAGGATATCAAGATTTGAAAATGTTCACGGGTTGGCACATCTTCTCCGAATATAGAGGTTGTTTCCACAGAGGTGGGTGTTGCCTCTGTGGACTGTTGTTGCGGGGTTTCTTCTTGGGTTTGGGTTGGGGTGCTTGGGATATAGGTTCTGCTGATATTGGCATTGGTGCAGGTAATCCTTTGTTTGCAGGTTTGTCATGTGTCCCTTTCTCCCCCTCAGGATGATCTGATGAATCGTCAGAATCATCATGAGAGTCATCCTGACCCTTGTCTTCGGTACCCTCTGCCATGCACGATGCTTCTGGTTTCTTTGGAGGAGTGGCACCAATTTGCCGACACTTCTGCGAAAGTCTTTGACGTAGTTGGCGTTAGCAGCAGTGAAGGCTCTTATGAACTCTGTGATTTGGTCGAGAACTCCTTGCCCAAGCTCAGTGAGTTGTGCTCTGGTCATGTAATCGGAGGGCTTCATGGCCAGAGTTGCTTATGTAGTATGCTCTTGAACTTGCTCGAGGGCCTTCTTTAAATCTTCAGGAGTAAGGCCCGGAGAGGTTGGGGATTGCTCTTTCTTCAGCTTTTCAATCAAGTCTTTGACAGAGCTTTGGAAGGCAGAGGATGTGGCTTTCTCGAACTCAGTAGCAGCAGAGGTGGCAGAGGTTGTAGCAGTTAACTTCATCTGGGCTAAGGCATTTTTCACCTCTGTGGACAAGTTGTCCACTTTGGTGTTCAGATCGGTAAAGGCCCGTGTAGTAACATCTGCAAAAGAATCAAAAGAGCTTTTCAACTCTTTTAATGTGTTGTCCACAGAGGTGACAAGGGTTTGGAACTCATCCCTTGAGACTTGTGAACTTGGTGTAACCTCTGGGGGAACACATTCTTCCCCAGAGTGAGTCCCTGTTCCTTGGACACCTTCTTTCGCCCTTGTTTGTACGTTGGGGGAGGAAGGATTTCCTTCTGATCCTTGAGTAGAGGTTTTTGAGGCCTCATTCTCTACAGAAGTTCTGATAAGGACATTGTCTTGATCTACTCCAGAGGTGGGTACACGAGTATCCTTATGTTGACTCGGAGACTTGTGTAGAGTCTCTCCGTCTTTGTGCACTCTAAGCTCTTCTGAAGAGCCTTTTGGATCTATGTGTGTGTGCGTGTCAGAGGAAACAAATTCCTCTGTTGGGATGTCTGATGTGATCTGGGGCAATTGATCACTAACTAAGGGTAAGTCCTTTTGAGAGGACTCCCCTGGAATGGTTTCCCCGGCTAATATAGGCACAGAGGTAGAAAGAGTTACCTCTGCCCGGTTTGGTGGGGTTAGGATCGAGCTGTGCTGCTCTTTTTTAATATTACCTTCTACCACTAGACTGGCGGTAATAGAAGTGTGGGCTGCACTGGGAGTTGGTTGGGGTTGTGTGCCTTCTCCAACTACGGCATCTTTTTCCGTTTCACCCTCTGTCACTACTCCTACCCTAGTGGCTTTGGCATCTATTGCCTCTTGTTCAAGTGAGGCGTACATGGGATGGAAAGAGGACAGATGTCTAAGATCTGGGTGCAGAGGGACGTAGTTTACCTGTTCATCTTCCTCAGAATCCACCATTTCCTCTAAGGCTATTGCTTCCTTTGGACTCTTTCTCAAGACATCATATCCGGGATGGAGAAAGGGGTTTTGTAGTACTTCTGGAGTCGCAACATGAATGTTCTGCGGGGTTTGGTCATCTTCATTCACGTTGGAATCAATTCCAGAGATTCTGAAGTCTAGTTCTTCTGTGAAGTGATGTGAAAGGGCTTCTGCGTTCCAGCCAGAGGTGTCTAGAGAGTCTGCAACATTAGGGCGTTGGAGGAAGACAGAGAAATCACCATGATCTGCATAGTTAATAGGAGTTGGGGATTGCAGAGGCTGCTCTTGGGCTTCTTCTGCCAATTCAGCTTCCTCTGGAATTGGCCGCATGGGTGTGAGAGGCTTTTTCGATTTCTTCTTGCTCTTTTTCCTCTTGGGTTTGGGGGCACCCTCCTCAAAAGACTTGTGTTTTCTTTTCTTTTTCTTGTCTTTAGGGGGAGGAGGTGCAGAAGATTCAACCACTGTTTCATGTGGTGGGGACAGTTGGGTTTGGGCAGCACTGGTAGAGGTGCCTTCTGTAGCTTTCCTTTTCTTGTGGGCTTTCTTCTTTTTGGGAGTGGTGGCAGAGGGTTTGCTCTTAGGACTAGGGGAGAGAATTGTATTTCTCAGAGCATGAAAGTTCTGTTGTACCTTCTCATGCTTAGCAAGGGCCACTGACCATTCTTTGTCACTCATCTTATCTACAACCTTAGATCCTAAGGGAACTCCTAGACGCGGGGGTGTCACAGGACTCGGTTCTGGAGTCCTATAATCGCGTATGTATTTTAACTTAAGGATCTCATTAGGGGAATATTCCAGAAGTGCGGTTGGCAGAGGTCTGCAGAAGTTGTATCCATCTTCGTGCTCTGTTGGGGAGTTCTTTATCATGGGATACATTCTAGCCGTTGGACCCTCCATTGGCCATTTTTGTAGTAGGAGCAGAGGCTCTAGAAGGACACCCAGAATTCGCTGATATTGTAGAGGAGGTAGAGCATTGGCCGAGCGTCCTTTGGCCTTCAGGGAGGAGATTTTGCGGTCAATGGTGTTAACCATTTCCTGCATCATTAGGGTGGCGTAGTCCAGAGGTAGATCGTAGTATACCACATACATAATAGCCAAGATTTGATGAGAAGTCTGGTTTGGACTACCCACTTTCCCCGTTAGACATCTGTTGAGAATGGAGAAGAGAGTATTCCACTGAGGTGGGAACCTGTTTCTTCTGAAGTCATTCCTCTTTCTCAGCGTGGTATTGTATCCCAACATTTCAGCAAATCTGCAGAGCTCTGTGTCTGTGGGTTCTTCTGCGTACGCCTTTATCCCTAGAAGACCTCTTGTAGGTAGACCGAACTCAAGGGAGAACATGGTTCTGTTGAACTTGAGTTCAAGGTGTTCGGATTTGTCTGGTTTTGAGATGTAGCCCTTGATCTGTCTATCTTCTGGGTCATACCTGCTGCTTTGCCAGAATTGATTGAGATATCTGACAGGGATTTTGTTGACAGTGTTGTTTAATAGGGGGTAAAGATAATGGTTTTCGAGAATGTGAAGAAGGATGGCATGTTCTTCCCCAAATGCGAATTTTGAGGGAACCAGGTAGTGGTTATTGGGTTTTAAGGGAAGAACACGTTCGAAGTGTTCCTGGGCGATGAAGTTTTGAAGGTGGGTTGTCGGAGCAAAATCTGCTGACTCACCGGAGTTGTCTTGTTCTAGATCTCTGGCTATTTCAGGGTTCTGGGAGTGCTCAGAATGAGATGGGGAGTTCACCGGAGCATTGGAGGTGGAAGCCATTGCTTTATTCTTGAAGAATGGAGTAGAAATGGGGAAGTTGCAGGTTTTGCAAAGGTTCGCCGGAGAAGAAAGGAGTAGTAAATTCGTAAAAAGTATAAGAAATGAGATGACCGGGCTTATATAGTGGGTAGAAAAAAAACGGATAGAATTCCTTAGTAAAAGTGAATTCAATAAGCATTTGGGGTCCGCACTCGAGTTCTACAGCCTGGGAAACGATTCAGAAGGATCGTGTGGCACGCACGTCCAATGAAAAGGTGCCACGTCAGAAGTGTTAGAACACGATTAGACGTCGTGCGCGGCCCATTAATGCTTGGCGCGTGGACGTTTCTACTTCTGAATGACTGTCACTCTCAGAAATAACCCGCATGTTACAGAATTTCCAAAAGAAGCCAAGTATCAGAAACGACAGAAGCTCTGTAGTGGAATGAGCTCTGTGGTCTGAAACCTGCTCTTTTTGTCTCTTCTTAGCTTGCACCTTTACCCAAAACGTTTGAAAAGCACTTGGAAATGATCGATAGAACTTTAGTGCAAAATTTGCATTCACAGAAGCTTTGAAGCTCTGTTGGAGCCAATAGAGGCTCTATGAGTGAAAATTTCTCATAACTAAAGATTCATAAAACATTTTGATCATCCAAAGGTTTAATTGTTTTAAACATTGTTTTTAGGACATATTTGGAAATTAGTGTCCTAGAAAACTATTTTGGAGAAGGTTTTGTACAAGGTACTCACTTTTTGAGTGTCTAGGGTGGGCGACAGAGACTCTTTGGGGGAATGAGCTCTTCGACCAAAAAAAAAATCTTCCAGTATCTTTGAGTGTTCATTTGTACGTGCGAATCCTTAAAGAGGACATTGAAGTTGATCAATAGAGTTCCCGTATGAAATTTGCAGACATGGAGGATCTGGCTTACAGAGGCTCTGTTGAGCTCAGCAGAGGCTCTATGACCTTAAATTTTTAATAACGGAAGGCTCAAAAATCTTTTTGATCATTAATGGTGTGGAATGTTTTAAACATTGTTTCTAGGACATATTTGGAAATTGGTGTCCTAGAAAATTGTTTTCAAAAAGGATTTGTACGAGATACTTACCTTTTGGCTCTCCCTTGTTCGGCAAAAAATCTTCACTTCTGTGAGTGTGATTGATCACAACTCTTCTTTGGCTCCCCCTTGAATGATCAACCTATGTAGATCAGTTCAAGGTCTCCTTCTGCTCCCCCTTGACCTATGCTTGGATCAAATGAGATAAGTAGTACACAGAACATAGGTCAATTTCATCAGAGGTTCTGTGGAGATTGTCAGAGGCTCTGAGCAATCTCACAGAAGCTATGTTGGGTACAGAACTTGTTAGGGTAAAATATGTGTTGATTTAAAGTTCAAGGGTTAATTTGTAATAGATTAATCTTAGTCCATTGTGAACGGGCCGTGGGCTTGTTACCACGGGCCCAGCGTATTTAAAGTGCAATTAGCTTAGAAAATTAGCTAGTTGTCTCATTTAGCTTTTTTGCTTTACACTGTAATTCTCTCTAATTCAATAGCTAAGTGGGCAGCCTTTGTGAATCATATCAACTGTTCTTATTTGCTTATTCACAAACATAATCGTTGCACGGATCTGGATTCAACAATTGGTATCAGAGCAGACAGACGGATTCGATTCAAAGCTTAATTCATCAATTTCCGGTTAGTTTGACTTTTACCCGTCTGACTATTCTTGAATTCTTGACTTTTTGATTCAGTCGAAATTGGTTGTTTTTGCTTATTGGGTTGTGTTAGTATGTAAAGCTCGTATCCCGGTATGTTTTCTTTTATTTATTAAAATATTTTTGTGTCTCCCTTTAACGTTGTGGTTAACGGGTTTAACGAGACTGACCGGAATCGTTATAAGTTAGTTTCAGGGCTTAGTGTGAAAACTCTATCTTCAGGGGGCCTTTTTGTAATTGTTTGAGAGTTGCATGGATCGGCCCATGGGGAGGACCGATCCCCCTCGCTTTCTTTCCTATTGTTGCTTGCGATACACACTAAGAAACATTAAGCCATCCAAGAAAACCCTACATTCTTCTCCCATTGTGATCACGGCTGTAACCCCTCCCCTCCCCCTCCTTGTCTTTTCTTCGCCGCCGCCGGGAACCACCGCCACCATCGCTGATCGCCGGAGAAAGAGAGAGCAGCGAGAGAGAAGAGAGTAGCGTGAAAGAGAGAGGGCGTCGGAGCTTCCGTGCCGCCGCCGGTCGTCGTTGTGAGGTAAGGTTTCCCTCTCCATCTCTTTCGTTTGTTTCCGTCGTTGTCGAACCGTTGCGGAAAAAGAAACCACCACCACCGCCGCAGCCATGGCTGCCGGCGGTGTGGCCGCCGCCGCGTGGACAGCAGCGAGTATGCGCGTGTGGTTGTGTGTGTGTTCGTTTGTGTGTAGGTGTGTGTGAGGCGGGGTAAGTGGTTTCGAGTGGTTTCGCCGGACAATGTTAACCCGTAATCGCCGCCGCCGCCAACGACCACCACTGACGGAGGTGGCAGTGGGTGGTGCACGGTTGCACAGCTCTAGTAGCTTTAACCCATAAGTCACAGTTGAGTTCGGGTCTGATTGTGTTAAGTCATGGCTTAATGAAAGTGTAGGCTAAGTTATCATTTTATGTGGAAGTCGTTTTTCTGCCATGTTTTGTATCGTCCATAACCTTTCCGTCGTAGCTCGGATTGAGGCGAAACCGGTGCCCACGGTTTACATTCTGTGCCGGGCACACTTTTCATGTTTTAGCAGAAGTCCGGTTCGGCCTCTAGCTAGGCGTAATTTGGCTGTTTATACAGCAGGTCCGGTTTTGTCAGTTCGCGTTCCGTTTTAAAAGTCACAGTTTCTGCCACTGTTTTGGGAAAGCCATAACCTTTTATAGGGACGTCGTATTTTTGTGAAATCGGTGCCAAAAGTTCCCATTCTGAGTCTAGTAAGTTTCTTATGTTTTGCGGAAAAACCAGTTCGGAACGTAGCATAGGTCAAATCGTCGTTTATTACTGAAAGGTGCTGTTTTTCACTGTTCTGCGAACCGTTCTTATAAAATTTGTATTAAATTGTAGAAAAGTCGTTAGGAGGTGTATAATATGTCCTTGGAACCCTAACTCAGAGCACTTTCTGGTTATGTAATTTAATTGAGGGTTTTCTGGGTTTATGGAGGTCGGAACAGGTCCCGAACAGACCTGTTTGGTTAGACCGAAAAGTCGTTTTAGTGACGATTTAAGGGTGCGTCGTGTTTTAGGGTTCGGGTCTCGTGTTAATACATTTTAACGATTGTTTAGGTGTTGGGAAGTGATCTTGGATTTGTGAAGCTTGAATTATTGTTTGTGAGCTAGGCGCGCTTACGAGGTGAGTTCTCTCACTATAACTAATGTCGGTTATTTTTACATTACGATTTGTACGTGTGTGGTAGTTTTAATTGTTTGTGATGCGGGACTAAATAGTGGGGTGTCTAGTCGGACCTTTATTGTTATGACTACGCGGGTGGCGTAGGAGTTCGGTGGGGCTGAGGTTTATATACGCGGGTGGCGTAGTAACTCGGTGGGGCCGAGGTTTATATACGCGGGTGGCGTAGTAACTCGGTGGGACCGAAGGTTGTATACGTGGGTGGCGTAGGAACCCGGGGGAGCCGGGTAATGCTTGCACGGTTATCGTGTGGTCGGATGGACCAGCTTATGCCTTTTGGTGGGATGTGTAGGTATGCATGTTTATGATTTGTTCGTAGACTTGTATGCTGTTTATGTGCAATTATCTGTTTAGAGGTGGTGTGGGAATAACTGTGTTATTTATGGTGACTGAATTCACTAAGTTCGTGCTTACCCTTTTCCCAATAAATTGTGGTTTCAGGTACGAGTGGCTCCAAGGCGTGACGAGTACACACTGGCGCGTGGGAATAGTTGATTACTTATATGATTTTAATTTTAGACATTTATTCCGCTGTTTATTGTTCGTGAGAATATTAATTATGAGTTTGCAAATGAAATGATTGAATTATTAAATGAGTTTTTATTAATGAAATGTTACTTTAAAAATTTTAAATTCCTTGTAATTTTTGGGACGTTACAACTTGGTATCAGAGCACAACTTGAGTGAATCAAACGCATCTCGGTGTGTTTGATCTCAAGTTTGCGGCTATAAAATTTTCTTTAAAGTTTTTGGAAAATAAAAGGAAGGAAAAATCCGTTTGAGAAACGGTGATCAAAGGCGCAGTGTGTACAGTCAGCCGGAGCCAAAGGGAAAGGTACAGTACTTAGTGTTTTATTGCTTTCTAGATCATAGGGTATGCATGCTAGATTGCCTGTTGTTGACACTATGTTGTATGTTGTACTACATGCTATTAGGAATTTATGCTAATTATGATAGGTTACTAAGTGGATGCCCTCTAGGTTGTATGCAGTAAGAGATTTATAGCCTTAGAATATTTGATTTAGTTCTATTGCGCAGCTCTTGTTTGAGTCCAACCGTTCTAGGATAGAATCCTGTATTCGAATGTCTATTTGTTTCGCACTGCATATGATCGGGTATTCGCGAGGCAACTCGTTATGATTAGTAGGGATTCGGTAGTAGCAAGGGTAGTGGTTTGGATGGAATTCCTAGTGAGCTGGGAAGAGTGTCTACATATGAGTAGGTATGCTAAATTGCTTTCTAGAACTCAGGAGTATGTATGCTAGATTGCTTGGTGCTTAATACATTGTATTGTATGGTTGTTACTTGCTATTAGGAACTTATGCTAACCTTGATAGGTTGTTAAGCGAATGCACTATAGGTTGTATGCGGTAGGAACCGAATAGCCTTAGAATGATAGATTTAGTTCTATTGCGCAGCTCTTGTTTGAGTCCAACCGTTGTAGGATGGAATCTTATATTCGAATGTCTATCTGGTTTCCACTGTATACGACTGTGCGTTTACGAGGCGACTCGTCAGGGTTAGTGGGGGGTTTCGCCCTAGCAAGGGTAGTGGGGTATTATGTTTATTCCTAGGGAGCTAGGAAGAGCGTGTATATGCGTCGGTATGGACATACGTGTATGGTTTTTGTTTGGGCGAGCAACTACTTGGATACTCGGGATGGGACTCGAAGCGGGCAGTGATAGGTGTAGATGGTAGTAGTAGAGCTCCTACTACCGGAAGCACAGGATCAATGTTCGAGTCGGGGAAAGTCACGAGGAATCCAAGGAGTCGAGCGTGAGCGTGGGAGGGTGAGTTATTATGTGCTAATAACTCATTGTAATATCTACCCAGAATAGCCATCACAAGGAGGAACAACTATGGTAAACCTTCTAGTACAGGTGTGTACTTGTTTTGCTTTGATGGGATGATCGTTGGGGTAGTGTCGAAGGTTATAAATTAGTAGTCGTTGGAATAACAGGACGATTCTAGTATTAGTCACTTGGAGTGACGATGAGGATGATGTTTGTTCCGGGCCAAGATGGATGATTGTGCTAGAATCATAGGCTTGTAGAGCCGACTTTGATTTGAGGAAAAATCGTAGGGATTATTTGACGTAATTTCCCAACTTGCCTAAGAGGTTTAAATGTCCGGATGACGTTAGTGGATCGGAGAGATTTGGAGGAGTATGAGTCGAGACGTTAAATGCCGACTGAGTCATGCACAGAGTTTATTTTGGAAAATAGGATTGCATCGATTAATTCTTGTGTTTCCGACCCTTATATGGATTGTATTTTGGAACTTTGGGAAATGTTTAGCACACACACAAGATTTCGAATTATAGTTTTGAAAGTGCTTGAAACCGTTTTATCACGAGAGTTGCAAACTTTGTTAAAATTGTTTCACTTGATTAATTTCCAACGGTTCTTTCGGGTACGATGATATTCGTGTTTTGAGGTGGTTAAGATGTTGGGTAAGCGACTACGGCTTGAGACTTTAACATTGGAACTCCTCACATATGTTAGGGTTGAGACGGAAAGTTACATTCCACGATGTCTGTATAAAGCTATTTTGGTGGCTTGTTTAAAACGAGTTTGGAACTTTAGTGTCGCATAACTTTTCTTTCGAGAGTTTGCGTCACTAAGTATTTCATTGCAAATGGTTCAGTGTGTGGATTGATTCATGCGTGGCATAAGCGATGCGTGGAAGAATTTTGGTAATATTTCAAATGAGTCGTTTAGTGCGTTTTTAGTCAGCTAGATGTTTTATTGACATTTCCATGAAAATACGAATTATCGATTTAGGGGTATGCATACTTGGGTAACCTTTGTTCTCGACATTTTTTTTTTGATAAACGAGTCGTGCATGGAAAGGTCTTAGTCTGTTTTTGTTGAAATGAAAGACATTTGGTCAAATGAGTGTTTTAATGTTGTGAATATCATGCATGCGGTTACAATGTGTTATATTTTGGGAAAATAAACGCGTAGATTGTTAACATTCGGTTAATTTAGAATTGCCGATCATTTTTGGGAAATTAAAAACTTTTGCTTTAGAGGAAACGAGTATTTTGAGCATTTTCGATAAATACATATATTTTTTAAATATAAGGTCTTGACGTCATGTGTCCCAAGTACGAAACTTTGAGGAAGAGTTACAAATTCGCATTAGAGATTTTATGAGGTTTTAGTCGATATTTCCAATTGATAGAAGCGGATTGGTTTCTACCTTGAAGTTTGAAACTTACACGAGACAGTTGAGTTTTAACAAAAATATATGAGTAAACCGTTTCATCGTTTTGGATGACTAGCTGACGCGCGAAAAATTCGTTGGTGAACCCTGTGTCACATCATTTTATGACTAAAAAGAAGAATTTTGGAATCAAATGTCGTGAAACTTATTTTGAATTATGTGTGCACCTTTGTCGCACCCTATTTAAGGTCAAGCGGTTACTTTAGGTGCATGTCATGAGTCAATCCATACTGGAATCGAGGCGGTTCATTTTAAAGAAATTAGTTATTACACTTTGTTTTTATGTGAGTAAACTGAACTGCAAATGAACGATTTTCAACATGATTTTTCTATGCGGAACGAGCGTGCCCAGTTTTGCGTAACTACCGGTCTGGTAATAGTAGTTTTATTGCATACGATCTTTTTGGGATGAAAAACTTTGACGTTGGAAATATTTTGTAAAGGATTATTGTAAACCAGGTGGGAAATGCGCTTTTATGAGCTATGTATCGTCCATAACCTTTCCGTCGTAGCTCGGATTGAGGCGAAACCGGTACCCACGGTTTACATTCTGTGTCGGGCACACTTTTCATTTTTTAGCAGAAGTCCGGTTCGGCCTCTAGCTAGGCGTAATTTGGCTGTTTATACAGCAGGTCCGGTTTTGTCAGTTTGCGTTCCGTTTTAAAAGTCACAGTTTCTGCCACTGTTTTGGGAAAGCCATAACGTTTTATAGGAACGTCGTATTGGGGTGAAATCGGTGCCAAAAGTTCCCATTCTGAGTCTAGTAAGTTTCTTATGTTTTGCGGAAAAACCAGTTCGGAACGTAGCATAGGTCAAATCGTCATTTATTACTGAAAGGTGCTGTTTTTCACTGTTCTGCGAACCGTTCTTATAAAATCTGTATTAAATTGTAGAAAAGTCGTTAGGAGGTGTATAATATGTCCTTGGAACCCTAACTCAGAGAACTTTCTGGTTATGTAATTTAATTGAGGGTTTTCTGGGTTTATGGAGGTCGGAACAGGTCCCGAACAGACCTGTTTGGTTAGACCGAAAAGTCGTTTTAGTGACGATTTAAGGGTGCGTCGTGTTTTAGGGTCCGGGTCTCGTGTTAATACATTTTAACGATTGTTTAGGTGTTGGGAAGTGATCTTGGATTTGTGAAGCTTGAATTATTGTTTGTGAGCTAGGCGCGCTTACGAGGTGAGTTCTCTCACTATAACTAATGTCGGTTATTTTTACATTACGATTTGTACGTGTGTGGTAGTTTTAATTGTTTGTGATGCGGGACTAAATAGTGGGGTGTCTAGTCGGACCGTTATTGTTATGACTACGCGGGTGGCGTAGGAGTTCGGTGGGGCTGAGGTTTATATACGCGGGTGGCGTAGTAACTCGGTGGGGCCGAGGTTTATATACGCGGGTGGCGTAGTAACTCGGTGGGACCGAAGGTTGTATACGCGGGTGGCGTAGGAACCCGGGGGAGCCGGGTAATGCTTGCACGGTTATCGTGTGGTTGGATGGACCAGCTTATGCCTTTGGGTGGGATGGTGTAGGTATGCATGTTTATGATTTGTTCGTAGACTTGTATGATGTTTATGTGCAATTATCTGTTTAGAGGTGGTGTGGGAATAACTGTGTTATTTATGGTGACTGAATTCACTAAGCTTCGTGCTTACCCTTTCCCAATAAATTGTGGTTTCAGGTACGAGTGGCTCCAAGGCGTGACGAGTACACACTGGCGCGTGGGAAGAGTTGATTACTTATATGATTTTAATTTTATACATTTATTCCGCTGTTTATTGTTCGTGAGAATATTAATTATGAGTTTGCAAATGAAATGATTGAATTATTAAATGAGTTTTTATTAATGAAATGTTACTTTAAAAATTTTAAATTCCTTGTAATTTTTTTGACGTTACATAGTATTATCGTTATAAGTGTTTCTGCAAATTTTCACATCCTAATTCATTCGTTTGAGTGGTCAATTTAGCAATTTAAGATCTAAAGTTTTGGTAGTGTTCTTGACAAAGATTCGATTTTTAACCATCAAAACTTGTTGTTTTTGCTCTAAAAACGATTGGGTTAGTGTTGTTTTTGTGTTTGGGATTGTTTCTAATCTTTCAGGAACCTTCGTGTGCAACCCTAATCGAAAAAATCGATCGATTTGAGCAAACAGCCGACTTGTCCGGATAAAACAGCCGACTTTTCCGGACAACTTAAAGGTGTCCGGACGTTTGTGTGATTTTCATCCGGATAACTCCAATTCCATCCGGACTCCTCATTTTTCCGGGTAAGTTCTGCAATCCGGGTAAGTCACTATTCCTTATACTATCCGGGTAACATTTGTATCCGGAAACCCAGTGTTTCCGGACATATCTTATCCGGACAATCCATTTTACCCGGAAACTTCATTGCATCCGGACAACTCAAGTTATTCGGACTCTTCATCTTATCCGGACATCTTTTACCCGGTCACTTAGTGTTTACTTCATCTTATCCGGAAAACCCTCACATCCGGTAAGCTCTTATCACCCGGTAACCTCATTTTTCCGGATTCCCTATTCGAAAACCACCCGGATTCCACAATCCGGGAGCTTTCTGAAACCTCAATTTTCAATTTTTTTCTCGGGGCGCTGCCCCCAGACCCCGCAAGAGGGGGACATTTAAGTATTCGTGATACTGTGCCACTTTGAATCGAACAATCGTCTGACGATCACTCCAGTGCAACTGAAGATGTCTCCTGCTGAAGAAGACATGAAAAAGTCGTGTCAGGTATGTGAACCTATCTTTTCAGAACTTTATGTCCGAGTGAAACCTCTTGCTGAACGGGTAGATTCCTTTAAGGCCACTTCTAAAGAACAACTTCTTGAGATTAGGTCTCTAACCGAAAAGCTAGATGTTCAAAAGAAAATATCTGAAAAATATAAGTCTGAAAATGCTATTTTAAAGGAGAAATGCAAAAATCTTTCTATAGCACCTAAAGACTTACGGGCCAAATTATCTGAACTTCAGTCACAGTTTGATCAGTGCTTGAATGAAAAAGCAGAAATTGTTTATCAATGCTCTGCTCTTCAAATTCAGCACAAGGAGTTTGTAAATAAAATCACTGATCTTGAAACAAAACTCCACAAAAGGGGTCAAACTGATCAAACCATCTTTCTAAATAAACCTAAAGAGTTTACATACTTTAACAAAGAGTGGGGGATCGGATATGATAACCCACACTATTTGAAAAAGGGAAGATGGCATGTATCCACTTTGTATGATTTTGCCTGTTTTGGGTTAGATAAAAAGTATCCAGAGTACGCAATTCAATGGACTGGTCCTCTTGAACCAGAAAAGGAGGAGGAAACCGAGGAACATAAACGCACACACAAACGAGGAATTCAACTTCCATTTTGTTATGAACCATTAAACTACTCGTATCAAAAGAACAAAAAGTACCTTTCCAATGACTACTTCGACCCCTACAAGGTAGTTACACCCAAGGATTCCTCCAAGAAGGATGAGGAAGTAGCACCTGCAACCAAGACTGAGACGGGTGAGTTTAAACTCTATGTTCCCCCTCTCATCTTGGAAGCAAAGATAGTCGAGTTGGAAGAGTCACTCGAAAAGGAAAGGTCTGTTTTTCAAAATGAGAAGAAAGAGTTAATTAAGAATCTTGAGAAACTCAAATCTGAGAAAACCGACGGTGTGTCAAGTGAGGAAAAGGAAAAATTTCAGTGGGAAATCAATACACTCTCGTCAAAATTGTCTGAAATGACAAGAGAAACGATGAAAGAGCACCTGAGAAATGGTCAACTTCAAGAACAGATTGACATTCTCCAAGCTCAAAAGCAGAATTCCCCTGATCTTTCCTCCAACTCATCTGACACATCCTCGTTTAAAACTTTCATTGGAAATATCTCGTCTCAAGAAAGTCAAGTTTCTCAAGATGAATGTGTTACAAGGAATTTAAACTCTGATTTTTCAAACGCTTCCGCACCAAATTCCTCAAAGCACACTACAGAAAGCACAAAGTGTTCCTCGCCTTCCTCGACCGATCCAAGTCCAGTAATTCCGGATGTCGATTTTTCAGAATACATGAACTCCGAAGGTAATTCTGATAGAGATTTTGAGTCGTTCCCTTTCGACAAACCTCTTCCAAGTCATTCTGACTTTTTGTCTCCAGTGGTTAATCGTCCGGTCAATTTTCTAAAGGGCGACTGTTCATAATCCAAGACTCCGGCTGTGATCAAGATTCTTAAAAATGCTTCAAATGTTCAAAAACGATCACAGCCGAAGCAAAAGACCGAACAACCGACCACTAAGATTCATGTTTCCTCAAAGGACACTGACCGCACTGTCCCTGTTGTTTCGGATAAAACCGGTCTAGCTAAACAAACAAAACCAAAGTGGCCAGCCAAGGAATCTGTCAAGGATGATGCATCAAAGTCATTCAATACTGTCTTTCATCCTAGGATGAACAAAAACGATTGTGCCTGGAATCATAGGAATAATTTTGTTAATAGAGATGTTAATTTTCCGATGAAAATTTATTCCATTCAGCAATTGATTCAATTATCACACGATCGTTTGTGTTGTTCTAGTTGTGGTTGGAATGATTTTGATGACATTGCTAATAATGATTGGTTTGGGTCATATCAAAGGTTTAGTCATACACCCAAACGCAAACCCCGTAATAACCAGCAAAGACACTATCAAAAACGGGGTTACCAATCAGCGGTTAAACCACAGCGGGAGACCAAACCTGCTCCTAGATGGGTTGCTCCTACTAAGGTTAAACCGGCACCCAGGTGGAAAGCTGCTACAAAATTTGTTCCTCCTAAAGGTGTAAATTCTACACCGAAGAGGAAACAAGTGCCAAAACCAGTTCCCTCTAACGGTGTAATTGTTAGGTCTAGAGTTTTGTCAAAAACACAAGTGTTGAGTTCTGAGTAAGAAGACTAAAGAAGACTCAGAAGTTCTGAGTAGAAGACTCAGAAGTTCTGAGTGAGAAATCTCAAAAAGATTCTAAGTGTTGGATTCTGACTAGAAGGTTCAGAGTTCTGAGTAGGAGACTCAGAACTTCTGACTATGAAGACAAATGTTCTGAAGCGCTTATTCAGAAGTATGTTCAGAATTCATATCTTGGGATATTCTCTGTTATATTCAGTTACTAATTAGGACACGTGTAATTGTTCTATTAGTCTGTTTCTTTTATGTACTGTAGCTTTAGTCTTTCCTTAAACAGTATATATAGGAGTTAGCAACTGTATGCTAAAAGATCTTTGGCTAATCTTTCACATAACTTTTCACGCATATCTTTTGAGAGAGAAACTCATTGTAATATCTTGCAATTCACAGATTGTTAATAAATCATATGACCAGTTGCTGTGAATACGATCTTGAATGTTCATTCTATATTGAATCTTGATTATCAGTGATGATTACGGGACTTTCAGTAATTCCTATACCTAAAGGGAAAGCTGGGACAAAGCAAGCTTCCCCAAACGGTGCCAAACCTAACCCTCCCGGACCCAGGCAAATCTGGGTATCGAAGGTCCGCTAAATTTGTTTTGCAGGACGGTCATGTGTGGTCCTTAAACACTGGATGCTCCACACACATGACCGCAAGGAGGGAGCTGCTCACGATCTACAAGGAACAATATTAAGAAGACGTGAGGTTTGTCTATATCTGTGCTCTAACAAGCTGCTCATGTGTTTAGGGGGAGCATGATCAGCTATCAGGTATGTTATTCTACTGTTGAGGGGGAGCGTCACACACACTTTTTCCTTAAATATGTTAAAAAAATTGTGTGTGGGGATACTCCCGTGTGCATTTCACTCTACGCGCACATTCTAAAGGGGAGCATGTCATCTAATGCTCATCATTTGAGGGGGAGCGACACAGTGTTTTTTTTTCTTTCAATGCCTAAAAGTTTTTATGTGTGTCAGACTCTCCATTGCACTATCCTAGGGGGAGAAAATTCTTCCCCATGCTCCGTTGGAGGGGGAGCGAGAGAAGGTTCATTTCTGAAATCCATATAGCTTTATTTTCGCAAAATGTAAAGAATCAGGGAAATTCTTGAAAATCCAGAAGTATCCGGACAGGTTTCCGAACCGGGTCCTTATCCGGATTGGAAGGGAACCCGGGTACCATATCCGGACTCTTGGTCTCTCTTAAATGTCATCCGGATTCTATTCTATCCGGATTGCTTATTTTATCCGGAAACTTTCATCATCTCCGGTATGCTTTTTTTGTTCGGACACCTTTTGTCTGGATACCTGTGTTGTCCGGAATGTCTTGCAATTGCATCATTATGTCCGGAAGCCCCTACTACTTTCAGTCCTGTACCTGTTTCATCACTATCTGTCCTCAATCTATATCAGATTGAGCCACTTAATGCAAAGGTACGCACCAGAACTTGTTTATCCGCCTCAGTTTCTAACTTTGGGTCTTTTTACAGATATTCCATGGCGGATCCACAACCTCAATCCGAGGGGAAGAGTCACACTGTTTTTCTTACAAAGTCTAAATTTTTTTTTCTTGTACTGATATCACTCTCACTCCGAGGGGGAGCAAGTCAATCCCCATGTATGTTTTGAGGGGGAGCAGGATAATATCTGTACTATGCATATGCCTGAAACCCTACCTATGATAGCATATGGACGAGAGTTAGGGAATCCCATGGTCCAGCCAGAGCCGGAGGGACCTTCCCCGGGACATAGCACATGTGAAAAGGAGGGTGTTAAGGTCGAACTCGAACCAAGAAAGATTGAGCCATAAAGATAACGAGGCACCTGAGCGAAACCAGCCACGTCATATCCGGGTAGCCACATCTGCTATCTCGTCTCATTTGTTGGGACGGGGTATTGAAGAAGCCTCCGTGGACCCAGCGGAGCAATTGCACGACCCCCCCATCCACTCATCCGTCTCACGACAGACGGATGTTTCAATATTACACGGGGAACAAGCACAACTTCCACCGGCCTCTCATTCGGAGAGTGTTGGTGTTGAAATAAGAGACCAGCAGCCCCCGGTCTCGCCTTCATTTCATGCACCATCGAGTCTAGTGTCTTTCGATATTGAACACTCTTCGGCTAGGACACTCGAAGCTGAGCAACACCAAGTCGAGACTCTTCGTGACTCGACTGGAACCACCGTAGTGTCTTCACCTCTTGGTGAAACACAAGGATCGGCGGGAAATCCTACCACAACTAACATCACGCCAACTGTGAATGTAGGTGGCTCTACCCCTGTGGTAGACGCCTCAACGGGTAACCTAAGTGGTCCCGGAGTTATTCACCCCGACTTTGTGTCGCAAGGGTCCCTGGACAGCACCCTCAAGGCTGTCCGCGAGGCACTGGAATAGCATGTCACCGACGAGATCGCCAAAGCCATCAAAGGCAAAGCAAAGTTCGTTGACGCCGAAACCGCACCACCACATCCACCGACATTTGCTCAACCTATCTATTCGGTGGATACCTTAAAGACGATGTTTCTGGCCCAACTCCTCCAGGAATCCGACACAACCGCCTCGACTGAAGCAGACTTGATTTCAGTTCTTCGCTCCCAGGTCACTGCTCCAGCTTCATCTATCACATCCCGTCTTGACTCCATTGACTCGACCCTCAACGACTACAACAAAGCGCTCGCCACACTGTCTGAGAGGGTTTGCTCACTAGAAGACACCTGTAAGAGTCAAGCCGGCGGTCTCAAACGCAAGCACGATGACCAGGATGATCCTGATCACCGTGAGGGGGAGAAGCGTCTACGCCAAACCGAGACCGCCCAGATCATGACTGCCGAAACTACAACTATGGTTCATCAGGAACCCCCAACTGCGGCAACTTCAACAGAAACACCCGAAGCCGAGTTGCCATTAGCACAAATGGTCATCGACATGGACATTTCAGATGATGAAGCCCCAACGGTTGAAAAGCCCGAGGGTACAACACAGGAATTGGTCGCACAAGAACCATCAGACACGCCGACGCTCACCATGATTGATCCTGCATGTGAAACCAACCCGGAAACCGAAGACGCATTGTACGAAAAAGCTGCCAGAGCCGTAAACTTCGAAGTAAACCTGGTGTTTCCCACTGATGAAGACGACAACGTTGATTACGACCAGTTTCTGCTTCATAATTTCTATGGTACGCCTCCCGTTCACTCGACTCAACCCACTACGACTTCAGATCAACCCGAAAGCTCAAATGCAGAAATCCCGACATCTCCTCAGCAAACGACAGCTCCTGATCTTCCTCCCCCTCCTCAGCAACAAAATCGTTGGGAGAAGATCAAGGTCCTCATTCCTCATCTGGAGGAATCTCTGAAGAAGCTGTTTGTATACAGAATTTGCCCGATCGAGCCGACCTTCTGTCTTGGCATCTACAGTCCTGATCCAGCACGCCAACTCCGATACATAGAAGCCATGAAACGGTGTCTCCCGAGAGACTAGGTTCGAACCAAACATAAAATTTCAGAAGTGCTAAAGATTCAGTCAAACCGAATTATGAAGATCGTTTTTCCCGTATTCACTGTTCGACGTGAAGACGGAAAAGAATGGATTTTTTCTGAAGCTGACTTTAAGTATCTCCAACCGTTCGACCTCCTGGTTATTCTGAGAGACCTTCGCACCAGAACCATCCGACCGCTTGCTGTAACAAAGGCGCTCGAAGCGGTTCGTCGATTCCTTGTACGTTCTATTATGATGTCTTATCTTACGGACTTTCAAATGGCAATCGAGAACCAAGCGAAGAAGGTAAATCTGCTCAAACCGAATCTGAAAGCTCCTGAACTGTCGATGTATCCCGAGAATGCAATGCTGCTTCAACCAACGCTTCCTCAACGCTCAGAAAGAAAAGAAGTTTATGAGGTTCGGTCAGGTAGATCGATTTTGCGACGGCACTCTGTTCAAAGTTCAAGACGCTCTTCGGAAGATCATCAAACACAAATCCGAAAATCCAAAGGTATCCTATTTGCCCAATCTGAATGAAAGAACTGCTCAGACTGCTTTGGATATGGTTGAAGAACGTCTCGACTACCGCCGCGCCATCAGATTCTTCGAGGTTCATTTCGCGCTCCGCAAACGTTACGTCTACAACTGGAAAGAGCTCCAGTGCGAACTCGAACTTCAAATCAAAGGGGGAGATTGTTAGGGTAAAATATGTGTTGATTTAAAGTTCAAGGGTTAATTTGTAATAGATTAATCTTAGTCCATTGTGAACGGGCCATGGGCTTGTTACCACGGGCCCAGCGTATTTAAAGTGCAATTAGCTTAGAAAATTAGCTAGTTGTCTCATTTAGCTTTTCTGCTTTACACTGTAATTCTCTCTAATTCAATAGCTAAATGGGCAGCCTTTGTGAATCATATCAACTGTTCTTATTTGCTTATTCACAAACATAATTGTTGCACGGATCTGGATTCAACAGAACTTTTGATGATGAAGAATTTACATACATAAGAGTTTAAATATATACATATTTACAAGAAGATCAAATCTTACTTACAGAGGTTTCAACTCATGTTGATCATTCCCAACTTACCCACCAAGAAAAGAAATCTTTTCTCGTCTAGTGCCTTGGTGAATAAGTCTGTAAGCTGGTATTCGGTGGACACAAAGTGCATTTCGATTGTGCCATGTTCAACATGATGCTTCAGAAAGTGGTATCGGATATCGATATGCTTTGTTTTTTAGTGCTGTACTAGATTGGCAGAGATGGCTATGGCACTTTTTGAATCACTGAGGATGGGTATCTTGTATATGGTGTAACCATAGTCTGTCAGCTGAGTTTTCATCCACAGAACTTGGGAGCAACAGCTAGCAGCAGCGACATATTCAGCTTCTGTTGTAGATGTAGACACACAGTTCTGCTTCTTCGAAGTCCAGCTTACTAGTTTACCACCCAAGAATTGACAACTCCCAGAGGTACTTTTTCGATCAAGCTTGCATCCTCCATAATCTGAATCTGTGTATGCCTTTAGACCAAAACCAGAGTTCTTCGGATACCAGAGCCCAAGATTTTTAGTCCCTTTAAGGTATCTGAATATCCTCTTTACAGCAATAAGGTGGGATTCCTTTGGATTAGCTTGATATCTTGCACAGAGGCATGTGGCATACATTATATCAGGTCTACTTCCCGTTAAGTAAAAAAGATACCCAATCATACCTCTGTATAGCTTGCACTCTACAGATTTGCCATTTGGATCTGAGTATAACTTGTTTCCAGTGGCCATTGGGGTCTTCATTACAGAGGCATCAGAGAGACTGAATTTTGAAAGTATGTCGGAGACATATTTAGCTTGATTTATAAAAATTCCCTCTGATGATTGTTTTACTTAGAGTCCGAGGAAGAAGTTTAGTTCTCCCATCATGCTCATTTCAAACTCACTCTGCATGAGTTTTTCAAAAAAATTGCACTGTTGTGCATCTGTAGACCCAAAAATAATGTCATCCACATAGATCTGTACAAGCAGAATCTCATCACCTTTTCTTTTATAAAACATAGTAGTATCGGTTGTGCCTTTGTCGAAATCATTATTGAGAAGAAAGGTTGAAAGTCTTTCGTACCATGCTCTTGGAGCCTGTTTCAGTCCATACAGAGCTTTGTCGAGGTAATACACGTATTTTGGGTACTTGGAACTTTCAAACCCTGGTGGCTGCTGGACATATACCTCTTCTTGAATTTCACCATTCAGAAAGGCAGATTTTGCATCCATTTGAAAACCTTTGAAACCTCTGTGGGCTGCGAAGGCTAAGAAGATTCTTATAGCTTCGAACCGTGCGACAGGGGCAAAAGTTTCATCGTAATCAATGCCTTCTTCTTGGCGATATCCCTTGGCCACCAATCTCACTTTATTTCTAATGACCACCCCATCCTCGTCCTTCTTGTTTCTGAAGACCCATTTTGTCCCTATTGCTTGTTTCCCTCGTGGCAGAAGTACTAGGGTCCATACCTTATTTCTCTCAAACTGTAGAAGCTCTTCTTGCATAGCATCTACCCAGTTTGGATCATCTAGGGCTTCAGAAATGCGTTTTGGCTCGATCACACTGATAAAATTTGTAAAGAAACAAAAATTAGCAGTGGCTGATCTTGTCTTGACCTTTTCAGAAGGGTCGCCGATTATAAGGCTTGGAGGATGGCTCTTCGTCCACTGTGTTTTTCTTGGAAGATGGTCATTAGTGTCATCAAGATGAACCTCTGTAGTTGCACACTGCGGTTCTGGTGCAACCTCTGTTGTAGATGGTACTTATGTGCTTGTGCTTGGTTCTTCAGCTTGTGGGAGGATTGGAATGAGAGTTGGAATTTGTTCCTCTGAGGAAGTAGAGACTGAGTCTTCGTTTTCCTTTGGTATTGATTCCTCTGTAGTCGCTGGAGTTGGTATTTCAGGAGCCTCTGTAGTTGAATCCTTGGTTGTATCATCTTCTGTTCGCTCCCCTTCAGCACTTGCATCTGTACGATTGACAGAAGAGGATGAAGTATTTCAGGGACCAGTTAGAGATATACCTGACTCAGTCTGACTGGCAGAAGATGTTTCTCCAGAGGATCTGATGGCTCCAGCAGAGGGATCAATATCATCATGGAACATCTCTTCAAATAAAAGATTTAAGTCTTCTTCTCTCGTCTTTGAGATGCCAGAGGAATCCTTCTTTAGACCGAGTTCTGAACTGATTTGTTCAGAAGTCTTCTGAAAGGAATCGTCAAAAGAGACATTTATGCTTTCCACTGTGGATCGAGACCGTAGAAGATATACTCTGTAAGCCTTTGACGTGGCAGAGTATCCTATGAACTTTCCTTCATCTGCTTTCACATCGAACTTCCCTCTTGCTTCTCTATCATTTAGGACAAAACACTTGCATCCAAATACATGGAAGAACTTGATGTTTGGTCGCCTTTTGTTGATCAAATGATACGGTGTCTTGATGTGCCTTTTTACTATGGTTGATTGATTTTGGGTGTAGCAAGCGGTTGATACTGCTTCTGCCCAGAAAGAGATCGGTAATCCAGATGTTGTCAGCATAGTTCTGGCAGCCTCCACAAGCGTGCGGTTCTTTCGTTCAACCATGCCATTCTGTTGTGGGGTGCGTGCAGCAGAGAAGTTCTGTGATATCCCTTCTTCTGTGAGGTAAGCATCAATGACAGAGTTTTTGAATTCTGTGCTATTGTCACTTCTCAGCTTTTGAATCCTGCACTCATATAGAACTTGGATTCTTTTCATTAGGTTTATCAGAATGTTTGGAACATATGATTTCTTTCTGACAAATTCCACCCATGTAAATCTAGAGTATTCATCAATCAACACAAGTATATGCTTTTTGCCACCTAGGCTCTGTGTAGCGATTGGACCGCAGAGGTCAACATGAAGCATGTACAGAGGCCTAGGGCAAGACACATCAGTTTTGCCTTTATGAGAAGCTCTTTTGAGCTTACCCATTTCGCAAGCAGAGTACAAATGATCTTTGTTGAATTTGACATTTGGCAGACCTTTTACTAGATCAAGTTTGACAAGCTTATCTAGAGTATGAAAGTTCAGATGGCAGAACTTGTTGTGCCATAACCAGGCTTCTTCGTTTTTACAAGCAACGAAGCAGAGTTTGTCTTCTTTGTTCTTGGCACTAAAGTTCATAAGATATAGATCTCCTCTTCGCTCGGCCCGCATAAGTTCGACTCCAGTATCTTCTCCTTGCAGAGAGCAGAAAGTTCTTTTGAACATAACGTCGAAACCAGTATCGCAGAGTTGGCTGACACTTAACAGATTGTGCTTTAGGCCATCCACATATGCAACTTTGCATACTGAAATGTTCTTCTTTTTTATGACTCCGTAGCCTTTAATGTATCCCTTCTTGTTGTCGCCAAAGGTTACTGATCCTCCATCGAGTTTATCTTGGTAATAGGATAGTTGACCTCTGTCGCCAGTCATGTGCCGCGAGCACCCGGAGTCAAGATACCAGATCGACACATACTGCTTCTGTAAGAACAATCAGAGATTTTTAGGTACCCATATCCAGATGGGTCCCTTTTTGTCAGAGGTCTTCAAGGTTGCCTTAGCATCCTTGGGTTTGGTTTTATCTTCTGTTGAAGAACCATTTTGTTTCTTCTTTCCCTCGAATTTAGCATTCTTTTTGGGCAAAGAGAGGAAACAGTGTGGGCTTGAGAAGTGTTGATTCAGTTTATACATGAGGTCAAAGCAATGGCAATAATGAATTTGCGAAGAGATTTGCTTGAACTTTTCATTAAAAACATTGAAACATGGTACAGAGGCTTTATCTTTACAATCTACCCTAGCACTAGACTTCTTATTACAAGGAGACCTATGCTGACTAGATTGTTGCTTATAAAATTCTCTGATTGGAGTAGCCTTCTGTGGTCCCCGTCTTCTGTGGTGAACTTCTGCAGGTTTCACTGTCATAGAAGCAAAAGACTTGTTATTTACAACCCATTTACCCTTTTGTTGCCAAGTTAGTTTTTCTTTAAAAGGCCTTATGGGTTGTGTAGTCTTTGAACTTGTTGGATTTTGAGAAGACATTTCCTTTTGTTGTTTGATTTTCTCAAGCTCAAGAGAGGTTTTGGCTTGTATACACATGTCCAAAAAGTCTGGACAGATAGGAACACTTGTGATTTTCTCCTTGGGAGAAATAGTTCTGTTAAGAACTCCAGAGGATAGCTTAAACTCCTCTGAGTCACAAGGTACTCTCTCTGACTTAGAGTCAGTCTCAGATTCGTCAGAGGATGAATCGTCCTCATATACAGAGGTTGAGTCACTTAGTTCTCTTTCGACCGAGGCTGGACTTTCAGAGCATGTGCCATACTCGCTTTCTTCCTTTTCTATGGGACTATCTTCCAAGTTAACAGAAGTATCTATTAAGATTTCATCAGAGAGATTTTGATCGACAGAGGATGTACAGAGGTTTTCTTCTGAAGAGGTAGGCTTGAACTCAGGTGCCTCTGCCGATAGTTTCTTTTCAGAGTCTATCATGCAGACAAAAGCAACCTGTATTTGAGTCTCGGGGTCACCAAACTTGAAGATTCCTATCTGATCTTGAGTTTTTAGATACTTCTTAGGTTTGGATTCTCTTTTGACAGAGATTGAAGGTGATAAATTTGTGTTGTGATACCACACATTTATCATCTTCAGAGGTTTCCTCTCGTGAGGTTCCCCAGAGATTTTTCGCCTTTTACTTACAGAGAGTAGGTTTGGAAATCCAGGTTTTCTTGTACTTCCAATGTGAAATAGAGATGACAGAGACTTGTCTCTTTTGGTTCCAGTGTATGGATCTATATCATAGAAGCCAATTCCCTGTCTCCCTATTTGTGTATTAATTTTCTCGTACACCTTCTGTGCATCTTGATATTTCTTAATTAAAAGATCTCTTCTGAGTAAGTCTTGACAGAGGACTTCTCTTTCCTTTTGAAAATAGTGTTTACGAGCTAGGATGTTCATTCTGTCGCTCTCAACGTCCATAAGTTCTTTAGATTTAGCTTTTAATGCAGAGTTGAGTTCAGAAATCTTTTCTTTCAAAGGATTTAGATGTTTGTTCCAATTTGTTTCAATTTCTTCCTTTTCTTGAAAATTTTTCGCCTTTTCTTGCGTGAGAAGTCTAGCTTCTCTTTCAAAGAAGGTGAGTTTCTTTTGAACACTTTCGCATGTCTTTTTAAGTTCAGTATATTCAATGGTTAGTTTAAGCAAATCAGCTTCTGCTTGATTAGAATAAGAGTCAGAAGTGGATACCTCACTATCGGAGTCGGAGGAGCTAACTTCTGCCATGCCACAGAACAGGGCGTTCTTCTTTTCTCCTTCGTCAGAAGATTCATCTGACTGCTAGTTCTCTTGCTCCACCATGAGCGACTTCTGAGCATAATACTCTGCCTTCTTTTTGTAGAAAGCAGAGTCCCTCTGAGGGCGGTTTGACTTTCTCCTACACTCAGCAGCATAGTGGCCCGGCTTGCCACAGTTGAAACAACCCTGGTTCTGGGGGGCATTTCCTCCTCTGTCGTTTGACCTCTGTTGGTCACCACCTCTGTCATTCTTGTCATTTGACCTCTGTTGGTCATTCGATCCTTCTCTTCCTTGGTTCCTTGAGTCACCACGATCATTCCTTCCATTGCGTTCATAACCAGACTTCTTCTGATATCCTCTGCTGAACTCCCGGGTCAAAAGGGCTAGAGACTTAGCTATCGAGGCCATAGTTGCCTCCTCTTCTTCCACCACCTCCTCCTCTTCACTATCAACGATCAAAATCTTCTTCTTCTCCTTCTTTTCCTCCACAGCTTTTTCCTTCTTCGGCTTCTCTTTAGCTTCAGTAGCCTTACCAACAAGTGCAAGGGGTGCACTGATTTGAGCTTTTGCTTGTGCAATCTGAGGTTCTTGAGCTGCCAACGTTCCATAAAGATCTGACATAGTCTAGGAGTCTAAGTCCTGATTAGTTTGCAGAGACATAGACAACTGGAGCCATTCTTCATTTAGGCTCTTTAAGAACATGACATTGTTCTCCTTAGAGGTTCTGTGGATCCCGAACTTCTTGCATATGTTGATCAGAGAGTTGAATATGTCGTACGTAGATTGCAGAGATTCAGTCGGCAGAGCTTTGAATGCGTAGTATTCGTTGATGCATTGGGCTCTGCGGTTCTTCTGGGTCTTGGCCCCACCCTCCAGTTGTTTCTCCAGTTCCTTCCATAGATCGTATGCAGATTCACACGCATCTAGGGATTGAAAGAGGTCATTGGGTATGGCCATTATCAGAAGTCTCTTGGTCTTCTGAGCAACTTCATATTTTGCCCAATCTGGCTCGTACCACTTATCCTTAGTCTTTGGTTTCTCGTGCTCAGGAATCTCTGGTGTGTCATCTGTGGCAGGTACTCGAGGTACTGTGATCATTGGTACGAAGGGAGGATTTCTGATATAGTAAACAAGTTCTTTGCCAGTACCCTCGAAGAAGTGAATCATTCGTATCTTCCACTGAGGGTACTCATCTCTGAGTAGAGTGGGTGGCTTGGTTAAAGAACCAGCGGTGAAGAAGTTGTTTGTATTCGCCATTTTGAAAGGTTTTGGAAAATATTAGAAAACAGAGTATGAACTGCAAACTTTCAGATGATGATGTGGATGCTTCGAAAAGTCTTTATAAGCTTAAAACCTTAAGCAATGCTCTAAAATGGACAGTTTTAACCGAGAATACAGATTATATAGGTTTACCAAAGTCGAACTGGTCGAGAATGGCAGAAAACAGAGTCTCCTTGAAATAAACTAAGAACAGGTTAAAGTCAAGCCAAGTTTCTACCAAAAATTATTGTAAGTGAGGATCTCTTGATATGGAAAATCAAGAACCGCTTTGATACCAATTGTTGGTTCTGTTTTTACTTAACAATGATGATTATATCTATTAGTTCAAAACAAAGTGATACGCGGAAGCGTTTTAGAGAACTAATAAGATATTTAAGGTAGAAGAACACATTATATCAAATATGTGAGGTGTAAGTAACACAAGTTTTAACTCAATAACCCACTGTATATTGATATAATTAGAACACCAAGAACACCGAAAGTATTACAAGAATTCTGCTCAAAGGGTGTGTGTGTCGTGCAAAGCTTAATGGAAGAACTCAACATGAGTCTTCTATTTATACTACTTCTACAGGGGACAAGGTGAAGACAAGAAGTACTAAGGTACAAAGACACTATCGTGGAACAGTGACAGGTACAACGTTGCTGTAGTGTGTCGCACTCTACAAAAACTAAATAAGTAAATAATATGGGTATGGGTGTAAGTTTTCCTTGAGATGTTCGTAGTGACGAAATGGTTAGTCACTTTGTAGTACGGAATGTCTATAAAAAGCCCGATCTCTCGAAAGTGGATTTTTATAGACCGGTCCTACAAAATGCTCATAAAGTCGCCATTATTTCCGACTCTTAATCTTGTCGATTTAACTAAGTATGACTCAAAAATCAAAGTTCAATCAGTATGGAGATTTACACCCAAATCTCTTTGTGATATAAATCTCGACCGAAGTTCGAACCTTAGTAAATCATGCAGAACCCGTATCTCTATGAGGTTATCAAAGACTCTCTCAAGTCTTTGTGCATCACTTAAGCCGTATTTCTGATCTGCCCCTCTCGATGTCTAAGATCTAATATTAACACTTCAAGGTGATCAGCTTATCTGCGTTGAGTTTAAGTCCCGACTTAAGTGACCAAGCTTAAGAGCTAGTAATAATGGCAACACCCAAGTGTCGCCTACTAGTCTCAAGTTTGACTCACACCCACACCCAAAGAGGTGTTTAGCTCATATTAAAATTAACAGACATAATAAAAGAAAAGAAATGCGAAGTAAATACGTTCATAAAATTAATTGCGAGAACTGAAGTACGGAAAATAAAATGCAGAATTAAAATACAAAAATTAAATTAGTGCATTCCAAGTCTAAAACTTGAAGTGTTTTATTGAAAAAGGAAATTACTAAGCAAAAGGAATTAAAACTTTTAAGAGATGAAAGAGTTGTGTTTTTTCAATGCTTCCATTCTCTTCTCTTTTATAGACCCCAAACAATCATCACCATCACGTGGGCTGCAGGAAATGAATGGCCCTCCTAGCACCTCACATCCACTTGCACAAGTTGGAGCCATTTTGGGCGGTGGCCTTCTAGAACGTGCCCTCAGTGGGCACTCCATGCCCACAGAGTCCAGCAGTAATATTAATAACCCAAAATGATGTGTTTTAACCTAAAAATATCCTCATCAACTCCAAATCAAAATAAAATAATAAAAGGAAGAAACACAAACAAATAAAAAGGAAACACTACTAAAATGGAAGAAAACACACACAAACGGAATGCAAATAACGCTCAAAATGAGAGTTATCATACCCCCAAACTTAACTTGTTACTTGTCCCCATGTAACTAAAAGACACAAATAAAAACAAATGAAGATACAAAATACATAAGAAGACTAAGTATCACAAATAGGACCTTCAATTTTATTCTTTTTTCTTTCTTTTCTTTTTCTTTTGCATCTCAAATCCCTTTAACTAAAAGCATCCATAGTTTTTCCTAATTTTTCCACTCTATTTTTTTTATTGCAATTTGATTTCCATAGGCTAAGCTATAATTCACCCATCTTATGATAATTGACTTTGCAAACTTAGATCCACTGGACTTTGAAGGGTTGGTGTTTAAGGCTTCTCACTATCCTTACATTTTTTATCTTCCCCCAAACTTGTCTTTTTGGGTTACATCAAAGAAAAATATTTTTAACTATGTATTTGATGTGTTTTGCCCAACTTGTTTACCTCAACGTGTCAAACTCAGCTATTTGTATTTTTTTATTTATCCTTCCAATTTTTCGAAGGATTTAGCTTTTTTTCAACACTTGAGTTTCCTCCTCCAAACTTAAAATACTCAATATTTTCACTGTAGAGGGAGTAATAAGACTCAAAGGCTCGGGTAAGGCAACAAAGGAAAAGTGTATCGACCAAGTGTTTAGAAAGAAGGCCCGTGTCATTTCTAAAATTTCAAAGTTTAATCAATATGGATACCGGGGAATTGGTTGCTTAGTTCTAGAAATCTGCTAGTGGTGGAAAGATTATTCAAACTATGAAACTTCAAGTCTAAGGATATAAGATGTATGAGATTTTTTTTTGTTATTTTTTTTGTTTTTTTTTCGTTTTTGATTCCAAAAATTCTTGATACTAGTCGAAAATGAACAGACTCAAATCACACACACACAAATGTAAAATAAAAGACACAAAATTGGAGTTGAGAGTAATAAGATAAGTTTGCATCAAGGTTATGTAGGATGTGGTTCACCACCCCACATGTGCATCTTCAGAAAGTGGAGTGGTTTCAAGATAATCGAAACCTCCACCATACCAAAGGTTCTTCCAACAAATTCACCACCCAAAGAACATGATCTAGGAAATTTTCCCGAGCTCTTGATCACACAAATCCTCCCAACAGTCCATGGCATGATCCTGAAAGGAACATTGTGATCACAAAAAGAAGGCTGCACAAAATGAGCAAAAATCATTACGTTAGGAATTTTAGCATCTTGAAGCACTTCTTCACTATTAGGAAGTAAAGAAGGCTTGCTCATGTGCTTGAAATTTGCCTCAAAAATCTCCAACTCTTTCTCAACATCACTCGCATCCTTACCAACACATTTTGATTTTTCATTATCACTTGGTAAGGAACCTTGACTTTGATTTTTCAACTCGTCGACTAGTTGTCCTATCTTAGTGTTAAAGGCTTAAAAAGAGGATGTAAAATTTCCCAAAAATGTTGTAAAATTTTCTGTTAAGCTTGGGGAAAAAGTTTCAAAAGAGTGAGACGGTTCGGGCTGTTCAAAAACATTCCCGGGTGGGTTGTTGGAAACAAAGGACGTGAATCCATGGTGAGAATCACTCCCTTGAAAATCACAAAAATTATCAAAATTCCCCTCCCAAGATTGGTCAAATGTATTTATAAATGTCTCATTCCAATCTTGATGAGGAGGTGAGAATGAAGGGTAGGTGTCATCATCTTGAATATTTTCCAAAAAATTAGGATGTTGTTCCCATGAATAGTCGAAAGTATTAAAATACGGGGCATCCCAATTAAAGTCATCCATGTCGGTGAAAGAAAAACCAATGAAAAACTCAACTTATAACTCAAGGAACTCTGGAAATACGTCAATCCCCGGCAACGGCGCCAAAAACTTGGTAGCTGTAAATCGTGTACCCAGAAATGTGGGCACAAATGTTCCCACAGTGGGGGCGCAAGTATACACCAAAACTGGGATCACTACAAGTAATAAAGTGGTAAAAGTACCGAGTATCGTATCCACAGGGATTGGATTTCAAAGTTCCGAGTCCTAAGTCGAGAATACACCGATTTCAATAAGAGAAGAAGAAAATATCTTTTTGAGTGAGTTTTGGGGTTTTAACAACAAAAACTAAATAAGTAAATAAAATGGGTATGGGTGTAAGTTTTCCTTGAGATGTTCGTAGTGACGAAATGGTTAGTCACTTTGTAGTACGGAATGTCTATAAAAAGCCCGATCTCTCGAAAGTGGATTTTTTATAGACCGGTCATACAAAATGCTCATAAAGTCGCCATTATTTCCGACTCTTAATCTTGCCGATTTAACTAAGTATGACTCAAAAATCAAAGTTCAATCAGTATGGAGATTTACACCCAAATCTCTTTGTGATATAAATCTCGACCGAAGTTCGAACCTTAGTAAATCATGCAGAACTCGTATCTCTACGTGGTTATCAAAGACTCTCTCAAATCTTTGTGCATCACTTAAGCCGTATTTCGGATCCGCCCCTCTCGAGGTCTAAGATCTAATATTAACACTTCAAGGTGATCAGCTTATCTGCGTTGAGTTTAAGTCCCGACTTAAGTGACCAAGCTTAAGAGCTAGTAATAATGGCAACAACCAAGTGTCGCCTACTAGTCTCAAGTTTGACTCACACCCACACCCAAAGAGGTGCTTAGCTCATATTAAAATTAACAGACATAATAAAAGAAAAGAAATGCGAAGTAAATACGTTCATAAAATTAATTGCGAGAACTGAAGTACGGAAAATAAAATGCAGAATTAAAATACAAAAATTAAATTAGTGCACTCCAAGTCTAAAACTTGAAGTGTTTTATTGAAAAAGGAAATTACTAAGCAAAAGGAATTAAAACTTTTAAGAGAGGAAAGAGTTGTGTTTTTTTCAATGCTTCCATTCTCTTCTCTTTTATAGACCCCAAACAATCATCACCATCACGTGGGCTGCAGGAAATGAATGGCCCTCCTAGCACCTCACATCCACTTGCACAAGTTGGATCCATTTTGCGCGGTGGCCTACTAGAACGTGCCCTTAGTGGGCACTCCATGCCCACAGAGTCCAGCAGTAATATTAATAACCCAAAATGATGTGTTTTAACCTAAAAATATCCTCAACAACTCCAAATGAAAATAAAATAATAAAAGGAAGAAACACAAACAAATAAAAAGGAAACACTACTAAAATGGAAGAAAAACACACACAAACGGAATGCAAATAACGCTCAAAATGAGAGTTATCAAAAGACAAGTATACACCAACACTGTAAATCGTGTACCCAGAAATGCAAATAACGCTGTAAATAACGGAATGTGGGCACAAATCGTGTACCCATAAATGTGGTAAATCGTTTACCACTTTATTAAAGTATACACCAACGCTGTAAATCGTTTACCACTTTATTAAAGTATACACCAACACTGTAAATCGTTTACCAGACAAGTATACACCAACACTCTAAATCGTTTACCACTTTATTACTTGTAGTGATCCCAGTGTTGGTGTATACTTGCGCCCCCACTGTGGGAACATTTGTGCCCACATTTCTGGGTACACGATTTACTGGTAGCTGTAAATCGTGTACCCAGAAATGTGGGCACAAATGTTCCCACAGTGGGGGAGCAAGTATACACCAACACTGGGATCGCTACAAGTAATAAAGTGGTAAAAGTACCGAGTATCGTATCCACAGGGATTGGATTTCAATGTTCCGAGTCCTAAGTCGAGAATACACCGATTTCAATAAGAGAAGAAGAAAATATCTTTTTAAGTGAGTTTTGGGGTTTTAACAACAAAAACTAAATAAGTAAATAAAATGGGTATGGCTGTAAGTTTTCCTTGAGATGTTCGTAGTGACGAATTGGTTAGTCACTTTGTAGTACGGAATGTCTATAAAAAGTCCGATCTCTCGAAAGTATATAGACCGGTCCTACAAAATGCTCATAAAGTCGTCATTATTTCCGACTCTTAATCTTGCCGATTTAACTAAGTATGACTCAAAAATCAAAGTTCAATCAGTATGGAGATTTACACCCACATCTCTTTGTGATATAAATCTCGACCGAAGTTCAAACCTTAGTAAATCATGCAGAACCCGTATCTCTACGTGGTTATCAAAGACTCTCTCAAATCTTTGTGCATCACTTAAGCCGTATTTCGGATCCGCCCCTCTCGAGGTCTAAGATCTAATATTAACACTTCAAGGTGATCAGCTTATCTGCGTTGAGTTTAAGTCCCGACTTAAGTGACCAAGCTTAAGAGCTAGTAATAATGGCAACACCCAAGTGTCGCCTACTAGTTTCAAGTTTGACTCACACCCACACCCAAAGAGGTGCTTAGCTCATATTAAAATTAACAGACATAATAAAAGAAAAGAAATGCGAAGTAAATACGTTCATAAAATTAATTGCGAGAACTGAAGTACGGAAAATAAAATGCAGAATTAAAATACAAAAATTAAATTAGTGCACTCCAAGTCTAAAACTTGAAGTGTTTTATTGAAAAAGGAAATTACTAAGCAAAAGGAATTAAAACTTTTAAGAGAGGAAAGAGTTGTGTTTTTTTCAATGTTTCCATTCTCTTCTCTTTTATAGACCCCAAACAATCATCACCATCACGTGGGCTGCAGGAAATGAATGGCCCTCCTAGCACCTCACATCCACTTGCACAAGTTGGATCCATTTTGGGCGGTGGCCTTCTAGAACGTGCCCTAAGTGGGCACTCCATGCCCACAGAGTCCAGCAGTAATATTAATAACCCAAAATGATGTGTTTTAACCTAAAAATATCCTCAACAACTCCAAATGAAAATAAAATAATAAAAGGAAGAAACACAAAAAAATAAAAAGGAAACACTACTAAAATGGAAGAAAAACACACACAAACGGAATGCAAATAACGCTCAAAATGAGAGTTATCAAAAGACAAGTATACACCAACACTGTAAATCGTGTACCCAGAAATGCAAATAACGCTGTAAATAACGGAATGTGGGCACAAATCGTGTACCCAGAAATGTGGTAAATCGTTTACCACTTTATTAAAGTATACACCAACGCTGTAAATCGTTTACCACTTTATTAAAGTATACACCAACACTGTAAATCGTTTACCAGACAAGTATACACCAACACTCTAAATCGTTTACCACTTTATTACTTGTAGTGATCCCAGTGTTGGTGTATACTTGCGCCCCCACTGTGGGAACATTTGTGCCCACATTTCTGGGTACACGATTTACTGGTAGCTGTAAATCGTGTACCCAGAAATGTGGGCACAAATGTTCCCACAGTGGGGGCGCAAGTATACACCAACACTGGGATCGCTACAAGTAATAAAGTGGTAAAAGTACCGAGTATCGTATCCACAGGGATTGGATTTCAATGTTCCGAGTCCTAAGTCGAGAATACACCGATTTCAATAAGAGAAGAAGAAAATATCTTTTTAAGTGAGTTTTGGGGTTTTAACAACAAAAACTAAATAAGTAAATAAAATGGGTATGGGTGTAAGTTTTCCTTGAGATGTTCGTAGTGACGAATTGGTTAGTCACTTTGTAGTACGGAATGTCTATAAAAAGTCCGATCTCTCGAAAGTATATAGACCGGTCCTACAAAATGCTCATAAAGTCGTCATTATTTCCGACTCTTAATCTTGCCGATTTAACTAAGTATGACTCAAAAATCAAAGTTCAATCAGTATGGAGATTTACACCCACATCTCTTTGTGATATAAATCTCGACCGAAGTTCAAACCTTAGTAAATCATGCAGAACCCGTATCTCTACGTGGTTATCAAAGACTCTCTCAAATCTTTGTGCATCACTTAAGCCGTATTTCGGATCCGCCCCTCTCGAGGTCTAAGATCTAATATTAACACTTCAAGGTGATCAGCTTATCTGCGTTGAGTTTAAGTCCCGACTTAAGTGACCAAGCTTAAGAGCTAGTAATAATGGCAACACCCAAGTGTCGCCTACTAGTTTCAAGTTTGACTCACACCCACACCCAAAGAGGTGCTTAGCTCATATTAAAATTAACAGACATAATAAAAGAAAAGAAATGCGAAGTAAATACGTTCATAAAATTAATTGCGAGAACTGAAGTACGGAAAATAAAATGCATAATTAAAATACAAAAATTAAATTACTGCACTCCAAGTCTAAAACTTGAAGTGTTTTATTGAAAAAAGAAATTACTAAGCAAAAGGAATTAAAACTTTTAAGAGAGGAAAGAGTTGTGTTTTATTCAATGCTTCCATTCTCTTCTCTTTTATAGACCCCAAACAATCATCACCATCACGTGGGCTGCAAGAAATGAATGGCCCTCCTAGCACCTCACATCCACTTGCACAAGTTGGAGCCATTTTGGGCGGTGGCCTTCTAGAACGTGCCCTCAGTGGGCACTCCATGCCCACAGAGTCCAGCAGTAATATTAATAACCCAAAATGATGTGTTTTAACCTAAAAATATCCTCAACAACTCCAAATGAAAATAAAATAATAAAAGGAAGAAACACAAACAAATAAAAGGGAAACACTACTAAAATGGAAGAAAAACACACACAAACGGAATGCAAATAACGCTCAAAATGAGAGTTATCATACCCCCAATCTTAACTTGTTACTTGTCCCCATGTAACTAAAAGACACAAATAAAAACAAATGAAGATACAAAATACATAAGAAGACTAAGTATCACAAATAGGACCTTCAATTTTATTCTTTTTTCTTTCTTTTCTTTTTCTTTTGCATCTCAAATCCCTTTAACTAAAAGCATCCATAGTTTTTCCTAATTTTTCCACTATGTTTTTTTATTGCAATTTGATTTCCATAGGCTAAGCTATAATTCACCCATCTTATGATAATTGACTTTGCAAACTTAGATCCACAGGACTTTGAAGGGTTGGTGTTTAAGGCTTCTCACTATCCTTACATTTTTCATCTTCCCCCAGACTTGTCTTTTTGGGTTACATCAAAGAAAAATATTTTTAACTATGTATTTGATGTGTTTTGCCCAACTTGTTTACCTCAACGTGTCAAACTCAGCTATTTGTATTTTTTTATTTATCCTTCCAATTTTTCGAAGGATTTAGCTTTTTTTTCAACACTTGAGTTTCCTCCTCCAAACTTAAAATACTCAATATTTTCACTGTAGAGGGAGTAATAAGACTCAAAGGCTCGGGTAAGGCAACAAAGGAAAAGTGTATCGACCAAGTGTTTAGAAAGAAGGCCCGTGTCATTTCTAAAATTTCAAAGTTTAATCAATATGGATACCGGGGAATTGGTTGCTTAGTTCTAGAAATCTGCTAGTGGTGGAAAGATTATTCAAACTATGAAACTTCAAGTCTAAGGATATAAGATGTATGAGATTTTTTTTGTTTTTTTTTTGTTTTTTTTCGTTTTTGATTCCAAAAATTCTTGATACTAGTCGAAAATGAACAGACTCAAATCACACACACAAAAATGTAAAATAAAAGACAAAAAATTGGAGTTGAGAGTAGTAAGATAAGTTTGCATCAAGGTTATGTAGGATGTGGTTCACCACCCCACATGTGCATCTTCAGAAAGTGGAGTGGTTTCAAGATAATCGAAACCTCCACCATACCAAAGGTTCTTCCAACAAATTCACCACCCAAAGAACATGATCTAGGAAATTTTCCCGAGTTCTTGATCACACAAATCCTCCCAACAGTCCATGGCATGATCCTGAAAGGAACATTGTGATCACAAAAAGAAGGCTGCACAAAATGAGCAAAAATCATTACGTTAGGAATTTTAGCATCTTGAAGCACTTCTTCACTATTAGGAAGTAAAGAAGGCTTGCTCATGTGCTTGAAATTTGCCTCAAAAATCTCCAACTCTTTCTCAACATCACTCTCATCCTTACCAACACATTTTGATTTTTCATTATCACTTGGTAAGGAACCTTGACTTTGATTTTTCAACTCGTCGACTAGTTGTCCCATCTTAGTGTTTAAGGCTTCAAAAGAGGATGTAAAATTTCCCAAAAATGTTGTAAAATTTTCTGTTAAGCTTGGGGAAAAAGTTTCAAAAGAGTGAGACGGTTCGGGCTGTTCAAAAACATTCCCGGGTGGGTTGTTGGAAACAAAGGACGTGAATCCATGGTGAGAATCACTCCCTTGAAAATCACAAAAATTATCAAAATTCCCCTCCCAAGATTGGTCAAATGTATTTATAAATGTCTCATTCAAATCTTGATGAGGAGGTGAGAATGAAGGGTAGGTGTCATCATCTTGAATATTTTCCAAAAAATTAGGATGTTGTTCCCATGAATAGTCGAAAGTATTAAAATACGGGGCATCCCAATTAAAGTCATCCATGTCGGTGAAAGAAAAACCAATGAAAAACTCAACTTATAACTCAAGGAACTCTGGAAATACGTCAATCCCCGGCAACGGCGCCAAAAACTTGGTAGTTGTAAATCGTGTACCCAGAAATGTGGGCACAAATGTTCCCACAGTGGGGGCGCAAGTATACACCAAAACTGGGATCACTACAAGTAATAAAGTGGTAAAAGTACCGAGTATCGTATCCACAGGGATTGGATTTCAAAGTTCCGAGTCCTAAGTCGAGAATACACCGATTTCAATAAGAGAAGAAGAAAATATCTTTTTGAGTGAGTTTTGGGGTTTTAACAACAAAAACTAAATAAGTAAATAAAATGGGTATGGGTGTAAGTTTTCCTTGAGATGTTCGTAGTGACGAAATGGTTAGTCACTTTGTAGTACGGAATGTCTATAAAAAGCCCGATCTCTCGAAAGTGGATTTTTTATAGACCGGTCATACAAAATGCTCATAAAGTCGCCATTATTTCCGACTCTTAATCTTGCCGATTTAACTAAGTATGACTCAAAAATCAAAGTTCAATCAGTATGGAGATTTACACCCAAATCTCTTTGTGATATAAATCTCGACCGAAGTTCGAACCTTAGTAAATCATGCAGAACTCGTATCTCTACGTGGTTATCAAAGACTCTCTCAAATCTTTGTGCATCACTTAAGCCGTATTTCGGATCCGCCCCTCTCGAGGTCTAAGATCTAATATTAACACTTCAAGGTGATCAGCTTATCTGCGTTGAGTTTAAGTCCCGACTTAAGTGACCAAGCTTAAGAGCTAGTAATAATGGCAACAACCAAGTGTCGCCTACTAGTCTCAAGTTTGACTCACACCCACACCCAAAGAGGTGCTTAGCTCATATTAAAATTAACAGACATAATAAAAGAAAAGAAATGCGAAGTAAATACGTTCATAAAATTAATTGCGAGAACTGAAGTACGGAAAATAAAATGCAGAATTAAAATACAAAAATTAAATTAGTGCACTCCAAGTCTAAAACTTGAAGTGTTTTATTGAAAAAGGAAATTACTAAGCAAAAGGAATTAAAACTTTTAAGAGAGGAAAGAGTTGTGTTTTTTTCAATGTTTCCATTCTCTTCTCTTTTATAGACCCCAAACAATCATCACCATCACGTGGGCTGCAGGAAATGAATGGCCCTCCTAGCACCTCACATCCACTTGCACAAGTTGGATCCATTTTGGGCGGTGGCCTTCTAGAACGTGCCCTAAGTGGGCACTCCATGCCCACAGAGTCCAGCAGTAATATTAATAACCCAAAATGATGTGTTTTAACCTAAAAATATCCTCAACAACTCCAAATGAAAATAAAATAATAAAAGGAAGAAACACAAACAAATAAAAAGGAAACACTACTAAAATGGAAGAAAAACACACACAAACGGAATGCAAATAACGCTCAAAATGAGAGTTATCAAAAGACAAGTATACACCAACACTGTAAATCGTGTACCCAGAAATGCAAATAACGCTGTAAATAACGGAATGTGGGCACAAATCGTGTACCCAGAAATGTGGTAAATCGTTTACCACTTTATTAAAGTATACACCAACGCTGTAAATCGTTTACCACTTTATTAAAGTATACACCAACACTGTAAATCGTTTACCAGACAAGTATACACCAACACTCTAAATCGTTTACCACTTTATTACTTGTAGTGATCCCAGTGTTGGTGTATACTTGCGCCCCCACTGTGGGAACATTTGTGCCCACATTTCTGGGTACACGATTTACTGGTAGCTGTAAATCGTGTACCCAGAAATGTGGGCACAAATGTTCCCACAGTGGGGGAGCAAGTATACACCAACACTGGGATCGCTACAAGTAATAAAGTGGTAAAAGTACCGAGTATCGTATCCACAGGGATTGGATTTCAATGTTCCGAGTCCTAAGTCGAGAATACACCGATTTCAATAAGAGAAGAAGAAAATATCTTTTTAAGTGAGTTTTGGGGTTTTAACAACAAAAACTAAATAAGTAAATAAAATGGGTATGGCTGTAAGTTTTCCTTGAGATGTTCGTAGTGACGAATTGGTTAGTCACTTTGTAGTACGGAATGTCTATAAAAAGTCCGATCTCTCGAAAGTATATAGACCGGTCCTACAAAATGCTCATAAAGTCGTCATTATTTCCGACTCTTAATCTTGCCGATTAAACTAAGTATGACTCAAAAATCAAAGTTCAATCAGTATGAAGATTTACACCCACATCTCTTTGTGATATAAATCTCGACCGAAGTTCAAACCTTAGTAAATCATGCAGAACCCGTATCTCTACGTGGTTATCAATGACTCTCTCAAATCTTTGTGCATCACTTAAGCCGTATTTCGGATCCGCCCCTCTCGATGTCTAAGATCTAATATTAACACTTCAAGGTGATCAGCTTATCTGCGTTGAGTTTAAGTCCCGACTTAAGTGACCAAGCTTAAGAGCTAGTAATAATGGCAACACCCAAGTGTCGCCTACTAGTTTCAAGTTTGACTCACACCCACACCCAAAGAGGTGCTTAGCTCATATTAAAATTAACAGACATAATAAAAGAAAAGAAATGCGAAGTAAATACGTTCATAAAATTAATTGCGAGAACTGAAGTACGGAAAATAAAATGCAGAATTAAAATACAAAAATTAAATTACTGCACTCCAAGTCTAAAACTTGAAGTGTTTTATTGAAAAAAGAAATTACTAAGCAAAAGGAATTAAAACTTTTAAGAGAGGAAAGAGTTGTGTTTTATTCAATGCTTCCATTCTCTTCTCTTTTATAGACCCCAAACAATCATCACCATCACGTGGGCTGCAAGAAATGAATGGCCCTCCTAGCACCTCACATCCACTTGCACAAGTTGGAGCCATTTTGGGCGGTGGACTTCTAGAACGTGCCCTCAGTGGGCACTCCATGCCCACAGAGTCCAGCAGTAATATTAATAACCCAAAATGATGTGTTTTAACCTAAAAATATCCTCAACAACTCCAAATGAAAATAAAATAATAAAAGGAAGAAACACAAACAAATAAAAGGGAAACACTACTAAAATGGAAGAAAAACACACACAAACGGAATGCAAATAATGCTCAAAATGAGAGTTATCATACCCCCAATCTTAACTTGTTACTTGTCCCCATGTAACTAAAAGACACAAATAAAAACAAATGAAGATACAAAATACATAAGAAGACTAAGTATCACAAATAGGACCTTCAATTTTATTCTTTTTTCTTTCTTTTCTTTTTCTTTTGCATCTCAAATCCCTTTAACTAAAAGCATCCATAGTTTTTCCTAATTTTTCCACTATATTTTTTTATTGCAATTTGATTTCCATAGGCTAAGCTATAATTCACTCATCTTATGATAATTGACTTTGCAAACTTAGATCCACAGGACTTTGAAGGGTTGGTGTTTAAGGCTTCTCACTATCCTTACATTTTTCATCTTCCCCCAAACTTGTCTTTTTGGGTTACATCAAAGAAAAATATTTGTAACTATGTATTTGATGTGTTTTGCCCAACTTGTTTACCTCAACGTGTCAAACTCAGCTATTTGTATTTTTTTATTTATCCTTCCAATTTTTCGAAGGATTTAGCTTTTTTTTCAACACTTGAGTTTCCTCCTCCAAACTTAAAATACTCAATATTTTCACTGTAGAGGGAGTAATAAGACTCAAAGGCTCGGTTAAGGCAACAAAGGAAAAGTGTATCGACCAAGTGTTTAGAAAGAAGGCCCGTGTCATTTCTAAAATTTCAAAGTTTAATCAATATGGATACCGGGGAATTGGTTGCTTAGTTCTAGAAATCTGCTAGTGGTGGAAAGATTATTCAAACTATGAAACTTCAAGTCTAAGGATATAAGATGAATGAGATTTTTTTTGTTTTTTTTTTTTGTTTTTGATCCCAAAAATTCTTGATACTAGTCGAAAATGAACAGACTCAAATCACACACACAAAAATGTAAAATAAAAGACACTAAATTGGAGTTGAGAGTAATAAGATAAGTTTGCATCAAGGTTATGTAGGATGTGGTTCACCACCCCACATGTGCATCTTCAGAAAGTGGAGTGGTTTCAAGATAATCGAAACCTCCACCATACCAAAGGTTCTTCCAACAAATTCACCACCCAAAGAACATGATCTTGGAAATTTTCCCGAGCTCTTGATCACACAAATCCTCCCAACAGTCCATGGCATTATCCTGAAAGGAACATTGTGATAAAAAAAAGAAGGCTGCACAAAATGAGCAAAAATCATTACGTTAGGAATTTTAGCATCTTGAAGCACTTCTTCACTATTAGGAAGTAAAGAAGGCTTGCCCATGTGCTTGAAATTTGCCTCAAAAATCTCCAACTCTTTCTCAACATCACTCTCATCCTTACCAACACATTTTGATTTTTCATTATCACTTGGTAAGGAACCTTGACTTTGATTTTTCAACTCGTCGACTAGTTGTCCCATCTTAGTGTTTAAGGCTTCAAAAGAGGATGTAAAATTTCCCAAAAATTTTGTAAAATTTTCTGTTAAGCTTGGGGAAAAAGTTTCAAAAGAGTGAGACGGTTCGGGCTGTTCAAAAACATTCACGGGTGTGTTGTTGGAAACAAAGGACGTGAATCCATGGTGAGAATCACTCCCTTGAAAATCACAAAAATTATCAAAATTCCCCTCCCAAGATTGGTCAAATGTATTTATAAATGTCTCATTCCAATCTTGATGAGGAGGTGAGAATGAAGGGTAGGTGTCATCATCTTGAATATTTTCCAAAAAATTAGGATGTTGTTCCCATGAATAGTCGAAAGTATTAAAATACGGGGCATCCCAATTAAAGTCATCCATGTCGGTGAAAGAAAAACCAATGAAAAACTCAACTTATAACTCAAGGAACTCTGGAAATACGTCAATCCCCGGCAACGGCGCCAAAAACTTGGTAGCTGTAAATCGTGTACCCAGAAATGTGGGCACAAATGTTCCCACGGTGGGGGCGCAAGTATACACCAAAACTGGGATCACTACAAGTAATAAAGTGGTAAAAGTATCGAGTATCGTATCCACAGGGATTGGATTTCAAAGTTCCGAGTCCTAAGTCGAGAATACACCGATTTCAATAAGAGAAGAAGAAAATATCTTTTTGAGTGAGTTTTGGGGTTTTAACAACAAAAACTAAATAAGTAAATAAAATGGGTATGGGTGTAAGTTTTCCTTGAGATGTTCGTAGTGACGAAATGGTTAGTCACTTTGTAGTACGGAATGTCTATAAAAATCCTGATCTCTCGAAAGTGGATTTTTTATAGACCGGTCATACAAAATGCTCATAAAGTCGCCATTATTTCCGACTCTTAATCTTGCCGATTTAACTAAGTATGACTCAAAAATCAAAGTTCAATCAGTATGGAGATTTACACCCAAATCTCTTTGTGATATAAATCTCGACCGAAGTTCGAACCTTAGTAAATCATACAGAACTCGTATCTCTACGTGGTTATCAAAGACTCTCTCAAATCTTTGTGCATCACTTAAGCCGTATTTCGGATCCGCCCCTCTCGAGGTCTAAGATCTAATATTAACACTTCAAGGTGATCAGCTTATCTGCGTTGAGTTTAAGTCCCGACTTAAGTGACCAAGCTTAAGAGCTAGTAATAATGGCAACAACCAAGTGTCGTCTACTAGTCTCAAGTTTGACTCACACCCACACCCAAAGAGGTGCTTAGCTCATATTAAAATTAACAGACATAATAAAAGAAAAGAAATGCGAAGTAAATACGTTCATAAAATTAATTGCGAGAACTGAAGTACGGAAAATAAAATGCAGAATTAAAATACAAAAATTAAATTAGTGCACTCCAAATCTAAAACTTGAAGTGTTTTATTGAAAAAGGAAATTACTAAGCAAAAGGAATTAAAACTTTTAAGAGAGGAAAGAGTTGTGTTTTTTTCAATGCTTCCATTATCTTCTCTTTTATAGACCCCAAACAATCATCACCATCACGTGGGCTGCAGGAAATGAATGGCCCTCCTAGCACCTCACATCCACTTGCACAAGTTGGAGCCATTTTGGGCGGTGGCCTTCTAGAACGTGCCCTCAGTGGGCACTCCATGCCCACAGAGTCCAGCAGTAATATTAATAACCCAAAATGATGTGTTTTAACCTAAAAATATCCTCAACAACTCCAAATGAAAATAAAATAATAAAAGGAAGAAACACAAACAAATAAAAAGGAAACACTACTAAAATGGAAGAAAAACACACACAAACGGAATGCAAATAACGCTCAAAATGAGAGTTATCAAAAGACAAGTATACACCAACACTGTAAATCGTGTACCCAGAAATGCAAATAACGCTGTAAATAACGGAATGTGGGCACAAATCGTGTACCCAGAAATGTGGTAAATCGTTTACCACTTTATTAAAGTATACACCAACGCTGTAAATCGTTTACCACTTTATTAAAGTATACACCAACACTCTAAATCGTTTACCACTTTATTACTTGTAGTGATCCCAGTGTTGGTGTATACTTGCGCCCCCACTGTGGGAATATTTGTGCCCACATTTCTGGGTACACGATTTACTGGTAGCTGTAAATCGTGTACCCAGAAATGTGGGCACAAATGTTCCCACAGTGGGGGCGCAAGTATACACCAACACTGGGATCGCTACAAGTAATAAAGTGGTAAAAATACCGAGTATCGTATCCACATGGATTGGATTTCAATGTTCCGAGTCCTAAGTCGAGAATACACCGATTTCAATAAGAGAAGAAGAAAATATCTTTTTAAGTGAGTTTTGGGGTTTTAACAACAAAAACTAAATAAGTAAATAAAATGGGTATGGGTGTAAGTTTTCCTTGAGATGTTCGTAGTGACGAAATGGTTAGTCACTTTGTAGTACATAATGTCTATAAAAAGTCCGATCTCTCGAAAGTATATAGACCGGTCCTACAAAATGCTCATAAAGTCGCCATTATTTCCGACTCTTAATCTTGCCGATTTAACTAAGTATGACTCAAAAATCAAAGTTCAATCAGTATGGAGATTTACACCCAAATCTCTTTGTGATATAAATCTCGACCGAAGTTCGAACCTTAGTAAATCATGCAGAACCCGTATCTCTACGTGGTTATCAAAGACTCTCTCAAATCTTTGTGCATCACTTAAGCCGTATTTCGGATCCGCCCCTCTCGAGGTCTAAGATCTAATATTAACACTTCAAGGTGATCAGCTTATCTGCGTTGAGTTTAAGTCCCGACTTAAGTGACCAAGCTTAAGAGCTATTAATAATGGCAACATCCAAGTGTCGCCTACTAGTCTCAAGTTTGACTCACACCCACACTCAAAGAGGTGCTTAGCTCATATTAAAATTAACAGACATAATAAAAGAAAAGAAATGCGAAATAAATACGTTCATAAAATTAATTGCGAGAACTGAAGTACGGAAAATAAAATGCAGAATTAAAATACAAAAATTAAGTTATCGCACTCCAAGTCTAAAACTTGAAGTGTTTTATTGAAAAAGGAAATTACTAAGCAAAAGGAATTAAAACTTTTAAGAGAGGAAAGAGTTGTGTTTTTTTCAATGCTTCCATTATCTTCTCTTTTATAGACCCCAAACAATCATCACCATCACGTGGGCTGCAGGAAATGAATGGCCCTCCTAGCACCTCACATCCACTTGCACAAGTTGGAGCCATTTTGGGCGGTGGCCTTCTAGAACGTGCCCTCAGTGGGCACTCTATGCCCACAGAGTCCAACAGTAATATTAATAACCCAAAATGATGTGTTTTAACCTAAAAATATCCTCAACAACTCCAAATGAAAATAAAATAATAAAAGGAAGAAACACAAACAAATAAAAAGGAAACACTACTAAAATGGAAGAAAAACACACACAAACGGAATGCAAATAACGCTCAAAATGAGAGTTATCAAAAGACAAGTATACACCAACACTGTAAATCGTGTACCCAGAAATGCAAATAACGCTGTAAATAACGGAATGTGGGCACAAATTGTGTACCCAGAAATGTGGTAAATCGTTTACCACTTTATTAAAGTATACACCAACGCTGTAAATCGTTTACCACTTTATTAAAGTATACACCAACACTCTAAATCGTTTACCACTTTATTACTTGTAGCGATCCCAGTGTTGGTGTATACTTGCGCCCCCACTGTGGGAACATTTGTGCCCACATTTCTGGGTACACGATTTACTGGTAGCTGTAAATCGTGTACCCAGAAATGTGGGCACAAATGTTCCCACAGTGGGGGCGCAAGTATACACCAACACTGGGATCGCTACAAGTAATAAAGTGGTAAAAGTACCGAGTATCGTATCCACATGGATTGGATTTCAATGTTCCGATTCCTAAGTCGAGAATACACCGATTTCAATAAGAGAAGAAGAAAATATCTTTTTAAGTGAGTTTTGGGGTTTTAACAACAAAAACTAAATAAGTAAATAAAATGGGTATGGGTGTAAGTTTTCCTTGAGATGTTCGTAGTGACGAAATGGTTAGTCACTTTGTAGTACATAATGTCTATAAAAAGTCCGATCTCTCGAAAGTATATAGACCGGTCCTACAAAATGCTCATAAAGTCGCCATTATTTCCGACTCTTAATCTTGCCGATTTAACTAAGTATGACTCAAAAATCAAAGTTCAATCAGTATGGAGATTTACACCCAAATCTCTTTGTGATATAAATCTCGACCGAAGTTCGAACCTTAGTAAATCATGCAGAACCCGTATCTCTACGTGGTTATCAAAGACTCTCTCAAATCTTTGTGCATCACTTAAGCCGTATTTCGGATCCGCCCCTGTCGAGGTCTAAGATCTAATATTAACACTTCAAGGTGATCAGCTTATCTGCGTTGAGTTTAAGTCCCGACTTAAGTGACCAAGCTTAAGAGCTAGTAATAATGGCAACAACCAAGTGTCGCCTACTAGTCTCAAGTTTGACTCACACCCACACCCAAAGAGGTGCTTAGCTCATATTAAAATTAACAGACATAATAAAAGAAAAGAAATGCGAAGTAAATACGTTCATAAAATTAATTGCGAGAACTGAAGTACGGAAAATAAAATGCAGAATTAAAATACAAAAATTAAATTAGTGCACTCCAAGTCTAAAACTTGAAGTGTTTTATTGAAAAAGGAAATTACTAAGCAAAAGGAATTAAAACTTTTAAGAGAGGAAAGAGTTGTGTTTTTTTCAATGCTTCCATTATCTTCTCTTTTATAGACCCCAAACAATCATCACCATCACGTGGGCTGCAGGAAATGAATGGCCCTCCTAGCACCTCACATCCACTTGCACAAGTTGGAGCCATTTTGGGCGGTGGCCTTCTAGAACGTGCCCTCAGTGGGCACTCCATGCCCCCAGAGTCCAGCAGTAATATTAATAACCCAAAATGATGTGTTTTAACCTAAAAATATCCTCAACAACTCCAAATGAAAATAAAATAATAAAAGGAAGAAACACAAACAAATAAAAAGGAAACACTACTAAAATGGAAGAAAAACACACACAAACGGAATGCAAATAACGCTCAAAATGAGAGTTATCAAAAGACAAGTATACACCAACACTGTAAATCGTGTACCCAGAAATGCAAATAACGCTGTAAATAACGGAATGTGGGCACAAATCGTGTACCCAGAAATGTGGTAAATCGTTTACCACTTTATTAAAGTATACACCAACGCTGTAAATCGTTTACCACTTTATTAAAGTATACACCAACACTCTAAATCGTTTACCACTTTATTACTTGTAGTGATCCCAGTGTTGGTGTATACTTGCGCCCCCACTGTGGGAATATTTGTGCCCACATTTCTGGGTACACGATTTACTGGTAGCTGTAAATCGTGTACCCAGAAATGTGGGCACAAATGTTCCCACAGTGGGGGCGCAAGTATACACCAACACTGGGATCGCTACAAGTAATAAAGTGGTAAAAGTACCGAGTATCGTATCCACATGGATTGGATTTCAATGTTCCGAGTCCTAAGTCGAGAATACACCGATTTCAATAAGAGAAGAAGAAAATATCTTTTTAAGTGAGTTTTGGGGTTTTAACAACAAAAACTAAATAAGTAAATAAAATGGGTATGGGTGTAAGTTTTCCTTGAGATGTTCGTAGTGACGAAATGGTTAGTCACTTTGTAGTACATAATGTCTATAAAAAGTCCGATCTCTCGAAAGTATATAGACCGGTCCTACAAAATGCTCATAAAGTCGCCATTATTTCCGACTCTTAATCTTGCCGATTTAACTAAGTATGACTCAAAAATCAAAGTTCAATCAGTATGGAGATTTACACCCAAATCTCTTTGTGATATAAATCTCGACCGAAGTTCGAACCTTAGTAAATCATGCAGAACCCGTATCTCTACGTGGTTATCAAAGACTCTCTCAAATCTTTGTGCATCACTTAAGCCGTATTTCGGATCCGCCCCTCTCGAGGTCTAAGATCTAATATTAACACTTCAAGGTGATCAGCTTATCTGCGTTGAGTTTAAGTCCCGACTTAAGTGACCAAGCTTAAGAGCTAGTAATAATGGCAACAACCAAGTGTCGCCTACTAGTCTCAAGTTTGACTCACACCCACACCCAAAGAGGTGCTTAGCTCATATTAAAATTAACAGACATAATAAAAGAAAAGAAAAGCGAAGTAAATACGTTCATAAAATTAATTGCGAGAACTGAAGTACGGAAAATAAAATGCAGAATTAAAATACAAAAATTAAATTATCGCACTCCAAGTCTAAAACTTGAAGTGTTTTATTGAAAAAGGAAATTACTAAGCAAAAGGAATTAAAACTTTTAAGAGAGGAAAGAGTTGTGTTTTTTTCAATGCTTCCATTATCTTCTCTTTTATAGACCCCAAACAATCATCACCATCACGTGGGCTGCAGGAAATGAATGGCCCTCCTAGCACCTCACATCCACTTGCACAAGTTGGAGCCATTTTGGGCGGTGGCCTTCTAGAACGTGCCCTCAGTGGGCACTCCATGCCCCTAGAGTCCAGCAGTAATATTAATAACCCAAAATGATGTGTTTTAACCTAAAAATATCCTCAACAACTCCAAATGAAAATAAAATAATAAAAGGAAGAAACACAAACAAATAAAAAGGAAACACTACTAAAATGGAAGAAAAACACACACAAACGGAATGCAAATAACGCTCAAAATGAGAGTTATCAAAAGACAAGTATACACCAACACTGTAAATCGTGTACCCAGAAATGCAAATGACGCTGTAAATAACGGAATGTGGGCACAAATCGTGTACCCAGAAATGTGGTAAATCGTTTACCACTTTATTAAAGTATACACCAACGTTGTAAATCGTTTACCACTTTATTAAAGTATACACCAACACTCTAAATCGTTTACCACTAGTAAATCGTGTACCCAGAAATGTGGGCACAAATGTTCCCACAGTGGGGGCGCAAGTATACACCAACACTGGGATCGCTACAAGTAATAAAGTGGTAAAAGTACCGAGTATCGTATCCACATGGATTGGATTTCAATGTTCCGAGTCCTAAGTCGAGAATACACCGATTTCAATAAGAGAAGAAGAAAATATCTTTTTAAGTGAGTTTTGGGGTTTTAACAACAAAAACTAAATAAGTAAATAAAATGGGTATGGGTGTAAGTTTTCCTTGAGATGTTCGTAGTGACGAAATGGTTAGTCACTTTGTAGTACATAATGTCTATAAAAAGTCCGATCTCTCGAAAGTATATAGACCGGTCCTACAAAATGCTCATAAAGTCGCCATTATTTCCGACTCTTAATCTTGCCGATTTAACTAAGTATGACTCAAAAATCAAAGTTCAATCAGTATGGAGATTTACACCCAAATCTCTTTGTGATATAAATCTCGACCGAAGTTCGAACCTTAGTAAATCATGTAGAACCCGTATCTCTACGTGGTTATCAAAGACTCTCTCAAATCTTTGTGCATCACTTAAGCCGTATTTCGGATCCGCCCCTCTCGAGGTCTAAGATCTAATATTAACACTTCAAGGTGATCAGCTTATCTGCGTTGAGTTTAAGTCCCGACTTAAGTGACCAAGCTTAAGAGCTAGTAATAATGGCAACAACCAAGTGTCGCCTACTAGTCTCAAGTTTGACTCACACCCACACCCAAAGAGGTGCTTAGCTCATATTAAAATTAACAGACATAATAAAAGAAAAGAAATGCGAAGTAAATACGTTCATAAAATTAATTGCGAGAACTGAAGTACGGAAAATAAAATGCAGAATTAAAATACAAAAATTAAATTATCGCACTCCAAGTCTAAAACTTGAAGTGTTTTATTGAAAAAGGAAATTACTAAGCAAAAGGAATTAAAACTTTTAAGAGAGGAAAGAGTTGTGTTTTTTTCAATGCTTCCATTATCTTCTCTTTTATAGACCCCAAACAATCATCACCATCACGTGGGCTGCAGGAAATGAATGGCCCTCCTAGCACCTCACATCCACTTGCACAAGTTGGAGCCATTTTGGGCGGTGGCCTTCTAGAACGTGCCCTCAGTGGGCACTCCATGCCCCCAGAGTCCAGCAGTAATATTAATAACCCAAAATGATGTGTTTTAACCTAAAAATATCCTCAACAACTCCAAATGAAAATAAAATAATAAAAGGAAGAAACACAAACAAATAAAAAGGAAACACTACTAAAATGGAAGAAAAACACACACAAACGGAATGCAAATAACGCTCAAAATGAGAGTTATCAAAAGACAAGTATACACCAACACTGTAAATCGTGTACCCAGAAATGCAAATGACGCTGTAAATAACGGAATGTGGGCACAAATCGTGTACCCAGAAATGTGGTAAATCGTTTACCACTTTATTAAAGTATACACCAACGCTGTAAATCGTTTACCACTTTATTAAAGTATACACCAACACTCTAAATCGTTTACCACTTTATTACTTGTAGCGATCCCAGTGTTGGTGTATACTTGCGCCCCCACTGTGGGAACATTTGTGCCCACATTTTTGGGTACACGATTTACTGGTAGCTGTAAATCGTGTACCCAGAAATGTGGGCACAAATGTTCCCACAGTGGGGGCGCAAGTATACACCAACACTGGGATCGCTACAAGTAATAAAGTGGTAAAAGTACCGAGTATCGTATCCACATGGATTGGATTTCAATGTTCCGAGTCCTAAGTCGAGAATACACCGATTTCAATAAGAGAAGAAGAAAATATCTTTTTAAGTGAGTTTTGGGGTTTTAACAACAAAAACTAAATAAGTAAATAAAATGGGTATGGGTGTAAGTTTTCCTTGAGATGTTCGTAGTGACGAAATGGTTAGTCACTTTGTAGTACATAATGTCTATAAAAAGTCCGATCTCTCGAAAGTATATAGACCGGTCCTACAAAATGCTCATAAAGTCGCCATTATTTCCGACTCTTAATCTTGCCGATTTAACTAAGTATGACTCAAAAATCAAAGTTCAATCAGTATGGAGATTTACACCCAAATCTCTTTGTGATATAAATCTCGACCAAAGTTCGAACCTTAGTAAATCATGCAGAACCCGTATCTCTACGTGGTTATCAAAGACTCTCTCAAATCTTTGTGCATCACTTAAGCCGTATTTCGGATCCGCCCCTCTCGAGGTCTAAGATCTAATATTAACACTTCAAGGTGATCAGCTTATCTGCGTTGAGTTTAAGTCCCGACTTAAGTGACCAAGCTTAAGAGCTATTAATAATGGCAACACCCAAGTGTCGCCTACTAGTCTCAAGTTTGACTCACACCCACACCCAAAGAGGTGCTTAGCTCATATTAAAATTAACAAACATAATAAAAGAAAAGAAATGCGAAGTAAATACGTTCATAAAATTAATTGCGAGAACTGAAGTACGGAAAATAAAATGCAGAATTAAAATACAAAAATTAAATTATCGCACTCCATGTCTAAAACTTGAAGTGTTTTATTGAAAAAGGAAATTACTAAGCAAAAGGAATTAAAACTTTTAAGAGAGGAAAGAGTTGTGTTTTTTTCAATGCTTCCATTATCTTCTCTTTTATAGACCCCAAACAATCATCACCATCACGTGGGCTGCAGGAAATGAATGGCCCTCCTAGCACCTCACATCCACTTGCACAAGTTGGAGCCATTTTGGGCGGTGGCCTTCTAGAACGTGCCCTCAGTGGGCACTCTATGCCCACAGAGTCCAACAGTAATATTAATAACCCAAAATGATGTGTTTTAACCTAAAAATATCCTCAACAACTCCAAATGAAAATAAAATAATAAAAGGAAGAAACATAAACAAATAAAAAGGAAACACTACTAAAATGGAAGAAAAACACACACAAACGGAATGCAAATAACGCTCAAAATGAGAGTTATCAAAAGACAAGTATACACCAACACTGTAAATCGTGTACCCAGAAATGCAAATAACGCTGTAAATAACGGAATGTGGGCACAAATCGTGTACCCAGAAATGTGGTAAATCGTTTACCACTTTATTAAAGTATACACCAACGCTGTAAATCGTTTACCACTTTATTAAAGTATACACCAACACTCTAAATCGTTTACCACTTTATTACTTGTAGCGATCCCAGTGTTGGTGTATACTTGCGCCCCCACTGTGGGAACATTTGTGCCCACATTTTTGGGTACACGATTTACTGGTAGCTGTAAATCGTGTACCCAGAAATGTGGGCACAAATGTTCCCACAGTGGGGGCGCAAGTATACACCAACACTGGGATCGCTACAAGTAATAAAGTGGTAAAAGTACCGAGTATCGTATCCACATGGATTGGATTTCAATGTTCCGATTCCTAAGTCGAGAATACACCGATTTCAATAAGAGAAGAAGAAAATATCTTTTTGAGTGAGTTTTGGGGTTTTAACAACAAAAACTAAATAAGTAAATAAAATGGGTATGGGTGTAAGTTTTCCTTGAGATGTTCGTAGTGACGAAATGGTTAGTCACTTTGTAGTACATAATGTCTATAAAAAGTCCGATCTCTCGAAAGTATATAGACCGGTCCTACAAAATGCTCATAAAGTCGCCATTATTTCCGACTCTTAATCTTGCCGATTTAACTAAGTATGACTCAAAAATCAAAGTTCAATCAGTATGGAGATTTACACCCAAATCTCTTTGTGATATAAATCTCGACCGAAGTTCGAACCTTAGTAAATCATGCAGAACCAGTATCTCTACGTGGTTATCAAAGACTCTCTCAAATCTTTGTGCATCACTTAAGCCGTATTTCGGATCCGCCCCTCTCGAGGTCTAAGATCTAATATTAACACTTCAAGGTGATCAGCTTATCTGCGTTGAGTTTAAGTCCCGACTTAAGTGACCAAGCTTAAGAGCTATTAACAATGGCAACACCCAAGTGTCGCCTACTAGTCTCAAGTTTGACTCACACCCACACCCAAAGAGGTGCTTAGCTCATATTAAAATTAACAGACATAATAAAAGAAAAGAAATGCGAAGTAAATACGTTCATAAAATTAATTGCGAGAACTGAAGTACGGAAAATAAAATGCAGAATTAAAATACAAAAATTAAATTATCGCACTCCAAGTCTAAAACTTGAAGTGTTTTATTGAAAAAGGAAATTACTAAGCAAAAGGAATTAAAACTTTTAAGAGATGAAAGAGTTGTGTTTTATTCAATGCTTCCATTCTCTTCTCTTTTATAGACCCCAAACAATCATCACCATCACGTGGGCTGCAGGAAATGAATGGCCCTCCTAGCACCTCACATCCACTTGCACAAGTTGGAGCCATTTTGGTCGATGGCCTTCTAGAACGTGCCCTCAGTGGGCACTCCATGCCCACAGAGTCCAACAGTAATATTAATAACCCAAAATGATGTGTTTTAACCTAAAAATATCCTCAAAAACTTCAAATGAAATTAAAATAATAACAGGAAGAAACACAAACAAATAAAAAGGAAACACTACTAAAATGGAAGAAAAACACACACAAACGGAATGCAAATAACGCTCAAAATGAGAGTTATCATACCCCCAAACTTAACTTGTTACTTGTCCCCAAGTAACTAAAAGACACAAATAAAAACAAATGAATATACAAAATACATAAGAAGACTAAGTATCACAAATAGGACCTTCAATTTTATTCTTTTTTCTTTCTTTTCTTTTTCTTTTGCATCTCAAATCCCTTTAACTAAAAGCATCCATAGTTTTTCCTAATTTTTCCACTCTATTTTTTTTATTGCAATTTGATTTCCATAGGCTAAGCTATAATTCACCCATCTTATGATAATTGTCTTTGCAAACTTAGATCCACAGGACTTTGAAGGGTTGGTGTTTAAGGCTTCTCACTATCCTTACATTTTTCATCTTCCCCCAAACTTGTCTTTTTGGGTTACATCAAAGAAAAATATTTTTAACTATGTATTTGATGTGTTTTGCCCAACTTGTTTACCTCAACGTGTCAAACTCAGCTATTTGTATTTTTTTATTTATCCTTCCAATTTTTCCAAGGATTTAGCTTTTTTTTTCAACACTTGAGTTTCCTCCTCCAAACTTAAAATACTCAATATTTTCACTGTAGAGGGAGTAATAAGACTCAAAGGCTCGGGTAAGGCAACAAAGGAAAAGTGTATCGACCAAGTGTTTAGAAAGAAGGCCCGTGTCATTTCTAAAATTTCAAAGTTTAATCAATATGGATACCAGGGAATTGGTTGCTTAGCTCTAGAAATCTGCTAGTGGTGGAAAGATTATTCAAACTATGAAACTTCAAGTCTAAGGATATAAGATGAATGAGATTTTTTTTGTTTTTGATCCCAAATTTTGTTGATACTAGTCGAAAATGAACAGACTCAAATCACACACAAAAATGTAAAATAAAAGACACAAAATTGGAGTTGAGAGTAATAAGATAAGTTTGCATCAAGGTTATGTAGGATGTGGTTCACCACCCCACATGTGCATCTTCAGAAAGTGGAGTGGTTTCAAGATAATCGACACCTCCACCATACCAAAGGTTCTTCCAACAAATTCACCACCCAAAGAACATGATCTAGGAAATTTTCCCGAGCTCTTGATCACACAAATCCTCCCAACAGTCCATGGCATGATCCTGAAAGGAACATTGTGATCACAAAAAGAAGGCTGCACAAAATGAGCAAAAATCATTACGTTAGGAATTTTAGCATCTTGAAGCACTTCTTCACTATTAGGAAGTAAAGAAGGCTTGCTCATGTGCGTGAAATTTGCCTCAAAAATCTCCAACTCTTTCTCAACATCACTCTCATCCTTACCAACACATTTTGATTTTTCATTATCACTTGGTAAGGAACCTTGACTTTGATTTTTCAACTCGTCGACTAGTTGTCCCATCTTAGTGTTTAAGGCTTCAAAAGAGGATGTAAAATTTCCCAAAAATGTTGAAAAAATTTCTGTTAAGTTTGGGGAAAAAGTTTCAAAAGAGTGAGACGGTTCGGGCTGTTCAAAAACATTCCCGGGTGGGTTGTTGGAAACAAAGGACATGAATCCATGGTGAGAAGCACTCCCTTGAAAATCACAAAAATTATCAAAATTTCCCTCCCAAGATTGGTCAAATGTATTTATAAATGTCTCATTCCAATCTTGATGAGGAGGTGAGAATGAAGAGTATGTGTCATCATCTTGAATATTTTCCAAAAAATTAGGATGTTGTTCCCATGAATAGTCGAAAGTATTAAAATACGGGGCATCCCAATTAATGTCGGTGAAAGAAAAACCAATGAAAAACTCAACTTATAACTCAAGGAACTCTGGAAGTACGTCAATCCCCGGCAACGGCGCCAAAAACTTGGTAGCTGTAAATCATGTACCCAGAAATGTGGGCACAAATGTTCCCACAGTGGGGGCGCAAGTATACACCAACACTGGGATCGCTATAAGTAATAAAGTGGTAAAAGTACCGAGTATCGTATCCACAGGGATTGGATTTCAAAGTTCCGAGTCCTAAGTCGAGAATACACCGATTTCAATAAGAGAAGAAGAAAATATCTTTTTGAGTGAGTTTTGGGGTTTTAACAACAAAAACTAAATAAGTAAATAAAATGGGTATGGGTGTAAGTTTTCCTTGAGATGTTCGTAGTGACGAAATGGTTAGTCACTTTGTAGTACGAAATGTCTATAAAAAGCCCGATCTCTCGAAAGTGGATTTTTATAGACCGGTCCTACAAAATGCTCATAAAGTCGCCATTATTTCCGACTCTTAATCTTGCCGATTTAACTAAGTATGACTCAAAAATCAAATTTCAATCAGTATGGAGATTTACACCCAAATCTCTTTGTGATATAAATCTCGACCGAAGTTCGAACCTTAGTAAATCATGCAGAACCCGTATCTCTACGTGGTTATCATCACTACGTGGTTATCATCACCGAAGTTCGAACCTTAGTAAGAGCTAGTAATAATGGCAACACCCAAGTGTCGCCTACTAGTCTCAAGTTTGACTCACACCCACACACAAAGAGGTGTTTAGCTCATATTAAAATTAACAGACATAATAAAAGAAAAGAAATGCGAAGTAAATACGTTCATAAAATTAATTGCGAGAACTGAAGTACGGAAAATAAAATGCAGAATTAAAATACAAAATTTAAATTACTGCACTCCAAGTCTAAAACTTGAAGTGTTTTATTGAAAAAGGAAATTACTAAGCAAAAATAATTAAAACTTTTAAGAGAGGAAAGAGTTGTGTTTTTTTCAATGCTTCCATTATCTTCTCTTTTATAGACCCCAAACAATCATCACCATCACGTGGGCTGTAGGAAATGAATGGCCCTCCTAGCACCTCACATCTACTTGCACAAGTTGGAGCCATTTTGGGCGGTGGCCTTCTAGAACATGCCCTCAGTGGGCACTCCATGCCCACAGAGTCCAGCAGTAATATTAATAACCCAAAATGATGTGTTTTAACCTAAAAATATCCTCATCAACTCCAAATGAAAATAAAATAATAAAAGGAAGAAACACAAACAAATAAAAAGGAAACACTACTAAAATGGAAGAAAAACACACACAAACGAAATGCAAATAACGCTCAAAATGAGAGTTATCAGCATACAAGTAATTTATTACATGTACACGTGCATATGCACAATTGCATAATGCACTTGTGTATAAAAACAAAAAACAACAACATAATTTACATGTATGCACAAATGCATACCAAATGAAGAACCAAGTATGATATTTAGTTTTCCGTTTTTTTAAAGTTTCCCCGGAAACCTCCCTCTAAACTAGTAAACACTTGTTAGAATAAGTATTTAATAAATAATTCTTTATTATGATTTAACATCAAACTTTTACGCCAATTTTATGAAAATCTTTGGATCCATAAGGATGATGATGTATCGTTTTGAAAAAGAAAAAAAAGGTAGACACGAGGACAATGCATTTATGCAATATTGGGGTGTTTGGGATTGCTTATCTAAAATAACTTATGCTTATTTTTAAAAGAGCTTATCAACTTAAGTGGTTCTAAAAAAGTGTTGGAGTAAAAATGTAATTTGGACAAATAAGTTATAAGGAGTTTCAAATAAGTTAGAATGGATTAATTTATCAAATACAACTTATTTGTGATAGAAAAAAGTCATAAGCATTTTTTTTTCCGATCCAAACACTCAAAATAACTTATTTGCGGTGAAGAAAAACAATAAACAAATAAATCAATAAACACTCAAAATAACTTATTTTGGAGAGAGTATGAATACTGATTGATGTCAAACAACAGCGGTATACACGTTAAGGTCTGACGTGTAACCGCAACTCAGCTGATTTCATTACTTTCAGCTTCCCTTCTCTTCGAACACAATAAACAATTTCTCAATCAACAACAACAGAATCAACCGCCATAGATTCACTTCACACGAAGCTCTTCTCTTCTCTTCCTACACAAGGTATAACCAACAAGTATCTATTAAGATAGATATACACGCAGTTTTAGGGTTTCAGGATCACTGACTAATTCCAATGGCATTGTTACGGAAATTGTTTTATAAGAAACCGCCTGATGGACTTCTCGAGATCTCTGAGAAAGTATACGGTAATCTGTTTCTTCCTTCCTTCATCATTTTGTTTCTGTTTTAGATGAATTTTGTATGGTTTTACTTCTGTTCCGTCTGTTAGAGCTGTTTGTTTGGAAATTATGATTTGTTTGGGTCTTACAGTTACGCCATAAGTAGATGTATCAACACTGGTTCAGTTCAACGAAATAAGTTTGTCGTTTTGATTTGTTTTTGTAAGTAGAATGAAACAGCAGCGAACTGCTTAGTATTAGTTTCTGGAAGCATCGTTCTTCTCTCGGGGATGAGGAAAATTGCGGTAGGAATGTGTTGAGGAACCTTCTTTCGATCATTGGTGTATTTAAAATTCATGTCTAGGAATATACAAGTATTTCTGATTTTTACAAACCAAATACAGCAGATATATGTGACTCCAATTTTCAACCATAGGTTGTTCCCATTTTCAAATCAACTTAGACAAAGCTGCTGATGAACATTTGATGCGTTACCAATGCTTGTTATATTGACTTAGAGGTGGGGTGTTTGATTTGTGCAGACTACAAGCTGACTAAGTTATCACTTTCCCATCTAGGCCCGTATCCCCTAGGTTTTAGATTTTCGGTTGTATTTGAATATAATTCTCGTTCTAAAAGAAGAGTATGATATAATATTGTGTGGATGCTTGCTTTTAATTTCTTATTCTTGTAATATGTAACATAATTTGACACATTATCTGTTAAATTGTCACCTGGATGCAAGCATCTTCTGTTTCCGAACCTATTTTGTTCCGTTTATTTGATGTGCATTGAGTTTTTTGTGAGATTGGACTCTCCCGGTTAATTGATTGATGGTTCGCCTAATTTTCGTCCAGTTTTCGATTGCTGTTTTACTACCGATGCTTGGGAACAAGAAAATTATAAAAGCTATGTGGGAAACACTGTTGGTCAGCTTAAGGACTATTACACCGATGCTTCGATCCTGATATTTAATTTTCACAAGGGAGAATCAAGTCAAATTGCCTCTGCTTTGGCAGACTATGATATGACCATTATGGACTATCCTCGGCAATGCGAAGATTGCCCATTGCTTGCAATGGAGGTTATCCACCATTTTCTAAGATCAAGTGAAAGCTGGCTCTCCCTTGGGCAGCAAAATATTCTTCTGATGCACTGTGAACAGGGTGGTTGGCCCGTTTTGGCTTTCATGTTGGCTGCACTCTTGATTTACCGAAAGCATTACACTGGGGAATACAAGACCCTGGACATGGTGTATAAGCAAGCTCCGCATGAACTGTTACACTTCTTTTCGCCTGTGAATCCTCTACCTTCTCAGCTGAGGTACTTACAGTATGTATCAAGGAGGAATGTGGGTACAGAATGGCCGCCACTGGACAGGGCACTCACCTTGGATTGTGTGATAATCCGGATGATTCCTGACTTTGATGGAAATGGTGGTTGCTGCCCTATTTTCAGGATCTATGGACAAGATCCTTTCTTTCCTGGTGATAAAACTCCCAAACTTCTGTTCTCAACCCCAAAGAGGAGCAAATATGTCCGACGCTACAAACAGGCAAGATTTTCTGTTCTCTATTTAGTACATAATACCATTTCCAGGTGTCGGTTGTCTCACTGGGGAAGGTAAAAAGTAGAAATGCTTCCATTGTATTTGTCCCCTGATTATGTCCATACATCATCATCTCGATCCAGGTTAATTTTTTTGCAACACCTTCACAGCCCTTTATGTTACCCTATGATGCTCTTAAATTTCATCTTTATTTGTTTGTACCTCGTCATCTCAATCCAGTTTACTTCTGTTACAACACCTCATCATTCGTATGGGTTTAGAATGTTTGGATTGTTAGGAGTAATAATTATGTATATATTGATGTAATAAATTTACAGGAAATGAAAGATTCTTGTTCAAAATCTATGAAATGAACATAAACCAACAAAACAATCGTAAGAATCCGTAAACCTTACTTGAAATTGCATTGTCTTCGTGAAAAATGGCACAGATTGAGGCCTGCACTATCGCAGTGTCCTAAGAAAAAATTTACGATGTTTGGTGATGGATTTGGAAAGAAAAATGAGAGAAACTAGAAAGAATTTCATCATCTTTCTGCCCAGAAACGACTCTGATATATATATATACCTATGTGTAACACCCCAAAATAAACCAAAAGCAACTTCATAACAAAAATGCCCATAAGGGTCCCAACATTCTCAAAGGTTAAACAACAAACCCAAAAGTACAGCGGTTCACATACGAATACAACCGAGATGTCTAAAAAGAAACAAAATGGTAAAGGTCTCTAGCTATCCGCCTCTAGACTTCAAGCCTTCTCCTTCCCCTTGGAGGAAACACCTACAACACTCTTACCTGAAAATGGTTTTTAAGATTTGGAAAAGAGAGGGTTAGACCGTAAGGTCTAGTGAATTCCCTACCAAAGCATCTTACAAACATTTAAAACGAAATAGTAATTGAATTTCGACATAGTTTTCCAAGACAACTTAATAATCGACGCCACGCTTGGGTAATTGCACAGTGATCATAGCCCTCCCTCGCTTCTCAACCATAACCGCTTTCGGGGCCCCAATAGATCCCGATGGCCCCCAAGTAGATGCCAAACCCGTGTGCACAAGAAACGAATTCGAGTCACACGGTCAAAACTCTCCCAAGGGATATTCATCATCCCAAGGTACGCTAATCTCACTGTGCACCCGGCCCGAATCGGATGGACAAGTTCATAAACCAACTGTAAATAGCAAGCAAGTATGCATAGGCAATCCGTATCATGCATTATCATAACTTTTGAGAAACATGAATTCATATCGTCATAATCAATACCAATTTTCAGTTAAGAAGATGTAAGGAAAACATTTCATTTACACGAAGAGAGTAAAGGGAACACACCTGAAGTTTTGGTTATTCGACACTCAACCGAAACTCACTTCGGAATCAACCGAGCACATGAATTGGAGGTTATAAACGTGGTGTTAAACCCTCTAATTATACTTCAGAACATCTCTACTAAACCCCTAAGACAACCCCCAAAACAAAGCCTCGAGCCAAGGTCCGAATGGAAAACGAAGCAAAACGAGGAAGTGCACGAAACAGGGACTTGCGCCCTTTGCCTCGCGGCTTCATCCTGCGGGCTAGGCCGCGCAAGTCTCTGTTTGAGACTCCCATGCCTGCACTTGAAATCTTAGTCCGAGTTTCTACTCCAAATCGCTCCCAAACACTTGGAAACTTCCAAAATTGATAGTTTTAGCTATTCAAACCTTTAGGAATCAAAAACCCAAATCTGTAACACATAAATCTCAAAGAAATCCATCCAATGATTCACCCCCTTTTAACCTAAAATCACATTCTTGACAAAAACCCAATTTCTACCATTGAAATGGTGCATGCTTCTCAAAGGAAAGTTTGTAAACCACTAGGAAAAATCATTGAACACTCCATTTCTATTGAAGATAACTTAAAACTTAGCAATAGGTTAAATCAAGGTTACCATTCACAAATTTCCCCCAAATCAAGCAAGAAGATGAAGATTGGGGAAGAAACCATACCTAGAAGATGAAGTCTTCAAACTCCTTGATACTATCCTTCTTCCCCACCTCCCAAAATGATTGAGCTCTCTATTCTTCTCCTCTTCTCAAGTTCCAGCCGTCCACAATGAAGAATGAAGAGGGTTTAGGGGTTTTACCCCATTTTATTTCTCAAATTTGCCACTAAATCCATAAGTTCCATTTTTTTACACTTTGGCCCCAGGTTCCAACTATTTCAGATTTTGAAGACATGAGGTGTTTCACTATGCCTCCTTAACTGTCAAAACTGCCAGTGAAATTCCTGTGAAGCAAAAGCATATCATGCTAGATTAAGAGACCCTAAGGCCCAAGGCCCATCTTTTGACCTTTAAATATGTATGTGTAACAAAGAGAGCTCACCATGAACACCCGCACACCAAGGCCTAAACTACTCTTAAATGATTCATTTAATGCTCAAGGGTTGGTTTTTTTATTAAGTGGGTTAAGTTTCCATGAGGCTCCTATGTGGGACAAAGTTTCTCAAATATAAGCCAAGTTCCAACATGGATGATGTTCTAAGTGGAGTTTGTTTTATTAATAAACGCACCTACAAATGTAATCTGCCTGTGATTTGTGCATGATGCACGTGTATGTACAATGCACTTGCATGAGGCTACCCATTGTATTTTAATTGTAACATGTCACGAGTCTTTGTTCTTTTTAATTGTAAGCTAAAAAGAAACTATTGCATGCTTGCATGCAAAATCAATGCTTATTACGTTTGGAATCTTCACTTGTTCTTATTACCTCTTACTACTTGTTGCAGGCAGAATCTGAACTGGTTAAAATTGATATCAATTGCCATGTTCAAGGTGATATTGTGTTGGAGTGTATTAGCTTACATGATGATCTGGAGCATGAAAAGATGATGTATCGTGCTGTCTTCAACACAGCATTTATCAGATCAAATATTTTGATGCTCAATCGTGATGAAATCGACATACTTTGGGATGCTAAGGATCTATTTCCCAAGGACTTCAGGGCTGAGGTATGTTTCATGAGACATAATTTTTTGCACTATACCTCCCCAAGGAAGACTTCATGTTTGTTATACCTGCACACACATATATATATATGTATTAATGTATATGTAACAAATATCTTGGATGAAGCTTCTTTTCTCCGACATGGACGCTGCCGCTTCTACAGTTCCAATAGATTTGGCTTGTTTTGAGGAGAAGGAGGGTCTCCCCATAGAAGCATTTGCTAAAGTTCAAGAGATGTTTAACAGTGTGGATTGGCTAGCTCCTAAAACTGATATCGCGCTAAATGTTCTCCACCAGTTAGCTGCATCAGACATTGTCCAAGAAAAATTGGAGACTGGTTCTCGACAGTCTGTTGAAGCTAGAAATTTACTTCATTCGCAGACTCCTGATGCATACCAGGATAATAAACAAAGCACCACATCATTCCAAAATAAGCCAAACCGCACCTCAAGTCCACCATCTCTTCCTTCTAGTCAATCATCCCAGGAAGTTACAGATGTTAAGGTTAAACCTAGCCGATCATTAAAGGACACTGAGGATGCTAAGGTTGAACCTTCTCAACTTCAGCCTTCTACTCCAACAGGCCCTGAAACTCCTCCTTTGAGGGAGAAAAGAGGTTCTGTACTTGAACCAGCACGATCTCCTCCAACATGTAATGTAACCGAGTCTCCTTTCCCCCCCTCCATCCTCCATCCTAGCCCATTAAAAAAGGACAAAACAGATAATAAGGTTGAGTCTTGTCAATCCTTATCTTCTCCTCCAACGGACCCTCAAACTCCTCCTTTGAAGGACAAAAGAGGTATTGTACTCGAACCTTTTCAAACCACACCTCATCCCCAGCCATCTGTACCAACTTCAACGTCTTTTAGAGAGGATCAAGTTGTTAGAACTGAAACAACTTCAGCAGCACCAACAGCATCTGTAGCACCACATCCTCCAACCCCACCTGTGAAAGACAAGCCCGTTTTGAGAGCTGGTCCCTCTCCACCACCCCCACCTCCTCCTCCGCCTCTTCCTATAAGGGATAAAAGGGTTGCATCACCAGTTCCCCCACCACCACCACCACCACCACCTCCCCCAGCTCCTAATTCCTCATCCCTGCATCTTGACACTGCACCACAGATATCTTCAGGTCCACCACCTCCGCCTCCTCCGATGTTTTCTGCTAATGGAAAGGCGGCGGGTGTTATCCCACCACCCCCACCACCATCTGTACCGAGAGCAGGCAATATATCTGGAGTTCCATCTCCTCCACCACCTTTAGTCAAGGGACGTAGTTTGTCAAAGATAGGTAATTCAAGAAATCAACAATCCACGAAGCTGAAGCCTTTGCATTGGTTAAAGCTAACAAGAGCAGTACAAGGAAGTTTGTGGGCCGAGACACAAAAATCTGGTGAAGCTGCAAAGTAAGTTTTTCTCTCTTGAAAGAGGATGATGTCTCCCACTAAGAGTTTCTTGATCTTCTCGTTTTTCTTATGGTTCATGCACATTAGGGCGCCAGAGATTGATATATCAGAACTTGAGTCTCTCTTCTCAGCATCAAACCCAAAATCGGAACAAGAGGCTGGAAAATCAAAATCTAAAGCAGTAGCTAATAAACCTGAGAAAGTACAACTGGTAATATATTATCATACCTTCATATTCATGAATAGGTAACCTATTTAATGCATAAACTTAGGGGCCATTTACCAAACGCTTATCGGGTAAACTCTTACCAGCAAGAGTCATCTTCCTCAGTTACCTTATCGGGTAACATTCCTGGCCACGAAATGGATTATTGGTAAGCGTCTTTCACCCGGTAAGCGCTTACCGGGTAAGAGTCTCCTCCCTCACTGGGTAAGATTCTTGGTCCTTGCTATGCCTCTTACCGGTAAGATTTGCGGTCCTTACCATGCTCATCCGATGAATAATGACACCCAGTAAGCGTTTGGTAAACAACCCCTTATCTATGATCTCAATGATCATTGTTAACATTCTTGTTGTCTATTAGAAATGTAGTTCTTTAGGATTTTGGGCCGAGATGGAGCTGTAAATGGAATGAGCTTGAAATTGTTTGTACTAAAATATTTTTATTGCAGATTGATCACAGGAGGGCATATAACTGCGAGATCATGCTTTCGAAGGTGAAAATACCATTGAATGAATTGATGGTAAGGCCAACTATTTATATGTTAGTTATGGTATTATTGGTGTTCTAACTACAAATACACAGTTTGCTAATAAACTCTGGCAAGTGGTCAACTTACAAAAAGCAATCTGAAATTGGTCATGTTTATATTCGTTTATCTCAGTTAACCCCAGTTTGCATCTTTGAACTTATCAGACACACTTACACCCTATACCTGCGTATTTAATTCGCGTTTATTAGCTAAGCGAAAATCCTCATATCAGTAAATTAATTCAAAAACATGATAATCGCCAAGCTGGATCAAGAAATGCGTGCACAAACGTAGGTGTTTTTGTAAACTTATGGAGAGTTCCATTTTATCTTCACAATCTTTCTTAGGAACAAATAGTTACAATTTCATGGAGTGGAAATCTTAGTAATCCCTTTAGCAGAACCTTGAGAGAGCAAAAGGAAGTTAAAACAAAAATTCAGCCAGCAGGAGGAATGCTTAATGTTGCATCGCTTTCAGCAAATTGTAGTCTTGCTTGAGGTTGATGCAAAGAGGAACCTTTGATGTACATTAAACTTGAGATATTCTGAAGTACTAAATTATAATATGCCTGGATGGGTGATGTGGGTCAAGAATCGAAGCTAGTAAGAGCATCTCCAACAGCTTCCCCAAAATGGGGAAAATGGAGAAAATGGGGATTTTAGGCTAATATTGTGCTCCAACAGCTTCCCCAAAACTATCCCCAAAATGGAGAAAGTTGGAGAGAGAAGATTTTTTTCTCCAAATATGGAGATCACTCCAAAAATGATTACCAAGTGAGATGACCAATAGGAAGCTTTGAAAATAAATATGTAGAGAGAAATAATATTTTAATAGATAAATGGAATATTTTAATATTTTAATTAATGTTGGATTCTCCAAAATGGGGAAGCTGTTGGAGATGAATGTATATTTTTTGGGGATTTTGGCTTTTGATTCCCCATTTTGGAGAAATTATGGGGAAGCTGTTGGAGATGCTCTAATGTGTTGAGAATAGTAAATCATTGGCTCATACTTTTGTTCCGCAGGTTATTGGTTCAAATTCCTGGGAGATGGGTTGAGAACTGAAGACATTAATGTGTGTTAGAGGGAAAGATGGAGGGAACCATTGGCCAGTTATTTTCATAATTTGTGACTATAAGACGATAACACATGGTTATTTTAATTTTGTGTAGATCCACTTAAGAGACCCTTCTTCAAAAAATTGTCCAGTACCTCAATGACCTTCCCCTAGAGTTGCTGAATATAGTATATATGTAACATCCCAAAACCTTGATAAGCATAATATAGATAAATCATCTTAACATTTGTCCCAATTACATAATAGAACTAGTCATAATCATAACATGAGTCTGAACTAAACAAAATTTGGACAGCGGAAACATCATGTCCACAGCCGAGCGCTTCTAACTATGAAATCTACTGTCAAAACTATGGAGTCTCTCTAAGCTCCATCTCGATCCTCAAGCCATCTCTTTATTCATACTTGAAGAACCATTACTTCTCTTACCTGAAAATGGTTTAGTTTTTTAAAAGCGAGGGTTAGACCAAAAGGTTTAGTGAATTCCCTCCGAAAGCAACTTTTAACAACAGTATAGAAATCATTTCATAAATACGTTAACCGTCTCCACATAAAGCATCAAACATGGTAACTGCACAGTGTTCAAGGATCGTACAAACTAGCCACGATCGGGGCCCAAGCAGACTCCCCTCTCGCCTCATATCGGGGCCCAAGCAGACTCCCCATTATCCGAGTAGGAAGGAAACGGATTCCATCCTACCGGCTCATCACAAATGCCCAAGGGATCATCGGATCCCGAGGTACTCTGATCCCACTGTGCAGACCGACTCCACATAGCATACATATAGCTAACAATAAATCACGGGGCGTGAAATCTTTAAACATCATTCATTCATGCTAAATAAGCCTTTCAAAACATTCTTTCATGTGATAACTCGTAAAAGCTTATAAACAGGTTATACTCGTAAAACATGCCATAATCAGTAAAACATTTAACGTTCATTCCACGTAAAAAGGATTAAGAGAACTCACCTGATCGTAGTGACTTTTCTAACCACGCGTCTCAACCCGAACTGAACTTACACCTAAAGCATACCACACATTTCAATTAGTGGCAACCTAACAGTTGACCCTAGATCTTACACCAGATCCGGAACCTACGATCCGGTATCCTCACTCCCGGAATCCCTTGATGGGATCCGGTAACTCACGCTTCCGGAACTCCACATGGATCCGGTACTTCACACTTCCGGAAATCCCCTAATGGGATCCGGTAACCTACTTCCGGAAATCCTTTACGGATCCGGTACTTCCCGCTTCCGGAATCCCTTAATGGGATCCGGTACTTCTCGCTTCCGGAATCCTTAATGGATCCGGTACTTCTCGCTTCCGGAATCCGTAATGGATCCGGTACTTTCAAATTCCGGAACTCGGCGATTTGTCGAACCAGAAAATCCCATTTCCCTTTAATTAGCCTAAATCCAGAGATTTTGCCATGACATCCTTTTTCATAATTGTTAAGTGCTATTCTCCAACCTCAAATACTCACATAAACACTGATTTAGACTACTTAACAGTCTGAATTAGAATTAAACCCCATTTTGTTCTTTCTTTGAACTCACAACTCAACCATTAAGACAAAACCAAAATCTTTGTTTGCTATGACAACTACTATGCAGAACATAAAGAGAAGGAATCAATTTCTTACCAAATTGGAGCTTCTCCTCTTGAAATCGATGCTAGCAGTCTTTCTCCCTCTCCCTTCTCGTGTCTCCTCTCAGCCGCCAACACCCGACAAATGGAATAAAAATGAGGAAACCTAGGGATCTGCTCCCTTAAGTACCTTTCATTTATTGCAACAAGGTCCCTCTTCCCAACTCTTCCTTATTTAGACTTTGGCCACTAAACTTCCGATTCTTAATATAAACCCGGTTGTTACAATATATTTATGTTGATAGTGAAGAAAAATATCATTTTTGACTAGCTAACACCACCATATTGTTTGCATAATCATTCTAGCTAATAATCACTTTTGCATCTTGCAAGATATGTATATAATTTGTTGATCCCAGTTTGATCAAGTAACAATGTAACGAAGTGATTAATCTTTATTGAATGATTGTAGAGAGTTACACATAGGGTTGAAGTACAGACTCTCTCTCTCTAAACAATTAGTCATATATTCTTGTCATCTATCTCATCTAATCATTCTTGACCTAATTCTCACTACACACACCTTAAATACCAAGGGCTTAGTCCCTAAAGCCCATGGCCCAATAACACTAAACAAAGCCCATTTACATTATAAGGCTTTTACAACGCTTTAATAATAAATATAAAACCTTTATATAACTTTCTATTTAATAGGACATTTATGGTCCTAACATAATTGCTTTTAGAATTTGTATGTTAGGTATAGAATTTATGACACAAAATGTATTCCAAAGTGGCATGGTCCGGATATGTGCAGATTCCTCATAATCTGTATAGGTGTTAATAATTTGTAATTTAGTTGTTTAATGGTCTTTTGATAGTCCTTTGTTTATGAAACTTGACAGGATCATGTCCTTGCTTTGGAAGACTCAGCAATGGATGCAGATCAAGTGGACAACCTCATAAAGTTTTGTCCGACAAAAGAGGAGATGGAGACGCTAAAGGTAAAATGTTAGTTGAGCTGTTTAAAAGGTTTTAGTTGCAGCAATTAAAATATTAATCTCTTAAAAATTAACTCCAAAAGAGAGGATCTTTTCTCAAGTTTACCCTATTTTGCAGCTAGGTTAGGCATGGTCCAGATCATGTTTAGTTTGTATCTCTTGTTTTGTTTTTCCTTTAGATGCTTATGGTCCCTTTCATGTAGAATGATGTATTGAGAGCTTTTATTCATAGTAACAGTTTTTGTGCTTAGGGTTACAAAGGAGAGAAGGATAAATTGGGAAAATGTGAACAGGTTTGTGTTACAACTCTGCTTTGTTTCTTTAGCAAGACAAATGAGCTGGGAATAGTTGATTTTGAAAATATGTCCACATTCTAACTCGATTTGATGGATGCATTTTTGTATTTATTTGCAACAGTTTTTCTTGGAGCTAATGAAAGTTCCACGTACAGAGTCTAAGCTCAGAGTTTTCTCTTTTAAGTTACAGTTCAGTGCACAGGTCAGAAGATGTTATGGCATGCATTCTCTGCTTGTTATAGGCGTGGATTTGGATTTAACGCTCAAGTTTTGTTGCCATTTAGGTTTCTGATCTTAGGAAGAGCCTAAACATTGTAAACTCGGCAGTAGAACAGGCAAGTTATCTTCCCGTTACATCGATCCTGCAGTTAATCGGCACAATATTATTCATTGAAATTTATGTCTCATGGATGTTGACTGTGCTTCTATCAGACCAGGAGTTCTGCTAAATTGAAGAGAGTCATGCAAACAATTCTTTCTCTGGGAAATGCCTTGAACCAGGGCACTGCAAGGGGTGAGTTATTTGCTGAGTTCAGTTTGTTGAATCTTTCTCCATTGTGTGCGGAGTGGTAAAAACTAACAGTCATTTCCAGTTTTTAGTAGTTCAATATTATTCTTATTATGTAATTATACTACAACTGATATCTCTAAGCTCTGAAGATGATGATGACTATGAAAATGTCTTTAACCCTAACAACTGCATTTAGTGTAGATGAGACGATTATTTACTATGACTTGTTGTGTGGGCAAAATACAATAGGACGGTTAAGACAACTGGGTGATCTATGTTATTATGTTGGTAATATATATTTGGACTTACAGAGAAAAGAACTTGTTCTTGTTATAGGTTCTGCCGTTGGGTTCAGGTTGGATAGCCTCCTGAAACTTACAGAGACACGTGCAAAGAACAATAAAATGACTCTCATGCATTATCTTTGTAAGGTATTCATTTCTTTTCCCTCTTTAAATCAAAAGATTTTTCTTCAGTTTTAGTTTCAAGTATATCCTTGTCTTAAGTGATCAATGTATAACATAAAGTTAGTTGCCATCTATTGTTTGTGTGAATGCATCTTGTTTTTCTAGGAGAAGTTTGTATTTCCCCCCAAAATTGGGAAGAAATGATTTTTATTCAAATCTATTATAATGATTGATTAATATTTTGAAACCAAACACCATTTTTCATTCCTTTTTTGAACCAAGCATAATCAATGATTATCATTTCCATTCATTACCTTTTAGTATCCCCAACCAAATTTTCATTACCTTTTAATACCCCCAACTAAATTTTCAATACCTTTTAATACCCCAACCAAATCGAAATCATCCCTATCTCACATTCCATTTTTTTTTCTTCACTTTATAGTAATTTTATGGTATAATTAACCAGTTCATCTGGAAAATGTATGTTAAATGGTCAACAAAAGAGCGAGCCAAAAACATTGAAGGGGTCAGAAGGCTGACATATATAGTTTGATCTTGTACATTAAAAAACTATGTGATGAAAACTCTTCATATACTAGTGATATGTGGTACATTACATAACGTGACCCAGACAAGGATTCCATAGGAAATCAGGAAGGTGCCTGCGTAATATCATAGAGATGACCCACACCCACTTTAGTGACACTCGTGTGTATGTTAAAACAGTCATGATATCTTGCTGTTTTGTTTGATCAATGTTAAATTTTTAAATGCAACTTGTACCTGCCACTTCTAACCTTACATTTTCAACCGTTCTTGGTTTTCAATTATTGAACACCGAATATATATTTAGAAAATGGAAAAGAACATTGTAGTTGGCAAGAATGCGTTAAGATGAACAGAAACTCAACGGTTATTACTATCAAGTTAGCAGTTATATCGTAAAGGTACCAAAAGGCTTTAATTTGTTAACAAATGTTTCTCATCACATGTCCATGTTACTTGAATCACATGTGACTTTTGCTTATTTATTTATTTATTTGAAGTCAATTTCTTCATACTCATTCTTTAAAAAGAACCACTCCATCCATCCAAAATAAGTGCAATGGTTTGCTTTTTGATTGTCCTAGAATGAATACCACATTTCCTCTTGGGTAAATTTTTTAATCAAAATTTACATTTCTGCCAATTAGTAATCACTACAATGTTGTTAACATTGTTCACAAGTTTTTTTCATTTGTCCAAGCAACATTTTAGGTAGTAGTCAAGCAGTCGTGTTGAACTATGTGTCAAATCAAGTGATATATTTATTTTGGCAGAGGGTATATTTATTATTATTTTTTTGTTGAAATTAGGTATAAAATTGGCGAAAGTGTAACTTTTTATAAGCTTATTAAATAAATAAATCCATAAAAAATAAGAAAAGAAAGCGACTATTCGATGCATTTGTATAATCCAACTTTTCATTGTTCATACCTGTGTGTCAAAAAGTTGGATGAAATATATCATATCTACAAAGTTATTGCTAGTGTGAATATTTGGTATCATATACATGAAATCCATTAATGGTATTAATATCCATTAGGTGGCTTATTCTTTATATTTTTCCATATAAAAAATGCAATTGTTTTTTATTTTGCATTTCTGCAAGTGTAATGGTTATTTGACAATTGAAACGCCAAGTACGATAGTTGGAGAAATACCAAGTTCAGGTTGAGTTAAAAAAATCAGACCCTGGTTATTTGAAAGAAATTGCAAAATTGGAAAAACCATGCCTTTTAAATGTTTTTTCCTTTTAGCAAATACGATGGTGGTTTTGCAATGAGAATGTAAGCATGTTGGTTACAGTACTCATCCACTCTATAGAAAAAAATGGGAAAAACTATGGTTCGAACTAGGAAAGAGTTGACCAACTTTTACTTGATAGGATGTTCTGTCCTTGTATTTGTTGTGTATAATCAAGTAGGCATGCGATCATGTGAGAAGTGTCATTTTCTGTGAGAAGTACTTTTAAACCGTTGATCACTTTTAATCAAATACCCTCCCATGAATTGCGGCTTAAAAGGGAATTGATCTGGTGCATCTCATCCTAATGTTCGTCCATTTCTCATCCAACGGTTGATAACCACTTCTCACCAAATTTGGCACTTCTCACCGGAACCCAACCGGCCAACCCTAATCAAGTATTATATAGCATGATTTCCTTTAATTAAATGGAGATTCTGTACTTGTTTTCACCTTTGTTCATGCTGCCCTGGTGGATGACTCTAGGTGCTTGCTGACAAACTCCCTGAAGTCCTTGATTTTTCCAAGGATCTTGACAGTTTGGAACCTGCATCAAAGGTAATGTAGTTGGATTTTTCACATGTTCTAAAAACAAAGTCATGTTGGCTTTGTTTTATGTTTGCTTATTTAGTTGGTTATTTCTGTCCAGATGCAACTAAAATTCTTGGCAGAGGAAATGCAAGCTATTAGCAAAGGATTAGAGAAAGTTGTCCAGGAATTGTCAATGTCTGAAAATGATGGACCCGTGTCTGAAAATTTCCGCAAGGTAAGATATCAGATATTAAGTTTCTAAGAGGAAGTTTTTGGAATTGCAATGCAACATTTTCTTCATTAAATTTGTTTTATTGGTACTTAAACTGGAATATTTTGGTTTTATTGCCTAGGCTTTGAAGGATTTCCTTTGTTCGGCAGAAGGTGAAGCAAGGTCTTTGGCCTCTTTGTATTCTACCGTGGTATGTCTGATATTTTTCCTTTTAGATATACAATAGGTGGTTTAAGGATTTTACATTCGACATTGTTGTAAGGCCATGGCATTTGTATAGGGTAAAAATGTGGATGCTTTAATTCTTTACTTTGGCGAGGATCCAGCACGTTGCGCATATGAGCAAGGTAATTACAAAGTCATTTTTAAAATGTTGATATGTATCATCCTATCCATTCTTATATGATTCCTTTCAGTTTCTACCTTACTTTTTTTTTTAATTTCCCGGAGAAATATGTTTGGTAAGGTAATTACTAAAATCATCTGGGAAATGCTGTTCAAAATAAAATAAAAAAATCATCTGGGAAATGATTTTTATTCAAACCTATTACAATGATTGGTTCCTTTAGAGATTAGTTTTTATCAACCAAATTGTATATTTCGTAAGTAGAAATATTTCAAAGTTTCTCATAAAAACTGCACAAGTCATCAAAGTTGTTGCTTGATACATCATACATGAGCCCGAGATTATTTGTTGATACAAATTGTATGATTTTGATATAATACACAGTTACACACATATGTTCTTACCGCATGTCGAGGAATTTAACAGATTATTCGCAATTTATAAATTGATTTATGCCTTCACTGTGCCTTGACTTCTGGTCCATTTGACTGGTTTATTTCAGTTGTTTCAACTTTGCTGAAGTTCGTGAGAATGTTCAATCAAGCAAATGAGGAAAATGCCAAGCAATTAGAGGCGGAGAAAAAGAAGGCAGAGAAGGAAGCATCAAATGAAACGGCGAAACAAAAAAAGTCCGATATTGAGTCAGAACATATACCACAATCTCCTGTAAAAAGTGGCAAATAACATTTTTTCTTTTCTTTTTCCTTTTCTTCTCTTCGGCTCAGCTAGAATCATGGAAATGAGGATCGGTTCCAAGGTTGCAGAAAAAAATCCGATGTATGTGTTCTAGCCCTATTTGTTGATGATGAAGGGCCGATTCACATGATGTATATTTGAAGTGTAAAGTATAGGGCCAGAGCTTTTGCAGCAATATACGGGGCTCGGTTTTTTGCAGCAACACAGGGTTCGGGCGTTCTTCTAGAAGGTCAGCCTTTTTACCTTTCCCTTTCATTTACCTATTCGACTTCGGAGGTCAAGTGCACATCTTTTTCAAATTAAGATCCGATATAGACTCGTCGCATTATTGAAACCAGCAATACGGTTGTCAAACTTTTTTCAAGAACTTAAAAGAACTCATGCCATAGTTTTAAGAATGAAACAACTGAATTTGACCACGGTCAAACCAGAACAACAGTGCTGTGTCTTTACTCTTTAGTGTCATGGCTATCTTCATTTGCTCTTGTTGCATATCCTATGTCAATGTCTGGTCCAACATTTTGTGCAGTGCTGAAGCAAAATTTACAGAGATGACAGCTTGTAAATATTCAGGAAAGTGGACTCCTAGTGAAAGGTAAAATAGTTAGGATCAAAAAATGGTTGTAGATTATGCTGAAACTGTGATTTGCTTTATCTTTAACGTATGCCAACTGTTGCGATTTTGTTTGTTCGAATGAAGTAAAAATATCGTTCCAAGACTCGGTCTTCAAACAAGCAATTGGGTGCGGGTAGGCGCTTATGGATCTTTATCATCAAAATTACTTAGATATATATATATATATATATATATATATATTGTATAACAACGAGATGAGCAGGTTGTGTGTGGATTGTAAACATCAGGTGAAAGCATCTTATATTGGTCATTTGATGTGATAGCGCCTAAGTGGGAACCTAGCCAAGTAGAAATCGAGAACTTTTGTGAATTGTTCGGATTTGGTAGCTTTGTTATATAGCTGCCTGCTACAGTTATTCAATCTTTGTAGTTACCCATTTGAAGTTTAGACATATCTTGTGTTCATCCAAACTCGTAATGGAAGGGAAAACTAAATTTTGTAAAACTATAAATGGGCATGCGGATTTATCAAGAGTGGTCGAAGAAATGATGATGGAAGCTCGCAAGCCTCGTGCAATGTTGAAAATATTACGTTTGGCTTTCAAAAGCATTTATGTTTCTAACTTAGGGCCTGTTTACTTAGAGCTTAATGGGCTTAATGGTCTATTTGGCTTATTCGTACAACTATTTAGGGTTGTTTACTTGTGGCTTATTCGCACAGAACACGGCTTATTTGCACATATGAGAATGTTATGTTGTCCCCATTCAGCCAAAAAAAAAAAGACAACTCTACCCTTTACAAACACCCCACCCTTCCAGACTTTGTTCAACACCACCTTCCATTTCTCCTCCTCACTATATTATCTTAAAAAAATCATAGCACCCATTTTATCTCTTCAATTTGGATGCATAACAAGATGGATAAGGGGATAAAGCATGCATAACCCATTTTATCTTCTTCCTCGTTTTTGAAGTTTGATTTTATTCAAGATTTCATCTGCAATTTCTGAAGGAGATTTTGTTTTCGATTTCCTCCCGGATCTCGTTTTTTATTTCATTTCTGAAATTTGAGTTCATTTGTGAAGTTCGATTTTGTTTTTGAAGTTCGATTTTCTTCCAGATTTCACATATCTCGTTCCAGATTTGAAATTTGAAGTTCGATTTTGGTTTAAAGTTCGATTTTCTTCCAGATTTCACAAGTTCGATTTTGTACCAGATCTGAGATTTGAAGTTCGATTTTCTTCCAGATTTCACAGATTCGATTTTGTAATAGATCAGAAATTTTGTATCAGCTCTGTTGATAGTTTATACCATGGAGATTGGAGTGTTTCTATTTAGAAACATCATCCGGTTAAAAATATATTTGTTGGATTTCATAATTTTAAAGTTCGATTTTCATTTTTTTATGAACATTAGCTTTTTTTGTTTTGATTTTCAAGCATATTGTTGTGTTTGAGTGGATTCTATGTATTGGTTTCAAGCATATTTTCAATACCATTTTTTTGTTTGAGGGGTAGATTGGTCATTTATCTCATTCAGATTGTTAATTCAGGTAAAAAAGTAAACAACAAAGTATTTTTATCCAGACAGATAAATTTATCTGAACAGACAGATTTATCTATACAGGATTTAATAAAAAATTTAGTAAACAGCCCCTAAGATGATTTGTGATCTGTTGTTAACATATTCCTACTTTATTAATAATAATAAAAGAGAACCCCCTTAATTTGACAGGAGAGACTGACTAGTGAGGCTCGTAAAAATTGTGGAAAGTTTTTATTTGACATGAAATGTTTGTTATTTTATTAATCTCTTATCTAGCTCTTTGGTTTTATTTAGCTAAACAAAAAAAATGTACCAACATCAATATTTTACGATAAAACTTTTATAATTCTCACACACACACACACATATATATATATATATATATATATATATATATATATATATATATATTATTGACCATGTTCACGTGATCATAAGACGGTGAACCACCTTTAGGAAGGGTCAACTACAACATATAGTTGCCACTTCTGTCTTATTTAATATTGTCATATCTTAGATTAGTTGTCGTGCAAAAAGTGCCTAAAATTTGGATAAATAAATATTTGTGAAAATAAAGAAAAATGGGTAATCTGTATCCGAGGTATCTATTCAATTTGTACTATAATACCTTGTTTTGATGGCACTATGTATCATTTGATAACCCCCAAAATCCTCTACCTTTCATTTAAATGATAAATAACGCTATTTTTGTTGGGCTAAAAATAGGAAAAAAGTGTAATGAAATAATTGACACACTTAAAGGTGAAAAGTTAGGGGCTCAATTGTATGTAGATCAAGAGAGGGGTCTGTTTTGCCGTTTGAGCAAACTACTAAATTAAAAAGTTTTAAGAACATCAAAATAACTAGTGCTATACCCGTCCGGTGGCCGGGTATACAACATGACTAATTTAGATTCGGTTATTTGATTGGTTACTTTTTTTTATCATTGTCGATTACTGTTTTTCAATCGACCAAGAAGCTTAGTCAAACTATAACCGGCTTTCCCATGTCTTTGACTCTCGGCTAGCGGACTATGTACCCTTTGGCTTGAAGGGTCCTTTCGTATCTTTCATAATAGATCATAGGCAAAGAAACGATCGAAATCTGATTACCCCTTCTCGATTTCAAAATTTTCGTCATCTCAAACTCTAGTTTTCAAGCAAACCGGGTGAAACGCACCTTGATCATCGAGTTCATTCGAGTTAAAATCTAATGTCGATTGTGCATGAAAAACATACAATTATTGACATGTTTACAATGCCCTTTAATGAAATAATGGCAAATATTTGATGGGATTCCATCTCTTTTTCCTCTTAATCGAAAATTCCCATAGGGGGTATAAAAATCTTCAGAAAAACTTGTGATTTCTCGACTAAAAGATTTGAATGGAGCTCCTAATCCTATAAAGAAATCTTGTTTGAAGTGAGCTCGAATTTGAAACATTACAGACTCATAAAATACATATTTTAATGTTAAGTTACTTTTTTGCAGTAATCTCTTTGTAGTTGCAAATAATTTAAAGAAAGTAAACCTGTCACAATGTCACTTATGATAATGTTCAGAATCTCATTAATAAGTTCTCATCAAAAGTTAAATTAGAATGTTTAAATATTAGAATGTACACAAATCCTTAGTTCAAGCATTGATATTTCCCAAGTTTGAAATCAAATTTGAGGATGCTCATTTGTCATTGAGAGTTTGAGATGTATCCCATGAACTGTAGTTGATTGACCAAGGTGTTTATGAGTTTGTCTATTCAAACACAAGGAAGAAAAGTTCCAGCTTGCCTATATCTTCATACCAATAATACGATTGAGCATCGATTTAGTTACTTTGCTGCCATTCTCGATCATCTTTCATAGAAATGAAACTGAAACTTAAATCTGAAGCATTTGCAAGAAGAAAGTGCTTAAAGAGCAATGAAATTGAAGTGAAGAGAAAGAGAGATGAGTAAATAACAATGAAGGAGGTCTGATCTTACTGATGAAATATCGTCTAAAGGGGGAAAACTTGCAGAAAAATGAAAACATATTGCAAAAGTGGGGGAGAAAAGGCCACAGCTAGTTGCTTTCCTTCAAGAGAAAACGATGGAGGGTTACACGTACGGACATAATATGGATGGAAATGAGACTATTAATTGAAGTAGTTCCCCATTTTACGAAATAACATCATTCCGTTCAAACATATTAAAATGATCCAAATACCTAACTTGCATGAAGTTGGACATCATCCCAGCATTAATAAATTGGTACAATTGGTTTCCCATTTATTAAATATAATCATAACATGATAAAGATAAACAAAAGTGATCTTACCATTAATAAAACACCAATAATCAGGTGATAAACAGCATAAGGTTCTATATGTAACCACTTGATCAAATCTGCATCACCATCGCTATGAATCACTGCAATCCTTGCATATTTCTCCCTTTCGTGCTTGAATAACCTGATAACAATACCAGAATTTTATACTCTTTTTCCTCTCTCTCTCTCTCTCTCTCTCTCTATATATATATATATATAAAAAGTTGGGTTTCGGTGAGAGGGAAAAGTTATGGTGATGATCGTCGACATGCTGTTGGAGAGTTCATGAGAAAATAGAAAGCAAGATAAACTCACCCAACAAAAAGAAGAAAGGCACATTCCAATGTACAGCCAAGGGACCAAAACACCAAATATATCGCTGCTCTCATAAGAGAGTAGTGACCCCGGAAATCAATGAAATCAAGACAAAAAACGACGGCGCTAATGTATTTCAAACTACTTTGTTGTAGAGAGCATAAAGCAAATAATTAGTAATATACTTTAATAAATATATTTGCAGTTCCACTTTTCGAATGATTGGGTCCCTATGAGTATACATTATGCGAATTGCCATTCCATTTACAACAGTAAAGTTCAGTACATCAATGGCCCTTGCAGCTGCAATACAAATTTAAGTAAAACATCAAAAATACCGGAGAACAAAATACAAACCTCAAGTACATTTCCCACAAACACATTAGAATCATTTACCGGAATTTGAGAAGGGTAGAGAAGTTGATCAGCAAACAAATACCATCAAATAACATGAAAACCACAAATAAAAAAGATGCAATATGTAAAAGATAAAAAATTGAAATGGATACCAAGTGAAAGAGTAGCAAGAAATTAATACAGGAATACCTCTCCTTGCTACAAGTAACACTCGGAATTTGGATTCTGGAAGGTCTTTTTCTTCGTCTTCCAGACCTCTCAACTCAATTTCTTTAAGAACTTCATTTGCAAAGAAGGCACAGTGTGATGCATCAAATTCAGTAATGCCTACATATCATAAGTTTAAGTCGAATAGTGTTGCACAAATCACAAGGCATACCCATATCTTTAGGAACTCCTCCCAACACACAAAATTAACTAAGGTAAATAATGCTATTAAGAAATTACTATGCTGAAACCGATTTGTCACCGATTTTGAAGAAGATTCTCATATAGACACTTTGAATTCCATTTGAGTTTTGTGAAAACAGAAGACACAAAACCAAACACAATTTCAAGTTATTTAAAAATCCTAACATGAGACAAATTAGGTCAAGCTCTTATCCGAATTCCATTTGTTTGATAAGAACACAACACACATAAACCAGATGCGATATGATATTATATGTAAAAGCAGAGATGGAAAAAGCCATACAAACGAATAGCAAACCAAACGTTCGAAAATTTTCAGAAAGAAAAGGAGATGAGCATGGTGATAGAGAGAATGAAGAGAGGATTTACTTTCTCAGGTTGGCCAATAAAGATTCATATGGGTTTAAACTTTAAAGCATCATTTTGAATAACTCACCAGCATTTGACTTCTCACGCTAAAATATCCATCTTTATCAGCAACAACAGTAGGCTTTGAAGCTCCAACAGCCATAATAGCCCCTACAACAACACAAACAAACAAACATTTTTATAACACCATATCTAATTTACACTGAAAAAGATTCACGCTTTTTCGTTAACACATGCCTGCCCAGGAGGAAGAATAGAGTCAAAGTAATCCACTCCAAACATGCCTAAGTTGGATAGAGTAAAAGTCCCTGCAACCATTTCATCCACAAGAGCTTATAAAGAATCTACAAAAAGATCCAATTAACCATTTGAAACTAATGCAATTTGGTAGTTACCTGAGTTGTACTCATGGGGCTGAAGTTGCTTTGATCATGCTTTCTCCACAAGCTCCTTCCATTTCTAGGATAACATATAAAGATCCAACTACAACAAAACACACACACAATGCATATCAAAATTCAAACCCAAAAAGTAAAAAAACAAACAAACAAAGAGAATCACTTAAAATCACTGCACACCTTGTCAGCAACTTCGAGAACAGGGGTGATCAAACCGCCATTGATGGACACAGCCACATCAATGTTGATGCTGCTGTTATAAGTAAAACTCTTTCCATCTTTGCAACTTGCATTTACAACAGGGTGTTGAGCAAATAAAACTGAAATGGAAATATGATGTTATGTATACGATTTGACCATAATTCATTATATTTGTTCATTTTTTGTTGAAAAAGTGAATCACCGGGTAAAAACAACCCCATTTTGGTCCGCTGAATGTTTGATGAGCTAGATGGGTTGGATCAAATTTATCAGACCTTTATTTTGTGAATTTGGCAAACCCGAGGATAATCATCCTCATTCAGCTCCAGTGGCCTATGATCGTAAAGCATCTATAATACACCTGCAAGAAATGAAGAAGAATAATAAGAAATTAAGAAATTAACAAACCCTTAGTTCAAAATAGAAAATCTGACTTATAATTCCAAAACCCTAAAACTCCAAATCTGGAAGTTGAAGAAGAATAATATGAAATTAACAAACCCTTAGTAGATGAAGATAAGAAAACCGACCTTTAAGACGAAGGGCATGTTGGTTCAGTCACAAGCACGTCCGCCGGTGAGAAAAATAATAGATAACCAGTTTGGATCTTCTGTTTCGTCTTGTTGTTGTTCTTCTTCTTACTTGAGGTACGACTGAAATGGGGTTTTTCTTGTTAATTTGATCACTGATGTTCATCAGGTCTCTAGATTTCCGCATCCGAACAGATCCTTGTTCACTTTCTTTCATAGTTTGTTGAATTCGTAAAACCCAGACCCAAATGTAGAGTGATTTCAAATTCAAAATTTGAATAAATCGATTATGGAAGGAAATTTTGTGAAGGAGAGAACTGTAGATGAAGATGAGTATGCGCCTCTCATATTGTAGCATCAGAGCGAGGAAGATAAAGGAGTGGAGAAGGAGGAAGAAGACGTGGGGGAGAGGGAGAGAATTTAGGGCGGTTTGTAGAAGGTGGAGAGGGAGGAGTAGTAGTAACTGTGGCTTATCTGTAAGGAGCAGTGACTTAATGAAGGGCTTAATGATTTTGAACGGCCAAGATTGAAAATAGAATTGAGTTTATACGGCTCAGATCTCTCCAGGAGCGGTTAGACTCAATGGTGTCATTAGTATAGGTAAAATATCCATCTTTATCAGCAACAACAGTAGGCTTTGAAGCTCCAACAGCCATAATAGCCCCTACAACAACACAAACAAACAAACATTTTTATAACACCATACCTAATTTACACTGAAAAAGATTCACGCTTTTTCGTTAACACATGCCTGCCCAGGAGGAAGAATAGAGTCAAAGCGATCCACTCCAAACATGCCTAAGTTGGATAGAGTAAAAGTCCCTGCAACCATTTCATCCACAAGAGCTTATAAAGAATCTACAAAAAGATCCAATTAACCATTTGAAACTAATGCAATTTGGTAGTTACCTGAGTTGTACTCATGGGGCTGAAGTTGCTTTGATCATGCTTTCTCCACAAGCTCCTTCCATTTCTAGGATAACATATAAAGATCCAACTACAACAAAACACACACACAATGCATATCAAAATTCAAACCCAAAAAGTAAAAAAACAAACAAACAAAGAGAATCACTTAAAATCACTGCACACCTTGTCAGCAACTTCGAGAACAGGGGTGATCAAACCGCCATTGATGGACACAGCCACATCAATGTTGATGCTGCTGTTATAAGTAAAACTCTTTCCATCTTTGCAACTTGCATTTACAACAGGGTGTTGAGCAAATAAAACTGAAATGGAAATATGATGTTATGTATACGATTTGACCATAATTCATTATATTTGTTCATTTTTTGTTGAAAAAGTGAATCACCGGGTAAAAACAACCCCATTTTGGTCTGCTGAATGTTTGATGAGCTAGATGGGTTGGATCAAATTTATCAGACCTTTATTTTGTGAATTTGGCAAACCCGAGGATAATCATCCTCATTCAGCTCCAGTGGCCTATGATCGTAAAGCATCTATAATACACCTGCAAGAAATGAAGAAGAATAATAAGAAATTAAGAAATTAACAAACCCTTAGTTCAAAATAGAAAATCTGACTTATAATTCCAAAACCCTAAAACTCCAAATCTGGAAGTTGAAGAATAATAATATGAAATTAACAAACCCTTAGTAGATGAAGATAAGAAAACCGACCTTTAAGACGAAGGGCATGTTGGTTCAGTCACAAGCACGTCCGCCGGTGAGAAAAATAATAGATAACCAGTTTGGATCTTCTGTTTCGTCTTGTTGTTGTTCTTCTTCTTACTTGAGGTACGACTGAAATGGGGTTTTTCTTGTTAATTTGATCACTGATGTTCATCAGGTCTCTAGATTTCCGCATCCGAACAGATCCTTGTTCACTTTCTTTCATAGTTTGTTGAATTCGTAAAACCCAGACCCAAATGTAGAGTGATTTCAAATTCAAAATTTGAATAAATCGATTATGGAAGGAAATTTTGTGAAGGAGAGAACTGTAGATGAAGATGAGTATTCGCCTCTCATATTGTAGCATCAGAGCGAGGAAGATAAAGGAGTGGAGAAGGAGGAAGAAGACGTGGGGGAGAGGGAGAGAATTTAGGGCGGTTTGTAGAAGGTGGAGAGGGAGGAGTAGTAGTAACCGTGGCTTATCTGTAAGGAGCAGTGACTTAATGAATGGGCTTAATGATTTTGAACGGCCAAGATTGAAAATAGAATTGAGTTTATACGGCTCAGATCTCTCCAGGAGCGGTTAGACTCAATGGTGTCATTAGTATAGGTAATTGAGGCTTTAACTAGCTATCGGTACTGATCGATTTCTAAAGGGGTTTGATGTATTGTTCGCTTTTGAGCGTTGAACAAAACTAGGCATGGCCGTGTGAGGATGGGACGGGGGAATGTATTCCCCGGCCTGCCCAGGTCTCACTACCTTATCCCTGGCGGGTATAGGAAATTAAATCCCCTCCTGGGTTTAAGTTGGACCATCGTCCATCCACGATTTATCCTTGGTCAATCTCCGGTTCTGAAAACAAATGGTTGAAAATTAGTTGGAAAATATAATATATTATATAATACATATTAAAAAGAATTAACTGATATATCTACATACGGGGTACAGGGCGAGTTGCATACGGTTTTCAGCATCTCTGGGATCATTGACCCAGACTCGATACCCATTTTTACGGGGAATTCTCGGCCTTGAAGGGGCGGATGAAACGGGTTCCCAATGACACCGGGCAAATCACTATGCCTACACAAAACCCTTTGTGGAATTTTGAGAAAGCATGGAGAAACAAGTAAGAATTCGACATTCGGATGGACTTGGTTTTGTCAAACGAAAAACGCGATTAGAGGTACATTTCTTAACCAAATTCGATGTTTCATATATGGTTGGATTCGTTTTTGAATATTCTTTCGAATTGTATTAGTATGATGGAAAATTATGGTCGTACATTGGGTATTTCGAGCAAAACGTCGTTGTGGCGATGGTCTCGACGACAAGAAGCTTTAAACTCGAAATTCGAATTAATTACTTAGGGGTTGTTTGGTTCGTATAATTCAAAGGAATTTGATGGAATTGGAATGACAAATTTCACTGACCAAATTCCTTAGTGGTGTTTGGTTCACGGAATTAATTGATAGGATTCCACCGGATTCCACCAAATTCCACGGTGGAGGGATTTGATCATTCCTTAGCATATGTGAAGGATTTGAGTTCCACTTCGTGGAAAATGTAACATAATTTATAATTTCGTTTTCGAAAGACAAAAATAACCTTTGCACCCAGTTTAACCACCCTCACCCCACCCCCTGCAAACCCCCTCCTACCGGCTACCCCCACCCCCACCCAGCCGGTTACCCAAAGTTATAAACAATATCATTACAACTGCCACCCCCACCCAGTCGTGCCCCTGGCCCCTTACCCCCAACGTGCCACTGCCTTCCCCACCTTGACAACCCACCCCACCCCTGCCCTCCCGCTGTTTGGTCCACGGTTACCCAAAGTTATAAACAATATTATTACAATATAAAAAAGGTACCGGAATATAAGATTTAAAACAACTACACAACAAACAATTAAAAATAATCAAAGCGTGACAAACTAAAATAACTTTAATTGTTTAAAAAACATCCATTATTCGGTTAATGTCGACACCTTCACGCTTTCATACCGCCAAATTTAATCATCCACCTTAATGATAGACAACAAAACGTAGAAGATTTTTACTCGTTTAACTTTAGGTTTTTAATAAATTAAATATTATATACGCATCATATTACGGTTCGGATCGAATACCCGCGGGTACCTAAAATCCAAACTGGAACTGGCCCATGAATACTCGGATTTTTCGGTTTCCCAATTTTTCGGTTATCATTTTTTCCGGTTTTGGACCAAACGATTCGGCTCGATTTACCGATTTTTTTGAACACCCCTAACTGAGATGCATGCTTATGTATAATTTATTTTAGCATGAGAATAATATGGGATGATTATGTTGAGCAATATATTGTTTTTAAGTGTATGTTTATGTTTTTAAATACATGTATGTATTTTATTATGTGGAGTGTCTGTTATTTGTTTACTTTTTTATGCAATAAATGGGTTATTTTTTATAACGGGTTCAATCGGGTATGAGATTTGCTCGATATGTCAAAATGGAAGGTATAGAATAAAGAATGTGATTGAGTGTAATACCCTGCTTTAAAAACGTGTACTTTAACGTCTCCGAAATATATCGTATTTAAAATGTCAATCAATTATAGTTGAGGGGTTAAAAGTGTCAATTAACCAAAGTTTTATTAATTAAAAAAAATAACAATATATATATATATATATATATATATATATATATCAAAGTTTACGTATTATTAAGAGGAAACTACACTTTCATTTTGCTTAATCCACCGCCATCACCATACTTCATCTCTCTCTCTCTCTCTCTCAAATCTCTCTTCTCTCTAAAAATTCTTTCAATTCGTTGAAGGAATCAAAGCTACAATTACATATTCGGAATCCTCTCGTCAAATCCTTCGGAGAGGTATAATTTTCTTTCTATATTGTTGAGTTTTAGTGTTAAGTTATTGAGATTGAGTTCTAATTGTGTTTAAGTTTAGGTTATGATGTGTTATTGCAAAATTATGTTGTTAGACGTGTTTAGAAATGTGTGGTTTGGTAAAAATTGAAGTAGGATTAAAAAGAGTAAAGTTTAGAATCAAAATAGTGAGTTTGTGTTTATACGGTTAGTTGCTCAACAAGTGTTCGGTTAATTGTCTAAGAGAATAAAGTTTCATGATTAAGCTTAAGAGATTAATCATTAAGCTCCATTTTGACGTTTAGTATGTTAATTTGTATTTGGAACATGTTTAATTGAGTAAAAGTTGAAGTTTAGTTCATAAAAGTGAACGAGGAAAAGTTGGAAATCGGATGTTACGGTATGTGCAGGTTCATTACTTTGACAGCGCATAAGTCACAAACCGTAAGTCCGATTAAGCTCAACATTTTCAGGTAGAAGGTACTCGATGTGTACTACTGTAAGGTTTTGAGTAAACATACAACCACATGATATAGGCAACGGAAGCATATTTTAATTTTTATCATCAATGGTTATACAAACTATCAACCTATATGAATACATGCGTTCTAGATAATTAACTACAAAAGATTGAATCAAGAACACTTACTTGTTTATTGCGATTGTCGAAAACCACAATGATGAATCAAACCTTTGATCTCGCTTCTTGGATGTCAAGGACCAATAGTATGAATCCCTCTAGTGGCTCACACTTAAGAACACCAAAATACCAACAATAGGAAGATGCTTAATCACTAAACCCTAAATTAGGGTTTACAATTTTGGGAGAGGGAGAGGGGAGACCGACGGCTCCAAGAGAGATCAAAAAACTCATTAGGGTTTAACCCCTAGCAGTTTATTTATAACCCTCTATTTTACACTTAGCCCACTTGAACCGATAAGCTTGTTAAAACTATTTTAACCAATCAGTCCCTGCACTTTATATAATTAATCTAATTAATTATATTGCAGCTTATCATCAATTGAACTAATTGCTTTAACTCCCTTTAATTCTTCTGATTGTTTATTTTGGGTCTTAAGGGCAACCCAAAAGGACCCTGCTATTATTAGAAATATTATCAATAGTTAATGACTCTGGACTCTATATCCAACAGTCTCCCACTTGGACAAGTTATTAACTCTATTTCGTTTTAACACTTTCAATAATCAGCAGAGAGCAAGCCATCCAATGCAACTGCCGAACTCTGATAAAGATTCGGTCCTAAGATAAGTGATTTAATGTTCCTTTGTTCTACCAGATATCATATGAACCTGAGACATGGATAAATGTCTATCTCATGGATCAAGATTATGTTTTCCGATTTCCGATATGTGTTGAATTCATCAGACTACTCAATTGAACACATCAATTCTAGTCAGGGTTTGGCCAAACACTTAATGTCAACACCAAATCATCGAGGGGCCCATGGATATCGCTTCTCCTGTTTAGGCAGAAGGAACAAATAAACTTTGACTACACAGTTCATTTCTACTCATCATATTATACATGGACATACCCTGTATAGCTGCCAGTTACGGTCAGCGTTGGAGCACACCAAAGCATAACAGAATCATAGAGCAAAACTCTATGTATCTCCGTTTGAAGAACATAAAATATTATCATCTCAAAATTACTCTGACTTAATCCATGAAGTAAACTATTGAGTGCGGGTTGTTCCAATACCCAAATCACTATTAGGTACTCATGAGTGTTAGTTGCATTCTCTATGCTTCTAACATTCCATGACAGTCTTGAATCACTACTTACTTCCAGGAGTATGACTGACTGTGGAGGTTTAAGTAAATTAATACTCAGAAAGTTGGTTCTAAACATGCAACACGATAATAAATTAAATGTAAATGGACGCAATCCAACATATATTATAATCTCCATATAGTAATCTTCAAATCAAATACAATTTATTACGTTTTCAATACATCAAACTAACGACTAAAACATTCAAGGTATATTGATAATTCTAACACCTATGGCTTCAGTATCATACTCATGTTTGGGTCGAGTTAATGCTTTCGTGAAAGGATCCGCCGGATTCTCTTCAGTCGGCACTCTACTCACCACGCTTAAAGCAAAAGAGACATCAGGTCTAGTACATGTCATGGCATACATGATCGATCCTATAGCAGATGCATATGGAATTCGACTCATTCTGTCCAGTTCTTTACTAGTGCTGGGACATTGATCTTTACTCAATCTTATGCCATGTTGCATGGGCAAATACCCTTTCTTGGATTCACTCATATTGAATTTCTTCAATATCTTATCCAAGTATGTACTTTGACTAAGTCCAATTAAACGCTTGGTTCTATCTCGATAAATTCTTATTCCAAGTATGTATGCTGCATTTCCCAAATCTTTCATAGCGAAACATTTTCCGAGCCAGACCTTTACATCTTGCAACATCGGAATATCGTTTCCTATGAGTAGTATGTCATCAACATACAAGACTAGAAATACAACATTACTCCTACTAGCCTTAACATATACGCAGGACTCATCTTCGCTTCGAGAAAATCCAAACTCCTTGACCTTTTCATGAAAACAAAGATTCCAGCTACGAGACGCTTGTTTAAGTCCATAAATGGATCTTTCAAGCTTACACACCTTATCTGGACACTCGGTATGTACAAAACCTTCAGGTTGTGCCATATACACATCCTCATCAAGTTTTCCATTGAGGAAAGCGGTTTTTACATCCATTTGCCATATTTCATAGTCATGAAATGCAGCTATGGCAAGTAATATCCTGATAGACTTAATCTTTGCTACTGGTGAGAAGGTTTCATTATAATCAATCCCTTGAGTTTGAGTGTAACCTTTCGCAACCAGTCTAGCCTTGAATGTGTGCACATTCCTATCCATGTCGGTCTTCTTTTTGAAGATCCACTTACACCCAACTATCTTGCGACCTGGTGCATGATCAACCAATTTCCAAACTTGGTTATCATACATAGATTGAATCTCGCTCTCCATGGCCTCTTTCCACTTGGCAGCCTCAGGGCCTGCCATCGCTTCCTTGTAGTTGGATGGCTCATCCGCACTATCAAATGTTTTATCATTGACTAGTGTAGCTCCTTCCTTTGTAATATGAAAACCATAATAAAAATCAGGAGATTGATTAGCTCTACTATCTCTACTAGTTCTGCGAAGAGGTGGTGGAGGTATGTCAGTTTCCTCAACAGGTGGTTCAACCTCATGTTGATGGCTAGTGTCAACTATAGGTTCATCATTGGTTGTTTCTTGAATTTCTTCAAGATCAATACTGCTCCTACTATCCTTTTCGGAAATGAGCTCCCTTTCTTGGAAGACTCCCCTTCTAGCTACAAACACTTTGTTCTCAGAAGGTTTGTAAAATATATATCTAAAGGATTTGTAGGGATAACCAATGAACCGACACTTCTCTGCTCTAGGTTCTAGCTTGTCGTTAGTTTCGCGCCGAACGAAGACTTCACAACCCCAGACCTTTATATGTGCTAACGAGGGACGAGTCCCAGTCCACATTTCAGAGGGTGTCTTTGCAACCTTCTTAGTTGGAACGAGGTTTAAGATATGAGCTGCAGTTTCTAAGGCATAGCCCCAGAACGATATTGGAAGTGTAGCTCGACTCATCATTGACCGAACCATATCAAGTAGCGTTCAATTTCTTCTCTCAACAACACCATTGAGTTGTGGTGTTCTGGGAGGAGATAATTGCGAAACTATTCCACAATCCCTTAGATAGTCGTAGAATTCATGACTCAAGTATTCTCCACCCCTGTCGGACCGGAGTATCTTGATCTTCTTGCCCAGTTGGTTTTCTACTTCGTTTTTGAATCCTTTGAACACTTCAAAGGTGTCCGACTTGTTTTTCATCAAACAGATAAATCCATATCTACTGAAATCGTCAGTAAAGGTAACAAAGTATCTCTCACCGTTTCTCGTGGCAGGTCTGAACGGTCCACATACATCTGTGTGGATTAAGTCCAACAGATCCTTACCCCTTTCCATTTTTCCTTTGAAAGGTGCTTTTGTCATCTTGCCAAGTAAGCAAGACTCGCATTCTCCATCCGACTTTAAGCCAAATGGTTCCAAGATCCCATCCGATTGGAGCTTGGCGATGCGTTTCTTGTTTATGTGGCCAAGACGATGATGCCATAACAACGATTTATCCAATTCACTATTGGAGGAACCAACATTTAGAGTTAAGTTATTATTATTTCTACCAACACAAATCACACTTTCATACACACCATTACAAGGAGAGGCTTTAAAATAAAAACAACCATGTTTATAAACCAAAATGCAACCATTATTATTATCAAATTGAAATTCAAAACCATCCTTGTACAATGCATGAAAAGAAATAATGTTTCGAGCCATTTCTGGCGAGTAGCAACAATATAATAACTTTATTGAAAAACCACTACTAAGCATGAGCTCAAAATCTCCAATCTTGGTAACAGCGGCAGTCATCCTGTTTCCCATGATCAGATTCAGCTCCCCATGCTTCAACGTTCTACTTCCCTTTAGTCCCTGGAAATTAGAGCAAATGTGAGTACCACATCCCGTATCAAGGACCCAAGAGTTAGAAATCGAAGTACTATGGAGTTCAATTGTAAAAATACCTGAGGTGCCACACCCTTTGACCTTGTTCATTTTCAAGTCCTTCAGATATTTTGGGTAGCTTCTCTTCCAATGGACCCTTTCTTGACAGTAAAAGCATATGGCCTCTTTAGGGTTACTTATGGGTGGTATGTCAGAAGAATCAGCTTTTCTCTTATGGCCTTGGTTGCGAGGAACAACTTTAGCCTTTCCCTTCCCTTTGGGATGAGAAACTTTCTTCTTCTTACAGCCACCTTCCCTAATGGCCAGGACGGGAGCAGTTGAGTGAGCACTTTGGGTCTTACCTATACTTGCTTCAGCAGATCTCAACATGCCATGGAGCTCCATCAAGGTCTTGTCCATATTGTTCATATTGAAGTTCACTATGAAATGTTTATATGCCCCACTAAGAGAGTTTAGCACCATGTCAATGGCAAGCTCTCTTGAGAAATCGACACCTAGATTGCCTAACCTGTCAATGTACGCTTTCATCTTTTGCACATGCGCACATACATGGGCACCGTCCTGTTGCTTACATTCCATAAGCGATTTTACGACTTGGAACCTTTCTTGCCTCGCTTGCTCCTGAAACATTTCACGAAGCTGCTCATTTAGTTCAAACGCCCCCATGTTCTCGAAACTCTTTTGAAGTTCCGGGGACATGGACGGCAACATGAGACACGCGACTTTTGTGGATTCCGCGAATTGCTTATTGTATTCAGTTACTTCTTCAGGGCTTGAATCATCATTAAGTATAGGAAGATCCTCGTCGAGCAAATACTCTTTGTCTTCGTACCTCAAGGCAATTCTCAAGGCACGAATCCAATCCAAGTAATTTGACCCAGTCAGCTTATCTTTACTTAGGATAGAGAGTAACGTAAGGTTGGATGTTGAGTGAGTAGGAGGAGGAGGAGGAGGAGGAATATTTTCAGCCATCTGTAGATATAGTTTTATTTTAGTTAGTTTGAAATTTAACCTTTAAAAAACAATTATCCAAAATTATTTAACAAGGCTAGGATCCATATTTTACTCTATGATGTGAAAAGGGATGCCGTAATCACATCATAAAGTTATTTAGGTAAACAAATGTTATTTGTTAATTTCATTCACTATGAAACTCCTAGTTCTTTTGAGATTCACCGACTTATGTCAATGGCATGTTAATCTCGACTATGCTTATCTTCTATTTGTGACTGGGATGCCGAGGATCACAAACTAGATGGTGAATCGACCATGCAAGAACACATGGACCCCTCGGCTCAAGTACGCTTGAGAATCACGAGCGCCACATCATTTTCGACTATAGTTTCACATTAACGTGCCGGCAAACCGCACACGCTCCGTTAACAAACTATAAGAATATGTGTGTTCTTTTCATGGGTAGCATAAGACTTTCACATTTCTTAGTATATCTAAATGGGATTTTGTTTTTATACTTCATAGTTAATACTTTTAACTTGTCACATTGACCTATCAAACATTTTCGGTAATTCCACTAGTCCACACAAGAGGTGGTGAGCATGGTAACGCAAGGCGTTTTAAAAACCATTGACTCATTCGGCAACCATATTATAGGTAACCTCCTAAAACCCCCTTAGAGTGTTTATAGTGAGTACGCCTAGTCTCGGTTTGACTATCAATGTATAATTTACTTTTATATATATAATTAAGGTCTAATATATATATATATATATATATATATATATATATATATATAAATTGAATGGAATTTTAAACAATTTAAAATTATGATTATCTAATTAATTTTAATTAACCATGTGAGGGCACATTTAATAATTAATTTAATATATCGTTTCCATAATTAATTGAATGGAATTTTAAACAATTTAAAATTATGATTATCTAATTAATTCTAATTAACCATGTGAGGGCACATTTAATAATTAATATAATCGTTTCCATAATTAATTCCAGTTAAACATGTGAGGACACATGCTAATAATTAATGTAAATATTTGACATACAATTTATATTCACTATACAAATAATGTTAATATTTATCTTACAATTTTATTCAACTTAAATATATTTATATAAGATAAGATAATATGTAAGATTATCTATTCAATATTTGCCAAAATTGTTTATTGTTGTGTTTTAGGCAAGTTAGGAAACTAGCCAAAAACAATTAGGGTATAACATTGCATAAAAAAGACTACCCTATACCCTTTAGGAATTTCGATAAAACTTAATCGCTAATAATAAAAACCTTTCATGCAAGTAAAAAATTAGTTTCCAAAAATTATGTTTTGAGGTTATGACCATGAAACCCTAACTTAGGGATTAAGCAATCTAATGGCCACAAAAATTTGAAATCGATTTTTTTGTAACCTCAAACCCAAAATTTCGAAAAACCCTAATCCAGCATAAACAGTTTTGCAAATCAAATTGAAACACTTTTGAGATAATATCTAAGAACAATGGCTTTGATACCACTGTAAGGTTTTGAGTAAACATACAACCACATGATATAGGCAACGGAAGCATATTTTAATTTTTATCATCAATGGTTATACAAACTATCAACCTATATGAATACATGCGTTCTAGATAATTAACTACAAAAGATTGAATCAAGAACACTTACTTGTTTATTGCGATTGTCGAAAACCACAATGATGAATCAAACATTTGATCTCGCTTCTTGGATGTCAAGGACCAATAATATGAATCCCTCTAGTGGCTCACACTTAAGAACACCAAAATACCAACAACAGGAAGATGCTTAATCACTAAACCCTAAATTAGGGTTTACGATTTTGGGAGAGGGAGAGGGGAGATCGACGACTCCAAGAGAGATCAAAAAACTCATTAGGGTTTAACCCCTAGCAGTTTATTTATAACCCTCTATTTTACACTTAGCCCACTTGAACCGATAAGCTTGTTAAAACTATTTTAACCAATCAGTCCCTGCACTTTATATAATTAATCTAATTAATTATATTGCAGCTTATCATCAATTGAACTAATTGTTTTAACTCCCTTTAATTCTTCTGATTGTTTATTTTGGGTCTTAAGGGCAACCCAAAAGGACCCTGCTATTATTAGAAATATTATCAATAGTTAATGACTTTGGACACTATATCCAACAACTATAACTCTTATGAAGAGTCTTAAGTCTAGTTGTGACCCTAAGTAGCTCAAAAATGTGTTTTTTGGGACTGATCACTGTGTACTCGGGATCAGTCCTGTGTTTTTATAAAATTCATATAAAATCAATGAATGATCCAAATGAAGTGATTCCAATTCCGGTAGAACCATAAGAGGTCATAGAACAGCTTTCATTAAGATCTTATAATCTGTTTTGGTCTCTAAGTATGAGAAAAATGCTCGAAAAGAAGGGGTTTAGGAGCTGTCAAAATGCAATTCCGCAATATGTGTCGAGTTTAGTTCGAAATATGTATCGGGCTGTTCGTTTTGAAATTTAAGTTGCTTGGATACCATTAGAACCAAAATACAGTATTAGAATAATTATAGTGTGAGTTTATGTCGGAAAAGTAATAACAATTTATATTTTATTTAGGCGCGAAATCAAGTTAAATCTCCGTTGTGAACCTCGTTTGATCGCGTGTTACATCTCAATTCAATTAAGGTATGGATTTCACTTCCTTTGATTTATGGGCAACTATTTGTTATAGTTGACCCTTCCTAAAGGTGGTTCACCGCCTTGTGATTGATCAACCGAACGTGATCAATAAATGTACAATTATACACACAGATACACATTGATTTTGGTTTATTGAATCATTGTTTGAACCTTTTTGCTTTTCATTGATATGTGTCTCATATGGAATTGATTATGAAACTTTGTGAAGTATATTGAACTTGATTTTTATGAACGCCATTCGGGTAAGTGGCATATGTTTGATTTCCGATGATTTTAGAACAACCCAATTAATGGGCACATTATTTGGGATGCCTTCTATGGCGGCTTTGTAGTCATGGCGTCCTGCAGGTGAACTCGGTCCATCAAAGTTAGGCCCGATAGTGGCTTTCGTGAATCCGACTCTGTGGACTAGGCCGACTTTGTTGGCTCCAGGGCGGATGGATCGATCCTAGAACTTTTACCCACAGAACATGTGACCGTGGTTAAATTCACGGGGGACTCGGGTGTGTGTGCCCGCACGCCGACCCAATAGTTCGCGTGGTTTGGCCACTCCACGAACACTTGAACAGGAATTGACGGAATTGATTTATTTTACGTTTTGAAGTTAAAGTGTGAACCTTTATTGAGATTCTTGCTTTCGAATATTACTGATCATCTCTTTTGAATAAAATGAATTATCGTCTTGAGTTTTATAAAACGTTCTTCAATTGAATTTTAAGTCTTCCGCTTTATTGTTGATGTGTTTATTATTATTCCAAATTTATATCATAATCCATTCATTGAGCCCATGCTTAGCCGTGTTTCTTGTTTTCTGACACGGCAGGTTCCAAGTGACATTGATAGGGACGGGACTTGAGATCGAGCGTGAATTTTTGGAGTTTTTAGACTCATCTTAATATATAAGTGTTATAACTTTATAATCCTTTTGAGATGTAATATTTTGGGATGTAAATCACACTTTAAAAGTTGTAATCCGTTTTAGAGTTTATTAGTAGCTCTGAATTAGTTGTGTAATTATGTTAGGTCCCGTTAGTGACATCATCCGTTCTGGACAACGTGGACGGGGGATGTTACATTGAGTGAAAAAAACTTAATTGTATTATTACTTGTAGGTGGATATATACATACACACACACACACACACTTTGAGAGAATTGTAACCTACAAAACTAAATCGTAACTTACAAGATTTTTATAATCAAGTCATTATGAGAGAATATTTAGTTATTGTAGGGATTGATTGTGAGTATCTCTATCATGTCCCACAAGATGGATGATCGAATACTGAGACCAATCTTGGACATGAGTTATTTGAATTGATTTCTTGCAAGTGGCTTAGTAAGAGCATCGTCGGAAATGTTTGAAACAGGCAACTTTCGACTTTGGACATTCTCATGAACAAAATGATAGTCAAGAGTTAGGTGCTTCATTTTTGAGTTAACTTAGGATTGGCTACTCTTGAAATCAACCAAAAAAACCGAAAAAATCTTTTGAAATCAACCAAAAATATCGAAAAAAGTATCTTGAAATCGATAAAAAAAACTTAAAAATCCTTGAAATCAAACAACAAACTTTAAAAATCTCTCAAAACGCCAGAATTTGGCTAAAAACACATCGCACGATATTAAATGTTGGTAAAAAGATGAAGACACGTTGATAAAAACCGTATAAAAAATATAGTGCCATCGTATGAAAAAAATTCAAGATCCGTCCCTGAACATGATCCATTTTTACAAAGATACCCACAAGAAGTATCTTCAAGTTTGAACTTCGAACCGTATTTAAAGGAGAAAATTATATATATATAACCAATTGAATTATTATATAGTATATATAACGAGTTAACGACTCAACTTTATAGCAAGGAAGGAAGTCACATGAAATAGCCGTATATTATATATATTGCATACTCATGACGGTTTCGTGATTTCATTTACCATGTAACATTTTACATGTAGATATCTTTTATGCAAATATTTATAACTTGATATTTTTACATAGATAATATCAACGTTTTAATGATTATCGTTTATTTATGTTATGTGATTTATTAAAATCGATCAAACAATATATTATTTATATAAGAATAACAATAAAAATTTAAGTATTTTAATTAAAAAAAAATTGTTCGAAGAACCAGTTTATGACCAATGGGTCTTTCATAAATGATATTAATTTAGAATTTATTCAGAAAACTCAAGGGGTTTTCGTAGTTAGTTTTATGGAAACTCAAAGGATGTAAATAGTTAATGCTATTTATTTTAACGAATAAAAAAGCTTATATAAATACTTCCTAATGTTGTTTATGTTTATTCACACGAATTTCCTATATAATATAATCTCATAAGTGCTTATAGAAATAACATATAGAGAATGGGTGGTGGCGGTGGCAAAAGTGGTGGTGGTAGCGTATATCTCAAGAGCTGGGTTTGAGAGCAACCCACAAGGGTATTTTAGTGGACTTCATGGATATTCAAAGGATAAATGAGCAAGAAATGATCAAAATACGATTATTATGTAATGAAGGATGAAGTAAAATTGTCATTTCACAGATGTTATAAATAAAAGTTTATTTATGAGCTTGCTTCGTTTTTTTGTCTACGTTGGTATGAGAAAGTGCAAAAATACTTCTTGACAACATTGAATTTTGATTTTGGTTATTTACTTCAAATTTAGACATTTTAAATTATTACATTGAATCATTTATTTTAAATGGCCGTTAAATAACATTTTTATTAGATGAATATTCCTTTGAGCAACCGAACAAATTGACATCTTTAAATAATCTTGAACTATATTTTAACAACTTGAACACATAGCAAAATTTCATGTGAAACTTTTCGTGAAATATTATATACACTATGCAAACACAAAAGATCTCTCTTTACTCATTGTACCTAACATGTAATAACCGAGAACTTAATTGTAAGAATTAAAGTTTTGTGGAGAATTATTAAAGCTGAAAGCTTAAGGGGTTAATTGGTAAATTTAGGGAAAGTATAAAAACTCTCATGATAGGGCACAAAACCCTAGGCAATCAGTTTATTTTCCTTGTTGACGGCTGGAGCGAGAAAGAGAGAGCAGAGAAGGAAGAGATTCATCATCAATCAGCAAGATTGGAAGAGGAAAGAGCTTTGAGGCCTAGTACTACATTGGTGTTACCAGGTAGTTTTGATTTCCCTTCTCACATCTAGACCTCACTGTTAGAGTAGGATTGTCTTGCTTGAGGGTTTTTGTTTAAGAGTTTAAAAGGGCATTTGTAAAGGAATTAAATTAATCAGAATAAGAGGATTATTAGAGTTGGATAAATCATTTTGTTGGGATAGAAACTTAGTAATCAGCTGCAATTGATTAATTTCTGATCTTAATGTTTATCCGTATCGCATCGCCCTATTAATTGCGAGGTTCCGGAGTGTATAATGTTCCGGAATAAAAACTGATCCGGAATGGTTTGAGTTCCGGAACCAAAGTGGATCCGGAATTTATTTTTATTGGATCCAAGTTCCGGAATTGGGCTCAAAAGTATAGATCCGGAATGAGTTTTAATAAAGACCCGGAATGGTTAGGACACATGATCCGGAAGTTGAGAAAAGGAAGCAGATCCGGAATTAAAAGTTGGAAATTTGATCCGGAATGTGAAATTAAAACTGAAGTCCGGAAGTGGTTGTGATTGGGCCACAGATCCAGTATGACCTTTAATTACAATCCGGAAGTGGTTGGGCCTTAAAAAGACCGGAACCTTGTGTTTAAGAATTGGATTTAAAATGTGGAATTAATTAAGAATTCGATTCGGTGTAGAATTGTGTTTGGGCCACGTGATCTGTGGAATCCAAATTTTTGCAATTCAAATGTGTTGGGTCACGTGACTTAGTACCCCACCTTGCAATCCATGGTTCTTTAATTGTTTTAGACCAAAGCCACATCACATGATCAGCTTTTGCATTTAGCTTTTGGGCCACGTGAGTTGGACATAATAAATTATAGGATCCGGTATATTTTAAAACACAATTCCGGTATGCATTAATTAAGGGAGTCCGGAATTGTTATTTCTTGGGCCGGTAAGCAAGTTCAATATTTATGATTTTAGGACTAGAAGGGTGACTTATCTCATTAGATAAATTTGGATTTAGATCGGAAGCAAGACCGAGTATTAACTGTTAGATTTACGAAATGTGTTTGCTTCAATTTTAGGTGTTCCACCTAGAGGTAAGGAGCGTAAGTAAGAAGTCTCGAAGTGAGAAGTTTGCTAAAGCGACACGTGAGTTTTTCTAACTAAAAATACCTGCTTTTAACGTGTTTTCTGAAGTAAGTAAATGATGAGAAATGCCATGCTTTTATTTGTATGATTTAATTGCATGAAAGTTTATGTAAAGTTATATGAGATGTATGCATACATTGTGTTAGACGTAAACTGGCTAAGACGGGAGGTAGACCTGCCAGTGCTCATGCCGGGAGGAGTGACCCGTTTATGCCATGGAATGGAGTATCCAGTAAGGCAGCGTGAGACTGACTCGTTGTTACTCTTGGGTGACTTCAGGGTGCCATTTACTGGAGCGGATTTATCTGTGAAAGTTTTATGAAAAGATTTGTGAAAGTTTTATATGTGAAAGTTATAAGTTGTTTTTAAATGATTTTCGAGAACTGTCAGGAGGGAGCTCACTAGACCTCATGGTCTAACCCTTACATTTTCCAAACTAAACCTTTTCAGGTAAACAGGCAGTTGGAGGCTCTGGCAAGTGAGCAGAGTTTGCTAGGGAATAAGTGCAGTTAGAGACATCGCCATTTTTAATTAAGTATTTAGTTTATTCTCAGTTGTGTATAAGTTGTTTCCGCCAACCTAATTTTGAGACAGATGTAAGAAATTTTGGGACCCAGTTTTGTAATGTTTATTATCTAATGTTATGCATGCTTTATTTTAGACTGGGTTGTTACATAACACTCGTTTATTCTCAAATCACACATAACACGTTAATTGTTTTCTTTTTAAACAATCTACCAATTTAGGACTTAGATTGATATATGAATTCAAAGTTGGCGCCTTGTTTTCATTGTAAGAACCGAAAGGGTTAAATTTTGTGTATAAATGCAAATTTTGAATTTATAGTTTTTATAAAATTATAAATAAACTCTCAACTTGGAGGCTTTTTATAGTTTGCATATAAAGGAAATCTTTTGTTAGAGGTGTTCCAGAAACGTGATCAAGTAAATAGCTCTATGAACGAATGGATTGAATCGACTTAGAAAATATAAAGGGCTGTATAATTTAATATGTTTCGATTCATGAATCATCCCAAGTTGAGTGGTATTGCCTTAATTGACTTTTGTGGATTTGATATTGGGCTTGACCTTGGGCTTTAATATAGCTAATGTCAATATCTTTATTTGTCAATTTACATCTTATACACTAAGGCTCTGTTTGTTTTTTAAGAGGTATGAAATCCGAATTCTTATTTCACTTCTGATTTATAAGAGATGATGTTGAAGTCTGAAATCTGAATAATAAGATTGTTTGTTTTTATAATCTGAAGTCTGAATCTGAATTAAACTATACTCCATATATTTTATTATTAATAAATTAAAAAACAAGTTACACACTAGAAGCCCAAAAGGAAAGGCCCGAAATGCCATAACTGGGCCTCTGAAACCCTAAAAACCCACTATAAATTCACTAGTTCAGCTATGGTTTCCTTTTTTTTCATGGAGAAATTAGGGGTTGTTGGTGGAAGACTGAAAACGAGCCGTCATTCTCAACCAAGATCTCGAACCTAAAAAAGAAGAAGCCGCCGACAAGGGTAAAGAAGAGAAAAAAGATGATGGCAGCGATAAGAAAGAAGAGGCAAGCCGGAAGACGGCGGCGGCGCTGCTTCCGCCGGCGGTGATGGAAAGCATAAAGAGAAGATAGTTGAGGGTTGCTGGAAGAGAACGACGATGGTGGGTCGCTGGAACGGCGAGAACAGCTGGAACTCGGTCGATGGACGGCCGGAACGGCGACGAAAGGTAGTTGCAGATCGATTATGGCGATGGAAGCATGAAACGAATAATGTGGCGGATTTGAAGATTAGGGGAGTATAAGAGGTTTTAAGACATGATTGGCTCTTGTGAAATAAGAGATTTTCAGAGCTTTTAAGCTCTTTTTTTATAAAAAAAATCAAACGGTCTTAAAGACCATAGGCCTGACCGAAAATGACATAAGAGCTTTTAAGATCTTTTTTTGAAAAAACAAACAGAGCCTAAGAATAACAAGTTATAAGACTATTTGTAACATCTCGGGCCAACCGTACCAGATATTGTCCGCTTTGTCCACACACCTAGACTCACGGTTTTAAAACGCGTCTGATAGGGGAGGTATCAAGTTCCTCTTATAAGGCAACCTTTGTTCCTCTCCCCAACCAATGTAGGATCTTACACTATTTTATAAATAGTTTTAGTTGTTGATGTTATCAGAATTATTTGAAGTTTCAATTAGAGTAAACTCTAAGTTTGGCCTTAGAGGTTCAGTAAAAAGCAGGGACGGACCCCATGAGGGGCACATGGTGGCACGGGCCACCGTAACAATTTTCCGACGAAAGGTAAAAAAATTCGTTTTTGTGAAGGTGTCACTGTATCGATTTAGGAGGTGCTAATGTATTATTTTGGAAACTACAAGGGGTGCACCTAAACTGAAAAAAAGACCCAAATCTTATACCCATTCAACCAAAAAAACCGAAAAAATCTCTTGAAATCAACAAAAAATATCGAAAAAATCTCTCGAAATCAATAAAAAAACTTAAAAATCCCCCAAAATCAAGCAAAAAAACGTCAAAAATCTCTCGAAACGCCGGAATTTGGCTAAAAACACATCGGGTGATATTAAACGTTGATAAAAAAATGAAAGACACTTTGATAAAAAAACATATGGTGCCACCGTATGAAAAAAATTCTAGATCCGTCCCTAGTAAAAAGTATAAAAGTTGAACTGAAATTTGATAAGTCAAAAATCAATTTTATGATTTGTATTTTGCTTTAAAAATGGCTTCCAATCACTAACTACAATAAAATTGTCTTTTTAATAAAAGGTAAATTTGTTTTTTTTAATTTTAATGTACTTTTTCATTTTTTATTATCTCTTTTGATTTTGTCTTTTTCAGTTTATGCTTATTAGTTATTACCGCAAGTCCGCAACGATCCATTTTATTTACAAACCATCTAATTTTAACAAATTATACAAACTATTATATAAATAAACAATAGAGATATTTATGGACAATTATCATGATTCATTAATTAATATATATATATATATATATATATATATATATAGGGAGGTTCAGGGGAAAACCTCAAATAAATGAAAAACTAAAAAACACTTTATTAACCGTTGGATTAGATGATCTGATGGATGTGATTAGACGGGCGGTTACAACAATATTATCTAAATTAAAAACCTCACCCCCTTGTTTTTTATTCGAAAAAATACGAAAAATGAACAAAATTCGAATGAAATAAATTGCACCAAATAAACGATCATATTTTTCTCGTTAATTTGACATCCATATTGATATACTTTTTTCTCCGTATTTTTGTGGTTTTCTGGTTTTCCAGTTATTTAGGGTTTTCCCCTGAACCTGACCCTATATATATATATATATATGAGCTTAATCAAATGAGAACTTGGTATTTTGTAGTAATCGTGAGATCCAATATGAACCAATCAATTTAATATATTAATTTTATTTAACTAATTAATAGGTAAGGGTATATTAGTAACTTGACTAATCATAGTTTAAATATTAATTTTTTTGTTTTGATAGTTATCAATTAAAGATTATATTTCCTTATTTTTCTCAACAATTTATTCAAATTTGGTTTAAAAATTGGTCAAATAATGGAAATCCATTTTTCCATATTAAATGCAATCTTTTTTCTGGAAGGGTGTAGGAAAGATGATCAACTGATCAAGTGAAACTTCAATTCAACATCTACATTTTTCCATTAAGAAATGCAAATGTATTTTCTCCAGTTGTGTAACTTCTTTTATTCATGATGTGTGATTTTAGTTAATGACTTTAAAGAGATAATATGGTAGGGGTGAGCATCGGTCGGGTCGGGTCGGGTCGGGCCGAAAACCCCCCAACCCGATCGGGTTTCGATTGGACATAACAGGCCCCGAAACCCGTCCTAAGTAAAGTTCTGGTTTCGGACTTCGGGTCTAATCGGGTTTCGGATTCATCGGGTCGGGTTCATCGGGTTTCAGACTTAGATCTAAGCATAAAGTTCTGTTTGTTGAAAAATCCGTATAAAATCACTCATTGGTCTGATTGAGGTGTATAATATATCGATGAAAAGCTCTTTGTGTCTAGAACAACTTTCTAGTTTACAACGAGATCTAATTGTGACTTTAAGGGGCTCGAAAAAGTGTATTTCCAAAACTGGTCCTGTTAAAACGGGTTTTGCGCACTGTTTTTGTAAAATTCATATAAAATTGGTCATTGATCCAAATAAGGTGAATTTTATGCGATTAGATTCCTAAGAGATAGTAGTACGTTTTTAATTTAGATGTCAAATCTTAATTTGTTCTCTAAGTATGAGTAAATCGTCAAAATTTTTGAAGGACATAAGCTGTTTTGTGCAGTATCTATAAGTAGTAGCTTTTTAAAAATTTCGGGTTTCGGACGGGTTCGGGTTTGGAAAACCCAAACCCAAACCGAACCGTAAGTGAAGTTCGGGTTGATCGGGTTCGGGTAATTCGGGTTGTCGGGTTGTCGGGTTTAGTGTTTTTGGGTTAGTTCGGGTTTCGGGTCAGTCGGGTTCTTCGGGTCGGTCAGGTTTTGCTCACCCCTATAATAGGGTTGGAGTCATGGTGTATCCAAACAAAGAAATATACGGTATTTTACATTCAAATTTCAAACAATATCTCCATCATTTTTCCAATGCTTAATGATATGGAAGATCAACAACCTGCAACCTTTTAGCCAACAGTAATGTTTTTACGCGAAAGGACAGCGGTATTACAGTGGGTATCACAGTGATATCAAAGCGGGTATTACGGGGTATCACAATGTGTATCACAGTGGATTTGTGTCTTACGGTTAAAAGTTTTTGGGTATCACAATGTGTATCACAATGGATTTGTGTCTTACGATTAGAAGTTTTTGGGTATCACAATGTGTATCGTAGTAGATTTGTGTCTTACGATTAGAGGTTATAAGGTATCACAATGTGTATCACATGTGGTTTGTGTCTTACTCTTAGAAGTTGTTGGGTATCACAGTGGTGTACGTCGGAATAAGTTTGACCGGAGCGAGGTTCATCGGAGAGATGAGAGAGGAGAGAGGGGGAGAAAATAGAGAGGAGAGAGAGGGAGAAAATAGAGAGGAGAGAGAGAGATTTACAAAATACTAATTTACCCCTAAATATTATCCATAAATTTATTTATTTTGAAAATTAATGGATAATTACCAAAATTAATAATTTTAATAATAGCCACTGATTATTAATAATGTGTGGTTGAGATTAGATCTCACAGTTATCAAAAACAACTTAGTTCTCCCTTGAATGACCCCCTACCACATTACCCCCCTCGAACCCGAATCCCCCACCCCCGGAGGAGTTGAGGCGTGAACATGATTGGTAATACTACCAAATGCTGAGCATGAACATTATTGGTAATACTCAGCACCGGGCAGGATTCGAACCCGGGGTGTTAGGCTCTGATACCATTACAAGCATAAGCTTTACCACTAGGCTAAAAGGTAATACCTGTCAGCCAAGGCTCTACTTAATACTTATGCAGGACCACAATTTTTAACATCAGTTTGATCAATTTTTCTGGACATCATTTTCCTTGTAAAAATTCTCTAGATAAAAAATCTGGAAGAGAATTATTTTCTCCTCTGATAAATTCTATTTGAAAATCAAAGTTACTTAACAATGCTTGCCATCTTGCAAAAGTTTGTTTTGAAAAAACATTTTTGATATCATTTTCTAAAATGGGTTTTGCAGATTGACAATCTATTCGTAATAAAAAAGGTTTCATATATAAATCATCTTCAAATTTTTTGATACATAAAACGATACTTAAAATTTCCTTTTTAACGGTTGAATAATTATTTTGAGTATCATTCCAAGCACCTGAAAAAATCTTACAAGTTCTTCATTAGAATCTTTATTAATTTTTTGTTTTAATATTCCTCCAAATCCTAAATCACTAGCAATGGTTTCAACGATAATACTAGCATTTGGTTGTGGGATATTAAGACAAGGTAAATATTTAACCTTTTCTTTAATATGTTTGACAATATTTGTATGTTCTTGAGTTCATGGTGGTGGATTCTTTTTGAGTCTTTGATATAAAGGTTTGCATATAATGCCTAAATCTTTGAAAAAATCATGGACATAATTTAAACATCCTAAAAATATTTGAAGTTGAGTTTTGTCTTTAATTTCATCTGGAAATTTATTAGCAAACTCTAAGCTTCGTTGGATTGGTTTTATAGTGCCTTGAATAATATCATGGCCTATGAACCTAATATTAGTTTGAAATAAACTCGTTTTTGTTGAAGAAATAACTAGTCCATTGTGATGAACTAAATTATAAAATATATTTAAATGTTTGAAATGTTGTTCAATAGATTTTGAAAAGATCAAAACATCATCTATATAAACAATAGCAAAATTGCTTATAGGGATAATGATATCATTCATAATATTTTGAAATTCTGATGGGACATTTTTGAGACCAAAAGGCATTACGTTCCATTCATAATGACCAAAAGGAACATTGAAGTCTGTTTTGTATTTATCTTGTTCATGAATCTGTATTTGCCAAAATCCAGATTTCATGTCGAATTTTGAAAATATTTTTGCATCGTAAAGTCTTTTCAATAAATCTCTTTTATTTGGAACTGAATATCAAATCCATTCTAAAACTTTGTTTAAAGGTTTGTAATTAATAACAAGTCTTGGAGAACCTCTTTCTAATTCAGCTGCATTCATAACATAAAAGGCTAAACAAGACCAAGGTGATTTAGAAGATCTTATAAGTTTTTTGTCTAATAAATCTTGGATTTCTTTTTGCAATGTTCTTGTAATTCATTTGACATATGAATAGCTCTTGATTTTGAAGGAATGTCCTTTTCATTGAAATCTTTAATATAAGGTAATTTGACAATATGTTGCTTTCTTTTCCAAAAGGCATTTGGAATATTAGAGCAAACATTGTTTTCAAACAATTCTTTTAATTTTTAATTTGATTTTGAATATCTTTATCTTTGAGATGATCGATAATTCTTTTGTCATTGATTTCATTGACCAAGTATTTTGATTGTTTAATTTTGTTATTTAAAGTGTTGAGTTCAACATGAACAATTGGATCAGAAAATTCAAAGAATATTTCCTTATTTAAAACTTTTGTACAAATACCATCTTTATTTATATTAAAAGGGTAAAGTTGGGAAATAAAAGGGGTTCCTAAAATCAAAGTAGAAGTTAGTTTTTTGACAAGGATTAAAGATGTTTTGTAACAGTAATCATCTTTACAAATATGAACATCAGAAACTTTGTACGAAATGTTAAGTTTTGATCCACTAGCGGTTGACAAACGATTTGAAGTTTTTTCATAATAAATTGTGGGGATAATCCCTTCTTGGATGCAATTCATGGTTGAGAAAATCTTTTAAAAACTTCTTGGAGATTAAAGGGTTCGTTCGTTTTTGAAGTATTTGTTTCATTTTTAGAATTGTAATTGAGAAATTTATTTGTGGCTTCTTCTTTAATGGTTTGATCTGGAATTTTATCTAGGAGTTCAAGGAACTCTCTATCTTCTTTTGTTATGACATTAATTTTATTACAAGTACAGTTTCCTAAACATTCACAGGTTTCGGAATCTGAACTGCTAGCTGAACAATCTTCTATAACGTTTAAGTCATTATTATCATAATCTGAAATGCTAGATTCAGAATCTGAGCTTGAATAATCATCATTGAGGATTAGTTTGCTTATTTGAGCTTTTAGTTGATCAGAAATTTGTAATTCATTAATCTTTTTCTTAACATAGCAATCTTTTGCCATATGACCAGTTTTGCCACATTTATAACAAATAATTATATCTTTTGAATCTGTTTGTTTATGAGATTTTTTGTTAAATTTCTTATAAGGTTTTTTTCTTATTGTACTTGTCAGATTTATCGTATTTGTATTTATTAGTCTTATCATATTTTGTCTTAAATCTTTTGCCAGAGTATTTCTTTTTATAACTTGAATATCTTTTAGATTTGGATGATGTAGGAGCATATATGGTTTCATATCCATATTGTTGACAGAAATTGCCAAGTTCATCTCTACTATTAATTCTGTCTTTCTTTATTTTGGCTTTGAGTTTTAAGTCTGAACAAATAGCTAATCCTTCGCGATTAACGTAACTGGTTATTTGACCATAGGTTAATTCTTTGTAAGGAATTTGATTATTATAATCTTCTCTTAATTTTTCTCTTATTCTTTCTGCAAAAAGTTTTGGTAATCCTGCAATGAACCTTTCTTTCCAATAGGCTTCTCTACAGTCAGGTCTTAACATTACTTTTGATAAAAACATGTCTCTATACCATCTACAATCTTGTAGTTTTCTACAAGTGAGGTTTAAGAGTATTTCAGAACTCTTTTCTTGGAATAAGGATGGATCTCCTATATAGTTTTTTATAATGCTATAGATAAGAGTATTGATTGTGTCATCTTCTTCAGTTTGTTGAATTTGATTATTTTCAGTTTTGACTACATTTTTCTTTGCATTGAGGATTATATATTTTTCTTCTGCAGTAACGTACATATCCCACCAGCCTTTTAAAATGCCAGTGAAACCGAAAATGATAATATTTGCAATTTGTTTTTGGGTATTGCCTTTAGTAAGATAGGCATTTGAGGCCATGTTGAGTTCTTGAACTGTATTAAGAATTTGATGTTCAGATTGTCCATCGATATTCCATTCATATACTGAGGAACCATCATATGCACTTCTATTAATAGCATGTTCTCTTTCTTCAAATTGAACATCTGGAAAAGTTGGTCTATGATAATAGTTTCTCGTTTGAGGTCGACTAGTATTGGTAGAATTGCCTTTAAAAGTTAATTTATTGGCAAATTGTTCATAAATTTGAGATATATCTTTAGATTCTGAATCTGAATCCGATTCTTGACTAACCACATTAATATTTAGTTTGGTTAACTTTTCTTCTAATTCATTAACTAATTTTTTGTTGTAACCTAAATTGGCATTAGAATCTATTTGGTGTGGGATAAAAATTGGATTTTTATTATTTTCTTCGTCTTTTTTTTGAAGAAGGAATCTCAACCTTTTGTATATTATTACTTTGGTTATTTTCAATTCTATTTAGTTGTTGGCTCATAGTGTTAAGGATTTCATTTGAATAATTATTTTGATATATAATAGTTTTAAGGGTTTCTTCTTGAAATAATTTACAGATTCACATATGAACCTTTTTGATTCACATGTGAACTAATTAACTGATTCTCATATGAATTAATTAACTGATTCACATATGAATGTATAGTTTATATGTTAATCACACAGGTTCACATATGAACTCGTCCAGTGTATTTTACGAAGCTACCCCTCTATCTTCTGCAGACGGCGAGGAAATATCCGGTGCTTCACAGTTAAAGCTGCAAATATTGACCAGATGAAGGGCTAGAATCATTTCTCTATTTCTCACACACTTAGCATTTCTCATTTGAACCTCTCCATATATATATAATGTGTTGTAGTTATGATTTCTTCACTCTTAATTATTTTATAATTTTATGTTATCATAAATATTAATAAATGAGTTTGGAATATTTTGTTCTTTACAATACATTTCATACCAATTAAAAAAGGTTATATGAACATTGTATTTCATGATATATTTTCTCCAAAAGAGTTGATGTCTTAACATATGAACTAATTAACTGTAGATTCATATGAACTAATTATCTGATTCACATATGAACTAATTAACTGTAGATTCATATGAACTAATTATCTGATTCACATATGAACTAATTAACTGTAGATTCATATGCGAACTAGTTGAAATAATTTACAGATTCACATATGAACCTTTTTGATTCATATGTGAACTAATTAACTGATTCTCATATGAATTAATTAACTGATTCACATATGAATGTATAGTTTATATGTGAACCACACAGGTTCACATATGAACTCGTCCAGTGTATTTTACGAAGCTACCCCTCTATCTTCAGCAGACGGCGAGGAAATATCCGGTGCTTCACAGTTAAAGCTGCAAATATTGACCAGATGAAGGGCTAGAATCATTTCTCTATTTCTCACACACTTAGCATTTCTCATTTGAACCTCTCTGTAACAACCCAGTCTAAAATGGGACATTCATAGCAATAAATAATAAGCTTTACAATACTGGGTCTCAAAATTTCATTACATCTATCTCAAAACTTAGGTTGGCGGAAACAACCTGTACACAACTGAGAATAACTACCTACAAAGGTATGAGTGACACTGTCTCTATCTGCATCTGCATCTGTACTCTATCCTGCTCTTGCTCAATTACCTGAGCCTCCTACTATCTGCTTACCTGAAAAGGTTTAGTTTGGAAAAATGTGAGGGTTAGACCATGAGGTCTAGTGAGCTTCCTCCTGACAGTTCTCAAAATCATTTAAAAACATTTCATAACTTTCATATGTAAAACTTTCAATAATAAACTTTCGCATAACTGAACATTTAAAAATCTTTCACATAACTTTTCATAAACACCTTCACGGATAAATCCGCTCCCGTAAATGGCACCCTGAAGTCACTCAAGAGTGACAACGAATCAGTCTCACGCTGCCTTGCTAGGTCACTCTTCCCATGGCATAAATGGAACCTCCCCCGACATGAGCACTGGCGGAACCTTCCCCCGACTTAGCCAATTTACATCTACCACAATGTATGCATACATCTCATATAAAACTTTAAACAACTTTCATGCAGTTAAAAGCATAAGAATAAAACATGGCATTTCTCATCATGTATCCACTTTAGAAAACACATTTAAAGGCACGTATTTTAGTTAGGAAAACTCACCTGGTGCTCTTACTTCTCTTTCTAATCTGTTCCCGACTTCCAAACGATTTTCCTGAATGAATGAACAAAACATAAGCTGATCACTCATCTTTCCGGACACACAACTTTCCGGTCAAAACTACATTCCGGACAACACACAATCCGGACAACACTACTTTCCGGGTAATCCCTTCTATCCGGATTACTGTACTTTCCGGATTACTGTACTTTCCGGATGGCTCCATATCCGGATACTTTCTACTTACCGGGAAATTATGCTTTCCGGACGCACACCCGGACACCTACCCGGATACCTTCATAACCTGAAGCATTCCGGACGAAACGCTGGACAAGTTTTAGAGACCAAAATATTGCTAAACGCTCCATAAATAGGATGATAATGCGATAAGTAACTACCCAAACATTCTATAATCAATTCCTACAAGCTTTACTAACTAAACACGATTTAAGGATGTTCAAATCTCTCTTTTAGGCCTCAATAACTTTAACAAGGAAAAACCCTCAAATCTCCCAACAAACATCAAAACAATCCTAATCAGAGTTATAGATTAGGGATTACCTGAGAGATTCCTTGCAGAATATGAATTCCAACACCACTCCTTCTTCTGATTTCAAAGTTTGATGTTTCTCTTCTTCAATTGCACAAAAACCTCCAAAAACTCTCTTTCTCCTTTCTCTCAAAATCAACCGCCAACAGCAAGAATAGAATGCCTTCCTAGGGTTTTGTGCCCCAATCATTAGGTTATTACACCCTATCTCTTATTTACAAATTACACCCTCAACTTCCAAAATTTATTAACTTCTACCACAAGACTTGAAACTCTTTCATTTGGTCACGGTTACTACAACACTCCCCCCTCAAAAGAATTCCGTCCCCGGAATTCCATTTTCAAAAAGATGAGGGTATCAGGACTTCATATCTGATTCTACCTCCCACGTAGCCTCTCGTCCCTTATGATACCTCCACTGGACTTTCACTAACCGGACTTCCTTGTTCCTCGTTTTGCAAACCTTACTGCTCACGATTTCGATCGGTTCTCCTATGTTAGTCAACCTCTCATCTATACAGTTGTCCCCCCAAAGGAGCAACCACCTCGGCATCTGACAAACACTTCATTTAGTCCGAGACATGAAATGTCGGATGAACACCCCTTAATTCTTCTGACCAGTCTTTCTTGTATGCCGCTGCTCTATCTCGCTCACTAATAACAAAAGTCAACTTCTTATCTTTTGCATCTCTTGCAAGGTCGCCATCATCTCACTTCCCACACCGGCTCTCCACAAAAGAGACGTGCATCACACTATGAATTTCTTCTCAAAATCTCATCGAGTACCTCGAGATCGCGCACTATCTATTCAACTTTCAAAACTTCGACGGATCTATAGACTTAGTCTACTTTACCTTTCTCTCAAACTTCAAGGCTCAAAAGCCTTATGTTCCTCAATCCAACCAGCTCAGTTCTACTCGGTCACCCCAAATCGTTCTGATGGAAACATAACCGTACACCAAACCTTAGAACCGCTCTCGGCGAGTCACCACTTGCTATCTCGTGCCATCTTGTACTATTTACTTGCAACCTCTCCGAATACTATACTCGCTCAAATACCACTAGCAAAATCCAAGGCCAACCGCGCCTCCGTTTGCTCGCTTCCGTCCCCACGTCGGGACTCACGGTTTTACAACACGTCTACTTACGGTCTCTTTTACCCCTTTACTTCCTTAAAAGAAGGAACTTGGCGGAAATTCCTCGCCACTACAACGAGAATCTAAAACCAGGAACAATCACTCGCTTGACCACTTGGCACAAGCCACCCTTGCACATCCCGATGAACTCACAACTAAGAGTTCCCTCCTCGGGTTACATGTAATTCTAGATCACTTCTTCCAACCGACATTCGTCTATGTAGATCATATTTTCTTCCCGAATCACTTCGGCTACAACTCGACAACTAGTTCGTACGTTCTCACCACTTCATCATTTCACACTTAACGTGACTAATAGTAGGAAACCTCCATAATTCCCTATTGGAGTGCTCACCTATCCGAATTGAACTTATCTTGAAGGCTCGACAATTTCTCACTGCTTGCCACAAGCGTCCAGTCATATAACATAACTTCGGTTACCTCCACTCAACTAGGAGGAGTAACCATGATCACACCCTAGTGTTCTCAATAGCTTACACTGAACGATCAGTTCGTTTGAACGTTTCTCACAACACCACCAACTCAACTCATTCAAACTCCCTTTTCCACTTCTTTCCCGCACACAGACATGCACAAATCCCCTTCCTCTATACTCTTTCCAGGAGTTCGCACACTTACTGATGACATTCTACACACACTACTCCACCTTTTCGGTGTTACTGTCAAGCTTACTGCTTCCATCCTACTCACTTGTCCCGACATACTATTTTCGCCTCCCCACGTTAACGTGGAGCACCGCCCACCAAACGTTGCTTGCCCCTCTCTTCCGATCTTTCCACATGCTAATAACACTTTCTCGTTATTACGCATAACCAAAATTCTAACTTGAGGCATTCAACCCAGTCATCCCAAATGACACCGGTGCTCGAAGCCACTACACGCTCCTTGATTTCCAATCTGTTACTTTCTCGGACTAATCCTTTCGCACAAAAGGAAACAACTCATAATTCTTAAAGATTTAGCATCTACTACACCACCTCTTAGACTCACTCACCCAACATCTTCTTTAGCCCTTTCCAGATCCTAAAATATACTTACTTAGCGACTCACGCAACAAAAAACACTTGGTTTCTCCTTTCGGTAACCACCCACGGTCGCTCCGACATTCTATTCCGATAATGGTCGTGTCACAACTCCAACTTACAAACCACATACTCCAATGACTTGATTAACAAATTGTACACTTCGTCCGAAACTCCGAAAAGACTTCCATCTGATGCTTCCTCTTTCTAACACCACCTCACACACTGGCTGGCACATTTATCTTGGCAATTGATGCCACTACTCATCCGTACATTCTCTACCCATAACATCTTACTGCAGACCAGGTCTCTCATGGTCATTCGTACACAACTCAAACTTATCTTCAAGATCTCCCGCATAAATAACCGAGTCTATCTCGCTACTTTGTCTCTCCCCAGCTCTAGTTGAACCACAACTCACGAGTTTCTGATTAACTCTAACATACTCGTTTCTTGCTAGCTCCTTGCGGTTCCAAACCATTACATCGACAGGGCACATTTCCTCACAGATCGACATAATCTATACATTCACTTCATTCGTGCTAAACACTTCATCCTTTACGAACCATCTGCCACGTAAGTAAAACGCTTATCTAAAACATCAGTCTTTCACTATCTTAACACCCCTACACAGTGGTCCTTCAACTTTCAACCTTTTGATTCAAGTCTTCGGCCTCATACACCTTACACAACTGCCGACTTTAACGTTAATAGTTGACTCATTGATACTTCCTTAACCTATTCTTCAACAAGGGTCCCTTACTGAACCTAATCCTTCCAACATATCATAATCAAATTCACATCCCGTCGTCCTCATTTCAACTCATTCGTGTAACGTCAATATTACAAGATCACTTTAAAACTCTTATTCGACGTCGAGGTTATTTCATTCCTACTTCACCACACTACTCATAACGAGTTGCTAATACCAACACCTTGATGACTTCTAGTCCTTCCCCTGAACACAACCGACCCTCGACAACTGTATTTCTAGTCACCGCACAAGGGTACAGACCCTCATACAACCGACACTAAAGTCCACTTCCGACTCTTTCATTGCTCACCTCTCCTCTTGAACACAAATACTAAAACTACAAACATTCTCCCCTGATTTGTCCCACACTTCTCCACTCTAGGAGTTCTTCCTTAGCTTAAAATGTAGTACTCTACGACCTAGTGAGTTCATAGCCTTCATGCATAACAACGCGATAAATAAATCATTTCGCACATTTTATTATTTTTAAAGAACAATACTTAGAAACAACTTGGGTACGCACGACCCCAACATTCTCATAACTCCAATGCCCTGCACAACAATCTCGAGAAGCGTTTGCATGCAACTTTCCGTAAATCTTAATCTTACTCAACCAAAAATATGTTGTTACGACAGAAATATATTTGGATGAAAATCTTTTCATACGGCAAAATTCTGAAAGGAATTACCGACACGAAGTAAACCAGTCGGTTCTCACACTCATTTATATAACTTCAACATGTCAATACTCATTTTGGTTATAACAGTTTTGCATTCAAACGTTTTCTTGATTTTTTTTGCAATAATTTAACTTATCATGAAAAGAGTGGAATATTTTTCAAATCGTATATCTCAAGACTTCATGGTGCGATGTAAATGGGTTTGCATTTTTCTTTAAACAAACGCTTGCACACGCCGACTCATATTTGATCAAATTTGATATTTACACATTTACTTTACTTATGAAAAATCTCATGTACACATGTACGAACTCAATGCATGAAACTCTACTTGCAATCGAAGGCTACTCACTCAAACAAGGTCAATCGCTTTACTCACGCAACTTATCATTGGCACTCTACTTTCGACCAGTGGTCACCCTCTCGGCCTCGCAACAACTTGCTATACATGCATTCCCGAGCACTTACTCAACCATTTCATACCATTTTCGTCTTGATCAATTATCTCGCATTCTACCTCTACACGCTTTTAATTCTCTACTGATATCTCTCTTCAATGATCCTGTCACTGAAAAGCTCGACTAAAGAGTCAGAGCTCCAATCCTCCACTCGCTATTGAACTTACGCTTTCAAGATCTCGACACTGTCCTTTCTTACCATCCCAACTGATCTACCCCACGATTTCTAGAATCGGGACTCTCCTGATCCAGAAGACTTACTCAAAATTAATCACTCATCCTCTTCGAACCCACGAAGATCCACCTCTACACGGCTCATAGCATTCTATACAACATTTCTTCTCTACGATGTATACATACATCACATCATACATGATCTCTCACGATACTTCCCCAACAATAGGTCTCAATCTACCCCTCAGGGATCTTGCTGACATTCTAGATTGCTGGAGTACGACATATAAGCTAGTATAAGACTACAACTTCGGAATAATAAGGCAGATTAAGCATGTACATGTACCTGTAAGTTCGCAATTACACTGGCCAGGTGTAACCCTAAACTTACCTTACATGACCGTCCTCGGTACCCTATTAGTCTCATTTCTATATTAGTGCTCTCCTAACGCATTCCTGCTTCTCAGTTGTGATTTCTACTCCCAAAGTTTAAGTCTAGGACCGTCCGGTCACCTAAATCCCTTAAACTATAACTCTGATACCAATTGTAACAACCCAGTCTAAAATGGGACATTCATAGCAATAAAGAATAAGCTTTACAATACTGGGTCTCAAAATTTCATTACATCTATCTCAAAACTTAGGTTGGCGGAAACAACCTGTACACAATTGAGAATAACTACCTACAAAAGTATGAGTGACACTGTCTCTATCTGCATCTGTACTCTATCCTGCTCTTGCTCAATTACCTGAGCCTCCTACTATCTGCTTACCTGAAAAGGTTTAGTTTGGAAAAATGCGAGGGTTAGACCATGAGGTCTAGTGAGCTCCCTCCTGATAGTTCTCAAAATCATTTAAAAACATTTCATAACTTTCATATGTAAAACTTTCAATAATAAACTTTCGCATAACTGAACATTTAAAAATCTTTCACATAACTTTTCATAAACACCTTCATGGATAAATCCTCTCCCGTAAATGGCACCCTGAAGTCACTCAAGAGTGACAACGAGTCAGTCTCACACTGCCTTGCTGGGTCACTCTTCCCATGGCATAAACGGAACCTCCCCCCGGCATGAGCACTGGCGGAACCTCCCCCTGACTTAGCCAATTTACGTCTACCACAATGTATGCATACATCTCATATAAAACTTTAAACAACTTTCATGCAGTTAAAAGCATAAGAATAAAACATGGCATTTCTCATAATGTATTCACTTTAGAAAACACGTTTAAAGGCACATATTTTAGTTAGGAAAACTCACCTGGTGCTCTTACTTCTCTTTCTAATCTGTTCCCGACTTCCAAACGATTTTCCTGAATAAATGGACAAAACATAAGCTGATCACTCATCTTTCCGGACACACAAACTTCCGGTCAAAACTACATTTCGGACAACACACAATCCAGACAACACTACTTTCCGGGTAATACCTACTATCCGGATGACTGTACTTTCCGGATGGCTCCACATCCGGATACTTTCTACTTACCGGGAAATTATGCTTTCCGGACGCACACCCGGACACCTACCCGGATACCTTCATAACCTGAAGCTTTCCGAACGAAACGTTGGACGGGTTTTAGAGACCAAAATCTTGCTAAACGCTCCATAAATAGAATGATAATGCGATAAGTAACTACCCAAACGTTCTATAATCAATTCCCACAAGCTTTACTAACTAAACACGATTTAAGGATGTTCAAATCTCTCTTTTTGGCCTCAATAACTTTAACAAGGAAAAACCCTCAAATCTCCCAACAAACATCAAAACAATCCTAATAAGAGTTATAGGTTAGGGATTACCTGAGAGATTCCTTGCAGAATATGAATTCCAACACCACTCCTTCTTCTGATTTCAAAGATTGATGTTTCTCTTCTTCAATTGCACAAAAACCTCCAAAAACTCTCTTTCTCCTTTCTCTCAAAATCAGCCGCCAACAGCAAGAATAGAATGCCCTCCTAGGGTTTTGTGCCCCAATCATTAGGTTATTACACCCTATCTCTTATTTACAAATTACACCCTCAACTTCCAAAATTTATTAACTTCTACCACAAGACTTGAAACTCTTTCATTTGGTCACGGTTACTACACTCTCCATATATATATATATATATATAATGTGTTGTAGTTATGATTTCTTCACTTTTAATTATTTTATAATTTTGAGTTATCTTTGGGGTATTATAATTATTAATAAATGGGTTTGGAATATTTTTTTTCTTTACAATACATTTCATACCAATTAAAAAAGGTTATATGAACATTGTATTTCATGATATATTTTCTCCAAAAGAGTTGATATCTTAACTCTTCTTTTGGATTATTGACAGATGAATAATAGAAATTTCTTCTTTCTTCATTATGGTCATAGTAAAATTCTTCTCTAAGATACTTCATATTAATATTTGAATCACTCATATTTTACTCACTCATATTTGGTTTTTGTATTGATTAATTTCAGTTTGAATTTCTGAAGGAGTAGGTTCGTAAACATAACTTTGAGAATCATCAGATTCTTCTTGATAAAAAGTTTGAGGAATTGGTTTATTGAAATCTACATTTTTGAATTTTAATGATTGAGATCTTTGAATAGAAGGGGGTTTTATATTATTTATTGATCCTGTTGATAACCTTGAAGAAACAGATCGAAAGTTGTTGAAATTGTTGAAATTAATATCAACTGATCCATCTTCATGTTCAATAATATTAGATATGTGATTTGAATTATCTATAGGTTTCGGAATACTAATATCTTAAAGATTCCAATTACAAGATTGAGTAATTTCATTCCATTTGAGACGTTTGGGTGTTTGAATCTTAGTGTGTTGAGAATTGGCTTCAAATATAATTGTTTCATCTTTGGGGCTTGATAATCTAGTTTTTGGTTCAATGGTTGAAGTCATGGTTTTGTAACAAATTCTATAGATTATGGCTACAGCTTTAGTGTCTTCTTTAAATTCTAAGTTTTTTGTTTTGATAGTAAGAACTGAAGTGTCTAAATATTTGGGTCAAATAATCCTACTGAAAAGTTGGGATAACAATTGAAGTGGATTGGGCCATTTGATATATTGGTTTCTGCCATAGCAAGGATGGAATTTTGGAAATTTGTATGCCTAGCATCTCTAAGTACTAACAATACTGGGGCATCTATTCCTAATCTAAACAAAGGTTTGATAGCAATTTGAACTAATCCAACATGTAAAAATTTATATTTTTGTCTATGTTGTATTATGGATGATTTGGATAAGAGGGTGAGATTATTGTAATCTCTATTGATTAAAACAGTTTGTTCTGTGGTTTTGATTGAGTATCCTTGTAAGAAATCAAAAGTTCCTATTTTATAAATCGTTTTAACATCTTGTTTGGGAATCGTCCAATTTGCTAGGCTTTGCTCAATATTTGAAATATGAATTTCAGAAGAATTCATATGAAAATCATTATCTTCTATGTTATCAGTTTTAGAATTGTGTTTCTTAGTAAATAAATTCATAACTTTATCTATTTAACAAATTTATTTAAAGAGTTGTTTTAAACTGTAGAAAAATACTTTCTTTAAATACTGGTTGGATAATTTAGAGGGACCACCTTCGGAGGGACCACCCATGAATAGTCGTGGTCCGGCTGGGCGTCTTACCTCCTGCGCCACTTACGCTAATCCAACCGACTGGGCTGACCAACACTGACCTAAAATGGCTGACCAACACTATCATTCAGTTCATATTAAAAGAAATCATTTTCTTAAATTTAAAACTATCTCCAAATAAGATTTGTAGAAATATACAAAGTTTAGTATTCATCTACTAATTTCCACTAATCTGGCTATGATACAAAAGGGAGAAAAGGATCGTCTCATGAAAACTTAAGTTTGAAACTGATTGATACCATAAACTGGGATCATTGAAATATATTACTTTAAAGTTTAAAATACCGATTTGTGAGGAAAGGTTTGAAAGATTATTTAAAAGAGATAGTGGATTGGTATGTGGAATAAACAATTGTATAAATGCAATATGATTTGAAATACTAAAAATTTGCAAGATAAGGCAACCATAATTAAATAATATAAAAAGAGCATGATTAAAAGATACCTTCTTTGATCAAATGGTTTACTGTACAGTTATCTCTACGACAATCTTTGCATACATCTGGAAAAATAAAGATTTGAAAGTCTAAAGACTTTGAACATCTCGAAGTGGAAAATCTAAGGGAGGGAGAAGACTTCTTAGACATAACATATTTGAGGAAGAAAAACTAATATCTAAACTGGTGAAAAAACCCGATGCCTTCTCTTCTAATCTTGTGTCTTCTTATATAGGCATTTGAATCCTTTGAGTAGTAGAAGGTAACCGGCATCTGTGCATTTGTCTTCTATAATTGAATACTTTTTGACTGGCAACTGGCTGCCGACTTGATTTTGAATTATTTTGTAATGCATTATTTGGAAAGCATCTTTGGCCGACCAACTTTTTGAAAAAGAGAGCCTCTTTTGACTTCTTTGCCAAAGTTGTTTTGTCGTCTTTGAAGGGTATTATTGATCATTATTGTACCTGCAATGTTAGTAATAATTCGTAACCTTTTGATCATTTTTGATAAAGATAACATCGAAAATACGAAGAAATGTATTTTCTATATTTGAACAAATACACGTTTTGATCAACAAAGAATTTGTCTACGAAGACAAATCACCAAACTCACACAAATCAAAAATTAATCCTAAAGATTAATGTCTAAATATGGATCTTGAGCATCTTGAATCAATTGTGTTTCTTGAGACATGTTTGAACTGCTGGGAGAACCTTTCTTAATTTCTTTGATCAATCTCCTAAGTTCTTCTTTAGAATTGGCCGCAAGAAATTGGGTTAAATCATCATATTCTTCTTCATCTTCAATAAACTTGGGAGTTCCAGGGAGTGGGGCCGTAGAGGCTTGAACACCAAAATTTGTTGAGTATACTCCGAAACTCCTTGAACCGTCATCTTTTGTTTTTGATCAGTAGGAAGATTATCCCACCATTTGACTCTAAAAATCCTTTGTAACAAAGTTGGAGAACTGTCTACTGCTGGAACAATACTAAAAGTCCAGGAAAGAATCCATGGAATTTTGAACAGAATAGTGAATTGGAGGAGGTATTCAAATTCTGGAATATCTTGAACAAATATTTCTTTGAACTTTTGAAATCCTTTTTGAATAGGAACTGGAAAGGTATCTGGAATGTTACCCATGAATTTGAACCATCTAACAAACCATCTTGGGTATGAACAGTTGAAATTCTTATCAAAAAATAGAAACCATGAATGAGTATTGTTTCTAAGATAGAAAAGATTGTACCAAGCATCTTGATAATCATAAAAGTTGTAGGAAGGATGTTTTGGGTAATTCGAAAGAGTCTTATTAGTGTATAGACGAGCCTTCCATTCTTGAATTGAAAGAATATGAAAAATATGAACTTTGCTGAAAGCAATGGTAGAAGGATTTGAAGAGTTTGAATTGTGCTGGATTTTGATAGATCCAGTGTCCTCTAAAATTTCCTGATAATAGTCTCATATTTTTGAATTATTTCCGATAAATAAGGAATCTCTGGGGAAAAGGAAATCAACAAGGGCAGGAAATCCTTTGTTGTGGATTTGTATCTCGTAATCTTCAAGGATCTTAACAAGTTGTTGGTTTGGATTTGGGATATAAGAACTGCTATTGGTTTTGGAAGAAGGTGTAGCTGTTCTTGGTTTTTGAGGAGTAATGGTTTGAGTGTTTGACAAAACGATAACCTTTTTGGGAGTATAATTTGGTGATATTGTAACTGGTGTTTGAACTAGAGAAGAATATGAAGGTTGAGTCTTTATAGGGGTAATTGGAGCAAATTTATTTTGTGTAGGAATCATTTGGAAAAGAGAGGAAGATGCAGGGGTAGGATTATTGAGTGGTTTCAACGGTGATAGTTGCATCTTTTTCTTTTGATCAGGGTTCTGAATCTTTTGAGCAGAAGAATTTTTAACATCAGTTTGATCAATTTTTCTGGACATCATTTCCCCTGTACAATCATAACTTTACCACTAGGCTAAAAGGTAATACCTGTTAGCCAAGGCTCCACTTAATACTTATGCAGGACCACATTACCCCCCTCGAACCCGAATCCCCCACCCCCGGAGGAGTTGAGGCGTGAACATGATTGGTAATACTACCAAATGCTGAGCGTGAATATTATTGGTAATACTTAGCACCAGGCAGGATTCGAACCCGGGGTGTTAGGCTCTGATACCATTACAAGCTTAAGCTTTACCACTAGGCTAAAAGGTAATACATGTTAGCCAAGGCTCCACTTAATACTTATGCAGGACCACATTAATAACACCACGGGTTCGAATCCTGCCTGGTGCTGAGTATTACCAATAATGTTCACGCTCATCATTTGGTAGTATTACCAATCATGTTTGTAGAAACCAGGATTCAATCTTACAATCAATTAAGGTCAATTAAACAGTAAATGATAGAGATTTGAATCAACACACTTGTATTCAATTAAGAACAGATTACAGATCTAGAGAGAGAATCTCTCAAAGATTACAAAAGCTGAATACAATGATATGCGTGAATGTTATGCAAAGATTAGTTAGCTTACAGTTGCTAACTCCTATATATATTGTAAAGGAAATACTAAAGCTATAGTACATATACATCAAAGACTAATAAGAACATTACACGTGTCCTAATTACATAACAGAATATAAAGGAAAATATCCTGTCATAAGTTCTGAACATGTTGTTCAGAACTTCTGAACATTCTTCTGATAAAGCTCCTCAGAACTTCCTTCAAGTACTTGTGCTATTTTCATCTTCATCATCAGAAGTTCTGAGTCTCCTACTCAGAACTCTGACCCTTCTGTTCAGATTCCACACTTGTAATCTTTTCGAAACTTCTCAGATCAGAACTTCTGAGTCTTCTAACTCAGAACTCTGAGTCTTCTGTTCAGATCCCAACACTTGGTAATTTGACAAAACTCCAGATCTAACAATGTTCACGCCTTAACTCCTCCGGGGGTGGGGGTTCGGGTTCGAGGGGGGTAATGTGGTCCTGCATAAGTATTAAGTGGAGCCTTGGCTAACAGGTATTACCTTTTAGCCAAGGCTCCATTTAGTATTCATCTACTAATTCCCACTAATCTGGCTCTGATACCAAAGGGAGAAAAGGATCGTCTCATGAAAACTTAAGTTTGAAACAGATTGATACCAACACTAACATCCAGTTCATATTAAAAGAAATCATTTTCTTAAATTTAAAACTATCTCCAAATAAGATTTGTAGAAATATACAAAGTTTAGTATTCATCTACTAATTTCCACTAATCTGGCTCTGATACTAAAGGGAGCATAAGCTTTACCACTAGGCTAAAAGGTAATACCTGTTAGATGAATACTAAACTTTGTATATTTCTACAAATCTTATTTGGAGATAGTTTTAAATTTAAGAAAATGATTTCTTTTAATATGAACTGGATGTTAGTGTTGGTCAGCCTTTTTAGGTCGGTGTTGGTCAGCCCAGTCGGTTGGATTAGCGTAAGTGGCGCAGGAGGTAAGACGCCCAGCCGGACCACGACTATTCATGGGTGGTCCCTCCAAAGGTGGTCCCTCTAAATTATCCAACCAATATTTAAAGAAAGTATTTTTCTACAGTTTAAAACAACTCTTTAAATAAATTTGTTAAATAGATAAAATTATGAATTTATTTACTAAGAAACACAATTCAGAAACTGATAACATAGAAGATAATGATTTTCTTATGAATTCTTCTGAAATTCATATTTCAAATATTGAGCAAAGCCTAACAAATTGGACGATTCCCAAACAAGATGTTAAAACGATTTATAAAATAGGAACTTTTGATTTCTTACAAGGATACTCAATCAAAACGACAGAACAAACTGTTTCAATCAATAGAGATTACAATAATCTCACCCTCTTATCCAAATCATCCATAATACAACATAGACAAAAATATAAATTTTTACATGTTGGATTAGTTCAAATTGCTATCAAACCTTTGTTTAGATTAGGAATAGATGCCCCAGTATTGTTAGTACTTAGAAATGCTAGGCATACAAATTTCCAATTTTCCATCCTTGCTATGGCAGAAACCAATATATCAAATGGCCCAATCTACTTCAATTGTTATCCCAACTTTTCAGTAGGATTATTTGACCCAAATATTTTAGACACTTTAGTTCTTACTATCAAAACAAAAAACTTAGAATTTAAAGAAGACACTAAAGCTGTAGCCATAATCTATAGAATTTGTTACAAAACCATGACTTCAACCATTGAACCAAAAACTAGATTATCAAGCCCCAAAGATGAAACAATTATATTTGAAGCCAATCCTCAACACACTAAGATTCAAACACCCAAACGTCTCAAATGGAATGAAATTACTCAATCTTGTAATTGGAATCTTCAAGATATTAGTATTCCAAAACCTATAGATAATTCAAATCACATATCTAATATTATTGAACATGAAGATGGATCAGTTGATATTAATTTCAACAACTTCCGATCTGTTTCTTCAAGGTTATCAACAGGATCAATAAATAATATAAAACCCCCTTCTATTCAAAGATCTCAATCATTAAAATTCAAAAATGTAGATTTCAATAAACCAATTCCTCAAACTCTTTATCAAGAAGGATCTGATGATTCTCAAAGTTATGTTTACGAACCTACTCCTTCAGAAATTCAAACTGAAATTAATCAATACAAAAACCAAATATGAGTGAGTCAAATATGAGTGATTCAAATATTAATATGAAGTATCTTAGAGAAGAATTTTACTATGACCATAATGAATAAAGAAGAAATTTCTATTATTCATCTGTTAGTAATCCAAAAGAAGAGTTAAGACATCAACTCTTTTGGAGAAAATATATCATGAAATACAATGTTCATATAACTTTTTTTAATTGGTATGAAATGTATTGTAAAGAACAAAATATTCCAAACCCATTTATTAATATTTATGATACCCCAAAGATAACTCAAAATTATAAAATAATTAAGAGTGAAGAAATCATAACTACAACACATTATATATATATATATATATTTGGAGAGGTTCAAATGAGAAATGCTAAGTGTGTGAGAAATAGAGAAATGGTTCTAGCCCTTCATCTGGTCAATATTTGCAGCTTTAACTGTGAAGCACCGGATATTTCCTCGCTGTCTGCAGAATATAGAGGGGTAGCTTCGTAAAATACACCAGACGAGTTCATATGTGAACCTGTGTGATTCACATATAAACTATACATTCATATGTGAATCAGTTTATTAATTCATATGAGAATCAATTAATTAGTTCACATGTGAATCAAAAAGGTTCATATGTGAATCTGTAAATTATTTCAACTAGTTCGCATATGAATCTACAGTTAATTAGTTCATATGTGAATCAGATAATTAGTTCATATATAAATCAATTAATACCCAGATTATATGAACATTGTATTTCATGATATATTTTCTCCAAATGTTCAGATAGATGCATGCTTATGTATAATTTATTTGAGCACGAGAATAATATGGGATGAGTATGTTGAGCAATATATTGTTTTTAAGTGTATGTTTATGGGATTTTAAATACATGTATGTAATTTATTATGTGGAGTGTCTGTTATTTTTTTATATTTATAACATTAATTAGCATGCTATAAATGGGTTATTGTCTTATAACGGTTTCAATCGGGTATGAGATTTGGTCGATATGCCAAAATGGAAGGTATAGAATATGTGATTGAGTGAAAAAAACATAATTGTATTATTACTTGTAGGTGGATATATATATATATATATATATATATATATATATATATATATATATATATATATATATATAGGGTTAGGTTCACGTGAGACCAACCTGTTTTCGTGAGACCAAAAAATAACAATAAAACTTCACAGTGATTCATTGTGAAGGTACGGAAAACACCGAACCTTCACAGCAAAAACACTATGAAGGTTTACCTTCACAATACCTTCACAGTCTTTTGTTGTGAAAGTTTAGTGTTATTTTTGTGGTCTCACGGGTCTCACGAAAATAGTCTGGTCTCACGTGATCTCAAGTCTATATATATATATATATATATAGACTTGAGATCATGTGAGACCAGGTTATTTCTGTGAGACCGTGAGACCAAAAAATTAACACTAAACCTTCACAACAAAAGACTGCGAAGGTACTGTGATGGTAAATCTTCACAATGTTTTTGCTGTGAAGTTTGCTGTTTTTCTTACCTTCACAATGAATCACTGTGAAGGTTTAGTGTTAATTTCTTGGTCTCACGGTCTCACGAAAACAGGTTGGTCTCACATGAACCCAACCCTATATATATATATATATATATATATATATATAGGGAGAGGTTCATTTGAGAAGTGCTAAATATATGAGAAGTAGATAAGTGATCTTAGCCATTCATTCGGTCAAGATCGGCGGCTTTGACCGAGAAACAACTGATAATTCCTCGCGTGGTCTGCACAAGATAGAGGAGTAGTTTCGTAAAAATACGCGGGACAAGTTCATATATGAATTTGTATGATTCACATATGAGCTATACGTTCATATATAAACCTTTGTAATTCACATATGAACTCTTTTTAACTAATTCATATATGAACCTTTGTGAATCATATATGAACATTTGTGATTCATATATGAATCAATTAATTAGTTCATATGATAATTAATTAAAAAAGAGTTCATATATGAATCACAAAGATTCATATATGAATCAGTTAATTGGTTCAACTGATTCATATATGAACCTACAGTTAATTAGTTCATATATGAAACACAAAAGTTCATATACGAATCACAAAGGTTCATATATGAATTAGTTAAAAAGAGTTCATATGTGAATCACACAGGTTCATATATGAACTCGTCCCGTGTTTTTGTAAAAGTTACGAAACTGCCCTTCTACTTTTGGAACAGCCGCAACTTTTGACCAGTCAAAGCCGCAACGTTTGACCAATTAAAGCCGATCTTGACCGAATAAATGGTCAAGATTACTTATCTACTTCTCATATATTTAGCACTTCTCAAGTGAACCTAAAGCTATATATATATATATATATATATATAGGGGAAAGTTCAAATGAAAACTCAATTTTAATTGTGCACGTGAGGACGAATCTTGGCCACTCCATCTCTTTTGATCCAACAACTCATATTAAATAGAGTTTTTAATTGTAACTATTAATTAAGGTGATTGGGGGTAAAAATGGAAGATAATATAAACTCACGTGCTATTCGATATGACATCCACCTCGATATAGTTTTTTGGTTGGTTTAACTGTTTTCTACGTGAAATGCTATATATGTGTTATATTCATTATGAATATTTATGTACGTTCAAGTATGTACAACACATCGACACCGTAAGTCCGTACCTCGATATCACTTTCTTCAACACTTTTCTTCAACGTTGTAAGGCATCGCATTCTTCATCACCGTAACCCAACACCAATCGAGACGAATCGAGAACCTATCGAGTTTCGGATCTGAACCGGGGAACAAAAAAGAGCGCGCCACGTCTCCACACCTTCACGGGTCATTCATGTATTATTCATTATGAATAATGTATCACTCAGGATGAATAATACAACATTCAGGGTGAATAATACACGATTCATGAATTCGTGTATTATTCATCCTGAATGTTGTATAATTAATCCTGAGTGCTATATTATTCGTTATGAATAGTGAATGAACGTTTACCTTTGTTATTCATACCGAATGTGGACACATAGGGATGTGCATACATATTCATAATGAATAAAACCAAGTTTCGGTTGTGAATTAGGGAACAAAATAGAGTGCATCATGTGTCCACACCTTCACGAGTCATTCATATATTATTCACCATGAATAATGTATCATTCAGGATGAATAATATAACATTCAGGGTGAACAATACACGATTCCTGATGAATAATACATGAATCGTGAATTCATGTATTATTCATCCTGAATGTTGTATTATTCATCATGAATATTGTATTATTCAACATGAATAGTGAATGCACGTTCACCTTTGTTATTCATACTGAATGTGGACACCCGGGGACGTACATACATATTCATAATGAATATAACACATATATAGCATTTCATGTAAAAACGATTAAAACAACAAAAAAAACTATATCAAGATGGATGTCATATTGAAGAGCACGAAATTCTCGTTTTTTTAATGTAATTTGTTTGATTAAAATATTAGTAATTATTAAGATAATTTATTTTAAACTTTAAGAATGTAAAAGTTTTTTAATTAAAAAAGAAAATAAAAAGTCAAATAAGGTAGGCGCCATTCAAATTTCCAGATGTGCCCTAATCACTTCTCAATTAATCTTACTATGTTTTAACCATTGATTAGTTTTCTAAATTTTGATCAATGACTAAAATTGGTCCCCACACGCACAATGAAAAATGAGTTTTCATTTGAACCCACCCCTATATACATACATATATATATATATATATATATATATATATATATATATATATATATGGAGGATCATGTGAGAAGCAAATTGATATGCGAGAAGGAATATGAGCCACATAATCCATTAATTAAAAAAAAATACCACAAAAAAAAATTAAAAATAATAATTTTGAGATTAGGATAATTACCATTTTAAATTGGATAACTCTTAAATTTTCATTATATCTTTTAGATTTATTTATATTTTAATTTCAATTAATTCATAATTTTTTAATTAAGTTTTATGTAATAAAAATATCTGGATACACTTTAAATATAAAAATCACAATTTAGATCAAATATCACATATGATATCCATAATCAATTCATTATTTCTTTTAAAAAAAATTCTCTATTTTAAAAAAAAAATCTCTATTTTTAAAAAAAATTCTCTATTTTTTGGATCTTGAATTACATGTGATTAAATTCATTTAAGAAATGATTTATTACGTATCACATACGATCCACTATATGTGAATTTTTGTACATATCATATTATCACATGTGAGTATGTCTATTATCACATATGATTATGTAGATTATCACATGTGATTATTATAATATGTGATTATGTATATTTATATTAATAGATCTTTTTGTGATGTAAATATCATCATAAATGATTATACGTCTTTTATATTCGGACGTATATTATCATATGTGATATATACAAAAATTCACATACTGGATCATATTGGATACATAATAAATAATATATTAAAATTAAAAAATAAATACATTTAAAAGATATATGAGATATTTAAGGATTTATCCAATTTAAAATTATAAGTATCCTAATTTAAAATATTTTTTATTTTTTATGTTATTTTTTAGTTTATGGAGTAAGTGGTCCACATTTCTTCTCGTTTTTCGCAAATTGACAGTGTTCTCGTTTGAACCTGCCCCTATATATATATATTTATATATATATATATATATATATATATATATATATATATATATATATATAGAGAGAGAGAGAGAGAGAGAGAGAGAGAGAGAAAGTTGGGTTCATTTGTTAACCCTATATTTTGAACTAGCTTTGTTAACCCAAATATCATCCATTGATATTTAAATTAACGGCTGAGATCAAAACCAAACAAACAGTGTTTACGATTTGGGACCTTGCAATAGTTAATGCCATTGAGTGAATAGGGTATTTAAGGAAATTACCTTAAAACCTTCTTTTACATTTAAGGTAACTCATCAACATTAAAATGGTTGTCATATAGTGTTCATTCATGTTTATAAATGTTCATGTGTAGGAAGAATCGAAAATGTTTTCACAATGTTCTTACATGTTCATGTGTAGGCAATGTTTTAGGTTTATATGACAGTTTTTCTGTACGTTTTAAATAATAAAATTTCTTATTGACATTATTGTTCATTCATGATGAATCGTTCATGTTCATATAATTTTAGCTTAAAAAACCTAAGATTTATAATATTCATACATGTTCATATAGGACATGAACATATGAACACTAATGAACGTGGTTGTGAAACACTCCGGCTGCAGGTGTTGGTCCCGAAGGGCTATACAGGTTTGTAGAAGGGGGGGTTGAATACAAACACACGTTTTTACTTTTCTAAATTGTTTATTGATAAATCAAGACAATTTACAGCTTGTTGCGGAACAAGATAAGGAATAAATCATAATCTAAACAAGTTGGAACACTAAGTTTTCTTGCACTAAGAAAGAGAAGGAAATTACTAATAATAACCTATCTCAAGATAAGAAGATGACTTGACCAGAGTTAGCAAGTGCTTCAAGAATGAAGCTGGAGTCCTTCTTATATACTGCATGCATTTAATGCATTGCAGTTTATACTTTACACGTGGCAGCAGCTCATTGGTTGTTGGGTCTGACTTTAGTAGACAACCTTAGTAGCCGCATGTTTGAATAGTATAGTATCATAGTGGTTGTACGATTTCAGACAATAAGGAGGTTCTTTTCTGACATATCGTACGGAGTCGTGCAAGGGTGGTTAAGACAAAAGTACTTTGTACGGAGGACTTCATGATCAACTTTCGTTGAATCAGAGCTTTATCATTCTATATCAGTGAATGACAAAGTTCAGCGATAGCTGAAGTCTTGTACTTGATACTTCACGTTGAGTGGACAAATCTGAGTCTTCGCTGATCCGCATCAGTTCATTAGGAGACTTATCGCTGGTTCTTAAGCTTGATCTTCGACTTCAACGTAGAACCTATGTTGACGTGAATCTTGTCTTCAGGGATCATAAGTAAACAACTAACTTATCAACGATCACCATGAGGACTGAACATGCTCAGAGCATTATGGTGAACAGTGTTAACTGAATGTTTAATCTAAAGAACAAGATTTCCTATCAGCGGTACTGAATTAGTCTTAGTACATCAGCGATAGTGAAACTCTAACACATATTGTTTACTTACAATTTTCACTAAGTGTTTAAGAGAGGGTCATTATCAAATCACTGAGGGTTTGGATCAACAATCTCCCCCTATTTGATTATGACATAGCAACAGAGAAAATTGCTATTTAATGAAAACATAAGGATAAAAAGAACTCATAAAATATTTGTCCCTTTTACTGTTTTCTGGGATCTTTTCAGTACTTATGGAGTAAAGTACATTCGCTGAAATTTTTCTTTAAACTTCGTAAAGATTACAGAGGGAAGTGGAAAAATTACAAGTACAGCAAATAAAATTACAAGTACAAAAGATGTAGACAGATAAGGATAGAAAGAATTATAAGGCGATCCTATCCGTCGAAAGGTTCTTCCTTGATGAGAAGTTCATCGAGGGTCTTTGATGTGGGAATCATCCAGTCAGGGACATTTACTCCTTGATTCTTTTTGTTCAGAGCTTCTTCAAAAATCAAGGGCTTCAGGTGTCTAGCTTTAATGTCGCGTCTGACTTCACACCAGTATATGAGATCTCTGAGTTGTTCGATGGGAGTGATTGGAAGCTCAAAGAGGCGTTGAAAGTGATGATTTCCTTGGTAGTCTAGAAAGAATATACCATAAGGATCACTTACAACTTTGCCAGGAATGAAAGTTTCTCCAAGTGGTAGGGAGGTGTCAAGCGCTGAGAGATCAGCATCAGGGCCAAGAACTTCAGCACGAGAGAAACCAATACCTGTTTCATTCCGTATAGGAGGACCTGAGTCTGAGACTTTCTTTTCCTTTGCAGAGACTCTTCTTTGTTGAGGAGGAAGAAGAGTGGAAGGAGGAATATCCACATCAGAAGAAACCAAGTCGATCTGAGTATTTAAAATTTTCTCGACATGGCTCTTGAACTTTGAGCGCGATCCCTGAATGGCTAATTTCACTTCCAACCATTCAGAGAAACCAAACTTCTCTAAAGTAGTAGCATAGAAGGTTTGCTTGGTTTTGTCTTCTCTGAATACATCAATTTCAACAACAGGAACGTCAACGAACAATCTTCCTCTGATGTTTACTTTGATGATTTTGGATGGTCGATGTAACACCCTCAAATTTGGAAAGAGCAACTAATTTAAAATTTTCGATATTACATCCGAAACAATAGGTAAAATACCTCCAATTACAAACAATGGTTATCTCCAAGTAATACATACTACATAAGTCTCATTACCAAGACTAAACCCACTTCGGACATCACCTAATCCAAATACAAGTGCTACTTCCCAAGGGTAAATGCGGAAAACATAACTTAAGCTATTCACCTCTCGTGCACATTACTAGCACTCGCCACTTCACAATGTAGCTAGAGCTACCCCAACCTGAGCCTGATGCACATGCCGACAAATAAAAAGGGTTAGACTTACTCCTAGTGAGTTCAATCATTTTATCATGACTATATAAAATCATAAATCAGAAGATATTAGTTTTAGTCATGATTCGGTAAATCTTTAAGTGAAAGATTTCGACAAAGATTATCATTTCCAAAAAGGATTTCCCAAGCGGCATAAAAGACTTAGTTTCCAACGCATCCAAAATCCATGGGAACATTTCCCGAAAAGTGTAAAGCGTTTTCCAAAATGAGTTACAATCCCAACTCACTCAAATACGTGAATAATTCTAGTTTTAGGCAAAACCTTCAAACACGGTTGACAATACATACTCAATCCTTAAAACATGGAAACCATCCATTCAAATATAACCTTTATTAAAACATAATACGAAGCTAAACCCACGCAAACGTAAAATGTATTAAAATCCCAATACCAGTTAAAACATTCAATAAGAATGTAACATAAATCCGTCCATCAATCCTGGAAAAACAATCCATATACAGGTAATATAACATCAACAATGTGAATAGATAAAATACCCGAAATCAACACCCTTCGGTGACGGGGGAGACCCGATCTCATCGAGTGTGGCAAACACATAAATTAAACCACGATAAAATAAATGTAGGTAAGCTTCTTGGATGTGGAAAACGGATGACATCAACCATACTAGGTCTTTAGTCAATCCTTGGCATCAATCATACTAGATCTTTAGCCCATCTTAGACATCAACCATACTAGGTCTTTAGTCCATCTCAGACATCAACCATACTAGGTCTTTAGTCCGTCTTTGGCATCAACCATACTAGGTCTTTAGCCCCTCTTAGACATCAACCATACTAGGTCTTTAGTCCAAGCCCTCAAGTTCAACCATACTAGGTCTTTACCTTGGAAAACCCACCATCCAAAACAAGCTTACTTAACTTAAAAATTCATACATGACATCAAAAGAATAACCAATGAATTCAAATCATGTAAACCTCAAATATGATGCAACTCATGCAATGCAAACCCCAAGCCCACGTCGAGCTTATTAAAACCGGGCAAATGCCCTCAAGACTCAATTGAGTCCAAAACTGAGCCCTCTGCTCAAAGATCTAATGATCATTTATTGACGTCACCTCATGCAAATAAAAATGCAATTAAGCATATAACATATCCTAGACTCCACCCTGAGCATGTAAAATATCAACAGCGTGCAATAATATGCAACACGGTGCAATAAAAGCGACCCGTAAATAAGACTCCACATCGAACCATTTAAACCGGACAAATGTCCCAAGACTATCTCAAAGTCAAAACCGAGCAAAGTGCTCCAAGCTTGCTAGACCCATAATGTCGGTCAAAAACGCGTTTAAACATTGTTTAGGCAAGCTATACTACAAATTCATCATTAACCCCAAAACTCATTACGGGTTAAACAAAAAGGGTTTTCCCAAAGGACTCATACCCTTAAATTCTCAAAATGTCACAAAACACTTAAAAGTGCATTTCCCAAATGGTTTACAAAATCATTTACACATATATGATTGAACCACTAAACAAACCTCATTTTGAGCAATCAATCTTTTAAAGACAATTTATGGTTTCTAACCATCCAAATATCCAAAAGCCCCAAATATGGGTGTTTTACACATTTATGAAGATAAACACTTCAAAAGAGTTAAATCAACTAAATAACTCCACCATATACATTTTCAAGTAAAACACACACATATTTGTAAAATATTTATTTTGACATGTACAACGTTTTCGCAAAGTAACTTGAACTCACCTTGCTAGTAAAACACACACATATTTGTAAAATATTCATTTTGACATGTACAACGTTTTCGCAAAGTAACTTGAACTCACCTTGCTAGATTTAAGCTAAATCTAGAGTTCTCCAAACGTATGCTCCTTTGATGAAGTTTGCATCCTCAAGCCAAAACTTCCAAAACCTTAACCATTTGAATCTTCCCAACAACTCTTAATCTCCACAAAAGCTCCAAGCTTCCAAATATGCTCATCAAGGGAGGAAGAGGTTTGATTACAACTTAGATGGTGAAGAAAGGTTTGATTTCTAAGAGAGCAGCTCCAAAATCGACCATGGAAACAAAGGGGTTCGGTTGAGAGGGTTTGTGAAGAAAGGTTTGATTTCTAAGAGAGCAGCTCCAATACCTGTTTCATTCCGTATAGGAGGACCTGAGTCTGAGACTTTCTTTTCCTTTGCAGAGACTCTTCTTTGTTGAGGAGGAAGAAGAGTGGAAGGAGGATTATCCACATCAGAAGAAACCAAGTCGATCTGAGTATTTAAAATTTTCTCGACATGGCTCTTGAACTTTGAGCGCGATCCCTGAATGGCTAATTTCACTTCCAACCATTCAGAGAAACCAAACTTCTCTAAAGTAGTAGCATAGAAGGTTTGCTTGGTTTTGTATTCTCTGAATACATCAATTTCAACAACATGAACGTCAACGAACAGTCTTCCTCTGATGTTTACTTTGATGATTTTGGATGGTCGATGTAACACCCTCAAATTTGGAAAGAGCAGCTAATTTAAAATTTTCGATATTACATCTGAAACAATAGGTAAAATACCTCCAATTACAAACAATGGTTATCTCCAAGTAATACATACTACATAAGTCTCATTACCAAGACTAAACCCACTTCGGACATCACCTAATCCAAATACAAGTGCTACTTCCTAAGGGTAAATGCGGAAAACATAACTTAAGCTATTCACCTCTCGTGCACATTACTAGCACTCGCCACTTCACAATGTAGCTAGAGCTACCCCAACCTGAGCCTGTTGCACATGCCGACAAATAAAAAGGGTTATGCTTACGCCTAGTGAGTTCAAGCATTTTATCATGAATATATAAAATCATAAATCAGAAGATATTAGTTTTAGTCATGATTCGGTAAATCTTTAAGTGAAAGATTTCGACAAAGATTATCATTTCCAAAAAGGATTTCCCAAGCGGCATAAAAGACTTAGTTTCCAACGCATCCAAAATCCATGGGAACATTTCCCGAAAAGTGTAAAGCGTTTTCCAAAATGAGTTACAATCCCAACTCACTCAAATACGTGAATAATTCTAGTTTTAGGCAAAACCTTCAAACACGGTTGACAATACATACTCAATCCTTAAAACATGGAAACCATCCATTCAAATATAACCTTTATTAAAACATAATACGAAGCTAAACCCACGCAAACGTAAAATGTATTAAAATCCCAATACCAGTTAAAACATTCAATAAGAATGTAACATAAATCCGTCCATCAATCCTGGAAAAACAATCCATATACAGGTAATATAACATCAACAATGTGAATAGATAAAATACCCGAAATCAACACCCTTCGGTGACGGGGGAGACCCGATCTCATCGAGTGTGGCAAACACATAAATTAAACCACGATAAAATAAATGTAGGTAAGCTTCTTGGATGTGGAAAACGGATGACATCAACCATACTAGGTCTTTAGTCAATCTTTGGCATCAATCATACTAGATCTTTAGCCCATCTTAGACATCAACCATACTAGGTCTTTAGTCCATCTCAGACATCAACCATACTAGGTCTTTAGTCCGTCTTTGGCATCAACCATACTAGGTCTTTAGCCCCTCTTAGACATCAACCATACTAGGTCTTTAGTCCAAGCCCTCAAGTTCAACCATACTAGGTCTTTACCTTGGAAAACCCACCATCTAAAACAAGCTTAATTAACTTAAAAATTCATACATGACATCAAAAGAATAACCAATGCATTCAAATCATGTAAACCTCAAATATGATGCAACTCATGCAATGCAAACCCCAAGCCCACGTCGAGCTTATTAAAACCGGGCAAATGCCCTCAAGACGCAATTGAGTCCAAAACTGAGCCCTCTGCTCAAAGATCTAATGATCATTTATTGACGTCACCTCATGCAAATAAAAATGCAATTAAGCATATAACACATCCTAGACTCCACCCTGAGCATGTAAAATATCAACAACGTGCAATAATATGCAACACGGTGCAATAAAAGCGACCCGTAAATAAGACTCCACATCGAACCATTTAAACCGGACAAATGTCCCAAGACTATCTCAAAGTCAAAACCGAGCAAAGTGCTCCAAGCTTGCTAGACCCATAATGTCGGTCAAAAACGCGTTTAAACATTGTTTAGGCAAGCTATACTACAAATTCATCATTAACCCCAAAACTCATTACGGGTTAAACAAAAAGGGTTTTCCCAAAGGACTCATACCCTTAAATTCTCAAAATGACACAAAACACTTAAAAGTGCATTTCCCAAATGGTTTACAAAATCATTTACACATATATGATTAAACCACTAAACAAACCTCATTTTGAGCAATTAATCTTTTAAAGACAATTTATGGTTTCTGACCATCCAAATATCCAGAAGCCCCAAATATGGGTGTTTTACACATTTATGAAGATAAACACTTCAAAAGAGTTAAATCAACTAAATAACTCCACCATATACATTTTCAAGTAAAACACACACATATTTGTAAAATATTCATTTTGACATGTACAACGTTTTCGTAAAGTAACTTGAACTCACCTTGCTAGATTTAAGCTAAATCTAGAGTTCTCCAAACGTATGCTCCTTTGATGAAGTTTGCATCCTCAAGCCAAAACTTCCAAAACCTTAACCATTTGAATCTTCCCAACAACTCTTAATCTCCACAAAAGCTCCAAGCTTCCAAATATGCTCATCAAGGGAGGAAGAGGTTTGATTACAACTTAGATGGTGAAGAAAGGTTTGATTTCTAAGAGAGCAGCTCCAAAATCGACCATGGAAACAAAGGAGTTCGGTTGAGAGGGTTTGTGAAGAAAGGAAATGAGAGAAATGAGGAAAGGCTAACAAAATCGGGCATTTAAGTGATCTGAACACCCGCGGGCGATAGTGACATAGCGATAGTGACATAGTCACTATCGCCGGGGCATAGTCGCTTACCCCAAACCCACTCGCGGTACACATCTGGCGAGAGTGACAGGGCGATAGTGACATAGTCACAATCGCCGGGGCACAATCGCTCAACCCCTCACAACTCTCGGTACCACTTGGGCGATAGTGACACGGCGATAGTGACAGTGTCACAATCGCTGGGCACTATAGCTCAAGGTGTGCCGAAACTCGTTTTGGCCATAACTTCCTCGTTCTAGCTCCGTTTTCGCTCCGGGAAGAACCGTTGGACTCGTATTCGAATTCCCCATCCAACAAGACAATAAAAACTAGGATTTAACTCTAAATACTATTTTCCATATTTTTCTTAAAAGATCGATTCCTCACTGAATCGAAGTTGTACTTATCCGAAAATCACGGGTGTTACAATCCTCCCAACCTTGGAATGATTTCGTCCTCGAAATCTACATCCTTTACAATAATGCTAACCGACTCAACTCCGACCATAAATCATCAATTCCTAACTGGAATCCAAATTTCCCACATAGTCTATAAGGACAATTCCTCGAACAATTTCTTATCAACAGCACCCTTCAAGTACACCGTACTTATGTCTGGAAGAACATTCCAACCACTGGTAACACTCCTAGTTAAACGACTCCGGTTGTCTCCCAACCTTAAAGTGTTCCATCTTCCTCAATTTTAGTTTTCAACTCTAAATCATTTCACGATTTAATCACTAACGAACCCAACGGAATTATCAATTCCGATCATCCCTACCATTAATTGTCAAATAACTCCACGAGTTCTAATAACTCCAAGAATCCATTCCAAAAAGAACAATCATAAAACCGACAAGTCCTTTAACGGTACACTAAGATTATTCCACCAAAACTACTCATCACAATTGAGCATCTTACGGTTACCACTACCATTGTCGTCATCCTTCAAACTTGGCTACAAACCCCCGTTTACACTAACGGTTTCCGATTTCAAGACCACAAAGGTTGACACCTAGTTTTTACCACCTACTCGGAACTCTAATAGGACCCCACACACGAGTTCCATTTACCGAGGTTTCTATACAACTAAGGTTGCCAACAAAACGACTGTATCAACCTCGAAATACGTTACCGCAAGTCTAATTCTGCAATTACGACAAACACAATCACTTTGCTACCGTTATCCTCCGGCCCATAATACCAACACGCGTGGAATACCCAACCTTCCACCGTCGAAGTGCTATACGCACTTACCCTTAATTGAGGTACATACCCTTTTTCAAGGTCCTAACGAGTTCAAGGTTTTCAAATGCGTTATTCAATAAATATGCCAATTAATCAAAACCATTCACAAAATATTTTCAACACCAAGATTTTCATCTCAAATAACTCGTGCGAAATAAAACTACTACTATCAGCTCGGTAGTTACGCAAAACTGGACACGCTCGTCCCACATAGGAAAATCATGTTGAAAATCATTTCATTGCAGTTCAGTTTACCCACAAAACGCAAAAGCGTAGTAAACAATTTCTTTTAGATAAAACACCACAGTTCTAGTATGAATTGACTCATGACATGCATGTAAAGTGACTGCTCGACCTTAAACGGGGTGCGGCACCAGGTGTGCACGTATTTCAAAAGAGGTCTAAACAACATTGACTCCAATATTTCCTCATCAACCATAAAACGACATGAGGCAAGGTTTACCAACAAAATTTTGCACGCGTCAGTTTATTACAAAAAAAAAACGATGGAGCGGTTTAACAATGCTCTTAGTCAAAACACAAAATGACTTGTGCAAATTCCTTAGTTAATACAAAAACCCATACGTTTCCATCACTCGCAAATATCGACTAAAGCATTATACAACTTCACATTGGGGTAGACATGCAAGCTTGTAACATTACCATTACAAATTTCCTTGAAACGAAATTACATGCATCAAACAGTTCGCGACCAATTTTCCAAAAGAGGAAACTCTTTAAATCAATTTCTCAAAATTTCCCGTCCGGTCCTATAATTCCATTTGAATAAGACGTTCTCGACAAACTTGCACCCAACGGTGCGTTTTCCAAAACATACAAGGAATTAAGTGTTAAAAATTGTTGGCACCAAAAAGGGTTCCAACCTATTTTCAAATCCCAAATTGCACCAACGGTGCGTATCAATGTCCAAAACATAAGAAATCCCGCGTACTATAGTTTTATACAAAAATTTTCTAAAATCTTCCTCACGAAGCATTTTCTCAAGGTTTCGTACTTGGAACACAAAACGTCAAAACGTAATTGCTAAAAATGTATTTGTCCAAATACTCCCAACACATATTTCTCCAAGAAAAACAAAAAGGTTTTCAATTCTTCCAAAATAATCGGCAAAATCAAAGTTAACCAAATGTCAACGACTAACACATTTTCATTTTCAAAATGCAAAGCATTGCGAACTGTGCATGATTTCTACAACACCAAAACACCCTTTGACCGAATGGTCATCATTTAAACAAGAGTCTATAAAACATTTTCACATCACAATTTGTTCAACAAAGTGACGAGAAACAATGGTTACCAAGCTATGCATACCCCTAAGTCGATATAATACGTTTCACATAAAAACGGTAATAAACATTTAACTGACCAAAAGCACACCGAGCAATTTATTATAAAATGCCACCAAAATGTTCTTTCATGCATCACTTAAGCCCCGTATAAATTATCCATACACCGAACTATTTGCAATGAAATACTTCGTAACACAAACTTTTTGAAAGAAAAGATACGCAACACTAGAGTTCCAAACTCATCTTTTCTTAGTCACCTTATGGCATAAAATTAACTTTTCTCAACCAAACTCGAGTGGGACCAAATGCCCAACCAAAACTTGTAAACTTTTCACATAAGCAATTAGAGTATGCACATTGTAAAATTGTACTCACACGACTCAATATGTCGTAAAACCAAACTCCATGAACCTCCATGGACTCAATGACTCCAAGTCAATAAAACGGCGCTAAACACCATGCTTTCAAAGCCAAATTGCTAAAAGCAAAAATCATAAATAAGACGCCAAAATCCCAAAAATCCCCTTCTAGGGTAATACCACATAAACGACATTGTTTAACAACTCTCATTAAACAAAATCCCCAAAATAATCTCACATAGACATAATGGAAAAATAACTTTCCGTCCAAACTCTAACATATGTGGAGGAGATCCAATGTTAAAGTCACAAGCCGTAGTTATTGCCCAACATCTCAAACATCATTTATATATGATTACCATTACATCCAAAACAAATGTTGAACAACAATGAAATAAGGCAAAACAAATCCCGGCGGAGTTCGCAACTCCCGCGATAAAACGGTTTCATGCACTTTTAAAACCATAATTTGAAATCTTGTGTGCGTGCCAAACATTTCTCAAAATTTATAACACAATCCACATAAGGATTGGAAACACAAGAAACAGTTGATGCAATTTATTTCCAAAATAAACTTCGTGCATGATTTAGTCGGCATTCAACGTCTCCACTCATACTCTTCTAAATCCTCCGGTCTACTATTTTCATCCGGATATTCAAACCTCTTAAGGCAAGTTGGGAAATACATCAATTAACTTTACGGTTTTTCCTCAAATCAACATCGGCTCAAAAGCCTATGGTTCTAGTCCGACCATCAATCTTGACCCGAAACGGCCTACATAAAGCAAACATCATGCTTATCGTCACTCCAAGTGACTAATACTAGAATCGTCCATCCATTCCAACAACTACTAGTTCAGAACCTCATTCACTACCCCAACGATCACCACATGAAAGCAATTCGAGCATGCACATGTACTAGTAGGTTCACCATGACACTGGCCAGGTGTCACTATGAACACACTGCATATGATTATCCTTGTTGCTCTCGACGTGATTCTCGTTTCTAAAAGCTCCATCAACTTCAAAACATCTTATCTTAAAGTGCCTAAAGGTGAATTTCACTCTCATTTACTTAAACAAACACTAGTTTGAGTCTAGGTATCCAAAATCAACACCTAATTCTCTCAAACTTATGCTCTGATACCAACTTGTAACACCCTCAAATTTGGAAAGAGCAACTAATTTAAAATTTTCGATATTACATCCGAAACAATAGGTAAAATACCTCCAATTACAAACAATGGTTATCTCCAAGTAATACATACTACATAAGTCTCATTACCAAGACTAAACCCACTTCGGACATCACCTAATCCAAATACAAGTGCTACTTCCCAAGGGTAAATGCGGAAAACATAACTTAAGCTATTCACCTCTCGTGCACATTACTAGCACTCGCCACTTCACAATGTAGCTAGAGCTACCCCAACCTGAGCCTGTTGCACATGCCGACAAATAAAAAGGGTTAGGCTTACGCCTAGTGAGTTCAAGCATTTTATCATGACTATATAAAATCATAAATCAGAAGATATTAGTTTTAGTCATGATTCGGTAAATCTTTAAGTGAAAGATTTCGACAAAGATTATCATTTCCAAAAAGGATTTCCCAAGCGGCATAAAAGACTTAGTTTAACGCATCCAAAATCCATGGGAACATTTCCCGAAAAGTGTAAAGCGTATTCCAAAATGAGTTACAATCCCAACTCACTCAAATACGTGAATAATTCTAGTTTTAGGCAAAACCTTCAAACACGGTTGACAATACATACTCAATCCTTAAAACATGGAAACCATCCATTCAAATATAACCTTTATTAAAACATAATACGAAGCTAAACCCACACAAACGTAAAATGTATTAAAATCCCAATACCAGTTAAAACATTCAATAAGAATGTAACATAAATCCGTCCATCAATCCTGGAAAAACAATCCATATACAGGTAATATAACATCAACAATGTGAATAGATAAAATACCCGAAATCAACACCCTTCGGTGACGGGGGAGACCCGATCTCATCGAGTGTGGCAAACACATAAATTAAACCACGATAAAATAAATGTAGGTAAGCTTCTTGGATGTGGAAAACGGATGACATCAACCATACTAGGTCTTTAGTCAATCCTTGGCATCAATCATACTAGATCTTTAGCCCATCTTAGACATAAACCATACTAGGTCTTTAGTTCATCTCAGACATCAACCATACTAGGTCTTTAGTCCGTCTTTGGCATCAACCATACTAGGTCTTTAGCCCCTCTTAGACATCAACCATACTAGGTCTTTAGTCCAAGCCCTCAAGTTCAACCATCCTAGGTCTTTACCTTGGAAAACCCACCATCCAAAACAAGCTTACTTAACTTAAAAATTCATACATGACATCAAAAGAATAACCAATGCATTCAAATCATGTAAACCTCAAATATGATGCAACTCATGCAATGCAAACCCCAAGCCCACGTCGAGCTTATTAAAACCGGGCAAATGCCCTCAAGACTCAATTGAGTCCAAAACTGAGCCCTCTGCTCAAAGATCTAATGATCATTTATTGACGTCACCTCATGCAAATAAAAATGCAATTAAGCATATAACACATCCTAGACTCCACCCTGAGCATGTAAAATATCAACAACGTGCAATAATATGCAACACGGTGCAATAAAAGCGACCCGTAAATAAGACTCCACATCGAACCATTTAAACCGGACAAATGTCCCAAGACTATCTCAAAGTCAAAACCGAGCAAAGTGCTCCAAGCTTGCTAGACCCATAATGTCGGTCAAAAACGCGTTTAAACATTGTTTAGGCAAGCTATACTACAAATTCATCATTAACCCCAAAACTCATTACGGGTTAAACAAAAAGGGTTTTCCCAAAGGACTCATACCCTTAAATTCTCAAAATGACACAAAACACTTAAAAGTGCATTTCCCAAATGGTTTACAAAATCATTTACACATATATGATTAAACCACTAAACAAACCTCATTTTGAGCAATCAATCTTTTAAAGACAATTTATGGTTTCTAACCATCCAAATATCCAAAAGCCCCAAATATGGGTGTTTTACACATTTATGAAGATAAACACTTCAAAAGAGTTAAATCAACTAAATAACTCCACCATATACATTTTCAAGTAAAACACACACATATTTGTAAAATATTCATTTTGACATGTACAACGTTTTCGCAAAGTAACTTGAACTCACCTTGCTAGATTTAAGCTAAATCTAGAGTTCTCCAAACGTATGCTCCTTTGATGAAGTTTGCATCCTCAAGCCAAAACTTCCAAAACCTTAACCATTTGAATCTTCCCAACAACTCTTAATCTCCACAAAAGCTCCAAGCTTCCAAATATGCTCATCAAGGGAGGAAGAGGTTTGATTACAACTTAGATGGTGAAGAAAGGTTTGATTTCTAAGAGAGCAGCTCCAAAATCGACCATGGAAACAAAGGGGTTCGGTTGAGAGGGTTTGTGAAGAAAGGAAATGAGAGAAATGAGGAAAGGCTAACAAAATCGGGCATTTAAGTGATCTGAACACCCGCGGGCGATAGTGACATAGCGATAGTGACATAGTCACTATTGCCGGGGCATAGTCGCTTACCCCAAACCCACTCGCGGTACACATCTGGCGAGAGTGACAGGGCGATAGTGACATAGTCACAATCGCCGGGGCACAATCACTCAACCCCTCACAACTCTCGGTACCACTTGGGCGATAGTGACACGGCGATAGTGACAGTGTCACAATCGCTGGGCACTATAGCTCAAGGTGTGCCGAAACTCGTTTTGGCCATAACTTCCTCGTTCTAGCTCCGTTTTCGCTCCGGGAAGAACCGTTGGACTCGTATTCGAATTCCCCATCCAACAAGACAATAAAATCTAGGATTTAAATCCAAATCCTATTTTCCATATTTTTCTTAAAAGATCGATTCCTCACTGAATCGAAGTTGTACTTATCCGAAAATCACGGGTGTTACAGTCGAGATCGATAATTCAGCATTTCTTTACACCATTTCAAAGTCGTATCAGATACTTTCGTCTTTTCTTCAACGATCCTTTGGGCATCATCCCATAGCTGACGTTGGACATCAATGGGAGCTCTTTTCAGCGCGGGGTCTTTCACCGATTGTTGGACAAGCTGGATTGCGAGTTCTCTGTCTTTTTCTTTAGCTTCCCTTCTTTCAGCGATTAACCTTTCAGCTCTGAGGTGATCCTGGTATTCCTTTTGTGAAAGTCTGAACTTTGGAGGAATAAAAGGAAGTTGATCACGCTTCAGGATGATTCGCTGATCTTCGAATCTCTTGATCATTGCATCTCTCTTTTCTTGATCCTCTTCACTCAGCTTTTGAGGAGCCAAGGAAGGTCTGTTTTGGTGAGAGAGCATCTGTTCTTCAGGTTCATCAGTCTCAGTGGTTAAATCCAAGACTGGGATTATTTCTTCAGCTCTTGTGGCTGGGATTATTCCTGGTGTTGTCGAAGGAGCTTCATCGGGATCCTCAAACAGGGGAGAGGACTAGCTGAAACACAGCGATCGTTTAAGTAAGCAGAGTTGGGGAAGAAAGAGATAGAGAAAAGAATGTGGTTAAGTGTATAGAGGTTTTATGGATAGAAGGATTGAGACTGAGAAGGGATAGAGGAGGGATGCAGTGTAAGGGAATAGAAGGTAGTGTACCTGACAAACTGGCTTTGGAAGCAAGATCGTCAGATTGTCTTCTTCAGCGAGGCCTTTGTTTTTGCCTTTGTTAGCTTCAGACGCTGCAGGCTTTGTCTTGGTCCGCTCCCCTGAAGGTTCGTTTATCGAAATCCCTTTAAGAGCTGTAGTCTTCTTAACAGGTTTGACGATAAAGGAGTCATCATCATCATCGTCATCATCATCATTCTTTGGAGAAGAAGATGGTTCATCATCAGAGATGTCGACAGCTTCATCGTCTTCAGCTTCAGATTCATATTCTTTAGCAGCTTCTTCGAGTTGCTCCCCCTCAGATACAGAGGTAAGCTTCTCGGTTCCCTCATGGTTTTCATCTCCCTGAGGTCCAGCAGTTGTTTCTTCATTTGTCTTCTCCCCCTCTTCAGTAATGGGAAGGTCTTCAGTCTTCTCCCCCTTGATAGATTCATCATGGGGAAGGTCTTCAGAGTTCTTCTCCCCCTCGATAGATTCATCATGGGGAAGGTCTTCAGAGTTCTTCTCCCCCCCTTTCTCATGATGAGTGGGGGAGGAATGCGATGACTCAGCAGATGGTGTTGATTCCCTGTCTTCTTGGCCAGGGATTCCGACATAATTTTCAATCTCCCCTAATCTGGCTTCCAGGCCAGTTATAGCAGGATTGATCTTGAGAAGTTCAGCTCGATCCGCCGGAGTAAAATGTGAAGGTGCAGGGGCAGCGACGTTCATGCGATCGAGGATCTGCTGTACCATCGTCTTCACTGAACTTACGTCAGTCTTTACTGAACTCACTTCAGTCTTTACAGCGGACATCTCTCGCTGAAGAGTACCAACCGATGTCTTCAGCGTTATGACCTCACTGGACATGGTGTTAACTATTGAGGAGAGAGAGTTGTAGTCGGTGTAGATATCAGCAAGAACTTTGGCAAAGTCACCGAGAGTACTATCAACCTTCTCCAAATCAGCTTTGGAGGCATTCTTTTCGACCTTAGTGGTCAAAGTCTTCAAGTTCTCTCCAGCGTTTGTAACCGCTGAAGAGTTGGCAATTAGAGTTTTGTTGAAAGACTCCATCTTTGTTTCCAGGGCCGTCAGGGAGGTGTTGATATCCCCCAAATTAGGACCTGAAAAAGTTATAAACTTATGAACAGAGGAAAGCTCAGAAGTTTGGGGTTGAGAGAGAGAAGTGTGTGGGATTTTGTGTATACCTGCAGGCGGGTTGGCGAAGTTGTCGAAACCTCGATGTCCTAAAAAGGTTTCGTAGTCGTCTTCAATATTTCCTAGACGACTGGAAGTACCTGCAGGTCCTGTGGTGTGTCCTATCATCCTCTGAAAATGTTCAGCAGTAGTGTCGCTGAGGATGACGGTTGTTGAGGAGAATAGGGGAATAGATTGAGTGACCAAAGAAGAGGTGAGAGGAATGGAGGATGAGAATGATGGTTGGGTGCGGGGTTCAGCGTTGGATCCGCTGAAAATCACTTCAGTCTGTAGAGAGGCTAAAGGAGGTGGGTTCATTTCCAAGTTTATAACTTCAGCGTTTAGAGACGCTGAAGCTGGGATGGAAGGGGTGGTTTGTTCAGCTGTGGCAGAGCGTACCACTGAACTTTCCATCAGCTCTTCAAGTTGAGCTGAGGAGTCTTCAACATGTAAATGCTGGGGGGGGGGGGGGGGGGTTGCTCCTTGGTTTTCTTGATTCTTTTGGATCCAAGTTGGGTAGAAGATTGTTTCCTTTTTCTAGAAGGAGTGGAGGTTGCAGCTGGGGTATCAGCGGTGGGTTTTTCCACTGAATTAGCTACAGAAGTAGAAGAAGGAGGATTAAGATGAGTTAAGAGAGTAGAGAGACATACCTCGTTTGCCACTGGCTTGAAGTCGAGTACCTTAGGGCCAACCTGAGAGAGTTTCAGGTCTCCTACTTTTGGGTAGTTATCCTTAAGGCCGGTTTGGAAGATGGCGCTGATGAATCTAGGATATGGAACCCATGATGGTCGGTCAGCAGCATAGTCTACTCTGAGCACAAGATCATCGTAGATTATCGAGGCCCAGTCAACATGAAGACCTTTCAGCAATGCATAGCCCATTGCTTGCTGAGGTTGAGCGGCTTGATCAGAGGAGCCGGTCTTTGCAGTCATGCAACTTATCAAGTGTGCGAAGATGAAGTTCATCTCGCTGGGCATTTTGGATTTCTTGATGAGGGTCAGCTTCTTCTCAGGCTTCTTGTCCCTCTCTGTTTCCCATACATAACCCATTGCATCAAAGAATGCAGTGATGGCTTCCCTATCAGCATGTTTCTTGTGTTCAGGGAGAGAAACAAAGGGTTTTTCTTTTGTGGCGATGGGAAGGCTCAGTGCTTTTCGGATAATGGCAGGGGTGATTTTTATGGTGCCAAAATCAGTGTCACAGAGGATGCAATCGATTTTCTTCGTGGGGTCTTTGGTCGATGTGAGCTGAGTGTGTCTGGCAGAATACCAGAACTGAGATAGTAGTAGTTGATGAGCAGGGGGTGTTATGGTTAGGGCTGTAGAGAGGCAACATGTTTTGAGGAAATTCACAGCATCATTCAGATGTGTGACTTGCTTTCGAGGAGGAAACTCGAAAAGCGCATAGAGATTGTTTGTTTTTGTCCAATCGAGTTCCTCAAGCGTGAACTTGACCTGAGGAGCCTTGGTGATTTCCAGTTCCTCAGCAGCAGCAGTGTTCTCAGCAGTAGGAATATCAGTAGATGCCATTGCTGTATTATCAGTTCAACCAACGATATAACAAATAAGAATAATCTTAATGTGGAAAGATTTTCCAATAAGATGGTTCGAATTTTGTCCATTTCATTCAGACAAAAATGTCTTAATGAAGATTAGGGTTTTCTTGTTTTTGAAAAAGAAATGCAAACCCAATAAAAAGTCTTGTTTTCCAGTTTCCTTTGAGGATTAGGATTCTGGAAAAACGTATGAAAAACAAGTTTAATATATTTGCGATTAAACTTGAAGAACAACCATGAAAGGTTGTGTTCATAAAACCATGAAAGAAATGATTTCATTTGAAAAAGTTCTTTTGTTTGATTTTGTAAAAATAATGAGAAGATCATTAACAAGTTTTAAGAAACAGGTAAATAAAAGAAATATTAACCTGGTTCGTTGAAGAAGATGAACAGTTCTTGAAAACTTGAGAGCAAAAATGCAACAGTAGTTTTCTTGAGGAAGAAGCTGTTCGCGTAAAGGAAAAATATAAACCCAAAATGGTTTATACAGAGAGAGTAGAGAGAGAGAGAAAATCTTGAGCGGGAAAAGATTCATCATGACACGGACACGTGTTTGCATTTGATTGGAAGGTAAACGAAACGTGCAATCATGTGTCAGAAAAAGAACGTGTCAGGGCTTATCCGTTGGTTTTAAGAAATTTCAAAGTATCGCTGTTAATGAACAAATATTCAGCGATGCAATTTGTTTTGAAATCTTACGTTCACATACGAACGTCAGCGAGTAAGAGAGAAAACATACCTTGACATCAGCGAATCAATTATGTTCAGAGAGAGAATGATAGAATGGGTTATACAAGTTGATTTTATCCTATCGCTGATCAAATGTGAACCGCTGAAGATTTTACTCTTCAAAGTTCAGCATTCCAAGCTCGCTGATGAGAAAGTTGAATCTTGTCTCATCAAGAGGTTTGGTGAACAGATCAGCTAACTGATAGTCAGTTGGGATAAAATGAAGTTCTATATCACCATTCATCACATGATCTCTGATAAAATGATACATGATTTCGATGTGTTTTGTCTTTGAGTGTAGCACTGGATTGTTGGCTATAGCGATGGCACTTGGGCTGTCGCAATAGATTGGAATTTTCGAGAGCTGAAGGTCATAGTCTAGTAGTTGATTTCTCATCCACAAGACCTGAGAAGAACAGCTTCCAGCGGCTACATACTCAGCTTCAGCAGTTGAGGTGGACACTGAGTTTTGCTTTTTACTTGTCCAACTCACCAGCTTTCCACCCAGGAGCTGACAGCCTCCTGTGGTGCTTTTCCTATCCAATTTGCAACCTGCAAAATCACTATCTAAATAGGCGATTAGATCAAACCCTGAGTCTTTGGGATACCAAAGACCTAGGTTCATAGTACCCTTAAGGTAACGAAAGATTTGCTTTACAGCGATCATATGAGATTCCTTAGGTTCACCTTGATATCGTGCACACAAACAGGTTGCGTACATAATATCGGGTCGGCTAGCTGTAAGATACAAGATAGAGCCAATCATCCCACGGTACAACGTGACATTAACAGGTATTTCATTTGAATCCTTGTCTAGTGTCAGCGGTGGTGCCATAGGGGTTTTCATAGCTGAACTCTGAGTTAAATCGAATTTCTTCAGCATATCTTTAACATACTTTCCCTGATTAATGAAAGTTCCTTTTTCATTTTGCTTTATCTGAAGACCAAGGAAATATGTTAGCTCACCCATCATGCTCATTTTATACTCTTCTTTCATTCTATCAGCGAAACGAGTACAAAGGTCAGGGTTAGTAGAACCAAATATAATGTCATCAACATATATATGAACAAGAATAATATGACCTTTTACTTTCCTGAAGAATAGAGTCTTATCGATTTTACCACGCTCAAATTTTTCAATATGTAGATAAGTAGAGAGAGTGTTCTGTGTCTTGAAGTTTAGATGAGAGAGCCTCTTATGCCATAGCCAGTTGACATCAGATGAGGCTTTTGAGAAGAAACAGGAGTTCTCAGTGGTTGTTGAGTCCATGTTTATTACATAAACATTTTCCAAACGATAACCGCTGAGAGCTATCTTCTCCTTTTTGTCAGCGACAAAGCAGGATTCCTTAGTAAAGATTACTTTGTTATCCTTGTCACAAAGCTGATTGATGCTTAGAAGATTATGCTTCAGCCCTTCAACATATGCGACTCTTCTAAAGGTTGTTGTACCATTAAATAGTACACCAAATCCTCGGGTATGTCCTTTTCCATTTCCACCGAAAGTTACAGAGGGACCCTTCTCTTCTTTGTACTCAGTGAGCAGGTTCTTCATACCAGTCATGTGTCTAGAGCATCCGCTATCGAGATACCAGATACCCTTCTTAACTTGAGTTGCAGAGGTTGAAGTAGAGGGAATGTCAGAATTGTCTTCCTCATTTTCAAGTTTGGCCATGAGACATAGATTGGCTTCATCATTATCTTCAGAGTCAGATGATTCTTCTTCGTCAGAGGCAGCCCAATCATAGTCAGCCATGAGGCCTTTGCCTTTCTTCTTAAAGGTTTTCAGCTTTGCATACCTTTCTTTCAGCTTTTTATATTTTTCATCTCTATTCCTGGGAATAAAGTTTTTCTTGGGAAAAGCTGAGGGTCTAGAGACTTTCTTTGACCTGCACTCGCTAGCAAAATGTCCTATCTTTTCACAGTTATAGCAAGTAGCAGTAGCCTTATCAACAGGGGTTGATGATCTTGGCTTGTCAGTAATAGCAAGAGGTTTATTCTTCTTGAAATTACTCTTTCTAGCAAATCTCCTGAACTTATTAGCCAGGAATGCCAGAGTTTCATCATTATCTGAAACGTCAGAGTCTGATGATCTTTCAGAGTTAGTTTCCAACTCAGTGACAGTGATAGTCGATCGCTGAGTGGAAGGTGACTCTGAGATTAAAGCAACATGGGTGCTTTTGGAATCTTTTACAAGTTTCTTCTTAAGATGACTCGATTGCTCATGATTCAACATCGTGCCATATAAGGTAGAAAGGGTCATTGATTTTAGATCCTTTGACAGCTTGAGACACATAGAACAACTGTCCCAGCTTTCAGGTAAACATTCTAAGAACTTTGTCAGTACTTCAAAGTTAGAATATTCCTTACCAACAGTTTTTAGATCTATTATTAAGAAGTTAAAACGTTGGTGTACTTCAGAGAGAGTTTCATTCTTACCACAAATGAAGCTTTCATACTGTCTTACCAGGTTGATCTTTCGAGAGTCCTGGACTTCAGAAGTACCTTCATACTGAACACAGATTGTGTCCCACATAGCTTTTGAGGTTTTCAGGTTCATGACGGAATGGTAGACTTCGTCAGGAAGAGCCATGGAGAGTATGGATCTGGCTTTGGTGTCGATAGCCACTTTCTTCTTATCTTCATCAGTCCACATATGAATTTTCTTAGGAATCAGCCTTTCTGGAATAGCAGGTCTATTCTCAGCGGCTGGAACTACAACATCAAATCTTACAGGAATATATGGGCCGTTTTCAAGATAATAAGACATAGTAGGGTCTACACCTTCTAAGAAGAGAATCATCTTATTTTTCCGTAGATTAAAATTATCTCTGGAGAATCTAGGGGGTTTTGCAAGAGAACCGTTGTCAATATAGTTTGTGCTTGTGTTGGTAGCCATTTTAAGAAATAGCTAGGAAGAGAAATCTTAGTATAGATCAGATCTTGTTTATGAGATTAAACCAATCTGCTCTAATACCACTTGTTGGTCCCGAAGGGCTATACAAGTTTGTAGAAGGGGGGGTTGAATACAAACACACGTTTTTACTTTTCTAAATTGTTTATTGATAAATCAAGACAATTTACAGCTTGTTGCGGAACAAGATAAGGAATAAATCCTAATCTAAACAAGTTGGAACACTAAGTTTTCTTGCACTAAGAAAGAGAAGGAAATTACTAATAATAACCTATCTCAAGATAAGAAGATGACTTGACCAGAGTTAGCAAGTGTTTCAAGAATGAAGCTGGAGTCCTTCTTATATACTGCATGCATTTAATGCATGACAATTTATACTTTACACGTGGCAGCAGCTCATTGGTTGTTGGGTCTGACTTTAGTAGACAACCTTAGTAGCCGCATGTTTGAACAGTGTAGTATCAGAGTGGTTGTACGATTTCAGACAATAAGGAGGTTCTTTTCTGACATATCGTACGGAGTCGTGCAAGGGTGGTTAATACAAAAGTACTTTGTACGGAGGACTTCATGATCAGCTTTCGTTGAATCAGAGCTTTATCATTCTATATCAGTGAATGACAAAGTTCAGCGATAGCTGAAGTCTTGTACTTGATACTTCACGTTGAGTGGACAAATCTGAGTCTTCGCTGATCCGCATCAGTTCATTAGGAGACTTGTCGCTGGTTCTTGAGCTTGATCTTCGACTTCAGCGTAGAACCTATGTTGACGTGAATCTTGTCTTCAGGGATCATAAGTAAACAACTAACTTATCAGCGATCACCATAAGGACTGAACAGGCTCAGAGCATTATGGTGAACAGTGTTCGCTGAATGTTTAATCTAAAGAACAAGAGTTCCTATCAGCGGTATTGAATTAGTCTTAGTACATCAGCGATAGTGAAACTCTAATACATATTGTTTACTTACAATTTTCACTAAGTGTTTAATAGGGGGTCATTATCAAATCACTGAGGGTTTGGATCAACAGCAGGACATGGAGATTTGATTGGTTTGCATGTTTATGAACACTAAACTTTTAGGTTCACGTGTATTCATGTGTGGTAAAGAATATATGGTTTCTCAAATTCAAAATTCATTCATGTTTATCAAATAAAATCAAAGAAAATATAGGATTGGCAACCTATGGCTAAAATCAAGAAAAATATAAGATTTGTAACTCTTCATTAAAAGAATGTTACAAATATATAAAATACCATTCATACCCCTATTTATATATTGCACATGCATGTAAAACCACTAATGAAGATGATTTTTGATTGGTTGAAAATGGTTAGTAAAGTTAACAAGAATTAGGAGGTGTTGATCAAAACTCTCTCAGTGATTTGACGATGACCCTTAGAAATACTTAGTGAAAATTGCATTTAACATCCGTGTGTATTAGTATTTCGCCATCAGCGATAACATACTGAGTCTGTTCAGTAACGTTGATAGCTTCTAAAGTAATAGTGTTAGATGTAATCCCTAAAGACAAGTCTCGCGACCATAAGAGTTCATCGATGACATCGAAGACAAAACTGATGAACAAAGACAGGTCTGCTCATGATCTGAAGCGGACATCAGTGAAACCAAGAAAAGTCTACACACGCGCGACAATTCAAGAATAAGACTTCAACGATAGTTGACTTACATCAGGCCTCACTAATGGAAGATCTCATCAGCGATCGCTGATCATGGAGCTTGTGCTTCAAGAGTTGTTTGTCTTATCCTCTTGCACAAAAGTACGAAGGTATAGAAGAAGTTTACCTTTTGTCCATAATCGTACAACTACTCTGCCACCTACACTGTTCACCATGCGACCCAAAGCATGTCTTTGATAAAAGTCAGAAGCATGTGCCCAATGAGAAGCTGGCACGTGTAAAGTGCTCCTGCCATGCATTTAATTCATTTAATGCATTTAATGCATAGGGTATTTTCTTTTTTTGCTATGTCATAATCAAATAGGGGGAGATTGTTGATCCAAACCCTCAGTGATTTGATAATGACTCTCTAAGAATCACTTAGTGAAAATTATAAGTAAACAATATGTATGTGTTTCACTATCGCTGATAAAGTACTAAGTCTGTTTCAGTACCGCTGATAGGAAACTCTAGTTATTTGTTAAGTTCAGCGATACTGTTCATCAACAAGCTCTGAGCCTGTTCAGTCTTACTGATGATCGCTGATAATCTTTGTTGTTTACTTATGATTCCTGAAGACAAGTTTCACGTCAACTATGTTCTACGCTGAAGTCGAAGATCAAGCCAAAGAACCAGCGACAAGTCTACTAATGAACTATGCGGATATCAGCGAAGCCAAGATTTGTCCACTCAACGTGAAGTTTCAAGTAGAAGATTTCAGCGAACGCTGAACTTTATCACTCGCTGATAAAGATCTATTCAGCGAACGCTGATCATGAAGTTTCCTCTACAAGTTACTTTTGTCTTACCCCCTTGCACGTCTCCGTACGAAATGTAAGAATAGACATCCCTTTTGTCCATAATCGTACAACCAACTCTGATTCTACACTGTTCATCATACGGTTACTAGGTTGTCTACAAAGGTTAAACCATGCAACCAATCAGCTGCTGCCACGTGTAAAGTTGTACTGATATGCATTAAATGCATGCAGTATATAAGAAGAAAGCTACTTTAGAAATGAAGTGCTCGACCATCTTCTTATCTCTACTACTTTGTGTTAGAATATTATACTTAATATTCTTATCTCCTTTCTAACTTATTTCTAGTGCAAGAAAACTTAGTGTTTCTCTTAACTTGTTTAGATTAGGTTTATTCCTTAATCTTGTTCCGCAACAAGTTGTAAATTGTTTGATACATATCAATAAACAATTTAGAAAAGTAAAATCTGTGTGTTTGTATTCACCCCCCCATTCTACAAACTTGTATAACCTGTAACACCCTCGAATTGGGAAAGAGCAACTAATTAAATGTTTTTTATAATTACATCCGAAACAATAGGTGAAATACCTCAACATACAAACTATAATTGTCTCCAAACAAAATATAGTGAAGCAAGTCTTATAACCAAGACTAAACTCACTTCGGATGTCACTAAACCCAAACACAAGTGCTATTCCCAAGGGTTAATGCGGAAAATATCACTACGACAATCCACCTCTCGAGCACACTTCTAGCACACAATCTTTCACATGTGTCACTAGAACTACTCCCAACCTGAGACATGTTGCACATGCCGACAAATAAAAAGGGTTAGGCTAATGCCTAGTGAGTTCAAGAGTTTATAGCATGAATTAACCAATTCTTTGAAAGAAAGTTTGTAATAAAGGTTTTGATTTCCAAAGGAGTTTACAAAGGATATAAATGACTCATTTTCAACGCACCCCAAAATCCATGAGTAATATTCCCCAAAAGGTATAAAGCGTTTTCCCAAAAATGAATACAATCCAAAACTCATTCAATACGTGAATAAACCTTTAATAGGCAAAAACTTTCAAATACGGTTGACAACAAATTACTCAACCCATAAATCATGGAAAACCATCCGTTTAATTATAACCCTCCAATGAAAACATAATACGAAGCAATACTCACACAACCGTAAAATGTAAAGGAGTTCCAAATACCGTAAATACGGAAGTGACCTGCTTTATTTAAACCCCAACATACATGTGGGAAATTCAATATTGAAATCATCCAAAAGCAGTCAAAGTATAAGACCAACAATAATAATAAAACAGGGACAACATAAGGTCCCAAATAGGTTGGTCATTGACGGGGGAGACCCGTAGCACTAATAGTTCTAACCAAGGAGTCGAGGTCCTTAGTGTCTTTAGCATAAATGCGACACCCTGGAATACCGTAGTGCCTTCAGCATAAATGCGACACTTTGAGATACCTTAGTGCCTTAATATCTCTATTATTTTCCTTGCATAAACTTGTTTTTTTATCTTATTCTTGTTTTTAAAAGATCAAACAAACGAACTTTCATAAAATAAAATCATTTTCTCTTCATGATTTTATTAACACAATCTGGAAACAGATTGTTCTTCGAGTTTATAATAAAAATATTAAACTTGACTTTTCATTTGTTTTTCCAGAATCCCTTTCATAAAAGGAAACTGAAAAACAAGATTATTCACTATGTTTTGTACTCTTTTTCAAAACTAGAAAACCCTAATCTCCATTAAGACATCTTTTTCTGAATGGAAAGTGAAAACCCCTAAAAACATCTTATTTTGGAAAATCTTTCCACATTAAGACATTATTCTTTATCCTCTTCATGTTTATATGTGTAAACAGAAATGGCATCTACTGAAGCTCCCACTGCTCAGTCCCCTACTACCTCTGACAAGGTTGAACTCGTCAAAGCTCCTCACGTCGAATTCGAACTCGAGAAAGTTACCTTTCCAGGAAATAATCCTTATGCCCTTTTCGATTTCCCTCCAAGGAAGAAGATTACACACCTGGATGGCGCTGTTATTTTTCTCCAGACCTATCCTTTATCGACAGCCCTGACCATCAATCCTCCAGCTCACAAACACCTACTAGCTCAGTTCTGGTATACTGCCAGAAGAGTTGTGATCACCTCCTCCAAAGACACAAACAAAAAGATCGATGTCATCCTCTTTGACACCGAACATGGTTCCTCCAAAATTACCCCTGGCTCTATCGGGTCTGCCCTCAACCTTCCTGGTAGTTCCAAAGAAAAACGCTTTGTCCCTCTACCAAATCCCACAAAAAACCCCACTGATAGAGAAGCTCTCATTGCATTCTTTGATGCAATGAAGTATGTATGGGAAACAGGAAGAGACGGACTCCCTGAGAAGAAGTTGACTGCCATCAAGAAGTCCAAAATGCCCAGCGAGATGAACTTCATCTTCGCTCACTTGATCAGCTGCATGACAGCAAAGGTTGGTTCTACTGACCAAGCCTCCAAACCCCAGCAGGCTATGGGTACTCACTGCTGAAGGGCCTTCACATTGATTGAGCAAAGATCATTTTTTGACAATATGCTGCTCAGGGTGGATGCAACAGAGAGACCAACAGCTATTCCATTTCCCCGGTTTCTCAGCGCTCTCTTCCTACAAGGACTCGGAGACGAATACCCAAAAGTGGGCGACCTGAAACTCTCTCAGGTTGGCACTAAAGTTCTCGACTTCAAGCCCCTGCCAAACGAGGTACGTCTTACTACTCTCTTATCTTTTCTCAACCCCACTTCTTCGACTTCTGCAATTACCTCCACGGTATTCCCAACCGATGGCACCCAGGCTGCAACATCCATCTCCTCTCGAAAGAGAAAACAATCTTCAACCCTACTTGGCTCCCCTAAGCCCAAGAAGTCCTCAAAGAAGCAACCCCCAAGCCTTCCCAGGCTGAAGACTCCACGGTTCTCTCTTCACAAGAGCCGTTGGAAAGTTCAGTGGCACGCTCTGCCACAGTCGATGAATCCATCCCTTCCATACCAACTTCAGCGTCTCTAAACGCTGAGGTTATTAACTTGGAACAGAACCTCCCTCCCTCAGTACCTCTAAGTATTGAGGAAGTAATTCTCAGCGGATCCAACGCTGAACCTGCTTCCAAAACCCTCTTCTCAACCATCATTCCTCCCACTATCTCCTTGGACACTCCACTTATTTTCCCCCCATTCTCTACAACAAACATCATTCTCCACGATACAAATGTTGAAGCTCTACAGAGGATGATAGAGCAGAATGTAGGACCTGCGGGCACTTCAAGGCGTCAACCTTCTCTGGAAGACGACTATGAAACTTTCTCAGGTCATCGGAACTTCAAAGACTTCACTAACCCACCCGCAGGTATACACAAAAACATACACACTCCTCTCTCTCAATCCCAAACTTCTGAGCTTTCCTTTGTTCACAAGTTTTTAACTGTTGCAGGTCCTAATTTGGGAGACATCAACAACTCTCTCAAGGATTTGTCAACAAAAGGGGAATCTCTCACCACCACTCTCTCCTCAAACTCTTCAGCGGTTACAAACGCTGGAGAGGCTCTCAAGACACTCACCACAGAGGTGAAGGGCGAAGCCTCCAGTGCTGATCTGGAGAAGGTGGAAGGTAGCCTTTCAAATCTAGCTACTACTCTTGCTGAAAACTCCACATCCATCAACAAGCTCAACTTCACCAATGGCACCCTCTCCACCAACTTCTCAACCCTGTCCGACGAAGTCACATCGCTGAAGACAGTGGTTGGTAACCTTCAGGGAAAGGTGTCTTCCTTGAAGACGGATGTAAGCACTTTCACCAACCTTCTGCAGCAAATCCTTGATCGCTTGAATGCTTCTACATGTGCTCCCTCACATTTCACTCAAGTTGATCGAGAGGATCTTCAAAAGATCAGTCTAGCTATTTTTGGCCTGGATGACAGAATAGCAAGGAATGAAACTTGCGTTGGGATCACTAGCCTTGAAGACAGTGACCCAAAGCATGCTGACATTGCTGATGCTGCTACTGTTTCCTCCCCCACATATGATGTGGAAGAGGGGAAGAAGAATCTAGAAGACCTTCCCCATAATGTTGAGGGGGAGATGAAAACTCAAGAAGACCTTCCCCATAACTCTGAGGGGGAGGGTATTATTTCTAATGCTGCTTATAAACCTCAGGGAGTTGAAAACCCTGAGAGAACCGAGAAACCTCCCTTTGAATTTGAGGGGGATCAACTCGATGAAGCTGATGCTGATGTTACAGAACCTTATGCTGATGAGAAAGAATCTGAAGAAGAAGAAGACTATGAAGACGTCAATATCGATGATGATGATATCGACTGCTCCTTCCAGCCGATCAAAAGAACCCCTGCTCTCAAAGGGGTAGTCTTTAAAGACACTTCAGGGGAGGGGACAAAGAAAAAGCCTGCAGCGACCGAAGCCGATAAGGGCAAAAACAAAGGCGTCGCTACAGAAGGCAACCTGACGATCTTGTTTCGAAAGCCAATTTGTCAGGTACAATATATTTTCTTCCCTTACACTGCATCCCTCCTCTATCCCTTCTCAACCTCAGTTCTCCTCTCCATAAAACCTCTATACACTTAAACCTCATTCTTTTCTCTATCCTTTTTTCCCAAATGATCTTACTTAAACGATCGTTGTGTTTCAGCTAGTCCTCTCCCCTGCTTGAGGATCCAGCTGAAGTTCCTCCTGCTGAAACTCCAATAATTCCAGCCCCAAGCGCTGAAGAAATAATCCCAGTCTTAGATTTCGCTGAGACTGATGACATTTTTGAAGAAGAACAGGAAGAAGAACCACTCTCTCATAAGAATTGACCTTCCTTAGTTCCTCAAACGCCAAGTGAAGAAGAAACGAAAAAGAGAGCTGTTATGGTTCAGAAACTTGAAGCTCAACGCCTTGTTCCTCATCACCCAAGGCATTTCACAAAAAAAGAAATCGTTGAAGCTCTCAAAGATGAACAAATCTTCACTGAACGAAAGAAGGCTGAAGAAAAAGACAGAGAATATGCCCTAGAGCTTGCTCAGCGTTCTTTCGACGATCCAGACTTGAAAAGATTTCCTGTTGCTGTCCAAAAGAAACTACTGAAGGACGCATAGAAGACTCACCAGGAAAAGACCAAAGTCAGCGGCACCACTCTTGTATGGTGTTAGAAGATGTGCCACTACAAACAACATCCCTCAAGGATAAAAGCTATAAATGTAAAAGGGAGATATGCTCTGAAAAACAATATAAAGGTACCAACCGTTAATGTCAAAATAGTCAGAGAAAATGGCCACAACAGAACTGTCTACATGTCAGCCATAAACACCTTCGGTCTCGCTGAATGGTTGGAGATGAGTAGCAATTCAAAGATCCCGCTCAACTTTCAGGACCTATATCGAACAAGAAAAAAACAAACAGATCGACTTGGTTTCCTCAGCGGTTGATATTCCTCGTCCTCCATCAATTCAAAAGAAGTGAGCTGCTCCAAAGAAGAAGACCCCTTCCTCTCCTGGCCCGACAATAAGAAACGAGACAGGGATTGAATTCTCTCGTGATGCAGTTCTTGGCCCTGCCCCTGACCTCTCCGGACTTGACGTATCTCTACCTCCTGCTGAAACTTTCTTCCCTGGCAGAGTAATAAGCAATCCTTATGGCATCTTCTTCTATAACTTCAATGGTCGTGAATGCTTTCAATGCATCTCTGAGTTATACAAAACTCCAATCGAATAACTCAGATATTTACTATACTGGTGTGAGTACAAACAAAGTCTCTTCGGACAACTCCTGAAACCCCACATCTATCGTGAAGCAAAGAAAAGAAGGGATCAGGGAGTCACAGTCCCTGATTGGATGATTCCAGAGACTGACACTCTTGATGAACTTGTCAAGAAAGAATCTGGTTAGCTGATAGGATTTCCTTGTAATTCTTCTATTTTTATCAGCTTATATCTTTTGTACTTGTAAATTTATTTGTTGTACTTGTAATTTTTCTACTTCCCTCTGTAACATATACGAAGTTTAAAGAAAAATTTCAGCGAATGTACTTTACTCCATCTGTACTTAAAAGATCCCAGAAAACAGTAAAAGGGACAAATATTTTATGAGTTCTTTTTATCCTTATGTTTTCATACTTAGCAATTTTCTTTTTTTGCTATGTCATAATCAAATAGGGGGAGATTGTTGATCCAAACCCTCAGTGATTTGATAATGACTCTCTAAGAATCACTTAGTGAAAATTGTAAGTAAACAATATGTATGTGTTTCAATATCGCTGATAAAGTACTAAGTCTGTTTCAGAACCGCTGATAGGAAACTCTAGTTATTTGTTAAGTTCAGCGATATTGTTCATCAACAAGCTCTGAGCCTGTTCAGTCTTACTGATGATCGCTGATAATATTTGTTGTTTACTTATGATCCCTGAAGACAAGTTTCACGTCAACTATGTTCTACGCTAAAGTCGAAGATCAAGCCAAAGAACCAGCGACAAGTCTACTAATGAACTGATGCGGATATCAGCGAAGCCAAGATTTGTCCACTCAACGTGAAGTTTTAAGTAGAAGACTTCAGCGAACGCTGAACTTTATCACTCACTGATAAAGATCTATTCAGCGAACGCTGATCATGAAGTTTCCTCTACAAGTTACTTTTGTCTTACCCCCTTGCACATCTCCGTACGAAATGTCAGAATGGACATCCCTTTTGTCCATAATCGTACAACCAACTCTGATTCTACACTGTTCATCATGCGGTTACTAGGTTGTCTACAAAGGTTAAACCATGCAACCAATCAGCTGCTGCCACGTGTAAAGTTGTACTGATATGCATTAAATGCATGCAGTATATAAAAAGAAACCTACTTTAGAAATGAAGTGCTCGACCATCTTCTTATCTCTACTACTTTGTGTTAGAATATTATACTTAATATTCTTATCTCCTTTCTAACTTATTTCTAGTGCAAGAAAACTTAGTGTTTCTCTTAACTTGTTTAGATTAGGTTTATTCCTTAATCTTGTTCCACAACAAGTTGTAAATTGTTTGATACATATCAATAAACAATTTAGAAAAGTAAAATATGTGTGTTTGTATTCAACCCCCCCCCCCTTCTACAAACTTGTATAACCCCTCCGGGACCAACAGGTATAAATAGGAGCAATACCCCTTCATTTTGAAGGATCTCTGGACTGCTAAGTGCAAGTAGAAAATCTATATTTTTCTACTTATTCCTTCTATCTATTTTCTAAGTGAAAGAAATCTTTGTGATTCTATGTTTGTTTAGATTAGGTTTTACTTACTCTTATTCCGCAACAACAAACTGTAAATTGTATTTTGATTTATCAATAAACAATTTAGAAAAGTAAAAATTTGTGTTTGTATTCAACCCCCCTTTCTACAAACTTTCACCCTTGTAGAACCCTTCGGGACCAACAAGTGGTATCGGAGCAGATTGTTTAATCTTGTAAACAAGATCTTGCTTATCTCTCTTCCTTGCTATCCTTCAAATGACATTCAACTCAAACACAAACTATATTGATAATGGTTCTCTTGCAAAACCTCATCGATTCAGCAAAGATAACTTTAATATTTGGAAGAATCGAATGATACTCTTTCTTGAAGGTATAGATCCTACTATGCCTTACTATGTTGAAAATGAACCATATGTTCCATTTATCATAGCTCCTACAATTCCTGCCACTACTACTACTGAAGCCATTTCTGAAAGGGAAGTTATCAAAGAAGTCTCCAAATGGTCTGATGAAGACAAGAAGAAGGTAACCATTGATACCAAGGCTAGATCAGTCATATCTATGGCTCTACCTGATGAGGTTTATCACTCAGTAATGAACCTTAAAACGTCTAAAGCCATGTGGGACACAATCTGTGTTCAATATGAAGGTACATCCAAAGTACAAGAATCCAGAAAGATAAATCTAGTAAGAGAATATGAAAGTTTCATTTGTGGTAAGAATGAATCTTTATCTAAGGTTGTTGGTCCCAAAGGGTTATACAAGTTTGTAGAAGGGGGGGGGGGGGGTTGAATACAAACACATATTTTTATCTTTCTAAATTGTTTATTGATATATATCAAACAATTTACAGTTTGTTGCGAAATAAGATCAAGTTCAAAACCTAATCTAAACAAACTATGACAATCACACATATTTCTTGCACTAGAAAAGATAGAGAGAAAATAAGAAAAAGAAATATTTTCTTGCACTAAGTAGTTCAGCGAGGAAAGGCAAGCACTTCAGATATGAAGTAGGGTTTCCTATTTATACTGCATGCATTAAATGCAAGTCAGTACAACTTTACACGTGGCAGCGTCTAGTTGGTTGCATGGATTTGACTTTAGCAAACATCCCTTTTGGCCGCATGATGAACAATGTAGTTGGCAGAGTGGTTTGTACGATCCTGGACAAAGGGATGTCCATTTGACAAATCGTACAAAGGCGTGCAAGGAGATAAGACAAAAGTCACTTGTAGAACATGCTTTATGATCAACGATCACCGAATTGATCTTTATCAGCGAATGATAAAGTTCAGCTCTCGCTGAAGTCTTCTACTTGAAACTTCACGTGAAATGGACAAGTCTTGGCTTCACTGATATCCGCATCAGGTCACTAGTAGACTTAGTCACTCGTTCGTCAGCTTGGTCTTCGATTTTAGCTTTGAACTCAGTTGTCGCGAATCTTGTCTTCAGGGATCATAAGCATACAATTACATGATAAGCATTCAGCGATCATCATCAGGACTGAACAGGCTCAGGTCTCGCTGATGTACAATTATCGCTGAAGTATAAATTAAAGAGCACATGTTTCCATCAGCGATACTAAACAAACTTAGTATATTTTCTTAGATGGTGAAACACTGATACATATTGTTTACTTACAATTTTCACTAAGTAGTTTTGAGGGTCATTATCAAATCCCTGAAGGGTTTGGATCAACAATCTCCCCCTATTTGATGATGACTAGGCAATAAAGGAAAATTGCTAAGTTAAAAACATAAGGATAAAAAAGACTCATAAAATACGTGTCCATTTACTGTTTTCAGGGATCTTTTCTAGTACTGATGGAGTAAATTACTTCACTGAAATTTTTCAATACTTCGTAAATACAAGATTACAAGGGAAGTTGAAAAATTACAAGTACAGTGAAAAATAATTACAAGTACAAAAAGTTTACAAAGCTGATATGATAGAAGAAATACAAGAGATCCTATCAGCTATTCAGGTTCTTTCTTGACGATAAGTTCATCAAGAGTGTCAGTTTCTGGAATCATCCAATTAGGGACTTTTATTCCCTGATCCCGTCTTAGTTTTGCTTCGCGGTAGACTTGGGACTTCATGAATGTTCCAAGGAGGGAGAAGTCACACCAGTGTAATAGGTCACTGAGTTGTTCGATAGGAGCGATGGGTAACTCTGACCAGCGTTGGAAGCACTTGCGACCAGTGTATTCAAGAAAGAAGATGATGTAAGGTTCGCTGATTACCTTTCCAACTACGAATTCTTCAGCAGGTGGCAGTGAGATGTCGAGGCCTGAGAGATCAGCATCTGGATCGAGTACAACTTCACGAGAAAAGTTAACACCAGTCTCGTTCTGTATAACAGGGACTGAAGATGGCGGAGCCTTCTTCTTTGGAGCACTTCATTTTTGTTGGATGGCTGGAGGAAGAGGCAAATCAACCACTGATGAGACTTGGTCGATTAGCTTGTTGATAGAACTTTCAACACAAGGTTTAAAGCTTGATCGGGATCGCTGAGTTACAACCCAAATTTCCAACCATTCAGTTAGCCCAAGTTTCTCTAATGCTGAGAGATAGCAGATTCTCGATACACCGTTCTCCCTGATCATTGTAACATCGATCAGTGAGACTCCTCTGATAGTTCTCCCCTTCAGGTTTACATGTTTGATTCTTGCTGGTAAACACCTGAAGTGGACTTTCTTTTCACACCATGCCAGGGTAGAGTCGTTGACTTGAACTTTCTTTTCTTTCTTCTCACAAGCCTCTTTTAGTAGTTGTTACTGGACTCTGAAGGGAAATTTCTTTACTGAATGTTGGGCAAGTTCAAGAGCAATGATTTTGTCGTTGATCTCAGTCTTCTGTTGTTCAGCGAGAATCTTCTCAGCCTTAAGACTTTCAGCTATTTCCCTCTCAGTCAGGCAGCTGAGATGGGCAGAGATGAGTCGTTAACTTTCCAGCTTCTGGATCATAACTGATTTCCTTTGATGTTCATCTTCATCTGATCGCTGATAAGGCAGAGAAGGTCTTCTAGGATGGGTAAAAATTTCTTGTTCTTCAGCATCTTGTTCATCAGTCTCATTCAGGATCAAGACTGGGATTATTGCAAGATCTTCAGTGTTGATCGCTGAGATTATTTGTTGCGATGTTGATGGAGGAGCTTCAGCGGTAGCCTCAAGCAAAGGAGAGGACTAGCTGAAACAAAATGATCAATTGAGTTAGGTCATTTAAAGGTTAAGAAAAAATAGAGAAATGAATGGCTAAGTGTTTAGAGGTTTTAGAAAGAGTAGGGTAGAAGTTGAGAAGGGGTAGAGGAGTGAGACAGTGTAAGGGAAGAAAAAGTAACATACCTGACAGGTTGGCTTCTTCAAAAGTATATCCAAATTGTCATCGGCAAGGCCCTTGTTTTTGCCTTACTGAGTCTTCTTGGCAGGAGACTTTGCAGCGGTCCCCTCTCCTGGTACATTTATGGAGACACCCTTCAGAGCAGGGGCTTTGATGACGTCAAGCTGAAACCAGTCATCATCATCATCATCCTTGGAAGAAGGATGGGATGAAGATTCTTCATCGGCTATGTTCAGCTCCTCCTCGTCTTCCTCTTCCTCATCCTAAGAATTGATATCAAGAACTTTGTCAGCGTAAGAATGAGGAGGGTCTTCGCCATGCTCCCCCTCAGAAGGAGAGGGTCTTTCAACGGTTCCCTCAGGATGATCAACTTCCTGAGGGTCAGTTTCATTTTACTCTTCCTCCCCCTCAACATTCAGGGGGAAGTCTTCGGCATTCTTCTCCCCCTCTTCCACTGAATGGGGGGAGGTAACAACAATATGTATAGCAGCATCAACATGTTCCTCAGGGACCCTGTCTACTTGGACAGGGTGCCCTGAAGTTGAGGCCGTTAACACCTCAACAGTATCCAACCTGGTTTCCAGGTCGAGAATGCGAGATGTAGCCAAAATGACGAAATCCGTTGTCATCCCTAGAAGTTTCGATCATTCTGAGAGAAATGGGAGACAGGGATCGTCGGGTCTTCCATCCTTTCCAAGATCTTGGTGAGCAGCGAGTTGGATTCACTGACCTTTGTAGAAAGGTTGCTCACCTCACCTTGGAGGTTTAAGACGGTTGTTTTTAGGGACCCAACTTCACCGCTGAGACTGGTGAATTGGGTAGAGAGATCTTGGAGTCGCTGGAGATTGTGACGACCTCTGACTTGACGGCCTGGAGCGCTGATGTATTATTGTTGAGGGCGAGGTCCAGGTTCTTCACTCCCCCTTTCAAAGATGAAAGATCAGCAGAAGTTGCTTTGTCTTCCAGGGAGGTGGAAATATTCTTCAGCGTCACCCCAACGTCATTAATTGTTGAGGTGTTTGATCCGAGGTTGGAGGAGAAAGAGTCCACTTTACCAGCGATGCCCTTGAGAGACGTGCTGATCGTGCCCAGATTAGGACCTGAAACAGAAAGTAACTTGTGAGCAAAGGAAAGCTCAAAAGTTGGGGTTTCAGAAAAGGTTGAGGATTGTGTTTGGATACCTGTAGGATTTGGGTTAGAGAAGAGACTGAAATCACGAGTTCTTCCACAGTGTTCAAAGTCGTCCTCGAATGAACGAACATGGATAGTTGTAGAAGATCTTACAGGTATTGTAGAGTTACGCTGCATCAAATTTCGGAGCATAGCAACGCTTGTATCCATCACTGAGAAAGATGGAACCGTAGGGGGATTGGAGATGACCAAAGGAGCAGAAGAAGAAAAAAAGGCTGAGAAAGATGTTGTTGCAGCAGTTTCAATGCTGGAGTCGTTGAGAAATATCTCTTCAGCGTTTAGAGGCGCTGAAGATAATATGGTAGTTCCAGTGAAGCTTCAGAGACATGATGCTCTAAAGTGGTCATGGGGATGGTTGCTGCAGATGTGGAGGAGTTGACCATGAAACCATCAAGTGTTGCCTGTGAAGAGGCCAACACTCAATCTTGAGCATGTGAAGGCTTGGGGTTCTCCTTGAAGGTCTTTTTAGACTTATGGGTGTCAAGGGGGATAGTAGATTGTTTCCTATTTTTGGAGGATGTGGTGGTTGCAGCCTGGGTAGCAGCGGTGGGTTGCGCCGCTGACAAGGTAGCTGCAGAAGGAGAAGAAGTGGGGCGTAGAAAAGAGAGTAGAGTAGAAAGACTTACCTCGCCTTGTATCGGTTTGAAGTCGAGAACTTTAGGGCCAACCTGAGAGAGTTTGTAATCTCCCTTCGCTGGGTAGTTGCGCCCTAGAAGCATTTGGAGAATAGCGCTGATAAAGCGAGGGTAGGAAACAATTGAAGATCTCTCAGGATTCTCGACCCGGTCCATCAGGTCTTCAAATATGATTCGGGCATAGTCCACGTTCAGCCCTTTCAGCAGTGAGTAGGCCATGGCTACCTGAGTCTTGGCAGCTTGATCAGTAGAGCATGTTTTGGCCGTCATGCAGCTGGTGACGTGGGCGAAGATGAAGTTGATTTCACCAGGCACTTTATTCTTGAGGACTTTAGTGAGTTTCTTGTCATCCTCCATGGTTCGGGTCTTGTCCCATGAGTAGTTCATGAGATCAAGGAAGGCGATCAGCTCTTGTTCACCATTAGTGGTGTTTGGGTCAATGTGAGGGACGAAGGGGTTTGTCTTGGTACTTCTAGGAAGGTTTAGTGCTTACCGGATGGCTGAAGGGGAAATGGCTCCTTTACCCAGTTCGGTTTGATACCCAATCACTGAGTATTCCTTTCCAGTTCTTTTGGAGATTGTAGTGGTACGATGGGCAGTGTACCAGAATTGTTGTAAGAGGTTGCGGTGTCCAGGGGGGGTGCTGGTCATAGCAGTGGCTAAGGGGCATGTCTTGATGAAGTTGACAGCGTCAGTGAGATGTGGGGCTGGCTTTTTCTTTGGGAATTCCAGCAGAGCATAAGGGTTGTTCGAGGCAAGGACGATCTGGTTTAGCTCACATTTCAGGTTTTCAGCCTTTGTCATGACTAGAGGAGAAGCAGTGTTGGTAGCAACAATGTTTGAGGATGCAATTTCTGAGTAGAAAAAAATAGAAGGATAATGAAGGAACTTCTTAAAATAGAAATGTTTTATCCAAAGTAAGGGTTTTGAAGGTTTTAGGGTTTTACAATTTCCTTTTTAGGGAAAAAAAACAAAAAAAATGGGTTTATTAGTTTTGAATAGAGTACAACTAGTGAAAAACAATATTTTCCTGTTTCCTTTTAAGGAAAGGGATTCTGGAAAAACGTATGAATGTTTAAGTTTAAGATTTTTGTTTTAAACTTAATAAGAAAAACTATTTTTCAAGTCTTATTCATAAGATCATGAAGAAGATGATCTTATGTATGAAAAACGTTTGTTTTGATCCAATGTAACAAGAAATAGGATCAAAAACAAGTTATTAGAAGATTTAAGTGTAGAAAAAGATATGAAGATTTGAACCTGTTTGAGTGATGGTTGAAGATTCGAGTAGCAGGTTTTATCACAAATCCAAGAACAAAAATGAAAAGAGAAATTTTTTCTGCTTTTAGAGAGTTTGAGAGCGTAAAAGGTAAAAATATAAACATGAAGTGTTTATATAGTGAGAGTAGAGAGAGAAAGTGATGAGCGGGAAAAGGTACCAGTTGTTGGTCCTAAAGGGTTATACAAGTTTGTAGAAGGGGGGGGGGGGTTGAATACAAACACATATTTTTATCTTTATAAATTGTTTATTGATATATATCAAACAATTTATAGTTTGTTGCGGAATAAGATCAAGTTCAAAACCTAATCTAAACAAACTATGAGAATCACACATATTTCTTGCACTAGAAAAGATAGAGAGAAAATAAGAAAACCTAGGGAAATATTTTCTTGCACTAAGTAGTTCAGCGAGGAAAGGCAAGCACTTCAGAAATGAAGTAGGGCTTCCTATTTATACTATACAAGTCAGTACAACTTTACACATAGCAACGTCTGGTTGGTTGCATGGATTTGACTTTAGCAAACATCCCTTTTGGCCGCATGATGAACAGTGTAGTTGGCAGAGTGGTTTGTGTTGGTCCCGAAAGGCTATACAAGTTTGTAGAAGGGGGGGGGGGGGTTGAATACAAACACACAGATTTTACTTTTCTAAATTGTTTATTGATAAATCATTAACAATTTACAGCTTGTTGCGGAACAAGATTAAGGATAAATCCTAATCTAAACAAGTTGGAACACTAAGTTTTCTTGCACTAAGAAAGAGAAGAAAATTACTAATAATAACCTATCTCAAGATATAAGAAGATGACTTGACCAGAGTTAGCAAGTACTTCAAAATGAAGTGAGGTCTTCTTCTTATATACTGCATGCATTTAATGCATGGCAGTTTATACTTTACACGTGGCAGCAGCTGATTGGTTGTAGGATCTGACTTAAGTAGACAACCTTAGTAGCCGCATGGTGAACAGTGTAGTATCAGAGTAGTTGTACGATTTCAGACAATAAGGAGGTTCTTTTCTGACATATCGTACGGAGTCGTGCAAGGGTGGTTAAGACAAAAGTACTTTGTACGGAGGACTTCATGATCAGATTTACGTTGATTCAGGGCTTTATCATTCTTTATCAACGAATGACGAAGTCAGTGATAGCTGAAGTCTTGTACTTGATACTTCACGTTGAGTGGACAAATCTGAGTCTTCGCTGATCCGCATCAGTTCATTAGGAGACTTGTCGCTGGTTCTTGAGCTTGATCTTCGACTTCAGCGTAGAACCTATGTTAACGTGAAACTTGTCTTCAGGGATCATAAGTAAACAACTAACTTATCAGCGATCACCATAAGGACTAAACGGGCTCAGAGCATTATGGTGACCAGTGTTCGCTGAATGTTTAATCTAAAGAACGAGAGTTCCTATCAGTGGTACTGTAAAGTCTTAGTACTTATCAGCGATAGTGAAACTCTGATACATATTGTTTACTTACAATTTTCACTAAGTAGAATGGAGCGGGTCATTGTCAAATCACTGAGGGTTTGGATCAACAATCTCCCCCTATTTGATTATGACATAGTAACAGAGAAAATTGCTATTTAATGAAAACATTAGGATAAAAAGAACTCATAAAATATTTGTCCCTTTTAGGGTTTTCTGGGATCTTTTCTGTACTGATGGAGTAAAGTACTTTCGTTGAAATCTTTCTTTAAACTTTGTATCAGATTACAAAGGGAAGTGGAAAGATTACAAGTACAAGCGAAATAAATTACAAGTACAAAAGAATAACTGGTAAAATAGAAGAATAAGGCGATCTTATCAGCTTATAGAGGTTCTTCCTTAATGAGAAGTTCATCAAGGGTTGTTGATGTGGGAATCATCCAGTCAGGGACATTTACTCCTTGATTCTTTTTGTTCAGAGCTTCTTCAAAAATCAAGGGTTTAAGATGCCGTGCCTGAATGTCGCGTTTGAATTCACACCAGTAGATGAGATCTTTCAGCTGTTCGATGGGAGTGATGGGAAGCTCAGAGATACGTTGAAAACGTTGTCGTCCACCATAGTCAATAAAGAATATCCCATAGGGTTTGCTTATGACTTTCCCAGGGATGAAAGTCTCACCAGGAGGAAGAGATGTGTCAAGTGCGGAAAGGTCAGGTTCTGGACCAACAACTTCAGCACGAGAAAAACCAATACCTGTTTCGTTCCATATAAGAGGACCTGAGTCTGAAGGTTTAGACTTTTTCTTTGCAGAGGCCCTTCTTTTCTGATTTGCGAGAGGAGGGGGAGTAGGAATATCCACACAAGAGGAGACTAAGTCGATCTGTTGATTTATCAGCTTTTCGAAATGATCCTTGTACTTAGATTGAGACTTCTGGATGGCTAATCTGATCTCCAACCATTCAGAGAGACCATACTTCGTGATGGCTTCAGCATAGAATTTTTCGTACTGTCCGTTTTCTCTGAATATCTCGATTTCAGCGATTGAAACTTTGAGGGTTGATTTTCCAGTGATATGTACCTTGTTGATTCTGGCAGGTCGATATCTTAAGTGTACCTTTTCTTTGCACCAGATTAAAGTAGATTGAGACACAGTTCTCTTTTCTTCAACGATCTTTCGAGCATCTTCCTAAAGCTGACGTTGGACTTGAATGGGAATTTGTTTCAGCTTGGGGTCTTCGACTGATTCTTAGACGAGCTGGATGGCGAGAGCCTTGTCTTTTTCTTCAGCTTCCCTTCTTTCAGCGATTAATCTTTCAGCTCTGGGGTGATCCTGGTATTCCTTTTGTGAAAGTCTGAACTTTGGAGGAATAGAAGGAAGTTGATCACGCTTCAGGATGATTCGCTGATCTTCGAATCTCTTAATCATCTCTTCTCTTCTTCTCTGATCCTCTTCACTTGGTTTTTTAGGAACCAAGGAAGGTATGTTTTTTGTGAGAGAGCAGCTGTTCTTCAGGTTCATCAGTCTCAGTGGTTAAATCCAAGACTGGGATTATTTCTTCAGCGTTGGGAGCTGGGATTATTGTTGGTGAAGTCGCAGCTGTAGAAACTTCAGCGATATCCTCAAACAGGGGAGAGGACTAGCTGAAACACAACGATCATTTAAGTAAGAAGAGTTGGGGAAGAAAGAGATAGAAAAAGAATGTGGTTGTGTATAGAGGTTTTATGGAGAGGAGAGTTGGGATTGAGAAAGGATAGAGGAGGGATGCAGTGTAAGGGAATAGAAGGTAGTGTACCTGACAAACTGGCTTTTTAAGCAAGATCGTCAGATTGTCATCTTCAGCGAGGCCTTTTTTTTGCTTTTGTCAGCTTCAGACGCTGCAGGCTTTGTCTTGGTCCGCTCCCCTGAAGGTTCGTTTATCAAAATCCCTTTAAGAGCTGTAGTCTTCTGAACAGGCTTGATGATAAAGGAGTCATCATCATCATCATCATTCTTTGGAGAAGAAGATGGTTCATCATCAGAGATATCGACGGCTTCTTCATCTTCAGCTTCAGATTCAGATTCTTCAACAGCTTCTTCGAGTTGCTCCCCCTCAGATACAGAGGTAAGCTTCTCGGTTCCCTCAGGGTTTTCATCTCCCTGAGGTCCAGCAGTTGTTTCTTCATTTGTCTTCTCCCCCTCTTCAGTAAGGGGAAGGTCTTCAGTCTTCTCCCCCTCGATAGATTCATCATGGGGAAGGTCTTCAGAGTTCTTCTCCCCCCCTTCCGTATGATGAGTGGGGGAGGAATGCGATGACTCAGCAGATGGTGTTGGTTCCCTGTCTTCTTGGCCAGGGATCCCAATATAGTTTTCAATCGCTGCTACTCTGTCTTCTAGGCCAGTAATAGCAGGACTGATCTTTAAAGGTTCAGCACGATCCGCCGTAGTAAAATGTGAAGGTGAAGGGGCAGGGGCAGTCATGTGATTCAGGATCTGCTGTACCATCGTCTTCACTGAACTTACGTCAGTCTTTACTGAACTCACGTCAGTCTTTACAGCGGATACCTCTGTCTTAAGATTTCCAAATGATGTTTTTAGCGTTATGACCTCGCTGGACATGGTTTGAACTGTTGTTTTGAGAGAGGTGTAGTCGGGGTTGATGTCAGCAAGAACTTTGGCAAAGTCACCGAGAGTATTATCAACCTTCTCCAAATCAGCTTTGGAGGCTTTCTGTTCAACCACTGTTGTCAGCTTGTTGAGATTCTCTCCAGCGTTTGTTACAGCTGAAGAGTTGTCTGAGAGAGTAGTGGTGAGACCTGTCAGCTTTGTATCCAGGTTCTTCAGAGAGGCGTTGATGTCTCCCAAATTAGGACCTGTAACAGATAAGAACTTATGAACAGAGGAAAGCTCAGAAGTTTGGGGTTTAGTTACAGTGTATATGGTTTGGTGTATACCTGCAGGAGGGTCGACGAAGTCATCAAAACTTCTGTGACCTGAATAATGTTCCATGTCGTCAACTAGAGTGCGTGTACACATGGAAATTCCTGCAGGTCCTGCATCCATCATTCCTTGAAAGGGATCAGCTTTAGCTTCTGGAAGAATGACGGTTGCTCCAGTGATCGCGGTGAAAACTGGATTAGAGTCCAAGGGAGTAGAGAGAGAAGCGAAGTTTGAGAAAGTTGGTTGGGGTGCTGATTCAGTGTTGGATCCACTGAGAATCACTTCTTCAGTCCTTTGAGGGGCTGAAGGAGGTTGGTTCTTTTCCAAGTTTATAACTTCAGCGTTTAGAGACGCTGAAGCTGGGATGGAAGGGGTGGCTTGATCAGCTGTGGCAAAGCATACCACTGAACTTTCCATCAGCTCTTCAAGATGAGCTGAGTCTTCAGCATGAGATTGCTGGGGTTGCTCCTTGGTTTTCTTAGTTCTTTTGGAACCAAGTTGGGTAGAGGAGTGTTTCCTTTTACGAGGAGTAGATTTTGTGGCCTAGGTATCAGCGAGGGGTATTGTCGCTGAAGTAGCCACAGAAATAGAAGAAGGAGGATTGAGAATAGTTAAGAGAGTAGAGAGACGTACCTCGTTTGCCATTGGCTTGAAGTCGAGTACCTTAGGGACAACCTGAGAGAGTTTCAGGTCTCCTACTTTTGGGTAGTTATCCTTCAGGCCTGTTTGGAAGACGGCGCTGAGGAATCTTGGATATGGAACCCATGATGGTCGATCAGCAGCAGAGTCTACTCTGAGCACAAGATCATCGTAGATTATCGAGGCCCAGTCAACATGAAGACCTTTCAGCAATTCATAGCCCATTGCTTGCTGAGGTTGAGCGGCTTGATCAGAGGAGCCGGTCTTTGCAGTCATGCAGCTTATCAAGTGTGCGAAGATGAAGTTCATCTCGCTGGGCATTTTTAACTTCTTGATGAGGGTCATCTTCTTCTCAGGCTTCTTGTCCCTTCCTGTTTCCCATACATAACCCATTGCATCAAAGAATGCAGTGATGGCTTCCCTATCATCATGTTTCTTGTGGTCAGGGAGAGAAACAAAGGGTTTTTCTTTTGTGGCGATGGGAAGGCTCAGTGCTTTTCGGATAATGGCAGGGGTGATTTTTATGGTGCCAAAATCAGTGTCAGAGAGGATGCAATCGATTTTCTTCGTGGGATCTTTGGTCGATGGTAGCTGAGTGTGTCTGGCAGAATACCAGAACTGAGATAGTAGTAGCTGATGAGCAGGGGGTGTTATGGTCAGGGCTGTAGAGAGGCAACAGGTTTTGAGGAAATTCACAGCATCATTCAGATGTGTGACTTGCTTTCGAGGAGGAAACTCGAAAAGCGCATAGAGATTGTGTGTTTTTGTCCAATCAAGTTCCTCAAGCGTGAACTTGACCTGAGGAGCCTTGATGATTTCCAGTTCCTCAGCAGCAGTAGTGTTCTCAGCAGTAGGAATATCAGTAGATGCCATTGCTGTATTATCAGTTCAACCAAAGATATAACAAATAAGAATAATCTTAATGTGGAAAGATTTTCCAATAAGATTGTTCGAATTTTGTCCATTTCATTCAGACAAAAATGTCTTAATGAAGATTAGGGTTTTCTTGTTTTTGAAAAAGAAATGCAAACCCAATAGAAAGTCTTGTTTTCCAGTTTCCTTTGAGGATTAGGATTCTGGAAAAACGTATGAAGAACAAGTTTAAGATATTTGCGATTAAACTTGAAGAACAACCATGAAAGGTTGTGTTCATAAAACCATGAAAGAAATGATTTCATTTTAAGAATGGTTTCTTTTGTTTGATCTTTTAAAAACAATGATAAGATCCAAAACAAGTTAAAACAGTAGATGATATAAGAATATTAACCTTGTGTTCTTTGTAGAAGATGAACAGTTCTTTAGGAGAGAAAACTCGAATGTTCAAGATGCAACAGTATTCTTGAGAAAACTTGAGTAAGAAGTTGTTCGCATAAAGGAAAAATATAAACCCAAAGTGGTTTATATAGAAAGATTAGAGAGAGAGAAAATCTTGAGCGGGAAAAGATTTTCATCATGACACGGACACGTGTTTGCATTTGATTGGCTGGTAAACAAAACGTGCAAACGTGTGTCAGAAAAAGAACGTGTCTGGGCTTATCCGTTGCGATGACGTCACGGATGTCCTTTCATATTTTAGGATGTCTCTGAGGTTTTGAAAGCTCATGGACACTTTTGAAAACATGAAGCACTGAATAGAAATATCAGTGTTGGTTTTAAGAAATTTCAAAGTATCGCTGATTAAGGAAGAGATATTCAGCGGTGCAATTTGTCTTGAAATCTTGCATTTACATGCGATTGTCAACGAGAGAAAAACATACCTTGACATCAGCGAATCAAGTTTATTCAGAGAGAATGATAGAGTGGGTTATACAAGTTGATTTTATCCTATCGCTGATCAAATGTGAACCGCTGAAGATTTTACTCTTCAAAGTTCAGCATTCCAAGCTCGCTGATGAGAAAGTTGAATCTTGTCTCATCAAGAGGTTTGGTGAACAGATCAGCTACTGATAGTCAGTTGGGATAAAATGAAGTTCTACATCACCATTCATCACATGATCTATGATAAAATGATACCTGATTTCGATGTGTTTTGTCTTTGAGTGTAGCACTAGATTGTTGGCTATAGCGATGGCACTTGTGCTATCGCAATAGATTGGAATTTTCGAGAGCTGAAGGTCATAGTCTAGTAGTTGATTTCTCATCCACAAGACCTGAGAACAACAGCTTCCAGCGGCTACATACTCAGCTTCAGCTGTGGAGGTGGACACTGAGTTTTGCTTTTTACTTGTCCAACTCACCAGCTTTCCACCCAGGAGCTGACAGCCTCCTGTGGTGATTTTCCTATCCAATTTTCAACCTGCAAAATCACTATCTGAATAGGCGATTAGATCGAACCCTGAGTCTTTGGGATACCAAAGACCTAGGTTCACAGTACCCTTAAGGTATCGAAAAATTCGCTTTACAGCGATCATATGAGATTCCTTAGGTTCAGCTTGATATCGTGCACACAAACAGGTTGCGTACATAATATCGGGTCGGCTAGTTGTAAGATACAAGAGAGAGCCGATCATCCCACGGTACAGTGTGACATTAACAGGTATTTCATTTGAATCCTTGTCTAGTGTCAGCGGTGGTGCCATAGGGGTTTTCATACCTGAACTCTGAGTTAAATCGAACTTCTTCAGCATATCTTTAACATACTTTCCCTGATTAATGAAAGTTCCTTTTTCATTTTGCTTTATTTGAAGACTAAGGAAATATGTTAGCTCACCCATCATGCTCATTTTATACTCTTCTTTCATTCTATCAGCGAAACGAGTACAAAGGTCAGGGTTAGTAGAACCAAATATAATGTCATCAACATATATCTGAACAAGAATAATATGACCTTTTACTTTCCTGAAGAATAGAGTCTTATCGATTTTACCACGCTCAAATTTTCAATATGGAGATAAGTAGATAGAGTGTCATACCATGCACGAGGAGCTTGATTTAAGCGATAAAGTGCCTTATCCAGTTTGTAAACATAACCTAGACGCTTAGGATCTGAGAATCCTGGAGGTTGTTCCACATAGACTTCTTCATTCACCTTTCCATTTAGAAATGCTGACTTAACATCAATCTGATATACTTTGAAGTCTTTGTGTACAACGTATGCTAAGAATAGACGAATAGATTCTAGTCTTGCTACTGGAGCAAATGTTTCGTCGAAATCTATGCCTTCCTCTTGTCTGTATCCCTGAGCAACAAGTCGAGCCTTGTTGCGGGTTACAGTTCCATGTTCGTCCAACTTGTTTCGATAGACCCATTTAGTGCCTATCACTGTCTTGTCAGTTGGTCTTCGAACAAGTTTCCAAACTTTGTTTCTTTCGAATTCAGTCAGCTTTTCTTGCATGGCGCTGACCCAGTTTGGATCTTTGAGGGCATCATCTACTTTCTTTGGTTCAATCACTGAAAAAAAGTTAACAAATAAACAAATATTACCTGCACTTCATCGAGTCTGAACACCAGCGTTTGGATCACCAAGAATTTGATCAATTGGGTGATTTACAGTCCATCGCTGAGCAGGAGCATAAGTCGCTGACTCAAATTGAACTGGAGGAGCTGAAGATGAAGCTTCAGCAACTTCTGGAATATCAGCCAAGAGAGGAGTAGGTGCAGATGTCATTTCATTCACTGATTGCTGAGAAGTAGATAGAATGTCTGAGACATTTGGTTCAGAAGCAGGTATAGTGTTTAAAGGAACAGCTGAGACCCATGATGTTACAGCTTCACTATTCTGCATGTTTGGGATGATAGTAGGACTATCATCTTCAACTGTATGAGTATGAGGAGTGGGAATATCTTCTGAATCACCAAGATGAGAAAACATCCATTGATTCAGTTCTTCAGTATCAGCAGATGGTTTAGAGTTTGCTGAACGGGATTCGTCAAAAGTGACGTGAATAGTTTCTTCAACAGTGTGTCTTCTTCGATTGAAGACTCTGTAGGCTTTGGAGATTGAAGAATATCCAAGAAAGATTCCATCGTCAGCCTTAGGATCAAACTTTCCAAGGGCATCTCTGTTATTCAGTATGAAACACTGACATCCAAAGAAGTGAAGAAAGCTAATTGAAGGCTTTCTCCCATGAAAAAGTTCATAGGCTGTCTTATTGAATCTTTTAACTATCAGCGACCTGTTTTGCGTAAAACAAGCAGTGTTGACAGCTTCTGCCCAAAACTGAGTAGGCAGGTGAGAATCGCTGAGCATTAAACGTGCAGCTTCAATAATTGTTCTATTTCTTCTTTCAGCGACTCCGTTTTGTTGCGGTGTTCTCACTGAAGAAAAGTTGTGAGAAATACCCTTGCTCTCAAAGAAGGAATCAAGAGACCTGTTTTTGAATTCAGTCCCATGATCACTCTTTATTGAGCGAACGGTCAAGTTGTTCAGGGTTTCCATCTTTCGAACAAAGGTAATGAGTTCTTCAGGGGTGTCACTCTTAGAACGGAGAAACATAACCCATGTATAGCGAGAGAATTCATCAACTATGACCAGTGTATATTTCTTTCCAGCGATGGATTGTTTGTTAACAAGGCCAAACAAATCCATATGGGGAAGTTGTAGAGGAGATGACACTGAGGAGACTTGCTTTGGTCTGCTTCCCTTTCTCACACGCTAAACATAAGGATTCTTTGGCGTATGAGTGCTGAGGTAGACCAGTGACTAACTCTTTTGAAGAAAGAGTGTTCAGTGTTTTGAAGTTTAGATGAGAGAGCCTCTTATGCCATAGCCAGTTGACATCAGATGAGGCTTTTGAGAAGAAACAGGAGTTCTCAGTGGTTGTTGAGTCCATGTTTATTACATAAACATTTTCCAAACGATAACCGTTGAGAGCTATCTTCTCCTTTTTGTCAGCGACAAAGCAGGATTCCTTGGTAAAGATTACTTTGTTGTCCTTGTCGCAAAGCTGACTGATGCTTAGAAGATTATGCTTAAGCCCTTCAACATATGCGAGTCTTCTGAAGGTTGTTGTACCATTAGATAGTACACCAAACCCTCGGGTATGTCCTTTTCCATTGCCACTGAAAGTTACAGAGGGACCCTTCTCTTCTTTGTATTCAGCAAGCAGGCTTTTCTTTCCAGTCATGTGTCTAGAGCATCCGCTATCGAGATACCAGATACCCTTCTTAACCTGCATTACAAAGGAAGATTAGTTTTTCTTGGGTACCCACTTAACCATGTGTACACACTTGTCAGTGGAGGTAGAAGAAGAGGTGGAAGGTTCAGCAGTCTTCGCAGCATTTGAAGATTCAGCTTTGTCAGTCTTCACTTTGGTTAATTTCTTAACCTCAGTGGTCTTCTTTGCCTTGGGGGAAATGATCTTCACCTTAGCTATCTTTTCAGCTTTGGTGGCTGTGGGGCACTTACTAGCAATATGATCAGTAAGTCCACAGTGATAACATTTCCTATAACTAAAAATAGTTCTAGGACCATTTGAATGCTGAGCTTTAGATTTTGAATTAGAAGGACCAGCATCAAGTATACCTTTGGTATTGGAAATAGGAGGAACTATCAGTTCTTCAGATTTCTTACCAGTAACATCCACTTTGATTCTGGGAGTAGATCGCTGAATATATCCACGCTGAACATATCCAGTGTTCTTGTTCCCTGAACCAGATGGATGAATCGCTGAAGATGTAGAAACATTCAGCTTAGGAATAAAGATACCCTTCTGAGGATTTTGATTAAAAGCAATTCCTTTACCTTTGTTTTTAAAGACTGAGGTAGGTTTTGGATAAATAACTTTTTCATTACCTTTAGAAGTTAAGGTAGAGATTTCCTCAGGGATAGGCGGTTTAGAAGAGGAACACTGAGAGGGTGAAGTATCAGCGACCGAGGATACGAAAGTTCCAAATAAGAGCATGGAACGATCAGTTGTTGGTTCTAGAGTATCAGCTTTGTAACCAAGACCACGTTTATCACTCAGGGGAATCTGAGACTTAATTATCTCAGTGATCTTTGTTGAGGAATTATACCATCCATCAACAGTAGCTTTTTCAGCTTTTAATGCAGCGATAGCTTCTTCGCACTCGATTTTGACTAGCTGATTTAAGTGCACTTGATCTTTAAAGTCTTCTTCAATTTTAGAAAGATTTTCTATTTGAAGGTGACAGTTTTTAAGCTGTTCAGCGAGATCAAGGTTTTGATTTTCAACTACAGTTTTGTCATTCATGGCTTTATATAAACTTCTAGTCAAGAGATCAATCTTTCGAAGACTATCAGCTTCATCAATATTTGCAATATTGGTAAAGAAGGAAGGTGATACCTGAGTAGCAGAGGTTGAAGTGGAGGGAATGTCAGAATTTTCTTCCTCATCTTCAAGTTTGGCCATAAGACAGAGATTGGCTTCATCATCTTCAGAGTCAGATGATGATTCTTCTTCATCAGAGTCAGCCCAATCGTAGTCAGCCATCAGGCCTTTGCCTTTCTTCTTAAAGCTTTTCAGCTTCGCATACCTTTCTTTCAGCTTGGCGTATTTGTCATCTCTAGACCTGAGGTTAGAGGATTTCTTAGGAAACGATGAGTTTCTCGAAACTTTCTTTGACCTGCACTCGTTAGCGAAATGTCCTATCTTTTCACAGTTAAAACAAGTAGCAGTAGCCTTATCAACAGGAGCTGATGATCTTGGCTTGTCAGTAATGGAAAGAGGTTTATTCTTTCTGAACATTTTCTTTTTGGAGAATCTCCTGAACTTTTTAGTGAGGAGAGCCAAAGATTCATCAAGATCTGAAGAGTCAGAATCTGATGACCTTTCAGAGTTACTCTCCACCTCAGTGATAGTGACCGAGGGTTGCTGAGTGGAAGATTCCTCTGAGATTAAAGCAACAAGGGTGCTTTTGGAATCTTTTACAAGATGACTCGATTGCTCATGATTCAGCATCGTGCCATATAAGGTAGAAAGTTTCATCGATTTGAGATCTTTTGACAGCTTGAGACACATTGAATAGTTGTCCCAGCTTTCAGGTAAACATTCTAAAAACTTTGTCAGCACTTCAAAGTTAGAATATTCCTTACCAACAGTTTTCAGATCTATTATTAAACAGTTAAAACGTTGGTGTACTTCAGAGAGAGATTCATTCTTACCACAAATGAAGCTTTCATACTGTCTTACCAGGTTGATCTTTCGAGAGTCCTGGACTTCAGAAGTACCTTCATACTGAACATAGATTGTGTCCCACATAGCTTTTGAAGTTTTCAGGTTCATGACGGAATGGTAGACTTCGTCAGGAAGAGCCATGGAGAGTATGGATCTGACTTTGGTGTCGATAGCCACTTTCTTCTTATCTTCATCAGTCCACATATGAATTTTCTTAGGAATCAGCCTTTCTGGAATAGCAGGTCTATTCTCAGCGGCTGGAACTGCAGCATCAATTCTTACAGGAATATATGGGCCGTTTTCAAGATAATAAGGCATAGTAGGGTCTACACCTTCTAAGAAGAGAATCATCCTATTTTTCCATAGATTAAAATTATCTCTGGAGAATCTAGGGGGTTTTGCAAAAGAACCATTGTCAATATAGTTTGTGTTTGTGTTGGTAGCCATTTTAAGAAATAGCTAGGAAGATAAATCTTAGTATAGATCAGATCTTGTTTATGAGTTTAAACAAATCTGCTCTGATACGACTTGTTGGTCCCGAAGGGCTATACAAGTTTGTAGAGGGGGGGGGGGGGGGTTGAATACAAACACACGGATTTTACTTTTCTAAATTGTTTATTGATAAATCATTAACAATTTACAGCTTGTTGCGGAACAAGATTAAGGATAAATCCTAATCTAAACAAGTTGGAACACTAAGTTTTCTTGCACTAAGAAAGAGAATGAAATTGGTGAACAGTGTAGTATAGAGTAGTTGTACGATTTCAATAGGATCTGACTTAAGTAGACAACCTTAGTAGCCGCATGGTGAACAGTGTAGTATCAGAGTAGTTGTACGATTTCAGACAATAAGGAGGTTCTTTTCTGACATATCGTACGGAGTCGTGCAAGGGTGGTTAAGACAAAAGTACTTTGTATGGAGGACTTCATGATCAGCTTTACATTGATTCAGGGCTTTATCATTCTTTATCAGCGAATGACGAAGTTCAGCGATAGCTGAAGTCTTGTACTTGATACTTCACGTTGATTGGACAAATCTGAGTCTTTGCTGATCCGCATCAGTTCATTAGGAGACTTGTCGCTGGTTCTTGAGCTTGATCTTCGACTTCAGCGTAGAACCTATGTTAACGTGAAACTTGTCTTCAGGATCATAAGTAAACAACTAACTTATCAGCGATCACCATAAGGACTGAACGGGCTCAGAGCATTATGGTGAACAGTGTTCGCTGAATGTTTAATCTAAAGAACGAGAGTTCCTATCAGCGGTACTGTAAAGTCTTAGTACTTATCAGCGATAGTGAAACTCTGATACATATTGTTACTTACAATTTTCACTAAGTAGAATGGAGCGGGTCATTATCAAATCACTGAGGGTTTGGATCAACAGTTTGTACGTTCCTGGACAAAGGGATGTCCTTCTGACAAATCGTACAAAGGCGTGCAAGGAGATAAGACAAAAGTAACTTGTAGAACATGCTTCATGATTAGCGATCACTGAATTGATCTTTATCAGCGAATGATAAAGTTCAGCTCTCACTGAAGTCTTCTACTTGAAACTTCGCGTGAAATGGAAAAGTCTTGGCTTCGCTGATATCCGCATCAGGTCACTATTAGACTTAGTCACTCGTTCGTCAGCTTGGTCTTCGATTTCATCTTTGAACTCAGTTGTCGCGAATCTTGTCTTCGGGGATCATAAGCAAACAATTACATGATAATCATTCAGCGATCATCAGCAGGACTGAACAAGCTCAGGTCTCGTTGATGTACAGTTATTGCTGAAGTATAAGTTAAAGAGCACATGTTTCCATCAGCGATACTAAACAAACTTGGTATATTTTATTAGATGGTGAAACACTGATACATATTGTTTACTTACAATTTTCACTAAGTAATTTTGAGGGTCATTATCAAATCACTGAAGGGTTTGGATCAACAGAGGTACACCAGCGTTTTAATTGCTTTTTATTTGATTTAAGAACTGTTGGTAGGACCTACTCTAATTTTGAGACCCTGACAAAATTCTTAGAATGCCTTCCTGAAAGTTAGGACAGTTATACCATGTGTCTTAAACTTTCAAAGGATTTCAATGATATTTCCTTAAGCACTCTTTATGGCATTTTGCTCAATCATGAGTAATCATGTCACCTTAAAAAGAATCTTGTAAAAGATTCAAAAGATTCCAAAAGCACCCATGTTGCCATAATCTCCTTAGAGATGATACCCTCTCAGCGATCCTCTGTAACTATCACTGAGATGGAACCAGACTCTGATGACTACTGACATGTCGGAACTTGAAGAGTCACTTGCACTCTTGACAAACTCCTTCAGGAGATTTGCAAGAAAGAGTAATTTCAGAAGAAATAAACCTCTGACTATCACTGACAAGCCAAAATCAACACCTATTGATAAGGCAACTGCTATTTGCTATAACTGTGAAAAGAAAGGACATTTTGCCAGTGAATACAGGTCAAAGAAAGTCTTCAAACCTTCTTTATCATCTAAATCCAGAGATGATAAATACCTTAAGCAGAAAGAAAAATATCTGAAGTTGAAAAACTTCAAGCAAAAAGGTAAAGGCATCATCGCAGAAGAACACGATTGGGCTGATTCTCTTGAAGAATCAGATTCTCATGAAGAAGACGTGGCCAACCTCTGTCTAATAGCCCAAATCCAAGAAGTGAATGAAGAAAACGCTAACGTTTCTTCTACCTCTTCCACTTCTCAGGTATCTATCTCTTTTGATCCAGCTCTCATTGAAGCTGATAGACGTCGTGCTATCGATTCACTGACAGTTGACTTATATAATGCCCTGAATGGCAAAACACAAGCTGAACAACAAAATCTTGATTTAACTGAACAACTTAAAAAATGTCATTTAAAGATCCAAGAACTATCTAATATAGAAGAAAGTCTAAAAGATCAGGTTTATGTAAATGAACTAATCAACATTGAACACGAACAAGCTATCGCTGAGCTGAAAGCTGAAAAATCTATCGTTGAAGGATGGTGTAAATCCTCAGCAAAGATCACTGAGATAATCGGTGCTCAGATCCCTGTCCATGAGAGAAGTGGTCTTGGTTTTTGTTCATAAAGAAGAACCAAGCAGAGATCGTTCCATGCTTAAGTTTGGAATGTTCGTCTCCTCTATCCCTGACACCTCTTCATCTTGGTGCTCTTCTTCTACTGTTCCTATCCCTGAGGAATCTCCTAAGAGTCCCAACCTCAAGGAGAAAGGGAAATTTGTTTCTCAAACTCCTCAGAAGGGTACTAACGTGCCTAAGCTGAAGAATACCAAGTCAAAACCTTCAGCTAATCAACCTTCTACATCAAAATCTAAGGTCCCTGAACATATTTAGAGATCAACTCCTAGAATAAAGGTTGATGTTAAAGCTAAGAAATCTGAAGAACCCAAGGTTCATTCGATATCTGATGCAAAAGGCATTCTTGGTACATGTCGTGCTCATTTAAAGCTTTCAAATAATTATGCCTATGGTCATAAAGATACTTTCAGCTATAGGAATTGTTATCACCGTGGACTTACTGATCATATTGCTAGTAAGTGCCCCACGGCCACTAAGGCCGAGAAATCGGCTAAGGTGAAGATGAATGCCTCTAAGGCAAAGAAGATCACCAAAGATGAAAAATCTGCCAAGGTGAAAAATACCACTAAGGTTAAGAAATTAACCAAAGTAAAGGTTACCACTGACGCTGAAACATCAAATGCTGTGAAGATCGCTGAGCCTTCCACTTCCACTAACACTTGTGGACCCATAGTTAAGTAGGTACCAATTCAAACTTAATCTTCCTTATGATTGCACGTCTCGAAGGGTATCTGGTATCTTGATAGTGGATTCACTAGACACATGACTGGAGAAATGAACCTGCTCTCTGAATACAAGGAAGAGAAAGGTCCCTCAATGAATTTTGGTGGAAATGGGAAAGGCTATACCAGAGGGTTTGGTGTACTCACTAATGGTACAACTACCTTCCGAAGAGTCGCTTATGTAGAAAGATTGAAGCACAATCTTCTTAGCACCAGTCAACTATGTGATAAAGACTTCAAAGTATACTTTACTAAGAAAGCATATTCAGTCACTGATAAGAATGGAAAACTTGCTCTCAGTGGTTATCGCTTGGAAAATGTTTATGTTATTAACATGGATTCCTCAACCACTGAGAACATTTGTTTTCTATCTAAAGCCTCATCATATGTCAACAGGCTATGGTATAAGAGGCTCTCTCATCTCAACTTCAAAACGTTGAATTCTCTCTCTTCAAAGGAACTAGTCACTGGCTTACCTCAACACTCATACGCTAAAGAATCTCTTTGCTCAGCGTGTGAAAAAGGAAAACAAACCAAAGCTAGTTTCAAATCCAAACAAGTGTCATCAGTGACAACTCCTCTTCACTCCTCCATATGGATTTGTTTGGCCCTGTCAGTACACTCTCGTCATAGTAGATGAATACTCTCGCTATACGTGGTAATGTTTCTCTAATCTAAGAGTGACACTCCAGATGAAATCATTTCATTTGTAAGAAAAATTGAAGTTCTGAACAGAATGACGGTTCGCCCAATAAGGAGTGATCATGGAACTGAATTTAAAACAGTTCTCTTGATAACTTCTTTGAGAATAAGGAGATATCTCACAACTTCTCAGCGGTGAGAACACCTCAGCAAAACGGAGTCGCTGAAAGAAGAAACAGAACGATCATCAAAGCTGCTCGATCTATGCTCAGCGATTCTCATCTTCCAACTCAATTCTGGGCATAAGCTGTTAACACTGCTTGTTTCACTCAAAATAGGTCGCTGATTGTTAAAAGTTTCAAGAAAACTGCCTACGAACTCTTCCATGGGAGAAAGTCATCTATCAACTTTCTTCATATCTTTGGTTGTCAGTGCTACATCTTAAACAACAGAGATACTCTTGGAAAGTTCGATCCCAAACCTGATGATGGAATATTTATTGGATACTCCTCAGTGTCCAAAGCCTTAAGAGTTGTTAGGGCAAGTTTTATGTGTTGATTTAAAGTTCAAGGGTGTAATTTGTATTTCCTTAAACATAGTCCATAGTGAACGGGCCGTGGGCTTGTTACCACGGGCCCAGCATATTTAATGCACAACTAGCTTAGAAAATTAGCTAGTTGTCTCATTTAGCTTTCAGCATTGTAACGATTATTCTCTGATCAAATAGCTAAGTGGGCAGCCTTTGTGATTACTTTATTCGTTCATATCTTTATTCACATAAACACGATTGTTGCACGGATCTGGATCCTACAATTGGTATCAGAGCAGACGGACGGATCGATTCCAAGGTTTGAATTCATCAAAATTCTGGTTAGTTTGACTTTTGCTCGTCTGATTTTTTCTTGAATTCTTGACTTTTGATTCAATCAAAATCAGTTGTTTTTACTTATTGGGTTGTGTTAGCATTATCATTCTAAGAGTTTCTACAAAATTTCACATCCTAATTCGTTCGTTTGATTGGTCAATTTTGCAAAACAAGTTCTAAAATTTTGGTAGTGTTCTTACTCAAAAATTCGATTTTTGCTATCAAAAGGTGTTGTTTTTGCTCTAAAATCGATTGGGTCATTGTTGTTTTGTGCTTGGGATTGTTTCTAACCTTTCAGGAACACATTAGAGTAACCCTAGTGGAATTTTCGATCGATTTTGACAAAACAGCCGCAGAGTCCGGACACCACAGCCGCGTTTTCCGGACAGATCAAGGTGTCCGGACGTTTGTGGTTCCATCCGGACAAGTCATCTTTCCGGGTAAGTCATCCATCCGGGTAAGTCTTTCAAATTTCTATTTTTCCGGGTAATCTAGTTCCGGACAACTCAAAGTATCCGGAATTCGTTTTATCCGGAAATCCTCATTTACCCGGAATCATCGAAGTATCCGGACACATCATTCTTTCCGGAAACTTCTAAGTACCCGGTAAAGTCTTGATTTTCCGGTTACTGCCATCCGGTATCTTCAGAGCATCCGGTAACCTTGGTTATCCGGACAACTCAAGATATCCGGACAACTCCTGCTTATCCGGACAACTCTGCACTTTTTGAGCTGTGTTTTCGTAAATCCAATCCAGATACTTTCAGATCACTACCTTACTTGGATTACTATCCGGTAAGACCACTGTAGTCCACTTTAGAACCTGCGTTAGGACTCCACTCTTAGAATCTTGCGTTAGGTTCTCATTTCGAATCGATATACCCGTCTGACGATCACTCCGTTGCAACCAAAGATGTCTATTTCTCGTGATGCACTTGCAATTGGTACCGACACCAAGCCCCCATGTCTATACCCAAACGAATACAGTCAATGGCGCGACAGATTCATGATTTTCATTGAATCAAAGGACAACTATGAGTTCATCAAGCAAGCTCTTGAAGAAGGTCCCATCGCGCCACCAATGAAGGATATTGCAGCTACTGCAGGTGCTGGACCCAAGAAAGAGAAAAAGTCCTTTGTCGAAATGACAGAGTTTGAAAGAGGGAGGATAGAAGGGGAGAAACAGGCAAAGAGATATCTGGTACAAGCTCTTCCCAATTCTATCTACACCGCCATCGACAGCTACAAAGCCACGGCTAAAGGCATGTGGGACCAAGTTGCCAAAATGATGCGTGGGAGTGCAGTGGGAAATCAGCTGAAGATCAATACTGCTATAACCAAGTTCGATGGTTTCAAGCAGCGTCCTGGCGAGACTCTTACTCAGGCTTATGAACGTTTCTGCTCTCTACTCAATGAGCTGAACAAGAATGGGATAGTTAGGTCGAACACTGAGAATGCTCTCAAGTTCCTCAACAATCTCTTACCCGAATGGAAAGTTTTTGCTTCTCATGTCAGGCATAACAACCTGATTGAAAGAATCGGCATAAATGAACTCTATGAGACACTTCTTCAGGATGAAGATGAAGTGAATGAACTGCTTGTCGAAAAGAAGACTGAACCCAAGCCTGTAGCTGATCCCATTACTCTAATTTCCACTAACAAGGGAAGATCTTCGAGCCGACACACCGAACGGGCTCAAAAGCATAATTCTTCTGATTCTGAACCGGAAGAGAAGAAAGATGAAGATTCTGATAGTGAAGTAAACGACTTCATGAAAGTCATTGCCCTCCTGACAAAGACCTTCAAGTAACAACAGTTTTACAAGAAACCAACGTCTAATGGTCAGCGCTACTCCACTTCTGCCAACAAGCGTCATGACTACAAAGACAAATATGAAGGTAAGAAGAAGGTTGATGAGCAAGATCAGACTGAAAAGAAGGACAAGACTGAGAAAGTTGACCGCAAGAAGAAAGATGAGCCCGTGAAATGCTATAATTGCGGGAAACTTGGTCACTTTGCCAAAGACTTCCGCCAGCCTACAGTGAAGAATGTCCACTACTACGAGGCTAAGCTAGCTTTAGCAAAACAAAAGGCGACTGGAGAAGCAATGTTCGATGAGGATGATCACTGGCTGCAAAGATCTGACAATGAATATGAAGATGAAGTTGCTAATGCCTTCATGGGATATCATTCCTCCACTGATGAGGAAACCGCAGCTGCACTTGCAAATCAGGTATGTGAATCTTGTCAACCAGATTTTTTAAGTGTTATGCAATCATTTTATGGTCAGGCTGAATCCTTTAAGGCCACTTCTAAAGAACAAAAGCTTGAAATTAAAACTCTAACAGAAAAGCTTAATGTTCAAATAAAGTTAACTGAGAAGTATAAGTCTGAAAATGCTGATTTAAAGGATAAATGCAAAATCCTTTCATTAGCACCCAAAGACTTAAGGGCCAGAATATCTGAACTTCAGCGTCAGCTTGATCAGTGCTTGAATGAGAAAGAAGACATTATTTATCAATGTTCTTCCCTTCAAGTTCAACACAAGGAGTATGTGGCTAAAATCCTAAACCTTGAAACCAAACTCCACCAAAGGGGACAAACAGATCAAACCATTTTCCTGAACAAACCCAAAGAGTTCACATATTTTAACAAAGAGTGGGGAATCGGATATGATAATCCCCACTATTTAAAAAAGGGAAGATGGCATGTACCCATTTTGTATGATTTTGCCTGTTATGGATTATCTACAAAGTACCCGGAGTACAAAATCAAGTGGACTGGTCCCCTGGAACCTGAAAAAGAAGAGGAAACATAGGAATACAAGCGCACACACAAACTCGGAATTCAACTTCCATTTTGCTATGAACCTCTAAATTACTCTTATCAAAAGAACAAAAAGTACCTTTCCAATGACTACTTCGACCCCTACAAAGTGCCAACACCCAAGGATTCCTCCAAGAAGGATGAGGATGTAGCACCAGCAACCAAGACTGAGACGGATGAGTTTAAACTCTATGTTCCCCCTCTCATCTTGGAAGCAAAGATAGTAGAGTTGGAGGAGTTATTGGAAAGAGAACGGCTGGTTTTTCAACATGAGAAGAACGATTTAAACAAAGCTCTTGAGAAACTCAAAGTTGAGATAACCGATGGTATGACAAGTGAAGCAAAGGAAAACGTTCTGTGGGAAATCAATACGCTTTCATCTAAATTGTCTGAAATGACAAAAGAAAAGCAAGCTTTACTTGACAAACTTGAGAAACAACAACCGGTCAAAACCGAAGCTGTGTCTGATGAAGGACAGGAGATCCTTCGGAGTGAAATCCATTGACTTACATCACAACTGTCTGCTTTGGCAACAGAAAAGATGGAAGAATATGCGAAAAATGGTCAGCTTCAAGAGCAAATTGACCGACTCCAATCTAAAAAGGAGATTTCACCCGAACCTTCCTCAAATTCATCTGACAAATCTTCGTGCAAAGTTTATTTAGACAAGATTTCCAATTCACAAACCGGTTATGCTTCTCAAGACGAGAGTGTTTTAAGGAATTTGAACTCTGATTTTTTCTTAGCTTCCGCACCAAATTCCCCAAAGCACACAAGCACGAAGAGTTCCTCGCCTTCCTCCACCAGTCCAAGTCCCGACATTCCTGAAGTAAATTTTTCTGAATTCATGAACTCAGAAGGTGATGACGAGGGAGAGTTCGAGTCGTTCCCTTTCGACAAACCTCTTCCGAGTCACACAGATTTTTTATCCCCAGTTGTGACTCATAAGGTCAATTTTGAAAAGGGAGCATGTTCAAACTCAAAAGGCCCAGTTGTGATCAAAATTTTAACATCTAAACCTGTTTCCCAAAATACGTCACAGCCAAGGCAAAAGACTAAACAAGTTTCCATTAAAGCTCCAACTCCTTCAAAAGTCACTGATCATTCTGTACCTGCTGTTGCAGCTAAAAATGGTCAAGCCAGACGAGTAACACCAAAGTGGCTAAAGGAGGATTCTGTCAAGAAGGATGCATCAAAGTCATTTCCCCATGCTTTAAATTCTAGAATAAACAAAGACAGTAGTGATTGGAATCAACAGTATTATTTTGAAGTTTCTTTTCCGGTTAAAGTGAATTCTCTTCCACAATTGGCTCGCTTATTGCATGATTGCGTGTGTTGTTCAAATTGTGGTTGGAATGATTTTGAAGCTAGTTTGGAAAAAGTAGTGTCTTTTCCTGTTAAACTAAACTCTCTTCAACACTTGATTCGTTTATCGCATGATTGTCTTTGTTGTTCTAATTGTGGTGGGAATAACTTTTATGACATTCTGAAAAATGATTGGTATGCACCATCTTGTGTATATAATCTCTATGCAAAACGCAGTCCCCGTAATTACAAGAACAATCCATCTCATAAACGGGGTAATCATTCAATGGTTCAACCACGGCGGGAGGCTAGATCCAATCCTAGATGGACTGCTCCTACCAAGGTTAAACCAGCTCCTAAAAGGCAACCTGGCAAAAAACATGTTCCTCCCACGGGTGTACAATCTGCACCTAAGAGGCGACAAACGCGAAAATCAGTTCTCCCAACGGGTGTACATTCTTCACCTAACGGGAAAGGCGTGCCAAAACAGGTTTCTTCAAAGGGAGCCACTCCTAACCCTCCAGGACCCAAACAAATTTGGGTACCTAAACTTCTCTAATCTTGTTTTGCAGGGCGGTCATGTGTGGTACTTAGATTCAGGATGCTCCAAGCACATGACCGGAAGGAGGGAGCTTCTCACGAACTACAAAGAAGAATATCAAGGAGATGTGAGATTTGGCAACAACGAGCGTTCGCCGATTGTGGGCTACGGCGACATCGTGCATGATAAGATCACCATCAAGAAGGTGTCACACGTCCAAGGGTTGGGTCACAACTTATTCAGCATAGGCCAATTCTGCGACAAAGATCTTGAGGTCAGTTTCAAAAAGACAAGGTGTAGAATACTCACCGACGACGGTGAGACACTACTGGTTGGACATCGAAGAACCAACCTCTACACCATTGATCTCTCGGCTCTTTCAATTGATAACCCTGTCTGCCTTCTGTCAAAGGCCTCTTCTGACCAAGCTTGGATCTGGCATCGACGCCTCTCGCACCTCAACTTTAGAAACATCAATCAGCTGGTGCTCGGCAAACACGTTAGAGGCATGCCCAACCTTCAGTTCGTAAAGGATCATCTGTGCGAGGCATGCGAGAAGGGAAAGATGAAGCGTGCATCCCATCCACCAAAGGACACTCCCAGCACCTCTCGGACTCTCGAACTCCTTCACATGGATTTGTGTGGACCGATGCGTGTTGCGAGTATCAACAAGCGCAAGTACGTTCTGGTGATAGTGGACGATTACTCCCGTTACACCTGGGTGATGTTTCTCCGCTCAAAGGATGAAACTCCTGAGATCATCATCAAGCATCTCAAGACGGTCCAATTGAACAAGCGTCAACAAGTTCAGTCCATCAGAACCGACAACGGGACGGAATTCAAGAATTCCAAGATGGACGGTTATCTCTCCTCCGTAGGAATTTCGCACACCTTTTCTGCCGCACGCACTCCTCAGCAAAATGGTGTGGTGGAAAGACGTAACCGTACCCTAGTCGAAGCGGCACGCACAATGCTTTCCCAAGCCAATCTACCGCTATATCTTTGGGCTGAAGCAGTGTCTACAGCTTGTTACACGCAAAATCGCACGATTCTGTACAAGCGATTCAACAAGACGCCCTACGAGATCATGAATAATCACATTCCGACTATTGGCTACTTTCACGCGTTCGGATGCACGTGCTACGTACTGAACGACAAAGATGATCTCGGCAAACTAAGCCCCAAAGCGGATAAAGGAGTCTTCATCGGATACTCAATGCAGGCTAAGGCTTATCGCGTTTACAACACACGGACTAAATCCGTTGTTGAGAGCATAAACGTGACATTCGACGAAGCCGCAGATTTGGCTTCTGAACATCGCAGTTCAGAACCCGGTTTAACTGGTGTGTTAGCTTCCGGACCTTCTAGTTCGGGATCTACACAAATGACAGTAAATCCGAATCGTGCATCTTCATCGAATGCAACTTATTCTGATTTAGATTTATTGTTTGAGCATTTTTCTGATGACATATTTCATGCTCCCCCATCTGTCTCAGCTATTCCTCAGATTGAAACTGCTCGTCTTGAAGATTTGGACAACCTCTCTGGTCCACCGCCTTCTACAAGCTCACCTTCTAACACCATGGAGACAGTACAGCAGTCATCACCTGAGTCACCTGTTCCTGTGATTCCCCCGGAGGACCCAAACCCAGTTCCGGAGATCGTTCCTACAGATTCGCCTTCCTCGACAACCGACGATCAACCTCGGCATTCCTCGGAACCAGAAGTTGTACAACCATTGGCGAATCCTCCCCCACCTCCTCCAAGGTCTCAACCTGCTACTCTCGAAGCCGTACAAGACCTCCCATCCGGTTCGTATGTGGATCCGGACACCTCTCATTCCACCCAGCAGCCACTTCCACACACCACCAAATGGACGAAGGCACATCCTCTGCATCAAATCATAGGTGATCCCTCTACACCTGTTCGTATGCGAGGCACTTCCGCCAACTTCTGTCTCTTCTCCGGCTTCTTAAGTAAGATAGAGCCAACAACTGTACGTGAGGCACTTGAAGATTCGGACTGGATCATTGCCATGCAAGAAGAGCTCAATCAATTTGAAGCCCTAAAAGTGTGGCGGTTGGTTCCACGTCCAAAACACAAGACGGTGATCGGCACCAAGTGGATCTTCAAGAACAAGAAGGACGAAGACGGTATTGTTGTCCGCAACAAGGCGCGACTCGTGGCTAAGGGATATCGTCAGCAAGAGGGAATTGAATTTGATGAAACCTATGCTCCGGTGGCACGAATCGAAGCAATTCGCATGTTTCTAGCCTATGCTGCGCACAAGAACTTCACAGTCTTCCAAATGGATGTGAAGACGGCCTTTCTATACGGCGATCTCGAAGAAGAAGTTTATGTGTCACAGCCCGAAGGCTTTGTGGACGAATCAAAGCCTGACCATGTCTACATTTTAGCCAAAGCACTATATGGTCTCAAACAGGCCCCGCGAGCTTGGTACAATACTCTCTCTAAGTTCTTATTAGAGAAAGGCTTTACAAGAGGTACAATTGACTCTACTCTGTTTATAAAGAATGAAGTCGGTCATATCGTCTTGGCTCAGGTATATGTTGATGACATTATTTTCGGTTCTACCAATCCTCTCTATGCCAAGAACTTTGCCAAACTAATGGGAAAATATTTTAAAATGAGTATGCTTTGTGAGATGAATTTCTTTCTTGGTCTACAAGTTAAACAACTTTCGACCGGAATATTCATTAACCAGTCCAAATACATTCGGGATATTCTTCGGAAATTCCAATTGGACCAGGCCTCACCAATGAAAACTCCCATGGCAACTACTACAAAGCTTCACGCCGATCCCAATGGAATGGCTGCGAATCAGAAGCTGTATAGAGGAATGATTGGCTCATTAATGTACCTCACTGCCAGTAGACCGGATATAATGTTCTCGACTTTCCTGTGTGCCCGGTATCAATCCAACCCCAAAGAGTCTCACATGATTGCTGTTAAACGAATTTTTCGTTATTTACGTGGTACTGCTGATCTTGGCCTATGGTACCCGAAAGAGACAGGTTTTTGATTATCAGCTTACTCTGACGCCGATCACGCAGGCTGCATGATGGATCGGAAGAGCACATCGGGGCACATTCAGTTCCTGGGAGATAGTCTGGTAAGCTGGGCATCAAAGAAGCAGCAGTGCGTTTCAACGTCAACTGCCGAGGCGGAATATGTGGCCGCCGCATGCTGCTGTTCCCAAGTCATCTGGATGCGGACACAACTCAAGGACTACGGCTTCACGTATGTCAAGGTCCCAATCTACTGCGACTCGAAGAGTGCTATAGCTATCTCAAGCAACCCGGTCCAGCACACCAAGACGAAACACATCGACGTTCGGTATCATTTCATTAAGCATCACGTCGAAAGAGGTACTGTCGAACTCTACTTCGTGAATACTGAGAATCAGTTAGCAGACATGTTTACCAAAGCCTTGGACGAAAAGCGTTTTAAAACTCTGGTGTTCAAGCTAGGTATGCTAAACCTGAAAACTTAATCCTCATGTGTACCCTTGACAAGTTCCATACCTCTACGAGTAACTGTCTACTCATTATCCGGTGTCAACACTCTGGGTGATTGAGCAAACACTTCCTCGCACTGGTATTCTACTTGCCTCGGAAACACATGTAGATTTAGTTTCTGTATTTGCTAGGTAGTTTCGTACATTTTTTCCTTTTCTTCGTATGATTCTTTTATTCAATACTGTCGTCTGTTTGTTATTTCCCACTCTCTGTGCTTTCACTGTTTGTTCATGTGATCAGGGGGAGCTCACTGCTATATCAGGTAGGTATTCTAATCTATTGAGGGGGAGCGTCACACACAGTTCTTTCTTAAACAGGTCAAAAGTTTTTTATGTGTGTGGGCACTCCCAAGTCCAACTTGGTCAACAGTTGAGGGGGAGCGACACTAAGTTTTTCATTTCCACACTCACACATTTGTGTGTCGGATTCCTCACTTGCACCCTACTGCACGCTTCGAGGGGGAGCAATGGCAATCCCATGCTCAGTTTGAGGGGGAGTGAGAGTAAGAACTCTGGCAGATCATTTCCCTGAAAATTCTGCGAAAATTGCCAAAATCAGCTCATCCGGACAAGTCCGTTTATCCAGACTCTTTATGCTCTCCGGACACCTCTGGTATCCGGACTCTTCTTGTATCCGGATTGGACACCATCCGAGTATGACCCGGACAAGACCCGGGTTATTAATACCACCCGGGCCCCTCGTACTTTCATTATCCGGAAATCGCTCGAAGAACCCTAAACCCTCGTCATTTCTCTCTCTCGCTCGGATCTCCTCAATCGCACGTTACACACACACGTTTCCTCTGCAAATCAGGTATGTTGTTCGTCCCTACCAATCGTTCATTTCCTTCGGATCATAACCCTTATTGCATCTCAACCAAACCTCGGTTTGATCGAGATTTATCAACCCGAAACAACCCTCGGATCCACACGATTTTGGGGTTCTTTTGGCGTAAGATTGCTAGGAAATGCCCAAGGTAGTCTTGCATGGCCTATCGTATACTTCTTCACATGCACACTAGCACTTAAACCACGATCTGGTAGATTTATCACCAAGCGGTTTCGTCCGGACACCATCATAGTGTCCGGACACAATCATCAATATGAGGTTTTATCCGGGCACCTTCAACGAGTGGATGAACTATCCGGAATCTCTCAACCGACCGGAAACCTAGTTGTCCGGAAACCTTATGGTTTCCGGTAAGTTCAACTACCGGATACGTTTGGAGTCCGGACATACCCTTTATCCGGAAAATCAGCCTCTCAGGGAACTTTATCCGGATCTTTCACGTCTATCCGGACTCCTCTGTTATCCGGACAACTCATGTTGTCCGGACACTTCATTTCATCCGGAAAACTCCCCTGTCTTGTCCAATTCTTGCCTGTTTTACCAAAACCAGTCCTCGATCTGTCTCAGATTGAGCCATTCAAGGCACGGGTACGCACCTACATTTGTAATTCTGTTTATGTTCCTAACCGCGTGCTATTTTCACAGATTTACACATGGCGGATCAACAACACCCGGAAGAACACATTCCTCAGGAGGAGGAAATTATAGACGACGTCGCTGATGCTGCACTGGTCGACCCTGACCATGGCATCGAGCTAGAGGCGAACAACCACTACCTCGACCCGGCGCTCTTCAGGCCAAACCCACAACATCAGGTCATACTCGACATCCTGATGCGCCATCCCATTCATGCAGCGCTGACTCGCACCGTTGATGTTCCTTTGCTCTATGTACTCCAAGTCTGGCTGACAGCACAAGTCCGTACGATCGGCAACACCCAAACCATCACGGCTCAGATAGAAAATCAACCGTTTACACTGACGCCAGATTCGTTTCGCCGTTTACTGTCCCTGCCTGAGGCCACTGCCAACAACCATGAACGGTACGATCCTGCCGTCAACGATGCGACTCTCTGCGCCCAAATGCGTGCTCTTGGGTACAATTCTGATCTTCAACGGCCATCGGTCTTCAATCGGAAGTACTTGGCGCCAATTTGGTACACGCTCTTCCCAATTCTCAATCGATGCCTTTCCGCCCGATGGAAAGGAATTGACCAATGTACCGGCGATTTTCTCCGCCTTGTTCACGCTGTGTGCTACAACCGCCACATCGAATTCGCCATGATCATCTGGCGTGAACTTGTGACCACCATCCGACATATCGGCGGCACCAAACAGAAGAAGTTTCTTCCATATCCGCGTTTCCTTTCGCTTGCCGTTCGCCAACACATGGATGCCAATCCCGCCATTCCCCGACGACTCACACATCTGGTGTGTCCCATACGCCACCTCCAATTCATGGTAATCCGTAATCCATCTGATGCGGTTGCCTCGCCCATTCCTGCCGCCCTTCTGGCCATAGCCGATCCCGCTGCACCGGGGGTAGTTGCGTATAGGGGAGAGTTAGGGAATCCCATGGTCCAGCCAGAACCGGAGGGACCTGTCCAGGGACATAGACCCGAGAGACGTGAGGGTCCAAGAGTGAGAGGTGGAAGGGCCCGACAAGCAGGTGCTGTCGGGCGGGGAACGTTAGTAGTGAGAGGAAGGGGAGCGAGCGTAGGTGGTGCAGCGGAATCGCAGCCCGGTTCCAGTTCAGCCCAACCCGGTCCTTCTTCGAGACCACGCCTACATCACACCACCGAACCATATATAACCGAACCCCCTTCTCCCAGTACCCAAGTGGAATACGTGGAATCCGACTCCACGGACTCCGATACCGACCGCATCATCCGCCTAACGCAAATCCCTTGCGGTATCGGACCCAACCCTGATTTCTCCACTGGCATTCCACTTGACTCTCCACCATCTGGAACCGAACTGATCCCTAGGACGTTTGAGGGAGATATAGGTGTTGACTTAGAACATGCGAGAAGGAGAGAACTGCGTTCAAAGTTGAACTAGGAAAGATCGAGCCGTAAAGATAACGAGGCTCAAGAGCGACCCACACCGAGTGTTATCCGGGTTGCCACAACTACTATCCCGTCTCATCTGTTGGGACGGGGTATTGAAGAAGCCTCCGTGGACCCAGCGGAGCAATTGCACACCCCCCATAGCCAATCATCTGTCTCAAAACAGACGGATGTCTCAATATTACACGGGGAACAAGCACAACTTCCACCGGTCTCTCATTCGGAGAGTGCTGGTGTTGAAATAAGAGACCAGCAGCCCCCGGTCTCGACTTCTTTGTGTGCACCATCGAGTCTAGAGCCAATTGTTACTGAACATTCTTCGCCTAGGACACTTGATGCGGAACAACACCACGTCGCGGCTCTTAGTGACCCGACCGGAACGTCTATAGTGTCTCCGACTGCCGGAACACGAGGATTGGACGGAAATCCTACCACAGTCATCATCACGCCAGCTGTGAACGTAGGTGGCTCTACCCCAGTGGTAGATGCCTCAACGGGTCCTTTAAGTGAGCCCGGAGTTACGTTACCCGACTTTGTGTCAAAAGGGTCTCTGGACAGCACCCTTGAGGCTGTCCGACAGGTTATGGAGCAACAAATGCAGGAACATGTAGCCGCTTAGATTGCCAAAGCGACGCATGCTTTCAAAGGAAAGAGCTCTCTCGTCAGCACTGAATCTGTCTCCGTGCACCCACCGCCTCAACCGCAACCTATCTATTCGGTGGATACTCTAAAGACGATGCTCTTAGCCCAGCTGCTCCAGGAATCCGACTCTACCGCATCTGCTGAAGCAGACCTGATCTCCGTTCTCCGATCACAGGTCACTGCTCCTTCTTCGTCCATCACATCACGCCTTGACGCCATTGACTCGACCCTCAACGCCTACAACAAAGCGCTTGCCACGCTATCTGAGAGGGTCCGCTCACTCGAAGACACCTGTAAGAGTCAAGTCGGCGGTCTCAAACGGAAACACGATGACCAAGAGGATCCTGATCACCGTGAGGGGGAGAAGCGACAACGTCTAACCGAGACCGCCTCCCTGCTCCACACTGAAGGTACATCTGCGGTTCATCAGGAACCCCCAACTGCGGCAGCTACAACAGCCGAACCAGAAGCCGAGTTGCCTCTAGCCCATATGGTCATTGATATGGACATTTCAGATGATGAAGCCCCAACGGTTGAAAAGCCCGAGGGTACAAGACAGGAATTGGTCACTGAAGAACCATCATACATGCCTTCGCTCACCTTGAGAGATCCAGCATGTGACACCAACCCGGAAACTGAAGACGTATGGTACGAAAAAGCTGCCAGAGCCGTCAACTTCGAGGTAAATTTGGTGTTTCCTACTGATGAAGACGACAACATAGACTACGACCAATTTCTGCTTCAGAACTACTATGGTGCACCTCCCGTTCACTCGACTCCACCTGCCACGACTACAGATCAACCCGACAACTACAATGCAGAAATCCCGACATCTCCTCTACAAACGACAGCTCCTGATCTTCCTCCCTCTCCTCAGCAACAAAACCGTTGGGAGAAGATCAAGATCCTCATTCCTCATCTGGAGGAATCCCTGAAGAAGCTGTTCGTTCACCGAATTCGCCCGATCGAGCCGACCTTCTGCCTTGGCATCTACAGTCCTGAACCAGCACGTCAACTCCGATACGTAGAAGCCATGAAGCGGTGTCTTCCGAGAGATCAGGTTCGAACCAAATATAAAATTTCAGAGGTGCTAAAGATTCAGTCAAACAAAATTATGAAGATCGTCTTTCCCGTTTTCACTGTTCGACGTGAAGACGGAAAAGAATGGATTTTTTCTGAGGCTGACTTTAAGCATCTCCATCCGTTCGACCTCCTGGTCCTTTTGAAAGACCTTCGCACCAGAACCATCCGACCGCTTGCTGTAACAAAGGCGCTCGAAGCGGTTCGACGATTCCTCGTCCGTTCCATTATGATGTCTTATCTTACGGACTTTCAAATGGCAATCGAGAACCGATCAAAGAAGGTAAATCTGCTCAAACCGAATCTGAAAGCTCTTGAACTGTCGATGTATCCCGAGAACGCAATGCTACTTCAACCGGAATTTGGGATCGTCTTCCTCAACGCTCAGAAAGAAAAGAAGTTTATGAGGTTCAGTCAGGTAGATCGATTTTGCGACGGCACACTGCTCAAGGTTCAAGACGCTCTTCGGAAGATCATCAAGCACGAATTAGAAAATCCAAAGGTATCCTATGTTCCAAATCTGAATGAAAGAACTGCACAGAATGCTTTGGATATTGTTGAAGATCGTCTTGACTACCGTCGCGCCATCAGATTCTTCGAGGTTCATTTCGCACTACGCAAACGTTATGTCTTCAACTGGCAAGAGATAGAGCGTGAATTTGAACTTCAAATCAAAGGGGGAGATTGTTAGGGCAAGTTTTATGTGTTGATTTAAAGTTCAAGGGTGTAATTTGTATTTCCTTAAACATAGTCCATAGTGAACGGGTCGTGGGCTTGTTACCACGGGCCCAGCATATTTAATGCACAACTAGCTTAGAAAATTAGCTAGTTGTCTCATTTAGCTTTCACCATTGTAACGATTATTCTCTGATCAAATAGCTAAGTGGGCAGCCTTTGTGATTACTTTATTCGTTCATATCTTTATTCACATAAACACGATTGTTGCACGGATCTGGATCCTACAAGAGTCTTCAACAAAAGAAGACAAACTGTTGAAGAAACCATTCATGTCAGCTTTGATGAATATCGTTCATTAAACTCTAAACCCACTACTGAAAACTAAGAATTGAATCAGTCGATGTTTTCTTATTATGGAGAACCAGAAGCTTATTTTAATCCTGATCCTCAGGATAACAACCCCAATCACTGATGATGATCCTAACATCATTCCCAGCATGCAAACAAGTGATGCTGAATCATCCTCTTGGATATCAGTTGTTCCCTTAAACACTTTGCCTCCCACTGAACCCTTAATCTCTAAAAACCCATCCACTTCTCCTCAGCAGTCAGTAAATGAAATACCATCTGAACCTTAGCAATTGATGCCTGACATACCTGATAATACCATTGTTGAAGCTTCCTCTTCAACACCTCCAGAAGTCCATTCCGAGCCAGAATTTCAAGCTCCAGCTTAAAGATGGATAGTGAATCATCCAATTGAACAAATTCTAGGTGATCCAAACTCAGGTATTCAGAATCGACGAAGTTCAGGTAACATCTGTCTCTTTGTAAATTTCATTTCACTGATTGAACCTAAAAAGACCGATGATGCCCTTAGAGATCCAAACTGGGTCAACACTATGCAAGAAGAGCTGACTGAGTTTGAAAGAAAAAAAGTTGTTTCGAATCTCGTTCCAAGACCATCTGACAAAACTGTTATAGGCTCCAAGTGGGTGTATCATAACAAGTTAGATGAATATGGGACTATAACCCGAAACAAGGCTAGACTTGTTGCTCAGGGATACATACAAGAGGAAGGCATAAACTATGATGAAACATTTGCCCCTCTGGCTAGGTTCGAAGCAATTCGATTATTCTTAGCTTATGCAGTTCATAAGGACTTCAAAGTTCATCAAATGAATGTTAAGTCAACATTCCTAAATGGAAAGCTGAATGAAGATGTCTTTGTCGAACAACCCTTAGGGTTCGCTTACCCTAAGCATCTATAATATGTTTATAAACTGGATAAGGCTCTTTATGGATTAAAACAAGCCCCTCGTGCATGGTATGTTACTTTATCTTCTTACCTTATCGCTGAAAATTTTAAATGTGGAAAGATTGACAATACTTTGTTTTTCAGAAAGGTTAAAGGTCATATCATTCTTGTCCAAATATATGTCGATGACATTATATTTGGATCCACTAACCCATCTCTGTGTACTCGATTCGCTGAAAGAATGAAGAAAGAATATAAGATGAGTATGATAGGTGAGCTAACATACTTTCTTGTCCTTCAGATTAAACAAAATGATACAGGTACATTTATTCACCAAGGTAAGTACGTTAAAGACAGGCTAAAAAAGTTTGATCTTACTCAAAGCTCAATAATTATAACTCCTATGGCACCTCCGTTGACACTAAATAAGGACCCAAATGGGAAACCTATTAATGTCACTGCCTATAGAGGAATGATCGGCTCCCTTTTGTATCTTACAGCTAGTCGACCCAATATCATGTATTCTACTTGCTTATGTTCGAGATATCAATCTAAACCAAAGAATCGTATCTGATTGTTGTCAAGCGAATATTCATATATCTTAAGGGTACACCCAACCTAGGTCTTTGATATCCCAAAGACTCAGGGTTCGATCTAACTGCCTATTCAGATAGTGAGTTTGCAGGTTGCAAACTGGATAGAAAAAGCACCACTGGAGGCTGTCAGCTCCTAGGTGGAAAGCTGGTAAGTTCGACAAGTAAAAAGCAAAACTCGGTGTCTACCTCAACCGCTGAAGCTGAGTTTGTAGCCGCTGGTAGTTGTTGTGCTCATGTCTTATGGATGAAAAATCAACTCATAGACTATGACCTTCATCTATCAAAGATTCCTATCTATTGCGACAAGACTAGTGCCATCGCTATAGCAAACAACCCTGTGCTACACTCAAAGAACAAACACATTGAAATCAGATATCATTTTATCAGAGATCATGTGATGAATGGAGATATAGAACTTTATTTCATTCCGACTGACTATCAGCTCGCTGATATCTTTACCAAACCTCTTGATGAGACAAGATTCAACTTTCTCATCAGTGAGCTTTGAATGCTAAACCTTGAAGAATAACTCTTCAATGGTCAAGTATTACGTCAGTGATTAAGTCTTCATATCTGATATTCATCTCCTTTTCTCTGATTATTTGTTCTCTGATATTCAGGTATGTTTTTCTATCTCATCTCACTGAAGTTTCCTTCAGCGAGACGTTTTTCCAAAAATCTCAAACTTAATCATTCACTCTTCTTAGATGACTAAAAACTTTTTCAAATATGAAACTCATCACTGACATTTCCCATCAGTGATTCTTCTAAAATAAAATTCTATCATTGGCATTTCCTATCAGTGATATCTTTTGAAAAATGAAAGGACGTTTTTTTGTGACATCATTTTTTAGGATAACCCATGGCACACATTTTTTGACACACGTTCGTCCGTTACACTTCTTGACCAATCAAACTCAAAGGACGTGTCCACGTAATGATGAAAACTTTTCCCGCTCATCATTCGTTCTCTCTCATCTCTCATATATAAACCACACTCGTTTCTTTTTCACACTTTATGCGCACAATACTCTTTAAGGCAAGAACACTTTGAGCATTAAAGAACTTAAGAACTCGTACTCAAAACTCCTAAATTTCCAGTTTATTCTTCTTATTTCTTCATGCACATTGTTACTAAAAACAACTTTTTGATCTTTATTCTTTGTTAACAAAGATCAAAAACAAGTTTTTCTTCTAAAAATCATCTTCTTCATGATTTTTTTTTTCAAAACCCTAAAAAGGTTTTTCAAAGTTTTAAAGTATTTCTCTTTCGTCTTAAATGTAAGTTACCATTTCTTTCCCTAAAAGGAAACTGGTAAACTACATTTTTCTACCATTTTCATCTCATTTGAAAATAGGCAAAACCACTGTTTACCTTTTCTTTCCCAAAAAGGAAACTGGTAAACTGTTTTTGTTCTTCTTCTTAGAACTTTTTCTTAAAACTCCCATTCTAAGAAACTTTCTATATTTCCATTGTTGTTATTTCTAAAAACAGAAATGGCCTCTCAAGCTACCACCTTCACCAAGTCCAAAAACGCCAAGTTTGAACTGTCAGCGATCCAGTTCAATCGAAAAACCACTTGGGACTGCTGAACTTCCCAAAGTCCAATCCATCACCCCACCTCGAGGAAGCTGCAACCTTCCTTAAGAACTCTCCCATCTCTTACGCCCTCACCGTTTATCCACCAACTCACAAGAACCTTCTTCAGCCGTTTTGGCATACTGTTGAGAGAACAGAGAAGACCCTGTCATCAGGGAAGAAAGTGATAGTGATCGCTTTCGAGACTGAGCACGACAAGGGAAGTATCACTCCCTTAGTACTTCGCAAGTTCCTACAATTACCTGTCAGCAAAACTTACGCTGACACTCCCTCTAATGAAGAGCTGTACCGATTCCTTGACCTTATGAACTACGAATGGGAAACAAATAACAGAAACCTGACCGAAAGTTGACCAAGATCCTTAAGGCAAAAATGCCTTCAAAGCTTAACTACCTCTTCGCCCACTTTATCCAAAGCATGGGTGGTAAAACCGGTTCAATGGACCAAGCAAGTCGGGTCGCTCTGGGCCTCGGCTATTCAGTGATTGCGGGTAGAAACATAGACTACGCTCATATGATCTTCGATGACCTCATGGTCAAAGTGGAGAAACCTGAGAGGGAAATCAACGGTCCCTATGTTCGCTTCATCTCAATGCTCCTTCAGCACTTCTTGCAGAACCTCTACCCAGCTGAGGGTGATTATCAACTACCCAAACTTGCGGCCTGAATCCTCGACGTAAAACGTACTGACAACGAGGTAAGTCTTTCTAACCTTCAACACCTTCTATCCTCCTCCACTTCTTCAATTTCAGTAGCGATGCCAACGGTCCAACCCCCCGTGGCTTCCCAAGCTGCTACAACTACCTCTCCTAAGAGGAAACCATCTACAACCCCCCTTGGTCACTCCAAAAAGGCCAAAAAGCAACAAAAGAAGAAACCCCATCCAGAAACAACAACAGCAACACCAACCTCAGGGATTGCCTCTTCACAGGCTCTCCTCGATGCCTTCGCGGTTCTCTCCACCACTCCTGACACCGCAACATCTGCTTCAGCGATCTCTTCAATCGCTGACTCTACGCTGGCATCTACCCCAACAACCTCAGTGCCTCAAAGCACTGAAGGTATGGGTTTAGGCGCCGCCAGTACCTCTCTACCACAACACACAACCATCTTCTCAACTTCTTCTTCTCCAACTCTTTCTTTGGTCAACAGATCTACCACGTCAGCGAACGTCGTCGCTGACACTCGAGTGGGCCTTTTCCGCGAACTCATGCAAGGTATAGGACCTGATGGTCTTCCTCTCGAGGACCCTCAGATACCCGTGTCCGAGAGTCCTCTCGAGCGGGACATGAACACATACTTCGGAGGAAATCATTTGGATTTCTTTAATGAACCATCGGGTACTCCATCTTCCCAACCCTTAATTTCTTCGGTGACTAAGACCGAGGATACTTGTGCTCAACCTTCTTTTCTTTTTATAGGTCCTACTTTGGAGTCGTTGAACACCTCCATTAAGAAAGTCAACGATAATGTCGCCACTCTCTCCATCGACGTGCAGAATAACACGACTGCAGTAAATAATGTCGAATCATCGTTGTAACAACTCACCTCCTCCCTTTCCAATAAAGCTGGTAACTCTCAGCTATCATCTCTTCAGGAGGAGGTGACCAAAATACAAGATGAGGTCGCTGGCAACTGTGAGATTCCACATCGGCTAGGAGGGGGAACGAAGTCCTCCTTATAAGGGTGGATGGATACTTTCCTTGCATGAGTCCTTTTGCCTGTCACTGGGTGCGGTCTGGGTGCGTCCCGCGTATGCCTGTGCGGGCAGGAACAAAACCGTGAGCGGTACCGGCATGCTGTTATGTAGAGGGTATGCGCAAAGCGGACAATATCGTGTACGGTGGGATGGGGATGTTACACCAACACCGCCTTCATTAGCGCACTCAACACTTCTGTCACCGACCTTTGCTCTAAGGTCGAAGCCAACAATAAACTGCTAGCTGATGTGTGCTAGCAGAATTGAAGAAACCGGCTCCTATCCCCTCCCCATCTTTCACTGATGGAGACCGACGATCCCTTGACATAGTCGTGGACTATATCACGAAGAATGCTGATGCTTTCACCAAGCTCTTCGACAGGGTTGACAAGTTGGAAGTCGCTACTCCTTCCACTTCTACAGCTATAACTGCTGATGTTGCTACTTCACCAATAATCCCTCCCCCTATGGATGATGAAAAAGAGGGGGAGAAGAATAATGAAAATGATGTTGTTGATGATGACATTCAGCAATACAACATTGAATGGTTCACCCCAGGGCTAACTGAAGTCCTTCTTCTTGCTGAGGGAGAGGAAATAAATAAGGAGTCCTCTTCTGCTCTAGCTGCCACAGTAAACATTCCCTCTGATGAAGAGGAGGATGAAGAAGAAGAAGAAGTCGAAGAAATCGACTTTGATGACTCCAAAGAAGACTCCAAGAGCGCTGATGAGAACGACGACGATGAAGATGAATCTACAATATGTTTCAAACCCAAAACCGTCAACGCTCCTCTCAAAGGAGTTGTAATAAATGAAGCAGGGTCTGAGAAATCCCCAGCCAAGAAGACCTTCTAAGGAAAGCAGAAAGGAATTTTTGTCAAGGGAAATTTAAAAATTATATATATTTCTGAGGGGGAGCAACCTTCTCAGGTATGTCTCTCCATCATCCCCTTTTTTTTCTTCTACCCATGCCCATTTACGACCCCTCATACACACTTAACCATTTCTCTATCTTTTTCTTTCAACACCTAACTTCTTATTCCTTTTAATCAGCTAGTTCCCTCCCCTGCTTGAGGGACGAGCTAAAGACAGCCAACATATAATCCCAACACTTGTTGAAGAACAAATAATTGTAGTCTCCATCCTAGAGACTGAAGAAGAAGAAGAAGAAGAAGAAGAAGAAGAAGAAGAAGAGGAAGTGCTAACACATCCATCAAGACCCTCATGACCACTTCAAAGGTCTGAGGAAGAACTTATGAAAAGAAGATCAGCAGTAATCCATCAGCTAGAAAGCCAACGGATCACGATCCCTCCTCGACAAAGTACTAAAAATGATGAACTTGGATATGCCCTTAAGGTAGCCCAAAACTCAGTCTCTGATAAGAAACTGAAAAAGAACCGATTGTTAGGACCATAAATGTCCTACATATTAGAAAGATATATAAAGAATTATACATGAGCTTAATTAGTTTAAATTATTAATTGTAAAAGCTTAATTGTGTTAATTGGGCTTAGTTTAGCCTAATGGGCTTGGGCCTTGTTTGTCTAAGGCCTAAGTATATAAGGTTTAGTATTAACCTATTTTTCGGTTAGAGCTTATTGTTTAGTAATCGTTCCCTTACTTTGAATTGTAATATTCTCTGAACGATTGAGACTTTGAATGAATATGAGATGGATGTCAACTTGAAATCAACAATTGTTCTTGTTATTGCTCATTGATTTTATTGTTACCTGTCAATCTGAGATCAACACGTGGTATCAGAGCAGAATCGGTGATTTGAAGAAAGAAAAGAAGCAAATCGAAAGCAAGAAAAAGCAAGAAATTTTCGTATTCAATTTTCTGGAAAACGCAGCTGTGCCGTTTTGCCTATTTACGGAGTTTGAACTGTCGGATAGTCACGATTTTTGGACAGTAGCTTCACGACATCTTGGTCTACATTCTGAACGGTGGGATTAATCGTTTGAGGTCCAGAAGGCACCTGTTTTATTTTCGACATAGTGCAGTGTTTTGTTGGGGTGAATCGATCTTCAATCGGGTTTGCAAAGATTTTCGTTGATTTAATAATTCGTTTGTTAGATATCGATTGTTTAATCGTCTTAATTTGGTTTTATATGCATCTATATCAATTCTCAAATGTATCAATTTTTTAATTTAAAAATCAGTTATTGAGTTTTGGTATTGTTCTTAAATTTTTTTGTGGTGATTATTGAAAAATAGGATATATTTTGCTTAGAAATCGATTTGGGTATGTTTGTTTTTGTGTTTTGGTTGATTTCTAACCTTTCAGGAGTGAAATCAAGCAACCCTAGTCTAGCGAAGATCCGAATTGCAAGCACAACCGTCGTATCCGGAAGTTCTTAATTTTTCCGGGTAAGTTTCCTATTTCTCACCACTATCCGGACAAATCCATCCAGATTGTTTCTGGTTCCCGGATAAAATTTCTCCCGGGCATCCAATTTTTTCCGGATAAAATAAAGTTTCCGGACAAAATTGCACTTCCCAGATTCCACTTTCTTCCCGGACAAAACATCAAGTTACCGGAAGAAATAACTTTCCAGATACAAACTCACTTTCCGGATAATTTGTTTTTTGACTTCCCGGATGTTTTTCTGTCCACCTCATCTCCGGCACACCTCACTCGTCTCAATTCCATAGCCAACAATTGTTGACTAATCCATTTAGTTGTTGACTTTCAAGGATATTTCATGTCCCCTTCACGTTTTTTTATGCATAAATGTCTGTGATGCTTAATTGATCCACCATTGCATACATACATATATAATGGATGGTACACATCACTTGCATTCTTCTTAATTTTTTGGTCGTTGAACATCCATTCATGCATACGCTGGTTTTATCCGTTATCCTACATGCATACATATATAAGATGGTGGTAACTATTTGTTTATATTTTCTTTAATCCATCGTGACATCCATCCATATATATATCGCGCTAAACCATCGGTTTGATCGTACATCGCATGGTTCGATCTTTTTGCATCTATAATTCGCACGAAGTCGTCTCATTTTTTTTAAAGGTTAATCTTTCTAATTTGTGTGCTTAATAGTTTAGAGAGAGAGTTCATCATTCCAATTCTTGTAACCTCTCGTTAATCATTCAATAAGATTAATCGTTTCGTTTATTCGTTGTTATCTGATCAAACTGGGAACTACACCGATCAGAGTCCAAGAACAATTGATGGAAGAAGTCGATGAGGAAGCCTAAAAAGAAAAGGTCGTCAGCGATTCAGAGTTAACTTGGTGCGGAGAGAAGCTTGAACATCGATACCATCCCAGAAGGATGACTGCTGTGACTGTAACGGGAAACAACAAGAAGAATTCGATGATGGTGACTATCCAAGTGATACAAGAAGATGACTCAGCGCAAACCATGTTTATGTCTAAGTTGGAAAATTTTGGTTTCGACGAATAGTTAGAGATCACGGATGCAGTTCACAGATCCAAGTCCAAATACAAAGCACATGTGGAAAAGTTCTTGAACTTGCTCATCAATAAAATCTCAGCGAGAGTGGACTCACATCCTCCTCCTCTACCTCAGAACCAAAGACCAGCGAAGAAAAAGAAGCGAGAATTGACATCTGAAGAACCTGCTTATCGAAATGAAACAAAGATTGAATTCTCAAGAGAAGCAGTACTTGGGCCAACACCTGATCTCTCAACTCTTGATCTACCACTACCACTAGGAGGACCCTTCAAACATGGTCAAGTGATAGGGGACCCTTATGGAATCATCTTCTATGACTGGGATGACATCTAAAGATTTCAGCGAGGCTTAAAGATTCCCATCCGCCCAACTAAACACCTCAGAGATCTTATCTACTGGTACAACAAGTCAAGACCATGTATCTTCGTCAAAGCCCATATTCACAGAGAAGCTAAGCTTAGAAGACAAAAGGGAGAAGAAGTGTCTGACTGGATGATCACTGAAGACTCGTATGATGAAGAACGAATCAAGGATGAACCACTCTAGCTGCTAGATTTCCTTCTTGTAATCTTCTTGTAATTTATCAGCTTTAACCTTTTAGTACTTGTATACTTTTTCACTTGTACTTTCAACTTTCAACTTTCAACTTCCCTTTGTAATCTGAATATGATTTAATGAAAGTTTTCAGTGAAAGTACTTTACTCCATTAATACTAGAAAGTATCACTTAAAACAGTAAATGAGACACACATCTATGAGTCATCTTTATCCTTATGTTTTTTACACTTAACAATTTTCTTATTTTGCTTTGTCGTCATCAAATAGGGGGATATTGTTGATCTAAACTCTCTTAGTGTTTTGATGACGACCCATAGAAATACTTAGTGAAAATTGCATTTAACATCTGTATGTATTAGTGTTTCGCCATCAGCGATAACATACTGAGTCTGTTTAGTATCGCTGATAGCCTCTAATGTAATAGTGTTAGATGTAAACCCTAAAGACAAGCCTCGCGATCAAAAGAGTTGATCGCTGACGTCGAAGACAAATCTGATGAACAAAGACAAGTCTACTCATGATCTGAAGCGGACATCAGTGAAACCAATACAAGTCTACACACGCGCGGAAATTCAAGAACAAGGCTTCAGCGATAGCTGACTTACATCAGGCCTTACTGATGGAAGATCTCATCAGTGATCGATGATCATGAAGCTTATGCTTAAAGAATTTCTTGTCTTATCCTCTTGCACAAAAGTACAAGGTACGTAAGAAGTTTTCCTTTTGTCCATAATCGTACAACTACTCTGCCACCTACACTGTTCACCATGCGGCCCAAAGCATGTCTTCGATAAAAGTCAAAAGCATGTGCCCAATGAGAAGCTGACACGTGTAAAGTGGTTCTGCCAAGCATTTAATGCATATGGTATAAATAGGAGCAATACCCCTTCATTATGAAGGATCTCTAGACTACTAATTGCAAGTAGAAAAACTCTATTTTTCTACTTATTCCTTCTATCTATTTTCTAAGTGCAAGAAATCTTTGTGATTCTTAAGTTTGTTTAGATTAGATTTTACTTAATCTTATTCTGCAACAAACTGTAAATTGTATTGATTTATCAATAAACAATTTCGACAAGTAAAAATTTGTGTTTGTATTCAACCCCCCCCCCCCCCCCTCTCTCTCTCTTCTACAAACTTTCACCCTTGTAGAACCCCTTCGGGACCAACAAGAGGTTAACAAAATAACCTTTCTCTCCCCCCCTCTCTCTCTCTATATATATATATATATATACACACACACTTAGAGAATTGTAACCTACAAAAGTAAATCGTAACTTACAAGATTTTTACAAATAAGTCATTATGAGAGAATATTTAGTTATTGTAGGGATTGATTGTGAGTATCTCTGTCATGCCCTACAAGATGGACGATCGAATAGTGAGACTGTAGATCCCAGTATGAGCAAGTAACAATGATTGTAAACGATTAATCTTTATTTAACGATTGTAGAGAGTTGCAAGTATTGGATTGAAGAACAAAACTCTCTCTCTAATCCCTATTAGGCGCACAATAATATCATCTACCGAATTCTCACATAAAGCAAACTATTTATACCTAGCGCTTAATGCTTAAAGCCCATGGCCCATTATCACAATAAGCCCATTTATCATTATAAGCCTTTTACAATAAATAATAAAACTCTATTATTTTCTTTATATCACTTTCTATTTTATAGGACATTTAGTCCTAACAATCTCCTCCTAAAGTTATATAAAGAAAAATAAGATCTTGAAAACTTTGTGTCTTGATCTTCTCTCGCTCTTGAATCTTTGAAAAACTTTGGTGTTGCTTGTCTTCATGGCTTTCCAAGCTCCCCCTTGAATTAAGCTCTTAGTCTTAATATCTTCAACTTTATCACCAGATTCAATGAACAATTACCTCGACTGAGTGCACTAAAACCAGCTTTCAACTGTAGAAACTCAACACATCCGATAAGCACATAAGAGATAATGTGCGAGTTACGTGACAATCCACAGTGCAACTTCAGTTAAAAATCAAGAATCTGTCTTTGAACCGCGAGTTGAATTGACTTTCAGCTTGAGAACTTGTAGAACCAATATGCTCGAAGGAGAAAATAATTTGTAACGGACACCACTTGAATAAGGGATAGAAGAACCATGCACTTGTAATATTTTCTGCACAAATCAAATAACAGTTACTCCCCCTCAACTCTAGCTAACTCCCCCTCAACATAATAATCTGTGTCTTTGAATCTGTATCATTTCTCCCACTCATGATGATTAGGGGCATCCTGAGCATCGTGTAACTTCAAAAACAAGACTGATGAGTAGCAAAATACCAGATAAAGCGTTTTAGTAACCAAGATGGGGTAAATATCTAATACAGAGACACAATAGTAACTATTATCACACCAATTAAAATAATTGTGTGGCCTATGTTCAGAGTTGGCATCGATGTATTTATGATAGGACTTCCAACTATCTCTAATAGTCCTAACAGAGACCAATCTTGGACATGAGTTCGTTGAACTGATTTCTTGCAAGGGGCTTAGTAAGAGCATCAGCTAGTTGATCATTGCCGGAAATGTATGAAACAAGCAACTTTCGATTTTGGACATTCTCACGAACAAAATGATAGTCAAGAGTTAGGTGCTTCATTTTTAGTGAACTTAGGATTGGCGACTCTTGAAATCAACCAAAACACCGAAAAAAAATCTTCTGAAATCAACCAAAAATATTGAAAAAAGTATCTCGAAATTGATAAAAAAAACTTAAAAATCCTTGAAATCAAACAAAAAACTTTAAAAATCTCTCGAAACGCCGGAATTTGGCTAAAAACACATCGCGTGAAATTACATGTTGGTAAAAAGATGAAGACACGCCGATAAAAACCGTATAAAAATATAGTGCCCCGTGTGAAAAAGTTCCAGGATCCGTCCTGAACATGATCAACTTTTACAAAGATAACCACAAGAAGTATCTTCAAGTTTGAACTTCAAATCATATTTGAAGGAGAAAATTATATACATAACCAAATGAGTTATATAGTATATATAACGAGTTAACGACTCAACGTTATACCAAGGAAGGAAGTCACATGAAATAGCAGTATATTATATTGCATACTCATGACGGTTTTGTGATTTCATTTACAATATAACATTTTACATGTAAATATCTTTTATGCAATTATTTATATATTGATCTTTTTACATAGATAATATCAACGTTTTAATGATTATCGTTTATTTATGTTATGTGATTTATTAAAATCGATCAAACAATATGTTATTTATACAAGAATGACAATAAAAATTTAAGTATTTTAATTAAAAAAATTAATTTGTTCGAAGAACCAAATATGACCAATAAAAAATGATATTAATTTATAGTTTATTCGGAAAACTCAAGGGGTTTTCGTAGTTAGTTTTATGGAAACTCAAAGGATGTAAATAATTAATGCTATTTATTTTAACCAATAAAAAAGCTTATATAAATACTTTCTAATGTTGTTTATGTTTATTCACAAAATTTCCTATATAATATAATCTCATAAGTGCTTAGAGAAATAACATATAGAGAATGGGTGGTGGTGGCAAAGGTGGTGGTGGTGGTGCTAAAGGTGGTGGCGGTGGCAAAAGTGTTGGTGGTAGCAAAGGAGGTTCTAGCGGTGGTAAAGATGGTGGAGGATCAAGTTATATGAAGGCTCCAGGTGGTGGTGGATCGTATATCTCAAGAGCTGGTTTTGAGGGCAACCCACAAGGGTATTTTAGCGGACTTCATGGATATTCAAAGGATAAATGAGCAAAAAATGACTTAAGTACGATTATCATGTAATAAAGGATGAAGTAAAATTGTCATTTCACAAATGCTATAAATAAAAGTTTATTCACGAGCTTGCTTCATTTTTTTTTGTCTATGTTGGCATGAGAAAGTGCGAAAACACTTCTTAGCAACATCGAATTTTAATTTTGGTTATTTACTTCAAATTTAAACATTTTAAATTACTAAATTGAATCATTTATTTATTTTAAATGGTTGTAAAAATTATATTTTTTTATTAGATGAATATTTCTTTGAGCAACCGAACAAATTGACATCTCTAAATCATCTTGAACTATATTTTAACAACTTGAACAAGTTGAAACATAGCAAAATTTCATGTGAAACCTTTTCATAAAATATTATATATATACACTATGCAAACAAAAAAGATCTCTCTTTACTCATTGTACCTAACACTCGTTTAGTCTCAAATCACACATAGCACGTTAATAAAATATTGACTTTATTTATGTGAGATATTGTATTTACATGTATAATTGTTTTCTCTTTAAACAATCGACCAATTTAGGACTTAGATTGATATATGAATACAAAGTTGGTGCCTTGTTTTCATTCTAAGAACTAAAAGGGTTAAACTTTGTGTACAAATGCAAATTTTGAATTTATAGTTTTTATAAAATCAATATCTTTATATATATAAAAGCAAAATCCAAGAAGGATGAGGTGGCATCCTCTAAGGCTTAGAATACCTTCTATCTATTTTCTCAATTTTTTGATTTTTTTAAATGTTGAATATGTAATAAGACTTTTCCGCCCCTATATGGAAAATGTGTAATTCATATTAATATGGATTTCTTTGTAATTTTGCATGCCTAAGTTTAACCTCCAACTCTTGATATTCTTCTTCATTTACTTTGTCTTATTCTTTAATGAAATTTGTTTTTCACACAATGCAAAACACTACAAATTCCTTTGGTGGGAGATGAAGAAAATGTAAGTTGAAGAAAACATTGAAGATTTAAGATAGGTATATGTATATACTCTATCTCTCAAATATGTGATTTGTTATTATATGTTTTTTCAGTTCCATGTTTTGTATTTGTTGTTATCATCAAACATGTGTGTTTACGTCGGAATCATATAGATTCAAGTAAAATTTTGATATTTTGTGATTACGTGATATGATATTTTTTTAATTTAAGCTCAATTGAAATTAACCATGTATACGTGATTCATAATTGCGTTACTTTTTGACTACCTCAAGTAAAATTGTATTGAAATCCTAGAAATTGTTTTGGTCGGATGAAAGTTGAAGAAGACATGAAAGATTTTAATCAGGTATGTATAATTATATTCTCCACACAAATGTGATTTGTTATTACATATTTTTTCTTTTACATATTGTTGGGTTTGTTGTTATCCTACGACAATTGTTTTTACGTTTAAATCAGATACATTCAAATAAATTTTGATATTTTGTGATTACATGATCAAATAACTTTTTTTTTTCAAATTTAAGCTTTGTTGACATTAACCACTTATACGCCATTGGTAATTGCGTTAAATTTTGACTACTTCAAAAAAAATCTATTGATATTGTCAAAATTTTGACAATTTATGATGTCTATGAGTTCATCCTCAAAAAAATCATCAAACTTCTTTTCACGATTAATCGTGGTTTATTTATAAGCTTTAAAAAAATAGTTTTACGTTTTATTTTTTCATAGATGATATTGCATTTTAAGAGAATTTGAAATATTATTTACTATTTTCTTCAAGTTATGAATTAATTTAAATTAAAAATATAACATATACTTTTCATTTTCTAAACTTAACACATTGATTACTAATTTTTTTAATTTACATAACAAATATGAATAAAAAAATTTATTGTTTTTTTATTAACTTAACATGTAACGTTTATTTACCCTTATTTTTAATTTACAGCAATCAGTATAACTAAAAGCTATTTTTTATTTTATATGTGTATATTTATTTACAGTTTAATTTATTATTTTAACAACCAATATAATTGAAAACAATTTAGCTTTATTTACCATTCATATTTTATTTACACAACAATCAATACATAAATATATTATTATAAGGTAAAAGAATATTTATTGGCATTTTAAAAATGTTTTGATGATTGTTTTTATTCTTATCCAATTTTTAGTTTTTTAAATCTATATATCTCATTAATTGATTAAAATTTTCATGTATGTTGTGATTATTATAATATAATTATACCTCATTAATTGATCTAACCTTTCATATTCTTCTTTTATTTCTTATGAATCAATATACATAAATGAAATACTTATGACAGTTTAATACTTCAATTAATATATATGATAAAATAATTGATGGAAAGGTTCAACCATTTTTATATTTTCTTCCTCTTATTTTGATTTATTTTTAATCTAAACTCAACACATTAATTTCTAAAGGCTTTCAATTTCATATTTTATTACATAACAATCAATATCATTTTTTAAAACTTTTATTATACTTTATTTCAATGACAATCAATATAATCAAAACTATTAGTATTGTGATAAAACATATTCTGAATTAATTTTCCATTAATTGGAGAAACTTATCATTAAATCAAAAAGAATTATTGATAATAAGATATTTAGCAAAGTTAAACCCCAAGTTTAATGAGACAATATTTTTGTTAAAAATATATATAATTAAGTTTAGATTAAATTAAGTCAATCATTCATTTATACCATTAATTACAAAAAACCTATTATGTACGTGTTTGTGTGCGTGTGTGTGTGTGTATATATATATATATATATATATATATTAAAATTCCACTAACTAAATTCTAATGATTTCTACAAATAATTTGTGTAGATTATCATATTTAACAATTAACATTTATCATATGAACAATGTTTATATTACTATCCAAGTTATTCACACTACCGCGCAACGCGCGGTTGCAACACTAGTATATATAAAAACAAAACCCACAAGTATTGACGTGGCAACATTAGAAGCCTGGAAACTGTGTTTTCTTTTTTTCTAAGAACTCCAGAGATAGCTCCCTTCTATTAATTAAGTTTTAGCTTAAAAAAACAATGAAATTGAAGAGACATACCACCGAAGAGACGCACTATTGAAGAGACGCACCATTATTCTTACTTAAATTGCTTCCTTCTTCCATGTTTCTTTTTTCTCTAACCTGTCTTCTCCAAGCATATCCTTTCCCGGCAATCTTTTCGCCGGCTACTATTCCAGAAAGTTTAGAGGTGGGTCGAGCTGTCTGTGGATTGATTTCATGCTGTGGTCCGAGATCCATGGAAGAAGTACAATCGTCACGGAGAGGCTGATGGGTTTTTGTTCGGTAATTTCAGTGGCAACAAAGAGAAAAAGGAGCAGCAAGTCATGGTTGTTAATCTGAAATGTAACTTTTACTGTTTGTTGGTCCTGGGTTTTTTTTAACTTCTGTTCTACATTTTTTTGGATTTTTGTACTACTTTAATTTGTTCTCCCCAGGAATCGTTGGAGCAGCCATCGTCTTTTGATATATATATATATATATATATATATATACACTTCAAAATCTTATTACGAATTAATGTATAGAAGTATGGAAACAAAGTAAACGATATTAGATTGAAGTTCTATTCAATCTAAGAGGGCTCAAGGATTTGAAAACTGCATCAACTTTTCCAATCAAGCATGTTCTCGATTACGTCAACAACAACCTTAATCAAAATGTTGGAAGGCCAATTGTTCCTCTCAGTTGTAATGACTCGCAAGTTGTTGGATCAGTATTGTTTGTAAGGATTTTTTTTGATTTATTGTATTTTTTTGGTAAATCTTTAATATGTTGTTAACTCTTCAGCTTGCCCTGTATGAAGAAGGTAATTGAACTCCATAATGAACCGGTTCTTTGGTAATTTTACATGGATTAATTACGTCAATGCTATCCATTGTCTCCCATCAACCCATTGTTTCATTTCAGTGTAACCGTTGCAACGACAGAGGGGTCATTGGAACAGTTGCATAAGTAGCGTATAAATTCATGGAAGCGATGTGAAGAGGGGTCATTGGAACGGGGAGTTGGCAACACCATAGTATAATTCTTAGGCAAAGAAGCACTTAGAAGAGAAGAGAGGAGAAAACGAGGATCATTTTTATGCTCGACAACTCGAGTAGTTCGGTGGTTTCCGTAGAAATGGTAAGAAAAGAAGTTGGTTAACCGTTGATATAAAATAAGTGGCTCCATATTATGCTGAAACAGACCGACTAAACTGCACAAAAAATGAAAGTAGCAGCAGCCAGGAGAGTGATTCATCTTAGAATTAGTTTATGATCGAGCAGAGCTCACCGATAGGGATGGCCACTCTAAAGAAGATCAATAGATATGGAGCTGTACGTGTGGTGCTTGAATACGTGTGGATATATATATATATATATATATATATATATATATAGAGAGAGAGAGAGAGAGAGAGAGAGATTCAAGTTTGAGATTGATGGCATGTGTCTTAACCGTTTTAAGCATATAAGCCTGTACGTGGGCCGATCAGAAAAATCCTATGCTTTTTGTATTTCAGTATTGTATTTTATAGTTAAAATGTTGACCGTAAATTATAGAGAGGACGTGGGACACTTTGACCTCCAAAAGTTATACAATATAGTTGAGTATCCAATTTTAGTTGTCAAAATACATGAATTCAACTGACGTACATTTTTGTAACTCTTAGGGTTCGATTGATGGTAAAAATTGGACGAACTCGAGGGAATACCAGATCGACCAAATGCTAAGCAAACAAAGACAATTTGCTTCATGGACAATCAACCATCCAAAGTGCTCCATTTAACTTACTTCATAGTCCTATTGATGGGTCCCATTTCAGAATCAGGTGGATGTTTTTCATTTGCTTCCTAAATTAATTGTTATTTCCACTTAACCAAATACTGTGTTGTAAGTTGTAATGGTATTTTTATAGTTTTGTAGTTAATTTGTATAATTTTAGAATAGAGCATGTGGGGTGTTTAATGTAATCAAATTGGTTGCAGTTACCGTTATTTTCGTAGACCAAGAGTTCACGAAAACTGCAATTGCTTACTGCTTTGATAGTTAATTGTTGATAGTTGAACCCTGTTCAAGAAATACTATATGATTACCACATAAAGAAAAATTTAAAGGTTAGGAATCGTTTACCAAATGCTTATCCGGGTAAGTGTTTACCAAGTAACATTACATTTCCGATACGGTAAGGACCAACCTTTTCGGCTGAATATGGTAAGGACCAAAAATCTTACCCGGTAAGAGCGAGACAAGAACCAAGAGTCTTACCTGGTAAATGAGAGTGATAACTCTTATCACGGTTAGCGGTTATAAGGTAAATTGTTACATACGATGTCGTTTTTGTGAACTAAAATCTTACCCGGTAAGTAAGCGATAGTGTTGAATTTTATCAGTAAACACTTACTGGTTAAGTGTTTGATAAACGACCCCTTAATCTCAAATAAGTGTCATCATCACAAGAGTACTTTTATTCCATTCACATCATCCTCTATCTTAAGTTGTGTGTTGTGTGTCGATATGTGTAGAGCTAACCAAACTTATTATTTAATGTCGACGTCTTCATTATATTTCGTTAAAGAATTATTAAAATACTCTTATTATAAAAAAAATTATATAACATCTTTTGATACTGAATGCACATCTCATCAATGGATGGTCATATTGAACATTAATTTATAAACACATTTTGCCTATAATACGGTTAACTGATATAGTAAGAAAATAATCGAAACCAAAACTTACCTATCTGATTAACTGAACAATTTAACCAGCAAATCGAATAACCTAAACCGTTTTGGTTCGGTGAGTTACAAATTTTTATACCCTTACGATCTCGAGTCAACTAAATTTCTAGATTTGCCACTGGCTACCGCGCAACGCGCAGACACCACACTAGTTATAAAGAAACTCTTAACTTTAAAGCATTCTCGATTTTCTACCTAAACGGCCCCTTTCCATCCTACCCAGAGACCACGTCTTTTTTCTATCATAACTGATATGAATTTAAATCACATACAAAATTTTGTCAAAATGGATTGTGTAAAAAATCATTTTAGGAGTTGTTTGGCGGTTGCTGAATGATTTGGTGCAGAATGATTAAGTGGTTAGATTGATTAAGAGGCTCTTATGATATAGTGCAAAATGAGATATGGTTGTTTGGTAATTGTTCATTATGAAATTAGGACGTTGAATGGTTAAGGAAGACCCAGATGCAAAATCATTCAGAGGGTTTTAGAATCATCAAGAGGCATGCTTTTTTCTGCCAAACAAGATTCACCTCTTATTGATTCAGAGGATGCCTCTTAAGGGAACTATTAAGAGGTAAACAAACAGCCCCTTAGTCTTTCTAAAAACCTCATTTAAAAACATTATTTTGCATATAAAGAGAAATCATTTGTTAGAGGTGTTCCAAAATCGTGATCAAGTAAATAGCTCTCTAAATGAATGGATTGAGGACTTAGAAAATATAAAGGATTTTATAATTTATATGTTTCATGAATCATCCCAACTCCCAAGTGAATTTATACTTTGAGTCAGTTGAGTGGTATTGCCTTAAATCGTTAATAGACAAATTGGGCCGTTGATGACCTTGGGCTTTAATATAGCTAATGTCAATATGTTTATTTGTTAATTTATATCTTATAGATTTAGGGATGAGATTGAGAGAGAACCCTAAAAAATAAAAGAACCAAAGAACTTATCTAAATCATTAGATTGAGATTATCCAAAGGATGAGAATGGTGGTTATAACCACTTTTTTCAAAAATAAAAATTTATTTCCTCCTAATTTTCAAAACCGAAAATCAACGAAAACAACAAAAATTGAAGCGAAACAAATTACACCAAAAAAATGATCACATTAATATATTTAAATTGACATTCATTTTGATATACTTTTTAGCCGCTTTTCCTTGGTTCTCCGGTTCTTTTATTTTCAAGGATGAGATCGAGAGAGAACCCTAAAAAATAAAAGAACCGAAGAACTTATCTAAATCATTAGTTTGAGATGATCCAAAGGATTATATTAAAATGGTGGTTATAACCACTTTTTCCAAAAATATAAATTCATTTCCTCCTAATTTTTAAAACCGAAAATCAACGAAACAACAAAAATTGGAGCGAAACAAATTACACCAAAAAAATGATCACATTAATATCTTTAATTTGACATCCATTTTGATATATTTTTTAGCCGCTTTTTCTTGGTTCTCCGGTTTTTATTTTTCAAGGTTCACCTTTGATCTTTTCCATATATATATATATGACGATAATCAAATGAGAACCTAGAATAGGTTGAGAACTGTGAAAACCACTCTAAGCAGTTAATTGATTTTAATCTATGGACATTATTATAGGCAAAAATAGGTTGAGAACCGTGAGAACCTATGAATGAATTTTTATGTTTTTAAATAGGATCAAAACCAAATGACGGCTTAGATCGGTTCTCACGGTTCTCAACCTATTTTTGGTTCTCACATGATTTAACCCATATATATATATATATATATATATATATAGAGAGAGAGAGAGAGATATAGAGACAGAGAGAGAGAGAGACTTCGTAAAATACAAACCTTGCATTTGTTGCACACCTTACAAACCACAGTGTGCATATGTGCAGAACCAGTGTGCATATGCATACGTGCAAGAATATACATATAATGGACATACATTCATATGAGATAATGCATATATGCAAATTGGTTTGAAAGATCGATTTTCTACACTGATTTGAAATTATACTAACCCGAAAATTACGGGTGTTATAATATATATATATATATATATATATATTATAACACCCGTAATTTTCGGGTTAGTATAATTTCAAATCAGTGTAGAAAATCGATCTTTCAAGATAAATAAAAGAATATAATTTTGGATTGAATCCTAGATTTTATAGTTTTATTGGATGGAAAATTCAAATACGAATCTAACGAACCTTTTCGGAGTGAAAATGGAGCTAAAACGAAAAAGTTACGGCCAAAACAGGGTTCGGTACCTTTTGGGCGAAACTGTCATGCGAAAGTGACATTGGCACTTTAGCATGTCATCTTCGCAGAGGAAAATTGGCCCTCGGTACATTCTGGGCGAAAGTGACATGCTAAAGTGACACTGTTACTTTCGCATGTCACTCTCGCGGGCGGGTGCAATGCATAAAATCCGATTTTAAGCCTCTTTCTTCATTTGATCACATCTCTCTCATTTCTACTCCGTTTTTTATGATACAAATTGATATGGTTTTGTTTTTGAGAGGTTTTTAGGATAGAGTGTTAGTTTTGGGAAGATCCAAAGGTATTTGATGGTAGAGTGGAAGCAAAGATCAATAGTTCATCATCATCACCTCCATCTTCAAGAAATTAGGGTTTTCGAGGTTTTCATCAAAACCTAAGTGGTGAGTTCATCCTCCTAGCTTCTAAACTTTCATATGAGTTTTAAATGCTCCATTGATGACTTCCTAGTGTTTATGTTTCTCAAATTTCGGTTTGGATGATTTTGGAGAAGTTAGGTTAAATTGGAGTTTTGGTCAAAATGGAGATTTTGATATAAGATTTTAGGTAATGATTCTAGTGCTTGGACATGTATATTTATGTTTGGAAAACGTTTTGAATCTAGGGTTTGAAGGAATTGCTTGTGGATTCAAGTTTCTTCAAAGAGCTCCTATTGGGGTAAAATCTAGATTTAGCCTAAATCTATAGCAAGGTGGGTTCAAGTTGATTTATGAAAACGATGTACATGCCAAAATGTTTATTTTAAAGTGTTTATGTGTTTTACATAAAATTATAAATTGTTGAGTTATTTAGTGGGTTTTGATTATTTGTAGTGTTAAGCTTTACAAATCTGGTAAAACACCCACATTTGGGATTTTTGGGTAATAGATAAATAAATCACGAATGAAAGTATTTTGTTAACTTATTGCATAAGTGGAGGTTGTTTGGTCAAAATACACTTTTAGTGTTTGTTGAGATTATGCAAAGTTTATGATGTGTTTCGTTTTGAAAACATGAACATGTGAGTTGTGGATTTTGGTCAATCTCGACCTTATGAACATTGTGGGAATTGTAAACCTTTTTTATTTTGGGCCGAAGGCCAATTGAGAGTCAAGAGACAAAGATTTTGGGTAACGATGTATTTTGGTTTATGTAACTGTGATGGCTCGCGTATTTAGCCAAACGTTTATTTTGCCTCTAAGGGCTTGATTTGTACTCAAATGGGTCTTGTGTAATAGATGGATGACTTTCTAGAGAGAGAGAGAGTCTAGAGAGAGAAACTAGATCTCATTCTTAATTTGTATTTCTCTCTCAATCTATTGAAGATCTCTTGCATATTATAATTGTTACTTGATTAGATTGGATTCACAGGTTATTTATATGCATAAAAGTGAGGTGTATTTATAGGGAAATAAGGAGGTTTTATTGTTTGTAATTTATGTTTTTGCTAAAAAATATGTAGAGTTGAAAGATTTGAAAGACTTGAAAGACGCAAATGATTATTGGATATTAAGACATGTTTGTATTTGTAACATATGCAGTCAAAAGTTTAAATTTCAATATTATATATAATGGGTTTATACTGACTTACTTCATTTTTTTCACTTTATTTCAAGTAATCATAATGGTTACAACAATCCTGAGGAATATGGTCAGGGTCGCGCCAGAAGGAGGGCGGGCCGGGCGCACGCCCAGGGCTCACAAAAAGTAGGGGCCCAAACTTTTTAGTATATATATAATATATAGTATATAATAGTAGTTCAAAAAAATAAGTCAATAAAATAGCACAATTTTTTTAATATCTAATAGGATTCAAAAAGAATTTAACATTATATTAAGGACCCATAAAAAGTAGGGGTCCAAATTTTATTTAGTATATAATATAATATATAGTAGCATTTCAGAAATTAATCAATAAAAGAGACAATTTTTTAAATATCTAATAGGACCTAAAAATAATTTAACACTATATTAAGGACTCATAAAAAGTGGGGGCCCAAACTTTTTTAGTATGTAGTATATAATAATTTAGTGAATAAAGAAAACACAATTTTTTTGAGCATCTATTAGGGCCCAAAAGAATTTAACATTATATTAAGAACTCAAATCTTTATATTAGAATATAGTAGATTTCTTGTTATTAACTAAGAAAGTTCATTTCTTTTGAAAAAATTACCAACCAGACTATCCACAATATATCTATATTTAGGATTTCAAAACTAACCTTGTTTTTTCACACATTATGGACTTCCTTATTACCTAATATTGAATGCATAATTTAAGTATTCCCTATCTCTAAACAAGAATAAGATCTCAAGCTATAACCAAGATGGACTTTTGATTATAAGATTGATGGTTCGAAAAAAGTACGTATTAATCCTAAAAGTTTAAAATGGTGATGAAAACATTAATATGAGGTGATATGGAAACGGGAAACCCAACCGATTTATATTAATTTGCATAGAGTGTTACTCTGAATAATCAACAGAGTGACATAAAATGATGTCGGTCTACACTACTAAAGGTATATCATATGATGTGTTTGACGGTGGAACAAATTTATGATGTTAGGTAAAAATGATATAATAGATATATTAATTTAGAAATAATTATGATTGATTTTGCGTCTAGGAATTTTTGGAAAAACAGTTTCATATGAATTACTAATATTTCTTGAATTCAATGTTATTTTTGGTGATAAAAGACAACATATAGAAAAAATCATACTTATCGAGGACCCATTTTTACATTTCGCACAGGGCCTACAATATGTCTGGAACGGCCCTGAATATGGTGTCCAAATTCAAGCATTTGTTGAAGCAATGAGAAAATATTTAAAGTTGTTGCAAGTTTGAAAAATGTAGGATTGTTAATTCAAAGTTTAAAATTATAATTGAAGATGTTGATTTCAATAACATTGCACATTCTTGATCCTTTATTTGGATACATTTGTTCTAAATGAAACATCAATAAAGTTGAATGTATTTCATTTGTAACTTTGGTCGGTTTATTACTTTGTGTGTATTTGTTTGATAATTTTGTTCATTTAGTAATGATAATAATAGTAGGTATCGAATTTTTTTTTGAATGGCAATTTTATTATTCAACGAAATTTAAAACCAATTACACGAGCGTTTAACTATCATAACATCTCATAACTTAAACCCAACACATAAAACTATCGAGATAGGCTGCAGATTTAAGCCTTATGCACAGAACCAGCTCCCACAAGTCCGTTTACGAGTATCAAACTCGGTGTGCGAGAGTCATGTGTAAGGCTGCACGACCGGCTTTTCTGCCCGACCGAAACTCTTCGGGATCCTTGTTACACAATCAGACCTGCTGTGAAAATATTAACGAGCCGAAGTGTCGAAATTCTGCTGTCAATTCTGCACACCAAGAGTGCAGCAGAGTTGTTGCTGATGTTACCGAACAACACTGCTTACCTGCTGCAGCTGCTGCCAAAGAGACCTGTTTGGTGACTATCTCTCCGACCTGTTACCGATTATTGGCTGCACTAGATGGGAGTAACCCCGGTAGTCCACTTTTTGGCGGGGACCGACCTCACCCCACAGTTGGGCACAGAAGCCATGCCGACCAATCCAACGCAAGTTGCTTATCCTTTTTCGTAACCCACTCGTACATTTTCATCTGAAAATCAAAGAACCTATCTTCCAAGCAGTCGTTTGCTTTATCGAATACGAGTCTATTCCGATCGTCCCAAATTAAGTATAGGACACTCCAAACCGTTCCTTTCCATCTTCTTAGACCTCTAGGAGAAAGTCCCTCGTTAGTCCTGCTGTTAAGAATTTCTTCCAAGATATCCACGTTTCCCAAATTGATACCTCCCCATCTCCCCATTTGTTCCCAAATCCTTTTCACCTTGTCGCATTTGAGGAGTGCGTGTTCCACCGTTTCAATCTCGTTTGTGCATCTCGGACAAAGAGTGGAGTGAAGATCAATCCCCAATTTGTCCAGAACAGCACGTGAGGGAATCCTTTCGAGTTTTGCATGCCACAGGAAAATACAAATCTTTTTTGGTACCGCTATACTCCAACACGTTGCTGCTGCGTTTCCTTCCGCGAACCCACGGTTTTCTTCTAGTAGTACCCTTAGTCTCTTCACCGAGAACCCCTCTAGAGGGTCTAGCTCCTACCTCACCTTGTCCTTGCATCCCTCTATTAAGCTGAAATCTGAAAGGTTTTGTTAAACCGTACTACCACATGATATAGGCAACGGAAGCATATTTAAAATTGAATCATCCATGGCAATACTCACAAATAACTTATAAAGATGCATACGTTCTAGATGATTAACTACAATAGAAAGAATCAAGAACACTTACTTGTTTCTTGTGATTGTCGAAAACACAAAGATGAATTAAACCTTGTTCTTGCTTCTTGGATGTCAAGGATCAATAGTGTGAATCCCTCTAGTGGCTCACACTTAAGAACACCAAACCAACAATCAAGATTGAAGCTTTAACCCTAAACCCTTGGAAGGGTTTACGATTTTGGGAGGGAGGAGAGGGGAGGCTACGGCCTTGTGAGAGAGAAAGAGATCACACCAAAAAAATCATCCTAGGGTTTGATCCCTAGCATCTTATTTATAACCTCTCTATTTACAAGTAGCCTCCTTGAACAGATAAGCTTGATAAAAACTATTTTAACAAGTTATCATTTAGTCCCTATAATTAATCTAATTAATTATATTGTAGCTTGTAATTAATTTATCATCAAATGACAAATTAATAATCTAACTACATTAATTCCCTTTCATTCTTCTGATTGTTTATTTGGGTCTTAAGGGCAACCCAAAAGGACCCTGCTATTATTAGAAATATTACCAATAGTTAATGACTCTGGACACTATATCCAATAGTCTCCCACTTGGACAAGTTATTAACTCTATTTGGTTTATCGCTTTCAAATAATCAGCAGAGAGCAAGCCATCCAATGCAGCTGCCGAACTCTGATAAAGATTCGGTCCTAAGATAAGTGATTTAATGCTCCTTTGTTCTACAAGATATCATATGATCCTGAGACATGGATAAACGTCTATCTCGTGGATCAAGGTTATGTTTCCCGATTTTCGATATGTGTTGAATTCATCAGGCTACTCAATTGAACACATCAATTCTAGTCAGGGTTTGGCCAAACACTTAGTGTCAACACAAAATCATCGAGGGGCCCATGGATATCGCTTCTCCTGTTTAGGCAGAAGGAACAAATAAACTTTGACTACACAGTTCATTTCTATTCATCATATTATACATGGACATACCCTGTATAACTGCCAGTCACGATCAGCGTTGGAGCACACCAAAGCATAATAGAATCCTAGAGCAAAACTCTATGCATCTCTGTTTGAAGAACATAAAATATTATCATCTCAAAATTACTCTGACTTAATCCATGAAGTAAGCTTTTGAGTGCGGGTCTTTCCAATACCTAAATCACCATTAGGTACTCATGAGTGTTAGTTGCATTCACTATGCTTCAAACACTCCATGACAGCCTTGAATCACTACTTACTTCTAGGAGTATGACTGACTGTGGAGGTTTAAGTAAATTGTAACACCCGTAATTTTCGGATGTAGATTTCGAGGATGAAATCATCCTAAGGTTGGGAGGATTGTAACACCCGTAATTTTCGGATAAGTACAACTTCGAATCAGTGTGGAATCGATCTTTTAAGAAAAATATGAAAAATAGGATTTTGAGTTAAATCCTAGATTTTATGGTCTTGTTGGATGGGTAATTCGAATATGAGTCCAACGGTTCTTTCCAGAGCGAAATCGGAGCTATAACGAAGAAGTTATGGTCAAACAGTTTCGGTACGCTTTGTGCGACTATGACCAGCGACAATGACTGTGTCATTGTCGCGTGTCATTGTCGCGAAAAGGGTACAACCTACGGTACACCACCAGCGACTATGACCAGCGACAATGACCGTGTCATTGTCGCGTGTCATTGTCGCGGTCGGGTACCTGGTTGCTGTCAAATACGAATTTCACACCCCAAACTTCATTTCTTCATATCTCTCTCGTTTCACCTCCGATTTTTGCGATTCAAGTGGCCATGGTTCCGATTTTGAGAGCTCTTCAAGGATCTAGAGAGAGTTTTGAAGTTCATAGGAAGATTCAAAGGTGTTTGGTGGTGGTAAGTCTCTCAAATCTCTTCCCTTTCTCTCCCAAATCGTTTTCCCTTGCTTCCTCACAAACCCTAACTGATTTTGGGGCTTGTTCATGGAGATTAATGTGTTCCTTCTCCATTTTATGCTAGTGGTTTCATTCATTGATGCAAGAACAAGTCTCATCCACATCACTAGAGATTTTTGGGGTTTTCTAGGTTTTCATCAAAACCTAAGTGGTGAGTTCATCCTACTAGCTTCTATACTTTCATATGAGTTAGAAATGTTCCATTGATGATCTTCTAGTATTTTGCTTATCCAATTTCGGTTTGGATGATTTTGGAGAAGTTAGGTCAAATTGAGGTTTTGGGTATAAATGGAGATTTTGATGGTTGATGTTTGGAGAACAATTCTAAATGGTTAAATGTAGTTATTAATGGTGGGAAAATTATGGATTTAGGTTTTGAAGTTTTGGTTTGAGGATTCATGTGCATCAAAGGAGCATACGTTTGGGGAAAAATCTAGATTTAGCTAAATCTAGCAAAGGTGAGTTCAAGTTACTTTGCGAAAACTTTGTACATGCCAAAATGTTAATTTCCAAGTAATTATGTGTTTTACATGAAAATTATCAATGTCGAGTTATTTGATGGGTTTCAACCTTTGAAGTATTTATGGTTGTAAATATGGTAAAACATTTACATTTGGGATTTGGGAAAAATGTGATGAATAAATCATACATGAAAATGAGTTGTTGATTTATGTGATAAATGGAGTCTATTTGTTATGAAAATGCATTTTGTGAATATTTTGGAAATATGTATATAGTACATCGTGTGATGTTTTGAAAATGTAAAGGTGTGAGTCTTTGGAAATGAGGGTTATCCCGATCCAAGGTTTATTTCGGGTTTCCAAGAATTGAGGTATTAACCGGCAAATGGTGTGTGTTGTTATATTTGGTGTCATTTCGTGACTTTTCATAATCTATCTTTTGAGTGAGTTGAGCTTGTGGCTCGGTATTGATTTCATTAAGTCTTGGGGACATTTGTCCAGTTTTGATAGCTCAAAGTTGAGTTTTGATCATGAATTACGTTATTGGGGATTTGCATGTTTTGAATGCATTTGTTTATTCATCTGGGGGTTGTGTAATATTTAGACCTTGTTAGCTATGGATCCATAGGTTGTTGAGTTTTCCAATTCTCGCGGGCAAGAGATCGGGATGATTGAGCTCAGTTTATGAGACGTTAGTTTCTTTTGTAGCACGGGATAGGCATCGGGTTCCATGATAAGTAAGGCGTGGACCTATATGGTCGGGCATCGTCTCATGGGCAGTAAGGTGTAATCCCTAATGTGTTGTTGTGGATTTGGTGACCCAATGTATAGACCTGGAGTGGTTGAAGTTGGGGGCATCCTAGTCTCGTGGGCAATAGATCTGGAGTGATTGAGCTCAGTTTTAAGAGAGTCATCCACGTGGGTGTTTTTATTACATAGTAAGTGACCCACTTTAGTGTTCCGTCACGTGCGATGTATACGGGCCTCCCCCGTCACCGAAAGGTGTTGTTTTGGGTATTTGTTGCTACCCATGTTTTCGGTGACGTGTTATATTTATATGGATTGTTTTCCATGGTACGTAAGTTATGGTTTATGTCTCATCCGTGAGAGATGTTTCGGGTATTTGTATTTATCCATGTTTTCGGTAATGCATCATATTTATGAGAATTGCATTCCCACGTTATATAAGTTGTGGATTATGTTTCATCCATGTTTTGGGATGTTTTGGGACAAAGGCAAATAATTATGCGTTTAATCGTCTTGAGTATCAAATGCTATTTCACATTTTTCGTGGACTTTGTGAATAAGTCTATTTTTGGGAAATCATGTTATAATAAAGATTTTAGCATGGGAAATGTGTGAGTTGGAAAATGGGTGATTTGCAACTAAAGTAAACCCTTTAGAAATCATGACTAAAACTATTACTCTTTCGATTTATGTTTTTATATAGTCATGATAAAATGCTTGAACTCACTAGGCGTAAGCCTAACCCTTTTTATTTGTCGGCATGTGCAACAGGTTCAGGTTGGGGTAGCTCTAGCTACATTGTGAAGTGGCGTGTACTAGTAGTGTGCACGTGAGGTGACTTGAGTAGTGAAGACTTCCGCACTTATTTGGAATTAGCAAATTGTGTTATGTTAAGTAGCACCCGTTTAAGTTATTTTATTGTGGGAATTATAATGTTTTAAATTCCAAGTTATTTTGAGGAATGAATTGTAGAAATGAATCCATCTATTTTGGTTAAATTATTGAAAATTAAAGTTAGTTGCTCGTTCCAAATTTCAGGGTGTTACAAGTTGGTATCAGAGCATAAGTTTGAGAGATTTAGGTGTTGATTTTGGATACCTAGACTCAAACTAGCGTTTGTTTAAGTAAATGAGAGTGAAATTCACCTTTAGGCACTTTAAGATAGGATGTTTTGAAGTTGATGGATGTTGTTAGAAACGAGAGTCACGTCGAGAGTAACAAGGATAATCATGTATGGTGTGTTCATAGTGACACCTGGCCAGTGTCATGGTGAACCTACTAGTACATGTGCGTACTTGAATTACTTTAATGTGATGATCGTTGGGGTAGTGAAGAAGGTTCTAAACTAGTAGTCGTTGGAATAGATGGACGATTCTAGTATTAGTCACTTGAAGTGACGATAAGCATGATACTTGCTTTAAGCAGACCGTTTCGGATCAAGATTGATGGTTGGACTAGAACCATAGGCTTATTGAGCCGACTTTGAATTGGGGAAAAACCGTAAGGTTTATCGAGATAATTTCCGACTTAGCCTTAAGAGGTTAAAGTATCCGGGTGAAAATAGTAGACCGGAGGATTTTGGAGGAGTATGAGTTGAGACGTTGAGTGTCGACTAAATTATGCACGAAATTTATTTTTGAAAATAAATTGCATTAATTATTTCTTGTGTTTCAAATCCATATATGGATTGTGTTACATATTTGGGAAATGTTTAGCACACACACAAGATTTTAAATCATGGGTTTTGAACCTGCACGGAAGTATTTTATTACGGGAGTTGTGAGCCTGTCGGAACTTGTTCCATTTTATTATTGTTCAACATTACTTTATGATACCGTGATATCCATATTTTATGACGTTTAAGATGTTGGGCAAATGACTACGGCTTATAACTTTAACATTGGATCTCCTCCACATATGTTAGAGTTTGGACGGAAAGTTATCTTCCATTACGTCTATGTAAAGTTATTTTGGAGAATTTGTTTAATGTGAATTGTTAAACAATGTTGTTTATGTGGTATTACCATAGAAGGGATTTTGGATTTTGGCATTTTAGCCATGATTTTGCTTAATGCAATTTAACTTTGGAAGCACAATGCTTGGTGCTATTTTGTTGACTTGGAGTCATTGAGTTCGCGGAATTTCATGGAGTTTTATTGTACGACGTTTTGTGTCGTGTGGGTACAATTTTACAATGTGCATACTCTATTTGCTTATGTGAAAATTTTACGAGTTAAGTTGGGCATTTGGTCTCACTCGAGTTTTGTTGAGTAAAGTTAATTTCATGCCACAAGACGACTAAGAAAAGATGAGTTTTGGAACTCTAGTGTCGCGTAACTTTTCTTTCAAGAGTTTGTGTGATCAAGTATTACGTTGCAATTAGTTCAGGGTATGGATCGACTTATACATGGCTTAAGTGATGCATGAAAGGATATTTTGGTAATATTCATAACAAATAGTTTGGTGCGCTTTCGGTCAGTTAAATGTTTTATTATCATTTTCGTGTAAATGTGTTATATCGACTTAGGGGTATGCATAGCTTGGTAACCATTGTTTTTCGACACTTTGTTAACCGAATCGTGAGTGAAATTATTTTATTAACTCCCCGTTTAAATGAATGGCCAATTGGTCAAAGCATGCTTTATTGGTGTGGGGGATCACGAATGGTTTATGATATGGGATATTTGAAAAACACGAATGTATGAGTCGTTGACATTAGTCAATTTAGATTTGCCGAATATTTTGGAAATTTGAAAGCCTTTTTGGTTTTGGAGGAAATGTGCATTTTGAGTATTTTTGACAAATATATTTAAGCAATGATGTTTTGACGTTTTATGTTCCAAGTATGAAATTTTGAGGAAAGTGCTTCGTGATAAAGATTTTAGAAAAATGGTTTGTATAAAACTATGGTGCGTGGAATTCTTATGTTTGAACATTGATGCGCACCGTTGGTGCAATTTGAGATTTGAAAATAGGTTTGAACCCTTTTTGGTGTCAATATATTATTAACACTAACTTTCTCGTATGTTTTGGAAAAACGCATTGTTGTGTGCAAGTTTGCCAAAAACATTTTAGTCAAATGTCATTATAGGACCGGATGAGAAATCTTGGGAAATCAATTTAAAGGATTTCATCTCTTGAAATTTTGGTGTGAGTTATCATGTGTGTCATTACAAGAAATTTCTAAGAAGTGTTACAAGCTTGCATGTCTACCCCAATGTAAGGTTTTAAGATGTTTTAGTCGATATTTTCAAGTGATGGAAACGTATGGGTTTTGTTTTAAATATGGAATTTGCACAAGTCATTTTGTGTTGACTAAGGTGTATTTGTAAACCGTTTCATCGTTTTGTATAATAAACTGACGCGTGCAAAATTTTGTTGGTGAACCTCGTTCCATGCCATCTTATGGTTAAAGAGAAAATTTTGGAGTCAAATGTCGTTTGACTTCTTTTGAAATACGTGCACACCTTTTATTGCACCCTGTTTAAAGCAAGGCAGTTACTTTACATGCATGTCATGAGTCAATCCATGCTAGAACCGTGGTGGTTCATTTTTAAGAAGTTTTTTATTACGCTTTTGCGTTTTGTGAATAATCTGAACTGCAATAAAATAATTTTCAACATGATTTTCATGTGGGACGAGCATGTCCGTTTTTACGTAACTACCAAATTGATAATAGTAGTTTTGTGCGTACGATTTGTTGAGATGAAAATCTTGGTATTGAAATTTTTTGTGAAAGATTTTGTTGATTGGCATATTTGTTAAATAATTCGCTTGAAAACCTTGAACTCGTTAGGACTTTGGAAGGGGTAAGTAACCCAATTAAGGGTGAGTGCGTGTAGCACTTCGACGGTAGAAGGTTGGGAATTCCACGCGTGTTGGTACTGTAGGACGAATGGTATCGGTTGAGGGGATGCTGCCCTTTGTAATTGAAAGAATAAATTCGCAGTGACCTATATTGAGGTAGGTGGTGTTTTTAGGTGTCGAATTTTGGGCTTGGGGCCAAGCACCTTTAGTGTAATCGGGGGATTGTAGCCGATTTTTTTTAAAGAATGATGGTGATGGTAGTAGTAACCTTAAGATACTTAATTGGGACGAGTGATTTTGGTGGAATAACCTTCGTGTATGGTTACAGAACCTGTCGGTTAATGATTGTTGTTGGGATAGATTCTTGGAGTCTATTAGAACTCGTTGCATGTAGATGGCAAGTAATGGTAGGAATAATCAGAATTGATGATCCTGTTGGGTTAGTTAGCGAACAAACCTTGGATTAACTTAAAGTCGGAAATCGAAATCGGGATGTAGGGAACATCTAAGGTTGGGAGACAACCGAAGTCGTCTGACTAGGAATTATTCCAGTTGTTGGAGTGTTCTCCCGGACATAAGTACAGTGTACGTGAAGGGGCTTTGTTGATAAGTAATTGATCGAGGATTTGTCTTTATAGACTGTGTCGAGGGAATTTAGATTCCAGTTAGGAACTAATAAATTATAGTCGGCGTTGAGTCGGTTAGCCTTGGGTTGTAAAGGATGTAGATTTCGAGGACGAAATCATCCTAAGGTTGGGAGGATTGTAACACCCGTAATTTTCGGATAAGTACAACTTCGAATCAGTGTGGAATCGATCTTTTAAGAAAAATATGAAAAATAGGATTTTGAGTTAAATACTAGATTTTATGGTCTTGTTGGATGGGGAATTCGAATACGAGTCCAATGGTTCTTTCCGGAGTGAAATTGGAGCTATAACGAAGAAGTTATGGTCAAAACAGTTTCGGTACGCTTTGTGCGACTATGACCAGCGACAATGACCGTGTCATTGTAGCGTGTCATTGTCGCGAAAAGGGTACAACCTATGGTACACCACCAGCGACTATGACCAGCGACAATGACCGTGTCATTGTCGCGTGTCATTGTCGCGGTCGGGTACATGGTTGCTGTCAAATACGAATTTCACACCCCAAACTTCATTTCTTCATATATCTCTCGTTTCACCTCCGATTTTTGCGATTCAAGTGGCCATGGTTCCGATTTTGAGAGCTCTTCAAGGATCTAGAGAGAGTTTTTAAGTTCATAGGAAGATTCAAAGGTGTTTGGTGGTGGTAAGTCTCTCAAATCTCTTCCCTTTCTCTCCCAAATCGTTTTCCCTTGCTTCCTCACAAACCCTAACTGATTTTGGGGCTTGTTCATGGAGATTAATGTGTTCCTTCTCCATTTTATGCTAGTGGTTTCATTCATTGATGCAAGAACAAGTCTCATCCACATCACTAGAGATTTTTGGGGTTTTCTAGGTTTTCATCAAAACCTAAGTGGTGAGTTCATCCTACTAGCTTCTATACTTTCATATGAGTTAGAAATGTTCCATTGATGATCTTCTAGTATTTTGCTTATCCAATTTCGGTTTGGATGATTTTGGAGAAGTTAGGTCAAATTGAGGTTTTGGGTATAAATGGAGATTTTGATGGTTGATGTTTGGAGAACAATTCTAAATGGTTAAATGTAGTTATTAATGGTGGGAAAATTATGGATTTAGGTTTTGAAGTTTTGGTTTGAGGATTCATGTGCATCAAAGGAGCATACGTTTGGGGAAATATCTAGATTTAGCTAAATCTAGCAAAGGTGAGTTCAAGTTACTTTGCGAAAACTTTGTACATGCCAAAATGTTAATTTCCAAGTAATTATGTGTTTTACATGAAAATTATCAATGTCGAGTTATTTGATGGGTTTCAACCTTTGAAGTATTTATGGTTGTAAATATGGTAAAACACTTACATTTGGGATTTGGGAAAAATGTGATGAATAAATCATACATGAAAATGAGTTGTTGATTTATGTGATAAATGGAGTCTATTTGTTATGAAAATGCATTTTGTGAATATTTTGGAAATATGTATATAGTACATCGTGTGATGTTTTGAAAATGTAAAGGTGTGAGTCTTTGGAAATGAGGGTTATCCCGATCCAAGGTTTATTTCGGGTTTCCAAGAATTGAGGTATTAACCGGCAAATGGTGTGTGTTGTTATATTTGGTGTCATTTCGTGACTTTTCATAATCTATCTTTTGAGTGAGTTGAGCTTGTGGCTCGGTATTGATTTCATTAAGTCTTGGGGACATTTGTCCAGTTTTGATAGCTCAAAGTTGAGTTTTGATCATGAATTACGTTATTGGGGATTTGCATGTTTTGAATGCATTTGTTTATTCATCTGGGGGTTGTGTAATATTTAGACCTTGTTAGCTATGGATCCATAGGCTGTTGAGTTTTCCAAGTCTCGCGGGCAAGAGATCGGGATGATTGAGCTCAGTTTATGAGACGTTAGTTTCTTTTGTAGCACGGGATAGGAATCGGGTTCCATGATAAGTAAGGCGTGGACCTATATGGTCGGGCGTCGACTCATGGGCAGTAAGGTGTAATCCCTAATGTGATGTTGTGGATTTGGTGACCCAATGTATAGACCTGGAGTGGTTGAAGTTGGGGGCATCCTAGTCTTATGGGCAATAGATCTGGAGTGATTGAGCTCAGTTTTAAGAGAGTCATCCACGTGGGTGTTTTTATTACATAATAAGTAACCCACTTTAGTGTTCCGTCACCTGCGATGTATACGGGCCTCCCCCGTCACCGAAAGGTGTTGTTTTGGGTATTTGTTGCTACTCATGTTTTCGGTGACGTGTTATATTTATATGGATTGTTTTCCATGGTACGTAAGTTATGGTTTATGTCTCATCCGTGAGAGATGTTTCGGGTATTTGTATTTATCCATGTTTTCGGTAATGCATCATATTTATGAGAATTGCATTCCCACGTTATATAAGTTGTGGATTATGTTTCATCCATGTTTTGGGATGTTTTGGGACAAAGGCAAATAATTATGCGTTTAATCGTCTTGAGTATCAAATGCTATTTCACATTTTTCGTGGACTTTGTGAATAAGTCTATTTTTGGGAAATCATGTTATAATAAAGATTTTAGCATGGGAAATGTGTGAGTTGGAAAATGGGTGATTTGCAACTAAAGTAAACCCTTTAGAAATCATGACTAAAACTATTACTCTTTCGATTTATGTTTTTATATAGTCATGATAAAATGTTTGAACTCACTAGGTGTAAGCCTAACCCTTTTTATTTGTCGGCATGTGCAACAGGCTCAGGTTGGGGTAGCTCTAGCTACATTGTGAAGTGGCGTGTACTAGTAGTGTGTACGTGAGGTGACTTGAGTAGTGAAGACTTCCGCACTTATTTGGAATTAGCAAATTGTGTTATGTTAAGTAGCATCCGTTTAAGTTATTTTATTGTGGGAATTATAATGTTTTAAATTCCAAGTTATTTTGAGGAATGAATTGTAGAAATGAATCCATCTATTTTGGTTAAATTATTGAAAATTAAAGTTAGTTGCTCGTTCCAAATTTCAGGGTGTTACATAAATTAATACTCAGGAAGTTGGTTTTAAACATGCAAAACGAAACAATAATAAATTAAATGTAAATGGACGCAATCCAACATATATTATAATCTCCATATAATAATCTCCAAATTAAATACAATTTATTACGTTTTTAATACATCAAACTAACAACTAAAACATTCAAGATATATTGATAATTCTAACACCTATGGCTTCAGTCCGTGTCCTGTTTGGAACTTTTCCAAGTCACGGCCCCACCATTCAACAAGAACACCCATCCTGATTGCGAGCGGGAATCATCCCGATATGTCTGGAAACTCGCATCAGTATAACCTGTTACTCGTAATTCATCTTTTCCACCATAGACTAAGAACATATCTTTAGTCCTCCGAAGATACTTAAGAATGTTCTTTACAGCCGTCCAATGACTTTCGCCTGGGTTCCCTTGATATTTACTCACCATGCTTAAAGCAAATGAGACATCAGGTCTAGTACATGTCATGGCATACATGATCGATCCTATAGCAGATGCATATGGAATTCGACTCATTCTGTCCAGTTCTTTGCTAGTGCTGGGACATTGATCTTTGCTCAATCTTATGCCATGTTGCATGGGAAAAACCCTTTCTTGGATTCACTCATATTGAATTTCTTCAATATCTTATCCAAGTATGTACTTTGGCTAAGTCCAATTAAACGCTTGGTTCTATCTCGATAAATTCTTATTCCAAGTATGTATGCTGCATTTCCCAAATCTTTCATAGCGAAACATTTCCCGAGCCAGACCTTTACATCTTGCAACATCGGAATATTGTTTCCTATGAGTAGTATGTCATCAACATACAAGACTAGAAATACAACATTACTCCCACTAGCCTTAACATATACGCAGGACTCATCTTCGCTTCGAGAAAATCCAAATTCCTTGACCTTTTCATGAAAACAAAGATTCCAGCTACGAGACGCTTGTTTAAGTCCATAAATGGATCTTTCAAGCTTACACACTTTATCTGGATACTCGGTATGTACAAAACCTTCAGGTTGTGCCATATACACATCCTCATCAAGTTTCCCATTGAGGAAAGCGGGTTTTACATCCATTTGCCATACTTCATAGTCATGAAATGCAACTATGGCAAGCAATATCCTGATAGACTTAATCTTTGCCACTGGTGAGAAGGTTTCATCATAATCAATTCCTTGAGTTTGAGTGTAACCTTTTGCAACCAGTCTAGCCTTGAATGTGTGCACATTCCCATCCATGTCGGTCTTCTTTTTGAAGATCCACTTAAACCCAACTGTCTTGCGACCTGGTGTGTGATCAACCAATTTCCAAACTTGGTTATCGTACATAGATTGAATCTCGCTTTCCATGGCCTCTTTCCATTTGGCAGCCTCAGGGCCTGCCATCGCTTCCTCGTAGTTGGATGGCTCATCCGCACTATCAAATGTTTTATCATTGACTAGTGTGTCTCCTTCCTTTGTAATATGAAAACCATAATAAAACTCAGGAGGTTGACTTACTCTACTAGTTCTGCGAAGAGGTGGTGGAGGTATGTTGGTTTCCTCAACAGGTGGTTCAACCTCATGTTGAGGGCTAGTGTCAACTATAGGTTCATCATTGGTTGTTTCTTGAATTTCTTCAAGATCAATACTGCTCCCACTACCCCTTTTGGAAATGAGCTCCCTTTCTTGGAAGACTCCCCTTCTAGCTACAAACACTTTGTTCTCCGGAGGTTTGTAAAATATATATCCAAAGGATTTGTAGGGATAACCAATGAACCGACACTTATCTGCTCTAGGTTCTAGCTTGTCGTTAGTTTCGCGCCGAACGAAGACTTCACAACCGCAGACCTTTATATGTGCTAACGAGGGACGAGTCCCAGTCCACATTTCAGAGGGTGTCTTTGCAACCTTCTTAGTTGGAACGAGGTTTAAGATATGAGCTGCAGTTTCTAAGGCATAGCCCTAGAACGATATTGGAAGTGTAGCACGACTCATCATGGACCGAACCATATCAAGTAGCGTTCGATTTCTTCTCTCAGCAACACCATTGAGTTGTGGTGTTCTGGGAGGAGATAATTGCGAAACTATTCCACAATCCCTTAGATAGTCGTAGAATTCATGACTCAAGTATTCTCCACCCCTGTCGGATCGAAGCATCTTGATCTTCTTGCCCAGTTGGTTTTCTACTTCGTTTTTGAATCCTTTAAACACTTCAAAGGTGTCCGATTTGTTTTTCATCAGATAGATAAATACATATCTACTGAAATCGTCAGTAAAGGTAACAAAGTATCTTTCACCGTTTCTCGTGGCAGATCTGAATGGTCCACATACATCTGTGTGGATTAAGTCCAACAGATCCTTACCCCTTTCCATTTTTCCTTTGAAAGGTGCTTTCGTCATCTTGCCAAGTAAACAAGACTCGCATTCTTCATCAGACTTTAAGTCAAATGGTTCCAAGACCCCGTCCGATTGGAGCTTGGCGATGCGTTTCTTGTTTATGTGGCCAAGACGATGATGCCATAACGATGATTTATCCAATTCACTATTGGAGGAACCAACATTTAGAGTTAAGTTATTATTATTTTTATCAACACAAATCACGCTTTCATACACACCATTACAAGGAGAGGCTTTAAAATAAAAACAACCATGTTTATAAACCAAAATGCAACCATCATTATTATCAAATTGAAATTCAAAACCATCCTTGTACAATGCATGAAAAGAAATAATGTTTCGAGCCATTTCTGGCGAGTAGCAACAATCTAATAACTTTATTGAAAAACCACTACTAAGCACGAGCTCAAAATCTCCAATCTTGGTAACAGCGGCAGTCATCCTGTTTCTCATGATCAGATTCAGCTCCCCATGCTTCAACGTCCTACTTCCCTTTAGTCCCTGAAAATTAGAGCAAATGTGAGTACCACATCCCGTATCAAGGACCCAAGAGTTAGAAATCGAATTACTATGGAGTTCAATTGTAAAAATACCTGAGGTGCCACACCCTTTGACCTTGTTCATTTTCAAGTCCTCCAGATATTTTGGGCAGCTTCTCTTCCAATGGCCATTTCCTTGACAGTAAAAGCATATGGCCTCTTTAGGGTTACTTATGGGTGGTATGTCAGAAGAATCAGCTTTTCTCTTAAGGCCTTGGTTGCGTGGAACAACTTTAGCCTTTCCCTTCTCTTTGGGATGAGAAACTTTCTTCTTCTTATAGCCACCTTCCCTAATGGCCAGGACGGGAGCAGTTGAGTGAGCACTTTGGGTCTTACCCATACTTGCTTCAGCAGATCTCAACATGCCATGGAGCTCCATCAAGGTCTTGTCCATATTGTTCATATTGAAGTTCACTATGAACTGTTTATATGCCCCACTAAGAGAGTTTAGTACCATGTCAATGGCAAGCTCTCTTGGGAAATCGACACCTAGATTGCCTAACCTGTCAATGTATGCTTTCATCTTTTTCACATGCGCACATACAGGGGCACCGTCCTGTTGCTTACATTCCATAAGCGATTTTACGACTTGGAACCTTTCTTGCCTCGCTTGCTCCTGAAACATTTCACGAAGCTGCTCATTTAGTTCAAACGCCCCCATGTTCTCGAAACTCTTTTGAAGTTCCGGGGACATGGACGCCAACATGAGACACGCGACTTTTGTGGATTCCGCGTATTGCTTGTTGTATTCAATTACTGCTTCAGGGCTTGCATCATCATTAAGTATAGGAAGATCCTCGTCGAGCAAATACTCTTTGTCTTCATACCTCAAGGCAATTCTCAAGGCACGAATCCAATCCAAGTAGTTTGGCCCAGTTAGCTTATCTTTACTTAGGATATAGAGTAACGTAAGGTTGGATGTTGAGTGAGAAGGAGGAGGAGGAGGATTATTTTTAGCCATCTGTAGATATAGATTTTTCGTTAGTTTGATATTTAACCCTTAAAATAATTTTCCAAAAAATATTTAACAAGGCTAGGATCCATATTTTATCTTATGATGTGAAAAGGGATGCCGTAATCACATCACAAGGTTATTTTAGGTAAACAAATGCTATTTGTTAATTTCATTCACTATGAAACTCCTAGGTCTTTTGAGATTCATTGACTTATGTCAATGGCATGTTAATCTCGATTATGCTTATCTTCTTTTTGTGACTGGGATGCCGAGGATCACAAACAAGACAGTGAATCGACCATGGAAAAACACATGGACCCCTCGGCTCAAGTACGCTTGAGAATCACGAGCGCCACATCATTTTCAACTATAGTTTCACATTAACGTGCCGGCAAACCGCACACGCTCCGTTAACAAACTATAAGATTATGTGTGTTATTCATCATGGGTAGCATACGACTTTCACATTTCTTAGTATATCTAAAACGGAATTTTCGTTTTATACTTCATAGTTAATACTTTTAACTTGTCACATTGACCTATCAAACCTTTTCGGTAATTCCACTAGTCCACACAAGAGGCGGTGAGTTTGGTAAAGCATGGCGTTTTGAAAACCCTTGACTCATTTGGCAACCATTTTATAGGTAACCTCCTTAAACCCCTTTTGAGTGTTTATAGTGAGTACGCCTAGTCTCGGTTTGACTATCAATGTATTATTTAATTATATATATATAATTGAGGTCTAATATATATATAAAAATTGAATGGAATTTTAAACAATTTAAAATTATGATTATCTTGATTAATTCTAATTAACCATGTGAGCACATATTTAACAATTAATATAATTGTTTCCATATTTGATTCCAATTAAACATGTGAGGACACATGCTAATAATTAATGTGAATATTTGACATATAAATTATATTCACTATATAAATAATGTCAATGTTTATCTTACAATATTTATTCAAACTTGAATATATTTGTTTATTGTAAGAAGGTATTTAAGATTATCTTATTCAATTCAAGATTATCCATTCGATATTTGCCATAGCTTATTATTGATGTGTTTTCTTAGGTAAGTTAGGAAACTAGCCATTCACAATTAGGATTATCTATTCAATTTAAGATTATCCATTCAATATTTTCCAAAGCTTATAATTGATGTGTTTTTCTTAGGCAAGTTAGGAAACTAGCCATACACAATTATGGTATAACATGCATAAAAAAACGACTACTACGCCATACACAATTATGGTATAACATGCATAAAAAACGTCTACTACCCTATACCCCTTAGGGATACCGATAAACTTTAATCGCTAAAAATAGAAACTTTTTCATGCAAGCAAGAATTTTTTTCAGTTTCCAAAATTATAGCTTTAGAGGTTATGACCATAAAACCCTAATTTAGGGATTAAGCAATCTAATGGTCACAAACTTACTGCACTATGTCGAAAATAAAACAGGGGCCTTCTGGACCTCAAACGATTAATCCAACCGTCCAGAAGCTAAAACAGAATGTCGTGACACTACTGTCCAAAAAACGCGACGATCCGACGGTCCAAACTCCGGGAATAGATAAAACGGCTCATTGCGTTTTCCAGAAAATTCAATACGAATTTTATGCTATTGAGCTAAAATCTAAGAACCTGGCTCTGATACCACTGAAAGGTTTTGTTAAACCGTACTACCACATGATATAGGCAACGGAAGCATATTTAAAATTGAATCATCCATGGCAATACTAACAAACAACATATACAGATGCATACGTTCTAGATGATTAACTACAATAGAAAGAATCAAGAACACTTACTTGTTTCTTGTGATTATCGAAAACACAAAGATGAATTAAACCTTGTTCTTGCTTCTTGGATGTCAAGGATCAATAGTGTGAATCCCTCTAGTGACTCACACTTAAGAACACCAAACCAACAATCAAGATTGAAGCTTTAACCCTAAACCCTTGGAAGGGTTTACGATTTTGGGAGGGAGGAGAGGGGAGGCTACGGCCTTGTGTGAGAGAGAGAGATCACACCAAAAAAAATCATCCTAGGGTTTGATCCCTAACATATTATTTATAACCTCTCTATTTATAAGTAGCCCCCTTGAACAGATAAGCTTGATAAAAACTATTTTAACAAGTTATCATTTAGTCCCTATAATTAATCTAATTAATTATATTGTAGCTTGTAATTAATTTATCATCAAATGACAAATTAATAATCTAACTACATTAATTCCCTTTCATTCTTCTGATTGTTTATTTGGGTCTTAAGGGCAACCCAAAAGGACCCTGCTATTATTAGAAATATTACCAATAGTTAATGACTTTGGACACTATATCCAACAAAATCTTCCACCTCACTCCGAAGGTCCGTCAATTCTCCCACTTCCCTCCCCCTCGGCTCCTTCCTCCACCCCCATTCCCACTACCTCCCCTCTACACCTCTCCCTCTTCTCCCCGCCACTGACACATCTTTCTCCATTTCTAATTGATAGAGTCTCTTAAACACCTCCCTCAATCTCCCTCTAGACGTCCACCTATCGTCCTAAAACAGAGTGTCGCTCCCATCCCCCACTTTCTTCCCAAAGGAGCTTGAGAAATGGGATCCCTTCTTAATCTATTTCCAACCCCATTCTCATAATATTCACCCATACCGAACTCCCCACCCCCTCCATTCCTATGTGCACCCTCCCCCAAACCCCCCTCCCGCCCATAGATGCTTCTAATTACATTCGCCCAAAGAGTATCCTCTTCGCTATGGAACCTCCACCACCATTTTCCATGTAAGCCCCTATTCATATCCCGAAGTCGCCCTATATTTAGTCCCCCCCTATCGAACGGCCCCAAAACCACATCCCATTTGACCCATGCGTGACACTTCCTCACGGTCTCATTCTCTCCACCACCCGTCCCTCCCAAAAAATAATCGCGTCTCACACTCTCTAGTAACTTTAGAACACTAATCGGGGTACGAAATAACGAGAAAAAGTATAACGAAACGCTACCTAATACCGATTTCACCAAAGTCCAATGTCCTCCAAACGACATCATCTTTGCTTTCCATGTGGCAAGCTTTGATATCATTTTGTCCACTACCGTATCCCAATGTTTAATTCACCTCATTGAGGCACCTACCGGTAGCCCGAGATATACGAATGGAAGAGAGTCCCACGCGCATCCTAATCCGTCTGCCCAAGTTTTGGTTTCCCCATCCGATACCCCTACTCCGTAAAGTTTGCTTTTTCCCAAGTTAATCTTAAGTCCCGATACATCGAAGAAGCACCGTAGGATCTTCATTAAATTTTTTAAGTTGCCAATCTTCCATTCGCCAAAGAAGATGACATCCTCCACATATTGTAAGTGTGTTAAGGGCACCTCTTCCCGACCCTATTTGATACCTTCAAACATTCCTTGCCTCTCCGCCTCTTTGATCAAGTTGTGGAGTCTTTCGGCTACCACCAAGAAAAGAAACGGGGCTAGAGGGTCCCCTTGCCTTAGACCCCTCTCCATTTGAAATTGGTTCGTTGGGGTCCCGTTGATTAGCACGAAGATTTTTGACGATGTTAGACAAGCCTTAATCCACGCTCTCCACTTTTCCCCGAATCCCAACTCTTTCAAGGAGTCCAAAAGGAATTCCCAATCTACCGTATCGTAAGCCTTCTCAAAATCAACCTTAAAAATCAAACCCTTCTTTTTCTTTTTCTTCAAGAAACTCACCACTTTGTTCGCTATTAGAACCCCGTCTAAGATCGATCTCCCTTTGATGAAGGCGCTTTGTTCTTTGCTTATAATTTTCCCCATGACCATCTTCATCCGTTCCGCCAATACTTTTGAGATCACCTTATATAGTATCCCGATAAGGCTAATTCGTTGGAAATCGTTTAGCCCCAAGGGATTCCCATTTTTTGGGATCAATGCCAAAAAGGTCGCATTGCACCCTTCGTGTAGTTCTTCTTTCTCCCAAAACCACTCAAACACCTTTAAAATATCTTCTTTTATATCTCCCCAAAATCTCTTAATGAAGCCGATCGTGAAACAGTCCGGCCCCGATGATTTGTTGCTTCCACATTCTTTGATGGCCGCCGATACCTCCTCCTCCGCTATCCTCTTCTCTAGTAGTATTGCATCTTCCGAGGCTAATTTCTTTGAGCAGTCCAGACTCAGTTTAAGGGGCCCACTTCGGTTATTTGAGAATTTCTCTTCAAAGTATCCAAACGCATAATCCTTTATTCTCTTCGGGTCCTCCGTCCAGTTGCATCTATGTTTAGCCCAAGAATAGCGTTCTTCCTAGCCCTGTTTTTTACCGCCATGTGAAAGAATTTCGAATTTTCATCCCCGTCCTTAATCCACTTAGCTTTCGGTTTTTGCTTTGCCACGACCGTGTGTTTTTCTTCCAATGCTAGCCAAGCGTTACGCGCCTCTAACCACTTTCTCCTCTCGTCATTTCCTAATTCTTTTTCCTCGGCCACTTGCTCCCATTTTTCAACTTCCTTTTGTTTCTTTGACACCTCCTTAGCTAAGTCTCCTCCCCATTTGTCGCGACTCCATATTCTTAGATCGTTCTTCACATTTTTAAGTTTATCTCGAAATCGGCAATCCGGTCTAGTGAAAGTCACCTCATTTGCCCATGCTTCTTTAACCACCCCTTCTATGCTTTTGTCGCCTAGCCATGCATCAAAGAATTTAAAGGGCCTTGGCCCAAAGTCGCTAAGTATAATCGGCGTGTGATCCGACCATTTACGTTCTAAGATTTTCGCTCCCAACTTTCTCCAAAGAGAGCAAAACTCACTTGTCACCAACAATCTATCCAGTTTACTAAATTTCAGCCCATCGTCACTTACCCTTGTGAATTTATGTCCACCCATACGAACATCCTCCAGTCGACACCTCCGAATGAAGTTATTAAACTCTTCCGCTCCTTTGGAATTTAGCGTGGAGTTTAATCTCTCACTCTCTCCCCGTACTTCGTTAAAATCCCCAAAGAGTACCCACCGCACTTCCTCTTTCCCGCACAGTTGCTCCAATTTTAACCATAGCTCTGCTCGTTCTTTCTGATCGCATGGGCCATATATGTTTACACAACCTACCAGTTCATCCCTCGGTCCCCACTTCCCCACCACTGCTATGAAACCTTCCTCTTTTAATACTACTTCACCAATAAATGTCTTTTTATCCCACATTAGTAGGAGTCCCCCGGATCTCCCGTCTGCCGCACTATACACAAAATCAGCGTCTCCACTTCCCCACAGATTACTCACTAGGTGGCTATCTATTTTTTTAGTTTTGTTTCCTGTAACCCTACCATACACGATTTTTCTTTTTTGCACAGACCTTTTATCCATTCCTTTTTTATCATCGATCCTAAACCTCTTATGTTCACGAGATGATCTTCATGAAAATTACAGTTTCGAACTTACTTGGATTTTGCCAGGTCATTGCTGCCAGTCTCCCCTTCCATCGCCGCATTTCGTTCCGTTCTCCCACTTTAAGCCTAACTTAGCGCCAAATTCTTCTATCTTCCGAGGTTTCAACACTTTTTAATTGATTAGATATAGTTTCCTGGTTCGATAGTCTGGACCCTCCCCTAGATGATTTCGGTCGGCTTCTCCTGCTTGAATCACTACTTCTGGAGGTTCGTTTTTGTCCCCCTTTCGATTGAGTGTTTCCCCTCGCCAATTGTTTAAGGAAGTGAAAACTTACCCTTCCTCTCCCAAAAGTTCAGTTCTCCGCCCTTCTCACTTTTAATTTCTCACCATAGGATTTTTGTTTCTTGCAACGATCTTCTCTGCCATGTCCCTGCATTCTCTTTCCATCCAGTTTGCCATTTCTTCCTTCTGCTGAGTTAGACGATGTTGCAGCTGCTGGATTTTTACTCACGCCTTCTTGGACTGGTATTTTTCCCACACCTTTATGGACTGATGTTTTATTTCCTGGTTCGTGGGCTGAGATAGTTTTAGGAGATGGAAAATGACCAGGCCCACTTGTCCCTTCCTCATATTGATCCTTTAGTTTCGGCCCATTTCCATTCTTTTCATTCGGCCCAGTCTGATTCAAATTATATTTCTTCTCCCCAATATTTTCTTGTAAATTGTTCCCCTCTCCAATGGTCGCCGCTTTTTTCTTGGGGCTGTCAGTGGGTTTGGTAGAGTTAAGAGGCCTAATCATGATGTTGTGACCTGATTCCATCTCTTCCCCTTCCCCCACCGTCGTCGGTGGTTTTCCGGCGTCCTTCTTTCCTTTTTTAGATTGTACCTCTTCTTCTCCGATTTCTCCGTCTTTTTCCGTCGCTTCTCCGCTTTCATTGTTGTTTTCTTTGCATTTCTCCTCCACATCGAATCTGCTCTCTTCTACTTGCCATTCCTCCTCGCAACCCCCGTCTCCTTCCGACCATTCGGACGGCACCGAGGAATCTGTTCCGTCCTCATCACTTTCCCACCCGCTTCTTTCCTCTTCTTCCATCGAATAACATCCCATAAGACTATTGTCTTCTTCTTCAATTTTGATCACATAATTTAAGTTACCCACTTTGATACTTTTTATTTCGTTTATCTTCGTTACAAGTCCCGTACTAATCAGTACCTTTCTCCATAGTATTACTGAATTATCCTCCAGATTACAATTCTGGTGTTTCAACACCTTTCCCCATTTTCGTGTGATTGCCATAAAGACGTCCTCCTTCCACACGTGTAACGGTACCCCTTCGATCCTAGTCCACGCAAGTCTATCGTTTGATCGGAATCCAACCATCCACTTCCTCAGGTCCTTGACCCACAGATGAATCGGATGTGTCTTTTTGTTTAGGATCTCCTCCAACGCAGCTGCTGATTCGAAACTAATTAATATATTCCGTCCTCCCAATAGTTTAATGCCACTTCCTTCAAGTTTCTTTGATTTGAGCATTGTTTGGATGTTGTCTATGTGGTCAATGTTGGTAACATGACCAATTGCACATTTATGCAAGAATTCGACAGCCTTTTCATCAGGTCACCATGTCCCTAGTATCACCTGTTCCACTTTCTCAGCTTCTGTGTTCTCTTTGGGGCCATTCCTCACGACATCTGCGTAAGTCGTTCTTCCCCCCGTCTTCATCCCGTTGGTTCTTTTTTCTTCATTCCTTGACATGTTACGGTTCGCCTCTCCTCCCTGAGACCCTCTTTCGTTTGCTAAGAATATACGTAACTTGAATGAGCCAATCCAGATTTCATTCAGCGTTTTTTCTAGTTCTTTCTTATCTACCACCTGCTTGTATCTAACGAAGCCGAATTTCTCCCCGTTCCTTAGTCGCTTGTTTGCCATGTAAATGTCTGACACTATTCCGAACTTCTTGAAGGTCTACCATAGATGTGATACCTCGTAACCTGTTGGGAAATTATAAAACAAAAACGATGTCGATTTTGGATTCCTATGTTCAATGGTTTGTCGATGTTGCCACGAATCGTTATACCTATTCAGATTCCTATACCCCGATCCTATCCTCACCGTCTCGCTCGCTCTTCCTCCCCCTCTCCGCCACTCTCTCTCGCTCTCTCTCACTCTCTCTCATCGTTCTTTTCAATGATTCTTTATCAAAAAACATTCATTAGTAGGTATCGAATTTAATAGACATATTTTTATCTTCAAAAAAATATTAAAATTTATATGAAAATTTTATTTTATTTTTATCAAATATTATATGTATTTCAAAATAATTCAAATTTGATGAAAGCCAAATCCATTAAAATCACTAAATGACATGAACGAACCCTTTTTTCCAACTAAAAGTTGGTCTGTGACGACACAAAGCACTTCTAATCAAAGTAGAAGAATGTATTAAATTTGTGTATTGATATTGAACTTTAAATCTAAATTTGTACTATTTTTATACAATTTATATTTCAATATAAAGAAGACATCAATTTATTTTTACATGGCATCATTTAGGTCACGATTGTATAATCATTAATTAGTTTTTTAACTAATTTAATTAGGGCATCTCCAATGGAGAGGTCCATGACACCACGTCAATTAGAAGAACCGGTCCAAAAAAAAAAAGTGAATGCATTGGAAGATAGCGGTTTCTCCTCAACCACTTCATAAGTCAAAAATGGGTCCCAATCTCTTCAATACACTATTTGACTATATCTTTTCCATTCTATCTTTTTTCTAATACAATTATTTAACTACTGTTTGTATTTTATAAAAATATTATATTTAACTATATCTTCTCCCCTCCAATACAATATACATAATTTAAAAAAGCAACTTTATATCAACTATTATTTAACTACTCTTTGTATTTTATAAAAATATATTATTTTATTATATTATAACTTTTATAATTGTTAATCATCGTCTTTTAATTATAATTATTATTTTTAACACTTATAATTTTTATTATTATAGTTGTTTATTATATAAATTATGGATCGGTTCATAATTGAGAGTAAGACCATCCGTAGCGGTCACGGGTAAGGCCAAGCGGGTAAGCGAGTAAGCGGGTAAGGGGGTACGGGGGGAGCGGGTTCATGAACCCGATGAAGAGAAAAGGGAACCCGAGGGATATAGGGTGTTGGGTTTATTTATTTTTTTTAATATTTTAAGGGGTATCGGGTAGGAGTGGGTTCATTGGGTAGTGGTACTCCACTTTTGGGTAAGGAGGGTAGGAAAGAGAAAAACTGATGTGGCGCTGAGGTGGCAAGTGGGTTCATTGGGTACTGATACTCATGGCCTAAAAGATTTATAAAATATGTCACTTTCTTTTAATTATGTTCTTAATTGTCGTGTTTTTCTTGTCTTGGTTACGCACTGATTAATATTTTTATAAAATCTATAACATTCTTTGAATTTGTAAGGATCCTACCATCAGATGTCAGAAGCTTATAATAATACTCTAAGGCTTTGTTTGGCAAACTAGCTGATAAGCTAGCTGGTAGCTGATAAGCTAGCTGGTAGCTAATAAGCTAGCTGTTGACTCATAAACTAGCTGGTAGCTGATGAAAAAGTTACGTTTGGTAAAACTAACTTATAAACATGTAAAATGACCAAAAAGAGCATCTTTAATAAATTATCAATTACAATATTTAATTATATAATTAAAAAAATTTATAGCAATATAATACGTTAATTAATACAACCAATGTAGTAAAAAAAATTAAATAACATAACATGTTAATTAAAAGAAATTTAAAATATATACTATAAAATTTGATTTTGTTAAAACATGTTTTAGAAGAAATATATATTAATTTATGATTTTTAAATAACCGTTACATATAATATGAAAAAAATAATCATAAAATAATTGACAAGATTTATAGTAAATGATAATTAAAATATATTTATTGTTATTAAAATAAAAATAAAAATAATTTATATGATTAATAATAACTCTAAATAAATAAAAATTAATATTAATGTATTATTAAAATTTAATTTAATAATTTTCAGTTAATATTAATTAATAATAGTTAAATATAATAAATTAATATTTATTTATAATAATATTTATAAAATAATAATTGATATTAATAAGGGTAATATTGAAATATTCACAAAAAAATTACTGAAAAGCTATTCCAAGTAAGTTTTAAAAAGCTAGCTTATGGTCATCCAAACATGTATCCAGAAAAAAAGTTAGCTTATCAGCTAGCTTTTTTTTGCCAAACAATGCCTAAATATGATATGGAAGGTAAGAAATGGCCATTAAACATTTAAACCTGAATAATTAAAAAAACTTCATATTTTTGTTACAGGTTTTTTTTAACTGATGAAATATGTTAATGGTTTGTTCTAATTATATTTTGTGATGTTACAGTTAAGCAAATTTTTAAATATCATTTGTTATATTTATATCCGTTAATTATTTTATCAGTTAGTTTTTTATAGCTAATTTATTAATTAACCTTTTTAACTATCAATCAACCTTTTTAACTATCAATCAACCTATTAACCAACAACTAAATTCACACTCATAATACTAAGATCATCCCCATCAATGCAAGACCAAGCTTTTTAACCAACAACTAAATTGAAGCTCATAATACTAAGGGGCTGTTTGGTTGGTTTTTCATTAAGTCCTGTATGGATAAAGTTAACTGTGTAGATAAAGTTGACTGTATGAATTTTATAAATTGTTGTTTGTTTGTTCTGCTGAATAAACTGTCTGATTGATGAAAATGACAATTTTAACCTTCTACCTATTTTTAGTCTATGAAGCATAGATCACAAGCAATGATTTATCTGATACATTGGATAACACCACAAAATTACACCATCAAATCTCAATAAAAATTCATCTTTCATCTTCAAGAACATATCAAAAAACTTATTCTCAACAAATTAATACCTATTCCTTCCAATTTTTCATAAAACCCATCCCTTTCAAGAACCTTCATATTTGAACCAAAAAAAAAAAAAACTAGAACTTCAGATTTGAATAAAACCCATCCCTTTCATCCTTCTTGAACCAGTCAAAAACCTACACCTTGAAATCTAAAATCAAAAGATTTGAGAGTTTCAAATAAAAGCCATCCCTTTTGATTTTCAAAACAATGCTACGAGGAGAAGAGAGAAGCTGCTCCGACCAGATGCTCCGGCGAGAGGGGGTTTCAGCCGAGGTTCTGTGCGAGCGAGGGAAAGAGACAGAGAGTTTGCGTGAGTGGGTTTTGGTGCGATGGGGAGTGGTGCCGACAAGGGATGGAACTGTGGTGTCGGCGAGAGATGGAGGGAGGGAGCAGTGGGTCTTTTTCTTCTCTGTGAATCGGGAAGTGTGAAGTGAGGGGAAGGGGAAGGGTATTTTAGGGATAGATGTGACTGAATGCAGACAACATATTGCTCCAAGCTTAACGAAGAAGTCATGGAGCAAATCAATAAGCCACTATCAAACACCCCTGTATGGCTGACCGAATAAGCCATACATGCCATTAAGCTCATTAAGCCAAAAACAAACAGGCCCTAAGACCATCTGCATCAATGCAAGACCAAGCTTTTTTCCACAAAAATACGTCAGTTTTGCAATAACATCTCCTACATCAATAAAAACCAAATTTCTTTCTAAAATGGTCCCTACTAACACATCATCAACTACTTTATAATTTATATTTATATATTTTAATAATTTTAGCTTTAGATTGTTTATTTAAAATAATTTACAAACTTCAACTATACTACATATATTTAATAAGTATTAAATAAAAAAACAATTTCTTTGCAGGATTTTTAATTATTTTATTTAGAGATATTTTGTTCATGATTGACATAAAATATTTAACCCTTTAAAATAAAAGCTAAATAAAGTTTGCCGGAATGGTTTAAAAGAGTCACACGTGGAACGACTGGACAGGCTTAAATATATTAAAAACCTAACTAATTCGTAATGTTCCAAACTTCACAGAGTGAATTATACAGTTAGTCCTTGTGGTTTACCCCAAAACTGAATATCATCCCTCAAAACACATTATATATCCCAATAGTTCCTAACTTTTGTTTTTAAAAACACTGATGGTCCCTTGAGTTAACATCGTCAATCAGAGCTCCGTTAAAGCCTCATGTCCCACGTTGAACTCCCCTCCTCCGACTAACTCACCCTCGTTTCGTTTTGTTCAATCTCCGGCGATTCGACCACCATCCCCCTTCCCCTTCCATTCCATAAAGGTGGGATCGAATCGAGAGAATAATCAAAAATGGAATGACTGACTTTGAGAGCATTCTCGTTGAGTGGGGTCAAGTTTGTTTGGGATTTATGCCCCCTGTCCTCTTAATAGTATGGGGGCACAATAGATTTTTAGGAGACAAACCGACGATGAAGACGATTCTGGTAAACTGTAACCCCGTTCCCCTTATGTTCCCTCTCAATCCACATAGCAAGGGTGGATACGAAATATGCGAAGGCATCCGATTTATGAAGGAATCGAGATTCTTACATGGAGATGCATCGAAATCCAATTTTTGTAGCAATTCGAGGAAATAAAAAAATCCACCTCTTTAGGGTTTTGATTTTACACAAGTTCAATGAATGATTTGATTTTACATAAGTATGATCTAGGAATTGATTCTACATAAGTTAGATTTAGAGTTAGATTTTGGGGATTTGTGTTTTAGGTTTTTTATTTTACATTGAATTTTGTATATATCAATTTTTATAAAAAAAAATTATGGAAATTTGTGTTTGGTTTTACATATTTTGTGCTTTGATTGTGGTACTCGTTGGTGGTATGTGGTGATGGACCGGTGGTGAGTGTTGAATATACTTTTGGTTGAGAAAGAAGGTTGGGAGGAAGATGGCAAAGTGACGGATTTGTCCTCAAGTGTTCCTCACATGCCTTTAGTCAATGGAAGTAAGTTAACGATGTTAACTTGAAGGAACCATAATGTTATGAAACTGAAAAGTTAGGAACCGTCGATGTAGATAATATATTTGAGGGTCGAAATCCAAATTTGGAACAAACTGAAGGAGCCAATGGTGTAATTTAGTCGAATTTAAACTTATAAGAATCATGTAAAAAAATATAATTTATTTTACGTATCTTATTCTTATACATCAATAAGACAAAATGTATAAAAAAACAAAATTAATAAAGTAAGATAGAGTTCAACAATCTTGAAAGGTTATCTAGCATGTCCTTTTATCTTTTTCTTAACTTTTTGTACAAATATATGCTTTTTATATTAGTTTATTTTTCATACTTATTATAGGGTAAATTACATAAATGGTCCCTGTGTTATGCCTTATTTTTAATTTAGTTCTTAAAACTTATTAGGCACATAGTAGTTCTAATTTTATGTTTATTGCAATAGATTTGTCCCTTGTTTTAACACTTTTTACTTGAGGTTCGTTAACTCAATCATATGCCTCTCTTAAATCCGTCTTTTTACTCATCTTCTTTCTCCCCACCTTCTTTCATTGTTCAAGAAAACTAATTTCATTCTCCGAACAACAAAAATCAGTGAACGACAAAAAAATACATAAGATTCAACACAAACTCAAACCCATATTTAAACAAAATTCATATTCATAAACAACAACTTGCAACAGTGGTGGACCAATGAATTTGTTTGAACATATGCACCTTGGGCCTTTGGGGATTTTTGTCAGAGGTAATCGGTTCAAGTCCTTCAAGGTTGCCGAGGATTTTCCTTGTTGTTCTCCAAGGTCCCTAGAATTAGTCAATGTGCGCACATAAGCTGACCTGAACACCCATGGTTAGCAAAAATAATCTGTAAAATCACGGTTTGAGCTGGGGACTGGGGAGAACGTCAATGCGGTTTGACCTAGGGTAAAGTCAATTGTGTCAATTTGGAGAACAAACATACACTTTCTCAAATTGAATCGACCTTGATATTTAAATTAAATATATGTTTCCTTTAAAATGAGATAAAAACGACGATGTTTAATAAGAATTGACATTGTGAAAGAAAATAAATCTTGAAAAATAATAATAAAATCAAAATGGGAGAAATTTTGACAAAAGGAAAAAATAAACTATCTTTGCATAACAGTAGTAATGCTTATAATTGTACATCAGGTTGTGAGTTCGATCCTTTTAATCATATTTTTGTTGTTAATATTTCCATAAATAGCATTGTTAGGTTTGAGCTAATGCTTTGGGTCGGGCCTGGTCTGGTGCTTAAAATTAAATGATAAAAGTTTAAACTTTCTTATAAAATAAGCTTCAAACCAATGAACTCTTGCATGTAGAATGGTAATCCAACCATCCTACTTGTGTTTAATTTCAGCTACATATTTGGTTCCAAAGAATTTAATGGCACCCCTCAAAATCAAGCGGGTGCACCTTTCAGTATCAAGACGCGTAAATTTTTTCTCTTGCAATTATTCAGTGAGCAGGGGAACGGGAGCTCTCTTAGCTTCTAATATATCTAGCCCTGATCCGCAACCAAGATGAATAATATAAAATCCACAATTACCTAAATCTGAATCGATTGAAATGTTGATTGATGGAAAATTGATGAATACATGGAGATGCAAATCATGAATACATAGTGATGCATCACGATCTACAAATTCATTCAAACAAAACCTACAAGAAGTTAAATCTAAATCTAAATAAAAATTCCTAAATCAAATCTCTAAAAAATCAAAACCTTAAACAATTTAACAAACAAAGTAAGGAAAAGAAAACACAGGATCTTCATGTTAATCGTTCTACCACTAAACTACTGAGGAACAAAGGGAGATTTGATCTCATAGCCTTATTTGAGAAATGTGCTCCTTTAACTCTCCCTCTCTCGTTGGTTGAGTTGGTTTCCCTCCTGTCTTTAAGCAGATTAAAAGAGGACCAACTGACCCCGGGTCTTCATGAACGTTTTCAGGTTCTAGATCATTTGTAACCGACGGGATCTTGGTAGCTTCTTCTCGTGTTGCATTAGCTAAAGTGGATCTATGATAACCTTAGGACCGTTATAGTTACGATCGTCGTTCACCAAAGCTTCGATCGTCGACTCCCCTGTCATCATCAAGATGGGGTTTTGTCGGAGAATGCTTTCCCTTCAAGAATTCAACAAGAACCTAGATCAATATTTTACTCCAACTTCCATTCTTTTCAAGAACTTGAAACATTAGAGTCTTTCAAAACCCTAAATCCAACAATAGTCTAAAAGTGTTGCTTACTTATGCATCTGCCCCTAAGGGTGTACGTGGGTTGGGTTGGGCGGTTTTTGGCATTTTTACAACCCAACTCAGTTATGACGGTTTAGAAAATCTCAACCCAACTCAACCCATTCAAAAGTATAACCCAACCCAACCATTGCGGGTTAGGGCAGGTTGGGTTGGGTTGATGGGTTAGAAATATACACAAAGTTTTTTTTGTACAATATACACAAAGTTACGACAAATAAAACTAAAAATATACCCAACAAAATTATTGGTAGTAGGAAAGGATAAGCAATTCTTTACTATGATAATCATAGTTTTTTCCACAATAATTACAAACACATCTAGAGTCATTTTTTGAAAAATGATCCCAAGAGTAATCGAATTAAATTGAGAATGGGGAGTTGGGGAAGACGGAAGAGGGAGCAAGTGAGAAACAAGTATGAGTCGTGTAAAATTTCTTTGACATAGGTTGAATTTGTTTAGCTTTGGGTTTAAAAGTTAAATTGGACTAATAATACATGCAGTTAGTTTTTGGTACGTAAAATGTATATTAGCGTAAAACTATATATATATAGGGATAATAAATTGTAAACCTCTAAATGTGTGTAAACTTTGGATTTCATAGGTTTTCTTGATGAAATTGTTTCATGAAATTGTTTATTTTGATGAAAGTGTTTCATATCATTCGTTTCATGATGAAATTGTCTCATATATTTGTGTTTTTTTATGTAAAAACGATAAAGTTTCATCAAACTGAGAAAATATATGAAACAGTTTCATAAGAATAAAAAAATATATGAAACTACATAAAAAACACAAATATATGAAACAGTTTCATCAAAACATGAATGATATGAAACAATTTCATCAAAATAAACAATTTCACCAAGAAAGCCTATGAAATCCAAAGTTTAAACGAAAAAAGTTTACAAAATAGTGAGTCTCTCTCTCTCTCTCTATATATATATATATATATGTGTGTGTGTGTGTGTGTGTGTGTGTGTGTGTGTGTGTGTGTGTGTGTGTGTGCGCACTTAATTTTTGGGTTATAATTTATAATGATGCAAATACACTATATATAAATATAATTTTATTAAAATAAAAAATATTAGCGGCGGGTTGGCGGATTAGGTTGAGTTAAGTTTTTCCAACCAGCTTTAAACCTTATAATTAACGGTTTGATGGTTTAATTGGGTTGTTAGCGGGTAGCGGGTTGGACTGGTCGGTTTTTATAGATTGACGATTTTATGTACACCCCTATGTGCCCCATTCAAAACTGCATCGTAGTTCAAAAACTTAGATTCGTTCAAAACCCCAATTTGTTCAAAACATAGGGATGGATACCGAAAAACAAGAGGCAGAGGAGGTGGTTCACCGGGGGAGGGGAGATTATTTACGGTCTTATGCATCTGTTAGTTGTGTTTTTTTTTAAATATTTTAAAATTTAAATTTATAACTTAAAACTGAATTAATAACTTTATTAAAATTCAATGTTTAATTTCTATTATAAACACGTTTAAGGGGGTGTTTGGGATTGCTTATTTTTTGACTTATTTGCTTATTGCTTTTCCTCATTGCAAATAAACTATTTTTAGTGTTTTGATTAGAAAAAAAGAAAGTGTTTATAATTTTTTCCCACCACAAATAAATTGTTTTTGATAAGTTAATTCATTCTAACTTATTTGAAACTGCTTATAACTTATTTGTCCAAATTACATTTTTACCTCCAATTTTTTTTAGCACGACATAAATTGATAAACACTTTTAAAAATAAGCATAAGTTGTTTTAAATAAGCAATCCCAAACACCCCTAAATGTGCGATAAAAAATGAGTCATACTCATAATAAAAGGCTTCATATATCATATTTTATTCTAAGAAATTACATTATATATATTTACATTATTAGTTTATAGTAAAAATTTACGAAAAAAGCTTTTAAGAGCATTTCCAAGAGTTATGCTATAATTTTTTTAAATATAGCATCAAAATTAAAATCTCTTAAAAAAATTGCTTTCAACTCCAATAGCTATGCTATTTTAGAGATTGTAGTATTACTTAAAATATTAAAATAATCAGTACATCAATAAAATATTATTTCTTTTTTTAACCTTTTAATTCAATGTCTTTTATTGGTGGAAATAATAAAATATTATTTCTCTTTTCTCTACTTTTAGCATACAAGAAAATTTCTCTAAATTTAGAAATTTTTACATTCTTTCCCATCTTTTCTTTATTTTAACATACAATATAGTATAGCTGTTGGAGAAAAAATTGCTAAAATCCCATTTTTTTTTATTTTAGCATAGCCGTTGAAAATGATCTAAAAATGTATTGAAGTTTGTTACCTAAAGATAGATTTTCTTTTTCAAACTATATTTGATGCACGTGGTACAACTTTTAAATGCATGAATCTTTTCATATATATCTTGACAAAATTACTCAAGTCTATCACGTAATAGTTAGCTTTTATATATATATATATATATATATATATATTAAAGATTAGGACTCATAAGTAATTGGTGTCTGACTCATCTTTTAATATATTTATTATGTCCTTTTCATAATATATAATAAATAATAAATTCATATTTGGAAGGCCATTGTCGATGAATTCTGTCTTTTAACTAATCGAAATTATATTATGTTTGACGTATATTCATTCATTTTGCAAGCTATTGATTGATTTTTTGTAAGGCTCATATGAAGTAGTGAGTCATTTTCTTTGTTTAATGAATTATAAAAATAAAAAAACATTTTACAATAGATAAGTATGTTAGAAAAAAGATATAAGTATGTTTGTTTTATAGTCAACTATAAAAACGTATTTGCTTAACTCTTATGCAACAAAATTTAGTTTATAAGACGTCTAAAATAAATAAACGTTGTAATAAGGTGTTTTATAAGACCAAACAAACAAACGTCTTATTTAAAAGTGTTACAAAAAGTTTATAGAACGTTGTTAGGGGTCGTAACAAGTTTTTTAAGACGTTTTTTTTAAATAAAATGTCCTAATAACTGTTTTATAAGACATTATTTGAAAAAGTGTCCTATAAACATAAGTGTCTTCTAAAAAGATGGATTTGTAAGACACTTTTCAAAATCGTCCTATAAAATTAGCTAATACAACACTTTATTTTGAAAATGTCCTAAAAACATTGTTATGACGCTAAAAAACGTCCTATAAACTTATTTTAAACTTTTAGATATGTCGCGTTTTTGTTTGGTTCTATAAATTAATGTCCTGTAAAACACTTTATTAGAACACTTAGGGGACGTTTGGTTCATTTTAAGGAATGAAAATGAAAATGAAAATGGAAATGCAGGAGAATGGGAATAGGAATGAGCATTCCATTGATGCTGTTTGGTTAAACCAATATAATTAATAAAATAATATTTTATATAAACTTTTTAATACAAATATGTGACGTCCAACGTGAAAATAAAAAAAAATTCATTCAACATCGAGAAATAAAGGGACATATGAGAAAAAATGACTAAGCGGAAATAAAATTTTCATTCCCCCCAATTTGGTCAGGAATGAAAATTAATGAGTTTAGGGTAATGATTCCATTATATTATATCAAACCAAACAGCAACTTTCATTATCATTCTCATTCCTGACCTCTCAATACCCTCAACCAAACACCCCCTTATTTATTCTAGACGTCCTATAAACCCAAATTTGTTGTACTGTCTATTGAAAACTGAACTAAATTTGTATTCACATTTTTCCCTTTTGAATAACAAGAAATGAAATTGTTCGTCGTATTTTTTTTCATGTAACAAGAACATATAAATATAATGTAGATAAATTACCCTTTTGGTCCATTTGATTGTCACTCATTATCAAGTTTTGTTGCCTATAACGTGTAACTCAGTTGGCAATGGGGCGATGAGACTTGTCCAATAACTATACTTTGATTATTGTGGTTGTCATTTTTTTCAAGTTTGGTCCCTCTGCTTACCATTTTGTTTCAGATTTCGTCCGCTATTTAACTCTATTAAAAACTCAATTAAGTTGAGAGAATTTTGGCCTTTACTTTTTAGTCTTTGTTATTATCATGTTTTTTTTTTCTATTTTGAAATAAATTTCAATGAATACATGCTTAAAATAGGTATACAACTTACAACCTATTGATACCACTACAATTGAATAGGGTTTATAGAACGAAACCACTTTTTTTTTTGAAGAAAATGGTTGCATCACGAACGTGTAATGGCAAAGCCATCACCCGAACGGGAGAACAAACCTTTCATAGTATACTTTTAAGTATCCAAATAAACGGTTTTTGGTGTCTTAACAAGTTTTTTTAGTATACTTTTACATTTTAATACAAAACATCACATTAACTATTAAAAATGACATTTTTTAGAACCTATCCTATAAACAATTTTTTTTATATAACACTTGTTTTTATAAGGCAAACGTTTTTTCAAATAGTGTCAAATAAAAAAGCTAATACGATGTTTTTTTTAAAAATGCTCTAAAAAACTTGTTATGACATCTAAAACGTCATATAAACTTATTACAATGCATTTAGATAGAACACTTTATTATTTGTCCTATAAATTAATTAAGTCTTGTAATACGGTCTATTATGACGCATATATTTTTTTGACGCCCTATAATCCCAATTTTATTATAGTGTGCACCTCCACCCCTCGACACCCCTACTATCCGACAAACCCTCAGCCCATTCTCGCTCCCTCCTATCATCTTTTCCCGACAAACCCAAATAAAAAACTAAAGCAAACCCTAGGCGTCAATATGTTTGTAACACAAAAAGGGAGGGGCTAGGGGTTGGCCTGTAAACGAGCCGAACGAACAGGAACGAAAGTTTGTTCGTGTTTATTCATTTAACTTAACCAAACAAACGAACGAACACGAACAATAAGCAAACGTAATTTTTTGTGTTTTTTTGTTCGTTAAGAAATTTTATTTGTTCGTGTTCGTTTATGTTCATTCATTAAACAAACGTAAACAAACGAACATAAATGAACATTGAACGAATACAAATAAACAATAAACATCTACCACTAGTCATCATTTTGTTCCTAAAATATAACATAACAAAATGAAAAAGGGGAAAAATTTAGAATGGACAAAAAAGGAATTCTAAAAATTTAATTTAATTAATGATTTGACATATTAATGTCAAAATATATAAGTTTTATATATATATATATATATATATGGATCTTTAAATGTAAATTTTTTTATGTAAAATTTGTAAACCAATATCACCCATCTGATTTGGTAATAGCCGACAGGGGTAATATTGTCCATATATTCATTTTTTAGCCGGATTACAATTATAGAAGGTATATATTTAGCTGTTTTTTAGGAAACGATTCATTAGTTAATTGTGTTAATTGCTATCAATTCCGATTTTATTGTTAATAATATCGAGTTGTTTTTTTCGAATCATTCTAGTATTCGTAATCAAGTTTGTTTCATAGTTTTCGATTGTTGTCATGGAAAATCAAGAACGTTTTGATGATTCTGAGGATGAACATATATTTTTAGATTTTTTCACAGACTATTTGCTGACCGATGCATTTGAATCAGATGATGTTGCTGAGGATGTTTGAAACGTCCAAAACCACAACAAATTTAAACTTTAAAACTTATCAGAGTTAACCACAATATCGTCCAAATTTTTATACATAAATGGAGAATTAGTTATGATGGTTCACATATACACTTGAACTATCAAGACAACCTACTAATTTAATCCTTAATACTAAGATCAGATTATACGGGTTGTCTAGGCAATTCATCAAAACATCTTCATAAATACTAACTTCTCCATTACATTACCAAAAGTTGGATTCCGCTACCACTCGTCACTCCTCCCTTTACAACTTCCCCGAGCTAGTACCTGGTAGAAAATTTAATTTGAAAAGATTAGGCTTACGCCTAGTGAGAACATCCAGTTTTCAAATTAAGACTTTATAAGCTTTGAAAACCGATTGTAAACAAAGCATATAAACAAACCTGGTTGTCATCTTTCTTACCCTACACATAACATCTTTCGATGACGGGAATATACCCGATTCCATGAATATGACGAACACTACGTAAGTCATAACATCATGTTCGAGAGCCTACTACGAATCACCACGGATTCTAGATTATTGCTCTTGTCCAAGAAATTACAATTAGTCCATGCCTATTTCTTGGAGTGGAAATAGAAATAACAGTTATATCTTGCTTATTTCTCATCTCTTAAAAGAAAGCGGAAATAGCAATTATATCTTGCCTATTTCATATTTTCACATCACCGTACAAGCGGGAATAGCAATCATCCCTTGCTCATTCCACATTTCTAAATATAAACGGGAATAGTAATCATCCCTTGCCCATTCCACTTTTATCAAATATAATGGGAATAACAATCATCCTTTGCTCATTCCATATTTCCAACTATAAACGGGAATAACAATCATCCCTTGCCCATTCCATATTTATCAAATATAATGGGAATAGCAATCTGTTGATCCAAACCCTCAGTGATTTGATAATGACCCTCTCTTATATACTTAGTGAAAATTGTAAGTAAACAATATGTATCAGAGTTTCACTATCGCTGATAAGTACTAAGATCTTCCAGTACCGCTGATAGGAACTCTCGCTCTTTAGATTAAACATTCAGCGAACACTGTTCACCATAAATGCTCTGAGTCTGTTCAGTCATTATGATGATCGCTGATAAGTTAGTTGTTTACTTATGATCCCTGAAGACAAGTTTCACGTCAACATAGGTTCTACGCTGAAGTCGAAGATCAAGCTCAAGAACCAGCGACAAGTCTCCTAATGAACTGATGCGGATCAGCGAAGACTCAGATTTGTCCACTCAACGTGAAGTATCAAGTACAAGACTTCAGCTATCGCTGAACTTTATCATTCGCTGAATAGAAAATGATAATCGCTGAATCAACGAAAGCTGATCATGAAGTCCTCCGTACAAAGTACTTTTTTCTTAACCACCCTTGCACGCCTCCGTACGAAATGTCAGAAAAGAACCTCCGAAAATCTGAAATCGTACAACCACTCTGATACTACACTGTTCATCCTTACGGCTACTAAGGTTGTCATCAAAAGTCAATGACATGCAACCAATCAGCTGATGACACGTGTAAAGTATATACTGATCTGCATTAAATGCATGCAGTATATAAAGAGATGAACTCACTTCTTTTGAAGTAACTTGCTAACTCTGGACAAGTTCAAATCTCTTATCTCAGATAGGTTATTATTAGTAATCTCCTTATCTCTCTTAGTGCAAGAAACCTTAGTATTCCAACTTGTTTAGATTTAGGTTTATCCTTAATCTTGTTTCCGCAACAAGCTGTAAATTGTTAATGATTTATCAATAAACAATTTAGAAAAGTAAAATCTGTGTGTTTGTATTCAACCCCCCCCCCCCCCCCCTTCTACAAACTTGTATAGGCCTTCGGGACCAACAAGTGGTATCAGAGCAGATTTGTTTAATCTCATAAACAAGATCTAATCTAAGATATTTCTCTTCCTTTCTATTATCTGAAAATGGCCACCAACACAAACACAAATTATATAGACAATGGTTCTCTTGCAAAACCCCCTAGATTTTCCAGAGATAACTTTAACTTATGGAAAAATAGGATGACACTCTTCTTAGAAGGTGTAGACCCTACTATGCCTTACTATATTGAGAATGGTCCATTCATCCCTGTAAGATTTGATGCTGCAGTTCCAGGCACTGAGAATAGACCTGCTATTCCAGAAAGGCTGGTACCTAAAGAAATCCATCAATGGACTGATGAAGATAAGAAGAAAGTGGCTATAGATACAAAAGCCAGATCCATACTATCCATGGCTCTTCCTGACGAAGTCTACCATTCCGTCATGAATCTGAAAACATCAAAAGCCATGTGGGACACAATATGTGTTCAGTATGAAGGAACGTCTGAAGTCCAGGACTCAAGAAAGATCAACCTGGTAAGACAATACGAAAGCTTCATTTCTGGTAAGAATGAAACTCTCTCTGAAGTTCACCAACGTTTTAATTGTTTAATTATAGATCTGAAAACTGTTGGTAAGGAATATTCTAACTTTGAAGTGCTGGCAAAGTTTCTAGAATGTTTACCTGAAAGTTGGGACAATTATTGCATGTGTCTCAAGCTGTCAAAGGATCTAAGATCAATGACCCTGGCTACCTTATATGGCACGTTGCTGAATCATGAGCAATCAAGCCATCTTAAGAAGAATCTTGTAAAAGATTCCAAAAGCACCCATGTTGCTTTAATCTCAGAGGAACCTTCTACTCAGCGACCCTCGGTCACTATCACTGAGTTAGAGAGTAACTCTGAAAGTTCATCAGATTCTGATTTCTCAGATGATGAATCCTTGGCTCTCCTAACCAAAAAGTTCAGGAGATTTGCCAAGAAGAAAATGTTTAGAAAGAACAAACCTCTTTCCATAGCTGACAAGCCTAAATCATCAGTTTTTGTTGATAAGGCTACTGCTACTTGTTTTAACTGCGAAAAGATAGGACATTTTGCTAACGAGTGCAGGTCTAAGAAAGTTTCTAGACCCTCAGCTTTTACAAAGAAATCCTTTGTTCCAAGGAATAAAGATGACAAATACTCAAAACTGAAAGACAAATATGCGAAGCTGAAAAGCTTTAAGAAGAAAGGAAAAGGCCTGATGGCTGACTATGATTGGGCTGCTTCTGATGAAGAAGCATCATCATCTGATTCTGAAGATGATGAAGCAAATCAATGTCTCATGGCCAAGATTGAAGAAGAGGAAGAAAGTTCAGACATTCCCTCCACTTCAACCTCTGCTATTCAGGTATCACCTTCTTTCTTTACCAATATTGCAAATATTGATGAAGCTGATAGTCTCCGTAAGATCGATCTCTTGACTAGAAGTTTATACGAAGCCATGAACGGCAAAACTGTGGTTGAAAACCAAATCTTGATCTCGCTGGAAAGCTTAAAAACTGCCACCTTCAAATAGAAAAGCTTTCTAAATTTGAAGAAGATTTTAAAGATCAAGTATATTTAAATCAGCTAGTCAAAATCGAACGAGCAGAAGCTATCGCTGCATTAGAGGCTGAAAAAGCTACTGTTGAAGGATGGTGTAATTCTTCAACAAAGATCACTGAGATAATTAAGGCTCAAATTCCTCTGAGTGATAAACGTGGTCTGGGTTATAAATATGATACCCCAAAACCAACCACTGAACGTTCAATGCTTAAATTTGGAACGTTCGTATCCTCAGTCGCTGACACTTCATCATCTCAGTGCTCATCGTCCATTACACCAATCCCTGAGGAAACTCCTACCTCCTCAAAAGGTAAGGAGAAAATGGTTTATTCAAAACCTACCTCTGTCTCTAAAGACAAAGGTAAAGGAATTGTTATTTATCAAAATCCTTAGAAGGGTACCTTAGTACCAAAGCTGAATGCTTCTAAAGCCTCAGTGACCTACCCCTCTGGATCTAGAAAGCTGATCTCTGGATCTATTCAGCGATCTACTCCTAGACTCAGAGTGGATGTCCTTGGTAAGAAATCTGAAAAACTGAATGTTCGTCCCATTTCTAAAGCCAATAGTTTACTTGGTGCTGGCACTTCTAATTCGAAATTAAAAGCTCAGCATACAAGTGGTCCTAAAACTACCTTTAGTTATAGGAAATGTTATCACTGTGGACTTACCGATCATATTGCTAGTAAGTGCCCCACAGCCACCAAAGCTGAAAAGATAGCTAAGGTGAAGATTGCCCCCAAGGCAAAGAAGACCAACCCCGATGCAAATCAGGTCAAGGTGACTCCTACCACTGAAGTTAAGAAATTAACCAAAGTGAAGAAAGACAAAGCTGAATCTTCAAATGCTGCGAAGACTGCTGAACCTTCTATTCCAATTACTTCCACTGACAAACGTGTATACATGGTTAAGTGGGTACCTAAGAAAAACTAATATTCCTTTGTATTGCAGGTTAAGAAGGGTATCTGGTATCTCGATAGCGGATGCTCTAGACACATGACTGGTAAGAAAAGCCTGCTCGCTGAATACAAAGAAGAGAAAGGTCCCTCTGTGACTTTCGGTGGAAATGGAAAAGGACATACCCGAGGGTATGGTGTACTTTCAAATGGTACAACCTCCTTCAGAAGAGTCGCATATGTTGAAGGACTGAAACATAATCTTCTGAGCATCAGTCAGCTCTGCGACATGGATAACAAAGTGATTTTCACTAAGGAATCATGCTTTGTCACTGACAAAAAGGAGAAGATAGCTCTCAGCGGTTATCGTTTGGAAAATGTTTATGTAATAAACATGGACTCAACAACCACTGAGAACTCCTGTTTCTTCTCAAAGGCATCTTCTGATGTTAACTGGCTATGGCACAAGAGGCTCTCGCATCTAAATTTCAAGACACTGAATACTCTTTCCTCCAAAGAGTTAGTCACTGGTCTACCTCAGCATTCATACGCCAAAGAGTCTTTATGTTCAGCGTGTGAAAAAGGGAAGCAGACCAAGGCAAGCTTCAAGTCAAAGCAAGTCTCCTCAGTGTCATCTCCTCTACAACTACTCCATATGGATTTGTTTGGCCCTGTTAACAAACAATCCATCGCTGGAAAGAAATATACGCTGGTCATAGTTGATGAATTCTCTCGCTTCACTTGGGTAATGTTTCTCCGTTCTAAGAGTGACACCCCTGAAGAACTCATCACCTTTGTTCGGAAGATGGAAACTCTGAACAATATGACTGTTCGCTCAATAAGGAGTGATCATTGAACTGAATTCAAAACAGTTCTCTTGATTCCTTCCTTGAGAGTAAGGGTATTTCTCACAACTTTTCGTCAGTGAGAACACCGCAACAAAATGGAGTCGCTGAAAGAAGAAATAGAACAATTATTGAAGCTGCACGTTCAATGCTCAGCGATTCTCACCTGCCTACTCAGTTTTGGGCAGAAGCTGTCAACACTGCTTGTTTTACGCAAAACAGGTCGCTGATAGTTAAAAGATTCAAAAAGACAGCCTATAAACTCTTTCATGGGAGAAAGCCTTCAATCAGCTTTCTTCACATCTTTGGATGTCAGTGTTTCATACTGAACAACAGAGATGCCCTTGGAAAGTTTGATCCTAAGGCTGATGATGGAATCTTTCTTGGATACTCCTCAGTCTCCAAAGCCTTCAGATTCTTCAACCGTAGAAGACAAACTGTAGAAGAAACTATTTACGTCACGTTTGACGAATCCCGTTCAGCGAACTCTAAATCGTCCGCTGATACTGAAGAACTGAGTCAATGGATGTTTTCTCATCTTGGTGATTCCGAAGAAGTTCCCACTCCTCATGCTCACACCGTAGATAATGATGGTCCTACTATCATTCCAGATATGCAGAATAGTGAAGCTGAAACATCTTGGGTCTCAGCTGTTCCTATAAACACCATACCTGCAGTTAATCCAAATGTCTCAGAAATTCCATCTATTTCTCAGCAATCAGTGAATGAAGTGACAAATACAAACATTCCTCTCTTAGCTGATAATCCAGAAGTAGCTGAAGCCTCATCTTCAGTTTCTCCAGTTCAGACTGAGTCAGCGACGTATGCTCCGGTTCAGCGATGGACTGTAAATCACCCAATCGATCAAATTCTTGGTGATCCAAACGCTGGTATTCAGACTCATAGAAGTGCAGGTAATATTTGTTTATTTGTTAACTTTATTTCTCTAACTGAACCAAAGAAAATAGATGATGCCCTCAGAGATCCAAACTGGGTCAGCGCTATGCAAGAAGAGCTGACTGAATTCGAAAGAAACAAAGTTTGGAAACTCGTTCGTAGACCAACTGACAAAACGGTGATAGGCACTAAATGGGTCTATCGAAACAAGTTGGACGAACATGGTACTGTAACTCGTAACAAAGCTCGTCTTGTTGCTCAGGGATACAGACAAGAGGAAGGCATAGATTATGACGAAACATTTGCTCCAGTAGCAAGACTTGAATCTATTCGTCTTTTCTTAGCATATGTTGTACACAAAAACTTCACTGTACATCAGATGGATGTTAAGTCAGCGTTTCTGAATGGAAAACTGAATGAAGAAGTTTATGTGGAACAACCTCCAGGATTCTCAGATCCTAAGCGTCCAGGTTATGTTTATAAACTGGACAAGGCACTTTATGGCTTAAAGCAAGCTCCTCGTGCATGGTATGATACTCTCTCTACTTATCTCCATATTGAACAATTTGAGAGAGGTAAGATTGACAAAACTCTATTTTTTAGAAAAGTGAAAGGTCATATCATTCTAGTTCAAATATATGTTGATGACAATATATTTGGTTCTACTAACCCTGAGCTGTGTACTCGTTTCGCTGATAGAATGAAAGATGAGTATAAAATGAGCATGATGGGTGAACTAACATATTTCCTTGGTCTTCAGATTAAGCAAACTGAAAAAGTAACTTTCATTAATCAGGGAAAGTATGTTAAAGATATGCTGAAGAAATTCGACTTAACTGAAAGTTCAGCTATGAAAACCCCTATGGCACCACCGCTGACACTTGATAAGGACACAAAGGGTGTTCCTGTCAATGTCACGCTATACCGTGGGATGATCGGCTCACTATTATATCTTACAGCTAGCCGACCCGATATTATGTTTGCAACATGTTTGTGTGCACGATATCAAGCTGAACCTAAGATATCTCATATGAAAGCTGTAAAGCGAATCTTTCGATATGTTAAGGGTACAACGAATCTAGGTCTTTGGTATCCCAAAGATTCAGGATTCGATCTAACCGCCTATTCAGATAGTGATTTTGCAGGTTGCAAAATGGATAGGAAAAGCACCACAGGAGGATGTCAGCTCCTAGGTGGAAAGCTGGTAAGTTGGACAAGTAAAAAGCAAAATTCAGTGTCCACTTCCACGGCTGAATCTGAGTATGTAGCCGCTGGAAGCTGTTGTTCTCAAGTCTTGTGGATGAGAAATCAGCTATTAGACTACGATCTTCAGCTCTCCAAAATTCCAATCTATTGCGACAGCACTAGTGCCATCGCTATAGCAAACAATCCAGTGCTACACTCAAAGACAAAACACATAGAAATCAGATATCATTTTATCAGAGATCATGTGATGAATGGTGATATAGAACTTCATTTTATCCCAACTGATTATCAGTTAGCTGATTTATTTACCAAACCTCTTGATGAGACAAGATTCAACTTTCTCATCAGCGAGCTTGGAATGCTGAACTTTGAAGGGTAAAATCTTCAGCGGTTCACATTAATCAGCGATAGGATAAAATCAACTCGTATAACCTATTCAATCATCTTCTCTCTGAATAAACTTGGTTAAACTGATATCCAGGTATGTTTTCTCTCTCTGAAAAACGCATGAAAATGCAAGATTTCAAAACAAATGCATCGCTGAATATCTCTTCCTTAACAGCGATATTTTGAAATTTCTTAAAACCTTCACTGATATTTCTATTCAGTGCTTCATGTTTTCAAAGAGTCCCTGAGTTTTTCAAAACCTCAGAGACAACCAAGAATATGAAAGGACAGTTATGACGTCATTGCAACGGATAAACCCCGACACGTTTTCTTTCTGACACACGTTTGCACGTCTCGTTCAAACTTCCAATCAAATGCAAACACGTGTCCGTGTCATGATGAAAACCTTTTCCCGCTCAAGGTTTTCTCTCTCTAAACTCCCTATATAAACAAATTCTTGGTTTATATTTGTCTTTTACGCGACCAATCTTCCTCCGCAAGAAAAGAATTACCGTTGCATTTGTGCTCTCAAATCTTCAAAGAACTGTTCATCATCTTCTTCATCAAAACATCAAGGTTAATATGTTCTTATTTTTTTCAAATGATTAACTTGTTTCCGATCTTATCATTGTTTTAAACAAGATCAAACAAAAGAACTTCTTAAAAATGAAATCATTTCTTTCATGGTTTTATGAACACAACCATTTCATGGTTGTTCTTCAAGTTTTAAATCTAAATCTTAAACTTGTTCTTCATTCGTATCCAGATTTTTTTTAGAAACTGGAATACAAGACTTTATGGGTTTTACATTTCGTTTCAAAAATCATGAAAAACCCTAATCTTCATTAAGACATTTATGTCTGAATGAAATGGACAAAATTCGAACCATCTTAATGGAAATTCTTTCCATATCAAGACAATTCTTATTTGTTAACATCTTTGGTTGAACTGATAATACAGAGAAATGGCAACCTCAAAGATCAATGTTACCGCTGAGAACATCTCCGCTGACTCTGAGGAAGTGGAAATCATCAAAGCCCCTCAGGTTAAGTTCAAGCTCGATCAACTAGATTGGACCAAGGTCAACAACCTCTCTGCGCTTCTCGAGTTTCCTCCTCGAAAGCAAGTCACACATCTGGATGATGCTGTGAATTTCCTGAAAAACTGCTGCATTTCAATAGCCCTGACCATCACACCTCCTGCAAGTCAGCTACTACTATCCCAGTTCTGGTACTCTGCCAGACACACTCAGCTACCCTCCGCCAAAGATGCATCCAAAACCATCGATTGCATACTCAGCGATACTGAGTATGGCACAATTAAGATAACCCCCGCAATCATTCGAAAAGCCCTGAACTTTCCCAATGCTACCAAAGAAAAACCGTTTGTTCCATTCCCTGACCATAAGAAGCATGCTGACAGAGAAGAAATCATTGCTTTCCTCGACGCAATGGGTTACATCTGGGAAACTGGAAGGGACAAGAAGCCCGAGAAGAAGCTGACGCTGATAAAGAAGTCCAAAATGCCAAGCGAGATGAATTTCATCTTCGCACACCTGATCAGCTGCATGATAGCGAAGACCGACTCCTCTGATCAAGCCGCTCAACCTCAGCAGGCTATGGGATACGCACTGCTGAAAGGTCTACATATTGACTGGGCATCTATCATTTATGATGACCTAGTACAAAGAGTAGATTCTGCTGCTGACAGACCTGCATGGGTTCCCTACCCCCGTTTCATCAGCGCCATCTTCCAATATGGCCTGAAGGACAGCTATCCTCAAGAGGGTGACCTGAAACTTTCTCAGGTTGGCCCTAAGGTGCTCGATTTCAAACCTTTCGACAATGAGGTACGTCTCTCTACCCTTCTCTCTCTTCTTAACCCTAATTCTTCGACTTTTGTGGCTCCTTCAGCGACAATACCCATCGCTGATACCCCGGCCACACAATCCTCTCCTTCTAAGAAAAGGAAACACTCTTCAACCCAACTTGATTCCAAAAGGATCAAGAAAACCAAGGAGCAACCCCAGCAATCCCTTGCTGAAGACTCCTCAGCTCATTCTGAAGAGCTAAAGGAAAGTTCCGTGGTACGCTCTGCCACACCCGTTCAAGCCATCCCTCCAATCCAGACTTCAGCGTCTCCAAACGCTGAGGTTAGAAACTTGGAACCTACCCAACCTCCCTCAGTCTCTCAAAAGACTGATGAAGTGATTCTCAGCGATTCCAACGCTGAACTCAGAACCCGAACTCCATTCTTATCCTTCGCTTCTCCCTCCAGTCACTTGGACACTCCTCCAAAGAACACTGGAGATGCCATCATTCCAGAACCCACAGCTGAAGCTTCTCAAAGAATGATGAAGAAAGGACCTGCAGAGATCACCATACCTCACCGTACTTTCGAAGAGGATATGGAACATTTTTCAGGAACTTGCAACTTTGACGAGTTCATCAATCCTACTGCAGGTACAAATAAAATCCTATACACTGTAACTAAACCTGAAACTTCTGAGCTTTCCTTTGTTCACAAGTACTTATCTGTTACAGGTCCTAATTTGGGAGACATCAACGCCTCTCTGAAGTCCGTGGAAACTAAGCTGACAGATCTCACCACTACTCTTTCCAACAACTCTTCAGCTGTAACAAACGCTGGAGAGAATTTGACAAAGCTGACAACGGTGGTGGAAAAGAAAGCTTCCACAGACGACATCAAGATTGTTGATAAGACTCTCAGCGATTTCGCCAAAGTGCTCGCTGACATCTACACTGACTACACCTCACTCAAAAACTCCATTTCCTCCATGTCTGGCGAAGTCACAACGCTGAAGACATCGGTTGGAGCCTTAGAGGGTGATATGTCAGCTGTAAAGACTGACTTAGGCTTTGTAAAGACCGACGTTGGTGAGATGAAAACGATGATCCAGCAGCTACTCAACAAGGCAAATACTCCAGCTCCTGAACCGACCCCTGCCCCTGCATTGGAAACTTTCACAGCGACGGATCGCAAAGAGCTGGAAAAGATCAATCCTGCTATAACTGGCCTAGAAGTCAGATTAGCAAAGATTGAAATCTGTGTGGGTATCTCTGGCCAAGAAGACAGAGAGCCTCCCACAGCTGAAGAGTCTACCCATTCCTCCCCGAGTCATCATGAGAAAGAGGGGGAGAAGAGCGCTGAACATCCCGAGGAAAAGAGCGCTGAACATACCGAGGAGAAGAGCGCTGAGGATTTTGAAAAGAGCGCTGAAGATCTTTCCCATGATGAATCTATCAGGGGAGAGAAGAATGAAGATCTTATCGCTGGACCTCAGGGAGATGAAAACCCTGAGGGAACCGAGAAGCTCGCCTCTGTATCTGAGGGGGAGCAACTCGAAGACGAAGCTGAAGAATCCGAAGCAGAAGATGATGAAGACATCGACATCCCTGATGATGAACCATCTTCTTCTCCAAAGAAGAATGATGATGATGATGACGAAGATGACGATGATTTCTTTATCGTCAAACCTGCCCCAAGGATCAAAGCTCTTAAGGGAATTTCAATAAATGAACCAACAGGGGAGCGGACAAAGACAAAGCCCTCAGCCTCTGGCGCTGAGAAAGGCAAAGGCAAAGGCGTCGCTGAAGATGAAAATCTGGCGATCTTGCTTGTAAAGCCGGTTTGTCAGGTACACTAATCATATCTCACTCCATCCCTCCTCTATAAGTTCTACTACCCTAGCCTACACCTTAACATATTTCTCTTTCTCTTTCTACCCAAGTTCTTCTACCCATGTTCTTATTTGTAAGATCGCTGTGTTTCAGCTAGTCCTCTCCCTTGTTTGAGGATGTCGCTGAAGGTTCTTCTACTGCGACTTCACAAATAAAGCCAGCTGCTGTTGATGAAATAATCCCAGTCTTAGATTTAATCTCTGAGACTGATGAACCAGAAGAACAACCTCTCTCGCACAGAAACAGACCTTCCTCAGCTCCTCAAAAGCTGAGTGAAGAGGATCAAAAGAGAAGAGAGGAAATAATAAAGCGATTCGAGGATCAGCGAATCATTCTAAGGCGTGATCAACTTCCTTCAGTTCCTCCAAAGTTCAAAATCTCCAAAGCTGAATACCAGGAACACCTTAGAGCTGAACGCCTCATCGCTGAAAGAAAGGAAGCTGAAGAGAAAGACAGAGAATACGCCATCAAGCTTACTCAACGATCAATCAAAGACCCCAAGCTGAAAAGAGTTCCCATTGATGTTCAACGTCAGCTCTGGGATGATGCTCAAGAAATCGTTAGAGAAAAGACAAGGTCTCTGATACAACTTTGGAATGGGCTAATCAAATGCTGACCTATCGATCAAGACCATCCAAAATAATCAAAGCCAACATCAGAGGAAAAATGTACGTTGATGTTCCTGTTGTTGAAGTGGATGTCTACAGAGATGACAAAACCAAGCAAACCTTCTATGCTGCTTCATTAGAAAAGTTTGGTCTCTCTGAATGGTTAGAAACGAAATTAGCCATTCAGGGATCACGCTCAAAATTCAAAAGCCATGTTGAGATGATCTTAAACAAACAGATCGACTTGCTTTCATCTGCTGTGGATATTCCTCCTACTCTTCCTCAACCGAAGAAAGCCTCTGCTAAGAAGAAGAAAGTTTTTGATTCAGGTCCAATCATTCGAAATGAAACAGGTATTGGTTTCTCTCGTGCTGAAGTTCTTGGCCCTGATGCTGATCTTTCAATGCTTGACACCTCCCTACCACCTGGAGAAACCTTTATACCTGGCACAGTGGTAAGTGATCCATATGGTATATTCTTCTTAGACTATGATGGAAATCCTCACTTTCAACGTGTCTCTGAGCTCCACATCGCTCCCATCGAACAACTCAGAGATCTCGTACACTGGTGTGAAGTCAGACGCGACATCAAAGCTAGACACCTGAAGCCCTTGATTTTTGATGCTGCTCTGAAGTTAAAGAATCAAGGAGTAAATGTCCCTGACTGGATGATCCCCACTGAAAAGACGACCCTTGATGAACTTCTCATTAAGGAAGAACCCTTTGAAAACTGATATGATCTCCTATTTCTCTATTGTATCAGTTATCCTTCTGTACTTGTAATTTATTTCGCTTGTACTTGTAATCTTTCTGTTCTTCATTGTAACCTGATTCAATATTTTAAAGAAAGATTTCAGCGAACGTACTTTACTCCATCAGTACTGAAAAGATCCCAGAAAACAGTAAAAGGGACAAATATTTTACGAGTTCTTTTTATCCTTATGTTTTCATTAAATAGCAATTTTCTTTGTTGCTATGTCATAATCAAATAGGGGGAGATTGTTGATCCAAACCCTCAGTGATTTGATAATGACCCTCTCTTATATACTTAGTGAAAATTGTAAGTAAACAATATGTATCAGAGTTTCACTATCGCTGATAAGTACTAAGATATTCCAGTACCGCTGATAGGAACTCTCGCTCTTTAGATTAAACATTCAGCGAACACTGTTCACCATAAATGCTCTGAGTCTGTTCAGTCATTATGATGATCGCTGATAAGTTAGTTGTTTACTTATGATCCCTGAAGACAAGTTTCACGTCAACATAGGTTCTAGGCTAAAGTCGAAGATCAAGCTCAAGAACCAGCGACAAGTCTCCTAATGAACTGATGCGGATCAGCGAAGACTCAGATTTGTCCACTCAACGTGAAGTATCAAGTACAAGACTTCAGCTATCGCTGAACTTTATCATTCGCTGAATAGAAAATGATAATCGCTGAATCAACGAAAGCTGATCATGAAGTCCTCCGTACAAAGTACTTTTGTCTTAACCACCCTTGCACGCCTACGTACGAAATGTCAGAAAAGAACCTCCGAAAATCTGAAATCGTACAACCACTCTGATACTACACTGTTCATCCTTACGGCTACTAAGGTTGTCATCAAAAGTCAATGACATGCAACCAATCAGCTGATGACACGTGTAAAGTATATACTGATCTGCATTAAATGCATGCAGTTTATAAAGAGATGAACTCACTTCTTTTGAAGTAACTTGCTAACTCTGGACAAGTTCAAATCTCTTATCTCAGATAGGTTATTATTAGTAATTTCCTTATCTCTCTTAGTGCAAGAAACCTTAGTGTTCCAACTTGTTTAGATTTAGGTTTATCCTTAATCTTGTTTCCACAACAAGCTGTAAATTGTTAATGATTTATCAATAAACAATTTAGAAAAGTAAAATCTGTGTGTTTGTATTCAACCCCCCCTTCTACAAACTTGTATAGGCCTTCGGGACCAACACAATCATCCCTTGCTCATTCCACATTAATCAAACTATAATGCTAGTGCCTATGGATCCATTACAGTTACTAGCATACGTGCATATCAACTTAAACACATAACATTTCGTATCATAAAATTTCAGATCACAGTATGTTGGGATGAATACAAACAATATATTAATTATATATTAATTGTGTTCGTACCGTTAAAATCTTTCACAATTGTGTTCCATAGAGCAAATGATAATCTAAAAGACTTGCTCAGCAATAATCCATAGAGCAAATGATAATCTAAAAGACTTGCTCAGCAAACTCAGTAGACTCATATTCCACAAATTAAAGCATGCAACCTTGGGAAAACACAAATCGTAAGTTAGATATTCATAATAAGAAACAAAGAAATTTTATGACAAGGCCTAAATCTGGTTGGTACCTCCCAATAGCTGAGAAAAACTTGGTTAGATTCTGATGGCAATGGTCCTCGGATACAATTATACGTGAACCTGCTTCCATTCCTTGGGAACTTGCACATCAATTTTCAAAAACAATATTAAGATAGAAAAAGAAGGAAAATGGTGTTAAGATTTCTCACTTCATCAACTGCAAGAGTGAAAACTTCAGGATTTCGATTCTGCCTGACGTGGAACCGGGTGAACGACTTACAGTAAATCATAGGTGTAATGGATATTAATTGTGTTCGTACCGTTAAAATCGCAATATGTTTTGTTTTCATAAAACCATTGAGCAGTACAACATTTCACAGAAAAATATACAGGTAAACTTGTTCAGCAAAATATTCGGGAACCAAGTCCTGCAAACAGTCCGGAATCTTGTCCGCAAACCATATCCGGAACATTTATCCGGAAACAGCCAGAAATCAAAGTAATCCGGTACAATCCAAAAAAGTATCCGGACATAAAGTCCGGAACCATCCGGAAAACATATCCGGTATTCTATCCGGAAAACCATCCAGAATCCGATACATTCTGGACAACCATCCGGAATCCGGAACCATTCCGGTAAACTACCCGGAATCCGGGACTGTCCGGGAAATTCATCTTCCGAACTTTTCAATCTTACCCAGTTCAATTATTTTTCATCCAGTACTTCAAAAATTCGATTTGTATCTATCTCATACATATATCAATAAACTTATTTATCCATTTCAACCCATATATAGGTTTCATTTAGCAAAATAAGCGGATGAACTCACCTGGGTTTGAGTCCGAAATCAACAGAGATTTAAAATCAACCTTCCTTCACCACATGAATCAGAAACCTATTCAAACACTAGATTACTTTTGATTTCAATTCTTAACAAATGAAAACTACAGGAATCAATCGAAATTCCTTACCGAAAGATATCCTAGAAATTGTTTCTTTCTTTGCCTTCAAACCGACTTCAAAGAGACAATTGAGATAAAAATCTCAATTCCACCGTCTCTCTCTTAAGTACATAATCAACTATCATCGAATGACAAAATTAACCCCAAAGTTTCAACATTCACAATTTTCCTAAACTTTGGTCAATTACATTTTCAGCCCTTCATTATCAAATTAAAACTTAACTTTGATCATGAAAATTCAAGGTGTTACAAATCTCCCCAACTTGAAATTGATTTCGTCCCCGAAATCAAGACTATGCAAACAAGTGAGGATACCTATTCTTCATATCCTCCTCAGCTTCCCACGTTACATTAGCACCTCTATGATGATTCCATTGTACTTTAACCATAACCACTTCCTTATGTCGTAGCTTCTTAGTTGTTCTCTCCAAAATTGTTTCCGGTTCCTCCACGCAACGCCTCTTCTCATCCACTCTTATTTCGGAAAGTGGTATAACATTTTCCTCTTCGGCCAAACATTTCCGAAGATAACATACATGGAAGGTATTATGGATTCCTTCCAATTCAGGTGGAAGATCCAACTGATACGCGTGAAGTCCTACTCGCTTGGTTATTGTGAAAGGTCCAAGAAAACGAGGACTCGGCTTTCCATGTTTTCCAAACCTTATGAGACCCTTCCATGGTGATACTTTTAGCATCACTCTCTCCCCAACTTGGAACTCTTTTGGTCTTCTATTCGGATCGACGTAACTTTTTGTCGATCTTGAGCCGCCTTCATGTGTTTCCGAATCTCTTTCACTTTATCGGTCGTTTGTTGCACTATTTCAGGACCGACAAATTGTTTTTCTTCAGCATCTAACCAACATACTGGAGTTCTACATTTCCGACCATATAAGGCTTCGAAAGGTGCTCTTCCTGTAACAACCCAGGCCAACCGTACCAGATATTGTCCGCTTTGTCCACACACCTGGACTCACGGTTTTAAAACGCGTCTGATAGGGGAGGTATCAAGTTCCTCTTATAAGGCAACCTTTGTTCCCCTCCCCAACCAATGTGGGATCTTACAATCCACCCCCCTTGGGAGCCCAGCGTCCTCGCTGGCACACCAGTCTGGTTCCTGACTCTGATACCATCTGTAACAACCCAGGCCAACCGTACCAGATATTGTCCGCTTTGTCCACACACCTGGACTCACGGTTTTAAAACGCGTTTGATAGGGGAGGTATCAAGTTCCTCTTATAAGGCAACCTTTGTTCCCCTCCCCAACCAATGTGGGATCTTACACTTCCGATACTAGAATGATAATTATTGTTGTACACAAACTCCACTAAGGGTAAATACGTATCCCAGTTACCTCCAAAATCAATCACACAAGACCTGAGCATGTCTTCCAAAGTCTGAATGGCCCTTTCACTTTGCCCGTCCGTTTGTGGATGATATGTAGTGCTCAAATTCACTCTTGTACCAAATTCTTCTTGTAGTGACTGCCAAAACCTTGAAGTAAATCGGCTGTCACGATCAGAAACTATAGACACAGGTATACCATGTCTTGACACCACTTCATCAATATATAACTTGGCTAGCTTATCAATCGGTGAAGCTTCTTTCATCGCTAAGAAATGAGCACTTTTGGTTAAACAATCCACGATTACCCAAATAGTATCGTTACCCTTCAACGTTTTTGGTAACTTAGTCACAAAGTCCATGGTAATCTTATCCCATTTCCATTCAGGAATCTCCAAAGATTGTAGACTTCCATAAGGTCGTTGATGTTCGGCCTTCACTAACGAATTGAACACGTCACACACTTCTCTCACATTGTGCCACATCTAATTTCATAGTTGGCCACCAATAGTGTAGTTTCAGATCTCTATACATCTTAGTACTTCCAGGATGTATAAAATATTTGGACTTGTGGGCGTCTTCCAGAAGTAACTCCCTGTTTCCCCCAATCTTTGGCACCCAAATACGGCCTTGAAATAATTTGACTCCATGTCTGTTTTCACTCAGTTGGAGACGTTGCTTAATCATAACTTCTTGTTTCAGATTTTCTTCTAATAAAGCTTCCGTTTGTGCCACTTTAATCCTTTCGATTAGACTTGACGTCACATCAATCCTGGCGTTAGTCGTTTTCAAGCATCCACTGTATTCTTTTCTACTTAAGGCATCAACCACAACATTTGCTTTACCAGGATGGTAATGCAATTCACAATCATAATCCTTAAGAAGTTCTAACCAACGTTGTTGCCTCATATTCAACTCGTTCTGATCAAAGACATGCTTCAAATTCTTGTGATCAGTGAAAATAGTACACTTTGTTCCATATAAATAGTGTCGCCACAACTTCAATGCAAACACCACTGCTGCTAGTTCCAAATCATAGGTAGTGTAATTCTTTTCATGTTCCCTAAGTTGTCTTGATGCGTAAGGAATCACTTTGCCACGTTGCATCAATACACACCCCAAACCCATCTTTGACGCATCACTATATACTACCAAGTCTTCCGTCCCTTCTGGTAATGCAAGAACAGGTGCTTCACATAACTTCTTTTGTAAAGTTCTAAAATATGACTCTTGCTTTTCAGTCCATACAAACTTTACATTTTTCCGTGTCAGACTTGTAAAGGCAGAAGCGATCTTAGAAAAATCTTGTATAAATCTCCGGTAATAGCCTGCTAGGCCCAAGAAACTCCGTATCTCTGATGCGCTCTTTGGTGTCTCCTAATTCATCATTGCTTCTATCTTTGCCGGGTCCACTATGACTCCTTTCGAAGTAATCATATAACCGAGGAATTGTACCTCTTTTTACCAAAATTCACATTTAGATAATTTCGAGTACAATTTTTCCTTTCTCAAAACATTTAAGACTTCACGAAGGTGACATTCGTGATCGGCCTCATTCTTTGAATAAACAAGTATGTCATCAATAAAGACGTCGACTGACTTGTCTTAGAATGGTCGACACACCCTGTTCATCAAATCCATGAACACCACATGAGCGTTTGTCAACCCGAAAGGCATCACAAGAAATTCATAATGCCCATACCTCGTTCTAAACGCAGTTTTGGGAACATCTTCATCTCTTACTCTTACTTGATGATAGCCCGACCTCAAATTAATCTTTGAAAAGCATCCCGCGCCTTGGAGTTGATCGAATAAGTCATCAATCCTTGGAAGCGGATACTTATTTTTAATAGTCACCTTATTCAGCTCTCTATAGTCGATGCACATTCTCTGCTGTCCTTCTTTTTGACAAATAACGTCGAAGCTCCCCAAGGTGAAGAACTTGGCCTAACAAATCCTTTTTCCAGTAGCTCTTGCAGTTGAGACATCATCTCTTTCATTTCAGCCGGGGCTAAATGATACAGTGCACGTGCTATTGGTGCTGCTCTAGGAACAAGATCAATTCTGAACTCTACTTGCCTTTCTGGCGGTAATGGAAGATCATCAGGGAACACATCTGGAAATTCACTTACTATCTTTATATCTTCCACTCACTTCTTTTCTCCTTTAGCATCCAAAACGAATGCTAGATAGGATGAACATCCTTTTACTAGACACTTACGCGCTTTGGCAATAGAAATCAACGGAACCTCTCCTTTTCTCTTCTCCCTATAGATGAGTACATCATCATTGTCAGGCGTAGGAATCCGAATTAATTTCTTGGCTCAAAGAATTTCTGCCTGATTGATTGTTAACTAATCCATACCAACTACTAGATCAAACCCCCCAATTTCCATCAAAATCAAGTCAATCGGAAATTTCTTTTCTTCTATCATAATCATACAACCCTCAAGTCTTTTTTGAACTAAGACTTTACCCCCATTAGCTATTTCAACTACTTAGGCATCTTCCAAGGTAGTGACATGCATAGCTAACTTTTGATAAAACGAATTTGATATAAAAGACAGATTGGCACCACAATAAAATAATACTCGTGCAGGAATAGAGTTAACAAGAAATGTACCAGAAACCACATCTTTCGATTCTTTTACTTCATCAACCGTCATATGAAATGCCCTGCCCGTTGGCTTAGGAGTATTAGGCTTCCTTTCTTGATTCCCGCTTTTCCTTAACTTTGGGCAATCTTTTCGGAAGTGACCGGGCTGTTTACATTCAAAACATGTCGGTCCTTAGATGGGACAGTTTGCAATCTGATGACCACTCTTTCCACATTTAAAACATTCATTTGAAACCACCTGACACGGGCCAAAATGTTTGCTTTGGCATTTCTGGCACCAGTTCGGTTCCCGTCGAGACTCAATACGAGTATTCTTAACATATGGTTTGGATTTCTGAGAAGATTCCGACCGACCTTCCCATTTTATTTTCTCTCCCCCTTGTGTCTTCTCTTCCTTATCTCTATCGTAAACTTCTTCTATTATTTTAGGTTCCTCAATCGTTTCCCTCAGTCTCACAGCTTTTGAATTCCGAACTCGTGACATCATATCCGCCGGTAAACCATTTAGGTAGGCTTTAATCTTCTCTTTTTCAGTTGGGGCCACATGTCCCACCAAGTCCAGCTTCTCTAAAAATATGCGAGTGTACTCCCTTACAGATGAAGTACCCTTTTTAAGAGTTCGAAACTCTTCTTCGATTCGGTCCATTTCATTTTCGTTGCAATATTCTTCTAGAATCTTCCGTTTAAACGACTCCCATGTCATTGCTGCTAAAACTGGAGCCGTCACCGTCGACATCACAATGTTCCACTAGGTCAAAGCATTGCCACGTAACATCTGAGATCCAAACCTAACCTTCGATTCTTCATCACACTCACAAGCTCGAAAAGCCTGTTCCATCTCCCTAATCCAGTTCATACATGCAATCGGATTATCGGAACCATCAAATTTCAGTGGCTTGCAGCTCAAAAACGTTTTATAAGAACAAACTTTCTCCACCCTTCCATTTACGTTTTGCACCGGATTCACAGGTGGAGTTACCGTACCAGTACCCATCTCCGATCTTCGTGACTCGGCACTTCTATCATTTAATACCTTCATAAACATCTCTTGTTGCTGTGCCAGTGCCGTATTCATAGCTCGCATCATATTTTCCATCATTCTGGACTCCATAGTGGATTCCGTCGTCACCGGATTAGAAGTACCGACATTCGTTCGTTGCACTTGACTTCATCCTCCCAAGAGAGGTGGCCTTTGTGGACTTACCCTAGTTTCACCACTTTCGGGTTGCTTCTCCACCCATTCATTTGCCACCCTCTATTCTGAAGAAGTAGGAGATCTAGTTGGTGTATTCACCATCGTATTCTGGATTACACAAAAGATAACCATGAGAAATGGTTATACACGATCCCAACACAAGAAGCGTACTTTAACGTTTATCAATCACCATAACAATATAAAACAAGTATGCTTACGTAACAATATATTCATAATAACAGTAGCTAATTGAGATTATGAACATACTATACTTAAGAATCCTCGTTACCATCATCACAGCTCTTAATTCACGTATTTTCGTCGACTCTAAGACTATCCCGTCTTAGTACTTCTACCCAATCTCACAAATCATAACTTAATCATCTCAGCTTAAGTCTAGGTATCTCATGATCATACCTAGTTCACTTAAACTACAACTCTGATACCAAACTGAAATGTCCAAAACCACAACAAATTTAAACTTTAAAACTTATCAGAGTTAACCACAATATCGTCCAAATTTTTATACATAAATGGAGAATTAGTTATGATGGTTCACATATACACTTGAACTATCAAGACAACCTACTAATCTAATCTTTAATACTAAGATCAGCTTATATGGGTTGTCTAAGCAATTCATCAAAACATCTTCATAAATGCTAACTTCTCCATTACATCACCAAAAGTTGGATTCCGCTACCACTCGTCACTCTTCCCTTTACAACTTCCCCGAGCTAGTACCTGGTAAGAAAACCGATTGTAAACAAAGCATATAAACAAACCTGGTTGTCATCTTTCTTACCCTACACATAACATATTTCGATGACGGGAATATACCCGATTCCATGAATATGATGAACACTACGTAAGTCATAACATCATGTTCGAGAGCCTACTACGAATCACCACAGATTCTAGATTATTGCTCTTATCCAAGAAATTACAATTAGTCTATGCCTATTTCTTGGAGTGTAAATAGAAATAGCAGTTATATCTTTCCTATTTTTCATCTCCTAAAAGAAAGTGGAAATAACATCTACATCTTGCCTATTTCACCTTTTCACGTCACCGTACAAACGGGAGTAGCAATCATCCCTTGCTCATTCCATATTTCCAAATATAAACGGGAATAGCAATCATCCGTTGCCAATTCCACATTTATCAAATATAATGGGAATAGCAATCATCCCTTGCTGATTCCACATTTCCAACTATAAACGGGAATATCAATCATCCCTTGCCCATTCCACATTTATCAAATATAATGGGAATAGCAATCATCACTTACTCATTCCACATTAATCAAATTATAATGCTAGTGCATATGGATCCATTACACTTACTAGCATACGTGCATATCAACTTAAACACATAACATTTGTATCATAACCTCATTCAAGTTATAACTATGTTCGTACCGTTAAAATCGCAATATGTTTTGTTTTCATAAAACCTTTGAGCAGTACAACATTTCACAAAAAAATATACAGGTAAACTTGTTCAGCAAAATATTCGGGAACCAAGTCCTGCAAACAGTCTGGAATCTTGTCCACAAACCATATCCGGAACATTTATCCGGAAACACCCAGAAATCAAAGTAATCCGATACAATCCGGAAAAGTATCCAGACTCAAAGTCTGGAACCATCCGGAAAACATATTTGGTATTCTATCCGGAAAACCATCCGGAATCCGGTACATTCCGGTATCCGGTACATTTCGGACAACCATCCGGAATCCGGAACCATTCTGGTAAACTCCCCAGAATCCGGGACTGTCCGGGAAATTCATCTTCCGGACTTTTCAATTTTACCCAGTTCAATTATTTTCCATCCAGTACTTCAAAATTTCGATTAGTATCTATCTCATACAGATATCAATAAACTTATTTATCCATTTCAATCCACATATAGGTTTCATTTAGCAAAAATAAGCAGATGAACTCACCTGGACAGAGTCCGAAATCAATAGAGACTCAAAACAAACCTTCCTTCACCACACGAATCATAAACCTATTCAAACACTGGATTACTTTTGATTTCAATTCTTAACAAATGAAAACTACAGGAATCAATCGAAATTCCTTACCGAAAGCAATCCTAGAAATCATTTCTTTCTCTACCTTCAAACCGACTTCAAAGAGACAACTGAGATAAAATTCTCAATTCCACCGTCTCTCTCTTAAATACATAATCAACTATCATCGAATGACAAAATTAACCCCAAAGTTTCAACATTCACAATTTTCCTAGACTTTGGTCAATTTCATTTTCAACCTTTCATTATCAAATTAAAACTTAACTTTGATCATGAAAATTCAAGGTGTTACAATGTTGATGATAATCACGAAGTATGCTTTGACAACGATGAAGATCGCATTGCTCTTGTTGATTATTGCAACAACGACAAACCATAATTCTGGAACTCAAAGTTGTATTGGACAAGAGGGTTAGTTTATGTTCATGAGTTTGGTTTTTTTCATACAAGTTTCATATTATGTTAATCTCTGGTTTATTATTGTAACACGAAAATGTTCAGTCAAAATTTGTTTGTTTATGTCGTTTAACACGGTGGTCGATATTTATTGTATGAAACAAAAAATATATGAAGGGTTAATGGTATATCAGTTTTGCCTAGTATTATATCAAAAGATGACATATATAAACATGTAGAAGTTGAAGGATGGTAGTATATGAAACATGTATTATATGAAAAAAGTTACCATCATATGAACCACTTAATCTGTAAAACAATCCACAATATGAAACATATTTGAATTAAGAATTTTCATTATCTTTTAAACAGTCTCATTAGTTGAGTTGGTTTTATTTTTTCCTGTATCATTTGTTTTGATTTATATGAAAATTTGCCCTAAATGTTTTATTGTATATAGTATGTTTTTTAATGTCCGCCCATAAGTATGTGAAACATGCATTTACTTCAATTTTTTCTGTCTTCTTATGTCTGTTTCATATATACAGATTTCCCCTCAATTACATATGAAATGATTTTTCATATGTACTATATGAAAAGTATTTCCATATGTAATATACACAAATTATTGGGTTATCCAACAATGTATTTTATGAAAAATCTACCCAAACATGATCAATCTATTGTGTTAACTTCATCAACATACGAAACTATTACTAATTTAATAGGTTCCATTGAGGGGTTTAGTAACAACTTTAGTAAAAAATTTAAAAACTCAATGGGTTTAGTAACAATGGAACATATGCTAAGATTATTTCATTATTTTCAACGACGAACTCACTGCTATTATGAAGTATCAGGTATGAGATTGAGGCGTTTAGTAACAATTTTAGTAAAAATTTTAAAAACTCAGATTGTTTCATAATTTTCAACGACGAACTCCCATAAAACAACAACGTAGCAACACATTTATTATACATTGCTCACTCATTTTCTTCAATCGATTACCTTGGTTCTTATACTATGAAAACAACGATTTCATACCTTGTTCACTCATTTTCTCAGCATGTAATCCTTCTAACTCCACGTCCACCGGATTCTCTTTAGTATTCTTGAACTTGGAGAAGGAGGCCAGCAATCGAATCCTTTCGCTTTTTTGACGAGTTATGAAAACAAAAACCCAAGTTAGGCACAAATGGTTCTTATACTATGAAAACAACTATTTTAGGGTTCATACCTCTCATGATTCGCGCCCTGTTTTCATCCGTCATTATATTTCTTCAAATTTTCGTAGCAGATTTCCGTGAAATATGGAAGCGATTACCTTCAATTGATTTGAAATCGTGAAATATGGAAGCGTGAAATACGGAAGCGATTCGTCGGAGATTCTTTCCTAATTTCATTTTTTTCAGGCATTCCCGTAATACCCTTTTCATATTTCATGGGAGACCATCGTACCCTTAATTTCGTAGTTATTTACCTCTATGCCACCGCTATAATTCAGTCCATTCACGCTTTTAATCGACGGTCACTAGAGGGTTTTATAGTTTACATCAAATGTTGGGTTTACATAAGAAGAGGGCTATATATATATATATAGGGTCAGGTTCAGAGAAAACCTCAAAAAACGGAAAACTAAGGAACACTCTGATAGCCCTTCATCTGGACTGTAACAACCGGATATTTAGTTTAATAAATGGAAGTCTTGTGGCCATAATGTAATAAGGGAAAAGCACGAGGGACCAAAAAGGGCAAGTTATGAGAGGTATTTAAGGGAGCAAATCTCTAGGTCACTCCTGATTCTATTTCATTAATTGGGTTGGCGGCCGAGGAGGAAAACGAGAAAGAAAAGAGAGTAAGGCAATCGGCAAGCAAATCACTACCAAGAAATCGTCAATTGGTAAGCTTCAATCCTTCCTCCTTAATTGATTGATTTATGCCTTTGTATTCAAGAATGTTGGGTGTTTTGGTGGGTGAACACTGTGTTTTCTATTACTTAAGCTTTTGTTGATTTTGAGTGGATTTGGATCTTTAAATGCGGTAAGTGAAGGGCTAATTAGCTGTTGTAAGTCGGAAATGTAACCATAATATGTTATCTATCAAAAGTTAAGACTAAATCGCACTCACAAATCGATTTTGGAAACTTGGGGAACTGATAGTGCGACTACCTGGGAATCGCCCCGTCCGGATAGTGCGAGTGTCCGGGTAAAATCATGGGGTTCGGATAGTGTGGGTTTCCGGACAAACGTGTCCAGGTAGTAGGTGGCCGAATAGCTCCCGGATTATTTTACCGGATAGAGGTTTCCGGACAGTGTTCCTGATAATGTTTCTGGATAAGCTTTTCGGATAGTGTTACCGGACACCCATCCGGATAGCGTTCCGGATAAGCTTTCCGGATAGTGTTACCGGACACCCATACGGATAGAGGTTCCGGATTGAGGACCTGGAAAGTGGTGATTACCGGACAGTCGGAGTGTCCGATAGTTTATGTCCGGACAGTTAGTTTACTGAGAATTTTGGTATGCTTTAGGTGTTCGGGTTCGGTTCGACTTATTCAAAAAAAAAGGACGTGTGCGTAGGAAATCACTGCAATCAGGTGAGTTCCCTTAACCCTTTTACGTGAAATGACATGTTAAATGTTTTACTACTAATCATGGTATGCTTTGCGAGTATGAGTATTTGCAAGCTCATATGAACTTATCGCATGAAAGTATGTTTTAGAAACACTTATTAAACTGTTTATAAAGATCGCATGCATTGCTGATCGACTATTAGCTTTGCTTATATGCTATGTGGTGTCGGGTTGCACAGTGGGATCAATGTACCTCGGGATCTGAGGATCCCTTGGGAGTTCGTTATGAACCGACAGGATGGAATTCGTTTCCTTCCTAATCGGGTAATGGGGAGTCTAGTTGGGCCCCGATATGAGGCGAGAGGGGAGTCTGCTTGAGCCCCGATCGTGGTTCTGGATTGTGCAATCCTTGAACACTGTGCAAGTATGGAGTTTTATGTTGAGATGCGTGGTTTGTTAGAGAAATGTTTTATGCTTGTTGTTAAAACCATTTTTGGAGGGAATTCACTAGACTGTTTGGTCTAGCCCTCGCTTTTCAAAACTAAACCATTTTCAGGGAAGCGCTCTAGTGGTGCCTCGAGCAAAGGTAAAGAGACAGCTTTAGCTTAGAGTTGGAGGCAATAGCCGGGAGAACTATACTTCTTAACAGTCTTTGCTTAGAATGATCTCGGCTGTGGATAGAATACATTTCCGCTGCAAATTTTGAATTGTTCATACTTTCAATGATCTGTTTATGAATCTTTTATGTAATTGGGAACCGTTTTGTGATTTATTTATCTATGTTGTTGCTGTTTGAGTTTTGGGGTGTTACATTTGGTATCAGAGTCGTAGTTTAAGGGATTTAGGTGACCGGACGGGCCTAACCGTAAACTGTAGGATAAGGAACACAGTCGAGATATAGGATTGCCTCTAGGTAAGATCACTCTAAATGAGCTTAGGGATAAGGTAGCCAGAACTGTCATGTAAGGTAAATTCGGGGTTACATCTGGCCAGTGTAAATGTGAATTTACAGGTACATGTACGTGCTTAAATTGCCTTATATAGCGAACCTATTGTCGAGCGATGGTTAATCGTCGGTTTCTTTCAGTTTCTCGTCATGGCTAGAAGGACACTAAAGAGCATGTATGTACCTGTTGAAGGGAGAGTTCAGAATGAGGAGGTCCTCGCTAGCAGACCACAGGACCCCCCGAGGCAGGCTGCTACTCGGGGAATAGGTAGGGGTCGCGGTAGGGGATGGGGGAGAACGCCCCACCGAGCCGCCACTCAGGTAGACAGAACCAATGGGGGGGGGGGGGGGGAATCCAATCCGAAGAACAACACGAGTGAGACGCAGGGCAAGGAGCGTGGAGATACCGGTTGATCGGGAAGTGTCTGAGCAGGAGATTTCGGTTACAGTGAGGGTTCGGAACCATCCGAGGGGACGCGGTCGGGGCCGTGCATTTGCGTTTGTGACGCGAGAGAACCTGGCTACTGAGTTGAGCAAGATTCAGAAGACCCTACAAGCCCTCCTCGCCAAGAAGGATCAATCGGCGTCAGGGAGCAAAGAGGCAAGCGAGAACAAAGAAAGCGCGGAATTGTCAAGCCCATTGGTAACTGGTACTGGGAGTCACTCCCAGTCGACCCAACTAGTGGTGAATGAGTCTGCAGCTAAAGGATGCAACTATAAGGCGTTCGCTTCGTGTAAACCTCCCACGTTCAAGGGAGAGTGTGACCCTGTGCTGGCAATGAAGTGGGTTAGGTAAATGGAGTTGGTCTTTGAAACTTGTAAGTGTGCGAATGGGGATAGGGTGATGTTTGCTTTATCCATGTTGAAGTCTGATGCCGTGTACTGGTGGGATGCCGAGACCGGAGGTAAAGGGTCGGCGGCGGCTAAGGAAATGACCTGGGAAACTTTTGTGGGAAGTTCAGAGAACAGTTCTGCCTGCTAGCAGCAGTGAAAAGATTGAAGGAAGAATTTCTGAGTTTGGAGCAAGGAGAATTGTCAGTGCGGGAGTATACCTCGAAGTTTATCGAGAAGTCCCGTTTTGTTGATTTGTATGTGCCGACGGAGGAGCGACGGGTGGAACGCTACATTTATGGGTTGAAGGGTAGCATTAGGGAAATGGTCTTGACAAGGAATCCCGCTACTTTTCAAGCGGCCATCAATGCGGCCGAATTGACTGAGAAGGAAAAGAACCGACAGATATCAGAAAGGGGCAGGGAGAAACGGAAATGGGATGGACCGAGGAATGATGCGAGGAATGGAAAAGCGTTTCGGCCTGAGAACCGCGGGACTCGGGGAACTTTCAGCAAGCCTTGTGAGAAGTGTCATTGTGTGCATCAGGGTGAATGTATGGATGACTCCAGGTCGTGTTCCCAGTGTAGGCTTCCCGGTCTTGTATCGAGGGATTGTCCTAGTGGAAAATCGTGCTTTCAATGTGGGTCAACTGGCCATATGCGGTATGAGTGCCCGCAGCTGAAGAAAGGGGCGTCGGTGCAACTTGGGGAGCGTCAGGGTGGAAAATGGAATGACAAGGGAGCGGAGCTGGCGCGTCCGAAAGGGCGTGCGTTCCACATGTCAGCAAAGGAGACAGAGAAGATTCCGGATGTTGTGGCAGGTACATTTTTGGTAAACTCTTCATGTGCCAAGCTGTTATTTGATCGGAAGCAAATCGCTCTTTTGTATCGCATGTTTTTATGAAATGCTTGGGGGTGAAACCCCGACATTTGGAGAGAGCATTAGAGGTAGAAACTGCTGATGATAACCGAGTGTGCATTAGAGATGTGGTAGAGGATTGTGTCATAGACATAGAAGGAAATCTGGTGCCTATGCAGTTGTATCTCATGGCAATAAGAGAGTTTGATGTGGTGTTAGGTATGGATTGGCTAGCTAAGAATAATGCTAGTATTGTTTGCAATAATAAACTAGTTCGGGTTCAGTTACCAGATAAGGATTCGGTAGTGATCTATGGGAACCATCAAGATAGGAACACTAGTCTTATTTCAATGATTAAGGCTACTAAGTGCTTGAGGAAGTGTTGTCGAGGATTCTTAGCGTACGTGGTGGACGCCAAGAAAGAGAAGCGTGGGGTGGAGGACATGCGAGTGGTAAGTGAATACCTGGAGGTATATCCGGATGACTTGATAAGTCTACCCCCGGATCGTCAGATCGAGTTCAGGATCGATTTGGTGCCTGGAGCCGCACCAATCGCCCGCACACCTTATAGGTTAGCGCCTTCCGAGATGAAAGAAATGATGACTCAGTTGCAAGAGTTATTAGACAAGGGATTCGTTAGACCAAGTACATCTCCGTGGGGAGCGCCGGTACTCTTCGTGAAAAAAGAAAGACGAAACTATGCGAATGTGCATAGACTATCGTGAACTCAACAAGGTCAAGATCAAGAATAAGTATCCTATACCGAGAATCGACGACCTATTCGATCAGCTACAAGGAGCCAGCTATGTCTCTAAGATAGACTTGAGGTCAAGCTATCACCAACTCAAAGTAAGAGAGGAGGACATACCAAAAACCTCTATCAGGACTAGGTATGGGTACTACGAGTTTTTGGTGATGTCCTTTGGGCTGACCAATGCCCCAACAACTTTTATGGATCTGATGAACATGGTGTGCCAACCTTATTTGGACAAGTTCGTGATCGTGTTTATATATGACATTCTGGTGTTTTCAAGATCGGAGAAGGAGCACGAGGGCCATCTTCGGACGCTTTTAGAGTTATTGAAGCAAGAGAAACTCTATGCAAATTTATCCAAGTGCGAATTCTGGTAGAGGGAAGTGCAGTTCCTTGGAGACGTGGTGTCTAAGAAGAGGATAATGGTGGATCCATCTAAGATTGAGGCCATCCGAGATTGGGAACAACCTAAGAATCCATCAGAAGTACGAAGTTTCCTTGGATTGGCGAGATACTATAGGAAGTTCATTAAGGATTTTTCGCGTATCGCTACGCCACTGGCTTCTTTGACCAAGAAGGGTGTTAAGTTCGCCTGGTCAGAGGCTCAAGACGAAGCTTTTCAGAAGCTGAAGGATATGCTGAGTAGCGCGCCGATGTTGTCATTACCGGATGGTTCGGATGATTTTGTGGTATATAGTGATGCGCGAGTTTGGGATTGGGTTGTGTTTTGATGCAGCATGGGAAGGTGATCGCGTATGCCTCTCGGCAGCTGAAAGATCACGAAGCTCGGTACCCTATGCATGATTTGGAGTTAGCGGCCGTCGTTTTCGCTTTGAAAATTTGGCGGCATTATCTCTATGGGACGAAGTGTCAGATTTTCATGGATCACAAAAGTCTTTGCCACCTCTTTGATCAAAAGGAGTAGAATATGCGCCAAAGAAGGTGGGTCGAATTGCTAACAGATTATGATTGCAAGATAGAGTATCACCCGGGAAAGGCCAATATGGTGGCCGACGCTTTGAGTCTGAAGGAAAGAAATGAGACCCCCAAACTTGTGGCAATGAGGGCCGAGGTGACGTTCAATTTTTTGGCCGAGATAAAGAAATGCCAAGCTGAAGCGTTAGCAACGGAGAATCTTAAGAAGGAAAGGATGGTGAGGCAAACGACCTCCTTAGTGGAAGATAGTCGGGGGATGAAATATCTCAGTAGGAGAATCTGGGTCCCGAAGCTCGGAGAGCTTAGGAACGTGATTTTGGAATAAGCCTACAAGTCAAAGTATTCGATCCATCTAGGAACTAATAATATGTACGGGATCTACGTCAGGATTATTGGTGGGCTGGAATGAAGAAGGACATAACTTATTTTGTGGAAAGGTGTATGATGTGTTCACGGGTGAATATCGAGCATCATCGGCTTTATGGAAAGCTTCAGCCTTTAGAAATACCAATGTGGAAATGGGATCAGATCACGATGGACTTCGTAACTCATCTACCTAGGACTCCAAAGGGCTATGACGCAATATGGGTGATCGTGGACCGACTTATGAAATCGGCGCACTTCTTACCCATAAAGGAAACTTACTCGTTGGAAAGGCTAGCAAAGTTGTACATCAATGAGGTTGTAACCCGTCATGGTGTACTGTCGTCAATAGTGTCAGACCGGGATAGCAGGTTTACCTATGCATTTTGGAGAAGCTTCCAAAGGGAAATGGGGTCGCAAATCAAGATGAGTACCGCGTATCATCCTCAGATTGACGGTCAGAGCGAGCGGACGATCCAAACGTTGGAAGATATGTTAAGGGCATGCGCCCTGGATTTTCAAGGTTCATGGGAGAAACACTTTCCATTGATCGAGTTCTCCTACAACAATAGTTATCACTCTAGTAGCAAGGCAGCTCCGTATGAGGTGCTTTACGGTAGGATATGTCGAACACCCTTGTGTTGGAATAAGGTTGGGGAAAGGCAGTTGGTTGGACCGGAGATCGTACAAATGACCTCGGACAAGATAGTCCAAGTGCGGGAACGATTGAAGGTTGCTCGTGACCGACAAAAGAGTTATGCAGATAGAAGGCGGAAGGACATAGAGTTTCAGGTCGGGGATAATCTGGTGTTAAGGATATCTCCTTGGAAGGGAGTGGTGCGTTTTGGGAAGAAGGAAAGCTAAGTCCACGCTACATCGGACCGTTTGAAATAACGGAGCGAGTTAGGGAGGTGGCATATAGGTTGAATCTGCCCATTGAACTGCAGGGTATTCACAATGCGTTTCACGTCTCCAATCTGAGGAAGTGTCTGGAGGACGTAGATAAGGCCGTGCCGCTGAAGGATGTAAGAGTATACGAAAAACTAAATTTTGTGGAGGAGCCCGAAGCCATTTCAGACTTTAAGGTGAAGAAATTGAGGAACAAGGAAATCAACCTTGTAAAGTTTCAGTGGCGTTATCACAAAGGTCAAGAAGCAACTTGGGAGTTGGAGTCGGAGATGAGGGCAAAGTACTCGCATCTTTTCGACCAAGGAATTTCGGGGACGAAATTCTTTTAAGGGGGGAGGAGTGTTGTAACAACCGGATATTTAGTTTAATAAATGGAAGTCTTGTGGCCATAATGTAATAAGGGAAAAGCATGAGGGACCAAAAAGGGCAATTTATGAGAGGTATTTAAGGGAGCAAATCCCTAGGGAACTCTTGATTCTATTTCATTAATTGGGTTGGCGGATGAGGAGGATAACGAGAAAGAAAGAAGAGTAAGGCAATCGGCAATCAAATCACTACCAAGAAATCGTCAATTGGTAAGCTTCAATCCTTTCTCCTTATTTGATCGGTTTATGCCTTTGTATTCAAGAATGTTAGGTGTTTTGGTGGGTGAACACTGTGTTTTCTATTGGTTAAGCTTTTGTGGGTTTGGAGTGGATTTGGATCTTTAAATGCGGTAAAGGAAGGGCTAATTAGCTGTTTTAAGTCGGAAATGTAACCATAATATGTTATCTATCAAAACTTAAGACTAAATCGCACTCACAAATCGATTTTGGAAACTTAGGGATTTGACAGTGCGACTACTCGGGAATTGCCCCATCCAGATAGTGCGAGTGTCCAGGTAAAATCATGGGGTTTGGATAGTGTGGGCTTCTGGACAAGCGTGTCCGGGTAGTAGGTGACCGGATAGCTCTCGGATTGTTTTACCGGATAGAGGTTTCCGGAAAGTGTTCCGGATTATGTTTCCGGATAGCGTTTCGGATAATGTTTCCGGATAGCGTTCCGGATAAGCTTTCCGGATAGTGTTACCGGACACCCATACGAATAGAGGTTCCGGATTGAAGACCTAGAAAGTGGTGATTACCGGACAATCGGAGTTTTCGATAGTTTATGTCCGGGCAGTTAGTTTATTGAGAATTTTGGTATGCTTTAGGTGTTCGGGTTCGGTTTGACTTATTCGAAAGAAAGGGATGTGTACGTAGGAAATCACTACAATCAGGTGAGTTCCCTTAACCCTCTTACGTGAAATGATATGTTAAATGTTTTACTACTTATCATGGTATGCTTTGCGAGTATGAGTATTTACAAGCTCTTATGAACTTATCGCATGAAAGTATGTTTTAGAAAGACTTAGTAAACTGTTTATAAAGATCGCATGCATTGTTGATTGACTGTTAGCTTTACTTATATGCTATGCGGTGTCGGGTTGTACATTGGGATCAATGTACCTCGGGATCCGAGGATCCCTTGGGAGCTCGTTATGAACCGGTAGGATAGAATTCGTTTACCTCCTAATCGGGTAATGGGGAGTCTGCTTGGGCCCCGATACGAGGCGAGAGGGGAGTCTGCTTGGCCCCGATCGTGGTTCTAGATTATGCGATCCTTGAACATTGTGCAAGTACCCATGTATGGAGTTTTATGTTGAGATGTGTGGTTTGTTAGAGAAATGTTTTATGCTTGTTGGTAAAACCATTTTCTGAGGGAATTCACTAGACCATTTGGTCTATCCCTGTAGACCCCAGTTTGATCAAGTAACAATGTAAACATAAACGATTAACCCTTTTATTGAATGAATGTGGATAGTTACAAGATTGGATTGATGAACATAACTCTCTCTCTAATCTCAACTAGGCGCATCAACTAATCACTAAGCTTAACCTAATTTCCTCTCTAAACACACCTTAAATACCATGGCTTTAAGCCTAAGCCCCATGGCCCAATAACACACTGAAGCCCATATAATCTATTATGAGGTTTTTACAAACAAATAAATAAACTATTCTTTTCCTTATATCACTTTCTATTTTATAGGACATTTAGTCCTAACAATCTCCCCCTAAAGTTATATAAAGAAAAGTATGGTCTTGAAATCTTCAGGTCTTGATCTTCTCTCCCTCTTGAATCTTTAAAGCACTTTGGTGTTGCTTGTCTTCATATCTTTCATGCCCCCCCTTGAATTATTCTCTTAGTCTTCATAGTATCACGAGTTGAACCACGAGTTGAATTGGCTTTGACAAATTTCAGAACTTGTCGAATCAAAATGCTCGAAGGAGGAATCAACTTGTTGCGAATACTTCTTGATAAGGGATTGAGAAGAACCATGCACTTGTAATCTTTTCTACACAGATCATAACAGTTACCCCCTCAACTTTTGCTTATTCCCCCTCAACTTGATAATCTGGGTCTTTGAGCTTTTATAACGTTTCTCCCACTCATGATGATGATTTGTGTCTTTGAATCTGTATCATATCTCCCCCTCATGATGATTAGGAGCATCCTGAGCATTATGTAACTTCAAAGACAACACTGATGAGTAGCAAAATACCAGATAAGACGTTAAGTAACCAAAATGGGGTAATCAACTAACACAGAAACACAAAAGTAACTGTTATCACATCAATTAAAATAATTGTGTGGCCTATCTTCAGAGTTGGCATTGGGGTATATCTGATAGAACTTCCAGTTAACACTGAGTAAAATCTTAACAATTACTTCTCAAACTGTTCCGACGATATCACGAAGATATGCAAATGGAATCACAAAGACTCATGCATGTGTGAAAGAAATAATTCATATTGATTTGGCTCAAAGATTGACTTAACTTGGGATGCAAGTTAAAAATCAATTGACACAGTGGTTAGAATATGAAGTTCGGAGACCGGAGCTGATGTCTTCCTTTTTCAATATCTAAGACCTCCGAGTGAGGAATAGATTAATTATGTGCTAAATCTCCGTGCATTTATGAAACAAACATCTATTGTGAGATACTTGAGTGGCTAGGTGGGGTGACACGATGTAACACCCCGAAATTTCATTATATAGTATTTAATATAAATGGGGTCTATTTGTAAATAGTCTAAGTTGTGGTCAATTTGTAAAAATAAATTGCAGGGTTGAATTTGTAAATTGACCAAAGTTAAAGGTGATTGATGAAAATTAATTAGAGGGTTTAGTTGGTCATTCTTTGAAAGTTGAGTTCTTAAGAGATGGGTAAGATGGAATTGAGATATTATCTCAATTCATCTTCTGGAGGTCAGTAAGAAAAGCTGAGAGAGAAAGAACAGAGAAAGCAAGGAGAAAGAAGAAGAGAGAACTGGGTTTCATCAGAATTCTTGTGTGGTAAGGGTTTTGAATTTTCTCCTTTAATCTTTTAGTCAGTTTGGTAACATCTGGTAGAAATCATCTTTCAATAGATTGTGAATCAGAGAAGAGTGGGTTTGGATTGCTGGGTTCATCTTCTCCAGGTGAGTTCATCCTTTCATTTTAAGCATTGCAGTTGAAATTAAATTAGATGATGCATATAAAGGGTTTGGATGTCTTGTGTATTGGTAAGTAATGAAAGATTGAATAATAATCTGAATTTTTAGGAGTTTTTAGAACAATTTTGGCGTGAATTGTTGACCTGAATCGAAGTCCCGGTACTAAGAAAAATTTCGGAACTGGGTTGGGTTCCGGAAATGAAATTGGTTCCGGAATTGGACCGGATCCGGAATTGGATTTGGGTTCCGGAATGGACCGGATCCGGAATTGTTTTATTGAGTTCCGGTAATTAAAAATTCCGGAAGCTAGGCCGAAGTTATTATCCGGAACTTATTTCCGGAAGTAGCCGAAATTAAATGGGTTCCGGAATAGTAGAAGTCCGGAATGGACCAAAATATAGCAGATCCGGAACCCAAACTCATGGATCCGGAATTTAGTTTTTTGAAGGATCCGGAATAGTTTGGTGGCCCAACAGATCCGGAAGTGGGAAAGAAATGGGATCCGGAACATTTTACTTGGATCCGGAATCTTTAATGGACCGAAGTCCGGAATTCTTGTGCAAGGGATATTGGGCCGAGATTTATTAAATTCGGTATTTGGGCCGGACTTAAAGTATTTTCCGGTTTTGGGTTTGATTGCAAACGGAATCCGGTAATGGACCAAAATTATAATAAAATACCGGAACATGGGCTTTGGCCCATTGGATTCCGGAATTAAAATGAAATAACGATAGTTGGGCTTTGAAACATTGTGTTCCTGATTTAAATTAAAATACCGAGAGTGGACTTCTGTATTTGGGATATGAGATTCGTTATTGGGATCAAATTAATTTCGATTCGTAGTATTTAATTCTAGAAGTTGGGCTTGGGCCCGACATAAGTTAATTTCAGAAGTGAGATTAAGGTCCAACATGGGTGCACATTTGAATAAGTTACGGTCTCATTTTGAATTGAGGTTTCGGAATACTTCTCTAAATATATAATTTTAGAAGAAGAACAGGTGAGAGTATAATAAGTTATCCAGTGCTTCTAGTATTGAAAGTGTTATGGAATACGATATGATATGTTTTGATACATATATATTAATAAGTGTAATGGATCCATAGGCATTGATTGTGTTTGTAACGAGGAATAGGCAAAGTAGAATTGCTATTCATGTTGAATTGAATAGGCAAAGTAGAATTGCTATTCATGTTGAATCTAATAGGCAAAGTAGAATTGCTATTCATATAGAATTGAATAGGCAAGGTAAAATTGCTATTCATAATTAAGATGTGGAAAAAGTGAAATAGACAGAGTGTAACTGTTATTTCTGTTTGTTTTAAGTGGATTAGAAATACGCACAATATAGGTGCTATTTCTACTTCCATTTCAAGAAAGAGGTATAATGATCAAATGTAAGTCCTTGGATTTGATCGATGAGTTAGAATCTGTAATGATTCGTAGTAGGCTCTTAATTGTAATACTATGACATACTGAATGTTAGTCCTATTTGTGGGATCGGGTATGTCCCCATCTTTGAGGTGAGCACGTGTACGGTAAGAATGGTGGCGAACAGGTTGTTTATACGTTTTGGATATTCTCAAAGCTGTTAATGTTTTAATTTGAATTTGGATGTTCTCACTAGGCGTAAGCCTATTTGTTCAAATTAAATGTTCTAACCAGGTACGAGTTCAAGGAAGTATTGGGATGTGGGACGAGTGCTTTTGAGTATTCGACTTTGGTGACAAACGGGGAAGTTAGCAAATACGAGAAGGCTTTAGACGGATTGCTTGGATAACCCTAGTAATCTACTCATAGTTGGCATGATTAGATTAGTATGTTATTTGGAGAATTCAATGTTTGTAATTATGAAACCTCATAATTAATTCTCTTTTTATATAACAGTTTGGATGTTACCTTGTTATAACTTGTTACAATTAGAGGTTCAATTTGGCCCTGATTTTTAGGGTGTTACAATATGGTATCAGAGCTTAAGTTTGAGCGAACTAGGTATGATAATGAGATACCTAGACTTAAGCTGAAATGAATTAAGTTATGATTCGTGAGATATGAGTTGAAGTACTAAGACGGGATAGTCTTAGAGTCGACAGAAATACGTGAAATTAGTACTGTAACGATGGTAACTAGGATTCTTATGTATAATATGTTCACAATTTCAATTAGCTACTGTTATTACGAATATATTGTTACACAAGCATACTTGTTTCTAATTATTACAGTGACTAATGCACGTTAAAGTATGTTTTGTATGGGTAACCATTTCTTATGGTTATTTCTTTGTGTTCTGTCCAGAACGATGGTGAATACACCACCGAGATCCCCTAATTCTTCGGAGAATAGGGCAATAATGGACTGGGGAGAAGAGCGACCTGAAATGGTTGGAACTCATGAGAGTCCGCCGAGGCTACCTTCTATGGGAGGAGTGGACAGTCGAGCACATAGGACGAGTACCAGTACCGCCAACCCCGGGACGACTGAGTCTACATTGGAGTCTCGCATGATGGAGAATATGACACGAATGATGAATACGGCAATGGCACAACAAAGAGAGATGTTTATGAAAGCGCTAAATGATCGAAGTTCTGAACTACGACGAACGAAGATAGATACCGGTGTCGTAAATCCAGTTCGTAATCCGGTGATGAACGTAAACAGGAGGATGGAGAGAGTATGTTCATATAAAACGTTTCTGAGTTGTAAACCACCAGAGTTCACCAGAGCGGACAATCCGATAACATGTATGAATTGGCTCAGAGAGATGGAGCAAGCTTTCCGCGCTTGTGAATGTGATGAGGAATCAAAAGTCAGGTTCGGTTCTCAAATGTTGCGAGGTAACGCCTTAACTGTTACCTCGACCTTGACGGCTCCAGTCTTGGCTGCTATGACGTGGGAGTCGTTTAAGAAAAAGATTATGTAGGAATATTGCAACGAGAACGAAATGGACAGAATTGAAGAAGAGTTTCAGACTCTTAAGAAGGGTACTTCGTCTGTTAGGAAGTACACTGAATCCTTTATGGAAATGTTGAATTTAGTGGGGCATGTGGCTCCAACTGAGAAGGAAAAGATTAAGGCTTACCTGAAGGGTTTGCCAACTGATATGATGTCCTGAGTTAGGAATTCAAAAGCTTCAACACTGAAGGAAACGATTGAAGAAGCAAAGATTGTGGAAGAAGTTTATGCAAAAGATAAAGCGGAGAAGGCTCAAACGGGGGAGAAGAGAAAATTTAAAGGTCGATCGGAACATTCACAAGGACCGAAGTCCCTTATCAAGGACACTCACTTTGAAACTCGACCATAATCTAATTGGTGTCAGAAATGTAGGAGTAAACATTTTGGGCCGTGTCGAGTGTTATTGAGAAATTGTTTTAAATGTGGAAAGAATGGTCATCAAATAGAGAACTGTCCCATCCAAGGACCAACTTGCTATGAATGTAAGAAGCTTGGTCATTATCGAAGGGATTGCCCAACGCTGAAAGATAGCGGGAATCAAGGGAAGAAACCCAACATCTCAACATCAAAGGGTTTAACATTTCATGTGACGATAGAAGACGTTAAGGAATGAAAGGATGTGATTATGATACAGTCCTTGTTTATTCTATGCATAGGTGTATGTATATTATGTAAGTAGTGCTAACTTATCTTTTGTATGGTAGTCTGTATTAAAAGTTAGCTATATTAGTATTATTGTTGAAAGATGCTTTAATGATTGAAATGATTAAAGAAGATCAAGCTGTAGTTGGATAAAGATTTGATGATAACAGTTGCTCCAAGGAGACTAGCAAAGTTTTAAGTTGGGGAGTGGATAATATTGAAGGATATAAGGTTGAGAAACCGGGGAAAATTGAGTCTTGGTACTTTTTAGACCTTTGTCTATGATTGAGTATGTAGGATTTGAATTTAAAGGACCCGTAGTATATTTCATATAGATTGTCTTTAAAAAGGAAGAATAGATATCCTCGATTATTAGTATAGTTTCGATTTCGAGGACGAAATCATTTTCAAGTTGGGGAGATTTGTAACACCCCGAAATTTCATTACATAGTATTTTATATAAATGGGGTCTATTTGTAAATAGTCTAAGTTGTGGTCAATTTGTAAAAATAAATTGCAGGGTTGAATTTGTAAATTGACCAAAGTTAAAGGTGGTTGATGAAAATTAATTAGAGGGTTTAGTTGGTCATTCTTTAAAAATTGAGTTCTTAAGAGATGGGTAAGATGGAATTGAGATATTATCTCAATTCATCTTTTGGAGGTCGGTAAGAAAAGCTGAGAGAGAAAGAACGGAGAAAGCAAGGAGAAAGAAGAAGAGAGAACTGGGTTTCATCAGAATTCTTGTGTGGTAAGGGTTTTGAATTTTCTCCTTTAATCTTTTAGTCAGTTTGGTAACATCTGGTTGAAATCAACTATCAATAGATTGTGAATCAGAGAAGAGTGGGTTTGGATTGCTGGGTTCGTCTTCTCCAGGTGAGTTCATCCTTTCATTTTAAGCATTGCAGTTGAAATTAAATTAGATGATGCATATAAAGGGTTTGGATGTTTTGTGTATTGGTAAGAAATGAAAGGTTGAATAATAATCTGAATTTTTAGGAGTTTTTAGAACAATTTTGGCGTGAATTGTTGACCTGAATCGAAGTCCCGGTACTAAGAAAAATTCCGGAAATGGGTTGGGTTTCGGAAATGAAATTGGTTCCGGAATTGGATTTGGGTTCCGTAATGGACCGGATCCGGAATTGTTTTATTGAGTTCCGGTAATTAAAATTCCGGAAGTTGGGCCGAAGTTATGATCCGGAACTTATTTCCGGAAGTAGTCAAAATAAAATAGGTTCCGGAATAGTAGAAGTCCGGAATGGACCAAACTATAGCGGATCCGGAACCCAAACTCATGGATCCGGAATTTAGTTTTTTGAAGGATCCAGAATAGTTTGGTGGCCCAACAGATCCGGAAGTGGGAAAGAAATGGGATCCTGAACTTTTAACTTGGATCCGGAATCTTTAATGGACCGAAGTCCGAAATTCTTGTGCAAGGGATATTGGGCCGAGATTTATTAAATCCGGTATTTGGGCCGGACTTAAAGTATTTTCCGGTGTTGGGTTTGATTGCAAACGTAATCCGGTAATGGACCAAAATTATAATAAAATACCGGAACATGGGCTTTGGCCCATTGGATTCCGGAATTAAAATGAAATAACGATAGTTGGGCTTTGAAACATTGTGTTCCTGATTTAAATTAAATACCGAGAGTGGACTTCTGTATTTGGGATATGAGATTCGTTATTGGGATCAAATTAAATTCCGATGTGGGCTTAGTTTCGGGAACAAATTAATTTCGATTCGTAGTATTTAATTCTAGAAGTTGGGCTTGGGCCCGACATAAGTTAATTTCGGAAGTGAGATTAAGGTCCAACATGGGTGCACATTTGAATAAGTTACGGTCTCATTTTGAAATGAGGTTTCAGAATACTTCTCTAAATATATAATTTTAGAAGAAGAACAGGTGAGAGTATAATAAGTTATCCAGTGCTTCTAGTATTGAAAGTGTTATGGAATACGATATGATATGTTTTGATACATATATATTAATAAGTGTAATGGATTCATAGGCACTGATTGTGTTTGTAACGAGGAATAGGAAAAGTAGAATTGCTATTCATGTTGAATTGAATAGGCAAAGTAGAATTGATATTCATGTTGAATCGAATAGGCAAAGTAGAATTGCTATTCATATAGAATTGAATAGGCAAGGTAAAATAGCTATTCATAATTAAGATGTGGAAAAAGTGAAATAGACAGAGTGTAACTGTTATTTCTGGTTGTTTTAAGTGGATTAGAAATAGGCAATATATAGGTGTTATTTCTACTTCCATTTCAAGAAAGAGGTATAATGATCAAATGTAAGTCCTTGGATTTGATCGATGAGTTAGAATCTGTATGATTCGTAGTAGGCTCTTAATTGTATTAATATGACATACTGAATGTTAGTCATATTCGTGGGATCGGGTATGTCCCCATCTTTGAGGTGAGCACGTGTACGGTAAGAATGGTGGCGAACAGGTTGTTTATACGTTTTGGATATTCTCAAAGCCGTTAATGTTTTAATTTGAATTTGGATGTTCTCACTAGGCGTAAGCCTATTTGTTCAAATTAAATGTTCTTACCAGGTACGAGTTCAAGGAAGTATTGGGATCTGGGATGAGTGGTTTTGAGTATTCGACTTTGGTGATAAACGGGGAAGTTAGCAAATACGAGAAGGCTTTAGACGGATTGCTTGGATAACCCTAGTAATCTACTCATAGTTGGCATGATTAGATTAGTATGTTATTTGGAGAATTCAATGTTTTTAATTATGAAACCTCATAATTAATTCTCTTCTTATATAACAGTTTGGATGTTACCTTGTTATAACTTGTTACAATTAGAGGTTCATTTTGGCCTTGATTTTTAGGGTGTTACACACGAGTTATCGACACTGGGTCCATGTCTATTTCAATATTCATCTCCAAAGAACGAGAATGAATAGATTATGTGGTTACCCGGATAACTGACTCTATTTGGTAAGGACCAATAATTCTTTTAAGTCCTATCACAGCCTCACCATTTTTCTTTTCTCTCCAAACTCGTCTATGCATCTAGACCCCTCACTGTTGTCTATAAATGGATGTGTTTCTTGGGTAGGTCCTTCCGGTTCTGGATAGACCATAGAAACCATATAAGTCCTAACACTCCTTCCATTCATCAAATAAAACAGTTTAAGTACACAATGAAGTATGAGTCCTAAACTGACATGTTTAGAAGTCGTAGCATTTAAGAACGAGTTCAGAACTGAATTATTCAGAAGTCATAAAAGTGAAGTCTGAGTTCTGATATGAGGTAATCAGAAGTCACTATAAATTGAAATAATTGAATTTCAAAGGACAAATTCAAGCGCGGACTAGAATGACTCGGTAAGCACATTAGAGTCAAAAATCAAACAATGAATAGAAAGTTTAATTGTGAAGAACAAGTCACAATTAATATATCAAAAAAGAATTGAATCATTAACATGAAATGACGAACTTTGAAACACAAGTAGGAATTCAAGCGAGTGTATTTCCATCGAAAAATCAACAAGTATATGAGACATGGAAATAACTAAGTCAAGAAAATATAACACGTGGCATTCATGGAAGTTAACATTGGAGAATAACAAACACAAGTAAGTTATACAGAATGAATTACCACGGTTCTTTGAATTCACTAAAAATTCATGTATATGTCAAATACGTGATACTCCCCCTCAAAATTGGCATAACCTTTTATTGTTGTTATGTGAAAGGACTATTCTGAATTGTGTTACACATGACATTCCTGCAAAACAAATTAGAAAGATTTTGGTATCCATGTTTTGATGGATCCTTGATGGTTAGATGCCTTAACTTTAAAATGGGGATTGGGAATACTATAGGTACCGTACCAGTTATTCACATACCTTGGATGCATAAAGTCACTCTTTCCACAATAAGTGCAGCAGAGCTTTGCTCGGTTTAGACTGATTAGCTTAGCTATAGGGTAAACATGAGTAGGTGAACCAGTCTTGGAAATAAATGACTTTGTATCAACTACAGGAGAATTATGAGACTTGTTTCCATCACTGTCTTCTGTAGTTGATTTCTTTCTCCAAACCATTTTTACTTTTCTAAAAACATTATTATCTGAAGAATCTTTAAGCTCATTGTCAGAAGAACTAGAGTAATAAGATTGTCTTTTTGTGAGAATTACAGGTTTTTGAGCGTTTCTTTGGCCCTCTTTTAGATTTAGATTTTGAAGAAATGGTCTTAGAAACGTTTTTGGAGTTAGAACATTCTACCTTTTCAAAATTAACCGGTGTGGGCATTTTGTCAAGAAGTTGAAGATGACTTACAAGCTTCGGAGCAAAGTTAATTTTTGAAATTTCTTCATCATGGCAAACCGTAGGATTCATAAACTCAGAAAACCGTTGTGCAAAATCAAATGGATAATCTTCATCCGAGTCAGATGAGGGACATTTAAAGGGTTGGAAGTGGTTAGCCGCAAAAGGGTTGTCAAAATCAGAGAAAATATTCCTTTGTATCGATTCGGTTTGAATCGCCTTACCTTTATTTTGAAAACTCAAATCCATTTCACCGGTGTCAAGAGACACTCCTAGAAAGGCTTTGCACGAGGAACTATCCAAATAAGTAGTTGACGGGTCAACCGAGATAGTATTAGGAGTGGTAGGCTTCATTGCAGTATCAATAGGATTCTCCTTAGCCACTCTTCCCATTAGAGCTTTTGTCGCCAGAGCGGACACGTTAGACGTTAGTCTAGCAATCTTGGTTTTAAGAGTCGTTCTTTCATATTCGGATAGTGTCTCGGTTTTATCCTAATTAAGCTCATTAATGGTTGATAAAAGAACAGTCCTTTCAAAGTCAAAAAAAGCCTTGTCCCTCACAATTGATTCTTCGAGTTGGAAAATAATATTTTCCAAAATCAGAGGTGGGACATATTGTTTGAACTCTGATTGATCAAAAGATCCTACATCTGGTAACACCTCAACTAGAACTGGAGTTTCCACGGTTTTGGCAAGAGAACAGATGTCGAAATAATCATTTGAGAGGTAAGGTGTTTTGTTTTTCAAATAAGTGGCATTAAGATTTTCATAAACAAAAGGAACCTGAACATTGATGTTCTTTCGGGGTGGATCATCTTCCGTGTTAGGATTGACATTTTCAGGTTTTTCCCCTACTTTTGGTAGAGGAATTCATGTTCGTCGTTTGTGGTCTTCTTTTTCCTCATCTTCCTGTGACGGCTTAGTCCACTTGATCTTATACTCAGGGTATTTTATATCTAGTCCCAAAAAGTTGAACTTGTAACAACCCGATTCCCAAACATACAACAAATAACATACATTGCATAACAATGTTACATAACAAGATACATCATATAACAAGTACGGTCCCTTAGTTTTTACAATCCAAAATACGGTATTCCATTACAAACTTTTGGTAACTAAATACATAATATCTAGTTATAAAATTCTGCACATTTCAGCCGTTAAGTCGTCTCTCGTAACAAATTCTGCACCTCGCGGTTGAACTATGCCGCCTGTTCTGCCTCTACCTCTTTCTCCCCCTCTTCCCCTTGTCCCAACTGTTGGATTCGTTCTATTAGGATTTCCTCCTCCCTCTCGATTCGTTTGTCGAGTACCACTTGCTATTCTGTAGATTCAAACAAGGTTTATATACACATAAGCACATACCCCATATAACAAGGTATTCCAGTTCAAACATGTACCTGTAAGATCGTAATTACACTGGCCAGGTGTAATCTGAAATTACCTTACATGATGTTCCTTCTACCTTTTATACTTGATCATCCCAAGGTTCTACAATAATAGGGACATCCTACTTCACATGCAGTTTAAGTCTAGGTACATATACAAATACCTAAATCCCTTAAACTAGGGCTCTGATAGCATCTGTAACAACCCGATTCCCAAACATACAACAAATAACATACATTGCATAACATTGTTACATAACAAGATACATCATATAACAAGTACGGTCCCTTAGTCTTTACAATCCAAAATACGGTATTCCATTACAAACTTTTGGTAACTAAATACATGATATCTAGTTATAAAATTAGAACAGCAAAACACGTCTTAGTCTTCATAACATCCTTCTTCCAAAAGCTAAACACATAGTACTCTTCTCATTTGCTCTTACCCGATCCACGACCTGGAATACATATTTTTAAAACAAAATGAGGGTTAGACCTAGAGGTCTAAGTGAGAAAATCCCTGTTAGTTTGAAACCATTTGCACAAACACCATATACATATCACAAGTATAAATACCAAATAGGACTCATGCATTGTGTACTTCCCTGTCTCATTTCCGTGGCCATATTAGTTGGTTGCAAGCCAACTAATAAATTAACTCCGCTGTACGAAAATTACAGCCAACACCGTTGTACGAGTATTACAGCCAACACCACCGGTCCTAAGCCCGGCCAACGTATTCTCATATAAAGTATGCTCATGTAAATACAATATCTCAATATATTATATTTCAAACATAAACATATAATCACACCATCTATCATATTCCACCCCACACATATATGTATTCCAGTTTGAAAACATTATAAAGTAAAACTCACATGTTTGTTTATCAAAACTCTTTCCAGTCTTTTTCCACAAGATTCAGCTCTCACTCCAAATTCACAGTATCTGAAACAATTAGATGCAAGTATCTTTTTACCAAATAGAACACATAAGACTTACTAGAGCTAAGAACTCTAGATAACCCAATTCCTCCAATGTTACCCCAAAGCCCAAACTTAAGTCCAATCCACAGAATAGTGAGTTCTCATTCATTCCCTATCTAAGAATCAACAAAGCATAGGTTACTGGATACTCAAAAGCATCTGAACTCTCAAAAGTGACCAAACAGCTAAAAGTTCCCGGACACCCTAACTATCCGAAAAACACAACTTTCCGGACAGCTCATACAACCCGGACAGCATAACCTTTCCGGACAACATAAATAATCCGGATAACACCCAAATACCAAAGCAGTCCGGACATCATCCGGTATCTCATTTTAACCGGAAACTTAAGGAAAAGTAACTTACCCGGACAATTCGACTACCGGATACCTGCAAGGAAAACTACCGGACACCTTCAACAAAACTACCGGACACTATCAAAATCATCCAGAAACCTCTGTCTGTTTCCCAATTCCTACCCAGATTTCGACTGAATTTAACCTAAAACATGAAATTGACTATTCTAATCCGATAGAAACCTTCTAAATACAATTACAAACATAAAATACAAAGGAACATACCTTAATATTACTTCCAAGTACACCAATTTGAAGCCTTAGCCAACTAACCCTTCTTTCTCCTTATTCTTGTCTCAAAACACACACACATTCACTTTCTGGATATTTTCTGTTTTAGAAAATATCTGGATAATTCAAGAGATATTATCAACTTAATTTTTCCATTTAGACCTTGCACTTCTCAATAAAGACCCAAACACCCCTAAACTTATAAATTTACCCAAACTTACCCTAAACATAAATTATAAAGTTAAATAAATTTAACGGAACTAGGATTTAACTAACGAACTAACCCGGGGTATTACATCATCTCCCCCTAAAAAGAATTCCGTCCCGGAATTCGGTTAAGCAAAAAGGTACGGGTACTTAGTTCTCATTTCTGATTCTGATTCCCATGTAGCATCCTGACCCCTATGATGTCTCCACTGAACTTTCACTTGTCTGATTACTTTGTTCCGCAACACTTTAACTTTGTGGTCAACTATTGCTTCAGGTTCTTCCACATAATTCAACTTTTCATCAACTTGTATATCTGGTAGAGAAACGGCCTGATCTGGCGTAACTAGACACTTTCGGAAATTCGATACATGAAACGCGTTGTGAATCCTGCTTAACTCTGGCGGAAGATCCAACCTGTAGGCTACTTCACCAATCCTTTCTGTAATTGCAAACGGCCCGATATACCTTGGACTAAGTTTACCTTGTTTCCCAAACCGAATGACTCCTTTCCAAGGTGAGACTTTTAACATTACAAAATCTCCAACTTGAAACTCTAACGGTTTCCGGCGTCGGTCCGCGTAGCTTTTCTGCCTGTCTTGAGCCACTTTCAAACGTTCCCGGATCTGAGTAATCTTATCCGCGGTTAACTGAACTATATCTGGCCTCGCTAACTGCTTCTCTCCCACTTCGTTCCAACACAGAGGCGTTCGGCATTTTCTACCATACAGTACTTCAAACGGTGTCGCTTGTATGCTGGAATGATAACTGTTGTTGTAGGAAAATTCGATTAACGGTAAATGCTTATCCCACGATCCCCCAAAGTCAACAATGCAGGCCCGTAGCATATCTTCTAAAGTCTGAATTGTTCGCTCACTCTGATCGTCGGTTTGAGGATGATATGTTGTACTTAACTTTATCTGTGTTCCCATTTCTTTTTGAAAACTCCTCCAGAACCTTGAAGTAAAACGACTATCACGATCAGAAATAATCGAGATTGGAACTCCATGTCGAGTTACTATTTCGTCAATGTACAACTTGGCTAGTCGTTCTAACGAATAAGTTTCTTTTATTGGTAGGAAGTGAGCAGACTTTGTCAATCTGTCAACAATTACCCAAATGACATCAAATCCCTTCGGAGTCCTTGGTAGCTTCATGATGAAATCCGTAGTAATCTGATCCCATTTCCACATAGGTATTTCTAACCGTTGCAACTGACCAAACGACTTTTGATGTTCAATCTTTACCTTCTTACAAGTAGTACAACCTTCCACATGCTGAGCAATGCTTCTTTTTATTCCCGGCCACCAATAGAATTGTTTTAGATCTTTATACATCTTATTCGTACCTGGATGAATAGAGAAACGAGATTGATGAGCTTCTTGTAGTACACGATCACGTAAACCACCCAAACGAGGCACCCAAATTCTGCTTTCCAGACACAATAACCCCCGATCATCTTTTACAAGCAATGCTGATATCCCCACTAACCGTTCTGATTTCCAATGTTCTTCCTGATATGCTTCTACTTGACACTTCTTCAATTCGTCAAAGATGTTAGGTAGAAGTTCAGCTCGTAGTGCAATGGCTTTTATTGTTCCACTTATTTCTTTACGACTCAGTGCATCAGCTACCACATTCGCCTTTCCCGGATGATAAAGGATTTCACAGTCGTAATCATTTACCAGTTCTAGCCATCTTCTTTGCCTCATATTCAATTCTCGTTGATCAAAGAGATGTTGAAGACTCTTATGATCGGTATAAATTTGACATTTAGAGCCGTATAAATAATGTCTCCAAATCTTCAACGCGAAAACAACTGCTGCAAGTTCCATGTCGTGTGTAGGATACTGTCTTTCATGATCCTTTAGTTGACGAGAAGCATAAGCAATAACCTTTCCACGCTGCATAAGTACTGTAAAGCCCGTATCCCGATATGTAATTTATTAGTATTAAATATTTTTTTTAAGATTTATGTAACGTGGTTTTCGTTAGCGGGGTTAGACGAATCGGACCTAATTGTTAAAAATGTCGGAATTTTGGTTAATTGCGAGAAGGATGAGGTTGAGGGGCTAAAAGTGTTAAAGGGCCAAAACACTACATGGGTTTCGGCCCATGCAATTCATAACAGAAACCCTTGTGTTTGTGTGTGGTTGTGGCGTGTGCAGCAAACAAGAGAAAAAGGAAACCAAAACCTAAGTCTTCTTCTCCCCCCTCCCAATTGTGATCGTCGGCCGAGAAGAGAAAAAAGAGAGAGAGAGAAATCGAAGAGAGAGAGAGGGAAAGAGAGAAGCCGAGAGAGAGGAAGAGGGTGCTGCTGGCGACGAGGAGAGAGGAGGAAGAAGGTGATCGCCGGCGAGTTCGGTCGGTTTAGAGGACGAGGAAACGTTGCGTCGAGGTGGTTCGTAAACCTTTCGTTTGTTAATTGTCAAAAACCGCCGCAAACCACCACCACCACCGCCGCAGTCACGGCTGCCGGTGGTGGGGCCGCCGCTGCACGCCGTTGTGGTGGCGGCAGGGGGTGCGGATGGGTGTGTGGATGTGTTCGGGTGTGAAGTTGCGGAGGAGTCGGGAGTGGGTGACGTTGGGAGGTCTCGCCGGAGGGTGTTACCGTAACCCTCGTCGCCGGCGCCAACCACCACCGCCGCCAGAGGCGGCAGGGGGTGGTGCACGGTTGTTGTCCAGCGTAGTACAGCCCTTTCCAGTAAGCTTGTAGGCTGTTCGGGTCTGTTTGGGTTAAGCTATGTCTTAATGGGTTTATAAACAATATTTGTCATTTCATGTGAAAACGTTTGTCTGCCACTGTTTTGCGACGGCCATAACTTTTCCGTCGTAGCTCGGATTGAGGCGAATCCGGTGCCCACGGTTCACATTCTGTGCCGGACACACTTTTCGTGTTTTAGCGGAAGTCCGGTTCGGCCTCTAGCTAGGTGTAAATTGGCTGTTTATACAGCAGGTCCGGAATTGACAGTTTCGCGTTCCGTTTTTAAAAAAAAGGTCATAGTTTCTGCCTCTGTTTTACGAAAGCCATAACTTTTTATAGGAACGTCTTATTGGGGTGAAACCAGTGCCAAAATCTCCCATTATGAGTCTAGTAAGTTTCTTATATTTTGCGGAAAAACCAGTTCGGACCATAGCTAGTGTCAAACTGCTGTTTTGTACTGAAAGGTCCTATTTTTCACTGTACAGCAAGCCGGTTTTGTAAAATCCATAGTAAACTGTAGAAAAATCGTTAGAGCGCGTGCGATATGTCCCTGGAACCCTAAGACATGGGACTTTGTGATTATGGAAAAGAATTTCTGGTTTAATCAGTTTATAAGGGGTTAAACAGGTCCCAAACAGACCTGCGTGTTGAGAGTAAAAACTGGAAAATGTGTTTTTAAAGTTAGTAGTCGTGGCTTTGGTTTGGGGCGTCACTTTGACAATTGTTAACGCTTATTTAGGTGGAAAAAGGTGAACTGGTGTTGGCCGGTTCGTGTTGCGGTTGAGGTCATAAGCTTTGCGTTTGAGGTGAGTTCTCTCACTATATAGGATGGGGATTATATTCGTGTTGCTATAGTTCGAGTGTGTTGATTATGATTGTTTGTTGACATTATTGTGGTGTGGAATATATATATATATATATTTGTGTGTATATATTGAACTGTGATTGATGTACTTCTTGATGGATGTTCCAAGAGGTATATGCGTTTGTATAATGGGTTGTGATTATATCTTCTTGAGGGTTGTTCCAAGAAGTATAAGGCCACTTCTTGATGGTTGTTCCAAGGAGTATGGGTATTGGTATAATGTGTTGTGATTATGTCTTCTTGATGGTGGTTCCAAGGAGCATAAGGATTATTATTAATCGTGATATATCTTCTTGATGGTTGTTCCAAGGAGTATATGTATTGGTATAATGTGTTGTGATTATGTCTTCTTGATGGTGGTTCCAAGGAGCATAAGGATTATTATTAATCGTGATATATTTTCTTGATGGATGTTCCAAGAAATTTATGTGCTGGTATGTTTAAGGGTGATGCTGATATAATTGCTATCCTATGTAAGGATTGAATTCACTAAGCTTCGTGCTTACCCCTTCCCAAAATCTTATGTTTTCAGGTGCGAGTAGCAGTCGGGCGTGACGGTACACACAGGCGCAAGGCGAAGATCGTTTGAATTGATTTTTAGTAAATGGGGATTGAATTATATAACTTTTCCGCTGATTGAATTATATAACTTTTCCGCTGCTTAAACTTTGTTGACGGTTTTAAATAACGACGTTTATTTTTATTGTAATGGGATTTGTCAACTTGTGGTTTGATTATAGTGAAATGCGTTATTTTTGAAAATTTAAATTCCTTGTAATTTTTGGGACGTTACAACTTGGTATCAGAGCACAGCTTGAGTGAATCAAACACATCTCGGTGTGTTTGGTCTCAAGTTGCGGCTATGAAGTTTTAAACTCTTTTACAAAAATCTTTGAAAATAAAGGAAAAAGGAAAACCCGTTTGGGAAACGGTGATCGGGGGCGCAGTGTGTACAGTCAGTCGACGCTATGTGGGAAGGTACGGTACTTAGTGTATTTATTGCTTTCTAGGCATAGGGTATGCATGCTAGATTGCCTATGTTGTTTACACTGTACTGTATGATGACTGCTTGCTAGTGGGCTGGGAAGAGTGTTTACATATGAGTAGGTATGCTAAATTGCTTTCTAGAACATAGGAGTATGTATGCTACATTGCTTGGTGCTTAATACACTGTATTATTTGGTTGTTACTTGCTATTAGGAACTTATGCTAACCTTGATAGGTTGTTAAGCGAATGCACTATAGGTTGTATGCGGTAGGAACCGAATAGCCTTAGAATGTTAGATTTAGTTCTATTGCGCAGCTCTTGTTTGAGTACAACCGTTGTAGGATGGAATCTTATATTCGAATGTCTATCTGGTTTCCACTGTATACGACTGTGCGTTTACGAGGCGACTCGTCAGGGTTAGTGGGGGTTCCGCCCTAGCAAGGGTAGTGGGGTATTATGTTTATTCCTAGGGAGCTAGGAAGAGCGTGAATATGCGTCGGTATGGACATACGTGTATGGTTTTTGTTTGGGCGAGCAACTACTTGGTATCTCGGGATGGGACTCGGAACGGACAGTGATAGGTGTAGATGGTAGTAGTAGAGCTCCTACTACCGGAAGCACAGGATCAATGTTCGAATCGGGGAAAGTCGCGAGGAATCCAAGGAGTCGAGCGTGAGCGTGTTAGTGTGAGTTATTATGTGCTAATAACTCGTTGTAATATCTACCCTGAATAGCCATCACAAGGAGGAACGACTATAGTAAACATACTAGTACAAGTGTGTACTTGAATTGCTTTGATGGGATGATCGTTGGGGTAGTGTCGAAGGTTATAAATTAGTAGTCGTTGGAATAAAAGGACGATTCTAGTATTAATCACTTGGAGTGACGATGAGGATGATGTTTGTGTCGGGCCAAGATGGATGATTGTGCTAGAATCATAGGCTTATAGAGCCGACTTTGATTTGAGGAAAAATCGTAGGGATTATTTGACGTAATTTCCCAACTTGCCTAAGAGGTTTAAATGTCCGGATGACGTTAGTGGACCGGAGAGATTTGGAGGAGTAGGAGTCGAGGCGTAGAATGCTGACTAAGTCATGCACAAAGTTTGATTTTGAAATAGATTGCATTAACAAATTCTTGTGTTTCAAATCATTTTATGGATGGTGTTTTGGAATTTTGGGAAATGTTCAGCACACACACAAGATTTTGAAATATGGTTTTGAAAGTGTATGAAATCGTTTTATCACGGGAGTGCAAACTTTGTTAGAATTTGTCTCATTTCGTTATTTTTTTCAACGGTTCTTTCGGGTAAGATGATATCCGTGTTTTGTGGTGTTTAAAATGTCGGGCAAGTGACTACGGCTTGTGACTTTAACATTGGAACTCCTCCACATATGTTAGAGTTGAGATGGAAAGTTACATTCCATGATGTCTGTATAAAGCTATTTGAGTGATTTCGTTAAATAAGTTTTGTCTTACGGCATGTTGAGTCGTGTGGGTTTAATTTCACGAGGTGCATATCTTATTTGTTTATGTGACCATTTGGAGAAATCTTGGAAATCAATTTAGAGAACCCCACCTTTTGAGATTTTATGAGGCTTTAGTCGATATTTTCAAATGATGGAAACGGATTGGTTTTTATCTTTAAGTTTGAAACTTACACGAGACAGTTGTGTTTTAACAAAAATATATTTGTAAACCGTTTCATCGTTTTGTATGACTAGCCGACGCGCGTAAGATTTGTTGGTGAACCCTGTGCCACGACATTTTATGTTGGAAAAAGAGGAATTTTGGGGTCAAATGTCGTGGAACTGATTTTGAAATTATGTGCACACTTTTGTCGCACCCGGTGTAAGGTCGAGCGGTTACTTTAAATACATGTCATGAGTCAATTCATACTAGAACCGTGACGGTTCATTTTCAAAGAAATTATTTATTTCGCTTTACGTTTTGTGAGTAAACTAAGCTGCAATGAAATGATTTTCGACATGATTTTCATATGTGGGACGAGCGTGTCCATTTTTGCGTAACTACCGACCTGGTAATAGTAGTTTTATTGCTTACGGTCTTTTTGAAATGAAAAATCTTGACGTTGAAAATATTTTGTAAATGATTTTTTTAAACCATTTGGGAAGTGCGTTTATAAGTGTTATGTGTCGTTTTGAGAATTTTAAGGGTGTGAGTCCTTTTGGAAAACTCTTTTGATTAACCCGTGTCGAGTTTGGGACTAATGTTGATTTTAGAGTATTGCTTGCTTAAACTTTATTTAAACGCGTTTTTGACCGACTTATGGGTCTAGCAAGCGTGGAGCATTTTGCTCGGTTTTGACTTTGAGATAGTCATGGGTCAATTGCACGGTTTTTAATGGCTCGATGTGGAGTTTTGTTGATGGGTTGTTTTGTTGCACAGTTTTGCGCTTATTGCACGTTGAGTATTTACATGTTGGGTGAGTGAGTCATTTCGGGATAGGCATGTTGTTGGTAGACTGTTTTGCATTGGATCCTTGGTCACGTCAGTCAGTCGTTGGTAATGGTCGGTTGGGTATCTCGGGGTGGGACCCCGGTATCCATGTGTTATGACCTTGACTTTCTAGTAGGCACTAAGAGGATACAGTCTTAGGCACTTACCTGAGAGGTAGTTCCGATGTGCCGGGACTTGAGACGTACCTGGGAGGTAGGCGTTAAGGTGTATCTTGTTACGGTGTAACTAGGTTTCCTAGGGCGGGCGAGGAGGATAAGTAGACGGTGGAAGATTGGGTGTCCCACACGTGAGGTTAGTGTAGACCGAATTGTGTCGGTTAAGGGATTGATGCCCTTTGTAATTAAGAGAATAAATGCGCAGTAACCTTTTTGAAGTAAGTAGTATGTTTAGGTGTCGACTTTTGGGCTTGAGGCCAAAACATCTTTAGTGTAACCGGAGAATTGTAGCCGTTTTTAAGATAATTGTAGTGATGGTAGTAGTAACCCCGAGATGCTTAATTGTGATGAATGGTTATAGTGGGATGACCTTCGTGGGTGATTATAAGTTTACTGGGTTGATGATGCGTGTAAGGTAAGTTTTGGGAGTCTATTGGAACTCGTAGGAGTTAATCGACAGTTAATGGTAGGAATGATCGGATCCGAGTATCCAGTTGGGTATATTGGTAGGCAACTTTAGAATGGTTAGAGCTTGAGATTTGACTCGGGATGTATGGAATATCTAAGGTTGGGAGACAACCGAAGTCGTTTGGCTAGGAATGTTTCCAATTGTTGGGGTGTTCTGCCGATCATAATCCCAGTGTCCTAGAAGGAGTACGTTAGTAAGAAAAGTATTCGAGAAGTTTTAGAAGGGGTTTCAAGTGGACTTGGGAACCTGAGGTTGAGATGAGGGAGAACTATCCGGAGCTATTCGTAGGCAGAGACTTCGAGGACGATGTCTAATCCAAGTGGGGGAGAGTTGTAAAGCCCGTATCCCGGTATGTAATTTATTAGTATTAATTCTTTTTTTTTAAGATTTATGTAACGTGGTTTCCGTTAGCCGGGTTAGACGAATCGGACCTAATTGTTAAAAACGTCGGAATTTTGGTTAATTGCGAGAAGGATGAAGTTGAGGGGCTAAAAGTGTTAAAGGGCCAAAACACTACATGGGTTTCGGCCCATGCGATTCATAACAGAAACCCTTGTGTTTGTGTGTGGTTGTGGCGTGTGCAGCAAACAAGAGAAAAAGGAAACCAAAACCTAAGTCTTCTTCTCCCCCCTCCCAATTGTGATCGTCGGCCGAGAAGAGAAAAAAGAGAGAGAGAGAAATCGAAGAGAGAGAGAGAGGGAAAGAGAGAAGCCGAGAGAGAGGAAGAGGGTGCTGCCGGCGACGAGGAGAGAGGAGGAAGAAGGTGATCGCCGGCGAGTTCGGTCGGTTTAGAGGACGAGGAAACGTTGCGTCGAGGTAGTTCGTAAACCTTTCGTTTGTTAATTGTCAAAAACCGCCGCAAACCACCACCACCACCGCCGCAGTCACGGCTGCCGGTGGTGGGGCCGCCGCTGCACGCCGCTGTGGTGGGGCCGCCGCTGCACGCCGCTGTGGTGGCGGCAGGGGGTGCGGATGGGTGTGTGGATGTGTGCGGGTGTGAAGTTGCGGAGGAGTCGGGAGTGGGTGACGTTGGGAGGTCTCGCCGGAGGGTGTTACCGTAACCCTCGTCGCCGCCGCCAACCACCACCGCCGCCGGAGGCGGCAGGGGGTGGTGCACGGTTGTTGTCCAGCGTAGTACAGCCCTTTCCAGTAAGCTTGTAGGCTGTTCGGGTCTGTTTGGGTTAAGCTATGTCTTAATGGGTTTATAAACAATATTTGTCATTTCATGTGAAAACGTTTGTCTGCCACTGTTTTGCGACGGCCATAACTTTTCCGTCGTAGCTCGGATTGAGGCGAATCCGGTGCCCACGGTTCACATTCTGTGCCGGGCACACTTTTCGTGTTTTAGCGGAAGTCCGGTTCGGCCTCTAGCTTGGTGTAAATTGGCTGTTTATACAGCAGGTCCGGAATTGACAATTTCGCGTTCCGTTTTAAAAAAAAAAGGTCATAGTTTCTGCCTCTGTTTTGCGAAAGCCATAACTTTTTATAGGAACGTCTTATTGGGGTGAAACCAGTGCCAAAATCTCCCATTCTGAGTTTAGTAAGTTTCTTATGTTTTGCGGAAAACCCAGTTCGGACCATAGCTAGTGTCAAACTGCTGTTTTGTACTGAAAGGTCCTGTTTTTCACTGTACAGCAAGCCGGGTTTGTAAAATCCATAGTAAACTGTAGAAAAATCGTTAGAGCGCGTGCGATATGTCCCTGGAACCCTAAGACATGGGACATTGTGATTATGGAAAAATATTTCTGGTTTAATCAGTTTATAAGGGGTTAAACAGGTCCCGAACAGACCTGCGGGTTGAGAGTAAAAACTGGAAAATGTGTTTTTAAAGTTAGTAGTCGTGGCTTTGGTTTGGGGCGTCACTTTGACAATTGTTAACGCTTATTTAGGTGGAAAAAGGTGAACTGGTGTTGGCCGGTTCGTGTTGCGGTTGAGGTCATAAGCTTTGCGTTTGAGGTGAGTTCTCTCACTATATAGGATGGGGATTATATTTGTGTTGCTATAGTTCGAGTGTGTTGATTATGATTGTTTGTTGACATTATTGTTTTGTGGAATATATATATATATATATATATATATATTTGTGTGTATATATTGAACTGTGATTGATGTACTTCTTGATGGATGTTCCAAGAGGTATATGCGTTTGTATAATGGGTTGTGATTATATCTTCTTGAGGGTTGTTCCAAGAAGTATAAGGCCACTTCTTGATGGTTGTTCCAAGGAGTATGGGTATTGGTATAATGTGTTGTGATTATGTCTTCTTGATGGTGGTTCCAAGGAGCATAAGGATTATTATTAATCGTGATATATCTTCTTGATGGTTGTTCCAAGGAGTATATGTATTGGTATAATGTGTTGTGATTATGTCTTCTTGATGGTGGTTCCAAGGAGCATAAGGATTATTATTAATCGTGATATATTTTCTTGATGGATGTTCCAAGAAATTTATGTGCTGGTATGTTTAAGGGTGATGCTGATATAATTGCTATCCTATGTAAGGATTGAATTCACTAAGCTTCGTGCTTACCCCTTCCCAAAATCTTATGTTTTCAGGTGCGAGTAGCAGTCGGGCGTGACGGTACACACAGGCGCAAGGCGAAGATCTTTTGAATTGATTTTTAGTAAATGGGGATTGAATTATATAACTTTTCCGCTGATTGAATTATATAACTTTTCCGCTGCTTAAACTTTGTTGACGGTTTTAAATAACGACGTTTATTTTTATTGTAATGGGATTTGTCAACTTGTGGTTTGATTATAGTGAAATGCGTTACTTTTGAAAATTTAAATTCCTTGTAATTTTTGGGACGTTACAACTTGGTATCAGAGCACAGCTTGAGTGAATCAAACACATCTCGGTGTGTTTGGTCTCAAGTTGCGGCTATGAAGTTTTAAACTCTTTTACAAAAATCTTTGAAAATAAAGGAAAAAGCGTTTGGGAAACGGTGATCGGGGGCGCAGTGTGTACAGTCAGTCGACGCTATGTGGGAAGGTACGGTACTTAGTGTATTTATTGCTTTCTAGGCATAGGGTATGCATGCTAGATTGCCTATGTTGTTTACACTGTACTGTATGATGACTGCTTGCTAGTAGGAATCAATGCTAGTTATAGTAGGTTGTTAAGTGAAGGCCCTATAGGTTGTATGCAGTAAGAATCATATAGCCTTAGAATATTTGATTTAGTTCTATTGCGCAGCTCTTGTTTGAGTCCAACCGTTCTAGGATAGAATCTTGTATTCGAATGTCTATTTGATTCACGCTGCATGCGACTGGGTATTCGCGAGGCAACTCGTTATGGCTAATAGGGATTCCGTTGTAGCAAGGGTAGTGGGATGAGATGAAATTCCTAGTGAGCTGGGAAGAGTGTTTACATATGAGTAGGTATGCTAAATTGCTTTCTAGAACATAGGAGTATGTATGCTACATTGCTTGGTGCTTAATACACTGTATTATTTGGTTGTTACTTGCTATTAGGAACTTATGCTAACCTTGATAGGTTGTTAAGCGAATGCACTATAGGTTGTATGCGGTAGGAACCGAATAGCCTTAGAATGTTAGATTTAGTTCTATTGCGCAACTCTTGTTTGAGTACAACCGTTGTAGGATGGAATCTTATATTCGAATGTCTATCTGGTTTCCACTGTATACGACTGTGCGTTTACGAGGCGACTCGTCAGGGTTAGTGGGGGTTCCGCCCTAGCAAGGGTAGTGGGGTATTATGTTTATTCCTAGGGAGCTAGGAAGAGCGTGTATATGCGTCGGTATGGACATACGTGTATGGTTTTTGTTTGGGCGAGCAACTACTTGGTATCTCGGGATGGGACTCGGAACGGACAGTGATAGGTGTAGATGGTAGTAGTAGAGCTCCTACTACCGGAAGCACAGGATCAATGTTCGAATCGGGTAAAGTCGCGAGGAATCCAAGGAGTCGAGCGTGAGCGTGTTAGTGTGAGTTATTATGTGCTAATAACTCGTTGTAATATCTACCCTGAATAGCCATCACAAGGAGGAACGACTATAGTAAACATACTAGTACAAGTGTGTACTTGAATTGCTTTGATGGGATGATCGTTGGGGTCGTGTCGAAGGTTATAAATTAGTAGTCGTTGGAATAAAAGGACGATTCTAGTATTAATCACTTGGAGTGACGATGAGGATGATGTTTGTGTCGGGCCAAGATGGATGATTGTGCTAGAATCATAGGCTTATAGAGCCGACTTTGATTTGAGGAAAAATCGTAGGGATTATTTGACGTAATTTCCCAACTTGCCTAAGAGGTTTAAATGTCCGGATGACGTTAGTGGACCGGAGAGATTTGGAGGAGTAGGAGTCGAGGCGTAGAATGTTGACTAAGTCATGCACAAAGTTTGATTTTGAAATAGATTGCATTAACAAATTCTTGTGTTTCAAATCATTTTATGGATGGTGTTTTGGAATTTTGGGAAATGTTCAGCACACACACAAGATTTTGAAATATGGTTTTGAAAGTGTATGAAATCGTTTTATCACGGGAGTGCAAACTTTGTTAGAATTTGTCTCATTTCGTTATTTTTTTCAACGGTTCTTTCGGGTAAGATGATATCCGTGTTTTGTGGTGTTTAAAATGTCGGGCAAGTGACTACGGCTTGTGACTTTAACATTGGAACTCCTCCACATATGTTAGAGTTGAGATGGAAAGTTACATTCCACGATGTCTGTATAAAGCTATTTGAGTGATTTCGTTAAATAAGTTTTGTCTTACGGCATGTTGAGTCGTGTGGGTTTAATTTCACGAGGTGCATATCTTATTTGTTTATGTGACCATTTGGAGAAATCTTGGAAATCAATTTAGAGAACCCCACCTTTTGAGATTTTATGAGGCTTTAGTCGATATTTTCAAATGATGGAAACGGATTGGTTTTTATCTTTAAGTTTGAAACTTACACGAGACAGTTGTGTTTTAACAAAAATATATTTGTAAACCGTTTCATCGTTTTGTATGACTAGCCGACGCGCGTAAGATTTGTTGGTGAACCCTGTGCCACGACATTTTATGTTGGAAAAAGAGGAATTTTGGGGTCAAATGTCGTGGAACTGATTTTGAAATTATGTGCACACTTTTGTCGCACCGGTGTAAGGTCGAGCGGTTACTTTAAATACATGTCATGAGTCAATTCATACTAGAACCGTGACGGTTCATTTTCAAAGAAATTATTTATTTCGCTTTACGTTTTGTGAGTAAACTAAGCTGCAATGAAATGATTTTCGACATGATTTTCATATGTGGGACGAGCGTGTCCATTTTTGCGTAACTACCGACCTGGTAATAGTAGTTTTATTGCTTACGGTCTTTTTGAAATGAAAAATCTTGACGTTGAAAATATTTTGTAAATGATTTTTTAAACCATTTGGGAAGTGCGTTTATAAGTGTTATGTGTCGTTTTGAGAATTTTAAGGGTGTGAGTCCTTTTGGAAAACTCTTTTGATTAACCCGTATCGAGTTTGGGACTAATGTTGATTTTAGAGTATTGCTTGCTTAAACTTTATTTAAACGCGTTTTTGACCGACTTATGGGTCTAGCAAGCGTGGAGCATTTTGCTCGGTTTTGACTTTGAGATAGTCATGGGTCAATTGCACGGTTTTTAATGGCTCGATGTGGAGTTTTGTTGATGGGTTGTTTTGTTGCACAGTTTTGCGCTTATTGCACGTTGAGTATTTACATGTTGGGTGAGTGAGTCATTTCGGGATAGGCATGTTGTTGGTAGACTGTTTTGCATTGGATCCTTGGTCACGTCAGTCAGTCGTTGGTAATGGTCGGTTGGGTATCTCGGGGTGGGACCCCGGTATCCATGTGTTATGACCTTGACTTTCCAGTAGGCACTAAGAGGATACAGTCTTAGGCACTTACCTGAGAGGTAGTTCCGATGTGCCGGGACTTGAGACGTACCTGGGAGGTAGGCGTTAAGGTGTATCTTGTTACGGTGTAACTAGGTTTCCTAGGGCGGGCGAGGAGGATAAGTAGACGGTGGAAGATTGGGTGTCCCACACGCGAGGTTAGTGTAGACCGAATTGTGTCGGTTAAGGGATTGATGCCCTTTGTAATTAAGAGAATAAATGCGCAGTAACCTTTTTGAAGTAAGTAGTATGTTTAGGTGTCGACTTTTGGGCTTGAGGCCAAAACATCTTTAGTGTAACCGGAGAATTGTAGCCGTTTTTAAGATAATTGTAGTGATGGTAGTAGTAACCCCGAGATGCTTAATTGTGATGAATGGTTATAGTGGGATGACCTTCGTGGGTGATTATAAGTTTACTGGGTTGATGATGCGTGTAAGGTAAGTTTTGGGAGTCTATTGGAACTCGTAGGAGTTAATCGACAGTTAATGGTAGGAATGATCGGATCCGAGTATCCAGTTGGGTATATTGGTAGGCAACTTTAGAATGGTTAGAGCTTGAGATTTGACTCGGGATGTATGGAATATCTAAGGTTGGGAGACAACCGAAGTCGTTTGGCTAGGAATGTTTCCAATTGTTGGGGTGTTCTGCCGATCATAATCCCAGTGTCCTAGAAGGAGTACGTTAGTAAGAAAGGTATTCGAGAAGTTTTAGAAGGGGTTTCAAGTGGACTTGGGAACCTGAGGTTGAGATGAGGGAGAACTATCCGGAGCTATTCGTAGGCAGAGACTTCGAGGACGAAGTCTAATCCAAGTGGGGGAGAGTTGTAAAGCCCGTATCCCGGTATGTAATTTATTAGTATTAATTCTTTTTTTAAGATTTATGTAACGTGGTTTCCGTTAGCGGGGTTAGACGAATCGGACCTAATTGTTAAAAATGTCGGAATTTTGGTTAATTGCGAGAAGGATGAAGTTGAGGGGCTAAAAGTGTTAAAGGGCCAAAACACTACATGGGTTTCGGCCCATGCAATTCATAACAGAAACCCTTGTGTTTGTGTGTGGTTGTGGCGTGTGCAGCAAACAAGAGAAAAAGGAAACCAAAACCTAAGTCTTCTTCTCCCCCCTCCCAATTGTGATCGTCGGCCGAGAAGAGAAAAAAGAGAGAGAGAGAGAGATCGAAGAGAGAGAGAGGGAAAGAGAGAAGCCGAGAGAGAGGAAGAGGGTGCTGCCGGCGACGAGGAGAGAGGAGGAAGAAGGTGATCGCTGGCGAGTTCGGTCGGTTTAGAGGACGAGGAAACGTTGCGTCGAGGTAGTTCGTAAACCTTTCGTTTGTTAATTGTCAAAAACCGCCGCAAACCACCACCACCACCGCCGCAGTCACGGCTGCCGGTGGTGGGGTCGCCGCTGCACGCCGATGTAGTGGCGGCAGGGGGTGCGGATGGGTGTGTGGATGTGTGCGGGTGTAAAGTTGCGGAGGAGTCGGGAGTGGGTGACGTTGGGAGGTCTCGCCGGAGGGTGTTACCGTAACCCTCGTCGCCGCCGCCAACCACCACCGCCGCCGGAGGCGGCAGGGGGTGGTGCACGGTTGTTGTCCAGCGTAGTACAGCCCTTTCCAGTAAGCTTGTAGGCTGTTCGGGTCTGTTTGGGTTAAGCTATGTCTTAATGGGTTTATAAACAATATTTGTCATTTCATGTGAAAACGTTTGTCTGCCACTGTTTTGCGACGGCCATAACCTTTCCGTCGTAGCTCGGATTGAGGCGAATCTAGTGCCCACGGTTCACATTCTGTGCCGGACACACTTTTCGTGTTTTAGCGGAAGACCGGTTCGGCCTCTAGCTAGGTGTAAATTGGCTGTTTATACAGCAGGTCCGGAATTGACAGTTTCGCGTTCCGTTTTAAAAAAAAAGGTCATAGTTTCTGCCTCTGTTTTGCGAAAGCCATAACTTTTTATAGGAACGTCTTATTGGGGTGAAACCAGTGCCAAAATCTCCCATTCTGAGTCTAGTAAGTTTCTTATGTTTTGCGGAAAACCCAGTTCGGACCATAGCTAGTGTCAAACTGCTGATTTGTACTGAAAGGTCCTGTTTTTCACTGTACAGCAAGCCGGTTTTGTAAAATCCATAGTAAACTGTAGAAAAATCGTTAGAGCGCGTGCGATATGTCCCTGGAACCCTAAGACATGGGACTTTGTGATTATGGAAAAATATTTCTGGTTTAATCAGTTTATAAGGGGTTAAACAGGTCCCGAACAGACCTGCGTGTTGAGAGTAAAAACTGGAAAATGTGTTTTTAAAGTTAGTAGTCGTGGCTTTGGTTTGGGGCGTCACTTTGACAATTGTTAACGCTTATTTAGGTGGAAAAAGGTGAACTGGTGTTGGCCGGTTCGTGTTGCGGTTGAGGTCATAAGCTTTGCGTTTGAGGTGAGTTCTCTCAGTATATAGGATGGGGATTATATTCGTGTTGCTATAGTTCGAGTGTGTTGATTATGATTGTTTGTTGACATTATTGTGGTGTGGAATATATATATATATATATATATATATATATATATTTGTGTGTATATATTGAACTGTGATTGATGTACTTCTTGATGGATGTTCCAAGAGGTATATGCGTTTGTATAATGGGTTGTGATTATATCTTCTTGAGGGTTGTTCCAAGAAGTATAAGGCCACTTCTTGATGGTTGTTCCAAGGAGTATGGGTATTGGTATAATGTGTTGTGATTATGTCTTCTTGATGGTGGTTCCAAGGAGCATAAGGATTATTATTAATCGTGATATATCTTCTTGATGGTTGTTCCAAGGAGTATATGTATTGGTATAATGTGTTGTGATTATGTATTCTTGATGGTGGTTCCAAGGAGCATAAGGATTATTATTAATCGTGATATATTTTCTTGATGGATGTTCCAAGAAATTTATGTGCTGGTATGTTTAAGGGTGATGCTGATATAATTGCGATCCTATGTAAGGATTGAATTCACTAAGCTTCGAGCTACCCCTTCCCAAAATCTTATGTTTTCAGGTGCGAGTAGCAGTCGGGCGTGACGGTACACACAGGCGCAAGGCGAAGATCGTTTGAATTGATTTTTAGTAAATGGGGATTGAATTATATAACTTTTCCGCTGATTGAATTATATAACTTTTCCGCTGATTGAATTATATAACTTTTCCGCTGCTTAAACTTTGTTGACGGTTTTAAATAACGACGTTTATTTTTATTGTAATGGGATTTGTCAACTTGTGGTTTGATTATAGTGAAATGCGTTATTTTTGAAAATTTAAATTCCTTGTAATTTTTGGGACGTTACTGTAACACCCCCCCTTACCACGACACAATATTGTCCGCTTTGCCCCACTGGCTCACGGCTTTGTTCTTGGCGACCTGGCAAGGACTTCGCAAGGACTTCCCAGGAGGTCACCCATCCTGGTACTACTCCCACCCAAGCACGCTTAACCACAGAGTTCCCAAGGAACCCACATGCTTGTGGCCCCAAAACGCGTTCTGTCTGGTAAGGCCAAGGTTTACTAATATACCCAGCATCTCTCCTGTCCACGACCGATGTGGGATATGCCTAAGGTGTTACACACCCCCCCCCCCTCAGGGACTCATCGTCCTCGATGAGGTTTGCCCCACATCTCGAACGGCACAGGAGTGGCTCTGATACCATTTGTAACACCCCCCTTACCACGACACAATATTGTCCGCTTTGCCCCACTGGCTCACGGATTTGTTCTTGGCGACCTGGCAAGGACTTCGCAAGGAATTCCCAGGAGGTCACCCATCCTGGTACTACTCCCACCCAAGCACGCTTAACCACAGAGTTCCCAAGGAACCCGCATGCTTGTGGCCCCAAAACGCGTTGTGTCTGGTAAGGCCAAGGTTTACTAATATAACCAGCATCTCTCATGTCCACGACCGATGTGGGATATTCCTAAGGTGTTATAGTTACAAGTACACATCCCAATCCCAGTTTGGAAGCATCACTATAAACAACAAAATCATCGGAACCTTCAGGTAATGACAAAATCGGCACGCTGCAAAGTTTCTATTTCAATATCCGGAATGCTTCATCCTGTTATGCTTTCCATTCAAACTTTAGATTCTTTCGGGTCAGCTTAGTCAAAGGCGTCGCGATACGAGAGAAGTCTTTTATAAACTTTCGATAGTAGCCGGCTAAACCCAGAAAACTACGTACTTCGGTTGGCGTTCTCGGCGGTTCCCACTTTTCAATTGCTTCCACTTTCATCGGATCGACTTGAATGCCTTTCTCAGAAACTACATGCCCCAGAAACTAAACCTCTCGTAACCAGAATTCACATTTAGAAAATTTAGCATACAACTGTTCCTTCTTCAATAACTCCAAAATCAAACGAAGATGTTGTGCGTGCTCTTCTTTGAATCGGGAATAGATAAGTATATCATCGATAAATACAATAACAAATCTATCGAGATACGGCTTACATACCCGATTCATTAAATCCATAAAAGTCCAAACGGCATCACTAAGAATTAATAGTGACCGTACCTTGTGCGAAAAGCAGTTTTCAGAACGTCTTCTTCTTTAACCTTCAGCTGATGATAACCAGATCTTAGATCAATCTTGGAGAAATAGCAAGCTCCAACTAATTGGTCGAAGAGGTCATCAATTCTGGGAAGCGGATACTTGTTCTTGATCGTGCGCTTATTCAGTTCCCGATAATCGATACACATTCTCATCGAACCATCCTTCTTTTTCACAAACAAGACTGGTGCACCCCACGACGAAGAACTGGGTCTGATGAAGCCCTTATCGGATAGGTCTTGTAGTTGTGCCATCATTTCTTTCATCTCTGGAGGTGCCAGACGATACGGTGCACGGGCTACAGGAGCGGCTCCAAGAATCAGATCTATACCAAACTCTACTTGTCTAACGGGAGGAAGACTATTCAAGTCTTCTGGGAAAACTTCCGGGAATTCACGGACAACAGGAATATCTTCCAACTTATTCTTTTCTGGCTTAATATCTATCACATAAGCTAAGTAACTCGGGCAACCTTTGCTGACACACTTACGAGCTTTTAACATAGATATAAGGCAAGATTGATGATTTCTATGGTCACCATAAATCACTACCGGTCCCCTCTCAGGCAAGACAACATTTATCAACTTCTTATCACAAACTATGCTAGCCTGATTCTCGGCTAACCAATCCATTCCCACTACGACATCAAACTCGATCAAAGCTATAGGAAATAGTTGAGTAGGTACTCCACACCCCTCTATATTTATCACACAACTATCAAAAACCTCTTTAACGGATACTTGATTATCATTTGCAGTATCTACCATTAAAGCATGGTCTAACACTTTAGGCTTTAAATGCATATAAGCAGCAAATGAAGGAGACACAAACGATCGGTTTGCACCGGAGTCAAATAGCACTTTAGCACGTGTAGAGTTTATTAAAAATGTACCTGTAACCACATTCGGAGTTTCCTCCGCTTCTTTTGCTGTCATCTGAAATGCACGGCCCCTTGCTCTTGGTTGCTCTGGCCTTTGTACTACTGGTCTAACACCTGCTGGTTTCCCCGACGTACCCCCTTGCTGTACTCTTCCTCATGGACAATCAGACTGAATGTGATCCGGAGAATTACATGAGAAACAAAACCGCGTTACTCGACAGTCTTTAGCAACATGTCCGGTCTTCCCACACCTATAACAAACCCGAGTATCAACTTGACAGTTTCCTTGGTGGATACGATTGCATTTCTGACAAGGTCTTTCCGCTGGTCGGAAAGGCGGACGGTTATCAAACCTTTGAAATCTGGATTTCTTTGGATCATACTGTGGTCCTTCCAACTTTCTTTTTCCCATACCTTTATCACTAGTGTTTCTCCCTTTATCCTGTTCCACAGTTTCCGCAGCGTCTACTGCGGCCGAGAAAGTTTATGGTCCTTTAGCAATCACCAGACTTCTGACTTCTGAATTCAACCCAAAGATAAACCTTTCAATCTTCATTGCCTCCATGGCAACGTAGTATTCCGCAAAACGAGACTTTTCCAGAAAACCAGCGGTGTAGTCCCGAACTGATAAATTCCCTTGGTGTAAGTTCATAAACTCCCCTTCCAATTGTTTAACTGCTGCTTGGGGACAAAACTGTTTCCTGAAAGCTATAACGAATTCTTCCCAAGAGAAAGTAGAATATATGTTAGATCCTCCAGAAGAAATAAGAGCTTCCCACCAGTATAGAGCATTTGCCTTCAACATTGCTGTTCCGTATAGCACTCTATCTTCATCAGCACACTTACTAGTCTTGAAGATAACTTCTATCTCCTTCAGCCACCTCATAGCTTTCACTGGGTCTCTATCTCCTGAGTAAGTTGGAGGTTTGCAACTTAGGAACATTTTATAATCACACCTCTTCGTCACTGGTACGACAGTAGGTGTAATAGGCATCTCGTCTTCATGAGTAGGATCTGGTATTTCCGTTTCCGTATTATGAGTTTGGTTGAACATAGCTTGGATATTTGCCTGTAATCTTCCCATTTCAGCCGTTAAGTCGTCTCTCGTAACAAGTTCTGCACCTCGCGGTTGAACTATGCCGCCTGTTCTGCCTCTACCTCTTTCTCTCCCTCTTCCCCTTGTCCCAACTGTTGGATTCGTTCTATTAGGATTTCCTCCTCCCTCTCGATTCATTTGTCGAGTACCACTTGCTATTCTGTAGATTCAAACAAGGTTTATATACACATAAGCACATACCCCATATAACAAGGTATTCCAGTTCAAACATGTACCTGTAAGATCGTAATTACACTGGCCAGGTGTAATCTGAAATTACCTTACATGATGTTCCTTCTACCTTTTATACTTGATCATCCCAAGGTTCTACAATAATAGGGACATCCTACTTCACATGCAGTTTAAGTCTAGGTACATATACAAATACCTAAATCCCTTAAACTAGGGCTCTGATAGCATCTGTAACAACCCGATTCCCAAACATACAACAAATAACATACATTGCATAACATTGTTACATAACAAGATACATCATATAACAAGTACGGTCCCTTAGTCTTTACAATCCAAAATACGGTATTCCATTACAAACTTTTGGTAACTAAATACATGATATCTAGTTATAAAATTAGAACAGCAAAACACGTCTTAGTCTTCATAACATCCTTCTTCCAAAAGCTAAACACATAGTACTCTTCTCATTTGCTCTTACCCGATCCACGACCTGGAATACATATTTTTAAAACAAAATGAGGGTTAGACCTAGAGGTCTAAGTGAGAAAATCCCTGTTAGTTTGAAACCATTTGCACAAACACCATATACATATCACAAGTATAAATACCAAATAGGACTCATGCATTGTGTACTTCCCTGTCTCATTTCCGTGGCCATATTAGTTGGTTGCAAGCCAACTAATAAATTAACTCCGTTGTACGACAATTACAGCCAACACCGTTGTACGAGTATTACAGCCAACACCACCGGTCCTAAGCCCGGCCAACGTATTCTCATATAAAGTATGCTCATGTAAATACAATATCTCAATATATTATATTTCAAACATAAACATATAATCACACCATCTATCATATTCCACCCCACACATATATGTATTCTAGTTTGAAAACATTTTAAAGTAAAGCTCACCTGTTTGTTTATCAAAACTCTTTCCAGTCTTTTTCCACAAGATTTAGCTCTCACTCCAAATTCACAGTATCTGAAACAATTAGATGCAAGTATCTTTTTACCAAATAGAACACATAAGACTTACTAGAGCTAAGAACTCTAGATAACTCAATTCCTCCAATGTTACCCCAAAGCCCGAACTTAAGTCCAGTCCACAGAATAGTCAGTTCTCATTCATTCCCTATCTAAGAATCAACAAAGCATATGTTACTGGATACTCAAAAGCATCTGAACTCTCAAAAGTGACCAAACAGCTAAAAGTTCCCGGACACCCTAACTATCCGGACAACACAACTTTCCGGACAGCTCATACAACCCGGACAGCATAACCTTTCCGGACAACATAAATAATCCGGATAACACCCGAATACCAAAGCAGTCCGGACATCATCCGGTATCTCATTTTAACCGGAAACTTAAGGAAAAGTAACTTACCCGGACAATTCGACTACCAGATACCTGCAAGGAAAACTACTGGACACCTTCAACAAAACTACCGGACACTATCAAAATCATCTGGAAACCTCTGTCTGTTTCCCAATTCCTACCTAGATTTCGACTGAATTTAACCTCAAACATGAAATTGACTATTCTAATCCGATAGAAACCTTCTAAATACAATTATAAACATAAAATACAAAGGAACATACCTTAATATTACTTCCAAGTACACCAATTTGAAGTCTTAGCCAACTAGCCCTTCTTTCTCCTTCTTCTTGTCTCAAAACACACACACATTCACTTTCTGGATATTTTATGTTTTAGAAAATATCTGGATAATTCAAGAGATATTATCAACTTAATTTTTCCATTTAGACCTTGCACTTTTCAATAAAGACCCAAACACCCCTAAACTTATAAATTTACCCAAACTTACCCTAAACATAAATTATAAAGTTAAATAAATTTAACGAAACTAGGATTTAACTAACGAACTAACCCGGGGTATTACAGAACTCATAAAGGGTGGGAACTTTAAGATTTTCTTAAGGTAACACGGATTATCATATCCTAGTCCCCAAAGAGCGTTGAAGTATTTGAATTCTTTCGGTTTGTTCAAATGAATGGTTTGGTCTGATTGTCCTCGTTTATAAAGTTTGGATTAGAGGTCCTTAAGCTTGTTTATCAAGTCAGTATTTTCCTTTTGAACATTTGACTGAAAATTGACAATCTTAGTGTACTCCTCCTGAGACTTGTTTAACTTTTCTGTTAATTCAGATAATTGGTTCTCTAGGGTTTCTGCTCTTTTTGAAATGGCTGAACATTCAGATTGATAGTTTGCTATAACACATTTATGCTCAGCCTTTTCAATCGCTAGCTTGCCTATAGTGACATGTTTGATTTTGGCATCGGCTTCTAGCTTAGTGATTTGGGCTTCTAAATGAGAAACTTTCTCTTTGAGCTCAGAGTAAGTTGTATAAGACATTGTTACTTGAAAGAATATGATCGTGAGACAATTCAAGATATCGATCTAAAGCAGACAATGTATCACAGGATACACAAACGACCCTATCCGACGACTTAGCACGAGGGTCCCGGTATCCGGTTTTGGTGGCTGAACACTGTGTTTTCTATTGGTTAAGCTTTTGTGGGTTTTGAATGGATTTGGATCTTTAAATGCGGTAAAAGAAGGGCTGATTAGTTGTTTTAAGTCGGAAATGTAACCATAATATGTTATTTATCAAAAGTTAAGACTAAATCGCACTCACAAATCGATTTTGGAAACTTGGGGATTTGACAGTGCGACTACCCGGGAATCGCCGCGTCCGGATAGTGGGAGTGCCCGGGTAAAATCATGGGGTTTGGATAGTGTGGGCTTCCGGACAAGCGTGTCCGGGTAGTAGGTGACCGGATAGCTCCCGGATTGTTTTATCGGATAGAGGTTTCCGGACAGTGTTCCGGATAATGTTTCCGGATAGCGTTCCAGATAAGCTTTCCGGATAGTGTTACCGGACACCCATCCGAATAGAGGTTCCAGATAGAGGTTCCGAATAGAGGACCCAGAAAGTGGTGATTACCGGACAGTTGGAGTGTCCGATAGTTTATGTCCGGACAGTTAGTTTACTGATAATTTTGGTGTGCTTTAGGTGTTCGGGTTCGGTTCGACTTATTCAAAAGAAAGGGACGTGTGCGTAGGAAATCACTACAATCAGGTGAGTTCCCTTGACCCTTTTACGTGAAATGATATGTTAAATGTTTTACTACTGATCATGGTATGCTTTGCGGGTATGAGTATTTATAAGCTCTTATGAACTTATCGCATGAAAGTATGTTTTAGAAAGACTTATTAAACTGTTTATAAAGATCGCATGCATTGCTGATTGACTGTTAGCTTTGCTTATATGCTATGTGGTGTCGGGTTGCACAGTGGGATCAATGTACCTCAGGATCCGAGGATCCCTTGGGAGTTCGTTATGAACCAGTAGGATGGAATTAGTTTCCTTCCTAATCGGGTAATGGGGAGTCTGGTTGGGCCCCGATATGAGGCGAGAGGGGAGTCTGCTTGTCCCCGATCGTGGTTCTGGATTATGCGATCCTTGAACACTGTGCAAGTACCCATGTATGGAGTTTTATGTTGAGATGTGTGGTTTGTTAGAGAAATGTTTTATGCTTGTTGTTAAAACCATTTTCGGAGCGAATTCACTAGACCGTTTGGTCTAACCCTGTAGATCTTAGTTTGATCAAGTAACAATGTAAACACAAACGATTAACCCTTTTATTGAATGAATGTGGAGAGTTACAAGATTGGATTGATGAACAGAACTCTCTCTCTAATCTCAATTAGGCGCATCAACTAATCACTAAGCTTAACCTAATTTCCTCTCTAAACACACCTTAAATACCAAGGCTTTAAGCCTAAGGCCCATGGCCCAATAACACACTAATGCCCATATTATCTCTTATAAGACTTTTACACACAAATAAATAAACTATTCTTTTCTTTATATCACTTTCTATTTTATTGGACATTTAGTCCTAACAAACCCTTTCAAAACTAAACCATTTTCAGGGAAGCGCTCTAGTGGTGCCTCGAGCAAAGGTAAAGAGACAACTTGAGCTTAGAGTTGGAGGCAATAGCGGGGAACACTATACTTCTTAATAGTCTTAGCTTAGAATGATCTCGGTTGTGGATAGAATACCTTTCCGCTGCAAATTTTGAATTGTTCAGACTTTCAATGATCTGTTTATGAATCTTTTATGTAATTGGGAACCGTTTTGGGATTTATTTATCTATGTTGTTGTTGTTTGAGTTTTGGGGTGTTACATGGACGATATGCACTTGTGCATACAAGTAACTAGTATGAGAACCGCGCGTTGCGCGGTAGTGTAGATTTTTAATGTAGATATAAATAAATTTTTAGTGTTAATTATAATAATTAATAGATCATATTTAAATGATTGATTTGTAAAAAGTAACAAACATAATTAGCGGAAAATGAATATATAAAATGAGCAATACTAAGTTTTACAAAAATAGAGTAATCCTAAATAAGACAACCCAATGTGTTGATAAAGAGACATCACACTCTCATTTTTATTTACTTCTATTGATTCCAATGTTTCAACTTCTCATTAATGTGGGATCATTCCAACTCAACCAAATATCACCTTTTAAGAAATACTCAATTTTAATTGTACCCCCTCAATACCCTTTGTTCTTCCTTTTATATATATTAAATTAAGAATTAAGATTTTGATTGATACTTTGATTTAGTTGTTTTTATTGTTCTTTTTATATAATAAGATTTAGGTTTTACAAAAAGAGTGTCATCTAAAATAAGACAACCCAATGAGATGATAAAGAGACATCACATCCTCATTTTTCTACATTTTTCTTGATTCCAATGTTTCAACTTCTCATCAACGTGGGATCACTTTTTAAGAAACATTCAATTCTAATTATGCCACCTCAATACACTTGGTTCTTCAACTTTTTATATATTAATAGTTTCTTTTTTAATCTACTATCTTTCCAACACTTAGGATAACCAAACACACCACATTTCAAGATTTAAGTATTCTTAAATTTTGTAATGTCACCTCATAATACTCTCACTAACGTGGATATCTAAAACTCAAGCACAATTCAATTTAATTCTAATTTTCATATAATAAGATTTGTTTTGCAAAATAGGGTCATCCAAATAATATAACCTTATGACTCAAACTTCATTAGATCACACAATGACACATTATCCTTCTTTTTTATACTTACGTCATTTTTTCAATCTTTCAACCTCTTAACAATAAGGGATATCTAAGCTCAACCACAACTAACTTTAACTTTTAATTCTATATAATAAGATTTGTTTTGCAAAATAGGGCCATCCAGTTCCAAATAAGATGTCATTATTACTCAAACCCCATGAATTGACACAATGACATCATATATCTCTTTTTAATACATACAACTCAACTCTAACATTTCAACCTCTTACCGGTGTGGGATATCTAAAACTCAATCACAATTCACCAATACCTCAACACTCAATTATCACTTTAATATTGTTTGGTCTTTTTAATATATATATATACACACACATTTCGATGATTGATTTTTTTATTTCTTAGTTTCTCTTTTTATTATTGTTTTATAGAATAAGGTTTGTTTTGCAAAAAAAATTATCAAATGAGTAAAGCTCAATGATTGATGCAATGACATCCCATTCGTTTTTCTTATATATGCATTTTTATTCCAATATTTTAACTTCTTACAAATATGAGATATCTAAAACCCAACCGCAATTTCAATTTTATTCTTATATAATAAGATTTGTTTGTCAAAATAGTGTCATCCAAATAAGATAACATTTTTGACTCAAACTCTATGAGATCACACAATGACACATTATCCTTCTTTTTCATACATACATCATTTTTTCAATCTTATAACCTTTTACCAATGTGGGATATCTAAACTTAACCACAACTAATAATTTTTATTTTTATATAATAGGATTTGTTTTGCAAAAATAGGTCATCCAAATAAGATAACCTTATTACTCAAACTCCATAACTTGACAAAATGAAATCCTATCTCTTATTTTATACATACCACTCAACTCTAACATTTCAACATCTCACCAATGTGGGAATCTAAAAATGAATCACAATTTATCAATATCTCAATACTCAATTCTCACGTCAATATTTGGTGGTTCTTTTTTTAAAACTAACTTTAATTTTTATTTTTATATAATAGGATTTGTTTTGCAAAAATAGGGTCATCAAAATAAGATAACCTTATTAATCAAACACCCACGACTTGACACAATGACATCTTATCTCTTTTTTTTATAGATGCCACTAACTCTAACATTTCAACCTCTTACCAATATGGGATATCTAAAACTTAATCACAATTCACCAATATCTCAATACTCAATTCACAATTTTCACCTCAATATTTGTTGGTTATATATATATATTTCGATGATTGATTTTTAGTTTCTCCTTTTTATTATTTTTTGATAGAATAAGGTTTGTTTTGCAAAAAAAAGAGTTATCTTATGAGTAAAACTCAATGGTTGACACAATGACATCACATTTGTTTTTCTTATACACGACTTTTTATTCCAAAATTTTAACTTCTTACAAATGTGGGATATCAAAAATGTAACAGCTGAAAACTAAATAGAGCATAACATTTAATATTAAAAAACCAGCCAAAACGGCTCCAATATTTAACCGAATACAGCCATTTCAAAAATAGGTTTGTGAAACAACCTATACACAACTGAGAATTTTAACTAAAAGTCTAAATAACAAGTGGAAACAACTATCGTCTAAAAACATCCTCACTCTAAATCTTCTCCTTGCCCTTGCCAGAACTTCCTACCAACTGCTTCCCTAAAAAGGTTTAGTTTTGGAAATGCGATGGTTAGACCATGAGGTCTAGTGAGCTCCCTCTAGTGGCAACAGTTTCATCATCAAATATTTAAAGCATTTCATAAACAATTATAAACAACATAACTTTAAACAATAAGCTTTCACGTAAAACTGCACATGTAAGTGGCACACTGAAGTCACACATTAGTGGCATCGTGTCAGTCTCACACTGCCTTACTGGGTCACTCCTCCCATGACATAAACGGGACACCCCCCGGTATGAGCACTGGCGGAACACCCCCCCCCCCCCAACTTAGCTAATACACTACTACTTTCAATGTATGCATACATATAATTTACTTTCTCAACACGCATTTTCATATAAAATAAAGCCTATGAATCGGTAAACATCCCTTGCATTTGAAAAACAAACTTTATAACAACTGTCAGTTAGAAAAACTCACCTGATGCTTTTGTTCGAATCCTCCTATCACTCTTGACCTCCAAAAGGAATACCTGAATGAATCGATGCGGAAAAATGAGCTAACCGAATACTATTGGTTTTCACTCCCGACCCTTAGTTAATTTCTCACTCCGCTTAACTCCTAGAAGGAATCTGACCTCGAGAGGCAACACGAACATATTCTACTTCCCGGATAAGGACGGTCTGGATACCCACTTCCCGGGTACGGACGGTCCGGATACTTAGTCGGTTACCGAACATACGAACACCTCTTACCGGGTACTAAACTATCCGGACATGGCTCACCGGATGCGGACTTTCCGGATAACAGGTTACCGGGTGCCTCTTCGGACACCGACTAACCGGATACAACTTAACGGATATCACACCCGGATACACTGACCGCAAGGAATCCCATCTGTATACTACTTACCGGGTTGGGATCCGGAAACCTGCACCGAGCGACTTAGCAGACACGTGATCTTTTGAATTGTTGGGTACGGAATCCACCGCTAATCCCATTCAAACTCGATTTCACAACTATAAATGTATTAATAACAATACTTAACCATTTCTTATCCTTTCCTTACCGCTAATCTAAACGATTTACACTCCCATATTTGATTTTAGCTAATAAAACACCATCTGCCCACAAAAGGCTCAAATACTTGATTCTTTCAATACAATCAACGAATAAGGTTGAGGACATGAGTTACCTGGAATGATTAATGCAGCAACTAGCTTCCAGTTCCCACATCTATTATTTTCTTCCGATTTGGGTGCGATCGATGTTCACAAGAATCTCTCCGCGTTCTTCCAGCCTCCACACACACACATGAAATAAATTTAGGGTAAATGGAGGGTTTTTATACCTTTCACTAATTGCACAAAGGCCCTCTTTCTCTTATTTATTTTTAGGCCCTCCAACTTGTAATTTTCTGAAATCTCCTTTATTCTTATCATCTTGGAAAATAAGATTACAATTATTACAAAAAACCAACTACATTTTCAAAATTATTTTTATTTCTATATAATCAGATTTGTTTTGTAATATAGGACTATCCAAATACGATAATCTTATGACTCAAACCCAATGAGTTGACACAATGACGCCTTATCCATCTTTTTATACATACATCACTTTTCCAATCTTTCAACTTTTACCAATGTGAGATATCTAAACTCAACCACAACTAACTTTAATTTTTGGTTTTATATAATAGGGTTTGTTTTGCAAAAATGGGGTTATCCAAATAAGATAACCTTGTAACTCAAACCCCATGAGTTGACACCATGTCATTCTATCCTTCTTTTTTATACATACTACTCTACTCTAACATTTCAAGATCTCACCAATGTGAGCTATCTAAAACTCAACCACAATTCACTAATACCTCAATTCTCTATCCAACTAACCTTTACATTTTCAAAGGAACCTTCAAACAAAAGATTTTCATTAATGTGGGATAACCAAAATCACATCATAATTGAAGATTTTAAGTTGCTTTAATTTTATAATGAAACTTTAATTTGTATTGGTAAAAATGAGCCAAATCGGGTCGGCCAAAATAAGTCAACCCGGATAAGCAAAAATTAACCAAACCGGGTCACCAGAATAACCAACCACGTGAATTTCGAGGTTCGGTCAAGAGGAGCTAACCCAATGAGTTTCCACAAAGGCATCTCAATCTCTCTTCATATACCAACAATTCATTGTCAACTTTTCATCTCTTCATCAATGTGGGATATACAAAATTCAACCAGAACTCAAGAAATGAAGAATACTCATTCCTTAGGATGTCACCTCATACATGGTGGATTCTCCTTTAATATATATATTGATTGATATATTGATGATTGATATTGATTGATTTTTATATAATATGATTTGTTTTGTAAAATTAGAGTCATCCAAATAAAATAATCTTATAATTCAAACCCCAGGAGTTGACGCAATGACACTTTATTTTGGTTTATATATATATATATACACACACACACATATATATATATATATTGATGTTGGATATCTAAAACTCAACCATAAAAAAATTACTTATTTATAATAAGATTTGTTTTGCAAAAAATATGGTCATCCAAATAAGATAACCTCATGACTCAAACCCCATGAGTTAACACAATGTCATCCTACCATTACTTTTTATACATACCACCATACTCTAATCTATCTACCTTTCATCAATGTGGGATATCTCAAACTCAACCACAATTCACCAAACCTCAATACTCAATTCTCATGATGTCAAGTCATTATTGGTGGTTTCTTCTTTAATATATATATATATATATATATACTAGGAAATTTTACCGTGCTTCGCGCGGTCGTTACAATATGTTGATAAAGAACATTGAGAAGTTTCAACTAAATATGAAATGTTTAAGGTGTAACAATAATTATGATAAGTTTTTATTTATGAATGCTTCTATAATTGTAAGAATAAAGGGAGTTGCAATATTAAAAATAAGACTTTAATGTATAGATAAAAAAAGTAAAAGATTATACAGAGTGGGTTCAGATATTAGCTTCCATTACCGGTAAACCAAAAGAAGTCGTAAAATTGTGATAATCCATTCATTAGATGCAGAGCTAATTTCTTTGTTTTTAGTTGGGTTATTATAACAATACAATGAGGTGGAATATCTTAATTAGGAAAATAGAGTTGCAACATATAGAGATTTACAATAAAATTGTGTTTCATATTCGTTACCCAACTCATTGGAGTAAGTTTTTAATTATATTGATTGTAGTAAAGTTTTAAAAAATTGGTCAGATTTCTATTTACTTTTAAAGCATTCTTTTTGATATCTTAGATGTAACATATTAAACATCCAGGTAACTTTACATTTTATAATTTATTGTTGTAAACCAATAATAGAAAATTAATGCAACATACTACTCATTAATAAAATTCAAAACTTGAACTTGACAAAATGTAAATTATAGTATGCAAAGAGATTTTTTTATCAATGAGCAAAGCATATGTGTTGGTGCAAGTGTACCCAGCTTTAAATATTGTGATATATTTTTGGTACACATAAAATCACATCTCCATATTTATTTTGATGATTACAAAACACACCGCATTATTTGTTATCTAATATTTTATCTGAGTGTGCAGATATTTAAATGATCTCGATAAATTTTTATCTGAAAAATCCAAGTCTGAAGAGTTTCGTCATTTTATTTTAAAATGATAAACACCCTAAAATATTTTATCACTTGGATATTTCGTATCTATATAAATATATTTGAATCAAATATATATATAATATATATATGTTTTTATTAAATATATATATAAATCGCTGATATATATATACATATATTATTTTATTTAAATCACATCTCATGCCTTTTACTGTTGCTCAAAGTCTCAGCCGAAGTAACCCTGCGTTGCCATGCTCTCATTGGACAAAATTTCAGGCGGTATACCGCCAAGGTCCACGCGGTATACCGCGTCACCTTTCACCCATCACCTCTTCTGCATACGAAGCTTCTTTTGTCAGAACCTTTTTCAGGCGGTATACCGCCGTGTGCAACGCGGTATACCGCGCCTCATGTTTCCGTTGGAGCTTCCTTGGTATAAAAGAAGATGCTGGTGATAAAGACCACAAACACAACAGTAACAAGCAGCATTCAAACTCTCAACTCTCAGCTCTCTCATTTATATATATATATTTTATAAAACATTTTTTATAAAATATCCAAGTGTGAGATATTATACAAGAGTGATTACCCATTGTGAGTTATACTCCTCTTGTAAGTATTTGAATAACGGGTGTGTGATCCTGTTTATCTCATAGCAGAGGCTTGAGAAACTATTACAAATTCCTTTGTATTTGGTTTGTGTTCTACCGTAAAGAATACATTTATTGGATCGTGTCGAGAAGTGTCTCGGCTGCTGGTTTATCACAGTTGGTGGTAAATCAGTAAATCTCCGTGTCAAGTATCTCTAACCTTTATCTCTTTATTTATTCCGCTGTGCATTTTTAAATTATATCTGTTTATATAATTGTTGTATACTTATTTATTTATACTCTGCTTTATTTATTCTGTATTTATTTATAAAAGAATTTTTGAAAGTAAAAGATTTTAAATACAACCTTACCCCCCCCTAGGTTGTCTAACATTTGGTATCAGAGCAGGTCTTTCAAAAATATTCTGCATAATTTTCTCTTATTCTTCTAAATGGCTCAACAAACTAATATCGTGTTTTCAAAACCTCCTTTGATAGATACTGAAAAGTTTGGCATTTGGGCCGAGCTATTTGAATGTCACGTGCGTGGCAAAAATCAAAAGATTTGGAATATTATAGAAAAAGGGAATTTTAAACCCACCATTGTGAAAGATGATGTTTATATTGATAAACCTATAGATGACTGGACTACTTCTGATGAAGCTCATTTTTGTTTAAACTTTGAAGCTAAGAATATATTATATGCTGCTTTAACAACTGATGAAATTGAAAGAGTATATACATATAAAACTGCAAATCAAATATGGGAAAGTTTAAATAATACTCATCGTGGAAACACGGAGGTTAAATCTAGTAAAGTGAATATTTTAGTTCACGATTATGAACTATTCGAAATGAAACAAGATGAGTCAATTGACTCAATGTTTAAAAGATTTAACCTTATTGTGACTACTTTGAAAGGTTTGGATCGCACTTATCCTAACGAGGACTATATAAGGAAAATCCTACGAGCCCTTCCTTCGGAGTGGATGCAAAAGATAACATCTTTAGAAGACTCCCGTGACCTTTCCATAATGAAGATAGATGACTTGATCGGTAATCTTAAAGTGCATGAAATTGCACTTAAAAGAAACAAAGATCGGGAGCAAGTTAAAAAGAAGTCAATCGCTCTCAATGTCTCAACACCAAAAGTTGAGAAGAAAAAGGAGAAAGCTAGCTCCTCGAAAGATCCATCCGAAACTCTCGATGAAGTCGCCATGTTGGTAAGAAACTTTTCCAAATTTCTTAATAATAATAATAAATTTTCTAACAATGGCAGATTTCAAAGAAACGGTAACTACCGTCGTGGTGGTGAAAATCGAAGTCGTAAGTTCCATAAACGAGACGAAAAAGTTAAGAAAAATGGCGACTCGAGTGAAGACGATAAAGCTAAGCCAAAGAGAGGCTTTTGCTACTCATGTGGTGACAAAGACCACTACGCCAATGAATGTCCGAAAAAGAACAAGTTCCAAAAGAAGAAGGAGAAAGCCTTCATTGGATGCGCGTGGAGCGAGAGTGAAGAAGAAGATGACTATCAAGCCATTTGTCTTATGGCCGAAAGCGACGACGAGGTAAAATCTTCTTACTCGGATTACGATAGTGATTATGAAAGTGATAATGAAAATAATCTTGAAGAATTATATGAATCTTTTCATAAAATGGCCGCTCTTGCAAATCGTTACCAAGATGAGAATGCTATGTTAAAAGAAACTGTAAATGCATGTAGAAAGGAAATAAATAATGTTAAACAAAAATCTGAAAATGATATGGATATAATTGCTAAATTAGAAACTAAATTAGGAGAAAAAGATTTTTGTAAATCTTGTGATGTTTTAAATAAAGAAATTGCATGTTTAAATAAAAAATCACATGAAAATATTATTTGTACAAAATGTGATATTCTTGAGAATGAGATTACTTGTTTAAAAGCTAATTGTGCTTCATATGAAAAAGATAACATGCTAGCTAAAGCCTTTGAAAGTAGTAATAAAAAGGTTCTTAACATGCTTAATATGACTAACCGTATAAAATGTAGAAAAGGTATTGGTTCCGATACATGCAAAGATAAATGTTCATGTAAACCCATCAAAAGATTTTATGAAACACCTAAAGTAAATACAAGAAATCAATATGTGCAAAAACCTCCGTATGTGCGTAAAATAAATAATGTAAATTATAATACGAGAAAACCGTATGCTCGCATGTACCATGATAAATATTCTAAACCTAATAATAATGCGAATGTAAATGCTTGTTTTTATGTGTATGATAAATATAATCGCAAAATTAAAATGGTAAATAAATGGATTCCAAAAGGAATGTTTAGTAATGATAATCCCGGTGGTATGCGTTTATGGTTTTAAATGTGTTATGTATATGTGTTATATATTATATATAAGTAAAATATTGTTATTTGTACTTTTTATACTATTCATATATATATATACATACGTACTGCAAATATATATATATATATATATTTTATTTAATTTTTTTAATTCTTATATATATATATTTTGTTTGACTTGACATGTATTATATATATATATTTGTGTTTGATATATTATATATTAAAGTTGTGTAATGTATTATATATATATATATATATTCTGTTTGACTTTATATATATGCATGTTGGTTGACATTGAAACTAATTGTCAAGGACCCACGAGAAATGGGGACCATAAAAGTTACATCTTCATTATTGTAGATTGACCTTGATATGGACTGGATACTCGATAGTGGTTGCACACGTCACATGACCGGAAACAATAATCTCTTTTCATCATATAAGTCATGTGATGGTGGACAGGTAATTTTTGGAGGAAACTCCAAAGGAAATATAATTGGTAGAGGTACAGTTTCTTGCAACAATGTTCAATTTCTTAATGTTAATCATGTTGATAATTTACATTTTAATTTGTTAAGTGTTCGCCAATTGTGTAAAAATGGTATAACTGTTGTCTTCGAAGAAGACTCGTGTAAAATCATAAAAAATGGCAAAGTTCTTTTAAATGGTTTTGTAAAAGGAAATTTATATATTTGTAAAACTGTTGTATCTGAAAATGTATGCTTATCTTCTATTAATGATGTTTCTACTTTATGGCATAGGCGTTTAGGTCACGCTAATCTAAGATTAATGCAAAACTTAAAAAATAAGGAGCTTGTGAGTGACCTGCCAAAATTAAAGTTTGATAATCATTTTTGTGATGCTTGTCGTGTCGGCAAACAACATCACGTTTCTCATAAATCAAAAAATGTTATTTCTACTCAAAGAGTTTTAGAACTTTTACATATGGATCTTTTTGGCCCGATGGCTATTCAAAGTTTTGGAGGAAATTTTTATACTTTGGTTATTGTGGATGATTATTCCCGTTATACTTGGACTTTATTTTTGAGACATAAAAATGAGGCTTTTGAAAAGTTTAAAATTTTGGGAAAACGAATTCAAAACCAACAAGGTTGTACGATTGTTTCCATACGTACGGACCATGGACGAGAATTCGATAATGATGTACAATTTGGTGCCTTTTGTGATAAACATGGTATAACTCATAACTTTTCGGCTCCTCGAACTCCTCAGTCAAACGGGGTTGTTGAAAGGAAAAATCGAACGTTGCAAGAAATGAGTAGAACTATGCTAAACGAACATCAAGTTCCCCAAAAGTTTTGGTGTGATGCCGTTGCTACCGCGACCTATGTGCTTAACCGTGTCCTAATTAGAGGTATCCTAAATAAGACACCATATGAACTTTACCGAGGTAGAAAACCTTCCCTAGCTCACCTGAAAGTTTTTGGTTGTAAATGTTTCATTTTAAACACCAAATCCTACTTAACCAAATTTGACCCTAAAGCCTATGAAGGAGTGTTCCTAGGTTACTCTTGGAATAGCAAAGCCTATAGAATCCTAAATAAGGAGACCATGGTAGTAGAAGAATCCTTAAATGTTAGCTTTAACGAGAGTCCTCCCAAACCTAGTGCACCCTTAGCAAATGACAATATCCGTGAAGGAGACGTCTTAGCACAACAACTTAGCAACTTGGATTTAAGTACCCAACCTTCCACAAATAATATTGAATCTAGTGATGCCCCTCCGTGCTTTATTCCACAAGGTATAGATGATCCTAACCTTAGAACCGCTCGAGGCCATCCCGTAGATCAAATTATAGGTGACCTAAACCAAAGGACAACTAGATCACAAATCCATACCCATTGTGCTTTCCATGCCTTTATCTCAACCATAGAACCTAAAACCATAGATGAAGCTTTAGGTGATGAGGATTGGATTATGGCCATGCAAGAAGAGTTAAACCAATTTTCTAGGAATGATGTGTGGGACTTAGTGCCTAGCCCTAGTAGTCAAACCATTATTGGCACAAGATGGGTCTTCCGTAACAAGGTAGACGAGAACGGTGGAGTCACACGAAACAAGGCACGTTTAGTTGCCAAGGGGTACAGTCAACAAGAAGGTATAGATTATGACGAAACCTTTGCACCGGTTGCAAGGTTGGAGTCTATTCGAATGCTTCTCGCTTTTGCAAATGCTAAAGATTTTAAGTTATTTCAAATGGATGTTAAAAGTGCTTTCTTAAATGGTATTATAAATGAGGAGGTATACGTTTCTCAACCTCCCGGTTTTGAAAGTTTTGAAAACCCGACACATGTTTATAAATTAAAAAAGGCGCTTTATGGTTTAAAGCAGGCTCCGCGTGCTTGGTATGATAGATTAAAAACCTTTTTAATTGTTAGTGGTTATATTATGGGTAAAATAGATAATACTTTATTTGTGAAATATGTTCAAAATGATATTGTGGTTGTGCAAGTATATGTTGATGATATTATTTTTGGTTCCACTAATGAAAAATTGTGTAATGAATTTTCTGCGAAAATGACTAGCGAATTTGAAATGAGCATGATGGGAGAATTAAAATTCTTCTTAGGATTGCAAATAAAACAATGTGAAACTGGTATTTTTATTAGTCAATCTAAATATTGTAAAGATATGTTGAAAAAGTTTAACTTTGAAAATGTCAAACCCGTTGAAACTCCAATGACCACAAATTTGCAATTATCTCGTGACGAGGAGGGAAACGATTTTAATGAAAAGATTTATCGTGGTATGATTGGTAGCTTGTTATATTTAACTGCTAGTAGACCTGATATTATGTTTAGTGTATGTTTATGTGCTCGTTTTCAATCTTCACCTAAACAAACTCACTATGAAGCTGTCAAGCGTATTTTTCGATATTTACGAGGTACTACTAATCTTGGCTTATGGTACGCAAAGAAACCCGAGTTAGAAGTAACGTGTTTCGCCGATTCCGATCTTGGTGGATCTATTGTTGACCGAAAGAGTACTAGTGGGGTATGTGCCTTTATAGGTCTCTCACTTGTATCTTGGTTCTCTAAGAAACAACAATCCGTAGCTTTGTCTACCACCGAAGCGGAATATGTAGCCGCCGCAAGAGCATGTGCTCAAGTCCTTTGGATGAAACACACACTTACCGATTTTGAGGTACACCTAACCAAAATTCCAATTATGTGTGATAACTCAAGTGCCATAAACTTAAGTAAAAATCCCGTTTTACACTCTCGTACCAAACATATTGAATTGAGACATCATTTTTTACGAGATAATGTTCAAAAAGGCAAAATCGTGCTGGAAAAGGTTGATTCGGAAGATAATTTGGCCGATATTTTCACTAAAGCTCTAAACAAGAAGGCGTTCTTTAAATTAAGACTTGGTTTAGGCATGCTTGAGTATAACCCTTGATAAATACTAACTCTCAAATATTTCGTATTTTGAGGGGGAGCATCTTTCGAGGGGGAGCATAGCGTCTTTCCTAACCCTTTTTGCTTCGACAAAAGGGGGAGAGAAACCGAGTATGCTCTCGTGTTTAGCGTTGTGTTTGTCATCATCAAAAAGGGGGAGATTGTTGGTGCAAGTGTACCCAGCTTTAAATATTGTGATATATTTTTGGTACACATAAAATCACATCTCCATATTTATTTTGATGATTACAAAACACACCGCATTATTTGTTATCTAATATTTTATCTGAGTGTGCAGATATTTAAATGATCTCGATAAATTTTTATCTGAAAAATCCAAGTCTGAAGAGTTTCGTCATTTTATTTTAAAATGATAAACACCCTAAAATATTTTATCACTTGGATATTTCGTATCTATATAAATATATTTGAATCAAATATATATAATATATATATATGTTTTTATTAAATATATATATAAATCGCTGATATATATATACATATATTATTTTATTTAAATCACATCTCATGCCTTTTACTGTTGCTCAAAGTCTCAGCCGAAGTAACCCTGCGTTGCCATGCTCTCATTGGACAAAATTTCAGGCGGTATACCGCCAAGGTCCACGCGGTATACCGCGTCACCTTTCACCCATCACCTCTTCTGCATACGAAGCTTCTTTTGTCAGAACCTTTTTCAGGCGGTATACCGCCGTGTGCAACGCGGTATACCGCGCCTCATGTTTCCGTTGGAGCTTCCTTGGTATAAAAGAAGATGCTGGTGATAAAGACCACAAACACAACAGTAACAAGCAGCATTCAAACTCTCAACTCTCAGCTCTCTCATTTATATATATATATATTTTATAAAACATTTTTTATAAAATATCCAAGTGTGAGATATTATACAAGAGTGATTACCCATTGTGAGTTATACTCCTCTTGTAAGTATTTGAATAACGGGTGTGTGATCCTGTTTATCTCATAGCAGAGGCTTGAGAAACTATTACAAATTCCTTTGTATTTGGTTTGTGTTCTACCGTAAAGAATACATTTATTGGATCGTGTCGAGAAGTGTCTCGGCTGCTGGTTTATCACAGTTGGTGGTAAATCAGTAAATCTCCGTGTCAAGTATCTCTAACCTTTATCTCTTTATTTATTCCGCTGTGCATTTTTAAATTATATCTGTTTATATAATTGTTGTATACTTATTTATTTATACTCTGCTTTATTTATTCTGTATTTATTTATAAAAGAATTTTTGAAAGTAAAAGATTTTAAATACAACCTTACCCCCCCCCCTAGGTTGTCTAACAATATGGACCCAAGGATGAAACATCTAATCGAGCTTTTCATATTAGCATTGGCTTCTTAAAACGGATTTTTTCCTCAAAACTCTGATCATGAAATAACAACATAAACAAAAATGTTATTTTTCAAATGTTTGTATGTTTTACTTGAAAATATCAATTGTTGAGTTATTTGATAAGTCTAACTCTTTTGAAGTATTTATCTTCATAAATGTTGTAAAACACCCATATTTGGGATTTTTGGGATATTTGATGTGTTTCTCATAAATATATCCTTAAAATATTTATTGTTCAAAATGAAGTCTATTTGATGGTTTAATCATATTAGTGTAAATGATTTTATAAACCATTTGGGAGAATGCACAATTTAGTGTCAAAAGTAATTTTGAGAATTATAAGGGTACGAGTCCTTTTTGGGAAAACCCTTTTGTTTAACCCGTGTCGAGTTTTGGGTTAATAATGATTTTGTGGTACGTGTTTACCTAATCGATGTTTAAATGCATTTTATGCTATGATGAGCGTTATTTATGGGTCTAATAAGTTTTGAGCATTTTGCTCGGTTTTGACCTTGAGGAAGTATTGGGGACATTTGTCCGGTTCTAATGGCTCGATGTGGAGTCTTATTTATGGTTTGCTTTTATTGCACCATTTTGCATATTATTGCACGTTGTTGATATTTACATGCTTGAGTGCGTTAGTCATTCCGGGATAGGCATGTTATTATAGACTGTGTTGCATTGGATGCATAGGCACGTGAGTCAGTCTTTATTTGATGGTCTACTGGGTGTCGTGGGATTTGACCTGGCCCCATGTTATATGACCTTTACTTTCAAGGGTACGATAGGAGAGCTGAGTCATGGATGAGCACGGTGGGCGAATATGACCTTCGCCATGTCGGGGCAATGACGTGGTTGTATCCCCCTTGGGCCGAGCCTTTGGCGGTATTCTTAGTAATATTTCGCTAAGGTCAGCTGTCTCTTGGTCGTAACTTGAAAGGCGTCGTATGGGACACTTGGGCTTTTATGTAGTGGAGTGTCGTACGATAAACATTGTTTGAGTGGCGTACTTCTGTGTTCATCCACTCTCAATGGATACGGGTCTCCCCCGTCGTTGGCCAAGCTACTTGGGATTTTATATTGTCCCCGTTTTATTATTATTGTTGGTCTTATACATTTGACTGCGATTGAATGACTTTAATATTGGATTCCCCTCCATGTATATTAAAGTTTAAATGAAGCATGTTACTTCCATATTTATGGTATTTGGAACTTCATTACATTTGACGTTTGCGTGAGTATTGGTTCGTATTATGTTTTCAATAGGCGTTAGCCTAACCCTTTTTATTTGTCGGCATGTGCAACAGGTCTCATGTTGGGAGTAGTTCTAGTGACACGTGTGAAAGAGTGTGTACTAGGAATGTGCTCGTGAGGTGAATGGATTAAATGATGTCTTCCGCATTTACCCGTGGGAATAGCACTTTGTGTTTGGGTTAAGTAATACCCGAAGTGAGTTTAGTATTTGTAATAAGATTTGAAATATGTAACGTTGAGATTGATTACAGATTTTAATTTGAGGTATTTCACCTATTGAATTATAGGGAGGAAATCCTATTATTTCGGATGTATTATAAAAAAATTTAATTAGTTGCTCTTTTCCAATTCGAGGGTGTTACAGTGAGAGTGAGGTGCACAGTCTAATTCTAGGAGGGTGTTTGGGATTGCTTATCTTTTTTTTTACTTATGCTTGTTTTTAAAAGAGTTTATCAACTTATGTGGTGAGAAAAAAGAGTTCTTTAAAAAGTGTTTGGATTAGCTTATTGTGGTGTGGAAACGTGATAAGCAAACAAAGAGTTTTTTTTAGTTTTTGGCAAATTTTGCTTATATATGTAAAATGATCGAAGAGGGCATTCTTCTATATTGGGGTGTCTTGTGTAGGGTTTAACGAGAGCAGATATGTGTGTGTCTTGTGTAATACCCCGGGTAAGTTCGTTAGTTAAATTTCCCTTCCCGTTAAAATTAGTTAACTTAAAATTTGATGTTTAGAGTAAGTTTGGGTTAATTTATAAGTTAAAGATGTTTTTGGCATTAGTGAATAGTTCAAGCCTTAATTGTAAAATTAGTTTTGATATTATCACCTTAGACTCCAGATATTATCACAACTCAGAAAAATATCAGTGTGTGTGTTTTGAGACCAAAAAAAGAAAAGAAGAAGATTAAGGCTAAGGCTTCAAATTGGTGTACTTAAAAGTGATTCTGAGGTATGTTCCTTTACATATTATGTTTGTAATTGCTAGTAGATAGTTTCTATCGGAGTAGAATCACCGATTTCATGCCTGGTAGTAAATTCTGTCGATTCTGGGTAGAAATGGGATAAACCGACAGAGGTTTCCGGACGATTTTTGGTGGTGTCCGGTAGTCTTGTTGATAGTGTCCGGTAGTCCCTTTCGATGGTGTCCAGACGAGTCGATTATCCGGTAAGTTCTCTTTTCTATGGTTTTAGGATGAATTAGATACCGGATGGCATCCGGATTACCTTGGTGTCCGGATGATGTCCGGATTGTTGATGTTGTCTGGGAAGAGTTGGGTTGTCCGGATTGGTCTTGTTGTCCGGAAAGTTCATGTTGTCCGGATAGTTCTTGGTATCCGGAAACATTGGCTGTTTGGTCACTTTTGAGGATAAGAGTTAGATAGATTTATCTAGAGTTCTTAGCCTGTTAGTAAGTCTTATGAGTTCTTTTGGTAAAGAGTTATTTGTATGCAAATTGTTTCAGATTCTGAGAATTTTGGGTAAAATATCGGATAGCTCGGAGAAAAGCTTGGAAGGGTTTTTGATAAGCAATCAGGTGAGTTTTTACTTCATACTGTTTTCAAACTGGAATACATATACATATACATATATATATATATGTGAGATGAATATGTGGTAGGAATGCGACGACGTGTTTATAAATAAAGTATGATATATTGAGGTGTATATTATATTTATTTATATGAGCATTACACTACACGAGAGCACATTGATCGGGCTTAGGACCGGTGGAGTTTTGGCTGTACGGAGGGACAGCGGTGTTGGCTGTAATTTTAGTACAGCGGAGTAAACTGATTAGTTGGCTCGCAACCAATTAATATGGCCAAGGGAAATGAGGAGAGGTACACGGTGCACGAGTCTTGCTTGGTATTTAAATACTTGTTGTATATTTGTGTTTTACAAAAGGATTACTAAAATGAAAGAGATTATCTCACTAGACCGTTTGGTCTAACCCTCATTTTGTTTTCAAAAATATGTATTTCCAGGTCGAGGAACTTTTAATAGCAAAGGGAAGGATAAAGTGTAGGATGCGGTTGATAGCTGACGAAGTTTAGAAAATGCTTATGTTTTGTATTGTATAGTTTTGAGACTATGGGACCGTACGTGATTTATTATGTATCTTTTGTTATGAATGTAACGATGTTATGCAATATATGTTATTTGTTGTATGTTTGGGAAACCGGGTCGTTACATCTTGTGTAGGGTTTAAAAAAAGTTGAGTTAAAAATGTAATTTGAATAAATAAGTTGATAAGGAGAAACAAATAAGTTAGTATGAACTAACTTATCAAAAACAACTTATTTGTGGTGAGGAGAAGTCATAAGTACTTTTGTTTTTTTCAATTCAAACACTAGAAATAACTTATTTGCGGTGAGAAAAAACTATAAGCAAATAAATCAAAAATATAAGCAATCCCAAACACCCCCTAAGTCGATTTAAGATTAAAAGATTGAGCATGTGGATAAGTGTCATATTTAAATGGATGGTTTTCTATGATTTATGGGTTGAGTATTTTGTCGTCAACCACATATGAAGGTTTGCCTAAACTAGATTTATTCACGTATTTGAGTGAATTGGGATCTTAATTCACTTTAGAAAACGCTTTATACCTTTTGGGAACTTTTCTCCTAGATTTTGGGTGCGTTGAAAAATGAGTCGTTTATATCCCTTTTGTAAACTCTTTTGGAAATCATAATCTATGTTGCAAACTTTCATTTAAAAAATTATTTCAATCATGCTATAAACTCTTGAACTCACTAGGCGTTAGCCTAACCCTTTTTATTTGTCGGCATGTGCAACAGGTCTCATGTTGGAAGTAGTTCTAGTGACACGTGTGAAAGAGTGTGTGCTAGGAATGTGCTCGTGAGGTGAATGGATTAAGTGATGTCTTCCGCATTTACCCGTGGGAATAGCACTTTGTGTTTGGGTTAAGTAATACCCGAAGTGAGTTTAGTATTTGTAATAAGATTTGAAATATGTAACGTTGAGATTGATTATAGATTTTAATTTGAGGTATTTCACCTATTGAATTATAGGGAGGAAATCCTATTATTTCGGATGTATTATAAAAAAATTTAATTAGTTGCTCTTTCCCAATTCGAGGGTGTTACAGTGAGAGTGAGGTGCACAGTCTAATTCTAGGAGGGTGTTTGGGATTGCTTATCTTTTTTTGACTTATGCTTGTTTTTAAAAGAGTTTATCAACTTATGTGGTGAGAAAAAAGAGTTCTTTAAAAAGTGTTTGGATTAGCTTATTATGGTGTGGAAACGTGATAAGCAAACAAAGAGTTTTTTTTAAGTGTTTGGCAAATTTTGCTTATATATGTAAAATGATCGAAGAGGGCATTCTTCTATATTGGGGTGTCTTGTGTAGGGTTTAACGAGAGCAGATGTGTGTGTCTTGTGTAATACCCCGGGTAAGTTCGTTAGTTAAATTTCTCTTCCCGTTAAAATTAGTTAACTTAAAATTTGATGTTTAAGGTAAGTTTGGGTTAATTTATAAGTTAAAGATGTTTTTGGCATTAGTGAATAGTTCAAGCCTTAATAGTAAAATTAGTTTTGATATTATCACCTTAGACTCCAGATATTATCACAACTCAGAAAAATATCAGTGTGTGTGTTTTGAGACCAAAAAAAGAAAGAAGAAGATTAAGGCTAAGGCTTCAAATTGGTGTACTTAAAAGTGATTCTGAGGTATGTTCCTTTACATATTATGTTTGTAATTGCTAGTAGATAGTTTCTATCGGAGTAGAATCACCGATTTCATGCCTGGTAGTAAATTCTGTCGATTCTGGGTAGAAATGGGATAAACCGACAGAGGTTTCCGGACGATTTTTGGTGGTGTCCGGTAGTCCCTTTCGATGGTGTCCAGACGAGTCGATTATCCGGTAAGTTCTCTTTTCTATGGTTTTAGGATGAATTAGATACCGGATAGCATTCGGATTACCTTGGTGTCCGGATGATGTCCGGATTGTTGATGTTGTCTGGGAAGAGTTGGGTTGTCCGGATTGGTCTTGTTGTCCGGAAAGTTCATGTTGTCCGGATAGTTCTTGGTATCCGGAAACATTGGCTGTTTGGTCACTTTTGAGGATAAGAGTTAGATAGATTTATCTAGAGTTCTTAGCCTGTTAGTAAGTCTTATGAGTTCTTTTGGTAAAGAGTTATTTGTATGCAAATTGTTTCAGATTCTGAGAATTTTGGGTAAAAGATCGGATAGCTCGGAGAAAAGCTTGGAAGGGTTTTTGATAAGCAATCAGGTGAGTTTTTACTTCAAACTGTTTTCAAACTGGAATACATATACATATATATATATATATATGAGATGAATATGTGGTAGGAATGTGACGACGTGTTTATAAATAAAGTATGATATATTGAGGTGTATATTATATTTATTTATATGAGCATTACACTACACGAGAGCACATTGATCGGGCTTAGGACCGGTGGAGTTTTGGCTGTACGGAGGGACAACGGTGTTGGCTGTAATTTTAGTACAGCGGAGTAAACTGATTAGTTGGCTCGCAACCAATTAATATGGCCAAGGGAAATGAGGAGAGGTACACGGTGCACGAGTCTTGCTTGGTATTTAAATACTTGTTGTATATTTGTGTTTTACAAAATGATTACTAAACTGAAAGGGATTATCTCACTAGACCGTTTGGTCTAACCCTCATTTTGTTTTCAAAAATATGTATTCCAGGTCGAGGAACTTTTAATAGCAAAGGGAAGGATAAAGTGTAGGATGCGGTTGATAGCTGACGAAGATTAGAAAATGCTTATGTTTTGTATTGTATAGTTTTGAGACTATGGGACCGTACGTGATTTATTATGTATCTTTTGTTATTAATGTAACAATGTTATGCAATATATGTTATTTGTTGTATGTTTGGGAAACCGGGTCGTTACATCTTGTGTAGGGTTTAAAAAAAGTTGAGTTAAAAATGTAATTTGAATAAATAAGTTGATAAGGAGAAACAAATAAGTTAGTATGAACTAACTTATCAAAAACAACTTATTTGTGGTGAGGAGAAGTCATAAGTACTTTTGTTTTTTTTCAATTCAAACACTAGAAATAACTTATTTGCGGTGAGAAAAAACTATAAGCAAATAAATCAAAAATATAAGCAATCCCAAACACCCCCTAAGTCGATTTAAGATTAAAAGATTGAGCATGTGGTATACTATCTAATCGTAAATCGATTTGAGATTAAACGATTAACCTAAATATGACGGATAAATATTTATTTATATTAATATTTGGGCTAAACTTGCTTCTTTTTTGTTAATATTTCATATATGGGGTTAATTGATATAATTATACTTAATTGAGAGCTTATTTAATTTCTTATTTGTGATTAAGATCCGGTTGAAGGACTTATTTTAACCGGTGTAAATTTAAGAAAAGACAGAGGTCGTTAGAGTTTGTTAACGACTATAATCAACTTGGGTTTGTTTTTTATGTTTACGACTTTCGAATCAATGATAGGTGCAAACATCTTAATCGAAGTCAAACTAATGTAGGGTTTTAATTCGTTGTTTATAATTAGTTTTTAGTCGCATGTTTAGTTTAGTTAATCAAACCACCAACCCCCCCCCCCCTTTTTTTTACTTAACGTGTATAAGTAAAATAATTGTCACGGCCGATCCATGTGGATTCGACCTGACTTACCACTATTACAGTTATTATTGTTACTTGGGACAGTTAGAACTTATTATTCGACAATCTTGACAACCGTCATTTAACCCCTATATATATATATATATATAGAGAGAGAGAGAGAGAGAGAGAGATGAAAGTTCAAATGAAAACTCATTTTCAATTGTGAACGTGAGGACGAATCTTGGTCCTTCCATCTCTATTGATCCAATGACTCATATTAAATAGAGTTTTTAATTAAAATTATTAATTAAGGTGATTAGGGGTAAAAATGAAAGATAATTTAAACATACGCCTACCATATTTGACTTTTTATTTTCTTTTTTAATTAAAAACATTTACCCCCCTTAAAGTTTAAAATAAATTATCTTAAAAATTACTAATATTTTAATCAAACAAATTACATCAAAAAAACGAGAATTTCGTGCTCTTCGATATGACATCCATATCGATATAGTTTTTTTTGTTGTTTTAACCGTTTTTACGTGAAATGTCATATATGTGTTATATTCATTATGAATATTTATGTACGTTCAAGTGTTTACAACATCTCGACACCGTAAGTCGACATCACCTTCTACAACACTTTCTTCAACGTCCTAAGGCATCGTGTTATTCATTACCGTAACCCAACACCCATCGAGATGAATCGGGAACCTATCGAGTTTCGATTGTGAACCGAGGAACGAAAGAGAGTGCGTCACGTCTCCACACCTTCACGGGTCACTCATGTATTATTCTTCATGAATAATGTATCATTCAGTATGAATAATACATCATTCAATATGAATAATACATCATTCAGGGTGAATAATACACGATTCATGAATTCGTGTATTATTCATCCTGAATGATGTATTATTCATACTGAATACTGTATTATTCATCCTGAATAGTGAATATTTGTTATTCATACTGAATGTGGATAGTTGGAGATGTGCATGCATATTCATAAAGAATAAAACCAAGTTTCGGTTGTGAACCGAAACACAAAAGAGAGTGTGTCATGTGTTCACACCTTCACGGGTCATTCATACATTATTCATCATGAATAATGTATCATTCAGGATGAATAACACAACATTCAAGGTGAATAATACACGATTCATGTTTAATAATACATGAATCAACAATTCGTGTATTATTCATCCTGAATGTTGTATTATTCATTTTGAATACTGTGTTATTCGTCATGAATAGTGAATGAACGTTCCCCTTTGTTATTCATACTGAATATGGACAACAGGAAACGTGCATACATATTCATACTGAATATAACACATACATAGCATTTCACGTAAAACGGTTAAAATAAAGAAAAAACTATATCGAGATGAATGTCATATCGAAGAGCACGAAATTCTCGTTTTTTTGATGTAATTTGTTTGATTGAAATATTAGTAATTTTTAAGATAATTTATTTTAAACTTTAAGGGGGTAAATTTTTTTTAATTAAAATAGAAAATAAAAAGTCAAAGATGGTAGACGCTGATTCAAATTTCCATATTTGTCCCTAATCACTTCTCAATTGGTTTTATTAAGTTTTAACCTATGATTAGTTTTTCAAATCTTAATCAATGGTTGCGACTTGTCCTCATGTTCACAATTGAATTTGAGTTTTCATTTGAACCCACCTCTCTCTCTCTATATATATATATATAGAGAGAGAGAGAGAGAGAGAGGGGGAGAGAGAGGTGTGTTCATACGAGAACGATAACTATTTAAGAAAAACAAGAAAACAGTCGTTATGTACAAAATCATATATGATTCACGTACAAAATCATATATGATTACACGACTTTTCCCACCACTTTAAGTCGTGGCCAAAATCCATTTTTTGCAGTTAATGTAAAATCACATGTAATTTTGTACATGATTTGTTGTTTTTTTTTTTTTAAATAATTAGCGTTCTCGTTTGAACTTTTTTCTACATTAACAGTTTATTAGTTATCAACTAACTTATTAGCTACTTTATAAACAAATAACTTAATTTTTTAACATTTTTTTCTTTTTAAGGCGATGCGTATTTAAAAAAATTGTATTCATATGGAAGACGTTTTGTACAAATTTCGTAAAGAATAATGAACTTAAAGGTGGTAAACATGGAAAGATCAACTTGTAATTTTATAATAAAATTATGCGAACGTTGTAATGGTGTGTCTGTCATGACTGACACATGTCCAGATACACCCGTTGGATCCACATCCCCTAAATCCAACGGCCAAAAGCCTTCTCCACCTTTTCAAAACCGCTTATATAAAGGTACGTCCAACCATAGTTTCCAGAAGAATTCAGGCACACATATGGTCTGTAAGATATTTTCCAATCCAAAACCCTAGAAAAAGGCAACATATTCGTTTTCTTATTCAGTTATTGATTCCGGTTAGGGAATGCAGAGAGATGAGAGGAGATTCGCGGCTGTCTAAATGTGGCCGGGATACAAAACTCATCGGCGGCAGGAATTGCCACCGCAAACACGTTGAAGACGGGTGAAATAATCGCGTTTTCTGGTAATTCTGGTGTCGCTTTTGGTACTTTTTTCAATTTCTAAAACTGCACAAGTGATCTAACGTAGAGATGCCGGTGGTGGAGGATGGATACAACGGTGTACTGCACGGGAAGTATGAGCTAGGACGACAATTAGGGCACGGAACGTTTGCGAAAGTATATCTCGCACGGAATTTGCATTCCGGCAAGAACGTCGCGATGAAGGTTGTTGGAAAGGAGAAGGTGATAAAAGCCGGAATGATTGATCAAATTCAGCGAGAGATTTCGGTGATGAAGATGATACGCCACCCGAACATCGTCGAGCTTTACGAGGTCATGGCCAGTAAATCTAAGATCTATTTTGCCATGGAGCTCGTTAGGGGCGGCGAATTGTTTTCGAAGATTGAGAAAGGGAGGCTACGGGAGGACGTTGCCAGAGGTTATTTCCAGCAGCTCATCTCCGCCGTTGATTTTTGTCACAGTCGAGGCGTATATCACCGAGATCTGAAACCGGAAAATCTACTCCTAGATGAGGAAGGAAATTTGAAGGTGACTGATTTCGGACTGAGTGCGTTTTCCGATCATCTTCGACAGGATGGACTGTTACACACTACATGCGGAACTCCAGCCTACGTGGCACCAGAAGTTATCGGGAAAAAAGGATACGTCGGAGCGAAGGCGGATATCTGGTCCTGTGGAGTCATCCTCTACGTTCTTCTCGCCGGATTCTTACCTTTTCAGGACGATAACATCGTCTCGATGTACCGGAAGATTTACCGAGGAGATTTTAGGTGTCCGCCATGGTTCTCATCGGAAGCTCGCCGATTAATCACGAAATTACTCGATCCAAATCCTGATTGTCGATACACGATCTCGAAAATCATGGAATCGTCCTGGTTGAAGAAGGCAACGCCAAATAATTATTCACAATTCTTAATCGAAGACGACACCGTAAATCTGAAAGGCAAAGAAACCGAAACTTTGAATGCGTTTCACATAATTTCATTATCGGAAGGTTTCGATCTGTCGCCATTGTTCGAGGAGAAGAAGAGAGAGGAGAAACAAGAGATGAGGTTCGCGACGACGAAGCCGGCGGAGGTGGTGGTGTCGAAGCTAGAAGCGCTGGCAAAGGCGATGAAGTTCAGCGTGAAGAAAAACGGAGACGGGAGCCGTTTGCGGTTACAGGGACATGAAATGGGACGGAAAGGGAAGTTAGGAATAGCAGCAGATATTTGGGGGGTGGCGCCGTCGTTGTTGGTGGTGGAGGTCAAGAAATCAAGCGGCGACACCTTGGAGTACAACCAGTTCTGCAGTAAGGAGCTCCGACCGGCGCTTAAGGATATCGTTTGGACGTCTTCCGCCGATTAATCCCCTCCGGCGTAGTTAATTATATTGATAAATTAATTTGGATTTTATTGGTTTTATTTTAGGGAATTTAATTAAAATACCCAAAGTTTGACTTTGATTTGGCAAAATACCCATTTTTTTTTCAGTTTTGCCAAAATACCTATTTTTTCCGCGATAGGATCCGCGGTCGTAGACCAGGGTATTTTCTGAAAATTCGCGGACCAGGGTATTTTCTGAAAATTGGGATCCCGCGATGGCGGGATGAGACCTCGAGACCAGGGAAATTAATTAAAATACCCCAAGTTTGACTTTGCTTTACCAAAATACTCTAAATCTCTTTCACTTTACCAAAATGCCACAACTGCCCGCGATCGCGGGCTAGGGCGTACGTGGCACCACGTGTTTGGCCAAAGTGTCCCGCGGAGCCCCTCAACTATGGTCGCGGCCTCCCCGCGGTGGAAGCCGGCGATGGGCCCGCGATAGGCCAAAAATTTACCCTTTCAGCCCCTGTACTTGAACGAATCTTGCATACTTTTACTGTTTTTTTCCACAATTATTGTACTTTGAAGACCAATTTGTGGTTCAAATTCACTGGTTTGTTTGAGATTTCATCCATAAATATGAGTGATATGCAATCCATAATTCACACTCATTTCTTGCTCTTTCTTGATTTCTCTCTTGCTTTCTTTGTTTAAGTTGCTTTCTCTCTTGATTCTCTCATTTCATCCACAAATGGCATCTTCATTAAACCCTAAGTCTACTGCTGAAAAAATGCCACCTAAAATCGAGATCGCCATAGCAAAAAGGGAAAAGGAGATAGAGGAACTAACACAAGAGTGGAAACAAATGATGGCCAGGAAGGAAGTCCACTTGAGAAGGATCGAAGAGGAAGATAAGGAGATCAAAAGGATGAAAGGGGATATAAAAGCTAGGGAGGCTCGTATTCGTCGAGAACTAGAAGCAATTCACCATATTTTGCAAGACTTCGCAATTCTTCAAGCGAAGGTAAACGACAAGCAAACTTGGATTGATGAAACTAAAGCAATTTTTGACTAGGTGGTGGTTGTTTTAGTTGTTTTGTATTTGTTTTTTGTTGTTTTGTATTTTTTTTTACTGTGTTGTTGTTTTGTATTTTTTTTTGTTGTTTTGTACTTTGTTGCTCATGAATAAAGGTTTTTAATTTGTCTGAAAAGTAGTTTTTAAGTAGTCTGAATTTTGTCTAAAAAGTGGTTCATGTGAAAAATACAACTCATAAATGTTATACAAGATTATTTCATAGCAAACACATACTAGTAAATACAGTACAAATTTATCCAAATTTGAGGCTACGGCTAGTGAATAAAGTTGTACAATGTCCCCACCTAAACAGCCGAGTACACAAGAATTCCGAATCTCTGTGCATTTGACATCCCGTATAGGTTGGCTGATTGGAGTTTTAAGCCACTGAACCACGGTTAGGTTGGATACATCATGCAAGGTCAAGTCAGAGGTTACCTCATTCGGATAAACAAACATGGGGTTTTGCTTGTTAATGATGCTAGATTTTGGTAGCCGTACTCTATCCACGTGGGCCCGTAACGAGCCTGTTTTTTTAATTCTTATGGCACGTTTAGATCAACAGTATCATATGATATAGTTCCATGTGGTTCAAGCTCTGACGGACCCGCGGTGTTACTTAGTTGAGTGCTTGTGCGTCTACTCCTTGGCACGGTTGAAGGGGCGGGATTTGGACACTCTCCACGAGTATGTCCTACGCATTGGCACCGAGTACATCTTTGCTGTATCGAATCTTCACCACGTGATGGACGTCAGTCGTTCTTTCTCGGTCTCCCGTCTCTGTTCTTATTGATTAAAGGTGGATAACATGGCGGAAGCGGGTCGGGTGGAGACACCCATGCTTCAGGGGGTCCAGCTGGGTTTATTACCTCCACGTATGTTCTCCGGTAATATTCAGACATGAAGAAAGGAACAGCCAAGTCGTTGCAATCTCTACGACCCATATATCTTGAGCGCAACGATGGCATGGCCGCACGGTAACCCAGTTTTTTCCCATTCGTGACACGAACAAGTGTGGTCGATCATATGCACAATCGCGTGAACATGGCCATCCTGAACCTCGTACCTCCCATACCCGATTTCTCTTACCGCCCATGTCGCCGCGCGACGCGCCCTGTTCTGAACTATCTCCTCCGCCGTTGGTGTGAGTGCATTTTGCATCTCAGCTCCTTTTCGGCGTCAAAGTTGGTACCACTCTTGTTGAAAGGCCCGAAAGTAGTCCATAAGCTTAACAATCGGACATCTACGCGCAAAACGAGAGAGTGCATTCACCGACTCTGCACTATTGGAGGTCAGAATGTCATACCGTTGTCCAGGAAAAATGGGCCGCGGACCACCTCTTCGGTCCAGCTTCGTCCATGACTTTGGCTGCTTCCTTGGCACTAAATCGTAGCAGATTCATGTACCGGTTAAACTCTCGATCCGTATATGCTCTGCATGCCGCCCAGTAGACATCCTTATGGGTGGTAATACGTCTGTCCTTGGTTTTGGCAATTATCTCCAAATGTCGACAGCATATGGCGTGAGGGGCGTTTGGGTACATGGCAGAGATTGCGGCGCTTATGGAAGGAGCCCTGTCGGACATAAACACCAACCCTTGCGGGTCTCCGATACCTTGTCTCAACATGGACATAAACCAAGTCCACTCGTCCCCGGTTTCGGACTTGCCTACGCCGAAAGCTACTGGAACGATGGAGTTATCCCCGTCCATGGCAACCGCCAAGAACATCATACCCAAGTAACGGCCCTTTAAATGGGATGCGTCTATTACCAGGACACGACGTAGATTTTCCAGAAATGTGCGGATCTGCAAAAACATAAGTGGTTTTCCTTTGTAAATGTTATAGTTTATAATGTGTGCTAGATTCGTCTTATCTAGGCCAGTATGCTTAGATGTCATGCAACGATTGAGGATTGAGCATAGGGTGTACCACACCGGCGGTAGATGTTGTCTTCTGAATTGTGATGAACCGGTGAGTACGGGGACTCTTGGATCTTGATATCCAAGGCTGCGGATATCAGTGAATAATTCTTCAGAAACAGCTGGATCTTCGAAGTTGTCGTGTCTTGGAAGTTCGAGAGCACGACGTAAGCCTTGTAGTGTGATCCTTACTTCGAAATGGTCTATATTAGCATTGAATCGCTGTGGTCGAGCCGTAGGATTGAATCGGAGTGTGTGCCAAAATTGTTGTAAATAAATGGCAGGCACTCTCTCGACCCTTGTCAGTGTAGTGCGAATTGGATGACCACGGATGATCTCTAAAATTATCCGGTGAGAGAAGTTGCTTTCAAGATCCAGGTGATGATTATTTTCACGGATTGCTAGAAAGCTGGCCTTTGGCATGATTTCTTCATCCGGGTCAACGGCATTGACGGACGGATGTGAAGAGCGTTGCGAGGCGATGATGGTGTTGTCATCGGATGCATATTCAGCAGGTTGTTCAGCCATCTGTAAGGTATTTTAACATGTTAGAACAGATTTAAGCAATTCAAACAGAAAGGTATTTTTCTTGAAAAAAAAATCCCAAAAACAAAAAAAATTTCACAAGGCCTTAAAACCTCGCAATACAAGATTGCGAGGCTCGCAGTCAATAGATATAGAAGATTGCGAGGCTCGCAAGACCTGGAAGGTTGCGAGGATCGCAGTCTTGAAGAGTATGTGTTGCGAGGGGTTTGAATGTCAGAGGATTGCGAGGTTTATGAACCTCAACAGTAAAACTCATGTGATTTTCCAGATTTTCGAAATTAGCATGTATAGATGTTAAAATTGATACTAGCATGCTCGGTTTTGGTTCGTGAGTAAACCTTAATCATCTAAAACATCTAACAAGCACCAATCGATTGAATTTTAGCATGTAACAGTGACCGACCCTAAAACCCCTTAAACCCTAGATGCAAAATCGATTAAATCAGGAGTTTTAACGGATGAAATGTAATAAGAATCGAGAATACATACCTCTTAATCGAATGTAGTCGATTACACGGAATAGAATCAACAAATAAAACACCTTTGGTCGAATCGCAATGATCAGAATGAGAGAAAAACACGAGGGTTTCAAATGGAGAGGTTTTTGAAATAATGACCAAGTCAAAGTTCGCAATGTATAAACCAATTTGAAATCCGTGACACGTGTCACTTCCTGATTTTCCCAAAATTTAAAAAAAACGGATCGCAATACAAAATCCAAAACCTCGCAATATAAGGTTGCGAGGGGATCTTTGGATCGCAATTAACTAATGCGAGGGAATCTTTGGATCGCAATTAACTAATGCGAGGGAATCTTTGGATCACAATTAACTAATGCGAGGGAATCTTTGGATCGCAATTGGAGACTGCGATGGAAAGATTCCATCGCAATGAACTATTGCGAGGAAATTGCGAGGAACTTTGACATATTTTTTTTTTTTCAAATTTTAGCCCACTGGAAGATGTCCAACTTCCAATTGTTTATTTAAACTAGGTAATATCCAAGACTATTTTTCACTCCCCCTTAAGTGATGCATAAGGGTTTGTAAAAAATACAAGTTAGAAACACTTACCTTGTTATCTTCAAGCAGTAAGTATTTGGAAATACCTTTTACTTACTCTGTCATGTATGCACACTCCCCCTCTTTTTGTGCATACTCCAATTCCTGTACTCTCCCTGAGACTATGAACAAGTCTTTTGCACACATAGATATCATCACAATTGTATCGTTACGATAAAATAAACTTTGAAACACAACAAATACATGAAATTGAAATATCTTATGTTGATAATAGAATGTGATGAAAATATGAGTGTATCAATTTAGATAGATTTATCTAGATTGAAAGATACATATTTCCATCCATTAAATGATCAAATTAGATATTACACTTTCATGTTCAACATGCCAAGCTTGGATATTAAGAAATTAAAGCGTTTTTCATCCAAGGCTTTTGTAAACAAATCAGCAAGTTGATGCTCTGTTGGAACAAAATATAATTCAACCGTACCTTTTTCCACATAGTCTTTTATGAAGTGATACCTGACATCTATGTGTTTGGTCTTTGTGTGCTGAACCGGATTTGCTGTAATGGCAATTGCACTTTTGCTGTCACAGTTGATAGGGATCTTCTCGTATCTGAAGCCGTAGTCCTGCAGTTGAGTCCTCATCCACAGAACTTGTGAACAACAACTGGCCGCAGCAACATACTCTGCCTCCGCAGTTGATGTAGAAACACAGTTCTGTTTCCTCGATGACTAACTGACCAACTTTTCCCCTAAAAACTGAACATGACCAGAAGTGCTCTTCCGGTCTAGCAAACTACCTCCATGATCTGCATCTGAGTATGCAGTGAGCTCGAATCCTGATCCCTTTGGGTACCAAAGTCCAAGGTACGGTGTCCCAATCCTTCAACATAGTTAACCTTGGTTATTTTGACCTTGTCTGTTACTATGTCTCCATAACCTAAGATAGGAGAGTACTGATCATTTCCAAATTTGACTCTCCCTCCATCTCTTTCTACAAAGTTGCTCAAGAGTTCCTTTCTTCCAGTCATGTGCTTTGAGCAACCAGAATCCAAGTACCACACATGACGGAGCTGCAAAAAGGAATTTAAACAGTTTTAGGTACCCATTGCCAATTGGGTCCTTTTGGGTTAGGAGTCTTTGTAGTTTTAGGTAGCCATTTCAAATTGGCAATGCTCTTTCTATTACCATTGTTAGAGTAATTAGGTGTATACAACCAACAGTTATAGTCAGATTTGCCAATAAAATCATCCACACCACATGAAGCACAACAGATTTTATCATGAGACAAGTTAATCAGTTGTTGCATTGTATAAATCTTGCAAGGTGTTACAAGTTTTCTATAGTCAACAACATGATTAATTACATTCAAAACCAACTTGTCCTTCTTGAAATTTAAAACATTTAAAGGAACTTTGGATGATTTGATCTTTGTCACTTCTTGTGTGGATGCTTTTATCTTCCACTCAAGTTTCTTGTTTTTTCTTAAATTACGATCTGAAACATCAGACAAAGAAGAGTTGTGAGATTTTGAATATAGAGTTTGAGTAGATTTAGCATGCTTCTTCTGTTTTGGTTTTCTTTTCTTTTTCTGAAATGATTGTTTTGATTTAGATTTAGAATAGTAATCATTGACAGAAATTTTCTCTGAAGACTTGGAAGATTCCCCTTCCAAAATGATCTTTTTAGGTTCCTCTTCTTTTATCAAAAAATCAGTGTGATCTGGAAGTTTTGCACTGAAGTCAAATAGAATAGGCAATTCATTTTCAACTTTGCCTTTGCCTTTACCAACATCCATACTATCAATATCAGAATCACTTTCTGATGAAGCATAAAAGAAACCATAAGACTTAGGATAATGAAATTCATTAAATTCTGATGAAGCATGTTTAACAGATTTTTCATTTAAATTCCAAAAATCATAACCATGAGATGTTGGTTTACTAAGAAAATCATCTATTTCTTTTTCTTGGTCATCTATTTTACAACCCTTCAAAACAGTTGTTCCCATGAAAGCTTTGCATGAAGAAAGATCTGAATCAGAAGAATGTGTTACGTTTGAAACCTTTTCATCAGATATTTCCTCAAGTTTTCTTTTCATATCAATTAAGTTTTCTAAAAGAACTGTGATCACAACTTCCTTTTCAATCTCAAAAACAAGTCTGTCGACATCTCGAATGTCTTCAATCTTGCTTTCGGATATTCTTTGTGAGAAAACGGTATTTTTAGATACAAGAGATTCTTTTTCGAACTTCAGTTTCTCTCTTTCTTTCCCTATTAGTTGTCTTTCAAGAAAAAGCGTTTTCTGAAAAGTAAATAGTTGATCTGAAAGATCCAAACATCTAAGTTCTAGAGATTTCTTTTCTTCAAAGCTTTCAGGTTCATCATTTATGCTATATGACAAAACAGTAAAGATAACTTCTTTTTCAATATAAAAAAGAAGTTGATCTTCGTTTCTGATTTCTTCAACATTAAAAATTATATTCCTTTCGAGCTCCATGAGTTTTTGTTCAAGAACCATTGGTGGAAAATACCTTTTTCCTTCCAAAACAGATTTTTCAGGATTATCCTTTTGAGTATTTTCTTTTTCCTCTGGTTCTTTAACAATATAACTCTCAAAATAATCATTTGGTAAGGTTTTTTCATCATCTAATGCCTTGGCATTCTCTGGACCATACCAAAAAGGAAGTTGCATTCTAACAGTGATTTTTCTTTTTGTTTCTTCCTCAGCCTTTTGTTCTTCCTCATGAAGTTGTTTGATTTGATAGCAAGGATGTGTAACAGGCATAAACCATTCAAATTCATACTGAGTGGGAGTTTTAGTTATGGCATTCCTTAGGTAATGAGGATTGTCATATCCAATACCTCACTTTGCGTTATAGTATCTGAATTTGTTTGGCTTATTCATTTGAATTGTTTGTTCTGTTTGACCTGCTTTGTACAGTTTATTTTCCAGATCTTTGATATTTTCACTCAGCTCTTCATTTCTTTCTTTATAAGCATGTAAAAGACTTTCAAACTCGCTATTCTTTATTTCTGAACTCATTAATTTTTCCGATAGTTCAGATACTCTATCTTGAAAGTACGCATGACCAATATCGAATTCAGTCTTTTTCTTTTTCAATTCAGTAATTTGACTGTCTTGTTCTATTAGTCTTTCCTTTTGAGTTGAAATTATTTCATTAGCAATGTTCTCATCAGCTTTTAATTCTTCTAACCTTTGTGTTAAGCATGCTTGTTTAGAAATAAATTGATTATAGAAATCGAAATATACTTGTTCTGAAGTAGACTCTGCTCCTTCATCATCGGCTTCTTTGGTCATGAAGCACATCTTTGTTTGAGCAGTAGTCTCATTATTAGCTTCATCATCAGAATGATCAAGCCAGTAATCCTCTTCTACCTTTAGTGCAATACCCGATTGCTTCTTTTCAGCAAGCAACAACTTGTTTTTGTAGTAATTGGTATCTTTCACTATCTGCTTCCAGCACTCCTTCGCGAAATGACCAGGTTTCCCACAGTTGTAACAAGTCTGTGGTTCTTCCTTTTTCTCAAAAATCTTTTTCTCCTCTGGCCTCTTGTAATCATTTGGCCGTCTATACTCAGTAGGCCTTTTGTACTCTTCCGGCCTCCTGTATTCTGCTCTTTTGCTTGATTCAACATGCGCCCTATGCTCAAAGTTCTTTGAGCCCGACGCATACCTCTGATTATTAGAACCAGGACTTTTCCCAAATTTTCTCTGAAAAGAACTGGTAAGCAGAGCCTGAGAATCCTTCATTCTCTCTATTTCTTCTATCCCACTTGCTTCCTCCATTTCTCCTTCAGACTGGTTCTCCTCATCCTGGGAGTATCCTCTGCTTGAAATCAACGCAAGTGGATCTTGCTCTTCATCCTTCATCCCTCTTTTATCTTCATTCTTCACTTTCCTATTCTTCTTCACTTTCTTCGCTTCAGCATCATCTTCATCCTGCTTCAACGTTTCAAACATCTGTTGTAGAGGTAATTCTGATAGCTTAGCATTCTGCTTCATTCGGTGAGCGTACTTCTTCCATTCTGGTTGAAGAACGGTCAGGAATTTTACGTTGTGCTCAATAACCTTCCTCTCTATTTTGAATCTGCTTAGCTCATTCAATATTGTGGTGAAACGTACATAAGCAGAGTCAAGAGTCTCTCCTTCTTTCTGTTTGAAGCATTCGTATGAGTTGATGATGGTTGAGATTTTCATTTGATTCTCTACTTCAGATCCTTGAAATAACTTTATCAGTTCATCAAACATGGCTTTACCAGATTGATTTTTGCTGTCTACCCTCCGATAGACATTATCGGTCAAGGCCTGAATAATTAGAGATTTCGCCATTTTATCTCCTTGGTACAATTTCTTCTGTTCAACAGAGTAGTGAATCGGTAGAACAGTAACAATATCTGGAATTGGATCACCATCAATAGCAATCCCTCTTCTTGTTATAGGCTTCATTGGTCCATTATCTAGAGAATTGATAATGAATTCTCCGTTCTCTTGTCTATCTACCCAGTCTAGGAATCTGTCTTTCCAAATTTTGAATTCTGATGTAAAGAGAACCGGAGGTTTGTCTTTGGAACCAATGGATAGCACATCTCTTGTAGTCATTTAATTACTTGTCTGATCGTTTTATCTCTTGTTCAGTAGCTTTCTTTTTCAACAATCTCTTTCTGTCTCTGCCTTTGTATGGGTTGCGAGGCTACTGTTTGCGATGCAACAAAAAGTCTCAACAATCTGTTGCGAGGCAAACAAAGTATCGCAATGAAATAGGATCGTAGTGAACAATTGCGATGGAAACTAAGTCTCGCAGTCAACAATTGCGAGGCAAACACCAAACCAACAAATCGCAATAAAAGATTGCGAGGCAAGAAACAGATCGCAATTGAAAATTGCGAGGATCGCAGTCCGAAGATCCTGAAAGTTGCGAGGCTCGCAGTCCAGAATTTTAGAAAGTTGCGAGGGATTTGAATCTTGCGAGGGATATGATGATTTTTAAGCAGATGTTCAAATGAACTCAAAAATGCTTGAAATTTTGAACGAGTGTTCCTGGGTAATTTCTGGGCACTTTTATAACCTTGTGTTTTGTCTAAAAACCAACCTAACCTTGATTTGATGAGCAAAACAGTGAGTTTTACTCTAAACAGAGACTTCGAAAAGATGCACGTATTGATTTAATTTCCTGGTGATATGCGGAATTAAATACACAGGAAATTTCTATTTTCACTTCTTGATCGATTCCAACCACTAGAAGAACTCCAGAGACCAAAATCAACCAAAAAAATTGAACTTTAAGAATACAGTTACGTACAACTTTTAAGAACAAATCTGAACAAAATGATATTAAGCTCTGATACCAATTGTGATCCCACACTGACAAGTAATAAGAGTAAATACACAAGATATATGAATCAAAGAAGTACACCTCTATATATGAAAGATGAACTTGCAGCTTACAACTTCACAGAAGGTTGAGAGGTTTACAAAGTGGAAGGAGGCTGCGAAGATAGAGGCGTGTGTATTTCGTGTATTTTTGACCTAAAAATACAGATAATATACTATATATACTATTCAAAGTTTGACAACATGTCACATTAGGTCCCTCAACTATAATACTACATGGTACAAGAAAATGTAACATTAACAGTAAACATATGACGTGTTAAAATACGTACCGCGAGTCCAAGGGCCACGAAGCACATCTCAAACCGTCCACGTGAATCGGTCCGTAGCTGCGTGACAGTACCAGGGTTCTGCAGCTGCAAATTATATAAATATGTTGGGAGTCGTTCATACGACTCCTCGAACGTGCCTCTCACCATAAGCAGTGCCTGCCATCGCGCACGCCACGCTTGGTGGGAACCAATCGTGACGCCGAACTACTGGTGAACATCGTGGACGATGTCCTTTGGACGCAATGACCTGCTAACATCAAGAAATTTGTTTTTCAGTATCGCACCCAAAGTATTTTTGCCGGCTTGTTTGTGGTGGGGATTCAGTTGCGTCCTCGTACAAGTGTGTACGTCGTGCAACTTTCTAATCATTAACGCCCCTCCTTTGGGACCCGTGTGAATCGCGTACATCCTCCACTCACAGTTTTCTCTGGCACATTCAACTATGTATCTGCTTTTGTCAGATTTCGGCGTGTGACTTTGAAAACCCACTTCCAAGAACTTAAGTCCGACCTGACTTGCCAAGATATCCTTCGAATCGAATATCTGACCTACTCTTAACCTTTCACTGCGAATATAAGGTGTAGGTTCGTAGGTTTGTGACTGGGTATTCCGGTCTGGAAGAATAGGGGGCATATCAAAAAAGTCATTTATCTGACTACATGATTTTCTACTAGGGGTATATTCTTCGTGATCATCACTATCGGTATCTGATCTGTCTATATCAGCATTACCCGTTTTGAAAACGTAGTTTTCTTCATTAGCAACTCCAGCACAACGTCCTTCTGGTGGTTGTGGTTGTTGTTGTTGCGTCTCCGGAACATAATCAGGAATACAGTCGTTAAGACCATATGCATGATCTAAATGAACTGTTGGGCCGTGGGACGCCTGAGAATCAGTCTGCTCTATTTGGAGGTCTTCGTCATCCGCGTCGTCGTCACCTTCGTCATCGTCTTCGTCGGATTCGGCGGCATACACAAAAAGTAATGGCGGCCTTTCTGAATCTGCTGCAAAGTGCAGAAAACCAGAGATATCCCCATCGTTGGATAAATCCAAAAATGACCCATCAGCATTTTTAAACACTAACTTGCAAACAGCAGAAGGGTTGATTCCACATTTTTGCATGGCATATGCAACAAACTTCTGATAAGTATAGTTTACTGACAATTTTACACCATGCTTAGATTTATAAGCAAAATTCCACTCATTGTTATCTTGCACCCATTCACCATCAAAACATAAATATAGCTTAGCCTTTGCAACAGATGAACTCATTTTTTCAGTAGTATCTCAAAAACAAAATATTGAAAAAAGAAAGCAAGAAAGAAGTATGGAATCGGTGTGTGGATTATGGATTGCATTTTGCATCTATTTATGGATGAAACAACCAACATTGATGACAATCAATCTCTCATTTCATCCACAAATTGGTATTCCAAAAACACTGATTCAACATTGATGAAAACATGCCAGTGAATTTTAACCACAAATTGGTCTTCAAAGTACAATAATTGTGGAAAAAAACAGTAAAAGCATGCAAGATTCGTTCAAGTACAGGGGCTGGAATTGTAAATTTTCTGCCCATCGCGGGGAGGGACCAAAGATGTCACCGCGGCCATAGTTGAGGGGCTCCGCGGGACACTTTGGCCGAACCTCGGTGCCACGTACGTCCTAGCCCGCGATCGCGGGCTCCATCGCGGGCACTTGTGGCATTTTTGTAAACTGAAAGAGATTTAGGATATTTTGGTAAAGGGAATTCAAACTTGGGGTATTTTAATTAATTTCCCTCGAGACCATACCAAAATTTGTGATTTCTAATTCATATTTACACTTTCAACCCCTATACTTATTTACTTACTTTACTTTATACCTTTTACTTTTATAATTTTAATTTTACATTTAACACATATAATCGTTTATTAACTAAAATACGTTAAAAAATACGTTTTAATTTTAACAAGTTACACCATTATAATCGTCTCTTCGATACGTTCGAAATGAGCCCAATATTGAATATTTTTTGATTTATTTATTTTAATATATATATCATATATACTACATAAAAATATTTTTTATATTCAAAATTCATGTTCTTATAGTTAATTATTTAATTTATGGTACTCTTATAGTTAAAATACGTTTTATTTATTTTATTATCGATGGTCCAAGTGTAAGTATTAAAAATTGGCGGAGGTTTTGTGATGGACAAACATCGATCCTTTTGTGCATACTCTGTAACTGCAAATACTTCAGCTCCAAACACACATGAATCATCATTCGCCAAATACTCATTTTCACAATTCTTAAATGAGTCCAGTGATACCAACTTGTCAAAACTCCATTTCATATTCTTCTCGTGAAACCTTGTCCTATTGCCATTCACGATATCTATAAACACATACAAATAATAATAATTAAAAACGATTTAATGAATTAGTGAATATATGATTATTCTGTTAATGCGATAGGAATGTAAAACAAAATTGAAAAAGTAAGAAATGTACCATAAATTAAATAATTACGTATAAAGGTATGAATTATAAATATTATAAATATATTTATGTAGTATATATGATATATAATAAAATAAATAAATCCAAAAATATTCAATATTGGGCTTATTTCGAAGGTATCGAAGAGACGAGTACAATGATGTAACTTGTTAAAATTAAAACGTATTTTTTAACGTATTTTAGTTAATAAACGATTATATGTGTTAAATGTAAAGATAAAATTAGAAAAGTAAAAGGTATAAAGTAAAGTAAGTAAATAAGTATAGGGGTTGAAAGTGTAAATATAAATTAGAAATCACAAATTTTTGTATGGTCGGGGGTCTCGTCCCATCGCCGGATCCCAATTTTTAGAAAATACCCTGGTCCGCGATCACGGACCCTATCGCGTAAAAAATGAGTATTTTGACAAAACTGAAAAAATGGATATTTTAACAAGTCAAATTCAAAATTTGGATATTTTAATTAAATTTCTTTATTTTAATGATTTCCAAATTATTAGAGTGAATTACATTTTTAGTCCCTGTGGTATAGCAAAATTCCCTAACTTCACTAAACCAAAAACTAGAAAGAAAGAAAATAAAAAAGATTAAAACATGATGTGCACGTGACCCTAGCAGCTGCTTCTAATCGCCATTAGACCGGACCAGGTACATAAACCAAAATAAAATGCAAACTAATACGGGGACAAAAATGTAATTAACTCAGATTATTATATTGAATCTTCAAGATGTTTGGTAGTGTTAGAGGTGGCAAAAACTGACACGACACGCTAACTCGACACGAAATAAATGAGTTTGGGTAATACATTTCAACCCGTTTAAGTAAATGAGTTGGCACGACACGACACGAAAATTAAACGGGTAAGGTCAAAGTCAAAATTTTCAACTCGAAAATGACCCGAATAACCCATTTATATATATATATATAATAAGTTTTCTTTTTAATGTTTTGGATTTTTATTGTTTTGGATTTGGTTAGAACTTATAAGTTTGAACTAGAAAATTTAGATTTTGGATTCTTTCATTTGAATTTTGGATTTGTACTTTTTTTGTGAATTTTTGATATTTAATTTTTAGTTTTATAAATGTTAAACGGGTTAGGCGGGTCGTGACGGGTTAGGGCTAAGATTTTCTGACCCGTTTATTAAACGGGTCGGGTTAAAGTTAGGCATTCTCAACCCGTTTAACTTTGAACCCGACACGTTTGTCAGGTCTAGGTAGTGTTTGGTATATATGATGACATGATTCGATGGAACTGAATAGGACAAGAGCGCATGATAGGATTGGACAATACAAATGCATGTCTTGTGTTTGGCACGACTAGGACCGGATCTAAACATTTTTCTTTAAAAGTTGTGTGATAATTTTATATATCATATAATAATTATAAATATCAATTTTTGAAAAACCACACGAACGAAAAAGTAGTGACAGAGATAACTATTTTCTCTCGATATCTTTTTATTGGAATGCTTATATTTTTTTAAAAAAAATTATATTTATTTTATAAAAGTAAGCAAAGCTTCTTTATACTTTAATATATAAAACAATTAAATATGCCGTTCAAAAAAAAAACAATTAAATAACCAACAACAAAAAAATCCAACCACTTTTTTGTTAATGTTATGACCACGTTTATACACCAAAATGGACCCACTTGTTTGACTGTTTTTGTCGGGTTCGAATCAAGTATAACATAAATGAATCACGAGTACAAGTCTTTCTATTAAAGATGATTATAAATTTTACCGGAATTGATATAAGATTTTCCAGGCTCAAAACTCAAGCCTAAGGAACCTGTTACTAAACACTTACCCAAAAAGCGTTTATCGGATTAATATGACCATAATTAAAAATCTTATCCGGTAAGTGCGATGATAGGGACCAAGAGTCTTACCTGGTAAGTGAGAGTAACGACTCTTATCCGATAAGCACTTAGCGGATAATTTGTTGCATATGATGTCATTTTAATGGACTAAAATCTTATCCGGCAAGTTAAGTTAAAATGTTGACGCTTGCCGATAAACCCAAACCGAGTAAGTGTTGGATAAACGACCCCTACGTTATTTGGGCTAGCTCGACAACGTCAACCTAAGTTCTTCAATTAAGATTGACTTGGCCTACATATACGACCTTACCTGTACCTAGGGGTGTAACGAGTCGAGCTTTTAACGAACTACTCGAGCTCGAACCTAATAATAATCGAGCTCGAGTCGATCTAAAACACAAAATAAAGCTCGTTTAACATAACGAGTCGAGCTCCGTAACACCAATGTTCGACTCGACTCGTTCGAAAGCTCGATTAAACTTAACGAGTCGAGTCGAGTCGAGCTGGGTCAAGCCATTCGAGCCTACATTCTTTTAAGCCAAACATATTCATATGTTTACAAATTATATAAAAAAAATATAAAAATTATCGTGCTTGAGTAAATAAACGAGTTAATCGATCTCAAATTCAAGGTCAATAAACAAGCATCGAGCTCGCCCGAATATGAAAAAGTTAATCGAGCTCGACCCTGATATTATTTTTTCAAGCCCGGCTCGAATAGCCTGCTACTCGGCTCGACTCGACTCGTTAACACCCCCTACACCCAATTTGACGCACATGGTGTTGAAAGATAATTTATGAGTAGAGTAAATACTAAATTTGGGGAGAATGGTCAAAATACGAGAGTGCAAGAACACTGTAAAAGACGATGGAAAAGTATAATGAACACTTTAAAAGATGATGAAATTTTTTGAACACCTTATTAAAGGAAATAAAATGATTTGTTATTGATGTAGTTTGTTTCGCTATAATTTTGATTATATTTGGATTAAAAAATAGCAGGAATGTTTTATATTTTAAAGATAATTGTAACTATTTTCTTAATCATGCACATTGGTTAGATCATCCCAATTAAGAGTTTGCCAATGTAAGAGTTTGGGTAAGTTCTTCGATTCTTCTTTTGTTAACTTTGTATCCTCTAAATATGGGTTGAATTTCAGTGAGAAGTATCAAATTTGGTTAGAAACGTGAGAAGTGATTATCAACTGTTGGATGAAAAATGGACGAATATTAGGTTGAGATGCACCAAGATAAGATGCACCAGATCAATTCACTTTTAATCATGAGAGGGTATTTGATTAAAAGTGATCCAACGGTTTAAAAGTATTTCTCACACTTCTCAACCAAAAATGTCACTTCTCACGTGATCACATGCATATATATATATATATATATATATATATATATAGAGAGAGAGAGAGAGAGAGAGGAATAATCGTGTAAGAAGTTGAGGTTAACGTGAGAAGTGGATCTGAACCGTTGATCACTTGTAATCAAATGTTCTCCCATGAATTGCGCATTAGAAGGGAATTGATCTGGTGCATCTCATCCTAATATGCGTCCATTTCTCATCCAACAGTTGATAAGAGTTCAAACGAGAAAACCTTAATTTTACGAAAACGCAAGAACATTTTTATTATAGTCAATCACATGTGATCTAATATTTAACCACATATGATAAACATGTGGTACTTAATAGACTAGGTAAATATTTGTAATTAAATGTAATTGATTCATTGTAATCATTTCCTTAGTTTTAGCCAAATTATAGGAATCTGTAATCTATATATTGAAAGGTGATCAATATGATAAGGCAAAGGGATTTACAATCCTTTATGGTATCAGAGTCTAAACCCTAATACCGTCGCCGACAAACCTTTATCCTCTCTTTCCGATCACCTTTTTCTCCTGTATTCATGGCTGACGGAAAGCTACACCTAGCAATCACGTCACCAACATTTGCAACTTCATCCCTGTCACTCTCGGGATGGAAAAAGGACAATATTCATCATGGGCGGAACTCTTCAAGATTCATTGCCGAGCCTACCAGGTCATCGATCATATCATTCCGCAACCTTCTTCCCAATCTGGAAAAGACAAAGAAAAAGTTGTAGATGAAAATCTTTGGTCACGTATCGACGCCGTTGTCCTTCAATGGATCTACGGCACCATATCGAACGACCTACTTCATACCATACTTAAACCCGATTCTACCGCCACACAAGCTTGGAACTCCTTCGCCAACCTCTTCCAAGACAACAAAAATTCCCGAGCCGTCTACCTTGAGAATCAATTCCCTAACACCCGTCTTGACAACTTCTCCAATGTGTCCTCCTATTGTCAAGAACTCAAGATGCTTGCCGATCAATTGGCTAACGTGGGGGCAACTGTCCAAAATCAACGACTTGTTCTGCAACTCATCGCCGACCTCAATGAATAATATGATGGTGTTGCAATGATGATCCAACAAAGCAATCCCCTACCTGATTTCTATGAAGTCCGTTCCAAGCTCATACTCGAAGAAACAAGGAAGGCCAACCAAGCCACCTCCGCTGCTGCCGCTGCCGGTACCACCCTTCACACTAATACACAACAGCCCGACGACATCAAACGACCATCTCATCCACATCCACATGCTCCCAATGCTTGTTCACAAGTTCCCTACCAACCCTATCGTGGTCGTGGTCGTGGGCGATCATCTAACCGCGGTAGAAGTCGCGGCTCCTTTTTCCCCAACACCACCACTCCACTGTCTTACCAACCACCACCGTAGGCCTCTAACTCACCATGGTCTTGGCCTTCTCCACCGTGGGTTTTTCGCTATGCCCCTACCCGACTACGGCCTGGGCCAAACCAAACCAAAACCATACTCCGCAACCATCCCGCTCTCCAGGACTCCTTGGAGCAAGACCCCCACAAGCCTATGCAACATCCAACGTGGGCCAAGTTCCAACCGACATCGAGCAAGCTCTTCACACCATGACCCTCAACCCACCGGATACGAATTGGTATCTCGACACTGGCGCCACCTCCCACATGACCCATTCGACAGGTAACTTCTTGTCTTATTTCAATAAGAGCATTAATAATAATATTATCGTCGGGAATGGCTCCGAAATACCAATTCAAGGTACCGGACATCAAAGCCTCCCCTCTCCAGTCCCTCCTTTAAAACTAAATAATGTCCTTCATGTTCCTCATATTATTAAAAATCTTCTTTCCGTTCGTCGTTTAACCCATGCTAATAATATTTCGATCGAGTTTGACTCGTTTGGTTTTGATGTCAAGGACTTCTAGACGTAGATACCTATTCTCAGATGTAACAGCAGTGGCGATCTCTACCCTCTCACTTCGCCGTCTCTTCATCACGTCACTACTCCTTCCACATTTTCCGCCTTATCTCAAGATCTTTGGCACCACCGTCTAGGGCACCCATCTTCTCTATTACGTTCTCTTCAGCAAAATTCCTTTATTAATTGTGGCAAAGTTAAAAGTTCAAACATTTGTCAGTCTTGTGTTTTGGAAAACATGTTAAGTTACCATTTATTGATTCTACTTCTCCCACTCTCTTACCTTTTGATATTGTTCACAGTGATTTATGGACCTCACTGATTGTTAGTTCGGGTGGTCACCGTTATTATATTCTTTTCTTAGATGATAAAACAAATTTTCTTTGGACATACCCTTTTGGTCAAAAGTCCCAAGTTTACTTTATTTTTCTCAATTTTCGCAACCTCATTAAAAGCCAATTCGAACGTCACATTAAATGTATCCAATGTGACAACGGGAAAAAATATGCAAATAACTCTTTCCAACAATTTTGTAACCAACACGGTATGCTTTTTCGATTTTCTTGCCCCCACACCTCATCCAAAATGGAAAAGCCGAACGAAAAATACGTTCCATAAACAACATTATCCGCACCTTACTTACACACTCATCCGTCCCCAACACGTTTTGGCACCACGCATTACAATTGGCCACATATCTGTTAAACATCCTTCCCAGCAAATTGCTTAACTATGCCACCCCCACTCATCTTCTATACAATCGCAAACCCTCTTACGATCACCTTCGAGTTTTCGGATGCTTGTGTTATCCTCTCCTTCCATCCACTACAATCCACAAACTCGAAAAACGATCAACTCCTTGTGTGTTCCTTGGATATCCTTCGAACCATCGAGGGTACAAATGCTATGATCTTTTTACCCGTAAAATAATTCTTTCTCGTCATGTTGTTTTCGATGAAACAATTTTTCCCTTTGCTAAACTCACTACTCCTTCTCCTCCCTCTTATGATTTCCTTCACACAGACATTCACCCATATCTCATGCATTACTCACTCTTTTCTAATGCATCACCACCAAATCTAGAAACCTCAAACCAGAATCCATCCCCTCCTCCTTCACCTTCTTTCCCGACGCCGTCTCAACCCACACCCTCACCACCATCCTCTCCGACTCCACCGCCCCCCATGAGTCACGAGATGACACTCGATCACGAACCCAATCCCGCCCAACTCAACCTTCCACTTCCCGACATAAATCAGCCCCACCAACACCGATTCGCTCCATAACAACCTGAAGCATGGCCGGTATTTCCAAACCCAAACGACATTTTAATCTCCATACCTCCAAATTCATCTCCCATTTACCTCGTAACCCCAAAGAAGCTCTTTCCGACCCGAATTGGAAACATGCCATAACTGACGAGTTTAATGCACTTATTGATAATAAGACGCGGGAGTCAGTACCACGTCAAGCTAATATGAACATTATTCGTTGCATGTTGATTTTTCGACATAAAAAGAATTCTGACGGTTCTCTTGAACGATACAAAGCTCGTAGTATGTGATGGCAGGTCTCAACAAGTTGGAGTGGATTGCGGCGATACTTTCAGTCCCGTGGTTAAACCAACGACTATCCGAACTGTGTTAAGCATTGCTGTTTCCCATTCTTGGTCCATTCATCAATTGGACGTCAAGAACGCATTTCTCCATGGGGCTCTAAACGAAACGGTTTTCATGCACCAATCGTTGGGATTTCGTGACCTTCGTTTCCCGGATCACGTGTTTGCTCAAAACGTCTCTTTATGGCTTGAAACAAGCCCCGCGGGCTTGGTATCAAAGGTATGCGGATTTCGTTTACACCTTGGGTTTCTCTCATAGCAAGTGTGATCACTCGCTTTTCATTTACAAACAAGGGGCTGACACAACGTATATTCTCCTTTATGTCGACGATATCATTCTCACCACATCCTCCGATGTTCTTCGGCAAACATTTATGTCCCTCCTTGCCAAGGAATTCGCTATGAAATAACTTGGCCCATTAAGCTATTTCTTCGGGATCAATGTCACCTGTCATGGCGATGAGCTTTTCTTATCTCAACAAAAATACGCCGCCGAAATTCTCGAACGCGCTGGGATGTCCTCGTGTAATCCGACAGCTACTCCCGTAGACACCAATGCAAAATTGAGCACAAATTCCGGTTCCCCAATTGATGATCTGACTTCTTACCGGAGCCTTGCGGGGGCTTTATAATATTTAACGTTCACTCGCCCCAATATCACATACGCTATGCAACAAGTTTGCCTTCACATGCATGCCCCGAAAACAAAACACATGCTCGCTCTTAAGTGAATTTTACGTTAAGTTAAAGGCACGCTTTCTCACGGCCTCTATCTCTACAAGTCGAATCTTACGTCTCTTGTTTCCTATACGGACGCCGATTGGGGTGGCTGTCCGGATACCCGCCGATCCACTTCCGAATATTGCGTCTATTTGGGCCATAATCTTCTTTCTTGGTTTTCGAAGCCCCAATCGACACTCTCACGATCATGCGCCGAGGCTGAATATCGTGGGGTTGCTAACGTCGTATCCGAAACATGTTGGCTTCACAATCTTCTTTTGGAGATTCATTGCCCTCTCTACAACGCCACAATCGTTTATTGTGATAACGTAAGTGCCATTTACTTAGCCGGTAATCCCGTCCAGCATCAGAGGACCAAACACATCGAAATGGACATCCATTTTGTTCTAGAAAAGGTAACTCGAGGTCAAGTCCGCGTTCTTCATGTACCTTCTCGTTATCAGATCGCCGATATCTTCACTAAGGGTCTACCTCACGTTCTTTTTAATGATTGTCGTACCAGTCTCAACATTCGTCCACCTCCCGCTTCGACTGCGGGGGTATAATAGACTAGGTAAATATTTGTAATTAAATGTAATTGATTCATTGTAATCCTTTCCTTAGTTTTAGCCAAATTATAGGAATCTGTAATCTATATATTGAAAGGTGATCAATATGATGAGGCAAAGGGATTTACAATCCTTTAGTACTAAATCAAAGACGCAGACGACCTTTGGAACGAACTATGTTGCGGATCAAGTCATCTGCACACTACTAGGCCACCTTGTATTATCACATGTGATAAAGTGATCTCAGTATGATAATATATATAATCGATCACATTTCGAGATACAAATAGAATTTGTCAAGATACTTAATTTGCTTATTTAAACTGACCCATATGTATTATAGTAAATTATTTAAAGATTCATAACATATAGGCTATGCTTTGGCAAACTAAACTAGCTGATAAACTAGTTTTGATAACTTATAAGCTAGTTGATGAAGGAGTTATGTTTGGCAAAACTAACTTATAAGTATGTAAAATGACCACATGTTTGATGGCCATAAAAATAATGAAATGCATCGTCTTTTAGCCATAAATTATATAATTTATTTGTTATTCTTATCCTTTGATGAAATGAATATGCAAAATAAATTGTTTTGTTTTGTTTTCCCATCACGTAACACTTTATAAAACCAAAGTGTATTATATAGTTATATATGTACGAAAGTAGAATTAAATATCAAATTTAGGTTTTAAACTAATGAAAAAAAAAATTGTCTTTTATTTGTATCCAACAACTTATATTAGAATTAGATATGATTGTAAATTAAAATGGTTAATTAAGAAAGTTAGGGATAAAAAGAGTTGTTTTTTTATTTTCACGGTTAACTTTTTGTTTTATTTTCTAATTAAAAAAATTTATGCTTTTAAACTTTAAAACTAAATTATCTTAAAAATTATTAATATATTAATCTAATAAATTGTATCTAAGAAAAGAGAATTTCATTCTCATCTATATGATATCCACCTCGATATTCTCTAGTAAATTACAATTTTCGTCCTTATGGTTTAGAAAATGTGGTTTTCGTCCCATGGTTTGCAATTTATTGCTCTTTTCGTCTCTAAACTAATTCCTACCTTTAAGTAAAGGGTCCAAAACAGTTAAGAATCGTAAACCGCAGGGACCGAAACAATAACTAATTGTAAATCATAAGGACAAAATAGCAATGAATAAATTATAGGATTATAAATTATAGGGACAAAAATTGCAATTTATAAACCACAAGAACAAAAATCGCAATTTTTAACAAACCACAGTGTTGAAAACGTAATTTACTCGTTATTATTTTTTTTCTTTTTAACCATTTTACGTAAAATGGTATATATGTGTAATATTCATGTATGTTCATGTGTATACAACAACTCAGCACCGTAAATTTATAACTCGACATCACCTTTTTCAATACTACAAGTCTGTAACTCGAAAATACTTTATTCATCTTCGTAATCGAACACCCGTAAAACCGATTAAGAACCCATTTAGACCGATTGAGAATTCACCGACACCTACCTTGATCAATCAAGACTAATCAAGAACCAATTCATTGAGTTATTGCATGTTTGTGTGTATAAACATAACCTACCAACTTCATTTTTAATCGAGACCGATCGAGAACCTATATCGATTGATTTATTATGTGTGTGTAAAACCATAACCTACCACTTTCAGCTTTTATCGAGACGGATCGGGAACCCATTGAAACGAATTAAGAACCCACCGAGATGAATCTGAAACCCATCGAGACGAATCAGGAAGTCATCGAGACCGATCAAGACCGGGACTAATTGAGAAGCCATTGAGACCAATCAAGACCAAGTGAGACTAATCGAGAACTCATCCATTGTGTGTGTGTGTGTGTGTGTGAGAGAGAGAGAGAGAGTGTGTAAAAAGATAACCTATTGCGGCTCACGAAATCCATCAACATTCCCCACTTCACAAATCCATCTTGCTTGAAGCTTCTTGAGACCCACATCTTGATCCAGTGAGCACAATGTGTTACAGTGAGTTGTCCCACATCTTGAAACCCATATGTTGATTCAGTGATCACAATGTGTTATCATGTCCTTACAAATCTAGTTATCACAGTATGTAACAACCTCAAATTTGGAAAGAGTATTAAAGTTTTCGATAATACATCAAATAATGATTTTAATCCCTTCCTAAACGTTAACACTAATAACCTATAATGCCAATCTGTTGGGTCATTGACCAGCATCTTCCTAAATCGAAACGTGGCGCTGCCTGCTACGCTATATGGAAATAAGTTACGCCTTCTCCACCAGCAATTTCTTTTGGCGTAGTGGTAAGCGCTTGGATCCTAACATGTGGTATCAGAGCAGGTCACGAGTTCGAATCCCATGGAGTACAATTTTCGTGATGAAAACTCTATATCAAAATAGTCATTCAATATGAGTTCAAAACCCAACATTCACTTGAAAATGTAAATAAGGTTTAATGTCCAAATATTGTAAATGTCGATAAAACTCTATTATCCAAAAATACTCCAAAACATGGATAAGGTTCAATACCAAAAACCATAATGGAAAACACTGCATACTCAAAACAACACCGAAGCACAAATAATACACTATCCGAAAATAACACCCTTTGGTGACGGGGGAGACTCGTATCCATCAAATGTGGCAAACACAAATGTAAGCCACAAATCAACGCTAAAGAGCCTCGAACTAGGGGTCATACAGTCATCAAGTTCAACCACCTAAGGTCTGTAGTTTGAGTCCTCTGTTGATCCTAGGCAAGCTCATTTGTTGGAAATTATAGGCATTACGAACTACACAACTATCAAGTTCAACCACCCATAGTCTATAGTTTGAGTCCTCCGCTAAGGATCATATTGTCATCAAGTTCAACCTCATGCGGTCTGTACTTTGAGTCCCTTGTTACATCCGAGTTTCTAGCAAGAAAAATAAGGACAACAATCTCATTTCAACTCATTTGACTCATATGCGTATGGATCCATTGCATTATAGTCTAAAATTACCCGATCCCAATTGAATGATCATGTAATTATTCAAATAATTATGTGTAACATTGGAAGAGTTTGTTCAATTTTTCTAAGTGGTGCTATGATGTTTAATCAGAGTTATGAAGAAGAGTGCTCAGAGATTGGAAGACAGGAAATCTACTAAGTGTTGAAGTTTGCTTAGAATGATCAGAGATCTTAACACAGTCATCAGAAATGTGAAGAGCAGAAATGCCTAAGTACTATGTTTGGATAGGAATGATCAGAAATATGAAGTAATGCAATCAGAGTTCGGTGATAGACGAGTTTACACCCCCCTAAATCTAACCGCAAGTGTACGGTGTCGAAATCAAGTAATAGTACGGAAGTACGAGTATCGAACCAAGGGAACTAGGAACTAAGTATCACAATGACTATCAACCCTATTAACTGAACTGTCGAAATCGGATGTTGGTTTGAGAATTGTTTTAAAAACTTAGTAAAACTGAAATAAGACTAAAATCGATTAACGGGAGGTTTTTGGAAAACTTTGATAGAGAAAAGGTTGAGGGTTGGACTTTCTATGGCTATACTACTGAGGAACAAATACCCGAACGATAATGATTACTGATTATCTTTATGAACCCTAGTTGACAATCACTGTTAGTCTTTTTCAAGCAAAACAGCTTTTATTTCGAAACTTGTAGGTTTTATCTCTCGAACCAAACCTAGGGTTTGAAAATATTTTAGGTCAACTATTCGGAGCAGAAAGTGATTCGGCTATCTCAGCCCGAATCTCCTTTCCGGCACTTGATTTCTTGATCTAGTTTCTAATTACTTTTCTCAAACTTAATTAAAAACAATGATATTCAATTGAAGGTGATCAAACTACAAATGATAATAAAAACAGAAATCAAATACTTCATAGATCTAATCAAGTAAAATTTATCATTCGGTTACACGTCATCCATCGTAAAATCCATAGTCAATCCAACCCCCAACATCTAAAGATTAGTTCATGTTGGGGTGGATAAAAACATAAGCAATAAGGAATAAAGTGGTGTGTGAATTCATGGTGACTGTAATCGTAACAAAAGTATGATGAATCCCTTCTCACCCGGCTCTAATCCACGTTGTGTAGTGAACTCTCCTCAATCAATCCTCTCTCGCTGCTCCAAAATACGTACAAGTGCTCTGAAAATCGCCCCTGAACTGCCCACCGTCGTGTCTCGAAAACTGGATACCGAATAACGACCTAAAACCCGATTAATAAAGCTGATTTTCGACAAACAGTAGCTTACGCGGTTTGCCACGCGACTTGCAAGTCGCGTGGTAAACCGCGCGAGTCTTTTTGGCTGCATGGGTTGTTTTCTGGTTCGCGGTTCGGTCGTGGGTCTTGGGCTTCCGTTGGGCTTCGAAATGGGCTCTCTTTTGGCTCTGTTTCGCTCCTTTTCTCGATGTCTGTCTTCTTTCGAATAGCCTGCACATTTCACTAGATAACCAATAAAATCCCGCCTTTTTGCTTAATTCCAAGCCAATCTCATTGGTTTATGGATTGAAAATAACGCCAAAAAATGGCGTTATCAACAACCCCAAACCGAGCGTTGCTTGTCCTCAAGCAAATTAGCGGCAAAATAGAAATAAAACATATATTAGTGAAATAATAACACACGTCTCTCAATCGGTACCACGTTATGCACTGGTGACTTCCCATACTCGCGAATACTTATCTCATCCTAGCCTCATCCTTATTCTCTTTGATCTAAGACCTTCCCTTGTGAGTTGAACTCGTGACTGCTCCGATTACATTAAGGTCGTACTAGGTCCAAACATACTAGGGAAAACATTTCGCCTCGACCCTACCTCACGGGATGCGCTCATTTCACTCGAACCTAGGCTGTCGCACATGTTGTCATGTTTAAGGAAGTTATGTACAATAATACTCAAATTATTACATGACAACTTGAAAGAAAGACGCACAAATGTCCAAAAATTTGATCTCAGGAGGAATCAAGTAGCAAGACAGGGAATATCAGTGAGGGTGGTCGTAAACCTAATCACATCTTCCAGAAGATCATCCAGGTCTTTATACGGGTTGTAACGGGCTAGGGTTATGGCTGAGAAATGAAGGGTAAAAAGGATCAAAAATCCTTGGCGTGTCAATAATTAGCAGTTCTGAACTTTCTTGCTTAACATTCTCCCACTTGGCCCTTTTTGTCACTATTGGAGTCGCTTTGACTCTCTTATTTAACTGCTGTAACTGCTATCTAAATAACTGTATATATAATTTTTTTTTCGGTTGGGACTTCATTGGTCCTCTTTATTTGATTGGGGCATCATTGGCCCTCTTTTCTATTTCTTGGGTTGCATTGACCCATTTCATCTCTCATGACTGGCCTGTACTCTTATTTTCTGCTCTATCCCTCGTAGTTCATTACTGCTTCTAATTGACACACTTTCGGATAAGGGTTGGCTGAGGCTTTTGGCTAATGGGTTTAATGATGGGTTTGACAAGAAAGTGGTGAGTGTTTGGCTTCAAAGTGGTTTATGGATGTACACTATGGGTAAAAGGAAACGATAGCTAAAATTGGGTTAAAACAAATCACACATTGCCTGGAATCATATCTTAAGGTCCACACGATACGGTTTACTAGACCCTTACCCAATATCCCGATGGCCTTCTTTGCTACTCAATGCAATATTATAGCGAGATCACTCTATAATCACGACAAGGAATTCGAAAAAGTGTATATGAATTTCGTGTTTAAAGTCCCTCGAAATGAAAAGCTTCTTTAGGCTCAATTCTCGCTTTTGGGTGGTCTCCACTAATGTCCCTAGTCATGCCCTTTCCCGGTTCTCCCCTAATGGTCACGTCACTATCACAAGATTCTCCCCACAGTGGTCAGTCTCAATCATCCAAAACAAAAATTATTGGCTACAATGATCAACTATTCATAAGCGTGGGACGGCAACGTGCATGAACGGGTCCCGATGGCAACCCCAAACCTTACCCACACATTGTCCCCAATGTGTAAGAAAGTGGTACAGAATATAAAGACATAGTGTGTGTTATTATTACAGTCATCCGAAGTAAGCAAATAACAAACAGTACAGAACATCATCAAAACAAACAAATAAGAGAGTATGAAAAACAAACCCACTACCGGCGGGAGGAAGATGGAGCATCCTCATCTTGCCGGCCTCTCACTCTTCTACGACCTTGAGATGCGGCTGGTGGTGCTTGTTGTGGTGGAAATCCGGCTTGGGCGAGGCGGGCGTCAAATCCATCCAAGCGGGTGTCGTAGCCCCCATACGGAGGTTCGTGCTTTGGAACCCATCCTTAATGTCTTGCCTCATCCCTTTAACCTCGGCTGTCATACGCGTCATAAATCGGCTCATATAGGGTGGTGTGTCGCCGCCATGCTCGGGCTCCTCCGCCGCTGGGGCATCCGGGTCAAAGTCTGGGTCACTATCTGAGGCACTCTCGGATGATTCGTGGGCAGGTTCCGCAAGCTCCCGCACCTGATAATTGGGATCCACTCTTCTCATCGCCTCCAATTTGTTTGCCGCCGTAAGCTGGTGCCTATACTGAGTTATATTGAAGTCCCCCTTCGACGCCTTGAGCTGTCCGATTGGGACACCCGCTTCCCTACAAAAATGAGTAATTAAGTTCGGGAATGGTAGAACACCGTCTAGGGTCATACCTGCATCCAGGATCTCCATCCAAATGATATGTCCGATATCCATCGGAAGATTGTTGTGGAGAGAATAGAGGACTTCGGCTACTTGACTATCGGCGGTAGTGTTATGAGTCGAAGGCTTCAAGGAGGCCTTAATGAAGAGCATGAGAAATGCAATATCAGTATGCATTTCACTTTTCAAGATGTGCTGGTCCTTTTTATTCCACCCAGTGTGTCCATTCCGCCTTAGCGAGGCGACAATTGATGAACCCAGCTGCTCTTGAAACGTCGGATGGGGAGATAAACCGTATGTGGCGCTCAGCTCTTCCCGATGGGGGGCGTGGAAGTATGCGTCGATGTCGGCCGGAGAAATCCGGACCTCAATGTTGCCCATGCGTACCACACACCTATCATGATACACGACGGGGATCATGCAGGCAAAAAATTCTTTCACGGTCTCTACGCAGTACCCGGGCCGGGTTCGGATGAACCCCTCCCATGAGTGTTGCCCGATGATTTCCGGCACCCTTGAGCCGGATGGAAGATTTGTAATCTTGATGCCTCTTCCCCCGAAGGGATTACATGTTTTTGTGCGCATCTGGCGGAGCCGAGGTCTCTTATCCGGATTCTCCCGGCAAAACATTGCTCGTCTATTGCTATGATGGATGCGCTCATACTCGGGGAACGAGAGGTGTGTACTAGGATGGTGCCTCATGACCTGCAAAATAAATGAACTCAAGTGAGTTGTCTTGCTCATTGCCACCCCAAACCTCGGTAAAACCGAGGTTTGCAAGGGGTCAAATGTGATTGTGACAGATGAAAAGGGAGGCACCCCAAACCTAAGTGAAACTTAGGTTTGTCGTATCTCCTTTTTCTTACTTGTACGTATAGCTAAAACTCATAAAATCCCAAGCATGCAGATTACCAATAAAATATTGTTCAGCTCATGCAGATTCACCAACAGCTACGTGACCACAAAACTATCACAATTCCTTAGTGCAACATCTAAAATTCTTCAACAGTTTGCACTGTTGGACACTGAATGGAACCCCAAACCAAAGTAAAACTTAGGTTTGGCTATGTCTATACTTAATAGGCAACCCACAAAAATAACTCAAGGGTTTATGTTGCCATAAACCCCTCCATATTCTTTTATGCACACAGGTGGAAATACCCCACAAAACCACAGATCCAGCCACATTTCCCCCATTTTACTTCCCACAAATTCGCCATCATAGATATTATGCACATAATCTCACAAAAATCACAAACTCAGTTGCATAAAAATATCAAATCATTATATGGACATACAACAAGCTTATAATCAAAATCTAAGCATACATCCTCAAAACAAACATTTTTGTGAGAAAACTCTAACCATGGAGAAGCAAGTATCTTGGCACTTGGAAGCATGAAATGGGAGACAATAGAACAACATTCACCCAACATTGCACATGAATACCAACAAGAAATAAGAAAAGAAAACATACCTTGGTCTTGTAAAGATGGAGAGCACACAATATTGAAAATGGGGATGAATCCTTTAGAAATCAGAGGAGATGTAGAGAGAATTTCGAATTAGAGAGAGGGAGAGGTGCAGGGAGCAAATGAAGAAGAAAACTAATGAAAATAAATAAAAAACAAGGGTTGCACACAATAATACAAACCAAACCCTAATCGTCAGAGCGCACGCGCGGCTTACCACGCGGTATGTAAACCGCGTAACATACCGCATATGTCCCTGTTTCAAAAACACTCAGAGGTATCCCGCGGCTTCTCACGCGGTATGTAAACCGCGGCCTAAACCGCGTAAGGGCCTGTCTGCTATTTTTTTTTGATTTTGATTTTTTTTGATTTTGATTTTTTTTGATTTTTCGTTCTTTTTGTGTTTTTCGTATCTAAAATCACACTCAAAGGAAAAAAAATGAAATTTAAACAGAAAGCAAACCTCGGTAGGTTGCCTCCCACCCAGTGCCTTGGTTTCGGTCGTGGCTCGACCTTCCTTCCGATCACTCCTTCGGCTCATCCAGATACATGGCTTCAGATGCCCTCGTCTCTCCTCCATAATATGGTTTTACTCGCTGACCGTTCACTTTGAAGGTCGCCCCGTCTTGTCCTTGTAGCTCCACTGCTCCATGCGGGTATACCTCCTTGACGGTGAACGGTCCAGACCACTTGGATTTTAGTTTACCTGGAAAAAGACGTAAACGAGAGTTAAATAACAAAACATTCATTCCAGGAGTGAGTACCTTTTCGCGGAGTCGCTGATCGTGGAATCTCTTCGTTCTCTCCTTGTAGATAGCCGCATTCTCGAATGCATCCAGTCGGATTTCTTCTAATTCACACAGTTGCAGTAATCTCTTCCTTCCGGCTGTATCCAGTTCCATGTTCAGCTTCTTTATCGCCCAGAACGCTCTACATTCGAGTTCCACCGGTAAATGGCACGACTTGCCAAAGACTAACCGATAGGGAGTGGTACCAAGAGGGGTTTTGAATGCCGTCCGGTACGCCCACAGTGCGTCGTCTAACTTCAATGACCAATCCTTCCGGGATGAATTAACTGTCTTCTCTAGGATCTGCTTGAGTTCTCGATTGGACACTTACGCTAGACCATTTGCTTGTGGGTGATATGGTGTCGTGACCTTGTGCTTTACCGAGTACTTCTTTAGTACAACATCCAGGTACCGATTACAAAAGTGGCTACCGCCATCGCTGATTAGTGCTCTAGGGACTCCAAATCTCGCGAAGATATTCTTCCGTAGGAAATTAATCACTACTTTAGAATCATTTGTCGGAGTCGCGATTGCCTCTACCCACTTGGATACGTAGTCCACCGCGACTAAGATATACTCATTTCGGTGTAAGTTTGGGAACGGTCCCATGAAATCGATGCCCCATACGTCGAAGAGTTCGACTTCCATGAAGATCTGCATTGGCATCTCATCCCTCTTGGTCATGTTCCCTGTTCGTTGGCATCGATCGCACTTAGTGATGAATTCACGAGTCTCTTTAAACATGGATGGCCAAAAGAAACCCGACTGAAGGATCTTTGCCACTGTTCTATCGGTGCTAAAGTGGCCCCCGCATCCCAAGGCGTGACAATGGTTCAAAATCTCGGCCTTTTCTTCCTCCGGAACACATCTCCGGATCATTCCATCAGCACATGATTTGTACAAATAAGGCTCGTCCCAATAGTACCTTTTGGCCACAAATAGAAATTTCTTCTTTTGGTGGGAGTTCATCTGATACGGAATAATCCTCCCACCAAGTAGTTGACCATGTCCGCAAACCAGGGCTCGGTGTGGCTAACCTTGAAAAGCTGTTCGTCCGGAAACGAGTCGTTAATGACGGTCTTATCTTTGCTTTGATCCTCACCTCCCTCAAGTCTCGAGAGGTGATCCGCTACCGTATTCTCTGAACCCTTCTTATCCAAGATTTCCAAGTCAAATTCTTGGAGTAACAATACCCATCGAATGAGTCTCGGTTTAGCATCCTTCTTGGCCATGAGATGCTTTAAAGCTGAGTGGTCGGTGTAGACAATTACCTTAGACCCCACTAGATATGACCGGAATTTCTCGCAAGCATAGACAACCGCCAACAGTTCCTTCTCGGTAGTCGCGTAGTTGAGCTGAGCATCATCCAGAGTCTTACTCGCATAGTAGATCACATGCATCCGCTTATCCTTCTTTTGGCCCAATACCGCTCCAACAGCGGTGTCACTCGCATCACACATCAAAATAAAAGGTAAACTCCAATCGGGAGCCGTGAGGATCGGTGCGGATATCAACTCCTTCTTTAACCTGTCAAAAGCAGAAATACAATCATTAGTGAACTCGAATTTAGCATCTTTAAGCAATAATGAACATAAGGGTTTAGTGATTTTAGAAAAATCCTGTATAAACCGCCGGTAGAACCCGGCATGCCCCAAGAAGCTTCGGACTCCCTTGACGGAGTTCGGGTAGGGAAGATTCTCGATCACCGCCACCTTCGTCTTGTCCACTTCAATTCCAGCTTTCGATACTTTGTGGCCGAGTACGATCCCTTCGGTCACCATGAAGTGACATTTCTCCCAATTCAGTACCAGACTTGTCTCTTCACATCTTTGTAAGACAGCTCTCAAGTGTTCCAAACATGAATCAAATGAAGGCCCGAACACGGAAAAGTCGTCCATAAAAATCTCAATCGTCCGCTCTACCATGTCTGAGAAGATCGCCATCATACACCTTTGAAAGGTAGCTGGAGCATTGCATAAACCAAAAGGCATCCTCCGGTAAGCAAACGTACCATAAGGACATGTGAATGTTGTCTTGTCTTGGTTTTCGGGGGCTATTGGTATCTGATTATACCCCGAATACCCATCCAAGAAGCAATAATACTCATGCCCAGATAACCGCTCTAACATCTGATCAATGAAGGGAAGAGGGAAATGGTCTTTCTTTGTCGCGTCATTCAGCTTTCGATAGTCAATACACACCCTCCAACCGGTAACTGTTCAGGACGGGATCAGCTCATTATTATTGTTTCGAACAACTGTTATACCACCCTTCTTCGGTACCACTTGGACCGGGCTCACCCATGGACTATCCGGAACCGGGTAAATAATTCCAGCATCAAGGAGTTTTAGAACCTCCTTCCGGACCACTTCTTTCATAATCGGGTTGAGCCGGCGTTGGTGTTGGACAACCAGTCTATGCCCTTCTTCGAGGTTGATTCTATGTGAGCAAAATGTAGGGCTCAATCCTTTGAGGTCAGCTATTGTCCATCCAATTGCCGCTTGATGTTCTCTAAGAACCCGGAGTAGCTTCTCTTTATTCTCGACACTCAACTTAGACGATATGATAACCGGAAGCGTGTCTTTTCCTCCCAAGTATGCATACTCGAGATGGTCGGGTAGCGGTTTGAGCTCAAGCTTTGGTGGTGTATGCGAAGATTGTTGAGATTTAGGGATCGGCTCCCCCAAATCCTCAGTCACGGGTCGTCGGGACCCTTGGTATGATGATGATGCATTCAATTGCATCACACTAGCGCTTTCCGGATCATCGTCGATACCCGTCAATGCATTATTCAATTGGTCTCCGGAAACTTGTACAACACTTGTTTCTTCAATCAATGCGTCCATCACATCTACCCGATAACATTCGTTTGATCCCATGCTTTGCTTGGCTGCCCGGAACACATCGAAGACCGCTTCTTCGTCACCCACTCTCAAAGTGAGCTTTCCTCCTTTAACATCAATCAGCGCTCCTCCCGTGGCCAAAAATGGTCAGCCAAGTATCAGCGGTATCTCCTTGTCCTCATCCATGTCGAGGATCACAAAGTCAACTGGAAGATAGAATTTGTCTACTTTGACCAGCACGTCTTCAATTACCCCATACGGGTACTTAATGGATCTGTCAGCTAGCTGCAAAGTGACACTGGTTGGTTGTACCTCTCCAAGCCCGAGTTTCCTGAAAATAGACAACGACATTAGGTTAATACTTGCACCAAGATCGCATAGAGCCTTACTAAATTCAGAATTTCCTATATTAACAGGGATAGTGAAACTCCCTGGATCCTTAAGCTTTGGGGGAAGCTTATGTTGGATGATAGCGCTGCACTCCTCAGTGAGTGCAACCGTTGCGTGCTCCTCGATCTTCCTTTTGTTAGAAAGGATGTCTTTCAAGAATTTCACGTACGAGGGCATCTGTGCTAAAGCATCTGCAAAAGGGATGTTAATATGTAATTTCTTAAAAACTTCAAGAAATTTAGAATAGTTAAGATCCTCCCTGTGGGCCTTAAGCCTGTTCGGATATGGCACTTTAGGCGTTATCGGCTTGACCGGTGCTTGCATTGGCTGCTCTTGTTTCTTCTCGCTATTCTTCGTGCTTTCCTCAATCACAACCTCTTCCTCGGCCTCTAATTCATCCACATCTACCATCTCATAATCTTCCCCTTTGGACTCAGTTCCCTTTGATGCCGGTTCTCGAGTTGGGTCCTTAATCAGCTCCTTACCACTCCTCAGATGAATGGCCTTGCAATCTTCCCGGTTAGTCCTTTCGGGTTGACTCGGAAATTTCCCGGGGGCTCGGTTTTGTAGGGCGTCAGAGAGCTGCCCCATTTGCCTTTCAAGGATTTTTATGGATGCCGTGTTTTGATCGGTAGCCGCTTTGACTGTGTTCACTGTACTGGCTAAACCCTCGACCGTGCTGTCCATCTTAGACATGAACTTCATCATCATGTCCTCTAATCCCGGCTTCCTCTCTCCGGATTGTCCTTCATCAAACTTCCGCTGGTTGTAACCTGGAGGACGATAAACATTGTTAGTGTTAGCAGAATTAGAAAAATTAGGATGGTTACCTTGTTGTTGGCCGGGTTGCCCTTGCGGTTGGCTCCAAGAAAAATTAGGGTGCTTTTTCCAACCCTCATTGTATGTATTTGAAAACGGAACGTTCCTTGGCCGGTTGTTCCGATTTTGCAAAAATTGAACTTGCTCCGGCTCATTCACGGGTGGAGCCATATCCGGCATACCCTCGTCCATCAGCATTGCATAGAAGCTCCATTCATCTTATTAGTGAGTGCGGCTAACTGATCTTTTATGGCCTTTAGCTCGTCATTATCTTGCACACCCGTAGCTCGTCTAACAGCTGATCTTGGAGTACAGAAACTGTGCTCGGCCAGATTATCTATCAACTCACATGCCTCTTCATATGATTTATCCATGAGGGCCCACCTGCTGCAGCTGTGATATCGTTCTTGAACTGCTGGTGAAGACCACTAAAGAACGTCTAGATGATGACCCAGCCGTGTAATCCATGATGAGGGCACTTCTTTAGCATGTCTTTATACCGCTCCCAAGCTTCATACAACATTTCTTGATCCCATTGAGCAAAATGGGTGATTTCAGCCATGAGTTGAGCAGTTCTGCTTGGTGGGAAAAACTTTTGAAGAAATGCAGCTTTCAACTGCGCCCAGGTGGTGATCGAATCTGGTTGGATACTTTCCGTCCAAGTCTCGGCTCGGCCTTTGAGAGAGAAGCTGAACAGCCTCAGCTTGATTGCATCCTCATCCACCCCATTGATTTTGAACGTATCGCAGATTCGTTCAAATGCACGAAGATGTGCATGGGGGTCTTCAGTTGGCGCTCCCCCGAACTGATTCTGTTGCACCATGACGATGGTACTCGGCTTGATCACGAAATAATTAGCCGCAGTTCTGGGTGGCTGAATGCCTATGCGTGCCGCCACCACATTCGGATCGGCAAACGACCGCATAGGACGTCTCGCAGGTGGAGCTTCGTCGTCAGACATCTCGGTCTTGATAAGTTTTTTATCTTTTGTTTCTTTTCTTAAACGGCGGGCGGTCCTTTCAATCTCTGGATCGATTGGTTCGATTTTCTCCCCTCGGGTCTTTCTTGGCATAAACCAATTAGTACCTGAAACAGAGAATAAACAAAATCAGTAATCCAGAAACTAAAAGTGATGAATTAAAATGACAAAAATAAAAATGTTCAATCTAATAGTGCCTATAGTTGGTAGTGCTATTAGTTGCAACTAGTTCCCCGGCAACGGCGCCAAAAACTTGATAGACGGGTTTACACCCCCCTAAATCTAACCGCAAGTGTACGGTGTCAAAATCAAGTAATAGTACGGAAGTACGAGTATCGAACCAAGGGAACTAAGAAACTAAGTATCACAATTACTATCAACCCTATTAACTGAACTGTCGAAATCAGATGTTGGTTTGAGAATTGTTTTAAAAACTTAGTAAAACTGAAATAAGACTAAAATCGATTAACGGGAGGTTTTTGGAAAACTTTGATAGAGAAAAGGTTGATGGTTGGACTTTCTATGGCTATACTACTGAGGAACAAATACCCGAACGATAATGATTACTGATTATCTTTATGAACCCTAGTTGACAATCACTGTTAGTCTTTTTCAAGCAAAACAGCTTTTATTTCGAAACTTGTAGGTTTTATCTCTCGAACCAAACCTAGAGTTTGAAAATATTTTAGGTCAACTATTCGGAGCAGAAAGTGATTCGGCTATCTCAGCCCGAATCTCCTTTCCGGCACTTGATTTCTTGATCTAGTTTCTAATTACTTTTCTCAAACTTAATTAAAAACAATGATATTCAATTGAAGGTGATCAAACTACAACTGATAATAAAAACAGAAATCAAATACTTCATAGATCTAATCAAGTAAAATTTATCATTCGGTTACACGTCATCCATCGTAAAATCCATAGTCAATCCAACCCCCAACATCTAAAGATTAGTTCATGTTGGGGTGGATAAAAACATAAGCAATAAGGAATAAAGTGGTGTGTGAATTCATGGTGACTGTAATCGTAACAAAAGTATGATGAATCCCTTCTCACTCGGCTCTAATCCACGTTGTGTAGTGAACTCTCCTCAATCAATCCTCTCTCGCTGCTCCAAAATACGTACAAGTGCTCTGAAAATCGCCCCTGGACTGCCCACCGTCGTGTCTCGAAAACTGGATACCGAATAACGACCTAAAACCCGATTAATAAAGTTGATTTTCGACAAACAGTAGCTTACGCGGTTTGCCACGCGACTTGCAAGTCGCGTGGTAAACCGCGCGTGTCTTTTTGGCTGCATGGGTTGTTTTCTGGTTCGCGGTTCAGTCGTGGGTCTTGGGCTTCCGCTGGGCTTCGAAATGGGCTCTCTTTTGGCTCTGTTTCGCTCCTTTTCTCGATGTCTGTCTTCTTTCGAATAGCCTGCACATTTCACTAGATAACCCATAAAATCCCGCCTTTTTGCTTAATTCCAAGCCAATCTCATTGGTTTATGGATTGAAAATAACGCCAAAAAATGGCGTTATCATTCGGCCAGACTTATGTACAAGACTTAATAAGTTCGGCTGGAAATTCTGAATGTACTTGTTAAGACTTTGGGACTTAGAAGAATATACTATTATAGATTCAACATGACTTCTTTTTACATATGAAGACCTGAGGATATTTGAACACATGTCATTAGAACATGTGTCGGTGTATCATTTGTATTTCATATACATGTATTGTAACTGTATCTTTGCTTTCCTTGTATAAAGTTTGTTAGCTAGAATTCAGTTAGCTAGAGTTTGTTAGTTAACTTTCCATTTCCATACGCTCCTACTTTGTAATATCTCTCTCTAAGAGATTTTTAATCCTCTTAAGATCAAAGCAAATAATATGACATTCGACTATCATTTATGTTGTTCTTGATCACAATTCTTCCAGTTTAATGTTCAATTATTGATTAGTTGATTGACTTGGACCTAACATTATGTCATAATTGCATGTAACTTTCGAAAGCTCGACTTATAGCAAATAAAACCGGACAAGGGTCCCCAAGGCTCATTAGAGTAAAAACCGAGCCAACAGATCAACAACTCGATTGACTATACAATAAAAGTCAACAACAAAAATAACACGTATTTATCCGACGTTTATGCAAATACATGCTCCAAAGACTTGATTACCTAAAAAAATCATCGGTTCGGACAAATCATTTTCCAATTAAAACCATACAACTTATATTTCCAAAATGTCCCATAACACAACAATATGCTTTCTCCAAACCAAATACACTAAAAATGCATTTATCACTAAATAATCTCCATTTAAAAAATAAAATCATAAAAGTCTCCACACTTATGATTTATTCCTCCAAATGTCCCAAATACGGGTATTTCATGAGATTTATAAAATCAAATATACCAAATATGCAAAACTCACTCAATAACTCACACATTTGATAAATATCAAGTAAATCATTACTTCAAAATTGACATTTTTGGCATGTACATAGTTTTCACAAAGCAACTTGAACTCACCTTGCTGGGTTAGGTTAAACCTCGGTTCTAAACCCAAACATTTAGCTTCCATTGGTGAACACTTAAATCTATGAGCAAAGATCTCTACAACTCTTCTCTAGGCCACAATTCGAGTCTATAAGTATAACAAAATACCAACCACAAGTTAGATCCAAGAGGAATACCCTAAATGCAACTCAAAACACCCAAATATGCTTACCTCTCAAGATCTTGAAACACGCATCAAAGATCTTCGATCTCCATGTTAAGCCTTCCATTTTGCTCCAAAAAGCTCCCAAAAACATCCTCCAAACCTCCCTAATTCGTCCGAAGGGGGTGAAGTATGGGCAAAACCTAGAAAAATATTTACACATTTTTCTAGGGGTGTACGAAAAACCGTCAACCCGCAAAACCGCCCAACCCAACATGCTAACAACCATTTAAACCGAACCCGTCAACCCACTAATTAGAAGGGGTGAAATTGGGTTATCATAACTCAACCCAACCTAAATCGCCAATCCGCCGCCAATATATATTATTTCGATAAAATTATATATATATATATATATATATATATATTTACAACCATTAAAATTTGCAACCAAAAAATATATACATATATTAGTCTAATTTACAACCCAAAAAATATTTACATATATTAATCCAATTTACAATCCAAAAAATATATACATATATTAATCCAAAGAGCCTAAAATTAATCCAACTAGGTTGATCGACACGTCTCAATAAGCACGATTGTACGAGAATTGACAAACACGCTAAGAAAAAGGGGAGGTAAAACCTCAAATGTTTGGGATCACTTTTCAGAAAAGAACTCTAGCTTTGTTTGTAATTATTGTGGAAAAAGACTATGCTTATCATAGTAAGAGAAGTGAAAATTTGTGGAATCACTTAAGAAACCAATGTAAGAAGTATATGATAGGGTGTTCGATAAAAAAATTGTTTAACTTTCATACCGCCAATCATAATGAGGTATCATTTAAAAAGGAGAAATGTCGAAAATTTGTGGCAAGGTTTATGGTTAAGGATGAACAAACCTTCATCGTTATAGAAGGTGAATGGTTTACAGAACTTGTTAAAGAGCTGCAACCTAAATTTGGTGTCCCTATTAGTGACTGTTGCTAGATCATATTTATCGGTTGTTTTGCGATGAGAGGATTAAATTGAAGAAAGAGTTAACAAAGGTCGAACAAGGAATATTTTCAACAACTAATTGGAGTCAGAGAGGTCCAACATGATCGTTCCATCCTCGGGTGAAATTGAGTTGTAGCTACTATTTTTCAGTAACCGTGAGTGTTCACTGTTTAGATCAGCTTGCGTGTAACTCGACTAGTACAAAAGCCCCAAGAAAATCCCAGTGGCCCTAAGTAGACGACTCCCTAATGGTCGAGCCTTCAATTATTTGCCAATTGTCCTGGCTACTTATCTGGTAATCGTACCTGAATTTCCGGATCCTCATTGATCCATCATAAAATGCCAAACCTTATCCGCACAATGATCCTCCTTGCTAGCTCGAGCTGGTGGGTTTAGCTTCAATCCAAAGTTTTCCCTGGTAATTATGTAGCATATGAACTCAAACTCATTTTTTAACCAACTGCAAAAATCGATACAAATTAATTAGATTACAAGAACACGAGAAGAAAGAGCAAGGTGATGAAGTGAATTCAACTTTCCCAACTAAAACACATTGTAAAAACATAACGAATTAGATGTTGCAAAACCAAAAAAACTGAATGTGTTGAGGTAAATCCCTGAGAAAAAAGAAAGAATATACACAAGAAATCTTAATCACAAAATAAGGAACAAGCAAATCTTCAAGATTCATAGAAACTTGTGGAGTCTTGGAGCAACTCGTAAAAGTTGCTCTTTTGTGACCAGAAGGTCATGGGTTCAAGCTATGGGAACAACCTACAAAGCCGATAAGTCCTATTGCACCATGGTTTTCGAACATACATCACCAAAAACAACGATTCCAAGTGGATTATGAGTTCTAGTCAGGCATGAAGATAACACCGGCATCTCACAAAGTTGAGAAATTTTCAAGGGAAATAATTATTCTATGCAAAAATTGTACTTGGTTAAAATTTAAGAAAATCTTGAATGAAATCGACAAACCGTTTCTGTACAAAAGCTCACCAATAAATATATTGCTTCTCAATGAAGGATCATTATACACTTGAATGCTAGAGATTTATAGATCAATGACAAAAGAACACAATCAATATCCTTGCCATTTATTGTATGTCTCATACAAGGTAACAAAGAATCAAAATGGAATATATATATATATATATATAGGTTGGGTATCAAATACAAACCAGTTAGTTTGTACAAACTCGTACAAACCATACCTAACTTCATGATTTTGTAAATTTGGCTTCATGAATATATATATATATATATATATATATATATATATTTTGGCTTCATGAATATATAAGTTGGCTTCAGGAATATATCATTTGGCATTTTTAACTAATTTTTTTACAAAAATACCCTAAAATACCCTTATTTTTGTAAAAAAAATTAGTTAAAAATGTCAAATGATATATTCATGAAGCCAAATTATATATTCATGAAGCCAATATATATATATATATATATATATATATATATATATATATATATATATATATATTCATGAAGCCAAATTTACAAAATCATGAAGCTAGGTATGGTTTGTACAAACTAACTGGTTTGTACCCGATAACACCCCTATATATATATATATATATATATATATATATATATATATATATATATATCCAAGTAAAGGTTCCAATGTTGTGCGCTAATGGGACTTGGGACTAGTGTCAAGACTTGTTTTTCCCAAACTGTGTATGGCGCTAATTTATGATTGTTTAGATACGTAAACAAACTAAACCAAATGTATCCCACCTTGAGGTGGGGCCAGATTCCAGAGGTGGGTTTCAAGCCTCTAGAGGGTGTGACGTACACAAACCTGACCTCTACCCCAAAAGCATAAAATGGTTATTTATGTGAAGACACCCCAACTTCTGAAAAGTGCATGAAAGACAAACATTGGGTATGAAGAACATATAGGAAATAGGGATGGCAAAAAAACCCGTCCCCGATGGGGAATCCGATACCCGAACCCGGTTTGACCGGGGAATCCCAGAATTTGTTAAATTGGGGATGAGGATACCTCTCAAACCCGACCTCGACCACGAGTATTTGATAGTAAGTATTTATATATAGTTTATAAATATATGTATATGCATAGTATAATAAAAATGATAAACCCAACGAGTATATATAATGTACATAACATACAAATTTAATCTATCTTCGATGATGAGAAATTTTTCAAAATATATTATAGCATTAGTTTGATTTTTTAGAGAACCTTTTAGTGATATAACTATTGATAATGTCATTTTTCGACATTATTTTGAAGACTAAATTGATGCTTTCGTTGTAAGTTTTCAAGTAGAATGGTGAGTTTAATAGCATTTTATGAGAAAAGTACACGTCTTCTTGGGTTTCCGAAGTTCGACGAGTTTTGGGCCAGTTAGAGGAAGAAATTGGCACCTTAGGTCAAAGATTGAAAAAATGGCATTTTAGAGCAAACAGTGCTTCGCGCTACCCCTCGCGCTAGTGGATCCGCGCAGAGCACTGGATAGAGTCTCGCGCGGTTCCATCTGCGCCGCCATCCGCGCCAAAGACCTGGCCGTTTTAATTCCAATTTTTTCGGCTAGGGTTGTCTCATTCGGCATTAGTTGCGACTTTTTGAAGCTCTGGGCGATTTTGGGAGATAAGGGATCGATTTTAGAATCGGCAAAGGGGAGGATAACACATTTTAGAAGGAGAATCGAAAGAGAATCGAGTACGTTGGATCGGAGGAATAGCTTTTTAGAGAGTTGTCATTGCATTCATTTAGTTAGAACAATCATGCTTACTTTTAATTTAAGCATTTCATTTTTGTGTTTGAAAACCCCCAACATGAACTAATTCTTTTATGTTGGGGGGGGGGGGAGGGGTTGGTTGAATCATGGATGATTAATCTTGTGGCTAAGTAGATACACATGGTTGGATTAATTTTGATGGATGAAACATATGAGATGGTTCTTAATGCTTGTAATAGTCTGATCAACTGTTATTTGATTCAATAAATCTTTAAATCTTTGAGAAAAGTTTTGAGATTTGGTTTATCTTATATGTCTTGGATGCTATAGAGATAGAAATATGAGATTTCATCCTTGTTACTGTTAATCACTAATTTGTTCGAGTAATATTGTTTAGATCGAGAGATGATGCAATGTCTTGAATGATTACTTGCTATAGCTTGATGAAGTATAGTGATGGTTTGTGTTTATGTATTTCATTCCTGATTTAATCCATTATTGTCCAATCTATTTAGTCATTGGTGTTTTATTCATGAGGATTCCAACCCTCCAACCCTTGTCTTATATCTAATTAAATCATTTTCAGCTCTCAGTTTGTTTATTGTTTAGTGAAGTACTTTAATTCTTATTGTTGGTCCCAAAGGGGTTATACAAGTTTGTAGAGGGGGGGGGGGGGGGGGGGTTGAATACAAACACACGATTTTTATCATTCTAAATTGTTTATTGATATGTATCAAACAATTTACAGTTTGTTGCGGAACAAGATTAAGGAATAAACCTAATCTAAACAAACTATGAGAACACTAAGAGTTTCTCGCACTAGAAATAGAGATTAAGAAAATAAGAACACTAAGGAGAGTATTCTTTCACACAGTAAGTTCAGCGAGAGAGGAATGGCCAAGCTTCTTCAAAATGAAGTAGGTTTCCTTTATATACTGCATGCATTTAATGCAAGTCAGTATACCTTTACACGTGGCAGCCTCTGGTTGGTTGCATGATTTGACTTCAGTAGACAACCTAGTGGCCGCATGATGAACAATGTAGAATCAGAGTTGGTTGTACGATTCTGGATAAAAAAGGATGTCTGTTCTGACAAAATCGTACGGAGGCGTGCAAGGGGATAAGACAAAAGTTGCTTGTAGAGGAGGCTTCATGATCAGTGTTTGCTGAATGATTCTTTATCAGCGAATGATAAAGTTCAGCATTCGCTGAAGTCTTCTACTTGAAACTTCACGTTGAGTGGACAAGTCTGGCTTCGCTGATATCCGTATCAGGTCACTAGTAGACTTAGTCGCTGGTTCTTTGGCTTGATCTTCAACTTCAGCGTAGAACATAGTTGACGCGAATCTTGTCTTCAGGGATCATAAGTAAACAACATAAACTATCAGCGATCATCAGTGAGACTGAACAGGCTCAGGGCTCACTGATGTACAGTGTTCGCTGAATGCATAATTTAAAACGTATGTCTACCATCAGCGATACTAAACAGACTTAGTATATTTTCTTTGATGGCAAAACATTAATACATATTGTCTACTTACAATTTTCACTAAGTGTTTCTCAGAGTCATTATCAAATCACTGAGGGTTTGGATCAACAATCTCCCCCAATTTGATGATGACATAGCAATAAAGGAAAATTGCTAAGTATAAAAACATAAGGATAAAAGGAACTCGTAAAATGCGTGTCCCATTTACTGTTTTTCAGGGATCTTTTCTTGTATTAGTGGAGTAAAGTACATTCACTGAAATTTTTCATTAACTTCGTAAAGATTACAAGGGGAAGTGGAAAAATTACAAGTACAGCGAATAATAATTACAAGTACAAAAGGTTACAAGCTGATAAAAGATAGAAGAATTACAAAAGGAATCCTATCAGCTATTCAGGTTCATTCTTGGTAAGAAGTTCATCAAGAGTATTTGTTTCAGTAACCATCCAATCAGGGACTTTCACTTCCTGTTCCCTTCTTTTCTTGGCTTCTTTGTAGATCAAGGGATTCATGAAATGTCCGAGCAGGTCTTGTCTGAATTCACACCAGTAGACGAGATCTCTGAGTTGTTCGATAGGAGTGATGGCTAGCTCAGAGATGCGTTGAAAGCATTTGCGTCCGGTGCAGTCAATGAAGAAAATGCCATAAGGTTCGCTGAGAACCTTTCCAGGGATACAATCTTCACTAGGGGGTAGGAAGACATCAAGTGCTGATAGATCAGGATCAGGACTAAGGACAGCTTCTCGTGAGAACTCGATGCTGGTTTCATTTCGGATAGGAGGACCTGAAGCCGAGGGTCTCTTCTTTTTCTTTGCAGCAGGCCTTTTATTTTGAACTGGAGGAGGAGGGATATCAACGGCTGATGTTACCATGTCGATCTGCTTGTTTAGAGCTTTCTCGACAAAGGAGTTGTAGTTTGATCGCGACCGCTGAATGGCTATCCGCATCTCCAACCATTCAGATAAACCAAGCTGGTCAAGCCACGATGTGAAGATGGTTGCCTTGTGACCATTCTCTCTGATAATCTGAATATCGATGATAGGAACGTCTTTGAGCGTCCTTCCCCTGATGTTGACCGTTTGAATTCTAGACCCATGGTGTCGGTAATGACATTTCTCCTTGCACCAAGCTACAGTGGAATCATAGACATTGGTTTTCTCTTCCCTGGTCTTCTTGGCGTCTTTCCAGAGCTTTCGTTGAACAGAGATGGGAACCTTCTTCAAGCTTGGATCCTTTACCGAGCGTTGAATGAGTTCAATGGCGTATTCTTTATCTTTTTCTTCAGCCTTCTTTCGTTCGGCAAAGAGTTGTTCAGATTTGAGAGACTCAGCGATTTCCCGAGTAGATAAGATATTTAGGTGAGGAGGGACAATCCGCTGATCTTCCAGTCTTTGAATCATCGTTGCTCTTTTTCTTTTTACATCTTCACTTGGTCTTTGAGGAACCAAGGAAGGTCTTTTTTGGTGTGAGAGCAGCTCTTCTTCTTCTTCAAAAACATCATCGGTCAAATTCAGGACCGAGATTATTTGTTGATCATCAGCTCTGGAGGCTGGGATTATTGTTGATGCATGGGGAACTTCAGCTTGACCCTCAAGCAGGGGAGAGGACTAGCTGAAAGAGAATGATCGATGGAGTTAGATCACTTGTGGAGAAAGAGATAGAGAAAGTAGAGCTAAGTGTTTAGAGGTTTGAGAGTGAGTAGGATAGATATTGAGAAGGGGTAGAGGAGCGATGCAGTGTAAGGGAATAGGATGTAACATACCTAACAAACTGGCTTTTTGAGTAAAATAGACAGGTTGTCATCAGCGAGGCCTTTTTGTTTTCTTGAGTTGGCCGCTTTCGCTGGAGATGTCTTTTTGGTCCCCTCCCTTTGTTCTTTTATTACGACTCCCTTCTGAGCAGGGAGCCTTGGTTTCTTTTGCTGGAAAACGAAGCCATCATCATCGTCATCATCATTATCATCAGGGGATGAAGATGGTTCGTCATCTTTCAGATCAGGTTCTTCGTCTTCTTCAGCATCCTCTTCCTCACTCTCTGAAGATAGATCAGCAGCAGCATGAGAGTGAGGTCTTCGAGTTGCTCCCCCTCAGAGTGAGAGGGATTTTTCTCGGTTCCCTCAGGGTTCTTATCTCGCCGAGTTTCATCATAACTTTCCTCTTTTTCCTCCCCCTCAGAAACATCGGGAATGCCTTCATCTTTATCCTTCTCCCCCTCTTCCTCATGTTGGATGAGGGAGGTAGCAGCTTTGGTTATAGCAGCAAATACATGTTTAGTATCCCTGACTTCGTGGCCAGGAATGCCTGAACGGGTCTCAACCGCTACTAATCTGTCTTTAAGGCCATATATAGCAGGGGCCGTCTTCAGAATATGTTCCACTGCCTTTTCCAATTTTTCCCTGTCGTCCTGAGAAAAATGGGACAAAGGAACAGTGGGAGCGTTGAGCCGATCGAGGAGTTGGCTGACTAGATTGTTGGAGGAGCCAACCTTGTGAGCTAGATCGCTCACCTCAGTCTTCAGAGACTTCACCCCTCCCTGGAGATTTGATACCTTTGTCTTCAGCGTTGTGACTTCGCTGGACAGAGTTTTGAAGTTGGTGGAGAGGCCGTCGTTGGTGGTTTTGAGGGCGCTGATGGTGAAAGTGTTGTTGGTGATGGCCTCAGCTACATTGGATAAACCGCCTTCAAGCTTTGAGACGTCAGCGGTTGTAGCTTTGTCGTTCATAGTATCGTCCAATTTCTTCAGCGTCTCCCCAGCGTTTGTAACCGCTGAGGAGTTGGTGTTGATGCTGGTGGTTAGACTTTCTACTTTATTAGCGATCTCCGTGAGGGAATTGCTAATAGTGCCCAAGTTAGGACCTGTAACAGAAAAGAACTTCTTAACAAAGGAAAGCTCAGAAGTTGGGGATCTAGGGAGAGGAGTGTTTAGGGTACCTGGAGGCGGGCTGGAAAAAGTGTTGATGTCACGGTATCCTGAAAAGTTTTCCATGTCGTCTTCCAGCGAATGATGGGTGGAAGCGCCTTCAGGTCCTTGATTCTGCTGTATCAAGCGTTGTAGCTCAGCAGCAAAACTGTCGTCCAGATAGATGACATTTGAAGCTGATGCAGTAGGGAAGATGAATTGTGAAGAGACCAAAGAATTTGAAAGAGAAGCAAAAGATGTGAAGAGGGTGGTGGTAGCAGATTCAGCGTTGGATCCGCTAAGGAAAATCTCTTCAGTACTTTGAGGTACTGAGAGTGGGGGGTTCTGGTCCATGAACATTTCAGTGAATTGAGGCACTGAAACGGCTGAGGAAGGGGTGGCTTTAGCGGATGTGGCGGAGTGTACCATGGAACTTTCCATCGTCGTGTACAGAGGGACCGGCGTGGAGTCTTCAGCCTGGGAAGGCTTGGGTTGCTCCTTTAAGGTCTTCTTGGTCTTATGGATGCCAAGGGGGGATTCAGAATGTTTTCTCTTTTTGGAAGAGATGGAGGTTGCAGCATGGGTACCAGCAGTTGGGTCGACCGCTGCCGTAGAGATAGCTGCAGAAGTAGAAGAAGGAGGAGAGCGAAGAAAAGTTAAGAGTTGAGAAAGACGTACTTCGTTAGGGATGGGCTTGTAGTCGAGCACTTTCGGGCCAACCTGAGAGAGTTTCAGGTCGCCACCTGTGGGATACCTATCTTTCAGGTCGTGCATGAAGAGAGCACTGAGAAAACGAGGATATGGAACCACCGCTGGACTTTCTACGGCGTCCACTCGCTCCAACAGATCTTCGAAGATCAGGCTAGCCTAGTCCACGTGAAGACCTTTGAGAAGGGCATATCCCATGGCAGTCTAAGTCTTTGAGCCTTATCCGTTGACCCAGTCTTTGCAGACATGCAGCTAATGATGTGAGCAAAGATGAAGTTGAGCTCGTTGGGCATCTTGCTCTTAAGCACAATAGTTATCTTCTTCTTAGGCTTTCCTTCACGATCAGAATTCCAGTTGTAACACATCATGTCCAAGAAGGCGATAAGTTCCGCCTTCCATGCATTGGAGTTAGAGTCAGGGAATGGGACGAAGCGATGAGTCTTTGAGCTTCCTGGGAGAGGGCGTTTCGTATAGCCCCAGGGATGATTTGGGCTTCACCAAGTTCAGTTTCAAAAGCAATCACGTCATGCTTGCGGTTAGGGTTTTTGGTGGATGCGGCAGTGGTACGGTGTGCGGTGTACCAGATCTAAGCAAGTAGGTTTTTGTAAGCAGGGGGTCTCATGGTCAGGGCTGTCATCAGAGGACAGGTCTTGATGAAGATGACAGCATCATCAAGATGGGTAACCTGCTTCTTCTTGGGGAATTCCAAGAGGCCGTAGGGATTGTTCGACTGGAACTGGATCTGATCTAGAGAGTGTTTCATGTTTGCTGCCTTTGGGAGTTCAACGCTGTCAGAAGATGCAGCGTTGGGGTTGCTGGTTGCCATTTCTGTTCAGAACATAAAAATGACGAAGAAGATGAAGAGAATTTCTTGAAATGGAAAGAGATTCCATAATAAGATTTTTAGGGTTTTTCAGTTTCCATTTAGACACAGAAATGGTAAACTAGGGTTTCTGGTTTTGAAAAGTGTAACACCCTAAAAATTAGGGTCAATTTGAACCTCAAAATTCTAACAAGATTAACATAAAATCTTCCAAACTTAATACATAAGCGGAGAATTAACTAGGAGGAGTCATATTTACAAATATTGAATTATTCAAATAACATATTAATCTAATCATGTCACTATAATCAGATTAACTAGGTTATCTAAGCAATCCATCAAAAGCCTCATTGAAAAATAACTTCTTCGCTATCTCAAAAGCTCTCGTCCCACATCCCTTTATTTCCCGGAGCTAGTACCTGGTAAGAAAATTTAATTTGAAACGATTAAGCTAACGCCTAGTGAGAACATTCAGTTTCAAAAATAATACTTTTAAATCAATGTAAACAAGTCTTATCAAACTTGACTTACCCTCATTCTTACCATACTCGTACTCGTCTCATAATAACAGAATCATACTCAATCCCATGAGTATGACTACCATTCAGAAAGTCATATCACCATATTCAATAGCCTACTACGAATCATCACGGATTCTAGTTTATCGATCAAGCCTACAGACTTACATTCAATCGCCATACCTCCTTTTTGAAATGGATACAAAAATAGCACTTATATTGCTTATTTTTAATCCGCCGAAAACACAGGAAAACAACACTTACACTTCGTCTAATTCATATTTCCACATCTCAATACGAATAGCAACTATCCTTTGCCTATTCAATCATTCAACCTGAATAGCATTTATACTTTACCTATTCAACCATTTCTATATGAATAGCAATTCTACCTTGCCTATTCAATCATTCCACATGAATAGCAATTTTACTTTGCCTATTCAATCATTTCTATATGAATAGCAATTCTACTTTGCTTATTCAATTATTCAACATGAATAGCAATTATACTTTGCCTATTCAATCATTCAACATGAATAGCAATTATACTTTGCCTATTCAATCATTTCCAACGATACACGGGAATAGCAATTATACCTTGCCTATTCCTCCTTCCCAATTATGAATAGCAATTCTACTTTGCCTATTCATTAATATGAATAGCAATTCTACTTTGCCTATTCATTACATTCCAAAATAAACAGGAATATCAATTCTACTTTGTCTATCTTACGTTATCAAATAAAGCTAGTGTCTATGGATTCATTACACTTATTCGTACTCATGCAGGTTATTGCTTAATATGGATTTCTCATATCATTCAATATGAGCAAATCATATTTAATATGTCAATTCCTCATAACATAAGTCCAACAATTAATATCATCACTCACGGGTCCTTGATATAAATTTATATACCCAATCGTTCATTAGAACAAATAGTTAAAACTCGTATAATCGTCCATCCAAAATTTATTCAGGAAACATCTCTTTATAAAAATATACCTTACCGTAATTTAAATACGTTATAAAAAGGTTAAGGTAAGAATGAACTCACCTGATAGCAATAGTGTCACTCTTTATGTTTGTAATGATTTTCCGCCACCAAACTTCCAAGGTCTTTGTTTACTTCAGATTGCCTCTTAATTCCAGCTGAATAATCTGCTTTTCTTCTTCTTCTTTCTTTCGATTCTCTCTCTATCTCTCTTTCTCTTGTATAAAACACACACACACAAGACCAAAGAAATAACCAAAACATGACACCTCACCTCTCTTGTATATAAAAAGAGGTGGTGGTGATGATGATATATTTCATCCCTTAACCAATCACCCCCCCCCCCCCCCCCCCCTCAACTTTCATCATTTAACAACTTCCACCCTCAAACTTATAAATTAAAATTTGAGTTTACCCCTTAACTTATAATTCCAATAAAAACCAATAACGTAACTTACTCGAGGGTAAACTCTAAATTAATCTATCATATAATTATACTCAAATTATACAATAAGCCAAACGTAACACTTATAAAAATTGAGATGTTACAAAAAGAAGTACAAAACTAGTGAAAAAATCTTGTTTTACCAGTTTCCTTTTATGGAAGGGATTCTGGAAAAACGTATGAAATGCATAAGTTTAAGATTTTATTTTTAAACTTAAAGAACAACCTATAAACAGATTGTGTTCATGAAACCATGAAGAAAATGATTTCATTTTTAGAAAGTTCTTTTGTTTGATCTTTTGAAAACAAGAGAGAAGATCAAAAACAAGTTTGTGAGAAATTAAGGAGAGAAATGGAACCAGTTTTTTTAGAGGAAAATGGAACCTGTTTTGTTGAAGTAGAAGATGATAAACATAGTTCTTGAGAAAATAATCCGAATGCAAAGAAAAGTTCTTTAGCCTTTAGAGAGTATGATCGCGTAAAGGGTAAAAATATAAACTCGAAGGGTTTATATAGTGAGAGTAGAGAGAGAAACTAATGAGCGGGAAACGTTTCTCATGATGACACGTGACACGTCCCTTAAATCTTATTGGACAAGAAAACGAAACGGGCGAGTGTGTCAGATGAAAAGTCGTGCCAGGGTTTATCCGTTGTGATGACGTCACAAACGTCCTTTCATATTTACAGTTGTCTCTGAGGGTTTTTGAAAAACTCAGGGACAGTTTCGAAATATAGAAGCACTGATTAGAAATATCAGTGAGATTTTCAAAAGAATCACTGAAAGGAAGAGATATTCAGCGATGTAATTTATTTTGAAATCTGCATACTGAGGCGAACGTCAGTGTTTAAGAGAGAGAGAACATACCTTGATATAAGTGAATCAATTTTGTTCAGAGATTAGATGATTAATAGGGGTATACAAGTTCATATTATCACTGATCTAATGCTAACCGCTGAAGATTTTACTCTTCTAGGTTCAGCATTCCAAGCTCGCTGATGAGAAAGTTGAATCTTGTCTCATCAAGAGGTTTGGTGAACAGGCCAGCTAACTGAAAGTTAGTTGGAATAAAATGAAGTTGTATATCACCATTCATCACATGATCTCTGATAAAATGATACCTGATCTCGATGTGTTTGGTCTTTGAGTGTAGCACTGGATTATTTGCTATAGCGATGTCACTAGTGCTGTCGCAATAGATTGGAATTTTGGAGAGCTGAAGGTCATAGTCCAATAGTTGATTTCTCATCTATAAAACCTGAGAACAACAGCTTCCAGCGGCTACGTACTCAGCTTCAGCAGTTGAGGTAGACATTTAGTTTTGCTTTTTACTTGTCCAACTCACCAGCTTTCCACCCAGGAGCTGACATCCTCCTGTGGTGCTTTTCCTATCCAATTTGCATCCTGCAAAATCACTATCTGAATAGGCGATTAGATCAAACCCTGAGTCTTTGGGATACCAAAGACCTAGGTTAGGAGTACCCTTAAGGTATCGAAAAATACGCTTTACAACGATCAAATGAGATTCCTTAGGTTCAGATTGATATCGTGCACATAAACAAGTTGCATACATAATATCAGGACGGCTAGCTGTAAGATACAGAAGAGAGCCGGTCATCCCACGGTATGTTGTGACATTAACAGGTTTTCCTAAAGGATCTTTGTTAAGTGTCAGCGGCTGTGCCATTGAGGTTTTCATAGTTGAGCTTTGAGTTAAATCAAACTTTTTCAGCATATCTTTAACATACTTACCTTGGTGAATGAAAGTGCCTTTTTCATTCTGCTTGATTTGAAGACCAAGGAAATATGTCAGTTCACCCATCATACTCATTTTATATTCAGCTTTCATTCTTTCAGCGAAACGAGTACATAAGTCAGGGTTAGTAGAACCAAATATAATATCATCGACATATATTTGAACAAGAATGATATGACCTTTTACTTTCCTGAAAAATAAAGTTTTATCGATTTTACCACGCTCAAATTTTTCAATATGGAGAAAGGTTGAGAGAGTGTCATACCATGCACGAGGAGCTTGCTTTAAGCCATAGACTTCCTTATCCAGCTTATATACATAACCTGGATGCTTAGGATCAGTGAATCCTAGAGGTTGTTCAACATAGACTTCTTCATTTAGCCTTCCGTTAAGAAATGCTGATTTAACATCCATCTGATATACTTTGAAGTCTCTGTGAACATCATATGCTAAGAATAGATGAATAGCTTCCAGTCTTGCTACTGGGGCAAATGTTTCATCGTAGTCTATGCCTTCCTCTTGTCTGTATCCCTGAGCAACAAGACGAGCCTTGTTGTGGGTTACAGTTCCATGTTCATCCAGCTTGTTTCAATAGACCCATTTAGTGTCTATCACTGACTTGTCAGATGGTCTTGGAACGAGTTTCCAAACTTTGTTTCTTTCAAATTCTGTCAGCTCTTCTAGCATAGCGCTGACCCAGTTTGGATCTCTAAAGGCATCATCAATTTTCTTTGGTTCAATCAGAGAAATAAAGTTAACAAATAAACAAATGTTACCTGAACCTCATCGAGTCTGAACACCAGCGTTTGGATCACCAAGAATCTGATCAATGGGGTGATTGATAGTCCATCGTTGAGCCGGAGCATGATTCGCTGACTCAATTTGAACTTCTGGAGGAGCTGAAGAAGAAGCTTCAGCAACTTCAGGTAAAAGAGGAAGAGGTTCATATGGCATTTCATTCACTGATTGTTGAGAAGTAGATGGGATATATGAGGTTGATGGTTCAGAAGCAGGCATAGTGTTGAGAGGAACAACTGAAACCCATGAAGACTCGGCTTCACTTGTCTGCATGCTTGGGATGATAGTAGGATCATCATCAGCGGTAGGGATGTTGACCTGAGGATTGGGAATGCTTTCCGAGTCCCCAAGATGAGAAAACATCCATTGATTCAGTTCTTCAGTATCAACAGAAGGTCTTGAATTCGCTGAATGGGATTCGTCAAAAGTGACGTGGATAGTTTCTTCTACAGTTTGTCTTCTACGATTGAAGACTCTGAAGGCTTTGCAGATTAAAGAATATCCAAGAAATATTCCATCATCAGCCTTGGGATCAAACCTTCCTAGGGCATCCCTGTTGTTCAGTATGAAACACTGACATCCAAAGATGTGAAGAAAGCTAATTGAAGGCTTTCTCCCATGGAAAAGTTCGTAGGCTGTTTTCTTGAATCTTTTGACAATCAGCGACCTGTTTTGAGTAAAACAAACAGTGTTGACAGCTTCTGCCCAGAATTGAGTAGGTAGATGAGAATCACTGAGCATTGAACGAGCAACTTCGATGATCGTTCGATTTTTCTTTCATCGACTCCATTTTGTTGAGGTGTTCTCACTGAAGAAAAGTTGTGAGAAATACCCTTACTTTCAAAGAAATTTTCAAGAGAACTGTTTTAAAATTCAGTCCCGTGATCACTTCTTATTGAGCGAACAGTGAGGTTATTCAGGACTTTCATTTTCTTGACGAAAGACATCGGTTCTTCTGAGGTGTCACACTTAGCACGGAGAAACATAACCTAGGTGTAGCGAGAGAATTCGTCCACGATGACTAGGGTATATTTCTTTCCAGCGATGGATTGAACGTTGACAGGGCCGAACAGATCCATGTGGAGAAGTTGAAGAGGAGATGAGACTGAGGAAACTTGCTTTGACTTGAAGCTAGCTTTGGTTTGTTTCCCTTTTTCACACGTTGAACATAGAGATTCCTTAGCGTACGAATGTTGAAGAAGACCAGTGACCAACTCTTTTGAAGAAAGAGTATTCAGTGTCTTGAAGTTGAGATGAGAGAGCCTCTTATGCCATAGCCAGTTGACATCGGATGAGGCTTTGGAGAAGAAACAAGAATTCTCAGTGGTTGTCGAGTCCATGTTTATAACATAAACATTTTCCAAACGGTATCCGCTGAGGGCGATTTTCTCCTTTTTGTTAATGACAAAGCAGGATTCCTTAGTGAAGCACACTTTGTAATCCTTATCACATAGCTGACTGATGCTCATAAGATTATGCTTCAGCCCTTCGACGTATGCGACTCTTCTGAAGGTTGTTATACCATTAGAGAGTACACCAAACCCTCGGCTATAGCCTTTTCCATTCCCACCAAAGATCACTGAGGGACCTTTCTCTTCCTTATAATCAGTGAGCAACTTCTTTTTTCCAGTCATGTGTCTAGAGCATCCGCTATCGAGATACCAAATACCCTTCCGGGCCTACAAACAAAGGAAGATTAGTTTGATTTGGGCACCCATTTTACTATGGGTCCACATTTCTCAGTGGTGGTTGTGGAAGCTGAAGGTTCAGCAATCTTCGCAGTATTTGAAGATTCAGCTTCAATGACAGTCTTCACTTTGGTTAATTTCTTAACCTCAGTGGTTGTTTTCACCTTAACCTGATTTGCACCAGGATTGGTCTTCTTTGCCTTGGGGGCAGTGATCTTCACCTTAGCTAACTTTTCAGCTTTGGTGGCTGTAGGACACTTACTGGCAATATGATCGGTAAGTCCACAGTGATAACATTTCCCATAGCTAAAAGTAGCTTTAGGACCATTTGCATGCTTAGCCGAAATTTTTAAACGGGCAGGGCCAGCACCAAGAATACCTTTGGCATTGGAAATTGGATGAACTATCAGTTCTTCGGATTTCTTACCAACTACATCCACTCTCAGTTTAGCAGTAGATCGCTGAATAAATCCAGGGATCTTGGTCTTAGACATAGAGGGATGATTCAATGAAGTTTTAGAAACATTCAGCTTAGGTACAAAGGTACCTTCTGAGGTTTTTGATTAAAAACTTTTTCTTTACCTTTACCTTTAGAGATTAAGGTAGGTTTTTCCTCAAGAATGGGAGTTTTAGAAGAAGAACACTGAGATAATGAAGTGTCAGGAATAAAAGACACAAACGTTCCAAACTTAAGCATGGAACGATCAGTGGTTGGTTCTACAGCGTCAGCTTTATAACCAAGACCACTCTTGTCACTCAGGGGAATCTGAGCACGTATTATCTCAGTGATCGTTGTTGAGGATTTACACCATCCTTCAACAGTAGCCTTTTCAGCCTTTAATTTCTTCTCGCTCAATACTAATGATTTGATTTATACAGACCTGATCTTTCAAATTTTCTTCTAATTTAGAAAGCTTTTGAATTTATAAATGACAGTTTTTGAGCTGTTCAGTGAGATCAATATTTTGTTTTTCAGCTTTGGTCTTGCCATTCATGGCATCATATAAATCAATAGTCAAAAGATCGACGGTTCGTCGTCTATCAATGTCATCGGAGGTCGAAGTAGAAGTGAGAGAATTGGATACCTCAGAGGTAGAGGTAGAAGTAGAGGGAATTTCATCTTTTTCTTCCTCTTCTTCTATTTGGGCCATGAGGCAGAGATTGGCCTCATCATCATCAGAGTCAGATGATTCTTCATCAGAAGCAGCCCAGTCATGATCTTCAGCGATCATGCCTTTTCCTTTCTTCTTGGAGCCTTTCAGCTTTTGATATTTTTCTTTCAGCTTCTGGTATTTGTCATCTCTAGCCCTGGGCTAGAGGATTTCTTGTAGGAAGAAGATGAAGGTTCGAAGACTTTCTTTGACCTGCATTCACTAGCAAAGTGTCCTACTTTTTCACAGTTAAAGCAGGTAGCAGTTGCCTTATCTACAGGGGTTTATTTATTCTGAAGTTACTCTTTCTGGAAAATCTCCTGAAAGAATTAGTCAGGAGGGCCAGTGACTCATCAAGTTCTGAAGGATCAGCTTCTGATGATTCATCAGAGTTAGATTCCAACTCAGTGATAGTGACAGTAGAACGCTATGTGTGCTTTTGGAATGTTTTACAAGATTCTTCTTTAGGTGACACGGCTGCTCATGATTGAGCATAGTGCCATATAAGGTAAAGAGGGTCGTTGATTTCAAATCCTTTGAGAGTTTAAGACACATAGAATAATTGTCCCAACTTTCAGGAAGACTTTCCAGAAACTTTGTCAGGATCTCAAAGTTAGAATATTCCTTACCAACAGTTTTTAAGTCAATGATTAAATAGTTAAACCGTTGATGTATTTCAGAGAGAGTTTCATTCTTTACCACAAATGAAACTTTCATACTGCCTTACCAGGTTGATCTTTCTTGAATCCTGGACTTCAGTAGTACCTTCATATTGAACACATATAGTGTCCCACATGGCTTTAGAAATCTTCAGGTTCATGACGGAGTGGTAGACTTCATCAGGAAGAGCAATAGAGATGATGGATCTGGCCTTAGTATCGATGGCCACCTTCTTCTTGTCCTCATCAGTCCAGTGAGTGACTTCCCTGGGAATGATTCGTTCAGGGATGGCAGCTCTAGTAGCAGTGGCTGGAACTGCAGGGTCAATCATGAAAGGGACATATGGTGAGGTATAGTGGGATCTATACCTTCCATGAAGAGCATCATCCTATTTTTCCAAAGATTGAAATTATCTATGCTAAATCTATGGGGTTTTGCAAGAGAGCCATTATCGATATAGTTTGTGTTTGTGGAGTTAGCCATTATGAAAATAGCAAGGGAGAGAAAACGAGATAGTATAAGCAAGATCTTGTTTATTAGATTAAACAAGCTGCTCTGATACCACTTGTTGGTCCCAAAGGGGTTATACAAGTTTGTAGAAGGGAGGGGGTTGAATACAAACACACGATTTTTATCTTTCTAAATTGTTTATTGATATGTATCAAACAATTTACAGTTTGTTGCGGAACAAGATTAAGGAATAAACCTAATCTAAACAAACTATGAGAACACTAAGAGTTTCTTGCACTAGAAATAGAGATTAAGAAAATAAGAACATTAAGGAGAGTATTCTTTCACACAGTAAGTTCAGCGAGAGAGGAATGGCCAAGCTTCTTCAAAATGAAGTAGGGTTTCCTTTATATACTGCATGCATTTAATGCAAGTCAGTATACCTTTACACGTGGCAGCCTCTGGTTGGTTGCATGATTTGACTTCAGTAGACAACCTAGTGGCCGCATTATGACAGTGTAGAATCAGAGTTGGGTGTACGATTCTGAACAAAAGGGATGTCCGTTCTGACTAAATTGTACGGAGGCGTGCAAGGGGATAAGACAAAAGTTGCTTGTAGAGGAGGCTTCATGATCAGCGTTTGCTGAATGATTCTTTATCAGCGAATGATAAAGTTCAGCGTTCGCTGAAGTCTTCTACTTGAAACTTCACGTTGAGTGGACAAGTCTTGGCTTCGCTGATATCCGCATCAGGTCACTAGTAGACTTAGTCGCTGGTTCTTTGGCTTGATCTTCGACTTCAGCGTAGAACATAGTTGACATGAATCTTGTCTTCAGGGATCATAAGTAAACAACATAAACTATCAGCGATCATCAGTGAGACTGAATAGGCTCAGGGCTCACTGATGTACAATGTTCGCTGAATGCATAATTTAAAACGTATGTCTACCATCAGCGATACTAAACAGACTTAGTATATTTCTTTGATGGCAAAACATTAATACATATTGTCTACTTACAATTTTCACTAAGTGTTTTTCAGAGTCATTATCAAATCACTGAGGGTTTGGATCAACACTTATTATCATCACCAACAAATCAATTTGCGTTCGTCTAGTTGATAATCTATACAGTTATTGTGGTACTTGACACCTGGTTCCTTTGGTTCGATACTCGTACTTTTGCACTATTACTTGATTTCGACACCGTACACTTGTGGTTAGATTAGCGGGGGTGTAAACCCATCCTATCAAGTTTTTGAATAAAAAAAATAAAAATAAAAAAATAAAAAAATAAATAGAAAAATAATAAAAAATAAATTAAATAAAAATAAATAAATAAAATAAATAAATAAATAAAAATAAAAAAAATAAAAAATAAAAAGATGTGATGTCGGTAACACTATTCCACCAGCACCACCTTTCGATCGAGTCACCTACAATGCATAGCTAAATGCGGCAAGGAGGTTCGATAGGAAGGTGGTTGTAGATAACGTGGAGGCAGATGAAGATGATGATGTGGACTATGATCCAGCTGCGGACATGAGAAGGGCTGCCTTACCGAGCGACATTCCGGGTTTGGCGAGGCATTTTGATCAACGTTTCCAACTGACGGAAACTGAAGTGCGCCGAGGGTTTGCCGATTTGAGAAGCCTGATTACGAGAGAACAAAACTCATTCAAGGCGGGTCCTTCCAACCCACATGAGGCGGGTCTTTCCAACCCGCAACCAGCTAAGAGGGTAAGGAGGCGTCCACAAGGTAATTCAAGCCGCCGCGCGCGTGATAATTGAGGGTTGGTTGTTTCTCTGTTTTTGCTCCTTTAATGATCAAACTTGTTTATGACTCTTTAGTTTGTTGGATGATTGTACTCTAATCGCTTATTTCGTGGTTGCTTTTTGCCTGTTTCTATTATTAATGACATTGGGGACAATGTATTATTCTGGTTTGGGGTGACATGTCGAGTTTATCATTTTGGATCTCAGTGGATTGAGTAATCACTTGATTATTGTTAAGAGCGGACGACCCATTTAGCATGCCTTAGTGTGGATTTTCGAAAACACTAAATTTGGGGGGGGGGATCTTTAAGGGATAATATAGCATTAACAAGGACTTAGGTGCTGCATGCATCAGAGACATTAGTGGAGACCACCCGTGAATATCTTGAGTCGTACACTTGCTAACTTCGATTCTGAGAGACTAAATATACATTAATCGATACACCTATCGTTTAGTCCTTTGGTCGTTGTTATAGCAGATTTCACTATAACTTGCATCCATTATCAAAGACATCCGTAGGCATGGGAAGTGAAGCTCTTGCCCATCTTTTGAACAAACCATGAATGAAGACGTCAGTCATGTTGGTGGTTGCTATTTTTCCTGCTTTTCATGGTTCAAAATATGCAGCTTTAACCCTTTTTGTAGCCCTTCCAGTGACATATCAAAAGTTGAAAACACACTTGTCAACCCCAGTCATAAACCTTTTTGATCTTTCATTCGGGGATATGCTCAGAATGACAATTTGAGGGTTAAAAAAAATAGAAAAAAACTTCTATTTCGAGTTGAGGGGCCTATCTAAGGGGTGCGAGTGAATTGCAGTAAAGTAAGCAAAAGAGAGAAATGGGGTGGTAACCAGTGTCACTGAATACTTTTTTTAAGGATTTTGAATCCGTCCACCATCCATCTTTGAGCAACAATTGAAAAGTCTGGTTTTCACATGCAGAGTTTGCAAAGAGAAGCAGAGCAACACCTCTAGTCCCAGTCTTGGTAATGGATTCTTTCGGAGATCAATCTTTGTACATTGGTGTGTCCTTCTTTAATTGTTGTTCATGCATGCTCTTGTGAATTTTTGTACTCAACTTCCGAAAGCATGCCAACATGTGTGAAACCTAGGGCTCGAGTGAAGAGAGAAACCAGTTAGGTAGGGTCGAGGCGAAATCCTCTCTGTGCATGCTTTACCGAGGTATACAGTAGTGTGGTGTGGTCCCTGATAGTTCCCTCCCCAAGGATTTATTGTCTAGAGTCCACTGTTAGGCTTGTTGATTGGTAGTCCCTCTTGGATATAATTCCTTGTGATTGCTGAGTTGACTAGAGATCACCAATGATATCCTCGACAACACGAAAGTGTGATTGTTTGCATTATGGTTTATTTCTATTTTTCGCTGTTTTGCTTGGGGACAAGCAACGCTCGGTTTGAGGTTGTTGATAATGTCGTTTTTCGACATTATTTTGAAGCCTAAATCGATGCTTTCGTTGTAAGTTTTCAAGTAGAATGGTGAGTTTAATAGCATTTTATGAGAAAAGTACAGGTCTTCTTGAGTTTCCGAAGTTTGACGAGTTTTGGGTCAGTTAGTGGAAGAAATTGGCACCTCAGGTCAAAGATTGAAAAAATGGCATTTTAGAGCAAACAGTGCTTCGCACTACCCCTCGCGCTAGTGGATCCGCGCTGCCATCCGCGCGGAGCACTAAACAGAGCCTCGTGCGGTTCCATTTGCGCCGCCATCCGCGCCAAAGACCTGGTCGTTTTAACTCCAATTTTTCAGCTAGGGTTGTCTCATTCGACATCAGTTACGACTTTTTGAAGCTCTGGGCGATTTTGGGAGATAAGGGATCGATTTAGAAGGGGCAAAGGGGAGGATTAACACATTTTAGAAGGAGAATCGAAAGAGAATCGAGTACGTTGGATCGGAGGAATAGTTTTTCAGGGAGTTGACATTGCATTCATTTCCTTAGAACAATCTTGTTTACTTTTAATTTAAGCATTTCATTTTTGTGTTTGAAAACCCCCAACACGAACTAATTCTTTTATGTTGGGGGGTTGGTTGAATCATGGATGATTAATCTTGTGGCTAAGTAGATACACATGGTTGGATTAATTTTGATGGATGAAACATATGAGATGGTTCTTATTGCTTGTAATAGTCTGATCAACTGTTATTTGATTCAATAAATCTTTAAATCTTTGAGAAAAGTTTTGAGATTTGGTTTATCTTATATGTCTTGGATGCGATTGAGATAGAAATATGAGATTTCATCCTTGTTACTGTTAATCACTAATTTGTTCAAGTAATATTGTTTAGATCGAGAGATGATGAAATGTCTTGAATGATTACTTGTTATAGCTTGATGAAGTATAGTGATGGTTTGTGTTTATGTATTTCATTCCTGATTTAATCCATTATTGTTCAATCTATTTAGTCATTGGTGTTTTATTCATGAGGATTCCTACCCTCCAACCCTTGTCTTTATATGTAATTAAATCATTTTCAGCTCTCAGTTTGTTTATTGTTTAGTGAAGTACTTTAATTCTTATTATCATCACTAACAAATCAATTTGCGTTCGTCTAGTTAATAATCTATACAGTTATTGTGGTACTTGACACCCGGTTCATTTGGTTCGATACTCGTACTTCTGTACTATTACTTGATTTCGACATCGAACACTTGCGGTTAGATTAGCGGGGGTGTAAACCCATCCTATCACGTGGATGTATAAAATATCTATTATTAAGTATTGTAACTAATATATTTATTTTTGAACTACGACACTTTTGTACAAATGCAACCATACAGATTTGGTAAATGAAGTTTAGAATAATACGTCGTTTAAACGTGAGTTCACATTTATGAAGATATTGTATACAAAAATAAAATTTTGTAAACGGGGGAAAATCCACGATTCCCAGGTGGGGATCCCCCTTCCTAAATGGGGTTGGGGATGGAACACTTAGCAGAGCTCCTGGAGTGCCGATCCTGCACTAATAATATAATCAATGTTGTAATTCTCAAAATGGAGAAGTTGTTGAAGTTGAATGTAATTTTATAGAGATTTAGAATTTTGATTCTCCATTTTGGAGAAATTTTGAAGATTTTGTTTGAGATGGTCTAAGGACCCAGAATGACCCACAATCGGACTAGCACAAAACTCGTGTAAGATCTTTCGTACGAGGGATGATGTCCATGGCAGAACTAACTGTACTTGATATAACAAGTTGTCCCCCCAAAGTATACCCTCTTGGTCCTTCCCTTCTCTCTAGTGGTAACTGACAACTCCTTGTCAACATATAAGTAAACAAAATAGTTTCTTAATGCAAGGCCTATGGAACTGACAATGTCACTACCTATAGCAGGTCGTCCGGACATGACAATGTATTTGCTGCTTTGTTTTCTACTTCAAACAATATTGAATATCAAGATAATACCCCAATGGTTCGACAAGCCAACTCTAGTGCTCCTTTGCTACTAGCCACTGTTCTAGGAAAATTTTGAGGCTACGTTAGTATGGACCATGAATCACCGGCCAACGAGATACCATTGCCACTTTCGGAAAGCCAACACAATGGCCATTAACTCCCGTTGATATACTGATTTCAATCAAGCATGAGAAGTCAATACTTGACTGAAATACGCAACGAGTCACCTCTCTTGCACCATTATTGCTCCTAACCCATATCCCAAAACATTTGTATCCACCATAAATGGTTCCAAGAAAGGGGGAGACAAGATTGGGAGAATCACCATTGCTTGGCTTAATTTTGTAAGCCTTATTGCAACTCCGTGGTACATTGGAAGTTGTCCTTCTTCAATTGCTCTGTTAGAGGCCATATAATAAGAGTTATATCCTTTTATGAACCTACGGAAATACCCCCTAATACCCAAGAAGCCACAAAGCTCTCATAAAGTTTTAGGCACGGTTTTATCAACCAAGAATACAATCTTGATGGGCTTATCAGTACCCCTTCCGATGACAACTCACTACCAAGGTATTCTACTCTTGATTGACCAAGCAAGCATTTTTTTTTGGTTTGCGTATAGGTCGTGTCTTTTTAACTCTACTCGTACCAATGAAAGATGGTTCTTGTTTTCCTCAATAGTGTCTGTAAATCCATATTTCATCGAAAAAGCACACATTTCCTCAAGTGTGGTTAAAATAACCTATTCATCAAGGATTGAAATGTAGCAAGAGTGTTTATTAAGTCAAACGACATCACCAAAAAGTTCATAGGTCCCTTTGTGGGTTCTAATAGCGGTTTTGGCAGTGTCTCTTGGTTTCATGTGAATCTGATGGTAACCTGATTTTAAGTTGAGCATAGAGAAAGTACTGGAATCGTGCAAATTCATCAACAAGCTCCCATGTGGCGAGAATCAGAAACTTATCAGATATAGTCTCTTTATTTAGGCTTGGAAAGTTACACAAAAACGCCAACCGCCATCTTTGTTCTTCACTAATAAGATTGGGCTTGAAAATTGACCAACTTTGGTTTCACGATGTCGGCTTTCGGCATCTCTTGCACTAGCCTTTCAATCACGTTATTTTTATCCAAGAGTAAATGTAATGGCAAACACATATAGGAGCAACACCCAATAGGAGATTGATGGCATGCTCATGTCCTCGAACCATATGGGAGCAACAGCGACTCAGAGATTGATGGCGTGCTCATGTCCTCGGATCGTAGGAAGTCGTATAGGCATGTGAAAAAACGTCCTCATAATAATCCACCACATACTAAATCTATAGTTGCCCCTGGTGGTTCCCAAAGTGTAAATGTCGGTCGCATGTGTGCCCTTAAACCTTTCACAAAACTTCCCTCTTTTTCATCTTTTGATAATACATGAACACCCGCCTCGACCAATAACTCCTTATGATACTCATGAGTTGTTCTCTTTTAGGTGATTAAGATGAGTTGTTCCATTATGTGTAAAAACACTACCCGCTTCCCCTTTCCACGAGTCGTTTCCTAGTTCCCACACCCCATTGTCTTCGCCTGACAATTAGAGTTTGGCATCGTTTCAAGCATTCAATCAGTGGTTACATGATCCTACTACTGATAAAAAAAACTAGTGGATTTTGGCTATGTGCAACAATTCCTCCATGGTGGCAAACCGAACGCCATTTGTGCGTCTATTTTAGCAAGTCACGAGTCAATGCCAAGAAAACATTACGTGGTACATACTTCTCCGATGTGAATTTCCAGCTTCTCCAAATCCTCTACCTTTTTTGTGGCCATTGGACTCACGTTTGTGCTATGATACCTATCTATTAGAATCTAAATACTTTATCAAAAAAAAGATGATTTGTATATCCAATGGTTCTCTCCATGTGCTTTAATCTAGGGATGAGATCAGGACCGGACCGGTACCGAACCGGGACCGAACCGGTTGGTACCGAATGTTTTTGGAACTAAAAATTGGTACCGAAAACCGAACCGTATGTACCGGTACGGTACCGGTTCGGGTTCGGTTTCGGTTTCGAGACGGGAAAATCGTTACTAGGACCATTTAGGACCGAAAATTTTAAAGTGTATCAAAACCAATGGCAAACCAAAATGCGTTCATAATGTTTCAAATGCGTTTCAAAACCAATCACAAACAATCAAAAAGTTCAAAACCAAACAAAAGTTCAACAATCTTCGGTATTTTTTTACGATTTTCGTTTTTCCATTTTGTTTGTTATCCTCATCAATCTCTATATATACAACTAGAAACAATAATAATTAATGTTAACAACAATCAAGATAAACTTTATTTAGGAGATGATATGCATAATTAAGATTTTTAAAAAACTTTGTTTTTAAAAATATCGGTTCGGTTTCGGTTTTTTCGGGAAAATCCCGGTACCGAATACCGAAATACCGAATACCAATTTTGAGGAATGTTAGGAACCGAATACCGGACCGAATATATGGTACCGATTCGGTCCCGGTTCGGGAAAACGGTCCTTGATGCTCACCCCTACTTTAATCTTATATCCAATGGTTTCTATCAAATTAAGCACAACTCTCAGTTCCTCCAAGACCCAACATATAAAGGTATTTAACTTAGAGACTCCGTAAAATGCAAACCTTGCATTTGTTGCACCCCCTTACAAACCAGTGTGCATATGTGAACAAACGAGTTTGCATATGCATACGTGCAAGAATATACATATAATGGACATACATTCATATGGGATAATGCATATATGCATCTCAGATTATGCACACATTGTTCACATATGCACATTGGTTTGTAAGGGGTGCAACAAATACATGGTTTGTATTTGATTTGTATCCATTTATATATATATATATATATATATATATATATATATATATATATATATATATATATATATATATATATAGAGGGGAAGACTATCTTGAAACCCTCCAAAAGGTTGAAACCCTTGAAACTCACTTCATCACCGTTGATCAAAAAAATTAACGGTTGAGATCAAGCAACTAATCTCCTAAAATTTAGGGTAGTGGATCGTGCATTATCTCTCACTTGATCTCAACCGTTAATTTTTTTGATCAACGGTGATGAAGTGGGTTTCAAGGGTTTCAACCTTTGAGAGGGTTTCAAATTATCCTCCCTCTATATATATAGAGAGACGAAGGATCGTGTGAGAAAATGAGTTAACGCCCACCCATGAATTGTGCTTTTCACGGGAATTGATCTGGTGCATCTCTGTGCATCTCGTTAGTGTTGATCTTCAATTAGTATTAATCCAAGGGTCCAGATCCCTTTTTACACTTCTCACCAGAACCCAACCATATATATATATATATATATATAAGAGCAGTTAACACGGCTGATTGTGAAAATTTCGGTCAGGACCTTGTATATATAAAACCTATAACTTAATAGTTCAAAAAAAGTTTCAAACCACACAAGTAACATACTAATAGAGTAATAGAGTTTATAAAGCTCGTAGAAGAAGTGAAGAACAATGGATTGTGGTGTGGAGTCGATCAAAGGGTCTCTTGGAAGTTGGAAGCGATGATTGTGGAATCAGATGTCTCATTTACTAATTTAGGTCAAAAGATGGATTGAAGATAAAAAAAAAGCCCAAAAACTGAAAATAAAAAGCCTAAAAAAAGAAAGCCCAAAAAACTCAAGCTTTGTAAAACTCAAAAGCCTTGTACATATTATTTCAGTATAGCGACATAAATTTATGTCTCAAACTTCGGTCGAATATCGGTAAATTTCACCGATATTTTCGGCTCCGCTATTTTGGACTGAAATTTTGAACCGAAAATTTTCTAGGGACCGCAATTTCCACTTTCACCGAAATTTCACCGAAATTAACTGCATAGATATATATATATATAATTACCTAAAGAAATAGCATATTTGCCTTTCCTTGGCTAATTACTAAAGAAAGAATATTCTTTCCCTCGAAACTAGCATAAGGGTTGTTAATTAATCTTCATGGTATACCTAGAATAAGCGATTGTGGGCTTAAGCACCAATTTATTAGAACCCAAATACTTCATCGAACAAAAACGATGTTTGGGTGATTAATAAAAGAACTTACCTTCACAAGCAAACCTCTATGCCTATACTTAATCAAACATCCAATGGTTTCCATCAAACTAAGCATAACTCTTAATTCCAACAGTAGTGCTCTCTTGTTTCTTTTAGTTTTTGGTTTGACAAACCGCAAGTCTTCACAGAAACAACCTCTCTACCCCTCGGGGAAGAGAAAGGTACGGATATTACCTATCCCCCGGACACTACCGTTGCGTGGGATTACTACATTTGTTTGGTTTCGTTCCTAATTCCACTTAGACCCAACTTATAGAGCTTATTTAATTAAGGAAATAATGTAATTGTCTAAAGAAATAGCATAGTTGCCATTCCCCAACTAATTACTAAAGAAAGATTATTCTTTCCTTAGTAATTAGCATAAATGTCTTTAATTGATCTTCCTTCCTGGTATGCCAAGAATAAGTTATCATTGGCTTAGGCCCATGCATAAGCCTAACAAGTTATTAGACCATCTACAGTTTTACAAGAATTAAAGATTCTCTTTGATGGAATGATTTTATCAAAATGGTCCCTTCACTACATATTTGGAAATCCCAAATATTATAGGCAACTGATGCTTAGAAAACCTCTCTATTTGGCTTTGAAAGCTACTGAGAAAGACACTCAATGAAACTGTTTCTTCTTCAATTGTTAAATTTGATTGCATTTCTAAATCCCATATCTCAAATTGTCCAACACAAAACATAGTTCTTGATTATGTTCTTTCTATTGACTCCGCACACTAAAAGTCATTCTGTTGACAGATTTCAAATTTCCCTCTGCAGGATCATTTCAAGAACTCAAGTCCTTAAAGAAATGGACTAAATATATAACAAAAACGACGTGTCAGTTTCTTCAACTATACTCACAGTAAAGGGACTAAACATATAGGTGAGAAGAGAATTAGTTCCACGATCAAATCCCAGTTGCCGGTCTGAATGAGCTCACGCATGTACAAGTAAAGTTCACCTACACTCGTGGCAAGGAATGACTGCATAAAGGCAGCAGATAACATCACTACTCATCATTACTGAACGGAATAGGAAAGAGAGGGAAAGAGAAACTAGGAGGAACACATGTAATGACTAGGCCATGAAAAAATTTAGATTCATGACATAATTAAGCATATTCTTGTGACACATGATGGAACCTCTTACACAAGATCGTGCACAAGGTTCCAACTATAAATTCTAAAACTATGTTGACTTGCACAACATCTCCTTGCATTTTCACAAAGAGGTTGTTTTCATAACTTGTAACCTTCTGGTCACAGATGAGTACCGTACAAATTGCTCCAAGGCCTGCCCCCATAAGGTTCAGCAAACTTGATAAACATGAAATTCACAATTCCTTGAACAACGATATTGATTGGTTTTTGCCACTTTGAATTTACTACAGAGCAAACTCCTAAAGCAGCATCATTGAAGTTTTTAGTTTTCCATGTGCTCGAATAGCAATGCTTCTGGAAAAGTTCATCATCCAGACTGCCATAGGTGCATATAAGCATACACTTGTATTACACAAACACTAACACAAACGTACATATATTGGTCCATCTTTAGCCAATTACAACCCAACTTTTAATCCTCACAACATGAAATAACACCTACGACTAAAAATGAGGAATGGATGATGAACCAAGTGGATGGACTTTCACTTATACAGATGGACTTGGTAACCATTAAGTTTGAAGCACAAAACAATTGCAGCTGAAATCTGAACCCAGGTACCTCAAAAACACTATTATATATATGCCCCCAATGTCCTTAAAAAATAATTGTCCGAATTGATAAAGTGTGGGGTAGGTATTTCCAGTTGAAGAAGATAAAAACAAACAATTCATAGCATATGAAAATTCAAGAAAAGCTCATTAGAAAAAAAGAGCTCCACGTGCAGTGACAATAAGGACTGACAGAATATTGATTACAGCACGAGGCTTTCGGAAAAATACCAATTATTTAGATGGCTATGAGCATTCAGAAGAAGAAAATACGTTGATTGATATCATGTAAAAGGGCTACATGAAGGCTGGTAAGTCCAGTTACGTATTCATATAAACATTCATGTCTGACACTAATAAACCCTAATTCCAGGATTGCTCTAAATACTTCTACTACCAGCAACTTTCAAATAATATGTCTCAATCAAGTTAACATCCTTATAAATTATAACCACTTTCTTATTTCTTTTCAATTTTCCGGACGGTAAATATAGCAAATAACCTAGGAAAAGCATGAACAGATACAAAGAGCAAAGGGAAAAAAGAAACAAACAAATATTTAGGATAACCAAAAAAACTGAACATTAAATAGAGACAAGAAAATAATTACCTGGATCAAAAGCATCACCCTTCTTCAAAACCTCATAATTGTTAGCTTTTTTTAGAACATTCCTTTCATTGTTTTGTATTTTAGCAACTACATATTAGATATGGTATGTTGTTCTTTTTTCGAATCAATAGCTTTCAGAGTGTTGATCTTTTAATATTTGTTTGTATGTTGCGTCGCCATCCTTGGAAATCTATATGACCTCTTTCTTGGCATCTTAAATTTAAATTGCCATGCCCAAAACTTGATGATTTCACTTTTCTCTCAATAAGTCTAAGAACCCTCACTAGAGAAAGTTTAGCCAAGAGGTCTGGCTTTCAATGTTGCATATGACTTTGTCCTTTTGCAGTTTTGGATAGCTTGCATTAATTCTATTCTTCCCAAAGGAATATAACTTTAAAATTTCCTTTTATTTCTAATATGCTTTTCCATTGTTAAATGTGAACTTGCAAATCTTGTGGAAAACTAAAGCACTAATTAAGCTACTATTTTGTACTTCATGAAGTGATGATGTTCAAGTTGCTACTCAAACGCCGGTTCCATCTTTATAGTGCTTGTATGCTATGCACTAATAGCTTTATGGAGTAACAAGTTGTGTCAGTTTGCAATACTAAGAGCATGGGAAGATGTAACTCAATGTAAAGATCTAGGAAAGGACATGACTGATCTAGGTTTACCATTTAGAATTGAACATCCTCTAGAATATAAATTGGGGTAAGCATTACATTTCAAATTTCACGAAGAAAATGATTCAGTTTTGAGTCTCGAGGAACTGACCATTTTTCCAACTTCAAAATCAAAACTAATTTTGTAAATTTCTAAGAAAAATGTGATAACTACAATGAACTTCATAAAGCATAAACTAGAAAAAGAAACATATTCATGTTAAATTTGTAAGAAACTCCAAAGATTTACTGATGAACCTGTCTCTAACTCTCTTTATAGTTTATACCCAAAACTTCTGCATTGTCTTATTTTTATTACCATTTCAAGGACTGTTTTGTTGCACCTTATTATTTGTTTTCTTTCTAGGTGTCTATGAGCTTGTGATTCAGGTCATTTCATATATTCATTGGCGTTGTGGGAAAGTTGTTGCCGGTATATAATAAATCTATTGCATGATATCTTCTACACATGTTAGTCAGTCTGCCGTGCGGCTGTTCCAGAAAGTGATGTTTGTTCTTACATGTCAGCTAGCATCAACGACTTATTTTCACTATGAACTTAATCTTCTTTGTAAAACAATATTTCACATATATATATGTAGGTATATAAGCACACACACAGACAGTGTATAGTGCTCATGAGATGGTATTTCGTCATTTATATCGATGCAACATTCACTAATCACCTACCACAATCCCACTAGGACTCCTCTAACATTTCACTATGAGCTTGGAATGTGTTGGTAACGGGAACTATGAGGAAATTTTACTCTAGGAGTCTTGTTTTATATTATCATTAATTCATTATATATACAGAAGTTCTCTAGATTTTAGGGTTTAATATTCAGCCATTGAGTGAAATGTTCCCCAAGAATCTTTCTGCCAACTCATGTTTTTAGTAGCTTGTCTAACTTTTCCATGAAATCCAGTATATACGCCATTCGTTTATGTCATTTCTCATCATTCTTCCTTTTGTTGGCCCCGTCTTTGTTTCTGCTCACGTTAAGTAACAGAAGTTAATTGCAGTCTATGAGTATAAGTAGTACCTGAAAACTGAAAACACTGAATGGCAAAATGACTTAGATTAAGGGGCCGTTTACCTAATCACTTACTTGGGTAAGTGCTTACCGGTAAAATTCAACACTATCACTTACTTCCCGGGTAAGATTTTAGTCCACCAAAATGGCATTGTATGCAACAATTTAGCCGGTAAGCGCTAACCGTGGTAAGAGTCGTCGCACTCACTTACCGGGTAAGACTCTCGGTCCTTGCTTTCGACTCTCGGTCCTTGCTTCCGCTCTTACCGGGTAAGATTCTGGGTAAGCGCTTACCAAGTCAAATTACCTTACCGGATGAATATGGGAAGGACCAAGAATCTTTCCCGGTAAGAGCTAAGGCAAGGACGTGATGGCAAAGACTTACCACAGTTAGCGCTTACCGAAAATATTTTTGCATACGATACCGTTTTCATGGACTAAAATCTTACCCGGTAAGTAAGTGATAGTGTTGCAATTTACCGGTAAGTGCTTTCCAGGATAAGCGTTGGTAAACGGCCCCTAATACTAATATTATAATCTTGATTGTTAGTGGGTTGGTGTCTAATTGTGGTTGCAAGACTCCAGATTTGCACATAATGATGAAGATACTCTCATTAACTTTTAGTTCTAGACGTGAAAGAAATTGGAGTGCTTCTAAAGGGTAGTTATATTCATTAGTACCAATTAAGTTATTTGTTTATTTTAATTTGACTATATAGTTTTGAAGACTTGCCTCTTTTAAGATGCATACAAAAACACTGGCTAGACTTTGAGAGATTGAACGATCTATATGTTTTGTAAATGTTCAAACTAGTAATTTCACTACTTTTATCTCTAAAGAGGATTACATAATATATGGGAAATACTAACTCTTCTACTAAGAAAGGTAAGCCCTACTTTACTATATTTAACACTCCTCCTCAAGTTGGAGCAAATATGTTAATCATGCCCAACTTGTTACAAATAAAAATCTATTTGTGTTTTCCGCAATGGCTTCATGAGAATGTCTGCAAGCTGATGCTCAGTCTTGATGTGTATTGGTTGGATCGATGGAGGGTCTGTCCGTGTTCCCGCAACACGGTCTCTAATGAGGTGGCAATCGACTTCAATGTGCTTAGTCCTCTCATGGGATACTTGATTCTTGGCTATGTGAATAGCTGACTGGTTATCACAATACAGTCTCATTAAGTCGTCTGTAATTACTCCAAGCTCTCTTAGGAGTCTCCTTACCCACGTCATTTCGCATGACACATCTGCCATGGCTATATTCTGATTCAACACTTGATCGGGAGACGGTATGTTGTTTCTTACTTTTCCAAGAAACTAGATTTCCTCCCACAAAAACACAGTACCCCGTGGTTGATCTCCTGGAAACGGGACAACCAGCCCAATCTGCATTCGAAAAACCGGATATCATACCATCTCCTTCTTCAGTGAAAGCACCCACTCGACAATGACCCTGATTTGAATAGAGTATCCCTAAGCCTGGTGTGGCCTTGAGATACCTCAAAACACGAAGTGCTGCATCCCAATGACCCGTATAAGGAGCAGACATGAACCGGCTCAAGACACTAACCGAGAATGATATATCTGGTCGAGTAACTGTCAAATAGTTTAACTTTCCAACTAGTCTCCTGTATCTCTCTGGATCCTTCATAGGATTTCCATCATCGGAAAAAGCTTTCCTGTAGCAGGCATCGGACTGTCCACATGTTTACATCCTAGTAAACCACACTCGGTAAGCATATCAATAACATATTTCCTTTGAGACAGAAGAATCCCTTGTGGAGATCGAGATACTTCTATCCCAAGGAAATAACGAAGTCGTCCAAGATCAGTAACTTGAAACCGAGTCTGTAGGAATTCTTTTAGCTCAGAAATTTCGGTGCTATCATATTCGGTAATAATAATGTCATCTACATAGACCACCAATATGATTCGTCGATAGTCGTGGTGTCTATAAAACACAGAATAATCCTGGAAACTCCGGGTCATACCAAATTCCTGAAGAACATCTGAAAAACGTCCGAACCATGCTCTAGGAGACTGTTTGAAACCATATAACGAATGTCGCAATCGACATACTTTGGTGACCTCCTCCTCAATAACAAACCCAGAGGGTTGTTCCATGTACACCTCCTCCTCAAGAATGCCATTAAGAAATGCGTTCTTGACATCCAACTGGTGAAGCGGCCAATGATTAATGGTAGCCAAAGCAATACAAATGCGAACTGATGGCATTTTAGCTACCGGGGAAAACGTCTCGTCATAGTCAATCCCATGTGCTTGAGAATAACCCTTCGCAACTAACCGGGCTTTCAAACGATGTAGGGAACCATCAGGATGAACTTTCACTGTGAAAACTCATTTACAACCCGCTTTCCGCTTTCCACAAGGAAGTTGTTGCAAATCCCAAGCATGATTCTTCTTTAGAGCATCCATCTCTTCCTGCATTGCCTTAAACCATCCTGGATGATTAAGAGCCTCAGTCACATTTCTAGGAACAATATGACTATCAATGGCGGTGGTGTAGGCACACGACTCTGAAGAAAGATGAGTATAGGCAAGATAACCACTTCGCACGCTTCTCACATTCACCTCAACTTCTCACCAGAACCCAATTTTGTTAATTGAATAAACAAAATGGCAAGACCATTTTTTATCTATTGTATTGTACACATTACAAGCGGATCGCTCAATGATCCACTTGATCCCCGCTTAAATTGATCAAGTATTAGGCGCTTTTTAGAACACTGACTGATTGGCTAGATTTGAAATCAAAATCCTAAAAAAATATTCTATAACGAATCTTTCTAAAGCCAGAATCAATGATACCTAGAACAGAAATGGCCCATGTTATCCATCACCAACAGAACCCAAGTTTGTTCTGGATTCTCAGTGGGATCGTGGGATGTTAATAAAAGTTACTCAGAAATGAAGGACAAAGGACAAATCTTGTGAGAACTATACACTATGTAAAGATATATATACATTGATTTTTATAACAAAATATTTAAGATAGAAGTTTAAGGTTAAAATGAGGATCGATGATCGACAACCGACAGGCTAAGAACAAGACATTCTTATCATGAACAGATTCTCAATAAATAACAATAACTAAGATGAATATAAGATTTCATGCAATACATTACCGAGTAATGGAAAGAAGAAAAGTAATTTTAGAAGAGCCAATGAAATATATTCGCCACAAGTTTTATTGACATGATGATTTCATGCGAGTATCTAAGTATATATGCAAATGAATATATTAACCAAATGGGATCTTATGGCTTTTGAACTTTTTTCTTTCTGTCATAACACATATTAATAGATAAGCCTGAATCCAAATTCAACAAAGCGGTATCTGTAACTGTAAAAACTTTCTCAAAGCCAAAATGTCCATACAAAGTGCAGCATAAAGCTATTAGCGCGTAAGGTACAAGCATTATTAAAGATGCCGACTGGCCTTTTAAGTAGTGGAAAACTTTTAAGCTCTTTAAACTCATATAAGTGTTATGATTTGTGGCAACTTGAACCTCACCGCTTTATGAAATGGGAAATAGTAACTTAACTAATTCTCAACTATGATTTGTGGCAACATGATCACTGTCTATCTCATAACTAGTAAATGAACTCAATAAAGAGCATCAGAGGATTCAATACGCTTGCATAGTTATGAACTCTCTTGTTCCCAAATTACACTAGTTAATCATATATATATATATATATAGAGAGAGAGAGAGGCTCCGTATAATGCAAACCTTGCATTTGTTGCACACCTTACAAACCACAGTCTGCATATGTGCACAACCAGTCTGCATATGTGCACAATGCATACGTGCAAGAATATACATATAATGGACATACATTAATATGGGACAATGCATATATACAGACTGGTTGTGCACATATGCAGACTGTAGTTTGTAAGGGGTGCAACAAATACATGGTTTGTATTTGATTTGTACCCTATATAAATGAGAACCTAAAATAGGTTGATAACCGTGAAAACCAATCTAAGCCGTTAATTGATTTTAATCTATGAACATTATTATAGGTAAAAATAGGTTGAGAACCGTGAGAACCTATGAATGAATTTTTATGTTTTTAAAACCATAGGATCAAAACCAAATGACGGCTTAGATCGGTTCTCACGGTTCTCAACCTATTTTTGGTTCTCACATGATTTAACCTATATATATATATATAGGTTAAATCATGTGAGAACCAAAAATATATATAGAAAGACTGCAAATAGCCTACCCATATGTTCAAGAAAGATCAATGTACTAACAGCATACAATATAGACAAGCATATTACCAATCATTTTTGAGATGCAATATTTTGGTCATTGCAGTAAATTACAACAAACAGCAAGAATACTAACGAAAAAGAAAGTGACCCTCATAAAGTACTCTATAAAACTCTAGGACAGTTCCATTAAACTGTAACTTAAACTAAAGTTCCGGGTTTTAGAACATGTATAATAGCAACTCAACCCGACACTCTTAACCTGGAACATGCAAAGAATCATCGATCGAGCAATATATACCACAGATATCACCAACTAAAGAGCAATATTATAAAAAAGAATTAACCAATAATACATGGCTACTTGGGTAATTAAGATGACTATAGAAGTTATGTCTTACCCCCAAAACACCAAGCAGCAATATCCCTAGGGAAGAAATTTTATGTACTCTTGAACCCTAAATCTCTCTAGGAAAGTAAATATCTAAGAAATAGGCAGTTATTAAGTTGAAAGATGACAAAAACCTCAAATAAACTAATTAAGGTAACACATGTTAATCCAACTTGCCTGAAAATTTCTCGTTGATTTTGTAGCATGCACCTTTGATCATGTGTCCACAAATGGACACCATTCTCCAGCTTCCTTCCAATATCCCAACAGGAGTGGAGGGGGTCCTGTGTTGTTTTCCAAGTTGAAAATCAAAAAGACATTAAAAAGGAAGAAAAAGTTGCATCTTTTTACAAACCCGTGTTAAAAAATGTACTTGTATAACACTATTTATATACAAGTGTGTGCACCTGCAAACGAGCTGTTACTGTGCACAAAGAAACCCTTGTTGCGATGCATCATACCATGCTTAAATCAGATCATCTCTTTGAAAGAAAGAAAAAAGCCAGAAACTTTTCATATCTTCTTTACCTGACAATGAAAATCAATCAGACCCAGATGATAATCGAGTTCAAATGAGTAAGAAAAGAGATTAGGGGACAAAAAGATGGGATAAACTAAATTTAGGAGAAACCATGAGAAATATAAGGGATAACAATGAAAAATTTCAGCTTCTACGAAAGAAAGATAAAGAAACGGTTAAATTGCAGTACCTTGCTAATGATTTCAAGAAAAAACCCATCCTTCGTTCTTCATCAAACTCCAAAGTTGAATATTATAATAAAGAATAATTCATAGAGAGGGGAGGTTTGTATAAAGGGAAAGCACATTAAATAACAAATCAATCATCATAAATAGTACAAAAATTAACAAGGTACATAGAATTAAACATATACATTCCCCACCTTTTGTATCCGAGATCGTCTTCGTTTTTGAATCTGATCAAGTTACTAACTTACTATTACACATCAAGCCACTGAAAGGGAAAACAAATTTTAGAGATAAAATATAGAGAGCAAAAAAGAGGGGCATTATAGGAAAGATAAAGAAAGGAAATTAGGGGATGTGTAATGAGTCATCAAGACTTGCAGCTTTTTCTGTGCAACACAGTGGTGGTGGTGGTGGTAGGTGGTTGGTGGTGGGTGTATCGATAGGTCTCTGTCCAGGTGTCATACCTTTTTCTGCAACTTCACCCTTATCTAATGACACACACATAGAATACACCAAAACATGATTATATATATGTATAAAAAAAACACATAAAATACAACTTCAGGTTACTGTAACAGTTACACCGTCAAGAGGTGGTGAGAGTAGCTGACAGCAAGAGAAGTGAGCACACGCATAATTCCAACAACGTATAGTTTTATACACAATTGCTTGCATATGCTCACTCTCTTCTGTCAGCTTTCTTTCTCTTCTTCTTCTACTACCTGAAAAACAAAATTAAGAACTCAGATCTGAAACCATAATTAAAAAATCCCAAAAGAAATAAAAGAAAAAGAAGGAATACCCATCTCTGCAACATTTGATGATCAAATCAAGAAACTTGTATATATGCATAGTGTTTTTGAGTTGACTTTATAGAAAGAAAAATAACCCATATGTTGTGATTGAAGTTCTTCTTGAAGGTGAAGATGAAGCAGGCATCAATTTTAATCATGACTCCCCTTGTTGTGTGTCATGTATTTGTTCCGATATTAATGATCATTTCATCGAACATGTGGTGGGGGTGGGGGTGGGAGTGAAAGAGGGAGACAAGAGTAATCAACCACCGTGTGGGTCTCTTTCTTTATATTGATCATCTCATTAACGTGAGCAAATTAAATTTTCTACAAGAAGATATGTTTTTTATACCATCATTGAAGTGATTGGGGAAATGGGATTTGGTTGTCGACATGCGATTGGTGGAATGGAGAACGTGAAGGAGAAGATAATAAGAATAATAATAATATTGGCTTACGTAATTTCTAGAACTGGATTAATTTGGATGGTGGAGTTTTGTGAAAATGACAATGAGGGAATCCGGCGAGTGTAAGCCGTAAGATCGGTGAGATTGGGATCTGGGGGCCCCGACGCTGTGCTGTCGCCGGGAAGTTGGACTAAGTCGTAAGCCACAGACTTTGCACAGTTCGAGGAACACCATATAATTAACCTTGTATTTTTTTATCTTTTTGATAAAAGAAAATATATTAAGTTTTTTTTCAAAAAATCTTAAGTTATCATTTTTTAAATAAAATATTTCGTTAAAGACAGTATTTTAATGAGACAAAAAGAAACAACGAACGAGGAACAACAAAAGAAAACGACCTCGGTAGCAAGGAATCTGCAAGATGTAGTAAGGAAGGAGTGAATTAAGTGAAAAAAACTACAGCCAAACACCCGAAAACAAGCACGAAACAACCACACGCAACAAAATAAACTAAAATCTAAGGCAACCAAGGCATCAACTGAAAGGCTAGAGGCAAGCCAGAATGAGGAGGCACGAATCGCCCACAACCTCCATTGTGTGGAACCCTTTTGCATTCTTCTCGAGACACATTCAAAAACTCGAACATTTATCTCTGAAAAAGGATCGCAACAGATGACATTTTTTCGTTAATATTATGTTAACTCGTGGCCCAAACAATTGCTTGCCATATCTTCTTCAACTAAGGAGAAAAGGAATTATCCCCTTGAAGCTTTAAGAGCTCCTATGTCGTGTTCTCCGGATGAATGTCAAGCCCCAAACATTTCAAAACCAAATCCCATATCACCTTTGCATTCTTGCACCTTGCAATACATGATCAATTGTTTCGCATGCCTCTTGACAACTTGGGCAAAGGACCAAGTCCAAATCAATTCCCCCGATTATACAAAAAAACCCGAACCGGAACCCTAGCACACGCCATACGAAAATGTTGATCTTTATTGGAACAAGGTTATTCCATCGAGTTTCTGGATACATACCACCATCTTCGAGGCAATTATGTTCTTTAACATCTTTAATTTTATGACCAAGAACGCCCTATCTTCTTCTTCTTCCAGTAACCACCACAAAAAAATAAATTTCCAGTAATATTTATTAAGTCGCTTGAGGCCCACCCCCTCGGATTTCTAGTCCAACCCTACATTGATTCCCACCTATCGTTGCTCCAACGACCTATATATATATATATATATATATATTCCTCACTTTGACTCCCCTATCTTTTTCCAAGTTATAAAACACTCGCTCAAACAAAAATTCTCAGCCCATTTTCCTATCAAAACCAGATAGAAGGATTGTATTAATTGTACCCTATCTTTTTAATGAAGGAAGGCGTGAATTCCAAACCAAAAGAGTCAAGAACACACCCCACATGTATTCCCTCTACCCCTACCCTAGGATTCACTTCCCAAACCTCCTTCAACGCTATATGAACTACCGATTACTTTGGTCCGTAGAAAGTCCTGAATAAAGCATAATCCTAATATTAAATATTAAATATATTTAATCAAATATTATTTCGAATTAAAATGAAAATGGGAATGCAATAGAATTGGAATAGGAATGAGCATTGCATTAATGTTGTTTGGTTAAACCAATATAATTAATAAAAATTTGTTTTATATATAATTTTTAATACAAATATGTGACGTTCAACATGAGAATAAATAATATTTTCATTTAACATCGATAGATGAAAATAAAAAATATTTTCATTTAACATCGAGAGATGAAAATAAAAAAATATTTTTCATTCAACACCGAGAGATGAAGGAACACATGAGAAAATATGGTTGCATGGGGATAAGATTTCAATTCCCCCCAATTTGGTTAGGTATGAAATTAATGGGTTTGGGGTGACGAGTTCATTATATTATATCAAAACAAACTACAGTTTTTCATTATTATTCTCATTTCTTACCCTTCAATACCCCAACCAAACACCCCCTTATAATTCAATATCTCTTATCCGTAGAAAAAAAATATTTCTCTCCTATATAAAGGTGGAGGTTCTTAAAATATTATTTAGATCTCCTATATAAAGCATCAACATATTTTTTGTATTTTGTTATGTCAAATTACCAAATTAAGAACTTATATAAAGTTTAAAATGGTGTGGTTCTTATAAGAACCTTTTTTTTGGTCCTATGTATTTTTTCAACATCAACAATTATTAAATCTTTATAACAAATATCTAAGTTAAAATACTAACAAAATGTAATTTTACATTAAATTTAAGGTATGAACCAGGGTTCTTGTACACGAACTCAAAGGATGTGAGGTTTTGTAAGAACTTTCCCCATTGATATTTCAAACAAGACAATGAATTTTCTTTTCTTTTTTCCTTATAAGAACCTCCCATTAAAGATAACCTACACTAGTGCATACGGTGGCACGTGGCACCGTATTATTCTTAAGGGTAAAAAGATTTAGGTTTGTGAAAGGTGCAACCGTATCGATTTGGTGTGTGTCACCATATATATTTTGAAGCTACAATAAAAATGGAATTTTTCCTTTGTAGAGTTGGTTAGCAAGACTTTTCTTCCACTTCATAGTTCAAATCCCAGGTTCGAGTCCTGTAAGGATCATTTTTCTTATTTTTAGCTTTTAATTTCAGATTTATTATGTTTCTAAAAATTACAATAACAGGACTCGATCATGAGACCTCACATTTAAGAAGTGAGGAACTAACCACTAGATCAATACTGGTTTAATGAAAAACATCTTTATATTTATTTTTTATAGTCAAATGGTGCCCATGTTTAAAAAAGTTATGGGTCCACCCTTATAATTATGTATATATGTGATGTAAAATTGTATTGTAAAACAAAAATGTAAAATTAATGGATATTTTTGTTGAAAATAATAATACTTTAATAGTTATGTATGAAAACAATACATAAATTTAACGGATTGGTAGAATACGTTTTATTAATTTAAAACTTGATAAAAGATTGGAAAATAAATATTAATATTTATGTTAAATTATTGATTTACAAATGATGATATAATTTATTTTAGTTTTAACTTATATTATATTATATTAGTATGGTTCAATGTTTATTATATATGAATATAAATTTGTTTATCAATGGCTATTATAAAATTAAAGGGTTGAGTTTTAAGGAGTTAGAGCATCTTCAACAGCTATTCTAAAATGAAAAAAATGAAAATTTAGCATTTTTGTTGTTCCAACAGCTATTCTATCTTCTATGTTAAAATAGAGAAAATTTGAGAGGGATTGCAAAAATATCTTGTAACAACCCAAATTTAAATAGAATAAAAGTTGACAACGTTACAACCAAAAACGGTCCCAAAGTGTACAATACATCAGATCTACCCTATACTCGCAGCGGAAAAACACCCTCACAACTGAGATGCTACAGAAAGCCCGACGGAAATCTACAAGTCTTCACTAGCCTCTAGCTCTTCTACAACGCCACAACCTTCCATCATCGCCCGATGAAATCCCAAACACGACTATCACCTGAAAATGGTTTTAGTTTTTGAAAAGCGAGGGTTAGACCATGAGGTCTAGTGAATTCCGTCTTTAAAACAATTCCACACACATAGTGGTATAAAACATTTAAACATTACAAAATAATCGGAAATCCAGTTTAAATACTCGACTCCACATAAGGGGATAGCACAGTGGTCGCAACTTTCATCACCTTACTAAGCCAGGTACGGCATTCACCTTACAAAGCCAGGTACGACATTCACCTTACAAAACCAGGTCGGGCATACGGGGCATCCACTGTACAACCCGACTCCCCACATAACAACATCATCACAAGCATATGCAACCAACATTTACGTATAAATGAACGTATAAACAACTTGCATGCATTTGTAAACATTTCCATGTCATGTACAATAAAACCCTTTCAAAACGTTTAATCATGTCATCATGCTCGTAACCATAATCAATTAAGAAACCTTTACCAAAACGTTTAATCATGTCATCATGCTCAAACCAATTTCGGATACAAAAACTTTAGCTAAACATCTCATTTGCACCAAAAAGGGTTAAGGGAACTCACCTTAGCCTTAGCATCTCGACACACGCTCCGGGACACATTTTAGCTCAACCCGAACACCTGAATTGGCGCCACAAATATGGTGTTAAACCATCTAATTACATCCCAAAACATTCCCAATAATCCCTAAGACCAAACCCCCAATCGACGCCTCAATCCTAGACCCGAACGAACAACGAAACGGAAACAAGGTTTGGGGGACAAGGCTTGGCGCGCCTCCAGACACGCAGCCAGGCGCGCAGAGCACTGGTCTGCCCCCTTCACGAACTTTCTTCCCAAAATCAAGGGTTTCTCATCCCCAAACTCTCCCAAACCATTTCTGAGTCTCCCAAATCGATGTTTTGGATACAATAAGCATTAAGAATCAATAACCAACATTTAAAACATCATAAAACCCATCAAATCCATCTAGTGATTCATGATTTCAAACCCCAAAACTCAAAAACCCAACTATTGACATTCATAGAGATTACTAAGAAAATTAATGAAGTTTCTCAATGGTTTAACCAAAATTCATGGGGAATCAATCCCAAAATCATTTACCTTCTTTCTTATGGATTAGAACTCAACCAACCAATGGATTATCAATTTCCCCAAACCAATTACTAGACTAGCCAAACATAGAGAAGAAGAAGAAGAAGAAGATTGAGAGATCATACCTTGAAGATGATAACTCAAATCATTTGCTGCAACTCTTTCCACCATTCTTCCAATTGGGGTTCTCCTCCTACCTCAATTGTTCTCCCAAATCGTAAGAACCAAAAGAAAATGAAGTAATTAGGGTTTTTCATCTATTTAAACTCTTGATTTCACCCCCTTGAGCACTAAGATTTCAATCTTCTCACTTTGGCCACCAAACATTCCATTTTAATCCAAAATACTACAACAGAAAAATATGGGATGTTACATCACCTCCCCCTTATTAGAATTCCGTCCTCGGAATTCCATTGCCGGACACATGCTGAAAGTTGGAGTTTACTTCTGATTTCTAATTCTTACCTTGCCCAGAGATTGTTTCCAATGACACAACAAATCCAACTCTTCATCCATTCGCGCTACCCATAAAGGTAGCATCGTACCAAGATTTCGACTCACGCTCCCCAAAATCGGGACGTGAAACACACCACGAGTGTTCCATAACTTCACCGTATACATTCAATTCATTCAATAATTCTCCCAATCATTTCGATAACTGCCACTACTCCATTACAATGTGGTCCAATTCAATCTCCTATTGAAACACACTACTCCAAACCATGTGAATGTTTTCCCATCCAACTGTTCTCCCGACTTGAGATTGAAAATGCTCAAACCTTCTAATCCAGTCATCTTAGTTCTATTCGCTTATCCATCCACTCCGATTCCGAACCGACAACATACAGTATTCTTTGACGTCGTCCCTTAGCCGATTACAACGCTCTTAGGTCGGTATCATGCCAACCATACGCATTTGCAGTTTCTTCGATCAATCATACTACTCACACTGAAATACTCTCTTTAAGAGAACACGACTCTACTCAAGTCAACGTCGTAACGCCCGAATCTCTAAACGGACACTGACCACTCCCTTCATCGTCATTACCCAAGATCACCCTCATATCGTTACCGCATTCTCACCACTGTATAGCGTTCTTATCAAACGGAAGAACACCATCCCACCAATATAGCTTTCGCCTGGCACAATTTACGTTTCCCTAAAAACACCCCGATCACACGTGCCACAACAGTTACCAACCAACGGTCCAAACTCACAACAATCATTAAGCCATAACTCGTTTCTTTACACAACTATAATCCTCACCAAATCCACCGAACGATTCCACTAATTAGGAACTACCACCAAAAGTTCACTTGCCCTCCCTCCAGGATGAATGACCCAGCTCACCCAGCTCACGTGAAACATCCTCTCCGACAATACCGAATCTAATCCAAAGGTCTCTCAACCAGAGCACCACATCCGACCACTTGTTTCCATTCTAACTTGATACACTAAAGATGTCTCAAAAGAATGACTCGCTAACATGAGCCAGCTTTTAGACCGATCGCACGAACTTAGCTTCCTCAACTCTTTAACCATGACATACATATCAATCCCTTTTTCTTATGCCTTACAAATAACAGTTCCTTAATTATAGCCCGCATTTCCAGTGTCTCACGACATCTTCTTACCGCAAGCCCGTCTATACTTGATCTGTCATACTGTCATCATTTCCCCCTCGTGCTTACACAGAACGCCCATCACACACCGCTACAGTCTAAAAGGACGGTTGCTCCAAAATCATCAATCATGACCTTTAGCCAAGTTCTCGCAAGGTACTTAACACCGAGAACAACCATGAGTTCCTAACTCTCCAACACAGTCGACCCACTCATTGCATTTCTCTACATCCACGAAATACTCCAACGCTCCTGACTAAACTTCATAACGAAGCACCACAACTTAACGGTTACAGTATCCTCTTCGACAATCAAGTGAAGTATGAAAACTCACTCCAAAATCCAATGGGATCGAGAAGAGCAAGGATTCTCCTTTCATCTCGTCACCAACCGCAACTCAATCTCCAGATCTCAACTAGCATTAACGTATACTGCCTGCAAATCCACACACTTCAATTGAGCATACTCACCACCTTTGACTACTTCCATATTACGGCAAACCATCATTACATCTATAACTTACACGTTCCTTGGGTACCAAGTGCTACCACTACCTCACGCCACTATCGCCCCACGCGACCACATCGTAACAAGCTAACATGATGCCTTTACATACACAGAAGATGTTACTTCTTTCATGCCACCCATAACACAAATTCATACGAAGTAAAAACGTTTCCCGACTTTGCCTTTCCTGGGTCTAGACGAACCACATGTCAAGGTCAACTATCCAAAGCGCACCCGCTTCGATTACCCTAACATTTCGTTCTTATATGGATCATCATACTCCATAAGAAATCACTTATGCAACCACAATCTTTCACTTTTGTAACATTCATATAAGGTGGTCCAGTGTCATGCCGGATACATACCTTTCTCCAAACAACTTCTTACATCTTTGCAAGAAAACTCAACAAGATAACCACACTATAGTTACTTCTCCAATACCGACCTCCTGACAACTATCCAATAGAACGGTTACAGATTCAACATCGACAATCGACATGCAATTGTCCAGTCGCCTCACGACAAACAAGGATTCCCGTAGGGATCTACTTCTCCTAACTCCTCGAACCAATCCTCGTTTCTCGCCAACTCCTCGTGATCTATCTCCGCTGTGCTAGACACCTTACGCATAAGCGAATCATCAAAACCTCAATGGACATCACATCCACATTGGTGATCTTCCATTCTCCTAATGCCCCCACTAGGTGTTTCTATACCATATCATTTACACAATCTCGGACAACCTCATCCGTTCGCCCGCAACGGGTTCATTCCCACGTTTCAATTTCCTGACAACACCTCTAACTTAAGACATGATAAACAGTCGCAAAACTCCATATCAATGGACTACATGGTGAAGATTCCATTCCTTCTAAACAATCTAGGATTCCTAACAGAATCCACTTCGTCCAACGCATCATAACCAACTTATACCCCACCGCTCTCACTTGCGGAAACACAAGACCTTTCTTAGCGTAAAATTTAATTATCAAAACATCTTAGTACTCCGACTCAAAGCCGATAACATTACATCAAGTAACGTAACGCTACTTATTACCATCACACCAACAAACACATTTTGATCATTTCAAATCTTACCGCAATAAAACCATTCTCTCATAACTAAGCAATAGCTCAAACTACAATCATACCGACATTCCGAATTCACTGCCTCAGACTCCCGGTATTCACCCACTTCCTCTAACGGAAACACTAAGGTCATAATTCGACCACATCTTATTCAACTGACAATTCAACTCCCAAAGCCTTTCCTCAACCTCAATCGTAATACCCTTCCCGACCTAGCGAGTTCATAGCCTTCAGGCACAATGACACAATGGTTGAAATCATTTTGCACTCTTTCAAAACTGTTATAGATACAAAATCATAAAACAAGCTTGAGTATGCATGAAACAACATTACACAAGATGATTAGTAAAACACAACGATCGCAAGGATCGCTCACAGGCACTCTTACGATAATTCGTAACCTTGTCCATCCAAATCGATGCCGACACTACGATTGTCTCCAATGAAACCCTTTTGCATACGACCGGAAAATTTTCGAACGAAATCACTTACCCAAAGTGGGTCTGTCAACTCCAATACTCGTTCATATAATAATAACAAGTCAATACTCATTTTGTTTATAAAACAAAACCTCGCAATAAAACGTTTTCAATATTTTCGGAACGAAGGTTTTCTTCCACAAATAAAAGCGTGAAATAATTCGTAGATCACTAAGTTCAAAGCTTTATCGTATAATGAAAACAAGTTTGTCTTTTACTTTAAAGAAAACACACGCTCGCACGCGTCAACTCATTTTTCAAACAAGAAACCTGTCATGCACGTACATGCTTTTAACATGAAAGAATCCGGGTAATACGTTTAATGACAGAATGCATGAAATTCAACATGCAATTGAAGGCTATTCACTCTAACCAAGTCAACCGTTGCACTCACTTCAACTCTTCACTGATACCATACTATGACCAACAACCACTTTCTTACTTATGCCACAACTTGTAGTACAAGTGCTTCATAACCCACCTGATCAACCGCTCAACATGGTTTAACAATTGACCACTTATCTCACCTTCTACTCTTATACATTCCTCAAAACAACACCGATCTCTTGCAATCAATAACCTTGCCGCTAAACCGTTTGACTAAGGAATCCAAGACTAGATTCCCTCACTCGATCTTGAATTGAAGGTTTTCAATATGCCAACATAATTCTCACTTCCTATCCCAGAGAGTTTACCTCTAGACAGCTCATTAACATTCCAGACAACACTTCTTCTAGAAGCTACAAACATCACATCTCAAGATATCCTATGATTAAGGTCTTTCCTAATGGCTTCCTATATCTCAGTTGTGTCCCACTCTACCCCACAGTTTAAGTTTAGGCCCATCCGGTCACCTAAATCCCTTAAACTATGGCTCTGATACCATTTGTAACAACCCAAATTTAAATAGAATAAAAGTTGACAACATTACAACCAAAAACGGTCCCAAAGTGTACAATACATCAGATCTACCCTATACTCGCAGCGGAAAAACACCCTCACAACTGAGATGCTACAGGAAGCCCGACGGAAATCTACAAGTCTTCACTAGCCTCTAGCTCTTCTACAACGCCACAACCTTCCATCATCGCCCGATGAAATCCCAAACACGACTATCACCTGAAAATGGTTTTAGTTTTTGAAAAGCGAGGGTTAGACCATGAGGTCTAGTGAATTCCCTCTTTAAAACAATTCCACACACATAGTGGTATAAAACATTTAAACATTACAAACAAGTAGCGTTTCAGTAGATTCTTTGTAAATATTCTAATATTACCCCTTATTATTATTTACTAACTATTATTACTAATAAATATTAATTTTTAAATTTAATTATTATTAATTAATAAAAAATAATTAATATTAACTGAAAATTATTAAATTAAATTTTAATTATATATTGATATTAATTTTTAATTGTTTAGAGTTATTGTTTATCATATAAATTATTTTTATATATTTTATAATATTAGTTAATATATTTTAATTAACAACTACTATTATCTTTTTGTATATTATTTGATTATTTTTTCATATTATATGTAACGGTTATTTAAAATCATAAGTTAATACATAATTTTTTTCTAAAACGTGTTTTAACAAATTAAAATTTTATGGTATATGTGTAATAATAAATTTTAAATTCTTTTAACTAACATGTTGTATTATTTATTTTTTCTTTACTACATTGGTTGTATTAATTAACATATTATAATTTTATAAATTTGTTTTAATTATATAATTAAATATCGTAATTGATAATTTATTTGAAGATGTCCTTTTTGGTCATTTTACATGCTTATAAGCTAGTTTGTCAAATGTGACTTTTTCATCAGCTAGCTTATGAGTCAACAGCTAGCTTATCAGCTAGTTTGCCAAACACAACTTAAATAGATGGTTTCCCTCAAAACTAATTAGTACCTCCAAAAGGCAAACTTTTATTCTCCCAACTTTCTATATATTAAATATTTTAATAATATAATTAAATAAATTTAATATTTTAATAAGATAATTAATATTAGAATTGCTAAAATAGCATAACTGTTGGATGGAGTTGGGTCCAAATTTTTTTTAGAGATTTTAAATCTTTTTAATCTATGTATAATAATAAATAGTAAATTTAAAATTTAAGAAATTATGCACTAGCCGTGTATAATCTATATCTATATAAAAACAAAAACCAATGGTATGAGCTGGCAGCCTGTGAACACGAGAATCGCTCATTCCTTTTTTCTCAAATTTTGCATTTTTTTAATAATATATTGTGGGTTAACAAACTACCTTTCACATTCCTAACGGATAGGAGTGACCTTTTACATTCAGTAGATGCCCTTATAATAGTCTTTCCCACACATAGAACACAGGATGAAGCCTTTCACATTCACAACCGGAGGAGGTGATTGGACGTGTTTTCATGTTATCAATTGCGCCACATATGCCAGGACTCGGAAGGGTGGTCATTTTGGTGAAGAAGGCGTGCATTAACAGGTCCAATTTCTGATGTAATCTTTGCCGATTATCGAAAGATAGAGGAAGCCGATTCTGCATTACAATGGTTTAACACCATAAGTTGCTCTAGATATTGTATATTCAGGTTGCTGTCCCGCCATAAACTGAGATTCCTATCTGCCTCTCTATCTCTCCGTCACTGGCTAGGGTTTACCCGATTATGCGTAGTCTGTTGGTTGGCTCAAACTCCGTCACTGTATATTGTCCCTTTTGTTTTGTATCCCTTTATGTGTTAGGTTTGGGGTCTCCAATGGAAATCTTTATAACACAATATCCACCCCCTGTATTCCAACTCCTATCCCTTGTTTCATTCCTTCAAAAGCCTAAACATTTGTCCATCATCTTGATTTTAGCAGCGAAAGGGATGTTCTTGGCTGCATCTTCAGGTTTATGGGTTGAGAGAGAGATAGAGCATAGAATTTATGATTAATCTTTTGCAGAGGATCGATGTATATGTTGTACCACATGCAATGTTTGATTGCTTATATTTATGATAAATAGTAACTGCAACTTTATTTCTTATTTTCGTTATCATATTCTTCCCTTGGAGATTTTCACCATTGCAGATGAAATGAGGTATCAAGGTTATTTTATTTTTGATATTTTACAGGATGTATCAGGTCTCCTTCGAAAAAAGATGGTTACATAACTTGATGATCTACCATATGTAATCAGCTAGCCATTTCCCACCTTTGAGTGTGGTATTGATGATAATCAACTATTTTTCGTGGAGATTAATAGATAATAATCAAGGTTAAGTGTGAACATACTTCTTAAGGATGTTTTTTTTTCTTATTTGTATGTTATGAGGGGGAAAAATTGGAGACCGTCATCAACATTGAATGTTTTTTATTTAAAATCTTTACAGGAATTTGTGCATGGAGGTTGTTGATCCAAACCCTCAGTGATTTGATAATGACCCTCTCTTAAATACTTAGTGAAAATTGTATGTAAACAATATGTATCAGAGTTTCACTATCGCTGATAAGTACTAAGATCTTACAGTACCGCTGATAGGAACTCTCGCTCTTTAAATTAAACATTCAGCGAACACTGTTCACCATAATGCTCTGAGTCTGTTCAGTCCTTATGGTGATCGCTGATAAGTTAGTTGTTTACTTATGATCCCTGAAGACAAGTTTCACGTCAACAAAGGTTCTACGCTGAAGTCGAAGATCAATCTCAAGAACCAGCGACAAGTCTCCTAATGAACTGATGCGGATCAGCGAAGACTCAGATTTGTCCACTCAACGTGAAGTATCAAGTACAAGACTTCAGCTATCGCTGAACTTTATCATTCGCTGAATAGTAAATGGTAATCGCTGAATCAACGAAAGCTGATCATGAAGTCCTCCGTACAAAGTACTTTTGTCTTAACCTCCCTTGCACGCCGCCGTACGAAATGTCAGAAAAGAACCTCCGAAAATCTGAGATCGTACAAACACTCTGATACTACACTGTTCATCTTTACGGCTACTAAGGTTGTCAACCAAGGTCAATGACATGCAACCAACCAGCTGATGACACGTGTAAAGTGTATACTGACTTGCATTAAATGCATGCAGTATATAAAGAGATGAACTCACTTCTTTTGAAGTAACTTGCTAACTCTGGACAAGTTCAAATCTCTCTCAAGATAGGATTTTATTAGTAATCTCCATATCTTTCTTAGTGCAAGAAACCTTAGTGTTCCAACTTGTTTAGATTTAGGTTTATCCTTAATCTTGTTTCCGCAACAAGCTGTAAATTGTTAATGATTTATCAATAAACAATTTAGAAAAGTAAAATAGTGTGTTTGTATTCAACCCCCCCCCCCCCCTTCTACAAACTTGTATAGGCCTTTCGGGACCAACAAGTGGTATCAGAGCAGATTTGTTTTATCTCATAAACAAGATCTAATCTAAGATATTTCTCTTCCTTGCTATTATCTGAAAATGGCCTCCCACACAAACACAAATTATATAGACAATGGTTCTCTTGCAAAACCCCCTAGATTTTCCAGAGACAACTTCAACTTATGGAAAAATAGGATGATGCTCTTCTTAGAAGGTGTAGACCCCACTATGACCTACTATCTTGAAAACGGCCCACACATCCCTGTAACTATTGATCCTTTAGTTCCAGCCACTGCAACTAGAGCTGCTATTCCTGAAAGGCTGATTCCAAAGGAAATACACATGTGGACCGATGAAGATAAGAAGAAAGTGGCTATAGATACAAAAGCCAGATCTATACTATCCATGGCCCTTCCTGACGAAGTCTACCATTCCGTCATGAACCTGAAATCATCAAAAGCCATGTGGGACACAATATGTGTTCAGTATGAAGGAACGTCTGAAGTCCAGGATTCAAGAAAGATTAACCTGGTAAGACAATACGAAAGCTTCATTTCTGGTAAGAATGAAACTCTCTCTGAAGTTCATCAACGTTTTAATTGCTTAATTATAGATCTAAAAACGGTTGGTAAGGAATATTCTAACTTTGAAGTGCTGACAAAGTTTCTAGAATGTTTACCTGAAAGCTGGGACAATTATTCCATGTGTCTCAAGCTGTCAAAAGATCTAAGATCAATGACCCTTGCTACCTTATATGGCACATTGCTGAATCATGAGCAATCTAGCCATCTTAAGAAGAATCTTGTAAAAGATTCCAAAAGCACCCCTGTTGCTTTAATCTCAGAGGAACCTTCTACTCAGCGACCCTCAGTCACTATCACTGAGTTAGAAAGTAACTCTGAAAGATCATCAGATTCTGATTCTTCAGATGATGATGAATCCTTGGCTCTCCTAACTAAAAAGTTCAGGAGATTCGCCAAGAAGAAAATGTTTAGAAAGAACAAAACTCTTTCCATAGCTGACAAGCCTAAGTCATCAGCTTTTGTTGATAAGGCTACTGCTACTTGTTTCAACTGCGAAAAGACAGGTCATTTCGCTAACGAGTGCAGGTCAAAGAAAATCATGAGACCTTCAGCTTTTACAAAGAAATCCTTTGTTCCAAGGAATAAAGATGACAAATACTCAAAGCTGAAGGAGAAGTATGCAAAGCTGAAAAGCTTTAAGAAGAAAGGAAAAGGCCTGATGGCTGACTATGATTGGGCTGCTTCTGATGAAGAAGCCTCATCATCTGATTCTGAAGATGATGAAGCAAATCAATGTCTCATGGCAAAGATTGAAGAAGAGGAAGAAAGTTCAGACATTCCCTCCACTTCAACATCTGCCATTCAGGTATCACCTTCCTTCTTTACCAATATTGCAAATATTGATGAAGCTGATAGTCTCCGTAAAATCGATCTACTGACTAGAAGTTTATACGAAGCCATGAACGGCAAAGCTGTGGTTGAAAACCAAAATCTTGATCTCGCTGAAAAGCTTAAAAACTGCCACCTTCAAATAGAAAAGCTTTCTAAAATTGAAGATGATTTTAAAGATCAAGTCTATTTAAATCAGCTAGTCAAAATCGAACGAGCAGAAGCTATTGCTGCATTAAAAGCCGAACAAGCTACTGTTGAAGGATGGTGTAATTCTTCAACAAAGATCACTGAGATAATTAAGGCTCAGATTCCTCTGAGTGATAAACGTGGTCTGGGTTATAAATATGATACTCCAAAACCAACCACTGAACGTTCAATGCTTAAATTTGGAACGTTCGTATCCTCAGTAGCTGACACTTCATCATCTCAGTACTCGTCGGTTACACCAATACCTGAGGAAACTCCTACCTCCTCAAAAGGTAAGGAGAAAATGGTTTATTCAAAACCTACCTCTGTCTCTAAAGACAAAGGTAAAGGAATTGTTATTTATCAAAATCCTCAGAAGGGTACCTTAGTACCTAAGCTGAATGCTTCCAAAGCCTTAGTGATTCATTCATCTGGTTCTAGAAATCAGACCTCTGGATCAGTTCAGCGACCTACTCCTAGACTCAGAGTAGATGTCCTTGGTAAGAAATCTGAAGAACTGAATGTTCGTCCTATTTCAAAAACCAATAGTGTACTTGGTGCTGGTACTTCTAATTCCAAATTAAAAGCTCAGCACTCAAGTGGTCCTAGAACTAATTTTAGTTATAGGAAATGTTATCACTGTGGACTTACCGATCATATTGCAAGTAAGTGTCCCACAACCACCAAAGCTGATAAGATAGCTAAGGTGAAGATAGCACCCAAGAAGACCAAACCAGTTGCAATTCAGGTCAAGGTGACTCCTACCGCTGAGGTCAAGAAATTGACCAAAGTGAAGAAAGACAAAGCTGAATCTTCAAATGCTGCGAAGACTGCTGAACCCATTCCAACTTCTTCCACTGACAAACGCGTTTACATGGTGAAATGGGTACCCAAGCAAAACTAATCTTCCTTTGTATTGCAGGTTAAAAAGGGTATCTGGTATCTCGATAGCGGATGCTCTAGACACATGACTGGAAAGAAAAACCTGCTCGCTGAATACAAGGAAGAGAAGGATCCTTCTGTGACTTTCGGTGGAAATGGAAAAGGACACACCCGAGGGTATGGTGTACTTTCAAATGGTACAACATCCTTCAGAAGAGTCGCATATGTTGAAAGGCTGAAGCATAATCTTCTAAGCATCAGTCAGCTTTGCGACATGGATAACAAAGTGATTTTCACTAAGGAATCCTGCTTTGTCTCTGACAAAAAGGAGAAGATAGCTCTCAGCGGTTATCATTTGGAAAATGTTTACGTTATAAACATGGACTCAACAACCACTGAGAACTCCTGTTTCTTCTCAAAAGCATCTTCTGATGTTAACTGGCTGTGGCACAAAAGGCTCTCTCACCTCAACTTCAAGACACTGAATACTCTTTCATCCAAAGAGTTAGTCACTGGTCTACCTCAACATTCATACGCCAAAGAGTCTTTATGTTCAGCGTGTGAAAAGGGGAAGCAGACCAAGGCAAGCTTTAAGTCAAAGCAAGTTTCCTCAGTGTCATCTCCTCTACAACTACTCCATATGGATTTGTTTGGCCCCGTTAACAAACAATCCATCGCTGGAAAGAAATATACGCTGGTCATAGTTGATGAATTCTCTCGTTACACATGGGTAATGTTTCTCCGTTCTAAGAGTGACACCCCTGAAGAACTCATCACCTTTGTTCGGAAGATGGAAACTCTGAACAATATGACTGTTCGCTCAATAAGGAGTGATCATGGAACTGAATTCAAAAACAGTTCTCTTGATTCCTTCCTTGAGAGCAAGGGTATTTCTCACAACTTTTCGTCAGTGAGAACACCACAACAAAATGGAGTCGCTGAAAGAAGAAATAGAACAATTATTGAAGCTGCACGTTCAATGCTCAGCGATTCTCACCTGCCTACTCAGTTTTGGGCAGAAGCTGTCAACACTGCTTGTTTTACGCAAAACAGGTCGCTGATAGTTAAAAGATTCAAAAAGACAGCCTATGAACTTTTTCATGGGAGAAAGCCTTCAATCAGCTTTCTTCACATCTTTGGATGTCAGTGTTTCATACTGAACAACAGAGATGCCCTTGGAAAGTTTGATCCTAAGGCTGATGATGGAATATTTCTTGGATACTCCTCAGTTTCCAAAGCCTTCAGAGTCTTCAACCGAAGAAGACAAACTGTAGAAGAAACTATTCACGTCACGTTTGACGAATCCCGTTCAGCGAATTCTAAACCGAACGCTGATACAGAAGAACTGAATCAATGGATGTTTTCTCATCTTGGTGATTCAGAAGATATTCCCACTCATGCTCACACCGTAGAAAATGATGGTCCTACTATCATTCCAGATATGCAAAATAGTGAAGCTGAAACATCTTGGGTCTCAGCTGTTCCTATAAACGCTATACCTACAGTTGATCCAAATGTCTCAGAAATTCCATCTATTTCTCAGCAATCAGTGAATGAAGTGGCAAATGCAAACATTCCTCTCTTAGCTGATAATCCAGAAGTAGCTGAAGCCTCATCTTCAGTTTCTCCAGTTCAGACTGAGTCAGCGACGTATGCTCCGGCTCAGCGATGGACTGTAACATGTCTGTGCGCACGATATCAAGCTGAACCTAAGATATCCCATATGAAAGTTGTAAAGCGAATCTTTCGATATCTTAAGGGTACAACGAATCTAGGTCTTTGGTATCCCAAAGACTCAGGATTCGATCTAACCGCCTATTCAGACAGTGATTTTGCAGGTTGCAAAATGGATAGGAAAAGCACCACAGGAGGATGTCAGCTCCTGGGTGGAAAGCTGGTAAGTTGGACAAGTAAGAAGCAAAACTCAGTGTCCACTTCCACAGCTGAAGCTGAGTATGTAGCCGCTGGAAGCTGCTGTTCTCAAGTCTTGTGGATGAGAAATCAGCTACTAGACTATGATCTTCAGCTCTCCAAAATTCCAATCTATTGCAACAGCACAAGTGCCATCGCTATAGCAAACAATCCAGTGCTACACTCAAAGACAAAACACATAGAAATCAGATATCATTTTATCAGAGATCATGTGATGAATGGTGATATAGAACTTCATTTTATCCCAACTGATTATCAGTTAGCTGATTTGTTTACCAAACCTCTTGATGAGACAAGATTCAACTTTCTCATCAGCGAGCTTGGAATGCTGAACTTTGAAGGATAAAATCTTCAGCGGTTCACATTTAATCAGCGATACGTTTATACAATCGTGTATAGCCTTCTGGATAAAATCAACTTATATAATCCATTTCATCATCTTCTCTCTGAATAAACTTGGTTAAACTGATATCCAGGTATGTTTTCTCTCTCTGACAATCGCATGAAAATGTAAGATTTCAAAATAAATTGCATCGCTGAATATCTCTTCCTTAACAGCGATATTTTGAAAATTTCCTTAAATCTTCACTGACATTTTCTATTCAGTGCTTCATGTTTTTCCAAAAGAGTCCCTGAGTTTTCAAAACCTCAGAGACATCCTAAAAGAATGTGAAAGGACAGTTGTGACGTCATTGCAACAAATTACACTCGGCACGATTTCTTTCTGACACACGTTTGCACGTTTTGTTCAAACTTCCAATCAAATGCAAACACGTGTCCGTGTCATGATGAAAACCTTTTCCCGCTCAAGGATTTCTCTCTCTAAAAATCCCTATATAAACAACTCTTGGTTTATATTTGTCTTTTACGCGAAAAATCTTTCTCCGCAAGAAAAGAATCCTCTGTTGCATTTGTGCTCTCAAAAACCTCAAGAACTGTTCATCATCTTCTTCATCAAAACTTCAAGGTTAATATGTTCTTATCTTATATCAAATACGTATAACTTGTTTTCAATCTTCTCTTTGTTTTAACAAGATCAAACAAACGAACTTTATAAAATAAAATCATTTCTTTCATGGTTTTATGAACACAGCCATTTCATGGTTGTTCTTCAAGTTTTAAATCTAAATCTTAAACTTGTTCTTCATTCGTATCCATTTTTCTTTTAGAAACTGGAATACAAGACTTTATGGGTTTTACTTTTCTTTTAAAAATCAAGAAAAACCCTAATCTTCATTAAGACATTTTTTGTCTGAATGAAATGGACAAAATTCGAAAAATCTTAACGGAAATTTCTTTCCACATTAAGATAATTCTTATTTGTTAACATCTTTGGTTGAACTGATAATACAGTGATATGGCATCTTCAAAGCTGAATGTTACCGCTGAGTCCATCTCCACTGACTCTGAGGAAATGGACATCTTCAAAGCCCCCCAGGTTAAGTTCGAGCTGGATCAACTCGATTGGACTAAGGCCAACAACCTCTCAGCTCTTCTTGAGTTTCCTCCTCGGAAGCAAGTATCACATCTGGACGATGCTGTAAGTTTTCTGAAGAACAGCCCCATCTACACAACCCTGACCATAACACCTCCTGCTAGTCAGCGGCTCTTATCCCAGTTCTGGTACTCTGCCAGACACACTGAGCTACCCTCTGCCAAAGATCCATCCAAAACCATAGACTGCATACTCAGCGATACTGAGTATGGCACCATCAAGATTACTCCCGCCATTATCCGCAAAGCCCTAAACTTCCCAAATGCCACCAAAGAAAAACCCTTCATTCCATTCCCTGACCATAAAAAGCATGCTGACAGAGAAGCAATCATTGCTTTCCTTGACGCAATGGGTTATATCTGGGATATTGGAAGGGACAAGAAGCCTGAGAAGAAACTGACGCTGATAAAGAAATCCAAGATGCCCAGCGAGATGAATTTCATCTTCGCTCACCTGATCAGCTGCATGACAGCAAAATCCGGATCTTCTGATCAAGCCGCCCAACCTCAGCAGTCCATGGGATACGCACTGCTGAAAGGTCTAAATATTGACTGGGCCTCCATTATTTATGAAGACCTGATTCAACGTGTCGATTCTGCCGCTGACAGACCAGCATGGGTTCCTTATCCACGATTCATCAGCGCCATCTTTCAATATGGCCTGAAGGACAGCTATCCTGAAGAGGGTGATCTGAAACTTTCTCAGATTGGCCCTAAGGTTCTCGACTTCAAGCCTGTCGCCAATGAGGTACGTCTCTCTACTCTTCTCACTCTTCTAAATTCTCCGCTTTCTGTGGCTCCTTCAGCGACAATACCAATCGCTGATACCCCGGCCACAAAATCCTCTCCTTATAAGAAAAGGAAACCCTCACACACCCAACTTGATTCCAAAAGGATCAAGAAAACCAAGGAGCAACCCCAGCAATTCCATGCTGAAGACTTCTCAGCTCATTCTGAAGAGCTGAAGGAAAGTTCTGTGGTACGCTCTGCCACACCCGTGCAAGCCATCCCTCCAATCCAGACTTCAGCGTCTCCAAACGCTGAGGTTAGAAACTTGGAAACTACCCAACCTCCCTCAGTCTCTCAAAAGACTGATGAAGTGATTGTCAGCGATTCCAACGCTGAACTCAGAACCCGAACCCCAATCTTAACCTTCGCTTCTCCCTCCACTCACTTGGACACTCCTCCAGCGAACACTGGAGATGCCATCATTCCAGAAGCCACCGCTGATGCTTCTCAACAAATGATGAAGAAAGGACCTGCAGAGATCACCATACCTCACCGTACTTTCGAAGAGGATATGGAACACTATTCAGGAACTTGCAACTTTGACGAGTTCATCAATCCTCCTGCAGGTACAAATCCCACCTTAAACACTGTAACTAAACCTGAAACTTCTGAGCTTTCCTTTGTTCACAAGTACTTATATGTTACAGGTCCTAATTTGGGAGACATCAACGCCTCTCTGAAGTCCATGGAAACAAAGCTGTCCAGTCTCACCACCACACTCTCCAACAACTCAACAGCTGTAACAAACGCTGGAGAGAATTTGACAAAGCTGACAACGGTGGTGGAGAAGAAAGCTTCCACTGAAGACATCAAGAGTCTTGATAAGACGCTCAGCGATTTTGCCAAGGTGCTCTGTGACATCTACACTGACTACACAAGCCTCAAAACATCAGTTTCGACCATGTCCAGCGAAGTAACAACGCTGAAGACATCGGTTGCAAAACTCGAGGGTGATATGTCAGAGGTCAAGACTGACTTAGGCTCTGTAAAGACCGACGTTGGTTCTATGAAGACGATGATCGAGACGCTGGTAAACAAGGCAAATAGTCCAGCTCCTGCTCCTGCCCCTGTCCCTATTTTGGAATCTTTCACAGAGGAGGATCGCACAGAGCTGAGGAAAATCACGTCTGCTATTTCTGGCCTAGAAGACAGAATAGCAAAGCTTGAAGGTTGTGTGAAAATCTCTGGCCCAGAAGACAGAGATAACACCAATGCTGAGTCTGCCCATTCCTCCCCCAGTCATCATGAGAAAGAGGGGGAGAAGAGCACTGAACATTCCAGGGAGAAAAGCGCTGAAAATCTTGAGAAAAGCGTTGAAGATCTGAACAAGAGCGCTGAAGACCTTTCCCATGATGAATCTATCAGGGGAGAGAGGAATGAAGATCTGACCACTGGACCTTAGGGAGATGAAAACCCTGAGGGAACCGAGAAGCTCGCCTCTGTATCTTAGGGGGAGCAACTCGAAGAAGATGCTGAGGAATCCGAAGCAGAAGAAGATGAAGACATCGACATCCCTGAAGACCAACCATCCTTCTCTCCAAGAAAGGATGATGATGATGATGAAGATGACGATGATTTCTTTATCGTCAAACCTGCCCCAAGGATCAAAGCTCTTAAAGGAATCTCGATAAAAGAACCATCAGGGGAGAAGACAAAGACAAAGCCCTCAGCCTCTGGCGCTGAGAAAATCAAAGACAAAGGCCTCGCTGAAGATGAAAATCTAGCGATCCTATTTGAAAAGCCGGTTTGTCAGGTACACTAAAATTTTACTTATTCCTTCCCTGAACATCTCAATACTCAATCAGTTCTCTACTCAACAACCTCTCTACACATCCACATTCTTTTTCTATCTTTTCTACCCAAGTTCTTCTACCCAGTTCTTATCTGTAAGATCGCTGCGTTTCAGCTAGTCCTCTCCCCTGTTTGAGGATGTCGCTGAAGGTTCTACTGTTGCGACTTCACAAATAAAGCCAGCTGCTGCTGATGAAATAATCCCAGTCTTGGATTTGATCTCTGAGACTGATGAACCAGAAGAACAACCTCTCTCGCACAATAAGAGACCTTCCTCAGTTCCTCAAAGGCTGAGTGAAGAGGATCAAAAGAGAAGAGAAGAAATAATAAAGCGATTCGAGGATCAGCGAATCATTCTAAGGCCTGATCAACTGCCTTCAGTTCCTCCCAAGTTCAGAATTTCAAAAGCTGAATACCAGGACCACCTTAGAGCTGAACGCCTCATTGCTGAAAGGAAGGAAGCTGAAGAGAAAGACAGAGAATACACCATCAAGCTCACTCAAGAATCTGTCAAAGACCCCAAGCTGAAGCGTGTTCCCATTCAAATCCAACGAAAGCTGTGGGAAGAAGCCCAGAAGATCGTGGAAAAGAAAACTGAAGTTTCTCAGACCACCTTGATCTGGTGTAAAGAGAAAATTCACTTCAGATATCGTCCAGCGAAGATCAACAAGGTATTCATCTCTGGAAGAACCTCTATCGGAGTACCTATTGTTGACATCAAACTGTTCAGAGAAAATGGCACATCTGAAACCTTTCGCGCTGACACTGTAAAAAGGTATGGTCTCTCTGAATGGCTGGAGATGAGGTTAGCTATCCAACCATCACAATCTAAGTACAAGAATCATTTCGAAAAGCTGATAAACAGACAGATCGACTTGATATCTTCTTGTGTGGATATTCCTCCTGTTCCTGATCTAAAGCCGAAAAGAAAAAGGGACTCTACAAGGAAGAAACGTCAAGATTCAAACTCAGGACCTGTCATACGAAATGAAACTGGAATTGGTTTCTCTCGCGCTGAAGTGCTTGGTCCTGATCCTGATCTATCTGCCCTTGACATCTCTTTGCCACCATGTGAACTTTTCGTCCCTGGTAAAGTCATCAGTAATCCTTATGGAATACTCTTTCTTGACTATGACGGACGTAAATGCTTTCAACGGATCGCTGAGTTCCCAATCACCCCAATCGAACAGCTCAGAGATCTTATCTACTGGTCTGACTTCAGAAAGGACATTCAGGCACGACACCTAAAACCCTTGATTTTTCAAGAAGCGCTGAATAAAAGAAAACGAGGTATAACGGTTCCTGACTGGATGATTCCCACTGAAAAGACGACCCTTGATGAACTTCTCATTAAGGAAGAACCTTTTGAAAACTGATATAATCTCCTTTTTCTCTATTGTATCAGTTATCCTTCTGTACTTGTAATTTATTTCGCTTGTACTTGTAATCTTTCTGTTCTTCATTGTAACCTGATTCAAAGATTTAAAGAAAGATTTCAGCGAATGTACTTTACTCCATCAGTACTGAAAAGATCCCAGAAAACAGTAAAAGGGACAAATATTTTATGAGTTCTTTTTATCCTTATGTTTTCATTTAATAGCAATTTTCTTTGTTGCTATGTCATAATCAAATAGGGGGAGATTGTTGATCCAAACCCTCAGTGATTTGATAATGACCCTCTCTTAAATACTTAGTGAAAATTGTATGTAAACAATATGTATCAGAGTTTCACTATCGCTGATAAGTACTAAGATCTTACAGTACCGCTGATAGGAACTCTCGCTCTTTAAATTAAACATTCAGCGAACACTGTTCACCATAATGCTCTGAGTCTGTTCAGTCCTTATGGTGATCGCTGATAAGTTAGTTGTTTACTTATGATCCCTGAAGACAAGTTTCACGTCAACAAAGGTTCTACGCTGAAGTCGAAGATCAATCTCAAGAACCAGCGACAAGTCTCCTAATGAACTGATGCGGATCAGCGAAGACTCAGATTTGTCCACTCAACGTGAAGTATCAAGTACAAGACTTCAGCTATCGCTGAACTTTATCATTCGCTGAATAGTAAATGGTAATCGCTGAATCAACGAAAGCTGATCATGAAGTCCTCCGTACAAAGTACTTTTGTCTTAACCTCCCTTGCACGCCGCCGTACGAAATGTCAGAAAAGAACCTCCGAAAATCTGAGATCGTACAAACACTCTGATACTACACTGTTCATCTTTACGGCTACTAAGGTTGTCAACCAAGGTCAATGACATGCAACCAACCAGCTGATGACACGTGTAAAGTGTATACTGACTTGCATTAAATGCATGCAGTATATAAAGAGATGAACTCACTTCTTTTGAAGTAACTTGCTAACTCTGGACAAGTTCAAATCTCTCTCAAGATAGGATTTTATTAGTAATCTCCATATCTTTCTTAGTGCAAGAAACCTTAGTGTTCCAACTTGTTTAGATTTAGGTTTATCCTTAATCTTGTTTCCGCAACAAGCTGTAAATTGTTAATGATTTATCAATAAACAATTTAGAAAAGTAAAATAGTGTGTTTGTATTCAACCCCCCCCCCCCCCCCCCCTTCTACAAACTTGTATAGGCCTTTCGGGACCAACAGAGGTTTTGGGCTAACCATCAACAATAAGCAAGTCTCATTTGAAGGTGCAGATGTTTTGAATCAAATATTTCCTGATGGAAAGTTTAATATGGGTTATGGAGAGTGACAAACTAAAGGTCTTCTTTTCCTTGACTTTCATTTTGAAGTTTGTTAGGGGTTGTTTACTAAACGCTTACCTTGGTAATCATTTACCGATTCAACTACTTTATTGAGTGAACATAACAAGGACCGAGATTCTTACCTGGTAAGAGGGAAGACATGTATCGAGAGTGTTACCCGGTAAGGGTGATGTCTCTTACCCGGTAAACGGTTACTGGGTTATAAAAACACTGTTAGACAACCTAGGGGGGGGGGGGGGGGGTAAGGTTGTATTTAAAATCTTTTACTTTCAAAAATTCTTTTATAAATAAATACAGTACTGAAACAGTAAAAATAAATCAGAGTATACAAATAATAAAGAAGAGTGTAAATATAAACAAATACACAGAGATTATATAAATAAATATAAATGCAAAGCAGTTTATATAAACAAATATAATAAAGCACAGCGAAATAAATAAAGAGATAAAGGTAAGAGATACTTGACACGGAGATTTACTGATTTACCACCAACTGTGATAAACCAGCAGCCGAGACACTTCTCGACACGATCCAATAAATGTATTCTTTACGGTAGAACACAAACCAAATACAAAGGAATTTGTAATAGTTTCTCAAGCCTCTGCTATGAGATAAACAGGATCACACACCCGTTATTCAAATACTTACAAGAGGAGTATAACTCACAATGGGTAATCACTCTTGTATAATATCTCACACTTGGATATTTTATAAAAAATGTTTTATAAAATATATATATATAAAATAAGAGAGAGAGCTGATGGAGTTGCTGTTTTTTTTTGTTGCTGTTGTGTTTTTGTCTGTCTTCTTCATCACCAGCATGCTTCTTTATATATCAGCATCTCCAACGGATATAGGCATTCGCGGTATACCGCCAAATGCACGCGGTATACCGTGCAGTACAAAGTACACTGACACTCCAACGGCTCTCATGCAAAGTTGACTTCTGGAATACGTACCCGCGGTATACCGGCTAGGACTCGCGGTATACCGCCGTCAGAAAAAGTACTTCCAACCAATCAGAAACAAACACCACGCCTGCCGCGGTATACCGGCTGAACACCCGCGGTATACCGGCCGAAGTACCCGCGGTATACCGGGCATTCTCCACGGTATACCGGCGTCAGAATAGACACCTTCCAGGACGCAACCAATCTTGCTGGATCTTCTCAATAAACCCTATTAAAATCATTTATTGGGTTTTTAGAAATATCCAAGTGGTATATTATTTTAGGGTGTTTATCATTATTAGTTATAAACAATGATGACGACGTAAACACTTCCGTCTTGAACTCTCCAGATAAGATCTTCGTGTTCTTCAAGAACTGTACACTTGGATAGGATTGTTAGATAAACAATAATACGGTGTGTTTGTAATCATCAAAATAAATATATATAAATATATAGAGATGTGGTACACTTGCACCAACAATCTCCCCCTTTTTGATGATGACAAACACAACCGCTAAGCAAGAGCATATGCGGTTTCTCTCCCCCGTTTGTCGAAGCAAAAAGGGTTAAGAAAGACGGTATGCTCCCCCTCGAGAGATGCTCCCCCTCAAAATATGCATATAATTGAGAGAGCATAAACTCATGGGTAAAAGAGCTAAAACGCTCCCCCTCAAATTAATAACGATATCAATTTGATTTTATAAAATTTGAGGGATAAAATAAAATGCAAAAAGCAATAGAGACAAAGATATACAAACCAATACGAAACACTTGCACCAAAACGGATCTTAAGGCTTCAATTTTCGGTTAATTTTATGTGATAAAAAAAATCACCACGTATTATGACCTCGTCAGGTAACCACGTATTATAACCTCGGCAGGTAACCACGTATTATAACCTCGGCAGGTAACCACGTATTATAACCTCGGCAGGTAACCACGTATTATAACCTCGGCAGGTAACCACGTATTATAACCTCGGCAGGTAACCACGTATTATAACCTCGGCAGGTAACACGTATTATATCCTCGCCAGGAAACCACGTATTATAACCTCGGCAGGTAACACGTATTATATCCTCGCCAGGAAACCACGTATTATAACCTCGGCAGGTAACACGTATTATAACCTCGTCAGGAAACCACCTACAAAAGGCAAAGAAAATTTTTCGTGGTACCCTTTTCTTATGGGTCCTTTTAACAGTTAGTATAAAACATAAACTGCAAATAAATAAAGAACATGTTGTCGACATAAAATAAAATACGACAACATATAAAACCATAAAAATGGTTTAAAACCACAAACGCATCCCACCGGGATTATCAACATTAAACATTCCTTTCGGAATCCATTTTCTAACCATTTTAATTTTACGATCGTATTTATCATAGACGTAAAATGAAGCATGCAAATTTACATTATTCTTTGGTCTAGAAAATTTGCTATTATACATGCAAGCATACGGTTTCCTCGGCATATAATTCACATTATTCATTTTGGATACATACGGAGGTTTTTGCACATAAGGTTTTCTCGTTTTAACTTTAGGTGGTTCAAAACACCTTTTAATTTGAATACACGAGCACGTATCAATACATGTATTAGAACCAATGCCTTTTCTACAATTAATGCGATTAGACATATTTAGCATTTTTAACACTTTATCATTGCTATTTTGAAATGCATTAGCTAACAGATTATCTTTTTCATATAAATCGCATTTAGCTTTTAAACATGCATTATCATTTTCAAGTATATCGCATTTTGTACATAAAATATTTTCACATGTTCTTTTCTCTAAACATGCAATTTTATCATTTAAAATAACACAAGATTTACAAATATCTTTTTCACTTAATTTATTTTCTAATTTAGTGATAACATCTAAATCATGAGCAGATTTTTGTTTACCGTCATCTATTTCCTTTTTATATATAGATACAGTTTCTTTTAAATTAGAAATTTCATCTTTATATTTATTTGCGAGAGCAGCCATATCATGAAATGATTTATATAATTCGTCAAGATTATTTTCATTGTCACTATAATAATTATCACTATAATTACTATCACAATTATTTTTAGAAGAATATGATGAAGATACCTCATTATCATGGTCGGCCATGAGACACGTTTCTTCATTTCTTTGATCTCGGGTTTCGTCTCTCTTTTCTTTTGAGTTTTCACCATAGGTGATGTTCAAGTTCTCCCAAATATCACGAGCAGTTTCAAAGAGATAAACACGCTCAATATCATCGTTAGTAAGAACCGAAAAGAGAAAATTTTTGGCTTCATAATTTAAACAATAATTAGCCTCATCTTCGTCGGACCATTCCGAGCTAGGTTTTTCAACAACTTTGTTGTTTTGAAATTTTGTGGGTTTGAAATTTCCTTTAATAATAATATCCCAAATTTTTTGATTTATCCCACGAACATAACGTTCAAAAGAATTTGCCCAAAGATCAAAATTTTCGAAATCAATAAGAAGAGATTTAGAAAACCAAGCATTTTGTTGAGCCATAACAAAAACGGATTTTAAAAAATTAAATAGACGATTTTTGAAAGCCCTGCTCTGATACCAAATGTTAGACAACCTAGGGGGGGGGGGGTAAGGTTGTATTTAAAATCTTTTACTTTCAAAAATTCTTTTATAAATAAATACAGTACTGAAACAGTAAAAATAAATCAGAGTATACAAATAATAAAGAAGAGTGTAAATATAAACAAATACACAGAGATTATATAAATAAATATAAATGCAAAGCAGTTTATATAAACAAATATAATAAAGCACAGCGAAATAAATAAAGAGATAAAGGTAAGAGATACTTGACACGGAGATTTACTGATTTACCACCAACTGTGATAAACCAGCAGCCGAGACACTTCTCGACACGATCCAATAAATGTATTCTTTACGGTAGAACACAAACCAAATACAAAGGAATTTGTAATAGTTTCTCAAGCCTCTGCTATGAGATAAACAGGATCACACACCCGTTATTCAAATACTTACAAGAGGAGTATAACTCACAATGGGTAATCACTCTTGTATAATATCTCACACTTGGATATTTTATAAAAAATGTTTTATAAAATATATATATATAAAATAAGAGAGAGAGCTGATGGAGTTGCTGTTTTTTTTTGTTGCTGTTGTGTTTTTGTCTGTCTTCTTCATCACCAGCATGCTTCTTTATATATCAGCATCTCCAACGGATATAGGCATTCGCGGTATACCGCCAAATGCACGCGGTATACCGTGCAGTACAAAGTACACTGACACTCCAACGGCTCTCATGCAAAGTTGACTTCTGGAATACGTACCCGCGGTATACCGGCTAGGACTCGCGGTATACCGCCGTCAGAAAAAGTACTTCCAACCAATCAGAAACAAACACCACGCCTGCCGCGGTATACCGGCTGAACACCCGCGGTATACCGGCCGAAGTACCCGCGGTATACCGGGCATTCTCCACGGTATACCGGCGTCAGAATAGACACCTTCCAGGACGCAACCAATCTTGCTGGATCTTCTCAATAAACCCTATTAAAATCATTTATTGGGTTTTTAGAAATATCCAAGTGGTATATTATTTTAGGGTGTTTATCATTATTAGTTATAAACAATGATGACGACGTAAACACTTCCGTCTTGAACTCTCCAGATAAGATCTTCGTGTTCTTCAAGAACTGTACACTTGGATAGGATTGTTAGATAAACAATAATACGGTGTGTTTGTAATCATCAAAATAAATATATATAAATATATAGAGATGTGGTACACTTGCACCAACAAACACTTACCATCAATTCATTTTGATGACCGAAAATGTTATCCCATAAAGTAAATTATAATAATAACTTTTGCTGGTAAACGTTTGCTAAAAATCTCCTTAGTCCACTACTTTTAAGTTTAATTAGTGATATACGTTTGGATAAATTCCCTTGCTACGATTTGATTTCCAATTGTCTTTGTTCTATAATTTCATGCTACTTTTCTTTTTCTGCAAATCAACAATTTGTTGGCGAGTTTGTTCGAGTGGCTGCAGAGACCCAGAGCTACAATAATCACAGTCACATGGTGCCACATGACTTTTCCCTTTCTGAAGGATCCCTACGTTCAAAGAAGAAAATGGTTTTGAACAAGATTTATAAGTTTCAATGTGTTTTTAGTATCTCATGGTTAGAGGTGTTATGCATTGATATTGCCTCTTGGATACATGGGTAACATAAGTAAGCCCAAAGATTGTTTTATTTTCATTTTTAAGGCTTTAATTGTTGATTTATGTGGTCTTGAATTAGTTTTTATAAATAGCTCCAAAGAAGAGAATGGCTATTGTTGTGTCCAAAGTCTAAACACACAATAATGAATTGACTTATTTCTTCTACATTTTATATCAATCAATTTTTCCAAAATTTCCTTATAACTTTTTTCCCCGATAGTTAATATGTATAATACCAGGTCTTTTAAAGATTAGATGTGGGTACTTAACGACATTGTTTAACGTTTCAAGTTTATACGAGTCATATTTCAAGCTTTAAAAGAGTTTATGAAAATGAGACGAAGTATCATGTGAGAACTTGAAGTTCACGTAGGGTGAACTCTTAAGGATGGCTACTTTTAGCCGAAAGATGTTAGTATACATTGACAAGTTGAGAGGATTTTTTTGGTGGTAACGCATAACGCTGGCCAATTTTAGCCAATCCTTTTTAAGAAAAAATCATCTCTATCCTAAAAACAATAGTGATATAGTTGTGAGACATGTCATTTGAGTTTTAAATAGCATAACAACCAAATTATTACCGATACAACAAATAATTTTGTTGTATCGGTAAAGCTAAATTTTTTCTAAAAACAATAGTGATATCGTTGTTTTAGATTGTATCTCATTAGTTATTAAGTGCAGAATCACATTTTAACCTAACTCACTAAAGTAATTTCTTAAATAAATTATCGATACCGCGCAATGTGTGCGGGGCCAACACTAGTACAAAATAAGTTGCTTTTACCATTTACTTTATGATATGATATCAATAGACAATAGTAAGAATTAAAAGAACAACGACAACAATAATAATAACACCAACAATTTAACAATAAGTCAATAACATTATTATTAATATATTTCCTTCGTCTAAAGTTAAATATTTATATTTTATTTAGTTTGCCATTAAATAATTTTTTAGTTTTTCATTCTACTTTTAAATACAAGATGAAGAAAATTTGATTAAAATTATTATCTAGTTATTTTTTCTGAAGGAAAACTCCGGCAATATTATTTAGTTATTCTAAAAAATTATAGATTTTTAAAATTATGTGTTATTTTTTGATAAACACATATTTTGAAGAAAAATGATAATATTTTTTAGTTATCATTCACATTTTTAACAAGGAGGATAATAGGTACAAGTTATTAGTGAGTACCAGAAATGGTGTAGGGATCATGTAGGTTATTAGATGTAGCTATAAAATTTTAGGTTTGGTTTTGTTTCGGAATGAAATAGATTTGGAGAAATTTAGATTTCAAATCTATACAAATTCTGTGTTTGATTTGCAGGATTGTCTGGATTTGAAATCTTAGGATTTTTACTTTTTTTGAAATCCTTTAAACTGAAATCCCAGGAGAATGGCTAGGATTTCAATGGATTTTGTAGAATTTGTATATAATAATGTTTTAAAATATGTTAAAAACATTTGTTTTCTAATAATCAATTAAATAAAAAGTGATTCAAATTATTTTTATGATTTTTATAATTTTTAATGATCTTTTTTGTAAATAACGAAGTTCAAATCCATTCCAAATCCTACGAACCAAACAGACGAAAAGATTCCAAATCGTCTCCAATCCAAATCCCTCCGATGAAAATCCCTACATGAAATTCAATCCAATTAATTTCATTCTTGCAAAACAAACGGGCCCATAGAGCAATGGTAGTGGATAGTTGGTTAACAACTTGACATCGTGTGTACTTAGATCATCTTCAACAAATTTTTGTTAGGCTTTTTAAAATAAAAATCAAAGTTCAAAATCTTTAAAAAAAATTGCATTCAACTCCAACAAATTCTCCATTTAAGAGATTACATCATATTTATATTGGTAAAGTATTTCATATATTTAATATAAATATTAATCTATCTCCTAAATATTTCAATGTTCTTTACTGATATAATATAATAAAATAAACTATTTCTCTCTCATGGTAATCATTCTTGGAGAAATCTACAAATTTGAAGAAATTTATAATCTTTCTCTTCCTTTCTCCGGTTTGAAGAAAGTTTTGAAGAATCAGTTGGAAATTTTTTATCATCCAAAATCCACATTTTCTCTATTTTGGAGAAATTGTTGGAGATACTTTTATGCACCGCCAACACGATTAGGGGAGTTGGAAAAAAATTATTACTATAAACATATGTAAATTATATATATAGGACGGTAATCAAATGAAAACCGTAAATAGGTTGAGGACTCTGAGGAATAATCTCAATCATTCAAGGGTTTTAATCAAATGTCATTAAAAAGGGTGGCAACTTTTGTAATATTAGTGAAAGTTTTGGAAATTCAAGGGCAAAGCTGTAATTTGAGATCTCAAACCCTAGAAAGTCTCAACAAATCAAAAATTCAATCTCCAATTCCCTCTCCTCTGTCTTCCTCCATCCTCAACATCTCCATTCTCTCAGACTGTTCCTAGCTCATATCATCCATCGATCCACCTACGATCTGAAATACTAATCCAGACTTAAATTTAGCAATCTAGAAAAAATAAACTTCACTCAAAAGACGAAAACCACAACGACGAGAAAGCCAACGACACGCCATGATTTTCGATTTCTCCAAGTAGTACTGTTGGTAATGCTCCAGACATAAGCAATCAGATCACGGAGACATAGATCTTCATCGCTGGATTCATCACAACTTCGCATAGTCGACCAGAGCTCTCTAGGTAATGTTCCTGATGAACTAACCACCCTTGGAAGAAATTCTGGAACTCTCTTACATAAAATGTACAAATACATTAATTTAGCCAAAAACAATAGACTACACCAACATCTAACGTAAAAGTTAACTTCATTGTTGTCATACTCCAACCATGCGACATGAACGTTTTAAAATGACGTTAAAACTAACACTTGTATAAAACTATAAATTGAGATGAACTTTCAAGCCAATCTAAGACAAACACTAATTTTAATTTATCTAAAGTTAAGTGACGTTCAACAAGTTATTTCATGGAATATAAATATATGAAAAAAATATATCATAAGTCTGTTTACTTGTTTAACATTCACAAATTAGCAAAAATACATAAAAACGCTTGATTAAGGTGTCGTTTACCCGAACACTTACCTGTTAAGCGCTTATCGATAAAATCCAACATCACTTACTTAACGGGTAAGATTTTAGTCCACCAAAACGGCATTGTATGTACAATTTACCCGGTAAGCGCTATCCGTGGTAAGATTCTTGGTCCTTTTATATTCATCCAGTAAGATGATGTGACTTGGTAAGCGTGGCGCCTTAAATATCTATATCAACCGTATACTTATATTTTATAATAATATCAATCAAGTTTTTTTATATAATTATAACCAAATCAACTATTATGAAAGATTAATTTAAAGTGAATTGACAGAAAACATAACAATTTGACTTTGAAAATATCATTAACTAACCATCTGTTAATAACTGATATTATGTAGTTCAATTAAAATTAGAGGAAATAATATAATCATGATTAAGAAAGTATAAATAATTAAATATACTATACTAAAATATTTGCATATTTATATTTTTGAAAAATGTTCGAACTCATAATCCAAAAGTCAGTTGATAAGTGATATCTTTTTTTTTCAAGTAATTAAATTTCTTATGATAATTCTAAGGGTGTTTCGTTGACAGAATGGAATTTGATAAAATTGTAATTCGTCGAAAGAATTCGACTTTGAAGTAAAAATTGATATGAAATTGCAAAAAGAAAATCAAGAAAATTTAGTGATTATTTGTATCAAACCCCATACTAATTTCAACAAATCTCATACTAATCACGACACATTAATTCGTATATATTTATGATATTTAATAATATAATTAAATCCAAAAATATTCAATATTTGGCTCATTTCGAAGGTATTAACGAAGCGATTACAATGGTATAATTTGTAAAAATTAGAAATATTTTATTAATGCATTTTAGTTCATATACATTATTTATGTTTATATGATAAGAGTCTAAAATGAAAAATAAAAAAAATAAGGGATTAAAAGTAAACTACATACCTAATTATAATTAAGGGTAGTAAATGTAACGTATAAATAAAAAAAATAAGGAGAGATTTAAGGAGAAGTGAATGTGGGTGTGCTAATTGAACTAATAATGTAAACTGCGTCCAGATACATGTTTAGACGGGAAAATACTGAAGTCGACTCAGCAGAAGACGACACGTGACATGCTAGTTACTTATTTATTATATGGAGAGAGAAAGAGATAGAGAGAGAGATGAAAGTTGAGTTTGATTTAGTAATTTGTTTTTCCTTGACAACGCATCAAAACATTTAATTAAATTTATTTTTCTCATTCTTTTATGAAACCCATTTAGTTAAATTTATTTTCTTACTATGTTATTGAAGTTTTTGTTTTTGTTCTTTATGTTTTGGATGATTTTCTATAGTGGTTTTATGTTTTGAATTATGACTAGTGTGCGGCACCGCGCTCGCGCGGTGGTGAGAAAGTTGTATAAACACCAGAATTATATAATATGAAATAGAATAACAGTTGAGTCATTTAAACAATCTCATTTCTATTAAACCTCAAAAACTTTTACTATGCATTGTATATAAGCAATAACGTGAAGAAACGAAATGCTTAGTTGCATTTCATGAACTAGGGAAACTAATTTTCGCGCTGGCATATAAAAGTGATTCACAAATTACTAACATGCATTTAAAACGTAGAATACACAGTGTAGAACAAACTTTCTATTTCGACCGTCACCTCGAACATGTGGTTTTGGGTCTGCAAAAATCAATAAAATGAAATGATTTTAGATAAGATGCATATATGATAATTGATTTGTTTACATTAAGTAAGATAAACAAATTTCAAATTTAATAACCTAAAGAGAAGACTGGTGTTTATTTACCTTCGAATCAGTGACAGTTAGATCCATATGAGGAAGCTTTTGAAGTCATCAAGAATAATATCCTCATTTTAATCCATGCACCTGAACTTCCAACAACTTCCAAAAGTTTTTATTTGGTTTGAATTTGCATATTTTAAGTTCCAAGTACCCATTAGGGCTTGACTTACTTAAAAATGGCACCATATAAATAAAATGAAAAGACATTGACATATGATGTAACCATTACGTTGATCTTTGTCTTCTACACAATGAAACCTTTTTTTTGTCAACATGCCATCTCTAAACTGAAATGCAAGGAGTATGTCACATATTGATATATGCATAATGTTAGGTGTAAGTTTGTAATAGAATTAAATTTGTTATCCAAGCTTTCCAGTAACAGATATGGATGTCGACGACACTTTAATTCCAAATGTAAACTTAATGGAACAAATTAAAGTGATTTTTTATTTTTTTATTTTTTTGTTAGAATAGAGGCGAGAAAAATATGGATTATTGGTTTCAAATTAAAATGGAGATTAATACAGACACATATTTAACTCTTTATGTAAAAAAAATCACTAATAAATCAATAGTATGTCCGGATATAATCAAGAAATATTATCTTTGAGTCAAATGTGGGAGGAAGAGATGTTAAAAAAGAGCAGGAAAAAGAAACTACTTCTCAAGTTGATTGTTTTATGTTAAATCATGAAGTCTATATTGCAAAATATAGTTTAGAAGATTAACAACTGTTTTGTAGTTTTGTGAAAAGAATCCTTGGACTTCCAAATCCATTTTGGAGATTCATTGTTATGGGACGGATTTACATCCTCTAACACAGAAGCTTTCAAAGCAAAATCTTGTGTTTTTTGGCAAATCCGGTTAAAATAACATAGGAACATCATGGTATGTCATAAGTTTACCGGTATACAATCTTCTTAATGTTGCCATTACTGACTCCAAAAACTATGCACATGGACATGTAAGACTAAGGGGTCGTTTACCAAACACCTACCCGGGTAAGCGCCTACCAAGCTGCATTACCTACCTATTGGATTGATATGGCAAAGACCAAAAATCTTACCCGGTAAGAGCAGCGAATGCAAGCTTTTGAGTACAGGAAAATCTGCTGAAACAAAACGAAAAATTGATTCAATGTAAAAATGGAACACAGGAGGAAAAAAACGAACATGAAAAAACCTGATGCCAACAAACAGGGAAAATCGTTTATAGCTTTCATCTGAACTGGCGATTGAGAAGGTGCTTGGTGAGGAAATTCAAGTGATCTGATGACGAATTAATCTATGTAACTCTAGTTGGTTCAATAGATGAAATGATTCTTTCCCGTTGAAGAAGATAGGTCGATTTCCATTTTGCAAAAAATCTTGATACAAAACCTGGTCTGTTGAAGAAGGTGGGTCAATTTCCATTGTAATATTTCGTTAAAAAAAAGGCAGTTGTGGGTGTTTCATGTAGTCTACTTTTAAGAAGAAGAACAGACCTGCAAGTAAACCAAAAAATAAGAAAATCCTAAAGTTTGTAATAACATAAAAAACAGATCTGCAAATAAAGCATAAAACGTATACAAAGGATTTGAGAACAACAAATAAAGCATAAACGCATAAAAAGAGTAGACCATAAAACGTATAAATGCTCTTAATTAATTAACTGGATGCAACCACAAATGTAGATCAATATGTTTTCATAGAAGGAAATAGGGAGGGGCTTGAAAACGTACAGAATGGGGGTGGGAGGGTCCGGGGGGCTAACGACAATCGGAGATAAGATGGCAGGGGGAGAGTGGTGGTAGTGGTGGAGCCGTCGGGGAAAGAAGGAAGGGAGTTGAAGAGGGTGGAAGATGGATAGGTTAATGTAATAACCCATTCAAATCAGAACAAACAATCATTGTATATGGATAGAAAGGTCTTTTGACATATAAAAGATTTAAAGAAAATATAAAAATCAAAGAAAATTGTAGCAAATTTCTAACACCACATTGTGCCACGTCATTGGTGAGGTTGTTTTTATATATATAAAAGACTAGTGTTAGGCCCATGCGTTGCGAGATAATAAAAAAATATTGTAAAGATAATCAATTGAGTTAAAATGAAACGTAAGTCATCATTATATATGTGTGTGTGTGTGTGCGCGCGCATTAGATCAGGTGAGAAGTGTAATTTTTGGTGAGAAGTGTGAGAAGTACTTTTAAACCGTTGATCATTTTTAATCAAATACTCTCCCATGAATTGTGGCTTAAAAGAAAATTTATCCGGTGCATCTTATCTTGCTGCATCTCATCCTAATGTTCGTCTATTTCTCATCCAACGGTTGATAACCACTTCTCACGTTTCTCACCAAATTTGGCACTTAGTATTCACCATTTACACTATAATATTTACCATTTGGTTGACTTTGATTCCAACCATGGTTATAGATTTCAAACCTTCTATCTCTTTTCTAATGCTTATCATATTCTTCCAAGTTATCATATTCTCATAGTTCCAAGTCATCATCCTTGGTTCACTTTAAATTTTGCACTATTTTTCTTTACATTTGTTTGGTTATGATTCTAATCATGGTTATGATTCCAATCATTGTTATGAATTTCAAAATCTTTCGGAATCCGATACCCAAATCCGGAAGTACTGGAAAAGTCATCTTCCGGACTTCGTGTGATTTCCAGTCTGATTACTTACACTTCCTACTCTGTTCTTTAAATCACATGTACCAATCCTTTTAACATGTACATAGGTTCAATAAAACAAATTCCAATTTAGCAAATCACTTTTGATATGTAAAAACATACTTTTTAATAAGAATGAACTCACCTAATTGAGAGTTCGTACTCAGAGTCTGCCAAGCTCAATCGATTCATAAATCCAATCTTTCACACCATCGAACAGTACCTAATCAAATCCAGACTTCTCTTTCTCTTTCTCTCTCGATTTTCTCTGGAAACCGACTTAAAAAATCGGCAATTGAGATAAAAATCTCAATTCAACCGCCTCTCCCTTTAAATATCCAAAACTATCAACAAATAACAAAACCAACCCCCAAAGTTTCAATATTCACAAATAGGTTAAACTTTGGTCAATTACACTTTAAATCCTTCGATTTCAAATTATAACATAACTTTGATCATGGAAATTCGGGGTGTTACATAATTGATTGGGATAATGTAAAATGAGTGAACTTTATTAGTTATCACAAAAATATTATTTTAATTATTTGTTATATATATATATATATATATATATATATATATATTTTTGCAAAAATAAGGTAGGCTAAATTGAACCAACCACATGGGTATTGAGTAGACACAAAAACAATCACCCCTTATTTTCTATACACACTTCATGCTTCAAAACTTGCATCTTGTAACCAATTGGGATGATGCAAAAGTAGGGTAAACCAAATTGAGCCAACCACGTTAATTGACACAAAAAAACATTCACCCTTCATTTCTTATAGCCACTTGCTACTTCAAAATTTTCATTTCTTCACCAATGTGGGATGATGAAACTCAACCACATTTCAAGATTTGAGGATTACTCAAATCCCATGGTTCCAAGTCACTCTTTGTGGTTGTTTTTTAAGTTATGATTCCAATCATGGTTATAGATTTCAAAATCTTATGTCATTCTTTTATATTGGTTTGTACTCCAACAATGGTAATAGATTTCAAAACCTTACATCTTTATTTTTATACCATAATTTTCTTTCAAACTATCATATTACCAACAAAGGAAAATGATAAACCTTAACCTTATTAAAAAATTTGAGAAATACTCAAACCTCATGGTCCCAATTCACCAACATTGGTTTATATTTTAATTTTGCACTATATTTTTACCATTTGGTATATTATGATTCTAACCACGATTATCGATTTCAAAACCTTTCATCATTCTTTTATATATCTTCACTACCTTCTTCCAAATAATAATCTTCCCACCAATGATGAAACTCAACCATATTTAAAGATTTGAGGAATACTCAAACCTCATGGTGCCAAGTCATTCTTTGTAGTTGTTCCTTATATATATATATATATATATATATATTGATATATTAATTTATGGGAAATTAATTAAAATACCCCAACATTGAAAGTGACTTACCAAAGTACCCAAAAAAAAAATTTCTTACCGAAATGCCCTCTTTTTCCGCGATAGGATCCCGCGATCGCGGGCAGGGACCAATTGTGAAAATTTTTGCAAGAAATATTTACACTTTCAGTCCCTGACCCCCGCGATCGAGGCCCGCGATGGCTCAAACGCGGCCCGCGATGGCCCGCGATGGGGACTGAAAGTGTAAATAATCTTGCAAAATTTTACACTTTCAGTCCCTGCCCGCTATCGCGGGATCCTATCGCGGAAAAAGAGGGCATTTCGGTAAGAAGTAAATTTTTTGGGGTACTTTGGTAAGTCACTTTCAATGTTGGGGTATTTTAATTAATTTCCCTTAATTTATTGGGGTAGTGTAAAATGAAACTTTATTAGTTATCACAAAAATATTATTTTAATTATTTGTTATATATATAAAGTTTGTTTTGCAAAAATAAGGTAGATTAAATTGAGCCAACCACATGAGTTGACACAAAAACATTCACCCCTTATTTCATATACACACTTCATACTTTAGAACTTGCATCTTCTCATCAATGTGAGATGATGCAAATGTAAGGTAAGCTAAATGAGCCAACCACATGAGTTGACACAAAAGTATCCACTCCTCCTTTCTGATAGCCACTTCATAGTTCAAAACTTTCATCTTTCCACCAACGTGGGATGATGAAACTCGACCACAATTCAAAAATGAGGAATTCTCAAATCTTAGAATTCCACATCATCTTTTGTGGTTTTCTCTTTTAATATATATATTGATATATTGATTGATGATATATATATATATTGATATATTAATTTATTGGGGTAGTGTAAAATGAAACTTTATTAGTTATCACAAAAATATTATTTTAATTATTTGTTATATATATAAAGTTTGTTTTGCAAAAATAAGGTAGACTAAATTGAGCCAACCACATGAGTTGACACAAAAACATTCACCCTTATTTCTTATACACACTTCATACTTTAGAACTTGCACCTTCTCATCAATGTGGGATGATGCAAATGTAGGGTAAGCTAAATGAGCCAACCACATGAGTTGACACAAAAGTATCCACTCCTCCTTTCTTATAGCCACTCCATGGTTCAAAACCTTCATCTTTCCACCAATGTGGGATGATGAAAATCAACCACAATTCAAGAAATGGGGAATTCTCAAATCTTAGGATGCCACATCATCTTTTGTGGTTTTATCTTTTAATATATATATTGATGATTATATATATAAAGTTTGTTTTGCAAAAATAAGGTAGACTAAATTGAGCCAACCACATGAGTTGACACAAAAACATTCACCCTTATTTCTTATACACACTTCATACTTTAGAACTTGCATCTTCTCATCAATGTGGGATGATGCAAATGTAGGGTAAGCTAAATGAGCCAACCACATGAGTTGACACAAAAGTATCCACTCCTCCTTTCTTATAGCCACTCCATGGTTCAAAACTTTCATCTTTCCACCAATGTGGGATGATGAAAATCAACCACAATTCAAGAAATGGGGAATTCTCAAATCTTAGGATGCCACATCATCTTTTGTGGTTTTCTCTTTTAATATATATATATTGATGATTATATATATAAAGTTTGTTTTGCAAAAATAAGGTAGACTAAATTGAGCCAACCACATGAGTTGACACAAAAACATTCACCCTTATTTCTTATACACACTATATACTTTAGAACTTGCATCTTCTCATCAATGTGGGATGATGCAAATGTAGGGTAAGCTAAATGAGCCAACCACATGAGTTGACACAAAAGTATCCACTCCTCCTTTCTTATAGCCACTCCATGGTTCAAAACTTTCATCTTTCCACCAATGTGGGATGATGAAAATCAACCACAATTCAAGAAATGGGGAATTCTCAAATCTTAGGATGCCACATCATCTTTTGTGGTTTTCTCTTTTAATATATATATTGATATATTGATTGATTTATTAGGAAACATAATTTTGTGTATAAAACCCCTAGATTAGGTCTTCACAATGAAATCACTTAGACAAGAGTTTGGAAAAAAAACTTCAACACAAACTAAGAGCATCTCTAACAGCTTCTCTATAATTTCTCTAAAATAGAGAATGAAAAGTCAAAATCTCTAAAACAAAAAAATTTCAACTCCAACAGCTTCTCTATTTTAGAGAACCCATCATTACTTATATTATTAAAATATTCAATATATTTTAACAAACTTTTTAACAATCAATTTTTTTTGTAGGAACCCATTAAAATAATATTTCTCTCTTCTTTTCACTTCTTTTTAAACATATAGAGAATTCTCTATATGTAGAGTTTTTCTCCTGATTCTCTATTTTAGAGAATGAGATAGAGAATATGTTGGAGCATTTTAGAGAACAAAATTGTGTTTTTCTCTATTTTAGAGAAGCTGTTGGAGATGCTCTAAATAAATCACTTATGATGATTGAAATATCCATAATAAAGATAAGATCATTATAATCCATAATAAAGAGAAATTACTTAAATTTCAAATTCCGATGTTTTTTTTTAATTTTCTCAAAGAATGTTACACATTGGTTGGGTTGATCGGGTTGAAGGCTTTTGATGTAATAATCTTAACTCCTTGTTTTTGGGAAGTTTTGGGAGTTTAAGGGTGACTAGTCTTATTTTTTAGGGGTCTTGGTGCAAGAAGAGTCTACTAAGGGTAAAATCCTCAAACACACCTCATTTTCATTCATACGTATTTAAGGTTAGAGAGGGTGGATAGAAAGAAATAAGCTACCTTATAGAGAGCTTGGTGAAGGAACCAAAGTTTCAGTGGATTATTCATCATCATCTTTAAGATAATCTTTATCTATTATCTCCTATGCTTCCATGGTGGGTATTCTAGTATGTGTTTGGGGGTTTACATTTCTTTGAGTGTTATTGGAATGAAACTCTTTGGAATTGGTGATTAGATTGAGTATTCTTGGTTTTCCATTTTTTCACTTGAGCAAAAACCATCATTCTTGGTGATTTCTTCAAGGGTTTTCACTTTAAAGTTTTGGAGGATAAGACCTTAATCAATAGATGGATTTTGTTGGATTAAATAATGTTTTGATGTTTGGTTAATGGTTGAAATGGTTTAGGGCATTGATTCTCTCAATTTAGGAGAATAAAATTGATTTAAAAGGTTTGGGCATGAATGGCTTTGAGGTTTTTGGCTGGAAAATTCATGTAGGCAAAACAGTGGGGAATGCGACCCCCCATTTCGGGTTTGGTCGCATGAAGGTCGCCAAACCCACTGTCATGCACATTTTGTTTTTTTGCTCCGTTTCTCGTTTTGGGCTAGGTTCGAGGCACTGTTTTAGAGATTATATTAGGATTGTATTAGATGATTTTTAGAGGGTTTAGGTGGTTTAACACCATCCATATGTCATGTAATTCAGGTGTTCGATTTGGGAATTCTTAGCATGCAAGTGTGTGATTTAGGCTTGGACAACCTTGGACAACAAGTGAGTTTTCCTTATTTTCTTTTGTTTATAAATGAGCTTTGATTAGCATGATTGTTTATTAAAATGTTTGTTTTGCAATAGAACATGTCATGGTTAGAAATTGATCAATATCTTAAAGTGTACGTTCATTGGGATAGGCGCGTAATGGCTTATTATGGGAGGTGTGACCCTAATAGAATGCATGAATTCGTTTCATGCCATTCATCTAAGGGCAGGTGTAGGCCCGAACACATTATCACAGGTGTGCGTGACCAAAAATGTGTGCCATCTACGTGTGTTGGAAATGTGCATAATTGTTTATCGTGTGAATCCTTGTTGGGAACTGAAGATATGCTAAGTATGGTTAGTACTGCTAAGTCTACATTACTACTGCCAGTTCTTCGTTACTACTGCTGGGCAAGGTTACTGCTGCTAGATGAAGTTAGTACTGCTAGATGAAGTTAGTGCTGCTAGACCAATTTACTACTGCTAGACATGGTTAGTACTGCTGAGCTGAGTTACTACTGCTTGAAGACTGTGAAGGTTAATACTGCTGAAGGTTGTTAATGCTGCTGAGCCAAATCATCATTAATACCGCTGAGTTGATAAGTTTGGGATGCGATGCTTTTGGAGACAAATAAGGAATTGATCAAGATATGTTTAACGAAGATTCAGAAGATCAATTTACTTTTGATAGTTATCTTGTAATTACTTTTGTATAAATAGTATTGATAGATAGCTATTAGAAAAGATGAATAGTTTATACGAGTGAAATAGAATTTGATATTCATTCAAGAGTGAATTAACCTCAAGATCATAGATCCTATTTCTAGAGAAGTAGAAATCGTCTTGTTGAGCCTGTTCAACAAGATTGAGGTTTGGTGTAAAACTTGTGAGTAATAACTGTTTGATATATATACAGTTTATTGAATTTCTATTGATTGTTCTTTAATTGATTTAGAGTTCTATTCCGCAAGATTCTCTAAATTCTGTTTCTAAGAAGTTTAATTCTTGTTAAGAATCGATCCTGACAAGTGGTATCAGAGCTTTGGTATCTTAGAAGCTATGGACAATTCAATGGATTCTCACAGTACTCTTGTTTCAAAGGTTCCCATGCTCAAACCCAATGAATTTGACATGTGGAAACTAAGAATCAAGCAGTACATTCTTCTTACTGATTATGCCATATGGGACATCATAGAAAATGGCCCATGTAATGAAGGAAAGATTGGAGCAGATGGAAAGAGACCTCCTCCCAAGACAGATGCTGAAAAGAAAGTAAGACAAACAGAGATGAAGGCCTTAAGCACTCTGCTTTTGGCTATTCCTAATGAGTACCAACATCAATTCCAACACTGCACAGATGCACAGATGTTGTGGAATGCTCTGGAGAAAAGATTTACTGGCACAAAGAGCACAAAGAGAAATCAAAAGGCTATTCTCAGGCAACAATATGAAAACTTTATGTCTGCAAAGAATGAGTCTATGACTCAAACTTTTGACAGATTTAACAAGTTAATTGGAGAATTAGCAACTGTGGGTGTACACATGGATGCTGATGATGTCAATAGAAAGTTCCTTAGATCATTGGGAGAAGAATGGACCATGTACACAGTCTCATTCAGACAGAATGACCAATTGGAGGACAAAGAGCTAGATGACCTCTACAATGATCTGAGAGTATTTGAGGCTGAAGTTGAAGCCAAGAAAAGGCCATCAGGATTTGTTTATAATGCTGCTTTATTATCTTCATCCTCTGATACTGCTGCTAATCCTGATTCTGTTAATACTGCAGGTTCTGTTAATACTGCTAGTGGAACCAATCAAGAGAAGACTACAGATTCTGTACTAGAAGCATTCTTTTCTAGTCATGTCCACTCTTCTCTAATCAATGATGATTTAGAGCAGATCAATGCTGATGATCTGGAAGAGATGGACATCAAGTGGCAGATGGCTATGCTATCAATGAGGGTGAAGAAATTCATCAAAAGGACTGGAAGAAACAACTTTTCCCAAAGAAGAGAAGATGGTGCAGGCTTTGACAAGTCCAAGGTTGAATGTTATAAGTGTCACAAGATGGGACACTTTGCCAGAGAATGTAGAAGTGGAGGATCACAGACTCCAAATGGAAACCAAAACAGAAGCTCCTCTCAAGCCCTTGTTTCTCAACAAGGAATGGGATTTGATTGGAGTGATCAAGCTGAAGAAGCCTGTCAGAATCAAGCTCTTATGGCAGAAGTATCTGATATTCCCACTGAGGTACAATCTAAACTCTGTTCTCAAGCTTGCATTGATGCTGTTAAAAGATATAGGGATCACAATCAGAGTATGTGTGATGACCTTAAGAGGCTAGAGAAAGATGTGAAAGATTATGTTAGGATTGTAGAAAGGTTTGAGGAACAGATTAGAGCTTTTCAAGCTAATGAACTTCAACACCACTATGATACTAACTATTGGAAGTGGGAGAAGAATGAGTATGAGATTAAGCTGAAAGTGTCTGGGGAGGAGAGTGAGAAGTTAAAAGAAGAGCTTAAAAAGGTTAAACTTGATGTTGAAAAGTTTACCTGTGCTTCTAAAACCATGGACACCATTATTAAAGCACAAATCCATGACAAGATGAAAGTAGGGATAGGATACAATACCACACCTCCACCCTACAATAACAACTACATACCTCCTAAGTCTGATTTGTTAGAGACCAAGGATAGAAAGGAACCTGAATTAAAGATTAATATAGATCCTTATGAAAAAGAAATAGTTGTTGAGGATGAGACTGACAAAGTAGACTCTGATGAGGAATGTGAGAGTCCATGTGTCAAGAACACTGAGATCAAAAGGACTGAAGAAAAACAGGAAGTTCATTACACACAGCCCAAAGTTGTGAACTCCAATATCTGTAAACAGTGTTCCTGCAGGAAGTCTAAAGAGAACAAGCCCCAAAAACATGATAATCAGAGGGGAAATCAAAGGAACTGGAATAACCAGTGGGCTATGAGACAAGGAGTTGACTTGAACAGAATCAACAGGCCAAAACCTTGTTTCATCTGTGGTAAGCTAAATCACTTAGCCAAACACTGTTATTTCAATCCTGTTAACCAAAGGTTTGATGCTCAAAGATCTTTTCAAAAACCTGGTGGTTACAGAAAGAATGGTAGATATAAAAAGTCTGCAAAGAAAAATGTGGCAAAGAAACAAGATAAACCCAAAAGCCACATAAAGAAAACGACTGAAAAGGAATGTGATACTATGTGGGTTCCAAAAAGCACTAAAAACAATACTGCTGCTAACAGTGTTAGTACTGCTAACACTGTTAGTACTGCTTCAAAAGTTAGTGCTGCTAGCAGTATTAATACTGCTAGTAATCATTCCAAAGTTAGTGCTGCTAGCAGTGTTAATACTGCTAGTAATCAGTCCAATGTTAGTGCTGCTAATACTTTTAGTGCTTCTTCTTCAGATAGTACTGCTGCTAGCAGTATTAACTCTGTTAATACTGCTTCTAGCAGTGTTAACTCTGTTAATACTGCTACCTCTGTTAGTACTTCTGAGGTTAATACTGCTAGCACTGTTAGTACTGCTAGCACTGTTAGTACTGCTGCAAGTGCTGCTACACCAATAATTTTGACAAAGTACTCCAGCACAGCAGTACCAAAATTTAAAAATCTCATCAAAACCAAGTGTAAGTACTTTGATGAGCAAGGGAGACCCAAGACCACTTCGGCTTGGGTTCCAAATAAAACTAACTGATTTATCTTGATGTGCAGGGCAACCAACAGCTCAAGGGGAAGAGCATTTGGCATGTTGATAGTGGTTGCTCCAGGCACATGACAGGTAACATGGCCTGCCTCAAAAATTTCAAAAAGATTGATGGAGGACATGTTGCATTTGGGGATAATCCTGCTGGTGGAAAGATAAGTGGTAAGGGTGATGTTTCAAAGGGTAAGATGACCTTTGAAGATGTATACTATGTTGAACAATTGAGATACAACCTGTTAAGTGTATCACAGGTTTGTGACAAGAAGCATAGTATATTGTTTACTGATTCTGAATGTATTATCCTTGCTCCTGGATACAAAGTGGTTGATGAAAACATGATACTTCTGAGAACTCCTAGGAAGGATAATGTTTATTGTTTAGATTTGGAAAGTGTTTCATCTGATTCATCTCTAAATTGTTTAGTTTCAAAAGCTTCTTTAGATGAATCATCACTATGGCACAGAAGGATGTGTCACATGAACTTTAAAACAATAAATAAACTTGTTAAGAATAACCTTGTAAGGGGTTTGCCATCCAAAGTATATTCATGTGATGATCATTGTGTTGCTTGTCTCAAAGGCAAACAACACAAAACTTCTCATAAGTCCAAAGAGATAAACACTATATCAAATCCTCTTCAACTGTTACATATGGATCTGTTTGGTCCTACCAATGTGATGAGTATTGGCAAGAAATCATACTGCTTAGTTATTGTTGATGATTATTCTAGATTTACTTGGGTATATTTTCTGAGAACTAAAGATGAGACAAGTGGACTGATCAAATCTTTTATTCTCAAAATTGAAAACCAATCAAATCAAAGAGTGAAAGTCATTAGATCAGATAATGGAACTGAGTTTAAAATTTTTGATCTAAACACCTTTTGTGAAGAAAAAGGAATTGAGAGACAATACAGTGCTCCTAGGACTCCACAACAAAATGGTGTTGCTGAGAGAAGGAATAGGACACTGATTGAGGCTGCTAGATCTCTGTTAGCTGACTCAAAGTTACCAATTACTTTTTGGGCTGAAGCAGTTAATACTGCCTGCTATGTTCAAAACAGAGTTTTAGTTGTAAAGCCTAAAAACAAGACACCTTATGAGCTTTTCCATAAAAGGAAACCATACATTGGATTTTTCAAGCCATTTGGATGTCCTTGTACTATTCTCAATACCAAATCTCACTTAGGCAAGTTTGATAGCAAAGAAGATGATGGTTTTCTTGTTGGGTATTCATCTCAAAGTAAGGCCTACAGAGTTTTTAATACCTCTTCTAGAATAATTGAAGAAAGTGACAATGTCAAATGCAATGAGAACACACCAAATCCTATTGGTTCAGGTCCTAATTGGCTATTTGACATTGATTCACTCACTAATTCTTTGGGTTTCAGTGGTGATGTATATGCAGGACAAAGGGATACACCAACATCAGAACACAGAATTCAATCTGTGATATTTCCAATCCCTTCCATTGATCCTGTTGAATTCAGTGAACACCATGAGGAGACTGAACCTATTCCGAATGAAGAAGAGAGGAGAGCAGAGGAAAATCAGTCTTCAGGTTCATATTCCAGAGAATCTGAGGTGACTGAAGAAGCAGAAACAAATCCAGAATTAAATGAGTCTAATCTGGATGAGGACTTACAAGAGGAAGCTGGTCATCCAACAAGAACTCAGAAAAATCATCCTCCTGAGTTGGTGATTGGAGATATTGCATCTCCCATGATGACTAGAAAGCAAAGCAGACTCCAAGAGTTGCAAGAGCAGCAAAATACAGTTAACACTGTTCTTACTTGCTTTCTGTCCCAGATTGAGCCCAAAAAGGCTTATGATGCCATGAAAGACCCAAGCTGGATAGAGGCAATGCAAGAGGAGCTGCTACAGTTCAAATTACAGGATGTTTGGGACTTGGTAGACCTTCCAAAAGGTCATAGAGCAATTGGCACCAAGTGGATTTTCAGGAACAAGAAGGATGACAGAGGGATTGTAATCAGAAACAAAGCTAGACTGGTTGCACAAGGGTACACTCAGGAAGAAGGAATAGATTATGAGGAAGTCTTTGCTCCTGTGGCAAGGATTGAAGCAATCAGGTTATTTCTAGCCTATGCCTCCTACATGAAGTTCAAAGTGTACCAAATGGATGTCAAGAGTGCATTTCTGTATGGAAGCATTGAGGAAGAAGTATATGTCTGTCAACCCCCTGGATTTGAGAATCCATTGCACCCTGACAGAGTATACAAGCTGAAGAAGGCTCTCTATGGTTTGCATCAGGCCCCAAGAGCATGGTATGACACTTTGTCTACCTATCTCTTGAAAAATGACTTTGAAAGAGGAGTAATTGACAAGACCCTGTTTATCAAGAGGAGAAAGAGAGGTACTTTACTTGTTCAGATCTATGTGGATGACATCATCTTTGGATCCACCAATGATCAAATGTGTAAAGAGTTTGAGGAATTGATGCACAAAAGCTTCAAGATGAGCTCCATGGGTGAACTTACATTCTTCCTTGGGCTTCAGGTAAAACAGAGGAAAGATGGAATTTTTATTAGCCAATCCAAGTATGTGAAAGACATCCTGGACAAGTTTGGTTTATCAGACTCAAAGCCAGCAATCACTCCAATGGAAACACATAAACAGATCACTGCAGATCTTGAGGGGGAGGATGTGGATGTCCATCATTACAGATCAATGATTGGATCTCTCATGTATCTCACAGCCTCTAGACCTGACATTATGTTTTCAGTCTGTGTTTGTGCCAGATTTCAGGTTTCTCCAAAGCAATCACACCTTCATGCTGTCAAGAGAATATTCAGATACTTAAAAGGGCAACCTAGATTAGGTCTCTGGTATCCTCATGAATCCTCTTTTGACTTGCTTGCATATTCAGATAGTGATTTGGGAGGAGCCAACATGGATAGGAAGTCTACTTCAGGTGGATGTCAGTTTTTGGGTACAAGACTAGTATCTTGGCAGTGTAAGAAACAAACCACAGTGTCCTTATCTACCACAGAAGCTGAGTACATAGCTGCTGCAAGCTGCTGCTCTCAGGTTCTATGGATTCAGAATCAGATGTTGGACTATGGGGTAACATTTCTTCACACACCAATCTTCATTGATAACAACAGTGCTATTAGCATTGTTAATAATCCAGTCAAACACTCAAAAACAAAGCATATAGAGATAAGGTATCACTTTATAAGAGATTGCAATGAAAAGAAATTAATTCAGGTTGCTAAAGTTCATACAAATGACCAGTTTGCTGATCTATTCACAAAAGCTTTTGATGTGGGTAGATTCACCTTTTTGGTAACAAGTGTGGGCATGATCAACCTAGAATAAATTTATGACTCTCTGTTTTTATACCTGTATTTCTTCATATATTTGGTGCTACTAACTTTCTTTCTCAGGATCCTCTGTTTCCCTCAGATTACAAAGTGCAGAAAAGTGTAAGTGTGGTTACTACTGCCTGTGCAGCGTTACTACTGCCAGTACAGAAGTTACTACTGCCTGTGTTCTAGTAGTTAATACTGCTCAGTAGTTAATACTGCTCAGCAGTTAATACTGCTAATGCAGTTAATACTGCTGGTGCAGTTAATACTGCTGGTGCAGTTAATACTGCTAGGTAGTTAATACTGCTAGGTAGTTAATACTGCTTGGTAGTTAATACTGCTTGGTAGTTAATACTGCTTGGTAGTTAATACTGCTCCGTAGTTAATACTGCTAGTGCAGTTAATACTGCTAGTGTAGTTAATACTGCTTGGTAGTTAATACTGCTTGGTAGTTAATACTGCTCAGTAGTTAATACTGCTAGTGCAGTTAATACTGCTAGTGTAGTTAATACTGCTTGGTCGTTAATACTGCTAGGTAGTTAATACTGCTTGGCAGTTAATACTGCTCGGTAGTTAATACTGCGAGGTAGTTAATACTGCTTCTGATAATCTAGGGCATATAAATACCCCTGTTTGCCCGCCCAAGTTCATAACGACTCTTCGCATTTACTTCTTCTCTCTCGTTCTAACCTAGTCTCCCAGAATCTCTGTGCTTTTCTTTCAAGAATCCTCAGGAATCATGGAGTTTGTGGATGAGCACAATGAAATAGCCATGCTTCAGAAGCCGAAACAAGCTGCGGGATTCCACGATATAGTCGATTTTCTCAAATCCTCGCACATCTCCTATGCCCTAACGGTAAGCCCAACAATCTACATCGAACATCAGACACAATTTTGGGAGAATGCCACTGTTAGTGTCGAAGAAGGGCAGAAAACCATTCGAACAAGGGTCTGTGATAAACCCTTGAAAGTCACTGAAGAGGTTATTCGCATCTCTCTTCAGTTGAATGATGCTTCAGGTATATCTTCTATTCCTAATGAAGAACTCTTTTCTACTTTACAAAGAATGGGGTATGAAGGTCCCATTGGTATTTTTAAATTCTACAAGTCAAAATTTTTCAACCAATGGAGATTTCTTGTTCATACCCTGATGCACTGTATTTCCAAGAAAACTACTGGATGGAGTGAGTTCAGCAGTCCCATTGCATATGCCTTGGTCTGCTTATCCACTGCCAGAAAGTACAATTTTTCAGCAATGATCTTTAATGATCTTGTATCAAACTTGGAATCCAAAAAGACCTTTTTCATGTATCCAAGGTTTGTGCAAGAAGTTCTTAACAAGGAATTGATGGACTTACCTCAGTTTACTGAGGTATATGTACCCAAATCCCCTAAAGGGAAGGTTTTTTCAAATATGAAAAGACTTCCTAGGGACTCGGAAGGAGTTGACACACCATTGTTCTCTACAATGATGGTTGTGTCCCACCCCTCTGAAGGTATGGCATCAGGATCAAGGCCCTCATTAGATCAACCCACTGATGACCAATCCCAACCTTCCATCTCAAAAGACATCCCTCAGTCCATTCTTGAACAGCCCACTCCCACAATCACCAAAAGGTTTCAAAGAAGAAAGGTGCACAAGGCTCCTTCCCTTGATGTACCTACTCAAAGCCCTAAGCCTTTAAGCCCTCAATTGGAGCATTCTCCAATTGAGAATATCAACAGGGAAACCACAGGGGTGTCTCCCAACCCCAAGAAGGTGGTCTCTAAGGAGAAGGATGACCATATGGGTGCTAAGGCTGCCACTACTTCTGCTAGCACAGAGAAGGACAGTGGTAACATAAATAAGACCTTCCCCATGGCAACTCTAAATGAGAAATCATTAGGAGGACCCAGGTGCCAAGAAACCAAGGGGGCAGGTAGTGCTTCTGCTAGGCAGAAGGCTTCTGCTGAAACTTCCAAGGATCCTTTAAAGAAGGTAAATACTTCTAAACAAGGTGAGGATAGATATAACTATGAGGAATTGATGGAAACCTTAGGGAATATCAACTTGGATGTCATGGCACAAAAGAAAGAGATTGAGCAACTTAAGACTGTGGTCACCTACCAACAGTCTCAAATTGAGAAGCTCAAAAAGATGGTCACCAAGTTGCTGAACAAAAAGAAAAAGGCAAGATTTGTGCTAAGAAGAAGAACTTCAACTGATGATGCTCCCAAAAAGGGGGAGTCAGAGTCAGAAGCAGAACTGAAACTGAAGGGTCCACAAATTGATGGGGAGACTGTTCACATAGAGACTGAGATGGAAATGGATTATGCACAGTTTAAGGGGGAGTCCAGTGAGACAGAAAAGGGGGAAGAATGTGTTAAAGCAGCAGAAACCACAGCAGCAGAAACCACAGCAGCAGAAACTGTTAATGCTGCTGAGTTTGAACAAGCAGCAGAAACAGTTAATGCTGCTGAAGGCCAAACAGTCAAAGCAGCAGAAACTGAGCAGGAAGCAGTAACTACAACTCAAGCTGAAATAGATGAAGAAATTTACTGGATTGTAAAGAACAGTATTGAAGCAGCATCACTACATGTACTAAGAGAAGCAGTAACAGCCATAGCAGCAGAAATGGTTATTGCTGCTGAAAAACTTAAAGCAGCTGAACCAACTCCTGAGGCTGTCAAAACTCTTAAAAGAACCAAGATGATGTCAAAGAAAAGACCAAGAACCCAGCCCATAACTTCAAAGAAGAAAAATGAAAAGAAGCCAAGGGTGGAGTCATCTGCAGAAGAGGCCCAGGAGGAAACAGTGAAAGAAAAATCTGATGGAAAAGTTGCTGAAGAAGAAGTGGCAACTCCATCAGGGCAATCAGGCAATGTGCAATCACAAACGGATGCCCAATGTGATTTGTACATTACTAGTGTTGACTCTAACCCAATTCCACTTCAGGCTGAACCAATATCATCTAAGGCTCCTGAAATCATCTTTTGGGACACTTTGAAAGATGGTAGAAAGGAGTTCATTAGGATAAAAAGAGCTGATGGAAAATTTGAAGTCTTTTCTACTTGGGGAAAAATTGTCAGAACTTGCTCAAGATCAGACTTAGAAGAGATGTTCAAAGTTGGGATGAAAATATATGGAAACATGCTGACTGAGCAAGGGATGTCAATTTCTAAAATGGTACTTGAATTCTTGTGCCAAATGTTCAAACCTGAAGCAGTTCAGCATAGGTTAAACACACAGTTTCAAGCCATTACCAACTGGATGCTCTATGAAAACTGTGGAGTATATGTCATCTCCCTTGACTCTGCAACTCAAGAATACTATCTGGTAGATGAAATATACAATCACAGCATGAAGAGGCTGCAAGGAATGTTACACACTAAGCTGACCTGCAACAAGGATTCAGCAATGGGTAGATTCTTGGTAAAGAGGATTCTAAATCAAAGTCTAGGTCTAAGTCCTAATCTGTGTGTACATGATGACTAAGTTTTGGAAGCATCATCTGAAGAACTTGACTTCTTTTCCTAAAAGTCAAGTTAGGGGGAGATTGTTGGGAACTGAAGATATGCTAAGTATGGTTAGTACTGCTAAGTCTACATTACTACTGCCAGTTCTTCGTTACTACTGCTGGGCAAGGTTACTGCTGCTAGATGAAGTTAGTACTGCTAGATGAAGTTAGTGCTGCTAGACCAATTTACTACTGCTAGACATGGTTAGTACTGCTGAGCTGAGTTACTACTGCTTGAAGACTGTGAAGGTTAATACTGCTGAAGGTTGTTAATGCTGCTGAGCCAAATCATCATTAATACTGCTGAGTTGATAAGTTTGGGATGCGATGCTTTTGGAGACAAATAAGGAATTGATCAAGATATGTTTAACGAAGATTCAGAAGATCAATTTACTTTTGATAGTTATCTTGTAATTACTTTTGTATAAATAGTATTGATAGATAGCTATTAGAAAAGATGAATAGTTTATACGAGTGAAATAGAATTTGATATTCATTCAAGAGTGAATTAACCTCAAGATCATAGATCCTATTTCTAGAGAAGTAGAAATCGTCTTGTTGAGCCTGTTCAACAAGATTGAGGTTTGGTGTAAAACTTGTGAGTAATAACTGTTTGATATATATACAGTTTATTGAATTTCTATTGATTGTTCTTTAATTGATTTAGAGTTCTATTCCGCAAGATTCTCTAAATTCTGTTTCTAAGAAGTTTAATTCTTGTTAAGAATCGATCCTGACAATCCTCATTACTCCTTTTATAACTTGTTTATGGTGATATTTTGTGGTATGAACCTTATCACTAGAGGGAACTCACTAGACCTCCAGTCTAACCCTCTCTTTTATAAAATTGAAAACCATTTTCAGGTAAACATGTTAGTGAGAGCTCTAGTAAAGGGAAGGGAAAGATGTGAGCCCACAACCTAGATGATAGAAGTGGTGACTTGTAGCTCTTTGTTTATACTTTTCCAGACTTAGTTTATCTTATAATTTTCAATTGTGGAGGTGTTTACCCACAATAAACTATTGAGATGTATTTGGATAATTGACTTATGGATTTTGAGGTCGTTTTGGCATTATTTTATATATTATGGTTGATTTAAGTTTTAGGTTGTTACAATTGGTATCAAAGCCGAGTTTTAAGGGATTTAGGTGACTAGATGACCCTAAACTTAAACTGTGAAGTAGGAGGGGACACAATCGAGAAATAGGAAAGCCTTTAGGAGAGACCTCAACAGGGACATGAATGATAGGGTAGTGAGAATCGTCATGTAAGGTAAATTTGGAATTACATTTGGCCAATGTAATTGCGACTTTAAAGGTACATGTATATGCTTATTTTACCTTATTATGTTGAAACTGTTGACTTTAAGCTTTATAGTTTTGTGTTATTTCAGTAATCAGTATGTCGGAATGATCGCTAATGAGGCAACCCCAGCTAACAAGGTCCTTGTGGATGGAGCGGTGAATAACCTGAGGTGAATGATTTTCCGTGGGAAAGGAAGGGGGAATGGAAAGTGTTGGGGGGAGATCACCCCGAAGAGATGCAACTCAAGTTGATGAAGCCAACACTAGGGTCCGAGGCCAGACAAAGACGCACGTTTTTGTAGGGTGGGGAGTGTCGAAATACCGATCGAGCATGAAGTGTCCCAACAAGAGAGCTCGACAACTAAAACAGGTTGTAACACCCTAAAATAGGGGTTAACAAAAACTTCCATAAAACGGAAGAGTGGTACACCTTCTTAAAGCACAAGTGTACTTAAATATCTTTACATAACTTTCAATACAAAGACTTAGATAAATATAACTAATAATGGACCATTAGATTATCAAATCTCTACTATAAAATCCGATTACGAAATGTGTCGGAAAGTTCTATCATTAATCTTCTAATCTTTAGCTTTTCCAACAATGATCCCATGCTCTCAAACCCCGGTCTAACCTTCTTGTGTCCTGAACCACTAATATCTGTAACACATAAAACACATAGCAAGTGTTAGGCTTTTTAAAGCCTAAGTGAGGTTTACACATAACACATGGAATATAAACATAGCATGCAGGAATAATAATTCGATACGTTCACAAATTGGATTCCATGGAGAAGGTCCATATCGCTACCCAATTACATCATAATTGAAGATATACCTCGATCGGTACCCCACGGTATTGTCACAAGGCATAACACAACGGAACACCCCACGGTATCCGAAGGTATGAATCAATTACACTTACCCCACGGTGTGTAAGAATATATCCTCCAAATGCATACTAGGTGCTCCTCCAATTATGTGAATTACCAAATATATTAATCCTAAAATAATATTCAAGGGTATTTAACACATAACAATGGTCCAACCATTTAGCATGAATAATGTTTAACATATAACAATGGTCCAACCATTTAACATGAATAATAACAATGGTCCAACCATTTAACATGAATAATAACAATGGTCCAACCATTTAACATGAATAAATACTACTTCCATGTAGTTCCTATACATCCATATGTAACAAATCTTATTCCATATAATATCAATAATAGACATTCGTGTTTACAATTCAATAGTAGGTCCATTTCAATCATTAAGCCATCATTACTTAATTAAGACATATCTTAAGCCATCAACATAATCACACACTAATGATATGAAATCAAACCCAAATCTTTAACACTAACATTTACCATGGTATTGTAAGTAATAGAACACAATTAAACCATCATAACTTACTTGAACTCTTCTTGTTTCCCTCTTATCCATTAAGAGCTTATTAGCCAAGATTTCTCATTAACAATAACAAAATCAAAGTAAAGGATGATGATAAGGTGTAATACAACTAATTAAGTACAAGTTACTCACCTCAAACTCTTCAATTGAAATAACCCTAACTTGAAGATTTGAACCCTAGTACTTCCACAAGAAAGATGAAGATGACAAGCCCTAGATGAAGTATAATTGGTAAGATTCATCTAATAATTCTTTGAATGGAATTAGGATTGAAAGATTATGAGTTTACCTTAAGCTCCAGATGAAAAATCGCCCAAAACTCAGAAAGAAGAAGCTGGAATTCGTTTTAGAAGAAGTGAGAAAGATAAAGGAATTAAATATCCTAAATTGAGTCGGCCAGTGCTCGGCGCCGATGGCTGGCGCAGATTGATCGGCGCCGAGGTCGGCGCCGGGTTCTGTTTGGTGTTCTTCTCGTTTTAGCACTTAATCCCTCGTAACTTCTTCGTTAAAGCTCCGTTTTCGCTCCGGAAAGAACCGATGGACTCGTATTCGAATTACCCATCCAACCAAACCATAAAATCTAGGATTTAACCCAACATTCTATTTTTCATTATTTTCTTAAGAATGACTCATACGAATTCCTAAAGTACGGTCTTCGTGTAACGATCAAATAGAATTTCTCATAAATTTACACAAGGCCTATAATTCACTTTAAAGAAACATTAGAAAGATTTTACCTATAAAATAAATTCCGGGGTGTTACAATTCTCCCAACCTTAAAAGGATTTCGTCCCCGAAATCTACTTCCTTCACACTCCAACAACTTAGAGCGTAATGTCAATCATAAACCATAAATCCTTAACAGGAATCTAAATTTCCCTCACAGCCATAACAGTAGTTCTTCGAACCAATTCCTTACTACAACACCCTTATCCACGTACACTGTACTTACGATCGGGAGAATACTCTAACTAATGGAATAACTCCTAGTTAGACGGCTTCGGTTATCTCCCAACCTTAGATGTTCCATACATCCCGATTCCGATTTCAGACTTCAAGTCAATCCAAGGCCTAATTAATACTGAAATCAACCGATTCATCAATTATGATCATTCCTATTATTAACTGTTGGGTCACCAAGGATTTGAAATTGACTCACCGATGTTTTCCCTAAAACTCCTATTTAGAATATTTTAGTTTGGTTCTTTGAATGACTTGTACAAGATATCAAATGTTCGGTGAAGTCGAAGATCAACCGAAACCAAGCTTGAAGACTCTCTACTTGTGGAAAATAGAAGACTCTCGGCAACTTACAAACAAGTCATCTCCACCGAACTGCCTGGACAGTTTCGGTGGTTACTTCCCACCGAATTGCCTGGACAGATTCGGTGGCCACATCACCACCGAATTTCCTGAACAGTTTCGGTGGCATCGTCTTCCACCGATGAGCCTTGACAAATTCGGTGGACGCTACACCGAATTACCTGAACAACTTCGGTGGCCCTCCTCACCACCGAAATGATCTTACATTTTCGGTGGTCGATCTCTCTCTACCGAAGTTCTTCTATTTTCGGTGAAACCTCCTTCGGTGCCAAAGTCTTAAAGGGAAGATCATTTATTATGGGACAATATCCTCTAGCAGATAAAAGTGACAGTTTGTCTCTTTATCCATAATCAGTTAAAATCCGTTTTTATCTGCATGAGCTATTCTGTCTGTACCTAGTAAAAAGTGACAAGGACCTTTCATCTCTCCAGAAGTCAGCATACTCAGCAAGTTGAAAGATGACAAGTGTCCCAAGCATTTAATGCTTGGGCACTCCTTGGCACTATAAAAGGAGAAGGCTTCACCATTCAAAAGGCACGCTTTCAGAATTCTCTTAGTGCAATAAATCTTTCTTTAAGCCTTAAAACTCAATAGCTTTGCTCTCAGTGTTCTTAGTTGTTTTGTTGTATACTTTGTGCAAGATTGTTAGAATAGTTTATCTGTTCTTTTCCGCAACAATCTTAAGTTTCTTTGTGTAATTCTTGTTGAAAGTTTTTCAATAAAAAGAATTAAAATTGTGAAAATTTTGAGTATTGTATTCAACCCCCCCTTCTACAATACTTGCTTAGCCATCTGGGACTAACAAGTGGTATCAGAGCAGAAAGTTTAATTCCATAAACTTGATCTGCGATGGCTGCCTCTTCTTCTACTGGTGAAAACTCTTTTCAAAATAACTTTGCTGAAAATGGGTCCATTTCAAAACCTCCTAAGTTTAATGCTAACAACTTCTCTTTGTGGAAAAGCCGCATGATGCTGTTCATGGAAGGAGTGGATACTAGATATCCAACCATTCTCAAAGAGGGACCCATCATCCCCAGAGTTTGGGCTCGCTATGAAACGCAGAGGCCTGGTAAAGAAACCATGGAAAAAGATAATTCTGATGATTCCTCTGATGAAGAAAAATCTGCTGCTACTGGTCGTTACATTCTTAAAAACCCCAAAAAGTATACCGATGAGGAAAAACGTTTGGTCTCTCTTGACTCCAAAGTAAGAGCTATTATTGCACTCTCTCTTCCTGATAAGGTCTACCACTCTTTGGTGAACTTTGAAACTGCCAAAGAAATGTGGACCACTCTATGTGTTCTGTACGAAGGTACAGAGGAAGTTAAGAAGTGTAAAAAGATTGGTCTTATAAGAAAGTATGAACTCTTCACGTTTGAAAAAGGAGAATCTCTTCCTAGCTTCTATAACCGTTTTAACTCTCTTCTTAATGATCTTAAGTTATTAGGCAGAATCTATGACAATGAGGAAGTCTTGTGCAAATTCATGGATTGTCTCCCAGAATTTTGGGAAAATATATGTACTTGCATCAAAACTACCAAGGATCTTGAGTTCATGCCTTTAACTGTTCTGTATGGTACTCTCTTCAATTTTGAGCAAACCAAGCTTCAAAGGAAATCTTTCATAAAAGACATAAAGAGCTCTTCCATAGCTCTTATCAGTGAAAATTCCAAAAAATCTCAAAACCTCCCTAGAATCACCTACCCTTCATCTGACTCTGATAATGACAACCAGTCAAATTCTACCCACCAAACGGAGGCATATCTAAGTGATGCTGATGATGAAGGTGAGGATATTATGATTGAACAATTGTCAGACGAAATGGCAATGATGGCTGGTTCTAAAAATAAATTTCGTCCTTTCAGCAAATCCAGAATTTTTAGAAAAACCTCATCTTTTAAGACTTCTTCTGATAAGTCTAATGAGGAGTGTTTTAATTGTGGCAAGAAAGGACTTTTTGCATCTGAGTGTAGGAGCAAGCCTATCTCCAAGTCTAAAAACCCATCCTCTGAGGGTCTCTCCTCAAAAAGGGAAAAATCCAAAAATATGACTTTCAAATCAACCTTTCCCAAAAAGGAGTCCCATTCCTCTTTCTTAAATCATCAGGAGCGTGCTGAGAAATATAAAGCCAAGTACAAGAAAGAGAAGGAAAGGAGTGAAGGTCTGGAAAGAAAAGGGAAGGGTCTTATGGCAGAAACTCACGATTGGGATGATGAAGATACCTCCGAAAGCGACTCTCAAAATAGGTGTTTCATGGCTATCTCTGAAGAAATGGAAGTTTCTGAAAAGGCAACCTCTCCAATGGCTCTCGTGTCGACTGAGTGCTCGACGGCTTATGATCAGGTACATCCTTTTAATAATATGTCAGATAAAGAAAAGATTGATGCCTATGAATCCTTAACTTAAGATTTTTATTCTGTTAAAGACAGTAAGAATAGAAAATCTGCTCAAGTGAAAGAGCTCAAAGCTGAACTTGAAATTTGCATGTCTAAGCTTAAAAGGTTTGAGGAAATTAAAAATGAGCTTGAGGACTTGAAAACAATAAATCATGTGATTTCAAAAGAAAAGAACTCTCTGTTTAAGAAACTTAAAAGAGAGCAAGAGGTGGTGAGAAAATGGACTGATTCTTCAAAAAATCTTGAACAACTCTTTCAAAGTCAAATCAGTGGAAAGAGCAAAATCGGTCTAGGATTTGGCAAAGTCTCTTCTGAAACTTCTTCCCATACACCTCTTCCTTCCTCAAGTGTATGGGATGATGCCTCTGATTCAAGTTCTTGTAATTCCATATCCTTAAACTCTTTAGATCTGGGTGAAGCTCTTAAATATGGAATGTTCATTAAAGCTAAAGAGGCATCCTCAAATCAACCTTCTGAAAACTCTGACTCAGATGAAGTTTCAAAACTCACCCTTGATCTCTCAAAAAGTTTAAACATTGTTGAAGCATCATCCTCTAAATCCTCGCAAGTCATTCTGTTGAAAAGATCAAAGCCCACCGATGTCAACACCAATGATCCTCCCATTCCTCTCCATGAAGTGTTAAGATCTATTCACGTTGATGAGTATACTGAACCTAATCCCTCAAAGATTCCCAAAAGAGAACATCAAGTTCACCCAAGAGGTTCTTCAGCTTCTGACAAAGGGAAATCGGTGGCTGTTTCTGTGACCGATTTCCACCCCAAAAGGTTCTCTTCAAAGAATTCTCATGGTAACTCTTCCTTTCTTCAAATTCCAAGATCAGTACTTTTGAAAAGGCCAAACCCCACAGAATCCTCCAACTCTCCAACTAACATCTCTGCCAAAGGAATTCTTGGGTCCAAACCTCCTGCTTTGTTCTCCCATAACAAAGTTTTAAAAACCAATGCGAAAAACCAAAATAGGAAAAGTGTTCAAAATGTTAAAAAGGTCTTTATCTATAGAAAATGCTATAACTGTGGTGACACTTTTCACATGGCTAAGGACTGTCCCAAGGAAAGAATCGAAAGAACCAAACCTAAGGACCTCTCATCATCTTCTAATCCTAAAGGACCCATTACAAAATGGGTACCAAAGAACTAATCTGTGTGCATGCAGGTTTCTGAGCGCCATCAGATATGGTATCTGGACAGTGGGTGCTCACGCCACATGACGGGAAACAAATCTCTTCTCATCAACTATGTGTCTGAAAAGGGTCCATCTGTCACTTTTGGTGATAACTCTAAAGGCTACACCAAAGGCTATGGAACTCTCTCAAATGGATCAGTCACTTTCAATAAAGTGGCATTTGTTGAAGGTCTCATGCATAATCTTCTTAGTATTAGTCAACTGTGTGATCTTGGATATAAAGTTATCTTTGAACTTTGTATCTGTACGGTTGTGGACAAGAACTTCAACGTGATGCTGTCTGGAAAAAGGATGGATAATGTCTATGTCATTGACATGGGACTAAGCAACAATTCATCAAATGTCTGCTTCGTGTCAGATGACTCTTCCAAAAGAAACTGGTTATGGCATAAACGTCTTTCTCATCTAAACTTCAAAACTCTCCACAAAATTTCAAATAAAGAGTTGGTGTCTGGCATGCCAAAGCTGAATTTTATCAAGGAAAAGCTGTGTGATGCATGTGAGAAAGGGAAACTCACCAAAACTTCCTTCAAGACCAAGCAATGCTCTTCCATCACTCTTCCTCTCCAGATGCTGCACATGGACCTATGTGGACCAGTCAGCACTCCGAGTCTAGGAGGAAAAAGGTACATTCTTGTAATTGTTGATGAATTTACCAGATATACTTGGGTGTATTTTCTCAGGTACAAAAGTGATGCAACTGAAGAAATCATCAACTTTGTCAAGAAAAATGAAGTTCTAAATGGCCAACTTGTTCGATCAGTAAGAAGTGATAATGGCACTGAATTCAGAAACAGTGCTCTTGAAGACTTCTTCACTGAGAAAGGGATTTCTCAGAACTTTTCTGCTGTCCGTACTCCACAGCAAAATGGAGTGGTGGAAAGGAAAAATAGAACTCTATGTGAAGCTGCCAGATCGATGCTAAGTGAATCAAATCTACCTACCTATTTTTGGGCTGAAGCTGTTAACACTGCCTGCTTCACCCAAAATAGGTCTGTGATTTCTAAAAGGCATGACAAAACCCCATATGAAGTCTTCCATGGCAGAAAACCGAATATTGGATTCCTTCATGTGTTCGGTTGTGTGTGTTTCATTCTTAATGATCGTGAAAACCTTGGGAAGTTTGATCCCAAAGCAGATGAGGGAATTTTTGTTGGGTATTCCTTATCCTCCAAAGCTTATAGGGTGTATAATCTCAGAAGAAAATGCATTGATGAGTCTATCCATGTCAAATTTGATGATCTTAGATCCTCATCTTTGTCAAATGATGATGATGATTTGCACAGATGGATATCATCATGCATCGGAGCTGCTCCTTTGTCTAATCCTATTGATACTCAACTCACTCCCTCCATTCCATCTCCTTCTAGTATCCAAATTGAGTCACCCTCTTCTCCTCATACCGAAATTGCTCAGCCTACCAACACCATTCCTCTCACCGAAAATGAGCCTTCACCCACCACCAAAAATCCTACCTACCACCAAACCTCTGATCCCACTCCTTCGACTCATCTCACTCAATATACTCCATCACCTCTACCCCCTGCCTCAAAATGGACTAAGGATCACCCTATTGACCAAATCATTGGTGATCAACAAGCAGGTGTCCAAACACGTAGAGGAGTTGGAAATATCTGTCTCTATGTGAATTTTCTCTCTCTTCTTGAACCCAAAAAGATTGATGAAGCTCTAGCAGATCCCTGCTGGATCTCGGCCATGCAAGAAGAGCTCTCTCAATTTGAGAGAAACAAAGTTTGGAGATTGGTTCCCAGACCTCGAAAGAAGACAATCATTGGAACCAAATGGATCTTCAGGAACAAAATGGATGAAGATGGTACTGTTATCAGGAACAAGGCCCGATTAGTAGCTCAAGGATACAGACAGGAAGAGGGCATTGACTATGATGAAACATTTGCCCCTGTTGCAAGACTTGAAGCTATAAGGATCTTTCTGGCTCATGCTGCCTACCGAAATTTTAGGGTCTTTCAAATGGATGTTAAAAGTGCCTTCCTCAATGGGGAACTTGCAGAGGAAGTCTATGTGAAACAACCTCCTGGATTTGAAGACCCAGCTCATCCAGACTATGTGTACAGACTTGACAAAGCACTGTATGGTCTCAAGCAAGCTCCTCGTGCTTGGTATGACACTCTTGCCAACTTCCTTCTAAAACATGGATACTCCAGAGGTAAAATAGACAACACTCTTTTCATCAAGGAAACTTCAGGTAACCTCATTCTTGTCCAAATCTATGTTGATGACATCATCTTTGGTGCTACTGATGAATCACTTTGTGATGAGTTTGCTTCTCTCATGATGAGTGAATATGAGATGAGCATGATGGGAGAGCTTACATTTTTCTTGGGCCTTCAGGTCAAACAAACTCCAGAAGGAATCTTTATAAATCAAAGTAAATATATTCGTGACCTTCTGAAGAAATTTAATTTTTTAGATAGCTCTCCTATGAAAACTCCCATGGCACCACCGTTGAAACTAAATGCCGATCCTAACGGTATATCTGTGGATGTTACCCTTTATCGGGGCATGATTGGTTCTCTTCTGTACTTAACTGCTAGCAGACCGGACATTATGTTTGCTACTTGTCTTTGTGCCCGTTATCAGGCAAATCCAAAAGTATCACACTTAAAGGCTGTAAAACGGATTTTTCGGTATCTCAAGGGTACCTTACACTTGGGTCTTTGGTATCCCAAAGACTCAGGTTTTGAACTAATTGGGTATTCAGATTCAGATTTTGCAGGCTCTCAGGTTGATAGAAAAAGCACTACAGGAAGCTGCCAACTCCTTGGTGGTAAACTGGTAAGTTGGTCCAGCAAGAAACAAAACTCTGTGTCAACCTCTACTGCTGAGGCTGAATATGTAGCTGCGGGAAGCTGTTGTGCTCAGATCCTATGGATGAAAAATCAACTCAGGGATTACAATCAATTCTTTTCTAAAATCCCAATTCTGTGTGATAATTCCAGTGCAATAGCTATTGCTAACAATCCTGTTCTCCACTCCATATCTAAACACATAGATATCCGATATCATTTCATCAGGGACCACATTTCCAAAAGTGACATTGAACTGCACTTCATTCCCACCAATTTGCAGCTTGCTGATCTATTCACCAAACCCCTTGATGAAACCAGGTTCAACTTTCTCATAAGTGAACTTGGAATGTGCAACCTTCAAGAATAAACATGTGTTTCTGCTCCACCGATCTCATATCGGTGGACATTTTCTTCTCCACTTCTTTTCTTACACCGAAATCTCAAATCGGTGGAACTCCTCGACTTCTTCCACCGAAATCAAATATCGGTGGAACCTTTCAACCCCTTCCACCGAATTCTGTAATCGGTGGAACCCTACTTTTCTTCCCCCGAAATCTCAAATCGGTGGAACTCCTCGACTTCTTCCACCGAAATCGAATATCGGTGGAACCCCTCAACCCCTTCCACCGAATTCTGTAATCGGTGGAACCCTACTCTTCTTCCACCGAAGTCTCATGTCGGTGGAACTCTCCAACTTCGGTGAAACCCTTCTTATATCTACACCGAAATACCACCGATATACCACCGAAAGACCACCGAGTCTACACCGATCCTCTCTCTTATCTTATACGACTCCCAATGTGTCAGTGATGGGAGACCTTTCACATGTCAGCCGCTATGTGTCACGACTCCTCGTTTCCCACTCCTCCCTTCGAGCCGCCTTGTCCCATCTCCCCATAAAAACTATCATCAAGTTACCCTTCTTTCTTCTATATATATATGTATGACCCTCGCATATTTCCCTCTCATCTCTTTTTCAAAACCTGCAACCCCTTACCTCTCTCTCGAAAATCTCTCATGGCTTCTTCTCGATACCCTATTCCCACACGATTTGAGGAGCTTAAGTTTAATCAATGCAATCACGTAGCCCGCTTCGACCCGGATCCAGCTCATCCCGAGTTCTCCATAGTCGCAAAGTTCCTCACTCGCTCTCCTCTTCTTCATGCCTTTTCGTGCAACCCCAAGATGAGTAAAATGCTCATTGGCAGATTTTGGTTAACATGTGTGTTCGATCCCTCCAACGAAGCCATTCACGCCTCCATTCTTTCCAACGACGCCGGTGATCACGACCTTACTTTTGGGGTCGATGATGTTCGTCTACCTCTCAAGATCGACGCCTTTTCCGACTATGAAGACATGCATTTGGACACCATACATGAAGACATTGTTCTTACCACCGGTTATGTGCTCGACGACTCCTCCAAAAGCTCCAAAGGCCCCGGTACTCTTCTTCGCAGCAAAATGGGAGGCATTTGGAATTTCTTCTTTGCCCACGTTATCCATTGCCTCTCACGCAAAACAAGTGGGCATGATCAATCGCCTTCACACGTCAACAAACTCGCTCATGCCCTCATCTTCCAAAGGAAAGTCGACTTCGCCCAATACTTCTTCTCAGAGCTTGTCGAGGTCATCAAGACTCCCAAGAAATGCTATGTTGCCTTTCCACGCTTCATCTCAATGATCATACAGCACAAACTTTCTAAGGCATTGGAGTCAGATCGCAAATCCCCTTTACCGCGCTTCTCTTATGACTGGTCTTCTCCGTGTGTAGGCACCAAAACTCTCAACGTTAAGCCACTCGCCACCGATCGCCCATTACGACCAGGTATGATCTCTTTTGCTCTTTCTCCCTAACTACATTGGGGTGATGCGGAAATTCCCGGGTTTCAACACCTAGAAATTCCCGAGGTCCCTCCAACTGTAGTGGCCCCTTCTCCCCGTTACCGAGTTACGTCGGGTGGCACTCAAAAGAAACGACAAAAGGCCACCGACACCTCCGCACCCGCTTCTCGAACTACGTCACCGAGAGTTCCCTCAGAGGCTTCCCCGGTTCAAACCCCTTCTCATAAGCGGAGGCACTCATCTTCCCCTTCGGGATCTCTTCCAAAGAGGTCCCGGAAACCATCGGCCCCACCAACAAATCCAACTGTCGATTCTCAAAAATCGCCGGTTGTTGAACTTCATCCCTCCGGGCCAAGGGTATCCGTTTCAAACCCCACCGACTCCTCTGTTGCCTCTCAAAAGGCCTCAGTTGTACACTTGGAGAACCCTCAACAAACCTCCCCACTCGATTCTTTGGGTGGTGGAGATGACCTCGAGGTCTCTCCTCTCGAGGGTTCTGATTTTTCACTTCACAGCCTTTCACCCGATCAGTTTATGATCGATGAGATTGCACAACCCAATCAGGGTTCCCCCCCACAGACTTCACCACCACATGATTTCTTTGCATTTCTTTTAGCGGACACTGGTTCTCCCCGAACCATCCCGTCCCCCGAAGAACATCACATCGAGCCTCCCTCGCCGAGGCAACACTCTCCACAACGAACACCCTCACCTCCCCGAACCCTCTACACCGACGAACTCGCGCCTCACCTACGACATCCGCTTCCCGAAGCAGATCCCCTTCGGTGGCACTGTTCGTTCCCCGAAATCGGTGGTCATACCCCATCCCACCAAGACCGACCTTCCACCTTCCTTCAATCCACGATCTCTCTGATCTCCCAGGCCAACTCTCGAATCTCAACCCTTGAGACAAAGTTACCTCAATTGCTACTCAATGCCATCACCGATGCCCTTGTACCAATAAATGATTCTCTTACTACGTTGTCTTCTAAGGTTGAGTCCCTCTCCAAGGCCTCCAGCACCGAAATGTTAGAATGGGAAATGGATATGGGTGATTTCTCTATGGTTCCCAACACAATCTCTGGTAGTTTGGCATTTCTACACTCCAAGTTTGATAAGGTGTTTTCTGAAATGGGTTTTAAGGTTCCGGCTGTTCCTGAGGGGGAGAAAACCTCCGCTCCACCGAAATTACCATCCATAAAGAAATCTTCCAGTAACAAGCCTCCACCGAAAACCACTCCACCATCACCGAAATCCTCTTCTGTTTCACCGACACATAAAGGTACCACCGAAGCACTAGAACTTGGTGCATCAACTGAGGGGGAGCAATCTAGTAAAGCTTCCAAAGACAAAGGCAAGAAAGTCTTTTCGGCCGAAGATTTGGCTAAGGAAGAAAAGAAGAAAAAGGAGTTGGCAAAATATGGGGCTCGACCTAAAGATGCTGAATCTCTTAAACTCAAGCCTGCTTCTCATATAATCGCCACCGAACTCGGTCTCTCCCCTCAAGAAATTGAGGATGCAAAAATCGCTCAAATCAACTTAGATAAATCCAGAGATCTATCCCTTAAAGCTGCTGAAGAAGAAGCTGCAAAAGCAAAATCCTCCGATGCCATTCAAATCCAAAAATCGGTGCTGAGTGCCCTAGAAAAAGAAAAGAATGATGAAATTAGCTGGTACAAAAAGACCATGCATCACCGAATCAACAGGTCACCGATTTCAACTGTAAAGATTGCCACCTCCAAAGCAAACCCGGAAGACATCAGGCTGATCATTGACATAGAAGATGGTTCGATGAAAAGTGTGAAAGAAAGTCATCTTAAACTCTTCGGTCTCTCAGAATGGTACGAAATCTCTCAACACCTGGTCAGGAGTCCAAATCCAAAGAAAGACATCTTTGTCAAGTACATTGATGGACTGATGGGAAAGATGAAAGAATTCAAAAGAAAACACAACATCACTCTCTCCACCGATGAAAGAGCCAAACTTCAATCTTTGAAAGAAAAAGTCATCCTTCCCAAAGTTAAAAACCCACCTGACTCAGTCTTCAAGGAAATGGCGAGGGAAGGTAAAATTCCAAACGTGAACAATCTAAACCTCACCATTCCCACTTCGGTCCCCTATCCTACCACAACCTTAAGCCTCTCACCGATACCAGGATTGTTCTTCAACGATGGTCTCAGTCGTCGGTGCTTCTTCAGATTTGCCCAGATACCCTTCGCTGATACTATCTTTTTGGAAGGCATCCACAACCTCTTTCCGAACATCCCCGAAGCTCAGCCTTTCTATAGAAACTTACTGGATGAAATCAAGCGCCGCAAAACCTCAAAGAAGTAAGTTCTCTCCATTTGGTACTTGTAAAAGTTAGTTTCTCATTTTGTAAATTGTACGAGAACTTATCTTAATACAAGTATCTCTATTTGAATTTTATTTCTGTACATACTTTACTTTTCGTTACCTGTAAATAATGTACATAGTATACATACTCATACAAAAAGATCAAAAAGAACAAAAAGAATGGTCTATGTGAAAAGAACCCAAAAGAGTAAAAAAAAAGGGTCAAAATGCACTTACTTTTCAGTTACTCTTGAATATTCTAAGAAAGGAGCTCAAATTCAAATAGGGGGAGATTGTTGGGTCACCAAGGATTTGAAATTGACTCACCGATGTTTTCACTAAAACTCCTATTTAGAATATTTTAGTTTGGTTCTTTGAATGACTTGTACAAGATATCAAATGTTCGGTGAAGTCGAAGATCAACCGAAACCAAGCTTGAAGACTCTCTACTTGTGGAAAATAGAAGACTCTCGGAAACTTACAAACAAGTCATCTCCACCGAACTGCCTGGACAGTTTCGGTGGTTACTTCCCACCGAATTGCCTGGACAGATTCGGTGGCCACATCACCACCGAATTTCCTGAACAGTTTCGGTGGCATCGTCTTCCACCGATGAGCCTTGACAAATTCGGTGGACGCTACACCGAATTACCTGAACAACTTCGGTGGCCCTCCTCACCACCGAAATGCTCTTACATTTTCGGTGGTCGATCTCTCTCTACCGAAGTTCTTCTATTTTCGGTGAAACCTCCTTCGGTGCCAAAGTCTTAAAGGGAAGATCATTTATTATGGGACAATATCCTCTAGCAGATAAAAGTGACAGTTTGTCTCTTTATCCATAATCAGTTAAAATCCGTTTTTATCTGCATGAGCTATTCTGTCTGTACCTAGTAAAAAGTGACAAGGACCTTTCATCTCTCCAGAAGTCAGCATACTCAGCAAGTTGAAAGATGACAAGTGTCCCAAGCATTTAATGCTTGGGCACTCCTTGGCACTATAAAAGGAGAAGGCTTCACCATTCAAAAGGCACGCTTTCAGAATTCTCTTAGTGCAAGAAATCTTTCTTTAAGCCTTAAAACTCAATAGCTTTGCTCTCAGTGTTCTTAGTTGTTTTGTTGTATACTTTGTGCAAGATTGTTAGAATAGTTTATCTGTTCTTTTCCGCAACAATCTTAAGTTTTTTTGTGTAATTCTTGTTGAAAGTTTTTCAATAAAAAGAATTAAAATTGTGAAAATTTTGAGTATTGTATTCAACCCCCCCCTTCTACAATACTTGCTTAGTGTTGATCCAAACCCTCAGTGATTTGATAATGACCCTATCTTAAATACTTAGTGAAAATTGTAAGTAAACAATATGTATCAGAGTTTCACTATCGCTGATAAGTACTAAGATCTTACAGTATTGCTGATAGGAACTCGCACTTTTAGATTAAACATTCAGCGAACACTGTTCACCATATCGCTGAGTCTGTTCAGTCCTTATGGTGATCGCTGATAAGTTAGTTGTTTACTTATGATCCCTGAAGACAAGATTCACGTCAACAAAGGTTCTACGCTGAAGTCGAAGATCAAGCTCAAGAACCAGCGACAAGTCTCCTAATGAACTGATGCGGATCAGCAAAGACTCAGATTTGTCCACTCAACGTGAAGTATCAAGTACAAGACTTCAACTATCGCTGAACTTTATCATTCGCTGAATAGTAAATGATAATCGCTGAATCAACGAAAGCTGATCATGAAGTCCTCCGTACAAAGTACTTTTGTCTTAACCTCCCTTGCACGCCACCGTACGAAATGTCAGAAAAGAACCTCCGAAAATCTGAAATCGTACAACCACTCTGATACTACACTGTTCATTCATGCGGCTACTAAGGTTGTCAACAAAGGTCAATGACATGCAACCAATCCGCTGATGACACGTGTAAAGTGTATACTGAATTGCATTAAATGCATGCAGTATATAAAGAGATGAACTCACTTCATTTGAAGTAACTTGCTAACTCTGGACAAGTTCAAATCTCTCAAGATAGGATTTTATTAGTAATCTCCTTATCTTTCTTAGTGCAAGAAAACCTCTGTGTTCCAACTTGTTTAGATTTAAGTTTATCCTTAATCTTGTTTCCGCAACAAGCTGTAAATTGTTAATGATTTATCAATAAACAATTTAGAAAAGTAAAATAGTGTGTTTGTATTCAACTCCCCCCTTCTACAAACTTGTTTAGGCCTTTCGGGACCAACAAGTGGTATCATAGCAGATTTGTTTAATCTCATAAACAAGATCTAATCTAAGATATTTCTCTTCCTTGCTATTATCTGAAAATGGCCAACTCAAACACAAACACTCACTATATTGACAATGGTTCTCTTGCAAAACCCCCTAGATTTTCCAGAGATAACTTCAACTTATGGAAAAATAGGATGACACTCTTCTTAGAAGGTGTAGACCCTACTATACCTTACTATCTTGAAAACGGCCCACACATCCCTGTAACAATTGATCCTGCAGTTCCAGCCACTGCAACTAGGGCTGCTATTCCAGAAAGGCTGATTCCAAAGGAAATCCATCATTGGAGCGATGAAGACAAGAAGAAAGTGGCTATAGATACAAAAGCCAGATCCATACTATCCATGGCCCTTCCTGACGAAGTCTACCATTCCGTCATGAACCTGAAATCCTCAAAAGCCATGTGGGACACAATATGTGTTCAGTATGAAGGAACGTCTGAAGTCCAGGATTCAAGAAAGATCAACCTGGTAAGACAATACGAAAGCTTCATCTCTGGTAAGAATGAAACTCTCTCTGAAGTACATCAACGTTTTAATTGCTTAATTATAGATCTAAAAACGGTTGGTAAGGAATATTCTAACTTTGAAGTTCTGACAAAGTTTTTAGAATGTTTACCTGAAAGCTGGGACAATTATTCCATGTGTCTCAAGCTGTTGAAAGATCTAAGATCAATGACACTTGCTACCTTATATGGCACATTGCTGAATCATGAGCAATCTAGCCATCTTAAGAAGAATCTTGTAAAAGATTCCAAAAGCACCCCTGTTGCTTTAATCTCAGAGGAACCTTCTACTCAGCGACCCGTGGTCACTATCACTGAGTTAGAAAGTAACTCTGAAAGGTCATCAGATTCTGATTCTTCAGATGATGAATCCTTGGCTCTCCTGACTAAAAAGTTCAGAAGATTCGCCAAGAAGAAAATGTTTAGAAAGAACAAAACTCTTTCTATAGCTGACAAGCCTAAGTCATCAGCTTTGGTTGATAAGGCTACTGCTACTTGTTTTAACTGCGAAAAGACAGGTCATTTCGCTAACGAGTGCAGGTCAAAGAAAATCATGAGACCTTCAGCTTTTACAAAGAAATCCTTTGTTCCAAGGAATAAAGACGACAAATACTTAAAGCTGAAGGAGAAGTATGCAAAGCTGAAAAGCTTTAAGAAGAAGGGAAAAGGCCTGATGGCTGACTATGATTGGGCTGCTTCTGATGAAGAAGCCTCATCATCTGATTCTGAAGATGATGAAGCAAATCAATGTCTCATGGCCAAGATTGAAGAAGAGGAAGAAAGTTCAGACATTCCCTCCACTTCAACATCTGCCATTCAGGTATCACCTTCCTTCTTTACCAATATTGTAAATATTGATGAAGCTGATAGTCTCCGTAAAATCGAACTACTGACTAGAAGTTTATACGAAGCCATGAACGGCAAAGCTGTGGTTGAAAACCAAAATCTTGATCTCGCTGAAAAGCTTAAAAATTGCCACCTTCAAATAGAAAAGCTTTCTAAATTTGAAGAAGATTTTAAAGATCAAGTCCATTTAAATCAGCTAGTCAAAATCGAACGAGCGAAAGCTATCGCTGCATTAAAAGCTGAACAAGCTACTGTTGAAGGATGGTGTAATTCTTCAACAAAGATCACTGAGATAATTAAGGCTCAGATTCCTCTGAGTGATAAACTTGGTCTGGGTTATAAATATGATACTCCAATACCAACCACTGAACGTTCAATGCTTAAATTTGGAACGTTCGTATCCTCAGTAGCTGACACTTCTTCATCTCAGTACTCCTCGTCGGTTACACCAATCCCTGAGGAAACTCCTACCTCCTCAAAAGGCAAGGAGAAAATGGTTTATTCAAAACCTACCTCTGTCTCTAAAGATAAAGGTAAAGGAATTGTAATTTATCAAAATCCTCAGAAGGGTACTTTAGTACCTAAGCTGAATGCTTCCAAAGCCTTAGTGATTCATTCATCTGGTTCTAGAAATCAGACCTCTGGATCAGTTCAGCGACCTACTCCTAGACTCAGAGTAGATGTCATTGGTAAGAAATCTGAAGAACTGAATGTTCGTCCTATTTCAAAAACCAATAGTGTACTTGGTGCTGGCACTTCTAATTCCAAATTAAAAGCTCAGCACTCAAGTGGTCCTAAAACTAATTTTAGTTATAGGAAATGTTATCACTGTGAACTTACCGATCATATTGCAAGTAAGTGTCCCACAGCCACCAAAGCTGATAAGATAGCTAAGGTGAAGATAGCACCCAAGAAGACCAAACCAGTTGCAAGTCAGGTCAAGGTGACTCCTACCTCTGAGGTCAAGAAATTGACCAAAGTGAAGAAAGACAAAGCTGAATCTTCAAATGCTGCGAAGACTGCTGAACCCATTCCAACCTCTTCCACTGACAAACATGTATACATGGCGAAGTGGGTACCCAAGCAAAACTAATCTTCCTTTGTATTGCAGGTTAAGAAGGGTATCTGGTATCTCGATAGCGGATGCTCTAGACACATGACTGGAAAGAAAAGCCTGCTCGCTGAATATAAGGAAGAGAAGGGTCCCTCTGTGACTTTCGGTGGAAATGGAAAAGGACACACCCGAGGGTATGGTGTACTTTCAAATGGTACAACATCCTTCAGAAGAGTCGCATATGTTGAAGGGCTGAAGCATAATCTTCTGAGCATCAGTCAGCTTTGCGACATGGATAACAAAGTGATTTTCACTAAGGAATCCTGCTTTGTCTCTAACAAAAAGGAGAAGATAGCTCTCAGCGGTTATCGTTTGGAAAATGTTTACGTTATAAACATGGACTCAACAACCACTGAGAACTCCTGTTTCTTCTCAAAGGCATCTTCTGATGTCAACTGGCTATGGCACAAGAGGCTCTCACATCTCAACTTCAAGACACTGAATACTCTTTCATCCAAAGAGTTAGTCACTGGTCTACCTCAACATTCATACGCCAAAGAATCCTTATGTTCAGCGTGTGAAAAAGGGAAGCAGACCAAGGCAAGCTTTAAGTCCAAGCAAGTTTCCTCAGTGTCATCTCCTCTTCAACTACTCCATATGGATTTGTTTGGCCCCGTTAACAAACAATCCATTGCTGGAAAGAAATATACGCTGGTCATAGTTGATGAATTCTCTCGTTACACATGGGTAATGTTTCTCCGTTCTAAGAGTGACACCCCTGAAGAACTCATCACCTTTGTTCGGAAGATGGAAACTCTGAACAATATGACTGTTCGCTCAATAAGGAGTGATCATGGAACTGAATTCAAAAACAGTTCTCTTGATTCCTTCCTTGAGAGCAAGGGTATTTCTCACAACTTTTCGTCAGTGAGAACACCACAAAAAAACGGAGTCGCTGAAAGAAGAAATAGAACAATTATTGAAGCTGCACGTTCAATGCTCAGCGATTCTCACCTGCCTACTCAGTTTTGGGCAGAAGCTGTCAACACGGCTTGTTTTACGCAAAACAGGTCGCTGATAGTCAAAAGATTCAAGAAAACAGCCTATGAACTTTTTCATGGGAGAAAGCCTTCAATCAACTTTCTTCACATCTTTGGTTGTCAGTGTTTCATACTGAACAACAGAGATGCCCTTGGAAAGTTTGATCCTAAGGCTGATGATGGAATCTTTCTTGGATACTCCTCAGTTTCCAAAGCCTTCAGAGTCTTCAATCGAAGAAGACAAACTGTAGAAGAAACTATTCACGTCACGTTTGACGAATCCCGTTCAGCGAACTCTAAACCGAACGCTGATACAGAAGAACTGAATCAATGGATGTTTTCTCATCTTTGTGATTCAGAAGATGTTCCCACTACTCATACTCATACAACTGAAAATGATGGTCCTACTATCATTCCCAATATGCAGAATAGTGAAGCTGAAACGTCTTGGGTCTCAGCTGTTCCTATAAACACCATACCCGCAGTTGATCCAAATGTCTCAGAAATTCCATCTATTTCTCAGCAATCAGTGAATGAAGTGACAAATGCAAGCATTCCTCTCTTAGATGATAATCCAGAAGTAGCTGAAGCCTCATCTTCAGTTTATCCAGTTCAGACTGAGTCAGCGACGCATGCTCCGGCTCAGCGATGGACTGTAAATCACCCAATCGATCAAATTCTTGGTGATCCCAACGCTGGTATTCAGACTCGTAGAAGTGCAGGTAATATTTGTTTATTTGTTAACTTTATTTCTCTAACTGAACCAAAGAAAATAGATGATGCCCTCAGAGATCCAAACTGGGTCAGCGCTATGCAAGAAGAGCTGACTGAATTCGAAAGAAACAAAGTTTGGAAACTTGTTCGGAGACCAACTGACAAAACAGTGATAGGCACTAAGTGGGTCTATCGAAACAAGTTGGACGAACATGGTACTGTAACTCGTAACAAAGCTCGTCTTGTTGCTCAGGGATACAGACAAGAGGAAGGTATAGATTATGACGAAACCTTTGCTCCAGTAGCAAGACTTGAATCTATTCGTCTTTTCTTAGCATATGCTGTACACAAAAACTTCACTGTACATCAAATGGATGTTAAGTCAGCGTTTCTAAATGGAAAGCTGAATGAAGAAGTTTATGTGGAACAACCTCCAGGATTCTCAGATCCTAAGCGTCCAGGTTATGTTTATAAGCTGGATAAGGCACTTTATGGCTTGAAGCAAGCTCCTCGTGCATGATATGACACTCTTTCTACTTATCTCCACCTTGAAAAATTTGAGAGAGGTAAGATTGACAAAACTTTGTTTTTTAGAAAAATAAAAGGTCATATCATTTTAGTTCAAATATATGTTGATGACATTATATTTGGTTCTACTAACCCTGAGCTTTGTACTCGTTTCGCTGATAGAATGAAAGATGAGTATAAAATGAGTATGATGGGTGAACTAACATATTTCCTTGGTCTTCAGATTAAGCAAACTGAAAAAGGAACTTTTATAAATCAGGGAAAGTATGTTAAAGATATGCTGAAGAAATTCGACTTAACTGAAAGTTCAGCTATGAAAACCCCTATGGCACCACCGCTGATACTTGATAAGGACACAAAGGGTGTTCCTGTCAATGTCACGCTGTACCGTGGGATGATCGGCTCACTACTGTATCTTACAGCTAGCCGACCCGATATTATGTTTGCAACATGTCTGTGCGCACGATATCAAGCTGAACCTAAGATATCTCATATGAAAGCTGTAAAGCGAATCTTTCGATATCTTAAGGGTATAGCGAATCTAGGTCTTTGGTATCCCAAAGATTCAGGATTCGATCTAACCGCCTATTCAGACAGTGATTTTGCAGGTTGCAAAATGGATAGGAAAAGCACCACAGGAGGATGTCAGCTCCTGGGTGGAAAGCTGGTAAGTTGGACAAGTAAGAAGCAAAACTCAGTGTCCACTTCCACAGCTGAAGCTGAGTATGTAGCCGCTGGAAGCTGCTGTTCTCAAGTCTTGTGGATGAGAAATCAACTACTAGACTAGGATCTTCAGCTCTCCAAAATTCCAATCTATTGCGACAGCACAAGTGCCATCGCTATAGCAAACAATCCAGTGCTACACTCAAAGACAAAACACATAGAAATCAGATATCATTTTATCAGAGATCATGTAATGAATGGTGATATAGAACTTCTTTTTATCCCAACTGATTATCAGTTAGCTGATTTTTTTACCAAACCTCTTGATGAGACAAGATTCAACTTTCTCATTAGCGAGCTTGGAATGCTGAACTTTGAAGGATAAATCTTCAGCGGTTCACATTTAATCAGCGATACGTTTACACATTCTTGTATAGGCTCTGGATAAAATAAACTTGTACAATCCATTTCATCATCTTCTCTCTGAATAAATTGGGTTAAACTGATATCAAGGTATGTTTTCTCTGACAAAACGCATGAAAATGCAAGATTTCAAATTCTTTCATCGCTGAATATCTCTTCCTTAACAGCGATATTTTGAAATTTCTTAAAACCCTCACTGATATTTCTATTCAGTGCTTCATATTTTCCAAAGAGTCCCTGAGTTTTTTTTCTTTCAAAACCTCAGAGACAACGAAAGAATGTGAAAGGACAGTTGTGACGTCATTGCAACGGATAACACCAGGCACGCTCTTTTTCTGACACACGTTTGCACGTTTCGTTGTCTATCCAATCAAATGCAAACACGTGTCCGTGTCATGATGAAAAACTTTCCCGCTCAAGTTTTTCTCTCTCTACTCTCTTCCTATATAAACACTCTCAAAGTTTATATTTGTCTTTTACGCGAATCAATCTTTCTCCGCAAGAAAAGAACACTGTTGCATTTTGTGCTCTCAATCTTCAAGAACTGTTCATCATCTTCTTCATCAAACTCAAGGTTATTATGTTCTTATCTATTATCAAATGCGAATAACTTGTTTTCGATCTTATCATTGTTTTATACAAGATCAAACAAATGAACTCAAAAATAAAATCATTTTCTTTCATGGTTTTATAAACACAACCATTTCATGGTTGTTCTTCAAGTTTTAAATCTAAAATCTTAAACTTGTTCTTCTTTCGTATCCATTTAAAAAAAACTGGAATACAAGGCTTATAGGTGTTATATTCGTTTTTTTTAAAACAAGAAAAACCCTAATCTTCATTAAGACTTTTTTGTCTGAATGAAATGGACAAATTTCGAAAAATCTTAAATGGAAATTTTCTTTCCACATTAAGATATTTCTTATTTGTTAACATCTTTGGTTGAACTGATAATACAGTGAAATGGCAACTTCAAAGCTGAATGTTACCGCTGAGTCCATCTCCGCTGATTCTGAGGAACTGGAAATCACCAAAGCTCCTCAGGTTAAGTTTGAGCTGGATCAACTAGACTGGACAAAGGCAAACAACCTCTTAGCGCTTCTCGAGTTTCCTCCTCGGAAGCAGGTATCCCATCTAGACGACGCTGTAAATTTTTTGAAGAATAGCCCCACTTACACAGCACTGACAATCACACCTCCTGCCAGTCAGCGTCTATTATCCCAATTCTGGTACTCTGCCAGACACACCGACCTACCCTCCGCCAAAGATCCATCTAAAACCATCGACTGCATACTCAGCGATACTGAGTATGGCACCATCAAGATAACCCCCGCAATAATCCGCAAAGCTCTGAAATTCCCTAACGCTACCTCAGAAAATCCTTTCATTCCATTTCCTGACCACAAGAAGCACGCTGACAGGGAAGAAATCATTGCTTTCCTTGATGCGATGGGTTACATCTGGGAGACTGGAAGAGACAAGCTACCTGAGAAGAAGCTGACGCTGATAAAGAAATCCAAGATGCCCAGCGAGATGAACTTCATCTTCGCTCACCTGATCAGCTGCATGACAGCGAAATCCGGATCTTCTGATCAAGCCGCTCAACCTCAGCAGACCATGGGTTACGCACTGCTGAAAGGTCTCAACATTGACTGGGCCTCCATCATCTATGAAGACCTCATTCAACGTGTTGATTCTGCCGCTGACCGACCAGCATGGGTTCCTTACCCACGATTCATCAGCGCCATCTTTCAATATGGCCTGAAGGACAGCTATCCTGAAGAGGGTGATCTGAAACTCTCTCAGATTGGCCCTAAAGTTCTCGACTTCAAACCTGTCGCCAACGAGGTACGTCTCTCTACCCTTCTCACTCTACTTAATTCTCCGCTTTCTGTGGCTCCTTCAGCGACAATACCCCTCGCTGATTCCCAGGCCACAAAATCCATTCCTTCTAAGAAAAGGAAACAATCTCTTACCCCTCTTGATTCCAAAAGGATCAAGAAAACCAAGGAGCTACCCCAGCAATTCCATGCTGAAGACTCCTCAGCTCATTCTGAAAAGCTGAAGGAATGTTCCGTGGTACGCTCTGCCACACCAATTCAAGCCATCCCTTCTAAACCTACTTCAGCGTCCCTACACGCTGAGGTTAGAACTTTGGAATCTACCCTACCTTCTTCAGTCTCTCAAAAGACTGATGAAGTACTTCTCAGCGAATCCAACGCTGAACTTGCAACCCAACCCCAATTCTTATCCTTCGATCATCCCTCTACTTCTTTGGACACTCCTCCAGTTAAAGCTGGAGATGCCATCATACAAGAAGCCGTTGAAGCTTCTCAGCGAATGACGAAGAAAGGACCTGCAGAGATCTCCATCCCTCACGGAACTTTTGAGGGAGATATGGAACACTATGGAGGGACTCGAAACTTTGATGAGTTCGTCAACGCTCCTGCAGGTACAGATCCCACCTTAAACACTGTAACTAAACCTGAAACTTCTGAGCTTTCCTTTGTTCACAAGTACTTATATGTTACAGGTCCTTATTTGGGAGACATCAACCAGTCTCTGAAGTCCATGGAGATGAAACTTACAGATCTCACCACCGGTCTATCAAATAACTCTACAGCTGTAACAAACGCTGGAGAGAATCTGACGAAGCTGACTACTGTGGTGGAAAAGAAGGCCTCCTCTGATGACATCAAAGACCTTGATAAGACTCTCGCCGACTTTGCCAAAGTGCTCTCCGACATCTACACTGACTACACCAACCTCAAATCGTCAGTTTCCACCGTTTCCAGCGAGGTTACAACGCTGAAGAAATCGGTTGGTACACTCGAAGGTGATATGTCAGTGGTCAAGACCGACTTGGGCTCAGTGAAGACCGACCTTAGTTCTGTCAAGACAATGATCGAGACGCTGGTGAACAAGGCAAACAATCCAGCTCCTGCTCCGGCCCCTGCACCTATTTTGGACTCATTCACCGCAGAGGATCGCCAAGAGCTGAAGAAAATCACGCCTGCTATTTCTGGCCTAGAAGACAGAATAGCTAAGCTTGAAGGTTGTGTGAAAGTCTCTGGCCCAGAAGACAGAGACAACACCAATGCTGAATCTACCCATTCCTCCCCCGCCCATCATGAGAAAGAGGGGGAGAAGAGCGCTGAACAGGAGAAGAGCGCTGAAGATCAAAATAAGAGCGCTGAAGACCTTTCCCATGATGAATCTATCAGGGGAGAGGGTAATGAAGATCTGATTACTGGACCTCAGGGAGATGAAAACCCTGAGGGAACCGAGAACCTCGCCTCTGTATCTGAGGGGGAGCAACTCGAAGAAGATGCTGAGGAATCCGAAGCAGAAGAAGACGAAGACATCGACATCCCTGAAGCTGAACCATCCTCCTCTCCAAGGAACGATGATGATGATGATGAAGATGACGAATTCTTTGTCGTCAAACATGCTCCTCGAAAAGCTCTTAAAGGGATCGTGATAACCGAATCCACAGGGGAGAAGACAAAAACAAAGACAAAGCACTCAGCCTCTGGCGCTGAGAAAAGCAAAGACAAAGGCATCGCTGAAGATGATAATCTGGCGATCCTACTTGCAAAGCCGATTTGTCAGGTACACTAAACTTATTTTTCCTTCCCTGATCATCTCTGAACAATCAGTTATCCATTCCACAAACACCATACACATCCACATTTTTTTTCTATCTTTTCTACCCAAGTTCTTCTACCCAGTTCTTATTTGTAAGATCGCTGCGTTTCAGCTAGTCCTCTCCCCTGTTTGAGGATATCGCTGAAAGATCTTCTATTGCGACTTCACCAATAATTCCAGCTACCGCTGAAGACATAATCCCAGTCTTAGATTTAATCTCTGAGACTGATGAATCAGAAGAACAACCTCTCTCGCACAGAAACAGACCTTCCTCAGTTTCTCAAAAGCTGAGTGAAGAAGATCAAAAGAGGAGAGAAGAAATGATAAAGCGATTCGAGGATCAGCGAATCATCCTAAGGCGCGATCAACTACCTTCAGTTCCTCCTAAGTTCAGAATTTCAAAAGCTGAATATCAGGATCATCTCAGAGCTGAACGCCTCATCGCTGAAAGGAAGGAAGCTGAAGATAAAGACAGAGAATACGCCATCAAGCTCACTCAAGAATCTGTCAAAGACCCCAAGCTGAAGCGTATTCCCATTCAAATCCAACGAAAGCTTTGGGAACAAGCCCAGAAGATCGTGGAAAAGAAAGCTGAAGTTTCTCAGACCACCCTGATCTGGTGTAAAGAGAAAATCCACTTCAGATATCGTCCAGCGAAGATCAACAAGGTATTCATCTCTGGAAGAACCTCCATCGGAGTACCTATTGTTGACATCAAACTGTTCAGAGAAGATGGCTCATCTGAAACCTTTCTTGCTGACACTGTAAAAAGGTATGGTCTCTCTGAATGGCTGGAGATGAGGTTAGCTATCCAACCATCAAAATCTAAGTACAAGGATCATTTCGAAAAGCTGATAAACAGACAGATCGATTTGATATCTTCTTGTGTGGATATTCCTCCTGTTCCTGATCTAAAGCCGAAAAGAAAAAGGGGCTCTCCAAGGAAGAAACGTCAAGATTCAAACTCAGGACCTGTCATACGAAATGAAACTGGAATTGGTTTCTCTCGCGCTGAAGTGCTTGGTCCTGATCCTGATCTATCTGCCCTTGACATCTCTTTGCCACCATGTGAACTTTTCGTCCCTGGTAAAGTCATCAGTAATCCTTATGGAATATTCTTTCTTGACTACGACGGACGTAAATGCTTTCAACGGATCGCTGAGCTTCCAATCACTCCAATCGAATAGCTCAGAGATCTCATCTACTGGTGCGACTTCAGAAAAGACATTCAGGCACGACACCTAAAACCCTTGATTTTTGAAGCTGCTCTGAAGCTAAAGAATAAAGGAGAAAAGGTTCCTGACTGGATGATTCCAACTGAAAAGACAACCCTTGATGAACTTCTCATTAAGGAAGAACCCTTTGAAGGCTGACAACAATCACCATTTTCTCTATTGTATCAGTCATCCTTCAGTACTTGTAATTTATTTCGCTTGTACTTGTAATCTTTCTTATTCATATTGTAACCTGATTCAAAGATTTAAAGAAAGATTTCAGCGAATGTACTTTACTCCATCAGTACTGAAAAGATCCCAGAAAACAGTAAAAGGGACAAATATTTTATGAGCTCTTTTTATCCTTATGTTTTCATTAAATAGCAATTTTCTTTGTTGCTATGTCATAATCAAATAGGGGGAGATTGTTGATCCAAACCCTCAGTGATTTGATAATGACCCTATCTTAAATACTTAGTGAAAATTGTAAGTAAACAATATGTATCAGAGTTTCACTATCGCTGATAAGTACTAAGATCTTACAGTATTGCTGATAGGAACTCGCACTTTTAGATTAAACATTCAGCGAACACTGTTCACCATATCGATGAGTCTGTTCAGTCCTTATGGTGATCGCTGATAAGTTAGTTGTTTACTTATGATCCCTGAAGACAAGATTCACGTCAACAAAGGTTCTACGCTGAAGTCGAAGATCAAGCTCAAGAACCAGCGACAAGTCTCCTAATGAACTGATGCGGATCAGCAAAGACTCAGATTTGTCCACTCAACGTGAAGTATCAAGTACAAGACTTCAGCTATCGCTGAACTTTATCATTCGCTGAATAGTAAATGATAATCGCTGAATCAACGAAAGCTGATCATGAAGTCCTCCGTACAAAGTACTTTTGTCTTAACCTCCCTTGCACGCCACCGTACGAAATGTCAGAAAAGAACCTCCGAAAATCTGAAATCGTACAACCACTCTGATACTACACTGTTCATTCATGCGGCTACTAAGGTTGTCAACAAAGGTCAATGACATGCAACCAATCCGCTGATGACACGTGTAAAGTGTATACTGAATTGCATTAAATGCATGCAGTATATAAAGAGATGAACTCACTTCATTTGAAGTAACTTGCTAACTCTGGACAAGTTCAAATCTCTCAAGATAGGATTTTATTAGTAATCTCCTTATCTTTCTTAGTGCAAGAAAACCTCTGTGTTCCAACTTGTTTAGATTTAGGTTTATCCTTAATCTTGTTTCCGCAACAAGCTGTAAATTGTTAATGATTTATCAATAAACAATTTAGAAAAGTAAAATAGTGTGTTTGTATTCAACCCCCCCCTTCTACAAAATTGTTTAGGCCTTTCGGGACCAACACTTAGCCATCTGGGACTAACATTAACTGTCGACTAACTCTGACGAGTTCTAACAAACTCCAAAGTCCATCCCAACATCAATCACTAAACCGGTAAGTTCATTAATCACCCCCGAAGGTTATCCTACCAAAACCGCTCATCGCAATCGAGTATCTTACAGTTACTACCACTATTATCAACATCCTATTTACTGCGATTTCCTGATTACACTAACGATTTCCTGTCTTAACCCTACAAAGGTTGATACTTAGTTATATCACCGAGCTTTAAACTAACAATATCCCACACATAAATTCCCTTCTCGGAAAAGATTTCGTCCTTGAAGTCTAGTCTTCATACAAACAATGGTTACTACACCCCCAATACATTCCAAGTCTCCCGGTTTCAACTCTGTTCAAAATGACTTCCCTAAAGAATTGCCCATAATGGCTTCTCGGTAATGTTCACCACCATTTCTCGCTTACAGTTAATTACTTACATCCACTTTAAGGTCAAATTTTCTAGAATGATCTCTGACCACCATACATAAGTTGCCTCCCAACCTTAAGTGATCCATACCATTCTATCAACAAAAACAATTTCCCCAAACATACCCCGTTCACGTGTTCTCAAATTTTCTCTCTATGTCAATTATAGCCAGGTTTTGTACCACACATGGAAAGTCATTTCACTAAACTTCTTATCACAAACAAGCATCTTAAGGATACTACAACCATCACTATTATTCATTTAAATCGAACTACAATTTCACGATTACAATAATGGTGCTTGGTTCCTAGCCCATAAGTCAACACCTAACATATCACCAAGTCAAATCCTTGCGGACTCTTCCCACGAGTTCATTCTTCAAATAATCCTATCAAGATCAAATTATCACTATGATGTCCATAGGGTCTCATATTCGAAAGCTGGACAAGACCCTAAAAAACTGGGTTACTTACCAAATATAAGATCCTAACGAGTTCAAAGTTTTCAAGCGCGACATCAAATAAATATACCAATTTAAAATCAAAATCAATCACAAAATAATTTCAACACTAAAACTTTTATATCAAGTACACCGTACACACAAAACCATTACTATTAGTTCGGTGGTTACGTAAAACTGGACACCCTCGTCCCACATATGAAAATCATGTTGAAAACCATTTCATTGCAGTTCAATTTATCCACAAAATGCTATACGAGTAAAAATAACTTCTTTAAAACAAACCACTACGATTTTGGTATGGATTGACCAATGACATGCATTCAATGTAACTGCCCTCTTTAACGATGTGCATATTTTTTTCATACGTACTTCAAAAGAAGTCCAAACAACAGTTGACTCAAAATTCTTTTCTGACTATTCAAATGATATGAAACAAAGTTTGCCAACCAAAATTTGCGCATGTCAATTCATTATACGAAGACTAAAATATGACTTCTAATTTACACCTCAGTCAACACACCAAACGATTTATGCAATTTCTAAGTTTAAACATAACCAATATATTTCCAATATTTAAAATTATCTACCTGAAACATCATAAAACTTCAAATTGGGGTAGACACGCCAACTTTAACCCTTCCTTAGAATTTTCTTGAAATAAGATAATCATGCACAACTCAACTTACACTATCATTTCAAAAGATGAGGTCCTTCAGATTGATTTCTAAAACTTTCCCAAATGGTCACATAGTAATAAACTAGCAATTCATCTTCTACAGAACCGTACTCAACAATACATTTTCCAAAAGAGAAACCAAGAAGAACATTTGCTAGTAACTGGTTGACATTAAAAAGGGTCAAGTCGACTTCAATCCATAATTTTAACAAAGATATACGTCAAAGTCCAAAACATAAGAAATCCCGTATACTTATGATTTTATACAAAAAGAAAACTTCTGAATTTTTCCTCATGAAGCATTTTCCTCAAAATCTTGCACTTGTGCATAAAAAGTCAAAACGTCTATGCTTACAATGTATTTTGTTAAAACACTCCGATAAACATTTCTCAAAAACCAACAAGGTTTTTAAATTCTCCCAAACTAGTCAACAATTCAAAGTTGACAAAATGTTGACAACTAATATTACAAATCAAATTGTAAGACATTGCGAATTATGCATGATTCCTACAACCCAAAACACCCTTTTGACCGAATGGTCATCTTTTAAACAATAATTTATCAAACACTTCAAGTATGACTCGATCATTAAGGTATCGAAAACAACGATTACTGAGCTTATGCACATTCCTAAGTTGATATAACATATTTTCCCACAAAAATGAAGATAAAACAATTAACCGATCAAAAGTGCATCAAGCAAAATTTTATGAAGCATTGCCAAAATCATTCTTTCATGCATCACTTAATCCATGTCTCCATCAATCCATACCTTGAACTTATTTGCAATGGAATACTTAATAGGATAAATCTTCGAAGAAAGAAAAGAAGAAAAAAAAAGAATTTTCACATCACACACGGGTTCCAAACTCAACTCTTCTTAGTCGCCTAGCGGCATAAAATTAACTTTTCTTTAACAAAATTCGTGTGGGATCAAATGTCCAACATAACTTAAAACTTAACCAAGTAAGCAATTAAGACATTTACTTTGTGAAATCATACTCACACGACCCAACATGTCACAACACTAAACTTCATGAACCTCCATTGGACTTAATGACTCCAAGTCATAAAACGGCGTTAACATTACGTTTCCAAAGCAAAATTTATTATGAACAAAGTCATAAAAGAAATGCCAAATCTCCAACAATCTATTCCATATAAAAACTTTATTAGCAACACCGTTTAATATCTCATCAAAACAAATTTCTTTTCCAAAATAACTTTACATATATAAAATGGGAAAATAGTTCACCGCTCCAACTCTAACATACGTGGAGGGAATCCAATGCTAGAGGCACAAGCCGTAGCTATTCGCCCGTCACCTCAACTTCATAAAATATGATTATTATTAGTTTCAACACATGACTCAAAAACAGCCCTCGAATCGATGACTTGGTCCTAGACCCGAACGAACAACAAAACAGAAAATGAAGTTGAAATGGCAGACTCCTGCGCCGATGGTGGTCGGCGCGGATGACCTGCACTATTCTCTTCCCAAAATTTTCCCAAATTTGGTTCTAATTCTCCCAAAATCAATATTCCATTTACAATCTTAATCAAGAAACAAACTCATATTTTATCAACGTAAAGTATAATTATCATTGTATCTAAAACAAGATTGATTATTAACAGAATATAACAAATTCTAACAGAGTTTGCAACCCCTTACTAAAACGATTTACATATTTCTAAATTCATGATTTGAAATCTTGTGTGTGTGCCAAACATTTTCTCAAAATTCATAATACTATCCACATAAGGGTTGGAAACACAAGCAATAGTCGATGCAATTTATTTCTAAAATAAATTTCGTGCAATAACATAGTCGGCATTCAACCTATTGACATTATACTCTTCCGGTCTACTATTGTCATTCGGCCATTCAAACCTCTTAAGGCTATATCAGAAAACACATTGATCAATCTTACGACTTTCCTCAAATTAAGGTCGGCTCACAAACCTATGGTCCTATTCCAACCATCAATCTCGACCCAAACAATCTTCTTAGAGCAATTATTATGCCTATCGTCACTCCAAGTGACCAATACTAGAATCGTCTTTCTAATTTAAACGACTACTAATCTAAGACTTTCCTTACTACCCCCAACGATCATCACACTAAAGTAGTTCAAGTATGCACATGTACTAGTAGGCTCATCATGACACTGGCCAGGTGTCATTATAAACGTGCCATACATGATTATCCTTGCTACTCTCGACGCGATTCTAGTTTCTCTCCATATTCATCGATCCCAAAGCATCCTATCTCAAAGTGCCTAACGGAAAATTCCACTCTCTTTTACTTATACAAACGCTAGTTTGAGTCTAGGTATCCAAAATCAACACCTAAATCTCTCAAACTTATGCTCTGATACCAACTTGTAACACCCTAAAATAGGGGTTAACAAAAACTTCCATAAAACGGAAGAGTGGTACACCTTCTTAAAGCACAAGTGTACTTAAATATCTTTACATAACTTTCAATACAAAGACTTAGATAAATATAACTAATAATGGACCATTAGATTATCAAATCTCTACTATAAAATCTGATTACGAAATGTGTCGGAAAGTTCTATCATTAATCTTCTAATCTTTAGCTTTTCCAACAATGATCCCATGCTCTCAAACCCCGGTCTAACCTTCTTGTGTCCTGAACCACTAATATCTGTAACACATAAAACACATAGCAAGTGTTATGCTTTTTAAAGCCTAAGTGAGGTTTACACATAACACATGGAATATAAACATAGCATGCAGGAATAATAATTCGATACGTTCACAAATTGGATTCCATGGAGAAGGTCCATATCGCTACCCAATTACATCATAATTGAAGATATACCTCGATCGGTACCCCACGGTATTGTCACAAGGCATAACACAACGGAACACCCCACGGTATCCGAAGGTATGAATCAATTACACTTACCCCACGGTGTGTAAGAATATATCCTCCAAATGCATACTAGGTGCTCCTCCAATTATGTGAATTACCAAATATATTAATCCTAAAATAGTATTCAAGGGTATTTAACACATAACAATGGTCCAACCATTTAGCATGAATAATGTTTAACATATAACAATGGTCCAACCATTTAACATGAATAATAACAATGGTCCAACCATTTAACATGAATAATAACAATGGTCCAACCATTTAACATGAATAAATACTACTTCCATGTAGTTCCTATACATCCATATGTAACAAATCTTATTCCATATAATATCAATAATAGACATTCGTGTTTACAATTCAATAGTAGGTCCATTTCAATCATTAAGCCATCATTACTTAATTAAGACATATCTTAAGCCATCAACATAATCACACACTAATGATATGAAATCAAACCCAAATCTTTAACACTAACATTTACCATGGTATTGTAAGTAATAGAACACAATTAAACCATCATAACTTACTTGAACTCTTCTTGTTTCCCTCTTATCCATTAAGAGCTTATTAGCCAAGATTTCTCATTAACAATAACAAAATCAAAGTAAAGGATGATGATAAGGTGTAATACAACTAATTAAGTACAAGTTACTCACTTCAAACTCTTCAATTGAAATAACCCTAACTTGAAGATTTGAACCCTAGTACTTCCACAAGAAAGATGAAGATGACAAGCCCTAGATGAAGTATAATTGGTAAGATTCATCTAATAATTCTTTGAATGGAATTAGGATTGAAAGATTATGAGTTTACCTTAAGCTCCAAATGAAAAATCGCCCAAAACTCAGAAAGAAGAAGCTGGAATTCGTTTTAGAAGAAGTGAGAAAGATAAAGGAATTAAATATCCTAAATTGAGTCGGCCAGTGCTCGGCGTCGATGGCTGGCGCAGATTGATCGGCGCCGAGGTTGGCGCCGGGTTCTGTTTGGTGTTCTTCTCGTTTTAGCACTTAATCCCTCGTAACTTCTTCGTTAAAGCTCCGTTTTCGCTCCGGAAAGAACCGATGGACTCGTATTCGAATTACCCATCCAACCAAACCATAAAATCTAGGATTTAACCCAACATTCTATTTTTCATTATTTTCTTAAGAATGACTCATACGGATTCCTAAAGTACGGTCTTCGTGTAACGATCAAATAGAATTTCTCATAAATTTACACAAGGCCTATAATTCACTTTAAAGAAACATTAGAAAGATTTTACCTATAAAATAAATTCCGGGGTGTTACACAGGTCGTGGTCATGCTAGGGGTCATGTTCGAGGTCACACCCAAGCCTTTGTGATACAAGAGACCTTTGCAACCGAAATAGGCGATCTCCTAAAAACTTTGCAAGCCTTATTGAATCATCAAACTAAACCGGTGTCGGATAGCCAAGGAAAGAGTGGGAATGAGACAGGTACGGAGACGTCTAGCCTACCTATGACTGAGGTGGGTGGTCACTCTCAACTAACTCTAATACTTCCGAAGGATCCTAAATCGACTCAAGGGTGTAAGTACAAGATGTTCTCGTCATGTAAGCCTCCTACATTTAGTGGGGAGCGTGTGTAACATCCCAGGAAACCATACCAGATATTGCCACTCTGTCCACACACCTGGACTCACGGTTTTAAAACGCGTCTGATAGGGGAGGTATCAAGTTCCTATTATAAGGCAACCTTGGTTCCCCTCCCTAACCAATGATCTTACAATCCACTCCCCTTGGGAGCCCAGCGTCCTCGCTGGCACACTAGTTCGGTTCCCGGCTGATACCAACTTGTAACACCCTAAAATTTAACCAAAATTTAAACCTGAATAAATGTGGAATTTAACGAAATTGACATAAACAAATCACCCAAAACGGGGAATAATTGTACAACGTTTACATTACAATTTAAACAAGTGAATCAAACCCAACAACCGACTAATCTAAACTATCAAGGGATTAGATTACGATCGTGTGTTGCTATTCACATCCCAAAAATTATAAGATGATCGTGTTCCAAAATACGCCTATACATACTCTAAAAATGTTATTTTCCCTTTCACGACTCTCCGCTCAAACCCGAGGAGTCCACCGCTAGGATGACCTGATAACATGTCATTCCACGAAAAGTGTTAGGCTAGAGCCTAGTGAGAAACACAGTTAATTATAAGCAATGATCGTTATAGTTAAATAAACTGCAAAATAAGAAATCAGTAACCTTTGGTAGAAGTTTACTCCAATATGAACACCTCTTGAGTTAGCGGGGAGTCCCGCTACCAAAATAGGCGGTGGAATCCAAATATGATCTGCATGATACGTTAGTCAAAACAATTTACATTATCACACATACATTGGATGTCGGACTCGACTACTTAAAGCTTATGCCCGGGAATATCCAAGAACAAATAGCACATGGGAATTACACCTTATTGTTCATGAGACAATGTCCGACCATTTAGGTCCACATCTTACTTATCATGAAGCTTGATGCATATTCCGTGCTACAATGTGGAAAACTATCGTTCTATCATTGAACATAAAGACTCTAGTGCCTATGGATCCATTACACTCAATATTAACAAACATCAATTCACATTCATGTAAATATTAGGACCATAAGATGATTACCTTTCAAAATACTTCTCCATAACATATACCATCACAATATAACAACTAATATCCTTTTTATACTTCTCCATAACATTCTATAGTTTTAAAACACCAGTTTGCTCAATAAAATCTCATAGGAGTCCATTTATACAAGTATTTCATCAAAACCCCCAAATGGGTCAAACCCTAATTTTCACCTAAAATATTAGAACCCCTAAATTTGAGAAATCAAATTCCACAAGTAGGTAAATCACAAATATACCAAGAATAATCATCATGTATTTCTACAAAACCAAATCATCCAAGTAAACCTAAAATCTCCAAAAATAAGGTTTTGATAGAAGTTCATCCAACTCAAAGAATGTGTAGCAAAGAGATGTTTAGAAGATTAAAAGACTTGTTTTAACATGTATAAGTTTTATGGAAGGAGAATGAACTCACCTTGATGAGTTTTGTAGAAAACTCAAACCCTAAGGAGAGAAGAGATGAGTGAGGTTGTGAAGAACACTTGAGACTCCTTAGAAATCACCCCTAGAAGTGAGAAGATTCACCATTAATGCATTTAAGCATCACAATAAATGAAAAGGGAGGTTTGGGGTTTGTTCTTACCAAAAATGCAGAGAGAAAAGAGGCTAAGCTGCTCCCAAAATCAGATAAGTGGTAAAAATCCCGTAAATGCTGTTTTTATAGCCTTAGACATCGTCGATGATTGTGACGCGCGATAGTGACACCTGTCACTATCACCGATCATACTCGCGCCCCACCCCTCAACTCGTGGTACATTCTTCGCGAATGTGACACGCGATAGTGCCACTAGGCACTATAGCCGGGGAACTCTCGCCCAAAGTGTACCGAGCCCCTTTGGCTCTCTTTCGTCCCTTGATTAGATGTCGCATGAACCCCGACTTAAGGTTGACAAATGCCAAAATAATATTACACGAAAATGGAAATTAAAGACCTTTTATTTATCAGAATTCGGGGTGTTACAATCCTCCCCAACATGGAAATGATTCCGTCCTCAAAATCTTAGGCTATTCGAATAAACGAGGATAACGACGCTTAATGTCCTTCTTCGCCTCCCAAGTCACGTTGGCACCTCGATGGTGTTTTCATTGCACCTTCACCATTGTAACGTCCTTGTGTCGGAGTCGCTTAGTCTCTCTTTCCAAAATGGCTTTGGGTTCCTTGATGCAACGGTCTTCGTCCACTCGAATCTCCGACAATGGTATCACGTTTTCTTCCTCCGCTAGAAATCTCCGCAAATAGCACATGTGGAATGTGGGATGGATCCTGTTAATGCCAAAAATCGTCCAGAAGGATAACTTAAGGTTGATTATGGAGCTTAACAACTAAAGAAAGGAATCTTTCGACAAAGCGTACGACAAAGGCGAAAAACGTAAATGAGACAAGGATTTTGGTGACGTGGGAAAAACCTCAACGAGGAAAAAACCCACAGACGACTGTGGAAGTCGTCGCTGCACAATGATCGCCAAACAGGGTCGATATCCTTATGTTTCGGGTGCCGATCGTACAATGATTACAATACAGATGAAAGAAAATACTTTAAATGTAAAGTAACAAGTGTATCAAATGTAAAAATGAGTGTGTCGTGCGTAAAAACAATGTGTCGTGTGCGTAGGTCGTGCGCCGTGAGCGATCCTTTGAGAGAGAATTCTTTGCTTCGAATGTTCTTGAGAGCTTAGTTCTGCTGAGATGTCTGAGATAATGTGTGATGGAGATTGAGGGAGATCAGATGTCCCCGAAATGATGATTGAGCCTTCGCTTTTATGGTGAAATGAGGCGAATAACTTTCGATTAAGGTAGGCTGTCGCACATGTTGTCGCACATGTTAAACTTTGGAAAACATTCCACGCGACGGTCGTGAGAGCTAGACGACGTCATGGTCGAGTGTCGTGAGGCGAATAACTTTCGATTTTGCCTTTGATCAGGGGATAAAGTATCGTGATTTTACCTTATTATGGATAAGTGTAATAAATGTTTTCCTTACCTTGGTCGTGGTCGAGACTGGTGAATTTTTACCCAAACAGTTTGCCCCCAAAATTTGAAAATAGAAGGACAAATTCAAATTTTAAATTTTGTTAGTCGGGCGTCCAGGGTCGTGACACGTGTTGAAAGTTACTTTGGTTGCCTTGGAACTGGATCGGTCCAATTCCAACTAAAGAGTAAGTCGAAAAAGGGATAAGATTGTGACGTCATGCTGACGCACGATCATGCTTAGCAGCTGTCATTGCCAGGTGTCGAGGATCCGTGTGGTTATACAAAAAGGCAAGGGCACATGTCGATCATCGGGAGGCTCGACCTGACAAGATCGTTTACATAAATAGCGACCCTTGACGGATCCTTTCCCTTTTACGATTTCAGAGAGATTTAAGAGAGCGATTTTCTTGCTTTTCTTTAGTGATTCGCTTCCAAACCTGCAAGAGTTAGAGTTTTCGAGGATTTATAGCGCCTATATAAGGTACAATCCCTTATCCGTTGTATGCGTCGTAAGTCGATAGCTAGGAAGCCTAGGAAGAATTGGGACATTTGGGGTTTATCAGATCGACAAACTTGGTTGACAGGACTATCGATGTCGACAGAACCTAGGAGCACCATCCGAGATCAAGATGATCTCGATGACTTTAGGATTTTAGCAAGAATCCCTGCGGGGATCACTGTAAGCAAGGCCGGTCAAATTCGATCGGAGATGTGTCCCGAGGGGTACGTCGTGATATACGAGTATCCATTCAAGATAGGATTCCACTGGCCATATTCGCCTCTAGCCAAGGCGTTTATGTGTGAGTTTGACATGTCGTCGGGGCAACTGATGCCCCAGTTCTGGCGAGTTATCCAGGTCATTGAGCGACTTACCGCGAGCTGGGAGTCGCCAATGAATGTGACGGACCTGCTACGGCTTACCAGGTCAAGAAAGATATGTACCGCTGCTACAGCTTGTTTTCCAAACACAAGGGCGATCGTACCTTGGTCTTGAAAACTGCGGTCAACGACCGCAAATGGAAGACCAGGTACGTACTCGTACGGGTGTCGACGCTGGACCTCGAAAGTGACTGGATCAGGTCCGGTTGGAATATGGCGGGTGAGTTTTCAGCTTTGGTCGAATGTTTTTATTACCTGTATTGTTTTGCATCTTGACTAATCTTCTTCCTCTATGTTTTCAGACATCGACTTCGACAAGGTGGTGCCCAACGATGACTCCAAGGCTAAGATCGAGAAGTTTCTGGAGATCAGTACAGACGATCGATCGTTCGTCACACGTCATCTGATAGACGAAGACGACGACTTAGTCTTCTTGAGCGAGAGACTTTAGGAGAATCGAGGGGAAGAGGAGGAAGAAGAGGAGACAGAGGAGACGGAGGAAGAAGAGAAGAACGAGGAGTCGAGAGAAGAGGTAGAGATGACTGGTAAGTGTACCCTACTATGCTCGACTTACTCTTTCCACTACTTTAGTTGATTGATTGTTCTTCCTTTCTTACTTTACAGGAGAATCTCAGCCGAAAGCGCCGCCTACGATGTCTAAGAAGGTGTTTCAAGCCGAATTAGCTCGCAAGGCGAGGGAGAAGAGGACGGAGGCCCCGACAACTGGGTCGGGAGTCTTAAAGAGAAAAGAGGCCCCGACTATTGGGTCGAGAGTCCTAAAGAGGACAAGGACGACGGTCCTGAGGGAACCGTCTTCGAAGGTAAGTGACTCATTGAGAGTCGTTAGTCCTGAGAAGGCGAAGGCGGCGATCGCGACTTCTGAGAAGACGAAGATGTCTTCCGAAGCGATTGACGCGACGTTGGTCGATCCGGCGCTTCAGGCGAAAAAGACGACGCCTGCGTCTGCGACGTCGACCCGTACAACGGCCGACAAGGGCAAGGGATATGCGACCGAGGAGAAAGAAGTCACAACGGTTAATTTTACATTGTCGTCGGACTTCCTAGCTAACAATGTCCTAGACGGGACGAAATTGTTTCCCAATCTGGGGAAGTTTCAACTCCCGTCTTTCAAGGAGCGTTTTAGAGGGGTCTCCGTCGAGGATACGAGTGTGCATGTTGCCGGGCTGGCGTTCTTGGTAGGTCTTTCTTTCGAGACTTGTTCTATTTTATCGTTGTTTAACTTTGTCAAATGTTTGCTAACTTGTGTCTTACATTTTTTCAGACATTTCAGTCTTCTTTGGCCCTGCACGCCGAGACGACGAAGATTGAAGATCTTATGTCCTCTGCTCTTAAGAGAGAGGACGCGGCGTTGGTGAGGGAGAGATCTGCTTTGGAATGTGCCGAGGGCCTGTCGGTGCGACTTGATGATGCCTTAAATGCGTTGGAAGCTGAGGGACACGCCAAGGATGAGGCGAACCATCGCCTGAAGCTTTCTTTGTCCCTACTCGCCGATCAAAGGAAAGAGTTGGACAGGACCAAGGAGTCTCTGGCTGCAAGTGAAAAAGAAGCTGTAGATTCTAAGTCCAGGGTGGCGAGTCTGGAGAAGGTGGTCGAGGAGTTGAAGGACGAGGTTAAATCCATCTTTGCTTTTGCCCGACTTACTGCGCGTGCAGCGATCATGCGACGCCACCTATTAGGCAAGAATCCCCTGGCCTCGGCGTCGGACGAGCTGGACCTCTTCTACAAGGAGGTCGGGACCGAGAGAGATCTCGACTCGGACGATGAGAAGGAGGTCGAGGAGGAGGAGGGTTCCCAGGGCGAGGCGTCAGGAAAGGATGCGACCGACGCTCCTCCCCAGTCTTAAAAAATATCTTTGTTATTTTTGTTTCTTGCTGCTCGACCGTTGGTGGTCGAGTTATTTGGGATGTAAATAACAGTTTATCCAATGAATGAAACTCGAATTTCTTTTGGACTTGTGTCTTATATATATTTTGTGAATAAATACAACATCAATTGTGAATTTCACCAAGTATGGAATGAACAAGAAATCGTGCGACTTAGGCACCCATCGTAACACAACGATTATAACATAAGTCGTAAGACTTTCATACTTTTAATTCGCATTGGCAAACATAAGCACATGCAACTGAAGCATTCATTCAAAACATGAAGTTCTTCTAAGTTAAGAAACTTAGATCGTGGGGTCTTTAGATCATACGATCGTATAACTAGATCGTACGATGACCTTGAATCATGTGTCCCTGCGAAAAGATAACTAAGTCATAGACCCAATCATTTATGTCGTGCGATTTTGAGAAACAAAAGTCGTGCTTAGCAATCGATGTCGTGCGATCCTGCGATAAAATAAGGTCAGAGATTGGTCGTTGGCTAGCCAACGACCCTCCGATGCTTAAGTCAGTAATCGTCGTGATAAAAAATCGTAAGAAGGAAAAGGACTTTAGAAAAAATACCTTCTCAGATTTTTCCTGTTTAAAGGGGGGGGGGGGGATTTGCACCTCGTCATTTATCACCCTATTCCTTTCAGGAGCAGATAGGTTTAAATGACGGATCGACACTGAGTTTTTGGGAATTGATGACAAGGTCTACGTCGACCATGTCTTCGTGCGACCAAGCAAAACAGTCGGCATGTTCCTGCAAGAGAGACGTTAGTTTGTTGCTAAGGTTAGGGACAAAAAGACGAACCTGTCAAGATCTTATGATCAGGCCTGCTCTGGTCCAGGATGACTTCCTCGACCCGTGACTGCTAGACGACCTACTTTTGCGGTTTCAGGGTGGTCTTGTAGCAGTCACGGGCGACTTTCGGCTAACTTTTGATTTCTTGGATTCCCCATGGTGTAGGGAACTTCATGGTCTGATGATACGTCGAGGGAATGACTTTCATTTCATGGATCCACGGTCGACCTAAGATGATGTTATAGGCTGATGCACAATCGATGACGCTGAACTTGGTTTGTTTGTTGACTCCTCCGGCATAGACGGGCAAGGTGATCTCTCCAAAGGTACTCGTCGCGTCTCCATTGAAACCGACCAAGGTTGTCGAGCGTCGGGTGATTTCCGATTGATCCATTCCCATGGCCTTGATGGTATCAAGGAAGATGACGTTCGCTGAACTGCCTCCATCGACCAAGACTCGTCGGGTTAAACAGTTACCAATCGTGAGTTGGATGATCAACCCGTTATGATGCTTGCTATACGAATCACCGAGGTCGTCCTGGTCGAATGAAATCTTTATGGCTTCTAACTCCAGCTCTCCTTTGGGTCTTGATGAGCGCGAGATAGGTCGATCGTCAGGTGCCTGGCTGGCGTGATGCTTGGCTGCGGAATACGTCAGACCACATACGTCGGAACCACCAGTGATGCAATTGTCGACCTTTAAATGTTTGGGGGTCGGCGGTCGATCGTCGTTAACTGAAGTAACGACGTCATCGATGATACTTTTGAGATTGCCTTTCGGGACATGATATGCCAGCTCTTTTTTGAGAGCTATACAATCGTCCGTCAGGTGACCGTGGTCGACATGAAAGTCGCACCACTTTGATTTGTCCTTCCTACTGTCGTCCTGATCGGACTTCTTTGGCCACCGGATGGTCGTCTGGACGATCTTCAAGGCTTGGACCAAGTCCTTAGTAGTTCCTTTGAATCCGTCGGAGGATATCTTAGGGTATTGAGGAAATTTGGTCGCAGTTTTGGATTCTGATTTTGTCTTGAATCGGACGTTCGAGATTTATCGCACATGCTCTGACTTGGATGCTGCCTTTATTTTGAATTATGGCTTCTTAACACCAAGCAACCTCTTGTCGTCGGTGTGCTTACGACGAAAGGCAGCATCATCTTCTACCCTCATATAAATAAGGGTTCTGGCTCGGACGTCTTCGAAGTTTTCCAGGGGATATTTGGTCAGATCGGTGTATAGCCCCGAACTGTCGTCTAGACCACGCTTGTAGGCTTCGATAGCGGTCTTGACGTCACAGTTACGGACACTGATCATTTCTGCATTAAACCTATTGAAGTAGCTTCGAATGGATTCATTGGCCTTCTGCACGACATAATACAAGTCGCTGGTCTGCTTCTCCATCTTGCGACTACTGGCGAATTGCTGAGAGAATTGGTTGACCAACTCAGCGAACGACCCAATGGATTTGGGTTTGAGGTTGATCAACCATTGGAGGGCAGGACCTGTGAGGGTCGCCCCAAAACTTTTGCACATGCAGACTTCTTAATACATTTGAGGGATCGAGATCGTCCACATTAGCTGCTTATACTGCGTGATGTGCTCCGCCGGATCGGTTATCCCCGAATACTTGGGCGTAAAGGTGGGGATATTATACTTCTTTGGGACGTCGACGGTCGCGATCTTATCGATGAAAGGCGACGCCTGGTACCCCAAACGAGGCTCGACGTCGACGGACATGGCTGCCCCTGGTAGCTTAGCGAACAAAGACATGACGCACTCGTTCTGATCTTCTAGCATTTTCAACCGCTAGGCGACGGGGTCATTAGGATCGGGATTCGCACCTGCCAATGGATCAACTCCCAAACTGGTGCCATTGCCGTACGACGAGCCATTGGCGTCCCCGTTGAAAGGGACAAAATATGGCTGCGACCCATTCTGAAACGGCTGAGATCCATTCTGAAATGGCTGAGATCCATTCTGAAATGGCTGCGACCCATTCTGGAATGGCTGAGACCCATTCTGCATGGGTGGTGGCCTTATATACTGAAGAGGAACTGTCCCGAACTGGGGATTTGGGTTGAACGTCCCTGGCTGCTGGTTATGCATGAATGGACCTGGTCCTGGATTATGGACGAACAAAGCCGAACCAGGGTTATGGACGAATGGAGTGGATCCTGGATTCTCACCGAACGATCCTTGACTTGCATTCTGGAAGAATGGTCTTGGACCGTTCTGCGGTCCGAAGGGATTCCTCAGCCGTGCGATTTCCTCAGCCGCTCTTCGACTCTGTTCAGCCATGGCATTGATTTGATTTCGCACAACTTCCAATTCCTGATACATCTGGGCAATGATATGCTCTTGATTTCCAGGGACTGCCATTTTCCTGAAATAGAAAACAGAGGAAACTACAAGAAACTGTTAGTAAGACGTACGTTTGTCAAATATTTTCTCTAGATGAGGTCCCACGGATGGCGCCAAACTATTAAGGCCAAAAATCGTCCAGAAGGATAACTTAAGGTTGATTATGGAGCTTAACAACTAAAGAAAGGAATCTTTCGACAAAGCGTACGACAAAGGCGAAAAACGTAAATGAGACAAGGATTTTGGTGACGCGGGAAAAACCTCAACGAGGAAAAAACCCGCGGACGACTGTGGAAGTTGTCGCTGCACTATGATCGCCAAACAGGGGCGATATCCTTATGTTTCAGGTGCCGATCGTACAATGATTACAATACAGATGAAAGGAAATACTTTAAATGTAAAGTAACAAGTGTATCAAATGAAAAAATGAGTGTGTCGTGCGTAAAAACAATGTGTCGTGTGCGTAGGTCATGCGCCGTGAGCGATCCTTTGAGAGAGAATTCTTTGCTTCGAATGTTCTTGAGAGCTTAGTTCTGCTGAGATGTCTGAGATAATGTGTGATGAAGATTGTTAATGCCAAAAATCGCACCAAAGTACAACTTAAGGTCGATGTGGACTTTAACAACTAAAGAAAGGAATCGTTCGACAAAAGCGTGCGACAAAGATAGAAATGTAAATGAGACAGAGATTTTGGTGACGCGGGAAAAACCTCAACGAGGAAAAAACCCGCAGACGACTGTGGAAGTCGTCGCTACTCGCTACACTATGGTCGCCAAACAGGGGCGATGTCCTTGTGTTTCTGGTGTTGATCGTACAGAGATTACAATACAAATGAAAGAAAGACTTCGAAATGTAAAGTAACAAGTGTTTTGAATGTAAAAACAATGTGCGTCGTGTGTTAAAACTTTGTGTCATGCGCTGATGTCATGCGTCGAGAGCGATCTTCTACGAGTGATTTCTTCATTTCGAGTGCTTGTGTCTGCTGTTCGATGTTGTGTCTTTGTGTTCTTTTTCCTTTCCTTGAAATGATGATTATCCTTGATATTTATAGTCTTCGGACGCTTTAATTGGCTCATTAAATACTTCGATAACTGTCGTAACGGACGTCGTCTTTAGTGCTGTTTAATGACCTTCATCAGTTATAGCCGTTTGTCCATTAATGATGTTGACTCCCGCATTAAACACTGAACAAACGTAACAGTTTATGTTATGTGTTAGTTGGTCGAGGTCGCATGGTTCTATGCGATGGTCGTGTGGGCTAGGCGACGTCGAGGTCGAGTGTCGTGAGGTAAAAAGACTTTCGATTTTATCTTTAATCAAGAGTTTAAAGTACCATGATTTTACCTTTGTTATGGAAAAGAGAATAAGTGTTTCCTTACCTTGGTCGTGGTCGAGACTGGTGAAATTTTGCCCAAACAGTTTGCCCCTAAAATTTGAAAGTAGGATGGCAAATTCGAATTTTAAATTTTGTCAGTCGGACGCATAGAATTATGACACGTGTCGAAAGTTACCTTGGTTGTCTTGGAACTCGATCCAATTTTAACTGAATGAGAAGTTGTAAAGCCCGTATCCCGGTATGTAATTTCTTTGTTTTAAAAGTTTTATTTAATGTGGTTTCCGTTAGCGGGGTTAGACGGTTTGGACCTAATAGTTAATTATGTCAAAAATTTTGGTTAGTTGCGAGAAGGAATTAGTTGAGGGACCATTTGTGTCAAGGGCCAAAACATAACATGGTTTCGGCCCATGCAACCCAAGAACCGAAACCCACAAATTATTTTGATGTTGGTGTCGTGACTTAGAAGCAAGGAGGAAGTAAGAAAAGAAAAACAAAACCCTACGTCTTTCTTCCCCCCTTCCCTTTTGTTGTCGTCGGCCGTGAGTAAGAGAGAGAGAGAGTCGTCGGAGTAAGAGGGAAAGAGAGTCGCCGGAGAGAGAGCGAGAGAGTTCGCCGGAAAGAAGGAGGAGTCGCCGTCGTTTCTGCCGGAAAGAGTGGAGGAGAAGTCACGTCGAGGTAATCCCGTGTTCCCTTCGTTTTCGTTGTAGTTTCGTTGTCGGAACGCCGTAAACCGCCACCACCACCGCCGTAGCCACGACTGCCGGCGGTGGGGCCGCCGCTGCACGCCGCCGTGGTGGCGGCAGAGGGGTGGGTGCAGGTGTGTGAAGGTGTGTGTGCGGCGGTGTGGTTGCGGGTGAGTCGGGATGGGCGATGTTGGAAGGTTCCGCCGGGAGGTGTTACCGTAACCACCGTCGCCGCCGCCAACCACCACCACCGCCGGAGGCGGCAGTGAGTAGTGCACGGCTGTCGACCAGCCTAGTATGACCTTTTCCAGTAAGCTTGTAGGCTTTCCGGGTCTGTTTGAATTAAGCCATGACTTAATGAGTTAATTAGCTATAGTTGTCATTTTATGTGAAAACGTTTTTCTGTCCCTGTTTTGCGACGGCCATAACTTTTCCTTCGTAGCTCGGATTGAGGCGAATCCGGTGCCCACGGTTCACATTATGTGCCGGGCACACTTTTCGTGTTTTATCGGAAGTCTGGTTCGGCCTCTAACTAGACGTAAATTGGCTGTTTTCACAGCAGGTCTGCACGTGACAGATTCGTGTCCTGTTTTTAGAAAATTCATAGTAAATTGTAGGAAAATCGTTAGAATGCGTACGATATGTCCCTAGAACCCTAAGACATAGAAATAACCGATTATGGAATAATATTTCTTGATTTATCAGTTTTTAAGGGGTTAAACAGGTCCCGAACAGACCTGTGTTTTTAGAGTAAAAGCTGGAAAATTTACATGTTTGGGCTCATAGTTGTGACTTTGGGTTAGGACTTCGCTTGACGTTTGATATCACTTATTTAGGTGGGAAAAGGTGAGTGAAGTTGGCTGGCTTGTGTTGCGGTTGCGGATACTTTCGTTGCTTTAAGGTGAGTTCTCTCACTGTGTAGTTAGGGGTTGTATGCATGTCATAGTAGTTTGTATGTACTACTGTCTTTGTGGTGTGAACTAGTTGTTTGTGGTGTGTAATATTTGATTGGTTTAAATGCTTAGTATAAATGTGTTACATTACACCTCGGTGGGACCGAGGGCTCGGTGGGACCGAGGAAGTGGAAAGAAACGTTGTGGGAACTCGGTGTGACGAGTGTGTTACATTACAACTCGGTGGGACCGAGGGCTCGGTGGGACCGAGGGCTCGGTGGGACCGAGGGCTCGGTGGGACCGAGGAAGTGGAAAGAAACGTTGTGGGAACTCGGTGTGACGAGTGTGTTACATTACAACTCGGTGGGACCGAGGGCTCGGTGGGACCGAGGAAGTGGAAAGAAACGTTGTGGGAACTCGGTTTGACGAGTGTGTTACATTACAACTCAGTGGGACCGAGGGCTTGGTGGGACCGAGGGCTCGGTGGGACCGAGGTGTTGGATACATAATTACTTGTAGATGTTTACTCGTTTTATGTAACTGTGGTGTTGTTGCTTATGTGCGGATAGGGGTGATCTGTATATAATTCCTACTTGCGCATGTGATGGAATTCACTAAGCTTCGTGCTTACCCCTTCCCAATATCTTAAGATTTCAGGTGCAAGTAGCAGTCGGGCATGACGGTACACACGGGTGCAATGCGAAGATTGTTTAAATTGATTTTTAGTAAATGAGGATTTAATTATATAACTTTCCGCTGCTTAAACTTTGTTGACGGTTTTAAATAACGACGTTTATTCTTATTGTAATGGGATTTGTTAACTTTTGGTTTGATTATAATGAAATGTATTACTTTTAAAAATTTTAAATTCCTTGTAATTTTTGGGACGTTACAACTTGGTATCAGAGCACAGCTTGAGTGAATCAAACACATCTCGATGTGTTTGGTCTCAAGTTGCGGCTAGGGAATTACAAATTCTTTTACTAAAATCTTTTTGAATAAAAGAAAAAAAAGGAAAACCCGTTTGGGAAACGGTGATTGAGGGCGCAGTGTGTATAGTCAGCCGACGCTAAGTGGGAAGGTACAGTACTTAGTGTGTTTATCGCTTTCTAGATCATAGGGTATGCATGCTAGACTGCTTATGTGGTTTACACTGTACTGTATGTTGATTGCTTGCTAGTAGGAATCCATGTTAGTTATAGTAGGTTGTTAAGTGAAGGCCCTATAGGTTGTATGCAGTAAGAATCATATAGCCTTAGAATATTCGATTTAGTTCTATTGCGCAACTCTTGTTTGAGTCCAACCGTTGTAGGATAGAATCTTATATTCGAATGTCTATCTGGTTTTACACTGTGTGCGACTGTGCATTCGCGAGGCGACTCGTCATGACTAGTGGGGATTTCGTCATAGCAAGGGTAGTGAAGTTGGGTGGAATTCGTAGGGAGCTAGGAAAAGTGTGTACATATGCCGGTGCGGGCATATGTGTGTACTTATCGGCGAGAAACTACTTGGACCCATCGGATGGAACTCGGAACGAGTGATGATAGGTGTGGAAGGTAGTAGTAGAGCTCCTACTATCGGAAACACAGGATCAATGCTCGAGTCGGGGAAAGTCACGAGGAATCCAAGGAGTTGAGCGTGAGCGTTGTTAGTGTGAATTATTATGTGCTAATAACTCGTTGTAATATCTACCCAGAATAGCCATCGCAAGGAGGAACGACTATAGTAAACCTACTAGTACAGGTATGTACTTGATTTGCTTTGATGGGATGATCGTTGGGGTAGTGTCGAAGGTTATAAATTAGTAGTCGTTGGAATAAAAGGACAATTCTAGTATTAATCACTTGGAGTGACGATAAGGATGATGTTTGTTTCGGGCCAAGATGGATGATTGTGCTAGAATCATAGGCTTATAGCGCTGACTTTGGTTTGAGGAAAAATCGTAGGGATTATTTGACGTAATTTCCCAACTTGCCTAAGAGGTTTAAATTTCCGGATGACGTTAGTGGACCAGAGAGATTTGGAGGAGTAGGAGTCGAGGCGTAGAATGCCGACTAAGTCATGCACAAAGTTTGATTTTGAAATAGATTGCATTAACAAATTCTTGTGTTTCAAATCCTTTTATGGTTGGTGTTTTGGAATTTTGGGAAATGTTCAGCACACACACAAGATTTTGAAATATGGTTTTGAAAGTGCATGAAATCGTTTTATCACGGGAGTTGCAAACTTTTTTTAGAATTTGTTTCATTTCGTTATTTTCCAACGATTCTTTCGGGTAAGACGATATCTGTGTTTTGTGGTGTTTAAAATGTTGGGCAAGTGACTACGGCTTGTGACTTTAACATTGGAACTCCTCCACATATGTTAGAGTTGAGACGGAAGTTACATTCCACGATGTCTGTATAAAACTATTTGAGTGATTTGGTTAAAATAAGTTTTGTTTTACGGCATGTTGAGTCGTGTGGGTTTAATTTCACGAGGTGCATATCTCATTTGTTTATGTGACCATTTGGGGAAATCTTGGAAATCAATTTAAAGAACCCCACATTTTGAGATTTTATGAGATTTTAGTCGATATTTTCAAATGATGGAAACGGATTGGTTTTTAACTTTAAGTTGAAACTTACACGAGACAGTCGTGTTTTAACAAAAATATATTTGTAAACCGTTTCATCGTTTTGTATGACTAGCCGACGTGCGTAAGATTTGTTGGTGAACCCTGTGCCACGACAGATTTTGAAATTATGTGCACTCTTTTGTCGCACCCGGTGTAAGGTCGAGCGGTTACTTTAAATACATGTCATGAGTCAATTCATACTAGAACCATGACGGTTCATTTTCAAAGAAATTATTTATTTCGCTTTACGTTTTGTAAGCTAAGCTGCAATGAAATGATTTTCAACATGATTTTCATATGTGGGACGAGCGTGTCCATTTTTGCGTAACTACCGACCTGGTAATAGTAGTTTTATTGCTTACGGTCTTTTTGAAATGAAAAATCATGACGTTGAAAATATTTTGTAAAGGATTTTGTAAACCATTTGGGAAGTGCGCTTATAAGTGTTATGTGTCATTTTGAGAATTTTAAGGGTGTGAGTCCTTTTGGAAAACTCTTTTGATTAACCCGTGTCGAGTTTGGGACTAATGTTGATTTTAGAGTATTGCTTGCTTAAACTTTATTTAAACGCGTTTTTGACCGACTTATGAGTCTAGCAAGCGTGGAGCATTTTGCTCGGTTTTGACTTTGAGATAGTCATGGGTCAATTGCACGGTTTTTTTTAATGGCTCGATGTGGAGTTTTATTGATGGGTTATTTTGTTGCACAGTTTTGCACTTATTGCACGTTGAGTATTTACATGTTGGGTGAGCGAGTCATTCCGGTATAGGCATGTGGTTGGTAGACTGTTCGCATTGGATCCTTGGTCATGTTAGTCAGTCGTTGGTAACGGTCGGTTGGGTATCTCGGGGTGGGACCCCGATGTTCATGTGTTATGACCTTGACTTTCCAGTAGGCACTAAGAGGATATAGTCTTGGGCACTTACCTGATAGGTAGTTCCGATGTGCCGGGCCTTGAGACGTACCTGGGAGGTAGACGTTAAGGTGTATCTTGATACGGTGTAACTAGGCTTCGTAGAGCGAGTGTGGAGGATAAGTAGACGGTGGAGGATTGGGTATTCCACACGTATTGATATGGTAGGCCGAATAGTGTCGGTTAAGGGAAGGATGCCCTTTGTAATTAAGAGAATAAATGCTCAGTAACCTGTTTGAAGTAAGTAGTATATTTACGTGTCAACTTTTGGGCTTGAGGCCAAACACCTTAGTGTAATTGGAGAATTGTAACCGATTTTAAGGAAATTATGTTGATGGTAGTAGTAACCCTGAGATGTTTGCTTGTGGTGAATGGTTAGGGTGGAATGACTTTCGCGAGTGATTATAAGTTTACTGGTTTGACGATTCGCGTGAAATAAATTTTGGGAGTCTATTGGAACTCGTGGAAGTTAATCGACAAGTAGTGGTGGGAATGATCGGATTCGAGTATCCTGTAGGGTATATTGGTGAACACCTTTAGAATAGTTAGAGCTCAAAATTTTGAATTGGGATGTATGGGTTATCTATGGTTGGGAGACAACCGAAGTCGTTTGACTAGGAATGAATCCAGTTGTTGGAGTGTTCTTCCGATCATAATTTCAGTGTCCTCGAAGGAGTTTTGTTAGTAAGAAAAGTATTCGAGAATTTCTAGACGGGGTGAGAAATTTGGATTCTAGTTGAGGAAAGTCCAGTGGCCGCACCGGAAGGGTTCAGAGTGGACATGGGAGCCCGAAGCGGAGATGCGCGAGAACTATTCCGAGTTATTCGCCGGTCTAGACTTCGAGGACGAAGTCTAATCCAAGTGGGGGAGAGTTGTAAAGCCCGTATCCCGGTATGTAATTTCTTTGTTTTAATTTTTGTTTTAAAAGTTTTATTTAATGTGGTTTCCGTTAGCGGGGTTAGACGGTTTGGACCTAATAGTTAATTATGTCAAAAATTTTGGTTAGTTGCGAGAAGGAATTAGTTGAGGGACCATTTGTGTCAAGGGCCAAAACATAACATGGTTTCGGCCCATGCAACCCAAGAACCGAAACCCACAAATTATTTTGATGTTGGTGTCGTGACTTAGAAGCAAGGAGGAAGTAAGAAAAGAAAAACAAAACCCTACGGCTTTCTTCCCCCCTTCCCTTTTGTTGTCGTCGGCCGTGAGTAAGAGAGAGAGAGTCACCGGAGTAAGAGGGAGAGAGAGTCGCCGGAGAGAGAGCGAGAGAGTTCGCCGGAAAGAAGGAGGAGTCGCCGTCGTTTCTTCCGGAAAGAGTGGAGGAGAAGTCACGTCGAGGTAATCCCGTGTTCCCTTCGTTTTCGTTGTAGTTTCGTTGTCGGAACGCCGTAAACCGCCACCACCACCGCCGTAGCCACGGATGCCGGCGGTGGGGACGCCGCTGCACGCCGCCGTGGTGGCGGCAGAGGGGTGGGTGCAGGTGTGTGAAGGTGTGCGGGTGTGTGTGCGGCGGTGTGGTTGCGGGTGAGTCGGGATGGGCGATGTTGGAAGGTTCCGCCGGGAGGTGTTACCGTAACCACCGTCGCCGCCGCCAACCACCACCACCGCCGGAGGCGGCAGTGAGTAGTGCACGGCTGTCGACCAGCCTAGTATGACCTTTTCCAGTAAGCTTGTAGGCTTTCCGGGTCTGTTTGAATTAAGCCATGACTTAATGAGTTAATTAGCTATAGTTGCCATTTTATGTGAAAACGTTTTTCTGTCCCTGTTTTGCGACGGCCATAACGTTTCCTTCGTAGCTCGGATTGAGGCGAATCCGGTGCCCACGGTTCACATTATGTGCCGGGCACACGTTTCGTGTTTTAGCAGAAGTCTGGTTCGGCCTCTAACTAGACGTAAATTGGCTGTTTTCACAGCAGGTCTGCACGTGACAGATTCGTGTCCTGTTTTTAGAAAATTCATAGTAAATTGTAGGAAAATCGTTAGAACGCGTACGATATGTCCCTGGAACCCTAAGACATAGAACTAACTGATTATGGAATAATATTTCTGGATTTATCAGTTTTTAAGGGGTTAAACAGGTCCCGAACAGACCTGTGTTTTTAGAGTAAAAGCTGGAAAATTTACATGTTTGGGCTCATAGTTGTGACTTTGGGTTAGGACATCGCTTGACGTTTGATATCACTTATTTAGGTGGGAAAAGGTGAGTGAAGTTGGCCGGCTTGTGTTGCGGTTGCGGATACTTTCGTTGCTTTAAGGTGAGTTCTCTCACTGTGTAGTTAGGGGTTGTATGCATGTCATAGTAGTTTGTATGTACTACTGTCTTTGTGGTGTGAACTAGTTGTTTGTGGTGTGTAATATTTGATTGGTTTAAATGATTAGTATAAATGTGTTACATTACACCTCGGTGGGACCGAGGGCTCGGTGGGACCGAGGAAGTGGAAAGAAACGTTGTGGGAACTCGGTGTGACGAGTGTGTTACATTACAACTCGGTGGGACCGAGGGCTCGGTGGGACCGAGGAAGTGGAAAGAAACGTTGTGGGAACTCGGTGTGACGAGTGTGTTACATTACAACTCGGTGGGACCGAGGGCTCGGTGGGACCGAGGAAGTGGAAAGAAACGTTGTGGAAACTCGGTGTGACGAGTGTGTTACATTACAACTCGGTGGGACCGAGGGCTCGGTGGGATCGAGGGCTCGGTGGGACCGAGGTGTTGGATACATAATTACTTGTAGATGTTTACTCGTTTTATGTAACTGTGGTGTTGTTGCTTATGTGCGGATAGGGGTGATGTGTATATAATTCCTATCTGCGCATGTGATGGAATTCACTAGGCTTCGTGCTTACCCCTTCCCAATATCTTATGATTTCAGGTGCGAGTAGCAGTCGGGCATGACGGTACACACGGGCGCAAGGCGAAGATTGTTTAAATTGATTTTTAGTAAATGAGGATTTAATTATATAACTTTCCGCTGCTTAAACTTTGTTGAGGGTTTTAAATAACGACGTTTATTCTTATTGTAATGGGATTTGTTAACTTTTGGTTTGATTATAATGAAATGTATTACTTTTAAAAAATTTAAATTCCTTGTAATTTTTGGGACGTTACAGAAGTCGAAGAGGATCGTGCTTACCAGCTGTCATACTGACGCACGATCGTGCTTACCAGCTGTCTTTGACAGGTGTCGACGATCTGTGTGGTCATACGAAAAGACGAGGGCACGTGTTGATCCTCCAAGGACTCGACCTGACATGATCGATCGTTTAAATAGAGATTCTGATGGATCATTTCCTTTTATGGCTTTGGAAAGTTTTAGGGTGAGATTCTTTTTCTGATTCCTTACTGCCCTTCCTCCGATCTTCTCTGAAATCGCTAGGATTTCTGACTAGCTTAATATTTGTTAATGCCAAAAATCGCACCAAAGTACAACTTAAGGTCGATGTGGGCTTTAACAACTAAAGAAAGGAATCGTTTGACAAAAGCGTGCATTTAAGACAGAAATATAAATTAGATAGAGATTTTGGTGACGCGGGAAAAACCTCAACGAGGAAAAAACCCGCGGACGACAGTGGAAGTCGTCGCTGCACTATGGTCGCCAATCAGGGGCGATGTCCTTGTGTTTTTGGTGTCGATCGTACAGAGATTACAATACAAATGAAGGAAAGACTTCGAAAATGTAAAGTAACAAGTGTTTTCTAATGTAAAATAGTGTGCGTCGTGTGTGATTGTCGTGCGTCGAGAGCGATTCTTCTACGAGTGATTTATGTGCTTCAAGTGTTCTTCGAAGTTCGAGTGCTTGTGTCTGTATTCTCTGTTGTATATGTGTTCCGTCCCTTGAAATGATGATTCCCTTTGATATTTATAGTCTTCGGGCACTTTAATTGGATCATTAAGGACTTTGATAACTGCCGTAACGGTCGCCGTCTTTAATGCGGGATTAGATGTTCTTAACTGACTTCGTCGGTTATAGCCGTTGTCCATTAATGGTGTTGACTCCTGCATTAAACACTGAAAAAACATAACAGTCGGTCGAGGTCGCATGGTTTTATGCGACGGTCGTGTGAACTAGGCGACGTCGAGGTCGAGTGTCGTGAGGTAAAAGATTTTCGATTTTATCTTTAATCATGAGAGAAAGTACTATGATTTTACCTTTGTTATGGAAAAAGGGATTAGGTGTTTTCCTTACCTTGGTCGTGGTCGAGAGTCGAGACTGGTGAAATTTTGCCCAAACAGTTTTCCCCCAAAATTTGAAAGTAGGATGGCAAATTCGAATTTTAAATTTTGTCAGTCGGACGTATAGAATTATGACACGTGTCGAAAAGTTACCTTGGTTGTCTTGGAACTGGATCGATCCAATTTTAACTGAATGAGAAGTTGGAACGAAAACGAGATCGTGACGTCATACTGACGCACGATGGTGCTTACCAGCTGTCTTTGACAGGTGTCGATGATCCGCGCGGTCATACAAAAGGACGGGAGAACGTGGCGATCATCAAAGGACTCGACCTGACATGATAGACTGCGTAAATAAAGATCACGATGGATCTTTTCCTGTTTACGACTTCAGAGAGTTTTAGGCGCAAATCTTTTCTTGATTTTCTTGCCTTTCTTCGTTCAGTCTTTCCTGAACCCGTAGGAATTTTTGATTCGGTTAGGTTTTTCAAGGTCTAGGACGACCATATAAAGTGCGACCCTTCAGTTTGCGTATGCGTCGCAAATCCATTGCTAGGAAACCTAGGAGGAATTGGGATATTTAGGGTCTTTCAGAAGTGCAAATCAATTTAATAGGATTACTGTAAGCAGGGCTGGCAAGGTTCGGCTGGAGATGTACCCCGAGGGGTACGTCGTTATATATGAGTACCCATTCATGATAGGCTTTCATTGGCCATATTCGCTCCTAGCCAAGGAGTTCATGTGCGAATTCGATCTTTCGCCGGGGCAATTGATGCCCCAGTTCTGGCGAGTTATCCTGATCATTGAACGACTTACCTCAAACTGGAATCCACCGATGAATGTGAGGGACCTACTGATGGCATATAAGGTCAAAAGTGATCAGTACCGTCGTTATAGTTTGTTTTCAAGGCACAAGGGTGATCGTACCTTTGTTTTAAATACTGCGGTCAACGATCGCAAATGGAAGACGAGGTATGTATTCGTGCGGGTGTCGACGCTGGACACTGATAGTGACTGGATTAGATCCGGTTGGAATATGGCAGGTGAACTTTTAATTGTTTATCGTATATCTTATGTTACTCTGTTGCTCGGTTGTTTTTCGTCTGATCTTCTTCCTTACGTGTAGATATTGATATCGACAAGGTAGAGCCGGACGACGCTTCCCGGGCTAAGGTCGAAAAGTTCCTGGAGTTTAGTACTGAGGACCGGTCGTACGTCATGCGTCACTTGGTAGATGAGGATGACGACATCGTTTTCTTGAATGACAGAATGAGGGTGGGTCGAGAGGAGAAAGAAGAAGACGAGAGAGATGATTCTGAGGCGACTGAGGAGAAGGAGGAGGAGATGGAAGTGGAGATAACTGGTAAGTATCCCTTTCTTTTTGCTCGACCTAATCTATCTTTGTTCTCAATCATCTAATTCTTTCTTTTGCCATACAGAAGAATCTCGGGCGGAGATGACGCCTGCAGCCGCCAAGAAGATGGCTCAAGTCGAGCTAGCTCGTAAGGCAAGGATAGACAGGGAGAAGGATACCTCGACAGCTGGGTCGGGGGTCCTAAAGAGAAAAGAAGTCCCGACATCTGGGTCGGGTCTCCCAAAGAGGACGAGAATGTCCGTTCTGAGGGAACCATCGTCAAGGACGGGTGGTTCGTCGAGAGTTGTCCCGTCCGAGAGGGAAAAGGTATCGGCCGCGTCTGTCGAGAAGGTTTCTGACACAAGGTCCGTTGATACTGCGCATCCGGCGACGATGTCTCCTCTTGCTGCGTCAGGCCCCACCTCGACCGATAAGGGCAAGGGTGAGCAAACGGGCTCTGGAACGACGGTGAATTTTACGTTGTCGACAGATTTTTTGGATGATAACGTCCTAGACGGGACGAAACTGTTCCCTTAGTTGGGAAAGTATCAGCTCTCTTCTTTCAGAGAGTGTTTTGACGGGGTCTCTCTCGAGGATACTGAGGCCCATGTTGCGGGATTAGCATTCATGGTAAGTTTATCTTTCAAGACTTTTGTTTTTTATCTGTTGTCGATGTCGTATACTTTGCTAATGTGTTTTCATATGTTTCCAGATGTTTCAGTCATCTTTGGCGTTGCATGCTAAAACGACAAAGGTAGAAGGTTTAGTGGCTTCTGCTATCGAGAAAGAAGATGCGGCGTTAGAAAGGGAAAGGTCCACTCTAGAACGCGAAGAGGCGGCGTCGGTGAAACTCGACGATGTCTTGAAAGAGCTGGAGTCTCTCGACCATGCAAGGGATGACATGAACTCACGTTTAAAGGAGTCCCTATCTGTGATGCACAATCAAAGGGAGAAGCTGGAGGGGATGAAGGAATCCCTGGTCATGAAGGGGAAAGAGTTTGAGGACTCCAAATCTAAAGCCGTGGATTTAGAGAAGGAGTTAGAGGAGTTGAGGGATGAGAATAAATCCCTCTTTTCCTTCGCTCGACTCACTGCTCGAGCGGCTATCATGCGAAGTCACTTGCTAGGCAAGAATCCTGTGGCCTCAGCATCGGACGAGTTGGCTCTATTCTTCAAGGAGGTTGGGACCGAGAGAGACCTCGACTCGGACGATGAGAAGGAGGTCGAGGAGGAGGGGGGTCTCCAGGGCGACGTGTAGGGCAAAGATGCGACCGATGTTCCTCCCCAACCTTAGGAAAAATACCTTTGTTTATTTTTGTTTCTCTGTTATTCGACCGTTGGTGGTCGAGTCATCTGGATGTAAATGACAATTTATTCGCTGAATGAAACGTGGGCTTCTTTTGAATTCATACTTTGTATATTTCATGAATAAATACAACGTTAATTGTAAGATTCACTAAGTAAAGAATAACCAAGAAATCACGCGACTTAAGCATTATTGCAACACAATAACTGGAACGTAAGCCATAAGACTTTTAAATCGTGTATATAAACATAAGCACACGCGACTGGAGAATACATTCAGAGTATGACATTTTTCTAAGTCAAGAAACTTAGATCACGAGATCGCTAGACTTTGCGATCGTACGACTAAGTCGTGCGATGAACTTGGATCGTGTGTCCCTGTAGAAGGATGATCAAGTCATAGACCTGATCGTTTTTGTCGTGCGACCTTGCGAAACTAGAGCCGTAAGATTAATGTCGTGCGATTCTGCAGAAAAACGATGTTAGAGGTTGGTCGTTGGCTAACCAACGACCCTCCGATGCTTAAGTCAGTAACCGTTCGTGATGAGAAATCGTATGAAAGGAGAGAAAAGAAATTAGGGAACATACCTTCTTAGATTTTCCCATTTTTTTCTTTTTTTGAATTTGAATGGGGTATTTGCCCCCCGTCATTTATTATCCTATTCCTTTCAGGAGAAAATAGGTTTTAAATGTCGAATCGACACATAGATCTTGGGAAATACCATCTATGTCTGCGTCGACCGTGTTTTCGCGCGACAGGGCAAGATAGCCGTTTTATTCCTGTAAGAAAGGCATGAGTTTATCTTTAAGGTTAGAAATAAAAGGACGAACCTGTCGAGACCTTACGGTCGGGTCGTGGCTGCTAGACGGCTTACTTTCGCGGCTTCAGAATGGTCTTATAGCAGTCACGGGCGACTTTCGGCTCACTTTTGATTTCTTGAACTCCCCACGGCGTAGGGAACTTCAGGGTCTGATGATACGTTGAGGGAACGGATTTCATTTCATGGATCCATGGTCGACCTAGAATGATGTTATAGGCTAATGTGCAATCGATGACGCTGAACTTGGTCTGCTTGTTGATTCCTCCGGCGTAGACTGGCAAGATGATATCTCCATAGGTGCTCGTTGCTTCTCCATTGAAACCGACCAAAGTTGTCGAACGTCGGGTGATTTCCGAGCGATCGATCCCTATGGCCTTGATGGTGTCAAGGAAAATGACGTTCGCTGAGATGCCCCCTTCGATCAAGACTCGTCGGGTTAAACAATTACCAATCGTAAGTTGAATGATCAACCCGTCATGGTGCTTCTGATATGTGTCACCGAGGTCGTCTTGATCGAACACAATCTTCATAGCTTCCAACTCTAGATCTCCTTTTGGCCTCAATGAACGCGGAATAGGCCGATCGTCGGGTGCTTGACTGGCGTAACGCTTGGCTGCGGAATATGTCAGACCACACACGTCCGAACCACCGGTGATGCAATTGACGACCTTTGCATGCTCGGGGGTTGACGGTCGATGGTCGCTAGTTGAAGTAACGACGTCATCGATGATATTTTTAAGATTGCCCTTCGGGACATGATATGCTAGCTTCTTTTTGAGGGCTATACAATCATCTGTCGCATGACCATGGTCGACATGAAAGTCGCACCACTTAGATTTATCTTTCTTAGCGTCGTCCTGATCGGACTTCTTGGGCCACCGGATGGTCGCCTGGGCGGTCTTCATAGCTTCGACCAAATCCTTAGTGGACCCTTTGAATCCGTAAGAGGATATCTTGGGGTACTGAGGAAATTTGGTCGCGGTCTTGGCCTCTGCTTTTGTCTCGAATCGGACGTTCGAGATCTGGCGTGCGGGCTCTATTTTGGAAATTGCTTTCGTCTTAAACTCTGGCTTCTTCACACCTAACGACCTCTTGTCGTCGGTATGCTTGCGACGAAAGGCAGCATCGTCCTCTACCCTCATATATGCTAGGGTTCGAGCTCGGACATCTTCGAAATTCTCTGGAGGATATTTGGTCAAATCAGTATACAACCCCGAACTGTCGTCCAGACCACGCTTTTAAGCTTCGATTGCGGTCTTGACGTCGCAATTGCGAATACTGATCATCTCCGCATTGAATCTATTGAAATAACTCCGAATAGACTCGTTGGTCTTCTGCACGACATAATATAGGTCACTGGTCTGCTTCTCCATCTTACGACTGCTGGCGAACTGCTGAGAGAATTGGTTGACCAACTCAGCGAACGGCCCGATGGACTTGGGTTTGAGATTGATCAACCATTGGAGAGTAGGACCAGTAAGAGTCGCACCGAAGCTCTTACACATACAAACCTCCTGATACATGTGTGGGATCGAGATCGTCCACCTGAGCTGCTTGTATTGCGCGACGTGTTCTGTCGGATCAGTCACTCCCGAATACTTGGGCGTGAAGGCAGGGACGTTGTACTTCTTTGGGACCTCGACGGTCGTGATTTCATCGATGAAGGGCGACGCCTGAAACCCTGATCGAGGATCGACATCGACGGGCACAGCTGCCCCAGGTAGCTTGGCGAGCAAAGATAGGACGCGCTCGTTCTGATCTTCTAGCATTTTCAATCGCTGGGCGATGGGGTCATTAGGATCGAGATTTGCCCCTGTTTGCGGATTGACTCCTGAACTGGTGCCATTGCCATGCGACGATCCATTGGCGTCCCCGTTGAAAGGAACAAAATATGACTGCGGCCCATTCTGAAACGGCTGCGACCCATTCTAAAACGACTGCGATCCATTCTGAAACGGCTGCGATCCATTCTGAAATGGTTGCGATCCATTTTGCATGGGTGGTGGCCTTATATGCTAAGGAGGAACCGTCCCGAACTGGGGATTTGGATTGAACGGTCGCGGCTGCTGGTTCTGCATGAACGGACCTGGATTCTGATTCTGAGCGAACGGACCTGATCCTGGAACTGGATTATGCGCGATTGGCCTAAGACCAGTCTGACCGAACGATCCTTGGCTTGTATTCTGAACGAATGGCCTAGGACCATTCTGTGGTCCAGAGGAATTCCTTAACCGTGCGATCTCCTCAGCTGCTCTGCGACTCTGCTCTGCCATGGCGTTGATTTGATTTCGAGCGACTTCAAGCTCCTGGTACATCTGGGCAATGACATGCTGCTGATTTCCAGGGGTTGCCATTTTTCTGAAATAGAGAACAAAGGAAACTCGAAGAAACCGTTAGTAAGACGCACGTTCGTCGAAGATTTTCTCTAGATGAGGTCCCACGGATGGCGCCAAACTGTTAATTGCAAAAATCGCACCAAAGTACAACTTAAGGTTGATGTGGACTTTAACAACTAAAGAAAGGAATCGTTCGACAAAAGCGTACATTTAAGACAGAAATATAAATGAGATAGAGATTTTGGTGACGCGGGAAAAACCTCAACGAGGAAAAAACTCGCGGACGACAGTGGAAGTCGTCGCTGCACTATGGTCGCCAATCAGGGGCGATGTCCTTGTGTTTCTGGTGTCGACCGTACATAGATTACAATACAAATGAAGGAAAGACTTCAAAAATTTAAAGTAACAAGTGTTTTCTAATGTAAAACAGTGTGCGTCGTGTGTGATTGTCGTGCGTCGAGAGCGATTCTTCTACGTGCGATTTCTGTGCTTCAAGTATTCTTCGGAGTTCGAGTGCTTGTGTCTGTATTCTCTGTTGTATCTGTGTTCCGTCCCTTGAAATGATGATTCCCTTTGATATTTATAGTCTTTGGGCACTTTAATTGGATCATTAAGGACTTTGATAAATGCCGTAACGGTCGCCGTCTTTAATGCGGGATTAGATGTTCTTAACTGACTTCGTCGGTTATAGCCATTGTCCATTAATGATGTTGACTCCTGCATTAAATACTGAAAAAACATAACAGTCGTATAGCGCGTTAGTCGGTCGAGGTTGCATGGTTTTATGCGACAGTCGTGTGAACTAGGCGACGTCGAGGTCGAGTGTCGTGAGGTAAAAGATTTTTGATTTTATCTTTAATCATGAGAGAAAGTACTATGATTTTACCTTTGTTATGGAAAAAGGGATTAGGTGTTTTCCTTACCTTGGTCGTGGTCGAGACTGGTGAAATTTTGCCCAAACAATATTTCGAAGCTTTTGAGCACCTATATAAGGCATAGTTTCTCTCCTTTCTATTCATTCTTGACTGAGGCATTTGTGCTTTGAGTCCATCGCTTTTAAGTTTATTGTGTGATGTTCTTCTTTTGTAGATTCTCAGAAAGATCATCGATAAAGGTGCCAACCATCTCTGCTGGGAGAAGGGCACGACTTGAGCGTACATGTGTCGGGGTTTTATTGAACACGGGGATGATGACTCTGAAAGGGATGCTTTCAAAGGTTGATGACTTATCGAGAGTCACTATGCCTGAAAAGGTGAAGGCATTGATCGCGGTTGACGCGATATCCGTGGAATCCGCGCATCTGGCGACGATGTCCTCTGCAACCATGTCGACCCCTTCGTCGGCCGACAAGGGCAAGGGTGCAAATATGGGAGAGAGTGAGAAGAAAGTCATGACGGTCAACTTTAGGTTGCCGTTGGACCTCTTAATTGTCCATATCCTTGACGGGATGGAGTCGTTTCCGCATCTGGGGAAATATCAGCCCCTATCTTTCGAGGAGTGTTTTCGAGGAATCCCTGTCGTAAAGACTGGATCACGTATAGCCATACAGGCGTTCGTTGTAAGTTTTTCTTTCAAAACTCATGTTTTCAATGTTTTTCTCAGTTTTCATCGGACGCTTGCTAACATATTTCTTTTGTTTTTACAGATGCTTCGATCTCTCCTCGTTCGGTATGCGAGGACAGAGAAGACGTTGGACCGGATGTCGATCGTTGAGAGTGTCATATTCCTCCCTGCAACCTTAACATTAATCTTAAGAGCCGCATTCCCAATACATTGCGGACTTACCTTCACGGCGTGTTCGTGGCATCAGATATTGGGAGACAGTTCCCAAATATGTTTTCTCATACTGTTTGATCCTTGCATAAGTTCCTTAATGTACTTCGGGGTCGTCGAGGATTCCAAGGTCGAGACTTCGGACAAATACGTGGCCGACAATCTAGCCTTAGGATAAATTTCCGTTTTACGAATTTTTCATATCTGATCGTTGGTGATCAAGTTGTCTGATGTAATTATGTTTAAATATGAGATGAAGTTTCGTGAGATCTGTTTACTTCAAGCAATTGTCGAAAGTAATTTCAATTGTATAAACGCACTTGTAGATTGAATGTAGTCGTAGATTCGTGCGACTAAGGCTTTTTATTGAAAGATAACAACCATAACATTAGTCATATAAAAATCAAGTATACATGCGTTTAGAGCATTCATTCAGAACATGAGGCTTTTCTAAGTCGAGACACTTAGATTGTGAGCTGATTTTGGAATCGAATCGTGCGATGACTTTAAATCACATATCGAGTCGTTTATTAGACTTATGTTATGCGATTTTGGGAAAGTCACACAATAAACTTTTGTCGTGCGACCCTGCGATAAAATATTGTCAGAGGTTGGTCGTTGGATAACCAACGGCCCTCCGATGCTTAAGTTAGTTACCATCGAGGTGAAATAAAAAATCGTATGAAAAAGGGTTTAAAAGAAATACCTCTTTAGATGCGTTACATTCCAGCTGCGTGGGATTTCTTGGTTGTCGAGGGTCTGGAGTCGATAGGCCCCTTTACCCACGACTTCAGATATACGATAAGGACCTTCCCACTTAATGGAAAGTTTACCTGCGTTGAGCTCTTGAGTGTTTTGGAACACTCGACGGAGGACGTAGTCGTCTTCTTGAAAGACTTTGATTTTGACGTTTTTATTGAAATGTCGCTCGACCGCTTTCCTTTGTGACACCATCCTAATCAAGGCTGATTCTATGAGTTCTTCGAGGGCATCGAGGTCGTACCCTAAATCGACCAAGTTGTGATCGACTGAAGTATGCCTTGAAGTTGGGAGTTGGACCTCGACCGGTAGAACTGCTTCACAACCATAGACTAGAGAAAAAGGGGTTTGTCCTGTGGACGTGCGAGGTATCATGCGATTTGCCCACAGGACCGAAGGAAGTTCCTCGACCCACTTTCCCTTTGCAGCTCTTAGCCTTTTCTTGATCGACGCGATGATGGTCTTGTTACTCGACTCGGCAAGTCCGTTGGCTTGGGGATATCTGGGAGTCGAGGTTGTCAACTTGATGTTTCTGTGTTCGCAGAATTGTTGGGTCCTGTCGCTTATGAATTGGGATCCGTTGTCACAGACGATTTCGGATGGAATCCCAAATCTGCATATGATGTTAGTCTGGATAAAATAAATGACTTCTTTATCCCTAACTTGGGAAAAAGCAGCCGCCTCAACCCATTTGGAAAAATAATCGGTGAGCACAAGGAGGAATACCTTTTGTCCCGGAGCTGGGGGTAGCTTGCCGACAATATCCATTCCCTACCTCATGAAGGGCCATGGGATAAGTGTCGAGTGCAAGGGTTCAGAGGGTTTATGTGACATACCTGAGTGTCGTTGACAAGGATCACAGTTCTGGACATATTTGACGGCGTCTTGTCACAACGTTGGCCAAAAATACCCTTGTCGATAGATACGATTAGCCAAACTGCGACCTCCTGAATGATTGCCACATTCGCCGTCGTGCATTTCTTGAAGGATTTTCTGAGCCTGACTTTTGCTAATGACGCATCTTAGGTTTAATCCTGTTGATGATCGTCGATACAGCCTATCTCCAATCATGATATATTTAGATGCTTTGAATCTGATCTTCCGGGCCTCCATTTTGTCTTCTGGGAGTTGGTCGTGAGTGAGGAAGTTTCGGATGTCGCACGACCAATCATCCTCTTCATCTTCGATCTGGGCGACATCGAAGTTTTCGATGGACGATGTCGCCAGATGGATCATGGGAATGGCGTCGAATATTGGTTCGACCAAAGCAGACCCGAGATTTGCTAAGACGTCGGCCTGAGTATTCTGATCCCTCGGGATCTGTTCAGTAGAAAAAGATTTTAATTTTTTGGATTTTTCTTTTGCTACCTTTAAGTACGCTGTCATTTTTGAATCTTTGGCCGCGAATTCCCCATTGATCTGGTTTACCACTAGGAGAGAATCGCTTTTCACATGTAACGCGGTTTCCCCCGAGTCGTAGGCCATATTCATTCCTATGATCAGGGCCTCATACTCACCTTCGTTGTTGGTGGTTTTGAAATTGCACCGGATCGAATATACCATCTTGCCCCCCTGTGGCGACTTTAAGACGACGCCTAGTCCTGAACCTCTAACGTTGGATGAACCGTCGACATATAAGATCCAAGGCACGTCGTCGTGAGTCGCCACAGATGACACTTCGAGTCCTGCTTCTTTTTCCAGTTCAGGACTGAAATCAGCAATGAAGTCTACCAAAGCTTGCGATTTGATCGCGGTTCTGGGTTTGAAATCGATGTCGTAACTGCTGAGATATATACTCCATTTTGCTAAGCGACCTGTCAACTCAGGTTTTCTTAAGATAGACTTAAGAGGAAAGTTAGTCACGACAGTAATAGGATGTGACTCAAAATAGTGTCGCAGTTTTTTAGCAGCTGTGACTAGTGACAAGAGCAATTTTTCCATAGATGAATACGTGGTTTCTGCGTCCAAAAGAGATTTACTTACATAGTAGATTGGCAGTTGCTTCTTTTCATCTTCTCGTGTTAGGACGGCACTTACCGCGTTGGGACTAACAACCAAATATAGCTGTAGTACCTCATGATCGTGAGGTTTCGACAATAAGGGATGCGACGTCATGTACTCTTTAAGCTTTTGTAATGCCTGCTCATGGTCGTCTGTCCAGTCGAAACCTCTATTTTTCTTGAGGACATTGTAAAACAGATGGCATTTATCTGAGGATCGAGAGATGAACCTGTTTAGCGCTGCTACTCGACCAGTGAGCTTCTGGACCTCCTTGAAATTTCTAGGAGATTTAATTTCAATAATCGCTTTGATCTGGTCTGGATTAGCCTCGATCCCTCGACGAGTGACCATGTAGCCCAGGAATTTCCCCGCGCTGACACCGAAGGAACATTTCGTCGGGTTAAGTTTCATGTTGTATTCCCGAAGGATGTCGAACGATTGCCTCAAATGCTCGACGTGGTCGATAGCTTGGTTCGACTTGACCAACATATCGTCGATATACACCTCCATCGTGTCACCAAGACGATTTTTGAACATCTTATTCACCAGGCGCTGGTAAGTAGACCCTGCATTTTTCAGTCTAAAAGGCATAACCTTATAACAGTAAATACCTCGGTCTGTCATAAATGCGGTTTTTTCTTGGTCCTCGACGTGCATTAGGATTTGATTGTATCCGGAATAGGCATCCATGAACGTCAATAGTTCGTGCCCCATTGTTGCGTCGACCATGGCGTCGATGTGAGGTAATGGAAAAGGATCTTTTGGACAAGCTTTATTGAGATCTGTGAAGTCGATACAGACTCTCCATTTGCCATTTTTCTTTGCCACAACTACGACATTAGCAAGCCAATCGGGGTACTTTACTTCACGAATCTTTCCTGTCATGAGAAGGTTGTCGACTTCGTCATTTATCACCTTATTCCTTTCAGGAGCAAATTTCCTTCGCTTTTGCTTGACAGGTTTGAACGATGGGTCGACGTTGAGCTTGTGGGAGATGACGTCAGGATCTATGCCGACCATATCTTCATGTGACCAGGCGAAACAATCAACATATTCCTGCAAAAAAGATATCAACTTCTCCCTGAGGCAGGGGCTGAGGGATGACCCGATAAATACTTTTTGCTCAGGCTTGCTTGGATCCAGGACGACTTCCTCCAAGCGATAATCGTTGACTGCTTCAGAAGCATCTTGTGCATTTTCGAGCCCCTCCTTCTCTGGGACATCGGCTTGTTATGGGTTTTCGTTATTTGCCATTCTCCTGAAACAGGGAATAAAGAAGACTACAAGAAACCGTTAGTAGGACGCACGTTTGTCGAAGATTTTCTCTAGATGGGGTCCCACGGATGGCGCCAAACTGTTAATGCCAAAAATCGCACCAAAGTACAACTTAAGGTCGATGTGGACTTTAACAACTAAAGAAAGGAATCGTTCGACAAAAGCGTGCGACAAAGATATAAATGTAAATGAGACAGAGATTTTGGTGACGCGGGAAAAACCTCAACGAGGAAAAAACCCACGGACGACTGTGGAAGTCGTCGCTGCACTATGGTCGCCAAACTGGGGCGATGTCCTTGTGTTTCTGGTGTCGATCGTACAGAGATTACAATACAAATGAAAGAAAGACTTCGAAATGTAAAGTAACAAGTGTTTTGAATGTAAAAACAATGTGCGTCGTGTGTTAAAACTTTGTGTCGTGCGCTGATGTCGTGCGTCGAGAGCGATCTTCTACGAGTGATTTCTTCGTTTCGAGTGCTTGTGTCTGTTGTTCGATGTTGTGTCTCTGTGTTCTTTTTCCTTTCCTTGAAATGATGATTATCCTTGATATTTATAGTCTTCAGACGCTTTAATTGGCTCATTAAATACTTCGATAACTGTCGTAACGGACGTCGTCTTTAGTGCTGTTTAATGACCTTCATCAGTTATAGCCGTTTATCCATTAATGATGTTGACTCCTGCATTAAACACTGAACAAATGTAACAGTTTATGTTATGCGTTAGTTGGTTGAGGTCGCATGGTTCTATGCGATGGTCGTGTGGGCTAGGCGACGTCGAGGTCGAGTGTCGTGAGGTAAAAGACTTTCGATTTTATCTTTAATCAAGAGTTTAAAGTACTATGATTTTACCTTCGTTATGGAAAAGGGAATAAGTATTTCCTTACCTTGGTCGTGGTCGAGACTGGTGAAATTTTGCCCAAACAGAGATTGAGTGAGATTAGATGTCCCCGAAATGATGATTGAGCCTTCGCTTTTATAGTCTTCGTATCATTCAATGATCTTCATAAATGCTTCTGGTAACTGTGGTAACGGACGCTGGATTGAATGCTCATAACTGACCTTGTCGGTTATAGCCGTTGGTCATTAATGACATTGATTCCTGCATTAAACAATGAAAAAGTAACAGAAATGCCATACGTTAGTCGGTCGAGGTCGCAAGGTTCCACGCGACGGTCGTGAGAGCTAGACGACGTCATGGTCGAGTGTCGTGAGGCGAATAACTTTCGATTTTGCCTTTGATCAGGGGATAAAGTATCGTGATTTTACCTTATTATGGATAAGTGTAATAAATGTTTTCCTTACCTTGGTCGTGGTCGAGACTGGTGAATTTTTACCCAAACAGATCCCATCCATCTCCAGTGGTTAATCCAATTTGTAGGCTTGTAACCCGATACACTCTAGAATAGTGAATGGCCCAAGGAAACGGGGACTTAACTTCCCTCGTTTTCCGAAACGTATCAATCCATTCCAAGGAGACACTTTTATCATCATGCGGTTGTTTGGGCAAAAAATCACGTCGCTCGACCGCGACCAGAATAGGTAGGACGTATAACTAGGGACTATATCTTGTATTAAGATAAGGTCTCGACAAAAACCTAGAACACCATCGTCGTCCCTCATAAAAGATAAGTCGAGAGTTCATTACGACGCTCGACCATAGCGTCGCCTGATCCGCACGACTATTATATAAGGACGTGCGACCTCGACCAAAGCTTATGTTAACCATAACCGTTTGTTAAGTGTTTAATGCAGGAATAAAAGTCATTAAGGAGCAACGACTGTAACCGACGCAATCATTAAACAGACGGCGACCGTAACGGACGAAGATCATTACTCCGACGACAGTTTCCAACCGTTAAGGCCATTAAAGGAGCATTCATGGATGAAGCTAAGGACACGAAGACTATAAATATCAAGCTCAATCAACATTTCAAGACATCGAATATCCGGCGATTAACAAGAACACCTGAAGTGAAGAACCATTATTCTAAGTATCGCTCTAGACGCACGACGACATCCCTCGACCAACAGTTCACGCTTTGTTTCGTACACGACAACACCTATTTTTACATTCAAACACTTGTACTTTACATTTCGAAGTCTTTCCCTTCATTTGTATTGTAATCACTGTACGATCGACACCAGTATCCAAGGACATCGCCCCTGATTGGCGACCATAGTGCAGCGACGACATCCCCTGTAACGTCCCAAAAATTACAATAAATTTTAACTTTTAAAAATAGGCATTTTAATAAATAAACCTTATTAAATATCCGACACCGTTTCGTTTGCAAACTCAATAATAGACATTCTCTGTAATAATAAACAGCGGAAATTAAATCGTTTAATAATAACTCTAAACTCATGATTATAAAAACTCTTCACGCGCGCCAGTGTGTACTCGTCACGCCTTGAAGCCACTAGTACCTGAAACCACATTAAATAGGAAAGGGTAAGCACAAGGCTTAGTGCATTCCATCACATGCGCAGATAGGAATTATAAACACATCACCCCTATCCGCACATAAGCAACAACACCACAGTTACATAATGCAAGTAAACATCTACAAGTAAATATGTATCCAACACCTCGGTCCCACCGAGCCCTCGGTCCCACCGAGTTTGCACAACATTTCTAACCACTTCCTCGGTCCCACCGAGCCCTCGGTCCCACCGAGTTCACACAACTTTTCTATTCCCTTCCTCGGTCCCACCGAGTTCACACAACTTTTCTATTCCCTTCCTCGGTCCCACCGAGCCCTCGGTCCCACCGAGCCCTCGGTCCCACCGAGTTCACACAACTATTCAATCCACTTTCTCGGTCCCACCGAGCCCTCGTTCCCACCGAGTTGTACGTATTACACATTTATACTATGTCAGGATCGAATCTTAACAAGACTAATAATACTTAGAATTCAGAATTAAAGAATCTGCGGAAAAGAACTTTAATTCACACAATCAAAGAACAATATATCAGAGAACACAAACTGTTTGTATTCAATGCTTCGACTCACAAGATTACAACCAAACCTCAATCTTGATGAACAGGATCAATCAAGACTACTTCTACTTCTCTAGAAATAGGGTTCTAAACCTTGAGGTTAATTCTCTCTAAACAAAATCGAATTGTATCTCACGTATATGTCTCTTAATTTTTTTTTCAAATAGCTATCTATATGCATCTATTTATACACAATAAGTACAAGATAACTATCAAAAATAAATTGATCTTCTGAATCTTTTTTAAGCATATCTTCATCTATTCCATCTGTATCTCCAATATCTTCGCATCCCAAACTTATCACATCAGCAGTATTAATCTTCATTCAGCATGAGCAGTACTAATATTCTCCAGCAGCACTAATTCATTTCAGCAGTATTAACTCATTCCAGCAGCATTAACTTGTTCCAGCAGTATTAACTTGATCCAGCAGTACTAACTTGTTCCAGCAACATTAACTTGTTCCAGCAGTATTAACTTGATCCAGCAGTACTAACTTGATCCAGCAGCATTAATGTATCAGCAGTACTAACAATGATCTAGCAGTATTAACTTTGTCTTGCAGTAGTAACCATTGCATAAGCAGTACTAACTTTGATCTGGCAGCACTAATGTTGTTCTGGCAGTACTAACCATACTTAGCAAATCTTCAGTTCCCAACAATCTCCCCCTAACTTGACTTTTCAGGTTGAGAAGTCAAGTTCTTCAGATGATGCTTCCAAAACGTAATCATGAACGCACAAGTCAGGATTTAATCCCAAACTTTGATTTAAGATCCTTCTTACCAGGTATCTTGCCATCTTAGAATCTTTGTTACTCACCAACTTAGTTTTTAGCATTCCTTTCAACCTTGTCATGCTGTGCTCGTATATTTTATCCACCAAATAATACTCATGATATGCATAGTCAAGTGTTATGACATACACACCACAACTTTCAATAAGCATCCAGTTGGTAACAGTTTGAAATTGCCTTTCTGTCAAATACTTAACTGCTTTTGTATTGAACATTAGACATAAATATTCAAGTACCATTTTGGTGATGGACATTCCATTCTCAGTCAGCATATTTCCATAAAGCTTCATTCCCACCTTGAACATCTCTTCCAAGTCTGATCTAGAGCACATCCTTAAAAGTCTTCCCCATGTAGAACTGACCTCAAACTTCCCATCTGCTCTTTTTACTCTAATGTACTCCTTTCTCTGATCTTTCAAAGTATCCCAGAAGATGATTTCAGGAGCCATAGAAGCTAATGGTTTAACTTTGATAGGACTAGAATCAACCACAGTAATATACATATCACATTGAGTATTTGTTGGTGATTGTACATTGCTTGGTTGACCTGATGGAGTTGCCACTTCTTCTTCAGCAACTTTATGATCAACTTTCTCTGTCACAACTTCCTCCTTAGCTTCTTCTACACTGGGTTCTACCCTAGGCTTCTTTACAACTTTCTTCTTTGAAGCTATAGACTTTGGTCTTGGTCTTTTGTTTGACATCATCTTGGTTCTTTTGAGTGTTTTAACAGCTTCAGGAATGGTTTCAGCTGTTTCCTTTGTTTCTGCTGCTTCAGGAATGGTTTCTGCTGCCTTATGTTTTTCAGCAGCATTAACCGTTTCTGCTGCTTGAATGGTTTCTGCTGCTTTTTGACTAGCAGCATTAACCATTTCTGCTGCTCTGTTCATTACTGCTTCTTTCACAATCTTTGATACTGCTGCTTCAACACTATTTTTCACAATTTCAGTTACTGCTGCTTCAATCTCAGCAGCATTAACTGTTTCTACTTCTTTTTCTGTTACTGCTGCCTTCTCACTTTCTGCTTCCTTTGCATCTTCTACAACCTGCTCTGCCTCCCCCTCAACCTTATGCTCATTCTCCCCCTCAACCTATGCATCCTCCATGTTTAAATTCTCTTCTAACTCCCCCTTTTTGGAAGCATCAGTGGTTGATCTTCTCCTTCTCAGAACATACCGAGCTTTCTTTCTTCTTTGCAGCAGCTTGGTGATCATCTTCTTATTTTTCTCTATCTTGGTGTGTTGATAAAGAATCACCTTTTTAAGCTCATCAATCTCCTTCTGCTGATTCATAACATCAATATTGATGTTGGCAATGGTTTCCATCGATTCCTCATGAGTATATCTATCCTCACCCTGTTTGGGAGTGTTTACCTCCGTTAAAGGATCACTGGAAATTTTAGTAGGTGTCTTTTGCCTAGCAAAAGCACTGCCTACACCCATGGATTCTTGGCGCCTGGGTCCTCTGAATGTTTTCACATTCTGAGTTGTCGTGGGGAAGGTCTTAGTGATGTTACCACTGTCCTTCTCTTTGCTAGCAGAAGTAGTGGAAGCCTTGCAGCCCACATGCTCATCCTTCTCCTTAGAGAGCACCTTCTTGGGGTTGGGAGACACCCCTTTGGTTACCCTTTTGATATTCTCTATTGGAGAATGCTCCAATAGAGGGCTTGTAGGCTTTGGGCTTTTAGGAGATACACCAAGGGAAGGAACCTTGTGTACCTTTCTTCTTTCAAACTTCTTGGTGATTTTGGGAGTGGGTCTTAAAAGAATGGACTGTGGGATTTCTTTGGTGATGGAAGGTTGGGATTGGCCATCAGTGGGTGTGTCTAATGGGGACCTTGACCCTGATGCCATACCTTCAGTGGTGTGGGACACAACCATCATTGTAGAGAACAATGGTGTGTCAACTCCTTCCGAGTCCCTAGGAGTTCTTCTCATATTTGAGAAAACCTTCCCTTTAGGGGGTTTTGGCACATATACCTCAGCAGACTGAGGTAAATCCGTCAATTCATGGGTAATCACTTCTTGGACAAACCTGGGATACATGTAAAATTTCTTTTTGGATTCTAGGTTTGCCACAAGATCATTAAAAATCATTGCTGAAAAATTGAACTTTCTGTCAGTGGCTAAGCAGACCAAGGCATAAGCAATGGTACTGCTAAACTCACTCCATCCAGTTGTTTTCTTTGAAATACAGTGCATAAGAATATGAACAAGAAATCGCCATTGGGTGTAGAATTTTGACTTGAAGAATTTAAAAACGCCAATGGGACCTTCATACCCCGTTCTTGGTAAGGTCGAGAAAAGTTCATCATTATATAGATAGGTTATACCTGAGGCATCATCTAAGTGAAGAGTGATGTGAATAACCTCCTCTGTGACCTTCAAGGGTTTGTCACAAACCCTTGTTCGAATGATTTTCTGCCCATCTTCGAAAATAACAGCGGCATTCTCCCAAAATTGCTTTTGATGCTCGATATATATGGTTGGGCACACTGTTAGGGCATGAGAGATGTGTGAGGACTTGAGAAAATCCACAATATCATGAAATCCAGCGGCCTGCTTTGGCTTCTGAAGCATCGCAATCTCATTGTGCTTATCGACAAACTCCATTGTCGTCATTCTTCCTGAGGATTCGGATAGAAAACACATAGATTCTAGGGAGAAAAGGTTAGAACGAGAGAGAAAAATTTAATGCAACGAGACGTTATGAAATTTGGCGGGCTGAGAGAGTATTTATAGCAGAACTAGCCCTGATTTTCTTTAAAAGCAGTATTAACAACTTAGCAGTATTAACGACTGAGCAGTATTAACTGCAAGGCAGTATTAACTGCAAGGCAGTATTAACTACACAAGCAGTATTAACTACTAAGCAGTATTAACAACAAAGCAGTATTAACTGCTAAGCAGTATTAACTACTAAGCAGCATTAACAACAAAGCAGTATTAACTGCTAAGCAGTATTAACTACTAAGCAGCATTAACAACAAAGCAGCATTAACAACAAAGCAGTATTAACTACTAAGCAGTATTAACTACTAAGCAGTATTAACAACAAAGTAGTATTAACTACTAAGCAGTATTAACTTCAAAGCAGTATTAACTTCAAAGCAGTATTAACTACTAAGCAGTATTAACTACTAAGCAGTATTAACTTCAAAGCAGTATTAACTACTAAGCAGTATTAACTTCAAAGCAATATTAACTTCAAAGCAGTATTAACTATATTCTGCTGATCTTGTAGCTCTTGAAGTCTGCTTTGTTTCCTAGTCATCATGGGAGAAGCAATGTCTCCTATAACCAACTCAGGAGGATGATTTTTCTGAGTTCTTGATGGATGACCAGGTTCCTCAACTAAGTTTCCATCCAGATTTGACTCATTTAAGTCTGGATCTTCTTCAACTTCTTCAGTCACTTCAGACTCTCTTGAAGTCTGATGTTCCTCTATTCTTCTCTCTTCTTCATTCTGAATGGGTTCAGTTTCCTTTTCTGGTTCACAGAAGCCAACAGGATCAATGGTAGGGAGTGGAAATATCACAGATTGAATTCTGTGATCTGATGGAGGTGCATCCCTTTGTCCTGTATTTACATCACTACTGAAACCCAAAGAATTAGTGAGTGAATCAATGTCAAACAGCCAATCAGGACCTGAACCAATAGGATTTGGTGTGTTCTCATTGCATTTGACATTGTCACTTTCTTCAATTATTCTAGAAGAGGTATTAAACACTCTGTAAGCCTTACTCTGAGATGAGTAACCAACAAGAAAACCATCATCTGCTTTGCTATCAAACTTACCTAAGTGAGATTTGGTATTGAGAATTGTACAAGGACACCCAAATGGTTTGAAAAATCCAATAAATGGTTTCTTTTTCAGAAAAAGCTCATAAGGTGTCTTGTTTTTAGGCTTTATTACCAACACTCTGTTTTGAACATAACAAGCAGTATTAACTGCTTCTGCCCAAAAAGTAGTGGGTAATTTTGAATCAGCTAACAGAGATCTAGCAGCCTCAATCAGTGTCCTATTCCTTCTCTCAGCAACACCATTCTGTTGTGGAGTCCTAGGAGCACTGTATTGTCTCTCAATTCCCTTTTCCTCACAAAAGGTGTTTAGATCAAGGTTTTTAAATTCAGTCCCATTATCTGATCTAATGACTTTCACTTTTTGATTTGATTGGTTTTCAATTCTAAGAATAAAAGATTTGATCAGTCCACTTGTCTCATCTTTAGTTCTCAGAAAATATACCCAAGTAAATCTAGAGTAATCATCAACAATAACTAAACAGTATGATTTCTTGCCAATGCTCATGACATTTGTAGGGCCAAACAGATCCATATGCAACAACTGAAGAGGATTTGAGATAGTGTTTATCTCTTTGGACTTATGAGAAGTTTTGTGTTGTTTGCCTTTGAGACATGCAACACAATGATCATCACATGAATAGACTTTTGATGGTAAACCTCTAACAAGATTGTTTTTAACAAGTTTATTCATTGTTTTAAAATTCATGTGACACATCCTTCTGTGCCAAAGTGATGATTCATCTATTGAAGCTTTTGAAACCAAACAATTTAGAGATGAATCAGAAGAAACACTTTCTAAATCTAGACAATACACATTATCCTTTCTAGGAGTTCTCAATAGTATCATGCTTTCATCAACTACTTTGAATCCAGGAGCAAGAATAATGCATTCAGAATCAGTAAATAATATACCATGTTTCTTGTCACAGACCTGTGATACACTTAACAGGTTGTATCTCAATTGCTCAACATAGTAAACATCCTCAAATGTCATCTTACCTTTTGACACATCACCTTTACCACTTATCTTACCTCCTGCAGGATTATTCCCAAAAGCAACACGTCCTCCATCAATTCTTTTGAAATTCTTGAGGCAGGACATGTTACCTGTCATGTGCCTGGAGCAACCACTATCAACATGCCAGATGCTCTTCTCCTTGAGCTGTTGGTTGCCCTGCACATAAGATAAATCAATTAGTTTTTATTGGGAACCCAAGCCAAAGTGGTCTTGGGTCTCCCTTGCTCATCAAAGTACTTGCATTGGGTTTTGATGAGATTTTCAAACTTAGGTACTGCAGAATTGGAGTACTTTGTCAATATGATTGGTCTAGCAGCACAAAAACTAGAAGCAGTATTAACCTTAGAAGAAGTACTAACAGAGTTAGCAGCACTAACAGAGTTAGCAGCACTAACAGAGTTAGCAGCACTAACAGAGTTAGCAGCACTAACAGAGTTAGCAGCACTAACAGAGTTAGCAGCACTAACTGAGTTAGCAGCACTAACAGAGTTAGCAGCACTAACACTGCTAGCAGCAGTATTGGCAGTAGTATTGCTTCTAGCAGCACTATCCTTGTCAGCAGTACTATCTGAGGTATCAGTACTAACATTAGTGCTTTTGGGGACCCATATATTGACACATTCCTTTTCAGTCTGTTTTCTCATGTGGCTTTTGGATTTAGCTTGTTTCTTAGCCACATTATTCCTTTCAGGCTTCCTATAACCAGAAGATTTTTGAAAACTTCTTTGAAAACTTTTCTTTTGGTTAATAGGATTGAAATAACAGTATTTGGCAAGATGATTCAATTTGCCACAAATAAAACAAGGTTTTGGTCTGTTAATCCTTTGCAGATCAACTCCTTGCTGTTGTGCCCACTGGTTATTCCAATTTCTTTGATTTCCCCTCTTTTTATCATGTTTTTGGGGCTTATTCTCTTGAGATTTCTTGCAAGAACAATGTTCACATGTTTTAGAGTTCACAACAGTGGTCTGTGTATAATGAACTCCCTTTCCCTTTTCAGTCCTTTTCATCTCATTGTTCTTAACACATGGACTTACACATTCCTCATCAGATCCTTCTTTTTCAGTCTTCTCCTCAACAACTACTTCATCTAATGGATCTACTTCAGTGGCTCCTTTAGGTAAGTCCTTCCTATCCTTGGTTTCTAATAGGTCCGACTTAGGAGGGATGTAGTTGTTATTGTAGGGTGGGGGTGTGGCATTGTACTCTATGACTGGTTTCAACTTACTATGGATTTGAGAGTTGATTATGTTGTCCATGACTTTAGAGGCACAAGTAAACTTTTCTACATCAAGTTTAACTTTCTCAAGCTCTCCTTTTAGTTTCTCACACTCTTCCCTAGATTCTCTAAGCTGGAACTCTAGACCATCCTTTTCCCATTTCCAGTAGTTTGTATCATAGGAGTGTTGAAGTTCATTGGCTTGAAAAGCCCTAATCTGTTCTTCAAACTTCTCAACAATTACTACATAATCTTTTCTGTTCTTTTCTAATCTCTTAAGGTCATCACACATCCCCTGATTGTGATCTCTATACCTTTTAACAGTGTCTATACAAGCTTGAGTACAGAGATTAGATTTTACCTCAGTAGGAAGATCTGAAACTTCAGCCATAAGTGCTTGATTTTGGATAGCCTCTTCTGCTTGATCACTCCAATCAAATCCCATTCCTTGTTGAGAGACAAGAGCTTGAATAGAGTTTCTGTTTTGATTGGAGCTTCCAGCCTGAGTTTGTTGATGGCTGTTGTGAGAAGTTCCACCTCTGCATTCCCTGGCAAAGTGTCCCATCTTGTGACACTTGTAGCATTCAACTTTGGACTTGTCAAATCCAGCACCATCTTCTCTTCTTTGGGAAAAGCTGTTTCTCCCTGTCCTCTTTATGAATCTTTTCACCCTCATAGACAGCATAGCCATCTGCCACTTGATATCCATCTCTTCAAGATCATCAGCATTAATCTGTTCTAAGTCATCATTAATCAATGAGGAATTAACATGACTAGAAAAGAATGCTTCTAGTACTGAATCATTGGTCTTTTCCTGATTGACTCCTCCAGCAGCACTAACTGATTCAGGGTTAGCAGTAGAATCAGGTGATGCTGAAAGGAGTGCATCATTATGTACATATCCAGAGGGCTTCTTTTTGGCTTCAACCTCTGCTTCAAAGACTCTAAGATCATTGTAAAGATCATCAAGCTCTTTATCTTCCAATTGGTCATTCTATCTGAAGGACACAGTATACATTGTCCACTCTTCACCTAATGATCTTAAGAACTCTCTGTTAACATCATCAGCCTCCATCTTGACTCCTACTGTGGCCAATTCTCCAATCAGCTTATTAAATCTATCAAAAGTTTGAGTCATAGACTCATTCTTAGTAGAAGTAAAGTTTTCATACTGCTGCTTGAGAATTGCCTTCTGATTCCTCTTGGTGCTTTTGGTGCCAGTGAATCTCTTTTCCAATGCATTCCACAGAATCTGAGCATCAGTGCAGTGATGAAATTGATGCTGATATTCATTGGGGATAGCCAAAAGCAGAGTGCTTAAGGCCTTCATCTCTATTTGTCTGACTTTTCTCTCTGCATCAGTCTTTGGAGGAGGTCTTTTGCCATCTGGTCCAGTTCTTCCTTCAGCACATGGACCATTCTCTATGATATCCCAGATGGAATAATCAGTAAGCAGAATGTACTGCTTGATTCTAATTTTCCACATGTCAAATTCATTGGGTCTGAGCATGGGAACCTTAGAAACAAGAGTATTGTTTGATTCAAAAGAATTTTCCATAATGATTGTAGAATTCTAAGAAACACAGGCTCTGATACCACTTGTCAGGATCGAATCTTAACAAGACTAATAATACTTAGAATTCAGAATTAAAGAATCTGCGGAAAAGAACTTTAATTCACACAATCAAAGAACAATATATCAGAGAACACAAACTGTTTGTATTCAATGCTTCGACTCACAAGATTACAACCAAACCTCAATCTTGATGAACAGGCTCAATCAAGACGACTTCTACTTCTCTAGAAATAGGGTTCTAAACCTTGAGGTTAATTCTCTCTAAACAAAATCGAATTGTATCTCACGTATATGTCTCTTAATTTTTTTTTCAAATAGCTATCTATATGCATCTATTTATACACAATAAGTACAAGATAACTATCAAAAATAAATTGATCTTCTGAATCTTCTTTAAGCATATCTTCATCTATTCCATCTGTATCTCCAATATCTTCGCATCCCAAACTTATCACATCAGCAGTATTAATCTTCATTCAGCATGAGCAGTACTAATATTCTCCAGCAGCACTAATTCATTTCAGCAGTATTAACTCATTCCAGCAGCATTAACTTGTTCCAGCAGTATTAACTTGATCCAGCAGTACTAACTTGTTCCAGCAGCATTAACTTGTTCCAGCAGTATTAACTTGATCCAGCAGTACTAACTTGATCCAGCAGCATTAATGTATCAGCAGTACTAACAATGATCTAGCAGTATTAACTTTGTCTTGCAGTAGTAACCATTGCATAAGCAGTACTAACTTTGATCTGGCAGCACTAATGTTGTTCTGGTAGTACTAACCATACTTAGCAAATCTTCAGTTCCCAACATACTAAACATTTAAACCAATCAAATACTACGTACCACAAACAACTAGATCACACCACAAAAACAGTAGTACATACAAGCTACTATGACATGCATACAACCCCTAACTACACAGTGAGAGAACTCACCTCAAAAGCAAGGTAGGTGTCCTCAACAGCAAGACGATCCGGCCAACTCCAACTCACCTCTTTTCACCTAAATAAGTGATATCAAACGTCAATGCGAAGTCCTAACCCAAAGTCACAACTATGAGCCCACACATGCAATTTTCCAGCTTTTACTCTAAGATTTACAGGTCTGTTCGGGACCTGTTTAGCCACTCTTAAACTCGTCAACCCAGAATTAGTAATCCATAATCAGTTAGTTCTATGTCTTAGGGTTTCAGGGACATATCGTACGCGCTCTAACGATTTTTCTACAATTTACTATGAATTTTCTAAAAACAGGACACGAAGCTGTCATGTGCAGACCTGCTGTGAAAACAGCCATTTTACGCCTAGTTAGAGGCCGAACCAGACTTCCGCGAAAACACGAAAAGTGTGCCCGGCACAGAATGTGAACCGTGGGCACCGAATTCGCCTCAATCCGAGCTACGACGGAAAAGTTATGGTCGTCGCAAAACAGTGACAGATTCATACTTTCCACATAAAATGACGATTTTATAAAAACGGTTTAAGGTTATTCGGTTCGGGTTTTAGAGTTTGCAAGGACTGGATTAACCACTCACCACCCACTGCCATCTCCAGCAATGGTGGTCAGCGGCGGCGGCGACGTCGATGGTAGTTTACAAAAACCCCGGCGAGACCACACGAAAAACCCGACCACTACTTTGGCCGCACTCACCCACACGCAGCCACACCACACCCCGCACGGTGCAGCCACTGCCTTGGTGGTGCTCGGCGGCCACACACCGGCAGCCTAGGCCGCCGCCGGCTGTCGTGGTTTCACGGCGACGGAAAGATAACGACGAGGAACAAAAGAAACGAGAAGAGAAAGGAAGAGACGGTACCTCTCGTTCGGGAACGCGGCAACACACGATCCTCGTCGGCGATCCTTCTCCCTCTCACGCTTTCTCGCTGCTACACCTTCTCGCACTCCCTCTCTTTCTCCGGCGACCTACGGTGGTGGAGACGGTTCTTGGCGGTGATGACAACAAAGACGAAGAGGGGGGGGGGGGGGGTTTACGGCCGTAAGTACCAAGACAAGAGGGTAGGGTTTCTCTTTCTTTTTGACGTCGTGGGTTTCATTGTCGCCAAAGCAAACGAGAAGGGAAAGGGGGGGGGGGGAAGGGATCGGCTCTACATGGGCCGAACCCCATGCATTACTTCACCCAATTCACAACTTTAGCCCTTGCACTACTAAAACCCTTGCACTACTAAACCCTTACTAAACCCTTACAATAAATTACATTTAAGGTCATTCTCGCTAACTCCCGTTAAAACATTCGTTAAGAGAACAACTATTGAACAATAAATAAACCAAAAGAAAAATTCCATAACGGGACACGGGCTTTACATCCCCTGTCGTCCGCAGGTTTTTTCCTCGATTGAGGTTTTTCCTGCGTCATCAAATCCCTTGTTTCTTTATTTTATTCCTCCTCGCACGTCTCGTCGAAAGATCCTTTCTTTAGTTGAATAAGTCCACATCGACCTTAAGTTGTCCCTTTGGTGCGATTTTTGGCATTAACAGTTTGGCGCCATCCGTGGGACTACATCAAGAGAAAATCCTCGACGAAAGTGCATTCTACTAATAGTTTCTTGGAGTTTCTTCTATTTTCTGTTGCAGGAAAATGGCAACCCCTGGAAATCCGCAGCAAGCCGTCGCTCAGATGTATCAGGAGCTCGAGGTTGCCAGGAATCAACTCAATGCAATGGCAGAGCAGAATCGCAGAGCAGCTGAAGAGATCGCGCGGCTAAGGAATCCTTTTGGACCCCAGAATGGTCCTAGACCATTCATCTAGAATCCAGGTCCGGGACCAGGCCCGTCCGCACAGAATCAGCATCCAGGTCCATTCATGCAGAATCAGCAGCCGGGTCCGTTCAATCCGAATCCCCAGTCTGGGCAGATTCCCTCTCAGCACATCCGACCACCACCCTTGAACAATGGATCCCAACCATTGCAAGGTGGTGCCCAGCCGTTTCAGAATGGATCCCAGCCGTTTTCCCAGCCGTTCCAAAGTGGTCCGCAACCTTTCCAGCAAGGATCGCAACCTTTCCAGCAAGGATCACAATCTTTCCAGCATAGATTGCAGCCATTTCAGCATGGACCACAATCGTTTCAGAATGGACCGCAGCAATTCCACTATGGGTCGCAGCCATATTTTGTTCCGTTCAACGGGGACACCAACGGTTCGTCGCATGGTAATGGCATTAGTCCAGGGACCAATACCTCGACAGGGGAAAATCCTGATCTTAACGATCCCGTCGCCCAGCGTCTGAAGATGTTAGAAGACCAAAATGAGCGCGTCCTGTCCTTGCTCGCCAAGTTGCCTGGGGCAGCCGTGCCTGTCGACGTCGAGCCTCGCTCAGGGTATCAGGCGTCGCCCTTCATCGATGAGATCGCCACCGTCGAGGTCCCAAAGAAGTATAACATTCTTGCCTTCACTCCCAAGTATTCGGGTGTGACCGATCCAACCGAGCATGTCGCGCAGTATAAGCAACTCATGTGGACAATCTCGATTCCACACATGTACCAGGAAGTATGCATGTGCAAGAGTTTCGGGGAGACTCTCACTGGCCCAGCTCTCCAGTGGTTGATCAATCTCAAACCCAAATCTATCGGATCGTTCGCCGAATTGGTCAACCAATTCTCCCGGCAATTCGCCAGCAGTCGTAAGATGGAAAAGCAGATTAGTGATCTGTACTATATCGTGCAGAAGACCAATGAGTCTATTCAAAGTTATTTCAATAGATTCAATGCCGAAATGATCAGTATCCGCAATTGTGACATCAAAACTGCGATCGAAGCTTATAAGCGTGGTCTAGACGATAGTTCAGGTTTATATATCGATCTGACCAAGTATCCCCCAGAGACTTTCGAAGACGTCCGACCTCGAACCTTAGCATATATGAGGGTCGAAGATGACGCAACCTTTCGTCGCAAACACACTGACGACAAGAAGCCGTTAGGTGTCAAGAAGCCAGAATTCAAGCTGAAAGCCATATCCAGAATAGAGACAGCGCGTCAGATTTCAAACGTTCGTTTCAAGACGAAGGCATAAGCTAAAACCGCGATTAGATTCCCCATGTACCCCAAGATCTCCTCTTATGTGTTCAGAGGGTCAGCTAGAGACTTAGTCGAAGCTCTGAAGACCACCCAAGCAACCATCCGGTGGCCGAAGAAGTCTGACTTGGACGATGCTAAGAAGGATAAATCAAAGTGGTGCGACTTCCACGTCGACCATGGTCATGCGACAGATGATTGTATCGCACTCAAGAAGGAATTGGCATATCATGTTCCACAAGGTAATCTCAAAGATATTATTGATGATGTCGTGCTTCCAGCTAATAGCCACCGATCGTCAGTGCCCAAGCTTGCAAAGATCATCAATTGCACTACTGGTGGTTCGGACGTGTGTGGTCTGACGTACTCTGCAGCTAAGCGTCATGCCAGTCAAGCGGCCGACGACCGGCCTATTCCTCATTCATCCAGACCCAAAGGAGATTTAGAACTAGAAGCCATGAAGATCGTGTTCGACCAAGTTGACCTCGGCGACTCGTACCAAAAGCATCACGATGGGTTGATCATTCAACTCACGGTCGGTAACTGTTTAACGCGTCGAGTATTGGTAGACGGGGGCAGTTCAGCAAACGTCATTTTTCTCAACACTATCAAAGCCATGGGAATTGATCGCTCAGAAATCACCCGACGTTCGACAACTTTGGTCGGTTTCAATGGAGAAGCGACGAGCACCTTTGGAGAGATAATTTTGCCCGTCTATGCCGGAGGAGTCAATAAGCAGACTAAGTTCAGTGTTATCGACTGTGCGTCAGCCTATAACATCATCTTAGGTCGACCATGGATTTATGAAATTCCCTACGCCGTGGGGAATCCAAGAGATCAGAAGCGAGCAAAAAGTCGCTCGAGATTGCTATAAAGCCACCTTGAAGTCGCGAAAATAGGCCGTCAAGAACGTCACTCCAACCCAAGGCAAAACACGATCATAAGAGTCACGACAGGTCGTGCGACGCGTATATTGTGGTGACTTGCGACGACATGTCCCAGACCTAGCATATCGTCTCAAAGCCACCACAAGGGGGCAAGATGATACAATATATCCAGAGGCCCAGCATGAAAACCAAAAATTCAAAGTATTTCAGAACACTCGACAAGAAGGTACGTTCCTTACCCTCTTTTATTTTTTACATATGATTATTTACCAAGACAATTACTGACTTAAACATCGGAGGGTCGTTGGTTAGCCAACGACCAAACCTCCGACATCGCTTTATCACAGGATCGCACGACATAGATGATCAGGTCCATGACTTGATCACGCCTCATAGCTCGTCGACGACTTAATCGCACGATCTTATAGTCTAAACGACTTTGCAGTCTGAGTTTCTTAACTTAGGAAAAATTCGCGTTTTAAATGTATGCCTTAGTCGCATGTATTTATGTTTGTCAGCGTAATAAAAAACCTTACGATTTATGTGTCAATGGGTGCTTTAATCGCATGGTCTCATATTACGCTCTTACTCTTGCTCTAACAATAGGCGACGTAGTTGCATGACCTATCATGTATTCCACAATCAGTTACATAACTAACAACATTTATGTGACGAGATTGTCAATTCGATAAAAAAAACAACTTCCATTTCATCAGGTCAATATGTTACATCCAAAAAATTGACCACCAACGGCCAGCAAAAACAAAGGAAGTAAAAATTCCTAAACTGCAGGAGGAGCATCCATCGCATTATTGCCTGAGGTCCCGACCTGAGGATCATCATCTGCCATTTCCCTCGTTCGACTTAGGGCTTGCAGTTCGTACTGAGCATCGAAAAGCTGAATAGCTAACTCATCGGCGCGTGCCAAAGCCAACCTCTCCCTCTCTGACGCCGCCTCCTCCCTTTTCAAAGCAGACGCCACCAACTCCTCGGCTTTCGACATCTCGGCGTACAACGCCAGAGACGATTGGAACGTCTAAAAATACACGAAAAAGTGTTAGACAACGAACGACATCGAACGTTGAAACAAGTCATGAAAGATTGACACTTACTGAGAACGCCAGACTGGCAACCTGAGATCCTTTCTCTACGGCCGGAACCCCGTGAAAACGCTCCCTGAAAGATGGAAGCAAACACCTCTCCAAGTGAGGAAACAACGTCGTCCCGTCTAGGACACCATCCGCCATAAAGTCCGACGGCAATGAAAAATTAACCGTCGCGACTTCGGCCGACGACCCCTCGCCCCTGACAGCAGATGATGGGGTTGACATCTTGAACACCGGTCTCGTCATTGTTGCCGGAAGCGCCGAACTTGCCGGTGTCGCGTCCATCGCGCCAGGATGGCTGGATGACGCCTTCGCCTTTTTAGGCAGAACAACTCTCGATGAGTTATCAACCCTCGATGACGGTTCCCTCAGGAACGTCTTCCTGGTTCTCTTTTGGCTCGACCCAGCTATCGAAACGTCTTCACCTCGAAGGGCATACATGATCTGCTTCCCTCTCACCTTAGAGACTGATTTCCTCTCAGTCGACACTAACCAGGAAATACATGAAACATCAGATGGAGAATATAAATGGTGAAAATCAATAATCGTAAAATGTTTACCGGTCGTTTCCTCTCGTTCAGCGTCCACCGCCACGTCCTCGTCTTCGGCCACCAATTGCCACGTAACGAAAGATCGTTCGTCAACACTAAGACTCAAGAACTTGTTGATCTTAGCCTGGGAATCCGCAGTCGGTCTCACTTCGTCAAACTGAATCTCTGAGGATAACAGGAGAAGAATGGTAAGTAAAAGCCATAAAAATGAAACTCAGAAAATGGCGGAGCATACCTGTCCTATTCCAGCCTGACCGAATCCAATCGCTACTGGAATCCAGTGAATCGGAAAGAACAAACACATACCTCGACTTCCACCCACGATCATTAACACTAGTTCCCAAAACCAAAGAACGATCACCCCTGAACTTAGAATAAGGACTATAACGCCAGTTCTTATCCTTTTTAACTTGATACGCCGCCAAGAAATCATTCATGATCATAGGAGACTCCCATTTTGCGGACGCTCGCTCAATAACCAGTAGAACTCGCCAAAGTTGGGGCATCAATTGCCCCGGTGACACATCGAAATCCTGCATGAATGACTTAGATAAACCAGAAAACGGCCACTGAAACCCTATCTTAAAAGGATATTCATACAAAGCAATATATCCCTCGGGGCAGTCCATAGAATGAACAATCCCCGGACACCGCAACTCTATATTTGCCGAGATTTTTGCCAAACTCCTAAAAGCATCTAAGTCTACGTGATTCATGATAAGGCTAACAGGTTCCGTCGACATTGTGAATCGGAGGACAGAACAAGATAAACGCTCTAAACTGCTAGCCGAAGATTCGCAAAGATTCGAATAAGTTCGAGTGAAAATTGGTAAAAAATCAGAACAAAATCCCTTCTCAAAAAACACTTTGAAAACGTATCAAGAAAAGATCCGTCGTGATCTCTATTTATGCAACCGATCATATCAGGACGAGTGTTTCGATAATCAACACGCGTCCATGCCCTTTCGTATACCCACCCGGATCTTCGACACCTGTCTTCGACAGCTAGTAAGTATCATCGTGCATCAGTATGACGTCATAACTTTTCAACTTCTCGTTCAGTTAAAGGCGAACCGGTCTAGTTCCACGACAACCAGGTAAGTCCCTCAACCCAGGTCACAAGTCTAAGCGTTCGACAAGAAAAATTTAAAACTTAAATTTGACATTCAATTTTCAAATTTTGGGGGCAAACTGTTTGGGCAAAAAATCACGTCGCTCGACTGCGACCAGAACAGGTAGGACGTATGACTAGGGACTATATCTTGTATTAAGATAAGGTCTCGACAAAAACCTAGAACACCATCGTCGTCCCTCATAAAAGATAAGTCGAGAGTTCCTTACGACGCTCGACGATAGCGTCGCCCGATCCGCACGACTATTATATAAGGACGTGCGACCTCGACCAAAGCTGATGTTAACCATAACCGTTTGTTAAGTGTTTAATGCAGGAATAAAAGTCATTAAGGAGCAACGACTGTAATCGACACAATCATTTAACAGCTGCCGACCGTAACGGACGAAGATCATTACTCCGGCGACCGTTTCCAACCGTTAAGGCCATTAAAGGAGCATTCATGGATGAAGCTAAGGACACGAAGACTATAAATATCAAGCTCAATCAACATTTCAAGACATCAAATATCCGGCGATTAACAAGAACACCTGAAGTGAAGAACCATTATTCTAAGTATCGCTCTCGACGCACGACGACAGCCCTCGACCAGCAGTTCACGCTTTGTTTCGTACACGACAAACACCTATTTTTACATTCAAACACTTGTACTTTACATTTCGAAGTCTTTCCCTTCATTTGTATTGTAATCACTGTACGATCGACACCAGTATCCAAGGACATCGCCCATGATTAGCGACCATAGTGCAGCGACGACATTCCCTGTCGTCCGCAGGTTTTTTCCTCGATTGAGGTTTTTCCTGCGTCATCAAATCCCTTGTTTCTTTATTTTATTCCTCGTCGCACGTCTCGTCGAAAGATCCTTTCTTTAGTTGATTAAGTCCACATCGACCTTAAGTTGTCCCTTTGGTGCGATTTTTGGCATTAACAGCGGTCACCCACTTGGAACTCTATCGGTCGCCTTTTCTTGTCGGCGTAGCTCTTTTGTCGATCTTGAGCCGCTTTCAAGCGCTCTCTAATGATTTTGACTTTGTCGATCGTTTCTTGCACAATCTCCGGTCCGACAAATTGCTTCTCCCCTGCCTCTAACCAACACACGGGGGTTCTACACTTCCTCCCGTACAATGCTTCGAATGGTGCCGCCTTTAAACTAGAGTGATAACTGTTGTTGTAAGTGAACTCTACCAAAGGTAGGTGTGTATCCCAATTACCTCCAAAATCTAACACAGACGATCTTAACATGTCTTCCAACGTTTGGATCGTCCTTTCACTTTGCCCATCCGTTTGAGGATGATATGCCATACTCAAATTCACCCTTGTACCCAAATTCTTCTTGCAACGCTTGCCAAAATCTTGAGGTAAAACGGCTATCATGATCGGAGACTATAGACACGGGTATACCATGTCTAGACACCATTTCGTCAATGTACAACTTTTCCAACTTGTCCATTGGTAACGTTTCCCGCATGGCTAGTGTTTGGGTAAAAAATCACACCTCACGACCAACGATAGAAAACTCAAATAATATTTCCATAAGACCACTCTTGTATTAAGATAAGGTCTTACAGGTTATATACAGACGAGTATGTGGTCGTACATTTTTCTGATGGTCGTACGTCCCGCACGACCGACGTCCAAGACTTAAGACGGTCGTACGATTACACTAACCGTTAACAGTCAACATACGTTTCTTCCGTTCATTAATGCAGGTCCACGAGCATTCATGGTGCAACGGCCAGTAACGGGCGAGCTATTAATGGCATTAAAGACCCGACAGCGGTTACGAAACAAGTCATTAAAGCATATTTATTGCCATCGAAAGCTATATAAAGGCCTTCTCTACAACCAAAAAATACATTTGTTCCCAAGCGGTTACACATAAAAAACAAAGCAGTGATCTACGGAGCATGCAAGCAAATATCGCTAAAGGACTTTCGCCCCTATTTGGCGACTATAGTGCACCGTTGACTCTAACAAGTCGACCACGGTTTTTCCCTCATTTTGGGGTTTTCCGCGTCACCAATTCTCGTGTCTTATTTACTTTTTATCGCGATTATGTTGATTGGTCTTGAGATCCATTTCTTTAGTTGTTAAAGTCCACATCAACCTCAAGTTATCCTTTTGGGTGATTTTTGGCATAAACAGTTTGGCGCCATCCGTGGGACCCCATCTAGAGAAAATCTCAAGCCAACGCATATATCGCTCTAACAATCTTGCAAAGTTTTTGTTGTCTCCAGGATAATGGCAGCCCAATCAGATCCTGTAGCGCAACAGTTGCAAATCCAGGATATGCCTGAATCCTTAAATGACTATCGTCTGGAAGAGGTCGTCCTGGACCAGAATAAGCATGACCAGATTGTCTTCGTGGGGGCATCATTAGATCCTGTCATAAAGGGCCAACTAATCTCCTTTTTGCAGGAACATGCTAACTGTTTCGCTTGGACGCACGAAGACATGGTGGGCATAGACTCCAATGTCATATCCCACAAGCTGAACGTCGACCCATCTTTTAAGCCAGTAAAGCAAAAGCGTCGAAAGTTCGCCCCTGAGCGGAACAAAGTGATCGACGACGAGGTCGACAACTTTCTTAAGACTGGGAAGATCAGAGAAGTGAAGTACCCTGATTGGTTAGCCAATGTCGTGGTCGTACAAAAAAAGAATGGGAAGTGGCGCGTCTGTATCGACTTCACAGACCTTAATAAATCCTATCCTAAAGATCCGTTCCCACTACCCCATATCGACGCTATGGTCGATGCGACCGCACGACATGAACTCCTGACGTTCATGGATGCTTATTCTGGGTACAACCAGATATTGATGCACCACGAAGACCAAGAAAAGACTGCTTTCATGACAGACAAAGGCATCTATTGTTACAAAGTCAAGCCTTTTGGTTTGAAGAATGCATGTTCGACCTATCAGCGATTGGTTAACAAGATGTTCAAAGAGCATCTCGGCGACACAATGGAGGTCTACATTGACGACATGCTTGTCAAATCCAAGCAGGCAACCGACCATGTCAATCATCTAAAGAAATCCTTCGACATCCTACGAAAATATCAGATGAAATTGAATCCTACGAAATTCTCTTTCGGAGTCAACGCCAGGAAATTCCTAGGCTATATGGTCACGCGGCGAGGCATAGAGGCAAACCCGGATCAAATTAAGGCCTTGATAAATATCAAGTCGCTCAGAAATTGCAAGGAGGACTAACGACTTACGGGTCGTGTGGCCGCCTTAAATAATTTCATCTCACGATCGTCAGATAAACGTCGTCTATTTTTTAACGTCGTAAGAAAAAACAAGGGCTTTGACTGGACGAACGATCACGAGCAAGCGTTGCAACTATTGAAAGAATATATGGTTGTCCCGCCATTACTTTCAAAACCAGAAGAACACAAGATCTTACAACTGTACCTCGCCGTAAGTCCTCACTCAGTGAGTGTCGTCTTAACTAGAGAGGATGACAGGCAGCAGCTGCCGATTTACTACGTCAGTAAGTCTCTATTGGACGCGGAAACTCGATATACGTCCATGGAGAAATTAATTTTGTCACTAGTCACAACAGCAAAAAAGTTAAGACACTACTTTGAATCCCATCCCGTTACCGTCGTAACAAGCTTTCCTCTTAAGTCGCTCCTACGAAAACCTGAGCTATCAGAACGACTAGTTAAATGAAGTATCTACCTCAGTAGCTACGATATTGACTTTAAACCTCGCACAGTAGTAAAGTCGCAGGTCTTGGCTGATTTCGTCGCTGACTTCAGTCCCGAACTGGAAAAAGAAGCACAAAGCGAGATTTGTACTGTGGCGACTATAAACGACACGACCTGGGTACTCCATGTCGACGGTTCCTCAAACTCTAGAGGAGCAGGTCTTGGTGTCGTCTTAAAATCCCCACAAGGGGGGCAAGATGGTGTACTCCCTACGATGTAGTTTTAAAGCTACCAACAACGAGACAGAATACGAAGCTCTAATCGTGGGCATGAATATAGCTCACGACTTGGGAGCAGTCGGACTTCACGTCAGAAGTGATTCCCTACTGGTCGTAAACCAGATGAGCGGGGAATTCGCAGCCATAGATTCCAAGATGATGGCCTATCTCAAGATAGCTAAAGATAAATCCAAGATGTTTGATCTAATCTCAATCGAACAAATTCCCAGAGATCATAACACTCAGGCCGACTGTGACAACCATCAAATTTCGTTTCAGGTTAGATTTATACTGAACATTGCAGTCATTTATATTTTAGACAGCACAGTCGAATTTAGCAGTAAAAACGATAGTGTTAGGAAAATTTGAGAGTTTTGCCTAGCATTTGGCTTAATAAGGGAATTATCCATAAATCTCATAAAATGCCAATCTAAAATACCCTAAATACATATGTATATATATATGTACTTTGCATAATTTTATAAAAACAAGTATTATTATTATAGTAAATTCTCTATTTAATAATTCAAATTCAAGAATAAAAATAAAATAAAAATAAAACATCATCATTTTATACATCTACACACTCCACTCTCTCTCTCCCTCTCTTCCCAAGGCCGCCCCCCCTCCCCATATCACCCCTCTCTCTCATTTTTCTCTCATTTCAAACACTCAAACTTCATCTCACTTTTCTCTCTAGTTTTCTCTCAAACACCATCACACTTCAGCCACTTTGGAACAAGATATCCAAGACATTGAAGGTGTTCTTAGAGGTAAATGACACTATAGATGAAGATTTTCCATCATTTGTTTTGTTTTCTTACATTTTCTTGAGTTCTTCTACTTTTATCTTGATTTTCAAGCATGGTTTGCTAGAAAAACGATTTTGATTCTTAATGTTTGTAGATTCATCACCATAACATCTTACATGTTATTAAAAAGGGGATGAATCAATGACCAAACCTATGTTAAGATCAAAGAAGGAACTTTTGAGAGTTCTAACTAGCATGCATGTGTTCTTCTTCAAAATCTACCTTTGTTGTTCTAAAAAGTTCTATGAAAACCTTTCTATTTCATCAAATACATATCTTAATCCTCATGCATGTGGTGTAAACCTTGTATTTTATATGGCAAACACAAACTCTAGGCTTGAATAACAATGAAATCTTCAAAAAGACCCATTTTCAGTTTCTACAAAAGATGAGTTTGATAGATAGCATGCATGTGGTTTAAATGGCTTAAAAATATGTTTTAAAACTGAAAATATCTGTATGGGGAAGTGTCAAATCGGATTCAAGGCAAAAGGAACAAAATCATTGCAAAACTTAAAGTTAAATGCAATTTCCAAGTAGCTATCTTTAACAACAATCTGCCAGATTTCTACCTCTCTCTTCAAATGGCCATAACTCTCTCATTATTTAACCAAATAAGGTAAAATTGCTTCTGGAATTTATGTTTATGTGTTAAGGTTCGAACCCAAGTGGTTTCACTCAATAAATTCTGGACAGCAAAGGATAACTTTCTGCTATGGTTAAAAACTAACTCTTAGACCCTTTTCATCACTTCTTGTGAGGAAATTGCGGTGATACTAACATATTTAAGTTAATATAACCTATGTACTATATGTATATGCATTTTATATATTTTAACTTTTCATTTTGAACCCTTTTCATCATTCTTGTGATGAAATTGTGGTATATATATATACACTATATGTAACTTCTAACTTTAGACCCTTTTCGTCACTCGTCATGACGAGATTGCGGTAACTTCAATCTAACATATGTAATGTATTATATAGTGATTACTAACTTCGGTTAATTCCTTATAACTTATAAACTTAATCACAACAAAGACATTTTATGATGATTTGGATAACTAAGCGATATCAAGGACTAAGGCTTAAGCATAGAATCTTACTAGTGTCCTTACCTTCGTAGGATCGAAGTAGGATCGTTGTGCGGGTTGTATCGTGAACCTCTTGGAAACATCTTCGCTTACCACCGTGAGTTTTCACAACCCCTTTTTACTATTTTGTACGTTTTGGGGTGAAAAACATGTTACAATTTACTTACGCATCGGTTGCACTATTTACTCAAATGATTTACATTACTACGAACTTTTATGCGCTATGGTATGTATGCTTATGTTAGTTGATTCTGAGTTTCACATTCATTTTAAGTCCCTGGTACAAACTACATTACCCATTAGCTCATTGTGCAAGCCGTTGGTATATTATGGATAACGTTATTTGGTTGACACCCCACTCACATCGCGAGTGCATAGTTGCCGTCTTCTTTATCATGTTTGTGAGGAACATGTGTCTTTGGGGCGTGTACTGTCAGTAGGTTTGCGTAGTGGGCTCATTACTTTAACATTTAGCATACGGATATACCTTGTGCATTGTGAACAACCGGATTTTCCATACAACATTATACTTTGCGCATGTTGACAAACGAATTCTTTATCCACTGTACGGATCTACGAAGATGCTTTATAACTGCAACCGAATACTCAATCCACTGTGCGGATTTACAAACTGGCATTAAAACTGTTATGCATACCGAAAACCTGTGAAACTCACCAACTTTACAATAGTTGACCCTCTCCTTAACATGCTTTTCAGGAAATATCAAGTAAGGTTGAACTTTAGAAGGCACCACAAGTAGCGGCATCCAACATTTTTCTTTATCATGTCAATTTCTGTTTTTGGACAAGTTTGTATTTTGGAACAAGATGTACTTTTGTAAACTTTTTATGATATGATGATTATGTGTTGTCTTCTACCTTATGCAATGAAACCTTGAACTGTGACATCCCGTACTTCCGCTTTAGTGGGGTGTGACATAAATGGTATCAGAGCCGAAGGTTATAGAGAATACCAGCCTTTCATTGGAAAACCCCGACTATAACAAAAATCCAAAACTGACATGAAAACAACTGAACCTACTACTAGTATAACTAAGTCTAGAATGGTATTAACGGACTTTAATTAAACATAGCTTGATCACCTAAGTTCGATTAAGGAAGGTTAATGCGAGACTAGAAATGGTTATAGTAGGAGTACGTAAATTTTTACTTGCACTCTCTAGTAGCATGCGTAGTGCGTAGACATTGCATAGGATAGACATTACACTTGGGCGATTAGTAACTAAGTACACTTTTTCCTCAGTTTCACTATGTCGTCATCATCATCATCCCACACTCTATCTTCTTACTCGGCCGATGTGTCGGGTTATGTCACTGGTCGACCGCGAGTCAACCCACTAAACATCCGGGAAAACGAGAATTCTAGGAGCACCGAATCGGAGCAAGAAGTGTCAAGTGAACAAGATCCCTATGATGGACCGAGAGTGTCACCGACCTCGGTACTACCAAGACCAACGCCGATAATCGTACAACCAAACCATAGAGGGCCCCGTACCAGACAAACCGCAAGAAAGAGTGTCCCAATCCCCCGAAGGGTCACACTAACGTCAACATGACCGGAGGCACCGGAACCGCAACGTATGGCCACCGGCGTGCCAATCAGGCAAATGTCTGAGTTGACTTGGGCAAGAGATCAGCACATAAGGGAGATGACAACCGAACTCCACGATTGTCAGGTGAGGGTAACCCACCAAGGACAGGTCTTAACAGAACTGGTGGAGCTAACACACCAATTGTCCCTCGTTTCGACTCAAGCTCTAGAAGGTGCAAGAGCGGCTAGGAGAATGGCAACGAAGGCGGAATCAGCATGCTTGGTTGTAGGGATGGCGCTATTATTGTTGGTGCTTTCGATCCTGATTGGTGCATACTTAGGATAGTACCGATACGACAGTGGATGGATTGTAGCGTGTGGCAGAAACTTTTGAAAAACATTTTATTTACTTGTCATTTTCGATTCACGCATTTTAAGTATTCGAGTTGTATTTCCTTTCAAACAATATAATACCGATGTATGATAAACATCGGAAATTTTGTAATTTTGGCATTTAATAGGAATATGAATGGAACCCATTGGATGAAACGTGAACTTTCAGTCAACCTGTCTATTTACCTTATACTTAACTTTACTGTTTCGAAATTTCAAGTAATAGTGTAACCTTTTGGAAAATACCAGTTCAAGAATTTGTACAAAATTTTAACCAAAACCATTTTTGCAAATGTGTTTTAGAATCATGCCTCCAAGAAGATCTACTCGCCGTACGGGAGATAATCCTGAAAACCAAACACCCGACATCGCACGGATCATAGCACAACGCATACAAGAAGCAATACCCAGTATAGTCACACAAGTAACCGCCGGCATTTATGCTGATCGAGGGAATGAAGGTGGTAGGGGAGGAAATCCGGGCAATAACAATACCGGGTGCAACTACAAATCCTTCATGTCCTGTAAGCCCAAGGAATTCTACGGAAAGGAAGGTGCCGTAGGATTGCTTTCTTGGATCGATAGCATGGAGTCGGTACTCCATATTAGCAAATGCTCGGAGGACCGCAAGGTGGAATATGCTACATGTCAACTCCAAGGCATGGCACTAACATGGTGGAACATCCAGGTTCAAACCCGTGGAAGGGAAGATGCATACAGACTCTCATGGGAGGAGTTTAAAAAGTTACTCATTGAGGAGTACTGCCCCAAAAGTGAACTTCAAAAGCTGGAAATTGAATTCTGGAATCACGCCATGGTCGGAGCTGACATAGACCGATACACAGCTCGTTTCCACGAACTCGCAAAGCTGGTACCTCATATGGTTACTCCGAGAGCAAGAGAATCGATCGATACTTATGGGGATTAGCGTCGGAGATCCGGGGAATGGTCACCTCGGCAAACCTGACCACAATCCAAGCTGTTGTGGCCTTGGCAACTACTTTAACGAACGACGCGGTAAGAGCGGGAACTCTAACATCGGGAAGTGCCAGCAATAAGAGAAAGCCATAGTATCAGTCAGGAAAGAAAACCTTTGATAGTGCAAGCAAGGATAGGAAAGTGGTGAGAAACTTCAGAGTAAAGACTCAGGACCCAGGGCAATACAAAGGTCCATTCCCAAAATGCAACAAATGCAACCTTTATCATGAGGGAGCCTGCCCCGTTTGTGACAATTGTAAGAAGCCAGGTCATGTCACCAAGTTTTGTAGGATGGAAAAGGGTTTCAATGACGGGAGAAGGGCATGCTTCGAGTGCGGAAGTCTGGATCACTTCCGGAATATGTGCCCGAGATTTGGTAGGAGGCCGAGCAATAACAATAATGGGAACCAGGCAAGACAAGCCAATCAAGGAAATCAAGGAGGCCAAGCTCGAGGACGGGCATTTGTCATTAGAGCTGACGAAGCACGTCACGACCCTAATGTGGTGACAGGTACGTTTCTTCTAAACAACCACTATGCACCCGGAGCGGATAGGAGTTTTGTTTCGTTAGAATTTAGGCCACTAATTAACTTAGAATCTAGGATAATGTCGGATGCTTATATTATTGAGGTTGCTAATGGTCATAAATTTGAGGCTAAGGATGTAATTTTAGATTGTACCTTGAATCTAGCCGATAAATTGTTTAGCGTTGATCTTATTCCTATTGAATTGGGGAGTTTTGACATAGTAGTGGGTATGGACTAGTTGTCCAAGAATCGAGCGGAGATTTGTTGTTTTGATAAGACGGTTAGGATACCTTTGCAAGATGGAGAAACCCTTGTGGTACAAGGAAACAAAGTTGGAATGAGCCTAGAGATAGTGTCAAGTGTGAAGGTTCATAAGTATTTGAGGAAGAAGTGCGTTGCATTTTTGGCACACGTAGTTGAGAAGAAGTCCGAGAAAATGCGAATCCAAGATATTCCGGTGGTGAAGGATCACCCGGAGGTGTTCCCAGATGATTTTCCTGGACTTCCCCCGTTTAGACAAGTTGAATTTCAAATTGACCTCGTACCCGGAGCAGCACCTGTAGCTAAGGCACCGTACCGCTTAGCACCTGCCGAAATGCAAGAGTTGTCAAGTCAACTTCAAGAACTTATGGACAAAGAATTCATTAGGCCACGTTCCTCACCTTGGGGAGCCCCAGTCCTGTTTGTCAAGAAGAAGGATGGATCGTTTCGAATGTTCATCGATTATAGGGAGCTGAACAAGTTGACGATCAAGAATCGATATCCTCTTCCTCGAATAGATGATTTGTTCGACCAATTGCAGGGTGCAACTTATTTCTCAAAGATTGATCTTCGATCAGGGTATCATCAGTTAAGAGTCCGTGAGGAGGACATTCCTAAGACAACTTTTAGGACTCGATATGGACACTACGAGTTTTTGGTTATGCCTTTCGGGTTAACGAATGCACCAGCTGTGTTCATGGATTTAATGAACAGGGTATGCAGACCATACCTTGACAAGTTTGTGATCGTGTTTATCGATGACATATTGATCTACTCTCGAAGTAAGGAGGATCACGAACAGCATTTAAGAGTAATCCTAGAACTTCTCAAGGAGCAGAAACTGTAAGCCAAATTCTCTAAGTGCGAATTTTGGATTAGGGAAGTACACTTTCTTGGTCACGTGATTGGAGAGAAGGGACTTCACATGGATCCGGCTAAAGTGGAAGCCGTTAAGAAGTGGGAAGCCCCTAAGACCCCAACAGAAATTCGTCAATTTCTGGGATTGGCGGGTTATTATAGGCGATTCATCGAGAACTTCTCAAAAATTGCTAAACCACTCACAGTACTGACACAAAAGGATAGGAAATTCGTTTGGGGAGAACCGCAAGAGGAGGCGTTCCAGCTATTGAAGAAAAAGTTGTGCAATGCACCAATTCTAGCATTACCGGAAGGAACCGATAACTTTGTGGTGTATCGTGACACATCGCATCAAGGTTTGGGTTGTGTATTGATGCAAAAGGACAAGGTTATAATGTACGCCTCGCGACAACTAAAGGTTCATGAGAAGAACTATACCACACACGACTTGGAGCTCGGAGATGTGGTATTCGCTTTAAAGATTTGAAGACATTATTTGTACGACACTAAATGCACTATCTTCACCGATCATAAGAGTCTTCAGTATATCCTAGACCAGAAAATGCTCAACATGAGACAAAGGAGATGGATAAAACTACTCAGCGACTACGATTGTGAAATTCGCTATCACCCAGGTAAGGCCAATGTAGTGGCCGATGCCCTGAGTAGAAAGGAAAGGGTAAAACCTTCACGTGTACGCCCAATGGGAGCACTCGTACAAACGAGTTTAAAGACTCGAATTCTTGAAGCTCAGACCGAAACGATGAAAACGGAAAACTTGAAAGACGAAACCCTTCACGGTATAGAAGGTAGATTTGAAACTAAGGTTGATGGAGTACGTTATTTCAAGGACAGGGTTTGGATTCCAAAAGCTAACAATGTACGGGAAACAGTTCTGGATGAAGCCCATAAGTCCATATATTCAATTCATCCGGGAGCGGATAAGATGTACAAGGACTTAAGGGAATATTATTGGTGGCCAGGAATGAAGAAAGATATCGCCTTGTACGTAGGGAAATGTTTAACTTGTTCAAAGGTCAAAGCTGTATATCAAAAACCATCTGGTTTGCTACAACAACCGGAGATTCCCCAGTGGAAATGGTAACAAATAACCATGGATTTTATAACCAAACTTCCGTGAACATCCAAAGGGCACGACTCGATTTGGGTTATAGTAGATCGATTCACGAAATCTGCACATTTCCTACCAATTCGGGAAGATTACAAGATGGAGAAGCTTGCTCATATCTACATCAATGAAATTGTTACACGTCATGGAGTTCCAGTTTCCATCATTTCAGATAGAGATAGCCGTTTCATGTCACGGTTTTGGCAGTCACTTCAAAAAGCATTGGGTATGCAATTGAATTTGAGCACTACCTATCATCCTCAAACGGATGGGCAAAGTGAACGAACTATACAAACGTTAGAAGACATGCTTCGGGCATGTGTGTTAGACTTTGGAGGAAGTTGAGATAATCACTTGCCTTTGGTCGAGTTTTCTTATAACAATAGACATCACACCAGTATTCAGTGTGCGCCATTTGAAGCCTTGTATGGACGCAAGTGTCGTTCAGCACTTGCTTGGTTAGAAATTGGAGACAGACAGTTATCTAGACCCGATATTATACAAGAAACTACCGACAAGATTGCAATCATTAGAGATAGGCTTAAAGCATCCAGAGATCATCAGAAAAGTTATGCGGATAATCGTCGGAAGCCTTTAGAATTCCAAGTTGGAGATAAAGTACTTCTAAAAGTATCCCCGTGGAAAGGAATAGTACGATTAGGGAAAAGAGAAAAATTGAGCCCAAGGTACGTCGGACCATTTGAGATCTCTGAAAGAATTGGTCCAGTGGCATATATACTCAATTTGCCTAAGGAGCTAAGTGCCATTCACGATACGTTTCACGTGTCGAACCTCAAGAAATGTCTAGCCGACGACTCATTAATCATACCTCTGGAAGAAGTTCAAATTGACGATAAGCTACACATCATAGAAGAACCAACTAAGATTCTCGATAGAGAAGTTAAATGTCTGAAAAGAAAGAAAATCCCGATCGTGAAAGTTCATTGGAACACAAGGCGTGGGCCTGAATATACATGGGAACGAGAGGATGACATGAAACACAAGTATCCTCACCTTTTTGCTAACAAACCGGCTAAGGATGGAAGTTCTTGAATTTCGGGACGAAGTTCTTTTAACCGGGGGAGACTATGACAACCGTCAAATTTCGTTTCAGGTTAGATTTATACTGAACATTGCAGTCATTTATATTTTAGACAGCACAGTCGAATTTAGCAGTAAAAACGATAGTGTTAGGAAAATTTGAGAGTTTTGCCTAGCATTTGCCTTAATAAGGGAATTATCCATAAATCTCATAAAATGCCAATCTAAAATACCCTAAATACATATGTATATATATGTACTTTGCATAATTTTATAAAAACAAGTATTATTATTATAGTAAATTGTCTATTTAATAATTCAAATTCAAGAATAAAAATAAAATAAAAATAAAAATAAAAATAAAACATCATCATTTTATACATCTACACACTCCACTCTCTCTCTCCCTCTCTTCCCAAGGCCAGCCCTCCCCCCTCCCCATATCACCCCTCTCTCTCTCTCATTTTTCTCTCATTTCAAACACTCAAACTTCATCTCACTTTTCTCTCTAGTTTTCTCTCTAGTTTTCTCTCAAACACCATCACATTTCAGCCACTTTGGAACAAGATATCCAAGACATTGAAGGTGTTCTTAGAGGTAAATGACAATTTAGATGAAGATTTTCCATCATTTGTTTTGTTTTCTTACATTTTCTTGAGTTCTTCTACTTTTATCTTGATTTTCAAGCATGGTTTGCTAGAAAAACGATTTTGATTCTTAATGTTTGTAGATTCATCACCATAACATCTTACATGTTATTAAAAAGGGGATGAATCCATGACCAAACCTATGTTAAGATCAAAGAAGGAACTTTTGAGAGTTCTAACTAGCATGCATGTGTTCTTCTTCAAAATCTACCTTTGATGTTCTAAAACATTCTATGAAAACCTTTCTATTTCATCAAACACATATCTTAATCCTCATGCATGTGGTGTAAACCTTGTATTTTATATGGCAAACACAAACTCTAGGCTTGAATAACAAAGAAATCTTCAAAAGGACCCATTTTCAATTTCTACAAAAGATGAGTTTGATAGATATAATGCATGTGGTTTAAATGGCTTAAAAATATGTTTTAAAACTAAAAATATATGTATGGGGAAGTGTCAAATCGGATTCAAGGCAAAAGGAACAAAATCATTGCAAAACTTAAAGTTAAATGCAATTTCCATGTAGCTATCTTTAACAACAATCTGCCAGATTTCTACCTCTCTCTTCAAATGGCCATAACTCTCTCATTATTTAACCAAATAAGGTGAAATTGCTTCTGGAATTTATGTTTATGTGTTAAGATTCGAACCCAAGTGGTTTCACTCAATAAATTCAAAGTTTTCGGCCTTCAAACAGACGTCACAAAAAAGTGTGCAAACATCTATGTTTTCTGTAGTAGCTGTTTTATAAAAAATTATTTGATGGACTTATCTACCTTCAAAAATTATGGTTTTTATACCAAACGTTTCCTAACACATTAAGTTATATGGACATAAAATATCTTAACCGTGCCTCTGGAAGATATCCAAAAACGAACTGAAAATGACAATAAATTCTGGACAACAAAGGATAACTTTCTGCTATGGTTAAAAACTAACTCTTAGACCCTTTTCATCACTTCTTGTGAGGAAATTGCGGTGATACTAACATATTTAAGTTAATATAACCTACGTACTATATGTATACGCATTTTATATATTTTAACTTTTCATTTTGAACCCTTTTCATCATTCTTGTGATGAAATTGCGGTATATATATATACTATATGTAACTTCTAACTTTAGACCCTTTTCGTTACTCGTCATGACGAGATTGCGGTAACTTCAATCTAACATATTTAATGTATTATATAGTGATTACTAACTTCGGTTAATTCCTTATAACTTATAAACTTAATCACAACAAAGGCATTTTTTATGATTTGGATAACTAAGCGATATCAAGGACTAAGGCTTAAGCATAGAATCTTACTAGTGTCCTTACCTTCGTAGGATCGAAGTAGGATCGTTGTGCGGGTTGCATCGTGAACCTCTTGGAAACATCTTCGCTTACCACCGTGAGTTTTCACAACCCCTTTTTACTATTTTGTACGTTTTGGGGTGAAAAACATGTTACAATTTACTTACCCATCGGTTGCACTATTTACTCAAATGATTTACATTACTACGAACTTTTATGCGCTATGGTATGTATGCTTATGTTAGTTGATTCTGAGTTTCACATTCATTTTAAGTCCCCGGTACAAACTACATTACCCATTAGCTCATTGTGCGAGTCGTTGGTATATTATGGATAACGTTATTTGGTTGACACCCCACTCACATCGCGAGTGCATAGTTGCCGTCTTCTTTATCATGTTTGTGAGGAACATGTGTCTTTGGGGCGTGTACTGTCAGTAGGTTTAGGTAGTGGACTCATTACTTTAACATTTAGCATACGGATATACCTTGTGCATTGTGAACAACCGGATTTTCCATACAACATTATACTTTGCGCATGTTGACAAACGAATTCTTTATCCACTGTACGGATCTACGAAGATGCTTTATAACTGCAACCGAATACTCAATCCACTGTGCGGATTTACAAATTTGCATTAAAACTGTTATGCATACCGAAAACCTGTGAACTCACCAACTATACAATAGTTGACCCTCTCCTTTACATGCTTCGCAGGAAATATGAAGTAAGGTTGAACTTTAGAAGGCACCACAAGTAGCGGCATCCAACATTTTTCTTTATCATGTCAATTTCTGTTTTTGGACAAGTTTGTATTTTGGAACAAGATGTACTTTTGTAAACTTTTTATGATATGATGATTGTGTGTTGTCTTCTACCTTATGCAATGAAACCTTGAACTGTGACATCCCGTACTTCCGCTTTAGCGGGGTGTGACACCGACGCACTAGCTAACCTTGGATCAATGCTTAATAAGTCGCCATTCGACGCTATTCCTATGATACATCTAGCCACCTCGTCTATTGAAGGCTCTAAAGAAATCTGTGCTCTTAGCACGGAGAACAGTTGGTCGTCTGAAATCCAAAATTACCTTATGCACAACCAACTACCTGAAGATCGAATGGAAGCTCGCAAGATTCGGTTTAAAGTATCAAAATACATAATCATTGGCGATAGACTCTATCGACGCTCATCGACGGTTCTAAATCTAAGATGCATTGAAAATCCCGAACAGGTACAAAATATCCTAAAGGAGATGCACGATGGCGAGTGTGGCAACCACTCAGGTGGTCGCAGTCTTGCAAACCGTATCTCACGACAAGGCTATTATTGGCCGACATTAAGGCAAGACGCCACCAGGTACGTCCAAAGCTATGACGCATGTCAACGACATTCAGGTATGATCCATGTTTGGGTAAAAAATCACACCTCACGACCGACGCTAGAAAACTCATATAATATTTCCACACGACCACCATTGTATTAGGATACGGTCTTACAAGTTATTCACAGACGTATGCTCGGTCGTACGTAATTATCCTGGTTGTACATTCCATACGACGACGCATGAGACTTAAGACGGTCGTACGCTTTATACTAACCGTTAGCAGTCAAACCCGTTTTCTTTTATTCATTAATGCAGGTTTAATGGCATTCACGGTGCAAACGGTCAATAACGATAAGCTCATCAATAGCATTCAAGACCGACAACGGTTACAAAACCAATCATCAAAGCGCCATTAAGGGCCAGCGGAAGCTATAAAAGAGCCTGTGCTACAACCGAAAAAGGGGATCCAGTTTTTGATCTATCTTCAAGATATTTCGCTCTGCTCCATCTACTTTCTAAGCAACTTTACATCAGAAATGCAGCAATTCACAAGGCTTTCGAACAAATATCGCTGAAACTCCTTCGCACGACAGCAGTTCAAACCGCACGACACACGTCATTTGCACACGACTAAGTTTATTTTACATTCACTTGTAATCTGTTGTACACAAAACACCTGTTACAAAAGGACTTTCGCCTCTGTTTGGCGACTATAGTGCACCGTCGACTCTCACAAGTCGACCGCGGTTTTTTCCCTCGTTTTGGGGTTTTCCGCGTCACCAAATCTCTTGTCTTTTTTTACTTTTTCCCGCGATTGTGTTGCTTGCCCTTGAGATACGTTTCTTTAGTTGTTAAAAGTCCACACTAACCTCAAGTTGTACTTCTGTGCGATTTTTGGCATTAATAGTTTGGCGCCATCCATGGGACCCCATCTAGAGAAAATCTCAAGCCAAAACATACATCGCTCTAACGATCTTGCAAATGTTTTTGTTGATTCCAGGATAATGGCAGCCCCATCTGATCCTGCAGCACAGCAATCACAGGCCCAGGGCACCCCTGAATCCGAGGATGCCTATAGTCTGGAAGAAGTCATCTTAGATCAGAGCAAGCCTGATCAGATTGTCTTCATGGGGGCATCATTAGATCCTGCCATAAAAAGTCAACTAATCTCCTTTTTGCAGGAATATGCTGACTGTTTCGCTTGGACGCACGAAGACATGGTAGGTATAGACCCTAGTGTCATTTCTCACAAGCTGAACGTCGACCCGTCTTTTAAACCAGTAAAGCAAAAGCGTCGAAAGTTCTCTCCTGAGCGGAACAAAGTGATCAACGATGAGGTCGACAATTTGCTCAATACCGGGAAGATCAGAGAGGTGAAATATCCCGACTGGTTAGCCAATGTCGTGGTCGTACAAAAAAAAGAACGGAAAATGGCGAGTCTGCATCGACTTCACAGACCTTAATAAGGCCTTTCCTAAAGATCCATCCCCGTTACCTCACATCGACACTATGGTTGACGCGACCGCATGACATGAACTCCTGACGTTCATGGACGCCTATTCTGCGTATAATCAAATCTTGATGCACAACGAAGACCAAGAGAAGACTGCCTTCATGACAGACAAAGGCATCTATTGCTGCAAAGTCATGCCTTTTGGTCTGAAGAATGCGGGGTCGACCTACCAACGATTGGTTAACAGGATGTTCAAAGAACATCTTGGCGACACCATGGAGGTCTACATTGACGACATGCTTGTCAAATTCAAGCAGGCGACCGATCATATTTCCCATCTGAAAAAATCCTTTGACATCCTGCGGAATTATCAGATGAAATTGAATCCTACGAAATGCTACTTCGGGGTAAGAGCAGGGAAATTGCTAGGCTATATGGTCACGCGATGTGGCATAGAGGCCAACCCGGATCAAATCAAGGCGTTGATGAACATCAAGTAGCCCAAAAACTTTAAGGAGGTCCAACGACTCACGGGTCCTGTGGTCGCCCTAAATCCCTTTATCTCACGATCGTCGGATAAATGTCGTATATTCTACTGGACGGACGATCACGAGCAAGCGTTGCAACGATTGAAAGAATATATAGCCGTCCCGCCATTACTTTCAAAGCCAGAAGAACACGAAGTCCTACAAATGTACCTCGCCGTAAGTCCTCACTCTGTAAGCGCCGTCTTAACTAGAGAGGACGACATGCAGCAAATGCCGATTTACTACGTCAGTAAATCTCTGTTGGACGCAGAAACCCGATATACGTCCATGGAAAAATTACTTTTGTCACTAGTGACAGCGGCAAAAAAGTTACGACATTACTTTGAATCCCATCCCATTACGGTCGTGACGAGTTTTCCTCTTAAGTCGATTCTAAGGAAGCCTGAGCTATCAGGACGACTAGCAAAATGGAGCATATACCTCAGTAGCTATGACATCGACTTTAAGCCTCGCACAGCAATAAAATCGCAGGTCTTGGCTGATTTCGTCGCTGACTTCAGTCCTGAACTGGAAACAGAAGCGCAGACCGAAATTTGCACTGTGGCGACTATAAGCGACACGACCTGGGTACTCCATGTCGACAGTTCCTCGAACTCTAGAGGAGCAGGCCTTGGTGTCGTCTTAAAGTCCCCACAAGGGGGCAAGATGGTGTACTCCATACGATGCAATTTCAAGGCTACCAACAACGAAGCGGAGTACGAAGCCCTGATCGTAGGCATGGATATGGCTCGTGACTTGGTGGCAGTCGCGCTCCACGTCAGAAGCGATTCCCTACTGGTCGTAAACCAAATAAGCGGGGAATTTTCAGCCAAAGATTCCAAAATGATGGCTTACCTCAGAGTAGCCAAAGATAAGTCCAAAATGTTTGATCCGTTCTCAATCGAGCAAATTCCCAGAGATCAAAACACTCAGGCGGACGCACTAGCTAACCTTGGGTCAGCACTCAAAAAGCCGTCGTTCGACGCCATTCCCATGATCCATCTAGCGACATCGTCTATTGAAGACTCTAAAGAAATTTGTGCTCTTAGCACGAGAGACAGTTGGTCGACTGACATAAAAAATTACCTTATGCACGACCAACTACCTGAAGATCGAATGGAAGCTCGCAAGATTCGATTCAAAGCATCGAAATATCTAATCATTGGCAATAGGCTCTATCGACGCTCGTCGACGGGTCTAAACCTAAGATACATCGACAACTCCGAACAGGTATAAAACATTTTAAAGGAAATGCACGATGGCGAGCGCGACAACCACTAAGGTGGTCGAAGTCTTGAGAATCGTATCTCACGACAAGGCTATTACTGGCCGACATTAAGGCAAGATGCCGTCAGGTATGTTCAAGGCTGTGACACATGTCAACGACATTCAGATATGACTCACCAACCCTCCGAACCTTTGCATACGTCCTTAATTCCATGGCCTTTCATGAGGTGGGGAATGGACATCGTTGGCAAATTGCCTCCTGTCCCAGGGCAGAAAGTTTTCTTGTTAGTCCTTACAGATTATTTTTCTAAATGGATAGAAGCAGCCGCTTACTCCCAGATTCGGGACAAAGAAGTTATTTCTTTTATCCAGACTAACATCATGTGTAGGTTCGGAATCCCTTCCGAAATTGTGTGTGACAATGGGTCGCAATTCATAAACGATCGTACACTACGATTTTGTGAGGATCGTAATATCAGACTTACGACCTCAACCCCACATTATCCCCAATCTAACGGTCTTGCAGAATCGAGCAATAAAGTCATCATCAATTCAATCAAGAAAAGACTTAAAACCGCAAAAGGGAAGTGGGTTCGAAGAACTCCCATTGGTCCTATGGGCCAATCGTACGACGCCCAGAACATCAACAAGACAGACACCGTTCTCATTAGTCTACGGTTGTGAAGCCGTCCTACCTGTTGAAATTCAACTCCCGACATCGAGACATATGTCTGTCGATCATAACTTGGTAGATCTAAGCTACGATCTCGACGCTTTTGAAGAGATAAGAGAATCTGCTTTGGTCAGGATGGCATCTCAACGGCAAGTCGTCGAGCGACATTTCAATAAAAACGTTATGGCTAAAATCTTTTGGGTAGGCGACTACGTCTTACGACGAGTGTTCCAGAACACTAAGGAACCCAATGCAGGTAAGTTGTCCACTAAGTGGGAAGGACCCTATCGAATATCTAAGGTCGTCGGGAAGGGTGCTTACAGGCTACAAACCCTCGATGACCAAGACATCCCACGAAGCTGGAATGCAGTACATCTAAAAAGTACTTCTTTTGAATTGTTTCGATTTATTTCGACAAACGATTACTGACTTACGCATCGGAGGGTCGTTGGTCAAACCAACGACCACCCCTGGACCTTATATGACAGGTTCGTAAGATCACACGAACATCAGTCTTACGACCTATATTGTGGGAAGATAAAGTCATGACTTATAATTCATGACTCATACGACGGAAACTGAATCTTACAATTCAGTCTACAGACTTTACAGTGAGAAGTCAGTCTCTAAGACTTACATTTCGTTACACAGGTCTTATGATCGCCACAAATATTCTTTCAGCTAAGTGTCGGAACCAAAGTCTTATGACTTGAGTTCCACACTCGAAATATTTACGGCCCGGTCGCCCGATTACTTACAAAGGTTATTTACACCCGTATCGTGCGATTCTACATTTTCGCCTTATCTATACTAGTTTATTTTGTTTATTTACAACAAAGTAAAATACGCGAAAATACACTTGTATTAATTCCAAAAATAAATACAAGACTAGGCACGACCACCAACGGTCGCCCTAGAACGAAATAAAAAAGATCAATGAGGACCCTGGTTAACTCCACCCTCATCTTCCGCACCACTCGTCATGGTCTCCGCGGAGTCAGTATCGTCGATCCTATAATCTTGGTCGAGATCCTCTTTGGTCCCGACGTGTTCAAGGTAGGACGCGACCTCGGCCTCTGCGCCAGCTAGAGGGTTTTTCCCCTGCAGGTGACGGCGCATAATCGCCGCCCTGACCTTCAGTGTGACAACCGTCAAAATTGCGTTCAGGTTAGAACTGCACTAAATATATCAGATACAATTATTTTATGTCACACTGTCTAGTTTTAGCAGTAAACCCGACACAGTAGGGGAAAATTAGAATTTGCGTCTAAAATCCCTCAATTTAGGAAATTATCCATACATCTCATAAAATGCCTACTAAAAATATTCATACACTTATATATGTATATGTTTATATATATACAACCTACAAAAATAAATACTAATAATTCAACTAGTTTATTTATTTTTACCAATTAAATTCAATATTTCAACTAATTAAAAGATTTAATTAAAATTAAATTAAACACAACTTTAAACACCATCATTTTAACCAAACCCACACTCCACACCCTCTCCTTTCCCCTCTCCCAAAACCGGCCACCCCTACCCCCTAACCCCTCTCTCTCACTCCATAAATACCCCCCCAATCCCTCATTTCTACTCTTCACTCATTTCCTCTCAACTCTCTCTAAGAGTTTACTCTCTTTTCTCTCTATTCTATCTTCTTCAAGGCTTCAAAGTCCAGCCCCTAAAACCTCAAGAAACTCAAGGTAAAATCTGCTCCTAGCATCCTCTAATCATCTACATACATGCATCTTTCTCATTTCAAGTTATCTTCCTCAAACTCTAGTCTTTTCACTTTTATTTTGCTAAGACAATCCTTGGTATCCTAATGTTTGTAGATTCATCACCATGACACTTTGCTGTCATAGAAAGTGTGATGAATCCATCATCAAACCCATATTAGTGACCCAAGAATGTCTTACTTGAATGTTTTCACAAAAGCTCAAGAACATCAAGTTTTAAAAAAAATGTCTTGGTTAGATGGTTTGCATAAACTCATTGCATGTTGATTTTTGTAAATAAAAAGCAAGTTTTCAGCTGAGAATAATCATTTTATGTGTTAAAAATCGTGGGTAAACAAAAAGAACAAAATCTTGGAAAAAGCCAATGGAAAAATAGCATTTATTTCATGGAGCTATTTCCAACAGCATGCTTTCAGAGTTTTACACTGACTTTGCATGCCCATATATCTCTCAAAAATACTCCAAATAGATTGATTTCTTTTCTGGAACTTTATTTTACGAGTTATGAATCAAACCCAACTGGAATCTTTGAAAAACATTGAGTTTTCGACCTTCAAACAGTTTACACAAAAACAGTGTGCATCAGCAGCATTTTCTGTCACTGTTTACGTCATGTTTTATTTCATGCACTTATATTACTCTAAAAATCATGGGACTTATGGCAAAAGTTTCCTAACACATGGAAGTACTTATCCATAAAATACCAGAACTAAACGACCTCTGGAAGTATTCTGATATCAACCGATTCGAGATGGTTAGTCTCCAAAGAAATAAGGGTTGAGGAAGGGAACGAATTGCAACAATTTTCTCATATATCCATTAATTGAACCAAGCAACATAAATAAGAAACTGACTCTAACTACTTCTACCACTACCCTGAATACTATCCACTAACTCCTGTTATTTCTCCATGACTCAACTAATACTTGTTGACCAAGACAACTTAAATTAAAGACACTTAATTAATAAAACTAATAAGAAATGCATTGCTTGCTTGGCTTGGACTCGATCAGCTCCTGAAACGGATGGGCAGGTCTGCGTTTCTTTTGGGTCTTCTATTGGGCTCTCGATCTTCCTTGTGTTCTGTTGGGTCGTGGTTGGTATCAGTACCCTCTCCTTCAGATTGGGCCTTGTCCTCAAGGCCCGAGTTTGGTGACGGAAAAGTGTCAACCGTGTAGGAATTCTGCAGATGCGGGAATGACTCAAAAAAAGGAGTGGAGTCTTCCCAGGTTGCTTCAGTGACATCACTATGGTCCCATTTGACCAGAACTTGATTTTTTGGCTGACCGTTTATGAGAACACAACGACTCTTGATGATCTCGGCAGACTGCAGAGTGGGGTGGCCATCCAATGAGACCTCGGGAAGTGGGGCGATCGTGGGCGGTATTGGCCCGTGGTACTGCCGGAGAAGTGAAACGTGGAAGACAGAATGGATGCGTGTACCTTCGGGCAGAGCTAACCGATATGCGACCTTGCCTATCCTAGCCAGAATCTGGAAAGGTCCGAAGAAACGTTTCGATAGTTTTGCCGAAGGACGTCGTTGGACTGTCGACTGCCGGTAAAGTCGCAGACGAAGATAAACCCAGTCACCGACATAAAACTCGTGGTCCAGTCGGTGCTTATTCGCCTGAGAGGCCATACGTTGTTGTGAGCGGAGGAGGTGGCACTTGAGCATAGAAATGACACGGTCATGGTCCCCGAGTGTGCCATCAATAGAATCGATGTAGGAACTGCCAAGAGTGTAAGAGGGTATTGTCGGAGGTAGTCGACCATACAAAGCAGTGAAGGGGGACATATTGATAGCAGTGTGGTGTGTCGTGTTGTACCAAAATTCCGCGAGATAGAGATAATGGACCCATTTAGTTGGCTCATCACTTACAAAGCACCGTAAATAAGACTCGAGGCAGCGATTTACCACTTCAGTTTGCCCGTCTGATTGAGAATGGTAGGCACTTGAGACCAAAAGGCGGGTCCCTAGACGAGCAAAGAGTTCCTTCCAAAAGCGGCTCACAAAAATAGGGTCACGGTCGGAGACAATGGACTTGGGAAGACCATGTAGCCGGTAAATATGAAGCAGGAACAGTTGAGCGAGGGAGGCAGCCGTGAGTTTGGGTGGAAGTGGCACAAAATGTGCAAATTTGGATAGTCGGTCGACGATAACCCAAATGGAAGTTTTTCCTTGTGATGGCGGAAGGTGCGTAATAAAATCCATCGAGATGTCATCCCAAACCTTATCGGGAATCGGCAATGGTTGCAAGAGGCCATAAGGCTTATGTGTCGGATATTTAACCTGTTGACACGTAGAACAAGTTAGAACAAAATCACGTACCGATTGCTTTAGTCCCGGCCAGTAAAAAGAAGCAGAAAGGCGCAACAATGTAGCTTGGATGCCGGAATGGCCACCGACTGGGGAGGAGTGAAATTCTTCCAAAAGCCGTTGACGTAAAGTAGGAATGTTCGGAATGAGCAGACGCTGGTGGACATAGATAAGCCCATCATGGAGATGATGGTTCGGAAAATGAGCTGGATCAGTAGCGATATCTCGAACCATTGTTAATCCGACAGGTTCAGTAGTGAAATAATCACGTACTGTTGATAACCAAGGAAAAGTGGGTGTCGAAAAGCTGAGAAGTGACGGCTCGTCCATTCGACTCAAGGCATCGGCCACCTTGTTTTCGCGACCCAGTTTATAAACGACCTCAAACTCGTAGCCAAGCAGTTTGGTGGCCCATTTATATTTGTCAGGGGTTTGAACCACTTGGGTAAGAAGATGACGTAGACTGCGCTGGTCCGTAAAAATACGAAAGCGACGACCCAAAAGATATTGACGCCATTTTTTTACTGCCTCTGTGATGGCATATAGTTCGCGGATGTAAGTCGAGGCCGTTTGCATGCGTGGACATAACTTTTTGCTGAAAAAGGCAATGGGATGATCAGCTTGAGATAAAACAGCACCAATACCGGAACCTGAAGCGTCGGTGGTGACTTCAAAGTCCTTGGTGAAATCAGGAAGGGCGAGAACGGGTAGCGACGTCATGGCCTGTTTTAGAGCCTGGAAAGCATCCGCAGCGGCGGGGGTCCAATTGAATTGCTTATGTTGCAACAGATCAGTAAGTGGAGAGGCAATTGTGGCATAATTAAGAACGAACCGTCGATAGTATCCGACAAGACCCAAAAATCCTCGCAGTTGAGTAACTGAAGTCGGTGGTGGCCAATTCAGAATAGAGTCGATCTTGTCAGTATCGACTACGACGCCGGCGGCGGAAATTACGTGGCCCAAGTAATGGACGCATTCCACTACAAAGGTACACTCCGTGAGCTTGGCAAAGTAACGGTGTGTGGAAAGGAGATCGAAGACATACTCAAGGTGTTGGAGGTGTGAGGCTCGGGACAGGCTATAAATGAGTATGTCGTCAAAAAAGACTAACACGAAGACGCGGAGAGAAGCGCGGAAAAGGTCATTCATGGCTACTTGAAACGTGGTGGGGGCATTGGTGAGACCAAAAGGCATCACCACGAATTCGTAATGGCCATCAACGGTACGAAATGCGGTTTTGGGAATGTCCTCATTGGCGACGCGGATTTAGTGATAACCAGCTCGTAGGTCGATTTTGGAGAAGAAACGAGCTCCGTGAAGTTCGTCCAGAATTTCGTCAACGGTAGGAATTGGAAATCAATCACGGACTGTTATGGCATTTAAAGCTCGGTAATCGACGCAAAAGCGCCAAGTCCCATCTTTCTTGTGAACGAGGAGAACCGGGGAGGAATATGGGCTTTGACTTGGCCGGATCACGCCATCTTTTAGCATTTCGGAAATGAGATCCGACATAATGGCTTTTTGGTAGTGTGGGTAGCGGTATGGACGTACAGTGACCGGTTCGGAGAGCGGTTTTAAAGGAATATGGTGGTCATGACATCGAGGTGGGGGAAGGCTATCTGGTGGCTGGAAAAGGCAGCGGTAACGGTCCAACAAGGCCTGGACATCCGGGTCAGTGGTAGGTGGTGAGTCAGGAGGCGGTTGTGGGGAGGATGGCTTGTGATTAAAAAGTAACGTGTGCATGGAGGCAACAGCGTTTTGGTGGAGTAATTGGGAAATGGTGCTCGGAGAAGCAGGGGTGGAAAGGGGTTCACCTTGGAGAATAACAGTGTCGGAGCCATGACAAAAGGTGAGGCGGGGGATAGAGAAGTCGGCAAGGATGGGGCCTAAAGAACTAAGCCAAGACATGCCGAGCACAACGTCGGCGCCTTCAATGGGGAGGACAAAGAGTGAAATATGGAAAAGGGTACCGGATAAGGACACAGGAACATTGGAGCAAAGACCATCACAATGGAGGAGGGAGCCGTTTCCGACCATAACAGGGAAGGAGGTGATAGGAGTGATTGGTAGGCGTAGGTGGCTGGCGATACGAGGTTGCACGATGTTGTGCGTACTGCCAGAATCGACTAGGATGGTGAGTGGTTGGCCGACGATAAATCCACGAACCCGGAGTGACTTTGGGGATGATAGACCGAGAAAAGCGGCCGGGGAAAGGGCGAGAAAATGCTCGTCTGGTGTGTCGGTGGACAGCAGGGGTTGTGTTTTGGAATCGACGGTAGGGAAAAACGACTCGGTTGCGGCCACAGCGGGGGTTCATCTGCGGTGTCGGGGTAGGGGTTGGCATCATTGTGAGCAACCAAGAGAAATTGAGGAGGGTTGCAACGATGGCCCGGTTGAAATTTTTCCGGGCAACGGAAACACAAACCTGCTGCCCGACGTTTAGATATTTCATCTGGCGAGAGGCGTTTAAAAGGTAGGTTAGTAGTTGGACGAGGCGGGGCTGGTAACAAGGGCGGTGTTGGTGTGGGCGGTAGCGATCGCGAAAAAGACGGGGATGGGGTTGGTCGAGTGGAGGTAGAGCGGAAACGGGAATCGGCTAATTTGTCCTCGATTAGTTTAGCGAGGCCAATGGCTTGGTGAATAGAGCAGGGATGGTGGATGGATAATTCCTGTTGGATGTCGCACCGTAGACCGGAGATAAAGCAATTGAGGGATGCCTCTTGGGAGAGACCGACCATACAGTTACTTAACCTTTTGAACTCCGCTTGATAGACGGCGACGGTAGAGGTTTGGCGTAGTTTAAAAAGGGTAGCTTGGTGATTTTCGTAGGAAGATGGGCCGAACCGGAGTTCCAATGCCCGGGTGAAGTTGTCCCAAGTGCTAAGGAGACGGTTTTTATGAAGATATTTGTACCAGCTCAAAGCGTCACCTTTGAGGTAGAAAGAGGCAATGGGTAGACGCTTGTCGACAGCGATGTTATAGAACTGGAAATACTGATCAGCCTGGAAGAGCCAATCGAGGGGTTCGGTACCATCGAAGGTTGGGAGATGGATCTTGGGAGGGCGTATGTCCAGGTTGTGTTTAGGTGTGGGTGGGGTGAAGTCATAGTCGGTAACGATGGAGGAAGATAGGCGATCGAGGTCATCCGGTTTAGGTTTCTCGAGTTTGGCGGCGACGGATGTCAAGGCGGCAGTAAGGGCTTCCAAGGTTTTGGTAGTACTGGTCTGGTTTGACAGAAGTTTGGCAATGTTGTCGGTTTGTTTGGCGATGTGATCGGCCATGGTAGCCAAGGAGTCGTCAATGGGAGGAGAGTGGCGTTTGGGAGGCATGAGGAAGCAATGAAAGCACCAATTGATATCAACCGATTCGAGATGGTTAGTCTCCAAAGAAATAAGGGTTGAGGAAGGGAACGAATTGCAACAATTTTCTCATATATCCATTAATTGAACCAAGCAACATAAATAAGAAACAGACTCTAACTACTTCTACCACTACCCTGAATACTATCCACTAACTCCTGTTATTTCTCCATGACTCAACTAATACTTGTTGACCAAGACAACTTAAATTAAAGACACTTAATTAATAAAACTAATAAGAAATGCATTGGTTGCTTGGCTTGGACTCGATCAGCTCCTGAAACGGATGGGCAGGCCTGCGTTTCTTTTGGGCCTTCTATTGGGCTCTCGATCTTCCTTGTGTTCTGTTGGGTCGTGGTTGGTATCATATTCCAAACAGTAACCACAAGTGACCTCTAATTCTGACTTCTAACAACTATATCATAATATAGCTATATGCTATCTCTTGACACTTTTTCTCACCTTTGGTGAAGAAGTTGTGGTATATTTATATATATGTACTATATATATATACTTACTTATCCTAACCTTTATTTATTTACGCATTTTACTTACGCTCTAACAATCTAACATATTGTTATGGACCCTTTTCATCATTTCATGATGAAATTGTGGTATTTATATATGTAATATATATGACCTAATATCTAACTTTATTTACATACTATACATATAATCCTATTTATTGACCCTTTCGTCATTTGTCACGACAACACTTCGGTAATCTCGAACCATCATATGTAACATTTCATCTTGAAGTTGAACTATTGATATCAAAGAACCTATAACAACATACAAAATATCAACAAAGGCATTTTATGATGAATTGGATATTTAACCGACCAAAGTCTAGAACTTAGAATCTTACTAGTGTCCTTACGTTCGTAGGATCGGAGTAGGATCGCCTCAAGGAACACATTACGCACTTTTGGGAAACATCTACGCAATCCACCGTGAGTCTTCATAGCCCCTTTTACTGTTTTACATATTTTTGGGGTGAAAAGCATGTTACAACTTTATTCGAAATCAACTGTTTTCGTTACTGAAATACTATGCATGTTTAACGCTCTACGGTACGTATGCACATGTTAAAGCTTCTAAGTTATGCTATCATACAAGAAAGTCCCTACAATTTTACATTACCTCATTAACTCACGAGTGAGCCATGATGATTATGAATAACGTTATTTGGTTGATCACCCACTTACGGTAAAGTAAGTGCATAATTGTTACAACGCATGTTAGTGATAGAACCTGATTTCGGGGCATACAACACAAGGTCAAGAGGTTTGGGTAATGGCTTAGCTTGCTACCTCTGAGGCATTACATTATATATACCATGAGCATGCAAAACAAAACGAAACTTTACAACCAAGAGTTGTACTACGATTTTGAAAGTACGAAACTTTACAACTTACACTAACGTTTTTAGTGTGTACAAAAACCTATGAACTCACCAACTATTTTTAGTTGACACTCTCCTTTACATGATTTTCAGGAAACAACAAGTAAGGACATTAGCGACTTCCAACTTATTTCATCATGTCAAGTTTACTTTTGTTATTTTGGACAAAATGTATTTCTAAAAACACGGTGTAATTGTACTATTTTGATATGATGATTGTATGTTGTCTTCTACCTTACGCTTTTGAAACATTTAGCAGTGACATCCCGTGTTTCCGCTTTAGCGGGGTATGACATTCAGACGGGTCAGCGCCTTGAATGAGAGGAGCTTCTCCTCCAAGGCCCCCGTCTTGGCCTCAGCGGCCATAACCGACGACCTAAGCTCCCCTACTTGTTTTTCGCGCACGGCGAGGGACGCCTTAGTCTTCGTCATCTCTGCTTCATAAGCAGAGGCCCTTTCCAACGTCTCCTTGAGACGATTTTGGAGCTCCTCCTTCTCCATCGACGACGTCTCCAGAAGACTCTTGAGATCGTCCACTTGAACGGAGAGAACCTCCGCTTTGGCCTTAGCCGCCTGTTCCTCCTCTCGAGCTTTGCGCTCTTCCTCTTGCGCTAGCTGATGTTTCTCAGCGATGCAAGGAGCGACCTTCTGGAGCTCCTCTAGTTGGCCGAAAAGGCACAACGACGCCTGGAACGCCTGCAGTCGCACGAAAAGTTATGTCTTACTTACTAAATAGAGGAAGAAACACACGACGAAAATTAAAAATTTACCAGGAACATCATGCCTGCGACGTGAGACCCTGTCTCGTCCACGATAGCACTACGGTAGCGATCCTTGAACGATGGTAGGAGAAATTTTCCCAAGTTAGGGAAAATCTTCGCCTTATCCAAGACGCCGTCCAGCAGGAAGTCCGACGGTAACGGAAAGTTCACCGTCGTGACTTCAGGGGATCCCTCAGTCTGGGGACCTTTCCCCTTCTTCTTCGTAGTGGACGACCTAAGCGGCGTCGTCCTTGGCACGTCCGCAGACGTCTTCGCCTTCTCAGGAGTGGTGGCCTTCAAAGGCTCTCCACCCGTCGACGACGGTTCCCTCGGGGGAACCGACCTCATCTTCTTCGCAACCCCTGACCCCGAAGACGGAGGATCCTTCCTCTTCAGCTCTTGGGCCTTCTTCGCCAAGGCCAACTGGGCATCCTTCTTCGACTTGCCCGAAGCTGACTGCATGTCAGAACCGCCTACGAAGAATAAAAAATATCAGAAATTGTCGTACGACCCAGAGGGGATTAAAACATATACAACTAGTAAACACTTACTTGACAAGTCTCTCGTCGGCTTCTTTCTTCAGCTTCTGAAGTGATGACGGTCGTACGACGAGGAGAGTCAAATAACTCTCCGACCCCACAAGAAAAAAGTCTCGCATCTTTTTCTTGAGAATCCACTGCGGGATCGAACCTCGCAAAATTGATATCTGAAAAACAAGCGACAAAGGATTAACAAAAGACAAAGCTAAGTACTGAAACACGTATGACAAAAAAAAATTTATACCACTGGTGTTCCACCCAGATGCGAACCAAGAAGTGTCCTCGTCTATACGGCCGAGCATCCGTACACGACCAAGAACATACCTAGCCTTCCACCCACGACTATGAATCTAGGTATCAGGGACCAAGGTATATCCACCCCTCAGTTTAGAGGTTAGGTTATAACGACGGTAGTCGTCCGACTTCACGTCAAACGCCGTCAAGAGATCACGCACCATGAAAGGAACATCCCAATCACTGGTGATCCGATCAATCTCCTGAAAGATTTACCAAAATTCAGGCAGGATCTGAGCAGGAGACAAGTCAAAGATGCCTAAAAACTCCCTGACCAGAGGAGTAAATGGCCATCTGAACCCTATTCTAAAAGGATATTCGTACATAACGAAAAATCCTCCTAAGCACTCCACCGGTCTAAGTTGGTCGGAAGTGTATAGACGGATTTCGACGGGAATACCCGCCGATAACCTAAACGATTCCACCTCCTCCTTCTCTTAGAAAAGGCTCACCGGCTCGGAGGAGACCGAGAAATCTGGCACAGAAATCTGTGATACGTACAGCTCCATAATGTCCTTAGACCCAGGAGCCTTTTTGGCTATTAACTTGAGTCGCATAATGAGAAGAGGGATAAGAGATCGTACCTTATGTGCCTAAAACTTCGAACGATCGAACGATATTTGGAAATCCTCTAACTTTTTCTCTCAGAAAACTCTCTCGAAAACGTGATGAAAGCGTAAAAACAAAACGATTCCGAAAGCATGGTATTTATGGCAAAGATCATGTCAGGTCGACCCGCTCGATGGTCGACACCTGTCAAATGACTTTTCACATGCATCATGTCGATGGGCGACACCTGTCCCCTAAACGTCTCTTCCCTACTGACACGCCGCCGTGACGTCACGACTACCTCACTTCCTCCAATCTGAAGCGAACCAAGACGGTTGGAATTCAACCAGACCCTCTCCCTAAGTGACACGTGTCGAGACATCGTCGTCGTATTTAAAATTCGAATTTCACGCCTAAATTTCAAATTTTAGGGGCAAACTGTTTGGGTAAAAAATCACACCTCACGACCGACGCTAGAAAACTCAGATAATATTTCCACACGACCACCCTTGTATTAGGATACGGTCTTACAAGTTATTCACGGACGTATGCTCGGTCGTACGTAATTATGCTGGTTGTACGTTCCATACGACGACGCATGAGACTTAAGATGGTCGTACGCTTTATACTAACCGTTAATAGTCAAACCCGTTTTCTTTTGTTCATTAATACAGGTTTAATGGCATTCATGGTGCAAACGGTCAATAACGATCAGCTCATCAATGTCATTCAAGTCCGGCAACGGTTACAAAACCAATCATCAAAGCACCATTAATGGCCAGCGGAAGCTATAAAAGAGCCTGTGCTGCAACCGAAAAAGGGGATCCAAATTTTGATCTATCTTCAAGCTATTTCGCTCTGCTCCATCTACTTTCTAAGCAACTTTACATCAGAAACGCAACAATTCACAAGGCTTTCGAACAAATATCGTTGAAGCTCCTTCGCACGACAACAGTTCAAACCGCACGACACACGTCATTTGCACACGACTAAGTTTATTTTACATACACTTGTAATCTGTTGTGCACAAAACACCTGTTACAAAAGGACTTTCACCCCTGTTTGGCGACTATAGTGCACTGTTGACTCTCATAAGTCGACCGCGGTTTTTTCCCTCGTTTTGGGGTTTTCCGCGTCACCAAATCTCTTGTCTTTTTTACTTTTTCCCGCGATTGTGTTGCTTGGCCTTGAGATACGTTTCTTTAGTTGTTAAAAGTCCACGCTAACTGTTTGGGCAAAATTCCACCAGTCTCGACCACGACCAAGGTAAGGAAAACACTTATTTTACTTCCCCATAGTAAGGTAAAATTATAGTACTTTGTCTCTTGGTTAAAAGTCAAATCGTATGTTATCTACCACACGACACTCGACCATGATGTCGTCTAGTTCTCACGACCGTCGAATAAGACCAGGCGACCTCGACCAACTAACGTTCGTTATGACCGTTACGTTTTTTCAGTGTTTAATGCAGGAGTCAACGTCGTTAATGACCAACGGCTACAACCAGTAAAGGGCCATTAACAGCATTAAAGACAATGTCCGTTATGACAGTTACGTAAAGCATTCAAGAAATCAATCAAAGCACCCGAAGGCTACAAATATAGAGTTCCATCATCATTGAAGGGGACCGCATCCAAGAATCACACTATGTACTCAAGAACATACGGAGAAAAGAACTTTCTCACAACAGATCGCTCTCGACGCACGACTCCCACACTCAACGCATAGTTTTTACGCACGACACACAGACCGTACACTCGACGCACATTGTTTTTATATTCGAAACACTTGTTACTTTACATTTCATAGTCTTTTCTTCATTTGTATTGTAATCTCTGTACGATCGACACCTGAAACATAAGGACATCGCCCCTGTTTGACGACCATAGTGCAGCGACGACTTCCATAGTCGTCTGTGGGTTTTTTCCTCGTTGAGGTTTTTCCCGCGTCACCAAAATTCTCTCTCTTTTACATTTTCTATCTTAATCGCACGCTTTGTCGAGAGATTCCTTTCTTTAGTTGTTAATTTCCACAATCGACCTTAAGTTGTACTTTTGTACGATTTTTGGCATTAACAGTTTGGCGCCATCCGTGGGACCCAATCTAGAGAAAATATCCGACAAACGAGCGTCCTACTAACGGTTTCTTAGAGTTTCTTCTGTTTTCGGATTCAGGAAAATGGCCACTCCTGAAAATCAAGAGCATGTCATCGCCCATGCACGAAAAGCTTGAGAGTGCACAAGATCCCCCTGCGATAGTTGATGACTATTGCTTGGAAGGAATCATTCTAGATCAGAGCAAACCTGATCAAAAAGTCTTTATCGGATCATCCCTCAGTCCCTGCCTCAGAGAAAAGTTAATATCTTTTTTGCAGGAATATGTTGATTGTTTTGCCTGGTCGCATGAAGATATGGTCGGCATAGACCCTAATGTCATCTCCCACAAGCTCAATGTCGACCCGTCGTTCAAACCTGTCAAGCAGAAGCGAAGGAAATTTGCTCCTGAAAGGAATAAGGTGATAAATGACGAAGTCGACAACCTTCTCAAGACAGGGAAGATTCGAGAAGTAAAGTACCCCGATTGGCTTGCTAACGTCGTGGTCATGGAAATAAAAATGGCAAGTGGAGATTCTGTATCGACTTCACAGACCTCAATAAAGCTTGTCCAAAGGATCCTTTTCCATTACCTCATATCGATGCCATGGTCGACGCAACAGCGGGGCACGAACTATTGACATTCATGGATGCCTATTCCGGATATAATCAAATCCTAATGCACATCGAGGACCATGAAAAAACCGCATTTATGATAGATCGAGGTATTTACTGTTATAAGGTTATGCCTTTTGGACTAAAAAATGCAGGATCTACTTACCAGCGCCTGGTGAACAAGATGTTCAAGGATCGTCTTGGCGACACAATGGAAGTGTACATCGACGATATGTTGGTCAAATCGAATCAAGCTATCGACCACGTCGAGCATTTGAGGCAATCGTTCGACATCCTTCGAGAGTACAACATGAAGCTTAACCCGCCGAAATGTTCCTTCGGTGTCAGCGCTGGAAAGTTCTTAGGCTATATGGTCACTCGTCGAGGAATCGAGGCTAACCCTGACCAGATCAAAGCCATTATTGAAATCAAATCTCCGAGAAATTTCAAAGAAGTCCAAAGGCTGACTGGTCGAGTAGCGGTGTTGAACAGATTTATCTCTCGATCTTCAGATAAGTGCCATCTATTTTACAATGTCCTCAGGAAGAACAAGGGTTTCGACTGGACCGACGGTCATGAGCAAGCATTGCAAAAGCTTAAGGAGTACATGACGTCGCCTCCTTTGTTGTCAAAACCTCACGATCATGAGGTGCTACAACTATATTTGTCTATTAGTCCCAACGCAGTAAGTGTCGTCCTAACACGAGAAGATGAAAAGCACCAACTGCCGATCTACTATGTAAGTAAATCTCTCTTGGACGCAGAAACCAGGTATTCCTCGATGGAAAATTTCCTTTTGTCGCTAGTCACAGCTGCTAAAAAACTGCGACACTATTTTGAATCGCATCCTATTACTATCGTGACTAACTTTCCTCTAAAGTCTGTCTTGAGGAAACCTGAGTTGACAGGTCGCTTAGCAAAATGGAGTATATATCTCAGCAGTTACGGCATTGATTTTAAGCCCAGGACCGCAATCAAATCGCAAGCCTTGGCAGACTTCATTGCTGATTTCAGCCCTGAACTGGAGAAAGAAGCAGAACTTGAAGTGTCAGCTGTGGCGACTCACGACGACGTGCCTTGGATTTTACATATCGACGATTCATCCAACGTTAGGGGTTCAGGACTAGGCGTCGTCTTAAAGTCGCCACAGGGGGGCAAGATGGTATATTCGGTCCGATGCGACTTCAAAACCACCAACAACGAAGCTGAATATGAAGCCCTGATCGTGGGGATGAATATGGCCTACGACACGGGGGCAATCGCGTTACATGTCAAAAGCAATTCTCTCCTGGTGGTAAACCAGATCAATGGAGAATTCGCAGCCAAAGATTCAAAAATGACAGCGTACCTAAAGATAGCAAAAGAAAAATCCGAAAAATTTAAATATTTTTCTATCGAACAGATTCCAAGGGACCAGAATACTTAAACCGACGCTTTAGCAAACCTTGGGTCTTCTTTGGTCAAGCCAATATTCGACGTTATCCCCATGATCCATCTGGCGACGTCGTCCATTGAAAACGTCGATGTCGTCCAGATTGAAGACGAATAGAATGATTGGTCGTGCGACATCCAGAACTTCCTCATGCACGACCAACTCCCAGAAGACAAGATGGAAGCCCGGAAGATCAGATTCAAAGCATCTAAATATGTCATGATCGGGGATAGGCTTTATCGACGATCGTCGACAAGATTAAACCTGAGATGCGTCATTAGCAAAAGTCAGGTCCAGAAAACCCTTCAAGAGATGCACGACGGCGAATGTGGCAATCACTCAGGAGGTCATAGTTTGGCTAATCGTATCTCTCGACAGGGGTATTTTTGGCCAACACTGCGACAAGACGCCATCAAATACGTCCAAAATTGTGATCCTTGTCAACGACACTCAGGTATGTCACATAAACCCTCTGAACCTTTGCACTCGACACTTATCCCATGGCCCTTCATGGGGTGGGGAATGGACATTGTCGGCAAGCTACCCCCGGCTCTGGGGCAAAAGGTATTCCTCCTTGTACTCACCAATAATTTTTCCAAATGGGTTGAAGCGGCTGCTTTTTCCCATGTAAGGGACAAAGAAGTCATTTCTTTTATCCAAACTAACATCATATGCAGGTTTGGGATTCCATCCGAAATTGTCTGTGACAATGGATCCCAATTCATCAGCGACAGAGCTCGACAGTTCTGTGAAGATAGAAAGATTAAACTGACAACCTCGACTCCTAGAACCCCCAAGCCAACGGACTTGCCGAATCGAGCAATAAGACCATTGTAGCTTCGATGAAGAAAAGACTAAAAGCTGCAAAAGTAAAATGGGTCGAAGAACTCCCTTCAGTCCTGTGGACAAATCGCACGACACCTCGCACGTCCACAGGACAAACCCCTTTTTCTCTAGTCTATGGCTGTGAAGCAGTTCTCCCGGTCGAGGCCCAACTCCTAACTTCAAGGCATACTTCAGTCGATCACAACTTGGTCGATTTAGGATACGACCTCGACGCCCTCGAAGAACTTAGAGAATCAGTCTTGATTAGAATGGCGTCACAAAAACAAGCGGTCGAGCGACATTTCAATAAAAACGTCAAAATCAAAGTCTTTCAAGAAGGCAACTACGTCCTCCGACGAGTATTCCAAAACACTCAAGAGCTCAATGCAGGTAAACTTTCCGTTAAGTGGGAAGGGCCTTATTGTATATCTGAAATCATGGGTAAAGGAGCCTATCGGCTCCAGACCCTCGACGACCAAGAAATCCCACACAGCTGGAATGCAACGCACCTAAAGAGGTATTTCTTTTAAACCCTTTTCCATATGATTTTTTATTCACCTCGACGATAACTAACTTAAGCATCGGAGGGTCGTTGGTTATCCAACGAGCAACCTTTGACAATATTTTATCGCAGGATCGCATGACAAAAGTTTATCGAGTGACTTTCCCAAGATGGCATAACATAAAGTCTAATATACTGCTCGATATGTGATCGCACGATTCGATTATGCAATCGACCCGCAATCTGAGTGTTTCGACTAAGAAAGGCCTCATGTTCTGAACAAATGCTCTAAACGCATGTATACTTGATTTTCACACGACTAATGTTATAGTCATTATCTTTCAATAAAAAGCCTTAGTCGCACGTATCTACGGTTATATTCTATCTACAAGAGTGTTTATACAATTGAAATTACTTTCGACAAATGCTTGTAGTGAACAAATCCCACGAAACTTCATTCATACTTAAACATAATTACATTAGACAACTCGATCACTGACGATCATGTATGAAAAATTCATAAAAAAAGTTTATACTAAGGCTAGAGAAGATTGTCGGCCGCATCTTCGCCCGAAGTCTCGACCTTAGAATCTTCGTTGACCCTGAAGCGCATTAAAGAACTTATGCAAGGATCAAACGAGTATGAAAGACAAAACTGGAAATTGTTTCCCAGTATCTTACGCCACAACACGTCGTCCGCAGTATCTTGAGAATGCGGCTCTTAAGATTAATGTTAAGGTTGGAGGATGGAATATGATACTCTCGACGATCGACTTCCAGACCAACGTCTTCTCTATATTTGCATATCACACGAACAGAGATCGAAGCATCTGTAAAAACAAAAGAAATATGTTAGCTTGCAAAAACATTGAAAACATGAGTTTGGAAAGAAAAACTTACAACGAACGCCTGTATGGCTATATGTGATCCTGTTTTCGCGACGGAGATCCCCCGAAAATGCTCCGCGAAAGACAGGAGCTGATATTTCCCCAGATGCGGAAATGACTCCGTCCCGTCTAGGACATCGTCATCTAGAAAGTCCAACGGCAACATAAAGTTGACCGACGTGACTTTCCTCTCACCCTCTCCCATCTTTACACCCTGGCCCTTGTCGGCTGACAAAGGGATTGACATGGCTGCAGAGGACATCGTCGCCAGATGCGTAAGGACCTCCGATATCGCATCAAATGCAACCCACGCCTTCGAAGACATCTCCCACGGAGCTGTCATCCTCGACTTTAGTGAAACCTCAACGTAACGATCAAAGTCTTTGCAAGCAAGCTCGGGATGTACCATTCTCCTAGCAGAAATAATAAGCACCCTCACCAGGGGACAAGCATAAAAACGATGAATTCAGAAATCCTTGAAGACTTAAGCAAAAGGTCATACCTTATATAGATACTCAAAAGCCTCGAAGCTTTAAGCAAGAAGAAAATCTTGCCAAACTTGGAAAATATTGAGCAAAGAACAACAAGGAAATCAAGAAGAAATCTCTGTGTAAAATTGGTAATGCCAAAAATCGCACCAAAGGGACAACTTAAGGTCGATGTGGACTTAATCAACTAAAGAAAGGATCTTTCGACGAGACGTGCGACAAAGACGAAAATGTAAATGAGACAAGGGATTTGATGACGCAGGAAAAACCTCAATCGAGGAAAAAACCTGCGGACGACAAGGGATGTCGTCGCTGCACTATGGTCGCCAATCAGGGGCGACATCCTTGGTACTGGCGTCGGTCGTACGATGATTACAATACAAATGAAGGAAATACTTCGAAATGTAAAGTACAAGTGTTTAAATGTGATAACAAGTGTTTGTCGTGTGTGAATACAAAGTGTGAACTATCTGTCGAAGGCTGATGTCGTGCGTTGAGACTGATACTTGAGCTTTTCCTTCGAGTGTTCTTGAGTTCGCTGTAGGATTCTGGCTTTCAGTACTCAATCTCCAGAGTTTGAATGTTCTTTGCTATGAGTTTGGGTTATTTTCTCTGCTATATGATGATGTTCGCTGAAGTGTATTGGATGTTAATCGATGTCCCCTGAAATGAGGCTTTAGCTTGACTTTTATAGTCTTCGCATCATTAATTAACCCCATTAATGATTCAATCAACGGCTACAACGGTTGGAAACGGTCGCCGGAGTGATTATCCATGATGATCTTCGTCCGTTACAGCTATCGATCGTTGATGGTTGCGTCGGCTATATTCGTTGCTCTTTAATGACTTTGACTCCTGCATTAAACACTTAACAAACGTAACAGTCAAGGTTAACGTTAGCTTTGATCGAAAGTACAATGATCTTACGCGATGGTCGCACGGAGCGGGCGATACTATGGTCGAGCGTCGTGGGGAACGTACGACTTACCTTTTACGGGCGACGACGGATGTTTTATGGGTTCCTGTCGAGACCTTATCTTAATACAAGATTTTACTTATGACGTGCGATTTACCTTCTCTGGTCGTGGTCGTACGACGTGATTTTTTGCCCAAACAGTTTGCCCCCAAAATTTGAAAGTTGAATGTCAAATTTAAGTTTTAAATTTTGTCAATCAGACGCATAGGAAATAAAACAAGAGTTAGAAATTACCTCAATCGCCTTGGAGCTAGACTGGTTCGTTTCTAACTGAACGAGAAGTTGAAAAAGGAACGGGGTCGTGACGTCATACTGACACACGATGATGCTTACCAGCTGTTAAGGACAGGTGTCGACGATCCCTGCGGTCATACGAAAGGACGGGGACGTGCAGCGTTTATCCAGGGATTCGACTTGACATGATCGACTGCATAAATAAAGATTACGATGGATCTTTTCTTGGCGATTTCCGTTCGATTAAAACTTGTCAGGGTTCTTTGACCTAATTTAAGTTTTTCTGAGATCATATAAGATATGACCTTCCAGTTTGCGTATGCGTCGCAAGTCTATTGCTAGAAAGCCTAGAAAAAACTGGGATATTTGGGGTTTTTCTGAGCGTCAAATCTTGTTGACGGGCTTAGCGATGTCGACGGAGCCTAGGAGCACTATCCGGGATCAAGACGCCCTAGACGACTTTAGGGTTTTGGAAAAAATCCCTGCGGAGGTTACTGTGAGTAAAGCCGGTAATATTCGATCGGAGATGTGTACCGAGGGGTACATTGTTATATACGAATACCCGTTCAAAATAGGCTTTCACTGGCCATATTCGCCTTTAGTCAAAGAATTTATGTGTGAATTTGATCTTTCGCCGGGGCAACTGATGCCCCAGTTCTGGCGAGTTATCTTGATCATCGAACGACTTACCTCCAACTGGAATCCACCGATGAATGTGAGAGACCTTCTGACGGCGTATAAGGTCAAGAATGACCAGTACCGTCTCTACAACTTGTTTTCAAGGTTCAAGGGTGATCGTACCCTGGTTTTAAATACTGCGGTCAATGATCGTGGATGGAAGAAGAGGTATGTATTCGAACGGGCATCGACGCTGGACACTGATAGTGACTGGATTAGGGAGGGTTGGAATATGACGGGTGAGCCTTTGACTGTACGTTTTCATGTTATTCTGTTGCTCGATTGTTTCTTCGACTAATCTTCTTTTTTGTGCGTAGATATTGATTTCGGGAAGGTAAAGCCGGATGATGCTTCTCGGGCTAAGGTCGAAAAGTTCTTAGAATTTAGTACCGAAGACCGGTCGTATGTCACGCGTCATTTGATAGACGAGGACGATGACATCATTTTCTTGAGCGACAGAATGAGGATGGGTCGAGAGGAGAAAGAAGAAGAGGAAGACTCTGAGAAGACTGAGGAGGAAGAGAAGAGCGAAGAACCAGAGGTAGAGATAATTAGTAAGTATCCTTTTGTCTTCTTTTCGCTTGACCTGGTCTTTCTCTGTTCTGAATCGTCTAACTTCTTTCTTTTACCGTTCAGGTGAATCTCAAGCACAGGCGACATCTTCTGTTGCTAGGAAGATGGCCTAAGTCGAAGCAGCTCGCGAGGCGAGGGAGAAGGACGTTTCGACAACTAGGTCGGGAGTCCTGAAAAGAAAAGAGGTTCCGACAGCCGGGTCGGGCCTCTTAAAGAGGACAAAGGTGTCCATTCTGAGGGAACCGTCTTTGAAGACGGGTAACCCATCGAGGGTTGCCTTGTCCAAAAAGGCGAAGGCGTCGGTTGCGACCGGCGCGGAATCTGTGGATACTGCGCAACTGGCGACGATGTCTCCCGTCGTCCTATCCGGCTCTTCATCAGCCGACAGGGGCAAAGGCGCGCAGAAGGGACCTTTGGGGGAAATGACGGCCAACTTTACGTTGTCGTCGGGTTTTCTGGACGACAATGTCTTGGACGAGACGAAGTTGTACCCCCATTTGGAAAAATATTTGTTTCCGTCTTTCAGGGAGCGTTTTGACAGGTTTTCTTTCGAGAAGAAAGAGTTCCATACAGGTGGACTCTTGTTCTTGGTAAGCCTTTCTTTCAAGACTTGTCGTTTGTCGTTGTCGTTGTCGTTGTCGTTGTTGTTGTTTACTAATGCTGCTCATATTATGATTCTTCAGGCGTTCCAAGCTTCCTTGGCATTGCATGCCAAAATGACGAGTATAGAGGTTTCAACGGCTTATGTTACCAAAGATGAAGATGCAGCGTTAGCTAAAGAGAAAGCTGCTTTGGAACATGAAGAAGCGATGTCAGCGCCCCTTGACCATGCTCTGGACGAATTGGATGCCCTTAGTCATACAAAAGACGAGATAAACTCGCGTTTGAAGGAGTCCCTGACTTTGATGCGCGACCAGAGAGAGAAGCTGGAAGGGATGAAGGAATCCGTAACCGCGAAGAGGAAGGAAGTCGAGGGAATCAAGGCTAAGGTGATAAGTTTGCAGAAGGAGTCTGATGAGTTGAAGGACGAAAATAAGTCTTTCCTTTGTTATGCTCGACTTACTGCGCGTGCGGCAATTATGCAACGTCACCTGCAGGGTAAGGATCCTTTGGCTTCAGCATCAGATGAGCTGCGTCTCTTTTATGAGAAAGTCGGGACCGAGAGAGATCTCGACTTGGATGACCAGAGGGAGGTCGAAGAGGAGGCGGTTGATGAGGGTTTTCAAGATGAGGTATCGGACAAGGTCGTGATCGATGCTCCTCCACAACCTTAGGAAAAAATGTATTTGTTTGTTCATGCTGCTCGACCGTCAGTGGTCGATTATGTATACGATGGCTTATATAGTGAACACAACTTTTGCTTATGCTTTATCCAAACCATGTTTAATTATGAGGTCGAACATGAAATCATGGGACTAAGGCATTTATTGTAATACGATGACAAGAACGTGAAACAAATATAAAAACACACGATTAAAGCATCCATTCAGTTAAGAAACTTAGGGGTAAAGTCGTTTAGACTCTGTGATCGTACGACCAGATCGTACAGCGAGTTTGTATCGTATGCCCCTGTGGAGAAATAATTAAGTTAGAGACCTGATTCTTTATGTCGTTCGACCTTGCGATATTAAAGTCATATAGTAGACTTAATGATTACTGTCGTGCGACTCTGCGATAATCTGTCGTGCGATTCTGCGATAAAATAATGTCGGGGGTTGGTCGTTGGCTAACCAACGACCCTTCGATGCTTAAGTTAGTAAATGTTTTGCGAGAAAAAATCGTATGAGAAAGAGTTAGAGAACGTACCATTTCAGACTCTCTCTATTTGCCCCCTGTCATTTATTACCGTACTCATTTTGGGAGGAAAAGATAGGTTTTAAATGACAGAATGACACGGAGAAATATTGTCCTGCGGTTGACTATGTTGTCTTGCGACGAGGCACCATAGTAGATTTATCCCTGTGGAAAAGATATTGTTAATTTAGGGATAGAAAAACGAACCTGCCGAGAGCTTGTCCTTACGACTTCAATTTATTTTCTCTTTTGATCTCCTGGATTCCCCATGGCGTAGGGAATTTCAATTAATAACTTTTGCATGCTCGGGAGTCGACGGTCGATGGCTATTAGCTGGAACAGCGACGTTGTCAATGATATCTTTGAGATTTCCTTTCGAAAAATGATATGCTAGTTCCTTCTTCAATGCGATACAGTCGTCTGTTGCATGACCATGATCAACATGGAAGTCGCACCACTTGGATTTGTCTTTCTTAGCATCGTCCAAGTCGGACTTCTTTGGCCATCGAATGGTAGCTTGGGAACTTTTCAGAGCTTCGACTAGGTCCTTTGTGGATCCTTTGAATCCGTAAGAGGATATCTTGGGGTATTGAATGAACTTAGCCGCGGTCTTGGCCTCTGCTTTCGTCTTGAAACGAACATTTGAAATTTGGCGCGCTGGCTCTACTCTAGAAACAGCCTTTGTCTTGAACTCTGGCTTTCTGACGCCTAGTGACTTCTTGTCGTCAGTGTGCTTGCGATGAAAGGTGGCATCATCTTCCACCCTCATATATGCTAAGGTTCGAGCTCGGACGTCTTCGAAATTCTCCGGGGGATATTTGGTCAGGTCGGTGTATAGACCCGAACTATCGTCCAGACCACGCTTATAGGCTTCGATCGCGGTTTTGACGTCGCAATTTCGGATGCTGATCATTTCGGCATTGAATCTATTAAAATAACTTCGAATAGACTCATTGGCTTTCTGCACGATGTAATATAGGTCGCTGGTCTGCTTCTCCATCTTACGACTGCTGGCGAATTGCTGGGAGAATTGATTAACCAACTCAGCAAACGACCCGATGGATTTGGGTTTGAGATTCATCAACCATTGGAGAGCAGGACCAGTGAGGGTTGCTCCAAAACTCTTACACATGCATACTTCCTGGTACATAAATGGGATCGAGATCGTCCACATGAGCTGCTTATATTACGCGACGTGCTCAGTTGGATCGGTCACACCCGAATACTTGGGAGTGAAGGCAGGAATGTTATACTTCTTTGGGACCTCGACGGTGGCAATCTCGTCGATGAAAGGCGACGCCTGATATCCCGAGCGAGGCTCGACGTCGACAGGCACGGTTACCCCAGGCAACTTGGCGAGCAAGGACAGGACGCGCTCATTTTGGTCTTCTAACATCTTCAAACGCTGAGCGACGGGATCGTTAAGATCGGGATTTTCCCCTGCCGAGGGATTGGCCCCTGGGCTAGTGCCATTACCATGCGATGAACCATTGGTGTCCCCGTTGAACGGGACGAAATACGGCTGCGGCCCATAGTGGAATTGCTGCGGTCCATTCTGAAACTGTTGCGATCCTTGCTGGAGAGGTTGCGATCCACCTTGAGGTCCATTATGAAATGGCTGCTGAAATGGTTGCGACCCTTGCTGGAAAGACTGCGACCCTTGTGATGGTTGAGACCCATTATTCACGGGTGGTGGCCTTATGTGCTGAGGCGGAACTGTCCCAAACTGAGGATGCGGGTTGAACGACCCTGGCTGTTGATTCTGCATGAACGGGCCTGGATGCTGATTCTGCGCGGATGAACCTGGATTTGGGACAAATGGTCTAGGGCCATTCTGGTCGAATGGTCTTGGAACTGGGTTGTGCACGAACGACCTAGGACCATTTTGAGGCCCAAGAGGATTTCTTAACCGTGCGATCTCCTCAGCTACTCTGCGATTCTGCTCCGCCATTGCATTTAGCTGATTCCTGGCTACTTCGAGCTCCTGATACATCTGAGCGACGGCTTGCTGCGGATTTCCAGAGTTTGCCATTTTCCTGCAACATAAAATAGAAGAAACTCTAAGAACCTATTAGTAGGGTGCACGTTCGTCGAGGATTTCTCTGGATGAGGTCCCCCGGATGGTGCCAAACTGTTAATGCCAAAAATCGCACCAAAGGGACAACTTAAGGTCGATGTGGACTTAATCAACTAAAGAAAGGATCTTTCGACGAGACGTGCGACAAAGACGAAAATGTAAATGAGACAAGGGATTTGATGACGCAGGAAAAACCTCAATCGAGGAAAAAACCTGCGGACGACAAGGGATGTCGTCGCTGCACTATGGTCGCCAATCAGGGGCGACGTCCTTGGTACTGGTGTCGGTCGTACGATGATTACAATACAAATGAAGGAAATACTTCGAAATGTAAAGTACAAGTGTTTAAATGTGATAACAAGTGTTTATCGTGTGTGAATACAAAGTGTGAACTATCTGTTGAAGGCTGATGTCGTGCGTCGAGACTGATACTTGAGCTTTTCCTTCGAGTGTTCATGAGTTCGCTGTAGGATTCTGTTAGTACCAGATGGCTATAACAAGTATTGTAGAAGGGGGGGGGGTTGAATACAATACTCAAAATTTTCACAATTTTAATTCTATTATTGAAAATCTTTCAACAAGAATTACACATAGAAAACTTAAGACTGTTGCGGAAAAAAACAGATAAACTATTCTAACAATCTTACACAAAGTATACTAACAAAATAACTAAGAACACTTAGAACAAAGCTATAAAGTTTTAAGGCTTAAAGGAAGATTTCTTGCACTGAGAGAATTCTTAAAGCGTGTCTTTTGCAAGGGGATGTCTTCTCCTTTTATAGAGCCAAGGAGTGCCCAAGCATTAAATGCGTGGGACACTTGTCATCTTTCAACTTGCTGAGTATGTTGACTTCTGGAGAGATGAAAGGTCCTTGTCACTTTTTACTAGGTACAGACAGAATAGCTCATGCAGATAAAAACGGATTTTAACTGATTATGGATAAAGAGACAAACTGTCACTTTTATCTGCTAGAGGATATTGTCCCATAATAAATGATCTTCCCTTTAAGACTTTGGCACCGAATGAGGTTTCACCGAAAATAGAAGAACTTCGGTAGAGAGAGATCGACCACCGAAAATGTAAGAGCATTTCGGTGGTGAGGAGGGCCACCGAAGTTGTTCAGGTAATTCGGTGTAGTGTCCACCGAATTTGTCAAGGCTCATCGGTGGAAGACGATGCCACCGAAACTGTTCAGGCAATTCGGTGGTGATGTGGCCACCGAATCTGTCCAGGCAATTCGGTGGGAAGTGACCACCGAAACTGTCCAGGCAGTTCGGTGGAGATGACTTGTTTGTAAGTTGCCGAGAGTCTTCTATTTTCCACAAGTAGAGAGTCTTCAAGCTTGGTTTCAGTTGATCTTCGACTTCACCGAACATTTGATATTTTGTACAAGTCATCTAAAGAACCAAACTAAAATATTCTAAGTAGGAGTTTTAGGAAAAACATCGGTGAGTCAATTTCAAATCCTTGGTGACCCAACAATCTCCCCCTATTTGAATTTGAGCTCCTTTCTTAGAATATTTAAGAGTATTTGAGAAGTAAAAGCATTTTGACCCTTTTTACTCTTTTGGGTTCTTTTTCACACAGTCCATTTTTTTTTTGTGTGTGTGTGTATGTATATATGATATTTACATATAAGATAAAATAAAAAGGTATAGATGTACAAATGAATGAAAAAATGGAAAGAAGTATAAACAATATGAACAAAGCAGATGTTACTTGTATCATTGGAGAGGAGAGTTGAAACTTATGTCTGACTTGAGGATTCTTCATTTTGATCAGCAGCCTGTTGATTTGTTGGAGAACTTTATCTTTCAGGCACTTTTGCTTTTCTCCAGATGTTTCAAATCTTCAATCCATTCACTTGCTCCAAAAGATTTCAGCCAAATGAGTCTGTGGTTTCTGGAAAGAGACAAACCCATTATGGTGAGAATCTTTGAGGGAGGTTTGAGATTAAGTGAATAAGCCTCAGGATGCTTCTGCCAATCTGTAGCATTTTCTATCTTTTTCTTGGCATCTTTGGCATCATTATCATGTGTCTTTGATTTTCTCCCCCTCAGTTGGATCAGTCGGTCTTTGTGTTTCTCCCCCTCAGTTTGATCCGTCTGGACTGATATGCTCCCCCTTGACTGGTCCGCCCGATTTCCTCATTTTTTTTTAAGTTTGTCGCTGTATATGAGTACTGAGGGTTTATGTTGCTCCCCCTCAGATGAATTCTTCCCCTCAGCGGCCGACGTAGGAAAAACACCAAGAGAAAATGAAAAGATCGGCCAGAACCAAGACGATTTTTTTTTTTTTTTTTTTTCCTTTCCCACCGAAAATTAAGGAGATCCCACCGAAAATTGGCAATTTTCGGTAGGATTTTCGGTGGAAAATCAGAAGATTTTTTTTTTTTAATATTCCCACCGAAAATTTGCAAGAGTTAGACAAAAATTCGGTGTAATTTTTTGAAGAGGTTGACGGAAAACTTCTAAGACATCTTCAGCAGAGTGTGGAGAAAGTCTTCTAAGGCATTATGGAGAAAATCTTCAAAGTGAAGAAAAGATTGGAATTTCATCTTCCAATTTTGATGACCCAAAAAGATTGAGTTTGAGGATTTGGGGTGACATCTGCAGAAGAGTTTGTAGTGGGTGGATTTTATGAAAGGAGAGATGGGTTGCAAACCAAGAGTGAAAAAGATGGAAAAAGGGATGGGATGAGGAGATGACACATAGGAAGTTGGGTTAGGTGAGAGGAAGAGTATATGAGAAGCTAGATAAAATTGGTGGGGAGAGAATCGGTAGAGGAAATGGTAGAGGTCTACAACTTTGGTGAGATGAGATCATGGTGATGACATCATTAAAAGAAAAAGGTGTCTACCATGCATGGGATGACATCATTTGGAGGGGTTCTTTCCTATGTATCTAGATAGGAGAGGAGATTTGTGAGAGAAGAATAGTGTCCACCGATGAGAATTCGGTGGAAACTTAGGACACATAGTTATTGAAGATTACACATGCCAAGTTCATTTATGAGGAAATTAAACCTGGTTTCATCTAGAGGTTTGGTGAACAAGTCGGCAAGCTGAAGATCTATAGGAATGAAGTGAAGCTCAATGTTACCTTTGGAGATGTGGTCCCTGATGAAATGATATCTGATAATGATATCTGATATCTATGTGCTTTGATCTGGAATGAAGAACTGGATTATTTGCAATAGCTATTGCACTTGAGTTATCACACAGAATTGGGACTTTGGAATAGATTTGAGCAGAGTCCCTTAGTTGATTTCTCATCCACAGGATCTCAGCACAGCTACATATTCAGCCTCAGCAGTAGAGGTTGACACAGAGTTTTGTTTCTTGCTGGACCAACTTACCAATTTGCCACCAAGAAGTTGGCAGCTTCCTCTGGAATATCCATTCTTTAAGAGAAAATTGGCAAGAGTGTCATACCAAGCACGTAGAGCTTGCTTGAGACCATAGAGAGCTTTGTCTAGTCGGTACACATAGTCTGGATGAGTTGGGTCCTCAAAGCCAGGAGGTTGTTTCACATAGACTTCCTCTGCAAGTTCCTCATTGAGGAAGGCACTTTTGACATTCATTTGAAAGACTGAAATTTCTGTAGGTAGCATGAGTCAAAAAGATTCTTATTGAGGAGGAGAGATCGGTGGGGATTCGGTGGTGGGATTTGAGGTGGTGGATCGGTGGTGGGATTTGAGGTGGTGGATCGGTGGAGATTCGGTGTGGAATCGGTGTGGGTCGGTGTAGACTCGGTGGTGGATCAGTGTGAGGATTCCACCGAGGAGTTTGAAGGATTGTACCGAATTTAGAAGGGTTTCACCACTGAATTTGAAGGGTTCCACCGAATTTGAGGGGTACCACCGATCGAGGAGGCAAAACATATGATGGGAAGTAAAGTATGGTGGGATATGGTTTTGGTTTGTGTCGGCAGCAAGATAGAGAAATTGTGGAAGAAAAATATAGAAAAGAGGAGGTGGTGATTGCATGGTTTGGGATTTCGGTGGAGATGGGTGTCATCACAAAAAGATGGATTGTTATTGTCTTGGAGTGATTGATGGAGGAGAGAGAAAAGGTGGTGAAAAAGAATATTTGGTGGAAGATGATGAATTTTTTGTTCGGTGGTTAAGGAAAATTTCGGTGGTGAGGTTTAGAAAAGAAATGGAATTTTAAGAGATTGGAGATGGTGATGTCATGAGGATGACATCATCATGCTTATGATGTCATGAGAGTAAAGAATTCTAAGGTTTTGTCAACTTTCTCACTTGTTCACATAGATCCATCTGCCCAGCTCAAAATCTGCAATCACAAAGAATTTAATTTCCAGGTACCCATTTTGAAGGTGGGTCCTTTTGGGTTAGAAGAAAAGGGTTGGTGTCACTTTAGATCAGTTCTTTCTTTCTGGCAGTCTTTGGCAAAATGAAAAGTAGCACCACAGATATAGAATTTTCTATGAGGAAAGATCCTTTTAGAATTGTGATATTTTTCTTTATTTTTGCTTTTAAAAAAATGTCCTCAAGAATTTGACGAGGAATCAAAGATTTGGGGTGCAGCACCTAAAATACATTTTTCAAATTTTGGGAGGACCAAAAACTTTTCCTTTTTACAGAGTTAGAAAATATTTTGCATGAGTTGGAAGAGAAGGATGCATCATCTAAAGACAATAGATAAAGAATTAAATGCTTCAATCTTTTCAGCATCAGAAAGAGATAGAAATGGATGAACCTGTGGAGAGGAGGAGAATCACTTAGCTGATACAAGAGCAGTTGAGGAGTCATTCTCTTTCAGATGTGGGTTCATCTGCCAAATCATAAGATTTAGCAGGCAGACCCTTTCCTCTCCTAACAAGTCTTTCATTTCTTTCCTTTTCTCTCTTGTATTTCTCCTTGTATCTTTCAGCCCTGTCAGAATCTGCAGAAGAGAAAGATTGGTCGAACTTTTGGGAATCATATTTGGATCTTCCCGATTTTGAGGAGAATCGGCCTGAGGAAGCAGTTCTAGGTCTTTCAAAATGTTTACTTTTACACTCAGAAGCAAAATGACCCTTTTTACCACAGTTAAAACATTCCTCATTAGATTTGTCCAAAGAAGAGTGTTTGGAGAGAGGCTTAGATTTTCTAGAAGGGTGGTAGGATTTGGATTTAGAGTACCCATCCAACATGGCCATTTCATCAGATAAATTATCAGCTGAAGTTTCCTCACATTCATCCTTAGCATCACTAAGATATGCTTCTGAATGATCATTGGGATCTTCTTGACTATTATGGTCAGAGTCAGATGGGTAGGTGATTTTTGGAAAACACTTAGTCTTTTTGGAAGAGTCACTTAGGAGAGCTAGAGAAGAGTTCTTTATAAACTTATGCAGTTTCGTCTGCTCATAGTTGAAAAGAGTTCCATAAAGAACAGTCAAGGGCATGAACTCAAGGTCCTTGGTAGTTTTGATGCAAGTACATATATTTTCCCAAAAATCTGGAAGACAATCCATGAACTTGCACAAGACTTCCTCATTATCATAGACTCTGCCCAACAACTTAAGATCATTTAAAAGAGAGTTGAAGAGATTATAGAAGCTAGGAAGAGATTCTCCTTTTTCAAAAGCAAAGAGTTCATAATTTCTAACAAGAGCAATCTTTCTGCTCTTTTTAACTTCATTTGTACCTTCGTACAAAACACACAGAGTGGACCACATCTCTTTGGCAGTAGAGAGATTTACCAGAGAGTGGTACACTTCATCAGGAAGAGAGAGAGCAATGATAGTTCTAACTTTAGAATCAAGAGACACAAGCCGTTTTTCCTCATCAGTGTATTTCTTAGGATTTTTAAGAATGTAACGACCAGTAGCAGCAGATTTTTCTTCATCAGACGAATCATCAGAATTATCTTTTTCCATGGTTTCTTTACCAGGCCTCTGCGTTTCATAGCGAGCCCAAACTCTGGGGATAAAGGGTCCCTCTTGGAGAATGGTTGGATATCTAGTATCCACTCCTTCCATGAACAGCATCATGCGGCTTTTCCACAAATAGAAGTTGTTAGCATTGAACTTAGGAGGTTTTGAAATGGAGCCATTTTCAGAAACGTTATTTTGAAAAGAGTTTTCAACAGTAGAGGAAGAGGAGGCAGCCATCGCAGATCAAGTTTATGGAATTAAACTTTCTGGTCTGATACCACTTGTTAGTCCCAGATGGCTATAACAAGTATTGTAGAAGGGGGGGGGGGTTGAATACAATACTCAAAATTTTCACAATTTTAATTCTATTATTGAAAATCTTTCAACAAGAATTACACATAGAAAACTTAAGACTGTTGCGGAAAAGAACAGATAAACTATTCTAACAATCTTACACAAAGTATACTAACAAAATAACTAAGAACACTTAGAACAAAGCTATAAAGTTTTAAGTCTTAAAGGAAGATTTCTTGCACTGAGAGAATTCTTAAAGCGTGTCTTTTGCAAGGGGATGTCTTCTCCTTTTATAGAGCCAAGGAGTGCCCAAGCATTAAATGCTTGGGACACTTGTCATCTTTCAACTTGCTGAGTATGTTGACTTCTGGAGAGATGAAAGGTCCTTGTCACTTTTTACTAGGTACAGACAGAATAGCTCATGCAGATAAAAACGGATTTTAACTGATTATGGATAAAGAGACAAACTGTCACTTTTATCTGCTAGAGGATATTGTCCCATAATAAATGATCTTCCCTTTAAGACTTTGGCACCGAAGGAGGTTTCACCGAAAATAGAAGAACTTCGGTAGAGAGAGATCGACCACCGAAAATGTAAGAGCATTTCGGTGGTGAGGAGGGCCACCGAAGTTGTTCAGGTAATTCGGTGTAGTGTCCACCGAATTTGTCAAGGCTCATCGGTGGAAGACGATGCCACCGAAACTGTTCAGGCAATTCGGTGGTGATGTGGCCACCGAATTTGTCCAGGCAATTCGGTGGGAAGTGACCACCGAAACTGTCCAGGCAGTTCGGTGGAGATGACTTGTTTGTAAGTTGCCGAGAGTCTTCTATTTTCCACAAGTAGAGAGTCTTCAAGCTTGGTTTCGGTTGATCTTCGACTTCACCGAACATTTGATATTTTGTACAAGTCATCTAAAGAACCAAACTAAAATATTCTAAGTAGGAGTTTTAGGAAAAACATCGGTGAGTCAATTTCAAATCCTTGGTGACCCAACAGATTCTGGGTTTCAGTACTCAATCTCCAGAGTTTGAATGTTCTTTGCTATGAGTTTGGATGATTTTCTCTGCTATATGATGATGTTCGCTGAAGTGTATTGGATGTTAATCGATGTCCCCTGAAATGAGGCTTTAGCTTGTCTTTTATAGTCTTCGCGTCATTAATTAACCCCATTAATGATTCAATCAACGGCTACAACGGTTGGAAACGGTCGCCGGAGTGATTATCCATGATGATCTTCGTCCGTTACAGCTATCAATCGTTGATGGTTGCGTTGGTTATATCCGTTGCTCTTTAATGACTTTGACTCCTGCATTAAACACTTAACAAATGTAACAGTCAAGGTTAACGTTAGCTTTGATCGAAGGTACAATGATCTTACGCAATGGTCGCACGGAGCGGGCGATACTATGGTCGAGCGTCGTGGGGAACGTACGACTTACCTTTTATGGGCGACGACGGATGTTTTATGGGTTCCTGTCGAGACCTTATCTTAATACAAGATTTTACTTATGACGTGCGATTTACCTTCTCTGGTCGTGGTCGTACGACGTGATTTTTAGCCCAAACAAAAACCTTTTGAAATCGTAAACGAAAATAGACCCATCGCGGTCTCTATTTATGTAAACGATCGTGTCAGATCGAGTCCCTGGATGGTCGACACGCGCCCCTGTCTTTTCGAATGACCACACAGATCGCCGACACCTGTCTGTGACAGCTGCTAAGCATCATCGTGCATCAGCGTGACATCACAACTTTACCCTCTTTTCGACTTCCCTCTCTAGTTTGAATTAAACCGATTCAGTTCCAAGACAACCAAGGTAACTTTCGACATGTGTCATAACCTCGAACCCCCGATAAGCAAAATTTAAAAAACCTTTTTGCCACTCCACTTTTTCAAATTTTGGGGGCAAACTCTTTGGGCAAAATTCCACCAGTCTCGACCACGACCAAGGTAAGGAAAACACTTATTTTACTTCCCAATAGTAAGGTAAAATTATAGTACTTTGTCTCTTGGTTAAAAGTCAAATCGTATGTTATCTACCTAACGACACTCGACCACGATGTCGTCTAGTTCTCACGACCGTCGCATAAGACCAGGCGACCTCGACCAACTAACGTTCGTTATGACTGTTACGTTTGTTCAGTGTTTAATGCAGGAGTCAACGTCGTTAATGACCAACGGCTACAACCAGTAAAGGGCCATTAACAGCATTAAAGACAACGTCCATTACGACAGTTACGTAAAGCATTCAAGAAATCAATCAAAGCACCCGAAGGCTACAAATATAGAGTTCCATCATCATTGAAGGGGACCGCATCCAAGAATCACACTACGTACTCAAGAACATACGAAGAAAAGAACTTTCTAACAACAGATCGCTCTCGACGCACGACATCGACGCACGACTCCCACGCTCAACTCATAGTTTTTACGCAAGACACACAGACCGTACACTCGACGCACATTGTTTTTATATTCGAAACACTTGTTACTTTACATTTTGAAGTCTTTTCTTCATTTGTATTGTAATCTCTGTACGATCGACACCTGAAACATAAGGACATCGCCCCTGTTTGGCGACCATAGTGCAGCGACGACTTCCATAGTCGTCCGCGGGTTTTTTCCTCGTTGAGGTTTTTCCCGCTACCAAAATTTTCTCTCTTTTACATTTTCTATCTTAATCGCACGCTTTGTCGAGAGATTCCTTTCTTTAGTTGTTAATTTGCACAATCGACCGTAAGTTGTACTTTTGTGCGATTTTTGGCATTAACACTAACCTCAAGTTGTACTTCTGTGCGATTTTTGGCATTAACAATCTACCAACCCTACTAACCTTTACATACGTCCTTGATTCCATGGCCTTTCATGAGGTGGGGAATGAACATCGTTGGTAAATTACCTCCCGCCCCAGGGCAAAAGGTCTTTCTGTTAGTCCTTACAGACTATTTTTCTAAATGGAAAGAAACAGCCGCTTACTCCCAGATTCGGGACAAAGAAGTCATTTCTTTTATCCAGACTAACATTCTATGCAGGTTCAGAATCCCTTCCGAAATCGTGTGTGACAATGGCTCACAATTCATAAGTGATCGTACATAACGATTTTGTGAGGACCGTAGTATCAAACTTACGACCGCAACCCCACGTTATCCCCAGTCTAACGGTCTTTCGAAATTAAGCAATAAGGTTATTATCAATTCAATCAAGAAAAGACTTAAGGCTGCAAAGGGAAAGTGGGTAGAAGAACTCACATCAGTCCTATGGGCCAATCGTACGACGCCCCGAACATCGACAGGACAGACACCGTTTTCATTGGTCTACGGTTGTGAAGCCGTCTTACCTATTGAAGTGCAGCTCCCGACATCTAGACATACGTCCGTCGATCATAATTTGGTAGACCTAAGCTACGACCTCGACGCTCTTGAAGAGTTAAGAGAGTCTGCTTTAGTCAGGATGGCGTCTCAGCGACAAGTCGTTGAGCGACATTTCAACAAAAATGTTAAGGCCAAAATCTTTCAGGAAGGTGACTACGTCTTACGACGGGTATTCCAGAACACTAAGGAACCAAATGCAGGTAAGTTGTCCACTAAGTGGGAAGGACCTTATCGAATATCTGAGGTCGTCGGAAAGGGTGCTTACAAGCTTCAAACCCTCGACGACCAAGACATCCCACGAAGTTGGAATGCAGTGCATCTAAAAAGGTACTTCTTCTAAAATTTTTGCTATCAATTTATTTCGATAAACGATTACTGACTTACGCATCGAAGGGTCGTTGGTCAAACCAACGACCACCCCTGAATCTTACATCGCAGGATCGCACGAACATCAGTCTTACGATTTATACGTGACAGACAAAGTCTTTCAGATTACAGGGTCACGATAAATATGTCACGATGATCCAGTCATGATCTCTAAGCTCAGGACTCACACGACATAAATGGAATCTTATGATTCATTTCATGGATCTTATGATCACAAACATCTATGAGTTTCGGAGTCAAAGTCTTACGACTTAAATTCCATACTCAGAATATTTTCGGCCTAGTCGCCCGGTTACTTCTAAAGTTATACGTACCTGTGTCGAATAGTTCTGCGTTCGTCTTACTACACTTGTTCTTGTTATCTCTCATTTATTTTGTTTATTTACAACAAAGTTAAACACACGACAGTATAGAAAAAGACATATTTGTATTAAAAGGTAATACAAAATAAAGACACGACCACCAACGTACAAAAGCTCAAAGGCCTACTGAGGACCCTGGTCGACTCCACCCTCGTCTTCTGCACCACCCGTCTTGGTCTCCGCGGAGTCAGTGTCGTCGACCCTATCCTCTTGGTCGAGATCCTCCTCGGTCCCGACGTGTTCGAGGTAGGACGCGACCTCGGCCTCTACGCCAGCCAAGGGATTTTTCTCCTGCAGATGACGGCGCATCATTGCCTCCCTGACCTTCAGACGGGTCAACGCCTCAAACGAGATGAGCTTCTCCTCTAGGGCCCCCGTCTTGGCCTCTGCGGCCTTAACCAACGACTTGAGCTCCCCTACCTATTTTTCGCGTATGGTAAGGGACGCTTTTGTCGTCGTCACCTCTGCCTCATAGGAAGAGGCCCTTTCCAACGCCTCCTTGAGGCGATTTTGGAGCTCCTCCTTCTCCAACGACGACGTCTCCAGAAGACTCTTGAGATCGCCCACTTGAACGAAGAGAGCCTCCGCCTTGGCCTTCGCCGCCCGCTCATCCTCTCGAGCTTTACGCTCAACCACCTGTGCTCGTTGAAGCTCCTCAGCGATGGAAGGGTCGACCTTCTGGAGCTCCTCCAGTTGACCGAAAAGGCATAAAGACGCCTGAAACGCCTACAATCACACGAAAAAACATAAGGTAAGTCTAACTTACTAAGAGAGGAAGAAACATACGACAAAAAATACTACACTTACCAGAAAGGCCATGCCCGCGATGTGAGACCCTGTATCGTCCACGGTAGCGCCACGATAACGATCCTTGAAGGCCGGCAGGAGGAATTTCCCCAAGTTAGGGAAAATCTTCGCCCTGTCCAGGACGCCATCTAGTAAGAAGTCCGACGGTAACGGAAAGTTCACCGTCGTAACTTCAGGGGATCCCTCAGTCTGAGGACCTTCCCCCTAGTCTCCTGCAGTTGACGACCCAGGCGATGTCAGCGTCGCCCTTGGCACGTCCGAAGATGTCTTTGCCTTCTCCGGAGTGGAGACCATCATAGGCTCTCCACCCGTCGACGACGATTCCCTCAGGGGAACCGACTTCGTCTTTTTCGAAACCTCCGACCCTGAAGTCGGAGGATCCTTCCTCTTTAGCTCTTTGGCCTTCTTGGCCAAATCCATTTGAGCTTCTCTCCTCGACTTACCCGAAGTGGATTGCATTTCAGAATCACCTGCAAAAGAACACAAGTGTCAGACATTGTCGTACGACTCAAAGAGAAAACGTACGATTAAGGGACACTTACTTGTCGAAGTCTCTTGTTGACTTATTTCTTCAGCTTCTGAAGCGCTGACGGTCGTACGGCTAGGAGAATCGAATAAATCCCCGACACCACAAGAAAAAAGCCTCGCGATCTTTTCTTGAGAATCAGCAGCAGGACCAATCCCAGCAAAGCTAATATCTGAAACAAGCAACAAGAAATTAATAAAAGACAAAAGTTAAATACTATAAGACGTACGACGAAGTAAAGTTTATATACCCCTGGTGTTCCATCCAGATGCGACCCAGGAAGTATCCTCATCTATACGTCCGAGCGTCCGCACCCGACCGATGACATATATGGCCTTCCACCCACGATCATGGACCAGGGTATCAGGAACAATTGTATGTCCACCTCTTAGCTTAGAGGATAGGCTATAACGATGGTAGTCATCCGAATTTACATCAAAAGCCGTCAACAGATCATGCACCGTGAAAGGAACATCCCAATCAGCGGTGATCCGATTGATCTCCTGAAAGATCTGCCAAAGTTCAGGCAAGATCTGACCAGGAGATAAGTCGAAAACATCCAAAAACTCCTTGACCAGGGGAGTAAACGGCCACCTAAAACCTATTCTAAAAGGATACTCGTACAAAACGAAGAACCCGCTTAGACACTTCGCCGGTCTAAGTTGGTCAGAAGAGTATAGCCAGATCTCGGCAGGAATACCCGCCGATAATCTAAAAGCTTCCACCTCTTCCTTCTCTTGAAAAGAGCTCGGCGACTCGGAGGAGACAGAAAAGTCGGGCACAGAGACTTGTGCTACGTACAGGTCCATAAGATCCTTATACGCAGAAGCCTTCTTGGCTAATGACTTTTTCCGCATGATTAAAAGAGGTCAAAGATCGTACCTTAGATCTCTAAAAACCTCGAACGATCAAACAGCAGTAGATGTCCTCTGACTCTCTCTCCCGAAAACTCTCTCAGAAATATATGGCAAACGTAAAAAGGAGGTAATATCAATGATCGCGATATTTATAGTAACATCGTGTCAGGTCGACCCTTTGGATGGTCGATACCTGTCCATCGCCTTTTCGCATGCATCATGCCGATGGGCGACACCTGTCCTAAAATGGCTCCATGGCTCTGACACGCCGTCGTGACGTCACGATATTTTCGTTTCCTCCAATCCAAATCGAACCAAGACGGTTGGAATTCAACCAAACCCTCTCCCCACATGTAACACCCCGCTAAAGCGGAAACACAGAATGTACAGCTCAAGTTTCATAGCAAAAGTTACAAGATCACATCAACCATCAAAATACATTTAAAGGTTAAAACCTTGTCTTTTACAATTGTTTTTACAAAAGGGAAATGAACATAAAATTAAAGATAGTAAAGAAAGCTTCATCACGTGTAGCCTTCCTAAGTTCCAACCTTAAGGATGTTCCCCTGAAAAGCATGTAAATGAGAGTGTCAACTAATGCACTAGTTGGTGAGATCACAGGTTTAACGAGTATAACATTGTTTGCCATCGCAAAATAGTTTAAATCCACACAAGGGATAAATAATTCGGTTATCAAAACCACTTGCTCAAGGTAATCGTATGTAAAATGCTAAGTTATTGAGCCCGTTACCCGACCTATACCGACAGAATCGCCCCGACGCATGTTCTATCGCCAACAATGCGCAAATATAAACAATAATTATGCACTCAAACAAGCGCTACTTGTGAGTGGGATGTCAACCCAAATAACGTTGTCCATAATTACCAACGGCTCACACTCGTGAGTTAAACGGGTAACGTAAAATAAACGGGGACTTTTGAACGATAGCAAAAGAAACTCAAACTTACAACATTTGCAACAACATAGATACCATAGAGCATAAACAAGTATAGCAAGTTTCGTATTTCCAAGAAAACGAAATAATCGATGCGTAAAATAGTTGTAGTAACGACATGCTTTTCACCCCAAAATATGTAAAACATTGAAAAGGGGGCTGTGAACTCACATGATAAGCGATAGAATCTGGGAATCTCCCACAAGTACTCCGAGATGATCCTACTTCAAACCTATGAACGTAAGGTCACTAGTGAGTTCTCAATCTCGAAGGTTCGGTACTAACTATCCAAATCGTCATAAAATGCCTTGTTGTGTTTTAATATTATAACGTAATAAACGTATACATTGTTCTTGTTGGATTAAAGTTTCCGCAATTTCGTCACATTAAGTAACAAAAAGGGTTTTAAAGAACATAAACATATGTAGTACATATATATGTATAAACCAAAATTTTATCGTAAGAACGATAAGATTTGAAGGGTTTTGAATGTAAAGACAATATTTAAGTGCATAAATATATAGGTATAGTATATATTTATATTCCACGATTTCATCATAAAATGATGAAATGGGATCAAGAATATATGAAATGCAAAAACATATATAAATATATTATATATATGTATATTCCACAATTTCATCAAAAATGATGAAAAGGGATAAAGAATAAATAATGTGCATAAATAAATGTAGGTATAAGATATACATATATATTCCACTATTTCATCATAAAATGATGAAATGGGATTAGAAGTTAGTCCTTAATAATAATAATAATTTGTCCTTTGCTGTCCAGAATTTGATGTCACTTGGTGTCCAACCTTTGGTAACTTCTAGGTACAATTTGGTCATGAAATTTTATGTACAATTAGTTCAATGAGTTAGGAAACTTTTGGCATCAGTTTCATAATTTTTGGAAGAGGATAAGTACATGAAATAATATTTGACGTAAAACCTGACAGAAGACTTTACTGTTTGTGCACGGATTTTGTGAGGACTGTTTGGTAAATAAATTCTTTGAGTTTTTGAGTGAAACCACTTGGGTTTGAATCTTAACACATAAAAAATGATTTCCAGAAAACGAATCACTCCATTTGGAGTTATATTGAGTGAGATATGACCCTTTGAAGTGGAGGGTGGAATTTGGCAGAAATCTGTCAAACCACACTTTGTGCATGTGCTCACATGTTGACTTATTAACCAAAATTCTTATTCTTTTGCATGCACAATCCGATTTGACTCTCTTCCATACACTTATTTTCAGTTCCCAAAACACATTTTGATCCAATTAAAATGCATGCAAGTTACCTATCAACTCAACTTTTATAAATTCTTGTAAAAGACCCATTTTGGAAAAGGTTGATGTTCTTGCCAAGAACATCAACATGCAACTTAAAATTGTTCATCTTTAGCTCATGCATGTTTGTTTAAGTATGTTTTTAGTGGATTTCAAAGACTTACTCATAAAATTCTTGAATAAAAGATGATGAATTTCTCAAGAACACTACATGCATGTGTTTAAAATGCTCATCTTTGGTTTTAACATTGGTTTGATTTTGGATTCACCATTTTTTACTAACAAAAAGATGTTATGATGGTAAATCTACAAACATTAAGACATATGAAAGATGGTTTTTTTTTAAACATGAAGAAAGTTTAGAAAAGATGAAGAACATACTTTAAAATGCAAGATGATGAAAAAGACTTAAAAGAGTGTGTGTGGATTTTACCCAACACACTTATTTTTACCTTTGACTGCCTTGGACTCTTGAAGAAAAAGAGTTTAAGGGCTGGAGTTGTGATGAAGATTTGAAGATGAATACTTGAAGACTTGAAGATGGAGAGAGAAGGAGTGATGGCTAGTGAAAGAGTGAGATGAGAGAATGATTCAAAAATTGGTGATGTGTGGCATACATATGGAGTGAGGGAGAGAGGGGGGCGGCCTCTCTAGGGGGGGTGGGGGGGGGTGGTTGATGGAAATTTAATTTGTCAAATCTTGTCTTTTTGATTAAAACTCAAAATACAAGTATTTGTTTAATAATTGAAATACAAAGTATTTATATATAAAATAAAGTATTTATATATATATTTTAGTAGAAATACATAAATTATCAATTACTTATATACTTGTAGTATAAATGTATATTAAGTTGGCATTTTATGAGATTTATGGATAATTTCCTAATTCAAATATTTCTTAGGCAAAATTTCTCGAATTTTTCCTATCGTACCGTGTTTACTGCTAAAATTGCACTGGGTAAACTATGTCATGAAAATAATTTATCCAAAGTAGTTCTAACCTGAGGTGTAAATTTTGACAGTTGTCAGACCACACGACACGTGTCAAACCACTTTGTCTGATTTAAAATTCGAATTTCACGCCTAAATTCAAATTTTGGGGGCAAACTGTTTGGGTAAAAAATCACACCTCACGACCAACGATAGAAAACTCAAATAATATTTTCATAAGACCACTCTTGTATTAAGATAAGGTCTTACAGGTTATATACAGACGAGTATGTGGTCGTACATTTTTCTGATGGTCGTACGTCCCGCACGACCGACGTCCAAGACTTAAGACGGTCGTACGATTACACTAACCGTTAACAGTCAACACCCGTTTCTTTTGTTCATTAATGCAGATCCACGAGCATTCATGGTGCAACGACCAGTAACGGACGAGCTATTAATGGCATTAAAGACCCGACAGCGGTTACGAAACAAGTCATTAAAGCACATTTATTGCCATCGGAAGCTATATAAAGGCCAGCTCTAGCCTAGTGAGACATCAACCCAAATCAGATCTTTACTCTACGGAGATATCAACCCAAACTGGATCGCTAGTCTATTGTGGCATCAACCCAAACTGGTTCTCTAGCCTAAAACCACCAAGTTCAACCCGACCAGATCTTTATCTTGGAATCCCACCATCCAAAACAAGCTTACTTAATCTAGAAATTTATACATGACCCCAAAAGAATAACCAATGCATTCAAATCATGTAACTCTCAAATACGATGCAATTCATGAAAGTCATAACCCAAGCCCACGTCGAGCTTATCAAAACCGGGCAAAAGCCCTCAAGGCCCAACAGAGTCCAAAACCGAGTCATAAGCTCAAAAGATCCAATTATCGTTTATCAAAACTCAACTCATGCAAATGAAGTGTATCTAACCCACACCATGCAAACACATGCTCTGAGGCATGATTACTAAAAACCCCTTCATTGCCACGTTCCCAATGAAGTCAAACCATGCATATATATATATATATATATATATATATATATATATATATATATATATATATATATATATATGTGTGTGTGTGTGTATGTGTGTGTGTGTGTGTATGTATGTACGTATACTCAAATCCTTTATGACATGATAATGTATATAATTCGTAATGGTTTATTAGACCCAAAAGTACCAAGGATACATAGCTGTCAAATGGTCATCACATATAAGACAAAACACTCAAAGGGGCACATTCTCAAATAAAACGCAAATAAGCGCATAACACCTCCAAGGCTCCACCTCAAGCTACTAAAACCGGCAAACACTCAAAAGACCCATCTGAGTATAAATCAAGTCCTTAAAGGCAAAATAAACGTTTGGCTAAGTACGCGTTGCCCATACGGTTACGTAAACCAAAATACATCGTTACCCAAAATCTTTGCCTTTTAATTCTCAATTGGCCTTCGGCCCAAAATAAAAGGTTTATAACTCTCAAAATATTCATAAGATCGAGATTGACCAAAATCCCCAACTCACACGTTCACATTTTCAAACGTAACATATCATAACTCTTGCATAATCTCAACGAACACTAAAAGTGTATTTTGACCAAACAACCTTCACTTATGCAATAAATTAACAAAACACTTTCATTCATGATTTATTTATCAATCACTCAAAATCCCCAAATGTGGGTGTTTTACAAGATTTAAAAAGGTCAACACTTTGATTAATCAAAACCCACTAATTAACTCAACAAATGATAATTTTATATAAAACACACAAATACTTTAAAATAAACATTTTGGCATGTACAACGTTTTCATAAATCAACTTGAACTCACCTTGCTAGATTTAGGCTAAATCTAGATTTTCCCCAAACGTAAGCTCATTTGAAGAAACATGAATCCTCAAGCCAAATCTTCCAAAAACCTAGATCCATAAGTTTCCAACCATCAATATCCAGATCCAACCATGTAGAATCATTCCCCAAACATTTTACATGAAGATCTCAACTTATACCAAAACCCTAATGTTCATAGGTGAAGAAGGAGAGGATTACCTTAACCAAGCATAACAAAAATCACACCAGTAATACCCAAAATGGAAGAGAAGGTGAAAACAACAACAACCTAGCTTTTGGTAGAGAGAGAGAGAGAGAGAGAGAGAGAGTGAGATTACCTTCATCACTTGAATCCTCAAAGCAAAAGCTCCTAGTCTCCCACAAAAGCTTCAAGCTTCCATATCTTTAACAATGGTGGAAATGGGTTTGGTTTTAGTGGAGAAGATGAAGAAGAGGAGGAAGGGTTTGAGGATTTCTTGGGGAAGAAATCGGTTTAGAGAGAGAGACAAAATCGACTGCAGTAAAAATGAGAAGAGAGTGTTGAGAGATCTACCCTAAAAATCGACCCAAATAGTTGTCACAAACACCCCGCTCGCGACTATGCCCTGGGCAATATCGCGGGCATAGTCGCCCTCGAGTGGTCACCTTCTGTTTGCTTCGGCCTTGATGTCCCTCCCATGCGACAATGCCCCAGCGACTATGCCCTGGGCAATGTCGCCGGGCATAGTCGCGGACCTCTGTCCCGCTGTTGTCCAAAATCCAATTCGGCCCCGATTCTCCCTTTTCTCGAGGTTGGTCTCAAATCATGATAACATGCTTGCAAGACGTTGTACCCCCACGTACGAAACCGATAATTACTAAAATTATGAATATACGAATAGGGTCGGTTACTTACTTGGAAAACTCGGGGTGTTACAGTCTTCGACAAATTGGTCACGAAATCCATCGTGATTCTGTCCCACTTCCACTCGGGTATTTCCAAGGATTGCAAACTGCCATAAGGCCGTTGGTGCTCGGCCTTCACTAGGGAGCAAGTCGCACACCGCTCCACGTAATGTGCCATGTCCAGTTTCATAAGCGACCACCAATAATATAGCTTCAAATCTATATACATCTTATTACTTCCCGGATGTGTGGAGTACTTGGACTTGGGAGCTTCGTCCATAAGTAGCTCCCAATTTCCTCTGATCTTGGGCACCCACACGTGCTCTTTGAATAGTCTCACCCCACGGCTATCATCCGTTAAGAGTAGCCGTTGTTTCGTCATCACCTCTTCTTTAAGGTTCTCTTCCCTCAAAGCTTCGACTTGCGCAACCCTATTCCGCTCCATGAGGCTTGACACTAGTTCAATACTTGAAAGGTTGTCCCAGAGACTACCACTATAATCCTTTCGGCTTAAGGCGTCGGCAACCACGTTTGCTTTACCCGGATGATAAAGAAGTTCACAATAATATTCTTTAAGCAATTTTAACCATCTCCTTTGTCTCATGTTCAACTTCTTTTGATCGAAGACATACTTCAAACTCTTATGATCTGTGTACAAGGTACATTTCGTGCCTTAGAGATAATGTCGCCACAACTTCAATGCAAATACAACCTCAGCTAACTCCGAATCATGCGTAGGGTAGTTCTTTTCTTGTTCTTTAAGTTGTCTTGACGCGTAAGAAATCACCTTTTTCCTTTGCATCAACATGTACCCCAAGCCCATCTTGGATGTATGACAATAGACTACAAAGTCCTCTGACCCCTTGGGTAAGGATAGGATTGAAGCTTCACATAGCTTCTTTTGTAGAGTACGGAACGCTTTCTCTTGTGCCTCGGTCCAAACAAACTTTACATTCTTCCATGTCAAAGTCGTCAAAGAAGAAACAATCTTGGATAAACCTTCGGTAGTAAGCTGCCAAACCCAAGAAGCTTCGTATTTCTGACGGACTCTTAGGAGGTTCCCAATTCATCATTGCTTCGATTTTGGAAGGATCTACCTTCACACCGTCTCGGGTAACCACATAACCCAAGAATTGAACTTCCCTCAACCAAAAGTCGCACTTCCCGAACCTCTAACACTTCCCGAAGATGCTGCTCGTGATCCGCTTCATCCTTTGAGTACACTAAGATGTCATCTATGAACACAATCACAGACTTGTCGAGAAATGGTCGACAAACCCGATTCATCAAATCTATGAACACCGTCGGTGCATTAGTCAACCCAAAAGGCATCACCAAAACTAATAGTGCCCATACTGCATCCTAAAAGCCTTCATCGAAATGCCATCTCCTCGAACCTTCACTTGGTGGTAACCCGAACGCAAGTCGATCTTGGAGAAGCATACCACTCCTTGAAGTTGGTAGAACAGATCATCGATCCTAGGGAGTGGGTACTTGTTCTTCATGGTTACCTTGTTCAATTCTGGGTAGTCAATACACATTCTCATCGTCCCATCTTTCTTCTTCACGAACAAGACTGGCGCGCCCCACGGAAACGAGCTTGGTCTCACAAATCCCTTCTCTAAGAGTTCTTGAAGTTGCGCCATCATTTCTTGCATTTTGAATGGAGCTAACCGATAGGGAGCTCTAGCTATCGGAGTCGCTCCCGGTACCAAATCTATTTTGAATTCCACTTGACGGCCCGGTGGCAAATCCAACAAGTCTTCCGGAAATACATCGGGAAACTCGCATACCACCTTCACGTCCTCTAACCTCCTCTTCTCCAACTTAGCATCGATTATGTATGCCAACAAGGACGCATATCCTTTGACCAAACATTTGCATGCTTTCAACGTAGAGATGATTGCCACATCTCCTTTCCTCCGCTCACTATAGACGACCACGAAACTCCCATCCGGAAGAGGAATACGAATCAACTTCTTTGCGCACAAGATCTCGGCTTGGTTTGCGGCTAGCCAATCCATTTCGACTACCACATCAATCCCCGAATCAACATTGGTAACGAGTCAATGGATAATTCCTTTCCCTCGATTTCCATTATACAACCCCTTAACACGTCACAGACTACTACTTGGCCACCGTCCGCTATTTCTACCACTATAGCATCCTCTAGACTACTAGTGGGCATAGACAACTTTTGGCAAAAAAATTTGACACAAACAAAAAACTTGCACCTGAATCAAATAACACACGCGTAGGTACGGAGTTTAGAAGAAACGTACCTGACAAAACGTCTGTCGAAGCCTTGGCCTCCTCTTTCGTCATCTTGAAATCTCTTCTCGTCGCTCTCGGGGGATCCACTTTCTTTCCTCCACTTCCTCCAACCCTCATATTCGGGCACTCCCCTCTAAAATGGCCCGACTCCTTGCATTAGAAACACATCAACCCCTTGACTGAACAGTCCTTGAAAAAATGCCCGGTCTTGCCGCACTTGTAGCAATTTCCGGGAACAAAGTTACATGGGCCAAAGTGTTTGTTTCGGCACTTGGAGCACCACCTAGCTTCACGCCTAGGATCAGCTCCGCGATGATCGTTGTTGAATGGTCTTGGTTTCATGGAGGGCACATAACTCCCCTCCCACTTTCTCTTTTCAGTCATCCCGACACTTTCTTCCTTGCCTCGACTATAGGCATCCTCCACTAGTTGAGCTTCTTCAACCGCCTCACGAAGGGTAGAGGCTTTGGATACCCGGACCATGTAGGCCTGTGCATCGGTCGGGTTGGGCCCAAAAACCCCCAACCCGATCAGGTTTTGGGTGGACAAAACAGGCCCCGAAACCCGTCCTAAGTAATGTTCGGGTTTCGGATTTCGAGTCTAATCGGTTTTCGGGTGTTCCGGTCGGGTTCATCGGGTTGGCCTGATCCCAAGCCCATTTTTCGGCCATGTTTTTAGTCTTTTTTCGTGTTTTTCAGCCCTGTTTTCGGCCCTGTTTTTCGGTAAGCAACAATAATACAATATTGTTAGGAATATTTCATATAGATTTGATGTGTCAAAACTTCAACTTACAAGGGTTCGAATTGTAATATGTTTATTTTATAGTTATCCTTGTAAATTCTAGTTTATCTAGGATTCCTAGTTTATCTAGGATTGCTATTTATCTAGTTTCTAGTTTATCTAGGTTTCTAGTATATAAAGAAACCTAGAGATATAGAATTAGATGTTCTTGAAACCCACGTTTAAACAAAAACGTGTAGATGTGTGTGCATGAGCCCCAAGGTTCTTAATCCTAATACTTGAGAAGAAGTATTCGTTTGTTGATAACTTAGGTCAACAAATTGGGGCGTGAGTATGTAATCAGTATGTTTAAATTAATGAACCTTGTTAGCTATACAAATTTGTCGTTTAATTCCGCAGTTCATGTTGTGATTTGTATATGTTTATTCCATTATCTAGAACTAATCATTCTTGAGCTTAAAGATCCGGTTTAGGGTTTATATAAATCCTATCAGGTGGTATCAGAGCACATGGTGCTCTCTGATCTGGAAGAAAAACAAGGTTTAATGGAAGATTTGAAGAGACGAAAGAAGACGAACGAAAGAAAGAAAAATCAGATTTTTTGCAGAAATTTTCTGGAAAATCACAGCCGGCCGTTTCGCCTATTCCCGGAGATTGAACCGTCGGATCGTCGCGATTTTTGGACAGCAGCTTCGGGACACATTTTTTAACATTATGTCTGGTTGGATTGGCCGTACGACGTCCAGAACGCTCCCAGAAATTCTCGAAATCCAGCAGTTTTTTTTTTCTTGATAAAAATTGTTCTTCACTCAGAATTCCTCAAAGCCATGAAATCAAAGCCGCGATGCAATGGAGAATACATGTCACACACCATGTTAGTATCATGCTCGACAAAAGGAGGATGATTTTTGTTTGTTTCAAGAAAATTCACACACACAAGGTATGAAGGTTTGATGAACGATAGAGGAAGAATGCTTAAATGACTACCCTTTGATCGTCATCAGTTGATTACAAAAAGGAAGATTAATTAGAGTTTGTTTGAAGAAGAAGTGAAAGTTAGAGTTTGTGTTCTTATCATATCTTTAAAGGTATCCTTCACCTGTTAAAGATAACCCGTGATATTATGAAGATTATTAACGTAATTGTTCGAAGAATGTGACTTCAATTTGACGAAATCTTAGAGAAGAAGATTGGTCGAAGGACAGGGATCCCCTCATTCATGAGAATGACGTTGTTGTTCACTTGGTTTCTTCGGGATATAAGACTCAAGGTTTGGTTTTTTACTTCAACTTCAAATAGATAATGGTTGATTTTCTTTACAACGTAATTGATATAACCTCGAAGACACAAGGATGGTTAGCATAAATTCAGGGGAAGAAGAAGTGTTGATCATTCAAGGGGAAGATTCAAGTTTGATAAGTTTTGGATTTGATTATGTCAAAAAGGGGAAGAGCTACTTGAAGATTCTGATGCTAAGTTTTGTCATCATCAAATAGGGGAAGATTGTTAGGAATATTTCATATAGATTTGATGTGTCAAAACTTCAACTTACAAGGGTTCGAATTGTAATATGTTTATTTTATAGTTATCCTTGTAAATTCTAGTTTATCTAGGATTCCTAGTTTATCTAGGATTGGTATTTATCTAGTTTCTAGTTTATCTAGGTTTCTAGTATATAAAGAAACCTAAAGATATAGAATTAGATGTTCTTGAAACCCACGTTTAAACAAAAACGTGTAGATGTGTGTGCATGAGCCCCAAGGTTCTTAATCCTAATACTTGAGAAGAAGTATTCGTTTGTTGATAACTTAGGTCAACAAATTGGGGCGTGAGTATGTAATCAGTATGTTTAAATTAATGAACCTTGTTAGCTATACAAATCTGTCGTTTAATTCCGCTGTTCATGTTGTGATTTGTATATGTTTATTCCATGATCTAGAACTAATCATTCTTGAGCTTAAAGATACGGTTTAGGGTTTATATAAATCCTATCAAATATAACTTAAAAATCAAAATTAAATAAACAAGTATTTTAAAAGTTAAAAATTAAATAAACTTAAAAGTTAAATGTTAAACAACATAACTAATTAACTAAAGTACTAAACTCTAAACAACATATAACCAAATCACCAAATGTTCCAACATTAAAAGTTAAAACAACTAAACAAGTTGTCAAGTACTCAAGTTCCATACTTCCAGAGTTCCATTGTTCCAACCTGTGGATCCCAGTTTGACAATCAAGTAACAATGAATCGAACAATAATCGGTTTTTGATTAAATGTGGAGAGTTACAATATTGGAATGATGAACAAACTCTCCTTCTCTCAAATCTCTATTATGCGCACGACTGATTAATCTCTCAAAGTCTAGCCTAAAGATTAGAAAAACCAACCTTATATACCAAGGGCTTTAAGCCTAAAGCCCATGGCCCACACACTCTAATCTAAGCCCATTTAGCATAAAAGGCTTTTACAAACAAATAAAGAAAACAATTATTTTTCTTTATATCACTTTCTATTTTATAGGACTTTTAGTCCTAACAATCTCCCCCTAAAGTTATATAAAGAAAAAATATGATCTTGGAATCTTCAGGTCATGATATTCTATCTCTCTTGAATCGTTGACATATGTTGGCGTTGCTTGACTTCAGATATTTCCAAGCTCCCCCTTGAATAATGCTCTTGGTCTTCAGAGTATCACGAGTTGAATTGGCTTTGAAAAACTTCAGAACTTGTTGAACTAATATGCTCCAAAGAGGAATCAACTTGTTGCGAACACCACTTGATAAGGGATGAGAAGAACCATGCACTTGTAATCTTTTCTGCACAGAACATAACAGTTACTCCCCCTCGGCTTTTGCTTACTCCCCCTCAAATTGATAATCTGGGTCTTCAAACTTTTATAACGTTTCTCCCCTCAGAATGATGATTTGTGCCTTTGAATCTGTATCAGTTCTCCCCCTCTTGATGATTAGGAGCATCCTCGGCATCATGTAACTTCAAAGACAACATTGATGAGTAGCAAGATACCAGATAAAACAATTATAGTAACTGTTATCACAACAATTAAAATAATTGTGTGGCCTATGTTCAGAGTTGGCATCGGGGTATCTCTTATAGGACTTCCAGTTATCACGGAAGTAAGATTTTAAAAAATTACTTCTCAAATTGTTCCGGCAATATCACAAAGATATGCGAATGGAATCACAAAGACTCGTGCATGTGTGAAAGAAATAATTTATATCTGTTTGGCTCAATAATTGATTTAACTTGGGAATCAAGTTAAGAATCAGCTGACACAGTGATTAGGAAATGAAGTTCGAAGACCGGAGCTAATGTCTTCCTTTTTCAGTATCTAAGACCTCCGAGTGAGGAATAGATAGATTATGTGCTAAATCTCCGTGTATTTATGAAACAAACATCTTTTGTGAGATGTTTGAGTGGTTGGGTGGGGTGACACGAGTTATCGACACTGGGTTCATGTCTGTTTCAATATCCATCTCCAAAGAACGAGAATGAATAGATTGTGTGGTTACCCAGATAACTGACTCGGTTTGGTAAGGACCAATAATTCTTTTAAGTCCTGTCACATCCTCACCATTTTTTTTCACTCTGAACTCATCTATCAATTATAATGGACGTGTTTCTTGGGTAGGTCCTTCCGGTTCTGGATAGACCATAGAAACAAAATAAATCCTATCACTCCTTTCACACCTTTTTTCAATTAAAATAGTTTAGTAATTAATGAAGCACACATTTAAAAACGAGTTCTAAACAGAAATGTTTAGAAGTCAAAGCATTGAAGAACGAGTCCTGATCTGAGATGATCAGAAGTCATTAAAAATGGTAAGGAATATCAAAGAACAAAGTCAAGCGCGAACTAGAATGACTCATTGAGCACATTATGGTCAAAAATCACACAAAGATAAGAGAACTTAATTGTGATGAACAAGTCACAATTAATATATCAGACAAGAAGGGGATCATTAATAGAAACGACATACTATAGAGACAAAATTTGAATTCAAGCGAGTGTATTTCCATCGAAAAATCAACAAGATATATGAGACATGGAAATAGCTAAGTCAAGAAAATATTAGACGTGGCAATCATGGAAGTTAAAATCAGAGAATAACAAACACAAGTAACTTATCCGGAATGAATTACCACGGTTCTTTGAATTCACTGAAAAATTCATGTATATGTCAAATACCTGATGCTCCCCCTCAAAAATAGCATAACCTTTGAATGCAGTCTTGTGAAAACAAATCGACTGTTGTCACACATGACATCCCTGCAAAATAGATCAGAAAGATTTTGGTATCCATGCTTTGATGGATCCTTGATGGTTAGGTGCTTTGGCTTTAAAATGGGGATTGGGGATATTATAAGTACCATACCAGTTATTGACATACATTGGATGCACAAAGTCACTCTTTCCACAATAAGTGCAGCAGAGCTTTGCTCGGTTTAAGCTGATCAGTTTAGCTATAGGGTAAACATGAGCAACTGAACCAGTCTTGGAAACAAATGACTTTGTATCAACTACAAGAGAATTATGAGACTTGTTTCCATCACTGTCTTCTGTAGTTGACAATCAAGTAACAATGAATCGAATAATAATCGGTTTTTGATTGAATGTGGAGAGTTACAATATTGGAATGATGAACAAACTCTCCTTCTCTCAAATCTCTATTATGCGCACGACTGATTAATCTCTCAAAGTCTAGCCTAAAGATTAGAAAAACCAACCTTATATACCAAGGGCTTTAAGCCTAAAGCCCATGGCCCACACACTCTAATCTAAGCCTATTTAGCATAAAAGGCTTTTACAAACAAATAAAGAAAACAATTATTTTTCTTTATATCACTTTCTATTTTATAGGACTTTTAGTCCTAACACAACCAAAATACCAAATTACCAAATCAAGTTCAAACATTAAACCAAATGTTCAAATTACCAAACCAAATGTCCAAAATACCAAATTACCAAACCAAATGTCCAAATTACCAATTACCAAATGTCCAACACTCCAAATTACCAAAGGTGAGCCAAGCCAACTTCCAAGTTCCTTTTCTTCCACCAACCGACCAACGTCCAAACCAATCCTATAACAAACTAACAACAAAAACGAATAAACAATACAACAATCATGAATGATGAATCATAAATGGGAATTATAAATAATAAAAGTCGTACCTTTCTCAATGATCATGAATCATCTTCAAAAAAATCCCCCAACTCATTTGAAGCTTGTGTGCTTGGACTATCTTCATTACCACGGGCCGAAGAAGGAGTTCCAATCCTTAAATTTTTCATTTCTGCAAGTTTTAAAATAAAAAGTAACAAATTTTAAATTCGTTATTGTAATTTATAAGTTATTAAAATCATAAATTAATGTCGTACTCGTACCTTTCTGAAACTTCTCGAGATCCTCCAAATTTTCTTCCACTGCAAGTGGTTCAGTAGGTCCCCGTAACCAATCTTGCATACATATGAGTGCTTCAACTATTTTAGGAGTTAGAGAACTCCTAAAGTTATCCAACACCCTCCCACCGTACTGAAGGTAGACTCGGATGCAACTGTAGAAATGGGTACGGCAAGGACATCTCTTGCAACTTTTGAAAGGATAGGAAACCGTGCACTTTTCAACTTCCACCACATAAGCAAATCGAAGTCATTGCCATTATCATCTACAATGGCCTCACCTAAGTATACATCGAGCTCATTTTGTTTGCTATCTAAGGCCCCACTTTTAAGCTTTTGCTTCTTCAACAAGCTTTTGAACATAGATTCTTTTTGTGACCTTCCAAGAGGGGGGGAGACCTTTTCCCGATTGGGATTGGGATTGGGATTGGGGTGGGGTTGGGAAGGTTCAGAATATTGTTGCACGTAATCTTCAAACAAGGCAGTGAGTTGAGACTTTACCTTCCTAAAACATGTTTCACCTTTTTCTTCCCCAAACAACTGATTGAACTGGGATGGTGATAACGCCACTTTTTGGCGTTATTTTCAGTTCTCAAACCAATGAGATTCGCTTGCGTTCAAGTAAAAAGGCGGGTATTTTATGGTTTATCGAGTGGAATGTGCAGGTATTCTAAAAGGCGGCAATCCTCGAGAAAAGAAGCGAATAAGAGCCCAAAATGAGTAAAAACGAAGCCCAACGGAAGTCCAAGAGCCAAGCCCAAGACCCGCGCCCGAACTAGGACCCGATCCGCGAACCAGAAACTGACCCACGCACCTTCTGAAAGGCGTGCGGTTTTCCACGCGACTTGTAGGTCGCGTGGAAGGTCGCGTATCCCTCTGTTTGTCGAATTTCAGCTTTATTTTCCGGGTTTTAGGTCATTATCGGAGACGCAACTTTCACACGATGACGGTGGGCAGTCCAGGGGAGATTTTGGGAGAGATTCTACGCCTTTTCGAGCCACGTTAGAGGATCAATCGGAGCCACGTTCATCACGCGAAGTAGATACAAAAACGAGAGAAGGGAGTACATCATTCCATTCACCACGATCACGTTTGCAATGTTTTCTTCCATTGTTCTTTTCTTTTCTTTTGTGTTTGAATCCACCACCGACGTGAACTAATTCTAGATGTTGGGGGTTGGAATGAATATGGTTTGAACATATGAACAGATGATTTGAACTCTTATCAGTTTTTCTTAATTAATGAAGCATGTGATTTCGTTCTTAACGCTTGTGAGTTTGGCCAATTTACAATTGATTTGTTGTTAGCAATTAAGTTCGAGAGAATAGATTGTTATTTAGAATTACAAATTGCATGCCTAAGGTGAGAAAGGAGATAAAAATCGTTGTCGCTTGAGAAAGGGCAACGGTGATCTCAAGATTGGGTATTCATTAACGAGAATAATTGGTAATTGTTTTGAGTCAGATGTTTGTATGTGAAAACCATAGGATTCCCAACTCTCAACTGTTTTCTCTATCGAAGTCTTTTAAGTTGTTCCTGTTCCGTGTTTGATTTAGTTTATTTTCCTTTGATTAGTTTAAAACCAACCTTTCAAAATATCGACAGTTCAGTTAACAGCAATTGTGGTCATTGTGATACTTAGTTCCTAGTTCCCGTGGATTCGATACTCGTACTTACCGTACGTTATTACTTGATTTCGACACCGTACACTTGAGGTTAGATTTAGGGGGGTGTTAACCCGCCTATCAAGTTTTTGGCGCCGTTGCCGGGGAACTAGTTGCAACTGATAGCACTACCAGCTATAAGCGCTATTAGATTGAACATTTTTTTATTTCTGTTATTTCATTTTGTCACCTTCAATTTCTGGATTACTGATCTTGTTACTTTCCATTTCAGGTACTAATTGGCTTATGCCAAGGAAGACCCGAGGGAAGGAAATCAAGCCACTTGATCCGGAGATCGAAAGAACCGCCCGCCGTCTGCGAAAAGCATCTAAAGTGCAAAGACAGTTAAAGATGGGAGACGAAATACCCGTCAATAGACCACCTGGCAACAATCCTCCGCCTCCTCCGGCGAGAGTTCCGATGCGGTCATTTGCCAATCCAAACATGGCAGCCGCACGTATAGGGATCCAACCACCCACCACTGCGGCAAATTACTTCGAGATCAAGCCGAGTACCATCGTAATGGTACAACAGAATCAGTTTGGGGGAGCGCCAACCGAAGATCCCCATGCCCACCTTCGCACATTTGAACGGATTTGTAATACGTTCAAAATTAATGGGATGGAAGAGAACGCGATCAAACTGAGGTTATTCAGTTTCTCCCTAAAGGGTAGAGCTGAAATCTGGATAGAGGGTTTGCCAGCCGATCAGATCACTACATGGGCAGACCTGAAAGATGCATTTCTACAGAAATTCTTCCCACCAGGAAGAACTGCTCAATTGATGGCTGATATCACCCACTTCGCTCAGTGGGAACAAGAGACCTTATACGAGACATGGGAGCGATACAAGGATATGTTGAAGAAATGTCCTCACCACGGGTTGCACGGATAGGTCATAATCCTGACATTCTATAGTGGACTTCACCCGCAGTTCAAAAACGATATCACTGCCGCATCGGGTGGAGCATTGATGGATAAAACTTATGAAGAAGCATGCGAGCTGATCGAGAACTTGGCCGAACATAGCTTCTCTACCCCACGATCAGCTGTAAGAAGAGTCGCGAGCGTTCAAGAATCGGATGAGCTGAAAGAACTAAAGGCTCAACTAGCTTTCATAACGAACCACTTGAAGGGAGGTAATCCGGAAGCACCTGAACAAGTGCAATTCTTACAAAACCGGAATAACCAATCGAGGAATGATCCGTTCTCCAATACATATAACGAAGGGTGGAAGAAACACCCCAATTTTTCATGGAGTCAACCCGGTCAACAACAAGGTAATTTTTCTAACTCTTCGAATTACTCTAATACTAACAATGCTTACCGTCCTCCAGGTTTCAATCAAAGGAACGAAGGACCATCCATGGAGAAGAAGCCGGGGCTGGAAGAGATGATGATGAAGTTCATGACCAAGATGGACAACACGGTTGGAGAGTTAGCGAGCACGGTGAATACGGTAAAAGCTGCCACCGATCAGAACACCGCGTCGATCAAGATCCTCGAAAGACAAGTTGGGCAAATTTCGGAAGCCCTACAAAATCGACCTTCCGGAACTTTTCTGAGTCAAACGGAAAGGAAACCGAGGGAAGAATGCAATGCCATTTATCTGAGAAATGGCAAAGAGGTGATCAAAGAGACAACTGTCGAGTTAAAGGCTGATATTACTAGTGACATGGCTGAGTCGGAAGAACCGAAGGAGAAAGAGGTGGCATCCCCACCAAAGTCGGTAGTCAAACCGTCTGTACCACCGCTACCACATCCAAATTGAGTGAAGGCACATAAAGATGAGGAACAATTCAAGAAATTCCTCGATATCTTCAAGAAGCTTCACATCAACATACCATTCGCGGAGGCACTTGCTCAAATGCCGACATACCTCAAATTTATGAAGGAAATCCTATCAAAGAAGAGGGGAATTGAGCATCAGTCTACCATTACACTTACTGAAGAGTGTAGTGCCATCATTCATAACAAGCTTCCCCGAAGCTCAATGATCCAGGGAGTTTCTCGATCCCTATTCAAATTGGTGATATTCGTTTTAGGGGCGAGTATTAACTTAATGCCTCTATCTATTTTCAGGAAGCTCGGATTGGGGGAAGTGAAGCCGACGTACATGACGCTCAAGTTGGCGGATCGATCCATAGTGTACCCATATGGAGTGGTAGAGGACGTGCTCACCAAGGTGGGAAAGTTTTACTTTCCGGTAGATTTCGTGGTGATGGACATCGACGAAGATATAGAAGTCCCATTGATCTTGGGAATATCCTTCCTAGCCACAAGCCGAGCGCTGATCGACATGGAGGAAGGCGAGATGACTTTGAGAGTTAGTGGTGAGAAGGAAGTGTTCAAGATGTTCGAGAAGATAAGAGATAGAGGCGAAGAGAAATTTGGTGAGCAAGAAAGGCCGACGGAGTGATCGGAAAGAAAGTCGTGCAACGACTTTAAATACGGCGCTAGGTGGGAGGCAACCCACCAAGGTTTGCGGGTTTTATTTTTAATTTATGCATTTTGAGTGTTTTATTCACAAAAATAAAATAAAAAAAGGAACAGAGGGTTACGCGGTTTATCCCGCGGTTTGCAAACCACGGGACACTCTGTCAAAAAAAAAATTTGGCTGTTTACTTTGTCGTCCTTGTTCCTTTTATTTAATTTTTGCATTTTCACATCCCTCTTCTCCGATGTCCTTCAACCGGCCACTTCAACTGTTCACGACTTTCGTTCGTCCGGACAAACAGGTATATTCGCAACTTTGTAGTTAACGAGTGGTGTATGATGTTGTTCCCTTAGTAGTTAACGAGATGCAACAAACCTAAGTTTCACTTTGGTTTGGGGTGCCTCATCTTTTAACATCTACACCATCAATTTTAATCCTGTGCAAACCTCGGTTTCACCGAGGTTTGGGGTTGGCGTTATTTGACAAACCTAGGCCACGGCCTAGGTTTGGGGTGGCCATGTTTTTGAAAATGCTAGAATAGCTCTTTGATGCTTGTGCCTAATGCTATGCCTTGCCGATCTACTACCTGTAATAACCGCACAACGACACTTGTTTTAGTATCGCCTACGCCGACACTTGCACATTGGGGACAATGTGTGGGTAAGGTTTGGGGTTGCCCAATCGGGCCCACGTTATGCACGTAGATTTCCCGCACCTCTGCATGCTTAGATCACAATAGCCAAAATTTTTGTTTTGAATGATTGAGACCGACCATTGTGGGAAGAATCTCGTGATAGTGACGTGACCATTAGGGAAGGACTGGGAAAGGACATAACTAGGGACATTAGTGGAGACCACCCATTAGTGAGATTTGAGCCTAAAAGACGTTGTTCATTTCGAGGGATTCATACACTTGATTCATATACACTTTTTCGAGTTCCTTGTCGTGAATATAGAATGATCTCGCTATATTATTGCATTGAGTAGCAAAGACGACCATCGGGATATTGGGTAAGGGTATAGTAGACCAAATCGTGTGGACCTTAAGATGTGATTCCAGGCAATGTGTGTTTTGTTTTAACCTGTTTCTAGCTATCGTTCCCTTTTCACCCATCTGTGTGTAACCATAGCCTCCCTTGTAGCCATACACTCACTTGATTCGTTTCTAAACCTACCTTTAAACCATTAGCCAATAGCCTTAGCCAACCCTTATCCGAAAGTGTGTCAATCTAAGCGGTAATGAACTGAAGAAGCTAGAGCGGAAAAGAAATAGTCAAGGCCAGTCATATAAGTAAAACTGGGTCAGTTTAACCCAAGAAGTTAGAAAAGAGGGCCAATGATGCTTGTTAATGCCAAAAATCGCACCAAAGGGACAACTTAAGGTCGATGTGGACTTAATCAACTAAATAAAGGATCTTTCGACGAGACGTGCGACGAGGGAAAAAATAAATGAGACAAGGGATTTGATGACGCAGGAAAAACCTCAATCGAGGAAAAAACCTGCGGATGACAAGAGGTGTCGTCGCTGCACTATAGTCGCCAATCAGGGGCGATGTCCTTGGTGCTGGCGTCGGTCGTACGATGGTTACAATACAAATGAAGGAAATACTTCAAAATGTAAAGTACAGGTATTTGAATGTAAAAACAGGTGTTTGTCGTGTGTGAATACAAAGTGTGAACTTCTGGTCGAGGGTTGTTGTCGTGCGTCGAGAGCAATACTTGAGCTTTCCTTCGAGTGTTCTTGAGTTCGCGGTAGGGTTCTGGATTTCAGTACTTGATCTCCAGAGTTTGAATGTTCTTTGCTATGAGTTTGGATGATTTTCTCTGTTGTTTGGTGATGTTCGCTGATGTATACTGGATGTTAACTGATGTCCCTTGCAATGAGGCTTTAGCTTGAATTTTATAGTCTTCGCGTCATTAATTAGCTCCATTAATGATTCGATCAATGGCTACAACGGCTGGAAACGGTCGCCGGAGTGATTATCCATAATGCTCTTCGTCCGTTACAGCTGCTTGCTGTTAATGGCTATCGATCGTTAATGGTTGTGTCGGTTATATCCGTTGCTCTTTAATGACTTTGACTCCTGCATTAAACACTTAACAAACATAACAGTTATGGTTAACGTTAGCTTTGGTCGAAGGTGCAATGATCTTACGCGATGGTCGTACGGGACGGGCGATGCTATGGTCGTGCGTCATGGGAGACGTACGACTTACCTTTTACGGGAGACGACGGATGTTTTCTGGGTTCTTGTCGAGACCTTATCTTAATACAAGATTTGGATTGTAACGTGCGTCTTACCTGCTCTGGTCGTGGTCGTACGACGTGATTTTTTGCCCAAACAGTTTGCCCCCAAATTTTGAAAATTGAATGTCAAATTTAAGTTTTAAATTTTTCTTGTCGAACGCTTAGACTTGTGACCTGGGTTGAGGGACTTTCCTGGTTGTCGTGGAACTGGACCGGTTCGCTTTTAACTGAACGAGAAGTCGAAAGGAGAACGAGGTCGTGACATCATGCTGACGTACGATGATGCTTACCAGCTGTCGATGACAGGTGTCGATGATTTACTGGAGCATATGAAAGTCGGGGATGCGTGTCAATCTTTTGAAGGGCTCGACCTGTCACGATTTTCTGCATAAATAGAGATCAAAATGGATTATTTTCTTTAAGCTTTCAAAAAGTCATCTTTTCTAAAATCTCGATTCTTTCCTAAATCTTCGGTGACTGATGATCTACTGTGGGCTATGATACCCAAATCGATGGCGATGTCGGTTGCGATAAACGCGATGTCCGTGGATTCTGCGCATTTGGCGACGATGTCTTCTGCTGCCACGTCGACCCTTTCGTCAGCCGACAGGGGCGAGGGTGTGAAGACGAGAGAGAACGATGGGGATTTTATGGAGATCAACTTTGCGTTGTCTTCATCCCCCTTGACTGACTATGTCCTCGTCAGGACGAAGTCGCTTCCGCTTATGGGGAAATATCAGCTCTTATATTTCAAGAAGCATTTTCCAGGGATCTCTATCGAAGAGATTGGACGGTGTTTAGCCGTACTGGCGTCTTCCGTAAGTTTTTCTTTCAAAACTTGTATTATCGATGTTTATTCTTTCGATGAGCGTTTTGCTAATACGTTCCTTTTGTAATCGTGCAGATGTTTTTGTTTTCTTTCTCTAAACACGTGAGGAAACTGGAGGTGTTGGAGTGGAGGTCGATTGTCGAAGAGAAGATATTCCTTCCTCCAACCTTAACATTAATCTTAAGAGCCACATTCTCGGAATGCCATGGCGCGAAAGGTTGGGAGACAACTCCGGCTATACTCGTTTGATCATTGCATCAGTTCTTCAGGATTGTCAGGATTCCGAAGGCTGAGTTTTCTTTGGGCAGAGTTCACGATTGCTATGTTTCCTTAGATCTTAGGGTAGTTTCTTTTTTCTGGGTTTATTAATTAGGCTTTTCATGCTCGACCGTTGGTGGTCGGGCCGTTGGTATGCAACGACTTTTGAACTTGTCCGACTATCGGTCGTTCGTATGTAATCGTTCAATGAAGTTCCTTCTTTTGCTGAACTTGTGTTTTTAATTACATATGTCGTGGAGAAATGTAATATTGATCATAACAGTATGAAATAAATGGAGGATCGTGCGACTTAGGATTTTATTGCAATATAACGGTTGAAATATATATCATCGATGTGTTTAGAACAAACAAAGTATTACTAAGTTCCAGAAACTTAGATCGAGGGATCGTTTAGACCTTACGTGTGACTGTATCGTATCATGAAACTTTAGAATATATGCCCCTGTGATTAAACAATCGAGTCATCCACTTGGATACTCATGTCGCCTGTTCCTGTGATAAAGTTCGTTAGAGGTCGGTCGTGGTTTTACCAACGATTTTGCGATGCTTACCGTCGTGCTGAAAACTTTGTATGATAGGAAGGCGATTTTAAAAGAAATATTTTTTCAAATGCGTCGCATTCCAACTTCGCGGGATTTCTTGATTGTCGAGGGTCTGAAGTCGATAGGCTCCTTTACCAACGACTTCGGAGACGCGGTAAGGTCCTTCCCACTTAGTAGAAAGCTTACCTGCGTTGAGCTCCTGGGTGTTTGGGAATACTCGACGGAGGACGTAATCGCCTTCTTGAAAGATTTTAACTTTGACGTGCTTATTGAAATGTCGCTCGACCGCCTGCTTCTGCGACGCCATCCTGATCAAGGCGGATTCTCTGAACTCTTCTAGGGCGTCGAGGTCATGTCTTAAATCAACCAAGTTGTGGTCGATGGACGTGTGCCTCGAAGTAGGGAGATGAACTTCGACTGGTAGGACGGCTTCACAACCGTAGACGAGAGAGAAGGAGGTTTGTCCTGTGGACGTGCGGGGTGTCGTGCGATTTGCCCATAGGACTGAAGGGAGTTCTTCAACCCATCTTCCTTTTGCAGCTTTTAATCGTTTCTTGATCGAGGCTACAATAGTCTTATTGCTCGACTCGGCAAGTCCATTGGCTTGGGGATATCTGGGAGTCGAGGTCGTCAGCTTGATGTTCCTATCTTCACAGAACTGTTGGGTCCTGTCGCTTATGAATTGGGATCCATTGTCGCAGACAATTTTGGATGGAATCCCAACCCTGCATATGATGTTAGTCTGGATAAAGGAGATAACTTCTTTATCTCTAATTTAGGAGAAGGCAGCCGCTTCGACCCATTTAGAAAAATAATCCGTGAGTACGAGGAGGAATACTTTTTGCCCCGGAGCAGGTGGTAGTTTGCCGACAATATCCATTCCCCACCTCATGAAAGGCCATGGGACAAGCGTTGAGTGCAAAGGCTCCGAGGGTTTATGAGACATACCTGAGTGTCGGTGACAGGGGTCACAATTCTGTACATACTTGACAGCGTCTTGTCGCAGTGTCGGCCAAAAATACCCTTGTCGGGAGATACGATTAGCCAGGCTACGACCTCCTGAATGATTACCACATTCGCCATCGTGCATCTCTTGGAGGATTTTCTGGGCTTGATTTTTGCTGATGACACACCTTAAATTTAAGCCCGTCGATGATCTCCGATAAAGCTTATTTTCGATCATGACGTATTTAGATGCTTTGAATCTAATTTTTCGAGCCTCCATTTTGTCTTCGGGGAGTTGGACGTGCACGAGGAAATTTCGAATGTCGCGTGACCAATCATCTTCTTCATCTTCGATCTGGATGACGTCTGTGTTTCCAATGGACGGCGTTGCCAGGTGAATCATAGGAATAACATCAAATATTGGTTCAACTAAAGCGGACCCAAGGTTTGCCAATGCGTCGGCCTGAGTGTTCTGGTCTCGAGGAATCTGTTCAATAGAAAAAGATTTAAATTTTTTGGAAATTTCTTTTGCCACGCTTAGATATGCTGTCATTTTTGAATCCTTGGCTGCGAATTCTCCATTGATTTTATTTACTACCAGCAGGGAATCACTCTTGACATGCAGTGTGGTTGCCCCTGAGTCGTGGTCCATATTCATTCCCACGATCAGGGCTTCATATTCGGCTTCGTTGTTGGTGAACTTGAAGTTGCATTGGACCGAGTATACCATCTTACCCCCCTGTGGCGACTTTAAGACGACCCCCAGTCCAGAGCCTCTAATGTTGGATGATCCGTCAACATGTAGGATCCAAGGCACGTCGTCGTGAGTCGCCACAGTGGACACTTCGAGCTCTGCTTCTTTCTCCAACTCAGGGCTGAAATCGGCGATAAAGTCTGCCAAGGCTTGTGATTTGATCGCGGTCCTGGGCTTGAAATCGATGTCGTAACTGCTGAGATATATGCTCCACTTTGCTAAGCGACCTGTCAACTCAGGTTTCCTTAAAACAGACTTAAGAGGAAAGTTAGTTACGACAGTAATAGGATGCTATTCAAAGTAGTGTCGTAATTTTTTAGCAGCTGTGACTAGCGACAAAAGCAGTTTTTCCATGGAAGAATACCTGGTTTCTGCGTCCAAGAGAGATTTACTTACGTAGTAGATTGGCAATTGTTGTTTTTCGTCCTCTCGTGTGAGTACGGCACTTACCGCATTTGGACTGACGGCTAAATACAATTGTAAGACCTCATGATCATGAGGTTTCGACAACAGAGGAGGCGACGCCATATATTCCTTGAGTTTTTTCAATGCTTGCTCATGATCGTTGGTCCAGTTGAAACCTTTATTTTTCCTGAGGACGTTATAAAACAGATGACATCTATCTGAAGATCGGGAGATAAACCTGTTTAGGGCCGCTACTCGACCAGTAAGCCTTTGGACCTCCTTGAAATTTCGAGGAGATTTGATGTCGATGATGACTTTGATTTGGTCGGGGTTAGCTTCGATTCCTCGGCGAGTGACCATGTGGCCTAAGAACTTTCCAGCATTGACTCCGAAGGAACATTTGGTAGGGTTGAGCTTCATGCTATATTCCCGAAGGATGTTGAACGATTGTCGTAGATGCTCGACATGATCTACCGCTTGCTTTGACTTGACGAGATTGTCATCAATATATACCTCCATTGTGTCGCCGAGATGGTTTTTGAACATTTTATTCACTAGACGCTGATAAGTGGATCCTGCATTTTTTAGTCCCAAAGGCATAACTTTATAACAGTAAATACCTCCGTCCGTCATAAAAGCGGTTTTCCCCTGGTCCTCGACGTGCATTAAGATTTAGTTATACCCTGAATAGGCATCCATGAAGGTCAATAGTTCATGTCTTGCGGTTGCGTCGACCATGGCGTCGATATGCGGTAATGGGAAAGGATCTTTCGGGCAAGCCTTATTGAGATCGGTGAAGTCGATACAGACCCTCCATTTTCCATTCTTCTTAGCCACGACCACGACATTAGTAAGCCAGTCGGTATATTTTACTTCTCGGATCTTTCCTGTCTTGAGGAGGTTATCGACCTCATCGTTTATTACCTTATTTCTTTCAGGAGCGAATTTACGGCGCTTTTGCTTGACGGGTTTAAACGATGGATCGATATTGAGCTTGTGAGAAATGATGTTAGGATCAAAGCCAACCATATCTTCATGCGACCAGGCGAAGCAGTCAGCATATTCCTGCAAGAAAGATATTATCTTTTGCCTAAGGCGGGGATCGAGAGATGATCCTATCAAGACTTTTTGCTCGGGCTTGCTTGGGTCTAAGATAACTTCTTCTAGGCAATAATCACCGATGGCTTTAGGAACATCTTGCACATTTTCAAGCTTTCCATGCGTTGGGTCAGCGGTTCGTTCTGAGTTTCCGCCATCTGCCATTTTCCTGTGATAGAGAACAGAAGAAACTCCAAGAAACTATTAGTAGAACGCACGTTCGTCGAGGATTTTCTCTAGATGTAGTCCCACGGATGGCGCCAAACTGTTAATGCCAAAAATCGCCCCAAAGGGACAACTTAAGGTCGATGTGGACTTAATCAACTAAAGAAAGGATCTTTCGACGAGGCGTGCGACGAGGGAAAAAATAAATGAGACAAGGGATTTGATGACGCAGGAAAAACCTCAATCGAGGAAAAAACCTGCGGACGACAAGAGGTGTCGTCGCTGCACTATGGTCGCCAATCAGGGGCGATGTCCTTGGTACTGGCGTCGGTCGTACGATGGTTACAATACAAATGAAGGAAATACTTCGAAATGTAAAGTACAAGTATTTGAATGTAAAAACAGGTGTTTGTCGTGTGTGAATACAAAGTGTGAACTTCTGGTCGAGGGCTGTTGTCGTGCGTCGAGAGCGATACTTGAGCTTTCCTTCGAGTGTTCTTGAGTTCGCGGTAGGGTTCTAGCTTTCAGTACTTGATCTCCAGAGTTTGAATGTTCTTTGCTATGAGTTTGGATGATTTTCTCTGCTGTTTGGTGACGTTCGCTGATGTATACTGGATGTTAACTGATGTCCCTTGCAATGAGGCTTTAGCTTGACTTTTATAGTCTTCGCGTCATTAATTAGCTCCATTAATGATTCGATCAACGGCTGGAAACGGTCGCCGGAGTGATTATCCATAATGCTCTTCGTCCGTTACAGCTGCTTGCTGTTAATGGCTATCGATCGTTAATGGTTGTGTCGGTTATATCCGTTGCTCTTTAATGACTTTGACTCCTGCATTAAACACTTAACAAACGTAACAGTTATGGTTAACGTTAGCTTTGGTCGAAGGTGCAATGATCTTACGTGATGGTCGTACGGGACGGGCGATGCTATGGTCGTGCGTCATGGGAGACGTACGACTTACCTTTTACGGGAGACGACGGATGTTTTCTGGGTTCTTGTCGAGACCTTATCTTAATACAAGATTTGGATTGTAACGTACGTCTTACCTGCTCTGGTCGTGGTCGTACGACGTGATTTTTTGCCCAAACAATGCCCCAATCAAATAAAGAGGACCAATGAAGTCCCAAAAAAAACTAGTTTAGATATTGACAGTAAGTGCAGCAGAAAATAAGAGAGTCAAAGCGACTCCAGTAGTGATAAAGAGGGCCAAAAGATAGAATGTGAAGAAAGTTCATAACTGCTAACGTTTGACACACCGAGGATCTTTGTTCCCTTTTACCCTTCACTTCTTAGCCATAACCTGAGCCCCGTTACAACCCGTGTAAAGACCTGGATGATCTTCTGGAAAACGTGATTAGTGTTTACGACCACCGTTACTGATATTCCCTGTCTTGCTACTTGATTCTTTCTGAGATCAAATTTTTGTGGACACTTGTGCGTCTTTCTTTAGAGTTGTCATGTGATTATTGAGTATTCTTGCACATAAATTCCTATACATGACAACATGTGCGATAACCTAGGTTCGAGTGCAATGAGAGTATCCCGTGAGGTAGGGTCGAGGCGAAATGTTTTCCCTAGTATGTTTGGACCTAGTACAACCTTAATGGAATCGGCGATGTCACGAGTTCAACTCACAATGGAAAGTCATAGACCAAACAAAATGAGAATGAGGCGAGAGTGAGAGAGACATTCATGGGTATGGGAAATCACCGTTGCATCACATGAGACCAATTGGAAGTTGTGCAGTTATTATTTCACTGATATATGTTTTTACTCTGTTTTATCGCTAATTTGCTTGGGGACAAGCAACGCTCGGTTTGGGGTTGTTGATAACGCCACTTTTTGGCGTTATTTTCAGTTCTCAAACCAATGAGATTGGCTTGTGTTCAAGTAAAAAGGCGGGTATTTTATGGTTTATCGAGTGGAATGTGCATGTATTCTAAAAGGCGGCAATCCTCGAGAAAAGAAGCGAATAAGAGCCGAAAATGAGTAAAAACGAAGCCCAACGGAAGTCCAAGAGCCAAGCCCAAGACCCGCGCCCGAACTAGGACCCGATCCTCGAACCAGAAACCGACCCACGCACCTTCTGAAAGGCGTGCGGTTTTCCACGCGACTTGCAGGTCGCGTGGAAGGTCGCGTATCCCTCTGTTTGTCGAATTTCAGCTTTATTTTCCGGGTATTAGGTCATTATCGGAGACGCAACTTTCACACGACGACGGTGGGCAGTCCATGGGCAATTTTGCGAGAGATTCTACGCCTTTTCGAGCCACATTAGAGGATCAATCGGAGCCACGTTCATCACGCGAAGTAGATACATACACGAGAGAAGGGAGTACATCATTCCATTCACCACGATCACGTTTGCAATGTTTTCTTCCATTGTTCTTTTCTTTTCTTTTGTGTTTGAATCCACCACCGACATGAACTAATTCTAGATGTTGGGGGTTGGAATGAATATGGTTTGAACATATGAACAGATGATTTGAACTCTTATCAGTTTTTCTTAATTAATGAAGCATGTGATTTCGTTCTTAACGCTTTTGTGAGTTTGGCCAATTTACAATTGATTTGTTGTTAGCAATTAAGTTCGAGAGAATAGATTGTTATTTAGAATTACAAATTGCATGCCTAAGGTGAGAAAGGAGATAGAAATATTCCGAGTAAATCTTAGTCCCATTCCAATCTTGTGTTTAATGTGTTTTGAACTACATAGGTTAAGATTGAGAGATTTAACTTATGTTTTCCAAGATAAAACTTGTGGTTGCTTGAAAAGGAACCATCGTTTATAATAAAAATCGTTGTCCCTTGAGAAAGGGCAACGGTGATCTCAAGATTGGGTATTCATTAACGAGAATAATTGGTAATTGTTTTGAGTCAGATGTTTGTATGTGAAAACCATAGGATTCCCAACTCTCAACTGTTTTCTCTATCGAAGTCTTTTAAGTCGTTCATGTTCCGTGTTTGATTTAGTTTATTTGCCTTTGATTAGTTTAAAACCAACCTTTCAAAATATCGACAGTTCAGTTAATAGCAATTGTGGTCATTGTGATACTTAGTTCCTAGTTCCCGTGGATTCAATACTCGTACTTACCGTACGTTATTACTTGATTTCGACACCGTACACTTGCGGTTAGATTTAGGGGGGTGTTAACCCGCCTATCAGATGGCTTGTACTCAACTTTATCTCTTGGATCAAGAATATTGGCAAAGAAAATTACCAAGTTCATCTTCTCCGGATCACCCCAATATTTATCAAAATTCTCCTTCTTTTTTTGATCCATATTCTGTTTATAGAAAATATGTAATTAAAATAAATGAACAATATATAAATAACAATGCAAACATGTAATTAACAAGTTGTACCTTTTTAGTTATATTCTGAGAAGCAATCATCTCCGTAAGCGTGTACCCCAAATCACATATCTCTGTCAAGTAACAATTAGCCGTGACATATAGAGAGCCTGAGATTCTTAATGTCATCTCATAGAAGGTCTTTAAAAGGCTAACAAAGCTCTCTAAATACAACCAATCATAATCAGCAAGCACCGAATCACCCAAATCTATCTTGAACATGGCATCATTTCCGTCATAGGCCAAACACGGTTCTAAAAGGAATGACATTCTTGATCATCGTGTAAGTTGAGTTCCATCTAGTTGGAACATCAAGACAAAGTGAACTTCTTTCTTCTACCCCAAGTAATGTAGCAAACTCTTTAAACCTGGACAACCTAGCCGGAGATCCCCTTACCCACCTAACAGTATCTCTCAGCTTCCTAACCGACGAATCTGTCATCTTTAATCTATCTTGCACAACCAAATTCAAAATATGTGCAACACATCTCATATGCAAGTATTGTGCCCTAACGGATGAACACCCCCAAGAAACTAGCTTGCTTTTCAAGAACCCAAGTGCAACATCGTTTGAAGATCCATTATCTATATTGATGGTAGAAATGTTCTTTACGCCCCACTCAACCAAACAACCTTCCAAAGCTTTGGCTATGCATCCCCCCCTATGAGATTGGATTGGCACAAAATAGATAATCTTTTTGTTCAATTTCCATTGGACGTCAATATAATGTGCAGTTAGGCACATACAATTGATCCGTTGTACAGATGTCCAAGTGTATGTGGTCAAGCTAACCTGCTGTGAGTGTTCTTTAAAGAACTTTTTCAGGTTACTCCGCTCTTCATAAAAAATAGCAAATATGTCCCTATTAACCGTCCATCTCGACGGTATTTTAAACATTGGACATGCTTCTTGCACCCATTGTTTCCACCCCCTACCCTCTACAAACTTAAAAGGAAGTTCGTCCATGATGATCATCTTAGCGGTTGCTTTCCTAACTATCTCTTGATTAAAAACCCAGTTAGTCAAAACACTTTCATTTTCAGAGTTTGAAGCGAATGCTAACATTGTTTGTCTAGTCTCTCTAGACTGAGGGTTTTTTAGGCATGCAATGGAATGGCTTCTTACAGAGGAAGTGTCGTTCTTTTTGGGGTCGGCCGCATATGTTTTATCACAATATTTACACGTGGCTTGCACCAAATTACCCCCTCATCTAGAATCTATCAAAGTGATCCCATACAATGGACCTTTTTTGATAGCTTTTCTCTTCTTTGTTTCAGGCGGTGGTGGTGCACTACTATCCGCCATAGACATGCCAATCTAATATTGTAAACACAATTCAATGTAAACCAAATAACCAATCTAATTCAAAGTAATTAACTAAACCAATTCAAAGTAAACCAAATAACCAATCTAATACTAAATTTAAAATGTAAACAGTAAACATACTACCAATCTAATAGAGTACTAGTAACCATACCATACTAATATGTAAATAGTAAACCAATTCAAAGTAAACCAATTACCAATAATATTGTAAAATGTAAACAGTAAGTTTGTAACATACAAAATTACAAATCAAATTATCTAAACCGAAACTTAACAAAACAAAAACATAAACCAGAATTCATAATTAGTAAACACTAAAAAGAAAGTCAGAAACTTAACAAAACATAAACCAAAAGAGCACAACTTCTAATTTCTAAACAGAAACTTAACAAAACAAAAACATAAACCCGAATTCATACTTAATAGTTAATAACTTCCAAATCATAAATCAAACAGAAACTTCCAAATCAGAAACTTAGAAGTTAGAACAATGATGAGCCGTGAGCTTAGAACTTAGATGTTAGATTTTAGAACATAGAAGAAACTTACAAATCAGAAACGATGGTTTGAGTCTTTGAGAAGTGAGAAACTTTCGATGCTAAAATTATGGCAAATCGACCTTGACCTTCATCCAAATCGACTCTAAAATCAGTCGTCACTTCGTCGAAATCTACCTTAAAATGGCAGAAGCAAAAATGAGAAACATGTGGTCTGTGGAAATTGGAATCGTTCATGGTCTGTGGAGAATGGAGATGAAAGAATCAAACCTGTGGTTTGTGGAGTGTGGAGTCCGATCGTGAGTCTCTTCTGAGTCTGAGATGAGAATTGGGAAAAAGGTATAAACAATAACCCTAAAAGTAAAAATACATTTATTAAATTAAAAAAAATTTAAAAACTTCGGGTTTCGAACGGGGACGGGTTTGGAAAAACCCAACCCAACCTGATCCGTATTATCCGAGATAAATAATCGGGTTCAGACCAATTCGGGTTTCGGACTGACGGGTGAGCCAAAATCGGGTTCCTCGGGTTTTGCTCGCCCCTAGGACCATGGTCATCATGTCCGATGGAAGGCCCTTGATATAAGCCTTGATCTTTTCCTTTTCAGTCGGGACCAGATATCCCACCAACCCCAGCTTATCCATGAATTGCAGATTGTACTCCTTAACCGGCAAGTTTCCCTTTTTCAAGTGTCGGAACTCTTCTTCAATTCGGTCCATTGCTCTATCGTTACAGTACTCTTCCAATACCTTTTTCTTGAAAACCGCTCAACTCAGTTTGGCCAATACTAAGGCCTCTAGTAAAGTGGAGTAAACGTTCCACCAAGTGAGGGTTTCCCCTCTTAACATTTAAGAACCAAATTTCGCCTTTTGGTTCTCCATGTATTCACTAGTCCGGAAGGCCTGCTCCATCTCTCGGATCCAGTTTATACAAACCACTGGATCATCTGCACCTTTGAACTCAGGCGGTCTGCAGCTAAAAAAGGTTTTAAACGAGCAAACTTTCCCTGTTTGCCCTGTTTCCGTCGTTCCCAACCCATCTGTGGGAATTCCATTTTCTGTACCCCCGGATCCTTCCACTATGATATTTTCAGCAACCGTTTCATGCCTACGGTTATTCGTATCCCCGTCCTCCAATAGTTTCATAAATTGTTCTTGTTGTTGTGTCATGGTCTTGTTCACGACCTTCATCATACGGTCCATCATCCTTGTCTCGGTCGTTACCTCTTCCATAACAGGGTCGGACATTTCTAGATCATGACGGGGAATATGTTCGGTTCCTCCACTCAACGCGGTGTTAACCGGCGGAGGCATTATTTTTGTCGTCGCCATTGGTTGGTCGGCCATGGATGCCGTATCTTCATGGCTATCCGGCCTACTATGGGTGTTAACCATTGAAGTCTGTCACACAATCGAGAATGGAGATGAGAAATAAGCCATGAGAATTTAAACACAAAGAAACGTACTATTACATGCACAATCATCATAACAATAGTAATCTAAGCATACTCACGTAATAATATATTCATAATAGCAGTAGCTAATTGAAATTATGAACACGCTTCATATAAGAATTCTCGTTACCATAGTCACAATTTTCAATTTATGTACTTCTGTCGACTCTAAGACCATCCTATCTTAGGTGTTCTACCCAAACTCACCAATCAATACTTACTCGTTCTAGCTTAAGTCTAGGCATCTTAACGACATACCTAGTTCACTTAAACTACTACTGTGATACCATCTATAACATCCCAGACAACCGTACCAGATATTGTCCGTTCTGTCCACACACCTGGACTCACGGTTTTAAAATGCGGTTGATAGGGGATGTATCAAGTTCCTATTATAAGGCAACCTTTGTTCCCCTCCCCAGCCAATGTGGTATCTTACAGTGTGATCTAGTTCTAGCCTTGAGATAGGTAAGATAAATGGAGTTGGTATTCGATACAAGTAAGTGCGCCAAAGAGGATAAGGTGTTGTTGCAATCTTATTGTTGAAGTCAAATAGATATCTATTGGCAGTATATTGAGATGGTATGAAAGGGGTCAGAAGTGGCCAGAACACTACATGGGAGTCTTTTACTACGAGATTCAGAGCCCATTTTTACCCGGTTACGACGGTTAAGAAGTTAGAGGACGAATTTCTCAAGTTAGAGCAAGGTAGGATGTCGGTACAAGAGTATACATCGAGATTTATTGAGAGAGCACGATTAGATGAGTTTTATGTACTAATTGAGAAGTTTCATATCAAAAGGCACATTTGGGGTTTGAAAAGTAGTGTCCGGGAGTTGGTCACAACGAGGAATCCTATGACGTTCCAAGCGAGGGTTGATGCTATGGAACTTACTAAGAAGGAGAAGAACCATGAATTGACTGAGCGGGGTGGAGATAAAAGGAAGTGGGAAGGACCGGGGACTGATTTGAGGAGACCCAAGGTCCTTAGACCCGATCAACGTGTGGGTCAAAGGTTCGGTTAGAGGCCTTGTGGGAAGTGTAACCGTGTACATCGTGGGGATTGCTTGTTTGATTCTAGTGGGTGCAATAAGTGCAGGAAATCAGGGCACATAACTCAAGATTTCCTCAATTAGAGGGCTTGTTATCAGTGTGTCTCATCGGATCACATGAAGCTGACTTGTCCATAACTAAAGAAGGGTTTTGTGGGGAGCTATGGAGGAGGACAAGGGGGTAAGAGCGGAGATAATAAAGTGGACTCAACCCGGGCAATGGTGAGGGTGTTTCATATGATGGCGAATGAGGCGGTGGAGACTCTGGACGTCATGGCGGGTACTTTATTAATTCAGCCCTTACTAGGGTGTTATTTTATTCGGGTGCAAAACGTTCATTTGTATTTCCGAATTTTATGCGTAATTTACATGGAAAACCCAAACATTTAGATTGTGGGTTTGAGGTAGAGGTCGCGAATGATAGTTGAGTCATGGTGGGAGAGGTGTATGAGGGGTGTAATATCAATGTAGATTTCCACTCCTTTCCGTTGCGTTTGTATCTGATGGGTATGGGGGTTTAATGTGATAGTGGGTATGGATTGCTTGGCAAGCAATTACGCCAACATAGTATGAAAAAAAATTGATCCACATCACCTTACATGGTAAGAAAGAGGCGGTAATCTATGATGATAGACGTTATCGAAAACCTTGCTTAATTTCCATGATGAAAGCAAGACAGTGTTTATGGAAAGGATGACATGGGTTCCTAGATTATGTGATAGATGCTAATCAAGAAAAGCGGGGAGTGGAAGATGTTCCGGTGGTGAGTGAGTATCCATAGGTTTTTCTGGATGACTTGATGTGTCTACCTAGGGGTGTACAAAATCCGTCAACCCGCAAAACCCTACCAACCCAACCCGCTAACAGCCCAATTAAACCCAACCCGCCGAACCGCCGAACCGCCGAGCCGCCGAACCGCTAATTATAAGGGTTGAAATTGGGTTAGAAAAACTCAACCCAACCCAACCCGCCAACCCGCCGCTAATATTTTTTATTTTAATAAAAATTATATATATATATATACACACGATACTTGAAGTTGCAGCCCAAATAAAAAAATAATAATAATTGTTAACTAGTATAATTCATGAGGCCCAAATTACTTTATAATAACAATCCAAAATACTTACCATTGAACAAGTGTTGCATCTTAGGATCATAATTGTTAGATAGTAAAAAAATTGGTACAAGTTTTTGTGAAATCACTTAATAAACCAATGTAAGAAGTATTTGGATAGTGTGTGGGATAAGAAACAAATATTGCTTAGCTTTTGGTGTCGTTTAATAAAGAGAGATACCAAAAATTCGTGGCTAGCTTTGTGGTTAAGGACGAACAACTTACGCTTTGAATTGGATGCTACAATTTACGCTTTTGAAGTTTAAGACTAAAGAATTTTAATATCTATTTGGATGCTTGTAATAACTAATAACTTTGTTGGGTATATTTTTAGTTTAATTTGTCGTATTTCAATCGTGAACTTTATGTATATTATCAAACCGCTCAACCCGCCCAACTCGCCTCAACCCACAAGGGTTGGGTTGGGTTGGGTTATACTTTTGAATGGGTTGGGTTGGGTTGAGATTTTCCAAACCGCCATAATTGGGTTGGGTTGTAAAAATGTCAAAAACCGCCCAACCCAACCCGCGTACACCCCAAGGTCTACCCCCAGACCGACAAGTTGAATTCAGGATCGGATTGGTGCCAAGAGTTCCGACAATAGCACGTGTAACATATCGTCTAGCACCGGTGAAAATGAAATAATTGATGACTCAATTGCAAGAGTTACTTGATAAGGGTTTTATCCGCCCTAGTTCATCATTGTCAGGAGCGTCGGTACTTTTTTGTTAAAAAGAAGGACGGGTCGATGTGTATGTGCTTAGACTACCTCAAGCTCAATAAGGTGACTATCAAGAACAAATATTTGCTTCCAAGGATCGATGATTTGTCCGATCAGATACAAGGGACGAACATCTTGTCAAAGATAGATCTACGATCCAGTTATCATCACGTGAAGGTGAGAGAAGAAGATATACCCAAGACGACATTTTGCATGAGGTACGGACATTATGAGTTCTTTATTATGCCTTTTGGTCTGACGAACGCTCCGACGACATTCATGGACCTAATGAATCGGGTGTGCAATTCACTTCTAGATAAATATGTGATCATCTTCATAGAAGATATCCTAATCTACTGTCGATCCAGAAGCGAACACGAGGAGCATGTTGGTCCCAAAGGGGTTATACAAGTTTGTAGAAGGGGACGGCGGGTTGAATACAAACACAAGATTTTTATCTTTATAAATTTTTTATTGATATGTATCAAAAAAATTACAGTTTGTTGCGGAACAGGATTAAGGAATAAACCTAATCTAAACAAACTATGAGAACACACAAAGTTCTTGCACTAGAAATAAGAGAGATAGAAGATTAAGAAAACTAAGGATGGTTTTCTTTCATACAGTAGTTCAGCGAGAGAGGAATGGCCGAGCACTTCACGAATGAAGTAGGGTTTCCTTTATACACTGCATGCATTTAATGCAAGTCAGTATACCTTTACACGTGGCAGCCTCTGAGTGGATGCATGAATTTGACTTTTGCAGGGACATCCTTTTTGCCGCATGATGAATAGTGTAGTGGCAGAGTTGGTTGTACGATTTCAGACAAGGGATGTCTTTTCTGACAAATCGTACAAAAAGCGTGCAAGGGGATAAGACATAGTTGCTTGTGGAGGAGGCTTCATGATCAACGTTTGTTGAATGAATATTTATCAGTGAATGATAAAGTTCAGCGTTCGCTGAAGGCCTCTACTTGAAACTTCACATGGGATGGACAAGTCTTGGCTTCGCTGATATCCGCATCAGGTCACTAGTAGACTTAGTCGCTAGTTCTTTGGCTTGATCTTTGACTTCAGCGTAGAACATATTTACGTGAATCTTGTCTTCAGGGATCATAAGTAAACAACATAAATTATCAACGATCATTAGTGAGACTGAACAGGCTCAGGGCTCACTGATGTACAGTGTTCTCTGAAGTATGAATTTAAAACGTATGTTTTCCATCAGCGATACTAAAGAGACTTAGTATATTTGCTTTGATGACAAAACATTAATACATATTGTCTACTTACAATTTTCACTAAGTGTTTCTCAGAGTCATTATCAAATCACCGAGGGTTTGGATCAACAATATCCCCCTATTTGATGATGACATAGCAATAAAGGAAAATTGCTAGGTATAAAAACATAAGGATAGAAAGGACTCATAAAATGCGTGTCCCATTTACTATTTTCAGGGATCTTTTCTAGTACTGATGGAGTAAAGTACATTCACTGAAATTTCTCATTAACTTCGTAAAGATTACAAGGGGAAGTGGAAAAATTATAAGTACAGTGAATTATAATTACAAGTACTGAAAGTTACAAGCTGATAAAAGATAGAAGAATTACAAAAGTGATCCTATCAGCTATACAGGTTCTTTCTTGACAAGAAGTTCGTCAAGAGTGTCGGTTTCAGGAATCATCCAGTCTGGGACTTTTACTCCCTGATCTCTTCTTTTCTTTGCTTCTTTGAAGATCAGGGGTTTCTGGAAGATTGCTTGGATGTCCTTGTTGTAGTCACACCAATAAAGTAAATATTTGAGCTGTTCGATGGGAGCTTTGTGTAGATCAGAGACTCGTTGAAAGCATTGGCGACCATTGCAGTCGTAAAAGAAAATGTCGTAAGGGTTGCTGAGAACCTTACCAGGGATGAATGTTTCAGTGGGAGGTAGAGACATATCGAGTCCGGAGAGATTAGGATTAGGACCAAGAACTGCTTCACTAGAAAAGTCGATCCCCATTTCATTCCTTATCGGAGGACCTGAAGTTGAGGATTTCTTCTTCTTAGCAGTAGGTCGCTTGGACTGAATTGGAGGAGGTCGTGGGATGTCAACAGCTGAAGCTACCATATCGATCAATCTATTCAATACTTTTTCGACATGGGTCTTGTATGCTGAGCGTGATTGTTGAATAGCTACCCTCATCTCCAACCATTCAGGGAAGCCAAGCTTGTCAATGGCTGACATGTAGCGAGTTGTCTTGTATCCATTTTCTCTGAGTATTTCAACGTCGACTACTGGAACATCGCTTACCATTCTCCCTTTCAGGGAAACAGATTTAATCCTTGAACTGTGACTTCTGTAATGGCATTTCTGTTTGCACCAGGCCAGAGTTGAATCACTGACCTTTCTTTTCTTTTGACTGGTCCTTTGTGCGTCTCTGATCAGCTTTCGTTGGACGGCCACATGGAATCTTTTCAGATCTATATCTTCCACTGAACGTTGTACGAGTTCTAAGGCATATTCTTTGTCTTTCTGCTCAGCCTTCTTTCGTTCAGCTAGTCGTTGTTCAGCTTTGAGAGACTCAGCGATTTCCCTGTTGGATAAGAACTTCAGGTGAAGAGGGACAAAGCGCTGATCTTCGAGCTTCTGGATCATCGTTGCTCTCATTAATTTTTCATCTTCACTTGACTTTTTAAGAGTCAAGGAAGGTCTGTTGGGATGAGAGAGCAATTCTTCTTCTTCATCAAAATTTTCATCGGTCTCATCGAAGTTCAGGACCAGGATTATTTGTTGTTTTTCAGCTCTATAGGCTGGGGTTATTGGTGAAGTGTGGGGAGCTTCAGCTTGACCCTCAAGCAGGGGAGAGGACTAGCTGAAACAAAACGATCACAGAGGTTAGATCCTTTGGGAAGAAAACATAGAGAAAGGATGAGTTAAGTATTTAGGGGTTTGAGTGAGAGAAGGATTGAGATTGAGAATGGATAGAGGAGGGATGCAGTGTATGGGAATAAAATGTAACATACCTGACAAACTGGCTTCTAAAGTAAAATTGCCAGGTTGTCCTCAGCGAGGCCTTTTTGTTTTCCTGAGTTGGCCGCTTTCGCTGGAGATTTATTTTTGTTCCCTTCCCCTGGTTCGTTGAAGACAACCCCTTTTTGAGCAGGGGCTCTCTTTTGCTTTGGCTGGAACACAAAGCCTTCATCATCATCATCATCGTCATCAACATCTTTTGGGGATGAAGATGGTTCGTCATCTTTTGGATCGAGGTTTTCACCATCCTCAGCTTCAGCGTCCTCATCGTATTCTGAGGATTCAACAAGCACTGGAGATTTTACTTGTTCTTCGAATTTCTCCCCCTCAGAATGAGAGGGACTTCTTTCGGTTCCCTCAGGATTTGCATCATCCTGAGGTTGTTCAGTAATATCCTCCCCCTCAGAAACATGGGGAAGGCCATCATCTTCCTTCTCCCCCTCTTCCCCATGTTGAATGGGAGAGGTATCAGCTTCAGTGGTAGCAACAGCAACTACCTGTTCAAGCACCTTGGCTTCAGGGCAAGGGATACCCACACCTTTGATTCAGTGACTTTTGAGGAGAGGTTTCTCACTTCAGTTTGAAGACCTGCGAAGTCAGTCTTCAAAGTACTCACCTCACCACTGAGTGATGAAAGCCCAGTGGTGAATTATTTGGAGAGATCTGCTACAGGAGTTGTCAGGGAGGCGATTGATGAGGTGTTGGTTGTGAGAGTTGTTTCTACCATCTTCAAGGCACCATCAACCTTGATGAGATCAGCGGAGGAAGCCTTGTCATCAATAGCTGTTAAGAGAGTCTTCAGAGCCTCTCAAGCGTTTGTAATCGCTGAAGAGTTTTAGGAGACGGTGGTGGTGAGAGTTTCCAACTTTTCAGCGATCTCCTTGAGGGAGTTGCTGATCATGCCTAAGTTAGGACCTATAACAGAAAAGAACTTATGAACAACGGAAAGCTCAGAAGTTGGGGGTCTAGACAGAGGAACAGTGTATAGGATACCTGTATGTGGGTTGGATAAGTTGTGTATATCAGGATGACCTGAATAGTAGGCCATGTCGTCCTCTAGTGAGGGATGTCTAGAAGCACCTGCAGGTCCTTGGTTCTGCTGTATCATTCGATGTAGTTCAGCAGCAACATTGTCATCCAGATGGATGACAGGCGTAGATGTCGTTGAGGGGAAGATGAAACTTGAAGAGACCAAAGAATTGGAGGGAGAAGCAAAGGTTGTGAAGAGGGTGGTGACAGTTGATTCAGTGTTAGATCCGCTGAGGAAAATCTCATCAGTACTTTGAGGTATTGAGAGTGGGGGGTCCTGATCCATGAAAGTTTCAGTGAACCGAGGCACTGAAAAGGGTATGGTAGTGGATGGTTCAGCGGATATGGCGGAGTGATCCACGAATCTATCCATCGTCATCTACAGAGGGACCGACGTGGAGTCTTCAGCCTGGGAAGGCTTGGGTTGCTCCTTTGAAATCTCCTTGGACTTATGGATGCCAAGGGGGTAGTGGATTGTTTCCTCTTTTTGAAAGAGGTGGTGATTGCAGCCTGGGTATCAGCGGTTAGGTCGACCGCTACCGTGGAGGTAGCTGCAAAAGTAGAAGAAGAAGAGCAGAGAGAGTAAGGAGAGTAGAGAGACGTACCTCGTTGGGGACAGACTTGAAGTCAAGTACTTTCGGGCCAACCTGAGAAAGTTTCAGGTCACCAACCTTGGGGTATGCGTCCTTCATGCCATGGGCGAATATGGCGCTGAGAAAACGAGGATAAGGAACCACCGCTGATCTTTCAGGCATTTCCACTTTCTCCATCAGATCTTCAATGATCACTTTAGCCCAATCAACGTGAAGACCCTTCAGTAAGGCATAGGACATGGCAGTCTGAGGTTTGGATTCCGGATCATGCGAGCATGTCTTGGCAGTCATGCAGCTTATAACATGAGTAAAAATGAAATTCAACTCAGACGGCATCTTTTTCTTTAGGACGGTGGTGATTTTCTTCTCAGGGATGCCAGCACGGTCAGGGTTCTAGATGTACCCCATGCAGTCGAGGAAATGGATGATTTCCTCCTTTCCTTGTGGAGAGTTAGGATCAGGGAAAGATACGAATCAGTGGGCTTTGGATCCACCGGGGAGATTCAGCGATGAGCGTATCGCTGCCGGAGAAATCTGTGCCTTGGCTAGTTCAGTTTCAAAGGTGATGATATCGTATTTGTGGTTAGGGTTTTTTGTGGAGGTGGCAGTGGTACGATGCGCTGTGTACCAGAATTGTTGTAAGGGTCGTTTGTGGGCTGGGGGTTTGATGGTCATGGCAGTTGAAAGAGGGCAGTTCTTGATGAAGTTTACTGCATCATCAAGATGGGTAACCATCTTTTTCTTGGGGAAATCCAAGAGATCGTAAGGGTTATTGGATTGGAATGTGATCTGACTCATCGAGAGCTTCATGTTTGCATCCCTTTGGAAGAGAGGAATAGAGGGAGTAGTGGTTGCAGCAACATCAACGTTGGAATCCATTTCTGTTTAGAATAACAAAAGATATAGAAGAAGATGAGACAAAAACTTAAGATGGAAAAAAATCCAAAATAAGGGTTTTAGGGTTTTCCGGTTTCCATTTATGGTAAAAAGGGTTTCTAGTTTTGACAAGAAGTTCAAAAACTAGTGAAATTCCTTGGTTTCCAGTTTCCTTTTAAGGAAGGATTCTGGAAAAACGTATGAAAAGCATAAGTTTAAGATTTTTATTTTAAACTTACAAGAACAACTTGTAAACAAGTTGTGTTCATGAAATTATGAAGAAGATGATTTCATGTTTTTAGAAAGTGCATTTGTTTGATCTTTTAAGAACAATAATAGGATCAAAAACAAGTTTAAATGGATTAAAGGAAGAAAATGTGAACCTGTTTTGTTGAAATACGAGGAGATGGACACAAGTTCTTTAACAAATTCCAAAGCTTAGAGATGCAAGAGAATTCATTTTGCCTTTAGTGAGTTCGAGAGCGTAAAAGGTAAAAATAGAAACTCGAATGGTTTATATAGTGAGAGTAGAGAGAAACTAATGAGTGGGAAAAGTTTCTCATGATGACACGTGACACGTCCCTTGAATCTTATTGGACAAGGAGACGAAACGGGCGAACGTGTCAGAGAAAAAGTCGTGCCAAGGTTTATCCGTTGCAATGACGTCACAAACGTCCTTTCATAGTTTAAGTTGTCTCTGAGGGTTTTAAAAAAAACTCAGGGACATTTTCAAAATAGAGAAGCACTGATTAGGAATATCAGTGAGATTTTCAAAAGAATCACTGAAAGGAAGAGATATTCTGCGATGTAATTTATTTTGAAATTTTGCATGATGAAGCGAACGTTAGCGTTTAAGAGATAGAACGTACCTTATGATCAGGGAACCTTTTGTTCAGAGATTAAATGATGAATAAGGATATATAAAGCATTATCACTGATCCAATGCTAACCAGTGAAGATTTTACTCTTCTAGGTTCAGCATTCCAAGCTCGCTGATGAGAAAGTTGAATGTTGTCTCATCAAGAGGTTTGGTGAACATATCAGCTAACTGAAAGTCAGTTGGGATAAAATCGGAGTTCTATATCACCATTCATCACATGATCTCTGATAAAAAGATACCTGATCTCGATGTGTTTGGTCTTTGAGTGTAGCACTGGATTGTTTGCTATAGCGATGGCACTAGTGCTGTCGCAGTAGATTGGAATTTTGGATAGCTGAGGGTCATAGTCCAATAGTTGATTTCTCATCCATAAGACCTGAGAGCAACAGCTTCCAGTGGCTATGTACTCATCTTCAGCGGTTGAGGTGGACATTGAGTTTTGCTTTTTACTTGTCCAATTCACCAGCTTACCACCCAGGAGCTGACAGCCTCCTATGGTGCTTTTCCTATCCAATTTGCATCCTGCAAAATCACTATCTAAATAGCGATTAGATCAAACCCTGAGTCTTCGGGATACCAAAGATCTAGGTTGGGAGTACCTTTAAGGTATCTAAAAATACGCTTTACAGCGATCAAATGAGATTCCTTAGGTTCAGATTGATATCGTGCACATAAACAAGTAGCCTACATAATATCAGGACGACTCGCTGTAAGATACAGAAGAAAGCCGATCATCCCACGGTACGCTGTGACATTCACAGATTTCCCTGAAGGATCTTTGTTAAGTGTTAGTGGTGGAGTCATAGGGGTTTTCATAGCTGAGCTTTGAGTTAAATCAAACTTTTTCTGCATATCTTTAGCGTACTTACCTTGGTGGATGAAAGAGGTTCTTTCATTCTGCTTGATTTGAAGACCAAGGAAATATGTCAGTTCACCGATCATACTCATTTTATATTCAACTTTCATTCTTTCAGTGAAACGAGTACATAAATCAGGGTTAGTAGAACCAAATATAATATCATCGACATATATTTGAACAAGAATGATATGACCTTTTACTTTCCTGAAAAATAGAGTTTTATCGATTTTACCACGCTCAAATTTTTCAATATGGAGATAAGTTGAGAGAGTGTCATACCATGCACGAGGAGCTTGCTTAAGCCATAAAGTGCCTTATCCAGCCTATATACATAACCTGGATGCTTAGGATCAGTGAATCCTGGAGGTTGCTCAACATAGACTTCTTCATTCATCCTTCCGTTTAAGAATGCTGATTTCACATCCATCTGATATACTTTGAAGTCTCTGTGAACAGCGTATGCTAGAAATAGACAAATTGCTTTGAGTCTTGCCACTGGGGCAAATGTTTTGTCGTAGTTTATGCCTTCATCTTGTCTGTATCCCTGAGCAACAAGACGAGCCTTGTTGCGGGTTACAGTTCCATGTTCGTCCAACTTGTTTCGATAGACCCACTTAGTGCCTATTACTGACTTGTCATATGGTCTTGGAACGAGATTCCAAACTTTGTATCTTTCAAATTCTGTCAGCTCTTCTTGCATAGCGCTGACCCACTTTGGATCTCTGAGGGTATCATCTGTTTTCTTTGGTTCAATCAGAGAAATAAAATTAACAAATAAACAAATGTTACCTGAACCTCGTCGAGTCTGAACACCAGCGTTTGGATCACCAAGAATTTGATCAATTAGGTGATTAATAGTCCATCGCTGAGCCGGACCATGATTTGTGGACTCAATTTGAACTTCTGGAGGAGCTGTAGAAAGGGCTTCAGCAACTTCAGGTATTTCAGGCAAAAGAGGAAGAGGTTCAGATGGCATTTCATTCACTGATTGCTGAGAAGTAGATGGGATATCTGAGGTAGATGGTTCAGAAGCAGGCATAGTGTTGAGAGGAACAGCTAAACCCCATGACGATTCAGCTTCACTTGTTTGCATGCTTGGGATGATGGTAGGATCATCATCAGCGGTAGGGATGTTGACCTGAGGATTGGGAATGCTTTCCGAGTCCCCAAGATGAGAAAACATCCATTGATTCAGTTCTTCAGTATCAGCAGAAGGCCTTGAATTCGCTGAACGGGATTCGTCAAAAGTGACGTGGATTGTTTCTTCAACAGTATGTCTTCTACGATTGAAGACTCTAAATGCTTTAGATATTGAAGAATATCCGAGAAATATTCCATCATCAGCCTTGGGATCAAATTTCCAAGGGTATCTCTGTTGTTCAGTATGAAACACTGACATCCAAAGATGTGAAGAAAGCTAATATAAGGCTTTATCCCATGGAAACGTTCGTAGGCTGTCTTCTTGAATCTTTTGACAATCAGCGACCTGTTTTGAGTAAAACAAGCAGTGTTGACCGCTTCTGCCCAGAACTGAGTAGGTAGATGAGAATCACTGAGCATTGAACGTCCAGCTTCGATGATCATTCGATTTCTTCTTTCAGCGACTCCATTTTGTTGCGGTGCTCTCACTGAAGAAAAGTTATGAGAAATACCCTTGCTTTCAAAGAAGTTTTCAAGGGAACTATTTTTGAATTCAGTCCCATGATCACTTCTTATTGAGCGAACGGTCATATTATTCAATACTTCCATTTTCCTGACAAAAGCGATGAGTTCATCAGGGGTGTCACTCTTAGAACGGAGGAACATAACCCAGGTGTAACGAGAGAATTCATCAACAATGACCAGAGTATATTTCTTTCCTGCGATGGATTGTTTGTTGACAGGACCAAACAAATCTATGTGAAGAAGTTGAAGAGGAGATGACACTGAGGAAACTTGCTTTGGCTTGAAGCTTGCTTTGGTTTGTTTCCCTTTTTCACACGCTGGACATAGAGATTCCTTAGCGTATGAATGTTGAGGAAGACCAGTGACTAACTCTTTTGAAAAAAGAGTATTCAGCGTCTTGAAGTTGAGATGAGAGAGCCTCTTATGCCATAGCTAGTTGACATCAGATGAGGCTTTGGAGAAAAAACAAGAATTCTCAGTGGTTGTCGAGTCCATGTTTATAACATAAACATTTTCCAAACGGTATCCGCTGAGAGCGACTTTCTCCTTTTTGTTAGTGACAAAGCAGGATTCCTTAGTGAAACACACTTTATAATCCTGGTCACATAGCTGATGGATGCTCAGAAGATTGTGCTTCAACCCTTCGACGTATGCGACTCTTCTAAAGGTTGTTGTACCATTAGGGAGTACACCAAACCCTCGGGAATAGCCTTTTCCATTTCCATCAAAGGTCACAGAAGGACCTTTCTCTTCCTTGTAATCAGCGAGCAGGTTCTTTTTGTCAGTCATGTGTCGAGAGCATCCGCTATCAAGATACCAGATACCCTTTAGGACCTGCAAACAAAGGAAGATTAGTTTAATTTTGGTACCCATTTTACTACGGGTCCACATTTATCAGTGGTGGTAGAGGAAGTGGAAGGTTCAGCAATCTTCGCAGCATTTGAAGATTTAGCTTCAGGAACAGTCTTCACTTTGGTCAATTTCTTAACCTCAGTGGTTGTTTTCACCTTAACCTGATTTGCACCAGGATTGGTCTTCTTTGCCTTGGGGGCAGTGATCTTCACCTTAGCTAATTTCTCAGCTTTGGTGGTTGTTGGGCACTTACTGGCAATATGATCGGTAAGTCCACAGTAATAACATTTCCTATAGGTAAAAGTAGCTTTAGGACCATTCGCATGCTTAGCAGAAATTTTTAAATGGGTAGGGTCAGCACCAAGAATACCTTTGGCATTGGAAATTGGAGGAACTATCAGTTCTTCGGATTTCTTACCAGTGACATCCACTCTTATTTTAGGAGTAGATCGCTGAGCAAATCCAGGGATCTTGGTTCTAGAAGTAGAGGGATGACTTGCTGAAGGTTTTGAGGATTTACACCATCTTTCAACAGTAGCTTTTTCAGCTTTTAATGCAGCGATATCTTCTTCTCGCTCAATGCTGATGATTTGATTTACAATAATCTGATCTTTAAATTTTTCTTCTATTTTTGAATGCTTTTGAATTTCTAAATGACAATTCTTAAGTTGTTCAACGATATCAAGATTTTGTTGTTCAGCTTTGGTTTTGCCATTCATGGCATTATATAAATCAACAGTTAAGAGGTCGATCGATCGAAGTCTATCAACTTCATTAGTAGCTGAAGTAGAAGTGTCAGAAAGAGAGTTTGATACCTGAGAGGTAGATGTAGAAGTAGAGGGAATTTCAGCCTTTTCTTCCTCTTCTTCTATTTGAGCCATGAGGCAGAGATTGGCCTCATCATCATCATCAGAGTCAGATGATTATTCATCAGAAGCAGCCCAGTCATGATCTTCAGCGATCATGCCTTTTCCTTTCTTTTTGAAGCCTTTCAGCTTTTGGTATTTTTCTTTCAACTTCTGGTATTTGTCATCTCTAGCCCTAGGGTTAGAGGATTTCTTGTAGGAGGAAGATGAAGGTTTGTAGACTTTTTTGACCTGCATTCACTAGCAAAGTGTCCTACTTTTTCACAGTTAAAGCAGCTTGCAGTGGCCTTATCTACAGGAGTTGAAGATTTGGGCTTGTCAGTGAGGGAAAGAAGTTTATTTCTTCTGAAGTTACTCTTTCTGGAAAATCTCCTGAATGTATTTGTCAGAAGTGCCAGAGATTCATCAAGTTCTGAAGGATCAGCTTCTGATGATTCATCATAGTTGGATACCAACTCAGTGATTGTGACAGTAGATCGTTGAGTGGGCATCAACTCTGAGAGTAAAGCAACATGGGTGCTTTTGGAATCTTTTACAAGATTCTTCTTAAGTAGACACGACTGCTCATGATTGAGCATAGTGCCAAATAAGGTAGAGAGGGTCATGAATTTAAGATCCTTAGAGAGCTTAAGACACATGGAATAATTGTCCCAGCTTTCAGGAAGACTTTCCAGAAACTTTGTCAGGATCTCAAAGTTAGAATATTCCTTACCAACAGTTTTTAAGTCAATGATTAAGCAGTTAAATCGTTGATGAATTTCAGAGAGGGTTTCATTCTTACCACAAATGAAACTTTCGTACGGTCTTACCAGGTTGATCTTTCTTGTATCCTGGACTTCAGTAGTACCTTCATATTGAACACATATGGTGTTCTACATATCTTTTGAGGTCTTCAGGTTCATGATGGAGTGATATACTTCATCAGGAAGAGCCATGGAGATGATTGATCTGGCCTTAGTGTCAATGGCCACTTTCTTCTTGTCTTCATCAGTCCACTGGTTAACAGCTTTAACGATTTCTCTTTCAGGGATGGCAACTCTGGTAGCAATGGATGGAATGGAAGGGTCTATAATGGAAGGAACATAAGATTCATTTTCAATATAGTAAGGTATAGTGGGATCTACACCTTCCAAGAAGAGCATCATCCTATTTTTCCAAAGATTGAAATTATCTTTGCTAAATCTAGGGGGTTTGGCAAGAGAGCCATCATCTATGTAGTTTGTTTTTGTGGTGTTTGCCATAATAAAGAATAACAAAGAAGAGAAAAAAGAGATAGTATAAGAAAGATCTTGTTTATTAGATTAAACAAACTGCTCTGATACCACTTGTTGGTCCCAAAGGGGTTATACAAGTTTGTAGAAGGGGAGGGGTTGAATACAAACACAAGATTTTTATCTTTCTAAATTGTTTATTGATATGTATCAAACAATTTACCGTTTGTTGTGGAACAAGATTAAGGAATAAACCTAATCTAAACAAACTATGAGAACACACAGAGTTCTTGCACTAGAAATAAGAGAGATAGAAGATTAAGAAAACTAAGGATGGTTTTCTTTCACACAGTAGTTCAACGAGAGAGGAATTGACGAGCACTTCACGAATGAAGTAGGGTTTCCTTTATATATTGCATGCATTTAATGCAAGTCAGTATACCTTTACACATGGCAGCCTCTGAGTAGATGCATGAATTGGACTTTTGCAGGGACATCCTTTTTGGCCGCATGATGAACAGTGTAGTGGCAGAGTTGGTTTTACGATTTCAGACAAGGGATGTCTTTTCTGACAAATCATACAAAAAGCGTGCAAGGGGATAAGACATAGTTGCTTGTAGAGGAGGCTTCATGATCAGCGTTCGCTGAATGAATCTTTATCAGTGAATGATAAAGTTCAGCGTTCCATGAAGTCTTCTACTTGAAACTTCACGTGGGATGGACAAGTCTTGGCTTCGTTGATATACGCATCAGGTCACTAGTAGACTTAGTCGCTGGTTCTTTGGCTTGATCTTAGACTTCAGCGTAGAACATAGTTGACGTGGATCTTGTCTTCAGGGATCATAAGTAAACTACATAAATTATCAGCGATCATCAGTGAGACTGAACAGGCGCAGGGCTCAGTGATGTACAGTGTTCGTTGAAGTATGAATTTAAAACGTATGTTTTCCATCAGCGATACTAAACAGACTTAGTATATTTGCTTTGATGACAAAACATTAATACATATTGTCTTCCTACAATTTTCACTAAGTGTTTCTCAGAGTCATTATCAAATCACTGAGAGTTTGGATCAACAGAGCAACTCCGTCTAGTGTTAGAGTTATTGAAGCGCGAGAAGTTGTATGTTAAGTTCTCGAAATGCGAGTTCTGGTTGTGAGAAGTCCAATTCTTAGGACATGCGGCATCTGATGAAGGCATCAAAGTAGATCTGATCAAGATTGATGCCACTAAAGGGTGGGAACAACCAAGATCACCGTCAGAGGTGAGAAGCTTCATTGGCTCAGCAGGCTATTATTGGGAGTTCATGCAGGACTTCTCTCGGATAGCTATGCCATTGAACGTGTTGACCAAGAAGAATGTCAAGTTTGAGTGGTCAGAGATAGGGGTGCTCACGGGTTGGGTTGGCCGGGTTGAAGGCACTTTAACAACCCAACCCAATCATTGCGGTTTGAAAAATCTCAACCCAACCCAACCTAATCGAAAGTGCAATCCAATCCAAACCGTTCGGGTTGGGTTGGGTTGGTCGGGTTGGTTGGGTTGAAACTTTTATCGATCATTTCATCGTTTAACTAAGTTCGTGTCTAAAAAAATTACTAAATGTTTCTAAATATTTAAATGTTCAACAGATTACTAAATTGTCTAGTAAAAGATTGCTTATAAATGTTTTGTTTATAAATGTGACATCAAGAATCAATAACAAGATTACTAAAGTGACAAGTGACCAACAATTGTGTGTTTATAAATGTTCAATAGTAACAAAAATGACAATAACATGAATTCAAAATTAGATTTAAATGTTTTTCACGGGTTATCGGGTTGGGTCGGTTTGTTTTAGGCCTAACCCGTTATCAACCCAATATATGCGGGTTGGTCAAAAATAGTATCAATTATACATCAGGTTGGCTCGGTTTAAGTTTTTTTACCTCGGGTTGGGTTGGGTTGGCCGGGTTGGTCGGGTTGGTCGGAAATTTGAGCACCCCTAGTCATAGATGAAGGCCATCTCTTCAAAGCTAGCTTTACTCGTTTGAATTTCTCTTTAAGAATAACGTCTAATCTAAATCCAGGAATAGTTTCTCTCCAAGTGTTCACCACCATCGAATCAAGGTCTTCACATTGTAACCACACATCAAAGAATCTAATGGTCTCGGCCCAAAATGTTTTCATAATATCCTCCAGCAAAATAGGATAGTGGTTTGACAATTTTCGATCAAGAACTCTAGCAGTAAGGTTCGGTCAAATTCCCATAGCATTATCCGAAACAAGGAACCTATTAAATTTACTAAATATGAATCCAGAAGGACAAACATGAGTGAATTTCTACCACTCAACGACATATCGATCAGATTATTAGAATTGATAAAATTGTTAAAAGTCGGACAATTTTTGGTGATGACATTACTTTTTAACCTCTCTTTTTTATTTCGGACTTGGTGTTGACATTACTTTTTAACCTCTCTTTTTGACCAAGCCAATTATCGGCAAAGAGCAGAGGATTTCATTTCAAGAATGTCTAGGTGTTCAACATTGCAGACATTCCTTAACCATATTCATTTTTGAAGAGATCTGATTCCCCTGATATTTAATGAAACTAACTTCATTTAGAGAAATGATATTTGACAATAATAGCAAAACAATAGCCCTACATATAAGATGGGTAATGCTTATTTTGACTTTGATTACTCGGACTGGTGTTCCAACTGAGGAACCCACTTCTTTTAGGTCGATAATGTTCCTAGACAGATGGTTCCCGCTGATATTTGGGAGATGAAATTTTCCTTTCTTTGAAATAGACTTTTGGGAATTGGAGGTGCCTTAATGCCTTGCCATAAATTTCATCTTGTGCATACTCCTATGACCTTTCCTTCTATCTGCTAGAGAATAAGAGTGTGATCTAACAGGAATCAGGACCTTCAAAGAAGCGATAGGAGGAAGAGATGACAAGTAGCCAACTTTTCACCAACACCAGAAGAAGCGAAATGAAGATTCTAATTGAGAAACATCGAGGTTGGAGAAAGCCCTTACTTACCTCCAAGTTAAGAAGGCCCAACAGAATTGAGAACAAATAAATTAGTTGTTTGGTGACGCACGGTTAACAACAAGATCGTGGAGTTGGGAGTGGTCTTCTAACAATAGCTTTTTTCTATTTACAAGGAGACCAGGTTCCAAAACTTAAGTTTCTCTACCTTCTATGATAAGGCCCAAGATGCTTATCATGAACTTTATTTGAGAATTTTGACTCTTGGGATAAAATACCTACATTTTCTTCGAAAGAGTCATCACCCCATTCCGAAGGAATCTCGGTTCACACCCTCAAATTTGGAAAGAGCAACTAATTTAGAATTTTCAATAATACATCAAATAATGACAAAAATTCCTTTCTACAAATCAGTACTTGAATCACCAAATGATAAACCAAGTCTTATATGAAGACTAAATAAAGGTCGGGTGTTAGTAAAACCCATTAACAACTGCTATATCCAAATGTGCGGAATACATCACCCTGTAGTAACACTCTTCTTATGCATCTAACTAGCACTCAACTATTCACGGTGTCGTTAGTACCTTTCCCCAACAAGGCCCTAATGCACATGCCGAAAAATAAAAAGGGCTAGGCTTAACTTCTAGTGAGTTCAAGAGTTTTCACCAATTATATAAATCAATAAGCTGAAAGAATGTTATTTAAATCACAATTTCTAAAATAAAATGCATTAATTATGAAAGCAACCTCTTTCCCAAAACTCACCATTTTCTTGTGGAAAACCACAATACAAAACATTTCTTCAAATATAAATTTGAAACCCAAAACGTGAATAATGAATAATGTGCAAATACTGAAACTCGAATAAAACTTTATTATCCAAACCACCAAAATATGAGTAAGACTCAAGCCCGAAAATTATAACTTATGGAGAACACTCCATACTCAAAACGTCACCGAAAAACATGGATAAAACTAAATACCCAAAACAACACCTTTCGGTGACGGGGGGAGACCCGATTTCCATGGTAAGTGGTGGAACACAAAAGTAGGCCACCTTCTAAGTTATAGAGCTCGTCATACTAAGACCCATGGCCACGAGCAAGGATGACTCGTATACAGATGTGGGGGAGGGCAGACGAGGATCCACGTCATACTCATTCGCTGGTATTACATTTACGGCCCATGATTAGTATCTGGTCCCATATAACCATACCAAGTTGCCTCTAAGGACCCAATGTCTCAACTACTTACAAATGGGAAATAACCATCCCATAAAAATTGACTCAGAAATTACATTACAGGATCAATGGCAGATGTTCGACTCCAAGAGCCCGCACCATAAGTCCCTCGATGACCCAATGACTAATCCTGGTCCCAACATGAGAACCATTTAAGATAATAAAGACCGATGTCTATGGATCCATTGTATTACAGTCTATAACATTACATGACTCCAATGGAATCGCCAAAGCAATCAAAACATGTAATTCTCAAATGATGCGTAATAAACGCAAATATACTCAAAACTCCACAACGGGCTATTAAAACCGGACAAATGTCCCCAAGACTCATCTTAGTCAAAACCAAGCCAAAAACTCAACAATTTACTTGACCATACAATAAAAGTCAGTGTCAACAATAAAACACATTTAACCAACAGTTATGCAAGCACAAAGACCAAAAGTATGATTAACCCAAAACTCGTCATTGGTTGAGACAATCCATTTTCTAAATGAACTCGTATCCTTATTATTCTAAAATGTCGCATAACACAATATTATGATTTTCCAACGGTTTATAAGATCAAATACACAAAAAAGAGATTTACGGCAAATGACTTCCATTTATACATTAACTAATCAAAATAACATATAAAATGATTTCCTTATCAAAGTGTCCCAAAACACAGATGTGGCATTTTACAATGTTTATAAAATCAAATGTACCCAAAATGTAAATTTCATCAAATAATCAATACATTTGATAAACACCAAGTAAAATACTTTAATACTTCAAAAAGGACATTTTTGGCATGTACAAAGTTTTCACAAATCAACTTGAACTCACTATGCTAGATTTAGACTAAATCTAGGTTCTACCCCAATTTTGAGTCTTCTTTGATGAAGACTTGAAATCTCTAAGAAATCTCCCTTGATCTTAGATCCAATACTTCCACAAGGTTTTCTTCACTACACAAGTCACCAAAATCACACTAAAGGGGTGAAAACACCAAACCCTAGCTTAACAATATGAGGGATGAGAAGATTACCATCATAAAATACTATTGGATATTCCAATAAACTCCAATACTCTTTGTCTATCCTTAAGAATCTTTCAAAAACGAAACCATAGCAAAAAGAGTTATCGAAAATGGAGTAGAAATGAAAGAGATATGAAGAAATGAAGGAAGATGACTAAAAATCGGGTTTTTGTGCAGGGACAGTGCTCCATGCGGGTTTCCATGCGGCTAAACCTGCGCCAGAACCTGCCTGCATCCTTTAGTCTCTCACGTAGTGTCTCGCGCGGGTTTCCAAGTGGCCTAACCTGCATCAAACCCGCGTTGACCACTGTTTTGACCATAACTTCTTCGTTTAGCTCTGATTTTGCTCTGGAAAGAACCGTTGGACTCGTATTTGAATTATTTATCCAACAAGACTATAAATCCTAGGATTCAAGCCTAAAATCCTATTTATTCTATTTCTTTTAAAAGATCAATTTTTGTACTAACTCGAAATCATACTTACCCAGAAATCAGGGTGTTACCGATGAGATATGTGGCATTAATTAATTGTATAATTTAAATGATTTTTAGTTAATGGTTAAAAATACGAAAATACCCACAGCGGTCAAAATACAAAACTCGTTCAGGATCGATACTTGAAATATCGGATATATCGGTGGTATGTCGGTCCAAAAATAAAGATTCATATAATGTTTCTTAGAATTATAATATATAATATATGTATGTATGCATCCATATACATATCATATGCATTAGTTAAAAATATAGTTTCAACATCAAAACATCAACTTAATTAACTTTAACAACTTAAACAAGTCAACCAGAAGTTCAGAACAGAATAAATCATGGTTGTGAAGAAGGCGTCGACCGATAGGTGGAAGAGAACGATGGAAAAATGGAAACCTAACTTAGACTAGTTGACTTTCATTAAAAAGCCCAAATAAATATATAAAAGCCCAATAATCATTTAAAAAGCCTAAAAACCCATCTCCAAAATCTCGTTATATCAAATCGATATTTGTGTCAAAAAATCGCTGCAATATCGGCAAATATCACCGATATTAGTGGAGTCGATATTCAAGTCGACATTCTACCACCGATATTTCATGCAGGTCTGATATCCGATATATCACTAATATATCGTCGATATCAACAACATAGAACATAATTAAGGTTTTTATTTGGTTTGAGGTATGGTGATTAGGGGTAGATTTGGGTCGATTTTTGGTGATTAAGGGTTGAATTAGGGTTGATTTGGTGTGCGTGTGTGTGGTGGCAGAAAATGGGGTACTAGTCGAAGAAAGGAGATAAAGTGGGGTGGAGTGGGGTGGGGTGGGTTTGACTGAAGGTGAGGTGAGGCCGAGATATGTGGCATTAATTAATTGGGTAATTTACAATGATTTTTAGTAATGGTTAAAAAGACGAAAATACCCATGATTTAACGAAACAAATTTAACGACGTTATGATAAAGGACATGATTCATAATGAAAATAAACCACAAGTACGCAATCTATAAATAAACAATTTTAGGAGCCCACTTGTAACACCCCTATTTTTATTAGAGATTATTTCATGATGTAACAATTGGTTTTGATATTTATTTTAAGAAAAAGAGAATGCCCAGTTGCGAATTTTCGATCTTATAATGTTTCAGGCCGAAGTGGAATGAAAACCAGGTGAAATGGGGACTCTTCGGGGGTCCGACGACTTATCGGGCAGCCTAAGCCATGGGAAAAGTCGCTTAAGCTGCTGGATCACAAGTCGGCCAGTAACGGTCGTGGATCGGTGTGGTAGCCTAAGTCGCATGGCTAGGCGCTCAAGGAAGTGGACCAAACGACTTTTAGTGCGACTTAAGTCACCCCATAAGTGGCTCAAACGTGTAGATCAGTTTTAAAACCTTATTTTTGGCATAGGATTGCTCATTTCTTCACTCATTTCATTTGTTCCTCCATTGTTGACATTTTTGGTATTCCTGGGAACATCTTTAAAGCATGATGAAGTCTTTTGGAGGGGTTTTAGCATGGTGATTCTAAATTTTCTTGTAGATGATGATTGAAGGATTTGAGGTAAGGTTTGTCTTTCACTCCGTCTTTTCACCTAACACTTTTAACAGTGATTTTGGTTATTTTTGTGTCTAATATATGAGTTTGTCTTGAAATGAATTGATGTTGGGTTGAATTGGAATGGTTAGTTTGGAAACTCTAAATCATCGTTGGAGATGACGAATATGGTGAAATCTTCATCAATAGAAGCAAACACGTAGGGTTCTGGATATAGCTAAAATCTAGTAATGTGAGTTCAATTTGTTTTGTGAAAACTAGGCACATGTCAAAAATGTCCATTTTGGAGTCTTAAGGTGTTTTCTTGATATTTATCAAATGTGTTGATTATTTGATGAGATTTGCAGCTTTTATATATCTGTAACAACCCAACAAAAATAAAGCATAACATAGCATTGAATATTAATCATCTAAAAAGGGGTCCCAAATTTTCTCAATTACAACCGTCTCAAAACTAGGGTTGCGGAAACAACCAACACACAACTGAGAATATAACTAAAGTCTGAATAGCAAAAGTGAAATGACTAAAATCTAAAAGCATCCGGGCTATAATTCTTCTCCTTACTCTTGCCGGAGCCTCCTACTAATCGCTTCCCTGAAAAGGTTTAGTTTGGAACAAAAGCGAGGGTTAGACCATGAGGTCTAGTGAGCTCCCTCTTAGAAGCAACAGTTTCCAACATTATAATATAAAACAATTTATAACAATCGTTAACAGCAAAACTTTAAATACCTTTCACGCAAAACTGTGCATGTAGGCGGCACACTGAAATCACATAATAGTGACTTCGTGTCAGTCTCACACTGCCTTACTGGGTTACACCTCCCATGGCATAAACGGGACACACCCCCCGGTATGAGCACTGGCAGGCCACACCCCCCGACTTAGCCACTACACGACTACCGACAATGTATGCATACATTCAAATTCAACTTTACGAACATACCTTATCATGCATTAAAACACATGGTGGCATAATCATTTCCATATTACTGAAATCATGTTTAAGAACACGTATTTGGTTAGAAAAAACTCACCTGATCTTGTTTGCTACTTCTTACTTACGCTCCCAAATCTCTAGGCGGAACACCTATAATTCAAAGGGAACAAAAGTCGTAAACCGATTGCTTTACATCTTATATTTGTTTCCAAACAATATCTCAAATAATTGGAATTCCACGGTACAGGTCTGAATCCGGACTCCCCTTTTCTGGATACCCATCCGGACACTATCGGATTCCCTTTTTCGGATTACTATTCCGGATACATCCGGATTTGCCACTTCCGGATTACTATTCAGGATACTTCCGAATTTTCCACTTATGGATCCCTTTTCTGGATTCATCCGGATTCCTCACACACCGGGCGATTCCGAATACGAGGGGGGGGGTTCGCCGAACAGCCCCAACCCACGATTATCCAAGAATAAAATCACTACAGGGTTGGGATTCTCAAAATCTTAAGGTGACCATTCCAAGCATAAACATAGGGAAAACAACATCAAATGCTCAAGTCTTACCCCTTCAACTTCTCTGGTCAGAATGCCCAACTCAAGAACAAAGTTCTCAGCAGAAACCAAAAATCCCAAATAAAATTCAATAAACATACGCAAGGCCACAAGAATTAAGAGTAGAAGTTACCTAATTTGCTTACTGATGCGATTCCCTCTCCTTTCCTCCAAGAATGCAGGTAGCCGCTTAATTCTCCTTCTCACTGCTTCCACAACAAAGCCGTCACAAAGGAAATTACCAAAAAACCTAGGGTTCTGTGGAATCATTGTGGATTTATATACTCCTTTTCTTAAATTTTACAAACCACGCCCTTCAAGTTATAGTCTCTTCTCTTTTCTCACGAAACTTCTAATATTCTCATTAGAACCCCGGTTATTACAATACTCCCCCTCAAAAGAATTTCGTGTAACACCCGAAAATTTGGAAAAATGGAATTTGGGGTTCACGGACGTCCACGGTGCACAAGGTCGGACGTCCACGACGTGCGGAAATCCGTGGAACATCCGCGGAAGCAACAGAACATTTTGAGGATTTCGGCCATAGCAAGTCGAACGTCCGCGAAGGACCATGCGGACGTCCGCGATAGGTCTGATGAAATATCTTGATATCCTTTTTTAAGACTTCTCTCTCTCTCATTTTCTCACTTCATTCCCCACCCCAAATCAATCTCACCTCTCTCTCTAATGTCGAAATTCTTCCCCAAAGAAACCCTAAATCTTTTCTCTCCTCTTCATCTTCTTCCCCAAATCAAACCCTCACCATTGTTATGGACCTCAACCTTTCAAGAAACCTTTCCCTTCATCTTCTTCATCAATTTCTAGGGTTTCACCCAACCCTTTTTACTCCAATTGGAAGATTAGGAGTTTGTGGTTCATCTTGGTGATTCTAGAGATATTTTGGTTGGTGGATTCAAGTATGGTTAAGGTAATCTTCTCTTCTCTTCTTTTATGAAGTTAGGGTTTTGATATAAGTGGGTATTTTGGTATAAAATGGTTGGAGGATGATTCCTTATGGTTAGATCTGATTATTGTTGGTTGGAAACTTATGGATCTAGGTTTTTTGAGACTTTGGCTTGAAGATGCAAGTTTCTTCAAAGGAGCTTATGTTTGGGGAAAACTCTAGATTTAGCCTAAATCTAGCAAGGTGAGTTCAAGTTGATTTGTGAAAACTTTGTACATGCCAAAAATGTTATTTTCCAAATATTTGTGTGTTTTACTTGAAATTATCAACTACTGAGCTATTTGATGAGTCTAACTCTTTTGAAGTATTTATCTTCATAAATGTTGTAAAACACCCATATTTGGGGTTTTTGAATATGTTGAAGTATAGAAATCATAAATATGTTCTTAAAGGATTTATTGCTCAAAATGAAGTTTATTTAATGGTTTAATCATTCTTGTATACTTGATTTTATAAACCATTTGGGAAAATGCACTTTTTAGTGTCATGAGTCATTTTGAGGATTATAAGAGTATAAATCCATTTTCGAAAATCCATTAATATTAATCCATGACGAGTTTTGAGTCGATGAGGATTTTATGGTATACGTTTACCAAAATGACGTTTAATACATTTATATTTTGAGGACCGTTAATTATGGGTCTAATGGGTTTTGAGCAATTGCTCGGGTTTTGACTTTGAGGAAGTCTTGGGGACATTTGTCCGGTTTTAATGGATCAATGCGGAGTCTTGTTTATGGTTTCCTTTTATTGCACCATCTTGCATTTTATTGCACGTTATTGATATTTACATGCTTGGGTGCGTTAGTCATTCCGGGATAGGCATGTTACTATAGACTGTGTTGCATTGGATCCATAGGCACGTGAGTCAATCTTTATTTGATGGTCTACTGGGTGTCGCGGGATTTGACCGGGCCCCATGTTATATGACCTTTACTTTCAAGGGTACGATAGGAGGGCAGAGTCATGGTTGAGCACGGTGGGCGAATATGACCTTCGCCATGTCGGGGCAATGTCGTGGTTGTATCCCCCTTGGGCCGAGCCTTTGGTGGTATTCTTAGTAATATTTCGCTAAGGTCAGTTGTCTCTTTGGTCGTAACTTAAAAGGCGTCGTATGGGACACTTGGGCTTTTTTGCAGGTGTCGTACGATTAACATTGTTTGAGTGGCGTACTTTTGTGTTCATCCACTCTCAATGGATATGGGTCTCCCCCGTCATTGGCCAACCTTACTTGGGATTTTATAATGTCCATGTTTTATTATTGTTGGTCTTATACATTTGACTACGATTGGATGACTTTAATATTGGATTCCCCTCCATGTATATTAAAGTTTAAATGAAGCAGGTCATTTCCGTATTTACGGTATTTGGACTTCATTACATTTTACATTCACGTGAGTATTGGTTTGTATTATGTTTTCAATGAAGTGTCATATTTAAATGGATGGTTTTCCATGACTTATGGGTTGAGTATTTTGTCGTCAACCGCATTTGAAGGTTTTGCCTAAATTAGATTTATTCACGTATTTGAGTGAGTTGGGATCGTAATTCATTTTAGAAAACGCTTTATACCTTTTGGGAACTTTTCTCCTAGACTTTTGGGTTGTTTGGAAAATGAGTCGTTTATATCCCTTTTTGTAAACTCTTTTGGAAAGCAAAATCTATATTGCAAACTTTCATAAAAAGAATTATTTAAATCATGCTATAAACTCTTGAACTCACTAGGCGTTAGCCTAACCCTTTTTATTTGTCGGCATGTGCAACAGGTTCAGGTTAGGAGTAAGTGACACGTGTGAAAGGGTGTGTACTAGAAATGTGCTCGAGAGGTGAATTGATTAAGTAATGACTTCCGCATTTACCCTTGGGAGTAGCACTTGTGTTTGGGTTAAGTAATACCCGAAGTGAGTTTAGTCTTGGTAATAAGACTTGTATTATATGTATTGTTTGAGGATAATCGTAGTTTGTAATTTGAGGTATTTCGTTTATTGAATTATAGGGAGTAAATCCTATTATTTCGGATGTATTATCAAAAAATTTAATTAGTTGCTCTTTCCCAATTCGAGGGTGTTACAAGTTGGTATCAGAGCATAAGTTTGAGAGAATTAGGTGTTGATTTTGGATACCTAGACTTAAACTAGCGTTCTTTTAAGTAAATGAGAGTGAAATTCACCATTAGGCACTTTAAGATAGGATGTTTCGAGGTCGATGGAGTTGCTAGAAACGAGAATCACGTCTAGAGTAACAAGGATAATCATGTACGGTACGTTCATAATGACACCAGGCCAGTGTCATGGTGAATCTACTAGTACATGTGCATACTTGAATTACTTCAATGTGATGATAGTTGGGGTAGTGACGAAATTCTAAGCGAGTAGTCGTCGGGAAATATTGACGATTTTAGTATTAGTTACTTAGGGTGACAATAAGCATGATAATTGCTTCAAGTGGACCGTTTCGGGTCAAAATTGATGGTTGGATTAGAACCATAGATTTATTGAATCGACCTTAATTCGAGAAGGAAACCGTAAGGTTAATTTAGGTAATTCCCAACTTTGCCTTAAGAGATTTGAACATCCGGATGACAATAGTGGCCCGGAGGGATTTGGAGGAACATGGGTTGAGACGTTGAGTGTCGACTAAGTTATGCACAAAATTTATTTTGAAAATAAATTGCATCAATTATTTCTTGTGTTTCAAATCCTTATATGGATTGTGTTACAAATTTCGGAAAATGTTTAGCACACACAAGATTTTAAATCATGGGTTTTGAACCTGCATGAAATTATTTTATTGTGGGAGTTGCAAACTCCGTAGGGACTTGCTTTATTTTATTATTGTCCAACGTCATTTTCGGATACCGTTGTTAATGCCAAAAATGGCCCAAAAGAACAACTTAAGGTTGATGTGGACTTTTAACAACTAAAGAAACGTATCTCAAGATCAAGCAACACAATCGCAAGGAAAAGTAAACAAGACAAGAGATTTGGTGACGCAGAAAACCCCAAAACGAGGGAAAAAACCACGATCGACTTGTGAAAGTCGACGGTGCACTATAGTCGCCAAACAGGGGCGAAAGTCCTTTTGTAACAAGTGTTTTGTGTACAACAGATTACAAGTGAATGTAAAAATAGACTTAGTCGTGTGTAAATGACGTGTGTCGTGTGTTAATCGTGCAAAATAAGTTGCTGTCGTGCGGTTCGAACTGCTGTTGTGCGAAGGTTGCCTTAGCGGTATTCGTTTGAATGCTATGTAGATTGCTGTGTTTTCGGTGTGTAACTGCTAAGAAAGTAGATGGAGCAGATGTACTTCAGAATGAATCAGTTTAACTCAGATGAGATTCGATAGCCTTTGAGTGTTGAGCAGGCCTTTATATAGCTTTCGTCGGTCATTGAATGTGTCTTTATGGCTTGCTTTGTAACCGCTGTCGGGCTTTAAATGCCATTGATGACTCGTCCGTTACTGGTCGTTTGCACCATGAATGCTCGTGGACCTGCATTAATGAACAAAAGAAACGGGTGTTTGACTGTTAACGGTTAGTATAATCGTACGGCCATCTTAAGTCTCATACGTCGGTCGTACGGAACGTACGACCAACACAAAAACGTACGACCGAGTATACGTCTGTAAACAACCTGTAAGACCGTATCTAAATGCAAGAGTGGTCTTATGAAAGTGTTATTCGTGTTTTCTGGCATCGGTCGTGAGGTGTGATTTTTTACCCAAGCAGTTTGCCCCCAAAATTTGAATTTCAGGCGTGAAGTTCAAATTTTAAATCTGACGAAGTGTTTCGACACGTGTCGCATAGGGAGAGAGTCTGGTTGAATCCCAACCGTCTTGGTCCGTTTCGGATTGGAGGAAATGATGGGGTCATGACGTCACGACGGTGTGTCAGAGACGAAAAGACACTTAGAGGACAAGTGTCGCCCATCGGTGTGTTGCATGCGAAAAGGCGATGACAGGTGTCGACCATCCAGCGGGTCGTCCTGACATGATCTTTGCCATAAATAACGCGATTCAGGAATCGCTTCCTTTTACACTCACAGCACATTTTCGAGAGAGTTTCTTCGAGAGAAAGAGCCAGAGGATTTCTTATTGCCATTCGATCGTTCGAGGTTTTTAGACATTTTAAGGTACGATCTTTTACCCTTCTTTTCGTCATGTGACTGAAATCGATAACCAAGAAGGCTTCTGCGCGTAAGGACCTTATGGACCTATACGTAGCACAGGTTTCTGTGCCTGACTTTTTTGTCTCTTTCGAGCCGGCGAGCTCTTTTCAAGAGAAGGAGGAGGTGGAAGCCTTCAAGTTATCGGCGGGTATTCTCGCCGAATTTCGGCTATACACTCCCAACCAACTTAGACCGGCGGAGTGTCTAGGAGGATTCTTTGTCATGTACGAGTATACTTTTAGAATAGGATTTAGATGGCCATTTACTCCTCTAGTTAGGGAGTTTTTAGGTATTTTTGACTTGTCTCCTGGTCAGATCCTGTCCGAACTTTGGCAGATCTTTCAGGAGATTGATCGGATCACCGGTGATTGGGATGTTCCTTTCACAGTGCGTGATCTGTTGACGGCATTGTTAATGCCAAACATCGCACCAAAGGGACAACTTAAGGTCGATGTGGACTTATTCAACTAAATAAAGGATCTTTCGACGAGACGTGCGACGAGGGAAAAAATAAACGAGACAAGGGATTTGATGACGCAGGAAAAACCTCAAACGAGGAAAAAACATGCGGACGACAAGGGATGTCGTCGTTGCACTATGGTCGCCAATCAGGGTGACGTCCTTGGTACTGGCGTCGGTCGTACGATGATTACAATACAAATGAAGGAAATACTTCGAAATGTAAAGTACAAGTGTTAAAATGTGAAAACAGGTGTTTGTCGTGTGTGAATACAAAGTGTGAACTTCTGGTTGAGGAATGTTGTCGTGCGTCGAGAGCGATACTTGAGCTTTCCTTCGAGTGTTCTTGAGTTCACTGTAAGATTCTGTCTTTCAGTACTTAATCTTCAGAGTTTGAATGTTCTTTGCTATGAGTTTGGATGATTTTCTCTGATGTTTGGTGATGTTCGCTGGAGTGTATTGGATGTTAACCGATGTCCCTTGAAATGATGCTTTAGCTTGTCTTTTACAGTCTTCGCGTCATTAATTAGTTCCATTAATGATTTGATCAACGACTACAACGGCTGGAAACGATCGCCGAGATGAATGTTCATAATACTCTTCGTCCGTTACGGCTATCGATCGTTAATGGTTGCGTCGGTTATGTCTGTTGCTCTTTAATGACTTTGACTCCTGCATTAAACACTTAACAAACGTAACAGTCAAGGTTAACGTTAGCTTTAGTCGAAGGTACAATGATCTTACACGATGGTCGTACGGGACGGGCGATGCTAAGGTCGTGCGTCATGGGAGACGTACGACTTACCTTTTACGGGCGACGACAGATGTTTTATGGGTTCTTGTCGAGACCTTATCTTAACACAAGATTTAGTTCACAATCGTGCGTCTTACCTGTCCTGGTCGTGGTCGTACGACGTGATTTTTTGCCCAAACAGTTTGCCCCCAAAATTTGAAAATTGAATGTCAAATTTAAGTTTAAAATTTTGTCCATCAGACGCATAGGAAATAAGACAAGAGTTAGAAATTACCTCAATCGCTTTGGAGCTAGACTGGTTCGTTTCTAACTGAACGAGAAGTTGAAAAGGAAACGAGGTCGTGACGTTATACTGACACACGATGATGCTTACCAGCTGTTAAGGACAGGTGGCAACGATCCCTGCGGTCATACGGAAGGGCGGGGGCGCGCAACGGTTATCCAGGGATTCGACCTGACATGATCGACTGCATAAATAAAGATTACGATGAATCCTTTCTTTTCTTACGCTGAGTTTATTTTGGAAAGAAATTCCGCTTTGCTCTTCTTGCCATTCTTCTTCCGAATCCCTTTGATTTAGCGGAGATTGTTTGGGATTTAGGCCGTTTATATAACGCATTGCTTCTTCCTTTCAGCTTTCACTGCCTTCTTTCCCCTGGTAAGAAATGTCGACTGACCCAGAGAGTTCCATCGTTAGCCAGGAAGATTTAGACGACTTTAGGCGTCTAGCGAAGATTCCTTTAGAAGTAGAGCTAACAAGTCCGGGGACTGTTCGTCCTAAGGATTGCCCCGAGGGGTATTTTGTGATATACGAATATCCTTTCAAGATTGGCTTCGAATGGCCGTTTTCGACTTTGACTAAGAATTTGATGCGATGCTTTGGTTTGTCGCCGGGGCAGTTGATGCCTCAACTCTGGCGGGTTCTTTTGGTTATTGAGCGTTTGTCTGCGGATTGGGACCCCCCTATGTCTTTGAATGATTTCTTGGCAGTGTACCAAGTTAAGGGAGATAAGTGTGGGCGTTATAGCCCGTATTCCAGATATAAAGGCGATCGTGCCTTAGTTTTGAATACTGGAGTGAACGATCGGGGGTGGGGGTCCAGGTATGTGTTCGTACGTGTTGATTCGTTGGATGCCGCCAGCAAGTGGATCCGTCCCGACTGGAATATGGGAGGTATGCTCTTTTTCGATCAGAGTATGGTTTTTCTAACCTTTTATTTACTCTTCTCCTTTTGTTGTCTTCAGATATAAAGTTTGGCGTTCTGCACCCGAATGAAGGTTCTCGTGCCAAGGTTGACAGATTCCTTAGTTACAGCGTCGAGGACCGATCTTTCGCCAGGTGGCAACTGGCGACCGAGGACGAGGACGTGATGGTGGACGTTGTGGAGGAGGAAGAAGGAGAAGGAGAAGAGGAAAGTGGACGACAGGAACTGACAGGTGGGTGTATTATGGTTTCCTGTCTTTTACCATTTATTTCTTATTCCTGTCTGACGCTTCGCATTTTTCCTGATCAGTGCCAACTGAAAGGAAATCAGTTTCTAGGTCGAGAGGGAAGCAAATCATGCATGCCCTTCGAGGAGGAGATGTCTCGACAGCTGGGTCGAGCCAGAAGAGAACCAAGAGTACAGTCCTGAGGGAATCGTCGTCGAGGGTTGATGACTCATCGAGAGTTGTTCTGCCTAAGAAGGCGAAGGCGTCATCTAGCCGTCCTGGCGTGATGGACGCGACACCAGCAAGTTCTGCGCATCCGGCGACGGTGACGAAACCGGTGTCTCAAGTGTCGATCCCAATACCTGCCGACAGGGGTGAGGGATTGTCGGCCGAAGTTATGACGGTCAATTTTACATTGCCGTCTGACTTTATGGCGGATGGTGTCCTAGACGGGACGGCGTCGTTCCCTCATCTAGGGAAGTATTTGCTCCCGTCTTTCGGGGAGCGTTTTCACGGAGTTCCGGCCGGAGAGATGAGATCTCGAGTTGCCAGTCTGGCGTTCACGGTGAGTGTCAACCTTTCATGACTTGTGTAATTTGTAATCTTTGTCGAATGTTCTTGAATGCACCTTTTATTTTTCACAGACATTCCAGTCTTCCTTGGCGTTACATGCTGAGACGTCAAGAGTCGAAGATCTGGTGGCATCTGCTCTTGAGAGGGAAGCTGCAGCGTTGGAGAGGGAGAGAGCGGCTTTAGATAGGGAGAAGTTGGCCATGGCGCGTGCCGATGAGCTGGTTGTCCAACTTTTCGATGCTCAATATGAATTGCAGGAGATTCGTGCGGTAGGAGTGGCAGATGGAGGCCCTCAGGTCGGGACTTCGAGCGAGGATACGACCAATGTTCCTCCTGTCGTCTAGAATTTTTTTTCTTTCCTTGTTTGTTTTTGCCACTTGACCTATCGGGGGTTGAGTATGTATACAGTGGTTTATGAATATATATCTTTTGTTTATGCTTTATTCGAATCACGTTTGATTATAAAGTCGAACATAAGATACATATGAAATCATGCGACTAAGGCATTCATTGTTATACGATGACAAGAACGTAAAACAAATATAAAAATACGCGATTTAAAGCATCCATTCAGGGTATGAAAGTTAAGAAACTTAGGGGTAAAGTCGTTTAGACTCTGCGATCGTACAGTGAGTTTGTATCGTATGCCCCTGTGGAGAAATGATCAAGTTAGAGACCTGATCGTTTATGTCATTCGACCTTGCGATATTAAAGTCATATAGTAGATTTAATGACTACTGTCGTGCGATTCTGCGATAATCTGTCGTGCGATTTTGCGATAAAACGATGTCGGGGGTTGGTCGTTGGCTCACCAACGACCCTCCGATGCTTAAGTCAGTAAATGTTTTGTGAGAAAAAATTGTATGAGAAAGAGCTAGAGAACGTACCATTTCAGACTCTCTCTATTTGCCCTCTGTCATTTATTATCGTATCCTTTTTGGGAGGAAAAGATAGGTTTTAAATGACAGAATGACACGGAGAAATATTGTCATGCGGTCGACTATGTTGTCGTTCGACGAGGCACCATAGTAGATTTATCCCTGTGGAAAAGATATTAATTTAGGGATAAAAGAACGAACCTGTCGAGAGCTTGATCTTGCGAATTCAGTTTATTTTCTCGGCTTCAAGGTAGACTTGTAGCATTCACGAGCGACTTTTGGCTCACTCTTGATCTCCTGGATACCCCATGGCGTCGGGAATTTCAACATTTGATGATACGTCGAAGGAACAGATTTCATATCATGGATCCATGGTCGACCTAAGATGATGTTATAGGCCGACGCACAGTCGATGACGCTGAACTTGGTCTGCTTGTTGACTCCTCCAGCGTAGACTGGCAAAATTATCTCTCCAAAGGTGCTCGTCGCTTCTCCATTGAAACCGACCAAAGTCGTCGAACATCGGGTGATTTCCGAGCGATCGATTCCCATGGCTTTGATGGTGTTGAGAAAAATAACATTTGCTGAGCTGCCCCCGTCGATCAAGACTCGACGCGTTAGACAGTTACCGACTGTAAGCTGAATGATCAACCCGTCGTGATGCTTTTGATACGAGTCGCCAAGGTCGACGTGGTCGAACACAATCTTCATGGCTTCTAGCTCCAATTCTCCTTTGGGTCTAGACGAGCGAGGAATAGGTCGATCATCGGGCGCCTGACTGGCATGACGCTTGGCCGCTGAATACGTCAGACCACACACATCTGAACCACCGGTGATGCAATTGACGACTTTCGCGTGCTCGGGGGTCGACGGTCGATGTCCGTTAGCTGAAATAGTGACATCGTCGATGATATCTTTGAGATTTCCTTTCGGAAAATGATATGCTACTTCCTTCTTCAATGCGATACAGTCGTCTGTCGCATGACCATGATCGGCATGGAAGTCGCACCACTTTGATTTATCCTTCTTAGTATCGTCCAGGTCGGACTTCTTTGGCCATCGAATGGTAGCTTGGGAACTTTTCAGAGCTTCGACTAGGTCCTTTGCAGATCCTTTGAATCCGTAAGAGGATATCTTGGGGTACTGAATGAACTTAGCCGCGGTCTTGGCCTCTGCTTTCGTCTTGAAATGAACATTTGAAATTTGGCGCGCTGGCTCTACTCTAGAAACAGCCTTTGTCTTGAACTCTGGCTTTCTGACGCCTAACGACTTCTTGTCGTCAGTATGCTTGCGACGAAAGGCTGCATCGTCTTCGACCCTCATATATGCTAAGGTCCGAGCTCGGACGTCTTAGAAATTCTCCGGGGGATATTTGGTCAGGTCGGTGTATAAACCCGAATTATCGTCCAGACCACGCTTATAGGCTTCGATTGCGGTTTTTATGTCGCAATTGCGGATGCTGGTCATTTCGGCATTGAATCTATTAAAATAACTTCGAATAGACTCATTAGCTTTCTGCACGATGTAATATAGGTCACTGGTCTGCTTCTCCATCTTACGACTGCTGGCGAATTGCTGGGAGAATTGATTAACTAACTCAGCAAACGACCCGATGGATTTGGCTTTGAGATTGATTAACCATTGGAGAACAAGACCAGTGAGGGTTGCTCCAAAACTCTTACACATGCATACTTCCTGGTACATAAATGGGATCGATATCGTCCACATGAGCTGTTTATACTGCGCAACGTGCTTAGTCGGATCAGTCACACCAGAATATTTGGGAGTGAAGGCAGGAATGTTATACTTCTTTGGTACCTCGACGGTGGCAATCTCGTCGATGAAAGGCGACGCCTGATATCCCGAGCGAGGCTCGACGTCGACGGGCACGGCTGCCCCAGGCAACTTGGCGAGCAAGGACAGGACGCGCTCATTTTGGTCTTCCAACATCTTCAAACGATGGGCGATGGGATCGTTAAGATCACGATTTGCCCCTGTCGAGGGATTGGTCCCTGGACTAGTGCCATTACCGTGCGAGGAACCATTGGTGTTCCCGTTAAAAGGAACAGAATATGGTTGCGACCCATATTGGAATTGCTGCGGTCCGTTCTGAAACGATTGTGGTCCCTGTTGGAAAGGCTGTGACCCTTGTAATGGCTGAGACCCATTATTCATGGGTGGTGGTCTTATGTGCTGAGGAGGAACTGTCCCAAACTGAGGATTTGAGTTGGACGGCCCTGGCTGTTGATTCTGCATGAACGGGCCTGGATGCTGATCTGCGCGGATGAACCTGGATTCGGGACAAATGGTCTAGCGCCATTCTGGTCGAACGGTCTTGGAATTGGGTTCTGCACGAACGGCCTAGGACCATTTTGAGCCCCAAGAGGATTTCTTAACCGCGCGATCTCCTCAGCTGCTCTGCGATTCTGCTCTGCCATTGCATTGAGCTGATTCCTGGCGACTTCGAGCTCCTGATACATCTGAGCAACAGCTTGCTGCGGATTTCCAGAGGCTGCCATTTTCCTGCAACAGAAAATAGAAGAAACTCCAAGAAACTATTAGTAGGGTGCACGTTCGTCGAGGATTTTCTCTAGATGAGGTCCCACAGATGGCGCCAAACTGTTAATGCCAAACATCGCACCAAAGGGACAACTTAAGGTCGATGTCGACTTAATCAACTAAATAAAGGATCTTTCGACGAGACGTGCGACGAGGGAAAAAATAAACGAGACAAGGGATTTGATGACGCAGAAAAAACCTCAAACGAGGAAAAAACCTGCGGACGACAAGGGATGTCGTCGCTGCACTATGCTCGCCAATCAGGGGCGACATCCTTGGTACTGGCGTCGGTCGTACGATGATTACAATACAAATGAAGGAAATACTTCGAAATGTAAAGTACAAGTGTTTAAATGTGAAAACAGGTGTTTGTCGTGTGTGAATACAAAGTGTGAACTTCTGGTTGAGGACTGTTGTTGTGCGTCGAGAGCAATACTTGAGCTTTCCTTCGAGTGTTCTTGAGTTCGCTGTAAGATTCTGGCTTTCAGTACTTAATCTTCAGAGTTTGAATGTTCTTTGCTATGAGTTTGGATGATTTTCTCTGATGTTTGGTGATGTTCGCTGGAGTGTATTGGATGTTAACCGATGTCCCTTGAAATGATGCTTTAGCTTGTCTTTTATAGTCTTCGCGTCATTAATTAGTTCCAATAATGATTTGATCAACGGCTACAACGGCTGGAAACGGTCGCCGAGATGAATGTTCATAATACTCTTCGTCCGTTACGGCTATCGATCGTTAATGGTTTTGTCGGTTATGTCCGTTGCTCTTTAATGACTTTGACTCCTGCATTAAACACTTAACAAACGTAACAGTCAAGGTTAACGTTAGCTTTAGTCGAAGGTACAATGATCTTACGCGATGGTCGTACGGGACGGCGATGCTAAGGCCGTGCGTCATGGGAGACGTACGACTTACCTTTTACGGGCGACGACGGATGTTTTATGGGTTCTTGTCGACACCTTATCTTAACACAAGATTTAGTTCACAATCGTGCGTCTTACCTGTCCTGGTCGTGGTCGTACGACGTGATTTTTTGCCCAAACAGGCGTTCGACGTGAAGTCGGACGAATACCGCCGTTATAGCCTATCTTCTAGGCTAAGAGGAGGACATACGTTGGTTCCTGACACATTGGTCCGTGATCGTGGGTGGAAGACCAAATACGTTCTTGGTCGTGTACGGACGCTTGGTCGTATAGACGAGGATACCTCCTGGGTCGCGTCTGGGTGGAACACCAGCGGTATATAAATTTTGTTTTGTTATGTCGTAAGATTTTGACGTTGATTTTCTTTTGCTAACTTATGTTGTTTTTGTTTTCAGATATCGATTTTGCTAGGTTCGGTCCTGCAGCCGATTCTCAAGAAAAAGTTTCAAGACTTTTTTTCTTATGGGGTCGGAGAGTTATTCGACTCCCCTAGTCGTACGACCGTCAGCACTTCAGAGGCTAAAGAGAGAAGCCAGCGGGAGATTTCGACAAGTAAGTGTCTGTTAATCGTACGTCTTCTTCAAATCGTACGACAATATCTGACACTTCTATTTCTTGTAGGTGGTTCTGATATGCAATCTACCTCGAGTAAGGCGAAGAGAGAGGCCTAGCTGGCCTTGGCTAAGAAGGCCAAGGAGCTAAAGAGGAAGGATCCTCCGACTTTGGGGTCGGAGGATTTGAAGAACACCAAGTCGGTTCCCCCGAGGGAACCGTCGTCGACGGGTGGAGAGACCTTAAAGGCCTCAACTCCCGAGAAGACGAAGACGTCTGCGGACGTGCCGAGGACGACATCGACATTGTCGGGGTCGTTTACTGCAGAGAAGAAGGGGAAGGGTCCTCAGACGGAGGGGTCCCCTGAAGTTACAACGGTAAACTTTCCGTTACCGTCGGACTTCTTGTTGGACGGCGTCCTGGAGAGGGCGAAGATTTTCCCTAACTTGGGAAAATTCCTCTTACCAGCCTTCAAAGATCGCTACCGTAGCGCTACCGTGGATGAGACAGGGTCTCACGTCGCAAGCATGGCATTCCTGGTAAGTGTTTCATTTTCGTTTGTCTCTCTCTCTTTTTTAGTAAGTCAGACTTACTTTATGTATTTTCGTGCGACTGCAGGAGTTTCAGGCATCGCTGTGCCTTTTCGGCCAACTGGAAGAGCTCCAGAAGGCCAAACCTTGCATCGCTGAGAAACTTCAGCGAGCGCAGGATGACGAGCGTAGATCTTGTGAGGATGAGCGGGCGGCTAAGGCCAAGGCGGAGGCTCCCTCCGTTCAAGTGGACGATCTAAAAAGTCTCCTGGAGATGTCATCGCTGGAGAAGGAGGAGCTCCAAAATTGTCTCAAGGAGACGTTGGAAAGGGCCTCTGCTTATGAAGCAGAGGCGACGACAACTAAGGTCTCCCTTACCGTGCGCAAAAACCAGGTGGGGGAGCTCGAGATGTCGGTCAAGGCCGTGGAGGCCAAGACGGGGGCCTTGGATGAGAAGCTCCTCTCGTTCGAGGCGCTGACCCGTCTAAGGGTTAGGGCAGCAATCATGTGTCGTCACCTGTAGAGGAAGAATCCCTTGGCTGGCGCTGAGGCCGAGGTCGCGTCCTATCTGGAACATGTTGGGTCCGAGGATGATCTCGACCAAGAAGATAGGATCGACGATACTGATTCCGCAGAGACCAAGACGGGTGGTGCGGAAGACGAGGGCGGAGTCGACCAGGGCCCTCAGTATATTTTGTATTTCTTTTTAGGGCGACTGTTGGTGGTGGTGCCTTTTTTGTATTATTTTTGGATTTAATACAAGTATGACTTTCGTTATACCATCGTGCACTTTACTTTGTTGTAAGTAAACAAAATAAACTGGTATAAAAAGTGAACGTAGAGTTGTACGACATGTAACTCTGGAAGTAGTCGGGTGACCGGGCCGAAAAGACATTCTAAATATGGAATTCAAGTCATAAGACTTTGATTCCGATACTTAGTTTAAAAAGCACCTGCGATGGTCATCAGACCTGTGTAATGAATCATAAGATTCCTTTTGTGATATGCAAGTCTTAGAGACTGGCTTCTCGCTTAAACATGTCGTGGTCATAGGATCTATATAGTGAATCGTAAGATTCGGTTTACGTCGTACGAGTCGTAAATCACGGGTCGTGACTTTATTGATCGTGACATATTTGTTGTGACCTCGTAGTCTTAGAGACTTTGATATATGTCCTAAGACTGGCGTACGTGCGATCCTGCGAGCCTGTAATGTAAGATCAGGGATGGTCGTTGGTTTGACCAACGACCCTCCGCTGCTTAAGTCAGTAATCGTTTGTCGAAGTAAATCAAGAAAATTTAAAAGAAGTACTTTTTTAGATGTACTGCGTTCCAGCTTCGTGGGATGTCCTAGTCGTCGAGGGTTTGAAGCCTGTAAGCACCCTTCCTGACGGCCTCAGATATTCGATAAGGTTCTTCCCACTTGGTGGACAACTTACCTGCATTTGGTTCCTTAGTGTTCTGGAACACCTGTCGTAAGACGTAGTCACCCTCCTGAAATATTTTTGCCTTAACGTTTTTAATGAAATGTCGCTCGACGACTTGTTGTTGAGATGTCATCCTGACTAAAGCAGACTCTCTTAACTCTTCAAGAGCGTCGAGGTCGTAGCTTAGGTCTACCAGATTATGATCGACGGACGTATGTCTCAATGTAGGGAGTTGTATTTCAATAGGTAGGACGGCTTCACAACCGTAGACCAATAAAAACGGTGTTTGTCATGTCGATGTTCGGGGCGTCATACGATTGGCCCACAGGACCGATGGGAGTTCTTCGACCCACTTCCCTTTTGCGGCCTTAAGTCTCCTCTTGATTGAACTGATGATGACTTTATTGCTTGATTCTGCAAGACCGTTAGACTGGCGATAACGTGGGGTTGAGGTCGTAAGTTTGATATTACGATCCTCACAAAATCGTAGTGTACGATCGCTTATGAATTTCGACCCATTGTCACACACGATTTCGGAAGGGATTCCGAACCTGCATTGGATGTTAGTCTGGATAAAAGAAATAACTTCTTTGTACTGAATCTAGACCTGGCAAACGGGTCGTGTCGTGTCGGGTTCGTGTCGGGTTCACGGGTTAAACGGGTTGGGAGTGTCAAACCCGAACACGAAACGTTTAATAAACGGGTCAGAATATCGCAACCTGAACACGACCTGATTTAACCCGCCTAACCCGACACGACACGATTAACCCGTTTAACCTCTTAACCCATTAAACCCGCAAACCCGTTGACCCGATTAACCCGTTTCGTAAGAAGGAATTTTTGTTTAATATATATAGGGCTGTAAACGAACCGAACGAACACGAACAAGGACTTGTTCATGTTCGTTAGAAAAAAGATATGTTCGTGTTCATTTACGTTCGCACAAACACAAAAAAATCACAAAATAAACTTAAAGGTACACCGAATTTAAAAGGGTGCTCCAATCAAATTTTTAACTCAGTTCAAGGCTTCAAGCCAACCGGCAAGCAAACCAGCTCAAGCCAATTGTTTCACTCAAACAAAGGAGGATGGCAATTCAAAATGTGGAAGGGATGAGGGGTATTTATAGTTGAGAGTAAGGGTTGTGGTTTGAAATTTGGGCGATGTGGGATGAAATCTGATGAGAAAAATGGGTTGGTTCACTTGAGGTATCCCACATCGGAAGTTTTATAGCAAAATTAATCTTGGAACCATGTATATAAGTGAAGCCAAACTAGTTCCACTGATTTGTTTTATTTTTCCATAAACCAATTACTTTTAATTATAATTATAATAATAATAATTAAATTATAATTATTTTTTCTTAAACATATATTAATTTTTAACTTATATATATAAACAGGTTACTCGGGTCATTTTCGAGTTGAAATGGTTGACCCTAACCTTACCCGTTTAATTTTTGTGTCGTGTCGTGTCAACCCGTTTACTTAAACGGGTTGAAATGTATTACCCAAACCCGTTTAATTCGTGTCGGGTTCGTGTCGAGTTAGCGTGTCGTGTCATTTTTTGCCAGGTCTAACTGAATATGGGAGTAAGCGGCTGCTTCTATCCATTTGGAAAAATAATCTGTAAGGACAAACAGAAAGACCTTTTGCCCTGGGGCAGGAGGTAATTTTCCAACGATGTCCATTCCCCACCTCATGAAAGGCCATGGAATTAAGGACGTATGTAAAGGTTCGGAGGGTTGGTGTGTCATACCTGAACGTCGTTGACATGCGTCACAGCCTTTGATATACCTGGTGGCATCTTGCCTTAATGTCGGCCAATAATAGCCTTATCGTGAGATACGATTTGCAAGACTGCGACCACCTGAGTTGTTGCCACATTCGCCATCGTGCATCTCTTTTAAGATATTTTGTACCTGTTCGGAATTATCGATGCATCTTAAATTTAGACCCGTCGACGAACGTCGATAGAGTCTGTCGCCAATGATTATGTATTTCGATGCTTTGAATCGAATCATGCTTGCTTCCATTCGATCTTCGGGTAGTTGGTCGTGCATAAGGTAATTTTTTATGTCAGTCGACCAATTGTCTTTCGTGTTAAGAGCACAGATTTCTTTAGAGTCTTCAATCATAGGAATAGCGTCGAATGATGGCTTATTAAGTGCTGATCCAAGGTTGGCTAGTGCGTCCGCCTGAGTATTTTGATCTCTGGGAATTTGCTCGATTGAGAATGGATCGAACATCTTGGATTTATCTCTGGCTACCTTGAGGTAGGCCATCATTTTGGAATCTTTGGCTGAAAATTCCCCGCTCATTTGGTTTACGACCAGTAAGGAATCGCTTCTGATGTGGAGCCCGACTGCCCCCAACTAGTGATCCATATTCATGCCCATGATTAGAGCTTCGTATTCCGCCTTGTTGTTAGTAGCTTTGAAACTGCATTGTAAGGAGTACACCATCTTGCCCCCTTGTGGGGACTTTAAGACGACACCAAGGCCGGCACTTCTGGAGTTTGAGGAACCGTCGACATGGAGTATCCAGGTCGTGTCGCTTATAGTCGCCACAGTACAAATTTTGGTATGTGCTTCTTCTTCCAGTTCAGGACTGAAATCAGCGACGAAATCAGCCAAGACCTGTGACTTTATTTCCGTGTGCGGTTTAAAGTCGATATCATAGCTGCTGAGGTATATACTCTCTTTCGCTAGTTGCCCTAATAGTTCAGGTTTTCTTAAGATTGACTTAAGAGGAAAGCTTGTCACGACGGTGTTGGGATGGGATTCAAAGTAGTGTCTTAACTTGTTTACTGCTATCACAAGCGACAAAAGTAATTTCTCCATAGACGTATATCGGGTCTCTGCGTCCAATAGAGACTTACTGACGTAGTAAACTGGCATTTGCTGCCTGTCGTCTTCTCTAGTTAAGGCGGCACTCACGGAGTGAGGACTTACGGCGAGGTACAGTTGTAGGACCTCGTGTTCTTCTGGTTTCGAAAGTAATGGCGAGACGGCCATATATTCTTTCAATTGTTGTAATGCCAGCTCGTGATCGTCCGTCCAGTCGAAGCCCTTGTTTTTTCTTAAGACGTTATAGAACAGACGACATTTATCCAACGATCGTGAGATAAAACGATTAAGGGCGGCCACACGACCCGTGAGTCGTTGGACTTCCTTGAAATTTCTGGGCGACTTGATGTTCATCAAGGCTTTGATTTGATCCGGGTTTGCCTCTATGCCTCGTCGTGTGACCATATAGCCCAGGAATTTCCCGGAGGAGCATTTCGTAGGATTCAATTTCATCAGATATCTTCGCATGATGTCGAATGACTTCTTCAGATGATTGATATGATCGGTCGCCTGCTTGGACTTGCCAAGCATGTCGTCAATGTAGACCTCCATGGTGTCGCCAAGATGTTCTTTGAACATCTTGTTAACCAATCGTTGATAGGTCGACCCCGCATTCTTCAGACCAAAAGGCATGACTTTGTAACAATAGATGCCCTTGTCTGTCATGAAAGCAGTCTTCTTTTGGTCTTCGCTGTGCATCAAAGTTTGATTATATCCAGAATAGGCATCCATGAACGTTAGAAGTTCATGTCCAGCGGACGCGTCGACCATAGCGTCGATATGGGGTAATGGGAACGGATCTTTAAGACAGGCCTTGTTAAGGTCTGTGAAGTCGATACAGACGCGCCACTTCCCATTCTTCTTTTGTACGACTACGACATTGGCTAACCAATCGGGGTACTTTACTTCTCTGATCTTCCCAGTCTTAAGCAAGTTGTCGACCTCATCGTTGATCACTTTGTTTCGCTCAGGAGCGAACTTTCGACGCTTTTGCTTTACTGGTTTAAACGATGGGTCGACGTTCAGCTTATGGGATATGACATTGGGGTCTATTCCCACCATGTTCTCGTGCGTCCAAGCGAAACAGTCAGCATATTCCTGCAAAAAGGAGATTAGTTGACTTTTTATAGCAGGATCTAATGATGCCCCCATGAAGACAATCTGATCAGGATTTTTCTGATCCAATATGACTTCTTCCAAGCGATAGTCATTTGAGGATTCAGGGGTATCCTGGATTTGTGATTACTGCGCTGTAGGATCTGATTGGGTTGTCATTATCCTGGAAACAACAAAAACGTTTCGAGATCGTTAGAGCGATGTATGCGATGGCTTGAGATTTTCTCTAAATGGGGTCCCATGGATGGCGCCAAACTGTTAATGCCAAAAATCGCCCAAAAGAACAACTTAAGGTTGATGTGGACTTTTAACAACTAAATAAACGTATCTCAAGATCAAGCAACACAATCGCAAGGAAAAGTAAACAATATAAGAGATTTGGTGACGCAGAAAACCCCAAAACGAGGGAAAAAACCATGGTCGACTTGTGAGAGTCGACGGTGCACTATAGTCGCCAAACAGGGGAGAAAGTCCTTTTGTAACAAGTGTTTTGTGTACAACAGATTACAAGTGAATGTAAAAATAGACTTAGTCGTGTGTAAATGACGTGTGTCGTGTGTTAATCGTGCAAAATAAGCTGCTGTCGTGCGGTTCGAACTGATGTTGTGCGAAGGTTGCCTTAGCGGTATTTGTTCGAATGCTATGTAGATTGCTGTGTTTTCGGTGTGTAACTGCTAAAAAAGTAGATGGAGCAGATGTAGTTCAGATTGAATCAGTTTAACTCAGATGAGATTCGATAGCCTTTGAGTGTTGAGCAGGCCTTTATATAGCTTTCGCCGGTCATTGAATGTGTCTTTATGGCTTGCTTTGTAATCGATGTCGGGCTTTAAATGCCATTGATGACTCGTCCGTTACTGGTCGTTTGCACCATGAATGCTCGTGGACCTGCATTAATGAACAAAAGAAACGGGTGTTTGACTGTTAACGGTTAGTATAATCGTACGACCATCTTAAGTCTCATACATCGGTCGTACGAAACGTACGACCAGCACAAAAACGTACGATCGAGTATACGTCTGTAAACAACCTGTAAGACCGTATCTAAATGCAAGAGTGGTCTTATGAAAGTGTTATTCGTGTTTTCTAGCGTCGGTCGTGAGGTGTGATTTTTTACCCAAACAGCCGTGATATCCATATTTTTTTATGATGTCTAAAATGTTGGGCAAGTAACTACGGCTTATGACTTTAACATTGGATCTCCTCCACATATGTTAAAGTTTGGACGGAAAGTTATTTTCCATTATGTCTATGTAAAGTTATTTTGGAGACTTTGTTTGATGCAAGTTTGTTGATCAATGTTGTTTATATGGTATTACAACAAGAAGGGGATTTTGGAATTTTGCCGTTTTAGTCATGTGTTTTGCTTATTGCAATTCGACTTTTGAAAGCAAAATGTTTGGTGCTATTTTATTGACTTGAGGTCATTAAGCCCATTGAATTTCATGGAGTTTTGTTTTACGACGTTTTGTGTCGTGTGGGTGCGATTTCACAATGTGCATACTCCATTTATTTATGTGAGAATTTATGAGTTATGTTGGGTATTTTGTCCCACTCAGGCTTTGTTGAGAAATATTAAGTTTATGCCATAAGGCGACCAAAAGGGATGAGTTTTGGAACTTTAGTGTCGCGTAATTTCTCTTTCAAAGATTTGTGTTAACACATATTTTGTTGCAACTAGTTCAGCGTGTGGATTGATTTATACGTGACGTAAGTAATGCATGAAAGAACACCTTGATAGCACTTCGTAACAATTTGCTTATTGCGCTTTCAGTCAGTTGATTGTTTTATTACCATTTCATGTAAATGCATTATATCGACCTAGGGGTATGCATACTTGGTAACCATTACTTCTCGACACTTTGATAAACGAGTCGTGCATGAAAATGTTTTAGTAACTCATTGCATAAATGAATACCACTTGGTCAAAATATGTTTTAGTGTTGTGGGGATCATGCATGGTTTACGATGCGTTACGTTTTGAAAACACAAATGTGTGAGTCGTTGACATTTGGTCAACTTTGGTTCGAGGAACATTATGGGAAAGTTGTAAACCTTTTGGTTTTGGAGAAAATGTGTATTTTGAGTATTTTTAACAAATACACTTTTAAGCATTGACGTTTTAACGCCTATGTTACAAGTACGAAATTTTGATGAAAATGCCCCGTGATGAGGATTTTAGAAAATTGTTTGCCTAAACCTATAGTGCGTGGAATTTCTTATGTTTTTTAACATTGACGCGCACTGTCGGTACAATTCGAGATTTGAGTCGGTTTTAACCCTTTTTGGTGTCACTCATTTACTAACACTTATTTTCTCCTATGTTTTGGGAAAACACATTGTTGTGTGCAAGCCTTGTCAGAAACATCTTACTCGTGTGTCATTATATGACCGGATGAGAAAATTTTGGAAATTGATTTAAAAAATTTCACCTTTTGAAATTTTGACGTGAACCATTTGATGCATGTTATTCCATTTCAAGAAGATTACTAGGAAAGTGTTACAAGCTTGCATGCCTACCCCAATTTGAGATTTCCCTCATGATGTTTTAGTCGATATCTCTAAATGATGAAAACGCATTGATTTTGTCTTTAAATTTGAAACTTACACAAGTCATTTTATGTTTTGACAAAAGTGTATTTATGAATCGTCTCATCGTTTTTGTAAAATAAACTAACGCGCGCAAATTTGTTGGTGAACCTTGTTCCATGCCGTTTTATGGTTAAAAAGGAATTTTGGAGTCAAATGCCGTTTGGACTTCTTTTGAAGTACGTGTGAACCTTTTGTCGCACACTATTTAAAGTGGGCAGTTACTTTACGTGCATGTCATGAATCAATCCATATTAGGACCGTAGCGATGCATTTTAAAGAAGTTGTTTATTACACTTTTGCGTTTTGTTGATAATCTGAACTGCAATGAAATAATTTTCAATATGATTTTCATATGTGGGACGAGCGGTCCATTTTTGCGCAAGTACCGAACCGATAGTAGTAGTTTTTATGTGTATGTTTAATTTGATATGAAAATCTTTGTGTTGAAATTTTCTATGAAAAGTTTTTGTTGATTGGCATATTTGTTAAATAATTCACTTGAAAACCTTGAACTAGTTAGGGCCTTGGGAAGGTTAAGTAACCCCGGTTAAGAGTAAGTTTGTATAGAATCTCGACTATGAAAAGTTGGGCGTTTAGACACGTGATGTGACTATAAGCCGGATGATATCGGTGGCAGAGTCAATGTACTTGTGGTAATTGAAGGGTTAGATTTGCGGTAACGTATTTCGAGGTTGGTATGACCGTTTTTCTCGGCAGCCCTGTTTGGGTCTTGGACAATTTTCGCATGAAGAACCCTTTAGGCACCGTGTTGATAACCCTAGTTTTGTGGGAATGCTCAGTGAACGGAACACGTGTGTGGGGTTCTGTTAGAGTTCAAAGCTTGGTGGTATGACTAGGTGTCAACCTTTTGGGGTTCGAGGTCGAGAACCGTTAGCGTATTCGGAGGGTGTAGTCCGATTTTAAAGAAATAATGGTAACGGTTGTAGTAATCCTAAGATACTCAAGTGTGATGAGTAGATTCGATAGGGATGATTTCCTTGTGTGGTAAAGGAACCTGTCTGTTTGATGATTTGTGTTGGGATGGATTCTTGGAGTCTATTAGGGCACGTTAGAGTTAAACGACCGTTAATGGTAGGAGCAATTGGGATTAGAGATTCGGTTGGTCTCAGTATTAATTAAACCTTGGATTGATTTAGAGTTTGTACCGCAATCGGAGAAGTATGGAACATTCTAAGGTTGGGAGACCTTAGACCCAGACTCGATTATCATCCGCTACTTCTACCTCAAACCCAAAGTTCAACCTCTTGGGTTTCACTTGCAATTTCCGAATAAAATTAGGTGACACAAAAGAAAGATTGGCGCCCAAATCAAACAGTACTTTAGCAAAAGTCGAGTCAATAGGGAAAATACATGTCACCACATCTGGCATATTCACCGCTTCCTTTGCCGACATGTGGAAAGCCCTCGCCTTCGCGCGAGCAGGCTCCACCTTTCTATCTCCGTCTCTTCCTCCACTATTACCGCCATAGGCCACAGCAAATCCCCTCTTTAACTGCAGACAGTCCATCTTGACATGGTCTGGCAAGCCACACTGATAACATGATCTCGAACTACGACAATCTCGTGCCATGTGCCCCATCTTCCCACACTTGAAACACCCTTCCTTATCAGCCAAACATTCCCCATTATGCATCCGGTTACACTTACCACAAGGTTTCTCTTCTGCTCTGGGTCCCACCCGCAGCTCGGGTCTAGGAGCACTCGGCCTCTTAACATCACGATTTGGCCCTTCCCACTTCCGTTTATCCCCGACTCTCTCCGACATCTGCATGTTCTTCTCCTTTTCCATGAGTTCCGTAGTATCTACCGCAGCTTGAAAAGTAACGGGATCCTTTACCTGAACCAACTCCCTCATACTGCTCTTCAGTCCCCAGATGTACCTCTCTATGCACCTCTCCTCAGTAGGCATATACAATTCAGCAAACCGAGCTTTCTCAATAAATTTTGACGTATACTCTTGTACTGACATCGTCCCTTGCTCCAACCCCATAAATTCCTCCTCAATCTTCTTAACGGTCGCCATCGGGCAAAACTGAGCTTTCAACCTCTTAGTGAACAACTCTCAGGTCGTTGTATTTGCTATCTCTGAACCCTTACCTCTAGTCTCGACATCCCACCAAAATATGGCATCTGCCTTCAGCATAGACATGGCAAACAACACCTTGTCTTCCTCAGCACACTTACTTGTGTCAAAAGCTAGTTCCATCTCGCGGGTCCATCTCAGAGCCAAGACTGGATTGCGTTCCCCACTGAAAGATGGAGGTTTGCACGACGCAAAAGTCTTAAAAGTACATCCTTTCATTATCTTCGGTTCATTAGCCACAAACGGAGTCGACAATGAGTGATCTCCCACCACAATCGGAGGTAGGCTAGACGCCTCAGTATTCGTCTCGTTCCCACTTTTAGTTCATCCCTCCGACGTGGTCTTAACTTAATTTTCCAACAATGCTTGCAAAGTCTCTTGCAGTTTACCCATTTCCGCAGTAAACTTTTCCTCAGTCACAAACGATGGGTTCCGGTTTCTCCTCGGACTATTCGACTGACTCCCTCCACCAACTGAGGTGGTACTTTCTAGATGGAAAGGCTCACGCACCTCAGGTGCTCCCACACTCTTAGCTCAACGGGTGGTCGAAATCATTTTCCCTCCTCGAGTTGCCACGCCAGTCCCCACCGCCTAAGAGGTAGCTCGCAGCGGCGGTCTTCCCCATCCTCTTCCTTGGCCTATGCCATTTCCACGGGTGGCCGCCCGTCTTGGAGGATTCACCGATTCCTCCTCCAGAATTTCCTCCACGCGAATCTCTCTCGCAACCGGAATCGTACCCACTACCGGCACGGATCTACTCCTCAAGGTTCTTTCAGACATTTTGGATTACTAAAACATGCCAAAATAAATAACTTAAGACTACCGCTCCAGAATAATAAGGCAAATTAAGCACATACATGTACCTGTAAATTCGCAATTACACTGGCCATGTGTAACCCCGAATCTACCTTACATGTCTGTCCTCGCTACCCTATTAGTCGTATCCCTATTATAGTGCTCTCTTAACGCTTTCCTGATTCTCAATTGTGATTTCTACTCTCACATTTTAAGTTAGGCCCGTCTGGTCACCAAAATCCCTTAAACTATGGCTCTGATACCAATTGTAACAACCCAACAAAAATAAAGCATAACATAGCATTGAATATTAATCATCTAAAAAGGGGTCCCAAAATTTCTCAATTACAACCGTCTCAAAACTAGGGTTGCGGAAACAACCAACACACAACTGAGAATATAACTAAAGTCTGAATAGCAAAAGTGAAATGACTAAAAATCTAAAAGCATCCGGGCTCTAATTCTTCTCCTTACTCTTGTCGGAGCCTCCTACTAACAGCTTCCCTAAAAAGGTTTAGTTTGGAACAAAAGCGAGGGTTAGACCATAAGGTCTAGTGAGTTCCCTCTTAGAAGCAACAGTTTCCAACATTATAATATAAAACAATTTATAACAATCGTTAATAGCAAAACTTTAAATACCTTTCACACAAAACTGTGCATGTAGGCGGCACACTGAAATCACATAATAGTGACTTTGTGTCAGTATCACACTGCCTTACTGGGTCACACCTCCCATGGCATAAACACGACACACCCCCCGGTATGAGCACTGGCGGGCCATACCCCCGACTTAGCCACTACACGACTACCGACAATGTATGCATACATTCAGATTCAACTTTACGAACATACCTTATCGTGCATTAAAACACATAGTGGCATAATCATTTCCATATTACTGAAATCATGTTTAAGAACACGTATTTGGTTAGAAAAAACTCACCTGATCTTGTTTGCTACTTCTCACTTACGCTCCCAAATATCTAGGCGGAACACCTATAATTCAAAGGGAACAAAAGTCGTAAACCGATTGCTTTACATCTAATATTTGTTTCCAAACAATATCTCAAATAATGGGAATTCCACGGTACAGGTCTGAATCCGGACTCCCCTTTTCCGGATACCCATCCGGACACTATCGGATTCCCTTTTCCGGATTACTATTCCGGATACATCCGGATTTGCCACTTTCATATTACTATTCCGGATACTTCCGGATCCCTTTTCCGGATTCATCCGGATTCCTCACTTCCGGATTACTTAATCTGGATTTCTCACACACCGGGCGATTCCGAATACGAGGGGGGGTCGCCGAACAGCCCCAACCCACGATTATCCAAGAATAAAATCACTACAGGGTTGGGATTCTCAAAATCTTAAGGTGACCATTCCAAGCATAGACATAGGGAAAACAACATCAAATGCTCAAGTCTTACCCCCTCAACTTCTCTGGTCAGAATGCCCAAACTCAAGAACAAAGTTCTCAGCATAAACCCAAAATCCCAAATAAAATTCAATAAACATACGCAAGGCCACAAGAATTAAGTCTATAAGTTACCTAATTTGCTTACTGATGCGATTCCCTCTCCTCTCCTCCAAGAATGCAGGTAGCTGCTTGATTCTCCTTCTCACTGCTTCCACAACAAAGTCACCACAAAGAAAATTACCAAAAACATAGGGTTCTATGCAATCATTGTGGATTTATATACTCCTTTTCTTAAATTTTACAAACCACACCCTTCAAGTTATAGTCTCTTCTCTTTTCTCACGAAACTTCTAATCTTCTCATTAGAACCTCGGTTATTACAATATCTGGTTTTATAAATCTTGTAAAGTGTCTACAATTGGGTTTTTGGAATTTTGATAAATACAACATAGGATTCTGTGTGTTTTTTATGATTTACTGTATAAATGGAAAATATTAAACGTTAATGCACGTTTAGTGCACTTGGTTTTATAACTTGTTTGAATAATCCATTTTATTGTGCTATGAGGTATTTTGGAAATATAAAATGATTTATCCCAACCAGTAATGGGTTTTTGAGTTAATCATACTTTTAAAGCACGAGTTTTCCTTTTTATTACATTTTTTGACTTATTGGCTTTTAATTGGGTAGTCAAATAAGTTGTGGTGTTTATTGATTTGATATCGGTCCAAATTAGTAGTGGGGACATTTGTCCAGTGTAAATTTCTTAAAATTGAGTTTTGTGTATGATTTACATTTACTGAAAACTTATTTGGAAACTACATGTTTTGAATGTGTTGATAATTCAATTCGAGTTATGTAATTTAGACTGTAATGCATTGGATCCATAGGCATATGAGTCATATGTTGTCATTCTGGGTATTGTAGGGATAAACTCATGTAGAGTCAGACTCGGTCACCTTTGAGGTGTCGACGTCATTTGGTATTCTGGAAGTGAACTTGCATATAGTCGAACTTCGGGACCAATAGGTCCGTGTTTGTTGTTTAAGTGAGAAGTTTTGATGTACTCGTTATAACTTATAATGAGTGGACACCAAGTCAATGATTAAGAAAACTTGCATTAGTACTCGTATGAGTTGTACACATAGTTAGGGTCTTGCGGTGGTACCCGTATGATTCGTATACAAAGGTTATTGACATTTGTAGGAGTGTCTCATCTAGAGGACGAGTGGAAATCATGGTCACCCTAATGCTTGCAGTGATACTCGTTGGAGTCGTATACGGAGTTGGGGCTTGCGGTGGTACTCATTGGAGTTGTATACGGAGCTTAGATCTTGTGGTGGTACTTGGTAGAGTCGTATACGAAGCCATTGACCTTGAGACAAACTTGATAACGTTGATGTATAACTTACTTTGTGTTCGCCACATTTGACGGATATGGTTTACCCAATCACTGAAAGGTGTTGTTTTTTAATATTATGTGCCAGGTTTTTGGTGATGTTTTGGTTATGGAGTGTATCCAAAATTTATGGTGTTTGAATATAGGACCTTATCCATGTTTTGGGTATTTTGGATAATAGATTTTTGTTCATGTTTTTAGTATTTTAATATTAAACCTTATTCACGTTTGGTGTGAGTATTAAATTTTGGCTTCATGTTAAAACGAGTGTGTTGGTCACAGAGTTTTCATCACGAAAATGGTGGGGTTTGGGGAAAGATGTTGCTTTTATATTAAACACATTTCACTTGGAAAAATATGATTTAAATAACATTATTTCAGTTTTTCCATTTTATATTATTGATGAAAACTATTTAAACTCACTAGACATTAAGCCTAACATTTTTTTCTTGTCGGCATGTGCATCTAGTCCTTGTTAACGAATGGTACTAAGCGACTTTGTGAAAAGTTGAGTGTTAGATTGTTATTGGGTTTTAGTAACACTCGTCCATATTCTAAATTTTAGTAACACTTTATGCAAGAATTGGTTTATCGCTTGTTAATATTAAATATTAGATTGTCATTATAGGTAATCAAATACTGATCTATATAAAATTATTTAAATTAGATTTTGAGGTATTACACATTTACACTATAATCCATAGTTTATATATATATATATATATATATATATATATATATATATATAGAGAGAGAGAGAGAGAGAGAGAGAGAGTTGGGATCATATGAGACCAATAAATTTTCATGAGACCCTTAAGACCAAGTTTTGTCCATTTGATTAGACCCAAAAATGATCTATGGTTACTTTTTGCACGGTGGTAATTGTGTAATTTGTTTGAAATTCAATGGCAATGAAACAGGTCTCCAATATTAATTGTCTGCCTAAAACAGTACCCTTTTTCTGATGTCCATAACATTTTCAAGCTTTTAAACTTCACGACCACGATTGAAGACGAAATACCATCAGCTACTAGTGAAATCTCTTCAAGCTACTCATGATTTGTTCTGCTACATTGAACTCGAAGGAAATCATCTTCAACATTGTTAGAAACACAAATAGATCTACTATTTCAATTCGGTAAGGAACTAAAATTAGGTTTTTGAATTTCATGATTTTGTAACTCACTGTAGAACTTATGAATTGTTATTTGTTATGCTTTTCATCTTCTACATCAACTAAAAGAAGAAGAACAATAAATTAGGGGGTTTTTAGGAACCAATTTGGGGGTTTTGTAGTAATTGGTTCTGTGAGGTAAAGAGATGCTCTTATTTTTTTTCTATTATTGAATTGGCCATTACGCCTTATTAGACTGCTATGCTGTGCATATTTATGGTGTACACTTTCATTGATTTAGGTTTGTTATGTATTCATGTTTTAGGCTACTAGCCCTCAGCCCTCAGGCTAAAAGGAAAACAAAATATCAACTAGCATCTCTTCTTATGTATACCTTCAGAAGAAAAAGAATTTACCATTGGAACCTTTTTTGTTTAAATATCGTGTTTTAGATGACTATTCACTAGTGTCGTCAGTTGCAAGTCCTCATTTATTGGTTTTTCTCATATTATATATGCATTTAGAAGAAAATGTTTCCTCTCCAAATAATGATGGCTTTACTTTTATGATTTACGCTTCTCTCTTTACTACTTTGTGACTTCCCCTGTGTTGATTGTATTCTTTCTTTGTTTCATTTCTTTAGCTGTTATTTTTAGGATTTAGCCAAAAACCATATTGGGGGAACATTTACGTGTTAAGCGCTTACTAGTATTCAACACTATATATTGTATTACCGGGTAAGGTTTTAGTCCATCAAAATGACATATATGCAACCATTTACGCGGTAACTGCTAATCGGGTAAGAGTTGTCACCCTCACTTACCGGGTAAGGTTCTCGGTCCTTGCCATGTTCATCCGGTAAGGTAATGTGACTTGGTAAACACTTATTTGGTTAGCTTTTGATAAATGGCCCCTAACTCTTCAAATAGAGTTTTGAATGTTTTCAGACACCTTTTCTTTATTATTGTGTGCATTTCCCTATGGCATATATTCTATTACCCGTTAAAAGATATACGGTGTTGATCCAAACCCTCAGTGATTTGATAATGACCCTCTCTTATATACTTAGTGAAAATTGTAAGTAAACAATATGTATCAGAGTTTTACTATCGCTGATAAGTACTAAGATCTTCCAGTACCGCTGATAGGAACTCTCGCTCTTTAGATTAAACATTCAGCGAAACTATTCACCATAATACTCTGAGTCTGTTCAGTACTTATGGTGATCGTTGATAAGTTAGTTGTTTACTTATGATCTCTGAAGACAAGTTTCACGTCAACATAGGTTCTACGCTGAAGTCGAAGATCAAGCTCAAGAACCAGCGACAAGTCTCCTAATGAACTGATGCGGATCAGCGAAGACTCAGATTTGTCCAATCAACGTGAAGTATCAAGTACAAGACTTCAGCTATCACTGAACTCTATCATTCGCTGATGAAGAATGATAGATCGCTGAATCAACGAAAAGCTGATCATGAAGTCCTTCGTACAAAGTACTTTTGTCTTAACCACCCTTGCACGACTCCGTACGATATGTCAGAAAAGAACCTCCTTATTGTCTGAAATCGTACAACCACTCTGATACTATACTGTTCAAACATGCGGCTACTTAGGTTGTCAATAAAGGTCAATGACATACAACAAATCAGTTGCTGCCACGTGTAAAGTGTAAACTGCAATGCATTAAATGCATGCAGTATATAAGAAGAAGAACTCACTTCATTTTTAAGTAACTTGCTAACTTTGGACAAGTTCATCCTTCTTATCTTGAGATAGGTTATTATTAGTAATTTCCTTCTCCTTCTTAGTGCAAGAAACTTAGTATTCCAACTTGTTTAGATTTAGGATTTATCCTTAATCTTGTTTCCGCAACAAGCTGTAAATTGTTAATGAGTTATCAATAAACAATTTAGAAAAGTAAAATCTGTGTGTTTGTATTCAACCCCCCCCCCCCCTTCTACAAACTTGTATAGCCCTTCGGGACCAACAAGTGGTATCAGAGCGGATTTGTTTAATCTCATAAACAAGATCTAATCTATACTAAGATTTCTCTTCCTTGCTATTTCTGAAAAATGACTACTAACACAAACACAAATTATATCAACAATGGTTCTCTTGCAAAACCCCCTAGATTCTCCAGAGATAATTTTAATCTATGGAAAAATATGATGACTCTCTTCTTAGAAGGTGTAGACCCTACTATGCCTTATTATCTTGAAAACGGCCCATTTATTCCTGTAAGAATTGATGCCGCAGTACCTGCCGCTGAGAATAGACCTGCTATTCCAGAAAGGCTGGTACCCAAAGAAGTTCATACGTGGACTGACGAAGATAAGAAGAAAGTGGCTATCGACACAAAAGCCAGATCTATACTATCCATGGCTCTTCCTGACGAAGTCTACCATTCCGTCATGAACCTGAAATCCTCAAAAGCCATGTGGGACACAATATGTGTTCAGTATGAAGGTACTGCTGAAGTCCAGGACTCTCGAAAGATCAACCTGGTAAGACAGTATGAAAGTTTCATTTGTGGTAAGAATGCGACTCTCTCTGAAGTTCACCAACGTTTTAATTGCTTAATAATAGATCTGAAAACTGTTGGTAAGGAATATTCTAACTTTGAAGTGCTGACAAAGTTTCTAGAATGTTTACCTGAAAGCTGGGACAGTTATTCTATGTGTCTCAAGCTGTCAAAAGATCTAAGATCAATGACCCTTGCTACCTTATATGGCACGATGCTGAATCATGAGCAATCAAGCCATCTTAAGAAGAATCTTATAAAAGATTCCAAAAGCACCCCTGTTGCTTTAATCTCAGAGGAACCTTCTACTCAGCGACCCTCGGTCACTATCACTGAGTTAGAGAGTAACTCTGAAAGGTCATCAGATTCTGACTCTTCAGATGATGATGAATCTTTGGCTCTCCTAACTAAAAAGTTCAGGAGATTCGCCAAAAAGAAAATGTTCAGAAAGAACAAACCTCTTTCAATAACTGATAAGCCAAGATCATCAGCTACTGTTGATAAGGCTACTGCTACTTGTTTTAACTGCGAAAAGATTGGACATTTCGCTAACGAGTGCAGGTCTAAGAGAGTATCTAGAAACTCAGCGTTTCCCAAGAAATCCTTTATTCCCAGGAATAAAGATGACAAATATTCTAAGCTGAAAGAAAAATATGCAAAGCTGAAAAGCTTCAAGAAGAAAGGCAAAGGGCTGATGGTTTACGATTGGGCTGCTTCTGAAGAAGAAGAATCTTCATCTGATTCTGAGGATGATGAAGCAAATCTCTGTCTTATGGCAAAGATTGAAGATGAGGAAGAAAGTTCAGACATTCCCTCTACTTCAACATCTGTAATTCAGGTATCACCTTCCTTCTTTACAAATATTGCAAATATTGATGAAGCTGATAGTCTCCACAAAATCGATCTCTTGACTAGAAGTTTATATGAAGCCATGAATGGAAAAACAATAGTTGAAAACCAAAACCTTGATCTCGCAGAACAGCTTAAAAACTGTCACCTTCAAATAGAAAAGCTTTCTAAAATTGAAGAAGATTTTAAAGATCAAGTGCATTTAAATCAGCTAGTCAAAATCGAACGAGCAAAAGCTATCGCTGCTTTGAAAGCTGAAAAAGCTACTGTTGAAGGATGGTGTAACTCTTCAACAAAGATCACTGAGATAATTAAGTCTCAGATACCCCTGAGTGATAAACGTGGTCTTGGTTACAAATATGAAACTAAAGAACCAACCACTGATCGTTCCATGCTCTTATTTGGAACTTTCGTATCCTCAGTCGCTGATACTTCATCCTCTCAGTGTTCCTCGTCTAGACCGACTATCCCTGAGGAAGTCTCTACCTCAAAAGGTAAAGAGAAAATGGTTTATCCAAAACCTACCTCTGTCTTTAAAGATAAAGGTAAAGGAATTGCGTTGAACCAAAATCCTCATAAGGGTACTTTAGTACCAAAGCTGAATGCTTCTAAAGCTTTAGTGATTTATTCCTCTGGATCAAGGAATCAGATCTCTGGATCTACTCGGCGTGGGTCTATTCAGCGATCTACTCCTAGACTCAGAGTGGACGTCCTTGGTAAGAAATCTGAAGAACTAAATGTTCCTCCCATTTCTAAAGCCAAAAGCTTATTTGGTGATGGTCCTTCTATTTCAAAATCAAAAGCTTAGCACTCAAATGGTCCTAGAACTACTTTTAGTTATAGGAAATGTTATCACTGTGGACTCACTGATCATATTGCTAGTAAGTGCCCCACAACCACCAAAGCTGATAAGATAGCTAAGGTGAAGATTGCCCCCAAGGCAAAGAAGACCACTGAGGTTAAGAAATTAACTAAAGTGAAGACTGACAAAGCTGAATCTTCAAATGCTGCGAAGACTGCTGAACCTTCCATTCCAACTGCTTCCACTAACAAACGTATACACATGGTTAAGTGGATACCCAAGAAAAACTAATCTTCCTTTGTGATGCAGGTTCAGAAGGGTATCTGGTATCTCGATAGCGGATGCTCTAGACACATGACTGGAAAGAAAAGCATGCTCGCTAAATACAAGGAAGAGAAGGGTCCCTCTGTGACTTTCGGTGGAAATGGAAAAGGACATACCCGAGGGTTTGGTGTACTCTCAAATGGTACAACCACCTTCAGAAGAGTCGCATATGTTGAAGGGCTGAAGCATAATCTTCTAAGCATCAGTCAGCTTTGCGACAAGGATAACAAAGTAATCTTTACTAAGGAATCCTGCTTTGTCGCTGACAAAAAGGAGAAGATAGCTCTCAGCGGTTATCGTTTAGAAAATGTTTATGTAATAAACATGGACTCAACAACCACTCAGAACTCCTGTTTCTTCTCAAAAGCCTCATCTGATATCAACTGGCTATGGCATAAGAGGCTCTCTCATCTGAATTTTAAGACACTGAACACTCTTTCTTCAAAAGAGTTGGTTACTGGTCTACCTCAACACTCATACGCCAAAGAGTCTTTATGTTCAGCGTGTGAAAAAGGGAAGCAGACCAAAGCAAGCTTTAAATCAAAGTAAGTTTCCTCAGTGTCATATCCTCTACAACTACTCCATATGGATTTGTTTGGCCCTGTTAACAAACAATCCATCGCTGGAAAGAAATATACACTGGTCATAGTTGATGAATTTTCTCGTTATACATGGATTATGTTTCTCCGTTCCAAGAGTGACACCCCTGAAGAACTCATCACCTTTGTTCAGAAGATGGAAACCCTGAACAATTTGACCGTTCGCTCAATAAGGAGTGATCATGGGGCTGAATTCAAAAACAGTTCTCTTGATTCCTTCTTTGAGAGTAAGGGTATTTCTCACAACTTTTCTTCAGTGAGTACACCACAACAAAATGGAGTCGCTGAAAGAAGAAATAGAACAATTATTGAAGCTGCACGTTCAATGCTCAGCGATTCTCACCTGCCTACTCAGTTTTGGGCAGAAGCTGTCAACACCGCTTGTTTTACGCAAAACAGGTCACTGATAGTCAAAAGATTCAATAAAACAGCCTATGAACTTTTTCATGGGAGAAAGCCTTCAATCAGCTTTCTTCACATCTTTGGATGTCAGTGTTTCATACTGAACAACAGAGATGCCCTTGGAAAGTTTGATCCTAAGGCTGATGATGGAATCTTTCTTGGATACTCCTCAGTTTCCAAAGCCTTCAGAGTCTTCAATCGAAGAAGACAAACTGTTGAAGAAACAATTCACGTCACGTTTGACGAATCCCGCTCAGCGAACTCTAAACCGTCCGCTGATACTGAAGAACTGAATCAATGGATGTTTTCTCATCTTGGTGATTCAGAAGATATTCCCACTCCTCGTGCTCACACAGTTGAAGATGATGGTCCTACTATCATTCCAAATATGCAGAATAGTGAAGCTGAAACATCATGGGTCTCAGCTGTTCCTATAAACACTATACCTGCTTCTGAAATGAATGTCTCAGACATTCCATCTACTTCTCAGCAATCAGTGAATATAATGTCAACTGCATCCATTCCTCTCTTGGCTGATACTCCAGACGCCGCTGAAGCCTCATCTTCAGCTCCTCCAGTTCAAGTTGAGTCAGCGTCTCACGCTTCGGCTCAGCGATGGACTATAAATCACCCAATTGATCAAATTCTTGGTGATCCAAACGCTGGTATTCAGACTCGACGAAGTGCAGGTAATATTTGTTTATTTGTTAACTTTATTTCACTAACTGAACCAAAGAAAGTAGATGATACCCTCAAAGATCCAAACTGGGTCAGCGCCATGCAAGAAGAGCTGACTGAATTCGAAAGAAACAAAGTTTGGAAACTTGTTCGAAGACCAACTGATAAAACAGTGATAGGCACTAAATGGGTCTATCGAAACAAGTTGGACGAACATGGAACTGTAACCCGCAACAAGGCTCGTCTTGTTGCTCAGGGATACAGACAAGAGGAAGGCATAGATTATGATGAAACATTTGCTCCAGTAGCAAGATTAGAATCTATTCGTCTATTCTTAGCATACGCTGTACACAAAGACTTCAAAGTATATCAGATGGATGTTAAGTCAGCGTTTCTAAATGGAAAGCTAAATGAAGAAGTCTATGTGGAACAACCTCCAGGATTCTCAGATCCTAAGCGTCCAGGTTATGTTTATAAACTGGATAAGGCACTTTATGGCTTAAAGCAAGCTCCACGTGCATGGTATGACACTCTTTCTACTTATCTCCATATTGAAAAATTTGAGCGAGGTAAAATCGACAAAACTCTATTTTTCAGGAAAGTAAAAGGTCATATCATTCTTGTTCAAATATATGTTGATGATATTATATTTGGCTCTACTAACCCTGATCTTTGTACTCGTTTCGCTGATAGAATGAAAGATGAGTATAAGATGAGCATGATGGGTGAACTAACATATTTCCTTGGTCTTCAGATAAAACAAAATGAAAAAGGAACTTTCATTAATCAGGGAAAGTATGTTAAAGATATGCTGAAGAAATTCGACTTAACTGAAAGTTCAGCTATGAAAACCCCTATGGCACCACCGCTGACACTTGATAAGGATACTAAGGGTATTCCTGTTAATGTCACTTTGTATCGTGGGATGATCGGCTCACTTTTGTATCTTACAGCTAGCCGACCCGATATTATGTTTGCAACATGCTTGTGTGCACGATATCAAGCTGAACCTAAGATATCTCATATGAAAGCTGTAAAGCAAATTTTTCGATATCTTAAGGGTACAGCGAATCTAGGTCTTTGGTATCCCAAAGACTCAGGATTCAATCTAATCGCCTATTCAGATAGTGATTTTGCAGGTTGAAGAATGGATAGGAAAAGCACCACAGGAGGATGTCAGCTCCTGGGTGGAAAGCTGGTAAGTTGGACAAGTAAAAAGCAAAACTCAGTGTCCACCTCTACAGCTGAAGCTGAGTATGTAGCCGCTGGAAGCTGCTGTTCTCAGGTCTTGTGGATGAGAAATCAACTACTGGACTATGACCTTCAGCTCTCAAATATTCCAATCTATTGCGACAGCACAAGTGCCATCGCTATAGCCAATAATCCTGTGCTACACTCAAAGACAAAACACATCGAAATCAGGTATCATTTTATCAGAGATCATGTGATGAATGGTGATATAGAACTTCACTTTATCCCAACTGATTATCAGTTAGCTGATCTGTTCACCAAACCTCTTGATGAGACAAGATTCAACTTTCTCATCAGCGAGCTTGGAATGCTGAACCTTGAAGATTAAATCTTCAGTGGTTACATTTTGATCAGCGATACGATTATACAAACTTGTATAGCCTTCGGGATAAAATCAACTTGTATAACCTATTCTATCATCTTCTCTCTGAATAAACTTGATTCACTGATATCAAGGTATGTTTTTCTCTCTCTGACAATCGCATGTAAATGCAAGATTTCAAAATAAATTACATCGCTGAATATCTCTTCCTTATCAGCGATACTTTGAAATTTCTAAAAACCTTCACTGATATTTCTAAATTCAGTGCTTCATATTTTCAAAAGTATCCCTGAGTTTTTCAAAACCTCAGAGACAACCATGAATATGAAAGGACAGTTGTGACGTCATTACAACGGATAAGCCCTGGCACGTTCTTCTTTCTGACACACGTTTGCACGTTTCGTTTACTCGCCAATCAAATGCAAACACGTGTCCGTGTCATGATGAAAATCTCTTCCCGCTCAAGATTTTCTCTTTCTAAAATCTCTCTATATAAACAAATTCTTCGTTTATATTTTCCTTTTACGCGAACTTCTTCTCCAAGCAAAGAAAGGATTCACTGTTGCATTTTGCTCTCGACTTTTCAAGAACAACTGTTCATCTTCTTTAAACATCAAAGGTTAATATGTTCTTATTATTTACCAAATGCAAATAACTTGTTTCTGATCTTCTCATTGTTTTAACAAGATCAAACAAAAGAACTTCTCAAAAATGAAATCATTCTCTTTCATGGTTTTATGAACACAACCATTTCATGGTTGTTCTTCAAGTTTAAATGCAAAAATCTTAAACTTGTTCTTCATTCGTTTTTCCAGAATCCCAATCTTCAAAGGAAACTGGAAAACAAGATTTTTATTGGGTTTGAAATTTCGTTTTTCAAAAACAAGAAAAACCCTAATCTTCATTAAGATATTCTGTCTAAATGAAATGGACAAAATTCGATCCATCTTTTTGGAAAATCTTTCCACATAAAGATTATTCTTATTTGTTAATATTTGGTTGAAGTGATAATACAGAAAATGGCATCTTCTGACATTCCCAAGAACACCATCGCTAAAAACACTGCTGCTGATGATACTGCTGAGGAAGTGGACATCCTCAAGGCTCCTCAGGTCAAGTTCTCTCTTGACAAGCTGGATTGGACTAAGGTAAACAACCTCTATGCGTTTCTCGAGTTTCCTCCTCGAAAGCAAGTCACACATCTAGATGATGCTGTGAAATTCCTCAAGAATTGCTGCATCTCCACAGCCCTGACCTTAACCCCTCCTGCACATCAGCTTTTGCTATCACAATTCTGGTACTCTGCCAGACACTCTCAGTTACCATCAGCCAAAGACCCCTCCAAAACAATTGACTGCATCCTTTGCGATATCGAATATGGCACCATGAAGATCACCCTCGCCATCATTCGCAAAGCCCTCAGCCTTCCCATAGCAACAAAAGAAAAACCCTTTGTTCCCCTCCCTGACCCCAAGAAAAACTCAGACAGGGAAGCCATCATTGAATTCTTTGATGCAATGGGCTATGTATGGGAAACTGGAAGGGATATGAAGCCCGAGAAGAACCTGACCATTATAAAGAAATCGAAAATGCCCAGCGAGATGAACTTCATCTTCGCCCATGTGATCAGCTGCATGACTGCCAAGAGCGGCTCCTCTGACCAAGCCGCTAAACCTCAGCAAGCAATGGGATATGCATTGCTGAAAGGTCTACATATAGACTGGGCATCGATCATCTATGATGACCTGGTACTTAGAGTGGACACCGTCGCTGACAGACCTCCATGGGTTCCGTATCCTCGATTCATCAGCGCCATATTCCAAAAGGGCCTGAAGGACAGCTATCCTCAAGAGGGTGACCTGAAACTCTCTCAGGTTTGTCCTAAGATACTCGACTTCAAACCAGTGGCAAATGAGGTACGTCTTTCTACACTCTTAACTCTTTTAAATCCTTCTACTTCTTCTACTTCTGCAGCTCCTTCAGCGGACAAACCCACCACTGATACCCCAGCTGCAACCTCCATTCCTCTTAAAAGGAAACATTCTGACACCCAACTTGGTTCCAAAAGAACTAAGAAACCCAAGGAGCAACCCAAGCAATCTCCTGCTAAAGTCTCCTCAGCTCCTCCTGTTGAGCTGAAGGAAAGTTCAGTGGTACGCTCTGCCACACCTGAACAAGCCACCCACTCTATCCCGACTTTAGCGTCTCCAAACGTTGAGGTTACAAACTTGGAAACTACCCAACCTCCCTCAGTCTCTCAAAAGACTGATGAAGTGATTCTCAGCGATTCCAACGCTGAACTCAGTAACCAACCTTCATTCTTACCCTTCGCTTCTCCTTCTACTCATTTGGACACCACTCCAGTTATCACTGAAGCACCTGTCATTCCTCCAGAAGCTAAAGAAAATACTCTTCAAGGAGTGATGGGCATAGGACCTGCAGAGCTGACCATACGTTCAGGTTCTCTCGCTGACGATATGGAACTTTACTCAGGAACCCGCGATTTTGATGAATTCATCAATCCTCCTGCAGGTATACAACAACCCCTAAACACTGTTACTAAACCCCAAACTTCTGAGCTTTCCTCTGTTCACAAGTTTTTATATGTTACAGGTCCTAATTTGGGAGACATCAACGCATCTCTGAAGACAGTAGAGACAAAGCTGACAGGTCTCACGTCTACTCTTTCCGGCAACTCTTCAGCTGTCACAACCGCTGGAGAGAATCTTTTAAAGCTTACAACCGAAGTCGGAAAGAATGCCTCCAAAGCTGATGTGGAGAAGGTTGATAAATCACTCGGTGATTTTGCCAAAGTTCTCGCTCACATCTACACAGAATACCTCGACATCAAGAAATCAGTTGACACCATGTCCAGCGAAGTCACAACGCTGAAGACATCGGTTGGCACACTCGAAGGTGATATGTCTGCTGTAAAGGCTGATGTCAGTTTAGTAAAAACGGATATGAGTTCTGTGAAGACTGATGTCAACACGATGAAGAATGACGTCTCTTCAATTCAGAACTTGTTGACGCAGATCCTGACCAACACAACCGCCCCTGCCCCTGCTCCTGCACCTGAGCATTTTACTCCGGCAGATCGTGCTGAACTCGTCAAAATCAATCCTGGCATTACTGCTCTTCAAACCAGATTATCAACGATTGAGACTTATGTCGGGGTCCCTGGCCAAGAAGACAGGGAGAAAATCACAGCTGCTGAATCATCACATTCCTCCCCAACTCATCATGACAAAGAGGGGGAGAAGAGCGCTGAAGACCCTTCCAAGAGCGCTGAAGACCTTTCCCATGATGAATCTATCAGGGGAGAAAAGACCGAAGACCTCACCTTCACTGAAGAGGGTGAGAAGACAATTAAAGCTGAAGCAGCCGCTGGACCTCAGGGAGATGAACACCCTGAGGGAACCGAGAAGCTCGCCTCTGTATCTGAGGGGGAGCAACTCAAAGAAGAAGCTGAAGAAACTGAGTCTTAAGCTGAAGATGAAGAAGCCATCGACTTGTCTGATGCTGAACCATCCTCTTCTTTCAAGAATGATGATGACGAAGATGACGATGATGATGATTCTTTTATCGTCAAGCCTGCTCAGAGAACTAAAGCTCTTAAAGGGATTCTGATAAATGAACCTTCAGGGGAGCGGACAAAGACAAAGCCATCAGCATCTGAAGCTGACAAAGGCAGAGGAAAAGGTGTCGCTGAAGATGAAAATCTGACGATCTTGCTTAAAAAGCCGGTTTGTCAGGTACACTAACTCCTTACTCCACATCCCTCCTCTATACACTTTATCAGTTCTCTACCTCCGCAAACCTACATACACTATCCCATTCTTTCTCTCTCTGTTCTACCCATGTTCTTCTTTGTAAGATCGCTGCATTTCAGCTAGTCCTCTCCCTTGTTTGAGGATATCGCTGAAGTTCCTACAGCTGCGACTTCAACAATAATCCCAGCTCTCAACGCTGAAGACATAATCCCAGTCTTGGATTTGATCTTTGAGACTGATGAACCTGAAGAACAGACTCTCTCTCACAAAAACAGACCTTCCTTGGCTCCTCAAAAGCTAAGTTAAGAGGATCAAGAAAAGAGAGATGCAATGATCAAGAGACTCGAAGATCAGCGAATCATTCTAAAGCGTGATCAACTTCCTACCGTTCCTCCAAAGTTCAGAATTTCCCAAAAGGAATACAAGGAACACCTCAGAGCTAAACGCCTAATCGCTGAAAGAAAGGAAGCTGAAGAAAAAGACAGAGAATACGCCATCAAGCTTACTCAACGATCAATAAAAGACCTCAAGCTGAAAAGAGTTCCCATTGATGTTCAACGTCAGCTATGGTATGATGCTCAAGAGATCGTTAGAGAAAAGACTAAGGTCTCTGATACGACTTTGGAATGGGCTAAACAAATGCTGACCTATCGATCAAGACCATCCAAAATCATCAAAGTAAACATCAGAGGAAGACTGTACGCCGACGTTCCTGTTGTTGAAGTGGATGTCTGCAGAGAAGACAAAACCAAGCAAACTTTCTATGGTGCTACCTTAGAAAAGTTTGGTCTCTCTGAATGGTTAGAAACGAAATTAGCCATTCAGGGATCGCGCTCAAAGTTCAAAAGCCATGTCGAGAAGATGTTAAACAAACAGATCGACCTGCTTTCTTCTGCTGTGGATATTCCTCCTCTTCCTCCTCAACAAAGAAAAGTCTCTGCTAAGAAAAAGAAAGTTTCTGATTCAGGTCCTCCTATACGGAATGAAACAGGTATTGGTTTCTCTCGTGCTGAAGTTCTTGGCCCTGATGCTGATCTCTCAGCGCTTGACACCTCCCTACCACCTGGAGAAACTTTCATTCCTGGCACAGTTGTAAGTGATCCATATGGTATATTCTTTCTAGACTACGATGGAAACCATCACTTTCAACGTATCTCTGAGCTCCACATCGCTCCCATCGAACAACCCAGAGATCTCTTATACTGGTGTGAAGTCAGACGCGACATCAAAGCTAGACACCTGAAGCCCTTGATTTTTGAATAAGCTCTGAAGAAAAAGAATCAAGGAGCAGATGTCCCTGATTGGATGATTGCCACATCAATGACCCTTGATGAACAACTCATTAAGGAAGAACCTTTTGACGGATAGGATCGCCTTGTAATTCTTTCTATCCTTATCTGTCTACATCTTTTGTACTTGTAATTCTATTCGTTGTACTTTTAATTTTTCCACTTATCTCTGTAATCTTTACACAGTTTAAAGAAAAATTTCAGCGAACGTACTTTACTCCATCAGTACAGAAAAGATCCCAGAAAACAGTAAAAAGGGACAAATATTTTATGAGTTCTTTTTATCCTTATGTTTTCATTATATAGCAATTTTCTATGTTGCTATGTCATAATCAAATAGGGGGAGATTGTTGATCCAAACCCTCAGTGATTTGATAATGACCCTCTCTTATATACTTAGTGAAAATTGTAAGTAAACAATATGTATCAGAGTTTCACTATCGCTGATAAGTACTAAGATCTTCCAGTACCGCTGATAGGAACTCTCGCTCTTTAGATTAAACATTCAGCGAAACTGTTCACCATAATACTCTGAGTCTGTTCAGTACTTATGGTGATCGCTGATAAGTTTGTTGTTTACTTATGATCTCTGAGGACAAGTTTCACGTCAACATAGGTTCTACGCTGAAGTCGAAGATCAAGCTCAAGAACCAGCGACAAGTCTCCTAATGAACTGATGCGGATCAGCGAAGACTCAGATTTGTCCAATCAACGTGAAGTATCAAATACAAGACTTCAGCTATCGCTGAACTCTATCATTCGTTGATGAAGAATGATAGATCGCTGAATCAACGAAAAGCTGATCATGAAGTCCTCCGTACAAAGTACTTTTGTCTTAACCACCCTTGCACGACTCCGTACGATATGTCAGAAAAGAACCTCCTTATTGTCTGAAATCGTACAACCACTCTGATACTACACTGTTCAAACATGCGGCTACTTAGGTTGTCAACAAAGGTCAATGACATGGAACATATCAGTTGCTGCCACATGTAAAGTGTAAACTGCAATGCATTAAATGCATGCAGTATATAAGAAGAAGAACTCACTTCATTTTGAAGTAACTTGCTAACTCTGGACAAGTTCATCCTTCTTATCTTGAGATAGGTTATTATTAGTAATTTCCTTCTCCTTCTTAGTGCAAGAAACTTAGTGTTCCAACTTGTTTAGATTTAGGGTTTATCCTTAATCTTGTTTCCGCAACAAGCTGTAAATTGTTAATGATTTATCAATAAACAATTTAGAAAAGTAAAATCTGTGTGTATGTATTCACCCCCCCCCCCCCTTCTACAAACTTGTATAGCCCTTCGGGACCAACATACGGTTTATATCTTTTTCATGTATTCTCATCTATTGGCATTTTAGTTCTTTAAACTCTCTTCAAATACTTGCAAGATGCAGCTTTTCAGTGTATGCCAATGATTTCCGTCTTCCTTTTTCATATTTGATGTTAAACAAGGTTAAAGTGATGATGTGGACTTCAAAACTATAGTCTTGGTTGGATTGATTTTCTATTTGTAGAACATGTACATTATTGTTTATTGTGTGTTATTTTGTTAAGATTTCAACAACATTATAAAAAATACTAGAAGAAGCCTATGGTTATATGGTAAAAAAATGTTTGAACAAGCTTACAAATACTCTGCATGAAGTGTAAGGTTGGAGGATGATGTCAACTTGTCTTAAATGAGAAAATGATGAAAAAGATGAATATTGAAGGTAACAATATCCTTCCCAGTGTAGTTCCTATTGAGTTAATGACAAACCTTCACATAAAAATTACTGTGAAGGTTTACTTGATTTCACTTGTGAGTTGTGACCAACTAACCTTTCATATATTGTTTATTATTTGAGTTAATGGTACTCTAATACCAAGGTTACAACCATTGAATTAGATCCGTAAGTGCAACCAATCTTCATTTGGACATATTCCCTAATGGCTTCAAATTTTTACAACAAATGCTCCAACTTCTCCTTTACATTTTACAAATCTTCACAAAAACTTCCCTTTTTCCATACAAAAAACCTTCACAAAAACTTACTGTGAAGGTTAACTTGATATCACTTGGGAGAAACTTACTTTTATATATTGTTTATAATTGAGTTAATGATATTCTAATACCAATGTAACAGCCGATAAAATAGAATATCATAAAAAAAAACATGATCTATGATTAATATGTGTATATATATGAGTTTGACATCCACATATACCATGAATTAGGATAGATAAGTGCAACCAATATTCATAAGGGTAGTCTTTGCTAATATCTTTGATGGTTTACTCCAATTTCTCCTCCAGTTTACATACCTTCACAACAAACTTACTGTGAAGGTTCACATGTTGTCAATATTATATATTATTTAAGTTAATGGCATTTTATTATGAAGGTAACTAAAATAAATTATCATAAAAAATATTATCCATCATGAATATATGTGTGTATATATAACATTCACATCAACCTTATTGTGAAGGTTTAGTTCACAACAAAGTGTCAAAAGCCTAGGATACCCTTTCAAACAAAGTGTCAAAAGCAAAAGGCTAGGATAGACAATAACATATACCCCTCCATGACACATAAGGTATCTTGATTTCTGTTTTGTGTATTCCATTAAATGTCACTTGATCTTTATAGTAATAATAGCCATTATTATTATTATTGAACCTCCTATAGACAAATCATATAAGTCTCAAGTAATGAACCACTAAAATTAGGATGAGACAATATCATATGTTTCATACGTACGTTCATAAAGATTGATTCTACTTTCACTTGAAACAAATGAAACTTCACAACAAGGTTGTTGTGAAGGTTCATTTTTATCAAGTAACCTTAACTCTTCATTGTAGTTTGTTCTTAAGTTTCTTTGTACTTTAATGTATTAGTACGTAATAAAGCATGTTTTTTTCCTTTATTTAGTGCGTATGTTCGTATGAATTGGTTCTACACGTCTACTTTCACTTGAAACAAATCAACCTTCACAATAAACTAACTTTGAAGGTTCTATTTTATCAAGTAACCTTAACTTTTCATCGTAGTTTGCTCTTAGGATTCTATGTTCTTTTAGGTAATAATATGTAATAAACATGTTTTTTTTCAAATTCTTAAGAGGGAAGGCTTTATGCAACTCCAACAATGATAACAGGTCTTTTCTCGAATACAACCATGTTTGATTAGTGATATAAACTTTATCTTTTACTTTACTTTTACAGTGTAGCGTCTTTTGCCATTATCTATCTGAGGTTGACCCTTCAAAGACCTGATGATATTATAGGGCTTCAGAATAAGGTAGAAAGCTGCAAATGAATTGGAGAATGAAGAAGAATTTGGTTGAGTGTGAGGTATTTGTGACGAGCATGAAAGTGTATTTTGGAACGAAGCTCAAAGAGCGGAATTATGAGTTGTAAAAGGAAACCCCCAAAAGAATGCACACAAGAAGAAAATACACAAACTGAGAAGAAATGACGAAACACAAATTATCTAATATGACCTTAACAAAAATTATCTAATATGACCTTAACACTAAAAAGGATAAAGATTGTTGGTTGTCTGTTTCTAGTATGTTTAACAAACGTACTATTTAGTACATTGCTTTAGTTTCTATTACTGGGTTTTTTATGTCTTTTAAGTTAAGGAGAAGAAAATCAAAAAGCAGAGATGTATTTTAAACACACACAACCAGAATGATGAGATGATGAAGAAGAGCATGCAGAAGAAGACTATATGAAGAGGATTAAGTGCATGACAATGAATTAAATGACAAGGTATTAAACGATTGAAAAAACCTTCACAATAAACTAACTGTGAAGGTTCTCTTGCTTTCAGTTCTGAACAACTAACCCTATCTCTTTATTATTTAAAATTTTAATTTGTTTCGTTTTAGTAATATGTTGCACCTTCTGCATTAGTTCTCAGTTTAGAATCAAATGATCATTCTGAGGAAGTGAATGAAACATTATTCGAAGAAGGTCACTTTTAAAATAAAACTTCAAAGTATGAATTGCTTTAAAGGTAATATTCTTATCTGGGTACGAGTAGGTAGAAACATAGACACTCGTTGTGAACGTTAACTTATATCAAGTAACTTGTAACTTGTAGATATGTATATTATATATAGCCTAGAGAGAAGAAGTTACTTAAAAGAAGGTAAAAATTGTTGATTGTCAGCTCTAAACTCCATAAATAGTCCCAAGAGATACAATGTGCTCTCTGTTGAAAAGAAATATGTTAACCCATCAAGTGGATGGTTATTGTTTATTTTTTACATACGCAACTTCCTTTCCCCTTCCTTGAAAATGGAGGATGGCACACAACAAATAGAAACGAACCAAGAATCGCAACAGCATGCATTGTCCATGTAGTCTACCGGTATAACATTCACTGGTATCTTCCCAGCTGCACCATATATCGGTGCAAGTGCTCCACTGATTGACCCAATATTTCTTTCCCCCAAACAAGCAAAACTAATAACAACTTGCTGGTAAGGTCAAAACCAAATGGGAATTTATTAAATTGGAAGGGAACTTTAGTTTCATGCTAAATAGGAATCACTTATTGATTGCACAAAATCATTTAGATATTAAAGGATGCTTGAAAGAAATGAACCTTCACAGAAACCTTGTTGTGAAGGTTTATTTTTATCAAGGATGCTTGAAACAAATGATCCTTCACAACATACTTGTTGTGAAGATTTAGTTATATCAAGTAACTTGTAACTTTTAATTGTAGATTGCTTTGAGGGTTCTCTAAACTAACTTATTATGTACTAGTATATAGTAAAACAAGTTCTTTTACATAATCTTTTGAGAGGGAAACATTACTATTTCCTAGTGTTCAATCTCAAGGACCGATAATAATTGAGGATATTAAACACAAGGAAAGAATGGAGAAAGTTCATGATAGTCTACTGGTAAGTTCTTATTTAAGTTCTGATAATAAATGCTTTGTTTGGTTTAGAATATTTCTAAAGCATGTTTATGATATAAACTATGCATTTAATTTCATTTTGCAGCATACTTTGTTTTGGAACTACTTGCCTGAAGTTGATCATGCGAAAACTGATGAAATGATACAACCAGAATAAAGCAGAAATAATCGAAATGAATTGGAAAACAAAGAGAAATCGTGTTGATTGTGGAGTCTTCGTCATGTGGAGGCTTCTTTGATAAAAATACTAACATATCGGCAAAGTGAGCTTGAAACGGAGAGTGCCAAAAATAATGCCCAAGAGAAGCCGAATGATTTAAGGAGAAGGTTGCAATGAAGATTCTATTAGCCGACTTGAACAAACAACTTTTGACAAACCCAGTGAGGAATTGGAGCAAAAGTTTAGTTGAAAAAGAATTGGATCATTATTGTTTTATTTAGTTACTTATAATTGTAAAAGATTGTTTTTAATGATTTAGTAGTTGGTTAATAGTAAATTTTTGATAGCATGACTAAAGTAGTCCGAACAGTGCATTGTGCATTGTGTTGGAAGCTTAAACGAGTTAAGTTGTGAATGACATTTTTTTGAAGTCATTGGTTGTACTTAATGAATTTCTTGTATTGACATCTCTTGTTTAGTTTAACATGTCTTGGAAACATTAGTATCCATGCTGTTATAAGTTAAGATATTGTTTGTCATTTGAACCTTTCACAATAGACAAAACTTTACAGTAAACTTGTTGTGAAGATTCATGAAATTTGCATTAAGGTAAGTTTAAATAACAGTGTTAAATCAAGACATTGTTTATACTTTGACAAAAGTCAAACTTAAGTGTAAGTTTAATTGATATTACGTTCACATAAAATATTTGGACATTCGACAATAGAGAACTGAAACTTCATAGTAAGTTTGTTGTGAAGGTTCATTCAATTTGCATAAAATCAAGTGTTAATCAAAGTTTTTTTTCGAAACAACAACATTTTATTAAAAAAACCAACCCAAAAACCAAGTATCACAACAACAACAACAACAACGAAATAGTCACAATCACAAAACGACAGCGGCAAACCGAAACAGAGAAACCATACAACGCAGAATTGCGAACAAACAAAAACAAACGACAATTAAGACATGACAATTAAGACATGACCCAGTTTGTGAGAGCCAAACCAAATCAACCACCGAAACTGCTACCACTCAGATCTCGAAATGAGCTGTTGTGAAATAACCCTGAACACTGGGACGCTTACGACATCCTTGGACAGAATCGACCGCACACATCACCAAACAACCCGATTCCTATAGCCGTTGCCAATTTCTGATTTGCTCGACAGCCACGCGATCCAATCCACTTGTTGATTCTTTGATCTTCTACTCGTCCAATCAAACACGATCCTTTGCCACTCGAACAATAAGTCGTTGACTCAGCCCTTTTCCCCTTTAAAACTAGTGTGTTATTGTTGGAACGAAACCGGTCAGATCCGCTACATGGAATAAGTCGAGAGACAGGTCCCATCAGCTCAATTCAGCACAACTTAATGTAAACAGACCTCTGAACAGCAACTGTAGAGCGACGAAACAGCCTCCTTTGTCCTTCTACCTTGATCACAGCCGAACTTTACAAAATCGTACGGGGCCGGTAGCCATGATGCCGAGTCCACAGCTAGGGCCCTTGAGATGCTAAAGCGTAGTTGGATCCGTCAACCACCCCGTCCACTCTGACGCTATCCTCGGTTCTCTCCTCTTGATCCACTCGAAGGCCTTTCTTTGAAACTCAAAAAAGTGATCACTGATTTTGTTTCTTACCCCATTAAAGCTTTGACAATAAGGAATTGAAACTTCACAGTAAGTTTGCTATGAAGGTTCATGCAATTTGTGTAAAACAAGGTATAAATCAAAGTGTAAATTAAGATGTTGTGTATTACCTACACATAGAGGTCAAACTTAAGTGCAAATTTAAACTATATTACCTTCACATAAAATCTTTAAAGCTTAGACAATAGAGAACTGAAACTTCACAATAAGTTTGCCAAAGGTTCATGCAATTTGCGTAAAATCAAGTATAAATCAAAATGTAAAGTAAGATGTCTTGTATTACCTTTACATAGAGGTCAAACTTAAGTGAAAATTCAAACTATATTACCTTCACATAAAAATCTTTAAAGCTTTGACAATAGAGAACTGAAACTTCACAGTAAGTTTGTTGTGAAGGTTCATACAATTTGCGTGAAAGTAAGTTTAAATCAAAGTGTTAAATTAAGACGTTGTGTATTACCTTTACACACAAGTCAAACTTAACTGCAAGTTTAATATTTGAATCGTTAACATAGAACTAATACTTCACAGCAAATTTTATTATGAGGGTTCATTTAGTTTGCCTAAAGGTAACTTCAAATCTGAGTGTAACATTGTTTATTGCCTTCACATAAAGTATCGAGTTGTTGTGGCGGTCAGCTCAATTAGACATTTATCTCTTTGAAATAAAAAATTTAGAGAATCGTTAACCGAAAATTTTCGAATATTTGCATCGAGTTAACGGAACCTTCACAATACAAACAATAATTCACGATGTGCTAGTGATCATCTTCATTAGACTTTCTTTTCTTTAAAATCAGAGTACGCGACAATATTGAGGGTACCTTCCTAGAGAGACGCTTTTTTGGCTCTAGCATCCACTTTCATAGTATTATGTTTTAAATTATGTATGGCATGTCCCAATGACCAATATTGAGAAACAAAAGCGTTGGCAATGTCTTGGGGTAACAGTCCCATAACTGAGTATTCCCACTATTTTGTATTTCTCCAGATTGTGCAATGATTCCCCTCAATCTGATAACTTCCTAGTTCAATTGCAACCCAACAAACTACATTCATAATTCAAGTGTAGGAGATGCTTCTATCTCTAGGAAGTATTAGTGTTAATCAAGGATCATAAACTGCTTCTTGCCATTCATTCAACTGTCCTACAACTATTTGCAGGAAACATAACATATATTACTTGTAAATAGACCAAAAAGTAGAAAAATCTTCAAAATTTGTTTGAACAAAATTGTTTTAGGCCACAAATAGAATGTAAAGGACGAAAAACTATGGAGAATTCTTCAGAAATTTAAACCCTAGATTCAAAGAAAAGAACTAAGAACTAAATCAAATCAAATCATGTAAAAGATTTACTTACAACGGAGGAATTAGGCGAAATCCATGGCAATCGCAGTTGAAATTGAATGGAGATTACTGGATGGTTCAATCAATGAATATAGATGGCACTAGTAGAGATACTCGATCGACCACAACAGTCGTGATCAGAGGAAGACGATTGATCTCATATGAGGAAGACAACACGTGAAAAACTGATCCATTCTATTGTCTTCATTTGCACAAATAATGAAAAATAGATGGTCAAAAATACCCCTGCACATTTAAAATCAATAAAGCATTTTTACCATTAGATCATGAGCTTGTAAAAGTGATCAACGAACAAGACTTGGTCTTATGGGTCTCACGAAAAACCCCTTGGTCTCACCATAACCCAACCCTATATATATATATATATATATATAGAGAGAGAGAGAGAGAGAGGGGGGTTCAAGGGAAAACCTCAAAAAAATGAAAAACTGAAGAACACCCTAATAGCCCTTCATTTACACGGTATGCACTTGTGCATACAAGTAAGTTAAGCTGTTTTTTTGGTTTTATGCACAAGTGCATCATGCATCAAATTACCTGTATGCACAAATGCATACCGTCCAGATGGATGGCTACCAAAGTGTTCCTTAGTTTTCCCTTTTTTTAAGGTTTTCCCCTGAACCTGACCCTATATATATACACACTATCTTTATAGTTTACTCTAAAATTAAACATAAAATTGTTTTGCCCAAAAAAAATAGAGCTATGATTATCGTCAATATAGTTTGTTGATGTACTACTATTGTAAAACTCTATACCATTAATATTATCGTCATTATGATTTGTTGATGTACTAATCTTATAATATTTTGTACTAATCTTATAATATTTTGTACCAATTAATTGCACAACGTTTTGTTAGTCAAAATAAAGGTTTTTTTTAATGGATATAATTAATGAAATAATATTTTTGATCTGATTTTTATTTTGTAAATTATCATAACTATATTTTGTTCTAATCTTATAATATTTTGTACTAATCTTATAATATTTTGTACCAATTAATTGCACAACGTTTTGTTAGTCAAAATAAAGGTTTTTTTAATGGATATAATTAATGAAATAATATTTTTGATCTGATTTTTATTTTGTAAATTATCATAACTATATTTTGTTCTAATCTTATAATATTTTGTACTAATCTTATAATATTTTGTACCAATTAATTGCACAACGTTTTGTTAGTCAAAATAAAGGTTTTTTTAATGGATATAATTAATGAAATAATATTTTTGATCTGATTTTTATTTTGTAAATTATCATAACTATATTTTGTACTAATCTTATAATATTTTGTACTAATCTTATAATATTTTGTACCAATTAATTGCACAACGTTTTGTTAGTCAAAATAAAGGTTTTTTTTAATGGATATAATTAATGAAATAATATTTTTGATCTGATTTTTATTTTGTAAATTATCATAACTATATTTTGAAAATGTTTACTTGAAGATATATGAAAAAGAAAATGTTGAACTTAAAAAAAATCAATTTTTATACACATCGTATCATCAAAAAAAAATTACTTTTAAAATATTGTTACTTAAAAGTAAAAATGGGCCACACTTTATTTTATTTCTATGCAATTTACCATTTTTTATACGGTGAAAAAATCATGACCTAGAAGAAATAAAGTAATGTATAAAATTGAATAAATTTAAGTTGATAATCTATGATAAAAATATGTCAAAACATTTTAACCTATTATGGCAAATGCTTTCTAACATTTTGCGATCTTCAACAAATTTACTATAATTTTTCTAAAATAAAGAACTAAAAGTTAAAAATTTTAAAATGAGTTATATTTATTTCCAATAGATTCTTTATTTTAGAGATTTTAACATAAGTTATTAGGATTTTATTAATTAATTTGTTTTTTTAATTTTTTATTAGGATACGGACAAAAATAAGCGTAAAAAGACAAAAATACCCCTTGGTTTAAATGGGTTAACAAATTCCGTTAGAGGGAGGGACCCTCTGCGTGCAGTTATGCGTACCACAGGGACGTCCAGTGTAATTAATGCGAATTAGGGACCATATCCAAAATATGGCCATAACACAAGGACCATTCATGTAGTTTACTTTTATCTCTATTTATACAAAAAGAAATTTTTACGTATGTAGTTTTGTTTTTGATTTAGTTCTTAAGGTAAACGGTATCCAACTTATCTGTTGACTGTGAGGTAAATTTTCATCTTTTTAGGATTTTACCGTAGAGCATCTCCAACCATACTCTATTTTTTCATTTTTGCCGTTTTTTGTCTGCCAACCACACGCCAAACGTTTATTTTTTTTGCCGTCCAAAAATTGAACACGCCATATTTGGCGTGTATTGTTCACACTCCATTTTTAAGAGGCCCACCACTATTGTTTTTTATATTAATATTTAATAATTTATAATTGAATTAATTCTTTATTTTTTCAATTAATTCTTTAAATGTAATATTGATTAAAAAGTTGTATTCTTGTTATTAAATTTTAAATAAGAAAAAGAAGTTTAACATTTAATATATATATATATATATATAATTAAATTTGAAATACGACAAAGAAATTTAAGATTAATATAAAAGTCATAAAATACAAATTAAAAAACTAAGACATAAATTAAAGCGTCCATTGACTTCCATACAAATTAAAAAACTAAGACATAAAAAACTAAGACATAAATTAAAGCGTCCATTGAGAGTTTTTTTTTGATGTTGAGCCCACCAAAATTGATGTTTTTTGTGTTTTTTGTGCCAAGGTTGGAGATGCTCTTAGGGATAGGCTATTGGCACTACCCAAAAAATCTATATACACTATTTTAATTTTTAAAATATTTTATCCAATTAGAAAAGCTAAAATTACGGCCACGTTCTATTATTTTCTATTTTAATTTGAAATTTCATTTTTTTTAAATGGTTGTTTTCCCTAATTATTATTTTTTTACTTATTTCATTCCCCTAACGTCTTTTCTTCTATTCATTAAAAAAAATCATATTAGTTGTTTATCTATTTAATATATTCTAACGGAGGTACGGAGATTAACTTAAGATAATACATTTTTTAATTTTATATTCTTTACAATAAAAGTATTAAATTTCTTACATTCATATAAATTAATTAGTTTATATAAAAAGTTTGTAATCGTATATTCAAAATAGAACTAAAAGAGTTTTACAACTTCATTTTAACCGTGAATAAATGACACGTGGATCTAAGAAAATGTGGTACATGTTTGGATGACCATAAGTTAGTTTTTTGATAACTTAATTGGATTGTAATAGCTTTTGAGTAGCTTTTTGTAAATATTCCAATTATGGCCTCATTAATATTAATTATTATTTATTAACTATTATAATAATTAAATATTAATTTTTTAAATTAATTTATTATTACTTTATAAATATTAATTAATATTAACCGAAAATTATTAAATAAAATTTTAATTATACATTAATATTTTTTTTAATTATTTAGAGTTATTGTTAATTCTATAAATTAATTTTATATACGTTTTAATATTAATCAATATATTTTAATTATCAATTACTATTGTTTTTTTAATTACTCCGTAATATTTGATCATTCTTTTCATATTATATCAAAAGTTAATATATATATTTTTTTAAAAACCTTTTTCAATAAATTCAATATTTATAATATATATATGTAATTGGTTTTTGCCAAATGTGACTTCTTTATCAGCTAGCTTATCAGCTACCAGCTAGCTATCAGTCAATAACTAGCTTTTTAGCTACCAGCTATTTTATAAGTCATCAACTAACTTATCAGCCATTTTGTCAAACATAGCCTAAGTTGGTAAAATATAAAAATCTACAAGTTAAAAACACAACACTACAAGAAAACTGGGCATCAGTGACGAAAAATTAGCAAGGGAAAAAATCCCTCACTAATTAGTGAGGGATTAATGAGATATTAATCACAACCCCAATCCCTCGCTAATCCCTCACTAATTAGCGACGGATTAGCGAGGTATTGGGGTTGTGATTAATCTCTCATTAATCCCTCGCTAATTCGCGACGGATTAGCGAGGGATTAATGAGATATTAATCACAACCCCAATCCCTCGCTAATCCCTCACTAATTAGCGACGGATTAGCGAGAGATTGGATTTGTGATTAATCTCTCATTAATCCCTCGCTAATCCGTCGCTAATTAGTGAGGGATTGACCACTAACCCAATCCCTCACTAATTAGCGACGGATTAGCGAGGGATTAATGAGATATTAATCACAACCTCAATCCCTCGCTAATCTGTCGCTAATTAGTGAGGGATTAGCGAGGGATTGAGGTTGTGATTAATATCTCATTAATCCCTCGCTAATCCCTCACTAATTAGCGACGGATTAGCGAGGAATTGGGTTTGTGATTAATCTCTCATAAATCTCTCGCTAATTAGTGAGGGATTAGCGAGAGATTGGGTTAGTGGTCAATCCCTCGCTAATCCCTCACTAATTAGCGACGGATTAGCGAGGGATCTATGAGAGATTAATCACAAACCCAATCCCTCGCTAATCTGTCGCTAATTAGTGAGGGATTAGCGAGGGATTGAGGTTGTGATTAATATCTCATTAATCCCTCGCTAATTAGCGAGGGATTGAGTTTTTTTTTCTTGTTTTCCCATATATATATATATGAGTTATATGTATATATAGCTAATGTGTGATATTTGAAAATCGCATATGATGTATATGTGTTATTTGAATTAATACAAACAATATTTTTCTTATTAATTACAAGATAACGGTTTCTTGGATTTTATTTGTTTGTTTCTTTATGCAGGAATTTATTAGAACGATCAAGGGCTCCATCAATCGGTGGAATGAATGATGTCTAAATGGAAGACATGGAGTGTCTTATTGAGCTATAATTGTTCTTAATAAGCTTTTGGTAATTTTTAATAAGCTTTTCACATGTGAACACCACATCAAGACTGGTTTGCATGTTTGTAACATATTTGTGGTTTTATTTGATTTACCGTATATATGTTAAAATTTTGAAATTTATTGATTATCTTGGCACAAGAACAAGGTGGTTGAAATAATCTCCAATGGTTTTGCAATGGCCAACTACCTGCTAAGTTGGAAGGAAAAGTTACAGAATTTAAAGTCATATAGGTAATTGAGTTGGTGTCAATATAGGTGTTACTGTGTTAGGATACCTTACAAGAAGTGACAAAGGAGCGGGAGGATCGCTACGTGGCCGAGGCCGAATGAAGAGAAAGGAAGAGCTAGAGACCGAACAGATAACGTATCGGACCTTCTCGGACATTATGTTAGATTGTATGAATTTGGTGTTAAATTGTATGAATTTGGTATTTTAAATTTTATAAATTTGGTTATTTTTAGTTTTTTGGACATTTTTGGTTTGTTATTTTCAATTTATGGTTCGTATTATAAAATACAGGAAATACATAATTTCATTTTTTTATTAAAATAACTAAAATCAGCGAGGGATTACTGACAGAAATTCGTCGCTGAAAGTTAGTGGAACCCTCGCTAATCCGTCGCTAATAAGTGCCCTCGCTAATAAGTTCCCTCGCTAATCCGTCGCTAATAAGTGCCCTCGTTAATCCGTCGCTAATACATGCCCTCGCTAATCCGTCGCTGATACTGGCCCTCGCTAATCCGTCGCTGATTATAATCCCTCGCTAATCCGTCGCTGATTATAATCTCTCGCTAATCCGTCGCTAATCCGTCGCTAATAAGTGCCCTCGCTAATCCGTCGCTGATATTAATCCCTTACTAATCCGTCGCTGATGTCCGTCGCTAATCCGTCGCTGATAGCATCAGTTACGCCCGTTTGACTCGCGAACCATCAACGACGGATTAGCGACGGATTCGAGCTTTAGCGAGGGATTAGCGAGGGATTTGGCCCTCGCTGATGCTCATTATTTTTGTAGTGCAAAAGTTAGAAAAATTAAATTAATTTTTGTAATAAAATCATGTCTTATAAAAGAGGAGCGTCAAGGCGTGATCTATGATTCACACAAACGTTGTGGGTCTTAACATAACGGTGGAGACGCGTCTTACGCCATGACGCATATGGCACACGCCTTTTTTTAACACTATTAGAAACTAATGTTCAAGATTGGCCTCGCGTGATAATTAAAATCAATTTTAGAAAATTTTGGTTCTTTTGTATAAGTAGAGATTTTTATCAACCATCAAAATACAACACATTTATTTTTTATTGTTCTATTTAGATTTTTAAAAATTAATGCACACCTAAAATATAGGAGAATAAAACTAAACTGAAATAAAAAAACATATGAATAACGTGTCAATAGTAGCACCCTTTCCCTTATTTTATCATTTTTCAAACCATAGATACAAAATCGGTAATTTACTCTAAATTAGTCTATCTTTATCTTTATATACTATGTATTTGAATATTATATGTACTCATATTGTATATATTTATATTTTATAAAATTATATTTGGTACTATATATATAAGTTGTATTATATTTATTTTTATGTTTTTTTTGAAAGGGACGCAATATATTAACCAAAAGGTAAGATACAAAAGGAGAGTTGGTTACAAAATCTACAAGAAATAGAAAGAGAATCACCATCCCCTACAGAAAAGAACAAACAACAAATAGACCACAAGAACACACAACGACAAAAGGAGTTAACCAAATAAGACTTTGCCCCCCCCCCCCCCCCCCCACCCCCCACACACACACACCCCCCAATCAACCCACGAGATGTTAAAAAAAATTGCGCGTTTTGAGATCCAATGGAAAAAGAGCAGTTTTACCGCAAAAAGTCGATCGATATGTGGCCTAGAATCCCCCTTGAAAGTTCGATTGTTAAGATTGCACCAAATCAAGTAAAGAGTTGTCCGAATTACCGCCTTCCAAAAGAATCGCCTTGACTTCGCTACATCCTCCGAATCCGCAAACTCCATCAACTCAACGATCGATACCGGTGACGAGAGACTCCACTCCCACCAATTAAAAATACCCTTCCACAATTGAAAAGTCGTCGGAAAATTAATGAAACAATGATCGATAGATTCAACGTCGTTACCATAACATGGACAAAAAAGAGAATGGAGATCCACCCCTTTGTCATGGAGAACCTCACGAACCGGAATTCTACCCCATCTTAGTCGCCAAATGAGAATATACACCTTTTTCGGAGTTAAAGCGCATCATTGTGTTGGGATAAGACGATCCTCAACAAGCCACAAATGCCAACAATCTTTCTCACTCTCATTTAAGGAAGAATTCCGAACTAAAGAGCATAGTTCCTCTAACTCTCCAACCGATCTCCCTATAGGATCTCACACCCAATCCCACGGCCCACACCAAGAGTCGTCACTCCTCACCACTCGATTTTGGACCGTAGCCCCCTCATCCATCTCCAATCTAAAAATCCTAGGAAACCTATTGCAAAGTTTAAAATTTCCCAACCACTTATCTTTCCGAAACAAAGTGCTCTCACCATTGTCCACTATTTTACCGAAGGATCCCGAAAAAGCAATACCCAACCTTTCTAAATCCTTCGCCACCCTCAATATCCCTCCCCAAACCCCCGCCAAACTGACTCCCCCTCTTAAGCAACCGAAGAGGATAAACAACCCAACCCCCCATCATCACCATAGACACTTTTTATCACCCGAACCCACAACCCATCGACACCAGTCGTGAAACGCCACCACCACTTCCCAAGAAGACTCCAATCCATAACCCATAAACTGCTCACCCCCAATCCCCCGATTGAAAATTGTTTAAAACAGTATCCCATTTAATCCACGCCCATTTTTTATGAAAATCGGTCCCTCCCCAAAAATATATTTCTAAATTATATTATTATATAAATTTATAAATTGTATATTTATATATATTTTTTAAATCATATATTTATATTAAACAAGACAATATAATCAAAATATTATCAATATCTTTTCTTAGATATGCCAAAACTTTAAAAAGTTGATTAATACTGGTTGTAATTAAAAATTTAAATAATTAAAATGTTATCAATTCCGTTTCTGAAATATGTCAAATTCTTAAAACACCGATTAATACCTATCATAATCGATAATGTAAATAATTAAAATGTTATCAGTTTATTTTCTTAAATAATAGTCAATAAAAAAACAAAATAGTACCCTTAAAAATACCCTCTTCATCTTGTGACTCGTCATGCCACCAAACACTATCAACCACCACAACCAAATACCATCAATCACCGCCACAATCAAATCTTAAGATCATCAACATAACAAAATAAATCGAACACAAACTTCATAACAAACCAGACCAATTCAAGAGCAATCAAAACCATAATTTGGGTAAAGAAGATATGCAGATAAAGATTCTAAGTAGATTTTTGCAACTTTGTAAGCTATGTGCACACCTTTCTTCAAGAAATTGTCCTCATCAAGAATCATTTGAACCGACAAGAAATCGAGATCGTTAGCCATGGCAACCATCATCTGATTGGTTTCAGCTTTGAACTCCTTTAAATCCACAGTTCTATTCGATAGGAAACATAAGATTGATCAACAAGGAGATTCCTAGGTTCGATTTCACAAGCTCAAAAATTTATGGGTTCGATTTCACAAATCTAAGGTGGGTTTGGTTTGTAGAATGTTTTTGAATGGAATGAAATATGTTAAAGGAACTTGACTTTGAAGGAATTGAAATGGAATGTTGTCAGGTTTGACCATGTGTTTGGTTGACAGACATTGGAATGGAATCTATTAAAGAATTGCAATATGTCTGTTTGGTTCACAGAATGTAGTTGTGGAATTGGAATGAAATTTTAATAAATGACCAAAATGCCCTTTTCTGAAAATTTTAATTTTTATAAAACTAAAAATATTTTGAAAAAAATATTAAAAATAATAAATAAAGTAATTATAATAAATAAAAAATAAATGAATAAATAAAATATTAAATATTTCAAATAAATAAAAAAATAAAAAACTAAATAAATTATACCTCAAAAAATAAAAAAAAATTATACCTAAAAACATAAAAAAATATTTAATAAAAAATAAAATTAAAATTAAATTAAATAAATAAATGATACCTCAAAAAATAAAAATTATACCTAAAAAAATAAAAAAATATTAAATAAAATTAACTACAAAATAAAATAAAATAAAAGATAAAAGTATTAAATTAAATTAATTAATTTAAAATTGATTAAATTAAAGTAATTAAATTAATTATGTTATATTTGTTTTAAAGGTATATTTGAGATTATGAAAATACAACATGATATTCTATCAAAATCCTAAGGTATTATGAAGGAATGTTCAATTCCTTTATCTATGGAATTTGTTGGAATTTGAAGATTACATCCATCAAAAAGATTGAATCAAACAAGAGAATGAAATCTGGTCAATGAAATTCAACATTCTAATTCCATCAGATTTCATCACATTCTGCGAACCAAGCATCACCTAAGGGTGGTGGTGGGACACAATCTAGTGGTGGTTTCATTTCAATGAAGTAGCCGATGGAGATAGGTTTACAAAGAGATGGAATGTGAGAGACATGTGCGATGGAGAAAGGTTATAGAGTGGGGCGAGGGAGATAAGTGTTGGAGTCGGAGTTGTGGGGTGCCGATAGGATGTGGCTGGTCGTTTTACAGATCTAGTATGTTGTGAGAGAGAAAAATGGAGGGTTAAGTTCTTTTTCAGACGAGCGGGGGATGAAAATGTTATACTAATTGAGAGTAAATTATAGATTTTGTCCATCTATAAGAAAAAAAAAATGCTAAAAGGATGAATTTACCCTCATAATTAACAGATAAGTTGGATGGCCGTTAGTGTAAGGTATCAAATCCATAAAAAACTGCATACGTGTAAGTTTCTTTGTAATAAATGAAGATAAATGACCATATATGTAAAAATTGACATACCTTAGAAACCAAATCCGCGGTTTACTTCATTTGATTACTATATTTTGCGTCTTAAACATGTTTTATATGATATGTTTGTTTTCACTATAATAACGATTTATCAGTTTACTCTCGTCAAATCTATTTCATATATACAAGGATAATAAGGCTAATAGATACAATCGTCCTTCCTCTATTTTAATACTCCATCTGTCCCGAAATAAGTGTTTATATTCCTATTTTACTTTGTTTTAAAATAAAATGTCCAATTTCAAAAAAATGTGTTCACTTTCTCATTCTACCATTAACTATGAGATGATTCTCTCTCTCTCTCCCTCCCCCTCCCCCTCCCGATAAGAGTAAAAATGTTCTTTACTCAAATAAAAGACGTAACATTTGTGAAACTATCATTTTTTTGTGGATATTTATTCTGAAAAGCAAGAAATATAATATTATAAATCACATATTTTTTTGGTTACTGAGAGGGTTTTAGGGCTGACTTTCACATACCGACTAATTCATTATATGACCATGAATTACCTAGAGTCATCATAGGTGAATCTTTACGATCGTAATAGCTTTAAAAGCGCTTAAAATTTCAACTAGGAAAAAAGAATTAGATTTCCAATACATTCTCTTAAGCTTTAATAGGCAAGATCCCAAGTGGTTAAACCACATAATTTTCATGTAAAATAAGTAAATAAATAAAATAACACAAATAACATTGTTATCCAAGTTTTTCAAGTGGACCACCAAGCCCAATTTTAAAGCATACATGAAAAAGCCCAAAAATAGAGCCCATTTTCTTAATTTCTGTAATTCAGCGGCAAAAGATCCTCCCAACTTACAGAGCAAGAAACCAAGCAATTTCCACGGCCATGGCGATGGAAGCATACGCTTCGAAATACCCAGATAAAATCCATACGGACGTTCTGTCTGACGCTAGGAAAGCTTGCTACAAGGTAATCATTCGTCATACAACACGTGATTGCGCCTTTATTGCTGATAAAATTGTGAAAATTTTCCCCAATTACTAGGCTCGCGATGCGTTCTATGCATGCCTGGAGAAAGAATCCAACAAGAAAGCCACTGAAATTGCCTCCGTAGGTCTGCTATATCCCGTTGAATGCAAGAAAACTAGAGAAGCTTATGATAAAGGCTGTCGCCGCACTTGGGTAATTTAACTAAAACCCCCTTTTATCATCATTCAATATCTGCGTTTTCACCATGTAATCAAATGCGTTAAAATGATCTTGATAAATGTTAGAGCATCCACATCCATACGTGACTTGCCATGTGGATACTTTTGCAAGATGACATGACTTGCCATGTGGATACTTTTGCACTGGTATTGCAAGACGTGCGACCCACTAAATTTAATAAATTAACACTATTATTTTTATAATCTTGGTTTATTATATATTTTTGGTTCATTAGTTTATTACATTATATTATAATATTGGCAGTGAGGACCACTTTAGAAAAGAGTTTGGTCTTGCATTTGCATTGATGTAGGAGATGCTATTGCAAAACTGACGTGACACCTTAGAAAAGCCTTTGGTCTTGCACTGATGTTGATGAATGTTAGGGATTTGTTTTTGATGTTTGTAGGTGAAGCATTTTGATAGGCAGTACTGTGCAAAGAAGAGGGTTCAGAGGCTTTTGGATGATAATGAATCAAGGAGAGGCCCAATATCGCTTCCTCAGACTTCTACCTTCAATTCCACTAATTAATGGTATGTGTCTCCCATCTCTGTTATGATGAACTATGATACTGGATTTGCATCTGCTGTATATTGATGAAATGTTTACCCCTAAATTAGTTTCTTGAATCCATTTAGGGATTACTTGTATTGGTTTAGATTGCACAACATTTTAATATTTGCAATGATGTCTTCATAGAACCCTCACTAGAGGCTTAAAAATTCCACACATTTTTTAAGGTTAAGGGGCTGTTTGGCACTTGCTGAATGATTTGGTGCAGAATGATTAAGAGCCTCTATGATATAGTGCAAAATGAAATATGGTTGTTTGGTAATTGTTCAGGATGAAATTGGGGCGCTGAATGGTTAAGGGAGACCCAAGATACATAATCATTGAGAGGGTTTTAGAACCATTAAGAGACAATTTTTTTTTGCCAAACAAGATTTACCTCTTAGTAATTCAGAGGTTGCCTCTTAACGGAACTATTAAGAGGTAAACAAACAGCCCCTAAGCCAAGAGGTCTGGCTTTCGGTGGCTGCATATGACTTTGTCCTTTTGCAGTTTTGGATGGCTTGCATTAATTCTATTCTTCCCAAAGGAATATAACTTCATAGTTTCCTTTTATTTCTAATATGCTTTTCCATTGTTAAATGTGAACTTGCAAATCTTGTGGAAAACTAAAGCACTAATTTAGATACTAATTTTCACTTCATGGTGTGATGATGTTCAAGTTGCCACTCAAACACAGGTGCCATCTTTATATAGTGCTTGTATGTTATGCACTAATAGCTTTATGTTGCGCTCGATTTGGACATTTTTGCATTTGAGATGGTGATTACTACCCAAATCTTCTGAACTTGAATTCAGGTTTATCCGTTAATGTGTGCCACTCGAGCCCCTTTGGAAAAAAGAATTTGTTTCATTTTAAGATGGTTTTGACATGATGATTTTATCAAGCAATTATAAGTATTCCTATTAGCAGTAATAGTGTCAGATGTCAATACTAAGAGCATTGAGAGATTTATGTCAAGGTAAATATTAAAGAAAGAACACGACTGCTCTAGGTTTGCAATACTAAGGGCATGGGAAGATGTAACTAAATGTAAAGATCTAGGAAAGGACATGACTGCTCTAGGTTTACAATTTAGAATTGAACATCCTCTAGAATATGGGTAAGTATTACATTTCAAATTCCACGAAGAAATGATTCACTTTTGAGTCTTGAGGAACTGGCCATTTTTCCAACTTCAAAATCAAAATGAATTTTGTAAGTTTCTAAGAAAAATGTGATAACTACTATGAACTTCATAAAACAAATACTAAAAAAGGAAACATGTTCATGTTAAATTTGTGAGAAACTCCAAGGCATAAGTTTGTTTTGTAAAGCAAAGATTTACTGATGAATCTGCTTCTTTATACCCAAAACTTCTGCATTGTCTTAGTTTTATTTCCATTTCAAGGACTGTTTTGTTGCACCTTATTATTTGTTTTCTTTCTAGGTGTCTATGAGCTTGTGATTCAGGTCATTTCATATATTCATTGGCTTTGTGGGAAGTTGTTCCCGCCTTCCCGGTATAAAATAAAACTATCGCATGATATCTTTACACATGTTAGTCAGTCTGAAAGTGATGTTTATTCTTACATGTCAACTAGCATCAGTGATTTATATTATATTCACTATGAACTTAAATCTTTTTTGTAAAAAATTATTTCACACACACACACACACACACACACATATATATATATATATCTGTATATATCTACACATATGTATATAAGCACACACAGTGTATAGTGCTCACCTACCGCAATCCTACAAGGACTCATCTTTAGGAGTCTTGTATATTATCATTAATTCCTTATACAGAAGTTCTCTAGATTTTTGGGTTTCATATTCTAGCGATCAAGTGAAATGTTCCCCAAGAATCTTTCTGCCAACTCATGTTTTTAGCAGCTTGTCCAACTTTTCCATGAGATCCAAGATATATGCCATTCGTTATGTCATTTCTCATCATTCTTCCTTTTGTTCGCCCATCTTTGTTTCTGCTCACGTTAAGTAACAGAAGTTAATTTGCAGCCTATGAGTATAAGTAGTACCTGAAAACTGAAAACACTGGATGGCTAAACGACTGAGATTAAATATTTGTTTATTTATTATTTGCGGGAATTGGTAAGACTTTCCCTTTGCTCTTGGTATCTGTTCACTTGAAACTACAATGAAATCTAAATTGCCCTTTCGTTGTTAATGCTTTTCCTAGGTTATCTGCTATATTTATCGTCCTTCTGAATTGAAAAGAAATAAGCAAGTGGTTATAATTTATAAGGATATCAACTTGATTGAGACATATTATTTGAAAATTGCTGGTAGTATTTAGAGCAATCCTGGAATTAGGGTTTAGTGTAAGACATGAATGTTTATATAAAACCGTAACTGGACTTACCAGCCCTCATGTAGTCTTTTTACATGATATCAATCAAAGTATTTTCTTCTTCTGAATGATCATAGCCATCAAAATAATTGGTATTTTTTCGAAAGTCTCGTACTGTAATCAATATTTTGTCGGTCCTTAGGGCCCGTTTGGTTTGCAGGAATGGAATGGATTTATGGGGATTTGGATTTCAAAACCATTCCAATCCTGCTTTTGGTTTGCAGGATTGTCCGGATTCCGGATTTGAAATCCTAGGGGGCTGTTTGGTTCACGGAATTCAAAGGAATTTGATGGAATTAGAATGAAAAATTCCTTAGTGATGTTTGGTTCACGGATTGAATTGATTGCATTCAATTGGATTCCACTGAATTCCGCGGTTGAGGGATTTGATCATGTGAATTCCACGGTTGAGGGATTTGATCATGTGAAGGATTTGAATTCCATTTGTGGCAAATGTAACATAATTTATAATTTCGTTTTAGAAAGACAAAAATAATCTTTGCATCCAATTTAAGCACCACCCCGTCCCCGTCCGCTCTCAGTCTCTCACCACCCCGTCCCCGTCCGCTCATATCCGCCACCACCACCACCACCACCACCGTTGCCACCACCACCACCACCATCTGTTAATATTATCATTCCACCACCCACCATCCCCACCCCTATCGTCACCACCATGCCACTATTTTTTGCCGTCATAGTCGCCACCCTCCCCACCTACCCACCCCAACACCACCACACCACTATTGTCGTCATCACAACCGTCACTCCCACCCCGACATATGCATATTTTTATTCTTTTGCGAGATTCCATTCCAATTCCTGTCTGTTTACCAAACACATGGTCAAATTCTATTCCAATTCCTTTAAATTAAAATTCCTTTGATAGATTCGAATTCCACCAAATTCCATTCCGTTAACCAAACGCCCCCTAGGATTTCTTTGAAATCTCTAAATTCGTGGTGACCCAAGGATTAGTCGGTGCGCGTAAGCTGACCTGGAAATCCACGGTTACCAAAAAAAAATCTCTAAAACATAGGATTTTGAAATCCCACGGGGATGACTAGGATTTCAAGGGATTTCGTAGGATTTATATATAATAATGTTTAAAAATATATTAAAATAACCACAAGGCTTGTGGCGTACTGGTTAAGGTTTGTGGGGGATGTGGCTAGTAACCCATCTACCCCAAGTTCGAATCCAGGCGCTTCCAACTTGTGGCCACTGGGGATAAACTCAGGGCTGCACGCTTTAGCAGCTGGGGCAATTGCCTCACCTTGCCGGGATTAGTCGGCCCAATGTCCTCGGATACCCTTCCAAAAAAAAATATATTAAAAACATTTGTTTTCACTTTTCATAATCAATTACATAAAAGGTAACTTAATATTTTTATATTTTTTTTATAAATAATAGAATTCAAATCCATTCCAAATCCTACGAACCAAACACACAAAAGGATTCCAAATCCTACGAACCAAACACACAAAAGGATTCCAAATCCTCCTCAATCCAAATCCTTCTAAATCCAAATCCCTACATGATATCCAATCCATTCCATTCATGCAAACCAAAAGCAAAATGGGGTTTGGGATGGGATTGTTCTTGTAGGTCTAACTATTTCAAGAGGTAGTTTGTGGTATTTGAATTGATTAGTTTTCGCAGGGTATAAAGCTTAATGGGATACGAATAATTGCAACAATTTTCATTTTATGATACCTTTTGTGAATTGCATTTGCAACAGTTCCTTTTTGTCAAACTGCTAAAGCTACTTGTTTGCCCAAAGTAGTCGGTACGAATATTGAAGATATTGGTCTAGGTCGACAAGATTCTCGTATTTGATCGCCATTATTGGGAAGTATTTTAACATTTGACCAATAGTCTAACACTTAAGTGCAACAAAAAGATTATAGCTTTTTTGGGTGATACAACTTTGGAGCTGACCTGATGCTTGATCTGTGATTCTGTTGTTTGTTACTTAGCAGTATCAGCATCTAAATTTGGGCTACTTCTGTTTAGAAATGATGTATCATGGACTTCACCTTTAGCACAAACTATAGAAATGACAGTTGATGCTGGTCATATGAGAATCAGTTCCAAGTAGTAATGGGATTTTTGATGCTTTTTTTTCCATTTGAAGTGATTGCGATTTCTCTAAAATGTCTTCTTTTTTTCATTTATTTAACAATTCTGGGACTGGTTCGGTAATTTGGAAGTGGAAAAACCCCAGAAGTTGTTGATTCAACTTAATGTGCCATAAGCTTTGATGTCTTAGTTGGTGAAGCATGTTTTGGGAGAACTGATGTAATGTTTCCAATACATGTGAATAAGGTTATCATAGGCAATACACTTTTGGTTATGTTATAAATTTACTATGATTATGGCTAAATTACCAATATAAATTAAGAACTTTATAGAGGGTATAATATCACTTGTGAAAGTGTACTCACAAGTCAAGTGTGTATTTCATTTTTACATTGAGGAGTATTTATACTACAAAATCTCAATAATTAAACCATATCCATTATTTGTAACACTTGCCGTTGGATGACAATTTTCAGATGAGAGTTCAAGTTTGAAGCATTGCCTCATTAAAATCGTTGCTAAAGCAAGGTCGGTGAAAAAGAAAACTTTAGCCAAGAGAAAAAGAGTGCAACACGTAATTGACTCTCCTTCATGTTGATATCCAAAAACCATTATATGTCCTGCACGTGTTGCATTTTGATATTATGAACGTGCTTTCTGAAAATGCAATGGGAAGTGCGTTCGTGAAAAGATACGCTACATTGTTTCTAGACTGGATTTTTTTTTCATTTCAATATGATTATCTTTTTGTAAAATCTTGACTGTATGAGAAGAATTTTGGAGGTATATGTTTCTTCCTATTGCTTTTGAGATATCCTTCTTTCCTTTGTCGTGACACAAGTTTTGTTACCATCATGGAGAATGAAGTTGGAAATTTGTCGATCTCCACCAACACACTCTCTACTAGCTTTATGTGGTGCAATAATAAGCATGTAAGGATGTGGCAACAAGTGTTTGCTTTCGAGGACACCAGGAAATTGTATTACCTTTATATTCTTGAATATATATTCGGTTTGAGATATAGTTTCACGAGGATCAAACAAGTAACCTGTATCTGCAATTGAACTCTGTTTTGAATTGTTTAGGATAAAAGAGACCTCGAGTGTATTGGAATGTGTTTGATTTCGTTTCAATGTCTTATCGTGTCAAATGAACTTAATCTTGCTAACAAATTTATCGGAAAAGAAATGTTGGATCTAGTAGTATTTTCAAGCAATAACCTCTTCATTTTTGTTGATGTTAGTAAATAGTAATCAAACAATCATTGGAACGCGTAAAGCATGTGTTTTGTCCATATTGAAACACAGCGAAATTATAAATTTAACATTATATTTGATTTGCTTATAAATTTAACATTAATATATTAATGAATATTAAAAAATATACAATATTATTTGTGGGTCATCTTGTATCTGGTGCAAAAAATAGGTAACTGGTTGACGAATCATTGTTTATAAAATCTTTTATAGTATATTTTCTGAGTATGAAACTATTCTCAAGTATGTAATAGGTCAACGAATCATTGTTTACAATCAGGGGCGGACCTACTAAGGACTGAGAGGGGTCCTGTGCACCCGCTCACTTGATTACCGTAAAGGAAAAAAAATGTAGACGTCGCACCCGCTTGATTTTTGACAGTAAGTATTTTAAAATTGTAACAAAAACGTGCATCTGGCGAGATGGATTGTCTTGACCCAATTAGCGCTCCCACTTTAAGGAGCTCTGGGGTTTGATTCCCACATGTAGCACTTATGTATTTGTTTTTTTGTTAACAACTAGAGAAAGCCCCTAACTCCTCTTCATAAATTACATTTAATAATACATTGAACACTATTAATTTCATATAATGTTATTTAATTTCTAACTTTCTTCAATATAGGACAATCAATACCAAAAAACAAAAAAATAGAGGTGCACCCGAAAACGAAATATAATGTTATTTGATCATTAATTTCATATAATGTTTTTTGATCATTAACTTTCTTCAATTTAATACCAGGAGTTCTAGATGTATAAGAAAACGAAATTGAAAACTCATAAAAAATAGAGGACAATCAATACCAAAAAACAAAAAACTTAACTGTAACGGTGAAATTCAGCTAAAAACATGTCGGACGTAAGATATAGTCTTGTGTTTTGATCAAAAGGTCAAGGTCGGTTCAATATTCTCGAAATCGACAAAATTGATTTCCCTCGGGTCAAACCCGCATCGACTTTTTCCTCCTATCAAACTGACGTCATTGCGGGATTTTGATCCACCTTAAAAGTGCACCCGCTCAAGAAAGTTTATGGGTCTGCCACTGTTTACAATTAGATTTGGTTGAAAAGATTTGACAAAAGTTTGAAGAAGAAAAAAATGACGAATAATGTAATGTTTTTACTTTGTATTTTAATTTAATGGTTTAACATTTAATAATCATTATGTATAAATATAAGCATATATTTATTGAATAAAAACATTTTGTAAATTATAAAGGCTTGTGATTAGGTTTTTGATGCAACAAGTAGGGGAAAACAATTCTTAATTGTTGGCACTAAAAATAAAGAAGTTGCTTCAGTAAATGGGCTACAATAAGGGCTTGGTGTCGTTATGTTAATAAAAAATGGCTCGAATTGATCATATTTAATTAATTAATTAACTTTATTTTATTTTAATTATTTAATTAATAAATATTTGGTATTAAATTATAGTAAAAAATATTTACATGTAACCTTGTTGTTATTTGAATAAAATATATTTTTTATGATGAAGTCTGATATTAAAAAGTGGTTAGAAATTATTGTAGTTATGGGTAATTTTTAGATAATTTCTAAAACTGACGTAGCATTTAAAAAAATATGTTTGTAATTGCATTATAGTGGATGATGTATGTTGATTGATGTACAAGTATTTCATCATGCATATGATCGTTTTAATTTGTAAATCAAGATATTATTTGGGATTTCCGAAGTCTTTTATTTCAAATTCATTTTTTGTATCTTATAATTTCATTGTTTTTACATATGAAAATCCATTATTTGTCTATTGAGCGAATTTAATTTAGTTCAAACTTCAAGCTGTCTTTTCATTTAACACAACCATGTCTATTTTGACAATCAATAATAGACTTTGATTCATTATCGTCATTTATATTCATAATATCATATGCAACTATTAAATGGTCTTTGGCCTAGCGGTATCAGAGCCTTTGCCCTCGTAGGAGGTCAAGGGTTTAAACCTCACCAAATGTGAGAAGAGTATGTGAGTTTAATTGTTACATTTGTCGTATATAAATATTATATATAATTCAAACAAAAAATTTCATATGCAACCGTTGGTCAATATTTCTCATTTCATTTTAGTATCATAATATACTAGTGTTCGTGCAATGCCCGGTGAAAAAATATTTTTGTTAGGAAATATGTAATTAAGTTCAGATAACATAATACGTTAATTGGGAATTACTGTAATACGATGTTAAACAGTGAATGTATAAGTTGTTTTAGATGTAAATTATTCTTATTGATTACTTTCTTAAAAATAGAATTTGTTGGTTCTTTTATGTGATTATCCAAAATTTTTAAGGCTCTCTCTGGATATATATATATAGAGAGAGAGAGAGAGAGTCATTTGTTAACCAGTGATCTTAGTCTTTTATTTTTTCGATGAACCGTGGTGGTTAAAAAGGAGGTTATGATCTAATAAAAAAAAGAAATGAATTAAATGAAGGACATTTTTAGAACAAGTTGTTCTTTATTTTTGAAAGATAATCAATAATAATATTAATGTTTTTTTAAAGTTAAAACAAATAGTTCATAGGTGAAACTATAAATTGAAACAATTATTTTTGTTTAAAGTTCATATGTGAAACCAGATAATCAAAGTTTATAGGTGAAACCAGAAAGTGAAACACTAATTTTTATATAAAGGGCATAGGTGAAAAAAATGATTTTTATTTAAAGTTCATAATGTTGTTTCGTGTATAAACTTTCTTCCAAAATTTTGCCAAATGCTTGATCCGAGTATGCTACTTGCGTAGTCCATAGATGAAACCAAAAAATGCATAGGATAATTAAGAAACTTTAAACAAGTTCATAGGTGAAACAAGAAATTTAATAGGTGAAACAATTAGATGAATGGGATAATTAAAAAACGTGATAATTAAACAACGTAATAATTAAATGAATGAGATATTTAAACAATGTGGTATCAATATATAAAAAAGACGAAAATGCTTCGGTTAACAAAGTTTGTGCTATTTCTTTGATTAACAAAAGAAGGTCCTATATATATATATATATGTATGTGTGTGTGTGTGTGTATAGTGGGCGTATTCAAATGAGAAGTAGGTAGTTTGTGATAACCGTGAGATCTAATGTGAGCCATACATTTAGTATAATTAATACAACTTTTAAATAAATAGAAAATGGTGTTTTAGTAAATTTGTTTTTACATAATATTAAATTAAGAATTCCTAAGATTTCTCATTTTTGCTCTCATACTTATCCTGTATCTTTCTTTCTCTACCATAAACCTAATTCCCAAATTTTCTCATTTCTTTCTACAGATAAAACCAATGGCATCTGCACCACTCCCACCCTCACCACCGACCACCACCACTCTCACCCTCACTCCCACCACGATCACCATCGCTCCCACCCTCACCACCGACGACATCTCAACCACGTGGGTCCTCCCCTGCAAAGGTGTTCCATTTGGACCAATAACATCAATGGGAAGTAGTTTTCTCATGTGATAAAAAAAAAATCAAAACACGTATCTTCTGAAAAAAGCCATTAGATTCTTCAAAGCGACATGATTCTCCTTCCAAAGCAAGATCTATGGTGGAATCTTCAGCTTCGGGCAAGGTTTCTACGCTTCTTCGAAGATGGAGGGATTTGGCTGAAGCAAGATCTATGATGGAATCTTCACCTTCGAATAGTCCTCGTTCAGGAGATGGGTTTGCAGAGAATAACAATGACAATCCTTCTCAAGTCTAAACTTATGTCTGCTTTGAAACATATTTTTGTTTATCAAAGTGTGTATCATTCTGGGTTTGATTTTGATTTTAGGGTTTGGGTGTATCACATGAAAGTATCACGAGTATCACGATGGGTATCACACTAGGTATCACAATGGGTATCACAATGGGAATCAGAGTGGGTATCAGAGTGTAACATAATTTATTTTGGGTATCCCAATCATGGTCGTTTGTATTTTTTAAGAGTGTCGTTTTTTTAGGTATCATATTGTGTATCCGTCGGAATAAGGTTTACCGGAGGCCGGGAATATGAGAGAGGAGCAAGGAGAGAGAGTAGAGATAAGATTTTAAAAATACCTAAAATTGTAACACCCTAAAATTAGAGGTAAATTTAAACCTGAATAATGACGTAACAAAGACATCTATATAAAATAAATCACCCAAAGATGTAAACTACCTTGTGGTTTTAACACCAAGCCCATTCCCGACAATTTATAGGCCCTAGACGAGATGTAAAAAAATGTCTTCTATATGTACGAAAAAATCTTCAATATATTGTTTTTATCGTAAAAAATGACATTGAATTTAAGAAATACAAACAATTCATATAAAACCGATTTTTCGGAATATTCTAGTCACAAAATCAAAGAATAATTATTTCTAAACTAATATTATTTACCACCATTTTTACATAACATCATCAATCTATTCCACCGTAAAAAACATCCTATGATATATCTTTAATATATAGACTGACATCATTTGTAGTCATAGTGTTGACTAAAAGTCACGCCTTATTTAAATCATATAAATTAGTTGGGCTTCCATCTCACCTCATGTTAATGTTTTTTTTATCACTTTGAGGGTTAAAAGTCGGGACCATCACAAAATCAAAATCCCTTGTTCGTTATAGTTTGATATTTTATTCTTGTTTTAAAAATAGGAAAACACTTAACATTCATGTAATCAATATTAGGTAATACATAGTCAATAATGTATGAAAAACAAGAATAGTTTTAAAATCCTACATATAGATATAAGTTACTCATATGGTTGATATTCTTTTCAAAAGTTACGAGTTTTACTTAATAACAAGAAATCTACTATATTGTAATACCAAAATAGAACTTATGCGGATGGAATAAAAAGAGTCGGAGATGAATGATAGAGAACATATCAAAGTTTTCTATGCGAGTAGTTTTAGACTTTAATACTAGATCAAAAAAACTTAGAAAAATAATAAGAAACACTATAAAATGACCGACCTATTAATTTTTTTTTACATATTTTCTTCTCTAATGTAATCAATTAATACATGTGTGGACCCTTAATATAATATTATTATTTTTTGAATCTTATTATATGTCAAAGAAATTATCTCTTTTATTATTAATTTTTTTAAACTACTACTATAGAAGTATATACTAAAAAAAATCGGGGCCCAAGGCCCTAGGCCTGCACCGGACCCTGTTTAACACCAAATTGATGATAACCAATGATTTGTTCAATGGAATGGTTTTTTGTCCATTTTGTGGCAGGAGGAAAAAGTTTAGAGGAATCAATTTCATTATCTGAGGAATCATATATGGGAGGAGAGTCTTCATTTTATGGAGAATCTTTAGATATGGACGATGAACTAGGATTGTTCAAGGTAGGTAAGAAAGTTCAGAGGATATGGGAGAATCAGGTAGAACAATAGCTTGATCCAAGCAAAGGGGTGTGTTAAGGAGGGGATCAGAGAGAGACTTTGACGAGGAGTGGAAATTAGATCTCAGCAGTTGTAGAGAGATCCAATAATTCAATTCTTCTTCATTGAATGCGTCTGATGATGAAGAGGGTGGGGTTCCTTTTTCATTAAAATGTACATGTATTGACTCATCAATACACTTTCTTCTTTGGTTGTAGACTGATAGGCGGATTTACCCCCTAATCTAACCGCAAGTGTACGGGTCGAATAAAGTAATATGTACTTGGAAGTACGAGTATCGAACCAAGGGAACTAGGAACTGAGTATCACAATGACTATACTCACTATTAACTGGGCGATCCAATTGATGAATTGTTGATGATCGATTAATAACTAAATTAAATAAATAAACTCTAGAGTAAAAGCAAAGAACAAATTTGGATTTTTTCGGGAGAAAAGCAGTTGAGGGATGGAATCCCAATGGTTTCACAAGGAACACTCCACTTATGAAAAATATCAGACTAATCTAATTGAATGAATACATAATCACGTAAATAACTGTTATTCTCTCTCGAGCAACAATAGAGTTATTTCTAGAAAACGTAGGTTTCATCTCTCGATCTCAACCTAGGAATTCAGAGATTCATTAAAAGCAAGATTGTAAAAACAACTACTAGGATTTACTTGGTATATCTCTATCCAATTTCTCACCCTACGCATACAAATTCAAGTCAAGTTATAGAATCGTTCTCTCGAATCTAATTCATAACAACTAAATTAATTTGCAAGGTGATCAGGCTCAGAAAAGCATTAAAACCAAATTCATATGCTTCATTGATTAGAAAAACTGATAAGAATCACAAAGTTTCATGTTCATATGCTTACAAACCAAAGTTCATCCAACCCCCAACAATCTAAAGATTAGTTCATGTTGGGGGTGTTAAAACACAAAGCAAAAAGAAGAAAATCAAAGTAAACATGGTCGCTTGAACAAAGAATCAAGATATGAACAAACTCCCTTTTGTTGAATCACAATACCCACGAACAATGATTTGATCTTCGTTAATCTGACATTCGTCGCGTTAATCGGCTTTAAATTCGTGGAATGCCGACCCTAGTTGCCCCAAAATTGCCCCTTGCCTCCCTCTAGTCGATAGGTGGAAGAATGAATGAAACCCTAGGTAAAAAGGGCTTAAGAGTTTAAGTCTCGGTAGCCACCGGTTGGCATAATTTTGAATGTCGGTAGTTACACCGAGAGTTTAAGTCTCGGTGAGTGCTGTTTTGCAAAAATTGAATTTCTTCATTCGCTTGACGACTTAACATGACAAGTATCAGTGACACCTTTTTGAGTTTCTTTTATGCACTTCCCGAACTTTGACCCAAGACTTGACTCGTACGACTTCGCTTTGCCATCCATTCGTCGGGCGTTTCATTCTCGTCTATAATTAGCTCCTTTCGAACCTAATTCTTTGTTTATTCTCGAAACATGGATTCCTGGAAAACTCATGAATAAACTGTGAAATACGTTTCGTTTGTTTGGAATCCAAGCAATTTAACACGGAAAGTGGTGCTAAAATAACGCCAAAAGTGGCGTTATCAACAACCCCAAACCGAGCGTTGTTTGTCCCCAAGCAAATTAGCGACAAAGAGAGAAAAGAAAAGGTCAAAATCAAGCTGACTCTGCACAGATGGCTTACGGGTATACCTATCATGAACTGATTATATTATTGTGTCAAAAAGTGATGGAAAACGAGGAGAAGATAGTTAGAGTTTAATCACAACACAGTTAACACAAAATAAACATTGAAAGTTAAACTGGGAAACAACGACACCATACTGAACTACAACTATTCTATTGCATTTTCGGAGAGGATTTCGTCTCGACCCTACCTCACGGGATGCACTCAATTCAATTGGATCCTAGGTTGTCACACAATTAAATCATGCAGGTGGAGTTTATAGACAAAGAAAATCAAATAATAACCGCATGATGTATAAGTTAAACAACGCACATATGAAGTCAACGTGATCTCGGAAGGGAATCAAGTAGCAAGACAAAGAATATTAGTAAAATAATTAGGCTACCTTTATCACATTTTCTAGAAGATCATCCAGGACCGGGTTGTAATGGGGGCTAGGGGTTATGGCTAAGAAACGAAGGGTAAAATGGAACAAAAGCCCAGATGTGTCAATCTTTGTGCGGTCCTTAGATGTTTCTGCCTTACTCTCCCAGTTTTTTTCCTTTTCTTTTTTGGCACTACACCCTTGGGTATCATATTGCTCTTTTGGCTCTATTTTCTGCCCTGGTAAATGGCCTATTTTTTTGGGCAACGCTTGGCCCTCTTTTATTGGCAGCTCTATGATCCGATTGGATCATATTTTCCTTTCTCACTCCCCTTTTTATTTCTTCCTTCCTTTTTTCCGTCACCATGATTACTACCGCTTGTGACTGACACATCTTAGGATAAGGGTTGGCTAGTGTTTAGGTTGGGGTTAAATAGTAGGTTTTAAAACAAATATTCATATCAGTGTATGGCTGCAAAGGGGCTTGGGTGCACAGAATTAACCAAAAGAACGATAGCTAAAAAAAGGAAAAGAAAAAGAAATTACACACAATGCCTGGAATCGTGTCTTAAGGTCCACACGATTTACACCTTTACTCAATATCGTGATGGAGGTCTTTGCTACTTGATGCGATTTATAGTGAGATCAAACTATAACCACGACGAAAGATTAACAGATACATGTATAGATTTTATGTATTATGTCTCTCGGAATCGAATTGGTATTTTGTAGGGCTCCATATCACGGATGGTCTCCACTAATGTCTCCTAATAATGCAATATGCTAATCGTTGATCTAGACTTTATCACCATTTTTAGATTTGCAAGACAATATAAATTAATGAAAACTGTGCTTTTCATAAAATCCTGTATCTTCATCCTACATAGATTTTTTTTAAATTTGACCCCAAAACAGTACAGTGCAATAATAAGTATGCCCGTGCCTACAACCCCAAACCTTACAAACACATTGTCCCCAATGTGTCAGCTTAATTTTGAGTAAGTGCAATGAGTGGTGCAAAATTTAACAATAGTAGTATAGTGCATACACGATGCCCAGATAATTGCATGATAGTTAGCGTATAACACAAGTATGAGTAGTGACAAGAGTAGTAGTTAAGTACAATCATCCATACGACGATAAGTAGAAAGTACGAGGAAATCAAGGAGTCCTTGAAGTCGTATCCCACACTCGTTTAATACCCTTCTCTTTTTTTCTCATCAATGCTCTTCTTCTTCTTCTGATATCCTTGCTTGGATATTAACGTAGCCATGCCTTTTCTATCGGCATAAGCTTGTCATAAGCCGGCCATCTCGAGGTGATGGTGTTGGTTTCGTCCTTCCCATTTCCTGAAAGAAAGGGTAAACTCATTAGTAAAAGTAGGCTAGGAAAAGGAACCCCAAACCTAGACTTTTGTCTAGGTTTGCGCCTTGTGCATACCGTAAGTTGTTGGCGAATCGACCACCCCAAACCTATGCCAAGGCCTAGGTTAGGCTCATGCTACGGTATAGAAGGAGCGCCAAGCCAACCTAGGTTTGAGTTACCATTAAGCAACACCAAGAATGCATGTAGAATGGATGCAATTGAACAATAAAAATCTATATGCACTATATCGCGACCAAATTAACCTCTAGAACATCGTCATAAGTCTCTTTGATTTTTTTTTACCGAGAGTTGCAAAAATTTGTTCAAACAACCCCCAACGGTAGAAGTACTGAGAAAATTGTCTCGATGCAAGTCTCTAAAAGTAAATTCTCAAAATATTCCAGAGTCCATCGGTACTTGTACCGAGAGTTTAACTACTGGCGTAACTCTCGAAGGCCAAATTTTCAAAACATTCCAGAGCTCATCGGTACTTGTACCGAGAGTTTCCTATCAGCGTAACTCTCGAAGACCAAATTTTCAAAACATTCCAGAGCTCACCGGTACTTGTACCGAGAGTTTAACTACCGGTGTAACTCTCGAAGGCAATTTTTCAGAAAATTGGTAGGAGTTTTTGGGAGTTCACCAAGGCACAACCTTACAACCAAAACCACAGTAATCGCGGGGAATTGTTCAACACTCAACTTCTTGACAAGACACCTCAACGAAACAAGTACAAACACAAATGAAAAAACTAAGAACTACGAAACTTAAATGAAAATAAACCTGGCGGGTTGCCTCCCACCTAGCGCCTTATTTATAGTCGTGGCACGACTGTGTGGCTCTCAAGTTGGCTCAGTATCTGCGGACTTGAACCACCCATACATACGGGTTTTCAAGATTTTCCCACATCTCGTTTTTTTGTTATCACGAGTTTCTGATCCAATCTGTCCCTCCGTGTTGCACCCCTTTTTCAGGTCACCTCTATCTGCTATGCTTTTGAGAACATGAAAGGTTACCTTTTCAATACCGACTCTGAACATCATCACACTTTCTTCCATGTCTATCAAAGTTTTGCTTGTAGCTAAGAACGGTCTTCCCAAAATTAATGGTACTTCATTGTCTTCGTCCACATGAAGCACCACCAAGTCAACCGGAAATTAAAAAGTTTCAACTTTAATAAGGACATATTCTACTATGCCATGTGGGTGCTTTACTGATCGATCGGCCAACTGAAGTGTCATTGATGTTGGCTTCAAGTTTCCAATACCCAGCTTCCTGAAAATTGATAAAGGCATTAAACTTATACTAGTTCCTAAATCACATAACACCTTATCAAAACAAAAATTTCCAATTTGTATAGGTATAAAAAAACTTCCTGGATCTTGAAGCTTCGGGGGAAGCTTATTCTAAATGATTGCACTGCACTCCTCAGTAAGTGCAATGGTGGCATGGTGTTCAATCTTCCTCTTCTTGGATAAGATGTCTTTCATGAACTTCAGATATGTAGGCATCTGGGCAAGTTCTTTTGAAAAAGGAATGTTGATGTGCAATTTCTTGAAGATGTCAAGAAATTTCCTGAACTGTTCGTCATCCTTGTGTGCATTTAGTCGATTTGGAAAAGGTAGCGGTGGCACATACGGGTTGACTACTGACTTTGATGGATATGTCACATATTTCTTCTTTGGCTCATTTTGATCAACAATATCATTAGAAGTATCATCTTTCATGCCAACATATGCAACCTTGATTTTTTCCGTCTCTACATGCTCATTCTCAGATTTTTCGATAACTGGCTCACGAGTCGAATCTTTTATCCATTTCGTACCACTCCTCAGCTGAATGGCATTGCAATCCTCTCTTGATCCCTTTCAGTCTGACTAGGGAATTGACCCTGATTTCGGGATTGTAGGGCTTCAGCTAATTGTCCCATTTGTCTCTCTATGATCTGGATTGAAGCGGTATTCTGATCGGTTGCAGCTTTAACCATGCCCATAGTGGTTGCCAGCGTGCTTACTGATGATGTAAGACCTTCAACAGTGTTGTCCATCTTTGACATGAACTTCATCATTACATCTTCCAGCCCCAGTTTCTTTTCTCTAGATTGTCCTTCTTCAAACTTTCTCTACTGATAACCTGGAGGACGATAAACATTATTAGATTGGGAAGATGATGAAAAGTTAGAGTTCTTACCGTATTGTTGTTGCTGCTGTCCCATGAGAAGTTAGGGTGCCTCTTCCAACCTTCGTTATAAGTGTTCGAGAAAGAGTCATTCCTTGGACGGTTGTTCCGATTTTGTAAAAATTGAACCTGTTCAGGTTCTAGAGGAGCGGGGAACAAGTCTGGAATGCCTTCCTCATTAATGGGTGACAGTTGGATAGATGTCCCTTTCAGTTGGTTTGTAATGGCGGCCAATTGTGCTTTTATTGCCTTTAGCTCTTCAGACTCATGAACACTTGCTACCCGTCTAATAGAAGATCTAGGAGTTGCATAGCTATGCTCGGCTAGATTCTCTATTAGTTCGACTACTTCTTCGTATGTCTTGTTCATGAGAGCACCGCCCGTTGTAGCCGTGATATCATTCTTGTATTGCGGGTGAAGTCCACCATAAAATCTCTGAATGATGACCCATCCATGTAATGTAACAACCCAACTCAACAAATAAAGCATAACCGACTGTAATATAAATATCTCGCCAAAACGGCTCCAAAATTTAGCTTTAACCAACCAGGACATCATAAGGTTTGTGGAAACAACCTATTACACAACTGAGAAATTTACTAATTAAAGTCTGGTATCTTAAGAAAATAGGTAAAATTATCTTCTATCCATCGCTCCAAGCTTACATCTTCTCCTTGCCCTTGCCCGAGCCTCCTACTAAATGCTTCCCTGGAAATGGTTTTGTTATTGAAAAGTGAGGGTTAGACCATGAGGTCTAGTGAGTTCCCTCTAAGCAAACATCCGCGTCACAAACTATCTTTACAATAATGTAAAAGCATTTATAATAAAAATCAACCTGAGCATGTTAAACTTTCAATTTCAAGAACTACACGTGAAAATGGCACACTGAAGTCACGCACACTTGTGGCAACGTGTCTGGCTCACACTGCCTTACTGGGTCACACTTCCCATGGCATAAACGGGACACCTCCTCCAGTATGAGCACTGGCGGGACACCCCCCTCCCCGACTTAGCCATAACACGTCTACTTCCAATGTATGCATACAAATAATTCAACTTTCTCAACATAATAAAACATACAATTTTGTAATAATATAAACATGCAGTTTCAATAAATCATGCGTGGAAATATTACATCAGACAACACATTTTCAGTTAGAAAGACTCACCTGTTGTCCTTGCTTAAATCTCCTCACTTACGCCTCTGATCTCTAACACCTACGATAAATATGAGAAGGATAAGCTACCCGAACATTCCTTGATGATTACCCTCAACTCTTACTCAAGTCTCTCCTCAACTCATCTCGCAGGTTAATCGGACACTTAAAAGGGAAATAGATCGACTAACAGAAGCACAATTCCGAATAGCACAATACAGATACATACATCCGGATTCCCTCAATCCGGTAACCAGTCCGAACACTTCTTGTCCGGATACCCACTTTCCGGTCCCACAATCCGGATACTACTTTCCAGTTACAAGCCATCCGGATACCCACTTTCCGGATTCCATCCCATCCGAATTGTTAGGCGATTTTCCGAATACAGGGTTTTTATCGATCGCAACACCAGAAACCCCAACAATCCACACCACAAACCCCAACAATCCACACCACAACTTGATTTTAAGCCTTTTAATTGAAGAAATTTCATGTCTAAACCTTTCTTATCATTACAACAACAGTTAATCCCAACCTCATCACCCAAAACCCATTAACAACAAAGTTTTAACAATTAACTTACAAAAACTCATTAACTTGATCTTTCAAGTGAAATCGAAGAACAAAAGGTAGCATAAGAGGTTACCTGGAAGAATTTGATGCAGAAACTATCTCCAATCCAACACCTCCTTGATTCCTTCCAACTGCACTCCAATCGATCTATCAAAAATCTCTCTGCTCTCTCTTCAGCCTCTACTTACACGAACAGTGAAATACAAAATTGGGTTTTAGGGTTTTTATTACTTCCCTTTATTGCACAATGTCCCCTTTTCTTTTATTTGCACTTAGGCCCTTGGACTTGTATTTTCACCAAAATCTCTTTAACAACTAAATTCTGAACATGCAAGTTTCGGTTATTACAATACCTCCCCCTTAAAAGAACTCTGTCCCCGGAATTCCATTATCGAACAAGCTTGGGTGCTTGGACCTCATATCCGACTCTATCTCCCAATTTGCCTCTAGTCCCTTGTGATATTGCCACTGCACTTGCATAAGGTCAATTTCTTTGATTCTCAACTTCTTGACTCTATGGTCACAGATTGTCCCCAACCCTATGACAAAGGTCAACTCCATATCGCTTTCATTCCTTGTAAGGGTATCGTCGTCTCAACTTCCAACATCTGCTCTCTAAAACACAGACGTGAAACACACTATGAATTCTTCCAAAATCTCATCGAGCACAACCAAATCATGCACCATCTCTCCAACTCTTTACATAATTTCGACAGATAAAAAAACGGGACCAATTTCACTTTTCTTTCGAACGCACCACCCCATTCTATGGGGAAGTCTTCCGCATCAAACTGCCCCCTTCCCAAACTCGAGGTTCAAAAGTCTTATGCTTTTCAACCAAATCAACTTAGTTCCACTCGGTTGCCCGAACCATTCTGATTGAAATCATAGTCGTACCCAATTCTTCGGAACCGCCTCGGTGAGCCACAACTTGCTATGTTAGGATATCTTGTACAATATACCTGCAACATCTCCGATCAACTACACCAGAAATTATCTACAACATCCCATCTGTAACATCCCAGACCAACCGCATAAGATAGTTTTCCACAGCCCTTGAACCATAACACACACAAATCGCCTTTCTCATACTCTTACCAGGAGTTCTTGTACCCGCCAATGACAATTTGTACACACTACTCTACATTTTCGGCGTCACTTTCCAAACTTCTTACTTCCAACTTACTCACTCATCCTGGCACATTATCTTCACCTCCTCACGTTAGCATGGAGCACTGCCCACCAAACATTACTTACCCCCTTTTCTGACCGCTCCAAATGCGCCGATAACACATTTCCATTACTACACTTAACCAAACGGTTTCACCAAAATTCTCACTTGGGGTATTCAACCAATTTATCCCGAAATGACACCCAGCACTCAAAGCCACCACACACTTCTTGTTCCCCAACTGGGTTTAGCCTATTCATGAAAATTCCTTTACATACGAGGAATAATTCAACCTTTCCAATGATTTCGTAACTACTACAAAACATCGCAAGCTAACCCATCCAACATCTTTATCAATTTCACAATGGTACAAGATACACTCGTCCATCAGCTCATTGCAACCAAAGAGCACATGGTTCTTCTTTTAAGTGGCCACCAACTACTGCTCCACCCTTCATTCTACTACAGCAATACCAAAATACCTACCTAAAATCCATGCAACCCACCAACATACTTAACACTTTGAATAACTCATCAAAATTCTCCGAACAAGGACTTTCATCTATGCTTATCCTCTTTTAACAACACATTACCACACCAATGACTTGCACGTCTACCTTAGCAAAATGCCACTAACATATCCACACAATCATCATCCATAGCATCACACCACAAGAAAGGTTCTCACGATTGATTGCACACATGCTAAATCTTGCCTTCATACCCGCCGACATATAGATATGAACTAAAGCTATCTCACGACTTTGTCTTTATCGAATCTAGATGAATCACAAAATCACGATCACCCAATTTACTCAAACAAGTCTTCGTTCCTTGTCGGTTCATTGTGATTTCCAGGAAATGAGTCCAAATGTACAATAAGATAGGGTGCATTCCCTTACAGACTAATATAATCAATGCACACCCACCTAAGTTGTGCAATACACTTCATTCCTATCCGGATCATCAAAACCTCATAAGAAATCACCTATCCAAAGTAGTGACTTTCCAATTTCGCAGCGCCCACACAAAATAGTCCAACATCATGCTAGCATCTATCTTTTCCAAACGACCTCTTACGTCCACACACACTAGGGTGATTTCCTAAATTTTCTAACTCCTGACAATGCCTTCAACTTTAGACATCTTAAATAGTTGCTGACTTAAACATCAATAGGCGACATGATGAGGCTTCCATAACCTCCCTGACAACAAGGATTCCTAATGGAATCTACTTCTTCGAACATATCGTAATTAACTTTATACCCCACCATCATCACTTAAAGAAAGTTCAAGACTTTCTTGGTGCGAGGTCAAAATTAAAACACCACACAACGCCGATAACATTTTATCAATGCATCCCAACGCTACTCACAACGAACTACTATTAGAAATACCTTGACGACATCAAGTCTTTCATCCGAACACAAACTCCCACCGACAACCACATCTCAGGTTACTGTACGAGAGTATGAGCTACCATAATACAAACATTACTAAAGTTCGTTTCTTATTCACCTCTCTTCCATAATGAGAATAACAAGGTCACGAATCAGCTGTTAACGGTTCGACCGACACAATACCACTCTCGAAACCCTTCCTTCTATTTAAATACAAAGCCCGCTACGCCCTAGTGAGTTCATACAATCATGCATGATGACACAACAAATTAGATCGCTTCACACACCAAAAATCAATAAGAACAATACTTGAAACAACTTGAATACACACAACCCAACACCAACATACCTACAAAGCCATGCACAACGATCTCGAGGATCGTTTACACACAAATTTTCGATAAAAACTCGACCTTGACCACTCAAATGAACGTTGGTACAAATGAAAGTATCTTCAATAACCTTTTCTCATACGATTAAAAATTTCGAGCAACAATCCCATACACTAAGCGAGTCAGTTAACTCTCACAGTCTTTGATATGACAACAGAATATCCATACCAGATTCAGTTATAAAATCATGCAATCAAACATTTTTCATGATTTTCACAACGAAAATTATCTTTGCATGAAAGAGGTGAAGTAATTCACAAATCACTACGTTCTAAATTTCATTGTGTAACGTAAACAAGTTTGTCTTTTTCTTTAAACACACGCTTACATGCGAAGACTTATTTCCAAAACAAGAAATTCGTTATGTACGCATATACTTTTAACATGAAAGAGCTCATGTAACACTTTTAAAGACACAATACATGAAACTCAACTTGCAATTGAAGGCTATTCACTCTAACAAGGTCAACCGTTGCACTCACAACAACTTATCCTTGACATCCTGCCTTTGGTCATTGGTCGCTTTCTCACCCTTGCAACAACTCGTGGTACATGTGTTTCACACCCTAGCTGATTGACCACTCCACGTAGTTTTCGCCTTGACCAATTATCTCACATATTACTCCTGTGCATATTTCAATCCAACACTGACATCTTTCCTCCATTAATCTCTCCACTGAATCGCTTGACTAAAGAGTCAACGCTCAAATCCCCCACTCGCTCTTGAATTTGAAGCTTTCAAGATTCCAACACAGTTCTTCCTTACCATCCCAACTTATCGACACATCAACTCTGAGAATGGGGACTCTTTAGAAACTAGGAGTTTTCCCTTAATCAATCATTCACCCTTTCGAACTCATGAAGTTCTACCTCTAATCGTCTTAATAACATTCTGAACAACACTTCTTCTAGAAGGTAAAAAATTACATCATACGCGATCTCTCACGATACATAAACCCTTTTGCTATCACTGCAAGACCAGAACTCACTACATACTACCACACCCACTAATCTTCTCAATAAGAGCAACTGAGCACACTCATGCACCTGTAAATTTGCAATTACATTGGCCAGATGTAATTTCAAATTTACCTTACATGACGGTCCTCACTTCCCTATCATTAGTGCACTTAGAGTGGTCTTCCCTAAAGGCATCCTATATCTCATCTGTGTGTACCTCTACTCTACAGTTTAAGTTTAGGCCCATCCGGTCACCTAAATCCCTTAAACTATGACTCTGATACCATCTGTAACAACCCAACTCAGCAAATAAAGCATAACCGACTGTAATATAAATATCTCGCCAAAACGGCTCCAAAAGTTATCTTTAACCAACCAGTACATCATAAGGTTTGCGGAAACAACCTATTACACAACTGAGAAATTTACTAAATAAAGTCTGGTATCTTAAGAAAATAGGCAAAATTATCTTCTATCCATCACTCTAAGCTTACATCTTCTCCTTGCCTTTGCCCGAGCCTCCTACTAAATGCTTCGCTGAAAATGGTTTAGTTTTTGAAAAGCGAGGGTTAGACCATAAGGTCTAGTTAGTTCCCTCTAAGCAAACATCCACGCCACAAATTATCTTTACAATAATGTAAAAGCATTTATAATAAAAATCAACCTGAGCATGTTAAACTTTCAATTTCAAGAACTACACGTGAAAATGGCACATTGAAGTCACGCACACCTGTGACAACGTGTCTGGCTCACACTGCCTTATTGGGTCACACCTTCCATGGCATAAACGGGACACCCCCCCGGTATGAGCACTGGCGGGACACACCCCACGACTTAGCCAGAACACGTCTACTTCCAATGTATGGATACAAATAAAATAATTCAACTTTCTCAACATAATAAAACATACAATTTTGTATTAATATAAACATGAAGTTTCAATATATCATGCGTGGAAATATTACATCAGATAACACATTTTCAGTTAGAAAGACTTACCTGTTGTCCTTGCTTAAATCTCCTCACTTACGCCTCTGATCTCTAACGGAACACCTACGATAAATATGAGAAGGATAAGCTAACCGAACATTCCTTGACGATTACCCTCAACTCTTACTCAAGTCTCTCCTCAACTCATCTCGTAGGTTAATCGGACACTTAAAAGGGAAATAAACCGACTTACAAAAGCACATTTCCAGATAGCACCTTCCGGATACATACATCCGGATTCCCTCAATCCGGTAACCAGTCCGGATACTTCTTGTCCGGATACCCACTTTCCAGTCCGACAATCGGGATACTACTTTCCGGTTACAAGCCATCCGGATACCCGCAATCTGGATACCCGCTTTTTGAATTCCATCCAATCCAGATTGTTAGGCGATTTCCGAATACGAGGTTTCTATCGATCGTAACACCAGAAACCCCAACAATCCACACCACAACTTGATTTTAAGCCTTTTAACTGAAGAAATTTCATGTCTAAACCTTTCTTATCATTACAACAGTAGTTAATCCCAACCTCATCACCCAAAACCCATTAACAGCAAACTTTTAACAATTAACTTACAAAAACTCATTAACTTGATCTTTCAAGTGAAATCGAAGAACAAAAGGTAGCATAAGAGGTTACCTGGAAGAATTTGATGCAGAAACTATCTCCAATCCAACACCTCCTTGATTCCTTCCAACTGCACTCCAACCGATCTACCAAAAATCTCTATGCTCTCTCTCTAGCCTCTACTTACATGAACAATGAAATACAAAATAGGGTTTTAGGGTCTTTGTTACTTTCCTTTATTGCACATTGGCCCCTTTTCTTTTATTTGCACTTAGGCCCTTGGACTTGTATTTCCACCAAAATCTCTTTAACAACTAAATTCTGAACATGCAAGTCTCAGTTATTACATGTAAACCGTGATGAGGACATTTTTTAGCATGTCCTTATACATCTCCCATGACTCGTATAAGGTCTCCTGTTCCCACTTAGCAAAGAGAGTGATCTTAGCCATTAGTTGAGTTGTCCTACCTGGTGGAAAGAATTTTTGCAATAATGCACGAGTCATGTCTGCCTATGTATGGATTTGATCCGCTGGTAAACGCCCTTCCCATATTTGCGCCCTTCCCTTCATTGAGAAGTTGAATAGCCTCAATCTGACTACATCGTTGACACTCCAGTGATCTTGAATGTGTTACAAATCTTTATGAATGTCCGGAGGTGCGCCTGTCGGTCTTCTGTTGGTGCTCCCCCAAACTGATTCTGCTGGAGCATTAAGATCGTTTCAGACTTTATTTCAAAGTTGTTCGCTGCTATCGCAAAAGGATGCACACCTCTTCCAATGGATGCCACATTGGGATTGGCGAAAGACCTCATCGAAACTCTCTTCGGCGAAGGCGGTGAAGGTGGTCCTGCGTCTTCATTCCTTGGTCTTTCTTCATCCCTTGGGGGTACGTTGCCCATTTTTAGTTGCTTTATGACTTTTGTTTCTTTTCTTAACTGCCGAGCGGTTCGTTCGATTTCTGGGTCGATTGGCTCTATACCTTTCCCTCGAGTTCCTCTTGGCATAAACCAATTAGTATCTGAAAGTGAAAGTATGACGATTAGTACCCCAGAAACTGAATAATGATAAGAATAAAAAAATGTCC